>OY282480.1:5140200-15140200 GCA_958295575.1 Leucania comma | reverse complement strand
GATGTATATGTTGTATGTACCTATATTTCGCAAGGGAAGAATTTGCTTTGTAATCCTAATTCATAATTTGTTGTTACGAGTACCAATTGAATTTTCCTCAATATGTCGTAACTAAGTAGGTAATTTAATAAACTCTTGTTTGATTTTATGAGTTTTTAGCTTTACTTAATTCTTCAACAGCAATCTATTTGTTAATTATAACAGATTCGTTTTACCTTCTTATAAACTATTTAATGTATTTGAGGTAGCGGTTTATTGTTTTGTGTACAATACTTTGGTTAGGTTTTATGGGGTACATAGATTTAGTACTCTGATAGCAAGCGTGGATAAATTTTTACGTCATGCTAGCTTAAGTCGACTATCATGTAAGTTTTTAGGCTATACTCCATTCGATTTAGGATTAGCCATTTAAACAAACATTTGTTGTTGTCTGTTGAACCGATTTTGAATTCTATTACGTTGATGGCATGACAAAATAATGGTAGCTGCAGTAAACAGTTGGTATTCTAGCCACTTTTTTGCTTCTAATGTCATCCTTATGCTTACGTAATAGAAGTCAAAATCGTTTGTACGGACAGTAAAAAAGATTTCTTTAAATAGTCTAATCTTACTTTGAATGGAGTTAGGTACCTTAAAAACGTATGATTTTTACTTACTATAAATATTATAAATAGATGCCAAAATTCTATAGGTACTTACTGAAAAATTCACTAATAGGTTCGTGTTTAGGGGTTCATACAAAGAAAGTGGGGGCGTCAAGTCATAAAGTTTCAAGGGTCCGAATTAATCTAACCTAAAACCATTGATATTATTGTAAGGGATGAAGATACGTTACGCGCTAACATCCCAATCAGAAAACCTGGACTAGAAACTCACACATCTATGATCAGTGTCACAACAATTTGCCAGCTGCGGTTTTCTTGTCTGATTATAATTTAGGCGTCTTCAAGGCTAGAGTGAATAGGCTCTTAATAAACTAGTGCGCTTTACCATCAACGACTGCATCACTGCTTACCATCAGGTAGGATTGCAGTCAAGTACTAGTTTATAAAAAAACCCAAAACTTATAGTCACTGATAGACAAAGACAGAGACAAACGCCGTCGCTGTCGTGCGAGAGATCCGACGTGAAATCGTGCCATATAGGCACAATTTCAGCGGTCCACGCGCTATAGGCGAGTTAGGTACCTATCTTCCGCTATTTTAATTTAATATAAGACTATAACTATACTAATATCATAGAGAAGAAGGATTGTATATTTGTTTTAAATTGTTAACCTCAAAAAGTACTGGATCTATAGTACCTTTTTATAGTATTTATTATGGAATAGCTGTCAACCGCGCCTCCGCCTTCGTAAAATCGATTAGTACTTTAACAGGCGATTTCCGTACAAAATTACTATTTTCTTTTCAGTTTTCCAACTACTTTTTCCATTTTTTTTTAAATAACCCTTGTATAAGTGTGCACTCATTTTAAACTAATCCTATAAGAGTGAACAAAAATAATTCACATCTGCCAAGTATTTTTTTTACTTTTAGCGTGACTATCGAACATCGTTTAAATATTATAATTATACAGGTACTAGGTTTTGTCCGCGGTTTCACTCCCGCTCTACCTTACTCAACCCTACCTAAGAACCTTCTCTTGACAATAACTAACACAACAAAAAAGAATTAGTGAAATCGGTCCAGCCATGTTCGAGATTTGCGCTTGGCAACTATCGACTTATATTCTAAGTGATAGACAAACTCGTTCATGGAAATTATTGGTCAAAATATTGAAACGTTAAAACAAAAGTTCGCTGCAGCGCTAAATTGGCATTATGACGTTTAATAAAACTTTTAAAACTTACAACGCTTAAATACTGCAAAACTGCACTAATGTTATCAAGTCATCAATGTAAAAAGATGTATGGCCTGCAGTACATTTAAGTCAAGCAAAGTGATTGTACGGCACGCCTAATCTAGTGCGTAGTACATATATATCGATGCTGGCAACACATTCCGTGATTAATTTTTATATTATAAATATAAGAAGATAGGCTCGCGTTTAAACACAATCTCACTTGATGATAAGCGACGACGTGGTAGTTATCAGGATACACAGACTTCGGCCGGGAAATTTATTCCTTAGCTGTACGTACACACAATAAAAGTATTTGACCCCTGAGTTTTTTTCGGTGTTTCTTCTCAGGGTAGTCAGCTAGGAAACACCGGCTTCATATACTTTAAAGTGACAAAAAAAAAATTGACGAATAAAAGTGTTTTTAAAACCTACTTGCAAAATAAATATCATTTATCATTTATTCCCAAAACGTTACCTCAAATCTATTCTTATAACTTTCATAATATTTTATGTCCGCCTCAAGGGTGGTACACTTCTGAACACAAGGGCAATAATATTATTGGAAATCTACATCATATGTCGAAACCCAGGGATTGAGAGCCCTTGGCACGCGTGCCATAAGTGTCACGCAACAGAATATCATATACGGCACGCAAATCATTCAGATTCTAGAATATAAGGTAAAAATAAACGCAAATGGTTGTGTTTTTTTTTGTAGGCTTAGCGTTTAAGGATTCAAATTTGTTTCCGATGACAAAGAAAAAGTAAATCGGTCGCGTTTCCATGTAAATGAGATCTGCGGAAAAATAGGGTCACTTTGACATGTTGAAAATGACACAATGTTACTAAAATTTCTTTGCAATCCACATTATTTACTGTGGTGAATCAGGGCAGAGGAGGTTGTTTTTCTCTTGAATTTCTTAAGAAATTAATTGGTTTACGAGTATGTAGGTACCTACTGTTTGGACCCTCACTAGGATGATAGACATCTCACTGGCACGCCATTGATGGCGGTGCCGCGTCAAGTTACATCTCTATGGTATTTTATGGTATGGGTGTAATTTATCTATAATATGTATGTATTTAGAAATATATAAGTATATTTATCAGTTGTCTAGTACCCATAACACAAGCTCTGCTTAGCTTGGGACTAGACGACGTTGTGTGATTTGTGGAAAATTATATTATTATTATTATTTACTTCACTTGACCACGTTTGGTCACGCAGTCAACCATACATTTTTTCGGATCTAGATATCCGCTGGATTAATAATGAGGTACAGCCCTTAAAGCTTTCAAAATTTAAATTACATTGAATATTGGCCATTATAATTTTATAAAGAGTCATAAACATCAAATTTTACGAGCATTTCCGCTATGCATGGAGATTGCGTGATGAATTTGGATGTACGATCGATTGGACTGTCGTAGGACAGTCTCTGATAGCGGTTATCGTGATAACCAACAGTTCTGATTCTCTTTGTTAATTCTTATTAGTATTAGGGGAGGCGCAGTGATGAGTTAGATGTCGGGTCGAGTTGTCGCTTGTATTGAGGTATATTATTTTAAATTGTCGTTTGTAGTGAAATATATTATTTCGAACTGTCGCTCGTGGTGAAATATAATATTTCAACTAACTGCCGTCCGCGGCTTACTTCCGTGAAATTACTTCCCACTTTTCAATCAATTTTAAATTTTTTTTTTTTTTTAACAACACTATTTCTTTATTTTTAGTTTTAACCCTCACATGTAAACAAAACAAAATAAAAATTATTCAACTGTTTTTGAGTTTTAGCGTGACCAATCATGAATAGCAATTGGTTTATATATTTCTGAAAATTATTATTCATTTAAAGTTTTGTTTTAAGGCAGCGTTGATGGCGGATTTCGGGTAAGATTTTACTAGGTAACTGTTCTATTATTAATATACCAATGCAGTGTTATTTTAATATTATCTATTTTACGAGCTTTGCTTCTAAAGATATACCTAGTACCTTCATTTCAGTACGCCTGAACTGAAGCCCATTTAATTACACGCAAATTATAGTTTATGACAGGCCTAGTTTTTTTTTTTTTTATAAAATTGTGTGTAACATATTATTTCGACGGCTACCTGAAGTTCTATGCTTGATACTGTCTCACACAGCGCCAGATCATTGACCACCAAATTTTCCAATTCATGACAGATAAAACGCACTTCAATGAACATGTTATAACTAAACTACAGTTGTTAAAGCATTGCTTTCAGCGTTCAAAGCAAAATTGCAACTCCACAATAATACCTCACGAAACATAGCGAAGCATGGGATTTAGACGAAGACAGGGTCACAAGGCGTGCAATGGATGTACACATTATGAGTATTGTAACACAAATAAATTATATATTCGAAGATAATGCTGTGATTTACCCTGTGAGGTGCCTGAACACATAGTATGTACAAATATGAACGGCTTTTGGCTTCAGCATATCGCCAATAGTTAGAAGCACAGTTGGCCCCAACATTTCGATATGCTAAAACCAATAAAGTAGGCGAAGACGGTCACAAACGGCAGCCAATATTGGCCAAGACAGACACAAACACAGGTACAAGGTCGTATTTACAATGGTGTGACGCACACGCATGCTGATCCTAAGGACCGTTACTCACTCGCAGCCGCTTTAGTAGTGCCAATCCTATGGATTTCTCCTTGGACTTACTTCGCCAGAGTTCTGGCAATTTCTTTTTCAACCCTTTCGGGCTAGGGATCTAAATCGGGTAGCAAAGGATTATTAGAAATATTCACTGTAAATGTGAATGTATGTTCTGTGTTTGGTTTATGATATGCCTGTACCTGTAGTTTGTGATGTTGGTCTCAGATAGGTAAACCTTTGTGAATGTCATGTTTGATACTTACGCTGAACTCTGTGAAACAATCTTATTAAATTTAGTTAAAAATTAGAGCAAAGTTTTATTTGCTGCTGTTGAATCGTTTGTGTAAATATTAATATTCTGATGCAGTTCAAGGAGAGTTTTTTATGCAAAGCTTAGCACTGTGATATCATGTTTTGGAATCTAGAACAGTTTCTATTTCACGACTGTTTTACTAGTTCAAATATTCCGTCGGCATTGAACTGACAACTTGTAGATAAGTTCTTGAGATTGTTCTATGTAGTCTCAAATTCGTTTCTGTAGTTCTGTATAATATTATTTGACATGTAAATCAGTTTGAACTCGAGATATGTTAATGTTATTCAAAACAAAATGTAAACAGTAGGGACTGTATGCGAAGAGCAAATATCCGTTGATGGCAGATGGGTTGTTAGGCTGTGTTTGATCAATGTTGTTACTTCTTACATAATATACAAAACAATATTCGTAGAATACACTTATCAATCAATCAATCATTATGGCGATGAGCTCGTTAAATTGTAATTTGAACACCGTTTCAATTATGTTTACAGAATAAATTGAACGTAAATTATATTGAAAATTTAAGTTTCTATGAGTTCATGTTTGGAAAAGTTATTTCAAATTTTAAATAACGAATTAAATAATTCGCTTACCTTTTTAGGAGCCATGCTAGGATGCTCGCATAGATAAAATTAAACAAACTATACGTAAAATAGAAATGCTATTATTTAAAAATCTGGACGCGGAAAGTTTGACAAAACGTAAATAAATTTGACAGTGAGAAGTGAGTTAGTCAACTGCGCGCGCAGGCGCCCGTTGTCATGGGAACGGGTGGAGCGCCCCTCAGCCCTAGTTGGGCTGCAGTATCGTGTAGTTTTGACGTGTTTTGCCTCCTACCGGTATCATCTGGTGCTCTACCCCTACAAAAGGTACATTATCCTTCCCTGTATACTCAATTATTATTATCCTTATAGTTACGGCATTATGGTTTCTTATCAAATCGTCAGTTATAATATATATAGACTGCGGTTGCAATATGTTTGATAGTACAGTAATAGGAATCGTTATGTCCTTTACGATAGGCGTAGGTGTCCAATTAGTTGAATTGTGTGTAGTTTTAGAACCACGGGGGGCGGATTAATAACGCATTACGATAAATGAAGACTAATTCTTAGTGCAACATATACTGTGCCAATAATTCATTGAGATTATATCCGTGATCGAGATTATCGGGAACAATGGTTTAAGCAAAACGATGGACGGAAAAACGCTGGTAGAATTTGTTGTTAATTTTATATCAATGACCTTAAGGACATATTTTCCAGGTTTTGAGAATTCTTCATGCATGGTTTCATTGTGTATATTGAATAATTTCTTTGTGTTGAGTCTAGTTGAATTTTATTAATGGTGCTTGAAAATAACTGCGTATTTTGAGATGTTTATTTTTGTTCTTTCTCCAAGAAAATCTATTAACAAACTGCGCATTTATTTTTACACAAAGTACTACCAGAATTATCTTAATTGCTTCGTTTTCATGTTATTTTCATCTCTCCTGAGTGTCTGACCTTTATAAATCCGTTTATAGTCCGCGCATTCCAATCCGAACCATTTTCAACGTTCACTAAATCTGATTTGTATATTTTTAGAACGTTGCATGTTGCAGCTTCTAGCTAAGCTGGATAGAGTGTTACTATTTGTGTTTACGCTCTGATTCTTGTTATTGTGTATCTCGTATTATTGATCTGTTTACAACTGTTGAGAATGATTAGGAGTTAAAATTGTGGTTTGGCAAGTATCCGAGAAAATCACGGTCGTCTAACACAAACGTAAAATTATACGATGAAATGAAACTGTTTATAAGAGTGAATATCTGTTTTTCAATTTTGGTGGCACAACCCTTTATTCAGCTTTTGAGAAACTGAAAAGAAAAAGTTTCGGCACCAAAATTAAAAAAAAAAATGACTTGCCCTTGATATTCACCCATAAACATGTGCTATAGTTATTGTCATAGCATTATTCGCTAAAGCCCTTCAAGTGTCGTTTGGGGTCATAGTCTAGACAAAGATTATTAATTTAGCTTATCTGGGTTACGACCTATCTATTGTGTTTTGCTATTATTGTTTCCAATAATTTACACTATCATGAAATTTATTTGCGTTTGGCCACAGATTTCACAGTCTAGTTAGGTTGGTACTGGAGTTCTGTTGTGACACTTAAGAGTGTTATTAGTACATTTTATACGATTTTGTAAAATGAGGTCAAGAACAAAAAGTTCATTTCGACGAATAGTTTATAAGATAAAACGCGTTTCTTCATGGTTTTTCAAACCAACGGTACGTATTGAACATTGCTATTTCATTTAATAGGACTTAACAGGATACAAAAATATATGGTTTGACCTTGAATAAATATAAGGAAGACATAGAGATAGAAACAAACATAAACTTTATAATTTAATATATAAATGTCTCGTGTCACGGTATTTGTAGTCGCACTTCTCCGAAAAAACCTCGTCCGATTTTAATATTTTTTTAATATTTGGTAGGTCGTTTAATATTTTTCACCAAATATTTTTTATTTCGATTAATACTTACGTTCGATATCTTTGATAACATATTTGTACGGTAGAACAAAGTTTGTCGGGTCAGGTTAAGAAATACATATTATAATATTTAAACTTTTCACCTTGTCATTTATCATCGTACATCGAAAGGCTGGAACAATTTGTCTGCTGCGGTCTTCCCGTCCGATTATAATTTAGGTGTCTTCAAGGCTAGAGTGAATAGGCTCTTAATAAACTAGTGCGCCTCACCATCAACTCTTGCATCACTGCTTACCATCAAAGTGGGCAGACACTAGTTTACATCAATAAAAAAAAAATCTTCTCAATTCCAGGAGTGTTCAACCGAGTTACCAGTGAAAGCTCTCAAGCTGGCGGCAGAAGGTGACCGGGGCGGCGGGTTGCTGATCCCTGCCCGAGAGCCAGATGACAGCGGCATCGACAGCGACGATGCCGTGCGGAGATTGATCCTGGCTCATCAGAGGCTGCCGGTAACTATGTCTTGAGGGTGTTTTAATATCATGCGGATTTCATTTGCAACACTACGCGCCGTCGACGACTTGGGCTCTGTCCGGACGGTTACCGGACGGTCCAATGGCGAGCTACCCATTGCTCATCGGCCGCAAGCCCGCGCCTGCGGTGGCCGGAAGTCGAGATCGGAATCCCTGCGGTGGCTGGGACGTGAGGACCGTAGCCTCACGTGTGGGGCCTCCTCCTTTGCTAGCATTACTGTTTCGCAGGAGGAGGGAAATAGGGGTTAAAGGTACTGGGCACACTAGTGGGGTAACACATAGGTAATCGTTTGTCTACTACAGGGTGACAGGAAATGGAGGTAGCTATCTTGTCATTCTAATTGTAGACCTTCAGTTAGCAATATATTAAGTGCACTATACTGGGATAGTATTGTAAAGGCGAACGTTTCTATGCATGTGTGTGTTGATTATTCCTTCACGCTCAAACGGCTGAACAGACTTGGATGAAACTTGGCACACGGGTACAAAAGGTCTTGGCACAAGATATGTTTCTTTGGGATACTGTTTTTATTCTTTTGCGCTGGCAAAGCAGCTGGCAGTAGCTAGTTGAATAATATTTTTTTATGAGCTGAACTAGAAGAATTACATTTTAAATTTCTAATTCCAGTTCAGTGATGAGAGCAGTAGTGATGACGAGCTGCAGATCCCATCACCAACCACAAACAGGCATAGAAACGAGCGAAGGGCTAGCTTGGTAAATATATTCATTTTCCATGTGGCAGACTTCACCGTTTCTTAAAACGGTGAAGGAAAACATCGTGTGGAAACCGGCATGTCTTAGAACTAAAAATTCGAAGTCTTGTTACATCATGGTGGTTACGGCCCATTCCCGCTCCTGAAGAGGAGGCCTGAGTCCCAGCAGTGGGAAAATTATAAGGCTGATGCTATACTATGCTATACATAGTCCAAACAGCACTAATCATCTTTACATATATATAGATGGCTAGAATACTACATACGAATTCATAACAGCCTCAACCAGAGACTGACGGCATAATCACTGTTTTTAAATCCTTACAGACAGGCTAATATTATTACCTAGATGCCCAGTGCCAAGCCTTTTGAGCCTTTTAAATAATAAATAAGTAACCCATGAACTAATTTTTAATTCTATATTCTATAGTAGGAAGTTATCCATCGCATATTTCAAACAAACTGCATTAAAATTACAGAAGAACGTCGATGAAGATCACGACCTGGTCATCATGCAGTGGCCTCAGGACCAGTACACGAAAGACCAGAACGTGACGCGAGAGTCCAGCCCTGATCGGTCTTCGCCACCTCTCTACGAAGTGGAGCTGACTGCTTCGGACGAAGACGACGATGCATCGGTCCTAGAGCTCGTCATACCGATGCACTCGTCAAGGTACCAGAGAGTACCAACATCATCTCCAAAGAAAACTAAACCAAAGGTCGTGAAAAGATATTTCTGCAGCATGATCTGCTGTGGACGAAAGTAGATAAGTTTTATGATCTTGATGTTATCACTTTTAACGTAATAGGAGAGTTTGTGGATATACAATGTGAGGACAACAATACTGACAGAATCTACCCTCGGGGATGTAGTGCCATAATACCTTTTATACGCTCGGTGTGAGCTTCTATAATTACGCCCCTAGAAAAAAGTTCAATACGAACAAAAAGGACTTCCACAACGAACGGTCCTGTGCGTCTCGCATTTACCGCATTCCCTCGACTCTCACCAGGTCATTGATTCTTGGAGCTATGTCGGCGACCTTGGTTCTCCTTCCTCCTTCATTCCTAATGGGAACACGCAAGAAAACTACGAGCATAGCCCTTACCCTTTGGGTGACTGTATACCTTCTGATGAGACCGATTGTAATCGACCAGTATTTCAGTGCCATATGTCATTTACACTGGTCATAGACTTTCGTTTTGAGACACTGTGGTTTGTTGGACGAGAAGACACCGCGCAGCTTTCCGAACGTTGCCTAGCCGAGTCGGATTCAAGGATTCACCTCTTTCTCAAAGTTAGACCTACCCAAGTAGATGGTCTATCCCAGGTAAATGTAATCGTCTACAACTTCGACTGTAGAGTCTCCTTTCTTGATCGGAGTGGGTGCTACATGGTTATTTACCATGTTCATTTTAAGACCTACTCTTTCGGAAGCTCCACTAAGGTCATCGAGCATTGTACTGAGCTTGTCCGTAGTCTCAGCCATGACTACTATATCGTTAGCAAACCGAAGGTGAGTGATGTACTAGCCATTTACATGAATACCTAGTCCACTCCAGTCCAAAACCTTGAAGACGTCCTCTATTGCAGCCGTAAACAGTTTCGGAGAAATGACATCGACGCCTGACTAGTTATAGTGAAAAAAAAAAACTATAGGATGAAAGTTAGATTTTCGAATATATTAATATTGCCGTATCGTCGTTCTCACCTTGTATACTTGACTATATTTATAAGTCGATTTAATGATGTTGTTACTGTATAATATATTATGTAAAATCAGTGAGGAGTATTAGAAATATCAGAATTGGTTGATAATTGGGCCATTTCAAAACTTAATTGATAGCACAATATAAGCCCATTTTTGAAACTTCAAATAAGGTCTCATAAGACCCCTAGAGTCTGCAAATTATTGCGATTATATGTTTAGCATATTACATTATCTTTGAGCCTAAATCACGACTACTGTTGAAACCAGCAGGCCTAGCCAAGTTAGAACCGTTTCGTGTCTCTTTCTACAATCGAAACGTCTCAGCGTAAGTACCTACCATTTATACGAGTACCATAAGAATACAGGATGTAGCGATGATCATAGTAGAAACATTTCATTATGGCATTATGATCGATGTGAACTTGGCGTTAACTATTGTAGATTGTCAACTTGGCTAAGCTTGCTGGTCATCGAATGCCGAACCTAATGATCAGCGGTAGTGCTTGGCGATAAATACATCGATGAAGCTGTCTATTTGCTCTCGTATTTAAAAACCGATAAGCATAATACTCTTCATTGATTGAATAGTAATAGTCGAGTTAATTATAAAATCCTTACTTATTTATATAAATACTAGCTGCCACCCGCGGCTTCGCCCTCGTGAAGTTAGTAGTCCTCACGGGCAAAACTTGTCACATACAAAATTTCGAATTAAAAACTTTGAAAAATAAAATGAATGAAATCGGTAAAGCCGTTCTCAAGTTATGGCGTGACCAAGGGAAATAGGGATTGATTTATATATATATATAGATTTAAAAGCCTTATTATTTTAATTTTAGTCGAGGAAGAAAAACAGAGAAATTTCAGTCGGTCGTTTTACGTGCCATGTCTGTGTATACTTTACACGATGATGCTAAAAATAAGTTTGTAATAAGGAATATACATGCAATTTTTATATTTACTAAATTAAATAATTTTTTAGCTCTGGTAAACAAATATGAAAAAAAAAATCCTCAAAAACGTAGGTGGTTATAAAACTTCAAAGCTATGAAAGATAAATCCGACATGGTTTGACGTCAGAGGCAGATATATACTCGTATATGTATTTGTTAAAATTTATATCTCGTTTGCTTTCCTACCAATGTTGATAATGTTTTCAAAATTAGTATTATATTTTTGTATATTTATTAATCGCTGGTTAGTTTATAGAATTACATATTTCATGCATAGTCCCTGTTAGAATTGGATTTCAGCGGTTTTAAAAACCTAAAAAGTCAATTTTTCATTTTGTACCATCGTAATTCAATTAATTGGAAATGTTTTGGTCAATTAAGTAGGGATTAAAGTGGTAGAAAATATTGTTTTTTGTGTATTTAATTTAATTATGTTGTTGTTTTTTTTTGTAGCTAAGTTTATAAAAATATTGTTAGTTACACTACTATTAATATAAGCATAATTTCGCCAAAAAAAAAAAAATACCATAAAACTGTATAGTGGGCTAATAGTTGATTAAAGGTAGAACTACTACTGCTACTTGGGCATACGTGGGCTATGCACATCGATCTGGGTGCGTCGGCCTCCATAAATTTTATATGGCAACTAGACTTCTAGAGCTACATTAGATCCACGTCATATGTACAAATCAGACGTGGCCCATGTGCCAGTTTATGCTTATTTTTAGTACGCAAAAGGATAGAAATAATATAGAAGCGATTTTTTTGTTATTAAAAATAAATTAAAAACTGCCGAACACTAGATGCTGTATCGTGGGCGTGTTCACAAACATTTTAACTCGCTCATTAAATTATAATAATAATTTATTGATCCAGTGTTACAGAATGTATCTTACTAATTATGTTATATAATAATACTAAATTATGTTATATAATATTTGCCGCAAACTTTGCAGCGCCAATTTATTAAGGGCTGAAGTTAATATTTTAATAATACTTATTTACTTATACTTTTATCTATAAATTGAGATCTTTTTTAAGTAGCAATCTTACTACTGGTATGATATTTTTGATACTTAGCAGATTTCGTGATCAGCTTTTTAGGAACCGGGTGCCGTTGCTAATTAATTTACCTACTTGCAAGGAAACCCTGAACAATGAAGACTGATGAGAACAATGCGTTGCCAATTTGCTAAAATATAAATAAGCAAAACTTTAATGTTATAAACACCTACCATTTTTATTTTTATGATTACAATACGTTGTGTAGCTTTAATTTTTTATTTAATGTAAAAAAAAATGTGTTATGAATTTAATTAAAATTGTATTTTTGTAAGTTATAGGTAGGTAGATAAGTACTAATATTTTATAAATATTTTCTTCATTTAAATGTATTAGAGTACAATGATGATTAGGTTTGTATTTATTATTTAATATTTACACGAGTGAATATTTTTATTGTAAGTAATAATATGTATCTACGAATTTTCGAAATTTTAAATTTCAACGTAAGTAGGTATCGGCCTACGTATAAATAAAGAAAGAAAGGATAAAGAGTTTATGTGAACACAATATTAAAAGAGAATTTTCTTTATTTGAACGAAATCTTTATGGTCTAAACATAACCTCATAAGTTGTGCAATAAAGGTCTAAACATTGATGTGGATTGTGAATTGTGGATAGTGTCATCTATCCTCACGTTTTATCTCTAATAAATAATGTTCACAATGCGACTGGTTTTATTTTGAACATAAATTTTATCATCGTCATCATCATTTCAGCCGAAAGGCTGGCCTCCCCCAAGTGTCGCTACGATGAACGGCCCTGTGCGTCTTGCATCAATCGCCTCCGCTATCCTCACCAGGGTCATCGGTTCACTTTGTAGGAGACCTTCAAACGCAGCGTCTTTCGGTACCCGGTCACCACTCCAGAACCTCTCGGCCCTAGCGACCATTTGTTCTATTCACTGTCACTAGAGTTTGGCGATTCTTCGGGCTGTTTTGGTCATGAATCTTTTACACAGTTCAATTTTCGTGCGTTCGGGGCCATATTTCAAAAGAATAACAAACTGTCCTTAGTTCAGTCTTCGCTGAATACCTGTATTAATCCTAGACCATACTTAGTTGTATAATCAGCCTGTATAGACAATCTTATCGTGGTCTAGTTAAACACTTGCCCTGCCACCTGAGTACCTAGTTTCTACCTAGTTATGAATTATTTTAAACCTTTGTAAAATGCTGGTAAAATCTTCGAGTCCAACGTCAAATCTGTGCTGCTGTACGGGTGCGAAACGTGGAAGGTGACAAAGGAGATCTCAGATTAAATTCAGGTTTTCATAAACCGAGTCTTCGTCGCATCCTCGGGATTTGCTGGCCCGAGACCATCTCTAACGTAGAGCTGTTGGAGAAATGCCACGAAAGCTCGATCGACCACCAGATCCAACCTCGTAAGTTGAAATGGATTGGTCACAGCTCAGGAGGGATTTCGATCATATACCTAAACAGGCATTGGACTGGAATCGTGAGGGTACCTCGGTGACGTCTACTCAGTCTGCTGTGCCATATTGTTTTAGATGTACCTACATGCTTGTTTTCGATGATTTTGTAGTGTCTTGTTATACTGTATCATCGTATTACGTGATGTTGTAAGCCAATTGCTTGTTTATTTTATTATAATCGTACTAATACACCTTGTATTGCATGCTTCGTCATTAGACGACAAATTGTTTAACTGAAATTTTAAATCTCATGTAAGTGAACTATTATAATATGTTCTTAGGACAAATAAAGATACTTTAAACCTAATTCTGGAGAAGGAAGCGTGGCCGTCCTTGACAAACGCACCGTGTTGGCAGAATCGACGGTCATCGGACTGACATGGAGCGAGGTGATTGACGTTGTGCGGTCGATTTTAAAGACTGCTAAAATCATTATGGAACCATGTTTTGTTTTTGGTGTCAACGAATACAATTAATCTAAGGTTCAAGGTTCAAACTTTGGTATTTTAACAGGAAACCTTATTTTTGTATAAGTACTGTTACGTCTGCGTAATGTGTTTGCATAAGATTATATGCAGACTCATGCGTATACTCATAAGTTAGCATACTGGCTGTATAGTAGTTCGAAGGATATTAGTATCTTCTAGAATTAATTTGAATATTTGTAAGAGTAGATTGTTTTATAGAAGTTCTATGTAGTCGTTCAAAGTGGAAGGAAGTATTTTTTTAATATATCGACATAAAAAGTCTGAGTTATTTATGTTACCAAAATCATAGATCCCGGTAGTCGAGCCCTTAGTAGCCAGGGTTCGACAGTACCTACCTGACCCCGTGGCTAACGTGGCCTAAATTTGTGCTAAATAGGTTTAAGATAAAGGGGTGGCTATGTCTTAGCTGAACAAAGTGAAATCTTAAGACGTTCTTAATAAATACACTAGCTGGCAGTTTTGTAAACTGTGAAAATGTGTCATTCAATTTTTCTAGAGGAGACCATTTTTCCTACTACCGCTACTCGACAACAGATGGCGTTGATCACAACTTGTATCACGAGTAAAAAAAAAACAGCTCCAGACATAATATCGGAAAAGAAAGCACTCGAGGCACGTTTCTATGATTAAGTTCGTCGTAGCGAAAACAAAGGAGAAGTAAATCGGGGCAATTGTGTCTGTTCCCAGTTTCAAAAGCGTGGGCTTGACACCCGCGGCCCCGACTCGAGGCACATTTGCTTATTTTGTAGGTAGTGCCTGGGGGACATGTTATTAAAAAATCCGTTCTTTCTTTAGGTAAATAAGCGCTTTGGGATGAATGTCCAGATTTTAAGGACATTAAAACTTTGGGGTCTTTAAGTTAAGAGTACTTTTAGGCAAGCGTGCTCACCGTCAATCACATAATTATTAGATGAGATAGTCAAGCTCTATCAATCATTGATCAGGAAAGATACGTTACGCGCTAACATCACAATAAGAAACCTTGAACTCGAAACTCACACATCTACTCTACCTGTAGTCACTGATAGACAAAGACAGAGATAAGAGCCGGCGCTGTCGTGCGAGCGAAATAGCATTAGCCACCGAATGTGTGTGATCGTCACGACCGATGTGAAATTGTGCCAATTGGTACAATTTCGGCAGTCTACGCGCAAGAAGCGAGTCACCTATCTTCTGCTATTTTGTTTTAATCTAAGCTATTAGTAATGAAAAAAAGTTACCATGGCTCTGGAACGTTAACGGCAACTAAAGGAGCACAGATGGTTTGTGGTCAGTAAAAGTCTTACAAGAGACAGATAGTTTTACCAAAAGCAGGAGAAGTTACTTCAAGATACACTTCGAAATGTGGTATTGAAAATGTGGGTAGTCTTCTCCATATAGATCTACGCTTGGGAATCTGCAATTAGTATCATTTTCCTGACTGGCTGACTTTGACTTGACAACTTAAAAGTGCTGTAAGCGATTTATTTGAAATAAATACAATTTATTTTTTAAATGGTACGGCTGAAGTCAATTACACCATTTATTCTACTTAACTATATAGCTTCTGCCAGCGGCTTCGCCCGCGTGAAAATCGGTTTACCCCCTTAGGTTTTTAGCACGTAGGTTCCTTATGGGGTGTAGACGTCCACACCCTATAAGGAACCTACGTGCCAAATTTTAAGTTTGTAGGTGTTATAGTTTCTGAGATTTCGTGATTAAAAACAGGGAATGCTATTTCGCTTTTATATATGTATTATACACCGTTAAATTTTCGTCGTTTTAATCCCGCGGAGGGCCGATGTGATACAAGAAACACTATCAATTTGTAAAAATAAAATTAAAAAATAAAGAACTTTTTTTCCAAAACTCGAGTTTAATATTCGCATTTACAAAATAAATTTCTTTAAGTAAACGAGTCAATGACCTTGTAGGTAGTTTTCGGTCGCTGCATACTAACTACCTACCTACAGTTCATTTGCCTCGCTCAGCTGACGTTTAACGTATCCAGTCATGCATTCTTCTCAAAAAAATTCAAACTAAGGAGATGATGATGTCTGAGAAATGGTCGAGTTTTGTTTTCAAATTGTCTCTTATCCCCAAATATGTTACTGTCATTATTGGTTAAATAACACTTTTTACGTCCATTTTTATTTCTTTGTAGATTTTATACAACCTAGCCTACTCTTTCAGAAAGTACGTAAATAAATTAAAAAAAAGAAGAGCCTTTATAAGCGTTTAAAGGTTCTTCTTTTGTAGGTTAGTCTTTCAGATAGCTCTATGCTCAGAATTTTTTGCCTGAATGGTCCTATGTAAAGAATTACAAAGGCTTATTTAGGTTTCAACAATAGCTACGATTAATCGTAGATTTTTGAACTTTGTACGGCGATCGATTTGTGATCATTTGATGGCAAATTGCTTGCTACTGCTTAATGGGATATAAAATACATATAATAAAATTAATTTTGAATCAGGTCAAATTTACCCATTGCCATTTTCATATAAAAATATCTCGACGCCAATAACACAATGAAATAGAATAAAATAAAATCACAATAAAATAACTGATGAACTGTGGATGCATTATAGGTATTACAAAGAAAAAGCAGTTTAAGTATACATATTCATTATTGAGTTTATAATATTCCCACTGCTGGGTCTCAGACTCTATAACAGAGAGAATGGGCCGTAACCACCACGCGAGTCCGGCGTGGGCTGTTGGAAGTCACGTCTTCGAATTTTTATTTCTAGGACGAACTGATGTAATGCAATAAATTAATTCAAATTAAATTAGGACTCAGTAACTCGAAAGGAAAATTCGGATTCCTTAGGTATAGGATAACTTTGTTGTCCGTTTGTCTGTCTGTCTGTCTTTCTCTCTGTCTGTCTGTCAAGACCCTTTGTCTCGGGAACGCGTGAAGGAATCGAGTTGAAATTAAAACCATATACTCAAGTCTGTGGTCTCTTGAAGCTGTGAAAATATCAAACTTCTAAGTAAACGGAAAAAAGCTATGGCCGTTTCTATCTCAAAAAATGTATATTTCGACACTCAAAGGAATCAAAAGAACTCAATTTGGGAATTGAAGTGTTTCCTTTGTTGTAAGTGTGTACGGAACCCCCAGTGCGCAAGGCCGACTCACACTTGCCCAGTTTGTTTTGTTCAGTTCGACTTTAGTGTTTTTTCTGTTTTGTCTGTATCTCAGTTTTATTTTTTGTATTATTGATAGGCCACTCACGTTTGACTACTGTGTCGCCTGATGGTAAGCGATGATGCGGTCGACAATGGAGCACGCAATATTTACAGTTCTCTCTTTTGTCTCTTTTAAAATGCAGTTGAAAGATTAGGTATGTTTTTGTTTGTGTTTTTCATATGGATACCTATATACACCGTGAAATTTTAGTGGTTGTTTTCCCGCGGCAGAACGACTTGCCATAAGGAGTACTTTTGAAGCGTACAGTACTTTTACTGTAGGCTTTAAAATTTCACGGTGTATATGCCTTAAGGCATTAAGTCCGCCTTTGTACTGTTTGTGTGCATAAAGAATAAATAAATAAATAAATATTGTATTCTTTGGTTGATAACTTTATTGAAAAATATTAAAAAATGTCCTAATTTAATTAAGCTATATAAAGAGTGTCTTGTCTTACTTCATGAATTAATCTAAAACTACTAATAGCGATTTTTTGGAATTCTTTTACTTGTAGATTGCAACTTTACAACTGTAATAGACTGTATACTTTCTCGCCCAGTTACCTGGTCCAGGCCATGGTCCGGAGCGAGGGAAAATAGGCGGCGATTGAATTTTTCTGCAAAACACATCCCCTCGCCCTGGCCATCAAGATCGACTACCAGCCATCGTGGTAACCGTGCGGACCGAGTCCGTGTTGTAGACGGTACTTAATGTTCCACGCACGCCTCAAAGAGATGTCAGCAAAACCGTAGGGGCCCAGCAGGGCCGAAGTCTACTAGTAATCGGGGATCAAACACACATATACATACTTACATAAAAAAATTCGCTTTTATAATATTAGTGTGATATATTTCAGGTCTTAACGTAGAAGGTGGGGGTTTTCAAGGTCGCCGACATAGCCCGAAGAATCGCCATACTAGAGTGGTAGTGGGTAGGGCACATTGCTCGTAGAACGAATGGTCGATGGGGCCGAAAGGTTCTAGAGTGGCGACCGCGCACCGGAAAACGTAGTGTTGGAAGGCCTCCCACAAGGTGGACCGATGACCTGGTGAGAGTCGCAGGTATGCGGTACTGGACCGCTCGTTGTGGAGGCACTTAAGGGGAGGCCTATGTCCAACAGTGAACGTCCTTCGACTGAAATAATGATATTTCAGGAATAGAGTCTGCTATATGGACATAGTGTACCTACTAGTCGAGTTGTCTGCTCATTACGTCATCAAAGGCTTGTAAGTTCACACACAAACTGTAGTTAAACTGTAGGATACAAATCCTATTATTCCCACACAATTTCATTATAACATGGGTACGATCAGCAACGCTGGCGAGCGCTTTGAATGCCGTAATTAGGCAATGGTCCCTAACGAGCGATCGCTGTAGCCGCCTGTTACGACGAACAACGGCCGTACTATGACGTGTTGAACTGTCAAGCGCGCGAGCGAGATAGAGGGATGGAGCAGTACGCCCTGTATATAGGGTTGCCAACATTTCTCCGACAAAATATAGTATTTTTTAAACTAAGCTATAAAAAAATACAGTACACTTCAAAAAAATATAGTATTTTAGGAAAAAAATGACAGATATATATTTGTTACCTACTTATTTATTTTTAGTAAATTCTTGCATTTTTTTAAAGATTTTTTTTTGTAGTTTTCTTTTTTTGACTGTGGTAGCGACACATTTTCTTTATCGCTACTATTTTCTACAGCTAATTTATTTAGGACTTTAACTTCTTAATGGAAAGAGCAATATTAAATTGCAAATATTTGCCAAAATCAACGAATGGAAATAGCAGACAAATAATTAAACATTCGTTTGACAACGCAGTAAGATAGATACGTTCGGATACATAGCGTGTCAGTCAGATGTTGAAAATATAGTATATTTGCGTACTATAAATTTCTTCAACAGTATATATTACATAGAATCAAAATATAGTACAATACTATACACCGTTAAATTTTAGTCGTTTTAATCCCGCGGGGAGTCGATTCAGTACATGAAACACTATCGATATGTAATGAAAATAAAAAATAAAGTACTTTTTTTCAAAAACTCGAATTAATATACGCATATACGAAATTAATATCTTTAAGTAAACGAGTCAATGACCTTGTAGGTAGTTGTCGGTCGTTGCGTACTACCTATCTACAGTTCATTGGCCTCGTTCAGCTGACGTTTACTTAAAGAAATTAATTTCGTACGAGCGTAAATTAATTCGAGTTTAAAAAAATGTACTTTGTTTTTTCAAAAACTCGATTTAATATAGGTACGCATGTACGAAATTAATTTCTTTAAATAAATGTCAGCTGAGTGAGGCCAATGAACTGTAGGTAGTTAGTACGCAACGACCGACAACTACCTACAAGGTCATTGACTCGTTTACTTAAAGAAATTAATTTCGTAATATACGTATATTAATTCGAGTTTCGAGATCCCCCGCGGGATTAAAACGACCAAAATTTAACGGTGTATATTATAGTACGGTTGGCAACTCTACCTATATAGCTCTAACCCTTTAACTGTTCAGTTTGGGTTGTAGAATGGATCGTGATAAGATTTCGTGGTAGGACCTCAGTGATATTACAGGCTGTTGTGTCGGACAAAACGCATTTAATTGTATTACACCCGTATTTATAAACAACTAAAAGTAATTACTTAAGTAACAATTTGTATTCTAGGTAAAGTTAAGAAAAATTTAAAGTTTTTCATGAAGTTTTCTAACCTCAAGTAATGACTTAAAAGGAAATTACATAGCTACAAGTAATTACTTCTATATAAGTACTTACTTTTGTTTCTGAATACTGGTGGGGATCTTCAGCCTGCGGGATACGTTTGCTCATTTTGTATCTTCCTACAAAATAAGCAAACGTATCCCGTAGGCTCTGGCCTGGGGGATACATTTAAAAAAAAAAACAGTTTTCCTTAGGTAAATAAGCGCTTTGAATATAATGACCAGACATTATTAAGGACGTTAAAAATCTGCGAAATCGACCGAAAGGACTTGGTTTTTAAGTCACGAGTGAATAGGTTACTTATAGGCAAGCGTGCTCTATCGTCGACCATATCATCGTTTACCATCAGGTGAGATAGTAGTTGAACACAAGTCTATCAATAATAATAATAATAAAAGCTTAAGGCATCTAATATTTAAAGCTCTACCAAAGTTGAGTTTAGGTATAGTTTTAAGCACGTTTTATGTTCTTCTAAAGATAATATTCCAAGTGTTGTATCAATTTGACTGGCCTGTTAGTCTAGTGGTTAGTGCCCCTGACTGCTATGCCGGAGGTCGTGGGTTCGATTTTCATTCATTTATTCTGTGTCTGGGTGTAATTTATTTATAATATGTAGGTATATATTTAGAAATATATATATGTTCATTAGTTGCCTAGTGCTCATAACAAAAGCTCTGCTTAGCTTGGGACTAGACGACGTTGTGTGATAGTTGTAGAATAAAAAAAATATATATTATTATCTACCAGATATATTTATTTATTTATTTATTTATATATACTTTATTGTACACCAAGATAAAAAGATTATAAAATTTTGAGATTTAAATAAAAACCTAACCTATTACCTACTCCTTACTCTAGACAGTAGAGTCGCAGAGGTAAATAATACCCTACTTAAAGTGTAGATTACCGCGCTCGAATAAAGCGATACGTTTGCATATTCAACAGCGATAAAGACTAGTCTAGACCGACTAACAGTATCAGCCTCTTCAACACTCCTATGTTAATCCAAGGAGGTAATAAGCAGGATGAATAATTGCAAGAAATCTAAGCGCCGTAAGCTCTAAATCCAAGTATAGGACCTATACTGGTGAGGTTTATTAGGAGCTTTTAAAGCGTGAGTCGCACGTGAAGGCTGTTTAATCGTGTCTGGGTAGGCGGCGGCGGGCCGGAGCGCGGGGCGGCGCCCGACGCCAGTCTCGCCACGAGCCCCGGAGGGGCTGCACGTGTCCTCGCTCCCGCCACCGACTTATGTAACCATCCGCACGGTGAGTCCGCAGCCTCCGAGCCCCTTCCTCCCCGCCATCGACCCCGCGCTCGAACCCACGCGACTGTCACTCGTCGCCGTCGCGAGCGAGCACCGCGCGACTCTTGAGTTCACGCTCGTACGTAGTGTTACCCGTTACCGTCAGCTGAGAGGTGACATAATCGATGCAGTAAGTACCGGTGTCCGGTGAGTGCGAGTATTCGCGGAATGCAGGTGCGTTATGTAACGGGAGTGTCGCTGGCGCTGCCGCTTCCTCCAGACAGTCCGCTCGCGAGGAACAGTTGGCGCGCCAGGATGTGACTCTGTTAAAAGGCTTCGAGGAGATCGCTCGCATGCCTCCTTAATGACACGAGCGATTTCTCATCTTAAATGGTTTCGACAATCTCACGAAAACGCGATATGGTTATTATACTAGTATCTCCAGCCTCATTAAACCAAACTGTAACTGGAAATTATGTGTTAGCCAATTACGTTCTTGTGCTTAAATAGGTGCGTTCTTAACTTCCTTAGGCAGGAGTATAATAAGAACGTGAGTTAAGAGGCACCTATATAGGCTGCCTAATTGGAAGGTCGGAACCACATAAAAAAACCATTCAATCGTGGAAAATTCGTAGCCGGGATAAGCGTTCTATAGCCCTTGATTTATGGAATATATTCTATGGAATCAATATTACTTAATGGTTACGTTATTGGAGGACGAAAACATTATATTAGACCTTTTTTTAAATTTGTATTGAATGAAATTGCCTGAATGGTTTTCAATGGCAATATCGTTAACAAGAAATCTATATCACAGACTATAAAAGTCTGTGATATAAATATTGTATAAACAGAGCCTCGAGGGGACAATTGAAAGCGCTAAGATACTGATCTTTTCTTGAGAAAACGCCGTTTGAGACAAAAAAATCTGTCAAGTAGATGACCATTTATCATGATACTGCTTGTGACATTTGGGCAAAAGCGTTTTATCTCAAGACTTGTTATTCTAGATAAGTTTTTGGACGAGAAAAAATCATGTTATTAAATTGTATCTGAAATTCAGTACAGTCGTTCACCATATATGTTTATTTTTGACCGTAATTTCATCGATTATTCTAAAATTGGCTTTTTGATGAATAAGTCTATTGTCTGTATTATGTATTAGTCGTCGTTTGTTTACTTTCTTTGTTCCTTTACGTATATTTGTTGTCGTCATAAAACGAATCAATCAAGTCGTCGAGTTACTCGTAATATGCCTGACCTACCTATTCTTGTACACAATATTTGAACAGTGTTTTATGACATACAGAGACATATAATAATGCTTTATAGGTTGGTTTTTAATTCTTTGGCTATCTTTCAAGTTGTGTATGTGTCGTCAGAGGTCAAAAGTGCAGTTACACTCTACCAAAGCTAAAGGATTTAAAATTTATTTGTAGAAATGGGGCTAAGGTTCATGAATGATTTAAGTTCTACGATAGAATCTAATGTATTAAATAATATAGCAACAATAATATAGTTATTACTATTTTTGGGTAAGTCCCATAGACAAAGTTATTTTACTTTTCCGTTAGTCTATCATGATCCACTGAAAATTAAAAGACAATAAAATAGAAATCTGTACATCAGAAGTGATTAAACGACAATAGATTTATCAAAGAGTATTTATTTTAATCGTAATAATATTTGAATAGGAAAAGTTGACAAAGACAATCAAATGTCAAAATGAAAATTTTAAAGTTACTGAATTGGGTTTTCCGAAGGATCTTATATATCCTATGGTTTTCGAAAGTCAAAAATAGAATTAGACATTTTCATTTATTTTCTTTACCTCTTTTTATATTTCGTATGCAAGTAGGTACAATCTATCGTGGTTTCTTATGCGATCTAGTTTCTGTTCTGCTATTTTTGGTCTAGATTAAACTATAAATTATACTCTTTGTTTTCCTCACTATAACGTATCTTTAATATGTATAAGCCAACTTCGGCCAGGGGCTTCGATCGCATTATAGTCAGAAAATTATCTTATGTCCTATTCCTGGACATGGTTTATAATATATGTTATAATTTTTATCCAAATCCCTTTAGCTGTTGAGACGTGATGTGGTAATAGATAAACAAACAGAGTTACTTTCACATTTAATATACATGGAAGAATGGATTTTAATCTGTTCCATTTTCAAAATGTCTAAAGAAAAAAAACGCGTTCAAAGTTCTCAGCAATTCGAAGTTTAAATTTTCAAATTGAAGCCGTCTTTACTCTGGTTGAATTCGCTTTACGCTGCTTTGGGCACACAAAAAGCATTCTGCCGTGAAATTTAATTGAAATTGGCCGTAATTGAAGGAACTATTAGCTTTGAAAGTTCCAATATACGGACGGACATTGAATTATGGACAGACGGCAATGCGTAACATTCATAAATCGACCTGCCGTGGATGTAACAAATATTGTCCGTTATTTGATGATGTTTTCTGAATAAAAGTTACATTGGTGATGCTTTGTTGTCCTGTCAGTTGGTTACTGAATTAAAGTTTCTTTGTTACCTTACTAGCTATTCGATGAGTTAAAATGTGCTCATCAATTTCGGAGTTGACCCATTTCCGCGGGAAAATAAAAAAAAATACCTATGTTACTCTTTATAACAGCAGCAATCGTCAGTAAAAGTCCTGTCGAAATCGGTCTAGGCATTTCGGAGATTAGTGGGAACAAACAAACAGACGAGAAGAGTTATTAAAATTGCATTTTTGTTTTTAAGTATCAAATAGGTATACTTTTGTAGGCATTTAGTAAAACAATGTTATTTTGATTTTACAAATTGTCACTTTAATTTTATTTTATTGTATGTATCTATAAATTTTGTTTTAAATACACGACAGTAATCTATCTCGGTTTTAAATGGATGCAAATATACATAAACCTTCTTCATTTGTCGTTCTTTCTATTAGAACTGCTACAAAATTTGTTGATTTTCTGATTTTTCTCTTTTTATTTAAAAAGACGTAAAAAGCGACTTTGTTTTATACTAAGTAGGGATATATTGGCCTGTTGGTCTAGTGGTTAGGTTAGACTGCTATGCCGGAGGTCGTGGGTTCGATTCCTACCCGGGACAAATGTGTGGGTGATGAGCACAATCATTTGTTCTGTGTCTATTTAGAAATATACAAGTATGTTTATCAGATGTTTAGTAATTATAACAAAAGCTCTGCTTAGCTTGGGACTAGACGGCGTTGTGTGATTGTCGTACAATATTATTATATTAATATTATATATATTTTGCGATCACTTCCTCTTCTTCTTCTGGCGATCAGGTATTAAGATAAATAAATAGCAGATACGATCAACTTTTCTCTAATCTCACATTAATTTATGGGTATGTATGAAAGTGAATCAGATACAAATGTTGCCCAGCAATTAAATTGTTCGAGACGCCCTCCCTAAGTTTGTAGAAAAGACAATTAAAACAAAATTTGCCATAAAGAATCCTAGAAAGGAGATCAAACTGTACTAATTACATATTTTTTTGAGTTGGAAAGTCATAAAAATGCCTTCTTCTCTCTTGGGAGGAGTGAGAGAGTTTTTAACTGACTAAAACTCATCTGTGTTCAAACCCACCGGGTTTATCCGACCAAAAAAATCCCACCGTAACTCTTCGAGTTATTCCGCAAAGTTTAGGATCTTATAAGTTAAAAATAACACCGTCACCTACATTGTTAACCAGGTCAATGAACAATTTCATTTGTTACATATTATGTGCATTTCATATTGTTTTGATAAAAGGAAAAACAGTTTTCGTTGTTCGTAAAAAATTACGCTATGAGTCGTCTGTTGATCTAGTGGTTAGTAACCCTAGCTGCTATGCCAGAGGTTGTGGGTTCGATTCCCACCCAGGACAAATGTTTCTGTGATGAATACGATCATTTGTTCTGTGTCTGGTTGTAATTTATCTATAATATGTATGTATTTAGAAATATATGGATAAGTATGTTAATATGTTTATCAGTTGTCTTGTACTCATAACACAAGCTCTGCATAGCTTGGGACTAGAAG
This sequence comes from Leucania comma, assembly GCA_958295575.1. NCBI lineage: Eukaryota > Metazoa > Arthropoda > Insecta > Lepidoptera > Noctuidae > Leucania > Leucania comma. The sequence continues at coordinate 15,114,832 of OY282480.1, read as the reverse complement.
GCGTTGTGTGATAGTTGTGGAAAAAAAAAGTTACTGTTGCCTTTGAACGCAAAGGGCAACTGAAGGAACACAAGTAGGTTTTAGTCAGTTAAAGTCTGACAATCCCTCATGAAAGAAGTTATTTAATGCTTTACTACCTCAAAAAAAGTTATATTTTGCTAGGCGTCAGTAGCATTATACCTACAACCTCATTTGTAGTATTTGCGAAACCCGAAATTGAGCTTGTTATGACACCTGGTTGTCCACACAAACACATGATCACCGGGCCACTGAAGGGTTAGTTATTTTGCTCCCGTACCCAGCTGTGCCCTGGCGCCTCATGCCCGCTATGATCTGCCGTCGTTTGATTTGTTTTACTTAGTATCAGTGGTGTCCAACTAGTGACCTTTTTTAAGTATTTTTGGGAAAAAATATAATGTGGTGTAAAAATTATTGGAATCGATTCAGTTACTGATTCTGAACAAATTATGTCCAAGTTTCGCATTTATACTAAAAATAATATAATATAGATAACATATATACATGTTATATAAATAAAATTTAAGTGTCTGTTTTTTTTGTAATATTGTCTAATTTCAACATATTTATTTTTTAATACATCCATATAAAAGTGTATTCGATAGGTAGGTAAGGTACCTATAATCAACATTTTATTTTATATTTTTCATTCTTCCTGTCTATTTTGTTCCAGAAAATCTTCGAAATGGCTAAATCGATTTTGACAGAATTTTCATTGAAAGGTAGCTGACCTTTTAAGGAATAACTATTATTTTTATTTTTTATAATTATATTTAGAAAAAAAAACAAAAACAACGTGGCGCGCAAAAACAAACTTTTTACAACTATAACCAAATTGCATTGCGTTGTTTCAATAGTCTGACGTGAACGAAGTCGCGGATACAAGCTTTATTAAATATGTATGTATAGTAGTGGCCGTCTTTATTATTGGTTAATACATAATTCTAGCGCCATTGCCCACGTGAACAATATCCCACGGGTATATAGGTACACCGTTAAATTTTGATCGTTTTAATCCCGTGGAGGGTCGATTCGCTAAAGTACTTTTTTTAAACTCGAATGAGGCATGTACGAAATTAATTTCTTTAAGTAAACGTCAGCTGGGCGAGTTCAATGACCTGTAGGTAGTTAGTACGAAACGACAGCAGCCCGCGTGTAACGATACCAAATGATTAAACTTATTTATCGCGTACTATAATATTGTCCCATTGGCAGGCTTCGGGTATGTTACCCTAATAACTTTGTTAAATCGAAAGTTAAGAATCACATTATTATCATAACAGAAAAATTAAGTTTTCTGTAGACGATCATATCAAGTGGTTGTTTTCATCGTAGCGTCATAAATACTTGAGTTAGCGAGCGGATTGGACGTCTAATCAATATCGTATGTGTGCTTACCATCATTAACATTGTGGGTTTATTTATAAGAAAAGAAGATCTGTACTAATATTAAAAAGAAGAAAGATTTGAATGTTATTTATTTATTTAAACTTCATGTACAAAAGTGGTACATAGGCGGACTTAATGCAACAAAGCATTCTCTACCAGTCAACCTTTGGGCTAAAAAAGACAACACTGTGGTAGGTGTGCACAATAAATAAATCACAGAACATCTTGTATATAGTATGAACTAAGTTACTTATAATAATAAAATATGTATATATGCTAATATTATAAACTAATAAATACTATGATAAATATCAAATAATTATAATTAGGAGAACTTAAAAAATGACAATTATTATGACGAAGACTGAAACTAAAGTTGAAAAGACTTCAAGTAGTAGTTCCGTATTTTACGCTTGAACGAAAATTACTTTCAGCTTCTTTAATGTTCGTAAGATTGTATGTATATATTTTGTTTTATTATGACTATACTTAAAACTACTACTGGACTGGACCAATTTCAGAAATTCTTTCACCAATAGAATGTTACTTTATCACCAAGTGTCATAGCGACCCAGGCTCACCCACTAGCAGAAGCTAATATCATAATCAAACCATGCAAAGTATTTTATATTTTTAATCCTTAACACTACAATATATTAGTTTATTGTCGTGGCCAGATCTTAGAAATTAATCACTTCATGAAACGGCCAAGTAAAACTGGCCAGATAGTTTTGAACGTTTAAGTTTGATGATATTTAAATCTTTTTTGTTCCATAGACCCACTCAAAGGGGGTACCCAAAGAGGGTTTTGGGTATCCAAAGGGTAAAAACGGGACCCTATTACTAAGACATCGCTGTCTGTCTATCTGTCTGTCATCAGGCTGTATCTCAAGAACCGCGATAGCTAGACAGATATGAAATTTTCGCAGATGATGTATTTCTGTTGCCGCTATAACGACAACTACTACAAAAAGAAAAAAAAAATGTAAGTGGGGCTCCCATACGAAAAACATTAATTATTTCCCGTTTTTTGCTACAGACGGTAAGGAACCCTGCGTGCGCGAGTCCGGCTCGCATTTGGCCGGTTTTTTTTAGAACTTTAAGCATAGCATACATTAGCCTTATAATGTTCCTACTGCTGGGACTCAGGCCTCCTCTCTAGAAGTGGGAATGGACCGTAATCCAACAAGCGGGCCCAGTGCGGGTTGGTGGATGTCACATGTCTTCGAATTTTTGGTTCTAGGACATGCCGATTTCCTCACGATGTTGTCCTTCACCGTTTTGAGAGCAGTGGTGATGAAATAAATTACATAAAGTAATGCGCCTGGCTGGGTTTGAACCCGCGACCTACAACTCGTAAGTCGGGGACATTACCAATCGGCCACCACTGCTCTTACTATCATTGAAATCCTACATCAATGATATGGCCAAAGGAGATTGATATATCATCAAATGTTAACATTTAAACAATCTGGCCAGTTTTAGTTGGCTATATCATGAAATGATCAACTCTAAGATCTGACCACGATAAATACATATTTTTATGCAATTTTGCAAAGAAATTAAATCATTTTTTAAGTGGTACATACAGTACAGCCGACGGATCTTGGCGCGTCTGAAGTTAGGCTCTGCGAACTTTCATTCCATTTTTCAATTACTTCTCTATAGCAAAATATTTGCGAATTTACAATAAAACCAGTATCGTAAAACTAAAAATAAACTAAAACAAAGTTAGAACGCTTCCAACACCTGCTACAAACCAAGCAAATTAAAAATAACTCGCTTAAACTGGCACTTCAGGCTAAGTTATAATTAGGTAAGCACAGGTACGTTATTCATTCTTCCTCCCACGCGATTCATGCCAATAGAACTAAGTTATTAGATTAATGTTGGTAGACTGCAATATAACTTTCTGGAAATCTAAAATTAATTTGAATGTAGAATAAAAGAGCTACCAACCTTCATATAAAATACTATTTCAAAGAGATCTTTCGCAAAGCAAAACAGATACTGTTCCATATTTAAATGTTGCGGCAAAAATATGCGGTAATAGCGCTAGGGGCACAAAAGTAAGGACTAGGTAAAGCTAATAGCCCAGAGAACAAATTCAAACAACTCTATTACTAAGATTGGTTTCGCACTATGTCCGATCCGAATTCGATCCGGACCATACTTTATTATTATTACAATAAAATTGTGGCAGGGGCGCACTTTACTGCACTAGTGCGGAAAACTGACAATTGCGTCAAAGAGCGGGTATTTGACGGATCGAATTCGTATCGGACGTAGTGCGAAACCGCTCTAAATCTTCGCTGTCAGCGAGCTGTACCTCAAGAACTGTAAGAGGTAGACTGTTGAAAGTTTCACAGAGTACCGATATAACAAGAAATAATAAATAAGTATAAAATAAATAAAAAGTCTTCTATTTTTTGCCAATAAAAATTGCAAAATAATATCTATAGATGCATGCAAGCTTAGTTAAATATTCAATTAATTCTAATATTAAAACGAACATACTTAATTATTATTAAACTTAAAAATATATATAACAATAAAAATTAATAAATACTCGTAAAAACACAACGGTGTAGATTTTATTAAGGCACTCAAAAATCAACTTCAAAATTATTAAAAAAGTACATAAATGCCTAAACCAGACAAAAAATGCTGCATGCATAAAGACACGTAATATTTATGGTTTTTTGAACACTTCGTATGCGAGTTCGATTCGTAGATTCGTACTTGTTACGGTTTTTTTTAAACTATCCGATCGTGTGAACCCTGCATAATCGGTGCATTGTTTATTCTGTTAGAATAAGGTCACGATTTTTTCAATAAAGTGGTTTATATTCATAACGTCACGTGGGAGTTTGTAGGTGCGTCATGTAGGTATAATTATGTACCTATTTGACTATACACCACGATGACATTCCGCTATTAGAAGGCTCATGTTTTATAATGGCCGTCTGCAGGGTGATGCGGTAACACAGAAGGGCAATTCCCTTAACTACTTCTTTTAAAATGTTTAACCTTTTAAAGCCATCTTATATCAGCCCCCCCAGCAAATTTACGATCGTTTCGTTAAGCGCGAACGCTTGGAGTTGGCCAGGCCCCCAATGCCTTTGTTCTCACGTCATCCCAACGCTCAGTCACGTAGTTAGCACACATGCAGGAGTCTTAACAAGACGTGTCAGTCAAGGGATGACATGAATGTCATAGATGTCAGTCGAGTGAGTGAGAAAGAGGGATGAAGATATACACCCTATATAGCTCCATCCCTTTCAGTTCAGTTTGGGTAGTAATATGGATTGCGTTAAGGGCTCGCGGTAAGGCCTCAGCTTCAATATCAAGAACTTGTTAATGTAATTGTTGTAATGATTTTGGTAAATGAATCTTTTGTCGAGAGTTTTCGAGTTTTTTTTTTCTACTGTCTTTTTTTTTGAAGGAAATAATAACTGCCCCCTAGCCAAGTTACAATCTTGTTACGCTTGAATTTGGCCACGCCCCCAATGCCTTTGTTCGAACACGAACGAATTGGGGGCGTGGCCAATTTCAAGCGTTAACGCAAAACGAAACGATTGTAACTTGGCTAGGGAGGCTGGTGGCACATCTCAAAAAAAAAAAACATGTATAAAGAAATAAACTCCCAAAGAGCCGAAATTTATTACCTTTTTTAGCTTTCCTTAAGCTAGACACACAGGTCTCTCTCGGCATAGACTAAAAATCTAAAACGAAAAAGGTTTCGATAAAATAGCGCCTATAAAGTCTGTCACCGCGAATACCTTTCCCAGGGGCGCGAAACATTTTGCAACCTTTTCTTCCTGGCCATTAAACAGATTTTCCGCTAAATTATTCCGAATCAATAATATCGTCTGTACGTCATGTTTCTTTGAGTTCAAAATCAAATCGTATTATTAACAAAGCGTTTATTTTATTATTGAGATCGTTTAACAGCTCGTTTCATTGATTATTATTGACTTTGAAACTAATATTATTAAACACGGAATGGAACTTTGATTATACTCTGCGACTGTTTGGTAGATATTTATTTAATTTGTGAAGGAAATATTTTTAGGACACAGAGCATTATCTGGACGTTAATTTAGCAACGTAATTAAATTGCTACTCCCTCTTATAATTTTGTACACAATTACTGAAAAGCCTTACCGGTTATAGGCACACAATTTACTGTTTTTCGTACTAGTGCGGAAAAGTGCGTCATCTCACATTTTATTGCATCAGGCTGGTCGCCAAGCAGCCCTCACGAGTCGTTGGACAATCCCCGTTTATTTAATTTTTTCGTAAGTACCCACCATAAAAAAGGATTACTTTTTTTTAAAGTTTCACTGAGACATAGGCTTTTAAGGCAATCCGTACCTAAATTTGAGTGGCAGTGGGTGAGTGGACTGGCAGTGGTGGTAGAGTGGTAACGGCCCCGATTTACGAGTTGTAGATCGCGGGTTCAAACCCTGCCAGGCGCATTACTTTGTGTAATTTATTTCATCACCCCTGATCTCAAAACGGTGAAGGAAAACATCGTGAGGAAACCGGCATGTCCTAGAACCAAAAATTCGAAGACATGTGACATTAACCAATCCGCACTGGGTCTGCGTGGTGGATTACGGCCCATTCCCTCTTCTAGAGAGGAGGCCTGAGTCCCAACAGTGGGAACATTAAAAGGCTGATAATGCTAATGCTAATGTACCTAAATTTAGTAACATTGTCACTGTAAGTGCTATAATTATTTATGTACTATAAGTTCAAGATTCTTAATATAGTTTTGTAATTCATAGCTACCAGCTATAAAAAAAAATCCACACCTGTTACTGTCATGAATATTTAGTAGTCATTTTCAAACCTATTATTATAATCAGTCTACATTTTTTGAATATTCTATTTGTTATTACTGCTCTTGCTCTTGTTGTTGTTGTTGTTGTTGTCTGCTTGCCTTAGTTGCCTGATAATAAAAGGATTATTATTATTTCCTTTATTTGTTATTTATACATATTTTTTATATTTCTAAATATTTCTTACTACAAATATATATATAAAAAAACATTTCAAAATATAAAAAAATAGTAGTCCGCCGGTGTCGGGAGCTGGGTCAAAGTTTCGGTGGTTAGGGCTCCAGAGACAGGAACCTCCTCACAATGCGAGCCGTATCGAGGAGTACTGCCTTCTGTACCAGGCCCTTGATCCAACCGCGCAACGACAGCTTCGATAGATGGTCGTCGAAGCTTTTGGCTATAAGGCCGTTGGCAGTCACGACAATCGGCACAATGACAGCCGAGTCCACATTCCACATGTCGACAACCTCGTGTGCTAAGTCGAGATATTTGATTTGTTTCTCTTTCTCAGCTTTCACGAGATTCTCGTCTGTTATTATTATTATTATTATATATTACTATGTACATACTTAACTGATCTTCGATTTCTCAAACTCCACATTTTGACATAGGCCAAACCTTTGTCAAAATTTGGAATTAAAGTGGGGTTCGCGTGTTTAATTCGGAAACTCACCGTTATATGAACACCGTGATAGGGTTATGTTATTTGTTTGTTTGACTGGCCTGTTGGTTTAGTGGTTAGTGGCCCTGACTGATATGCCAGAGGTCGTGGGTTCTATTCCCACTCAGGGCAAATGTTTGTGTGATGAGCACGATCATTTGTTCTGTGTCTGGGTGTAATTAATCTATGATATGTATGTATTTAAAAATATATCTTAATAATTCCATGCATTTCCGAAATAAAGGGCAGTTACAGACAGACAGACAGACGGACAATAAAATGATCCTATAAGGGTTTCGTTTTTCCTTTTGAGGTACGGAACACTAAAAAACCAGTTACGTGGTGTTTACGCATTTTTGTTAAAATTATCCAATTTCTTAAGCGTGGAGATCATGCGCGGGCTTGCGGATGGCGTGCAATGGTTAGCACGCTGTCCGATCGTCCGGTTACCGACCGGACCGAGCCCAAGTCGTCGACGGCGCGTTCTGTTCCCGCGCGCCTCATGGAGCTGTCAGCAAACCGTAGAGGCCCAGCCTGCTAGCTGCAGGCAGGCAGAGTCGAAGACTGCTGGGGTCATGGGTTTCGAAAGGAATACCCGGCCCCGGCACGATAGGCAACGAAGGAACGGGGTAGGTTTTTAGTCAGTAAGAGTCTGACACTACTTCCCGCTCCGCCCAAGAGCGGGATTTGTTATTGGATGATTTTACCTACCATAAAAAAAAGCGTGGAGATCATTGGCAATGTGTTTGCCGGTAACAACCTTTGATCTATATAATCTTTTATAGAATAGAATAGAATGCCTAAAACGTTCAGGCAATATCTAATATTTATTCCATAATTTGCCCAGGCATTTTACACAATGCGATGGTCGTAAATAATATATCTGTCTGCGGTTTAAAGGAACCGTCATTTTATAATTGCCCTTTAAAGGCATTCTATAATGCCTGAATTTTATACTTTGCTGGTAACAAAACAATTGAATATCGCCTGCCGTACTGTAACTTTCTGTTGGTCACACGAACAGAATACACTTTGATACAAGTGGACATTATTCATATTAACTTCATGTACAGTAGTGGTGCATAGGTGGACTTAATGCAACATGGTATTCTCTACCAGTCAACCTTTGGGCTAAAAAAGACAACACTGTGGTAGGTGTGCACAATAAATAAATAACAGATATTTTAAATAGAATGTAGTATAAATTTACTTATAATAATAAAATTCTATATATGCTATTAATATAAACTAATAATTTGATACAAGTGGGGAAAGTTTGTCATTGCAGCTGAGGTGAAATTCACCCGAGCCGTACAGGCGAGGGTGTTATGGAGCCGAGTGCTGTAGTGGCAAGTCTCCACGTGTATCAAACGACGTTTTTCAATACACTTACGAAGAAATACGATGAAAAATCCACCAATAATCTATCTTCTATCGGAAAATTACGACGCATTTTTGTTCATTTTGTACTGAAGAAAATTTTCCAAAGTTACCTTACAATTTAGTTTTGATTTGATGGCAGCAGGCTATCGCAAGTATTTTTTACCTCAATCACATAATCTGGCGGCGTAGCATATAAAGGTAACTCTTCAAATCTTCTTTTTCACAACTATCACAAATGAATATAGTGTACTTTTTCCCGTGCATAACCTTTGCAGGTTGAAGGAGAAGCAAAGGTATCAAACCGTACACATCCTAATATAAAAATATAAAAATTTAAATATTTATTAATACAGATAATTGTTAATTTGTTGGTATTAACAAATTATTGCTTACGTAATCAGGTCTATTTGTTATATTCTGTTCAAAAACACAATTTCAATTTTCATTAAATATTAATACCTTAAAAATATCCGCCTCTTTGCTTTAAAAAAAAAAAAACACCCTTGACCGTGATGAAATAGGAATGAAAAAAGCTCTTGTTTTGCTAAATTGAAAAAAAGCACGCGGTTGATAAACATGACATATCGAACCTAATCGTAGTGCGATCAGAGGCAGTTTTCGAGTAAGTGTATTGCAAAATACTATGATAAATATCAACACGACTTTCCAGGTGTATTAAACTTAAAGTGGTCAATAACAAAAACAAAATGAGAGTTGGCCGACGGCTCGAGGGGGTCGCTTGCCCCCAGCCTGATAGAATAAGTAAATAAATACACTTTTCCACACTAGTACGGAAAACAGTAAATTGTGTGCCTAAAAGCGGTAGGGATAAGAGCTATTAAAAAAAAAACAAATATGCCTTGGACGAAATCTGGTTTCACAGCATAACTAACACGTGGTCATTTCTCTAAATATCTTTAAGGTACTTATAAAACACAGTTTTACGTAAATGCTCTTTTTTTGTTCAGTAAGTGAATAAAATAATCAACACAACTTGCTAATTGTTTAATAATGAATCAAACTTCTTTTCACAACTTCTCTGAATTTCATTTTGTGGCTTAAAATCATCTTAGAATATATTAAAATAAATTTTTCTTCGCTATAAACTTTTCCAAATCAAAGTATAATCTGGGTGGATTTTCATTTAATCACTGTTTAAGTGTTTAACTGGTACACCTTCTAAATCACTGCCTCATAAAATAAATATTATTCAATACACTTACTCGAAAACAGTAATTTTCAGTTTTCCACACTAGTGTAGAAAAGTGCGCGAGCACCACAATTTACTATATTTATCGTATCAGGCCGGGCACTAAGCGAGGCTTACGAGTCGCGCGTCACCCCCTGTGTATTTATGTCTTCATAAGTGTATTGTAAAACGTCGTTTGTTACACGTGGTTTGTCACTGTGGCACACGGCTCGGTCGCAATGAAAAATGTTTTCCACTTGTATTAAAATGTACTATTTCTGATAAATTTAAAGAGCGGATATTTATTTTTAGATCTAAAACCTTTTTTTTTTCAATCGTACACTGACACATGACCTCTCTAATCCGAATTTAATCTAAGAAAAACAATTTTCTGGCCTTCTACAACCAGTCTGTTCCCGTTGCCTTTTTCAAGCCATCATTCAATCAACATGTCAAGTTTTCTAATTCTAGCAAAAACATTAACTACCGATTCTCAGAACATACTATTCCGATACATGATTATTTTAAAAGTAGTTTAAAATCTCGGCTATTGAGAGTTTTCATTTCATTACTTCACATGAAGCGAGTCTAGAACTCTATGGTTCCATTCACTGGCTTTCACAGAAACATTACCCATTAGAATAAACTCCATTTTACCTGCGACTTTATGGTCTGTTTAAAGTTTATTTTTCTTTTTTATGTCGCTGTTCTCTTTTTAAATATAGTCGATATTACCTTTGCATAAAAAAAGAGCGAAGTGAAATACGGAATGTATTTTTGTGCTTTCAACTGATGCATTTTCGCTGTAGAAATCCAATTAATGACGAAAAGTAACCGCGTGGTATATTTCTCACTTATTTATGGTCAATATGTAATTTTTAAAATCTTAATCAGATAGGATTGAACGATACAGCATGTATTTTTCGGTGGTAAGAGAGCGATCCTGAAGTAATTCAGGGAGTATCCAGGTTAGGTACCTAAAAAATTATCAATTTCAAAAATTTTGTTCAGTTTTTACCTATTGTTGGTTATTTGTTATGCTATATTAAAAAGGCGGAAGATTTTATGTGTGTGTATAACTGTGTATATGGGTGACTGGTAATTAGTGAATGATACTTAAACACGTGATTTTAGTGATGATAACAAACAACTTTTACTATGGGACCAAACCTGAAATCGCGAAAAAAATCAGACAAATTGACTATATTTTGACCAATTAGGCAAACATAAACGTGCTGACAACTAGATTTTTTTTCGCGTTTTGGTCCCATAGTAAAATTTGTTTGTTATCATGACTACAATCACGTCCTTAAGCCCTAATATAGCACAGTATATCTTCTGATAATTTTCTACTTTTACACTGGTGAAGTTGCTGGCAGAAATCAAAGCATTTATTATAAACGAACCAATTGCAGGGACTTTTGAATTGTCAAGAAATCAGTTAGTCAGAAAAATGCACGTTTTAAAGCGTAGACCTCTATGAGAAGAATTTGCAAAAAACTTCCATGGACACGCTTTTAAATCTTGTTATGTATTAAAAGAGAACAATGTAAATTAAGTAAAAAAAAACTAATAACAGAAATTAAAATAAGCCTCTGACATCTAAGGGATGACCAGTCTCAACTGACAGCGCCCGTTCACGAACATGACGCGTGTATCAGCACCACTAAGCTCAATCATTTTGAAGGGAACCGACATGATCCAACATACGCGCGTAGGAGTATCTAATACTCGAGAACTATAAGATAAATTCACGTGTATAAAACATGCAAACTTCATGGTATTATGCACATTAGCTACAGATTATGCGCTTACTAATGTATCTTTAGAAGAGATCAGTAATTACATGCAATTTGTTAAAACAATCCTTTACATTTAATCCAATCATTTATCGTACTCATGTATACTATAATTAGTTTTGTTTACTCGTCTCAAGGCTATGTATGATTCATTAAATATTAAATGAAAGGCCGTTGTTGGAATACCTTACTTCTTTACAAACCAAAAAATGTAAGCTCATGTTATGTGTGTTATTTTTCTAATTAACTAGACGATTACGTTGAAATTAAGCTTGATTATGTTTTTACTGGCGTTTTTGATTAGATATATGAGTTTCGTTTAATGTACTTTGTAATCATAGTGAAAATTACGTGTAAGGTGTAACGTTTTTTATTTATTTATTAAACCTTTATGCACTGGTAAGAAACTATGTACAAAGGCGGACTTAATGCCTTAGGCATTTTCTACCAGTCGACCTTAAGTTTATCTATATACACATATATAAAAGGAGGAACTGAATGACTAACATATGAATAAACAGCGGAATCTACTGGAACTAAAAGCGTAAAATTTTACACAAGGCTTACTTTTATGACGAAAATCCTTAGTCTTGCTAAGGATTTTCTAAAATTTAACCCCTAAGATGTTGAAACGAGGGTCAAAATTTGTATGAAGAAATCTACCTTCATGCGAGCGATACCTTCGGCGGATGCTAGTTAATTAGACGTGAGAATAGATTCAAATGGAAGACAAGAAAAATCATACTGCGTTATAATTTTCCACGTGACTTTGTTCGAAAAGAGCCGGAAGCATATTTGTATTGCCTTTTTTTTGTCTATATTTAGTTGATCAAATGCTTGCCTTACATCGTATACCTACTAATTAATTAAAAACAAACAACGTTAAACAATGCGAAAAAATGTTTGCTATTTGAATTAGTCGTATTAGTGGAATCATGAACAACAGCCTCCAATATTGAGTAATGGTAACACTGCTTAACTACCGTACCAAAGAGTTATAGAACACATGACATCTTTGCATCTTTGTTCGGTAATAAATCATTTGCCGCCTAAAGTGTCAGTATAGTGTTGTGGCTTGGATACGAGCATTTTGGCACAAAGGCTGCGCGACAAAAGCCTACTCGCGTCCCATTCATACCGATGACAGCTCTGGCAAATATTCCCAATTCAAACGTTTTGATATCGGATGCGTTTGATCGTTAATGGGTGTGTCATGGATTTTATATACAGTCTTCGGTTAGGTGTCAATTCATAGTCGTTTTTACATCATCATGCTTAGACTCTGTCCCTGCCTTTGGGGGTCTTTGGGGGTTACGTTCATATATTATCTCTTTTTCGATACTTCTCTTTCAGCAGTTGTCACAGACATGTTTAAAGAGAGGCTTAAATTGTTTAGAAATTGCTACTATGATCGGTTTATGAAAGTATATATTATGTTAATAGAATTCATAATTCATACAAAAAAACATTCTTCTTTTAAAACAAGCTTTTATTAAACTGCTCTAAAAAGAAGAAAATAATCTTTAAATTAAATCAAACTCATTTTATTACAATTTATATGATATAAAAGGTAAGATAAGGTAGGTGTCGCGAAATTTTTCTGTGTAAATTAACAAATAGTTTCGCAATTAGCTTTTAGAGCATAATTATAAAATCATGTAAAAAATAAAGAATCTTTAATCGGCTTTAGACAGTTCTTTCATGATGTGTTTCGGTTTAAATCCGTCATGAAAGAAATTTCTTTATATTTTATTTTTCAGTAAAAAGGTCACCACTATTTTGTCACTATTTTTTTACTAAAAAAAAAAAAAAAAAAAAACCACTATTTTGTCTCGTAATTTTCATGGCAAACAGTCGACATTGCATCGAAGAACTCAAAACTCAATAAATATTAATGAATAGATTTTTCTAAACCAATCACATTCACAATCTTTATTGGGAGGTTAAAATCGAAGGATTTTCATTAAGAACTCTCTCTACCCAAACTGTATTCTCTGGCAAAAAGGTAACCGCCATTTTCTCGGAAATTTTTCATGAAAAACAGATTTGATCCAACCGGTATAATTATATTATTGAAATTAATTTTTTCCTCTTCCGCGTGGGAAGGTATTGGCCGGATAATATTACTATGAACTATTTTATTTTAATATTCTCATATAAGTGACAATTGTGTTTTAATGGGAATAAAGATATTTAAACCGAAGAATTAGGTATAGTACGCGGCAAATAAGTTGAACCCGTTGCTATGCTTATGCGCAGCCCCCCGCTTCGATTGAGACTCTAAAATCTGTTATAGTACACGGCAAATAAGTTGAAATAAATGGCCGTCGTTGCCCGCTGTGCCGCACTTCGATTGAGATTCGAAAATCTGTTACTATTTTGATTCAACTTATATGCGCGTATTTTATATCATATCAGCTATGATATAGTTATTTATTTGGACTCAAGCGCTGAACGTGTACGTGGCTTGGAGTTCTGCCAATTCGGTTAGTGTTGATAGTACGAGGAATTCAGTGCACTGCATTTAGGTAGATGAGCCTAAACATATTGATTCGAACGTATACTTGACGGTAGACGGTATCTCCAGCGGTTCTATCGCAGTCGTTTAGTAGCGTATTTTAATAGTTGCTGCAGGAAAATTATCCCAAATCATTACCAGCTAATTCTATTTCAGCCCCTCCAACCCAAGTTATCGATCGTTTCGTTAAGCGTGAACACTTGGAGTTGGCCACGCTCCCAATTCCTTTGTTCTGACCATGTGATTGAGCGTTGAGATGACGTCAAAGGATATTCTTTTCTTTTATTTTTTCCACAACTATCACACAACGCCGTCTAGTCCCAGAGCTTGTGTTATGAATACTAGACAACTGATAAAAATACTTATATATTTCTAAATATATACATATTATAGATAAATTATGTACGGGTCCCAGACACAGAACAAATGATCGTGCTCATCACACAAACATTTTTCCTGGGTGGGAATCGAACCCACGACCTCTGGTATAGCACTCAGGGTCACTAACCACTAGACCAACAGGCCAGTCGGATTGGGGGTGTGGCCAACTCCAAGCGTTCACGCTTACCGAAACGATCGTAACTGGTAGGGGGGAAGTACACTACTGCTGGACATGGACCTCCCCCAAGCGTTGCGGCCGGTCCTGTTTCGGCCATCGGTTCACCTTGTGGGAGGCCTTCCAACGCTGCGTTTTCTAGTCTCTTCTTAGTTCTATCAATTTTCTTACTGTCATCAAATTTTAACAATCATCAGTTGCCAAGAATAGATTTTTAGACAATATGTATTGATTATATACATACGAGTATTTTTAGCGTACCTTCTCAGAAACAGAACTCTAAAAAACTCTCCAAATGAACCAGAAAGTACACGTTACTACCATTCACGGTGTTCTGGGAAAAAAGTCAAAGCTTGTAATTTACTATAGAACCATGGTTATATCCGAGTTCAGTCCTTTTATTCAGTCACAAACAGGCACTGTAATCGTCGATTTTCATCTGTTATTCTCAGAATGTGAACTAATTTCCATGTTTCTGTGTTCGAAGGTTGTGAGGTTGAGCAACGGGTATTAGGGCACTTAGTGGCCTCGCCCCGGGCCCGACGCGGATTGATTTTGCCCACTCGGCGTGTTTGTGTGCACTACGTATTTCTCCGGCTCACTGGAAATGCCCGGGAGAATAGCGAGGCATTCCTGAAGTCAGTAACTCGCTCCAATTTTTGTTGAAAAACGAGAAAAGATTTTTTAGAAGCCTGTAATTTGAAATTGCAATATTTAAAAATGTGTTGCCAAACGAGTTTTATATCACGCTAGATGTGACAAAGCGCGACCAAAATCAGCGTTCCGATATTAACCCGGGGATAGTGGTTTTATGCTGACGAGCAGAAAATTACGCTGGAACCGGAATTTAAATCGGAGCCCGCAAATATTCAGCCACAGCCCGAATTCTGACGTGAAACCGAAGTAGCCACCAGTTTATTATTTCAGAGCTCTGGTATTCGGAACTCATGTTAAAATCATTTGTCTCGCCATCGCCGCCGGTGTGCATGTCCCTTTTTTATTTTTTTTCGGTGTTGTAAATCAAATAGCTTCGCCCACTTTGAGTGAAGCGAGAGGTAGTGTCTGACTTTTGCTGACTAAAACCCTTTGAGTTATGGTGCTCTGGTATCTCAAACAATCTCTCAGATCGTGTGCAAGTCCCTGCGTGTTCTTGCACAAGAAAATCAGTAAGATCGTGTATTGTTTACTTGCTCAAACTTGCCTGCCAAGGATTCCCCTTACACGGTTACGACTTTGAAATTTAAACTCTCAAGGTTTTCATCGCTCCAAGTTTGTAGTGTCTAAAGGCTTACGTTGTTACAAGTATGCTAATATTACTTTCTATTTTGTAACTTCATAGTACATCTTACTCGCCTCGCTACATAGCTTAGCATCAGTGGAAACGATCATATAGTTTCGTAGCTTAGCTTTCACATCCTAGTACCACAACAGCATAGCACATATCAGGTGGAAAAGCACCTTAAGAGTTTCATAACGGAAAACTATAAGTACGTATTTTTCTTGTGTACTTATTTAAATATTTTTTTTGTAAACTAGTTACCCTTACTTTTTTATTTTTTTCATATAGCTACGTATACAGTATGCTATTAAAACGTCTCAGTGTAGCTTTAAAACCCTTTCCTAGCGTTGACTTACATAAGGCGTCGCATGAAATTTCCGGCAATGACGTGGCGCTTCCAGAAGTATCGCACCCCCGTGTACACCTTCCCTGCCAATTTGGCGAGCCCGGCCCTCGTTACGACCAGTAGCGACCGATGTTCCTCTTGTTATTACCACGTTTTTACTACGCACTGTTATTTCGAGCCTGTTTTGGATAAAGTACCGACAAAAATTACCCATATAAATTAATCTTTTGAATACCGTAATTAGAGCTAAAATAGAAAAACAATAGGTGTGCGAACGACGGCGTTCGCTTGGGGCTTGAGTAATTAATTCTAATCACACTATTATTGTAAAGGTGAAATTTTTTAAAATATACCTACATACAATTTTTGTTACTTCTTTACGCTTGAATAGCTGAACGAATTTCGAAGAAATTTGGTACAATGGATACTTCTTATCCTGGGAGTATGTTACCTAAGGATAATTTTCTACTTTTAAACGTACCACCAGGCTTACGGCGATGCGCCACCGGTATATGATAGACATCCCACCTACACCCACAAAACTTTTTGGGATCACATTCATTGTACGTTCAGTTTAGGAATGGAATTTCCTGCTCGAGTCTGTATTTCCTGATGGCTACAACCCGGGAATCTTTAAGTTAAGAGTGAATAGGTTACTTCCAGGTAAGCGGTCCATCGTCGACCGTATCATCGCTTTCCATCTGGTGAGATAGCGGTCAAGCGCGAATCTATTCAACGATTATAAAAAAAGCGAGCGAAGCCGCTGGCAGCCGCTAATAGGTATTATGATAAGTTAGTCTGAAGAAAAAGGGCTCCTATTTTTGATACAGTTAGAAAATAGTTTATTGAAATGCTAGGTCTGATTTGCCATGCAGTATTGTTCGCAAGAGTTACTGTAGCCCTGGACAGGTGTGTTTTAGTCAGTAAAAGTCACACTTCCTCTCACTCCAGCCAAAGCGGGAGGAGTCATTGAATACAATCAGATGAATTCTCAGCAAAGAAAAGGTCTGATTTTTTTTTGTTTCTGTTTATTTCATCAAACTAAAGTGGCTTTTGGAAACGACAGGCCTCTACTTTGAGCTTTTTGTTGGGTACAAAAGGGTATTGAATCGCTGAAAGGCAAACAAGCAATGGTCCTACATACCCAAGTGAATTGTGATCACTGACAATGTTTGCGGAAGCGGGTCGTTCGTTATCGTGGAATGTGCGAATAAATTATCCTTATGGTGGTATAAACGCTTTGGTGGCCGAGAGCCCGATGGCGTTGGCGTCAAAAGGTCATTGGCAGACCCTTCGATCTTTGAGATTGGGACCGATAAAGCGGTGTATTTCTGTACTATAGTAGGGTCAGGGCGAGAATGATTTAGATGCGAACAAAGACTGGTTTGAGACAGTGCGGGAGAAGAATATCTGTAAGGAATTTGGAGAGGCGTTTGCCCAGTAGTGGGACAGTAATGGCTGCAAAAAAAATAGTCTCATGATTACACATAAGGCGGACACCCACGGTGACTTGCCCGGTGGACACGGTGGAGCACACAGTCGAGGTGTGCCCCGCTTGGGAGGAGCAGCGCCGTGTCCTCGTGGGGGCGATCGGCGGCGATCTCTCGCGCCGGGGCTTGGTTCAAGCCATGCTCCGGAGCGAGGAGGAGTGGCAGGCGGTCGCCTCCTTCTGCGAAGCAGTAATGCTAGTAAAGGAGGAGGCCGACCGCCTTAGGCAAAGGCGGACACGCCGCCGCCGCCGCCGGGTTTCCGATCCCAATTTCCGGCCACCGTAGGCGCGGGCTCGCGGACGGTGGGCAATGGGTAGCTCGCTGTCCGTCCGTCCGGTAACAGACCGGTCCGAGCTCAGGTCGTCTACGGCGCGCACCGTTCCCGCGCGCCTCAAGGAGTTGTCAGCAAACTGTAGGGGTCCAGCAGGGCCGAGGCCTACTGGGGCCAAAGGTTATGTGAGACTGTCACCAAAGGCCCCAGGATAAAGGCAAGGAATGGAAAGGTAGGTTTTTAGTCAGTAAAAGTCTGACACTGTTTCCCGCCCCACCCAAGGGCGGGATTCGTCATTGGATGATTTTACCTACCACAAAAAAAAAAAAAAAAAAACCCACGGTGACTTTTTGTAGCGCATATTGAGCGCGCGACAGCATCGCTGCTAATGTGCGTTAGTCGCATTCGCAACGCGCCATAGAAAAGATGCCAACGCACTACAGAATCGCGACTGTATCGATGCGAATGCGCTAATAGCGTTAACGATTGTAGATTATAAACTTAACTGCAGAAATGCATTTCGCTTATGAACGTAAAACGCTAAGAACTGGTCTTTATAATGTAGTTAATGGAATCGAGTGAGTTCTTAGAACGTATCACATGCAACGAAATTACAGTCGTATAATTTGCTAATTAAGGCCGTTTTCCGCGTGTTCCAAAGAATTCTACGAATACTTTCCCGAGAAGTTATGGAGACAGAAATCTCCGTACAAACGTGGGACATTCCATTTTCTTTATGTTGGCTATTTCTGTTATTGACCCCGTACACCAGACCCAAACAAATAATAAAAAGGTTAGTACTCTAATAATATTCGTTATTTTACTGTCATTTTTATTCGGAATTTTGCTGAAGGAGTACGTTTGTTCGAAATGATTAATGGCAGCTTCTTTTCTCATCGCAGAAAAGCTGTTTTTTTTTATCAAGTTGCTATTCTAGTGGACAGGGTTTTACGGGTTCTTGGTTAGCTTTTTTAATGAGATTTTTCGGTTCAAATATGTTTCTTTTCTTAGCGCTGAGATCCTCGTTAGGCTGAAAGACTCCGTGTGATCTCCAGTCTTGACGATCTTATTGATCAATATTTTTATTTTACGAATTATTTATAATTATATCCTAGGTGCGTTCATAAACAATACACCTAGATCCGGACTAACTGTCTATAAAAGAAAAGAAAAAGAAAAACAGCATATTTACAGGGAGTGACGCAACTAAAAACTAGACAAACATAATCATTTTAAAGGAAAGATATGCGTCGTACCCGTGCAAAACGGCCGAACGCTCAGCATAAAGCTGTGCCCTCAAGCACAATGCGGTAAGTCATACAAAAATTTCTTTCATATAGGAATCGAACACGCGACATGCAGTGCGGTACTAATAGCTCAATATATTCACAAATATTAAAAACAAAAATACGTTTATTTTCATGTAATTTAGTCACCAAAAGGTTCTACTTTTGTAAGTTAAGTTCTCGTTAAATTATTTGGGCCCAGTAAGTTGCCACGTTAACTGCAGCATCGATAATATAACGAGTAATAATAATAATAATTAACGTAATTAGAGTAGTAATAATTTAACGAGTTTACCATCGATTCGAAAAGAAGAAGAAGAGTTAAGTTCTATTGTCCGTTTATGACCTTCTTGCTGCATTGGGCTATATTTTTGCCCATAACCGCTTAGTATTTGTTTACGGGGGCACGGGATGTCATGACTTGAGAGTCGAAAGAACTTTCTTTGTAGCACACGGGCCATGCTAAAGCCACCACCTAAAGCAAGAGGAGGAACATCATCTACTACCATTCGACTTTGTGAAATCTCAGAAACATCAACAAATTGCAGTGGCCTGTATTGAAAGTACTAAATCGGTTGTGCAACCGGGTAGGCCATTGCAGAGAAAACTTGGTGAATTTGGGTATTAGATACCCGTTGGATACTCAATGTGAGTGCGGAGCCCCTGTTCAGAATATGAGCCACACGTTGGAGTACCGCAAGTGCCCATACACTTGCACTTTGGAGAATTTAATGACCGACCGATGTTGCAGTTAAGACAAGCCACTTACTGGGCCCAAACAGTTCAACAAGTTAACAATATATTAAAAAAAAAGGATGAGAACTGCATTTTTGGCTCATTCCTCTCTCGTCTATAAAAACTAAGAATAAAATTGTTCTATTCTCTCATACCTACACATTCTCATATCCTTCATTAATTGACAGCACATAATACAAAAAAGCTGATCTAAATAAAACGCTAACTCCTAAACCAGATAAACATTTCTTGTGACCTACATGCTAACAAAGGAAAGTCTTTCAGAGACTTCCAAGACTCATAAAAGCTAGCCAAAGTTAGACTTTGTCGCCATCTTTATAATAGATTTATGTGTTTCCGAATTATTCTCGAAGACTGTACGACAGGACACGTTATTATGTGTTCGGGAAAACAGGTTTTAGTATAATACCGCTACTTTAATGTATGATTATTTTGTCTTGCTCGTTCTTTATGTCATTATGCAGAACTTAATACGTATTGTGTGTGCTGTCGGGGCATTGGCCGCTTTGTAAATTATATCTTTAGAGGTTGTGAGGCGAATGTGTGCTGTAGCTTGCTTTGGTAGGTGAGTAGCGACATCTATATCGCCACATACGAACTAAATATCTGACGTCACAGAAATCCGACATCCCGATATTAAAGTTCTCTGCGCGTTTTGAACATATATGACAGTCTGAAATACAACAATCGGGCAATAACCCAGATTTACGAAATACTCTTTAAAATGGAGCTTTAACGGAGTTTACACGCTATGTTGCATACCTCTAAATAGGTGTAAAAAATGTTTCTTCTACGAGGAAACTCTTATCTGTCTTGCTTAAGTAACTAAGAGTTTTGTTCTTTAAATTACCAAAACCTAAAATCAATTTATGTTAGATCTCATCCCTAAGCAGTTAAACGGATAAAAAATTCATCTGTTTCTAAACTAAAAATGTTTGTTTATTTCACTTTTATGTATCTACGTGCAATAAGAAACAGAAAGAAGAAATGATAAGAAAAATTAATGCTGAAGAGGTATCTATGTATTTCTACTCATATTTATTCAAAACTCCTTTTATACTTTTTCGCAAACTGATTATACTCAGTCAATAAGTGCTACCACACATAATACGTTAAAAACGTACCTACTATGCGAAGGCAAAGAAACTCGAATAAAAATTAAAAACTTTTCACATTCCCTAGGAGCGAAGCAGGTCGCGTAGGTTACCAACCTGCACGGCGCCATATTTTTTTACAACTTTTTTTTTCTTTGAGTCTCCGTAATGTGGTGAATGTACGTTATTTTATGCCAGTTTTATTTAGCACCTTTTTATTGCATTTGTGTTTATAAGCTGATAAGTTTGATTAATATGTGCTTGTTAGGTGCCCTATGTTATTAGTTTTTATCTACTTACTTAGTTCTAATAGCAATATCGCGTCGATAGATAAATTTATTTATGACCTTTCGCTCTTTATGAATTTATAAACGAATAGGCGCTATTTATGTTACGGGTATGAATTTCATTATTTCTTTCATAGAACATGAAACTTTTTCTAAAAAAATACAATCGACTACAATACAAAAAGAGTGAAAATAACTTTACATTTAGGAATTCTGTGTTTCTAGTTTTGTTTTTTCTTTTCCATAGTTTTGATGCCGTGTTATAAGGAATTACTTCAGTGATTTTTTTCAAACTCGGTTGTATTTTCTTTAAATAGTTTATATTTTAAACTTTTTATTTTATGTAAAGAAAAACTAAAGTTGGTTAAAGAAAAATAAGTGGCGTAGATTGGTTCTTACCAAACTAAGAAAAAATAAAATGTCTTCCATGATTTCATTTAAAACCTACGCTTTTATATTTCAATATCAAAAACAAACTACAAACTCTACAGCTTCAAACCTTATCTCTCTCAATATTAAACTAACACCATTTCCCATAGGAAACCCGTTTACGAGCATCTCCGGGGCGCAAGCGTAGTGCAGCTATAATTTCCAGAGTCGTTAGGAAGGGTTGAGACTTGTGCGGCTAAACGTTTTCCGGTACACGGCTTTTTGCGGTTGGCCGTCTTTTCAAGTATTTCCATGTTCTTACTATGTGAAGCTTTGTTTCCTGCGTTATTGTCAACTGCTGAATAAAGAATATGTTTCATGCAAATGACCTAGATGATCGAAGTGTACATCTAAGAACTAGATCAATTTGCCTGATGCGGTCGATTATAATTTAGGTGCCTCCAAGGTTAGAGTGAATAGGCTCTTAATAAACTAGAGCGATTCGCCATCAACAATTACATTACTGCTTACCATCAGGTGGGATCGCAGTCAAGCACTAGTTTATATCAATAAAAAAAAAACTCCTATGAGAGGATCTCACTGCTCCGCCACTTGCTACGTATGGTTCCTTTGGTTTTCTTTTGTTGTATTAGTCGACGTTGATCACAAATGACATCTTTAGCGAGAGGAGCGTGTGGGAGTGTCAGCTATATACTGACTAAAGCCCTCTTGAGTACCTTTTGTGGCCTTTTACGTTTTAAGGTTGCGTTTACTCTTTCAAATAATCCCACAACTCAAACCATAGGTCTAATATGTAGCTGTACATAATTGATGATGTATGTAAATAAAATAAGAAAGGATCTTCTGAAATTCACCCCCTGAGGGGAGGTGAGGGGGTCCAAAGTTTGTATTTGCCCTTTACGTTTCAGGGCTGCAGTAGCTCTTTCGAAGAATCCCGTAACTCTGGCAGACATTATAGCTTAAATGGCACTTAACGTCTTTCAAAGATTCCTTTTCCATGAACACCGCTTCTCGGGAGCAAATTCTGCAACTTGCAGCAAAAAATTTAGGATTCACTTAACTTCATTCTAAAAAAATTAAGACTAAGTAAATTCTAAGAAATTTCAGTAAAGACAGAGCTAATTCTAAGAATTTCAGGAAATTACGTTGCGCGAGGTTTTAATACTATTAAAGCTAAACTTGTGTTATCACGATCATTTGTTCTGTGTCTGGGTGTAATTTATCTATAATATGCATATGCATTTGTGTAATTTATCTATAATATGCACATGCATGTTATAGATAAATTACACAAATACATATTTAGAAATATATAAGTATGTTTATCAGTTTTCTAGTACTCATAACACAAGCTCTGTTCAGCTTGAGACTAGACGGCGTTGTGTGATAGTTGTGGAATATTTATTTATTTATTATTCATGGTTCTTTTTAGTACTAGTTTCTGCGAGCGTCTACGTACGCGTGAAAGTAGGTTTCTCCATACAAATTTTGATACCATTAGGGAGTGAATTTTGAAAAAATCCTCTTTTAATGCTCGTCTACGTCTTAAAAAGACACCTTGTGCAAAATTTCTTGCTTCTAGTCGTACTTTCAGCTGTGTATTGATATGTCCGTTAGTCAGTTTGTCCTTTTATATAAGTACTAGATTCTGTCAGCGGCTCCACTCGCGTGAAAGTATTTTTTTCAATACAAACTTTTGCCCCCATTTTTCACCCCTTTGGGGGTAGAATTTCGAAAAATCCTTTCATATTGGATGCCTACGTCATACAAAGAACATATCGTCCAAGTTTTAAACCTTTACGATCAGCCGTTTAGGCTGTGCTTTGATCCGTCAGTTATTCAGGACATAGCATTGTATATGTATAAATACATATGTTACCGGCAATCTGTATTATTCTGGTATTCTAATACAATACCGAATGCGCAGCCGCTAATGTGTAAAAGACGAGAGCAGCAAGGAGGTGATATAATTTTAGGGCACCCCGACACGGACAGGTTAGGTTAGGGTTATTTTTTTTATCACCACCTGAAAATAAAAGCCAATAAAACTGTATTCTATATATTGCCTAGGTATTGTATAGAATACCGGATCATATAGATTGCCGGTAACATATATAATATATAGACCTAGAAAAAACCTATAATTTCTCTCGTAAACTGTTCAAATGCATGTTTTTGTTGCATGTTATAGCTATATATCTCTGTAGCTTAACATCCAGAGCTTGATTTGCTAAGAAACCCGTTTTTAAACAGGCATGCGTGTGACTAATTATATCGTTAGCACCTCCACGTAGCCTGTTTCAAAAACCTGATTGGACCTTACCAGTAACCAGAATGTCTAGGCTACGCTTCGGAATACTATAAGATAATCTGTCTTTTGAAACACTATAATCATAGTAGTTACTGCCAGCAGTTTCGTCCATATGAAAGTATGACGATATATAAGCGGGCGAAGCCGCTGGCAGCAAATAGTTTGAAATAAAATAAATTCTTTGAATCTCTAAATCTATCGGATATCCGAAATAAAAAAGAATATTCATAACCAAAACCGATATAAAACGTAAAAAAGGTGGAGTATAAATGACAGGTTTTTGATGATTTGTTCAGCCAAACAAAAGATAGGCTTAACTGGAAATGAAAGTCAAAGCTTGCTATTTGAATTTTACTTTTATAATTTTATTATCTATAACCGAAACTATCCGAACACGCCGACAATCCGAAATAATTGACTGTTGGTCTAGTGGTTAGTGGCCTTGACTGCTATATCGGAGGTCGTGGGTTGGATTCCCATCCAGGACAAATGTGATGAACACGATCATTTGTTCTGTGTCTGGGTGTAATTTTTCTATAAGATGTACGTATTTAGAAATATATAAGTACATGTTTATCAGTTGAGAACCCATAACACAAGCTCTGCTTAGCTTGGAAATACACGGCGTTGTGTGATAGTTGTGAAGTGTATTATATTACGAGTATATTGACTATTTTCGGGATAAAAAGTATCCTATCAATATCTATATAAAGTATAATTTATGAAACTTGGTAGGTACACATGTAACATACCAAGTTTCATCGCAATCAGTTCGGCTGTTCGAGCATGAAAAAATAACAAAGTTACACTCACAGCATCATCATCATCTTTTCTTGCGTGTGTGTGAAGTTTGTATGCATATTTGTGTGTATAATTATTTCAGCCAAAGGACGTCCATTGTTGGATATGTGTACCTGCCCCAAGTGTCGCTACAATGAACGGTCCTGTGCGTCTCGTATCTGACTGACTCTGAACAAGATCTGACTCTCACCAAGTCACCCGTCCACCTTGAGGGAGGCGCCAACGCTGTGTGATTAGTGTGCATTATCAATTCAGCCCAAAGACGTCCACTGTTAGACATAGGTCTCCCTTAAATGTCGCCACAGTGAACGGTCCAGTCGCATCCATCGGATTCCCGTAACCTTTTTCAGCCCCAACGGTCATCTGTTTTGCAAGAAATGTGCCCTGCCCATTGCTACTTTAGTTTGGCGATTCTTCGAGATGTCTGCAACCTTGGTTCTCCTGCAAATATCTTCATTCCCGATCTGATCACGCAAGGAAACTCCGATAGTCCTTTCCATTGACCTTTGGATGACTTTAAACCTTCTGATGAGGCCCATTGTAAGCGCGACCATGTTTCTATATATACTCGTATCATCACTGGAAACACGCATTGGTCATAGACTTTCGTTTTGAGACACTGGTATGTTGGATGAGAAGAATATTAGTGTGCATATTTGAGTTAATTTAATCTGGGTTATTTTGCTGTAAATCAACCGATCAACGTTGAAAAATACAGAATAAAGCCAAGAGTACCATACGCAGCCTGGCTTTATAATTTCTGCCAAGCCTCGTGAGAAATGGTCGTGAGTTCATGAATATGAAACCATTCGTAATGTGTCGATTTTGCTTGCTCGAAAGTCAAAGGTTTACGTTATAACAGCTCTAAAAGCCAGCAACATTTCCAATGCTAGTTTGTACGACTGACTCTCTAAAGCTTAAATTTGCCAGAAAATCTATTATTAAATTACCATTTGCAGCACTCGAAAGCGAAAAAAATCCAGCAATCACGTGAAGTTCTGTTGCACAGCGCTTTTTTCACTTAATTAATATAATATGGATTTAATCAGGGCTGTTAAGGATATGAAATTTCGGATTTAGATACGAATAGTTTTGGATACGATTTTTTTATAATAATGTTCCACAAATATCACAAATTGCTATCTAATCCCAAACTAAGGAGCGCTTGTGCAATGAGAACTAGACAACTGATAAACATACTTATATATTTGGAAATACATACATATTATAGATAAAATTACACCCAAACTTAGAATAAATTATCGTAATTTATTTACGTTTGTCTTAGGTTGAAATCGAACTCACAAACTCTGGCATAACAGTCAGGGCCTCTAACCACTAGACTAGCAGTCAATTATTTCGGATTGTCGGCGTGTTTCGGATAGTTTCGATATAGATAATAAAATTATAAAAGTAAAATTCAAATAGCAAGATTTGACTTTCATTTCCAGTTAAGGCTATCTTTTGATTGGCTGAACAAATCAACAAAAACCTGTCATTTATACTCCACCCTGTTTCCGTTTTATATCGGTTTTGGTTATGAATATTTTTTTTTATTTCGGATATCCGATAGATTTAGAGATTCAAAGCATTTATTTTATTTCAAACTATTTGCTGCCAGCGGCTTCGCCCGCGTGAAAGTAGAAAATTATCCCAAAAGAACATATTCCTGAGATAAAAAGTATCCTATGTGCTATTCTAAGACATGATCTACCCGTGTACCAAGTTCCATCGAAACCTATGCAGTAGTTTTGTCGTGAAAGAGAAACAACACATCCATACATATAAACTCTCACGTTTATAATATTATTAGCCTAAACCATTTGCAGGCACTTTTGAACTGTCAAGAAGTCAGTCAGTCAGAAAAATGATGGTAATTGCACATTCCAAAGCGTAGATCTCTATGGAGAAGAATGTGCAAGAAACTTCATGGTCACTCTTTTTAATCATGTTATGTATTACAAATAACTTGGTTACTTAAAGTATTCGCAGAGAGTTTCGGATACGGTCACAGATTTCTGTAACATCCCTGTTTTAACGTATTTTTATTTTATTTTATTTTTATTTTATTTAGGTAACCAACAGCGATGAAAAAAATATGTTACAGAGTAAGTGATTTACAGTAAACCATGGCTAATAACAGGTTTCCCTTTCTAACTAGTATAATTATACAATGCATGCGAACGGACAAAAAAAGAAAGAAAAATCAAAATAAATGTACAGTTAGAATATTTGATGTTGATTTTAAAAACATTTGCTTGATGTGAAAAATTTGAAAATTACGTTTACAAAACAGATTACATTATGGGATATATTATATAATTGCTAGTCACTTGCCATCCCTTATCGTATTAACAATGGACGTATATCGAGTGAACACCGTTTCTATGAAGTACCTACCTGTTAATATTCAATGTTGTTCTTGTTTGGCTTTTGTTCTAGTTAGGCAAACAAATTGAATCTGTTTTTGTTACCGCTTGAAAATATATTTTCGTGTGAACCCGAGTCTTAGTGGTTGTGGGTAGTATTAAACTTTGCATAAACATATGAATAAGTTCATGTGTATATAAGTATAGTAACATAGAGAGAGTTGAAGATAGTTTTCGGGAATTGCTCATGCTACAAGTTGATGGTGCTGAAATCTGGAAAAAATTATGAATATCAGGAAGATGGAAAGAAGCCTTGTACGGTAGCCTAAATAAAGCAATATCAATGAGTTTAGTCAAAGTAAAATGTGTAAGCTCATAAATTTTTGACCAATCACAAAACAGAGATAACTGCAGCCGTCGACACGAAAGCGGGAGTTTTTGACTCTCGAAGGCGGCCGTCGATATTCCAACAAAGGGCGTGGACATATGTCTACAACACGGCACCGCCACCATGCAACGTCACGATGCCGTCACCGTGCGACGGCGTCGTGCCGCGGCACGGTGCTGAGTACGGTGCACCGTGGGCACAGGTCAACAACCATCGACCGCGAAAGACATATTATTCTGCGCCAGACCAAAAACTGTGGCGGTGTGTGGCGGATTTGTGACTATGCACGGTGGCGGTGACGTGCCGTTGACTTGTGTCCAAGCTCAAATAAAGATCAGCGGCAGCTGTCTTGTTTGTCAACTGTCATTATAAGTAGTTCGACGGCTGTCATTGCCCTCTTGTCGACGGCTGCGGTTACTTCTGCCGTTGGCAACATGGCGCTCGTGTGTCGTTCTAACGAGCTTCTTAATTCATTGATCACACGTACCGAGCAAACGGGCGAGACAGTGCTCTCGACCGAACACTCGGTACGTATAAACATAGCGCCGAGTGCTCGGCCGAGCAACATTTTACTGTCTCGCTCTTTTGTTCGGTAAGTGTAATCAAGGCAATAGGATGTTACTTTGTCTAGAGCAGTGGTTCTCAAAACCTGACCGGCGATTACTTTGGATTCTTTATTCTTCGCAGGGATCAGAAGTCCAGAAGAAAACCTAATAATAAACATTTCAGAGGTTAAAGCTCAAAAAGTGACCAAAGTAACTAAATGCTGTAGATATAATTCATGTTTATGTTCTAAGAAAAACTATAAGTAATGTCACACATGTCTCAAATAGTTCCTTAGTATACAGCACAGTTTATAACTAGCGCGTAATTTGTTTTGGTGGTTCAGTGTATGTACATTTCCATTTATTATTTGTGATGTCCACTATACGTCAGATGTACACTGTACACGAGTATCACCTTAACGTCCAGTCCTGAGCGTCTCGCATCCACGCACTTTTTCGCGACCCTCAACAGCTCAGCGGTCCAGCTTGTGGGAGGCCTTCCAGCGTTCCGTGTTCCGGTACGTGGTCGCCACTCCAGAACCTTTCGGCCCCATCGATCATTTGTTTCGTGAGCAATGTGTCCTACCCCCGAATGAACGCCAGATTTAAATGATAGTCATCATTTAAACCGGTAGCTTAAGCTCGGGAGCTATTTCGGTAGCCTTGGTTCTCCTGCGAATATCTGATCTTCATTTCTGATGAAGCAAGTAAACTCCGACCATAGTTTTTACCATTGCCCTTACTTTGCTTTGTTTAGAACTATATTTTATTTTTATTTTGTTACATTGTCCGAGTTTGAAATAAGTACAACATACAGAGACATTAATTTATTTGTGATGGTCTTACGATGCTGTTGATTTCTATTCACGCGTCATTTGGAAAGTGACCACAAAATAAGTTTTTAAGAAAATGTACAACTTAAAAAATAACTTTATTTTTTTATTATTAAGATATATGATAAAGTACGTCTTTATTAAAATGTGTTGAAGTTTATTTTGTCAAAATTTCCGTATTGGTTAAAAATTTTCCCTGTATATATTTTTTCTAGAATAACCTAGAACTAATAATCTACGAGTACATACCTCAAAATTAAAAGTTAAATATTTATTGGATGTTAGCAAGAGAAAAAAATTAAGCCAATCCCACCTCGGAATGGCCCGAAAGGGACCCGGTGGCAGCCATTTTTGAAAGTAGCTATGTTATTAACTTTCTTAAATAGAGGAAATGTCTCTCGTTTTCCGTTTTACGGTCGTTTTGAGAATAGGATGGGTATAGATCAGGATAATTAATTGTATTTAATTGTATTATATAATTAGTATAGTTTCGAATAATTAAATCAAGGCTGATATCGTATTTTGTATCAGAAATAATCTGTTTTTTTTTTTTTTATTTAAAAGTTAAGTCTTGTTGCATTAAGCGTGTCTACGTACCGTTACCGTACATTCATGCAGCTTGCATAAAGAAAATCTACTTTTTAATGAGCTTTATTTTTCTATACAAAAAATAGCGATGACAAAAAATTCACAAAAGTCATAATAAAATCAATTTATGACAACTGAACATTTTTTTTTTTCAATTTATTAGAAAAAATCCTTGTCCCACACTAAGAATAATTCCTGTACAATTATGTACTCCTATCTTCTTAAAATGCCTTAGAAAAGGGTGACGCTGTCCGTTTGTTGACGTAAAACAAAAGACACCCAGACCCAGAACAACTATTGACGCGCGGGAATCGAACCAGCAACACGTAGCGTATTAGCCAATTGCCTAACCACTACGCTGAACTTGCCCATCAATCCATGCCATCCTTGCTCTTGGTCTAGTGGTTAGTGGCCCTGACTGCTAAATTGGAGGTCGAGGGTTTTTTATTCCCACCTAGGACAAATGTTTGTGTGATGAGCACGATCATTTGTTCTGTGTCTGGGTGTAATTTATCTGTAATGTGTATGTATTTAGAAATATATAAGTAGGTTTATCAGTTGTCTAGTACTCATAACACGAGCTTGGGACTAGACGGCGTTGTGAGATAGTTGTGGAATATCACACACACATACATCGTCACACACACACTCACAAACTTTCACCGCTACAATGTGATAGATATTTTCTCATAAGTTTGGCAGAACTTTATAAATTAAGCCCCTGATATTCAGGTGTGGGATGAGATCCAATCTCAAGCTAGCCTTGTCAAAATTGATTCACTAATTAGTATCGGAGGCTGCGGTCTTAATTATAGCGAGACGAAGTCGGAAAGATTAGGTGTGTATGAAGGATAGTATTATACACCGTTAAATTTTAGTCGTTTTAATCCCGCGGTGGGTCGATTCGGTACATGAAACACTATCGATTTATGAAGAGAAAATTTAAAAATAAAGTTCTTTTTTTTAAAACTCGAATTAATATACACATGTATTAAATTAATTTCATTAAGTAAACGAGTCAATTACCTTGTAGGGAGTTGTCGATCATTGCGCAGTAACTACCTACAGTTCATTGACCTCAATCAGCTGACGTTTAATTAAAGAAATCAATTTCGTATATGCGTAAATTAACGCGAGTTTAAAAAAATGAACTTTATTTTTTTATTTTCTCTTTACAAACTGATAGTGTTTCAAGTACCAAATCGACCCTCTACGGGATTAAAACGATCAAAATTTAACGGTGTATAGCTCCATCGCTTTAACAGTTCAGTTTAGGTCGTCAAATGGATCGCATTAAGAGCTCGTGATTCTGTTGAGCATGAGATCCTGTGGACGATTTTGGGTTGGGTTTGTTATTGGGAGCAGTGGTAACGGCCCTGACTTGCGAGTGGTTCGTGGGCACCCAGCCAGGTGCATTGCTTTGTGGAATTTATTTTTATCACCAATGCTTTCAAAACGAAGAAAAAAAATATCTTAATTGAGGAAACCAGCATGTTCTAAAACCAAAACTTCAATCTCCTATGAAAAAGGGAGGATCTTCCGATCAGACGGTGTTGTGTCTGGTCCCGTCCACTGCTTCATTGTTGTTTTCGGATTGTTGTAATATATGATGCAATCGTGCGATTTTATTTTTAGTGGATATATTGGTACATATACAAGGCTACAATTAAAATATTTTTGGCGGAAGTTGTTACTATAAACAGGTACACATACACCTCTGTTTAACCATTAGGACGCATGAGGCGTGAAACTATATTAAGGGTATTACATTGCTCAATGACCTTGAAAAATTTACCTCAACACTAGTAGAGAAGAATTGACCTCTACACAGGCATTGCAGGGGGTGCTGCGCGCGGGGTGTTAGTACTGATTCGAGTTTTTTCTTGATTACTTATCGATATTCAATGAAATTAGAAAAAAAAAACAATACAAGTTATTCAATTTATCGTAACATATATTTTGGTATAAATTCAATGTATAAATATAGAGCCCTTTTCGAGAAAATATGGAATTAATGTTCAAAAAGGCCTATTTACCAGATTTTTTTTCTAGAGTTATGATATTTTTTTGAGAAACGTAATCAATACAATTTATTAGTAATGTCCTTAAGTATCCCCTTCATTTTTTATATGGTAATCGTACATAAGGAATAATCTATAAATTTCAATCAACCTAGGTGTTTTTTTTTGATTTGGGCGATGTAATCCCCTTAACGTAAAAAGTATTGCACGATATAATTTGAATTTAAACCCAAAAAAAAAACTTGTTGAGTACTTACTGATTCATAAACTTTTAAAAGCAATTAACCACATCAAAAGCCTTCAGAAAAATAAATTTCTGTCTTCGGAGAATTTTCACGACTTTTAATAGGTCTCGTCTTTCATGCCATTTAAAGATAAATCACTGGAATTGACAAATTAGCCTTCATTGGATAACAAATCATGCCATACGTCACAACTCCCAGTTAGTGAGTGCTATTTTAGCAAGCCTCAAGGTGACTTGGTCATGGCATCTCCTACCAAAAATACTCTGTGAGATTGAAAAGTTATTTTAAATCTTCTAGCTCGTGAAGAAACTGATTCTTTTATGTGGGAAATCATCCAATTACTTTCACGCTCTAATGCGGAACGGGATTTTAGACTTTTACTGACTAAAACAAACCAATGCTACTTCTTTGCCTTGCGTTCCAGGACCCCGGAACGGACTCTGGTCGTTAGGGTGGAAAGCTTCGGGAATGGCGACCGCGTACTGGAAGACGCAGCGTTGGTAGGCCTCTTAAAGGTGGACCGCGAATCCAATGGATGCGAGACGCATAGGATCGGTCGTGGTAACACTTGGGGGAAGCCTATGTCCAATAGTTGACGTCTTTCGGATTAAATGATGATGATGACGATGGTGAATAATAGATACTAGACCTAATTATAATAGACCTAATGACAGCATCAGTGGACGTCATTCCCATGGCCGAATACTGTCTACGGCGCGCACTGTTCCCGCGCGCCTCAAGGAGTTGTCAGCAAACTGTAGGGGTCCAGCAGGGCCGAAGCCTACTGGGGCCAAAGGTTATGTGAGAATGTCACCACGGGCCCCGGGACAAAGGCAATGAATGGAAGGGTAGGTTTTTAGTCAGTAAGAGTCTGACACTATTTCCCGCCCCACCCAAGGGCGGGATTTGTCATTGGATGATTTTACCTACCAAAAAAAAATTTAAAAAAATGGCCGAATACTGTGGTGCTGTTCTTTAAGAAAACGCAGCGCTGCTGCAACGACAAACATCCAAATAGGATACATTGAATTAACAATCCAATTTATAGGTACATTAAGTTGACAAGACAATTTATCCTATTTGGGTGTTCGTCGTTGAGGCAGCGCTGCGTTTTCTTAGAGAATAGCACCCCTGGGCCACGCAAGAAATTTAACTTATTTTGCCATCGACACGCTAAGATATACCACACTTTATATTCCGGTACCACGTTCCTTTGCAATAATTTCCATCCATCACACGGGTAAAACTGCTGTCAAAAGCTAACCCTTATAAACGAAAGAACTCCAGAGAGTTTCCATCAAAAACCATTTTCATTTTTCGGTTAAAATTGTTGGCTGTTGTTTTTCAATATCTCTGTCTCAATTAACAATGTGAAATTACGAGCTTCAGATAAGAGGATTTGCTGTTTGGCTTTGTATTCTTTTCATTTAAAAGCTGTGTTAATTCCTTCTCACTTTTGTTTTGTTAAAAAGTTATTTTCTTGCCATCAAAGTGCAGTCCGATTTTGTTTTGTATTCATATTCTTTTTTTAATTTTCTTATTTATTCCTTTAGTCTTACTTGCTGGTCTTGTAGTATAGAATATACACTCATGATTCTAGTTTTCTGTTCATGGAAACCCGTACCACGTTGAAATAAAATGAGCTTAGTTCATTTTATATCAACGTGGTACGTGGTATTTTTACTCTATCTTTAGCAAAACAATCTTACGTAAGTAGTAATTAGTATTTCGACCTACCTACATTGCAACTACAAAAATGTACTCGCTTATTGAATTAGAATGTAACTTGTGGTTTAATATGTATAAGGTTATGAATTATTAATTTAAGTTATAAATGTGATCCCAGTGTTGTGTTTGAGTTGAGGTATACTATCCTACCGTGATACAGTGTATACTAGTACCGAGGACAGAGTGAATCCGGTTCAAACAACCAAACACCTATGTCTATGTAGTGTGCAGCAGCAATATTACTATGTAAGTTTGGTTGTTTTGTTAATTTTTTTCTATACTTGTGCTACAAAACCATGCTTCAGACCAAATTTCAGGATTCTAAGTCGCAAAGTACCCTATCAATTTTGTTTCCCTTGAGAGTGTCGAAATAAACGTTTTTTACGATATAAACTGCCGCATCTTTTTTTTCGTTTACTTAGAAGTTTGATTTTTTAAAAAAAAAGGACCATAGATTTGAGTAAATGGTTTTAATTTCAACTAAATACTTCCACGCGTTTCCCAGAGATAAAGAGTCTTGACAGTCAGGCAGATAGACAGGCAGACGGACAGCAAAGTGGTCCTATATGGGCTCCGTTTTTCCTTTTGAGGTACAGAACCCTAAAAACCGGCCAAGTGTGAGTCAGACTCGCGTATGAAGGGTTTCGTAACGTTCTTAAACTTAAAAACAGCAAAAAATCATGTATTTTGTTTGAGAGCCCCGCTTAAATATTAAAATTTATATTATTCTGTTATTAGTATTTAATGTTATAGCGCCTACAGAAATAAATCATCCATGAAAAAAAAAATTCAACTGCCCAGCTATCACGGTGCATAACTTACATTCTGGGGAGAGACAGACGGACCACGGAATCTTAAATAAGGTCCCGTTTTTACCTTTTGGGTACCGAAATCTACAAAAGAGCATCTACAATCAAATTACAAAATATTTTCTGCCGTCGTCAAGCATAATGCCGTTTCTGATCTGATCTGACAATATTAAATTTTGAGTGACGCACATAAAGCAGCGTAGAATTATATAAGTATGTTTATCAGCTGTCTGGTACCCATAACACAAGCTCTGCTTAGCTTGGGACTAGACGGTGTGGTGTGATAGTTGTGGAAATATTATACGAGTATTATATTATTATATATGTCACCGTAAAATTGCAAACGCCGTAAGATTGTAAAATATCGCGAGAAATTGTATTTTTTTTGTAAATAAGACACGGTTATGTTACAAACTAATGAATTTGGATGTGGATTATCGTACACAAAACGATTTTTCATAATATGTCGAAAAATTATAATCTAATACAGATATATTACAATCTTATGGAGTTTGCAATTTACCGGTGACATATATAAGTCAGGAGAACTTAACGGCGATTTTACTAATTTATCTCGGTAACTATTGATATTATAAAAATACTGCTTACAGATATCGATAGACAATTTTTAGCATTTAAAAACGAAAGCCCGCCAAATTTCAGATAACGAATTTTAGCTAAAGGATGGCAGTTTTGTCGCCTCGCAGGAGGCGACGAAACTGCCAACTGTACCAGTCAGATCCGAGCTAAATAAATAGTCTACCATTACCCTCCATTTATGGAAGTACGTTATTACGATATA
The DNA here is from genome assembly GCA_958295575.1 of Leucania comma. Classification (NCBI taxonomy): domain Eukaryota; kingdom Metazoa; phylum Arthropoda; class Insecta; order Lepidoptera; family Noctuidae; genus Leucania; species Leucania comma. Next base: position 15,079,833 of record OY282480.1, on the reverse strand, counting down.
TGTGGCTAGGCTGGTGCCAACTCCCATGTTATATTTATTCCCTAAGCTAAAAGCCTGCATAATTACGTACTCCTGGTTTAGTTTAACGAACGTTTAACTGTGTAGGTTTAAGGCTATGAAGAGCGTGTTTGAACTCGTATGAACTTAGACTGGGTCTTAGGGCAAAATATATTTTATGTTTTCTTCTTCTTGAGAGTAATTGATAAATGATATTTATTTAGCAAGTAGGTTTTAAAAAACACTTTTACACGTCACTTTTTTCGTCTATTTAAACTAGATTAGGCCGGTGTTTCCTAGCTGAAACACGGAAACAATCTCAGGGGTCAAAGTCTCTTTTAAAGTCCATACGGTAAACATGTCGAATCATGATGGCCGATGGTCGAGGGTGAAAGTTTCTGGAGTACCACGTAACGGATCTCGCAGCGTTGGATTTATTAAGTTGGTAGAGCTATATACGAACTCACAAACTCCGCGTGCTTAGAACTTATATAAAAGCTCGAAAACAACTATCAGGCTGTTGTTGAGGATTTGATATTTAGCTTTATACTTTCCCGCTTTCCTAAAAAAAGGGACAGATGGACTGACAGACAGACAGACATACAGACGGACAACAAAGTAATCGTACCTAAGCCAGACAAAACAGAACCCTAAAAAAGGACCTGGGCATGAGAAAGGGTTTCCAACTACTAAATAATAAGCAGCAGAGTATCTATCACCCACATGGTTAGTGGAACATTTATCTCAATTATGATTCATTAAGTTAGACGAGACGAGTCTCCAGACTTGAAATGTTTTCCTCTTAACTCAATTGAGTTACGGTATTTTTCCACTGCTGCTGCAGTATTGAATTGAAATTGAGGTTCTTAAAAACATTAGTGAGGAAATTTAATCGTTAAGGTTATTTTTAATAATCATTGTAGGTGCGAAAAAGAAAGTCATAAACAAATTAAAACAAAAATAACCTCAAATACGAATTTTGGAAATAGTTTGTAGCGACATCTATGGCGTCACATAAGAACTAATCGCGCAAATAAAGTTCTCCGCGCGATTTCAACATATAGAACAGCCTGAAATCGTTTATCGGGCAGAAGTAGTATTTAAAAGAGGATTTCCTATTTGCGATTACATACTATATACCTTTATACGTATACGTATTGTTGACATGTCACTGAAATTATATTTTTCTACATTTACAAATAAACGACATCAACCACTTTGTGTGCCGTTTTTGGGCGTAAACATGAATATAAAAATATAGTATTATTACCGATTATATTGAGTGGCTTACAGTACAAAGAAAATAATCTTCCGAGATTTAATTTGGGAATCGAACTATTTACATAATTTAGTTTGTACGGAATCCTCAGTGTGCGAGTCCAACTCGCTCTTGCCCAGTTTTTTTTTTGGTTCCCTTTATACGTATGTACGGTATAACCAATTTTTACGCAAGTACGAAATTAATTTCTTCAAGTAAACGTCAGTTAAGCGAAGCCAATGAACTGTAGGTAGTTAGTACGGAACGACCGAAAATTACCTACGAGGTCATTGACTCGTTTACTTAAAGAAATTAATTTGGTACATGCGTATATTAACCTTTTGAATACCGTAATTAGAGACACAATAGAAAGACAATAGGTGGCGGATAACGGTGTCCTCTTGGGGCTTCACAGTTTAACTCGAATTTTAGAAAAAAAGTACTTTATTTTTTAATTTTATCTTTACAAATCGATAGTGTTTCATGTACTGAATCGACCCTCCGCAGGATTAAAACGACTAAAATTTAACAGTGTATACGTTTTTTTTACGACGTAATCGGCTGTATCTGTTTTTTTCGTTAACTTAGAAGTTTGATTTTTTCACAGTTTCGAGGGATCGTAGACCTGAGTATGTATGTATATGGTTCTAATTTCAACTCGATACCTCCACGCGTTACCGAGATAAACGGTCTTGACAGACAGACAGACGGCCAACAAAGTGATTCTATTAGGGTTCCGCTTTTCTTTTTGGAACTCTAAAAATACGTTAATCAGTTCAATAGCCTCAAAATTAGTGCTCAGTGAACTCAAGACTTTTGTGAATTTTCGTAAAAGTTCAAAGTGTCGGCAAATGTCGGACAAGTTTGATTAGGATGGAGTAGTTGGGACGGGTGCCACTTCAACTTTGTTATCACCCGACCACAGTGTCCGTTCGAGGCCGGCTATCCTCTGGGTAGGGCTGGCTCAGGACTGACTATTGGTGGGCTAGATTTAACGGGAAGTGGTATATAATTGATAATACGAAATAATAATGCGAATAAATCAATATAAAATATTATGCATACAAGAAACCAAAATAAACCTAAATATGATAATTTTAGGTTGACCAAAGACTTTCGCCAACTAGACCCGTTGGGAAACCTGCGGTATCACTCAACCTAATACACCCTAATACATTTGGAATAAGTCGACTGGACTCACTCCGCCTTATTCCAAAACGCGATCTAAAATAGTTCCGGGACTATTACTATGTTTAATCCCGATTAAACGCTATCTAAATGTAGTTTTCCGGATTATCACTAAATTTAATACCAATTAAAAGCGATCTAAATGTATTTCCGGGACTATTATTAGATTTAATGCCAATTAAAACTAGTAATAGTCCTGGAACTATTTTAGATCGCGTTTTAGAATAAGGCGGACTGAGTTCTAAAATGAGTAGAAGAACAAGAACGCAATATTAAACTGTGAAGCCCCAAGAGGACACAGGTGTCCGCCACTTCTTTCTATTGTGTCTCTAAAAAGTTAAACAAATCTTCAATGAAAATATTTTTTTCATAGCAAGCTTTTATATATCTTTATAATTAATACTCATCAAGACTATTCTAACAAGCTCAAACACAATTATCTTATTTCGCTTATTACCGAGTTCCTATGGTCATCTTCCAGCTCTGTCAGACCCTGGTTATCATCTAGACAAAGTACTCATCAAGACGGATCAAACGAATCCAAACTCGATGGGGTTGTGTTGTTTAACTACCGAGTTTCAATTACCACCTTCCGGTTCCATCATTACATCTGCTCCTTGTCAAAGTAATAAGACTGGCCGGTTGGTCTAGTGGTTAGTACAGTGCACTAGCTTCTGACGTTTTATAAGTGCCCGTGTAGGCCTTTGTAAAATAAAAATATTTTGATTGATTGATTGATTGAGAGGCCCTGACTGCTATGCCTAGGTGATGCCTGACTGCTATGCAGGACAAATGTTTGTGTGATGAGCACGATCATTTGTGCTGTGTCTGGGTGTAATTTATCTATAATATGTATGTATTTAGAAATATATAAGTATGTTTATCAGTTGTATAGTACCCATAACACAAGCTTTACTTAGCTTGGGACTAGACGACGTTGTGTGATAGTGTGTGTGATATTATATTATATTAATTTTGCATTTCTGCTCAATCGGTAACCGGGAAATGTATCAAAGTTAATTTGCAATATTTGATTACTGACAAAAATCGGGACAGGTGAAACTAAATAAGTTTGTAATAAAATTAGCATCATCTCTAGTATTTTAAACTGATGTTACTAAATAGACGATATATTTCATAATGAACTGGCATTTAAAAAATAAATTGTCTTGTAACGATTCATTTTTTAAATGAACTGTCTGTAGCAACCCTTTTATAGGCCGTAAAAGTTTTGCTGTTAGTTAACATAAAACCCACGAATCAACTTACGGCTATAGGTGAAGAACTTCAAACTCACCAACTTTCCAAGTAAATAGTGAAAATATTGATTAATCCACGGCAGCTAAGTACATAGAGACTTGCGATAATTAAGTAACTTGAGCTTTAGCACACAAGTTTACTGTAAATAAGAATTTTACATAATGAGCGCCTGAGCTTTAATAACATAATGTTGATTTAAGACAACACTCACTTTAGGCCGAATCTGACGATTCATTTCTCGCCCTTCCACGTCTTTCACTCGAAATGAAATATGTAAACATGAAATGAAAGAAAAGTGATGAATGAATTCATTAGTGATTTAATCCAACAATGTTTAGGCGGTATCAGATGATTCATTTTTCGTTCATTTTCATCTTTCATTTAAAATGAAACGTTTAAACATGCAATTAAAGGTGCTGCCTGTGGGAATATTCGTAAGAGTCACCGCAGTCTTAGAACATAAAGGGTAACTTAAGGAACACGGATGGGTTTAATCCAACTCTTACACTCCTTCTTGCTTCACCCAAAGCGGGAGAGCTAATTGATGATTTGAGATCTACAAAAAAATAAACCTTTGACCTCACGAACAGAAAATGAGGGTAATAATCTTTTATATTTTGAGTAGACGACTATGATCATCATGGTCTACCACAATCTCATCATGCCATTTGATTAGACTTTTTCTATAAAATGTAATGTAAAAATAAAAGTCAAGTAAAATAAAAGGGTATTTTAAAAATACTTATGGTAACAAACATTGCATTATTTACGCGTACAATCGTTCGGATTATGATAGAAAGTATAACTATGCAGAGAAAGTTCTCCTGGCAAGGAAGGAATACCTACTAACTGATTTCCTTGCCAGAGGAACTTTGGAAAAACTGGTCAAGTGGGAGACGGACTCACGCATGAAGGGTTCCGTACTTTATTATTTATACAACAACACAATCTATAGGCAAAAAAATCACGTTTGTTTTATACCCCCCATCCTTAAAAGGAGGGGGGTATACAATATTTATTTTTAAAGTGAATATGCTACTATAGATTATGTGAATATTTCAAGCATCTACCTGTCGCTGTTATTAGCATTAGCATTATCAGTTTTATAATATTCCCAGAATAATAGAGAGGGAATGGGTCATAATCCACCACGCGGGCCCAGTGCGGGTGAATGGTGAATGTCACATGTCTTTAAATTTTTGGTTCTAGGACATAAACCGTCATGTCCTCGCGATGTTTCTTCGCCGTTATTAATTATGAGCAAAAAACCCCACTAAAATAGTTATTTTGTTATTCTGTTTTACGTATATTGTAGCGAAATTCTTCATCTGTGAAAATTTCAACTGTCTAGCTATCTCGGTTTATTAGATACAGCCTGGTAACAGACAGGCGAGAAATGACTCTTAGGAACAGGGTACCTTAAAAACGATGGTCTACGTCGAAAGGCTTGTTAGTTTTCACACGTGCCTAACGAGGCCTCAGAATGTAGAACATCATAATCAAGCGTAGAAGGATCTGAACAAGTGCACGTCACATTAAGAACATACAATAGCTGCTTAAATAACAGTGCATTGTAATCAAATAATTACGTGTGATTGTGTCTATTGTGATGCAAATGAACTTGGGGCGAAGGACAAGATCAGTCGGGATCACGTCATCGTTGAAGACTAGTATCACTTTGAGTAATCAATCATCTTGCCCTTTTGTAGTTCACTAGACCATTGCTAGAATGAAGTTCTGGAATGTCATGGAGCAAAAGATTATGGTTATATTTTACGGGTCAGCTAAAAATGAAGCATTGTAGTTCTGCTTCAAAAATTATTTCGTCAGCAAACAACAAAAGCAAGTTATAAAACAAAGCAAACATACAAGCAATAAAATAATTGGACAGCAAAAAAAATGCAACAAAAAAAAAAAACAATTGAATCAAAAAATCAATTAATTGAGTAATTGGACTGCTTCTAGTAATCGGCAATAAACAAATGAGTGGTCAGTGTTTTATGTGATATTGGGCAGTGTTTTAGTTTATGTCGAAGGAAATTAAGTAATTGTAAAAGAGCAGTAAATTGCGATACAGGTTTATCAAAGATTAGAATTTTTCGACTTCTCAGCCGAAAATGTGTTGATGGGGGCTTCGTTTTGTTCGTTCACTCTAGCTCCCGTCATCCCTTTCTGACCTAACTAGTTGTTGTTTGGGTGCCTTTAGTTACCGGATTAAACAATTTTGCTGATCAAATATTATTTTGTATTTGCGAAATATTTTTATTTCCCACAAAAAATTAAAAAAAAATCAATTGATTTACTTTGGGAACATGACTTTTAGGTTTGAACAGTTTTTTAATTATCTTCACCCACTTATAAAACGCCAGAAGGCATGAGCCCGGCTTCATAGGATATGAGAGGACGTATGAGTGTAGGTAGGTCATCAAATACCAGACAACACATAAACGAAAAACAAAAAAGAAAATGACCAACAAAATCCATCTATTTATTCCGTTGTTTTCAATAGACTTAGGGCCGATTTTTCAATCGCCAGATAACTTTTATCTGAAGAATATGTTTGACGTTTTGACAGCTTTTGTATAGAAAATATGTCAAACCGCCATATTTATTCCTCAGATAGAAGTTAACTGATGATTGAAAAATCGGCCCTAAGGGTCCTTATTGCATAACCCCTAGTACGGATAACTCTTAAAGAAACATGGACCATGATATAAAATAACATAGTATTAGAAAAAGTGGGTGAACCGGTCTACTAACCCATTTGCTATGACTCCAACTGACATTCTTTTCCGGACCCCGATCAGATATAAATGATCCGGTTCCAGCCTTCCTATAAATATCCGAGAAACATCTATGAAGCATCAAGTCGATGCCGTGAACTTTGAAAATGGCACGCCTGCTTTCTCCGATTCTATTTTCCGATACAGATATTTTCTTTAAATATTTTATTTACAGACAAGCTTTTGCTACTGGGTTTGCACGCGTGAATGTCGAAGATTAAACTAGCTAAAATTATTTAGGTATAAAGAATTTATTAATTTAAAACAACAAGGTTCATTAGAAATTGTTTGTTTTGTTATGTATTTAGTTGTACACACATATAACATTGAAATCGATCTATATAGAAACGAATCCTTATTTTCCTTGGACACGTCATCGCTCGTGAACGGCTGGACTAATTTCGCTAATTCTTTTTTTGTTGTGTTTGTTATTGTCAGCAGAAGATTCTTATGAAAGCCAAAAATGAAAAAAGTTGTGCGAAAATTCGAAAATTTCAGAAAAATACGAATCTTTACTCGTTTGACCGTTCATAGCTAAGACAGGAAAACGTATCGGGTCAGCTGGTATATTCTAAATATTAGTGCAAAGTACTGCTTATTTTCAATTAAATTTCTTCCAGCAAACCCGCAAAACGGGAGAATATAATTTATTATTTTCCAAAACAATCTTTTAAACATATCATATTTTTAAATTTACCAAACAGTTTACAATTTTTGATTTCTTTAGACTGATCATTATTGCGCAAGCGTGCAGCATCCTTGGTGAGCAGGGTGCGGGCTAGCTCCAACATCGTACTGGCGATGATCTCCACTAGACTGGATTGCCCTTATATGCGGCATTGTTCGGCTAGACATGCCCCAGTACCAATGCCGGAGAGAAAGTTTTAATTTTAATTTATTGAATTTTGTTGTTTTTTTAGTTGACTTTGTGTTATTGATTTATTTGATTTTAAATTAGTTTAATTTGTTTTTTATTTATTGTAATTTATTGACATTGTTTTAATTTAATTTAATTTATTTGATTTTAATTTATTTGATTAGGTTTTAATTTTGTTTATAATGTTAGTCTATGTTATTATTGTGTAAAAATGTAATTGTTTAAATGGGTATATTTGACCTGAATAAAAATTATTATTATTATTATTATTATTAAAAAGTTGTGCACCTTCAAAGATAACATTTTTTTTTCTAATATTAGTTTTTGTTCTGGGTGCTGTTTATATAGTTTTTAGTAATCTTATATTTTAATCTAGCCCATAATTTATCTGTGTTCCAAAATACGGTCAAACCCGTTTAGCTATTGAGGTGTGATTGATTATCAATAAATCGAACGTACAGACCTACATTTATTATATTATTGGATCAGCATTACCGCTACCCACCCAACCAGTCAATGCATAGCAATTTGCTGGAGTGCAAGTGAGGAGTATGAACTTATATAGGTACTACCACGGTCGTATCGCGACGAATCCGCGTGTACAATGCCACGTATTTGGGCCGAGACGAGAACTGCGAAAATAGACTTAGTGAAAAATCGATATAGAGGTGGCAGGTCCCGTACTTGCGCGTTCTTTTAAATTGTGTCAAGTTTTCTTAGTCTCCCTATTGACGTAAGGGGTTTTACGTTTCTTTGACTAATTGAGGTGCGTGTATGGGTAGGATGACAGCAGGACGAAAATATGCATCTTTATGATGAGAGAAAAGGATAGGTAAACTGTCACCCGCACCATTCTATGTCAATTGTATTGTAATGAGTATGTTTTGCATACAATACATAACATGAAAAAGGGACCATGGAGTTTCTTGCATAATCTTCTCCAAGGAATGTGCAATTAGCATCAGTTTTATAAATAATTAACTTCTTGACAATTCAAAAGTGCCCATAAACGGTTTATTTGAAATAAATGCTTCGATTCTGATTCTTTTTTGATTGATTATGTTTGGGTCATCCAAATTTTGTAGAACTGGGCTACGGAACGCGATATCGATTGGTAAATCATATTTATTCATCACATCATCATTTCAGCTGAAACTAATCCACAGTTGGATATAGTAAACTTATTAGGTAGGCACAAGAATTATTTTTTAATAGAATGTGATATTTGCTAGTTTGAAGTAGATGTTAAATGTTAAGTTGGAGACTATCTGTTAGGAAATTAATAAGGAAATTTTCACTCTAAGAGTTTATCTTTTGGCTTTGTTTTGTTAGCATTGCATCTGACTGGATTGACAATACACATGGTGAATGATATATTTCTAGGTTACATCGCGCTGCAGGGCTGCCGCCGTGTTGCTTTGTTATTCCTTAGAAATAAAAAAACGCCAAGGCAGCGCGACTGCTGCGCTATATCCGCGCTGTGGCCGCACGTGTTTTATTTATATGGAATTTCAAAGCAGCACGTCGGCAGTGCGACTGCAGCGTTTCCGTAGCGCGGCAGTTTGCGTCTAATTTGAAGGCGCCCTAAATTACCTCCTCTAAAATCGCAAATAAATTATATAGTCGTCAATGCGAACTAGTTAGCGTAAAGTTGAGTGAAGTTGCGTGAAGTTGAGTGAAGTTGCGTGAAGTTTACTGAAGCCGCTAAGTAAGTACACAGCGTTAAGTGAATTTTGAAGTGTAGTTCATGTGGGCGTCGCCGTCGCTGGGTCATTAATCAATCAGGGTTGGCGCGAATCAATCATCGATGGCCGCCGTTGATACACACGGCTGCGGATGGATGGTCAGATCTTTTAGGCTTTAATTGCTACTAGCAAAGGATTAAGTAGAAAGTAGAATTAGGTAAGACAATACGAGAAAAGATGTTGAAACTACTATAATTAGTTAAGACAATACAAAAATGGGTGCTAGTCGTTCATCGACTTTTCAGACTTATTTCAGGGTTGGACCCTATCAGACATTATTACTGAAATAAGTCTGGATTACTGAAATAAATGGTATGAAACATTCAGATTGGGATTCCGATTTTAATTTCGAACATGTGACTTACGGAGACATTATCGAGACTCAAAGACAGCTGATTTATGGGGTGTGGACGTTTTTAAGTCTACAATCCACATTGTAGCTCTTCTTTGCACCGCTTTGGGTGCTGTGTGACATCCGCTGTCCCAGACTATCTTTTTTTTTGTCTTCTTGGTCCACCGTCCGCGGTTATTTCGTAGTGTGCAGTGAAGTGGTAACACCGCTATACATCCACGCGTAGAACACTATGTCACGCGTGGACAACTAAGCCGCGCATGGAACAAGACGCCGCGCGTGGACAACTACACCACTCGTGGAACACTACAAACCGAGTGGAAAATTAAGTCTAGGTACGCGAGATTAGAAGCCTAGTAGCTTACCAACTATATGGGGTGACTGGTAATTAGTGAGCCAAGTTCAGTACATTTTGACCAGTTAGGCGAACACAAATGTATTGACCAGCAGATTATTTTTCGCGATTCAGGTTTGGTCCCATAGTAAAAGTTGTTTGTTATCATGAATACAATCACGTGATTAAGTATCGTCTAATTACCAGTCACCCTATATAAGGAAAAGGCTGGGTAGGTGATGATGATCTTGTAAAGTAGCAACCTAATTTTAAGGGGATATTTGATTTAAAATCAACTTAGAATAAAAAACCAGAAGACTACTCAAAAGCGGACATTACAACATGATTGACAGTCGCTACTTTGCAAAGCTACCTAGTTTTCATTTAATGAGAGTTTTCATACTACTAAAGCTACTCAGTTCGAAGTGTTAAAGCTGTTAATCAGTTTAAGTGAACCCGTTACTAGTTACTGCGGTTAAACCATCCTTAACTTCATTATACGTTTGAAATTATGATTCGGTTTCAGCGAGATACATAAATATTATTCAATTACTTGTAAACTGTTTAACTTGATGATGAAATAGCATTGCTATTCAAAGTGGTGACGCTTGATTTTTTTCATAGTCAAATAACTTCTCTCGCTTTGGTTGGTGTAGGAGGGAGTATCAGACTTTTACTGACTAAAGCCCTCAGAGTTCCATCAGCTACCCTTTTTGCAAGGGTTACGGTAATTTTATCGAACAATCTGCAGCGCTGGCAGGCGTCGGCCCTAACTGGCTCCGACAATTTTGCTGAAATTGACCAGGGACTGGGGCTTTTGGGTCTCTTTGGGACGGCAAGCAATGGGTAGCTCGCCGTCCGGTCACCCGTTAACCGACCGAGCCCTTGTCGTCGCGTATTGTTCCAAGCGCTCTTCAAGGAATGTCAGCAAATCCGTAGGAGCCCAGCAGGGTCGAAACCTACTGGGGCTATAAGTGGCTTCTGAAAGGAAAACACAGGGTCCTGGAACGCAAGGTAAAGAAGGAACATAGGAGTGGGTTTTCATCAGTAGGTACAAGTCTGCTACACCCTCTCGCTCCGCCCAAGAGCGTGAGAATTTATTAGGAGATTTTCCCCCCTAAAAAACGTAATACCCTATTAAGGCCCATGCATCGCTACTAACGCGCGTTAGTAGCATTTGCAACACTCTTTAAAATACATGCCAACTTGCTAATAACGCGCTACTGCATCGCTACTATCGCTACTGCATCGCTACTATCGCTACAAAAAGTCGCCGTGGGGAGGGGCCTAACTTATTTATACGTTTAGTTGTTTATACGTAAGTATATTATGGTTATCTTAGTTTACGTTTAATTGTGATTTGCTTAAGTAAATCAAAACTAATTGCTTTGGAATAAATTATGAGCAGGTTTACGATGACGGGTTCTGTCAATGGTTTCACCACGTACCATAAATATGTACGGGTAGATAGAGACAGATCCAAGTAACTACTACTAATACTTCAGTAGTTGCTTGGATCTGTCTGATCTCTGGATCTATGCTCAGCTTTAGGTTACTTACTAGTGGACTTTTTACTAATAGAAAATATGCCACTTTAGTTTGGCGATTCTTCGGGTTATGTCGGCAACCTTGGTTGTCCTGCGATTTCTTCAGCCCTGATGCCATCATGCAAGGAAACTCCGAGCATATAAGTAGGATAGTTTTGACCCCGGAAGTATGTTCCCTTGTCCCCATGAAAAATCACAAAGTAATAAGCTTGTTATGCTTGGTTCAGGCTATGCTCCGGAGCGAGGAGGAGTGGCAGGCGCTCGCCTCCTTCTGCGAAGCAATAATGCTGACAAAGAAGGAGGCCAACCGCATCAGGCAACGGCGCTCACGCCGCAGCCGCCGCCGTAATTCCGAACCAAATTTCCGGCCACCGTAGGCGCGGGCTTGCGGACGGCGGGCAATGGGTAGCTCGCTGTCCGTTTGTCCGGTAACAGACCGGACTGAGCCAAAGGCGTTTACGGCGCGCACTGTTCCCGTGCGCCTCAGGGAGTGGTCAGCAAACCGTAGGGGCCCAGTAGGGTCGAGGCCTAGTCTGGGGCTCTGGGGAGGTATGAAAATGCATACCAGGGTCCCGGATCCAAGGCAGGGAAGAAACAGGGTAGGTTTTTAGTAGCCGTTCCTTCGTAGCCTATCGTGCCGGGGCCGGACATTCCTTTCGGAAGTTAACCCATGACCCCAGTAGGCTTCGACCCTGCCTGCCTGCAGTTAGCAGGCGGTCTTTTGAGGAAAGAACCATACAGATATGAGTGGCATGTAATGGTCAAATTATATGAGAACCATGCAGATTAGAGTTTGAGGTGGTCTTTTGAGGAACGAACCATACAGTTATGAGTGGCATGTAATGGTCAAATCATATGAGAACCATGCAGATTAGTGTCTGAGATGATCTTTTGAGGAAAGAACCATACAGATATGAGTGGCATGTAATGGTCAAATTATATGAGAACCATGCAGATTAGTGTTCGAGGTGGTCTTTTGAGGAAAAAACCATACAGATATGAGTGGCATGTAATGGTCAAATTATATGAGAACCATGCAGATTAGTGTTCGAGGTGGTCTTTTGAGGAAAGAACCATACAGATATGAGTGGCATGTAATGGTCAAATCATATGAGAACCATGCAGATTAGTGTCTGAGATGGTCTTTTGAGGAAAGAACCATACAGATATGAGTGGCATGTAATGGTCAAATCATATGAGAACCATGCAGATTAGTGTTCGAGGTGGTCTTTTGAGGAAAGAACCACACAGATATGAGTGGCATGTAATGGTCAAATCATATGAGAACCATGCAGATTAGTGTTTGAGGTGGTCTTTTGAGGAAAGAACCACACAGATATGAGTGGCATGTAATGGTCAAATCATATGAGAACCATGCAGATTAGTTTCTGAGGTGGTCTTTTGAGGAAAGACCCATAGAGATTTGAGTGGACCTGTCCAATCAGTGCAAGCATTTGTCAGTATTCGTATAGCTCAACTTAGGACTACTAAGGAGCTCAACGCTTTGTATGGAGAAAGATATTCAGAAGCTAGTTTAATATGAAACACAGAACGTATTTCCATTGCATTATTGAATTGTTTCCCAAAGTTCGCCGAAGTACCGACCAACATGTTACATGCAAAATTGTTGGTTATTAACGCGTGGAGTTTACACTTGTTTTAAACAAAAAGTTAATTAATGCTCGATATCAGTCGTACATGGGATGAACGGGCCTTAATGAGGTTGTTCGTTTTACGGCAACTTTGATAATTACACTTTAATATTTCCGTATATTTGGACGTTTGATGTTGATTAACTCTTCAATAACCGGCCGTTATCAGGTTTTTTTTGTTGTGGTAACTTATGTCCCACATGGACGTGATTTGGCTAAAATGATGATGATGATGATGATAACTGATCATTTGAATAAATAATGAACGTGTCACAGGTTTCTTTTTGAAAATATTACCTATAATTACTGCGGGATTATATGTAATGGGCAACTGGAGGACCATCGGTGGGATTTAGTTAGTAAAAGTCTGACAATCCCTCTTGCTCCACCGCGGGAGAGGTTGTTTGAAGATTTCGCTCGTAAATGTAAGTTGTAATTTACTAACCATAAATAAGAGAATCAGTATAAAAAAGAAAAAAAATGTAATTTTGAAACACGAATTTCCATAAAGTACTTAGTAAGAAATCCTCATTCGCCAAAAAATATCATAAACTATTTTTAGAACATGACTGTGACGGTTTCAAACTTCGAATTTATTTTTTAAATTCTATTCTTGGTTACTGGCCACTAATACGTGTAAAAAAAGCCGCTTTCACTCCAGTAGGTTCGAATTTCAAATGTAGCGAAGCTTTTGCGCCCGACGTGGAAAACGTGCGACATGACGAGACTGCGGGATACTTGGTACTTTTCTCTTACGCAACGCAAGCCTCCGATCACGATGTAGCATTATACATATTTGGATTTGAATTCGAGAAACGTGTCAATGGAATGACGAACATCCTTACAGCTATGCTTACATGACGGTAAAAAAGAAACAAAAAAAGAAAAAAAGACGAGTTTTAACTTGCCTTTTTTTTGGGTGAGAATTCATCAAATATCTTCTCACGCTCTGGGTGAAACGAGAGAGTGTCAGACTTTTGTTGACTAAATCCGACCCGTGTTCAGAACTACGGTGACACTTTCGAACAATGTAAAACGTACCTTTTTAGGGTACCGTATCCAAGGCAGCAAAAACGGAACACTTTGTTGTCCGTCTGTCCGGATGGAAGTATTTTCCAAAATTCGCAGGGTTGAAAGAGAGGTCTAAAGTTTTTATAGAGAAACCTATTTTCACAAGTGTGAAACTGCTGGTAGAATAGCTAGTCTAAAAAAGAATTGAAATGTAGATAATAATTATATATGTAGGTACTATTTACCCGACTGCCACAGAAAGAGGGTAAAGTTTTTCCTTACGCAGCACCAGCCTCCGATGTAGCATTATGTAGGTGTCACATCTCTGACAGACAGACGATCTAACTGGGTTAACATGTCATATAGAATTCGGTTACCCGTCCGTCACATTCGTTGATCATGACATTTATCAGGGATTGCTTTTTGTGATGAATTAGGTAAAGGTCACATGAATTATTTACCTTTCAGTTGGGAATAAGTGGGTAGATGATTCCTTGAAAATTCTTATTCCTATGTAGGAATAGGAATTTTAAGTGATAGGGACAAATGGAAGAAAATGGAGGAGGCCTTCAAACGTGGAGCTTTGGCCATTTCGTCATGATCATTTAAATTTTTTTTTACTCGAATCATGCGACACGGCGCTAAACCAAACCGTAGTACTAACTTAGTTTATATAAAAAAAAAACTAATCAAAAATTAGAAACAAAATAATATTTAGATTTAGAATGTTAAAAATAAAAAATGTTAAAATGTGGTTGTTGTTATGTTTGTTATGTTGTGTTATTTTAAATGTTAATGTTGTGTAACCTAACATAAAATTAAAAAAAATAAAAACTTTTTCATTTTATTAATATAGGAATAGGCCACATAGACCGCAGAGACCAACATCCAGTTGTCACCACTGTGACAACCGGGCAACTGTTTTAACATTGTGTGTTGCCAAGGAGTGGTTTTCCCAGCCGTATTCAATATGTTAGGCTTTAGGTCTAAAAGCAAACTAAGTACAAGTCGTAAAGAACATTAATAATGTATTATAAATTTATATAGACGAAGACGAAATGAGCCGCGAGACCGGTCTTGTTTATACATTTTTGACATCTTTTAAATGATCTTTACGTAAAGGAAAAATAAATGATAAGGTTATCTCTGGGTTTTTTACTTAGTTGTAAATGACGAGAGACAGCTTTGTTCTTATAAAAGAAATAACATGACATAAAATTAAGGCTGTATTTCCCGAAGGTTTAAACAAAGGATCGCGGTAGGTACCACGTTTGTATTTTGCGGTGAGCGAGAGAAAGGGTCAGATTTTTACTGACTAAAACCCATCTGTGTTTCTTCAGTTGCCCTTTGGGTTCGGAAAGGGTCACTAGTGCTAAATACAATAAAAAAACCGGTCAACTCTAGCACCTATAGTTTCGTGGAAACTTATCCATGTAAATATTTCGGTTTCAGAATTTACTATACTAAAATTTTGGGAATTAACTATAAATTAATTCACATAGTTTCCTGATTTTTGCATATACTTGTGTTATGAGACCTTGCTCCATTCAAAAGTTCAGGAATCACGATCAACGAGAAATACCCTATAGGGTTTGATTTCCATTTGATAAACGGAGCATCAACGGCTTTTTCTTCAGATAGATTTAACTTAGGACGTTGGTTTTTGAAAAATCTTTTCTTTACTCGACACTACCTCAGTATTTAATATTTATTTCAGCTTAATGACAGCATGCGTTCCAGAGAAAAAGGGTCTTGACTAATAGGTAGACGGTCAAACTGACAGACGGACAACAAGGTGATCCTGTACGGGTTCCGTTTTTGCCGACTCAAGTACAGAACCCTAAAAATATATGTCAAGAAGCCACTATTATTAGTGGCACAAGGATCGAATCAGTTGATGATTGATGAACTAAATTAGATTCTTAAGAATCAAGCAGACAAATCATAATTTGTGATCCAATGCGAAATATAATTTAAACCAAAATGACGATCGATCTTGAATGCACAGTAACAGATTTTCGGGTTTCATTTGAGGCTGAGTGACCATAGCAACGGGTTCAACTTATTTGCCGCGCATTATAGCAGGTTTCTCGGGCAAGGTTGCTTTCCTAGCGAGGTTATCCCTTTGTCGATATACACCTTTGAAGAGTAGAGGAAGAGAGCGGGGTACGGGGAGGGTTGGCCTTTCATAACCAGGAACCACATTCACGCACATAATTTTCAACAAAGTTTAGAAATGTTTTGAATATTATAAATAAGATATTCATGTTATGGTACGAACACTTTTGGGAATTCAACTTTGTTAACGAGAAATGAGATGTAACTTTGCTTCCCGACTTTGACTTTTTCGTAGTATTTGCCAGCAAATGTGTTGAGCCTTCTTGAAATGATTCACTGAGATAGTTGATTTATTACATCACATTAATAGATTTTTTGTTGTATTCGGTAGATTTTTTTTATGGTAGGTAAAATCATCCAATGACAGATCCCGCCCTTGGGTGGGGCGGAAAATAGTGTCAGACTCTTACTAAAAACCTACCCTGTTCCATTCATTGCCTTTGTCTCAGGGCCCCGGGTATCAGTATTCGGTAGATTTGCTAAAACCATGTATTGAGTGTTGTTAGTCATTTTTAATGGGAATCAGTTGTGGCCGTATCAGCTTAAGGTTGATGAGGTGAAGAGTGTGAAGACACAATTAAATTATTTTACAAAAAATACAACTTCAAAAACAAAAGTAATTTTGCAATTTGTATTAGTTTTTTTTAATGAAAGACGGTTGATTATGTTATTGTTAAGTCTCAATATAAAAATAATCGTTTTGATCAACGACATTTTTCGTTATGGGGAAATCTTTCTATGACTTTTCCTACTCTAAGTTTAATAGTTTAGTAGCTTTGCGTTCCGGGACCAAATTATCTTTTTTTTTTAACTTTTACAGCTCTAGCGGACGTCTGTCCTATTTGATTCCTACGGATATACTAACCTCTTCTCTCTTCAGCCCCCCTAGCCAAGTTACAAGCGTTTAGCGTTTAGCGTAAACGCTTGGAATTGACCGTGCCCCCAATTCCTTTGTTCTGACGTCATTTCAACAAAAGACTTGAAGGGGTTGCCAACTCCAAGCGTTCACGGTTAACGAAACGATTGTATATTGGCTAGGGGCTCTTTGAGACGTGCGTGGAACGCTACACGCCGTTAACGACTCGGGTTTGGTTCTTACCGGACGGTCGGACGTTGACCTACCCATTCTACTCATCATCTGTGAGACAAAAAAAGGGATCGCTAACTAAGCAAAGACAATATTTTAATAATGGCATTTATTTTATAATATAGTCTATTCTTTGATGCTTGTCCTGTGTTTAATAAGAACAAAATATCTTTACAGAAATACCTTCAAATCCATTACCCATTTCTGAGAACCTTTCTTACTTTTATCCTCAAAAGATAAAACAAACGATTTGTTCTCATACCAAGATTTCATCTTCCTAGAATTGAAATGATAGCATTTATCTTAAGCTTGCTACTAAATGAAACGCTTTTGTAGTGTCATCTCTAGTTTATAACAACTCAGAATTGTGCTCACCCCGTCGTAAATAACGAGTGTGAAACAAAACAAATCCTTGAGAACAATGCAGTTGCTCAAATGTGGGTAATTATTGCGCCTAATGAGCACAACTATTAAATTTCACTACAGTGCAAATAATACCCGCTTTCTGCACCGCTCAAAGGGGGCTGGAGGGCCTCAAACGTTATGCATGTATTGTAGCTGAAATATGTAGGGTAGGAGGTTATGCTGAATTCCTTTATAAAATAGATAAGTGTGACTTATAAGCCGCTCTCAGTGCTTGCCTACGTCATAAAAGGAAGTCGTGTGTAAACTTTCAAACTCCTAGTCCCAGTAATTTCGGTTTCACATTGATATGTCAGTAAGACAGGTTCTTCTTTTATACACCGTTAAATTTTGATCGTTTTAATCCCGTGGAGGGTACACCAGGTACATGAAACACTATCGATTTGTAAAAATAAAATAAAAAAATAAAGTACTTTATTTCTTAAACTCGAGTTAATATTAATACGCACGTAAGTACGAAATTTTTTTTTTAAGTAAACGAGTCAATGACCTTGTACGAGTAGGTAGTTGTCGGTCGTTGCGTAGTAACTACCTGCAGATCATTGAAATACTCTATGCAAAGTTCATAGAGTTTGTCGGTCGTTGCGTAGTAACTACCTACAAATCATTGAAATACTCTATGAATTTTGATTCCCTTAAGAGTCTCGAAATATACGTTTTTTTTTGCGACATAAACGTCCATATCTTTTTTTTCTTTAACATGAAGTTTTGATTTTTTCACAACACAACAGCTTCAAGGGATCGCAGACTTGAGTGTAAGGTTTTAACTTTAACTCGATAGCTCCACCCGTACCCGAGATAAAGGGCCTTAACAGACAGACGAAAAACAAAGTGATCGTATAAGGGTTCCTGTTTTCCTTTTGAGGTACGGAACCCTAAAATCTTAAACAAATGTAATTTCCTGTTTGAAATAAATGAAATTATCTTCCTGACTACAGACGGCTAATGAAATGAACATCACAACATTCCATTTCTCAAACTTGTGAGCAAGTTTGATGAATTAGACGTTGGTCGTTCAATTTGACCGGTTCAATCTGAGCAGCGCGGCGGCCAAGCGAGGCTTAGCGGTGGTCGGACCAAGCAATCTGTCTCCTTGGACGTATGACATAGTAATATTAAACTTAATACTCTTCACATGTTGGGGAAGATACATTTTACGATGTTTTCCTGTCATTGCGTTGGTTTAGAGATCCATCGTCTAAGAAAGAAAGCTTTTTTTGCCATTTTGTTAGGTTAGTTACAGACATAGGTGTGAGCCCTGCCCTGCTTTCAAAAATAACCAAATAGGGTAGAGTCGCTACCCCAACCGTTCAAAAATGCTTCGAGTTGCAACCCAGGGTCATTCTTTTTCAACTCGAGTAGCTACCTTAGAGTTAACCCAACTAACTGTAACAGCCTATTCATGACTTCGGTGTCTTAGCGGCGAGCGGGGCCGTATCGATTGACGATTGGTTGAGCACGCGCCGCCATGGCAGCTATGAGCGGCGTCGACCAGTCGCCTACCGATACGGCCCCGCTCGTCGCTAAGACCAAAGTCGTGAATGGGTTTTTTTCCTTACTCTGAGCAGGGTAGGTTGGTGTAAGCGGCTATAAATGACACTTGCTTGACATTGACAGTTGACTCTACGTTTACGCCAAAAAATGCGAGGGTTGAGTAGCTATCCTGATGACGTCACGAGAGTTAACTCTAGCCTTAAATTTGAACGCAGGAGCTGCGCGTAGCACGGGGAGCTGCGCGTAGCACGGGATACGTGTCAGAGACTGCAATAAACAGTGTCATTAGGAAAGGCCGTGTTTTTATTTAGCAATGGCGACGAATTACAGTTACTGACGCACACAAAGACGCACCAACCTTTGAACTCACAAAATTAACACAAACCTAATGGCCCAGACTTACAAGTTGTAGGTTTAGCGGGTTTAAGCCCAGGCAGGCGCATTGTTTTGTGTATTTCACACCACTGCTCTCAAAACGGTGAAGGAAAATGTTGTCAGGAAACCGGCATGTCGTACAACCAAAAATTCGAAGACATCCCCCAATCTGTAGTGGGCCCATGTGGTGGATTACGGCCCATTCCCTCTCCTAGAGAAAAGGCCTAGCAGTAGGAACATTATAAGGCTGATCATGCAATGCTATTATTTAAAAAAAAAGAGTTTCTCAAGTCGTCTGATTTTTGTATTTCTTCAGCGATCTCTTTGTCAAATGTTAACAAATGTTAATGATTTTTTTTTTATTTGGAAGAGTTTTGCCAGCAGGTGGTACATTGGTGAGAGTTTTTCCCTTTGAAGTCGGTTGTATTTTGTAAAAAACTTTTTTTTATCTTAAATCTGTAATCGACCTCGGGCGGTGTCAACTGAGAAGTTATCTAACAAAAATGCGAATGTACTATTGTTGGCATTTTATAATCTATCTGATGTTACCACATCATCATCATCGTGGTAATATTCAAATTAAAACTTGTAATGCTTGTAACCGTTGCACTGTAGGAATAATGCCTCTTCTCGATCAGACAAGGCACTAGAAACAAGGCGGGTTAAAAATAGCAACTTTATAAAAACTAAAGCAGTGCAACATAGTTTAATAATTTAGAAGTATCAAAGCAACGGAATAGAGTGTAAATGCCCACAAACCTCCTTTGAAGATAGAGGATCCTTCGACCAAACAGGTTTTATGTCAGGTCCAAGCATATATTCTGTTCTAATTGTGTGGAGAACTTTGATACCGTGATGAAGGATGTTCCTGACATCTCCTTTAGAGTGTTTATAATATCATGCGGTTTAATTACGCATGCGGATTTGTTCCGTATGCAGGAAGTTTCAAAAGGCATAAAAAAGTGTCCTGCGTGCGTATTGCACGCATTACAAAAAATATTTGTATTAAAAGGACATTTGCGGAGGTTACGCCTGCGGAAAAAATCCGAATGATATTAAAACACCCTTAGGATCGCCTATATGTTACCATTACACTTAAAACTAGGTTTTTTTAATTATTAAAAAATTATAGGCTCGCGTTTGACCACAATCTCACCTGATAGTAAGCTAAATAACCTATTCACTCTTGACTTAGATAGGCATAATATAAGATCGAAAATAAACCAATTTCCTCTTGCCGGGAAAACGATTACCTACGAGTAAGTATTCATAGCATATGTTTGAGACTCAAGACATTAATTTAAGACTATTACCTTAATAATTTTATCACGGTGGCATCAGGGGAAATTGTTACTAAAATGTAAGATACATAAGTCTTGCCCAGAGTGAATGCGCGGTGACTAGAGCGGGAGCGGGCGCGATTAGATGGCCATACTGCTTGGCCGCAAAGGGGCTGCAAAGGGGTGCACTGGTCCTTATATGCATTCAATTTAATCTTCTACATAAATAAAAATCAATGTTTGTATATTTCTATTCTATGCGTGCCTGTCAAGCCCCAAGTGGACACCGGTGTCCGCACACCTATTGTCTTTCTATTGTGTCTCTAATTACGGTATTCAAAGGGTAGCGGAAACGTTGTTGAAATGACGTCAGAACAAAGGAATTGGGGGCGTGGCCAACTTCTGGCGTTCACGCTAAACGAAACGATTGTAACTTGGCTAGGGGGGCTGATTTATACGTAGAGTCGCGTCGCGTGGCGTGGATCTAATGTAGCCCTACAAGTCTAGTTGCTATATGCCATGTATGGAGACCAAGGCGCACAGACCCACGTATGTAGCCCACGTGTGACCAATGTAGTTCCAACTTTAATTTTTCAAAAGAAAAAAATCAAATCTGCTATATTTTGGCGAAACTTAATGAAATGTTGGTAACACCTGTTTTCTTTTTCGACATTTGATTTTCGCAAGATTGTGTCTTTGATTGATGCCTAAATACATCGGATGGTGATAAAAAAAAGATTAAGCATTTATTTATTTATTGACCTATATATACATATACAATTGCAGCACATTTTAAGAAATTCATGCGAAAACATAGTTAAAACTAAAAAAAAATGCAATGACAGTGTAGATATATTATTTGAGCATGAGTTTAGAGTTAGGTACATAGTTCTTCGGTATGTTTGGGCGTGTTCGCTCTCGCGAGCACTCGTGAAGGCTCGTCTCCCTAGCCGAACTCTGAGCGAAGGTCCACGAACGTGAACCGTGATCGGCTTTACATCACAAACCGCCGGTTAGTATTCCCTTCTCGTTGCCAGGTTAATTTTAATTTTAAATTTCGAGCTTTATGAATATGATTTTAGACATAATAATCCTTATTTATTGGTACAAAATAAGGTACCTACGTTTTGACGAATCTTGAGGTGACGTTACATTAACATATAATATTATAATATTCCACAACTATCACTCAACGCCGTCTAGTCTCAAGCCAAGCAGAGCTAGTGTTATGAGTACTTAACAATTGATAAACATTTTTATATAGTTCTAAAAACTCTCTCTGTCCTTGTCTATCAGTGACTATAGGTTTGCGACTGTGATGACACTGATCACAGATGTTTTAGTTTCGAGTCCAGGTTTTCTGATTCCGATGTTAGCGCGTAACGTATCTTTCCTTAATATACGCATGTATGAAATTATTTTTTTTAAGTAAACGAGTTAATGACCTTGTAGGTAGTTGTCGGTCGTTGCGTACTACCTATATGTCATTGAACTCGCCCAGCTGTCGTTTACTTAAAGAAATTAATTTCGTACATGCGTAAATTAATTCGAGTTTGAAAAAAAAGTACGTTATTTTTCATTTTTATCTTTACAAATCGACCGTTCGATTAAAACGACCAAAATTTAACGGTGTATATTGGTTCAAAGTACCGAAAGCTTTTTCAAGAAATACAAAGTTGCTATTAGACTCACAATAAAACATTCCCCTTCATACTCGTAATTAGGACAGAGAATATCGAGAGAGACGGAAAATAATATAAAGTCGAAACAAAATGAACAACTCTCAATTTCATTCCCTACCTACCTTTATTCATACACGCCCCCGCGTTTCAATATTAAACCATTTTATATTTAAATATAAATGAGAAAAGTTATCGCTACGGCAATAATTAAGAATTAATAGCACGGAATCAAAGATTAATTGAAATAATTAAGTGTTCATGACACGAACAGTGTGATTAATTAAAAAGAAATCTTCTATAGGTATCACTACATAGTATAAAACAAAGTAGCTTCCCACTGTCTGTCCCTATGTATGTTTAGATCTTTAAAATTACGCAACGGATTTTGATGTGGTTTTTTTATATAGAGTGATTCGAGAGGAAGGTTTATATATATATAGGGTGACTGGTAATTAGTGAACGATACTTAAACACGTGATTGTAGTCATGAAAATAAATAATTTTTACTATGGCACCAACATGAAATCGTGAAAAAAAAAATCGTTAGTTATAGTAGTTTAGAAGTTAGGCGAACACAAATGTACTATTTGTGTTCGCCTAACTGGTCAAAATGTACTGAACTTCATTGATATTTTGCGCGTTTTCAGGTTTGGTCCCATAGTAAAAGTTGTTTGTTATCATGAATACAATCACGTGTTTAAGTATCGTTCACTAATTACCATAACACATGCATAATAATATTTAATATCACCATTGCACCTGTATGAAGCTGGGGCGGGTGGTTGGTATTATATAAAATGCTTTGTCCTGAATGACTGACGGACAGATCAACGCACAGACTAGATCGTAACCACTTAAAACTCGGAGGGTATGTTCTTGGTATGCCGTAGACATCCAATAAAAAGGGATTTGTTAAATTCTTTTTTAGGTGTGAAATCATCCAATGACTTCTACCGGTCTTGAGCGGACAAGGCGGTCGTGTCAGACTTTTTCTGACTAAAATCCACTCTTGTTCCTACTCTGCATTCGTTTCAGGGCCCTAGAGTTTTGCGTTCTATCCTAAATGTGTGAAAAAGGGGGGTAAATTTAGTTTGTAGAAGCCCACTTTGACGCGAGTGAATCTGCTGGCAAAAGCTAGTTGATAAATAAAACGTAAAAAGGTCGTAATAATTGTGAGACGCGCGTGATAATCTGGATGAAACGTCAATAGCAGTATTGCCACTTCAAATTAGAAAAAAATTAAGTGGCGGATCAAGTTTTAATGAAATAACGGACTTGTCGTTGATCTGGCAAACTGTCTCGAACACTTGTTAAAAATATCACGAAAATATTAAACTTACATTTTTGTTTTGATGTTGTTTTTTTTTCTCCCGCCGGTTATCTCGAAGTTTCTTTATTATTCGCCGTTCGCCTCAGTTCATAATCAAGGATATACCGAGATGTATAATCCACAAGATTTAGGTCGAGACTTCTTTCGTGAAGTACTTGGTAGTCTCTAGTAGTTTCAACTTAATTAACTTTCCTTACTCATAAATGTCTACTGGATTTTTTTTTGTGTTTCTGTTTTATAAAACTTTAACCCACACAAAAAAGTCCTTTTTTCTTTTTCCACAACTATCACCCACAACATCATCTAGTCCCAAGCTAAGCAGAGCTTGTGTTATGGGTACAGGACAATATTGATTAACATACTTATATATTTCTAAATACATACATATTATATATAAATTACACCCAAACACAGAACAAATGATCATACTCATCACACAAACATTTGTCCTGGGTGGGAATCGAACCCACGACCTCCGCTATAGCAGTCAGGGCTACTAACTACTAGACCAACAGGTCAGTCGAAGTAGGCTAGTCCTGTAGGCATTGTGGGTGCGTTCAAAAACATCCAGACACGAAACAAAATGTTTAAAGGACGTATCAGGAGCGCCGGCTTTTAGAAAACCTCAACGTGCTCATTTGACGACTCGAAAAAGTGGCGAAGTATGAGAAGAGAAATGCACACTGATAGACCGACAAATAAATAATTGTTCTACTAACATACTGCGTACTTAATTACCATTATATAAACCACTGCGCTAAACAGGTCGTTAGGTAATGAAAAACGCACATCCCTAAAAGGCGGTCTCAGGGGTGCTCGGCACACACAATCACTGCGCCACCGTGCTTTTACTCGCCAACTTTAAATTTACTTGAAAAAAATTAACAGTACCTACCTAATTTTTAGATTACGAGTATTATATCTAGCTTATAATGTCCCACTGCTGGGCAAAAGCCTACCTCCATTCCTTTTGTAGCCTGCTCCGAGCAACTTCTTGCCAATTTCTAAGGGTGTTTTTAATATCGTGCGGATTTCATCACGCATGCGGATTTGCTCCGCATGCGTAACCTCTGCAAATGTCATACAAGTATTTATTTTAATACGTGCAATACGCACGCGGGACGCATTTTTTGCCTTTTGAAATTTGAGGCGTCCTTATAATCATGCGGATTTCATCACGCATGCGGGCTTGCCCCGAACCGCACGCCACCCGGGTGCGTATTCCCCGCATTACAATACTTGAATGAAAAGGACATACGCATGCAGGCAGAGCAAACCCGCATGCGTGATGAAATCAGCATGATATTAAAAATACCCCAAGGGAGACATCTAAGTCGTCCAGCCATCTCCTTCTTGGTACTATCGTTCTAATAAGTTATGAGTATAGCTAAGGAGTGGACTTCCCTGCCGGAGTCTGTGTTTCCTGATGACTGATAATTATAACTTCATCATCATCATCATCAGCCTTTTAATGTTCCCACTGCTGGGACACAGACCTCCTCGCTAAGAGAGGGAATGGGCCATAATCCACTACGCGGGCCCAGTGCGGGTTGGTGAATGTCACATGAACCGGATGATCGGCATGAACGGCATGTCACAGAACCAAAAATTCGAAGAATTTTTGGTTCTAGGACTCCTCACCGATGCCGGTTTCCTCACGATGTTTTCCTTCACCGTTTTTGAGAGCAGTGATGATGAAATAAATTACACAAAGTAATGCACCTGGCTTAATTTGAATTGGCAAAGTAATTATAACTTATGGGTCTTTAAGTCAAGTGAATAGGTTACTTCTTGTCAAGCGTGTTCTATCGTCGGCGACATCATCACTTACCATCAGGTGACTGGTGAGACAGTGTTTGACCACTATATCAACAGTCTTACGTATAATACAAAGTACTTACGTATAATAAAAAAAGTTTAATAACAAATAACAAACTGTAGCTTCAACAGATTTCACTGCTACGAGTATAAACCACACGAGATACAATATAAACAGTGCACGCTTGTTCGAAGTATCCGGATTAGAAGCTTTCAAAAGATTAACTGGGCCAGGCCTCCATCTGACCATTTCATTAAAACTTCCTCCCGTCGGCACCCTAATTATATGCAAAACAAAAATCATTCCGTGACTCAATTAAATGTACGTGTTACTCATGACTCGGCTAAATGTACGGATTAATTGTGATACATTAAGTACGTTCTTTATGTATAGTAGGGGTGTTAAATAATCGAAAATAAAATAAAATATATAAAAAGTTATGTTCATGCCGAGAAAATCATATTCTGTAAGGTTAAAATATGCGGCCAAGTCCGAGTCGGCCCCGCACAGCAACGGCCCGGTCACGACCATATAAGCGCGGGGCGGCGAGCGGTAACATCAACAATATAAAAATGTATGGCGTACGCCACGAGACGCCACTCATAGCGAAAATGTTCCGCTTACCGACGCCGCCCCGCTCGTCGCTAAGACCGAAGTCGTGAACCAGCCGTAAGGGTTTCGTACCGTCCGTAGCAAAAACGCCCCCTTAAATATTTATTTTATTCTGTTTTTTAAAGATTTGTTCTTATAGCGGCAACAGAAATATATCATCTGTAAAAATTTCAGCTGTCTAAACTATCACGATTCATGAGATACAGCCTGGAGAAAGGCGTACGGACAGCGGAGTCTTAGTAATACGGTCTTGTAGTATCCTTTAAGGAACCCTAAAAATAATAAAAAATCCCGTGACAGAAAGCACTACTCGGACCCTAGACCTAATCTACGCTTTTGATTTCCAGTTTGATATTAGTTTGATTATTTTTTAACACGGGATAGCTTATAGCATCTAGACGCGTTAAAAAATAAATGAATTAAATCGAATTAAATCTAATTTTTTGAAATAATTAATAAAAATAAAATTAAACAGAACAGTACTAAGAATTCGTCAACAAGGCGACTAACATGCGTATATCTCGTATTACACAAACGTACGTTTCGTAAAATTAATTTGAACGCACTCATTCGATTACCGCGGGGTCGATCAATCGTAATTTCCTTTCGATTCAACCGAGTCGCTGCTCTAATTATGAATTTTATTTGTTTCAGATACTATAACGACGGGCAGCAGCACTAGCCGCACAAAATTAATAATTAATTAGTATAATAATATTAAATTAAAAATTATCGAATAAACGACGAAGCGCCTTCAATTTTCCAATTACGCATAAGCTTAATAAGAAGATAGTGTAGGTTTAGGAGATAGAGAAAGTGGTTGTGAGGCGCGAATTGTCGCGCGTGTCGGTCGGCAGTGTCGCAGGAATCCATGTTAGTGTGTGGTGTCGCGCTTGTCGGGCGGGTGTCGGCGTGAAGTTGTCGCGCGCGTGCGCGTGGGCCGGCAAGATTGAGGTGGTGGCCGGGTGCGGGTGGGGACGGCGCGCGCGCGTGCGTCCGTTGCACGCGCTGGGCCGCGCGGCCGGGGTGATGCTCGCGTCGCAGCGCTCGCAGTCCTGCAACGAGGAGGGCGCGTTCTTCGGGGCGCGCGCGCTGCGCCGGCCGCGCGGCAAAGGCAGCGGCAGTCCCACCTGCTAGGGGTACGCCATGTCGCTGCGCAGCCTGCACCGGCGGCTATCATCCGCCAATAACACGTAAGTTGTTTTTAATTACTTATTTAGTAGCTAATTGTTAGGGCCGAAACTGCGCTAAGTTTGCACCCGCGACGGGTGCCTGGTGCGTGTGTCATATGCGACAGTCTCCGTCATGGAAACTAGTTTATTACCTGCGCAGTGTCACTAGTTCAATTTTAACGGTATGCATGTAGTCGTGTCGATGGAGAACTTTAATGTGTATTACGTAGCAAAACGGGCGAGGGTGTCTGCGCGGCGAGCCGCGACTGAACACTTTTGTATGGGACCGCGCGGGCGATCGCATAACGCAATTTCAGGCCCTAAGGGTCTAGGCTTGATCTTGAATAAAAGCCAGTGAACTGTAAAACTGACAAATGCAACACAGCAGCCTGACGAGTGACGAAGGTAGCCGACGGACGCCCGAACAGTACTTATACTAATTTAATCCAAACGAAATATGTTGTGTTGTATTTTGACGGATTCGGTTGTGATTAAACTAGGAGTTGCATTCTGAAACTGGTAGTCATACGATGACCACTTGATTGTCTGTCCGTAACGACATTCATAGATCATACCTACCTAAGCGCATGACAGTCGATACAACATTTAGCTAACGAGAGCTAGCCTCCATCGATTTGAACATGGACCAGATGGTTGCAATTCAGCGTCCCAACAAAGGTGGCCTTGATAGTTTCAATCCGTGTACACAGCATATGTAATTCAAACCGACAATCAAGACAAGTGGTCGGTTTTGATAGTTCCATAGTTACTCTGGGCTGCGTTCAAAGAGGTTAGAGTTTACTCTAATAAGGTCATCAGAGTACATCCTCTGCATTCGCATTTTTGAACGCGAACGTGGAGTTCAACTGTCAATTTTTTTTTTCTACAACTATAACACAACACCGTCTAGTCCCAAGCTAAGCAGAGCTTGTGTTATGAGTACTAGACAACTGATAAACATATTAACATACTTGTTTTATTTATATATTTCTAAATACATACGTATTATAGATAAATTACACCCAGACACAGAACAAATGATCGTGCTCATCACACAAAGATTTGTCCTGGGTGGGTATTGAACCCACGACCTCTGGAATAGCAGTCAGGGTCACTAACCACTAGACCAACAAACCAACCAACAGACCAGACATAGACCAACAGGCCAGTCAATGTCAAGCAAGTGTTATTTATGGCCGGTTACACCAACCTACCCTGCTCGGAGTTAGTTGGGTTAGGGTAGCTACTCGAGTTTTAAAGAAAGACCCTGGATTAGAACTCGAAGAATTTTTTAACGGTTGGAGTAGTGTCTCTACCCTATTCTTGTTATTTTTGAACACAGAGCTGTGTGGTGGCTTCTACTGGATTGCAACCGTTTGATCCATGCTTTGGTTTAATGGACATACACATAATTGCACTGATTGGGTACTCAGACCAAATCATACTACGGGTCAATTTAGAAGCTAGCCAATTCATATTTATTCCGATCCGAAAGACGCTCGAACGTAGGTACTCTACGGATAAGTCATCAAAATGTCGAACGGTCGACCATCGGGATCTGAATATTCAATTACCGAACCTAAATCCAGAGCGCACAGCCATAAATCTAACGGAACCGAGCGAAAATGAACCCTATGATGTTCCAACTAGATTGGTTTTAGTACGTGATGGGGCCTTAAATGGTTATTACTTCTAGCGGGCACAATTAGGGGGTGATAATCGTGGTATAATTTATGCAAATTTGTCAGTGCATAGGCTATAAGTAATGTCGGTTTTGCGGACAAGAATGGCCGCTTTCATTGATCTAAACAAGACTATATTTCATTCAAATAGTTTTTGCCTAGGACCAGTGGTGGCCTAGTGGTAACAGCTCTGGTTTACAAGTTCTATGTCGTGGATTCAAACCCAGGCAGCGGCTTTATTTTGTCTAAATTATTTCATCACTACTGCTCTCAAAATGGTGAGGAAACCAGCATGTCCTAGAACCTATAATTCAAAGTCATTTTATTTGAAATTAATCAACCCACACTGAGCCTGTGTGATAGATTGCAGTCCATTTTCTCTCGTAGAGAGGAGGCCTGAGTCCCAGCAGCGGGAACACTTTTTCCTATTCATAACACTGAAACTTTCCTCACTACATATACTTCATTATTCAGTATTTAGTACGTAATTTATAGTTAGGTATACATAAAGAGAAAGCCTGCCTCACTGACTCACATCGCCCAGCCCTTAAACCCTTGGATCTAGACGATTTTTTTTCACAGGTATTCTTTTTAAGACGTACATGAGGAATAAGAACGAATTTCTCAAAATTCAACCCTTTAACTTAGGGGAGTGAAAAGAGGTTACAGGCAAGCGAAACTGGGGGCATAAGTTAGATCGTTATAGCGGGTCATTCCCAAATTATCTGTGTTTTTTTCGAAGAGTTAGCAAAATCACTGGCCAAATAGCAGGAAATCCAAAAAAAAAAGATTCGGCATCGATACCAAAGCGTCCAAAGCTACATAAATCATGTTGATGGACGTATGAAAGGGGGTGACGCACACAAGGTCATGGGGCACGATTGTGCCGGCGTTCTATTGGACGTCCGATGCTAATACATCGTAAGGGGAAGCGGACGGCGTACAGAGTTCAGAATCGCTGCGGCGGCAGTTACTGATGGCAACGTATTTACTACGATATACTTATGTAGTCACTAGCTGTTGCCAGCGGCAACTGAAGGACACAGGTAAGTTACAGAGAGAGATAATGAGGTCCCTTTTTTGCTGTATACAAAGAATAAGAATGGCTTGTCCTAAATTAACCTCCTAAGGGGTGAAATAGGGGTTCAAAGTATGTGTGGAGAAACCTTATTTCACGTGAGCGAAGCCGCAGGCAGAAGCTCGTTTGTAATATATCATTATGACAGCACAATGTTCACTAAACACAACTTTCGATTGTCATATCAGACAGAAATGTCATTGCCGTTAATTACTAGCTTTAAGTAAAGAAATTAACTTGAAAAAAACAACTGGGCAAGTGCAAGTCGGACTCACATATTGAGGATTCCGTATAAACTAAGTTATGTTAATAATTTAATTTCTGAATCGAGTCTCGAAGATTTTTTCCAATCGTAAGAAAGTTATTTTTTTTGTGACGTAACTAATTTACGTTTTTCAGAATCTACTTGTGTCATGAGAACTTGCTTTATGCCAATTTTTAGGATTCGAAGTCAAAGGGAAGCCCTATAAATTTTGATTCCTTTGAGTGTCGAAATATACGTTTTTGTAATGTAAATGGCCGTATCTTATTTTTCCGTTAACTAAGTTTATTTTTTTCACAGCTGCTTAAAGAGACCGTAGATCTAACTATATGGTTTTAATTTCAACTCGATACCTCCACGCGTTCCCAAGATAAAGGGTCTTGACAGACAGACAGACAGACATCACAGTATTCTATAAGGGTTCCGTTTTTTCCTTTTGAGGTACGGAACCGTTAAACACTAGGTTTCCCATCGACACTAAAAAGGAGAAGACGTAAAAACTGTCACTTGATGACAGGAATATTGCTATCGATGCGCTCCGTGGTCTATGGTTCGGCTATTGGCACGCACTGTGGCCGCTCAATGGGCTGGACACTTGCAATAGTTTGTATTCATCATTCACGTAACGGAAGCTATTGTGTTATGATTTGCCGGTTTCAATTAGATGTGTGTTTCTTGCCGTATTGATGTTGGGAAAATGGCTTTAAGATACGTTTGCTTGGTAAAGAGAGGGGCAGAGATGGGAGTAGACGTAAATTCTTTGCGTCATAAAGTCTGTATTTATTTTTTTCCGATGTGGGAATTCATTCAATGATTTTTTAGGGTTGCGCGAGAGGGCGTGTCATACTTTTACTGACTAAAACTCATCTATGTCCTTCAGTTGCCTTTTTCGTTCCAGGATCACATGTAGTATTAGTGATTTTGATTAAATTTTTATTTATTTGTGATAACAAACAGTTATACATTTTTTATTACATGCTATAGAAAAACTAATAAAAGGTGGCACAATGTGTAACCAGCAGAATGCTGCTGGTTACACATTGTGTCACCTTGTATTCCTTGTATTCCATGCAAAATATTGCAAGGAATACAAATTTAAAAAAGTATGCATATATGTCCTATATCATTGTATTATATTTGATAACTAGCTTCTGCTAGCGGCTTTTAAAATTTTAAGTCCCCGTTAGTTTCGGCTGTACTTTGATAATTGTTAGTCAGTCAGATTCACCTTACATAGGTATATAGAATGTTATAATTCCATAAATAAATACATGTTTTGGCAATATGTCAATCATACTTTAATCAACATATAAATTGACACTGGCCTACAAAACGATAAAAAAAAGACTGAAAATTGAAATTTTACGGGTTACCCTGAAGCATCGTACCTTAAAGGCCCCGGACTCTGTCACCCGGTCTCTCGAACAAAATTATTGGCGCGTCAAAAATTAAACGCAAATCAAGTGACGCGATTGGCTGTTGATTTATTCACTCAACCTATCACAGTGAGTTTACCCACGTTCGCTTGGCAATTTGTTACATACATTATTTTGCTATAAGATTCCTTCGATTTATTTTTGTTGAGATTTTTTCGAATGAATTTCAGTGTTTTGAATATACGCAAATTTAGTCCTAGTGGATATTGTTTTTTTTTTCGATGGGTAAAAATCATCCAATGACAACTCCCGCTCTTGGGTAGAGCGGGCGATAATGTCAGACTTTAACTGACTAAAAAAACCACCCTGTTTTTTCATTGCCTTCGTGCCAGGACCCTGGTGTACACTTTCACATTTACCCAAGGCCTTAGAGTAGGCTTCGACCCTGCTGGGCCCCTACAGTTTGCTGGCAACTCCTTGAGGCGCGTGGGAACAGTACGAGCCGTTCACGACTTGGGTTCGTTCCGGACAGTTACCGGATGGTAGTGGCCATTGTGATGGAAAATTGATGTAGTTTCGTATCTCTAGTGTCTATTATATTTGGTAAATTTGTGGAATTATTTAAACAAGCGCAATCTTGGTAAAATGGAGATATTTTCTCTTGCCAGACTAGTGCACGTTTGCCAGTGATGATATATTACTACTAGTCTACACTAGTAGTCGTAGTAGTCTGGCACTAGTCAGCCATTTTATGGCTCTGAAATATACTCGTTCACAATGAGTCATGGGTCTCATCAGACGGCCACCCAGAGGGCAATGGAGAGAGCCAAGCTCAGTGTTTCCTTGTGTGATCTAATCCGAAATGAAAACGTCCGTATATGAGAACCAAGGCTACAGACATATCTCGAAGAATAGCCAAACTTAAATGGCAGTGGGCAGCACATTGTTCGCAGATCCTATGGAAAGGTTCTGGAGTGGTGACTGCGGACCGGAATATCCAGCGTTGGAAGGCCTACGACATGACCTAGTGAGCGTTATGTGAATCCGATGCATGCAAGACTCGTAGAACCAGTCGTTGTAGCAACACCTTAGGGAGATATACGTCCATCAATGCACGTCATACGCAGTGGCGTAGCTAGTCCCTCAGGGGCCCTGCATCAAAAGTCTCACAGGGGCCCCGTATACAAAAAATGTTTTTTTACAAATTAAATTTTTACAAAAAGAATTTTTGCCCTCGTTGGGGCCCCTGTTGCCCGGGGGCCCCGTGTGATTGATACGGCAGATACGGCGGTAGCTACCCCCCTGGTCATACGGCTGATGGCTCGCCACTTGGGGCCACTATCACTTTTTTTTTTCATTTACATATCAATAACCTTTTTCAATCCTAATATTCCTTAAACGTATGAAGTTGGTACCCACATAAAAACACGCAAATTTTCCCAATCTTCGGGTAAATTATTGTTCCCCTTTTTATGGGTAATCCAAAGAAAACATTGATAGGCTTTTATGTTCGAAGCTACTGGTTTATGGGGCGGTAAGGATTATTTATTTTATTATTTACACTTTTTATGAAGAGTATTTGAAGTGAAAATGGTAGTGCTTTGTTTACAGTTATTATGAAGTAAAATATTTTGTTTTAGGCTAGCCGAATTTTTGTTTGTTGTACTAAATCGCTGATTTATGTAATTTAGACTCTAGATTTTTAATTTTGTACCAACTAATATTCTTCTATTTTTAGCATCGTAATTTCCAATTCTACCGCGATTCTTCTTTTTTTAAGGTTGAAAATCATCAAATCACTTCTCTCGATCTAGGGCGGAGCGGAGCGGGTGTGTCAGAATTATACTCACTCCAAAATTTCTTCTTTGTCTAGCGTTCCAAAACCCCAGGTTTACAATTGTACTATCGCTATATACACCGTTAAATTTTGGTCGTTTTAATCCCGCGGAGGGTCGATTCAGTACATGAAACACTTTCGATTTGTAAAGAGAAAATTTAAAAAATTAAGTTTTTTCTCTCAAACTCGAATAAATTTACGCATGTACGAAATTAATTTCTTCAAGTAAACGTCAGCTGGACGAGGCCAATGAACTGTAGGTAGTTAGTACGCAACGACCGACAACTACCTACAAGCTCATCGACTCGTTTACTTATAGAAATTAATTTCTTACATGAGCATATTAACTCGAGTTTTGGAAAAAAAGTACTTTATTTTTTAATTTTATCTTTATATATCGATAGTGTTTAATGTACGGAATCAACACTCCGCGGGATTAAAACGACCAAAATTTAACAGTGTATATTGTACAATTTTGATAACAAAGTTATTTATCATGAATTGAGTTACAGGATTATATTTGTAAAGGTTAGGGATAAACTAGCTAATTAAAATATTTTCACTATTTGATTTTTTAGTTTGTTTCACAAAACTTTATTACTACGTTCACCGTTCAGAAATCGTCAAGAATATTGTAAGCCAATATTATTCTTTAATACTCGTAGCATCAAATATAAGCCTTTGCGCTGTCAGATAATATAATCAGATATTACACGGCGTAGCACACAAGAATTTGGCGTAGCTCGGAACTCTGTAGAATTTCGAAGCAACGGTCTACGTACGTCTACGGCGTAGACACTGAACTACTTTACCTCTGTAATTTTAGTTTTATGGTTATTATAAGACGGTCGAAAATTGCATAACATATTGCGTTTGCTTATAGGGCTGTGGCTACTTTAGGTACATACAAGGGTCATACCACAAACTGGATTTCAAACCGCGTAGAATGTATTTCCGACCTTTACGGACATAGTCACGGTATGTGTGTAGTCTAAAGCTGGAGAAATGCTATTGTTTAACCCACTTAGCCTTAATTAAAACCTCTGATCACTGTTGCCTTTTATTTTAACGTTGTGTACAATTTACAATGAAAGTTAAGAGTTCTTGATTCAGTAGAACAAATATTTGCAATAAAAACACTGCATTTGTTGCGAGTATCGGAGCTGGAGTTAATATAGGCCTTTATTTTTTTATGTTAACACGAGTTTGATATACTCGTACTGTTTGTGTATAGACGAGATTTAGATATACAAGCGGAATAGTTACAGGTGATATATTGTCTGGCCTGTTGGTCTAGTGGTTAGTGGTCCTGACTGCTATATCGGAGGTCGAGGGTTCGTTTCCCACCCAGGACAAATGTTTGTGTGATGAGCACGATCATTTGTTCTGTGTCTGGGTGTAATTTATCTATAATATTATGTATGTATTTAGCAATATATAAGTATGTTTATCAGTTGTCTAGTACCCATAACACAAGCTCTGCTCAGCTTGGGACTAGATGACGTTGTGTGATAGATGTGAAAAAAAAAAAAAAATTGTGGACGCAGGCTGTATGCCGGTAATATAGTGTAAAACAAATATGCTGGGCAATAGTGGAAAAATAGCGACATTTGTTTTTGCTTGGATTTATTTTTAATTGTGGATAAGCTCGCGTTTGATCACTATCTCAGATGGTAAGCGATGATGTGGCCGACGATGGAGCACGCTTGCCTAGAAGTTAAACTAAGAAGAAAACTTTTCACTCTTGACGTAAAGACCCCTAGGTTATAGCTATCAGGAAACAGAGACTACAGCAGGGAATTCCACTCCTTAGCTGTAGGCATAATGAATGTTTTCCCAAAACGCTTTGTACTTATGGGTGGGATTTCCACAATGTACCGGTGGCGCAACGCCGTACATCTTGTGGTCCGATGATGGGACAGACTAGGCGGATGAAATGCGTGAAAGGAACCAAAATTCAGAGTTAGGCCTTCTCTTTTCATCTAACACCGTTTAATTAATAAGGCCACGCCTGGTCAGATTGTAGATGGTGCAATAGACAACCTAGACAGCTGTGCTGTCAACCATTTGTCTATGGTGCAACACTGTTAAGCCCGGTCCACACATGATCCCACAGGATGACACTGGCTTTTGTCTTTGCCAATTTATAGATGTGATGTAAAAAAAAAACGGAAAATTTAAATATAATATTTTATTTGAAACCTAACTGTCACCGATTGAAAGACTTTTGTATCTATGGTCTAAAAATAAAAAAATATCTGTCACACTGCAGCATAATTTTACAATATAGAGCTCTTTCGAATGACAGCGAAATTCAGCAGTTTTCATGACGATGCCTACTTCATTACTCGCTAAATAATACACGACCGACACGTGGTCGCCGCTGAAACTTTTACGTGAATTAAAATTGAATCGCATGTTAATATTAATGTTGAAGGTATTTTATTTTTATTAATATTTGATATGTGAAATTTATTTTGCGGGATTTTCAGAATGATGAAGTTCATAAAAAAGAAGATTTTATTATTTTTGAAGGGTTCCGTACCTCAAATCAAGAGGAAAAACTGAACAAAAAAAAAAAACTTTTGCGATTCGAAAAAATGTTCGAGACTCCATCGGAAATTGAACTACTTATTTACATAAATAAGTTTGTACGGAACCCTCAATGAGCGAGTTCGATTCGCACTTGGCCAGTTTTTGATAAAAATAACTATCGTTCAAGCTGTTCTTAAGTGAAGTAAACAATAATTATGTATTTATAAAATAATGTAAAAATAAACTTTCAATATAGTTTTAAACACTTCAAAGACTGATTGCCAATTTTAATACCTACGGTTTCGCTTTATTAATTTTCTTTTATTTATAATTTTATAAAGATATTTAATTTAAATGTAAGATAGTTCTCCTTTTTGTCTTATAGAGTTTAATTTTGTTTTTTGTTTTTTGGTGTAAGTTTACTTTTTATTTAGTTTTTATGTTGTTCAATATTTGTACGCAAAACATAGCGCACATTAATTAATTTAAGAACTTTATGTAAATACCTATGTTTTACAAATAAAATTCTGATTCTGAAGCGAATTACATTTTATTTATATTTAAATAAATTAATATAATAATTAATTTATTTATAATAAAATGGACAAAGTACCTATAACTGTATAGGAAAAAAAGAGAAAAACATTTTAAACTCGAACTGAACAAAACCGAACCTCCTCCTTTTCGAAGTTGGTTAAAAAAACTAGGCAAGTGTGAGTCCGACTAACGCACTCAGGGTTCCGTACAAACTTTCAAATTTTCTAGGATTCTAAATCACAACCTAAATGACAGTATCTTTTTTTCTCGTTAATTTAAAAGTTTGATTTTTTCACACCTCTAAGGGACCGCAGACTCGAGTATACACATAGTTTAAATTTCAAATCGAAACATCCTCGCATTCCCGAGGTAAAGGGTCTTGACAGATAGACAGACAGACGGACAACAAAGTGATAACTAATAAGGGCTCCGTTTTTCCCCCTTGAGGTTTTTTTTTTATGGTAGGTAAAATCATCCAATGACAAATCCCGCCCTTGGGCGGAGCGGGAAGTAGTGTCAGACTCTTACTGACTAAAAACCTACCCCGTTCCTTCGTTGCCTATAGTGCCGGGGCTGAGCCTTCCTCTCAGAAAACGGCCCTTGACCCCAGCAGTCTTCAACCCTGCCTGCCTGCAGTTTGACTGGCCTGTTGGTCTAGTGGTTAGTGGCCCTGACTGCTATGCCGGAGGTCGTGGGTTCGATTCCCACCCAGGATAAATATTTGTGTGATGAGCACGATCATTTGTCCTGTGTCTGGGTGTTATTTATCTATAATATGTATGTATTTAGAAATATATAAGTATGTTTATCAGCTGTCTGGTACCCATAACACAAGCTCTGCTTAGCTTGGGACTAGCCGGTGTTGTGTGTTAGTTGTGGAAATATTATTATTATTTTTATGATTTTATTTATCTCAGGACCCTGAGGTCCTGGACCTTTGGAAGGCGTACGAGGAGCCGAAACCAACTCGCAGAGGCCCTTTAGGTACTTTTAATGGAACGTGATACCAACCGACGATTGTCCTTGTACGCACAATGCTAGTGCATCCAAGGACAACCCCCGGTTGGTGAAAACTATTGTGACATATGGAAAATAAAGACAATAGGGCTATGGTTTTTGGAGTCTTAAGTGGACTGGTTACCAAGAACTATGTGAAAACTATGGCCCCTGCCTAAACAATGTTATTAATATTCATCGGTAAACAGGCAGGGGGTGACTTGCACACTCAATAAATGGGCCCCCAAAAACGGCCGCTAGCACGAAATGACGTAGCAACAAGAGGGCAACATATCCTGAGGTGCTTGAGGAGTGGAGAGGTATACCACGGCTATCAGGACAATCCCGGAAGTGCGGTCAAGATCCCTACCAGCACCTTACTGGATTATACATCCTTCTCCCGAGCACGATTGCTCTTGCGAATCTCCACTCAAACCAGCCAATAAAGACAAGAGAGAGGTGGGAGCTCTGTTCCTCCTCGTCAGTGTTCACTACGGCCGGCCAATAAAGGCAAGCCGGAGATGAAAAACGAGAATTCTCCCGGGAGATCGGGTCCGTGGGGTCGCTAATGCCCAACAGTTCGCCACAAAACTGCCCTGCGGATTGTATCTCTCTTAGTCTGGCCCCTCCCCCCAGGCGAGTTACAACCTAGGGTTTATTGGAGCACGCAAGCCCCATCACGACGTCAACGTAGAGATACAGCGATGGGGACGTAGAGATACAGCGATGGGGTTATTATTATTATTATTATTTTTTTTTTTTTTTTTATTATTATTATTATATTAGTTAGCAGGCTGGGCCTCTACGGTTTGCTGACAGCTTCCCCCTTGAGGTACAGAACCCTAAAAACAGGAAGGAAAAAGAGCCGTTTTGACTACCTATGTTGATAAAAGTAGACAATCCCAATTTTTAATACAAGATTAAAACTAGCACGTTATTACTGAAAGAATAAAATGGGAAACAGTATAGCGTAGAATAACCCTGGGCTCGAAGAACGTAAAAATAAATAATAAGAATTTGTGCACGAGAACGAAAAAATGTTTTTGTAAAAGGATTTTTTGAGAACAGCCAATAAAAATGACGCCCGAAACTCACAGTAAGAATATTTTGAGGGACTTTGTTAAGATGAATAAGTTTGACGTAGGAATTCTCAGGACGAATTGTACCACGATTTCGCCAACTTAGCATAGCACCTCAAGGAGCTGTCAGCAAACTGTAAAGGCCCAGCCTGCTAGCTGCAGGCTGGCAGGGTCGAAGCCTGCTGGGGTCATGGGTCAGCTTCTGAAAGGAAGTCTCGGCCCCGGCACGGTAGGCAACGAAGGAAAGGGGTAAGTTTTTAGTCAGTAAGAGTCTGACACTATTTCCCGCTCCGATCAAGGGCGGGATTTGTCATTGGATGATTTTACCTACCATAAAAAAAAAACTTAGCATAGCATAGTATAGCATCAGCCTTATATTGTTCCTACTGCTGGGACTCAGGCCCTCTCTCTAGGAGAAGGAATGGGCCGTCAACCTAAAACAAGAAAATTAATTGATCTTGCTTTACCCTTATCACGTTTCGGGATACTTGACTATTTACAAATGTAATGATATTACGACACTTCAAAATCCCATAGGTACATTTTGTCATACCGTCATATTATATCATATTTAAAAAAAAGAATGACAAGTACGGCTACAGTACAGACGTGGACGCTTTTGGCTCAGTCTACGCCTGTCGGCGGTGTGAATGTGTTATTTTGGCGCATAAGCACTGCGTAGGTGTGTATTGAAAAATGACTCGAAAAGAGTTTGTCATGACACCCACAAACGAATGAAGTCGCGTGATGTGACAATAGTTCATGTGCTTCCTAGGTATTATACTATGGGGAAGCAACGGCTATTGCCGGTTTGCTATAATACATGCAATAATGTTCACCGCCCTTAGCCGTACTGTCCCGTAAGATAGATATACCGAGATAACGTCAAGAGGCGGTTTGTCCCGGAAAGTGTTAATCTTAATCAGTACCATTTAAAAAAGCCGAAATTTTGTAAAAATAATATTGTAGCATTCTTTGAATTCTATATAGAAAGTCGAAAAAAAAAACCAGTATAAATACGATTCACAATTAAATTATTCCTGCTTACTCAACTTAAAAATTACCAACGAAATTCCACGTAAAATCAATCCGCTGAGGCCAAGTGAGCGCTGAACTAAGTTTACGTCATAAGGAAAATCTTCGAATACGTCCAGAGCACAAGATAAAAGAAGAAGGTTAGTTCCACACAACGACTATCCACGCACACAAACACAAGCTTCACATAGAGCGACTGAAAGCGACTGTACTTGTGACATTCGTTTTGGCTTATTTATTTTGGGCTGACATCGATAGACGACTTTGGCGTGCTTGAGGTGTGTCGTTCTAAACATTGCTTGTGTAGAGGTGACTGAAGCTTTTGTCTTGCAAGAATCCGCATCGCTGAATGATGCACTTGGTCGACTTCAGCTACGAATCGAGTCGTTGTATATGGGACTTTGGTAAGCCATCATAGTCGTCTAACATGAGATGTAACCACGCGTATACTCGTACATACAACGTGAGTGCATTCGTTTTCGCGCGTGCCATGCAGTCGATCTTCTGTATTGAACTATTCTGTGACAATTCTTCAAATAGCCCCAAAGGGAACTTGAACTGAAATAGAGAGATGTTTGCTGACGTCATGACACTGACGTCACCCGACCTTGGCTCGGACCCAAAAGGTTCGCGTTTGAATACCTCGTATTATAATATAGATTGTAATCTCAGGAGTGGGGAGGAAGTAAGGTGGTCGATCGTGCATGTCCTTTGCACAGAAGCGCTGGGCTGTGATTAGAATATGTAATGGTAATCCCTTTAAAACGTACCATACGTTGTTGTATTTAAGAGCGCCCAATCCGTGATACTATTCCCAACCGTTCTTGTGGCAGCTGGTGTTATACATCTTTCCCTAAATATTTTTTGGATACACAGATATTTTGTGGATCGGTAACTTAAAAAAAAAAAATATTTGGTTAAAAGTAATACTACTGTATTACTTTAATAACTCTGAAAATCTGCTATTTTGCACAAATTTTATTTGAACTTTGGCTCTTCATAATGTATTGACAAATTTCAAGTACCAAAAAAGTAGGAAAAATAGAAGAAAATATAGTAATGGGAATCTTGCACATTTAATTGAGATTCTAAATAACGAACATTTTTTTTTCAATTTTTTTTAAGGTTTTAAAAAAAACACGAAATATTCCAGTGAGAGGCGGAAGTTACCGAATGCCAACCGAGCGTCCAGGCGTTATCTCTCTTTTTTCGCATTGCTTTTTTTATCAAACATTGCGTTTGATTTCATTGAGTGGAACAAAAATCTTTTAAACCATTCTCACGTTGACGATAGACGGACCGGGAAGAACCCTCTTAAGCGCAGTACATGGTGAAGAACCTTTGGGACATTTTTTCACTTGACATGTGATTTAGGTAAATATTTTGAAAGGTTTATCATAGATAAATTTGGGTTACATTAGATTAACCTAAACTAACACATGACCTCGAGCAAGAACATGAGGATTTTTTCTGGATAAATGTTTGAAAAAATGAATATGGTTAGACTGAGGGTGCATAAAATGTGCATACGCTCTGTGGAGATTATAGACCTAAAACTCGGTCTCTCTCGGACTGCAAACAAAAGAAAGAGACGCATAAAGACCTTTGCTTGCAAATATGAAGCATTTTAAGCGATTTAATAAAAATTTACAGATTTGGTTTCTCACTAGGTCGTGGGTCCACCTTATGAGAAGCATTCCAACCCTGTGTCTTCCGGTTCTGGTACTTGGTTGCCACTTCAAAACCTTTCATCATTATTGACTATCTGTTCTGCGAGCAATGTGCCTGCCCGCTGCCACTTATTTTTGCCGATTCTTCAGGCTATGTCGTATATCTTCATTTTTGATGTGATCACGCAAGGAAACTCCACCACTCCACTGTCCACATTGTCTCCACTGTGGGAATTTTGACTTCTGATGAGACTCATTGTAAGCGGCGACGTTTCGAAGATATAATACTTCACTGGCAACACGCACTGGTCATTGGTCAAAATTTATTATCCTCCAAAATGGCCGTCATATCAATACAGGTCTGTACATTTCGACCGAATAAC
This sequence comes from Leucania comma, assembly GCA_958295575.1. Lineage (NCBI taxonomy): Eukaryota > Metazoa > Arthropoda > Insecta > Lepidoptera > Noctuidae > Leucania > Leucania comma. The sequence goes on along the minus strand of OY282480.1, from coordinate 15,037,967 downwards.
TAACGTACCTACATGGATCTAATTAGTGAGTTGTACATACCCTGAGGACTAAACAAAAACTTTGTACACTAGTGTTATTGTATTCGCAGAAAACTATTAATTAGAAGAACTTCAAGGCTTGCTTACTGAGACAGAAAGTTTTCTTTAACAAATATTTAATACGAAATTGTATTATGTGGGTGTTGGTATTTATTTAATTTATTAATTTCTTAAGCTGCTGTATAATACTGTTATTATGAGAACATATAGAATCTTGTGCCTGCAACTTGTCTCGCGAAGATAGGACCATTCGGTCATAATTTAAGAAATCTTTTTCTAATATAGTCTGTGTTACTCTGTATATCACTAACAAGCTACTAGTGAAAGTCCTGTCAAAATTGGTCAAGCCGTTTCGGAGATTGGCCGGGAAAAACAGAGAGACCGAGAGAAAATAGGTATTGATATTATTATGCATTTAGTAAACAAATGTCTCGCATGATAATAAACAATAATAATAATAATTTATTTCCACAATAAGCCTTCCGTTACCAAATTCATATACACGACATTAGGTATACAAAGGCTTATAATAATTAAGGTCACTTTTAACGCCCTGACTCCTAAACTAGGAGTATGTCCTTGTAGCTTAAGGCCGTGTTTACGGAGACGCAGCGCGTTTTGTCGTACAGTCAGGGCTCAAAAGTGCAGTTGCACTCTACCGACACTAAAGTATGTAAAAATTCTTTGTAAAAGAGGGTCAATGGATCATGATCGATTTAGTTTGTAGCATATAATCTAAAATATTGAATAAACTAGTTGCAGAACACTGGACTTCTACTACAAAGAAATTTTGGACAGTTTAGTGTTGTTAGAGTGCGGTCAGGGGTCAAAAGTGCAGTTGCACTTTTGACCTCTGACCGTACATTGCAGCAGCGGGCCGCGTCATCGCTGTCGCAATCAGAAACATAATGGCAATGTACGACGGGCCGTTCGACGCGCCACGCAACGCGCCGCGTCTCCGTAATCGAACACTTAGAGTCAGTGATCCTTAGTGGCAACAAACTAAATAAAATAAGCAAAATAAATCCATTGTACAATATATTATGATGATACAAAAAGATTAAATTAAAATTGAAACGTAGGTACATAAAAAAATCGTTCCAGAGGAGTTGGATTACCAACACTGTGACCCTAGATTTTTCTGTATTAGAGAAGTTATTTAAAACTGATGAAAACAGAAAAATATGGCACTGTAAAATTTAACTTGCCATTCCGAAACTAGGTAAATTTGTTCTATTGGAATCAGTGATTATAATATTGAAACTTTTTGTAGGTACAGTACTTTTTGTAGGTACATAGGTGGACTTATTTTTATTTTATTTATTTCTCTAAAAGTTTCGTTGTTTTTGTACATAATTTTCTCGCCAGACTTTATAGTTTGATAGCGAGATAAGGCCCGCTTTTTATAACTTATATTAAGAAAAGTCTACTTAACACATGCCAATCCAAACAATAAACCTAAGGTACGTTCTAATAATTTGATTTCCTAATGCAACAAGGAAATAATCTACCATTTAATCTTGGAATATAAAAGAATGCATTCGAAAATAATCGTGAAGATCGTTTGGAAAACTAGCTTTAAGACCGGCTAACTCGAGGTACATTTTCTTACAACCGCTCTTACGTGATTGTGATGTTATTACACATCTTTCTTCAGATATTTTGGATACAAAGATATCTTATGGATATTATCTATACTTATATAGAAATCAAAACATAAATCTGTGTAAAACTAATTCAGTAAAGACCTCAGAAAATCTGATATTTTACGTAAACTTTGGTCCTCCATATTGTACTCATAAATTAAAAAGTTAAAAAAGTTACTTCTATAGAAGCAAGAAAGAAATTCTAAATGACGACAATTTTTTCAAAAACTTTTAAGGGTTTTAAAACAACACGTATTTCTTGGAACAACCTTTGTGAAATATTTGTGTAAATCACGGAATTATCGAATGCCAACAGAATTGTCAGACTTTTGTCTCTCTTTTGTTGCCTCTCCATTAAACGTTGTGTTGGATTGCTTTAGATGAAGCAACACACTTTTAAACCATGCTCGACGTTGATGATAGTGAGAAAGGGCCACCTTAAAATGCTCAAAAATCTGACCTCTGCAAAGAGTCACCGTAGGCGCGGGCTTGCGGACGGCGTGCAATGGGAAGCACGCTGTCCGATCGTCCGGTAATCGACCGGACCGAGCCTAAGCCGCCGACGGCGCGTTCTGTTCCCGCGCACCTCAAGGAGCTGTCAGCACACCGAAGAGGCCCAGCCTGCTAGCTGCAGGCAGGCAGGGTCGAAGCCTACTGGGGTCATGGGTTAATTTCCGAAAGGAATACCCGGCCCCGGCACGATAGGCTACGAAGGAACGGGGTAGGTTTTTAGTCAGTAATAGTCTGACACTACTTCCCGCTCCGCCCAAGGGCGGGATTGGTCATTGGATGATTTTACCTACCATAAAAAAAAACCTCTGCAAAGAGTCCATGGCCTGTTCCAAAATGGAAGTTTTATAATTATAATAAAACAATCAGATAATTTCTTCCTTCTAGATTATAGATAACATAATAATGCTGTGAGTGAAAATTATGGCAGTTTAAATGAGTTTACATAACTTTCTCTATTTGAAAGTTCTGGCAGCACCTTAGAACATTAATACTTGTAAGTTAATGAAAACTAATTTGATACCTTTTAAGTAAACAGTTCAGCATTATATTTGTAAATAAAGTGAAACTGAAGGAACATAGGTCTAGTCAGTAAAAGTCTGATCCACCCTCCTGCTCCACTCTAGAGCGGGGGAAGTAATGATTGAAAAGAGTGTCCATGGAGTTTCTTGCACATTCTTCTCCATAGAGATCTACGCTTTGGAATGTGCAATTAGCATCATTTTTTTTCTGACAGACTGACATCTTGACCTTTCAAAAGTGCCTGTAAATGGTTTATTTGAAATAAATGCTTTTGAATCTTTGAATCTCTTTGAATCTTTGATTAGATAAACGCTGTTGTCAGTGGCTTCGCCTGCATGATAGTAGAAAACTGTCCCGAAGGAACATACTCTCGAAATAAAAAGTATTCCAGTTAAATCCGTTCAACAATTCGAGTGTGAAGAGGTAACAAACAAACAAACACAAACAAATTTTCGCTTTTATAACTTTAGTATAATTCATTGAGTCAGTACTCTACTATAGACAAAACCGGACGGCGAGCAATGGGTAGCTCGCTGTCCGTCCGTCCGGTAACAGTCCCGACCGAGCTAAAACTGTAGGGATCCAACAGAATCAAAGCCTACTCTGGGAAAGAATGAAAATACTTACCAGGGCTCTGGACCAAGTTTATGAAGGAACGGGGTAGGTTTTTAGTCAGTAAGAGTCTGACACTATCTTCCGCTCCGCCCAAGGGCGTGATCTGTCATTGGATGATTTTAGCTACCATAAAAAAAAACCATTGCCACAACCCAGAAAACATTTCAATAAACATAAACTCACAAAACAAATAATAAAACCTTACACGTGTGTAATAAGGTCCCATAAGCACACAATATTTGGCAAAACGACGAGGATTTAAAAAGTAACAGCCGAACTCGTCGTTTTCGATTTGCTTCTCACAATAAAAAAGTTAATGAAAATCGTTACATCACACGTAAAAAACACGCTCCGCAACGAGTAATCTACCAACAAAATTATATAAAGGTGTATGTAGAGGTTTAGGTAAGAAGCAAACAGCGAAAGAGACAAGAATACATACAAAAATCTACGTGTTAGAGCAAGATAGACAGTGTTATTTGGCAAGCAAGGTTGAGAGGACATCTTGAGGTAAGCGCTCGATCTTGGTACTCTGGAGGTTATTTCATAATACATACGTATTACAGGATTCATATCGATCCCAAGGCTGGAATTAGGACGGATTGGAAAAACGATACAAAAGTAATTTAGATAATTAAAGGTCACATCAAAATAGATGAGCTTCGTAGACAATTTAAAGATAAAACAGTTATATCGTTATTTAAAGGTCAAATCTCGAGATACAAGAATGTTTTATTTAAATTTAATATTAGGGCTCAAAAGGAAAAACACGGAACCTTTACATTAACACTTTTTTGTCCGTCTGTCTGTCAAGACCCTTTATCTCGGGAACACGTGGAAGTATCCATTTGAAATTTAAACCATATATTCAAGTCTGTGGTCCCTTGAAGCTGTGAAAAAATTGTCACTGTCAAGGGAATCAAAATTCATAGGGTACTTCCCGTTAATCTAGAACCCTGAAATTTGGCGTGAACTAAGGTCTTATAGCATAAGTATAGGAATAAATCTGAAAACTGTAAATTTGTAGTTACGTCATGAAAAAAAAAATACATTTTTGATTCGGAAAAATCTACGAGACTTGATTCGGGAGTTGTACTATTTACATAAGTTAGTTTGTAGGGAACCCTTAGTGCGCGAATCCGACTCGCACTTGCCCAGTTTTTTTTATTTTGGTTAGGCTCGCGTTTGAACACTATCTCACCTGATGGTAAGCGATAATGTGGCCGACGATGGAGCACGCTTGCCTAGAAGTAACCTATTCACTCTTGACTTAAAGACTCTTAGGTCAGCGATGGCGAACCTATGGTACGTGTGTCAGTGGGGGCATGCGGCAAAATAATTCGGGCAAGGCAGTGTAAGATGTGCAACAGGTTAGGTTGTAGCTGCTCTAACAGGAAACAGCCTCCGGAAGTAAATTCTACTTCTTAGCTGTACGCACAATAAATGTGTTCAGCCTGATACGATAATTATAATAAAAGTGTGGTGGGGCGAGCACGCGCACTTTCCTGCACTAGTGCGGAAAACAGTCAATTGCGTGCCTAAAAGTGGTAAGATAAGAGCGGGTTTTGAAAAATTACTTTTGTATATTAAAATCGAATCTGAAACCATTTTCCCGTGGAACGTGTTAAAATTCCAATTATAAATACGAGTAGCAAAGCAGGCACGTTTAGATTACAAATAGCTTATTACAAACCGGGCGGGAAAAATCAATTAGATCCGAGTCCACCGTAATCGGAGGACAAAAACAACGCAACCGTACCTCCTCCTCTTAAAGAACCTCCTTTTAATATTCAGTTACGAGTTTTGGAGATCCCTACAGAAATTTGATGAAAGCTCAAGTTTTCAACAGTTTAAATTATTAATTTATGAGTATTTATGTCTGTTAACGTTTTAATGGGAGTAATTGGAGTTATTCTGTTTCTATTTATTAATATCTTCTGTCGTTGACTTTGCCTGAGTAAAAGTCTGTGTCTTTTCTGTCAGTTTCGAAACCCTAATTTATTTAGGAGTCGTTCCGGGCGTTGAGAATGGCAGAGCCAGATTTCTAGCCACACACCGTTGGTGTTGGTTTGCGGATGACGAGCCATAGGTAGTTCATCGTCCGGCCGTTCCGTAAAGACCGAGCATAGTCCTCGTCAGCACGTAGTGTACCACGCGTGCATCAAACAGTTGCGCCAAAAACCCGCGCCGCGCCGCGCCGGCGCCTCAAAGCCGTAGTGGCCCAGCAGGGCCAAGGTTTGTTAGCACCATGGATTTCTAAAAAGGAAACCCGAAAGTCGGTAAAAGTTTGACACGCCCTCTCGGATTCTCGATCCATCAGTGAGAAAAGTCATTAGACCATTAGATGATTTACCACCTCCCGAAAAAGACTCAATTTATTTAATATCTAATCTCTAAACTTTACACAAAAATTCGTCCAAATTGGTTCAATATTTAACAAACAAACAAACTAACAGACATAGCAGAGTTAGTTAGTATTCAAAATAAACATAGCATGTTAGTCTGATTCAAAATTAGGAAGTATGTTCATCAAAGCTAACCTCGGCTATGATACGAGTCGCGAGGAACATATTTATACGGAACTCTCGTTTAATATTTCGTGGGTTCTGTGAATGAATTGAACGCCAGCGGCAGGCCGCATATAGCTTCTAAATATTCATGGGTCCAGCGAATGAAAACCATAAATTTATGAAAGTGCAGGCGGTTTGCGAGACCATGATCGCTCGCAAAAGTTAACGAGGTCCACTTACACATAGGGTAACTTAGCCGGTTTTCGGCCATTTAAGCGAACGTATGACTTTGTGACGATTTTTCTCCTTGATAATAAAGTCGCAGACTAGTTTTTTAAATATTTTTGAACTCGAAATACAATGTAGTTTTAATATTTGGAGACCTTTTACTCGTCAACGTCACATTCAAATTACTAAAAATTTAAATCTCTGAAAATAGCGATTTCGCCTGTTTTCGGCCACCTATTTCAGTTTCCGGCCATTATTTTCCTAGATTTCGGCCACTAATCTACTACTTGAAAAATGATCTTTATTTGCTATCCAGTAGGTTCTATAATGGATTTAAAATGAAAATATACACAAGAATCAACGATTTTAATTAAAGTCTTAAAAATATTAAACATTTAGAATCATTTTATATATAATAGTAGGAACATTGGTAAAAAAATAATATAATATGGCGTTACAAAAATAATTGAGATTACGGAAAAATGTCTAACTCGTGATCGACATCCTCTTCTTCAATAATGCCTCTAATCTCGTTTTCCTTATTTATTTCTATAATATTTTCAAAATCAGTCTTTATAATATATTCATCAGTCTCGTTTATAACTTTATTAGTCTTCTTAGTATTGATTTCTACATCTTGATCAATATTTTTAATACTATTGTCCGTTTTTTCTTCCTTGTTAATTTCATTTTCGTCTTCGGTCTGTTTACTCTTAGGGATATTAAGTGTTTTTTTTTCTTATTAACTATTTTCTGTTTCTTTGGTTTCGGTTCACATTTTTTTTGTTCTCTTTCAACTTTTCTCTTATTTTTTTTGGTCTACCTTTTTTTGTTTTTCTCTTTCTTTGGAATCATGAAAATCTCTCCAAGCTTCTGAAGATATGACACTAGGAAATTTATTCATATTTCTCTTTGTAGTTAGGATTCCAGTTGGACTAATAGGAAATCTTAAATAATTTTTAAATGGATCATTTTACATAAAAAACATCTGAGCGCATCCCAGCCGCCGCCGTAACTCCGATCCAAATTTCCGGCCACCGTAGACGCGGGCTTGCGGACGGCGGGCAATGGGTAGCTCGCTGTCCGTTTGTCCGGTAACAGACCGGACCGAGCCCAAGTCGTTTACGGCGCGCACTGTTCCCGTGCGCCTCAAGGAGTTGTCAGCAAACCGTAGGGGCCCAGTAGGGTCGAGGCCTAGTCTGGGGCTCTGGGAAGGTATGAAAATGCATACCAGGGCCCTGGAACCAAGGCAGGGAAGAAACAGGGTAGGATTTTAGTCAGTAAAAGTCTGACACTATTTCCCGCTCCGCCCAAGGGCGGGATTTGTCATTGGATGATTTTACCTACCGTAAAAAAAAAAAAAAAAAAAACCTGATTCAGATTTTCCTATTATCCAACCTTCTGGCATATTTTCTACAATCGCTTTTGGCGGTCTAATGTATGGAAATAACACAAGTGGAGGGCATAATTTCCCCGATGCAGTCATCATTATTAAAACCGTAAGCGTTTCTTTTTCGTTGCCCCTTTTAACAACGTAAACATTTTTGTAACCTCTCGGGGCTAGGACTTTACCTGATTTTGGACATAGTGAAACTCCAGTCTCATCAACGTTTAATATTCTGTCAGGATCTTTCAAGACGATCTTTCTGCCATTCCTCTTTCAGTCAAAAAATATTCAAGCTCTGTAAACCATTTTCTGAATGAGCTCTCTTTTACCGCTTCCCTGGCTTTATTAATACCTTCAGCTTCACGTAAGCTAATCTCCGGATGCCTTCTAAGAAAACCTTGGTACCATGTTTGTCCTGGTCGCCCTTCTGGAAACTTATCTTCTTTACCAATATCTTTTATTAATTTTGTAACTGTTTCCAGCAAGACTTCTTTGCTTACAGGAATACCACATTTTGCTAAATCTGTAATCCAGTCCACAACTTTTTTCTCTCCATCAAGGCCTAATATAGGTTCTGGACCAACTTTTCGAGGCTGTTCTTTAGTTCTACCCGAAATTCGATCTTGGATTGTTGACCGAGGAACACCAAACAGACGACAAGTTTCTCTAATGCTTTTTTTTCAATTCTTATGGCCTGAACAGCTTTAGCTAACGCTTCTTCGGTATATTGAAAATGAGTTTAATTTTCTTTCTCTCAGGAGGCATCTGAAACATGAAATAACTATGATTAATTCTTTTATTTATATTTACACACATTTATATAAAACGTTAAAAAAATAAAAAATAAACTAGTAGCGAACATAATTTATTACCTATTATTCAAAATCTTGTTGTTCCAATATACGTTATTTCCACTTAAATAAATATCAACTTTAGCTTTATATAAACTAAGTTGATTTTAGAATGACAGGTCCTATTGAAAATGTCATAAAGTTATAAAATTACATCGGAAGCTTCACTTTATTTGAAGGTATTAAAGTTCTTTTTACGAAATCACGTAAATTGAAAACAAAATTGTGAATACCTATGCACATACAATTGTAAGAACTTTTGTTTTTCATTTCCAATATTTGTAGATTAAAACTACGAATTCATACAACAGAATACTAAGTAGGTATACAATTTAATTTTCTTAATTATATGACCGAAAACTAGATTTAAAACATCTGATTTTCGACCGTCCTTTCAAATATGGCCGAAAAATAAATTTATGTTAACTAATTTTCGGCCACCTGCTTTTTGAATGGCCGAAAAATAAAATTTTTTTAACTGTTTTTCGACCATCCCTTCAAACACGGCCGAAAACCAAATGTAAATTTATTAGTTTTCGGCCGTTGCTCAACTTGCTTAATCTTCTAACTGGCTGATGAGACAAATTTTGGGGAAGTCCCTTTATATCTATATTGTTCGTCTAAGTGAATATTTCGATTCAATTAGTTCATTTATAATCGTTAGCTTTTACTGGCCGAAAATCACTTAGCAAATTATTAGTTTTCGGACACATCGTTTAGCTTAGGCCGAAAGGTAAATATTAAAATTCTTATTTTCGGCCGTCAAATATTCAATAACTAAAAAGTGTTATTACCACATAATTAGCACAAAACATGCGGCCGAAATCTGACCACACAAATGAGAAGCGGTTCTACTTTGTGTACAAAATATTTATTTTTTAAGAATTCCAAATTTAATAATTAAAAGAATCAATTAACTGTAAATGGTTTTCTTCTAGTTTTCGGCCGGCCGGCCGAGAAGTAGATAGTTACCCACATCATTATCTAGTTTCCCGGCCATCAAATTTAAATGTAAATAACATAATCTTTCTTCCATTTTAATTAAAATAACACTAACTAAACTTATCTCCCGTACACAGAACAACAATATATATTTATAAATCGCTATACAATTTTGTAACTTACCTTGCCAAAATTATGCGCGCACTATTTTTTTCACTGAATTTGACACACGCGTCCACTGTAAGACTTTCAGAGGGTCACTGACGACACAGTTTGATCAATAAAAAGCTACAAAATTCAGAAGTTGTAGGATTCATACCATTAAATTAAGCAGGCGTCGTTTTTTAAATGAGTAAGGTAAAGTATCCTTATTATATTAATATAATAACGTACTGGCCGAAAACCAGAGGTGGCCGGCAAACCGGCTAAACTACCCTACGACGGTAAAAAAATACATTAAAACGGTGGGTTTTGCAACGAGCTTTAATTTATCAATAACGTGTTTGAATGTATAATATAATATTTTATAGAACTTTGTAAGCGACTTTCATGTATATCGAATAATATTCTCTTGTGTCTTTATGTATTTTTCTTCATTACTGATCGGCTTGCGTTTGACCACGATCTCACCTGATAGCAAGCAATGATGTGGCCGACGATGGAGCTCGCTTGCCTAGAAGTAACCTATTCACTCTTGACTTAAAGACCCTTAGCTTGTAACTATTAGGAAATACAGACTCCAGCAGGGAATTCCACGCCGTACGCAACTTGTCAACGAAAATGTTTAAATTTGTAGTTTCGTTGAAAAAGGCAGGTAGGTCATTTCATTGATTACCAGAAAGCTAATATTTTGAACTTTGTTTATCATTTCTATTTAAATGACTAAGTAATTCTTTCTTCTTCTTTTTCTTTTCTTTATTATTTTTGAACTAGCAATAGAATGTGTTACATCCACATGCTTACATACACATGCTAATGGAAAACGACGTGACTATATGACATGAAGATATGGCATAAACGACTAACACCCGTATTTATAAATAAGTAATACTAATTATTTGAGTAAAAGTAACTACTTAAGTAATAATTTGAATTCTATACTACGAAGATTTCTCCTCAAGTAATGATTTAATATGAAATTACTTAGCAACAAGTAATTACTTCAATATAAATACGGGTGTTAGTATTCAAGTCAAAAACATTATAAAGAAAACAATTTTAAATGATGGACTAATTCTTCAGCTTTAGCCATTTCCGAACTTGATGAGGGTCGGTAGCTTTGGACAAATCATCAGGGCTTTGTCGTTAATATATCAAGGGAGTTGTTGGCCTGACTAGAATTTTTATACCTACCTAGGAGAATTTATGATGGTCTTAGAGTAACTAAATGTTTTTGTAATGAAAATTGACTGCCTAGTTATACCTATATAAAGGTTACAGTTAATTTGATAATATCTCATGATCATCATTATCATCAGCCTTTTAATGTTCCCACTGCTGGAACACAGGCCTCCTCTCTAAGAGAGGGAATGGGCCGTAATCCACCACGCGTGGATGGTGGATGTCACATGTCTTTGAATTTTTGATTCTAGGACATGCCGGTTTCCTCACGATGTTTTCCTTCACCGTTTTGAGAGCAGTGGCGATAGATAAATTACACAAAGTAATGCGCCTGGCCGGGTTTGACCCCGCGATCGTAAGTCGGGGCCATTACCACTCGGCCACCGCTACTCTCTACTGCTCTGATGATGTCTAATCTAAAAAAAAAGAAAACAGATTTCAGCAGAGATTTCCACATGTGAATACATCTATACAACGATGGCATGTCCAAATTATCATAGTTGGTCGTCATAATAGGAGTGTAAAACAGCCACTCGATTTCATTCGCGACCGGCTTCAGTTGGCGCCGGGCCAGCGGTTCTTATTTAATCAATATGTCACCGTTTTATACTAGGATTTTGTTATTGGTTAATTTAAATATCTGTGTAGTAGGTAATATTCATTTCATCATCATCAGCTGCTAGGGGTCAACTATTGGACATAGGCCTCGATCAAGCGGCGCCATAACGACTCGTTCTGTGCGTCTTGCATCCATCGCATTTCCACGACCCTCACCAGGTCATCAGCCTACCTTGTAGGAGGCCTTCCAATGCTGAGTCTTCCGATATACTCTGAAGAACCTTTCGGCCCCATCGTCCATCTGTTATGCGAGCAATGCAATATTCATTTACCAATATCTAATTGATACAGTATTATAATGGTTAATAAGAAAACCTCCCCCAGCGTGAACGACGTTCTGGCGTTCGACTCCAAGCGTTCGTGCTAAACGAAACGATTGCAACTTGGCTGTGTATGTAAATTTAATATACAAGTTTAAACTATATTAAATTATGTAAGTTTCGTTGTGCGAGCTGCGATCTTGCCGTCCGATTTTGTTTGAGGTATCGTCTACAAGGCTAGGCTCTTAATAAACTAGTGCAACTCACCATCAACGATTGCATCACTGCTTACCATCAAGTCGGATCGTCGTCAAACACTACACAGACTGTATAGACTAGTGCTTGACGACGATCCCATCTAATGTTTCAATGGTGGCGGTGTCGTATAGCTACGGTTGGACAACTGATATCTAATTAACTACTAATATAAAATTCGTCTTTGTCAATATGTTTGTTTAGTGTTAGGACAGTTGTTGTTTTTATTTTGATTCCTAATTCTATATAATACTGGTTGTAAGTACTTATAAATAAATCATTTTGTTTTTACATTTTATTTAGTTAAAACTTTAATAATAATCATACATACACCTTCGCTTTCCATCAGGTGAGATAGTGGTCAAACGCGAGACTAACAACAATAAAAAAAAATATGTAGGCCATTATAATGTTACGAGTATATTTGTGCGTCAGTGTTGACACCTTGTTGTTGGTTTGTGTTCAGCGAGCAATGGGTAGCTCGCTGTCCGGCCGTCCGTTAACCGTCCGGACTAAGCCCAAGTCGTCGACGGCGCTTATCGTTTCATGCACTCCTCAAGAAGATGTCAGCAAACCGTAGGGGCCATGATTTTCCCACCTAAAAAAGCCCTGGGGCTGGTAATCTATCAGTTTTCGTAAAAAATTGGGCATTCATTTATTGCTTCCAGCTGGACTAGGAATCTACCACCAATACATTTGGGAGAAGGCTATTATAGTAAGTTATGAAATTTTCGTGAAACAAACAGAAATAAATACCCATTCAGTACCTAACGGCTAATCTGGAGCATCCATATTAATAGAAATCAACACTACTCCTTTGACTAAACTACAATCTATCCATTCTTTCAACTACAAAGTAACAGCTCCAACGATTGTGGTAGTCAACCCCGCATAGCCCAGAGCTACGTCATCCTGATAACGTATCAACGAGCCTGGTGGTAGATAAAGGTGTGATAGCTAATCTAATGGCCTCGACCGTGTCTGTCAATTCTATGTGCCGTGTATTCTTTGAATTATTTGGCATCATTTATTTTATTTTATTTATTTATTTATTTTAGGAAACTCAATAGCTTATTAATTAAGTTACATGAATTAAGAGTACACACACCCTATCAGTGTACATCCCAATGCAGTTGCGCGAAAGTTACTAGCATGTAAAAATGTGATCTGCACACGTTGCACACTGATAGCGAGATGACAATTATCACTTAAACCAATTATAGAGTGTCACGACATTTACAAAACTAGGTTAACCAGAAAGTAGTGTAAGGAAACATTAAAAGGTTAAGGTATATATATTATTATATCAATTCAGTTACGAGGAGAACAAAATATTATGTCGGGAACTCTAAACAGATGCTTTGAAAGTTGTTGATTTGTTACAAAGTTCAAATATTTGCAAATATAGGTACATACTCGTAATACGTAAATCAAATTGATGCGGTTGTATGTAATATCAAAATAACATTTTTTTAACAAATGCTTGTATTTATTTATTTATTCACAAAATCCACAGCCCTTTTACAAATTTTACTTAATGATAAACGTAAATGTATTATATTCGATAACAATAAAAAAAATATTTTTGTCTGTATGTCTGTCTGTTTGTTCCGGCTTATCTCCGAAAAGCCCGCTTCACCCGCGTGACAGTAGTTTTCTCCAAACAATATTTGGACACCCGTTGCATCCCTTAAAGTATGGAAAATCCTCTTTTAGTGCTCGCCTATAATATAAAACTTCCTTTTATGATACATCGAGAGACTGGAACAGTTTGTCTGCTGCGGTTTTCCCGTCCGATTATAATTAAAGTGTCTTCAAGACTAGAGTGAATAGGCTCTTAATAAACTAGTGCGCCTCACCATCAACGATTGCATCACTGCTTAGCATCAGGTGGGATTGCAGTCAAGCACTAGATTACCTGCTGCAAAAATTCACTATCCTAACCTCAGTAGTTTGGACTGTACATAAGTTTGTTATGTCAGTCAGTCAGTTTCTCCTTTTATACGAATATACTCGTAGATAAATACACAAAATTTGATCCATTTTAAATACAACATTTTATAAAGTGACTGTAAATTACGGTGCATTTAACGAATAACCGATAATATTTTAGTGACCAGGTCATTGAGTAATTCTTTACACAGCTTTCGCGATTGCATCCATTCTCCTTTGTAATCTTTTGTTTTGTTCATTGAATACAGTTATTAAGAGCGACCAACCCGCGATACATTTCCATACAACCGCTCTTCCGTGACTTTCACTTTATTATACATCTTTCTCTAGATATTTTGAAAACACAGTAGTAGAAAACTCATATCTTGTGAATATTATTTAGGTTTTTATTCAAATCAAAACATATTTTTTTATAAAACTAATCTAGGAAAAAACTCTCCAAGTCTGCTATTTTGTGAGAACCTTTATAATGTACTCATATAATAAAAAAATATAAAAAATATTTCTTTAAAAACCTTGCACATTTAATCAATATTCACCAATAGATTATATACATTACACAAAAACATAAATATATACACTAAAGGCTACTCCTAACTAAAATATAGCGTCAAAAATCTCCTCCGCATCGCTGTCGACTGGAAGTGTGCCCAAAAGGCTAGCGACATTGCCACGTTGTATGGCTATGCTTCTGCCATCAAGATTCTGAATGACGAAGAAATTTATAAGAACTTTTAATGTTTAAAAAAAAACACGTTTTTCACGTTGCCTATTTATCAATCATTTTGTTAGATGATTCAACAAGCTTTTTACATCATGTTCACGTTGACGAAAGACGGTCCGGGAAGAGCCCTCTTAAATCTTCGTTATTTCAATAACATATTCAGCAATCAAAACGGAAAACTGATTGAGTCATAATAGCAGCCAAAACTGTTAAATTATAACAAAAAAAAAACTTAAAATTCTGATGACCTATGGTATGACCCAAATGTCAAAAGTTGGCGGCCAGCCAGAATGTGTTATCTACTACAGAGTGAAATACTAGCCGTTCCCAATTTTCACTTTTTAATTACCAAACTCTTGACTTTGATGCTGATGTTTAACATTGGTGCATTGTAGGTAGATATTTTTTTGGTTGTGTAACTACTTGACCCGGTTAACCACCAAATTTTAAATTGCCGCTTTTATGTCGAAAGTACGGTAGAACGAGAGCCAGTGGTGGCGGTAACAACCCCGACTAAGGCAAATTCAAATTTCGTTTAAAGCGCGTATACGCGCGTCATCTGCCCGTCATCTGCGCGTTATAAACAAAAAAGAAATACAACTGACTTCAAAAACCACCAAAAAGTGCAAAATAACTTTTAATTTCGGAAGTCGGTGTTTCTTTAATAGTTTGGTCTCTTCGTTATTTAACATCGACTGCCGAAATTCATTAATTTCCAAGAGGACGCCGGCATCCGCACACCTATTGTCTTTCTATTGTGTCTTTAATTACGCTATTCAAAAGGTTAAAAGTTATTCTGCACTTTTTGGTGGTTTTTGAAGTCGGTTGTATTTTTTTTTTGTAAAAAGTTTTTATTTCACACTTTTTAGTAGTAGTACCCCTCAGCCAAACTTAAATAGATAGGTACCTTCCGCCATTCGGTTTCATCATCAAATCATCATAACAATTCTAATAATACCAAACACGGCTAGGATACACTGATTTATTACAAAGTTCCGGCTCTTACCTACCTTCCGTCTTCATCGTCAGATCAGTTCTATGTACCCCCTCCCCTTTTTCGTTTAGTCAGCCACCGACTACATGTATAAACAAAGCAATTTTACTTGTTACGACAGTTCTACTAAGGTTTTTTGAAGAGTTCCGTTCTATATCTTCGTAGTTCATCATCAGATCAAAACAATATTTCTATAAGACCAACTCGAGAGTATAATCTTTCAATCAAAATAAAAATTTTCAAAATCGGTCCACAATTGACCGAGATATCGGCGAACAAACACATACAAACGACAGTTCTGCTATGAATTTTTGAAGAGTTTCGTCCTATATCTTCGAAGTTTATCATCAGATGAAAAAGATATTTTTATGAGACCAATTCGGAAGTATAATCTTTCAATCAAAACAAAAAATTTTGAAATCGGTCCACAATTGACCGAGATATCGGTGAACATACATAAAAAAAAATACATACAGCCGAACATAGAACCTCCTCCTTTTCGAAGTCGGTTAAATACGCCGTATACTAGAAGTCTTATGCGTTATAGGTCGCGGGTTTAATCCCGGTTCAAAGCCAGGCGCATTACGTTATGTAATTTCTTTTATAATCACTGCAGTCAAAACGGTAAAGAAAACATCCTGAAGAAACTGGCATGTCTTAGGACCAAAAATTCAAAGACATGTAACATCCATCAATCCGCACTGAGCTCGCGTGGTGGATTACAGCCCATTCGCTCTAATACAGAGGAGGTATGTGTCTAATGATTATACACGTCTTTGCCTGAGTCCCAACAGTGGGAACATTATAAGGTTGACTAATGTTTATTGCTTATATAGTACGGGGAAATAAAATGGAATAAAAATACAAAAAAAATCTTGAAACTATTTTTTATATCAGAAAATGGAAAACGTGTCTAGTAGACTCTTGTTATGAATCTCACACAAAAGGCCTTTTGCCAATTTTTATCACAAAGGCTTTTAGGCATTCTTTGTTAGAATTTCAGTCAGACACTTATCAAATTGGTCTAGGTACTTAAATTTATAGACCTTAGTATCTATTTTCGTTTAGTATTCAAAATGTATAACGCAAAATACTGAAAATACGTAATGCTAGGCAAAACACCTATACCAGTAATAGCATAACCTTGTAACTAGAGGTACACCAATAAAAGTTTTGCTTAAGTCCGTTATTATTCGATATTCATGACACAATTGCGGATCGGAATCCCGTATAAACACGTTTATTTCTAAGCTACATACACACATTCGGAAACGTTCCCAAAACGGGCCTAGGTGTGTTCAAATGAATAAAAATGCGGAAAAAATAAAATGGGGAAATAGGGCAGGGGCGGTATATTGCTTCTTTCCACGGAATCAAAATCCATCGTCGGCTGAGCTCTCTCTATATATAAATTTATTATTGCGCAACTTCCCCTTAGCTTTTGTCTTTTAAATCACAGGGTTTCTCAGAAAATATCAGCTTTCTCTATTCTGTGTAGCTTGAAGGGTCTTTTAGCTATTCAATTGTTATTTTGCTGATTTGAGACGGAAGTTTGCAAATAAACTCGCTGTGATCATCAATACAAAATACACAATTCAGTTATATTTGATAAGTAATGTAGGTATGCTTACACAGACACTTAAAGAAGACAAGAGCATAAAGGTGCAGCTTATTTCTAAAGAAATTTCTTCCATTGACCTGCATTTTTTTTTTTTTTATTAGATAAACTGAGGAAAAAAACGTGCAAATTGCAACCTGTTAGAAATAGTATCAGCTCTCCTCATCAAAAAATTTATCATCATCATCATCATCAACAGCCTTTTAATGTTCCCACTGCTGGGACACAGGCTTCCATTCTAAGAGAGGGAATGGGCCGTAATCAACCAAGCTGGTCCAGTGCGCGTTGGTGAATGTTTTCGATTTTTTGGTTCTAGGACATGCCGGTTTCCTCACGATGTTTTCCATCACCATTTTGAAAGCAGTGGTGATGAAATAAATAACACAAAGTAATGCGCCTGGCCGGGTTTGAACCCGCGACTTACCACTAGGCCACCACTGCTCAAATGTTTAGGTAATGATGTTTTAATGACCTTAGTTTTTTGGTTAATTTAAACTAGATGAAGTACACATAATTTTTTTTCCTTAATTTATACTGGTTGGGACCCCTGTTTATTATGACGCTGACTGCCCCGCTAAGAAACACCGAATCAAACTCGGAGGTCAAGATCTCCTTTAAAGTAATCATAAGAACCATGCAGATCAGTGTCTGAGATGGTCTTCAAAGGAAAGAACCACACAGATTTGAATGGACCTGTCTAGTTAGTGCAAGCATTTGTCAGTAGCTCAACTCAGGACTTAGTAAGGCTCACGACTCGACGAAAAAATACATAGGTGATAGAGATTTAGGATGAGAAAAAGAGAACGATATTACGCAACATCATTATTTATCCCTGAGATACCTCCTTCAAGTATGCGGTTATTTTTTATATTATGGATAGGCTAAAGTTTGACTACTATCTCACCTAATGCGATGAGTTGGCCGACGATGGAGCACGCTTGCCTAGAAGTAATCTATTCACTCTTAACTTACAAGTAAAGACTCCTAGGTGGTAACTATCAGAAAACACAGATTTGCCAGAGAATTCCACTCCTTAGCTTTAAGCACAATAATGTGTTCTCAAAACGTTTTCTACAGAAGGCCGCAAATAACTTGACTCAAGATTTTGTGGTGGAAGAAGCTCCCACCACCTATAATTCCATACATTTTGACAAGCTCGAGCTACCCCATCACGAAAATCTGTAATCATTTGCCGCCTACTGTATAAGTGTTGTCCCACACTAGAAATTACTCCTGTATTGTGGCTTACGTTTACGTGTGAACTCACACAAAACATCTAAACCAAGATGTACGTAGGTAACCTACAAGTCTTTTCACACTCCTCAATAGCTTTATATTACAGGATTGAAAGAAAAATATCGCTGGTATTTCCCCAGCAAGTAGCTTGAGTTTTCCGAAGAAAATAGGTTAATACGGCACTCGAAGAGATGGGCTTACACGCTATTGCCAACTTTGTCATTCTAGCATCACTTTTAGCTCCGTTTAACACAATAGCCAGCACGTTTTAAACTGACGTTTAATTTTATCGCTCAGATTAAAAAAGCTCTTTTAAAAGTCAATGGAATCTAGATTACGGTTTTAGGTTCGCAACATTAATTTTGTTGATCGATAAATAGATGTATAAATAGTATTTTCAGACGATATTAAAGATTATCTTTAGGTAAAGAAAATAACGTCTTGTAGCTTAAGTCACGGAGTATTTTGTATGAACTTCGAAGGGGTCTATCTATATCGTCTTCGCGGCCCCGTAACAGCGGTTTTATTTTTATATATAAAAAAAAAAACGTAATAACTATTTATTATTGCCAGATCTTTTTAAAAAAGCTTGGGCACGTGAGAGTCCGTAGGGTTCCGTACAAACTAACTTATGTAAATAGTTCCATTTCCGAAAACGTATACAAATTATAGATCAGATTTATTCCTATACTTGTGCTATGAGACCTTCAAACCTTGCCAAATTTCTGGATTCTAGGTAAATTCCGATTTTTCCTTTTAAGTAACGGAACCCTAGAAAGACAGGAAGGTGCATGTGTTGTGTGTGTATATTCTGTTTATATATAATTTTGTGTGTTCGCACATCATCGACGACCGCATCGTCGCTTTTCATCAAGTGAGATAGCGCTCAAGCGAAAATCTATCATTAATAAAAACAAAAAGTTTTTAAATCTCACATTCTTTTTTGCATCAATATTGTACATACATAACAGTTATTAAAATTAATAAAGTGAAATAAGTATGGACCCTCTCGAGCACAGTCAAAATTATAAATTGTGCTCACGACTTGGCGACCCAGATTTCTTTTCGGGGTACCATCGTCAAAAGGTACTTGACTCCCGGCGTTTTAAAAATTGGACGTGCTTACACCACCCCAATTGTTTCACTCAACACTTCAATCTTTTGTCAGGTTCCACTATATGACAGAACAGCCATTTTGTAAACTTTTTTGTTTCAATACCTACTTGAGATTTCGTTTGAAGACTTTCGATAAAATTCACGTTCGAAATATTTAAGATCAGTGGTGTAGCTAGGCGTAGGCACTTAAGGGCAGATTTTACTCATTTTGAACTTTTTTAAACCTCTGGAAATCTACAACTTCTATATTTGTAGATTTCCAGAGGTTTAAGTAAGAACACCACGAAAATTTATTTTATTAAAATTAACTATAATATGATAGTTGGCTCGATAGCAAAAAATCGCAAATCTGATCTTAATTTACGATTTCAAACGTGTTTATCTACGAGATTACGTTATGGAAATATTTGAAAGTTATAAAAAAAAAATAAAGCTTGTTATTTAAAAGCACTTTGCAAAAACAAAAATCTTGAATACTTAGGTATTGTTTTTTTTTTATATAAAAATAAAACCGCTGTGTTGGGGCCGCGAAGTCGACATAGTCCCGAGCGAAGTTCATACAAAAAAAAACAGTGACTAGAACCTGCTCTTAAATCATCATCATCACGCGTCATCGTCAGCGCGCGAGTCCCCTTTAAGTCTATTCTCTATTTCATGTAAAAAGTTGATTACTAAAAATTACATGTTTCTGTAAATTATCTTGGCATGATCACTGCATTCATCATCCTCCTAGCCTTTTCCAACTAGTCTTGGGATAGGGCTGACTGTCCGGGTTTTACATAGAGCGACTGCTTATCAGTACCTCTACCATGAGTTTTAAGCAATAGTATTCGTCGCTACTCGATATCGACGCCGCAAATATTTTGTATGGCCAATTTTGGTTCTGCAAGTGACCGCTAGAGGCGCTGCAAAATTTGCCATACAAAATATTTACGGCGTCGATATCGAGTAGCGACGAATACTATTGCTTAAAACTCATGGTAGAGGTACAGACCAGATAAGATCACTACATTGTTTATGGGAAAAAATAGGTACTGAAAGAAAAAGGCTTCGTTGATGTGAATTTGCCCACGTCTTGATTATTCCTCTCTACGCTTCTACTTAGCATTATTTTTTCGAAAATCCTGAAGGCACTGACCGGAGACGACTCACGTGGGTACTCCATCTTATTACAATAAAACCCAATTTGCATAAATGAATATATGATTGGTCTTCCTACACAAAACACCTACTTACTTAAACAAAACCGGTCACCTTGTTTTATTTATTTATTGGTTTATGGATACTTTCCGTAATATCTTTCAAATCTATATTATCCTTGTTCTCTCGTGGAGCGGGAGGAAGTAAGTAAGCTGGTTTGATTAGTCTTGTTTATATTATCTTTGTGACATACAGATATATGATGATGCTTATAGAGATAATCTACATATTATCCTAAACTCTGATTATTCTAAACTATGTGTCTTTTTTTGTGGAGGGTGCTAAAAATCAAAACTACGGAAGATAGGCGACTTGCCTCTAACTAACGCGTAGACCGCTGAAATTGTGCCTATACCTATGGCACAATTTCACATTAGTCGCGACGACTACACACATTTGGCGAATAACTCTATTTCGCTCGCACGACAGCGAAGGTTTTTATCTCTGTCCTTGTCTATCAGTGACTACAGGTAGTGTAGATGTGTGAGTTGCAAGTCCAGGTTTTCTGATTGCGATGTTAGTGCGTGACGTAGCTTCTTATAATATATCAATGACCTACAATTGATTACTGACCTGCTAAATGCTAGAAACTTAAGAAATTTTTCTGTTTGCGGGCTACCTTTTGAGCATCCCTCTTAAGTTAGTCTTAATTTTGGTGACTAGAACTCTGCCAGCAACTCAGTTCGCCAAAATGTTTTCATAAAAACTTTGACACCCCTTACCGCACACCACCTTACCCCATACTCTGAGGGTAGTTTTGAAAACCTAATAATGACAATGTTTATTGTATTTGTCAAGTTTATTCACCCAAGAAACAAGCCTCTATTTCATCCCCTTCAGTTGAATTTTCAAAAATATCTTCTTTGTGCTTGCATACTTCACATAAGGAAACCTTGTGCAAAATTTAAAGGTCCTTGACCCAGTATTTTCGGGTGTGCTTGGATATATTTGTTACTCAGTTTCTCCATTCACTTAAATAGTTATAAGACAATTCTACTCACAAAGATTAAGTACCTAGTTAAAGCAGTTCTGTTATGGAAATTCCAGTTGCATATTTCTAAATTTGAATTGCGTCAAAGTTTGAAGTGCAGGCAAAAACAAAGACGTTAGGCCCCTCAGCCACGCCGACTTTTTTGTAGCGATACTGTCGCGCGTTTCGTAAACACGCGACAGCATCTGCAACGCGTTATAGAAGAGATGCCAACGCTCTTACTAACGCACTACAGCATCGCGACTGCATCACACAAAAAATCGCCGTGTGCGAGGTGCCTTAGCTTTCAAATCTTTCTGGAATATTCGATCGTCGTTCGAAAACTCTACAGAACATCCAACAAATACAATTTAAACTCTATAGTCGTGTCCTTGATCTATGACTAATAGATATTGTGTCCCGCATTGACGTGTTCTGCAAGCCATCCATTAATCAATCGCGATACACTCGCGCTTCCTCGACTATTCATTACATGGGTTTGCATTTCATATAATTATGTATGTATAAAGGGTATCTAACTTGACATTCGATTAGAAATGTACTATGGGAACAATGGATTAGTATTAATAGGGAAAAGTATACAGACAGATTATCCTGGCACAGAAATGTAAGAAGACCCGGCCACAGACAATGGGAGCACGGACGGTCAAAGAAGAAG
The DNA here is from genome assembly GCA_958295575.1 of Leucania comma. NCBI lineage: Eukaryota > Metazoa > Arthropoda > Insecta > Lepidoptera > Noctuidae > Leucania > Leucania comma. The sequence continues at coordinate 15,015,753 of OY282480.1, read as the reverse complement.
AAGAAGGAAGTAATATACATGAAGAAATATTTTTTATCCAAACAGTTTATCAATAAATACAAAGTAGGCACAATATAAATTAAAAAAACTAAATTAGTATCCATTTAAAAAAAAGCAAACATAGAATGACTAACTGTGGAAACAATATCAAAATTGGTAGAAATGCTAAAGAGATGAAATTTATTACAAATTAAAAAAAAATACTTATAACTCTTTCGTCAAAATATGTGTCTGAAAAATGCGAGGTGACCAGGACCATTCGTTGTTGTAACCCTTGGGGTTAAACACTGCAATCCCACCTGATAGTAAGCAGGGATGCAATCGATGATAGTGAATTGCACTAGTTTTTTAAGAGCCTATAATTCACTTATGTCTTGAAGAACTCCTCATTTATATACCCAGCAGAAAACCTATTGTAATTCAATAGATATTCGTACATTGGAGCGATACTGAGGAATAATATTTTTTTTCATATCCCGGGTGGAGCATCGCGCCATTCCTTATACAAGGTTACTTATTTCTTTACCCAAGGCGTTATTTCTTTGTGCAGAATTTCATCAGCACCTGTCACGCGTAGCAATAAGATTTGGGTCCCAAACAAAACTCTTGTGTGGAGTTTGAGAAGACTTTTATGGAAAGATACGGAAATAAATGATGAAGTTTCTTTCATGGTTTTTCATATTTTTAGGGTTCCATAATTCAAAAGGAAAAAGAAACGGAATCCTTATGGGATAATTTTATTGGGCGTCTGTCTGTATGGCTATCTGTCAAGACTTTTTATCTCGAAAACGCGTGGAGGTATCGCGTTGAAATTAAAATCATAAACTCAGGTCTGCGGTCTCTTGAAGCTGCGAAAAAAAATTAACTACTAAGTTAAAGAAAAAAAAAAGATAGGGCCGTTTATGTTGCAAAAAACGTATATTTCGATACTCTCAAAGGAATCAAAATTTATAGGGTTGGTACTTCCCGTTGATCTAGAACCCTGAATTTAGTATATAGTCTTATAGTACAAGAATAAAAATTGAAAACTAAACATTTTTAGTTACGTCACAAAAAAAACTTTTTTCTATTCGGAAAATTTTTCGAGACTCAATTCGGGAATTGAACTACGAGTTGGTTTGTACGGAACCCACATTGTGCGAGTCCGACTCGCACTTGCCCAGTTTTCATATTGTGTTTAGTTTAATGATTGTAATGTATGTGACTTATGTTTTGTTTTCTTTATCTTTTCAGGTAAGTCCTGCTTGTCTTCAGCTAGGATTTTGTATGTAAGTTAATCGTAACCTTGTAGGTTAAGTGTTGTGTCATCTGAAGAGGTTGCATACGGCTATAGCTCTTGTTAACATGTAAACTGGGAAGGTAATTATATTTTTTAAGGTTTATGGTTTATACAGCATAAGTTAACAAAAAAAAAAAATATACGGCCGTTTACGTTGCAAAAAATGTCATCATTTATAGGGTACTTCCTGTGGACTCAGATTCCTATTTGTATAAAGCAAGCTCTTATAGCAAAGGTATAGGAATAAAAATTGAAAACTTTAAATTTCTTTTTACATAACAAAAAAAAAACTTTTTTTGTGATTCGGAAAAATCTTCGAGACATAGTTAAGTTTGTACAGATTCAGATCATTGCGCGAATCCGACTCGCACTTTCATAGTTATTTTTTTTAAATTATATGTATCTATACTATATGACAGAGAAAAAAAATTGTATTTTGGTTTGTAATTAATAACTTTTAAAAGTAACCTAAAGATTTTAAAAATTCTTTCAACTGTAAAATGCTACTTCATCACTGAGTGACATAGGTAGGTATATTTTTTACTTTCACGCAGGTAATGCCGTTGTCAGAAACTAGTTTATTTAGATATATGTATAGATAAATAAAGAAAAACACTACAGTATCAATTAGATGCAAATACGTTTTTTTTAGGTTGAAAATCATCAAATAACTTTCTCGCTACGAGTAGAGCAAGACGGTGTCAGAGATACATATTATTTTAATATCTAAAATACCAGTCCTTAAGCAGACCTACCTACATTTTATTTTAAGATTGTATTTAGGTATAATTTCTGTAAATAAAGAGAATATACCTATATGTACGATTAGATAAATCATAATTATGTATCACTGACTGCATAACACAACTAAACATTTAAGAAATCCGAATGTAACCACTTTAACCATGTACCTACACTCCATTCTACATTAGACACTTAAGTTATTAAAACAACAGAGCTTCAAAAGCTTACCAATTCCCGCCAACAGTAATCCATAGCGATACGGGCATACTGACTGACCTACATAGACGCCCTTCGCGTTTCACCCTTTAGGGCCTGTGCACACCATAATTTTTTAACGCGCCGTTGACGCGCGTTTAGAAACGTGCGTCGACGGCGCGCTTTTATCTTAGAGAAGATCTACAGGCTGCGTCTGACTCGCGTGCGTATCGCATCTGTATCGCTAAAAACGCGCGTCAACGTCGCGTTTAAAAAACGTGGTGTGTAAAGGCCCTTTGGCCCATCGCCCACGGTAACTTTTTGTAGCGATGCTGTCGCGCGTTTTGCAAGCGTGCGACAGCTTCGCTACTAACACGCGTTAGTCGCATTTGCAACGCGCTATAGAAGAGATGCAAACTCGCTACTAAAGCGCTACAGCATCGTGACTGTATCAACGCGAAAGTGCTACAGCATCGCTACAAAAAGTCGCCGTGGGCGAGGGGCCTTAGAGTTTTGCAATTACGGAAAATGATGCAACAACATACACAGCATACTAATGGTACTCCCATCCGCATATAGAGAGCTCGAATTAATATACGGAGTGTATATTAAAATTTCTGGATGTTGTCAGTGTTTTTGCGACTGGTCTTGATACTTTGGGGTTTTATTTTACAAACTGCGCGGTTTCGCACTACGTCCGATCCAAATCCGATCCGAACCTGTGAAAGTATGGTCCTTAGTAGCATTAGAACTATTTCATTACAGTAAAATTATGGCGGGGGCGAGCACGCGCACTTATCTGCACTAGTGCTGAAAACTGTCAATTGCATGCCTAAAAACGGTGGGATAAGAGCGGGTTTTTGTCGGATCAGATTAGGATCGGACGTAGTGCTCTAATTAAGATATTGAGATTCGTTTCTTCCTTTTGTCAGTTAAAGTTTGAGCGGGAGAAGTTTTTTTCGGATTTCTCACCTCAAAAAAAGCCTATTGACAATTAAAACATCTTTTTTGCTATTTTTGTTTTTGAACTAAAAAACATAAACATCTTTGTAAAACTTCGAGTTTTTAGTTAAAGTTTAGCTGAAGAAACTGTTTTAAAAATTCATCATGACCCATTTTAGTTAGACTGGTATATATCTACAACTGAACCTTCGCTGATCGGTTCGATATCATGCCGGGTCGGCATCGGAACTGTTAGATTAATTGACTTACATACGCTTACATATAGGTACCTACTTAGTAGACGAATCGACTCACCCATCTATAGCGTAATACATGGATGAGTTGATTCTCATGGTCTGAGTTTTGGCCTTCACGATTAAAACTACGATTGGTGCATCTTGATAGTAGCTGCGATTTTGAAATGTCCTTGTACTTCACTCAGAGATAACCGTTATTTGGGTTTTATTTCTAGTAAGAATATTGTCTATTATATCTATTTATTAAGGACCAGCTTCTCGGACGACGAGTTTTTTTTTGGTGGGAAAATCACCCAATGACATCTTCGCACCCTTGGGTGGGGCGGGAGATAATGTCAGACTTTTACTTACTAAAAAGCCATTCCTGTTCCATTTTTGCCTGTGTTCCAGGGCCGCGGGTTTCATATTCATATTAATGACCCCCAGTAGGCTTCGACCCTGCTGGGCCCCAACGTCGGACGACGAGTTACGGCGCAATGCGTTGCTCGCCGTCCGGTAACCATCCGGACCGAGCCCGAGTCGTCGACGGCGCGTAGTGTTCCACGCGTGCCTCAAAGATATCTCAGCAAAACTGTAGAGGTCCAGCAGAGCCGAAGCCTACTGAGGCCATAGATTGACTTCTGGTCTTCAGGGTTTTAGTCAGTAAAAGTTATACACACCCTCCCGCTCAGCCTTAGAGCGGGAGAAGTCACTGAATGATTTGCCACCTAAAACAAAAAAGGGACTAGCTTCTGCAAGTGGCTTCGGCTGCATAAAAGTAGGTTTCTCTATAAAAACTTTAGACCCCCTTTTCTTGCCCTTAGGAGCAACTTTGGCAAATCATTTCTTAGAGCTCTCTTGAGTCAGAAAAATCTAGTGCGAAATTTCACGCTCCTAGTCAAAATTAATTTCGGCTATACGTTGACATATGTCAACGTGTACATATTTATACGTTGACGTATGTGAGTACAAATCGTGATAATAAATAAAAGGCATAAAAAATAAGTGAGTGATAGAATTGCTCCTGACAGGAAAATATACTAACAACAATATATTTATTTTATTCCCAACACTTTCACATTTTTCCCCATTGAGGTAAATACGAGACCGTAAAGAATGCAAACCACGCCGCACGCCGTTTTGAACTACAGTCGACAAGAAACTGAAAATTAAATTACTTTACCAACCAGCAGGTACCTAAAAAGCATCCTTTTCACTTTAAACTAGACTAAGTTGATTTCAGGTGATTTCTTCAGTGTAGCCAAGATTTTTTTTTTTATTGTATCGCTGCTCTATATGGGAGATAAAATAACAGGAGCCATTATGATAAAATAACCGCCATGTTAATTATTTCAGTTAGTAATTAAGCGTCGTCGAAGTCGTTATATTTTCAAAAAAACGTCTTTTTGGAGCAAATATTAGTATTGTGATGGGTGGAGGCGTAAACCAAAGAGCTTCAATGCTGTTTACTATTATATAGCTAATAGAAGCTCAATTTATATTAATATAAAAACATAAATTTTATGATTCCTATTTTTCCTCATTTACAGTCTATATCAAAACTCTTTGTGTCCAAACCTAACTTCTTTTTTAATTTAAACCTTCAAAGTTAATATTACGTGTCAGTTTACACATTACATATGACCTGCTTAGTCAGTAAAAGTCTGACACTACTTCCCGCTCCGCCCAAGGGCGGGATTTGTCATTGGATGATTTTACCTACCATAAAAAAAAAAATTAAAAAAGAAAAACCTGCTTGGTCGCCACAGTATAAGCGAATATACCTATAATTTAGTGTTTTTTTTTTTATTTTGACTACCGTATGTTTTATTTAAAAAACAGAAAATGAAAAAAATACAGTGTAACTTGCAAAACACGTAGGTAACTTGATTTTGTGGGCCACCATCATGGCTGTTAATTTTTTTTCCAATAGTTACCAAGTTCTACCAAGTTCTATCCTGGGTTCGGACTCTTTGGACGGACGCCAGGGGGCGGTGGTCCAAAGTTGAAGACTTTCTCGACCACATCTCGAACATCGATCGGAGTTGTGCGACAACAGATGGTGGCAACTGCCCTGTCAGTAATTAATTTATCTTATGTCACATCGTAAAGTTTCAATCACAAAATCAAAAGTAGACCTTATACACCGTTAAAATTTTATCGATTTAATCTCGTGTAGGTTCGATCCGGTGCATGAAAAACTATAGTGTCGATTAGTAACGATAAAAAAAATAAAGTACCTTTTTTCTAAAACTCGCATTAATATACGCATGTATAAAATTAATAAAGTAATATCGACAGACTTTGTCCTCAGAAAACTTTAATAAACATTTAAAAAAGTTATTTAATAACATATATAGTTTATTCGTAACAAAATAATGCGATTTTTTCGCGTGCAGCTCCCCTTAACCCCGCAGACAAATATTAGATTTTAGCACCATATTTACGACATTTCGGTAGACTGAGCTACACTACTACTTTTACTACTTTTGATGAGATTAAATAAAATAGTGTATGAACTGCACATAATTGATATTAAAACTTTCATGTAATACTATAATAAACTTCACCTGTGGCTCTGTTTATAAACTCACAGGTATTACATTCAGACAGTATCATAAACTACTATTTGTGAACCCTATTTGTATCAGAAATTGGAGTAACTTGACATGCTTCTTCATGATATTTCGTTGTCTAAAGTTTAGGATGTTTTTTTTTTGTGTTGCAAATTCACTGCTTCTTTAAATTGTGGATTTAGAAGTCCTCTCAGATGTTAATCATTCTTATATGTATGTATATATATAAATATTATTATGTCTTTTTCGTTTTCAAGAATATCTCCATCTTTTTTTTTAAATCACGACTTTTTTTAGCAAATATTAAGTGATATAATTGTAAGTTATTTGGATTAGATGTTAGGGACGATAAAATAGATAGTCAGTGTCTAATATCAAAGCTTTATACAACTGAAACCGAGAATTGTAAAGCAACAACTGAAAAAATATCCTCTTTTAGAATCGGGTACATCTCGATTATCAGCGATCTCGATTCGATACAAAACATCAATCGATTGCTCCGAAGTTCGCGGTAGACGAAGACGTAACTTGCAGTAAACAAGTTTTCAAACTCACCATGTTTGAACCCAGTTTGTCGAATAAAACCGGGAAAAAGAGATTTCTTTGTGTAAACGATTTGATCGAGAAGATATAGGATTGAACACGACTGCATTTGAGTGGTTGATTGTTGGTTTCAGGCTTCAACCCTCAACCATGAATTGGAATTCAAAACGTTTCATGCAGCAAAATCTAATGCAATTTCAAGATAATAAATAAAGAAAACACTAAAAGGAAATTTCATTAACCCCTATTAAGTTTTTATCAAACTCAAATTAATTTTATTTCACATAGACCTACATGGGTACTTATGAAACGTCAGAAGTTAGTACACACAATATGACCGGGTTTCTTATTGTTCACGAATTGCTTCAGAATTAAATAATAAATTTCCTATTTGATACTATAGGATTATAGGGTGACTGGTAATTAGTTAACGATTCTTACACACGTGATTGTAGTCATGCTAACAAATAACTTTTACAATGGGATCAAACTTGAAATCGCGAAAAAAAAATTGTGTTCGCCTAACTGGTCAAAATGTACTGAACTTAGCTGATTTTTTTCGCGATTCAGGTTTGGTCCCATAGTAAAAGTTGTTATCGTGACTACAATCACGTGTTTAAGTATCGTTCAGTAATTACCAGTCATCCTATATTATTATAATACACAATTTCTATTTCGGATTCAAATGGTTTGGTATTATATTCAATTTCATATTAGATACGAGTATGTGTACATATCATTGTATGATTGCCATGATTACGGATATATTGGAGCATACCTAATATTATTACAGTTCTAGAAAATGGTTTATGATCTAGTCTAGTATAAACAGCCGTATAGCTGTCGATAAACACACACACCGACTGGCCTGTTGGTCTAGTGGTTAGTGGCCCCATCTGTTATGCCGGAGGTCGTGGGTACGATTTCCACCAAAAACAAATATTTGTGTGATGAGCACGATCATTTGTCCTGTGTCTGGGTGTAATTTATCTATAATATGTATATATTTAGAAATATAAATGTTTGTTTATTATTTGTCTAGTACTCATAGCACAAGCTCTGTCTAGTTTGAGACTAGATGGTATTGTGTGATAGTTGTGGAATATTATATTATATATATTATTACATAATCGTAGCTAATAAATTATAACATTAACAAATAGTCATAATTAGCTTACCGTTCAAAATAATATGGGCTAATTTACAACACCGTAATGCGCCTTAAGGCGAAGTGAAGAAGCATTTTTGACAGAGCCAGGGCGGGGCAGAAATAATGAAGACAAAGGGTGCTATTATGGCAAAATGGCAGGCGCCTTCAATTTCCCTGCCTCAGCCAACTTGATTTAATAAATTAAAACACAAAATGAGATTTGAACACAACGATAACAAACATTGGAGATAGAATATTAAGGCGCCTATATAATTTAAAAGGTTTTTCTCTTTTTATCGACTTTTAAAAGAAGTCTCCGAGTTTGACTGTTTTTTTGAAGCATTGTTTTTTTTTGTTTAGAAAAGATTTTTTTGGGTCAATAAGTTTTTCTGAATTCATTTTCTCGTACGGATATTTTGACAATGAAAATAAAACAGAACTTTCATCTTCAAAACATTTCACGTATCTAAATAATAAAAATAAATATAATAAATTTTAGTGCTAATTGTAGCAGCTCCTCAAACTACACTTTTGTTTTGTTAGTTTCATTCTGACAAAAGAAAAACGATCTGTTCAACGATGTAACTGCATTGCAAGCCAAAGGATCAAAGGAATCAAATCTAGTTAGGTTCACTACCGATTCTTTCCTTTCGGGAGCTTTAACTGCGCTCGGGGAGAATTGCTGCCGAGCGAATATAACGACATTTTTTCATTCGTTTTATTTCATTTTGTTCGAAGACGCTGCTTAGTAATTGAAGACAATAACTTCAAAAACCTTTACCTCGAATGCCCGAATAACTCAATTATTCAAATCGGTTTGAAAATATCTTTGAATAGGTAGGTTCTATTTGAATTTTTTTTTGTATGAGTTCTTTTTGTTGGAGTGAGGTCTTGTAAATAGTTCACCGGAATCTATGGATACTGATAGACATATGGTTATAAGGCTGGTCACCAGTACTGCCTGGAGAACACGGTGAAGCATACGTTGAAAGTCTGCCCCGCTTGAGTGGAGCACTCAGAGTAATAATGAGTAGCTTGCCATCATCATCATCATTTCAGCTGAAAGACGTCCACTGTTAGATACAGGCATCCCCCAAGTGTGACCACAAGGAACGATCCTGTGCATCTCGCATCCATTGGATTGCCAGGTCATCGGTGCATGTTCGCTGCATTAATTCTCTAACAAAATATGTTATTAAAACAAGTTATCCATTCGTATCGGCAAACATGAAAAACTGTTAGGCCACACCCTATTCGGTTAGCAAACAATGTTATTCTGTTAGCAAACACGAAAACACGGCGCAGCGGATCCGGCTTTATAGTTTCTGAGATTTCGCGATTAATCAGTGACTGGTATTTCGCTTTTATATGCATATATAGAATAGAGTGTGCTATATTTTATCTTCAGAGTCACTGGCTAACCGAATTGCAATCACTCCCGCTTTTTACTCCAATATTTTTTGTGTATGTTGCCAGTAATCACTACATAGTATAAAACAAAGTCACTTCCCGCTATCTGTCCCTATGTATGCTTAGATCTTTAAAACTGCGCAATTGATTTTGATGCGGTTTCTTTTAATAGATAGAGTGATTAAAAAGAAAGGTTTATATGTATAATATATGAATAACATATTTGATATCACCATTGGACCCGTGCGAAGCTGGGGTGGGTCGCTAGTATTGAATAAAACGTTACTATACCTGCTTCACTAAGTTTCATGACCGTATAAAAGCTATCGCATTCAAGATATTAGGTCAAGGAACCGAAATACTTTATAGCAAAATAAACAAACATTATTTTAGCAGTTTAGCCTTGGGTTTAGTTCTGTGGCATCAGCGTTATAATGTTCCCACTGCTGGGACTCACACCTCCTCTCTAGGAGAGAGAATGGGCCGAAATCCACCACGCGGGCCCAGTGCTGTCACATTGGTTGGTGGATGTCACATGTCTTCCATTTTTTGGTTCTAAAACATGCCGGTTTCCTGACAATGATTTCCTTCACCGTTTTGAGAGCAGTGGTGATGAAATAAATTACACAAAGTATTACGACTGGCTGGCTTTGAACCCACGACTTACAACTCGGCCACCACTATTCTGTACACTGTTAGAATATTAATTCTTATAGGCTAGGTACTTATGTGTTCAGAAGGAAGCGTAGAAAACGTCTAATGGAGTTGTGATGTCGCGCGTAAGAAGGTAAGACAAGCAGAAATCGGTAGTAATAAAAAATACATGGCCACTTTCGGTGTCTATTTTTAAAAGCTGCGACGGAGACAAAGCTAGGACAGTGGTTTCTTGCTATGGAAAGAACACTGGTGTAATGCAAGAGTTAAAATATGATCCATAAAAGGACTAAAAATTTAAAGCTGTCCAATTGGAGAGAGAAATTAATGAGATTTTAATTTTCTATCGGAAATATTGGGTTTCTTATGGATATATATATACAAATTTTGCAGGCGAAGCCACAGGCAGAAGCTAGTTTAGGTATACTTTCTAGGCTTCCAACGTGGCCTTCTTCACTGCGTCTTCCTTAAAGCTGATGCTGTGCTTCCTTCAGCACTTTTCCTTCCATTCCTCGCAGAATCATGAGCCTCCAAGACTAACTTTAGATGAACGAATAATATGGATCTTATACCGAGTCTTTACTACCGAAACTTCGCAAAAGCCTTTCGCTGACAAATATAATTTGTTTCGTAGATTTAAGATTAGTATCGTGTTTGGCCTTGACTCACAAAATGCGTAAATTAACCTTAACAGACATATTTATTACAAGAATGTCTATTTATGTTGTTGTTTGTGTAAATCTCGTATTAGATGTATCCCGATTTATACAATGAGCACGATTACAATAAACGGCTAAATATTTATCAATACTGATTTGTTTATTTTGATATTCTGAGTGACTTACACAAGTGTTATAGTGTCGCCGAAGGCGCTCGTTTAAAAGGGCCCTTCCCAGTCCGTCTAAACTCAACGTGAGCATGGTAGAAAGTTTGTTTTTTTATCCAACGCAATGTTTGATAAAGAGGACATGAAAAAAGAGAGACAGCGCTTGAACGCTCGGTTGGCATTCGGTAATTTCCGTCGCTCTCTCGAATATTTCACAAAAATTGTTCCTGAAAATACGTGCTTTTTTAAACTTTAAAAGGTTTTGGAAAAAAAAAATCCTCACTCAGAATCTCGATGGCATAATTTTTAAATTAACAATCTAATAAAATTCAAGTAAAATTCATGCAGGTTTATACAATAGGCTCTTAATAAACTAATGCGCCTCACCAGCGGTTGCATCACTGCTTACCATCAGGTAGGATCGCAGTCAAGCACTAGGCTTGACTAATAGTAAACAGTAATGCTATCGATGATGAAAATTCGACGATATAGGACATCCAACTACCCGTACTGGGTCCGCATGGATTACGGAACATTCTCTCACCTAGAGAAGAAGCCTGAATTCCAGCACTGCGAACATTATAAGGCTGATTAATGCTTATAAATGTTTAAATCGCCCGATAAAGTTTGTTAAAAGATGATACACTTATCGTCTATATGTCACATTTCTAAAGTGATTTTATAGTTATAAGTCAGACGACTCATAAATCAAAGCAGTCATAAGTCGTAATTAGTCAGGGTCACGACCCGCGGGTGGTTCGCAATTAATCAATTATTTCACTTCATTAGCCCACTCGGATTGGGATCATCTCTGACGCGGTAACGGGGGGTAACGGGGTGGGTAAGCATTTTAACCGTGACACGATGGATTAATTAAATTCTGAGTTGTAACAGTTTGTATTTTGTGTTTCAACGGGTTAGGACGAAAGTACGGTACGAAATGTAGAGGTCATCTGCGTAGATGTGATTGCTTTTTTTAATAATAATACATTTATTTCGGATTCAATTTTTAAATGATTTATTGCAGAAACAAAAGAAACTTAAATATTTATACTAAACCTATGTACATAAAAACTAAACTAAGAAAGTATACAAGACCTAACTATGTACAAATATAATACAAAAACATCAAATACACTAAGGCGTCGAAGTATTCCTCCACATCGCTGTCATCCGGAAACGTATCTAGAAGACTGGCAGCATTGCTACGTTGAATGGCAATGCTGATTCTTTGGGCAAAGAATGAGCTGGTCGCGCAGTGTCGATCAAGTGATGTGAAATTTCCTTGAAAAGGATACGCGTACTTGGACTCCATGATCCAAGCGTTTCGACACCAAACGGCTGAAAACTGTAATTACCAACAAGGTTACTGTATTTGCGTCCTTTGAGGGTTTCAGCAGCCCCAGTGGCAGCGCCGGCACATCCTAAGGCTTTCGGATAAGGTCCATATTTTGTTAGTAACAATTGTCTTAAAAACTATTAACACCACAAATTACGCAACTATACTACTTGTGACTGGCCTGTTGGTCTAGTAGTTAGTGACCCTGACGGCTATTCCGGAGGTCGTGGGTTCGATTCCCACTCAGGATAAATGTTTGTGTGATGAGCACGATCATTTGTTCTGTGTCCGGATGTAATTACAAATGACAACCAGATATAAAATCTAAACAGCGCTGATGGAAGGTAGTTTTAAAGGGACTTCTCTGCTTTACTCTTCGCTGAACATAAGCGTGATGTTATCGTATGTGAATATTACAATAACCAAGTACAGAACTATGAAACAATGTTGGAAATAATGTAGCATGGTGTAACAGTCGACCAGCATGTAATTAAATTAATGAATTAATCAGTTAATGGGCAGCGGCCGTATGAATACGATTTTGTTACCTATGTGGGTTATTAAGTAGGTAAATACGGGCTCAATGAACGATGTGATAATAAATATTACCTTGTAAATTGATGTTGGGAATCAGGGTGTAATTTAGGTTTATTTTTAAATAGTGTTTGGTAAACCTGATATCATTTTTTTGATGATAAGAGTAAAATAAGAATATTCCTCAATTTAAAACCAAGAAGGTAACAAAAATAATATAGCAACCTTTCAATGTTGCAAGGCTTTATTGTTTCGCACTCAGTATCATCATTGACATCAAAAATTATCAAAATCTTCAGTCCCGGAAGAAAAAAATATTGGTAAAAACGTGGCACAAAACCGGTTCTGTAATTGTTACATATTTTTTTCTTTCTTTACAACATTTTCCGCGTCTCGAGTCCCATTTTGCTTACAAAATGTCCCATCAAAAATCAAGAATATGCCGAGAATTCTCCCCTAATCTTCAGTGACTTTACTTAAACCGAACCTTAACTTTTATTTAGCATTTTTAGTGAAAAATGTTGCTTAAGTTTTTGTTGTTGTTGTGGTTGGGATTGTTGGGATATCTAGTCTTGAACTTTGATAAAGATACTGTCTATTGTTTGCGGTGTATCTGTACATAATATACATCGATTATATTCAATTGGTAACCACGACCAAATACTCCAGAAAAATGTACATTGAGAACATACCCGAGTCTGTAGGCTGTACAAATAATTTTATTTCGCACTGGATTCTAATCTACGGTACGCAAAGCAGCAGGCAATTCCTTAACTACTGCGCCAACTGTGCCGTCAAATATTCTTGTCTAAAGGCATAAATGTCCAGTGACAATGAACGGACAATGGGAAAATTTCCTTAATCACCCTGTTGGCAGTTTGTTGTTATTAGCAGATACAGGAACACGGCCCATCTACTTGACATACTCCCCTCGTCGGTTTTTACGATAGTCAGGGTTTGGGCAGAAAACAACGCTGTGTATTAATATGTAGTAGACATGCAGAAAATAAATGTGTCACAATAGTTTGAAAGGGGAAAATAGAATGAGCGATAATAGCTGTTGGTTTATATCTAACTTGTTAATTTTTACCCTCCTACTCTCAACCTCTATTTTTTAATGATTTATATAGCAGTGGCATAAAACAAAAATAAAATTGTAACTTAGGTGTCAAAAATGATTGTCACATTTTTTTTAAACAACGTTCATGAAATCTTTCAACTTTCGTGTAACAAATGGCAATTCGGATTCTTCAAAATTCAAAAATAATTAAAAAATCCGATTTTTTTTGACTTTTTGAAATCCGGTTTTTAAGACTCAAATTCGGTTTTTTCGGATTTCAGTGAAAACTGATTTTAACGAATAATATTTCTATTTATTCACAAATTTCTGTTAAAAGAAGTCCGAAAAATTTTTGAATTGGTTGGATTAGGAGTTTTGGCGCGAAATCCGTAAATGATTTAGGCCTAGCAGGCATTGCCTTGAGTCACTGTCTACATATTTTTATTATTGCGTAAAAAAGATTACCCAAACGGTATTGGTACATCCCTTGATGGCTTTAAAAAAAAAACTTGCAATTTTGTTTAAAGAAGACTGATTAATTAATGGTATTATTAGACTGACAGAGATAGAATAGAAGTAGAATTTATTGAGTAGTAATTTTCTTATTTGTGACTGACTTACGTTAAACTTTTTATTTGAGACTGCATTTTTATAAAAAAGGAAGAGGCCTTAATTTTGTTCTTAAGTTAATCTTTTTTCCTTAATTATCTAAAGTTTATGTTTATGTTATATTATGATTATGTGAATTTATAACGGGAAAAATGACTGATGCCCAATAGTTTTGGTGATTATTACAGTTGATTTTATTCTGTTGTGCTGGAAATTGAGCGGATAAATACATATTTTACATAATTTATGCTATTTTATTTTAGTTTTATCAAATCAACTTAAAAAATTTAAAAGTTTGAAAAATCAGGATAGTTCGGATTTTTATTGGATGTACAGAAATCCGAACTTCTAAAATCCGAATTTTGCAATCCCTAGTATGACATCGATACCTTTTAAGTGTTTTGAGTTATCTTCTATTGTTTTTAATGCCAGTTGACTCATTGGACATGACCACAGCAAGGCAACTACAGCCCACTAAAAATATATACAACAGTACCTCTACCATGAGTTTTAAGCAATAGTATTCGTCGCTACTCGATATCGAAGCCGTAAATATTTTGTATGGCAAATTTTACAGCGCCTCTAGCGGTCACTTGCAGAACCAAAATTTGCCATACAAAATATTTACGGCGTCGATATCGAGTAGCGACGAATACTATTGCTTAAAACTCATGGTAGAGGTACAGTACTGTTGTGTACACACTTTATAGTCTTCTAGTTTGTTTACGGGATTTGAAGTGAACTCAGGTAGGGTCTAGGTGTAAACAGGGTGGCAGCAGTTGACCTACTTACAATTCCTTTCGCCCCTACATTATATTAACGATGTCTGCAGATGACAAGCCGTAACTGAATTAAATGATAAAGTCTTGTGTGGAGATACTCTGCGATGTTTCCGACGTGTTCATTGGGCCGGAAATTGTTTTTTTTTTTTTTCTAAGTATACTTGTATTTTGTGCGTATGACAGTGCTGCTGGTGACAGTCAATGTTAGAGGAGGCTGCACATAAATTGTGGGCTAAGAATAGTTTATCTCATCTTTGATCTTTAGTTTACCTTTATTCATAAAGTCGCCAAAATTTTAGAAAATCACCGGGTAATACCCAGTCACCGCAGGCGCACGTTTGCGGACGACGAACAGTAGGTAAATGATATTTATTTTGCAAATAGGTTTTAAAAGAACACTTTGATACGTCATTTTTTTTTTCATCAGTTCAAACCTGAGAAGAAACACCGAAACAAAGTCAGGGGTCAAAGTCTCTTTTAAATCCATACAGTAAACAAATACAGGTCAAATCATATGAGAACCATGCAGATTAGTGTCTCAGATGGTCTTTTGAAGAAAGAACCACATAGATTTGAGTGGACCTGTCCAGTCAGTGCAAGCATTTGTCAGTATTCTTGTAGCTCAAAGTTAGGACTACTAAGGAGCTCAACCGTAGCCTGATATTTAGCCGTTTGGTATGAATTGAGTTCAAATCGTAGACGGTGTATAGTGTTTCACGCGCGCCACAAAGTGATGTTAGGAAAACCGTAGGGGCCCAGTAGGGTTGATGCCCGCTAGGACCACAGAAAATTTCGGAAAAGGAAAAAAATAACTGAAGGACACAGGCGTAGTTTTGTTCAGTAAAAGTCTGACGCGCCTTCCCTTTCCGGCCTGGAACGGGTAAAGTCATTGGGTGATTTAAAAATCCAACTTAAAAAATATTAATAAAATGCCGGAAAATCACGGTCAAAGCCAAAGAAACCAAGGTCATCTTCTGGGCTCGGTCGTTCCATTGAAGACCACAACCATTCGCATTCCATAAGGCGCGATCTAGATCCAGAAAAATCTCACCCTGAGATAAAAAAAATATATACAACTAAAATTCGACGGTCCCTACGTACAAAAGGTCAAGTCCAAAACCGAGGTTTACAGGAGACCGAAATTTGTGTTCAACACCTTCTAGAAATAATTCTATGACCAATAATAAATATTTTATTTCTACAATATTTTAACAGTTTTATAAGCTTTATCATGCTATTTACACATATTTATTTTTTTTACGTTTTCTTGGAAAAACTGATAGATGACCGTTTCTACGCCGATAATAAAATAGAAGTGTGTCAGTCATGTCTGTGATACCTTTTTATACGCAGGAAACAAAAAAACAGTGTCTGATATAGATTTTAAATAAAATGTTTTATGAAAATGTAGGATTATGTTACTGTTTTAAAATCAATACGTTAAACATCCTGAAATCGTCACCCATATACATAAAAAGTACTTCAATGAAGACATATCACTTTATACGTGGTTATAGTCTTTCGGGGTAGGACTATAGTTCTAGTAATGTAAACAAAGACATGTCTTTAAATAAAATGATCAGGCTTGTGTTTTATTAATTAAACAAGGTTTATTTATTCAACATTATTTATTATTAAAAAAACAATCTTCTTAGCATCTAAATAATAGGTACCAAGGTATAGTCACACTGAAGTAGGAACTAAACATAAAAAATCACAGCACTGCACCTCCTAGGTTCTCCAATTTTGGAAGACAGTTTTTCTTTATTCGTTGACGACAAAATTGAACGTTTTAACAACATTTCGGTAAGGCTTTCCAAAATTAACCTACATTCGGCTTTCCCCCTCACACGGTATTGTTGTTTTACAACAACTTTCATGTATTTTCTCCGCTCTTCCCCATTATGAAAGTAGCCACATCCCTTGGACACAATTGTTCAGACCATTTGGTATACTCTAACTTCCATATTAAAAGTGACCCTGGATGATCGAGTATGGCTACTAGCCACCCATTCGTTTTGGTGGGCTCGGTATCCGCAAAATTTCTAGTGTAAGCCTACTGGCGTTCCTATCTTCAGTCCACAGTATTCAACAGTTGACCAATAGAATTTTGACTCCATCACTGGTTAGCTGTGAGTTGCCGTGCTTAGCCGATGCCGTGAACGCCTGGAAAATGGCTTGACCAGATAAGGCGTTGCCCAAGAATCCATTTTCCCAGAAACAGTGGAATGAGCTGCTCTGCAGGTTGGTACAGAATACGACTGGCTGCTCCTAGCGGAGCTCCACATCGGTGTCAGTGCGCTGAATCAGTCGACCGCCTCGGACACCATGGCCTGTCTTGCAGAAGAAGCGTTTGGTAGGCCTTTGGTGTGGGATGCAACATGTGTCGACACCCTTGCACCATCTCATCTTCTGAGTACGGCAGGCTGCGCTGGGGCGGCTGCTGCAAGTGCAGAAAACCTCAAAAGGTGTAATTATAACATATATCGGAAGTTATATGTTTGAGCCGTTTGGGGTTGAAACACTAGGGCCACGGGGTCCGAACGCTCATCGAGTTGTGGGTGGTATCAGAAAACTGGTCTGGGCTTTACTTCGGTCAACGAATCAGCATTGCCATCCAACGTGGCAATTTCACTGGAACCTAACGGGCTTGATCTTAAAAAATAGCGCTACTCGCACTCAAATAGTTAAACTTACGTACGGTGTCGCCAAAGGTCCTGCATGGACTTGGCATTGGTGTTGTAATCAAAGATTCTTCATTATCATTTTCAGGTACTTGTCGTGGTGTTTCATTTTCACAAATAGGTGTCTATTATATAATTTAAATCAATTTGCGATAATTAGCTGATTGATTTTCGTCGTTAGAAACTTCCTCAAGATCCATTAAAATTTACTATTTTCGGTATAAACACGACGTGAATCTAAAAAAATCAAACTATAATCATTTATACCGAGGAACACAAATCTCTTCTCTAAAAAAAAGTTTATTGTAAGTAAAAAAATGTTTAATGTTTTCTAGTAAGTAACCGTAAATAATAACAAGTCCATAAAAATTTTAAGAGTTACGCGTAAAAACAAACATGTTGGACATAACTTCATTTACTTTGATAACAATAATAAGTTGTTTTCTTTGTAACAATTATTTAGGAAATCATATTTGAAAGAAGCCTACAATTTATTATTGTTATTTGTGAAAAAAAATTGTCGCAATTACTAAGTCATAGTATAAGCGGACATGTCTGACAAGACCGCGTTAGCACCGAGCGGCGCGCATTTTAAAACACCGTACAAAAAGATATGTACAGCTGATGTCCGCATCTACGACACTTATTCGTTGTATTTATAATACTTGTTCTCTTATACGATTTGTAAAACTAAGTAAATAAACAAAATTTAAAAAAAAATCTTATGTCAGTATGTGCGCATAGATAATCTAAAGCCAATAATACAATAAAAAAAAATGCCATTTTCGACATGTCTTTATATACGTAGGGACCGTCGTAATTATAAACATTCACCTAGCCTTTTTCGCCATTAGCCGCCTAATATTTCAACAAAATAATGTTTAGTTAAATGTAGCAAGGCGGCTGGCCTACTTAGGAAAATTAAAACGTTTGCCTCTTTGGTCTGACACTTCGCCCCAAACCGAGCACAAATCAACGTTACACATTTTATCCAATTAGTCGGGAAGGGATACTGCGAAGAAAATAATGTAGAATGTCTGTGGAGAGAAACAAAGGAAATTGTCACCCTTATTCTGTTGATGGAAAGATCTTGGTTAAGTGCAGAGATATATGTGACCTCATTTTTTGTTCAGGCAATCTCTGTCCATTCGAGTTTTTTATTTTACTTAGCCTATACTTCCTCAGTGCTACAGTGTGCATGCAGCTATGCGGCAATACCATTTTAGCCTAGCAGCCCTTTTTTCCAACATCTATAATTCCCGTCTTTAAGCGCAGCCGAGTGTTCTTGATTCTGTGGGATCTCTTGACATCCAGAATACTATATAATATAATAAAGATCCGATAGAATGAGGATCACCACACTTCGCTCAAAGACGGGATTCATAGAAGTCGGAAAAAGGCTGCCAGACTAAAATGGGATTGGACGGGTCGCATCAGCCGCATGGCCACTGGATCAGTGGGAAAGTTAAAGCTTAATAATATAAAAACCAGGAATGAACAGAGATGGCCTGAATTGATTTATTAAATACGGGGCTTTTGTCTATGTTGTCGGCCAAACCCGATTTTAGGATAAACTAGTTTCGCCTAGGCCAAATCAGTTCTCCCTATAGGTACGCGTGTCCCGTGGGACTCCTATTTCTGGGTGGTTATAAAAAAAGGAAACCTGCCACTGTGTCGGGGTGTCCTAAAACTCTGAGCTCACTTCGCTCGCTTTTGGAATAGTATCGCAGGTTTGGCCTAAGCAAGACTATTGCATATATAAATCGGGTTTGGCCGGTAACATCCACATGTATACGCCCATCCCATACTGGTTTCCATGAAAACTTCCACTATATCTGACGACCCTTCTTGCTTATCGCCTACGTTGACTGTATCCCTCAGAAAGCTACTAACTCGATGTAATTCTAAAAGTACGTTCGCTTTTCACTATCAAGCTGCAATAAACTCAATTTACTCCCATCAGATCATAGTCAACTACTAACAGAAGTCGGTCTCCAGAGAGACTAAAAGGATTAATACAAATTGAGACAGATTAGCGGCGTACAATCTGCGAAAAGCCAGGGAACACAATGCCATAATATTGGTAAATATGCTTCGGCTAATACCGTTCTCCGTCCTGTTCAAACGGAATGGATAGTGGTGAGGGTGGGGTATGAAACAGACAAGGTGAAGAACGTTTATTGGTGCTCGATTCTTGCGTAATCTAACCTCTAGAACCCAGTAACTGGATACGATACTCCTTGGCAAGGCTGGTAGTAGATTTCACTGGCTTCTGATTCTCCGTAACGGCGGTCAGAGGTCTACTATATTATGATAGCTAGCACCAACGGCTTAATGTGCTTTCCGAGGCACATTTTTTAGGAATAACAGTATGTTAAGATGGTCACCCATCAATAGTCTGACCTCGGCCAGTCTTGCTTAACCTTGTGCAAAAACTTCGAATCAGATCCATTGATCCATTTTTCAATTGATACATTTCGCATGTTTAATAGAAAACAGAACTTACTCATAAAAGAGGGTATTTCAAAATTGAACCTCATTATTGAAACATAATTTTTGAAATTCAAATACCTTCTTTTTTGAGTTAGGCCTCTTTTCTATTAAGCATACGATGTGTTATAAATTTGTGTTTGTTTATATGTTTTATTTACAAAAATATATTTTAGTGTCGTTACACCCAAAAAATATTTTTCAGTAGGTAGGTAATATTGAACGGTTAAACGTAATTTTACGAACTGCTGATTTCAAAATTTATAGATTTATGCTGACCAGCATCATAACTTATGGTTTATGGCTTCGAATCATTATGTTTATGGCGGTGTGGTATAGGCAGAATAATTTACTGGTTAGTAATGTCAATACTTCCTGTTTTTGTCCACGGTAATTAGAGAGTATAGTTTAGTGAGCAGTTATTACTACTGTCAGCTCGTTATTGAGAAAAGGCCCACATTTTACAGCAGGATATGAGAGGGTTATAAAATAGAAATTGATTCAATTAAGTTTATCATCATCATCATCACCGAGTGGTAACGGCCTCGACTTACGAGTTGTAGGTCGCGGTTACAAACCTAGTCAGGCGAATTATTTTGTGTAATTTATTTCATCACCCCTGCTCTCAAAACGGTGAAGGAAAACATCGTGAGGAAATCGGCATGTCCACGAGTCAAAAATTTGAAGTCATTTGACATCCATCAACCCGCAATGGGCCTGCGTGGTGGATTACAGCCCATTCTCTCCTCTAGAGAGCAGGCCTTAGTCCCAACAGTGGGAACATTATAAGGCTGATGCTATGCTATGGGAGGATTAGAAATTGTTTCAATTGAGTTTATCATCACGTTGGTAAAGTAAATTGAAGGTACCTACGACATACACAAACGCAAGGTATATGTTTTAAACGTTACCTTGCTGTTGAAATTACTCCTGTATCGTGAGTGTTATGCACATTTAATTCTCATACACAAGACACCCAGACCCACAAAAATTATCAGGCCATACAATTACTTTTTCCGAGCGGGAATCGGACCTGTGAAACCAAATACAGTAGTTATTTCTTCAACCATGCTGTGCTATTGTCGTAAAATAATTAAACTAACATAAACTAACATGAAGCATGCGCAGAAAACTCCACGGACACTTTTTGACTCAATTTTTTTATCGACAGCAAATTACTATCTAAGAAATTTTATATTAAAAAGAAAAAAAAATAGAATACCAAGACAGACTTAACTAAATTCTATAATTCAAATAACGATTACGCCAGTCTGAAATAAAAACCTCGCAAAAAGTTCTATATTTAAACGCGACAAAAAAGTAAAACAGCTGCGACGCCCAGAGACGACGAAAAAGACGAAAACAACCGATCACAACTCAATTTACGGCAAAATGAAAGAAGACACTTGATTCCAATCCAATCATGATAGCGTGTAAGTGGGCGCGTACACTTACCCATCGCGATTGTTTGAGGCACCATCGAGATGTTTGAAGATACTTTCACACAGGTGCGACTTACGTGCGACAAATCGCGTTGGGAGTTTAAGGTTACCTTTTATGGAAAGTTTAATCTGAGCGAACAGTAACAGTCTAATTAACTTTAATGATTCGATTTAGAAAGTAGTTACGCCAGCTGTCGATTTTGTCTTCAACACCATCGACGTGGTGTGACTTGATGTGCATCAAATCCCTTTGTCCCAAGATGCTGACACTTGAAACGTTGCCGTACATGGGGAGGTCAATCCGAACAGAGACGAAACTAGTAGCAATCTCGTTAGCTGTAATGATTCGCTTTATTGAGAAATCCAGCAGAGTTCATCTTGACGCTGTAACTTCTACACGTGATATTACAGTCATGTCGTGAAGACTAAAAGACTTTCGGCAGAGGTATCTGTAAATGGGGAGATCTATCTGAACCGGCACGATAACAATGAAAAATTCCATCAGTATAATATTAAATAGTCGATTAAGGTACTGTCATAGAGTAGGTACATTCTGATGTTGTAATTTCCCCAAAGACAAATCAGGAAACCTTGAAGGTAGAACTGATGCATAATCAACCTTGTAAGGTTTTCATTGCTGAGATTTAAACCTTCTCTCTCTATAGGAAAGGGGGAATATGCCGTAATCCACCAAGCGAGCGCAATCTTCTGTCTTTGAATTTTTGGTTCTAGGAGGTGCCGGTTACTTCATGATGTTTTCCTTTGCCGTTTTGAGAGCAGTGGTGATGAAATCCTCTTGATTGAAACATACAACTCATAAGTCAAGGCTATTGTGACAAAATCAGCACTGCTCATGAATATACTGATCGTTGGTCCCTATGGACATAAATAGAATTCCTTCTGCAGTTTCACCTTTGTAAGCTACGCTTGTATCTAAGGATTGGTTGTCGCAAAGTCTTGTCGTGAAATCGCGTCGCGCCGTTTTGCCACTGCCTTACCTAAACGCTGTCTTGTCGTTCTGTTATTATTGCCAGTGTTATTGGAAGATAACGTGTGTTGTAACCATTAAAGGGGCTTCGAATAGTCTTTGACATTGCTTTGCATTTTTATCTTTTTTACGTATACCGTTTTATGTTAAAGAAAGTAAGTGCTAAGTAGTTACGCCTTGTGCCTGGGTGTTAAAAGAATGAGGAATTATATTACTGGTTTTTACAGGCTTGAGGTGTCTGCCTTCGGATTTTGCTCTGATTTTTAACATCAAATATCATCTACGGAAAGTGGGTGAAAGAGAACTGACAATAGTGCATTTTGATACAAGTGGAGTAAGTTTTTCATCGCGACCGATGCGAAAATCGTCTGAGCCGTAGGAAGAGGCGAGGAATGCAGTAACTTCCACGTGTATCAAACTACGATTTTCAATACATTTATGAAAATACATAAACGGGTTTTTATATATCAACGTGAGTTAACGCACTAATACAATAAATCTTATAAATTGAGGTAGGGGCGAGCTCGCGCACTTTTCCGCACTAGTGCGAAAAACAATAGGTAATTACGCAAATAACGCCTTTAAAAGCATTAAAGATACTAGTGGGGTTTTCAAGGAAGTGTATTGTATAAAGCTTATTCTAAAAGCATTCATATATAGTCGAAATATTAGTCAGAAAGCTAGGTATCACTTTGAAATTGTAATGTTGCTATTTCCCAACTGATGCATTTCTGAACGAAATTCTGTAGGAAACGGAGGTAGATCCGCAGGTTTCGGATACAAATTCAAAGCAAATTCTGAACGGTGTCAACTCTATTTGCTTCGGCTTCTTAGCAACGCATTGGGAATGCAACAGGCTTTTCCGAAAATCTGTTAACATTCTGTGGTAGGCTTGTTTAAATTCATGCCTTTTTAATCTTTATACAACATTAGTTTTAGTATATTCGAAACCCGAAACACAAGTCTAGTATTTTTATGTAAAGAATCTATGTAGGAAATTTCATAACTGTGTCATGAAAAATCACAAAGTTGCTTGTTTTGTTACCTGGTTGTCTACACAAATACATGATCAGCGGGCCATCCCGGCGACTAAGGGGTTGTTTTGCTCCCGCACCCAGCTGTGCGCTAGCTTGTAATGCCCGCTATGACCTGCCGTGACTTGTGTTGTACTGAGCGTCGGTGTGACTTGTGACCTTTTTTAAATATTTTTGGGAAAAATATAAGATAGTAACTAATTATTAGGATTGATTCTGTAGCGACATCAATGTCACAAATGAACTAATCCTGCATCGCGCAAGTAAGATTCGCGGCGCGATTGGAACATATAGAACAAACCCGAAATCATCCATCGGGCAGTAGCCCACCAGATATAACACCTGTCTGGTCGGAGGATCCTCCCTTTTCAATGGAGGTATGTGGGACTTTACTCTCTGTTCCACTACCTCCAAACTGGTGACCCTCGACAAAGAACGTCAGCGCAGCCTTCGTGCAGCAACTACTTCGTGACGTCATCATCACTTCCTCAAGCTTTCGAGCAGCGAGCCATACAGCCAGCACCCACGGCTATATGGGTATCCTGACCACCAGCATGCCTACTGGGTCATACCTGGTCATCACCCTCAGCCTCGTCAGCGACCTTGGCTAAGCACCTGTACCTTCGGCCAGTCACATGAAGAGCCTTGAAGAACCTCTCCTGGTCGACGACAGCAGTCAAGCCCTACGTCGCACAGCACCGCTCCGACTCACTGGAGCCAGCCGCAATACTCCGACTCACTGGAGCCTGCAGCATCGTATCCCGACTCACTGGGATAGCACCACCCCGACTCACTGGGGCATCACCGCAGACAGTTCCGACTCACCGAGAACTATGCGGAATCCGGTTCCGACTCACTGGAACCAACCTCCATTGGCCTGGCACGCATCACACGACGCATCAAGAAGCATCAAGAACCATCGATCTCCGATCTCCGGAGGGGAGTGATGTAGCGACATCAATGTCACAAATGAACTAATCCTGCATCGCGCAAGTAAGATTCGCGGCGCGATTGGAACATATAGAACAAACCCGAAATCATCCATCGGGCAGTAGCCCACCAGATATAACACCTGTCTGGTCGGAGGATCCTCCCTTTTCAATGGAGGTATGTGGGACTTTACTCTCTGTTCCCATACCCCTAAAATTCAGTTACTGATTCTGGATAAACTATAATTATTCAGGTTTCGTTTGTTAATATTATTATTTTTGGTTTGCATATACATATATACATGTTAAGTTGTAATATTTGTTAGATTAGATATATATACACCGTTAAATTTTGGTCGTTTTAATCCCGTGGAGGGCCGATTCGGTACATAAAACACTATCGATTTGTAAAGATAAAATTAAAAAATAAAGTACTTTTTTTCTTTAAGTCGAGGTAATATACGCATGAATGAAATGATTTTTTTTAAGTAAACGAGTCAATGACCTTGTAGGTAGTTGTCGGTCGTTGCGTAATAACTACTTACAGTTCATAGGCCTCGCTCAGCTGCCGTTTACCTTAAGAAATTAATTTCGTACATGCGAAAATTAATTTTAGTTTAAAAAAAGTACTTTATTTTTAATTTTCTCTTTACAAATCGATAGTGTTTCATGTACCGAATCGACCCTCTGCGGGATTAAAATGACCAAAATTTAACGGTGTATAGTTATTTGTGAATGGAAATAAATTATATGCGAATACTTTAATTATTATTAAAGTATTACTGCTTACCGCAGAAAAATATGATGCTCCAGAGAAATATTCCACGAGAGAAATGCCGCGTGAACAACATAGTGCATAGTGTAGGTAGATGCAGGTTAGCCTCCCATTTTGAGGAGATGATTTTTGATAATTAATATTAAAAGGCGCAGGACAAGAACAAAAGTATATTGAAAAATTAACCCTGACGAATTTCTTTTATTACGTCAGAAATCATCCAATGACTTTTCCCACTCTAGGGCATAGGGGATTGACTATTTCCCTGGTGTCCCTTTCGGAAGCGAACCCATGGGCCCAGTAGGCAGTAGGTATAATAAAATACCTACATATGTATACCACAATAATGGATTCCATAAATTCCACTTAGCCTTCATGCTCTCTCCTAACTGTGCTGTGCCCGACAGGGTCCATATTGATCTTGAAATATTTTATACTATCTTTGTAAATAACATGGAATGCAATAAAGTATTGAGGCTTAGGCCCTGCTGGGCCCCTATGGTTTTGCTTACATTTAATCTCTTTGGACACGTGGAATACCGCAAGTGTGACAGTCTGTCAACTATTTCATCTTCTTCTTTGCGTTTCGATGAACTCAAATTAAATTTTATCTGACCAATATTTCGCAACCTGTAGGTACAGCTCTGTCATTGGCCTCGGAAAAATACTGTAAAGTGCAGGTTGTTGTGCAAGATGGGCAGCATAGCAGGTAACTACTGTAATTACTCAATGAGGTCCTAAAATATTTCAATTTCCAAAATGATTTCAATAAGTCTATTATTTTTGTTTTATTCTAAACTGTCACATTTTTTAAAACACAGAAACAGAAGACTAATTTTCATACGCGAATGTCAAAGTGATATTTAACAATGTTTACTCAATTATGACAACGACGTGTCAGGACTTTTTGCGCGCAATTTCGTTTGGCTTTGTACAGCGTAACATTTTCAACATTTTGTTTGATGTTTTAGGGTCCATAATTAAATTATGGTGGTCGGCGTGTCGATGGAAAAATGTTACTTTTCTGGTTTCAAAAATATTTGTTTATTTTTATTAAAACGTATTGGTGAGTTTTAACTGAGTTGTTTTGTCTTCGATTTCATCTCCCCAGCAGTTATTATGGTAGGTAAAGTGACATAACTGACAAAAAAATTTACGTGTAAAAGTGTTTGTAAAAAACCTACTTGCAAAATAAATATCGTTTATCATGTAACAACTTTACCGTTTTCAGATTAATTCCTGTACTTATGCTACAAGGCCCAGCTTTATGCCAAATTTTAGGTCAACGGGAAGTACCCTATGAATTTTAATTTCCTTGAGAGTGTCGAAATATGCGTTTTTTGCGACATAAACGCCATTTTTTTTTTCTCGCTAGCGAAGAAGTTTCATTTTTTCACTACTTTAAGGGACCACAGACTTAAGTAGTATAGTTTGAACTCAACTCAATACCATCACGCTTTTCCAAGATAAAGGATCTTGACAGAGACTGAGAGACGGACATCAAAATGATGCTATAAGGGTTCAATTTTTGCTTTTCGAGATTCGAAACTCTAAAAATGCTTGTATGGTTAGCAACAAAAACTATTTAAACACAAAAATACCCCATTATCAGCACAAAACCCATCCAGGGGTACATAACCGAGGAAACAGGCTGTTAATAGGTCTGTTCAACTAGCCAGTGGGATAAGCGAACCTTAATTACGGGCAGGGGTGGCGGGGGCCGAAGAAATGGATGGCCTCCGGTTCCGCTGCCTTTAAGTTCGGTAATTTCAGTTAGCAGCAAATGGGGGGAACTTGGACGTGCCTAATGTAGGATTGGAGGACACTTCATGTGACCAGAGTAAAGGTACTTCGATTTGGGGGATGATTTAAGTGATCTCACTATCATCATAGCCGGAGTCCTGGACCGCAGAGTAAAGAAGAACCAAGGAGTGGGTTTTAGTTTGTAAAAGTCTGACGCGACCTCTGACTCTGCTCTAGAGCGGGAGAATTCAGTGGATGATTTGCCATTTCGAAAAAAAAGGACTTCTCAGACTTCTATTGAAGAAAACCCATCTTTATTGATTCAGTTGCCTTTTTTCTTTCGAATATTCTTGCAACCCACCTTTTAACCCTGTATACACACAATGGTCCACTAAGCAAATCAAGATAGATAGAACCCTGTGTACACCATTTGTAGTACCAAAGTTTTATATTTTGCATCGCGTTGAATTTTAAACCTCAATATGCCTTTGGGTGTCCGTGACTGAAAACTGTCAGTTACAACTGTTATCAAAGCTAACCCTACAAATAATAAATAACAGAAACTATATTTTATTTTTATGTTGAAATATAATCGCGCCATTTATAACTGTACAAGTACGATAAAAGTGACTAGCGGTGAAAAATGAACTGGTAAAACGAGAACGATTTTAACACCACCGATAATATCACAATGTCCGGAACACGTACAGTTTAATATTTTAACTTACGTGACTCCTGATATTTACTGAAACTGATTCTTTTAAAGCCTGCTGGTTAGTGAGCCACTATTTGTTGTGTAGGATGTTGCTTTTTTTTTGGCTGTTGTGTTTCATCAAGGTGGGATCCACGGGGAATTTCTGAAAGGGATGCCATAGTTCTATAAAGCGAAGAGCGACTGAAGGAATACAGGTGTGTTTTAAGTCAGTAAAAGTCTGACTTACCTCCCACTCCACCCGGAATGGGAGAACTTGATCATTTACCACCTTAGAAAAGGAGAACATGCTAGTTTCCTCACGATGTTTTTATGCATCGGTCGCGATGAATATAACTTACACGAAGTAGTGTGTTA
This sequence comes from Leucania comma, assembly GCA_958295575.1. NCBI lineage: Eukaryota > Metazoa > Arthropoda > Insecta > Lepidoptera > Noctuidae > Leucania > Leucania comma. Next base: position 14,987,720 of record OY282480.1, on the reverse strand, counting down.
AAACTTGAACAACACTGCTCTGGTGCTACTTTATTTTTATCTTGTTCCGTGTCCTCATCAGTCTAGTAAAGCTGTATACCGTAATGAAAAATTTGCAAGTCATCGTGTTTATGACGAGAAAGTCTTTGTTGCACTGGACGAAGCATCGGCACTCGATACCTAGGCAAAGAAGAGTGGCAACGTTGCACGACATTGTGCCACATTCTTTATTCAAATTCTTGCAACGTCATCTGTTGCCTCGCGGATAGCCGGTCTTAATACATTTCATTAAATGCGTATTTTTCTTCAAGAGCCCTCACAAAACGTCTTCCAAGAAAAATATATTTGAAAAGTTTCCTGTCTTAAGCAACGACTTAATTATTTTACAACAATGGTCGCTTGTTTTAAGTAACTCTTTGTGTTTACAGAGTAATTGCTGTTCGTTTTAGGTCATAATTTTAAGTTGCCATAATTTATAAAGTTCTGGCAGCGTACCTTGCCTAGGTTCTTTCGGAGTTTATCTTAGCTGTGTTTTATATGAGGGACTTACATATTTTTAAAGAGAGCATTTTTAAGTACCTTTTTACCTAAATATGTACAAACAAACATTTTTTTTTATTCTATTTTTTATTTCAAGTGATGGAATATAATAATTATCATAGTAAAAAAAAAACACAAAAAATCTACTTTAATTACCAAAACCCTTAATTCAGTTTAAAAAGAAATCTTCAGATTTTTTTTTTGTGAATTCTTCCCATTTTTCTTACCTTCCCTGGACGAATCACGAATATTTCAAGACTAAAAATTAGCCAAATCGATCCAGACGTTCTCTCTTTAGCGAGACTATCGAACACCTATTTATTTTTATATAATCGTAGATAGATTAAGATCCGGATTAGAGAAAGAAAAAAAAAAGTTTTTGGTTGTTTAGTCAACACTATTTATTCACACACGCACAGATACACCATCACGAACTCACACACATACACTCACGAAAGCATATTTGTCTACTTTTAGTTTTAAAAATGTTTTCAATACACTTGCTCAGACAGTGGCTCTTATTACACTACAATTAGGTATATAATGGCACCTGTTACCAAAATTTTGACATTTTGATTACCTTTACGCACTAGTGCTGTAATGTAGCTATAACCTTTTTGTTCAACCTGTTTGAATCAACAAATTTTGAATACGAAAAAATAAAATCTGTTAGTGGTCTATGGCCATCATTTTAAGATGCGCGCGGCGGTTTTTGGCGTATTTTTTTGGAGTGAAGTTCATGGGCAATTAAATTAAATCAAATACTATAAAAACATTATAAAATGTAACGTCCATATTCTATTGTCACTACGAATTACATTAACGTAAAAACTTTTCACACAAGAAAACAAACGACGACTAGGAAATATGATCAAAAGACTATAATATAGCCATAGCCTAGCGCGTGCCTATGAAAAATGATTTAATTTTTTACCGCCATGTTATGAAAAATTTTACTAGTTTTACCGTTATAATATCAGTTAGCTGAATTATTTTTCTTCACAAGTGTATTGAAAAACGTCGTATGATACACTTGAGTAATAAATGGTTACCGTTCTTGGCTCTTTTAAGATCCTCGCCAAGGCTCGGGTCTTAATACCGCCTCGACGGTAACCTCCTACATTACACACCTAAATCATAATGTACTATTTTTGTTTTAATTCTTTCTCACTGAACACACTCTGTCTGAAGGAACATTAATGTCACATTATTGTAAGGAAGACACAAACACCTGTAACACAGTTTCTACTAGCAGGCGTTAGAGAATCCTATAAAAAAAATACTAATCATGTCAATATAATAAGTACATTTTGATACAAGAGCGGAAAGTTCAGAAAGTTGTCATTGCGACCGAGACGAAATTCGCACTAGCCGTAGACGAATGTGTTATGGACCCGTGAGGACGTGTCAAACGTCTTTTTTTAATACACTTATGACTCGTGGGAGTTGATCAGTGCCTCGCAGGGGTCTGAGCCTGATGCAATAAACAATTTTATTACAATTAAAATTGTGGCGGGTGTGAGCACTCGCCCTTTTTTGCACTAGTGCGGAAAACATTCCATTGCGTGTCTAAAAGCGATGGGATAAGAGCAGATTTTCTAGTAACTGTATTGAAAAAGGAATTATTTATAACATTACGCCAGTACGCTCTGAAAGATTACCGCTGATTTATAAGTAGGCAGCAGCTATTATTAAAAATACAGAACTTTCCCAGAGTTATCCTTAGAGAAAATCTCATGTATTTACTAATAAAAACGGTTGGAAATGAGTATTTCTATTATTAGAATGCACTATGTATTGGTATTCATGAGCTTGAATACACGTAACCTGCTTATAGGCGCTGGGTCATGTATTATTTATGGGATTGCTTCTACTTTCACTCCCCTTACTGAATGACTAATAGATAAATAAGTACTTACCTCATCTAAGCTATGTTAGCAATGGTGTCATGTATAATACGCGGCAAATCGGTTAAAATCCTTGTCACGTAAGTTAAACCATCATGGCGACCTTGAATACGCAATGAATACGCAATAACCGATTTTCGGGTCTCAATCGAAGTGAGGGGCTGCGCGTAACTACAGCAAAGCACGCAATGGTCTGTTTTCCACACTAGTGCAGAAAAAAGCGCGTGCTCTCCCCAACCATAATTTTGATTCCCTAAAATATATTTTTTGGTTACACATACATATTTTACTGTATTTACATTCCCTATTTAAGTAAATAAAAACTACACAGCATACATACAGCATCGTCCAGTATCAACGCTTTCTCGACAAGATGTATACAGAATTTAATACAACAATGTAAGGCTGCCTGCACACTGTCATCTGCGGCTGCGGTAGTCAGGAAGCAATTTACAGACCGCTCAAGCTGCTTATGATCCACACATCAATCACTCAAACACACACAGTCGTGTGTGGCTGAATGCTGTCAACAGTTGCAAGTTCAGCTGGAACCTTTGAAGTTTCTAATAAATCATATTGTGATCCCTGCCTTATGCCTAGATTATAGTAGGATTTTGATGTTATCGTAATCTTTTTAAATTAATATTAGTATTTAATGACAGAAATAATAACAAATAAAATAATGACGTAAATTGTTTGTACCTACGACTATGAAATCGAATTAGTCTACGTGGATTAATTTTATCACACTAAGATTATAAACGCAAAAGCTTACTGGATGTCGGTTACATTTTCACGCAAAAATATAGAATGAATTTCGATGAAACTTGGTGCATGAGTATTACTTATAGAGTATTACTAGATGCTTCTTATCATGGAACTGATGCACGAGTACTACTTATAGAGTATTACTAGATGCTTCGTATCATGGAAGTAAGTATGTTTCAATGGGATAATTTTCTATTATCATTCGGGCAAAGACCGCATCAGTTAGTGAATAATCACGCTAATACATATTATAAAGGCGCAAGTTTATGAATGCATGTAGGTGTCTTTGTGTGTATGTTTGTTGCTACTTTATGCTCGACAAGCTGAACCGATTTCAATTAAACTTGGTAGACAGGTAGACCATGACCTAAAGTGGCACATAGTATACATTTGCGCGGGCTTGCGGATGGCGTGCAGTGGGTAGCACGCTGTCCGATCGTCCGGTAACCGACCGGACCGAGCCCAAGTCGTCGACGGTGCGTTCTGTTCCCGCGCGCCTCAAGGAGCTGTCAGCACACCGAAGAGGCCCAGCCTGCTAACTGCAGGCAGGCAGGGTCGAAGCCTACTGGGGTCATGGGTTAATTTCCGAAAGGAATGCCCGGCCCCGGCACGATAGGCTACGAAGGAACGGGGCTGGTTTTTAGTCAGTAAGAGTCTGACACTACTTCCCGCTCCGCCCAAGGGTGGGATTTGTCATTGAATGATTTTACCTATCATAAAAAAAAACATGGTATACATTTTATCCCGAGAGTGTTCCGCTGAGATATTTTTTTACTAACGCAGCAGCAGCTAGTGTTGTATAAACCTAATTTCAAAAGATGTGGGTGCAACATTTTGTTCGAACTCCACACGGTCATCTGTGGCAGTGTCTTTATGAGCCGCACATCAATCACCCGGGCAGACACAGTCATGTGCAGCTAAAGGTTGTCAGATGTTCTAACTCTCGTAGTTGGGAAAAGTTTCGTGAAGAACAACTGTCACTATGCTGACAACAAATTCCAGGGTCATATGGAGGTTTGTGTAAACTAAAATTAGAATAAATTTTTAAAGATTTTTTTAAATACATTTACTATAAAATCTAATCGAGAGATTAAATCTTACATGTCAATTTGACAATCAATTAGCATTCGATAAATATAAATAAAATAACTGTCTAACAGAGAGTAGAAAGACACTATTAGGGTATTTTTTTCCATTGGCCCAGCAGCGGTACATTACATTTTGAATAAAAATAACTATCTAGCTAGTAGCTTTAAATAAAATAGCTGATTTAGATAGCCATCAAGCGCCGGTATTTATATACCTTCAATGGCGCTGTTGATCGATTTATTAGAACAACAGCATGTGTACTTATCCTTGGAATAATAGGTACGTCACTTCATTTCTTGATGGCTTATTATGTCATTACTTATTCAGAAACAAATTGCAGTAAAAAATCTATATCTTTTATTGAATTTGCTGCCACCATGGTAGAAGCAACAGCTAGTCAGTTATATTTTAATTCAAAATGGAACAACAAACCCTGTATTATCATATTTTCACCCAAAAGACGTCCACTGTTGGAAAAAGACCTCTTCAAGTGACACCATAACGAACGGTCTACAGGAACGTTCCAATACCATCTCGTATCCATCGGATTTCCACGACTCTCACCTGCAGGTCTCAGGCCACTTTTGTAGAATCATAAGAATCATATTTTTTTTAAACGGCAATATTTACAAATATGATTCTGATATGCAGTGAATTGAGTATGATTCGACTAATTTGTGCAACCATTTTACGATCATTAGAAGAATTGCTTATGATCTGCTAGGAATTCGGAATATGATTTGCTCTAGATGAATTGCTCATGTGACGTTTTTAGGCCAGCAGATCGTCGGTCCACCTTGTGAAACGCCTTCCAACGTTGCGTCTTTCAGTTTGCAGTCGCTTCTCCAGAACCTTTCGTATCTTATGATAACTAATATAAATGTATAAATTAACTAGCTAGCTCGACTGATGTAGATATTGATTTATATCTTTTGCTACGTACGCTAGCTTCAGCACACTGCTTCACTTTTTTTTAATCGATATAAACTAGTGCTTGACTGCGATCCCACCTGATAGTAAGCAGTGATGCAATCGTTGATGGTGAGGCGCATTAGTTTATTAAGAGCCTATTCGCTCTAGCCTTGAAGATAATCGGACGAGAAGACGCACAAGGCAAACTGTTCCAGTCGTGTGTTCTACTTAAGTAAAGAATCTTTTTCCCAAAGGAATGCAGTATCAGGACAAAAGTATCACCAGAATGTATAATGTCCTGATTGGGCTGATTGTCAACCTGTATGCCAAGTTTCGTTCAAATCCTTTCAGTCATTGAGATTTGTATTAATAACATACTAGACTGCCAGCGACTTTGCTAGCATGGAAGAGTAAAATTTTCCCCAGGTATCATACTCCTAGGATTGTCCAGTGTTCTATTCCGGGATATGGTCAACCTGTTTGCCAAATTTCATTCAAATCGATTTAGCTGTTTTAGTGTGAAGAAGTAACAATCATACACACACATACAAAACTTTCGTCTTTATTCTAACAGTGTAGGATAACTCATTTATTTCACAAATACATAATTATATACATTATATTGCTATCTAAACATTCAGACACCAATATTTACAATATAAAGGATAATTTAAAATACACTATCACTTGTAAAGACTATTAACAAACAAATAATCGATTTAAAATACCATCAAAAGACGTATCACCATCATCCCCATCGTAAAAAGTTGTGTGACATAATGATGCAGATTGAAAGCGTCTACCTACATAATACCACCTTTATACTCGTATCATATAATAATATAAAATACGCACGAAGCAGAAGTTTCGCGTTCATAAAGACGGCGAGGCGCCAGTGGGCCATACAATATGTTAGGCGCTGTTCTCAACAAAATAATATCGTGTCCCTCGATCCAGTTCTCTCTCTCTGTAATGAACCGTAGCTTGCGTGCTCATTATTATATTTTGTGAAGCACTTTTGTGGGACAGTGTACTTACCGCTGGTATGAAGAGCTGTATTTGCTTAAAGAATTATAACCTTTCATTTTAATGAAACTTCTACGGTCTGGAGTAAGCGTTTTGCCTCGGTGTTTTTACCGCGTACAGAAACTTCTACGGTCCGGACTAATCATTTTGCCACGTCGTTTATACCGCGTACATCGAAGGATTAGAATAGTTTGCATGCGCTGGTTTTACCGTCCGATTATAATTTTGATATCGTCAAGGCTACAGTGCATAGGCTATTAATAAACTAGTGTGCCTCAACATCAACGATTGCAGCACTGCTTACAATCAGGTGGGATCGCAGTCAACCACTAGTTTTTAATAATAAAAAAAAAGATTACTGCATTTTCATGAAACCGGGTATATTATTGTTCAATTTTATATTGCTAGTCTAAATTGAGCACCACAGCAGGACAAAGGCCTCCCCTTTCTACTTTCAAATCTCTCTGTCTAGTCAGCTAACTGGCGAAATTGAGTTGGTAATTTAAATAGTTTTTAGAGCTTTGTACTTCAATAAGTGAAAATGGAATATTTATAGAATCAATTAGTAGTCTCTCTATCCGTCTATAGCGTAATGGCATCAACCTGAAATGAATATCAAATACTCACCCCCACCCCTTGAAACGGGGAAAATCAAATAATTTTGACGTTCGCATGGTAATCAAAACCTAAACAGGACTTTCGTTGACCCAAAATCATGAAATTTAGCAAGAAACAATATGATGTAGTAGAAATAAAGAAAAAATTTCGAAACCCATAATTTTTTTGTTATAATATCATTACATAATTACTTGTTTGCGATTCAGAAAAAAAGAAAAATTAAACTCGCTTTGAAAATCGAACTATTTATCTACATACAGTGGAGCCTTCACTAAGCGAGTCTTCAGTGGGTCGAATTTTTTTCTGATGACCATGTGTTTTTGCTATAATCAGCATCGGACGTTAAGTGAAGTAGTACATTTTGATACAAGTGCAGAAAGTTTGTTATAGCGACCGAGGTGGAATTTGCCCGAGCCGCAGGCGAGTGTGTCAAACGACGTTTTTCAATACTCTCACGACTCGTGGGGGTTGACCCGCGCCTCGCGAATATTGACGCGGGCCTGATAAACCATTTTATTCTCTAGTGCGGAAAACCGTCCTTTGCATGCCTAAAAGTGGTGTGATAAGAGCGGATTTTCGAATAAGTGTATTGAAAAATTAATTTTGTAATTTTATTCTAACTGAGAAATATGAAAACACTTCTCTGCAATATTGTACAGTTTTACACGGAATCACTCGTGTACGACAGCTTACGAGCAAGTCCTTTATGACTGAATTAGAAATAAATTACGAAATTCTTTACCCATAAAGTTAACGCTCTATAAATTCATAAGGGCATTATTTTCTTCTTCATTCTGTCGGCGCGTTATTCATAGTTTAGTGAATTATAACGTCCTGAATTTGTTTTATTTTCTGGAGATTTTTAGAGTGCAAAAATCTAAAATTGCTCTTTTAGAGAAACATAAACGAGTACCTATAAGAATAATGCAAAGAGCAACTGAAGAAACACTGTCGGTTTTAGTCAATAAAAGTCTGACGCGCCATGTCACTTTCAGAGCGAGCAAGGTTTTTTTTTATTTATTTTTATGGTAGGTAAAATCATCCAATGACAAATCCCGCCCTTGGGTGGAGCGGGAAGTAGTGTCAGACTCTTACTGACTAAAAACCTACCCCGTTCCTTCGTTGCCTAGAGCGAGCAAGTGTTAGGTTTAATTTAAAACGAAATTAATAATTTATTTTAATGGCAATATTTGAAAATATTAAATTGGTGCAGATCAATTTTATTGTAATGGCAACACCGAAAACGGTAATTTGGAAAAAGACGCGGCAACGCTCTCTTTCGGTTCCGGCTGTCATAGGAAAAGACGTCCTCCGTGCTTGAGTTATTGTAAGCGGAGATAAGTTGGATATCGGTGTTCTACTGTAACATTACAGGTAAATTAATAGTAAATTATTATATTGTAAATGTAATATTAATTATGGAAAGAAAAGGATGTGATTGTGTAAAGTATATCATTTGCTTTTATAGTACAATGGAATTAAATGAATTCATAAAGTGTTTAAGTGTTTTCTATTACGTATATTCTGCCCCATCATATTGGACCTCTGTAGCTTCAATGAATAAATCTATAGTTTCACATAGTACCCTCAAATATAAATATTAGAAATTGAATTAAAGTAACTAGTATGTGAAGTGTTGGAAATAGATTCTTACACAAGGTTTAAATCTCTTGTATGAAACCATGTTAATTTTTAACACTGTAGTGACAAAAGTAAAAAAATAACCCATAAACATCTGCTTAAAATTCCAATGCCTACCATTTCAGTAACATAAAAAACCCTATCACCACATTAGCTTCCATAAAAAAACCTAAAATAAAAAAAAAACCACCAGTACCAGGCAATCATAAAAATTAAGTTTACGATGTACCCGCATCGTCAATATAACGGCCCATAAAGACGGTCGAACGCCCGACCAGCGTTTAATTACTGCTCCGAATGATGTGGCTGACAAATTACTGACAAGCCTGAGAGCACCATATTGTTGTTATGTGGTCCGCTGCTTCCTCCCTTTCTATTAACTGCTGGATCGATTTATGTTGTGTTGTGCTGTGCCTGGTTATTGAGGGTCACTGTTCCCAGATACTTTTGGGTTAATTTATTGGTCTTTTCTTGGATGCTGTCAAAGTTAGGGTAGCTTTAGCAGGCCAGTTAAGAGCAGTGGCCTCAACTTATGAGTTGTAGGTCGTGGGTGTAAACCTAACCAGGCGCATTACTTTGTGTATTTCACGACCGCTGCTCTCAAAACGGTGAACCAAAAATTCGAAGAAATGTGACATATATAATTATATATATTAAAGACCTATTATGTGGAATATCTTAAAAAAGAAACACATAGTAACTATTATAGACACTTGTAGGTACTCAAAATACTCAGAATTTACAGTGTCATTTTTACATTAATATTTTAATGTAAAATTTCTACCAAAATATAAGAACGTTTGTTTATAATAAATAAAAATATATATATTTTTAATATTATCAATTATAATTTTTTTACTAAACGTAATTCCAACTGCAGAAAAGCTAGATTTTGTTCGAAAATGTCACCATGGCTCTGGAACGCAAAGGGAAACTGAACGACCACAAGTGTGTTGACAATCCGTGTCGCTCCACCAAGAACGGAAAACTTTTCTTTTTCATATTTGACGATTTCCCAAAAAAAAGAAAAGCGACACATGGAACGTTCGAAAAAAACGTTCTTTTGTGAAAAAAAAAATCAAAATTATAATAAAAACAAAAACTGAATAATTATTGTTATCGGTTTGGGTGTTATAATCAAGTTATCTGAAATTTCAGGGCAAACAAAACCGTGTAATTGACGATCAAAATGTGGGCGGTTCACCACTAATGAGTATGACTGGCATAATTATGAGGTTCATGGGCGATTGGCTAAACCAGCAATTATCTACTGAGCATATACGCCTAAATTATATTTGGCACAAATAATATGTAAAGTCATTAGAATTCTAATATTTTGCCTATGGCACTGACACCCACTACATATTATCTATTTTTTCACAAACAAAACCGCTGCTATTAGTTTACAAATAAACCCAAAAAAAGAAAAATAGTTCTAGGACTATTACTAGGTTTAATACCAATTAAACTTAGTAATAGTTCCGGAACTATTTTTGATTTCGTTTTGGAATAAGACGGTTGAAAACTCTCATTCAATGAAATAGAGATGAAACTAGGTACTAAAGCTAACGTTACTTCCTGCCGTTAGCGCCACACAAAGTCTGCTCAGGTGGGGGAAAACTGACGGAGGGGTCGAATGGTCCGTGCTGAGTGTTGACGTATCGAGTGCAATCGATTCCGCGGACACATGAGCTCTCACTGAGGCACGACAGTTCACGATTCAGCTCAAATGTCTTGTTGATCTGGTTTAATTGATATTGTAGAGTTTTGAAGTGTTTACAGCCACTCATTTTATAAAGACTGCTATTATAAATTAATAAAAAATAATCAAGTAACAAATAATAAAGTAACAAAAAATAATCAAGGTAGGGTCTGATGAAATCTGATCAGGTCGAATCAGAGCTTTATATTGACGAGAGGGCCTAATGCTCATACTTCGATTTTGTGTCTGTGTAGGTATCCTAGATAGACTATTTGTTCTTGATGTTTTAATCCTAGTTAGGCATAACATTTGCCAAGACAAAGCTTTATTAATTACTGGCAGCTACCAGCGGCGTCGCACGCGGCGTGCCCGCGTGATAATTAGAAAATTATCCCAAGTGAATATATCTACTCCCGAGATTAAAAGTATTCTATGTGCTATTCCAGAATCTGCTCTACTACCAATATACCAAATCTCATCCAAATCCGTTCAGCCGTTTGTGTGAACAGGTAACAAATACACGCAGTAACTTTTAACTTTATAATATTACTGTGAATTATCATATTACTCTGTAAAGTACGTTTCTCTCAATTTGTGGAGATTTCATAAAAATTTAGAGCTAGCATGAAAATCATCTCAAGGGAACAAAAACTAGAGATAAAAAAGTATTAATCCTATTCTAGGTCTTGGTATAATCGTGTGCCAAATTTCACTCAAATACATTCAGCCATTCGAGCTTGAAGAAATAAAAAAAATACATATTAACTGTCACCTTTATAATATTAATGTGATTGTTATTAGATCGCTCTATACAGGATACATCTAATTTTTATTACTATTATATTATTTCGTTGAATTTACCATTTGACTATATTAATTTGGTTTTTTTTCTGTGTTCACATTATACATATCATTAATCTTTGTCATAATAAACATAATAATTTTTTTTTTCTTTGTCGCGAGTTCAAACCAGGCGCATTACTTTGTATAATTTATTTCATCACCACTGCTCTCAGAACTGTGAAGGAAAACATCGTGAGAAAACCGGCATGTCATAGAACCAAATATTTGAAGACATGACGTGACATTCACCAAGCCGCACTGAGCCCGCGTGGTGGATTACGGCTCATTCCCTCTCTTAGAGAGGAGGCCTGTATACCAACAGTGGGAACATTAAAAGGCTGATGATGATGATCATGATGATGATAATATATTAAGTACAATCACAAAATGTTTTTGACTTTACTACAATTTTGCATGCCTAATTTGGTAAACACAATTATCTGAGCATTGACATGACATCTAGAAACGTATAATCTATTGTATAGGTTTGAGAGCTTTTGTAGAGATTTTGTCTTTGAAGTTATCCCAAAGAAGCAAACACCAGAGACAAAAAGCATTAGTACTAGTGTGGACATAGTAACCTTGTGCCAAGTCTCGTCCTAATCTGTTTAGCCGTTCGAACTTGAAGATACTTCTTCACAAATACAAACACACACAAACTGTCACCCTTATTATAATATTAGTGTCAAGTGTGACCACATACGTCAGTAACACAATTGTTTTACTTGGTTAAAGTGCTAATGGAATAAAGCGATCCCGGTTGATCCAGCCTTTTGTAAAATCTGTTAGACAATGGTTGTATGACAAGCGGCCACAGTTGTTCTACGAACAATGTGAACACTTTACAATGAATGGAGGTGCTCTGGGTGTTTCTGTTGATGAGATTAGTGTTGTTTATTGCTGCAATAGCTGTAAAACAAATGAATGATGAATAATTCTGTGCCAAATTGTTTTTGAACAAGCACTTACACGTAGCTTTCTTATCAGTTTAAATAATTTGCATGAAGTAATAAGCGACTTTGAGGGTTGGTAAACAGTGTCCTCATTTTTCACATGACATAAGTTCACCTCAAACATGATGGTTTCTCAGCAATAATGCGAGTGAAGGAGGTGGAGGCAAATGTGAGTAGGCGACGAATATGCTCTAGATGTCGAGATACGCAGGGTAATTCCGGTCCAGCGTAGGCGCGGCCTTACGGATGGCAAGGACTGGGTAGCTTCCCGTCCGACCGTCCGTTTAAAACCGAGGTGGAGTCGTTGACAGCGCGTAGTGTCCCACGCGTGTCTCAAAGAGATATCAGCAAAACCGTAAGGGCCCAGCAAGACCGATGCCTGCTAGGGTCACGAAAATTCTTGAAAGAGTCACAGGCAAGAGAAACAGTCTAGAACGCAAATGGCACCTGATGAGCACAGGTGGGTATTAGTCAGTAAAAGTCTGACATGCCTTCTCGCTCCACCACCACATTCCTTCTCAAAAAAAAGTGGAAAATCTTATCGAGTATACGGCTTATTCATAAAATAATGCAAGTCAAAATTAACCTCGTTTCCGTTAACTGTTAGTGACATATATTAAGTTTACAACACCAGAAAGCATCATAAACTTAGCATTATTACCTCATATTTTCACTCAAATCCCAGATCAGGGATGCAGAATTATACTCATAAGTAAGGTCTAAACGTGGTCTAAACTCTAACGGAACTAGCTTTCGCAATACAGCTACAATAAATTGCAATTTGCAAATAATGTTTTGAAATTCATGGAATTGGCGAATAAGCTTAGCAGTGTGGTTGTACGGACAAAATAGAGTTAGATAATATACGGAATTTATGGTAATTTGCGGGGGTACGATGTGGTTGTTTTTGGTTTAGCTAACACACAAAGAATAGTAGAATTATTCACTAATGTCTGCTCTAAATGAATTTTGCTTTTTTTATATAAAACTAGCGACCTGCCTCAGCTTCGCACGGGTGCAATGATGATATTAAATATATTATGCATGTATTATACATATAAAACTACCATCCGCAAGTTCTGGGAGATTGAAGAGGTCAATGTCCCACCTATTCTCAGCCCTGAGGATCAGGTCACTGAGGAGATTTATACCCGCACGACTACTCGTGATAAAGATGGTCGTTATGTTGTCGCGCTCCCTTTCAAGGGTGATATTTTTTCGCTCGGTGGCTCCCGTGCCTCCGCAGAAAAACGCTTTCTATGCTTGGAACGTAAGATTCAAGCTGAATTGTCACCGGAAAATATATTCCATGTCGCTGGAACAGAAAACCCAGCTGATTGTCTCTCACGTGGTTTGCTTCCTGCGCAAATTTTAAATCATCCGCTTTGGTTTTGTGGCCCTCCCTGGCTTCATACCACTCCTAACGAGTGGCCAAGTGTTCCGTTTAACCCCGCTACTGTTTCAGAGCCACCCGAGGAGAAGAAACATACGCTTGTAGTATCAGTTCCGCGTGAAGAGTCAGTTGTTTTGTTGTTGTCTAATCGAGTCTCGTCTTGGTCGAGACTATTACGCTGTGTAGTTTACGTCCTAAGATTTTTGAGATTATTACCATCGCGTGGTTCTATAATCGCAGCTGATTTGGATAGAGCTGAATCAGTTGTACTTCGAGAGTTGCAGAAATTTTATTTTTCAAAAGAATTTCGTAGTTTAGAATCACATAAACCTTGTAGTCCCGCACTTCAACATTTGAAACCATTTTTGCAAGACGGACTCATTCGTGTCGGTGGCCGTCTGCGAAATGCTAAGTTAGAGTTTGAACAAATGCATCCAGTAGTTCTACCACGCAGGGATCACGTTTTGGATTTGTTGGTGGACTATCACCATAAGGTGAATTGTCACGCTGGTCCCGATTTATTAATGTCCATTCTTCGACAGAAGTACTGGATACTTTCCGCTCGCAATTTGATACGCGCTAGAGTGCACAGATGTGTGCCCTGCTTTAAGCTCCGCCCGCGTTTCAACGCGCCGGAAATGGCCGACCATCGTTCTTGTCGTGTTGTACAGACGGTGAAACCTTTCATACATACTGGGACGGACTATGCTGGACCGTTTAAAGTCACTATTGCCCGTGGTCGTGGTATACGTTCCACAAAGGCATACATTTGCCTATTCGTTTGTATGACAACTCGTGCGGTTCACATAGAGTTAACCAGTGATTTGAGTACGCAGGGTTTTATGTCTGCATTTAAACGATTTTTATCTCGCCGTGGTCCCGTTAAGCGCTTATACTCTGACAACGGCACAAATTATGTTGGAGCGCGACGCAATATTTCGGAATTACATACATTCTTACGCTCCAAGTACTACCAAAGTGAATTCGCCCATGTCTTAGCTGAGAATCGCATTGATTGGTGTTTTAATACGCCAGCGGCTAGTCATTTTGGTGGCAATTGGGAGGCGAATATTAAAAGCCTTAAGTCGCACCTGTTTCGGGTCATAGGCGAACAGATTCTCTCGTACGAGGAGTTGAGCACCGTACTCGCTCAGGTAGAGGCGTTGATGAATACGCGTCCGTTGTGTCGGACTTTGTCTAGTGATCCATCGGAGCCACTAGCGTTGACGCCGGCTCACTTCTTGACGACGACTCCTCTTAAATATTTGCCCGCTTTAGATGTCGAGACTGACAAACTGCAGCTTCACTGTCCATAAAAAAAAACCGCATAAAATCCGTTGCGTCGTTTTAAAGATCTAAGCATACATAAGGACAGATAGCGTGAAACGACTTTGTTTTATAATATGTAGTAAGTAACCTATTAGTGAAAGAATTATCATTCCTGATTGGACTAGTAAGTAATTGCTTCCAGATGATTGCCTATATTGAAAAGAAAAACCATTTTTTTTCCCACCTTTTTATAAATCAATGGAACAAAAAAGTGGAGGTTCTCAAATCGACTAGAATACAACACGTAACATTAATACAAAATCACCATATAGCATACACTCTTATAAAGGTCGGAGATTTACACTTGAAGTTGTGAACGACTACGTTTACCTAAGACAGAAGATCCAGTTAGGCAGGTTTAACTTTGAGAAAGAGGTCAATCGTCAAATTCGACTCAGCTCGGCAGCGTTTAGGAAGCTGCGCAATATTTTCTCTTACAATATACCACAATGTCTCAAGACGAAAGTCTATGACCAGTGTTTGTTGCTGTTGATGAAAGAGTGACCGTGGCTCTGGAACGCAAAAGGCAACTTAAGGAACACAGGTTGATTTTAGTCAGTTTAAGTTTGACACTTCTTCCCGCTTTAGCTAAATTGAGAGAAGTTATTTGAACGCCACCTTAAAAAATAAACACAATGAGGCAAAACTTAGTACCACTTATTAAAATTGTAGATACCCCGATACCCGTTCAGCAATATGATTAAAATAACAAATGTTAAATATAAATAAAACCAAAAATAACACATGATACGTAATAATTAGAGCACATTTTAATAAAATCAGCTAAATTGAGTTACGAGGTGGGAGGATCCTCGCGAATGAATGGTATGAATGGAATGATTGATTGGATGAACGAGTGGACTTTGGGGAGCTCGGTCATTTCCAGTGTTATATTACGCGTGCATAAACGTGAGGAAAATTAACGATGAATTTTATGAACGCTGTCAAATATATTATAAGTATTTTGTGTAATGATGCTTCATATTTTAAACGCGTGATCTTCAATTGGGCTTATTCTTGTGGAAGATTTTATGAGTGATTTTATTACTTTATAAGGGGGAAAAGGAAACAGCAGGGTGTTTCGACATTTTGTTTTTATATTTCTATTAAGCAAAATCTTTATGTTCTCACGTACGCATATCCAACGTATTAATAAAATAAATATGACAATAGTTATTTTCATCAATAAGGTGAGTATGTATGTACAAATTGTAACAGGAATAGTGGCAGTAAGGGGTGTATAATTCAAAAAAATATAATTACAAAATTGAGTAACAATCATAATTTAAGTACCTACTGAAATTGTACTTAAATGCGCTTAGGTAGTACTTTTTTGTTTTGAGAAATTATCCTAATTAAGAAAATATTAAATAAGCATTGATGCATTACATTAGTAGCGCATCAGTATTGCTATTTACGCATTCACCCTCAAATCAATAAATGTCAAGAATTTAGATTAAAAAAAAAGAAGAAATTTAAATACAACTTGATTATTTTTGGATAAAAAAAATACCTATTTCAAAAACAGCTGAAATCGATTCAGCAGCCGATATTGAACACACTACTTTCAGATTACGTGCCTATTATGTTACGTGTTATAAATATCTAAGCTCAAAAAAAAGTATGTATCTTAGATAATAACTTTATACACAGATACGTCAACAAAACCAATTTTGACGCCGCGTCATTTAACTGGTGCAAAATCCGATTGAAAGTTCAAACAACTCTATTACACTCTATCCAAAAAATAAACAATCAGGGTTGCTCTCAAACAAATCTAGCAGCCAAACGGTTAACAAAAACAAAAACGCATCAAGTGTGCCAACATCGACCGTGGCCGTTTTACACTACAGCTGGGCTATCCATCATTTTACCCCTCTTTGACAACGGTGTCAAAATAAAACACGACAGTATCGGTATGTTCTAGTTCGTGTTTTCATTTGCTTTCCTGGCTGTTTACAAAAATCTTTTGTGGTTTCTATTTTCAAATAATAAAAATTGTTCTCGAGTACACATTTTAAACGTATCTACTCATTGAGTGACTGGTGCTGTTTCTATTTTTAAAAATCTACAAATTTCATCATTATGCCAAATTATTTTTTTTTAGCAGGGTAATCATCCAAAATTTCTCGTGCTCTAGGATGAAAGGTACGAAGTTCACGATTAATAAAAAAAAAAACTTCTTTGCCAATGGCAACAGAGAAAAACATCATCGTTATTGTATCGATCTTCATAAATGGTGTTGCTTTTTGTTTACGATTTTATGCTATGTAGCTTTTTTTTTTTAAAAGTTCTTTTTTTTTGTTTAGAATTTTTTTGGTAATGTAATAATATTCTAATGGACTAGTACTACGAGTATTTTATTTTTCATACAGCTTAGCATATTATATGGTTAGTTAGTGTTATTAACATACTGCATGCTGGAAAGGCCCCACGGCGTCGTCACCTTCCGTTTGGCGCAGGTGCTGACCGAACACGGCAAGTTCGGTCCGTACCTGTACAAGATTCGTGCGGAGATGACGCCCGGGTGTCGCCACTGTGCGGACCGCCCGGTGGACACGGTGGAGCACACAGTCGAGGTGTGCCCCGCTTGGGAAGAGCATCGCCGTGTCCTCGTGGGGGCGATTGGCGGCGATCTCTCGCGCCGGGGCTTGGTTCAAGCCATGCTCCGGAGCGAGGAGGAGTGGCAGGCGGTCGCCTCCTTTTGCGAAGCAGTAATTCTAGCAAAGGAGGAGGCCGACCGCATTAAGCAAAGGCGCACACGCCGCCGCCGCCGCCGGGTTTCCGATCCCGATTTCCGGCCACCGTAGGCGCGGGCTCGCGGACGGTGGGCAATGGGTAGCTCGCTGTCCGTCCGTCCGGTAACAGACCGGTCCGAGCTCAGGTCGTCTACGGCGCGCACCGTTCCAGCGCGCCTCAAGTTGTCAGCAAACTGTAGGGGTCCAGCAGGGCCGCATACTGCATAGCGTTTTGATAAATAATATATATTTTATCTATAGGCCTCCGAGCTCCGTTGCCTGAATTATAAAATGGTCATTACCATATATAGTAATTATTTCTAAATAATGTACCTAGTCTCTACACTTTGTGGCAACTACACCAAAATGATTCTATGCTCTGTAATTTTTTCCCTATTTGACAGCGGTGTGAAACTAAAACACGGCCACATCGCCATGTTTGCGTACGTATTTGAGTATTTTCCCAGCGGCTCTCCTGTTTACGAAAGCCGCAAACATTTGACGAACTACCGTCGAAAATGTTTCGCCCTCATAATCACGAAATTAGTTGTTGTGTCGGTACTCTACTGGCTATTTAATTTTGAGAGCCAATGAGATGTTTTTAAGCTATTTTTAGGTTGTTAGTGAAATAAACATTAATGTTGTATTGTAGCAACAGTTTTGAATGGATATGAAGACCGCTTCCTTTTACCATTTAAATTAATATTTGAATTTTGCCCAGTGATGATTTTTTTAAGTGGGAAATCATCCAATGATTTCTCTCGCTCTTGGGTGGAACGAGAGGGTGTTTCAGACTTTTACTGACTAAAACTCACTTCTAAGTTCCTTCTTCGGCTTGCGTCCCAGGACCCCAGATTTTCCCATCAGAAGCCAACCCATGGGCCTAGTAGGTAGCCTTCAGCCCTACTGGGCCCCTACTTTTTTTCTGACATCTCTCAGGGTTGGAAAACTACGTGCCGTCGACGATTCGAGCTCAGTCCGGACGTTTACTGAATAGCCGGACGGCAAGCTACCCATTACTTGTTGTCCGCAATTGATATTTGAATATTGCGCAGTAATGTTGAATTCAGATTCGGCCACACAGTTTTACCTGTTTGTTTATATCTCACACTCTAAAATATTTGCACAGAAACTGAAAATTGAGATAGCGAAGCCTAAACACACCAGAAAACAGAGCCACGCATATCACATAAAAATATAAACAGCACAAAATGCCTGGTAGGTACATTTGCTACAACTACTATGGCCTTATTTGTATTTATCTCCCCCACGGCAGACTTCTAGTAAAATATACAGACAGAAACATCTCTATCTAATCTCGGTGACTCGAAGTTTGAGCCTCAATTTGCAAAAAGGTAGAAGTTTCCTCTCCATTTCGTCGCTTCATAAGATCGTGGGGGAACTCAGCTTATTTGTTCCGCGAAATATGTATGAAGAATAAAGGGTTGGTTACACCAAGGTACTCTGTGTTCATACATGTTTTAAATAACTACAAAAAAAAAAAACAAATAAAAAAAAAAACAAAAGAATTTACTAAATACCAAATAAAAAGCAGTAATCTTTCTAATTTCGGATAAAATAATTTAAATTTCGAAAGTCGATGTCAAATAATGAATAACTTTTACGTCAATCTTTACCTTTTATTTTGAACGTACGTAACAAATATCACTGACTTTCGAAATTTGAATTATTATCACACAAGCTAATACTGTTCAATGATACCATTACTTCGTCACAGTCGTCTAAATATTATTTAATAATTTTAATCGAGATATCTTATCACCCCCCTAAAATCGAGTTCTCACCAAAGAATACTTTTCGTCTGCATATGCTTGACTTTTTGAAGAAAATACCAAAGTAGCTACAAGTCTACACGTACCTATAATATTTAAGAAGCTCCATCTACTCCTTGTGGACCGCATAGTCAGAAATAGGTTTTGATAAAAACTAAAACTCACCTAAAAGTATACCCTTTTGTATATTTTTTTTTCAAATGAGAAAGCTCTGAGATTAAAATCATAAAAAAATACAATCGAATTAAAAACCTCCTCCTTTTTTGGGTCGGTTAAAAACAAATAGATTCAATAACTCATATTTAGGGTCTGTTTAACTACACGTATAATTTCATTGATATTCTGTTCCATTTTTTTAATTTATTCAGTGGCAGTTCGGAAACAGACCCATAAAGTTATATTTTTATTTCTAACAAGCATATTACTTATTTTGAATTGTTCTACAATATTCCAATAGAATAAAACCTCCTTTTAATAATTATAATCTTTTTCTTTTTCAATGAAAACTAGAGTCTGTCTAACGAAAGCGCGACCTGAGAAAATGAGGTCAAATCAAAAAATATTGAATATGGTATTACTGTCATACTAGGAGAAAAAAAAATTGATACTTGAGTATTTTTTTTGTATTTGCGACAATCGTATAATTTTTTTTGACGAACTATATTCCTAATATGAGGAACACAAAATGTTTAGAAATAAATATATTCAATCAATACGCTTTTAACAGCATCACACACTCAGAAATATTCAATTCCCTTACAAAACAAAAAATAGAATCCACACATACTTCTACCAGCAAGTTAGAGAGATTAGATCCTATGTTTAAAACTCTTAAGGGAGTCAAACAGGGCGTCCCGTTGTCCCCAAAGTTATTCTCCACTTCTTTCAGACATTAGCAGTCAAATGGGAAGAGAACGGCATTGTCATCAGCGAAGCTAAGTTAAGTAATTTGCTTTTCTCTGATAACATTGTCCTGTTCTCTCCTACAGCCACAGGACTAGAGCAAATGCTGGTTGGTCTACATATAAAAATGTTGAAGACTAAAATCATAACCAGCAGCTCCAAAAGGAACGTACACGTAGGCGGACAGAATATACAATACGTCTTAAAATATATTATTGTCTACTTGGGCCAAGTAGTCTCTTTCTGGGCCAGGTAAGACAAAGAAATAACGTGTCGAACAGAGATTACCTGAAAAAGTTACTGGTCCATCAAGGAACTATTTAAGGGCACTTTGCCCATATTACTAAAGCGTAAGCTTATGGGCATGTGTAATCTCCTCATTTGACCTATGGTGTATACAGACTTGGTCTTTTACTAACATCCAAAAGTCTAAACTCAAGATTTGCCAACCGACCTGGATGTCTTTCTTAAGAAATGGAATGTGAGTAAGGTACTGAGACCATTAGAAAGAGTGGATGGCTTTTACACGGCAGTAGAACAATACTGGATAGCTATAATAGCCAATACAATACAAAAACGAGTAAAGATTTATTTATTGGTATATTACTATTCTATCAAGAAAGTCACGAGAAAAGGTCAATAACACAAAATGTTGAATTTTATCATCCTCAAAGTATGCTATTTCATCACATCAATTCGACCACTTTTGAACGTATAAAGCACGGTAGTGAATTTATTTCTTCTTAAAGCTTAGTTTTAAGTGAAAAGGTTTTTCTCCAAATTCCTTAACGATTCAATGTTTTTTTATTTATTTCGCGCAGTCCTTATATCTTCAAGATTATCTATAAACAAGAAAAAATATTATTATATCGTAAAATATATCTAATAGTCAGTCAACAATGATCAAGATTATAATGTCATACTAACTTAAAAACCCGAGATCGTATATAAAAATTGTGGTTTTTCTTTGAAAACAACTACATTCTCTTCTTGTTTTTTTTTAAACTTACTGATCATAGTATTTCACAGCTTTCCTACATAACTTTTTATTGTTTTACCCATGATAAGCAATTATATTTTTAAAATTAATATCTGTTACAAAATACGGACAATTGCAATCACAGACTTTGACGTGCTTTTGACGGCAATATTATGTTGCCAATTTAATTTAAAAACAAAACTCCAGGTCGCGCTTTCGTTAGACAGACTCTATATATACTTTCAGCGGTGAAAAAAAAAAAATTTTAAAGCCATTTTATTGTAAAAGAAAATACAAAGAACTAAATGTTAATGGCGTTTCCCTGCTACATTGACACAAAGTGGCCAAGAATTTGAAATTAAAACTAATAAAAAAGGCCACATACTGTAAAAAATAACAACAGTAGACGTCTTTCGGCTGCAATGATGATGATGATGATGATGACTGTCAAAAATATAGTCATCATCATCATCATTTCAGCTGAAAGACGTCCACTGTTGGACATACGCCTCCCCCAAGTGTCACCACAACGAGCGGTCCCGTGCGTCTCCCATCTATCGGATTCCCGCAACTCTTGCCAGATCATTGGTCCACCTTGTAGGAAGCCTTCCAATACTGCGTCTTCCTATACGCGGTCGGCACTCCAGATCCTTTTGGCCCCAATGGCTATCTATTCTGCGAGCAATGTGCCCTGCCTATTGCCATTTAAGTTTGGTGATTCTTCGTGCTATATCGGCAACCTTAGTTTACCTGCAGATATCTTCATTTCTGATTCGATCACGCAAGGAAACTCCGAACATAGCCCTTTCCGTTGCCTTTTGGGTGACTTTAAGCCTTCTGATGAGCCTCTAATGTTTTCAAGGTTCTGAATTGGAGTAGACTAGGCATTAATGTGCGAGTAGATCGCTCACCTTCGATTTTCCGACGATATAGTAGTCATGGCTGAGACTAAGGAGGAGCTCAGCACACTGCTCAATGACCTCAGTAGAGCTTAAGAAAGAGTGGGTCTTAAAATGAACATGACTAAAACCAAAGTCATAAACAGCCATGTAGCACCTGCTCCTATCAAGATCGGAAACTCTACAGTTGTGAAAGTTACTTTTACCTCTGGCAGTCTAATTGGGTAGACCTAATTTCGAGAAAGAGGTCGACCGTTGAATCCGACTCGACGACCTCTTTCTCGACTTTTCTTCGAATGAAGCTGCGCGGTATCTTCTCGCCCAACATACCACAGTGTCTCAAAACCAGTGCATGTTGCCAGTGATGATATAAGGCACTGAAACGTGGTCGCTCACAATGAGCCTCATCGGAAAAAAAATAGTCGTCAAGAAAAATACCTGTAAGATCAGTACCATATGACGGAGCCTTTATGAACAGAGATAATATAAAAAGATAAATGTGAATGAAGATGCAGTGGAATGAAGAAAAATAACGTTCCGTTGGTTACGGATGTGGGGGAGGGAACAAAATTGTTTTCTCGTTAATACACGCGGATGACAACATCGCTTTTATATAATATTTTATCTGTTATAAATTGAAGTACAAAAAACCTTTTCGAAATGACTGTACTCTCTCTTCGCTGATTGAAATGTGAAATGATTTAAAAATTTATCTCATTGTTTCCTTTTGTTCTGAGAACAAATGGATAGCTTGGGTTCATCAGCCTAGAATTTCTTTATTATTAACATGTTCAGTAAAAAGCAGTTAATAAATTGAAAAGTAGTTTTTATACTGCCGAAGTCAGTTACAAAGAAAAAACACAAACCAATAGTAAGCGGCGTTGGAAGACTTTCCAGAAGGTAGACCAAGGACCTAGTGTGACCCATAGGACGGGTCGATACGGTGGACTTCTATCCAACCCAAAAACCATAACAAGCTCACAATCCCAACATTAACTACCCTACAAATGAACAGTCCATCACCTAAACCTTCATCAAACTAATTTGCCGCAAACTATCCAGCAAAGGTCATTGGGCATTTTGTTCGGACATTTGACCCACGGCGTACACAAACGAAATAGGGCAAGGTATAAAGATAAATGTATTTGCAACCCAGTGGTATGTGTCGCATTCTTGTGGGCCATGGGAGAATTGAGAAAAAAAAAATATTATTAAGGTATTTTTAAAGTACTTTAGTAATTAACTAACTGAAGACTACTCGACCGATTTCAAAAATACTTATAGCAGTCGAAAGCTTGTCATCCCTAAGTGGCATAAAATATTTTCCCATGGGAAATTCCGACGGGAAAGAAAGTAGAATGTGCTAGTTTTATAAAAAGCAGTTCTTTTAAACTATCTATGGGACAAAAATAAAATCCAGGTCTACTTAAATAATATATTTTATTCTGCTTGATCAAAATCTATTGTTATTTCATCTAAAAAAGCTACAGGTCCTTCTATTACATCTTGATGCCACATACATACATTACATATGGATTTCGAGTGGCATTAATTATTGCCGCAGTTATTCTAAAGTCGACCATCATATGTCTCACCTTCTTCTTCTTTGTTGGTATCACTCTTGACAGAGTGGTCGTGGTCATCACTTCAGGTGGTGGTGGCAAGCTTCATAACACGCCGCCACTCTTTTCTGATGGCCGCCTTCCTCGTGCATTAATGCAGTGATGATGAGCCATTTACTGCCGCTCTTATCTGGTCAGTCCACCTCATAGGCGACCTTCCTTGTGGCTTAGTACCCTCTACCTTTCCCTGGACCATAAGTCGCGTCGTTTGCTGTGTAAGGTCCCATAGCATCTAGTATATACCTCATCGGTACATACTTATAAAAAGGGTTTGACCAAATTCCGAAAATAAGGAGACTGTAAGTTTTTTGTTGAAAAAGGAAATTCGCACTCTTCTGCAGGTAAAATATGTTCCATCACATACGACAGTGGCTGCGGGATCATTTTGGTTATTAACGAAAAAATGGCTTGGGATAGAAAGGTTTCTGGCTACCACATCTTATCTTGTAACATGATTTAAGCCTAAATGCTGTGGCACGAAATCATTAATTAAGAATTCCCTTGCTATTGCCAATTTCCTTTCTAATGTTCTCTTCGACATATTGAATTTTTTTATCTAAGCGTCATCAAGTTCACCGGTTTATTATTTTAGTTAAGTAAATTACAAGAACTGCGTTCTGATCTATGAAACAGAGAAGGCGTTGGATTTAAAATTACATTAAATTGGTATTTCGTAAGACCGGTCCGAAAGTGTCATATCATTCTTCGACATTTTCATAATCAAATTGATTTCTTCGTTCGAAACCCCATTTGTACAGATTCATCATGCCAACAACATGAGCACCATTAAAGCTTTCGAGTGAAGGGGTATTAATTAAATCTACCCAATTATTTCTAAAAAAATGAGAATTGCAAACCCGAGCTAATTCCGGTATTTTTATCTATCTGCCAAATGTGCGAGCGGGTGAGATATTTCGTAGAGCTCTACTAACATTAATTGTGCTTGTACCACACGTTTCCACGACGCTAAAAGTAAAAACTTATGTTTTATTAATAAAAGTTAATGTTAAATAACTTTTATCTCCAATTGGATCCATAAAAAAAAATTACATATTTTGAAAAGTGGGATTGAATTCTTCAATTTAAAACTAATTCGGTTTGTGTACGCGAACTTTCATAAAGTGGGTCAGAAATGCCCCATGACCTTTATCCCGTGAGGCTTGAAGCTATTCTTCTAGACGGGCGCATACCGTTTTAGAATGTTATATAGCGGCCAGCCATCAGTCAATGTCGGCGTGCTCTGCATAGTTGATACTGGCCATATCGCCCACCTGCAGCTAAGGATGGGCGTTGAGCAAACATTATCGATAAATGGATATCGAATTTGTACGACCCAAAAATACAAAATAAGTTTTATTTATTTTGTAAACTCAACCGCGACAATGTGTCAGTAATAAATAAGCTAGCTTCAGATAACTGAACACCAAAAACTAACTAACTACTTTAACAAATAAATTTTGAAACTTATTACTTTATGGGTAGATATTCATCATTTACAACTACTTGAGGATCGTCACCGGTAAAATGTTCTAACAGTAACACATATTTGCAAAAAAATATTGAGTTATAATTTAAATAAAAATATTGAATTTGATGCTTTATTTGTTTCGTACTGGAAAAATAATGTTGTATTTTGATGTATCGGAAATAAAATATCGACGATAAATATTGCATAACTTTTCAATAAAAAAGAACTTATCGATACATTCTGATCAAGCGTACCTGCAAACCTTATGATTACGTGGCTTGAGAGCAGCTGGATGGTCTGAGATAGTTATAAAAATGAGGACTTATGAGAGACGATATTTTTGAAAAAGTGTATGCAATGTTGATTTTTAAAAGAGGAATTTGGTTGGATATTTTTTTTTTGCCTAGTATTTATATACGTAGTTCCGTATTTCGTTCTATATTTAGAGATTTTCTAATCAATTTCGGGAAAGGTGTCTTTAGCCATCAGGCTAATAAATGTTATTATTTCTTTCATCTTATTTTCTGGCTGTTTATGATGATGAAGACAAAAATAACATGTTTTATCCCTAACCAAGGCAAATATAAATAAAAACGCCGACTATACACATCAGATATAACTGGTAATAACTGGTTATAACTAGAACATTAAATTCATCTAACTGTCATATTAGGCAGTCCGCCAAACAGTTATCGCGACTTTTGCATTACATTTTATTTGATGGTAAACGGTTATCATTTCAACAATATATTTTGTCATGATATGTTGTGTAGAAAAGCCAGTTTTATAGATATACTTAAATTTATTATAGAAATAGATCGAAGACCATTTGATTTTATAAATTGCTAGCTTCTGCTACCGGCTTCGCCCGTGTAAAAGTAGACAATTATCCCAAGGAATCATACTTCCGGGATAATAAGCTAGTATAAAGTCGGTATAAATCCTTTATGCTATTTCAGGACATAGCCTATCCGTGTTCCGAATTTCATCCAAATCAATTCAGCTGTTTGAACATACCTAGAACTTTCTCCTTTATGATGTCAGTGTGTGTTTTTATTAGTTTCTCAATTTCGTTTAATCCATGAATCTATATAAAAATAGACATGACCTACCAACATTAATTTTTAATTTTAAAAAAATTGTACGGAACCCTCAGTTCGCGAGTCCGACCCGGACTCACGTACAAACTTACTTTTTACTAGTTTTTTTTTGTGTCGTAACTACAAATTTATAGTTTTCAGATTAATTCTTATACATGTGCTTTATCACCTTGCTTCATCCCAAATTTCAGGGTCTAGGTTAACGGAAAGTACCTACCCTATGAATTTTGATTCCCTTGAGAGTTTCGTTATATATGTTTTTGGCGACATAAACGGCCGTATCTTTTTTTTTTCGTTAACCTAGAAATTTGTTTTTCATAGATTCAATATACTACAGACTTAAGCGGACGCTTGAAATTTCAACTCGATACATCTACACGTTCCCGGGATAAAGGGTCTTGACAGACAGACAGACAATAAAGTGATCTTATAAGGGTTCCATTTTTGCCTTTTGAGGTATGGAACATTAAAAAGTCTAGTAAACCTTAATGTGAATATAATAATATCTTTCTTTTGCTTCCTATTGCTTATAGCAATTATTTCGGTTACTATTCGGTATTTGAATTTTTAGACTATATTAGACTTAAGACAATACACGATTTCTATTCCACTACTCTAGTAGGTACCAGTACTTACTAGCTTATTCAAAAAGTAATCGCGCCCTCTAATCAGTCGAATCCAGTGACGTAGCGGCCATATTGTGACGTATGTTGGAGCCATAGACAAGTGCGATTCATTCAAGTTAACCGCTACGAAATCGAGTGTCTTTGCACTGATGAATGAAGCTGGGTGAAGCGGTAGAGTGGGAGCTTACTCAGTACAGTTGCATCCAAGTTTACTGAAAGGCACAAGTTTAGATTGTCTGTGGGTTTTATGTAGTTGTCGACACTATGTTTGTGTTTTAGCTTGGCTTTTGAACTAAGAATATAGAACAACGGGTAGCGCCGTGATCGATATTTTAAATGTGTAGAAAACCTCAAACGTTCTATAATTAAACTCGAATTTTATGGAATGGTAATCAAGAACGATGGAAGAATTCAAATTCTAGAAAAAATCCTCAAATGAAAAGAGTGATGTCAAAAACGCCATCGAGTTAAGATTTTTGACAATAGGCACTTCGATTGACGTTGAGTAGAGTTGAATTTTTTTTATCGAAATTGCTTAGAAATCGAAAATGAAAATCATTTTGTTTTATGACAGCTGTTTTGTAGTTCTTTGTGTTGTCAAATGTCGTATGTCACATATGACGTTCTAATAAATATTTTTCAATAAGTACAGTTACTTGAAAAGCCTGAACCTGGCCTAAAAACCGTAGAGATAAAAGTTATCTCTACAAATTTCAGGCATGCAATTTACTGTTTTCATCACTAGTATGGAAAAGTGCGCTCACCCCAACCACAATTATTTGTATTCATCGTATCAGGCTGAGCATTAAGCGATCCCCACGAGTCACCGGTCAACCGCCGTTAATTTATTTCTGTAAAAAAAAAGTTTCATACACATGTAAATTTGTCACTGCAGCGCTAGGCTCGATTATACCCTCTCCTGCAGCTCAGAAGAATTCCGCCTCGGTCGCAATGACGAACTTTCTCCATTTGTATCAAAATACACTATTTTAACTAATATACTCGTATATACGTATCTAGTTTTAAACTGATAATCAATCTGTTTTGTTAATCAGTCGGTGGTTACAATTACCGCCTATTTAATGGAACAATGACGGATTTATATCTTAATTGATACACTATACCTGCTCTACTATGCTACATAACGTTTCCGGAAATTAGTTTCGGTTCTGTGAATATTATAGTGATGTGGGTTCTGATTATATAAGTGAGTAAATATTAATTCAAGTTAAAGCTTCCTTTATAATAATTGATAAAGTGGGAAAGACACAAAAACTTTACAGTCGAGGTTTTTTTTAAATCTTTATTAGGAAGCTTTGTCAAACGTTTTCTCTGGTGAAACGTTCTGTCTGAGTTATATAATATTATATTATAACCATATACAGTAATACATAATATATTTTATGTAATTCAATAATGTTACTATGGATTTATGAAGTATTCCTGTTTTGGCACCGATTTTTTCGGCACTAGTAGGTGTTTTTGGTATGTTGTTTTCAGATTCGGCACCAAGCTAACATACCTATTAGTGCCGAAAGAGGACGAGCTAGGATGCCGAAAATTTGGTGCGGGAAAATTGGTGCCGAAACAGGAATACTTCGGATTTATTAATGCCTCAAATAAACGATAAATAAATAATAAATTTATAATGTGATAAAATAAATTAATAATATAAAAAGGAAATTGTGGCTGATAATAGTATGGACTAAATATGCCTGAAATAAAAAGTTTATTTTTTTATTTCAATTCATCATGTGATTGACTTAGTTTGGGTCCTTTTGAGGTATGGAACCTTAAAAATCAGTTGAGTCGTTTCGGAGGAGTTCAGTAACAAATTACACTGTGACACAAGATTTTTTATATATTAGACTATACCAGGGTGCCCACTATACAAGTTCAGGGCAAAGTATTACACAAAAAATGTCACCTTCAGCTAAAACCCCTTCCAAATACATTGTTTATGTCAACCCCAACTCCCATAAACTTTGATATATTGCACCGTTATCAGGATATTAAAGTTTATGCCTCTCGAAGATATTAATAGCCCTCTGTGCGACTACAATGCTCTCTAAATACCAAGTAAAGGGCAAGCCCCATGTGGCACAAGGCCTTGACACCGCTTCACAGGGCGGCATTTTTGAGGAAAAAATTGAGTATTTTTGACAAATTATCACAATAAAATTGTAAAGGTGAAAGTTTGAAAGCATGTGTGCATATTTATTACTTCTTCTCGCTGAAACAAATGAACTGATTTGGATGGAATTTGTCACCCAAGTAGACCATATCCTGGAATAAGATATAAATACTTTTTATCTTGGGAAGAAGGCGCTGGTAAAAGCTAGTGACTCTATGAATTAGCTAGCTGCTAATTCATAGAGACAGTAGGTTTCTTCATACAAACTTTGGACCCCTGTTTCATTCCTATAGGAGTTGAATTTTGGAGAATCCTCTCTAAGTGTTCGCTTGTGCGTTTATATGTCAGTCAGTTTGTTCCTTATTTTACATAATACTAGCTTTTGCCCGAGGCTTCGCTCCCGCTCTATCCTACTTTACCCTACCCTCCTCTACCCTATACCAATAAATGAGCAGGTTTTGGATTTTTTTTTATTCAAAAGGACAAAAAAATATGCTATGTCCTTCTTCTGTTTTTAAACTTCCTTCTCACCAATTTCCAGACAAATCAGTTCAACCGTTCTTGAGTTATAAATAGTATAACTAACACGAATTTCTCTTCTATGTATACTTGCTTTTGCCCGCGGCTTCGCTCTCGCTCGACCCTACTCTACCCTACTCTAACCTACTTTACCCTACTCTACCCCACTCTACTCTATACCAATAGATGAACCATTTTACGGTTATTTTCTTTTTAATTTAACGGAATAAAAATATCCTATGTCCGTCTCCTGGTTCTAAGCTACCTTCCCACCTATTTTCAGCCAAATTGGTTCAGCCGTTCTTGAGATATAAATAGTGTAACTAATACGACTTTCTTTTATATATATACTCGTAGATAGATTATACAGGTTTAGATGAGCCATTGTTTTACGTATTTATTATGATTTTTTTTACTAACAATTCATCTCTCTGTAACGTAAAAATCGGTTAGAAGACGTTCCATCTATATAAATTACCGAACAATTTCCTTTATTCCTTCTAGAATAATGTCTGAGGCAGGCGACCATCTCCCTGTCCGCGTAATTTTATAGACGTCGAGGCACCCGTGCGGTATGTAATGATCGCACGTTTTGTTCCTTAGACCGAAACCGATCGAGTCCAATGCTACAATTCGCTTATTGTTCGATTATATCTACGACAAAATGAATGAATAATGAATAATGTAAAGAAATCTTTTTACCGGCTGTTCTAGGTGACTAAGAAAACAAAACTTTACAAACTTGATATATACAAAATGAAACAAAAAATTAATTAATTACAGTAGAATCCTTTTATTATGAGTCCGCCTATATATTGACCACCCGCTTATTATGAAGTAATTACACAGCGAACTTTATTTTATTATAAAATTATTAGACACAGAATATGGCAAATTATGAGCCATTATATTAGTGTGGAGGATACTTCTAATGAGAATCACCGGAATCGTCCATTCAACACATCTTCCGAACATATACACCGTTAAATTTCAGTCATTTTAATCCCGCGGAGGGTCGATTAGGTACATGAAATACTAACGATTTGTAAAGAAAAAATTAAAAAATAAAGTACTTTTTTTTAAACTCGAATTAATATACGCATATACGAAATTAATTTCTTTAAAGAAACGGATCAATGACCTTGTAGGGAGTTGTCGGTCG
Source organism: Leucania comma (assembly GCA_958295575.1). Classification (NCBI taxonomy): domain Eukaryota; kingdom Metazoa; phylum Arthropoda; class Insecta; order Lepidoptera; family Noctuidae; genus Leucania; species Leucania comma. The sequence continues at coordinate 14,957,077 of OY282480.1, read as the reverse complement.
TTGCGTACTAACTACCTGCAGTTCATTGATCTCGATCAGCTGACGTTTACTTAAAGAAATTAATTTCGTACATGCATAAATAAATTCGAGTTTTAAAAAAAGTACTTTATTTTTTATTTTTATCTTTACAAATCGATAGGGTTTCATGTACCGAATCGACCCTCCGTGGGATTAAAACGACCAAAATTTAACGGTGTATATGAAAAAAAAAATATAAAAACCAAAGCTCGCTGTGTATAATAAAGTCGAATATAATGACTTTGCTGCTAGAACTACAATAGACCATCGCACACGTCAGCGACGCCTGAGTTGTAAACAAAGTCGCGTCGCGTGGCGTCGCATAGCGTGGGCCTAATGTAGTTCTACAAATCTAGTTGCCATATAAAATGTATAGAGACCAACGCGCCCAGATCGCGTGGCCCACACGAGTGCCCAATGTAGTTTTTTTTTTTACCTTTATAGTGACATGTCGGATATTGGGTCCCATTTTTAACAAATTATGTTTGGTTATAATCAAATCGGCATGATTTCAAACACCTTCGGCAGCGTTCGGGAGAGACACGTGACACCCGACGACATTCGGCACGTGCATGGCTTGTTTTTGTTTTCAGTCTCAGTGGGTAATGATTGTTATTACAATATAAGGAAAAAACAAAAGGAAACAAACAAAGGAATACACTATATACCTATGGAGAATCGGCTGTTGAATCGATTTCAGCAATTTTTAACATATGTTAGGTATTTTTTTTTTGTTCTAAAATAAATCATGATTATTTTAGGATTAAAAAATTACCTGTTTTGATAAATCGTGATCACGACACAAACGGTGTGTATGAGCGTAGATACCAATAATGATTCACTACCAATGTAATACGTCGATTCCCGTATTATTTGCGTAAAATTAGAGTAACAAAATATTTCTTTAAAAACACCACACACATGACATACACAAAGTGATTGAATTATAATGTAAGTTATTTTCTGACTGGGGTATATGAGGGCATTATTTCAGTTAGGGAGGTTTTTTTTTTTTTTTTTTTTTTTTTTTTTTTTTGTGGTAGGTAAAAATCATCCAATGACGAATCCCGCCCTTGGGTGGGGCGGGAAACAGTGTCAGACTTTTACTGACTAAAAAACCTACCTTTCCATTCCTTGCCTTTATCCTGGGGCCTTTGGTGACAGTCTCACATAACCTTTGGCCCCAGTAGGCTTCGGCCCTGCTGGACCCCTACAGTATGCTGACAACTCCTTGAGGCGCGCGGGAACGGTGCGCGCCGTAGACGACCTGAGCTCGGACCGGTCTGTTACCGGACGGACGGACAGCGAGCTACCCATTGCCCACCGTCCGCGAGCCCGCGCCTACGGTGGCCGGAAATTGGGATCGGAAACCCGGCGGCGGCGGCGGCGTGTCCGCCTTTGCCTAAGGCGGTCGGCCTCTTCCTTTACTAGCATTACTGCTTCGCAGAAGGAGGCGACCGCCTGCCACTCCTCCTCGCTCCGGAGCATGGCTTGAACCAAGCCCCGGCGCGAGAGATCGCCGCCGATCGCCCCCACGAGGACACGGCGCTGCTCTTCCCAAGCGGGGCACACCTCGACTGTGTGCTCCACCGTGTCCAACGGGCGGTCCGCACAGTGGCGACACCCGGGCGTCGTCTCCGCACGAATCTTGTACAGGTACGGACCGAACTTGCCGTGCTCGGTCAGCACCTGCGCCAAACGGAAGGTGACGACGCCGTGGGGCCTTTCCAGCCACGCCTCAAAGAGGGGCCTTACCGCCTCGATCGTGGCGTGCCCAGCACTCAGTTAGGGAGGTAAATATTGTATATTTGTAACGTGATATAACCATGAAAAACAAGAATTATCATATTATAAGGTTAAAGACTATGTCGAAGACACGCTTGTTTGGCAATGACTGCTTCTGCAAATATGGCCCCCTTGTAACTCATTGATATTGTGTAGATGTGTCTATTAACTGCTATATCTTTGTTTTTAATATGTGATCTTTTTTTTTGACACATTGCTTTTGCAATATTTTTTATATTATTTAGACCATCAGATAATGTAATTGTTGTAGTGATAATTGTAATTATTTATTTTTTCTTGCTTTTATATAGCCTCTTTCTACCTATAATGTAAATGTGAGAACACTGTAGACTCCGCAAATTCTTAGATTACTTCTTATTATGACTCATTTTTTATGATAATTTTTGTTGTTCTTTCTGGTGCAATATTGAATGTAGACCACATTGTCCTTACATAATTTATTAATGAATACTGTAATATAAAGCTTTTTTTTAAAAGAGTAACCATGGAGTTTCTGGCCGGTTCTTCTCCATAGGAAACAACGAAATCGTGAATTTGGAACCGTGCACTAGCTTCTGATGATTTATAAGTGCCAATGTAGGCCTATGTAAAATAAAAATATTTTGATTGATTTGATTGATTGATTGATTGATATCATAATAAGTAATTCGCTAGTCATGTTTAATGCCGGGGTTCTCAAGGCTCAGTACTTTGTAACGGTGGACGTCTCAACATCGAACAGTTTTCAAAAACTGTTTTCGTTCTGCAACGGAACAACCGTTTTCCATTCTGCAACCAAACAGTCTCCGTTGCATAAACCAGTCTTCGAATTAATCTATGCGAATTGTTATTGTTGAATCCATTGATTTAACTATCACACTTGTCGCGTCGTTCTCATTTCAAAAATGTTCTGCGACACGACGGTTAAAGTGTTATTCCGTCCTGCGACCAGTCTTCGTTGCACAAACCAGTCTTCGAATTACTTAATGCGACTTGTTATCTTACTTTAAAGGAAATAAGGTTGCATTAATTCAACAATCACACTCGTCACGTCATCGTTTCAGAACCATTTCTTGCAATGAAAATTGAACTTTTTGGGTTTGAAATACAACACAAATTTTATTGCCACTCTTAAACCGTTCTCAAACTAGCTGCGACAACGAACGTTTTCTGCAACTATTTCAATTAACGATACATTCATCTTCAAACTAGTCGCGATGAGGACCGTTTTTGATAACCGTGTCGGTCGTCCCAAGACCGGTTGCGTTTCGTTGGTCAAAAATTCGACAATACATTAGTACTTTCAGCAATATTATTCTATTCTAGAACCCCAGTAGAACCTTTGGATAAGCAGGCGACAACAGATACGTGTCCAAAGCACGAGATAGTAGGGCAAAGATCCAGTCTCTTCGAGAGGCTAATATGCTATAAACCCTTGAATTTGTCCTTGAGGGCGGTCTCAGCACGGGGTGATGCCTGTTCAGTTTAGTCCAATGCTGTCAAAATGAGCCTACGTTTTCTACTTTCCTGTAAAAAAAAAAACCGATTACCGATCATCTTGAACTTCCATAAGTAAAGTTGAAATTCACCCTAAATTTTGGGGCCTTGGGTAAATGTGAAAGGAACATCAGGGCCCTGGAACGAAGACAATAAAGAAACCGGGTAGGTTTTTTAGTTAGTAAAAGTCTGACATTATCTTCATCCAGTCATATCTCCCGCCCTTGGGTGGAGCGGGGAGTTCATTGGATGATTTTTATCCACCGAAAAAAACCCCTTAATTTTTGCTATTTCATCGAGGCAAAGTCTAAACTGGATATGAAAAGTGGCGGAACCAAGGTTGAGAGAAGTAATTCATGCCGGCGGTTTGAAACATAAGCATGACTTTACTACAGAACTGATACCTCTGCACTCTTATAATGCAATTTAAAATTTTGTGTGTGAACCACATCTGCAGAGCTTTAAAAGTTATTACGTCGACAGAAGCAAGCTTGTCGCACAAAATTGATATTCGATCGCCCAATACGAGTGGTGCCTGCGCTAAGTTTTATCATAACTCCTGTCACTATATTGAAGATAGAGGTTTGAGAATAGAGGTTACTTTCATTCTTTCTTTTTTGGGTATAAGATTTTAGTAATATGTCGGGCTGGTGACCGCAACTCCACATCCAAAGCTCGTATTTAATTTACGTACCAGTATGCGTACGGGTGGAGCAAGTATGTAGGCTGATCCACTTCATCTCCACAAAAAGAGGTCGGCCCTAGGTCTTACTGACCAAATAGATTTTAGACATACAGCATCGTGTACCGTTTTGGGACTGCTATGGAATTGTTTCTTACGTTGCCTGGCATTCATGCTGAAGTGGACCTATTGTGGTGCAGTCGTGAGGCACACATCTGTATATTTGCTTCTTTTATTTTTGTTTTGTGTTACCTATTTATTGTGTTGTACTTTGTGCTGTACCAAATAAATTACTTTTCTTTCTTTCTATGGGAGTGGAAATCCCTCTGATGATATCGTAGTCTGTGTTTCCTGATAGCTACAACCTGGGGGTATTTAAGTCAAGAGTGAATTAAATAAAATCATGTATTTATTAGCTACTAACTGAAATCGATAACGTACACAGGACCGGCGGGTGTGGCGATATTTTCGGAAGGCCTGCATACAACAGTAGACGTCTTTCGTCTGAAATGATGATGATAATGAAGTGATATATACATATTTATATATATATTTACCGTTAAATTTTGATCGTTTTAATCCCGTGAGGGGTCCATCCGGTACATGAAACACTATCGATTTGTAAAGATAAAATTAAAAAATAAAGTACTCGAATTATTATACGCATTTACGAAATCAATGTCTTTAAGTAAACGAGTCAATGACCTTGTAGGTAGTTGTCGGTCGTTGCGTACTAACTACTTACAGGTCATTGAACTTGCACAGCTTACGTTTACTTAAAGAAATTAATTTCATACAAGTGCAAATTAATTCGAGTTTAAAAAAAGGACTTTATTTTTAAATTTATCTTTATAGTGTTTCATGTACCGAATCGACCCTCTACGGGATTAAAACGATCAAAATTTAACGGTGTATATTGTTAGAATTGCTTTGCAGTAAGTTAATATAATTTTTGTGATAAAAAACAACCCTTTTCTAAAAAAGGTTAAACGAAAAAACAGTTATAGAAACACGTAAGTTACTATTTTAAACTATTTTGTTTCTTGCTAATGGCTTCAGTTGTATGTTTAAAACGGGCGAATAGACGCTAAGCTCGGCGGTCTCGCAAAAAGTCCAGTGTTAGTGTTCCACTTAAGAGAAGAGTACAAAGTAACAAGTCGTTAATGTCGCCCGCGAGACATATTACTGTTGCACTGGAAGATACACGGTGAGGTTAGTGCTAAGTATTTTCTCTATAGGAAGTGCAGTATTATTGAAGTTAATGATTTTTTTTTGCGGTGGGAAATCTTCCAATAACTCCTACCGCTATGAGTGGAGAAAGAGGAGAGTATCAGATTTTTACTATTATTAATAATATTATATTATTATTGTTTTATTTTTGAATAATATTAATTTACGTATTGACATTTTGGTTTTAATTTATTTATAATTTAATGATTTTAATTTGAGATTTGATAATGTTTTTTTATTTTTTTATCAGCCCTTACTGTCCCACTGCTGGGCAAAGGCCTCCCCCAAGTCCTTTCAAACCTTCTTCTCCCGCGCTGTCTCCAATTGCGATGATTATGATTTTTATTGTGAGTCTGTTATTTTATGTAATAAATATGGACTCTCATCGCATCGCATCCCATCGTAGTCCCCGCAGCCTTAAGGCAGAGTTCACTATATATCGCCTCTCCCTATTTTTAGTAACAAAAAAACTTTGGCGGTTTTCATTCAGAATAGATAACAATTAAATAATTACTGTTTCTATACATCATATTACAATCAGCAACATGAATATTGAAACATTTTTATTTTTCGTTTAATACAATGTAAGGTAAAGAGGTATGTGTCGTAAGGTTCTGGAGTGGCGGCCGCATACCGGAAGACGCAGTGTTTTTTTTTTTTTTTTTTTTTTTTTTTGTGGTAGGTAAAAATCATCCAATGACGAATCCCGCCCTTGGGTGGGGCGGGAAACAGTGTCAGACTTTTACTGACTAAAAAACCTAACTTTCCATTCCTTGCCTTTATCCTGGGGCCTTTGGTGACAGTCTCACATAACCTTTGGCCCCAGTAGGCTTCGGCCCTGCTGGACCCCTGCAGTTTGCTGACAACTCCTTGAGGCGCGCGGGAACGGTGCGCGCCGTAGACGACCTGAGCTCGGACCGGTCTGTTACCGGACGGACGGACAGCGAGCTACCCATTGCCCACCGTCCGCGAGCCCGCGCCTACGGTGGCCGGAAATTGGGATCGGAAACCCGGCGGCGGCGGCGGCGTGTCCGCCTTTGTCTAAGGCGGTCGGCCTCCTCCTTTACTAGCATTACTGCTTCGCAGAAGGAGGCGACCGCCTGCCACTCCTCCTCGCTCCGGAGCATGGCTTGAACCAAGCCCCGGCGCGAGAGATCGCCGCCGATCGCCCCCACGAGGACACGGCGCTGCTCTTCCCAAGCGGGGCACACCTCGACTGTGTGCTCCACCGTGTCCACCGGGCGGTCCGCACAGTGGCGACACCCGGGCGTCGTCTCCGCACGAATCTTGTAAAGACGCAGTGTTGGAAGGCCTCCCACAAGGTGGACCGATGACCTGGTGAGGGTCGCTGGAGTACGATGGATGCGAGACGCACAAGACCGGCCATTGCGGCAACGCTTGGGGGAGGCCTATGTCCAACAGTGGACGTCTTTTGGCTGAAATGACGATGATGATGATGATGAATACAATGTAAAACTTTTGACCGTTTTTGACCAATGCAAAATAGGGTATTTTTAAAAGTTTATTAATAAAATTTAACAATAAATTTAATTAATACATATTTTAAACAAAAATTGTCTACAAAAAAAAGTGCTTGTTGGACTCGCGCTCTGTGGGCTCCATACAAAGTTATGAAAATGATTCAAACCTTGAAATATATGCTTTTTAGCGACATAAACGGCCGTATCATTTTCTCTCAACTTCAAGGGACTGCAGATTTGAGTATGTGGTTTTAATTTTAATCATTAAAACATTGCGTGATAATTCCAATAAGCCAAGTCCAGGCCTACATTTCGGCTTCATCATCAGATTAGTTCGATTCCCCCCCCCCCCCTCCTCTTCTTTCAGCCCACAGAACACAGAAAGACACTAGAAGTAGCTTGAGAAAATGTTTGTACCAGAACCGGTGTCGCCAAACTCACACATTTACGATTTACTCTTACTGCAAACCGGAAGATACGATTGGCTAAAACAAAAATTGGGCGTAAACAAATTTCAAAAAAAAATGTTATACGAAATGCAACTTTAATGTCAACGATCTATAAATCAAATTGACAAAAACAAGAAAGAAATACATCTTGGACAACCAAGTACCGCCACTCGTCGCTAGATGGCATTGTTCAGTACGAACTGTAACATTATAAAAATAAGGGTGGTATTTGAATGGCGTATCACTGACACAAATGCAGGTCGCTACTCAAATGGTGACGTATCCTAATTCGATCGCAAAAATATCGATAGTATGAAAACAAACATAAAATATAATGCGAAATAATATCGTATGCGATAGTATTAAAATAATGAAATTAATATGTAGTAGGGTAATTTCTAAACGTAGTAAAAAGGGTATTTATTTGCATGTAAATCAAATACCTTTTTGTTTGTATTTGTTCATTTTATACTGGGTAAATGAAAAAAAATGCTGATAACCTCGCAATGTTTTATTATTACATTGCTATTTGAGTTTAAGACAATATAAAACAGTGAAAAGATTATTATACAAATATAATAATCTTTTCACTGTTTTATATTGTTTGATTTTGATCAAAGGATTTAATTAAAATATTAACGGGCACTTTTAAACGATCAAGTTAGTTGCCCGTTCTAAGAAGTTGACACTTTTAAAATTTAGGTTATGTTATTTATGTTGAATACTACGGACATATAGGTGTAACAATGTAACAAGTATTACAATTTCACAAATAAGAACTTAGTATAAATACGTAGTGAAAAAGGAAATTTATTTTCATTGTATGTTTAATATTGAAAATACAAAAAAAAAACTCTTTTACAAAAAAATACAACTTTAAACAACTTCAAAAAAACTAAATAATGTAAAATAACTTTGATTGCGGAAGTCGGTGTTTACGGTTTGGTTTCTTCATTTTTTGACATTGACTTCCGAAATTAAAGTTATTATGCATTCGTTACGAAAAGTGTGATCGGACGAAGCCGCCGGCGACGACTAAACCTAACGTATAATTCAAACGCCCTATGTTGTTCCAAGCTCTTTAGCTAGATTTATTTAAAATTGCATCACGAATATCATCCCACAATATTTATTTTATTAACTTTATTAATTTAATTATTATCTGTATTTTAATACTCATACTCTCAAGTATAAATACTTTTATTTTAAAAAGGCAATGCAATACATGTCGATTGATTTTATCGATAAAGTCACGCACTATTTGGATAGCGTCAAAAGTATAGGTAGAGATGCGAATATTCCAGAAAGGCTAATAACCGGGAAAAGAAAATCAACTTTGTTTGCATGAATATAAGGACAATTTTTGTTTGTATATCTTGTGCAATGTTTGACGAAATTTTATTTTTTCATTTTATTAAAATAAATTCGAAAATAATACTTACCGGTGGTATGATATACCTCCATGAGTTAGATTTTTAGTGCGACTATGGTTTTTACAGTCCAGAATGGCACAATAAGGCATTTTAATATTATTTTATGTAAATTGTATGTTGACGTAGTCTAGTTTGCGAATGAGAGCGCTTGAACAGCAAGTGCGTATTGCAGTACTCACTAGCGGCGACAGTGCCACGCCTACTTACTATTTCCAGGTTCTTTCTGTGTTCCGTGTTTCAGCCAGTCATCGACTACACGTATAAAAAAGCAATTTTACTTGTTACGATAGTTCTGCTGTGATCCCACGGGGAGTTCCGTTTCATAATTTCATATCTTCAGTGAACATACATTTAAAAAAATATACATCACCATAGTTTGAAGTCGGTTAATAAAATGATAACGTAGCTAAAGTGCTACGCGCCACCGCTGCTACGCGCTACGTTCGTAGCATGACGATGCGTAGCGGCCTCGCAGCTATATGTGATCAAACTAGCCGTTTGCATTTCGACACTAACATGTAAATTTTAAAACCACTTTTTTTATTCTGAACATTGACTATCTAGTTGGTTTAGAAAAAAAAAAAAACAAGAAAAATAAAGTCGCGTGTTTTTATTTCAAACGTTTAGCCAATATTTATTTTGTATGTAGTTGAGCAGAATTGTGAGTTTGCGAGATAAATTTTAGTTAATAACTGGCTGTCAGTTATATTTTTGAAAAGTCGGTATTATTTTAGATTTGCTTGTTTATTTTTTGGATTTTCTCTTGTGGTCTATTCTATAGGCTCATTGCATTGCTTTAAAAAAGATTGTACACTTCATTTATGGTTCTCAGTGTTAGTTTAACTTTCTATCAGTCAAAAACTTTTTTATAGGATTTTAAATCCAGAATTTAAGTTTTACAAACATACAGATAAATAAAAAAAACTGTTTTTAATTTATATATATTTGTAATTTCAGCTCACCAATTGGTCTAGTGGTTAGTGGCCCTGACAGCTATGCCGGAGGTTGTGGGTTCAATTCCCACCCAGGACAAATATTTGTGTGATGAATCAGCACGATCATTTCTTCTGTGTCTGGGTGTAATTTATCTATAATATGTATGTATTTAGAAATATAAGTATGTTTATCAGTTGTCTAGTACCTACTCATAACACAAGCTCTGCTTAGCTTAGGACTACACGGCGTTGGGTGATGGTTGTGGAATATTATTTTATTATTATTATTAATTTAATCTTATTAGCCTTTTGTCTCACTGCTGGGCAAAATGCAGTTTTGTGTTCCTAACACGGTCTGAAATTCGAACCCCCATACCGCGTTTCGTGGCTCGCATTTACTTTTTTTTGTTTGTTTATTAATTTACTTTTTATGTTGACAACGCAATAAAATAATAACTTTATTTTGGCTAAAACTCACAGAAATTACAGGTATCATTAGCAGTCAAATAGTCAGCACAGAAAAATAATACACAATTACAATAAAATTACAGTTATTGATTAAACAAATATAAAACCAATACAATAGATATTTTTTATTTCTTTTTTAACGCAGTTAACATAAAAAGAAAATTAAACTATTTCCGTAAATTTTTATAATTTGGTCATAAATTAAATAAAAACAGAAGTCAGTCGAGTCCGATACATATGTCCATCCACTTATTCTGGATCGGATAATCTGAATACAACCCAATCATCCACGGACTACGAGCAATAAGCTCGCAGGCCCGGACCGAGCCCGAGCCAGCGACGGCGCGTAGTATGCCACACGTGCCTCAAAGAGATATCAGCAAAACCGTAGAGGACCAGCAGTACTGAAGCCTACTAGGACCAGGGTTTCGCTTCTAAAAGGGAAACGTAATACTTGAACGGCCCCCTAGAGCGGAAAAAGTAATTGGATGATTTCCCACCAAATAAAAATCAATTTTCCTAAGGATGCCATTGCTACTGTCTCTATGTGTATTTATGAGACTACTTCTACTATCTTAATGCTACTACTATCTTAATATACTACGAGTACATTAATGTCACGCACAAAATAACTGCACAATTACGTGTTTTCTTTTAAAATTATGCACATAGTAAAGTGTATTGGCAAGTTAGACTTTCTTAACACTCCATAAATGTAGATTCTAACTTGCAAATTCGATTGAAATGCAAAATTGTTCTTTGTAGCTAAGAAGAGAAGAAATAATTTAAATAATATGAAGTTGTTTCGTATACAGGAGAATTTGCATTACAAATATACGAGTATTTGCAGATATTTTTCCCTGAGAAGTTACAGGATAAACATATGTAAATAATGTAATATTGATTGCTTTATTTTATTGTATCTTTGGCTGTTTTGATGTAACAGAAATTGTTTTTTGTCATTTTCTGGTACACTTGTACGTACCTAAAACGTGACAAATTATATATATTTCAACTTTAGTAATGTGTTTCTTATTCGTGACAGTAAAAATTATCCCAAGAGAACATACTCCCAGAATTAAAATTATCCTATGTGCTATTCCAGGACATGGTGTACTCGTATAACAAGTTTCATCGAAATTGGTTCAGCAGTTTGAGCGTTAAGAAGTAAACAAACAATAGTATATTATTGTGATACTGATACCTGCCGGTCACTACATCAGATGCCATTCATGGATATAAATGTCATCTGATGTAGTGACCGGCAGGCGGTTTTACGTGTTTATGCATCCGCATAAACACGTAAAATTTAAATCAGGCACACCTGACTCTGTTGACATCCCTGATGCATTAAAGCGCGGTAGCCTTAAAATTACCATGACATTTTTATCTGATAAGTGATGATGTATTTAACAGTAGAAAAGGCTTTCGTAGAAGTAACCTATTAACTCTTGAATTAAAGATCCCTTAGGTTGTAGCTATCAGGAAACAGAGACTCCGGTACAGAATTCTCCTCCTTGGAAGTACGCACAATGAATGTGTTCCTAAAACATTTGAACTTGCAGAACATTATTTATACACTGTTAAATTTTGGTTGTTTTAATCCCGCGGAGGGTCGATTCGGTACATAAAACCCTATCGATTTGTAAAGATAAAATTAAAAAATAAAGTACTTTTTTTTCTAAAACTCGAATTAATATACGCATGTACGAAATAAATTTCTTTAAGTAAACAAGTCAATGACCTTGTAGGTAGTTGTCGATCGTTGCGTACTACCTACAATGCATTGGCCTCGCTCAGCTGGCGTTTACTTGAAAAAATTAATATTGTATATGCGTAAATTAATTCGAAAAAAAAGTATTTTATTTTTTAATTTTCTCTTTACAAATCAATAGTGTTTCATTTACCGAAACGAACCTCCGCGGGATCAAAACGACTATTTACCTACCATAAAAAAAAACCGTGTCTATACGAGCGTTTTGTAAAGTAGACCTAAAGGGGGGCGTGTACAAAAATTGGCCATATAACTCGGTTAAAACAAAATTATTTCCCCGGGTATAAGTTAACCCAAGTGTCAGTTACATTTTGTCAGAAATCTTGCGATTTGAGTAGCTCTGAAGGCAAAATTTACTGTGTGTGCATTCTTTAATAAACAATATGACATAAATTGAGTCAAATTTTTAATACAGTATATTATGAGAAAATAAAGGAAGCATGTAACTATTAAAATACTTTTATACCAGCAGACTGTTCTGTGTCTGGAAAGTTTTTATCACCACAAAAACCCGAGGAATCCAGGCCAAGCACTCGTATTTTAAATGAAAACATCACGCGTTCTTAAGAACATTTTGTCTTTTTAATTCTCACTTTTATTAATATAAAGTTTGTTACTTTTACGAGTAGTACACTGAAGTCTATTATAATAGTAAACGATAGAAGTGGAAACACTCAGTAATTGCGACCAAGGAGAAATTCGCCTAAGCCTCAGGCGAGGGTGTTACGGAGCCGAGAGCTGCAGTGACAAGGTCCACGTGTATCTAATGACGGTTTTTAATATATTGACTAAGAAATAAACAAATGGGGGCTACCCTGCGAACTGCTTATCGACCAGCTCTATACGATTAAAACAATAAATTGTGGCAGGGGTGAGCTTGCACACTTTTCCGCATTAGTGCAGAAATAGGAAAAAGCGTGCCTAAAAGCGGTAATCCTTACCGCTTTTAGACACGCTTTTTACTATTTTTGCATAAATGTATTGAAATAGTACATTTTTATACTAGTGCAGAAAGTTTGTCGTTACGACCGAGGCGGAATTGAGCACGAGCCTCGCCTACGGCTTGTGCGAATTCCGCCTGTGTATGTGTATCATGAAGCCGAGGGCGGCAGTGAAAAATTTGCACGTGTTTTGACACAAGTGCAGGCAAAACGCTTAGTCCGAACCGTAGAAGTTTCAACAACGTACGGGTTGATATCCGCCGTACGTCGGGTTGTCCAATGGTGGAACGGAGATGGCGGAATCAAGTCGGGCAATTCCCGCTAAACTTACCATACTGCTGAATACTTGTTTTTTACGTGGAATGCCTGCTAATCAGACCTCCGCAACCCAGTTATTGGGTAACGTGATACTCTTTAGATAGACTAATGGTTCAGACTTTCTTTTCTTTCATTCTGAAATAAAAAAAAAACTTTCATTTGTTAAGTATTCTGTCGTAGGTATTACATGATTAATTTTGTTTGTCTCCTATTTTATGCTCATTGCGTGTGTATAGGCAATATACGAGTATACAGTATACACAGCAATACATAAAGTACAAAAACACGGTTTTATTCACTGTGTGTGCATAGACGTTCGTGGAAAATTTAAAGTTATTCAAAGCGACCGTTACATGCGTGCATGCTACGCTTTCATGCTCGTATTGTCGCTTTTATGAATAAAACAGTGGTATCTGTGACTTTAATATGATTTCAAGAGTATAAAGTAACTTTTATATACATATTAAAGAGACTAGGAGGGAGAAAGAGGAGGGGAGGGGAGGAAGATGAGGTAGCAGTCTGGTGAGATAGCGGTCAAACGAGAGCCTATCCATAATAAAATAAAATTAAAAAAGGATATACCCTGAATTTCATTGTTAAAGTTTTCAGGTATTTTGTAATGCCTGAATACTCAACAATAGCATAATAATAATAGCATATTAATAGTAATTTGTTAACAATAAATCGAAGAGTGATCCATTTTAAGTCCTTACAATCCATCCTAAGGTTGTCTGGAAGATATCGCTATCAGCGATAAGACCGCCATTGTACTCATAGATTTAGATTTATGTATAGATTGAGTAAAATTTTTGGTGTACAATAAAGTTTTATTCAATTCTACGAGTATTTTAATACGAGTAGCATATAATGTTTGAGCCTTATAATGTTCCCACTGCAGAGATCTAGGTCTCCACTCTAGTAAAGGGAATGGATCGTCACATTTCTTCCTATTTTTTGGATCTGGTTTCCTCACAATTTTTTCCTTCACCTTTTTGAGAGTAATGGTGAAGAAATAAATTACACAAAGTAATGCTACTGGATGGGTTTGAACCCGTGACTTACAACTCGTAAATTGGGGTCGTTACTACTGAGCCACCACTGCTCACAACAATATAAGAGTAAGTGATTGTCATAAACATTTGAAAGAGTTACCGTGGCCTTAGAAGCAAAGGGTAAAGAAAAGAACATGGTGGGTTTCAACCGTAGGCGTGGGCTGGCGGACGGTAATGATAATGGGTAGCTCACCGTCCGACCGTCCGGTAACCGTTTGGACCGAGTCCAAGTCGTCAACGGCGCGTAGTGTACCACGCGCGCCTCAAGGAGATGTCAGCAAATCGAAGGGGCCTATCAGGATCGAAGAGTACTGGGGCCATAGGCTATGTGAAAGTAAACCCAGGGGCCCTAGAACGAAGGCAAAGATAGAACAGGGGTGGGTTTTGTAGTCAGTAAAAGTATGATAATATCACTCGCTCTGCCCAAGGGCGGGAGAAGAGATTTCAGTCAGTAAAAGTTTAACACGCCCTTTCCCACCGCCGTAGAGCGGAGATGTCATTTGATGATATCTCAGCTCAAAAAAAAAAATGTGGAAATGTCAACAAACATTTGTTTTATATTATTATTCTGTTTCCCAAACAAATAAAGTGACGAAACACACTTCCCATCTGTCCGCTCAAAAAATAAAATACACAGCTCTAATCAAAAGAACAGTAGATCTCAGTTAATTCAACTGGTTTGCGGAAAGCCTGCAGGCTTCGTACTGGCATTAAAAAATACAGAACATCATGAAAAAGATAATATTTTATTCACGATGTTTCTAGGTTTTTAATTTATGAAATTAAGATTTCCCCGGGGTCTGTATTTCAGTCGCGAATGTATTTTGTTCGGTAGGTTTTTTATAGTTTTCTGTCGTACTTATGTAGTATCAAGAACTCATGGCTTCATAATACGAGTATCATCCGTACTATAACCGTATCAGGGTTTCATAATACTAGCAGCCAGGGTATACTCCCGTATCCTCGTGGAGGTGATCGGCGGGGACCTTTCGTGTCTGGTTGATTTAAACCATGGTCCGGAGCGAGAGAAAATGGGAAGCAGCAGGCTCCTTCTGCGAAGCAGTAATACGAGCGAAGGATATGACCGCAATCATGTGAGACCAGACATCTTCACACCCAACCGCGCTTAAATCAGATGCGAAAATGAGCAATAGGTAGCTCGACGTCCGGCTGTTCGGTAAGGATCTGGTCCGAGTCGACGGCGCCTCAATAAGGGGTTAGCAAAACTGAAAAGGCCCCGTAGACAGCTCTTAGGGTTGCGGGAATGTCTGGAAGAGTGGCTAGGGTTTTACAATTAACAGCTAAACAAATATGAAACTTTGTATACAGATAGACTGTTTCCTGGAATATGCACATAAAACACCATTTCACCCTGGAGTATGTTCTTTAGAAATAATTTTCTAAAACCGCCTGCAGTAGCTAATGCCAAAAAAAAATTGTAAATTTGAAATGTCAAGGTGTTTTTCTAACCCTCGGGATAATTATGTGAATCTTCAACATTGATTGTAATTTTATTCCTCCCTTGTAGTATTCTAATGGTGGTTGAACCTTTGAGTCCCATTAGAATGAACCCGAGAGCCCCAGGCGGTGACCCATGGTAATTATTCCAAGTCGTTATTGGTAGAATTAACATAAAGAACGTATTGTTCCAAATCTATCTCATGAGCTATTTTGGAGAAGCTGAGAGAGATATAGTCTAATATGCTTAAAAATATCTGGATTATTGCTTATCTAAAATACTATAATAACATTTAGTATAAATCAGTTGTCTAGTACTTATAACACAAGCGTGTTATGAGTACTAGACAACTGATAAACTTACTTATATATTTCTAAATACGTACATATTATAGATAAATTACACCCAGATACAGAACAAATGATTGTGCTCATCACACAAACATTTGTCCTGGGTGGGAATCGAACCCACGACCTCTGGTATAGCAGCCAGGGTCACTAACCACTAGACCTACATATATTTTAATGACACATATTCTCAGTGGCAAGAATTATCATGTTGGCAATTGTTATATTCAGGCTTCGAGGATAGAATGAATAGGATCTTAATAAACTAGTGCGATTCACCATCAACGACTGCACCGCTGCTTACCATCAGGTGGGATTACAGTCAAGCACACTAGTGCTATTTATACAAACTATTGTACCATTAAAAAAAAGTCCTTATTGCATTTTCGAGCACAAAAGACTTGCCTCAAAAACTCCATATGGGAATATTCAATAAAATTTTATGTTTTGAACTCAACGGCTATTTAATTTAAACCTCATTAGATAACTAATTACATTTAATAAATACCAACCCGCACTGGGCCTGCGTGGTAGATTATGGTCCATTCTCTCCCCTAGAGAGGAGGCCTGACTCCCAGCAGTGGGAACATTATAAGGCTGATGCTATACTATGCTATTAAATAAATAATAATACCTACTCAGTGTGTTTATATTGTGGCGGATTTGTTATCAAAACACGTATGCAGCGCTCCTAATGCTAAGTTAACACAATAAGCGAGCATATCTCGTTATTACCATTACCTTCTATGTTTATTTAACAAAATTACTGTTGAGCTTGAAACCAGTTTTATGTTATGTTTGCACCAGAAAGATTAGATCAGAAGGAGGTGTAGGAGCTATATTCATTTGTGGTATACCTACAGTGTACACAGACCAATTTACAGAATTACAGACTATAGTTAATATAGAAATATATTCTACATATCGACGCTTGAATAGCAAAAATTACTAAGCGACATTGAGTAAACTTTACAGGATTTAAAAGTTAATTTTTTTTGAAAAAAATTGTTAAAAATTACGAAATAGCCTTATTAATATACCTCGTATTAACATCAAGGTACTAAAGCCCGGACGCGGAGTAGGAAGAATTTCGTACGTTGACCTATTATTACCTGTCTCTGTCACTCCCGCGTAAATATAATGCGTCTCGCTCGCACAGATGCAATGGCCTCCGTCGTCAGGGATTGTAAACCTTAACTGTAAACTTTTTAGCGTTAGTTTAAGTTTTGTTCTTTTTTGAATTTGGTGTTTTTTTGGTTAGCATTTAGTCACTACAAAAAATTCTTGACAAAATTCATAAATTTAAATAATGAATGACAATGATAATTTTTATTTTATTATCATATTTATACCAAATTCGTAATTTTAACTCGATTTTTAAATTGTTATGATATAAAACGTAAATAAATAATTTATATATTTAATAACAATAATTTATTTAATAAATTAGTCATTTTTTTTCTCCTTCAAATGTTTAATGTAAATCGCACTTAATATAAAAATGTTTGTGACCACTGTCAGTAGGCCCAAAGGTCATTGTACGAAATTCTTTCTGCTCCGCGACCGGGCTTTAGTATCTAAATCCGATTTTAAAAAAAATATTTAACAAAAAAAAAAAATATTTTAAATCCCGACCCGTAAAGTTTACTCAATGTCGCTTAGTAATTTTTGCCTTTCAAGTGTCGAATTATATAGGAGGTATCTACTCGTACGTCTCAAATCTCGCTCTCCTGCCGCAAGTCTGCTGAAAAGAAAAACTATCAAAATTAGTAGTAGGTACCTACTTCAGAGGTCCACCTTAAGAGCTTAACCTGATCGGGACCTGCTGAAAGTCACAATTCTAATAATTATATAAAAAAAAATATTAAAAAATATAATTTATATGTTACATTCAGTGAATAAAGAAAATATAAAAAGTAAAAATATAATAAAATAAAAAGGCGAATGTTTATAAGTGTGTGTTTATTACTTTTTCATACTCACACGGCTAAACGGATTTAGATGAAATTTGGCACTAAGTTAGACTAAGTCCAGAAAAAGCGCCAAGGATACTTTTTATTCCCGGGAAAATTATCTTCCCTTGGGATAATTTTCATACTTGGAAATCATGATGGTAAAGGCACATCCTAATGACGGCTGATACATACCTTTTCTGAGGCATTAGATAAAATTAAATGTTGACTTTATATTGAGGCTACAAATGCCTTTAATAAACTGTACTTCAGACAAACCACATGTTATCATCATACACTGAAACCGCCAACAGATTAGTATGCGTACTCACTCGAGTCCTTGGGTCTATATTACTGAACTCAATTATAACAAACGTGACTAGCCTGACTTTGGAACTTTTTGACGATTCTAACTACTTGAATGTCTAATTACCGTTAATTCGAGGCCTTTAATAATATTGTAGAGCAATTAGTTGTTTTATTAGATGAAGTTAGATGTGTGCAAAGTTTTGGCGCCAGTAGCGGTGAACAGATTAATAACTTTTACTAAATAATATATATATTTTTTATTTATTTGGTCGGCCAACAACTTCTTACACAAAATATTAACATTGTAATATTAACATTTGTTGCTTCATTGATAAGTATAGTAATTTATTATAGGCCACATGCACTTTTTTGGTTAAACATAATAAAAATCATTAATTATTAAACTTTGGATGATTACAAATAACAACAAATTAATAAAAACAAAATAGGACATACCGTAATTAGAGACACAATAGAAAGACAAAAGGTGTGCGGACACCGGTGTCCTTTTGGGAATTGACAGTTTAATAAATAAAATGACTTTGTTTTAGGATATAAAAGGATTATGTGTTAACCTGTCTGTTTTTACAGAGTTCATTCATGAACGTTGTCGTGAACGAAATCTAACCCCAAAAATAAAACCAAAATATTTATCTTTACTTTTCCAGCTATCCCGCGGGTATAGAACCCGCATTGTGCCGTACAAAGCGATCAGCTGTTGCGCCTATAAAGCCGTCGTAAAAAGCATTCCTCCCTTCCTTTGAAGTGCTTTCCATTTATTTACAATCGAGATTATAGCAATGAAATCATTTCCTTTGCTCATCGATCAAAGAAATAAATTCTCGGGTTAGTGGAACGTCACTAATGTGACAATAAATAGTTTTGTACAAGTCTTTACTGGCACTCATCTCTAGACGATTTACCCCCGATTTCTGATTTGAGCATTTGAAGTTGAGAATTACTCAAACTCTACTTTTGCCTGTAAACCTGTCAAAATTTGGCATTTAAGTATGGTTTGAGACGTTCTTAACTCAAAATACTCAATTCAGAAACCCGCCCATAATCCTGGTTCACAGGAATTATTTACTTTACAGGAATTGTGTCTTCTACTTTTTTTCAGAACTTTCACAAAACCCCGTCAAGTCCCAAATCAAGCAGAGTTTTAGTTATGAGTTCTACAGATCCAACCAAACGCGCCGTTCGCGCGTAATTTTGCGCCATTCGTTTAAATACCAAGCGAACGCCGTTTAAATACAAAGCGTTCGCATAGATTAAAAAATATTTAGCGTTTTTTATAGAGTATATAAATAAGAAGTTTTTCATAAAGTAGTCTGTATATCGGAGATAAGCAAACCTTTTCGTTAGTCACCGCACGAACGCAAGCGTTCGCTCCTGTGTTGCAGGGTCACACTTATATATTTTTAAATACATACCTAAATATTATAGATAAATTACTTCCAGATACAGAACAAATGATCGTGCTCATCACAGAAACATTTGTCTTGGGTGGGAATCGAACTCTCGAACTCTAGTAATAACTGTCAGCGGCTTCGTCTGCGTGAATGTAGAAAATTATGTACTAATCTTAAGTACTATTCCTAAAATGATGATGATGATTATGATGAACGAAAATTGCAAAATATAACCCGAAACGCAGGTCATTTTTATGCAAAGAATCTATATAAACAATTTTATAACTGTATCATGAAAAAGTCACAAAGCTTGCTAGGTTACCTGTTTGACCACACAAACTCATGGTTAATGGGCCATCTAGACGACTAAGGAGTCGTTTTGCCAAGGGAACATGCTCTCAGGATATAAGTTATCTATCTTATGCGCTATTCCTAAAATGATGATGACGATGAACGAACATTACATTATACACAAGCAACAAAAATGTATAAAAAAAAATATAATCAATATTCCTAGAACATTTTTACACTAACGTTGCAAACCGTTTACCCTTTTAACGAGACTAATTATAAGTAATTTGCTATCTGAGCGGTTTCATCGATAAATTTACCTTCGTATTTTTACCCTCTATTTATTTGAACTTGATACCTAGTCCTTGACATTTTAACATCGCTAAGTGATTCCCTATCAATCAATCAAATCATCAAATAATCTACTTCTCTCGCTCCGGGTGGACTGAGAGAGAGTGTCAGTTTTTTACTGGCTAAATGCTATCTTTGTCCCTTCACTTGCCCTGTGCGCTTCAGGGCCATTGAAGAAACAAAGGTTGGTTTTAGTTATTCTCTTGTTTGACCCTAAGCGGGACGAGATGATAATCTCACTTTAAAAATAGCATCGGTATTTGTTTATCGTATTTTAAGCTCAAATAAAACTTACCCCCACAAAAAGAATTCTACAATAAAAAGTCAAAATGTTTCCTGACTGTACGTCAGGGGTCAAAAGTGCAGTTGCACTCCTTGTAAGTGACTAAAATGTCTTTGTAGTAGAAATTCAATAGTCCACCACTAGATTATTATTCAATACTTTAGATTGTGCTACAAATTAAATCAGCCATGAACCATGAACCCTTTTCTACGGAGAATTTTTCGACACTTAGATACTTAAGGTAAATAGAGTGTAACATCACTTTAGACACCTGACTATACCAACAATGCGGTATCACATCCCTGCAATAGAAAACATCAGTTCTTTCTACAATTCACATAAATCCATAATCCAAACAAACATAAATCCAATCTAACATTACCCACGGCCGATTTACGCCAAAATCGTAAAATAAAAGGGCGTATTCTGAAACCTTCGATACCTCCATGTAATCTCGTACGATTGTGACATATCCTTAGAGATACGGTGTGATTTAAAATAGAGGCGACAGGTCCCGAGGGCAGCTCTCGACACCTCGTGCCAGGACGAGCATTGAGAGGAAAAAAGTGTATTTGTGGTTTCGTATGTGTGATTTCCGTTCAGTAGTGGGATTGTGTTGCGTTTTTTTGATGGAGGATTGTGGTCTGTTAGTGTTGTAGTTATTTTCTATGGACAACAATGTCGAAATTTTTTTTTTTCGGTATAAACTAAGCATTTTTTTTATCACAAAAAAAATTGTAACCAACTATCCGAAAACACAAAGAAACGATTATTGGTATCTAGCAGCGAATTAAAGGACTTGATTCTGCGTTTCTTTTCTATTGACAACCAATCAATACCATAAAATGTGATAGAAACGTATATATTCGTAGTATATACAGTATTTTGTCCACTCTATGCAAAATTAGAGAAAAAGTAGAATAATAACTACCCAATTCCAAACTTTTGAAAATACTATTTATTTAACAAATACACACTGATAAATTTAATATAAAAGCGAAAGTTTTTAAATGTATGTACATTTTAGGTTTATTACTTTCAATCAAACTTGGTACTCGGGTACCATATCCTAGAATACCAGATAGGATACTTTTTATTCCGGGATTAAGTGAAACCGCTGGCAGCAGCTCTGTAGTGAGATATAAAATAACAGTCACAATTTATACCGCAACAGAACAACAACGGAAAACGAAAAAAAAACGGTCTAAAATTCATGATATGAAACGAAACAAAAATATACGTAACCCAATACTGACCCAGCGTTGAGGCTTATGAGTTTTGGCCAGTAAATGTAATATTCGGACACATTGACCTTTTTAATGAGGCCGTAAAGCATCGTTAGTAATTCTCGCTGTGCGGTGGTATCGATGACTCGCCCTCGCCAGCCCGCCTTCAGGGCAGGCTTCTCATTATTCGTTTTTTCCGAGGAAGCGCTCGGTTCAGCGGCAGAAGCGCTTAATTGTAGAGCACTTTACTTGTCTCTGATTTTTATAATGATCCATTTTTTGATAGCGATATTTACTAAAGAATCTATACTCCATTCGTGTTAAGATAAAGCTACATTGCGCACACGTGGGCCATGTACGCCGATCCGGGTGCTTCGGACTCCATACATTTAAATGTTAACTAGACTTGTAGAGAACATTAGACTCACGCCACGCGACGTCGTACTACGTATATATTAGGCGTGGCCCACGTGTGCATTGGTCTAATGTGGTTCCCGCTTTAGACATTTAAACAAACCTTTTTACTGTCCGTTCAACGGATTTTGATTACTATTTCGTAGCCATATAAGGATGCCATTAAAAGCAAAAAAGAAGTTACAGTACCAACTATATATTACAGCCGCCAAAGCAATAAAAACCAAAATCGGTTGAATGGAAATTAAGAATGGTTTGTTTATGTCTAATATTAATAGGAATAGAGTATAAAGGAGTAATTTTATATTGTGTTTAGTTTAACGATTTTAATGCGTATGTGACTTATGTTTTGTTTTCTTTATCTTTTCAGGTAAGTCCTGCTTGTCTTCAGCTTGGATTTTGTATGTAAGTCAATCGTAACCTTATAGGTTAAGTGCTGTGACATCTGAAGAGGTCGCATACGGCTATAGCTCTTGTTAACATGCAAACTGGCAAGGTAATTATACTTTTTTAGCTAAAGGCTGATTTATATTGATACAGTAGCTGGCGCTAGCATCACTGGATGGTGGCGCTGGATCAGCCCTGTATCAATGTAAATAATTGCTGGACTGGATTGAAACATGTTTAGTGATGATTAGTGTGATAGTGATACTGGCCTCAGCTACTGTATCAATATAAATCAGCCTTATTGCCAAATAAACAATAAATGGTTTTTTCATAACATGAGGGAGATTGTTATAAATAGAGCCACTAACAAAATAACATAGTATTTTAAAACCAGAAGCCTTATATTCCGTCTCCGCCCTCTAAACTACCATTAGAACCTCGCAACTCAATTAATTAAAAAAGCTTCTTTCGATCAAAACAATTAAGAACCAGAAAAAAAAAAACTAAAATTCCGAACATCGAACACAAAAACAGCTAATCGAGTTATTTTTCACTGACCCGTTTACCTTTGTCGTTAATTTAATTAATCTAGACTCCAGAAAGTGAAAATACCCAGCAACAGTCGAAGTGTTTACTAGGCTAGCGCCGTAGAACAGTTATAAAGTCCATACGGTTGTATAGCGAGCGTGAGACCAATTTGGAAGCCAGCCAATGAGCGCACGTTGTCCGCTGAATATGCAAGTGGTCAGAACTGACATTAGGGCTGTCACTAACGTCATGCTGTCTAGGTAAATGAATCACGTTTAGGGAGCTTTACGTTCGCGAAATTTTTCAAGCAAGAAGTATTTTTGAAAAAAAAAAATTAATTTCTTTTTAAATAACAGGCAGCGTTGTTACGAATTGAAAGGTGTAGCCGCCCATGATATTTTAAATACAATAAACATTTCTTTGAACAAATATCATTATCTTTATTCTCTCGGTTCTGGTTTTCGTCTAGGGACATTTGTACGACGATTCACCATCAACTAGGCTGCCTAACTTATTGCTTGATGCACCTGAGGAAATAATAATAATAACTAATAATTTATTGGACTGAATCATATTGTATAAATGTGACGTAGTTTACTAGTCTAGAGCATCGGCCCTAGTGGACCTCTCTAGTGGAACTAGTGGACCTGGGCCATGGCACTAGCTGGCATTTACCTGTCAGGGCTGTGAGAATATTCAAATGAGTTACCGAATTTAAAGCCCTGGATTAAAAGTCTGATACTCTCTCTTGCTCCTACTCTAACTAAACACCCGGAATATGTAATGCTTAATTTTGCACCTACCACAATTTGTCTCTGCATCACCCAAAGGTTGACTGGTAGAAAATGCCTTAAGGCATTAAGTCCGCCTTTGTACTGTTTGTGTGCATAAAGAATAAATAAATAAATACTTCGCTCCAACTTACGACCGAGGCGATTAGGTGACGCTACGAAGTGGATGTAGTGAGCGCATGCCCATACAAGTTCATATAAAAAATACTAACCGTAGGAGGCGAGGCAGTGCAGAGTGGGGCCGGGTGGCTATAATGAATGAAGACCGACGCAGCCCACGTGGCCCACGTGGCCCAATGTAGTTCTACCTAAAAAATCTAGCAATTAACTTTACAATTCACATCCCACTACTTTTGCTAAGAAACTTATAGCCAAATTCACCAATAAATTAATCGCGATTCGTTCAAACTAAACGCAGTTTGAGCGACTAATCGAGATTGTAGCTTCATTTTGCGTTTCACCGCGATGAATTGAACCTAGTTTACGCTAAACTCAGTTCCATTTCTTTTGTTGTCGCCCATGTTTACGACATGGGTCTTTAAACTAGATTACGCTGACCTCAGTTTAGTTGAACTAAGTTTTTATATGGAATGATGAAATCAGCCTTTAGTATCTACATACTACCCACTAACGTAAACACTTTAGCTAAGAAGTTATCGAACTAAAATTGAAGTTACTCCCACGATTTCTTTGTATTCTTAAACGGGAGATAGATAAAGGCAAACTTAATTTCAGCAGTTTAATCTTGCGAGTATTCCAGCATCGTATTTATCTAAATAAAATTATCTACCTTCTTTTAGAATTCCAAGAAATGTGAGTTGTTTCAAACAATATTTTAATTTAGTATCTATATACCCATCTTAAAAACCGTTAAATTTTGGTCGTTTTCATCCCGCGGAGGGTCAATTCGGTACATGAAATAATATCGATTTGTGTTGAGAATTTTAAAAAATAAAGTATTTTTTTAAACTCGAAATAGTTTACGCATATACGAATATACTCCGCATGCGGATGTACTTTTCATACAAGTATTTATTGTAACGCGGAGAATACGTAAGCGTTCGGTTGGGGTAATACCGCATGCGAGCGGCAAAAGTCATTAAATGATTATGATAAATAATATTTATTTTGCAAATAGGTTTTAAAAACACTTTTACACGTCAATTTTTTTTTCGTCTATTTTAACTAGATGAGGGTGGTGTTTCCTAGCTAACTACCCTGATAAGAAATAGCGAAACAAACTCAGGGGTCAAAGTCAGATTTCCCACCTAAAAAAAGCACACACTGGTTATCCACGAGTTTAAAATAGATAAAGTACCGATCACATAATAATATGTAAAACTTTAAATAGCAAGAAAAGGTAAAGTAATCTTATTTATTGTATACATCCTTGTTTAATTTTCTCACTAGTGCGACAATTTGGACAGTATTACGTTAGGGGCAAACCAAACTTGTACAGTTAGAGAAATTGCCACGCAATGGGCGGGAGGCAGTGTACTTTGTTAGCAACATGTGAGTAAATGTCACCTGAGCACGATTACAATTAGCTCTAGTGTTGCTCTCGGCACCTGTGAGTATTAACAATCTAAATACGGCGCTAGTGTAAAAATACGTTTAGACTACGACACTTTATACGGTACAGTTGGTGTATATCTCACCGGAAAATTGCAAACGCCGTAAGATTGTAAAATATCACGGTTGACATGGTTATGTTGGAATCTAATTAATTTGGATGTGATTTATCGTGTACTTAACAATTTTTGATAATGTATTGAGAAATCATAATTTAATAAAGATTTATTACAATCATACGGAGACTGCAATTTTTGACATATACACTGAGTGTACAAAGTGTAAAGTGTCGTAGTCTAAACGTACCTTTACATGCAATCTATTTGCTGAGTTTTAGCAAACAACGATTGAGTATTTGCACGATGACGTTTAACGGTTCCTACCTTCTTTTGACTGTAAAATTAGCAGGAGATACAAAAAAAAAAACGTTGAGAACATTTTATTAGTAAATTGTTTTTCAGATACTCTCAGTCCTCGAACCGATATAGGTACCTTCCTTTTTAGGTACCTTACTTCTACCACTTGGGGTGTAATGAGAGGGAGTGTCAGACCATTAAAAAGAAAGAAAGAAGAAAGAAAAAATTATTTATTATTACTGAGTAAAACCAACCAGTTTTCTTTGTTTCATTTAATAAATAATGTTTTATTTGTTAAATTTTCTTCACAGTCTATCCATCCATAGCTTAGGCCATGGGTATTCCGAAAGGAAACCCTGGGACCCTGGAACGCAAGAAATATAGCTGTGTTTTTAGTCAGTAAAAGTCTGACTCGCCCTTGCGCTCCACCTTAGAGCGAGAGAAGTCAATAGATGATTTCCCACCATAAAAAGTCATAAATGTTACCTAAATGTTGAGAAAATTTAGAACTAAGTTGACAACTAACAGCGCGTGGCTGCTAAATTTTAGCAGGTCACGCTTCCGTGAACATGCTGCTTCTCTAATTCATACTCAGAGGTCGGTAACTATTGTCTCTTGATTCTTGAACTGGAGCAAACTCCAGGGAATAGTTATTAACAGTGTACATACGTTTACTACCTAGATGTCTACGAAGCTACAATTTATAGATGCTTGCTTTCCAAACTTCAGATTGTTGTCTGAATTTGAGTAAGTGATAGTTTGATTTGTATTTCGTTTGGCCCCGTTTTGGTTTTGGGGTTTATCTAAAATCTGTGACAGTTTTCTAAGATGTCATGATTTATGGAGGATTCAGGCTGTAGTGGCGTGTAATATAAAGCAGTATGACCTCAACTGAACTGTTAGAGTAATAGAGCTATATAGAGTGTATAGCTTCGTCCCTTTTCTCGCTCGTGCGTATCATGGTAAGACCCCAGTTCAACGTTTTCGTAGTACTGCCGTTGTTGAATTAAGTACTGCATCTTTGGTTAAATGATTTGGTCATAAAAATAAATTCCTTGATTTGACAAACTTTTGCAAATTGTATTCAATTTCTATTTAAATGTAGCAAGTATCACATAACTGTAAGTTTGTAGGTATGTATGTATGCGTGTGCGGGTTTGCTACTCCATCAAGCTCAAAAACCTAAATATTTGATTTGGATTAAAGGACAATGGGCCAATTGGTACACCCCATCAATAGCAAAGGTCTTTATAACAGGAACAACATTTACTATGACAGCTTTTTTGAAATGTTTGTCCGTTCTGAGTTTTAGGTTAAAAACAAAGGTTAGGTTAAGTGCTAATTAGTACACCACACCCATAGTACAGACGTATACTAAACACAGAAAGGACAAACCTTTCAACAAAGCTGTCATAGTAAATGTTGTTCTAGTTAAAAGGACCTATCCAACGATATATATGTCATTGCTATTGGAAGGGTGTACCAGCTTCCATACATTTTTGCCCATTGTCCTTTGGCACTCGAGTAGACCATGTCTTGGGCTAAGGCATACGATAGAATAGAATAGAATAAATACCAAAAAAGTAACACAACTTATACATAAACTTAAAACTCCCATTGGTTTAAGTTTACAATGGCGGTCTTGTGGCGATCGGAATAAATTACGAATGTAGCCGAGCGCTGTCCGCCGCTAGTCGCTGAAACACCCGAAAGCCCGTTCGTGCAGCATCGGGAACCATCACGTGGCCCTGTCAATCATCCTGGATACTTGACGACTTGAAGTGACGTGGCTCGCATATGGCTCCGACATAGAAGTCCCCAGTACGTACTAGCTAAATGACTATCCTACAGGTTTCGCTGTCAGCGATATTTACCAGACAACCTTAGGATGGATTATATGAATCTAAATCCTAAAGTGGGTAGTCTTTTTTTCCGGTGGGTAAAAATCATCCAATGAAAACTCCCGCCCTTTGGCGGAGCGGGAGATAGTGTGAGACTTTTACTGACTAAAGCACCCACCCCATTCCTGCGTTGCTTTGGTTCCAGGGCCCTGGTGCGCACTTTTACATTAACCCAAGCCTCCAGAGTAGGCTTTGACCCTGCTGGGCCCCTAGAGTTGGCTGACGACTCCTTGAGACGCGCGGGATCGGTGCGCGCCATCGACGACTTGGGCTCAGTCCGGCCTGTTACCGGACAGACGGACAGCGAGCTACCGGAGCTACCCATTGCTTGCCGTCCGCAAGCCGGTGCCTACGGTATAAGGGGGTATTATGGGGTACATTGCCTTGGTATAATTTTGAAGCGGGCAAGCTATTAACAGAACCTAATACAAAATATGGGAATGTAGCGATATCTATGACGAAACATCAGAACTAAAAATTCATAATTCTCCATCGTGATATTAAAGGTTTCCACACTATTAAAACAGGTATAGAACAGCCCGAAATCAACGACCGGGCAGTTGCCCAGACCAGACCCGTCTGGTCGGATCCTCCCTTTTCAATAGTGATTTGTGGAACTATACACCCTGTTTTGCTTACCTTCTTACGGCAATATAAAAGTACATATATGAAAGGTGACAATATAACAGAGGCTTACCAAAATATTTATGTTAGTAAAATATAAAGTACAAAGACCTTTTCTGCATGAATTCTTCTACGAGTATTTCGCTAATATTTGACACAGTGTAGTGTAGGTATTTCAGCCTGAAAATATTCCGATGGTGGATTTGTTACACTGGGCCCCGACCCTGGGGGTAGGCTTAGCGCGACAGTCAATCTTTTGAATTTATTTTATTTAGTCGCCCGTCCACCAAACGGTGACCATTTTGCATTTTTATTTAGCTCTCTGTTGGAAATAAAATCCCATTCTTTGTTGAAGTTTTGTTAGAATATTTGTCGATATTTTCAAGCATAGCTGGAGTTTCTGTTGAACTGAAGTTGGGTTATCGTTGTAACAATTTAATTAATCTGTGTAGCCTTTTCCCAACTTTGTTTGGGTTGGCTTCCAACCTATCCGAAGGTGAGTATTTGTTTTTAATTGTTGACTCACCATCAACGATTGTATCACTGTTTACCATCAGGTGGGGTTGCAGTCAAGCACTAGTTTATAACAAATAAAAAAAAAAACTATCTCTTCTGAGGAAAAGTGACAATTTGGTTAAACACAAGGATCTTGCCTGCTAACGAATGCCTTAGCAGGCAAGGTCCTTAGTCTGGGGCCATAGGTAATGTGAAAATGAAACCCGGGGCCCTGGAACGAAGGCAAAAAAGGAACTGGAGTAGGTTTTTAGTCAGTAAAAGTCTGACACTATATCCCGCCTCGCCCAAGGGTGCGGAGATGTCATTGGATGCAATTCCCACCGACAAAAAAGGCTAAGTCCTAATTTGACAAACGTGCTCCATCGTCGATCACATCTTCGCTTACCATCAGGTAATATAGTGGCCAAGCGCGAGTCTGACAAATATAATAAAATAAAATATTGTTTGCATCTAAAAACCTTGAATGCTTATACGCAATGCATAAGAATTAAAACAGTTAGTCCGAAACGTTAATTTTTTATAGGAACATACGCATGTAAATTATTACAAAAGACAGTTTCCTCTCATGTGTAATTCATGCAAATTAAATTGAAAAAGCGAGGAACAAGACATTGATTGAGGATAAAACAGTTCCGATCCGGAAAAATCTTCTGCACTCAATAAACAATAGGTACAACTCCTCCTTGCATCGTATTCCTCAATGCTGAGGGTCGTGACCGGAGGTACAACTACCTAACATAGAAACGAAATCAGCGCTTTACAAAAAACTAAGGCGACTTGTTTAACTCAATTTTTTTAATCTGTGACATCCCCTTCAAAGCCATGTGACCTCAGCTTTATGTGGGGCGATGCGCGGTCGCGGCGCGGCTGTGGCGTGGCGCGCTTCCAGCCCCGGCGACTTACGACACACATTACTGTCGAAGGCACACTTGCTGCGATCATACGAGGCCTCTTAGCGAGCTGTGTGTGCGGGTGTGTTGCTTAGAATGTTCGTAAAAATCTTAAAATGTTCCAAGCTGTAAGAGAATATTGTTTTTGGCTGGCATCCGCATCGTTTATGGCCAGTACTTATTTCTTTTACTCATGAAATGGCTTAGAAATCTTTTTTATATTTGTTTTTGAGAAACCAAGGAAGTTACTCGAAAAAATTGATACGAGTCACTGTTGAATTATTATTGCTCATATAAAATCGCACTCCGTTTGCTAATATGTATTTGTATACACTCGTATGCACTCGTGTTGTAACTACAAAAATCTAATAACAAACAACAATTTAATATCTATATTTACTAATATTATGAAGCTGATAAATTTTTTTGTTCGCGCTAATCTCAGAATTTCCCAGTTCGAATTAAAAAAATCTTTTAGCGTTGGATGGCCCATTTATTGAGGAATCGCGGAAGCGGTACAGTGAACAAAAACACGGGTGTGACTGAGGGGGACAGTTAGTGTGGTGTAGATATATTTTGATCAACCCAACGAAATAAAGTATATTGCCAAATATTAATCTTACTGAGACATGGATGTCATCACATTTTTTTCAAATACACCGCTTATATATTATAAGATAATACTGTAAAAATATCTCTTATGGATATTATATTGGAATTGTTTTACAAAGTCAACACAAAGTATATGACTAACCAGCTCCTATATTACGGTGAAGTTTCATTCAGATCTATTTAGCCGTTGGAGCCTGAAGGAGTAATAAAGATACATACAAGTTTTGGTTTTTAAAGCTAGAACTACATTAGACCGACGCACACGTGTAACCCGTCTGATTTGTACGTAGAACGACGACGCGTGGCGTCGCGTGCCCGCGTGCCGTGGATCAAGTGTATAGGTCTACAAGTCTAGTTGCCATATAATAGTATAGAACTGACGCGACGCGCCCAGATCAGCGTGTGTGGCACACGTATGGTCAGTGTAATTCTATCTTAAATCTTTCGTCTCCATATTGCATAACAGTTATATTTCGATTGAAGTTAAAAATTAAAAGCTATAACACTCTATCACACTTCCAAATTGATCATAAAATATAAAAAAAACGCAGTTAAAATTACAATAACTTTTGTGACCGATTCTTTAAAATATTCATAGTTTTTTACACGTTCTACCAAAACCACAGTGTTGTGTCAAGTTGAATAATTTATGATAAATGAGGTTACACACCGCAAACTAACGAAACGCATTCATAAAGACTAGATCTGATGAATTAGACTGGACCTTTGAATTTTCTAAATTAATAGAAAATTCAAAGCAATAATTTAGAAGCACTAAGTAATTCAGAAAATTCAATGAAGAGTTTAGACTATCATTAACGCTCTGATTTAATCCTATCGTGCTTAAATTTATACATGTTCAATTCTGTAAGGATATTTGGACGTTTATTGACCAGCTACGTTAAAACCTGGAACACAAGCAGACGATTAACATTTTTCGATTAACGATTTTCGTGTCGATCTGACTCAGATCTTGTCTGACCAATATTTAGCCACCTGGACAGCTCTGTCGTTGGCCTCGTACAAGTCATTGAAGGTGCAGGTGGTAGTGTACGCTGGGTAGGAAAGGACGTGACGCATATCCTGTGAAGGCTCCACACTGGCATTGTATTTGCGATGGGTCAAGGAAACCCCATTTGGCCAGATTATCTCTGCAGCCATAATACGATTACTACCGAAAATAGACCTCCCATTAACACGCAATGACCGTTCTGTAAGGAGAAAATAGTGAACACAAAAACCTTGCTGATGTTAATAAGATAAATTCCTTTAGAATATTTGTTCAACTAGACCCACTTAAAATGGACCCGTAGTGTCACTCAACTCGTCATGGGGCGCGCCACAATTGGGGCGATAAGGCCCATCCTTGAGGCGTGGTTGGAAAGACCTCACGGCGTTCTCAACTTCCGCACGACGCAGGTGCTTACCGAACACGGAAAGTTCGCTAAGTACCTGTTCCGGATTCGTGCGGAGGATTCGCCCGGGTGTCGCCATTGTGCGGAACACCCGGAGGACACGGTGGAGCACACTGTAGAGGTGTGCCCCGCCTGGGCGGAGCATCGCCGTGTCCTCGTGGAGGTGATCGGCGGCAGCGATCTCTCTCGCCGGGCCTTGGTTCAGGCCATGGTCCGTAGTGAGGAGGGATGGCAGGCGGTCGCCTCCTTCTGCGAAGCAGTAATGCTAGCAAAGGAGGAGGCCGACCGCATCAGGCAGAGGCAACGGGGCGCTTGCCCCAGCCGCCGCCGGGATTCCGATCCCGATTTCCGGCCACCGTAGGCGCGGGCTTGCGGACGGCGTGCAATGGGTAGCACGCTGTCCGATTGTCTGGTAACCGACCGGACCGAGCCCAAGTCGTCGACGGCGCGTTCTGTTCCCGCGCGCCTCAAGGAGCTGTCAGCACACCGAAGAGGCCCAGCCTGCTAACTGCAAGCAGGCAGGGTCGAAGCCTGCTGGGGTCAAGGGCCGTTTTCTGAGAGGAAGGCTCAGCCCCGGCACTATAGGCAACGAAGGAACGGGGTAGGTTTTTAGTCAGTAAGAGTCTGACACTACTTCCCGCTCCACCCAAGGGCGGGATTTGTCATTGGATGATTTTACCTACCATAAAAAAAAAAAAAAAAAAAAAAAAAACTCAACTCGTCATATTTTAAATAGGTCTACCGGATTTACAACCCAATTTGGTTTTTAGTACAGTCATCGATTACATTCCACTAAAAATACAGAAATAGGAAATAAATGGACCTGCAGGTCCAATGACGAGCGAGTCCAGCTGACCAAAGATACTTAATATCATCGTTTTGTTTTAAGCCATAAATATTTTGTTCGATATATGATTTATCAAAATGATCGCAAGTAACGCAAAAATCAAAAAGATTGTGCAATAATTTTCAGAAAACCGGCCGCAAATGTAATTATATCGCCCATTTTCTGAGCCATATATCAACGATCAAAGTCTTATTTACGTCCAAGAGCAGTAGTAGTAAACCACGAAGCACCCCTAGTGTATAAAACTTGTTAGATTCTTCTTGGCAAGGAGTACCATCTGTTCTTGCAATTTGGCAAACTTTAAAGCCAATACACCGTATTTCCTGTGAAATGGGACCTGTTGGCGGTATTAGATGTTGAGACAATTGCCAGATTCAACAAATAAGAAAGGTATTATTTTAGCGCTTGGGTAGGCTCGCCTTTGGCCACAGTCTCACCTGGCACTTACTGGTTTTTCCTTGTATTGGAAAGCGTAACTTTGAAAACATAACCCGTAAGCGATGATATAGGTAATTTATAGTAGAATATGGTACAGACATGTACCGTTTTCTCTTTCGCTTAGTTAGTAGAAAACATGTGGTTTCACTGTACATAAATAGGCATTATCGTCTAATGATGTAGCTTTAGCTTATTTTTGTCCAGCTGTTCTCCGCAAGCGGTCAACCCGAGGTACATTTTCAAACAACCGCTCTTACGTAATTATTGTGATATTACACATCTTTCTCCCGATATTTTGGATACACAAATATCTTGTGGATATTATCTAGGCTCCTACAGAAATCAAATCATAAATTTGTGTAAAACTAATCCAGTAAAGACCTCTGAATTTGCACTTCATATTGTCCTCGTATATTAAAAATTATAAAAATGACATCTATTGAAGCCTTGCACATTTAATCGAGATTCTGAATGACGACCAATTTTCTTAAAAACTTTTGATGGATATAAAAAAAAATCTGGAACAAGTTTTGCAAAATATTCTAGTAAATCACGGAATTACCGAATGCCAACCGAGTTTTCAGGCGCTATCTCTCTTTTTTCGCGTTGCCTTTTCATCAAAAATCGCGATGGATTGTGTTAGATGAAGCAATAAAGCATGCTCGACGTTGACGATAGGCGAGTGGGGAAGGGCCACCTTAAGGGCCGGTTCTAGTCACTGTTTTTTTTTGTATGAACTTCGCTCGGGATTATGTCGTGTTCGCGGCCCCAAAACAGCGGTTTTATTTTTATTTAAAAAAAAAGCAACTACTACTTATTCAAGATTTTTGTTCTTGCGAAGCCCTTTTAGAAGTATTTTTCTTTTTTTGTAACTTTCAATAGTAACGTAATCTCGTAGATAAATACGTTTGAATTTATAAATTACGGTCAAATTCGCGATTTTTTTTATCGAGCCAACTAATTTATATCGTATTTTCATTTTTGCCAAGCCCTTGACCATATAGTCAATTTTAATTAAATAAATTTACATGGTGTTCTCTTTTATATTTGTGGATTTCCATAGGTTTAAAAAAGATCAAAATGAGTAGAACCGGGCCTTAAAATAGCATTTTGATTCGAACCAGTTGTACCTACGAGTATATAAGACTAGCGCGTTCGAACAAAGGAACTAAAAATGAAAGAAAGCAAATGAAGAAATAGAAGAAGGAAGATGAAATTAAAAGTTGAAAGGTACCCATGAGGTTTTTTGTTTTCATTCAGAGAAGTTCCTACTCCCATTACAGCCGTAATCTGACAAAAACACGTCTAAATTCCCTACATTTTGACATTGAATGATATAATATTTTTTTACTTACAACAACTGGCCTTCAGGCCTCATCTACAGGATTCTATGTTGCGTCAACCTAATCTATCAATTTTATAGATTTGGTTGGTTTTTAGAGCCTGGCGAGGTCGCGAAGGTTCACCCGAATTTGGGTCGCTAGGTAACTGAAAAATGAGTCAATGACTAATTTTTGTTTTTATTTTTATCATTCATTAACTTAGCTCCCACTTTGGGTGGAGCAGGAGAGAATGTTAGACAACTGACTAAAATCCAGTGTTCCTCCAGTTGCTCTTTTTGTAAAGGGCTGCGGAAAATCCTTCGAACAATCTTCAGCACCTGCATTATACCTATCTAGTATCTAATATTTATACCTATGTGACATCATCATCATCATCAGCCTTTTAATGTTCCCACTGCTGGGATACAGGCCTCCTCTCTAAAAGAGGGAATGGGCCGTAATCCACCACGCGGGCCCAGTGCGGCTGGGTGAATGTCACATGTCTTCGAATTTTTGGTTCTAGGACATACCGGTTTCCTCACGATGTTTTCCTTCAACGTTTTTGAGAGCAGTGGTGATGAAATAAATTACACAAAGTAATGCGCCTGGCTGGGTTTGAACCCGCGACCTACCTACAACTCGTAAGTCGGGGCCCTTACCACACGGTCACCACTGCTCAATGTGACATCAGTTACTTGTAATACCAAGAATATCTGTGAGGTATTCGTTTTGCTTGAAAGAAAATTGATAATGCAGTACTCACATTCATCACTTTTATGAGTCTTGTATGAAACACTTCATCCTCATTCCAACAACGCTCAAACTTCAGAGGCTAAAAATAAAAATCTCACAACTTCGCTCGATCAAAAGTTGGCCTGTTCCTGTTTATGGAGCTCGGAAATGTTACAGAAAAAAATTCAACATTAAAGGCTGTGTGCTATTGTTAAAGGCTGAATTAAACGTGGGCTTTTAGAAATCAATCGGCTCGAACATTCCACCTGGTTTTTACTGGAATTTAAATCCGTGGGTAAACAAAGGGATCGTAGGGTTTTTTGGACCGGGACCGTGGTCCCAACTTCCATCTTTAAACATGATATTTTTTTTAGTATATTACTCAATTTTTTTTTTTTTAAGTACGTACCTATAGTAATATAGGTAGGCCGAACTAGAGGGGAGTGTCAGACTTTTATTGACTAAAACCTACTCCTATATTTCCTCGTTGCTTTGGGTTTTTCTTTCAAAAGCGAACCCACAACTCCAATGCCTTTTACTTTGTGGTCCCAAAATGCTACTAAAAAAAAATAAGTATTTTTATAGGTGAAATTCGGGACCACGGTCCCGGTTCAAAAAGCCCGACGTTTTAAACAAAGGAAGGGTGAAATTACTGGGTTAGTGTGTAAGCGAGCACCCTGTTTGTAGATTGTTCACACAATTCCCAGTACTTATTGAATTAGTGGTGTCTTCCGCCCTTAAAGCTTTGGGTTGTTTGAGTGTTATTCGTCTGTGTGTTTGCTTGTTGCGTTTTAGTGGAAGATTAGGTTATTTACTGTATAATGATTGCTGAATCTACATAGTGTAAACATGGTCGTTTTATATATTTGTATTTTTTATTCTTATTTATAAGACTCCTCCTAAATCATGCAATGGATTTTGATGCGGTTTTCACTAATATAAAGACATACGCAAAAGAAAAGAAAGATTATATGTGTATTCTGCCCGAATAGACGCACAAAAGATAACAGTTATGGTTCATACCCGTGCAAAGCCGAGCCGGGGCACTAGTATGTTAATAATATATTTGTTGTTGTCGTAATTTTGCTCCACCCTAGAGCGCGTCATTGGATAATTTTCCACCTTAAACCGTGCCGTAATAACTCTCCCACAATAAGCGTCTACTGATTTCTGTCAATGAATTTTACACATGTGAAAGACGAAATCAGTACCTAAATCTACTGTGGCAATCAAATCTGTAAATTACGGGACAATGCTTCTACCTAGAGAAGTGGTATACTCGGCCTTACACAATTCCTTAATCCTCTTTATCAGTACTCACAAAATAACTTACACGTAGATAGTAGGTACGACACCTAAACAAGACAAGTTGACATTCATAATCTCAATACGGACTAAGGTAGGGGTCACTCGAGTTTCCCCCATTTTGAGAGGCAAGTCTTGATCCTCTAGAACTTAATAGTGGCTAATAGCTGAATAAGTGCATGAGTTCACAAAACAATAAGTTTGAAATAGATCTATAGTGTTGTTTGTGAACATCGATAACTTTAGACAAGATGAATTCATTTGCAGTCGTGGCCGAACAGAGCAGTGGTGACCGAGTGGTAACGGCCCCGAC
The DNA here is from genome assembly GCA_958295575.1 of Leucania comma. Lineage (NCBI taxonomy): Eukaryota > Metazoa > Arthropoda > Insecta > Lepidoptera > Noctuidae > Leucania > Leucania comma. Next base: position 14,920,421 of record OY282480.1, on the reverse strand, counting down.
TTACGAGTTGTAAGTCGCAGGTTCAAACGTTGTGTGATTTATGTCATCACCACTGCTCTCAAAACGGTGAAGGAAAATATCGTGAGGAAACCGGCATGTCTTAGAACCAAAAATTCGAAGACATGTGACATTCACTAACCCGTACTGATCTCGCGTGGTGGATTACGGTCCATTCCCTCTCCTAGAGAGGAGGCCTGAGTCCCACAGTGGAGACATTAAAAAAGCTGATAAGTATAAAAAAATGGACCAATTTGCAGCAGCCGTGACTCACATATTGTGTCAGTATTTTTTATCTTTAGTTTCTAAATGTTGTTTATTTCTAAATTATGTGGACCTACTTACGTATCTATGTGTGCCAAATATAATATATTCCTTTCTCTCATTTTATTTCTCTATATGTTGATCAATAGATTGCCAAACCAATAATTATACATACATAAATACAAACTTTCGCCTTTATAATATTAGGGTTTTTTTATGGTAGGTAAAATTATCCAATGACAAATCCCGCCCTTGGGCGGAGCGGGAAATAATGTCACACTCTTACTGACTAAAAACGTACCCTGTTCCTTCCCTGCCTTGGATCAAGGGCCCTGGTATGCATATTCATACCTCCTCAGAGCCCCAGACTAGGCCTCGACCCTACTGGGCCCCTACGGTTTGCTGACAACTCCTTGAGGCGCACGGGAACAGTGCGCGCCGAAAACGACTTGGGCTCGGTCCGGTCTGTTACCGGACAAAAGGACAGCGAGCTACCCATTGCCCGCCGTCCGCAAGCTCGCGCCTACGGTGGCCGGAAATTTGGATCGGAATTACGGCAGCGGCTGCGGCGTGAGCGCCGTTGCCTGATGCGGTCGGCCTCCTCCTTTGCTAGCATTCCTCCTTTGTTAGCCTCCTCACTCCGGACCATGGCCTGAACCAAGGCCCGGTTATAATATTAGGGTGATAATAGACATAGATTAACGAAAGCAATATCTCTATTATACTGCGGAGTAAAAGAAGATGAGCTTTTATCGTGAAAAATAAATATAATGAACGCGAAAGAAAAGCAACGATTCATAACGAAAAAAAAACGAAGGGGCAAAAAGACCTATTGTTCGGGTAATTACCTATACTTAATGCAGAACGGTTTCGGGAAACTGAAATTTCCTCCTTAGAACGGCTTTATTTGTCGTGAGAATATTTTTAATGTTATTGACTAAGAGTTACGTTGGTGGCACAAGACAAAGTGTTTTGTAAAGTTTATTTATGTACTTTAAAATTCTTTAAGACTTTGCTTTCTGGCTTTTTGTGTTTTAAATCCTATGAATTTTAAAGACAAGTAAATAAACGACTTAGGAAGAAATGCTCCGAGGAAATGTTGATTAATAAAAATTTTATTTTTTTTAATTTGGAATTTTTGACGTTTGGAATTAATAAAATAATAAGTACTTTAGGTAAATAAATAAGTAGATTTACATTATAATCTCAATATAGTCTAAAACAAAATACTAATAAAATCTAGTGAGTGAATCAGATATGTTGGTACGTTGACGAAATACAACTACGTAATTGTTATTAATTGTTATAATAATATATATAGGTACACTAAGACAAAATAATAATAAAAACCCTTTATTTATCAAAACAATCTAAAATATGGCGTCGAAACAGTTGTCAACAGTATGTCATCGTTGTCAACAGGTAATGTACCCAAAGGTTAAAAGCCCTTTTAAAATAGTTTCTTAAATCAAAATTATTAATCGTATGTCGCATTCACGATTATCGAGAAATTGCACACGATAATCGAATTGATTGGCTGTAACCGATCAGCCTAATAACACTAGTGTTTTATCATTATCAACACGTAGATAAAGTGTGTTTACTACTGCGAAGCGACGACTCTTAATTCAGTAGTGATGTGCATTTGAATGTAGTGGTTTATCGATAACCTACATTGACTGATTTAACGGGGATGGAATAAAATAAAACGCAATTTTCCCACCTTTATGTAATATATTATTTTTAAATTTATTTAGGTAATAAATTATCTGTAACAGCTGAAACCTAAAACAGTATTTAACAGCGATTTATGAAATGTTGCACGAGCTTTAACAATAATTATCAATAAACGGCTGTAGTACCGTAATATGAAACGTTGAATGTTGTGGCTAAACTGTTCACAATGAAATATTATTTCATATCACGTATATTTTGTAACAAAATATGAAACAGCGTGTAGTTCAGCGGTTCGCTGGGTTTATGGAAGTGTGTACACTTTATTTAACCTACATATGAATTTACGTAACGAGTGAGGAATCCTTAATACATTTTGGTTACGAGTGCACCATTATTATTAAAACATAGCGTGATGTAATACGGTATTTTTTTAGTTTATTAAAATTTTAATTTCGTATATTATGACAAGCGGCTTCTCCCTCGTAGAAGTACAAAATTGTCCTAAGGTAACACTCTCCCGGCCCTAAAAGCATTATTTGTGCTATTCCAGGACATGATCTACCCGTGTACCAATTTTCACCCACACAAACATACACATACGCTCACAAACTTTTGCCTTTTTAATATTACTGTGATTATAAATAAATAAACCCTCAATAGATGTACGATTATATACAAATGAAAACCACAGTATATGGAAATGCATTTAAAAAAAGTACATCTAAATTGGGCACCAAAAAGTTCATCCTCGTCGCTGTCAATGGGAAAAGTCACCGATCTAGGCAGAGCACTGGCAATATGCGTGGCAACGCAAGATGGCAACGCTTAATTCATTGGCCAAAGAAAAGCCCAGCCCTATGATCACGTGAATAGTCGACAAGCTTTTTGAAAGTTTAGCAGTTTATTTATTAAAAGGTTTTATCAAAAAATAATTATTTAATTATCGACAACTGAAAAGATGTTGTCCCATCCCTACAAATTCCGAGAGAGATCTTAACATTATTGTGAAGGATCTCTTAATATCGAGCACAGAATGGGTTGTCTTGTATATGTATGAGATGTTGTTAATAGGCAAAACTAATAGTCAGCCTTATGGACATATTTTTGGGGTTCTGAGCCTCAAAAGTAAAAGGAAAAAATGGAAACCTTATAGGATCACTTGGTTGTTCGTCTGTCAGTCAAGACCCTTTATCTCGGGAGTGGGAAAAGATATCGAGTTGAAATTAAAACTATATACTCAGATCTACGGTCCAGTGAAACTGTGAAAAAATCAAACTTCTATGTTAACCTAAAATGTGATATTGCCGTTTATATACCAATAAACGTATATTTCGACACACTCAAGGGAATCAAAATTCATAGGGTACTTCCCGTTGACCTAGAATCCTGAAAGGCATGAAGAAAGGTTTCATAGCACCTATAGGAAAAATTTGAAAACTGTAAATTTGTAGTTACGTCACAAAAACAAAAATTGCAATTCGGAAAAATTGCAACTGTTTTCATAGTTAAGTTTGTACAGAATCCTCAGTGCGCAAGTCCGACTCGCACTTGCCCGGTTTTTTTAATAAATTCATTACTTGTCCTAGTGAGTCCTATATATTTTTGGAGTACATTAATATGCAACAGGCATTTAACATATATAAATACTTGAACAAATACTATAATACATCACTCAATGGTAACATAATTTGTAGTCACATCACGTTTCGTACGTCTGAGAAAGCCCGGATAAAGAAATATATAGGTACACATAAATAGAAAAGTGTACTCTGAAAAGCAACGCCCACGGTAACAAGTTCCTTGACGGTTAAAACTAAAGTATATTTACAATATTGTCGTCGCCACCAGAAAGACATAGTTGCGGTACCTATACAGTTTCATCTTTTCCTGGCTTCAGTGATATAACTTTAACACCCGTATTTATAAAGAATTAATTTTTTGTTGCTATATAATTTCTTATTAAGTCATTACTTGAGGCTAGATTTCTTCATTCAAAATTTAAATTTTTCTTAACCATTTAATTTGTGTAATTTACTGAAGTAATTATAATTACTTGTTTATAAATACGGGTGGTGAGTTAAAACCAGACTTAAAGCAAGACTAGGCTTTTTTTAGGTAGAAAATATCATCCAATTACATCTCCGATCGAGAGGGTGTGTCAGACTTTTACTGTCTTAAAACCCTCTCCTGTTCCTTCTTGGCCTTCGTTCCAGGGCCCCGGAGTTCAGTTTCGCAGTTCGGGTTCAAACTCAGCCAGGGCATTACTTTGTGTAATACCGAATATGTCCTAGATAGACCCAAAAAATCGAAGACTTCTCACATCTACCCATCCGTACTGGGACTGCATGGTGGGTTACGGCCCATTCCCTCTCCTAGAGAAGAGGCCTGAGTCCCAGCAGTGGGAATATTATTAGGCTGATTATGCTTAATAAATCTGATCCCATCTAAAGGATTAACGAACGTTCACTATCGGATATAGGCATCCCCCGACTCCATGCGTCTTAAATCCATCGAGTTACTACGACCCTCAGTTACTTGCGCTCTGCAAAACTTTCCGGCCCCATTGACCATCTGTTCTGCGAACAATGTAACCGGCCAACTGCCACTTAAGGTGCGTGGTTTCTCAGGTAATGCGGATCTCTTGCTTGTGGATACCTTCGATAGTGATATATTTTTGTTAGTTACTTTTAATTTTAGAAATACTGCTTTAAAGTGTAAGGGGGAGGAGAAGTGTTCCAAAAATAAAACTATGCCAACACTAAAAAAGAACGTAACTATCATGATAGTGAAAAAGGCTCCACCTTTTACAATTTTTAAACGTAAACGTTGCGTAATGACACACCCTGGAGACGCGCCCTGCATTCGTACGTAAATCTGTTAAAAATTCAGTGGTTGTTACATTAATACCATTCTCAATGTGGCCGAAGTACCCCCAGAAGGTTGTAGCAATTGTGTTGACAATTTCGTTGATTTTATCACTTATTCCCTGGTGAATGAAAGGTGCCAGTAACGTTGTAGAAAAGTAAAAAGTGTAAGTTTGACGGTGTGATAGCTGTGTCGTGGTGTAAACAGAGCAGCAGTGACACGCAATCTTCAAAACGCTTGTCACGCGATTGCTACGAACTATATTATACACCAACTTTGTAATGGCGTAAGTGATGAGATGTTCACGAGTTGGATTTCGAGACTGAATGTTTTTGTATGATAACTCGAGAGGGAGAATTAAGTAATTCTTGAGCCTTTAAATAACATTGTACGGGGATATGATAACGAGGTTAAGTTAAAATACATTCTGAGATAAGTTTAATGTAAGCAGGACATACTAAAAGCTTTGTACTTAAATAGAAATATACATTTTATGTATCAGGGTCATCCAGAAAAAGGTGAGTCTGACACTATCTCTCGCTTCACCCAAGGGCAGGGGATGTCATTGGATGATTTTACCTACCATAAAAAACTCTTACGTTGTGGAAACTTCTACGGTCCAGACTAAGCGTTTTGCCTTATCGTTTATACTGCACGATGGATTGGAACAGATTGCTTGCTGCACTCTTCCCGTTCGATTATAATTTAGGTGTCTTCAAGGCTAGAGTGAATAGGCGCTTAATAAACTAGTGCGCCTCACGATCAACGATTGCATCACTGCTTACCATCGTGGTGGAAACGCAGTCAAGCACTAGTTTTAGCATTTATTTAAAAAATACACCCAGTGTCGCGGAAAGTACGTAAAGCTGTTGATTCCGGTTATCATTCGTAGATCTTTGACAGCCGTTACAATACCAGACGCCAGAATTTCTGACCATCAGGAGCCCAAGGAGTATCGCGTTGCCCAGTTTAGGAGTTATTTAGGGTTTTTATTATACTTTTTTGTTTTGTTTTACTCTATATATAATTAGTTACTAGCAGTTTTAAGTGTAAATTATATCTAAATATAGAAAATAATTTGATGGCCGAGTGGTACCGGACCCGACTTACGAGTTGTAGGTCGCGGGTTCAAACCCAGCAAGGCGTATTAATTTGTGTAATTTATTTTATCACCACTGCTCTCAAAACGGTGAAGGAAAACATCGTGAGGAAACCAGCATGTCCTAGAACCAGAAATTCGAAGACATGTGACATTTACCAACGAGCACCGGGTCCGCGTGGTGAATTACGGCCCATTCCCTCTCCTAAAGAGAAGGCTTGAGTCCTAGCAGTGGGACCATTAAAAGTCTGATGATAATGATGATGATGAGTGTTTCATGTACCGAATCGATCCTCCGCGGGATTAAAACGACCTTAATTAAACGATGTATAAAGAAAATAATATTGAAAGTAAAATAAAACTACAAATCTATTCTTTTTTTAAATATAGTAGTGATGGACAGTCAACTTAATTAACTACACTTAACACTGCACTGTAACGACTTAATGATGATGAAATAAAGTTTAAGCTGCCTTCAAGTTTAAGCTAGAGGTAAACACGCGAATAAAGCTGAGCTGCTGCAACGAGCTTAACTTGCAGTATGCTGCTTGGATTTAAGATTTAACTTAACTATATGTTGGTCAGTGCACATTCTAAGTTAATTTTCATAACTTTTTTTATAAGCTGTGTCTTTTATTCATACTATTTACACATTTAAAAATATCAACCAGCTGTAAATAAAAACAAAAACCATTAATTAATAAAAATTAAACTATCTTACATAAAATACAAAAATATCTATTTTTTCTATACTTTACATTGTGAGCTTCATCATCATTATCACTTCGGCCAAAAGATGTCTACTGGTGCGCATAGGCCTCCCCCAAGTGTCGCCACAATGAATCTGTCCTGTGCGTCTCGCATCCATCGGATTCCTGTAACCCTTACCAGGTCATCGGTCTATCTTGTAGAAGGTCTTCCAACGCTACGTTTTCCGTTATGTGGTCTCCACTCCAGAACCTTTCGGCTCCAACGGCCATCCGTTCTGCTAACAATGTGCCCTACCCACTGCCACTTAAGTTTGGTGATTCTTCGTCCTTATAATTAACGTGACTCGTGCTTAAAATTGACGTGCGATTGTGAGCTTATAATTAATATAAATTTAGGCAACGGCTATTACGAATTTATTGTATGATTTGCTTTCTTTATTCTGCCAAATAACTTATTTGGTAGTTTGAAATGTAATTTTTTGGAGATAAATAAACGTTTTTTGATTTGATTTGATTAAAGTAGGTTCTGAACTGATTTTGATGAAATTTCGTACTATATTTTAGATTTCTTATAAATAGTAGTTTTTTTTTTTTTTTTGGTAGTTTAAATCATCCAATGACAAATCCCGCCCTTGGGCGGAGCGAGAAGTAGTGTCAGACTCTTACTGACTAAAAACCTACCCCGTTCCTTCGTTGCCTATAGTGCCGGGGCTGAGCCTTCCTCTCAGAAAACGGCCCTTGGCCCCAGCAGGCTTCGGCCCTGCCTGCCTGCAGCTAGCAGGCTGGGCCTCTACGGTTTGCTGACAGCTCCTTAAGGCGCGCGGGAACAGAACGCGCCGTCGACGATTTGGGCTCGGTCCGGTCGGTTACCGGACGATCGGACAGCGTGCTACCCATGGCACGCCGTCCGCAAGCCCGCGCCTACGGTGGCCGGAAATCGGGATCGGAATCCCGGCGGCGGCTGGGGCGAGCGCCCCGTTGCCTCTGCCTGATGCGGTCGGCCTCCTCCTTTGCTAGCATTACTGCTTCGCAGAAGGAGGCGACCGCCTGCCATCCCTCCTCGCTACGGATCATGGCCTGAACCAAGGCCCGGCGAGAGAGATCGCTGCCGCCGATCGCCCCCACGAGGACACGTTGATGCTCCGCCCAGGCAGGGCACACCTCAACAGTATGTTCCACCGTGTTATAAATAGTAGCAAGGGTAGTAAGTAAGTAGTAAGGGTAGTAAGTAAGTAGTAAGGGTAGTACCACTTTTTGTTAGAATAAAAATATTTTCACTACGTTTTTTTTTTTACATTTATCTGGCTTCGACTTCGCGTGCGCTATTACACGTAAACGCAGTCGGGGGCATAAACTAGTACCTAGTTCATAAAATCAAATGCGGTAAATGAGTTTTATTTTTTAATTAATTCCTACCAATTTTGTAAATTAAATGTACACAGATACATTTCTATGACATGTAAAATAGTCAGCACATGCCAAAAAAAAAAACAGTATATTAATGGTCCCGTTTTCCTTCCATTCGGCATAGTTTTTTTTTACTTTTACGCGGGCAAGGCCGCTGGCAAAAGCTTGTAATATTATAAACCCTGAAGAGTGTGTTTGTTCATCTCAGGAACTACTGGTTCGAATTGAAAATTATATTTTAATGTTGAATAGACAGTCTGTTTATCGTGGAAAGCTATAGGACATAAATAAGTAAATAGTTTAGATATAAAATAAAGTAACATAAAAACAACGTCGCTAGGACTCATGGGAGCGGGGTAATAACCAAAAAAAGAGTGAGCTTTTTATTTCGAATACAGTTTTCAGCAGACAAATGTGGAAAAGATTTTATGGAAATTTAAAAAAATATCTGTCTAGTTATTTAGTCTATAAAATAATCCATGTTGCCATTCTCAATAATTTTTGAACAGTTGTAGGCACCCAGATTTCTATGATTTGTTTTAAAATAATCCATTAATTTTCAGTTGTAGAACTTAATCCAGTATATGCAATTAAAAGTCCATAAAACAAACAAATATCCTAATACAAGCAATACGCGATACGTATGACTAAGTTAGAGTAATTTCCTGAAACTCAATTTTATTTCCATCATAAAGTTGTATGTGAAGCCAGGGTAATTCTGAATTCATTCGTCGCCAACGCCTCATTCAGAAGTCTATACAACAGTATACGCACTTTACTATCAAAACATTGGTTTATTTTATGAGAATGTGTGACTTTTTTAAATTATATTATTCACTTTACCCTCGCAATATAGTATACTATCCAATTATGTATTTGTTCAGTCGGGTGTAATTTTTATTTATTTTAATGATGTTTCTAGGCAATATTTTCATACCAGGGTTACATTGTTCCAATTTAGCCAGGGCTCTTTAATTTATGGAAAATATAATTATAGCTTATATTATACTCAATAAAGAAGTAGCTTTCTAATGGTGAAAGAATTTTTTAAATCGGTCGAGTGGTTTGTGGGCTAAATCAAAACAAAGAAAAATCTTTCCTCTATATGATATTAGTTTAGATTGGATGAGAATGTCACGACACCGTGCCTCTGATAGCACATAAAGCCCGATTACACACGGTGTCTACAACAGTTCTTTTTTTTCCAATTCTCCTTTCGCAGGTATGCTGGAAGAGATTTCTATAAAAATAAGCATATAACACGGTGGACGGACCTCATCAAATCGACGACACACTGCAGCTTTAATGAAAACGCCCAAGCCGCCAAACACAGAGCTCCATGGTATCGTATCGCGAGAGACACGGCACAGAACTCGTCTGACCACGACCACTTTGTCAAGAGTGCATGACTAAGAAGAAGAAGAGATGTACTTATTTTTCTGTTTCTGTCTTCTTTTTTTCTTTTATTATTTAATAAAGCCGTTGGTCCCGATTGGTATTCATAGATCTTGGACAATCGTTATAGGTCCGACGCCAGGAAGTCTGACCATTAATCAATCCAAGGAGTATCATGTTGTTGATCATTATCTGGCCTGTTGGTCTAGTGCATAGTGACCCTGACTGCTTTTTCGGCGGTCGTGAGTTTGATTCCCAACCAGTACAAATGTTTGTGTGATAAGTACGATCATTTGTTCTATGTCTGGGTGTAATTTATCTACAATAGGTATATATGCATTTAGAAATATATAAGTATGTTTATCAGTTGTCTAGTACTCATAACACAAGATCTGCTTAGCTTGAGACAAGACGGCGTTGTGTGATAGTTGTGGGGAAAAAAACAGGTTTGTGGAGGTCTGATAGGTAGTCGGTTCTTGAAACACGGGTATTGAGCCGCCACCACTTCGACTTAAAGCCGGCACGAATCTGATGAGCTCACAGCGTTGAGTAAAGGCTAGAAAGATGACGATGTATGAGAATGTTTGACTAATTACTGAAAATCACTGAAAATCAGTGCTGTGAGCTCATCGCTCTAAGCATGAGGCCACAGCTTTATGCTGAGCATTCGGCTGTTTTGCGCGGATGTGACGCATATCTTCCTTATATAGTATTTGTGTTTGTTACTTAGTTTTAAGCTTTACGTCATTTCGCGTAAATAAACTGTTTTTCTTTCTTCTCCTAATTTCGACTGCCTTTACAATATTTTCTTTTAATATAGTTTTGCTTTTAGTTTCTAAGTTTTTATAACGTTGTACGACTGAAATAACTATGACTGAATAAATATTTAACATGAAGATAAATGACCCGTGAATTTGACTCACTTAATATTGTTTTCGCTAAGGATCTTTGCTATTACATTTTCCAGAAAATAGATCCTGAATCTTTAATATTCTTCATAAAATTACGTGAAAGTACCTAAGTGGTATCTCTATTGAAAACAAACACGTTTAGAGTAGTCCTGAAATATGAAGATTGCTACAGGGATCATTTCAGCTTGAACGACATTGACAGAGGGCAGTTAGCTTCTTCTGCAAAAGTGAAGCTAACTGCCCTCTCAAAATAATTTTGGAAAAAAAAAATACATGCACCGCGTCTGCGCAATACGACTGAACGCTCAGCGTAATGTCACAAAATAGATAGGTACAGATGTCAATCTCATGTATGTACTTCACTTTTTATTCCTACGCTCGGCGGTCTCTAGAAAGTGTACTCTGTGATCCAGCACTGGTTTAGCACGTTGTTTTAAATAATAATAATAATAAAATTTATTCAGATAACAATGTTTACAAAAAAATAACATTAAGCTAACACTAACATGGTTTACCATACAATTATAGTGCCTAAAAATAAACTAAACTAAAATATTATTAAAGGTGCAATTGATAGTGGATCGGAATCACAATGTTTGATTGCGGACCGCCCGATCTAGGTTAGTTTAAACCTGTGTTTCAGGCCATCACTTTACAGGACAGTTACATTGCGACAGTAAATTTTAAGGTTAGAGTAAAAACTATTATAAAAAATATATTCTATTAATAACTATGAAAATAAGCTTATGGTATATTAATATCCATATAAAACTATGTCTATGAAATGTTCTTTTAAATCGCCATCATAAGCTTATGGCAGGATGTAGAGGTATATTTCCTGTACATTATACGACAGCGAACATACTGATTAATTCAGTTACAAAATGGGCGCAGTATACACTGCAGTTAATAGGGCACTTTTATGAGAGGCCGACTATACCGACCTTGTGTGTGTTGTATACAAGTTTGTGCGACTCCTATTTATCGATATTTACAAGATTTGTGCTCACTTTTGAACCACGGAATGACAGAATTTCTAAACAACATAATTATGTTACATAAAAACGATGCTACATGTGCCTTCTACCGCTTAAAACTTAGACCACAGCCTTTTTACTGGATAGTAAACCATCAAATATGTACTTCCACTCTGGATGAAGAGAGGAGTGTCAAACTTTTACGGAGTAACACCCAGCGGTGTGCCTTCATTTGCCCTTCGTATTCTAAGGCCACGGCGCAATTTCACAACCATGGCAGGTAACTGTAGGTGCGGGCTTGCGGACGACGGACAGTGGATAGCTCGCGGTCCTATCGTCCAGTAACCGTCTGGACCTAACCCGAGTCGTCGACGGGGCGTAGTGTTCCAAGCCCAAAGAGTTGTCAGCAAAACCGTAGAGGCCCAACAGGGACTATGCCTACTAGGGCTATAGGAGGATTTCTGAAAAGGTAACCCGTGGCCCTAAAACGCAAAAGGCAACTGAACACAGATGTGAAAAGTTTGACACGCTCTCCTGTTCCGCTCTAGAGCAAGAGAAGATTTATTAGATGATTGTCTATCTTAATAAAATGGCGGTGTATGAAAGGAGCCTCCCCGAGCGGCGTTCAATATATCGTACAGCAATTCTAAACGCACGGCGCACCCTGGACATCTAGCACTCGGTAACGCAGAGTCTAGCTGACTAATCCTGTCACCACGATGTCACAAGTCAAACTTTCCAAAGGCCATCAAAACGGCATCTTCACCCGCCAATTCTGTTTTCTCAATCACTAAACCAGCTCTGATCTTGATGTTAAGGTTGCAAATACCGTGGTGCTATTCTCTAAAAAAACGCAGCGCTGTCTCAACGACGAATACCCAAATAGGATACATTGGATAGTCAACCTAATGTACCTATACATTGGATTGTAATTGAATGTATCCTATTTGATGTTCGTCGTTGCGGCAGCGCTGTGTTTTCTTAGAGAATAGCCCCACTGTTTAGAAAAAAATTGGTTTGAGCTCATCGACACAAAAAAAAAAATCTAACTTGCTACGATCTCCTTTAACTTAGACCACAGCCTACCGATTAATTCAGTTACAAAATGGGTGCAGTACAACATGTAACAAAACACACAAAAGTATGTTTGTGGAGCACTTTTACGCGCCGCCGACTGTACCACCATTGTGTGAATGTGTCGCATACAAGTTTGTGTGGCGCCTACTTTTTATGCTTTTTCCCTCTGAATGTCGAGTTTCGTTGTGTTTATTAAACATGTTAATATAATAAAAAAAAGGTTTGTGGTTAATAGAGCTTGTTCACTTTATTAATTTTATTTTTCATTGTATAAATACCAATCATTTATATTTATTTATCTTTGCCAGACATCGAAATCCTTTTTTTGGCACCGACGGGCTAGGGTAGCAGACCCTAACATACCTGATATATTGTTAGGCTGTTGTTTTTAAGTATTCAAGGGTGAAATGTGTCTCTTCAACAAAAAGTAGCTGAAGGAATACGGTGGATTTTTGTCTCTCTTGTTACACCCAGAGCGGGAGAATTTATTTAAACTTCATGTCCAGTGTTCAGGCATTCTCTACCAGTCAACATTTGGGTTAAAAAACTTCAAAAAAGAACTTCAAGTAGTTACCAATTTACGCTTGAATGAAAATGTATTTTCAGCTTTTTGTTATGTCAAGGGGAAGCACATTCCAGAGTTATATGGTAGAGACATAAGAATTAGCCATAAACCCGAAACGGTGAGAATGAATATAAAGAAGTATGTTTTTAGGTGCTTGAAGATTGAGATTATGAGAATTGCTTTATATTTTAAAATACTGTTTTAAATAAAATCTAAATAATCTGAGAATCAACTAAAAAGAAAGAAAGAAATTTAACTTTTTGTGTTATATGGGTTCGATTCCCACCCAGGACAAATGTTTGTGTGATGAGCACGATCATTTGTTCTGTGTCTGGGTGTAATTTATCTATAATATTTATGTATTTAGAAATATATAAGTATGTTTATCAATTGTCAAGTACCCATAACACAAGCTCTCCTTAGCTTGGGACTAGACGGCATTGTGTGATAGTTGTAGAATATATTATATTATTATATTATTGGTTGCGCCAATTTGCTATGATCCGCGATTTTGTTTTTTGTAATTTGTTTTTTGGCCTAGCAATCCTATCCCTTCCGTTTCGCTTCCCCCGCACGACCTCTAGAAATGAAATGACATTGACGTTTGTGCATCGATTGTGAATGTGACCGCACCGCTAACAACGCCCGCTCGAAATTACAAGAAAATTGACTATTTCGTGATCCAACCATTCAAAAACTCAACAATAGTGCAGTGTAGTGCAAAACAGGACCTGGCAGTGATTTGAAAGTACGAAGTCGGGGTTCGCCGGCCGGCGCCACGTGGAACCTTCGAGGTCAAAAGGTCAGTGTTCCTCCTAATACCTCCGTCCCATCCAGGCACAGTATCTGCATATTGTTAACAAACCTTAGATCGCTTTTTAAACCTACAGTCCACAGCAAATTCGCACAACCATTTACTTTTGGTCCTTCGAGCCGGATCGTGAATCATTTTCTTGTAATTTCGCAATATAGTATTTGTTCCATAGGGAATAAACGCAACGCGCCTGTTTACCTAGATATAATAGTAGAAAACCCGCATCTAGGCATTTAGGCAACTAAACGTTATTTCGCTCGTATAGTTAAAGAGCCATTGATAATTACGGTACCTACGCCGTCAACCGCACCGCATAATTATAGGTAGCTACGTAAATATCAGCGTAGATATAAATCGATCGCATTCTTTTTCTTGACAAAATTCATTCGGAAGTCCTACAAATTTCATGTAGGTAGACGCATTTCAAAAATACCCGTTCATTGTTGAGTGAATATTTGTAGGAAACGGATAAACCATAGATTATATACGCATATGAACGACGTGAATGATTTAATCGAGAAATTGGGTAATATTCACTCATTGATTCAGGTTATTCCGTTCGTTCGCCGTTCACTTTGTTGTTTACAATATTACCATATTGTTATCTGATAATTATCGCTTACTTAATAATTCGTTAAGTGTTTGTTTGAGTGTATAGTGTGAATATATCAAAACAAGATGTCTCTGGGCAGTAAGGTTAGTACTGATTTAAAGGTTCAGTTAAAGCTTTTATACGCTAAAAGGGACTCACAGTTTTCACGTGTTCAATCAATTTGTGATAAATCTTTGCAAACCTCCGATCTGGCGATTAGAGATGCTTTCTTGTGTTCGTTGGAAACTTTAGATAGTTTGCGCGCGGATTTTGAATCTACAATTAATAATATAAACATTTTAGAGTTGGAGTTAAATCCTGATTACTGTGTGAGTTATCAGGCATTGTCGTCCTTTGATGACTTGTATTGTCGTATCAAACGTATTGCTAGGAGTTTAGAGACTCCCCCCCCCGCGAGTGGTTTATCCAACCCTCCTTGCGAACGCCCACGATTGCCGCCAATTCAAATACCTGAATTTAATGGTGACATTCGAAATTGGAATTTATTTATAGATAGTTTCGAAAATATAATACATAGGAACACATCGCTGACAGATCACGAGAGATTGCATTATCTCGTAGAAAAATTGACCGGTAAGGCAAAGGCTGTCTGTGCTGGAATTACGTTTAGCGCTGAAAATTACACTTTAGTTTTGAACACTTTAAAAACAAAATACGAAGATAAGCGATTAGTAGCCACCGCATATTTAGATCAATTATTCGATTTGAAAAGTTTTTCCGTTTGTAACGATCATAATTTAGAGAAGTTTTTAAATATTTTCGCATCATCTGTTCGTGCAGTAAAGAACCTAAAGGTCAATGACCTCTGTGACTTTTTGTTTTTGTATATCGGTTTACAGAAATTAGATCCTGAAACTGTTCGTCTGTTTGAAACGACTCAGCGCGGTAACGAAATACCTAAGTTCAAAGATTTAGAATCTTTTATTCGCGACCATATTAAGGTATTGCAGCGCACGTCGGCACGTCATGAAGTCACGAATAGGACAGGTTCCGATCGCCGTATAGACGCGTCATCGAAGTCAGTCAAGACTGCACATACGCTAGTTAATACCGCCTCAACACCTGACTGTTCTCTGTGTAAGGGTAGCCATACACAGCTGTACAAGTGTTCGGAATTTCAGAGATTATCGCCTAGGGATCGTTACAAGTTTGTCCGCACTAATAATTTGTGTTTTAATTGTCTAAGTGACAAACATCTGGTTACGTCATGTAACAGTGGTGTTAGCTGTCGTAAATGTCTAGCTAGACATCATACCTTCTTACATTTTGAGAGTAGTAAGCTGCCATCGCGGCCGCGGCCTGCGCGGACGCGCGACGTTTGTGACGCGCGGCCTGCTGCAAGTGCAAACGATGTAACATTGTGTTCGCTTTCCGCCGCTGGTACTCAAATCACTACCGTTTTACTTGCGACCGCGCAAGTTGTCATTGTAGATGCCTTTGGCAAACCGCACACCGTTCGAGCGCTACTAGATGGCGCTTCCCAGAGTAATTTTATTACTCGGGATTGTTGTCAACGCCTTGGTTTTAGTTTTAATAATTGGTCATCCCGCTCAGAAGTGAAAGGTTTTGGAGGTTTAAAGGCAACCATTCACGGTTCCATTAAAATAATATTTAGTTCACGTTTTAATCGTAATATTTCGTTTGAAATGGATTCGCTAGTCGCAGATAAGTTTACGGAACGGTTGCCCACGGTACCGGTTGACACGTCCATGCTGACGGAGTTTAAGAACTTGCAGTTAGCCGACGGAAATTACGCTTTCCCTGGAGATATCGATCTATTGATCGGTGCTTCGATTCTCCCGCATCTCCAGTTATCACGTAAAATTCAAGGTCTTCCGATGTACCCCGCTCCGCACGCACTGGAAACAGTTCTCGGGTTTGTTATAGTTGGTTCCGCACCCGCTTGTTTAGATAGTTACTCGACTGTGTCGCACTGTTGCACCGTCGAGCCGCCGCTTGAGTCTACCATCCGCAAGTTCTGTGGTTATGGATGGTAGCGCTAAAACTAGTACTGGCATATCGCTTAACGATATCTTGTATTGTGGTCAGAACCTCCAGGGTAACTTATTTGAAATAATAGTAAATTTTCGCTTGTTTGCTATTGCGCTCTCTGCCGATATTCGGCAAATGTTTCTTAGTATTGGAATCAGAGAATGTGACCGTAGATTCCAACGCTTCTTGTATAGATTTTCTCCGCAGGAACCTTTGAAGGTTTACGAATTCAATCGTGTTTGTTTTGGGCTTAAGTCTAGTCCCTTTCACGCTCTTCGCACTATCAAGCAGTTGGCCGCTGACGAGGGTGATACATACCCGAAAGCAAGGGTCACTATTGAAACCGGATTGTACATGGACGATTTTGTGTACAGTGTACCTAGTGAAGCAGAGGCTATAGAGACCGCTGCTCAAGTAATCAGCCTCATGAAGTCCGGTCAATTTGATCTGGTGAAATGGACAAGCAACTCGCAAGCTACATTAGAGTCGATTCCACCGTCACACCGGTTGACTTCGGTAAAGGAATTCGATGATAGTGATTCGCATAAGATCCTTGGTTTAAGTTGGTCACCCGCAACTGATATGTTCAGTCTTAAAATTAGCTCGACTCCGCCAACTTGTACCAAACGCGTTATCCTAGCATGTGTAGCTCGGATATGGGATATAATGGGTTTTGTAGCTCCTCCTGTGTTTATATGCAAAGCTGCTTATAAAAGAGCTTTGGCTTTCCAACTGTGATTGGGACGACACCGCTCCTGACAGTGTTGCTAAGTTGTGGGCTCGCTATAGGAAAGAGCTTCCAATGCTCGATCAGATACAGATTCCTCGCCATGTTGGTATAGTACCAGACACTGTTGTTAATGTGGTAGGTTTCGCAGACGCCAGTGAGAGGGCTTACGGGGGAGTGGTTTACTTTCAGGTCCAAAATGGCGATAACATTTCAGTTTTCCTCATTAGCGCAAAATCAAAGGTATCTCCTCGTAAGGTTGTCTCTCTTGCTCGTCTCGAACTCTGCGCTATTCTTATGTTGGTTCAATTGATTACATCTATAGTCAAAACTTGTCGTCCTCGCATTAATATAGAGAGAATTGTAGCGGTTTCAGACTCAACCGTTGCTCTATGTTGGGCCCACTCTTCACCCCATCGATGGGGCACGTTTGTCGCAAATAGGGTGGCTAAGATTCAAGCTGAATTGTCACCGGAAAATATATTCCATGTCGCTGGAACAGAAAACCCAGCTGATTGTCTCTCACGTGGTTTGCTTCCTGCGCAAATTTTAAATCATCCGCTTTGGTTTTGTGGCCCTCCCTGGCTTCATACCACTCCTAACGAGTGGCCAAGTGCTCCGTTTAACCCCGCTACTGTTTCAGAGCCACCCGAGGAGAAGAAACATACGCTTGTAGTATCAGTTCCACGTGAAGAGTCAGTTGTTTTGTTGTTGTCTAATCGAGTCTCGTCCTGGTCGAGACTATTACGCTGTGTAGTTTACGTCCTAAGATTTTTGAAATTATTACCATCGCGTGGTTCTATAATCGCAGCTGATTTGGATAGAGCTGAATCAGTTGTACTTCGAGAGTTGCAGAAATTTTATTTTTCAATAGAATTTCGTAGTTTAGAATCACATAAACCTTGTAGTCGCGCACTTCAACATTTGAAACCATTTTTGCAAGACGGACTCATTCGTGTCGGTGGCCGTCTGCGAAATGCTAAGTTAGAGTTTGAACAAATGCATCCAGTAGTTCTACCACGCAAGGATCACGTTTTGGATTTGTTGGTGGATTATCACCATAAGGTGAATTGTCACGCTGGTCCCGATTTATTAATGTCCATTCTTCGACAGAAGTACTGGATACTTTCCGCTCGCAATTTGATACGCGCTAGAGTGCACAGATGTGTGCCCTGCTTTAAGCTTCACCCGCGTCACGCTCTGCTAGATAGCTTAGTTCAGTCCTTTTGGAAGCGATGGAGGACAGATTATCTGCATACGCTGCAGTCGCGTCAAAAGTGGAACACTCCTTCAGATCCAGTCACAGTCGGTACTGTGGTGATACTGAAGACTGAGAGTGCGCCTCCTCTGCACTGGCCTCTTGGTGTAGTGGAAGAAGTTTTTCCGGGTTCGAACGGAATAATGCGAGTCGTAAAGGTTAAAACCGCAACTGGATCGTACCTGCGTCCGGTTATTCGCCTCTGCCCTCTGCCTAATCAGCAGTAGTGGCATAGTTAGTTATAAGTTGTTTCGCTACCTAGTATTGATAGTTTAGATATAGTAATAGGGTTTAGTTTCGCTTTTGTTTTTTTTTCTTTTCTTTGAAGGTAACCCTTCAAACCCGGGGGGAATGGTTGCGCCAATTTGCTATGATCCGCGATTTTGTTTTTTGTAATTTGTTTTTTGGCCTAGCAATCCTATCCCTTCCGTTTCGCTTCCCCCGCACGACCTCTAGAAATGAAATGACATTGACGTTTGTGCATCGATTGTGAATGTGACCGCACCGCTAACAACGCCCGCTCGAAATTACAAGAAAATTGACTATTTCGTGATCCAACCATTCAAAAACTCAACAATAGTGCAGTGTAGTGCAAAACAGGACCTGGCAGTGATTTGAAAGTACGAAGTCGGGGTTCGCCGGCCGGCGCCACGTGGAACCTTCGAGGTCAAAAGGTCAGTGTTCCTCCTAATACCTCCGTCCCATCCAGGCACAGTATCTGCATATTGTTAACAAACCTTAGATCGCTTTTTAAACCTACAGTCCACAGCAAATTCGCACAACCAATTATATTATAGTACATTGACGTACAATAAAGCCAATAAAAGGTGTCATAACTGTTACAATTATACTAGTATATAATTACGTTTAGTTATCAAAGCAAAGCAACAAAGCGTTTATAAAACGGCATAGTTAGTGTAATAAAATCAATGGGAATGAAGTCCCGGTGGGGCACTAACCACAAATTAACACCATGTCCCGTACAGTCCAATTAGCTTGATAATTGCTTCGCTATCAAGTTTTATCACTTCACTATTAGAGCTTGTAAACTAAATTGCCAATACCAGCTTAGAACCTATTTATTATTTATTAATTGGACTTTCACTTATATCACGCTATCATATTTATTTAAGTACTAGCTGTTACTCGCGGCTTCGCACACTACACCTCGCCTCATCTCTTACCTACCTACCTATATGGGTGACTGGTAATTAGAGAACGATACTTAAACACATGATTGTAGTCATGATAAAAAACAATTTTTACTACGGGACCAAACCTGAAATCGCGAAAAATATCAGCCAAATTCAGTACATTTTGACCAGTTAGGCGAACAAAAATGTATTGAACTTGTCAGATTTTTTTCGCTGGGATTTGATGACGTCTCCTTGAAACGCGCGTGAAACATTACGCGCCGTCGACGACTTAGGCTAGGTCTGGACGTTTAGTGGACGGCCGGAAGGCGAGCAACCCATTACTCGCCGTCGGCTAGCACGCGCCTGCCTTGGCATTAATAGTAATTACGACAAAAAATTTCAAGAATTTAGTCAGTATAGTTTTGAAAATTTTTTATCACTAGAAGGTTAGAAAAATTACAAAAAGGTTTTTTTTTTCAGTTCACGATTGTTCTTTGTCAATACTTAGACTACGTCCTGAATTCTTTTTTATTTCAGCAGTTTTAATTGGGATATTTCTTTACTGACACATCTTGTTCATCATCATTATTCCGATATACTCGTAATAGCTTGCTGCTCTTGTACCCATATAGCCATACCATTTTTTCACAAGTAAAGAGAAAAATGTAATATACGCAAGCTAAACCGCTAGTAGAAATCAGAAATCAGAATCATTTATTTCAAATAGACCAATTACATATATTTTTGAATAGTCAAAATGTGGGTCTGTCAAAAAAAAAAGTGAAGCTAAAGTGTACAATACGTTCCAAAGCGTAGATCTCTATGAACATGAACGACGAACATGCAAGAAACTCCATGGACACTCATAGGAGCAAAACCTAGCAACTTTTATTTTTATACACAAACTTATTGCTCGGAAATGAGGATAGCAAGGGTTACTTGAATGATATCTAATAAAAAATAATACCCCAAAATCCCGAGAAAAATTGAATATTCCATTCTCGTTCATGATACGTCTGACAATTTCTGGGTTGAAATGAATCTGATTCAATCATGTCAGGATGGAAAGATGAATATTCGTAATTTTCCGTGTCATAACACCTATCGTAATATCGATTGGCAGGAGGCGGCAGAGAGTAAGAGGAATGTACATTCACCTGCTCCAGCCACCGCGACAGAAGACGTCCCGGGCGTCAGGAATGAAAGAGCGATCTCTGGCCTTCCTAAGCGCAGTCTAGCGGAAGACGAGCAATAGGAAGCTCGCCGTCCGCTCATCCTATAAGGACTGAGCCCAAGTCGTTGATAGCGCGTAGTTTTCCACGTGCTCCTTATATAAATGTCAGCAAATCGTAAGGGCCCAGCAGGACCGATACTTGCTAGAGCCATGGGGAATGAACTCTTTTCAAAGGGATACTCGTGGTTTTAAAATGCAAAAGTCAACTGGGAATAACATAGGTTTAGTCAAAGCTAGAGTGAATAGGCTCTTAATAAACTAGTGCGCCTCACCATCAACGATTGCATCACTGCTTACCATCACGTGGGATTGCAGTCAAGCACTAGTTTATATCAATTAATTAAAAAAGGTTTATTTTTAGTCAGTAAAAATCTAACACACTTAAAAAAATGAACATATCACGAATTCTTTGTCAAAATCAAGATAATACAGGAAAAATAAACAAAGCCAGCAGTGATGACTTAGAAAACTCAGCGTGGAATATAATGTTGTCTCACGGATAATTAAATACGGACGAAGCAATCCATGTAAATATCCACCTAGTTACATAAAGGGACACAATAGATTTAGGTTGAGGTTATCAATAGGGTGAGCCAGGTGAAGTGGGTAGAAAATGTCACGGGTGATGGAGAGGCAAGGAAGTAAGGTCGGGCTTGCTAGATAGGCTGAGGTAGTGCGGTATGTAGAGTAGTGGGACACGAACTAACGCGTGATTGGCTAACGAAATAGATGGTTCTAAATTCAAATAATAACGCAAAATTCAATCATAAAAATGTGTTGTGTATGAAAACTAATCTTAATAAAAGATAAAAACCGAAATAATACAGTAAAACCAAACTTTTTTTTTAATTCACTTAAATTACGCTAACAGAATTTTTGCAACCTTAATTAATAGGTAGCCAAAATTAACTTTATTTCATCTTAATCTCTTTAATCGAAAAATATAATGTAGCCTTTGTTTTGTTAATATTTTCTGGAAAATAAGATATAATTTACCGAATTATATTAATCTTGACTTATTCTTTTCAGTTACGGTTATTATAAGCTATTGTCTTACAAGCATGATTTTTTTTTAATATAGTGCTGTAATATCTTGACAGGCTTATATCATTTTTTTTATGTGTGGAATCATTATATGCCATGCCTTTTATACCTTTATGGTAGAGCGGGACTTTTACTAAAACCATACATATGTCCTTTGGTTGCTCTCTACGGTTTAGGATCACGAGTTTCCTTCCCAAATAGGTATTTCCCGTGGCCCTTGCGGACATTGGCCCAGGAATGCAGTTGTTAGAAAAATACTGGCCGACTTACCAACTATTTGATTACTGATAACGTTAGCTTGTCTAAATACAATCTTCCTAGTTGTAAAATCGACACGTACAAAACTAAACCCATTCCCAATTGCAATGGGAATATAAATCCTGTCTGCCTGATGGTTTTACAGTAGGTAATCCAGGAGGAGAGTAATCTAGGGGGACTTGCAGTTGGCCGCCTCCATCTGCATCTAACACTAAAGAAGAAGGCGGCCGCACGCGTGAGGGAACGGCCTTCCTAACGCTCTAGCCGTCGGGGTCCTGACCCCGATTTCCAGCCATCGTAGGCGTGGGCTTGCAGGCGGCGAGCAATGGGTATTTCGCTGTCCGGTCGTCTGGACCGAGCCCGAGTCGTCAACGCCGCGTTATGTATCATACGTGCTCCAAAATGATATCAGAGAAACTGTAGTGGCCGAGCAAGGCCGAAGCCTACTGGGACCGTGGATTCGCTTCCGAAAGAAAAAAATCGAGGTCTTGAAATGCAAGGCAAAAAAGGAACATAAGAGTGGGTTTTATTAAGTAAACAGTTTGACACGTGCTGCCCTAGAACAGGAAAAAATATTTGATGACTTGCTACCAAAAAAAAGTAGGTAATCACCTGTATTTCACCCCACCCCGTAAGATAATTGAAAAAAATACAATTTCGCCCGAAATAAAAACTAACCAAAGTCGACAGTGTTATACTTAAATCGCTCACAATTACCTATTTTATCCGACAAAATTGCCCTCCGAATATAAGACTAGCGAGGTCGCGGAGGTTCACCCGAAAATGGGTCGCTAGGTGTCTGAGAAATATTGGGTCGATGTCCAGAAAAATGAGAAAATATATTAAGATTGATTAAGTTAGGAAAATAATAAGTTTTGATTAACGTTCAACAGGAAATTCGTTTAAATCGATGCGTCCCAAGAACAAAAGATTTTTTTCTTGGGACCCGTCGAAATGATAGTTTTACTGTTTTAAATAAATGTAATACCTATATCTTATCTAAAACGATGGAAGGACTGCGTGGAAGACAGTATGGGCAGAAAGGGGAGAGAGTGGGAAATCATCAAATTACTTCTCCCGCTCTAGTGTGGAGCGAGAGGGCGTGTTAGACTTTTATTACCTGTCTTCTTCAGATGCTCGCTGGTTTACGGGGCCATGGTATCTGTTGCAAAAGGGGCTGGCGGCCTTACTGGTCGCCTACGGTTTGCTACAATTTCTTTAAGTCTTATTTAGAACACTAGGCACTCGCCTTCGATGATTCGGGCTCGGTTTTTACCGGGCGGTAGGACGACAAAAGAAATTAATGAATAACAACATTAGATTTTAGATTTTATTTTAGATTAGATTTTGGATTAGATTAGACTACACATTAATTTATTGGAAACTTATAGGTTTCGGTTACGGTATTCAATAATTCCGGTTACCGAGTTCCATAATATCTAGAACGTTATGGAACTACCCGGCTAATACCCGGTGAATTCCCGGTTACTACCCGGTAAATACCCGGTTCCTACCCAGTGACTACCCGGTTACTACCCGCTATTTAGCCTGAAAAAGTCTCGAACAACGCCCAACCTTTACTTTCGGAACGTGAAAGTTGGTATGTAGGTATATTATTGTATATAAAGTTTTCTTCGACGCGAGATCCCCGGCGGAATATTAATATGATAGCAATAAAATCCTACTGTATTCGTTGCTATTACGACCAACAATAGAACGTCGTACATAAAAGGATCAATAGACACTTATAATAGATGTTGATTTGTACTAGTAAATAGGGTTGGGACAGAACTTGGTGTCTGAGTCTTTAAGTAAATGGGGAAGCTCCACAAAATATGTATACCATATTTTTAGCATAAGCTTAACAGAGTTACAACAAAAATCTTTACAGAGTGTCATATTCGCATCAGCGAAAAAGCTCTTTAAATAAAGATAAAAAAAAAAAAACAAAAATCTTAAAATGGAAATATCCTTGAAACTGAAGTTTTTTTTTTTAATTTTTGTATTTTTATAAACCAGTGCTTGACTTTTTGTGTCCATTATTTATTTATTCGAAATTCATGCAACACACAGGTACAAAGACGGACTTAATGCCTTAGACATTTACCTGACACATTCTCAGGTATTATAAAACTGAAGAGTTTGATTGTTGTAAGGTGTTAATTTCAGGAACTACTGATTCCAATTCTCGCGCCGGGGCCTGGTTCAAGCCATGCTCCGGAGCGAGGAGGAGTGGCAGGCGGTCGCCTCCTTTTGCGAAGCAGTAATACTAGCAAAGGAGGAGGCCGACCGCATTAGGCAAAGGCGCACACGCCGCCGCCGCCGCCGGGATTCCGATCCCGATTTCCGGCCACCGTAGGCGCGGGCTCGCGGACGGTGGGCAATGGGTAGCTCGCCGTCCGTCCGTCCGGTAACAGACCGGTCCGAGCTCAAGTCGTCTACGGCGCGCACTGTTCCCGCGCGCCTCAGGAGTTGTCAGCAAACTGTAGGGGTCCAGCAGGGCCGAAGCCTACTGGGGCCAAAGGTTATGTGAGAATGTCACCACGGGACCCGGGACAAAGGCAATGAATGGAAGAGTAGGTTTTTAGTCAGTAAGAGTCTGACACTATTTCCCGCCCCATCCAAGGGCGGGATTTGTCATTGGAAGATTTTACCTACCAAAAAAAAAAAAAACTGATTCCAATTGAAAAATTATTTAGTGAAATACAGAGTTGGGTAGCTCAATTATCCAAGAAGGCTATAGACTATATATCATCAAGCGACGACCCACAAGCAAGGTGCTAGGCAAGCAAAGACGCAAGTGAAACCGCAGAGAACAGCTAGTTTATAAAAACCATTGCAACGGAAATGAATGCGATCTAAGTGAACGATCTAATGATTGAGCTTTGTCATTTGGTACCTAGCAGCCCTTCAAATGTGACTTCCTTTTTTATTATTGTAAAGTGTATATATATAGTATCTTAATTATTTTAGTTTGGGTATTAATAATGTTAAAGGGTACGATGGGGTTGGCATATCTGGTCAGATAAAAACCCCAAAAAAAGTAAAGAAAAAAAAATGATTCAGTTTCTGGGTGCAATTTTTTCCATGGGCTCTTCGTTTGCTACCTACCTACGGGAGATAAGTCTTAAAGATTACTCGGAGGTCCTTAAGAGATTTCCGGCTTACACGACTTGGCATCACCGTCTTAGTGAACTTTGCCACTTTGCACTTAAAACGCCAAAGAGCAGTTTGTTAGAATAACATAATATTAGTTGATAAAGCACTTACAGCGTTGCGTTACTTTTAACGTTCAGATCGAGTTATATTTGCTTTGAAAATAAATAAAAGAGCTTCTTCGGATTTTTTTGTTGTTATAATTTAGTGCTTGACCGCAATCCCACCTGATGGTAAGCAGTGATGCAATCGTTGATGGTGAGGCACACTAGTTTATTAAGAGCCGATTCACTCTAGCCTTGACGGGAAGACCGCAGCAGGCAAACTGTTCCGGTTCTTCGATTTACGCGGTATAAATGACGAGGCAAAACGCTTAGTCTGGACCGTAGATGTTTCAAGAACGTAAAGGTTGATATTCATCGTGGTTGTTCGATGGTAGAAATGAGATGGTGGAATCAAATCATGCAATTCCCACGCACACTCAACAAAATGAATCCTTTAAAGTACCGAAAGGCTGTCTACTGTACGCCTGTGTTCAAGGCTTTGTAGATTGGACTTAACTAAATCTGGATCTCCAATTCGCCTCTTTGCACGCCTTTCCACCAAGTCCAAAGCTGCCAGGTGGCATTTTGCAACACAAGCCCATCATCCAAAGCGTGACGGCGTATCAGACTTTTCTAACTAAAACGCACTCCTATGTTCCTTCGTTGCATTCCAGGACCCTGGGTTTTCCTTTCAGAAGCGAACCCATGGCCCCAGTAGGCTTCGACAAATTGCTTTGAGAATAAATACAGATTGAAGAGCACACAGGTGCTGCTTATTACAAAAGAAATATCTTGAAGTAGAAACTTCCAGCTTTTCAGAAAAAGAGTTGGGTAAGAAATGTAGTTACAGTGTATCTTCGGTAAATACGTCTCACATCCATCGAATTCTCGCGTGGAAAATCTATGAGTTCAAAAAATATTAAAGCGACACAAAACGCCAGTGAGCTTGAGAGAACAAAAGAGAAGCTAGAGTCACTCCCTGCGCATCAAGATTTTTATTTAAGTAATAAAGTTTAGTTTTCGAATATGTCTTTCATTTATTAAACACAATATGAATAAAAACCGTATTAGTACTATAGTAGATAAAGTATAGTAGATACCGTACAATCTTCGCGTTTTTGTCTGTGTTAGACATAACTTTCAAAACAAATTACACCAAGTTGTATTAAAAAAAAAAAATGTAAATATATCTAATTATTAGACAAATATTTTTCTCAAAACATCTACTAGCCGTTTAGACATCAAAGGTCGTATCCTACTCGGCGGTGTTAGAATTCCTTGCGCGATTAGAACATATACAACAGCTAGACATATCATCCGTCTGGTCGGAGGTACCTCCTTTTTCAACGGAGGTATGTGAGACTTTACCTACACTCTATTCCGCATACTTCTAAAAGATGTTGTGTGACCATCGGACAACAGTACGGTGAATATCAACCCTTAGGCTGTTGAAACCTCTACGGTCCGGACTAAGCGTTTTGCTTCGTCGTTTATACCACGTACATCGAAGGACTGGAACAGTTTGCCTGCTGCGGTCTTCCCGTCCGATTATAATTTAGGCGTCTTCAAGGCTAGAGTTCTAGTTTATATAAATTTAAAAAAAAAAAATAACCATTTATTCATAAAAATACACTCCCCGTCTTGCTAATCATCTAAGTAAAAAAAAAAAAAAAAAAAAAACTACAGTTCCTACCCACCAACAACCACCTGTCCCTTAGGGAAATACAGGCTTACATTTTATTCATAAACCCTTCGTTGAATGATGGTATTAATAGACGTCGAGACTCGATAGAATGAAAACAGGAGTTCCTGGAATTTTGTCTGCCACGCTGTAATCTGTCTGCTGCACAGAATACAGTAGCGAATA
Source organism: Leucania comma (assembly GCA_958295575.1). Taxonomy (NCBI): domain Eukaryota; kingdom Metazoa; phylum Arthropoda; class Insecta; order Lepidoptera; family Noctuidae; genus Leucania; species Leucania comma. The sequence continues at coordinate 14,893,334 of OY282480.1, read as the reverse complement.
GAGAAGCCATCGTAAATTATGTATATTCTTGTCTGCGCTAGTGTTTTTATAATATCGTATATGGATGGTTGGTCTAGTGGTTAGTGGCACTGACTGCTATGCCGGAGGTCGTGGGTTCGATTCCCACCCAGGATAAATGTTTATGTGATGAGCACGATCATTTGTTGTGTGTCTGGGTGAAATATTGACAAAGTCATCTGCAGCAACGGTCGCACCGCCACGTTGTCTGTACTAACTATATGTATAGTCTATAATATTTATCAACACCTGGAATTCTATCTAGAAAATGGCTGAAACAGGTCCGAGACAAGAGATAGGTACAAAAGTCAATCTACATACAAAGCGTGCTCGTCAAACGCATACATAGACGTCACTCACGGACACGATATTATCTCGAAACGATTGAAAGCGCGTTTTCAGACGGGCGCCGACCCTAGCGCGACCGCTGAGCGTAGGTATGAAAAGTAAAGTAGGTATATACTTATATGCGATTGATTTTTATAGCTTTCGCGTATTATGTCCCATTTAATTGACTTTAAAACTCAAACATGTTAGTAAACAATAGTACTATGAGACACTGACCTTGAGCACTACGGTTGTGGGAACATAGGTAGGTTAAATTATTAGCTGTACGTAAATGGTATTTATACGGTAAATACTTAATACAACGTCAATGACAGTTGTGGTATTTCCATACCTGTTATTTTTTTTTTAGTGGAAGCCCTTTACGATATTTATTTTGCATTAAATTATAATTTCAGCCCGTTTTCATAAAAAAGGTAGGAACATAAATAATGTACGGCATTGATATTTATTCCCGTATTTTGGCGGGTATTTTGTTCCACTTTGGGTGATATTATATTAGCTTTTAATAGGCTGTCTAACAGCCGACAACGGTTGCACCCACGTTCGAGTTAAAAATTATCCCTAGAGAACTTATCCTAGAATAGAAACTGGACTAGTGCAAGTCGGACTGGCACATTGAGGGTTCCGTGCAGATTTACCTATGAAAATAATTTAGACGAATCTCCAAGTTTCTTCCGAATCACAAAAAAAGTTATTTTTTGTGTCGAAACTATAAAAACATCGGATATTTTTCTATACATACATTGAATACTAATAGGTGACCCTGCTTCATTACTTTTAGGATTGTAGGTCAACGGAAAGTATAGATTTTGATTTTCTAGCTTGGGTCCAGGTATGCACTTAAAGGGCACATAACATAACCAACCTTAGATTGCGTTAACTTAAAAGTTTGATGTTTTCGTTGCTGCTTGGGGTAGCAGACTTAAGAAATGATTTGATATCAATTTCAGCTTTATACCTCTACGCATTCTTGGGACAAAGGGTCTTGACTGACGGACAGACGAGCAACCAAATGATCCAATAAGGGTTCCGTTTTTGCTGACTTTATTACGGAACCCTAACAATATCTTATGTCTCATTTCAAGACGTGGTCTATTCTTGTGCTGAATCCGTCAAGCTGTCGGAGCGTAAAATAACAAATATAATACGCACAAGCAAAATTTCGCCTCTACAGTATCAGCATGATATTACCAAATAAGGGTCCATTCACCAAGAATTACGCCAAAAATCAATATATTTTTCCTGTGTGACGGTAACTTACACCAAACTACGTTAAGCCGAAGTACGGTCGGCAACGGCTTACGATAATGGAACACGTAGTGTCCAACATTAATTACTTAGTAAAGCCGGACATTCCAACATTGACAACGGCTAAGCCCTTGTACATTTTTATAGATTAACTTCGAATGGATTCACGGGTACGAGTACTTTTACCTGTTAATTATGACCGATATGAGACGATTTGACGTTCCTATAGAAATGGTTTTTTTTTTTTTTTTTTTTTTTTTTTTTTTTTTATGGTAGGTAAAATCATCCAATGACAAATCCCGCCCTTGGGCGGAGCGGGAAGTAGTGTCAGACTCTTACTGACTAAAAACCTACCCCGTTCCTTCGCAGCCTATCGTGCCGGGGTCGAGCATTCCTTTCGGAACTAACCCATGACCCCAGTAGGCTTCGACCCTGCCTGCCTGCAGTTAGCAGGCTGGGCCTCTTCGGTGTGCTGACAGCTCCTTGAGGCGCGCGGGAACAGAACGCGCCGTCGACGACTTGGGCTCGGTCCGGTCGGTTACCGGACGATCGGACAGCGTGCTACCCATTGCACGCCGTCCGCAAGCCCGCGCCTACGGTGGCCGGAAATCGGGATCGGAATCCCGGCGGCGGCTGGGGCGAGCGCCCCGTTGCCTCTGCCTGATGCGGTCGGCCTCCTCCTTTGCTAGCATTACTGCTTCGCAGAAGGAGGCGACCGCCTGCCATCCCTCCTCACTACGGACCATGGCCTGAACCAAGGCCCGGCGAGAGAGATCGCTGCCGCCGATCGCCCCCACGAGGACACGGCGATGCTCCGCCCAGGCGGGGCACACCTCTACAGTGTGCTCCACCGTGTCCTCCGGATGTTCCGCACAGTGGCGACACCCGGGCGAATCCTCCGCACGAATCCGGAACAGGTACTTAGCGAACTTTCCGTGTTCGGTAAGCACCTGCGTCGTGCGGAAGTTGAGAACGCCGTGAGGTCTTTCCAGCCACGCCTCAAGGATGGGCCTTATCGCCCCAATTGTGGCGCGCCCCGAACGAGGTTGCGATAGTCGTTGACGCCATTTCGCCATGAGATCCCGCCGGAGCTCTGTCCGCCATGCCTCGACTTGTCGTGGCAGCGGAATTTCACCCCGGCGTTGCATCTCCATGCGCTTGTCGTGCATGTGTGCAAGGACTGTTGCCTCCAGATCCCACGGCGGTTGGCCAGCAAGGAGGGTCGCCGCCTCGCGGGAGATCGTTCGGTACCCTCGCACCATGCGTATTGCCATGACCCTCTGGCACGCATTCAGCTGGGCCCTCGGTTGCTGTTGCAACGTCGGTGCCCACACCGGAGCCCCGTAGAGAGCCATGGACCGAACGATTCCCGCGTAGAGCTTCCGGCAGGAGGCGTCTGGTCCCCTGAGGTTGGGCAGGAGCCGCCCGAGAGCAGCCCCAGTCCGATTCAGTTTGGGAGCCAGACGTCGGATAGAAATGGTGTTGCCATTATCGAGATGTGCCTACTGGGGTCAAAGGGTATTTTTTTTTTTTTTTTTTTTGTTAGGTAATAAAATCATCCAATGACAAATCCCGCCCTTGGGCGGAGCGGGAAGTAGTGTCAGACTCTTACTGACTAAAAATCTACCCCGTTCTTTCGTTGCCTATAGTGCCGGGGCTGAGCCTTCCTCTCAGAAAACGGCCCTTGGCCCCAGCAGGCTTCGGCCCTGCCTGCCTGCAGCTAGCAGGCTGGGCCTCTACGGTTTGCTGACAGCTCCTTGAGGCGCGCGGGAACAGAACGCGCCGTCGACGACTTGGGCTCGGTCCGGTCGGTTACCGGACGATCGGACAGCGTGCTACCCATTGCACGCCGTCCGCAAGCCCGCGCCTACGGTGGCCGGAAATCGGGATCGGAATCCCGGCGGCGGCTGGGGCGAGCGCCCCGTTGCCTCTGCCTGATGCGGTCGGCCTCCTCCTTTGCTAGCATTACTGCTTCGCAGAAGGAGGCGACCGCCTGCCATCCCTCCTCGCTACGGACCATGGCCTGAACCAAGGCCCGGCGAGAGAGATCGCTGCCGCCGATCGCCCCCACGAGGACACGGCGATGCTCCGCCCAGGCAGGGCACACCTCAACAGTATGCTCCACCGTGTCCTCCGGGTGTTCCGCACAGTGACGACACCCGGGCGAATCCTCCGCACGAATCCGGAACAGGAACTTAGCGAACTTGCCGTGTTCGGTAAGAACCTGCGTCGTGCGGAAGTTTAGAACGCCGTGAGGTCTTTCCAGCCACTCCTCAAGGATGGGCCTTATCGCCTCGATTGTGGCGCGCCCCGAACGAGGTTGCGATAGTCGCTGACGCCATTTCGCCATGAGATCCCGCCGAAGCTCTGTCCGCCAAGCCTCGACTTGTCGCGGCAGCGGAATTTCGCCCCGGCGTTGCATCTCCATGCGCTTGTCGTGCATGTGTGCAAGGACTGTTGCCTGCAGATCCCATGGCGGTTGGCCAGCAAGGAGGGTTGCCGCCTCGCGGGAAATCGTTCGGTACCCTCGCACCATGCGTATTGCCATGACCCTCTGGCACGCATTCAGCTGGGCCCTCGGTTGCTGTGTCAACGTCGGTGCCCACACCGGGGCCCCGTAGAGGGCCATGGACCGAACGATTCCCGCGTAGAGCTTCCGGCAGGAGGCGTCTGGTCCCCTGAGGTTGGGCAGGAGCCGCCCGAGAGCAGCCCCAGTCCGATTCAGTTTGGGAGCCAGACGTTGGAAGTGCTCCTTGAAGTTCCACCAGCTTTCGAGGACGAGTCCCAGGTACTTCATCGTCGACCCGACGCTGATGTGAACCCCTCCTACCGTTAGCTGGGAACCCGGTGGTGGTGCACCCCGAGGGCCGTGAAAACACATGGCCTCGGACTTGTGCAGTGCCACCTCGAGTCCCAACTGCTGGATCCTGTCAACGACCATCGCAACCCCGCGTGTCGCTAATTCGACCGCCGTCCGGTACGACTCTCCCCGCGCTAGGACCAACGTGTCGTCCGCGTAGCAGACCAGGTCAAAGGGTATGTGAAAATGGCACCCGGGGCCCTGGGACCAAGGCAAAGAATGGAACGGGGTAGGTTTTTAGTCATTAAGAGTCTGACACTACTTCCCGCTCCACCCAAGGGCGGGATTGGTCATTGGATGATTTTATCAACCATAAAAAAAAAAAAATATCGGGATGTAACCTAATTCGTCGTGTTCGATGAGGACGAAAGCTCCTGGAGTGGAAACCACATACTAGAGAACGCAGTGTTGGAAGGCCTCCCACAAGGTGCACCGATGACTTGGTGCATAGCTGAGCATAGCATCAGCCTTATAATGTTCCAACTTTTTAAGAGGGAATGGGCCGTAATCTACCACGCGGGCCCAGTGCGGCCACAATTGACCTCGTCAAGCTTTGTTTAACTTTGGGCATCGAGCCATGCGGCTCATATTTATGCAGCTACGACTGACTAGAGCAACAGACATGGAAGGTTTAGCTAAATATTTCCTCAATTTTAATCGAAATAGACGCCATGACAACGACAAAATCCCTCGCTAAATGTCACTAATAAGATAAAAAAAAAAACAGTTTGATTGATTGGAGTGGAGGGTTCGACTTAGAATATAGGAGTTCAATTTCATCATTAATTTTAATCCTTCCCCCCTCGGACCGCCCCCTCCCGGTTTCTCTCCTTAGACTTAGTATTTATTGATCAAGAATGTGATATTTTTGTTCTTTTAGCCAAGTTAAATTTTCTGTCGATGGTTATGATGCCCAATAAAACTAATGAGTTTATGATTTACAACGAAAAAATAAAATAAATAAATAACTTGAAAACTCTTCAGTTCTGGTGCTTTACCATGACGTATTTTTTTTATGGTAGGTAAAATCATCCAATGACAAATCCCACCCTTGGGCGGAGTGTTAAAATTTCAATCGTGGTGGTGGTGATCGTTTTGCCGTAGTTTTAGCTACACACCCTATATAACTCCATCTATGTGTGTATGTTTTAAGGCTATATAGTCTTGCAAAATTCAGTCGCGGCAAATTGTTTGTGCATCTTTTTAATTTTAAATCTTTTTAACATGATATATCTACCTATTATTTTCAGACCGTGTCAAATATTACGCTAGATATGATGAATATGGGGTCAGCGAGGAGCGCGGGTACAGACGCTCAGCGCGTAGACTAGCTGCACCTGATTCTTATGTTGTGGTCTAGGATTTTGGCGAAATATACTTCACGATACTTTTTACCCCCCCCCCCCCCTCCCGTAGTGTGTTAAATCTACTGTAGAATGCGCGGGTGAAAACGTAGGATAAGCTAGTATCCTTATAAAACCTTCCTAAGGGACAGCAACTCTCAAAGAGCCTGTGTCAAACCAACCCAATCGAAATCTGGGCTTAGCTAATGACACCAAAAAAAATATCATTCAAATATTTATGTTTTGACATTTTCTCTGTGATCCTCTTATCCCGAGGAAGGATAATAATGTAAGGTTAATACAAAATATGAACCCGGCTCAATAATGAACCGGGTAGGAAGTTGGTCTCGACGATATATTATTTACCTATTGTCCGGTGAAGGGATAAAGGGCACAATTGTGTTTGGGTAATTTTCTACTACTGTGTCTGTAGCAAGGATAATACATTTTATGAGATAGAAAATTTGGTTTGTAGGTTCTATTATAATAGATTATTACTATAAAATACCCTTTAACTTTATTAAAACATTTGAGTAAGTGTTTAAAGTCATATTACAAAGAGGTTGATGTGTTAGTGTTCACATTTGTGGTTTTTTATAATTATGGTGGTAAGTCCCCTCTTTAGGAGTGATTTTAAAGACGTCACGGTGTCCTCACCTTCCGCATGACTCAGGTCCAAACACGGCAAGTTCGGGAGGTTCCTGCACTGATTTGAGTGACTGAAATGGCCGGTGTGCACCGCCGTATCTCCGTAGGGTTGACTGGACCCGCTACAGGCCATGGTCCGGAGCAAAGAGGAATGGCAGACGGTCGCCTCCTTTTGCGAAACAGTAATGCTAGGGATGAAGCAGCTGCACGCGTGAGGAAACGGACTTCCTCACGCCCCAGCTGCCAAGATCCCGACCCTGATTTCCAGCCACAATAGGCGTGGGCTTGACGCCGAGAGCAATGGACAGCTCGCCGTCTTACCATCTGATAACCATGCGGACCTTGCACGAGTCGTCGTCGGCACGTAATGTTCAAGAGATGTAGCAAAAACTTAGGGGTCCAGCAGGACCCTGCAACCCATGGGTTGGTTTCCAAAAGGGAAACCCAGGGTCCTGGAACGCAATGGCAAAGAAGGAACAGGTGTGATTTTAATCAGTAAAAGCCACGCTCTCCGGCTCCACCCCAGAGGGAGAGAAATCATTGTTTGATTTGTAACCTTAAAAAACAGGTCAGAATGCCATCTAGGCTACTGTTTTCTTTATAAAAAGTTATCTGTATTTTTAACATAACACCACAAAAGTGGATCATGATTAGAAAGAACGTCCTTCACCTACATACGCATGTTTAATAAAGGCATTTTATCCCAGTACTCTAATATCCCGGCCTCTGTCTCCTAAGTTGGAGTAATTAAAAACTAATCAGCTTTATCTATATGTTACCGGCAATCTGTATAATTCAGGTATTCTGTACAAACCGAAAAAACGAGAACAGGGATGGAGAAATTTTGGGGCACCCTAACACGGACAGGTTAGGCTTATTTTTTTATCATCAACTGAAAAGTAAAAGCCTTATTTCTAACCGTATTCTATACATTGCCTAGGTATTGTATAGAATACCGGATTATATAGATTGCCAGTAACATATATATTTTTCAAATTGATTTCACCACTTCGAATAAATCACAAAATAACAAACAACAACGTAATATACAGGTTGTTAAAAAAAAAACAACCCGTTTTTTTTTTCGGGAAAAATATAAACCGTTATTCCAGCACGATAGTGTCTGGTCTGTCGTCGTACTAATTAGACGGAGCCACTTCACCCGAGGGCCCTCGCTCTAAGGCAAAAGAGTTTCTTTGCGGGAGTACACGACGCGGTCTACTTAATTTACATGCATTCTGCCATCTATGCTAAGATCGAAATGAATGAGGAAGTGACTTAACTACCGCTTATGTGTGGAGAGGATTGAGAGATGTGTTGTGTCTGTTTGATCTATTGTTTTTTAATAGTAATATTCGAATAAACACAAGTGTAATTTTAATCATCCCAACATGTTTGATATGTTTAAATTTCATCAAATCCGTTTGAAACAATTCGGTTGCCAAAATAATGAAATAAACCAACATTTAAAGTTAATAAATGACAAGTCAATTATAACTATCAATTTAATTAAATTAACTTGGAGTTTAGTGACTTGGAAGATAAGGGTAATAAATTAACATTTTTGATACACTCACACTTTCTGTAGCTTCAGTAAGCTTAAAAATGTATCTCGATTCTAGCAAAATTAAGGACATTGTCATGTTTTACTTTTAAACCTAAATTCAACTCAAACGTACACAAGCTTTCAGAACGTGTTCTATCTCATTTTCACCTTCAACAGATAAGAGGACGATACATTCATTCTCCTATTGAAACGTTGTTTGATAATGGAACACCCTGTTAATGGAACTTTAGCTGATTAACTTGGGGGATTGCGACGGGGATGGTGGAAACTAAGAGTGAAGCATGACTCCATTTTTGAATTTTGAAAGTTATGTACGACTTTTTTTTTATTTAAACTAATTGCTGGCAGCTGCTTCGCCCGTGTGACAGTAGAGAATTGTCCCAAGGAAATATACTCCTGGGATAAAAAGTATCCTCCGTGCTGTTCTAGGACATGGTCTAATCAAACTGTGTGTGTGTGTATGTATATGTTTTATGATGATGGTGGTGATGATGGTGGTGCCGATGGTGTGCCTAATAGATAAATATTATTTGAGTACATGGGTACTAGACAACTAATAAACATACTTATGACACACAAGCTCTGCTTAACTTGGGACTAGACGACGTTGTGTGCTAGTTGTGGAATATTATATTATATTAGTGCGGGTTGGTGGATGTCACATGTCTTCGAATGTTTCGTTCTAGGACATACCGGTTTCCTCACGATGTTTTCCTTCACCGTTTTGAGAGCAGTGGTGATGAAATACGTGTAATAGTTACTTATATTTGTGTATATAATTATTATATACACAAATATACTAAAACAAAAAACTCATGATAGAACTACATTGCGCACGCTTGTGCCACACACGCCGATCTAGGCGCGTCGGGCTCCCTACATTTTATATAGAAACTAGACTTGTAAAACTACACTTGATACACGCCACGCGACGTCGTTCTACGAACAAATTAGGCGTGTTACACGTGTGCGTCGGTCTATTGTAGTTCTAGCTTAATGCGTTACGTGTTACGTTTAAGTAGATGTCGTAGCCAAATTGCTGAATCCGGCATTTGAAGAAGTGACTGCTGAGCTTGTCATTGAATATCCAAAATTTTGTCGAAATTGCCAAAAATTTGCAGGCAAAGTCGTCTTACCGAACGACTTTGCCTGCAAATTATTGATGACTAAGCTCAAGTATTAGTATTGAATATTATTGATAATAATCAAATGTCTATAATGAAGCAGGCAGGGTCGAAGCCTGCTTGGGTCATGGGTCAGTTTCTGAAAGGAAGGCCGCCCCCGGCAAGATAGGCAACGAAGGAACGGGGTAGATTTTTATTCAGTATAAGTCTGATACTATTTCCCGCTCCGCCCAAGGGATTATCATGTCATTGGATGATTTTACTTACCATAAAAAAACATAATCTATAATGAAACTTTGTATATTCTTATATTCCAAACTAAAAATACGCTATCATAAGCCGTCAATAGAATGCTGGCTGATTAACTAGGGCTGCGCTGGGCGTGACGTGGACGATGCTAGTAAAAAAAAAAAAACCATGACACAATTTATGAGGGTTTAAGAATTGCGATTTTATTTTATAAGGTTTTTAAATTCACGTTCTAAATATGCGGCAATTAAATTCGAATTTTAGTTAGCTTTTTTTTTTTAGTTCTGCAATGTTATAATTTTTCTTCTTTTTGATAATTTATTAGGTCAGGTTATAATTAAATTACTTACTCGTATATGATAGATTGTAATAAAAAAAGGTTTCATCCTTTCTATGTACTCTAAGATCAGTTAAAAAAAAAATAAGCTTACTGCTATTTTTAAATTCTCAGAATATGAGAATGCAAATCGATATTTCTCAAAAAATTATGGATAGTTTCCAAAGTTCATTTTTCAGTAGCTACAACGGTCAAAGTATCTGCTTTTGCTGGCCTATCTGAAGGTGTTTTTAATATAATGCGAGTGTTTTATATTTCATCACGCATGCGGGATTGCCCTAGCCCGCACGTGTCCCGTTTAACAATAAATACTTGGATAAAAAAGACATACGGATGCGGGCCAAATCCGCATGCGTAATAAAATCCTCATGATATTAAAAACTCAAACCCTCAAAAAGCTACCCTCTATATTTTAAACGTACACGTAAATACACGAACTACCTCATGCTTGGGCCAAAGGCTATTTTTGTTGCGTGTATAATTAATCTTATTCCTAAAGCTTACATAGAAAAAAAATGACAGCGAAAAAAATGTCTTTTTTGATCGACACAGATTCAATTTCGAACGATGATAGCTAATTGGTTTCTGGGAAAATGTTCCCTTAAAATAATCTAATTTTAATTCCTCGCTTAAGGCGCCATCGTCATTTATTTATTCAAGAGTTGGGGTGACCGTCCCATAATAGATAGATCAAAAAGCAAAAAAGCTGAAAATCATTGGCATGGATTTGAATTTCCTATGTATAAAGGGTGACTTGTAATTAGTGACTGATTCTTAAACACGTGATTGTAATCATGATAACAAACAACTTTTACTATGGGACCAAACCTGAAATCGCGAAAAAATCAGCCAAGTCAAATACATTTATATTCGCCTAACTAGTTGGTTGCGCCAATTTGCTATGAAATGGTTGCGCTAATAAGCTGTGGACTGTATGTTTAAAAAGCGATCTAAGGTTTGTTAACACTAGTCAACATGTTAAGGGGATGTATGATTTTAACGACAGAAAAGTCGTCAAAATCATTCACCCCCCCCCCCCCCCCAACAAACAAGAAGAAGATAGAAGATTACATAAAACATATATGTCCTATTAGAACCATTTACGACTTCTACGCGAAGTCGAAAATGGTAGGTTGGTGGCTAATTTAGAAAAAAAAATATGTTGAAATGATAAATGGATTTTTCAATTTTATTTTGGTAGTTATATACGTATAAATTAATACTTAACAGAAACAGTAATATCAGGTGAAGCGTGTTTGCCGTTAATGCTTCTGTATGTCGCTAATGACTCTCGTACTACAAACATGGCCCAACTATGAATATTGCTCGCGCCGTTTTAAATTACTTGTACCATACTTCTTCCTAATTGGCACCTGGGTTTGTAAAAGCTCGAAATGTTGGTACGTAATGTTGTTTTTAAATGTTTGTCGTCGCCATTTTATATTTAGTGGGTAATGGATCAATAAATAAGGTTATTGTTAACTAGTCTCTGCCAACGTCTCCGAGCGTTCAATTAGTATTTCCCCCCTTTTAAATTATAGCCTATATGTTTTAACCGACCAACCCGCACTAGGCCCATTCCCTCTCTTAGAGTGGAGGCCTGTGTCCCAGCAGTGGGAACATTAAAAAGGCTGATGATGATGATGATGTTTTAACTGCCCTCGCGCTCCACTCTAGCGAGGGAGAAGTCATAAGAGGATTTCTCACTTTAGGAAACACCGTTATGTAAAACTGTAAGTATACAAGCTTATAAAGGAAAAACTCATTGTACGTGTACCTACAGGATATAGGTACCATCTTGACGATGTCTCGAGTTTAACCTACCTTTGGAACACAAAAGAATATTAATGAATACTAAGGGGAGAGGTTTTGTGTTATGATTAACATCAGAGGACTGTTAATTATTATATATTATTGGGACTCTCTTGTTTTGTGACTAATTAACACCAGAAATGGTGTGTAGGTAGCTTCTATGTGTAGATGCTATTTTTATGTAGTAAATTGTAAGTATAAATAAGTACTAGGGTGTAAGGCGTAGGGCTTCTAGGTAGTCTGCCGCGAAAAATAGCGACATGGCGGACAGTACCTCTAGAACCAAAATTTGCCATACAAAATATTTACGGCGTCGATATCGAGTAGCGACGAATACTATTGCTTAAAACTCATGGTAGAGGTACAGATTTCCGGCGGGATCTCATGGCGGTATGTGTGTGACTTTCACAATCTAGTGCTAAGATTTAAATGAAAATTGGCATATGAGTAGACCATGTTCTGGAATAGAATAGCACATTATGGTTATGGGCGATCATTTTCTACTTTATCACTGACAAGGTCTCTGGCAGAAGCCAATAATGAATAGGTTTTACTAAATAATGAAAACAACGTGATTTCAATGAAAAGTAAATGGGAACAATCACGTTTTACTAACATAGCCCGTAATTCAAAGAAATCGAGAATTCCAGCTCAGCGTAACCCCAAAAAACATCCATTGACGACATAAATCCACGTAAAACTATATTTTTCAATCAGTCACCGATGATTCGTGAGGAATAACAAAGGCTACCCTTTTCTTCGGCCGAATTTGGCCATCAATTCGACGGATTCGTTGAAACAATAGGAGCAAAAAATACTTGGTCCAGATCTCAGCTGAAATGATTGACGACCGCAGGCACGGGGGTGGTGAAGAGGGGGAGGGGTACAATATCAGATCATATCTCCGGGGTAGATGTGTTATATCTTCTATAAGCCTTAGCTTACATGGGCATTTTGATGTGGATTTGTAGCAATTTAATTTTTGAATATTTTATTTGAAAAACTTTATTTCAGACCTTTTGATCTAAAAGATACAGATTAATATTTATGTTAGTAAGTACATAATAAAACAATGTTAGTTAACAAAAAATAAATTAAAATCAACGATTATTTTGACACGTGAAGCGCAATCAAATGTCTCGGAAACGGAAGGTCCAGTCGGTCCGCTATTACTTTTAGGATGCTGGTGGAGCTTGATCATACACGATGCAACAATGAGGCCTCCTTCTCATGATGGCATGAAAGCCATTAACCTGAGCTCAAAAAAAAACAAAGATAACAGGAGACACAGTTTGATACTGCAGTTACATTATCCATCATTTACCATCTCTATCCAAAATTTTATTACACGACTAGATAGCTAAAGAATCAATGAATTTGTTACGCTGTATTGTGAAGATAGTGCCGTATCGCGCGTAATGGAGGGGTAGATAAGCACCTCAATTTTGGGGTCATTTTGCTGCATTTTGAGATTTCTATTTAGTCCAATTTATGTAAGTGTGTTAGAGGTACATATAAATGTTAAACATCTCCTTTTATACATGGGAAGTCATAAAATAGCTCTCCTGAGGGTCTGTAAGATTTTCACTCACCAAAACCCACCTGTGTTCCGTCAGCTGAACTTTAAGTTACAAGGTAGCAGTAACTCATTCGAAGAAATCCGCATTTAAGCATATCCTGGGCACCAGCAAGCTGCTGCTGAAAATGAGCTCAGTCATAATGCTGAGCTGAGGCCCTTTCGACAACATAATTATTGTTTTTTCTGTCTGCACCTAAAATATTCGTTATAGTTATAAAGTAGTCGGTACAGGGAGTCAGACGGCAGAGAGTCTGAATCTTTATAAGGAGTTTCGTGTTACCCAGTAACTGGATTATGGAGGCCTGACAGGCAGTCGATGTAAATCGAAACTGGAATCCGACCCAAGCTAGTTGAGCAAAGATTAGGAAGGTGTTGATACTTGAAATTGTACTAATAAAAAGCAATTTAATCTGTCCTAGCTCGAGAGGACACCGGTGTCCTCTCACATCCACGCCACTATAGGCCATAATTCCGATGTTTAGAGTCCACTTTTGTATTAACAAGTTTGGTAGTAGTGGATCTACATATAATAGCCCATGTAAACCAACCTTTAGACTTACAGCTGTAAAAACATAAATCATATAAACCAGGGTAGCTAGGTTATCGTAGGTCACATATTATATTCTAACTCGTTCATAGAGAGTTTGTTGAACTATTAAAGAATCCCTAGAGACCAATAAATAGACCTGTGTAACTTATACCGCTTGAGGCCAGTGAATTTAATTTATATACACTTAAGGGTTTAAAAGCTATCTCGTAAATAGACCTTTAACTACAAAGAGTGTTGACTTGCCTGTTAGTCTAGTGGTTAGTGTCCCTGACTGCTATGCTGGAGGTCATGAGTCCGATTCCCACCCAGGACAAATGTTTGTGTTATGAGCACGATCATTTTTTGTTCTGTGTCTGGGTGTAATTTATTTACACCGTTAAATTTTAGTCGTTTTAATCCCGTGGAGGTTCGATCAGGTACATGAAACACTATTGATTTGTAAAGATAAAATTAAAAAATAAAGTACTTTTTTTCTCAAACTCGAAGTAATATACGCACGTACGAAATTAATTTCTTTAAGTAAACGAGTCAATGACCTTGTAGGTAGTTTTCGGTCGTTGCGTAGTAACTACCTACAGTTCATTGACCTCGCTCAGCTGACGTTTAATTGAAAAAATTAATTTCGTACATGCGTAATTTAATTCGATTTAAAAAAAAAGTACTTTATTTTTTAATTTTCTGTTTACAAATCGATAGTGTTTTATGTAACGAATCAACTCTCTACGGGATTAAAACGACTAAAATTTAACGGTGTATAATATGTATGTATTTAGGAACATATAAGTGTGTTTATCAGTTGTCTAGTACTTATAACACAAGCTCTGCTTAGCTTGGGAATAGACGGCGTTGTGTAATAGTTGTGTAATATATTATATTATACTTATTATATTCTTTAGAATCGCTTGCGATACGTTTCAAATGCTTCATTGCTCATCAATTTCTAGGACCCTTTAAAATGTTGGTGTCATTACTTATAAAGACGACGGTAGGACTTCTGAAGAGGTATCCCGGGGTCCTAGAATGCTAATTGCAACTGAAGGCACATAGGTGTGGTTTTAGCCAGTAACATCTGTAGGAACCAGTAACATCTGTAACATCTATGAAAAAAAAAGAAAACAATAATGAAAAAGTAATAAGATTTTAATAACAAGTTTTTTGATTACTGTTTAAGATCATTTTATTTATGGGCCTCCGTGGCCTGAAAATAAAATGGTTTATTTGTTGTTTGTTGTATGTCGTCACAAAGGAACTATCCTGCATCGCGCAATTAAAGTTCTCCACGCGATTTAAATAGATACAACCGCCCGAAATTATCTATCTAATCGGGCAGTTGCCCACCGGACATGTCATGAACACCTGTCTGGTCGTGGGATTCTCCCTTTTCAACGGAGATATGTAGATATGGTGGGGTATATCCCGTATATCTCTCTTCCGCATGCCACCAAAAGTTTGCCAGACCTTGCCTCTCCACCCTAGAGCGCGAGAAGTTGTGAGATGATTTCTCTAAAAATTACCAAAGACGTAGTTTTGGGTACAAAGCTAACCAGTCTACATTGCCCTCTCAAATCTATAAATATTGTAGTATGGAAATATTGTTGAATAAATTTTTTTTTTTTGTTTCTTGCCGGTTCTTCTCCATAGGAAACAACCAATTGGAATCGTGTTTAGCTTTTGTCATTTTTTTATAAGTGCCCATGTAGGCCTATGTGCAATAAACGCTTTTGAGGTTGAGTTTTTTCAAGAGGTACCTACAGGGTTAGGGAATTATTCGAAAGAGTTATCACTATCTTGAACCGTAAAAGGCAAACACAAGTCCAATTTAGTCAGAAAAAGACTGTAGCTCCTTTTTGTGCCACCAACGGCTGGAAGAGTAATTTGACGATTTCCGATCAAAAAGAAATATCGTGTAACCTGGGTTGTGGAGTTTATTTCTTTATTTTCCTTTTTTGTGTTTAAGTTTGCAATTATGAATCATAGTGTGCCAAACAAACATGTTTTCTTTCTTTCTTTAAATAGGCAGTTGCTCCATGTAAAATACTGATATTCAGATGCATCCAATTACATTGCAGTGTAGCTATTATTTTGACTTAAGGTGGCCTTTCCCCACTTAAAAGCTTGTTGCTTCGCGCAACACACAAAGCTTGTTGCAACGCGATTTTCGATGAAAAGGCAACGCGAAAAAAGAGAGATAATGCCTGAAAACTCTGTAGGCATTCGGTAATTCCGTGATTTAATCGAATATTTCACAAAACTTATTCCAGGAAATACGTGTTTTTTTTAAACCCATTAAAGGTTTTTGAGAAAAATTGACATCATTTAGAATCTCGATTAAGTATGCAAGGCTCCTATAGAAGTACTTTTTTATATTTTTAATAAAGGACAACCTTCACCAATATCATTGTCCTCATCTTTTTCCTTGAACTTCCAATTTTTTTCAATAGAAGCCCCGCCAGTGGCGGCTCGATTAGATAGTGAAGGCATATCTAATCGATTGCTATTCATCGTGCGTGCGGATCGATTGTGCGTTTATTAAAGCTGTGTAATCGAGCGCTGGCTCGTGGTGCTGTTGCTATGTGGAATGGTAGAAATGGATAAAGAAAAAATGAATTATATCTATAGGTATTTTTTTGTGGTGGGAATTCATTTCATGACCTTTCCCGGTTTGGGTAAAACCAGAGATATTGTCAGTTGGCCAGGGTCGTGTGTTTGGGACTGGGCTTCAGCTCTTTAATCTTTTGAATATCGTATAATTAGAGACACAATAGAAATACACTAAGTATGCGAACACCGGCGTTCGCTTGGGGCTTGAGTAATTAATCCAAATAGGTGACACAAATAGGTGGTGGCTGAGTGGTAACGGCCCCGACTTACGAGTTATAGGTTGCAGGTTCCAACCCGACCAGGCGCATTACTTTGTGTAATTTATTTCATCACCACTGCTCTCAAAACGTTGAAGGGAATCATCGTGTGGAAACAGACGTGTCCTAGAACCAAAAATTCAAAGACCTTCACCAACCCACACTGGGCCCGCGTGGTGGATTACGGCCCATTTTCTCTCTTAGAGAGGAGACCTGTGTCCCAGCAGTGGGAACATTAAAAAAAAAGGCGAATGATGATGATGATGATGAACATATGGGTAACTTACCCGAAATAAAGATTACTAAAATAAATAACGGTAAAACAAACACACAATAACAACATAAAACAAATAAATTGATAGCAATTAGGCAATTACCTTGTTATTAGTTAACACGAACATCCAATGTCCTGATCGCCATTTTGGACACACTGCTTCATTAGCGTAATGTCAACTTGTGCCATTGATAACACAATCAGCAATCACTTTACCGTGAGTGCTTATAATCTGCATGTTATACTAAAACTAATCTAATCTTTTACTTCTTCATGACAGTCTGTTATTTAGGACAATTTATTTTAGACAAATTAACAGAAGGAACATTTTTTTATTTAAACTGTATAGTGCTTGGTTGCGATCCCACCTGATGGTAAGCAGTGATGCAATCGTTAATGGTGAGGCGCACTAGTTTATTAAGACCCTATTCACTCAAGCCTTGAAGGTAACTAAATTATAATTGGACGGGAAGACCGCAGCAGGCAAATTGTTCCAGTCCTTCGATGTAACGGCATAAACGATGAGGCGGGGTCTCAACAATGTAAGGATGGATAATTGCCGTACGAAAAGTTATTATTGTTTTTTTTTTTTTTTTTATGGTAGGTAAAATCATCCAATGACAAATCCCGCCCTTGGGTGGAGCGGGAAGTAGTGTCAGACTCTTACTGACTAAAAACCTACCCCGTTCCTTCGTTGCCTATCATGCCGGGGCTGAGCCTTCCTCTCAGAAAACGGCCCTTAACCCCAGCAGGCTTCGACCCTGCCTGCCTGCAGCTATCAGGCTGGGCCTCTACGGTTTGCTGACAGCTCCTTGAGGCGCGCGGGAACAGAACGCGCCGTCGACGACTTGGGCTCGGTCCGGTATTGTTATTATTAAGTTACTTATTTACTTACATAAGTGGATTTTTGTTTGTAAAAATCTGCTCCTCCCTCTTACTCCACTCAGAGCGGGAGCAATTATTTGATGACATCTCACTTCAAAAAAAAACTCATTATAAAATTTTGCAAAAAAATCGACCAAGTGCGATTCAGACTTGGGCACAATATACCTACCTACCTACCTACAACATTATACTCAATATTATTATATCATTGTTTTAATTTCACCTGTCCTACGACATAAGTTGTTTGTTGAAAAATCACGTTTAGAGACCCACTAAAATACGTATTTTATTCTGTTTAAAGTATTTGTTGTTTTCAGTTGTGTAGGTCTAACTTTAAGAAAGAGGTCAACCGTCGAATCCAACTCAGCTGGGCAGCGTTCGGGAAGTTGCTTGGTATCTTCTCGTCCAATATTCCACGGTGTCTGACGATGAAAGTATATGGACCAGTAAGTATTGCCACTGATGACATATGGCACTAAAATATGGTCGCTGACAAAGGGCTTCATCAGAAGGCTTACTGTCACCCAAAGGGCAATGGGTAGCTCGTGCTATGCTCGGAGTTTCCTTGCAAAATCGCGTCAGGAACGTGGATATCCGCAGGAGAATCAAGGTATACGTATAACCCGAAGAATCGCCGAACTAAAGTGTCAGTGGCCAGGGCACATTGCTCGTAGTACGGATGGTCGATGGCCCGAAAGGTTCTACAATGGCAACCACGTACCGGAAGACGTAGCGTTGGAAGACCTACCACAAGGTGGACCGATGACCTGGTAAAAGTCGCAGGAGTGCGGTTGATGCGAGACACACAGGCCCTTTTGTTGTGGCGACACTTGGGGGAGTCCTATGTCTAACAGTGGACGTCCTTCGGCTGATTTGTTGTATGATTTGTTGTTATAGCTGCAACTAAAGTATGAGTACATCATCTGTGAAAATTTCACCTGGCTAATTATTATGGTCCTTTAGATACACTTGATGACAGACAGACAGATGATAGTGGAACCTTAGTGATAGGGTCTCGTTTTTAAACTTTAGATACTATTGGGCATCCAACCCAACAGATCTGTGACGCGGTGTTGTCCGGGATCGTAGTATTTAAATATAGAAGTAACGGCAATATACCAACGCTTATAAAAAATACAGTCCACTCATTTCCACCCCATTTTTTACAGATACGGAACCCTAAAAAGACTTTCTCCGTACTCTATAAAGCATGCATCTGCCGAACTGTTACAAACTGCGAATAATTGACAACTCTCATAAAACAATTCGACAGAACTAAACTGTCTGTGAAACTACTAAAGTAATCAGACATTCTAATCGCCCAAACGTCTATTTGCTCAACACGCAAGAACTTCACGTTAAGTCTGCAGAAATCTAAATATAAACCCAGTCTGGGCTTAACGTAATCTGTTCCACTGTAGCATTGTAGGCTGGTAATTGAGAATTATCTTCACAAAGCGATTTAGGATTTAAGAAGGAATAACATATATTAATAACAAAAACATACATTTTATCTGTTGAATTCCTGGAACTCACGCTAGGATTTCCTGTGTTGTGAGAACCAGGCTCCAGGCAGGCAAGATTTCTAAATTCAATCTTAGAGGCCCTGATCGACGGGCGAGTAAAACCGCGGTCTTCTGGCTCGTCGGTAAAGCTCACCAGTGTATCATTGCAATACGAACGACGAACCTAGCTCGCGGCTCGTCGTGTTTGCTTAATTTTTTTCTCGGCTCGTCGATCAAAACTGTTTTACTTTACTTTATCAGCAAATCAGCACCAACGAGCCGCGAGTAAAACCGACGTTCTTTAAAACCGCGGTATTGGCTCGTACGTCGATCAACCACTTAACATTTTCAAGCTCTTCGTTATGCTTACTACTAAGACAATGTTTCCAATTTCAAACGCACTAACTTATGTTTTTTTTTTCTATTTCTTCGTGGACAGAAAAGTACAATGGCGAAGTAGTTTTCTCCTAGTCCACCTTTTTGCTTTTTTTAGGTAGGAAATCATCCAATGACTTCTTTCGCTCTTGGGCGGAACGAGAGGGTATGTCAGATTTTCACTCACTAAAATCCACTCCTGTTCCTTCTTTGCCTTCATTCCAGGGCCCCGCGGTACACTTTTGCACAACCCATGGAGCCTTTGGGTGCAGAAGAGATATTTTTTATACATAAAAACTACAGATATTTAAGATATTATATAATACTATCTGCTGCCAGTGGCTTCGCCCACGTAATAGTAAAAATTTGTCCCGAGGGAACATACTCCTAGGATAACAATTATCCTATGTGCTAATCAAGGATATGGACTACCATTGTGCCAAATTTTATACAAATCCATTAGTTTGATTAACTAATTAATAAATTGTGAGTCTGATTGCCAGTAACCAGTAACATAATTATACACATCACAATCGGAACCAAAACAAACAGATAATAGGAAACAAAGAACGCTGTGACCACAGCACTGTCAATTTCTTACGATTGTGCTTGCGGAGTTGGTTGCTATCCTGATTTAAGTGAGTACCCACTGATGTTACACCTGCATCTTCATTTAGTTTAGTTAGCCCAAAAACTTCCTTAAGGTTAATAATATGGACCCAATGACCTCTGTCTCACCATCCAAACCGTAGCACCACACTAATGTTATAAAGGCGAAAGTTAGTGAGTGAATGTTTATATTTGTTCCTTCATCACGCTTGAATGGCCGAACAGATTTGGATGAAATATGGCGTACAGGTAGACCATGTCCTGTAAAAGCATAATATACGATACTTTTTATCCCCGGAGTAGATTCCTTGAGTAATTTAATACTTTCGTGCGTAAAGTCACTGGCAGCACCTAATTTATCATATTTTCTGAAACAACACGTTAAGCAGAGGGATTCTTGATTGATCTCCTAAAACAATGTCTTAGATTTACTAAGACATTGTTTTAGGAGACAAGTGAGTGATACTGCTCAACTCCTTCACCTAATCCTTTAACACCTCTCACTATATCTTTAGTAAAGACCCCTATGGGTGTTTTCCTACCAAAGATGCGCTATGCTACGTTGCTATAGATGTGTCTGATATCCACATTATTACATTGGTCCATATAGCTTAGTACTAGAAACGGATTTAACTAAGCTATGTTTTTTTTATACGGTTGCTCAGGAGGCGTGCTATAGTGGCAGCGTATGCCGTCTTCCGTGCCTTCCCTACTGTACAGTACATCTTATAGTTCGAGACAGCAGCGACATCTTCGCACAGCTACCTGAAGCGGTGCATCTTCATAGCACATCTTATTCGCTCCGCCACATGGCTTAGTATCACATGTGGAAACGATCACATGGTTTCGTATCTTAGCTTCAACATCGTCGCAGCATAGCTGCTTAGTCCACCTTCGGTGGCTAAGCACCCTAAACCTCTAAACGTAAAATCTTTTGAGAAGCAATCAAAACCAATCCTACACATTTCGCTTTGAGAGTAGTAAGCTAGGGATTTCACAATAGCATACAAAGAGAATACTGAACAATTACGGTCTTAGAAGCTCTTTGGGGAATTCTTAACTGACTTAACCACCTGTGAAAGGTGTTTTAGCAATCTCTACTTTATCAGCTACGAATTAAGGATCACAAAAAGTCCTGTAACTTTTAACTTCTAGAGTTAGTTCTCTTAGGTGTTCTGGTGTGTATGAGCCGGTATCTACAAACACATTGCAAATAAGATGGTATAAATCAGACCGCGCGCTTCAAAGAGTTGTCAGCAAACTGCAGGGGCCCAGCAGGGTTGAAGCATTCCAGGGCCGTGGGTAATGTGAAAGTGAACACCAGGGCCCTTGATCGAAGGCGGCGCCCAAAGGCGGGAGATGTTATTGGATGATTTTCCCTCACCAAAAAAAAACCAGAAAAAAAATCAATAAATAATAATTTATAGTTAAAAAACATGAAAAGATAACCTAACATTTTCTTTTTTTCATTAAAAACTTAGATAAAAGGACACACATAATGGGCATTATCACATATTTTTCACACATAACACCAGACTTACCCTCATTAAATTACTCTATTCGTTTACAAATATGTCGCATTAATTGAAATATCATGAACCTATACATGTTATGGCTACCCCAATTGGCACAAATGTACTACTAATAACGTGCACTAGTGCGCTTCACCATCAAAAATATATAATTTTACTGGCGTGTTGGTCTAGTGGTTAGTGACTCTGACTGCTTGACTTCTATGCCGAAGGTCGTGGGTTCAATTCCCACCCAGGACAAATGTTTGTATGATAAGCACGATCATCTGTTCTGTGTCTGGATGTAATTTATCTATAATATGTATGTATTTAGAAATATATAAGTATGTTTATCAGTTGTCAAGTACTCATAACACAAGTCCTGCTTAGCTTGGGATTAGAGGGCGTTGTGTGATAGTTTTGGAATATATTATTATATTATATACTCGTACTATGTACTCGTACAAAATTTCATAACTGTGTCATGAAAAATCACAAATTTATAAGCTTGTTATGTTACCGGCGTTGTCCACACAAACACGTAGTCACTGAGCCATCTGGGTGACTGAGGGGTTTGCTTCATCATCATCATTGTTTACTAGCATAGTTGTTTAAATTATTTTTGTGCATGCTGTGGTCTCCTATAAGTGAAGGAGTATACCAACTAGATACCGGTACCTCTTTTAAGATACTTGAATATTGTGTACATCCTTTGTTGGAGATCCTAAATAAATAAATAAATAAATAAATCATCATCAGCCTTTAAACTTCCCACTGCTGGGACACAGGCCTCCTCTCTAGGAGAGGGAATGGGCCGTAATCCACCACGCGGGCCCAGTGCGGGTTGGTGAATGTCACATGTCTTCGAATTTTTGGTTCTAGGACATGCCGGTTTCCTCACGATGTTTTCCTTCACCGTTTTGAGAGCAGTGGTGATGAAATAAATTACACAAAGTAATATGCCTGGTCGGGTTTGAATCCGCGACCTACAACTTATAAGTCGGGGCCGCTACCACTCGGCCACCACTGCTCAATATTTGCTTAATAATATTAAATACAGCCTGCATCTAACTAGCTACAAAGCGGGTAAAACACCCTTTATTCCTAAACGTATCAAATTACCAAGCCATTCACTCAATCAGTCATCATAACAGGGCGTAAAAACCAGCCATTAACCGTGAGCGCCCCCTATAAACTGCTACAATGAACAATATGGCGCTTACAACGATTCTGCTTTTTCGGTGTAGAGGCAAAGTTGCTATATTGGTACGTAAGATTGGCGATACGAGTCCATAAAAACAAAGTGGTTAATATGGACTTAACAGACCTTAAATATGGTCCTTGAGAATGGTTATATAAATGTCTTATAGAGTATATTTTAAGGCTCTTTACCTAAAAACGGGACCCTATTGAACTCTATATTATATCTCATGAACCATGATAGCTAGACAGTTGCTGTATATAAGGTGTTAAAAAATTAACTGCAAGAATTTTGTCCACTTACTCGCCATCGAAAAATGAACACACCAAAAAAAAAAAAAAATTTTTTTTGAGCGTTTTTATATTTTCACATAAATAAAATAATTTAGTATAATATTTTTTTGTGCGCTGTACCCAGGGCTGCGCTTGAGGCTTGGGCCGCCATCGCACCGCGCGCGAGCGGCTTGCTAGCGGTTCCCCCGCCGCCCGCTACTCTTCCCGCAGCTCTCTCTACCCCTCCCGACCCTTAGTTGTCCGAAATCCGTCGCGCGGTAAGGGTGTTTTCTTGTGTCATTACGGCGAATACGTGTGTTCGTGCAGTTTCGTGCTTTTAATAATGCCGTTTACGTATTCCAATCGAGAGTACTTAGATATGGTAGTGTGCTACATTACGACTGGTCAAAGTTTAGCTGCGGCACGTAACCGTTACCGTGAACTGTATGGTGAGCAACGACGAGTGCCTGCTGTCCAAACAATCCTAGGAGTCTACCAGTGCTTTTAATAGTCCTATAGGTATAATAAAATATGCTATTTGTAAGTAAGCTCGATAATTTGCCATTTTCCAAAGTCTGAGAAATGTGATGAAAAAATTAGAATCAGCTGTTTACGAATTTGCGCCGTTGCGTGTCGTGTCACAGGGGTGAACGACTCACGCGTACCTACGGCGGGGCGGTCGCGCCGGCGCACGTGCGGTGTACAGTGCGCATATTCAATAATTTTGTGTGAAGTGAAAATATTGCATGTCTCCGAAACGGGTTGTTATTTAAAAATCATTTTTTCGTCAATTTTTTTTATTTGTAATTCTAAACCTGTTCTTAATTTTCTTGCAGTTAATTTTTTAACACCTTATATATTTCTGTGGATGCTATAACAACAAATACTAAAAGCAGAATAAAATAAATAATAAAGTGGAGCTCTCATACAACAAACGTGTTTTTTTTTTCAATTTTTGCTACAGACGGGACGGAACCTTTCGTGCGCGAGTCCGATTCGCACTTAGCCGGTTTTTTAGAATTAGTATTGACCACACATTGTTTTTCATGGTTTACAGGAAAATGCCTGTAATCAGAAAGGGTTAGGAGAATGTTTACGTTTATAATACCTATCTACGCGTTGGCGTAGGTGGGTATTATCAACTCAGTGCGTCCCTTTATACCAAATATGTTTTAGTACGTTATACTTCGGAGTATAACGCACTAAAACATATTTGGTAATTATTTACCTATAACACATGTTAAATCCTTCTTTGGGTATCAGAATTCATTATAAAAACTTCTGACAGTAACTTTCATTAATTTCTAGTGTGTCTTTGTTATTTGTGTTTTGTCTTGTAAAAAATATTTTAGCCTAACAAATTATTCTTATTTATACACGCAAACGTTGCTCTGTCTTAATAATCAATGAAAAAAACTAGGAGATGGGGATAAGAGGGTAAAAATAGCCTAAAACTGATTCTCAGACCTCCCTCTAGTTTAAGTCTCATTTAGTTTAAACTGACGAAAAAAAAAATATAGACGTGTAAAAGTGTTTTTTAAAACCAATTTACAAAATAATCATAATTATCATCTAACATTTACCAAATACACACAAAAAATTTCATACAAATCGATCAAACCGTTAGGTGCATATCTTTAGATTGCGTTGACTAACACCCGTGTTTATAAAAAAGTAATTACTTGTTGCTAAGTAATTTCTTATTAAGTAATTACTTGAGGTTAGAAATTTTCATTCAAAATTACAATATTTCTTAACTATAGAATACAAAATTGTTGCTTAAGTAGTTAGTTTTACTCAAGTAATTAGCTTTACTTGTTTGTAAATAAGGGTGTAAGACAGACCTGAGTATTTAATATTAATTTCCGATTTATACCTTCCCCCTTTCTTGAGAAAAAGGTTCTAAACAGATGTACAACAAAGTGATCCTATAAGTAAAGGAAGCAATTGATACACTAATCTGTCAGGCCATGTGTGAACCCAGACAACTGTGTTCTGTCTAGTGTCTATGGTACAACACAGTTATGCACGCTTCATACATGGCTCGCCAGATTACTGTATTTTATTGTGCGTCTATTCAGGCAGAATAAAGGTAAAACTACATTGCGCATACGTGGGCCACGTACGCCGATCTGGGCGCGTCGGTCTCTATACATTCTTTATAGCAACTAGACTTGTAGAGCTACATTAGATCCACGCCACGCGACGTCGTTCTACGTATAAATCAAACGTGGTCCACATGTGCGTCGGTCTAATATAGTTTTAGCTTAAACATTGGTTTTCTTTTCTTACTATATGGGTTTTTTTTATGGTAGGTAAAATCATCCAATGACAAATCCCGCCCTTGGGCGGATCGGGAAATAATATCAGACTCTTACTGACTAAAAACCTACCCCGTTCCTTCGTTGCGGTTTAGTTTTTGATGACTTGGATACGGAACCCTAAAAAACGACTTTCAAAGATTTAGAGTATTATTTTATAAAATACGGTCCTAATATTATAATCCTTTAATCGCCCTGATACAACACCCGCGGGTAAAGCTGTAACAGGAAAATTGTGTAAGTAATTAAAAAGCACTTAATAATATATTTTATATTTATAATTCCCGGAATCCGTGACTGAGCTAACTGATTTAAAATTGTCGTAGTCTTAAAACTCCGAGCTCGATTTTTTTATTGTCGTATAAAACCTTTTATTGCCGCCAGCTGCTGCTAAAACAAAAAGCCTAGATTTTCTTTTCAAGAAATGAACAAGCAGTTTGTTTTGCGATCGTTAATATTTTTTGTAAATGTCATTTTGGTTCACTTGGACCGCTTATCAAAGAAAAGGTGAGAATGATTTCAATATTTCTGAGTTATCAAACTTTACAGTTTCTTTCAAATAATAAACTACTATTGTCCATTTTTCTATAATATTTTATCAAAAAACAATATACAAATAATTGCAAGCCCTATTCACTTTTAACGCCATCTATTGTCGAGTAGCAAATAGTTTTGTGCAAAAGTTCAAATGTTGTTAGTTCCTCAGTCAACCGTAAAAGGCTACAGTGTCACTTTATGTAGTAGTACCGTATTACTCAACTGGGAAACAAATTTCCAAAATAATTATAAGTTACAACTCGTAATATGAGTCTAAAAAATATTTCATTTTCTTTTAAGTATAAATTTTATTGAAACTAATGACCGTTAATAAGAATATTTATAAGTTTATTATTTACGATTTTCTAGGGTTGGATATTGAAAGTGAAAGTAATCTAAAACCTACAAAATTAAAACAAAATAAAAACAACACTTTTTTTCATTTCACATTATTTTTCATTCTAAAGCCCTTGTTACATTTAAAGTGAGCCGGATGTCATCAACACAATTCAAGAAACATAGCTATAAAATCGTACGATTGTTAGCAGCTTTACAAAGAAACCATTTTCTTTTGTGTCGGTCACAAAGGGCAGTGTTCAAGGGCACTCCGAAGGCTGTATGTTTGTTTAGCGACTGATATTGCGGATTAGGTTGTGATCCACATTTCGCCCGCTTACCTGAAGTGTCTATAAGAAACATAACATTCATAGCTAGCTAGCTGTTGTTATAGTTCCATTGTCTGCCAGTAGATGGCGCTATTAAGTTGCGTTAAATACTTGTACGTTCATCAGTTGTAATTTACTGGTATCCAAAAAATAAAAAGATTAAGATTTCGTTGGTAGGCCGTTGGTAGATACCTACATAATTCTTCGTCTTGATCTTCAATTATTCAATTATTGTACCTTTAGGGCTTTTTTATCCTTGAGTTTTTCTTTGAAACATTTCTATTTAAATCAAATTACGAAACCTGCCTTTTGAAACACTTTAGATTATGAAAAAATCATAAGCACAATTTTGTACAGCCTTCCAAATTTCTATCACCAATTAAGAATAATATTAGACTTAAAATATTTATTTAGTTTTAAATTTTCGCTTTAAACGAAGTATTTTCTACTCATTTTACATTAAACTAGCTTCTGCCTGCGGCTTCGCTCGTGTAAAAGTAGAAAGTTATCCCAAGGGAACTTATTCCTGAAATAATTTAAGATCAAATTTAAACGCCATACGCCAAATTTCATCTAAATCTGTTGAGCCATTTCAGTGCTAAAGAGTAAGACAACAGACATACACACTACTCATAGATAACAGGCATACAAACTTTCATTTTTCCTAAAATCTGGTACCTACATTACACTCATTACTTATACTAGTAATGAGTGTAATGTAGGTACCAGATTTTTTGCATGCCAGTCTTTGCTTTTTTTAGAGAACTGTCTGCCTTTACCTCAACTATTTGGAATCGACTTCCAATTTTTCTTCCTATACAGTAACATGTCTGTGTAACAAAAGGAACGAATGCCAGATACCTTTAGCTTGCCAAAACCAAAACACAAGCTATTTCTAGATAATATAATCAATTCAGCCGGGATCACCTTGGGATATCAAATCTCAAGGTAAGCCGGGTCTTTAGACCTTCAGTCTGCAAAAGGGGCTAAGCAAAAACGACTGTCTACCACTCGTACCAAGACGCTTAGAATCCAGCCCCCCTAGCTAAGTTACAATCATTTCGTTTGGCGTGAAAGCTTGGTGTTGGCCACGCCCCCAATTCCTTTATTCTGACCACGTGACTGAGCGTTGAGATGACGTCAGAACAAAGGAATTGGGGCGTGGTCAACTCCAAGCGTTCACGCTAAACGAAACGATTGTAACTTGGCTAGGGGGGATGCTTAGTAAACAGAAAATCTCGGTTTACGCACTTTCTATTATTCTCTTTAATCTTATACTTAAGACTTTATCGTCTGTTCTAAAGACCAAAGGTTGAAAAAGTACTATTAAAATATATTCCAAAAGATTCCGATTGATGAAACTTAAATGCACGCCATTCGTCTTTCCTACCGCACTCATTTACTTTATTCGTCTGGAATGGCACATCAGCGTGGTACGCAATTTCTTTACTTAATTTAGTTTTTAGCTTGAAAGCTAAAGTAATTTTAAAAGCAAGACCTACGTTTTTACGTAAAAAATAAATGAGCCTAGATTAAAAAATCAGAAATAAGAAATCCAATATTTTTTTGAAACTAAACTGTCATGCCTTCAATATCCATTGTTCTAGTCTATTTCAAATCAACTTATTGGGGATACCTACGACGCAAACCAATTCAGAATGTAGACGATAAATACATAAATAATAAATGTAACGTTTATTATACCACATACATATTAGATGTATGAATAATGTTACAGGGAAGGTACAGCCAATTCATTAGTAGACTCCAACAAAATGTCTATCCCAATTCTTACAACCGGTACTAAACCACGAAAATGAAATTTATTGCTCTGTAATCTCAAGAGTATCATTTTTAATACAAGTGGTTAAGTTGGCGCATGTTGAAGGATCGTTTGAACAATTACATGCTCTTTTTATATTTCACACGAATACGGAATATAAGATGTTTATCCTGAGAGCTAAATATAACTGCGATCAGCTGGACAGAACGCACAAATGACAAAGTGGGAGTAGGACGCGGAAGGGAAGGGGTCGTATCAGGTGCGGGGCGCGGCGGCGCACGCCACCCGCGGCCAGTGCTCGCCCGGCCCCCATCCCGCGCGCATGTCCCCGCGACATACCCCTTCAATACAGTTTCCACACAACGCGACTCCGTTACATAAGAACCCCCGAAGGGCACATTAAAAACCTCATAGTGTTAAGGCTTCTTTCTGTGATCAATAGATTTTAGCACGTTTTACACGCGTAGTTTAGGTTAGCGTTACGTAAGCCGCCGCCGTCCACGAAGCTTCGCTTGCCACCGCTTTATTGTGATATTCGGTTGTGATATATTCGTTTAGGCTAGCTTTTTGCTCGTAGATAGTATCATAGGACTAGTGATTTGTTGATAATATTGCACTGTTAAGTATGATCGTGTAACGGAGTCGTGTACGTCAAAGCCGCCGTTCTGACGTTGTGGAAATTGCATCCTCTTGTTCCCATCCTGTAACTTGTTGATTTTGTTTTGTCCTGTCCGACTCCTTATTCCCGTGTTCCTGGTCGCAAGGTGAGCACTGGGTGGGTACTCGGTCGGTGTTCGCGCGGGACTTGTTGATCGCGGGGTGACAATGCGCGCGTAGCGCTCCCGAGTGTGGCTCGTCACGGATTCGCGCGGCTGGTGGCGGCCCGCCACGCCATCTGGCGGTTGCGGCGCTCCGGCTCGCAGCCGGCGCAAGAAAACAATGACCATGAACAGACCAACCATCTGTACGTTTCTTCCTCTATCTTCAATTCTCAATGTCTGTCTTGCAAGCTTCTGTAACCATGAACCCTCATTGCCTTCACTGTGTTATTTTTTCATTCCAACCTTTTTATGTTTTCAAATCAGTAAAGTTTCAAAAGGAACTAACGCTATTATTTTGAAAGTGACGCTTATGTATGCAGCTCAAAGAGCGCCGCTCGTTTTGTAAAAACGGGTAAATAAGCAAAGCGTCTGTGCAAAGAGTCCGGTCAAACCTATTTCCGCGCGACTCTTTCACATTAAGTTTGTTTTGCTCCGGCTGCCAGCTGCTCACCCGCTTTACATTTCCAGTTTTCATATTTCCCATGTCACGTTGGAGTTGCGGTCCCAGTCTGTTGTATGCATCGTTGGTCATAATGCAATGCCTGCTACAATAAATGTTATTCCCACAATTGTTGTTTTATTTTGCGTTTTGATGTCAGCAATGTTTGGAACCCTATTTGTGCTTATTGTAGCTTTATGTATAGAAAGGAGCTATCGATGTTTAGATGAAGTAAGTATGTAGACGCACGTTGATCAATGTTACATGTTCAGTATGAAACACACGTTCATCAAATTCACTCATGCCCCAGTCGATTTCGTTACGTAATGGCGCCCGACGCGGGTCTATTTTGTACTACTTTTGACTCGCTGCTTTATTGTATTATTACTTTTCAGGGACACAAAATAATGGCAACAGAACTTTTGTCAGACATGTAGTACAATGAAAATCATTATTAAAATAGAATAAAGGAGCCTTTTAGACTTATTGTAAGGGGGTGGTTTCCTTCGGGAATATTATAGTATCGGTATTTTTACAAATTAATATAGAACACAAATTCAATGCCTACAATAGTTAACTTAAACAAATACGTTGTGTAGGTGGACTAGTTCATCATAATTAATAACGAACAATAAAAAAGTAATAAATTTTAAAATTGTGTTACAACCTCGTTCCCATTGACAACAGCCAAATAAAAGGAGAAAATAGGCCAAAGGCGGTTATTGTCATGAGATGCAACACGACATTTTCGTTACTTCCGAGCCAAAAACTATAATGTTATAAAAACGAGTCCTTGTCCCGACCTTGACCAGAAATTTCAACTGAACGCGTTCGGATTACGAGCTTTCAGAAACGCGATGTGACTGGCATGAGTTGCTAACACAGTTAGAATGATTGATTCAATAAACTGTTCCGTGTTCAACAAATGTACTAAATCATTATTGGCGCCCAGCAGGGACCAAATGAGTTATTCAATTTTGATTCAAATCGAATGTGTCAATGTTAGCTAAAGCTACTAATTCTTGCTAGTTAGTCGAGTTCAAGTGATTCATGAGTCTATTAATAATAGATAAGGACACTCTAGAGTCGGCTAAAAATAACCCAGCAACGATTTCTCGTGGGCGTCGTAAACAACGCCTCTATTGAACTGAAAGCACCTACTGGTGTTTGGATATTACGAAATAATTCAAACCAATTGAGAGCTTTTGGTCCTTAACTAGTAACGCGCCTCAGCTTTTTACGGAAGCAAATTATTTATATTTAAACCTTTCTCGTTTATTGTTCTTCCTATGCGTTGAAATCCACATCATAATCCGTTGCATGGTTTAAAAAGAGTTAGTGGATAAATAGACAGACACGGAAAGCGATTTTGTTTTATATGTATTAAGTAGAGATATTAAAATTGTTAACCAGCACGATATCCCAAAAATAATAACAAAATCAACATTTTGAAGAAGATAATCTATTACCATGCCACAGAAAACACCACTCTGCTAATAAAATGGACGTCTATTTAGTCAAGATTGAATTATTTTCATAAAAGAGCACGGTATGTCGACGTTTCTCTGAGCTAAAAATAGAAGGGATATCATCTTTCGTGGGCGTCATGAAAGACGGTAGGGACACATTTTCTAAATCTTGTCTGAAGGTATGAACGCGTAAAATGTATATCTAATTTTAGATTTGACTCATGGTTCTGACTAACTTGCTTGAGTTACATATACAGTGAACACTCTTCGTGTTACTAAAACTTACTTTAAAATATAATTATTGTGGCCAATTAATGGGCCCAAAATGCCCATGCTGGGCGCCAATAACTATTCCATGGTAATTGCATTTTAAATTAAATAAAAAAGTTAGGATTAGAGGTTTGATGAAACTAGAATTACCCTGTCGACTGTGTTTAGTTGCTTCAAATTCAATTAATATACGTTCACCACCAGATTTTTTAAATGTGGGAAAACAACTATTGACTTCTCCTACTCTAGGGTGGATCGAGAGGACATGTTAGACTTTTACCCGCTAAAACCTACCTAAGTTAAGGAACTTAGGAACTTTACCTAAGTTAAAGAAACCCGTAGTTTAAGAATGCAAAGCACAACTGAAGGCAGTTGTGCTTTGCATTCTTAAACTACGGGTTTCTTTTTAGAAATTCCCCATGGCACCAGCGGAAAGTTTTAATTAGTTGAAGGTTATAATAAAATCAGAATTACCCAGACTGTGTTTAGTTGCTTCTAATTCGATTAATAAAGGTTCACAACCATCAATATCTCAAAATAAACCAGTTACCGTATCTCGTGGGCGTTGCGAAAGAGCGAGGGGTTCTATCAATATTTAAATTGGTTGGATCATTCATGCTTATATTACCAATCCGCTTTTAATTCTCTACGGTTCAGTTCTGATAGGTTCTTCTGAGAGGTTTGTTATGATCAAAGAGTTTTTGACTTTTACTTATTTTACATATACAGATAGGTCTTTGATAACTTATGTAGGTACACTACAAAGCTTATGATCTCAAGTTAGAAACACATCTTTAAAATTCTTTGTTGTGCTTAATTTTTGTTGGCGTCTACTTTCGCATAATTTGGCAATAGCAACAAGCCTGATAGGAATAGTGATGATGCGATACTTAACCCAGATCTCAGAAGGGGAAATCTTCGACATTAATTCTGTTAATGTCCTGACGCGAATCATACTTATGGCCTGATTCGAATTCAAGGTTCACTTGTTGAAGCTCAACTACAAAAAACCATTTAAGTCTTGTGCCAGTTTTGGAATCTATGGTTGATTTACAGAATCTCGTCATAGTAATTCAGATGTTAGCATTGAATAAATTCGCTTTAATACATAATCATATTCGTCTACATACTAAAACTAATAATAGAGAATATACAAAGTTGATTTAAAAGCAAAAGAGATGTAAAAATTTTTTTTAAACCTGTCTGTGTCTTTGACGTCAGAATTTATGTCAGACTTATTGTTCTAATATTCAGCTTAGAACCACGGTTCCTAACCTGGGGTAATTACCCCTGTAGAGGTAGCACTGGTATTCTGCAGGTGTAATAATCTGGTAACTTATAACTCACTTATAACTCACTAAATGAAATCTAACATTAAAAAACTTGCAAATACGTAACAGTACCAACCTTCACACAACAAAATTTGCATATGCAAGTTTGATATTACGTTTAATAAAGTCGGTACAGATTATAATTATGACAGGTAATTTGATTAAAAGAACTTACTCAATTTTTTTTTTTTGCAATTTTAATATCACACTTCAAGTTCTCTAGTTAAAACATAGGAGTGGTAAGATCAAAAAGGATGGGAGCCGCTGGCTTAGAAACTTTACACCTGCGTCACCAATGAATACATTTTTTTTTAATTCTTACTTATTAGTTTACCAGATATAATGAGTAATTAACATTTAAAAAATTCGTGCCTATTATATTAAAAGGTTTTACTACTTAAAAGCATTTATTATTGCCACTAATATTACTATAGTAAGTAGTAAGAGCACAATGTAAAAAGTAATCAAAATACTTAAAACTTTTATTCTTGCTAACGGTTTTTTAATCCGATAAGTTTGCTGTGAGGCCTGAATACGATATTGAACTACTCGTCCGCCTTCGCCTTTTAATATAAATCTGAACTAAAGACATAATATCTCCTTCGAGACACAGACAGGATGCTATATAATTTAACCCATTAGAAACGCGGTTAGCTTAGAGAAATTAATTTCGTACATGCGTATATTAATTCGAGTTTTAGAAAAAAAATACTTTAGTTTTTCAATTTTATCTTTATAAATCGATAGTGTTTCATGTATCGGATCGAACTTCCACGGGATTAAAACGACCAAAATTGAACGGTGTATACGGTAAAGTAGGGTAGAGTAGGGTAGGGTAGAGTAGGGTAGAACGGGAGCGAAGCCACGGGCAAAAGCTAGTTATTTATATGAAAGGAAAAATTGAGTGACTGACATTATCAACACATATAAAAAAAATATACGGGGAGCAGAAGCGTGCAACTTTCCTCTTATGACGTAGGTGAGCACTAAAAAAGAATTTTCCAAAATCCACACCATAGAGTGACTAAACGAGGGTTCACACTTTGTATGAAGAACCCTACTTTAATCCGCTGGCAGAAGCTATATCTTATTAATCTGTCCTAGCTCAGAGGACACCGGTGTCCTCTCACATCCACGCCACTATAGGCCTTAATTCCGATGTTTAGAGTCTACTTTTGTATGAACAAGTTGGGTAGTTGTGGATCGAAGTGTTAAATGACTAATGCATAACCCCAAACTGCGAAATAAACCATTAAAGTTGCAAATACTTACGACATAAAAACCTGGACCTTTTCTCTCAGACTTCCAAATTTTACTTCCCCCATTCCTGCCCCATAAATAACTCATAAAACTGGTTTGTTACGACTACCTACCATTCGTAAATATCGGATAGCTGGGAATGGATTACATATTACATGTGTTCTCACTTCCCAGTTATTATCGAAAAGGTCGATACGACCTGCTTCGACTGAGGTAAACAATACACGTAGGGCGATGACTTTTTTAATCGATAGATCTTTCGACGAGTTTGAATTTGGAACTCCTTGAGTTGAAAGTTGGACGGTAGATTCAATTAAACACTTTAGTTAGATTTAAACTTTTATTTAAGTGATTGTTTTCAGAACGGATATTTTTAACGTGATTTAACGTAACGTGTATACATAAAGTTCTTTTCTGTTTGGTATCTTAAAATAAAAGATTAACTAGTCTTATATCCGATTAATTATTTCATTTCTTAAGGCCCTGGTCGACAGGCGAGTAAAACCGTGGTCTTATGGCTCGTCGGTAAAGCTCGCCGGTGTATCACTACAATACGAACGACGAGCCTGGCTCGCGGCTCGTCGTGTTTACTTTATTTTCTACTCGGCTCGTCCGTCGTTCAAAACTGTTTTACTCGCTAGTCTAGCGCGTGGACCGCTGAAATTGTGCCAATTGGCACGATTTCACATCGGTCGCAACGATCACACACATTCGGTGCCTAACGCTATTTCGCTCACACGGCAGCGCCAGCTCTTATCTCTATCCTTGTCTATTAGTGTCTACAGGTAGTGTAGATGTGTGAGTTTCGAGTCCAGGTTTGCTGATTGCGATGTTAGTGCGTAATTTATCTTCCCTTATAATATGTTTAATTTAAATGCATTACGATTCAAAATTGAGAAAAGGAGTTTGTGATTGAATATGTATGTAATCTACTTAAACCTATAAAATCTACATAAACCTTTTTTTAGGGTGGGTTATCATCAAATCACTTCTCTCCCTTTAGATAGAGCAAGAGGTAGTATCAGGTGTCAGACTTTAACTGACACAAAAAAAAACACTTTAAACATACTTATGTTCCTTCAATTACCCTTAGCGTTCAAGGGCCATCATGGATCAAAACTCAAGGCATTTATTTCAAATAAACTATTTGTCAAAGTCGGTTAGTCACAACACAGGTGAAGCTAGCAGCACGTTCCAAAGCGTAGATATCTATGGAGAAGAATGTACAAAAAACTATATGCAAACTTATTAAAAAATATGGTTACATCGAATTTTTCTAACATTCTCGTAAGCATTACAAAACACTCAGTATAATGTAGCGTAGTATAACTACTACTAACTAATAAAACAATCGATTAAAATAATTGTATTCAGTACCTCTACCATGAGTTTTAAGCAATAGTATTCGTCGCTACTCGATATCCACGCCGTAAATATTTTGTATGACAAATTTTGGTTCTGCAAGTGACCGCTAGAGGCGCTGCAAAATTTACCATACAAAATATTTACGACGTCGATATCGAGTAGCGACGAATACTATTGCTTAAAACTCATGGTAGAGGTACAAAACCATTAAAGTAATTAACTACTAATAACAACACCACCCCACACCACAGCTCTAAAAATAAACTTTCAAGCAACCACTATAATAGCGCTATTAAACACGCCAGAAATACCCTCAAACATTCAAAAACCATTATGTAATTTAAGCGATTAAAAAACGTCCTTCCGACCGTATTTCTATCACAGTGGCCGCTCTCAACAGATATTAGCCAAGTACGTAGGAGATATTATAGTGCACAAGTGCGTGCGCAAACACAGGTTCTGCACTCTCTGTTCCTTTACTCTTACTGTCCGATGGGACGGCAATCCGACACGGCAAAACGGCCGGAGAAAGATCAGGCGCAGGACCAACGGCTTTACGTGCTTTCAGAGGCACGGGGGTGTCACAACACTATCTTCCAAACTTCGGGCGTAATGGGAAAACCCAGTAGCACTTTTTGCCCGACCTGGAAATTGAACCCTGGATGCCACGGTCAGCCAGCAGTCGCGACCACGTGACTAATGAGGCAGATCTTAGTAATATTTATTTTTCAATATACTTAATCAAAAATGCGCTCTTATCCCGTTGCTTCTAGGCACGCAATTGACTGTTTTCCGCACTAGTGTGCGTGCTCGCCCCCGCCACAATTTTATTGTATTAAAACTGTTTATCGCGTCGACCCCCACGAAGCGTGGATCAACCCCCACGAATCGTAAGTAGAAACGTCTTTTGATACACGTGCAAATTTATCACTGCAGCCCTCGGCTCGATATCACACTTTCCTACGGCTCGTGCAGATTCCGCCTCGGTCGCAATGACAAACTTTCTGCACTTGTATCAAAAAAATATATTAGAAGAAGAAGAAAGAAAGAAAAACAGTTTATTTACGCGAAATGACGTCAAACTTAAAACTAACTAACAAATATAATCATATAAGGAAGATATGCATGATATGATATATAGCTTTAAGCACTAGTAAGCACTATACAAAGGCGGACTTAATGCCTTAGGCAATATTAATACACGAACATGATTATTTAAAATTGTTAGCCAATGGTTCTTAGTATAAGATTGTCTGTCTTTTTTGGCTTGTGGTGAGAAATAAACGTTATTTATTATTATTTATTATTTATTTAATAAGGTGTCAGACAAGCTAGTCAATATGCTAGACTACTGAAGGCTATATAAAAGTTCTTATAAAAACCTTTTAGACAGACGTGGGCGGGGGGGAGTTAGAAATAAGGTGGGTGGGAGGAGGGGGTTGTATTCACAATCGCCTCACGTACAAGTACCCCCGGCTCCAGACTTCAGCATCTAGTTAGTATGAAATACATTTTTACTTTTACGTAAGGCTCCCGTAATTGTTTTATTAATTTTCGCGTTGGTTTCTTTGTGGATGGCACTGGACTAATTTATTGTTATACGAAGATAGAATTGACGTAGCCTTCTGAATGTAACAAGCTAATATTATTTCTTTGGTTCTGCTGAAACAGCTCGACCAAACAATTTATTACAACATCGAAATTAGGTCAATTTACGTTTAGGTCGTCCTCCAATCAGAGTCCACATGACTTACCCGTTTAATTAAACGCAATCATGCTCGTAGTAATTAGGTATAGTATTTATCCCACTATATAAACGCGAAAGTTTCTTATCCACCAACCCGCACTGGGCTCGCGTGGAGAATTACGGCCTATTCCCTCTCCTAGAGAGGAGGCCTGAGTCCCAGCGGTGGGAACATTATAAGGCTGATGCAATGCAATGTAAAGTTTGTAAGATAAGGAAGCCAAACCAAACGTAAAGATGTTTGTTATTCTTTCTCGCAAATGATCACAATGGATTTTAATGAAACCTTACGATAATATAATTCATACATCAGAATAAAGCATAGGCTATAATTTAGAAAATTATTGTAAGTTACTCGAAGTATTAATCCTGCGCAGGCGAAGTCGCGGGGACCTGCTAGTATGTAGATATTCAGTTATTTAAATGGTATCTAAAATATTAACATTCATTATTTCCAGGCTAATTATAGAACATTATTTTTAGTTTATGCGAAACTTGAATATAGTTTGTTCAGAATCAGTATCTGAATGGATTCCAATAGTTTTTATAACATTTTATATTTTTTCGCTAAAATATTTAAAAAGATCACAAGTTGGAAACCACCGACATTAGGTCACGGAATGTCATAGCGGGTATTAGGCGCCAGCAAACAGCTGAAAGCTAGTGCCTATGTATTTTTGCTGACATAACAAGCGAATAACTCTGTGATTTTCCATGATATAGTTATGAAGTTTTGTACATAGATTCTTTACATAAGAATACTAGACATATACATATGTGTTTCGGGTTTCGCGTTATTAAAACTTAAAATTGACTCTGTGTAGAGACATAGTAGTTTACAAATATAAAACTTAACTCCATCATAGTATTTTTTTTTATTCCACAACTAACACACAACGACGTCTAGTCCCAAGCTAAGCAGAGCTTGTGTTATGAGTACTAGACAACTGATAAACATACTTATATATTTCTAAATACATACATATAGATAATTTACACCAAGACACAGAACAAAAATGATCGTGATCTTTACACAAACATTTGTCCTGGGTTGGAATCGAACCCACGACCTCCAACAGGCCAGTCAATAATCAAGTATTAACACTACACACTAATGTTTACAACTCAAAACAACAGATCTTTTTATGATTAATTATGTTTGTTAACGAACGAGCTACACAAACACGAGGATACTAAGGAAAACAATGGAAATAAATACTTTCTCTTTATGGGACGATAAAAATTGCTGTGATAAAAAAATCCACCGGCCAACAGCCGTGATAAAACTGCCAAGTACTGCAATATAGACTCCTTTGGCTGCGTATTCAGACTTGTATTATATTAATTTACTAGCTTTTACCAGCGGATTCACTCGCGAAAAGTAGGTTTCTCCATACAAACTTTGGACCCCCATTTCATCCCCTTAGGGGGTAAACTTCGGAAAGTCCCCTCTTAGTAGTTATTAAAGTGTTTCGGTTGGTACCTACAACGTGTGACTGCGGCTGTTCTTTATGTTCT
This sequence comes from Leucania comma, assembly GCA_958295575.1. NCBI lineage: Eukaryota > Metazoa > Arthropoda > Insecta > Lepidoptera > Noctuidae > Leucania > Leucania comma. Next base: position 14,854,638 of record OY282480.1, on the reverse strand, counting down.
GTTCTTGTTTTTCGAGTTACCTTTTTTATTTCAGCATCCTGAAAATCTTGTTTCATACTTTTTCAGCGTCGTTTTTAACATAAATAATATACCTCTAAGGAATGAGTTCTTTAGAGGTATATTATTTTGAGATGTAGATGAGGCTTAGGGACGAAATTGAAAAGTGATTTGGCTTCGAGTGCTACGATATCTACGCGCGTAGGCCGGGCACGTACGAGTATGTAGCAGCGTCTACGAGCTACGGAGCGTAGCGACTCATACGCAGCTAGGTATAGTACGTCGCTAGCATTGAAGCACGTTTAACGGTTTGAATTATGCACATTTTTTTTCTGGTGAATTATTTGGGAAGATTTTTTTTCTGTGTTGAGCAATAGTTCTTCTATCTGCATTTAATCTTTTTAAAAGCGTTATGTGTATTCACAAATGTATAAATATATGACTAGGTTGAATTCCATAAATGGTCTTAATTTTTTTTTTTGCGAGGCCCTTTTCAAAAAAACAGTATTTTTTTTATTTATTTTTTATTTATTCAGCATTAATACAAGTCGTTAAATTAAGATGATGCAAATCATAAACTCATTAGAGTTTTACCGTGCATCATAATCATCGACACACAATTTTGACTAACCAAAACACAGAAAAAAGTAACAAAATATTATTATCCATACATTCTACTAGATCAATGACATATCTCCGAAGAGGGTATAAATAAATACAACATTGACGAGTGAACGGTATGGGCGCAACATCAGTGACCGAGCTAGTCGCGTATCATTCACACAGTAGATCTATTTAGAGTGATACAGGTTGTTCCCTTATTTCAAAACATCTATGTGTGTGTCCCTCATCACATAATCGATTTATGGGCACAAATGCATAAGATTTTTATTTATTTATTTATTTTTTATTTTTTTGTTTTAGTTTCCGTTTTATTTTAGATATTCAGATTTTTAAGAAGTGTTGTTTTATTATAATTTTATGGATTATGGATGTGTGGTGTTTTCATCTTCACTTTTAACAATATTTTTTTATGCGTCTTTTTCACAGCCACATGTTGAAAACTGAATTAAATATCTATAATACAAAACCCACAAAGAACTTTCTTTAAATACCAATAATAATAAAGCACTCCATATGTACTGATTAGTATCATTCACGCGTTATTTTGATAGAATATACTAACAGAATATTATAATAGATACCTTTCAAATGCCTTAAATAATTCATGAGCTTATTATAATTGTGGGGAAACACAATATGACAAGTATAAACAGGTAGTGGGTACTATCTAGATAAAAAATATAAAAAACTCAGAACTGGTTTACCAGTCAAATTGGAATAGTACATTTTGTTTTAATTGGAGAAAGTTTGTCATTGCGACCGAGGCGGAATTTGCCCGAGCCGCAAGTGAAGGTATTATGGCACTGGGTGCTGCAGTGACTTTCCACGTGTATCAACCGACGTTTTTCAATACACTTAACTAATACAATAAATTGTGGCGGGGGTAAGCTTGCGCACTTTTCCGCATTAGTGCGAAAAACTGTAAATTTCGCGTCTAATAGCGGTAGGGATGGGAGCGTGTTTTTGAGTAAAAGATTGAAAAAAAGTTATTTCTGTATACGACAGACATATTCATATCTCATCATGCTACGAGCCGTAATCAAAGACACGGGTGATACCTTGGACGTCAGCTAGTATTATTATATTTTTATCCAGTGTAAGCGGAACTATAGAAAGTAGCGCGCGCGATATTTTATTCATATGGCGTTCAACTTTCGCGTTATGAACTTATATTACTTCGGAGAGGAAGTTCCGACGCTTCAGGATTTAATACTTTACTCTTTCACTCAATACGTGATTTTTAAATGGGTTGGGAGTTTCAATTCGTGACGTAAAATGTCAGTTAGGGGTGCTCTAGTGGCCTAGTCAATAATTCTTCGATACAAACGTAGTATAGCGATAACTTCATTGATTGACATAGATTAATTTAAAAATCAAAATACTCGTATCCTTCGATTTTGCAAGTTTTGATTTTAGAATAATATGTCATTTACAGGCAATACAGTGCGACACACAATAAAATTATCAATTCTTTACTTTTAGTTAGAAGAACAAAATAACAATAATTCAAATTAATATTTTTTACTGCGCTTGGACGGTTGTCACCATAGAGTATTCTAATGAAATTTTACTTCTACTGAACGAAATAAGGTTTTGACTTTTGAAAACTTATCTAAGATGTTACTTTATTTTTTTACTGAAACCGTACCAGCACTACCACACAGATAATATATTTTCTACCATTTGACTGGGTACCAAAACGGCAAAGCATTACTTATTTCCAACATTCGTCTAAAAAAACAAACTATTACCTACTCTTCGTTCAGCTACCAAAAATATACTTAAAATCATAGTAAACTTCTTGATATTATGTTACACTATTCTGTACAATGCACTCGCCATTTTATATTGTCTACCGCCCAAAAATGAAGTGAATTCATCATATTTAAGTAAAACTCTTTCGCTTTTCCTTCAAGATCTTTGCATGTTGATTCAACCGTGAGATAAGGCTAGAATATTGATCGAAGTAAAAATAAAAGCAAGTTTATGAAAATCATGGCACTGGCCCATAACACTATGGTAATATGCACAAATGGCTACCGTAAAAGCTGGAATGCTTGAATGGCGGAATTTTGAATGCAGTGTTTTTTTTATATTGATCTACCAGCGACTTTCCTCACGTGAAAATAGAAAACGAATCTAAGGGAAATGATTCCTATATCTTATTTCAGTACATAGGATAATACACGTGTCTAATTTGTAACACGGGTAGACACGTATACCTACTTTGTTGAAAGTATATTCCTTTGGGATAATTTTTCCCATCACACGGGTTAAGCGAAGCAAACATATACGCAAACAGATATACCTATCTATACAAACTTTCGTCTTAATAATATTAGTGTGATGAGGGACGTTGATAGCCATTTTTTTGGATGCCCAATGGGGAATATTTAAGGGTAGGGTTAAGTTTGTCAATGTCGTTTAGATTTTCAATCAGTTTCGAAGGGTTAGATAGTTAAACAAACGGAAATGTCAATACCGAGCACACGCTCCTACAGCTGATAACGAGCCGTCCAGCCTTCCAATAAGGACACAAGCTTCAAAAAGATGTCAGCAAGACTGAAGGGGGCCGATGCGTGAATGTTTCATTGAGTAACCATGGCCAAAGAACGCAAAGGGTAACTAAAGGATACAGGTAGGGTATAGCCAATAAACGTCTGACATCTCTCTCTTTCTCATTCAAACTAAAGAGCGGGTGATGTGATTGGATGATTTCCTATCTCGAAAAAGAAAACAGTGTGTTGAACAAACACTAAAAACGGCAATACCGACCCCATGTTTCGGCTGCTAAATAGTCAGAACTAGACTGGTAGACATAAGTGGAAAAGAGTGATTCTTTTTGGCCGATAGTTGTGAAAGTTTTCTTAATACTTTAACCACTCGCGTCGGATTGGTCCGACGGGAATTTTCGTCATCATATTCGTCAGGGTCGTGTGTTTGCGACTAGGTACTCCATCTCTTTTAGATTTCAATCCCTATAGGTGACAGAAAAGCTGAAGGGGTTTTTTTTATGGTAGGTAAAATCATCCAATGACAAGTCCCGCCCTTGGGTGGAGCGGGAAGTAGTGTCAGACTCTTACTGACTAAAAACCTACCCCGTTCCTTCGTTGCCTATCATGCCGGGGCTGAGCCTTCCTCTCAGAAAACGGCCCTTAACCCCAGCAGGCTTCGACCCTGCCTGCCTGCAGCTAGCAGGCTGGGCCTCTACGGTTTGCTGACAGCTCCTTGAGGCGCGCGGGAACAGAACGCGCCGTCGACGACTTGGGCTCGGTCCGGTATGTTACCGGACGATCGGACAGCGTGCTACCCACTGCACGCCGTCCGCAAGCCCGCGCCTACGGTAGCCGGAAATCGGGATCGGAATCCCGGCGGCGGCTGGGGCGAGCGCCCCGTTGCCTCTGCCTGATGCGGTCGGCCTCCTCCTTTGCTAGCATTACTGCTTCGCAGAAGGAGGCGACCGCCTGCCATCCCTCCTCACAAAGCTGAAGGGGTGGAAGTATTTGGTCGTGGATGTGCAATCTTGGTGGAATAAACGCGAGAGTTTTTGTCAAATATATCCGACGCAGTTAAAAACGCTGCTATCAAGGGCCGAGTACATTCCGCTGACTCGCTGTCCAACAAAAATCCAGGGGCACTCAACTTATCGCGTGACCTTGGACGTCTTCACCCTCTAATCGCACCTTATCGATGCAAAGCCTACTAATTTTTCCTTCCAGACTTCATGCAATGGATCGTAAGGTTGCGTGCAAGGCGTTTGTATTGATTTAGTAATTACACGGAGGCAGGCACGCGATGAAAGGGAAAGGAGGCCGATGAGTTTGTGGAGCAGACTTTGTGTTACGTGTGTTGGACATGAGTGTTGGCTAACTTTTGATAAGAGGGCAGCAATATTTGCTATTGCTGTTTGTTGGGCGACAGTGTTTGTCCGGATTTCTTTGAACAGTCTGTTCGACTATCAACTCTCTGACTTCTTACATGTTTTATTGCTACTGTAGCTGACTCGAATTATTATGTAGTATCGACTGGTTAGATGTGTGATTTGCGAAAACGTTTGATCAAGAGACTGTTGGCTCTTGAACCTAAAGGACAATTGAAGGACACCGGTTGGTTTTAGTCCGTAGAAGTCTAGCTTCTAGTAGCTTACTCGTTGAAATTATACAAAGTTGGTTGCCTAACAAATAAATGAGGAAGTCAAATTTTGATGTAAAGATTTCCTACTTCTGGAGATCCAATTCCCGTATTTAAAATGTCGAAGTTTTTGTCGCTTTCTCATCATGAAGATCGAACTACAATCAATGTAAAAACCTTGATAGAAATGTAGATTAACTTTTTAAAATATTGTAACCAAGTTGGTACTTAAAAATATAGAAAGTAACTACCTAGGTAAATCTAATGTTTGAAAAACAAGAGTTTTTTTGTCGGCTTTCCTTCATGAGTAAGATTAACGCGTAGATTTATTTTTTACTAGCTAACAGGGCTAACGTTGATCAATCATACATAATAATCAAATAAATACTCAAACACGTGACTGTAGTCATGATAACGAACAACTTTTACTAAGAGACTAAACCTGAAATCGCGAAAAATTCAGTACATTTTGACCAGTTAGGCAAACATAAATGAACTGACCCGCAGATTTTTATGCGCGATTTCAGGTTTGGTCCGATATTAAAAGTTATCTGTTATAATGACTACAATCACGTGTTTAAGTATCGGTCACTAATATTAATAGTCACCCTATATAGTATAATCTCCCTCTCGACTTTATTATGTTCTCGCTGCCCGGACTCAGGCCTCCTCTCTAGGAGAGGAAACGGGTCATAATCCATCACGCGAGCCCAGTGACTTGCTACCAATAGTGATTGGTGGATGTCACATATCTTCGAATTTTTGGTTCTAAGACACGCCGGTATCCTCACAATGTTTTCCTTTATCGTTTCGAGAGCAGTGATGATGTAATAAATTACACAAAGTAATGTGCCTGGTTGAGCTTGAACCCGCGACCTATAACTCGTAAGTCGGGACCGTAACTACTGGGCTATCACCTCTCTCAACTATTATAATCTTTGTTAGAAGATATTGCATTGCAGTATACACCGATAAATTGATTGAGGGTCGATATGGTCCATGAAACACTATCGATTTGTAAAGATAAAATAAAAAAATAAAGTACTTTTTTCTAAAACTCGAATTAATGTACGCATGTACGTAAAGTTATTTATTTAAGTAAACGAGTCAATGACCTTCTAGGTAGTTGTCGGTCGTTGCATACTAACTACCTACAGGTCATGTGGCTCACCCAGCTGACGCTTACTTAAAGAAATTAATTTCGTACATGGGTAAATTAATTCGAGTATAAAAGAAAAGCACTTTATTTTTTATTTTTTTCTTTACAAATCGATAGTGTTTCATGTACCGAATCGACCCTCTGTGAGATTAAAACGACTAAAATTTAACAACGATGTATAATCAGCTTTTAACATTCACCCATCTAATTTAACTCACTAAGTAATTCTTAGAAGCCTTAAACCTGTCGGCGAACAGTATGTTTTACATAAATATTCATAAAATGAAAGTCGAATGCAAATCGTTCTTGGTAAAACCTTGACTATCGCCATGTCAAGTACATTAAAATACAGTTTTATATTTTATTAAAGTTTTTTTTTTAATGCATAGACCTCACCTTGATGTTGATGACAGTTCATTGGAAGTCACAAATAGCTTATTTATTAATTAACTAGCTTTTAACCGCGGCTCCCATCAACTGACTACTCTATTCTACCCTACTCTGCCCTACTCTACCCTACTCTATCCTACTCTACCCTACACTGCCCTACCCTACCCTACTCTACCCTATTTTTTTTCTTTTATAAGAATCTTCTCCTGACAATAACAAAGCTGTGACCAAGGGAAATAAGGATTCATTTTTATATTTAGATTTGTCCCGAAGAGAATTGTTCCAAGTAAAATATATTAATTTATTTTAAAACAAAACCTCTTTATACCGAGGGGCTTAAAAAACAACATTTTAAATTCCGAAATAAATACATATGAACTCATCAGAATATTAATTGCACGTTTCGTCCATAATCTCCTAAACATTGGCATTCAATGAATTTCTGATACATTATCACAAGTCCTCAGAAGCTATACTATACTCACATTTATCCTACCAAGGTTGCAGGATTATTCGAAAGAGGTACCATGGCTTTGGAAGGCAAATTGCGTATGAAGGAGCATGATGAGATTTAGTCACACAGTAAAAATCTGACAATCTCTCTCACTCCACCCAGAACGAGAGAAATCATTTTTTTTTTTTTGCATAAAACCTAGTTCATAGCACAAATTAGACACTGCATTAAAGTGGATAGACTGACATTTATTAGGGAAAATAACCTCTGTACATTTCATTGTAGTGGCGACCGTATAATCGTAGCTCAAAGTGCTACGCCGTAGCCCGGACAGCGTAGCACTCTGACCTACGATTATGCGGGCACCGCGATCGTAGCAAATTTCGTAGCATCGCTCAAGTTTACAACGTTCACTACTATTACAAAATTCAATATTAGCCTACTCAATCATCTCCTCAACACTTCCAAGCTAAAATTAGCCTTCTTGTACTTAACGGACAGTTCCTCGAAGCCCTGCCAGCTGAAACAAATGGTCCCCATCACTTATTCAGAAGCAAAGGGTCTACGGTGTTTAAGACTCGTAATAAATTGGAATTCACACAACTCACACACGCGTGCTTAAAGTGAAATAAATGACGACCATTTTTCTATTTGATTTCTCACTCAAAGAGGGTTCACGGGGAGGTAAAGGAAAATTTAAATTAAGCCTGCAATTCCTTTTAATCATGCTCACTTGTTTGCTTTTTCTTGATTAGTATCTTACATGTTTAAACTTCATATTATATGAATGCGTCACGCTTATCACTTAAAAGAGTAGACAGACGTATGGCGACGTATATTTGAGGAGAAATCATCAACTGACTTCATCTGCTGTACGATGGAGTGAGAAGGCGTGTCAGAATTTCACTGTCCAAAACCCACCTGAGTCCTTCGGTTGCCTTTTGCTTTCCAGAGCGACGGTAACTATTTCAAACGTTTCCCGCATCCCTAGAAAACAATTGAATAAGGAATAGGTCCATTACACTAACCTATACGATCTTCAATTGTTTCTCTCTCTACAGCATCGTCTGAACCACAACTCTAGCTAGTCTAGAATTATACCATTATACCTAGGTGTAGTTACTGAACCAGTCAGTAAATTACTCCATCTTTATGGCCACGATAACTCATTTTAATGTTATAGAGTACTCATCTCAACTCAACCACTATCAAACCCAGGATCTCATGCTAAACCATCGTTTACACAAAAACTAAACTAACAAACCATGATTTTCCCATCAGCAAAAAAACATTTATAAACTATTAATTTAACCCTCATTAATTGCACCACACATACCTCTCAACCCTATCGTTACCAGTGGTCAAAACAAGCAACAAACGGGTCATTCAGTTTCATTAGGCAGCGGACACATCGTAAATAAACATTGAGGGAGGATGCCAATCTGACCACTGTCGTAAATATATAATGTGACGTCACGCGTTTACATACCAAATGTTTGACAATGCGGCCCAACATACCTTATGTGTTGGTCAGCATTGACAAACATTTAGCTGGAATACGAAACATGTATACTTGTGACCGACAAAGGCTATGTTACAATGTTGAAGTGGCTGTAGTTGTAACTTTAACAATGTACTATCGCATTGCATTGTCGTGGTGGATTTACGACAATTTTAAGCTTAATTGGGTACTTGGCTCAATTTTTTTATTGTTTGTATCAAAAAGTAACTTTATACAAAATCATAAAGAGTTTAAAATTTCAAATTCGTTCAAATCTGATGGAAGGAGAAACTGTCAAATAACAGTCTATGGATGCACATACTGAAATGTGACGTCACCGCCATTAGGTTGCATGTGCTCAAAAGAGATAGCGTGATATTCTCTTTATTGCAATAATAATAATAATAATAATCTATATTGCAATTTAGCTTCACTTTTTTTTTTTTTGGACTGACCGACATTTTGACAATTCAAAAGTGCCTGTAATTGGTCTATTTGAAATAAACGCTTCTGATTTCTGATTTCTGATTTCTGATTTCTCACCACGCCCCCACTCTTACTCAAATCAATATTTGCAATATTAATTGCTGCTTTGTTTAATAACCTATTTTGATGTTATTTCACGAAAAAAAAAATCATTTTAGTATTATTTGTCGTTTCGTATAAAATATTGTACAAAAATAAGCACAGGCAAATATCCAATTATGTCTAGCTTGTACAATGAATTATTTTGAAACAAAAAGATTAATTGTCACAGATATGATTTAGGTAGTGTAAAGCTAAATAAGGCATTAAAATTTAAACAAGAAATAAAAAGCTACAGACACTCTATTTTAAAAGCTTCCATGACTTTTGTGACGTAATGACACAAGCACGCAGAAGGGATACAAATCGATTTTAGTCAGTAAAAGTCTGACACCACTCAGAATGGGAAATGCTATTTGACAATTTGCCACCCTGAAAAAGAGGGGATTTTGGCTACAATAAAACAAAAGGCAGCTTCCTACGCAATTAATGTGCGTGACAATCGCTTTGAGTACTAATCCTACCCACTCAATAACTCCATGATTCACTGTTGAAACAAACCACAATGGCTCATTTCTCTACCCCTCCCCCATATTAGTCATTCCTTGTTAAGATGACGTCATCAAAAAGATTGGAACGTCTCGATAAGATAAAAGCTAACAGAGGTAAGGCCTCTGTAAGGCCAAGTCGTGCGAGCGAGAAAAAAGGATGTTGCTGTGCACCTTAATTAGCTCCATCTTTCTACAGTTCAGTTTAGGTCGTAAAGTGGATCGTATGAAGAAGTCGAGGTAAGGCTTCAGATCGATTACTAATAAAAAGGTTAGATTAAGTTAGAATACGTCTATAACAAAGCGATGTCTAGATCAAGGTTCTAAAAAGGTTCAATTTAGTATTCAGAAAGCCTGCAAGAAATTAGGGCAAAACGAGCTTAGTACCAGCGAAAGGTAAGCCCGAACCCGACTGCTGCCTTCCCTAATTCGTTCAAAAACAAAGACAAAAGGTCAAAGTATTTTCGAAATCCGACTTGAATAAAATCAAGAATTTGTTCTCGTTTACGACACAAATATGTAAAGTAAAGCTCGAACTAATGACATTTTAAATCGTAGCGATTTATTTTCTCTGTCTGCTCTAAATTTCGAATTTGAAGTAGATAATTTTCCCTGCCAATTGCCACATGACATCATTGCAGTAGCATCTTGTGAGATGGTTTTGTCTCGACATATTTATTTGTTCCGACCTACTGACATCATTCGTGACAAAGCTACAAGAGTTTTTCAAGACCTAATGACATAACTGACCCATCTAGGTCGTCTTTGTTATACATTTTCTCTTTCACAATCAGTTTTACACATTAAACGCTGTGCCAGAAATGTAACTTTATTTTATTCAGGCTGGCACTGTCCTTGCCAATGTTTGGATAGGTCACATGGTACAATTAACTTGCTTAAATACGACTCATTGTTAATAACAACAATATATTTAAAACCACATTAAAGTTCAGTCACTTGTTTTTTAAGCAGAAAAAAATACTGCTAAAAGGTTCTCGACCTTTCGCTTTCAACGCTAACCACAATAATAATACCCAAAATGAAAATAACTCAGCACTCGAACCAGTTTAAACCTAATACTTTCAGCTGAAAATGAAACAGGGGTGGTAAATAGAAACACGACACACATAGGGTGTTTCGAGCGGGCGACGAGACGCAACGCCGGCGGCGTTCGTGATATTGACCCGTCTATATTTAGAAGCGAACGTTCTGCGAATCTAAGCGATCGGGCGATTGCTTTTATCGCTTTCAATGTTTATGCTCGCGTGATTAGCGTCGAGCGACACGCTGTCTCGACTACTGCGTTACCGACGTTATTACTATTGCTATTATGATTCGATTGGCTGGGTGACAATGTAATTGACAGGCAATGTTGTCGAGTTGTTGACACAGAATTTAATTTGCTGGAGTTTGTTCGATTGAGGTTCTTGTCTTTGTCTTCATTAGTTTGATTTATGTTAACGATCTTTAATAAATTATTAAAATGAAAATATTTTAGAAGCCAAACTTAAGTGATAGTGAGCAGCATATTGCTTGAACAGATGATCCATGGGACTGAAAGGTTCTAGAATAGCAACCGCGTAACAAAGACGCAGCATTGGAAGGCCAAGACAAAGTAGACCGATGGCGAGGGTCGCGGGAACCCAACGGATGCGAGACGCATGGGTCGTTATTGCCACACTTGGAGGAGGTCGATGTCCAACAGCAGACATAATAATATATCAGTTGAAATAACGATGATGATGAAGTGTTTTCAGTAAACTAATTCAAAATACTAAAAGCTATTAATATTGATTACCATCTTGTTTTACACAAAACGTTGCTAACTAATAAACAACATTGCTTTCACCCCATTCATAAACTGCCCTAAGCTCCCGCCTCAACACTTCAACCACTGCCAATAATCTGAAATGATAGCCCAAACACAATCATAGTCCCGACCTACCAACATTGTAAGCTATTAGCCGCGTATTTGAGAGCAACAAGCGAGTCAGGCTAATAAAACCTGCCATAAACCGGAGAGAACCCTTACAATTAGGGGCGGATCGCCCACGGAATGCCGCCTCCGCTGCGGCCCAGCTAATTTACCGTGTCTCGAATAAATCGTATTATTTTGTCTGTTCAAACTTTTTCAATTACGATAAATCGGAAATTGGTCTGATGTATTATAAACAGTTATATGATTAAGTCAAGATGTATTTTGTACAATCCGTTGTTTTGACTGCATATAACTGTATTTAGGTAAGCAACCTCAAAAAAAACTTCTGTATTTTTGTGAAACGATAATAGACTAATATACGATAGTATCTAGTATCCACACTTATATTGTTCCGATTTTCGGCCATCGTAGGCGTGGGCTTGCGGACGGCGAGCAATAGGTAACTCGCTGTCCGGTATCAGTCCAGAACGAGCCCAAGTCGTTGACGGTGCGCACTGTTCTCGCGCCCGTCAACGTACTAGACTACTAAAACTGTAGGGCCCCAGCAGGGTCGAAGCCTACTCTGGGGCCTTGGGAAAGTATGAAAATGCATACCAGAGCCCTGGAACCAAGGCAATGAAGAAACGGGGTAGGTTTTTAGTCAGTAAGTGTCTGACACTATCTCCCGCTCCGCCCAAGGGCGGGAGATATCATTGGATGATTTTACCTACCATAAAAAACACATATATTGTTAACACCTGTAAGTCCGGACTAAACGTATCGCCTCGTCGTTTATACCGCGTACATCGAAGGAGGTATCGCTGGTTAAGTCTTTTTCAATGGGTAAATAAGTAATAACTGCAAACATCATCTGCTACGATCATTACATACTCGTAATTGATTTTGAAAGAAAAACATTTAAAGTAATACTAAATACGTAGGTACATAGCTGAACTTTTTACGTAAGAAAACCACATTTACTTTAATGCAAAGTATTTTTTTTAAATGTAGAAACACAAAAGACAATTTCACTTTCGTATAAATCGCATGATATAATCTAAGAGTGTCGATTTACAATTTTGCTTTCTCGTGAAAACTTTCACCTTTTTGCATGGAAAAAGTTAATGGTGAAACTATTATAACCTAACAGACCATAATAGCAGTAAATATGGGCCTCGCTTCCGATTCGAGGAACGGCTTTACCTTCGCATTATCAACACGATTGGCATTTGGTTTCGGATCGATGAGCTATACTGTCAGTTCTGACACTATACACCGTAAAATTTTGATCGTTTTAATCCCGTGGAGGCTCGATCCGTGACATGAAACACTATCGATTTGTAAAAAGAAAATTAAAAAATAAAGTACTTTTCTTTTAAACTCGAAATAATTTACGCATGTACTAAATTAATTTCTTTAAGCGAACGTCAGCTGAGCGAGGCCAATGACCTGTAGGTAGTTAGCACGCAACTACCGGCAACTACCTTCAATAAGGTCATTGACTTGCATCCCAAGCATTTGTAAAGATAATTTTTTTATACGGGGGGATCGTTTATAAAATGGTTTTATTTTACAAATGCTAGCTTTTGACACGGGGCCCTTTTTTTTTGGTGGTGGGTAAAATCATCCAATGACATCTCCCGCCCTTGGGCGGAACGGGAGATAGTGTCAGACTCTTACTGACTAAAAACCCACCCCGTTCCTTCGTGGCCTTAAATACCAGGGCCGGGCTTTCCTTTCGGAAGCAAACCCTTGGCCCCCAGTAGGCTTCGACCCTGCCTGCCTGCAGCTAGCAGGCTATACGGGGCCCTTGTTGCGATTAGCTACGCCACTGATAGTAATCAGTGGCCTACCTGCTGCTAGTGGCTTCGGGCACGTCAAAGTAGAAAATTATCCCAAGATACTACCGGGACAAAAAAAACGATGTATGCTATCCGTGTGCAGTTTCATCGCAATCCTTTCAGTCGTTTCAGAGTGAAGAAGTAACGACCATACACACGCTTTCACAAACTTCTATAATATTAGTGTAAAAACAAAACAATAGAGAATTTGGCTGAGGAAAGTTCCCCAATAATAAATCCTACTTCGAAACTATCATTCCCATGCACTTTATGCACTAAGTCATGTGCGTAATGGGTTGAATCGAGTCGCCAAATCCATCCATTACGTTCGATAGTCCATGTAAAGCGAATGCATGCAAATTTTTGCAGTATTTTACGACGCCAACGGCTCGCCGTGTTTTGTATTTGAAGTTTTTGAAAGCGTGGTGGAAATGCCCTTTAGTACACACTCCTCCAACTTACTGTTGGACTCATATTTTAGGAGAGACAGATCGAAAACCCTTTGCATAAATTGTTTATTGAGTAACAAATTACCTAGGTTTTAGCTTCACATTAAACTTTTGCGTTTTGTTTGAATTAGAAACTCAGATTTTATCTATTATCCACATTTGCACTCATTAATTAAAATTATTCATAGCTTTAGTAACTTCATTAAAGATTCTATCATTAGAATCGCCTGAAAACATGTGTGTATACCTTACGCCATCTATTGGCAGAATGACAACATTAATTATCGTGATAACACATTATTTAATTACTTACCCGTAAAATGGTCACGGAATAGCCTTTTGAAAAAAAAGGTGATTATTTAATGGAAATCGATTCACTGGTAACCCCGTTTTTCATGGTAAAATCTTACCCATTTGAATTTATAGTAGAACTCATGCTTGTAGCTTTCAAAACAACGAAGTGTAATCTTTATCTACAAAATAATTTTTGGAGGACGCATACTTTTTCGCTGAGTTTCACTTGACAGCGCTCCTTTTGATGAACTTAATTTGTACTGAATAAAAAATGTTTCCAGTGCACAAGTACTTTTAGCTTTGAAGTTAAAGTAAATTTATCACTGCAAAAGCTTTTTGAAGTGCACTTAAGCGTAACAAGCACAAAAAAGTTGGAGTAGCGGGCAACCACAGCTCAGTAGCGCCATTCCTTTTCAATGGTGTACAAGTTGTGCAACACTTAGTGCCAGCTGAGCAATACAGATGGCGCTGCACTTGAACGTTTTAGTTTAGCTACTTGCCGCTAGATGGCGCAATACTTTTCTTTTTTTTCAAGCTTATTTTATTACAAAGATTAAAAGACTTATGTTATAAAATAAAAGCACTTAAATGTTAACGAATAATATATTTCTAAATATACTTTAGTAAAATTTCTCGAATTTTCAACCAAAATGGGTCAGTGACGTAACAATCGACGGCGGCGGGGTGAACACGGCAGCTGTTTGCGAAAGTCATCGATGTCGGCACAAGATACACCCGTAAAGTGGTACAGTATCGACCCTGACCCCGAGGTCGCGTGCTACCTGAGTCTCCAGGGTTACATCGTCTACCAATAACTAGAGGGGTGGCCGACTTAGTTTTTATTGAGTAAACGATTTTGCGATTTAGTTTTGAGCGCCGCAATTTCTTTGGTATGGTTAGATTAAAGCTGTTGAGAGGTTCTAAATTAAAACCTGTCTGGGTTCATAGATAAAGCCTTCTTTTAGTTAAAAAAGGAAATATTTAAAATCAACTTTTTGTCAACGTTTTTTTTTTTTTGTTTGTCTAACTCAATAATTACTATCTACTAATTTCATTATGTGTATTCCTCAATGCTCTTACGTGAACGCATACATTCAAGACGTCGGTATTATCACGCTCGAAGTGACCAAAAAAACCCCAAGATAAATCCCAAAGAACACGATGATGATGATGACGTAGAGATGCCCTGTGCGATCAGACATTGTACACTTGTTTTTGTGAACGTTTATCCTGTTCACGTTATAAAGTGTACAATAAAGTATATAATCCATATATATAATGTATGTACAATTACATATACATTAGAAATGCGCCGAAAAGTGGTTTCCCCGAATAACCGAATGCCGAATAATATTCGGTTAAGTTCTTGCCGAACAAATTATACTGCCGGATATGCAACGCAAACCAGTTAATACACATTAAATATCCAAAGCGCCGCGCGCGAACAAAGTGTATCGATTGCCGGGTCATCATCTGTTTCGACTGCCCAACAAAATTTGCAGAAATTATGTCTTTCAAAGTGGGATATTAAAGATTAGTAAGCAAAACAAATTCATGGAACCATCGCTGCAATGATAACCATCGATAAAGTCAATCCATTTGGATTTTGGATGACGACAGATTGTTGAAATTAAACCGAATACAATCGGCATTTCAACTGAATGATTCAGCCGAATATGAATGACCTCAAAATTCTGCCGTTTAGACTGAACAACGAATATAAAACGAATTTTCGGAGAATCTCTAATATACATATAATCCCTTTTTTATGGTTTTCCCTTGCTTACGTCATCACACGTGTAAGGCTGGACCCACTAAGCAATTCTTTTTTGTTGTATTTGTTATTGTTTGAAGGTGTCCATATAGAGAAAAATTAAGAAAATTATGCTGAAAATCAGAAAACTACGACAATTTAATCTTCGCGGGTTTGTCAGTTCATTGCCAAGACACGATAACGTCAGTCGAGTCAGTTATTAAATAATACAGTTGCTTAGGACGGTCTCTGAAGATGCGTTTGACGACGCTTTTCAGCTCCAGCTACTTTCTTTTTTAAATGACACCCGGCTACAACGCGGTTGTAGCACAGTAGTCGCACGTTTTTATTTATGTGAAATAAACAGGCAGCGCGACGGCAGCGCTGCAACCGCGCTACCGTCGCATGAGTCTTTGCGGCTAATTTGAAGGCGCCCTTAAACTGAAAAAAAAAAGAAATAGTTCTTGATATACTAAGATGTATTTAATATTTTATTGTCTTATCTAAACTGTTTTTATTAGTGACGCAGTTTCAGCGGGCCCATTGAGTGTACCTACTTACAGTTCCGTCCGGTAACAGACCGGTCCGAACTCGGTCGTCTACAGCGCGCACTGTTCCCGCGCGCCTCAAGGAGTAGTCAGCAAACTGTAGGGGCCCAGCAGGGCCGAAGCCCACTGGGGCCAAAGGTTATGTGAAAATGTTACCAAGGGCCCTGGGACAAAGGCAAGGAATGGAGCAGGGTAGGTTTTTAGACAGTAAGAGTCTGACATTACTTCCCGCCCCACCCAAGGGCGGGATTTGACATTGGATGATTTTACCTACAATAAAAAAAAACCTACTTACAGTACCTAAGGGTAGTCACTCTCAACGACATTTCCCAAAACAATTAATTAATAGTCGTAGACGTAATTGACTAATGGATTGTTCATACCTTTATTTCGTACATTTATCTTAGTCAAATTATGTATTAATAATAAAATATCGGCTGCAAAGTTGTTTGAAAGTTTCATCCTGAAACGAAATACACAGTGAAAAAGGTAACTGAAGGTACGGTAAAGTGAGGGTGTTTGGAGAGTGAGCACGGGAATTGCATGGCTTAATTCCACCATCTCATTTCTACCATCTGATAACCCGACGTACGGCGAGTAGGTATCCACCCTTACATTGTTGAAACCTCTACGGTCCGGACTAAGCGTTTCGCCTCGTCGTTTATATTTTTACATTTATATTTATTATATTTTTTTTTACAATTATCACACAACGCCATCTAGTCCCAAGCAAAGCAGAGCTTGTGTTATGAGTACTAGACTACTGATAAACATGCTTATATATTTATAAATACATACATATTATAGACACCAGAATATACCATCGTGCTCATCACATTAACATTTATCATGGGTGGGAACCAACCCACGACCTCAGGCATAGCAGCCAAGGCCACTAACCACTAGACCAACAAGCCAGTCCCGTTTATACCGCGTGCATCGAAAGGTTGGAACAATTTGCCTGCTGCGGTCTTCTCGTCCGATTATAATCTGGGGATCTTCAAGGCTAGAGTGAATAGGCTCTTTAAAAACTAGTGCGCCTCACCATCAACGATTGCATCACTGCTTACCATCAGGTGGGATTGCAGTTAAGCACTAGTTTATATCAAATAAATAAAATAGTTTTATACTTTAATTAGCGGTATTAGCGGTAGTAGCGGCAAACTTTATTCTGCAATATAAATTATTAAACAAACAGATGGGTGGTGGAGGTGGGAGGGATAATAAATAGCCTCCAACCTTTTCTCAGACCTACCAAATATAGGTACGTAAAAAGTCATAAAAAATGGTCAAGCCATTTCGGACGAGTTCGATATAGATAAACTCTTTGACAATTAACTCTTTCAAGAGGTTTTTATATTGATTTTGCATTTGCTTATGTTATAGGTACTATCAAAGGCATTTCCACCTGACCACCGCTAGGTTCATTTTCGCTTGCACTCGAAACGAAAACTTCAAAGGTTTGGTTTGGTGCCGCGCCGCAGGATTCAAGCGAATTTTTTTTTAAGTGTTCAGGCAGAAATTATCGCGATATTACTTACCTATTTATTTTTTTGTGTGTTGCATGGAATAAAGTTTTATCTTCTGAAAGAGAATGGTACCTCATGTTATATAAACATGAACGGCTAATAAATAATACGTATGTAATCAATTTACCAGGAAAATGTCTGTCAATAAAATACGAATCGATACAAAAACCCAAGATTACTTGCCGGATATCTATTGTTCTGAGTCAGTTTATGTTTTACTTACACTATATAACAAAAATCGAAAGTTTATATGTATGTGTTTGGTTACTTCTTTACTTTCAAATGGCTGAACGAATATTTTTGGCACGCGGTTTTTTTTTAATGGTGTTAAAATCATATCAATGAGCCCACACCTGCCACCCTGTCCAGCCTGTTCTTTCGTTGCCTTTCATACCAAGGCCGAGTCTTCCTTTTAAAAACAGACGCTTGGCCCCAGTAAGCTTCGACCATGCTGGGCTTTAAGTTGGGAAATTTTCAAATGAGTTCTCCTGCTCTACGGAACGAGAGAACATGTCAGACATTTGCCGACTAAAATCAAATCTATCTTTAAGGTGCGCTGCATTCCAGAACCACGGGTAAACCTTTGAGAAGTAGACCCATGGCCCCAGTAGGCTTCGGTCCTGCTAGGCCCCTACGATTTAGGGTTTGCTTCCGAAAGGGAAGCCCGGCCCTGGTATCTTAGGCCACGAAAGAACGGGGTGGGTTTTTAGTCAGTAAGAGTCTGACACTATCTCGCGCTCCGCCCAAGGTCGGGAGATGTCATTGGATGATTTTTTACCCAACACCAAAAAAAAAAAAAAATGTCCCCTACGATTTGGCTGACATCTTTGAGGCGCGCGTGGAACATTACGCGCCGTCGGCGACTCGGGCTCAGTCTGGACGGTTACCGGACAGCCAAATGATGTAAAATAATTTCCATCCTGAAAGTTCCTAAGAATATTTTTAAGTTTCCTTAGAATCTTTTTTTATTTTCTTGCAGGCGCAGCCGCTGGCAGAAGCCAGTGTTTATATTTGAAAGCTATGTGTGACGAAACAAACGTTGGGTTCTTACCGGTACCAACACGGAATGGTACCGCATCACTTCTAGCTTATGGGGAAAATGCACAAACTGCATGCATGAATTATTATAGCTAATTTATGGGTAGGTTTGCCTCTGACAAACTGGAAAATTGAAACAGAAGTCCTTTAGAATATACAAATTATTTTTGTATTAACACGTTCGCGGACAGTAACGGTCACAGGCGTCTAGCATAGCTAAAGTAATACGACGGTACGCCTGTCGACGTCCGAGTTTTTACTTGCATAAAATCAGTACGCCATATGACGAGCGATTTTCCATACTATCATAAAGAACGGTATGTTGTAGTGTCGCCATAGGTATAATTAAGACTTTAGTACTGTCACTACACAATTCTCAAAAATTCGTCAAAGAAAGTACCAGTTCAAGTTTTTTATATCCTCCTTCCTACGCACACTACGTTCGTGGGCGTCGTAGTTACATACAATCGGTAGTCGCCGCATTCAGTGAGATAGTACTGTCCACCAACGTGTTAACGTTTATAATTACTTATATTGGGTGACTGGTAATTAGTGACCGATACTTAAACAATCGCGAAAAAGTCAAGCCAAGTTCAGTACCAGTTAGGCGAACATAAATGTGCTGACCAACAGATTTTTTTCGCGATTTCAGGTTTGGTCCCATAGTAAAAGTTGTTTGTTATCATGACTACAATCACGTGTTTAAATATCGGTCACTAATTACTAGTCACCCTATATATATATATATATATCATCAATATGATATTTATTTTGCAAATAAGCTTTAAACAACTTTTAAACGTAAATTTTTCATCACAAAGATTTTTCTGCTGAAAATCCTGTTCACGCACTGAAAATCTAATATACAATAATCTCCTGTCACCAGATTATCAACCTGTGTATATTTGTATTGTGTGATAAGTCTGAGAAAAGGTCCTCTATTGTTTTTCTCTCCTACATCCACCCTATTAATTTTAAGTTCTTTATGTAATTTTATTTTTGGTGTACAATAAAGAATACATCTATCTATCTATCACTCCAGCCCATTTTATAGGGTTCCGTAGCTTAAAAGGAAATTTCCTCTCGTAGATAAGAGGCCTGAGTCTCAGCAGTGGGGACATTAAACTGTTGATTATACCTACTGACTTAATATATTATGCAAGTTTGACATATACCTACATATCAATTGGTCATTCCACGATCTGATTTAGTAATATTTCGCTTCGTCATCTTATTAAATTTAATGTATCTCCTACAAAACGCATAATGAGCAATATATTTTTATTTATTTACCTTCATTTCTTGACCTGGGGATTTCTACCTCTATTACTTTACGTAACAGACAAATGATTACAGTATATGCAAGCGTTAGCATTTTGCCCGCGACTTCGCTCGCGATAGTGTTTTCATAAAAACTGTTTTGGAGAATAGTTTTAAAAAACTAATAAAGATAGTCTTTAGGTTCATTTTGGGAAGGATTTAAAACAAGTTACAGGCTTATTAGCCAAAAGAATAAAATTCTTCCACACAACCTTTAACATCCCCTATATCGTTTTATAAGGGTAGTTTTGAAAAAAAACGAATAATTAAATACCTTTTTATTTACTTTTCTTGTTTTCAGTTTAAAGTATTTAGGCCCAAGGAATAAAATTTTACGTACAAACGAACGTATTCTATTTCATTCCCTTGAAAAGTGAATTTTCAAAAACTTATTTATAGTGCACACCTACATCATAAAAAGAATTTAAGTTACACAGACACACACACAGTCACAGATGTAGTGTGTGTGCGTTGATATGTCAGTCAGTCAGTTTCTCCTTTTATATATCACAGACAATTTTACAAAATGACGTTGGTTTGAAATTGTTTGCATCATTCGTAATCATATTTGTTGAAATACCTACATAGACATTATATAATGTAGCATTTGGATTCAATGCAATCTTACTAATACTAGTAGCTACCTACGCAGGGATTTAAATTGAGCGATAAAACCGACATTCTGTATTTCTATTTTGGCTACATTTTCAATTGATGCCTACACCACGTGGCAACATTACCTAGAAATAATATCACTGGTATCCACGTGCATCACTTTTGGCCATCATCGTCCATAAATTGGTGGCCAGCATAGTCCATTAAAGTGCAGTAGAGATAAGGTAAAAGGATTGTTACAATTATATTAACCCAGCTCGCCAGTTTATAATCTGGAAAAGCTTAAAGTCTGGGTTAGTCGTGGTTTTATTAATAACATATTCACAAAAGAATATATATACATTTTTTGTATTATTGATAGGCTTGCGTTTGACCATTAGTTTACCTAAAGATAAGGGATAATGATGATGATTTCCTTCCCTTCGGAAAGCTTCGGTAAGCTTCGGACATGCCGAGCAGGGCTCCAGCAGGACCAAAGCTTACCTACTAGCGTTTACTTCTGAAAGGAAAAAAACGAAATGACCTTGGATGATTTCGAAAAAAAAGCAGTCATAAACTTTCGCATTTCAGTATAATTACTACGTATTTATTCGTTGATAGTTTTGCTCTGGAAAGATTATCGAAGTGTTAAAAGATTTCCTGTAAAATAAAATGCGTCCATAACTGTTTGTAGTATGCTATCCTCTCTTTCATTTAAATATTGTTTTAGCGAATAATGTTTTGGACTCTGGCAACTGGGGCAGTCCGTTATTCCAGCTTTCCAAACCATTTTCAAACCATTAGGAATTGAGAATGTCTGCGTTGAAAGGCTCGTTCTCCGCTTCATTTGGATTTTGCACTGTTAACGGAAAACTATACCCATCCCAAAATATTTCGGACCTACAATGCCTCGTTAACGTAACTAAAATGAGGCAACTGGACTTATATTTATGTCACCTCTTCGGATATTACAAATTTCGTACGTTAAATATATGTCAAACATACATATGTTTGACTTACATTAAGGCGGAAGTTTGTATATATTCTTATAATTGTATAAGAACAAGACACAAACAAGTCATATACATATTGATGTATATGACTTGTGTTTGTTACTCCTTCATGGTTAAACGGCTGCACAGATTGAGATGTAATTTGATTAGACTATTTCCTCATAAAACATCGTGAGGAAACCGACATGTCCTAGAACCAAAAATTCGAAGACATGTGGTTGATTACGGCCCATTCCCTCTCCTAGAGAGCAGGCTTGAGACTCAGAAATGGGAACATTATAAGGCTGATGCTATGCTATTTCCTGAAATAGCACATACAACATATTTGTCCTAGATGTACATCCCTTGACATAATTTTCTGCTTTCATTCGAGCGAAGCAGCTGCGAGAAGCTAATGTGCATATAGATATAATATATAGAAAAAGAGAGAAAGAAAAACTGGGCAAGTGCGAGCCGGACTCGGACACCAAAGGTTCCCGAATCAAATCTCGATATTTTTTTCGAAAAAATAGAAAATTTTGAATTTTTTTCGTGACGTATCTGAAAATTTATAGTTTTCAAATTTATTTCTATATTTGTGTTATTAGAACTTGCTTTGTACCAAATTTCCGGATTCTAAGTCAACGGGAATACCGTATGAATTTTGATTCCCTTGACAGTGTCGAAATAAACGTTTTTTTGCGAAATAAAAGGCTGTATCTTTTTTTCGCTAACTTAGAAGTTTGAATTTTCACTATTTTTTGTATGTATACCTACTGATATTAGTTATTAACATTTCAGTGGAAATAGACGTCAAGCATCGTCACATCGCCATACTTTTCATCTATGTATTTTGTATCTAGTATTACATCCTAATTAAGTAATTTGTTTACACAATTATTACAATATAAACATATAATAGAACAGATAAAAATAATTACAATACGTCAAAACAATATACAATGTAACCGCGGGCGATATGCAAATGGCGTGTAATATGCATGTCTATCTTTATGCTTTAAGGAAACGACCTCCCTAGTAGGAACTAGATCACCACATTAGTCCTATCAATAATAATAGCTATAATAATTATTTATTAGAGTACTAGTTCTTACAACCCTACAATGTTAATAACAATTTAGTAGAGGACATGGTAGTTGAAAGTACTTCATATTTATGACAGGAAATTTAAGATGAATATATTCAACAACTAAGTCATATATTTAACATTCACAGATGGCGAAAGAATTTATTATTTGGACTCGGCTTAGTACTGATATAGTACAGTCTAAAATAGATCATTAATAATGCGACATACTGTAAAATTCGTCAATATTTTGGCATTTTTGCCACAAAATTTTACTTCAATTTAACATCAAAATACGCGTATGTTTCGTCATGAAAAGCTACAGCTAAATAGGTGATCATCAATGATTCAAATCATTGTATGCAACTTACCCCTTCGGGTTACGTGATCTCACTCCATTTAGTACCTGACAGACAGTACGTACGACAAAATGTTACTGAGTATAATAAATAAATCGACGCAGAACTAAATAATAAATAGATCGTTTATTTAAATATCTTTTTTTTTCTTTTTTGATAAACAACCTCATTCTTATTTTTATTAAAGCAGTCTTGGCTAGTCTATGGTATTTTTAAATACTACGTAAGAAAACAGATTTATTTTTTCCCGGAACCGGTAATCTGACCAACATTACCATTATTTATCATGTGCCAATTCTAAACCCTTTAAAGAAGTACTGATAAAAAAACGCTCTACAATATTTGAAAAAAATAATATAAATGAAATAAAAATGATACTAAATAAAATTTTATATTTCGGACTAAATCCATATTTAGTTAGTAAAAGCTTTTTTTGGTATATATTGTAGCTGTTTATTGTCCCTTAAATAAATAAAAAAATAAAAAGCCTTCCCCATTTTATTCACAATTCTAAATTTTATAAAACTCCGTAATCAAACAAAGACACAAAGCCGCGGTTACAACCTGTCCCAATCCTAAAATAGCTGCTACATTACATCAAAACGACAAATTTGATGAGCCCAACATTTAGTTACGTCCACAATAGAATTAAATAATAAATTGGGAACGTAATTCTGAGATCGCATGCTGTATTTAATCACCGCTAATGGAGGATGGGTTAAGTTCCGGTTCAAACTGAATTCACTCTTTCTAAGAGAAACATTTCAATTATTCATGTAATTTTGGTGGATTTTATGCACTAGTGTACTGTAGTGAATGCAAATTTATTTCAAAGTGCAAAATATTTACTTGAAAAGCTAAAGTTTGGCTTTATTACACGACTTTATGAAAGCTTTTAAGCCCATGATTAAAAAAACCGGGCAAGTGCGAGTCGGACTCGCGCCATGAGGGTTCCGTACAAACTTACCAAAAATAACAGCTCATTTCCCGAATTGTGTAGCAAAAACTTTTTCGAAACGCAAAAAAAAATTTTTGTGGCGTAACTACAAATTAACAATTTTCTGATTTTTTCCTATACTTGTGCTATGAGGCCTTACTTCGTGCTCAATTTCCGGATTCTAGGTCAATAGGAAGTACCCTATGAATTTTGATTCCCTTCAGTATCGAAATATACGTTTTTTACGATATAAACGGCCGTATCTTTATTTTTAGTTAACTTAGGAGTTTGATTTTTTTTACAACTTCAAGGGAATGCAAACCTTAGTATATGGTTTTAATTTCAACTCGATACCTCCACGCGTTTCCAAGATAAACGGTCTTGACAGACAGACAGACAACAACGTGATCCTGTAAAGGTTCCTTTTTTTCCTTTTGAGGATTTAAATTGAGAATTAAAAATTAAGTCTGACATTATTTTGTAAAATCACTGTTATTTCTCGTTTGCTTTTCGATCAACTTTGATTTTGTTTTCACAGTTACAGTTTATTTTGTATATTACACTTATATTTGAATGATAATAGTTTATGAGTGTATGTATGTATATTTAATACTTTTTCACCTTCAAACGACTTAAAGAATTTTGATAAAACTTATCAAGCGGGTAGACCATGTCCTAGAATAACACAGAATACTTTTCATTCCAGGAGTACGTTTCCTTGGGATAATTTCCTATTAAAACGTGTTCGAAGCCATTAACAGTGGTGGCATTCTGTTTAGCATAGTTATTGATAAGATAAACTTAAGTAACTAAACAAATATTTGTTTAAGGCTCCTCTACCGTTTGTTTAAACTAAACAAACGATCCACTGTCTCTTAAGTAGTTTGATTTACGGTCAGAAGATGATACTTAAATTCGATTAGGGTAAAGTTTCAATTTCAGTTTCGGTTTCAAGTTCCATTCATCTGAGCCTCAAGTCTGCTATTACAACAGTGTCAGAATGGTCTATCATTGATCGTCATTATAACTTTCCAACGATCATAACCACTAACACTCGATTGAAAGATATAGCATAAAATGATAATCTCGTACATAATGACAAATGAATGTTTGACGTATGAAGTAATCTGCTAATTTTTTTACAGTTCCTTTGATCAGTGACCTACCATTAGAACGTTTGTTTTCATTGTGCATTCAATGCTTTTAATTCGTTACAAGATAGCTCGTACCACATTTCTATTACGAGACCACTGATCGACCAATTATCGGCCATTATGAATTAACAGATTACAAACCTTTAGCAAAATGACAATGGGATCGTGTTGGAATGACGATATTATGGAAATAGCAGACTAGTTGTGTTTAGCTTTTAAATGTGGGAAATCACCCAATAACTTGTCCTGCACTTGGTGGTCAGACTTTTACAAAAACCACCTGTGTTCCTTCCGTTTCCATTGGGTTATGTGAAAGTGATCAATGGGGCCCTGGAACGAAGGCAAAGAAGGAACACGAGTGGCTTCTAGTCTGTAAAAGTCTGACACGCCCTGAGCTCCGCCCAGAGCGGGAGAAGTCATTGGATGATTTCCGACCTAAAAAAAAAGCACTAGGGCGACGATTTGCGTTCGAGGGCCACGGTAACTCATCGCGACATCTATGGCGCCACATAAGAACTACCAGAAAAATACGAAGTCCTGCATCGCGCAATCAAAGCTCTCTCCGTGATTTGAAAATATACGACAGCTCGAAATCATATACCGGGCAGTTACCATCCAGACATAACACCTGTCTGGTCGGAGGATTTTCCCGGTTTTTCGGAACTTACTCTCTGTTCCGCATACGCCCAAACCTGCAACCCGTATATCATTCCTTAACAATATATTCACGAACGTACATACGTACCTACAATAAAGTCAAACTTTTTTCCATGGAGATAGCCAGCAGTGGGCGTGTTTTGGCTGAAATAAGACAAGCTACACTCTTCACGTGAAACAAAATATAACATACACCGTGAAAATTTAATGGTTTTTTTCCCGCGGCTGAACCACTTGCCATAAGGAGTATTTTCGAAGCACACAGTAAAGGTAAAAAAGTGTTTCTCGGTATTGTTTGTTTCTTATTTAACACCGACTTCCGAAATTAAAGTTATTTTGATCCTTTTATTGTTTTTTTTTTTTATTAGTGATGTCAGTTATTTTTTTTAATAGTTTTTTTTTTACTTTTACTGTATGCTTCGAAAGTACTCCTTATGGCAAGTAGTTCTGCTGTGGGAAAACAACTACTGAAAGGACAATGGGCAAAAATGTATGGAAGCATGTACATCCCTCCAATAGCAATGAGATATATATCGTTAGATAGGTCTTTTTAACTGGAACAACATTTACTATGACAGCTTTGTTGAAATGTTTGTCCGTTCTGAGTTTTAGGTTAAAACAAAAGTTAGGTTAGGTTAGGTACTAATTGGTACAACCAACCAATAGCAAAGACATATATGTCATTGGATAGGTCTTTTTAACTGGAACAACATTTACTATGACAGGTTTGTTGAAAGGTTGGTCCGTTCTGGGTTTTAGGTAAAAAACAAAGGTTAGGTTAGGTTAGATGTTAAAAATAAGGTAATTGGTATACCCCACCAATAGCAAAGACATATATGTTAATGGATAGGTCTTTTTAACAGGAACAACATTTACTATGACAGGTTTGTTGAAAGAATGGTCCGTTCTGAGTTTTAGGTGATAAACTAAGGTTAGGTTAGGTTGGGTGTTAAAAACAATGTATTTGATACATTCCACCAATAGCTAAGACATATATGTCGATGGATAGGTCTTTTTAACAGGAACAACATTTACTATGACAGGTTTGTTGTAAGGTTTGTCCGTTCTGAGTTTTAGGTTAAAAAAAGTTAGGTTAGGTTAGGTACTAATTGGCACACCCCACCAATAGCAAAGACATATGTCGTTGGATAGATCTTTTTAACTGGAACAACATTTACTATGACAGGTTTGTTGATAGGTTTGTCCGTTCTGAGTTTGGTGTACCAGTTAGCACCTAACCTAACCTAACTTTTACTTTCTTAATTATTTGATAGGAATTTTACTTGTAAAATTCCTATCACATAATTAAGAAAGTAGTTAATCAGCCTGTTCATAATTTCTCTTTCAAAAATAAGTAGAATCCCACCAATTAACCTTTGTAGTTTGCCTATCAGAACCTTAACCCACATAGATGTGGAAGCCAAAGGCTGCGTGTTTCATTATCTTTGCCCGTCATACCGTATCAGGTTGGTAAAAGCTTTTTACCTTGTCTATGGTAGTGCGAGGTGTTTCGAAATTTAAATGTGTTGGTGTTAACTTTGTTATAGCGCTGTCGTAACTTATATGATGAGGTTACTTGATGTTTGCAGTGTTGGCACTTGGAGTCTATGACTTTTTAATGAAGATACAGCTTTCATTTTGTAATAGAATTTCCGTATCTTTCAGTGAGAAAATAAAGAGAAATTTTGAGAGCTGTGGTGGCCGAGTGGTAACGGCCCCGACTTACGAATACGGTTGCAGGTTCAAACCCAGCCAGGCGCGCATTACTTTGTGTAATTTATTTCATCACCACAGCTCTGAAAAACTGTGAAGAAAAACATCCTGAGGAAACCGGCATGTCCTAAATCCAAAAATTCGAAGACATGTGACATCCACCAACCCGCACTGGGCCCGCGTGGTGGATTATGGCACATTCCCTCTCCTAAAGAGGAGGCCTGAGTCCCCACAGTAAAAACGTTATAAGGCTGATGCTATGCTATGCTATCTTTCAGTGATATGTGTACCTATATAACTTTGAATATTTTACTATTATTTACCATAAAAATTTTTCCTCTGAATTACATTTCAAGATGAACAAACAAGACATTAGGCACCTGCACCGTTTATGGAATTTATGCTTAAAGTAGTTCTAAGTAAAAGTAAAAACACTATCCCTATCCCGGTTCATGGTTTACCTGTATGCCAAATTTCATCCCAACCCGTTCAGCCGTTTGAAGGTGAAGCAGTAACAAATATACACAATATCAGTGTGATATAGTGAGATTAATTCAAAACTAAAAACATATAGCATATTATGGTTAAGCTCAATTTCTAGACGAAAATGATCGCGTACAGAATGAATGATACCAAGCACATTGGCTGCTGCTGTAGTTGTTTAAATTTATTGTCAACGGCCACTCGTATTGTTGGTCTTGCGCTTAATTTGTGATCCTCCCTCATTTATTTACCAACAAATCGGGATACCTAAGTACTATGATCAACACTTTAAGAATATTCCACAACATTTGTAATTAGGCGGGTCCACACAGAGCCAGCGGCTCGGCCGAGACAAGCGTGCGCCCAGCTGCGGGCGAGCAACCAACCGCCCAAGCCATCCAGTGTCGACTTCGTTTAAATTTTTGTTGTCTTCTTTTTTTTATAATACTATTTATAAGGATAAAAGCAACAACTGCCACCGTTACACGTACGTGTGGTGCCATGATGTCTTAATTCTTAACTGAACGTACGAATATAATGGCTCGGGCTTGCCGCGCGTACCAACCTCGCGATGATACCGAGGCTGCCAAGGATAGTTTCCTCGCGCGGCAAATGCCTCGCGAGGCGGCTCGCTGTGTATGGACCCGCCTATTGAAGTAATGCATTCTTTTATACACCTCAATTAGAAAATTAATGACAATCACAATTTAAGTACGGAAATTTAAATACACATAGTGTTCGATTACGGAAACGCGGCGCGTTGCACGGCGCGTCGGGCGGTCCCTCGTACATTGCCATATGTTTGTGTTTGCGCGAGCGATGACGTGGCCCGCTGCTGCAATATACGACGAAACGCCCAACGCGCCGCGCAACGTGCCGCGTCTCCGTAAACACGGCTTAAGTGTTTTTTAAAAAAAATAGTTATCCTTATTGTAGGCAATAAGTATATCAAACAAGATACAAAAGTTTGGTCTTACTTTTTAAAATTGTGTTCACAAACTGCGAAACAAGCAACGGAACAGATTGAATAAACCCGTTCAAAGTCTTCCAATGTTCCGCTCAGTTGGAGTAACGTGTGGAGATATAGACTAGAGTACGTGAACACGACAGTTACTCCTACACAGCAGGGATGTTAAGGTTTTGAAATACCGGATCTAGATACTAATACCGAAATAGAAATAATGTTATACCGGATTCGGATACGGTTACGGGTCATATTATTTCGAATTATCTTCTAATTGCGGATATTTTTGGTTACTTATTAAAACTTACTTATTACTATATCTGAATTTTTAAATGTTTTCATCATCATCATCATTTCTACTAAAAAACGTCCACTGTTGGACATAGGCCTCCCCCAATGTTGCCATAACGACCGGTCCTCACATCCGTCGAATTCTCGCGACTTTCAGTAGGTCATCGATCAATCCTGTGGGATTTCCTTTATTTTACAATTATGAAATAAAAATAGCAAGATTTATCTTATATTATCTATGTACTAGTTCTTGATAGCCATTGGCTTCGCCGGGCATAACAAACAAAAACCTGCCGTAACCTGGCTTTTAGACTCCGTCTTTATCTGAAACAGTTTTGATTACGGTTGCGAATATTTGTTTATATCGGATATCCGAAAGTTTCGGTTACGAAGTTCCGTAACATTCCCGCTACAGAATATAGTTTTGGACATCCTCACTGCAGCAGATCGATCGGATGCGACTGGAGTGAGTTTGCATCTATAAAGATTGGTTTAGACTAGCTGACTACATAGAAAGACAATGTCGTAAGAAGAGTGAAGAGGGGAGTGGAATTTTGCTTTGTGGACTGTAGATTTAAAAAGCGATCTAAGGTTTGTTAACAATATGCAGGTACTGCGTCTAGCGTTTATTAATGGGATAAATGTATTAGAAGGACTGACCTTTAACCTCGAAAGTTCCACATGGCGCCGGCCGGCGAATCCCGAACTTCGTACTTTCAAGCACTGCCAGTTTCTGTATTGCACTACACTGTACTATTGTTGAGTCTCTGAATGATTGGAACACGAAATAGCCAATTTTCTTGTAATTTCGAGCGGGCGTGTTAGCGGTGCGGTCACATTCACAATGCAAAAAAAACGTCAATGTCAAATCCTTTCTCTCGAGGTCGTGCGGGAAGCGGATACGGTAGGGATAGGATTGCTAGACCAAAAAAATAAATTACAAAAAAACAAAGTCGCGGAACATAGCAAATTGGCGCAACCATTCCCCCCGGGTTTGAAGGGTTACCTTCAAAGAAAAGAAAAAAAACAAAAGCGAAACTAAACCCTATTACTAATCTAAACTATCAATACTAGGTAGCGAAACAACTTATAACTAACTATGCCACTACTACTGATTAGGCAGAGGGCAGAGGCGAATAACCGGACGCAGGTACGATCCAGTTGCGGTTTTAACTTTTACGACTCGCGTTATTCCGTTCGAACCCGGAAAAACTTCTTCCACTACACCAAGAGGCCAGTGCAGAGGAGGCGCACTCTCAGTCTTCAGTATCACCACAGTACCGACTGTGACTGGATCTGAAGGAGTGTTCCACTTTTGACGCGACTGCAGCGTATGCAGATAATCTGTCCTCCATCGCTTCCAAAAGGACTGAACTAAGCTATCTAGCAGAGCGTGACGCGGGTGGAGCTGCAGTTTATCAGTCTCGACATCTAAAGCGGGCAAATATTTAAGAGGAGTCGTCGTCAAGAAGTGAGCCGGCGTCAACGCTAGTGGCTCCGATGGATCACTAGACAAAGTCCGACACAACGGACGCGTATTCATCAACGCCTCTACCTGAGCGAGTACAGTACTCAACTCCTCGTACGAGAGAATCTGTTCGCCTATGACCCGAAACAGGTGCGACTTAAGGCTTTTAATATTCGCCTCCCAATTGCCACCAAAATGACTAGCCGCTGGCGTATTGAAACACCAATCAATGCGATTCTCAGCTAAGACATGGGCGAATTCACTTTGGTAGTACTTGGAGCGTAAGAATGTGTGTAATTCCGAAATATTGCGTCGCGCTCCAACATAATTTGTGCCGTTGTCAGAGTATAAGCGCTTAACGGGACCACGGCGAGATAAAAATCGTTTAAATGCAGACATAAAACCCTGCGTACTCAAATCACTGGTTAACTCTATGTGAACCGCACGAGTTGTCATACAAACGAATAGGCAAATGTATGCCTTTGTGGAACGTATACCACGACCACGGGCAATAGTGACTTTAAACGGTCCAGCATAGTCCGTCCCAGTATGTATGAAAGGTTTCACCGTCTGTACAACACGACAAGAACGATGGTCGGCCATTTCCGGCGCGTTGAAACGCGGGCGGAGCTTAAAGCAGGGCACACATCTGTGCACTCTAGCGCGTATCAAATTGCGAGCGGAAAGTATCCAGTACTTCTGTCGAAGAATGGACATTAATAAATCGGGACCAGCGTGACAATTCACCTTATGGTGATAGTCCACCAACAAATCCAAAACGTGATCCCTTCGTGGTAGAACTACTGGATGCATTTGTTCAAACTCTAACTTAGCATTTCGCAGACGGCCACCGACACGAATGAGTCCGTCTTGCAAAAATGGTTTCAAATGTTGAAGTGCGGGACTACAAGGTTTATGTGATTCTAAACTACGAAATTCTTTTGAAAAATAAAATTTCTGCAACTCTCGAAGTACAACTGATTCAGCTCTATCCAAATCAGCTGCGATTATAGAACCACGCGATGGTAATAATCTCAAAAATCTTAGGACGTAAACTACACAGCGTAATAGTCTCGACCAAGACGAGACTCGATTAGACAACAACAAAACAACTGACTCTTCACGCGGAACTGATACTACAAGCGTATGTTTCTTCTCCTCGGGTGGTTCTGAAACAGTAGCGGGGTTAAACGGAGCATTTGGCCACTCGTTAGGAGTGGTATGCAGCCAGGGAGGGCCACAAAACCAAAGCGGATGATTTAAAATTTGCGCGGGAAGCAAACCACGTGAGAGACAGTCAGCTGGGTTTTCTGTTCCAGCGACATGGAACATATTTTCCGGTGACAATTCAGCTTGAATCTTAGCCACCCTATTTGCGACAAACGTGCCCCATCGATGGGGTGAAGAGTGGGCCCAACATAGGGCAACGGTTGAGTCTGAAAACGCTACAATTCTCTCTATATTAATGCGAGGACGACAAGTTTTGACTATAGATGTAATCAATTGAACCAACATAAGAATAGCGCAGAGTTCGAGACGAGCAAGAGAGACAACCTTACTAGGAGATACCTTTGATTTTGCGCTAATGAGGAAAACTGAAATGTTATCGCCATTTTGGACCTGAAAGTAAACCACTCCCCCGTAAGCCCTCTCACTGGCGTCTGCGAAACCTACCACATTAACAACAGTGTCTGGTACTATACCAACATGGCGAGGAATCTGTATCTGATCGAGCATTGGAAGCTCTTTCCTATAGCGAGCCCACAACTTGGCAACACTTTCAGGAGCGGTGTCGTCCCAATCACAGTTGGAAAGCCAAAGCTCTTTTATAAGCAGCTTTGCATATAAAACGACAGGAGCTACAAAACCCATTATATCCCATATCCGAGCTACACATGCTAGGATAACGCGTTTGGTACAAGTTGGCGGAGTCGAGCTAATTTTAAGACTGAACATATCAGTTGCGGGTGACCAACTTAAACCAAGGATCTTATGCGAATCACTATCATCGAATTCCTTTACCGAAGTCAACCGATGTGACGGTGGAATCGACTCTAATGTAGCTTGCGAGTTGCTTGTCCATTTCACCAGATCAAATTGACCGGACTTCATGAGGCTGATTACTTGAGCAGCGGTCTCTATAGCCTCTGCTTCACTAGGTACACTGTACACAAAAT
The DNA here is from genome assembly GCA_958295575.1 of Leucania comma. Lineage (NCBI taxonomy): Eukaryota > Metazoa > Arthropoda > Insecta > Lepidoptera > Noctuidae > Leucania > Leucania comma. The sequence goes on along the minus strand of OY282480.1, from coordinate 14,821,743 downwards.
CGTCCATGTACAATCCGGTTTCAATAGTGGCCCTTGCTTTCGGGTATGTATCACCCTCGTCAGCGGCCAACTGCTTGATAGTGCGAAGAGCGTGAAAGGGACTAGACTTAAGCCCAAAACAAACACGATTGAATTCGTAAACCTTCAAAGGTTCCTGCGGAGAAAATCTATACAAGAAGCGTTGGAATCTACGGTCACATTCTCTGATTCCAATACTAAGAAACATTTGCCGAACATCGGCAGAGAGCGCAATAGCAAACAAGCGAAAATTTACTATTATTTCAAATAAGTTACCCTGGAGGTTCTGACCACAATACAAGATATCGTTAAGCGATATGCCAGTACTAGTCTTAGCGCTACCATCCATAACCACACGCAGTTTAGTTGTAAGTTTGTCTTCTCTAACAACTCCATGGTGCGGGATGATGTAAAACGGGTAATCACGTGTCTCCTCAGTCTCGGCAGGCGCTGATGAGATATAACCTTTATCTAAATATTCGATCAGCACATCATCATAGGCTTGCTTCAACTTAGGAGACGCCTGCATCTTACGTTCCAAGCATAGAAAGCGTTTTTCTGCGGAGGCACGGGAGCCACCGAGCGAAAAAATATCACCCTTGAAAGGGAGCGCGACAACATAACGACCATCTTTATCACGAGTAGTCGTGCGGGTATAAATCTCCTCAGTGACCTGATCCTCAGGGCTGAGAATAGGTGGGACATTGACCTCTTCAATCTCCCAGAACTTGCGGATGGTAGACTCAAGCGGCGGCTCGACGGTGCAACAGTGCGACACATTCGAGTAACTATTTAAATAAGCGGGTGCGGAACCAACTATAACAAACCCGAGAACTGTTTCCAGTGCGTGCGGAGCGGGGTACATCGGAAGACCTTGAATTTTACGTGATAACTGGAGATGCGGGAGAATCGAAGCACCGATCAATAGATCGATATCTCCAGGGAAAGCGTAATTTCCGTCGGCTAACTGCAAGTTCTTAAACTCCGTCAGCATGGACGTGTCAACCGGTACCGTGGGCAACCGTTCCGTAATCTTATCTGCGACTAGCGAATCCATTTCAAACGAAATATTACGATTAAAACGTGAACTAAATATTATTTTAATGGAACCGTGAATGGTTGCCTTTAAACCTCCAAAACCTTTCACTTCTGAGCGGGATGACCAATTATTAAAACTAAAACCAAGGCGTTGACAACAATCCCGAGTAATAAAATTACTCTGGGAAGCGCCATCTAGTAGCGCTCGAACGGTGTGCGGTTTGCCAAAGGCATCTACAATGACAACTTGCGCGGTCGCAAGTAAAACGGTAGTGACTTGAGTACCAGCGGCGGAAAGCGAACACAATGTTACGTCGTTTGCACTTGCAGCAGGCCGCGCGTCACAAGCGTCGCGCGTCTGCGCAGGCTGCTGCTGCGATGGCAGCTTACTACTCTCAAAATGTAAGAAGGTATGATGTCTAGCTAGACATTTACGACAGCTACCACCACTGTTACATGACGTAACCAGATGTTTGTCACTTAGACAATTAAAACACAAATTATTAGTGCGGACAAACTTGTAACGATCACTAGGCGATAATCTCTGAAATTCCGAACACTTGTACAGCTGTGTATGGCTACCCTTACACAGAGAACAGTCAGGTGTTGAGGCGGTATTAACTAGCGTATGTGCAGTCTTGACTGACTTCGATGACGCGTCTATACGGCGATCGGAACCTGTCCTATTCGTGGCTTCATGACGTGCCGACGTGCGCTGCAACACCTTAATATGGTCGCGAATAAAAGATTCTAAATCTTCGAACTTAGGTATTTCTTTACCGCGCTGAGTCGTTTCAAACAGACGAACAGTTTCAGGATCTAATTTCTTTAAACCGATATACAAAAACAAAAAGTCACAGAGGTCATTGACCTTTAGGTTCTTTACTGCACGAACAGATGATGCGAAAATATTTAAAAACTTCTCTAAATTATGATCGTTACAAACGGAAAAACTTTTCAAATCGAATAATTGATCTAAATATGCGGTGGCTACTAATCGCTTATCTTCGTATTTTGTTTTTAAAGTGTTCAAAACTAAATTGTAATTTTCAGCGCTAAACGTAATTCCAGCACAGACAGCCTTTGCCTTACCGGTCAATTTTTCTACGAGATAATGCAATCTCTCGTGATCTGTCAGCGATGTGTTCCTATGTATTATATTTTCGAAACTATCTATAAATAAATTCCAATTTCGAATGTCACCATTAAATTCAGGTATTTGAATTGGCGGCAATCGTGGGCGTTCGCGAGGAGGGTTGGATAAACTACTCGCGGGGGGGGGAGTCTCTAAACTCCTAGCAATACGTTTGATACGACAATACAAGTCATCAAAGGACGACAATGCCTGATAACTCACACAGTAATCAGGATTTAACTCCAACTCTAAAATGTTTATATTATTAATTGTAGATTCAAAATCCGCGCGCAAACTATCTAAAGTTTCCAACGAACACAAGAAAGCATCTCTAATCGCCAGATCCGAGGTTTGCAAAGATTTATCACAAATTGATTGAACACGTGAAAACTGTGAGTCCCTTTTAGCGTATAAAAGCTTTAACTGAACCTTTAAATCAGTACTAACCTTGGTTCCCTTAAGAGACATCTTGTTTTGATATATTCACACTATACACTCAAACAAACACTTAACGAATTATTAAGTAAGCGATAATTAACAGATAACAATATGGTAATATTGTAAACAACAAAGTGAACGGCGAACGAACGGAACAACCTGAATCAATGAGTGAATATTACCCAATTTCTCGATTAAATATATGCGTATATAATCTATGGTTTATCCGTTTCCTACAAATGTTCACTCAACAATGAACGGGTATTTTTGAAATGCGTCTACCTACATGAAATTTGTAGGACTTCCGAATGAATTTTGTCAAGAAAAAGAATGCGATCGATTTATATCTACGCTGATATTTACGTAGCTAACTATAATTATGCGGTGCGGTTGACGGCGTAGGTACCGTAATTATCAATGACACTTTAACTATACGAGCGAAATAACGTATAGTTGCCTAAATGCCTAGATGCGGGTTTCTACTATTATATCTAGGTAAATAGGCGCGTTGCGTTTATTCCCTATGGAACAAATACTATATTGCGAAATTACAAGAAAATGATTCACGATCCGGCTCGAAGGACCAAAAAAGTAATGGTTGCGCGAATTTTGCTTTGTGGACTGTAGATTTAAAAAGCGATCTAAGGTTTGTTAACAATATGCAGGTACTGCGTCTAGCGTTTATTAATGGGATAAATGTATTAGAAGGACTGACCTTTAACCTCGAAAGTTCCACATGGCGCCGGCCGGCGAATCCCGAACTTCGTACTTTCAAGCACTGCCAGTTTCTGTATTGCACTACACTGTACTATTGTTGAGTCTCTGAATGATTGGAACACGAAATAGCCAATTTTCTTGTAATTTCGAGCGGGCGTGTTAGCGGTGCGGTCACATTCACAATGCAAAAAAAACGTCAATGTCAAATCCTTTCTCTCGAGGTCGTGCGGGAAGCGGATACGGTAGGGATAGGATTGCTAGACCAAAAAAATAAATTACAAAAAAACAAAGTCGCGGAACATAGCAAATTGGCGCAACCAGAACCTTCTTATTGAAATATATGTTATAAGATTCGAATGCCAATTTGTATATTAAGTATTTTTATGATTATCGGATATAGTAAAAAAGCTTTTTCACGTGCATATTTCTGTAAGACTAGAATGTATTCCTATAAATTATTTTATTTATATTAATACAAAAAATAACGCACGTCTATCCACCTGACCACGGCCCTAATCTCATCTGTCTTTTTATTTTCAAAATTTTGGGTTTGTCTTGTTTATAGTGTGTCAATAGTTCTAAACCCTCTAAAGAAATACTAATGAAAAAAGCTCTACACTGTAGAGCCAGATATGCTGTTGAGTTTTCAGTTTGTCTTAGTTGATATAGGTAATTCAAATTTTAGTAAAATTGTGAAGTTGACTCAATTTTTTTTTTATTTATAAAAAGTGACTTTATCCAAAATCGCAAACCGAAATGGTTAGAAACCTTTCAAAATTGGTGGAAGGGGAAACTCAAGTAACAGAGTAAGGATTACAGATGTTAAGTACATTAGGTTAGTTATGTGTGTACAACAGAGATAGTGAGATATTCCCAACACGCACCTTTTTCTTATACCAATATTTGAAATACTAATCTTTATTTCAAGAAGCTTTATTTGATAATACAACTTATAGCTGTTTTCTGAAAAATAATGTTTAGTGTTATTTGCTGTTTAGAACAAATTATAATTATTAAGAAATAAATACACACGGGAAAAATGCTCAATTGACTGGCCTATTGGTCTAGTGGTTAGTGGCCCTGACTACTGTACTGTGGGTTCGATTACCATCCAGGACAAATGTATTAGTACTAGACAGAGTTGTGTGATAGTTTAAAAAAAAATTACCGCCCCGTAGTTCTAGACCTACCTTAACACCCACATATAAGCCAGTGGCTACATTCTACATGAAGTCGTGTAGCCTACACGGCTGATATAATTAATAACCGTGTATCATGCAAATGCATAACTGTAAGCTACTACGTATTTACATCGAAACCTCCCTAGACGCTCTGCAGGCTCTCCCTAGAGGCAAGTCGATCAATCATTTTATTATAATTTTCCAATTATTTATTTGGAATTTTATTTAATATTTATACTAATACTAGCTTCTGTCAGCGGCTTCGCCCGCGTGAAAGTGGGTTTCTAAATACAAAATTTGGACCCCCTGTTTCATCTCCTTATCCCCCCATTCATCGGATTCCCACGACCCTCACCAGGTCATCGGTCCACCTTAGGGAGGCGGGGGTTCATTCCAAAACTGCGTCTTCATGTAAGTGATCGCCATTCTAGAACCTTTCGACTCCATCGACCATCTGTACCCTGCTGCTGAAAAACAAAAACATTTTGACTACTTGAGAACCTCCTACTTTTTTGTTCGGTTAAAAAATTTCTAACAAAAATTTTACAAAGAAAAATAAGTAAAGCCAAGATAAGAACCTAAATCAGAACCCACAATTAAGACTTACAATTAATATCAACTAAAACTAATTAATAAATTCCCGCGTACCGCTACAAAACGCGAACACTTTAGGATCATAAAGAAACCGCTCAGAATTCCGCAAAGACACCGAAATCCAAGCCTAAAGTCTAAACAAGGTCCTTAATTTTGAACAACACTAAAGAATAATTGTAAGCAAAGCCAAGCTAAAGCCGGGTACAGACTGCTGTAACGTAACATGCAATGTAACACGCTGTGAAAGAATTGGCCGTCCACACTGTGGCAATGTATCATGCAATGTAACAGAATTCCCACAGTGTGCACCCTACGCGCGCGAACCTTACATTAAATCAAAACAGCGGAAGATAGGTGACTCGCCTCTAGCGCGTGGACCTCTGAAATTGTGCCTCTGAGGCACGATTTCACATCGGTCGCGCAGATCACACAATTTGGTGAATAACGGTATTTCACTTGTTTGACAGCGCTGGCTATTATCTCGGTCATTGTCTATCAGTATAAGTTTGTGATGTGCTAGTTTCGCGTCCAGGTTTTCTGATTGTGATGTTTGTGCGTAACGTATATTCCCTTAAATATATCATTGGCGCGAACAAATCATTTCAACTATGTGAGGAGGTAGATGCTCGGTGCGCGCTACGTCCACATTTATGAAAAGCTCCTTTCATGTTACCTTGTATGTTACATTACAGCAGTCTGTACCCGGCTTTAAAACAGAGCGTACCCATTTCAATTCTAAATGAGATTTAGACTCAACCTAGTTAAGGCTAAAAGACTGCAAAACTGTGTATTCGTGCCTTGTTTCATCAGTTAGTCTCATTGTCGAAATTAATAACAAACAATGTTGGTATGGAAATGTACATTTTGTACGAGTTGGTCGGGATACATTTTGTTCAGAGTCACGTCGGGCAATATCGCGTATGTTTCGAGTTTAAAAAGCGGTATTGAACAAAGTATCTATACATACATATTATTATGTTCCCGGTACATTTCCGACGATGGAATCGTAAGAACTATAGATACAAGTTCTTTACCGTGACGTCATTTGAAACAATGAAACTTTTAGGTATGCTTGGACGTATAAGGGGAAGAACACGATTCAACCTTCAACCAAGATTTGACTGATTTAACATTCTTTATTTTATGATGCATCCACACGATATAGATTTACGTAGAATATATAGTCACCGGCATTTGTCTGGGACTAAGGAATCCTCTCTACGAGAGGGAATCTACCACGCAGCCTCAATGCAGTTTGGAGGATGTCACATGTCTTAGAAGTTTCGATTCAAGGATCTTCTTACTTCATAGGGTACTAGGTAGTCTGGGTTTAAACCCGCAACGTCCGACTCGTAAGTCGAGGCCAGCACCACTAGGTACAACTGATCTCACCATTGCAAACGTAGCTTTAAACATAGCTTACATAGCTTTAAACAAACAAGTTTATCTTTTTATAATATGACTTAAGATTAGATTCGTAACACTTTTGACTTAAATTTTCCTCATACATCTAATAACATGCGCATCTACACATCTGTAGGCAATCTTTGAACTTTCCTTGAGTGACAGGTGACATGTGACAGAAAGTAACCGCAGCCCTAATTAAGATGGAGTGACTTACTGACTTGGTTCAGTAATTGCTGGTTAGCTCATCAATTATACCATTATTTATGGGCTAACCTAGACTAGCTAGAGTTGTGGCTCAGATGGTACTGAGGAGAGAGGAACAATTGAAGATCGCAAAGGTTAGTGTACTCAACCTACTCGATCTTCAATTGTTTTTCTAGGGCTGCGGAAACATTTGACAGTTACCGTAGCCCTGTGGTGCTATTCTCTAAGAAAACGCAACGCTGGCTCAACGACGAACACCCAAATAGGATACATTGGATTTTCAACCCAATGGACCTACACATTGGATTATTAATTCAATGTATCCTATTTGGATGTTCGTCATTGCGGCAGCGTTGCGTTTTCTTAGAGAATAGCACCAGTGGAATGTAACGGCCAACTGAAAGGCACAGGTGGGTTTTTGACTGTAAAAGTCTGACGCGTCCTATCGCTCCACCATAGAGTGAGAGAAGTTGTTTGATGGTATTCTACCTCAAAAAAAGGGTCGAAAGTTTTTGTTGGTTGAAATGTGTATCCTGTGAAATTGAGACAGTCTTTTAATAAAATGTTACAAACGTAATTCCGGACAATTTTTCAGATTGTGTTAGCACTTTTTACTATCGGACTATAACACAAGACCACTTCAAAATGAATTAGTTAGCGGAATCCCGCAGTGATGCGAATAAAAAAAGCCTAAACCCATAAATTTCCAGAACTATATTATTTATATAAGCAATTAATCTTTTTAATATTAAACACGTTAATATTAAAAAGGCGATTTGTGTGTATATTTGTTACTTTTTCACTCAAATAACTTTGTGTGCATAAAGCAAAATAATAATAATAAGCGGTACTCCTGGAAACGGCTCGTATTGTTAGGAGGTTCCCTTCTCTGGAACCCTGACCACCAGTAGCTCGGACCCTGTTCCCGATACCGGTGAGACACTATTTTTTTAATATTTTTAAATGTCTTATGTAATTTTTTTTTTAAATATTTGAAAATGTAATTTATATGTCTATACTATGAATAAAGGAAATAATATTAATATTTATTTATTTCAATCAACATTGGATCAAATAAAATAAATACATATTAGCGTAATTTATATCATCCACAAGATATAGTGTAAAGAGATTACATATAGGGTCATAGCTTTATTGTATCATCAATTTGTATCCGCATAGATAACACTTTGATGATCTCGTCTCACGAGCTTGCTCTACATAATGCTATTGGCCCGCTGACCTTAGCGTGGCATTCGATTTACAATCGCACTGAAAACTGTTATTATGTGAAGATTAAGTATGAAACGTCATAAAGCTATCGGTAATTATTGTTAAGATACTCGTATAAGTAGGCTATGTATTGTAAACAAAACAATTGAAATAAAAACAAAGCAGTCAAAACCAGGTCGCGATATAGGTTATAAATAATCTCGGAGACGATTATACTAATGTCATAATTTTATCAAAATGTAGGGAAGTTAGACGTAGTTTTAGTCAGTTTACTATCGCGCCATACGAATGCAAAAAATACTAGAATTAGGTACCCCTCAGGTCACTAAAGAAAGTCCGTTTCCCTAAACCAAAAACTTGTAAAGTGACAACGGGGTAAATCACTCCAATATTATGAAGGCGAGCACACAGTCGAGGTGTGCCCCGCTTGGGAAGAGCAGCGCCGTGTCCTCGTGGGGGCGATCGGCGGCGATCTCTCGCGCCGGGGCTTGGTTCAAGCCATGCTCCGGAGCGAGGAGGAATGGCAGGCGGTCGCCTCCTTCTGCGAAGCAGTAATGCTAGTAAAGGAGGAGGCCGACCGCCTTAGGCAAAGGCGGACACGCCGCCGCCGCCGCCGGGTTTCCGATCCCAATTTCCGGCCACCGTAGGCGCGGGCTCGCGGACGGTGGGCAATGGGTAGCTCGCTGTCCGTCCGTCCGGTAACAGACCGGTCCGAGCTCAGGTCGTCTACGGCGCGCACCGTTCCCGCGCGCCTCAAGGAGTTGTCAGCAAACTGTAGGGGTCCAGCAGGGCCGAAGCCTACTGGGGCCAAAGGTCATGCGAGAGTGTCACCACGGGCCCCGGGACAAAGGCGAGGAATGGAAAGGTAGGTTTTTAGTCAGTAAAAGTCTGACACTGTTTCCCGCCCCACCCAAGGGCGGGATTCGTCATTGGATGATTTTACCTACCACAAAAAAAAAAAAAAAAAAATATTATGAAGGCGAAAGTTGGTAAGGAGGTTGGTTTTATATGAGTCTAATGTACGCATAAACAGATTTGATTTGGCGTGAGTTAGCGGATAAACAGACAGAAGCAGAAAGCTATTTAATTTTGTACTAAGAACGTTGAGATTTCATATTTACAATGTTAAAGCTTAAATTTTAAAGTTAATGATCAATGAATACTGCAACTTTCTACGTTCATAGCATAATCGTCCTTATAGTGTTTCCACTTCTTGGACTCAGGCCTCATCTGGAGAAAAAGAAATAGGCCGTATAAATAAAATGATGTGGTGATGTAGTGGAACCACGCGGGTCCAGTGCGAATTGGTGAATAACGCTTGTCTTCTGGAACATTCCGGTTTACTCACAATATTTTCCTTCACCATTTTAAGAGCAATGGTGATGAAATAAATTACACAAAGTAATGCGCCTGGCTGGGTTTGAAGCCAAGACCTACAACTCGTAATTTAGAGCCGTTAAACTGAGCCTACTGCTCATACAACACCGCATATAATATATAAGTATGAACGTAGGAACGTTCATGCTTGAATGTAAATATTTAAACTATATTGTACAGTAGCGTTCACGATGTTGTTACTGGCCTTCATGCAGCGAATCGTGGGCTTTAAATACATTTCTTTCACGGCCGCGTTGCACCATGTCAGGGTTTGACTTAGTATGGAGGGGTAGGTCAGTACCGCTTTTATATGCTACGATGTTGGAAGGCGCTGCGCCAACTCCAAATACCTTTCTTTTCTGATGTGGAAAGTCATCCATTTTAACTGGCCTGTTAGTCTAGTGGTTAGTAGCCCTGACTGCACACACTGACAAATGTTTGTGTGATGAGCACGATCATTTGTTCTGTGTCTGGGTGTGATTTATCTATAATATGTATGTATTTAGAAATATATAAGTATGTTTATCAGTTGTCTAGTACTCATAATAACACAAGCTCTGCTTAGCTTGGGACTAGACGGCGTTGTCGGATAGTTGTGGAATATAATACACTATATTAATATTTTATATCCAACGAGAAGGCGTATCAGACTTTTACTGACTAAAACCCACATATGGCTTCACACCACGGAAGCTCTTTCAAAGATTCCCGCAGCCCTAGCCGTCAGCCTCGAAATACCTTCATTGAAATATTGGAAAGTGATGTTGCCATAGCCGCAGAACTACTATAGAACTTCCTGTGGCAGTATTTTCTCTTTGTTGGAGCGTTTTTATAGCTTGACTCGCGTTTGACTACTACCTAATTTGATGGTAGGTTGATGGAGCTCACTTCCTGAAAAGTAACATACTTATTCACTTTCACGCGGGAAATCGTCAAAACGATTATTCTTTCTCTGAGTGGAGCGAGAAAGAGTGTTTGACTTTTACTGACCGAAACCCTAAGCTTATTTTTTTTTTAGTTTGCCTATACTTTCCCACTGCTGGGCAAAGGCCTCCCCCAATTCCTTCCAGGTATTTTTCTCTCGGGCCACCTCGAACCAGCCCTTGCGGTAGGCGTCCAAGTCGTCTCGCCACCTCTTCCCAGGTCGACCTCGGCGGCGTCGTCGTAAGGTTATACACTGTTAAATTTTTATCATTTTAATCCCGTGGAGGGTCGATCCGGTACATGCCACACGATTTGTAAAGATAAAAAAAATAATTTACTTACTTTTTTTCTAAAGCTCGAATTAATTTATGCATGTACGAAATTAATTTCTTTAAGTAAAAGAGTCAATGACTTTATAGATAGTTGTGGGTCGTTGCGTACTAACCACTTACAGGTCATCGGACTCGCCCAGCTGACGTTAACTTCAAGAAATTCAAAAGATTCCTTTAAGACAAAACATAGACTACATTTATTATGAGCCTCTTCTGTCCCATTGCCCTTAATTTCGTCCACTTTTATTTGTCCGTAATTACATTAGGCTAATTTTTAGGTTAGGTTAGGTCCACCAAGCTATTTCCTTCTGAGCTTACCGCGTTGCTGGGTTCCTATTGTTTGAGATCCAGGCAGTTGCTTTCGCCTAATTTTGTAGCGCCATGCGGCAGATACGGCCAGGAATCATATATATATGATAAACTAGCTTGTGCCAGCGGCTTCGTCCACGTGAACGTCGGTTTCTCCATACAAACTTTCAACCCCCGTTTTGCCCCTTTTGGGGTGGAGTTTCGTAAAATCCATTCTTAGGGGCTGTCTACAACCTATAAGGAACCTACCTGCATAATTTTAAGAGTGTAAATGTTATAGTTTCTGAGATTTAATGATTTATCAGTAAGTGGTATTTCGCTTTTAAATACATCGATTTTTCGTAAAGATTTCACGGACAAGTTCTAGTGCAGACCCTGGAAGGTTATCTTCTAGAACAGATCAGTCATGAGCAGCTCAGAACTAACAGAACAAAAGTTAGTTGTAGTAAAGTCAGTGTTCAAGTTTGAAACTGTTTTGCAGTTCAAACTACGCAAAGACTTCCCCAAATTTGTGCAGCAGCTAAATTAAAAACATAGGCTTCTAAAAACTAGGCTTCTCCCAAGCCATAACGAACGGTCTTGTGCGTCTCGCATCCATCGAATTCCTGCGACCCTTACTGGGTCATCGGTCCACCGGCCGCAGGTCAAAAATAGTGAAGCTTTTAGGCCCAGCTGGTAAGCCCATTAGTCTACTTATTTGGAGTAGGTAGATAAGTATCCACTTCCTTCAGCTCGTACTTCAGCGTGTCAATAACAATCCTTCAGATTTTTTCGTCCACCCCAACATTGTGTGACACCAAATGTTTTTGGCAACAGGATTACAGTTAAGTGGCGGTACTTAGTGGTATATCCTCGCTGAGGTCGCTGAAATATCATTTTGAAGGTTCTGTTTATTTAGGTTTCCAAATAAGCAGCTTACGGTAGACTTAGGGAACATTACATTCCTCTAAGTTACTATCATTTATGCCAAAAGACGTTCACTGCTGAACAGAGGGCACCTTTTTGGTGTAAAATCATCAAATAATTTGTCCCACTCTGGGAGGAGCAAGAGGAAATGTCAGACTTTTACTGACTAAAACCCACCGGTATTCCTTCTGTTGTCTTTTGAATTTCAGGGACGCGGTGGTTTTTTTGTACAATCCCTTCCCTAAGACATACCTAATTGACGGGCTTGTTGATCTAGTGGTTAGTGGCCCTGACTGCTATGCCGAAGGCCGTGGGTTTGATTCCCATCCAGGACAAATGTTTGTGTGATAGCGCGATCATTTGTTCTGTGTCTGGGTGTAATTTATTGTGTATTTTAATATGTATGTATTTAGAAATATACACCGTTAAATTTTGGTCGTTTTAATCCCGCGTAAGGTCGATTCGGTACATGAAACACTATCGATTTGTAAAGATAAAATTAAAAAATAAAACACTTTTTTTCTAAAAGTCGATTTATTATCCGCATATACGAAATTAATTTCTTTAAGTAAACGAGTCAATGACCTTGTAGGTAGTTGTCGGTCGTTGCGTACTAACTACCTTCAGTTCATAGGCCTCGCTCAGCTGACGTTTACTTGAAGAAATTAATTTTGTACATGCGCAAATTAATTCGAGTTTAAAAAAAGTACTTTACAAATCGATAGTATTTTATGTACCGAATCGAGCCTCCGCGGGATTAAATCGACTAAAATTTAACGGTGTATAAGTATGATTATCAGTTGTCTAGTATCTAGTACTCATAAAACAGGCTCTGTTTAGCTTGGGACTAGACGGCGTTGTAATAGTTGTGGAATATATCGATATCTAATTGATTAAATTATAATTATTGTTTAGTAAAATTTAATGGTGAACACTTTTAAGCCATAATAAAAGTATATTTTCAGGTAATTAAGGTAAAACTTTAATACCCAAGCGAACAACTATCCAAATAATAAAATTCTCTTACATGATTAAATTCGGCTACGAACAAAAAATATACGCAATGCATTTTTTTCAATTAACAGTACAACAAAAAATAACAATAAAACGACGTACAGATATGTACACAACCGCAGTTTCAGTAACAAACATATTATACAATTTGTGTAAATGTCCATTTGAGCGACATCCATTGAAAATTGAGCTGCGACGCTTCATTAGGCTTCATCTCCCATTGTTGGGCGGCCTTGTTTGCGAGGGGAGTGGGAGACCAAGTAATTCTGGTGATTTTGAGAGGAATTCCCGGTATGAAACCTCCCCCGGTCGGGGGCATGCGGTGGCCATACGTCATGCCCGACACTCAGTAGCTGTCCCACGGGGATGGAGCGGAAACATTCAGTAATCCAACCGTTGAAATTATACGCCGACCTTCGAACAGAAATATCTTACTGAAACTTATCACGAACTGTGCCGTACGTGGTTTTAGTAGGTGGTTTTGGTATTACTCGTAGTAAAGCGTGATGGTGATGCCCGTCGAGTATATCAGTACTTAGTATTTTTAGTGTAGATCGGCAGTAGATTATTCTGCACTGTTCTTTGGCTTCCTGTTAATGATATGAGGAACTACCTTCCGTTGCAAAATCATGTCTATTTTAACCTTATATGTTGTCATTTTCAGCCTAAACTTTAGATCAAGTACATCAGAAATTCTAGTGTTTTTAATGTACATCTGCAGTAGAATATTCTGTACAATCCTTTGGCTTTGGCTGATGCTCTAAGGAACAACCTTCCCTTGGAAAATCATGTCTATTTTAGCCTTATATTTCGTCATTTCCAGCCTAAACCTTAGTTCTAAAACAACAAAAGGGAGTATCGCATGCACGATTTCAGCTATCTTCAATCTTGATTGTATTATGCGTCGCCTTGAAGCCGTTTCGAAAGGTTACATTATGTAACGCCATTAAGAAAGTTCCCGATGGCAATGAAACATAGTGTAACAAGTGCAAACTTCCACTAGCAATTATAAGGTAGGTTAAGTTCAGTTCGGTTCGAGCGCCGAAGTTTTCCACCGACAGTTTTTACCGAAGCCTGGTCTTCATATGAATAATGTGGCGTACGATCGCCAGCGAATATTTATTTGTTCTGAGAAAGTTTTGAAAACTAACGGTTCCCGGTAGTGTTTTAGTTCAGCTAAGCGTGGGAGGAATATGATTTCCTGGTACATCTCTAGCGCAGCCTCAAATTCTACGGAACTCTGTAGTGCCTGGGGTTTCGGAATTCTGGGAATCGCTTAGCGTTTTACTGTTACCAGTTACTGTGACGTAAGTAATGTTGCCGCATCCTCGCGTGGTACTATGTCATTATATCACAATCACATTTCGGTTTTTCTTCTTCGCAGACAAAAAAAAAAGGTAATTTATTGCGGTGTCTCTTCGAATTGTTATCGATGGCTCTAATACTGTCTTTTATCCTAAAAGTTAGTACGTAGACGGACAAAAACTAGGCAGAATTAATCAGAGATATCTAGATTCATTTAATTTTGTTTGGGCTTTTTGTTTCTTTTGACAATTAAGACATTGTTTATTGTTGAAGCCTAAATTGGTAATATATTTATCTAGCTACTGCTAGTGGAACATACTTTCGGGATAAAAAAAGTATCCTATGAGCTAATCCAGGACACTGTCTACTCGAGTGCCAAATTCCATCCAAATCTGTTTAGCCGTTCAAGCGTAAAGAAGTAACAAACATTCATACACACAATCACAAGCTTTCGCCTTTACAATACATATTAAAGTTTAATGGATAATACACATCCGTGAAAAGAAAATACTCGATATTGAGTCACTCAGTTGAACAAGTATTTTATTGATCATGCCCCACAGGCTGAACTAGTTCAGCGGACGTTTCGGGTGGTTGGCTTAAATCGAGATATGCATTGCACTGTATGCATGTCGCGTACGTGAAACCGACCGCCTCTGTGGCGTTCGATATAGATTCACTTTATCCAATTGTAATCACTTGGACTGAATTGCACTTTTAAAAACGTTAAATCGCCGTATTGTCTCTCTGCCTCGATTAGTTTAGAGGAAAATTTCAATAACAGGAAAAATTTAAATGACGAATGTTTTTGTTCAAAAAGAATTACGTTTCGAATTTTAAAAAAGTTCCTTCGTCATCTGGATACACAATAGTTAAGTATAGGGACTGTATTGACTCATTTCAGGTAAAAATAAGGTAAAAACCGCATAAATACTAAATAAACTAATTCTGAGAAAAATTCTAAAAATAAAGCTTTATGTTTTGCACTTTGTGTCTACACAAAATAATTAGTAACATGACGTTCTTTTGTTTCACTGCAAATTGAAGAAAACAATGCGACCGCGGCGCTGCGTTGTCTATGGCAACGTACGGACTTGTTCGCTATGGTCAATATTCTTACAGATTATGCCAATGACTGACTGGAAAATAAGCCGAACGATTTATATGCATATATATAGAAAAGGAAAACTGGAACTATTTCATTGAAGTTGGTTTTTTTTTTCATTAATATCCAGCAGGCTCTACTATCAAAATAGTCGCAACAACTACTTTGAAATTTTATGAATACCTAATAAAATAAAAATAGAGTAACAAACACGTACTACAAATTGAAGTTGGGTTGCTAATTATAGAAAAGTCGATTTATGTCATCGATTTTTACATAGATTTATTAAGTATAGGTTTAAAGTTCTTTTTTACGTGGGAAGTCATCAAATAACTTCTCCCGGTCTAGGTGGATCGGGAGGGAATATCTGACTTTTACAGACTAAAAACCACCGAGTTCCTTAAGTTTCTCTTTTTTGCAAGGACTACGGTAACTGGTCTCGTCAATTTTGCTGACATCTCTTTTAGGCGCGCGAAGAACACATCACGCCGGTCCTAACCGAACGGCCGGACGGTGAGCCACCTCTTGCTCGCTGTCCGCAAGCACGCAGGTATAGTGTTTTAGCGGTGTACCGGTAGACACAGCGTTGGAAGGTGTTCCATAAGGTGGACCGATGACCTTGTGGTTGTGGGTATTCAATGGATGCGAGACGCACAGAACTGGTCTTTGTGGTGACATTTGTGGGAAGCCTATGTGTGTGTGTGTGTGTGTGTAGTAATTTGTTACTTCTTCAAGTTCGAACGGCTGTACGGGATTCGATGAAAATTGGTACATACAAGGATAGAAAAATTTTATTTTTATCCCAAGAGTATTTTCTCTTGGCATTATTTTTTAGTTTTTGGCGGAAATAAGGAAGGCAGAGCAATATAAAAAAAAAAAATTGCTTTCATTTGGAAATATTTTTCCTCACTGGTTTACTAGTTCCTCATTACATAATCAATGACCAATCAAGAAATAAGCAGGTTATTATTGGTGATGTTTTAATTAATGTAGGTTCATTGTAATACTAGCTGTTCCCCGCTGTTCCACCAGGTCATAGCGTGATGTTATGCAGCTTACAGCCTTCCTCAAATTACTATCCAACATTAAAATGATTGTTCAATTCAAACTAGTAATAGCAAAGAATCTATTATTTTCTTATGTTTTTTATGGTCAGTTTTTACTCGTCAATTGTCCTTCATGCCTTCCTGTTAGCATGATTATTCAAAAGGATCACCATGACCCGGGAACGCAAAAGCTATCTAAAGAAACTCATGTGGGCTTTAGTCATAAGAAGCCTGACATCTCTTGCTCTACTCAGAGCGGGAGAAATCAAATGATGTAATCAAAAATAAAAATTCCGTCTCGTTCACCGTAGCGCTATCTCAGAAAAACATCGAGTTAAAAACCTGCCAAGTGCGAGTCGGACTAGCACGCGAACGGTTCCGTACTGCAAAATTAAAATTGAGTAAAAAACGCCGAGAAAATAAAGTTTTTTGTAAGGAAACGCACTTTTTTTATTTGTTGCTGTAGTTATTATAGACATCTTTGTGATTTATTCATTTTATTTTCCTTTACTGGCCAATCAACAGTTGTTTACACCGTAAATTAAAGCACTATCTACTATAATCTAATATTAGTGTAACAATTTTTTTTTTTCAACTCTTTTCCTTCAACGGTTCATGGGATAGAGCCCTCTGACAGCCACACAGACGGAAAGACAGACGAACGGACGGTAAGGGCTTAGTAATAGGTTCCGTTAGCCCCTTTCGAACACAGAACCCTAAAAACCATTCACCTTTCATATCAAAAGTTCAGTATAAAAAGTAAAATATTTTCATGTTCATTCGACAGTAGCGAATACGTGTCGTTAAAGTCTGTGATATTTTTAAAATCCTGTTAAACGACGGCGCACGAAAATGCAAATGTTTAAACTGATTTATTTCTGCGGTTTGCCTGTAACTGCCCAAGTAAATATGTACTTCAAAACAAACAAATTTAAGAGAGGATACCACTAAAAATATCTTCATAGGTATACATACGTACCTACTGATAAAAATATTTTTAAATATAGTGATGAAGTGGTTATTCCCAGAATAATAATATCCATAATTAAGCAGTATTTTTGGTATACATAAGCCTTAAATTAAACAAACTATTCCACAACTTTCAAGCAATGTCATCTATTCCTAAAATAAACAGAGCTTGTGTTATGAGTACTATTGCCTACTGCCATGTTTTGTCTTCACTACCCTTGGTTGACTGGTAGAGAATGCCTAAGGCATTAAGTCCGCCTTTGTACCTTTGTGTTGCATGAAGTTTTAATAAATAAACAAATAAATACTAGACAACAGATAGACATACTTATACATTTCATAATACATACACATTACAGATAAATTACACCCAGACACAGAACAAATGATCGTGCTAATCACATAAACATTTGTCTTGAATGAGAATTGAACCAACAGGCCGGTCCTAACTTAATTGAAAACTAAACTGCATTAATAGTGAAACAATGTAAAAATACTAATTGTAAAGTGTGCGTGGGTATACCAAGATAAAATATGTCCACCGTTTTAAAGTTGATTAAAAATAAAAACCGGCCAAGTGCGAGTCGGACTCACGCACGAAGGATTCCGTACCGTCCGTAGCAAAAAACGGCAAAAAAATCACGTTTGTTGAATGGAAGCCCCACTTAAATAATTATTTTATTCTAGTTTTGGTATTTTTTATTATAGTGGCCACAGAGATAAATTCATCTGTGAAAATTTCTAGTCTAGCTATCCCGATTCATGAGATACAGCCTGATGATGGATGAACAGATAGACAGTTAGACAGAAGGACATACGAAACCATTTACCTGTACAAGAGCAATACACACTCGAATGAAAAGAGAAATAGAAGAGGACAGTTGTCTATTTCTCTTTTCATTCGTGTGTCTATTCCTCTTGTACAGGTAAATGATGTTAATGAGGAAATTGATGTTACCTAAGTCATAAGAAATTAATTAATTCCTATAACAATAGCCCATAAACGTTATTTATTTATTGTACGAGTACCTTCATCTTCATAACTATAATTACTTTATAGGAATTACTCAATATTAATAACTCAATACTATTAAGCGGCTAATTAAAAACCCATAACAGCCCGACAGTTTATAATCAACTGCCTGAAACTATTTCTGATGTTCCTTGCTTTGAAACTAACCAAGTTTGAAAAAATAAATATAATTTTAGCATTTAATCATGATTATTTCCGTCAAAAAAAAATACTTAACCAACTATAATAATTACAGTAAAACAATAAAAACAATAAGTAAACTAGTTACGAACAATCTAAAAACAAACTAAAATATAGCGTCAACTCTCAAATATTAATTTTGGACTGTACTTCAGTGTGACTTTCCTTTGAATTAATTTATTTTAATGTGTTCTTTTACTTCTATGTACGTACCTGTATATTTTCTTTTTGGTTCGACATCTTTTATTTTTGTTTTATTATATTATTATTAACAATGTAATTTATTTTTATACTCTACAATATTTTTTAGGGTTCCGTATCTCAAAAGGAAAAGACGGAACCCTTATAGAATCACTTTGTTGTCCGTCTGTCTGTCTGTCTATCAAGACCTTTTATCTCTTAAACGTGTGGAGGTATCGAGTTGAAATTAAAACCATATACTTATGTCTTCGTTCTCTTGAAGCTGTGAAAAAATCAAACTTCCAAGTCAGCGAAAAAAAAAGATACGGCCGTTTATATCACAAAATACATTATAACCCTGAAATTTGGCATGAAGCAAGGTCTTGTAGTACAGATATATGTAGGAAAAAAATCTGAAATCTGAAATTTTGTAGTAACTAGTTATTCTGTAGGTATATGACTTGTAAAATACCTTACCAATAAACTACTATGACCATCGTAGTACAAATAACTCGTAAATTCTGTTTATCATGCTTATATTACTTTGTAAAAGGCAAAGCGAGGCTAAATCTGAACCAAAATAATCACATTTCAGGAATCCACTGTTTACAAATCTGAAATTAGAAACGCCACGAAAATAAGTGAACTTTGAACAACATACCTACACAAACGTTACATCACATTGAATTGCCCACAGGGAGAGGTATGTCGGCTCCTTAACTCGCTGTCTGTACCTCTACCATGAGTTTTAAGCAATAGTATTCGTCGCTACTCGATATCGACGCCGTAAATATTTTGTATGGCAAATTTTGCAGCGCCTCTAGCGGTCACTTGCAGAACCAAAATTTGCCATACAAAATATTTACGGCGTCGATATCGAGTAGCGACGAATACTATTGCTTAAAACTCATGGTAGAGGTACTGGTCGTTGGTAACCGTCCGGACCACACCCGAGTCATCAATGGTGTGTAATTTTCCGCGCGTGCCTCAAACACCCGTATTTATAGAGAAGTATTTACTTGTTACTA
Organism: Leucania comma; assembly: GCA_958295575.1. Taxonomy (NCBI): domain Eukaryota; kingdom Metazoa; phylum Arthropoda; class Insecta; order Lepidoptera; family Noctuidae; genus Leucania; species Leucania comma. Next base: position 14,802,070 of record OY282480.1, on the reverse strand, counting down.
AGTAAAACCTTATTAAGTCTTTGACGTTTGAATTCTTCATTCCAAATTCAAATTTTTCTTAACTGTAGAATACATATTGTTATATAAGTAGTTACTTTTACTCAAGAATTTTATGTTACTTGTTTATAAATACGGGTGAAAGAGTTGTCAACAAAACCGTAGAGACCTAGTAGGGCCGAAGCCTACGGGGGCCTTGGGTTGGGTGGGCTCCTGAAACGAAGGCCAAAAAGGAACAGAAATGGGTTTTAGTCAGTAAAAATCTGACACGCCTTCTCGCACCGTTCTAAAGCGGGAGAAGTCATAGGATGATTTTCAACCTTGAAAAAAAAGGAGAAAGATACTTACATATATTTCAAGAAATAAATCTAAATATAAAATGCACTCATTAATCGCCAGTTACGTAGCCATCATCATCATCATTTAAGCCGAAAAACTTTTGGTTAAAGGCTTCTTAAGTGTCGCCATAACGAATGGTCCTGCGCATCTTGCATCCATCGGATTTTCGAGACCCTCACCAGGTCACCCTCAGTCGTGCACTCCTGGCGGAGTGTTCGTGGTCATGGATCGTCTGGTAGGTTGGTTGCAGCTTTTACGAGAATTCTCACTCTCACCAGATCATTGGTCCACTTTTTGGGAGGCCTTACAACGCTACGTCTTCCGATGCGCGGTCGCCACTCCAGAACCTTTCGGCCCTATTGAGCATCTGTTCTGCGAACAATGTGCCCTGCCCACTGCCACTTAAGTTTGGTGATTTTAAGAGGCTATGTCGGTAATCTCAAACAAGTACGTACCTGAAATAGGGGTGAGCTTATTGCCATGAGTCGCAAGATTGTTTGAAAGAGTCACCGCTGTCGTGGAATGTACAAGGCTGCTGAAAGAACATGGGTGTGTTTTAGTCACTAAAAGTTGACACTCCATTCCACTCCTCCCAGAGCGGGAAAAAATATTGTTTTATTTGAGACCCAAAAAAAGAGGCTCTAAACTGATCACAAGTTCAAACACCAAATGCCTCTAAAAAAAAAATTGATCAATCTTCTTTGCAACCTGCAATTGCTCCATACTAATTGTTATGGAGTGGTATTTTACAACTCTGTCGCGAATTACCGACTGAAATTAAATTATGAAAACAATTTTATATCACAATACGCTATACTTACTAAAAAATATTGTTTTGTTAACAAAATAAGAGAAATATAAAATTAACAAGTTATTACATAAAATGTATCATCTTTAAGGGACCATTCAACTATCGATAAAAAGGACAAATGTCTCAAATACAAAACCAAATTGCACTGAGATAGACCTTGAAACCTATCCTCAGCAGTTACCCTAACAACTACTAGGCCAACAAATTAAAATAGTTACAATATGAGCATCTACCGCTAACAAATCTGAAAATTAGCAACGCTACCTAAATAAATGGAACATGGAACTACAAACTGAATTAACATAATCCTATTACTAACCAAACTATATTGCTAACTAACTACTACAAGGAAAATTACCATTATTCTATTAAGCAAACACAACACCTTTTTATTCTGGATCACGTACGGAAGCCATTTGAAGCTCATTGATGAAACCCTGCCCGATTGTGACCCACTTTTCAAGGCGCCCGAAAGCCTGTCAAAGCCTAAATTATTTCTTTTGTTTCTTTAGTTATAAAGCATTGAGTATTGAGTACTGAATTTTTGTAGACGTAGGTGTCAATGAAAAATATGATACAATCTGTACCAGACTGTACCTGTAATCTATGCTCTACACACCGGTCAATTTTGATCGTTTTAATCCCGCGGAGGGTCGATTCGGTACATGAAATACTATCGAATTGTAAAGACAAAATTTAAAAAATAGTACTTTTTTTAAATAAAATAAATTAATTTCGTACAGTATGCGTATATTAATTCGAGTTTTTGAAAAAAAGTACTTATTTTTTTCTTTACAAATCGATAGTATTTCATGTACCGAATCGACTCTCCACGGGATTAAAACGACTAAAAAACGGTGTATATACTATACTAACATTTATAACAAAGAGGAAAGATTTCTGTGTTTGTATTTTTATTTTAAGGCAAGGTTCTACTAATTCTGAATTTTTTGACCCTCTGGAAATCCACAAATATAAAAGAGAACACCAAGAAAAATTATTTGATTAAAATTGACATGAAAAATCAAAACAAGACATAAATTAGTTGCCTCGATAGAAAAATAACCGCGAACTAATAAACCCTAACTTACGATCTACGAGATGACGTCACGGTAATATTCGAAAGTTACTTAGAATAATAAAGCTTGTTTTTTAAAACAGTCTCGCAAAAACAAAAATTTTGAATAGTTACTGTGTTTTTTTTTTAATAAAAATAAAACCAGTGTTAAGGGGCTTTTTTTATGGTAGGTAAAATCATCCAATGACAAATCCCGCCCTTGGGTGGGGCGGAAAATAGTGTCAGACTCTTACTGACTAAAAACCTACCCTTCCATTCATTGCCTTTGTCCCGGGGCCCGTGGTGACATTCTCACATAACCGAAATCGACTTGAACCCGGGCGAAGTTTATACAAAATACAATAACACTACAACCGACTCTTAAATTTAAAAACAAAAACAAACATCTTTCAACAGTAGAATACTACTTTATCACTGAGTAAAATAGGCTATTACATTTTCTTCTTTCACGCGAGTGATGCCGCTGAAATAACCTAGTACACTTACAATGTTATTAAGCTGAAGAGTTTGTTTCTTAGTTTAAACGCGCTAATCTCTATAAATACCGGTTCGAATTGAAAAAAAAAATGATTTAGTGTTAGATTTAAGGAAAACTTAGGTCTAAAAAAAACATCAAGAGTGGAGAAGTAATCAAAGAAACGGGTGAATCTGTGTCATACCACTACTAGTATTAACTTAAATAATAATGGACTTTTTATGCGGCTGTAAGCAAACTAACAATAATTCACACGTTGCTAATGTATTTTTATAGTATACATACTTACATTTATACTAATTTGATACCAATTATACCAGGAAGCCTAAAGCCGTCAAGGTGTTTCCTGCTAGATCAAACTTTAAGAATTGGTAACTAATAAAGATAATCGAAGTGCACTTCCTAACTGAAATACATAGTAAGTGGTTGATTGAGACTTCTTGATACTAGAGAATTTATTAATATTATTATTAAATTCGCTTATATCAAGAAGTCTTTCACTTTTACTCACATTGCTCTATAATATCATTGAGGCCAAAGTTTTTGAGTGTGTGTATGTTTATTGCTTATTCATGTTCGAATGGATAGACGGATTTTGATGAAAGTTGCAGCCAAGTAGACCATGTCTTAGAATAGCACAAACCCATAGGATACTTTTCCAGGGAGTAAGTCCTATTAGAACCATTTTCTACAAAAATAAACGCGAGCGAAGCCGCTGGCAGCAGCTTGTAGCATATCTTTGTAAATCACAGCCAATGAAGACTTATGGAAAAACGTACAAAAATATGTTCAGATTTATGAATGAGAAATGTATATGGACGAAAGCCCCGTAATTATCCGTTAATTTTCATATCGGAGTTTATATGAAGTCATTCATTCACTGAATGTTTTTTACAACTGTTTCCATTAATTATTCGGTTGAGATATACAATTTTCATAATTTGTATATGTATACAAGTTATGAAAATTAACTCAACCGAATACATCATCATAGATCTACTGACTAGACGGCTGACTTTCTAGAATGGGTCCCGACGGCTACAACGACTTTCTTGTTTTAGGGCTTTTTCATGAATACTCAGAAAAGCAGTCGGGTTTTTTAGTTTTTTAAATTACCATTTTTTATTTTTTACTTTTTTGGTTTTATTTTTTTACGATATCACTTTCACAGTAATTACAATCAATCTAAAATCAAACTAAAATCCATCGAGCCGTTCAGGCCACAGAGCGTGCCAAATATTTGAATTTGGCGCCAAAAATCCGACATTTTTTTTTTTTTTTGATATACCCAGTGTCACTCTCACAGTAAATACGAATCTAACTACACCTCTCAAACTAAAATCCATCGAGCCGTTCAGGCTGCAGAGCGTGCCAAACAATTATACATACAATTATACATACATACTCTCGAAAAACATAACCCGTCTTCTGGCGCAGTCGGGTAAAAAGGTTACACGACACATTTCTGCTTGATTTTAACTTCATCAGCTGTTGGTTAAGTATCGGCAGCGCTGGTTGTTATAGATGTCTTCAATATGTATCCGTATTCCGTGAGGAAAACCAAACCAATTAGTTTTATTGTAGATCGTTAACACTTCCTTTAGTGTGTAGGTACCATAGATATATATTTCTATAGTAGATACGGTTAACTCTTAAACTTAATGTCGTACAAGGTTATGAAGGTATTATGTTCCATAACAAGACGATGAGCAGAGGTATTCTCCTATACGCTAATAGGAGCATAAAGCGATCGCTAAAATGCTTCACGAACTTGATCATTATGATTTATGTGGCTGTCACGACAGTTCTTTGTAATATTACAGTTAATTAGGGCCCAGGTTTAGGTATGATGGCTACACAAACATTCAAACATGTTTCCGTTAGACGTTTATCATCATCATTATCATTTCAGACGAAGGACGAGCTATGAGACGTTACATCGAACGTTCCTCATTTCTTTTGTGGGAAATCATCAAATGACGCTCGAGGGTGAAGTGAGTGAGCATATCAGTGTTTCACTGACTAAAACTCACCTGGATCACTTTTCTAATCGTTTCCGAAGCCCTAGCAGGCAAGTTCAAGTCATCGAGCGACGGTGCGTAGTGTATCACACGCCCCTCAAAGAAATGCCAGCAAATCCGTAGGGGCTTAGCATATCAGGATCGATACCAGCAAGGCCCTCGGTCTACTCTAGAGCGGGAGAAGCCGTGGGATGATTTTTCACCAGAAAAATGGCCTACCAAGCATGGGCATTGACCATTCCTCTGCTTCTCATGAAAATCACACCACTACTTTATCTCTGTCTTTACGAGTACATCGTATAAAACTAAGTCACTTTCTTCGTCACTGTTCTGAGATAAATAGATTCATAAATAATAATGATAATGAATTATATTAACCGTAACAGCCAATGGTTTAATAGCCAAGAGCCTCGATCAACACCTTAAGAGGCTCGCGTTAGGCGGCGGGATCAAGCTTGATTCAAAAAACTTTTGGACACGGCTCGTATATTAAGTAATATCGTAAGGAGGGTCCTCTCTCTGGAGCCCTGACCGCCGGCCGGTAGCTAAGAATGTCCCACTGGTATTGGAAGCAGGGTCCCTGTTTCCAATACCGGTAGGACACTATATTTTATATTTTTAAATGTTTTTTTTTTTTTATGGTTTATTGAAATATTTAAAAATATAATTTGTATGTTCAGGTAACATACAAATTATATTTTTAAATATTTCAATAAATGAATAAACGAAATAATAATAAAAACGCACGGCCGATGGGATAACAACACGGATAAACCATGTCTTGAAACAGCTCACAGGATGCTTTTTATCCTAGGAGTATGTTCTCTTGATCCGCTTGGGACAATGTTCTGCTATCAGTCTATCACGCACGCGAAAACGCTGGAAACAGCTAATAAGAATAAACTAAACACAATAATCAACGAAAGACACAGATATAGTTTTATACCCGACCCAAATACCGGACAACATGAGAGAATCGCTGATGTTATTGCTGGATATTTGAAGAAAGGCATGTGTTGACCCATTAATAACAATAACGAAATAACTGAATACTTATATACTACTTTCAGTCGAGTCTAATAAGTAGTTCGATAATGCATTTACGTAGTGGTTTGCAAACTGTATGTACTTAGTTGTGTGTTATGTATATAGGTGTTTACTGCAAAGATGGCTTCAAAGTTCACTAACTATCTCTCTTTTGTGGTACACTCGTTTAAACAGTATTATGTACTAGCGCTTCAAGCGGCTTTACTTGCGTGATAATACAGAATTATCCCAAGTGAAGATACTTCCGGATCAAAAGTATCCTTTAAACTATTCCAGGATTTTATGGTCTCCTCGTGTATCCGTTCAAGGGTGATTCTGTAAAACTGAGAGAATGTCTCATCCATCTGGCCTAGCTTTCGTACTTAACTATTTCGTATCGTAAGCCACTGGGCACAAATGAGAGCCTTTGTTACATTGATCGGGGAAAAGTAATATACAAATAAAAATTTCAAATTGTAAAGACAAAACTAGTCCAGACGAATGAGACACCCTCTCGGTTACAAAGAATCACCTCAAGCATTGGACCGTAAAGATGTAACAAACTTTGTTTAACATGTAACAAAAGTTTAAAAGTGTGTGTGTACACACACACTTCGGAACTGCAGAATCACACTATCACAGTGTGATTTTGCGGTTCCCACCAGATCGCGCGTTTTGGAGTTCCAACCAAAAAATTTATTATCTGGTTTTCTCTACTCTGTTCTCCGACCTCCAATTCAGCGCCCATAGCTACTATCACTAGTTTCTATAGCCTTGTCTGCAATCAATACAATACAAGTTTCAAAGACCAATTACACAATTTTCTTATGTGAAAAAAAAAAACGTTTTTTTGGTTCAATATGAATTACACTTAAAAAGTTCGAACCATTCCTAATCCATCCATCCATTCCTTTCCATCAGGTGAGATAGCGGTCAAGCGCGAACCTATCACTAATAAATAAAAAAAAAATATATATATATATTATCATAGTTAATGGCGGCTGCAAGCTATATTCTTCTAACGTTTATGTTTACACCGTGTTAGAAATCCAGGTAACCAGCTTGAAAGTGTCTGTTTTAGGTTGCACTGTTCATTTTTAGGGTTTCGTACCTAAATTGGCAAAAACAGAACCCTTATAGGGTTACTTTGTTGTCCGTCTGTTAAGGGGCCATTTAAGTATTACGTAAGCACTACGGGGGGGTTGGTGGTGATGGTGATTACGTCAGCAGGTTTTTTTTTAAGAAAACAGTCTCGATGTTCCAATATCACATGAAAATGAGTAGACAGACACATATCACTGAGCAATGTTTACGTAAGCATGTGGGGGAGGGTTAGATCTTTGCTTACGTAATACTTGAATGGCCTCCAAGACCCTTTTTCTCAGAAACGCGTGGAGGTATGAAATTGAAACTAATATTAAATAGCCAATTTCTTTACCCCAAAGTAGTAGTGAAAAAATTTAACTTCTAAGTCAACGCAATCTAGAGGTGAGGCCGATGCTCCATTTATGGCGCGCATTTTTGAAGGAAAACAAAACTTATGAGACACTTCCTGTTGAGCTAGAATTATGGAATTTAGCAAGAAACAAGGTCTCACTTTTTTCTTCACTTATACAGTGAAGAAAAAAATTTGTAAACCGTAAATTTGTAGTTACAAACTAATTACTGCTAAGCCATTCGGTAAAATCTTCTTTTATATAGGTAACCCTCGGTGCGCAAGTCTGACTCACACTTCACCAGTTCTTTACGTACTTTCTTTACTTATGCTCCTTCCTATTGTCTCCAGATGCGAGGATGGTGGAGGCGGCGCGGCGACAGGCACAGGCGGACGCGCGGCGTCGCTGCGGCTCGCCAACGGGCGCGTGGCGGCGCAATCGGCGGAGCAGCTGCCGCACTCGCCGGCTGACTGCGCCTCCGTGCGCATCAGCATGGACAACACCAACACCTGCTGCACCGACTCGCTCGTCACCGCCCTCGACGACGAGACTCTACTGTTAGGTAAGGAACTAGAAATTGTCATCTTAAGTCTAAGAAAGGATCTCAATATGGCCCATCATCACCGAGGCAGGCCGAAAACAACACTAGCATCCCGACATAGACTAGACAGGTCGGCCAGAAAAATAAATGGAAAAAAAATATGGTGAGGCTTTTGCACAGCTGTGGGGTAACATAAGCTGGGTAAAATAAAGACCTCTTGTCTAAAACTCTTCGTAAAGTCCGAATTGTGGAATGTGTTTAGGACTATACCTAATGTTCATCGTTCAGCACGGATTCATTCGGAATAAGAAGGAGAAAAGAGCTAAAAGTAATACTATGGTCCTTGTTATCTGCATAGGTAGACAATAAGACCTTTCGAAAAAGATACGTCATGACGGAAGCATCATCGTCTTCTTCGTTCCGTTCTTGACAGATCAGTCGAAGTCATGTTGAATGTTGTACTATTGATAGTGTAATTGTAGTTTGTTTGCCAATTATACCAAAGGAAGAGATGTGTGATGCGTGTGACGTGAACTGACGTGTCTTGGTAGCCCGCAAAATTCAAATTATCAGTTTTTAAAATTTTGCGGATTAGAGTCAAGTTGTTTATTGACTAATATGGTTCACGGCCGTAATATGTATTTATTAACGGGATTATAAATTAAATAAATTAAACAACCTCTTCAGTTCGGCTTCCCCCTTTGGAATGACAATTTCCCAAAAAAAAAAATCAATAAGGGTGTTTTTAATATCATGCGGTTTTCATCACGCATGCGGGATTGTTCCGCACGCAAAATCCAACTTCACTCGCTATTTAGTCAGGTACATCACATGCCCGCATTTCAGGTGTTAATTTGGATATCTCGCCATCTTGGTCAGTGCAAGCTTGTTGAATGATGCGTGCATTAACAAGCTACGGAAGTGGGTCGTTGACATCGTCATTCCTCATGTCTGTACTCCGAAGATTACAGTTCTGCATCAAGAAAGCGGTGATAACTTTACAGTCAACTCGGTAAAGATGATATGGTTGATAGTTTCATTGGCTTCTGATTTACAGAATCGATCCATTGTTTAAAATCGATTTTCTTGACCTATAAAATCGATTCCATAACCATTCCTATCTGGCACCAATTGCCTGGCATTTATGCTGTTCTGACGGACCTATTTCAGCCGTGAAGCATACCGTTTTATTTTTCCCTCTTTGTGGTTTTGCTTAGAGCTAACTAATGTTTGTGTACGCTGTGTTGTGCCAAGTAAATCTATTTTCGTCTTCTTTATCTTCTTCGACAAAAACCATTTGTGTTACTACAAGTAGTACAATATATAAGTAACTAAAATAAAACGCATGACTCATACAGATTCCTCCTTGCCTTGCTCCAGCTAATCTAGTTGTGACGGTATTCACTCCACTTTATATTGGCTAGTAGGGCAGGCAGAGGCAGTTTTAAATCAAGTGCCAACGCCTGCGACCTCCTGAAGTATGTAAAGGTCGGGTACGTTGGCACGTGCCTCCTTGCACAATACTACGAGTGACGTATGCAGTGCAACCCTGTACGATTGTCTTGACCCATTTTATTTCAAATGTTGAGATGTGTCGAATATAGACCGTTTTAGATTTTAATATTTAATTTAATTGTCGCTGGATACCAGGCCACGATAGGGTCATGGGAGTTTAAGAAAGAGATTTTATTTATTCACTAGCTTCTGGCAGCGCCGCGTGAAAGTCGGTTTCTCCATACAACCTTCCAACCCCGTTTTACCTCCTTGAGTTTCGAAAAAATCCGTTCTTAGCGGATGTCTGCACCGTATAAGGAACCTATCTGCCTTTTAAGTTTGTAGGTATTATAGTTTCTGAGATTTCGTGATTAATCAGTGACTAGTATTTCGCTTTTATATTTAAAGTTTAAAACTTCATGCAGCATAAAGGTTCAAAGGCGGACTTAATACTTTAGACCGTCTCTACCAGTCAACCAAAGGTGGTGAAAAGAAACCTTGGCAGATGTATAAAAAGAATACATAATATATATATATACTTAGATATAATTAACATTCATATACATCTATATAAGTAGGATGTTATTGGGCATTCTATTCCACCTTTCGCTCTGTCGCTCGCTTCGCTCGCTCGTCGCGGTGGAATAGAATACCCAATAACATTTTTTGAAAACATTGGTTCAGGGCCTATTCCACTTTCAAATCTAATTTACAAAATTCTATTTTTTATTGAAGGACAGCCATGGTGAGCAAACTTCTATCAAATATATGTACTAGTCGTACTGAGCAACGAGCAATCGTTTAATTGTTCGAGTTAGCGATGACTTATAAATGTGTATGTAATACCTTATTTGAATCATTAACAATATAACCCTTCTAAGCAGTCGTCATGAAATTTGTAAAACAACCACAATTGTTACAAGTAAAAACATTTTGTGTGAATTCTCAGGAGACTGGTTTTCGCCATGGAGAATTATTACCTAACTCGGTACGAGGCATCATTTGCGGACCGTCAAATTGTGGAAAAACTAATTTATTAATTGGTCTTCTTATACATGAGAACGGTTTAAGATTTCAAAATGTGTATGTTTATTCGAAAACCTTGCAACAACCAAAATACGTTTTTTTAGAAAAAGTCTTACAAAAAGTACCAGGCATTTCATTTCAGAAATATCGTGAAAATGAGCAAGTACTGAGTGTTCAAAACGCAAAACCGAATTCTGTAATTGTATTTGATGATGTTGCTTGTGAAAATCAAAATAACATTCGCGATTATTTTGCTATGGGCAGGCACAAGTCCATCGATTGTTTTTATCTAAATCAGACTTATAGCAAAATCCCTAAACAGTTAGTACGAGACAACGCTAATCTAATCGTTCTGTTTAAACAAGATGAAAGAAATATGAGACATGTTTATGAAGAACATGTCAACACTGACATGACATGGGCTGAATTTCGTGAAATGTGTTCAAAAATATGGAGTATTCCTTTCAGTTATGTTGTGATTAATAAAGATTGTTCCAAGAACAAAGGATGTTATAGAAGTAAATTTGATACGTTTGTAGTCTTTGACTAAGGATACGAATACATGTATATATAAGACTATTACCGAGCTGTCATTATTATTCGCCTTGCGACGCTGATTCGATTAGGACAAACTTACCACTATGGAAAAATCATTAAAGCGACAAATTGTTGACGCAGCAGAAGCTGTAAAGGTAAAAGTACGTAAAATGAGAGATGCTGAGGTTAATAATAAACAAGCACTGGAATCAGTTTTGAAACCTATAACTGAGCCTCTCAACCTAATTGCTAATGCTAATAAGCAAACTCCTCTCCTGCAAGCTAATGATAATTTTGCTGATGTTCCGTTTATTGAGAAAACTTTGGAGAAAGAAAGAACTGATAGCGCAGAAAGTAATTATAACAACGGTGATGAGAACGAAAAATATGAATCCGATGTCAACAGAGACTCTTCCTATGAATCAGTAGTTGAAAGTAATCAAGATTGTGATACGTCATCTTGGTCAGTATCTTCGGAAGCATTGGTAGATATTCCATTTGGGGTTAGAGCAGAACGCGGGAAACTGATGTTAGGTTCTGCTTCCATAACCATCAACGATCAGTTCATCACTGTAGCTGGACATAAATATCGTAATACGCCTGGTTTAAAACAGTTGTTGCTCAAGAAAGATGTAAACTTAAACTTGGTGACAGATAGTGATATGCAAAATTATAAATCTATGTTACTTGATACAAATGCACATCGTCGTGACTATGAACCAAGTAAGCCAATAAAAAGTAATAAAGGACAAAAATATTTGCAAGTTATTAAACCTCTTTTTAAACTGAAGAATGCAGTTCACGGAAAGGGTCTACCGTTACTAAAAAAGTGGAAAAAAAACGTTGATTTAGTGTACTGGGATGATCCTAATGAATTAGTAGAAAGGTTGAAATTATTAATTGCGTCAAGAGATGCTGGCAACACAGGATTAGATAATGAAATTATATCTATCATTGAAGAATTGCGTGAAAGTAAAATTATAAATAAATAAATATTTTAAAACTTGGTTATTTCACTATCAGCCTCTCGATACAATACACCTGAAAATGAATGTAGACAAATTTGGACACTACATTCATAAAAGAATGCGTTTGTCAGAGTTATTTGAGTTTAATGAGAATGCATTGCTAAAATCAGAAAACGGAGATTTCGATTTAAAAACATCAAGACTGAGAGGAATTAGATCTCCAGTAGAAGCAGATGATGCTGTGAACAAGGATTATGTAGATCAATTGAATGCTACAACATTAAGAGAAGTAAATAATTTGATTGGTAAATTGCGTTCTCAAATCATAAAAGATGCAAAGGGCACAGTTCAAGCTACTTTAAAAGCAAATATACCTGAGATTATAACTCATTTGCAAGATAAGTTTCATACTAAAACAGAGGTAGAGAAATGACTTCAAAAAACTCCTCAATGGTCAAACAGCAAATTGTAAATGAAATCCACAAAGCGGCACGAAGAAACTTTCCGCGACGTTCTGTTATTCTGAAAGGAATCCACGATTTATGGCAAGCAGACTTGATGGATATGCAAAATCTGAAAAAGTACAATAAAAACTATAAATTCATCTTAGTGGTAATTGACTGCTTCTCAAAGTATGTCTGGGCTGAACCGTTAAAGTCGAAAAATAAATTTGATGTTACTCGTGCTTTTGAACATGTACTGCTTAGTAGTCGTAATAAACCTATTAACTTACAAACTGATAAAGGGACAGAATTTTATAACATCACTTTTCAAAACCTTATGAAAAAGCATAATATTAACCATTACTCTTCGTTTTCTACTAAAAAAGCATCAATTGTAGAGAGATTAATTAGAACTTTAAAAAATAAATTATACAAATATTTTAGTCTCAATGGAAACTATAAGTGGCTGGGTCAACCATTGGTGGCTACAATGCAGAGATATAACAACACAAAACATCGCACTATTCAATTTAAACCGGCTGATGTGAATAAAAGTAATGAAAAAGTAATTAAAGAAAATATAAACAGAATGAACAAACATGATTTAGTTCAGTGGAGACCTAAATTTAAAGTTGGTGACTGTGTTCGTATAAGTAAATACAAACATAATTTTGAAAAAGGTTACACTCCTAATTGGTCCACAGAATTATTTATTATAAAAAAGGTGAATAAATCCTTGCCAGTGACATATCACATAGAAGATCAAAGAAAGCAAAAAATATTAGGAGCTTTTTACGAACAAGAACTACTAAAATCTAATTATCCTGACGTTTATTTAATAGAAAAGGTTTTGAAAAAGAAAGGAAATAAACTGTATGTTAAATGGTTAGGTTTAAACAGTGCAGAAAACAGCTGGATTGAGAAAGCTGAAATAATAAACTAAGATATTATATAACTATTTCTCATTTGAAATCCTATCATTATAATTTGAGTAATGCAAGGAGGCGGACTAGTTAACAACATAATTAATAATCTACCATTCGAAGTTCATTTGCCGGGATATAATTATTGCGGACCAGGAACTAAACTTCACAAACGCTTAGCACGAGGTGATCGAGGTGTAAATAAGCTAGACGAAGCTTGCATGCAACACGACATTGCATATACAAACCATACTGACTTATCTAATCGTCATAAAGCCGATTTACAACTACTTAACATGGCTAAACAAAGGCTTAAATCAAAAGATGCAGGAAAAGGTGAAAAACTAAGCTCTTGGCTAGTGAGCAAAGTTATGAAAGCGAAACTAAAGTCTGGATCTGGCATTAAAACATTTAAAACCTTAGTTTCAAAAATAAAATCAAAAATTAAGAAACTCAAACATAAGGATAATAAAACTATAATAAAAGCAGCTTACTTAACCGCAAAAAAGTTATTTCCCAACATTCACCATCGAATTCGAGTACCCCGAGTAATACCCTTACCAAAGAGTGGAGGAGTTCTACCTTTAATTCCAATTTTCGCTGGTTTATCAGCTTTAGGGACTTTAGCTGGTGGTGCAGCTGGAATTGCAAAAACCGTTAATGATTATAAAGCAAGCAAGCAAAATTTACAAGAAACAGAACGACATAATAGAGCTATGGAGGCTTTAGTGTTGGGCAAGGGTTTATACATTAAGCCCTATAAAAGCGGTAAAGGATTATTTATTACTTCAAAAAACTAAGAAATATGCTACCTAATCGTCCTCTAACTGATGTAGACATCCAGAAGTATTCAAGAGACATTCCATATTTTCGTGGGGTGTACATGAAAGATCGACTACCTCGGAAACCGAAACACATTGAATGTGGTATCGTTAACTTAGACGATTCGAAGAATGAAGGAACGCATTGGGTAGCTTATACTAAAGTATACAATCACTGTGAATACTTTGATAGCTATGGGAATCTAAAACCTCCGATGGAATTGATGCAATATTTAAAAAATTGTAGTGTTTTTTATAACTACACAAGATATCAAAAATTCAACGCAGTTAATTGTGGTCATTTATGCTTAAACTATTTGCAGACTTTTTGGAATAAAAATATTATATAAAATATACGCTTCTCTTTCATTTCAATCATTTGCAAGATGTCCCTCACTTTGTCGATTACTGGAGCCTCATCAGTGTTAACTACATACTATTCCAATACGTTACAATTAGATGGAGAGTATGAGTGTGCTTTATTGCACTTTTCTACGTTTAATTCTATTCCAAACATTGATAAAAGTAATAATAAGTTCTATTATGGCTCTGATGAAGTTATTGAAATACCTGAAGGTACTTATGAATTGCAAGATATCAGCGATTACTTAAAATTAGAAATAAAAAATGCAGCGATCAAATTACGGTGCAATAATAATACTTTAAAAACTACAATATTTTGTACAAAAGACATTAATTTTATCAAAGAAGGCTCTTTTAGAAAACTATTAGGATTTGACAAACAAATCTTGAAGGCAAATAAATGGCATGTGTCGCCGTCTCCAGTCAACATTCTACCTACGACCGTAGTCAGGGTTGAATGTGATATTGTAAGTGGTTCATATATAAACGGTGAACCAAGTCATATTATTCACGAATTTGCACTTAATGTGCCACCTGGATATAGGATCATAGAAATTCCGAAGAACGCTATATATTTCCCAATCAACCAAAACAACATAAGCTGCATACATATCAGGCTGCTAGATATAAACAATCGATTAATCAATTTACGTGGTGAAGAAGTGCAAGTATATCTGCATCTTAGAAGAAAAAATGATTGACTACAATAAAAATGTGTCTCAACAAGTAAAGAATATCAGTTCTGCTCGAGCTACCTATCAAATAAGACCTCTCTCTAAAAAGAAAACAAAATTGACTAAAGATAATAAAGCATTCCTTAGAGCCATCGGATTGTTAAAATGAATATCTTAGACGTTTTAGCCCCTCCGAATTATGATAATACTATAGAAGGTATCGAATTTCATTCCTACAAGCCATATGTAACAAGTTTTAACAGGAACGATGAAATTCGTATACCTATCAACCAACAAGACTTGTACATATTACCATCGGCTAGCACCCTCTATTTAGAAGGAACTGTTATAGTTACCAAAAAAGATACGAAAGACAAAGCTACTAGTGTACATTTTACGAATAATGCTCTACTCTATTTGTTCCAAGATATAAGATATGAGCTAAATGGAGTGGAAATTGATAAAATAAAAAATGCAGGTATAACAACAACCATGAAATCACTAATTTCAATGAATGAAAGTGAATCTAAAATGTCTAATGCCTGGGGATGGAATATTGAGGGTGTAAAAAATATCGATGGAGGAAGATTTTCTGCTTCTATACCACTTCGTAACATTCTCGGCTTTGCTGAAGATTTTAATAAAGTCGTGATAAATAGTAGACATGAACTGATATTATTAAGAAGTAGCACTAATTTGAACGCAGTTAAACTTAATACTGGCGAAGTAGTAGATGATGTTCAGATTAATAAAATCATATGGCGCGTACCTCATGTTAAAGTATCTGACAAAGAAAAAATTGGTTTGTTAAAATTATTAGAAAAAGATCGTCCACTTCAAATGATATACAGAAATTGGGATCTGTACGAATACCCCGCTTTACCTAAAACTACAAAACATACCTGGTCTATCAAAACTTCATCTCAGATAGAAAAACCAAGATACGTTATTATTGGTCTACAGACAAAAAGAAAAAACAATGCAAGTTCTGACATGTCTCAATTCGATCACTGCTATCTTCGAGACGTTAGAGTTTATCTAAATTCAACTTATTTTCCATACGAGAACTTAAATGTAAGTTTTTCTAATAACAGAATTGCTTTATTATACGAACAATACATCAGATTTCAACAGTCGTATTACGGACGTCGCTCGGAGCCCATACTCAGTGAAACAATTTAGAGATATAGCGCCGCTGTTTGTAGTCGATTGCTCTAGACAAGCGGATAACTTAAAGACAGGTCCGGTCGTGGATGTGAGAGTAGAAATTGAGAGTGATTCAGAGATACCAGACCAAACTTCAGCATACTGTCTCATTCTGAACGACTGCATTGTTGAATATAGACCCCTAAGTAACATCGTTAAGAAGATATCATGAAGCCGGATACCCTTATAGTAGAGCTGCAAGGATTTAAAGATAATATAAATAATTTCATCGTCAAAGAATTAGCCATTGTGGGTCAGGATCATACACAGACGTTCTTGGTAAAGCCACCATATTCATTCCATTACCTAACACCAGAAGAAAAAAAGCATGTGAGGTGGTTAGAAAGAAATCGAGGAATTTACTGGAGTGAAGGCTACATAGACTACAAAGAGTTTCATCGTGTTATTATACCCTATTTAGAAAACAAAAAAATTATTACAAAAGGCTTGGAAAAGATAAAATGGATTAAAGAGTTATGTGCAAACTGTGAAGTGATCGATATAGGGGACAAAGGTTGTCCTAATTTTATGAAATTAAAACAAAAGTACTGTAAAATTAAAGCTGATTTTAATTGTGTAAACCATAAAAAGAACTGTGCATTAAATAATGCAGTATGTATTAGGAAATGGTATGATGATAATAATATGTCTGTGTTTAATATGTTTTAATTTTATTATGTATAGTTAATAAAAATCTAAATATACTTTTTGTTTTATTTATATGTGTTTAGGGTAACTCAAACAGCAACTTTATATTAGCTCTAATTAGGTGAATTGCGATGAGTAAGTATTCTATTAATTTAAAAATATTCAAAACATATAACAAATAATGAGATTAATTTGAGCTAATTTAAAGTATATGTTTGTGTAATGCTAATAAAACATAATTTGAATTATAAATATATTTTTTTATTTAGTTATCACATTATTTACAAAATACATAGTTACTTACACTTATCCTTATTAATTATATTTTTATTTAAATATATGAGACAAATCTTGATGACCTAAGTAGATACATTTTAATACACTAGCAGATTAGCAAAGTACAATAATTAATTACAAGTAATAATAATAATAATACAGCCGCAATCTTGCTAACACTAGATTAACTGAGCAAATCACAATCTAACACAATAAGTTAAGAGTAGACATAATTATATAGAAACTACTCACTAATAACAATCGTCACCACAAAGTTTTTTCGAAATTTTGTTTATTAATGATTGTGTCTCTTCCATAACATAGTCCACCGGTTCACTAACTACATATTGTGCACTTAACACTACCACATCGTCATTTTCACTTGTATTAACCACGTTTTCTTGTCGCTCACTAATGTCCAACACTTGTATCTGGATCAGTCGTAAACCTTTTTTCTTTTCGTTATTTAATACGTATGATTGACATAAAGGATGCTCTTCCGATGCTTTGCGTTTTAAGCCCTCCCGTCTTGTTCTAGATTTTTTAATGGCTGGTTCAGGTCTGCGTTGCTCTGGAATATGCCAGCTTAAACTTGGAGTCGGGAAGCCTTGGCCATATTGGGAGAACATGATGTCAGGAGAATCACACATTATTGATGCTCTGAAAGAAAATATTATGATTAATACCAGTGACAACACTCTTAAGAAAATTCACATTATTAACTTAAGCTCTAAATGATAAATACTTACATTTCGTTTTATTTAACGTAATGTGACCGCTTGAGCTGGCTGCCTAACGTTGTATGTACATATTTTAATCTTATTATTGTAGCAAACTGTGGATGTTTTGGTAATCTGACTCCATAAGTAATGAACTGTGAATCAAATTCGACTTCAAACAAGTCGAGACATGATTTTGTAGCAAGTTGGTGCTGTTTTGACAATCTGACTCCTTAGTAATAAACTGTGAATCATTTTCGACTTCAAACAAATCGAAACATGATTTTGCCAGTGCGTGGTATTAGGCATAACACCTGGAATAAGATTAAAACTATCTTACTTTGCATATCATGATAGAGGTACCAGATAGCGCAATGCGCTTTGTCAACAAAAATGTAAATGAAACATATTTATAATTGAAAAAAAAAAAAAAAAAAAATTTCTTAGGTAGTACCTAAATACATTGCTTATTTTCATTGTATGCTTATCGTTGGTATTTAATCTATATCGAGCAGTAATTACTTACATAATATACAATTTATTTCGTAAGTAGTAACTAAAATACAATTCTTATTTTAGTAAGCATTTAATCTATATAAAACAGTAATTACTTACATAACACACAATTTATTTCGTAACTGCATAAAAATATTTATTTAATGCACTACTTAAATATATTTGTATTACCCCACGCTAAAGTAGATACTTTATCATATAATAACAACCGTTTATCATCATTGCTTGAAAGTGCTATTTTATTTACATCTTGAGTAAATATTTCAAGTTTTATTGACTTAAATAATATTTTTTTTTTTCAAATGTAACGTATTGATCGAAATAGATTGATTTTAATTCATAAAAAATACCATATCAGCAGTATTTGTGTCATTACAAAATTCAACCTTAATTACAGCTCTACAAAGTTGCATGATTAATTTGTGTTAGTTACGTCAAATTAAAGCGTAATGATACCCAATTTTCTGCCTAATTACAATTTTTTATTGAGAAATATAAAACCATCGCTTTTCGCTCGCCGACAGAGATGAACCCGACACCTAGCTGTCGCTTATGAAAAATACATTAAGATTATAATTAATTTTGTATGTTTGTTTATTGTACTATTATATTATGATTTCCACATAGCATCGCAAAATTCAATAAATAATAAAAATCTTTTTTATACAAATGTAAATAAAAATAATTATTTCAGAGTGATGAAAAAATTATTTTTTATACAGAATAATTAACGGAAGCGAATCCGCATCAAAAAGTTAGTTTGCAAGTGTGTTGTAGTAAAACTTAAAATTACTAGATAATATTATAAAACCATTAAATATCTAAAAATGAATATATGAGTTTAAAATAACAACGTTCAAAAGTTTTAGGTAGAAAGCTACTGCTTAATTCATTTTTGATAGAAGATACATCCTTCTAATAATTTTGAATTGATACACCTACTATCTAGTTAGAGATATGCATATCTTAGCAAAAGCGTGTATACGTATTTTACAGTAAAACTATCAAACTGACACACAAACATAATTCATACTTTAATGAATCACATTAGTTTTGGGAGGTTTTGTATTATACAAATTTTAACTATGATTACAACATAGGATAAGGCGTACACGTGGATCAAAGCGGATGCATTGTAATTGTAGAACACCTGTGAACCACCCACACATAGACATATGGAGCGCAGCAAATTTATACAATGCAACTTTGCAATTTTGATGTTGCAGTAAAACTTAAAATTACTAGATAATATTATAAAACCATAAAATATCTAAAATGAATGTATGAGTTTAAAATAACAACGTTAAAAAGTTTTAGGTAGAACGCTACTGCTAAATTCATTTTTGATAGAAGATACATCCTTCTGATAATTTTAAATTGATACACCTACTATCATGTACACAAATGACAATGTTGTGTGAGATATGCATAATATCTTAACAAAAGTGTGTATACGTATTTTACAGTAAACTTATCAAACTGACATACAAACATAATCCATATTTTAATGAATCACATTAGTTATGGTTTTGTATCATACAAATTTTAACTATGACTACAACATATAATATACGTGGATCACAGCGACCGCGTTGTAATTCTAGAACACATGGAAACAACCCACACATTGCCATATCAAACGCAGCAAATTTATATAATGCAACTTTGCAATCTTGGTGATTCTTAAGAGTCACTTACACTTATCGTATGAACGTTCAATATGATCGCTTCTGCAACCGTCGTCCGGCGGATAATACATTAATAAACGGACCGGTATGTGTCAATATGATCGTTTCTGCGCCGCCATCGTTCGGCGAATAATACAATAATAAACGGACCGGTATGTGCGAATTATCCGTTTGACGGGAATTGTATCAGTGTAACACGCTCTTAACATAGCAGAAAGTGATGTGGTGGTATATAAACGTATTTATTTAACGGTACAGTTTATGTTGGTAACGTGCAGAGAGGTGTTGTCTGAATGAATTAAGCTAAAATTCAGACGTCCTTGGAGTTCAATCTGAACCACAAAATACGAAATAACGTGTCATCTACACACGTTGTCTCTAATTTGTGAAGAGACGTGAGGCAAACTGCCCTGAATCTTAGTTTAATGATTATTGTGGTGTTCACTAAATCACTATTTAGGGATTTGGATTTATAAATTAAACAACAAAATTATCAGTAAGTAGGCACAACTAGAGAATGACGTGTGGTCGGCCTCGGGTATCGATGGCGAGTGCTCACGACGTCACACTTCAGTTGGTCTACATTTATTGAGTATACCACATCTCTTCCTTTTTATAAAATGATTTAGATTTCAAGATATTTAGCACTCAGATGATAATTTACAATATTAACTAGTTCGGTTTTCAAGTTCAATTACAGTATTAGGATTTTTAAAGTATATGCCACATGATTTTTATTTTATTTTTTTATGCCACATGTCTTCCTTTTTTTTATCAAGATTTTAAATGTAATTACAATATTTAGCATTTAGACGCTAATTGGGTATTGAAGTGCAATTACAGCATTTAAAATTTAGAAATTAAATGCGTTTAACATAAATTTTACTATGTTTCGTACGAGTATTAAAACATGCTTTAAGTTTTAAATTACAATATACTATGTTATACAGTTAAACATTCGAGTTTTTAAGTACAATTTACTTTATTTTGCAGTTAAACATTCGTCTAGTTTTAAAATACAATAATCTTATTTTAGATTTATTAATATAAAATTAATACATTTAAGTAGCATTAAAGTAATAATGTCAATATTTAAATGATATTATGTTTATTTTGCAAGTAACGTTTTTTTTTTTAAAAAAAACTTTAACACGTAATTATTCTTTTTTCATTTTAAACTAGATGAGGCCTGTGTTTCCTAGCTGACTACTCTGAGAAGAAACACAGAAACAAACTCAGAGGTCAAAGTCCTTTTAAAATCCACAGTAAACATGTAATGGTCAAATCATTATGAGAACCTGCAGATTAGTGTTTGAGATATTAAACTTTAAGAAGCGTTTCTATTTGCTTTCAACCTTCTTCGTGCTTTAAATTGAAGGTGTTGGTGGCTTGGTGGTCTTCTTTGATGTTCCTCTTGTTGTTTTGTTCAATTTTGATTTCTGGTTTCCTTTACGAGTGACTATTATAACGAAAGATACTCTCTTTGTTTATTTATTGTTTGGGTTTTTTGTGTCTAACTTCTTATTTTTAAGCACGCACAATGGTATTATCGATGGGTTGCTGGATACGAATTTTCTCGTTTATTTATTTATGTTTTGGTTTTACTTTGTGTCTAACTTCTTATTTTTGAAGTTTGCACAATGGTACCTAATATAGTAATGAATTGCTGGATATGAATTTCTCGTTTATTTATTTATGATTTGTTTTGTTTTTTTTTTTGTGTTTAACTTCTTATTTTTTTGAAGTATGCACAAATGGTACAATATTGATGAATTTCTGGATATGAATTTTCTTGTTTATTTATTTGTGTTTTTGTTTTTCTTTGTGTACAACTTCTTATTTTTGAAGTAGGCACAAAATGGTAAGTACTATATTGATGACTTGGATATGAATTTTCTTGTAGTTTCTATTAAACATCTCGCCTTGAATATTTCTTAAGGTCTGATATCCTGTTTCGTCATAATTAAAGCCATCTTTGGTCCATTTTTTTTGTATTGAAAAAGTTACTCCACGTTTAATACTGTGTGTATTAAATCCCTGATTTCACATTTGTCTGCCTATATCAGGCTTATATCCCCTTTTTTTCTTTGACTTAGACATGCAATTTACATACACAAAACACCCAGACTCAGAACACTATCTGTTGGCCAACTTGAGATTAGCACCTTTGAAGTATGTAGGTATATATAATAACTATTATTTTGTTCTATCTAGAAACAATTACGCTCTTTTAGTGAGTTATAGGAATAGGCAATTGGTTTGTTTTAAACATGACACAATTATGTTGTTTGGTTTCGATTTTAGCCTAAATATGATATCCTGATGGACGTATGTTTGTGCTTGGTTTTATATAGTCCTTAGGCTTATAAAAGCTACATTCTTAATTTTTTTAATCAATGTCTTTGTTCCTGTGGTTAAGGAATCTTTTTATAACCTATACTTTATTACAGGCTCAATTATTTATTGGATAACCCACTTTGTGAGTATTAGGTGCCTTAACTGGTTGGCCTTTGACCTGAATGTGCTCTGGCGGTTTGGAATGTCATGTTTTGCTTGCTTGTTTTAATTATTTGTTCTTTGACATTTCTCTTTTTTTTTTTTTTTTGATACAGACTTTTAAAATGTATGCATTATCATATAGTAGTTACATCTACTTATTGATCCGAGTATCGGTAGTTTCTTGCCCGTACAACGTGCAAATTTGTATTGAATTCAATTCAACTCATGAATTCAATTAGATATACTAAAACTTTGCCTCGTTTATGTCTCTGAAGACATTGTGCATGAGATTTTTTGATCAATTACTGAATTAGCTAACAGAACTACCTTCAGCTCTACTTGAGTACGATCTTTTGTCATTATAGCCAAGGTATTTTTTTTCAAAACCAATAGTTTGATTTTTTGGGTCGAAATTTGGAGTTTCCTTTTTCAATAACATTGTTTCAGAAAACAGCGGATTTCTTCATTAGGTTCCATGGTGTGAAAGTCTAGATTGACTGTCTTATTTTTAACTACTTGTAGTTTGAGAGGTACTTGATGACATTCATCTTCAGAAAATGAATAAGTTTCAATTGATATATAATAAACACTAGCAATTTACTGATTGACTTCTTAACTATTCATTAACTTCGATTTCAGCATGTAGAAAGTGTTTTCAGTGCTTCAAAGGTAAATATAGCTTTGCTGAATTTTGGAGTCATTGATTGGCTTTGCTAGAAATACTACAGAGATAATGCATCAAATATCCCTTGCACGTATATTATTTAGTATGTAACAATCAATTATTACAATTATTGCATTGTCGTCGACGCGACGTAGCAAATAAGTACTAGACGTTTTCTTTAGTATTTTGTTTCTATTTATTTTTTAGCTTCATTTGTTGTCATTTGACGAGAGACAGACATATTATTTTCTCTTTCATTGATCCTCGTCTGGCATTATTTCAGCAAATAACGCTTAAAATGCCTCTTTATGCGATGTGTATTAATTATAGAGCATGATCTGAATTGTCAATAATTGTTCGAACTACAAGCACTTTTGTGATTAAGTACCACAATTTTCATGACTTGCATGATAACACCCAATTAATTGTTGTGGTTTGACAAGAGGTTAGTACTCTTTTTATGCCATTAGCATTAATTATAGGGCATGAAATGAATTTTCATTAATTTATTGTACTGTAATCACTTTTGTGATTGCCACAATTTTCATGACATGCATGATAACAACCAATTCATTGTTGTTGTTTGACAAGAGGTTAGTACTCTTTTTATGCCATTTGCATTAATTATAGGGCATGAAATGAATTTTCATTAATTTATTGTACTATAATCACTTTTGTGATTGCCACAATTTTCATGACATGCATGATAACAACCAGTTCATTGTTGTTGTTTGACAAGAGATTTAGTACTTTTGTGTTTTTCTTTTTTATTTATTATTGGTCCCTGTTTTGCAGTGTTTCTGAAAACCAAATTTGGAAACACCTTTTATGCAATTAGCAATAGTTTTATAGGAAAGGACCTTTTATCACGTTTGTGATTTTAATTGCTGAATCAGCAACACAGTTTTTATTCAAGTGTCAATTCCTCTAAGGCGGGTAATAACTTTGACTCTGGCTATCGTGGACTATGTAGTTCAATGTCGAGTTTGCTGTTCCTTAAGGGTTTGCTTAAGCAATGATTTCCCATTGTCATAAGGAGGTCAGGACATTGAATCTACAACTATACCTACGAGTACTTACAATTCAAAATCAGTTACTTGAAATTGAAGCAAGAATTTGCCATAATTCAAATTAGTTATTTTTATTCATTTTCATCTTGTTCTTATTGTACTAAACTAAAATGAAAGAATCGAGTAGATGCACAACACATCGTTACTTTATTTATGACCCTGAATTGATTACTTATAGCCAGCTATGATAAGAGCTCTATGGGTACTGTTCCCATAAAATTTTAAATAAACAAACTCTAGCTAGCGAGGCGCACAAAGGCCCATCAATAGGTACCTGCGCCGGAGCGACATGCCACTCAGCAAAACGTCCACTTGAATTATGGGTTAAAAACCAAACACATGAGCGTTATAACGCGTGTGACAAATTCTTTGTTTGATGAGTAAAGCCAGTGCAAAATGTATTTTATTTAATCAGCCATAAGGATTTTAGGACACTTATTTAGTTTTAACAATATAATTATAGTAATACCTAATCAGGCATCACATAACTTCAAAGTATCGAAGTGGTACTTGCGTTAAAACTGGTACTTAACGATATTCACGTTGGTACTTTTCATTTTTAGATCTAATAATATCATTCGATAAGATTAGCCTCTGTAAACGTGTTATTTAATATCGCTGGGACTTTTGATCGAATATTTTTCATTTTAATTCGATTCATTAACTTTGTTCATTAACGATCTCTCGTTGGTACTTTTATTTCGATCCTTTTAGGATCATATTATGTATCTACAAACGAATTTGGTCAACAAGCATCGTATAAGTACTTCGACGTAATTTGTGTTTTTGTATTAATGTATGTACATAGTTAGGTCTAGTACCTATACATGCTTAGTTTAGTTTTTATGTACTTATGTTTAGTATAAATACCTAGTTAATATTTAAGTTTCTTCTGTTGCTGTATTTGCAAAAAATAAAAGCAATAAAATTTTGGAAATTATATCTATTATCGAAATGTAGGGTAGATTGTGTGCCGTAATCACATTTAGATATACGGTCCCGTTTGTGTATGATTTCATTGATTGATCTATACTGCGCATCTCTCAGCTAAACACCGACGCAGATCGCTCATAGATCGGTAAATAACGACAGAAATATGGACATTTACTGAATTTCTTTTAGATAACTGTCACTTCTTTTTTTCTTTCAAAGCACTTTTTGTTGTAGGTAGGTACATAAAATAATAATTTTTCTGACCCATATCCGTAAGTAGTACATGATATTTTAGTTTTGGCCACTTTACTTACTGCGCTTTTTACTCGTCGCCAATGTGGTGTTCACTAAATCACTATTTAGGGATTTGGATTTATAAATTAAACAACAAAATTATCAGTAAGTAGGCACAACTAGAGAATGACGTGTGGTCGGCCTCGGGTATCGATGGCGAGTGCTCACGACGTCACACTTCAGTTGGTCTACATTTATTGAGTATACCACAATTATGGTATTCTAAAATTTAGATGTCCTTGGAATCCAATCTGGATCACAAAACACGGAGTGGCGTGTCAACACACGTTATCTCTGATTTGTGAAGAGACATGAGGCAATCAGTCCTAAATTTTAGCATACTGTGTTCAGATAGTTTGCTTAGTAAATGTGAAGTGAAAATGTGAAGTTGTGGCTTAGTTACTCGCTTAGTATTATAGTGGCATAGTGGCATTGCGAAAGAACAGAGAGATGTTGTCTGAACGAATTAAACTAAAATTCAGACGTCCTTGGAGTTCAATCTGGACCACAAAATACGAAATGACGTGTCATCTACACACGTTATCTCTAATTTGTGAAGAGACGTGAGGCAACCTACCCTGAATCTTAGTTTAATGATTATGGTATTCTAAAATTTAGATGTCCTTGGAATCCAATCTGGATCACAAAACACGGAGTGGCGCTGTCAACACACGTTATCTCTAATTTGTGAAGAGACATGAGGCAATCAGTCCTAAATTTTAGCATACTGTGTTCAGATAGTTTGCTTAGTAAATGTGGCTTAGTTACTCGCTTAGTATTATAGTGGCATAGTGGCATTGCGCAAGAACAGAGAGATGTTGTCTGAATGAATTAAACTAAAATTCAGACGTCCTTGGAGTTCAATCTGAACCACAAAATACGAAATGACGTGTCATCTACACACGTTATCTCTAATTTGTGAAGAGACGTGAGGCAAACTGCCCTGAATCTTAGTTTAAAGATTATGGTATCCTAAAATTTAGATGTCCTTGGAATCCAATCTGGATCACAAAACACGGAGTGGCGTGTCAACACACGTTATCTCTGATTTGTGAAGAGACATGAGGCAATCAGTCCTAAATTTTAGCATACTGTGTTCAGATGCGCACATCAAAAAAAAGGCCCTTTTCAGGGCCCCATATGATTCGATATTATTAAATATATTTCTTAAATGGAATGGTCGAAACGTACGTGAAGTTGTGTCTTAGTTGTGTTAAATTAGATTTCAAAGTGGAATAGGCCCCGAACCAATGTTTTCATAAAAATGTTATTGTGCATTTTATTCCACCGCACCGAATAAAAGATAGTATTTTGTAAATTAGATTTCAAAGTGGAATAGGCCCCGAACCAATGTTTTCAAAAAATGTTATTGGGTATTCTATTCCACCGCGACGAGCGAGCGAAGCGAGCGACAGAGCGAAAGGTGGAATAGAATGCCCAATAACATCCTACTTATATAATATACCTTTATATAAAATAAAAAAGTGGTTTCTGAGATGACTCCGCTATTTGAGTAGAAAATAATTCTGCAACTAAAAGAGATACCGGTGTCCTGGAACGCAAACGGCAACCGAAGGGCACAGGATGGGTTTTAGGATTTTAGTCAGAAAACGTTTATTTTTTTTATTACATGTAGTCAATCTCGTATATTTATTTTGGCCAGTGTATGTATATATATTGTAGTATCTGATAATATATCACTCTAATATATCTGAAAAAAAAATATAATCACCAAAAAAAAAACAATTTCGACACAATATGAAACTATTTTGACGTGCACATTTAAAACAATTACAAACCAGGAAAGTCAATTTAATCCAAACATTTCACTCATTAACCCCACCCTCAAGTATCGCTATAAATGTAATTTAAAAAATGAAAAAAAAAACAATGCTCTCACGCTATCCAACCGTTAAGCGTGTTATTATTGATCCTGGTAAGTACCTAAACATAATGACCATCACTGCAGTCACCACAAACTCTATGACGGTGCTGAATTCCTGGTTAACGTTGCCACCAAACCACGACCTAGAATTGAAGAAAAAACCCGAAAGTACTTTACCCAACACAAGCATCGAAATCCAAAACGTCACAATGAACATGTGGTCAATAACAGCGACTGGTGTGTTGATCTAGTGGTTAGTGGCCCTGACTGCTACGCCGCCCGTTGACCGTGTGTTCGATTCCCACTTAAGAGAAATATTATTTTGTGTGATGAGCACGATTATTAAATGTTCTATCTGGGTGTAATATATCTATAATATGTATATATTTAGGAATATAGAGTATGTTTATCATATGTGTAGTACTCATAGCACAAGCTCTGGTTAGTTTGGGACTAGATGGCGTTGTGTGATAGTTGTAGAATCTTTAAATATAAAAGCAAAATACCACTCATTAATTAATCACGAAATCTCAGAAACTATAACACCTACAAACTTAAAATTTGTCAGGTAAGTTCCTTATAGGGTGTAGACATCCCCTAAGAACGGGTTTTACGAAACTCCGCCCCTAAGGGGGTAAAACGGGGTTTGGAAGTTTGTATGGGGAAACCGACTTAGACGCGGGCGAAGCCGCAGTAGGCTTTCCATTATGAGCTAAAATATTGTCTGCAAAAAATTTCTAACTTTTCAACTCAAAAATAACATTAATGTAAACTGATTTTAAGTTTCAATTAGAAATGTTATGTTTTATTTGACTGCGGTGTTAGTTACTTATTAGTTTAACGAACAAGTACGTATGCTGTAACATTTAATTTACTTTAGTTTAGGTTTAGATTGACAAAGTTTATTTATGTTCTGTTATTTTAATTTCTGCTAACAAGAAATAAATATTGAAGTGGTTCCAAGTTAAAAAAGTTGAGAACGTCTGAGTCTATGAATTCTATCAGCGATAATGATAATCAAAAAATTCATAATGTATGCGATTGGACGGCACTACCGAAATTTCATGTTGTCAATCCCTTAGATTTCAGTTTTTTGACAATCGCTAATTAATAGAATCTCACTTTGGCTAGAGCCTTAGCTACTCGTAACAGTAATAAGTTATCAATCCCTTACATTTCAGCTTTCCTTCAAAGGCTTATAAAATTTCACTTTCAACAGAGCCTTAGATAACAGTTCTAATTTTTATCTAAAAACAATTAGGTCTTGATTAATGTTTTTAGGGCGATTCCGGTGAGGCAGTAACTCATAAAAAAAGTTTCAAAAATAACGTTTCCCGTTCCAGTTTCTAGTTATTTCGGTCCGAATCAATCACAAAAAAAACACACTGGAATTCTTAAATCGGAACTGAAAGCGCTGACTCATAGATTATATCCATCTGCGTGAGGGTCAATGACAGAAGCAATTAAGCAAGAACACATATAAAATAGAAACCTCAGATTTTTAGAACTTTATAAATCCGAAGCCAGTCTCTGGTGATTTGCGCAGTGCTTATACTACGCTTACTGTTTAGGATTTCGTAACCAAAGGGTAAACATGGGACGAGTTATGACTCTGGCTGTGGGCTATCCACAGTTGAAATTTTTAATTCAAATTAAATACTAAAAACAGAATGAAACAAATATTCAAGTGGGGCTCTCATACAGCTACCGTAAATTTTTTGTCGTTTTTTGTTACGGACGCACTCGCACTTGACCGGTTTGAGGAAAATAATAAGTTTCGATTAATTTCCAAAAGATAATTAGTTTTCTTACGCCGGGCCTTGGTACAGGCCATGGTCCAGATCGAGGAGCAATGGCAGGCAGTCGCCTCCTTCTGCGAAGCAGTAATGCTAACAAAGTAGGATCCAGATCCCGATTTCAGGCCACTGTAAGCGCGGGTTTGCGGACGGCGAGCAATGGGTAGCTCACTGTCCGGCCGTCTGGAAACCGTCCAGACCGAGCCCAAGTCGTCAACGGTGCGTTTTGTTCCACGCGCGCTTCAAGGAGATGTCAGTAAACCGTAGGGGCCCAGCAGGGTCGAAGCCTACTGGGGCACAAGTTATGTCAAAGTGAACTCCAGGGCCCTGGAGCGAAGGCAAAGAAGAAACAGGAGTGAGTTTTTAGTTAGTAAAAGTCTGACACACCCTCCCGTCAGCCCAAGGATGAAAGAAAAAAAAACCTGTGTTCCTTCAGTTGCCTTGTAAAGCCATGCTAACTATTTCGAATAATCCCGTAACTAAGTAGGTATAAGCAAGGGGCTTTACTGTGATGCATTTAGTTTTCATTCTCCGACCTAACCAACGCAAGTCAGACTGTTGTGATTATCATACTAACTCATGATGCTACATGACTAATGTGTCACTAGTTCAGTTAAGCGGAACTTCTAACTAGTGTGATTTTCAGGAATGAAAGATGAAGCAGAATGAAGGATGATAAGATAATTTTCTATTTACACGTAGACAAAACCGCTGGCAGAAGGTAGTATTATTATATATACGCCAAATGCTAATGTAGGTGTGATTTTACATGAATAATTGAATCGGCAAAAGGGTGTTCAATAACATTTTATTGAATATTTTAAGTTCTCTTAATTATAATGAATTGATATTTATCATAGCATTTATTAGTTTATAGTATTAGCATTTATACCTACTTATTTTATTATTATAAGCGACATATTTCAATGATACTACATTCTATTTGAAATATCTGCGGGCCTAAAAACGTTACATGAGCAATTCATCTAGAGCAAATCATATTCCGAATTCCTAGCAGATCATAAGCAATTCTTCTAATGTTCGTAAAATGGTTGCACAAATTAGTCGAATCATACTCAATTCACTGCATATCAGAATCATATTCCTTGTAAATATCGCCGTATAAAAAAAAATATGATTCATATTATGATTCTACAAAAGTGCCCTTTTTAGATCTGCAGTTGTTCATTTATTGTGCGTACCTACCACAGTGTTGTCTTTTTTAACCCAAAGGTTGACTGGTTGAGAATGCCTTGTTGCATTTAGTCCACCTATGTACCACTACCGTACATCGGGATCTCATGGCGAAATGGCGTTAGCGACTATCGCAACCACGTTCGGGGCGCGCCACAATTGGGGCGATAAGGCCCATCCTTGGGGCGTGGTTGGAAAGACCTCACGGCGTTCTCAACTTCCGCACGACGCATGTGCTTACCGAACACGGAAAGTTCGCTAACTACCTGTTCCGGATTCGTGCGGAGGATTCGCCCGGGTGTCGCCACTGTGCGGAACACCCGGAGGACACGGTGGAGCACACTGTAGAGGTGTGCCCCGCCTGGGCGGAGCATCGCCGTGTCCTCGTGGGGGCGATCGGCGGCAGCGCTCTCTCGCCGGGCCTTGGTTCAGGCCACGGTCCGTAGTGAGGAGGGATGGCAGGCGGTCGCCTCCTTCTGCGAAGCAGTAATTCTAGCAAAGGAGGAGGCCGACCGCATCAGGCAGAGGCAACGGGGCGCTCGCCCCAGCCGCCGCCGGAATTCCGATCCTGATTTCCGGCCACCGTAGGCGCGGGCTTGCGGACGGCGTGCCATGGGTAGCACGCTGTCCGATCGTCCGGTAACCGACCGGACCGAGCCCAAGTCGTCGACGGCGCGTACTGTTCCCGCGCGCCTCAAGGAGCTGTCAGCACACCGAAGAGGCCCAGCCTGCTAACTGCAGGCAGGCAGGGTCGAAGCCTACTGGGGTCATGGGTTAACTTCCGAAAGGAATGCTCGGCCCCGGCACGATAGGCTACGAAGGAACGGGGTAGGTTTTTAGTCAGTAAGAGTCTGACACTACTTCCCGCTCCGCCCAAGGGTGGGATTTGTCATTAGATGATAACTACCAAAAAAAAAAAAAAAAACTTGAAGATTAAATAGATAAATAACCTTAATGCTTGAACACACAGGTAAGCTGTGTAATATCGAACTTAGACAACCCACATTAACATCACTAGGTTACTGTCAGTCACCAGCAGTAAGGTCGATACAAAACTGCGCATCCTGTACAAACAGATTCTACTTAGATCGAAAACGAGTATAAACTTGATCGTACTGAATCTTTGCCCTAACGATCTGTTTGTCAGCCAATTACTTTGCAGCTTGCTCGTAGCCCTCCTAACCAATATGGCCGGAAAATATATAAATGCAGTCGCTGTGGCCAAATCTTTGGGCCAAATTCAGTAGATGCAAGAGTTTGCCATTATGAATGTATAGAAAGTTTACATTATAAAAGTACAGAAAGTTTGTCATTGCGACCGAAGCGGAATTCACACGAGCCGCAGGCGAGTGTGTTATGGAGCCGAGGGCTGCAGTGAAAAATTTGCACGTGTGTCAAACGACGTTTTTCAATACACTTACTGACACACTGACTCGTGGGGGTTGACCCGCGCCTCGTGGGGGTCGACGCGCGCCCAGCCTGATACAATAAACAATTTTATTACAATAAAATTTTGGCGGCACTTTTCTGAAATAGTGCGGAAAATAGTCCATTGCGTGCCTAAAAGCAGTGGGAGCGGGTTTTCGAGGAAGTGAAAACATTTATTTGTGACTTACACAGGACAACAACAATAAAATTTAAAAAGTAAAAAATAAAATTAGCTAAACTGTCAATAACCCAAAATAAAAAATGTAACATCAAAACGTAAAAAAAAAATATAAGTAAGAAAAAATTAAATAGGTAAAAATAAGTATATGCATAGTTTCCGAAGGATAATGTCAAAATTATAGATTAATTCTCAGTAGCTGTGTAACACATGACATTGCGATTCCTTTAAAAGTCAGTATTTGAACTCTCCCAGTGACGTTTCCATAATAGCCACAAATTGCCTTGATCTCTCATTTTTTCGATTTCATCTCTGGCCGCCGGGCACCGCTCAATAAAGAGCCTACAGTTTAGTATTTGTTCTTTCCAAGACAAAATTACCAACGATTTTTTTATACTTAAGATGGTAGATACTGATTCTTTCGTATCGAGTTATCAAGACATTATGACGACTTAGAACTTCAACAAAGATGAAATGACATAAAAATTACCTACCAGTTAACCCAATGCGTCATCGTAGTCGTAATGATTAATTTATCTGTAATACAGCAGGTAAAAGTAATCCGTATTCGTCACGATGGGAAGAACCTACTTAATTCAGTTACTCAGCTATTTCTACCAAGAATTACCAGATTGATGGAAAAAAATACCCTAACGCAACACAATAAAGGCTGCATGAATCGATTACATAAGAAAGGTTACTGAAATGTTTGCTGAAACCGAGTCAAAGGTCACCGATTAAACTTCCGCCTACAGTTAAGAGTTTTTACCGGCGCGGGTGAATCACAGAGATGCCGGGGAAACATCATAACGCCCCGGAACTCGGTCACCAATCACAATTTAATTTTATCCAACACTCACACACAGCGGAAGCAAACTGAAACAAACCAGTGCAAAGCGAAGATTGGACCCGCGGTGATGGTAGCACGCGCGGGTACGAAACACATTTCCTGAAACAATTAAGGAGCAATGACATTAATAATGCAATGTTGACGCCGCTCTCCAGCCGAACGATTAAACATTCAGCGATACTGCTGGCTCCTTCCCTCTTCAAACAGTCAAAAATGATACTTATAGAATATGAACCAGCTAATAAATACAACCCATACAGGAAGCTCCAGGGAAACTGAACAATCACTGAAACACTCGCACAGCACTGAGTGGGCACCAAGGAAAAACTACCGTGCTTCATGTCATTACAATGTTGTATATTTATTATCAAATAATTGAATCCGGCAAAGAATCTTGTCATTCTTATAAGTTTTAAAAGCCCAATTTAGAGAGAAACAACTGTAATTTTCCAATTAGCAATAGTTCCAGCTTTAATTATCCGCACTTAACGTGCGTATAATTGGTGCAATTTGTTTGTTTGGCATTGTATTGAAATTCGATGGTTATTTGGGCAGGAGGAACGTCGCGGGTATCGCGGGGCTATTGGCTATCAAGCAGTTAGCATTGACCATGAATGTTTGGCATGTGAGATGTGCGGGCAGCGGGTACGGGCTCGCCGCACAGGAGGCGGCGCGCATGGCGCTCGCTTCCGCGCCGAGTACTCGCTCCGAGCAGCAAGCAGTCCTCCGCCGCCCAGCCAAGCGCGATGACATGCCGCGCTCACCCCCACAACTAAAGCTCCATACATACGCGAAACAAGCTCGAAGACCATACCAAACAAAACCGTTTATCGCGTGTGCAGTGATTAAAACCAATATCAAAGGATTTATCTCAACGTGAACGAAATTATTCAAGCAAAATGTCGCGAAGGGGATTTTGTCACGTTCGTAGATAATTTGAATTTCAGTGTCAAAGCTTATAAATGTTGTACATGTCTAAATGTTCGGGTTTGTTTTGTCTCGTCAGCTGGGGTCTAACTAAGGGACTAACAATGAAATCGAATGTTAAAAATTATAAGTTCATGGGGAACAATTAGGTAATATTGTTCGATTCTCTGATACAAATATCACAGTTTAAATAAAGTCTCGACAATACAACCAAGTATTAATCAAGTTAATAAAACTTATTAATCTTAGCTAAACAGTCTTATTTTGTGCTCAAAAATAAAAAATGAACTATCTCAAAAATCATTCAGTTCAGTGAAAAATAATTTGAGTTCAAAATAGGATGTGCTGCTTCAGCAAATAAACAAATTAAAACTCTGTAAAATAATAATGTTAAATATAGCTTCAAAGTAATTTTTGTAACGACGTTATCGCATGTTCTAACTTTGTTTAACAAACCTAAATGTCACATTTATCGACATTGAAAAAAAAATCATTCATCGCTGAAACCATAGAAAAGAAGTATAACTAACAGAAATAAATGTAAAAGTGGGTTAACACATAGTTCGTGCTTAGTGCCAAACGGATTGCTACAGCATCGCGATCACTGCAGGGCGTCCGACTACTGCGATACCGAGAATAGAAGAGATCCCTCAAATATATAAACAGATATAAAGTACCATTAATTTTTCAAATGTGAACTACTAACCTAGATATAAATTTTACAATCGTAGAAAACGCAAAAGTCTGCGGTTAGAGTTACCTATAAGAAAACACTGAAAGATAAACACACATAGCAATTAGGAGTTTAAAAGAAACCGACACCTACTCAAATACTAAAAGCAATATTTACAATATAACACAGGTTACTTGTATCAATTTGCGAACCACGGTGCGCACCACCATGAATAAAACCTAATCATAACAACAAACTCGATAAAGTATATCCGATTAGAAATCGCATAAAACAAATCGATTAAAACATAGTACAAAGTGCTCGAATTCCAGAAATATCGCAGATGTTAAATTAGCTGCGTAGAGAATCAAAGTAACGTGCAATAACAACCGGCAATATTTGTGGCACAGTCTAACGTGTTACGAAGACTATCGCAATCCCATCGTGATTGCCCTCAGGAGTACCGGCAGCAGCTGGCACACTTGATATCGACGCACCCGATACCCCATTTCAATTGATATAATCCAAGATTCCGAACTACCAACACATATTGCTTACAACCACTTGAGTCTTGACATTGCAACTATATTATTTACCATTCGAAGTCACGTGTCGAGAACGTCGCACGATGACGATTAATTCATGTTTATTAAACAAATTAACGATACCAGTGTGGCATTAGATACGCGGCGACTAATTGCCGAGAACACTGAAGTGACGATGAGAAAAAAAATAAACCTCATAGACTATATTGCGAAAGGTTGAAGCCGTGAAACCGGAACGGTATCGGCGCCGGAACGATTGTGACGACGCGATCATAAAAACGTAATTTCTGTCATTCAGGTTGGAATTGGGAATAGTTTACACTCAGCGACGCGAATCACTTGTCACCTCAAACGTAACCGTACTAATAATAAAAAGTTAAAGAAACCAGTTAAAATTGTAAAATCTTCAGGTTTTTTAAGATGAATGAAAAACAACGTTTTTTGTTAATAATAGCTTCAATTGATTTCCTATAAAGTTGCTTAAGTGCTTCTGTAAGAATGCTGCCTACACATATAATAGAACGCCTACACTAAATGACGGAGTCTTTTCCTAAGATTGATGGCTATACACACGTGTAACATTCGCCAAT
Source organism: Leucania comma (assembly GCA_958295575.1). Classification (NCBI taxonomy): domain Eukaryota; kingdom Metazoa; phylum Arthropoda; class Insecta; order Lepidoptera; family Noctuidae; genus Leucania; species Leucania comma. The sequence goes on along the minus strand of OY282480.1, from coordinate 14,766,518 downwards.
GACAAACTTTTCATCACCAAACCGTTTCAAACCATTGTTAATTTTTCTCACATATTACAGAGCATTTTATTTAAAGCTTTCGTCACCGCCTCTAACATCTGAAGAAATATATTTATATACAACAGCCTTTTGTTCAAACTCATCCGTATCTTATAGAATGATATAATATTAAATTTTTTCGTTTGTACTACCCATATGGGTAATAAATACGTACAGAAGATAATATATTCCATTGGTGTCATGTTAAGCTGATTCGGCGTCAAACTGTTTTGCATGCCAATAAACTGTGAATAACGTCAGTCAGAAATCGCAGTTTTGTAATTGACATAGAACGAGGCTCGACCGAATTCTGTAATGGGAAGCTTAGTGGTACCAAATCATTATGAAATGACAAACGTCCTCTTATCATAAAGACATCACAAAACAGCAGTAAACGAATAGTTTGTAGTAGCGCCATTCACTGCATTCATTCACGGGGACAATAGAAATTGTGTCTGGATCAATTCATTTGTGCAATGGGCGTGCACCTATGAAAGCATGGGCTAGTAAATTCCATGTGAAATCATCAAGTTTTGGGTCATGTCACAGTAAATTTTCTCATGGTTTCGAAATGTTTTTGAATGGACCTTTAAGTTCCATATAAATTTCATCATCATCATGAAGTGTGTAATAGAAATTTCAATTCTACTGCTATATCTTTTGTCCCTTTTGATTGGACTTGTGATTATCACGGTCGTGTATTAGCTAATTGTAATAAGTAAATTGAAAAGCATGGGTAAAATATTTACCATATCTCACGAGACGACCGTGAAGAGCACAAGTCTGATGATAATTTCCATTTTTTTTTTTTTTTTTATAACTGATTAATATCAGTTTTAAGAATCAGAATCATTGAATTTTTTTTATAACTGATTAATATCAGTTTTAAGAATCAGAATCATTGATGAATCTAACGATTCAGCGTGCTACAAAACCTTTTCTGAAATAGTGATTTATCGTTATTTTAACACATTCTTCTACTTCTTATTACCCAATTCTTCAAAATAATGTCCAAAGCTCAATCATATTCTTATCGGTCAAAAAAGTTGAAACTTTTTGCTATATGCCTTCGACGACAATTACGCAGACAGAGCGGCGCCTAGCGTTGTACGCCAAATTCAATTAATTTATAATAATTCACACATTAAGCATTTTTGCTGATGTCCGAATTGATTAGTATCATTAGCTAGATATGAATCGTACTTTGTGCCATCCAGTTTGGTTTTTCTTGCAGCGTTGGATTTCATATTTTGACAGATGACGACTTTATTCTTTGTTATATATTGAACGCGTGCAGTTACTGTCACAACTAAAATTTATTACTCAGCTGTTCTTTTGTTTATTGTAGCATTTACATACGATTTCTGTTGTATACTTTTGAGGATGTATTTTTAGGTGTCAACGTTTATATTACCTTTCCAAAAGGTTTAATAGTAAATGTCACTTTGAACCGTTATTTGCTCAGCTGCGTCTTGCATATCTTAATTCTTTACATCATAAGTATTCATTATTATGTAAAGAATTCTATAATCCACTTCTCAATTTACATATGTAAACAATAGAACTCATCAAGCAGTGGTTCGGATTTGAAAATGAGTATTCATTTAATTAAAATCGCGTTAATGACTTGATTTAATGTCAAATGAGGCCGTGACGTCATTGATTGTCGACTAATTATTTTAATTTGATTGGTTGTTATCAAGATATGAGTAAGAATCGTCGTGATCCGTCGCACCACGTGCTGCGACTCCGAACCGGTTTCTTGTTCTTTTAATATATTCGTTGTTTATAAAACATACTAATAAAATTAAGTCAATTCTCTTTATATGCCAGTTTTCTTTAAGCCTCACAGCAAGTATGTTGTGTGCATGTGACGTCACATTTGATCGCGTAAAAGTTCGGTGTTCGTGTTTTATATTATTTACGCGCAAAAGTTGACAAATATGGATCTTTTAAAAAGAATTGGTTCGACTCTCCGTGAAGCTATGAGGAACACAGTTTATTTAGCGCGCCTTCCGCGAACTGACTGTGGATATACGATAAGTACGATTTATTTTTGGATTTTCAGTTATTAGTTACTAATAAATTTATACCTATAAACATAATTGTAGAATTATATTTAAAATATAAATTATAGTCTGGCTATGTTATAATTACTTACGTCAGTTGCAGAATTATTTTGTTTGTTTTAAATGATATTAAATTTTATCTGGTGCGCTACAATTCGTTCTACATAATTGTGTGAACTGCATTCTTATATTTAAAATTATCGGTTACTCACAATTGTTATTACCTTGATAATACAAGTGAAATATGGTACTGAATACACAGATAAATATACAGACAGACTTAAAGTTTTTTGTCTGCAAACTAACTGTAAAAGTTAACACGGTTACTGTGTTCTTAAATATATGTCGCACATATGTCTCTGTTCTACCTTTTGTTAAAGAATAATACAGAATAAGAAATGAAGGATGAGACGATGAAGATCGTGAGAATCTAATAAAATACAAGAAAAATCATGTTTTGTATGTAACGAGGCTATTGAATTCTCATAAAACGTATCTTCTGCTCATAAGACCAAAACGGTAGCAAACCCAACAGAATTAATTCGTCTCATACATGAACACTAAACAAAAAATGTCTAAGTAAACATACGTATAGGAAAAAACGCGAGATCAACCACTGAAAAATTGCGTCAGTTGGATAAAATAAAAATACGCTTCACAGTTCTCTTTCGTATTCATCTTTCAATTCGGCTCTTTTGTTTCCAAATTAAAACAATATTTCCATATTTGAAGAACGCGTGAAATAAGGAAGGCTAATGTTGTAACGTTGACATTATTTAATTATACAGTTAAACACACATTGCTTCTGTAGTATTTTAGTGACGTTTTTTTTTTCTAAATACGTTCTTACATTATTATGTAGTTACCTACAATATGTTCATTGACCTATGACACAATAGAGGACAAAACGTTATAGCTTTAGCTTCGAACTCTAAAAAGTGAAAAATATGCGGTGTCGCCAGTTCCAATTGTGAATTTCCTTCCAAATTCTGTGTATCCAGCCAGCAGCAAAAACCATAACGAATGAAGCGCCACATGTGTTGCCTGACGCCAAAAAACTGGCATGTTTTCACACTCAATCTATCTGTTTTCATTCTTTCCACTAGAAAAACCACTAGAGACTCAAGGACCGCTCTATTACACAAATATTATTTTGACAAATAGGTCTGATGTGGAATTTGCTCAATCAAATATAACTGTCTTTTTTTGTAGGTGTATAAAACAATATGTTTTATACATCGAAAAACATATGTATAAGATTTTATTACGTTTTTGGAATCGTAAAACTACGTCTTTTGCAGACGTTTTCTTTAAAACTATTTTAAAATGAACACTCGCGCTGCGACTGATATGATAGCGATAACCCCCTAAATATAACATTATCTATAGCTTTTAATTTTATTTCACAACTTCATCCTGACCGTTTGGCTGCTAAAATAAACATTAGCTAGATAAAACAAATGTACAGTCAGATAAATTGCGGGAAATGGCCACAACATTTATTGTAGAAACAAGCAATATCCGTGCCAATCGCCACACCGACCCATTCGAATTCACCAACAATTAATCGATTCATTGGACACTATAGGCTGTAAACGGTATAGACGATGGCACAGGCCTAGAAGTCGAGGAAAACAAAGGAGTTGGGCCACAAATAAACGGAGGCAAGCTATAGCTAACCATTATGTATACAATGTTCACAGAATTGATTTCGAACGTCTTATCGCTGACGACCTTTCGGCTCAAGTTGGCTCTTTAGTCACAGTTTGCTAATCCACAATCAATGACTACGTTACTGAGACACGTGTACTTTCATGCGAGTTAAATTCTTGGGGCTAGATATTACTTCTTGAATCGAAATCACGTAAACTCTCACAGGCTGAAATTCCTCACATATTTAATAATACTTTTTTCACACTTTACGTTATTATTTAAATTGGATCTGACTTTCAATACAATCATACTTTTGTCACATAACTCACTAAATAATCGATTGAAAAACCTTTTTATTTGCCAGTAGCGGTCAATGTTTTCATTCGTTCTCCTAAATCATCGGTATCAGAGCATTCGCGATCCTAATCCGTTCCTGCTACGCATTCATTCATTCATCTAATTTCATTCGCCACACTGGTCACGACTACTAACGCGTTGATATTGTTCTGCAGTTCAAGCACTTTTAACATCTCATGTCCACATTAACCGCCGCTTATCCAATTGTGATCTAGATTTTGCGATACCTTTGGAACGGTTAACTCGTTAATATTACGGCCGCCGGTCATTTTAATTCACATGGAAAGAGCTTGATTGCCTTCACCAATCACTTACAATTAACGATAAATTTTTATCTAAATAATGTGGAGATTATGGTTGACAACTATTTTGATGATTCTAATTAATTTCTTCCATAGTCTGAGTACATCAGTACTTTGGAATTTAAGACATCACAGTGAAAGTGCTCTTGAATACTACATATTGTCGCACTAGCCGCGGATCTAATTTGAGTTACATTGAAAAAGATGATATCTTTCTACGCTCTTGACGGCATTCATGCACGTTGCGTCTGGTTAAGCTTCCGTCATAATATTGTCAGTGCAGTTCGAGGAATCAGAAACATTAGAATTCATTGAATGTTATGGCATTGTTCTATTCTAGAAATGGTATGGTTAAGCAGTTCACGTACTGGAGATATTTTTGTACACATATCTTCTTGTATCCGATCGCTCACTTTTCTAATATATCCTTTCTTGCTACATGTGCGAGAAGTTTTATCCATGGTCCCAAGCTGTAACGATCAACAATTTCTGAACACTTTCCGAGCAAAGTTTTTATTATGTTGCAAATTGTCTGACAATCGTGAAGAATTTGACTGATAGCTTTCGTTTTGCGTGACAGCGTTAACGCCAGTACCGTCCGCCTACATTGTCCGCGCATCATACGCTCGGTAATGTTCGGACGTATTTTCCGGGCCTTGATCTTAGCGCCGACGGACGTAATTTGATTGTACAACATCTGTCAAGCTTGTATTTGCAATGGTTCGGATATTATGTTTGTTTTTGTGACTGACTTTCTTAAGATTGCTGGATTTAAACTTTGTTATTCATATTTCATTTTCAGTTATAATTCGATTTTCATTGAAATATACTTCAATTCCAAATATCATTTGTTTTTATTAATTTTTCTTATTCGAATCAACAATTGAACTTCTCTAACAACAATCAAGATTTTTTTTAAACAGTCAAAGTAAACGATGTCGATGGCGAATCAGTTCATAATATGTTATTTATAACTTCCATAACTTACAAATTTATAATTGACGTTAGACCTGACAGTGAATTTACTCTAAAAAAAATACAGCATATAATTTTATATTACACTGGCTTCTGCCAGTGGCTGCGCCCGCGTGAATGTCGGTTTTTCCATACAAACTTCCAACCCCCGTTTTACACCCTTAGGGATGGAGTTTTGTAAAATCCGTTCTTAGCAGATGTCTACACCTCATAAGGAACCCATCTACCAAATTTTAAGTTTGTAGAAGTTATAGTTCCTGAGATTTCGTGATTAATCGGTGAGTGGTATTTCGCTTTTATATATTAGATAGAAGATGACAGAGTAAACAGCTGTTATATGTTAGTCTGTTTTTTCAAAATCATCTTTGAAACTGCTGACCCTGTAAAGTTACATAAACTGAAAGAATAATAATTTCCAGAGAATTGTAATATACATAAATGCTTTTAAGCTCTGCTGTAGCCATCTAAATTAAAATCACAAATGAAATAATATTTCGAACAACGCGCTTTCAAAAACTTCAACGTTCAAAAGTTTTGGATTCGTATCTCGATTAAAATAACGGATAAAAATAGTGTAAAACTGGAAACCACAAATAGTTAAGCCATTAGTCACAGTCACATGTCTTGTTAATAAAATTAAAAAAAAAAAAACTCTTTCGTTTTAATAAAGTACTTTAACACTATTGTTGGCAAAATTGACTCACAAAGTGGAATTTATAAAAAAAGAAATACATGAGCCAACCTAAAGATAAATCCCAAATTATAACGCAGACTTTACCCTAACATTTGCTATATTACTTCAAATAATTTAAAGAAAGGACAGTTTCGAGAGAGCAGAACAAACATGTAAGTGATAATGTGTGCACAGATGACCCCCACATTGCACCTCTGTGACCCCCAGTCACTACCGACAAAGATAACAAATAGCTTGATAATGTGATAATCGACATACAAGACAATATTTGTTTATGCACATTGTAATGATGTTGATCTAACAAGTTTCGCGCTTATTTTTAGGGTTCCGTACCTCAAAAGGGAAAAAACTGAACCCTTATAGGATCACTTTATTGTCATTCTGTCTGTCAAGACCGTTTAGCTCGATAACGCGTGGAGGTATCGAGTTGAAATTAAAACCATATATTATGTCTGCAGTCCCTTGAAGCTGTAAAAAAATCAAACTTTTAAGTTAACGATAAGAAGTTACGGCCGTTAAATAAAAAACTAATTTTTCGACACTCTCAAAGGAATCAAATTCATACAGCAGGAATTTCCTGTTGACCTAGAATCCTGAAATTTGGCATAGAGCTCGGTCTTATAGCACAAATATAGGAAAAAATAAAAAAACTGTAAATTTGTAGTCACGTCATCAAAAAAAAAAACTCCATATGTAAGTTTGTGCGGAACCCGCAGTGCGCGAGTCCGACTCGCACTTGCCCAGTTTTTTTTTTTCAATATGGCAATATTTAAAATCAAGCAAGATGGATGTATTTTTTATTGTACACCATTGCTCACAGAACAGATGGTCGATGGGGACGAAAGGTTCTGGAGTGGCGACGACGGCCACGTACCGATATAGAAACAGCATTGGAAGGCCTCCCACAATGATTAATCGAATTCGGTCGGTAGAAACATTACGTTGTTATTTGTGCTCCTCAGTTTTTAAGTAAGTTTGGCGGCAAAAAGTGGATATAATATCATTATTATAACGTTCACGTGAAGCTAGTGAAGTGACCTATCAAACTGTGTAATTTTATAGTGATTCCGTTACGTATCAGAAAGTTATAACAATATTAAACTGTGGTAATAAAAAACTTAAATTTGAAAAGTTATTAACGAACTCTGACCCTGACCTAGGGCAACCCGCAGAGCGCTCGATACCTCCCGCGCTAACCGCCACGGTCCCCGTCGTCGCCTGCTTGACCTGCGCGTGATTCACCGCACAGTGCATAGCTATCACATATTTCGAGGATACATGTAAAGCAGCCTTGGCGAAGTGGTTTACGCAGCGGAATATTTACTCGGTGTGGTCGCCAGTTCGAATCTCAGGAATAGCATTTTTTTTTGTTTTATTTTTTTTTCTTTCTGCTTTTTTTTACGTATCATGGCTGGGAAAGCAGAACAGTGGGGTTGCTGCTATAATAAAGACTTGGATGGTGCATCTATAAAATGCCCTACCTGTGGAAAGTTTTACCACTACGGTTGCTTGCTCATTGAACATCCGCCCAATGATATAAGCGCTTGGAAATGTCCAACATGTCTGAGCTGTACGCCGAAGGCGTGCAGGGACGACTCAACTCCAGCACGAAATATCTCCATAGGAAGAGGTTCCAAAAGACAGGCTGTTGGTTCTCCCTCTCCTCCCACCTTATTAAGTGATGTAGACGAGCTTCGCTGTGTTGTTAAACAAGTTATTAAAGAAGAATTTAAGGAGATGATAAGTGTGTTCAACCACATTATTGTAAGCACTGTTAACCAAGAACTGGAGCCAGTAATGAAGGAAATGCAAGGACTTGTTGAGTCGGTCTCCTTTATGAATAACGCTTTTGAAGAAATGAGGAAGGTACAACAGTCATCAAGGGAGACAATAAAGAAATTGGAAATCAGGAATGCAGAGCTAATGACCACTGTCGATGACCTTAGCGAAAGACTTACCAACCTGGAGCAGCAGACCCGTTCCAATAATATCGAAGTGCAATGTGTGCCAGAGAATAAAAACGAAAACTTAGTCAGCACTGTTTCCCAACTTGCACGCATTGTGAAGTGTGAGATGAATGAAGGAGATATATTAAAGTGCTCGCGCGTCGCTAAGGCTAACCCCTCGAGCAATCGTCCTCGCTCCATTATTGTGCAGCTGGCATCCCCTAGAATTCGAGATCAGATACTGGCTGCAACTATAAAGTTCAACAAACGTAACCCTCAGGAAAAGCTAAACTGTTCCCACCTTGGTTATGGTGGGCCGAAATCTGCTGTCTATGTTACTGAACATCTGTCCCCAGCTAACAGAGCTCTTCATGCAGCTGCAAGGATTAAAGCCAAGGAGAGCAGCTACAAGTTTGTCTGGGTCAGAAACGGTAGAATATTTGTGCGTAAAACCGAGGGCTCTGAGTCTATCCAAATCAAGAGCAAGAATTCCCTCAGTAAAATGGTTTAGCAAGTAGGATTTTTCAGTTATAAAGTAATATTATAATACAATGCAAGTTTCTTTGTTCCTCTATTTATAAAATTCAAGGAAATTCTTATTTATTACCAAAATTGCAGAGGCTTGAGAACCAAAACAAATATGTTTTATTGTAATTTATGTAGAATGAACTACGATGTTGTGATATTAACTGAAACTTGGTTAAACAGTAATATCCTGAGTAGTGAGCTTTTTGATGATCGGTATGAAGTCTACAGGCGTGATAGGGAATCGACTGGGTTTCACAGCAATATGGATGGGGGTGGAGTGTTGATTGCTGTTAAGAGAACTTTCAATTCCGTCCGTATCGACCGCTGGCAAAGCCGTTGTGAGGATCTATGGGTCACAATGAATATAAGTAAGTCTACTCAAATTGCTTTCTGTGCTGTCTACTTACCTCCACCAGTAACTCTTCTAACGCTTGATCATTATATTGAACACTGTAACACAGTTCTGGATTCTATAGATATGCCTGTATGTATTGTGGGTGACTTTAATTTGGGTAAAATTAACTGGGACTCATTAGCATTGAGCAGGTCTCTCTCTAAATGTTGCCTAAACCTACTGGATTTCATAAATTTTAACCAGTTGGTGCAATATAATCATGTGAAAAATTGTTCGGGCCGCATTTTGGACTTAGTAATGTCTACAATGCCTGCATGTTCAGTAAGCGAGTCTATCTGTCCTCTTACCGGTATTGATATACTGCATCCTCCCCTTGAAGTAACGTTTACACTGGCACAGGATTGTAACTTGCCTTACAGCACGAACAGCAGACCCAACTTTTTTAAAGCAAATTATGTGGAAATTAATAAGTACCTATGTGAGCTGAACTGGAATGAGCTTTTTGGACATACACGCGATGTAAACGAATTAGTTACAATATTCTATAGACATTTAAGAGATGTTATTACTAGGTTCGTACCTAATAGGATGCCAAGGAAAGGCCGATATCCACCATGGTTTGATAAAAGTTTAATTAAATGTCTGAAAGAAAAGAACAAGTTGAGGCTACGCTTTAAAAAATATAAAAATCCTATGGATGAAATGGAGCTTGAATTGATTTCCAAGCGATGTGAAAGTTTTGCCACAAAATTGTACAACGATTATGTAAGGAAACTAGAAGATGACATTAAGACTGATCCTAAGCGTTTATGGAGTTATATTAAAGCCAAGCGCGGAGGGTCTAGTACCTACCCACTCACTATGACTAACGGACAGATCGTAACTTCAGAAGGCTCTGAAATCTGTGATCTTTTTGCTGACCATTTTTCAAGCGTGTACATATCTGATTCAGATACAGAATGTAATTATTATTCAAGTTTTCTTCAAGCAATTTATAAAAATAGTCAGGGCTTGGCTTCCCTAGAAATAGAAAGTGAATGCCTACTTAATAAATTGAAATCAGTTGACATCAGAAAGGGAGCTGGTCCCGATGGCATTCCCCCCGTATTTATTTATAATTGTGCATTAGCTCTGGTGAACCCTTTATTAATCATCTACAATGTGTCCCTGTCCACAGGAACATTTCCATCAGAATGGAAAAAGGCTAAGGTAGTTCCAGTATACAAGTCGGATAAGAAGGACTCTATCAATAACTACAGGCCCATCTCAATTCTATCTACATTCGCTAAGATCTTTGAATCTTTTATTTGCCCTCATATCCAGCAACATTTCAAAATGTACTTGAGCAACTGTCAGCATGGGTTCGTAGCTTCAAGATCTACGGCTACGAACTTAGTAGCATTTACTGAGTCCCTAATTCAGACTATTGACGACGGCAAACAACTGGATGTCATTTATACCGACTTCAGTAAAGCTTTCGACAAAATGCCCCATTCCATCTTATTAAAAAAGCTTGAAGTATACGGTATAGCTGGGCCTTTGTTAAAGTGGTTCAAGTCGTATCTTTCAGGGCGCGAGTTCTATGTCGTTGTTAACGGCTTTCAATCCACAACACGAAGTATCACCTCTGGCGCGCCGCAAGGATCGCACTTAGCTCCAATACTTTTTATTATATTTATCAACGATCTTCCCTTATGTCTGCGATTTTCCGAGCCGTTTATGTACGCCGATGACTTGAAATTGGCACGTAAGATTGATTCTTCAAAAGATAGTGAGCTCCTGCAACAAGACCTTAATCAAGTGATTAAATGGTGTCGAAATAATAAAATGCAGTTGAACTCAAAAAAATGTTATCATGTAAAATACACACGGAACATTAACTCCATCGAAACTGAGTACTTTATAAACCAAGACAAGGTCCAACAAACAGAAATTATCAGGGACTTAGGAGTACTCTTCGATAGGAAAGTAAGCTTTGTACCCCACATTGAAAACATAATTAAGAGAGCTTCCAAAATGGTAGGATTCATAATTCGCAACACGAAAGATTTTCGCAAAACTAGCACGAAAATAATGTTGTACAACAGTCTCGTGCGAAGTATTTTGGAGTACTGTAGCGTTGTATGGAGGCCTCACTTCGCCACCCATATTCTGAGGATTGAGCGTGTACAAAAGCGCTTTATGTGGCATCTAGCTTTTTGTGAGGGGAAACACAAGTCATCATTACCCTCATACAATTCTCGGCTGCAACATTTCAGAATGCAACCCTTATCCGCACGCGGAGATGTTGCTGATCTTTTATTTTTATTTAAACTGTTGCGTAACAAAATTGATTGTCCCGACTTACTTAGATTAATTAGATTTCGGGCGCCTGCTAGATATCCCAGGAAAAGCATAACGCCCCTGTGCCCGCCAAATCGAAGGTCTGTACTTGGTGCAAACTCTCCAATTCCTAGATTGTGCAAGATCCTCAATGGATATAGTGACTTATTAGATGTACACCACGCCAGTCTAAGTGCAGTTCAAAGAGTCATTTTATTGAGCAATCATACAACACACTTGTAGGGATATTGCTGTTTACATTTTGATGTTTTTTATTTTTTTTATTTTTTTAGTAATTTATTAATTTATTAGTTGTATAATTTGATAGACTATTTCGGTTGTTTATTTCTGTTATGTACATATATATTTTTTAATGATTATGTCTTGTGTTTGTTAATGGATTTAGATATTTTAAAGTTTATTACCACAGTTCAGTATTTTTCAGTATTTTTTTTTTTGTTGTTGTTTTTAGTTTCTTTTTTATTGTTAGTGTAATTTATTTTATAGAAGTGAAATTTGTAATCTAATTTCCGTATCCATTATTATTATTATTAATTTTATTTAATTTCTATCTTGTTCGTTAATTTGATTTAATATTAATATTAGTTTAATTTAATTTTCATAGTCGCATTATATTCACACTTGCATCAAGAATATTATGTAATCTAATAATATTTAATGATTTTACCACTGTTTTTTTGTGCTAGCGGTGTTAACCTATAATTAATTGTTGCGCCCGCAATTGTATCCTACTATAATTATTAAGTTGCTAGTGTACTGGTGTAAACAGTTGTTGGTTAACCTCAATAAAAAAAATAAAAAAAAATAAAAAAAAAAATGTAGACCGATGACCTGGGCATCAGTCTGCTATTACAATAGTGTCAGAATCGTCTATCATTGGTTTCAAAATTGTTGATTTTGACAAGTTTGGTAATCTACTAATTCAATGGCGTCATTATGAATTTCCAATTGTCAATCACTGACACACCATTGAAAGAAATGGTAATCTCATACATAATTACAAATGAATTTCTGACCAATCTGGGGTAATCTGCTAAAATTTTGCAACTGGCATAATTGATTAGTGACTTACCATTAGATTTGTCTGAATACGACAAAGTCACTCTACCGCCAATCGTTTATGAGACCAATAACCGACCAATGATCAACCATCATTATTTAGCAGATTAAAACCTTTTACCAAAATGACAATGGGATTGTGTTGGAATGTCGAATTTACAAAAATAGCAGACTTGGGCCCCTGTTGAGAGTCGCGGGAACCCGATGGGTACGCGACGCACAGGACCGATCGTTATAGTCACACTTAGGGAATGCCTATGGCCAACATTAGACGTCTTTTGGCAGAAATGATAATGATGATGTACACCATGAAAAAATCACAATATGAGCTTAAAATTAATACGGTGTAACAATGGGCGGTCTTATTGCTAAAAGCGGTTTTTTTACAACCTTCCAAGATTTAGAGGAACCATATGCTTACGCATAAACCAAGTTTAAAAATGATTTTGAATTTGGTTGGTTAACAAAAAAAAATCCCCAAGTACAAAGAACTGTATAACAACTGTCTATAAAGTGTGGGAATTAAAAGAATAAAGGAAAAGTTGATAGCTTTCCCTGTTACTGTCCGGACGTCATAACCTTGTAGACCTCTTTTATGATCCAAGTAGAATGACGTACGTAATTTTTTTTAAATTATGAACTCTATGGTCCACATTCTTGGTAGCAAAATAACATCAACATTTTTTTTATACTAACTTTCCTTGTTAAAAATAGAATTTCGAAAACATTTGCCGAATAATTTAATAATCACGAACGCATTAGACGTCACACGTTCACGTCATTCAGATGAGTCAATGAAATGAACTTTGATGGTCGATCATCTGTTGACAGGGATGTACAACATTTTTTTACGTATTTCAATTTAAAGTTGTGACATTATTAATAAATATGAATTAATAATGTCACAACTAATGTTGTACATCATTTTCATCGAATGTTTTTCGTAGGTAAGCTTAGTGGAGGTGCTTGTCGAGATAGGTATTATACCTTTAGCACAACCTGGCACATTGCCAGAGTCCAGTTTTGCTAAATGGGATTGGTACATCCTCAATCCGTTATAGCAGGTTTTTAGACATTTTGTGGAGCTAGCTACAATGTGCGGTGGATATTTGAGTAAAAACTGAAATGTATATAGCATAGCAGTGTTTGAGCTTTCGAGGGGTACCTACAAATATTGTGAGAGGTACCTAAAAAAATCGCGATCCATGGCTTGATATCAAAATCATTTTCTGCTTCTTAAACAGAAGATGATTTTGATATCAAGCCATGGATCGCGATTTTTTTCTCATAATAATGAAATTAAATATTTGCCGTAAGCAAGCTAGGGACATCGAGCAAAATAGTCTATGTATACCAAATTTGTGATATAAAGTGTGTTACATAGGCATAATTTAACTGGGTAAATACTCATTTAAGTAGAAAATCCACAAACTCATATGGACTTTTAATAGCATACTGCGGCCTCATCGTAAATATTTATTATCAAATGAATCATATTTTTTGCGTGCGAGTCAACACCTTTTCAAAGTGTGTACAATTTGTTTTAACCCTCAACGGAAAGGTTTAACACTCCATCATTTAAGCCATGACCTTTTGGGTACAGACCGTGTAACGTTTCCTTCTTAAATTTGTTACATAATATTGCATTGGACCACACTGAAGTGAAAAAAAAATGTGCTTTACCCCTGGATTCCGAAATCAAATTCAAATTTAGTTTTTTTTTTAGCACATCTACATGGTTATTCGATTTATGGTCAAACCTTTTTTGTTTACAAATCACAGCCAAACATTTAACCGCTTGATATGTAGATCATTGTCGTATGACAATGAGGTCTTAACTCACTAGGTTCAATATCAAAGGTCAATGACCCATCAATGATTTAATTTATTGAGAGTTCATACCATGATATTTAAAATCTGTATAGTAGGTATAGGTACCTAATGTTTTTGTGCATTTAAACAACAGTACGTACGGTCTACCTAAAGTTATTGTCTATGAAGGTCCTCTTTGAAACATAGAAATAATGAATAATACATCCATCTTGAGCGTTTAGCCACATGCATCTTTTCTTTTGTAAAGTTTTTGTTATTTTAGGGCACAGCTACATGTGGTAAGTCCCTTTCAAAGTGTCGATTGCAAATGAGAAAATGAATGAATGTTTATTCACTGGAAGAGCCAAGTTTTTGTTTGGGTTTAAACTAGGAACAATAATATGACTGTTATCTTTTTTTCTAGATCTTAGTATTTTTTGCTTACCCAGACTAATGCACTTGCCTTACTGGCTATAAAAAAGATAAAACTAACAAAAGATGTATTAAATGGTCGCTTCATAGGTTTTTACGTCATTACTAGTACATGAAACTCTTTGAACCATATCAACACAAAACAGTTTTACACTGCCACTAAAAATATGTTTCGCTGAAATTCATTTTGAACGGAACTCACATAAAGCTCCTTAATCCGGTGTTTCCTTTATAAACTATGAAATACATAAAATATAGATTTACCATGTAGGTAGGTTCCTATAGCATTCACCGCAGCGAGGAAGGTCGGAAGCCAGTCGTAAGTTTGACTACAAGAAAGTATCGATTTTGATTCTCGCTCGGGACCGAAGCTCTGTCGCGAATTATAATACAAAAGCTTTTATTTTTCATGTACGAATGCGCTGCACCTTCTGTTTCAATGCAATTTTAAATTTCGAATTTAAAATTGTTCTTTTTCTTCTTTTAAAGTTGTTCGTTAGAATTATGAATGTCGCCGGGAAAACCTTTCGACATCCTGATATTGAGTATCAAAACCGCATTCTCTGTCCTAAGAAGTTCTTTAAAAACGTCATCGTTTTCGTCATCTTATTAAAATATATTCATTCTCGTTTGAGGATAAAGCTGTTACACTGATCATCCGATATAGTGAAACATGACTTCTAAACTTTGCCAACATTTTAAATTTTCCTCATAATTACGCATAATAAAGCATCTTCAATAAGTACCTACAAGTTTATTAATTGTTCAGTCCAGTTGCATCGTGCGGCTATTTATGTATTGTTCTGTAATGAAAATTATCAAGTGACCACAACTGTAATTCCCTTCGAGAAGAGAACACGTCAAACGGGCTTGAAGGTCGCGGCGATTTAGGGCGCCTGCATACAGACGACTGGACACCAACCAAGTACTTATAGTCAGAATCAAAACGACTGGAAAATTTATGGAATGAACGTCTAAATATAAGTCAATCATCATCGCTAGACAGTTCAAAATCACGGTCGTCATTAGAAAAAAAATATTGCAATTTTTTTTCTATAATAGTGACCGCGATTTTGTGACGAGACATAAAAGCCATAGGTACAAAAATATTTTGTAATTCTTTTGCTGGCTCATCGTAACGTCTATACAACATAGACAACAATTATGAAAGAGATGCATTCAGTTCATCATCATCGGACTTTTAATGTTCCCACTGCTGGGACACAGGCCTCCTCTCTAGGAGTGGGAATGGGCAGTAATCCACCACGCGGGTCCAATGCGGGTTGGTTGATGTCACATGTTTCGAATTGTTGGTTCTAGGACATGGCGGTTTCCTCACGATGTGCATTCAGTTGTTTGAATGTAATCTAGCAAAAACTTGGGGTTATCAACTAAATGATTGTGTTGACGAAGAGTTCTGCCAGTGGATTCCCGCGTGAAAGTAGGTTTTTCCATACAAACTTTAGACCTCTGTTTTACCCCTTACGGGGCTGAGTTTTAAAGTCTTATCATGGTGCTCGCTTAGGTCATAAAGGAGCCTTGTCCAAAAACTTTAATGCTCCTAATCCCAGTGGTGTCGACTGTGCTGTGATATGACAATCATTCAGTGAAACCTTTTATACCTAAATATAGATAGCTAATGCAAATAAACATTTATTAGGATGTAGGTAATCAGTTCTTAGTCGATTCAGCTCAGTCAAACGGAGATTATCAAGTCAGCTTCATACTTGCCTTATTTATTGATTGGTTAGTAATACGGTTTGTATATCTGTGGTTATCAGTAAGTTATTTAGTGGTTGACGGATGTTAAGCCATTGGTCTCGGCTGTCATCTGTAGATCTTTGACAGTTATTACGACTAGTCAGTATCCTGGAAATCTGATACCTGTGTTGCCAGGTGTTTTTCACGTGGGAAATTATCACATAAATTTTGTAGAATGGAAGGAAGTGTCAGACTTATACTGACTAAATCCCACAGTATTCAATGGTTTTTTCAGCTTTAAGTGACCGTAGACCTGAGTATATGGTTTTAATTTCAACTCAAGATTAAAGGTCTTGACAGACAGACAGCCGGACCACAAAGAGAGATTTTTTAAGGGTTCCGTTTTTTTCTTTTTGTGGTACAAAACCCTAAAAATAATAAAACAATGCTACCATACATTTAATTGAAAAGTTTAGCCGATTCAATGGCAACTGATAAAATAATATTTAAAACAACGGGCACCTTGAACTGTTTTAATACATTGTATGTTTTGCTTCAATTTGGCAAACAGTGTCGTACGAAGTTTTGTGTTGCCAATTTTGTGTGCAATTCTTTAGTCTCTCTCGTTGTATGTACAGAACAAAGCTCTAGAATCACATTAAATATTTTAGTAGACTTTGGAGTGTATATGGGATTAAATAAATTGGATTTCGAAATGAAATAATAATAAGGCAAACAAATGACACACAGTTGCTCTTAAGATATCCCAGCTATTATAAAACAGCTTCTAATATTCTTGTCCCAAATAATATCCAGTAAATCTTCGATATACGATACGCTATCATAAATTTTGTGTGAATTTTTAAAAAATATTGTATTGTTTTGGAAAACATGGTCTTCTTTAAAAATGATTACAAATAGAAGTAGCTAATAAACACAAACACGTTATTTTATTTACTTAGATGACGTGCTAGATGAATGTATATTTAATTTTGTCTGAGTTCGAGACTTGTTCTAAATGAAACAAACGCACATAATTGAATTTCCAATGTACACGCTGTCGCATAGACACCGAATTGAGTGAGGCGTATGAATTTCCATAAATTGTTTATGGTAACTAATGACTGCCGCTAACTCCTTTACTGCGATATGTCATTTAGAAACAAGTATATTTATCAGTTGTCTAGAACTCATAACACAAGCTCTGCTTAGCTTGAGACTAGACAGCGTTGTGTGATAGTTGTGGAATATTATTATTCCGTTTATTCAATTAGATATATTTCAATAAAATAAAAAAAAACATAAAAATATATGTTAACCGGTATGAAGAAGAGGTCAGGGCTCCAGAGAGAGGAACCTCCTAACTATACAAGCCGTGTCCAGGAGTACAGCTTTCTGAATCAAGCCCTTGATCCAATCACCTAACGAGAGCCGCCTAAAGTGTTGGTCGAGGCTCCTGGCTATTAATCCATTGACTGATTATTTTTATTATCCATGTCATGACGTCATAGTTTTGGCTTTTTAACTCATTTCCTTCACTTGACTTAACCTCGACTCAACTTCTCTCCATCAAATTAAAAAAAGGTCTTTTCTCCACACTAGAAATAACTCCTGTATCGTACGTGCGTTCAAAAACATGTAAACTCACATCCAGACCTGGAACATTTATCTGTAGGAAATACAAATATTTTGTCGCGTGCGGGAACCAATCCCGCGAAATACAGTGCAGCAGCCATTTGTTCAACCACTGCGCCAACCGTGCCGTCAAATTGGCAGCTAGCATGTTATCTATTGAAACGTAAAATAAAATAGAGATTTTAAGTTCTTACAGTTCACCTAGAGGTTGTCGGTCAAAGATAAGACCGCACTTGTACTTAGACTAGTAGCTTTGAGTTTTTGTGAAAGTTTTTATTACAATTGTGTCCTCTTCTCCTTGCGTTTAATTCCTCAATGCTCCACGTGACTTACGAGTCTTCTTGCTTCGTCACTTTCACTCGTATGGTATTCTTCCGTTTTTGTCTCTGGCAGTGTGAAAAAGCGGTAGAATAAAGGTAAAGGTTATTCTATTCTATTCCATTCTCTCTCTTGTTTATGTCTATGTCGAGTAGTGTAGAGGTTTCCTTTGAAATTAACATGAAGAAATATTATGGGTTTGATTATCCGTAGCTCCGTAGCATCGTAGCCCGTAGCCTCGTAGCCCCGTAGCCCCAAATCTGCATAACCATTCCCTACTTCTTCAATCCTTGAATAATTAAAGTGTATTGTTTGCGCAGAGTAACGTCGAGATCTGTACCTCACGAATAAATGATAATATGCCTACGTAGATATTTAAGTAAGGACGAAGAAGGCAACTGTTTAAAAATTTAATGCACGTTAGATATTGGGTATGAAAAACGGATAAGGTTTAATTGGGTTAAATGGAACGCCTTCATACGATAATGTGAGATGCCGTGATTTTTATTTTCTATAATAAATATAGTTCCCACCTTCATGGTCATATTTCAATCATTAGACGTAATTTATTTGGTGACTCAGTACCTACCTCAGTACTTGAATTGAAATAAGAAAAATTATGTCAAAAAACAATTAGACTTATGTAGCGTGAGTTAGACAAATTATTTAGTGTTTCCCAGTCAAAGTCATTACGTTGCTTTTTGTATTAATTCTAAGCTGTGTTTTGATGTCACATTTTTCACTTGCATTATTCATCTTGTCAGAAATTTTCATACCAAAGAAAAACAATTTACAGTGATACAATAAAGAATAATTTTTATTGTATTCCTAAATACGGCTGTAGGCATATTTTTAGGAATAACCGTGGCACTAGAAGGCAAAGGGCAGCTAAAAACATGGGTGGGTCTTAGTCAGAAAAAATCTAACACTTCACCATAGATCAGAAGAAGTCGTTTCATAATTTTCCACCTCAAAACCGGCCAATTGAGAGTCGCGCAAAAAAAATCTGCTTGTCAATACTCTTTGTGTTTGCCTAACTGGTCAAAATGTACTGAACTTAGCTGACTTTTTTGTTTGTTATCATGACTACAATCACGTGTTTAAGTATCGTTCACTAATTACCAGTCACCCTATATAGACGATGGTCTATTTGAAAAAAAAAAACAGATTTTCAAAGACTTCTAACACCCTTTGTACAAACTTGGGGCGGGCCGCTAGTGTTGGATAAACATGAAACTGAACTATATAACTACGTTTTCCACACCCGGAGGTCGAACAACAATTAAACTTTTCCCATGAATAGACTGATAAGTTTCGTACACTTTCTGAAACGCAGTATTCAGGCGCGGTATTCAATGACCACTTTCAGTTTAATAAAAGATGTATGGACGGGGCTCCTTTTCCTGCAGTACAAATAAAATCTCAGCGTGTTATATAGTTAGGTAGATATCTACACGGCAATAACCTTGTATTTTTAGGGTTCCGTACCTCAATAAGAACCCGCCTGCCTGCTAACTGCAGGCAGGCAGGGTCGAAGCCTACTGGGGTCATGGGTTAGTTCCGAAAGGAATGCTCGGCCCCGGCACGATAGGCTACGAAGGAACGGGGTAGGTTTTTAGTCAGTAAGAGTCTGACACTACTTCCCGCTCCGCCCAAGGGCGGGATTTGTCATTGGATGATTTTACCTACCATAAAAAAAAAAAAAAAATACGGCAGTTTATGTCGCAAAAACCGTATATTTCGACACTTTCAAGGGAATTAAAATTCATACTTAGAGTATTTCACGTTGACCTAGAATCCTACATGGAGCAAGGTCTTATAGCAGAAATATAGGTGAGATAGCGGTTAAGCGCGAACCTAACAACAATAAAAAAAAATAAAGGAAAGAAATCTGAAAACTATAAATTTGTAGTTACGTCAGCAAAAAAACATTTTTTTTTTATTCTAAAAAATCTGTGATGTAAAAATCTTTGAGACTCGATTTGGCATTGAACTGTTTTCATAGGTAAGTTTGTGCGGAACAGTCAGTGCGCGAGTCCGACTCGCAGCTACCCGGTTTTTTGTTATTATTATAAGCTCACGTTTGACCGCTATCTAATAAGGTAAGCGATGATGTGGTCAGCGATGGAGCACGCTTACCTAGAAGTGACGATTCACACAATATGGCTTAAAAACTAGGTAGTAGCAATCGCCAAACTTAAGTGGCAGTGGGCGGGGTACATTGGTAGCAGAATATATGCAGCGTTGGAAGGCCTCCCATAAGGTAGACCGATGACCTGGTGAGGGACGTGGGAAGCCAATGGATGCGAGACGTTAAGGTGACTCTTGGGGAGGCCTATGTCCAACTGTGGACGTTTTTCGGCTGAAATGATGATGATAATGTAGTTATTTTAAACCTAATGATTAACCCGATTACCCGAAATAGGTATAGAACATCACACTTTAGCCCACTCCTTTGAAGCTCAACAAAGTCGTGAAGATGCCTAAACCGGAATGCAGACTATCGATTTCACTTCACCTTGCAAGCCATAAACATAAAGTTTGCTAGACGATCAACTGACAATATAGCCTCGGTTAGTACTCCACTGCAGGGCATAACTTTGGATCATTACTCTGCAACACGGTAGTCTGTATGCTCGACACATAAATTGGATAAAAACTTCTGGTTACAGAATGTTCCTTGTGTCCTTAATCATCCTTACCTTCATGATATTAAGGCTGCCTTCACACGGACTGCATCGCAGCAACCGTACGCTGTCGATTTATTTAACTGTATGCAGTTGTACTATCAAAGACAATTCCGCCTGACTACCGCTAAGTTCATTTTTGCTTGCATTCGAAACGAAATCTTCAAAGGTTTGGTTTGGCACTGCGCCGCAATATTCAAGCGATTTTTTTTAAGTGGTCAGACAGAATGACTGCGATGCTACGTCGACTTCGTTCAGTCATGATATCAACTTCACGCATCGGCTGCAATCGTGTGAAGTCAAAATTAACAGTGGTGACTTCAACTTAACATGGCCGGCTACAGCAGTCAAAGTCAAAGTCAAAGTCAAATATGTTTATTTGTTACACATAGTTTTCCATCGCTAACCACATACAGTAAGGGTGTTTTTATTATCGTGCAGATTTCATCACGCATGCGGGTTTGTCCCGCATGAGTATGTCCTTTTCATTCAAGTATTTATAGTAATGTGGGAAAGCTCGTGGGATGCGTGCGGGGCGGGACTATTCTAAATGCTTGATGAAATCCACATGTTAATAAAAACACCCTTAGTGTCGCGTCGGTCGCGTTGAACGCACATTGACATTATGCGATCAATGTCATCTTTATTTTGGCTCTTAAAGATCGAATCTTACACTGAGCTACTGAGTTAGATGCGTGGCGTCAACTGCGCAAAGTCAGATCCGACTGCAGATAACTGCATTCAGTTGAATATATCGACTACGCGCGGTTGTGGCGATGCAGTCCGTGTGATAGCAACTTTAAACACAACGCCTCCAGTTTATCTGTCTGGTATCATAAATATCTTTACATCATATAAAACATAGTCATCGTCTGTCAGTTCATACGCTAAGTCCTACCAAACCAAGTAACGATTTTAATACATTTAAGAAAGCTCCTAAATCAAACGGTTAAGAACATTTATTAAATTTTAAAAACAGTTTTATTAATTACTCTCAATAATTTGCAAATAAGAAATAAATATTTATAATATCTTACACAAATAATCAAGTACAATCAACCGCACGGAACTAAACTTACGTACGTAACTATAACCAAAAAATACACTGACATTTAATTATACAAAAAAATCTGCTAAAATAAAAAAAAAAACATACTGATAATAAAATTAATTATATATTATGTGTGTTATAGTATCAGTATACTATAACCGTATTTGTAATCGTATACAATTCGTTTCGGCAAAAACATTGGACAAACGGTTCAGAGGGCGGTCATTCCCACGACTGCAGTATAAAGCCGCTAAAGGCCAGGGCCGCGCGTGCGCAAGGTTCCTTCCTTCCTGCTCTGTTCTTTACGAACGTTATCGAAATACGCTTATGTAGATAAGAGAGTATGTTAATAGGTTGTACATATTATTTATGTTAATAAAAAATTCTGTAATAATATGTTTTAGATGCCGAAGGGATTCGAAATGAAAATGTATGTTACAGTCAATACGCTTAGCATGGCATAACATATATTCATATATATAACAACATAGCATATTACCTATACTCCATCTGTTTAGGTACTTAACTAAATGTAAACAATCTCTTTGAAAAACATGTCTTTTATCTAAAAATGTTATCCAAATATGACCTACAATTAGCTATTTACCTAAATCGATGTTAGCTAATTAACTATCTTTGTATGTCTTTTATACGATTTTTTTTAATAAAAAGACAGTAAGATTGTTTACGTTTAGTTAAGTATCTAAACAGATGGAGTATAGAATCATCACTATTTTTTTTGCCACAAAAAACCTTTATAACTACGTAATTATTAGTTAACCTGTTAACCGGTCAAAAGTACTTCGGAATCTGAACAATTCTTGTAGTTAAAATTAAGTGGTTTTAACAAATTAACAGTTTTGACTGTGACATGTGTTACTTATACTTACTTGTTTTTTTTTTTTGTGATTCAAAGCAATTTGCTATCTAAGAACAATAATATATTAAGCCAATTAAAATATATGTATTATAAAATGTATCACTGCTATCCGGAATCTTTGTAATACGTACCAAAATAACAACACAGAGTAGTTAAATACCTAACTTATAACAGGTTTTATTAATACCCATTAATTATTACATACAATTCAATCCCATATAATCAATACCCATTAAAATATTATATAAACTAATTCAAAAATAACCACTTACCACAATCACGTGACACTAATTTAGACACACGTGAAAATTGAGTAGGTAAATAACCACAAATAGATAATAATATGTTTCTGCTTAGATAAGTCAATTATATATATTTTTATAACCCTGTCTTAAAACGTGAGACTTAAGATGAGCGTACGTTATTAATTTGAAATAGATATGAATGACCTTTAAATAAAAAATGAAACAAGTTTTCGATAATGTTATACCATGTAATATGTAGATCGGAAGCACTTCCGAATCTTATTTATTACACAAGCGATTAGTTCCCACCATTTTTTGTTCGTTTAATTGAATACATTACGTATAGATAGCCTCTCGTACTTTAAATTGGCACATGACACACCCATTGATATTTATACATTCGTATTTTAAATTCAAATAGTTACTCTGTTTGTTGGTAGGTGTTTACATCAAATTAAAGGAATTTAACATTTCATCAGATAGGTTTTTTTTTTCTTTTGTATTCACACGGTTTGTGCTTTTAGCCAGAGTTAAAAGAAAGTATTTAGTTTGTATATTTTATTTTTATTTTATTGTATTTGGGAAACAAACAATCGTACATTATTACATAACCTCTTAATACACAGTATACTATAAACAAATGTACAATCCACTACGTTTCCACATGTTACTAATTAATAATAATAGATACAGTTTGGCAATTTCACCATAAAATCAATATAAAAAAAAAAACAAAATTAAAAAAGCTTTTTTTTCCGCTAACGTGATCAATTAAAATCAAATGATTCACCCAGTTAAACAATCACACAATAATTAAAAACTTTCAGCAAGGCGCTTAGCAATATCTTTTTTAAATTTATTTTTTGGCAGCGCAAAAACATCGACATCATTAAAATTATTATTATAGACCTGAACTATTCTCTGGAGCGGCGCTCTTTTTCCTGCATTTGTACGGTAAGGTGTTGTAGCGAACAGTGGATAAGAGCGCGCCTCACGTCTTGTTACTGTTCTGGGTACAATATAATATATTTTTCTGATTAAATCAGAGCAGTCAAACCTATTATGTATAAGTCCATGGAGCATCATTCCTTGGAGCAACAAGCGTCTGGAGCGTAATGATAATAGTCTAAACCTATTCAAAGCATCTTTATAAGATAATCGTTTGATACGACATTTGTACTGCATTGTACTGAGGAACTTACGCTGAACTCTCTCTATTGCAGTCTCGTACTTAATATAATAGGGATCCCAGATCATACAAGCATATTCAACCTGTGGGCGAACTAAAGAATTAAATAAATACAAATATGTAGCTGGTCGTTTGAAATCTGACGTGGTTCTCATAACAAGATTGTACATTTGAAATGATTTTGAGGTAACTTTATCTATATGTAAATTTAAGTGAAGTTTACAATCAAGAAGAATGCCCAGATCACAGATATATGTTTCCTTAACTAAAGTACTATTGCAGAGTGAATAACCGTACGGTATCACCTTCTTATTTTTTGTAAAATTTATGTACTTACATTTAGGTAGACTTAGTTTTAGTTTATTCTCATCACAATAATCAGATAATCTATTGAGGTCTTCCTGCAAAAGTTCGCTATCAAGAGTGTTTTTTATTGTTCTAAATACTTTAAGATCATCAGCGTATAATAAAAAATTACTATTTTGAAAGCAGCTACAAATATCGTTAATATATATAATAAACATTAATGGGCCCAGAATAGAACCCTGAGGCACGCCTGAAGTCGCCACAAATGAATCTGACCTGTATCCATTGCACACTACTATCTGATTCCGATTGCTGATGTATGAACAGAACCAACGGAGTAGGTTACCTCTAATACCATTATAGGCTATTTTATTCAATAAAATTGAATGGTCTACCCTATCGAAAGCCTTTTTAAAGTCTGTATAAACAGCGTCTGTCTGATATCCTGCGTCCATGCCATTGAACAAGTGCTCCGTAAAGATCATTAAGTTAGTTACTGTAGACTTATTTTTAACAAAACCGTGTTGCTCAGGTATTATATTGCGTTTTAAAAATGGATAAATGGCTTGATGAACGAGTTTTTCAAATACCTTTGCAAGAGCACAAAGTATCGAGATAGGTCTATAATTTTCTACGTTTTGTCTAGATCCGTTCTTGTGTACTGGTATTATATTTGCCTTTTTCCACATAGATGGAAATGTACCACTTTGAATACACCTGTTGAATAGCATGGAAAGAGGTGTACAAATAGTTTCAGCTGTCTTGTTTAAAAAATAGGGCGGTATGTCATCAGGTCCCGGTCCCTTGTTTGTATCTAACGATTTTAGTTGTCTGCAAACTTCGTGAACAGTGAAATTCAAAGTACAGAGAGAGCTGTTGTTGACATTACTCAAATCAGAGGGCGGGCACCATCCAGGAGAGAGACTAGAGGGCTCATAAACCGATTGAAAAAATTTCAAGAACAGATTACAAACTTCAACTGAGTCGCTAGAAGTTACATTATCATAGGACATGCAGGTCGGTATACCCGATTTGCCTTGTCGATTAGCAATGTAAACCCAAAAGTGCTTAACATCTTTGGAAATACCATCTTCGACACTATTTATGTATTTATGAAAACATTTGTGACATTCATCTTTAAAACGTGCTCTGTACAAGGAAAACACTTCATAATCACATATGTTACGGTACTTTTTCCATTTAGACCAGGCTTTCTTTTTATACTTAAAGATGTGGATTAGCGGTTTGGAGAACCAGATCGGAAAGTGGGAATTCGGTGGTTTCGATAGCGGTATGCGATTTTTGATTATACCATATAAACAGTTGTAAAAAGTGTCAATACACTCATCAGTCGAATTACTCTTTAAAATGCCTTCCCAGTTAATCTCATCAATGTCTTTGTTAATGACTGTGTAGTCGGCTTTACGGTAATTATACTTCGGAGTATGAAGGGGTTTGGATAAACTGACATTAATGTTTAAGGATAACAATGTGTAAAATGGTGGATGGTGACTATCAGCCGGTAGAAGATCTTGATTTGGTTTCAAAACAGTGCAGTTTGCATCAGAAATAAGAAGGTCTAGTATGCGTCCATTCGAGTTGGGTATATGATTGAATTGTTTGATGTCGTGGATAATCAAAAAATCCCTTAAACGGTTACAAGTTGGTGAGCTGCCCAGACAAGTCATATAGTTCTGTGAAGGATCAAGTTTAGTTGTATACAGTCACTTTGTTTTTCATTAAAGTACGGATCTAAAATAACCTGTTTTTGTAGTATTTCAACAGCAAATTTTTCGGTCAGCCTTTTCGGCAAACATCGCTGAGGTAGTCAATACTACAATAAAATAGCAGCTCCATTACACCAAGATCGTGCCTGATGATTTGATAAAAACTTTCTGAATGAGAAAAACGAAGGGTACGACGGACTCTTAGGGCCGTGCCTCACTGGGACGCCATGGCGGCATAGCCAGTTCAAGACGCCAATTAAAAATATGGATTGGCTGCGTGGCCAACAGTGGCCAGTTGAGGCACACACCATAGAGCTGCATACATTTCCTTGGTTGCGCGAGCTGGCTGCGCTGCCATGGCGTCCCGGTGAGGCACGGGCCTTATTGACTAAAACCTGCCCCTCTAGCCAAGTTACGATCGTTTTGTTTAGCGTGAACGCTTGGAGTTGGCCACGCCCTCAATTCCTTTGTTCTGACGTCATCTCAACGCTCAGTGACGTGGTCAGAGCAAAGGAATTAAACCTTGAGTCGAAAGCTCGGAATGGTCTACCACTAGTTTATTCGACACTTTAGATTATATGACAAATTAAATCAGTCAAGAATCACTAAGCTTCTTCTACAAAGACAGACGCTTTAGCATTGGTAGAGTGCAACTGCAGTGCTACCAGGAACTCTTAACAGAAGACCTAAACTAAACTTTTAAAGGGATGAAGTTTTTTCTCGCTCGCACGACTGACGTTTTAAACCGTTATGTTAAGTCCCAATTTTTTTGACTCCTGACTGTACATTAACAAACATACAAAGAGTCCAAGAGTGCTATTCTCTAAGAAAACAGTGACGAAATCCAATGTCCATTGGTTTGTTAATCCTATGTACGAATTTGGATTTCGTCGCTGCGGCCAGCGCTCAGCTCAAGGCTGTTTTTTTAGAGAATAGCACTGCCGTAGCCAAGGTACAGTCGTTGCTAATCATTCTATAAAACTGCCGGACTTCTGGTTTAGAAACGACTAGTCATAAATAACACATCTGTTGATCATTTGCATGTACCTAAGTCGTGGGTTAAATAAACATCTCATTAAGGATAGATCAGCTAAACGATCGGACCTTTCACCTCAAGCTAACATGTTTATATCTCATTTGACGCTCGATTGCATCCTTAAATATTATAAAACGGGTGCTAATTAAACAGACTTGAGCCATAATTAACGAGTGTCTAAATATTAGCCACTATTTCTGGGTGGTTACAAAAAAATAACCACGAAGGAGTTTGACAGAGAGATCCGCTTCCACCTTAGCCTTCTAATCTAACCTAGTCCGTGTCGGAGTGCCCTAAAATTCCGAGCTCGCTCTTTAATTAAGGCCCCACCCCGTCTGTCTATATCAGTAGTTCCTAACCTGTGGCCCGTAGACCACTGTTGGTCCGCAAGAGCTAAAATAAGGTCCGAAAAAGAATAAAAATTGTAAAACTTTCCAACTGAAAACTAAAATTTCTAGAACAAATGCTCGTTACTTCTGATTTTAACGAATGTTGTGTACAAATTTCGAATTGATGATAAAGGTTTTTTTTTTATTAGGATAGTCAAGTTTTCTTCTGGACCCTGCTAACAACAAGAAAACCAAAGTGGTCCCCGGTTAAAACAAAGTTGAGAACCACTGGTCTTTCGAATGAACGCGATGAACTCGAAAACTACTAACGATTTCTCGTGCTGTTTTTACTAATAGACAGATTAATTTATGAGAAAGGTTTAGGTGATAACATAGTAGAAAAAAAAACTGATAATTTCAGATTTCAAAAACCCGTGCTAAGCTGGGGTGGGTCACTCACTAGTATATGTTTTTATATTATAAAGCTAAAGAGTTACGTTCACTAATCTAAGCTACGACCCACAGTAGCAAAACAGTAACCAAAGACGCGGGTAAAGCAGCTAGTACTATCATATTTCCCGATAACCATATTATTTTTATGACCTACACTAATATAGTACGTAATGTGCAGCCTTGAATTTAATGCTTAACTTATTCGCCCCTTGTATACTCAAAAGGTTCTAGGTTATCTGCTCCGTTTAACAGTGCATTAAAATAAACCACACGTAATGGTAACTGCATATACCAGGCAAACATTAGGCCGGTGTCGTATTCATAGTTATTTGCATGCAGGTTAACGGTCGCTTAAAGAAATAATGCAAATTAAGCGTCACTATACATACGACACCTGTATGTTGCACACTTGCGGAAGAGTTTCAAGAACGAAGGCGTCGTGCGGGACATATACACTGCAAATAATTTGTTTCGTACATCGTATATTTATTTACAATTTAGCGACCCACGTCGGGCGGTGCAATTATAGATTCTTTCAGTAATTCTAAAACCAACTTTTCATAGAACCTTATCCTCATAGTGGGCGGAGCCTTGTAACAGTGACGTGATGAGACATATATCGCTTCGGGTGGTCCCTTTTTAGAGTTTTATTAGAAAATTTATTCTGAATAACGCTCAAAATAAAAAATAAAAATAAAAAATTAACAAGTATTACTGATTATATTATTGACCAGGTAAATTGTATAACAACTTCTGTGCAGATTCAAAACTGCACCTTGTAAATTAGGTTTTGTTGTTTTTTTATTTTTTATAATGCCTAGGCTCGCGTT
The DNA here is from genome assembly GCA_958295575.1 of Leucania comma. Classification (NCBI taxonomy): domain Eukaryota; kingdom Metazoa; phylum Arthropoda; class Insecta; order Lepidoptera; family Noctuidae; genus Leucania; species Leucania comma. Next base: position 14,737,567 of record OY282480.1, on the reverse strand, counting down.
TGACCACTATCTCACCTGATTGTAAGCGATGATGTGGCCGACGATGGAGCAAGCTTGCCTAGAAGTAACCTATTCACTCTTGACTTAAAGACTCCCAGCTATCAAGAAACTCAGACCCCAGCAGGGAATTCCACTCTTTAGCTGTACGCATAGTGAATTAAAAAACGCTTAGTTAATTAAATTATAAATTATCAAGATTTAAAACAAAATTTCGGCGTGACGGTGCGGACAAAAATTCGGTTTCGTGTCAGCTGCTTATTGAACATATTTTAAGTTCAACGTCACTTTGCCGAACGTTCATAGGTACACCTTGAAATATATTTATGAAACGAGACGTCCTTTTAAAAACACGTATTTGAGACGAAGACTGACATTCGTTCTAGGTTTGGTTCTCTTGGGTAACGTCAATCTCAGTCCAAAATCTTTCAGTAAAAAGAAGTATTTTTCAATATTTATGTATATTCGAATCTGAAATAATTATGTAAATATCTCTTCAAGCGTTAGTAAGATCTACAGTATTACGAATAAAAGGATTTTTTAACTGTGTTGCAAAAATCTTATTCTTTGCTAAAAATACTAATTGTACACCAAATACATATTAATAGACTTTTTACAATAAAAGACTTGGGGCCTTAAATGATAAATGATATTTTATTTAGCAAATAGGTTCTTAAAAACACTTTTACACGCCAATTTTTTTTTTTATTCGTCAATTTTAACTAGATGAGGCCGGTGTTTCCTAGCTGACTACCCTGAGAAGAAACACCGAAACAAACTCAGGGGTCAAAGTCTCTTTTAAAGTCCATACAGCACTTAACTGGGACAAGTTAGATTAGAAGGGGAAGGCGGGGTCCGGTAAGCGAGCGAACCGAGCGAACACAGACTCCCCATCCTCTTCGTGATTATTTTTTAAACCACCCAGAAGAGCAAATTTTAGTCCAAAATATTAGTATTTTTGATGAAATAAAGGCATATTTTGTAGTAGAAAACAGGAATAAATTGATGAACAGTTAAATACTATCCTTTTAGAAGTATGCGATTATGAGCTACTCTAATTATTTTTCTTCTCCTACCGACTAAATTTTCTTTTCAATTATGCATAAAAGTATTTTTTTTTTTTTTTTGTAAATATGATAAAAACCTTACATTTATGGCACAAAATATATGTTTCAAAAAACAATAACAAAGCAAACAAGATTTACATTACTGCATTACATATGATTGTTTTCATTACTTAGTCTAGAGAAACAATTAGTAACAATACTTAAGTGTAGAATACACTTAAGTAATTAGCTAACTTAAAACAGTTATGTTTTCGTTAACTTAACTACGTGTACTACAGCTGCTCATTTTAAATATTAACTACACTCAGAGAAATGTTATTTTAAAACTGTACAGTAAAATATGAACAATTCATCCTTAAAATTAATTCGGAGTACGATATTATGTCCTAGCTATAACATTTTTCCTTGTAGGTATTTACTTATACTCTGCTTTTCCAAATGACGGAAAATTTCTTTTAAAATATCCCAGTACTTGTTATGATTATTTAGTACAGTGAGCGAATCAAATACAATAAAACTGCTGTTAACTAAGTATGATATATATGATTTCTTCTATTCTTTAAATTGTTTTTAAATTTTAATACATACAGAAAACCATTTCGGTATTACGTTACTACGAGTAAAATATAAGTATTTAGAGTAAAAAATGACAGCAAAATTATTTGACAAAATATCACGTGCGAATGGTCAGCTTTTTGCTAGTTCGAGACGGAAAAGACCGAACGACAAGTACATAGTTCGCTCAGGAGAGCAGCTACGAACTATACTGACCATTATACACAAGACTACTCTAGAACCAAAACAACGAAGTAGATATTAATACAAGCTATGCTAACCTTACCCGTGTTGCTTTTACTATAGGTAATGTGTGTATAAAGTGAATTTATGCTTTATATAGAATCAAGACAGAGCTTTTCAGGCGATCTGGAATTTTAGCCATTATTTTAACGCAATTTTCTAAAGCAATAGAGTATAGAGCTTTTTTTTGGTTCGGAAACGACCTATTGAAACTATGCCTCTAACTTTTAACAATTTGTTCTAAATTCAAACGATAAAATAATTTGAATTTAGAACAAAACTTTCGATTTTCTTTTTCGATGCACAGACTAAAACCCGATTTACATTGTTCCAATGTTCCTCACATTGTTCCTAACGACCTGAAAAACACGTAATCAGTACCTATTCAGAAATCTTTGTAAAACGATTAACGTTACGTAGGCGCCTCCCATCCATCAATAGCAGTCTCAACAGAATTAAACTCTTTGATGGCTTGTATGTGGATGTGTTTACGACAGTCTGATATCACCATCACACAATGGTAGCCAGTAGTGGCCAGCCATGTACTGGTTTAAATCATATCGATGTATAGACAGGACACAATGCAGAATGCCTGAATAGGTTCACAATTAAATAGTTCAATGTTGTGGATAGATGTGAATAGATGTGGATAGATGATATGCCGTGATAGAATATACCAGATATTCTATCACGGCATATTAAACAGTTGTAACTTGTACATACTGACAAATCTAGACATTTATTGCACTACTATTAACATAAAATCAGCTTTTTACTACCTCATTTTATAAGCATCAACGCAGTGATCAGAAAATAGGACCTAATTAATAGATATCATTTATTTTTCCATTGTAACACAAGTTAATTTGAAAAAATTGCTATATGGCTAAATCCTTTGTTAGAGCTAAAGCTGAATGATAGATCTCCAGGCTCACACCATTTTAAAAATAATCGCATTTTGACTGGATTAGACTTCATCTTGTGTTTTAATTTAATTTCATGAAATTGGACTCTAAATTAATGAAATAGTTACAAATTGGTTACCTATTAGTTGGGTATATAATCCGATTCAAGCATATCATATAAATCAATATTATATAATTGATGTAAATAATAATGAGATAAGGGAGTAGATATTTATAACATTGGAATACGAAGAAACTCATTTCAAGTGATTGTATACAGTAGGATCAGTTCCGCACGTCATTTGCGTGTTTCGACAATTTCAAAAGGCAGACAACGTTTTCCACGCCTCATTTAATTACATGTACACACACTACATGCTATTAATGACTTGTCAAAATTGAATACTCCATTGTACGCAAGTTTTCTGAATTATTATGGCCTAAGAATACTTGCGTGACTAAAATATCTGTCGGTAACTCGCTGGAATTTACTCGAAAACTGTTTTTTTTTATTTGGGGAACAAACAATCATACATTATTATATAACTTTTAAATACGTTTCCACATGTTACTAGTTAATAATAATAGATACAGTTTGGCAATTTCACGATAAAATCAATATTAAAAAAATCTTTTTGTTATTCAAGTTTTTTTAAGTTGGCAATTTAACTATTTTGATAATAACTTGTAATGAGAGAGTGCGACAATTCTTGTAATAAGATGTTTGAACGAAGTTATTTTGATATTATATTATTATTATTTATTACAACAATAAATATTTGTAATACCTTGGTATTAGAAATAATTTCTTGTTGCTTACCTTTTTTCATTGTCTTTCTTATTTCCTGAGGCTTCTTTGTTTCAACTTCCTGATTGTGAAATGATTTCTTTTGTTTTTTCTAAGTTTTTATTTTCTTTTACTTATTTTAAATCTTTTTTAATTTGCGAAACGATTAAATGCTTTGGCGACTTTTTTCATAATAATCAAAGTTTGTATTGCCCAACCGATCACAGGACGTTTGCAATCCCGAGAAAATACATCTGGTTCAAAATTAGTTTACTTTTTTTATTGGGAAATTTTAAAATAACTTCTACCGCTTTGAGAGCATCAAGAAGGAGTGTCAGACTTTTACTGACTAAAACGTTCTGGGGCCGCAGTAATTCTTTTGAACAACCCTGAAGCCTTGCCATGACAGGCAGGCATCATAAGTTTACCTAATATATATATATTTTTTTTTTTAAAGTTTATGTATGTGTATGTTTGTTTTTCCTTCACGCTCAAACGGCTGAATGGATTTGGATGAAATTTGTTACCTGGGTAGCTTATATCTTGGATTAATACATGCGTGGGCGGATCTGTGGGCAGCAGCTAGTATAAAATATCCCTGAAAAGAACTATGGTCGCATGTTAGATATCTCTGGCCACCGTAGGCGCAGGCTTGCAGTTGACGAGCAATGGGTAGCTCGCTGTCCGGACGTCCGGTAAGGACCTAACCCGAGTCGTCGACAGCACTGCTTGTTCCATGCGCTCCTCAAAACGATGTCAATAAACCGTAAAGGCCCAGCAGAGCCGAGGCCCGTTAGGGCGACGGGCATTATCTGTTAAAAGTAAACCCGTGGTCTCAGAACGCAAAAGGCAACTGAAGGACGACTCAGTAAAAGTTTAACATCTCATCATCCCACTCCACCCATAGCTCGAAAAATCATTGGATAATTAATAAAAAAAATTTAACACTTTTTTTATAAAACTCCAACATTGACATTTCTATTATATTATATTGTAATAGAAATGTCAACAGTATTTAAGAAAACAAAGCACTAGCTATAATAAATTAAATTATTTGTCCTAACGATCGTTTAGTCGACAATGATTATTTCCACCTTGTGACCACGAAGGGCTATCGATTATCTTGTAACAATTGACACAAACAATTCTTTACTAATTGATCAACGCCGTAAATATTGCTATAATTTCAAGACTATTGTATTGAAGTTGCCAAAGGAAACATAGGGTCCTTTCTATAAACACCGTTAAATTATGATCGTCTTAATCCCGTGGAGGGTCGATTCGGTACATAAAACACTATCACCCGGAGGACACGGTGAACACCCGGAGGACACGGTGGAGCACACTGTAGAGGTGTGCCCCGCCTGGGCGGAGCATCGCCGTGTCCTCGTGGGGGCGATCGGCGGCAGCGATCTCTCCCGCCGGGCCTTGGTTCAGGCCATGGTCCGTAGTGAGGAGGGATGGCAGGCGGTCGCCTCCTTCTGCGAAGCAGTAATGCTAGCAAAGGAGGAGGCCGACCGCATCAGGCAGAGGCAACGGGGCGCTCGCCCCAGCCGCCGCCGGGATTCCGATCCCGATTTCCGGCCACCGTAGGCGCGGGCTTGCGGACGGCGTGCAATGGGTAGCATGCTGTCCGATCGTCCGGTAACCGACCGGACCGAGCCCAAGTCGTCGACGGCGCGTTCTGTTCCCGCGCGCCTCAAGGAGCTGTCAGCACACCGAAGAGGCCCAGCCTGCTAACTGCAGGCAGGCAGGGTCGAAGCCTACTGGGGCCATGGGTTAGTTCCGAAAGGAATGCTCGGCCCCGGCACGATAGGCTACGAAGGAACGGGGTAGGTTTTTAGTCAGTAAGAGTCTGACACTACTTCCCGCTCCGCCCAAGGGTGGGATTTGTCATTGGATGATTTTACCTACCACAAAAAAAAAAAAAAAAAAAAAAAAAACACTATCTTTCGTAAAGATAAAATTAAAAAATATAGTACTTTTTTCTAAACCTCGAATTAATATACGCATGTACGAAATTAATTTGCTTAATCGAAATAGGGGGCTACACGTAATTATAGAAAATGGTTCAACTTGTTTTCCGCGTACTCTATATGTGTGTGTAAGTTTGTTACTCCTTCACGCTGAAATGGATAAATGGATTGGGTTGAAATTGGGCACATGGGTAGACCTTATCCTGTAATAGCACATAAAATACTTTATATCCGAAGAATACGATCATATAATTCATTTTCTACTTTTACTTTTTTAAGTGAAACCGCTGGCACAAGCTAGTTTAACACAAATGACACAAAAGAAAACAAAAGTTTTCAAGTTTTGTTGTTGGCCATACACAATAAACAGGTAGTTATTTTCTTGATCTAGTAATTAGTGAGTTGTCGCAGAATAGGAAAAAGTAAGAAACAAAACTTGTACTTCGACCTAACTTCCCGGTACCCAGGTAGATGCGTAGATAACCACCCAAAACTTCGCTAATTCCACGTCATCATCGGACTCGGACGTATACTATGATTTTTTTATTAGATGGACTAAAGTGACAGCTATAACAATGGTTGTTTGACAGTTAAGCATTGTTATTTGACAGTTGGGCATTGTCCACTGCTGTCACTTTGGTTCGTCTAATTAAAAATCATGGTATAGGTTTCTTTTCATGGTAGGTAAAATCAAATGACAAGGCCCGCCCTTGGGTGGGGCGGGAGATAGTGTCAGACTTTTACTGACTAAAAAGCTACTCTGCTCCTTTCATTGCCTTTTTGCTGCAGGTTTTAGGGCAATAAGGTTTGGGAAGTAAGTGGGACAGCACCGGTCAGGGTTAAGCCGAAAGACTTCCACTATTGGACAGGCCTCCCATTGTGTTTTCTTCTCCTTTAGGGTAGACCGCAAGGGCGTGTCAGACTTTTACTAACTTAAACCCACCTGTGTCCCTCTTCAAGGGGTCGTCAGCAAACTGTGGGGGCCCAGTAGGTCGAAGCCTAATCTGGGGATTTATGAAAATGCAAACCAGGGCCCTGGAACAAAAGCAAAGGAGGAACGGAGTAGGTTTTTAGTCAGTAAGAGTCTGACACTATCTCCCGCTACGCCCAAGGGCGGGAGATATCATTGGATGATTTTACCTAGTTTAAAAAAAAAGCCTGTGTCCCTTAGTTGCCGTTTGCGTTCCAGAGCCACGATAACATTTCCCCGACAGGGTCTCCGAGTGTTGCCATATCGATGAATCCCGTGCTGCTCTAAATGGGTATGCTACCACTTCAATAAAGTTAAACTCCTTAGCGTAACATTCGTTTTTTTGTAGTGATTTTGGCATTTATTAGTTTTTATTTATTTTTTGTCTTAGAGTATTGTATAATACTTTCAGATCAGTTTCTATTTACATATCTACTTAAATTATCATGAATGCTAACTGTAAAGTTTGTTTAATCTGTAGCCACGTCAAGGTGATGTTTTTAATTTTTTGCGTGTCTACGAAAACTTTTGACGTGTTTTATTTATTCATCTAGTTGTAACCTTGTACGAAATGACGTCATTGAGTATTCTTAATGTCAGTTTGAGTATCTTTTTTTTAAAAATAACTGCATCCAATGAGCATCTAATTTAAAAATAGAATCACACAAAACACGAATTTCATTCAAAAATAGAGAAGTATAAAAATCTGCAATCATTTAAATTCAAATATAGAATCACATTAAACGCGACCATCGATACTTTTGGTACTTATTCGTTTTTTACGGAACTTAATCCTTTAATTAAATTGGCCAATTGATGAAATCGATAGTGTCCATTTATCAATACGCATCAGATTCCAAATCGATAAGAGCTCGTTCCATGTCTAATTTTACACTTTATTCATTCACAAGGTCACTACACTACTTAGTCGCTTCCCGTACTTTAGTCATTTTCTTTCTCAGTAGCGATTAGGTAAAGAGTCACCGACCTCGTGCAAGCATTCAACGATTTCCATTCAAATTTTATTTCAACATGCTAATTTTGGAGGGAAAGTAAATAAATAAAAAACTGAATCAGCTGACTGGTCTGTTAAACTTTTCTCACAGATCACTTATGGGGTTTATCCCATGGGTGAAAAAAGCAAGTACTAGCCTAGAAACCTTCCTAGACTAGGAATTGCTCTTTTTTTATTCTTATTGATAGGCTCGTGCTTGACCACTATCTCACTCTCTAAGCGGCGATGTGGTCGACAATAAAGCACGCTTGCTTAGAAATAACCTAATCACTCTTGACTTGAAAACACAAACTCCAACAGAGAATTCCACCTTAGCTGTACGTGTAATGAATGTGTTCCTGCAACTACCCAATTTAAAACTGTGAAAACCTACAACATTTGACCGCTTGAAAAATCATAAATTCTTAAATTAAAAAAAAAGAAAAGGAAATGCATAGAATTTTAGACTTACAAAAATTCTACGCTTTTCCTCGATTGTGGGACGCATTTTTCATGTCACAGAATGTATTAGTGTTTGACAAGTTTATTTAAACAAATATGTTCTTGTTTCTCAAACAATTAACTATTGAAAACAAGACAAAGTAGTTTACAAAATGAGTGACATGTTTATTGCTTTATTAAATCGGTTATATCAGCCATTTATTTATTGACAAGCTATGTAGCTGATATTTCGCATTCGTAGGCTACACGTTGTCTGTTAGTGACTTATTTTTATCAATAGCCTAGCTTCTGCCAGTGGTTTCGTCAGCGTAAAAACCGAAAATTATCCTTAGAAAACATACCTAAGCCCAAAAAATATTTTTTTGTCCTATTCCAAGACGGTCTACTACCCCATATGCCAAGTTTCATAAAACATAGTTAAGACGTAAATATGTAACAATAGACGATAACGTTTGGTAATGTTCGGTAATTTTGGATAATGTTCAGTAATGTTTGGTTATGTTCGGTAATGACCGGTAACGTTCGATAATGTTGGGTATTGTTCGGTGATGTTCGGTTATGTTTGGTAATGTTCGGTAAAATTCGGTTGGTTGCGGTACTAGCCAAGATCATATATCGCATAGTATCAGATGGGAACAAGTCGAATGACTGACACATCATTATTTACTAGACAAACATAATACGTCCTCTCACAACAAAAACGTGGGAGTTTCCCAACTACGAAATAAAACAAAATTAAGTTTATTACCGCTTACTCTATTATTAATAATTATTATGACTTGAAGTTGAGACACCGCAAAATCGCCCGGTCGCGTGAAACTACCTAATACTAAACGTAATTACCTTGAGACTTCAGCAGAAATCTTGCGAGTTTCTGAAATAGCTTGTACTGTTAGTGTTTGTATTTAGTCTGAGCTTTTCACGATACATATTTTAACTAGTTGTTTTGCAGTAATAAAAAAGTTAAGGGCAGGAATATTCGTTTTATTTACTTAAATAATTTCCTCTTACACTATATTCTGAATATAATTAAAATATTTAAAAAAAAGTCACTAGTTGGACACCACCGAGGCTAAATACAACAGGTTATAGTGGGCATTAGGAGTTAGCGCACAGCTGGGCGCGGGAGCAAGACAACCCCTCAGTGGCCCGTATGCTCCGGTGACCATGTGTTTGGGTGGACCACCAGGTACCATAACAAGCTTGTAACTTTTTTTTTAACAAGCGTTAACTTACTTTTTCTTGCAACGAAGGCAATGAAGGAGCAGAGTAGGTTTTTATTCAATAAGAGTCTGACATTATCTCCCGCTCCACCCAAAGGCGGGATTTGCCATTTGATGATTTTACCAACAATAAAAAAATAAGAATAAATCATACTAAAAGTGAAGTGGTTGACGACCAAAATAACATGCGATTGTATAGCAAATATTCATTTCTAGAACTCAGTACGGATTCTCATTTCGAAACAAATGAAAGACAATACTTTATAGTCATCAAGACAATAGTTATGAATCACAGTTTCATAAACAATTTAAGTTATAGTTTAAGAAAACAAATCGCTTCCCACTAACAGATTCAAATTGTCCAAGTGTTCACTGAATGTTGTTATGAGTTATGTTTTTATAGCAAACACTGTAGGTAAGCGATTGTTCGTCTAGTTAACAATGGATTCAGAAACTGTGTAAGTACCTACATATTCACGCTTGTTATCCTTATAGGATGAACAGAACGTTTAAACGGGGTACTTTCTCGAAGGGTACTGCTGTTTGGTCAGCAGCTGCATGATATCCTCATTCCTTAAACATATACATAATAATAAATATCTCCTTTTCCTTATATATTAAAAATAAATCCCCCACCGTATTTGGATATGCGGTTTTCAGCAATAGACAGAATGATTCATTGGGAAGGTTCATTTGTATAATAATTATATATATAATAGAGAAAAATAAATAAATTTAACACTCGAGCAAAGTTGGGGCAGATCGTTATTCGTGTATAAGTGACCCTAGATTGACTTGGTCAGCAGGCCTAAACATTTGAATATGCTACAAATATTAAACATTATGATTTGAAATTAAGAATAATTTTGCCAAATTTAAAACAAAATGTCTTGCAAAACAAAAATAATATCAGAGATGTTATGGAGCTCCGTATCCGAAACTATCGGATATCCGAAATAAAAAAAATAACATAACCGAAACCGATACAAGAACTTCGGATACAGGCGGAATCATATGTCACAACAGGTTACGACAGGTTTTTCATTTGTTTTGCTCGGCAAAACACTTGATAATCTAAACAACAAAATATAAAAGTCAAATCTGGCTATTTGTATTTTACTTGTATAATTTTTAAATTTTATATCGAAACTATCCGAAACTTGTGGATAATCCGAAATAATTTCTTATCCATGACCGTATCCAAAGCCTGTATAATATTATTCCTTTACCCCTGACTATTTTACCTTTGAAAGATATCCACAGTAGCTGCAAGTTAAAATTAATATACAGATACAGTTTCGTTCACTACAGCCAGCTTAAAAGATTGAAGGCACTACGGACTACGGGACCGCAATAATCCATTTTCCTTAATCCACTTATTGCATGATTCAAGAAATATGCAACACAGAAATGCTAAAATAGTTCATAAATAACCTAAAGCCGGGTACAGACTGCCGTAGCGTAACATGCAAGGTAAAATGACAAGACCATTTCATAAGTGTGGACGCACTGTGCACACGAACCGAGCATCAGTCTACCTACTCGCATAATTGAAATGCTCTGTTCGCGACCGTAGTGTGCATGGTTCGCGCGCGCATGTCGTCCACACTTTGAGCATTCTGTTACATTGCATGATACAATGCGATAATGTGGACGGTATATTCTTTCATTGCATGTTACGTTACAGCAGTCTGTATTCGGCTTAAGCATATTTATTGCGGTTAAAATTTTTCCACAGTTCACAGAAGAGATGTATTTTTTGTGGACAAAAATAACACTTTAAAACCCATCAATAGTTTTATTAATCAAATCGTGATGAATGGTTATTGGTATATTTAAATAATAATATTAATACCACAACTGCGGCGTACATATAACCAGTATTTTACGTTAGCCTACTCGAATCAATCAGTTTTTTTTTGTTGAGATTGAAAATTATTCCATAACTCCTCCCGCTCTGAGTGGAGCGAGAAGGAATATTAGACTTAACTAACTAAAACCCTTTTGTGTTTCTTCATATTCTTCAAATATAGACCCCTCATGCAGGAAGGAGGTGGCAAAGGATAGATTTGGTTGAAGACGTTAAATTAAACGTCTTCACAAAACCTTTGAAAACCAGCGTAAGACAGATCTTGTCAGGCGCGAGACCATCAAAAATAAGCCACCCTGCAACGTGTCTACACTGTGCATGCACTTTTACAGGAAAATCTATATATATAAAAGCAAAATACCACTCACTGTTTAATCACGAAGTATCAGAAACTATAACACCTACAAAACTTAAAATTTGGCAGTTTCCTTATAGGGTGTAGACTGTAGAGATCCGCTAAGAACGGATTTTACGAAACTCCGCCCTAAGGAGGTTAAATGGGAGTTGGAAATTTTTATTGAGAAACCGACTACCACGCGGGCGAGCCCGCTGGCAGAAGCTAGTAGGTTATTTAGCCACATTAGAGCACTGATCGCAACCCGTAGTTACACTGATAGTCGGAAACAAGTCAACGTAGCATAAATCGGCATATATAAAAAAAATGGTTGTTCTGTTACCATTTGCATCCTGGACCATAGTGACCCTTTCGAAACAACGCTAAGGTAGGACTAGTAACTTTAATTTCTCCAAATTACTGCAATCTATTTTACTGCATTCCTAATTGGTGTCCGAATGCTAACGGCCGCGACTTACGAGTTGTTTAGTCGCGGTTTCAAACCCAGCCAGGTGCATTACTTTGAGTAATTTATTTCATCACCACTGCTCTCAAAACGGTGAAGGAAAACATCGTGAGGAAACCGGCATGTCCTAGAACCAAAAATTTTAAGACATGTGACATCTATAAACCCGCACTGAGCCATTTCCATTCCCTCTCCTAGAAAGAAGGCCTGAGTGCCAGCAGTGGGAACATTATAAGGCTGATGCTATGCTATGCTAATTTTCACGTCATATAAGCTCTACAAATAGCTATTAAAACAGTTTAAATTATATTATTTAAAACAGTCTCCGAATTCAAACAAGTCCACAGAAGGGTTGCCACAGCGTTGCTTATATTTGCATACTAAGTAAAGGTTGGTCAGAGGTACTTTCTACTTTAGATTAACTAGAGAGTTAAAACACCGTTAGGGTACCTATCACAAAACTGGTTATAATTAGACAGCGTATTATTTGCATGAAACTTGAATTGTTACGTAAGTGTCTACGCCTACAGTGGCAATGCGGCAATACCTAAAGTGTCAACGTCTACATCTAAAGTATCAACGCCTAATTGACACTTGTGACCGTGCTGGTTTTTATCTCGGCCAGAGATTAAGCATTGTCATACAACGTGGCAATGCCAGCAGTCAAGCATTTACAGCATTTCCAATCAGCAGCGACGTGACGGTTTTTTTTTTTACTTTTACAAGAATTAGGAACGAATTAAGTGTTTTAATAAAATGCTCAATTATTTCTTAAATATTATAAAAATTATACAACATAAATTAATAAAAATTGATTTAAAAATATAGATACCTAGTATCAACTTTACCTTGATTTTACATAGATAGACAAATCATAGAAACAATAGTAGTTAGTAAGACACATCGTATAACAATGTAACGTGGCCAAGATAATTAGGTATAACAACGAGGCATTCTCTAGGTTCAACAACAAACAACCTTTTTCGCTAAACTTACATAGCTTGTAAAGAACCCAAGAAACACTTTCTCCAAGTATTCTAATTAACTTCATCAGATTAACATGAATTATACCATCAAAATTCAAAAGCTAAAAAATAATTTTAACTTTATTTACCTTCGGACTGGGAAAGACTTGACACTTGAAGCTAGCATTGGTCTTTATGAGATAATCTAGGAACAGCCGAATTGTTTCGAAAGTCCCAGATTGCAGATTAGCCTTGCAACCATAGATATCCGGAGATATGCCTTCATTGCAAAGTAATAAGAAATCCTTGCGCAACCGCTTATCTCCCACCAAAATAATTACAACATTCACAAATAATGTATTTACGACACACACTCAAAATTTGTACACGCACACTAAGAAGAAAGCAGCTACACTAAATCAATTTCTAATAGCACACATAAATAGAATGGGCGGAGCATTCGCTTGTAAGCACGGAAACATTCAATGCACACGCATGCAATTAGAGCATCGAACCGATTGTCGATAATTGTTATCGATATTTAATTTCAGCTTACTTCGTCTAATTTTCTTTAAATAATTTCTTTTTTATATACTTATCCGAAAAGTGAGTAATGATTATAAAATAAAATAGGAATTAGTTTTTTTATATCGCATTACCGGTTCAAGGGAACGTTCTCTGTTAAATATCATGCTGTTATTATTAAACAATATATTACTTAATCTTAACTATATGATTTTAATCTTATGTGACTACCTACATTCAGAGTTGGTTTAAACATTTAGGTAAATTTTATACACGTATTCAAGCTCGCTAGCGTTAACATAAATTTCTATGGAATCAAAATAGCGTCATCTAGCAAACTCGTTTTCATTTTAAACAAATTGTAGGTAGTTAATGCTGACAGGATCGAATTCGTTATGATGAAATAACTCACACTAACTACTCAAAATAAATACATCTAACAAAACAATACTGGTCAAGTGTGAATCCGACTCGCGCACCAAGGATTCTTTTTCTTGGGATGATTCTTCTTCTCAAAGACTTTTCCGAATCGCAAAAAAAGATATTTTTTTCATCACAAATCTTTGCTGGAAGTGAGTTACACAGTCGTACTGCATGAAAACAGAAGGAGTTGGAATAGAAATTATATTACTATAAGTTGGAGAATTATATCAAGATAAAAATGCTTGGATCAATGCTGGTCCAGCTCCACTACAACTAGGGCGTACGAAAACACCAAATACCCAGATTTTTTAAAATAATTATTTAATAGTTTTGCACAGCAAACATAAAATATTGTAACTTTTGACCAAAAATAAATAACTGTATAAAATTATACTTGTTTATCGTGCTACTTATCATATTGTACTATAATTTTTGATCATCTCAATCTTTAGATATAATGTCAATTTAAGTTCACGGCTATTGAAATAACAATACCTTAATTTCGTTCAAACAACATTCATTCAATAACTAATTTAACTCTTACACTCTCATGTAATACGACAATATTCATAGAAATGTAAAAAAATATATTGAACTGCGAGTAATACGCATATCGATAAAATCAGCCTCACGCACTCGATTGCACCTCTCTAAATCTTGAACGGTCATTGCGGTCATTGCGTTCGGGAAGATTCGGGCTAGTTCGGTCTAGTTCGTGTCGTTCCGAACTTGAGTTCGTGAAATATTTATAAATTGATTTAAAATATAAAACAGTGACTTAATTGTTTAATTACCGGTGGCAGGATACGCCATTTGTCTTCAGGTTGTTGACATGTGACCTATTTTTGCATATAATTACTGCACAACTCGGCATTTTGGTTTTTTACGCATCAGTAGTACCCTGTACGCAATTGCAAAGCGAATGAATGAAGCGTACAGCCGTTGTTCGATTATAAGGGTCGTTTGCCCAGATCGAGGCGCCACGTGCCACGCCCCCAAGGCATATCCCTCGATATCCGTGCTTGCAACTGTTAAGAATCAGGCACTAAGTAACGAAATATCACTAGTTACATAATATTACTTTCCATTAAAACTTTAAACCACGATCTATGTTTAATGAGTCTCTTGCAAGTTATTAATGTCACTCGATCTTCACTCATCCGCGCAACAAAGATGCCATAAATTATATCCCGAGATACTCACATTAGATAAAATACGCTGCAAAGCTATCGGTCCATAAAACTGTTGTTAACATTAAACCTATTAGCTGAGAAATACCA
The DNA here is from genome assembly GCA_958295575.1 of Leucania comma. NCBI lineage: Eukaryota > Metazoa > Arthropoda > Insecta > Lepidoptera > Noctuidae > Leucania > Leucania comma. The sequence continues at coordinate 14,722,525 of OY282480.1, read as the reverse complement.
CTGATCTGCTTCTGGTTTCGTCAGTCATTGGCATTAATTGGTCTCTGTATTGAAAAAAATATCAGTGCATGGTGGATTGCGGTCTCGCGCGGGCGCCCTGTTCGTCAGCTCGTCGGCTCGTTTACAATACATGGTATTATAAGCTCAGAGTGTATATTTGGGGGGCGCTGTGTATCTCATCGACAGCGAGCCCTGCCACCACCGCCGGTCAATTGTACAGTGCTATGTGCGTCGCTCAGTCGCGCTCGCCTCTCCGCCCGTCGCCGCCGCCCGCGCCTCCCGCGCCGACCGCTCATCAAAATGACATTCTCAATACATTGACGTTAAATTAAAAACATTGAACATGTGTTGTGCCAGGTTCACCAACTACCTGTTCCGAAGTGTAGTGAAGTACACATGTGGACTAGCCAGCCGCGAAAGTAAGTAGAACTGCGCCTGCGTCCCACACGAGACTCAATCTGCAGTGTTCCCGACGCTAAAATTAAACCCGATAACGTTCTTGTACATTATAATTGTATGTGACAGCAAAATTCATTGTAACTTATCAACGGAGAGGGCACATAAAATTTACTACATTGTGTTGTGTTTATGTTAGTTTGTGCTTGTTTTTATTGACGTCTGTCGTCAAATTACGAAACTATTAAGATTTTTCGTGGTGCAAATCGTTTTTGCTTGCGTCCTAGTGCAGTGCAGACAGGCGTGTTCAATGCACAATCTCCACACGTTGTCAAGGCAACTTTCTAGAATGTTTCTGAGAACTAACTTATGTGAATAAGCACAGACTAATGTGTGTGGACACATTGTGTAAGCTGAAGCCTGGTCATAACAAACCGCTGGTATGCGGAGCTGAAACATGCATCAGTGACACTCGGACGCCATGAGTGGGTGCATCGCGAAAATTAAACGAATACTTGGTCATTAAACTGCTACATGAAGTCACGTGAAGTGATTGACGCACCGAAATATTGGTGAATAGTGACTGTCATGATAAAACTGAATGTATAAGTTAATGTTTACATTGACTTAGGTACTGCACCCATGCTTGAAACAAAACACACACATGAGAGAACAGTATTTACGTCAATAATAAGAAAGAATTTATAAGTATTTAACAACAAACAGTGCATTGTTTTAAATATATACTTACTAAATTGGTTTATAATATAAATTATAAGTAAAGTAAAAATCATACGCCAATGTCGCACGCGATAATAGTTCAGGAGTCAAGGTCCAATATGTCATTTATTATTGCATGTCGCATTATAATGAAAGTTTCTATATTATACAATAGCAATACGAAGCACACCGAATGGTTCCGTAACAAAACAACTAATAATTGTACAATATTTTACGGTGACGCTTAAGAAACCAATTTAATTCTTTGTTACCTCGTTAAAATCGTAAATAAATTAAGTGTGTAATTGGAAGATGCCATTTACCTTTAAGTGAAAAAAACTAAGTAGTACAAGTTGAGAATTGTAATTATTAAAGTCCTTAAAAATATTCAATCGTTATCCCTGAGCCCGTACCGCGAATTCTTAACGCGATTAATTTGAGGAACTAAACTGAATTGTTAATGCTTCTTAAATTGTTTAGCTTCAGCCAGCGCCTTCGCCCGCGTGAATGTCGGTTTCTCCATACAAATTCCAACCCCCTTTTAGTCCCTTAGGGGTTGAGTTTTTAGCGGATGTCTAAACCCTATAAGGAACCCACCTGCCAAATTTTAAGTTTGTAGAGGTTATAGTTTCTAAGATTTCGTGATTAATCTGTGAGTAGTATTTCGCTTTTATATACAACATTATTTTTAGTATATGCAGAACCCGAAACCCGGCTCCTAGTATTTTTATGCAAAGAATCTATGTACAAAATTTCATAACTGTATCATGAATAATGACAAAGTTATAAGCTTGTTATGTTACCCGGTTGTCCACAAAAACAAATTGAGGGGTTATTTTGCTCCCGCAGTCAGCTGTGCGCTGGTATCTAATGCCCGCTATGACCTGCCGTGAACTGAATTATACTTAGTCTCGGTAGTGTCCAACTTGTGACCTTTTTTAAATATGTTTGGTAAAAAATATAACATGGTGTAAAAATTATTGGAATCGATTCAGTTACTGATTCTGAACAAACGTTAATTTAGGTTTCGCATACACTAAAAATAATGTTGTATGTGAGATTACTAGCTTCTTCCAGCGGCTTCGCGTAAGTCGGTCTTCGGTTTACCCCCTTAGGAGTTGAGTTTCAGAAAATCCATTCTAAGCGGGGGTCTACACCCTGTAAGGAACCTACCTGCCAAATAAGTTTATAGGTGTTATAGTTTTTAAGATTTCGTGATTAATCAATGAGTGGTATTTCGCTTTTATACATACACCGTTAAATTTTGGTCGTTTTAATCCCGCGGTGGGTCGATTAGGTACATGAAACACTATCGATTTGTAAAGAGAAAATTAAAAAATAAAGTACTTTTTTTCTAAAACTCGAGTTACGCATGTACGAAATTAATTTCTTTAAGTAATCGTCACCTGATCAAGGCCAATGAACTGTAGGTAGTTAGTACGCAATGACCGACAACTCCCTACAAGGTCATTAACTCGTTTATACGTTCATAATATCACATGCTCTCTTTCGAATACCCGCTGCATATTATGTATACTGTGATTTTTTATTAGATGGACTAAAGTGACAGCTATAACAATGGTTGTTTGACAGTTGAGCATTGTTATTTGACAGTTGGGCATTGTCCACTGCTGTCACTTTGGTTCGTCTAATTAAAAATCATGGTATAGTTGATAATTCCAGCCAATACATTGCCGACATTTACCTACCTGATACCTGTATATTGCAACTTGCTAATTACTGTCTTCTTGTCTGTGATTATTTCATAAGGTAAATACTTGTAGAAAAACTAAGTTCGAGCAGTGATTTCACCCGTGTCAATGTCGGAAATTGTCGCAAAAACACCTGTATAGATACTAAGTCCTTTTCCGACGTGTGACTTTCATCAAAATCCCCTCAACCGTTTGACCGTGAAGAAGTGACAAACATACAAACACACACACACATCTACATACAAACTTTCACCTGTATATATTACTGTGATAGTGTTATGTATTAACTTCAAACAGATGTTAGCTAGTACTTATACTGTAGGTAGTTATATAGGAATAAATTCAACGGTTATGTACCGGAACAAATCAAAAGGAAAATAATATTATTTCCATATATACATTGGTCGTTTTATATATATGATTAATAATTACTAAGGAAAACGGATCAATGCGTAAGGAATATTTATTTATTTATTTATTTAATCTTCATGTACAATAGTGGTACATAGGCGGACTTAATGCAACAAGGCGTTCTCTACCAGTCAACTTTTGGGTTAAAAAGACATCACTGTGGTAGGTATTTTAAGTATACTTCTAAAGTACCTGGTAAAATTTGAAACCAAAAATCAGTTTCCAAGCCTGACGGCACCGTTAGCAGTGGTTGAACGATCGACTGCAGCGCTGCGTGTCGCGGTTTCGTTCCCGCACGAAACAAATATTTGTATGGCGTACAGATAGGTGTTCCGGGTCTGGGTGCCTCGTGTATGTGAGTTTACATGTTTGTGAACGCAGCTATCATACAGAAGTAATTCCTAGTGTGAGGCAATGATAAAAAAAACTAAAAAAACATGGTAGTAAAATTAATTAATTAAAATAAGATTACATTAAAAGGTTCACACAATCACAAGTTTACATAAATTATTGATTGATAAAATAAAATTTAATGAATAAATCTAGCGTGTCAATTTTTATTTCCAATTGAACGAATAAAGCGCGCTGACCTTGACCAGGCGGCCAAACATTATCCTTTTGTCTCAATTGGCCCGTAATTGCTGGGGACGTCTTCTGTTCTATTCTCAGATACAATTTGCACTTACTGTGCTGTCAAATTGCACCTTAACTGTAACACCGCGTTAAAAGTTATTATGCCTCGGCACGATCAAAGCCGAAATGAGCCTTCTATACGCTTAGAGCTAGCTTCTATAATTATATCCTTAAAATAGGTGCAACACCAAAAAAAAAGAATTAAATAAAAAAAAATTACGCACCTCCAGGGACTGCACCTTGAGCCTAGGCACCGCTGGCACCGAGTTACGGCACTGTCCACGATATAACAAATTGAATGAAAAAACTTGTCGCGATACAATGACCTAACGGATACGACCCACCATTCATACCGTCGAAATATAGTAGTACATCAGCCAATAATTCAAATTTTCCGAATGCGATAACGTCAAACAATTTTTTACGTAGCTAACAATTTCTTTTTTAAATTTCAGCCAAAATATAAAGCCAAAACAAAATTAGTCAATTATAAATAGTCATTGGGATTAAGTAAAGCTTAGTGAATGAATAGTGTAAATACAACTAATAATAAATATAAAGTGTCTCCGTGCTGATTGTGCTGTTTCCAATGTGTGTTATATGTGATGCGCTTGAGATCTACATGGAGCGCGAGCGCCACGTGGATCATATTTATAACTAACCGCTAACCACAAATCGTCACGTTTACTGGAAACTAAAAACTGTAAAGATGCCTAAAGGTAAGTGTCGCTTTAAGGCTCCCACAGACAGGCGCACAGTTGCCGCATCGCGCCTGTCTTCGGAAGCCTTCATAGCAACGTTCACGAATATCGCAGATTCATTAATCACGATATGACTCACTTCCATCGACGTATTTTCCTTAAGATTCTCGTTATGGCATGAAGTTGAAACTTGTATTAATTGCCATTTCGAAATTATGTTAATTGATGAAGGAAATACTATAATCACGCGTTTGCATTAATTAGTTGACATAGATTTTAAGGAAACATCGCTCCTCGACTATACGTATTCGTGGAATGTTTATAATTCCCTGGTTGCGGCTCACGTGTCCTCATCTCGTGACATCACCGCCACTAAACTGTATCGTCAACTACTGATTTCAAGGCTGGCAATAATAAAATCAACAAACGCAACTAATCTAATAAAGTCAATATTAAAATAACTAATCAATCACATGTCTTTGTTGCTTCGCTTCATGCAATAAGCAATCAATTCCCAAGTTTATAATTGTTTGAGTGCTTCAACAGAAACTGTTGGTGCATCAATCCGCTACGGGCGGCGCACCTGCTTCTTAAAACGTTAATTTTAAATAAAACTTTGCATTTAATTAAAGTATTTAAGCTCTCAAACAAGTATCGCAGTACCAAGTAATATTACCAGAAGACATAAATCTGACTACTGCTTATTGTTCCAGCCATAATGAATCACTATTGTTTATAGTCTTTATAGCAATATCTGCTTCGTCTTTTCATCTCTCAGTCTGATACTTTGAGGTCACATATAACAAGATTATTATGTTTTTATTCAACCTATACTCAAACTCATCATAAAACAAGATGAAGTTGATAGTCGTTTGTTTGTATGTATGCATTTATTTATTATAAACTGCAATATAAGTGCAGTGCATGTCAGTGGACACACTGCAGAGAATAAAAAATTCAAACGGAAAAGTACATTTTCTAGTTGTTTTATTTTGCTATGTGGAACAGCTTGGAAAAATAGTGAGTGAAGATAATAGAAAGGTGTGAGCTTAGGAAAATAAAAATGAAAATTGAGATATAGGGTAAACACATTCTACTTCTGTCCTTATAAAACCATTTGTAAATGAATAACCAAGTTTACCTCATAACAGATAATTTGAAGAGGAACAGGATGGCTTCATGGACTAAGCAGCTAGGCTTGTTAGAAACGACAAAATATTTGATAAGTGAAACGATTTTGCTATTAGGGCAGTGTCTCACGCACCGCTTGATTGGCCGTCTCCCGTTTCATGTTGACGCCACTTGTATCAATGAAGTGCCATTGGCTCATTGTTTAATCGTCTGTTTTATCAGTTGTAATGAATGTAGCTGAGATGTCCGTGCAAGCGACTCGTTAAGGAACCCAATCATGATACATCGACATTCAGCGTGCCTACGTATTGTTCGTAGTTCTGCTAACGTGCGATTTTTTACGCCAATTTCCAAGAATTTGTTTATTTTGATGTCTGAACTAACGCAACTGTTTAGCTAATTAAATGCCTGAAGATTACATTCAGTTTTAGCTTTTCTGATTTCGTAATCGTTCCTCCTTTGTTCGAGTTGTGAGATTGCTTTTCTTTTAGCAACCCTTCCACCTGTCCCCGCAATATCATGCGTAATTTAGTCGAAAACATACATGATATGACCACAGAGGGTATTTTTTTGTCCGACCTTTGCAAAAATCAATGTTGTTTTTATAAAGGACTCTGTGTGGTTCAATTGAGTCTATTGGAACTTCAGGCTCATTGTTTCGAGAACGTAGGGACTACGTTGCAATCTCTGATTCCCAAAGCCATTTAATAATAAACTATACTTCCATTCACAGATCTGTAAATATTGTATGTGAAACAGTTCGGCGGAAATGAATGCATTAAAAGAACAATACCACCGGCTTGATTGGCGCGCCTCGGGCGTCGCTTCTGTGGGTCACACCGCCGCGCTCATATCTCTATTGATTTTGGAACAATTGTGCACAAACGTCACTGACCCTGGCGCTTTGTTGGAACATGTGAATTGTACTATTGCACCATTTCGGGGTTGCCGTTAAGTCTAACAGTGTCGGTCACAAATGTTGAGTTGGAACAGAATTTGTTATTACGTATGTGGTCCTAGTTGCTTTGTTGAATTCATTTTTTTAGTGTGCTTACTCAAATTTAAAGAATAAAAAATAAAAATATTGCGAAAATATCTTTTTGTGCCAAATGCAGTCATAATATGAGTCAACATTTGCTTGATAAGAAAGGTGTAATTACAAACCACACACTGCAATCGCAAAATACTCGCTTTGTTGACAATTGGGTACAAATTTCCATCCTGTATTCCCACTACCATCCATCAACACGGGATGCACATGAGAATGCACATGTAAACGGTCCTCAACATCTGTTTCTGCGCTCGGAAAGCCGGAACCGATCCGCACCGAAGCCGTTCATCATTCATTATTATCACGTTTCTGGTACAGACAGGAAACTACAAATGGGATTTATGTACTTGAATTTAGTATAGAATATGTCAGGGTCTTTCGGAGAAGAAGGAAATCTTAATAGACATTGAACTGACTGGATAGACTGTGACTGTCGCCAGCCTTTTGTGCGAATTATCAGTCGAGAGCGATGTGGAAGGTTTTTGATGCCATATTTTAGTTCGATTTTAATTTGTTATCATTTATTTTAGGTTTGAATCCGTATGGATTATATGGTAGTTATAGTTAGTTACCTAAGTATTTTTAAATAGAAATTATTCGTGTAAATAAATAAAGCTTGTATCACTGGATAGCAAAGTTAATATTTGTTCATGAGTGTTGTTTGTTTGAACATGATTCAGGCCACACATTTCTTCATACTCTCTTCGACTCAGGTTCAGAGAACGCAAACATTTACTGTCCATGATTTTCCCGGATTGAGATCCAGGGGTGACAAACATTATCTGTATGGAATTTCAAACGTGATATTTTGTTCACAGGCGACGCCGATATGTCGCTGAAGCAGGGCAGCGGCACCGGCAAAGTCCACTTCGGTGGTTTGGACGATGTGTCCTTGTACGGCACTCCAGTGGAACCCGCGCCCCCGGCCACGGATGCCAAGCAAGGCTTTCTGCGAAACCAGCTGCAGGCACTCTTCCAGCCCACCGACAACAAACTAGCCATGAAACTGTTTGGCTCGAAGAAGGCGCTGATGAAGGAGCGCATTAGGCAGAAGGCTGCGGGCCACTGGGTCATACATCCGTGCAGTAGTTTCAGGTGAGTGGTATTTGTGTTACGAATGTTGTTGAAGAACCGTTTGCAGCCATAGAGTATTTTATGGGTACCGGCCCGAGTATATTCGACTTCGCGACCCCGTAACAGCGATTTAGTTTTTATAAAAAAAAAAAAACATTGTAACTGTTCTAGATATTTTGTTTTTGCCAGACCTTTTTAAAAAACAAGTATTATTATTTTATGTAACTTTCAAATATTTCCGTGACGTAATCGCGTATATAGGTACGTTTGAAATCGTAAGTTATGGTCAGATTCGTGATTTTTTTATCGACCTAACTTATTTTTTTCATGTTATAATCTTTACCCACCGGTTGATCATAATATACATATGGTCAATTTTAATTCAATAATTGTTCCATTTATATTTGTGAACTTCCATAGGGTAAAAAAACTTCAAAATAAGTCCATCCTCGCCTTGATTGCTAATTTTTTTAAAATACGGCGGGTTCGATCTACTTGTAGTAAATGAGATAATGTAATAGACGAGTTAATTTAGATTATTCATCATGATGTTTCGTGTACTTTCATTAAAATAGGCTTTATATTTTACACTCGTACTCTTACACCCAATAAAAATGAGTAAGGTAGGTCAATATTTATTACGCTTTAAAAATAATTAATTAAGTTAATCACCGTTACTAATTACAATAAAATAACCATTAATCAATACGTAACGCTACGCATAAAGAGTTTCCGATAGGCCGTATTTTAAATTCGTATTATAATCGCCAATTCTGTCAATTACTTACTTCTATACTTAAAACCGTCAATGAGATACTTCAATATAGTAATTAATATCGTTTCGCGAATAAAGCTCTTCATATAATACGTATTAACGAGCGATTAACTAACAACGCACGGTTTATTGTTTACACTAGTTTAGCATTGGTAAGTTTAACTATAGTTTAACGGTTTTACTCCCGCCATCTTTGATGAGAGATCGTAATTCTGACGTAAACTCAGGCATGTGCGTTTCGTTCGTTCGTTTCGTTCAATGTCAAGAATTCTTTCAAGGATGCTTTTTTTTGTTTTGTAATGCAGTAATGATATTTTCAGCTTGATGCGTTTTGTTTAAGGTTTTTTAATTACTGTGTGCGTTTGTATACACAGACTTTTCTGAAAAAAAAATCGTCTTATGTTTTATTAGCTTTTCCTGCTGTGTCGATCTAGTTGCCTGTCATACAGGAACCGTGCGTTTTGTTATTCAAAATGAACAGGGCAAAAAATAGGCATTTTATCCGTACGTTCAAGGATAACCTTTCATAAACAAATACATATTATTTTTATCTTGTTATTATATTTTTTAGTCGGTACGCATTTGACCACTCGCGATGGTGTGGTTGATGATGAAATACGCTAGCTTAGAAGTAACCAACTCAGCCTTAACTAAAAGACCCCTAGGTTGTAGCTATCAGAAAAAGCAGACTACGGCAGCGAATTCCACTCATTTGCTTTACGCAAGCTGAAACTGTTCTATTTAAAATAGTGCCAACCATAATTATAACAACAATAAATTAAAAAAAAAGTAAATAAAAAATAAGTTGTCATATAGATTCAACTACAGATGAGACGTGGATAATTTGAATATACACTTCTAATGGAAATGGAAATCTGTTTTTGATATAACTGGAATTTCCATAAATAAATTATTTATTTATTTAGGTCATGTCGAGACTATCTCTCACTATATGAGAGTTTAAATTAAACCGAGCACTGTTTTTCATAAGTGAAATTAAACAATATTTTCACTTAAACAAGATTGTTTTAAATAGTAAAAGGGGAATCAAAAAAATCGTAATTTTTTAATAATTTATGTAAGTACTAAAAACTAAAACATTCAACTTTTATAGAAACGACTCAAATAATTATTGCACATAATTTATGATCGTAATTAATTTTAAAATATTTTAAGTGTTATAATTAAATAAATAAATTTACATTATTTTTCGAGGGGTTAAAAAAAATGTCTGAAATCTGAAAAAAAAAACTAGAACGTCACAAATATCGACAATAGCAAATTGTTAACAGACGTGATGCATATCGATAATAATAATTAATCTAATTTGTTCCTCTATGATTACTTCCATCTGATTCTCCTACCCTTGCTCCCTAATCATTACGTATTTCTGTCACAATTTTTTCACAATTAACACACAACAATACCGCCGATCATAGAAACCTATCACAAAAGCATGTACATAGGTTATTTTACAGGTAAACGTAGCAGTTAGTCACCTGCCGATCATTTTGTTCAGCGGACCGTTAAGAAATGGTGTTGAATGAGTAATTATATAGAGCTGTTAGCTCATTGTCAATCGGCATATGGAGCTGAATGTACTAGGCATATGAATTTTTATTCTTTTACTAGCTAACCCGGCAAATTTCGTACCACCTAGTCTATGAATATTGTGATAACGGATTTTTTTTGTCGTCAATTTTTCCATTTTTTTTTCCATATTTTCTCATCGTTTAAACCTTCCCTGGAGTGTGTGTGTTCCCTGGAGTGGCAAAATCGGTCCAGCCGTTCGTGTGTTTTAGCGTGCCTAACAAACAGCTATTTTTATACCTATATAAGATTAAAATCATTGCCCTATACTAGGAATTATTTTACTCCCTGGTATAGACTATGATTCGAAGTGACGAGGACTGTGGCCGAACGCCCCAACCGCAGGGATCCTGACCCCGATTTCTAGCCACCGTAAGCTTACGGACGACGAACAATAGGTAAACAAAATCAAACGTGGAATGTGAAAGTTTGTGTGTATGTATATTTGTAATTTGTTCGCGCTCAATCGGTGGATCAGATTTGGATGAAATTTGGAAGAGGGGTAAACCGTGTCGTACAAAAGTACATAGGATACTTTTTACCCTCGGAGCATGCTCCTTATGGATTATTTTCTACTATTAAATCACATTCTGATTCAATAACATCCTATATAAAAAAAAAAAAAAGAAAAATATTATACGACCTAATAATTTTTTCCCGGAAAAATAAGTTACAACTTTTTACCTATTACCTACGGTATAAGTACAAAATTACAATGACATTATAAGTAAACGCACTTAATGTAGTAACTGATATAGGAAGTAATTTCCATAGGTGGTTGCGCCGGCTCCGCCTGCCGACCTTCACCGTATGGTGTAGCAATCGGTTACACTAAACGGAGTTCATATTTTCGTAGCAACTAAAAGTTAGTGACTCACTCACATCTATTTTTTATTCCACTTACAGTTGATGTGAGTGACCTAATCAAAATACTTTTTAAAGTATGTAGGGCCTGTGTTGGATGCATTCGGTTTCCTTCAAAATGGTTGACCTGATTGGTGCTAATTTACGCGTCATATCCGTGAACGGATCAAAATTGTTTTTTAAGCCTAAAGTAGAAGCCAGAGCTCGCAGAATGTTACACTCTAAATAATTTTAAAATTCTCTTTTTAATATTCTCTAAATACTTTTGTTCTATCATATTAGATTGAATAGGTTTTGTGTTTTTTGAGTAGTATATCTAAAGATTTTATATTCCAGTTTTATAAGCATTACGTTATGCTTATAAAATAAGTTCATTGAAAATTATATCAATCGTTTAATATTTTAACTGATCGTTATAACAAGTAAAATTATTAATTTCTTGTAAATATTAGAGATTTTGTAATTAAGCATATCTTATGTAGGTATATTACTTACCCTCGTTTATGACCACAAAAAGAAAAACCCTAATATAGATTAGTGAGTAAAAACATGACTATTACGCATTAAAATAAATCAATTCTTAAACAATAGAAATACGCAACCGACACTGAAAAAACCTATTCTCGTAAAAAAAAAACCTTCCGATCAAAAATAAACACCCAGTTATTTCGCCACTCATTGCACCGTTGTTGAAACGCAATGATTGCAGTAATATAATAATAATATTCCACAACTATTACGCAACGCCGTTATGAATACTAGACAACTGATAAACATACCTATATTATGGATAAATTACACCCAGACAAAACAAATGATCGTGCTCATTACACAAACATTTGTCCTGGGTGGGTATCGAATCCACGACACAGTCAGGGCCACTAACCACTAGACCAACAGGCCCATCATAATTATGTCTGTACAGTTAAATAGACACAAAATACTCGACCGACACTAAAAACCCTAATATATCGTAAAAAACACATTCGTTCAGAAATAAACACCCAGCTGCTTCGCCAGTCATTGCGCCTTTAAACACAATGATTGCTATTAAAATTCAAAATATTTCTTTTTATTTCTCAGATGCTGCTGAACACTTATAAAACGTCAGAAAGTAATGCACTTATGACCCGTACACTAAAGTAGACATAAAATGAAGCTAGTTTAACTGTCATCCTATGTATTGTAGGCAATATGTTTTAATTTAGGTATTAAACTCAGCATGAACTTTAAATTGAATGGTGCAAGAGCTGACCTCACAAAGGCAGAATTGTAGGCCTAATTCGGACTAGTAATTAGGCCGCCATTGCAAATTCCTATAAAGGAGAAAAGCTTGTTAACTATGCTAGGGAAACTTCGCAATTAAAGCCGTTAACGAGCTTCGGGCAAATAGAATTTAAATCCATCTTGCTAGAATAGTGGCCAATACTTGTTTGAGAACTGCTTTATACATTTTCTTTTGTTATTAAGCTTTAAAGTAGAGTTAAAATAGTCTCTTATCCTAATCTGTATCTACATTTAACTAAAATTAAGATGTCCATTTATTATATCGAATGAAAGTATATTTACTACATATACCATGAATGAAATTTTTTTAAATAGTTGTTTGTATTCCTGTTTTTTTTTTTTTTTGGCTAATCATTGAAACTGCTGGACCAATTTTGACGGAAATGTCACTGACGATTAGCAGATGTTATACAAAGTAATTTAGACTACAACTTATTTTCCCGCGGAAACGAAATTTTAAACTAGTGTTTGAAACGGTTGAACAAAATTTGACAGGACTCTCACTGGGATTTAGCTTTTTTATGTGGAATAATCATCCAATGCGATGCCATTGAAGATTGGGGAGCGGTAGGGTGTCAGACTTTTACTGACTAAAAACCTACTCCTGTTCTTTCTTTGCCTTTGTTCCAGGGCCCCGGTGTTCACTTTCGCACAACCTGTGGGCTGAGATATACTTAGCTAAATTTATAATAAGTAACCTAGGCTACTTTTTATTATTCCGCGGGAACGAGACTTAATTCCCGGCCAGACTATTGAAAAAATCATTTAAAAAAGTCCATTTTTTTTTATCAGCAAATCAACAGAACGTATTCCTTTTTTACACACGGTGGTACCCATTATAATCGTATAAAAAAAATATCTTCGGTATTTTTAACGCTTCTATACCAAAAATAGAACTTATTTATAAAATATACAGGGTTATTTAGTATATCATAGGTTAAAAAAATATGTCTGTCAAAGTTTATCACACAGTTTTAACACAACATATTCAAGCTAGATTAAAAATTCAAAACATTAGGTATCATGCATAAATATTTACTGTAATGGCGCCACGTGATAAGCATTAATCATTCATGCAATTAGCAATCATTTCAATATGATCTATGTCACTGTATTTATGCCAGCAATATTTTTCTGCTCAGTTCTGTGTTGCTGATAAAAAATAAAAAGTTGAGCGATTTTTTTGATTGCAAGTTCATTGACATAACATGACGTTCTTAAAAATGTCAACAATTTAAATTGACGTTTGTCTTATGGTTTAGTGAAAGGTAACATGTATTATAGTAAGCTTTCTATCAGTCGATTATCACACTAATATTATAAAGGCGAAAGTTGTTTGTATGTTTGTTACGCGTTCCCTACTTGAAATCGAATGACGTTAGCTCGAATAATACTAGAAAACATTAACACCCGTATTTATAAACAAGTAAAAGTAATTACTTGATTAAAAGTAACTACTTAAGTACCTAACAATTTGTATTCTATAGTAAAGAAAAAAATAAATTTTTAATAAAGATTTCTAACCTCAAGTAATGACTTAATAAGAAATTACTTAGCAATAAATAATTACTTCTTTATAAATACTGCTGTAAGGTAAGATGTTTACTGTCCACAGACACGTAGCTTCAGTGACGCGTATTCGTCATAATACGCTTAAAAACCCTGTCGACGAAGCTGCAACGACATTACGGCACGACGTCGCCGCTATCGATAGCGTTTTATACTTTTGATGCAAGCTTCTTCGCTCATACGCGTCTGTAAAACTACGCGTCCGTAGACAGACCTAATTCTAAAGTACTTGATATCGATAACCTATGAGCTCGGCAATTCACTACGTGTATGCATTAAATACTCGAAAAAAAAAAACTGTAAGGTCGAGTCACTGGCAACGCGAAGGCCCATTAAACATCATTTGTCAACCGATCATCTAATCGATTTGCAGAATAGTTTGTTTTATAGTTTTCCTTCACGCTCAAACGGCTAATCGGATTTTTTATTATTGATAGTCTCGCACTTGACCACTATTTCATCTGATGGTAAGGTATGGTGTAGTCGACGATGGAGCACCCTTGCCTAGAAGTAACCTATTCACTCTTGACTTAAAGGCCCCTAGGTTGTAGCTAGCAGTACCTCTACCATGAGTTTTAAGCAATAGTATTCGTCGCTACTCGATATCGACGCCGTAAATATTTTGTATGGCAAATTTTGCAGCACCTCTAGCGGTCACTTGCAGAACCAAAATTTGCCATACAAAATATTTACGGCGTCGATATCGAGTAGCGACGAATACTATTGCTTAAAACTCATGGTAGAGGTACTGGAAACAAAAACTCCGGCAGGGAATTCGACTATTTAGCTGTACTGTGCTGGATTTATAATTATGAAATTTTGCACACAGGTAAATAAATGGAGAGCATATAAACCAGCCTTAATTATGGCTATAACTTAGCAATTAAGCTGGAATAATAATAATAATGTAATTTTTTTTCTCCCGCAATAGTTTTGTTGCATTTAACACCTTATCGGTAGTTACATGTTTGAGCCGTTCCGATATCGATGTGGATGAATTTTTTGATGCCCAATAAGTTCTTTTTCTACCCGTTTGTACATATTATTATTTGTATAGATATAATAGATTTAATTATTATTAATATTGTAATTAAAAGTTATATGATAAATAAATTAATTACAAACAGTTAAGAACTATTATTTATATAGGATACTTTTTATCTCGTGAATATGTTCTTCTTGGGATAGTTTTTGTTTTGACGCGGGCGCAGCCGCCGGCAGAAGCTAGTTGTATTTTAAGTCGTTGGGTTCTGTAAAATGAAATCAAAACGTTAGTCGTTTATCGGACGGTGTCCGTCCGACAACGGAAAGCTTCCGGCCGAGTCGCTGTCTCGATTAGATACCGTCAGTCGATGGTGCGATTTGATACTTGATATCGAATTCTATAGACACTCGGGATTGACTTCAATGACTTTTTTTTAATCTTGTTAATTCGACCGCCTTGTTGGTGTAGTCGTTATAAGTATTTTCAATACACTTGCTCAGAAAGTGACTTTTATTGCACTACACTTAGGTATTTAATGGCACCTGTTACCAAACTGTGACATTTTTGATTACCATTACGCACTAGTGCTGTAATGTAGCTATAACCTTTTTATTCAACCTCTTTTTTACAAAACAAATTTTGATATACAAAAAAATAAAAATTGTTTGTGGTCTATGGTCGTCATTTAAAGACGCGCGCGGTTTTTGGCGTAATTTTTTCGAGTGAAATTCATGGTCTGTATTTAATTAATAAAATAAAATCAAATACTACATTTTAAAATGTTACATCCATATTCTATTGTCACTACGAATGACATTAACGTAAAAACTTTTCACACAAGAAAACAAACGACGACTAGGCAATATGATCAAAAGACCATATAGCCATAGCCTAGCGCGTACTCATAGGCAACAGATTTAATTTTTTTACCGCCATGTTATGAAACTAGTTCTACCGTTGTAATATTAGTTAACTTAATTATATTTCTTCACAAGTGTATTAAAAAACGTCGTATGATACACGTGAGTAATGAATGTTACCGTTCTTGGCTCTCTTAAGACCCTCGCCAAGGCTCGGGTCTTAATACCGCCTCGACGGTAACCTCCTACATTACACACTTGTATCATAATATACTATTATTTGCACGTGCGATTAACCTTGACACAATCTTTTTGTTGTGTGGCGAGGGGAGTTATATAATAATCACCATATATGTTTTCTCGCTTTAGGTGAACCGAGGGAGAGAGACAGACCTTTACTGACGTTATAGGTGCGTTTTACCCACCTATATTCCTTCTGATACGCTTTGCGTTCCAGGGCAAAAGTGACTATTTGGAACAATTCGGTAGCTCAGGCTGATATCAGCCTTAGCAGGTTCCGTCAATATCTTAGCTAGACTATATTCCCAAAATGAGCTAAACTTCATTGGGTTTTTCAATAATAAAGTCCTATATAGTGCTAAACTTAATCCAACAAAATATAGATGTATGTAGGTACATTAAACTCCTCCCCGCTTCAGGTAATACAAGCATGAAGTTGTTTCAACCTTCTTGTACTCGGTTCATTTGAGATCAACCTCATCAAATCACTGAATAGGTACTTATCAGCGTACCTTTGCTGACGGTAAAGATCAAACCAATGACCTTGGCACCCGTAATTTATCCATTCGCGCCGAATAACCCACTTTTCTCAATAAAATTCAATAGTACTACTTCAGAGTTATACGCTTCTGTTTTTTGTGTCACAATCATGTTTGCTAAAGAAGTAAGCAGTGGTAAAGGCGTGTCCCTTTTTTTAATAATATACACAACGCTGCGCTCCAAAACCAAAATAGCTGATGTGGCTCAAAAGGCTGCCCAACTGAAATGGGACTGGGCAGGACACGTTTGCCGCATGCCCGACAAACTTTGGGCCAAAGTAGTACAAAGTTGGCGCCCTGAGACAGTGCGACGGGCTCGCGGCAGATCGCGAAGGAGATGGCGCGATGAGCTAGACGGATTCCTCCAAAACTGGCAAGAAAAAGCGTGGGACCGCGAGAAATGGAAAGAGTGGAGGGAGGCCTTTGTCCAGGAGTAGGACAGAACCGGCTAAAAAATGAATAAATAATAAATAAAATAATCAAATCACTTTTTCCGCTCTGCGGGTAGAGCGAGATGGAGTATCAGATTTTAACTGGAAAGAACTCACCTGTGTTCTTTCAGTTCACCTATCCGTTCCAGGGCCACAGTAAATCGTTCGAAAAATCTTGCAGCCATAAGTCACGTCCCTTGCAATACGTGTATCTCTTTTAATACCGATTTCGTTTTCCTTGTGTTTTTTTTTCGTCTCTAGTCGAAGATGAGAACAGTACTCCATACACGATCGAACTTGCGCTTGATAAAGTTTGAGCAGCTGTTCCGGCGTGAAGTATACTGTCTGACCTTTGCGAGGATTCCTAGCTTTTTTGCAACCAGTTGAGCCTTTGCTTCCATGTATGACCCATAGTTGAGAGTAGATGTCAACGTTACACCAAGAAAATCAAGATGTTAAGTTACCGGCACGGTTATACCCCGGAAAGTTGAATCACATAAATGCAGTTTTTCGAGTTTGTTCAATTCCCAAAGTGCTCAACTATATAATTGAGACAGCCAATAAATACACAAGAATACAAAAACCTACAATACAAAATAATATATCAGTCAATCGATGTTATATTGAGCGTAGGTAGGTTTATTGTATCACAGTGTCGTTTCGCGACATGCCAACAGTAAAACAAAGCACGATTCAACGAAACAAATGTCGCATGAAAATGCAACAGACGATGTTATTTGAGTGATGTCTCAGAACTATGAGGCTTCATTGATTTCTGAAATGAATTGGTTGCAATTGAAAACAAATAACGGAAAAAAACCCGTCTTTTATGGTTTTTCCATCTCGAATTATTCAGTAACAGACCGTCTGCACTTGTACTTGGTTGGTGCAAATCGGCTAGCCCCTATTTACTTGTAAATTAAATCAAAATCACTAGCGAAAAATGATTGTACTAATAGGGTCACCTCTTAGTAATTCTTCAATTAATACATGTGTGCTACACATGATTATATATGAGCACGAGAGCAAGTAATGCACACAGACCACTCTCGTGCATTGCTTTTTCTGTAAGTGAAAATCTCATTAAAATCCGCTTCGTAGTTTCGGAGGAATCGGCAGATAAACAGAAATACGTATATCTGTTTATCTATACGTATTTATGAATACGACGTTGTTTTATTCTATGTGTAGACGAAGAACAGATGTATGGAAAAAGAAAAATCGTAGTAAATCAAACAAAAAAGCGGTAACCGCTCAAAGCATAGACATGCAATAGGTCAAAGTAACTATACCACAAGATGACATGAACCCACTCCATTGAAATACTTACCTACGTACAACTTTCATTAAATTGCAAGTAATCTTTCAACCACAGCCATTAGATTACAAAAGACACGAAAAAACTTAAAATCCTTTTCATCCAAAAAAAGAAACCAAGGAATAAAAACTAGCGATCACGAGTACAATCAGTTCA
Organism: Leucania comma; assembly: GCA_958295575.1. Taxonomy (NCBI): domain Eukaryota; kingdom Metazoa; phylum Arthropoda; class Insecta; order Lepidoptera; family Noctuidae; genus Leucania; species Leucania comma. Next base: position 14,704,082 of record OY282480.1, on the reverse strand, counting down.
ACGCCATTAATAAAATCAACAAAGTAACAATGTTCATCAAAAGCCATTGGCAGAACAATGGCAGCGTGCGCTTCGTCTAATGACCGGACAATACAAGAGAATCACTGTATCCATGTTGGCGACACAGATGCAGAGCTAAACAGAAGCCGCACACGTACAACAAATTGTACTGATATTTTTGACACCAGATGTATTTTACGAAAAAAAACACAAAGCCCCAGCATAAAAACTAAGCCTTCAATTTTATTTCACAGACAAAAGATATCTATCTATAAAAATAAGTCAGCACATTGTGATTAGCATGTTGTGATAATAATCCTTTTATTATATAATTCTTCTGTAACTGCGTGTATTTGTTATCTTAGTCTACCTTTCTTGGTTTAGCTGATTTGGATGAAATTTTGTGAGCACCTACTAAGAAGGGATATTTCGAAAATAAAATTGAGCCTACAAGCTATTGTGCAGGACAACGTCTGCCAGGACCGCTAGAATACAACATATTTCTTTATTTATGGCACATTAAAAGAAAAAAACATGGACATATTAGATTTTATAAGGTTTGGTACTAGAGTTTATATCAAACAAAGACGTGCATTGTACATAATTAGAATTTCTACACTAAGAATATCATTAAAAATGCCAAGCCACTGGTTGAAGGAATATTTTATCCCGATAATTGTTTTGTTTGGGACATAAAACTATGAACGTATGCGCTTTCTGGATCGTTTTGTATTCTGTGGTCAACTGGTATGTCGAGCGGCAAAGATCTTATTGAGAGAAGATGCAACCGGTTAGGGGGAGCAAATCTTGGCTCCAATGACAAGGGTTCATAATTTATAAACTATGTGTGTAAAAGTGGCGTTCTTTATACTTATTGAAATAAGATCAAGAATAATAAGGTATTTATTTTAAAAAAGAAAAAGAAAATAGGGCCGCTATTAGGATTGCAGAATTGTTCGAAAGAGTAGAGAGAGGGAACACTGGTAGGTTTTAGTCAATTAAAGTCTCCCAACTTCTCCAAATTTCATCAGCCCATCAGAACATCATCCCCCTGGGATGCGAACTGCATTCCAATCTGGAAATATCTTTGTTACAATCACTAGAAACTGAACAGAAACACCCACGCATATACTTTGAGTACTTAACTTAAAATAGAAGCCGAACTTTAAGATGCGTGAACTTGTGAAGCTTTCCAAAGAGAGAATGCTTCAACAAGTGTAAGGAAAATGCAAAAAAAGTTCAAACTTTCTTCCTGACACTTTCTTGGAACTTTTCTCTTAGTATTGAAGTTCATTAACACAAGTTTTATGAGCAAGCTTCTCTGTCCACTTAGAACTGTGTCGCTGCGGCTTTTTCGTAATAGAAATAACTTATCTAAGACAGATGCAATTCTTTATTCTGCTCCAAATTTATTCAAATAATATTATTTAACTAACTTTAGTTTCTTAGTTAACAGAATTATAAATGAAAAACCTCCGAAATTTTATAGGATTGACCAAATTCCGTTTCGAAAATAGTTGTCAATCTCATATATCCCACCACAGCCTTGAAACTGCAAGGGCAACTGAAAGATAGGGCTATAACGAGTGAGTTTTAGTCAATAAAACTCTAACACTTCCTCTCGCGCCTCCATAAGCGGGATATGTTATTTGATGATATCCCATCCTCTAAAAAATTAACAATTACAGTTTGTCATCAACGTCATTGTTTTAGCCAAAAGACTCGTCCACTGTTGGAGGCACACAAGTGTCGCCTCAACAAATGGTCCTGTGCGTCTTGCATTCATCGGATTACCGCGACCCTCACAAGATCATCAGCCCACCTTGTGGGAGGCCTTCCAACGCTGCGTCTTCTGGTACGCGGTCACCACTCTAGAACCTGTCGGCCTCAATAACCATCGGTTCTACGAGCAATGTGCACCTGCCCAGAGCCACTTGAGTTTGGAAATTCTTTGGGCTATGTCAGTTCTCTTAAACCTTGGTTCTCCTACGAATATCTTTATTTCTAATGCGATCACGCAAGGAAACTCCGAACCCTGTCCATTGCCCTTTAGGTAACTTTAAGCCTTCTGATGAGCAACATTTACATTTTGTATTTTTAGAAAATCATTATATAGCTGATTAGTTTCTTTTCGTAACTTTATTTTAAACCTTAACGAACCAATCGCATTGACAAAACATTTAGAGCACTGGCGTGAAACAAATTCTTCAATACCGACACCGACGAGTAAACAGTGGTCTCCCATTACGTTATTCTAGCAGACGTCAACCGTCAGAGGGATCGCTACATCGTTTAGACACAAATTGGATCGCACCTGGTCGACTCTGGCTACAACTGAATCGGTCAATAGCGCTCAAGTTCCGCCTCTGGCTGCCATTTGCACATGATTGCTGGAGACATCTTCATACGACACCCTGAGGAGATCATTTCATGCCTATAAAGGCCAGGCTTGTTAGCTATAATAACCCTTACACCGATTATAAGAGTAATACTAAGCTCTGTAACTGGACCTTAATATTACACCTTTAAATCGACCACACTGGTGATCCAATTCAATTCAATTGTTTATTGTTATATCACATGTGTTTCATAATATCTATAAAAATAGTTAAACAAGTGCACATGGTCGGGCAAAATATTTCATAAAGGTAAATTTGTAGAATTACAAATTTAAAATTAAAAAAGAAATCGGATATAAAAATCATAGATTAGATCAGTGGATACAAATAATAAATGTGTTTTCAATGACAGAAATAAATTCATTTTTAATGTCAAAAGATTCATAAAACTGGTGTGAGTGAGAGTGTAACTGAACTTTGAAATACATTCGTAAGGGTAATCCTCCGTGGGTAATCCCATAGATATCCGGAGATATGCCTTCATTGCAAAGTAATAAGAAATCCTTGCGCAACCGCTTATCTCCCACCAAAATAATTACAACATTCACAAATAATGTATTTACGACACACACTCAAAATTTGTACACGCACACTAAGAAGAAAGCAGCTACACTAAATCAATTTCTAATAGCACACATAAATAGAATGGGCGGAGCATTCGCTTGTAAGCACGGAAACATTCAATGCACACGCATGCAATTAGAGCATCGAACCGATTGTCGATAATTGTTATCGATATTTAATTTCAGCTTACTTCGTCTAATTTTCTTTAAATAATTTCTTTTTTATATACTTATCCGAAAAGTGAGTAATGATTATAAAATAAAATAGGAATTAGTTTTTTTATATCGCATTACCGGTTCAAGGGAACGTTCTCTGTTAAATATCATGCTGTTATTATTAAACAATATATTACTTAATCTTAACTATATGATTTTAATCTTATGTGACTACCTACATTCAGAGTTGGTTTAAACATTTAGGTAAATTTTATACACGTATTCAAGCTCGCTAGCGTTAACATAAATTTCTATGGAATCAAAATAGCGTCATCTAGCAAACTCGTTTTCATTTTAAACAAATTGTAGGTAGTTAATGCTGACAGGATCGAATTCGTTATGATGAAATAACTCACACTAACTACTCAAAATAAATACATCTAACAAAACAATACTGGTCAAGTGTGAATCCGACTCGCGCACCAAGGATTCTTTTTCTTGGGATGATTCTTCTTCTCAAAGACTTTTCCGAATCGCAAAAAAAGATATTTTTTTCATCACAAATCTTTGCTGGAAGTGAGTTACACAGTCGTACTGCATGAAAACAGAAGGAGTTGGAATAGAAATTATATTACTATAAGTTGGAGAATTATATCAAGATAAAAATGCTTGGATCAATGCTGGTCCAGCTCCACTACAACTAGGGCGTACGAAAACACCAAATACCCAGATTTTTTAAAATAATTATTTAATAGTTTTGCACAGCAAACATAAAATATTGTAACTTTTGACCAAAAATAAATAACTGTATAAAATTATACTTGTTTATCGTGCTACTTATCATATTGTACTATAATTTTTGATCATCTCAATCTTTAGATATAATGTCAATTTAAGTTCACGGCTATTGAAATAACAATACCTTAATTTCGTTCAAACAACATTCATTCAATAACTAATTTAACTCTTACACTCTCATGTAATACGACAATATTCATAGAAATGTAAAAAAATATATTGAACTGCGAGTAATACGCATATCGATAAAATCAGCCTCACGCACTCGATTGCACCTCTCTAAATCTTGAACGGTCATTGCGGTCATTGCGTTCGGGAAGATTCGGGCTAGTTCGGTCTAGTTCGTGTCGTTCCGAACTTGAGTTCGTGAAATATTTATAAATTGATTTAAAATATAAAACAGTGACTTAATTGTTTAATTACCGGTGGCAGGATACGCCATTTGTCTTCAGGTTGTTGACATGTGACCTATTTTTGCATATAATTACTGCACAACTCGGCATTTTGGTTTTTTACGCATCAGTAGTACCCTGTACGCAATTGCAAAGCGAATGAATGAAGCGTACAGCCGTTGTTCGATTATAAGGGTCGTTTGCCCAGATCGAGGCGCCACGTGCCACGCCCCCAAGGCATATCCCTCGATATCCGTGGGTAATCCTAATACCCACTAGAGCTGCGGAATTGTTTCAAAGAATCACCACATGCCTGGAACGCAAGACTTCACTTCTAAAAGACAAAAGGGTCCTGGAGATTTGCAAGGCAAAGAAGGAACATAGGAGTGGGGTTTAGTCAGAAAAAGTCATATATCGCCCTATGCAGGAGAAGTCATTGGACAATTTACCACCAAAAAAAAAGTGCACTGGTACCTGATAAATGATTTCCGGAGCGGAAAAAATAATTTGATGACTTTCACTGATAATCAAGGTACCTACTAAGGATTGTAGTTAATAGTGGTGCGTGTCTGCCATTAATACCGGAACAGAATCTTTGCAATAAACTAAACTGCAAATTTGAATTTACTCAATAACCGATGACAGAAACAACGCAATAAGCCGAACTTTTTCTAACACTCGAAGTGCCACATAAACGGCCAGATACTTTGGCTACTTTACATAATCTCTAATCATATATAAGTATGATGGATTAGCTTTAAATATACACATAATAATACAGTAGATTGGAAAGTAGTTCAAAGTAATTTCTTTAAGCAAATGGATCGTAAAACACGAACATAAACTTACACTTCTGGGTAGTGACTAGTGATGTAACACTATAATTAACTCAATATCATGTACTTTGTTATATTGTTCACTCAGACACATGACCGCAAGATGAACGCGAAGAGCAATGAAGAAATTACTACGATGCATTTGAATACCAAGTGACAATTGACCCAAGGGCTGGATTTTACCACGGCCAGAGATTATATATTGCAATTTACAATACAACGTGGCAATGCTGCCATTCTTTTGGACACAAGTCTAGTAGACTGCTACGTGGAGGAATTTTTAGACGCCATATTTTAATTGAGAGTTTTTATTTTTCTTTTTTGGGACACTCTTTTGATAAAGTAAAATAAAAAGAGATAGCATAAATATATACGTATTGAGTCGAAAACTGAAAGCAAAAGTGCGTTTTTATGTATTTAAAACACCTATACAGCCATTTGAATGGACCAAAGCAAATATCTATTGATTTTTCATCAGATTGTTTAACGAGTCTGAAAACACGGACGATTCGTATAAAAACTGCAATTCATGTCTGTTTCAGACAAAAATATGGCTCCCGGCGCGGGTTCTTCCTTTTGTTATTATATTGCTGGCTGAATATACAGGTTCAATTAGCTATATAAAAAGTATTGCGAGTATTTTTAACATAACTTTATGAATTTTGTAATAATACTCGCAATTGTGTCTCTGTCCCTAGGTTGTAATGTGTACGTATATAAAAAAAGTTCTTGCTCTCCACACAAAAACTATGCATGATCGCTTTGTTCTGTATATTCATACAAAGTTACATCATGCTATTAATGTCTCGAAAGCCGATTTCGTCCTCATTGTCTTTTGTTTCAAACCTCTTTGCAAAACAGTTAAACATCACACTATCGAGTTGCTACAGAATCAAGGGCAGCCGCAATAACAAATGGCGCTACTAGGAAATGAAGAAATTGCTTATCAATATTGTTTCCTATACGGACCGTATCGCGAGTAATGTTTTATAAACATTAGCCGTCTGAGAAGCACGGACAATGAGAACGGTACAAAGCTCTATGACTCGACTGTACTTACGTTGTGTATTTCTCTAGAAAACGAAAGAATACGAAGGTACAATACGGTACATAATGTGTTTGTTCTCATTGTACAGGGGCTTAAAATATTAAGGCACGGAGTCTGGAACCCGCAGTGCATGTTACGTAACACAGGAAAATCTGCCAAATTATCATGCTTCCACGTTTATGATGCCTTTTCACGGTTTCAAGATTGCCTCAAGAAAGCGTGTGGGAGGAATCTTAAGAATTTCAAGCACTGTAGGTACCTTATATGTTTATACGTATGTTTGCAAGACAATTAGACTCAATCGTATAACCATGTGTATGTACTTAGTTAGTCATTGTTAGCAGAACTGGAACAAACCGACGGAAATCATTCATTACGATTATGATTCTGTGCACTCATCTTGCTAGATCATTGACTAATCCTCAAATCAAAATAGAAATGATTACACACTAATCTGTGTAGAAGATTTTCCTGGGAAACTTTCTGACGAGAAAATCTTAATCCTTATCTAAAATGGAAGTCACGGTAGAACATAAACCGTTATCAAAGTTTATGGGGCTCCTGAGTCATGACTTCCTTGTACATGAACCCTTATGGGTCACGTAGGTACCAGGGTACCACGGGCACCAGGAACTTCATAATGGGCCATGACCTGACCACCTGTGTATGTTATAGCCATATAATATTATGAACTTATGTTAACACATAAGTTACTTATTATTACATTATTAACCATTGTTTCACAATCAGTGGTAGTATATTGTTTTTATGAGTTACTTTAGCTTAATCAGCGTTTTAATGTTCCCACTGTTTTTGCTTAGGCTTCCTCTCTAGGTGAGGGAATAGGCCGTAATCCACGCGAGCCCAGTGCAGATATATGGATAGAATAGAATAAACTTTATTGACATGTGATATTTCCAAGTTACTTGTCTTCGAATTTTTTAATCTTGGAGATGTCGTTTTCTTCACGATGCTTTTCTTCACCGTTTTGAGGGCAGTAGTGATGAAATAAATTACTCAAAGTAAAGCGCCTGCCTGTGTTTGAACATTTAAATTGATTAAATTCATCCCTTAAAAGATTTTGACGATTTTTCAAACCAGTGCCATAGACTCATCGCATTTTGCGTGTAGTCACGACATTATAATTTTTTTTCACAAAGTATTATTATAATTTGTTGCTCCTAATTTGCACCTTTTTTCACCATATGAAATGTTTTTCTTTATTTATTTTTTTCTTCTCTTGAAAGGCCCGCCGACAAATGTTACGCGACGATGCAGTACCAATGAAAAAATATTTTTTCTCTTGTAGCAAATGCTTGGGTTAGCTTATCCTTCATTCTATGTTACTCATCTAATGATAGAGACACTCAATGAGATCACATTTCAATTTCATTATCTCGATGATGCATGTGAAATTTATAAAAGAATACCTACCTAACCATGGAGTATCTTGCCGGTTCTTCTCCATAGGACTGAAGGACATGCCCATGCCCTCGCACTCCACTTTAGAGCAGAAGAAGTCATTGGATGATTTTCTACCTCAAAAAGAAGCAATTAGGTAATCTATACCTTTTTTAGGAGGTAGAAAGAGATCAAATAACTTCTCTCGTTCTGGGTGGAACGGTAAGGAGTGTCAGACTAGCCGGGCCGCGTTTCTTTAGTTAGAAAGAAAGAAAAACAAAAAACAAGACAAAAGGAAAGTAAAGGCAAAAACAAAAGAAAGAACAGAAAGTAAAGAAAGAAACGAAAGACAAGAAAGTAAGAAAACTAAGGAAAGAAAAAAAAGACAGAAGGAAAAGAAAGATGAAAAGAAAGAAAGAAAAGAAAGGAAGGAAAAGAAAGAAAAGAAAGAAAAGAAAGAAAAGAAAGAAAAGAAAGAAAAGAAAGAAAAGAAAGAAAAGAAAGAAAAGAAAGAAAAGAAAGAAAAGAAAGAAAAGAAAGAAAAGGAAGAAAACATGTTTATTCAGTTCGGTTTCGGTTTAAAATCCTGACCTACGAGTGCTTTTAAAATAATAGCTACCAATATTTACAATCCACAGTCATCAATTCATAATAACGGCTTCTATAAGTAAATAAACAGTATATTTACTGGAAGTTTCCTCTATTACATACGGACAGATCACTGGTGGCGTGATTGCTATTGCACTGTTCATATCCGGAGTTCGATTCTACATCCTGTGCTGTGTGCGCCACATTGATGAATATTTAATTAAGACGCTAAAGAAACAGATGATGATGAGGGGACAGTGGAATTTAAACTTGAAAGGAATGTTGTGGATCTATAGGTGATTGCTTTTACATAGATTATGTAAACGTCAGGGATGCAGAAGTACTCAAAAGAGTCACTGCCGCCCAGGAGGGTTAGACAAATGACTTTTCAATACATTTACTTGAAAACCCGGTCTTATCCCTACCGCTTTTTGGCACGCAATTGACTGTTTTTCGCACTAGTGCGGAAAAGTGCGCGTTCCTACAATTTTAGTACATTTATCGTATCTATTGTACTACAAAAATACATTTAATTGGCTATATCTTTTTTACACGTATTTGTGTGTGTATGTTTTTTAGTTCTTCTCTCTCGAACGGCCGAACTTATTTGAATGAAATTTGGCACACATAATATGTTAATAAAGTCTGACTCTTTCGCATCATAAAGAGCATGAGAAAGTAATATGAAGATTTCCCAGCGAAAAAAGGTATAAGTAAATACATGTTTTTTTAGGTGGGAAATTCAATGACTTCTCTCGCTCTTCGGCGGAGCGGGAGGACGTGCAAAACTTTTACTGACTAAAACCCTCTCCTGTTCCTTCTTTGCCTTCGTTTCTTGGAAATATGTACATAACTAGATACTAATATGCGAGTGAGTTCCTTCAAGATGAAACCGAGAGCAATTCAAATAAGTAAATAGTTGCCTAATGGCAACAGTAAGAAGCCTTTTCTACACTTTCTATGGCTTTTATTCATTTATTTATTTAACTTCATGTACAGTAATGGTACATAGATGAACTTTAAGCCTTAGATATACTAGGGGACAAAATGTCCCTTTACATGACACACAAAGCTGTCAAATTGTCCAACAATCCCACTTCACGTGAATGCGTTGTAAAATGTTGGGTGGCAAATTGGGGGACATTTTGCCCCCTAATATATCTGAGTCTTGAGTAGCTAGGGTGGATCGAATACGACGACACATTTGTTCCATCCTGTTTTATTTTTTATTTTTATGGTTCCACCCGTATGCAAAATACGCGCTTTAGTCGTGGAGTTACGGAAACTAGCCCGAAGTACAATGCAATACAAACTATTACATCTCTTCTCATATGCTGCACAGCTTCTAACCAAGAACTTTCCACTCATCCGTTACATTCCCTCCCCAAGGATTGCACACTTGTAACAAGCACAATACATAAAATCAGAAAGTTCATCTCATGAATAAAATAAATGGTCGCACGCTCCTTGACAATCTAGCGACCAAGATTATCCTTTTCAAGACCGGAACAATCCTGTTCTTTCTGTCCTACAACAAAAAGTAAATACGCTATGTCTTTTTACTGGCCATTCCATTCAGTGATTTTATAACGCTCGTTTCAATTATACGAGTAACAGGGTACGTTTACATGGCTCCAAGTTTTAATTCTTATGAGTTAAAGAAGCTAGTAACGAAAAAATTACGCCTATGTCACGCAATGATTAACGGGGTTTTATTATCCCACATGCGGATTTACCGCATGCGTCCCTCGTGCATATTCCCCGAATTACAATAAATACTTGTATGAAAAGGACATACGCATGCGGAGCAAACCCGCATGCGTGATAAAATCAGCAAGATAATAAAACACTCTTAGCACCGCTGAGGAACCACAGTTCTAAACATTATAAATAATACTTTTCGTGCTCCACGTAAGAATATTATAGTGTTCTTACAGTCAATTAAAAGTTAACATTGTTTGATATTTCTTGCAACATACTGTTTACATATTTAAAACCATTACCTAACTATAATAATATAAATCCTAAAACAAAATAATACTTACTAAAAACCCGTAAATAAAATCTGTCTAATATGGTGACGATAAATTCCTCCACATCGCTGTTAACTGGTAATGTGCCCAAAAGACTGGCGGCATTGCCACGCTAAATCGCAATGCTTATCCTCAGCACCAGGTAAAAGCCAGCCCTTGCTGGGTCACTCGAAGTATCAAGAAGGCATTTAGAGTTTACATTATTTTAAGTTACAAGAATAGTGTCACTATGTCAATTTCTAAAGTTACTTACTGACTATTCGGACACAATATATTTGGACACTGTCCGAATCAACACATTTCATTTTGAATATTTTTTACTGAAGATTCGGACACCATAAAAATTAGTTTGAACCTTTTTAATACAGTCGAATAAAAAAAGTCTTAAATAATAATAATTATAAAAAAATCACTCAAAATGCCCGCCTTAAATTCAGCCAAAAATAGTTTTCTCAATGTTTTTTTACCTCATAAATATTATATTTTAATACTTTTTATCTGACTGTACTAAACAGTGTGTGTCCGAATCGTCAGTGAAAAAAATATTGAAATAAAAATGTGTCAATTCGGACACTGTGTCCGAATATATAGTGTCTGAATCATCAGAAAGTCAGTTTCTACGCACATTTACGTACTTGTCGACTTACTCATACTGCACGTGGATTTAAAAGGTATGTATTGAGAAAATGAGCGTGAAGCTATGCATGCCTAATTCCTAGGTAAACATAGACATCGACGTCTATACTGCACTGCACGTGCGCGAGCGCAGATTGATTAAAAGTATCGAATGCTGACGTCACTGTCGTTAGGTACTGCGTCATGTACATGATTGCTATAGCTAATTAAGGGATAGTTCGTTTTACATTTATACAACTTTATTTTTTAGTTTATGCGAAACCTGAATGTAGTTTGTTCAGAATCAGTAACTGAATCGATTTCAGTAATTTTTACACCATGTTATATTTTTTAAAGTTTTTAAAGTTGGACAACACTGAGACTAAGTACAATACAGATCACGGCAGGCCATAGCGGGCATGAGACACCAGCGCACAGCTGGGTGAGGGAGCAAAACAACCGCTTAGTAGCCCGGATAGCCCGGTGATCATGTGTTTGTGTGGGCAACAAAGTAACATAAAAAGCTTATAACTCTGTGAAATTTCACGCACCTAATTCCAGTAGTTTAGGCTGTGCGTTGATTTGTCAGTCAGTCAGTTTTTTATTTTATCTATAATATATATTAAAAAAAGTCGTGTCAGTTACACTATTCATAACTCAAGAATGGCTGAACCGATTTGGCTGAAAATTGGTGAGAAGGTAGCCTAGAACCAGGAGAAGGATTTAGGATAATCATCAATCACAATTTTTATCCCGTTAAATAAATAATAAAATCCAAAGCCTGCTCATTTATTGGTATAGGGTAGAGTAGGGTAAAGTAGGGTAGAGTAGGATAGAGTAGGGTAGAGTAGGATAGAGTAGAGTATAGTAGAGCAGGAGCGAAGCCGCGGGCAAAAGCCAGTATTTTATATTTATATACATAGACAACTAACGTAACTTATTAACTACATAAAATAATGACCCAAGATTCTTAGCATACGTTTTACCTGCTTACTACATATTTATATGAAAATAATATGTAGTATTTTTATATAAATTTATAATCTGTTAATTACAATTTAATAACGTATTAATATAAAGTTTTCTATCGTCATTCGATTGCACAAAGATTCATTTTATTGTCATTCAATGTAATGTAAAACTTTTTTTTAAATGATACTTCATTCTACTTCAAATATCTAATAAGTATCTAATACATACTTTATTGTAATATATATATTACACAAAAACATTAAACAAAGGAAATTACATTACACAAATTTAGTTGACACTTCGCGTAACCCAAGGCTGGCTTTTACCTCGGTCAGAGATTATTATTGTCATACAACGTGGCAATGCCACCAGTCTTTTGGGCACACTTCCAGTCGACAGCAATGCGGAGGAGTTTTTTGATGCCAAATTTTAGTTAGGAGTAGCCATTAGTGTTTAAATTTATGTTTTTGTTTAATGTATAAGTATCTAATTATTTATTGAATGTACCACTGTGGTACCACACCTACCACAGTGTCGTCTTTTTTAACCCAAAGCTTGACTGGTACAGAATGCCTTATTGCATTAAGTCTGCCTATGTACCACTATTGTAGTAAAAAATTAAATAATATACACTTGTATTTCAGAAAATTATAGAAACTTACTATCATATTCTAGGTGCCAGAAAAACGTTATTTTTGGCGTAACATACCAGGAAACTATAAAATAACACGTTTTCAGACCTCAGCCTCATAAAATTCTCTACAAAAGCTGACTGTAACTTCTGAAAAACTACTATGCAATTATAAAACTATATAAGTAATATCCATTGCGATATTCACCAAACCAAATATGCTAAGGCCAAATTGTCACATTCTGTCAGCGATATTGACTAACGACAATTCGAAGGACGACGTGAAGGATTGACCACGTGACACATTTTATCCTTTTGGTGATTAACTTACTCTTTCTATCTTTTTTAGTTATAGAATGTTAATTCATTCAGAGTCCAATGTCCTGCAAGGTACTTGTACACTTTGACAATTGACAGTGTATTCATAGCTTAAGGTACAAAGCTGGTACCCAGCTAATAACCCTATCCAGCCAGCGTACACAGCAAGCAAATGTAGCCTGCATAATACAAAGCCTGTGGATCAATATCGTGTGCGCCGTGCACGGTTCATGCTCTCAGTGCCGCGTGTGGACCGCTGAACAATGCTGACTCGAACTAATGTAATTGAATTTGAATTTGGAATCGCGTTTAATTTTGTTAACAACCCGTTATATTTTATTTTTGTTTTTATTTTTCATTCGAATTGATAAATTTATGTTACGATGTGTAAACTGATGCAAAGTCAACAGTATACTTATGTATGTGGCGATTGATAAAGTTTGCAAACTCATTACTGAATCCAAACAACTCTTAAATCTGCAACAATGAAGATGAGGACCAATCTTACAGGCGTATCTACTAAGAAAAAAATTATCAACAGATTTATATTGATCTATGGGTTAATCACATTAAAAAGACCTAGAATTTAGTAGGAATGTTACAAGTATGATTGAACACCACTTACTTGGTGTACCTACTGGGTAAAAATCAGCAACAAAGCTAAATTCAATCAGAAATTATAAACTATGCAAGTCGAATCAAATATTAACCCATTCAATGGGTTATCATAGCGTCTGGTACGTCACTAATCAAATCATAGACCTATTATTTATGTGATAAATTTAGAATAGATCAAGCACGTTACCTACATACCTTTAAATACCAAGAAATAGTTATATAACATTTGTTATAGGTAATCCGCGGATTGCTACTAGTATTAACTTTGTTACGTAAGTGTACTCAACTCTAGATATTTCTTATAGCCAATATATTCAGACGAATAGCGTATTTTCGTAGAAAGTTATTTACCGAAGATACCCAAAAGTCTTAGTTCTAAGAAGTCACGGTACATAATATCCCCAACTCATCTTGAAACCACAAAACTATTGAGATATTATTTCCTTATACCGCTACAGCTGCCTTGTAATACACTTGGGGCTTTATGAAATTTCTAAATATTGAGTCCTTTTTTTTTACACACCACGCTTTGGAATTTCGAATTTCCTCCGCCAAAATTTTTAAAACTTCCTTTACTCAAAAAAAAATTTCATATTCTTTGACTAAAAAAATGATTACTTATTTTACATTGCACGTTTTGTGCACTAGTAATTCTTTGCTAATTATATCTTCATTGAAACACCGCCGATTTCAACCAGAATTCATTTAGAATTTAAAGCACCATAGTAAATTTTCCTTTTTTTTTCAAGGGAAATCAACAAATAACTCTAACTACTCAAAGTGGAGCGAGTGGGTATGTCAAACTTTTAATGACCATAACCCGCCTGTTTCTACAGTTACCCTTTTGCGTTCCAGGGAATCTTTCGAACAATCACGCTGCCTTGGACTGTAGTCAACTAGACTGAGATCGTAATGAGCACTACGAAATGCCAATAGATACGTATTTATTACCAGCTTGTCTCTGTGTAAACAGGTCCATTACTTAAGTTTATTATATTAAGGACTCTGTTTACTAATAAGCTGATTAAATTCTACTATGACTCGTAAACAACACGTGTGAACGTAATACTATCGCTATAAGCAAAAAGGCAAATCTGAACAAAATCAAAGAGAATTAAATGTACTGAACGTGTGCTCGGCGAGACTAAAGTTTTCAGGAGTAACCCAAGCATGAAAAGAATCTCGTAGAAAAACGTAACAAACTAGTAGGGTACTAGATGCGCCTTTTTCTGATTTCGACGATGTGAGTAACTCAATTTTCGTTAAAAACGCAGATGTGCTCTTTTTTATATTTTATATTTCGTTTATTTAATTATGTTTACCGTAAAGCAGCTAATTGGCTTCGATGATAGTATTTGTGAGAAAAATAAGTGACAGACGAAACTAAGGGACGGAAGACTATTTAAAGTTTTTTGAAACTTTCTCCACTCCAATCGACTCTGTTTTTTATGACATCGGAAACAGAAAATTTCAAAAGCCAAAAAACGCTTCCCACGTTCGTATTGCACGCATTACAATAAATACTTGTATGAAAAGGACATTTGCGAAGGTGCAAATCCGCATGCGTAATGAAATCCGCACGATATTATTTATTTTATTTATTAAAAAAGTAAAAGCCTGACCCTTTCGCTCCACCCTGAGAAAACCTAACCGTAGGCGCGGGCTTGCGGATGGCGTGCAATGGGTAGCACGCTGTCCGATCGTTCGGTAATCGACCGGACCGAGCCCAAGTCGTCGACGTACTGTTCCCGCGCACCTCAAGGAGCTGTCAGCAAACCGTAGAGGCCCAGCCTGCTAGCTGCAGGCAGACAGGGTCGAAGCCTGCTGGGGTCATGGGTCAGCTTCAACGAAGGAACGGGGTAGGTTTTTAGTTAGTAAGAGTCTGACACTACTTCCCGCTCTGCCCAAGGGCGGGATTTGTCATTGGATGATTTTACCTACCATAAAAAAACCCTGAGAAAACCTCAACCACATAAAAAATAGAATCTATAGGCTTTTTCTGTTTTGATGCAGACAACTCATGCAGAATTTCGTGAAATCGTAGGACTTCCGCAAACCAAACCACAATTACGTGTATAGCCTTACATTATATTACAAGTTGTGCAAACAGGTAAGCAAAAACATAACAGACGAATATATAAGAGTGGAGTACACCACTGCAGCACAAGCGTGACCACAAAACAAATACACGTGCTTAATTTAAGCACCTTTGAAGTAGAATAAAACACATTTAAAAATCACTTTCATAGAGGTAAAAGTCACTCACGGTATTGACAAATAAAAATCCATTACTTTGTCTACCGCAAAGCAAATTAAATGTTTACAATGAGGTCTATGCCCTGATGTTATTTGGTTAGCAGTGATGCAATCGTTGATGGTGAGGCGCACTAGTTTATTAAGAGCCTATTCACTCTAGCCTTGAAGATGCCTAAATTATAATCGGATTGGAAGACTGTAGCAGGAAAACTGTTCCAGTCCCTCGATGTACGCGGTATAATCGACGAGGTGAAACGCTTAGACCGTAGTAGTAATAGCTTCAAACAGCTGCTACATTCGCGTGAAAGCAGAAAATTATATCAAGAAAAGGTATACAATTCCAGATATGTGTCTGTTCAGGAGCCAAACTTCAACCAAATCCATCCAGTGGGTTTGAGAGTGAAACTATAGTGGTAGTGGGCAGGGCACATTGCTCGTAGAACAAATGGTTGGTGGGTCTGAAAGGTTTCTAGAGTAGCGATCGCGTACCGGAAGACGCAGCGTTGGAAAGCATCCTACAAGATGACCTGATGACCTGGTGAAAGTCACGGGAATCCCATGGATACGAGACGCACCGTTATTAGGACCGCTCGTTATAGCGACACTTGGGAGCGACCTATGTTCAACAGTGGACATCTTACAGCTGAAATGATGATGAAGTTAGACCTTGAAGTAGTAGGTAAAAAACATAAGCAACTTGCGTATACATAAAAACTATCGCCTTTATAAATAACTAGCTTCTGCTACCGGCTACGCCCGCGTGAAAGTAGGATTCTCCATACAAACTTTTTCCCCCTTTTTCACCCCCTTAGAGGTAGAATTTCGAAAAATCCTTTCATATCGGATGCCTACGTCATACAAAGAACATACTCTCCAAGTTTCAGGTCCTTACGATCAGTGGTTTAGGCTGTGTGTTGATCCATCAGTCATTCAGGACAAAGCAGTTTACAAGTAACATTATACTTCAGTACCTCTACCATGAGTTTTAAGCAATAGTATTCGTCGCTACTCGATATCGACGCCGTAAATATTTTGTATGGCAAATTTTGATTCTGCAAGTGACCGCTAGAGGCGCTGCAAAATTTGCAATACAAAATATTCACGGCGTCGATATCGAGTAGCGACGAATACTATTGCTTAAAACTCATGGTAGAGGTACAGTTCCAAATGGCCAGTTCTCAGAAAACAAAACTAAGCGATAATACTATTGAACAAAAATCCATTTGCGTGTTAAATACCCTACTCAACAATAATTACATTTCAAGCAACCGTTTCAGAACAGCCATTTGTTTGTGAACACAGAAAAGCTTTTATTTTTTGCTAATATCAATTAAATGAGACCAATCTCTGAATGCATCTTGGAACCTTCTTAATGACGTAGCTTGGTTCTGTCTGGTTGGCTTTCATTAGTGTAATACTTGTAACACTTGTCAGCGGGATGTAATTCTAGCCAATCAGCGCCTTAAACGGTTAATCTTTCCCTTGTGATCAATTAAGGGTTTTCTTTGAAAAATATGTCGTAAACAGCCAAAAGTAGGTAAACATAAACAGAAGGGTTTTTTATGGAAAATTGTCTAATGTCTTCTCTCCCTTTAGGGTGTGGTTACTGAAAAATCATACCAATGTTCATTTAGTTGCCCTTTGCGTTAGGACCACGGGTTAGCTTTTCATAAGTCATCCGATTGCCTCAAAATCGACCCTGCTGAGCCCCTACGGTTTTTCTGAGATTTCTTTGAGGCACGCCTGGAACACTGCGACGACTCAGGCTGGGTCCGGACTATTACCGGACAGCCTGATGGCGAGCTACATTGCTCGCCATCCGCAAGCGAGATCCCGGCGGCAGGAGCTTGAGGATGTCCGTTCCCTCGGGTCATCGGGGTGGAAATCACTCTGTTTGACACTAAATTTTGAAATGTGTGCTAAAATAGACTTCTTCCGGTCCAGGTAGAACGAAAGGGACTATCGGACATTTTTCTAAATAAAACTCCACACTATTTTCCTAAGTCCCTTTGCGTTCCAGGGCTGCAGTAAGAATTTTGAAACATCTCGCAGTTCTGGCAGGGACAACAAGACCCCAACAAACCAACAAACAACAACCGAAACAAATCATTAACAACATAATAACTTAAAAGATCTTAAGTGACATGTTTATGTATCATTATGTGCACTTAAAAATACCTACTCCTTACAATACGAATGGTGATTTACATGATGGCGTTAGCTAATTTATTCATCATTGTGAACTTGCATCCAAGGAATGGTACAATTAAAATGACATTCTGGTATTCTGAGTGGGTACTACAAAGTTTACGTAAACGTATTTCATTATATGTATAGTGCTAATAAAATCTGGAAAGAAGATAATCGATTCTCTCGTTAAATGTCTAGTTATTGCTATACTTATTTTGTTGTCATCATAGAGGTCTTTTTACGAGGTGATTTAAGCCTCAAATACTTTAGGGGACAAAAATTGTCCCTCTCACACATATGGGGACATTGGTCAACGTTTCAGCGGCACGAAGATTCACCGTTCCACGTCATATTGGAGGACATTTTGCCCCTCAATGTATCTGAGACTTAAACCACCTCAGGGGTCATTAAATCAAGAGTGACTAGGTTACTTCTAGGTGAGTGTGAGCCATCGTCATCCACAAATCGTGACTTTAAGTAAGATAATGATCAAGTGCGAGCTTTTAAAGAAAAAAAAATTCTATCTCTAAGAAATTCAGATTGCAAGGAGGTAAACTTCTATGTCCTTAAATATTTTAAGTTCAATTAATTCAAAACAATAATAGTTACTCATTAAACTTAAATGTAATGAGTCATTCTTGAATGAAAAATAGGAAGTGTTTACAAGACAAGATTTTTTAAGTTATGCTCTCAATTTTCTTCTCATATTCAAGGAATTCGTTTAATGGCTAATCATTTATAAGATTAGTAGCCTAATGTCAGTTTCGATTTTAATTTCGGTATTTACTCCACACTTCAACACTCTTTTGTACGTTTAAAAACCGACCAAAGAGCAGCTTATTGTTTGCAAAACAGATTGCCATAAAGTAGCGTACTACTAAAAAAAAAATCAGTTGTTAACGTAAAACGACAAAATCTCATTACTTTAATTCGACGTCGTCTTCAGAGAAAATTCAGAAGTCGTTCTCGTAAACAAATAGGATTGCGAGCATTTGAAAGTTGGTGCAGCGAACTAAATAAATTTCGAAGCAGATAAGTCTGTTAGCGCCAACTTGCCGAGAACGCAGAACTTTGTTCAGGATTGCACCGCATTCCCTCTACCGAATGGTTTCACTCGCTGTCACATGTAAATAGTTAACTTTCTTGGATTGTCACATAATTAAGTCACGGCGGCGATATGTAGCACCCGGGCCTGCTTCAGGCCCTAGTCCGGAGCGAGCGGGAATGGGAAGGAAATGGCCGCAACCTTGAAGGAACGGATATCTTGACGACCCCGCCGCTGCCACAGGAGATGCCTGACGTTGTTGGGACACGCTAGGCGATTCCTGTCCGCCAATAACCCGGGTTTGCGGACGACGAGCAATGTGTACTACGGGTAGCTGACTGTTTTAGGCACTTTTTTCTAGGAAAGGGAGTTCCCTCTCCTAGAGAAAAGGCCTGAGTAGTAGAAACATTATAAGGCTGATTACTATGCCTATGCTTTACACTACAATTTAATCCTATAACGTAGATGCGTTCACATGTAAAGCCACAGTATAGTATCCTCAGTGTCTTCACTGAGGCCCAAAACGGCTTCCTGTAATCATACTTACAAATATTGGTTTGGTGAGTTGAACCCACGACACGCAGCACAGCAGTCAATCGCCCAACGACTGTATGAACCCTACCGTCATCTCACAATCAATACATCCAATACAATCGCTTATCGAAAGGTTCAACGAACCTATCAAGACCTAGACGATTGCTAATAAATATTATTTATTGCGTACCTGAAGTACACAAACTCGTAAAGCAACATATACCGTATACCAAACATCCCAATCGGCTGTTCAGACAAAGTTTTAATTAAAGATGTTACACGCTACAGATATCTTTGTCTTATGGACTGGAAGTACGGAACACAAGGGCACCAATGGGTCTGACCTTTAAGAAATAGTAATTTTCAGACACGACTTGCTGTAAAAACGTGTTTATGAGAGCTTTTAGCTCAGAACTTATTGAAAGGGGTTCAGTAACCGGTTGAAACTTTAAGAGCGGTCAACCCGAGGTTCATTTTCATACAAGCGCTCTTAGCTAATTATTTATTTATTTAACAATTTGTACACACACATAAAAAAAGGAAAAAAAAATGAAGAAAACAGATAAATAGGTACAGAGGTGATGCTTATTTCTAAAGAAATCTCTTCCAGCACACCTGCGAAAGGATAGTTTGAAAAAAAAAGAGAAGTAGACACCGTGTGTAATAGTAAAAGAATTACACACGGTGTTATGGTGATTATGTTGTTTATACACATCTTTCTCTAGATATCTTGGATATTCAGATAACTTGTGGATATTATCTAGGCTTCTATAGAAATAAAAACATAAATTTATGTAAAACTAGTCCAGTAAAGACCACTGAAAATCTACTATTTTATATGAACTTTGGCCTTCCATATTGTACTCATATATAAAAAATATAAAAAAGTACTTCTATAGAAGGCTTGCATAATATTTAATCGAGATTCTGAATGACGACAATTTTACTCAAAAACTTTTAAGGGTTTTAGAAAAACACGTATTTCCTGGAACAAGTTTTGTGAAATATTCGAGTTAATCATAGAATTGCCGAATACGAACAGACTTAATACCCAATGTAGTCTGGTATATGGGCATTAACTCTGTTGTGAGTCAATCAGGCGTTATACCTCTTGTTTCGCGTTGTGTATTCATCAAACATTGCGTTGGATTGCGTTAGATGATGCACCATGCTCGACGTTGACGATAGAGTGGGGAAGCCCCACCTTAAGCTGGGTCCTATGCTAGAGAAGTCGAGTATGAGCGGAGCACGAGTCGAGCTCAAATTCGTGTTTATGGACCGACTCTAAAGGAACCGAGCACGAACGACACACGAATTAAATTTCGGTTCGTGCTCGGCTCCTCTAGCGCAGACCCACTTTTAGTTTTGACTTAAAAGAGCTTAACAATTGTATAGAAACTTTAATTAAAACAAATACTTTCCTTATACAATGCCTCCACCAAGCGGGGTTCAGGAAATTCCGACTCAAAAATGTAATACTTACTTACAATTTTATCTGAAAACGAAATCGGAACAAAGAATAGTGGGGCCACTCATAGAGCATTTACAGAATTCCACATTCAATTCATGCATAAGGAAACCGTATTAACCATAAAAACTACGATTAACGTATAAGTAATACTAACAAGAATGCCTCGGAAAATAAGTCAAGTTTGACCTAATAATGCACGAACGACATAACTCACCAATTAAAAACTTGAGCAATGTCGGAACTTTTCACTAACGACCTTATAATAACTAGGCAGGCAGACCGGGTACCCAGGTAGTTGGGTACCTGAATAAGGTAATGCTACACTATGAAATTATTACCCTAGATTTTTTCAAACTAACTTCACAAAATCTCTCTGTTCTCCATATCTAATCTTTAGGCTGAAAAACATTCTTGAATAACAAGAGTCTGAACAAAAAATAAATGTCTAAAACTGAAGAAGATTAAATGTTTTACAAACTTCCCCGAGTCGTTACGTGATTGTTTTAAATTAATTAACTTTCTTTACAAAGTTTATTATGGAACACTGGATTGCGATTTATTAAACAAAAGTTTACAAAGCCAGATAATTTAATTAGGTAAGCATATTTTTTTTAAATAATAAATATAATTTCTTTACTATATCGCATCCCTAGATGAAGACTGCGATAACACAAAAAGTGCTCGTTTGGAGTTAATGACGTTTTCAAATGCGACATGTACGTATGTTTGGTTGTACGCGCTTATCTCAAGAACTAGTGAACCAAGTTGAAAAATTCTAACCAAAGACGTGAGTGCAACCGCAGGGGACGGCTAGTTTCACAATAAAATGTCCTACGCTCCGGTGTGAACTGAAATAACTACACATAAAACATTTATCGCTTCGGTAGTCTATGTTCCATTTTTCCAGCAAATGTTATTACGTTTTCTTTGAGGAAATTTAGTAATTTAATAGACTACATGTAATAAATAGCGATAGTATTGCCTAGTATTGGCGTTCCACGTCCAAGAGTTTAATTCTAACCTGAAAAGTGTTAGTTTGTATATATATTTTTTTTAATTTGACTACAAAGTAATGTTTATCGATGCGTACATATCTGAAAGGAGGTAAAACGCTGAATGAAACATAAGGAGGCAAGGGAAAGGTCACTTTTACCCTCTATAATTTGAATCCTGACGTCAGCAGTAGGAGTAAAATATCGACACTGCAATCCGCCATAATAATACTCATTGTCACAAGATTGTGACTTTGTTAATGTCAGGTGCCTTAAGTAACCTAAGGGTGAAGGCCCCTGGAAAGCCTGCGAAATTCAAATTTTCTTAATTTTTTGCACTTTTTCATTATTAAAATATGATTTATCTTTTTTCTAACCTTACCTTAAACTCTTCTGAAGCCAAACGTATGATTGGAATTTTATTTTAAGTTCAATCTTAAAATTAAATCGCTGAAATTTAATATCTGATCTACCTATATTTTGTATGCATAAATGTCAGAAGAATGAAGTGCAATGACTCTTTGATCTCGTCGTGAGAAATGAACGGTGACCGTCATTTTTTGTACACATATTGTCAGTCAATATTATCTTAATACGGTACATACATCTGTTACAAATTAACATGCCAGTTAGCTATTTACCTATTTATTTTAATTATAGGTAGCTATTACATCTTACAAATCTTACAATGGCAGTAGTAAATCATTTACTCAGCTGTACATATTATTTAATGCATGAAACTATCGCACTAATATAATAAAGGTAAGAATTTGTGAAAAGTGTGTGTATGTTTGTTACTTCTTTAAGTTGAAACGGCTGAACAGATTTGAATGAAATTTGGCAGGCAGGTAGAGCATGTCATGGAATAGCACATCACCGCTAGCAACAGCTAGTTGTACATAACCCTGACAAAACTAAAGTCATATTGATAATTAAACAAAGGTACTTCAATTGTAAGTAAACAATATTTCTGCTTACTTAACAATAACGCTATTAGTATCATAAAAATAAAATTAAATAGAAAACATACAGAACCAAGAAACATGGAAGCTAAGTTGTGATGAATAAATAAAATACAAGTACTTGGTTACGTAACCAATATTAACTATAGTACTTGTTATGCAACCGATGTTATGACGTCACAAAGTGCATTGCCATGGTCAATGCGTCACAGACAGTATGGACGTAGTTAACGCCCAAGGTCTTGCATCTGAACTTTACCCAAAGGAACTTGAAGCAAGTTGCTAGCGTGCACTTACTGGCTTCAAGTGGCTTGAGGGTTGATAGCGTTCTAAACGATGCATGAACCACAGACTATGTTACAAAACTAGAAATGCTATAACAATGTAAAGCCTGGGGAAAAATCACGTAACATACAATCAACGGCATTTATTTTAACATAGCTGCAAAGAGAGCTGAAACTTACAAAGCTTTGGATTTTGATAAACATCCGTCGGCCTCTAGCTCGTAATATAAATTGTGATTATGCAATTAGGATATCTTCAAGGTCAGTTTAAATAGGCTCTTAACAAACTAGTGCACTTCACCATCAACAATTGCATCAATGCTTACCATCAGGTGGGATGGCAGGCAAGCACTATATTACCTACGAGTATATCAATAAAAAAAAATGGGCGCAGGTGTTATGTTGGTTCAGTTCAATAGCTACTTTTGCTCAGAAGTTAACACTTTTCTCGTACTAATCAGCTGCTTTTACATATCCGAGACTAACATAAATATTTACCTGTTGAAAGTCACTAAAAATAAAAGGAATTAAATTAGAAACTCAAATAGAATTTAAACGCCAATATCAATACATCGTATAAAACAAAGTCGCTTCCCGCTGTCTGTCCCTATGTATGCTTAGATCTTTAAAACTACGCAGCCGATTTTGATGCGTTTTTTTTATAAGATAGAGTGATTTAAGAGGAAGGTTTATATGTATAATACATGCATAATATAATTAATATCACCATTTTACCCGTGCGAAGCTGGGGCGGGTCGCTAGTTACAAATAAAAAGATAAAAACCGGAAGAAATTAAACCCTCGAGGTTACATTGTCACAATTTCAAAGACGCATTATTAGAAATTTAATTTAAAAGCTATAAATCTGAAGTCTCTAAGCTTACTCATAAAGTTTATTTTTAATGTCGGCGAGAACAGTTTACTGCGAAGATTACGAACGTCCACTTCAAATCACTCTGGACTCAATTTATGGCCGCTGCGGCTTCTATGATAGACTGTTATGTCTATGAAAAAATATAAGATAGGTTGGATAGGTCTGCTAGATTGTCTATGGATTTCCAGCTTTGAAGCTGTGGAAGTTTATGAAAGTGGAGTTCTTGAATCTGGATAAAAGACTGTGTTATTTTTATTTGCTGAAATCTTTTTTTATTTTCTAGTTGGGTAATCATCAATAACGCGGGAGTATCAGATTTTTACTAATTGTATTTGTATTTCGGGCTGGTATCCGCAACTCAACGACTAAAGCACTAATTATAACCCACCTGTGTTACTTTAGTTATCCTGTGCAATTCAGGGCCACGGTAGCTTTACAATCTCGCAGCCATTACAGGCATCAGCCCCACCTACTGGCCCCGTCAATTTTCCTGACATCCCTTTGAGACAGCTGCTGAAAACGTACACTATTTTACAGTTATTTCAATTTTGTGATACTAATTTATCCACCTATTTTCCTGAAATCAATTCGAACCCCTAATTTCTAAGTTATTTATTAAAATTTTACAAGTATTTACATTTTTGAAAAGCACTTACCTAACTATAAATTACTCAGTGTATGGTACACTGAGTAATTTATAGTTAGGTAAGTACTTACATGCACTTACATGTACTCGTATATACTCTGAATCAAAAAAATAAATTAAAAATCCTTATGATCTAACCAAAATCAATCTAAAGTATGGTGTCGAAAAACTCTTCCGCGTCGCTATCGACTGGTAGTGAACCCAAAATACTAGCGGCATTGACACGCTGTATGACAATGCTTATTCTTTGTCCAAAATAAAACCAACCCTATAGTAATTTACAGTATCCATGATCATCAAGCTTTTATTACTTATACTTTAAAGGGCAGCAAAAAGCTTACCAAAACAGGCAGCTTATAACAGTTATTTACAAAACTCAACGGAACCTAAATACTAGTCCACAGTTCCACGAGCGAATACCGGAACTGTTTCAGTTGTTTAGAGAAAGAAAAACCGCAGTATCGTGCAAAATGTACAGGTTTCTGCGGTTCCCAGTAACAGTTCAGGATATACACGAACAGGCATTGTTCTCTTTGTTCCAATTGTTACTTTGATAATGGTTTTTTGTACCGGTCCTCGTTAATTTCTGTTATCTTACATTAGAAATGCAAAGTGTTTGCGGTTCTAATCTGTAGCTAGTATTTTTATTGGACTAGTTAGTAGTATACTTGACTATATTTTGTGATGGCTCAAGTTAGATAATTAGTAGAAAAATTTTTGGTTGAAATTTTTCGCTAGCTGTAGTAGCACTTAATAACTGTGCGCTTGTCTTTCAGAAGTAGAAAGGCACACCCTTTCTTTCAGTAGCAGCATCTTTGTAATCAAATTAGTGTTCCAGAGATTATATCATTTACTAGCTGCTGCCAGCGGCTTGGCTTGCGTGAACGTCGGTTTCTCCATATACAAACAATTCAATTCATTCTCAATATTTCAAATTCGAGAAATCCTTTTCAAATTCGAGAATTATTAGCTTTGAGATCAGATCCATGCCATTATATACAGTCTCTAGTGTTCTCCCTCTGAGAGTTTCATCCTACCATAAAGGACAAATCTTTATTAGGTACAGCACTTCAGTAACCCATTTTAACAGTCCCAAACTGTAAAACCACAGTCTAGTGCGAATAATCAAAATGTCAGTGTAGTCGTGAAGTTCACCAATTTAGTTCACAGTTTAAACGGGGAACTTTTGTTAGTCTATGTTCTGAGATAATGCTATTACATTTCACATTAGCTGACCTTTTTATTAAGTTCATCAAATGCAATGTAGGAAAAGCTAACATCCAACGTATAAGGTATAATTCAAAATAAGTTAAGATATACTTGTTTAACTTATTTCCTTCAGTATAAAAATATACTACATTCAGTATAAAAATATATAATATTAATAATTTTTATGATTAACTTAAACAAAATTAATTGTATTTTCTATATTTATAATAAATGAAAGAAAATGTAACCCTGTGCTGTAGGAATTGGAACTGGTGTAACCTAAGATGCCAGTTGCGATACCTATATTGTGTCGATACCAATTTTATAATGCATCTAAGATATTTTTGTAAACTTATTAATGGTTTTTTCGGAGACAATAAATCATTTTTATTATTATATAAGTTTGTTTATGTGTTACGCTTTCAAGTCTAAACTTATTTTTTTAAAGAGTAACCATAGAGTTTCTTGCCAGTTCTTTACCATAGGAAACGACACATTGGAACTGTGTACTAACGTCTGGTTTTATATGTGCGAATGTAGTGAAATAAAAACATTTCAATTTTTTTTCGAATGTCTGTATGTATGATTTTGGATTAAACTAGGAGCAGTAGTAGACCATTCCCTGGAATATTTCACTTTTTATATTTTATTAATTTGTATACTTATATTAGTATTTATAATTTTCTACTCTTTCGCGATTGGAGCAGCAGGTAGAAACTAGTAATATTTTTTTGCTGTTTGTTGGTTTCATTTTCACGCGCGAATTTGTAATTTGTTCAGCAGCAATTTTTATAATTTTTTGTATACTGTACATTAGACTTTGAAGAAGGACTTAATATGCTTTTTTCCGGAGAATACGTTCACTTAGGACAATTTCCGATCGAAGGAGCAAACGGAAAGTTAGTGGAACATATTAATGTTGACACTCTGAAGTTTACATAACCATAGTCAACATTCAATATCAGCTTATTTTATGAAGAGATATATTATTTCGATACATATTCATCACAACTTATTTCCAGTTATTCAATAACGTCAAAAAATGAAAAAGGAATAAAATAAGTAAGATCGTGTATAATCCTCGATCGACCTTGAATGCGCAGTAACCGATTTTTGGGTCTAAATCGAAGTGAGAGGCTGCGCGAAACCATAGCAACAGGTTCATCTTATATGCCACGTACTACAGGCCTATGTACTAGTAAATCGTCAGATGCTAGTACACTATTGGAAAAGTGCACTAGCATCATGGTCCTTTCTGTTTATTGAACAGTGTATTTTTTTTTTATTTTACGTTTATCGCATTTTTCCTCTGGCAGGCATATCCGGAGCCATGTTTAGTTAATCTACCGGCTATTATCATTTTATGTCTACGCATGGATAGGCACTTAGTGTTAGACATTCATTCATAGGTCAATCAAAGTAATTTAAAATCTATTATTAGATGTCTAATCTTAATTGAGGTCTTGTGCAGTAGCATTATTTTCGCTATCAGGATTTATTAGTGAACAGTGGGTAATTATCGGTTTTTTAAGCCATGTCCGGTGAGGACCTGCATCAGGCGGAAAGTGAGGATGCCTTGGCAATTCTCTAACCACTCCTCAAAGAAGGAACTCACCACCGCGACATAACCACTTACCTAGGCGTTCGAGCACTATGTGTATTTATTTCATACCGTCTACTTATGACATATGTCTCTGATACGTGGTCGCTCAGAATAGCCCTCATCAAAAGGTTGAAGTCACCCAAAGGAAAAGGAAAAAAGATTTATGCTCAGTTTCCTTGCAGACCTTGCGTGACCAAATCAGGAATGAAGATATCGACAGGAGAACCAAAGTTAGATATAAGCGACATGGCCTGAAGAATCGCCATACTTAAGTGGCAGTGGGCAGAGTACATTGCTCACAGGACAGTAATTGGTCGATGGGGTCGAAAGGCTATGAAGGTGGGACCACGTACCGGAAGACGCTACCTTGGAAGGCCTCCTACAAAGTGAATCGATGACCTGGTAAGGGTCACGCGAATCCGATGGATGCAAGACGCCAAGGACCGGTCGTTGTAGCGACACTTGAGGGAGGCGTCTTTCGGCTGAAATCATTTGAAGATGATGACGTTTACCGTTCTAATGTACTTCAAAAACAATGCTGGTATTTTCTATGCATGCAGGGTGGATTTTTTGGGCGAGACTGTAAGCTCTGGTTGTCTTAATCATAGCCAATGTATGAAAACGTACTGAGAAGACTGACCTTAACTTTTTTACTAATTACTGCTAAAGTGCAAACACCCCGTCTCAGAAATCTACTTCGTCGTATGTTATGTTGGTGCCATTTGTCGTTCTAAGTATACGCAGAACATTTATGTAGTGAATTTCGTGGACACATCCATTTCATGTGGAGCTCACTCAATTGATATAAACTGCACTAAGAGGATTAAACGCATCGACGAGAGAGGATTGCGTTTGCACTAAATAGGTGATTTCATTCGTGAGTAAACTTTGTATTCCGATGGTATTAGGTTAAGTGGCCTCTCATTCTGAACAAATTTTAAAAGTAAATAGACGTGCTGTATGTAGCACGTATTTAAATGCTGCGGAATTGTTTAAATGAGTTACTGCAGCCTTGACTGAAACGAAAAGGGCAACTGAAAGCAAATAAGTGGGTTTTAGTCAGTAAAAGTCTGACAAACTCTCTCAGCTCAGCTCATAGCGTGAGGAATTATTTTATAATAAAATATAGCACGGAAGTACTTACAATTATTATTATTCGTCACTGATAGAAAGCATAGAGCTTTCTATCCCTCTATATCCCTCAGTACCTAGGGTTTCTTTTAATGCCGAAATAATTCACAATGCCCAAGGGCTGACCCTTGGGGCCATCAGAACAGCCACTTGAACGGTCACTCTCCTATGTGAAGCCAGGAAAAACTAGTTGATTAAATGCCAAGATTTGTGCTCAAGATTTTTGGTATCGTGTATAAGGAAAAAATAGGCTTGTGAATGACGTAAACGGTATCTGCCTAAAGAATTGAAGATGGGGTGGCAGAATTTTCTTTTCATTTTTTTTTTATCCCTCGCAATGTTCCCTGTCCACCACGCTTAGTTGACTGGTAGAGAATGCTTAAAGCATTAAGTCCCCCTTTGTACCTGTGTATTGTATGAAGTTTTAATAAATAAAAATAAAAAATCCCTTCAGACTTTACGCCAGTCTTGATATATACATGTTTCGAGCTGAAAAGAAATAGTAAATTTTGATACAAGTGCAGAAAGTTTGTCATTGCGACAGAGGCGCAATTCGCACGAGCCGTAGGCGAGCGTGTTATGTAGCCGAGGGTTGCAGTCACAACTTGGCACGCGTATCAAACGACGTTTTTAAATACACTTACGGCTCGTGGGGGTTGTGACCTGCGCCTCGTGGGGGTCAACGAGCGCCTGATACAATAAACTATTTTATGTGTGTGGCGGGGATGAGCTCGCGCACTTTCCTGCACTAGTGCGGAAAGCAGCCCATTGCGTGCCTAAACGCAGTGGGATAAGAATAAGTTTATTGAAAATTATTTTAACTACTTACTAAGTACGTACCCCTATCCCCCCCCTCCCTCCCGTTCCCTATTATTTGTGTTTTTTGGGCTAATTTTATTGATACTATATTATATTTGAAATTACTGTTATTTATTTATTGTGCACACCTACCACAGTTTTGTCTTTTTAACCCAAAGGTTGACTGGTAGAGAATGCCTTGTTGCATTAAATCCGCCTATGTACCACTATTGTACATGAAGATTAAATAAATAAATAAATAACATGAGTAGGATGAGGGCAGGACGAAAATATACATCTTTAAAACTGAGAGAAAAGGATAGGTAGCTACATCGTACGAATCCCACAGTTATCACCCGCACCATCCTCACCTGATAATGGTATAGCTATGTACTTACTTTAATACTTGAAGGTAGAATAGGCTCACAAATCTGCCTGAAAAAGGACGCTTCTCAAGGGATATGCATATTTCTACATACATTTCTAAAATCCGTCTTTGTTTAAATATTACGAGCCATATTCAGGCACTTTCAGTTGAATGTTAATGAAGTAGTCACGAACAGCTCTTTGTAAATTGATCCTAAACCGAAAAAGTATCCTTTACAATAAACTTTTTTATGTGTTTGTCTGAACTTAAAGAAGACTTGTTTCATTAGTTTTTGTTACTTTTCCAAGGTCCTATGAGACGTAAACTTGAACAGTTTTCACACTAAAAAAAAGGTGAAGGCTTCAAAAAATTTCCAAAAGTATCTTTCTGTTACAGATACAAAATGAACGTTCTTAAATACCATCTAAACTTTAATTGAAACCAATATAAAATATATATTTTTAATCTGATCAAATCAACTGTCCAGTAACTACAAATCTTTCTTTAACTTCAAATAACTGTCATAAAAACAAAATTAAAATAAACGACATTGTAAAACTATGTTTCCTGTAGCAAAAACTGACACTCCATTCGAATTTTAAGAACCGCCATAATCGATTATAACATACCAATCGGTACCACCCAGTACATGTTAAGTCAAAAATATCCGTGCACAGAATTTAGAACATAAGTTAACGAAATACCTAGTATCGGAACAACTGACTAGTTCGTATGAAGAATAGCATCACTACACGTAATCTTCCAAAGATGTTTTGAATTTAAAATATCTAAGTATCTAACCGATTTGAAATCGAATCATAAAATTGAGAAATGACATTTACAAATAAAATCTATTCTTGTCTATGATAACGACCGCGTAAATTTTAAATTTCGAACACGGTTTCGTTTTTATTGAGTCACCCATTTTGGAAAATTACAGTCATACAGTATGTTGTGCATCTTTGTTCAAAGTAAACACATAGTAAGTCACGGGCCAAGCTCGCTGAAGCAAAATAAGTTAATTTTTATTGGAAGAACTCGCAGACTGGGGCACATTATGCATTCCTCGTGCTTTTTACGACCGACATTCAAAATATTACCGGGATACGTAATGCTTCACCTAACATTACGTAGCTAAGTAGTTTTGGTTTTTGATTTCATTTCTAGCTGAACGAAGTAGTGAAACTGTTTCATGATAGGTACTCGTAGTTTTATTGGATTCCCAAATTGATATAATCAAAACAGCGGAAGATAGGTGAAATCACGATAATTTCACTCAGTCGCAATGGACGTTACTCGACGACGATCACACACATTCAGCGGCTAACGCTATTTCGCTCGCACGACAGCGCCGGCTCTTATCTCTGTTCTTGTCTATCAGTGACTACAGGTAGTGTAGATGGGTTAGCTTCGAGTCCAGGTTTTCTGACTGCGATGTTAGCGCGTAATGTATCTTCCCTCATAATATATCAATGGGTTTTCAAAGTCTATTCGAAATAATTAATGTGCTCTTGAATGCAAAGAGAAATTGAAGGAAGACAGGTGGGTTTTATTCAGTAAAAGTTTGACACACAGAGAGCAGGTGTTTTATGGTTTCAAAAAGGTTCTCATGAATTCTGAATGTTTATGAAACCTTCTTTATGGTCTAGCAGTGTATGTTAAAAAAACGTCCAAACACAAAAAATCACATTTTAGACACATAGATTTCCTTGTACAACCGCAGCGAACTAAGTATGGACAATATATTATCCATTTCTCTCTCACGACATTGCGGTTGTAGGTACATATCGATTATTTAGCCATTAGTCTTACTTTATCCCATGCGCCACCTTCAAACTTGCTAGATTTATTGCTAGAACGTACTTCTAACGTAAATAAAATACATGTCGCCGAGGAACTAGATATTCAAGATTGGTTTTCCTACCCCTGCTCGTTATTGACCAACTACAGGCTAACATGCTTTTAGTATGAGCGATTTGCATAGACATTGGCAGTGCCGGTTTAAGCCAGTGTGGGGCCGTGGGACCGGTAGCAATTCTACCAACCCCCCCTCCCCCCCTAAATTACTTGCTAACCCGGCAAAAGTAGTTATGCCATATAAATTATTTTATCTAAAAAAAATGGAAGGATGGGAGTAGGAGGGTATGAAATAGCCTGCGTTCTATTCTCAGGGAAGATTTTCATAAAAATCGATTAAGCTGTTTCGGAGAAGTTTGATAACAAATACTGTGACTCATGTTTGTTATATGTATACCTTAGATAACGAACTAATATTTTAAATTTAATTCTCAAACAGACCGTGGCGTGGGGCCCTATGCCATTGGTAACGTTGGGTCCGTAGGTAGTTGCCTAAAATTTCTAGGATAGTCAGAATTTGGTTATATATATTTCATAATATGGAACATATATCTTAACTAGTATTCACATATCCAAACGGGCCCACCCTAATACGCAGGGCCCTTAGCATTTGCTACTCTTGCATATGTCAGATCCGGCACTGGACATTAGCAGGTTAAATCTCAATTAAATTCTGTATCTATTGCGGCAGTTTTATGAAGTAGTTTATCAACTTAGCTTGTCGCAGTCCACGGCCATAACATTATGTACCTCCCCCCCCCCCCCCGCTTCTTTCTGCATTCAGTGTATTCCAACCGCCTTTTTGATCTATCCTTAGATCCTTTCTTTTTAGATGTGAAATCATCAAATAATTCCTTCCGCTGTGTAAAGAGAGACGTTGTCTACAATTGACTAAATCCCCCACAACTACCAGAGTTCCTTCAGTTGCCCTTCGCGTACCAGGGCCATGGTAACTCTTTTGAACAATTCCGCAGAGGCCTTCAAGCCTAAGACCAAATCGTGATCTTCACTTAATAATAATGTATTTACTAGATGGTTATACAACGTATTCTATAAAAATCCCATAACTGTAGGGAATGAATGAGACCATATCGTAGAATCAATTGATATATGAATTATTATTCGATCATCTTTCTTTTTATTATCATATTATTTTCCATATACACCGTTAAATTTTGGTCGTTTTAATCTCGCGGAGGGTCGATTCGGTACATGAAACACTATCGATTTGTAAAGATACATTTTTCTAAAACTCGACTTAATATACGCATGTACGAAATTAATTTCTTTAAGAAATTAATTTCTCTGCATTCTGCTGTTGATTTAAAGAAGTGGGGACTATGATGTTAAATATAAAATCTTTAGGTATTGCTAAATAATGTATTCTGAGTACTTGGAATTCCTTAAACAACCACTGGCTGTTGGCATTTCAAGCTAACTTCTATAAAAAGTTTGACCCTCACGTGAAACAAACCTGAACTGACCCAAGTTTCAGAAACTTTACTTTACTAACATTGTGGGTCAACCTCAATTAACAATTAATGTTGATTCGTTTGTCTTTTTTTGCAACCAACTTATTTTCAACCAACTACTTAGTATAGATACTGGCTAGAAAGCAATACCAGAAATCAAATAATTCCAACTTACCACAGAGTTAAGAACAGAATACGAAATACTCTTTGGTCGTGCCCAAACAATAGTGTAGAATTGGGTTGCCTGAGTAAAAAGGCGGTTGTGACACGTTCAGGTGGCCCCCTAGTACCCTCAAACAAGTGACTCTCGTCCACTTGGCCCTGTCGAGGCCACTTGAAGCTTTGCCGACGTCGACGTCAAAATTCTCCTTACTCTCGATACCTATTTCCGTTATAAGATTGGATATTTCATATAATCAAACTTCGATATCTTGAGTAGGCAGATTAAATTATCCAGGTTAGTTATGGAAATGTATTTTATGTACTTAGATAACTATTTAACTAGTTAGGTAGCCCTATGTCAAGGGGAAAGTTCGTGAATATTTTCGCGACCTATTTTTCAGTGGGGTTTTTCATATCACTTGCAAATGATATCTAGATAGGATCTATTACTGTAGGTACACTAACCTACGTGCATTTTTTCCTTGTTTCCTTGGTTTAGACTAGATCGTGACATTATAAGAGAATTACACGAAGTATCTCAGGGTTAAACCCAGTTGCAAGATCTAGTATAATACGAGTACGTTATGACTGATAAAATAAGGTCCTGAAAAAATAGATGGTCTTGTAAATATTTAGATATCTATTTATGCCATACTGATTGAGGCGAGTTATTTTAATCCTACAAACGGTTCAAACAAGCTTAGTATATAAAGCCATCAGATAAAGAAGAAAACAATTTGCCTGCATCGGTCCGTTTATAATTTAAGTGTCTTCAAGACTGTAGTGAATAAACCAGTGCGATTGACTATCAACGATTGCGTTACTTCTTACCATCAGGTGGGACCACAGTCACGCACCAGTTTATATCATTCAACCACAATAAAAAAGAAAAACAATAAAAAGCATTTCACTCACAAATTGTCTTCTCTAAAGGTAACAGTCGAAGCTGACAGCCTTTTGATCATGGCTATGCGAAGCCAGCACTTTCGTGGACACAAGACAAGAGCCCTCCACAGCGTGATAAAGATATCGCGGCGGGTTCTGTGTTGTCAACGTAGAAAATGTACCTTAAATTTCACAGAGAATGCATTTGCTTTATGTACGAGTAGACGAGGTTTACGTCGGCTTGAAAAATTGTTTTGTATTTAAATAGACGGAGACTGCATCCTAAATGTCGGGTGTTTTTCATTTTTAAATCTTCTTCATTGTACCTATATTTTAAAGATCATGGAACTTACAGCCAGTAACACTATTTTGTCTGAAAGCATTGTTTTTTTTTATATAGACGTTTCAGAATTATCTGTTATGTCATCTAATACCCATTAGATGACATCAATACCTAGTTCTAACTAAAAAACTTCACAAATACTTCTGTATTAGGGTGAATATCATGTTTTTAAATTTTGGTGGCGAAACCCTTTCTTCAGTTTTCGTGAAAATTAATAATCCAGGTCCGTAATTTTCACGAAAATTGAGAAGAAGAACTGTAGAGTGGTAACTTTTTCTTCAATTTTCGTGAAAATTAAGGAAAGGTGAAGAAAGGGTTTCGCAACGAAAATTAAAAAAAAATTATTTGACGTTGATATTCACCCATTAGATGTGGATGTTTGTAAGGTATCGTCCTGATGCAGCCCGTTGTTATATTAACTATTCCTTAACTTTATTATTTTCACATAATATTAACATTTTCAATATTTGACAGAAAATATATATTAAAATATAATAAAAAAATAGAAGCTCCCTGGTATCATAATATCAGCGGTTAGAGCTCGTTGCGTAGCGTTTTTTTTTTTATTGTTAGCAGTAGACCACCCATTTAAAAAGAGAAAATTAAGATATTACGAGGTATACAAATGTAGTTTATGACGCCATCAGTTTTAAGCAATAGTATTCGTCGCTACTCGATATCGACGCCGTAAATATTTTGTATGGCAAATTTTGGTTCTGCAAGTGACCGCTAGAGGCGCTGCAAAATTTGCCATTCAAAATATTTACGGCGTCGATATCGAGTAGCGACGAATACTATTGCTTAAAACTCATGGTAGAGGTACCGTACTTATGTAAGGTCATATAAATGAGCAAAACCTACATCAGCGCGTCACTATATTTTTCGATTCAGTTTTGAATTTTACATCATGATACAGCCAAGTTAAACAATATTAATAAATCGGACTTTAAACTTCTACCAAAAAATCGAAGCCTTATCCAAAACCAAAAGTAGTAGGTATATTTCGGTCACATTCAAATTTTGGATCATCTAAATAAAGTAAATATGAACACATTCATTTTTCATCGAGATTAGAATCCTCACCAAAAAAATTCCATAGTCATTTTTCTTATAAGTAATCCAAGGGCGTTGTGCCCGGGATAAAGTGTTGAATAAAACAGTAGGCAGGTACGTATTAAATAATCAAAGAGTATTGAGGCTACCTACCGACCTCTGTAGGTACGTACTAGGTACTCGACTTACCTGTGAAACTGATCGTCTTATTGATTTACGTAACCAGAATCTGGTTCAATGCCTACGAGTGTTTGAAGGATGGGAGTGCTGAGTGATCGGCGATCTGATCGGTTTTAGATTTATTCGGGATTGGGTGCTGAATGAACAATGTAGTCGAATAGAATCAGAAGGTCAGTATTGGTCTGCGGTCGAAATGTAGAGTAATGAAGATTCAGAGGCAGCATAGAATTAATCATTGTCTTTGCTTAGAGCGACTAGAAAAGTCTAACTAAAATAAAATTAATTCTATAATGATTATTGGTTGCGCCAATTTGCTATGATCCGCGATTTTGTTTTTTGTAATTTATTTTTTTGGCCTAGCAATCCTATCCCTTCCGTTTCCCTTCCACGCACGACCTCAAGAAATGGATTGACGTTTGTGCATCGATTGTGAATGTGACCGCTCCGCTAACATCGCCCGCTCGAAATTACAAGAAAATTGACTATTTCGTGATCCAACCATTCAAAGACTCAACAATAGTGCAGTGTAGTGCAATACAGGACCTGGCAGTGATTTGAATGTGCGAAGTCGGGGTTCGCCGGCCGGCGCCACGTGGAACCTTCGAGGTCAAAAGGTCAGTGTTCCTCCCTAATACATCCGTCCCATCCAGGCACAGTATCTGCATATTGTTAACAAACCTTAGATCGATTTTTTAAACATACAGTCCACACCAAGCTTATTCGCGCAACCATTACTTTTGGTCCTTCGAGCCGGATCGTGAATCATTTTCTTGTAATTTCGCAATATAGTATTTGTTCCATAGGGAATAAACGCAACGCGCCTGTTTACCTAGATATAATAGTAGAAAACCCGCATCTAGGCATTTAGGCAACTAAACGTTATTTCGCTCGTATAGTTAAAGAGCCATTGATAATTACGGTACCTACGCCGTCAACCGCACCGCATAATTATAGTTAGCTACGTAAATATCAGCGTAGATATAAATCGATCGCATTCTTTTTCTTGACAAAATTCATTCGGAAGTCCTACAAATTGCATGTAGGTAGACGCATTTCAAAAATACCCGTTCATTGTTGAGTGAATATTTGTAGGAAACGGATAAACCATAGATTATATACGCATATGAACGACGTGAATGATTTAATCGAGAAATTGGGTAATATCCACTCATTGATTCAGGTTATTCCGTTCGTTCGCCGTTCACTTTGTTGTTTACAATATTACCATATTGTTATCTGATAATTATCGCTTACTTAATAATTCGTTAAGTGTTTGTTTGAGTGTATAGTGTGAATATATCAAAACAAGATGTCTCTTAAGGGAACCAAGGTTAGTACTGATTTAAAGGTTCAGTTAAAGCTTTTATACGCTAAAAGGGACTCACAGTTTTCACGTGTTCAATCAATTTGTGATAAATCTTTGCAAACCTCGGATCTGGCGATTAGAGATGCTTTCTTGTGTTCGTTGGAAACTTTAGATAGTTTGCGCGCGGATTTTGAATCTACAATTAATAATATAAACATTTTAGAGTTGGAGTTAAATCCTGATTACTGTGTGAGTTATCAGGCATTGTCGTCCTTTGATGACTTGTATTGTCGTATCAAACGTATTGCTAGGAGTTTAGAGACTCCCCCCCCCCCGCGAGTGGTTTATCCAACCCTCCTCGCGAACGCCCACGATTGCCGCCAATTCAAATACCTGAATTTAATGGTGACATTCGAAATTGGAATTTATTTATAGATAGTTTCGAAAATATAATACATAGGAACACATCGCTGACAGATCACGAGAGATTGCATTATCTCGTAGAAAAATTGACCGGTAAGGCAAAGGCTGTCTGTGCTGGAATTACGTTTAGCGCTGAAAATTACACTTTAGTTTTGAACACTTTAAAAACAAAATACGAAGATAAGCGATTAGTAGCCACCGCATATTTAGATCAATTATTCGATTTGAAAAGTTTTTCCGTTTGTAACGATCATAATTTAGAGAAGTTTTTAAATATTTTCGCATCATCTGTTCGTGCAGTAAAGAACCTAAAGGTCAATGACCTCTGTGACTTTTTGTTTTTGTATATCGGTTTAAAGAAATTGGATCCTGAAACTGTTCGTCTGTTTGAAACGACTCAGCGCGGTAACGAAATACCTAAGTTCGAAGATTTAGAATCTTTTATTCGCGACCATATTAAGGTATTGCAGCGCACGTCGGCACGTCATGAAGTCACGAATAGGACAGGTTCCGATCGCCGTATAGACGCGTCATCGAAGTCAGTCAAGACTGCACATACGCTAGTTAATACCGCCTCAACACCTGACTGTTCTCTGTGTAAGGGTAGCCATACACAGCTGTACAAGTGTTCGGAATTTCAGAGATTATCGCCTAGTGATCGTTACAAGTTTGTCCGCACTAATAATTTGTGTTTTAATTGTCTAAGTGACAAACATCTGGTTACGTCATGTAACAGTGGTGTTAGCTGTCGTAAATGTCTAGCTAGACATCATACCTTCTTACATTTTGAGAGTAGTAAGCTGCCATCGCAGCCGCAGCCTGCGCAGACGCGCGACGCTTGTGACGCGCGGCCTGCTGCAAGTGCAAACGACGTAACATTGTGTTCGCTTTCCGCCGCTGGTACTCAAATCACTACCGTTTTACTTGCGACCGCGCAAGTTGTCATTGTAGATGCCTTTGGCAAACCGCACACCGTTCGAGCGCTACTAGATGGTGCTTCCCAGAGTAATTTTATTACTCGGGATTGTTGTCAACGCCTTGGTTTTAGTTTTAATAATTGGTCATCCCGCTCAGAAGTGAAAGGTTTTGGAGGTTTAAAGGCAACCATTCACGGTTCCATTAAAATAATATTTAGTTCCCGTTTTAATCGTAATATTTCGTTTGAAATGGATTCGCTAGTCGCAGATAAGATTACGGAACGGTTGCCCACGGTACCGGTTGACACGTCCATGCTGACGGAGTTTAAGAACTTGCAGTTAGCCGACGGAAATTACGCTTTCCCTGGAGATATCGATCTATTGATCGGTGCTTCGATTCTCCCGCATCTCCAGTTATCACGTAAAATTCAAGGTCTTCCGATGTACCCCGCTCCGCACGCACTGGAAACAGTTCTCGGGTTTGTTATAGTTGGTTCCGCACCCGCTTGTTTAGATAGTTACTCGACTGTGTCGCACTGTTGCACCGTCGAGCCGCCGCTTGAGTCTACCATCCGCAAGTTCTGGGAGATTGAAGAGGTCAATGTCCCGCCTATTCTCAGCCCTGAGGATCAGGTCACTGAGGAGATTTATACCCGCACGACTACTCGTGATAAAGATGGTCGTTATGTTGTCGCGCTCCCTTTCAAGGG
Organism: Leucania comma; assembly: GCA_958295575.1. NCBI lineage: Eukaryota > Metazoa > Arthropoda > Insecta > Lepidoptera > Noctuidae > Leucania > Leucania comma. The sequence goes on along the minus strand of OY282480.1, from coordinate 14,665,044 downwards.
TGATATTTTTTCGCTCGGTGGCTCCCGTGCCTCCGCAGAAAAACGCTTTCTATGCTTGGAACGTAAGATGCAGGCGTCTCCTAAGTTGAAGCAAGCCTATGATGATGTGCTGATCGAATATTTAGATAAAGGTTATATCTCATCAGCGCCTGCCGAGACTGAGGAGACACGTGATTACCCGTTTTACATCATCCCGCACCATGGAGTTGTTAGAGAAGACAAGCTTACAACTAAACTGCGTGTGGTTATGGATGGTAGCGCTAAAACTAGTACTGGCATATCGCTTAACGATATCTTGTGTTGTGGTCAGAACCTCCAGGGTAACTTATTTGAAATAATAGTAAATTTTCGCTTGTTTGCTATTGCGCTCTCTGCTGATATTCGGCAAATGTTTCTTAGTATTGGAATCAGAGAATGTGACCGTAGATTCCAACGCTTCTTGTATAGATTTTCTCCGCAGGAACCTTTGAAGGTTTACGAATTCAATCGTGTTTGTTTTGGGCTTAAGTCTAGTCCCTTTCACGCTCTTCGCACTATCAAGCAGTTGGCCACTGACGAGGGTGATACATACCCGAAAGCAAGGGCCACTATTGAAACCGGATTGTACAAGGACGATTTTGTGTACAGTGTACCTAGTGAAGCAGAGGCTATAGAGACCGCTGCTCAAGTAATCAGCCTCATGAAGTCCGGTCAATTTGATCTGGTGAAATGGACAAGCAACTCGCAAGCTACATTAGAGTCGATTCCACCGTCACACCGGTTGACTTCGGTAAAGGAATTCGATGATAGTGATTCGCATAAGATCCTTGGTTTAAGTTGGTCACCCGCAACTGATATGTTCAGTCTTAAAATTAGCTCGACTCCGCCAACTTGTACCAAACGCGTTATCCTAGCATGTGTAGCTCGGATATGGGATATAATGGGTTTTGTAGCTCCTGTCGTTTTGTATGCAAAGCTGCTTATAAAAGAGCTTTGGCTTTCCAACTGTGATTGGGACGACACCGCTCCTGACAGTGTTGCTAAGTTGTGGGCTCGCTATAGGAAAGAGCTTCCAATGCTCGATCAGATACAGATTCCTCGCCATGTTGGTATAGTACCAGACACTGTTGTTAATGTGGTAGGTTTCGCAGACGCCAGTGAGAGGGCTTACGGGGGAGTGGTTTACTTTCAGGTCCAAAATGGCGATAACATTTCAGTTTTCCTCATTAGCGCAAAATCAAAGGTATCTCCTCGTAAGGTTGTCTCTCTTGCTCGTCTCGAACTCTGCGCTATTCTTATGTTGGTTCAATTGATTACATCTATAGTCAAAACTTGTCGTCCTCGCATTAATATAGAGAGAATTTTAGCGTTTTCAGACTCAACCGTTGCTCTATGTTGGGCCCACTCTTCACCCCATCGATGGGGCACGTTTGTCGCAAATAGGGTGGCTAAGATTCAAGCTGAATTGTCACCGGAAAATATATTCCATGTCGCTGGAACAGAAAACCCAGCTGATTGTCTCTCACGTGGTTTGCTTCCTGCGCAAATTTTAAATCATCCGCTTTGGTTTTGTGGCCCTCCCTGGCTTCATACCACTCCTAACGAGTGGCCAAGTGCTCCGTTTAACCCCGCTACTGTTTCAGAGCCACCCGAGGAGAAGAAACATACGCTTGTAGTATCAGTTCCGCGTGAAGAGTCAGTTGTTTTGTTGTTGTCTAATCGAGTCTCGTCTTGGTCGAGACTATTACGCTGTGTAGTTTACGTCCTAAGATTTTTGAGATTATTACCATCGCGTGGTTCTATAATCGCAGCTGATTTGGATAGAGCTGAATCAGTTGTACTTCGAGAGTTGCAGAAATTTTATTTTTCAATAGAATTTCGTAGTTTAGAATCACATAAACCTTGTAGTCGCGCACTTCAACATTTGAAACCATTTTTGCAAGACGGACTCATTCGTGTCGGTGGCCGTCTGCGAAATGCTAAGTTAGAGTTTGAACAATTGCATCCAGTAGTTCTACCACGCAAGGATCACGTTTTGGATTTGTTGGTGGATTATCACCATAAGGTGAATTGTCACGCTGGTCCCGATTTATTAATGTCCATTCTTCGACAGAAGTACTGGATACTTTCCGCTCGCAATTTGATACGCGCTAGAGTGCACAGATGTGTGCCCTGCTTTAAGCTCCGCCCGCGTTTCAACGCGCCGGAAATGGCCGACCATCGTTCTTGTCGTGTTGTACAGACGGTGAAACCTTTCATACATACTGGGACGGACTATGCTGGTCCGTTTAAAGTCACTATTGCCCGTGGTCGTGGTATACGTTCCACAAAGGCATACATTTGCCTATTCGTTTGTATGTCGCGTCAAAAGTGGAACACTCCTTCAGATCCAGTCACAGTCGGTACTGTGGTGATACTGAAGACTGAGAGTGCGCCTCCTCTGCACTGGCCTCTTGGTGTAGTGGAAGAAGTTTTTCCGGGTTCGAACGGAATAACGCGAGTCGTAAAGGTTAAAACCGCAACTGGATCGTACCTGCGTCCGGTTATTCGCCTCTGCCCTCTGCCTAATCAGCAGTAGTGGCATAGTTAGTTATAAGTTGTTTCGCTACCTAGTATTGATAGTTTAGATATAGTAATAGGGTTTAGTTTCGCTTTTGTTTTTTCCTTTTCTTTGAAGGTAACCCTTCAAACCCGGGGGGAATGGTTGCGCCAATTTGCTATGATCCGCGATTTTGTTTTTTGTAATTTATTTTTTTGGCCTAGCAATCCTATCCCTTCCGTTTCCCTTCCACGCACGACCTCAAGAAATGGATTGACGTTTGTGCATCGATTGTGAATGTGACCGCTCCGCTAACATCGCCCGCTCGAAATTACAAGAAAATTGACTATTTCGTGATCCAACCATTCAAAGACTCAACAATAGTGCAGTGTAGTGCAATACAGGACCTGGCAGTGATTTGAATGTGCGAAGTCGGGGTTCGCCGGCCGGCGCCACGTGGAACCTTCGAGGTCAAAAGGTCAGTGTTCCTCCCTAATACATCCGTCCCATCCAGGCACAGTATCTGCATATTGTTAACAAACCTTAGATCGCTTTTTTAAACATACAGTCCACACCAAGCTTATTCGCGCAACCAATTATCTTTTCTTATCGTATGATTATTTTTTCTTTCTTTCTTTCTTTTCTTTAATTTAGACTGATTTATGTAAAACAGAAACATGAAACCATTACAGGCATTCGATTTTACCTATTTTATAAGTTCAACTGCAAAAGAATCCGAATTCGTACCTCTAAGATTTGAGTAACAAAGTTGTCCACCAAAATCGGCAAACATATATCAGGTACTAGTGCGGAACATTTTATAAATCTACCTTTTACAGCGGAAACTCTCTGAAACAGACTCTGTAACAAAGTTTGGTGTCTCTCAAAACTAAATTACTCTGTGTAATCCGTTGTACAGGAGATGACAGTTAGGCATTATCCTATTATGCAAAAGCCTGAAAGCTCAGGCTAGCATGACACAATTGTCCGGAATCGTTGTGTACATTGTATACAGGTATTGCATCTTGCTTCATCCACAGATAGAAGCTATATGAGTGAAAGGGATAGCACTAAGTCCGTTACGGTCCGGTCGCTTACAACAAGCTTAACGAGGTGATGCAAATTTCAGCTGTATCACACAAAGGAGGTATAAACTGCTTGTTGTATTTCTTTTAGAGACTATCTCTGCTGTCACTAGCACACCAAGAGAGATAAATTGTTGTAATTTAGCAGATTTACATTCAAATTCAAGCTGCAATTACACGAGTCCCTCTATTTGTCTCAGACGCCATTTGCCTTCGCGTTTGAAGAGTACTTTATAATTGAAATGTAATTTGTACTTGAGAATAAATGCTAACAAACCTTTTGTATTCAATATAGCTAAACATTAAATAATTGGATAGGTGTTAATGTGGTTTGCACTCTAACAATTTATATTTTAACGTTAATTGAGTAAGTAGTTGCTCTCCCAAAAATCGCACCGAAGTCGATTATATTCTTTGTATTATACAACTCCAAAACGACATTACTTTTCACGATTCCGAAAACATTCTCGATCATTCCCACGACCGCGGGACGATGTAACTTATAACCCAACCCTATGTCGTCAAATCAAACAGCTGTCACGGCAAATATTTTTAGAGAAACAATTTATCAACATTTGCATATTTGCGAGGGTAATTTGGACGACGTTCCGGCCCCGCAGCCCCCGATCCCCCTAACCACCTATCCCCCTAGCCGCATAAAGGTCAGCTTTGACATTTCCTTGACTTTCGCCACACAGAAATGTGAGGGACGAATTGAAATATAGGTACGTTTTTTTTTTTCATGGAAATACTGGGTGATAGTAGGTGTTCTAAATTCAAAGACCATGAATAGAATATTAAGAAGATCGTATTTTAAATTACCTTCTGATAATATAATGATATGGGGCTCATAAATCAGTAAGTAGAAATATAGGTGGTTTCTTCCGCATTTGTCTCAATTTTTCACTCCACTTTTGAAAATAAAGAAAAAACCTTCAAAGTTAAAATATAGCTTTTAATGTCCTCGTAGGTACTTATACAGTTACGCAAAATTTATAAGGAAAGGAAAAAAATACTGTTGCTCTACATGATTTCTACTATGATGTCATTAATGAGAAAGATCATTTCTAAGAACTGATTGAAATGAGCACAAATACCTACTATTTCTATTTGATTCAACCACACTGTTTACATTAGGTACCTTAGCAATCTTCAATAAATAAATTTAAATAAAAAAGAGCACCTATTCCGTCAGTCCATAAACTACCGTTGGGCCCATTGTTTTCCTTTTTAAACCGTATTTAATCAGCGCTAAGGTTTACAATCCAGTAACTTCTAAACTAGGCTTTATTACTTTGAACTAGTTGTTCTGAGTTGTAGCATCCCTAGAGGATGCTACGAAGCTGTTACGCCACAACGCCAGACAGCCAGGTGACTTTGATTAGCAAATCCCTTGGCGGTTTCCTTGCAATTCATTGTTATATTAATATTTAGTATGGTTCAGTATTTCTCTACTCATGCCAATACAATCATCAATTTGTTTTATCTAAATAACATTATAGATTTCCTTAACATCATTAACTCTATGATGTCATTTACATTGTATAACAAATAACATTTGAACTTATTCAACAGTTTAACCATCGTTTTCCTCTTCGATTCTCTAGTGCTTGCCTAGCTTCTATGTAGATTCACAACTAATCTCAGCCACACGTAAGCTAGATCTCGTGTATATCTGAGACGTGGCATCCCACGGGGATGCTACCAAGCTGCGCCGGTTAGACAGCTAAGACTTTGATTAACAAATCCCTTAACGGCCACAGTACGGTCTACGGCTGCACATGAAATTGCACATCTGTATTATAATTACTATATTTTCTATAGAAATACTACAATATATCTGAAGAGTTTGTTTTATTGAACGCACTATTGTCACAAACTACTGCTTCGAATTGAAAAATTTAAACTTTTAGTGTTGAATGGCGCATTTATCGAGGAAGTCCATAGAAGGGATAGACGTGGGTGAAACCATACGGGGAGTTAGTTACTTGGAAACTAGATTTTTGCCGGTTAAAGTATGGTTTTGAGCTCGACCTGGATTATTATAAAAAAGTTTGTCCTGGCTTATCATTTTCAAGACAAACTTTTTTTTAATGAGTTTAACCAGCGCTTGACTGTGATCTCACCTGTGCGTTGAGTGTGAGTTGTTTTTACGTTAACGCGATCGAAAATTTTGCCGCCTTTGGCTCTCTGATTGGTTAAGAGCTTGGAGCGGGTCAATCGGAGGCTCGAACGTCACAAACGTGTCGATCGCGTTAGCGTAAAACAAACTCACACTAGGCACTCTGATGGTAAACAGTGTTGCCATAGTTAATGGTAAAACGCACTAGTTATGATAATTTTGCCACGCTGTTGATGTGACTACATCATTGATTCAATAGATTGTATTTGACTCTTGAAGATAATGACTAAATTGGCTACATTGACGGGACTCGCTAGAGTCGATTTCTGTACCTGTACCTGGTTGTGAAATTGTTCGAAAGAGTTACCGTGGTCCAAGAGTGCACAGAGCAACTGAAGGAACACACGTGGGTTTTAGTCAGTAAAACACTAACACTCCTTCTTGTTCCACCCGGAAAGAGAGGTCATTTAATGCTTTACCACCAAAAAAAGATAGTAACAGCTAGCTAACAGCTAACTCAGCTTATTATTAGCATGCTGGTTAGCGCTTTACTAATGACGGTCGGCTAGATTATAATAAGTACCTATCTACCTAGTAATTTCAGTTGCCACTTTGACTCAACGTGTTTGTTTCCTTAGAAATAATTATTTATGATATCATATTTACAATCTCATCAAATCAACAAGACTTACTTTAATCTTCGTTAACTTTAAACCACATCCTACTAAAGGTGAACGCACACTTATTCAAGCCGAACGCGTCGAACAAATCAAAAGAAAAGAATTTTAGAATTCTTTATTCCTAATTTTTTCTTTTTTTCTGGAGTCCTTCCAGATTCAGAGGATTCGACGCGGTTAGATGATTTCATAGAATTTTTTATAAAGGATTCTAAAATTCTTTTCTTTCAATTCTTTCGGCTCGGCTCGGACACAGAATAAGTAATAGGCTCGGATAAGTGTGCGTTCATCTTAAAGGCAAATTGTTTACTTATAAGCATAGAAAAGGCAAACCTTTGACATCACGTTACACAGTTAAGGATTTCCGATGAGTTTCCTGTTTCTGAGGAACATTTGAAGTGGTCTAGGCACTTGTATAGTGGCCTATCACGCTATGTTAGCATTAGGAGCGGTAGGTAAAACTAGCTTAGTGGCGAGATATGGTGGAACCCGCCGCCGTCGTCGTCGTACCTACTGAAGGTCTCATAGTTTTAAGTCTTCTTTTATGTATCTTTTGAGTACACAATTACTTAAAAGAATTTACTGAAATGGGATTCTGGTTCTTTAAAATTATCAAGTCGCTTTAAAAATTGTATCTGACATTAGCCTCATAATGTTCACACTGCAGGGACGCAGGCCTCCACTCTAGTAGAGAGAATGGGCCATAATCCACCACGCGGGCCAAAAAATAGCTTTTTTTTTTGTCAAAATTTTCTTGAGCAAAATTACAGTTTCCTATCCGACTTATATTATAAAGGCAAAAGTTTAAGCGAGTGTATGTTTTGTTGCTCCTTCTCGCTTGAAAGGCTGAACGGGTTTGGATGAAATTTGGCACACGGGTTGAACATGTCCTGGAATAGGACAAAATGCTTTTACTCTCGCAGTGAAGCATCTGAACGAAGCTAGTACTTAATTAGCATAGCATAGCATCAGCTTTATACTGCTGGGACTCCGGCCGTGCGAGTTGGTGGATGTCACATGTCTTTGAATTTTTGGTTCTCGGACATGCAGGTTTCCTCACAATTTTTTCCCTAACCGTTGTAGTAGTGGTGATGAAATAAATTACACAAAGTAATGCGCCTGGCTGCGTTTGAACCAGCGACCTACAACTCGTAAGTTGCCGCCGGATACCACTCGACCACCACTGCTCTAGCTAATAATTAATTATACGCAAATAAAAGTCTGTGTAATTGGTTCGAATGTTCGTTTATCATTGACGCCTAAACGGCAGAACGACACGATATGTAAGTACGCGGAAACCTCGAGAAATACTTTTCAGCCCGTTCAGATAACTAAAGCCAACTTTCGCGCGGGCTGAGTAAGCCACTAAGTTTTTTATGTAAGTACTGATAATACATAACCTCTCTTATATAATACAGCATCTGCCCTTTGAAAGTAGGCAGTAACAAAGTCCGTACTTGTCGTAAGCCCGCACAAATTAGCTTTCATTTCAAAGCAAGTGCCATTCTGAAGTGAAGAGCATCATAAATGTAAAATTATATGCCGCTGTTAATGTATGCGCCTCTTGAGATGAACAGCGACATTGCCGTAAAGGGTAGGACTTGGCACTAAGCTCACTCCTTGAACCTAGATAGACTGCGATTTTATCAGTCTATGACGAAAATTAGGTTGAGATTTTCAGGTGATGTCGATGTTTAATAAAGTTGTATCGACCTAATTTCATTTCCTTCGTTTATTTGTTTACAGATTTTTTATAGCTATTCTTTCACCTTACATACGTATATTATTCTAGCTTCTGCCAGCGGCTTGGAGGGTGAATTTTGAAACCTCACTATTCCAGGTCAGGTTTTGGATGATGAATGACAAAATAACCCACCGCGAATGTCTGTCTGCTCATGACAAACTCAAAAGCTACTGAACAGTTTTCACCAACATACTGAGTAATTCATGAGAAAGAAAGAAGAAAATCTTATAGATGCGTATTATACATACATTATTATTAATAGTACAGAAAAACCGAGAATTTCAAAGAATTGTTACACCCCCGCGAAACTGGGACAGATGTAGTCATAAAAAAGACTAATAGTAGTAGGAAATAAGAATCTACATTCTTTATTTTATTTTTATACGATTTCTGCTGATTATATGGGTTTCTAAAATACTCTTCAATCTACCAAATACCTTCATATTCAGAATAAATTTTCCTGTCAAATCCAACATATTTATTAAGTTCTACTTTATAACTGAAACATATACCGCCTTATTCCAAAACGGGACCTAAAATAGTTCCGGGACTATTACTAGTTTTAATTGGCATTAGACCTAATAGTAGTCCCAAAAATACATTTAGATTGCTTTTAATTGGTATTAAATTTAGTAATAATCCCGAAAACTACATTTAGATAGCGTTTAATCGGAATTAAATCTAGTAATAGTCCCGGAACTATTTTAGATCGCGATTTGGAATAAGGCGGATAGTGTCATCTGTCTTTTAAAATCAAATTCTAATTTGTAGGTTTTAATCTTAATGTCGCCACGATACTTAGTGGAAACCTATGTGCAACTGTGGACATCTTTCGGCTGATGATGATTAATTTTAATGTAATTTGACTTGCTTTTTTTGTGTTATTGTCATATGTCAAATGTAAAATTATGATTTTCAAGGCAGCACAATTATAGTGATCATTATGGAGGCCTTAATTATCATGTGCATTAGTCCTTTGTTCTGTGGAATTGAAATATGTGTGATGTGGCTGTAATTCTTTTAAAAAAAATCAAAACACATAGCACTATCTTTGTACCCATTTTTCAGTTTTCCTTTGTCTTGTCTAATAAATAAATAATAATTATTATAATAATAATATTCCACAACTATCACACAACGCCGTCTAGTTCCTAGCTAAGCAGAACTTGTGTTATGGGTACTAGACAACTGATAAACGCTTACTATTTCTAAATACTTAAATACATATTATAGATAAATTTACACCCAGACACAGAAAAAATGATCGTGCTCATCACACAAAGATTTGTCCTGAGTGAGAATCGAACCACGACCTCCGGCATAGCAGTCAGGGTCACTAATCACTAGACCAACAGGCCAGTCGATATTTTACGTATACTTCCTAGCCAGTGTGTTTGATGCACGTTATTCGCACTTCCATTGTAATTGTTCATCACTGACTGACACGACTATGAATAGTCACCATTAACTAACTGGCGGGACTATGAATAGTGTTTATGCACCCAACTACCGTTAAACTGTTTACCTAGTTATTTTTAATAATGACATAGTGTTCTATTATTTTCCTATTTACGCCTGTAGCAAGGTTTTTTGTTTAAATTATGATTTATAGTTTATTGTTACTGTTTATGGAGTATGCGTAGATACCTACTAAAAAAATAAAAAATGAACATTTCTACAGAATAATAAATCAAAACTCTGGAGCTTTTTATTGAAATCAGTAAATTTTCTAAAAGATTTCCTTTTATTCATTTGAAGTTGAGTATTTATTTAAACTTTAGCTATATGAACCATTGATTTAAAAAAACTCATTTTACCCAAAGAAGAATTGGATAAATTTAGACGGCTTCAAGACTAGAGGGAATATTCTCTTAATAAACTAGTGCGCCTCACCATCAACGATTGCATCACTAATACCGTCAGGTGTGATTGCAATCAAGCAATAGTTGTTATCAATTAAAAAAAGGCTATCAAGATACTCAATTCAAACACCAGCTCTAAAAATAAAAAATAACACCTACTTATCATAAAGTACTAATATCATAGGAAAGACTCATTTCTGTACCGGAAACAAAAGAAATGTACAATCAATTATATCTTTATTGATATCCGTTAAGTCACAGTGATATCGACGTTTTATAACAGGAAGCTATCCATAGCTGCACACATATTGATACTACATAGATATTGTGTAGACAGGGCGCAATGTTTGTTGAACGCAACATTGGTCGTCGAGCCGTCGGCAAATATGACTGGCCACAACCAACATGCCTTATGTAGGTACTTATGGTACTAGGCATCATGTAGAAAAATATAAAGCTAGTTATGGTTGTAGGTATAAGATTATGGATATGGAGGAAAAAGTATGAGTAGGGAGTATAGAATCTACAGTAAAGAAATAGTATGTTTTGATACAAGTGGAGAAAGTTAATCCCTTAGCGCCTGATATGATAAATACAATCAATTGTGGCGGAGTTGAGCTCGCGCACTTTTCTGCAATAGAGTGGAAAACAGTACCTAAATTACGTGCCTAAAATTCGTAAGGATAAGCGCGGATTTTCGAGTAAGTATGATGAAAAAGCATTGAATGCCACAAACCTGAAAATAAATGAGGTCGGCTTCCAGCCTATCCAGATGTAGCTGAATACCATTATTTTGCATGGAGCGACTGCCTATCAGACCTCCACAACCCAGTAATTGTTGTACAATAAAGTGTAAATAAATAAATAAATAAATAATTGGGCCATTATTATTATTACAGCCTTTTATTAATCCATTGAATATACAAAGTTTTTTTATATAAATTGACTTTTTTTAATTCATGGATCTTAATATTGTGAGTAAAGGCCTCCTCCAAGATTTTCCACTTATCTCTCTCTGTTGGTTTGCTTCCTGCGATTCTTTTCATTTCACCCTAATTGTGTAATACTATCCGTAAATGAGACTATCTGTAACTTGGCAGAGGCACTAAAATTCTTTAACGATTTTTTACTGGAATTGTTTTAGTAAAGACAATTATTAAAATTTACATTTTGCCTACCTGCTGAATATGCTGATACCGTGGTGTACAGTGCTGACCATCTTCCAAGCACTTACTTTCCCCCCCTGAAAAACTACTGATGAGTTAAAAGTCACCCTGGGTGGCATATTCAGAACAATTATTTAGAACCTAAAGAAAGAAAAAATATGACTGTTTTTAACTTTAATTCTTTATTTTACACAAAACTTAACATTAAATTCAGTGATTAACTTTCCTACAATAATCAATTTATAATAGTCACAGTATATTGTTGATCGAAGAGTATAAATTATAATAATAATACCCAGCATGGGGTTTCTTTTTTTATGGTATTTAAAATCATCCAATGACAAATCCCGCCCTTGGGCGGAACGGGAAATAGTGTCAGACTCTTACTTACTAAAAACCTACCCCGTTCCTTCGTTGCCTATCGTGCCGGGGCCGGGCCTTCCTTTCAGAAACTGACCGATGACCCAAGCAGGCTTCGATCCTGCCCATATTTCCTACAGATATGCATGGGCTTCTACGAATTGACTTCGACCTCTGGTATGCCTTTTAAAGATTCAGGACCTAGGGCCCCGAGATCTATTAGGACATAATGAAAATAATCTTCAACTTAATCAATTTACAAGATTTTTAAATTTATTTGAAATTACCATTTTAGATTTCCATCAAGTAACTTGTAGCATCAGATATATTGTGTTCTGACATATTTGACAGATATTTGGTGCCTAGATAATATACCTAGACGTACCTAGTTACAAATTTTACATCAGTTTTGTAGAATATAGTTGTAGCCAGCCTATTACGTTTCATTGCTAGCCTCGCTCTCCCTTTTCTACATTCGTGTATCCTCGGCCATTGGCGAGCCGGACCCTCTGGTAGTTATCAAGCTCATCTCTTCATCTACTCCTTGGTCTGTTGGTCTTGGTTTGCTGTCAGTTTTGTAAATTATAAAAATATCAAACAAAATTAACAAAAACGAATGGCCGTGTTAAATTTCATAGTAATCATTAAATAATTAGGTAAGCTAACAAGTCATTGATTAACCAATAATAATATTGCTTTAAAGGTTAATCAAAACAGAAAATATAAATTTTATTGGTGAATTAAGTATTTACCGAAAAATAGATATAAATAAATACCATGTACATATTATGACGCCGGATTTGTATATAAAGAGGAAATAAACAAGTCGATTTAATGGCGTTTCTCTCCGATCCACGTAAACAAGTTTATGAGCAAATCTCCTGGAAATATAAAATAAGTCGTCACAACACTAATCATTGCTTTTAAATACGTATGTGACGACCTATTATGGTTATTTTTATGTGTGGTTCGCACCTGTAGTAAAGTTAGCATGTTTTGACATTTGTATTTTGACTACCTAGCGGCTTGTGCGGTATAGTGTAGCTACTACTAAAATAATAATTAGTGGTCCAGTTTAGTAATAGTTATATTAGTAGTAGCTACACTAAACCGGACAAGCCGCTAGGTCACAGGCTTTTAGTCAGTAAAGGTCTGACTCTCCCTCTCATTCTACTTAGAGCTAGAGTTATTTGATGATTTCGCAAGCAAAAAAAAAAAGAAATTTAAAACCTTATCTACTAAACATTATAATTGTATAGATTTTTTCCACTTTCGCCTATCGCAAGTTCGCTTCCCCTTATTTTATGGTGTTATTCACCGCGAAATTTAAATCCTTCTCAGCTCCGTTAGTTTTATTATACAATGTCGTATTGTCGTCTTCACTTTGTATGTTACTTTAAATTCCCGCAAATAAAAACAAAAAAAAAAGCCAAACAATAATAGTACGACTAAAAATAAAACAGCAACTGTTACTCGTAATTATGTTGTAGATCTGGTATCCGACATCAAACAATAAAGGTTATATTTAACGGACGCGTTAAGGCCGTTGCCAGAATAATCAGGCCGCCACTACTTGACAGACTTTAACTCGATAAGTAAGCCACAAACCGGGGCCAACGAGCCACAAACCTAGACGAATTAACTTGCTTACGTCACAACTTATATTTTTGTCAAGTTATGCTGATGATAAGATTATGAGATAAGCCTTGATATCTATCTCATCAAGTCCCATTATGTGAGTGACACAAACGCATAAGATGAGAAGAGGAAGTTTGAAAGTGGTGCCACTGACGGAAAAGTTTAAAGGATATCGTTTGTCTTGGTACGATCATGTGTAAAGGAAGAATAAAACGCATATTACTTAATTAATTATGAGTATACTAGAGGTAAAGATAGCCAAAGAAAAGATGGATTGGATTGTGTAAGTAGTGATATCAAAGAAATGAGAGTCAGTGATAGCGTGATGGTTCACAAAACAGAATGGAAGAATAGAACGGTCTGCACCGACCCTTTAAGTTAAACTGGGACAAGAGCACTCTTGAAGACCTCCAGATTGTAGCTATCTGGAAACAGCCTTGCCAAAATGTGTTAGGCGTTACGGTAGCCAGAAGCAAGAAATTCTAATACCAATCAGATGGTGTGGCTGACGATGACACACGCTTGCTTGGAAGTACTATTCACTCATGAAGACCGCTAGACTGTAGCTATTTGGAAACAGCCTTGCCAAGAGGTGTAGTGTGACCCAGTTATGGAGGTCAGATAGAAAGTCACTCCTCCTGCGGTTACACTAGGGTAGGCAGATAGCAGTATTTCTCAGACTTCAAATGGATTAAACGAGGAATACGAGTATGATGACGATTTTAAATTTTGTTTATATGTGGTTCCATTTATAATAATTGCTAGTGTTCCTCATAACTTTCACATCGATGAATGGTTTACTTAGCTAGGATTTGGCTTTTATTCAAATTAGGAAACAGCAAATTCTTATGTAACGCCTTTTTATGTAGTTAAGAACCCAAATATTCTCAAGTATTATGATGCATATTTCACCTTTAATGGATATTGCAGAAAATTTAATAATTTTGAAACCTTTTTTGGCAAACTACATTGTGTTGTCCTTGATAGAATATAACAGATTTCTATGGGCACATAGGAAAAATGCTTATAATGTGTTCTGAAATTCCTAGTACTTTTTAAAGGTAATAATAACAATCTATTCAATGTAATCAAAGTTAAATCTATTCTTCAAACACATGTTTTAAGAAATTATAAATGAAATCTAAAAAGCACTATGTCTCTACAGTCTTTGTATCGCAAAAAAATAACTTCTTTAGCAAAGGTATTCTTACCTTTTCAGTCCATTTTTCATAAGGTATCATTAAAGGCAATCACATTTTCCTTTTATTCAAATGTAAATAAGCCCATTCATTTACAAAGTAAATCATTTATTACATCAGAAGCGTTTCATTGTGAATAAATTAATGATCAAACATCACGTATATAATTTGAAGAGTGCTTAATTTACTATGAACGCATCATTAGCCACTTAACTAGTGATGTGCAATTTCATAGAGCTATAGTCGATTAGTCAACAGTTACGGTTTATAATTCGATCATAAACTGTGCAACGTGCATAAACAAGAGTCATAACAGAATGTATGTAACTGCTCTTCCCCGCGGGCTGACATTACCCCAGTTCCAGCCGTATAGTCGATTTCTGCAGCCGAAACACCGTACTCAACTGAATGAAACCGTTCCTACATGATAAACACCGGAGTGTAATCTGATCAATACAGCGAGCTCATGTGAACTACGATATAATTAGTAATATTGCCAATTTGGTCGGGTCACCGCACACGCGTATCTCTGTACGCCTGTCTGAGTCTAATTTGACACGGAAATGTACGGAATTATCCGTTACCTGCTTATGAATTACACTTCATTTGACAATTTCAGCTGAACTGTATAATAGGGGCTGTCGAACTCAAGTACTTTAGGGAAATACCTATAACTAGAGTTAAATATGCTTAAATTAGTTTAATCTGCTATAGACCACAATAATTTTCTGCATGAGTTCTTGTGCTTCAGTTGAATTCCGACATTCCAAGGTCGACTATAGCATTCATCATCGCTGACCTTATGGCTGCTACTGCTATCAATTTACAATCCATTTAAGAATTCAATCGCTTTCCAAGTTTTGATTCACGTATAGATTTAATCCAATAGATTGTATTCTAAGATCGATTTCATTTTAAAATTGACTGTTACCTTGTCTTTTTGTTAAAAAGTGTTTCATAATTTTAATTTATTTGAACAATGGAAATCGTTAATAGAGCATAATTTGAAATTCATCAAACCACTAGCTGCGACTGGTTCTTTTATATCTTCCCTTATCTTTCCGAAGCCATTGTTTCTTTACTGTTTGGCGGAATTTTATCGAGTTAAGTTCAATGGCTGTTTAAATTATTCGTTAAATGATTCTAAGTGGGTATTGTGCTGTAAAATTAGTGTAGTTTTGTATCTCAGTTTCTACACAACAGGACAAAATGTGAAATTGATTGAAACCTACGCTATCTTGGCGAAATGAAGTTAAGAATTTTAATGTAGTGTTGACTACTCAGTGAAGCTTGCGGAGAAGGCTGACTCGGCACTTTTGCTGCCAAATACTGCAAAAACATTAGAATGTGTTACATCCACAGAAAGTGACTAAATACTTTTTGGCACTGCTAAATGCTGAATTTGACACTGCTAAGTACTTATTGAAAAAGAAAAATAATAAAACATCTTTACAAGACAAATTCTAATACTGTCGGGGCGACAGAATTCCGGTAATTTTTTAAACATCGATACCACAAAGAAGAATGTCAGTCTATAGAATATACAGACTGACCCATTTAGTTCTTTCATTAGGTAATTTTCACTCGTCGAACTGAACGGCTTTCCCGTAGTAGGTTACCTACCCAAAACCAATTCATAAGAGCGATGAATAAATCAACGTCCTGTAGATTACATAGATCTAAACTCACATTTACATTCTATGTTACATCATCTCCTATGTATTGATATGCCTCAGCAGTAATATAAGGAGCTAGTGCCACAAAATAAGCCATCATGTGTTATGGTCCTCAGTTATAGTCCATTTCGTTTAACGATCTCTTAAAATGGCTTCGTAGGGAACCGAATATGTGTTAAAAATTTCCTTTGTAATGATTTAATGGGTATAATCACTGCTTAATGTTCTGATTACATTTCCGCATTACAGTGTTATTTCGTTGTGTAATAGGAAGAATTTTAAAATTAAATTAGATACGTTTGCGCTTGACCACGGTGAGATGGCAAGTGATGATGTAGTCGACGGTGGAGCACGCTTGCCTACAAGTAACCTATTCAGTCTTGATTGCAACCCCACTAGGTTGTAGCTATCAGCCTATCAGAAAACACAGACATCGGCAGGGAATTCTACTCCTTAGTGCTTCGCACAATTAATGTGTTCCAAAAATGTTTTCTGCGTATGGGTGGGATACCCACCATGTACCGGTAGTACATCGCCGTACGTCTACGTACGAAGTTGAAGAAATACAAAAAAAAAATTTTCAGGCGGTTGTATCTCTAAATTCAAATCTTCATTGATGTAAAACGGTTTACACGATTTACATAAACTGCTATCTTTACCAACAATCTAACGTACAGGTTTTATGAACTTTCACGGAAAAACATCCCAAAGGATCACTGGTATACTCTTCAACCTGCTAACTAATTCAAATATGTGCTACACCCACGATTTATCTAAGGGTCGCATCGAACTTGAAACTTTCCATCCTCACGACCACAGGGATACCTTTTATTAAGGATTAAGGTGCTACAGGTACTTTCGCAGGTACAGGCAGTGTCAAAAATGTTGGGACGAAAACATGATCCATATCTTAACATCTAATGAAATTAAACTTTATTTCTATGGCTTAAACTTCTTTTTAGAATAACTTGTTATTATATTATCTACTCTATAACCCTTGTACCAAAGAGATTTTGTTTAATTATCTTGGTTGTTCTAGTATTTTCATCCTGTTATTTATGACGCTGACTGTAGTTATAACAGGTACGTATACTTTCTGGTATATACGAGTACTGATTAGGGTCGTTGTCTCACGTGATGTGATCGTTAATCTTACCTTTGTTTGAGCTTTTATCGGCGCAGTATAGTGAGTGAGAGCTCTTACCACCTTTATTAACAAATGCGTACAATTTGGTGTTTTGTATATATTTTTCATAAGTTTCTACACACTCTGGCTTATAAGATGCTTAGTATTTGCGTAAACTAAGCCGGTACATTCACCTATATAAAAAAAAATTAGGTAGTTTTTCACAAGTGTGAATTTAAATAAAAGAGACTGTTAGTAGTGTTTTAATGAAGCTTAAAGTTCTTCTTGCCCCAGATATTAAAAACACTGCCGTATAAAACTGATTAAACAAAACATTTTTATTTAAATATGTAAAACTGCCACTAAAAGCAGGCCTCGGGCCGAATATTGTCTACATTTCATGAATTTCTGAGTCGCTCAGTTTTTTCTCGGCGTCTGTGTAACTTTTATTATTTGGTTCACTATCCACTTCATTTGAGAGGGCGAATTCACTTTATGCGCTATTAAACTATATTCTTTTAATGACTTATTAAAATGTTCGAGAACAATGAGGGATGAAGCTATACACCCCATATAGCTCCATCCCTTAAACAGGGACAGGGGTTTAGGACGTAACGTAACGTAGCTTGAAAAAAAATTTGACTGTTTTTAGTTTGCACTCTCTTTAAGTACAATGTAATCACATTGAATTTAAATCGAAATCTGCACCATTTTAGTTCCTCATGCGATTGCGCTATTTGAATATACAACAATAGGTAACTGCATAGAATTAAGGTTAATTAAACCAATTACTATTAATGTTCCCAATGAATACGATGGACACAACAAACTCAACTCTATCACCCACCTAATAGAGATTACACCGGACGAACTAATGTGCCTGCAATCACGTAAATTGATAGCGATACTCTAGATAAACGTACGCATATTAGCTGTATAATGTTGCGATATTTATGAGCTCTTCATTCGTCCGTCCCGACATTTTATCACGAGAAAATAAGCGCCATGCTTTGTTGTTATAACTCGTCGATAAAACTATAATAAAATAAAAATTGACGTTCCACATCGGAATGTTATTTATAATTTAATATAAAATGTTATTATGGAACTCCCACGCCGTAATGTCCTATAAACACTGATATTTTAACAGCCTTTTTCTATCGGCCGGCCGTAACTCTTGTACGAGCTTTACTGCGGCGCTCCGAACTGCGATTTTCCGCTACATATTAGACACCAAAAAGAAATAATTTCAAGTTTACTGCACGTTATTCTTATTAGTTTATTTATAACTAAGTTTACAGTTTGGTTCTTCGAAAATAGAGGGCAAACGTTGGCATACTTTTACCCTCTATCCCTATCTCCACATATTTGCTTGCCACATGCTTAGTTGGACTCCCACTTGGTGCACCTTGGGATGCAAACCGCACTTTGTTCTTTGTCTCATAAGTCTCTTTAATTTTATTAGATTATTACAGCAATCAAATTAACAACTACTTCATGTGGTTTGATTATTGTAATTAAGTTACATATAATCATAACTACATGTAATTAAACTACTCACTTTGAATTGAAATTTGTAATCTGATTACAAAATAGTAGTTAACTACGCCCTATACTGTTGTGTACTCGCTAACTCTAACTACTTACCTACCCCATAAGACTGGCCTGTTGGTCTAGTGGTTAGTGGCCCTAACTGCTATGCCGGAGGTCGTAGGTTCGATTCCCACCCAGGAGAAATGTTTGTGTGATAAACACGATCATTTGTTCTGTGTCTGGGTGTTATTTATCTATAATATGTATGTATTTAGAAATATATAAGTATGTTTATCAGCTGTCTGGTACCCATAACACAAGCTCTGCTTAGCTTGGGGCTAGACGGTGTTGTGTGATAGTTGTGGAATATATTATATTATTATATTATATTATAAGTAGGTATAGCGTCACTTAATTCTTTTTTTTAAAGCGTCTAATTTTTTTGAATTTATTCTACTATAGAGCTTACTCGTTAGATTGATATTTGTGATTGTTTTCATTTTTATTTTTGGTGTAGGGACTTAATTTTAAATTTAATTTTATTGTGTATTTCTGTAAATATAATCTGGTTTACATAAATTATTATTTTTTTCTATCTGTCTATCAAAACCATCAACCAAAAAACATATTTTTTCGAAAGAACCAAAACGCAACCCTAAAAACGTCAACCTTTAACAAAATTATTCTCCGTCCCTACTAGAAATTCCCTTTTCCAATTAATTTCACATTAATAATTTACTGTACAATTTCAGTGTAATTAGGAATGTTTATTAAGATGACATTAGAGAAGCACAAAGGAGATAAGGCTAGTTATACATCGTTACAGAACAGCTAATTTTAGCGAGGATGCCCGTTGTTTTGTGTCAGTAATAATCATCTTTTGTAAGCCCAACAAAAGACGAAGATTGGATAATGCCTTCAGTGAGATGAGAGTGATGTACGAACAGAAGAAGTGCTTTTAAGCTGACTTACAAGATATCTACGTTAATTATGAAAAACGTTAGTGTGGTTGTTATGACGTCACATCACATAACTTATTACTATTCCCTAATCATTGTTGTAACATACTGAATGATGTTTCCTTCCATTTGCGTACTTTAATAATTATCATAGAAGCAAGAGATGCATTTTTTGATTGCTAGGAGAAGTTTTTTTTTTTTTTAAATAACTCTAATTTTATTTCATAATTATGTTTACCTACTGAGTTTTATATTCGCACCAGCGAAAAAGCTCTTTAAATAAAGATTAAAATGAAGCATTAAATTTAAGAAAAACTGTTTACCACACATTATTTTGGGTTTTCGAAATCATGCTACGAGTAAATCAAGACTTTTATGATCATGATAAACTAAAAGCTTTATATTATCCTAAAAACACAAAAATATCCCGCCTTCTCTTTGAACATGAAATTCAGTCACGTAGAAAGAAAGTATCTCAAATGTCTAGAAGGAAAATAATTGTAGAGTTAAACTGCAAGACAAAGAAACTTGCATTAAAGTTATAGAATATAATTTATCATAAATAGAACTTTTTGTCATTATTTTCATCACCGCTGCAAAAACGGATGAAGAAACCCGGCAGGTCTTAGAACCAAAAATTCGAAGACATGCCACCCACCAACCCGCACTGAGCCCACTTGGTGTGCCCAATCCTTTTCCTAGAGAGAAGGCCCGAATCCCACCTGTGGTAACATCATATGGCTGATATTATAACTAGATAATTATTATTTCTAGTACCGTGTATCTAATTTCATAACTTCATTACATATCAATGTGTTCAATATAAATCTGAATACATAATCTGTCCCCTCTTAGAATGAATACATCACCATGCTGCGGAATTATTCGAAAGAGTTACCGTGGCCATGGAATGGAAAGGGACAGAGAAAAGGACTACTACACAGGTTTCTACCTGTGTTCCGATTTCGATTTCCGGCCACCGTAGCCGCAGGCTTGCGGACGGCGTGCAATGCGTAGCACGTTGTCGGATCGTCCGGTAACCGACCGGACCGATCGTCGACGGCGCAAACTGTTCCCGCGCGCCTAAGGAGCTGTCAGCAAACCGTAGGGGCCCAGTAGGGTCGAGGCCTAGTCTGGGGCTCTGGGGAGGTATGAAAATGAATACTAGGGCCCTGGAACCAGGGCAGGGAAGGAACAGGGTAGGTTTTTAGTCAGTAAGAGTCTGACACTATTTCCCGCCCCGCCCAAGTGCGGGATTTGTCCTATCTTGGATGATTTTACCTACCATAAAAAAAAACCTGTGTTCCTACATAGGTGGGTTTTAGTCAGTAAAAGTTTAACCTCTCCACCTGGAGTGAGAAAAGTTATTAGATGATATAATTTTATTTTTAATCTAAAGGCATGATATACAGTTATTTACTGACTAAATTGTATCTATTACTATGGGATCAGATAGATTCATTTCCAGACCTCTAAATTGCATAAATCGCAAATACCTTTAGCTCCTTAGTAGTCCTGAGTTGAGCTTTGCGAAGACTGACAAATGCTTGCACTGACTGGACAGATCCACTCAAATCTGTATGGTTCTTTCTTCAAAAGACCATTTCAGACAAATCTGCATGGTCCTCATGTGATTTGACCAATACATATTTACTGTAGGACTTTAAAAGAGACCCCTGAGTTTGTTTTGATGTTTCTTCTCAGGGTAGTCAGCTAGGAAACACCGGCCTCATCTAATTTCAGCTGATGGAAAAAAGATTAAAATTGACGTATGTGTTTTAAAACCTACTTTAAAAATAAATATCATTTATCATTTACCAGGATAGCAGATCATTACAACAGTAAAATGTACAATATTGTATTTCACGTTAGCTTCAATCTCAATCCTGCATCGATCCATTAAAGTAGTCATTAAACCATAATCGTCGTTCGTATTACTAACATCGGTCATTGTAGATACTGCATCCATTATGGACCAGACTGGGAAGTAAACAGCAGAAGTTAAGCAGCTATAAATATGGCACAGTTGTTTGCACAACATTAGGTAATACCGTAATAACGTTGTGGAATCTCTGGAACGTTACTGACGAACGCTAGAGATTTCTCTATAGGGTTCCGTACCCAAAGGGTAAAAACGGGACCGTCGTCAAGACTTCGCTGTCTATCCGTCCGTCTGTCTGTCACCAGGCTGAATCTCAAAAACCTATAATATATATAACCGATAGCTAGACAGTTGAAATTTTCACAGATAATGTATTTCTGTTGCCGCATTAACGACAAGTACTAAAAACAAAAAAAAGAAATATTTAAGTAGGGGCTCCCCTAAAACAAACATGATTTTTTGCCGTTTTTTGCTATGGTTGGTTCGGGACCCTTCTGTCTAATCAACAGTAGTTGTACGAGAATAGCACTGATTAAAAAAAAAACTGCGTGTACCACAGAAGCTGGAATCGTCAGTCACCTCTTGATGATGATGATCTCCAATTGATCTAGTAAAAAGATGCAGTTCAAGGTACGAATTCATTTAAAAATAGCTTCCAAAATATTGTAGATATGGTTTATATCACTTCTGAACTATATTTTTTGACAGTTGACCTATTTATGTACATCTACTAAACCTACATAGAAGCTAAGATGTAGAAAGCGGATTACAGCAATACTGCTTCGGCAACATACTGCCAAATTTAACAGTAAATTACAGCTATATATAAATCTTCTAAGCTAAGAGCGTTGTTGGTAGCGTTGAATACACAATGTACTTGTTTAGAGCCAAATAAGGTATTGTTTTGAGTATCAAGAGACAATGTGTATAGGATAATGCATATTCGTAATTCCTCTAATGCTTAAATGTCGTCCCTTATTATCTCACTTATAACTGGTGACCTTTCTCTCCACATGCGTCAAGGTCCTAACATCTACAATAGGTGTCCTGAATAACTGTATCAATCTAATCCATACACAAAGAAGAACTTGATGTAATGTTTTTTTTTTAATAGCACTTACTGTCCCATTGCTGGGCAAAGACCTCCCCCAAGTCCTTCCAAACCTTCTTCGTTCTTAGGTTAGGCTTTTTCCCTTGTAATTCTTTTTCATAGCCAGTATAAAGTGGCGTAAGAAATTAACATTCCCCTGCATGGCTGTTGACTGGTACTATACCCAACAGACTGGTGGCATTGTGAAATGCAGTAATGCCAGTAATACTGAAAATTCTTATCCTCTGACCAAGGTAAAAGTTAGCCCTTGTGTTTTGCGAAGTCTCTGAAGTAAATCTGTCTTTCCTGCGTGACTTTGAGTCAAAATAAGTCACCAGTCATAAGATAAAATCACATGACATGGTACGTTAGACTGCATTGTACCAAATACTTCGAATTGGAGCAAGGCAAAGGTCGCAATACATTTGAAAGCAATGTTGTTAAACTGCTTGTTAGAACTTTGACACCATTCCCATTTGTAAGTCATGTTTGTAAACAATTTGACGTTGTTCATTAATCAGGAACTAAGGAATCTGAAATGCATATCAATTACTATAACAATTGATTATTATCGATGGCAACATTTAAAATGTACAAGACATGGCAGATGACTAATAATTAGTTATAGACAAACTTTTGTGACAAATTTAAAAAAATATTTCTTTCATACATATTCTATTCATTTTCATTGTGACTTTAACCAAAGAATAAAACGGACTAGCTAAGAGTTGCCATAAAGAACTTAAAATTAAATCACTCAAGGCACTAAATAAGCGTAATTTTTATCTCTTTATTATCTCTTTATAAATCAGTTTCACTTATACGAGCCATTAAAAGTTTCAAGCATTTCAAGTCGACTTACCTAGCTCCGCAGATCTCTTGAAACCGGAGTTATAGTGGTGATTTTTCTAGCTTATTGTTGGAAATTGCCGTCATTTACCTCTTTATATTTCTGCGAACTGCGGCCGACTGCTCGACCGTCAGATTTTGTGTAATTTCAGTGAGCTTTAAGGCAAACTGCGCGGTATTATTAAAGTGGGTTTAAGGATCGTAATGAAATAAAAATGAGATAGATGAGATAGTTTCTTTGGTGGATATACAAATACGAGTACCTAATTAGTTGAAATAGCACATTTTTTTTTAATCATTCTTTTAATAAGCCTTCGAAAACACTGAGAAACCACTGTTACTAGGAAAATTATTTAACTGTTAAAACAGTCCATACAAATCGATTAACCATAAAAAAAAATTAAATACGAAAGATCAACTCTTCAACCCACAATAAGTTTTCTCATATCACGAGTTCAGATCGGTCGCTGGGGGCAGCCCAGGTGCGGCCAGATTATAAGCCAGATGAGATCATGCTACGGCCAATTGCTGGCTCAATCGCCTCTCAATTAGGTAATTGTGGTTATGAGCATGCCACGCGTCCTGCTCGCCTTCAACTGACAACAATGTAGCTGCTTACTACTCCATTACTCACCTGCTGAAACGGATTAGCTGGTGTCATAGCTAAATAACTGCGAAAGATGGCAACTGACTCAAAACTGCTTGATGCGGAGATCCTAAGGAAAGATTCCATAATGGACATTGGTAGGCTTATCGAGTTCGGTCTAAAGTTTCATTTAAAAAGTTACAGTAGTAAATATCTCGTACTTGAAAATACCTCTCATTTGTATTTTCTGAACCAACTTCATCAATTTCCAAACTTTGCGATCGTGCATCTTTTAACAAATTTCCTAATGTTTATGTTTTCTTTGTCTGCAGATTCTACTGGGATCTATGTATGTTACTGCTGCTCGTAGCCAACCTGATCATCCTGCCAGTTGCCATCTCCTTCTTCAACGATGACCTCAGCACACGCTGGATCGCCTTTAATTGTCTTTCTGACACCATATTTCTTATAGATATCGTTGTTAATTTTAGAACAGGTACGTATTTATTCAGTATTCACTCTTAATCTCTAGATTAATGTATCTAGAACAAAAATTTCATAAAATTATTCTCTCATCTTTCCAGGAATAATGCAGCAAGATAATGCAGAACAAGTGATATTAGATCCCAAGTTAATAGCGAAGCACTATTTGAGGACATGGTTCTTCCTTGACCTCATCTCTAGTATACCACTAGATTATATATTTTTGATCTTCAATCAGGTAAACGTACGTTGCAATTTGGCCGTGTTGTTCTTATTACTATAGTTTTAAACTGTCTTTTATGTTGTTGATATTCTGTTTCAGCTTGGGTGTTCATTTGTTTTATAGACAATATGTTATTATTGTTTCCGTTTTGTTTTTGTTTCTCATTGTGAACTTTTACCCAACCGCCACGAGAACCTGTGCGTCATCGTGTATTCAATTTAGTATTTGTATGATCAGGGTCTAAGAAAACATGCAAAGGTTTGATTAAAGCACACCACTATCATTCTCATTGAAGTCTTTTCTATTATAATTTAGTATAATTTCAACACACTCAGAATATCACCTGCACGTCATCATCAGTAACCCATATGATTTCTCGATGTTGTTCTATTCTCCGCTGTTAAAGCGACCTTACGTATCCAATTATGTGATCGTATGGGATACTCAATCCTTTTCTAAAACTTTTGAAGATTTTAAGCAGCACTTTCCAACTTATTGCACGAGCTATTCTAAAATGCTTCCACTAAATTGCACTCTGTTGATCCGAAGGTGTTTATTGTATATCTTTATAATTTGGTAATTAGGTATATACAGTTGTATTTCCTATTCTAAGCTCTACTTTGGTCACATGCACGTCGTCTTCTTTCTACCTCCTAATATTTGGTTTCCTACCTTCGAGTTGTCTACAGCATGGTCTCAAAGCTTCCTAATGTAACAATTACCACTTCTGAATATTTTTGGTTCCCTATTTATCATATTTATAACATTACTTGGGTTTGATTATATAAGTATATATTTTTGTCTTTTAGTTTTAACTTTATAACAGCTACAACACGACCAAATTGTAATATTAACAATCTACACTGACAAGTCTTAATGGCCCTCTATATAACTTTAAATTGCATCAGTACTGAAGCTTAATATGATAGATTAGCCACTGAAAGATATCTACAAGCCTAATTCTTTACATACTTATACAGCTTTCACTAATAATAGACAGAATTCCCCACTTGAACTCTACTAAAATTGTAAATTTACAAAACATAATTATAACATGTTTATTATGCTTCAGCACTTTTCTTTGGCTGACAAAATCTTTCAAATACTGCAATTATGCATGTCTTCAACACTTCGTCTGTATAAAATCAATAGGAATAGAGGATAGTTGCGATGCTCTGAACATTTTATTTTAGAGCATCATTAGGCTAATCACCTCCATTTAAATTGTGTGTTTTTGTGTTGACAGGACTTTAGTGAAAGCTTTCAAATTCTTCACGCGGGTCGTGCACTAAGGATACTTCGGTTAGCAAAGCTCCTCTCTCTGGTGCGGTTGTTGCGGCTGTCGAGGCTCGTCCGATATGTATCGCAATGGGAGGAAGTATATGTAAGCTATCATGCTCTTCTGACCCACGTACCCTGGGTTACCCTGACTACTTGCCACTAACACTGCTCTAATATACATTACGCTCACATTTACTAACACGACATGACTAAATACCCTACTAAAACCTACTATAATATTGGATTAATTGATTGCAATAATGAAGATTTTTCTAAATTTTATCGAATATTGATACCTTGAAATTGGCTACTTTACCTGATTTTGATGAAATTGTTGTGATAATGATGAGTAACAATGTTAACTGTTTTAGCGTAGTGATCCTAATGACATTATATGGAGTTTTGTTGTAATCCTGTATTATACCATTGATCCCGCCCCCACTGTATGTGAGCCCCACGTCCCGCTCTGCACTTCTCTACTGCTTCTCTGCAAGCTTCTTTCTGCCTGAGCACGCTCTCACTCGTGAAGTCTGATCTATCTCTTGTTTCTGCGCCCGCGCCGCGAACCACGCCCGCGACGTGTCCGCCACGTGAACGCCACGTGACTGCCACGCGACCGCGACGTGTCCGCCGACCCGAACCGTCCCACACTTGCCAACATAACATATTATATTATTTGCCAAAATGTTAATATTATGTTGCCGCTTTTCAAAGCCTCTAGTAAAAATTGGTACGCTGAAGCTGACGTTCTGCAAAAAATAACAAAAATCAACAAACGTCAAACCATAGAACGTCCATGAGTAATCTTCCGCGACTATTAAATTCGAATGCCTTCCGATCCAAATACCTGCCTGTTCAGTGAAAGTGAGCACGTAGTTTCCGAATAATATGTAGACCTTTAGAGGAAAAAGCAACTCGCATTCCGAGAATGACACCTCGCCTCATAAGAAGCTAATGAAACCAATCATTACTCGCAACTGTTGCATAACATTAGAAAGTTAGAGTTGGCAATACAAAGAGTAGGTAGTGGTTACGTCCGACAACGTACAACCATCGGTAACGAAGCGGAGAGTCAGTGAGAAGTGGAGTACGGGGAGGGTGGTGGCGACGCCGTCGCAGTGACGCTGTTGTGTGCAGATGAGCCCCGCCCCGCAGCCGCGCGACGAGCCGGGCGACGCGGACGGCGGCTCGCGCGACCTCGCCTCGCAGGTGCAGCATGCCCCGCCTAGCGCCGCGCGCTAGCGCATTTGTAGGGGACTAGCCCGCGTCCGCTCGTCTCGGTGTTAGTGCATCCTGTGTGTGCCTGCACGCGCCCCAGCCCCGCCCCGCACACCTCGCGTCGACCTTTGCCCGCCGACCCCTCCGCGCTTCGGGCGCGCCTGGCTCTCTTCCTACTATCTCGTGTTTCTCGCTTGTTTTCTAGATCTTGCAGAATCTTCAAAAAAAGCGCACGGAACGGAGGGGACGTCTCAGCTCCGACGTTGCCAACAAAAAGAAGGGTGGCACCAAAAGCAATCTAATCTTCAAGGTAACCAGGGTCGGCACGAGCCGGCGCGCATGTGCTCGTTCGCCCGCTTAGCATGTTGCCGGCGGCGCCGCCCGGCGTCCCTTAGTCCGCTGCGTTCGCTTTGCTTTCTCTCTTTCTTTGGCGTTTCTGTTTCTAACCCTCGTCCCGCCGGCGGCCGCGCGGGCTGAGGCGCGCAGGGGTGGGTCGCGCGACCGCGCGGCGGCCGCGGCCGCGCGACCTCACGCCGCCACCACGCATGCTCGCTCGACGACTCGTCTCACGCGTTCATATTTTATTTCTCACTTCTTTACGACTCCATCGGTAGAGAATCATCGCGATGCTTGACCTCGAGCGTCCTGTCGCGCGCAGTCCGCACGGCTTCCTTTAGAGGCGACATCACCTCAGTTGCTGACCTCATTAATGTATTTTATAATCTTTTCAGTTCCTCAACATGGCATCGGTTTTCATGCGGATATTCAACCTGATCTGCATGATGTTGTTGATCGGACACTGGTCCGGTTGTCTACAGTTCCTCGTTCCTATGCTGCAAGGATTCCCACCTAACTCCTGGGTTGCAATAAATGAACTACAGGTCAGTTTTCGACATTTATCTTCAAACGACTGAAAATAAGATTATTTTTTGGCAAAAATTGTCAGTTTTGATTTGCTGTTTTTTACAAAGCACCTAAATTTATCGTAAATGGCATGAACATTTCGAAGAAATAACTGGTTTTACGACGATGCTCGATTTTATACTCTTTCGTTCCTTGTGGAGCTAGAGTGGATCGAATGGCATACTTGTTCCATTCGTAGGTACTCAAGATAAGACTTGGGACGTGGTGTTACGGACACCAGCCCGACTTACAGTCTTAATATCGAATACATACTTCAGAAAGCCTTACAACCGTGATACAACAGAAAGCCTTACAAACTTGTTATATCTAAAATCGGTTAGACCGAATCCAGACTTAACCATCACCATAAACCCCATAAAATAACCAAAAATTGCATTGATTTTCCAGGAGGCGTTCTGGCTAGAGCAGTACTCGTGGGCGCTGTTCAAGGCCATGTCGCACATGCTGTGCATTGGATACGGTCGCTTCCCACCGCAGTCGCTCACCGACATGTGGCTCACCATGCTGTCCATGATCTCCGGTGCCACCTGCTACGCCCTCTTCCTCGGTCATGCTACCAATCTCATCCAGAGTCTTGACTCCTCACGAAGACAGTACCGAGAAAAGGTATAATTGCAACTCTTTTACAGCATCATTTGCATACAAAACTATTTAGCGGATTGCTCATCCTAACCTCTTTCCTATTGTTGGAGATAAATCGTTATGAACACCTGGGCTGCAGAGTCAACTTTAAGGACATAAATCGGACAAAGTTTCGATAAAACAACTTCTGCATATGTATTCTATAAGTCTTGAACTTATACATTACTTCAGAACCGTACATGCATGTGTTTGACTAAATTATCTATGTAATATCCCCATCTAATAAATCGATCACTAAAGCCTTCATTGCCTGTTTCAGAGATTAGACGTGAGTACAAAGAGAATGTTTGTTTAGTGTTTCACTGGTTGTTATTACAGATTCAATCATCTGCACCAATACTCATGTCTCCCATTAAAATAACAAAGTCATTATTTCGTTTCACAAATATTAACGGGTGTTCATAACTGTTTACTTCCATGGGTACTAACTGCTGGAATCTGTTCGTTAGGGTTATACATACGTGTATTGTTGATGAATCGGTTGTTTGCAGGTGTGTAGTTTGTCCTTCAGTGTAAAGTGAAGTTGTCGCTAACAGTCCGTGGTTTTGAAGCTGCATGAGTTTATATGTAGTTGCTATAGGCGTGTGTGGCTCGCGGCATTCCATTGTTCCACGTTTAAAAGCTTCTTGTGTACGTATTCTAGGTGAAACAAGTGGAAGAGTACATGGCGTACCGGAAGCTGCCTCGAGAGATGCGACAGCGGATCACGGAGTACTTCGAGCACCGATACCAGGGCAAGTTCTTCGACGAGGAGCTGATCCTGGGCGAGCTTAGCGAGAAGCTGCGGGAAGACGTCATCAACTACAACTGTCGCTCGCTCGTCGCCTCTGTGCCCTTCTTCGCCAACGCCGACTCAAACTTCGTGTCTGACGTTGTGACCAAATTACGTTACGAAGTCTTCCAACCTGGTGAGTTTCTATGTCAAAGACAAGTGCTTTTTATTCATGTAGGCTATCATTCTATTATATTTTTCTTACAAAAATACTAACATACCCAATTTTATGATTTCAGGTGATATCATCATCAAGGAAGGAACCATCGGGAGCAAAATGTATTTCATCCAAGAAGGCATCGTGGACATCGTTATGGCTAACGGCGAGGTGGCCACGAGTTTGTCAGACGGTTCCTACTTTGGTGAAATCTGTCTCCTAACGAACGCTCGTAGAGTGGCCTCCGTCCGCGCCGAGACGTACTGCAACCTATTCTCCCTATCCGTGGACCACTTCAACGCCGTGCTCGACCAGTATCCGCTCATGCGGCGGACCATGGAGAGCGTGGCCGCCGAACGACTAAACAAGATAGGGAAGAACCCCAACCTGGTGGCGCACCGGGAGGACGACACCACGTCCGAGGGCAACACTATCAACGCCGTGGTGAACGCGCTGGCGGCCGAGGCCGAGCACGTGTCGCTGTCGGACGACAGCGTGGCGCGGCTGTCGGAGCGCTCGCTGGGGCTGGCGCTGCAGCCGCTGCAGGCGGCGTCGTGCCGCATGGCGGGCGTGGCGCTGCCGGGGCTCGGCGTGGCGGCGCAGCTGCCGCGGCCCAAGTCCGAGCACGACTTCAGCGCGCCCGCGCCGCTGGCGGCCGGCAGCGCCGCCTTCCACAAGTCGGACGCGGGCATCGCGCCCTGACGCCGCACGTGCTAGGCGCAGCGCCGCGACATAGCAATACTAGGCTTAGTGCGAGCGTCGTGCGGCGCGCTCGCTAGTTGTAGCGTAGACACGAGTATTATAGCTGCGACTTCGCCGGGCGGACCAGCGCCGCCCGCTGAATCTCATTTTGTGATCTTATACTTAATTCTCCTGTGTTATAATTTAGGTTAAATTTTATATCATTGACGCTGTGAGGAATCGACGAATACGTGACGTATTCCGATTGTATAGATATACCTGTTATATATTGAAGAATGATACTATTGAATCTTTATAGAGATACCTTGCCATTAAAAGAGGAAATAATTATATAGACTAGACTGAAATGTAAAGATATCACTATTTTATGCTTTGTTGGCGTATGAAATAGACCTCTATTGTTGATGCGGAATATTCGATCGCGAAGTTAAGTACGAAGTGTATAACGTTCCTTATTATCACGATTCAGAGATTATTATATTGGAAGATTAATTATAAAGTTGGATCGTGGGAGGGTACACGTGGAGGAGGACGAGAGGGCGCGGCTCGCCCGTGTCACCGCGCACGGCACGGCGGCCGCCGCCCAGCACCTGCGGCCGGCTAGCGGCGGCGGCTACACTTGTTGCAATCCAGCATTGGAGTAGTGGCCATCGATATAAGAGACGTTACCGAAAGGGAATGTCCTTTCCGTCTGTTCCGTCGATGCTCGCTACCGCCATGCTCGATGGCCCGGGCGCCACGCTGGCGGGCCGCGTTGCGGAAGCGCCCCCGCCACTGCACAAGCGACGCACAACTGAACAGAGCCTCACGCGCGATTCCAATAGCACACGGTTGCTTTCTTCATTTAATTATAAGTAGTATTTACCGATAATCGGCATAATTAGCGCAAACAAGTCTCTCAGTTTCTTAAGTAGAGGTGGATCAGTAGCGCTTCGAATCTTTTGAGAGTCGTTTCTGTATGTAAATATTGTAATATCGAGGATTTGCCTTAGTGCGATTCGTTGAGCGGAGTGCTAGCGGGCGTTCGTTCGAGCGGTCCAGTCAATTATCCGAGCGCTCGCCTTGCGACGGACGTCTCGGTTCTCGATGCACTACTACACTTCATAGGTACCTACCTTGTTTTTAATTGTAGGTGAAAATAATTTATTGTCGATAGTGATCATTTCGTAGGAGTAAGTAGGCCGGAGCGTTAACAAATTCGGACGAATTACATTATGTGATAGAGCAGCGGTTGGCTGCGCGCGCCCCGCGGCGCGGCTCGGCGACAGACGTATGTACTATATCTGGTAGTCAGTAGATAGCGCAGGTACTGCATGACACGTTGATTCTTTGACTTGGAACCTATCTATCGTTTGATTCTTTCGATAGTTACTTTAGTTACTTCTGGCAATAAATATGGCTTACTGCAAATGCTTATTCATTTATGAATAACTTAGACTAACTTAGGTATTATATAATAATGAGCGACATATCCTAGCGAGGCTTACAGATCTGTCGCCGAGCCGGCGGCCGCGTCGGCGTCGCAAACTTTGGCACGAATCATCGTTGACTAATTCTTATAGTGTCATGACAATTTGTGAAGATGGTTTTGCAAATGTTGACTTTTTAGCCAAATATAGTTAATGAATGACGAACCAATACGCAGTAGCTTACTTGTAGATGAACGCAGCCTAGTTCTCAGTTTTGGCGACTAACACCAATAGATACTTTGTACTCGTAAGATATTTATACATTGGTCTTAGCAGAGTGACTATCTGTCAATTTATCTACAAAGAGAAATATAATTGCGTTTCATTCCCAGAAGCCTTTATTTGTTGTTGTTTTATCTACCTAACATTACCGCTTTTGTAAATTATATAAATTTTATAGAAGAGATCTATTTTTATTGTGAAGTTGATCTACTGGATGTAAGTAAAAACCTATATAAAATTTATTTCTTTTTAATCTGAACTGTTATTTGTTAAATATTTTAATAATTTCTGGTAACTATTGTCACCAAAAGTGCTCATCGCTGTCAAGAAAATTAGAGAAAAAATGCATTAAAGAATGAAGAAAACCGCTTCGTTGTTTGAATTACAGACTATGATTTACCTTACCGAATATATATTAGACACCTACAATACCTACTATCCTATCTACAATCTAGTATATATGTACCTACCTAACTAGGTATCCTTATCAGAAAACCCCCCAAATACAATGAACATCGGCCATCAAAATTCCCTTGTCCAATTTATAGCGTTAGACAAGATTGAAAGATAAATACTTACACTCTCGACAGACGTTGTCTGTCCGTAAGTTAGTTTTTCGTCGGATTAAAAAAATACAGCCGAACATAGAACCTCCTCCTTTTCGAAGTCGGTTAAAAATTGAGAAGCAGCTCGCAGCGCCACCTACCAGGCAAAAAAAAAAAAAACTTTAATTTAACCAACTTCAACAAATTCAATTGCATTTTTTTCATCCAGGGATCCATTCTTTACCTACCCATAAAATTTCTCTAAATTGGACAAGCCGTTTAGAAAGAGTAGGTAACAAACACCCTTACAGAAGAATTATAAGTAGGTACCTACTTAGTGTGTTAGTGACTTTTTTGGAGCCCTTGCGTTCTTATTTACCCACACTCCACGTATAGATTATCGAACATTTATCAACTCTGAAACGTCTGTCTAATCTTTACCACCTCGCCTATCAACTCGCAATGAAGTCCCATTTCTGTAGGAAAATAAAAAATAGGTAGGACCTAGCTTAAATCTTTAAATACTTACACCATTAAATTTTGTTCGTTTTAATCCCGTGGAGGGTTTTTTATTTATTTTTTTATTTTATTTTTTTAACGTAGGTAAAATCATCCAATGACAAATCCCGCCCTTGGGTGGGGCGGGACATAGTGTCAGACTTTTACTGACTAAAAACCTACCTTTCCGTTCCTTGCCTTTATCCCGGGGCCCGTGGTGACAGTCTCACATAACCTTTGGCCCCAGTAGGCTTCGGCCCTGCTGGACCCCTACAGTTTGCTGACAACTCCTTGAGGCGCGCAGGAACAGTGCGCGCCGTAGACGACCTAAGCTCGGACCGGTCTGTTACCGGACGGACGGACAGCGAGCTACCCATTGCCCACCGTCCGCGAGCCCGCGCCTACGGTGGCCGGAAATCGGGATCGGAAAGCCGGCGGCGGCGGCGGCGTGTGCGCCTTTGCCTAATGCGGTCGGCCTCCACCTTTGCTAGCATTACTGCTTCGCAAAAGGAGGCGACCGCCTGCCACTCCTCCTCACTCCGGAGCATGGCTTGAACCAAGCCCCGGC
The DNA here is from genome assembly GCA_958295575.1 of Leucania comma. Lineage (NCBI taxonomy): Eukaryota > Metazoa > Arthropoda > Insecta > Lepidoptera > Noctuidae > Leucania > Leucania comma. The sequence goes on along the minus strand of OY282480.1, from coordinate 14,631,268 downwards.
GCGAGAGATCGCCGCCGATCGCCCCCACGAGGACACGGCGATGCTCTTCCCAAGCGGGGCACACCTCGACTGTGTGCTCCACCGTGTCCACCGGGCGGTCCGCACAGTGGCGACACCCGGGCGTCGTCTCCGCACGAATCTTGTACAGGTACGGACCGAACTTGCCGTGTTCGGTCAGCACCTGCGCCAAACGGAAGGTCACGACGCCGTGGGGCCTTTCCAGCATCCCGTGGAGGGTAGATCTGGTAGATACAAGAAACACTATCGATTTATAAAGATAAAATTAAAAAAATAAAGTAGGTACTTTTTTTCTAAAACTCGAATTAATGTAGGTACCTACGCATGTACGAAATTAATATCTTTAAGTCAACGAATCAATGAACTTGTAGTTAGTTGTCGGTCGTTGCGTATTACAGGTCATTGGCCTTGCTCAGGTGACGTTTACTTAAAGAAATTAATTTCGTAGGTAAGTACATGTGTAAATTAATTCGAGTTTAGAAAAAAGTACTTTATTTTTTAATTTTATCCTTACAGATCGATAGTGTTTCATGTACCTACCAGATCTATCATATACTCTCCACGAGATTAAAACGAACAAAATTTCAAAATCAAAATTAAACCTACAAACTTAAAATTTGGCTGGTAGGTTTCTCATAGGTTGTAGACGTCCGCTAAGAACGGATTTTACGAAACTTCACCCCTAAGGGGGTAAGCTGGAATGACCTCACGGCGCTCTCAACTTCCGCACGACGCAGGTGCTTACCGAACACGGAAAGTTCGCTAAGTACCTGTTCCGGATTCGTGCGGAGGATTCGCCCGGGTGTCGCCACTGTGCGGAACACCCGGAGGACACGGTGGAGCACACTGTAGAGGTGTGCCCCGCCTGGGCGGAGCATCGCCGTGTCCTCGTGGGGGCGATCGGCGGCAGCGATCTCTCTCGCCGGGCCTTGGTTCAGGCCATGGTCCGTAGTGAGGAGGGATGGCAGGCGGTCGCCTCCTTCTGCGAAGCAGTAATGCTAGCAAAGGGTGAGGCCGACCGCATCAGGCAGAGGCAACGGGGCGCTCGCCCCAGCCGCCGCCGGGATTCCGATCCCGATTTCCGGCCACCGTAGGCGCGAGCTTGCGGACGGCGTGCAATGGGTAGCACGCTGTCCGATCGTCCGGTAACCGACCGGACCGAGCCCAAGTCGTCGACGGCGCGTTCTGTTCCCGCGCGCCTCAAGGAGCTGTCAGCACACCGAAGAGACCCAGCCTGCTAACTGCAGGCAGGCAGGGTCGAAGCCTGCTGGGGTCAAGGGCCGTTTTCTGAGAGGAAGGCTCAGCCCCGGCACTATAGGCAACGAAGGAACGGGGTAGGTTTTTAGTCAGTAAGAGTCTGACATTACTTCCCGCTCCACCCAAGGGCGGGATTTGTCATTGGATGATTTTACCTACCATAAAAAAAAACCCCTAAGGGGGTAAACTGACTTTCACGCAGGCGAAGTCGCTGGTAGAAAGCTAGTTCACTCATATAACATCGACTCGACTTCGCTCTAATAAATAAATAAATGTAAATGTTAAAGTCGATCGAGTCGAAAAGTTTCACCGAATTAATTCATCAAATTGGACTGTTTAAGTTCATTCATTTCGAGTGGTGGGTTCTTCCTCGTCATACAAGTTGAACCATCATGACAGGCGACCTTGAATGCGCAGTAATCGATTTTCGGGCCTCAATAGAAGTGGGGGGCTGCGCGTAACCATAGCAAATGGTTCACTCATTTGCCGCGTAATATAGCTGGATGAGTGTTACCACGAATCGAGTTGAATGGCATGGTTTGGAAGAGGCTGCTGTACCTCTACCATAAGTTTTAAGCAATAGTATTCGTCGCTACTCGATATCGACGCTGTAAATATTTTGTATGGCAAATTTTGGTTCAGCAAGTGACCGCTAGAGGCGCTGCAAAATTTGCCATACAAAATATTTACGGCGTCGATATCGAGTAGCGACGAAAACTATTGCTTAAAACTCATGGTAGAGGTACTGATGCCCAATAGTCAGTAGTGAACTGCTGCCATATTATCATTTGAGCAATTACATAAGAAGTGACAAGCTTATCCCCTCTCTCGTGTTTGATCCTATTACAATTATAACCAACTGTGTCATTGAACGTTGGATGTAGATAAATAATATTTACTGGTTTAATGTACATATATTTAGTGATGGAATTCAATAAAATCAATAGCGATAGAAAAGTAAATGTGTTAAGTTTTCACATGTAGGTACTGTTAAAATTGTTTAAATATAACAAGGTCTGTTCCCTTTGTACCTTGGACTAAAAATTCTACCTTGTTCCAAGGAATCAAAATAATCATATAACCCGTTTGAGCCTTCGCAAAAACGGACATTTGAAAAAACACTTCATGTTTTATTCAGTAAAAGGCTAACACTCTCTCACGCTCCACCCGGAGTAGGAAAAGTAATTAGTTGATCTCACGAGTAATTTGATAATGTATGTTTGCACACAGTGGCGTAGCTAGCCTCACAGGGGCCCAGTATCGAAAGTCCCACAGGGGCCCCTTAAAAAAAAATATGGTGTTTTTTTACAAATGCCTATTTTACCCTACGAGGTGGTTGCGGATAACATTTTGGGAATTTATGCCTGCGTCGGGGCCCCTGTAGCGTGAGGGCCCATATAATTGATACGGCAGATACGGCGGTAGCTACGCCCCTGTTTGCACATTAGTTATTGTGATAATTTAATTATTGCTAATAATTTGTCAGAGCTAGTAATCTCCTTCAAATAAGCCTACTAGGTACTGACAATCCCTAGACACTCATTGACTTTTGATTTTTATTTTTTATAATGCTGAAAAATAAATTCTGAGTAAGTGCTATGGCTCTACTGGGCTGTACAGCAACTTGTCAAATACTTAGTTGTGTGATACAAATGATGCAATGTAAGGGCCTATTCATGACTTTGGTCTTAGCGTCTATTACACCACTCGATATTCCGCACACGATACATAGACTGTCTCTGTCTCAAAGTTTACTTCCGTGTAACACAGGCTGATCCTTATACCCTACGCGACGTCGACTAACACCCGTTTTTATAAAGAAGTAAGTGTCTTAACTATAGAATACAAATAGTAGTTACTTTTGCTCAAGTATTTAGTTTTACTTGTTTATATATACGGGTGTAAGACCGTTCTGTATATCGAGTGATGTAATAGACCCTTTGGTGGGCGTTCCCAGGGGAGGTCAGGGGGTTTCAGCTGTCCTAGACTTTGTGTTCGTACTAATTATCTGCATTTGTCGATAAAAGTAAAAAAAAAAATTAATTGCCATTTGCAATTTAAATACACAATCCTTAAAAATCATACAGCGCGCCCGTTATTAAATGGGTTTTGTACACATGCTCAGTGCAAAGAAAGTTTGTTAACGGAAGTTGTAAACAGTTTTGCTGAAGACCCATTATACAATAGTACATTGTTAACCTAGGGGTGAAAGTAACTTATTTAGTCCCGAGAAGAAGTTTGACCGCCGAGCGTAGCGAGGTTGCTAATAGTTCGAGGGACAAAATAAGTCTTTAACTCGAAGTAAACATTGTGCTTTTCATTATGAATAAAAGGAAAATAAAAATAAAAACCTGAGTCGTCGTCAAAGGTCGTCGTATGATTTTAAATATGTTTCGTTTGATTTAGGCCGTAAAAAGTTTCCAACTACTGCTTTAACCTCTTCTCTTAAGAATCAGGCGTTGAATCCTTAACTGAATCTGATTATTATGTAATTAAAAAAATTCTTACAGCAGAGATTTAGTAAAGTACTTATAAAAAAAATTCTACAACAAGTTTCCCGCCATTTTTTTTTTTTTTTGTGGCCAATCGGCTTTTCAGCCATCATTTTTCATTTACCTATATCAGTGAAAAATGGTAAATATTTCTCATATCTATGTTTGTTTTAAAGAGTTAAATAATTAATTGATAGTAAATTATAAATAATTATGTAATTTAAAAAAAATAGACGCTTATCTCTTAATTTCAATTTTGCATCGCGCTGTAATTGACTGGCTGTATAGAAAGTTGAGACATAGTTCAATAGAAAAGCGACGATAGAACTAGTTTTTTTTTTAAATAATTTGACAACTGTCAGTTGAAAGTGATTCTCCCTAGGGATGAAAAGTATTACTTTCAACCCGCTTCTCAGGCATGTTCAGACCTACTTTCAGCGTATGAGTAATGAAAAATAGTTTTATATCTCAAGTGTCTGCGCAACTGGACAATATGTGGAATCATTGAAACAGTCGGGATCTCGGAAAATGGAGCTGAGAATTATTCTGCCGTCCTTTAACTAAAGTGGCGGGCTTTCGTTTTTAAATGCAAAGAATTCTTTATCAATCTCTCTAAGCAGTATTTTCTATTATCAATAGTTAAACCGAGTTTAGACGTACTCGATTTTGATAGTAGAAAATACAGCTTAGAGAAATTGATATAGAATTTTTAGCATATAAAAACGAAAGCCTGCCAAATATCAGATAACGGCACTTAGCGGACGGCAATATTGTAGTATTGACTGCCACAGCGAAGCTTACCGAGAAGGCTGACCCGATACATTTGCTGCCAAATACGGCAAAAACATTAGAATGTATTTATATCCGCGTTCTAATGGATTTTAAAGTAACTTAATCTTTTGAATACCGTAATTATAGTCAGAATAGAAAGACAATAGGTGTGCGAATGCAGGTGTTCCCTTGGGGCTTGAGTAATTAATACTTTACAAACTTGACACTGGTTAAATGCACTAACCGTACGAAGCCAAAATAAAATAAAAAATATGTCTAGTCTATGGTCGCGTCTTGTCTTGTAGTTGTGAATGTCGACGCGACAAGCGACTTATCTATAGTAGGGATGGCGAGTCTTCATACAAAGACTAGAAAAAGAACAATTTTCAAATTATATCGTATCGAATCTCAAAAAATCGATTTTTACAAATCGATCTGTTGCACGTTGGTTACCCTACAGGTACTGAATCATAAATAGCAGACATGGACCTAAAATACATACATACTCTCGAAAAACATAACCCTCCTTCTGGCGCAGTCGGGTAAAAAAAAGGGTTTTTTAGCTCCATAATAGCAGATGACACACAATGCACATCTGCAGGGCTATTTTTTATACTACTGGCTAACTTTTCCAAAACAGTTGACCACTGACATTTGATGAACACTAATCTTTGTCGTCTACTAACAATTTCATAACTTTGGTATTACGTAAGTGGCTAACAAACTACGATGGATAAGTGGTGGCTAAAAAAACCTTTTTTATTCAGAAAAATCCTCGAGGCTCGATTAGAGAATTGGACTATTTACCGAAGTTAGTTTGTACGAATCCCTCAGTGTGCGGATCGGACTCGCACTTGCCCAGTTTTTTTTTAAATAAAAAATATAAGGTTTCATTCCGAAAAATCGATTTTTAAAAAATCTATGTTTTTTACCAAAAAAATTGATTCTTTAAAAAATCAATCTCAGATCCATCCCTAGCCTATAGTGCTTGGGGTCTGTCTCACTGTCTGTCACTTCTGCCTGTCAGTGTCAATCTGTTGTCTTCCTGTCCTATTATTTTGGTTGAGTGTATGTAGTGTTCCCTAATTATTATTCACTTATTCAGGATGGATTGGGGAATAAATATTTCATGATCGTATATTGCAGTGATTATTCTATATGTACAAATATACAAGTGCACTTTAGACAATAGGTTTTTATAGAATAATTAGCTGTTTCTATACAATACTTCGTGTAGTCAATTTATTACCGCAATGTCGACAAGAAGAGCAAGAATTAAAGCTGTTACCTCTTTACCGCCTCGTCGAAAAAACAACGATGTCACCGACGACACCAAGGCCAAAAATCTTGACAAACAATCTATTGAAAAGCCGATTAAAAGCCCTAGAACACCACGAGGTAATATTAAACCTCAAGATAACTTTGACAGACGTTCCCCGAAGCCAAGTTCTCCATTAAAATCACCTCGCACTGTAAATAATGTGTTTAAACATCAAGCAGAAAGAGTACCATCGCCTTTAGCGCAAACTGAGGTCACAAAAGAGGTTTCAGTGACTCCAAAGAGGTCTGAAAAAGTTTCAGTAATTACAAGTGTATATAGTGTTAAGTCTAATAATGTGTTTGTGTCACCGAGAAACGTCGGGAGTCCTCTCAGGAGGCATGTGGTTTCTCCCCTGGTACATAACTCTAGGGTAGAGGTGAATGTCCAAAGATTGACACCAGTAATATCTGAGAAGGTCCCTGAAAAACCAAAACCAAAGAGTGTAGAGAGAAGACCTGTGGAGGATATTACTGACAGCAAATCTAAGGAAGCTAGGAAGGATGCAGCCAGCACTGCTGTTACACCAGATGTTGCAGATGGTATGTAATTATGCAAAATCTTTTTTTAAATAAAGTAATTAAGCCGGCTTTGACTTTCCTGCCAGTGCCAAAATGGGTACAATTATATCTTTTGTGGACCATTTCATCTCTTCATTAACCTGTTGAATACCGTAATTAGAGACACAATAGAAAGACAATAGGTGTGCGGACGCCGGCATCCTCTCGGGGAATAATGAATTAAATAATTATAATACTTTGGATTCATAATACAATCTTATTAGGAAAAAACCTAATAATATTGTTATTGTATTACTTATTCAGTAAACTTAGTGTAAATATTGTAAATTTTTCATAATCATTAGTCACAAACCACAAACATTAGGATTTTTAAATTAAATATTATTTGCTTGTAATATTCTTTTTAATAAAAAAATAATAACCTATATTACTGGCTTCTTAATCTAGTGGTTAGTGGCCCTGACTGCTAAGCTGGAGGTCGTGGGATTGATTTTAGTAAATCTGTCAACACAATATGAGTACTTTACAATAATATAATGATTTTCAAAACCCATTGATATCTTTATTGATCTCTTTCTGAAATCTTTTTGATTACCATATTTTTTAAAATGAAAAAATTAAATAAAGCTTTATTATGGTTTTCTCCTTGCACCACAGTATGTACCAGAAAAAAGTTCTGTTTTTAGATTACAGTGTTCCCAGTGTACCAGAAAGCATTACTGAAGATACCGTTATGGATGGCATTGTGCCCCTCCAAGCAGTTTCTAGTGCTCCCAAACCCCTGGCCTTGTTGAAGAATGAGATCATATCAGAAAATGCTGAAGTATTGTTTGATCCTATTGTTCCACTGCCATCACCGAGTAAAGTACGGCCGAAACTGCGTCCTGTACCGAGACTAGCACCTTTAAGAAGGAATAGTGTGCAGGTGAGGGTTCAAGTTTTAGATAAATAATTATGCTTACATAGCCTATGGAGTCCCACTGCAGGACACAAGCAGGTCTGCGTCTTTTGTTAAGTAGTAATGCTAGCGAAGGAGACAGCCCGATGCGTGAGGGAACAAGCATCCTCACGCACCAGCCGCCGCAACCGCGAACCCGAACCCAAACCTGCCTGGTACCATGATAGGCGCATGTAGACGACAAGCTAGGGTAATTCGCCGTCCGGCTAGTCAAGCAAGGCAAGTCGATGACAGCACGTAGCGTCCCACATATTCCTCAAAAAGATGTCAGCAAACCACTGGGGCCCAGCAGGATCAATGACTTGACGAATCTTTCAGCTTTATAATATTAGTGTGATGTTCAATTGTAGACACTTCTTAGAAGAAAAAAATAACCCTCATGAACCCTAAACATTTTCTTGAATATTTTGTCTTTACATCTCTAGTTTTTTGTTAACAGTACACTACAGACAACCCCTGTAATTTTTTAAGTCCTTACAATCCATTCTAAGGTTGTCTGGAAGAAATCGCTATTAGCGATAAGACCGCCATTGTACCCATAGATTTAGATTCATGTATAGGTTTTATAATAAAGATTTTTTCTTCTTCTTCTTCTCCAGGGTAGTGCATCAGAGTCAGAGGATGAAAGTCGTCGTGCGTTGCTGAGCGGAGGCGGGGCCAGCACTCCGGCGCCGCCCCGACAGAGACATGACTCCCACACCTCGCACAGTACCATGCATTCATTGGCTAACAGGTGACTTTAACCTATATACCCGACTTATACTTCTTAGCTATGTTTCTTGCGGGCGGCGAACAATAGGTAGCTCACTGTCTGACCATCTGGTTACCGTCTGGACCGAGCCCTAGTCGTCGACGGCGCGTACTGTTTCATGCGCGCCTCAAGGAGTTGTCAGCAAACCGTAGGGGCCCAGCAGGGTCGAAGCCTACTGGGGCCAAGGTTCTACTTCTGAAAGGAAGGCCCGGCCCTGTTATGAAAGGCAAAGAAGGTACGGAGTGGGTTTTTAGTCAGTAAAAGCCCGCTCCGCCCAAGGGCGGGAGATATAATTGGATGATTTTCCCCACCAAAACCAAAAGAAAATTGTTTTTGTTCAACTTTCTTAATATGTTATTTGAATTTTCAATAACATTATCGCACTGTAAAGCCGCGTATTCGAATTTTCTCACTGATACGTAGTACCCTTTTTCGTAGTATATAATGTTCTATATTGTATAGTTTTTCGATAAGGCCGCATCGCGTCGCATCACACCACGGTGTTAGTTGAATCTCGTTTCGTTTGTTTCAGGGAAGTGAATCGTATCCGAAACGACTCCGTGTGTTCAAGTGTCAGTCAGGCGACGACGCAACCAGCGGCCGCTACGTCTCCCGTTAAGGAAAAACACGTATCTAAGTAAGCTTAGCTGCTTTCAGTCTAATAAACCTATACACATTGTTTTATTCCTAATCAGCCTATTAAGGTGTGTTTAATCATCTTCAAGTGAGAAACACTTCATAGTGAGAACCGTAAATGTATGCAAGTACTTATAAAGATAATAGTTAACACTATGGGCGTAACCACATGTCTACGACACGGCGCCCGCGCCGCCACCGTGCAACGACACGACGCTTTAATAAGCTTTTTTTATTTTATCACAAGATTTATAATTTTTAGTTCACAAATATTTATTAAAATCTATCAAATAAGGAAAATAACCCAAATCTATATATATAAAAGAAAGTTGTGTTAGTTACACTATTTATAACTTGAGAACGGCTGAACCAATTTGGCTGAAAATTGGTGGGAAGGTAGCTTAGGACCAGGAAAAGGACATAGGATAATTTTTAACCCATTAAATAATAAAAAAAAACCTGCTCATTTATTGGTATAGGGTAGAGTAGGCTATAGTAGGATAGAGTAGGGTGGAGTAGGGTAGAGTACAGTAGAGTAGGGTAAGAGCGGGAAAGAAGCCGCGGGCAAAAGCTAGTACACAATAAATAGCTTTTGCACCGATGTCGGTACCGTGGCGCGGCACGAAGCCGTGACGTGTTCTTGTGGCGGCGTCGTGACGTTCCACGGTGGCAGTGCCGTGCCGTAGACATGTGACCATGCCCTACTGATAAACACTACGACGGCACGGTTGGCGCAGCGGTTCAACGATTGACTGCTACGCTGCGTGTCGTGGGTTCGATGCCCGCACGAAACAAATATTTGTATGGAATACAGATAGGTGTTACGAGACTGGGAGACTTGTGTATGTGAATGTACATGTAAGAAAACGCACCCACGATGCAGGAATAATTCCTAGAGTGGGGCAAAGTTTAAAATACTTATACATATATACACCGTTAAATTTTGATCGTTTTAATCCCGTGGAGGGTCCATTCGGTACATGAAACACTGTCGATTTGTAAAGATAAATTAAAAAATAAAGTACTTTTTTTAAACTCGAATGAATTTACGCATGTACGAAATAAATTTCTTTAAGTAAACGTCAGCTGGACGTGTTCAATGACCTGTAGGTAGTTAGTACGCAACGACCGACAACTGCCTACAAGGTCATTGGCTCGTTTTCTTAAAGAAATTAATTTCGTAATAATTGAGCATTAATTTCACAAGTGCTGCTATCATTTAAATTAATTTCAGTGAATATGTATTCATAAAAATGTATTAATTTGTATTAGTTTTTCTAATTCTTTTATTAGGTATTTTGTCAAAGTTATCTCTTTAATGGAAACATTTCCTTGTAAATGCTTCAATGGACTGTAGGCCATCTCAAACAGAATCATTTATTATTCTTATTATTAATATGCAGATCCCGCCGCCTGGACATGTCCCGGCGCACGGCCGCGATGCGCCGGCGCCGCGAGACTGTCAAGAAGGACACGATGACTATGTACGACCTCATCTTCTACAACCCCACCAGCAACCCTATTGTGTGAGTATGTTGTCACTTCATTGGTTTTGTAATTCTACACCAAGCCGTAAATACGACAGATTCAGAAAGAGTCACACAAGGTGGTGACGATTTTCTGTGACCTGAAACACAATATTAGCAGCCACATTGTGTGGATTATTTTTCTTTAGGGCTGATTTTAAAGGGCAATAGTTACGGACATAGCTCGAAGCATCGCCAAACTTAAGTGGCAGTAAACACACACACACAGTGGCACTTTGCTCGCAGAACAGATAGTTAGTGGGGCCGAAACGTTCTGAAATGGCGACCACGTGCCTGAAAATGCGAAAGTCTCCTACAATGTGGACCGACAGCCTGGTGAGGGTCGCGGTAATTCCATGGGTGCATGACGCACAAAACCCGTCATTGTAGCGACTCTGAGGATGGACATAGGTCTCCCACCTATGTCCATCTCTGGACGTCTTTCGGCTGAAATGATGAGGGTCAATTTTAAAGTAGATACTGTGCTATCTGAAGAATAAATATGGCGGTTTGATTTATTTAATGTCTTCAAAAGCTGCCATACCGGTATTTTTATTCCTCAAAGAAAAATAAATCAGGCGATTGTGAAATCAGCCCTAGATTGTTAATATTTTGTTGTTAATAAAGTCCGGGCGAAAATAAAATTCCATTTGAGCTTAAAATAATTGACACAAATCAAAAATACATCAAAATGAATGAACTTACTGCGTCATATACTGATTTGGCTCTTTTTGTCTCGAACTGAATTTTGCAAACTTATAACATCTTTACACACGACATGACAGCAATCTAAAAACAGTATGACCTTTCACATTGAATCACCAGTCCCGACAAAGACGAAATGAAAGCCCAGGAAGCCAACAAGGAAGCCAAAGAAGAGGCAGCTCGCAAAGCAGTCAAGAAAACTGAAGATAAGGGGGAAGATCACTCCGAACCGGAGACCGAAGCCGCACCCGTGCCACAGATCAAACTGGGGCCCAACGGAGAGATCATATTGGATGAACAGAGCTTGGTATGTATGCACAGCCGTTTGTTATAACATAGTGATGACAAGGCGGAAGATCAGGCCGCGACGGAGGTAACGATACGTCGCTGGATGATCAGACCTTGATATGTACGGGTTTCACATGACTAATACAAACACATGGCTTAATTTTAATCGTTTTAATCTCGTGGAGGGTTGATCAGGTATATGATACACTAAGTGACCGACTATTGGTCGGCCGGCTGACTCTTCATTGTCCCCGCACCCCTTGTTCACTGCCGCCAGCGCGCCGCGGTGGTGGATCGATGAAGGATGAAGGAGCGATCAGAACAAGGGGCCGACCATAAACTTTGAGAAAACAATCTTGTTGCAGGAGAGTTTTGTTTCCATCTTAAAGTAATATTACTTCATTTTGTACCATAAGCTTAATCGCTCAGTACGATTGTATTCCTGCTAAGGGCGGGGAAAGAATGAACGATTCTAAAGATTTTGTCTATTCTCTGCTAAAACAGAAAAGATACGCGCTATACTGATCTGTATTGCGTTGTCTCTTTCAGATGTTTGTTGTTCGAATCGCCACATTCAAGTTCATCATGAACTAATAGAATACATTTAACTTTTTGAGATACCTTGTTAAAATATATTTTTAAAAGAATCTATGTAACTTTCATAAAAATGACGTAATAACTTTCAAGATTTTACATTAATAAAGTAGAAAAACCCAAAAAAGCTGCGGGCGACAACGTCGACATTTAGTTGCATGTTAGTGTGAATTGTAACATTCGGAATTCGGAACGTTTGTTTACATTAACAAAATTCTTATCAGTGTTTATTTGTTTAGTGCGAACGAATTTGATTTTTTTAATTAAAATAGTTTTCAAGTGCTTAAATTTAAAGTAATAGTGTTAGTGTTTGGTGTTCGAAGCGGATAATGAGCTATGCTTGAAACTTATTGTACATGGACATCATGGAATCAAGGTAAAGTTAAACAGTGCATTCCAGTGAAATACGTAACTTGTTGTTCGTGCACTATTGAATTCAGTGTTATCTGCTACCAAAAACTCAAAAAATTCATATATGTTCCCCATCTTGAATACAATAATAAATTAATAACCCACATAAGTGCTAAAAACAATTAACTTGACACGTTTAGGCATCGAAATAAGTTTTAAACACTTTGTATGTCACGAAAAACACTTTAAATAGTATATATTTGGAAAACAATAATAAATCCGCTGCGTCTGAGCAACTTTTTTAAGCCTGCTAATTTGACGTAAAAACAATACTGCTAGCGGTCAAAAATCGCCTTATAGTAGTCACAAAATCGCTAAGAAATCATTCTTGTTTTAATATTGTAATAAGATTGTTTTGAAGACCACATGGTACGAAAAACATAAGTAAGATTAAAACAATACCGCTATAAGAGCTTGTGGTCGCCCCCCAGTACATCTATCTATCAACTCAACACCCAGACTAACTTCTCGTATTCTTCTCTAGGTGATCAAACAATCAGAAAAACGCAAAGTATCATCCAGCGTGGTGCACGAAGGGTCGTGGGGCACCGGCAGCAGCAGCGGCCGCTACCGCCGCACGCCGCGCACGGCCGACTGGAGCGACGCGGAGACCGTGCGCTTCTACCGCGCGCTAGCCGCACTCGGCACTGACTTCATGCTCATGGAGAACCTGTTCCCGGGCCGGACTAGGCGGGACCTGAAGCTCAAGGTAACACACAGGCACTGGCAGCACTAGTGACCCCTTCGACCATTTATTCTGAAAGCAATGTATCCAGGCAACATCCACTTTAAGATTGATAATTATTATTCTTCGCGCAATATCGGTTACCTTATTCTTTATTTACAAGTGTTTGAAATCTAATCTTAGTTAACATTTTCTTTTTAGTTCAAAAAAGAGGAGCGCGTAAACATGGCACAAGTGGACAAGGCGCTCCGCATGACGTGCAAGTGGGACGCGGCGCGGCTGGTGGACGAGTTCCGCGCCGAGCGCGAGGAGGCCGACCGCGCCGCGCGCGCCGAGGCCGCCGAGCTGCAGCGCCGCGCGCGGGAACACAGGCAGAGGCAGAAGGAGGCCAGGGAGTCGCGCGTGCGGATGAGTGAGTTGTCACTGATGAACACGCATCTATCATCACATCACATCTAATTAACACAAAAGCTTTCAAGTCATCACTATCACTACATTTTATAAAACAACGTCCCCTTCCGTGTCTGTTTGTCTGTCTTTTCGCGATTAACTCAAAAGGTGCTCAACGGATTTTCATGCAGCGTTTATCAAGAGACAGACAGCTTTAGTGTAAATTGATATAATATGACGATAATTGTTAAAAAGTCAAGCCATTTCGGAACTTTTATCGAAAACGCTGCATAATCCCATGTGAGACATAACAATCGATGCAACAAGCTAACCCCACGATAGAAAGAACATGTAGGCGTAATATACTCTATTAAATGTGCGCTAGTTTAAGACAAAGATCATATTAGCGTGATAATTTTGAGTTTGATTCTGCTTAGCAAACACTTTCTATTGATCGACATCATACTTATGATATTCTTGTCTATTACAGGTCGAAGTTCAAAAGCCTTGGGTTCCTCTATTCTACCTGCAGCAAGCAGCGGTCTCACGGCTGACGAAGTTATTCAAAGACACCACGAGGCCAAAGCAATCCAGGAAAAATCTAATCAGAGATCCACGAGAAATCGACCTAAGTCAACACCCTCTGCCCAATTCGCGACTATCACACGCATCACGCCTAAACCTACCAATGACATGGCCACTATACGCAAAATCGATTCTTCTAAACCACAGGTCGAAAAACAACCACCAACTACACCAGTAGTGCCTTCCAATATCGAAAACGGGTCTTTAGTCGTACTCACGGTCAATGACCCCAACTCTCCTTCCAAAAAGATGTTACAGACTTACATAGCAAGTGGAGGGGGAAGATTGACTCCTGTAGCTTTACCGACATCGTTCTTGAACTCTGTCGTTACTTATATGAAGAAGGGTGGTACTCCTAAAAGCAATGCGGGATCTTCGCCTCACCTGACGTCTCCTAGCAGTGTAGCGAGCCAGGATAGCCGACCCTGCTCCACGCCAGGAGTTATTCAGATGAACAATAGCCCTGCGAAGAGGAAGCGACATAGTTCGTACACCATCACACAGCTTTAAGACTAGTGTACAGTACTTGATGGTTAAGAGTGAGCCACTTCGGGCAGTATGAAAAAAATGGTCCTTTAAATTCTTTTTTGCTTAGCAAGGGTACAAATTTACCTTTTTTGTACTCTGGCTGATCAAACAAAGTAATACCTCTATGTTGTATAAAACAGAGAACCTTATGTTTATCCTGGGACCATATAGGGATGTCATCATTCATCATCATCAGCCTTTTAATGTTCCCACTGCTGGGACACAGGCCTCCCCTCTAAGCTTTGAGAGCAGTGGTGTTGAAATATTATTATTAGATGAAACAAAGTAATGCGCTTGGCCGGGTTTGAAGCCGCGACCTACAACTTGTAAGTCGGGGCCGCTACCACTCGGCCACCACTGCTCTCAAATTTTAACATTGCAAAAATAATGAACCCATTAATCATAATCACCCATTTTTAATGTTCCCACTGCTGGGACTCAAGCCTCTAGGAGAGGGAACCTATATAAAACTTGTTCAAAGCAGAAATACTCGAGAAGCGGTCGCTTTCCGAACTTTTTTATGCTAAGCAAGAGTACACCGCCTTTGTTGTACTTTAGCTGCGCAATTAAAGTGAAGACCGCATTTTTTCTTTCTAAAAAGTTTTTCATTCTAAGGTGATGAAATAGAGAATGCTCAGACATCATTGATCTATACATTACGTATAAAGTACGTAATGTATAGATCAATGATACGGCCCTTCTGAAGTACGAGACTCTGGCGCTATTGAGCTGATTTGGATAAATCTACTTGTCTTTGTTTGAAAGATACAGCGCTATACCAAACCTAATAATGCTGTTACACGATGCATGTAATATATGTAAAGTTAAACACAAAGGTTCAAAAATTTACGCAACAAGAATGATCTTGCATAACATCGCACAAACGGCTGTCAAGTGAAATATATATCCTGTGTTCCGAAATACGATATTTTCAACAGTCGTTCCGGATTATCGTAAACGCATACATCAGGCGATTTGTTGACGCGTTATCAGCGCTGATACCGTAATTCGGAACGCAGGGTTTGTAGCCGCTAGTAAGTCATAACTTCCTATGTTACGTCCCTAACGTTCAAGTCTATTTTACACAGTTTATAAGTACGCAAGACCGCTTTTTCTTCTGCCTGATTTATCTCATTTAGTCCTATATTCATGTTAAACGAAAGTGACTCAACATTGTTGCAGCAACATAACGTTGTGTTGCTAGCAACATGTTACACTAATCAAATTTAACATGAACACGAAGCTTTACTGTCAGGTACTGTAACAGAAAAAAAATATTATTTATAAAGTCATAATAATATGCTAAGTGAATTGTTTATGCCTGAAGCAATAAAATCATGTTCAAATTTTACTAAATTAGTGTAATCTTGCTAATTATTCACTGCTCTGCTAATGCTAGTAGCCAGCTGTTTTGATCGTCATTAGTTTTAATATTACGATTTCATTGTTAGTATATCCACAGGGTCGATTTTGATCGAAGTATTTAGCTATATCAATTAAAATACTGCTTATTAATGAGCCATCACTTAGGTACACAAATGGCAAGATTCATAGGCAGTCTTTACGCTTTACTATGTTAATGTTTCATACTTTATGAACCAGCAAATATGTTTTCATATTCGTATTTAAAGCTAATGAGAGCATGTGCTTTAAACGAAAATCACTTTTATGAATTAAAATGTAAGGTTCATATTAGTATGAAACACTAACTTTGCAAAATTAAATCAATGTGACATTTTTTTAAATGCCAAATGCTGCCAAATAACCGATTATCAAAAGCTGATCGAAAAGACGTCGACTGTTTGTAACTCATCAATAAAAGTTTTTAGGCAGTCTATGGTTGATCTTTAGCACATAGCTTTCTTGTTCGACTACTTTTGCGATTAAAGTTGAACAAAACATCGATGCGACGTTGATCCCGTGGGTGTAACACCACTAGAGATATTTTAATTTCAAGGTAAATGTACGGTCCCGAACGTCACCAAGTTCTCACTAGATGTCGCTAAAATCAACATTTTTAATTTATTTTGATTTTTTAGTGTAAGGGAAAATTATAAAGTCAAGGAAAAAGTACTTGGTAAAATCGGGCCTTCCTTTTTTATTGAACTTAGTCAAATTATTACCTCAAAATCCACCTGCACCCATACCACTGACTTCTACTATTTACCACTGGACATGCTGTTCTATATGTTTGACAGCGATTTTTAATAGGTATACTATTTAAAACGCCGATCACAAGCGTCCAGAGAACTAATTTTGACGTAAAATGCAAATGGCTGCAGATAAGTGTGTACTCTGAAGTATTTTTGCATTTCGAATTAATTTGGTTCGAATTATGTATTATTTTATTATTTTTTTATATAAAAGCTATATTTTTTCATAAAAAATGAGATCATGTCATTGTGTACCTATATTGTAAATGGCGTGACATTACTACTTTTAGTACCGTAGACACTTGCTACGGCCGGCAGCGCCAATATGGTGAATATCAAACGGGTACACAAAAGCACTGTGACGGCAGCCAGTCCAGTGTGATAAATAGTAGAAGTCAATGACCATCACACCCACACTAAAAACAAAATAAACTAAGAAGTACTGAGAACAGCGCCATCTACCAAGAATACAGCCACGTTCGAGCCTATAGTTTCCACCTTATGTGTTTCTCGCTGAATTAAATATGTTTGTTGTATGTTATGTTTTAGACGTAAGCTATAGACATAAGGGTGTTAAATTATTTTACTTTATCGTATATTTGCATTTTAATGTAACACTAACTTTCATATTCTTCCTCAAGGTTTACATAGCTACCCATTTGTAGTGTTTAATAAAGACGGCGTGCATTTTCCAATAAAATACTGTAAGAGTAAATTTTGTAGGGAAACCTAGCTAGCGGTTAATTAGTTACTAAAATAGAAAGTCACAATAGTTCCATTTTGATAAGTAGCTATTCAAGTAGCTTTGTATATGATAAGAGTCAATACACATGACTTGTGCGAATAGGGTCGGAAGTCTAGTAACCAATATTTCTACAAAATAGGCAGTAGAACAAAATTCAAGTTTGTTTTATGTTTTGAACCCAAGATTTTGAGTATGAGAATGGATAAACTGATTTTAAAATAGTAGAGTAGGAAGGGGTCAATTTATATACAAATTGAGATTTTAAACTTGAAAGTTTATTACGAAACTAGCTGTCCCCGCGGTTTCACCTACGCCTTTGGTTACTGCTCGCACTGTTGATTGTAGCGTGATTTCATATAGATTTTAGCCTAGAGCTATCCATCACAAAGAGTTTTTCAATTCGAACCAGCAGTTCCTAAGATAAGCTTGTTCAATCAACCAAACAACTCTTCAGCTTTATATTATTAAGAGTATGGATACTGTGCCCTGTATCCCGAGCAGCCCTCGACCATTTTATTTATTGGCGTTTTTTTTTATACATAGACGCCTCATGCTTGTTCTAACGGCGTCTAATATAGTCACTTATCTGTATAACGGTTTTGTATACTTTAAATGTGTCAAATTTGTATTTTTGGTAATAAAATATTATTATTATTTAGTCAGCGACGCCAGTGGTCACAAAAGTTCAGACCATAAGGGTCAGAACAGATTGAAAATATCCTAAATATTTTTCCCAAGAACGAATATGGATAATCAGAAAAGGTGCGCCGTCTTATGTTTTATCAGCTCCAACCTATGTAATATCCGTAAAAAATAATATAGTTTTAAAACTTTTTACAGTGGAGTCAAAACGGAGTATATTATTGTATAGCAATAATTATAGATTCGAACGTAGCATGTGATATTGAATATGACCTATTAATAATATTGGAATCTTGTGCGATCTCAGATAAATTTTATATTTACAAATATAAAGCTTTTTAATGTTTTGATTGTAAATTGTATACAAAATATATTCAATAGAAAGAACTTTTTACATTACAATGTTTTAAAACGTTTTAGGACGAATGCAAATCTGATAAGCAATATACATCGAAATATATGAATATTTGTATTACAGTAGACCCGTCAACTATGTTATGAAGTATTGTTGCAAATAATAAATAAGTTTTGATAAAACTTGCTTTAATTATCCCGTACACACATGGGATCTGACAAAATGTGGGCGTTCGTCGGATTAATGGAGAACTTTAATGTATTATTGGGCCTACGACCCAATATAACGAAAAACGCATGGGTAGGTATCTGTCCGTCCTTCGGGTGACAGTCCGGACCGAGCCCAAGTCGTCGACGGCGCGCACTGTTCCCGCGCGCCTCGAGGAGTTGTCAGCAAACTGTAGGGGCCCAGCAGGGTCGAAGCCTACTGGGGCCAAGAGTTAGGCGAAAGTGAACCCCGGGGAGTTAACCTTCAATACGACAATTTTGTGTGCTAGAGATTATAGCAAGGTCAAAATATGTTGACCATTCTGACGGCGTTCCGACGGACAACGACGAATCAATTTATTAGTCATTATAATTTTAAAGTTGCCTCTGCAAATAAAAACAAGATCAATAAATGCAAAGCCATTTATTTACAATTTAATAAGAGACTTAATTTAAACGTCTTTAACTCCTATCATGCTCACTCAGCATTCCACAACCTCGTGGGGGAACCACTGCGACTCTTCGAGGCTGTCCCACAGTGACAACTCAGGGTCCAGAAACTCTTGATTCAGTAGGTCAACATCTAGAACTTTCTTGTGTTCTGTAAAACAAATGGTATAGATAGCAGAAAAAGAACACTGCCTGATGACCAATGTATTGAGAAAATAGATGAAGTAAGTACCTACGTAAAAAGATTTATTTCGTAAACATTTACAGACGATTCAGAATTTAAAAGCATTAGTCTCTTGGCACAGTCATTTACGGTAGTCATTAAACTAGGTACAGACTGTTGTAACGTACAATGCAATGTAAAACGCAATGAATGAATTTGCCGTCCACATTATCGCAATGTATCATACAATGTAACAGAATTCCCAAAGTGTGGACGCCTAGCGTGCGCGAACCGTGCACACTACACTCGCGAACAAAGCATTTCAACTGTGTGAGTAGATGCGTGTTTTTCGTGCACGCGCTGCGTCATGGTACCATGGTTACAACAGTCTGTACCCGGCACTACGGTTTGTGGGCATTCAAGTATTACGCAAGCACCAAAACGAGTGCGGGTGACAGTCTTTGCTTTACTAATTATTAATGGAGGCTCCGACCTCCGTGGAACTCTAGGTAGTGATTACGACAACATCATTTACTTTTCTGGTTTTTTTTTTCATTAAGTAAGCAGAAATCTATTTAAAATAGTAAACGACCTGATAACTACAGTATTAAAGAGTCCTGAACAAACATTTTAAATTAAATTCTTTACAATGTTTTTTATAAAAATAATTAGAACACAATGAGGTTGAGTAGGTACGCAATGGATGTGTTGTAAAAAAAAAATGGAAAATAAGCATAATTTCGAAGCACACTTGTATTAAAATGTAACAATATCCTTAAGTTTGTTGTCCTACTATCGGATTTAGCAATCCACACCCTCTTCAAATATTCCTCCTGGATACAGGATGTTATAGGTCTAACATTGTATATGTGAGTATAAAACACAAGGTGTGCTTGCATAATACTTGAACAATACAATACATGAAATAACAACTGATTTATTTTTTAAGGGTAGTTACCTACCTAAGATATTGAGGTAACATAACGTTTCTATGATATAAACCAAGTCCAGTGGAGCAGCGGTGTCGTATCCACTAAAGTGGCCTAAACCTATCGCTCTTACAGCGTGCACACTTCAAACCTAATAATTCGTTACATCTCTACGACACTGCACTGAAAATGCACGATCTCTATTGAAAACACTATAGAATCCAGTATGTCCTATAACAACATCGAAGACATGTGGCGTCCACCAAACCACACATGGCCCACTCCCTGTCACAGAGGGAAGGCCTGAAACTTAAGGGTAGAAACGTTACAAACTGATTTTATAGGAGAACTTATCCATACATATATAGTCGACTTACCAACTAGCGCCAGCTCGTCCGGCTGCGCCTTGGCCGCGGGCGCTTGCGCTGGGTCGGCCACCGGCACGGTCTGCGCGGGCGCGCCGCCCGGCTCCCCCTGCCCGTAGTAGCCAGACCACGCAGAGTAGTTCTGCCAGTATGTTGACGGATCATAGTATTGATTGTACTCCTATAAAGTAAAATGTTACTTTATATGTACAACATCCTGACAGTAATCCCTCAAGCCAAAATCCAGGGTCCGCTTTTTTCTTTAGTTTCAGTTGATGAAGTTTCATTAGATGCAAGCTTGTTCTGAAGCTGAATCCTTCTTGACTCATTTGATAAGCAATAAGCGGTTGGCCTACAGATATTGTCAGTGTTGAAAATCAAAAACATTGGCATGTCATTGGCATAAATTCAGTCAAAAAGTGTTGAAGTAGTAGTTTATTATTCATAAAAAATATATGACCACAGACTAGCATGGAAGGTATTGCCAATGATTTCAATTTAATTCTGCATCTTTTTCATGTTGCACATATGTTTATTTCCCAAGCCATCTGCATGACCATTAGTAGCGCTGAAAAGCAAGCTACAGTTTGAAAGTTTTTTTTTTATTAAAGATGAAATTTCAGTCATCTGGTGCCAGCAGCACATGTAGCATCCACACTTAGAAAGAAAACAAGCCAATTAAATCATAAACCTTTTTTTCTTAAGAAACTGCTACTTACCGTTCCACCGCTAAATGTGGAATTTGCAGTTGTCGGAGCATGTTGGTTCCCTGAGCCTATGGTGCACTTAGGCTTGGGCACTGCTGTACAAATCTTCAAAGGTTTTGACCCAAGACCTGTGTAACCGTTCATTGCATACAATGCATTCCTTTGTTCCTCTTCATTGCCGAATCTCACAAATCCATAGCCTTTTGTATATCCTGAGCTGTCTAAGATAACTGAAATAATAATAATTTTGAATGAATAACTTATTTAAAAAGAATTCTAGGTTGAAATAATGAATATTAGAAAATACCTTTTGCAGTTTTTATAGAAGAATACTTAGAAGCAAAGATTCTATATAGTGAATAGTCATCAACATCAGGACTCAGGTCTCCCACCCACACAGAGAACTCTCTTTCTGTCTGCATGTTAGCGCGTGCTTCCCGTGATGCTGTGTTAAGGCGGAATCTTACTACTGGAAATGTTCCTGGGATCGGTTTACCATTCAGTTTGTGCATGGCATCTATTGCTTCTTCATCAGTCTGTAATTCAAAGTTTTAAGATTAACTTTTTAAGGTATTTGCTTGAGGCATTTATTAGTTAAGGACACTATTTAAAATAAAAACTAATAAACTATGTAGGATTCTGTACTATACCTGAAAATGTACAAAAGCATATCCAGCTGGTTCTCCAGTGAATTTATTTCTCATGACTTTTACTGCTAATGGACGCTGCCCCATCCGGTTGAAAGCAGCCATGATGAAGCTTTCAGTCATATTGGGCTCCAACTAAAAAATAAATTGACATTTAATTGTAGAGAAAAAACTTCTACAATAATATTTTTTACTCAAAACTATGTCATTTTGTAATGGTTGGTATGAATGAGCAGAATTATAACTTAAATGAAAAATAACTATCAATATTTATTAATGGCCGAATAAAGTACATGAAGTGAGTAATATTAAATATTCTTAATTATATGTCTATACGTTTATAGTCTAATAAATAAATGGGAATATTTAGATAAAACACCAAGATTGGACATTATACTGTGGTCTAAAGTACTTTGAAAGTTTTAGTATCTAATACTAACGCTACCCATCCATAGTTGGCACTGCATAGCCATGATTTAAACTGAAACTTAGAATCGGGAGAGTATATTAATGTTGGATTTCAAAATATGGATTTCCACAATAACAAAAAGCGTCCTTCACTTCACGAACCACGCGAAACCACTGTCACTGTCAGTGTCAATGTGTCAGTATATATTTTTTTTGATCCTAGTCCTACAAAATCATAGACGAACATAGATTATAGATATACTGCCGATTAATCGACTAAAATAAAAGCATTATAATGTTATGAACCGTTTCTTTTTTTCTATTTATACGATAATTTTAGCAAAATTACTATGCAATGTTATGATTCATTTCATTTTATACGACATTTATATGCGCTAGCGCATGACGTTTAATACACTAATTTAATCTGTGGATATAAAATTGCAGTTTTGCATATCAACCACAAAGTACTTATTTCACTCTATGGCTGACTATGACGTGTGAGCTTGAGGAGAAATGAGACAAGTGGATTAAAAGATAACAAAAGCATTTCCTTCAAATGTGTAAAGTGAATGTGATAGTCACAAAAGAATGTGGTTCTTACATTAAAAACAGACTTATATATTTATAAAAGGACATCTTCAAAAAGCTTAAGGTAAATATTCTTAACGTTCGCTTGCTATTCTCACATTATCAGGTCAATAATATCGCAGAAATGTCACGACTTGATAACATTGACGCATTGGAAAAGCAATTAGCTGAATTGCAAATGGCTAAGGATTTAAATAACTCTGGTAAAGTTAAAAAGATACCACCAGCCGTACCGCCAAAAAAGAAGGCTCAGCCTCAAGTTCCACACAGTGCTGTTGTAAGCACTATTTGTGAGCCGTCGTATTCTGCGATGATAATGCCGACTGGAAATAATAACACAACATATAGCAACACACTTCCAGGCAATGCACGTCCTCATATACATAAAGATTACGCAAATGTAAATCAATTGAATCTGGCAACGTTTAACCATTCATATAGACAAAACTTACCTACGCCACCTAAGAGTTATAATGCGACATACAGCAATATACCTCCATACAGAAGCAATGATACCTTGCCACCGGTACCACCACCACCGCCGCCGCCACCTCCTCCGCCTCCATCTATTTCTATCGTATCATCAAAACCATATAATGTGACTCAAAGTAGTGAGGAATATTTACCTCCACCGTCACCTGTTAGCTCTAACTACAGTGAGTTGGTTAGAGCCACTGCAAACTTAAACTACAATCAAGAAAGGCCAACTTATCCACCTATTTATCAAAATGAGTTTCCTGAATATGGGGTTTCACAATCGTCAACTTATGAGTCACTTTATGAGCCTATTAACCCACGTCCACACAGCAACATGTCATCGCAATCAAATTCCTTACACAATTATCGTAATAATATGTCTAATGCAAGTAAGTCACCATTGCATAAAGAAGAAGAGGTGGATGTACTTACTAATCTTCTTGTGAAGTCTATCTCTGACAGTCAGGATTTAGATGTGTTTGGAACATGTATCAAATGCGATGGAAAAGTGATAGGTGAGAGTTCTGGATGTACAGCAATGGGGAACATGTATCATGTCACATGCTTTTGTTGTCACCGCTGTAATGTAAACTTGCAAGGGAAACCCTTTTATGCTGTGGAAGGTCAGCCATATTGTGAAACTGATTACTATGAAACCTTAGAGAAATGTTCTGTTTGTGACATGCCAATCCTAGATAGGATTTTGCGAGCTACTGGGAAACCTTACCACCCTAACTGTTTCACTTGTGTCGTGTGTGGTAAAAGTCTGGATGGAATACCATTCACTGTAGATGCCATGAATCAAATTCATTGTATTGAGGATTTCCATAAGAAATTTGCTCCACGCTGTTGTGTTTGTGAATTGCCTATTATGCCAGAAGAAGGCGAAGAAGAAACTGTCAGAGTGGTGGCATTGGATCGCAGTTTCCACGTGAGATGTTACCGGTGTGAAGACTGTGGCCTTTTACTGTCTTCCGAATCTGAAGGCCGGGGATGTTACCCACTTGATGATCACATTCTTTGTCGAAACTGCAACGCTCATCGCATCCGTCTCCTTACAAATGTTATGACGACTGATCTTTAGACATTTTATTCGTTAAAATTCAACTATAGCGATATCTTTTTTATACTCAATTTATTATTTTATTCCATTCTCAATTGTTATCACGAAGTATAAGTCATCATTTAATAATTTATCTAATATATTTTTATATTTCTTAGATTTTTGTAGAAGTGGACAGCTATATTTTAATCATTTTAGCTGGTAATACATAATTAATGTTCTAGTGATATGTCCTAAGTACTACAGTAGTTATTCCTATTTATATGCATATTTTGAGCCATTGTATTCTATAAGAAGACTGTTATCAAAGTAATATTTGTCAATTTTATTGTAATGTTAGTGGATAATGGAAAATAATTTAATTGGTTTTTATTATAACTGCATAATGTGATAATCAAGACAATATTGTTGTGTATCTTCTATTTATGAAGCATTATAAATGCTATAAAATCATTTAGGTATATGGATGAATTAGTGTATTTACATCTGTAATCTATTTTTGTGGCAGCATGTTATTTTTATTAAATAATATAATAAATATTATATCTGACTTTGTATTATTTCATTTTTATAATAATAGCCATTTTAGTATATTTAATAGGATTTATTTTACTTCTATAAAGTTAACTACTACTAATTATAGTTTACAATACTGGCTTAATCATAAAAATATAAAGGCAAGTTTCCGATATGTCTTAGTTCCATAATTTCACAAAACTACTAAATATTATCACAAATACATTATAAAAACAGTCAAAATACAACCATCAGTTCAGATTTTTCTAAACACTCTTATTAGCAGCAATTTATCCAATATTAATATCACATTATGGAAGACTATAACCGTGGTCATCAGTACTACTATATTATTCTTAACTTACTAAAAAGTTTAAACGACACACAACATTTTATATCAATGGAAAGGACATTGATTGGTTTTGGGTCGAATGTTGCCCATGCTTGGGAGTACTTCTAAATGGATCCTAAAGTTTTTCAGATAGTTCTAGATATATAATAATTTTATTTCTTTACAATAACAAAAAACAGATTCCTCCTTATTACAGGGTGCTGGCTGCAAAAAAAATTCACCAAATTATTTTTGGAGTCATGTGAATGTAGAATCCGACCAGCGGCCAGCGAGGCTGAGGTGCATTTAGATTTTATGAAACTTACACCACGTTAACACATTCTTACTGTCTATTCGCCTCGTCGTTCGACGAAATATTTGTTTACAAACTCTCGAGGAGAATAGCGAATCCGCTATTTACACATCTGTGCTCACCATTCGCGCGAATTGGAAAATAGGCCTTTAAAAAATACTGGACTAGCCTATAAAATATCAATATGTTCTATAGGCACTATGGGTCCATCCTGAACAGCACTTGGTCCAACTGTTATACATAGATAGAGACATAGGCAATGTCCTTTCCTAAATTGTAATATTATGGTAGTATAAAATGACTACACTCATTTTGAGATCCATGTTCACATTTGACTTCATTCCTTGTAGCGATAATATAGAAAAAACTAGGAACAAGATAATCTATAACACAAATATAACTATCGATTTACACCTTATGTCTTAATTTTGTGTTGAATTTTGGTGGGCTCAAAACTTGTTTCATAAATAAAGACCGTTTGTCTTTTATATTTTTAGACATTATCAAGTCGCATCCAGTCGCACTTGAAAGATTTTCACTACTTTCAAAAGATGAATTATCATAATTTTGTTTTCGTTGATTTGTCCTTATTCCTTGATCTACTTCGAATTGATTTTTTACATGAACAACGCTGGGATCAGTTTGCGGCTGAATTATTTCACACGAGCGGTATAGAATTTCTTCATCTGAGTTTAAATTAAGCCTTGGCTCGAACCTTTCTCTCAATATAGAAAACTTTCGTCGTGGTCGACTTCTTACTCCTTTTTTCACATTTGACATTTTCGATGTTGATGTGTTTACTACTGGAATGGCAGTATCTTTTTGTATCAGTGACTGTAAAGATGTCGATATTTTATTTGAAGAACAGTCCTCACTAGAGTTAGTAGGAGCGGAGCTTTCAGAAACTAGTTGCCACAAAAAATCAATATCCCTATTAGAAAAGTCGTGTTGGTTTTGTTCAGGTTTCGTATTAATTTTTTTACCTTGCAGTTTAATATTACTAGAATTAGATTTTTGACGACGTCTCGTATTTTTATTGTAAGCAGTGACATTTTCTACATTGTGTAATTCTGTGGATGTTGATGATATATTTGAAACGTTTAGTTCTTTTTTAATCATCTCAAATTTTGATCTTTGGGTAATAGTCATGCAATTTTCCTTTTCTGGTAAAGATTCCATTATATTGCTTGAATCAAACTTGGAAGGTTCTTTCCATAATGCTTGCTTTAAATCAATTTTCGTAGAAGTGTTGAATTGAGGCGAGTCCCATAAATGGTCTCGCCTGTAGTATAAATTTCTTGGAGAGTTTGTTACAGTTGACTTACGAATTTCATCTATTGTTGCCACCAGAGAGCTTTCAGAATTCAGTCTTTTCTTATTTGAGGGATCAATGTCGC
Source organism: Leucania comma (assembly GCA_958295575.1). Classification (NCBI taxonomy): domain Eukaryota; kingdom Metazoa; phylum Arthropoda; class Insecta; order Lepidoptera; family Noctuidae; genus Leucania; species Leucania comma. The sequence continues at coordinate 14,604,376 of OY282480.1, read as the reverse complement.
CCAGGTCATCCAACTCTTCCATTATAGGTTCTAAGTGGTTTGGATCTTTGCTCACATCAGCTATGCATGGTTTAGCTAAGAAAGTATCATCATGAGAAACTAATGTATTAGCATAATCATCCTGATTTGTTCTGTCAAACTTCACAAATACATTTGAGTAAGTGTGTGGCTTTTTTGGGAAAGGAGGTGCAGCTAGAATGGCATTCTTGAGATCTTGAGAAACACAGCTACTTATCTCAGAGCTGCCTGATGTTAACGTATCTCTTCTTCTATCTCTTACCACACTTCCATCATGAAGCCAGTTTTCTATGTCCGAATAGCCATTCCAGGATCGCAGTCCCCAAGCTTCTCGCGCTATATTCACGGCGCATATATTTTCATAATCATGAACTGACAATACCTCCGTTGGAGTGTCTAATTCTCGTGGTTTCGAAGGAAACAAGTCAGTTCCTATTCCATTCTTATTTTTATCCTTTTTGGCATACATTTCCTTTAGGATATCTAAAGCTATTCTTTGAATGTTTTCAATATCAGCGTCTTGATTTCCAACCTTAATATTCTTGAGTGCACTCAAACATAACTTTTGTACAATATTTTCATTAAATGTGTTTATATCGGAGCTATTAATATCGCTAAAACTTAAGTCTAAATCCATATCAATGGAGTCAGAAGAAGTTTTTTTATTAGAACCATCTGTGTCGTGGCTGATCTCCGAGCTGTCCGTTTTTAACATTTTTATAAATTCTGCATTTATTAAATTACAAACGTCTAGGTTTAAATTAGTTAAGTCGTCTCTTAATGCATCTGACGAACATATACCTCTACGTTTATGCAAGTTTAAATTACTGGAAGTTATTTCGTCTATCGAACTTTCTAAATTATCCATGGAACTTAACTTTAATGTTAACTCAGTTGGTGAGCAAATAGCAATTTTTTTGTTGTTTTTGTGTTTGTATTCATCTTCGTGCAAAATTGATTGAGGTGTATTTTCAACGGTGTAAAATTCTACGCTGGACGCCTCTAGGCTATTATTGCCGATAGGCGCCGATGTAAATGTAGGTGTACCAGATCTAGCTATCCAGTGTTCCAATAAAAACTTTTTGTCGGCGTTTTCACTTTCCTGTCTCTGAGCTTGTTCAGTTGATACATCTTTACTGTAAAAAGAATAAAAAAAAAATTATAGCATTTATTTAGTTTGCCCGAAGAATAACTTTTATGCAATTAATTTACCTAGGGCTGGCGCCGGTTTCTTCTTTCCGAGAACTTTTAAATGACCTGACATGGTTCAAACTGCTGCCTTGGTCTCCTTTATTATTTGATTCTTGTATGTCAAGTTTATTGTTTAATTCGATGTCGTCATTCTTCCATGAAATTGGACCCGTTGAATGAAAATATCTGTAGTATAATATCATAGAAAGAATGCCTGAAAATTATACAAAAAAGCCATCATAGTGCCGATATAAAAAAATATTTTCTAATCAATAACTGCTTATTTATATTAACTTACCTACGATTGTACCAAATATAATACATATGGCTGCAGCAATAGACCACGATTTCTTTTGTCGCTCAGTTTCAGAAATAAGCACGTACAAGAATAAACTTCCAAAGTTTTGTGATATCATCAACGTATAAAACAACATCAAACGATATCGTGTATGTCCTTCTCTCAAATTAATATAACAAAAACAATAAACGAAGCCCATGACAACATTATACAGAGTTTCTTCCAATTTATTTGGACAAAACGTAGTTTTTTGAACAACAATCCAAAAAGTCATTGCAAACCAATGTAAACCTGAAAATATATAAAGGTTATTCTATATTATTCTTCAAGTCAAATATTAAAGAATAAAGTTAAGTACCTATAGGAAAAAGTTAAGGTATAGGTATATAGGTGTTGTGACAGTATTAATATTACACTTACTGAGCTGACGATACATATGCAAAAACTTTAGAATATGCTACATCTGCATTATAATTGAACTCAAAATGACTAAGTCCAACATTTTGATTGCCTGAATGCTTTTACGAAAAAAAAAAACAATTACTCACCTAAAGGTACTAATGTCCAGATACCAAAAATTACAGCAAATAACAAAATTCCTGGAATTCTTCCAATCAACATCCCAAAGTGCCATATTAATTTCAGCAATAACGAACTCCAACTGAAATTCTCATTGGAGAATGCTGTTATACTGTAGATGTAAGTTGCGCAACCCCAAATAACCGACGTAATCGATGCAGATAAAGCAAACACTGAAAATATAAAAAAGGTTTTATGGTGTAAAACGGATATTACATTTATAATTAATATGGGGTTCATATGTATTAAATTAACATAAGTAATAGACTGCTCTTGCTCTCTGAAAAAGTAAGCAAAGTTAAGATTTAAAAAATATATTATTTAGTAATTAATTTACCTTTCGTATAGTAATTTTCTTCTAAAGTTACAACAGCATACGTTTGTAATATTATTTGTGGCACAGTGCCAATAAAAATATATAAAAAATGCAACAAACTCAAATCATTTCTTTGCGAAATTAATTTGTGAGTTTTTATAGATTCTAGGTTTTTACACACAAATACTTTACGCAAGAATATGACATATCTGTAACAAAAATGCACACATTAAATAAAGTAAAAAAAATCTAGAATAGTTTATAATTATAAATACTTTACCTTTCTAGTAAACCAACAAGGCAAATATGAGTAATCCAATGATGCAAACTTGATTTTTGATCAGTTACAAACCACCTAATTGAAAATATATTTATAAGAATATTAGGAGTTACTATAAAAATCAATGTACCAAATGCCCAGTAAAAATGTCCATCTTTACAATATTCGGCAAAAACTATTACATCTGTAATAATAATAAAAAAACGTTATTAAATTTAAAAACAATGATTAAACCGGCTTGAATTCAAATGATAACAGAAAAAATAATCGGTAGGTTTAAGTATCTAATTAACATCATATTTTAAAAACATAAATATGCTCACCTGTTGTTAAATCAGCTAATATAGTAACTAGTGATATAAATACACATAAAACATGAATTATACAAAAATTTTCATCTTGATTGTTTGATGTTTTACTTTCTATGTTATGGTTTCCAAATCTACAAGCCTCCGCCATTCTAAAAATTCATTCATAAACACATATTGAAAACAAACAAATAAACTTCAGCTTATTCTGTCTTATCGGCATTACTACTATTTTAGAATCTACTGTTACTCCATTTAACGAAATCTTTGCAGTCTCAAGATCACTATTGTATGTCAAATTCAGCAAACCAATACAATCAATACTAGTTAAATGCCGTAAGTCACAGTGCAGCGTGGGCGCATAAATAATACAGGTACAATTCACGCTTTGTAGGGTGACTCGGGCTACCATACAGATAATATATATTTAAATAATGACAGCTTTGGAATTACAGTTCATTTCTGTAAAATTTATTAATTTTTCAAGCAAATATAATTAGAACCTTTTAGAAGAACAAAAACCATACAATTAATTCGCAATAAAAGTAAAACATTTAGATTTTTAAATAATTATGACAAAAATTTCCAAAAATATTAAAAAATTTGAAAATCGACTAAAATTATCGAGAAAAATTTTTGCAAACATTATTCTATCTGTGTGTCTGATGCTATCTGTGGCCGTTGTTTTCATTTGCAAAAAAAATGTCAGTCTAAAATAGTTATTAATCTGAAAATCGAGACTATCTGCTACTGCAAATAAATATACGTAGTATCTCTCTGTAATCTGTGAAATAAATAATGTAATTATTATTGTTCAAAACAGGTCATTATTAAAAACTAAAAAATGATTCACGATGCTCTACTAATTCTTTGGGATTGTTCTCATACTGCTGAAGAGGAACAAGGTGTAAGTGAAGTTTAAATGAACGCTTATTGTTTTTCGATTTAATGATCAAAAAAAGTACTCTCGCTCTTTTATACCTTATCAGGGCGAGCTAGTAGAATACGCCAACCAGGGAGATCCAGAAATTTTTGGCAGAATAAATGACATAGCCAAGAGTCACCATAGAATTCAACGTTTTATGGAAGCCACAGGATTTCGCTCCAGGAAGACCCATGCAGGTAATTAGCCAAGTGGAAGATATAAATACAAATAGACATTAAGCTTATAATAAATATATTTCAAAGACAATATCGCCGGTTGAAAGGCTAATTGATTTAAGCGACATTTAATAAAACTTGCAGGAGGACAGATCAAAGTTTTTATTTTTGAAAAAATAACAAAACAGAACAACTATTTGATAGACTTTTATTTATTTTATACACTTTATCTCTAATTAAGGAATTTTTTTAAGTTATTACTGTTGAAAATTGTGTATAATTTTAGAAAACTTATGTTGGTTAGCCCAAAATGCATCAAATTTAATTCTTTTTTGAGAAAGATAAAATGGAATAAGTTTAGCGCCAAGTCAACTGACAGTTGAATATACCCAATAAGCATAAGCAACATGATGGTGTTTCATTAGAGTGAAGTAATTTGATGCAAATGCCAAATACTTATAGAATTTTCATCTAAAATGATCCCATATTAGATTATAGTAGATATTAATGCTCAGGTCATCATCATTCAGCAATGTCCATAAGATCTTTTTGAGGTTGGTATGCTACTTTAAACAAATTTTAGAAAATGTCATGTATAATTAAAAAAAAAACAACTTCTTCAATGCAAAATGGTTCAAGCGACATGGTTCTTTAATGTTGTTGAATGCAAAATGGGCCAAACAAAATAGCTTATTCTTTTGGTTTAATGCAAAACAGGCCTAGTGACAAAGCCACAGCCATGGCAATAAAGCCAAATGCCTTAATCAACACACATTTTAAAATATCGAAAAATCAAATGGTATAGGTCATCAAATTTGTCTGATTTTGTGTCATATAGATCAAAGAGCTTACAAATGAGGCCTGTTTTGCAGTGGGTGCTAAGTGCCAAAAAAGTGATCAAAAATTTTGGACCTGTTTCAAACGATGTAGAAAAATTTTCTGATGCCAGATATGTATATAACTCAATATTACAAAAAATATTGCTTAGATCAATTAGCCTTTCAACCGTTGATATGTGTCAATAGGTATTCTTTTTTTTAAATTGATGTCATGGTGCATGGTATAAAACTTTCTAGCAGGACTCAAGATATGTGGTCTATACTCTCAAGCACTCAGCGAAGGTTTTTCCGAAGTTCTACAGTCATATAAGCAAGATTTGGTGGAAGTGGAGAGCCTAGTGATAGGCAATCATAACTACACACTCTCATTTGTGTATAGTTACGTAGAGAAGTACCGTGGGCTATTCAACACATTGAATAAGATTATAGACACCATTGAGCAGAGAAAACTTACTGGGTGTCAGATACTGAGTTTACTACATCAGTATATTTTAACAGGCAATGAAAGAGTACATGAAGCTGTTGTTAAGTAATTTCTTTTTTTTAATTGAAATAACTAAAACAATTATACAATTTTTATCTTTGATTTAAAATGAATTGATATCATTGTATTTTTATTTATTTACTGAAGAATGAAAATGAAATTTTTCCAGAATATTCTCATGTGTGAACAAAGTATTTGTAAACCAGCTATGTACATGGCTTTTGTATGGTGAACTAAAGGATCCGTATGAAGAGTTCATCATATTGCACAACCAGACTCACCCCAGTGCATCAGATACTTTCCTAACTTCTCCGACATCTACGTGTGAAAAATCTCTTGTGTCCACTGTAAGTATCACAGTTGCATTTATACTATTTGATTTGTTTTAGTTGGACGTATTACAAAACTAGACATCGACTGTAACATGTTTTGAGAGTAGCATAAAAAAAAAATGCAAAAAGTTTGTTTGATACACCAGTTCACAAGTCAAAGTTTAAACAAAGATAAATGGATATAAGCGTAGCGGGATGTGGCTCATTACTGTGTTAGGGACAGTGAGTGTTTCAATAGAAATTGTTTCAGTAACTTTTTAAAATTGTTTTTAGATTTAGATTCTTTGAGGTCTTTTGGTAATTTATTAAATAATTTGGATCTTTCATATAAAATATTTTTTTTTTCCGTAGTTTGTGCGACTTTTCAGAGCGAGGAATTCAGATCGAAAACAGGTCATTTTAGTCATTCAAAGTCTGACACACCTCTCGACTCCACTCCTCACCATCTACCTCTGTCCAGAATGGGAGAAGTTATTGAGTGTTTCTTTATTGCAGCTCCAAGACACAAGTCTAGAATGTGGATATACCCTTAACACAAACATGATCCCGTACTTTATGCCTCTCTCCCTCGCCCAAGAGATCCTGTTTATTGGCAAGACTATCATATTGTTTGGTTTCGACCCTAAGAAGGTGAAGAAAAATAGCTCTTTTGTGGCCAACAGGACTTTGATGCCTCTACAAAAGTTAGGGGTGGAATCTAGAAGGTAATTTTATAATATCACAACAAATGAAAACACTGGGAATACCTATTGTATGTATTATGATAAACTTTTACTATTAAGAAAAAATGTATCAATTACCCCATACTTTTATTTTTGCATTACTCAACAAACACACTGAACACCTGATTTTTAATGGTTTTTTCTTCAGTGATTTTCAGTGAATTCGTTTATTATATCACTACCGATCCACCCCATCTTCACATGGATGCAATGTTGATATTAAATATATGTATTATGCACAAGGGCGTCGCCAGCCGATGATCAAGGGGGGGGGGGGGCTATTGGAAATATAGAAAATATATATATTTTTTAAATAATAATAAAAGTTTATTTTCTCCACAATATAACGCTTAATTGCTAGCCTTATATCTACGGTAACATATAGGATGGGCATTATATTATGGGAGACTGGTGCCTAAACTAGGATCTGAAGCTGTAAAGCATGCCTTTAAGGGGAGGCCGTAGCCCCCCCTGCCCCCACTTGGCGACGCCCTTGATTATGCATATCAAACTCCCTCTTGAATCCTCGGATCTATTTAAAAAAAACCGCATCAAAATCCGTTGCGTAGTTTTAAAGATCTAAGCATACATAGGGACAGAAAATGGGAAGCGACTTTGTTTTATACTATGTAGTGATTTTTCGTATCTTCATATCCACATTGCAAAATAAACAACTAATCTGTGTCTTTAAAATGCAATTAGATAAAACTCAACAATTGATTGTCTGGCATATTTTTAGTGCCATTTCAGGATCAGTCATATTTATCACACACAAATTACTCATGTCAAACACTCACCAACTCAACTCATTTTTACTCAACAATTTTATGTAAGGAATAAATATGACGACTTTATAAAATTTTCATATTTATTTCAACGTCCCCGGGCAATAAGTCGATAATCGCAAAAAATCTTTTTTTGATTATCGACTTTATTACTGGACTATAAGCCAGTAAATCGATAAACAATTTTTTTGCGATACCGTCTTATTGCCCGGGGGCGTCGATTTGTTCTTAAGGTGAAAGCAACAGGGTAGCCCGCGTAATTCTTCTTCAATATGATTAGCTGAATTGAAGGGGTTGTATATATATTTTTTTAATGATTATAATTTCATAAATAAAGACGTGCTACGGCCGCCAATCATAATAATTTTAACCAGGACACAACTTGACATAGACTATAAAATCGCACTTTACTTTGACATGTTTCTTTTTGTGATTTTAATGACCTGGTCACTTGGACCTTTAAGGCAAGTCTTATTTTATCTTAAATAACAAATAGCCAATCCCATCATGATGCCATTATAAAAAAGAGATAGTGCTATTCGTCCTTTATGATCTCTCTCTCTCACACCGGAATTATGTTGGAATCGTCGCGTCGTAGAGCCCCTGTTATCTGACGATAGAAAAAGCTATGAAGGTGGTAATATAAGACCAAGCATGCACTTTTCAACAAAAATATGTTTAGCTCATTTGAAGGTCTTCCACAAGGTGGACCGATGACCTAGTGAGGGACGCAGGAATCTGATGGATGCGAGACCCACAGGACCGGTCGTTATAACGACACTTGGGGGAGGCCTATGTTCAACAGTGGGCGTCTTTCGGTTGATATGATGACGATGATGATGATGCTGCTTAGCTCATACTTATGTCTAATATAAAATTTTAAGATTCACGATTTGGGAAGACAAAGAAGCTGAATTCCACGAAAAATTGCAGAAACTGAAGAATCCTGAAGTGTTTGAAGTGTGTAATCTCAGAGGAGTCATCAGGGAAATCAAGGAATGTGTTACAAAGGTAAAAATAAGAAACATTATTGGCTAGTGGCCGGTCTTTGACGGGAACTAAAGAAACGTAGGTCTACTAAAATCACTTTTAGTCAGTAAAATTCTGACACTGCTTTGAGATTCTCAAAAGCAACACCACCTTGGAGAGATGCGACCTCTGGCGGGAGAATTTCAAACCTCCTGATGATTTTATCAAGTCGTCGGAGAGCCTCTCTCCTGGACACGAGCTGCCATGGCCAACTTGGAAAACTAAACAGATTCCGCACCCAGTTTGGGCGGAGTAAAGACAATCTCCACAGATGGGGGTTCTCGGACGGTTCTAATCTTCAGTAGACACTGAAGATTACGACGTCTGTGACGTCGCACAGATGTGCGACGTCTCTCCGAAGACCATGTCTCACTTTCTATCCTGTATCACGTGCCCTATTACCTGTTCACGTAGGGACCTAATGCCAGGCAAGGAATGTAACTAATTTTGCCATCGACATGCTTAGACGAAGACTTCTGTTAAATAGTTTAAAAAAAATCTTCTAGCATCTATGGACAGTAGCCGTGGAAGAGGCTCAGTTGATCCATGAACTGCGGCTCATGAAGGACTTCTACCTGCTGGGTCGCGGTGAACTGTTCCTGGAGCTACTGAGACTGACTGCTCACATGCTTGATAAACCTACTGCTAGAACGTCTACTAGAGGTAACATTATATTTATAACTCTAAATTAAAGAGAGTTTTCAAATTTTTACTAAGTGTCACACTGCCCCGCATCACGTTGCATGTTGCGTTTCAACGCACCTACGCGCGTACTTGTGGGAATGCATATGCTCCATTATCGTGCGGGTTTTTTTACGTACGGCACTGCGCAACTCGGTGTGCTATACCTGGCGTCCCATCCCGTACGCACGCGCGTGTGCGCATGTGTCTCCGCTTGTAGGCGCGTGATCTGCGTGAACGTGCGTGGATGCATTTTCTGTGTGTTGGACTGTGCGTGTTTTCTATACAAACGGAGATAATTACACGCGCTACCGCTCCGTGGTGCGTGGCAGTGTGTTATTTTGTAAGTTAAAAAGTTATGCTGATGTAAATTTTTAACGAGCGATTCTCGCCATGAACTTGTAACATTTGGCGAGTCTGTAGCGACATCTATGTCGTCACAAATGAACTAATCATTCATGCATCGCGCAAGTAGGATTCGCGGCGCGATTGGAACATAAAGAACAAACCCGAAATCATCTATCGGGCAGTAGCCCACCAGATATAACACCTGTCTGGTCGGAGGATCCTCCTTTTTCAACGGAGGTATGTGGGACTTTACTCTCTGTTCCACTACCCCCAAACTGCACATTGCAACATTGTTAAATTAAATTAAGTTTAAGAACAAGAGAAAAATTAATTAAAAATATAACTATTGGTGTTATTCATTTACGCATACTTTAAGTGGATAACTATTACAGCGCATTCACGACATAGTGGCGAGCGGAACGATATCGGTAGGCGATTTGTCGAGCGCGCGCCACTATGGCCGGTATGAGGAGCGTCGACCAATCGCCTACCGATACGGCCCCGCTCGCCGCTACGACCGAAGTCGTGTATAGGGTCTTAAGAAGAATTGTTTGTGTAGTCCTTAGGTATAGGTTTTTATTTTTTCAGACATGAATCACGCCTTCCAGTTAGCGGCAAGAGCGGTTTTCCTTAGTAACAGTGCCGATATAGAAAAATTTTGCTTCGAATTGCCTTACGTGAAGCCAAATGTTTCCACTAATACTACTGGTGACGATGACAGTACCACTGGTATGTATAATTCATCGCCCTAGCCTCTTTTCCTTGTCTTGGGGTTTTTTTTTTTATGGTAGGTAAAATCAAAAAGCTACCCCGTTCCTTCGTAGCCTATCGTGCCGGGGCCGGGTATTCCTTTCGGAAGTTAACCCATGACCCTCCTTGGTATGGGCGCCCACGCTGAAGAAAAGGCCAAAGAACCAGCTGAACGCGTGCCAGAGGGTCATGGCCATACGCATGGTGCGGGGATACCGCACGGTGTCCTGCGAAGCGGCAAGCCTCCTTGCTGGCCTGCCACCATGGGATCTGGAGGCAACAGTCCTTGCACACATGCACGATAAGCGCGTGGAGATGCAACGCCGGGGCGAAAGTCCCCTGCCACGACAAGTCGAGGTATGGCGGAAAGAGTTCCGGCGGGATCTCATGGTGAAATGGCGACTGCGACTGTCGCAACCCAGTGCTGGGCACGCCTTAATTATGGCGGTAAGGCCCCTCTTTGAGGCGTGGCTGGAAAGACCTCACGGCGTCCTAACCTTCCGCATGACCCAGGTTCTCACCGGACACGGTAAGTTCGGGAGGTTCCTGTTCCGGATTCGTGCGGAACCGACGCCCGGGTGCCACCACTGCGTGGACTGCCCGGAGGACACGGTGGAGCACACGGTCGAAGTGTGCCCCGCTTGGGCAGAGCATCGCCGTGTTCTCGTGAGTGCGATCGGCAGCGGCGATCTCTCGCGCCAGGCCCTGGTACGGGCCATGGTCCGAAGCGAGGAGGGATGGCAGGCGGTCGCCTCCTTCTGCGAAGCAGTAATACTAGCAAAGGAGGAGGCCGCACGCGAGAGGCAACGGCCCACAAGGCCCAGCCGCCGCGGGGATTCCGATTCCGATCCTGATTTCCAGCCAACGTAGACGCGGGCTTGCGGACGGCGAGCTATGGGTAGCTCGCTGTCCGACCGTCCGGTAAACATCCGGACCAAGCCCAGGTCGTCAACGGCGCGCACTGTTCCCGCGCGCCTCAAGGAGTTGTCAGCAAACCGTAGAGACCCAGCCTGCTAGCTGCAGGCAGGCAGGGTCGAAGCCTACTGGGGCCAAGGGTTTGCTTCCGAAAGGAAAGCCCGGCCCTGGTATCTAAGGCCACGAAGGAACGGGGTGGGTTTTTAGTCAGTAAGAGTCTGACACTATCGCCCGCTCCGCCCAAGGGCGGGAGATGTCATTGGATGATTTTACCCACCACCAAAAAAAAAAAAAAAAAAACCCATGACCCTCCTTGTCTTGGGGTTGGTTTCCGGGCTTTTGGCCTAACTAGTTACCGCAGAATAGCCATGTTTTACATGGAACGATTGCCTATTAGTACTAGTCCAAGCCTGTTACTGGATATCACGATATTTCTTGGATAGACTGATGGTCAGACTTTCTGGTGCCTGTATACCTGTAACGACTGTCAAAGATCTATGAATGATAACCGGGACCAGTATATTCGGTGTGGTAGACAGTATGTATAACTAAATATAGTATTTTATTGGTTGTTGTATCCCTCAGTTAGACGCGATGCAATCGCTGATGGTTGAATCGCACTAGTTTATTAAGAGCCTATTCACTCCAGCCTTGAATTTGAAGAGGTCCCTCAATTTCTCCCGGATTCCAATCAAAATTAACTCGTTTCGCCTTACAGCCGTTCCAATTTTGAATGTACAAAAAACGCAATTTTGTGATAGCGCTCTTAATTCCCTTGCAGTGGCGGATGGCTGGTCCAGTATAATCCTAAAGTACGATTTCAAATGGCCGCTCCACCTGTTATTTACGCCCGAAGTGCTCGCACGGTATAACGATATGTTTCGACTTCTGTTAAGGATCAAGAAGACACAGCATGATCTGCATGCGCTTTGGAAAACGTATAAACAGTCTACTAGGTAAGTTAATAAATGTCAATAGTTCCAGCGGTAAATTGTTGGAGTTAAGTGATGGCCAGTCATGACGAAGTCACTAGATTCACGCGGGTGAAATAGCAGACAGAAGGATATCGATTAAATCATGGGTATTTCATTACTGAGGCTTACTGAGGTCCACGGACGTGTAGCTTCACACACGTGTTTTTGCCATTATACGCTTGGTGTACGCCTGCGTGAAGCATGCATACATAACTATGAAATAGTATCGTCGAAGCGGCTACGACACGGCAGCACGACTTTGCAGCTACACAAGCATCCGTGGCTAGTAAGCCTTCTTTATGATTCTGTTAGCCTGGTAGTTTGTCAGTCTCTACCACTCCTGACGTCTGTATAAATACAGACGTCAGGAGACGTTTCCACCACAACTTCATTCGGAAATATTAGAAAGAAGAAGAAAGAAAGAAAATACGTAATTCAAATACTAGGTCAGTTCAGCACGCTGGTTTTCAACTGAAACTTACTTTGAGTTAGCTATTACTTCATGTTATACAACCTTCTTTTTAGTATATGCGAAACCCGAAACATGGGTCTAGTATTTTGATGCAAAGAATCTACGTACAAAATTTCATAACTGTATCATGAAATATCACAACGTTATATGCTTGTTATGCTACCTCGTTGTCCACACAAACACATGGTCATCAGGCCATCCGGGCGACTGAGGGGTTGGTTTGCTCCCGCAACCAGTTGTACCCTGCCGCCAAATGCCCGTTATGACCTGCCGTGACCTGTGTTGTACTTAGTATCGGTGATGTCGAATTTGTAACCTATTTTTAATTATTTTAGGGAAGAAATATAACATGGTGTAAAAGTCATTGGAATCGATTATTTACTGATTCTGGACCAAACTATATTCAGGTTTCGCATACACAAAAAATAATATTGTAGGTATATTTTTCCAGTTTTTCGATGTGCCAGCTACACAACAAGCTAATGTTCCTGATGGACAACCTGCAGCACTACATGCAGGCGGACGTGCTGGAGACCAACTTCTCGCGGCTCATGGACGCCGTGCACAAGACCAATGACTTCGAGAAGCTGAAAAAGGCACACGCTAACTTCCTCGCGGATATACTTAGCCAGTCATTTTTGACCGTTACTTCGGTGAGTTGAGATTATCTTATTTACAGAGAACTGCGTATCACACATTACGTGTTACCCGTGTAACTCATAATTATGATTTAAAAAAGTGTCAATGGAGTTTCTTCTGCTCCATAGAGATCTACGCTTTGGAATGTGCAATTTAGCTTCCCTTTTTTTGACTAACCAACATTATGACGATTGAAAAGCGTAAATGGTCTATTAGAAGTAAACGTTTATGATTTATTGGCCATGCCTTTTTTAGATATCATCCAATGATTTCTGTCGCTCTAAGGCGGAGCGAAAAATAATATAAAAATGCATATAATATTGTTTGTTAATGTTTCAGTCTTGCGATAGTGACTGTTCGGGCGACACGACGGACTCGCTGAACAACCCGGTGTTCTGCAACATCATGGAACTGCTGAAGCTGTGCCACTCCTTCTGCGGAATGAGCGACAATGTCGCCGATAGAGAAGCAGAGGATTACTATATTAGAGGATACTCTGATCGGTTAGTATTAATTTTTATTTTATGCCCATTTCAACGTAGGCGGGATCAAAAATAAGGTGCTCCAGTAAAACATTGTTATAGCTGTATTTGGTTACACTGGAAGCCAAACCAGTTATAATTGAATGCAGACAAATGAATAATTAATTGACTTCTAGCGACTTCCACGAACTTCACTATACTCCATTCGCAATAACATTAGACATTTAAACGAACCTTTTTTACTGTCCTTACATATGATTTTGACTTTTATTGCGTTGGTGGCATGAATGGCGGCTGCAGTAAATACTTGGTATTGTAAACAATGTTATGGCTTTTAATGCTACTTTTGACAAAATCGGTAACGAAATAAAAGATACGGCCGTTTATGTCGCAAAAAAGACGCATATTTTGACCCCTCAAAGGAATCAAGATTCATAGGGTACTTCTCGTTGACCTATAATCCTGAAATTTGACATGAAACAAGGTCTCATAGCACGAGTATAAGAAAAAATTTGAAAACTGTAAATTTATCGTTACGTCACAAAGTGTTGGCCCTCACAGATAAACAATCTTTTACGCTGCCTGACATTTTCTTTGCAATATTTTAGATTCAGCAAGCTAGTGAAGCAATTGATGCAACTACTGGTATCATTACGCGACCGTCCTTGCGGGGTGTACCTGGCGCGGCTACTGATGAGACTCGACTACAACCGATGGCTTAGCGGAGAGGCGCAGCTTACTCAATCTGTTACGAATATGTTGCGATATTGAAGACTGAAGATACCCTGGGTTTTATGATCTAGAAATGGCTTGAGCCATAGTTTATAATGAACACTGTTCTTGCTCTGAGCGAGTAATGGCCTTGTTATCTTAACTAATATTTTAAACTGACCCGCTTTAATCTAGTGGTCGCTTTCGCACCTGTGCAAATTAATACAGAGAAAGAAAAATAATTTATCTCCGCAAAATGACTAATTAACAATTATAGTTTTATATAGGGAAAATATGCGTCACATCCGCGCATAACGGTCGAACGCTCAGTATAAAACCGTGGTGCCACACATAATGCGACGAGACCACAGTGCTGGTTTTCAACATGGACGAAAGATGACGGAACAGTGTAGTATATAAACGTTCCTCGTTTATGGCTGTTACTATTAGTGAAAAACACATCAAAATCCGTAGCGTCGTTTAGGAGGTAGCGTTTAAATAGACTGCCGCAGAAACCGACTTTTATGTACTAAGTAATGATGGTGAATGTGAGTTTGTTACGCTACACGGGTAGACCATCTCTTGGAAGAGTACATAGGATACTTTTGATCTGGCCAGTTCGTTCCTTTATAATTTTATATTTTCGCGCGGGTGAAGCCGTTGGCAAAGCTAGTACGAAATATCATAGCTGGCAAAAGTATCATGTGGAACATTCTAAAAATTATAATGCAGATTTACATGAAATATGAATTGGAACAATGTCACATACATAATATTATTATAATTTTTTGTAAATCTTGTTGGTATTATTTATCAATAACACTTGAATTAATTTTAATAGCACTTGAACATTATTTCAATGATTGAAAGAAAGCCCTGTCATATGTTTAACATGTTACCTTTTTAAATAAAACCACTAAACTTGCGTTATTATGTGTTTTAATCATCATCATCATCATTAATCTCTTCATCTTGTAGAACATTGGTATCATTTCCTTTATTCTTTTGGTTTATCTCATATTCAGCATGTTGCATCATGAAGGTTTTAGTTAGTATACACTTGGTCATGTGACATGAACACGGCAGTGGGTGCTCAACAGCTTCTGGGTCTAGCATTGTCATTTGTAGATTGTATCTGTAAGAAAAAGTATTATCTTGTATCTGGGTACTGGGTGTCAGTTGGCTGGTTGGTTGGTTGGTGGACTGCAATCCCACCTGATAGTAAACAGTGATGCAATCGTTGATGGTAACGTGCACTAGTTTATAAGGCCTATTCACTCTAGCCTTGAAGACACCTAAATTATAATCGGACGGGAAGACCGCAACAGGCAAACTGTTCCAGTTCTTCGATGTAGGTACGCGGTATAAACGACAAGGCAAAACGCTTAGTCCGGATCATAGAAATTTCAACAGTGTAAGGGTGGATATTCACTGTACGCCGGGTTGTCCGATGGTCCGATGGGCATATTCGAGGCAGGTTGCTAAAAGCTTTTGACAGGGACAGGAATATGATGATTTTGTAGTTTATAGACCTCACAGTCCATGTAATTAGGAGACAGTAGATTGTGAGTTGAATCAAGTTGGCCACCCCTGTACTAGGTGATCATGCCCACATGTCCATACTACTTACAGATTAAGATGAGCAAACATTTCATATAAATTGAAAGATTATATATATACTAAAATCCATAATGAATATTGGAATTTGAAAAACGGCTGTAATTTATGAGATCATACAAAACATGTGAACAATATTGTACCTCCTGCTAGTAGCCTCAGCCCTGTTCATATCTAACTGGAAGGCGATAGGTTCCCCCTCTTCCACCTCCTGTTGCTGCGGCAGTACTATCACCGTTTGTTTCCAATGTGTTGCCGGGCTCTGTGGACTTGTGTCCAGAACTGTGTGACTGTCTCCTGCAACGTCAGGAAGCTTGGGGAAATTACACTCGAACCATATGCAGAGGCCTTGGTAGTAACCATTTTTGCTTGCACCTGAAATTGAAAAGAAATAGTACATTTTGATACATGTGCAGAAAGTTTATCATTGCGATCGAGGCGGAATTCGCACGAGCCGTAAGCGAGTGTTTTATGGAGCCGAGGGCTCACGTACGCAAACGTTTTTCAATACACGCGCGATTCGTGGGGGTTGACCCGCGCCTTATGCTGGCGAGCACACCCACTTTTCCGCTCTAGTGCGGAAAACAGTCCATTGCGTGATTAAAAGTGGTGGGATAAGAGCTGGTTTTGCGAGTAAGTGTTTTGGAAAATATATTTTTTTCTTACACTTGCTGTTAGTGAGTATATAAAGATGGAATGTGGAATAATTTAAGAAAAACACATTTAAAGTTAGAAGTTTCATTATATTTATTGTGATCAAAGTTGGCAACATGTGTTAAATTGTTATAAAGTGAAATTACCACACAGCTGTTATACGAGTACAAAATAGGAAGATACAAAGATTGAGATTTCCCAGTTCTGGTGGCTTAGGGTTCAGAGTTCAGTTACAAGCACACAAGTTAACTTTCATATATTTTTTAAATTATATCTAGATTTATGATTAAATAATACTGATGAATAAAATTAGTTTTATGATTGTACCTACTTTAATTTCCAAAGTAAACATATATTTCAATAAAATAATAATCTGAACTCAAGTTTAAAACAACTTTACCAATCCTTTTAATATGTGTCTTAGCTTAATTATTAAAGCAATTTTCAACTTTTTTCTTAATTTGAGTATTTCTTGGAGGGGGAAACAGAACATCTCATAATGAAACAGCATTTTTATATCTTGCACATAACTCAAACATTATTTTTTAAGACAACTGTCTATGCACAAGACAGTGAAACATATATTAATGTATATTTATTTATTTCATTGGATTTTTCATAATTTGAATGCTTAATTTTCTGTTTTCTACACATTTGTTTGCTTTTGTTGTTGTATTTTGACTTGACAGTTACTATATTTTTTGGCATTATTGACAAGACATTGTCTTGGGATTTTTTTTTTTGAGATTTTATGACCTGGTAACTCAGACCTTTTGAGGTCAAGCCTATTGAATACAGTTACCTTGTTTATCATTGGAATAAAGGTCACAGCTCATTAAAGCCACCTGGAACCCACCCCACACCGCCTCGTTGCACGGCGTCCACAAGTTTGTTCCAGGTGGCTTTGATGAGCTATAATGACCTGTATGGATGTAACTCTTTGACAGCAAATGTATTGTGTATGTCAGCCAAGGATCATGTATATGGCAGCCTTTTTGGCAAGTCTCCCTGAAGTAGTCTCTAGAAAAATTTTGAGCTCCATTTTACCGAAATTGCACTCCAAACAAAACAAACAACAACTCAACTGCACTCAAAGTACTATGTTTAGTTTCGAAAATACTTTTTTTTTTCTAATATTACTTACTATCTCTTTACAACTATTGTCACAAAAAATGGACCTACTTTAAAGGCTGGAACTTGGTGGTTTACTTTTGTGGGATCTACACATGCTACAGCTTTAGATAATTTTATGAATACTTACCAACAACATGTTGTATGCTGTATGCATTTAAATCATGTGATTCATCTTCTCTCAAGTTTACCCAGCAGAGGGCTACTTCAGTTCCCAACAGGTCATCAGGCTTTATAGTAAGAATTTCTGGCTTGCTGCCTTTACCTGCCCTCAGCTCTCTGGCAAATGATGACATAGATACTCCATGTAGGTTATCCCAGTTTTTGTACAATGATGGAACACTGGAAAATAAAATTATTACATAAGGCCTAATGCTGCAAAATACAGCTAAAATATAAAAATGCTGTGTTACGGTCAAAGTATTTGTTATTGAAGTCCTCCTAAATGGATTGACCAAATTTTATTACTTTTTTTATTTGGTAATTTATATGGGAGAACAATATTTGCCAAGTCAGGAAATAAATGTTGGTAAGAGATATGGCTTACCTACATGGTGCAATATAAATAGCAGCACTTTCGGGGAATATTTCTCCTCCATCTTTGAGGAACCTGTCTCTGGCAAACAGGACTGAGTCTAACATACCCTCATGGAGTAGATAGAACCCCATCCATTCTGATACTATGGCATCTACCTTCATATAGTTGGGTAAAACTACATCTTCAACTCTGCTGTGGATAACCTGAATAATATTAATTACTTTTTTATCTCTATTAATGTAGCGGAAACATCAACATTTGCTTGGAAATTAAACTTACCACAAAAACTGAAGGAAAGGAGAGAGTTCTTTGTTTTTTTTTTTTGGTAAAATTAGTCTACTAAGTATGCTGGTGTGCAAATATATTAGACAAAAAATATTGATGTTTTCTTACCTCTATAATATTTTCAAAATTGTTTTCCTTCACTATATCTTTAGCTAAATTCGCCAAATTACTGGCTTCAACAGCAAATACTTTCTTTGCACCAGCTTGAGCACAAAATATAGACAAAATTCCTGTGCCACATCCAACATCCATTACAACTTTGTCTTTAAAATATGCCTTATTATTCAAAATGGCATTCTTATAAGCTAAGGTTCTTGGCTCATCTTCAAGCATTAATTTATGCACCTAAAACAAATATTTTATGAGTATCGCAAGCAGTTTTAGATTTGATTTGAACATATGTTTGGTTAGACAGATTTACTTCTAGATCTTCATAGCTTGAAAAATATTGCTCCGAATCCACCTCCATTATGTAACTCTAGAAATTAAATCAATGCAGCGCTATAAAAAATAACACATAAATAACAGAATTAATTCTTTGAAAAACAGTAAACAACACGACACATAACCTAAAAATTAAATCAAAACATTGGTTGGAGTGTTGACTGCTTATTGAAAAATTTCCCCAAAATTAGTAATGATGTTAAATTTTTCCCTTCTTTCTTCCATTGGGTTGGGCTACAAAAACAAGTAAAATTAAATTCAAAGACTTTTTATAGACGTCTTTTTCTATTTTAGAGACTGTGTTCAGGAGATAGAGATGCAGTTTGAGGTAATTTTATAAAACAATCCCTTTTTTCAGGGAAAAGTTTTATGCGCTGGCATCATTTAAAAACACTCCGTTCCACGAACGCAATAACTGAGAACAAGTGTAACGAGAATATCTTCTTTCAAAATCGACTAAATCCAATTTTTTACTCTGTGGTATGGTTTTGACATTATTGACTGACACAAAGCTTTATTTTTCAATCTGTTCCCGTTTTATTCGCGTGCGCTGTTGTAAAGAATTAAACGAAAATTAATTAAGTTTTTGTATAGATAATGGTTTCTCATTGAGTTTAACACAATTTATAACTTTAGTAATTGTGAAAAAATGGCTAAGGAAGGGGATATGTCGCTGTTCAATGATGTCTTAGAGCCATTTAGACGAGTAATAAATACGGACCCGCCGAAAGATAAATTGTCGTCTGCTACGAAACTGAATTTTTCTGATAGTAATCAGTCTCTGAAGGATGGTAATATGTTAAACGGTTTCTTATATTGTGAGCCCAGCATACGTTTGTTAGAATTCTGTTATTATTGAGGTAATAATTTGCAGGACTCAATAACCTATTGTCAGGCAAAAGAAAGTCCAGCATTAGCATGAATGATGTTAGCACACCTGAGAAACGTGTCAGAACAGAATCAGGCTCCACACCGACTGCACCACCTTCGCCATGGGAGACAAAGAGGCTGAAAATAGATCTGATAGCTGCTAAAGCTCAGGTAAACATTATTTTCACTTCCTAATAAAAGTTGTTGAAAAGCTATCAAGCGTCCCTATTTTAAGATGTGACCAGACTCGGCTTTAGTTTATGCTGTTTAAAAATTTGTTAACCTGCCTCAAACAGTGCTAGGTCTGAAAGCATTCAGTTCTGATTTTGGCTGTTTATTTTTCAATGCTTCCAAAGTTATGGTCTACCATTTCTTGTTAGCAGTTGAAACAGTCTTTTGATTGTCAAACACAACTATAGATAATACTCCTTTTTTTTTTAAAAAAAATTATTGTCATTTTATTTTCTTGACCTGGACATTTTGGTATTGAAAAGTCTTTTTTTTTAAACAATCACCACTTGTGCCTGAGAAACTTAATATTGAAATTTTTATTTTATAATATTGCTAAATTTCATATAATTGAAACAGCTAATATACTTCTAGATAACCAAGTTAGAATCCCGGATAAACCATCAGCACACAATTTGTAAGGAGATGCAGATCTTGTTTGAAGAGGAGAAGGGATCTCTTATGGAGCAACACAAGAGAGATGAGAGAGCTGTCTCTGATATGGAAGATAGACTACAGTTGATAAGAAGGAGAGAACAGGAGCTGAAGGATGAGTACAATCAGGTTACAATGTTATTTATTTTGTTTAAAATCAACCAATAATGATGGTATGTAATGTAAAATGAAGAAGAAGAAGCAAAATGATTTGGTTTTTTTTTTGTATGTGATGTAACATTTTAGATGTTGGAAATTAATCTGCTCTGTGGCTATTTCACATTTTATTTTAATATTTAGGCAATAAAAGAACACAAAGAGCACAAAGCATTATGGGACAAAGAAAAGGGAGAACTTCAGAAGCAGATAGCTGACATGAGAGACAAACTTCTAGAATGTAGTGTTAGCTGCAAGGATCAGGTGTCGGAGATGAAGAAGGATATGGATGAACTGCTGCAGGTATGCATTGTGTTTTATTATTTATTTCCAATTTTCTTTTTTTTGAATGTTTTTGTCTTGGATACTAAGTCCTTTAAGCCATGTCTTCGTATGAATAGTACATAACAATTAGAATATGGATGTACACATTCTAATATTTTTGTAGTATTTGGCAGTTTTATCAAGTCAACTTTCTCGGCAAACTTCATTAGGGTAGCCAAAACTACAATAAAATTCTCAGCAACATTTTACTAAGATTGCACCAGTTTCAGTTATTCCATGTAATATGTCTAGTTGAGACACTTGAGGTACAAAACTACCAATTCTATTTCACAATATATTGAGAATCTATTTGTGAATATTTGAAACGGCCACTAAACTTCACTCCAAGAAATCCTGCTAAAACTCCTGTTTATTTCTAATTTACAACTATAAGTACAGGGTAACCTTATGCAGTATAGTAGTTATTTTGTCTACTTATATAATTAAAGGCTGTTCAAAACTGTATGTAAATTATTCTTGTTCTTGAAATTTATAGTTGCCAGTGCAATGCTGAAAAAATCATAATGGATTTTTTTTTGTAATAATTTTGTTTTACTCTGTTTGTACAAAGAAAAAAAAATTTGAAGGCGTCCGAATTGTAACCTATACTGATAAAAAAAAAAAAACTTATACTGATTTATATTTTCGCGAGTTATATTTTTGCTGTGAGAGCAGTGGTGGCCTAGTAGCAACGGCCGCGACTTACGAGTTTCTATGTATTTTTGTTTGTAATGAATGAACTCAAAACTTACCAACCAGACCAATTTTAAAAATGCTTTAACCATAAAATTACTTGGTTTTAAAGTACCATTTTTTTTTTTGCAATTTATTTCATTTATTGACACATTTTTTTGGGTACATGACTGTTTTCATATAAAGGAGACCAGTTTTCACTCCCAGCCTTACGATTCATTAGCACCTTCACCAATCTGAAACATTAATGAAACAAAATTTACACAGTATCATTAATTTCTTTTTAGGCTTTAGAAGGTTCCCAATCCGAAGTAGAAATGTTAAAGGCAGAAGTAACAAAACAGACCAGCAGAGCAGAACAGTGCACAACCCTCAGGACTCAATTGGAGAAGCAGGCCTTTGAGCTTCAGAGTGTGACCAACAAACTCAAGGAATTAGAGTATGAGAGAGACTCTTACAAAGACTGGCAGCAACAGGCTAAGGTAATGTTTAATTACAACAAAATTGGTATATAATTACACTATGTAAGGTTCCGCGGCGTGTTGCGGACTACGACCAGTAGGTCGCCGACTGACCGTCCAGTAAAGACAAAGCCCGAGTCGTCGACATAGCGTAGTGATTTACGCGCGCTTCAAAGAGATGTCTGTAAAGCCATAGGGGCCTAGTAGGGCAAATGCCCGCTAGGGCCACAGGCATTTTTTTAAAGGGAAATGGTCCTAGAATGGAAAGGGCAATTAGAGGTCACAGGTGGGTTTCAGTCAGTAAAAGTCTGACACGTGGTCTCGCTCTACCTTGGGCTGGAGAAGTCATTGCATGATTTTTCAATTCATAGGGTACTTCCCGTTGACCTAGAATCCTGAAATTTGGTATGAAGCAAGGTTTTATAACACAAATATAGGAAAAAAAAAATCTGCAATCTGTAAATTTATAGTCATAAAAAAAAAACTATTTTTGCGATTCGGAATAAAATTCGAGACTCGATTCGGGAATTGAAATATTTTCGTAGGTAGGTTTATACGGAACCCTCAGTGCGCTAGTCCGACTCGCACTTGACCGGTTTTTTTTGTTAATATCAATGTAATTTAATCTTTATTTTACCACAGACTGCACAAAAACGCTTAACCAACATGGCGGAGTTAGAAAAGGAAGTGGCACGGTTACGTGCGCAAGAGCGATCTCTACGGGACTCCATATGCAACAAACTGCTGCTGGAAGAACAAGTGCATCTATTGCAGTCCCGTGTCGACGCCATGCAACCAGTTCAGAATGAGCTACATGAAGCCAAGGTAACGTGGTCTTTATGCTGTTAGAATAATATTCAACTTTACTTATCTTACAGTTATGACTTATAACTGGTAATTGTTCTGGTGGTGGTGTTGGTGGTTTTTTTTTTTTTTTTTCTTTATTGTAATAGTGAAGACGCGCTCGAAAACTTTTTTTAAATTTGCTTTTTGCGATAAGGTCCCCACCGTTAAGGTCACCCAATGTATCGCACTGCTATATTAATATTATAAAGGTGAAAGTGTGTGTATGTATGTATATGCTTGTTACTTCTTCAGGCTCGGACAGATTTGGATAAAACATGTTAAAGATTATCCATCAATCTCCTAAATTAAATTGATTCTTCTAACCGTTAACCAAAAATTACATTATTGTGACAGGTCAAACTAGCTTCTCTCGAGTCGTCTCTGGAAGAATGGAAGGCGTCCGCGCGTGCGCACGGTATAGAGAACCCGCGTTCCTTGTCGAGCACGCTGGACTCTGCGCTCAACGGGCAGCTCAACGCCACCGCCGCTTCCTCGCACGCGCAGTCACAACTAGCGCAACTTACTGAGGTAGGTTACTTTGTTTATTAAACTCTAGAAGAATAGAAAGATTAGGAAACGCGAGATCTTTGTCTAGCACGTACTGAATAAGACCTACTATCCACGGGCGCGTAGCTTCATACACGCGAACCTATTCGTCACTTTACGCTTAGTGTACGCGTGCTCACAGCTTAAAGGAATAAATAAATGTACATTAAAAAATGTCTTTTGTTCGTAGGAAGTAGCATCGGTAAAGTTTGAACGCGACAAGGCGACGGGCAAGCTGAACGAATTGGTCATAGTTCGCAAGAACCAAGAGAGTCTTATTTATCGGCTACAGAAGAGACTGCTACTCGTGACTCGCGAGAGAGATAGCTATAGGTAAGAGCGGCAATAGCGTATAACACATTTATTTTTATTAACATGAAATGCTTACTTACCTGACCACCATAATGTTACCCGTAGGATAACAGTAAACAGTAACAGTAAGTACCCATCTGTACACTGGGAAACACGCAGGCTTTTGCAAAACATGATCACAATTATGTTTGACTACAAATGATCATGTTCATCTTAAATCATTATGTGCGATCATGTTCCTCTTTGTAGTCGAACATGATTGAACAAATTAAAATTATTCGCAAAAGCAAGGAACAAGAATTTGCAAAAGAGAGGTTTTTATAATTTGTACTGTTACGTACGTGGGTAGTTAAATGCCAGTTTACTAGCAGAGAACTTTATTACCCCAAACAATAAAAAAAAAATCCAGTCACCAATAACCAAATCACAATAAATACTAGTCCTTTTCTATAAAAAAAAAACCGCACATTGTATTGTTTGCTGACGATACGTCGTTATTTTTTAAGAGCAATAGACGTTCCACAATCCTTAATGACATAAACAATTCTCTACAGCAAGTCCACAACTGGTTCTCTGATCATAATTTAGTGTTAAATGGAAAAAAATCTAAGTGCATAAGATTTGCGTTACCGAATGTTAAAAGTAATAACTCCGACATAGTATTGAACAAGGAGAAACTCGAATTCGTCGAGAATGCGTTTTCCTGGGGATCACGCTTGACTCGGGGCTACAATGGGGTCCTCATTTAATATCTCTGGCAGGTCGGCTTAAATCAGCAGCATATGCTGTTAGAAAAATCCGTCAATTTACTGATGTCGATACCGCGAGACTAGTCTATTTTAGTTACTTCCATAACATAATGTCTTACGGTATTTTACTATGGAGACGGGCTGCAGACATAGACTCTATTTTTATTCTGCAGAGAAGAGCTATCAAAGCCATATATAATCTTCGCAGGCGAGATTCTCTTAGGGAACTATTTAAGGAAATAAACATCATGACGGTCCCTTGTCAATACATTAATGAAAACGTTATGTATGTTCGGAAAAATTGAATATTTTTTCTTTTTAATAAGATAAGTGACAGTCACAATTTTAATACTAATAATAGGAACCAATTAGATCAACCTCGATTCAGATTGGCTAAAGTAAAAAGTTCTTTTATGGGGTACTGTGTAAAATTTTATAATAAAATCCCACTTGGAATTCAATGTAGACAAGCATATTATAAATTGGAAGATTACATCCTTGATAAAAATGCATGGCTAAATGCCGCTCCACAGCCACAGCCACGTTTGCCCACAAATTAATTTTGAAAAAATGCAGGGGCCCTTTTTGTTGTATTGTAGTTTTCGAAATGTGTTTTTTAATAGTATTTTTTTAATTAGTTTGTTTTAATGCAGCTTGTGATCAATTACTTATTACTTTTTGTAATTGGAAACAATAAGATTGTATAATGTAGAAGCGCTTTTTTTTCTAATTTGTGAATATGAAGTACAATGGAGTATTTTTATTTTATTAGATTACGACTTATTTGACATTAAAAGCATGGCAGTTGAGAGTTTGTCATGCTCATTCAAATGTTTCGCTGATAGTGGCAAGTGTTATTGGGTCATTCAGTTCTCTTCAAATAGTTGAGCTGAGTGGGGCTGAGGCACGCGTCATGCTCTTGAACGGGCGCCGTCAGTTGGGACTGGTCATCTCTTAGCTGCCAGTAGCTTAATTCAATTTCTATTGTTTTAATTACTTTATTTTATTTTTTCATTACTTATCTACATTGTGCTCACATAATAGAGGGTCTTTCAAATAGGGCGGGTCGATGTTGACAGTTTGTGGCGGCCATGTTGTTATGGAGGCATCTGTCAAATGCTTTTTTTTCTTCAGTTACTGATGCCAAATCATCATGGCAAGTTACACGATTGAGCAGCACGTCCAAATGATAAAACTTTATTATCAAAATGAGTGTTCGTTAGTGCAAACGTTGCGCGAATTACGCCCATTTTACGGCAGACGCGGTGGCTCTTCAAAGTTGACTCTCCAACGTTTGGTGACCAAATTCGAGGCAACTGGTTCGGTAAACAACCAACCAACTAAACCCTCTGTAGCGACATCCATGTCGTCACAAAAAAGAACTAATCCTGCATCGCGCAAGTAAGATTCGCGGCGCGATTGGAACATATAGAACAAACCCGAAATCATCTATCGGGCAGTAGCCCACCAGATATAACACCTGTCTGGTCGGAGGATCCTCCCTTTTCAACGGAGGTATGTGGGACTTTACTCTCTGTTCCATTACCCCCAAACTGGTGACCCTCGACAAAGAACGTCAGCGCAGCCTTCGTGCAGCAACTACTTCGTGACGTCATCATCGCTTCCTCAAGTTTTCGAGCAGCGAGCCATACAGCCAGTACTCACGGCTATATGGGTATCCTGACCACCAGCATGCCTACTTGGTCATACCTGGTCATCACCCTCAGCCTCCTCAGCGACCTTGGCTAAGCACCTGTACCTTCGGCCAGTCACATGAAGAGCCTTGAAGAACCTCTCCTGGTCGACGACAGCAGTCAAGCCCTACGTGGCACAGCACCGCTCCGACTCACTGGAGCTAGCCGCAATACTCCGACTCACTGGAGCCTGCAGCATCATATCCCGACTCACTGGGATAGCACCACCCCGACTCACTGGGGCATCACCGCAGACAGTTCCGACTCACCGAGAACTATGCGGAATCCGGTTCCGACTCACTGGAACCAACCTCCATTGGCCTGGCACGCATCACGACGCCTCATGAAGCATCAAGAACCATCGATCTCCGATCTCCGGAGGGGAGTGATGTAGCGACATCCATGTCGTCACAAAAAAGAACTAATCCTGCATCGCGCAAGTAAGATTCGCAGCGCGATTGGAACATATAGAACAAACCCGAAATCATCTATCGGGCAGTAGCCCACCAGATATAACACCTGTCTGGTCGGAGGATCCTCCCTTTTCAACGGAGGTATGTGGGACTTTACTCTCTGTTCCGCTACCTCCAAACGTCAAAGGAACGCCAGATTGGCCGAGAATATCGTTGCTGTTCGTGAGAGTGTGCAGGAGACTCCGAGTCAGTCGATTTCTCGCCGTGTACAAGAACTCTGCCTTTCGCAGACTTCAACTTGGCGAATTTTGCATCGGAACTTGGGCCTACTCCCGTACAAGATCCAACTGACTCAGGAGCTCAAAGTGAATGACCATAAACCTTTTTTTTGCTGACTGGGCTGCAGAAAGCTTGGAAGAGGACCCCGATTTTAGCCGAAAATTTAGTTATCTACTAAGTGTTCCTATTGTTCACAGACAACAACTAGACTGTTACGAAAAGGAGCTGTCAGTGACGCTTTGTGGTGAGCCGGGTGCTGGCAGCGCTGCATTGCTGTCAGCGCGCGTGGAGCAGCTGGAGAAGTCGCTGCAGGGGTACCGCGACCTGCTGGCCATGCACGACCAGGCCGCGCACACCAAACGTAACTATACACTCACAACTATACAGCGCTGCACTGCTGTCAGCGCGCGTGGAGCAGCTGGAGAAGTCGCTGCAGGGGTACCGCGACCTGCTGGCCATGCACGACCAGGCCGCGCACACCAAACGTAACTATACACTCACAACTATACAGCGCTGCACTGCTGTCAGCGCGTGGAGCAGCTGGAGGAAGTGCTGCAGGGGTACCGCGACCTTATGCCTTAAAGACATTACGACTTGCAGAAAAATCTCAACCAACAATCTATTTAGTTAAACAGCCTTTAAAATAATACTGTAATGAAATGAAGAATGCTTCTGTGGGCCTAAAAGCCTATAAAACCGTAAACTTCACTCTTAATTTTTTTTTTTTTTTTTTTTTTTTTTATGGTAGTTAAAATCATCCAATGACAAATCCCGCCCTTGGGCGGAGCGGAAAGTAGTGTCAGACTCTTACTGACTAAAAACCTACCCCGTTCCTTCGTAGCATATCGTGCCGGGGCCGAGCATTCCTTTCGGAAATAAATGAAAAATTGTGTCTATTATTTTATGTTTTTACGCTATTACATTTCTAGTTGTGGAAACTCTTCGCGCGGAGTCGAGCAAATGGCGTGAAGAGGCTGAAACTTTAAAACGTGATGTTGCCAAGTTGCGTGCGCAGCGGGACACACTACACGCCAATCTAGAACGTATTGGTGCTCAGTCACAAACTAAGGTACCATCCTATTTTACTTATCTATACACCCATTAGTTATGCTGCTTCTATACACGATAAATTTTTTCCACTGGTTGTTGCATTCCTATTCCCATCTCATGCCTACATGCCTTTCGCTCTAATGTGAACAAGTAATCGAATATGGAATGATATTTCGACGAGAACATCATAATTTTTATATGACCGTTCTGTGCGTGTCACATGCTTTCAACAAAATTCGGAATTCGAATGAAATTATGGTGTCTGAGTGACATTAGTCGCAGAGTGGTAAAGGCCCCGAATTAAGAGTTGTAGGTCGCGGGTTCAAACCCAACCAACAAGTAATACGCTTGTATTACTTTGTATAATTTATTTCACCACGACTGCTCTCAAAACGGTGAAGGAAAACATCGTGAGGAAACCGCATGTCCTAGAACCAAAAACCAACCCACACTGGGCCCGCGTGGTAGATTACGGCCCTTTCCCTCTCCTAGAGAGGAGGCCTGAGTCCCAGTAGTGGGAACATTACAGAGCTGATTATGCTATTATTCAATGATGGTTGTGTGACGAGGACTACCAGGTATTGTTTGAACCTACCTTTTAAAGGACGAGTCGCTTTGACCTATCTTTTCCCCATGACTTTTCAAATCCCTTACTATGCACTAACCGAATAATTTTTAGTGTTCTTTCGCCTGAACCGCACAAACTCCCACATGCAGTGAATTAGGACTGATTTTTCCATCAGATAAATTTTATCCATGATAAAGTATTAATTTCAACCAACTCACTCTCAACTAGTGGAGCCTTTTTTAAATTTGTAGTTGCAATTAAAATTAATCTTCTAACATTCGATTTCTATACCCAAGGTTCTTCATTTGGCTAACAACCCAGCAGCTGAAGCCCAGAAACAAATCACAGCAGAACTAGAAGCTGCTCAAGAAGAGGTATGTCAACTTTTATGTTATCTTGAACCTTTTTCATATGTCATCTAATCCATACTATGAAATGAACCGTTAAATTTTGGTCGTTTTAATCCCGTGGAGGATCGATTCGGTACATGAAACACTATCGATATATAAAGATAAAATTAAAAAATATAGTACTTTTTTCTACACTCGAATTAATTTACGCATGTAAAGAAAAAAAAAACATTTATTTGAGACTATAAAATACGGCGCGCGTACGAAATTGATTTCTTTAAGTAAATGCCAGTTGATCGAGTCCAATGAACTGTAGATAGTACGCAACGACCGACAACTCCCTACAAGGTCATTGACTCGTTATTTAAAGAAATTAATTTCGTATAAGCATATTAGAGTTTTAGAAAAAAAGTACTTTATTTTTTAATTTTCTCATTACAAATCGATAGTATTTCATGTTCCGAATCGACCCTCCGCGGGATTAAAACGACAAAAATTTAACGGTGTATAAAAGCGAAAGTAACTCTGTCTGTTTGTTTGTTATCTCTTCACGTCTTAACGGCAGAACTGATTTGGGTGAAACATGGTAGATTCCAAGTTTAATAAGTACTCGGGTGGGTAGACTATGTTCTAGAATAAGATGTAGGATATATTATTATCCCATTTCGTTTCCATCATTATGTCTATTAGTATAGTATTCGATATTCAATTGGGCTAATCACATTTTTTTTTCTTAAATACCACTATTTTAGTAAGTCTTGGTAGCCTGCCTTAATGAGCTAATAAGTATTTAATTTCAAACTAATTAAGATATTTATATAGATAAAAACTGAGACGGGAGAGGAGGATGATGAACCACAATGCGCTGCCCGACTGAGTTAGTGACTGCAGGAGTAATTTTATGTACCATGTATTTTTGTAATTTCTTCGATTGCTTCTTATAAACTTAGAGGTTCTTTTCAGGCTCAGTAGCTACGGTAGCTAGTAGACTAAAGCATGGACCAAACTGAACGGAAGGTCATGGATTACAACTGCTGTCTACACGTATTGAAACTAGCAAGGTCACTTCTGTTGGGACACTGGATTGCAACCGTCTGGTCCATGCTTAAGCCCGATGCAATCCGGGCAAAATGTAGAACTGTACAGCTGTCACTGCCAAGCAAATATCATCGTTGTCAAAATAAAATCGAAAATAAACCTGATCTAACTTGAGATAAGCTTTTTTGTTGCTATTAATTGATCTTGTACTGTATTTTCATTGCAGTAAGGTCGATATTTATTTCGTGGCGATAACTGCAATTTGCCAAATCTGTGCCAGTCCTTATGAGGCTTAGGTAGATTGTTATCTAGTATAAAGCTACTCTCGATGTGGTAAACTCCAGTCTATATTGTGTTTTTTTTTTGTTGACCATGTCTACCTTTTCCTCTAAAATGGATGAACCAATTTAGACCGTAGTTTTTGCGATGCTATGCGTCTCACGTAAGTTTTTCAACCTTAGCGAACGGTGATGTTTTTATTTGTCTTCCGTCTACGTTAATTCCTGTAATCTTAATATTCTTTATTCTCAAAACGTCAAACACTTGCTTAGAAATCACGCTGGAGTTTGGTAAAATACACTTAAGCATTACTTCAAGGTGCCTTGGTTTACAAGGCACCTTGAAGTAGTGCCTTTCAGTAGTAAGGTGGGGGATATTAAAAATACTTTAGTCGTTTAGATATATCTGTTGAAAAGGGAAAGATCTTCTGAAGATCTTATGTCTAGTCCGGGCAACTGTCCTATAGTTGATTTTGGGCTGTTGAATAATATAAGTTCTTAACGCGCAGAGACCAGTAATACCGCGAAGCAGGATTTTGAATGTTAGTTTCTATGTGGTTTATAGATGTCGGTACACATTGGTATTTCACTTTTATTCCGACTTTTCTGTAGGCAGTCAACGTCAAAGTTCATCATCATTATCATTTCAGCCGAAAGGCGTCCACTGTTATACGTCCAACAGCCTCCCCAAAGTTTCGCTACAATAGTTCTTGCATCCATTGGAAACCTCGATGTTCAAATAAGTTTTATTTCTAATATTATTTATGTATCATGCACACCTACCACAGCGTAGTCTTTTTTAAAACAAAGGTTTACTGGTAAATAATGTTTTGTTACCACTATTGTATATAAAGTTAATAAAGAAACGTGGATAAAGGATGTCCCATCGTCTCTTCGACGCAGGTGCAATAAAAACGAGAAAACTACAGTTTAAACTAAGTTTAAAGGGAACTTTGAAACAGGAATCAACGTAGACGGAATATACACTATTACACTTTTTAGAACCAAATACTAATTAAAGAAAAATACTAGAATGGGGTTTTTTAGACCGCCAGATATGTCAAAGACCAGTTAACTGACTTGCTATAATATAAGTCTATAATATAAATTAAGATATAAATATATATAGGTATCTATATTATCCTCTGTAACAAAGCAAAAACACAGATTTTGGTTCAAACCAGCTGCCAAAATAAATAGAAATCATGAAATGCCTTCATGATTACATCACTAACAAAATCATAACATGACACTATATTTAGTATCATTCATGCAAACGCGACAAAATTTGCTTAATTTATTTTGTTACTGTATGTGATACTACAAAATACTTTTCAATACACTTACTCGATAACCCGCTCTTATCCCACTGCGTTTAGGCACGCAATGGACTGTTTTCCGCACTTATGTGGAAAAGTGTGTGTGCTCGCCCTGCCACAATGTATAGTATCGGTCGCCGCGTAGTCCCCACTAGTCACCGATCAATCCCCGTTTATTTATTTCTTCGTAAGTGTATTGAAAAACGTCGTTTGATACATGTGAAAATTTGTCACTGCAGCACTCGGCTCCATAACACTTTCGCCTGCGGTTCGGGCGAATTTCGCTTCGGTCGCAGTGACAAATTTTCTCCACTTGTATCAAAATTTACTATTTCTTTGAACGAATCCCAGTATTTTATATTTTTTGTACGTGTCGTTTGCAGTTGAAAAAACTAAAGGCAACGCTGCGAGACGGGAATGGGGCGCGCGCATGCCCGGAAGAGACGCAACAGCTAAAGCAGCAGTTGGAGAGTAGTCGTATTAAACTTAAAAGGTAAGAATAATTTACTTTTGTAATCTGGGCTTGTACTACGTGCTATTATCATGATACCAGAAAGAGAGACGGAGCTATACAGGATGATAGCACTATCTCTTTTTCACAGCTTGTGTTACAATACTGAAAAAATACAATTTCTGAAAAAAAGAGACGTGAAGTAAATTAGTTGGTAAGAGCAAAGGCCTCGATTCCGCTCCGCTGACAAACATACGGGCGGACGGACTGTGGAGACCCATCAAAGTTCAGGAGCCCTACTCCTGTACTGGATGCTCGTTACGTTACTTTATTTCTGTATAACCCTTCGAATGCCTATCTCTTTATCCCAAACGCAAAAAAAGATAGAAAAGATATTTTTAACCTACTACTTATGAAAAATGGTATATCTTAAGTAGGTGTGACGTCACGAAAATTCCAGTAAACATATGTCGAATGTCGTTCTAATTTTTTGGATTTTAACAAAAGAAAAAAAGAGCAACGAGTAATTTTTGGAAATCAAACTGATATCATAATTTGACTGGCCTGTTGGTCTAGTGGCTAGTGACCCTGACTGCAATGCCAGAGCTCGTGGGTTCAATTCCCACCCAGGACAAATGTTTGTGTGATGAGGACGAACATTTGTTCTGTCTGGGTGTCATTTATCTATAATATGTATGTATTTAGAAATATATAAGAATGTTTATCGGTTGTCTACACAAGCTCTGCTTAGATGGCGTTGTGTGATAGCTGTTAAATATTATTATGATAAGTCAAATAGATTTTTTGGTCACCTATAATATATATATGTCGGATCCGGCGTTCATTTGTTGACAACAAAACAAGGCACGCCATCTAGTGGCGACTAGAAGAAATGGAGGTGTCGCGCCTAGACAGAGTCAGCCGTTTCCGCTTTGGCTACGAGCTTGGGGAGGGAGAATCCGCCGAGTACAGCGGACACTGAGCCAGACCGTTGCAGAGTCAAGACGTTCTGAAACTGTCCGTTTTGTTGTTTGTATCTACCTAATAACAGTGCACTGTATCGAAATGTATTGAGAAGTAAACTGATTCAGTTCCTAACCGTTTTTATCATTGCCCGATACCCACGTAGGCCCACCTGGTAGATGATCAGAGCTCGAACCATCCTGATCGAGCCGTCATATATATATTTTTTAATGTGATTCTTTGTTTCAGGTTGAAAGAAGAGTTCACGTCTTCCGCTCAGGAGTACAGAAATGTATGTTACATGCTATTAGGTTATAAAATTGATAGAACTGGCCACAAAAATTACAGGTGAGTCTCGCATATCATTATTATCTCTCAATAAAAATACATAACACTGTTTAGCTACAAACTTTGTTACCACTTTCGGCTTTAAAGGCAATCTCATATTTATTTTATTATTTTTGTACACAGTGGATCACAGTAATAGACAAAAGTACATGATAAATATGAGCATAAAGAACTGTTCATTTCCTGTAGAAATTTCTTCTAGCAGATTTGTGAAAAGAGATTTGGAATGTAAATTGAAGTATCAAATAAACCTGCACGTAAATAGTAATTAATAATAGCAGTTGAGAGGAAAGATAGTGCTCTTTTCCCTTTTTTTTTGGACGGACGGAGGTGGACGTCATCATCGATATGTTTTCATAAAAGCTAATTAATCGATACATGAAATGTCGTAGGAAAGGGACATTTTAGGAAGAAGACATTTTGGGAAATGGACGTGTCGAGAAAGGGACATTCAGGGAAATGGACATTATTTGAAGGGGACATTTTGGGAAAGGGACATTCTGAACCTGAGCCATCCAATGGTTTGTCCCTCTCTAGAGTGGAACGAGAGGGCACTTCAGATTTTTATTGACTAAAATCTCACTTGTGTCCATTAGTTACCTTTTGCGTTTTAGGACCACACGTTTTCTTTTCAGAAAATTCTCATAGACTGCTCTTTTGATATTTT
Source organism: Leucania comma (assembly GCA_958295575.1). Classification (NCBI taxonomy): domain Eukaryota; kingdom Metazoa; phylum Arthropoda; class Insecta; order Lepidoptera; family Noctuidae; genus Leucania; species Leucania comma. The sequence continues at coordinate 14,570,415 of OY282480.1, read as the reverse complement.
ATTTTACTAATAATAATTTATTCAGTACTAATGATAATGATAATTCCTTATTGTGTTTGTTGGAAAATGAATAACTTACAAAGGCAGTTGATCTTGCTTGTGTGAGTAGATGATGTAAAGTCACGAAAACCTCCATTGAAAGGGAGCTTTGACCTGCCGGTTGTAGTGTATGGTGCGGGAAACTGTTCGATAGTTGTTTTTGTAATATCGTTTAAGTACTAATCGCGCGGAGAACTCAATATCAACTTGGCTTGCTGATATAGAATAACTGTTAAAAAATATCGATATTAGAACGCTATCACATAGTCTTTTCATATCGATATCGATTTTCGGTATGAAAGTTTTGGCTCTCCCGATTTTTATTACGTGCCCTTTTTTATTTTAACCGTTCTTTTAATTTATTTACAGAATATCAAACATGTACGCGGAGTCATCTGAAGAATATCTGTCATTTACTCTGGACGACGATGGTATAGAGATGGTGCATACCGACTATTCTTCCACCTTAGGCGAGCTCGTAGAGCTGCACCTACACCAGCACCGCTCTATCCCACTTTTTCTAAGTGCTCTAACCATGGAACTGTTCACAAGAACAACTATGCAGCAAGTCCAATGAGGGAAGGTATTATAGGGCTACGCTCTAGAGACTTTGTCGCACGATTGCTGTGAAACTTTTTGGCTTATATTTCGTGATTGTGAATGTTCTATTAGCGACAAAATGTCTTGAGTTAGCGGTAATCGTAATTATTTGTTTTTCACATTAAATACGAAGGATGTAAAAGTGTTACTAAATTGTTAACTAGCTAAACATTTTTCTCATAGTTAATAATGTGTTGTCGCTTGGTACGAATAGTGTTATAGTACGCGGTAAATCATTTGAAACCGATGCTATGATCACGCGCAGCCCCGCTTTGATTGAGACCCAAAGATCTGTTATAGTACGCAACATGACCTTCGTTGCTATGGTTACGCGCAGCCCCCCGCTGTGCTGCACTTCTATTAAGACCCGAAAATCTGTTAATATTTTAGTTCAACTTATGTGCCGCGTATTGTATATATGTAAAAGCCAACCGTGCCGTTAAGACGTCACTTCGTCTAGAGGCTTGTGTAAGATCATCATCATTTCAATTGAAAGGTTCCATTGCCGGATATAGGCCTCTTACAAATGTTGCCATATTAATTGGTCCTATGCGGCTCGCATCCATCGGATTCCCGCGACCCTCACTAGGTCATCGGTCTACCTGGTGGAAAGTCTTCCAACGCACCGGAAGGCGCATCGTTGTGGAGAGCAAAGATAGTATGCTTAAATCGTGCCACTATTCATATTAAGTGACAAATAATAATCTAGAATAATATTTAATCTCCTGGATCTTCCATGTTTCTAAAGCATTCGTAATTTGGGCTGTAATAGGCTGTAAACTTAATATAGATAGGTTTCAATTAAACTTGTTAGAATTGCATATTATAAAAGTTTTATGTACTGTCTCATTGTTACATCCTTCGTTGTAAATTCAATAAGAATTTCGACTTTAGATTTCCTATGGTTAGATTAGATTTTCTTGAATAGTTATCTAGAATGATTTATTGTCGTAGCTTAATTGTTAAAGTAAGGAAACTTAGTGAACTTTTTAATTACGGTTTAGCAGACATGATACTTGCAGCAGTGACAATCAACGACAACGCGGCATTATCAATCATCTAGATACGAATTTTTTTTTTTAATCTCCCGTCAGCGTACTAAGCCGAGCTAAACGAAGTCCATATTGAGATGAGCATAGCATAATCAAGCGTATAATGTTCCCACTGCTAGGATTCAAATTTCCTCTCCAGATAAGGGGTTTTTTTTTTTTTTTTTTTTTTTTCGGTAGGTAAAATCATCCAATGACAAATCCCGCCCTTGGGTGGAGCGGGAAGTAGTGTCAGACTCTTACTGACTAAAAACCTACCCCGTTCCATTCTTCGCCTTGGTCCCAGGGCCCCGGGTGCCATTTTCACATACCCTTTGACCCCAGTAGGCTTCGGCCCTGTCGGGCCCCTACAGTTTGCCCAAATAAGGGGTAATTACTACATCCAGTTGTTTAAATCGCCAGCTTATTAAATCGTGCTAAATGGGGAACGTGTTGAGAAGAGTGTTTCTATGCATAGCACAGCGTAGTTTAATCAACCTCGTAATGTTCCCACTGCTAGAGCTCAGGTCTCCTCTCTCTTCTAGAGAGAAATGGGCCGTAATCCACCACCCAGATCCAGTGCGGGTTGGTGGATGTCACACGTCTTCGAAGTTTTCTTCGTGATTTTAGGACATGCCGGTTTCTTCACGATGTTTTCCTTCACCGTTTAGAGAGTAGTGGTGATGAAATAAGTTACACGAAGTAATACAGCTGGTTTGGAACCGCGACGTACGACGCGTCAGTCGGAGTCGTTACCACTGGGTCACTACTGCTATGCGTTTTATGACAATCAAGTTTTTGCGACCCTATGCTTGTCCGAAGTATCAAAATGAAACAGAAAAGTGCGAACTAGGAAGATTCTAATAAATTGCATTCGACCGCGATGGCAAAATCGATATATCAGTGAATGCCCCGATGCCACATCGCGTTTTATCGAGTCAGTGCTGAAACTATAATGTCTGCTAAAGCAAAAAACCGAAGATGGGATATGTTTATTCATATATCAAGACGAACAGTTTGTATTTACAGTCATATTTATTATTATTATTCTCTTTATTTGTTATTTGTACATATTTTTTATATTTCTAAACATTTCTTATTACAAATATAAATAAAAAAAAAACATTTAAAAATCCAAAAAATAGTAGTCCGCCGGTGTCGGGAGCAGGGTCCAAGCTACCGGTGGTTAGGGCTCCAGAGACAGGAACCTCCTCACAATGCGAGCCGTATCGAGGAGTACTGCCTTCTGCACCAGGTCCTTGATCCAACCGCGCAACGACAGCTTCGACAGATGGTCGTCGAAGCTTTTGGCTATAAGGCCATTAGCGGTCACGACGATCGGCACAATGACAGCCGAGTCCACATTCCACATGTCGACAACCTCGTGTGCTAAGTCGAGATATTTGATTTGTTTCTCTTTCTCAGCTTTCACGAGATTCTCGTCATGTGGGATGGTGACATCGACTATCATTGCGCGGCGCGCTAATCGGTCAATCACCACTATATCCGGCTTATTGGCTACAATAGTCCGGTCAGTGATGATAGACCGATCCCAGTACAACGTGGCATGGCCATTTTCGAGAACTGGGTCGGGCACATACCTGTAATACGGTACCTCAGAATCCACTAGGTTGTACTTCAAGGCAAGTTGCTGGTGAATAATCCTGGCTACTTGGTTATGCCTGTGCAAGTACTCGCCGTTAGCCAGACGAGAACAACCAGAGATAATATGTCTGATGGACTCACCCGGACGATGGCATGATGGACTCACCCGGACGATGGCATGATGGACTCACCCGGACGATGGCATTATATTATGGCACTTATTATTATATTATTACAAGCCAGCTTCACAATCGCATAAATAACTACAACTTCACACAGTTTTAGCATTTATTTACGTGTTTATAGAATCCAAATTAGTTTATCAAGCAAGAATACACAAATAGCACGATTTTTAATATTACTTTGTCTTATTTCTATAGGCCTCATTTTGAATGGCAATTCCGGCTCGATTAGGTTTCGATGTTCCAAAATATTTTTTAGTACAAATTTGATTCTTCGAAACATTTGAACGTGGTTTTCATGGTGAGTCTGGAATACAACTTACAAATGTGTACCTTGAACAAGGAAAAGTACGAGACGGAAAATAGCCTACAACACTTATTGGCTAACACAGCGTTGCGATGTTGCACCGTTTTTTTGGCACTATTTCTTTAATTTAGTTAGTTTTCATAAATACCTGGGTAAGAACTGTTCAACTAATTAAGCTCTAATCGAGGTGCTGCTACGTTTTCAACAACCATATAATACATAGCGATAACTAAAACATATCAACATTTTATTTATTTAATTTTTATGTAGGTACAGTAGTAGTACATAAACGGGCCTTATGTACCAAGGCTTTCCGTACCAGTCAACCTTTTAATTTTTAGAGATTACAATTTTATTATAGAAAGTGTAAATTAACGACAACATTTAAAACCGAAATTTGTGTCAGCAAAATCTATTTTCCCGATTTTTTTTTTAATTGAATAATAATATTTTACTTTTTTTATTTGCGTGACTGATTGGACCAATTAAGCCTCGTTCGCACTGGTTTGTCATCAATTGTCGATAGAAAATAAAAACTAGGCAAATGCGAGTCGGTCCCGTACTACAATATTAAAAACGAGCAAAAAAACGTTGACAAACTAACGGTTCTTGTATGGGAACTCCCTTGCAAGAAACGTTAGGTTGTCGGCGTTTTTAAACTAAAATAACTTTATTTTGATTTTATTATTGATTGTTGTAGCTGCAATAGAAATACACAATAATACGGATCCGTTGGCACAAATAGGGTCTGGAACCTTAAAAAAGTCCCATTAACAGAAATAAATCCAGTTCTTAACAACGTTGTTGTATTTGAAAGTTTAATTCAAAGCTACGATATATTCGTTCCTGTATTTTTGCTGTATTGTCTAAAAAAGTCAAAAGGTAATACTTTGTATTTTGTTAGTTGTATGTAAATGCCTTAGATGTTAGGCGTAGATCGCACTTTGTAATCTATTAATTTAAATCGGGTTTGTACTATGAAGTTGTAAGAATTCATAACCTTTCATACAGGTAGATTAAAATTTGATGATGAAAAACAATCGGAAGACGAGGCAGATTTTTTTTTATGGTATGTAAAATCATCCAATGACAAATCCTGCTCTTGGGCGGAGCGGGAAGTAGTGTCAGACTCTTACTAAAAACCTACCCCGTTCCTTCGTAGCCTATCGTGCCGGGGTCGGGCATTCCTTTCGGAAGTTAACCCATGACCCCAGTAGGCTTCGGCCCTGCCTGCCTGCAGTTAGCGGGCTGGGCCTCTTCGGTGTGCTGACAGCTCCTTGAGGCGCGCGGGAACAAAACGCGCCGTCGACGACTTGGGCTCGGTCCGGTCGGTTACCGGACGATCGGACAGCGTGCTACCCATTGCACGCCGTCCGCAAGCCCGGCGGCGGCTGGGGCGAGCGCCCCGTTGCCTCTGCTTGATGCGGTCGGCCTCCTCCTTTGCTAGCATTACTGCTTCGCAGAAGGAGGCGACCGCCTGCCATCCCTCCTCACTACGGACCATGGCCTGAACCAAGGCCCGGCGAGAGAGATCGCTGCCGCCGATCGCCCCCACGAGGACACGGCGATGCTCCGCCCAGGCGGGGCACACCTCTACAGTGTACTCCACCGTGTCCTCCGGGTGTTCCGCACAGTGGCGACACCCGGGCGAATCCTCTGCACGAATCCGGAACAGGTACTTAGCGAACTTTCCGTGTTCGGTAAGCACCTGCGTCGTGCGGAAGTCGTGAACGCCGTGAGGTCTTTCCTCGACAAGACGAGGCGGGTTGCTTCGCAGCACCAAATTCATGTGACTGAGGGGTGAGGGTGGGGTACTGTTGCTCTGAAGTTGATTATTTGAAAGAGTTGTTGCGACTTTGGAACGTAAAGGGTAACTAAAAGACCATAGGTAGGTTTAAGTCAATAAAAGTTTGACACGCCCTTCGCTCCAATCAGAGCAGGAAAAGTTATGTAAAGATTCTCCGCCCCCCCCCCCCCAATAGAAACGGTTCGGTCCCTAACAGATAGAGACCCATCGTACCGCGCGAAGTACGTTAGGCCCCACGCCTACGGCGACGGGACAGCATCGCTACTAACGCACGTTAGTTGCATTCGCAACGCGCTATAGAAGAGATGCAAACGCGCTACAGCATCGCGACTGTATCGAAGCGAACGCGCTACAGCATCGCTACAAAAAGTCGCCGTGGGCGAGGGGCCTTAAGCTGTGACTGTAATTTATGGACTTCTTGACAGTCGTTACAGATTGTCAGAAGTTCTAAAGGGTATCGTGTGGATGGTGCGTAGTTAGCGCAAATCTGAAGGGGGCAAAGTGTGCTAGGACTGCGGCATCGTTTAAAAAAGTGACCGTGATCGTAGAACGCAAAGAACAATGGAAGGACGCAGGTGGGTTTTTATTAGTAAAAGTCTGATACGTCTTTTCGTTCCACCCTATAGAGGCAGAGGTCATTTGATGATTCACACCTTAAAAAAAGGGGGTAACGCGTTGTGTGTTGTGTAACTATTTTATGGAGATTATTAGAGAAGAATAATAAATTCGGGGAAGGTTACGCAGATATGTAAATTATACATATGACTAGCTTCTGCCGGCGGCTTCGCCCGCATGAAAGTCGCCTTACCCCCTTAGGGGTGGAGTTTCGTAAAATCCGTTCTTAGCGAATTTTAAATCCGCCAAATTTTAAGTTTGTAGGTTTATAGTTTCTGAGATTTCGTGATTAATCAGTGAGTGGTATTTGACTTTTATATATATAGATTCAGTGTTCAAATACTGGTTTAAAATAATAAAAGGGTGTACAAACAAAGCCTAATGTATTAAGTCCGTTTTTGTACCTTTGTCTTTCATTAAGTTTTAATAAATAAATAAACAAGGCTACCTACGGTTTATAATACACAACTTCATAGTACATCTCAAATAGTAGAATCTGTATTAATTATAAGTACTTGTTAATCAATCGTAAATAATTATTGAAACTGTCTGCGTTTGCTTTGTCGGCATACCAATAGCAATAATTGACATTTTTATATACTATATACCTATATTATCCATTTAATAGATAAAGCTTCGCGCATATTTAGCTTCTTATCCTTGTTATCCTTATAAAAAAATATTTCAATGTAAGATAATATTTACTTAAGTTATCGGTGACATGTCCGTAATGTTGTACTTCAATAAAAATAAATATTTGTAATTAAAAAATTGACATTCCTTCGGTTTGATTTTGTTAAGACACTGTAATACCAAAACGACCCATTTTTTTTTACAATAATAAAGGTGTCTTGTGTCAAGTTTTGGTTTTATTTTAACAAATTGTTTAAGATTCTTGTGGTAAATCGTTTTTACCATTTATGTATGCTTTTTTATCGTGTAAAAATCCTCATGGTCGCACACTTACACAAATAATAATAATATTCCACAACTTTCACACAACGCCATCTAGTCCCAAATTAAGCAGGACTTGTGCTGTGAGTACTAGACGACTGATAAAGATAAATATATGTTTCTAAATAGATAAATGACATCCAGACAGAACAAATTGGGCTCATTACACAAACATTTTTCTTGGTGGGAATCCAACCCACGATCTCCTAAAAGTCTGACACGTGCTCCTTCTTCTCCCAAGAGCGGCTACTTAATTATCTAAAAAAACCGACGACTCCAGATACAGCCACTAACCTCTACTACCGGAGCCTAAAGCGGAGATACGCGCGGTCGTCGATCCGTCGCGGGGAGCCAGTTCCCCGCGCTTGTTTTGCTATGTAATAATACATTAAGTTCCCCTTCTACACGACTACATGCACACCTATGTCATAAAATGAAACCTTGTGCAAAAGATCCAGTGGTTTCGGTTGTGCGTTGATATGTCAGTCAGTTTTTTCTTTTATTTATATATAGGTAATAATAGATATAGATAATTTAGGATGGCACTTTTTATGGTTGGGAAGGTATGTAAAATGATAATACAGATACCAGTGTAAAATATTTATGAAGAAACAAGGACAATATATTATACAAATCATCTAATGTTTGCAATGAATTCAACTACAACAATTTAGTATTATTATAGTCAGACACAGTTAACAACGTGATTAGCACTAGGAAATAATTGACAAGAGCCGAGCTACTGTATTATGTATTGTTTTGTTCACAATATTAAAAGTAAGTACATATATGAACAATAAACGTTTTTCGTTTGTTGAAAAATTAACATAATATAATTAATTATTAAGCTTTTATGACTATACAATGACTTCAACTATTGAGCTGCGTTTTCCCTCCTCGAATTTTCAGGAAACATAAAACAAATGTACTACGCACATGCAACGCATCGCTCACAAGTCACGACACACTGAATGGCCAGACTAAAATAATAAGTAGCAATAATATTAGTCCAAATTCGATGGATTTAAATTATAGTAAGTATGCATTAAAGCTTATGCCATCTGCTGTCCCGAAGTTATACCATTACATATAATGAATAGTAGAAAAACTTGTAACTATTTAAAGCTAAGAAGGACGCCGAGAAAGTTGTTTCTACTACTTTGACATCACACATTGCTTTGATTCATTTGAGAAATTCACGAAGATAAAACTCACATACAAATAGTCTTGGAAACATTTTTGGAAATAATTTAAAAGTAACAATAAATTACTTTTTACCTACAGTCTATAAAAATCACTTAATTTTCAATGTAAAATGTTTCGAAAATAACGATAGTCTAAAAATCTTACATACACATAATACTGAAAACGTATTTATAACACTCTCCATGCCGAATGACGTTATGACGTTTCTGTGCTGCGCATCATCTCACCGCTCACGAGCCATGTGTAAAGACAAACAAAACAAAACATATAACATAAATTTCATACAATTTTCAATAAAATTATTGCACTAAACTTCATACTCGTAACTTAATAATAAATATTGCATTAAGCGTTAACGACATCTCGTGAAGTAAAATTATTTAAGTCTTAAAGTACTAAGAGTTAATTAAATTTTAAGAACAATATGTCAGTCCGATGAAAGTAACATTTCATCCTAATACGAGCTTCGTTCATAGTAGCGACGTTCAACAAGACGGAAGTTAGAATTTATTAATATAGAAAGTACCTAGGTTCCAAATATTGTGCTAACTACAGTCCCTATGTTTAACATTTTGACTAAATATTAAGTACGATTTGGTGCTCAAATTTAATAATGTAAGTGTTAATTATTTAAAACTAGGTTTATAGAATTATTTATCTACAAAGGTCGAAAGGGTGCACCAGCTTGACAGATCTATCTAAGTCTAAACTAGCTAAGAATTTTTGAATTTCAGTAGACCTGACACGGTGTTAAGTCTCAAGTCTATGGAGCGGTCACTAACGCCACCATTTTTGTAATTAGTAAATAGTATTAAACATTACTGGTGTTTCAGTTACAGCCATTGGCATGAGTGACCGCTTCCAAAACATCTGTTGCACAAACTGCACAGCTTTCCTCATTCTGAGTATTTCAAAACGATGACCCTTTGTTCACGCTGAAAAGAACATGTCAAAGACTGTAGTAGATGGATCGACAGGTGATGGGCCAGCCAGTGCGCACTGGGCGCCTGGCTGGCCCAGCGCCGCCCATCGCCTACGTCAGCCGCACACTACGAAGCCAGTGGCCCCGGCCACGCTGCTAGAGAGTCTATGACTATAGGACGCGCGTGGTGTCCACTTCGCTCACACTTCTCTCAATCACACTATTGTCTGTTATGTTTTTGTTGCCTGTGAACAAAAGAATAACGTTAGGTACATACTATTTTACTAAACTAACATTGCGTCATCGTGTAGCTTGGAACAAGTTTTTAAGTAGGTTTTAGTTGAGGTTACTACGAGAGCATTATTAAGAGTCAAGGAAATGGTATTTTTTTTATTTTTTATTTATTAGTGACAACAGATTTTATGGTATCTGCTAACATGGGACATTTCACTTTATAAAACTAGTCCAATTATTGCCTACCTATTATTCACCTATTCCATAAATCCACCTATTTCTGACTGTTTGTGTCTCTTACTACGCATCTTAAGTGCGTTATACCTACTTAAGCACTATAGTCAGAGACAGTACGTTTATTCGTAGGTGATCACAAATCAGGATAGTCTTCACACGCCCCATTACCTACCATACCTTACTCTTACTAGCGAAGCTCCAATGATAATTTACAGCAAAAGGTAACAACTTTGATAAGGGGTGTTTAAAATGGAGGCCTGAAAGGCTCCCTACTATTCTAGATCTTGTGGATAGCTAAGTTGAACCATTTGTTATGGTTACGCGCAGCCACTTCGATTGAGACCCGAAAACCGGTTATAATCCTCGTAACACAAGTTGAACCATCCTGACGGTCGACCTTAAATGTGCAGTAACCGATTTTCGAGTCTCAGTCGAAGTGGGGGGCTGCGCGAAACCATAGCAAGTGGTTCAACTTATTTGCCGCGAACTATAGCAGTTTCCCTTTTGGGTTGTTTGATTCTAGGATAGGAAAGCTACCTTTGCAGGGTCCAGTATGCAAGGGATCGACGACGCGGCCGGCGTGGCAGGCGGCGCGCTGCAGGCGGCACCAGGACGGGTAGGTGCGGCGGTCGGAGCCGCACAGCTGGCGCCGCGCCGCCGCGCCGCACGCGCCGCACGACACGCAGCGCGCGCCGCTCGCGCCGCCCGACACGCAGCGCTGGCCCGCGCCGCACGATATTGACGCGCACGTTGCGTTCGCTGTAACAGTCGTAACGTTCAGCTATGTCAAAAGTAAAGCGTCTAAGTGAAAAGTATTTGGAGGTGTACGGGACAGCGTGTCGGGTCTCACATACAATACGCGACATTTAAGTTGAACGCTGACGCTGTTGCGTTTTTGTTGTTGTTGTTGAGTTGGCGATCGACCTTCAATACGCAATAATAGATTTTCGGATTTTTCGGCTGCGCGTAAACATAACGACGGCCATTTTAGTTCAACTTATTTGTCGCGTATACCTCTGTTGAAAAGAGAAGATCTTCTGACTAGGCTAGTGTTGTGTCTGATCCTGGTAACTGCCCTATAGCTGAATTCAAGCTGTATATATTGTAATCCCGCGGAGAATTCTATTACCACGATGCAGGATTTCAAACTTTAGTTTGCAAGTGGCATCATAGATGTCGCTACAAGTGCGTGAAGTAAGATAATTAATATTAAAGAGAGAGTTTTTTGTGAGTAACAAACTTACAAAATACTCTCTCTTTAATGACACTAATATTGCATCAGAAGGCGAAAGTTGAGCTCACATCTAATGGACCACGTGCGGTTTACTGAACTAGGAAGTTCGAGTTATATACAGTTTTTTGTTCCTATTTTTGTCTGTGCCAGGTAAAGGGCAGACACTTGACTACAGTCTTACCAGATGGTACCTGGACTGATTGTACCAATCTATCTACCAAGCTCATGATGATACAGCTAGTTTTGCTGCACGCTAGTCTAAAAAAATGACTCTAGACTTCAAGTCTCCTGGACTGTACTTGACAGAATACGGAAGTAAGGAATGTTCACTCAAACTCGGATTAAAGCATTTTATTTCAAATAAATAATTTAAAGGCACTTTTGAATTGTCATGGTGCCAGTCAGGAAACTGATGCTAATTGCACATTCCAAAGTTTAGATCTCTATAGAGAAGAATATGCAAGAAACTCCATGAACTCTTCTTCACTGTACTTACCTATACAAGGTCCTCTGTAAGCCAGCGGCAGGGCTCTGCCACGCTCGCATGCGGCCCGCCGCAGTGCGCAAGCGCCGGCGTACGTCCGTCCGTCGACGGCGCATACGGGCGAGCCCGCAACGCCGCAAGCCCCGCACCGCACGCAATGCGCGCCCAGTTCTGCGTCCAAAACGCAACGCTTTTCACCGCCGCAGCGGACGCCTTCGCAACTACCCTCTGCAACACATGAAGTGGTAGATGATGGTTAAATTAGGAAATTATTTGATTTTGATCTTTTTCATTAAGTTTTAAGTAAAAAGAAGCCGGATGGGTCCTTTTACTTGCATCGATCAGGTTTCCAAGGCTAAATTTTGTTGATAGAAGGTGATCTTAGCAAGAGGAGCGTGTAGCTTTGGACAGTGGAGAAAATACAGGGTGGGATGGCTGGCAACATGCCACGGGCCTCCGGTCCGACGGGGCCGCGGTCTGAGAGGCCGAGGCCTCTAAAGAAGTAAACGAAACTATTTAAAAAAAAAATAACACTTCACATCGTGACGATTTTTCTGGAGCCACATCCCATGAATTTGCCACGAGTCCTCAGATAGTATATTTACGCCACTGTTTGGAAACGCTACTCTTTCCGCAAGTAGTTGTCATTACTAGAACTTCTTGATAATCGACAACTTAGTTATACTCGTAGGCAAGAACCAGTCCTAATTTAAAGTATTAACAAATAATTAAATTGATTTTAAATTATCGTGAAATCCGGCCTTAAATTTTCATTAACTCAGAATGTAACATCCTCGTAAAGTGCAGCAAGCAGTGATTGTAAATTGTTAATCAACAATTATAAAACATCCTGTATGTAAGTGTGCAAGCTCACTTAATTTTACAGTTATCATTTCGATCGCTGAACAGGAGTAGCGTATTTAAACATAAAAGTCAGCTGAACCAACGGCTATACTTAAAAGCCATAAATTTGTGCAAGATAAAATAAATTGTAACTGGGAGTAACTAAGTAGGTAACTTTCTTAGCCGCGGCGGTTACATAGAAATGTCTGGGTAACATTATAACGTGATAGAAATCAGTCAAAGCGCGTGTAAATCCCGTGTTTTCCCGGGATTGTATCTTATTGCTGTTTATGGGGTGTTAGTCTGGACCGGGACGATCGAGTGTCGGACTTAACAGGGCAGATTACATAGGATTTATTGTTTCTGATCGGACGCGGACGGTGCACGTCTGCTTTATGTCTTAAGATACCTGCGTTGGTACTCGTTGTCGAAGCTCGAGGGGCCTGGACAGCATCAACGTCGCCTGTGAACTGAGTTTTATTTTGGAACTAGCTGTTGCCAGCAGCTTCGCTTGAGCAAAAGGAGAAAATTGTTCCAAGGGAACATTCTGTATAAAAGTATTCTAAGTGTTATTCCAGGAAGTGGTCTATCCTAATGCAAAATTTCATTAAAATCGGTTCAGCAGTTTGGATGTGAAAAAGTGACAAACGTACACACACACTCACGTACTTTCGCCTTTATATTAGTGTGATGTGATAAAGCTTCTGACGAGTTTGTATAATAGATACTTTGGTTTATGGTAAACTTTAGTTTGTATGTATGAGTGCCTTTATACCTTCACGTTACAGGAATTATCGGACACTAATGAAGGCATCAAACTTAAAAATAAGTTCTGGGACGACTCAATATAAATTATATCATCGATGCTGTAAAAAGCTATCCATATAATGGTCCTAATATATTCAGATGATACTTACGATGTTGTTGCTTGTCTCTACAACTTCTACTTGCAGACATAACCGTAAAAAGAAAAATGTTAATCTAAAAATAAATAAAATCTGATGCGCAGATCTACCATCGTTCGAATGCTATTCCTGGTTCAGAGTGTTCATGTGGGAACCTTTAAACATAAAGCGAAACTGTCCTATACTGGACCTACCTAATAAACAACTTCATAAAATGTATATTTAGCTAGTTACAATGAGCAATTTACGTCAAGTTTAGGTTGCGGTCGACTGTCGAGCCTGTTCGCTCGTAAACACGACCAAGTGGTGTGGCGGCGTTTAGAAGCAAGTTTACGTCGATATTATCGCGAGATTATTCATAATATGGAATGAGGACGTCTGGGGCGACTGTGGTTATAATACCCCTCCACAGGAGGTTCAAATGGCAAGGTGACACGCGGATGTGGTGTCTTACCATCATTTTTATAGCTGCTGCGAAACGTCTAGCAACATTTTCGTGAAAGCTCATACGAGTACATGCCATAAGTTCTGACTGATCCTGGGGCCGTACCATGATGTGTTAAAATATCAGGCCTGCGAGCGAGTAAAAGGCATGTAGCCAAAAACCTTACTAACCTATATATATAGCTCCATTCCTTTAACAGCCTAGTTCAGTTTGGGCCGTAAAATGGATCGCATTAAGAGCTCGTTGTAGAGCCTCTGATTTGAAGTCCATAAGTACATAAGATCATCAACAAAACCAGTGGGCTTTGAATTAAATAAACAGTCAAATCGTTTCGTGTCCGGTCATACCAATCGGGTCAGATCCATCTATTAAAAAGATATCTTTCTTCTCTTGGATGGTAGTTGGCCTACTCGATTATTGTAACGACAGCTGCAAAACATTCAACTTGCTAGTTCTAACAGCTAACTTCTAACTAAGAAAACTTTCCGCGTAATAAAGGAGCCAGCCCATAAAATATTATTGCCACAACCACAACTTGTCTTTGAAGAGACATTTTAATAAAATTATTTATCCTACTCGTAAACTTGCCAGATAATTTTATAAATCCTATTCCGCGATGAAGTTAGGCGTTAAATATTATGAATAATAAAGGAACAACTTTTTATACAGTAAGTTTGTTTATGGAAGCTGGTTTAGCAGTAACTGTGCTGTGTAATAGCTTGCTGGTTATCTGCATCCTACATCTTGTTCCGTGGGCGTCGGCAGGAGTTATGCGAGTGGATCCAGCATCCCATCTGGCTATAAAGACATCTCGTGTCTTTCTGCCTTGCGTGGTAGCTATGGCTTGGGAATAGCCTTGGCAATTATCTCTCCGGCTATTGAATGTTTAGCGTTTAAGTTCTTTAGAAGGTCTTTAACTTAACATCACTGGTGTTTAAGTTATAATTTTCTTCTGATGTGGAATCGATACCTGAGGATCAGTTTAATTACTTATTCATAACTGAATTTCTTCCACATCTAGTGATGGAAATGGTTTAATATTGTAATAAATATGTTAATATCTTCTGAGATACATATTTTAAAACAGATACAACTGCTCGACAACGTTCAAAGAAGGGCAAAAAATGGTCCATTCCTTTCACAATCTATCTTACGAAAGAGCGCAAATAACTTGGCTATATCTCACTGGAAGAATGCAGACAAAGGAGTACGCTTATTGAGACTTATAGAGTACTCGCGGAGTACTACGATGTGCCCAGCCTTTACATACTGAAAGCCAATAAACACGAAAACATTCGCTTAAGCTATGGAGAAAAACCTTCAGGAAGAAGCCTTTGAATTTCTCGAATCGTAACAGCATGGAACAGGCTCCCAGAAAGGGTTGCGGAAGCAGTTATAGTGTAACTTGAACGATGTCCTTTACTTTGACTAACCTGATTACCCTAAAATCTTCTTTCGAAACTAGGTCTTAGCTGATTTGCTGGTAAAACGACTACTCCGTCTGCAAACTAAGAGCACATCCAGCTGGATGTGCGCATTTGGGTAGCTACCCAAATGCGCCTAACAGAGTAGGTATTATTTACTGTCACCTAAGGCCGTTTTCTTAGATCCAGCGTCCAGATCAAGCGTCGTAAGTAGAGATGATGTGCACCCACTCTGGACGGATTCCGATGAGATTCCTAAACAGGCCATGGGAATTCTTAAGGGACAAGGAAGCGTCCTCGTCAACACTAGTCATGCGCTGTGTTGGCAGATGCGACGAACATCAGAATGACATGGAGCCCAGTTGAAACATGAAAATCATGCTAGCTGGCGATGGAGGATACTGTGCTCGCCCTTCGCTCCAGCTAGAGACCCCACGGACCCGATTTCCCGGGAGAGTTCTTGTTCTTCAACTCCGGCTTGCCTTTATTGGCCGGCCGTAGTGAACACTGACGAGGAACAGCGCTCCCACCTTTCTCTTGCCTTTATTGGCTGGTTTGAGTGGAGATTCGCAAGAGCAAACGTGCTCGGTAGAAGAATGTATAATCCAGTAAAGAGCTGGTAGGGATCTTGACTGTACTTCCGAGATTGTCCTGATAGCCGTGGTTTATCTCTCCACTCCTCAAGCACCTCAGAACATGTTGCCCTCTTGTTGCTACGTCACTTCGTGCTAGCGGCTAATTTTGAGGGCCCATTTATTGAAGGTGCAAGTGACCACCTTCCCTTTATCGATGAATATTAATAACATTGTTCAGGCAGGGGCCATAGTCTTAACATAGTTCTTGGTAACCAGTCCACTTAAGACTTCAAAAACCATAGCCCTTTTGTTAAAGGCAAAAGTTTTTTTTGGTTTTCTATATGTCACAATAGTTTTTCACCATTCGGGGATTGTCCTTGGGTGCACTAGCATAGCGCGTACAGGGAATCGTTGGTTGGTGTTACGTTTCATTAAGTGTCCAAAAGGGCCTCTGCGAGTTAGCTTCGGCCCTTCGTACGCCTTCTAAAGGACCAGGAGATCTGAGATCAAGATCCTGAGATAAGTAAATGAACACGTCATTTAATTTAAATCAGTGTTGGAAGGACTCCCATAAGGTGGACCGATGTCCTGGTGAGAGTCGCAGTAATCCGATGGATGTGAGACGCCCAGGATCGTTAGTTGTGGTGACATTCGGGGGAGCCCTATGTCTAGCAGTGGATGTCTAACGGCTGAAATTATGATGATGATGATAAATTGAAATCTGATTACAATTATGCTTAATGGTTAACGATTAAGTTAGTAGGTACGGCCAATTTCTTAGACAGAAGACTAGCGTAATTTCTAAAGCAAGACACATTAGTGTAGATAATATTCTATACATTTTACCTAAAGTTACCCACCTTACAGTTGCATGAGTTCTTGTTTACCTTTTGAAAACCGTAGACAGTAACACGAATATTCATAGGGCCGATCCTATGAATATTTACGTACCTAAGTAATTATGATTCGATTGTTTTCAGGTCAACTAAATATGTATATTGCACCATATGCAAAATGCACCTAGACAGTGTACACTGCGAAGTCATTCAACCAATTTAATATTTGTATATTTGGTACGACTTAGATGTTTTAAAATATTCTTTTTGTTTAAATGGATAAAAAGGCAACCGACCCTGAACACAAATGTGATTTCAAATCTACTGACAAAAGTTTCCTATTGCAGTTGCTTTACCCTATCGCGAGCATTGGCAAAATAATTGTCATACCGCTTTTTAAAAGTTGCGCCAAAATGTATAACGGGCATTGGCAAAGATATTGCCGTAGCCCAAAAAACAGGGGGGGGGGGGGGGAGCAAAGGAGGGAAATCTATAACTATTATTTTACAAATGTTATTTTGCAATGTTTAGAATAAATAAAACCAAAATCGGAGGTGTAAATAGAATTGCTCGCGAAAGGGTAATGCCAACCTACGGGTTGCCCATTAAAGGACCTAAGGTAAATAACTATGTGCCAATTATATCTAATTTATTATAATGATTACGTATTCATTCAATTCCACAAAATACCACATTTACTGAGCTTCTGCCTGTCCTAGACGTAAACATGTATTACGATGGGTTTAAAAATTACAGGTCAATAAAGAAATATACAATTACAATAGGTCCTTACCCACTATTTACCTGTAACACTGCTATTAGTTAGCTTCAGGGTCTACCACCGACAAAAAACGACTAGTCAAACAGTGGTAGTAGCGTACGGGCTACCTCGGGAACTCGAGCTTTAGTCGCTGTAATTTCTCGATCCACAAACACGATCCCATACTAAGAGTTGGTGACTAGTCTAATTTTCTGTTATAAAGAGCTTTAAAAATCTTGGTATTTTTGTTTTATCTACTTGGTCACACTTTCCTGTAGGTATAAACCTAACGGGTATCACTACTCTACAAGGCCCCTCCTAATTTCATTTTCCGGTAACGCCATATTGGATAAGATAGCTTTACGTCTTATGGAAGTACACAGTGGCATTCTATGTGACACCGTAATGTTGAACATCGATGATCCACTCCATCCTCGTATCATTCTTCGTAGTGTGGCCAAGAATAAAACTACAAAAACAATGATATTTTCTCGAAAGTGACCTCCTGGCGAGAATTAATAGTAGATACTTAGCGAGCTCTCATTCCCATTCATGCACCTCGGGCGAGACGCGTTCGTCCAGACGTATCGTGCATCGCAATGAGCCATTATTGAGTCCCGATCCCAATAGAGATGTAGCTAGCCTTCTAAGAACACGCGGGCAATTTACAAGCGCGATAGCAGGGGTGTGTCCGGTCATTACAGCAGTCAGGATTAATGCACCCGAGCGCGAACGAACAAAAGAAAACCCGCGAAACTCCCATTTAGCGAGCTAAGTAAAAAGTTCCGTGACTTTCAATAGGCGATTGTTCTGCAGGCCTAGCAGGCGGCAAAGTGGAAAATAAAATATGGTCAAGAATATAGGTGCCTAGGTAAATAGCTGATAGTTCTACGTTAATGCAGTTTTTTTATCACAATGTTTTCCTTCAGAGAGAGCAGTGGTGATGAAATAAATTACACAAAGTAATGTGCCTGGCTGGGTTTAAACCTATGACCTACAACTCGTAAGTCCCCCGCAATTACCACTAGACCACTGAACTGAAAATTCGAAGATATGTGACATCCACCAACCCGCACTGAGCCTACGTGATAGATTCTGCTATACTATGAAGTTTCTTTAATAGTGGACCTTTTCACAAATAATTAATTTAATTTTGAAAAATCTTTTTTGTTCTTCGTCTACGTCTCAAAAACCAACGGTGAAAAATTCAGCTTTTTAGGTATAATGCGTTCCAAATCAGAATAGGATCGATTGCCATGTTGTGACGTCACGTCATACTGTTAAATCGAACAATGAATAGGCAGAGCAAAACAAGAAAATTTTAAAATTTAATTTATTTATGAACTGTGATCGAAAAACTTTTAATCAGAATTCAGTTTCTAGTTCTTTAATTTTGCCAATATTTCTTCGATTTGACAGTATGACGTGAAGTCACAACATGGCAATCGATCCTATTCTCATTTGGAACGCATTGTACAAGTAATTAGGTTGGGCGTTGATGAATATACGAGCCAGGCCTTCTCTTTTTAAAATGAAGATGTGCAACAGAATTTGACGAAGACAACAACTCGAGTGTTTTGTTTTTTTGTATGCGAGATAGTTCGAAAGTGTTACGGTGGCCCTTTACATCGATGTGACAAGTATTCCAATGACTTCTCCCGCTCTAGAGTGGAGCGGGAAGGTGGAACGCTATCTTGCTCCACCCAGGATGGAAGAAGTTATTTTATGACTACAAATTTGTAAAAAACAAATAGGTAGGTACTGTAACTGCATTGCGTTTCGTTTCAGGTGTGGCTTTCCTTTCAAATCCCGTCATTCAAAATAGCTGAGCTCGTGTAAAGTAAGACACTAAATTCACATTTAAAATTCGAAGGTAAAATTCAGTGAAACAGGGACAGGCCATCAATGCCATCGGTTCGTTACGTTTGCATGTGCGCACGAGAGGTGCAAATGATTCCATTGTGCCGGCGAGACGCTGGACTCGGCCTGTGCAGTGACTTGCGCGAATTATACGAAAGCTCGCCAGTTTCGCAACACGCCATTATCATTATGCGATATGACAGCGACAACAATCGCAGATTCCAAACGTTTGCATCTTCTGAACTGTCATGCTCCGGTAATTTCTGTGCTTGATGAGAAAAGTGACCGTGGAGGTTGCAAATGACTTAAAAATGCACGTCATTCATTATTCTGTATGAATGAATGGAGCCTATGCGTCACGGATTACCGGCGACTTGAATTTATCTTAATCTTTTTTTTCTGATCAGCTAACCTTGCCAAGTTACGAGTGTTTCGTTTCGATTCTCTTTCATCGATTGCCTCGAGTTGGCAACGCCTCCGATTCCTTTGTTCTGGCCACGTGACTGAGCATTGAGATGACATCATTCCATTTGAAGTTTTCTATTAACGTTAACGGGCTTAGCCAAGTTGACTGTAGACAGTCAACTTGACTAAGCCCTTTGGGAAATCATCAAAATCCTGTCCCACTAGCCAAGTTACAATCGTTTCGTTAAGCGTGAACGCTTGGAGTAGGCCACGCCCCCAATGCCTTTGTTGAGAGGATGTGGTATTTGATGAAGGAATTGGGGGTGTGGCCAACAGCAAGCGTACACGCTAAACGAAATGATGGTAACTTGGCTAGGGGCGCTATGTTCTTTCAGTTGTCTTTTGTTTTCTAGGGTCACGGTAACTCTTTCTAAAAATTCCTCAGCTTTAGCAGGCCTTGGTCTTTCAGGGCCATGTTCATTTTGATAACAGCTCTTTGATACGTCAGCTTTACAATCCACGCAAATTATTGTGCAACGTATTATATTGTCCCTCGGCTTCATGAAACATTTCAGCCCATTTCCTTCACACTTCACAACGGTCTACACAGAATCTGGATAACATATTATTGCAGGCGCACCTTAAATTAGAAATGATTATCTGTCAGACCTAGATATTGTTATTCTCGTGGATTTGCGTCAGAGCTTGGTGCATTTCAACATTCTGGGGGCGAGAAGCGTAGCTAGCGTTTGCCTCGGTCAAGCATGAGCGCGCCAATAATTTGCTAGTAAACTACGATGGGGCTTTTACAGTCGGTTTGTACAGGTATTATTATATTTATACAGTCGGCTAGACAGTTACTAGGTGCTCGCGATTGCGAATGATGGATGGTGAAGCTGTTGCCAAGTGAACGGCGATGAATCATGCTCCTATTTATAGATGTAGATAGATACGATTAATATGCAAGTTAAGTGCAGATGATATAGATAATAATTGAATGTCGATGTACGCAGCCATGCTGTAATTTGTGTATGATATACACCACGTTATTAATAATCATAGATCAGATTATGTGGAGGTAGTAGGGGCTGATTCTGCGAATAGTCGTGTTCATGATCAATATAATGTATTCAACGCTTGATTAAACTATCGTCAACTGGCATAAATTGGCTGGCACTGTGGAGTTGATTGTTTAAATGTCCTTATTGTTCTATTATTAATTCCAAAGCTCTGTGCAAGCCTTCTTTATGAGCTAAAGTAAATGAAGATTTATGATTCATTGTAATATTCACGTTTGGCTTCGATTTCAATGTCTATTTGTAATTTAACTACGAATTGATAATATACCTTGCTGTCTCGTTGTCAGCAGATTATGTAGATATTTAGATAGCAGTAATGCACAGGCATCCATCCCGGTGAATGATTGCATTCACTGGGATGAATAACTATGACAAAATATATTTCCGACAGCAGAAGATCTACATGCATATTGATTACTTCTCTCATCATGTTGGCACAGACTATTATTGACTCTTCTTCTTTCAATTGATCTTCACTGGTTGAAGGGCTTCCCTACACGCGTTCTTCTTTCCCATTCTGGTTTATAGCATTAATCATAGGTCTTCTTAGTCTTTTCCTTTCTCAGATATTAATGGGGCCTATATTTTAAAACAATAATAAGCATTTTTAGTTAGGTCAAATACACCTATTGACTTTGTCTTATACGCCAGACGTCAATAACACAATGAAATACTCGTATAATAAAACTTCACCTATTAGTCTGTAGATCTAATACTACAGCTATTTTTTTTATATCTCCCATCGTTGATCTGTCTATTGATTTTCTGAGTCTAAAGAGCATTTAATATAATAGTAACATAGTCACACACATTTAATAGAATGATGATGAATGAAAAACACAGATCAGGAAAACAGCAACCAGTACAGTTTTGAGATCCGTCAGAATCATTGAAATCTTCAAAAGCTCCAGATCAACAGCCAATCCTATAAACTAAATTGTTGGTTTAGCAGAAGGCTGGCTACCTGCCCTAAACAAGGATGATGGATGGTGGCGCTGTTGGCAACTGAACGATAATGAATCATTCGCTGATAATGTTATATTATTATAAATGAATGGGGCCTAGTGTATTACACTCATCACTGACAATTTATGGCAGAATCACGAGTCACGAGATCATTAGGTGTTTAATCATGAGAGGCTTAGATAACAATCGAATTTTCTAAAGTTTTTTTTTTTATATAGGTACCTTCTATTTCGTTCATCATACTTCAACAGGTGAGTGCATATGTACCATAATGCGTTCCGAAAGTAAAGCGACAGAGACCGACAGAGAGACACGAAAATAGACTGACAGACAGACGGTTCCGGACGAAAAGTGATCCTATAAGGGATCCGTTTTTTGTTGCTCGTGTAGCTTCGTCTCTCTCTGACAAAGAAACAATAATGGATTTAAAAGAATCACTATCAATTAAACAGAGATATGAAGAACCTTACCTTGGCAAGGTCCTGGGTAGTCGAGCACAAGGTGCTTGGCGGGTCTCCGGCAGGCGCGGCGCCGAAGTCGGCACAGCGAGGGGTAGGTCCGGCCGTCACTGCCGCACACGGCACCGACACGACGGCAGGCGGCTGCGCATACGCAGCGGGCACGCCCGCCGCGCACCACACAACGTCTCCCGTTGCCGCATGAAACTCCAGCACATGATTCTGTCGCGAGAGAGTATTGTGATATATTAACAGATAGGTGTCATCTCTAGCTGCATCATTATCATCACTAGCTAATTTAGAATAGAATAGAATAGAATATCGTTTATTTATAAAAGTGGCACATTTAAAGTAAAAAATACATAAAACAATTATAACGCACAAAATTGCATTTTTGCCTGAACTAGGTTGGACCTATATTTCAGGCTAGAGAGCACTAAAAATCTTAAATAATAAATTAACAATCATTACTTATATTAACTATTTTGTAATGATGAAAACACAAAAATACTAAGGGTCCATGATACACATTTTAAGGCCTCATGAGGTCTACCCAATGAGCTTAAAAAATATACTCTTCTGTAGTTTTTACACTCTTGTTACTTTTTTTTATTTAGGAATATCATTCAATGACATCTCTTACCCTTGGGTGGAGCGGGAGTTAGTGTCACATTTTTACTGATTATGGGTCGGTACATATCTGACGAAAAATGCGTCGAGCGTATAAAGTTTATACTATACTTTACGCTCGACGCATTATCGCATCATCGGATAAGTGTGAAAGGTCGTATGTTTTATTATATATTTGTCAGTTCTGGCGTTACGCGACCGATAATACGCGACGCATTTTCCGTCAGATATGTACCGACCCTGAAACCCATTCCTTTTCTTTCTTTGCCTTCATTCCAGGGCCCCGGGTTTCACTTTCACATTACTTAAGTTTTTATTTTTTTGTCGTTTATAATTGTAATTACGGTTTTCAAAAGATTAAGACAAATATTGCATAGGTAAGCAAGGTATAGCATAACTAGCCTTATAAAATTCCCTCTGCTGGGCCTCTATACTCCTCTCTAGTAGAAGGAATGGAACATAATCCTCGGGCCCAGTGTACGTTGGTTCTAGGACATGCCGGTTTTCCCAAGATGTTTTCTTCACCGATTTTAGAGCAGTGGTAATGAAATAAAGAATAAAAATTAAGCGCCCACCTTGGTTTGAACACACGTTGTAAAACTCGTAAGTTTACCACTGGCCGTGACCACTGGGCCACCACTGTTCACACTAATGTCTTGTCCATTTAGTTTTGCAAAATATATGTAAAGAGTCAGGATACTGGAATGTGACATCCATGGCCTACATGGTGGATTACGGCCCATTTCCTCTCCTAGAGACGAGGCTTGAGTCCCAGCAGTGGGAACATTAAAAGGCTGATTATGCTATGCTATGCTATTCAATCCGAAAATCTTTGTTCTTGTTGGGTTAGAGTACCTACTCTTATGACATTAAAAAAAATAAGATTTTCATTAGTAAACCACAGGGCAATTTTTTTTCTTTATAGAAAACTGTTTTCTGACTGCAAACATAGATTGCGAAACAAAAATAAGATTCTGTTTTCTAAACTATCTATCTAGTCTTAGAAATTTATCACTTAGGTATATATAAAAAGCTAAGAAAACATCCGCCAGATAGTCGGATGTTTTCTTTGACGTACACTTGCAGAATATGTAGATAAATCTTGAGATATTTAGATAGAATCGAGTATTTTATGGTTCACGTGGTGGCCAAACAAATATGTAGCCTTAGATCAAAGAGAGATATCAAAACGCTCAGCTCTTGAATCGCTCGTTAAACACAAAACTAGAAATCGCCACATTTGCGATTTGTTTAAGAATTTTGTGTTTACGACCGATGACATTTTACGAGTCATTAAAAGCTGATCTTTCGACTTTTCTCTTACCCCACGCAATGTAATTTGTAAATATGTTATCCAACTTTTCCTTGAGAAAAACACAAGGAAAAAACTGCGACAGTGTTAGTGGATATATTTTTAGAGTACACTTTTTCAGTAAAATGGATAAATTATGATAATCGCCTTACTACACACAATTGGACTAAATTTTTCTTGTAAACATGTAATTTTTCGCCTTTTGCGCGCCAGCATCAATTTATATACCACCTACATAATATGCACAAGACGATATATATGTCCTTACATAAGATCACTCTCTGCCAAAACAATCCATTTATTTGAGAAATTATTTGTTTATTTCTAAAATCATGAATATTTGACGTTTTGCCAAGTTTGTGTTGATTCGATGCGCTATGTTCATCTATCGGGCGATGCACTCGACGGCCCAATTTTATTATTTGCTGAACAATGTTGATGGCTGTAAGTTGTTAGCAGTCGGATATAGTTTATCTGTTTGTTCTGTTGATTGGCGTAATTGAGCTTCAGGAACGTCTATTGAGGCAAATGTTATAGAGCCTAGGCTTTTTATAAAGTACCTATAAGTCTTACAAACTTGGTGACGCGTGCGTGTATTGGCGCGTACACACGTTACAAATTGCAATTGGAACAGTTTTACCAAAAAATTATTACAAATAAGCAAACTCAAGCCTACATTTTTACTAACAAATACATAGTCGCTATTCTGTACACCGATACCAGGATACAACGACTAGATCTATTGGGTGACGTCATTCTTGGTTCAAATTACTACAAAAACAATACCTTCTTTGAATTCTAATTGGCCTGTATTTTTCCTAGAAGCAGCGAGCCCGGAAGGATGTGGCCATGTCTTTAATTAACTAAGGAAGCAGCTTCGTTGAATTGACGCAAAATATCGTGAGAAAAACATTGAAATAATAAAAGAGAATGGGCATTTTGGACCCAGTAGTTGTAGTATATGTATGTTATTTGAAAGGTAAGAATAGTTATTTTCAGACTCATGCGGGGAAAGAATATTTATAATTTTATTTTAGCAGTATATAATCTAAACACGTACAACTTTGATTATTGTTGTTATAGACAAAAATAAAGTCATTCAGTGATGTCCCCTTGAATTCTGTTTATAGTGAACGTATGTACCTACTAATTTGAAGTAATTTGGGTGAAGACTGACATTGCCTGGATGAGATAGCAATGGAAGAGCTGCTGAAAAGTTCAACTGTGCCAACTACCGGTTCATATCTGCAGCATGAATGCCAATTAAGCGTGCCTCCAGAACCCGTTTAAACTTATTCTACGTAAAACCTCACGATGAAGATTGATGAGCTGGTAAAGGTCGCGGTGGTCAGGTGAGAGAAAGACCTGGTTGTTGTAGCGATAATCGGGAGAACCCTTCAATCAGACAGAATAAACATCAAATCTTTTTACTGAACGTTTGGTGGTCGGTTGAGCATCTCTTGGTGCTTCTTGATCTCTTCACTATATAATAGGTTATTCCGTCTACTAACTTATGAACCTACGTAAGGTTTGTCTTTGATCTTGTACTTGCACAATACTTTTTTATATAGTATTGCTTGAATGATAAGACCAGCTAGTTACAGTACGTTCGACGGTTCTTGGCGCGCCTGAAGTTAGGCTCTGCGAACTTTAGCGTTCAAAATAAGCGCGTCAAATAAATGATTTATATAAAAAAAATGCCAATAACAGTTGTTAACAGCAATAACAGCAGCAGTTGTTAGCAGCAGTGTGTGTTGCTATTCGATCTGTTTTGCACTAGCGCACAAAATATAAGAAAGATTTTAACTAGGGAATATTTTGGTGAAAACCTTAGATGACTAATTAAATAGTTGTTTTTATGATTTGGCACACTTATTCTTATTCTTTGTCCTTTACATTGTAAAACTAGATTTAATTTCTCTAGAGTTATTACTTGTCAACGCAAAATGTATTGTAATCTCCAAGTCAACGCAAAATGTATGTTGATATATATATGTGGAAGCTTGTAATTAGAGATTTTCCCCACCTACGTATAAATTCTATATTTTTATTAGTCTGTAAGCTTTCTTAAAAATAAATAAATAAATAATAAATATTGACATTTATTTTTCAAACCTATAAAAAATAAATTTTTAACGAGTGCATAAACGCTAAAGTCCGCAGAGCCTAACTTCAGGCGCGGCAGGAACCGTCGAACGAACTGTACATGTACCTATTTATTGAAAGTAAAAATATATTACAAAAACTTTTTGCCTTACATTTGCAATGAAAGTATTTTGTACATACGTATACATACAGATGACGTCCTGCTAAAATAAAATGAGTAATAATTCTTTCCCTGCACGTGTCTGACTGTTAGCTTCCTTCAATCAAATGAAGCTTTTATTATGGCTTTTCAAATAGTATATGGCACAGCTTCATATAACTCTAGGTATAGGGTCAATACAAAAGTGCTCATTGTCCTTTAAATATGCATTGTACTGGCAGCTAACTAGCTCATTGTCTACCGGTAAACTTAGCCTGGCTTCCCATTGTCTATAAATTAAATGATTAACGGAAAGCCTAGACAATTTCTCGAATATCTTTCCTTCCTTTTCGTTTAATTCCCAGGTGCAATAATATTTACTGCATTACTAGCTTTTGCTAGCGGCTTCACTTAGGGGCTGTCCATTAATCATGTGATGTTTTTTTGGCATTTTTTAACCCCTCCCCTCCCCCTTGGTGATACATGGTAAGGTTTAAGACTACCCCCCCTCCTATATCACGTGTATTTTTTAGTACCTACAAAGAATCTTAGTTTTATTTTTAAATATTTATAAAATACAGGTGTGAGTATCATCTAATTTTAGTATAGAAAATTAAAGATTACAATAATAACGTTTAGAGGTAGACCGAAATGTTGCAGGTTGTTTTTGACTGACAAAAAAATAATGAAAGAAATGCGAAAAACTCGAAATCAAGGTCACACTACAAGTTGCTTTCTATTTTGTACGCATTTGACGAAATTAATACGTGTATACACGATATATTACTGTGATGTTTTGTGATTTTTTATGGACCCCTCCCCCCCCTTTCGAGCCTCACGAGATTAATGGACAGCCCTTTACGTAAACGTAGAAAATTATCTATAAGGAACATACTCCTGAGATGAAAATATATAATATATCTTATGTCCTAATCCAGGACATGGTCCAACCGTCTGCTAAATTATCATGAATTGATTTTACTGTGGTCCTTCGAGCCGGATATGAGTAGATTACGTTACTTGTTTTATGATTATAATTATTGTTTTGGTAGATTCAGTTTTTCATAACTCTTTGGTCACTTTTGTAATAGGAAAAAATTAACATACTCATAATTGTTAACTTTTTTTTGATGCTAGAAATGTTTTTTTCTTGCAATTTCTTTTGTCCAACAGATCTAATTTATGGATGTTCCTCTTTTAAATTTCTTAATAACATGCTAGATGTCTTATGTGAAAAGCAAACGCAAAATATTATTTTTATCGTTTGTAAAGAAAAGAAAAAAATCAACACAGTTGTTGACCAATACCAGCTCTTTATATAGAAGAAGAGCATGTTAAAGCAGTTAGCTTACTGCAATCAAGAAGCTTTTAATCTATAAGCTTCCACAGCAGGTGCATGTCTCTGATGACAGTGAAGGTTTAACTTATCTAAATTTTTAATCTGAGCTGTCAATGTGAAAATAACACATTTTGATACAAATGAAGAAAGGTTGTTAAAGCTGGAATTCGCCCGAACCGTAAGCGTGGGCGTATGCAACCGAGTGCTATAGTGACTTTCCATGTGTATCTAACGACGTTTTTCATTACACTCACTAAGATAATAATATAAATAAACAGGAGTTGACGCGCGACTCGCGGGGCTCACTTGGCGTCCAGTTTGATGCGATAAATGCACACTCTTCCGAACTAGTGCGAAAAATAGTAAATTGCGTGCCTAAAAGCGGTAGGTATAAAAGTGGATTTTCGAGTAAGTGCATTAAAAAAATCTTACCAGCACAAGCAACACAGGGCACTCCTCCTGAGAGCGCCTTATAGAAGAAGATCTCTCCGCTGTCGAGGTCACGGGGGCTCCAGGCGGCGGGCGCGCGCGATGCGCCGGCGCAGCACTCAGCTCGCCCCACGCGCAGCGCCGCCACCGAGCTGCAGCGCCCACCGCGGTCCATCCCCGTCCAGCAGATCCCGGCTAAGAACAATCAAGAAATTTATAAGTATTTATAGTACGCGGCAAATAAGTTTAACCCGTTGCTATGGTTACGCGCATTCGCTTCGATTGTGATCCGAAACTGGTTCAAATTGTGTGTCGAGTTTCAGTAAGTATATTGCAAGCGCATCACTTGTGACGGACAGGATTTTAAGTAAAAATTAAATAATTTATTTGCTATGAATGTAGGTACAAAAATATGGTGTTAAGTAAGAGAAGAGGCATACAAATTTTTTGTAGTAGAATAATTATGAAATAATTTTTAATACTTTTTGCATATTTGCTGCTTGCATATTTATTTTAATGATTGTTGTTTTTGTTGTTTGTTTTGTTTTTAAATGAAAAAGTAAAAAAAAAGGTCATTATAAAAAATAATGGTCAGTCAATTTACAAAAGAAATAAGTTTTCTTAAACATCAGTCTTTTATTAGTCTTTCATTAATGTAGCTATAACAAAACAGTTAAGGCCTCTAAATAAGATTATTGATGTATATTCTTGGATATATCCAAATGAATACAAGTAAATTAGCATAAACCCCTAATAATAAGATATCAATCCTCGGTAGACCGTACCCTAAGTGGCCTTTGTGAGCTAAGTCCAGTTTCGCTCTATCTTATCAGCCTATAACTTCGTAAGCGGAACATTACAAAATTGCAATACGAAGGTATAATAAAACGTTCGCTCCGGGTCCAGACTAAACATAAATTGAACAGATGTGTCTGGAGTGCGCTTGCGCAGGCGGCGGCGGCGGGCGGCTAGCTTGGAGCGCCGTATTCGGTCGGATTCCTGCGCATGAGTCACGGGGCTGGGCCGCGCGCGCCGCTCGCTAGACGACCGCCAGACACTATTTTTCAATGTGCGCCCGCGCCGGCCGGCGACGCGACCGAACGACCGCAACCCGACATGGCTATAACTAGTAATCGATTGACTTTTTACAACTATTCGCTCGAAAATACGGATCTAAGGATCAACTTTATATAACTTGCGGACGTCTTCAAACATGTTTACTATATTGATTGATCGCAATCTCCTAAGATATTGTCACGGTCCGTCGTCGGTTTGACATTTTAATTATATGTTTTTTGAGTAATTCTTTGTCAGTATTAGCAGTTGTCCAACAACATGCATGACATGATGACATTACCATCATGTCAATGTCAGATTTTATTTACACTTAATCAATCATATTTTTACCGAAATTAATGTTCTATATCCATAAGATGCAAATTTGATTGTTTTCACTCTGTAACTGTACGTTATTATTAAAAAAAGGGCAAGAAAAGCCTTTATTTGTTAAATTGGCAGCATCCATCAACAATTAGTCAAGAGTTAATACATTAAGTTTTAATAACTTCGGGTCAGACTTCGAAACCTATCCTCCTGCAGCGGGGTGTGAGGCAGGAGACGTCATTTCTCCGAAACTGTTCACGGCCGCAATGGAGGATGTCTTCAAGGTTCTGGACTGGAATGGACTGGGCATCAATGTCAATGGCGAGTACATCACTCACCTTCGGTTTGCCGACGACATAGTAGTCATGGCTGAGACTACGGAGGAGCTCAGCACGATGTTCAATGACCTCAGTGGAGCTTCCTAAAGAGTGGGGCTTAAAATGAACAGGGACAAAACCAAAGTCATGGTAAACAGCCACGTAGCACCCACTCCTATCAAAATCGGAAACTCTACACTCGAAGTTGTCGAAGATTACGTTTACCTCGGGCAGACAGTCCAGTTGGGTAGATCTAATTTCGAGAAAGAGGTCGACCGTCGAATCTGACTCGGCTGGGCGGCGTTCGGAAAGCTGCGCGGTATCTTCTCGTCCAACATACCACAGTGTCTCAAGACGAAAGTCTATGACCAGTGTGTGTTGCTAGTGATGGCCTCATAAGAAAACTTAAAGTCAGCCAAAGAGCAATGGAAAGGGCTATGCTCGGAGTTTTCTTGCGCGATCGAATCAGGAATGAAGATATCCGCAAGAGAACCAAGGTTGCCGACATAGCACGTAGAATCGCCAAACTTAAGTGGCAGTGGGTAGCGCACATTGCTCGCAGAACGGATGGCCGTTGGGACCGAAAGGTTCTGGAATGGCGACCACGTACCGGAAGACGCAGTGTTGGAAGGCCTCCTACAAGGTGGACCGATGACATGGCAAGAGTTGCGGGAATCCGATGGATGCGAGATGCACAGGACCGTTCATTGTGGCGACACTCGGGGGAGGCCTATGTCCAACAGTGGATGTCTTTCAGCTGATATGATGATGATGATGAACTCCGGGTGATTTGGCGTCAGACTAACTAAAGTCTGCTGATGATATGTCATCAGCAGACTTTAGTTCATGAATCATTTTGATACAAGTGCAGAAAGTTTGTTATTGCGAACGAGGCGGAATTCACACGAGCCGTAGGCGAATGTGTTATGGGGCCGAGGGCTGCAGTGATATATGTACACGCGTATCAAACGACATTTTTCAATACACTTACGACTTTTAGGGGTTGACTCGCGCCTCGTGGGGGACGACGCGCGCCCAGCCTGATACGATAAACAATTTTATTATAATAAAATTGTGGCGAGGGCGAGCACGTGCTTTTCCGCACTAGTGCGGAAAACAGTCCATTGCATTCCTAAAAGTGTTGGGATAAGAGCGGGTTTTTGAGGAAGTGTATTGAAAAATCAATTTGTCGTGTGAGAAGCATTTTTGTAGACGTAACCTTGATAGTGTGATGATGAGATGAGTATATACAAACTACTCTCCTAACTTTTGAAATAAAAATAAAATCCTGCGTTATAAGACATTTGAAAACGAGTGGGCTTAAAGGAATTTATTTATTAACGTTTTACAAATACTAATGGATTAATTTAAATTAATTAACGCTCTTAATGAATATTCAAAAAAGTTTGGAGATATAAATCCTATCGATATTAGCCGATTTTTTATTTTATCATTAAAAATAATATCTTTATATTTTGACATGTTTTAAAATCATTTTCTTATCTGCACTATACACCATTAAATTTTAGTCGTTTTAATCCCGCGGAGGGTCAATTCGGTATATGAAACACTATCGATTTGTAAAGAGAAAATTTAAAAAATAAAGTATTTTTTTTTTATTCGAATTAATTAATGTATGTACGAAAATAATTTCTTCAGCTTTCTATCCGTCAGCTGAGCGAGGCCAATAAACTATAGGTAGTTAGTACCCAACGACCCACAACTACCTATATGGTCATTTATTTAAAGAAATTAATTTAACTCGAGATATTAACTCGAGTTTAAAAAAAAATATCTTTACAAATCGATAGTGTTTCGTGTACCGGATCAACCTTCCACGGGATTAAAACGACCAAATTTAACGGTGTATATGAGATGAGCAAGCATTATAAATATGTGTCTAGGATCGATTAGCGTTTATTTGAGCTTGTTTTTGTTTTGTTTTTAAATTGTTATTGTCGATAATACCAAGTAGGTGTAGATAACCTCAAACTGTTTAGTCATAGTGCATAACAAATTTTCAGACAGTTACGTAATCATCCGTTAGTTGGTTCAAAATAAATCAATGCATAGGTGATTATAGCACTATTGGCTAGTACGCTCAATGTAAGTTTTTTTTTAATAGATATTATGCTATTTTTAGCTCTAACCGCGTTTTAATGTCCGTGACCTGTTCCACAGAAACCGTAAATTAGTTTGAGATGAAAAAAACCTTAATTTATTATACAGAGGTAAACAGTTTTTAAACTTTATAGGGTGAGTGGTAATTAGTGAACGATACTTAAACACGTGATTGTAGTCATGATAACAAACAACTTTTACTATGGGATCAAACCTGAAATCGCGAAAATCTGCCAAGTTCAGTACATTTTGACCAATTAGGCGAACGTGAATTTATTATCATGACTACAATCACGTGTTTAAGTATTGTTCACTAATTACCAGTCACCCTATATAATATAATTATAGTTATAATCATACCACGCTATAATATCATAAAGGTGAAAGTTTGTCTATATGTATGTATGTTTGTTTGTTACTACTTCACGCTTAAACGGCTGAACGGATTTGGATGAAATTTGGCACAACGGTAGACCACGTCCTGTAAAGCACATAAGATATTTCTTACCTCGAGAGTAAATTGCGTGACCTTTTTGGGAAACTAAGTAAAATGGGGGTTGGGCTTGGCGTATGGTCACGCAATTTTGAACCAATTTGGCGCTAGCATCGAATTCAAGAGTACAAAACGTCACATTTCCAATGTCAACCGATCGGAATTAAACTCGAGAGTAAGCCCCCAGTTTTACTTGGCCATATCATAAAGTGAACAATTTCTATGATCTGGCCACGACATATACGCCGTTAAATTTTGGTCGTTTTAATCCCGTGGAGGATCGATTCGGTACATGAAACACTATCGATTTATGAAGATAAAATTAAAAATAAAGTACTTTTATTCTAAAACTCGACTTAATTTATGAATGTACGAAATTAATTTCTTTAGGTAAACGAGTCAATGAAATCAATTTCATACATGCGTAAATTAATTCGAGTTTAAAAAAAAATCCTTTATTTTTCATTTTTCTCTTTACAAATCGATAGGGTTTCATGTACCGAATCGACCCTCCGCGGGATTAAAACGACCAAAATTTAACGATGTATAATTATATTATTTGCTCGTATTATTTTAGTTGATTAGATAGCCAGGAGTATTATATATGTAATTTTATTCAAGACGTTGGAATACATTTCGCGGTCGTCTGGCACTGCAACGGTTTCCATGGTAACCGGTTGTCGGGCCTACGTGAGAGAACTCGACTCTCCCATCCTGTGTTTTCCCGGCTCACGTCAGGTTTGAAGGAAGTAGACATGTTTTATTTCACCTTGACTTGACCTTAGCTATTAGTAGATCCTCCTAACTTTCACAAATTGAATAAAATAAATAGCTTTTTGAGAAAATACTTAATTTTTTATTTTATCTTTTTTTTTTTTTTTTTTTTTGGGTAAACCTTCAAAAGGCGCCCGGACTTTGTGGGTAAGTCCGGGGAGAATTTTTTTTTCTGGGATTTTTACCTCACTTGAACCACCCCGATGATCACCATCAGCACATAGAAGGGGTGCCATTACCTCTTAAAAGACTATTCCGCAACCCCCCTCCGTGCCCCCTTTTTTATTGTATCTAAACCCTGAAAAGTTACAACATATGTGTATTTTCTATTATTATTATTTTTAGTAACTTGTTGAGTTTGTTGTCAAAGTTGAGTTTTTTGAGTGATCGGGAGATCACAATAGAGGGTAGGATATTTTTTTCATCAAAAATCAATCAATCAATCAATCAATTTCTTTTCTACCTTTCTTTTTTTCTTCATTGTTTTGTTGAAATCTGCTGCTCATTAAACAAGCAAATAAGATTTGTCGTCTTTGACGTTTAGAAGATATTACGATAGACTAGGATTGAAATTATTTGCCTACAATTTTAAGGTTGCAAGTAGAATCAAATGTAAAAATATCCCCTCCCCTCACACCTCTCTTTTATTTATTGAGCAGCAGATGTTGATTTGTTTAGAATGCCGTGTTGTATTAGGTCCGCCTATAAAATTATATACTCAGGTTTGCGGTCCGTTGAAGCCGTGAAAAAGTCAAACTTCAAATTCACTGGGTAACTACTTCTCGTTGACCTAGAATCCTGAAGTTTGGCATGAAGCAAGGTCTCATAGTAAGTACAAGTATAGGAAAAAATCTAAAAACTGTAAATTTGTTGTGTCACCAAAAACATTTTTTACGATTCGGAAAAATCTGTCAAGCTCAATTCGGGAATAGAGCTGTTTTCGCAGGTAAATTTGTTCGGAACCCTCAGTGCGCAAGCCCGACTCGCACTTGCCCGATTTTTCAGCTTGACAACTGCAACTGTTACCAACGACAATAAGCGCCAAGTGCTAATAGCTAGCGGTCTTTTGGTCAATCGGTGCGACAATGAACGTTCGAGAGGGATTTGCGAGTTAAATCATCCTAACCGCCTATTGGTTAGACTGCGCTCGCAAGTGTTGCTACCATGCACGACTTATACTACGGGTAGGGTTGCCATATCTAAAATCCGGCAACTAGTACAAAAAACATAGATATATAGCATCTTTCACTCTATTTTTGTTGCGTAGGAAATTATCCAAAAAATGACTACTTCTTCTATGGGTAGAGCAAGAGGGAATATCAGTTTTTTTATACCCGGACTGCACTCCGACTACAAATGATACCTCGACCGGACGCCTTTTAAATTAGGACAAATCCGGGAAAACCCGGACGGTTGGCAACCCTAACAACGGGCTACGTAATGACATTTTTCTATCAAGAAGCCCTCCGTGCCTTCGCAAATTGTGATGCTACTTTTTAATGAAGCCTCGAAAGTTTAAATTGATATATGGCGCGCGTTAATGTCCAGAGCGTGCTTGACCGGTTCTCGGTATTCGGACTTCAGCACAGGCAGTAAAGCACCTTGGGAGAAATGTAAATATATTCGAATATGATTTTAGTGTGGCGAGCGAGGACGTTGACTCCGGCCGTCGTAGGAGCATGTTGCTTATATCTTCGGAGGCTAGAGTATTGATCAGATATATAGAGCGCTACTGTACTCATGTGTGACGTATTTTAAAACAAAACAATGGCAACCAATTTTTTGCCAGTGATTAGTCTTTTTGATCATAAAACATACGAACAGTATTAAGGGTTCAGTATTCTCGGCGCCCTGACCAGCCTCTCAAGAATACAACATTAGACTTTAGTTTGACTGTTTGCATAGGTGCTTTGGGTGCTACATGCTAATCTTTTAGATCAACAATCCATTTATCCATTCTCATCCATACAAACCAGCCACCCTGCCTTCCTTTTGAGGATGTGCGTCCGTTTAAACTAATTCAAGCGCTCTACAGAACATCTAAACACCTCACTAGTCTTTATCGGTCGGTTCCGTCAACTTTGGCGCCACAATTTGGAGCCGAGATCCGGCTGCGATTGTGTGGGTGTGAGAAATGGCGACAAAAAATCTGTTAGCTGAGCATGGCTAGTGTGTTTGTAACTTCGCGCTGTCGAGAGCATAGGATACTCAAATGTTAAAAAAAAAATTAAACTTACTAATCCACACTTCCCGTATGGATTAGTAAGTACTAATACTCAAAAAATATTTCAGAAATCGGAACACAGACGCAACGGCAACTTAACGGCAAACAGATTTGGGCAAGTCACATATAATTGAATTTAAAAGCACTTAATTAAAACTTTTTTATCCTAGTAGTATATTCTTTTTTACGAATCATTAAAAATGTCTTCTACCGCTCTGAATGGAGTGAGAGGGACCAGATTTTACTGACTACAACCCAACATGTTCCTTCAGTTAAACTTTCCAAGGATCACGGCAACCGTTTCAAAATTTGGCAGTATATTCTTGTGGTATAACTTAGAAATTCAAAATTAGAACTGTACTTTCGTATAAAGATGTTTTAAAAAAAATCTAGCAGTAACAATTATCACGTGGCATTAGGTATATTTCTGTAGGTATTAAGCAGAAAATTTGATAATAACGACACATTAATGTAAGTTGCAACCAGTCTGTCGCCAGGGTTCCAACGACATTTTTCCACTTCAATGGGACACAAAGGTATTCAATAACACACGCAGGAGTTTCAGGAACTATGGCACTAGTATTGCATATTAATTTGCTTTGATAAAAGGAACTGATCGTGAGCTAAATATTAAGTAGGTGATATTTACCAGTGATCTATACTAATATTATTAGAGGAAAGATGTGTATTTTGGTTTGTAATGAATAAACTCAAAAACTTCTGAAGCTATTTTTAAGAATATTTCACTAGTAGGATGTTACTACTGTATCACTCAATGAAAAAGCATATACAACATTATTTTTTGTATATGTGAAACGTAAATATAGTTTGTTCAGAATCAGTAACTGAATCGATTCCAGTCATTTTTACACCATGTTACATTTTTTCCCAAAAATATTTAAGAAAGGTCATAAGTTGGACACCACAGTACCACTAAGTACAACACAGGTCACGGCAGATCATAGCGGGCACTAGGAACTAGAAGGGCGGGATTTGTCGTTGGATGATTTTACGTACCACAAAAAAAAAAGTTCAGCTGGGTGCGGAAGCTGACCATGTGTTAGTGTGGTCAACCAGGCAACATAATAAGCTTATAATTTTGTGATTTTTGATGATACAGTTAATAAATAAATTAGTATTATAATATAGTAAATTTTTGTACATAGATTCTTTGCATAAAAATACTAGACCCGAAACACTAAAAATAAGGCTGTATATATTTTCTATTTTCTCGCTGGTGACAACACTGGCAAAAGTTTATATTTTCAGATGGAGATTTGTTTTATTTTATCACTTTATAATGTCCTCTGAAGCTCCGAAGGAAACCAGGTCAAGAGCTTGAGGGCGAGAAGTGGCTTCGTAGACAAGGACCCTTAAAACGTTAAAAATTTAGGTCCTATTGTTTTACAAGTTTCACAAAACAATAGATAAGGTCGCAGTGTAGACACAACAAATACGAAGTAAGTCGTAAGTCACGGGAATATAGTTAGCCTGTTTCAGGAAATGTGGAAAAGATTTGAAGATGGAGTTCTTAACGGAAAGCCTTAGAATAAACTTATGGATAACTTAGCAGCAGATTTAATCATCACTCGCTAAAGCAGCGGGGTTTTTTAAAGAGTTACCGCGATCCTGGAACTCAAAGGAAAATTGAAGGAAGACTTAAAGCGGCTAAAGTTATTGGATGACTGCTCAATCTCAAAAAAAATCTTGTATTCTAAAATCATCTATGTTGGCAAACAGACGACTTTTTTCCATTCAAGTAACTGGTCAATATAATTATGTATCGTACTCCTGATGTAAAGCTTAAAAATGCATCAGCAAACTTTTAAACAGTACCTACAATTCTCACGACAGTAAAGAACTGGAATCACATAAATAAAAGCTATAAGACCCGCAGTCTCCATGAAAATAGTTCAGTTACAATCCGATGTGTGTACGGATAATATTGTTGGAGCAATTAGCGGGGGAATTCTAAACGATCGTGAAAAACAAACAAGCGAGGAGTCAAGAGCGGGCACGCTGGAAATAGATCAGAGGCGTCATCGTGTCAACCGTGCGAGGAACGGGCACAGGGCTGACTGACACCCTAGTCTTACAAAAAAAAAAAAAAAACGAAAAAGAAAATGCTTTTGTTTTTATCTATGCTCTGAAAGCGCTGAATTCCGAATCTTAAAAAAAAAATATGCTGCCTACGCATATTTAAAATTGGAGTAATAAATAAAACGTTCTATTTTTAAATAAGTTTTACTTCGAAGCTTATAGGATTGATACTCTGTGGTAAAAAATAAACGTATGAGTATAAGCAACCCTATGAGTTAGTATATGAATGGCCTAAGAATAGTGGTGTCTAAATCGGTCAGTCTAATTATATTGAATGACCGTTTTATCCGCACTATCAACAATCATTTAACAACATCCGCTGCCTTGATTTGGTTAAAGTAATAATATTTAAGAGTGATTTACGTAACATAGTTTATTAGTTTTGGCAGAGAGTCCGTTATAAATTAAATGTCACAGCCTCACAGGTAAATGTATATTAATTTTTAGAATTGAGAAATGCCGTGCATCCTGTTTGGCACTTGTTATTTTGATGGCTTGATCCCTACTCATGGAGGAAATTTTTTGTTACTTCTGCGAGGAAATGATTGGCTTTTGCCAGCGACTTTTGCTCGCGAAATAGGAATAATATAAATAATAATACAACGTTAAATTTTCATCCGTGGAGGGTCGCTTAGGTACATGAAACACTATCGATTTGTAAAGATAAAATTAAAAATAAGGTACTTTTTTTCTAAAATTCGAAATAATATACGCACGTACGAAATTAATTTCTTTAAGTAAACGAGTCCATGACCTTGGAGGTAGCTGTCGGTCGTTGCGTAGTAACTACCTACTGTTCATTGACCTCGCTCAGCTGACGTTTACTTAAAGAAATTAATTTCATACATGCGTAAATTAATTCGAGCTGAAAAACAAAGAGCAGTGGTGGCCGAGTGGTAACGGCCCCGACTTACGAATTGTAGGTGGCTGGTTCAAACCCAGCCAGGCGCATTACTTTGTGTAATTTATATCATCACCACTGCTCTCAAAACGGTGAAGGAAAACATCGTGAGGAAACCGGCATATCCTAGAATCAAAAAATTCGAAAACATGTGACATCCACCAATCCGCACTGGGCCCGCGTGGTGGATTTACGGCCCATTCCCTCTCCTACAGAGGAGGCTTGAGTCCCAGCAGTGGGAACATTAAAAGGCTGATGATGATGATGATGAAAAAAATATACTTTATTTTTTAATTTTCTTTTTACAAATCGATAGTGTTTCATCTACCGAGTCGACCATCCACGGGATTAAAACGACTAAAATTTAACGGTGTACGTAATTTTTTTTGTAAACCGGACTAGTTTTTGAGTTTATTAATTACAAACAAGGATATATTTTTCTTTTTATATTTTATGATATAGATAGGAAAGCATTCTTTATTTTTAGTGGAAAATCATTACATAACCGTTTCTATTCCGGGTAGTGCAGGAGGGAGCGTCAAACTGTTACTAACTAAACCCACCTATTTACCTTTAGGTGCCCTTTGTAACCCAGAGACGGGTGTCTCGGTAACTTTTTCACACTTACTACATATACATAAGTAAGCATCCTGAAAATAATTGTTGACAAACCAGGCTGTCACATCACTATACTCCATTTGTTTAGGTACGTAACTAATTGTCTTAACCTGGACATGTCTTTTATTTAAAAATTGTCTAAAATCTTAATGTAAAAATGTTTACAATTAATTATTTACCTAAACGGTGTTAGGTAATTAACTACATGTAAATTATCTTTATATATCTTTTATACGATATTTTTTAAATAAAAATATTTAACAAGATAGTTTACGTTTAGTTAAGTACTTAAATAGATTGAGTATATAGGTTCTTTTTGGCGGGATTTTTTCGAATGAAGTTCAGCGGCTGTTTTAATTATTCACAAATTGATTCCTATACCATGATTTTTAATTAGATGAATCAAAGTGACAGCAGTGGACAATGCCCAACTGTCAAATAGCAATGCCCAACAGTCAAACAACCATTGTTATAGCTGTCACTTTACTTCATCTAATAAAAATCATAGTATAGTGGACATTGTTTTGTAAAGTTTTTTCGTATCTCAAATGTCTACACAATTGGACACTATGTGGAATCATTTACAAAATAGGCGCGATTTCTGGTAAAATGTAGCTGAGAATTTGATTGTAGTATTCACTAACTCAGCGAAGCTTACCAAGGAGGATCACTCGATTTATTTGTTGCCAAAAAATGAAAAAAAAATTGAAACATTTACAACCGTATTCTGATGAAAAACAAAGTAATTTTAATCTGTACTAAAAAAAGGAAATAAATTTAATAAAAAAAAAAGAAACGTCGGCGATAGATATACATACATATATAATACATTAAAAATATGTTAATAACACAATATATAAAATATATTTTGTTACTAATTCACTTACAAGTTATGGTTTTTTTTAAATATATTTTCAAATTACTTTGAAAACAAGTTTTTTCTGCTTATGTACGAGCATCAAGGTAACATTAAAATGTTTACGATCCATCAAATCATAATTTTCCAAGATCTCTTCAACAGTTTCCTTAGCAACACATTCCCTGTTTAATACAAATTGCTGGGCTAATGGAAGTTACGTCATAAAATCTACAAAACAGTTAGTAGCTGAGACGATCACTATTAATGAGCCGTAAAGTTTTACCGCCTAACTTCAAAGTGGCTGTGACAAAGGCGTCTAGCTCTCAGACGGCCTAATAAAAGCCTCCCGTAAATTAAGACCTGGGGACATCTAATGAAATGCATGTACATATACTCTAAGTCAGGGATTGCCAATTAGTTCCATTGCGGGTTCGTTAAAAAAAATCGGTCTCGGATTCTGAAATAATCTGTTTCAGCCCGTTTGCTAGATAACCAGCAACCAAGTTTTAAAATATAATTTTAAAAAAAGTAAATCGCAATATTTTATTAACGATATATCTATTTAAAAAATCACAAGTACCTAAAATTAATGCGAATAATATTTTTTTTTTTGTTTAAATAGTATGTATCATTTAATTAATTTTGACATAGCCACCAAATAATATAATTTGAGTTTAGGTAGGTTCGGTAGATTTTTAACGCCTCTTGGCATGCATGACAGAGCGACCTATGAACTTAAATTTAAGATTTGTACTATGTAGGTATATTAGACACATAAAACAAAAAATGATTACTGTTATGACATTCTTAGGCTTTTTGGTCCGCACAGAATAGATACAGCTAGTCCGGATGCAGATTGCGGTCCGCCACTTGGTAATCCCTGCTCTATGTATTGCAAAGTCCGTCTAGCGTTTAAAGGGTACCTAATTTAAAATTGTGATTGTCTGGCAGCCTCCCGCCGACCTAGTTCTCGTTTCTGGGACAGTGAAGGACAAATTTAACCAGGTGTCTGGGTTGAAAGCACATTTTGCATAATATGATAAGTCAGCGTCTAGCCGTTTGATTAAATATTTTAATTTTGGGATGTTAACACAGAATTCATGTTCCCTTTAAGTTAGTTAAGCGGCCAGCCCGACTTGTTAAGTTATTCAAATCTATTAAGATTCAAACATTAACATCAGTTTACATAGTTATTTAATTACAATATTTCTCGGGAACTAAGATATATTTCTTGAAAATTGTTTTCTTAGAAATCTTTTCATTTAGAATTAAAATAAATTTATTCGTATAATTTAGTTTACTACCTACATAAGCCTGTTATTAAAATAATTTGGTCCAATTGAATGATAAAAATCGCGTTATTTTGCAGTTAGTAAGAAAATATATGATGTCGTTTCGAAACGAGATTATTAGTGGTAAGTGGAAGTCGTAATTTTAAATATTTTTTGTTTCTCATTAGGAAAATGAAAAATACGTAATAAATTAACGTTACGATTGCGTATAAAAAATAATGAGTTTTGAACTTAATTTATTTATAATATATAATAATAATAATTATTATTATTATTATATATTAAATGGTTTATGTACCTACACAAAAGTACAGAGACGGACTTAATACCTTAGGCGTAATGATAATGGCGAGTATATCACTCACGATCGGTTTGCCAACGACAAGTAGTCATAGCTGAGATTACCAAGGAGAGCTGAGAGTACAACGCATAGAGACCTCAGTAGAGCTTCCTAAAGAATGGGTCTTAAAATGAACATGGACAAAACCAAAGTCATGGCAAAAAATCATGTAGCACCACACCTATCAAGATCGGAAACTCTACACTCGAAGTTGTGGACGACTTCGTTTACCCGACACAAACGGTCCAGTAGGATAGGTCTAATTTCAAAAAACGCCAAAGGTCGAATCTGACTTGGCTGGAAAGCGTTTGGAAAGCTGCTCGGTGTTTTTTCGTCCAACATACCATAGTGTTTCCAGAACGACGAAAGTCTATGACGAGTGCGTGTTGCCAGTGATGACATAGAGCTCTGAAATGTGGTCACTCACAATGGGCCTCATCAGAAGGCCTAACGTCAACCAAAGGGCAATGGAAAGGAGTGAGTCAGTCATTGCATGATCGCATCAGGAATGAAGATATCTACAGGTAAGCCCGAAGAATCGCAAAACTTAATTGGCAGTGGGCAGGGCGCATACTCAGGACACATACCAACCCGCACTGGGCCCGCGTAGTGGATTACGGCCCATTCCCTCTCCCAGAGAGGAGGCCTGTGTCCCAGCAGTGGGAACATTAAAAGGTTGATGATGATGATGATCATCAGATGAGAGCAAATACTCGCAGAATAGATGGTCGATGGGGAATAAGCCGAAAGGTCCTGGTTTTGTTGAAAGGCCTCCCACAATGTGAACAGATGACCTGTTGAGGGTCACATGAATTTGGTGGACGCGAGATGCTCAGGATCATTCATTGTTGCGAAACTTGGCGAAATATGTCCAACAGTGGGCATGTTTCGGCTGAAATGATAGCCTCCGAAAAATAAACGTAGCAATAATGTCGACTGGTATAGTTCTAAATATACCTATATGGATTTTGATGATTTTAAATCCGACATCACGTTTAAACGGCTGGTCCGTATATTTTGAAAAAAATATACTTCTAGTCATGACATACTAAACAAGCACGTGATTTATAACTTGTTTCTTGTGGCACTGACGCTACAAAAAATTTGGTATATAAATTATTTAGAGAATAGTTTTATTTAGATTGGCGCCAACATTTAAGAAATATGAGGTTTTTATTGCCTTTCTACTTTTCAATAATTATAATGTAATTTGTTTATTAACTTTGATAAACTAACATGTTTAAGATGACTTTTGTTGATATAATGTCCCTATATCTCCTTTATAAATATTATTAAAAAAAAAACTATATACTTAAGTATTGCGTTCTCTTAACCGACTTAAAAAAAGAGGAGTTTTTTAATGCATGTTTTATTGCAATGTATGTTTTATTTACCTAAATGTGTTTTACTAAACAATGATCGCACTATAGCCAAAGGCGTTGTCTATAATTTTAGGCCCCATGATACAGTTGTTTTCCGTTCCCTCTATGACCTGCTTCCAGTCTCACTCACTACTTCAAAACGCTGCACTGTGAGTGGCCTGCTTTCAGTCTCACTCACTACTTCAAAACTTGATGTCAAAACAAACCATAGTTTCCCAACTTCGTAGAGTTATTAAAT
Source organism: Leucania comma (assembly GCA_958295575.1). Classification (NCBI taxonomy): domain Eukaryota; kingdom Metazoa; phylum Arthropoda; class Insecta; order Lepidoptera; family Noctuidae; genus Leucania; species Leucania comma. The sequence continues at coordinate 14,527,408 of OY282480.1, read as the reverse complement.
ACATCGTAGCAGATGTGCTACGTACGCGTGCTACGAAAATCAATAGAGAAATAAACATTTTTTTTGTCAACTGACAGTTCTTTTTTCAAACCTGACATTTGTTTTACATAGACAGACTGTTTATCTTTTTTCAAAATATATGATGTATGCTTTGTCATGAACAGACTGTAGTCTTTTCAAATATGACGTATGGAGGGAACATACAGGGATTGCATGAGGGTTCGTGGTTGCAATTTGTAATCCGATAGGCGTCTGCATTCGATAACAATAACATAGGCATGAATACCGCCAATTACGAGCGTGTTTCAACGTGAAATACGATAGCTTAATAGAACTTCCATTTTGAGCGTTTATTTTGGCTATCCATTTTAATATTTAGACTCTGTTTGGATGTAAATAAATTGATGAAGTTTATGTTTACACAAGAATGGTATTCGTATTTAGTTTCAAATTGATTTTTCACTTTGGACGATTTTTGTTTATAAAACATTATAACATTTAGTTTTTGCTTGTTAATAATGTTTAATGTGACGTTATTTTTATTGTTGAAAAGACTTACTTAATGTGCTTAAAAGGCCTTTGGATGTAGTTGGATTCTATAGTATCCCAAGTTATTTTTACGTAAGTAATTTACTAAAACTAATAGCGAACACAACTAGCCAATTGTCCTAATTAAAACATACATATATACATAAAGAAGCGAGTTTTGTATACAAGTAAATACTACTTCTAATTAAGGGCAGGCGAGAACTTAAATTGAAGTTGACGCTGAACTGGGACACAAAATACTCCAATTTAGGAGCCCCAGGCTATCGCGGACGGGCCTCTAGGCCGGCGTAAGGCCGACCGCGACAGGTCGCAGGATCTCAGTCGGTCGCGCACCACGTACTTTTTCAATTTCTACTAACAATGGTTGGAGACGCGGGAGTGCACCGATGCACCGCCGACTGCTCCACGCTTGCATTCGCAATAGTGATGCGACACTTGCCAGCCTGTGTAGGATATCGATTTATACATTTTGTTACCTAGATTTTAATTTTCAAGGCCGTTAGATGAATTTAAAAATGCTGTTCTAGATTTATTTACATATTGATAACTAAAAATATAACTTTGATAATGATTTATTTAAACAAACCACAGATCATAAACAAGTTACAACATAATCGATTGGACTTGTTATAGCTTTTCAATATATTTACTTAATGAATTCCAGTCGATACAACTAAAATATACCGTTGTAATCGATTACTGGCACATAGATAACAAACGGGTTCCAGACGTTATGATTAATTGCTTCTTTGAAGTCAACAATTTGCGCATGAGGAGTTAAATGCGCGATAACGTAAAACAGATGGAGCGATGTGATGTTAATTGTAAGTGTGCACAGATACAGCCGGCACACCGGGCTTCTCACGTCGAAATTCATGGAAATATTTGTATGTGGCAAACACGAGGGACACACATAAATCTGGTCGGGTGATTGAATGCAGACGCGTAAGCGTGCCCGTGCGCATAATTCAAAGGGGCGATCACCAGGAATCGCCGCTTGGCATGCAGACGGCTGCGTTCATTCCAAAGCAATAAACCCGTTAGTGGCGACGTAATGTGCATATTGGAGAACAATAAACGACTTACACGGACCGTGCCTCCGCTCTGTCCACCGATAAATTCATCAATCGTCATGTTTCCTAAAAGTATTGCCATGAGTTGCGTTGCAATGATCTTCCTCAAAATGTAGCGGGCAAGATCACTAAGTTGCAGTATAATAATATACATTTTGAGTATCGGTCTTATATGTAACCATTCACTTGGCAAAAGGGAAAAGAAAAATATTTATCAGTAAATTTTGAAGTTTACTTAACACTAAACTGTAATCAGAATAACCCAATTCTTCCTTTTCAATAATTCTTAAAATCTATCGATATCGATAAATTTTGCATCGCCAACCCGCAGGCGTTCGGTTGTCCGATATACGGTTCTTCTGGCACCGTCGCATCGCCGACGGATCGAGAGTCGAGCCCAGACTACCGAACTCTTTAATATTTATTTACACATGCAAATATGCACACAACCGGCCGAAAACATTACCAAGCGGCTCCGATCCAGTCTGATGACTATTTTTTTTTTGAGTTATGTTGACATTACGCGGACAATTTTTTGTCACATTTTACTTTTACATGTTAGAAAATTCTTAGAAATGATCTTATTACATGATACATGTAAACTTTGATAAAGACGCTTATTTTACTAAGAATACAGTCATTCGCATTTCATTGATGTGACGTCTGTCAACATCATGTGCATTCTAATTCTTTTTTTTTAAATTGTTTTGATGGACTCACACAATCATTCTATGACGGATATAATTTATAGATTACATTTGTATATATACTTAACCATATTTAGATACATTTTTTAGAACCGTTTGTATTTATTGAACCTTTCAATACTTTCAGGCCAGCATGCTCCATCATCGCTTACCATAAGGTGAGATAGTTGTCAAACACGAGCCTATTCAAATACAAAACAGTCGATAAAAATAAATTTTAGTTAGGAACAACTCTAATTAAGTTTAAAAACAAACGAGTTATCAATTATCATTTTACGATGTGCTTAATGTAGGCATCAACGGTTACCCATTATTTTTCCAGGGTCATGAAATCAACCAGACGTCGCGCCGAAGTTAATGAAGTAAAAACGAGTATATACTTACTCGTAAAATAATGCGTTGATATCGGTGGCTAGCTAGGCAGCAACTACACGCACAGGATATATACTTACGTACAGAAGGCTGCAGGCTCTAAATGTATGTGTGTTTATCACCTCATTCCTCCTAAACGGCTTGACCGATTTGAACGAAATTTCGTTTGTATATTTGAGTGACTCCTTGGATAGTTTGAAAATATTTTTCAAACTATCTCACAAAAATATAATAAAATTCTCAAATATACAATAATTTTTTTAGATGAAAAACCAGTTTTCGTACAGGAGAAAGTCTGTCGGGACCTCTAGTTTTTAAATATTCTCTCAGTCTTAGTGATAGCGATTATCGCAATGACAATGGATTCCTCATGTGAAATATCACATGAGCAATCTCTTGTCATTGCATTTGAATTCGATAGCGCGTATTTTCACTTGTTGACACAATATCACTTGTGTCTGCACTCCGCATAACTTCTAAACTATACACGCGTTTACATTAGTAGGTAAATACCTAATACATAAAGTGCGTTTTCTACTGGCATCTAAATGCATCTATGTATGCGTGTGTCTGTTTTTCATCTTTGTAAGGAGCGGAGCTTCTACACATATTTATTCCATGGACCTAGGCTGGCCGCAGCCGGGTGGCGGTCTAGCCAGCGGATGTTTCCCAGACAGAGAAATATTATGTTATTCAGTTAAGTGGATATTAAATACATAGAAGCAGGCGCTAACTGCCGCTAATTTCACTTAAACGCTGGTAGCTGCGTGTACGCGCCATAACTAGCCGGTTTTATGGGCGAATTATACGAAGACGACGCTGCTCAAAAATTGGGACGAAAAATAGTTCCATTCAGGACATTCAGGTTAGTTATTTGACACAAACATCTCGAGTCTCAAGCCTTTACGATATCTGCCGTTTTATGGCCCATTAAAATATACGACCGAGTTTTTGGGAGTTGGATGCTGGCTTCGGTATTTATTTCGGCCACGCAAATGATGTTGCATCGACAAGTAAATATAAAGACTTTAATATCCTTACGGGGCAAAAAAAAAATGCAGCAATTTTGAAATCAATTAGTTTGAAGGCACGGTGTTATGGCTGCAATAAATGTTTTTTTTTTGCGAACAATATAACATACGAGTATTTGTTTCTGGTCACACTATAAAACTGAAATTAAATTCGAAAGGGGTTTTTGGCGGGATTTCGTCAAGAAATAAATAATAATAAAAAGAAATTCTTGGAGCAACAGGCAGTTTGATATTTCCTAAATGTTTAATTTGGGAAATATCAAGATTAAACGTAAAAACGTCATGCGAAAAATGTGTGATAGATGGTCATTTGTCTAGTTTCCTCATTATTTCAGTGTTCGTTATGATAGTATCTAACAGTTTGACACACGAGCGTGGTCATCACTGTCAGAGAGACAAGTGCGTCGCTTCCTGCGGTTCCGCTTCAATGCAACTATGTGCGCCAACCGCCAAATGACTGCTTTTTATGTCACATTCTTTTGAGATTTTTTAAGAAAATTCTCAATTATAGCTCGGGGTTGGAATTGTGCCCGGGGAATGATGATAGGCATTTGAAAAGTGTTTATGAGCCCACTTATATAACTTGTCATGAGACTACTCTTTACTACGTTTTATTGTTAGGTATCGTGTGTTGGCAGTTTGGCACATGTCTTGCCATCTTAGTGATTGATGTCAAATTGATTCACTTATTGTAGGCCTTGGCCTACTGTCCACGATGCGTAGCTTCATAGACGCTTATTCGTCATTATTATGAAAAAATTTTATGTGATGAGCAAGATCATTTGTTCTGTGTCTGGGTGTAATATATCTATAATATGTATGTATTTAGCAATATATAAGTATGTTTATCAGTTGTCTAGTACCCATAACACAAGCTCTGCTTAGCTTGGGACTAGACGACGTTGTGTGATAGTTGTCGAATATTATATTATTATATTTATATTATATTATATTATAGGTACGCCTGGTCACAGCTTACAAACAACACTATGAAACTCTGTCGACGAAGCTGCAACGACACGACGGAACGACATTGCTTTACCTAGGACATTACTGGCACCCCGTGCCTCGGAAAGTACGTAAAGCCATAGGTCTCGGTAGTCATTAGTAGATCTTTGACAGTCGTTATAGGTAGTCAGACGCCAGAAAGTCTGACCATCAGTCTATTCAAAAAGTATCGTTGCTCCTCTGGGTTGTGGAGTACATGGCAAACCGGCGATAGGCGTTGCTTGCCCATAGTATTCCTAGGAAGCACATGATCTAGTGTCACATCACACGACTTCATTCGATCGTGGGTGTCACGGTAAAATCTTTTGGAGTCATTTTTCAACACACACATTAGCAAGGTTTATGCACCAAAACAAAACACTGCTACAGGAGTAGACTGAGCCATAGACGTCCACGTCTTTAGCCGTAATTATCCTGTCAAAAAATTAAAATTATGTAATAGGCTGTAGACGGTCTGACAAAATGTATGGGATTTTGAAGTGTCATATCATAACACTTGACTATTTGCAAATGTTACTACGTGTTAAGAAAATTTGAATTTGGTGGACTACCCTGGTGCTTTCAACAAGCAAGACCCCTGTACTGTAAGCTGCAAGTCTACACGCTGTTGCAAGGATCTAGGTACTGTTGTAAGAATTATTATTCGTTGCAAGTGTCGGTGTTCCTTAGTGTGGAATTTCCTGCCGGAGTTTGTTTTTCCTGATGGCTACTAGCTGAGGATATTTAAGTCAAGAGTAAATAGGTTACTTCTAGGCAAGCGTGTTCCTTCGCGAACCACCGTGGTCAATCGCGGGCTTACCTTTTTTTAGGTTTGAAATCATTTAATGACATCTCCCTGACACACCCTCCTTTGGGCGGCGCGGGAGGGTGTGTCAGACTTTTACTGACTAAAAACCTACGCCTGTTGCTTCGTTACCTTTCATACTGGGGCCGAATCTTCCTTTCAGAAGCAAACCCTTGGCTTAGTAGGCCCTGCTGGGCCCCTACAGTTTCCTGACATCTCCTTGAGGCGCGCGTGGATAACTACGCGCTGTCGTCGACTTGGACGTATACAAATATCATAAAAGAAAGTTCGTGAGTGTGTGTTTGTGTTTGTTACTTCTACACGTTTGAACGGCTCAACGGATTTGGATGATTTTTTTTTTTTTTTTTTTGTAATTTGGTTTTGGAATAACACATAAGATACTGACGGGTAAAGCCAACAGCTAGTTTATAATAAAAATTGCGGTGGAAATAAGCTTTAATGTCTTCGAAGTGTTTTTATTTGACTGGCCTGTTGGTCTAGTGATTAGGGGCCCTGACTGCTATGATGGAGGTCGTGGGTTTGATTCCCACTCAGGGCAAATGTTTGTGTGATGAACTCGATCATTTGTTCTGTGTCTGGGTGTAATTGATCTATAATATATATGTATTTAGAAATATATAAGTATGTTTACTCATAACACAAGCTCTACTTACTGGTAACTTGGGACTAGACAGCGTTGTGTTATAGTTGAGGGATATTATTATAATGTGTCTGTATAACTCAGAACCCTGAAGTCTTTATTATTATTTTAATTTAATTCAGTTCACAAACATATTAATTATATTTTTAAATATTTCTTTAAATAGACAATATTAAAAAAAAAAAACATTTAAAAATATAAAAAATAGTGTCCCACCGGTATCGGGAACAGGGTCCAAGCTATCGGCGGTCAGGGCTCCTGAGAAAGGAACCTCCTAACGATGCGAGCCGTGTCCAGGAGTACTGCTAATTATTAATTCTTTCAGTAAGAAAGAAGAGGAATCGATGGCCAAAGTTAAGCTACGCTTGCCAAGGCCGGCTTGTGGACCACAACCCATTCCCTCTCACTCCGGACCATGGCCTGAACTGAACTAAGATTATAAATGAAAGTAACTCTGTCTGTCTATTACGATTTTATGATCAAACTACTAAACTGATTTTAATGACATTTGGTACACAGTTAGCTTAAATCCCAAGGAAAGGCGTAGATTACTTTTTGTCTGACTTCGACTTCGCGTCCGTAATATAATAACAAACGTTCACGCTAGCGAAATCGCTGGAAAAAGTTAGTTTGGCATATTATATTGAATATTGCTACAGACAGTATCATCCTTTTAAACCCAGCTTTATAGGAAACTATAAATGAAAATCGTCTATAATTTTTCTAAGTATCCGGCTCGAAGGACCATTCCGGATTCGTATAATCCTTCATAGCTATCTAAATCTTCTATACAAGTGATAATAAAATTCTAGGTTTTTTGAGCTTTCAGTTACCAATGTTTCACTGTAATTATAAATGAATAGTGTGACGTTAATTTAGATATGTTTATAAGAGGGTAAAAATGCTACGGGAATTTTCGATAGAGTTGCCGTGATCTGGGAACTCAAAGGGCAACTGAAGAAACACAGATGGGTGTTAGTCCATAAAAGTTTGACACTCCCTCTCGCTCCACCCAGAACGGAAAAGTTATTTGTCGTATTCCCACCCAAGAACCTTGTTTGACCCTTGTTTTATCACTTTAGGGGGTAAATTTCGGGAAATCATCTCTCAGTGTTCGCCTTCGCTCTAAAAATAGGCTTTACTATAGGTAATTTCGGCTGTTCGTTGATATATCAGTCAGTCAGTTTCTCCTTGTATTAGGTATTCAAAATACTTCTAAGATTTATGGTTCGCAGCAATGAGAACTTATTGGTGAATATTTGGAAATAAATTAATTGATTACTGGGACAATATATTATCTTGCTAGGTCTACTACACTAAAAGTTTAAATTACCAATACTACATCGTTATCACTAATGATAAGGAGATAAATTAATAACTAGATAGTTACCAATACTCTAGTTATAAGAAATTAATTATAGATACAATAGAAAAACAATAGGTATGCGGACACCGGTGTCCTCTTGAGGCTTGAGTATTTTATGTTTAGTATTTATTTATTTTTTAATATCGAAGTCGTACATATATCTATCGATGCCTACAAGAAATAACACCGAAATAAGATTTTTTCCTAGCAGATTTCGATAAGTTTTTTCTAATGACTTCTCTCGCTCAAGGGCGGAGCGGGAGTGTCAGACTTTTAATGACTGAAATCATATTTTTTTTAATGCGTTTTCAGTAAAATGCGTTTTCGATTTATTCTTACGTTCAATTTATTTGATATAATTATATGGTACAATATCGTTGATCAGGTCAGCTAGTATTTATATATTTTTCCTTGTATGCTCTTGATTTTATCTTGAAGTATTTTCCTCAAGACTTTTAAAGAAAGTTTCCAAGAAACTTGTAAGTGAAATATCCATAAGGATTAGTGTATCCTGTACTGATGATATAAATTCAATCAATAACTTCTTCAATTTACATGTTTATAGTCTTTGGAATATAAGTGTTGTGTGTGTGTATGTTTTTTTATATATTTTTTTTCGCAATCGAAATCAATCTGCTTTTAAGTCAATTTTAAAAGTGATCCTAGTCAACCACTTCATGTTTTAGGCCCAAACACTAAAAGCTACACGTGACATACAAACTAAATAAAATATTGGTGGGGAATTTCAACTGAACTGTTGCTTAAAATATTTTTCAGAAAAATCTAGGTAACGTTTTTTATTATGTATATACAACAATTATTTCAAAGTGTTTTTTTTTTTAAATTGGTAAATATTGTAGATTAATTGGATTTTTTAAATAAAAATTCGAAAAAAATGCATTAAAAACTATAGTATACAAAGTTGTGTGTGTGATAAACATCGTAACATTAAAGCGTGTTAAAAGTTGGTGCGTTCAAAACGGCTCGTCTCGCGTAACGCGACGCGGAAGCCGTCGCACCGGTCCGGCCGACAGCCGACTTATCACATGTCCTGATTAATGCACCCAATCAACACACCCACTCCATACAACTAACATTATAATATTACGAGTACACATCACAAATAAATCAACAGAAACAAATCACTCTACAACTTTTACAAAAAACTTTTTTCGTAAAATCAGGTTAAACAATTAACACATGCAAACGTGCCAAATAATTATTTAAAGATAAAGACGAAAATAAAAGCAAAACAATAACGTACCCATATAGAGTGTGAGCGAACGAAAACAAGTAACCTTAAAAATACAACGGACGCAGATACGAGCAGTTCACGAATTGCAATTTTCCGGTGAAGAAAGTTGGGTAAACTTTGGAGGAAACTTTTTACAGTTATTAGTGTGTAATGTGTGATAGAGATTTCTTTTAATTTTAATTTATAAATTTCATGTTACTGAAACAAACTTTTTTCTGAAGACTATTAGAAAAGTGTGCCGCATTTTATTGCCTATCAAATTATAACCAAAAACCATTTTTTTTTCAAATTTCCCGAAAATCTAAAACTTACAAACTTTTGCGAGTTAACCACTCTTTCACTTCTTGAGTGTTACAGACGCTGAACAGTCCATAAAAGTGAAAAATTCCCGAGGAATAACTTTGAGTAAATTTCACTGGTGATGTGTGGCGTGGAGACTACGGAGGCAATGTCCCGAAACATACTTGACTGCAGACTTCAATGGTGATGTGTGGAGAGCATGGTGTAAGAAATAAAGGGGTATAGCTCACCTGCTGCCGGACGCGCGTTCACGAGCGCCAGCACGAGCAGCGGCAGCGCAGGCAGCCGCATGCTCGGGCTAGCGGGGCATGCCGGCGCGCGCGGTCGGCGGCCGGCGCGCCACTGCGGCCCCGACACGTGCCCAACAAGTCAGCTGCACTCCGCGAGACGTGCGGCGTGCGACCACGTCCCCCTGAGAGCCGGCGCGGACTGAGCGAGCGCCGCCGCGCCACACGCGCGGTGCAAGTGCAGCGGAGTCGACGACCCAAGCCACGCGCCCGGCCCGGCCTTCCGCCAGACGACCAGCACGCACCCGGCACCACCCGCGCCCGCGCCCACCACTACTGTCACCCCGACACCATCTTATCATCACACCTTCTCTCGATTCATCTTCAACTAACTTTCCCGCCAAAATCACTTCATCATCGAACTTCAATTCCGATCAAAATCTAAATAATTCTTGCATTACATAATCAGTGTTGTATTAAAGTTAATCAGATTAAAAGCATGTTCAGTAATAGCGCTGGATCAATGAACTTCAAGTCGGTTAGCGTTGAAGTCTTTTCAAGGGCGCTTATTACGTTACATTCTTAAAAAAACAAGTTGGTCTTGTAACACAAAATACTTCGAATATTACAAAGTCTATTCTATTACTACTTAATGCTACATCCATTTATCATAATGTTGTATTTACATACGCTTGAGGCTTGTCGTAATTATAATAATTGTACGGAGATTAAGACAAAACACACGATCGACAGAAAAAGAGAAGGTCTTATGCGAGTTCTTGAAACATTTTGTCGTTTATTTCTGTGGCTAATGATTTGAAAACGCACAGTAGCCGGTCCGATTATTAGTGGTAATGGTTCAAGAAATCCGCCTTGATTGCGGGTTGGGCGTGCAGTGTGTACCTGGTACCTGCGAGCGTGTACCGCGGCGACAGGATACAATCTACATCTCGTGATTGACCACGAGACATACATTAAACGGTATCATCGGATTTAAGACCTCTCCGGCCTGAGATCGACCGCGCGACAGAATTGAATGTTTATTTGTTGAGACATACCTAATATACATTTTTTTTTAATTTATATAAACTAGTGCTCGACTGCGATCCAACCTGATTGTACACAGTGATGCAATCGTTGATGGTGAGGCGCACTAGTTTATTAAGAATCCATTCACTCTAGCTTTGAAGACACCTGAATTATAATCGGACGGGAAGATCGTAGCAGGCAAATTGTTCCAGTACTTAGATGTACGCGATATAAACGACGAGGCAAAACGCTTAGTAAAGACCGTAGAAGTTTCAACAACGTATTATTCCAGTCGAAAGCAAAACGCTTAGTCAAGACCGTAGAAGTTTCAACTACGTAAGGGTTGATATCCGCCGTGTGTTGGGTTGTTCGATGGTAGAACGGAGATAGCGGAATTAAGTCATCCAATTCCCGCAATATTCTGTTATCTTGATTTTAGAGTACAATATTAAAGGTACCGTCAAGAGGTAGGTACCATTAATTTCTGTCAAATTAAATGGCCCAAACAGTGACCGCGAGGCATCATCGTGTCCTTTTGCATGTAATGTCATTTTTTGTCTATAAACAAAAAGGATCTGACTTTGACGTATGAGTATGCACGCTAGTTGCATCGAGTCTGCAGACAAACATCGTAATTTATGTGCTGTTCGCAGAAAATAAAGTAAATATAATATGAAAAAAAAAAAAAACGACCTATTAGTTACAGTCAAGAGTGAGTCATGATTATGCAAAAAGGTTTCATGTTCTACATTCGGTGATAAGTTTGCATTTGACAGTCTATCGCTTGTGGGCCATCCGATTAGGATAGAATAGAATAGAATAAAACTTTATTGTACACCAAAAAGTTACACAAACTGTACATAAATCTAAATGTACGGGTACAATGGCGGTCTTTTCGCTGACAGCGATATCTTCCAGACAACCTTAGGATGGATCGTAAGGACTTAAAAAATTACGGGGGGTAGTCTGTGGTGTACTGCTAATAAAGTACCAAATAATACACTATAAATAAGCATTTATATAAAATAATTATAAAACTAATATATATAATATATATGTATATAATATATGTATAGATATATGTACATACATATTGCAATAAGTTACACAACTTCATTAAAATAAAAAAAATAAAATAAAAAAAAGTTACATTACAGAGAAAAGAATAAAATACGGTTGGTGTTTAGGAAGATAGGAAACAAAATAATAGGTATTGTAGACATTTACTAGCGGATTTTAGAACAATCAGTTCACATCATAATTATAGAACACATCATAGGATGGCTGAAAAAGGACTTCTTCTCTCATATCATGTTTTTATCAACTTGGTACAAAATTATTTTGTTTTCTTGAAAATTATTTTGTACCAATTGTTCGTGAAATTATTCATGCAACACAAAATTAAAAAGGCGGCCATAATGCCTGAAGCATTGTCTACCAGTCAACCTATGATGGTGAAGAGATAATCCTTTTTCTTTGAAAATTAGAACATACTTTACGATACCCTAAATCTGTCAATACATAAAATATATTATAAATGACGTCTTGATTTTTTATAAGCGAAATAAAAGAATATTCGTCATCATAACATCATTATAATAATATCATACCTACACCGGCCAGACATAAGTAAAACAAGCAAGAAAAGTGAAATACCGGTATTTTCCTGTAATAACCATAATTTGTACACTTTGGAAAATACTATTACATCATATGAATTTAATGTTAGCTAAAGAAACACAGGAACATTAGAATTGTGATTCAAAATGCCACGTTTGAGAAAAGGTCAGGAAATGAGAATGCAGCTCTTGGATAACTATTTTATTCACTGAGATTTTACACTTTTCAAATCAACCTTACTCGACGAGCGACCAAATCGGAATGTCCCTGTTAGCGTGTGCCATCGTTTTAAGTGAACGAACGTATGAACGAACGAATGTTGGAATGAACTGTCAGTGACTAAATGACAGTTGAGTCAATACACTATCTGTATGACGTGAACAGAGACATTCAAATTATTTTAATATAAAAATAGGCTAATACAACTTACATAAACATAGTATAGTAGTTCAATTATGGTAGAAATGCTAACAGTCGGCCTTTCCTGACATTTACACGTCCCGTGGAAAGGTAATGAATTTACAAGAAAGTATTTACGACTTAAAGTATCTAAATATTATTATAAATAAACAGCAATTTTGGTTTATAAAATAGAGACTAAACTACTTTCGTCGATAATTGTAATTTACTTGTTTTATCATGCATTATCATATAGATACTAATTACAATCTTTATTTAAGTTTTAAAACTACAAAAAAAAACTATTACAATCATATTGATCACCTGAAGACACATTCTTTAATCAGCATTACATTATTAAGTTTCTACACAATGACACCCGCATCAACAGCACTGAAGGAACTACGGTGGCCTATAATTATCCACCGCAATTCAAGCATACTGTGGCCCCTTCACTCCACACACGCTAACGACAATGCCCAGATGCGAGTATAATTGATCTTTCCTGAAACTAACATAACTACATCCGCATCACCTGCATTGAAGGAATTACGGTGGCCTCTACATATCCACCGCAACTCAAGCATACTGTGGCCCCTTCACTCCACAACACGCTAGCGACAATGCCCAGTTGCGAGTATAATTGGTATTTCCTGAAACTAACATAACTACACCCGCATCACCTGCATTGAAGGAATTACGGTGGCCTCTACATATCCACCGCAACTCAAGCATACTGTGGCCCCTTCACTCCACAACACGCTAGCGACAATACCATAGCGGCGAGTGTAATTAGTTTATCATGATGTCTTTGACATAACCACACCCACATCATCAGCACCGTCGGAATCACGGTGGCCTCTACATATCCACCGCAACTCAAGCATGCTGTGGCCCCTGCACTCCACAACACGCTAGCGACAGCGCCAAAGCTGCGAGCGTAACAAGTCTATCCACCATCATAAACTTAGCATGTTGTGGCCCCTGCACTCCACAACACACTACTACAACAATAAATAATTAGCTAATTTTAATAAGTTTTTATGGCCTCTTCATATCCATAATAATCACTATGGTGCACTAGCTTCTACATTTATACAATTCATAATCCTTATATAATCAATATTTATATAGTATTTCAATAGATGAACATACTCTATTATATCATATCCTTAAAAAAAATACCTTTAGCATATTATACAAATATTTTGTGTTGTTGGTTTACCACCCAATTCAAAGACGACGTTTCTAATCCTCATTATTTTCCGAAATCGAGTCGCTATCACTGTCATTATTTCGGTTAAAGACTAGCCACGGATGAATTTTATCAACAGAAAACACTCCAGTGAAATTCTTACTACCCTTACGGGACACTGGAGTATCTTCTATTTTATACCTGTCATTATCAAATACCTCTACAATGCGATACGGACCACGAAGCTTCGGGACTAATTTCCTACTTTTCCCAGTCGATGGGATTTCTCTTTCGACCCGAACTAAATCACCGATCTTGAAAGTAACTTTTTTCCTACTTTTATCAAAACGTTTCTTTTGATCTATTTGATTCTTTTCTACGTGTTGTGATATTTCCTTCCTTATACTTTCAACGTTATTGCCTTCTACAGATCCATCGATTATATTTAGATTTAACAAAGAATTAGATGTGCCAACTAAATCGATACCAAATAACGCTTGAGCCGGTGTCTTTCCTATTCCCTTATTTACGGTATTATTTAAGCTCCACTGTATTTCGGATACACATTCATCCCATAACTTCTCCGGTTTATTATGATTAGCCGCAGTTAAAGCAGTTAAGACCGTGCGATTGTAGCGTTCCACTTGCCCGTTAGCGCGTGGTGTTGCTGTCGCATTTAGTACGTGTTTGATACCTAACGTGCTTAAATACTCTTCAAAACGCTTGGACGTAAATGAGCTACCTCTATCTGAAATGATCCGAGTAGGAACACCAAATGTATGGAAATAATTTTTCAAAGTAGAGATAGAGTTTACGGATTTTGTATTTTTAACTGGGGCTAAAATAGTATATTTTGTAAACGCATCAACAATTAAAAGCAAATATGCGTTGCTCTTTCTGCTTCGCACAAAGGGACCCAAATGGTCTATATGCAGGGTATGAAAGGGACGATCTACCTTAGGTATCGGGTGAAGTTCACCTGCCCTTTTACCCGCTGGTATTTTGAGTGAGCACATTGCAGACAAGAATCGACATATTTTTTAATAAACCGCCTCATTTTGGCAAACCAGAAAGTACTTTTAATTTTATCGTATGTTTTATCAAAACTGTAGTGGCCCATATCGTCATGATGAGATTTTAATATTTGCCATCTAACCCCTTTAGGTACAACCCAGCGATCTCCTGCCTCAGTTTTTCTATACAACAATCCTCTTTTGATTACAAAATTATTTTTAATTTCTAATATACTGTTTGTATCCTCATCTTTTAATATAGTTACGATACGTTGAAGTTCAGGGTCGCTCTGTTGTACAGTCGTTATCCATTTGGTTTCGATACACCGTACTTCCACAATCTCGGACTCAACTGGATTTCGACTAAGTGCATCTACGTGGGACATAGTGGAACCAGATTTGTAGATTATTTTGAAATCGTATTCCTGCATAATGTTCCACCATCTCGCTACCCTAGGTAAAATATCTCTTTTTTCAAAAGTTGCCCTCAAAGAATTACAGTCTGTCACGATGGTAAATGGTATGCCTAAAAGATATGTTCTAAACCGTTGTAACGAACTCGCGACCGCTAAGGTTTCCAGATCGTATGAAGTAAAACGAGACTCCTCTGGTGAGGTTTGTCTGCTATAATAAGCTACAGCATTAAAAGGCGCATCTTTGTTAACTCTTTGTAATAAGATACCAGCAATTCCTATTTTTGAAGCGTCTGTATGGAGTTGTGTTTCAGACTCAGGGTTATAGAATGCTAGAATTGGACGTTTAACTAATTCCCCTTTTAAAGTAATAAAAGCATTCTCCTCAGCGTCCGACCACATCCATTTTGCATCTTTCTTTAAACGTTGAGTAAGTGGCCGGGCGATTGATGAGAACCCTTTTATAAAACGGCGAAAGAAACTACAAAGTCCTAAAAATTGTCTAACTCTGTGTTGATCGGTAGGCCGAGGAAATACTTCAACGGCATTTATTTTAGCTTTACCCGGCCTAATGCCGCTGGCGCATACTTCAAAACCAAGGTAGTCAATAGACTCCTTTAAGAAATTACACTTTGACAACTTAAGCGTAATACCAGCGGTACGAAACAATTCTAGAGTCGATTTTAGATTCTGGAGGCCTTCGTCTATGGTTTTAGAAGGTATTATTACATCGTCCATATAAGCAAACGCTTCTTTAAACCGGGCATTACCTAGTATATTGTTAATTGTTCTTTGAAAATTAGACGGTGCATTTACGAGTCCAAAAGGCATTCTATTGAACTCATAATGACCGTCGGGTGTAATGAAGGCCGTCAAATGTTTTGATGCTTCGGACATACATAACTGGTAATAACCTGACATGAGGTCTAAAGACGTGTAATATTTATAACCGGATAAATTATCTAGCTGATCGTCAATTCTAGGGATAGGGTAATGCTCCTTAATAGTTTTCTTATTTAAAGCTCTATAGTCAATGCATAATCTGTACTCCCCGGATTTTTTCTTCACAAGGAGAACAGGTGATGCATAATTTGAAGTGGACTGTCTAATTATGTCAGACTCCTCAAGGTCCTGTACTATCTCACGAACAATTTGTCGTTCCGCGAGTGGCATTCGATACGGTCTATAAACTACCGGCGTAGAATCGCTAACTTTTATTTCCATCTCGACATTAGCAATACATCCTAGCTCACTTGTGGTGAAAGCAAAACAGTCTCTGAATCCGTTCAAAAGACAAGTCAATTTTATAAGATCGCTTTGACTAATTTGGTCACTAACAGATAGCATTTTAGTATCAATAACATTAATAGAAGAGTCGCCATCAACACATTGTTCGATTTTATTAATGGAATGACAATTGGCACGTGTTAGAGGGAGGGCTCGAGACAAAAGAGTGCCTTTATTTAAAATGAAGTTGCTTTCCCTCAAACCGTTCAACTGAAGAGCTGCCCTACCCTGAACTATATTTAAAATACAAGGCATAATATCGTACATCTTTTGAGGCTGAAAGCACAAGCCAGATTCAACCAAAACCTCGCCGTCATACGGTGGGTTCGTGTATACTGCTACTTCGGTGCAACCCGCTACAGTAACCGTCTCATAAACATAAAGTTCTATGCATTTTGGTTTGTTTATAGTTTTATCTTTGATAATTAGTTCGTCTTTTGTTTTATAAACCACTACATGATTTTGCTCTGTGAATGTTTGACCAATTAGTAATGATACCTTCAAAAAATGGTCGGGTACTATCAAGATTTCTACGCGTGCTTTAACGAAATCTATTTCAATTTCAACATCGCTTTTTCCTATACAGTGAACTAAGGAATTACCGAATCCTCTCAAAACTGGTAAATCGCCGTAAGATTGCGTTATTTTTAACATTTTAGCATCTGATTCCCTAAGCATAGTGATTTGGCTACCGAAATCGATGAAACATTTTAAGGTGCGTCCGTTAACTATTGCATCCTTAAAATATTTCGTGTCATTATCTTGTTCTTTTGAAATATTTAAGACTGTCTTATTACTTTCGGACTCGCGTTTAGTGAGGCAATCGGCAACTAAGTGGCCTACTTTATGACAGGATTCGCATCTTTTAATTGGGTGTTTACATTTGAAGTGTTGGTGGCCTTCTTCTCCACAATTATAACACTTAACTGTCCTATACTTATTATTTCTATTTAAATTATCTTTGAATGGTTTCGCATGTACGCTGTCGGAAGGGCCCGCCTGCGAAGTAACGTTTGACTTCTCATTTCTTTTAGTTGCTCTAACATTACGGAGATAAACTAATAATTTATCTGGATCGCTAAATTGCACCGCTTCTGCACTTGTCCTAACCGATCTGTCATCAATACCCAATAGTAAACAATCAATGGCATTTTTACCACTTATATTACATCTATTTAATAGAACCATCTTTTCATAGTAATACTCTTCTAAATTATCCCCAAAACGTGCTTTACAAGCGAGCATTTCCGTCAGCAACCGACCATAATTGTCATCACAAGGAAAAGCTGAACGCAATTTTTCTTGCCACTCCGTCCATGTAAATAACAAACTAGGTAAGCCTTGGTACCACTTCTGGGCTAAGCCAACTAATTTTGGTAAAGCATAGTGAATTATTTGTCGTTCTGACCAGTTATAGATCTTTGCACATTCGTTAACTTTACTAATCCAAACATTAGTACTCTGGTTACGTTTAGCTGGGTCAAATTCAGGTACAACATTTAAAGTCGGAAAACGCTCCGAATTTCCGTCCGTCTGTATAGATTTAACGAGTTCTCTAAACACATCTGCAAAACTAGAGTCTAAAACTGTAAATTGGTTACTTGGTAATGGTGATGCAGCGTGATCGGGAGCCGCAGGTCTGCTTGGCCGACTCTCGCAACGCTGACTGCTGGTCCCAGCACGTGGGAGCTCTGCCGGATCTTCAGGTAATTCAGGAGTTCGGGTTCGGGTTCGCCTTGTGCTCCTTTCTCGACGCGACCTCTTGCGCCGCGAATGCTTGCGGCGCGATCTGCGACTACGCCGACGCTCTGTAGATGATTCTGACTCACTGCTAGAGCTCTTAGAGCCTCTTTCACGCTTTCGCGATCGATCGGTAGGCATGTTCGTTGTTTAGCTGAAAATAAAGAACCAGAACAAGTAAACGTTCCTTGGTGTACAAAATAAGCAAAAGAAAGAATAATCAATTATGAACTTGGCTTTATTAAAGATTTAAGTCTGTAATTGTATTGTTACACCATACATCAAAAGTAAATTTCACAAGTCGGTAAGGTATATTGTAATGACACAACAGCAACAACAACAAAAAGCCACTTATTCCGTTAAATTTTAAATGCTGATAGTTCGTTTAGTTCGTTATGAAACCAAATGGACTTATTTGATACCCCTGTACTATTTAAAAGCTTATAAAAAAAATAAAAAAATAAAAGTTACCAAAATAACACAAGGGTTTAATTCTAGTAAAAAAAATAATTATCGAAATAAAGAAAAAATATATTCTAATATTCTTTTTCTATCTCATATCTAATAAAACTATGAACTACACCAATAGCCGTTACAAATTTTAAAATAGAAAAGGAAAAACAAAACAACAGAACAAAAATTGTTACCTTTTAAAGCGGGCGTAAGTTTTCACCAAAAACCGTTAAGTTTTCAGGTGGAATCCCACTTCTGACCTTTGAGAAAAGGTCAGGAAATGAGAATGCAGCTCTTGGATAACTATTTTATTCACTGAGATTTTACACTTTTCAAATCAACCTTACTCGACGAGCGACCAAATCGGAATGTCCCTGTTAGCGTGTGCCATCGTTTTAAGTGAACGAACGTATGAACGAACGAATGTTGGAATGAACTGTCAGTGACTAAATGACAGTTGAGTCAATACACTATCTGTATGACGTGAACAGAGACATTCAAATTATTTTAATATAAAAATAGGCTAATACAACTTACATAAACATAGTATAGTAGTTCAATTATGGTAGAAATGCTAACACACGCTTTCTTCTGCTTCTTGTAGGAACTGCAAAAAATAGTAGAAGAAAACAAGGCTGTCTCAATCATCATCATTATTATCACCTACAGCTCTCAATTTCATCATCCCAATATGTATATCATTATCAGCTATAACTCTCTATACACCGTTAAATGTTGGTCGTTTTAATCCCGCAGAGCGTCGATTCGGTACATGAAACACTATCGATTTGTAACGATAAAATTAAAAAATAAAGTACTTTTTTTCTAAAACTCGAGTTAATATACGCATGTACGAAATTAATTCCTTTAAGTAAACGAGTCAATGACCTTGTAGGTAGTTGTCGGTCGTTGCGTACTAACTACCTACAATTCATTGGCCTCGCTCAGCTGACGTTTACTTGAAGAAATTAATTTCGTACATGCGTAAATTAATTCAAGTTTTAAAAAAAAGTATCTACTTTATTTTGTAATTTTCTCTTTACAAATCGATAGTGTTTCATGTACCGAATCGAAACTACGGGATTAAAACTATCAAAATTTAACGGTGTATAAATATGATAATCATCATTCATATAAAGTTTTCAATATCACCATCATTATCGTCACCCATAACCTTCTATATCATTATCACCCACAGCTCTCAATATCATCATCACCATCACTATTCTATTCGCCTTCAATATTCCACCACTGGGTAAAGACTCTTCTCTGAGATGATCACCATTGTCACAACTGTACATAAAAAAATAGTCTGATGTGCAATCTTTTAATGGTGGGTGAAAATCATTCAATGACATATCCCGCCTTTGGGCGGAGCGGGAGATAGTGTTTGACTCTTACTGACTAAAAAACCCAACCCCTTTCCTTCGTTGCCTTTCATACCGCGGCCTTCTTTTTAGAAGCCGACTCTTGGCCCCAGTAGGCTGCGGCCCTGCCTGCCTGCTGCCTGGCTGAGCCTCTACGGTTTGCTGACAACTCTCCGCTCTCGCTCTACCCTAGAGTGGGAGAGCCTGCATTGGATGATTACCTACCTCAAACTACGAACATTGACTTTTCAAGAATTTCTTGCTGATGTGTTATTTTCAAGAGGTACCTACAAACAGGAACAGTTTTTCTTTATAACATTATCTTATTTTCTTGTCCCTTGCTCTATAAAGTCGCAAAACAACGACAGTCTTGACTTTAAATTCAGTTAAGAGCCTTTAAGTTATGTTTTAATTACTATCACCTCGAAACCCAATCTAAACTATTAAATTAAACCTCAATATCAGAGCTGGACATATTTATGTATAAGCTGCATTTTAATCGCTTATTAATATGAATTAATTGTGTTTGATTAATCTCAGTTTAGTAGTAGGAATTTTAAATTGTTTTAAGGCACAAATAGCACTCACCACTATGCCCTACACCGTGGACGCGGGCTTGCAGAAGACAAGCAATGGGTAGATCGCCGTCCGCTCGTCCTGTAAGGACTGAGCCGAGTCGTCGCTGGCGCACAGTGTTCCATGCGTGCCGTGGTTGTTGCGTGCAAGAGAGCAAACCGTAAGGGCCAGCAGGGCTGATGCCTAGAACGCAAAAGGCAATTGAAGGAATATAGTGTGTGGATTTAGTCAGTAAAATTCTGACCACACTGGGTGAAGACATAGATGATTTTCAACCTCAAAAAAAGATTAAATTACTATCGAAGTGCTCAAATTCAACTCTAATACTTTATTGCCTCATTTTATTAACCTTTTTCAACACCATATTACAATTAGTAAAAGTACGAAAAATTAAATTAGTATAATTAATTAATTCATTAATTTAGTGTAAATAATTAGTGTTATTTAAACTTGAACCAATAATTCTAAATATTCAATGAAGGGTTTCCTTTTGAATGAAACTTTTTTACTGGTATAATTTTGAAAGAGTGCTTATGCATAATATTATTGCATATAATGTTCCCATTGCTGGAGGCCAGGTCATCTTTCTAGGAGAGCAAATGGGCCGTATTACTACACGGACCCAGTGCGTGGGAAGATTGGTGAATGTCACATGCCTTCGATAGGTTCTAAGACATCCAGTTTCCTCACGATGTTTTCCTTCACCGTATTAAGAGCAGAGGCCCTACCATGAGATCTTAACGCGATCCACTTTACGCCGTAAACTGAATTGTTAAAGAGATGGAGTTACATAGGGTGTATAGCTCCATCCTTTTTATTCGGCCCACACGACTGGTATTTTAAGACATGCTAAGGCCCCAGTTGGTACCCCATAAAGTTATGGGCCTGGCTAAGTTTGAACCCGCGACCTATAGTTTTTAAGTCAGGCTAATTACCACTGGGCCATCACTGCTCTTGCTTTAAAGGATCGAAGAAGGTAGTTCTCCAGATAACAATCGCCTTTGGATAATATCAGTACTACAAAACTATTTTGTCGAAACTAATTAAGTTTCGATTCAATTAAAGAATTTACGGTAATCTGATTTGATAATTTAATTAAGTAGTCCTAATAATAATTTCATAATCGATTGTAAAATGATGTATTGTATTGTGTATTATGAATTATAATTGATACCTAGGTACTTGCAATGTTGTTTGTTACAATTATTCGTTTATTTCTGAAGAAACACTGGCTCCTAAAACACAGGGTTTTGGTCTAGTTTAGGAGGCAGCTGCTGAAATTTTAGTTTTGCCATTATGTTGAAAATTATCTTTCATTGTGTACTAATTTATTTAAATTGGAAAAGTCCTAATAAACAAGTTACAATATATATTACAATTTCGGAAGTCCAAGTCCAAGAGAGGGGTGACAAAAAGCTAATTAAAAACGAATTACCAAAATGTGAATTCATCATGTATTTTTTAATGTCACATTTCCTGTGTGGTTGGTGGCACCGTTACGTCCGACCCGAGCAAGGCTACCAACCTGCCCGTGCCAGTCTGCCAGACTGCAGTAATTGCACAAATGACAGAGTTTACATTTCCGTCTGTGTGATCCTCTATCATGTTTTCCGTTCCGTTAATTTCGCAAATAATACATCGAATGTACGCGAAACGAAATGAATGTATAATTTACAAAATTGGTCATTATTTATGTAAATTTTTGTTTCTATTGGTTTTTATTTTAACTGATACAGGTATAATAGAGTAAATATTTATGTAAATAGAGATATCCTATATATCCAAAGACCTAAACTGCCCAATGACCAAAAATAGCTGATAACACGTTGAGACCCCTGGACCGTAAAAGGGAATTGAAGGGCGATCGGCGGCAGCGATCTCTCTCGCCGGGCTTTGGTTCAGGCGATGGTCCGTGAGGATGGATGGCAGGCGGTCGGCTCCTTCTGCGAAGCAGTAATGCTAGCAAAGGAGGAGGCCGACCGCATCAGGCAAACGGGGCGCTCGCCCAGCCGCCGCCGGGATTCCGATCCCGATTTCCGGCCACTGTAGGCGCGGGCTTGCGGACGGCGTGCAATGGGTAGCACGCTGTCCGATCGTCCGGTAACCGACCGGACCGAGCCCAAGTCATCGACGGCGCGTACTGTTCCCGCGCACCTCAAGGAGCTGTCAGCAAACCGTAGAGGCCCAGCCTGCTAACTGCAGGCAGGCAGGCTCCAAGCCTGCTTGGGTCATGGGTCAGTTTCTGAAAGGAAGGCCCGGCCCGGGCACGATAGGCAACGAAGGAACGGGGTAGGTTTTTAGTAAGTAAGAGTCTGACACTACTTCCCGCTCCGCCCAAGGGCGGGATTTTTCATTGGATGATTAACTAAGTACCATAAAAAAAGGGTTGGTTTTACTTCCTGATATTTGTTTCAAAATATTTGACGATATTTTTGGATCTATGGGATGATAATCGTCAATATGGTGAATATTGATAATTATATATAATTATAATTAATAAAGTTTGAAATTATTTATTTTTAAATGATTAAATACGAGTATGTATCATTTATGACCCACAAATTTATGCCGTGACAACTTGGTGCAGAGTCATGTACTTACTACAACGTAAAATTCGCGATATGGCTGTTGAAAGAACCAGCAACGCGTTGTAAACTATATTTTCACACAATTATCGGTTTCGATCTTTGAAAGTAACATATGTTTGTAAAAGAAATCCGAGTAAGTAATTATTCAATTTCGAAAATTATTACACTGACAGGAAGCTAGGTATATATATAAATACATAAATATATATAGTCACTGTGACAAAGGCTGCTTTGCTAGAGCTGCGGAATTTGCTAAAGAGAAGATTGCAACTGAAGGAACACAGGTAGGTATCAGTAATACTTTGACACTCCCTCTCGCCCCACCCAGAGAATACCGGATTCTATAGATTGCCGGTAACATATCGACGATGAAGTGACATGAACTCCTAACTGACATTTTTGCGATTGTGCTTTTTTTACGTAGATAGACTTTATATAATCGTTTGCGTGGCGATCGACGGTGGGCAATGGGTAGCTCGCTGTCCGTCCGTCCGGTAACAGACCGGTCCGAGCTCAAGTCGTCTCAGCGGGATTAAAACGACCAAAATTTAACGTTGTATAGTATAGACCAACAGGCCAATCTAAGTTAAACACATCATGTAATGCTCGCTGCAAATTATTTGCGTGTTTGTTTGTGCCCTGAATACCGGGATGCGTTTAGTTTAGGGCGGAGCGAATATTTCGTGAATTTACACTAATGGGTTTACGACAGGAATTGCGCAATAAACATGACACCCGGCCGCTCATCTGTTTCTTCATACATTCACAAAGCTGTTTGATGTTAACAGAGACATAGATTTTATGATCCGCATTCGCCAGCGTTAAGTGCTTTTCAATAGTATCATTAAGATCAATGAAATATCTCAGAATGTGCGTCGGAAGATTTATCTATTTGCAACTCGAAAAATTGCTCCCACCCCTACCGCTTTTAGGCACGCAATTTACTGTTTTTCGCACTAGTGCGGAAAGGTGTGCCAGCACACCCTTGCCATGATTTATTACATTTATCGTATCATGCTGAACGCCAAGTGGACCCCACGAGTTGCCGTTTATTTATTTATTTGTATATTGAAAAACGTCGATTCATACATGTGGAAATTTGTCATTGCAGTACTCTCGCCTGTGGCTCGGGCAAATTCCGCCTCGGTCGCAATGACAAACTTTTTCCTCTTGTATCAAAATGTAGGCACTATTCTTCGTAAGTGTATTGAAAATCGTAAAAAATTGTCAAACTGCAGCAAAATTCCGCTTCGGTCGTAGCGACAAACGTTCTCCACTAGTATAAAAATTGTACTTTGTTTTACTTCTTTAACACATACTTGCATTACACGGTTAGCCCAGTGGATGAGCTATAGGCCGCTGTGCTGCATATCGCGGATTTGATTCCCACACACGGAACAGTTATTTGTATAGCCTACTGATAATTGTTCCGGGTCTGGGTGCCGTGTGTTACATGTGAGTTTACACATGTGTAAATGCGCCACACACGAGGATTTCCTAGTGTGGGGCAATTTTTTTTTTGTAGTGTGCAATATACATTAATTTTGTGCCGTCCGACCGTCAGATAACCAGCCGGATCGAGCCCAAGTCGTCGACGGCGTGTAGTGTTACATGCACGCCTCAAGGAGTTGTCAGCAAACCGTAGGGGCCCAGCAGGGTCGAAGCCAACTGGGGCCATGGGTAATATGAAAGTGAACCCTAGGGCCCTGGAACGAAGGGAAAGAAGGAACACGAGTGGGTTTTTAGTTAGTAAAATTCTGACACTATCTTCCGCTTCACCAAAGGGCGGGAGATGTCGTTGGATGATTTTCTTACCTAAAAAAAATCTATCTAAAAGGTTACTAGCTTACTTAATTTTGAATGAATGAAAAAAAAACTATTTTCGTTTTTAGTTTTTTTTTAATAGCCAGGTACCCAATTGTTTTATAATACAAGGATTTATCCCAGTTTCCTCATTTCAAATATGTATAATGTAGCTGAACATTAACAAAACATGTACCTAAATCTAGCTGCACATTACTGCTCTAATTTGCAACGTGCTTTTACAACACATCCTGATTCCTGCTAGCCCGCGCTGGCCGGACCGTCTGCAAATAAACAACACTATCGCACATTTTGGTTCAGGTACTCACGAGTACTATCAACTGCCCGTCATAGTGACGAGTTTTGAACCTATGAAGACCGACTTCTTAATGCTACGAAATAAAACAGTTGTCAAGATGTGAGCGCATTTGTATATGTAGGCTTCTATAAGTCAATGGAAAATTGCAAACGCCATAAGATCGCCAGAAGATATCACGAGAAATTGAATATCCGCGTTTGTATCGTAAAACGACATTCTCAAGGGAATCAAAATTCATAGGGTACTTCCCGTTGACCCCTGAAATTTGGCATAAAGCAAGGTCTTATAACACAAATACAGGAATAAATCTGAAAACAGTAAATTTTTAGTAATGTCACAAAAAATAAACTTTTGTCGATTCGGAAAAATCTTCGTGACTCGGTTCGAGATTTATTGGACTATTTACATAAATTAGTCTGTACGGAACCCTCAGTGTGCGTGTTCGACTCGCACTTGGCCAGTTTTTTTACATAGCATGGGTAGGATAACAGCTGTACTTTGTATGAGTTCGACAGCTGTCAACCACAATATTTTTACAATTTACCCATTGATATAAGAAAACTAAATCAATGAATTTACCCCATGTACGCGCAGTTGACTGTACGTACTTAAAACCCAGAACGCGTATCCCTAATCTAGGTGCTTAGTACACTTGTTGAGCATTCCGTGTGTTTATAATCAAGTTGCGTCTGGCTCTATTTTGTTCACGTATAATTAGAGCTTTTATCCCCCTTCAAATCCGGATAGTTTGAAAATAATGCTGATATGAATGGAGGAAAATGTAGACTAGTCATCGTCAGCGAGTCATTGCGTTCCGAGAGGCTGATTCAGACCCTTTATTCACAGACATTCTTACATTTTTCCATTTCATCTGTGGGTGGAGACGTCACTTCATTGAAGCTGATGATCAAAAGCTATTGTAGGTACAATGCGAAATAATGCGATGAGTAAAGTTGGTCGAATATTTTTGATTAATCAATTTTGGCCTTGTATTGGGTCAAATAAATAACACTTTTTTTTCTTCTTTAGAGCCTCTTTCATAAATACAGTATAGTCATCATTTCAGCCGAAAGACGTCCACTGTTGGACATAGGGCTCCCCCAATTGTCGCCATGATGGCTGGTCTCGCATCCAGCGGATTCCTGCGTCCCTCAACAGGTCATCGGTCTACCTTGAGCAATGACTTCCAATAGTTACGTTTTCCTGTACGTGGTACATCTCTCGGCGAGCTACCTGCTCGTCGTCTGCAGCACACTATACGTAAGACATAACCACAAATTCGAGTTTAAAAATAAGAGAAATTGTCAAAAAGATTTTTAGGACAGCGTGAACTCCAGGGAACTCTTTCTGGCAATCTCGGACGTTATCTATTTCTATTATCTATTTATCTATTTTTTTTTTTGCGTTGTTAACATTTTACGTTGTTAACATTTCAACGTTTTTACGTTGTTAACATTTCAACATTTCGACAATCAATGTCGCGTTGTCTTAAACAGACATTGTCCGTTTTTCTTCAAGATACCTAGTTATACAGTTTCACCTCTACTGAAATTTCAATTTAACTGCAAATATCGTTTTCAAAAGTGGTAAATTAATCCCCTTGAGTTTAAATTATTTATCTACCTACTTAGTCCCCCACAAATGGCCTGTATTTACGCGTAACAGTGTACATAAGATCTAAAATAATATTTTAGCACTTATTGAAACGATGTAGCACAGTTGTTTAAGATCGTAGTACAAATATTTTACATTCATGAAAATTCCTCAGACTGCATCATTGATTTTTCTGGAAAAATCTGCCTGTGATACTTAATGTAATTATTGATTTATGTATTCAAGAATATAGTAATCCCTACCGCTTTCAGGCACGTATTTGACTGTTTTCTACACTAGTGCGGAAAAGGTCGCAAACACAACCCCGTCAAAATTGATTGTATGTATTGTAGCAGGTTGGACGCTAAGCGAACTCCACGAATCGCGCGTCAAAGCCCTTTTATTTATATCTTCGTAAGTGTATAAAAAACGTCGTTTGATGCACGTGGAAATTTGTCACAACAGCACTCAGGTCCATAACACTCTCGCCTACAGCTCGGGCAAATACCGCCTCGATCGCAATGAAAAACTTTCTCGACTTGTATCAAAATGAACCAGGTCAATTATAACATTTAATTAGGTGCCTACTACCTAAATAGTTACCTAATTTATTTTGCGTTCACAGAATCATTATACTAAATTAAATACTTAATTCTTAATAATAGTAGCATGACCTAACAGTTGGTATCTAAATCCACTTGAGTGGTATTTTAGAAGGTCTAGTTATGAATTTCTCATACAATACCAGGTTTATAGACTGTTGGTACTGTAGCACATATTGCTAAACTACTAAGATTATTTAACTATAATATTTGTTTTAAGTGTTAACACTAACTGTATAAAGTTATTTTAGTAAATGCAGACCAGTATAGTATTTTACGAAACTATCTATTTTTAGACCAAGACGTGACATTCGAAAAGATGCACCGCCAAAATCAACATATTCATGCCCCACACTAATTGCGCTGACATTTGGCAGCCAATCAGCTATCGGTATCAGACACTCGCGCGACCGGAACGTACGCGCCAAAGTACGCCTGTACTACTAAAGTTACAAACATTTGTTCCGTACGTAAGGTCCGCCCCGTTCACCATCAACTAATGACCATTAACAAATACCGCGGGGCTCAAGAAATATGCGGCCAGGCGTGCGATGCCAAGAATTTGGTCGAATCGGCAACTTTACATAGCACTTGTTTACCTCGCTGTGGCAACGGCTATTTCTGAATGTACACTATATTTACGGACACAATACCGGTGTAGTACCGTTAATTCGTGTTCACACGACAACTTTGTATCGCAAGCTATACGATCTCGCAGGCGAGATGCTATCGAGTTTCGATTGGTGTGAACATCTAAGTCATCGCTTGAGGTCAGGGAGGTCTTTTACTGCAGGCTTTAAAAGCGTTTCACTGCAAAAACATGTCTTAGAGCTGTCAAAACAGAGACTGATTAAGTGATAAAGTTTGAGATTCTGAAAAAATAACCGAATTTGCAAATATTTTTATTTGTTTTTCAGAGGTTCATGAACCCATTGCAGTTAGTTTCAATTAACGGGGTTAATCAGAGGTTACATACGGTTGGTTTAACCATCACTTAAGATTAACAATACCACTTTTGAAATTTTGGTTGGATTTCACTCTGAAAATACTTATGCAATCATAGAAAAAAAAAATAGAAGGGCAGGCAAATTGACAACAGACAAGAATATGCGACACAACCTTAAATATTTTAGAAAAAAAAAAAACAAAAAACCCAGCACTCTACAGAATTTGTTTCACATTCCAGACATTCCATGGTGATTCGCCATTCTATTCCAGAATATAGTATAGACAAAAAATCTAGATTTTTTTTAATAATTGGCAAACTTTGTGAAAAGCTGCGGGTGACCAACATGTTGTTAAATAATTTGTCAACGTCAGCTGTCAGTCCAAAGCTTTTTACCTATGTTGTGTAAACACACCATGTAGTCATTATTAAAAGTATTTAGTGAGAAATTGGTGACAGATCGGCTATTTCTCGCCTAGATCAAAGCATTTTCTGTATTACTTTTTTGTACAAACAGAATTTTCAAAGAAATTCAATTAGTCACCTCTTGTGAAAATTGTTTAGAAAAATAATATACACAACTATCACACAACGCCGTCTAGTCTCAAGCTAATCAGAGCTTGTGTTATGAGTACTAGACAACTGATAAACATATATAAATATTTCTAAATACATACATATTATAGATAAATTACACCCAAACACAGAACAAATGATTGTGCCATCACACAAACATTTGTTCTGGGTAGGAATCGAACCCCCTACCTCCGGCTTAGCAGTCAGGGCCACCAACCACTAGACCAACAGGCCAGTCTAATATAATATAATATAATATATATAGACCTTTTTCATCAAAAAAGAAAAATAACTTGGAGTTTGACAGTGACAGCTTAAAAATCACATATCTGATTTATTTTGGCATAAGAAAAATGCATGGAGCCGAGCCTCTACGGGACAAGTAGAGGCTCCATGCATTTTTATTATATATCTTAAAAAGATGAAGGAATAATATAAAATAGTTATGGTTTATGGCAAGATTTTGAAGTGCAGTGGCTGTTATAATTATAATACGTAAATGTCTTCCAGTGGAAATTGTGCTGTAAAATGATCTGAGAATTTTATTGTAAGTAGTACCTCAGCGAAGCTTGCTGAGAAGGTTGACTTGATACATTTGCTGCCAAGTACATTACTGAATGTGTTACATCCACAATCCAATGGAAAACAAAGTGACTGTATCCTGTAATAAAAACGAATACTTTTTAAACTTGACACTGAAGTCAAAACAAAAAATATTTAAGTACACTAAAAAATTTCCCTCATCACCATCATCATTTAAGCCCACAGAAGTCCACTGTTGGACGACCCTTCCCCAAATGTTGCCACAATGAACGGTCCTCTGCGTCTCGCATCTATCGGATTCCCGCAGCTTTTACGAGGCCATCGGTCCAGAACCTTTCGGCCTCAACGACCATCTGACCAACCATTGATCAACAATTTCCTTATATACCGATATTAGTAAAAAATGCTGTCTATAATAATACAGAAAGCTGAATTGTACTTGAACAATAAATATAAATGAATTTTCATAGAAATACCTCGATATACCTACTCATAACGCAGACTCGTCTCAATCTCATAAAGACGTCCCATTAAAACAGTGTTTTACAATCTTTTTGAATACGTGAACCCCTTTTTAAATAGACAAATAGTGGCGACCCCCTAGGACCGTAGCATTGCGTAAAACGGACAGGCGCTCTGCGCACTTGTGTTTGCTTTTTTTAATTTAGCCATTTCAGTCGTTTTGTATCGCACACAATTTGCGTGTCAAAAATAGAACAAAGATCAGATAAAGTATTGAAGCATAAACAGGCACAGTTTTATTACTGAATTGTTATGTTTTTTTTAATACACTTACTCGAAAACCCACTCTTATCCCGCCGCTTGCAGGCATGCAATTGACTGTTTTCCACACTTCTGCAGAAATGTGCGCGTGCTCGGCACCCGTACAATTTTATTGTAATAAAATTGTTTCTCGTATCAGGCACATGAGCTTTGTTACTGCAGCCATCAGCTCCATAACACACTCACCTACGACTCGTGCGGATTCCGCCTAGATCGTAATGACAAAATTTCTGCACTTGTATCAAAATGTACTATTGTAGTGAACCTCACTTTTGACTTTTACCTGACTCGCGACCCCCTAAGCAAGACCTTGTGACCCACCTGTGGTCGCGGCCCACAGATTGAAAAACACTGTATTAAAGTAATCGTACTTAGTGTACCTACCTATAATACCTAAAACAAAATTACACCATAATGCCGGAGAATTGCGCCACAAAATGCTGTATAATTATGATTTCTTTATAACTAGGTACGAATTATAAGCAAGTTTTAAGGCTTTATAATTAATCAATTAAAGCTTAATGTATAGATTGAGAAGTGGATCGTTATCCGATGATTGATTTATTGGCTCCGTTCAGTTACATGTGGCTTTTGATAAAATCATTATATGGTCATTTTCGTTTGTCAAGTGTACGAGTATGTTACTGGAAAATTGCAGATTCCATCTGTTTGTAATAATTTTTTATTAGATATGACTATATTTTATATTCGAATGAAAATTTTCCAACAAATTTTCCAGCTTATCTTGTTTAGATTTTTTTTAAATATTTTCTCACAATATTTTATAATGTTACTGTGTTTGCAATTTTCCGATCACATAAACACCTATATGAGACACTCATACATCTACGTGTGGACTTTCTAACGAGTACCATGGACGTGTACTATATGATTCTGGACCCCTCAGTGTTCCGGGCCTTGGTTCAGGCCATGGTCCGGAGTGAGGATGGCAGGCGGTCGCCTCCTTTTGCGAAGCAGTAATGCTAGCAAAGGAGGAGGCCGACCGCAGCAGGCAGAGTCAACGGGGCGCTCGCTCCAGCCGCCGCCGGGATTCCGCTCCCGATTTCCGGCCACCGTAGGCGCGGGCTTGCGGACGGCGTGCAATGGGTAGCACGCTGTCCGATCGTCCGGTAACCGACCGGACCGAGGCCAAGTCGTCGACGGCGCGTTCTGTTCCCGCGCGCCTCAAGGAGCTGTCAGCAAACCGTAGAGGCCCAGCCTGCTGGCTGCAGGCAGGCAGGGTCGAAGGCAGGGTCGAAGCCAGCTGGGGTAATGGTTCAGCTTCCGAAAGGAATACCCGGCACCGGCACGATAAGCAACGATGGAACGGGGTAGGTTTTTAGTCAGTAAGAGTCTGACACTACTTCCCGCTCCGCCCAAGGGCGGGATTTGTCATTGGATGATTTGACCTACCATAAAAAAAACCCCTCATTGTTGGAATGACTGATAATCCCGTTCAAACTAACATAAGTATGTAGTTCAATACCAGAAAGATTTTTTCGTATTGAAAAAAAGTATCTTTTTTATATTAATAAAATTGTATTGAGCGTTTTATAGTTAGTTATTTATTGAATTATATTGAGGATTTGGATAGGTGGAAAATCATTGATAGTTGAGGTCGGGGTCGTGGCGTTTGAGGCGTGTAGATGTCCATTCCCTCACGTGTGCGGTCGTCGCCTTTGCTACGAGTAGCATTACTGCTTGCGCGAGAGCTCTCTGCTGCTGATCGCCTCCATGAGGACATGGTGGTGCTTCGCCCAAGCGGGATATACCTCCACCATGTCCTCTGGGTGAATCACAAAATGATGACATGGACGGTTTAGACCTTAGTGACTAAATGGATCACAGTAGAAGGAGTTTCCTTCAAAAGAATCATTAACTGGAAAAGGCCTACAAATATACTGTTGTACTCTGCAATTATATTATGGATAAATACTATAATGATAGTTATCACAATTTCATGGCTATTTTCTGAGATATTGTCGTAAATTATCAAATATTTCTGTTTAGTTCTGAGAACTGACTAATAGCGGAACTGCTTCAAATTCCCTTCTCATTAGGTAAAAGTATATCGGTTGATATGATACGTTATTTTTCCAGATATTTTTAGATTTAATTATGAATCAGTTTGAATGATTCATTTTTGTTTTTCGTTGGCAAAGTATTGGGAGTTATTGACAGCGTGATGGCAGGACAGAATGGTAGAAAAAAAAACGAGTTACGCAAACCAGAAGTAAAAAGAGACAAGGCAAAAAGATGATGATTTTTTAAATTTATATTAACTAGTGCTTGACTGCGATCCCGTCTGATGGTATTGGTAAGCAGTGATGCAATCGTTGATGGTGAGGTGCACTAGTTTATTAAGAGCCTATTCACTCTAGCCTTAAAGACACCTAAATTATAATCGGACTGGAAGACTGCAGCAGACAAATTGTTCTAGTCCTTCAATGTACGCGGTATAAACTACAAGGTGAAACGGTTAGTCTGAACAGTAGAGGTTTAATCAACAACGTAAGGGTGGATACTCGCTGTACCGGGTTGTCCGATGGTAGAAATGAGAATGAAGAATCAAGTCATGCAATTCTCGTCCCGCGAACGCTCTCCAAAATGAATCCTATAAAGTACTGAAGGGCTGTGGAGTGGCTATAATTTGTTTCTATTTTATGCTTTCCCTCCATAATAGTGCACAGAAGTAGAATATTATTTTCAGTTATTTTTCAAGGTTTTGTTATGATTATAATTATTTAGTGTTGATCACGCGAAGTATGAACAAGGCGTTTGGATATTTTTTTAAATCTAGATCTTCGGAAATAAAGACATTTTTTTGTTAATAAAGCAATATTTTCCTTCCTGCGCGTGATCGCTGTAAAAACCATTATCTTTTAGTTTTGTTCTGTTCAAAAGAGCTCCGGCGCATATAACACAGTAGAAACCTCAAGGAAAGCGTAAACATGGTCACCCTAAGCATACTTGACGACTAACTGTCATCGCAGAGACGAAGAACATAGGTAAAACCTGGAGTGAAACGAAGCGCGAAGCGCAAGAGCGAACGGAATAGCGGCGCACTGTGGACGCCCTCTGCCTCTCTAACTGCTGTTATGATTTATTATTATAGGTCTTCGATCAAACCATAAATTTTACTCCTTCCGCGACAGAAAATATTAAGACAATAAAGATATTAAATAATTTAAGAACATAATGACTTGGCAACAAGCTCAAGCGCCATTTCAATCAGTTAAAGTGACGATATAAACGTCAATTGGCATTATATAGCCTCAGATTTACTTTAAATCCTTGCCGCTATATAATTGCTATGCGTAACTTTTCCTATGATGGCGGTGTCTGACAACTTTCTTCGACAAATTTACTACAGATTTAGTAAATTGCGTCGCGCGTTTCAGCTTTCCATTAAGTAGGTACTCAGTATAATCTACGTTCCAAGAATTTTCATTAGCGACTAACACTAAGTTAGTACTACAGTTTGATTGATTATGTGATAACTTTGTAAGCTGATCTAGTTGTTGACATTGACAAGTAAGCAAGCCTAACTTGGGAATGTGTTGTTAAAATAATTAGGAATCTTGACAATTCCTGGTAAGTTTATAAGTTTCCAGACAGTTGTAATAAGTTATGTATTAGTCAATTCTATCAAGTAGTAGAGTTGCTAGATTGTATTATTATGTTACTTATCCTTTGTTTGAGTAAATTTGTCATAAGTTAAATCAACTTCAATTCTTGTCGTCAACTCGTCACTCTATAAGTTAATAAATATCTGATACAAAATAAAGAGACGTATTTAGAAGAGTAGTAGCTTTGCTTATAATTCTTTATGAATTATAAAAATTACACTTATGCTTACATTATACTTACGTTCAAAATTAAATGTGAAAAAAAACTGCAGTTAAATTAATTTAAACCCTATTCAAATTAATTTCTGCTACATACTTCAGTTTAGTTACCTTCCAATTAATTTAATATATATACCAAAATCTTTCACTTAGTAAGTTTTGAGATGCAAAATGTTTAAATAAAATAATAGAAACCATACCGTTCAAATCACGTTCAAAGATTCGTGGTCTCATCTAGATAAAAAAAAAAAACTGGGCAAGTGCGAGTCGGACTCGCGCACTGAGGGTTCTGTATAAACTTACCCATGTAAAAATAATTAATAATAATAAAATTGACGTAACAACACATTTACTGTTTGCAGATTTATTCCTATATTTGTGATATAAGACCTTGGTTTATGCCAAGCAGAATTCTGGGTCAACGGGAGATACCCTATCAATTTTGATTCCTTGAAAGTGTCAATATATACCTACGTTTTTTTAGAAATAAACGGCCATAACTTTTTTTTTTCGTTAACTTAGAAGTTAAATTTTTCACAGCTTCAAGGGAGTGCAGACCTAAATAAATGGTTTTAATTTCAACTCGATACGCCCACGCATTCCAGAGAAAAATTGTCTTGACAAACAGACAGAAAAACAGGTAGGCGGACAACAAAGTGATCCTTGGTTTCCGATTTTCCTTTTGAGGTACGGAACCCTAAAAATGAACCATAGCAAATTGGTTTTTTTTATTATTTTTAAAAGGACTGTCATAGCGGGTGGCGGGCATGCACCGGTGACTGATGCAGACGAGCATTATGTCATCGCGTCTAGACAGGACGACACGAACGGCAAACAAACATCACTCTATGTTTACTCAAAATCTCTGAACAACTCAGCAAAAAGTCAGATTTTATTTAAAGGCCCCCACTATTTTTTAATTAGTGCAAATACTTAAAGGGCTTATTAGAAAACGTCTTGTTATTATTTAAGTAAAGTCTCAATAAGTAATATTCATAAACAACAAAGTTATGAGCGTTTGTTTTTATCACAAAATCTTACTCAATTTATGGAAACATTGTACAGGATAATACTTATGAATGAAAGAATGTCAATAAAAATGGAAAAACACTGCGCTTAGTATTTTCTAGTAGTAGTTGTTATGAATGATTAATTCAATTATGAATTTACCAATAATGACAAATTTTCGTGGACAATTTTGGGATATCGTTTTTTATACTTTTGACTACACAAATATGATCAGTAACGGGTACTGATTGAGCCCCATTTTTTTTTGTGCATTAATTAAAACATAGGGGTGTATAGATTTCACAAATATAATGCAGTTATTTCCTCGAAAAGAAACAGCCAATCATAGAGGTGAAAAAGTAAAATATTAAACTATTGAAAGTGTCTCAAACGGCTCCAATATAAGTAACTAATCGCAAGAGTAACTAGTAGGTATAGTACGCAGCAAAAATTACACACAGAACCATAGAGTTCACATTTTTTTTTTTGTGGGATAAATTTGTGGGTTGTTTCTGTAGTCAGAAGTCAGAAAATATGATATCAGTCTTGCCAAATGACATCGTGATACTCAGTTACTGGGTGAGAATCATGCAGAACCCCACTTCGATGGAGACCCGAAAATCAACCGCTGTTATGGTTCAACTTGTATAACAAGGAATTTAACCGATTTTCGGGTTTCAATCGAAGTGGGGTTCTGCATGATTCTCACCCAATAACTGAGTCCCAGCAATGGGAACATTAAAAGGCTGATAATGCTAATGCAATTTCAAGTAGATGTGTTAATTTCATCATTCTTCCTCCTGTTTCACAAAAATCGATGTATAACTTTCTGAGTAGGAAGTTTTTTTATTTGTTTTTATCTTTGATGATGACGAAGAAACAAACGAGCAGGTGCAAGCCACGCATTTTCAAAATGGTACAATTGATTCTCGTGTGACGATAATATCTGTCCGATCGATTTAATAGTCATAACAAGATATCAAAAGACAATCGTCATAACGTTATGTGTACAAATAAAAAGACTCGCCAAAACAAATGACGAAAATTTATAAATACAGCGTTTCCACGATGCTGGGTTTCAAAGAAACTGCCTTGCCATAGATCACAGAAACGGCTTAGCAGCCATTGCTAGAATAACTTATCTACATTGTGCTCACATAATAGAAGCGACAAGAAATAGGTAACCAAAATTTATGTAACTCACAATATGATTAAAAAGAGTGTCCATGGAGTTTCTTGCACGTTCGTCTCCATAGAGATCTACGCTTTGGAACATGCAATTTAGCTTCACTTTCTCTACAAACCAAGTACCAGTGGGCGTTGTTTGCTTACAAAAATGTATGGTTCTTGACACAATTCCGACCATGGTAGCTATGTCAGTTGAAACTGCGTGCGCTCAGCGCAATTGAATCAACTATAATATTATTAGTAAACTAGCTATTGCATACGTCTTTGTTCGTGTCTGTTCACTGATAGGTTTATTTTTTCCACGGAACCATAACGAACGAATAGAAAGACAATTATTTTAATGATTTATTTTTGATGCAACCACCTATTGAGTTTGAACTGTTATTTTAACATGACAAACATACACTTTATTTCTCTTTTTTTCTATAGATGGTGTCTCTAGTCACTGCCAGAGTGTCGTTCCGTACTCTATGGGTGGAACATACTTGCAAACATATCGCGTGTCGGTCTCAATGGCTCCATTGATCACATGTGTTTGTGATAACGAATTACAAGATCGTGATTAAGCGAACCTTAATTGTTACTTGTACTAAGTAATTGGAGTAGAGAGTATAAGAAAGGCTTTGAAGCTGCTTACAGCCGATTTATTGAAGTAAGACTTGTTCACGCCCTCGTCGAGGCTGGGAAAGTGAGGTAAAAAGTAGTTATTAAGTTGTCTATTAGGTTTTATGACTTCGGCTGTTGTTGCACTGGGCTTTCACTAGCAATGTGCTTATTATTTCTTATTTTTTAATTAAATTTGAAAGGTTCTTTTTTGAGGCGTGACATCATCCTATGACTTCTCACGATCTAGGGTGGAGAGACAGGGCTTGTCAGACTTTTAATGACTAAACCTTCAATTTTATCCTTAGCGTTCCAGGACCACACCTTCGCTATCGGAAAGCCGTGGAGCAGCCCACGTTCGCAATGGCAAACTGACTTAGCTTGACCCAAAGCTACAATTTTTTTTCTTTTGTCATAATCTACTTTTACATATCTTCCAAAATCTTTTTGTTTTTAGGGTTCCGTACCTCAAAAGGAAAAATCGGAATTCTTAATGGATCACTTTGTTGTCCGTATGTCTGTCAAGAACCTTTATCTCGGGAACGCGTGGAGATATCGAATTGAAATTAAAACTATACCTATACTCAGGTCTACGGTCTCTTGAAGTTGTAAAAAATCAAACTAATTACGGCCATGTCACAAAAACGTACATTTCGACACTCTCAAGGGAATCAAAATTCATAGGGTACTTCCCGTTGACCTAGAATCCTGTAATTTGGCATAGTACAAGGTCTCACAGCACAAGTATAGGAAAAGATCTGAAAACTGTAAATTTGTAGCTATGTCACAATTCTTTTATTGCGATGTGAAAAAATCTTCGTAACTCAATTCAGGAATTGAAATGTTTTCATAGGTAAGTTTGTGCAGAACCCTCAGTGCGCGACGCCGACTCGCACTTGCCCTGTTTTTTTTTTTTTAGGAAATATCAAATGTCTCCTCCTGCTTTAGGTAGAGCGAGAGGGAGTGTCTGGCTTTTACTGAATAAAGTCTAAAACCCACCTGTGTTCCTTCAATGGTCTTACGTTTTCCAGGGTCACGATAACTCCTTCGAGAGGCTACTATAGATACTACTCGTAGAGCTAGTGGAATATTTTTATTTTGTTTCTTTTTTATTTTATAACCATGAAGGACGTTCTGCAGACCTTGGCCGAGCTGGTCTCAATTTTCATTTGACCATCAAGTTTTTGTTCCAAATGCGTAACGTGGCAATATATATTATAGGTAAACTGTAAACAAGTATAACTTCTTGCCTTGTCACTTTTTGCGTCCATAGACAAAAAATGATCAAGGCTAGAAAAAGTGAAACACGATGTCTTCACACTCGTTATGAATCTTAGATGTATGTCAAAAGTAATTATTTATGAATAACAAAAAAATAAAGCCACGATCTGCCTAGCAACAGCTTTTTTATGAGGTGGGTTATCATTATTAATTAAAAGTTATTTGATGGTGTCTACCTTAAATGATAAATGATATTTATTTTGCAAATAGGTTTTAAAAAACACTTTTACACGTCAATATTTTTTTTCGTCAGTTTAAACTAGATGAGGCCGGTGTTTCCTAGCTGACTACCCTGAGAAGAAGCACCGAAATAAACTCAGAGGTCACAGTCTCTTTTAAAGTCCATACAGTAAATTTGTAATTGTCAAATCAAGAAAGAACCATACAGATTTGAGTGGACCTGTCCAGTCAGTGCAAGCATTTGTCAGTATTCGTGTAGCTCAACTCAGGACTACTGAGGAGCTCAACAATTTGACGAAAAATACCAAAGACAGGACATTTGGATAGGCCGCAGAAAATACTCAAATTGCCGGACATACATACCTACATACATACATTAAACTGAAAAGAAAAGAAAAAAAAAGCAATCCACATAGTCCTCACATTCACAATAATGAAAGGAAAATGTCTCACATTATTTAAAGGAAAAAAAATGTCAAATTAGAAAATAAAAATAATTTACCATGTCAAATTGTCAACAAAATAATAATAATAAAGTTTTAGTGTGCACTGGAGCAGGTCAATCCCAAGCCTTTTCATCCTCAATATAGTCCATAACAGTGTAAAAAGCCTTTTGGCAAAGTTTTCGTTTTACAAAAGATTTGAATTTATTAAGGCTTAGTTGTTGAATATGACTTGGAAGTTTATTATAGAAGTGTATACATACAAAAATAAGTGGTTACAAGAACCATAAATTTGTGTTTGTTCCTAGTATTAAAATTATGAATATCACTATATTTTTCTAATTCTAATTTTATGGCCATACAAAATATTCTCTTAAATATACCTACTGCAAAGGTACAGTCATTATATTGATATCTTAAAATTTTTCTCTGAGGGAGCATCTGGGACTTAATTTATAAATCGAAGGAATAGGCCTTTTCTGCAAAACGAAAATTGTCTGGATATTGGCGGCATTTCCCCAAAGTAGGATACTGTACGACATGACACTATAGTAATAGCTAAAGTATACTAAACGGGCTGTCTCTATATCAGTTAAATTTCGAATTTGTCTAACGTATGCTGAGAACTAAGTTTTTTAGATAATTTGGCTATATATGTGGGCCCCACTGAAGCTTAGCGACTAGAGTTATGCCCAAGAACACTGTAGTATCTTCAGGACTCAAATCTTTACCTTTGATTAGCACACTAGTTTCTACTTGCCTAACATGAGGCAAGGTAAACTTAATACATATATTTTTTTTTTCATTAAGGAGAAAGTTATTTACATTAAACCAGTGTACTATTTTTGAAAGAGCTAAATTTATATCGTCAGTAACCGGCTGCTGACGTTTAAGTTTGAACAAAAGTGAAGTGTCGTCTGCAAACAACACTATATTATGGTTATCCTTTATGAGGTAAGGCTATCCTTTATGAGTTAAAAACAAACATGTCGCTCTGGGTGGATTTTTTTTCTTTAGAAAAAATTATCTAATGAATCTCCGCGCCCTAGGGCGCGGTGGGAGCCACCCACTCCTGATCCTTCGTTGCCTTTCATACCGGGACCGAACCTTCCTTTCAGAAAACGATCCTTGGCTCAAGTAG
Organism: Leucania comma; assembly: GCA_958295575.1. Lineage (NCBI taxonomy): Eukaryota > Metazoa > Arthropoda > Insecta > Lepidoptera > Noctuidae > Leucania > Leucania comma. Next base: position 14,487,538 of record OY282480.1, on the reverse strand, counting down.
GCTTCGACCCTGCTGGGCCCCTACGGTTTGTTGACGACTTGGGCTCGGTCCGGTTACCTTACGGTCGGGCTACGGTGGCTGGAAATCGGGATCGGAATCCCGGCGGCGTTTGGGGCGTGTAGCCCGTTGCCTCACGTGTGCGGCCTCCTCCTTTGCTAACATTACTTCTTCGTAAATGGAGGCGACCGCCTGCCACTCCTGCTCGCTTCGGACCATGGCTTGCACCAATACCTGGCGTGAGAGATCACTGACGCCAATCGCTCCCACGAGGACATGGCGTTGTTCTGCCCAAGCGGCGGATACTTCTACCGTGTGCTCCACCGCTTTGGGTGGATTGAATGTCAGACTTTTACAGTTTAAAACGCACCTGTATTCCTTCAGTTGCCCTTTGCGTTTCAGGACCGAGGCCGACTAAAACTCACCTGTGTTCCTTCAGTTGCCCTTTGCGTTCCAGGTCTACGGTTGACTAAAACCCCGCCTGAATTCTTTCAGATGCCTTTTGCTTTCTAGGACTACGGTTGAATAAAACCCACCCGTATTCCTTCAGTTGCCCAGTGCTTTCGAGCAATCATGCCTAAACAATTATCATTGTTTTATGGAAAGATCGCATTCGCGTCGCAGTCGTAATCGGTTCACCGAAATCACTTCTTTTTTTACCCCACTGCGCCAGAAGAAGGGTTATGTTTTTCAAGAGTATGTATGTATGTATAATTGTTTGGCACGCTCTGCAGCCTGAACGGCTCGATGGATTTTAGCTTGAGAGGTGTCGTTAGATTCGTATTTACTGTGAGAGTGACACTGGGTATATCAAAATAAAAAAAACAAGATGGCGGATTTTTGGCGCCAAATTCAAATGTTTGGCACGCTCTGCGGCCTGAACGGCTCAATGGATTTTAGTTTGCGAGGTGTCGTTAGATTTGTAATTACTGTGAAAGTGATATCGTTATAAAATCAAACTAAAAAAATAAAAATAAAAAACGGTAATTTAAAAAACTAAAAAACTAAATACTCTCAAATTTTAAATACTCTCTAGAAAGTTAGTAGATTGGAGTTATCTGCCATGTAATATAGGTATATGTGCTCTCAATTCACTAAGCCTCCGTTTCTAAAATGGGTCCCGACTGCTACAATTTATCTTGTATTTAAAATATTATATAGTTAAGTGCAATCGGGTACAACGACTTCCTTGTTTTAGGGCTTTTTCATGTATACTCAGAAAAGCAGTCGGGTTTTTTAGTTTTTTAAATTACCTTTTTTTTAATTATTAGAATTGGGCCAATTCTTATTATGGGCCGCTTTCTGTGAAACCCTACTTGAGTGCCGTTTTCAAGCCAAAGGACTCTACTTCAAATCCCTATGTTATTATAATGCCTATGTTATTTTTTAGTTACAAGTCTGTCTGCATTGCCTGGTGACTGCTTTTTCACTGAAGTCTGTCTGGCTAGACCGTGGGAAAACACAGTGCCTCGATATAACCTTTGGAAATTTCAATCGTTTTATTATATGAAAAAATGAAAAAAACGTATTCAGTCACCGAGAGTTGCATAATTTGAGCTAAATATAGCACAAATTCTGAAACTCATATACACAACATTAAATTTTGGTCGTTTTAATCCCGCGGAGGGTTGATTCGGTACATTAAACCCTATTGATTTGTAAATATAAAAATGAAAAATAAAGTACTTTAACGGCCTAGAAACAAAAAAAAATGTGCCAAACTTCACTGGGCCCGCTTGGTGGATTTCCACTCGTAGTGAGGAGGCCTGACACCCAGCAGTGAGAACTTATGACCACGTGACGTTTCCGGAGAGTTTGTCTATTGGGAGGGTTCCGTACCCGAAAGGCGCCAACGGGACCCTATTACTTCGCTGTCCGTCCGTCTGCCTTCCTGTCCTTCTCTTTTGCCAGCGGGCTGTATCTCATAAACTGTAAGAGGTAAGAAGTTCAAGTCACAGAATGTGTATTTCTATTGCCGCTACAATAAAAATAAATAAAATGAAAAACTTGAAGGGAGTTCCCAGAAAAGTAACGTTATTATGTTAGCGAATTTTGGTCGATCCAATATTATATTATGGAACCCTTCCTATGTAGGTAAGTCAGACTCGCAATTGGCTAGTTTAATTTTTCTTTACGATAATCGTATTCCCGTATCGTATTTCCGTAGATAGATTTTCACTTTTTTTAGGGGTTGCTAGTAGGTATAGACCCTTATTGTTAGTATATGAGAAGCCCGAAACACGGGTTTAATATTTTTATGCAAAGAATCTATGTACATTTCATAACTGTATCACGAAAAATCACAAAGTTATAAGCTTGTGATGTTACCTGGTTGTCCACACAAACACAAGGTCTCCGCGCCATCCAGGCCTCTGAGGAGTTGTTTTGTTTCCGCACCCAGCTGTGCGCTGGTGTCTATACCCGCTATGACCTGCCGTGACCTATATTGTACTTAATTTCAATGGTGGTGGTGTCCAACTTGTGACCTTTTAAAATATTTTTGAAAAAAAATAAAACATGGTTTAAAAAAATCTTTTTACAAAAAAAAAATACAACCTACTTTAATGTAAAAAAAAACAAAAAAAAGTGAAAATAACTTTAATTTCGGAAGTCAGTGTTTCTTTAATAGTTTGGTCTCTTCGTTATTTAGCGTAGCTAGAATACGCTGATTTACTTATTTCAGAATGTTTCTTATCTACCTTCCGGCTTCATCATCAGATCAGTTCTATATATCCCCTCCCCTTCTTCCCTCAGTCAGTCACCGGCTACATGTATAACTACCAACTAACTTGTACGACAGTTCTTCTATAATTTTTTGAAGAGTTTCGTTCTATATCTTCGAAGTTCATCATCAGATCAAACGATATTTCTATGAGACCAACTCGGGACAATAACCTTTCAACCAAAATAAAAAAAATCAAAATCGGTCCACAATTGACCGAGATATCGGAGAACATACATACAAAAACGACAGTTCTGCTATGATCTTTTGAAGAGTTTCGTTCTTTATCTTCTAACATAGAACCTCCTCCTAGTCGAAGTCGGTGATTGTGAACAAACTATATTCAGGTTTCGTATATACTAAAAATAATGTTGTATATCTTCGATACCATATCAAGAATTAACGAAGATAAATTAAGTTAAGAACATTTGTTTGAAAAGTATATCGTAATTTGTTTCTATCATAAATAATTGCAGGCTGTATTTATCGCGCGTTTAGAGATCCGAGATTAAGGATAAAATTGACATGTTTAGAAAGAGAAGTTTGAAAGCGGGTCAAGTTACTTTCCCAGCCCTTGGCAATAAGGTTGTCATTAACAGTTTATTTTCTCTCTACAGAGGTGCTATTCTATAAGAAAACAGCCTTGAGCGCAGCGCTGGCCCAGCGACGAAATTTAAATAAGAACATTGGATTTGTATATGATTTGAATGTACCTATTTGGATTTCGTCGCTAGGCCAGCGCTGCGCTCAAGGCTGTTTTCTAGAATAGCTGCACCTTTGGACCGAGATTGTTAACAGATGGTTTTATTTTGAGATGGGAAATCATCCAGTCACTTATCGCGCTCTAGGGCGCAGTGAGAGGGCGTGTCAGACTTTTACTGACTAAAACCTACTATCCTCCTTTTCCTCTTCCTTTTTTAACTTGTGTTCCAGGATACCAGGGTTATCTTTCGGACAACCCATGGCCCCATTAGGTTTCGACCCTACTGGGCCACACACACTTGCTTGATAACCTTTACGAATGTCAGTGATCTAAATTAAGGATTTTTTTGTTATATCTAGTTTACATTGCGCCAGTAATGACTAGTCATGTACCTATGTTGCTGACATACAAATGTAGATAATAAACATAAGACTGATGACTTATCTTTAGACTGCCACCGAATCTTTTAAGATTCAACAAGCAATTGTACTCAGTTACTCAATAGCGAGATTCTTCTGTGAAGCATTAATGCGAGCGAAGGAGGTGGCGAAAAGCGTAAGGGAGAGGACATAATATATACTCACGTGGCAAGCCTCAGTTGCCGCAAGAGACGTCCTGGGCGTCAGAAATCGCAAGGCGATTTCTGGCCATCGTAGGCCAGGTCTTGCGGACGGGTAGCAATGGTTAGCTTACCGTCCGATAATAGCTGTCAGCCAAATAGATGGGACCCTCTAGGAGACAAGAGCCGATGCCTGCTAGGGTTACAGGATTGTTAAAAAGACCCTAGAACGTAAAAGATAACTGAAGAAACATAGGTGCGTTTTAATATATAGATTAAAAAAAAGCTCACAGCGCGGCGTGCCTATAATAACAGGATACAATTACAATACTCTTAAATCGTACCTTCAAGGTGGACAGTTGTCTAATTGGTACAATATTAACTGTAGCACAATTGTATCGTCAACGACCGTCATTATTGTCGTGTAGTATCTAGTTATCGGTACAAAACACCTTCGTTTAGCTCCCAGCCCTGTTTTTCTCCAAGGTTCGGTATCGGTTTAACGATTGCAACAATGTTGCAACCACTTGACAACTAAATAACTCTTCTCGATGATCTTGTCAACTTGTTTCCCTCGATGTTACTGCTGCAGTTTAACTGTTCTTACAGGCAGTTTGGCCGGGTGGTACGATTCTCGTTTGGCCATTGCTTTTTATGACGGTTCGATGTTTGATTTCAAATTAAACTTCTTCATACTGGTTGAAGGGTTTAGCAGTTGTCTGATTTGTTACGCACTTGAGATTGCCTGAAGTTACTGTAAGCCATCTGCCAAAATGCTGGTCGCTGTTGGAGCAGAGTAAACGATATGTGCAACATGCCAAATTGGTCAGGGTCTTTATTACCATGATGACGTTAAATGTAAACCGTCAAATCAGACTCGGTTGGGCGGCGTTCGGGAAGCTGCACGGTATCTTCTCATCCAACATACCACAGTGTAACTAGAAGAAAGTCTATGACCAGTGCATGTTGCCAGTAATGACATATGGCTCTGAAACGTGTTCGCTTATAATGGACCTCATCAGAAGGCTTAAAGTCCAAAGGGTAATGGAAAGGGCTATGCTTGGAGTTTCCTTGTGTGATCGAATCAGGAATGAAGATATGTGTAGGAGAACCAAAATTGACGACATAGCACGAAGAATTGCCAAATTTAAGTGGCAATGGGCAGGACACATGGCTCGCACATTGGCCGTTGGGGCCGAAAGTTTCTGGAGTGGCGACCGCGTACCGGAAGACGCAGCGTCATACAAGATGGACTGATGACCTGGTAAAGGTTGCGGGAATCCGTTGGATGCGAGACGTACAGGACCGTTCATTGTGGTGACATTTAAGGGGGAGAGCAATGTCCAACTGTGGACGTCTTTGGGCTGAAATGTGGATGATGATGATGATGATTAAAGTGTCAGTCATGCTCGAGAAAGAAGAATGGAGCTATACCCTATATGGCTCCATCCATTTAACATTTCAGTTTGGGTTGTAAAATGCTCGTGATAGAGGCTCAGTACATCTGATGAAGAGGATGCAGAAAAGAGTGAATTTGCCATGAAGCTGATTGACCGAAACCACGTGTCACAATGTCATCCGCTAATGTACCTAAGTTTCTTGTACTGTTTTTTTACGAGATAGTAATTATGAGCTGTGTACTGTCATTGTGAACGAGGCACGTGTAAGTGACGACGTCAACAGGACGTCAGACTGTCACCTTGGAGCGCTTAATTTCCATTGAGTTGCACATAATAATTGCGAGTCAATTACGGAACTGACGATGACTTAATGAATTGGTGATAAATGCCAAAAAATTAAATGGGCTAATGTCTAGTAGACCGGGGTGACTTTATTATACGGAAGAAATGATAAGGTCATGTCAAGACAAGATTAGTTAGTAACTAATAAGATATCCTCTAGAAAGGAAAGCTCAAGAAGCGCCTTAAGTAAGAGCAATCACGACTATCACAATCAACTAAAGTACATTTAAGACTCAACTCCCAAATCGAGTCTCGTAGATTTTTCTGAATGGAAATATGTTTTTTTTTTTTGTGACATAACTACAATTTTACAGTTTTCTGATTTATTCCTATACTCGAGCTCTAAGAAATTTCTTCATGCCAAATTTCAGGGTTCTAAATCAACCCTATGAATTTTGTGACACAAAAGGCCATACCTGTTTATTTCGTTAACTTAGAAGTTGGATTTTTCACAGGTTTAAGAGACCGCAGGCCTTAGTAAATGGTTTAAATTTCAACTCGATACCTCCACTCTTTCCCGAGAGACGAGAGAGGGTCTCAACAGGCAGACAGACAGACGGACAACAAAGTCATCCTATAAGGGCTCCTTTTTTCCTCTTGTAAGGTATCAAAATAAAGGGCTCGAAGTGACGATTTCAAAACTCTCTCCGTCGAGAACAGAAAGTTATTTGATGATTTGCCACCTGAAAAAAAAATCGAGTTTTAGAGTCTATAGTATATAGCTTATTACGTCTATAAATATGGTATATACATCGTTATACGAAGACGGATGATTCCGTTTTTTCGTTTTGAGGTCTTTTTTTCCTTTCGAGGTACGGTACCCTAAAAATAAGAGTGATCATTGGAAAAATGGAAGAGGAAACACGAAAAAAGTCGTTACTTAGAATGACTCAGCAAGAGTATTCTTTACAGCGTCCTCAAAGAGTTATGTCAAGGTCACAAACAGGATTCTAGCACGAGTGTGTAACATGGTAGTAGTCTATAACTCAATCCAGCAATCGCATACAGACTACTACAAATGAGACTAAAAACAGCAGAAACCTAAAAAAACACATTCAAAAAACGAACGATGACGTATCCTCAAGATCTTTTGAAATAGCGGATGTAGACGGTAGACAACTATTTGTCTTGTTCTTATTGTAAATACTAACAGGATTAGTTTTTATTTGCCGTCCCACATGCAGTTTGCAACCTGCCTTAATTGTTGGTGATTATCATAAGTCCTGAATGACCTTGTGGCTTGTATGATGACTGATGCTGATCAGTATGTGCCAATATCAAACCGTTTGGCTTGTTCGTTTTTGGATGCCATTTTAAGAGAACGTGATCTTACTACATTATGTAAATAGACCATTGATATATTATAAGGGAAGATTTAAGGGACGTTTCGCGTTAACATCACAGTCAGAAAACTTAGACTCGAAACTTGCACATGTATGTTCAGTGTCATCACAATCGAAAACTTACAGTCACTGATAGACAAGGACAGAGATAAGAGGCGGTGCTGTCGTGCGAACGAAATCGTGTAAGCAGCAATTAGGCGACGGGCGTGATTTCAGCGGTCCACGCGCAAATGAGAACCCGTCTTCCGCAGTTTTGATTTAATCTAAGAAATAGACGTTTAATTCGGTAACTATTTTTACGTAGAAAATCATCAAATGAATTTTCTCGCTCTGGATGGAGCGGAAGAGAGTGACAGGATTAGAATGACTAAAACCCACAGTGTTTCTTTAGTTGCCCTTTTTTGTGAGAGCTGCGAGAAATGTCAGCAAATTTTTTTTATCCACTTCTATCACACAACGCCATCTAGTCTCAAACTAAGCAGAGCTTATGCTATGACTGTTATGTGAACTAGACAACTGATAAACATACCCATGACGCCTATATGATTGCCCACCTATAGGGCCGCGGCCGGCCTGATGCAGTTTGTTAGATTAGTGTGCCAAGCTTCAACGATTGCATTACTGCTTATCATCAGGCGAGATCGCAGTAAAGCACTAGTTTGCATCAAATAAAAATAAATAAAAAATAAAGCTTACCTACTCTACAAACGGAAATTGTTATTTATCTATAGAGATGTTATGTATAGAGATGTTTGTCTACTACAAGTACATCATCTGTTGATATATCAACACACAGCCGAAACAACCGAAAAACAACAAACACAACAACAACACCCAAAACAACCACAACAAAAACAACCGAAAGACACCTTGTGCAAAATTTCAGGCTCCTAGTGGGACTAGGAGCACAATGTTGCACAACGTGTTTTTATGTCGTAGGCACTAAGAGAGGATTTTTTTAAATTCACCTCCTACGGAGATGAAACAGAGACCCAAAGTTTTGTATGGAAAAACCTACTTGCTGCAGAAGCTAGCCATCAATGAAATTGGATTTAAATACAGGTTTAAAAGAATATCAAAGAGTAATCCACATCCGATATATCTTGCCAGTTGCCAAAATAAACATCAAATGGAGGTTCTCTCGTTGCCTTAATCTACGTTCAAGAAAATAAAAAGCATGACATAAGTTTAAGGGTATTCCATAATATTAATATGCTTAATCATCAATAAACGGCGGACATCGAATTAAATCTTACTTAAGAAGTAATTTATTTCTGATTATAATTTCTCTTTAATTATTATTGTTTTACATAAATGGATGGACTTGTATCCTTTATGGCGGTCGAGAACGGCGATGTGAGTAAAAAATCGATTAAAAACCCATTATCGATCCAGTGACTAAAAACTATACGTTTTTACTGCATCTACGCAAGTGCTTGCGTAGCGAGCGATGTACCGAGAATGAGGTAAGCGATGTGGCGACGGCACAGTATCATAGTACCTTTTGTAATTGCTTAGTGATAGACAGTACTTTGTTTGGAATGATTTTTACCCGACTGCGTCAGAAGGAGGGTTATGTTTTTCGAGTGTATGTAAGTATATTTCTTTGGTACACCCTAGAACCTAAAGGGCTTTTGCATTTGTTTTACTTTAGATGGGTCGTTAGTCGTTAGATTCGTCTTAGCTGTGAGAGTGACACTAGGTAAATCAAAATTAGTTTAAAAAATTTGGGCAAGTGCGAGTGGAACTCGCACTCTAAGGGTTACGTACGAACTAACTTTTGTTATTTACATAATTTAGTTCGTCGTACGTTCAATACCCGAATCGAGTCTCGAAGATTTTACCGAATCGAATAAAAGTAGCGATCTCGGATTGAAAATTATGGCTGTGGTCGAAGGCAGAACTGATTCCATGCCATTTAGCACACTCATATTTGATTGAATAAGTACTAGCTGACCCGGCAGACTTCGTACCGCCACTAGTACTATTATGATTGTTTTTTGGCGAGTTTTTCCATATTTTCTCGCCGTTTAAACCTTCCCAGGAGTATCACAAATATTGCAAGTCCAAAATTGGCCAAATCAGTCCAGCGGGTCTCGAGTTTTAGCGTGACTAACGAACAGCTATTCATTTATACAATATATAAGAAGATAAGAGAAGACATATGTGCATACGTTTATTTTAAGTATATATAATAATATTTTGTACAAATGTGTTGCATGAAGTTTAAATAAATAATGAAACCCCTGCTTGTTCCCAAAATCAAAATATTTGCTTTAATTTTCGAACTCAAGAGTCGGATACACTCAAACATTTAAAAGGGACAGTTAAACGTTTACTTATCAGCATTCTTTATTACCTTGAGGCAATATCAAAGGGTAAGGTACTGCACTTTCCTGCCGTTTACCTAATCTAAAGCACACGAAACGATGCAAAATTTACAAATAAATAGCTGCTACACCTGGATCAGCTGCTGATAGAGCAGCCACTGGTATCGTATAACTTATAGCTCGTGATAACAACCACCTATATACCGCACAGTACCTTATAAGGGTGATTATGAAACTGGTCATAATTTAATTTCGACTTTATCAAGTCAATAGACAGCCTGTACCTCTACCATGAGTTTTAAGCAATAGTATTCGTCGCTACTCGATATCGACGCCGTAAATATTTTGTATGGCAAATTTTGCAGCGCCTCTAGCGGTCACTTGCAGAACCAAAATTTGCCATACAAAATATTTACGGCGTCGATATCGAGTAGCGACGAATACTATTGCTTAAAACTCATGGTAGAGGTACTGCTCTAATAAACTATTTATCTACGGCACCAATTATCAAGTCGCCGGTTGCTCGGTCAACCATTGCCTACTATTTATTGAATGATACCAGATAGCGTGTATATGAGCTGCTTTTAGATAACAATACTTTGAAATTCCGCGTGCGTTTTATCTGCTAGCACGGAATCTTAAGTGACTGAAAGGCGTAAGTAACGGCTTTGATTTTTGAATTACATTTTGAATCTAAGCGAAATACCACTCTCTGATTTATCACGAAACCTCAGAAATTACAACACCTATGAACTTAAATTTTGGCAAGTAGATTCCTTAAGGGGTGTAGACCTGAGCTATAAGAACGGATTTTCTAAAACTCCACCCCTAAAGGGGTTAAACGAGGGTTGAGAGTTTGTATGGAGAAAACGGCCGCGTGTAGAGTTCTGAATAAATAAATGTAGATAGGTATGTGTTTGCAGATTTTAGTGAGGTGCTTAGCAATTCTTAGTGGTTCATCGGTTCTGAAAGGTTTGAACGTGTGGTGGAAAGTTCACGTTTCATTGAGCATGGTGAGTTATTGTGGTTTTTGCCACGGTCGCGCCGGACGGCCCGCCGCGCACCTCGCATTGCGCGCGAGTCTCTCGATGCACTATTTTTTCCCCGCTCGCACATCCGTGTCTGCACTAGTTTTTACCCCAGTCCCCACCTGTTTTTCTCGATTGATGACCGTCTGGCCGCTCGTCTGTGTTTACACGAGTCCACGACGCGTCTATCCAACGTATCAAAATTACTGTGCGTATCACAGTAGCCGTAACAAATGATCATATTACTTTGTAAATAAATGACTTAGGAAATTGTGGACGGACTCGACAAAAAGTGTTAGTCATACACTTGTTCGATTATTATTATAGTGAGGATGTTGCTGTTGAAGTAGGTAGATACCTATCTAATTATTGCTATATTATATGCAGATACATACAAAGTTATACATTATAATATGTAGTTAATATATGATGTCACTTGTCGTTAGTTTGTGATTAGGGTTTGATTTTCCTAATCAGTGGAAACCCAAAAATTTGATTGCAAATCATCATTTCCGAGGTTGAATCCCTCACTATAAAAGTGGACGGTAAAAAACCCTAATAAGATTCCCTAGATTAATTATGAGTTCAACTAAGTAATTGATGTGCAAATGTTGGCAAAATGTAAAAAACTTTAAAATAAGCAAAGAAACAGACATTGCCAACTTTCCAGCACCATCTCAACAACAACAGAGTTGCTCGTAAGTCGTAACCCATAAATCGAATTCAAAACCTTTATCACTCAATAGTTCATTGACCGCATGAAAAAGTCGGAGCATATTAATTAACATGTGTACCGTCGGCAGACGCGTGGCGTACCTACACCGCGCACATTGAAATATGAACAATACGGGTACGGCCACTAGCGTCGGCCACTGGATTGGTAATTGGTGGCTTTGTATGGCCCATCAGACTACGGCTAGGCCAGACAGGCGGCCTCCGGCGTCTAGACAGACCATTGCGATTTGCGAGATCACGTTTCGGCCGGCCGAACATGCTAAGTGCACGTCTGGCAGCGTACATGAGACCCGCGATGTACAAACCCTGGATGTGACTCGAATGTGTTACCAGTCGACTTGTTTAATGGTCGTTAAATTCTCGCATGTGTAGGCATGTGTCGTGAATGTCGCGCTAATATCGTAAATCGATCCGAGAGGTGAACACCCGGTTCCTGATAGACGGTTTAGTTTTTCTACTGTAAATAATATTGTCATAGTTGCGAATTCTGTTTGTTGGTATTAAGGTCGTGACATGACCTGATCACCTGAAGTGCGGTCGCCGTTGGACTGCATAGATAATAAGAATGAGATGGGCAAGGACACAAAACTTGCAATGTACTTATTGCAAATATTGCTGATTAATTTTATTAAAAATATAAAATCAACTGGGTTTTGCATTAACATTCGATTGATTAAATGCCAAAAATCGATGTATTGTAGTTAGTAATTGGAAAATATTTAAAGTCCATAATTAGAGGTATTTTTATTACGTTCATTTCTACCTAGGTACCCCACTATTGCGGCGGCATGGTTCTTTGAGTAGAGGTGCCACGGCCATACTTGTTGCTTGACGCAGGTTCTCATTGGACACAGTTGTTGTTTCCGGAGGTTTCAGTTTCGGATTCTGTGTGAAGAAAGTTCTGGGTGTTAACATTGTGTGGATCGCAGAGCATATGGTGCAGGTCTGCCCGGCCAAAATCGCGTCTGAATCTGATACAAAGCAATGATGCGAGCGAAGAGAGTTGGGAGAAACGTGAATCGCGCTTCAGCTGCCCAAGCGTCCTGGGCATCGGTAGTCGCAGACCGATTCCCGGCGACAGTTGGCGCGTGCTAGTGGACGGCGAGTTATGAGTAGCCGTCTGGTAAGAACTATAATATAATATAATATTATAATAATATAATATTTCCACAACTAAGTATCACACAACACCGTCTAGTCCCAAGCTATGCAGAGCTTGTGTTATGGGTACCAGACAGCTGATAAACATACTTATATATTTCTAAATAATACATATTATAGATAAATAACACCCAGACACAGAACAAATGATCGTGCTCATTACACAAACATTTGTCCTGGGTGGGAATCGAATCCACGACCTCCGGCATAGCAGTCAGGGCCACTAACCACTAAACCAACAGGCCAGTCAATAAACTGTAAGAACTAAGGCCGTGTCGAAGGCATGTTGTATTCCAAGCGTTCCTCAAAGCTATGTCAGCAAGATTGACGGGGCCTAGGTTGGGTATTAATTACTAAAAGTCTGACTCCCTCTTCACCTAGCGCAGGAGAAGTCATTAATGGTTGCCTAAGTAAAACAAACCATATACATAGATTCTTATGATTAAAAACTTTGCCACAGCAATTCCTTGACAATAATCTGGACAGATGTGTTTTTTTGGAGAATGAAGAAACTACGTTTCCTGGTAGCTGGAGTCTGTGTTTTCTGATAGATACAACTTTCGGGATCTTTAAATCAAGAGTAAATACAATAAAAAAACTGGGCAAGTGCGTGTCGGACTCGCGCATTGAAGGTTCCGTTTCAACGAGAAGTTCCCTATAAATTTTGATTCCCTTGAGAGTGTCGAAATATACGTTTTTTGCGATATAAACGACCGTATCTTTTTTTTCCGTTAACTTAGACGTTTGATTATTTCACAGCTTCAAGGGACCGCAGACCTGAGTATATATGTAAATAAATTTCAACTCGATATCTCTACTCGTTTCCGAGATTCGTCTTGATAGACAGACAGACAGCATTCGTACGATTAATTTGGCACTTTCTCTTACTCTTAGAAAAGTAAAATTCGTAATAATAAATACGTCGAACCGTAGAACGAAAATCTTTTTAGGATTCTTATTGCTCAAGCCCCAAGCGGACACCGGTGTCCGCACACATGCCGCACACCTATCGACTTTCTATTGTGTCTCTAATTACAGTATTGAAAGCGTTAAAAGTATCTAACCATAGTAGTAGTAGTAGTAGGTAATTCCGTTTACATAATCGTGTATTTTAGCGATGAAACTATAAAAAATGCGTAAAATTTAACGATGCATAAATTAAGAGTCACGAATTCGCAAAATGATCGAGAAAATATACATCGAAATAGGTTACACGTGTAGGTTTACCGTAATCAAAATGCTGGTTAATGAGTTGATGGAATCACACTTTTTAGGAATTCCTCGGATTTCAATGTCTCACTTGTTCTTCAATACAGTTTTTTACAAGCAAAGAAGGTATTTAACCTTTTACCTGCCCACGTCGGATTTATCCGACAAACCCTCGCGTTTATTCCACCAGGGTCGCACATCTACTGGGGCCATGGGTTATGTGAAAGAGAACCCCGGGGCCCTGGAACGGAGGGAAAGAAGGAACAGGAGGCGGATTTTAGTCAGTAAAAGATTGATACCATCTCCCGCTCCGCCCAAGGGTGGGAGATGTTATTGGATGATTTTCCACCTAAAAAAGGACGCACATCCACGACTAAATACTCCACCTTGTCAGCTCTTCTGTCACCTACGTGGATTAAAGAGCTAAACGAGATAGAGTACCCACTCGCAAACACAACGAACCTGGAAAAAAGGACACGAAAATACTTGTTGGACCAATCCTACGCAAGCGGTTACAATGCAGCTTTTTCTGGATCTGGAATTCTTTATTTACACCTCAAAGTTACTAATAATGCTCCGAATCAGAAGGATCAATCCGAGAATATTTAACTTGCCTAACTACCTACCGGCTGCCGTAGGATTCTCCAGTGACCATACCCCATTTTTGTATCTATAGGATAAGGTTTGTTCGAAGGTGTTACCGTGACCCTAGAAGACAAAGGGCAACTGAAGAAACTATTTCATTAGGTAGGTTTTTAGTCAGTAAATGTCTGAAACTCCCTCCCGATCCACCCAGAGCAGGGGAAAATAACCACTGTTATTTGATGATTTCTAACTGAAAAAAAGAAAAAACAAAATGATAGTAGGTATAAATATTTGCTTTGTTTTGGAATTTCCTGCCTGAAAATCATATCTCATGGTCTTCGTGGGCATACCACAATGTGGCGGTGAATACCCTCTTTGATGAGTGGCTGGAAAAGCGCCACGGTGCCCTCATCTTCCGCATGACACAGGTCCTCACCGGTCATGGCAAGTTCGGGAGGTTCCTGTTCCGAATTCAGGTGAACGAAACGCCTGGATTTCACTATTACGCAGACCGTCTGGAGGCCACGGTGGAGCATACGGTGGATGTGTAGCACCGCCGTCCACTTCCTAGTGGAGGCGATACGCGGCGGTGACTTGTAGCGCCGGGCTCTGGTTCAGGCTATAGTCCGGAGCGATATGGAATGGGATGCGGTTGGGTCCTTATGCGAAGCTGTAATACGGCCGCAAAAAAATACTATACCAATTTATATGTCACATCCAGTGGACCGTGTGAACTATTCCTATATCCACGTTCAGTTTGTAGTCTCAAATGACTATGTACATAGTTAGCACATAGTTACGGTAGGCCTAGACCGCTGTCCGACACACGCAGGAAGATTGCTGAATGCTCAGTTACACACAGTAATGACACATAACAAGCGTGACGACTCTTCTTAATATTGTCTTTGGTTCGTCTGTCTGCAGTCTGCAGCATTGTCTGTGGTTTTTGTGACCCCCGACAATGTAAACAAATGACGAATCAAAAGGTTAAATTGACTGAATCTTTTTGGGATGATTTTTATTAATGTTGTTTCGAGTTGACGCATACTTACTTCACTGAAATAATTATTTTGTTTCGCTGTGCATTTTTTTTTTGGTGGATAATGTAAAATAAACCAAGTGTTTTACTCGCTAAAACCCACCTGTGTTGCTTCAATTGACGTTAGCGTACCTGAACCACGGTTTAGTACGCGGCAAATAAGTTGAACCAGTTTCTATGGTTTTGCCACCTTGAGAACTGTTATTGTGCATTCAAGGTCGATCGCCATTTTGATTCAACTTTTATTCATATCATAATACCTCTTTTGAACACCGCACCCCTTGTTTCGATCCGCTCCACCCAAGAGCAGAAGTCATTGGGTGATTTCCCATCTAAAAAACGGTTTGTTCATGTGCTGTACTTATGGCGATAAAGATTTTTATAATGCTACCTAGGTAGGTAGCACATACCATAGTATACCATAGCATAGTACCTACGTTTATACTTTACTACCTACTTATGTAATAGTAAGTCTCAATTCCAAGTATACCTAAAATAGTCCATTGATTTACTGTTAAGTTTTATATAACGTGTGTTGTATAGTCTAAGCCAGATTCCCCAAGCTATGTCAGATTAAAGTTCTCATATGAATGATTTAATAAAAATAGAATAAGGACATCACCATCGTTACAAGACAGTTTTTTTTAATAACAAATATCCAAAAAAAAAAACTGCCGACGAATCAAAAGGTTAAATTGATTGAAACTTTTTGAGATGATTTTTATTAATGTTCTTTCGAGCTGACGCATAATTTGCTAAAAATATTCTGTTACGATGTATTTGTACCTAGTTTTAGTTAGAGAGATAATATAGTCGTTACCTGAACAATATAAATTAATTATTACAATATATATAAGACTGTTTATCAGTTGTTTCGTACTCATAACACAAGCTCTACTTAGCTTAGGACTAGACGACGTTGTGTGACAGTTGTGAAATATTTAAAAAAAAAAGTACAGGCTGCTGCTTGCTTGAGCCTATCTCAACCACAAGTATTCTAAAATAAGTTGATTGATTTACTATTATTTTAATAGGACGTGTGTCGGGATACTAGCTTGAGATATGTCAGATAATGGTAACTATTTGTAAATAAAAAAATATTTGTAAACTAAAACAAAGACTTTGTCATCGTTGCTGGTGCACTGACTACCTAACAAACAACATATGTACATACTCGTAAAAACCGTCTCGTTTAAGCAAGTTGCAAGTAACAATGAAAAATCTGCAGTATCTAACCATAATATCATAAGTACTATATAATTGAAGCGCACAAAAAATATACACAACATAAAATAGAAACTCGTTTTTTCCTTGTTTACACGTAATCATACAAATTGTCCGCGGTATCATGTGTTTACTGCCAAGTGTCAAAGTGTGTACTTTTCATATATAATGGACGCCAAGACAGACATGTCAATTTATTTGTGTAAATCTGTTGGCAGGTGGGCTCGACTAATTGGTGCACTTAAAAAATTAACTAGTTTTTACCCACGACTTCAGTGCCGTGGCTTTACGTAGTTTCTCTTATATATGTATAAAAATGAATAGCTGTTGGTTAGTCTCGCGTTTTACTCGAGAACACCCGGACCGATTTGGCTAATTTTGGTCTTGAAATATTCGTGATACTTCAGGGAAGGTTAAATGGTGAGAAAATATGGAAAATTTCACGAAAAAAAAAAGTTTGGGTCAGCTAGTCGGAAATAAGTTTAAACTATACTTGATGACACTTACTGATAGTGTTCATCTATGTGAAAGATTTCTACGTAATTAGAGATCATCTTGAGATGATCTTTTTTATTGAGCCCTTTATTTCCTCAAACAAATTTTTTTAGATTAAATTTTCATAAACTCATTTTGCTATGATTTTCTGAAAAAATTGCAATCAATAAATTTGTCAACAATAATGATAATAATAAATTCTTTTTCTTTACATAATATTAAATAGATATACATAGAAAGTAGTTTATTTCTTCATACAGTTAAGAAATTAAAAATAATTTCAATTAAAAATGTGCATTTAAATAAGTTTTAATATAATTATTATTTATACGGAGATTTTGTTCGTTGTGTATTAATTATAAATTGTTTAGATATACAAACAGAAAGGTAAAGCAAAAGGTTTATTAATTTTGCGGTTATTTAATGGGTATCCATTTAAGGGCGAAGGTCTCCTCCATCCTTCGCAATTTCTCGTGTCTTGTGCAAGCCTAGTAGAAGTGAGTCTGACTGCTGCCACAACGTTGATGAGACAATCCTAAACAAACATACAATTTAACTCTTTAGTGTATTACTCAAGAATACGATTAATATTTCTACAAATGTTCACCACATAGTACAAGTAAACCCATTCACTGCCAACTTTGTTATATGTATTATTATTTATGTCAGGGGAACATAACATAATTATAGTGAATTAAATTAATATTATGAACATAACTGTACCTACTGTGATTTTTTTTCGACCGTTACTGTGTACTTTTAATTACGAGCGTGTTTGAAATAACAAAATGAAACCCTATAAAAAACTGAGGCAGTTTATTTACTGTAAACATTCAATTTGCTTTAGACACTCGATGAGGTAGCATGAGCTGGTGATTAGTAAAAAATACTTATACAGAAAAATACTTAAATAGGCCTTTTTTTTAGGTGGGAAATCATCCAATGACTTCTTGACTTCTTCTGCTCTAGTGTGGAGCGACAGGGCGTGTCAAACTTTTGCTGACTAAAATCTACCTGTGTCCTTCAATTGCCCATTGCGTTCCAGGACTACGGCATCTCTTTCGAAAATTCCCATGGCCCGAAGACCTGCGTCAGGCGGAAGGTTCAGACGAAGAGGCTCCTCGTCAGCAACTTCTCAAAAAGGGAACTTACCACCGCGATTGTGGCGTGCCTCTATAGGCAGATAGGTACACTTCATATCTTATTTGTTCAAACTTCACGTACATTAGTGGTACATAGGCGGACTTAATGCAACAAGGCATGTCAAAAATAGTTTTAACCTGGCCCAGTACTTATTCGACCACGGCAATGCCGTCCGCTGACGGTGTCATTAGATCCCTAAGTGCACAGGTACCACGGGACGTGACGCGAGTTGGGAGGTGGACATGGTCTATGGGGCGTCTCTCTACACAAAAACTCAAGAGTGGAACCTTTCAAGAAACCCCACTTGTGGAAATTGTCTTTGCTGCACGCGACTTAAGTGCGGATTTGGGTCTGTTTAAAATTTTACAGGTTATACTACAGTTACACTGGTAGACCCTGTCGTGAGATCGCATATAGGTAGGACTTTTATTATGGGAATCAAATAATTTTCTACATTCACGACGCAGGCGGGCACTGCGTTACGCGGGTTAGATTCCCGCACGGAACAAATGTTTGTGTGGTCTACAGATAATTGTTAGGGGTCTGGGTGTCTTGCGTATATGAATTTTCATGTTTGTGAATGGACCTATGATACAGGAGTAACTCCTAATCTGGGGGAACGTTGTTTTTTTTTTTTTTAAGAAAGAAAAAGAAGTTTAGTCACTTTCACATTTGCATGAAAATTGGCCCACGAGTAGACCATGTCCTGGAATAGCACATAGGATATCCCGGGAGTATGTTCCCTTGGGATGGTTTTCTACTATCACGCGGGCTTAGCCGCTAGCAGCAAAGAGAATTATTTTGGTAGGCTTTGTGATAACCCTGCGGAACTCACAATTCGTCTCTACGACTACAACTACGGATAGAATCGGCGATATCAACTTACACCCCCTTTGCTGGGCTATCCGATATTCCTTTTGATTTTAGCTGAAAAGCGACCATAGACGTTTAAGGGGTACGAGCCGAGAGATGTATTTACGTATTTCCAAACACTATGGTCTAAACTTCATAAACCCCATGGGTACACCAAAGTGTCTATTGTTTATGCTTTGTTAGAAATATAATGGATGAGCTGAAATTCGTACGGAAAGGTATTCTGACCGACCGAAACACGATTTCCAGCCGACGCCGAAACCGAAACCACATGTTCGGCTGAACAGTTTCAGCGGTAACCTAAATCGAAATTAACGTGGTAACAAAATAAAAAAATCTGCCAAAAAAAAAAAAAAAAAGAACTTAATAATCGAATAAATCGACAATTAAATAGAAATTATTATCATCAGTTTTTAGCTGGCTGACTGGAACTAGAAAGACGAGTCGAATATTCGACCCGTTTTTGACCGAAACCAAACCTCAATCCAAAACTAGTTCGACGGCACGTACCCAGGGGCCCAGCAGGGTCGAAGCCTAGTATGGGGCCTTGGGTCAATGTGAAAGTGCACACCAGTGCCCTGGAACCAAGGCAACGCAGGAACGGGGTGGGTTTTTAAGTCAGTAAATGTCTGACACTATCTCCCGCTCCGCTCAAGGGCAAGAGTTGTCATTGGATGATTTTTACCCACTGGAAAAAAAAAACCGAAACTAGTATTTTAAGGCCGAAACTGACCGAAAGTGAAACTCAATCTTTGGTCGGCTTCTAAATCTAATATAAAAACTAAAATATTTTTTAAATGTGAAATAATTTTTTAAATCATTTTAAAATGTGTAATTATTTTTTAAATTATTTTAAAATGTGTAATTATTTTGAAAATCCTATATGTTGATAAGTTTTAGTCTTTAGTCTTTATTTATTTATTTATTTATTTACACTTTATTGTACAACAAGATTACAATTATTATAAAGGGAAACCATAGAAAAAAGAAAAACATACAATCGGCGGCCTTATCTTTAGATTTTATGGAAAACTTATTTGTGAAAACATAGTAAACGAAGGTTACGGAGCCTAAAGATAGGTTTAAAACATTAAGTGTGACAATCTCTCTCGCTCCACCCAGAGCGGGAAGAGATTTTCTACGAAAAAAAGGACTGCAGAGTGTAGATATCTATAGACAGTTTTATACTTACCTATCAAGCAATTTGTCGCTAAACCGTGCACGCATGCTGTGCTAATTAATAGGCACTGACGAAACCCCAATTGAACTCACAGACAACAATGTTAATTGCCGAATGCTCTATGCTTGTCAGACCAAAAACTATTTCAACTATGCTATTGTCTTTTTCTAATTACAAATTCAGCATACAAACACATTTTCGGTAGATTTACCCAGCCATTTTTTGCGGATCTACTTTTTTGGCATAATATAAAATACTACAAGTAAAATTTACTTAAATACCTATATGTTATGTTTTTAAAACCGAGAGAAACCTTTGGGAAAGATTTTTGTTTTAATTATAAGCTTGCAACGTCTGGCCACAAAAAGAAAAGAAAGCTCTTAAACGTTGATTTTCGATTAGCGCCCGTATGTGGGCCTAACGCGGGCTATACACCCAAGGTCGTTCGGCAGACGGCCGCACCTCTGGGACTCGTTACGCCGTCTGCAACCTTGACACACACCTGTTCTGCCCACCTCCATTCACCAGTGTGCTCTTGTCCTTCGATAATGCACCTTTTTGCAGCGGCCGCTCTTTTATTTTATTTTTCTTTTTTAGGCGCATGACACATTGTGTGTCTATTGTTGAAATGACGTGTGTTTATAAAATATGACTGCTCGGTTTATATTACCCAAATAGGGACCATCTGCTATTTGTAGTATGTGGTTGGGACATGTGAATTCGGTACCTAATTACGAGTTTTCGCCAGTAAAAAAATGTAGATGGTTTTGTTTGTAGTGCTATCGACTTTCAGAAGTTTTCATGTTATCAGAATAATTTTAATAATTTTATGTTATTAATAAAACAAAAAAATAAATAAATAATAAATCCAAGGATGTTTTGTTTTACTGAGACGGGCATCGATATATATGTACTACGCACGAGACGGGTGATGGTTAGAAATGGTCTGTCGGTCATATTATTAATTATCATTGTTAGTTTCCAATTAATTAATTATTATCAACTAAATATCTTATATACTTATATTTTTAAATTTATTTGTACCTTTATTTTTATTTTTTACTAGTTGTTGTTTAAGTTGTTTTTGTGCAAGTTTAGTAAGTGAAGGAGTGCACCAACAAGATCTAGGTACCATCCTTTGTTAGAGATTCCAAATAAATTAATTAAATAAGCCTCAAATTATTTTTTTTTAAGAAAGTCATTTGGATATGCTCCTTATCTGTATCTAATAAGCAATTTTCTAGGTGCTGAATAATCTTAGTGTATGTAATTAGTAAGGTAGTTAGCTAGAAAATGTTTTTAATGGATTATATTGCCTATAGGGTTATATCCTAAAACCATCCTACTTAATTTAATACACTACAAATCTCGTGATTTCTGATCTATCTGTCTGATTCCTCCACAAACATGCATGATTCACATATATAATCGTAGATCAACGTAAATAGCACACATTTCCCGGAATCGAATCTGGATTTCGAGGGATATTCATCTGGATTTAATGTGGGTTGGGCTACAGTGAGCCGATCTTTGAATAAACTAACAGAAACACTAAATATGTCAGCAGTTCGGCACCATTTCAAGATGGTGAGTGAGGTAAATAGGTAAGTAGCTGTTATAATACATAGGAACGGTTAAAGAGATTACGCAGAATATTCCTATTCGGAAATCGGTACTAGATTAAAAAATAACTCACACATGTTAAAATTTAATTGAAAGTACCTATTAATAGTCAAGTAAAAATGATAAGCACACTGATTTACACGCTATACGCACGTTTATTTATGCTTCCTCTGATAATATCCATAATCATAATCTCGCAGCTAAGACACCGCTACGACGTGTCTACAACGCCCCTATATCACTTATATGATGCTGCTACGAATCTACTACAATACGGCTACGACGCTAGTACAACGTCGCGAAGCATCGCTACAATGCCGCTACGATGTTACAGCAACGCTACGACAAAACTAAGACAAGCCAAACACTAACTAAGACACAAAACATAAAAAACCCAAAACTAAGACAAGACAAAAAAACATGCAATGATTGTCTCTTACTCACTAATTCTTCTATGTAGGTACCAAATTAAGTATGCATTACCACTTTGATAATTCAATATACAGGTAAAATAAAAGAAATGCGTTGTTTTCAACGATCCATTAAACAAATATTCATGTTTTGAACATTATTTTGTAGTTACGTTAAAAAATGATTGCTGGGTTTATTAATTATTCGCTTTATTTGGCATTCTATATATGGTAGTACGTGTAAATACTATGCAATTTCGAATTGCATTCAGGGCCTGTACACACCATGTTTTTTTAACGCGCATTGACGCGCGTTTATAAACGTGCGTCGACGGCTATAGTAGAAGACCACGTTGAACTCGCGTGCCTATCGCTATAAACGCGCGTCAACGGCGCGTTTTATAAACTTGGTTTGTACAGGCCCTTAGGGCTGATTTCATCATTCAATATAAAAACTTAGTTCAACTAAACTGAGCTCAGCGTAATCTAGTTTAACGACCCGTGTCGTAAATATGGGCGACAACAAAAGAATTGAAACTGAGTTTAGCGTAAACTAGGTTCAATTCATTGCGGTGAAACGCAAAATGAAGCTATAATCTCGATTAGTCACTAAAACTGCGTTGTGTTTGAACGAATCGCGATTAGTTTATTGGTGAATTTGGCTCTTAGTCATCTACTCGTAATGAAACAAGCCTACACAAACACTATAAACAATAATGTATTTTATTAACGAGACGATCTCACTTTTAAAATGAAAGTGATCTAACTCAATATTTGCTATTTGTGGAATTGATTATTACAATTTGTAATAATACCTAAATGGATCTCTTCCGTGTTTCTTTTTTAATCATAATCGGGTTATCTTTGACTGCAAGAGCATAGATTAAGACTAGGCATTTTGTGATCAGTTTACAGCAAAATTAGAATTTACAGGAATTTTGAGTTAGGTCACTTTTATTGTAAGGGTGCGCAATGTTCTTGGTTTCGGCAATAAACCGTACAGTTGCGTCTGCCATTCCCCAGGGACGACTTGCAGACGAGTCGAGCCCGAATGCACCTGTTGCATACGCACGGCGACGCAGACTATTGTGACAGCCCACTATTTACAATAGGGACTAATAAGTGGGAGTTAAGTCGTAGTGTATAATTATGATGAATGGCTGAAAAGCTTTTTATTCTTTTTATACTTAATTGGCAGCCGTAATTCTGTCTCTATTATCTGATAATATTGGTATGATGATAACCTACGAAATTGCCGCTTTTTTTTAAACGGGTTGCTTTGGTGTGTTATAAATGTTTTTGGATTAACTTGGAATTATAAGTTCAATAATCTTTTCTCGAAATTAGGTATTTATTGATTTCTTTGCGCTTTGTATTTTCTGTAATACCGCAGCAGTCATAACCATTTTTGTATGAAATCTAAGAAAACTCGCATTATTTTGTAATATGAGTTCTACTGTGGAAACAAAGTTACCCCTTATAATATCAGCTATCTGCTAGTGAAAGTCCTGTCAAAATTGTCCCAGCCGTTTTGGAGATTAAAATAAACGATTGTGATTTAAAAACCCATTACTATTATTATAACAGTTTCCACATGTTTTAATTGGCCACTAGAGCGGGGGTGCCAACAGAAAACTCGCCCAGGGCGGTGGTACTGCTAAAACCGGTTTACAATAGTTTACAATAAACGAATTAGTTTGCTAATAGATTTATCGATTCTAAAGATAGCTAATGTGTGTCACTGCAACTGATGCTATTACTGACACTCATCAATTTATCAGCACTTCACTGATTGAAACGCTGAAGAACTGTAGCATTTAACTTACGTACTACATAAATCTGCCTACGATCTGATCTGTGAAAATATATGAATATATTTTCACGGAGCGGTGAGACGTGAATGAAAAGATGCATACTTTTAACTATGCAATGCAGTTCTTGTTTCAAAAACTCCAAAAATATATTCATTGAAATCTTTATTTAACGTTGCAACTGAAAGATTTTACACGAGAACCATATTTTACAGGAGATCATTCAGTAAACATGAGGGTAATTTCCCCACAATTTTATGAACAGTCTGGCAGCTCTCCGAGTCTGGAATGTATCATCAGCGCTTTATAGTAATCTGAAGTCTATTGACGGGGCTGGGGATCGGTCACGATTTATTTGCACAACATACATTTAGCATTTGTAACATGCATAAGGGACTATAACTCTGCAAAAGTACTTGGCATATTTAAACAGAGTCGATTTTCTAATGTTTATACGTCTGTCGGCGTGGAAAACGTATTCAAGACGAAGGTAAACAGTGGAGAGGCGAGAGGTCGCGTCCTGGACTGTTTAGTGTTTTTATCGACTAATTTTAGACACTGTTTAGTCGAATCAAGTTATTTTTGAGGTTATAAACGTTTTTGTAACGTTATAAGGCGGTTGGCAGAATTTTGCGCCGTTTACGCGGTATAGCAGAATAAAATAAGTAGATACGTTTATTTAACTTCGTCTAGACATATTTTTTTAGTTCTTTTTAAACATATAATACTGTGTAAACAACTTGAGATCGTTATTTTTTTGTTCAAGTCCATGTTACATTTAAGTGGTAGGTAAATAGTGTTTAGTTAACATTCAAACTGCTTACCTGTGAGTAAAGATTAAAGTTTTGTTTTAAATATGTAAATGATGTTATTTCTGGCTTCTTGTAATATTTTCGATACCTAACTGCAGAGGCTTTTAAAAATAAAGTGACGACTAACCTCCATACGTTTGATCATTTGATGTGGATGTAGTTGTCCGCACCGGATAAATGTTTGTGTGATGAGCTCGATCATTTGTTCTGTGTCTGGGTGTAATTTACAATATGTATGTATTTAGAAATATATAAGTATGTTTATCAGTTGTCTGGTTCCCATAACACAAGTTCTGCTTAGTTTGGGACTAGACGACGTTGAGAAAAATAATCTGTCTTTCTATTGTGTCTCTAATTACGGTATTCAAAGGCTAAAAATAGCGTTTATCTATATACATAATAATAAAAAGAGAAACTGACGGTATAACATATCAACGAACATCCGAAATTACTGGATTAGGAGTGTAAAATTTTGTTCAAGGTTTTTCGGAGCTCCGAAATTTGTATGGAGATAGAGTAAGCTACTTTCACGCTAACAGAAGTCAGTTTTAAATTTTACAATAATTATTCATCTCATTTACATAAATAAACCAATTTGATGGACTTGAAAAAACAAAATCGCTTTCCGTGTCTCTCTGTTTATGCGTTGCATCAGCCTTATAATGTTCCAACTGCTGGGACTCGGGCCTCCTCTCTAGGAGAGGGAATGGGCCGCAATCCGCCACGCGAGCCCAGTGCGGATTGGTTGATGTCACATGTCTTCGAATTTTTGATTCTAGGACATGCCGGTTTCCGCACGATGTTTTCCTTCACCGTTTTTGAGAGCAGTGGTGATGAATTAAATTACATAAAATAATGCGCCTAGCTGGGTTTGAACCCGTAACATACAACTCGTAAGTCGGGACCGTTACCACTCAGCCACCACTGCTCTCTTTTTAAGCGGATTTTGATGCAGTTTTTTTTATTATTATTCATTGATAGGCTCACGCTTGACATTACCTCACCTGTTGGTAAACGATGATGTGGTCGACGGTAGAGCCCATTTGCGTAGAAGTAGTTTTTTTATGGTAGGTAAAATCATCCAATGACATCCCCCGCCCTTGGGCGGAACGGGAGATAGTGTCAGACTCTTACTGACTAAAAACCTACCCTGTTCCTTCTTTGCCTTGGTTTCAGGGCCCTGCTGTGCGCTTTCATACCACCCCAGAGCCTGAGATTAAGCTTCGACCCCTATTCAGTTAGCTTTCAGGAAGCACAGACTCCGGCAAAGAATACCACGGTACTCCTTAGCTAAACGCACAATGAATGTGATTCCAAAACGTTTTCATTATAAAAGTAAGAGCAATAAACAAGATTCAAGATTATTTATTTTGCTAAACGAGGAAGGTTATTCTAGACTATCTGAGCAGATCACTATACTCTATTTGCGACAGCATTAGACAGAAGTTAAAAAAGATTGTTTTTAGGGTACACTTTGTAATAAAAGTACAATATATGTTTATTTTGCTTTGTAACAGTTAAGATTGATGCCAAATTGATTGAGCAGAAGTGAATGGAGTATAGTGTCTAACTAATAAATACCGAGGATACTGTGTAGATATGCTATTTTTACAATTAAATCTTTGCGACTTTTTTTTAGGGCGGAAGTTGTATCTAATGACATCTTCCGCCCTTGGACGGAGTGCGAGGGTACTACTAAACCACTCCTAGTTCCTTCGTTCCATTTTTTCTTTTCGAGGTATGGATCCCTAAAATAGGATACTGCATACATTAATTCTTAGACGCCATTTAGTCGTCGTCTCAGGGACAAACCTGCCCGAGCCAGTGTACTTCTAATCATGCAGTTATCAGTTCCAGACT
This sequence comes from Leucania comma, assembly GCA_958295575.1. NCBI lineage: Eukaryota > Metazoa > Arthropoda > Insecta > Lepidoptera > Noctuidae > Leucania > Leucania comma. The sequence continues at coordinate 14,460,954 of OY282480.1, read as the reverse complement.
AGACCACTAGGTTAGTCTACAAGTCGACTAACGTAGGTAATTGAGATAAGACGTAGACGATTACGCGTAGGTACTCGTAGACATACTGATAAATGTGTAATTTATATGACGCTATCATTCGCAAAAAAAAAACTGAAAAAAAATATTGATTAAAAAAATGTTGCCTCTCTTTAGCTGCGGAAAAGATACTCGTAATTTAATATGAGTAAAAGACGTTTAAAAAATAGTTTGTCTATCAAGAGAAAAAGTAAGTGTAAAAAGAAACTTGTATCGCTCAGCTGAACAATTAAACATTCTCATGATAATGCAAAAATATTGAGACACATTTGCCCAAAACATCGTTTGAAATATCAACATAAAAATACGAGTATATGATTGAGTATCAACCATAATATTTTCGAGAAAAATTATAAACACTGATCGTTTGACAAATCACAACAAACCAAAGAAAATATGATTTTAATTATTTCAAATTACAAATAAGTAAATGATACAAAATTGTCCAAAAGAACAAGATACCCACTATTTTTTTTTTGTTTATCTAGTTTTTATTTGCGTCATTTCGAGTAAATAAACTGTTTTTCTTTCTTTTCTTTCTAATTGTATTAAATTCTTTTAAAAATCACAATAAAGGTGTAGGTAATGGATTTCCCAATCATTCAGCATTTTTAATGAAAACAAAAAATATATTCACATTTAATTTAATTTTAATATTTTTTTATAAATAATGTAAATATTTCTTAAAAGATTACAACAAAAAAAAAAACTTTTTTAAACATAAAGAATCAAAGCAGAACCTCCTCACAATACGAGCCAAATTGAGGAGTACTGCCCGGTGTATCAACCCGGCCTCCAAGGGCGGGACTTGTCATTGGATGGTTTCACCTAGCATAAAAAAAAAACCCGGCCTTGTAAAAGTCAGCCCTCAGAGACTAAGGCTATGAAGGTACCACAAGATTTTCATTAACAATTATCGGATATCTATGACAATTATAATAATTACTTAAAACACTAAAGATGAGCAAAGTTTCGCCAACGGTCGCGAGGGGAGGCGTGGATCGTCGGGGAGCGGTGGGGGTGACAGGAAGCTTCGCAGACGGCGCACCCGCCACGCATAACTAATTCCCCAGGCGCCACCTGCTGCCAGGCTGCCAGGGTCACCCTGACCTTACGGGCTTACACATGTGCCTAGAAAAGTTTTGGAAAGGGCTACGCAATTTAGCCGGTCTGTTATTTTTTGAGATGCGTACCTAATGTTTATTACAATGTTTGATAGTTGTAGTAGGTATTTTTATGAAGTATGAGAATTGTTTTTTTTTCAATACACCTACTCGAAAACTCTCTCTTATCCCACTACTTTTAGGCACGCAATGGACTGTTTTCTGCACAAGTGCAGAAAACTGTGCATGCTCGTCCCCGCCACAATTTTGTTGTAATAACAACCATCCGCATGAGCAAGTTCTCACCGGATTTGGTTAAATTCGGGAGGTACCTGCACCGGATTCGTGCTGAAGTGACGCCCCGGTGTCGCATACGGTAGAAGTGTGCTCCGCTTGAGCAGAGCATCGCCGTGTCCTTGTGGAGTGATCAGCGGCCTCCTGCGAAGCAGTAATGCTAGCAAAGGAGGAGGCCGACCTATCTCCCGCTCCGCCCAAGGGCGGGAGATGTCATTGGAAGATTTTAACCCACGAAAAAAAACCCCCATAGGAGTGGAGTTTCTTAAAATCCGGTCTTAGCGGATGTCTACACCCTGTAAGGAACCAAGCTGCCAAATTTTAAGTTTGTAGGTGAGTGATATTTTTTTTTTATGTTAGATAAAATCATCAAATGACAAATCCCGCCCTTGGGTGGTGCGGGAGATAGTGTGTGCCTCTTACTAACTAAAAACCTACCCTGTTCCATTCATTGCCTTCGATCCAGGGCCCTGGGGTTCATTTTCAACTAACCCTTAGCCCCTTAGGCCTTTCGCAGGTGATGTATAAAGGCGAGCTTACTCCACAATTGGGTTTAATTGGTTTTAGTGTTAATGAGAGTGTACGGGTAGGGACCATGGGGAGCCGTTTCAATCTACGTAATCTTGTAGGTCGTCTTCTCTAAAAGAAGTGTAGATAATTTTAATACCTATTTTTAATATTAGATACTCAAAGAACTTTGTGAAGTAGATAAGTAGGCGTTGCGCCACCAGTACATGGTGGATATCCTATCTATACGTACAAAACGTTTTCGGAACGCATTTATGATTGTGCGTAAAGCTTAGGTGTGGAATATCCTTCCGGAGTCCTTGTCTTGACTGCTACAAGCTGGGTTCTTTAGGTCTAGTGTGAATAGGTTACTACTAGGCTAGCGTGCTCCATCGTCGACCACATCATCGCTTACCATCAGCCCCCCCCCTAGCCAAGTCACAATCGTTTCGTTTAGCGTGCACGCTTGGAGTCGGTCACGCCCCCAATTCGTTTGTTCGAACAAAGGAGTCGGGGGCGTGGCCAACTCCAAGCGTTAACGCAAAACGAAACGATTGTAACTTGGCTAGGGGGGCAGGTGAGATAGTGATCAAACGTATCAATAGTAATAAAAATAACCGGCCAAGTGCAGGTCGGTTTCGCGGACGAAGTATTCCATTATCTATAAAAGCGGCAAAAAAATCATGTCTGCTTTATGGGAACCCCTTGAATATTTATTTTAATCTTATTTTTTAGGATTTATTGTTATAGCGGTAACAGAAATACCTACATTATCTGTGAAAGTTTCAACTGCCTATCACGGTTGATGAGATATAGCCTGGTGACAGTCGGACCGACAGACAACCGGACAGGTTTGGGTACAGAACCCTAAAAAGCACAAGTAATTTTGCTAGACGATATGGCTGCTGATGTAGTTAGTATCAGCCCCTTGAGATTGCCGAGGTCATCCTGGCCTTAAACACTCACCTGGAACGATTTGAATAATGCTAATGAAAATGTGGAGGTAGGGCGCGATCCGATCTACGCAATTTTGCCGGTCTACTGCTTTATGTGTAAATAATGTTAATTAAAATTGTTAATATTTGAGTAGACCTCTGTGAAGTAGGTATCTCGTCTTTTTTTTTCGGTGGGAAAATCGTCCAATGACATCTCCGCGCCCTTGGGCGGGGCGGGAGATAGTGTCAAACTTTTACTGACTAAAAACCTTCTCATGTTCCTTCGTTGCCTTTCAAACCGGGGCCGGACCTTCCTTTCGGATACCGATCCTTGACCCCGGTAAGCTTCGACCCTGCCCTTCCCTACGGTTTGCTGACAACTCCTCGAGGCGCATGTGGAATAATATGCGCCGCCGTCGACGACCTGGGCTCGGTCCGGACTTGTAAAGTATCTGAGGGTAACCACCGTCTTTTGCTGCTTAGATACAAGTAGCATTATAAATTCCTGCTTTCCGGCCTTGTATGTGTGGTAGAGAAGTTTTCAACCACTTGAATTATTGCAGCTTCATCTCAGGTCGATCAGGATCAGGATTTCTATTTTACTGCTTCGTATCCCCACCCGCTAGTTTTCTACGTAACACCACACCAATATCTAAGGATTTCCCATGAAAAACGAACCTTTTGAATCTTTGAATCTTTCACTTTTATAGGACTGCGCTAAAAGGATTTGAATTTGATAGTGAAGTAACAGACGTTTTTCGTATGTTTTGTAACAGGAGTGTCCGTAGGTGCCCCATTTAGTTACTATTTTTTCCACTTTCTCTCCACCACGCCAATATTTTCTTAGTATTTGCTTTGGGTATTTTGTGCGATACCTACTTACTGAATGAATTCCAATTGAAGATGAATAACGTTAAATTGACACTTGATTTGACTATTGTCGATATCACAGTATGAGATATACGTACCTCATAATGGAATTTCGTGCCCATAGGTTGCAGATTTTTTCATGCTTTTATTTCAAGTGTGTCTAAGCGGGCACGAACCTGCAGCAATGAAGTAGATCTAATTATCACGTGTCGTCTACACTCTAGAAACTTCCAAATTCGTTGTTGATGCCACTGTCAGATACCGACTCGAATCAATTTAGTACAGGCCGTATAGACGGCCAGAAGTCCGAAACTCCGACAACCAATATTACTTTAGGATAGGTATCGATATCTCCCAGCAAGTTATTGGAATTTAACAATTGGGTATTCCACTCACATCTAAAAATTTCACGGTAACTGTAACATTTTATAAAAACCTGACCGAGATCCACATCAATGACGTAATCATCACGATTTTTTGTATGTTCTGCTGATGGAAACGTTTCCAACCGTACCTATAAAATTTGCCGGTCATTTGGAGTGACTAACACAAAAATCCTTCTGCGAAATCATTTGTCTCGTCTCGAGCAACCATTTGGCTCCTTCGCTCCTTTCCGACGGCATTTAAAGCAACGAGCGATAATTACATAAACGCAGCATATATCGAATACGAATCGAAATGATATAAAACACCTTGTTTACGAGCACCGGGACACGAGGGTGATATTCGGCTTCATTCAGACTCCATTTATAGGTGGATGACCCATTGTTTTATAATTAAAACCGAATTAATTCTTTAAAGAAATTATCATTGTAGAATTCCCGCAGTGCGTAGGAAAACTCTGCTGGAAAGCTGCGTGATTACAATTTCCATATATCGTATTTATTTTAGTACCTAGGTATCTAAGCAAATGGTAATCAGCGAAACAGCCGTGTTTTTCGATATTTTACTTGTACCTATACTTAGGTTGTTAGCAAAGACATTAACACCCGTATTTATAAGCAAGTAAAAATAAATTCTTGAGTAAAAGTCACTACTTAAGTAACAATTTGTATTCTCGTATCTACTCTGTAATTAATTAGAATTCAATAATTTTCGCAAATAGTTCTAGAAAATAGCGTAAAAACATATAAAAATAAAAAAAATAATTCGCATGTTTACTATTGAAAGCTGCTTGCTGACATAGGATGACAGTTTTTCTAAGACGTTTCTTCTGATGTCCGCTCTATTGTATTTAGCTATTCCAAATTCTAAATTGAAATAAGGCGACGCGGACGTATGTACGTAAAAACGGGTTTTTTTAAAAAAAGAACCAAATATATATTTGAATTCAACTGTTCTAAATTAGTGACACGTTTTTTGAAAAACGATTTTATTTTCATGCGCCATTATGCGGCCAGTGTGCAGTGGCAGCCGTGGTAGGTACTCGCGTGCATGTCACCATCGAAAGGCGCCCAGCGTTTCCGTACCGTAATCGTGCTGTATGAAAGTGCATGTAGACGCGTGGCGTCGCCCACACGCGAGCCACATCCCGAACACTGATTTCCCACATCACGATAATCAAGTCTTGCCTATTAAGTACACTAAAGAATTGTCGGCTAATAAGAGGAACTTTAGAGAGTTGAGTGCTAAAAATATCAGCCAATTCAAGGAATAGAAATCGTAGAAATAAAAAGAAAGAAAACCTACACTACCTAAGTAGTAGGTAGTTGGTAATATTCAAAACTGATTTTTTATAACTTTTTTAATTAGGACTAAGATTTAGTGTATTTTTATGAGTTTTATTGAAGTAGACGTTATCAAAAAACGGTGTAAATTTTATGAGGTGGGAAGTATAAAAATAAATTGGTCGTAAAGTCTCTAAGTAAAACGATTATACTTACATTAATTATTCTTTGACCATATAATGAATAACTTAATTTACAAGTTAAATTATACGAATAAAATTTTTATTACCGAACAAACTTGAAATATTTTTTAAATAATTATTTTTCTTGCCGATTTACGCCCATTGCAGAATGTGCAATAGAAGCACGTCCCGATAGACAAAAACTCGAAATAGGTAGGAGTAAGGTACCCAAAAATCTTCATCCACAAGCCCCAGCACAGGAGACGCTCAGAGCGTCAGGAGTCGCAGGGCAAATCCCGGCTACTGTAGGCGCGGGCTTGCAGACGACGAGCAATGGGTAGCTCGCCGTCTGGCCATTCGGAGTCGATGGTGTGTGTTATGATCCACGCGCATCTCAAAGAGATGACAGCAAAACTGAAGTAGCCCAATAGGGCTGAGCCTACTGGGGCCATGGTTTCGCGTCCGAAAGGGAAACCCGGGGTCCTGGCCCGGGCAAATAAGAAACAGGAGTGGATTTTAGTCAGTAAAAGTCTGACACGCCCTACAGCGCGAGAACTCATCGGATGATTTCCCATCTAAAAAATGTCCTACAGATAGACTTATTCCATTATTTCTACGAGAATACTGATTAGGCTGTTTTATTTCGAAAATAGAAACCGAAATATGAAAAAAAAAAACCGTCATTCCAAATGAAGTTATGATCTCGAAATGGCGCAATCAGCTACATTTCCTTCGTCAGTGCAGTTTGCAGAGCAGTGGCGATATAATTATTTTCAAGAATGTATTACAAATGCGAGTGATTACTGTCCATTGAATGCTACTGTTTAGGGTTCGTGACAACAAAATAGATCTTCGTAAAATTATATATTTTTCAGGAAAAATCAAGGGATTTTTGTGGTGGGTTCATCCAATGACATCTTTCGCCCTTGAGCGGAGCGGGCGATAGTGTTAGACTCTTATTGACTAAAAATTCACCCCGTTCCTTCATTGCCTTCATACCAGGGCCCTGGTGTACACTGTCATATTTACCCAAGGCATCTGCATTTATGTGTGCATCCTGGGTCCAGACCCAGGATGCACACATAAATGCAGATGCAGATGCAGACCTTTCAAAATTATGCTTGGGAGCGCAGCCAGCTCGTAGAGGCCTCGTTAGTCATCTTTATATACTTATACAACATTATTTTTAGTATATGCGAAACCTGAAGTCTTGAATATAGTTTGTTCAGAATCAGTAACTGAATCGATTCCAATAATTTTATACCAAGTTACATTTTTTCCCAAAAATATTTAAAAAAGGTCACAAGTTGGACACCACCGACACAAAGTACAAAACAGCTCACGTTAGATCATGGCGGGCATTAGGTGTCAGCGCACGGGTGGGTACGGGAACAAAACTACCCCTCCGTCACCTGTATAGCCCGGTGACCATGTATTTATGCGGACAGGCCAGCAACATAACAAGCATATACTTTTGTGATTTGTCATGATACAGTGATGAAATTTTGTACATAGATTCTTTACATAAAAATACTAGACACGTGTTTCGGGTTTCGCATATAGGTACTAAAACCAATATTGTATAGTTGTCTGGTAGATATCGCTATCATCGATAAGACCGCCATTGTACCCATTAATTTAAGTTTATGTATAAATTGTATAACATATTTTGTGAACAAAAGTTTTATTCTATTCTACTCTATTAATCTAATTCTTTTGTAGGTGTGTTAACACCTCCTTATCGGCTTAACCGATTTGGATGAAATTTTGTGTATATTTGATTGGATCTCTGGATGGTTTGAAAATACAATTGGACCCAGTAAGTAGGTCTATAATCAGGTTTTTAATTTTTTTTTTACCGCTAGCACATAGTTAAATAAAATGTGACACGAAACGAAATCTGCATTATTATTATTAGGTATCTAAAGTAGATACTAAAACTAGATAATAAATTATGTAGGCAAGTTGGATGTTTAAATATATCAAAATGTAAACGATGCAGTTTAGTTATTCACACATTAATTTAACAGTTGGGCAAACATTCGTAATCTGGAGTATTTTCAACAAGTTCATGGACATGTTTTTATAAAAATAAAAATTAAGAATGTCTGAACTTTAATTAGTTGCACTAAAAAGAATTTTAATTAATATATTTTTAGCTTATTAACATTGCCTTGATAAGTAACTGTAAGTTGATACAATTTCCATGCATTGATTTCGTAGTTCGTAGATATGTTTTGGCTTTTCTTAGAAGAATTTTAAAAGATTTAGTCTGTAAATAGTTTTATTACTTATTCATAATTTGGTACGTACATTTAAGATACATGACCTGTGAGAGGCGATAGCCTAGCGGTAAGACAGTAATGGCTAGGGAAAATGTAAATAAAAATGGTTGCTATATACCTACTATACCTATAGCAACCTTTTTTATTTATATAGTAGAGATAGATAGGGATCAGTGAGTATATAGTGTCATGATCAGCTGTTGGTAGTGTCACCGTTCCATGTCGTACGTTGACGTTACTAAAGTGTAATTTTGGTTGTTACATAACAGAAACTAGAGCCCAGTTTTCCAAACATTCACATCTTACAAATTCAGCATTTTTTCTCTCCCTCTGTCCATTCTTCTACTGTATCCACCGTCCGTGTTATTAATGGTATAGCCTATGCGAGGCTGTGTAAAATCATCCAGTATGATTTTAATAGGTCTGTCGTGGAAATTGCTCGCGCAATGAAAATATACGATATAAACGGGGCCAATAACAGAGCCGTATAGGTTAGAAAAAAATAGTATAGTAGGTACACGGCAAATATAAGTTGAACCATTTGCTTTATATGCGCAGCCCTCTTCGATTGAGACCTGAGAATCGATTATAATCCTCGTCACACAAGTTGAACCATCCTGGTAGTCACCTCGAATGCGCAGTAACCGATTTTCAGGTCTCAATCGAAGTGTTGAGCTGCCCGTAACCATAGCAAATGGTTCACCTTCTTCTTCTTTTCGAATCGATGAGATAAGCTTGTTAAATTTTTTGAGCCCAGTAGCGTGCTATAAGAGTACATCAACACGGAAATAAGAAGAAGAAGCATTTTTTCACCTACGGAACCTCAGCCCTAGCAAGTATTGTCACTCACATTTATTATCGACGACAAAATTGCCGGGCGGCAAGTTGACAGGACGCGGCCGCGCCTCGCCAGCCGTACTTCTAGGAAACAGCGCAAACGTGTTGTCTGTCATTTAGTACGATTCCTCGGGAACTTGGATTAATTGTTACCTTTCGTAGCTATTAGCCAGCCGGCTTTAATACGGAGTTTCCTCAATCGACAGCGCTTATTTCTCCTTCTACATGTCTAATGTGAAACACAAATGATATGTTTGCCACCGACTGCCACTTGCCCAGCTCTCAAGCAATAACTTAAATAGAGCCTTAGATATTGTAGGTATTTATATAATTGTCTGCTTCCTTTACAAGTTAGGTATGATGGTTTAAATTGTACTTGTAATCGTAAAACAGTGTTTGCGACAGCCAGCTTTCAAAGTAATTATATTTCCCGCTGCTCGGGTTACTTGCTGTAATTAATTTTAAGTATTTTTATTTACTGATTAAAATTCTTTCGCCATTATAGACTTGGTGGTTAGGCCTGAGAACGAATTTTAATAGATGCTTTCACATATTAGATTTTAGGGTTACGTACCCAAAGGGACCTTACTGCTTATTGCCCCTCTGTTCGTCTGTTTGTCACCAAGTTGTATCTAATGAACCATAATAGCTAGACATTTAAAATTTCCACTGATGATGTACATTTGTTGCTGTTATAACAATATAGATAAAAAAACATAATAAACATTTATGTGGAGCTCCCATACAACTAACGTGATTTTTTGACGACTTTTGCTACGAACGGGTTCCGTAAACCCTTCGTGAGAAAGTCCAACCCGCACTTTGCCGGTTTTTCCATGGCCTACCATGTTTGATTTTGCTAACCAGCATTCAGAAAGGCATCTAATGCCAATGCCAGCCTTTCTTGGGAATTCCTTGGCAAGCAGTTGCACTCCCGTGTCCAATTGACTGACGAGTGAAGAATGAATCTACATTCTGGTGAATTCTAATAGTTGAATCAAATTATTCAAGATATTTGTTCTAGCATGTACTGTCACTGTGTCACTTTATCCACGAAAATTTGGTCTTGCAACAGCCTCACACTAAAATAAAGGCAAAATTTATAAGTGTGTATGCTTGTTACGTCTTCACGCTCGAACAGCTGAAAGACAATAATAATAATAATAATAATTGGCTCGCGAGGTTGTCGATAAGTGGGAAGTGGACACAGCAGTCATTGTGCCGATAGTCGTGACAGCCAATGGCTTAGTAGCCAAGAGCCTCGACCAGCATCTGAGGAGGATCTTGTTAGGCAGTTGGATCCAAAAGGGGGGTGGGTCGTTAGCTTGATCCAGAAGGTATCACTTCTAGATAAGGCGCGTATTGTCCGGAGAATCCTCTCTCAGGAGCCCTGACCACCAATAGCTTGAACCCCGTTCTCGATGCCAGTGTGCTACTATTTTTATATTTTAAATTAGAAATATGTGTATATATGATCATATGTATGTATCTGTGAATCTATTATAGTATATTGTAGTAAATTTTTGGTGCTTATTATGACAGCCCCATATCATGTTCTGAGAATCTAGTCCATTCATGGTAGCCTCGAAGAGATCGCGGAACGCGATAAGGCTGTCAATTGTTTGTATTTTAGACATAAGTGTTATATTTCTTGAAAGTGCCAACAATAAAGTGTACAATAGATAAATAAATTTTTCTTTGTATGATTTTGTTAAAAAAATGTTTAAAAATGTAATTTACTTGTATTTAAAACGAATAAAAGGAATAATAATTATGATTATTTCACTACTTTCACACAACGCCATCTATTCTAACTAAGCAAAGCTTGTGCTATGGGTACAAGACAACTGATAAAAATGTTTATATATTTTTAAATACATACATATTATAGACAAATTACACCTAGACACAGAACAAATAATCGTATATAATCACCACACAAAAATTTGTCTTGGGTGGGAATCGAACCCGCGACCACTATGGTCTAGAATAGTACATCATCATCATCAGCCTTTTTAATGTTCCCACTGCGGGGACACAGGCCTCCTCTCTAAGAGAGGGAATGGACCGTAATCAACCACGCGGGCCCAGTGCGGGTTGGTGAATGTCACATGTCTTCGAAATTTTGGTTCTAGGACATGCCGGTTTCCTCACGATGTTTTCCTTCACCGTTTTGAGAGCAGTGGTGATGAAATAAATTACACAAAGTAATGCGCCTGACTGTGTTCGAACCCGCGACCTACATCGTAAGTCGCGGCCATTACCACTCGGCCACCACTGATCTACTGAGAATGTAGAATAGTACATAGGATACTGTATATCCCTAGAGTAAGTTCCCTTGAGGCAATATCCTACTATCACGCGGGCGGAGTCGCTGGAAATCAGTTAGGAAATAAAAATAAAATTTAGAACAGTAACTAAGTTTATTCTTTTCTGACAATAAATATCAAGAATATACATAGAAACAAATAGATGTCCTCTATTTCAATTCGATTGTAGCTATTAATTATACTAACTTAAAATTGTATTTACATATAATTCTATATATAATGTTCAGTACTGTGTTTTACTGATAGTAAAAACTAGGGGAATTTTTAAGTCAAGAGCGAATAGATTACTTATGGCAAGCGTGATCCATCAGGTGAGATAGTGGTCAAACGCGAGCCAATTCATAAAAACGAAAAAAAATACTAGACACGAAAAGTATATAAATAACGTATTATACTTGAACAATATGGTTCAATTTCTTGATTCTTAGTCGTAATACATTTAGATATCTGCTAATCGTTTATAATATCAAGTGGGTCAATCAATATTGTACCTTATAGCAACAAAAATAAATAACACATTGTTTCATCATCATCATTATCTTGATCACTCTAATTCCTCTTCTTCATCATCTAAAGTATTTTGGAATGCTTTGGCTGGTGGCTTTAGTAGCTTGGTCCTGTTTGCCAGACGCATGGTTGCTTGGCCCAGAGAGTTCTTAACTAGAGGAGCTGGCGGGAACTGACCTGCTCCCAATCCTGCTTTACCGTCGTTGGATATTAGAGGCACCTGGAACAATTAAAATGGTAAAGTAGAGTAAATAAATAGGAGTCCATCCAGTACACTAATATTATAAAAGCGAGGGTAGTATGCGTGTATATGTGTGTGTGTTTGAATGCTTGTAACTCAAGTTGATAACAGGCATTTTTCGCCCATCACAAAATCAAAAATAAAAAAAATCTGTTTCTGACGCTATTTTTAAATCCATTTTTGTACATTTAAAGATATTTTTTTTATTCAGTGACTGTTTCGTGATAAATAAGCACTAAAGACAAGTACAGTACGGCCGACGGATCCTGGCGCGTCTGAAGTTAGGCTTTGCGAACTTTAGCGCTTGTGCACTCACAAAAAAATAAATGGTTCGAAAAAATAAATGCCAATAGCAGTTGTTATTGCTGTTAACAACTGTTATTGGCATTTATTTTTATAAATCATTTATTTGGCGCGCTTATTTTGAGCGCTAAAATTTGCAGAGCCTAACTTTAGACCCGCCAAGATCCGTCGGCCGTAATGTAAGTCAAAGCACTAAAGACAGAAATACTCTCTGTTTGGGCAATAATTGCTTTAATTAACTTACATTATATTATTTATCACATAAACTGTAACTTAATAAAAAATATATATCTAAATACACAAATGCATTTAAAAATAGTCGGAAACCGATTTTTTTTAAGTATTTGATAGCCGAAAAATGCCTATTATCAATCCTCCTTTTTTTGTGATTAGATTTGAATAAAAATCTAGAATTATCTAGGTTTTACAAGATATTTTTTTTTTTGTTTTCGGTGGGAAAATCATCCAATGACCTTTCCCGCCCTTGGGCGGAGCGGAGGATAGTGTCAGACTTTTACTGACTAAAAACCCACTCCTGTTCCTTCTTTGCCTTGTTCCAGGGCCCCGGGTTTCATTTTTACATTACCCATGGCCCCAGTAGGCTTCGACCCTGCTGGGCCTCTGCGGTTTGCTAACATCTCCTTGAGGATCCACAAGAAATCTGTGTATCAAAAATACTTATAGAAAGATATGTAATAACGTTAGAATCACGTAAGAGTGGTTATATAAAAAATAATGAAATCTACTCTTTTATTGAGTAGTTACGGTTTCGATTCTGAACTAGGATTTTGTGTCTACAGATACACATGAGACACTACAAAGACGGGTTCCCTACTTAAAATCGAATAATAATAATATAATAATAATAATAATAATAATAATGTTTATTGAATTGTTTGATTTACAAAAATATTTATACACTAAGGGCTTAAACTAAAGTAAAAGGTACAAAATTGCGTTTTACCTGAACTAGGTATAAACCTGTATCTCAGGTAACTTATTTAAGTGCTTATACGTTAATAAATATAAACTAAAATTCATTAAACAAAAAGTAAATAACTTACGAGCAATATTATAGTCTAATTCTGACGAATACTTTGCTTAGTCAACAAATCTGAATTATCGCAAGACCTTATTGTGACATAACATTCCAATTCTTTCTTTTTTTTTTTTGCGTAGTTACGTTTTTATAAACTAGGCTTACTAAACTATTTTATAACTACTAACTAATTATTATTATTTTCAAAAACGGTAAAATTATAATAAAATAGGTACTATAATTGTTTATAAATAATCTTATGCTATAAAACTCGTATGCGTCATATTATATGTTAGTAACAGAAAACAAATACGACGCCGATGATGCAATTTACGTGTCCTCATTATAATTAATAGAATTTATAAGTCTTGTCTCAGCGCTTTTCTTAGCTGGGCACTCATGATCGCCTGTCTTGTGATTACTCGGCTTATTAAAACGCATACACGTTGCACACTGAGACTGATCAGCAGTTTTATCGCACAGCATCCACTGGTGGCCTTGTTCACCACAAAGTGCACATGTATAAACAGCTTCACGACAAGTCTTTGCTGCATGCCCGTACTGTTGACATTTAAAGCACCTGGTCACAAGTGTATAGTCCCTTACTGGGCAGGATGTCCAATTAACGAACACTCGGCTTTGGTTTATAAGTGCCTTTCTTATGCCAGCAGTTACTTCTAGAACATAATTGCATGTTGGTCCGTCTTTTTTACCCGATTTATGACTTAATTTTATAAAAGCCAAAAAAGAGTCGCGGGGTAAATTAGGCATTTTGTCTGCTAAGTTCTGCTCATAAATACAATCGTACACTTCCTGGTCACATAACTCGGTCGGTACTCCTATTACTATAATTCTTGGTCTTCTCTTATAAGGTTCTTCCACTTTCAGACCGGAACCACTTAGTTGAGAGGATTTCCTGAGTTTCTCAATATCGTCTTTTGTCTCCGTGCTTATGATAACACCTCCGTTTTTGGTTTTACGCAAACCTCTAACGTGCAGCTTCATTTGTTCAGGGCGTATTATCTTTTGGACCAAGGATTTAGTTTCTTCACTAGTTTTCAATTTGTCATTCGGATAGATTGCTATGGAGCTCAGGTTGTTGGGGCGCAGATAATTATTTTTATTTGTCTTGACCATATCAGCAAAAGATACATTTTCTACCTGTCTTGGATGAGCGCAATTTTCTTTAAGGGTATCTTGCATCGATTTTTGGAATTTGTCCAGGTAATCTGTGAGGTCTTGTTTTTCTCTAAGTGCAAGAAAGGAGCTTTGCACTACTCTAGCCTTTTCTCTTAGGTCCTGATAAAATACTGCCATTTGGGAAACGCCATGCCCTACCTTGCGCGTTAGGGTGCTGATCCTCAGCTTCTGTTCCGAGTTAAGCTTTCCTTCTTGAGAGATTGTGCCAACTTCATTGAGGTACGACTCTATAGACTCCAGCCAGTTGCTTATCTTCGTACTGTCCAACGCCAAAATTTCGTCTTCGGCCGCATGGTAAGATGTGTGAGGACTCCTGGGAGATTGAATACCCCGAGGGTTTCCTTCAACTTTAGCCATCTCCTTTACACGCTTCTCATATTTATTAGTTTTACACAGAATATATGTAATCACAGACTTAGCAAAGTTAGCGCGATTTATTTTCTAGGTCACTGATTGTTAGGAAATATTAAAATTTCATGTAGTTAATAAAATAATGCTAGAGACACGTCCGCTCTACTTGAGTGCAAAATTGAGACCCCCAATGACGTTATGAATGACGTTAACTCGAATAACACTTGCTCGGAAACGTTAACTCGACAGTATCTGAAATCGATAAATTATGAGCGCGACAGTTCACTATCTCGATGCATCAAAATCTCGAAAACTCGTAAGGTCGAACCATCGGCAGCGAGAAGGCCCATTATCTTGAAACATCATTTCTCGATCGACCATCTAATAGATTTACAGAATGGTTTTAAAGATTATATGTGAATATTTTCATAATAGAAACGCCAAAATACTGGTAAAATAGTGATATTCAGGTGAATCCGGTTTGACTGTAAGCCGAGCCATTAAAGAAACAATTGGAACGATTACAAAAATGAAAAAAAGTTTCAATATGTTTTGCCTTTGTACGCCTTTCTAGGATTCAACTGAATACCACCATCGACTTACATTCTAAGAGATAGACAAGCTCGTTCATGGAACCTATTTGTCACAATACTGAAACGTTAAAAGTTTGCTGCAGCGCTAAATTGTCAGTATGTCGTCTAAGAACTTTTTAAAACTTAAAATATACTGCAAAACTGCACTAATGTCATCAAGTCAAGTTGTACGGCATGCAATACAAATACATGTAAGTCAAGCAAAGTGATTGTACGGCATGCCTAATCTAGTGCGTAGTACATACATATCGATGAATACCACTATATTTTCAAATATAATCCTCTCGAATGACGTTAGCTCGAATAAGAATTAATGTCATTCGATTTCAAGTAGGGAACCCCTACCGAGACATACCCAGACCAGTCGAATTAATCCCAGTTTTAATGCTAAGATGTCTTAATAGCCCCCTAATACACTCAGCAGTAGACCTACTACTACATATTATAGCAGTTAAACTTAATACTAGAACGTTAAACTTCATACCATTTCGTCCGATCCGAATCCGATCCGAACCCAAGTAGTATGGTCCGTACCAGTAACCAAAAAGTACCCAAAAAATATGGTCCGTAGTACAGTACCCAAAAAGTATGGTCCGTAGTAGCCGAAGAACTATTTCATTACAATAAAATTGTGGCAGGGGCGAGCACGCGCACTTTTCTGCACTAGTGCGGAAAACTGTCAATTGCATGCCTAAAAGCGGTGAGATAAGAGCGGGTTTTTGTCGGATCGGATTCGGATCTGACGTAGTTTGAAACCGCTCTAAGAATTAGGTAGGTAAATTAATCCAAACAATATTACACTCGTATCTGAATTAATAGAGACCGTAAGCCGGATCAGTTCAGTTAAGTCCACTAATTGCAGGATACTTGAACCTGTTCTAAGACTTACTGCGCAGAAAAAACATAGGACTTTATCTAGCCCATAATGTATGGAAATTATTCCTACCATGGAATTAAAATTTTAAATTCAACAAACAAAATTAAGAAATGTTTAAGTATATTTTCCATTTATGTTATCTCTGAACGTCATATAAAATTAAAAGCGAGATAGCGGCGACCACAAGGCGGCTAACATTTTCCTTTTTATAAGTAAGTAAACCCATTACGTGTTTTGTGTTTTAATGTTCACCCGTCAAGTCTTTGTATGCCTACGCTTAAATGCACTCAAATTGTGTGAAAAGCTTACTCGTGATCTTCAAATTAGACTGTACTGACGCACGTCCAATGACGAGTATCGTAACAACCCTATTCTCTACCCATGGACATCACTAATTCAAGTCGGCCTGAAGAAAATGAGCGCACTAAATCACTAGACCATAAATGACTGGTAACTACGCATATATTAGGTTTAACGACAGACAGATGCACAAACAATGTGTTATTAGCGATTCATAGTCTAGCCAGGTGAATATCCTAGACGGACGGAAGTCCAGATTTCCTGTGCCATACTTATGAGTGCGGTGTATGGAGATCCGCGGGGCAACGGCTTCCAACCAAACAATGCCATGTATAGGGCACTCAATGCCGCTCACTACATGGCTAGACAGTTTTTTTACGCAGGAAAAAATACCAATCACATTTGCGGAGTGATGGATAAATTTTCTTTATTAGGACCGTGCAACTGAGTTGCATGCATGTGAGCATTTTGAGTGTGAAACGACAATGCGGTCACGAAACTACGTAAATTTGTTTGTATTTCTTTTTCAGAGTCAAAGTTTTTTTCCATTTCCGAGCACGAGAATCAATTTGGGTCGATTGAATATGCAAAAAAATGCTTTAATTTTCGTTTTTATTGACAAAGTTTATCTTTACGTGTTTAAGATTTTTAGCACCCTTTTCAATACACGAGTATGTATTCCACATAGGTTTCTTTTGTTATGTTTGATATGGTTTTTGGAAACTATCAAACAATCCTTTCTTGAAACCTCATACCTCTATAAATCAGTTGCCCCCAAAGCCTTTCTAAGCCATTGGAGAGAGTACACAAAACACATTAGCTGCATACCAGGAGACAAGAAAGTGACCGCAGTAACCCGATCAGCGGCACACCGGCATCGTCTGCGGTGGGCCTAGCCGGGGCAATCCCACGCGACAATGTTGCAGCGACCGCCACTTAAGTACCCGGTGATATCGCACCCACAATCTCATTCACCGATGACAATTTATGCTGACGTAATTACGTATATATTGTGGTGTGGAGAAGTGGGCAGAGTGCACCAGTCATCGTGATTGCGATGGACTTCCTTTTACTTTTTTTTTTGTAATTTGTAGCTTTTTTTTTGCCGGATTCAGTCTAAGTTGTTTATCACATATTACACTAATAATGTAAAGGCGAAAGTTTTTGTCAACTTATATCTAATATCGTCAAGAGAAAATTTCGAAACTGTATGTTATTCGCAAACAATTCAAATGCTTGACATCTAAAACGTTTGTTAAGTTGTACAAAACCTATATAAGACTTCTCTTGGAATATGCTAATGCCATCTGGGACTTAAGACATCACTGTATTCGACAACGTTCAGAGAAGGGCAACAAAAATGGTCCGTACCATTCGCAATTTATCATACGAAGAGCCTGAAAGAAATTGACTTTATCACACTGGAATAACGTAGACAAAGGGGTAGGCTTATTGAGACTTATAAAATACTAACAGAATACTACGATTTGCTCAGCCTTCTAGGCCTTTACACATGGAATGCCAACAAACATTTACGAGGACATTCCCTTAAGTTGTGTGGAAATGACACGATAGAAAGACAATAGGGATTGCGAACGCCGGCGAGTATCTCCGAACTGTATGAAATACACGCATCAGCTAATAGCTTTTAGTGTGTCTTATCATATATCTAATAATAACTTCTTTACGCTCAAGCAGCTGAACGGATTTGGATGAAATCCGGTACACGGGTAGTTCATGTCCTAGAGCAGCATATAGGATACTTTTGATCCCGGGAGTATGTTTCCTCGGAACAATTTTCTACATTCTCGCGGGCGAAACCGCTGGCAGAAGCATTTAAAGAACAGAAGAGTTTAAAATAATAGTATAAAGTGATACCTTTAGTAGGTTTTATGACCAGGTAAATCAGAACTTAGTATTCGCGTATCGTACAATCGATTAACAAATCGACGAGTAATCAGCCTTTTGTCAAGCTTACAAGTGCAAGTGTTTACTCTAAACGCAAAAAAAAAAAACAAGAACGAATCAAGAATATGAATGTTCTGGTCTAAATATAGAACAGACAACACCATTAGGAATGACATTTTCCATCAAAACATGAAATCCGGAACCACTGGCAAAGGCTCCGCTTAAAAATTCTACGAAAGTAGATGGACAGGACACATTTATGATTCAGATGTCAGACCCACCGCATGTCATAATGCAAGGCGCAATAAAATAATTTAAGATCTTCATAATATTGTGAATGTGCATAATTTAAAGTTGTCGGTTGTCTTAATATGGGCATTAAAGACAATTACGTTGGCTGCATGCGGCTCGCGAGGCGGTGCATATGCGGCGCGGGCGCAGCGCCCGATGCAGTTTAGATAGCCGCCGACGACGACTGACGCACTGACGGCTTCGAGACAGTTCCACAGTTTTGTTGCAGTCCTCTCATAAAACTGTTATTGTAGCATTGTTACTAACTTGTACTTTATGTGGCCCACTTTGAGCAGCCAAATGCAGGATTTGGACAATGCAGTGGGTACATTTGATGTAGCTCTTTATTTTGTAACGCAACACAATGAATTGTGTAGTGGCAAAGAATTATGCGACTTAAGTTGCAAGAACCAAGTCAATTTTGAAAAACATAGTACTAACTGCTACCAGCGGCTTCGCCCGCGAGTTGTAGAAATTTATCCCAAGAGAAAATTCCCCGGGAATAAAAATCTTACACATGCTAAGTAAAAAACATCATAGTGATGGAAATGGAACCAGAACTGCGTTTAAAAAAAAAAGAAAATTGTCTTTAACTAGATTTTAAAAGCCAAAAATAAAGCCTAGCTCGGCTGCTTTAAAAGTTCACTATTCATAAATCGACTATTTGAACGCAATTCCATTAGCGTTTCTAATGAACTTTAAAATGACGATAAAGAGTAAAGTTGCATAGCAATACAAGATTGCAACTAAAATATTATTTGACCTACTTGAATGGAACTAAAATATAGAATACCGACAACACATAACTTGGTGGCAATGGAAATCGGAACACGTAAATGAAGTTAACAAAATAACGATCCTTATCAAAGCTTGTAGTTGCATGTCTCATTTACCATATCTACGTAGTTACATTAAATGTGGGCTATATGTTCAGATTAAATCAAAACGGCGGAAGATAGGAGACTCGCCTCTAGCGCGTGGACCGCTTAGGCCATAAAGGCCTGATTTTACTCGGTCGCAATCGGCACCTGACATGTTGAGGGTGTTGTTCCGCAAAAATATTGTTTTTTTTCGATTTCGCTCGCACGACTGCCCTTAAATCTGTCCTTGTTTATCAGTGACTAAGTTTACGACTGTGATGAATGACACAGATCATAGTTTCGAGTCTAGGTATTCTGATTGCAATGTTAGCGCGTAACGTATCTTCATATCACTGGCTACATGAGATTGATAGCTGACATTTACGTATGACAATATTTCTTGAAAAAATATGTAACACGGATAATTTTTCTGGAACTTTCGATATTGAATAAAAAGCAGTTTTTAACGTCATGACCTATTTCAACAATTAAACTGATATACGCCTAAGATATGCACTGATGCTTGCAGATATATACCGTGATGTGGGTATATTTCTTTACTGGACGATGATATCTTGGGAGTTATCGTGCGAAGCATCCGAGAGTCTGTCTGGATGTACCTATTTTGCATACCCGGTGTGTCAAGGCTGGGTACCGTGCCAACAGTATGTCATTACCTTTGCAGACTTATTGCAATTTCATTTGTGCTAAGAATTTTTATGCGCCGTGAATCAGATTTTCTCCATATATAAAATCATCGAGTCAGGTAAATACTGTCTGTCGAGATTTGATGCGCAGTAGCGGCGGCGATAAAATCAGAAAGATTTTTGAACAGGATACCGAGATAACTGTATACGGTTTCGATAACTGTGAGGATAAGAAGAAACTGGCGTGGTCAGAAAAAATAAATTTTTATAAGGAAATAAATGTTTAAATTAAATTCGAATTGTTAGTTCAGGATCGAGGCATCTTCGTTTTAAAGTCAAGACCATAAAAGCAAAACAACAAAAATCAACAGCATTGCCATAGTAATTTGAGAAAAATAAAAATTGATTCTCATTTAAAGTGAAGTTTTTTTTTTTTCAAAAATTTGCATGCTTATTTTACAATTACGTATTGTCAAACAGAATTGTCATATTAATAATTATGATATATTCAACGTATGAATCTATTCTTAATTGATAGTGTTTCTAAAATAGCTAAGGCTTATTCTAACTTTGGCTTAAAGGTATTAAAATAGTACTTATAAAAATTAAATTGGCGACACGATGCTACCTAAACCTTTATTACAAATAATATGTAAAGCCCTAGCGTATTTTGACCCTCCTAATTTGTATTTTTCCTTTGTATGATCTTTTTTTTTGTTGAAGTGGGATATTATCAAATGACTTCTCCCGCTCTAGGGTGGGTCCTGTGAGAGGATGTGTAAGACTTTTGCCGATTATGGCCTACTTGTATTCCTTCAGCTGCCGTTCGCTTTCCAGGGCCACGGTACCTCTTCAAACATTCTCGCAACCATGGCAGGCATCAGACCTACTGGGCCCCATCAATTTTGCCGAAATCTCTTTGTGGCACGCTTGGAACACAACATGCCGTCAACTCCGGCTTGGTCGTGTTAGTTGCAACTCAGGTGTGTTACACGTGTGCGTCGTCATTAGACCGACGGCGCACACGTGTAACACGGTAGGTCTAGTTTTAATCGCATCTTCTTTAATTGGATGAGGCCGACCTCATCAGGCAGAGGCAACGGGGCGCTCGCCCCAGCCGCCGCCGGGATCCCGATTTTCGTCCACCGTGGGCGCGGGCTTGCGGACGGCGTGCAATAGGTAGCACGCTCTCCGATCGTCCAGTAACCGACCGGACCGAGCCCAAGTCGTCGACGGTGCGTACTGTTCCCGCGCGCCTCAAGGAACTGTCAGCAAACCGTAGAGGCCCAGCCTGCTAGCTGCAGGCAGGCAGGGTCGAAGCCAGCTTGGGTAACAAGTCAGCTTTTGAACGGAAGGCCCGGCCCCGGCACGATAGGCAACGCAGGAACGGGGTAGGTTTTAAGTCAGTAAGAGTCTGACACTATTTCCCGCTCCGCCCAAGGGCGGGATTTGTCATTGGATGATTTTACCTACCATAAAAAAAAACCTTTTAGGGTACCTATTCGCAAATTTTCTTTAAATTTATGTTTTGTTCGTCTTAACACGTTCGTCTGGGTGAGGCACAAATAAATTGGTTCATTAAGTCTTCGGCTCTAAAATACATGTTTAGGGCCAGAAGACTTAATGGACCAACAGCACCGCTTATCACAAATTAATTTATCGTGAACATCATGAGAACCTATGCGAGCTCGCGAAGATTCCACGTCTAGACAGATCGCCTACCCAGATACGCAGACAGCCGTCATCTCAACTTATCTAAATCACGATGACATCCATGACGAGCGAATCATCTGCTTCGAAAACACTATTTGAATAAAATTACTACAACCATAAAAACAAACGATCGTGTAACCTAATAAGTATGTTTTTTAAAACAAAATAAATGACTACTATGATCCTTACATAATAATATAATGTAATATGTAAGGAACAAGGATTCCTTACAAATTACATTATATTATTATGCATAGTCTCGCGTTTGACCTCTATCTCACTTGATGGTAAGCGATGATGTGGCCGATGATAGCGCACGCTTGCCTAGAAGTAACCTATTCACTCTTGACTTAAATACACCTAGGTACGCATTGCACTTATTGCTATCAGGAAACACAGACTCCGGTAGAGAATTCCACTCCTTAGCTGTACGCATAATGAACGCATATTTTATTAACTCATATACTTAATTATTATAACACTGTCTGATAGTCTGTTCGCGATAAACTCAAAAACTTCTGAATGATATTTCATGCGGTTTTCACCAATATACAGAGTGATTCATGAGGGACCGATAAACATCTAAACCTGTCTAACAGATGCATAATATAGTAAAAAAATCTATAGAATTTCAAAGATTTTTACTCGTGGGAAGCTAGTGCGTATCGCTATAAAGTATATTTGTAGAGATGATTTGCATTAGCTAGCAAATCATCTCAACCTGTCAGTGAAGAACTTTTTATGGTTATGTGCCAAGATAATAAAGGATAAAGTAAGAACTGCATTAGACGTACGCACACGCGGACCACGCCTCATTTGTACGTAGAACGATGTCGCGTGGCGTGGATCTAATGTAGTTCTATAAGTCTAGTTTCCATATAAAATGTATGGAAATCGATGCGCCCAGCTGCAGATTAACGTACGTGGCCCACGTGTGCACAGTGTAGTTCTACCTTAAAACATGTTTTAGATTGTAGTTAAGTCTAATGTGACAAAGGTAAGACAACAAAATAAATACATTTTGATGAATGGAAAGAGAGAGAGAAGACTTAGAAAAAGGATTGAATGGGCGAGGGATGTTAACTATGAAGAGAGTGTATCGTATAGAAACGGCTGACAGGGAATAACGCAAGAGTAAATTATTTGTCCCCAACTAACATTAGCTAAGACAGAAGAATATAAAGAGTTACCTCTTTTATAGGGTTACTGGTCTATTATTTGACGTATTTCCCGGCAAGACGTGACAGTGTGACAAATTCGCAACAATTAGGCACATGGAGCAACTATTGCAGCAACTGGCAACTAGCTGTTTACATATATTTCAATTGGACTGCGCACACATAGCAACTCGACTTTCGAGTTCCGGTGATCGTCAACAGTTTTCAGTTGCTGTAATCGATGACTAAGTAAGTTCCTAATTGCCGCAACTAGCAATTGTTAAATATTATACCGGTTTTTAAAGTTGCCGGTTTCTTCAACCGTCAATCGTTACGCGTCGGGCGATTTAACACCCTCCCTCCCTCCGCCTGTGCCCGGCATTCCCAGTGTCGCTATGAAAGTTGCTCACGGATTGCCGTAAACGTTATAGCAACTATTCACTTTTTACAGGAAACTTTTTAAAAGTTTCCTGTAAATAGTTGCCTCAAATTAAGTTGCTCCATATGCAAAGCCCCATAGGTATCCGAGGAAGTTTTTTAAGTATATTTTTTAAATATTCCCTGATTTTTTTTCTAAATATATAGGTAACGGTTAATTCTTACCTGTAAGCATCTAAATAATGGATGATAGAAAGCTTCTCATATATATATTGCGATAGTAAAAATGGTTTAAAAATTTGATATGCGTTCATCATCGCCGCAAAGCGTCAAACATGTTAAAAAATTTATTGCATTTCGTAAAAATACAATAAATAAATCTTCCCCTAAGTAGTACGTGCAACCGTCGCTAATAATCCAGTGTGCACATATATAACAGAGATGACTAGTTTCAATGTCAAGTAAATAAGTCTTCCACAGTTGGCGTGTAGTGTACTTTCCACATCTGCATACGAATTGCGGGACCTCTGCTTATGTCGCTTTATGAGACTTGCACACGAGTGCGCCGCCGCCGGTGACGGACATGCAAATACTGCACACCCACTGATTACACCCGCGCCCCCACATATGCATACTTTTTAACCAGACGGACACCTTCACCGCATGAAATTTGATGACGCGCAGTGGCGTAGCTAGATAACCAACGGGGGTAAAAAATCTGGGGCCCCTTTTTTTACGAGGAAAATCATCAAATAACATTGTCAGATTTTTACTGACTAAAAAGAATTGCCATAATTAGAGATGCAATCTTTATTTGGATTTTGGAGATAAGGCTTGGGACTTCAATAGGAAGGTTTGTTAATGAGGTTAAGCCCACCCGAGCTTGGGGCCACGGGCCTCAGGCTCGCCTAAATCTTCGGTAGCTACACCCGTGATGACGCGCAATAAACCTTTACAGCAGTTCGCATCGAAGCGCACTTAAGCTCTACGTCACCTTCAATTGACACAACATGCACAATTTTAAAATACCACTGCGTCGGACATGACACCTCGAAATGTAAAAACACGCTCGTAAAAAATATTCTGCTGCAAAA
The DNA here is from genome assembly GCA_958295575.1 of Leucania comma. Classification (NCBI taxonomy): domain Eukaryota; kingdom Metazoa; phylum Arthropoda; class Insecta; order Lepidoptera; family Noctuidae; genus Leucania; species Leucania comma. Next base: position 14,436,428 of record OY282480.1, on the reverse strand, counting down.
TAAAAACCTAGATAAGCTCTAAACGATGCGTGTCCGTCCATTCGTGCCGTATATCGTTATGTTTCCACATTAAGCATACAATCGTATCGATAAAGACAACCGTAAAGTTTCGATTTAAGTGTCTCGAGCCTACATTCAGCTCATTTCAGTCGGCAGCCTTCGTCCGGTTACGAGTGGCGAACGTGCTAAGAGGCGTACTAAATAGGTCCCCACCGAGTAGTAACACATTTAAAAATATAAAATACATTCGTACTAAAACGATAATGGAGTCTGATCTGATAATGTTTCGATTTTACGTGTCGCATAAGAAATGCAATGGCGACATATAGACTGTACGCATATGAGTATCTGCAAGGCATGGGCCTTATTTTCTCGGGTTATGTACGCGCTGCTGTCATTGTTAATTCTAACTTAAACGAGCCCACGGGCCACGGCGTCGCGACCGACGACTCCTTGCCTACTACGGCTAGAATAGGATATCAGCTTATGCTTGTTTACGACCATCTTATGGAGTTGCTGTACTTATTTCCGTGGACTATAGTCGACTAATTCAGAGATGATATTACATCAAGCTCGAAGGCTTCAGTTAACCTGAGCCGTATGAAGAGTGCAGTGACCTGTGGTAATGAAATAAAATTCATTTGTATACGGTACGAAATAATTAAACAGTCCAGCGGTTGTGTTGTGATGTGGCGGGCAGCGGGCGCGGGCAGCGGGTGCGGTCGGCGAGCGCTCAGCTCGGCCAATTTGCATTGTGTCTGGAGTGTGGCGAGTGCCGAGTGCCGGACCTCCCCCTCACCACGTCTACGTAATGCTTCTTGTTTTTTAATTAATTTTGATTTTAAAATTTCGATAAACACGAGAGCTTAATTAATCTGCAATTAAATTAAAGTTAACCCTTCACGATGACGCGTCAGTTTACGAAAATTATGTTTTTTGAACAGTTCCACAGCAATTTAAATTTGTTATTATTAATGTAAGGACAGCAAGTTACATAGTGATTATGGTAAATAATTTTAATGTTTTCGAGAACTGTTTAAATAAGTACGACGGTTGGGATTGTAACGGGTTGAATAGTGGAGTTATTTCAAGCCTCGAAGCGTGGTCAATTTTAGTTTCGTTCGTTATTAAAGCATGTTTGACAGGTGAATTATGGTATCCTATTAAAGTGTACAAACAATGTGCAGCACGAGGTACTCGAGGTAGATAGTAGAGCGCGTGTAAAAGATTGCGCGTGCCGAGCGGGGCCGACCGATTTGTAATACGCCACGGAGCGCGCGCGAGCGTCTACAGGCTACATTGTTGCAGGTTTGCGAGCGCAAGCTATTAGTGCGGCGCATTATCCTACCCAGATCCCGGCCCGGCTGCTAATTCTATACTTTGCACGTTTTTGTGTACTTAGTTTTATTGGCGTTTACTGCAAACCATCGCGTGTCAAATTGACATTGAAGACTGAATTTTAAGAGTACTATTCTGATATTCTCGGAATTTTATTTGACGTTACAGTAAACGAAGAATTGTATAGGTTGTTCTAATTCTACTTTCTAGTATTCAAATAAGACGTTTAACACTTTGTTGCTTTCAGTAAATATTCACTATGATTCTCAAGACATTATATCATAAGCGAAGCTACACAGCGTATGTGCAGAAATATGAATCGCCGGCAGTTAGAGTCAGAGCACACTTTATTGACGATGACAGGCCTATACAACAGATAGCAGAGAAATCGGTTACTATGAATACTTCAGCACGATAATGAGGCTGTCGCGACTCTGCCTTACAGATGAATCATTATCACGTGGGAGTCAAAGTTTACAACGCGGGTAAGGCATGCTTAAGATGATGTCTACTTTAGTGATCATATTTCTTTTAAATTCAACAATAAGTTTAAGTTAACGAAGTGTACCAAGGCTGGATTTGAAAACCGATTGAAAAAAGATAGTATAGTTGGTCAGCGGCGAACTTTCGTGCCCGTCGGCGAAATCTCGGGCTGTTTCATGCCAAGGTCTGGAGCGAGAGGAAATGGAAAGCAATTGGCTCCTGCAAGCCAGTAATGTTTGCGAAGGAGATGGCCGCAACCGTGAGGGAACGGAGATCCTCACGCCCCAGGCGCCGCCAAAGGAGACGCCCCAAGCTTCGGGAACGCGGAGCGATTTCCATGCACCGCAGGCGCTGTGTTGCGGATGACAAGCAATGGGTAACTCGTCGCAGAGAGAAAGGTGTCAGCAAAACTATAGGAGCCCAATAAGCCGGCGATGTCTGCTAGGGCTGCGGGAACCTTTCAAAGTGCGACTGAAGGAACACACTTGGGTTTTTTAGTCATTAAAAGTCTTCTCGTTCCCACAAATAATTGTACCATGTTTTTTTTCTATCATGGCCTTACTGTCCCACTGCTGGGTAAAGGCCTCGCACAAATCCTTCTACACTTTCTTCTCCCGTTTTTATAGCGTAGTTGCACATTAGTATCCGCTAGTACTTATTGATATTGTAACATAGAAATATCTAAAAAAAAACAATAATTTCTTTTAATATTTCCTTGCATGTAAAAGTAATCCTGGAGATTCTTGCCAGTTCTTCTCCATAGGAAGCGACCAATAGGAATCGTGCACTAGATTGTGACGTTTAAAAAGTGTCCATGTAGGCCTAAGCGCAATAAACTATTTTGGATTGAATTAAATTGAATATAGAAACCGCGCTACTGAATTCCTATCAGCTTTCCTCTATTCTTTAACTGTCTCCAACAAGTTTGCGTCACTTGTTCAGAAAATATTAATATTGTATGAAGATTGAGGGCAGGTTCTGATCTTGCTTGTAGAGGCTGCAATGCTCTTATTCGTTTAGATATGACAACTGTGCTGATTGTACCACGGAATTGTCATTTAAATGTCGAGCGGATAAATGGTCTGAGCGTGACATTCTCGAAGTCAGCGAAATATTTTCGCTTGATTTATAGAGACAGAGGTGTTACATGGAATTCGGCTGGAGTTTTGCTACTTATGAAGTGAATTAAATTGGTAACTAGGAAATAGATTTCTTCGCGTTTGAAAGAGAACGCAAAGGGAAATTGAAGGAATATAGGTGGGTTATAGTCAGAAAAATTCCGATTCTCGATCCACCCAAAAACGAAGTAGATATTTGATGACTAGCTGCTGCCAGCGTTTTCGCCCGCGTGAAAGTAGAAAATTGTCCCAAGGGAATACACATATTCCAGGGAATCAAAAACATGGTCTACTTAAGTACATGAACTGTTTTTATCCCTATATGATATGTTATATTTTTTGTGTACAATAAAGAATTAAGAATTTAATTTTGGTCGTTTTAATCCCGTGGAGGGTCGATTCGGTACATGAAGTACTATCGATTTGTAAAGAGAAAATTAAAAAATAATGTCCTTTTTTTTTAAACTCGAATTAATTTACGCATGTACGAAATTAATTTCTTTAAGTAAACGTCAGCTGAGCGAGGTCAATGAACTGTAGGTAGTTAGTACGCAACGATCGACAACTACCTACAAGGTCATTGACTCGTTGACATAAAGAAATTAATTTCGTATAGGTATGCCTATATTAAATCGAGTTTTTGAAAATAACTACTTTATTTTTTCTTCACAAATCGATAGTATTTCATGTACCGAATCGACCCTCCACGGGATTAAAACGACTAAAATTTAACGGTGTATATTACAGTAGTCAGTTATTAATCACGCTGAAAACAATATTAAGCTATTTTCTGAAAACAAAATAATTCATAACAATACACTTTTTTCTTTCTTGACTCCATATTATTTAACTTTTGCTACCTATTTAACAATTTTAATTAAACAAATTTAATTGTCAAACCCACCGCATGTCATAATGCAAGGCGCAATAAAATAATTTAAGATCTTCATAATATTGTGAATGTGCATAATTTAAAGTTGTCGGTTGTCTTAATATGGGCATTAAAGACAATTACGTTGGCTGCATGCGGCTCGCGAGGCGGTGCATATGCGGCGCGGGCGCAGCGCCCGATGCAGTTTAGATAGCCGCCGACGACGACTGACGCACTGACGGCTTCGAGACAGTTCCACAGTTTTGTTGCAGTCCTCTCATAAAACTGTTATTGTAGCATTGTTACTAACTTGTACTTTATGTGGCCCACTTTGAGCAGCCAAATGCAGGATTTGGACAATGCAGTGGGTACATTTGATGTAGCTCTTTATTTTGTAACGCAACACAATGAATTGTGTAGTGGCAAAGAATTATGCGACTTAAGTTGCAAGAACCAAGTCAATTTTGAAAAACATAGTACTAACTGCTACCAGCGGCTTCGCCCGCGAGTTGTAGAAATTTATCCCAAGAGAAAATTCCCCGGGAATAAAAATCTTACACATGCTAAGTAAAAAACATCATAGTGATGGAAATGGAACCAGAACTGCGTTTAAAAAAAAAAGAAAATTGTCTTTAACTAGATTTTAAAAGCCAAAAATAAAGCCTAGCTCGGCTGCTTTAAAAGTTCACTATTCATAAATCGACTATTTGAACGCAATTCCATTAGCGTTTCTAATGAACTTTAAAATGACGATAAAGAGTAAAGTTGCATAGCAATACAAGATTGCAACTAAAATATTATTTGACCTACTTGAATGGAACTAAAATATAGAATACCGACAACACATAACTTGGTGGCAATGGAAATCGGAACACGTAAATGAAGTTAACAAAATAACGATCCTTATCAAAGCTTGTAGTTGCATGTCTCATTTACCATATCTACGTAGTTACATTAAATGTGGGCTATATGTTCAGATTAAATCAAAACGGCGGAAGATAGGAGACTCGCCTCTAGCGCGTGGACCGCTTAGGCCATAAAGGCCTGATTTTACTCGGTCGCAATCGGCACCTGACATGTTGAGGGTGTTGTTCCGCAAAAATATTGTTTTTTTTCGATTTCGCTCGCACGACTGCCCTTAAATCTGTCCTTGTTTATCAGTGACTAAGTTTACGACTGTGATGAATGACACAGATCATAGTTTCGAGTCTAGGTATTCTGATTGCAATGTTAGCGCGTAACGTATCTTCATATCACTGGCTACATGAGATTGATAGCTGACATTTACGTATGACAATATTTCTTGAAAAAATATGTAACACGGATAATTTTTCTGGAACTTTCGATATTGAATAAAAAGCAGTTTTTAACGTCATGACCTATTTCAACAATTAAACTGATATACGCCTAAGATATGCACTGATGCTTGCAGATATATACCGTGATGTGGGTATATTTCTTTACTGGACGATGATATCTTGGGAGTTATCGTGCGAAGCATCCGAGAGTCTGTCTGGATGTACCTATTTTGCATACCCGGTGTGTCAAGGCTGGGTACCGTGCCAACAGTATGTCATTACCTTTGCAGACTTATTGCAATTTCATTTGTGCTAAGAATTTTTATGCGCCGTGAATCAGATTTTCTCCATATATAAAATCATCGAGTCAGGTAAATACTGTCTGTCGAGATTTGATGCGCAGTAGCGGCGGCGATAAAATCAGAAAGATTTTTGAACAGGATACCGAGATAACTGTATACGGTTTCGATAACTGTGAGGATAAGAAGAAACTGGCGTGGTCAGAAAAAATAAATTTTTATAAGGAAATAAATGTTTAAATTAAATTCGAATTGTTAGTTCAGGATCGAGGCATCTTCGTTTTAAAGTCAAGACCATAAAAGCAAAACAACAAAAATCAACAGCATTGCCATAGTAATTTGAGAAAAATAAAAATTGATTCTCATTTAAAGTGAAGTTTTTTTTTTTTCAAAAATTTGCATGCTTATTTTACAATTACGTATTGTCAAACAGAATTGTCATATTAATAATTATGATATATTCAACGTATGAATCTATTCTTAATTGATAGTGTTTCTAAAATAGCTAAGGCTTATTCTAACTTTGGCTTAAAGGTATTAAAATAGTACTTATAAAAATTAAATTGGCGACACGATGCTACCTAAACCTTTATTACAAATAATATGTAAAGCCCTAGCGTATTTTGACCCTCCTAATTTGTATTTTTCCTTTGTATGATCTTTTTTTTTGTTGAAGTGGGATATTATCAAATGACTTCTCCCGCTCTAGGGTGGGTCCTGTGAGAGGATGTGTAAGACTTTTGCCGATTATGGCCTACTTGTATTCCTTCAGCTGCCGTTCGCTTTCCAGGGCCACGGTACCTCTTCAAACATTCTCGCAACCATGGCAGGCATCAGACCTACTGGGCCCCATCAATTTTGCCGAAATCTCTTTGTGGCACGCTTGGAACACAACATGCCGTCAACTCCGGCTTGGTCGTGTTAGTTGCAACTCAGGTGTGTTACACGTGTGCGTCGTCATTAGACCGACGGCGCACACGTGTAACACGGTAGGTCTAGTTTTAATCGCATCTTCTTTAATTGGATGAGGCCGACCTCATCAGGCAGAGGCAACGGGGCGCTCGCCCCAGCCGCCGCCGGGATCCCGATTTTCGTCCACCGTGGGCGCGGGCTTGCGGACGGCGTGCAATAGGTAGCACGCTCTCCGATCGTCCAGTAACCGACCGGACCGAGCCCAAGTCGTCGACGGTGCGTACTGTTCCCGCGCGCCTCAAGGAACTGTCAGCAAACCGTAGAGGCCCAGCCTGCTAGCTGCAGGCAGGCAGGGTCGAAGCCAGCTTGGGTAACAAGTCAGCTTTTGAACGGAAGGCCCGGCCCCGGCACGATAGGCAACGCAGGAACGGGGTAGGTTTTAAGTCAGTAAGAGTCTGACACTATTTCCCGCTCCGCCCAAGGGCGGGATTTGTCATTGGATGATTTTACCTACCATAAAAAAAAACCTTTTAGGGTACCTATTCGCAAATTTTCTTTAAATTTATGTTTTGTTCGTCTTAACACGTTCGTCTGGGTGAGGCACAAATAAATTGGTTCATTAAGTCTTCGGCTCTAAAATACATGTTTAGGGCCAGAAGACTTAATGGACCAACAGCACCGCTTATCACAAATTAATTTATCGTGAACATCATGAGAACCTATGCGAGCTCGCGAAGATTCCACGTCTAGACAGATCGCCTACCCAGATACGCAGACAGCCGTCATCTCAACTTATCTAAATCACGATGACATCCATGACGAGCGAATCATCTGCTTCGAAAACACTATTTGAATAAAATTACTACAACCATAAAAACAAACGATCGTGTAACCTAATAAGTATGTTTTTTAAAACAAAATAAATGACTACTATGATCCTTACATAATAATATAATGTAATATGTAAGGAACAAGGATTCCTTACAAATTACATTATATTATTATGCATAGTCTCGCGTTTGACCTCTATCTCACTTGATGGTAAGCGATGATGTGGCCGATGATAGCGCACGCTTGCCTAGAAGTAACCTATTCACTCTTGACTTAAATACACCTAGGTACGCATTGCACTTATTGCTATCAGGAAACACAGACTCCGGTAGAGAATTCCACTCCTTAGCTGTACGCATAATGAACGCATATTTTATTAACTCATATACTTAATTATTATAACACTGTCTGATAGTCTGTTCGCGATAAACTCAAAAACTTCTGAATGATATTTCATGCGGTTTTCACCAATATACAGAGTGATTCATGAGGGACCGATAAACATCTAAACCTGTCTAACAGATGCATAATATAGTAAAAAAATCTATAGAATTTCAAAGATTTTTACTCGTGGGAAGCTAGTGCGTATCGCTATAAAGTATATTTGTAGAGATGATTTGCATTAGCTAGCAAATCATCTCAACCTGTCAGTGAAGAACTTTTTATGGTTATGTGCCAAGATAATAAAGGATAAAGTAAGAACTGCATTAGACGTACGCACACGCGGACCACGCCTCATTTGTACGTAGAACGATGTCGCGTGGCGTGGATCTAATGTAGTTCTATAAGTCTAGTTTCCATATAAAATGTATGGAAATCGATGCGCCCAGCTGCAGATTAACGTACGTGGCCCACGTGTGCACAGTGTAGTTCTACCTTAAAACATGTTTTAGATTGTAGTTAAGTCTAATGTGACAAAGGTAAGACAACAAAATAAATACATTTTGATGAATGGAAAGAGAGAGAGAAGACTTAGAAAAAGGATTGAATGGGCGAGGGATGTTAACTATGAAGAGAGTGTATCGTATAGAAACGGCTGACAGGGAATAACGCAAGAGTAAATTATTTGTCCCCAACTAACATTAGCTAAGACAGAAGAATATAAAGAGTTACCTCTTTTATAGGGTTACTGGTCTATTATTTGACGTATTTCCCGGCAAGACGTGACAGTGTGACAAATTCGCAACAATTAGGCACATGGAGCAACTATTGCAGCAACTGGCAACTAGCTGTTTACATATATTTCAATTGGACTGCGCACACATAGCAACTCGACTTTCGAGTTCCGGTGATCGTCAACAGTTTTCAGTTGCTGTAATCGATGACTAAGTAAGTTCCTAATTGCCGCAACTAGCAATTGTTAAATATTATACCGGTTTTTAAAGTTGCCGGTTTCTTCAACCGTCAATCGTTACGCGTCGGGCGATTTAACACCCTCCCTCCCTCCGCCTGTGCCCGGCATTCCCAGTGTCGCTATGAAAGTTGCTCACGGATTGCCGTAAACGTTATAGCAACTATTCACTTTTTACAGGAAACTTTTTAAAAGTTTCCTGTAAATAGTTGCCTCAAATTAAGTTGCTCCATATGCAAAGCCCCATAGGTATCCGAGGAAGTTTTTTAAGTATATTTTTTAAATATTCCCTGATTTTTTTTCTAAATATATAGGTAACGGTTAATTCTTACCTGTAAGCATCTAAATAATGGATGATAGAAAGCTTCTCATATATATATTGCGATAGTAAAAATGGTTTAAAAATTTGATATGCGTTCATCATCGCCGCAAAGCGTCAAACATGTTAAAAAATTTATTGCATTTCGTAAAAATACAATAAATAAATCTTCCCCTAAGTAGTACGTGCAACCGTCGCTAATAATCCAGTGTGCACATATATAACAGAGATGACTAGTTTCAATGTCAAGTAAATAAGTCTTCCACAGTTGGCGTGTAGTGTACTTTCCACATCTGCATACGAATTGCGGGACCTCTGCTTATGTCGCTTTATGAGACTTGCACACGAGTGCGCCGCCGCCGGTGACGGACATGCAAATACTGCACACCCACTGATTACACCCGCGCCCCCACATATGCATACTTTTTAACCAGACGGACACCTTCACCGCATGAAATTTGATGACGCGCAGTGGCGTAGCTAGATAACCAACGGGGGTAAAAAATCTGGGGCCCCTTTTTTTACGAGGAAAATCATCAAATAACATTGTCAGATTTTTACTGACTAAAAAGAATTGCCATAATTAGAGATGCAATCTTTATTTGGATTTTGGAGATAAGGCTTGGGACTTCAATAGGAAGGTTTGTTAATGAGGTTAAGCCCACCCGAGCTTGGGGCCACGGGCCTCAGGCTCGCCTAAATCTTCGGTAGCTACACCCGTGATGACGCGCAATAAACCTTTACAGCAGTTCGCATCGAAGCGCACTTAAGCTCTACGTCACCTTCAATTGACACAACATGCACAATTTTAAAATACCACTGCGTCGGACATGACACCTCGAAATGTAAAAACACGCTCGTAAAAAATATTCTGCTGCAAAATAAAAACCTAGATAAGCTCTAAACGATGCGTGTCCGTCCATTCGTGCCGTATATCGTTATGTTTCCACATTAAGCATACAATCGTATCGATAAAGACAACCGTAAAGTTTCGATTTAAGTGTCTCGAGCCTACATTCAGCTCATTTCAGTCGGCAGCCTTCGTCCGGTTACGAGTGGCGAACGTGCTAAGAGGCGTACTAAATAGGTCCCCACCGAGTAGTAACACATTTAAAAATATAAAATACATTCGTACTAAAACGATAATGGAGTCTGATCTGATAATGTTTCGATTTTACGTGTCGCATAAGAAATGCAATGGCGACATATAGACTGTACGCATATGAGTATCTGCAAGGCATGGGCCTTATTTTCTCGGGTTATGTACGCGCTGCTGTCATTGTTAATTCTAACTTAAACGAGCCCACGGGCCACGGCGTCGCGACCGACGACTCCTTGCCTACTACGGCTAGAATAGGATATCAGCTTATGCTTGTTTACGACCATCTTATGGAGTTGCTGTACTTATTTCCGTGGACTATAGTCGACTAATTCAGAGATGATATTACATCAAGCTCGAAGGCTTCAGTTAACCTGAGCCGTATGAAGAGTGCAGTGACCTGTGGTAATGAAATAAAATTCATTTGTATACGGTACGAAATAATTAAACAGTCCAGCGGTTGTGTTGTGATGTGGCGGGCAGCGGGCGCGGGCAGCGGGTGCGGTCGGCGAGCGCTCAGCTCGGCCAATTTGCATTGTGTCTGGAGTGTGGCGAGTGCCGAGTGCCGGACCTCCCCCTCACCACGTCTACGTAATGCTTCTTGTTTTTTAATTAATTTTGATTTTAAAATTTCGATAAACACGAGAGCTTAATTAATCTGCAATTAAATTAAAGTTAACCCTTCACGATGACGCGTCAGTTTACGAAAATTATGTTTTTTGAACAGTTCCACAGCAATTTAAATTTGTTATTATTAATGTAAGGACAGCAAGTTACATAGTGATTATGGTAAATAATTTTAATGTTTTCGAGAACTGTTTAAATAAGTACGACGGTTGGGATTGTAACGGGTTGAATAGTGGAGTTATTTCAAGCCTCGAAGCGTGGTCAATTTTAGTTTCGTTCGTTATTAAAGCATGTTTGACAGGTGAATTATGGTATCCTATTAAAGTGTACAAACAATGTGCAGCACGAGGTACTCGAGGTAGATAGTAGAGCGCGTGTAAAAGATTGCGCGTGCCGAGCGGGGCCGACCGATTTGTAATACGCCACGGAGCGCGCGCGAGCGTCTACAGGCTACATTGTTGCAGGTTTGCGAGCGCAAGCTATTAGTGCGGCGCATTATCCTACCCAGATCCCGGCCCGGCTGCTAATTCTATACTTTGCACGTTTTTGTGTACTTAGTTTTATTGGCGTTTACTGCAAACCATCGCGTGTCAAATTGACATTGAAGACTGAATTTTAAGAGTACTATTCTGATATTCTCGGAATTTTATTTGACGTTACAGTAAACGAAGAATTGTATAGGTTGTTCTAATTCTACTTTCTAGTATTCAAATAAGACGTTTAACACTTTGTTGCTTTCAGTAAATATTCACTATGATTCTCAAGACATTATATCATAAGCGAAGCTACACAGCGTATGTGCAGAAATATGAATCGCCGGCAGTTAGAGTCAGAGCACACTTTATTGACGATGACAGGCCTATACAACAGATAGCAGAGAAATCGGTTACTATGAATACTTCAGCACGATAATGAGGCTGTCGCGACTCTGCCTTACAGATGAATCATTATCACGTGGGAGTCAAAGTTTACAACGCGGGTAAGGCATGCTTAAGATGATGTCTACTTTAGTGATCATATTTCTTTTAAATTCATCAATAAGTTTAAGTTAACGAAGTGTACCAAGGCTGGATTTGAAAACCGATTGAAAAAAGATAGTATAGTTGGTCAGCGGCGAACTTTCGTGCCCGTCGGCGAAATCTCGGGCTGTTTCATGCCAAGGTCTGGAGCGAGAGGAAATGGAAAGCAATTGGCTCCTGCAAGCCAGTAATGTTTGCGAAGGAGATGGCCGCAACCGTGAGGGAACGGAGATCCTCACGCCCCAGGCGCCGCCAAAGGAGACGCCCCAAGCTTCGGGAACGCGGAGCGATTTCCATGCACCGCAGGCGCTGTGTTGCGGATGACAAGCAATGGGTAACTCGTCGCAGAGAGAAAGGTGTCAGCAAAACTATAGGAGCCCAATAAGCCGGCGATGTCTGCTAGGGCTGCGGGAACCTTTCAAAGTGCGACTGAAGGAACACACTTGGGTTTTTTAGTCATTAAAAGTCTTCTCGTTCCCACAAATAATTGTACCATGTTTTTTTTCTATCATGGCCTTACTGTCCCACTGCTGGGTAAAGGCCTCGCACAAATCCTTCTACACTTTCTTCTCCCGTTTTTATAGCGTAGTTGCACATTAGTATCCGCTAGTACTTATTGATATTGTAACATAGAAATATCTAAAAAAAAACAATAATTTATTTTAATATTTCCTTGCATGTAAAAGTAATCCTGGAGATTCTTGCCAGTTCTTCTCCATAGGAAGCGACCAATAGGAATCGTGCACTAGATTGTGACGTTTAAAAAGTGTCCATGTAGGCCTAAGCGCAATAAACTATTTTGGATTGAATTAAATTGAATATAGAAACCGCGCTACTGAATTCCTATCAGCTTTCCTCTATTCTTTAACTGTCTCCAACAAGTTTGCGTCACTTGTTCAGAAAATATTAATATTGTATGAAGATTGAGGGCAGGTTCTGATCTTGCTTGTAGAGGCTGCAATGCTCTTATTCGTTTAGATATGACAACTGTGCTGATTGTACCACGGAATTGTCATTTAAATGTCGAGCGGATAAATGGTCTGAGCGTGACATTCTCGAAGTCAGCGAAATATTTTCGCTTGATTTATAGAGACAGAGGTGTTACATGGAATTCGGCTGGAGTTTTGCTACTTATGAAGTGAATTAAATTGGTAACTAGGAAATAGATTTCTTCGCGTTTGAAAGAGAACGCAAAGGGAAATTGAAGGAATATAGGTGGGTTATAGTCAGAAAAATTCCGATTCTCGATCCACCCAAAAACGAAGTAGATATTTGATGACTAGCTGCTGCCAGCGTTTTCGCCCGCGTGAAAGTAGAAAATTGTCCCAAGGGAATACACATATTCCAGGGAATCAAAAACATGGTCTACTTAAGTACATGAACTGTTTTTATCCCTATATGATATGTTATATTTTTTGTGTACAATAAAGAATTAAGAATTTAATTTTGGTCGTTTTAATCCCGTGGAGGGTCGATTCGGTACATGAAGTACTATCGATTTGTAAAGAGAAAATTAAAAAATAATGTCCTTTTTTTTTAAACTCGAATTAATTTACGCATGTACGAAATTAATTTCTTTAAGTAAACGTCAGCTGAGCGAGGTCAATGAACTGTAGGTAGTTAGTACGCAACGATCGACAACTACCTACAAGGTCATTGACTCGTTGACATAAAGAAATTAATTTCGTATAGGTATGCCTATATTAAATCGAGTTTTTGAAAATAACTACTTTATTTTTTCTTCACAAATCGATAGTATTTCATGTACCGAATCGACCCTCCACGGGATTAAAACGACTAAAATTTAACGGTGTATATTACAGTAGTCAGTTATTAATCACGCTGAAAACAATATTAAGCTATTTTCTGAAAACAAAATAATTCATAACAATACACTTTTTTCTTTCTTGACTCCATATTATTTAACTTTTGCTACCTATTTAACAATTTTAATTAAACAAATTTAATTGTCAAATTATTGTTGTTCCAAAAATTTAGCTGTTTTTAATTCAAGTTTTTTTTTTAATGAAATAAACAAAATTATTAAAGAAAGAATATTACGATATATACTCGTAATTATAACAATCCAATGACCCAAGCCAAGAATACACCTCCTGAGAGTAACTACGAATGCAACATTGTTGCGGGAAGATCGAAAGTCATTCGTACTGTAGCAAGTAATGGGCTGGGACAGGGAAACAGCTAACACAATTACTGGGTAAAGCTGACATGCGGCTGACATATGAGAATAATTTGTATGTGTTGCAATGTAGAGCCACTTCCTTTAGTGAGCTTTGCGATGCCATTATTATTATTATAGAAATACTGTGAGATTTTTTTTTAGAGTAGCCGAGCTGTTTTCTTGCCGGTTTTTCAAAAATAAAAGAAATAAAAAATTTAATGTGTCAAGGAAAAAATGGGACATGTTAAATGCAGTAGAAAATTCTAAACGAATGATATCTGATCTAATAATATTCACCGTAAAATTTTGATCGTTTTAATCCCGTGGAGGGTCGATCCGGCACATCAAACACTATCGATTTGTAAAGATAAAATATTTTTTTTTTCTAAAGCTCGAATTAAAATACGCATGTATGTGTAATTAATTTCTTGATAATTTATTTCGATGAACAACTTTTCTCTGCAAATATTAATCCAGAAATAAACAACTTTTGCAAGTGAAAATGCAGTTTCTTAAGGATAGATTCCAAACTACGGAACAGCTAGTATACGATACTGCGAAAATGAGTGATACTATGAAGATGATAAAGATGCAATAAATTTTTAGAGACGTGAATTACTTGGTGTAGAAGTTGCCAAATATCCGTTGACGATTTAGATGTGGTAGCAGACGAAATGCAATGCAATAATTTCTCATGCTTCTACTTAAGGAACAGTTAACAGGGCCCTTCCCCATTCGTCTATTATCAGCGTTAGCAGGGTTTAAAAAGCCTGTTGCTTCATCTAATGGAATCCAGCGCACAAAAAAGAGAGATAACACCTGAATACTCTGTTGGCATTCGGTAATTCCGTCATTTACTCGAATATTATACAAAACTTGTTTCAGGAAATACGTGTTTTTTAAGGTTTTTGTTTAAATTAAAATATATATATTTTTTTTTAATATAATATGTAATATGATTTTCAAGAGTTCGTTATTGGATTAATTTTACACAAATTTATATTTTGATTTCAAGATAATGTCCACAAGATATCTTTGATTCCAAAATAGTTGGAGGAAGATGTGTAATAACGTCATATAATCACGCAAGAGCGGTTGTATGGAAATGAATCTCGGGTTGGCCGCTCTTAAGACTAAACAACTGCGAAATACGTTAGATATGTCATCGATAAACTGCGAGTCGGACAACGCACCTGCGCATATTCCATCCTGTGTGTTGCACACGCGTGGCGTCTGACACAGACAGCACAGGAAGACAATACGCGAATGATCTACAACTTCAAAACAAAACATTGTACTCGACTATAAATATAAAGTACAATAGAATACTTATCATAATTAATTGTATAATTATAATGATTAATTATATACATAAACGTATATCCATAGAGTAGTATGTTTAGAATGGGCTACTTCTTAGCGTGTCGATGGCAAAATAAGTTGAATTGACTTAAAATATTTAAAAAAATAGGATTATTTTTGTATTAGTAGTAGTTGGGTTTAGTAAAAAATCTTATTTTAGTTTATTTTACTGTTAGATGTCTTGTTTAAAATTATATTGTATAATTTACAGCTTTAAAAAATATTTTATCTTTAGTTTTAAATTATAATTACATATTTGATGTTCTTAAAATAAAAATAGGAATTTGTTTATCATAAAATAATTATTTATTATTTTCAGGTTAAAAAATTACTCATTTTTTTTTATTTTTTATTTCTTGACAACTGATTGCAATAGTGTTTTCATATCGTTTTTCTAAAATTAGGATAACTATATAAAAAACTTTCTAAGAGTTTTAAGAAAAATTTCAGTGCTTGAATTGTGATTGTAATTAATTTTCTAATTGGGCTGTAAAACGGCGTGCATTATTCCAGTTGTATACAAATGAAAAAAAAACAAAAAAGTTTAAAAGTTACAAGCTTTTAAAGTTCTTCTTCTCTAGTCATGCAAAACGTCTTTCCCTGAAGTCATTTTTGAGTTCATGACTTATGACGTCAGATGATAGCAGCGCTGTCTCATTTGTCAAACATTTTTAAATGCTCGCAATTTTGACATATTCTGGAGATTTTTAAACATTTTAATAGCTGACAGTTTGTCTAAGTTTTCAGAAATATAATTTAAGAAAATCCAGTCATACAGCCTGTTACAACTTGGAGCTCACATCCGCCGTGCCAGATTGATGTTAACATTTACTCAAATTTTATCTTTTAATTTTTGTGCCTTTCCGACCGGTTCAGAGGCGGTTTGCGTAAAAGTAAAAAAGGGTAGATTTTTAAGACATCGCATTTTGTGGAGTCCCAGAGCCAAAAATAAAGTTTATTGTCAGCCTGCGTGGGTTGGGGTCTTTTATTTTGAAAAAAAAAGTTCCCTTTCCGATTTACACGTCCACTTTTCATATTATTAAGCACAGAATATTGGACAGCAGTTGCCTGCAACATTGTGTCAAGTTATTCAATGAATAACTGGTTACAATGTTGCAGTATAATATTCATACAATATGTCAGACTACTCGTATATTAATGATACGCGATTAAACTAATTTGAATAAATTTTTCATTCAAGCTCAATTTATTGATATTTAAATATGTATTCGGGTTACTGTTTGTTGTCGTACGTATTCTTAATTTATGATTATTAATGATTAATTAATTTGGATTACCTTTTAAATTTTTATTATGCCGTTGCAACTGGGAAAGTTATAATGTATCCCGCACATCGTATTTTACGCATTTTATCTTTTTTAATATTCTCATTTAAGTTGTTACTTTTGTGTATTGAATTTAAACAAGTGCTAGTTGGATTGATTGTGCTTAACATAAAAATAACACAAGAGCAGAAACATAGTATAAATAGTAGAATTTAAAAGAAATAAATTAACTTGTTAATGGCGAAACAAATCATTCTTTCCCTATAAGATATCTACTCGTATCTCTTTAGTCAGTAAATAATGACATGCCCTCTCGCTCCACCCAAAAGCCAGAGAAGCCATTGGATTGATTTTCCACCTTGAAAAAATCTTGGCAAACTAGGATTACATTTTGCATGTCCTATCAGATCGTTTCAAACCTTCTCTACCTACTTCAAACTAACACTACTTAAATAGCTATAACTTAAGGGTTTACAACACATTTACATGTAAAACTTCATTTATTCCGATGTTTGTCACAACTGGATGTGGTAAACAGTAATATTTTCCATCGCTTTACTGTTTCCAATTTCACTATAACATTGTCACCAAAGGTGTCTTATTGAATAATGTCGTAACTTCTCTACCTTACGTTCAGAGCTTTTGGTTAGCCGACATACACAATTAGGGTTACCATGAAAAGTCCTGATTAAAAGCCTGTCATTTTAATAAAAGTCCGGACATTTTAGTCACAAAATGCAAACAATACTCACTAATGGGCCTACCACACGCACAAGCTTTACCACAGTTTTATCTGCGCGGGCTTGTTTGTACACGGAACCAACATGCGATTGCAACAGCATGTGATTAGTAAAACTGGTTTAAATATTTTTTTGAAAAAAATAAAAACCGGACACATTCCGGACATATGTCTAGAAGGTCGGATGTGTCCATACAAATCCGTACGGTTGGTAACCCTATACACAATCGACCTGACGACGACAGTGGCAACAAATTGTTTTATAAACAGTTTTAGATTCGTATTACTGTTCAGCTATCGATGGAAAAGTTGTGTGACATTCTTGTAGCAACAAGTAATCAAGTAGCTTGAAACATGTTGAACAAGTACTATACATATTTAGTGCCAGAAATAGAATAGAATAAACTTTATTGTACATCAAAAGAGTAACATTATTATGGTATTAGTGATCGATGGTATAATGGCGGTCTTATCGGTGACAGCAATATCTACGATACAACTTCATGGGCCTACCCCACGTGTAATTTTCACCACGGCTTTGCCTGCGCAAGCCGGTTTGTACACGAAACTTCGTGTAAAATTGTATGAGTTTTAGCAACTACACGCACGGTGTTCCGTCCAGGAAAACTGTGGTGACACTTGTGTGTGTAGTAGGCCCATGAAGTTGTCTCGTAGACATTGCTGTCGCTATAAGACAGACTATAAGAACTTAAACTAAAAAAGGTACACCTGCAACTATGTGTCTGCGGTGTACTTTTAGCAAATAATTAATGTTAAGGTGTAGTAGAGAATGCCTAAGGCATTAAATCCGCCTTTGTACCTTTGGTTGCATGAAGATTAAATAAATAAATGTTTGTTGCTTCAAAATGCCTGCCTAACCTTAACCTATCTATACTGGGGTCGGCTTCCAGACCAGCCGGATACAGCTGGATATCGGCATTTTTTATGGAGCAACTGCTAATCTGACCTTGACCTTTCACTACACGATGTTTGTTGCAACAACGCATAAACATATTGCACATCTTATGTCAACCATGAAAACAAGACTTTACGAGAGTAATATAGTACGCGGCAAATAAGTTGAACCATTTGCTACGATTACTACGCAATCAACGTCGACTGTCATGATGGTTCAACTTTGGTGACGAGGATTACCTTGGTATTCAAAGATAACAAAATGTTATAGAAGCTAATAGAACTATAAGAAAGTGTTATAGTATGCTAAGTTACTCGACGTTTATTCTCTTCAAGACCACTTGCG
Source organism: Leucania comma (assembly GCA_958295575.1). Taxonomy (NCBI): domain Eukaryota; kingdom Metazoa; phylum Arthropoda; class Insecta; order Lepidoptera; family Noctuidae; genus Leucania; species Leucania comma. The sequence goes on along the minus strand of OY282480.1, from coordinate 14,418,033 downwards.
CAGATAAGTGGTTCAATCAATTGGCTATGCGCCAGTAATGTCCGAGGTACTCCAAGTTTCTAAACTGGCGCATTAGAATTGAATTCCGGAGTGTTAGCGTGAACATACTGAACTTTAGTAAGCTCTTGAATATTCACGCAGCATTTTAAGATTTCTTCAGAAGACAACTAGCTTTTGCCCGCAGCTTCGCTCCCGCTGTACCCTACTCTACTCTACTTTACCCTACTCTACCCTAAACTACCCTACTCTACCCTATACCAATAAATGAGTAGATTTTGAAATATATTTTTATATTTTTTATCTAATGGGATAAAAATTATCCTATGTTCTTCTCCTGGTTCTAAAGATCTTCTCACCAATTTTCAGCCGAATCGGTTCAGCCGTTCTTCAGTTATAAATAGAGTAACTAACACTACTTTCTTTTATATATAATTAGATTTGATCCTTTCTAACTTCCTCCCTTTTCTTATTTTCTCAATTCTACATAGCCTTTTCTAGTCTAACGAGATGCAGTTAAGACTAGTAAATGCGACCATCTATTGGAGAAGTAACCAAAACGTGTCAAAATATCTGGCGCTTACACCATATATACAACCTTATTTTTAGTATATGCCAAACGCGAAACACGTGTCTAGTATTTTTATGTAAAGAATCTATGTACAAAATTTCATAACTGTATCATGAAAAATCACAAAGTTCTATGCTTGTTGTGTTACCTGGTTGTTCACACAAACACGTGGTCACCGGGCCATCCGAGTGACTGAGGGGTTGTTTTACTCTCGCCCCCAGCTGTACCTACGCTGGCTCCTAATGCCCGCAATGGCCTGCCGTGACCTGTTTTGTACTTAGTATCGGTGTTGTCCAATTTGTGACGTTTTTTAAGTATTTTTGGGAAAAAATATAAGTAACATGGTGTAAAAATTAATGGAGTCGATTCAGTTACAGACTCTGAACAAACTAAATTCAGGTTTCGCATATACTAAAAATAATGTTGTATACCTCCATCCCATTAACAGTTTTTTTTTATGGTATGTAAAATCATCCAATGACAAATCCCGCCCTTGGGCGGAGCGGGAAGTAGTGTCAGACTCTTACTGACTAAAAACCTACCCCGTTCCTTCGTAGCCTATCGTGCCGGGGCAATCCCTTTAACACTTCAGTTTAGGTCGTAAATTGGATCCCATTTAGGGCTCATGGTAGCACTGCTAACCTCCAAAACCCAGTAACTGGGTAACGCAGTACAGCTTAGCAAGTCTGATACCAATTTTTTATGGCTTCTGGCTACTGTAACGACGTAAACATTACTTTGAATATACACAGAAACAACCGGTATTTACACCATTTTTTTTAAAGCTGGAAATTCATCCAATGTCTTCTCCCGTTCTGAGGTAAAGCGGGAGGGCGTGTTTAGACTTACTGTTATAACCACAAGTGTCCTTTAGTTGCCCTTTACGCTCTAGAAACAAGTGTTTCCTTTTCAGAAATTTCCCGTGGCCCTAGCAGACGATACACCGTAACAACCATTGATATAATATAAGGCAAGATACATTACGCACTAACATCGACATCAGAAAAAATAGACACGAAACTCGCACATCTATGATCAGTGTCATTACAGTCGCAAAGCTGTATTCACTGATAGACAAGGACAGAAATAAGAGCCGGCGCTGTTGTGCGAGCGAAATGTGTGTGATCGTCGCGTCCGTTGCAAATGTGAAATCGTGCCGTAAAGGCGCAATTTCAACGGCACATACGCTAGAGGCGAGTCACCTATCTTTCGCTGTTTTGACTTAATCTGTGAACTATGTGGAAATGTAAACATTTGCTGAAGAAGCTAATTTCGAGACCTCTTATGAAGAAGTAAGTAGGTTTTCACTCACAATTGGCTACAAGAGCATTCAAATGAAAAGTCATCATGAAAGCATCTTGTCAACAACGGTACTACCTACTCCAACACATTAGTCTGCTAGTACGAAGACACGAAAGCACTTCTCCTATTGACACAGCACTTGGTGCATCCACCGCAAGGCGACGAAGCGTCCTCGGACAGATGTGCAAACTCATCAAGGACATGCCAATATGCATGAGGCGACGCGCTGACGCAAACCAACCAACATTATTCGTAATATTACCTTAGCAAATGTACTTACTAAACTTCTGTTCGCAAGATCTTTTAGGTTGCACCTTTGTCTGAGGGGATGTATGTGAATCCATCATACAGATATACGAGAATTGCAAAGCTGCAGTTTGATAAATACAAAACGAAATATAGTCAGTGAATGGTGATTTATGATGCGCTAGTACATTAAATCTTGCGATAAACACAACTAACTATACGCTATAACATTAATTTTGAGAAAATTTATTAGTTGTACTTAAATGATGTCGTGCCAAATATTATTTCTTCTGCCAGCACAGCGGGTTGTTCGGAAGAGTTTACGTACACAGGGCAACCGAAGAAGTACTGAGGATTTTAGTCAGTAAAACTCTGATACTTTCCTTCATTCCACCCAGACAAAGCCATTTGATGGCTACCCACGTAAAAAAAAGGGCCACGGGCAGAGGAGATACCGCGGACATAGAACGCAAAGGGCAATTAAAGGGACAGATGGATTTTAGTCAGTAAAGTCTGACACTCCCTCGCGCTTAACGCATAGCGAAAAAAAACGACATAAAAGTGTTATTAGATCACATAACATCTCAAAAAATATTTAGTAAATTCTACTCCTCCATTATCACACATCAAGTTGCAGAACCAGCTACAAAAAAAAAATTAGACAGCTTTATTATTTGCTTGAAACTTGCATTAACCGCAAACCTATACTTAAGATTAGATTGAAGACTGAAATGAAAGACTGCCATTTAATTTCGCATCACCGTCCCACAGGTTGTAATCATCGGCGGGGAAATCTATAATCTAGGTAATTGTGATATTTTATATAAATTTCTTGTATGCACCATTATACGTTAATAGGTAGTCTAATCACCGGCGGCTCATTGGGAACATAATATACGATGTGTGGTTACAGGCAACAATGTAAGGCGCAAAGTGGAGGGGCGAGTTGCAGACGGTGAGACGGCCCACGGCAGACACCCGACAAATGACTAAATTGCCTCGGAACCAATAACGGTAAGATATTTTATGTGAGATAGTGTTACGTGTCGGGTGACCATGGTTTCCAAGCTTGATTAATTGTAGAAAACACATCTCGTTGAAAGTTTAACTAAACGTCGAAAGTAAGTCTCCGTGGGCAAACACTATGGGCCCTATAAGAATGCTGCATAATTTTTTTTATCAGCATTTTTAGCAGAGATTTTTATTCTGGTCCTTTTACGAAATAAAAATTTCGTATGTATTTTTTAGTTAAGTATAATAGGTAGTTGTGTGAGATACAAACTATTTTTGTTTCTTTTTAACACTTCGATCCACAACTACCCAACTTGTTCATACAAAAGTAGACTCTAAACATCGGAATTAAGGCCTATAGTGGCGTGGATGTGAGAGGACACCGGTGTCCTCTGAGCTAGGACAGATTAAAGAGACTAAGAGACAGACTGGCGAAAGGAGATTGGTTTCCGCACTCGACTCATGATAAACCATTATATGTGGGCCGTAGCTGATATCATTCCACCCAGCCTACTTCTCTCTAGAACTAGATATGTCTCATAGCTTATTCAGGACGTCTGAGAGAATTCGGTGATTCTAGAGTTCACATGCGTGTTACAGAGACGCCCGTGCACTCAAAGACTACAAGCACTATCGTTTCCTGATGATGAGTTCAGCAGACAGACGTAAACTGCTAGCCAGAAGGCCTCTCACTAGCGACCGACCTTCTATCTCAGTCACAATTGACTAAGGACTATCAAGGACTTCTCACAGAACTGGTATTCATAGTGTCAGTAGCGGTGTAGCAACACGATTGTCAGCGATTTCATCACGTGGGCGGTTTCTATTTACAATTAACTGTGATGTCCTCTTTACATAAGTCCATTTCATAATTACGTTCAAGCTATACAATACTGTTAGACTGTCGTAGAAAATACATCGATAAAGGACTAGGTAAGCAGTTTCATTTACGTAAGTACTAATTTTGTGCGGCTCCAATATCTTTGGGGATAATTATAAAATAATTATCATCAGATTGATTTTTTTAAACAAATTAGTCACCGTTAAATATTAAGGAGCCTATCCATTTTCTTTAGTCTGTGTTCCGTGAGTATATCCGTGGCATCATAAGGCCTATGAGAATATCACCGCTACGTTACTTTTTTTTAATATCGCAACATACCTATGCTAAGACAGGAGTCTTTTTAGCCTCACACAAGACTTTTTTGTTATTGTTAGGTATATCAGTTTACTTAGTTTTATATACACCGTTAAATTTTGGTCGTTTTAATCCCGCGGAGGGTCGATTCGGTACATGAAACCCTATCGATTTGTAAAGATAAAAATGAAAAATAAAGTACTTTTTTTTATTTAAACTCGAATTAATTTACATGTACGAAATTAATTTCTTTAAGTAAAAGTCCAATGAACTGTAGGTAGTTAGTACGCAACGGCCGACAACTCCCTACAAAATCATTGACTCGTTTACTTAAAGAAATTGATTTCGTACATGGAAAAAAAGTGCTTTAATTTTTAATTTTATCTTTATAAATCGATAATGTTTCATGTACCGAATCGACCCTCTACGGGATTAAAACGACCAAAATTTAACGGTGTATAGGATAAGTTAAATTATGTTATTTTGTTGTTTGTCTTGTAAGAGTCGCAAATAAATTTTTTTCGTTCGTTCTTTCTTTTTTATTTCATTCAATGCCTTGCATCAGGGTGTATTTTTTTTTCAATTTTGTAAATGTGAGAACCATGGGGCAATTAATGGTTTAAGGTTATGGACTTGTTTGACGTAAATGAGCATGGCAGTTGAGAGTTTTTCATGCTCACTGATGGTGGCGCGTGTGTTGGATCATTCGGTTCCCTTGAGAATGGTTGAGCTGAGTGGTGCTGATATATGCGTCATGTTCGTGAATGGGCGCTGTCAGTTGAGACTGGTTATCTCTTAGCTGCCAGTGGTTTATTTTGATACTCGTATTATAATTAGAACATTTTTTTTCTCTTTATCTTATTTACGCTATTATGTGAGAACAATTCTCACATAATAGCAACAACAAGAAACATGTAACCGAGATATTTGTAATCCATAAAAAATTTGAAAAGAGTTTCTTTGGAGTTTCTTGCACATTCTTCTCCATAGAGATCTACGCTTTGGAATGTGCAATTAGCATCATATTTTCTAACAGACCGACTTCTTGACTTTTCGAAAGTGCCTGTAAATGGTTTATTTGAAATAAAATGCTTTCAATCTTTGAATGTAAATTCACTTAAAGCTCACTAAACCAGTTAACAGTGAGACGAGTTTACATTTATTTTTATATGTGTTGAATAACATTTTCTTGTATTTACTGTTCCTATGGCACAATCTGATACAGGATACACCAAGATTTACTGATTTTAGTCCCATATAACATTACAATCTCCGGGTCAGATGTTACAATAATTAATGTTATATACGCCTAGACTCAGCGCTAGGAAGCTGAGTATCTTAGGCGAAAACTTTCCCGGTTCTTCATACTTCGATGACCAAACGACTCATTATTTAAAATTCCGCTTATAAAATACCTTATATTTTGCACAAAATAAAAACAAAATTATTGTAATGCATAAAAAAAAAATAACGGAAAAGTATAAAAGACTGTTTTGTATTATATTCAAAGTTAGTTGGACGTCGACGAATGCAAAGGGCCTTATTATTGAGATCCTTGTATTAATGATTGATGACAGACGCCTCCGTACCTACCTACAGGTACTTAGGTAGGTACAGGTATAAAACGTATATAAATAATGAGTCATACTTGCGTCTGGGTCCTAAAAGTCAGGTTCGTGACGAATGCGTGAGGATTCATGTTTAAACGTAAACGATTTTTTTAACATTCGGGTATTTTAGCGTTTTTTTTTTAACTTTACACACAATTATTTGTACAATTGTATAAATACTTATTTTATTTGCAAATAACTGGATTACCTCCTACGCTTTGAATTTCCATATTTGCGATGCCAAAGTAACGTAGGAAAGTTAATCTTCACGAGATAGATGCTTCTCGTAAAGAGTAACTTTCCTACTAATTCAATGTGCCGTTCGTGCGGGCTTGCGGACGGCGGGAAATGGGTAGCTCGCTGTCCGTCCGTCCGGTAACATACCGGTCCGAGCCCAAGTCGTATACGGCGCGCAGTTCCCGCGCGCCGCAAACTGTAGTGGCCCAGTAGGGCCGAAGCCTACTGAGGTCAAGGGTTAAGTGAAAATGAACCCCGGGGCCCTGGATCGAAGTCAATGAATGAAACAGGGTAATAAAACGTTAGATAATCTAAACTAATTGCATGTCTACATGCAGCTGTTTTTCAGAAGATTCCTACATTTTAACTCAATGAAGATATCGAGCCTTTTCAGGAGGAACATCGTAAGCGACAGCAAGAGCTAAGAGAGGGGAATTTTCAAAATTCACCCTCTAAGGGGATGAAGGGAAGGTCCAAATGTATAGAAAAACCTACTTTCACGCGGGTAAAGCAGCTGGCAGAAGCTAGTTTACCTATATTTAGAAATAAAAGCCAAATCTTACTATTTGAATTTTACTTTTAAAATAAGGAACTATCCGAAACTAGCGGATAAACCGAAATAATTTCATATCCATAACGTATTCGAAATCGGTATAATATTTATTATTATTGATAGGCCACCACCACCACCTGATGGTAAGCGATGATGTGGTCTACGATTTATTCGACAACCCTGGTAAATATCTACGTAAACAATAACTTACATAATCATAACGAGCACAAATTCACACGAGTGCAGTACGAATCGTGGTTACAGACGTCCAGGCACGTCACACGGCACGGCGGGAGTGATCCGTGACACGTGGTACTTACGCGGGTCGTTTATTTGCGTTAAACAGCCCTGCCCTTGTGAGTTTGTGACGTCTAAATGCACCAATAATTGCATCGTCGCGACTACGCGGTGATGTGTGAGACGCCCTAATAAGGCACAGCGTACATTCCTAATATTTGCATCGGAATACGCGTAAATTAGCTTTAGGATAAGATATGCGTAGACTTATTTTATGCGTTTTAGATTCGAATTTTAATTGGGATTGGGAAATTATTCTGTAGGCGCAAGCTGCGCAGGTGTTAGCTACCGATATGATCATGGTTCTCGTAGGTTTTACATTACAATTATCAAAGATGATTTTGGGTACTGATCTGCACCAAAGCTGGGCATCCACATACTACAGAAAATAACACCAATTTAATTAATCTTACTTGATTGATATTTTATGGATGTAGGGCCAGTGTTGTTGTGCCATATTACTAATTACGCGAAATTCGTACCATACGCAAACCTTTTTTTTACATGTTTCTAGCTAGAACTACATTAGTCCGACGCACACGTGTAACACGCCTGATTTGTACGTAAAACGACATCGCGTGGTGTGGATCAAGTGTAGCTTTACAAGTCCAGTTTCCATACAAAATGTATGGGGACCGACGCGCCTAGTTTGGTGTGTTTGGCACATGTGTGCGCAGTGTAGTTCTACCCTTACTCTATCGAACAATCCCGTAGCCCTAGCTCTTGCGGCCCTCGTCCCTAACGCAACCTACGAATTAACCCTTCAGCCATTGAAAACCTCCATGAGATGCGACCGCGATATATTCATAGCTGATACCGTACCATATTACAACTACTCGAAATACATGACGTGTCATTTAGCTCCAAACAGTGGACTAAAGTAATAAATACTTTAAAAGTATGTAGATACAGTTGACCATCCTCTCTATATAACCCTCCAGCCACTTACAACATCCACGGGAATCGACCGAGGGGTTAATCCCCAAACCATTGTGGAACAAATTAAAACGCATTCTTGAACAATTTGCCTGCTGAGGTCTTCCCGTTCGATTACAATTTAGGTGTCTTCAAGGCTAGAGGGAATAGGCTCTTAATAAACTAGTGCGCCTTACCATCTACGATTACATCACTGCTTACCATCAGGCGGGAACGCAGTCAAGCACTAGTTATTATAATTTTTTTAAAAATCAACCTCTAAAACTTGATCATCGTCTTGTATCCAAGTTCATGTAGATAGCTGCATATTTATATGTTACAAAATGTAAACGTCACAGTGTACACCAGTTAATGGCTGGCCATCACTCTGGCTCTAATGCGTTGCGGCCGCGACGCCAAATAAAACAAGTGCGTAAATTGTTTTAAATGCGCAGGTAGGCTCACGTCCGCTTGACCTACAGACGGGGCTTATTGCCAAAAACGAGGAAAAAATTCCGTTTTAGAGTATCGTATGGGATATTGTAAATATTGTGGAATGTAATAATGGTTGAGGAAATAAGTTAGCGGAAAAGACAGTACAATCTGGCAACAAAAATGTTTTTTTTTTTTTTATAAACGTTACAATATTAACAAATATAAAAAAAAAACATATATTTTCCATTTTTTATGCTCAGTAAATCAAAATAGCGTTTTTTTTTTAATATACAGTTGTGCCGTGCCTAAATAAGAATTTTACATTTTGTGCCAAATGAGCAATTTGAAGATTCGTATGAATCATAATTAAGTATGTTGTTTATGCCGGCTGAAATTCAATTTGGCAGACGGAAATTATTTCTAATAAAATAAATAAAGATATTTTACTCAATTTGTAAATTTTGGTATGAATTGCTTACTATAAAAATAAATTAGACTCACTTATTATGGTTTCGCATTTTAACTATATTGTTATTATTCCCCTGTGATGCTCCTGATAAATATTATCGAAAACTATATTTTATAAAATGAATGGAGTCGCAAAAACAAGGTACTAAATTTTTATGACCGCAGTGTTTGTGCTTAGGATGTAATAAAACAGAAATAAGATCCAACAACGTAACCTTTTTTGACACTTTTTAATATGTCAAATAAAAAAAGAACCACTCAAAATAAAAGTCATCAATGAATAATTACTAGTACGTGGCCTTTGAAATGGCAAAATATCATTTCTAGGCAAATGTGTTACATCGTCGACCACATGAACCTGATCAGCGCTTACCATCAGGTGGGATAGTGGTCAAACGTGAGCCTATCAATATAGATGAAAAGTTTTACAAAACAATCGGTTTATAGAGCGCTGTCTCTGTCACGCATAATGTTCTTTTTTTTTTGTGAGAAGTCATCAAATAACTTCTCCCACTCTAGGTGGAGCGAGAGACTTTTCCTAAAACCCACCTGTGTAACTCTTCACCAAGCCATTGCGTAAGGGTGCCGTGGTGACTCTTTGAGCGCCTTCAAATTACAACCGCGCTGCGGCCGCGCGGCACGTTGCGGCTAATTTGAAGGCGCCGTTACGAACAACAATCGTCATTCTAATTAAAGCAGAACGTATCATATTTACGACCCCTTACAAAAACATCAGTGCGTCGTCAATTCCGATTCGCACTTGCCCAAAGTTCTCGGGTTTTAAGATTCCGTAGCACGAGCAATGTTAAAGATATTATTTGGTCTGGACTAATTAGTCACGTCAAAACGAAATGGCGTTATAATTCATTTTGTAGTCTTACAAGGCGGAAGATAAATAATGGATCTTTGTATTTTTTTCTCTGGACCTTTACAAACCAACATCAATTAGTAATATCAATTTTAAGCTACTCGCATTCTTTGAGATGATTTAGATATTGATTTTCCTCATTCGTTAATGTTTGTTTATGCTGTCTGACTTGTAGGTTGCGACTGTTGAGCGTGAGGTCTTGGGATCGATTCCCGGGTCAAGCCCACTAACTATTGGGTTTTTCTATTAAGAATTATGGCAGCAGATATTGGATGTTGGTGGTGTGATACCTAGGAAAACACGCTAAGTCCTTGATCTTGTGCCTGATCTCTCTCCGGTCTCCGGACAATGAGAATAAAGAAACAGAGAGTGCACACACTTGTTGTACACTAAAATATTTCTTCTATACTGGGATAATCTCTGTTGAGATTAGCCAGCTTGATCGAAATTCGATTAGGAGGACTATTGTACTATAAACAGTAATATCACTGTAACAAATATAATGTCTAAATGGGATTGTCTCCCATCACATCTAGATTTTGGATTCTGATTTTGTGTTTGATTTTGGATTTGTGTGACTAGAAGTTCTAGTATCTACTAGTAACATCACCATCATCAATTCAATCGAAAGGGGCCATTCAAGTATTACGTAAGCAGATTTTTTGTAAATATTAACCCCCCTCACTCTCGTCGTAAAAAAATACGATTCTTGGACGACCTCTGTTCGAGAAATAAAATAGTTATACTTTATCATCATCTCCCTAGTCCCCGGAGCGACTGTCTATCAGTCCTTCACAACCCAGTGTCTGGGCAACACGATACTCCTTGCATAGATTGATGGTCATCCTATCCTTATTCTTATAACAAAACAAAGTCGCTCACCGCGGCTGTCTATCTGTTTGTTCAAGATAAACTCAAAAACTACTAATTTTCATACGGTTTTCATTAGGCAGAGATCATTCGAGAAAAAGGTTTAGTAAAACATGCATAATAAAACAGGGAAATGCGAAGAGCTTCAAAGATTTCTTTCTAGGGCTAGACTGGCTGCTAGTCTAAATAATAATTGGTTTTCCGACCGCAGTAAAGAAATCAAGCAACTGACACACTAATTTCTTTACAGTATCTCAGATTATGTTTATTGGTATGACATCGTTTATTTACTCAATTCGATATTGCATTCCACAATGTAAGATTAGGTGGTAAACATTAGCATATGAAACAATCGTGGACCCTGTCGGGCACAGCAAAAGAAGGGTATGCGGAGATGAGGACTTATTCTTTAAGTATCCTATAATTTATTTCATTTTAGTATTTAATAATAGTATTTAAGTATCCTATAATTTAGTTTTCTTCCTTCTGGGGCAATCGGTGAAGATCGAAAATAAAGATTTGTTTTTATTTACTGTACTAAATATATAGGTACATAATACTAGGAAAATAAATAAGATGTGACTTACCGGCTCCGTTTCTCCTTGATTCCCCTTGCCGAGTCCCTCACCTTTGTTCCAACCCATCTTTTCCAGCAATTTGAAACCTTTGTTCTCAGGTGTAATGGACCTGTCCAAAAAAACTATTTGAGTAAAATTTATAAATAATTGTAAATATACAGGGTGTATCAGGGTGTATGTACATCGTACCACAAACGAATACCATGGATCCAGTACATGATTCTGGAACCCCCAGTGGTGGAATTTTTCGTCGTTTTTTTTTTAAATAAAAAAATCTGTGCTTTTTTAAATTTAATAAAATCGTTATTCTAATGAACTCCGACAGAATTTTTAATTTTAGTTATAATTCATTCCTTTTTTTCAATAAAAATATTAAAGATTTTATACCGCTTAAATTAAAAAACGTAAATAATCATTTTTTTTTATTATGAAATAATCGATGAAAAATTCCACCACCGGTCCAGAATCATGTACTGGATCCATGGAATTCGTTTGTGGTACGATGTCAAATACACCCTGTATATTCTAACTGACCTGGTAAACTTTGTAATAAATTATTATCAAAGAAATCGAACGTAACGAAATTATTGCATAATCAATGTGACAAACTGCCAAAATGCACGTGAACGAACTGTTTTGATGAATAAACAGCTAAGCGCTTCACTTCACTTGCATTTAATTTATATCATTGCTAAACTGGGGATAAACAAAGAGACCATTTTGTCTATCTATTTTGGTTTTGGTCAGTATTTTTCAATCTGTGGGGCGCAACCCCCAGGAGAGTTTCACAACCGTATTTATAAACAACTAAATACTGGAGTAAAAGTAACTACTATTTGTATTCTATAGTTAAGAAAAATTTGAATTTTGACTGATGATTTCAAACATCAAGTAATGACTTAATAATATTTTACTTAGTAACAAATAAATACTTCTTTGTAAATACGGGTGGCTTTCTTATGGGGTCGCGAGTAAAATTGAAAAGTGAGCGTGGCTTCAATACTTTTTCAGACTTTTGTTCTATTTTTGACACGCAAATTATGTGAGATTTGAAACATTTTCGACTTAGACATCTAAATTCAAAAAGAGGTTTCAAGAACGCAGTGCGCCTGTCCTCTGACCGCAATCTTACGGTCCTAGGGGGGTCGACACATTTGTTTATTTAATAAAAGGGTCACGTATTCAAAAACATCGAAAAATATTGATTTAGACAACGTAAGGGCTTTTTTACATAGCATGTGTAGGATGACAGCAGGACGAAAATATGCATCTTTAAGATGATAGAAAGGGATAAGTAGCTACTCTGTATGGATCTGACAGCTGTCACCCGCATCATCCCATAGCAATTGTAGTGTAATGATGTTCTACTAACGTGTTCACATCCGAGCTCTGCGTCTTCTCCGAGTGGTGCGAGGAGCCCACAGCTTCCCGCCGCGCCTGCGCCCTGTCGTTGTACGCGGTCTCTTCGATGGCCAGCGGTTTAGGAGCGTATTTGTTCTTCAGTCGGGCCAGCTCTAGTTGATGCTGCTTCTGAACGTTGCACGTCCGCGTGTACGCTACTTTCTCTTTTTCTATGGCTGTAGAGAGGGTTTTTGATTAGTAGTAGTTGTATAGTAGATATTATTTTTTTTCATCACCTGCTCGTTAATACCTTTTTATATGTTAAACATTAACTCCCTCGCAGTACTCGGGAGTTAATTATAAAAATCCCTCACTGGCAATCGGGCTTAAAACTTAGCAACCTTCGCTTTGTTCGGAATTCAATATGTTGCACGCAACTTAAGAGACACTGCTTTATGACCTAGTCACATCTCGAGTTACAATATTTCGTAATTTAGTTTAGATACATACCTTCCATCAAAAGGCCAGGTTCACAATGTCCACACGTATCGTTTCCTGGGTGTATGTGACATAGCAGCTTTGTTTCTCCAAGCTGTATGGTACTGCCGTGGACTATCTGTAAATGACAATAAGTTTTAAACTCATTACTTAATGATATTTAACTAAAAAGTCTGTCTATAACATTTTGAATATGGAAGGGAGGGACAAATAGTCGCCACGGCTCTAAAATGCGAAGGGTAACTAAAGGAACACAAGTGTGTTTTAGTTAGTACAAGTCTGACACTCCCTTTCATTCTAGAGCAAGAGAAGTTATTTGATGATTTCCCAGTTTTCCACCATTAACCAAAAAAAGGAGGGATAAATGACAATAAATGTTTTAGACTAAAACACTGTAATTTATGTCCTTTTCATACCAAGTATAAGATCAGTGGCGGCGATACCATAATTTTACTTCCACCTAGTTTTTAAGGTTCCGTACCCTAAGAGTAAAAACGGGACCCTATTGCTAAGATTCCATTGTCCGTCTGTCTATCATCAGGCTGTATCTCTTGAACCGTGATAGCTAGATAGCTGAAATTTTCTAAGATGATATATTTCTGTTACCGCTATAACAATAATACTAAAATCAGAATAAAAATAAATATTTGAGTAGAGCTCCCGCTCCCTTATAACGAAAGTGTTTTTTTGATAATAATAATAATAACCTTTATTTCTCAACGTTTATCTCTAGTACGGAACCCTACGTGTGCGAGACAGATTTTCACTTGGTCAGTTTTTTTTTTAAGTTATGTTTAAACGACGGCATCTACAAGAAAGTTTATATATACTTATAGTTAATATGAAAGTTTATATGAATAAGGGGGAAGTTCCTTTCCACTCCGCGCATAAATGGTTCAATTTTAAGGAAAATATAGGAACACGCTAATTAAAAAATGTAATTAAGACATTACCTCCATAGGCTTGCTCATAACTTGGCTCTCTGACATCCGCGTCCCGTTGAGTACCGTCCCGTTCTTAGAGCCGAGGTCGGTCGCCAAGTACAAGTTGCGTGAAGGGTCGAATTGTATATCCAGGTGATTCTAGAATAGAACACGATAAAACATCAGTTTGAGTCGTCTTTACTTAATGAATGAGCAGGGACATCCCTCCCATACACACAAAACGTTTTGGGAACAGATTTATAATACATAATACTCAGTAATTCCCTGCCAGATTTTGTGTTTTCAGATACCTATAACCTACCTACCTATAACCCCCAGTTACAACCAAAACTACTCCATTTAACAATGGAGTAGTTCTAGGCAAGCGTGTTCAAATGTCGACCAAAACATAGCTTACCATCAGTTGAGATCCAAGGTGACTAAGCGAGCCTATCAATATTTACTTTTTAAAAAGGACATTAATTTTAGATCAATGGGAGAGCAGCACTTCAATCAACCACCAATCAATTTGCTGAACTTGGCAATTATGACTACATAGGGACTGCAAGACCATCTAACATAAAATAGGAAAGCCGCTGTTTGCAATCGGCACAGGACAGATTACTGCAGCAATACTTCGAAGAAGACTGACAAAAATTTAGATATTTTCTTGCATTCGCTTTTTTTGTCTATTAATGCAATTGGTTGAAAATGCCTAAAGGCCTCTACACACCAAAGCTGGCGCCAGCGGGCATGTCTTGCGTTTATCGTACCGTGGGGCTAGCCTGCCGGTAATAACCCAGGTGAAACGGCAGCTTTAGAGGCCTTAAGGCTGCCTTTGTATTTTTGTATGCATAAAGTATTAATAAATAAATAATAATCATTCTTTATTTTTAATAATAATAATTCTTTATTTTCAAATAAATAAGATGATGACATTGATGAGATGCCCGTATCGTGCCTAGTGCCTATCATAATCGACCGGCCGCCCGGGACGCATCGTGCCGATGCGGGCCTCCCGGGCCACTCAGGTATAGCAATATATACATTGATTAGACCAACTTCCGCTAACAAACTACCTTACTAACCTTACCGATATTCAGAAAACATATTTCTATAAACATTATTTATGATATTGTACGATAGATTTAAAGTTTGTGTAACTGTTTTCGAGCAAAACAAAGTATTGTTCTATTCTATTCTACTTACCCTAGAAACATTATTATCTCTAAGCAGAATAGTGTGCTGTTCCCCCTCGCGGCCGACGGTGCCGCCATCTTTGGTCACGATGAACAGGTTGCCTACGCGCAACTTCGGCAACGACGTCTCGCGAACTATCACCCGCATGCATGGCGGATGATGCTTGGCTACGGCTTCTGCGTAAGAGAAGTATTATAAAACATTAAATACACTGTTTAAACATTGATATCTAAACAATCACAACAAAGAGGTTTAGTCCTAGAAGGGCAAAGGTCATAATGTCAAAATCACCCAAAACTTCCAAACTGGGGACAAAAAGAAAGAAAGAAAGGCAGCATTATGATTCCACTATGCTACATTTGGACCGGGAACTCCACTAAATCTAACGTGATGTCCTACGTAGACGATTCAAAACGAACGCGGGTGCGAAGCGAAGGGGTACGAATGAACAAACAATGTTTTTTTTTTTTGGCAATTGAAAAAAAATGTTATGGTGTTATTTGTTTTAAATAAATTGAGACTGAAGCGGCGACTTCACACCCACGTAGGTCAAAGCCACCGTATCGCTTTGAATTCTCAAGAAAGGCACCGGACCACTTCGTAATAACATTCGCGTTAAATCGACCACATAGAATACTGCGAAGACTGTGCTAGAACACAAGTCAATAAACCATATAAAAAGATTAAAAAGTCGGTTGGGGATATTGGAAACTAAGAAATAGACTGGTCTATTCCAGACATACATTGTACCACACGTTTTAGCTTTTCTTCAGACATTCACTAAGTAAATTATAGACTTCCAAAATAATATGAGCACAATCCTAGCATTATTATTACATAATATATGTAATTGCTTGTTAAATG
Organism: Leucania comma; assembly: GCA_958295575.1. Lineage (NCBI taxonomy): Eukaryota > Metazoa > Arthropoda > Insecta > Lepidoptera > Noctuidae > Leucania > Leucania comma. The sequence goes on along the minus strand of OY282480.1, from coordinate 14,402,111 downwards.
TTACAAAAACTGATAAATCAAACTCCCTAGCCTTTCCCAACTGTATGTTGGGGTTGACTTCCAGTCTAACCAGATGCAACTGAATACTAGTGCTTTGCATGGAGCATCTACCTATTTGCAGAACCTAGTAAATGGGTTTAGTCAGTAAGAGTCTGACACTACTTCCCGCTCCGCCTAAGGGCGGGATTTGTCATTGGATGATTTTACCTACCATAAAAAAAAAAACCTAGTTAATGGGTAACTAACACATTACTTACTGTCGAGCCTGGTGTGGGATTTCCTGGCTTCTGACTATCCATAACGACTATCAGAGGATTAAAAATGACAGCCAGGAACAAGACAGCAAGGAATAACGTGCGCAGCACGGAGAAATCTTGATAGTTAAGACGGTCACCCATCCACTAACCGACCTTGGCAAGAGTTGCTTAACTTTGAACATAGACCTATGCAGCCTTTAGCTATCATGATTTTCTCTTATTACAAGAATAGAAAAGAAAAAGAATATTCCATGTCAAGGAGTCTGGTTACATGCCCCGCTGATGTTCATAGACACCCTTTGTTACATGGAACTCAAAAGTAAAATTGTGATGTTACGTTTTTACAAATGAATCACAGCTGTGAAAAAATTACCATCATCACTAGCTGTTGATGTGCTGATGTTCGATTTTTTGTCTTCATCTTCATCATCAGAATTTTCAGTACTTGTATCACTGCATTCACCATCTTCTAACTCTTCTGGTTCTTCTTTTTTAACTTTTTCATCAACAGAAGTTTCGGTTTCATCATTAACTTCTACTTTTTCGTTAACTTCTGTAGTTTCATCCTTAGTCTTATCGTCAGAAGTATCTGTCTTAACTTTCTTTGTATGATTCTTCTTACGCTTAGGTTTCTTTACTTCTTCTTTTCCGTCTGCTTCTTTGTCCTGTAATATAACATTTAGAATGTTGGTATGGGTGTAACCATTCATGATTTAATTACCTAAGGCGGTTTGGCCTCGGAGTGAAACCTGAGATAAGTTTTTCGTCAGGTTATCTATGTCTTCTTCCGTTTTTCTTTCCTGAAAACATAACACAGTTTTTCAGTATGTTGGTATTTTGAATCTTTTTTATAAGGAATATGATACTTTATATACCATTAATATTTATTTACCATTTTGATACTAATCCCTAGTTCTAAATAACTCTTTTTGGTCAGGGTTCAAATAGTTTCATTCATTTATTAATTCATAAAATCTTAGTCATTTTAAATTAAGATTAATGCTTCAATATAATTCTAGAATTCAAATAATAAAACTAAGAACTACAACTAAGTTTAACTAAGAACTACTATCTACACACCATTTTGTGTTTTCTAGCTTTCCTCTTCTCGTGAGCCATTAATGCTGCATTAGAGGAACTTCTATCTGGGTATGAGTGGAAGACAAATGTCTTCTTATCTTCTGAGTAGTAATAGTAACATTCTGTGTCCGTGTGGTAGTAGAGCCCCAGCTCCTGAAAATCAGAAATTGTGACATAAGTTTTGCATTTTATTGTTGAAAGTCACAGAAATGAGTGATAAAAACCTATTTCTTACTCCTCATTAATAAATAAATGTTAATGTGAAAACCCCTCAATGATTATTTTTAATTGATATAAAGTAGTGCTTGACTGTAAGCATGGTAAACAGCAATGCAATGCATTGATGGTGAATTGTTCAGCTTATTGAACTGTATATATTTTTGCAAGGGATGCAAATAATAATTCAATTAATATTATTTGTATAATAGATACCACTATTGTAGACCAAAAGCCTTTGTGCTAATATGGACTACATATGGGATAGAGTCACACGATAAATAGGCTAGCAGTAAAGCAACCTTTGGAAAGACTTGGTTGAGAAGGAGAAAATATTTGCAGGTTGATTGTAGTGTAATGTTGTACTTTGTTAAAATAATTTAATAGAGATTAATCATATCATATCGCTCCTTAGATGACTACTACTTCACCGCGCTGCAGATTCGGAACTAATTGTGCTCCATTGGTGTAATTGCTGTAAGGCGTTCCGATGTGAGGATAAACAAATAAATAAATATTGTAGTGTTATCGGTAAAACTGTACTATACTGGACAGCGAAATAAGGGTTTTTTGGGGAGGGAGTGTGGGGGGGGGGTGGCCCCACCCCCCCAAATCCTCTCCTGAATCTAGGAAACGCATACTTTTGGAGATATTCAAGATTGAAAATTTTGAGGTTAGGAATCAAAAAATCGTACATTTTATGCATTTTTGGGTCTAACTTGGGGATTTTAGAGGAGGGTGTCACCCTCTACCCCTCGGACCATTCCCCCACAGTAGCAAATGTATACTTTCAGGTATTTAAAAATGAAAAAAATAAAATAAAATTTTGTCCGGGAGCGCTCTACCACTAAATATTTGAGTACTAAAATATAGTTTTCTGGGTGGTTTAAAAAAAAATAACCACGAAGGTGATGGCAGGGTCTGTTCGCTCGCTACGCTCGCTCACTAGACCCTGCCATCCCCTTCTAACCTAAATCTATCCGAGTCGGGGAGCCCTATATTCGGTATGCAAACAAATTGTCTTGAGTACTAAAGAGTTTTTTGGGTGGTTTAAAAAAAAATAACCACGAAGGTGATGGCAGGGTCTGTTCGCTCGCTGCGCTCGCTCACTAGACCCTGCCATCCCCTTCTAACCTAAATCTATCCGAGTCAGGGTGCCCTAATTATTTGGTACGCAAACAAATTGTCTCATCTCATTTTTATTATTTCTTACTAAAAACTATATAATAAGAGGTTGGTAAATGAATCACTAATAAATTCATTATCATAGAAACTACAAATAAAATAAAAAGTGAACAAAACCCATCAAAATGGCATCAAATAATATGAAAAATTATCGATTTTAATTATTTTTTTTCTCAAAAACTATATATTTCCTAACATTGAAACTTTGCATAATTACTTTTTAGACATACACCTTTTCAATAAAAAATTATGAGCTCAAAACTCGCTGTCCAGTATAGTACAGTTTAGCCGTGTTATCTTTATTTCTTACCGAATTATAATAATAACCAGTCTTATAGTCATAATACATGCCCGCAGACTCCACATAAACCATTCCAGATTCTGTCATAGCATCCTGTGCAACCTCAGCCACTTGTTCAGCTATACTCTTAGTTTCCTTATTGTCATTTATATTCCATCCCGAGTCCTCTGGTTTTTCCTCAGATTTAGCTGCTTTTGGATCTTTCTGTTTTGTTTTCTTTATTACTTCTTCTGTTTGTGTCATTTGGTCCTTGGTTTCAATTGATTTAGAGCGAACAGGTTCCTTTTCTTCTGAGTCAAGCTCTGTCTGTTTTGCTTGGCCTTTATCTTCAGCAGTATCTGCGCTTGCTACTATAATGTCAGTGTTAGTACCACTATCTACAAGTTCTTTTACAGAACTAACATCTTTAAATCTATTTTCATTAACCTGTAAAATTGTAACATACAATGTAAGTACATAATATACGTGAATAGATTTATAATTTAAGGGTTAACTATGAAGAGACTTTACTCAAAAAGAGGGTTGTAAAACGTGAAATTTATAGATTTTTCAAAAATAAGGTTGAATTTTCAAATAACCTCTGAGTTTTTTTTTTCGCGAAAATTTACATGCGAAACTGAAAAAAAAAACTGAAAAAGTAAGGTGAAATCAACTAAATTGCAGGTTGTTTATTTACCATTTCATCTATGCCATACTTTAGCTTCTCTATCATAATTTGTTTCTGGCTGATACGCAGTCTCAGTCTTAGTATCAACTCCAGGATTTCAGGCCTGTATTTCAGAGATAGACGAAGACTCCTCAAGTTGAAACTATGTTTCGGCTTTCTGCTACGTGACTCCGTCATTTTTATATCAGATTTGAAAAACTTAATTCAACTTAAACAAGTTATATAGCACTGTGATAACATATCACGAAAAAAGCACGAAATAATCTGTTTTATTTTTACAATAAAATATCTTTTAGTAATTTGACTAATTTCGGTAGAACAAACGCAAAGACCTTAGAATAATAACAAACGTCACTAATGTGAAATGTCATTGTCAAAATCAATGTCACTGTGGCAGTGGCTGTCAGATTAATACTGACAAGCACCGCGATGTTAAGCAATGCGTTCACAGAATGCGAAAATTGCATGCCTTGCAAAATAAATGCTCCGGGTTTATATAATTTAAATGAAAGATTTACAAATGGCTACGTAACGTAAAGGGTAAGTGAAGGAGTTATTTTTAAATTTTTCACGTCAAAAAAAAACAATACAATAAGCGGCAAAGGACGAAAGCGTTTCTTTTCTCTTCTTCGCGCTTTCTTTTTTAATCTCTCAAAGGAGTCAGAAGGGTGTATATCCAACAAAGGTCATTCCTTACAAAAGCTTTTATAATATTTATATGCGTTTCTAAGAATTGAGTTCGAGATAGGCTTCATTATATAGCGATGTGTTTGACTGACACTGGCATGACCAAAAAAAAAAAAAAAAAAAAAAACTAAGGGATTACAATTTTGACAACACAAAAAATTTGTCCAAAGTAGCCAACTATCAATATTTATCGATCTTCAAAATGTTACTATATACTTATGATATGACGACTAGGTGACTACCTATTCGTTCATCTTTACAACGCATTCACGACTTTGGTCAAGCGCACGCCGCTATGGCCACTCACTATGAGAGGCGTCAACCAATCGCCTACCGATACGGCCCCGCTTGGCTCGCCGCTAAGACCGAAGCCGTGAATGGGCCCTTAGAACTGTCATATTAACGATAAAGAGGGTTGTAAAACCTGAAATTTATAGATGTTTCAAAAATAAGGTTGAATTTTCAAATAATCTCTTGTTTATTTTTAACGATTCAGAAACTGGCCTGCTTCTGAAAAGAAATTTCCTCACTAGAAATCGAATGTTTAAGAGGTAATGGTAAGGCCCCTGATACAATTTTCCTTGAAAAGACAATGAACTATGGACGGTTTTTCCAAGATTTTGCTTAGTTGTAAAACTTTATTTTATACTAGTTTCCGCCAGCACGCGTGAATGTAGAACAGTACATTTTGATACAAGTGCAGAAAGTTTGTCATTGCAGCCGAGGCGAAATTCATCCGAGCTGTTCAGGCGAGGGTGTAATGGAGCCGAGTGCTGCAGTGACAAATCTCCACGTGTATCAATCGACGTTTTTCAATGCATTTACGAAGAAATATCACGAAAAATCTACCAATAATCTATCTTCTTAGTGAAGAAAATTTTCCAAAGTTGCCATACATTTTAGTTTGCTTTGACGACAGCAGGCTATCGCAAGTATTTTATACTTCAATCTTAAATATCTAGCGGCGTACCATCTAAAGAATTCTCTTCTAAATTTGACATCTTTTTTTCTAAACTAACACAAATTAATAAGTTATAGTTAATAGTATTTACTTTTTTTAACCTTTGCAGGTTGAAGGAGAAGCAAAGGCAACACAACAAAAATAGAAATCCAAATACTTTTGAATTTAAACAAAGACAATTGTTAATTTGTTGGTCTTAACAAATTAAAGAGTAAATAATCAAATTTATTTATGATATTCTGTTCATAACCACAATTTAAATATTAAAACCTTAAAATATCCAACTCTTTGCTTTAAAAAAAAACACCGTTAAGCGTGACGAAATAGAAATGAAAAAGCCCTTGTTGTGATAAATTAAAAAAAAAGCATTGCGATAAAGAGCCTATTACACCTTTCTAAATTCAGGTTCCGATATTCAGGGGCCGATTTAGAAAAAGAAAGTCAGTCATCGGAGCTCTTGATTACACGTTCACTGATTCAGGTTACTGAATCAGTCGCCACAGAGTACTTTGTAATAATATGTCAGTCGCCAAGGGTGATCCACTTTATTCCTAAATCGGAGCCTAAGTAGGATCCTTCCTACCTAAATGCAATTATACTTCCCTGAATTTAGGCGTGCCTAAATATCGGAACCTGAATTTAGAAAGGTGTAATAGCCCCTTAAGAGTCAGTTTTCGTGTAAGTGTATCGAAAAATATACAGCATAAATGTCACTGTAAAGTTTTCAAATTGTGTATATAAACGTACAAATAATGTATTTATTCCTTTTTATTATGGTTGATAGGCTCCACTATCTCATCTGATGGTAAGCGATGATTATTATTTTTTTAATATTATTATTATTTTTTACTTTGTATGTTACATTATATTTCGTATTTTAAGAAAAACGTGCTCTATTGTCGATCACGTCACTCTTACCATCAGTACCTCTACCATGAGTTTTAAGCAATAGTATTCGTCGCTACTCGATATCGACGCCGTAAATATTTTGTATGACAAATTTTGATTTTGCAAGTGAACGCTAGAGGCGCTGCAAAATTTGCCATACAAAATATTTACGGCGTCGATATCGAGTAGCGACGAATACTATTGCAGGCGAGAGAGTGGTCAAACGCGAGCCTATCAATAACAAAAAGAAAGAGTAGTGGCAATACGATTCGACATCGAAAATAAAACATATCATCTCTAGACCAAATTTTATTTATTTAAAATAAAAAGCTCATTAATTACATAAATTATGTGCGTTTATAATTAGAACGGTTTAAAAGAAAATAAAGTAGCTAGTATGGATAAATTTCGAAGAATGAAAATGGTACGGTCTTACATGGACATTTAAGTACTCCTATTACAAAACTTGAGAAACTAAAAACGACAAATGAAAACTTGAATGTATCTGGCCTATAAAATTGTATATTAATAACACTAAAAAGATCTATAAATGCAAAACTCTAAATGAGTATACAGTAGAAAAAAATACATCCAAAGGAAAAGTTATCATTATAGCTCATTTCGTTCAAGTCCCTAAGTTTACACAATTTGTTAACCTTATATCTATGGTAATATTAGACAAGTACAAAATGATATTCCATCCTTAAAAATATCTATTCGTAGCCTAAAACTAGAGTCAGTTGTATATTCATTACAATAGTATGTTAATTGTAATTCATAGTTTACACACCAGCTAATCATGATCGATTCATGCATTATAAACAGCGATTCGTGAAAGGGGCGCTCAGTGACGTCATGCCGCCGCTCAACTGCAACCTCATATGTACTTCACACACACACACGCACTACCTTTAAATATAACGTGTATGGAAGATCTACGCTAAAGGCTAAAATGTTACACTTTCGATATGTTTTTATTTTAAATTACATTAAATAACAACTGTGAAACAATGGCACATTTTTAGCCAAACACTTTTAATTACTGCTGTTTTGGTACGTTAGCAAATAAATAAGTTGTAGTAATTGACAATATGTCAACGTGAATCTTTTTTATTACAATAAATATTGCGTATTGTCACGAATATTAAGAGCGTTCAGTTCACATTGTTCAATAATATTCGTGTGGTTCACACATTTCTCTCTCTATTTATTCGCAATTTAAAGTTTCAATACGAAATTATTTTTCGCACATTCGATTAAACTTCGGCTTATTCTAAGAGCTAATGTAACATCATCTACTTCAACAATAACACTAGGTACTTTATCTCATTGTGAAGTCTCCAGTTTTTACATAATTGAAAAGTCGACATCACGTTACCCTAATAGTCAGGTATATTTCGTGACGTTCTTACATTATAAGAAATTCGTAGTCACATTAAACTGTGCACAATTCCTCGTTTCGTCGACGTCGGGTTACTCCCCTACTTAATTTATAAATGCATCTCATTATAAGTGCGTTAAATGCTGCCAAAAGTTTTAATATTATAAGACAGCTTTCGTAGTTACATAATAAATAAATAGTAGAAAATAACTGCTGGTGCTCGCGTCGACTAGTGAAACCGTATCGCAGTTAATAATCGAAAGTATTTCGTAAAAGATGACTCGACTATGATGACGTCACGTGTACTACAGCCCCCGTGGTAGTGTCGTCGTCACAAGCGAGATCGAAGTCGCGTACATACTAGGCGGGGGGTGGGGGGGGCGCGGGGCCACCGCGCTTAGGGCGGCACGTAGGGCGGCGGCTTGCGGTAGGTGGGCGTGGCCTTGGGGCGCGGGGGGGTGCGCGAGGCGGCGAAGGGCGGCGGCGGGCGGTAGGGCGCGTCGTCGGCGCCGCGGTAGTCGGGCGCGGGCGGCAGCAGCGGCGGCTTCTCCTCGCGCATGATGACGGGCGACTTGTGCACGGGCTCGCTGTCGCCGCGCTCCTCCAGCTCGTCCTGGAAGATCACCGGGATGCCCTTCGACCGGAACGCTTGTCGTTCCTCCTCGTCGCCCACGCTCATTTTACCTGGAAGGACACATTATTATGTTTTGTTAAGAGAATGACAACACTAAAAGCGAGCGTATTACTGCTTCCTGTCACGAAATTAGATTACCTGTGCTCGAAATAGATAGGTACAGAAGGCTGGCTCCTTAGACGAGCGGTAACAAATATGCATCTCTCAAATCTCTTGCCAGCCAGTTGTGACTACACTTAGACTCGCTAGACGTAGACTACCGTCTGCACATGTTCGGTTTTCATTCATGAACTCGGCCTTCTGAACTCATCTATTTTACGTTCCTGTGCTATTGTTTGAAATTTATAGCCAATCAGATAGGTGTCTATGAATTCGTGAATGTTTGTCATTTTAACTGAGTATCTTACGATGATAGCGCACCCAACGATATTTTTACGCAACAGTTAAACTATTTTCGCTGTGAATCTCCATGAGACCAAAATGTACTAGGTTGATCCAAAAGTAATAATAATATGGGTAGAATTCAGCAATTAAAGTTATGTTTATAGACTCCTTAGAAGTCGATCGAAGCAGTCCTTCGAGTCCTAAACACCCACCCATCATACCCTTAAATAAAATATGTAATCTGTTGTCCATCCTAAGGTTGTCTGGTAGATATCGCTGTCAGCGGATAAGACTGCCATTGTACCCACAGATTTAAAATTTTTGTGAAATTGTTACTATTTTGGTGTACGACAATGTTTATTCTATTCTGTGGCAAACCACTCTAAAACTATCTAAAAAGCAGTCAACACCACACTTCTTCAAAATTCCTCAAAATTTTATTCCCTGAGGTGTTTCTTAAGCCGAAAAAAAAAATGAGAATAACGAGAAGTGCTCAAGTTACCTCGACGTTGAACGTTTTTGATAATTAACAGGTGCAAGCTTTATTCAAATGCAAAGAATTGTTTGTAAGGAGCCAATATAGGCTGTCACTGAGATCTCTGTGATTTTTGACGGCTACTTGTCGGTCTGCCAACACAATATTTTGAACTTTGGTGTTTTCTAAGAGCCAGCGAGAACATGTTCAGTAGATGCGAAACGCAAACAGTGACTCCTTCTTCCTTGACGTGTAGTTTATTGTTAAGACAGTAAACTTTGACTTGAGTTGTGAAATACACAGCTCACATTCAAATGATTGTATCTTACTGAAGTGATGATATATGCAATTTGTTTGTTTATTATTATTGTGGTACACCAACATAACAATAATTACTTTTTTTACCTTACAAAAAATACCCGATCATCATTATTTTTGTTGGATCAACATAATATTTACATAGACTGTTGTAGCAATCAACTTTTAAGCGTTTAGTATTTTAAAAACCTTGGTGTAGGTACTTTAGCATAGGCAAGCGATACGGTGAGGTTATTATTTGAAATAATTCAGCGCACAATTTTGACGATTAATATAATATTCCAATTACGTGAGAAGCAATGACTTAATTAAAAATAATGTGGAACACTAAAATATTGTCTTGTATCTTTTAAAATCACCTTTATTATTCAAGCATTGTCACCTCCTACAGAATTAAACTAGATGTTAGTTAACCCTTAGTATGCTCTTCTCCATAAATTATTAATTAGATTTACGTAACTGCCTGTTAGGCTAGGCGTGCATAAAACTTTTTTACGAGTAAAATCTCTGATTGTCATGCTCGCCTAACCTAACATATAGGATGACTGGTAATAAGTGGCCGATACTTAAACATGTGATTGTAGTCATGAAAACAAACAAATTTTAATATGGGACCAAAGCTGAAATCGCGAAAACCTCAGCCAAGTTCAGTACATTTTGAACAGTTAGGCGAACATAAATGTACTGACCAGCAAAATTTTTGTTGCGATTTCGGTTTTGGTCCCGCAGTAAAAGTTGTTTGTTATCATGACTCCAATCACGTGTTCAAGTATCGGTCACTAATTATCTATCTATTAATACTTATCTATCTAATAATTATCTATCTACTAAATATTATAAATCTTTTAAAAAATATGGAAAAATATTTTACCTGTCCTCCTTCGCCTATACAACACGCAGGCGATGATAGCAGCCAACAATATCATACAAACAATCACAATAGCCGGTATGATAAACGTCACCAAATAGTTAGGATCGGCCGCAGCCTTATTATTCTGCAGGTTGGATAGTCCGCCGCCCACCCCAGCGGAGTGTACTTGTGGTGGGCTCTTGAGTATCTTAGTATTTTGTTCGGCGCATAAACCGAGAGGAATGAGCCTTATCGACATGACTTTAAGGTCTTTATCGAATACGTGGTCGACGTTTTCTTTTAGAGCGCCGCCAGTAGAGCCTCGTTCGTCAACTATGATCATTTTGCGTAGTTCCTCGATCTCCTTTTTAGGGCATCGGTCCATCGGTAGACTAGTGTTGTACCTGGAAGAGAAATGTTGTTTTAAACAATAATTCTATAAATATTAATACATATGTTAGACGGCTATATTCCATTCCATTCGAAATAAGATTCAACAAAGCTTTTTAACCGATTTTGAGTTTTATTTGTATTATAATCACTTTTTTACTTTTTGTTTCATCCTTATGCCTACAGGATAGAAGTCAAAATGTGGTTGTTGTCGTAAAGTAACTTAGTTTGTGTCCCGGTTTTTAGAGAAAGGATGCAGCTATAGTTCTTATTCCTACATACACTTGAAACTTGGCACAAAATCTAATTAAAACAAATAATAAAAACTGTCATTATTAGTTTTTTAAAAGTACCATCAAAAGATGATTTAGGCGGTGTTATTCTCGTGAACGAAGTCGCGGCCAAGTGTTAGTTCTAATTAAGTAAAACAAGCTCACCAGATGATAGTAGTTGGATTATTAGAGATGCTCTGTATCCGGATATTGTCGGTTTCCTTCTGGCCGAAGAGTGCGGCTAACTTCTCGACCACCTTGCGCTTGTTGTTGGCGTCGTAGGCGAGCATCGGGAACGGGTACTCCATGGTCATCTGGAACTCCACCGTGGGTCTGATGGTCGGCGCCTTCACTACTTCAACAACCAAACTGTCGTACGCACTCATTTTAGTTGAGTCTTCGGCAATCTGTAATGGTATAAAAGTTAGGTTAGATTAGTATTATTTATTAAATCTTTATGTACAAGAAACGCTGTACAAAGGCGGATTTAATGTCTTAGGCATTTTCTACCAGTCAACCTTAGGGTGGTGTTGAAACACATGGTAGGTGCAACTAAATGGTTAACAAATAGAGAAAAAAAAAACAATAACATATATATACTTAGATACATACATACAAATTAACAATGTTATGTATTATAGTTCTTATTTAGTAAAATATTTCTTAGAAGTAGCCTTAAATGTAATCTACATTTAAGGCTACTTTGTTGTTGTGTTGTTTTGGCTGGCTATTTTGTTGTTGCAATGCAATGTGTTTGCCATTATTATATGGGACTTATGGGAGTAATAGCAAATTTATGTGACAGCGGTTGTGTTTTTAGGAATGGGCGCAACGAAAAGCGAACTGCTCAGACCTCATTAACTTTAAATCGACCGGTACCAGCCGTTAATAAATGAATAGTTCGTTACCACACTGCAGACGCTTTTAATAAAGCTGCCAAAGTTGGTTAAAGAACTCAACGAGGGAAAGTTCAAAACTCACATTAAGAGTGTCCTTACCAAAAAAGCGTATTACTAAGTTAAAGACTATGTTCAAGACACGCTTGTTTGGCAATGACTGCTTCTACACATTTGGCTTCTCTGGTAACTACTAACTGCATTATTAATCCTAATCATTTGTTGACTATTATGTAACTGTTTATGACTTGTCTCGACCCACTTTTTTATTATTATTTTTACTGTCCTCACATATCTATTAATATTATAATAATAATATGGAAATATTATAAAACCATAATTTTTTAATTTCTTGCCAGTTTTTCTCCATAGGAAACTATCAATTGAATCTGTGCACTAGCTTCTGACGTGTTATAAGTGCCCATGCAGGCCTGTGTGAAGTAAAAACATTGAGAATGTTACCAGTTGGTAGGACACGCTGCCCTCGTCGCTGGGCGCGGGCAGGCCGTAGAACTCCTGGTTCTTGGCGTCGAACTGCAGCCAGTGGCCCGCCGGCAGCTCCGTGCGGTCGCTGTAGCGCAGCGACAGCGACAGCTTGCGGGTGTCGCCGTCCTCGGGGTCGTAGAACGTGTCCTGGAAGACAGGGGAGATTCATTTGGAAATCGTAGCGCATTGGATAAATAAATAAATAAATAAAGGGTTATACTTTCTTTAAAAATTTTGTTTTTGTTTTCAAACGCTGTAATATTTCTTGAGTATCAAGCAATAGTCAAAACACATGAAAATTATTAAAAGGCTGTTATTGGAGCTCTGGTCGTCATAAAGTAAGCAAACGACATGCCAGTGGTGATCGCGATATTGTATGATTAACATCTTAAACACTGCCTTCCGATCTCCTTGTGTAAAATAGAAAGGCCTGAAGATAGTAACAACATTATTTCGTTTATAACTTGTTGGTGTCCCGATCAGAATTCATCCTCATTCCGGACCATGGCCTGAACAGGGCCCAACACGAGAAGCCGGAGCCACCGATCATCTCCAAGAGGACACAGCGATGCTCCACCCACGCGGGGCGCACCTCTACGCTGTCCTCCGGGCGGTCCGCACAATGGTGGTTGTAGATGGGACAGGATCTCGTAGCACTAACCTCGGGCACCTTGTAGACCAGCAGGTGTCCCACGGTGGCGGTGAAGTGGTCGACCTGGTTGCGCGTGACGGGCGGGTAGGTGTTGGGCGCGCGCGTGGCGGGCTGCACGTGCTCGCAGGGCCCGGCGCCGCGCCAGCGCACGCCGCCCACCTTCAGCTCCGGCTGCATGGCACGCAAGAGTCCGGGGGATGGACTACCCGTTTCTGTGTCAGATTCCATTATCTGAAAAAAAAAAATCGTAATGACGGACGAGCAATACAAGTAAATAAGCCCGGCTTTTAGAGACTTTTCACATAAAAGCTGGGCTTATTTACTTTACATGACACCTAAAATCTAAGTCATCCCCATCGACGTAAAAATATACGCGCCCTTAATGACGCGTAAGAAAGTTGTGCAAACTACAAATTAATTAAAATTTGCTTGCTTTGAGCGGTTATCGTTTTGTACGTAATTGCTTTGATAGATTTTTTAGTTTTCTGTCATTTAAAGTTTTATGATTAGTTATTGCTGGAACTTACTTGGTTTTGAAGTAGGTAATTAAACTTTATTATCTTTGAAATAAATTTGGAAACGCATGCAATTGTTTTTTGTGACGGATGAAAATATGTTGAATCGATACTTGGCCAGATACGAGTTTGAGCTTATAATCAAAGAGTTTGAGTTTTACAGATAAATATGATCTCGTAACTTCACCTAAACCAATCCATAATTTGAATATTTCTCAGAAAACTAAATCAAATATAAATCACTAGGCAGTTTCATCGCTTATTTTACAAAACACAGTGGATTACAGGCTGCCCTCATTTAAACCAATTGTTCTTTTGATGTTGCACATTTTTCTCAAACAATAAAAATGCTTGGAATACATCAGGTTATAATAACTTAAATACCTTCACTGGTGCCTTGAAAAGCACTTGAATGCTGCTATTTCATTCCGTTAGTTTTGGTAAAACGCGAACAGAAACTTCTCTTTCTAACGATAATCTTTCGAACGAAGTCAATAGAAGCAATACACAACCTCTGCTTCTAAAAAATTTAAACCTCCGTTTACAGTCAATACAAGCAGGTTTACATTTTTTAGAAGCACTACATCGAGAACGTCGGGGCTATGGTTTGGATCATGGGGGAAGTGAGTATGACACATCGGAGCGATGATGTCAAAGTTAAGGGTGGAACCGAGATTGTACACGACCCTACCTCTAGGGTTGGTCATGTTGCTGTTCCAGGCGGGGTGTTTGGCATTGAGATCGCCCGCTAGTATAACGGAATCACTCAGTCCAAAGGGGGCAGTGAGGTCGCTGGTAAAAGCGATGGGATCGTCTGGATATTGAGACGAGGTATTTGGAAGAGGACAGTAGGCTGAGATGACGGTGATCGGCTGATGACCAGTCATGCCTACTCGACAGGCCGAGTATTCCAAGAGAGATTTGGGCGTGGGAGGGATCAGAGGGATGCAGTACAACTCCTTCTTGAAGTAGATGAGAATGCCACCACCGTGGCAGCGATAGTTGGCAATTTTAGGATCTTTGCGAAGGGGTTTCAGGAAGGTTTCCTGGACGAGAAGGATGTGCAGCTGATGGTCGCGGAGGAAAGTGGCGATCTCATCACGCTGGCTGATAATGCCATTGGCATTGAAGTAACCTAATCTAAGGGGCCTGGGTTTGAATGAACAAATTTCCTTTTTACTATCTATTACTGTTAATGCAGGGAAGTTTCAAGGTCCTTAACGACAGAGTCGTACATTCTGAAAAGAAGGGCTCTGACGTAATTATCTAGCTGACCCCGTTCCTCTTCAGTGGAGAGGGCCCTGGCCTTCCACGTCATGAATATGGCGTAATTATCCAGAATGGTAAGCCCAACGGAGTCGTCCGCTTCGTCCATGAGTGGGACAGCGGAGGGAGGATAGAATTCAAACGCTTTTTTTTTTTTTTTTGTGTGGCCTCTCGCAGGTCAACCTATGAGGTTGTCGGCTGCTTAACCGGACTTGCCTGTGGCGGCCTCGATACAGAATCAAAGCCTCCAGCCAGGGCTTACTTACATACTAACTTACATACTAAGCGACCACGCTAAGGGCACCCCCTGTGGGGTACGGACCTCGGCTTAGGGCGTCGCTGGGGGAGGGCAGCAAAGGGACGAGCTGGATCGAACAAAAGATAAATTATTATTATTATAGGGATTTTTTTACACTACTGGCTCAGCGGCGCGGGTTGGCTCTAGCAAGGGACGGGGCGGACATTGACGGGGATTTCGCGACGGGCCTCGGCGGCGAGGCCTGAAGGACGGCGGTCTGTATATGTATTTGCGTACTGTACTGGTTTCCCTACGGCTCTCTTGGAGCAGGGTAATGGGGTCGTCGGGGGTGACGAGAGTATGCCTAGGGCGGCGAATCTTGGAGATACGGGAGGGTTCGTATCGGGCGGCCGATGCGATAAGGGGGTTGCGATGTTTTACAGCAGTATCGAAAAAACGCTTGCAAAGCCGTTTCATGAACTGCTGAATGGTGGGGATTCTGAGATCTAGATGTAGATTCTCATTACGGATATAGTATGGGGCACCGAGGATCTTTCGGAAGGTCCTGTTTTGGAGGGTCTGCATCCTATGGAGGTAGCGGGGTTTGGCGTGAGCGAAGATGGCACAGGCGTAGGTCATGATCGGGCGGATGACTGCTGTGTAGAGGCGCAACTTGCACTTTCGTGACAATTTGCTGCGGGCAGTCAAGAGGTAATGGAGCCTACCTTGAGCGAAAGCGGCTCGCGAACGAGCCTGCTTTATGTGCTCGGCGAAGGTCAGGTGCTGGTCAAGGATCACACCGAGGTACTTGGGTTGCTTCCCCCAGGGGATTGGCTTGCCGTACATAGTGATCGGAGGGGGAGGGGAGACGGTCTTCCGTAGTCTCGAGTAGAGAACGGCTTGACTTTTGTCAGGGTTAACCTCGACTCTCCATTTCCGGAACCACTCGCCCAGAGTGTTTACGGAGGTTTGGAGATTGCGAGCGATAGCCTTGGGGTCACGACCTGTATAGTAAATGGCCGTGTCGTCAGCGAATAGAGCCAACTGAGCCTTTTTACTTTTAGGGATATCGCTAGTGAACAGCGTGAAGGCTAGTGGTGAAACCACGGAGCCCTGCGGGACACCAGCTCGGATAGGATGGGGGGTGGATAACGCTCCCTCAATTCAATAGCGAAAGGTGCGATTCGACAGAAAGTCTCGCAAGATGAGCACGAGACGGTCTGGCACGCCGAGTTGGTATAGCTTATATAATAAGCCATTGTGCCAGACCTTGTCGAATGCTTTAGCTATGTCGAAGTATAAGACACCCGTCATCATGTTACGCTGGAGACCAACGCTAACATGTTCGATGATGCGGTGAACTTGATGGACGCACGAGTGTTCGGTTCGGAAACCGAACTGCTCGTTAGGAATGAGACCCTTAGTTTCAGCGTAATCTCTGAGACGCTTATAAATAAGCCTCTCGTAGATCTTACCGAGGACATTGAGGAGACTGATGGGGCGGTAACTGGTAGGGTCAGACTTGGGCTTGCCTGGTTTAGGGATACCGATAACGGTGGCCTGTTTCCAAGCTTGGGGGAACATGTTATTGCTCAATGCACCATTGAAGATGGCGGCCATTAGCATAATAAGTTGAGGGGGGAAGAGTTTGCAAACTCTATTTGTGATACCGTCGGCGCCGGGGGCTTTCCGAGGTTGAAGCTTTTTGACTATATCCAGTACCTCGTCGGGAGTGACGGGGGCAAGTGGATTGTCAGGGTCTTCAACTGGGGGGAGGGAGGCTCTACGTTCGACTTCAGCGTCCACCATATCAACGTGGGCTTGGTCTACAGGTTGAGAGCTGGGCGAGCATTGGGACTCAAGGCTGTCGGTAAGGCATTCCGCTTTCTCAGAGTTGTCGAAGGCGACACTCTTGTCTGGGCGGATGAGGGGGGGTATTGTGGCTTCTTCAGTGGAACGTAGCTTCCTCTGAAGTTGCCAGAATGCAAGGTGGGTGGGCTCAAGTTCGCTGAGCGTCTTGTCCCAGCGGGCGGAGCGCAGCTCGGTCATGCGTTTTCTTACAGCACGCTGTAATCGGCGCATGTGAGCCTTGTTACCGTCGCATGGGAAGGCGCTGTATGCACGGATAGCTGCGTTCTTCTCAGTCATCAGGGCCCGCACATCGTCCGGGATCTTCCAACGACAGTCTTCCGTCATTGGAATCTCCCTTGAACAATCGTTCAAGACGGATTGTACGTGCTCCGTGAGCGAGTCGATAGCCGCTGTCGTGTCGGCGACTGAGACTATATGGTCAGGGATGGAGTCCAATTGAGGAGACGCGGTAGATTTCAGTTTTTCACTTACTTTCTTCCAGTCTGTTATCAGTTGGGTCGGTGGAGGCTGACCTGGATCATAGTTACCAGAGCGGGAGCCAAGGTGCATGATCACGGGGCGGTGGTCAGAGTTGAGTTCATGTATTGCTTCTATTGACTGTAAACGGAGGTTTACATTCTTTAGAAGCGCTACATCGAGAACGGCGGGGCTATGGTTAGGGTCGTGGGGGAAGTGAGTATGACACATCGGGGCGATGATGTCAAAGTTAAGGGTGGAACCGAGATTGTACACGACCCTACCCCTAGGGTTGGTCGTGTTGCTGTTCCAGGCGGGGTGTTTGGCGTTGAGATCACCCGCTAGTATAACGGAGTCACTCAGTCCAAAGAGGGCAGTGAGGTCGCTGGTGAAAGCGATGGAATCGTCTGGGAATTGAGACGAAGTATTTGGAGGAGGACAGTAGGCTGAGATGACGGTGATCGGCTGATGACCAGTCATGCCTACTCGACAGGCCGAGTATTCCAATAGGGATTTGGGCTCGGGAGGGGTCAGAGGGATACAGTACAGTTCCTTCCTGAAGTAAATGAGAGTGCCACCACCGTGGCAGCGAGTCCTATCGTTGCGAACTATGCGATAGTTGGCAATTTTAGAATCTTTGCGAGAGGGTTTCAGGAAGGTTTCCTGGACGAGAAGGATGTCCAGCTGATGGTCGCGGAGGAAGGTGGCGATCTCATCACGCTGGCTGGTGATGCCGTTGGCATTGAAATACCCTAATTTAAGGGATTTGGGTTTTGATGAACAAATTCCCTTTTTATTATCCATTACGGGTAATGCAAGGGAGTTTGTCGAGATCTTTAACGACAGAGTCGTACTTCCTGAAGAGTACGGCTCTGACGCTGTTATTAAGCTGACCATTCCTCTTCGCTGCATTTAGTTCAGCGGAGAGGGCCCTGGCTTCCCACGTCATAAATATGGCGTAGTTGTCTAGGATGGTTAGTCCGACGGGGTCATCCGCTTCGTCCACGGGTGGGACAGCGGAGGGGGGTTGCGCTTGTTTAGCTGCGGGTGCAGCTGGACGTTAAGGCGCTTTCTGAGGGGCCTTGGGGGCTACTGGGGCCGCCGGGGAAGGGATTGGCACCGCGATGGGCTTGGCCATTAGCTGTGGAATGGGCTGGGAGGCCACTATAGCTGGGAAAGCTTTTTGGTGGTTCAGCCGGTTCCAGGGTGACGGTCTCTGTGGTGCGAGACGTTCGGGGAGCTGGGGAGAGGGAGTCTTCCCAGTTGGGGTTTCCCTTTTCTGGCGAGCGGCAAAGCGCTTTGCCAGTTTGGGCGCGATCTTGGGGGCTTTGAGGCAACCTCGGTAATTAGCCGGGTGCCCGGACTGACCACACAGTACACAGCTGGGCGGTTCCTCGCACAAGGTACGATCCTTGGGGCGGGGACAATCTGTTGTGCCATGTTCACCCAGACACTTTACGCACCTGGGCGTGGCATAACAATTTTTTTGTGCGTGCCCGTATAGCTGGCAGCGGTGACATTGCCCGACTAGTGTGGGCTTGAAGGGCTTCTCGATCGAGATGCCCGTCAGGGAGCAGACTTCCTTGATCTTGAAGATCGGATGGTGACCCTCTACCGGGTCAGAGACAACGAGTACCATGACGTACTCGATCCTGCCGCGCGCTTTGTGCAAGCGATGCACCGCCGTGACAGGGATGCCTTGAGCGATGAGATCTGACTTGACCTCATCAGTGGAGATTTCCTTGGGGACACGTCTTATGACTACTCGAGTCGGCGTGTCCTCTGGGAGGGAGTAGGTGTGAAAGGCGACTTTCCTTTCACGGAGTGCTTTAGATAAGTCCCGATAGTCGTTGGACGTTGGTACTTGAACTCTTATGCCCTGTTGGCAGGCCCGGGCGTTAGTGTAGTTGATCTTACGATCACTACACATTTTGGACACGTCGGTCCATTTCGCCTTGTCCTGAATGTACAGAGGCGGTGGGGGACGCTGCTTCTTGATCTGAGCGACCGAAGCTGGTGTGGGGCGGCTCGCCTGCGAGGTTGAGGCAGCGGGGGCGGGGGGAGATTTTAGTGTGGGCTTGGCAGCAGGGACAGCAGGAGAAGACGCAGCGGTCTTCTTGGCTTTGCTGGCCTGGGCAGAATTACCTTTGCCCTTACGTTTACCTCCTTTGACGACTTGGTAGTCGTCTTCGGAGGAAGAGGAAGAGGTCTCAGATTCCTCTGATTCGGATTCGGAGTCCGAGCAATTAGGGCCAGGCTCCTGAGAGCTGGTGGGGGCGGAAGTGTCCATAGCCTCCTGCTTGGCTAGGACCGCCGACACCACTGCAGGTGGGGAGGGTTCAACTCTATCCGTCCTTGACGGATTGAAGATATCTTGGGCCGCTAGCACGTCACTGAAATCAGTGACGCCGGCCGGCACGGGAGAGAATAGGGCGGCGATGGCCCGCCCATATTTTCTTAGGACATCGGGGTCCTTAAATAAAATGTCCTTGACGAACGACACAAAGGGAGTGTCGTCCGTCATGGTAGATGGGGGGATTAACCCTAACTTACATGTGCTCCTTAGGAGCACAATATATTCCTAGGTCCCCGGGTGGACGGGCCCGGGGGTGAGTGACCCTCCCAGCAAGGGTTGTAGAATTCAAACGCATGCATTAGTTCAGTTTATACATTATTAACGGAAAATCTTAACACCGCGATGTAGGAAGTACGTCTCAATTAACAGCGCCATCTAGTTGTAAAAATGGAACTAAATTTAAAACATGTTTTCTTTGCACAAATTACACATTAAACATTAGTGTTCATCTCTTTTTTTGTTACGTGTTAGAGCAAGATCGCAGTTTGCACGAGCTGGCAGGGTGGGTTGGCAACGCTGCATTATCTTATGAATGAACCCAAGTCGTGAAGTTGGCAATGTGGGTCTAATAATGTTCGCGCGACGTAAGACGCGCATGTTTTTTAACGTCTTCTGTACTTTATCACTGAGTGACGTAGGCTAGATATTTTCTTATTTCACGATAGAGAAGCGCTGAATGTGTTGCTAAGCGCAAATCTCGAGAACGGCTAGACCGATTCTACTAATTCTTTTTTTGTTGTGTTTGGTATTGTCAGGAGAAGGTTCTTAGGTAGGGTAGAGTAGGGTAAAGTAGGATAGAGTAGAGTGGAGTAGGGTAGTTAGTAGTAAAATCCATCGATTGCACTGAACATACCTTCATTAACCGATTAATGTCTTCCATAGGACAGGCGGGATCCTTGGGCAGCGTGTCGTTGGTCCACACGAACTCGCACATGTTGCCGTTCTGCGTCGTATTCAGTACTGTCAGGTGATCCATATCTGTATCTCTGAAATACAAACGGTACCTGTTTTTACCAAGTTCCACAAGGGTCAATTTAGTCATGATTTCTGTTTAGTAGCTCAATTTTTATTGTACCTACTTATAGGTGAAGCGTAACAAGAAAATGATCCCAAGTTGACAAACTCCCGGATTCGGACTACCCCTGTGCTAAATTTTATTGCAACGCATTTAGCTATTTTAGTGTGAATGAGTAATAAACAGCGAGATACGTGCATTTTGGTTACACATTCACGTACACATAATATAGATATAAACTTTCAGTCGAAAGACGTATGTACCGACATCTATGGCGTTACAAAGGAACTATCCTATCCTGCAGCGCGCAATTAAAGTTCTCAACGCGATTTGAATAGATATAACTGCCCGATATCATCTATAGGGCAGTTGCCCACCAGACATAACACCCGACTGGTCGGAGGATCCTCCCTTTTCAACGGAGGCTTGCGGGACTTTACTCTCTGTTCCGTATACCTCCAATCGTCCACTGTTGCATATAGGCTTCGTCCAAGTGTCGCCACGACGACTGATCCTTGCATCCATGGGTTTTCCGCGACCCTCACCAGGTCATTGGTCTACAATGTAAGAGGCGTACCAACGCTGCGTCTTGGCAGAATATTTCAGCCCTATCGAACATCTACTTTGCAAACTATGTGCCCTATCCCGTGCTATACAAACATTGCAGACTTTCGCCTTCATAATACTCGTATTAGTGTGATTAATTTCCCAGCAACATCCTTAACTGACGTAATGTGCTACATTAAAAAAACTTACCTGAATAAGTTAACAATCCCCTCCAACGCTCTGATCTGCCAGTCGATAGCGTTGTTGTACTCCTTCAAGAGCTTGAACTCCATGGTGAACTGGTGGTTGATGGTGCGCCCACTCTTGTGCTGCTGCACGGTGATGTCTAGGGGCCCGCGAGCGACCAGACCTTCGCTGTCCTGAGCTTCGACTATGAAGTTCCAGCGAGATACGTGCGCTTCTAACGGCCTGCGGGTGGGAAAAATGGAAGGTCAGAATATATCGTTCTTACTGATTTGATTAGAAGTAAAAGTCCATTCGACGTTGTGGTGATAATTAATAGAAAAAATAAAAATATCTGCAGATTATCTGATTGAGTCCATTAGTGATTTTTTTTTTAAGTCTTTATATTAACTAATAATCTGCAAACCTGGGTAATCAGCAGACAAACGACCAAGCATATGGTTAAATTATAAAACAGGTTCTTTGTTTAACTAAAACATGTGAATTAATTATAATTTTTAAA
This sequence comes from Leucania comma, assembly GCA_958295575.1. Classification (NCBI taxonomy): domain Eukaryota; kingdom Metazoa; phylum Arthropoda; class Insecta; order Lepidoptera; family Noctuidae; genus Leucania; species Leucania comma. The sequence continues at coordinate 14,380,161 of OY282480.1, read as the reverse complement.
TTTCTGTTAATATATGGAATTATGTTCTGATTTAAATGATTAAATAAATAAATAATATATTATTTTTTATTTAATAATATATTATTATTATTTATGTAAAGGTTGATGACATTTTAATTCTGTGACACCCCCACACGGACAGGTTAGGTAAGAAGGCTAAGGCGAGAGCTTCGCTTCGATTCACTTTCGCCTTAAAGCCTTTGTGTTTTTTTTTTTTGTATAACCGCCTAGAAGTGGAGGCAATCTGTTACTTTAAGTGAAATTTCACTTTAACGGATCGTAATTTGCAGATTACCTAGTTAGTGCGCATATTAACCTATTCCGCACTCTAAAGGTAACATACATATATAATCGTAATAATTGTTTGATTATGTCAGTAGCATACTAGTCATATGAAACTTATTTGATGCATGGACTCATACAATGAAAATGTATACTTACAATCCATAAACTTCTCTAGCAGCGGGTATGAACTGTATCCAGGAGTTGTTGCTGAGAGGCACGTTCTCCGCCTCGTACATCGTGAACGTCAAGTTGCTGCCCTCCTCCGGGTCCGTGAACAGGTCCGCTGGGATTATGTACCTGGAGAAGTATCGATGATTAGTTGTTGCAGTGGTTGAGTGAATGGCTTAGTAGCCAACCGGAAGTCAGACCAACAATAGTTCAAAAAAGGCTATGTTAAAGATGGAGTGTTTGAGACATACCTGAAGGCTTTACCAGCAGTAATGGCCAGTTTCTTCATGTGGTGTTTGAGTGTGGGCGGCTGGTTTACCGGCATGGCCCACGTCACGGTTTCTGTGGTCTGACCGATTATTGTGCTTCTACCCTCCGTGGGGTTCGCTTCCTAAATTATTAAAGAATTTATTAGTAAACACACTTGTAGAAATATCGTAGAACATCAATTTGTTTTTAAAGGAGCTTTTTTCAATTTTAAAGTTATCATCTATTAAAATCATTACACAAAAGTAATCATTTACATTATCTTACGAGCTCATATTAATATTTCTTTTATGATACATTTTAAGTTTGAAATTTTCACTATTCTAGACCAAGATAAAGTTATGTAGAAAGAAATTGAAGAATTTACAAGATACGACAGATTTGTTTTAAAAAAGTCCCAGTATAATTTGTACAATAAAGAAGTTTCCTCTTTACGCTTGCCAATTAATAATAATTTAGAAAATATTTGTGTTAAATGAATGAAACCCAATCACAAAATAAATTCAGTACGCACACACGTTTGGAGTAGTTAGTAAAGAACGAAATACAAAACACCTGATGATGTTTGATGCGGTGATTCAGGAAGTTATCGTGGATAAGTGTACTACTTACTTCTAAACACTAGGCTAACCACATTGTTCCGAGCTCATATTTTCGATGAGCTCATCCTGTTGTTAGCTGAATATCGTAAGGATTGTAAGATCATCAATACCTATAGAACGATTACTTCAAACATTTTTCTATACCGTGGCTTGAATACCAATTTCATTCAAAGCCTGGATATCAACGAGGCATCAGCCAATCGAAAATATGTTTCCGGCCACAAGTGTAATCCACTACAGACCTGTTTAGTGACCTCCTGTAAAGTGGTCTCAGGTGTCGGTGTTGTAGTGGGGGTCGTGGCCGCCACAGTGGTGGGGACTGTCGTCGGCGTAGTGGGCGTCGGCGTCGTCGGCGGCTGCGTCGGCGTCGTGGCCGGCAGCGGCGGCGGGGGAGGGGGAGCTTCCGTCGACGTACTTGTCGGCGGAGGTGCCGGCGTCGGTAACTCAGGAACCGCAGTTGATGACGTCACATTTTCTTTCTCCTTCTCCGTCGTTGACGACAGTGGAGGAAGTTCATTCGACTCACGGATTATTACGGTTTGCTGAAAGTGCCATGCGGACGCTCACACGATGTGTTGTGAAATATAGACGTTAAGACAACGTTTTAGAAGGCCCAAAACAGCCAGTAGTATGTACAGAATTTAAGTTAAGAATATTTATACAGAAAATTAGTCTCAGAAAGAATAGAAAATTAAGAATCCCAATGCATCTAAATTTAGTGTTTTTTTTTTACATTTGAATAAGTCATAATATATCAAATAATTTCGTGCCGTTGTCTACACGCCGCAGATTAGTTCGAAAACATATTTACATCCAAAATTACTTTAAATGGGGTATGAATCGTGTGAAACCCATCACTGCCCAATGTTAAATAAAATCAACTCACACACGATTAGTTTTCAACTTTTACAGGAGTGAGGTTAAGTCATGATAGTTTTAATATAACGTACCAATTCCGGTTCTAAAGTTGTGGTTTCTTCGACGATCGGTGGTGCGAAGACATCGAAGCGTCTGGGACTGATGGGCAGCGTCGGGACGATTGACATATTAACGTTGGTTGTCTCTGACGGTGACGCAGATAGTGCGGTGATGCCCACTTCATTATGCTGTAGAAAAGGATTGGTTTAGTATTTTGCTATGGGTTTTTGTGGGCGTGAAGTGTTGAGTGGAAACTACAGTATGTTCATTATGAACGTAATTGCTATTATTCAGATAAAATTAACCACAATGTCATCTCCTTTTTTTAACAGTTTTTAACCTATGCCTTGATACGCAATATTAGCTTCTATCAATTCTAGTGTATTGTCAACTGTAGATGAAAAGGTAAGAAGCAGTGTTTTTCGTTCAACATGCTGAATTACCGAAATTATCATATAAATGGGCTACAAAATACATGAAGAAGTATGAAAGAAAGAAACTATATTTAGAGGTTAAGAATTTTCTGGGCATGGTCTTCTCTATCGAAAGCTGGGACACGCTCCTAAGTATAATAATTATGTAACTTGCCGTGTGGCTTTTATTTAATTGAAAATAAATGGCGATCATTATCATAAGAAAGAAGGTGCCTAGTTATAATCAATCAATAATGATGGCGATCGGCCAAAGAGTTAAAAAAATATGTGGTATTATATCTTCTGAATAATAACGGTCACGTTCTTGTTGACACACTGTATGTGCTGTTAGTCACTGTCTGTGTGTGACTTGGTAGTTGTTAGTTTACTATGAAAACCTTGCACAATAAAAATTCATAAGTTAATGTACATTTTTGGATTTAATAATTGCGATAACACTACTCTATGTTCTGTTATAATAATACAAAAATAATAATTTATACCCATTTTTTTTATTGCCTTCTTTAATAGCACTTGTCCCACGCTAAAACAGGTTCAGTGTCTGTTGGTCGCTAGTTATTATTGCCATAGGTTTTCATAGTAAACGGTGATTGCAAGTATCTATTAGTTTATTTAGTCAAAAAGAGTTTGTTTGTTAAGGTACAGTTTCTAAACTCGATATTATCACAGTCATGCTTAGTGTTTATAGACACAGTCTAGTTTCTACTACAGATGCACTAATAATTCAAACACAATCTTTAAAACGCATTGACAATAATTTTAATAAAATAATACTACATAAAACATTCCGAAACTATCCACTAACTTCAATACATTTACAAATATAAACTAAATAAAACAATCAGATAGAATAGCTGTAAATAGGTACCTACACAATTATTTAAACATATATACAGAAGGTTACATTTCCAGGCTTACTATTATAAAAAAAAGGTATATGACATAACACACACTGGAAAAAATATTCTTAGTAGGAGTTAGCATAATTTTGTTGAAAGGTAAAATTTTAGCTCGCACAACTGTTTCTGCGGCGACGGTTTAATTAGCACGATATATTGTTAGATTACATTTATGACCTTATTCCTAATAAATAAGGAACCGTCAATATTAAATTTAATGTGACAGGATTCTGTGCAGCCTGAACTAGTTGCAGCCGCAGGTGGGACTCAATGTAAGCATTCCTACAGTTGTGCTAGCTATAAGACTGCAGACCGACTCCTCCGAGACAATAACTTACAACAAAAACAAATCTTAATCTACAAACTAGCTGCAAGAGTAGCATGCTCGCGCCACGACACACATGCACAGGACACGAACTCGACAGCGGGTTACGACAAACCTCCGTGGTATACGAGTTAGTTGCGGACTCGGGAGTGCTTTCCTCTCGGGGCTCTTCCGTGGTAGTGAGCGGGGCACTCGGCGGGGCGGGCGTGGGGGGGGACGGGGACGGGGAGGGGGCCGGGGGCGGCGGGGAAGCGGGGGTCGGCGGCGGGGCGGCGCTCTCGGTCTGAAACGTGTCGGTGCTAGTGTGTGGCGCGCCGGCAGAGGGTCCGGGGGGGTCGGGGGAGGGCTCCTCGCCGTGGTGGTGGCGGTGCGGGTGCGGGGCGGGGGTCAGGGGGTCCACCTGGGCGGCGCCGCGACACACACGCACGTTAGTTCGCACACCCTTACGTACCCAAGAGCGCTGTCTGTGGTTATTATCAACATGGACTTAGATATTAAAGTGGCGTCATCAATCCATCTTCATATCATACGGAAACTGACAACATTGAACTCGAGGCTACGACGCCATCAATAGGAACTAGTTTCGATTCCATCTAGAAATCTAGATTTATAAACCCACCATAACAATACAGTTTTAGAATTATTTTAACTACTTTAAGGCACTTCAATATGTTTTAAATACCATAACCATTAATTTGGTGCAATTCCTAGTGCTGTATTTGCATATTTTGAAAATAGTGCATGGTAAGATGCATTTAAAGCATGGATAATTCAGTGATAATAACAGTTCGAGGAGAGTGGGGTAAAGTATGCTGGGTTAACATTGTGTTTGTGTAATATTGTTGAAAGTTTGAGTGGTCGAAGCGCATTTAATTTTCTCAGTCCATGCGTAACATGAATACGCTTCGATTATTATGCTCAAGTTAGTCTGTTTATATACAGTGATGGACAAAGCAGCGTTTTGGTATGTAAAGCGTTATTATAACCACACACAAAGCTCACAATTATGTTTATATTATAAGGTAAACTTAATTAATAACAAACATGTTCAAGTAGTTATGAAATTGGATGTCAAATGAATGTAGGTATGTTAAAATAATGTGGGTTGTTGGATGTAGTATATTTGTGAAAATTTAGAACTTAAAATAAAATAAAAAGAGCCAATAAACAAAGTGATAATAATCGGCGATTGACGAACATTCAAAAATATATGGGAATGGCAAGCTCTGGGAGACTTTAAGTTAAGAGTGAATAGGTTACTTTGAGGCAAGCGTGCTCCATCTTCGGCCACATCATCGCTTTCCATCAGATGAAATAGCTGTGAAACGCGAGCCTATCCATTATAAAAAAGGCTAATTTTCTTTTGGTAGTAAGAAATGATCAATTAACTTCTCTCGCTTTGGGTGTATCAAGAGAGGACAGACTTACTGACTAAAACCCACCCTTGTTCCTTCAGTTGCCCTTTGCGTACCAGGGCCGTGGTAGCCAACGCTCACCCTCAGCTCTGGCAGAATCGAAATGTTTCATAGTTACCTACTCCCAAACATTTTAGCATTTCGACAATCACTATGACCAATACAATATCAGTTTGTTTAGAGCCAATGGATAAACAAAAGGGGACTTTCTGGTAGTTTTCAAGTGACAAGGATACTTCATTCAACATTCCATGCTGTGGTTCCCAGTACGAAGAATGCCGCTATATGTGGTGACATTAAAGTGCAAGGATATGCATTCCGTAGTATGTGGGATGACTAGACTTACTCATTGGGAAATACGGGCCTAATAAATAAACAATAGCTGTCTTTGTCCAGCGTGCTTCCATGAATAAATGTATTAATGAAATGTTTATCATTCGGATGAACAGTTAGGCATATTTGTCAATGAGCAGTGAATGATGCATAAGTACTAAGAAACATAGAATGTATGACAGTTCCACATTATAGTTATATATGAGTTGCATTATAACATTAAATGATTCATTGTCGTGTGATGAAGTTTTTTTTATTTATGTCCGTAATCGCGTTTAAAGCACAAGTGTGAATCTACACGGTAGGTATATGGTTAACCTTGTACCAAATATTATTACCATTTCCATTAGTGAGTAGAATGGAGCGAATAAAGTTATTAGTTGTCTCACAGGAAATTCAACCTTATAGCACTTCACCAGTTAGTGTCCAGGTTTCTTTGAAGAAGGTACAACTTGTTTCTAACTAAACCCAATCAATTGTTTGAAAGTTAACGACAGTTGAAGGTCTATCTACCATCCAGTATTTGTATTACATTAGATATAGTAACTGGCATTTCTTAGAAGATGAGCAATAATTAAAAGTTAGGATTAAAATGCTCATGTCATAAAAGGAAATACGACGGTGCACATCACAACAATGGCGGTCATTTCAGACAGAATTTTAACAATGTCACATGATTTGCCACTGTTTTTATGCATTTTTTAATTTGCGATCGCCTAATAGCTTTCTAAGGTCATCCTTTAATTTCTTGAGAGGTCAATTATTACTTACGCATATATAACGTCACAAAAAAACAAAAGCTTTTTATTGGTTTTACAGTGAGTTTTCTCTTTTTTGAATTGAGTATCCGGACTTAAGAAAGTGTCAAACTCAACTTTAGTTGACTGATTTTCTAGAGAGAGGTTAGTTTTTTTATGTGTCATCATTTAACTTCACCCACTCTGGAGGGAGCGAGAGGGATTATCATGACTTTTACTGACTAAAACCAACCCGCAGTGACTCCTTCGCATAATTCCGCCGTTCTGGCAAATACTCAATTTGAGATTCTAAATTGCGACAAATTTCAGATTCTTAATTTTGGTAACTTGAAAGTGGTCCTTGTATGTGACATTGCCAAAAACCTGCCGAACAACGCCCGAGCTCAGCCGAACACGGGCCGAGCGCAGCCGAACAGTCCCGTAACATCGCACTTACCAGGTCGGTGATGCCGACGTCGTTGTTAGTGTAGCCGTCTTCGTCGTCGTTGTCGTCGTAGCCGCTGTAGTCGGCATCAGCATCGGCGTCGTCTTCTTCGCCGTCGTATTCGGCGTCGTAGATACCGCCGCCTGAACCGTCCAGCTGAAGAGTGACAGATACGTTTTAGTTTTTTGAGACAGGTTCTTCGTTACAACACTCATTCCCTAGTATCTTGAGTCATGGAGCTCCAGACAAAGTCTCATGTTAAAATGCTTGAGATTGATAATGCCAGTAGAATAAACTTTATTGTATTTTATTTTATTCCAGCGAAAGCGGAAGTCACTTGAGCTTAATACATAATTCAGAAATATGATCATATTTGCGAATCTGAACTATAGAGGTTTTGAAGTCACTCAAGCTTATCTAGCTAGCACTTCTGTTAGATCTAAATAACTGACATCGCTATAATTGAGGATTGGGAGGAGGGATTGGGCGAGCGCAGTTGCAAGAAACTTGCGCAGTCTTCGTAAAGACCCCACAGACGCAAACAATTAATGACAAAATAACAAATGACTATCTCACACATTTTACTTTTTTATACCTATTGGCTTTAGAAACTTCTTTGTCTCGTGCGATCTCTCAATATGTTTGCTAAATCGAGGTGAAAGAACATCTTTTGCTCTAACAATGTCAAACCACAGCTTGTCGAATTCGGTTCCTGGCTGTGTAACCATCTAGGTAACATACCGAGACACCTTCACGTTTGGCTGATGGTCTCGGTGGTCATTTGTAGATATTTGACAGTCGTTACGAACAGTTAGGCTAAGAACTCATGAAGATTTTCGACCGCGGCCGCCACGGTTGCGGACCCGCAGCGTCTGTAGAATGCAGATATATATGTAAAAAATTAAAGCACATTTCACGACGCGTTTTGCACCCGCGGTGTCCGGTTGTTCGCGGATCCCGTTGCACTGCCGGGTCGTCTTGCAACCGCTTGTCTTGCGATAATCACCCGCCACGTTTGCGGGGGAAAATCGCAACCACGACGGCTGCCGCGAGTTTGAAAATAAAGCAGCGGTTTCCTATACCACGGCGGGTGCAGTTGAAAACCGCTTCGTGAGTTCTTAGCCTTAGAAGAAATACGTATATATAGGGGATGTGCCTATCCCGGTATAGTGTAGCGCCCTCCTCAGGATGGACTACCGATTTGAGCTTGAAGATGGATGCCAAAATACTGGTAGTTTCGTACAAAAACCCAAGCATGTCACGAGTCAGGCCCACTTCGAAGATAACCCTAGATACGCAAATGGTTAGAAGCCAAGAAGCTTGACTTCAATTTTATAAAGGTATTTTGTTACCCAGCTACTGGATTGTGGAGGTCCGATAGAGAGTCGCCCAACGTAAAATAATTGTAAGCTCAACTTTAGCCGAAAGCCGATTTCAACGTAGGGAAAGGGTAGGTTCATTGATAGGAGTCACGGGCCTCTTACCTGTCTCTTGATCCTGGGTGCGGGCTGTATGGCTTGAAGTCTCCAGCCGATTACGGGCAATCGCAGTACATGCGCTAAAGTGCCGTCCCGTGCCTGTTCCCGGAGTCCAGCTACCAGAACTTTGTGGTGCTTCCATAGTTTGTTTCCACAGCCCACCTGGAAAATATGGCGAAAATATCTATGTTAATAATTAAACACACAAAACATATGTAAAACCTAGACAGACAGACCCAAACTTTAATCCTAGCACGAAAGTGAATTAATTATTGAAATTGTTACATTTTAGCGTTTTAGATTTACAAATTTACTCTTGCTTATTTGGCAGTTATCATACCAGAAATCCGCACTGAGCGTGCGTGGGGGATTACGACTACTTCCTTGTCCTACAGTTTTTTTTTTTTTTTTTTTTTAACGTAGGTAAAATCATTCAATGACGAATCCCGCCCTTGGGTGGGGCGGGAAACAGTGTCAGACTTTTACTGACTAAAAACCTACCTTTCCATTCCTTGCCTTTATCCTGGGGCCTTTGGTGACAGTCTCACATAACCTTTGGCCCCAGTAGGCTTCGGCCCTGCTGGACCCCTACAGTTTGCTGACAACTCCTTGAGGCGCGCGGGAACGATGCGCGCCGTAGACGACCTGAGCTCGGACCGGTCTGTTACCGGACGGACGGACAGCGAGCTACCCATTGCCCACCGTCCGCGAGCCCGCGCCTACGGTGGCCGGAAATTGGGATCGGAAACCCGGCGGCGGCGGCGGCGTGTGCGCCTTTGCCTAATGCGGTCGGCCTCCTCCTTTACTAGCATTACTGCTTCGCAAAAGGAGGCGACCGCCTGCCACTCCTCCTCGCTCCGGAGCATGGCTTGAACCAAGCCCCGGCGCGAGAGATCGCCGCCTCACGCCCCCACAAGGACACGGCGATGCTCTTCCCAAGCGGGGCACACCTCGACTGTGTGCTCCACCGTGTCCACCGGGCGGTCTCCTTGTCCTAGAGTGGAGGCCTGATTACCAGCAGTGAGATGACATGTGAGGAGAGAGGAGATAGAAAGGTGAAATGTAAAAAAAAGACGTGTAAAAGTGTTTTTAAAAAACCTATCTGCAAAATAAATATCATTTATAATTATAAACCTTAAGTTTAAAACAAACATTAGGCTTCTCTGTTCCATCACCTTGATGAGGAGGTTAAGGTTATGCATATCATGCTTCTTTGAATAAACAATTATAATATTTTTGAATAGATATCACCGTGTATGCAAACTTCAGTTTATTATTACCTATGCGTCGTAATTATTATGCAATATTCATCATTTAAAGCATATTTGAGCTATGTATTCATTGTATCATCATTTTGAATGAAGACTGCATTCTTCTGTTCTGTGATCTCACCTAAGGGTAAGCGATGACGTGGTCGACGATGCAGCATGCTTGCCTAGAAGTGACTTATTCACTCCTGACTTAAAATACCCCTAGATTGTAGCTATCACTCTATCAGGAAACAAACATCTTCAACCCACAGAATGGGTGAGATAGTGGTCAAACGCGGGTCTATAAATAATAATAATAAAAATAGTTAATCCTTTAAAAGATGATCAATAAACGTGCATTTATTATGTGTCCGACGCATAGGTCGAACGTGTTTAATGGATAAGGTTGTTCAAAACATTAGACGCCATTAAATATTTATAACTTCATCTTTTGTTTTGTTAATAGTTTTATTAGCATGGACATTACTTGAATATGTATGCAATTGTTTCTCCAAAGCGGTGGATAATTCGACGCATTATAAGCGCCAACTTTGAGGGAATTCTTATATTATGACGGCAAGGCTGTGCTGTAAGTAGCCTTTTCTGTGCCCGGTGCCAGTTTCTGAAACAGGGCCCATAAAATCTCCGAGCTGTCCTCAACGGACACGAGTATTTCGGGAGGTACAAGGTGGAGCAGGTGATTGTGGAACTTTGCCCCATTTAGGCAGAGCCCCGCGGTGTCCTCGTAGGGGCGAACGACGGTGAACAGCCGAGCGCCGTTTTTTTTTTTTATGGTGGGTAAAAATCATCCAATGACAACTCCCGCCCTTGGGTGGAGCAGGAGATAGTATCAGACTCTTACTGACTAAAAAATCCACCCCGTTCCTACGTTGCCTTTCATAGCAGAGCCGAGCCTTCCTTTCAGAAGCGAACTCTTGACCTCAGTCGGCTTCGACCCTTCTGCAGGGTCTCTACGAACCGAGCGCCGGTTCTGATTCAGGCCATGGTACGGAGCGAGAGGGAATGAGAAACAGTAACCTACTTCTAATGAAATGAATGTTAAAAAATTTGGCCTTGGTTTGATAAATAATTTCTGCGCCCCATCAGGGTTTGCGCCATGTGCCAAGGCACTACCGACACCGCCCTAGTTATGGTACTGGCTGCAAGTCGGGCATTATATGTTTTCACGCACAAATATTTGTAAGGCCCACAGTTAGTTGTTCCGTGTCTTGTGTATGTAAGTTTACATGTATGTGACCGCACATAAGATACAATAGTTATTCCTAGTGCGCAACGAAAAACTAATTATGACAGCTGCAGCAGCAGCAAATAAGAACTAAGTAAATATACCTACAAAGTTCAAAGCATTTATTTCAAATAAACCATTTACAGGCACTTTTGAAAGGTCAAGGTGTCAGTCTGTCAGAAAAAAAATTATGCTAATTGCACATTCCAAAGCGTAGATCTCTATGGAGAAGAATGTGCAAGAAACTCCATGGACACTCTTTTCAATCATTTTATGTATAACAACATTAAAAGGACAAAAAAAATACTTAGCCATACTATAGACTTTACTATATATAGGGTGATTGGTAATTAGTAAACGATACTAAAACACGTGATTGTAGTCATGATAACAAACAACTTTTACTATGGGACCAAACCTGAAATCGCGAAAAAAAATGTGCTGGTCAGTATATTTATGTTCGCCTAACTGGTCAAACTGAACTTGGCTGATTTTTTCACGATTTCAGGTTTGGTCCCACAGTAAAAGTTGTTTGTTATCATGACTACAATCGCGTGTTTAAGTATCGTTCACTAATTACCAGTCACCCTATATGCTACATAGATCGTTGTTTATGTGGCAGAAGTCAACGCTAGTAGGTTTGTACGAGTATGTGCCAGTTTACCTCGAACAACTCGTGTTGTATTGGTCACATGTAGTCCAAAGTAAACTAATTACAGTTATCCAATATTTGTTCTATACTGGCAGTTTGACACCTACCTTATTAGAATACGAGTACCTAGTTCGTGAAATGGTAACACAACTTTTAAGTCAGATGGCAAGGGACAGGTGAAAAAAGTCCACCTTTAGACTAATACCAAGAAATGGTTTGTATGTGAACTGCTTTAAGTTATCGAGTGAATCATGTTATTTATTAGAATAAAATTATATACATTATCTACAATGTATTTGTGTTAACTATTACTATATGATGAGGAATCGGCAAAAAGTGGCCCGGAGCCCGAAACAATGCAAGGTGTGGAGGGAGGCCTCTGCCCAGCAGTGGAACAGTCTGTACTATCCCACGTCTGAGCAAAGGCGTCACTACGCTAAGGATAAACTTAAATATGGTGTAGAAAAAGTCATCGCTATGGTCTGATAATTTCTGCCCAAAGTACTGTATTGCTGTGCACTTACACACGGCATTGCTACATTGAATGGCAACGATGAGCCCAAAGAGTAAGAGTAAATATAGGCTTAGCCTCTGACAAGGGTAAAAGTCAGCCCATGAGTCACGCAAAGTGCACTAAGCGTTTGGAATGTAGATTATAAACAGTATTTGATCTTTCTATGACAGGATTAATGTGAAGTGTGGATGAAACTCTTTCGTGCCTTCCGCTTTGGGAAAGCTTTATGTTGTAGTGTACTTACATTAAGATAGATGGCAGTAGTGGCGTCCCCATGTCTGCGCTGAGAGGAGCCAGTTCCACTCATAATGGTGTCAGAGTGTGTCTCTGCTTTGTAGGGCTCCATCCAGAACTCATTCTGAAAACAGAAAGACACTTTAGAAAACGGATTTTTACAAATTCACTTAAAACAAGCTTACAAATAGACCCCCTTTTATCTCCAGAGGGGTGAATTTTGGAAAAGTCCTTTCTTATTTTTTGTATAGATACATCATAAAAGGCTGCGCAAATTTTCAGTGTTTTAGGTCCAAGTCTGTTTAGTGCTAGGTGTTTTTTTTTTTGTTGGAAAATCATCCAATGAAATCTTCCGCCCTTAGGCGGAACGAGGGATAGCAGAACTTTACTGACTAAAAACCCACTCTGGTCCCTTCTTTGCCTTCGTTCCAGGGCCCCGGGTTTCACTTTCACATTACCCGTGGACTTTGCCTTTTTGTATACCAGAAGATAATTTTGTGAGACGTAGTTATTATGATTTAAAGCAATTGAGCATCACCCAATGGAAGTCAACTCTCAATCAAAATTATTCGTCTCCCACCAAAAGTTTATGTCCTTTATTCAAGTTTTTTTAAACTAGCCAATAGCACGTCTTGTGTAAGGAACCAGCTATCATGATGGTAATAAAACCAACACATATTTAAAAACAACACTTTGCTTGCTGTGGGTTTCCCGTCCGGTTATAATTTAGGCATCTTCAAGGCTAGAGTGAAGAGGCTCTTAATAAACTAGTGCGTAGATCACTGCTTACCATCATGTGGGATCGCAGTCAAGCACTGGTTTACATCAATAAAAAAAAAGTAACAACTCACGCCATCCAGCGCCATGAAGCTGGCGAGCTGCATGAGCGCTCGTATCCTCTGTCGCGGCGCCACGCTGTGGAAGGAGCCGTCCACCATGATGACCAGCACCAACCGACTCTCTTCACCGACGCACGATCCATATTTAGAGTGAGGTTTGTCTTGAGCTTTCTTCACCTGCAATTGAAAAAGGACTTCAATTTAATATGATTTTGCATTCGATTCTCAAAGTAACTACTTCTCATGCGTCTAAAACAATAGAAGCGAAAATGGTTTCTAACTACGAAACAACAGCCAGTATTCGAAAGAAGTTTTCCGATGAGAAAAGACAGGAAAATACCGCTACCATTTCCCGTAAATAATTATAATGCAGACATTGCTCGCTCAGTTCTTATAATGCAGAGTTCTGACTCATGCACGACAGATCCTCTTAGGGAAGTTTGGTACGACAGACGCTTAGAGACATTGTTGCTCTATACGAGTTTCAAGCCGTGTCTCTTTTCTCAAACTTATGAGAAAATTCATACCGGAAATTAATGAGGTATCTTCCTACATAAACATCGCCAAAGCCAATCACTCGAACGTACCTAACATTAAGAAAATGAGGACACAATTTCCGCAACATCATTACTTTCAACATTACCCTGACAGTTCAGAATGAAAATGATCCTCTTTTATTGAAAAGTGCTGGCGTAGTGAAATAAAAATTCATTTATTACACCGCACCCCCAGCGGTTAATGTAATGTCAATAATATAATTGAATGGCTGTATGAACAAGCCAACTGTCGCTAACTTTATTGGCCACCTCCCTCTTCTAAAAGTAAAATATCAGCATTAAATATGTCACAACACTTGTACATGGATACTTTAATTTTTATGATCCTATATATCTGTCGCCGACGAATAAAATGATTGATTTATGTTTGGTAATCTATTACGGTACCTATGTATGTTTCATTATCGTTGTTAAAGCCATTAATTTGTTTTAAACTATCTAGATCGCGTATACTTTAATAGTAAAATATGCTATTAACTGAAGCATAATACTATCAAACAAGCGTTCTAATAAATTAGTAGTTTGTTTCATTGAAACCGTCAATTACAATTATATAATCACGATATATCTTCGTAATTATCTGCTATTATATTTCAGTTGTATGACGACGGTCTATCATTTACAGTAAATGACGTCAGTTCTCATTAGACGTACAATACACAGAAGGCTTCGCTACACAGGAACTTTAGTGTAGCAGGATGTGCATTCTTGAGACGCCGTAGTAGCTAAACACTTCAATAGTAAAGGAAGCGAGAGGTGTGCCTATGACGTCACTTAGACGCGACAGGAACGCCAAAGAGAATGTAGCAGTAGGCACACGAACTCTACAGGACGTGCTTACTCCTATAATTTCATAGAACATAACGCCACAGTCATAGTAGTGTGACGAACTCCCATGACTTAACAACAGACTATTCAGAATTCAACGATATTGTAGGCTTTATAACTATGCTACTCTTATAGCTTACGATAAAGCACATCCCATAAATGTTTTGACCAATTATTGCGCCTGACTCAGGCTGGTCATTGCTCTTCTAAAAAGAACAATAAAAATCCGACCAGTGTCAATGACGGCAGGTCATGCCCAGTAAATAAACTAAGTGATTCGGGACAGCTTCAAAATTATAAAGGCCACCATAAATTGACGGGTCATGCAAATATATGATAAGGTTACAATAGCGTTAACTAATAAATAACATACTAAGCATGCTTATAATTATAATGTAGAAATGCGTATAAAAAGTGGGGAAGGGAAGACCACCTAAGGACGCATTCGTCAATGACAAAAGCGCCCAAAACTCGAGCAGCACGTTGAACAGCAATGCTAATAAAATGGCCAGGTCTCTTCTTCAACTGACCTCAACAGTGAAAGAGTCGGTGGCAGTAAGACCCCGCGTGCTTCCATGCGCGGTCACAGTGAAGGTATGCGTGCCTAAGTCCTGCTTCTGGGGCACACCGCTGATCAGACCGTGCCTTGAATCCACGGCTAGCCAACTTGGCATGCGCCGACCATCCTCACTTCGAACCTGGTTAGTAATAGTTAGGTTAGGACTTATCTTTATGCTGCCAAAATAGGATAGCTTTTTATAATAGGTACTAAAAGGCTAATCTAGGTGTACGTTTTGCCAAATTGCCCGTATAGCCAGGGCTGGTTGAAACGCGATAAACATAACGTTCTTTAAATCCCGGCCTCAACTGTTTTTTTACTAGAAATCTACACTGGCGAAAACCATCAAGCGTAAACGTTTCCACGAAAATGATTCAGCTATTTTAAAATCGAAACAGAATTATGCATAAAGGGAAATTGGAGCAGTAAAAAATATTATCAAACTGCAACTTTTAGAGTTTCCATCGATTTTTTTCTTCCGTATGTAGTGCTCTCCAAACCGTAAGCCCTAGTTTTCCTTTGCAGCGTCTGCGACGCGATGGCAGGCTCTTAACGTTCCGTCAAGCGAAGGACCTGAGTGCCGTCTTGTGTACGATTTTCCAAGGCCAGGAATGTAGGGTGCGTGTTTTTTTTTTAATATATAGAACTCACGTCTTCGTAAATTAGAACGATCTTGAAACATTTCAATCCCGAGTAAAAAAGTTTTAAGACTTCGGATCGTTCTTTAGGTCTAAATTAAATGTAAGCCCGAACCAAAAAGAGCAAATCTCTTTTTCACGTACCTTATAAGCTAGAACTTTTCCCGAAAAAGCTTCCTTTGGGATTTCCATTCGAAACAGATGTCCCACATAGGCCGATGTGTCGGGCACGCCCCATAACCTTCTTAGGCCATTTTTTGCTATTTCTGAGTGGTTTGCTGTTAATTCAACCTGAAAGGTCAATCATAAAACTTTACGCTTCTATTGTTCAATCGGGGAACGTATGAGGAGTAGCTGTAGCATGTAAGCTCCGTTTTGTCGTTTGGGTGACGTAATATGATTAATATTCTGAAACAATGCGTGGAAATCCTGCCGGGTTAATAGTTAGTCGTAGGAAGTGAGTTAGAGAGTGCACTGACCAGAAATTCTTCGCTGTTGTCGAATGCGAAGTCGTCATCGTGCCTCGTGAGCGCGAGTGGACATAGCATGAGCAGAGCACACGCGATGAACCGCGCCCGCCCCATCTCGCCTCCCCACCACTACCACACTCATAAACACATCTTGATCATCTGTGGACAATAATACAACACTTGATTATATTTGATTATGTTTGTAAACAAGCTTGTTTGTAGTAATGTATTGTTGAATGCTATGTAAGGTCATGATTAATTAACAGATTAAATAAATAAGCAAAACAACCTTATAATATTCCTACTGCTGGGACTCAGGACTCATTCTCCCTGTAAGAGATGGAATGGGCTGTAATCCACCACGCGTGCCCGGTGCTAGTAGACGGATTTCATCGATTTTATTTATTTTGATTCTAGGATCGTCCGGTTTCCTCACGATGTTTTCCTTTATCGTTTGGAGAGCAGAATTAATAAATTAGAAGTGTCATAACATGGCGAGTTCGAGGATACTGTTAGGTAGTAGGTAACTATCTATAAGTTTAATTTTCGTTTTTTTTTGTTTAGTTTTTTTTATCTATAAGTTTAGTTTTTTTTTTCGCATGATGCTGATCTTGCTGTACCCGTAATGTCAAATAGGAAGGGAAATGTGTAGGGTACCGTGACGGGTAAAAGTGCAGAAGATGACTAGACTAGATGATTTCACTAAAAAGGCCCAAGTGGGCGAGAATAGGGGACGGGCAAAGATTCTAGAGAGCCCTTTGTCTGACATAGACGGCGACACTTGCTAACATAAAGAAAAGTAAAGATTTCAATAGATTCGGGTGATACTTTTTAAGGCTTTCAATGTCACCCTCTACTCGTAGAATCACAATGAACAAAGAAATTTCATTGATGAATCAATGCAGAATGAACATACAGAAACATTAATGAATAAAATGAAATATGTATACCACATGTTAAACAAAGATGGGCGTGGTAATTTAGACATTGTTTAGCTCTGGATGCTGCGTTTAAATATAGACAAATTTTCGTTAAATATCGTGTACAAATGACTTGGTAATAAAGAAGAAAGAGAAGGGAGGGCAAACGGAAACGACTCGGGTACTGTTACACAGTTAAAGGCGCGTGTTGGCGCATAATGATTGGACACAAATAGAATGAGCTTTTGAACGCTCCCCGCCTTGCTTAGCATGCTGTCGCGAAACCACTTCAGGGAATACTTTTATATCCCTTTTAAAATAATGTGGCCTTAACTTTACTACCACTCGAGACGAGAGCCAATATCGTGAGAGCAACGTTTAATTCCGAATATACTTTTAATGAGTTCAAATTAATTGTGTTGTTATTTAAGGAACTAGACTATTCGGCTCCGGGAAAAAGTCCCGAGACAACAAAGCTTAGGCGTGGTCGTTAGTTTGCGAGACGCAGTAATCTGAAAGGCAAATACTAATGTAACCAAGATCCCTCGGGGACAACAAGCCTAAATAATGTAGGTAGATAATATGTTAATTTTGGAAACCTACGATAAAGTACGGAAGGTAACGATGCGCATTAATGATAATTTAGGGAAATAAAACTCAACATAATTTTCGTAAAACATAAACAGACTCGTTAAAAATGATTTATGACGATTCCTGAGATTCTGGACATAACTCGACCACTCCAATTATTTTCAAGAAGAGCGCGAGAAGCGGAAACGTTTCGAATGAAACGTGCTCAGCGATAAACGGTTAAGTACGAACTTCTCTAACGTAACAAAATATTTTAACAACAATATTATTCCAACAATATTGACCTCTTTTCTACATAGGAAGTTTCTGAATGATAAACATTTTTGCGGTAATCCGACCGAGGGGAAAGATCCTGAGGCGAATGTGCGGATACAGGGGTCGGTCAATCGGTTTCGATCGGAAAGTTTTTATCAAGTCGGCACTATAAAGATGAGAGGAAACGGGAGTGGTTTCGTTTAAAGTGCTTCCCTTCCACCCAGCCGCATAAAGCAGAGCAAAGTCTACAGCTAAAGCTGAAATTTAAACTCAAGTTGTTGAAATCACATACAAAAATAACTGCTACATAAAAATGGCAGTCAACGGCAATTCGCAGAATGTGGGGAGACATATCGGCTTTATTAAATTGTCTGCATTTATTTACTGTTACTGAAATATCGTCAAATACTATTGTAAAAGGAAGTCTGGATGTAACGCACGGAATGATTTAACCGTTTAGCAAATATGCTGTTTCTAATAGACGAGGAAAATAAAACCACTCGGCAATTGCGAAAGTGTTTGTTTATTTGGAGCTAGTGACTTCCTGCTGAGATTGAAAAATGTTAATAGGTACAAATTATTGTTAAAACTACACTAGGTACTTGGAAACCAACAACGTGTACCTTCTACATACATATATGCAAGGTCGTCGCCAGCTGACGACCAGGTGGGGGGGGGGGGGGCGCTATTAGAAGTATAGAGAATAATAAAAAAGTTTCTTTTTAAATAATAATAAAAGTTTATTTTCTCCACAATATAACTCCTAACTGCTAGCCTTATATCTACGGTAACATAAAGGATGGGCATTATATTGTGGGAGTCTGGTGCCTAAACTAGGATCTGAAGCTGTAAAGCAAGCCTCTAGGGCCAGGGCCGTAGCCCCCCCCGCCACCTCTTGCCGACGCTCTTGCATATAGGAAGGTGCAAAGTAGCAAACAATTGCTTTATTTGAAGCTACCTACAGGTAACAAAAAAAGTCTAAGGAATGCAATGTAAACGAAATTGACAATATTAACGTAAAGAAGAATTTAATATTACAGAAATGATTGACATACCAGTAAAGATGAATTTTGGTCTTTGTACGAATAATAAAAGAGATGTTCCATAAACTTTTTAAAGGAGTAAAGGGAAACTTGCAAAATTTGTCCCAGTTTGACAACAATTCCTTGAGGAATTTGTTTTTCTAAAACATTATAAATACTTAAAAATATTTTACACAAGTTTTCAACTAATTAAACTTCGTCATAACAATTTTTAGAGCGAATTGGGGTCATTTTTAGGGTCCATACCCAAAGGGTAAAATGGGACCCTATTACTAAGATTCAGCTGTCTATCCGTCTGTCCTTCTGTCACCAGGCTGTATCTCATGAACCGTGATAGTTAGACAGTTGAAGTTTTCACTGATGATATATTTATGTTGCCGCTATAACAACAAATGCTAAAAATAAAATAAAATCGATATTTAAGATGGTTTTATTTACTCAAGCCCCAAGCGGACACCGGTGTCCACACCTTTTTTGCCTATTGTCTTTCTATTGTCTCTAATTACGGTATTCTAAGGGTTAAGACGGCATACAAAAGACATGATTTTTTGCCGTGTTTATAGATAATGGTATCTACCGAATCCTATGATTGTGAGTCCGATTCGTACTTGGCAGGTTTTTATCGCTAAATATTAACTTACATATTTTACCAGTTCATTTCAGAATGTTCCGAAGAATGATAAATCTGGAGCAAAATAACAGTGGTATTTGTAAAATGTCCTTTAGATATAGACACTTTCTATTTCAAGTTTGTGAGCATGTTAAAGGCAGGGAACCTCTCTGGCAGCTTACCCCTGGTTTGTGAGGGGACCGACGACTAAGAGGGTTACCACAATGGATCCTTTCCCCCGACAAAATCTCGTCTCGAGTTTATATACGGCGTACGTAGGGACTGTGTTCAATTTGTATTGAACACAGTCTCTTACTTACATTCTGTAAACTTAAGTTCTATACGTCCATGTACAAAATATTGTGTAGATTATTCCAATCTTTCAATGCCTAAGCGTACTACATGGTAACAATCAAAATTAAACAAGAATTTATATTGATAGACTTGAAAACGCGCGACAATATTTGCCAACTTAGCAAATATTTGCTTAGTAATCACTGTTTGTTCTGGTACAACGATATTTACCGTCATTACTCATTATTTTCGTTTAAATAAGGAAAATTGAAAAGATATCAGACCCCTTTTTGAGGGGCGAATACATGACATCGAAAATCGTTCAAGAAAGGATCCCTCAATGTTTGGAGTTTAGGGTGCAAAATATTATAAAACATTCTTTGAAAACTTCTTCGGTTTCGATAATTAAATGTCTTGAGGGCTATATTGGAGAGAAAGGGGATGTAAACTAGAATTTAAGATGACAAGAAGTTATTGTGCCTGTATCATTGGTTGCAATTGCTCACGGAAGTTCACGGAACCCCCACATCCTGAGTATGATTGTCAAATGTAAAGATTTTTTTTTTGTGGGAATTATAACTATTACGGCCTTGTTTTACAACAGTGTTCCTAATTACTAGTTTAATATTTTTAGAGTTATTTTTATTGTACTTTCTAACCAGATTTTTTTTCCAAGACTTTGTGTACACTTTATAGAAAATGGCTTTTGGTATCATCGAGAAAGCAGAACTCTGACTCCCTAAGGCCCAGGTGTCCTAGTTCGGGAGTTAGGGTTTATTTTATATGTGTAACTTTGAATTTATTGTATTGTACTTGCGACCACTTAGTATTTAAGAAATGTTAAAGGTTTCTATGGAAATGGAGCTATTTATTTTATTGTTCCCGTTATGCATTTTATATACCCGTTGTTAATTTTATAAGGTAATAAAACAAGAAAAATAAAAACACTTAACTAATTAAAACTATATAAAAACACTGAAGGCAAGTCCTTTGTCCTACGTGAACCATGTCATTTGAAGGATGTCTGAAAAAGTCTTTCACTCCTTTTTTTAAAATTGATATAATCTAGTGCTTGACTGCAATCCCACCTGATGGTAAACAGTGATGCAACCGTTGATTGTGGGGCGCTAGTTTATTAAGAGCCCATTCACTCTAGCCTTGAGGACACCTAAATTATAATCAGACGGGAAGACCGCAGCAGGCAAACTGTTCCTGTCCTTCGATGACGCGGTATACACGACGAGGCAAAACGCTTAGTCCAGACCTTGCTCCACCACGTCAGCACGAGAAGCCGTTGATCAAGTTTGATGCTTCCTCACCAAAAAATAAGATTTTATAAGTTCTAAGTCCTCAAATACGCAGATATTCTTTCAGGCATGTTATTTGAAGGATGACCAACTTTTACCTGACCTGCGTAGTATATCATTCAGCCACCGTGCGCAGCGTTGTCAGGGGTATAAGAACGGCACTACATTCCGCATGGCGTATTTAGGTCAACTGGTAATAAGGCTCGTCATAACGTGAATAATTCACCGTATCAGATTGAATTTACTTCTGAAACGTTCTTTGCGTGCACGATGGTATCTGTTCACGACTCAAATCAGCTCTTTTTAATGATTATTACTATAATAAATACTGGGGGGAAAGTGTTTTTGACCATGGATTTATATTCTCCATATCAATTTTGTTATTTTCCTTCACTTTAACATAACCATTAGTCGATTGGGTTACAATCGTTTTGCCTCCGGTTAAGTTTAGATACTGTTGATATAACATTTTCTTTGGTATCACACTTTTAGAAATATTAAAAAGAACATTCGGAGAATCCGTTTTGAAAGATTATTCGCTGGAACCGGCGAGCTTCGCAAATCCCCCTCAAATCTTTTCCGGGGCGTTATTTTATAGATGCGGGAGAACGGAAGAGGAAACAATAAAATTACCAGTTATTATGACAATTTTTTGAGAAGATGTCAGTGTTTAAGAATGTGCGGTAGAAATCTTATCAGGCTTTTAACTATTTCGGTGTTGGCTACCAGCCTGACCTGAAAGCTGCAGTTATTACTAGAGTATGCAGTTATTCTTAGGTGATTATAGCAGTGAGAATTCCTGATATTTGGCAGCCGACGTTTGCCAGGAGCTTATGTAGGTCTCCGTCTGGGGTACGGTAGGAAGAATTGAAAATTGCAAAATATTCTATTGTATAGGTGAAAACTCTGAGAAGCAAATCATCCCTAGGCTGAGAAGGCGGACGCAGCGTCAGTCTATTTCGACAGCGGAAGTCACGTCGTGCACTTGCGCGTGTGTGCATCATAATGTCATGATTCTCGGTATCCAGCCGCTATAAATATGCATGTGTCTCTGCGTCCGTGTGTTTATAGTTCTACGTCCACATCGGACGCCAGCCATCGATAGGAGCCCACCCAAGCGAGCATTGTGTGTGTAATCGCAAAGGTTAAAAAGGGGTTTTGTGTCGAGCCGTATGGGGTGCAAAAACTGCAGGTGACGTGGTGATAAATTACCTAGCTTAAAAAAAAAACTATTCCTTTTTTTGTAATGTTTTTTTTTTCTGACGGATAATAATCTTGGAAGCAATTTAAGCACGAGAACGATAGCCTGATAAAACATAGTTCAGTGGTTCTGCTAATAAATTGGCGGATGGTAACGGCAAGAGGAAGTCGGGGCTCGGGCGTTTTACGACTCGACTTAATTGAGTTTTCGAAAGAGGCTGTCACTCGCGAAGCTGATTATTTGCAGACATGATAGGTTTTGAGAGAGTTTTGCTTCGTCCTCGACACATCAGACCAGGTTAGACAGTAACTTTTAGCTTTATGACAATATTAAAATGGCGCATCTATTTTCAGTGCGATGCTTTATAGGCTGATCGTAAATTATCGCCGCCGCGCCTATACCTTTACTTTATGAGTATGACAGAACGTTTAAATATATTATATACATTTTTTTTAGCACATGTGTACATAAATGTTTATACCAGTCAGCATTAAATAAAATTTCTTTAGGTATAATTAAATCGTCGAGGTGA
Source organism: Leucania comma (assembly GCA_958295575.1). Classification (NCBI taxonomy): domain Eukaryota; kingdom Metazoa; phylum Arthropoda; class Insecta; order Lepidoptera; family Noctuidae; genus Leucania; species Leucania comma. The sequence continues at coordinate 14,357,315 of OY282480.1, read as the reverse complement.
AACTAGATACATTTATAAGCACTAGTTTAAATAAGCTGTTCTGCTATAAGGAATTAATTAAAGCATACTTCATTCAGGTTATGAATACATTTGAAATAAACTGGAGCAAAAAGCGGTATGTAGGTATCTCTGGCAGAGATAACCAAACAATAGAAGATGTTACTATTGTACTATGAATGCGAATTTGTGGGTCACTATTATCATTAACTATTCGGATGACTGATTTTCCTTCTGGCCGCCGATATCTGTCAAGTAAATAATCCAAGTAATACGCCAAATAGCTAGAAAAGCTGAATGTTTTTAACATAAATCTAAACTTTCCTGCACCGCTCCGCCCTGTCTCCGAGAAACTGCTGTTTTATAGCCTAGACGTATCTACTCGGCATTTTATGGTTTTACAAGAGGGGCCTTAGACTCAAAGAAAGCTTCGACAGAAATGAGAACAAACGAACAAATTCTTATTTAAGCTGGCTAGCTAGAAGTTGGCAGAACAATCAGTCTCATCAGAATCGTTTATTATGTTGGATTCGTTTTTCTTAATGACAATGACTAGATCATTGGGTTATAGCAAGCACCATAAGTTACTTAATATGTAAAATTGTAAAATGTTTTTTCGATATTCATCATCATCATCATCATCATTTCAGCCAAAAAACGTCCACTGTTGGACATAGGTTTCCCCCTAGCGTCACCACAATGGGCGGTCCTGTGCGTCTCGCATTCATTGGACGCCGGCGACCCTGACCAGGTTATCGGTCCACCTTGTGGTAGTACTTCCAACGCTGTGTCTTACGGTACGCGGCCGCCACTCCAGAACATTTCGGCCCCAGCGGCCTTTTGTTTTGCGTGCAATGTGCCCAGCCCATTGCCATTTAAGTTTGGCGATTCTACGTGCTATGTCGGCAACCCTGGTTCTCTTGCGGATATCTTCATTCCTGATTCGATCACGCAAGGAAACTCCGAGCATAGCCCTTTCCATTGCTCTTTGGATGACTTTACGTCTTCTTATGAGGCCCATTGTAAGCGACAACGTTTCAGAGCCATATGTCATCACTGGCAACACGCACTGGTCATAGACTTTCGTCAATCTTATGTTGGACAAGAAGACACCGCGCAGCTTCCTGAACGCCGCCCAGCCGAGTCGGATTCGACGATTGACCTCTTTCTCGAAGTTAGACCTACCCCAACTGGACCATCTATCCCAGGTAAACGTAGTCGTCCACAACTTCGACTGTAGAATCTGCGTTCTTGATAGGAGTGGGCACTACATGGATTTTAACCATGATTTTGGTTTTGTCCGTGTTCATTTTAAGTCCCACTCTTTCGGAAGCTCTACTGAGGTCATGACTACTATGTCGTCGGCAAACCGAAGGTGAGTGATGTACTCGTCATTGACATTAATGCCTAGCCCACTCCATTCCAGAACCTTGAAGACATCCTCTATTGCGGCCGTGAACAGTTTCGGAGAAATGATGTCTCCCTGCCTCACACCTTTTCAATATTACATGGATATAACTATTGAATTTGGATGACATAAATTGTATTTCATGAAATTATTTGTTCACAATCTCACAGGATTTATTATCTATAAAATGATATAACAAAATGTTTACAATTATCCAAACACATAAATATAATAATAATTTTGTCGTTGTGTATATTCATAGTCGATCCATGTCTATGCATTAATTATAAATTATTGTTTTTGTGTTTATCTTTGAAATGTTGCACCTGCCATGTTTCTTCTCTGCGACACCGTAAGATCAACTTGTAAAATAAAGCATTAAGTCCGCCTTTCTAGTGTTTTTTCTTTGTCATTAAATTTGAATAAAAAATAAAATTAATTCCGTCCTAAAAATTATGATGTGGCTCTTTTTTGTCACCAAATATCCGGACAGGGTAACGCAGTACGCATAAAAAAGGCAGGTTGTATCAGCACTTCCCTACAATAACACGGACGTCTGAAACAACCGGTATATTGTTTCAACAAACGCGATATTGCCTCGGCATGTCACTGTACAAGTGACGAGAGAAGGGAAAAACTTTTAACACAAAGTCGTCTTTAGGCTTCACAAAGAGATTAAACTTCATAAATAAGGCAAAATATACGGGAGTGCGCGAAGAATGTATTCGTAGAGTGCCATTATGTCGAAACTCGAAACCGAAATGGAAGAGGCGGGCTCTGAATTATTATAAGATATTTTGTATTCGGGGAATAATCTTACAACGTAGTTCTCTTAATGTCTAGGCACCCAGATTGTTATTTCCAGTAAAAGATTTTGGTGTGATAAGAATATTTCAGTGAAACAAGTATTGCGTTTACAATTCGACGAACATTGAATAAACGCATGAAGATACAAATGACGTCAACAAAATTCAGGTCAATAAAATATTTGCTAGCTTTGAATCAATTGCATTACCAGTATAATCTAGTTGAAACTTCATTTTGCACTACAGCACTCAAGAAACCATTCGAATCCGCAGCTCGAGTAGATTTATCTACAAAACATTTCTCGATTCACTCTACATTGGTTCCACAAGTTTAGTTGAATAGTTTCCTCGGAAGGCTTTCATTAATGTGCACGGCCGAGTGTTTACAAGAGCTTTAAAGTGATAAGGCGATCATTGTACTGCGAAAAAGTGAATTCAGCTTTCTAAGGTACCTATTCCGCTTTTACAGAAGAAAGACGTGGCGATTTAAAATGAAACTGGAACGTCGTATACTTCAGTAGTCCTAATGAGCAACATTGTCCTTCGGGTGAGCGCTTGTCGTTTAAACCATTCAAATCTGCGATATTGTTGGCATGTGTACGCAGCTCGCAGGGGCGGACCACACGGCTGCAGTAGACTGTGATTTACACGACACTGGCTCCAAAACACCTCTCCCTTTATGGCCAAACATTTCGGGGAATGGCGATTTATTAGTCTGGCTGCAGATAGATTGTTATCAACAAGCATACAAGTTTTATTCGCATTGAAATTTTTGAATGCATATTTGATGCTACACGTCAAATATTAGTTGGATGAATTTGAAACAGCCAGCGGAAAAGACCATTAATGCGGAAATGAAGCGTGCACGTTAAAAGCGCTGAAATGGAAAACCATTTCAAACGGATTTTTTAAGAACCGTGATAGAGAATCGTGATCCCCGTTTATCAAGTTACTGATCTCACTAAATCTTACGTTGCAAACGAAGTTAGGAAATAAAACTGAATAAAAGTAGCAAACTTTTGTAATATTTCTCTAAACTACTTGTTTCACGCAAGGGTTTACCGAGAAAGCGAATAAACATTTCAATGTCAAAGTAAATACCTCATAATACGTAATACATTAGTGTGTAAATTGGGGAGGCATTTATATAGCAGCACAATGCCTGTCTAGACGAATCACCGAACCCAACCCAACCCACCACCGACACACCGATTTACATATAGATATCGGGATCACTCGGGATGCCAGGACACATGTCGCAAAATCCTGTGAGATTATGTCTTTTAAATACATATATGAAATATTATTTTACCTGTCACATTAATAAATGAAAAGGTGACGAGAATATCAGCAATATTGGTAACAAAACAGACAACACAAGATGTAACACTTCAAGGTTTGCTGGGAGAAAACTCATTGTTGAGTTAAGCTCGCCTTTGTACATTATATGTCAAACTACTTACTGTGTACTATATTTAATGTTTTGTGTACAATAAAGAATAAAAAACACAGTAGCTAATTTTAACTTAAATATTTTGGGTATGGTTCACTTCGATCGATACCTCATTTTGCTATTCTTGGTATATTTTTAAGTCTCATGCTAAAAGCAATTCAAACTGATGGACAGTGCAATCTAGAACTTCAGTTTCATGTTCGCCCTACCATCAGACATTCTGAACAACTGAAAACTAAATTCAACGAACACTGAAACTTACTCTCAAAATGTATCTCGGCGATAATTTTGTAACACAGCAACACAAGTATTATTCGTGGAACTTCGCATGAGAATCCGAGCTGCATTTTGCACATTACGGGGATATTGCGATACTGGACATTATAGTCAGACGCCGTTAAACTGATTTACGATAGTCTTTATTAAACGAAATCCTACATTAATGTTCTGGAATCATAAGCACTGGGTTTAATGCACCTTTTTATTAGGAGGCAGTAAAAAATGTAATAACATTGTTGCATTTTATGGAACGAAATGTTTTTCACATGGAAATTAAGGTTTGCATGGAAGGGTGAGAAAATTCCAAGTATGAATTTACTTTTCAGGTTTAATTGTTTCTGTCTGCTAAACCAATTTCGACTTAATTCGTTTAATAATTTTCGAAATAGGTTTTAGCAATTAGAATGCAGACAGAAAAAGACGAAATACTCGCAGGAAGGTCAAAGACATACGAACGTGTAGTATGTATAAGACCTACTCGTACAATAAAAGAATTCGGTATGTATATACTGAATATTCATGTCTGTGCTGACACAGTCATAAGTCTTGCAGTTGAAAAACATAGGTAGTATAAGAGCAATGAGCTTGCCAATCTGCTGCTATTTATGTCCCATTGTGGCCTATATTAAAATGGAGTACACAGATGTGCGTAGTTAGTTTCAATTGATACCCACGAGGCTAAAGTTTCGACTGCAACATGCGAATGATTTTATGAGGTTACAACTGTGACAGCATTATTGCTTAAATTGAATTTCAAGTCCGAATCACCGTTAAAATTGAACGATGATGTTCAAATTGCGCACAGAATTTAGTAGAGGATTCCAGTCTTGATTTATTGATTCAGTAGAAATACTTCGGTGTCTGTACGAGTCATTTGGTTCGGGTTTAAACGAAAGTTCGTATAGCGCCCTATCATTAGCGTCCGAGCCTGGTCGTGGCTTAGATCCTAAAACCACAGCCATACTTCCACGGGAAATAAATTGCGTCTCTTTTAAAGCTTCACCTTTTTTGAACTAAATAGCAAATGAAATGGACATTTTAGACTTTCGAAAGTAGAGCTAGGCTTTTAAATATTCATAACGATTATATTCGGCTATGAATTTAAGTAAACCGCAACCAAAGAGTATCGTTCAATTATAACACTTACTTGTTTAAATTAAAGCCGCAATGGACGGCGTTACAGGAACTTTTTTGACCTGAAAAGATAAAGAAAACGGCATTATGTAAATGAGATCTTTTTAGAAATTAACACAAGAATTTATAGCTGCCTTTGAAAGGAATTAATCTTGAGGTACCCTTAATTTTAATTTATATTACAGAGAATGTTCAACATCACGTTCATGAATACTTGGAACTTGGATATCTCGCTTTTTCACGACTTCAGTGCTTATTTTTGTGTAAAACTTTTCAGGTTTTTTGTGTGCAAAAAAAGCGAAGATGTCTTGGCTTAAGACTTTCCAACTACTCAGACTTGCTCTTCAGAAAATAATAAATAATTGGGAGATCCTTTTTACCTTAAAAGATTGAGTGAGTAATGTTTTTTGTACTTCTCGAATTCATTTAGTAGGTAGTATATGTCATAGAAGATATATACTGTGGTTGTGTTCGTTCGTAGTGTAACAAAACAAACCTTTGTTCAACACTGCAAATAGCATTTAGCACTGGTCCGTGGCTTTATTACAAGTTTGTTGGACAGTCGACTTCTCGGCGCTACATCCGTTGCCTGCCAACTTTACCCCTGGCCTGACTCAATCCTGACCCAGTTCGGGATATAACTGCTACACTATGAATAAAATCATCGGAATAGTGTTGCTGTTACATTACTAGTAGTGTTGCTCCTGTTAGCAACATACCAGTCAGGCTCGAATTGCTTCATTTCCTTTCTATATGGCGTTAATGGATCGTATTACACTTATTATGTCATGAAGCCAGTTTGTGAAGGTACTGTCAAGATATTTCCCCCAATATGACCTTTACAAGTTGCGCGGGACGTTTAACAACAGGTTTATTTTACTTTTTGTCAAGTTGGATGGAAGTTTTGAACGCAGACTTCGCTGAAGCTTATGAATATCGTATTTACCATCGTGTAGGTGGTGTGGGCAGTAGTCGATGCGAACTCATAACTACGCGCTGCGGTTACTAATCCGCTTGCCAAGCGAGATGATTTTATACGTTCAATATGTTTCAAAGATCGTGGCACAAACAGACAGTATTGTAGAGATTCAGGTAAAGAAGCGATCGCTAATAATGTATTCAGATCAGGCTCCGTCAGAAGTTCTGTTTTCGGCTTTCCTCGTAAGGGACAAAGAGAATAAAGATTTAGATTGTATTTCATTACAATAATCATTGGTAGGAACAGTTAAGGGACTGAAGATGAGCTCATTTGTATTCAATTCGATAAAGGATGAATAATAAAAGCGATCCATATAACTTTTATAGTTTAACTCCAGTTTAAGCTCGCGGTAGTGAAGGGATGATGTCATCTGCCCGAATAGGGAAGAATTAGATAGTGACTTAAGTTATTGGGCTAGATATACACATGTCTACTGACAATGATTTATCATAGGCTAACATTAAGAAGTCGAGTCATTATTAACATAACTTACTCACTTTGTGGTACTTTTTAAAATTAGGTATGGTTTCTCTGCAGTGGTTTTAACATCATACTAGTTGACTATTTGTATCATGCATTTATTAGACCAAATTTAGTATATGCAAGTGAGAAGAAGATGACTGTACAAATTCAATTTAAAAATGCTTTTGTAATTGGAATCTGCGAAAACATTTTAGTTCATAGTTCCATGCAAATAACGGTATCTGTCATGGTCTACGTCGACGACATACTAAACATTCATCCCGTGCTATGGTATTTTTTAGGAACGTTTTTGTTTACTACATCATGATGTCATGACATCGATATCCTAACACCCATCATGCCCGACCACGTTTTTGACAGTTCAGGAAGTTTATTTTTAAATGAAAGTTTTGTTTTCTTATTTTTTTCTCAAAAATATTATCGAATATACATATAGAATTATTTTTAAGAGTTTCAGCTTATGTAGACCACGACGACCTTAACACTTAACGTGGATAGCGAAATTCGATATCGAAATCTAGAAATCATGGGGCCAGTTTGAAACAATGCTATTGGAAAAATAAAAGGCAAAAGAATTGATTGGGTGTCATAACCAGGAGGTTATAACAAATTAACAAGGAGTGCAGTCGGGTGCATGTTCAGTGTTCATGTGCAAACGATTCGTGTGGAACCGTCGCTTATCGGCGCCGCCCGCACCGCGACTACCATTGAAAACCTCGCATATTCATTCCGAAAACTTTCGCAATTCCCTTTGGTTTGCAGCGCCTCTAAATTTATGTAAAGCGCTTTTTGCTTCTACGTTTACTGTAAACAGCCGTTATATACTCTTTTGAACGAGTTAATTGCAAAATATTTCATTTCTGTACTTTCGCCTCGCAGGGCAGAGGTGCGAGATTTTAAACGTTATATTTGTTGAAAACCTCGAGATAAGTTTAATTCAAGGTTTACGATTCAGTATGAGCTCATGTCAGTTAGCGTGCGTGAATCATTATTTGTATAACTACGCAACGGTGGTCTTTAGCAGATGCTTTCGGCACAAGTCATGGATGATCGTGGAATAATAAGCTTTTGTGTATCCTTCAATATGCGTGGAGTACCTTCCTCATTTATAAACATGGGTTCTCCTCGTAGGTACATATCTCAAATGTTTAATAACTCTATTTCCATGCCGCTTGCCGCTAGGCTCGTTTATTTATAGGAAATGACAGTGACGGATAACAGTAATTAATGGTTCCGAAAACCCGAGTTTTTCTTCAATCTCCGATATCAGGTGTGTCGAAAGCTAATTTATAGATTTTAATTTTAAAATGATTTACGTTTGCCGACAAAACTCAAAGTTCCAGTGGACCCATTTCAACGTTCTACTGATTACATATACATTTATTAAGTAATCTGTAGACCATTTGTCAAAATAGTCAACAAAGGCTGACCGTCCCGCTTCGGCAACGCGTCGAAATAACGAAGTGTCACCAAATATTTGATACAATTACAATTTACGAGTGAACCGATAAATCCTTACAACGTTTTAATTGGCTCGTAAATCGATAGCAGCTGTTACTGAAATAAATGTAAGGGCCAATTTAAAAGAAATTGATAATACGGGCACTGCAGTAGGTATGTGGAAACGATCGTTTAGATTCAGTTTATTGGTACTTCACACTAATTAAGGTATGACTCTATTAATTTTTAGTGATGCTCCCCGTACGGGAGTACCAGAACACATTTTTAGGGCTATAATATCCAAACTTCACCTCCTTTATTGAGGTTATAAAGTAATATCGTAAGTACCAGTTTCTTCAGCTCCGTGGCTACCAGTTTTACTTTCGAATGAACAATACTCACTTTTATATAATTGATTTTATTATAAAACTTACAGTTTAATGGCACCATATCAATGGAGAACTATCGGTAATTTACATCAATGGAGACACGGTAATGCCGACTCTGTTATAAAACAAGTTCAACAGACCGTAGATAATTACAAATGGACGGCCCAAATTAATATATTACCGATGGATGTTGCGACACCGTTGAATGTCGATACTCTGTGACACTGCGCAGAGATGGTGTGCGCCGTGGAGGCAGGGCAGTGATGTCATCTGGGCCGCCGGTCAATTGTCGCCGCGCCATCGCTTGCGCAACCTTTGTGGGCTCGTTTTATGGAAATGTAAATTACCCAGTGCCGGTGATAATTATACTGCACAAACACTGCATTTCTATAAACGCATATAAATGTTTGTCTACGTAGGTTTGTGTTAAATTGTAAAGATACGGATACGCGACAGCGTTAACGGGTATCAGTAGCTAAGAATGGTTGCGGTAAACATTGCCGCAGTACTACTACGTGTGCGTAGCCGCCCACGTTATTTTATTATTCGATTCACGAGTACCGTGAGTTAGAGCAAGCAACAAAAAACATAACTGCTTCGTCAGGTCGGATTCCAGAAGTTTGATCCCCGCTTATCGGTTAAGTAAAAGGGAAATTGACATCGAATATATATCTATCTCACTGTCAGATAACGTGCAATTTATGTACAATACATTGTGTTCGTACGTTCAACCGCGTATTTCGCATAGCGCAACTTCGCACAAGTTTGATATATGAGATTTTCGTCAATGTCGACGTGAGCATGAACACTAGCTAAAGTAATAAGATCTCAGCGTAAAATTACGTGCGTGCTGATTGTCGGCTTGATTGACGGAATGAGAATGAGTGCGAGGGAAATAGCGCTGCGTTGAAGTGAAATTGAGACAAAGACTTGTTTCAGTGTATTGCCTCGTCCGCAAAAACTGACATTGACTGGTTGTTACTTGAGCCTTAAGCAATATTGAGTTTCACCCTCAAATAGGTACAATAATGAATGACTGTTTACAATAACCATGCTCTATTTGCACAGAAATGTCATGGAGTAACTGTCATGACAATAAATGTAGCTTCAATCAAAGAAACTCAATTACGGTTGAACGCTACAAGGCCGTTGTCATATCCGTATTTGAAGTGTGGAGCTAATCCTGTCTTGACTCTTGCCAGGCGGTCTGTGGGCGCGGCTATACGCGCCGGTGGTTCCTCGCAAATTAATCGGTGTGACTGAACCGACTGAAGTGTCATGCACTCGAGTCGCGATTCGTCATATGCACCGCACTAACCCGACCGGCCGCGCTTTACTGGTACTTCGACCTCTTTCGTGCCATGCTTTGTTAAAACGTAAACTTGATTCGATAAGGTAATTTTAGTTAATCTGCTTGTTCTTTGATCGTAGTCTCTAGTCATTTAAAGGGTTGATTTGTTCATGTCTTTTGTACTTTAAGGTTAGGTATATGATCTATGGGAGTCACACGCCTATCTATAGCTAACACAAGCTTCAATTCAGAGAACTTAATGATTACCTACAACACGAGAAATTGTCTGCTTAACGTTGAAACGGTATAACACAAGAAACTTCGCAGTAACGAGGGCGAGATAACAAATGTTGTTTTCTCTTGTTCAAGGGGATAAAGTTTTTATTAAATATTCATTGCTCCCGTTGCTCGTGATAACTCTTATTGAGGATTTCTTTTACGACTCAGCTCTTGTTTTCTAAGCGTACATTATTTACCTCATAACAGGTAAAATGCAACATTTCTAAGCTGGCGGAATCTGCTCTTTGTGAACTGCTGTTCTGGACAAAAAACGGGGCAAATGCGAGTCCGACTCGCGCCCTCAAGGTTCTGTATAAACTTCTCTGTGTAAATATTGAGTTCAATTCGAGTCTCGAAGATTATTCCGAATTGCAAAAAAAAACAGGTTTTTTTTTGTGAAGTAGCAACAAATGTTTCAGATTTATTGCTGTAAGACCTTGCTTTATGCCAAATTTCAGGATTTTGGGTCAATTTACCTATGAACTTTGATTTGAATTGATTCCCTTGAAATCGTCGAAATATACGTTTTTGTGACTTATACAACTGTGTCTTTTTGTTTAATTAACTTAGAAGTTTTTTTTTTTTCACAGGTTCAAGGAACCGTAGAACTGAGTATATGGTTTTAATTTAACTCGATACCTCTACGCATTCTAGAGATAAAGGGTTTTGACAGACAGACAGACGGACAAAAAAAATATTTTTAAATAAGGGTTCCGTATTTTTCCTTTTGAGGTACAGAACCCTAAAACGAGGTTCTTTAGACCCAAATAATACTAATGCTAAGATTAATCAGCAGGACACTAAGATCTCACAGAGAAGAGAATGAAGGGAGAATATCAAAAAGATAAGTCACCACACCAGTACTTAGTGAGCAAACGACTAAAAGAAGAAATCAACCTTATATTTAGGAATTTTCTTCAAACAATTGACACGTCATGAATCCTGAACCATCCCTTTTAGGTGACCAAATGCTTCACTATAAACGAAACATAAGCTCGTTTGACATGACGTGATACGCAATCTAGTTCACGAGTTCACATAACATAGATATATCATGAGCACTATTACTCCACTAGAAACGGCAACGCCCGATTAACGCTCATTACTAAGACTATTACTAAAGTGCATAGCGAATGCTACACTACAGCCCTATATTAGATAATGGCTCTTCCAGTTCACTCGGGTTAATAGGATTAATGCGTGCTATTTTCCATTGTATGTTTCAATGAATTAGTTGACTTAATTAATTGTTGTTATATGGGTATTGAACTGTGGTCTTAAAAGTTTTATGTGTTGTTTTAATAGATTCGTTGAGAATGTACTGTTGCCTAAGCTAGGCTAGGCCTAGGCCTAGGCCTAGGCCTGTGTTTCAGGACACCAGGTCCCAAACCTTTTTTTAGGTGGGAAGTCATCCAATAAGTTCTCCCGCTCGGGGGTGGGGCGCTAGGGTATGTCAGACTTTTACTAACTAAAACCACACTTGTATCTTTCAGTTGTCCTTATCGTTCTAGGACCACGGGTTTTTTTTTAGAGAAAATTCTCTTGGCCAGAGCGGTCATCGGCCCGGGGCGTCTCCTGTCACAGCGGCAAGGACGTGATGATGTCCATTCTCTTAATGTGTCTGGCAATACTACTTCACAGAAGGATGCGACGTATTACATTTCCCTCTCGCTCCGGCATTGCATTGCATCAGCCTTATAATGTTCCCACTGCTGGGACTCAGGCCTCCTCTTTAGGAGAGGGAATGGGCCGTAATCCACCACGCGGGCCCAGTACGGGTTGGTGGATTTCACATGTCTTCGAATTTTTGGTTCTAGGACATGCCTTTCTCGCTCCGGACCATGGTCTAATTCAAAGCCTGGCGCGAGAGGTTCCCACCCATAACATTTTAAGTATCTGGATTATGTACTAAAGCGTTGACAGCGTAGTAAGAATCCCAACAACTTTATGGTATAATGACAATATGTCATGTATGTTTTTATTTTATGTAAATTTATTTTAATATGCGTGTGTGTGTTGTTAATTACTTAATAATCATTAGATTAGTAAGCATATGTAAGTTAGAAATGACACTATCATTTCTTGGTTTTTAATATTTGGTGTATATTAGATAGATGAATTCTTTTTTGTACACCAAAAAATAAAAAACACAATAGTAACTTAAAATTAATGGGCGGTCTCATCACTGAAAGCGATTTCTACTAAATATATACACAGTAAAATTTTAGTACTTTTAATCCCGCGAAGGGTCGATTTGGTACGTGAAATACAATCGATTTGTAAAGAAAAAATTAAAAAATAAAGTACTTTTTTTCTAAAAGTCGAGGTAATATACGCATGTACGAAATTATATTTTTAAGTAAACGAGTCAATGACCTTGTAGGGAGTTGTCGGTCATTGCGTACTAACTACCTATATTTCATTGGCCTCCATCAGCTGACATTTACTTAAAGAAATTAATTTCGTACATGCGTAAATTAATTCGAGTTTAAAAAAAAGTACTTTATTTTTCATTTTTATCTTTACAAATCGATAGGGTTTCATGTACCTAATCGACCCTTCGCGGGATTAAAACGACCCAAATTTAACGGTGTATAAACCACTAAACACTAAATATGTAACTACTTTCTACTATGGGCACGCCTTAATTATGGCGGTAAGGCCCCTCTTTGAGGCGTGGCTGAAAAGACCTCACGGCGTCCTAACTTTCCGCATGACCCAGGAATCGACGTGCCGAACCGACGCCCGGGTGCCACCACTGCGTGGACTGCGCGGAGGACACGGTGGAGCACACGGTCGAAGTGTGCCCCGCTTGGGCAGAGCATCGCCGTGTTCTCGTGAGGGCGATCGGCAGCGGCGATCTCTCGCGCCAGGCCATGGTACGGGCCATGGTCCGAAGCGAGGAGGGATGGCAGGCGGTCGCCTCCTTCTGCGAAGCAGTAATGCTAGCAAAGGAGGCCGCACGCGAGAGGCAACGGCAAAACTCTGTAAACTTAAACATTCATAATAAGAGTGTGGTTCTTGGGTAAGGGCAAGGGTCTTGAAAGTGTAAAGTAAAACAATTTGTTTAATCAGGAACCCTAACTCCTAAGTTACCTAATTAAATTCCATAAAACTTGAGACTATTTGCCAACCCCACCGGAGTTATTCGCCCGGGTGTCGCCACTGTGCGGAACATCCGGAGGACACGGTGGAGCACACTGTAGAGGTGTGCCCCGCCTGGGCGGAGCATCGCCGTGTCCTCGTGGGGGCGATCGGCGGCAGCGATCTCTCTCGCCGGGCCTTGGTTCAGGCCATGGTCCGTAGTGAGGAGGGATGGCAGGCGGTCGCCTCCTTCTGCGAAGCAGTAATGCTAGCAAAGGAGGAGGCCGACCGCATCAGGCAGAGGCAACGGGGCGCTCGCCCCAGCCGCCGCCGGGATTCCGATCCCGATTTCCGGCCACCGTAGGCGCGGGCTTGCGGACGGCGTGCAATGGGTAGCACGCTGTCCGATCGTCCGGTAACCGACCGGACCGAGCCCAAGTCGTCGACGGCGCGTTCTGTTCCCGCGCGCCTCAAGGAGCTGTCAGCACACCGAAGAGGCCCAGCCTGCTAACTGCAGGCAGGCAGGGTCGAAGCCTACTGGGGTCATGGGTTAGTTCCGAAAGGAATGCTCGACCCCGGCACGATAGGCTACGAAGGAACGGGGTAGGTTTTTAGTCAGTAAGAGTCTGACACTACTTCCCGCTCCGCCCAAGGGCGGGATTTGTCATTGGATGATTTTACCTACCATAAAAAAAAAAAAACCCCACCGGAGTTAGAAATCGAAAAATGTTGAATTAGAAAATATTTTCAAAACTATTCACTCACTCCAACTCCAACTCAAAATTATTCATTTCACATAGCTCTTATAAAACGTCAGAAGCTAGCGCACGGTTTCAATTTACTAGATATTCTTAGGTCAAACTGTATTATGTAGTAGTACCGTTCACATAAAATCTATAATTTATTGTTTAATTTAGAAAATACAATCTAAAAAACTATATATACATCTAATCTAACAAATATTACAACTTAACATGTATATATACAAACCAAAAATAATAATATGTACAAACGGGTAGAAAAAGAACTCATAGTGCATCAAAAAATTCATACGTATCGATGTCAATGGGTAAAGTGCCCAGAACCCTGGCAGCATTGCCACGTTGGGTGGCAATGATGCTGATTCTTTGACCGAAGAAAATCCCTGCCCTCTGGTCACGCGAAGAGTCAACCAACGGTTTCAATTGATCGTTTCCTATGGAGAAGAACCGGCAAGAACCCATAAATTAATTAGTGTTCATATAAAGACCAATCATTAACAGGACAATCAAATCGACTCCAATTGTTAAAAGTTTAATTATTAAATGGGTAATTAATCAATCTTAACAGATAATTGTAGAACACAATGCAATTACATAAATGTTCTCGTTTAAAAGTAACTAACACGCACTGATTTAATCATTGATTAACTTTGTTGCCTAATACATTCATCGGTAAGTAAAAAGTTGTAACATCAGACATGCGTGATCGAATGGCCATACATTATTAACAAGGTATTAATGTCCCTGGATAACGAGTAATGACTTCTTCTTTGAAGTTATCAGCATAATGTGAGGTGACTGACATACGCCCCTGCTATCAACGTGGGGGAACAACTCTATTGCAATGGCCGCCAGATAGTTCGAAAGAGTTGCCATGGCCCAGGAACGCAAACGGTAAATGAAACGTTTAACATACTTGTAATAATGTTGTTGGCTACTAAACGAAAAAAAAAAAACAACACGGTGGGAATTAGTTGGTAAAAGTCTGACAGTCCCTCTCGCTCCGGCCAGAACGGGAAAAAGTTATGTTAATGATTTGCCACTTAATAAAAAGAGGAACAACACTAGAGCTGCGTCAATTACGAGTGAGTTCTATTTAGTCTGTCCATGAATTTTTGCATGTCCATTGTCGGATTACTGGGTTTAGAATCGTCAGGGGATACAAAAGGGACGTAAAAGGTCGGCTGAAAGTTTGCTTAACTAAGACCTGAATTTTCTGGCGGACTTTAAATGTAAGCTCATTGGCCCTTGAAGATAAATACTTGTTGTATAAATAAAGCTGGGTCTAGAGCAAGACAGTTCAATCCCGCTGTGAACAAGTTGTTTAGGCATTAAGCCGAGAATTCCTCGGCTGCGTAATTAGTATGTTGGCCCCACACACAGCGCTGTAATGCGCTAACTAAATTGCCCTCAGGATAACATGGAGACTAGACAGCCTTATTAATTAAAACTCTTCATAAAACCCTGCTAAGACCGTTTTAAACTCTCAAAATTTGTTAAGAGATTTCAGTTTTGTTCTTTTAAAATTTCGCAGGCTGGAATAATTTTCCTTTGTTAAAAGTCAGCATTGTAGTGGCTAACGAAACAACCAATTAAAATAATAAACACAGCTCAATTAAACCGTTGTTACGGACGCTGATGGCTGACGCAGACGGAATGCTTTTGATAAGTACTAGAACCAAACGAACGGTTTAAATCACGAGGATAAATAAAATGTCAACTGGCTGAAAGGTGTGACTTGAAAAGTAATAATTAATATTATCATCATCGTCACGTCTGCTAAAATTGCGATTGGGTTTTTGATTATAGTTAATTATCAACAATTAAACATGATTAACAGTTACAAATACACACAGATTGCGTTATTGTTTTTGTTTACACTTTAAAAACTCACGTTACGCGTCGAGCATCGTCAACTATCTCCATCTAGATAAGAGGTGTGCGTTAAAAGCTAACAGTATTGTCTAAATCTTTCATTCCGCGTATAGACGTGAACCAACTGTTAATCTATGACGGACGTCAGATTGGCTGCCGATAACCGTTTAAATCATTGTCGATAAACGGATTCCGGAGAAATCGAGGGATCCTTTACACCGTGTTTAGACCATGAATAAACAAACAAGGCCACCTGCTCCGAAATGAAGTAGAATATGCTGTTGGTTACAATCGATACGGAGATGCGAGGTGCGTACGATGTTACATTCTACCTTCTACGTTCTCACTTCGTGATCGCAGTGAAGTTATCGATTTCATGCCCGAACTGATTGACTTGACGTGACGTTGGCAGAAAAAACATACTCGAGCGGTTTAGGGTCAAAACTGACAGATTTCATGCGACAGCAGAATAATCGTTCCGAATTGGGTGACCGAGGGTTTTTTTGGGAAAATATTTTTTCTTACTTTGCTTTTTTTGGTTACGAAATGTGTTAGACATTTTTATTTTAAAAACTCATTTTGTTTTTGTGCTTTATTACGGTAATTCCTTGGTAATTCACATGAGTAATGAGGAGAAAAATGCAGCACATAAGCACATAATGTAATTTGGTATATTATCGTTATTTGATCAGTTTCCTTTCATCAAGAACCTATAACTCGGCATCTCGCAAGCCGCCCCTGGCTAAAGCAACGGGGGAGGATTGTAGAAATTGGATAACACGGTTTGTTGCTTTATGACAAAAGGATCGTTAAATCTCATTCGATTTTCCAAACTCTCAAAGCTGTATTTATATTTTAAAACGTATAAAACAGTATTGAGACAGTAGGTAGGTATTATGTTCGTTAATGAGTGGAATGCATACAAGTAATCGATTAAGTGAAACGACTTACGAAAATGATTTACCGATCTTTTTTGCTATCTGTAATGACTGGTTAGTGTTTAATAACAGCTATCAGGACAGATCTTAAATACTGAAACAAAGTGTGGCGACGGTAAAAATTAACCGTCCGGAACATTAATTTGCGACAGCAAAAGAAGAACTTGACTATAAATTCATGTAATTGCTCCAAATGTCATAAAAGAATGTTAATAAATTGTCGATATGATTTTTTGTCATGATTAATGCCTACTTCCTTACGAATGAGTCATAACATTAAATCAACTACACATATAATCACTTTCTTAAAATGATTATATTCCTATTAAGTTCAAAAGACTGATTAACGAAAAAGTCATATAATATCCGATAAATCCTTTTTGCCTCAGAGTTGGACACAACACGATAAACAAAACACGGTGGAATATTAAACAAGTTATTAAGGTGGCAATGCCAAGGGTGAAAATGTTCATCACGTAATTGTTATGAAACTGTAAAATTGAAAAGGGGGTTGGGGATTGGAACCTCCGAAACACCCTAATGTAATTGGAATGGATTGAATACAGTGCATTTCAATAAACACGGACTGATTGGGACGAAATTACTGGTTGATTAGAATGATAATGAAGGAGAAAGTTTTTGCTACTTCAGTAAAATGGGTCATGGTTCACTGGCGTATTTAAAAAAAAGAAAAATAGCTTCGTCTCACACAAGGTTAACACCTAGTGTACCAGAACACAGAAGACATCACAGATAGAAGTATCTTCTGTGTTGTGAATGCGTTAACAAACATGTGAACTCACATACACAAGACCCCATCTGTAGGCCATACAAATATTTGTTTAATTTGGAAATCAAAACCACGACACACAGCGCAGTAGTTAATCGCTCAACTACTGTGCCAATCGTGCTATCAGAATTAGTTTTGAGTAACTGGGTACGTAGTGGACGATAGCAGACGAAGCTTTGAGGAATAATTGAGTACTAAAGCAAGTTATCATAACTGTTACAGAAAAGCTAGAGGATTGTGGAGGCTGACAGCACGTGCTTCTCTTGCTTATTCATTAATCCGCCGCAGGAAGTTTGCGCCAAGCAGATTTTCCACAAAATTTTCTAGTCTTAACCCGGATTAACATAGAGATTACTTTAGAAATTCACGTAGATAAACCTCGACTATAAGCTGATGTAGCACGAGAGTAACCTAGTGCTGTACAAGCGTTTTCGTTGGAAATTCGAGGCAGAATTTCAGATGCGACATTATAAAGATTTGACGGTGTGTAACAGGAATTGTGGCTGTTCAAGTCGGCAGTGCGTGACGGAGTTGCGTGCTTTCTGCCGGTCGTCATAGTAACCAATAGTTTCTAACTACCAAGAAATCTAGCCAACGCCGGATGGGCTTCTAGAGGCCAGTAAACTACAGCATACGTTAAAGTATACATATTGTGGTTGAGTCACGCTCTGCATAATGATTGGAGATTCTTATGCGAGCAGTAAGTTATATGTCTAATGTGACATAATCATCATGCATAAACACTGGTATAATGCCACACGCGTATCATTATTCAGCGAGTCTAGAAAAATAAGAAAAGACATACCTACTAGTCTCTTTCTTATTTATTCGATAGTCTTCTTCTTCCTGCCCTCATCCCATATTACTTGGGGTCGGCGCCACACGTTTTTTTCTTCCACTCTATCCTGTCACCCGTCACACTATCACGTACTCCCTTCTCTTTCATATCACTCCTCACACAATCCATCTATCTCTTCTTCGGCCTTCCTCTTTTTGGAAATCCAATACAGTAATAAGTATTGTCTCGTTAAGATCCTTGCAGAGTTGATTATCTTCCGAAATACTTAAAGATGGGCGGACGTAGGATATAAATATTAGCAAAGGAAATTTTGGACATACCCATTTTATAAATGGCACGCTTTGAATTGACTGATCTTAATCCAAAGTGAACCCGAGGTGAATGCGTGTTCCCTCTCAATATATGAAATAGGGCCGCTCTCAATACGCGAGTTTTATTAGGGTTGCGAATCAATAGCCCTCCACATATTTCAACCCCTTTTTAAATGTTTATGACGGCAATAAATACTGTAGCTCTAATAATGCGGCGTGTGATTGAAAAAACGTTCAATTAAGCCAAAATTTAAAAGTATAATAAAAATTCCAATAACTTTTTCGGTAATTCAAACCAGTAAAATTAACTTCATGAATATAAATCTGGTATGGAAGTAGGTAACACGTTTGTACAATTTATCAATGAAAGATAAGATAAAATTGCAGCCGTAGTCATCTATTGTAGTGTGTAGGTAACCTGAAAGTTTTACCTTGAACCGGTGTACAACTTAGTTCCAAACGTAGAAAAAAAAACACGGTGCGTCGAAATATTACAACTTGCGTTCACTTAACACAGCAACGTTCACACAAAATCAAATATTTGAGAAGACGACACTGTTTGTGACACTTTTATTTAACCATACCGAGTTACATACAAAGATGAAAACTAGAGAGTCGGGGCGTCGACCGACTTCACCGACGCGAGACAACTGACTGGGTACTGGGTAACGAGAACCGAACCACACTGCACGCACGGAGACCGCGCTGTCAGTGTAATCCCGCCCCTCGCGCCGAACACACATCAGCTGAGTACACCTTATCATCATAGATTATTCTTAAACAAACATTCGGCCTTAGTCATCCTAACCGGCTGAAGTTTCGCCATCAACACAATCCTCATTAGTAGCTTCCACGTATTTCTTAATGATCTAGATTATTTGAAAAGTAATTATGGAACCGGCTAATTACTCTTCAGAGATTTTAGGGAATTGAATGTGAAGCACAGGAAAATATTTGAATGTACGAGTTAGTTTTGAGATTTTAGAGGAATGTATAAACCAAGTATAACATGAATAAGTCACAAAAACCGCAAAGAGTGATGAAAGGAAATTATTTAGTACACATGCACTGCTTTTGTAAATGAAGGTTTATACAAAAGACAGCAATAAAAAGACTTCTTACTTTGTCATTCACTTGTACAACGTTTTTGGTCAAGATTTTTTTTTGCCATAAGGCTATTCGGTCCACACTATTTTAGGACCGTAGCCCTTTCGGAATGTCATCAATCACTGACAAACGAAAAAACTCGGACCTTTGCATAAAAAAACGTATTCGATGTCGTTATGGATTTACTTTTATTTCGATGCCCGTGCGGTAAAATCAACGTTAAAAACAGAGTTCTCTTTGATGTAGCCATGTTACCCTGAAGGCAAATAAAGTAAAGATAGAATAATGTTGAATAACTTTATGAGAAAGCTTTTATATGGAATTCTTCAATTAGACAAGATTTCTTCTTTATATTTTATACATACAAGCAAAGAGATCTTTCCTATTTACAAATTAGAATATACTTATTACAAAATTGTAGGTACTGGAATAAAGGATGTTTACACAAATAAATTTTGAAATGAATAAATAAGCACTTACGCGAATTTGTAAGAAAGAGCTACGTAATTATATTGAACAAGGTACCGGGGGAGAAATTAAACCCAGAATGAGCAATAAAGTAATTTTAGGAAAGAGTACAATGTAAAATTAATTACGGAGCACATTTTCCCCTTCAAAACATTACGTGGTCTGAAAAATTGTAATGAAAGCTCGAATCACAACGACATCGCAATCTACATTTTCTTTGAATAGCAGGAAGCCAAAACAACACGCTATCATAAGCGTCCATCCAAATAATTGTCGCATTAATAACCTGTGTGAGAATGTTTACCAATGAAATGATACTTGGAATCAATTAACGATAAAGGGATTTCCTAATGTAGGTTTTAATTACCCCTTTTTCAAATAACAAAAAAATAATAGCAGACAGGAAACTGGACATCGTAAAAAGTATCACACGGCAGGGTAATTAGCTCGACAGATCGATAAACACGGAAATGTAATAAGGCAACGCAGTACCGCATCAAGGAAAGGGAGTCTAACGTATAATATATTCTGTGCTTGTGATTACAGAAAATAACAAACGGGCCTCGGAGCCAGCTTTGAAGTGAAATTACACGGCGAGCCGGGGCGACGGAGCTTTTTCATTAACAACTTGGAAAATTTAGGCCAGAGGAGACAACGCAAACAAGACGTAGATACGGATTGTAATGCCTGATAGAGATCTTTGTCAACTGGATGATACATTTCAACCCTGACAATCATATTTTTGGTCAATGACATACGGCAGAATATGTGGCATATACAAATATACTCTATTAGCGACAATGCGGGCGGGGCGCGTAGGTATGCAAATTATATACACAAACTTTCCTCGTTTATATCCTATCTATTAGTGAAAACCAAGCTAACAGATACACAGAAAGGCAGACGTGGAAAGCGTCTTTGCTCGATACAAGCCGTCAATTGGAGGAAAATCCGAATGAATGGGAGGCGCTAGAACCGGTCGTAGACGGAGTAAATACATGTGTCAGTCCACCCGTGCCTTTGACACTTCTGTCAGTCAGTTCATCATTCGCTTATGCCTAGGGCTTTAGTTCATCCAAGCTGGTAAATTGGATGCGTCCTATTATTTGTCGTTTTTCAGTTTTGTCAATTTGCTCCAGTCATTCTGCTGATCCTGAAGTGTTAACGAATTTATTTATAAAATGCCTATTCTTGCAAATGTCATCCATTTCTTTATGAGAAACTTTCTTTACAAAGCAGGTGACATCCAGGCGACACCTATTTCCGGAACAGATAAGTTTGTGGTAGCTGTTAGTAAGGTTGGCATTCAGGCAGCTCGTTCGCTACGCAATTCCCCATAATGTAAAGATTACACAATGAGCGGTACAATTGTAAAGGATTTCCACAAAGCTTTCGACAAAGACAGGTAAGCACTAATTTAGTGTTTTATTAGAGGTGTGCAACAGGTCGTAAATGTTGCGGTCACAACTGAAATTACATCGCTTTGTTTTCTTAATACGTAATCCAATAGCGTTCGGTTAGGACACGAAGTTGGTGCTCGACATGTTTTAGTGCCATATGCTCCGTTATTATACATCTTTATGAGAAGTTGTACATCTTCTTTATGAAACGTATCGGGATAATCAACTCATTTTTGAGAAGATCGAAAAAAAATGAAATGAAGCTAAGAAATATGGAGTAGCCAGATCAAAAAAGTAGCCAGTAACTAGTAGTAGTAGCAGACGTAAGGTAAAGTAGTATAAGAAACAATACATTTTAAAATATAAGAAACAGCTAAGAAGTTAAAAATAAAGAATAAAACTTGTGTAGAAGACAATATTAAAAGAAAAAAAAGCAGAGCCAAGGTCGCCCGAAAGTCTGATCACATTTCAAAAGTTTCGAATAACAGAAGTATCGTATTGGATGAAAAGCATGAATATCGAAAACTGTGTCTCTTCCAACAGATTTACATAATATGAAAAGATTTTGATATTGCGGTGAGTGCATATTGTTCACTTGCCGACCGCAGTAACCGAATCCAGTACCTGTTTACTGAGCTAAGTACTAACGAGTTTCGTAATATCAAGTTAAGCGTACAGCATTACAGTACTTATATTATGCTTACCTTTTCTGTTCCACTACTGGGAAAAGGGCTCTCTCAACTCTTTTGAGGACCTGCGCTTCCTCCTCTCGTCTAATTCATCTCGCCATCTTCTTCATGATCTTTTGGACCTCGTTACTGTCTTAGGACACCAATTTAATGTTACTTTGGCTCACAGTCAGGGCCGTTTTTCACATTAGGATATTGGGGCTCCGATGACCAGAATTAAGCAATATTTTGTTAGAAGAGACTAGGAACGTAGAACGTATTTTTATTTCTTTAAAGTTCATTAGATACTATGAAGAATGGATGATTTAATGTAATCCAAACTAAGTAACCAGCATCCACGATTACGTCTTTATAATTGTCTATGCTGATTTGATTTTAATTAAAAAGCAAGTCCTAGGAATGAATTACCTTTAAACACCCAGCTCAGTTCAACAATAACACTAGAATAGAATACGCACACGTAGAATATGCGAAGTGTCATTAGGAGGACCAAATCCAGTTACATTATTTTAAAGTATGCTTTAAAAATTTAACTCAACAATATCTCCATCCAGGTGGTTGAGTAAATAGATAATTCCAGCAGGTCACTGGGAATCGGGTCTCGAGAGTTTACCGTTGAAATTCAATTATTCATGTTTGTATGATAGACGGAGCAGGTCTGTTCAAATTCAGAGGATCCACGGTACGGAACACTCCAAAGATGAGATTCGATTATGTGAATAATATTCGAGTTGACACGTCCGGCAGAGGTCCGCAATCAACGAATATGGTAATTGAGAACGAAAGATAATTCGTTCAAAGTTCGGTGCGAAAGGAAAATGTTCATGACAACTACGAGACATCAAAGCAAACCTTTTATTAATTCGTTGTTTTTGAATTCAAAGCTTTATTAACTTCAATCGTAAATAAGTACGGTGCCCATTTTTCCAACAAAGTCCCGGTACCAAAACAATTCCTACCTAATATTTGTAGGATATAAATGAAAAAGGACTAATAAAAGCATTGTTTCAGGAAGTTATTCAATTAGACGAAAAACGTGTGGAAACTTTATCAATTATCTACACATAATTAGGTATAGAGACTAGGCACATATAGTTGCTATTGATTTCAGACTTGTCTGTATTCGATTAATTACCACTTACCGTCTATGTTACTGTTATTAAAGTTTGAGTTTGAATATACTTTGTATTAATAACAGAAAGTTCTTTGCCGCAGGGTAAATCAATACTCGTGCGGCAACCAAAAACGGACGGCTTGTACGTTACCAAGTAAGAACCTGTGGCCTTCCAAAATATTGTTAGGTGTTTGTTGCTAACAAATTCAATACAATAGCTACATTTCTAGGAATCGGAAGTTTGAAATCATTATCGTTGGATGGATATGAAAACAAACAATTATTTAGGCAGCGTTGTTGTTTTACATAGGTAATAACAGTTCTCAAATATTTCCGATTTATACTTCTACATAAGAGTGAAACAGATTTGAATAAAAAAATCATGGTCTAAAAGTGTATGCCATAAATTGTTCCGAACAATTGCAGATGGGGCACATTGTACTCAAACAATAGCCAAACATGGACTCAGGCGGCGACCCTTGGCGGGATGAATCTGATTTATTATATCACTGTAGCGTTTGAAGGTAATGACGTTGCTGATACGAATGACCACATTTATAAAAGTGTCATTCCACTCATGCAACAATTGTATAAAAATTTCACAAATGCGGACGTTGTATGAAGTCCTGGAATAAAACGTTTGAAAAACGATGAATGCATCTCCAAATGCAGATAGGAACAGGTCAACGTCTTGGAACAGAAATAGCCCGGTGCGATCGGGCAGCCCCTGGCCCATGTCTTTCATCGCGCTTACTTAGCAATTCGTTCCGACATCTCGTTAATATGTCAACAAGGTTATCAATAAACAATATCTATGGTATGGTCTCCCACTACTGTTTACTTCAAATATACATATTTAAAAAGAATTTTAATGAAGTTGTGTTAACTATCGAATCAGGAATAATAGAAGGCATAGGTCGTCAACCGAACAAAGGCGACCTATTTTTTTACAACTGGCCACTAACAATCGAGTCGTCAACTCATTTGCCATCAACAATATCTCGTTCACTTCACATTCCTTTCATAACTCGTCTGAAAGTCCATTTGTGAAATGAGACGTGGCCTACTGATGAAATTAATTTCAATTCAGATGAATCTGAATAGTAGAGTATCGTCGTTTTCTTTTTATAGCTTTGTCAGGTTTATTGTTATTTGTGGGTTTGGGTTTTGTAGACCATTATGAATTTAATATTTACGATGTTTAATAAAATGCTTTGTTGAATACCTCCAACAAAGTTAACTAAATTACGATGAAGAATCAAGTATTTCATCATTAGCAGAATTTCTTTTTTATGAACAGTCTCCAAACGGAATACTCGTAACTCTTTGTTTTTATTTCCTTGATTACTGTAATGTCTGCGTGCGAGCCCATTAATATTATTTGGTCGTTTCTTGTCAACATGTGTTAAATCTTGCAGCAACTCATGGACTAAAGCGCCTTTACTTACATAATTCACACATGTTAAAGTATCTGTTAAGTTAATATGTAAGGTAAGAAATTAAGTTGGCTGGAGTCTCAACGATATTTATATGCTATGCAAACGAGCACGTATTAGCAGATTGAACCGCTCATGTACTGTTCAATTTCCCTAGAGTATAGAGGAGACACGATACACGACTCATCGTGATCCTATGTCGCGGGTTTAAATCGAGACAATGCTGTAAGCTCGATCCCTTTAGGGGAGCGCCCAAGCTCGTAAGTATAGAAGATTTTACGATCTTTCGCGCAGAAAAAAAAAACGGATTAAGTGAATCTTAGTGTGTCGTCTTTAAAAAGTTTTGCGGATGAGTAGTATTTTGTCTATCTAAAAGTTGCTATATGGCAAATACTGGAATTTGAAAAATTAGGAACTAAAGTATGAATAATTTCCTTTATCAGTTTGGAATTTAATTATCAAGGTATAATTACCCTACTTTTGTTTAGAGAAATGGATATTGTGTACTCAAATGATGCGCATAGAAAAGTATGCGCGAATAGTCTTACTGGCCATGACATCTTTTCCCAGATGAGGTTAATGGGTAAATCGTCCTTGAAGGAATGCAGTATTGAGAGCAATTTAATCACTATGGTGTACATAAGGCGTAATAAATTAGGCTTATCTAGACAGTGTGTCTATAGGCTGCAATTCATCACTGTCTCACTACACGGGAATTCGGCGAGTATTAGCGAAAGTGAATTGATTGTCTTCGAGACAATCATTATCAAGGTAATTACTTTATCGACTGCCGCATGAGATTAGTGCACTCACATAGTTAGTAACCAGCCACAGTAACTCGTTTTTTACTCCATATTGTCTATAAAGGGGGTTATTAACTCAATATAAGATTTAATTACAAGATATGGAGAAGAGAAATTCCAAATACTCAATCAAAATTATCGATAAAAACACAGTAGGTACTATAAATAGCTGTATACAATACTATAGAGTTGCTCAGTTTTTTAACCGACTTCGAAAAGGAGGAGGTTCTATGTTCAGCTGTATGTAAACATACGAGAATTTGAATTCCGCGGGCCATCTTGGAACATTCCTTATTTTTATTTACCTTAAATCTAAAGCAGAATCTGCAAATTTACGATACATGTTTTCCTGGGTTAGCAGAAATTAGAAGGAAGTTCATGAATATAAAGTAGGTAGGTCTACTGTATAAATTGTCAATGATATGCTTAGTAATGAGCAGAAAGCAGAACCATCAAGTAAAGTAGATCTGACACTGAGCCGGGCAGAAGCCAGGAATAAGAACGATTCCTCATAAATTACAGAAGCTAAAACTAGTCTCACTGAATCAACAGACAAATATACGCAAACGTCTCTTACTACTAACTAACACGTTAAAATACACTCAGGAGCAAGTAGTGGGTACTATAACTATGCTCAGATGACATTTTCGTACGACAAAGACAAAACACAAGCAAAGGATACAGAATTTTCACAGAGCCCGAGATTAGGGCCCAGTAACAATGAGAACAATGGTCTAAGAAACATATCTAACTAAACTTAAGTAATCCAGTGCTCATATAAACATACATCCTCTTCAATGGCTTAGGGGACTTCTGAACAACTGTACTGAAATATTTAGGGAAAATAATATACGTACAAGCGGGAGTATTGCTCGTTGTTCTATTTCGTTTATTGTTTCTAGAGAAAAACCGTCTGTTCGGTATTATTTCTGGCTTTAGTTATGCTGTGTTTTATTGCCTATAAAAAAACTTCTGCAGAAATTGGCGGTGACTATATTTCTATTAAGTAGTGGTTTTTAGTCGTCTATCAATATTCTGGTTTCAATAACCCAAAGACTTTATTATATTTAGCAATAGTACTAGCCTAGATACTAGAAGTATAGAATCGAATTCATACTCGAACTATCTCTCTTCTCTATACCTTTCGTCTTCAATTAATTACAACATTTGAATTTAGAAGTTGTCAGAGATATAGAGACCACGAAAACAGAAAAAGATTATATCATAAAAGAAAACAGTTATTTGGCTCAATTTGAGGCGGGATCACTGCTGAATACAGGCTTAATAGCAGCACGAATATTGCATACGTTTATTTCCTTTATTACATCACACATAATAAAATGAAATGCGAGAAACATCCAGTCGGAGGGCCTCGTGAAATTGCTGTATTGTGACTCTCTAAATGTACCATTATAACAACATGTTAAGATGGGGGTTTTACGTCACTAATTATAAATGATTAACAGTTCTCTTCGTTAATTAATATTAACAAGATTTATAACCATGTTTTACTTTTTCGGCCGGTAGCTAATTGGCAAACAGGACCTGTTTTCGTGACCTTTAACGTACGACATTATTCAGAAAAAAAAAATCATTCAAATTATCCGAAACATAACCAAAGTTTTTGTAACATATGAGAAAATTACTTGAGATGTGTAAGCCCTGTTTTATGTGCGTGTTTTAAAAAGGTTAAGACGCCCCAAAAAAGTAACAAAGAGGAAATCAATTTGCCTGTCTGTCTCAGCAAATTAAATTCTTTCTTTCCGGCGGCAAAGCTTTCGTTCGGGAGCACAATGTGTGGGAAATTGTCACGTGACTTTTAAGTAAAATGCGTAATTCCAACAAATACGGAGGCAGCGTGACACGTCCTGCGCCGTACACCACCGCCTATTGTATGCAAATTAAAGTCGAGCGGGATATTTTTCAAAACGATGACTCCAGGATTAGTATTCGCAGTTTCGCGTTTGCATAACGTTAGTTGCTTCTATTTGGACTAGGCGGCAAACGGTATTTCGCGAGTCACCGGCCGTTGTTTTTTTTTGTAAAATGCAACATTACTTCAATGAAGCACGTTCGTGTCTATATTTTAGACGTTGCGTCGCGTGTTATACGAACATGATCGATCACAGAAAATATACGAATGATTGCTTTAAGTACTTATTTCGAAGTTTATACAAATATAATCCTACTAATATTATGAAACATGCAGCACGGGTAGATCATGTCCTGGAATAGCACCTAAGATACTTTTTATTCCGGGATTATGATCCCTTGGGATGATATTCTACAATCACAATGGGCGAAGTCACTGAAGCAGCTAATATTAGAAATAATGTAAATATATCAAAGTTAACTTACTCATGAAAACAGATTAGGATGGGACGTGTATCAAGACAAAAGGCCGCTGATGAGTGGGACAGAGCATTGTTGCTGGGAATCTGGGCGTTGGAGCAATCACCGCGACCCAAATACCGGGCTCGGACCATTTTATGTTACAACCCGTCATAGATTATCTTGGCACCAATCAAAAGGATTACTAACGTAGAGTACTGTACTACTAATTAATGCAACTGTAACGTTTAGAGTACCGCGTAACAAGAAACGGTAGCTGAATGTCAATGACCCCCAGCTCAGTTGCTCGCGATCAAATTGATTAAGCGATATTATGATACGAGTCTTCACGCGAGTCGATGTTCTATAATTGGCTTTAATTGTTAAGAAACGCACAGAGACTTGCATTTGTCAAAACGCATTGTTTCCATATGCGTGCGTTTTGTGACAAATTGATACTTACATTTATACTGCTATTTCATCCATCCAACGATTATAATGTTACAACTGAAACGGTATTTATGTACATGATGTTTACGTACAAAGCGACTTCAAATAGCTAATGAGTCACACATTACCCGCAAGTTCATTAAAGGATCAACGGTGAAAATAACTTTGTTTCGCTCTGCTTCTGGATCGAAGTGGCATTGTGACTAGAAATAGGTGCTTAGTCACTTGATCACCAACTAACCATTAATCTGTCCTAGCTCAGAGGACACCGGTGTCCTCTCACATCCACGCCACTATAGGCCTTAATTCCGATGTTTAAAGTCTACTTTTGTATGAACAAGTTGGGTAGTTGTGGATCGAAGTGTTAAGTCACTCTCGACTTGAATAATGTATTACACCAATAACACCACCAATAACAGATATAAACGAGTATTTTTACAACCTAGCCCGTATTAAATATCATCTTTCGCATTCATTTCATTTTCGCATTCGTTCGTTAGAATTGTGAGACAGCAGAATGCCATTTGGTCATGATTTCAAGAAGTTTCTTTTTTTTCCACAGAATCTAACCTAGCCTAAGTTATTACTCCTTATAAAGCCAGCTATCTACTAGCGAAACTCCCGTCAAAATACCTCCAATCGTTTCGGAGATAAAAATTGGATTTTTGTTACAGGTATTGATCATATACTTTCACATTTCATATGGATTTAGTAATAATGTTATTTTGGTATTACAAACAGATATTTCAATTTTATATAAAATATGTATAGAATTAGACAGACAAATATAAATATCGCCGTTGCAATCGCTTCCTTATTGGGGCGACTGTCTAGAGGCGCCGACGACACCTAAAATGGATGAAGCAAGAGCTATAACGAGCCTCGCTCTAAGGAGTTAGCCCTTTACTACTAAGGACATACAATTTTTTGTCCCTTTCTATCTCCCTTAAAGTGTAAATGAGAGAACGAGACGACAGCATGGTCAGCAACCACAACTAGTTTATTAGGATCGAATATATCACAAAGTTTGCTCAAGATTGCTGCAGTACAGCTAAGCTACAATTTGATTAAATAATTTACCCCGCACACGTAGTTCCGCCCCAGTAGTTTGAGAGTAAGTGTAATAAAATTAACGGTGTGTGATTAACCTAACAGTTTTTGCTGTGAAATTCTCCAGCACCTCTAATAAAGCTTCAAGGCCATGTTTAAATGGTAATTAGTTGCAGTAACCAGTATTTTATCTGGCTTATTTATAGTTAAGTGGCACGCACTGCTGTCCTTATCGGGATGGACGAGTGCGGGTCGCAGTCGACTCGACTCGAGTTGACTTAACATATCAATGTCAAGTTGCTCTGTTTCTTATCCTGAGATGTAAGGACACTGATCTTCCGACTATATCGCACTATTTATTTACGTTACATCGTGTCATATTTCTTTAAAATTATTTTTCAGATTGTGGCGTTTTTATTGCACAAATAATTTTCACAATTCTTAGGTTTAGTAAATCGATTCAAAATATATTCTATGAGGTAGGTACGTGTATCGATACAGACATCGATAAAATTTATTATCACAACTTCCTTAAATTCGGCTCTATTGTTACATTATAATGTATCCACAAAAGCAGGAACAATGCATGAGCTTCCATATACATATTTCTAGTACTAACACCATTATGGCCGCTCATATAATCGACACGACGCGTTTGCTTAACATATTAAGGATTTGTATTGAAAATAAACTTTAATTTGCTTCGAATTCAGTATCTCTTTCCGGCGCGAAGGAAGACGGACATTGATGGATTGACGTTTGTGGATCGAAGTTTAGAATGGGCAGCGCGTGCGCCGATACTCTCGCATCCGGCGTCAATGCGGCGCTCCTCTTGTTTGGCGAGGCCGGATGCCGCAGAATAACTATACTTGTTCAATATTTATTTTTAGTTTTAAGAAGAAGAAATGTTCACGAATTACTTTTGCACGTAACTTAATTATTATATGAGCTATTACTGTTTCTGCAGGATTAGCTCTTTATAGCTAGAGTGGTACCTCAGCTCTCACATGACCCTGAGACATGATTACAAGCCGATATTTTTTCATTGAAATTCTATCTCACCTGGAGAGCAATAGTGCTCTCATATCGGCGAAGAAAGACATTGTAAGGAAACCGGTATATCCTCGAACCAAAAATTCGAATTCCACCAATCTATACTGGGCCAGCATGGTAGATTACGTTCGAACCTTTTCCTAGACAGGAGCCCTGAGTCCCAGCAGTGGGAACATTATAAGTCTGATTATGCTTATTATAATATCTCACCAGCTAGATCCAATTAGACCTTTCACGTACGAGTCTGTAGTCAACTCATCCCGCTTGCTTCTCGTCCCGCGGGTTGACTTGACCACCTAATTTATTATCTGCTTTTCTAGTGGTTAACTGATCCCACGTTCAAACTTAAAAAAATATCTATTGTTAAAAACTACTGGTTGATACAGTCGAGCGCAAAAGTGGTAAATCAAAATATATGTAGTAAAACGCAATTCAGTTAGGTTTAAACGTTTATTCTCAAAAAAATATTTTTATATTAAGTGGTACAGATAAACCAAACGTATTATATAATTAATAAACTATAATTTTTATTATTACTATATAAATAAAATCGAGACAAACATTTTTGTAACAAGAATATCCGTAAAAGGCCCTGACCTTGAAATTAGCAGTGCTCATGCACTTAATTTAGGTGCGTATTACAGTAAAAACATAGTTTTAGTATTTGTTGTGTAAATTGTGACATGCAAGTGTAAATACCTAATTGATAAATAAAAAATATATATTCTCAGCAACATAAATCAGTAACAAAAATAATGTTATTAATTGTATATATTTTAAGTTATAAAAATAAAATGGAAAAAATTCGACTTTATTCCGTGACTGTACTTATAATAAAATTGGGCAGCGGGACCAGTCGACCCATTCAAAATGGGACAGGGTCAACTGATCCCGCGGTATGATTTCGAGCGGGTTGAGTTGACTACAGACTCGTACACTGTTTTAACGTTTTTTCGATGATGAATGACGCAGTTTAATATTGTAAGAAGTACTCAGTTTCTAAGAAAGGTGAGCTATTATAGTTTGCCCTTGTGAGGCCTACCTACCTAATAATTTAACTAACGTACCCTGGTAATTAGTGACCAATACTTAAACACGTGATTATAGTCATGATAACAAACAACTTTTACTATGGTACCAATCAAGAAATCGCAAAAAAAAATCTACTGGTCAGTATATTTTTATGTTCGCTTAATTGGTCAAAATATACTGAACTTGCTAATGTGTTTTCACGATTTCAGGTTTGGTCCCAAACTTAAAATTGTTTGTTATAATTACTACAATCATGTGTTTAAGTATTGGTCACTAATTACCAGTCACCCTATATTAGCAAAATTCTAGCGAAACGGTAAATTTTATCTATAAGGTAATACCTTACCACAAATGTTTTATAAAGCAAGCATGGGAATAAGGGAGTACGAAGGTTACAGGTATAGATTAAAAAATAATAAAGAAAGGCACTTAATAAAACTTATTAGGAAAATGGCTTTATTGTAGACAACAATAGGTAGGCTATTTGGGGCGTTATAATGCGAATACAAAGGTGATTGAAGGGCTTATTTTCACAGTATAGGCTCGGCCCTTTGTGCTTCTACCGGCGTTCAAAGATTCTGCGAAAAAAAAAAACATTTATGATATATGAAATCATAAATATTTTAAGTCTTGTACCAATTTCAGAGAATTTTTACTGAATCCTGATTTCTTTAATTTCGTGAACGTGTTTCATTTTGCAGAAATCGAGAAGTTTACGATGATTATAATATAAAAAAAATTATTTGACAGACGTTGTCCTGTCCGAAAGCTTGAAAACAATTGAGATCCCGATTGTAGCGCCAACTATCGGGTTTTTCAGTTGTATTTTCAAACCGTCCAGGGATCGAGACATATAAAATTCCTGCCATTTATAAGAGTTGGGTGACAAACATGCATACAAAAGAAATACTTACTATTATTTTGAACTCTTTTTGAGTTGAATGAAGTATTGAACATTAACATACTATTATATATTCTGTGACATTAACACATATTGTATTAAGCATATTATATTTCTAAGTTTAATTATCGTACCTAACAATAGATACTTACCTATTATAAACGAACAAAAGAGATCCCTATTGAAAATAACAAATTATGGTAGGTAATAGGTCGATAGTAGAGAAAAAAGATAAGCTAGTACTAAATAAAACCAAAGAGGTCATTAACCTGATGATATATTTCACAACTTAGATCTTTACAAAAAGCTTTGAACGATTTTTCGTTCACGATTTACCCTAAAATGAAATCAACTTGAACAGAACTTTGATCGCGATAGTCGATAAAGTCGGATGTAAAAGTAGATAAGTTCGAAACTAAAGAGTTCCCAAAACTCTCTAGTAAAATTTAAACTACCAACTCAAGAGTTGTAGTGTTTCCGATTTGTTTTAGACGAAAAATTGGGGTGTAAAATTTTACTCTCCAACTTCTGAGCTCCATCGGAGAACGTACCGGCCTAGTGTAACGACTTCGGTCTTTCGCTGCAAATTTTGTGCATTAAATATAAACAGAAGTTTTAATCGGATAAGTTTTTAAGGCTTTAAAGATTCAAGAATAATCTTTTAGTTCAAGATTTTCCCTTAGGTTCCTTTGGTTACCCTATGCGAATCTTCTTAGATATAAAAATGAATAGCCGATTGTTAGTCTCGCTAAAACTCGAGAACGGATGTACTGATTTGGCGAATTTTGGTCTTAAAATATCCGTGATACTCTAGGGAAGGTTTACACGGTGAGAAAATATGGAAGAATGAATGAATATATAAAAAAAAAAAAAAATACGACTATTAGGTGGTAAGAAGTTCGCCGGGTCAGCTTGTCTTATCTTCTTATATATAAAAATAAATAGCTGTTCGTTAGTCTCGCTAAAACTCGAGAACGGCTGGACTGATTTGGCTAATTTTGGTCTTGAAATATTCGTGATATTCCAGGAAAGGTTTAAAAGGTGAGAAAAAAAGTATTCATTGACTATTAGGCGGTACGAAGTTGGCCAGCTCAGCTAATTAGAATATAATTTTTCAATCAGGAATCATCCCAGTTAAATTCGTTCTAAATAATAAAAAGAAACTTGAAAAATTAAGAAATAACTATTACCTTAGGTATAGCTATACCTTATAAATAAACATAATTTTTGACCCAAAATAACTACGTCAGATTTCAAGACTTAATTACGCAATACACTTAAAAATGTTGTTACTAATAAATGAAAATGTTTTATCTAGCAATTAACTTGTAATTAGTGAAAAAACGACCAACTGTGGGGTGTAATAAAAACACTAGAGGTCTATGAATAAGTTCTAGTTTTAATTAATGGTTTCTATTAGGGTAGGTACATGAAGTTCTAGACAAATATGCTTTGGTGAGAGCCAACTTTGATTAAAACGGGTATCATAAAGTTCTATACCAGAATATCGATCTTCATACTTGAACCTATACAATTTCTAGTGAGGCATCGGGACAACTAAATACAAGAGCGTGAGAGTCAAATAGGAGCTTCAAAAAATGCCATAATTACTCAGGATTATCGTCACTTTTTCATTAACATCCTTCTCTTAAAGCTCCGAGATTAAGTTAAAAGCATGAATGGCTTCGTCTTTTTTTACTTCATTCGTGATTATTCTAGGTTTTTTTTTTTATATAATATAGATTAGTGCCTGACTGCGATCGAATGGCGATGCGGTGAATAGTCTATTCACTCTAGCCTTGAAGACACTTAAATTATAAAATCGGACAGGAAGACCGCAGCAGGCAAATTGTTCCAGTCCTTCGATGTACGCGGCATACCTAAACGACGCGGAGGCGAAAGGCTTGGTCCATAATACCGTAGAGATTTCAACAATTTAAGGGTTTTTTTTATTGTAGGTAAAATCATCCAATGACTTCCCCTTGCCTTACGGCGGAGCGGGAGATAGTGTCAGACTGTTACTGACTAAAAACCTACCCCGTTCCTCCATTGCCTTGGTTCCAAGGCCCTGGTATGAAGGGTGGACACTCGCCATCGGGTTGTCTGATGGCAGAAACTTAGAAAGGCGATGACGGAATCAAGTTATGCAATTCCCCGAAAACCGAAAGTCTAGATACCCTACACGTTACTCTTGCTTTGTAGATACTATAAGAATTATTTTACTGACTACGGAAAGGAGAAGGAGATATATTTCGTGCTGTTTAAAATGTGTGTGCTAAAACTTTTAAACATACTCAATGAACCACGGTACTGTAGACATTGTAGATCTAAAACCGAATCCCAAATTTCAATTCCCAAATTTCACGCTAGTGATGTACAAATATTCGTTTTGCTAGAACAGCGAGGCAAAACTACTAAATTAGGCAAACATTGCTGATCATATAAGTAGTACAGTAACTAAGTAGGTATACTCAAGGGATTTGGAAGGTCAAGCTTGTGGTTTTGTTCCAACTTTACAGGATCCCATGGAAACTACAGGTAGGTGACCGCTAAGGTTGCCCTAATAACTTTTAAGGGTCGGTTGAAGGGGATGATGAAGGAAGGCATGCATCAAGTATAACCGTGACAGTTATACGCCTAGGATCCTTTTGACCTCCGGCGATACGTTCAGAACAATAGCAGCGAACGCATGGGAGATATCAGGAGAATAACTTGGCAACCCCAGCAGTTCATTCGCGTAAATGTTACGTACAATATTACTTCTGTCGGTATTCGGATACTACAGTTTTCCTGTTAGTAAGGGTTCCATATTGATTGGGGAAAACTCTTACTGATGTTTTATATCGAAAAAAAAAAAAAATGCAACTTAAATACGTTCATAGTTAAAAACAAGTCGATTATAATCCTCGGCACACAAGTTGGTCCATCATGGTGGTCAAACTTGAATGCGCACTAACTGATTTTTGATTTTTTAAATTATTGTAACCCCTTATAGGGGAAGAATCTTTCTCTATTATCATTTTGTTACACGAATTAAAATCATCAAATGACTACTATAATTGAAACCGTGCTACCCTACATGGGCTCTTATCTCTTCTTCCTGCCCTTGTCCCATATTACTTGGGGTCGGCACAACACGTTTTTTTCTTCCACTCTATCCTGTCAGCCGTCACACTATCACTAACTTCCTTTTCTTTCATATCACTCCTCACACAATCCATCCATCTCTTCTTCGGCCTCCCTCTTCCTCTCCATCCATATACTTGTAAACTCAGAACTCTTTTAGTAACATGTGTTTCATCCCTCCTCTTCACATGCCCATACCAAGACAAACGATTTCCTTTCAACTTTTCAGTCACTGGCGCCACTTTCAAACTTCCTCTAATATACTCATTTCTCACTTTATCCATTCTCGTCACACCACACATCCATCTCAACATTCTCATCTCCGCTACATGCAGTCTTTTTTCATCCATCTTTTTCACAGCCCAACATTCTGATCCATACAGTATGACAGGTCTTATCACGGACTTGTAAATTTTACCCTTCAACTTGAGTGGCATCCGTGGGTCACAAGTTGTTCCCGTGACCTGACGCCATTTCATCCATCCGGCGTTGATCCGATGTGTTACGTCTCGGTCTACCTCACCATCTCCTTGAACGAGCGACCCGAGGTACCGAAAGTCGGAGCAGATTGGTATGGGCGTTCCGGCGAGAGCTAAGGGCACAGGACCGGAAAGACCGCCGAAATCGCAGAACAAGTACTCCGTTTTGGTTCTACTTAATTTCAGGCCAACACTCTCCAGTCTGTGCAACCACACCTCCAATCTATTCTGGACCTCTAGGCCACTCTCGGCAACCAGCACAATGTCATCGGCGAAAAGCATACACCAGGGAGCCTCTTCCTGAATGTCCGACGTCAGAGCGTCCATTATCATCAGGAAGAGGTAAGGGCTGAGTGCCGACCCTTGGTGTAAGCCGACAGCCACATTGAAGCTGCT
Source organism: Leucania comma (assembly GCA_958295575.1). Classification (NCBI taxonomy): domain Eukaryota; kingdom Metazoa; phylum Arthropoda; class Insecta; order Lepidoptera; family Noctuidae; genus Leucania; species Leucania comma. The sequence continues at coordinate 14,320,984 of OY282480.1, read as the reverse complement.
AGTGGTGCCCACTGTAGACCGAACTTGGGTACGGCATCGACTGTACATCGCTCGGATCAACTGCACATACTTCCCAGGCACACCTTTCTCTTTAAGGGCCCACCACAGAACCTCACGAGGTACCCGGTCGTATGCCTTTTCGAGGTCAACGAATACCATGTGCAAGTTTTTATGCGCACCTCTGTATTTCTCGCACAGCTGGCGTATAGCGAAAATGGCATCCGTTGAACCTCGACCAGGCATAAAACCGAATTGGTTCTGTGAAATTTCACTCTCTTCTCTCAACCTCCTTTCAATAACTTTCTCCCAGGCTTTCATGGTATGTGACATTAGCTTTATTCCTCTATAATTGTTGCACTCAAGAACATCACCTTTGTTTTTAAAGATGGGCACCAAAGAACTGTTGCACCAATCATCAGGTATGGCTTCTTCCCGCAACAACTTATTGAAGAACAAAGCTAACCACATCCATCCATCCACTCGCAATAACTTCCACACTTCAACTGGAATTCCATCGGGACCAATGGCCTTACCATTTTTCATACCATTTACTGCTATTCTGACTTCATCCATACTAACCATTCTCACTAACCCTACATTCACTGGTTTACCCTCTAAAGACCCACTCCAATTATTTTCTTCGTTCATCAGTCTTTCAAAATAGTCCTTCCACCTGTCCTTGATTTCTTCATCATCCGATAGGACCATTCCAGCTTCATTCCTTACACATCTTATCTGACAAACATCCCTCGTCCTTCTCTCTCTTATTCTAGCAAGCCGGTACAGCTCTTTTTGGCCTGCAGGACTGTCCAGTGTATCGTACAATTTGTCTTGGGCCTTTGCTTTCGCTAAAGCTACGGCTTTCTTAGCTTTTTTCTTCAAATTATCATACTCCCTCTTTTTTTCAGCTTTCAAACTACCGTTTTCCGCTTCTACACGCTGCCATTCCTTGAATTTTCTTTTCTTTTCTTTCAACACATTCTGAATTTCTATCGACCACCACCATGTATCCTTATCTATTGTGCCTTTTCCTCTCGTCTCTCCCAAAATATCTTTCGCTGCATGCCTGATACACTCTGCCATCTCATTCCAGCTTTCATTTATACTTCGATCATTCATGTCTCCCATTTCTATCATTCTGTCCACCACTCGCTCTTTGAACTTTTTCGCACAGTCATTCCTCTCTAGCATGTGCCATTTTATTTTGGGGGGCGGGCGCTCTTTACTTTTTCTACACAGTATTTGGACCACTGATGTCATAACCAGGAGTCTGTGTTGCGAGACTAGGTCTTCTCCTGGAAGCACTTTGCAATCCTTGACGTGTTTTAAGTGGTTGCGCCTAACTAGAAAATAGTCAATTTGCGTCTTATGGTTACCACTTTTGTACGTGGCCAGGTGTTCGTCTTTTTTCTGAAACCACGTATTGGCTACTGCTAGGTCAAATGCAGTAGCGGATTGCAGAAGCATCTCTCCTTCATTGTTCGGGTTTCCATAACCCCATCCCCCATGTACTCTTTCATAAACACCTCTCATTCTTCCCACATGTCCATTAAAATCACCTCCCACTATCAATTCCTCGTGCACAGGGATGTTCATTAAAACCATATCAAAATCCTCCCAAAACTTCTCTTTCATCGTATTATCACATCCTACTTGAGGTGCATACACACTAATCACATTCAACATGACATTCTCTAACATCACTTTCACAATTATAAATCTATCATTCATCCTTTGTACTTCCATCACACTTTCTTTCAATTTACTATCTAGCACTATTCCTACACCATTTCTTTTTCCATCACTTCCACAATAATAAAACTTATATCCCTCACCAATTTCCCTCACTTTTGTTCCTCTCCATTTCGTTTCCTGCAAGCATGCTATGTTTATCCGTCTTCTTTTCAGTACATCCGCTAACTCTCTCGCCCTTCCAGTCATTGTCCCAACATTCCAACTTGCATACCTCAATCTTATTTCCCGAGCTAGCTTCTTACGTTGCCCCCGCCCGGGATGGTGCAACAACCCTGGTCCATTTCCCACAGGAGCCGGGTGCTGCCCCTGCGCGTCGCCTGTGGGGTACGCCCTAACTCTATCGCGCACTCTATTATTTCTCGACATGTTGCAGTTGATTTGGCAACTGTTTTATAGTCGGCCGCCAGCCTGACACCAACCCTCCTTGGGAATGCTTTTGTTGGTGGTTTACGCACCACCATGCGGAGACCTTCGGTGCTTCATAGTACGCACGGTCACAGAAATGTCCCTTAGTCGCCTCTTACGACACCCACGGGAAGAGATGGGATGGTGCCATTCTTTAAGTCCGAACACCATACGGACCCCTACATGGGCTCTTATAAAAGTGCCATATCTTTTAGGTCTTTGTAGTGGTTTATAAGTGCCCATGTGCCTTTGTGAAATAAAAAAAATATTTTGATTTTGAGTTCTTCAAGACTATTGTCGGTCAGTAAATGAATAAACGTAGTTACTTAAGATTCCTATAAAGTAGATTGGTTTACTTAAGTATTCTTAATAAAAATAAAGAGTAGGTGTTAAAACAGTCTGTTAGGTACATATTAAAATAAAACAGTAACCATTATTTATTCAGAGTTTCGTGTACAATTGTTACGTGTACACAATCGCTAAGTTTTATGTCTACCGTCTAATGATGATTGATGAAATATTTATGAGCGACCATTGTAACGCATACTTTCTGTTGAGCCCTTAATATCATATTAATTGCTGTACCCAGCAAATTGCATGGTTTCCGTGTGAAATATTTTGTAAATTACATGTTTTGAATTAAGTTGGCCGATTTTCATGATTCGTGAAAATGTTAATTGAATTTTGCCTGAAGTATTAGGCGACTTAGTTTATTATTGAGCGGGTATCGTATAGCAACTCATGAGCTTCATGCGGTGCTTAATTTTTGCAAATAGGTCACAATATTTCACTCCTGACGAATAAGTCAAGTTACCTGTTACTTTTTTTCGAGAAATATCAACAAATACGACGAGTATCTCGGACGTACGCGTCCGCGTGTGGGAACGGTCATCACGCCCCAGCCGCCGGGATCCCGATCCCGATTTTCGGCCACCGCAGGCGCGGGCTTACAGACGGCGAGTAATGGGTAGCTCGACGTTCGATCGTTCGGACCGAGCCCAAGTCGTCGACGGTGCGTATTGTTCCAGCAAACAGTAGGGCCCACGGCGTCGTCACCTCCCACGGCGTCGTCACCTCCCACGGCGTCGTCACCTTCCGTTTGGCGCAGGTGCTGACCGAACACGGCAAGTTCGGTCCGTACCTGTACAAGATCCGTGCGGAGACGACGCCCGGGTGTCGCCACTGTGCGGACCGCCCGGTGGACACGGTGGAGCACACAGTCGAGGTGTGCCCCGCTTGGGAAGAGCATCGCCGTGTCCTCGTGGGGGCGATCGGCGGCGACCTCTCGCGCCGGGGCTTGGTTCAAGCCATGCTCCGGAGCGAGGAGGAGTGGCAGGCGGTCGCCTCCTTTTGCGAAGCAGTAATGCTAGTAAAGGAGGAGGCCGACCGCCTTAGGCAAAGGCGGACACGCCGCCGCCGCCGCCGGGTTTCCGATCCCAATTTCCGGCCACCGTAGGCGCGGGCTCGCGGACGGTGGGCAATGGGTAGCTCGCTGTCCGTCCGTCCGGTAACAGACCGGTCCGAGCTCAGGTCGTCTACGGCGCGCACCGTTCCCGCGCGCCTCAAGGAGTTGTCAGCAAACTGTAGGGGTCCAGCAGGGCCGAAGCCTACTGGGGCCAAAGTTTATGCGAGAGTGTCACCACGGGCCCCGGGACAAAGGCGAGGAATGGAAAGGTAGGTTTTTAGTCAGTAAAAGTCTGACACTGTTTCCCGCCCCACCCAAGGGCGGGATTCGTCTTTGGATGATTTTACCTACAACAAAAAAAAAAAAAAAAAAAAAAGCAAACAGTAGGGACCAAGTAGGGTCGAAGCCTACTGGGGCTATGGGTTCGCTTCTGAAAGGAAGACCCGGCCCTAGCATAAAAGGCAATGCAGTTACTAGGCGCCTAGTTCCTTCCGGTAGCTTAGGTGCCTTCCGCTCCGCCCAAGGGCGGGAGATGTCATTGTACTGACAAGACTGACACTTTCTAGCTCCGCTCAGAGCTGGTGAAATTATTTGATGAATCCCTATCTCAAGAAAAACTACAGCCTTCTCAGGAACTAACTAAATCTTACATCACAATAGTATTTAAGTAATATAAAGATTTTTCTAAAACATTTGCCTTTCACCAGATACTTGAATTCGCAATTCCGGTATAATTTCAACATCGTAAAGTTGTAATAATACAATAGTATAGTACAGATGAACATCGCATAAACAATATTAAATGTCCTCAAAATTCGTCATTGACACCGCGTGCGAGTAATAACACGACAGTAAAACATGTAACAGGCTTTGCATAACATGCGATACATATTTTGATAGCTGACTGTACTCTGCGATTAAAACGCCCATCCGAGAAGAAATTAAAATTATATTTTGGAAGCTGAAGCTTTGGAAGCTTAAATTATGAATTATTTCTTGGAAACCGAAATCAGGAAGCCTTTTGAGGATTGATTTACGATTGTATTTCAGGAATCTAAAAATGTAACTTAGACTGAGGAAATCCGTATTTTACCTTAAGAAAATTGAGGTTAAATTTTCAGTGTAATCTTAGTTTGACTCGAAAACCACTACAATTAAAATGTTGACACGTGAATTTTGTCCAGTGCTGGGCGATTCACTGGACAAAAGTCATGTGTGTTTTCGATTAGGTATGAAAGAATTGGATGAGATCATTAAGGATTTTTTTTTAGAATATACATATAGGTAATCGGAACTTGCGTAAGTTACCTTTTCTTGATCTTCTTTTGTTTATGCGTTTACTTACTAACGCGGTGTTCAATGATCACGTTTTAAAATAAAAATGATTCATAATTTGTGGTGGCGATGATTCGTTTATATCTCGGTTTGTAGCAAAACTGTCAACAGCTCACAAGTCTGCCAATAAAGCGACCTTTGATATGGTTATTAAATAATCTCCATATTGAATCAAACTACAAATCATACAAATAACGGCAGCACTGATAAATGCTATCCAATAAAATGTAGAGTGCTTACCTTAAATCAATGGAATGGAAGCCTCGTTCATCAGACTAGCTTGATGTGTAATTGACCTGAAAAGATAAAAATAAATTGACTTTTTACGTCCACGGAAGCTGGTAGGAGAAAGAATGACAGTCATATGAAAGCATAATTAAACGCAATGAATCGCATATGCGGCGACGTCCGACGACCTTCATCAGTCTTCCAGACGCAACGTCCCTCATTCATATTCCCTGCTCGTACGCAAAATATTTTCATATTTAGATTAACCTAACATATTCTGTGTTGTTTCAGTATAATAAGTTTTTGCGGAGAACTCGAACAACGGCCTCGCATAATGAACTTCATTCAATAGACGTACAGTATCTTCACTAGGTACAATTTAGGTAAATATACGTAACAATATGGCCGCAACTATATTTTTATATGAAGGCGTAAACTGTGACATCACCGTTTTATGAGTACCAAAAATGAGAACACAAAAGTCCTTCTACCTAAAAGATAGGGTTTGAGCAAAATATAGTATCATGTTTCATATGTACATAGATATACGGACAAGTAGCTCTATCTTGTGTCATTTGAGTGTTAAAGAGGTTCTTCAGACAAAAGTATTGAATACCCGAACTAGACGTGGGGAAAATACAAATGTTTCATCTTACAGCGGGAAATAAACTTGATCATGATGATTAAGAAACATTACGAATAGTTTTATTATCCGTTAGACACTTTAATAATAAATGTAAGCAGCACGACTTTGATCCCTGTACAACTAGCGTGATGTCCGCCAGAAGACCTATACCTAAGCTTCAGTTTTAGGTAGTCTTCTAATTGTTTCCCCATTTTTAAGCTTCCGTACTTACCTTAAAAGAAAAAAACGGAACTCATAAAGGAACACTTTGTTGTCCGTCTGTCTGTTTCTGTAAAGACGCTTTATCTCGGCAACGCGTGGAGGTATCGAGTTGAAATTAAAACCATTATACACAGGTCTACGATCCCTTGAAGCTTTAAAAAAATCGAATACTGTAGTGTGTGATAGTTTTTCTTTTTGTATAAGCTGTAGCACCTGTGATAAATCAATATAATCCTAAAAATATTGAACTTCAATACCCAGCCAGGTTTGCAACTACACCAAATTATCGTTTGAGTCATATGTAAAGGTTATCGCATGCTATTTCCAATACCCGCAACGACGCAGTCAAGTTTCATAGCACGTTTATCAAAAATATTTGGCACATAAAATGTAGCACAGACCTATATTTCGGAGTCGACTAATGGTAGTTTATGTGAAGGTTATAAACTCCTAACGAGCTTTGTTTACAGTAAACATTAACAATAATATCGTCCGACCGTATACACAACATTGCTTTTAGGAATATTTGAAAAAAAAAAGCATTCCCTTGGTAATATTTGATCAATATAGGTGTACGTACGTGACTGTGTGTACTTGTTTACATACTTTGACGCTAAAAGCGCTCATAATTTTATTTATACAGTACTGAATTCATATGAAGTAACTAAGTATGTATGTATAACTTGTGTCACATTTTTAGTTTCTTTAAAGTGGGGCAACTCGAACTCGAGTTGTTGACGTTTTGCCTTATTCAGTGTTGTTTGACAAACAAACGGAAAAGCTAACACTTGATCCAATTCCCTACGTGCACCTATGGAAATCCGTGCACACAATCTTCAAGTATTTTCCAACCGAGCGAATTCCTCGATTTTTAAAACGCAATTGCTTGAACTCAATGCAGCACCGAGACCGACATCTCAGACTTATTTTAATCAAACGAAGCCGGGGAATTTCATTACAAGTCCTGTAACTTATTGCCCGCGTTTGTTTTAACTTAGATGAGAACTGAGAATATAGTACTGGATCCGATATTCTTTAGAGGAGCAAACGTGATTCATTGTGTAAATAACGCGTTCCACTTACTCCTGGTTATCGTTTCAAATACCTTCACTACTAACAAGAATTTTCGATACGATGTTACCTCCGAACCAGCCATTATGATTCAGGCACGGAAATGCCGTCGACATTCACGAGTGACCCCACACGCACGACCAACGATTCGCTAATAAAAGTTATATTGGATCCACACCGAGAATAGAATAACGACACTGAAGCGGTGATGTTATAAAAGGCCCTTCGAAAACACGCTGCAATAACTTTAAAGCTAAAAATAATAAAAATTGCCTCTCGCTTAGCTGAGGTTTGTCACTTTTCTGCATACTTTTCGCGAAATGTTAGAATCCAAAGACGCGAGTAGCACAAAAGGCTCTCTCGAAAATGTTTTCCTCCACTTTTCTCTCAAGGCGAGTGCTAGGCGAGGTGCGAAGTTAAAGTGTTCGCTGGAGGAGTTATGATTATAAATGATGCAGAGGGTCGAAGCAAAGAAAGCCGGTAGTCGTTTACTACATCCCTGCGGATGAAAATGTAAGCGCGCCGCAGCCTAGACACATCAACTCGAGTAATCTTACATTACACTGTGATCCACTGAATATTTGATCAAGTACGCGAGGTTGGAATTAAAGTCACCTTGAAATAAAGTTACACACGCATATTTGTCTGTAACAATTTCAACATCCTAAATTCAGTGGGTCTACACAACATACAACAGCCCAATTAGTTACCAATAAACGACAAAGTAAAATCAGATCGTTATAATTATGAGATAGCTCTGATCCCTATTTAAGGCGAAGAGGCAGAGGTTTGTAATTGCGTTCCTCATTAGGCAGCAGTCGCGTTTTGTGAAATTAGATTTTATTTATGAAATTCCATTGGGTATGACCTGAATCAAATTCAGGACACGGGACGCGATTATGTTTAACTTTTCATGCTAAAATTTTCGTTGAATACAAATGGGCTAAGTTTTTTCATTTTAGAATTCATTGAACCGTGGCGTGTAAGTACACGTTAGATGTGATGTAATTAAGAGGGAAAGTCTTTTTGTTTGTTTATGTGGAACTGGTGCCGTGCTGCCGAGATAGCACCATCTATCTTCACGGCTATCTACCTTCTATGTGGGCCACACGGCATTGTTTGCGCACGCGAGGGAATTAACTTGAGTTATCTTTTAATGCTGCTGAATACATACTCTGCTATCTACCTATGTGATAACAATCTCGGAACTTGATTGGATCTCAAAACCGTCTCCATAAAATATTAGCCTATGACCCTTCAGCAAAGACGTATTCGTTGCCAGAGAATAATTTATTACAATAGAGGTTTTCTAAGAATTCATCAGCAACTTTCATACGATAGCGAAGGTATTATTTTTGATTAAAACATTGCTACAATAATAAAGATTTTGTTTGAGCTACGTTGTCTGAAACTTATGATGCATATAAATAAACTGCATGATGGCGCAAGTAATAATAAATAAAATAAAATACAATTATCATTTTATTACCAGGTAATGAGTTATTAGAAAATTGATAACAAACTGACATAATAGGAAAGGAGAAGAACCCATATATATGCCATATTGTATGTAACATATAGTAATATGTTACATACAATATGGCATAACCACCAAACATAATCTTACACTGCGGTGCACGCTAATTAGAAAGCATTTCAATTTATAATTATTATGTCCAGAATTCTACTCAAACTATAATATACACGGAAACATGGACCTAAAGGTTTGCATGTTTTAGAAATACTTTCTATCAGGGTAATACATAACAGCTTTGATCGCGTCGTAAAAAATGTAGAGGTGGCTAACACGCCATGTTTCTTTGTAATACGAACGTTATTTCAAGGTTCAAAATGTGACTTGTAATAACATGACACGGGTAATGTTACGTTTTGCATACGTGTCCTCATATTTTCATGTTTCAGTTATGAGGTAATGTCGTTAAAGCCGTGAGCTGATTTTTAGATGTCATAATCAGAATGTGATAAGTACATAGGTACCCAGTATATAAGTAAGTATATCACAGAAAAGATGAAAACTCCGCAGATAATGGAGAACGAAATACAAGTGAATAATATCGGGTTGAAGATGAAGCGATATAAAAAAGAACACAATGACATTTTTAAAAGGAGAAATACGAGTATACTTAATGTGAAACTCTTCTGAAAGGTTTTACAGCGGACAACTTCAGTTGGGTAAAAAGAACTAAGCAGTAAAGCCAGGGATAACGTTAATTAAGGTAGTGAAGAACGGTACGAAAGATTAATTCGCTGATAAAACAACTTAGTGCCGGAGCAAACTAGTACAATTTGTAAGAAGCTAAATGACTCGGTGATTTTAGATGGAAGAATAGATACTTTTAAAAGATTCAGATAAAAATCAAAGCGTTTAAACGGGAATCAAACAATGATCTCATTTACAAGAAGTTTAGAGAATTAGGTAAGGATGACAGCGCAACTAGCAGTCACGTTCAATATTTCATCGACAAGCACTCCCAAATGTGTAAGAAAGAATATCATAGATTTTATATTTTCCTTAACAACAGATGGTTATAATTTTATCCTCGAGAGCATCCTTGATGGACATTACCCACATATACAAAGATGATGGACAGTGAATCACGCGCTGCGTGTGGTCCCCTTGTTTGTTTAAGAGCTCCTTTCTAAAATATCATAAAAAATTTAAGAGTATAGTTTACAAAACTTGGCAATGGTTTGTGTAAAAAATATTTACAGTAACGTGGTTTGTTTGTATTGTTTTAGTTTAGATTAAGATATTCAGTGGTTAAAAGTTTAAGTATCGACGTATATTGGCATAAGAGCAGATGGTAACCGCATATCCCGAGTCTTAACTTGTAATAAAGATTTATCTTCGGACTTAGTTTCATAAGAGCACGTGCAATTTAGAGTCTTATCCTGGTCTTAAAGAAATATATTTGTTGAAATTTGAATGAACCTTTTTTTTGTAGTTACCAATAATAAATAAATTACTTTTTAAGAGACACTCCAAAAATTGACAGAAATAAATGAGATGATTAAGAAAGATAATTAATTTAAGAAGTCACACACATGTGCTAACTAAAGAGAATAAGACAAGTGTGAGATTTGTAGCGCCTGCTCATTCGAATCTTCTAAAGATAAATATAATATCATGATTTCATATATCTAATTCTGTAAGTAGTTCAAACGATTACGATAAATCCAAATAAAGAATGCTGCGTATGCTTCAGCTAATCGAACATTGTGCAATGGAAATTGTTAAACAATCAAAATAGTTGAGTGTTTCACAACATTCTAAAAACCTTCATTGGACAAATGTTCGTTTTCTGTAATCACCTAGTTTTATAATACTCGTACCTAACTCAGCCGTTTACATGCAATTGTATTTCCTGTAGAAGTTGCTTCACAAGTACGATACAGAAGACAGGAAATCAACGATAAGATAGATAGATGTATTTTTTATTATACAGCAGAAATAAAATTAAATAAAGAACAAAAAAGAAGAAGAAAAATGGAAGAAATATACAAAAAATAAAGTAAAAAGAAAAAAAGAAGAAAAAGTAAGTAGTTAAATATACTTACAAAAATTTGAGGTTTCAGACGACTTCGTTCTAACCATCTGAAGTGGAATAGAAGTCGATAAATGTGCAGGCGACGTTGATATATACTATTTCCGCAGACTGTTGGACAATCTATCATCTGATATTGATCCATGAGGTCTGCGGCTGTTTACTACTGCAACGACCCATAAATCATGATCGAGCAAGTGCTATAACAGCCTAAAATGCTAATTGAATGTTGAATACATTTAGAATTCATCGCTGGAGATGCAAAAGTAATAAATGTATCAAGGCTACGGAGAAATTCAATTTAAATAAAAGATAAATTATGCTTTCTGGTAAATGAAAAATGATTAGTCATTTAATTCAATATGATCGTTGTTATTTTAGATACTTCCGAGTAAGTCTATACAATTTTCAGTGAACTTTTAAATAATACCAGCTTGAAGGTATTGATTTTAAATTCCTAATACATACTCTGCTCTCCCTCGCTGCATTGTTCATATAAGTTTGAGACACATTATAAAATAGTACTGAACCAATTGTCTTAGATTGATTGAAATGAAATCAATATGCAAGCAACAAATACAAGCAACAGCTGCAATTGCAATCCATGAATACAATCAGTCCCTATTAAATTCTTGTAGTTAGTTGGTATGCCGAGGCGTGTTGCATACTAATAAATAACAAACAACTAATATTTCTCCATGTTCTCGTTCCTTCTTTGCTAAAACTACTAAGAAATAATCTATTGCACCTATTTGATGAGTAAGTGCTAATTCACACTACATCGCAAAGGCCGACAGTGTGAATGCCCTCATTGTTCTTTTAAAACAGAATAATTTGGAGGCATGAGAAGATATTGACATCGATCTGAAGGAAAAAGGAGGTCTCATGAAACAAACAATAGTCCTGATAGTTATCTTCGTATTAGTCATATATAAGACTTAAAATTGGTACTGTGGTTACTTATCCTGCAGTTTGAAATCATAGACCAACAGTTAACTACTGCCTTATTTACCTGTATAGATGAGTACAGAATACAAAGAATGGATTCAAACAGTCAGCTTTGTCAAGAAAGGAAAACGCACAGCAAGTATGAACAGTGACATCACAAAAAGCGGAATATTAGCAATTCCTTCCGCCACGTTCTGCCGTTCCGCCCGAACGCCTGTTTTATGATCAGACATCGCCTCGCTTTTCGCTCCTCGCTCCGAAGCATGTCTCGCGTTGCTATCATAGCTCCGGGGAAATTTTGTACACCTCGTCGCTTCGTACCTAACATTAGCATCTGCTGAATAATATAATTCCATTCAAAGGTATGGAATGGATGGTGCATGATCACGTGATGTTTCTTTATAACAACGAAACGAAAAGCAGTTTAATGGTTCAAATATGTCTCAATGTTTGTAGTAATTATAAAAACGCGAATTAGATAAACATGCTATCCATCGTACTGCTCGGCAGTTTTATCCACATTTTTGGGACCGATAACTTGACGTATTTATGTTCTTATTTGCATTACTACACTCATCAAGTAAGCAGTAGTTTCACCTTCATAAAAGTAACTTGACATTGTGACTGTGTGATTAGCTTGTGTCGCGACTAACCAAGGTTATGAAGCAACCAAAGTATATTTTAAAAATAGGATTTTTAAGTCCTCTTCTGTCTAGTGAGATACAGTCACAATTTAATGTAAATTACTTTTGTTTAAATGTAAGTTAAAACAAATAAAGATGGGAGGAGCTCGTGGATAAATAATAATAGATATATGGGTCAATGTTTAAGGTTAAGCTACGCTTGCTGAGGTTGATTCGTGGATAGGTGACCAGACATTCCATATCGAGATTGTTCCGAGGCTTCGGAAAGCATGTTAAGCCGCTGATCCTGGCTGTTTTTTGAATGTCATTGACAGTCGTTTCGGTCAGTCAGAAATCCGAAAATCTGACATGAGTCTTGCCAAGAACTCATGTCAGAGAGAATCGTAATACTCAGTTACTGAAGTGTGGATGTCAGATAGGTAGTCGCTTCTTTTAAAAACTAGTATTCAGTCAGCTAAATCCGTATCTCTACGCAAAGATCACTTTTATAAGAATATTCGTTTTTACTGGTAGTCTTTATACAATACATTATATTTAGGCACAAGCGTGTGACCATCATGATAGGAATAATACATGTTTTACCACATTCTGTTTTAGGTAACTGCCCATGACCTTCGTAACGAAGGCTAATCAGGGTATAATCAATTACATTATTAGCGACGGATCACTGTCAAGAATAGGCCGCTCTATTCTTAGCTATTCTGAGCAAGAGGCAATTTTTGTGTCAGGTTCATTGCACTCATGACTGACATCATACTTCGAAGACCTGGGAGAGTTTACAAATAACTCATGAATCGTTTTAGCCTCGTTGCAATCTAGATTGTTTTGAAACAAACGAGCGAATCTCATAAATGTATAAAAGATGGATAAAATCAAACCACGTAATATAATTCAGAGCACTGCATCGACTTCCTCATGTAAGAACTAGCGAAATCGCTGCCATAAAATGTTTAGTCGTTAAAAATGATATCTTTGCACATAAAATTGATGATTTCACTCGATTTCCTGCGTTCAAAACTCAGGCAAGAGCATTTCTATCAACGTTTATGTTTAGCACTGTGTCTTACTGGCGATAACTGCCTTGCTCAAGCGCAGTAGATTTCGGCTTGAACAGTCTTTATATGGCCTGAAGAATAATGTGTAGCAGTAACGAAACGAGTTAAGGTTTGCTGACAATATGTTTGTAAGTGAAGTCGTTTTCCTCCTTTGCGTTACAGTTTGCGCAGAAAAAAGGAAATGCTGCAACCCATATTTTCCTTACATCACTGATATGTGAGAACTGAAGGCACTAGTAGTATCTATTTTTATTCTACAAAATAAAACATTAAACCCTTTGTATATCTAATTGTAAGAATACACAATATTTAATTTTATTCTTTGCTTTGATCATATAATTATGTTATATAGTCTAGTTACCAGACTCGAGTATACACCGTTCAATTTTGGTCGTTTTAATCCCACGGAGGATCGATTCGGTATATGACATACCTACTATCGATTTGTAAAGATAAAATTAAAAAATAAAGTACTTTTTTTAAATTTCGAATTAATTTACTCATGTACGAAATTAATTTCTTTAAGTAAAGTCAGCTGAGCGAGGCCAATAAACTGTAGGTAGTTAGTACGCAACGACCGACAACTACCTACAAGGTCATTGACTCGTTTACTTATAGAAATTAATTTCGTACATGCGTATATTAATTCGAGTTTTTGAAAAAAAAAGTACCTTATTTTTTAGTTTTTTCTTTACAAATGGATAGTATTTCATGTACCGAATCGACCCTCCGCGGGATTAAAACTAAAATTTAACGGTGTATAGTTTTTGATGTAAAATTTAGTACTTCATTGATTTGCAGTACGCGTAATAAGTAGGGGGTACGCGGTCGTACCCCCTTCTTATTTTAGGTTCTTACAGTACATCCTAAGGTTGTCTGGTAGATATCGCTGACAGCGATATGACCGCCATTATACCCTGATTTAAGTTTGTGAAAAAGTTTAGTTACAATTTTGTTGTACAATAAAGTTTATTCTATTCTACAGATTCGAAGATTGAATTTACCCGCATGACCAACCATAAAAACATTTCTGTATTATTGTATCTCTCCAATATTTGTGGCAACTGGTGCCATATGTCGACGCCCTGACAAATTGAGTTCACCTTAAAATATACGACTACGTTCGCTCTCGACAACTTTATTACGTTTCTGTGTTAAGACTATTCCAAATGGGGTGTTGTTAAATTAAAACAAAATAATGATTGATAACTTTTATGGTGACAGAGTCCAAATGAGAAAAGTAAGCCTAGAGAAAAATTAAGCTTTGCGTGTTTACATCAGCTATGTCGCAATAGCATATCTTCACGTAGATTGTAAGAAGGGAGAGAAATGACTTGACAACTTTTTATCATCTTATCTTTTTTTATTTTGAGTGTAAAGAACTTGCTTCCTTGTTTATCTGGGAATAACAGAAAAACTACGTAACACCTGCATTCTTTGCTCACGAGTTATGCAACTGGAGTTAGGGAAAAGTTATCGTCAAGTTACCACTCTTGTGCAATTTCATCCATTTGTTGGTAACATTGTTTTATAGAAAGAAAGAAAGAAATTTAATTTATTTGGCACAACCAATAAAATAGACTCTCTCAATAAAATAGGACTACAGTACGATAGGTCCTTCAGTATAAATACCAGATAAATAGCGCCTGATGCTGGTTTTCAACTGAACCTGAGGTTTTGACGTAAAGGAAGTAAATCAGTTTTGTACTAGAATGTATAAAGGTGACGCTTACTATAGCCACTTGGTCTATCAGTAGTTAAGGTTCTTATAACATACTATTTTTCTTTTCCTGGTTGTTTTACTTCGGTTTAGGTGTCTCAGGTACCGTTTCTTCACTATTATGGAATAAGCATGTAACTTTTAATTTGCTAAATTAAATAATTTTTAGCTAGCTCTAGTAAATCAATATTAAACAACTTTTAAAATAATTGTTCATCAGCAACGAACTCCAAAGTTGCTAATAAGAAAGAGAAGACTGATATGGAATATGACGTCAAAGTTCACCATGCCCTTACGGTTGTCATAGAAAACAGCGTTTTGGCGAGAGAGACAGATATACATGTTTGTTTAATATTGTTATAACTCGTTTGCTTTTCTACTGATTTCGACATTGTTTTCACAATTAATATTCTATTTTTGTATATTTATTGATAAAGTGGTAAGATAACAAATATTTTGTTCATGCATATTCTATATTAACTCTACTAGTTCAAAATTGTAAATTGTAATGTATGTACATATTATTCATAACTAAATATTGATTAACCATTGCCCCAGGCGTAACAGTAATAAAATGTTCAGATTAAAGATTACAATCGTGCATTAAGTAGCAAGTTGCGAGTCTATCGCCCACCCACATTCCTTTTACCATTATACCTTGTTTACTTCAAAAACATGCTGTGACAAGTGGCTGACTTTCTGTTTTTCTATCCTTTTCCTCATTTTTTTCACGAGCACGGTCCCGCTTGACTGACTTTGACGGACAGGCGAAGATCTTCATTGAGTGTCCGTATTTTTATAACCTTGGGTAAGTACCCCAAGGTAAAAAGACATGGTCAAATCAAGTGATTTGACCATGTCTTTTTGCCTACCCTGTATTCTTTATTACCTCAATCTCCTACACTGTTGAATGGATATAAATAACTGAGACATCGTTAGATTCGCCTTGATAACCCAAATCTACTCAGATTTTTTAGTTATATTAAATAATAGTCTAGGCTAAACTCATTCTATCCAATTTGGGTCCCGACTGCTACCTTCATTACGTTCTGTATTGTTATTACCGCAGTTAGGTTTTTTAAATGTTATGTGTGTCTTGCTTTCGTCGTCTATTGGCGGGTTTCTGAATTGAGTATTTTGAGTTAAGAACGACTCAAACCATACTTAAATGCCAAATTTTGACAGATTTGCAGGCTAAAGTAGAGTTTGAGTAATTCTCAACTTCAAATGCTTAAATCAGAAATCGGGGGTAAGTCTTTCTGTTAGAAAATAGACATCAGCAATATTTTATTGCAGTAATGTAGTCTGTGCTGTCAGAAACACAGAATCCGATAGTGTTGAAAAGGAAATTAATGAATTAAATCAACATTAAATGAGTAAATCACATTCATTACTTTTCCCTGTGCTAGAAAGCCGAAGGGATATGAAATGAAACAACTATATCTTGTAACCAGTTGCGTAGAAATCTTGTCCGCGTAGGCGTAGTCGAGTTGCTTCACCGGTGGATAACTTCGTGAATGGGATCGTACACAGGATAAATAGCTACAAGACAAAACTAAATTGGATATTACCGGACTTTTCCTTTTACCCAGCCACTTCGGAAGTAGTTACGATTGAAAGATACAAGTTATTGTATTAGATTGTGAGAAAATAAGTTCTATTATCTTTGTCTATTTATTAGTCTGTCGACTGGGAATTTGGCGCTTGAACAATGTACGTGCCTGTCAATATGTCTGTGTTCCACAGCAATCATCTTCGGTTTATTGTTTTAGGTAGACAGTTTCTTTGTTTTCCGAAGGGCAACGATTCTGACAATGCGTATTAACAGCCATATCTCAACAGATTAAGCCAGTAATAAATTCGCCTTTAAACATATCATCGGTTCGTTGGATCCAATTAGCGATCCCATATGGTGTTATCATATTTTTTTGTGCTCTCATTTAATGCAAGGCTTCGAATCTCAGCGTATTGATATTCTTGGATCGTGCCAGATGTGCTTGTACTTTTAAACAAATTGAAATTGTAGTACCTACTCTTTTGATTGATGAAGAATTGTAATTTAGCTTTTGAATTCGATCTTGCAACTTTCTTAAGAAAGTTTTACAGGTGAACAGATACTCAACCAATAAGCGACTCTTTAGAGCCACATACAAACTGGATAGTAATAGCATAATGCTCATTACTAATGCAATACAATAATACTTGTATCCGTCAAGTGCGTTTCTCTTTACGATCGTCGCACGCGTCAACTTAGTATATCCGAAGCCCTCAGAAAGTTCATTGCACCCATTCCACGGTACCAGATAACTAATGTGAGAAAACACATTCCCCGAATGGTACTTATGACAGTTATGATAATATTTAGGCGCTCCACTAATTAGAATTACACTGGAGTGACGATCATTTGAGAACTTTTTATCCTATGTTTTCATTGGACGGAGAAAGTCTTGACATTTTAAAGCCAATGTTGTCTGTGAAGGCGAATAAATAACCGAGGAAGTTTTCAATGGAACTTCGTTAGCACCGAGTTCAGTATCAAGTAAACTTTTGAACCACGACCATAAATTACCTAGAGGTGGGTATTATCACTTCATAATTTATATCGTAATCGGGGAAGTTTGAGATCCCTGTAATCGAATTGCTATTTTCGTTTGGTGGAGAACAATCCGTGAAATAAGAACTTTCTGATAAAGTGATCGAGGATCGAATGCTACAATAGTTTGGTCACGTATTTATGTTAGATAGTCTAGTGTTTGTTCTGTAACTCAAACAGACGATACTAATCATCTTTAGTATTTGTATTATTGTACATTTTGAGGAAAGCTGTATTATTAGCGTTTATATTATTATCATTAATTGCTAAAGCACTGGCATTTTTATTTAATTGCAAATCGATGAAGCATAAAACGCGGGTCAATGAGATAACGCTTTTCTTTCGAGGTCGATCAAGCGTGGTTGTGTTTTATTGTAGATATCGGCACGTGAATCCCTCTCCATCACATTCCGAACGCGTTTAAATTCAGAAATTAGATCTGCAATATCTATTGCAGGCATCTCAACCAATCATCGCGTTCAATATTGAAGCTATCATATCCATAAAGTAGTCAATTCCGCCGCCAATTGACCGACGCGGCAAGATGGTGCAACTGGCTAGGGTGGCAACACTGACCTTAATTCGAAATAGATCGGCGGAATACATTTATGAGCTGAATTAATCACTTTATTGGCCACAATGACCGCCATTGATGACAATGCGAGTGGGTTGGCCCCAGGATCGGCATCGGCGGCTCGATCGCCTCGAAAGTAGAGCGTATGTTGACCCATACATTGTATTCATCTAAATTACACGGCACTGATTCAAAATAGAGTCGTTATTAGATTGGGAATGGGCCATATGAGACATTAGCAGCACATTATACACGATATAATGAAGCAGTGTGTCCAATTCGATCGTAATTTTGAGAATTAATCAGGTCTACCAGCTGTGCTTAATGAAAATCACGAAATAATAAATGAAATCGAGTTTTAATTTTCATTACCGAACCGATCCTGTGATGTATAACCTAATTTTATTGGGAAAGGGGATCAAAGCTTGGTAATGGTCGGTGATGACGTCACATTTAGTCAGAACCGATCCGCAATGTCACCATTCAAACAATGAGCGATCCATTTCGATGGGTTTGCCGGACCATCGCTTGCTTTGTTTGTCGTTAAAAAGCTTTGGGAAACAGAGGTTCGGTTAAAGTATTGGAGATGTTCGCTGGCGTAATTGAGATATAACGTGCAAGGCTGCCATTATTATGAAACTGTTCAACATAAAGCGGCTGGTTGTTTTTATTTGTTGACGACAATTTGACCTCGTCTAATGCAATAGACGGGAGATCTCCGCCAGCAGAATGAGTCACAAGCGCATAAGTCGGTCCAGTCTACAGTGATGATTCAATAGCTCTATTCTTGCAATGCTCGACAGTTAACCAGTGACAGCTTTATGTATATACAAGTATGTTGTAACAAACTGTATTGTAACGTAGTCAAGCAACAAGAAATAGGCCAACAATACCCTTAAAGCACAAGGTATGTTGTGTAGAAAAGTTACGTGAATTTGCGTGTTCCACGCTAGTCTGTGGCAAGACTACTGACGTCTAACTTTGTGCTTCTATAAACGAATTCCGATTCCTAGAGGACATTACGAACAAACAAACTTAACAAAAAGGTTGTAACATAAATAAAGCTGTAGAAAAAGTTGCTGCTGAGGAGTTCGAGGATTTTTTATGACCAAATTGTAGGTGCTACAACAAAAAGGTCCCATAATTTTAGTCCGACAAGCGGTCACGGAGATCGCTCGTCTAGATCGCGACAAAACAAAACACCAACAAAAAATACGCCGCTATGTTGAAGCAAAAAATCGTCTATGAATACAAACGACCTATGCACAGATGGTAGGTATAATATATTAGTCATTGTTCGTTATGGCGCCTGTAGGTATCGTGACAACACGATCAACAGCATCTGTTTCAATAGTGAAAAGATATCTTCAACACGCGTATAAAAATCTCGATCTATACTAATTATTTCCAACTCAGTGGAACTGATAAATAACTAGCAAGACAGTGAAAATAACATTTCAAAAATGTTGATCATGGATATCTTTGTTACGGACGAGATTGAAGTTTGTTATGCGTATTCAGAAAACATTCATTTTATGAAAGTCGTTTCTGAAAAATTATAGCTCCAAAACAGACAGCTACTGTTTTTTTTTATACATATACCTTTATAGGAAACTGAATAATGGGAACGTGATTTTTTGCCATTATTTTATAGAGTTTAAAGGTTTTTGTTGTCTGCTTTATTTCAAAACAGTTTATGCAAAGAAGACAGTAAATCATTGATGGTAGTTTTTAGAGTTCCGTTTCTCAGTCTGTATAAAGGGACCCGTATAAGATTTCTTTATTGTCTTTCTGTCAAGACCCTTTTTCTCTGGAACGTGTGGGGTTATTGAGCTGAAATTAATATCAAACACTCAGATCTGCTACCCCTTGAAGCAGTGAAAAAATTAAACATCCAATGACAACGCAACGTAACGTCAAGGCCTTTGCTCCGTTTACGGCACTTATGTACATATATTTTCACCCTTGCAAGGGACTCAAAACCTATTATCATAGGTAAGTTTGTATGGAATAAGGTCTGCGAGTCCGATTAGCACTTGACCGTTTTCTTGGCATTAGCGTGAATTGAATTTACTTCTTTGTAGAAAGTCATAGTTGATCATTCTTGTATTTATAAGATGATTGCCCTTTTTACGGATATCGTCATCACAAAATCGGCCAAACGTTTTAAAGATGCACGTACCTAAATAGCAACGAATGGCCACTTTTGAATGGTGTCTAATTAAACCGACAGCCACTTTTGGAGACCGACAAAAATCAACTCCAACCAAAATATTCTTGACCAAACATGGGATATGAATTCCTAGCCCAAACACTGCATCCACTTCAAAAGTGGGCCAACTAAAAATACGTTCGAATAGATAGCGTGATTCAATCGAGTCTTTCATGTTAGGCAAGATAGTCTTAAATAGGTAGCAAAACGCAAATGAGTGGAACTGGGTCGAGCAGGTTCCGAGACGAGGTTCAGACGAACGATAGCCAATCTTTACTAGGCACCAGTTATCGGCGGCAGCGATCTCTCTCGCCGGGCCTTGGTTCAGGCCATGGTCCGTAGTGAGGAGGGATGGCAGGCGGTCGCCTCCTTCTGCGAAGCAGTAATGCTAGCAAAGGAGGAGGCCGACCGCATCAGGCAGAGGCAACGGGGCGCTCGCCCCAGCCGCCGCCGGGATTCCGATCCCGATTTCCGGCCACCGTAGGCGCGGGCTTGCGGACGGCGTGCAATGGGTAGCACGCTGTCCGATCGTCCGGTAACCGACCGGACCGAGCCCAAGTCGTCGACGGCGCGTTCTGTTCCCGCGCGCCTCAAGGAGCTGTCAGCACAACGAAGAGGCCCAGCCTGCTAACTGCAGGCAGGCAGGGTCGAAGCCTACTGGGGTCATGGGTTAGTTCCGAAAGGAATGCTCGGCCCCGGCACGATAGGCTACGTAGGAACGGGGTAGGTTTTTAGTCAGTAAGAGTCTGACACTACTTCCCGCTCCGCCCAAGGGCGGGATTTGTCATTGGATGATTTTACCTACCATAAAAAAAAAAAAAAAACTAGGCACCAGTTAAAATGTAAATCAGCAGTTAGCTCACTAATGGAAACTGTTTAAACGATCGGGGAAAAATTTGAGAAAATGGCTGTCGTAAGTGGAGCCGGTCTATTATGTGGCCAGTTGAAGGTTATTATGTAAAATGAATAGCGTTTATCCAACAAAGAATGGGCGATCGTTCTTCGAGGGTTAAGGTGGAAAATGTGGTTATAGTTATGGCGGCCTTGGACGACGCAGCTTTGGTAGGCCTCCTACAAGGTGGACCGATGACCTGGTAAGAGGAATCCGATGGATGCGAGATGCACAGGTCAGTTCATTGTGGCGACAATTGGGGGAGGCCTATGTCCAGCAGTGGACGTCTTACGGCTGAAATGACTATTGATTGTGTAGTTTCGTTGCTTGGTTAAAACAACAATTGAGAATAGATATGTATGACCACGTTAGATATCAACAGTGAAGCGCATACGCACAACGCAAATAGCAGTACTGTTCGCGGCAGGTAAGTTGAACTATGACCTTCAATGACAGGACTCAATGACAGGACTCAATGACAGGAATTTTCGGGACTCAATCGAAGTGCGGCAAAGCGGGGCTGCGCGTAACCATAGCATTGATCGCCACTTTCGTTCAACTTACATGCTACATACAATAACGTTGTCTATTAATTAAAAAAAAACCGGTCAAGTGCGAGTCGGACTCACGCACGAAGGGTTCCGTACTCTTGACTAGGTAAAGAACAGAACAACAACAAAATAGGCAGAAGGCGTTTTTTGTATGGGAGCCCCCCTTAAATATTTATTTTATTTTTTTATTTATATTAAAGTAGGAATACAACTGAGTATTTTGTGAATATTTCAAGTATCCCACTGTTGCCGTTATTGATATCGAGCAGAAAGGTAAAAAAAAAATCGCGTTTGTTGTATGGGAGCCCTTAAATATTTATTTTATTTTTAGTATGTTGTTATAGCGGCAACAGAAATACATAATTTATGAAAATTTCAACTGTCTAGCTATCGCGGTTCTTGAGATACACCCTGGTGACAGACAGACAGCGAAGTCTTAGTAATAGGGTCCCGTTTTGACCCTTTGGATACGGAACCATAAAAACACTGCCATCGATAACGTATTTCAAGTGCTGCCAGTATAATAATTTTAGATGAGAGCCAGTAATTCCGCCTGTCTTCCTGTAAAGCCCACCAATACCTTTCGAATCCCAGTTCATCCCTGTCAGAGTATCTCTTGGAGAAACGAACGTTTCACTTAGGAGAATTTCAGAATGCTATTAAATGCTCGCTTGAAGATGATGACGGTAATGTTACTTTCCCTAACATAAACTTGTCAGTTTTTACGCAACGACGATATTCGCGAAGCTGATCTATCGCAATACCATCGCTGTTGGATTTTTCTTTGTCACGATACACGAATAGATGGAATGGGGGTTGGCGTACTTCGGCTTCATCAAAAAGTAATATAATAATGATTTAAATTTTTATGGCAGTAGCTGTATAATTCACTAGCTTCTGCCAGCGGCTTCGCCCGTGTAAACTACTTAGCTTCTACGGTCCGGACTAAGCGTTTTGCCTCGTCGTTTATACCACGTCCAGTCAGGGGTCAAAAGTGCAGTTACACTTTAGCATTAGTAGAGTGCTACTGCACTTTTGACCCCTCACCGACCTCGAAGGACTGGAACTGGAGTTTGCCTGCTGTCTTCACATTCGATTATAATTTAGGTGTCTTCATGGCTAGGGTGAATAGGCTCTTAATAAACTAGTGCGCCTCACCTTCAAGGATTGCATCACTTCTTACCATCCGGTGGGATCGCAGTAAAGCTCTAGTTTATATAAATTAAAAAAAAAGTAGATTTTTCCATACAAATTTTGGAAGAATCCTCTTTTAGTACTCGCCTACGTCATAAAACGAAATCTTGTAAGTACAAAATGTCACTCTCTTAGTGCCAGTAGTTTGGGCTGTGCGTTGATATGTCAATCAGTGTCTCCTTTCGCGTGACCCAAGGGTTTTACCTCGGACAGAGGATAATCATTGCCATTCAGCGTGGCAATGCCGACAGTCTTTTGGACATTGCCGGTCGACAGCGATGTGGCAGAGTTTTTTGACGCCATTTTTTAGTTAGTCGTAGTTAGCGTAGGGTTATTATTATTTTACTGTAATATAGATAGTTAAGTATTATTTAAGTAAATTACATGTACAGAAAATGAATAAATGCAGGATAATGAATATAGGGAAAAAAATCTTCAGACAATAAAACCAAATCAAAAGAATCCTTTACTTATTCGATTGATCCGTTCGAGGCTACAATATAAAATCTATATTTTGCAAGCATGTTATTGTTTGCCAAATTCGCTATATTATGCCATCGATAGCAAAACAGAATTTAGGTACAGAAGTATCGTTCATAGTTTTATTTGCATCAAAACTGGCGCGCGGTTTCGCAAACGAATTCGGTTCTGGGAAAAAATATCTTTCGTTTGGATAGGATCGTAGGACCACAAATCTGTGGTGCCAAGTTTCATACAAATATAACACTGGTTGTTCTACTTTCCGTCGAGAAAATATTGTATTATTTTTTTGAAGATATTAAAAAATTGTGCAGAAGATCATCATTCATTAGCAAGGATATTTACCTACCGTAAAGTGGTGTTACTTTGGCCCTGGGGTATAACTTTGGTACGAGTACAAGCTTATAACCCTTAGGAACATGAGAAACTGTGTTTTTATTGGTTGATAATCTTGATAAGCTGTACCAAAGTTAGGTATGTCCCAGGGCGAAAGTTACCCCAAGTTATTCGGAACCATGATTCCCAGACTTCTCGATTTTTAATTCAAAATTAAATGTCCCGCGCGGGACAGGCTTTATCCCGCTTTTCGGGGATAACTCGACCGTGCGTGCAGCGTACTGCGGAAGCACGGCCGGGTGGCACAGTCAATGTGAACCAAAACCTGATTAGCAAACTGGTTGCAACACTACTGTAATCATGGCAACTCGTTTTAGTCAGTTAAAGTCTGACGCCTCCACCCGCTCCACCTGGAGCAGAACTTATTTGATGATTTCCCAACAAGGGGACTCAGTTTTTTTTTGGCCCAGGGCCGTTGGTCACCTAGCTACGGCACTGCTCTGCTCATCAGCGTTCATGATCTAAATGTTAATGCAATTATTAAAATCTGTAAACCTACCATAACGGAAATAGGCTACCAAACTAATTTAGCCAGATTGCTAGTACGATTTCATCACAACCGTGACAGAACTTCATAACATTCACGAACTCCTGGGAAAATTGTACCCGATTTCCTTTTGATATTCACTCGCTACATTCAATGTTTGAACGCAGCTAGAATATTTTTATGCATGCGACCTATTTCCGAGCACTGACATTTAAACAACACATGGCGCGCAATATGTATTCAGATATTTCAGGTGAGGTCAACGGCCGCAGGATACGGTTGTGACGAGGTGACGATGCGGTCTAAACTAGTGTGCTTCGCTCAGGTTTAATGCACTGTGCACGCGAAATGGATTATGAAATATTTTATTATATTTGGTGTAAGTAGTTTTCTTTTAAAGAGGTTTTTTTTAAGGGTGGAAATCATCCAATGACTTCTCCCGTTCTGGGCGGAGCAAGAGGGCGTGTCAGACTTTTACTAACTAAAATCACACCTGTGTCCTTCAGTTGCCCTTTGCGTGTTACCTTTTCAGAAATTCCTGTTAGGCCCTTACGGTTTGCTGACATCTCTTTGAGGAGCGCATGGATCACTACGCGCTGTTTACGAATGGGCTCGGTCTGATCAATTACCGGACGGCGAGCTACCCATTGCTCGAGTCCGCAAGCCCGCATCTACCGTGGCAGGTAGTCGGAAACTCGGCGGCTGGGGCGTGAGGACAAACGTTCCCTCAAGCGTGCGGCCTCCTCCTTCGCTAGCATCGCTGGTTTGCCGGAGGCGACCGCCTGCCATTCATCCTCGCTTCGGACCATAGCCTGAACTAGGGCCCGGCGCGAGAGGTCGCTGCCGCCGATTGCCTCCACGAGGACACGGCTGTTCTCCGCCCTATCTTAATAGAAGTGGTTTTTCCACATTCTGTGTTATTATTTCCCTTACGATTTTTCAATCATGCAGTTAATCTTTAGTCAGAAGATAAGTATGATACCTAAATTGCGAACATGTCTTCTAATTCTTCTTCCAATAATCGGATACCCATTACATTATAAAGTGAGTAGGTACCTATAAGATTATGATAAAGACTATTAAAAAATGGATTAAAGCTCGACCCGAGTGTTGATTAGTCGTGCATGCATTTCACATCAAAAAATAATTTGTATGTAATAAAGTGCATTATTAATTTTATGTTAATGACACTCAATTCACAGGCATTAAAAGTATCATTAATGTTTCATTGAATATAGATGGTGGGAAAATATGTAACGTAATAAAAATTGTTAATGATTGTAATAAGAGCTGTAAGAACGGAATTAATGTTGTCATCAGTTCAGCCATGTGTCTTTAAACAGGCAACACTCAAAAACTACTCAAGTGACAGTTCATTCAAGTATTTTTTTGAGTGTTGTAAAAAACCTAAACCTAGATTTTTTTTTTTACAGTTTTTTAAAGTATTTTTTTAGCTAGAAGTAACAGGTGTGGTGAAGCACAATAGATACTGGTTGCATGCACATTTGCTCAGAAAATGAAAAGTTTTTATTTGCATGGCCACAAAAACTACAACTACCTTGAGCAAACAAAAATGCTGAGAAAAACTGTAAAGTTATGTATCTATTAGATACTAACAATAAAAGTTTATAAAAAA
The DNA here is from genome assembly GCA_958295575.1 of Leucania comma. Taxonomy (NCBI): domain Eukaryota; kingdom Metazoa; phylum Arthropoda; class Insecta; order Lepidoptera; family Noctuidae; genus Leucania; species Leucania comma. The sequence goes on along the minus strand of OY282480.1, from coordinate 14,294,990 downwards.
AACTGGTGTCATTTCAGGGATGCAAGTAAAGAAAGTTATCCACAATTCTGCAATTATTTGATAACTGTAGAAATTTACTAAAAATATTATAGGTATAAAACAATATAGCAAAAAAAATATATCAGATATTACCTTCTTTTTACACTTTTAACATAATTATTGTAAAAAAGATTTGCCATGTCATCAAATATGATATTTTTATTAAGTTATTAGTGGCGAGATGACCTGGACGCGTACCATGAGGACTGGTTCGAGACTGCTCGGGATAAGAATGTCTGGAAGTATTCGGGCCTTTGCCCAGCAGTGGGACAGTAATGGCTAGAAAAAAAAATTAAGTTACAGCAATTTATATTTTTTCATTTTAACATGATCCGTTGATTCAACATTTAAATTAGCCTATTAAAATGATTTGGTCTTATTTCTTTTTAGTATTATACTAGCTGCTACCAGCTGCTTCACCTGTCACTTTTTAATCCAATGATACTTTTTATTTTTAGTGTAAAAATGTATCCTATGTGCTAATTCAGGACAAATCCATTCAGCCATTGAAATGTAAAGAAGTAACAAAGATTCACACACACAAATTTTCGACTTAAAAATTTTTGTGTGATTTACTCAACTATCTTCAATGACACTGGTGACGAAAATATAAATTATATTATTATCTAAAACAAATGTGGTAAGAAGTGCAGTGTGATGCACTGCACTTTTAAAATCGTTTATTTTATAAATTGTGCAAGTGACGTTGCCCCAACACACCTATCAGTTATTTCCTTTTTAATCCCTTTTCGTGAGGATAAAATAACTGTAAATAAAACAACAGATGATTGTTAACCTATCCAACATTCTTATTGATTTAAATCCTTGTCCTGCAGTACTTACTTATCTGATGTACCTATTAGATAAAGTATTATCAGCTAAGTCATTATATATTGTTAACGTTTACCCATTAATTAATAACAATATTATTATTTTTACGAACAATTTAAAGAATTAGTTGCTTTATTCAATGTTTTCCTTGTTAACATATAAACGGATTATATTTATTTCCTATCATTATGGGAAGTTGATTACCTACTAAATCTGGCTATTAGAATAAAATACTTTTTATAATATTTTACAGTAGCTAAGATTAAGAAGAGAGATTATAGAAAAGATAAAATAGTATTTTATCTATATTCCTAGATTTTGGACTGACTATGGATATGTCTCAGAATTTAGAAAGTAGGTAAATGAATCATTTTCATTGAATCACTTAGAGATAAATTATTAGTATTCAAAATATGAGAATGTAAGTAAGGTGTTATTTGAGTTGAAACTTGGGTCAAAGGGATACCTTATGTAGATTTTATAAAGTAAAGAAGTAATAAAACTAACTTAGCAAGTGGCTCAGTTTAAAACCATTATAATTCCGATTCCGTTACATTAAAATTAGAACAACAGTAACTAACGTCTCAGGTATCTACTTATCGTGTAATTTATTCAAGATTTAGGCCAGTGTGTAGGTGCAAGGGACAGGCACGAAGTTGTAAGACAGGTTATAGATAAGTTTACTTAACTGTAAATACGCGTGTTCTTGTCAAACAAACTCGCCGAAGCCCTTTTCAAATAATAAGTCGCCCACAATAAAGCAATGAACCATAATTACTGTCGAGGCAGTCACTTGCAAAATGTTTATAAGATTGTATGCAGGATATGCCGCATTGATGGTTTTCTTAAAGACAGGAGGACAAAGGAAGTTTTGAGCAAATATTTATATAGTAGGTAGCGTCCTTCGTTAGATTTTTACACCCAAACAATAGATTAACCATCTTCAAAGTTGGGATTTTCTTACAATCTAAATCTACAAGTTATAAGTGTTTGATGACTTCAAAAATGTTAATTGAACTCAATTACCTTGTACTTCGTTTGTTTCGACGCCGAAAAAATAAAATAAACAATATTTTAATTCATAAACAAAACACTACATAAATCGACAGTCACACACCAAACCACAGTCCAGTCAACTCCACGGTTCTCAAACTTGACCCATCCCGAGTCCCGGCCGGAGAGATTCTTGCCAAAAAAAATAATTTCACCGTTCTTTCTTACCAGTCACTTAAATAAATCTGTTTCTAATTTAAAATATGTTATAAAAAAGCAAAGTTAAATGAAAACAATCGTAGTTTAGTAAGAGTTATTGAGATGATAGTTTAATTTTTTAATGTAATGAGATGATTTTTGATAATTTCAAGATAATTTTATTTTTTAGCGTAATGGCAATACTTTGTGCTGTTAAAGCGACATCTGTCATTCTCTTTTTCATCATTAGTTTTTAGATTTAACGCCATCTATTGAACGTTACTTTATCCTTCATTTTCTTTAATCTAAGCGCCATCTATATTCGGAATCATAATTTAAGCTTTTTTTACAGCATCTGTTTTTTGAAAATAGATGGTGTTGTTATTGCGATATGTAACAATGAAAAGTCTTTTTATAAGTGACATCTAGTGTCCAGTGGAACACAAGTTTTGATAGTGACATCTATTATCTAGTAGCGTAACGATTCTTTTTTAATGCTTTACTTTTCAATACAGGTGGCAGGTCAAGGAAAGTTTTTCAAAACACTCGCTACATATCGGTATTTCATTCAATTGCTAACAAAATGATTTCATATAAAATTAGCGCGTCTTGTGCGTTCGCGTATTTAATGCCTTATTCCACGACGACCACGACATGAATAAGTAGTTTACTAGTTCACTTGTTTGCAAGTAGGTATATGTTATAATGTAAGCAGTAGATAGGTACTTATCTTAGCTTTTTACGTTTTTAACTAGTTTTACTATAATGTAAAAAATGTACCTAAAAAATATTATTTAACCCTTTAACAATAGAAATATAATAGGTGGGCACTGGTGTCCGCTTGGGGCTTGAGTAAAAAAAGAGGTCGAACATTTTAATATAGTAAGACACTTACTAATTAAGAGCGTTTACTACCTACCCCTTACTTACGCGCTATTTGCCTAAAAATTGATTTTCAAACTCGTTCTGTACCCGTAATCATTTGTACGAACAGGTTATTAAATTTATTAATAAAATTTTGAAATATTTATTCTTGTCCTAATAATTATGAACTATATTGACATTTTATGTAAACAGAGTTTAAATAGCGTAGCATCCCCTTATAATGTTCCCACTGCTCGGATTAAGGCCTCCTCTCTAGGAGAGACAATTATATACCTAGTAAATAAGTGAAAGTAATTTGTGTATTTTAGATAGTAAATTTTAATTTCAGAGTCAATTTCGAAGTTTGAGGACGTCTAAAATACAAGCTAAACCAAGAAAAAAAAAATACAAACCGGTAGCTAAGATCTTTAACAAAGTAGGTATCGAATTAATTGATTAAGTTTACTAATTAAGAAATTTAAAATATTGTTATATATTGTTTTAAGAAATTATGGATAAATAAAATCATTATTTTCACTGATTTAACTTCCTTTTATCATTATAAATAATTGCATATTATAGATGACATTTCTTTTAAAATGTTTTATTTACTTGAATTCAAACATCTTTACAAATCACAAACCTCGGCGCGAGCGTGATGGTGAAATTTTTGGGTGCATATTTTATGGCAGGTATTTTTTATAGATTTGTTCAAATTTATTTTATCTATTTTTGTAACTCGTTTTGTTAAGTTATAATTTATTTTACCTATTTCTACACCTACCTGCTTAGTTTATCCTTAAAACTTATTTTACACATAACGCAAATTAACATTCAAAATAATAAGTAAATTCCTATTTGATCAGAGTGGTCACCAGTGGCATCGTGCCAGCACATGCTGATATTCCCAACGCTGGTCCCACTCTAACGAGCTGTCAGTCCTGTCACGCATTTGTGACAACTGGCGACGTTGACGGCCTATCTCAGGGCTTTATCTATTTCAATAAGATACGGGCCGTCGCCCGTTACTTGTCGCCAGTACCGCCCGTTATTTTTGTTTCGAGATTTTAATCTCGAATGTCTTTTCGATGACAATGTAATGTCAGGGAGAAAATGTAGTGTGAAGTTTGTTTGGTTGTATTTTGAGATCTCTCTTTGTTGGGATTTTAAAATTAAGGTCCTTATTTTTTCTTACAGATGTAGGTACTTTATTATATCTACATGCTTTTAAAGCTCAGTTTTTTTTTTTTTAAATTTATAATGTTTATTTAGGTATTTAAGACATTTTTACAATTTTAATGAAGGCCCTGATTTTTGTGCTGGGTGATTAACTTGTGTTACAGAAGCCCGTGCTCTCTCATACGAGAAATATAATTAGTTCCTATGCAATATAATTATATGATACACGAGAAACACTTAAAAAATTAAAAAAAAACTAATATTTTTGGTAACTTGGTTAACTTTAGTTAGGTGAGTGAGTGTGTAATGAATGAGTGTGTGGTGAGTAATTGTGTGCGGTGAATGAGTGTGTACGAAGAGTTCGCAAAGATATATGGTTCAGGAAATCAGGACATACAGTTGTCTCTCGGTAATCCGGCCCCGGTCAAGTCACCCCTCATAATACGATACTTCTTTTGATTGACATCAATACGATTAGTTACATTTCTACAAGAGCATAAATACCCATCGTATATTATGTAGTACAAATAGACAAATTTGATATTACCTTTTTTGTAAGTATGTATGTTTGACGGATTGCAAGGTCCTCCTTTTAAAAAAAGGTTCGGACTACAAAGGTCGGTAGCAGTACTTTCTAGTCCGGCAAATTCGATAATCCGACATCACCTCGCAAAACAATTGTCGGATCACCGCGGATCAACTGTAGGATCACCGCGGATCCTTACACTCTTGAAACCCAATCTAATTTTTTTCTCAGACAGGTTCCTACCTAAGTAGGCAAGCCATAGGCATCAGTCATAATATCGTTTTAATGATTGCGTCGATTAATTATTTTCATAAGAAATTTAATGGCTTTTTAATTAAAATCCAAAAGCATTAAACACAATTTATTAGCTTTTGTGGAAAACCTAGTAGAAATCATTTACTGCAAAGCTAAAGTTCATGAATGGCCACGGCCAATGGCCACGAAAAATACGGGCATGACCGTAACAGAGGCGCATCAGCGAGGCCTTTGTCTTTCGTAAATTCATAAACGTGAGAGCCCCTGTCGCAACCCAGGGTTCGACCATATTGGCTTAAAATCAGGTGAAAAAGTGGTCGAAGAAGAGCCTATTATAAAAAAAAACTCTCATTCTTAAAGATGAGAAGGCTTGTGCGAAGTCCCTTTGGGTGCAAGGCCGTTTTGTAAATACCAAATTATTACTGGATATCGTTTGGATTAACTGCAATCATCATCATCTCATCATCTTCCTGCCTTTGTCCCGTTTCACGTTTAACTGCAATAACTAATATAATAAAATAAGGATTTTGATCATGTTCTCGCTAAATGGCGCTAAACTCAAATGTTTTTAGCATACGGGAGCATTATTAAGTCTGGTAATGGTATACGCAGAAAGCGGACATTCCGCTTTATTGTACCTATTTAAATTATTGCTTCGAATAATAAAATAATTCTTAGTAATTCTTGTCTCTAACTACTTTTAGTACTCAAGTATAGCGCTGTGATCCAATTTTAGTACTATTTTCTTGACTGTGGTAATACTTCCAAAAAATCGCCAAACTTAAGTGGCAGGGCACATTGTTCGCAGAACAGATGGTCGTTGAGGACGAATGGTTCTGGGGTGACGACCGTGTACCAGAAGACGCAGCGTTGCAAGGCCTCCCATCAGGTGGACCAATGACCTGGTGAGGGTCGCAGGATTCCAATGGATGCAGGATGAGACGTACAGGAGTATTCGTTGTGGCAAAACTTGGGAGAGGCCTATGTCCAAGAGAGGCCGTTCAGCTGAAATTATGATGATAATGTTCCCATACAACCTCAATTAAAACCAAATAAACTAAAAGTTAAGTTTAGTGTCATCTAGCGGCCATAACCTGGGCAAGACCGGGCCTGGCGCTTACACCTTATGGTCTTCAATCTATTTTTTTTATCTATCATTTATTTTGCTACATCTAAACAGTTTCTGAACTAAATTGTTGAAACCTTATTGTATCAAGTTGGTAACTTACACAATTTTCCTCCGAGAACAAATTTCGAAATTCTAGGGAAACCTTATAAACTAAAAAAAGGGGCTGTGAATTTCACCATCCGTAGTTACAACACCAGAGGAAGGTGCATGCTGGTGTTGAAACTGTCCACGTGAGCTGGGCACGTGACGCTGGTCACTCCGACCACCCACCTCCCCAACTCCCCAGCCTTTATAAATCCAGCTTTTGTCATAATTTTCCCTTTAAAAACTTCCCGCTATTGTCTACGGCAAACTCACGAAGTACACGGTGAAGTTGAGGTAAAACAATCTACTTTATATGGACTCCCTTTTATTTATAACGAGAATGAAATTGTGCGAGCAAATAAACTGCCATGAATTTCACTATCCGCCTTAAACGTTTTGACAGGCGTATACATTTGCATTAAGTCGTCGTCCGCTCATCGAGGCAGAAAACTTACAATTAATATTAAAACATGCGCAATAAAATAAAGCCAAGCAGTCGGAAAGTATTCGCGTCAGTCGAGCAGTGCTTTTGACATGGCTATTATTTTAATGGAAAATTAAAATGTTCTAAGTGATCTGTCAGAGCGTTAGAATTTTCCACCTTATGTAAAACAGATTACAGGTTTTAATCCTTTGAATGTGTTGAAGTGTAAGCCTGTAATATGTTGGAGTATTCATCACTATCCTGGGCTATGAGCACGGGCATGCAAATGATACAGTTCAGGATATTGTTCTTCACCGTTCTATAGACATAGTTTCTGGATACGGGTTGAGTAGGTAGCTAACCGATATTACGTGCGCAAGAAAAACAAACATCGATTATAATAAAACAATATTACCTACTATTTGTTTACCTGTATTATACAATGCCTTCAGGATATGACCAAACTTTAGCTTATGTATATGTTATTGTTGCCATGTTGTTGAAATTATACGACATTTTGCATTTCTGTATGTATTAGCTACGGCAAATCACGTGTACGAGAGTTTTTTAATCAGCGATAAATGTGTTTCCATTGGTTATTTTCACAAATGGATTCTTTTAACGATTCGAATATACATTCCAAACGTGACAGCTAGAACGTTGAAGTTTACTTTCAGTTTCAACGACAGACTAGAATATTAGATTCTGGATTTGGGAACTATTCTCAGAAAATATAAACTTAGGTATAGGTAACTTGTTTAGCAAAATCGATGCGGTTTCAAGTCTAATGCCACCAGCGTCCAATTGATGGGTTACTTTCAGAGTACTTAACATTCATAAATCAAGGTATATCTAATCACGATGTATCATAAATAACGGGTGTAGGTTGACCAACCTGCAAAGGCTGTAGTAGAAGAGGTTACCGTAGCCCTCGCTATGGGCAACTAAAGGAACATAAATGAGTTTCAGTCAGTGGAAATCTGACATTCCCAAGAAAAGGTAATTCAAAAAAGAAATCATTAACATTTCACACATATAAACGATCCACATAAAACAGCAAATCAAATTCACATTTCAGCAAGACAATTCGGTGGTATTTTGCTATCTAAATTTGTACGAACAGAAATGGCGTTAGAGCATGCATAGCTCGGGTAGAAATGATCAGCATTTGACCCGCAATCAACCGGAGTGCACCCAGTATATAGGTACCTCTGTATGTAAATAAACACCCGACGGAGTAAGATTTCTAATGTAATTGACAGCAAAAAGATTGTTTCGGACCTCAGGTCTTCCTACCCGATGTAGCGGCCATTGAATTTAAATAATGATTTTGTGTTGTGCTGTGGTTACTCCGAGTTATTTGCAGTTTTATTTCTTGTGTTCAGTTTTTTCAGAATAGATATACATACGTCCAACTTTGACTTAACTAAAATAAGTACCACTTAATTGTTTTCCGTAATAACTTCTTCCAAAAGGTTCAATATTAAAAAAAAAAGGTCTATAGTCCCCAAATGGCGAAAATTCATCCACCGTAGTTATTTTTTTTTCTTATTTATAATAGTTATAATTAGATATAATTTAACACAATTTTTAGTATCTATAATATAATTATATTGTGGAATATCATCTTTTTTTATAGCATTATCTAAATGTATATTTGGATCATATTTAAACACCAACCAATTGTAACAAATGAAAACATCAGATTCAGAATTAATTTAGTTAAAAAGAAAACTAATTTTAATTAAAAACTACAACCTTGAAACGGTCCTATAGCTCGTAGATATATCTACTACACATCGAGTTTGCGATCGCCATTTCATTTGAGGAGTCTTCTCCAAGTGGAAGGACATTGGGCGTCCTCTCGAGATTTAGTTCCACTCCATCGTATTAGCAGATTGGATCTCCGTCAGCCGCTATAAAACCCGCCCCTGAAGCGTTCCCACCACTTCATTGAACAACGCTTTTTGTTTTATTTAAATTTTGTTTACTTGTTCAACGTTAGAATTAACTGATATTGGCAGCTTCACCTCTGTGAGCGATGAAATGGAAATTAATTCTGAAATTATAATTTTATTATATTGTATTTAGATATTACGTAAATAAATCGACTACCTACTGCTAGTCTTTCATTTAGATTTTAGTCTAAAAAAATGTAAAAAACCAAATGAAGTCACAAGCTGGCACGAATTTATAGAAGAAATTAGCCGTGTTGTAATTGTTCACACAATAAAACATTTATAATGTTGATTGTGTAATTCACGCATTAATTCAAACAAAAGTCGACGATGTAGGGTGTCGCGAGTGTCCGCCGTGTCAGGCCGAGTGTGTGACACTGCGAGGAAGGGTGAAGCTAGCCCTCACTCACTTTATTACTACAATGACTAGACATTTATTATCAGTTATGAAAATAAATTCTCGTCATGAAATAAAGGGAAAAAATGAATTAAACTCAGTCGGCCGCAAAGGAAACGTGTTTAAGACTTAATTGTGTAATATATTAGGAGTAAAGGGCCGGTTTTGTTGCAGTTTTATTATAATATTTTAATAATTTGTGTCATTGCTCCAGTTGTGCGTTTCTTATGAGAAGGCGGCCCTCGGCCGGGAAATCGTTGGGCTTAACGGTTTGTTTTATTGTCGACAAAATTTGATGTTAATGTACTGCGCACTTCATAGACAGCCATTAGGAACCGCCATTTTCATGACTGGGGTGAGGGCACAAGGAAATGAAATATGAAGTTCTTGATGAAGTACGATTTTTTAAATATAATCTGTGAATTCTGTGTACGTGACGATTCATTTTTAGAAAACATTTATAATGGTTGGAATTGTGATATTTTTTTACAGTGCGCTCGTGTGGCTGTTCCGTGACTGTGACCAGTTTGTAGGGTTTAGCACCTTGTAAATCTGCACATAAAATATACAATGTTGTTCGTCACTCACTACTGTTTCGGCGCGTGCCCTTACATTCTTGCTTTTTAGTTTCGATTTAAATGAACTGTGGACAAATACGATTTATGATGGTTTTCCTGCATTGTCGAAAATTGTTTTGGGTTCTTTAAATAATATTGTGTTAGGTTTTGATACGTTATCAAACAATTAATCTGTTTTGTTTATAATATATCTTTGTCATTCTTCTTCATAGAAATCATTTCACTGGCTGATTTCTTAACAATTCAAAAGTGCCTGTAAATGGTTTATTTGAAATACCTATATAATGGTATATATTATTTTATACTAAAGTAAGTTGAGTGAGATTTTATTACAATTTTGGTGTGGAAATATAGTAAAAAAAAATATATTTTATAATAACTAACTGCGAGTATGGGAACTCCATGTTTTGAACATGCATAACACTTGAAAATGAAGGAACATATTTTAAATCTTTCCTGAGCCCAGTGCAAGACTATTAACTGGGGTTCAGAACGCACCCCCGGCCACCGTTTAAGGTCAGTCGTCCGATTTACGGCGGCAGCGTCGGATGAAGATTGAGTCGGTACTCCTAACAGTTTTTTTGTGTTGGTGTAAATCTTAAGGCGCGTTTACGACGCTTTATAATACGGCGTAAATGATGAGCGTTGGCGGCAGAAGGTATATACGCTGAGGCCTCACCAGCACGTTAAAATGTCAAGCGTCCGAGCGAGAAATAGGGATGCTATACTCCTCATACCCGAAGCAACAGAACAAGCTGTACAAGGGCTGTATAAAAGTTTACGTGAACACTCTAAGCTGTATAGTACGCTGTATATAAGCTGTATAAGCCCTAGCTCCATCACTTTATCAGTCATTAAAAGGTTCGCGTTAAGAGTTCATGGTAGGGCCTCTGCTCTCTAAGAATATCTGGTCCTACGGGCCTTTACATCACCTTTGACAAGCTATCCAAGGGCAATGGACTAGGTAGTTACGTCGAAGCCATTTCGTGTAACACGACGTGTTATAAGCTGGCGCGACGGATTCAAATATGTCGCTGTAATGTAAAGCGGCTACCACACGTTCAGCCAGATTGTGGTTGTGATATATTTTACAAAGTGGCGTCCAACGATTAGCTGTGTTGTCAGTGTAGAGTGAATGTTAATTATCCGATAGAACTGATCCAAAAAATTAGTATATGGCTGTGATAGTTAGCTATACTTGGAAAAATTTTGATTTTGATTTTGGTTTCCATGCGTGATCTAATTGGATATACTCCGTTAAATTAATTCGTGTTTAAAAATAGTACTTTATTTTTTAATTTTCTTTTTACAAATCGATAGTATTTCATGTACCGAATCGACCCTTCGCGGTATTAAAACGACCAAAATTTAACGGTGTATAGCAGGTCACTCTCTTTGTCTGTAGTCCATCGTTTGCTAACACTGTTATTATAAATACTTCTGGGGGTGTTTTTCATATGCTGTGGATCTCATCACGCATGTGGAATTGTTCCACATGCGGGGTTGTTGCCTGATATTACGCCCCACATCCCGAGCGCGTATTCCACGCATTACAATAAATACTTGTATGAAAAGGACATTTGCGGAGGCTACGCATGCGGAGCAATCAAGCACATCCGTGATGAAATCCGCACGGTATTATAAAGACCCTATCTTTAATTATTGAAAGAGTCAATGTGACCCTGCAACGTAAAGGGTAACTGATTGACACGTATGGGTGTAAGCCAGTAAAAGTCTGTACTCTTTATCGCTCCACACAGAGCCGGAGAAGTTTTTTAATAATTTTCTAACTCAAAAAAGGTACCATCTATAACCATTGACCACACACCAAACCAACTACTAGTTAGGGTGGATCTATTTCACTCACTGGTTGGCACAGGTCTCTCTTTATTTGACAATTTTCAGTGACCAGCCCTACGGTCCTGTACCATCTTCTATCAACTTCTACCTGTGATGGCAACAATGTCATCTGCGCTGTCGAAAGACCAATGGATTTTTTGAGGTGGTAAAGCATCTCCTTGTCTCTTCCAACATTTACAGCTCTAGAATGAAGCTAGAGAGCCAGGTGTCGGGGTTTTAACTGACTAAAATCCACCTGTCTTTGAGGGCCATGGGTTCGCTTCTTAAATGAAACCCCGGGGTCCTGGAATGCAAGGCAAAGAAGGGAAATAGGTTTTAGTCAGTAAGAGTCTGATACGCCCATCTACTTCGCCCTAGAGCGGGAGAAGTACAGACTTAAAAAAAACCTGTGTCTTTCAATTGCCTTATGCATTCCAGGACTACGGTAGCCCTTCCAGAATACCCCATGGATCAATGACTCCACCATTGATCTTCAACCAATTCCCCGTTTGCCAATGGATCTGGCATTGGCCTTTACTAAAACTTAATTGCTATTTAATCATATACCATTTCCGTGAGTATAGGCAGCTACAAAGTATTGAAAGAATTTATATTTTACCTCGTCTATGACCTAATGGCTTACGTATCGCACTTGGGCCGAGGCGTTACTGCCAGACCTTTGCCATAACAACCAGAAACAGTAAACCAACACTTTTAGAGGGGTCGTGAAAATTTTAATGTCCTTGTGGTTCGAATTTAAGGCCGCGTATAGTGTAACGATCATTTTTCTTAAAATACTTCTGTTGTTAAATAAGTTTATAAAGGTTTCTTTATGGCTGCCTGTATAATGCATGGGAAGAACTGCGATGGAATTTAATAAAGTTTTATTAACATAAAATTCGTTTGAATCGAAAATGATTGTCAAGGGGCATCGTAATACCCTGACTTAGCCCGAAGAATTGTCAAACTTAAGTAACAGTGATACATTGCTCGCAGAAAAGATGATTGTTTGAGCAAAAGAGTTCTAGAGTGGCCACCGCATTCCGTAAAACGCAGCGTTGGAAGGCCTCTCACAAAATGGACCGATGACCTGAAGAGGATCGTGCGAATCCGATTGATGTGAAACGCACAGGACCGTCCAACTGTAGACGTCTATTAGCTGTAATGATGATGATATTGATTATCGTAAAGGTGCTATTCGAACCTCGGTGGCAGGCAGCAGATGTAAGCAGCACATGCGGCGGTAGCGCGTCCTACCTGCTCCCTGCCAACGGAATCCTAAAGATGATCGCTGAAAGCCCAGAGTCACCAGTGTGGGATAGGTTTATAAAACTGCACGTTTTATGAACTATTTTATTCTTTGTTTTGTGTATTACGATTGACATTTGTGATTTTTGTGTGTGTGTTTAATGGTTGATTTTTATAAATTAATTGACTAATTTATTAAATTGATTTCAAATATTATACTAACATAGTTTTAAGTTTCAGTCACTAACATAATATGGACATTAAAATTGACTGAAATATTTTTTTTTTTTTTATTTATATACCTGGGTTGTGGAGGTCAAATCAGGCAGTAGTAAAAAACCCACCTGTAGACTTCTTTTTACCCTTTGCGTTCCAGGATTACAGTAACTATTTTAAATAATCTTGCAGCCCTGAATATAAGTTTTGGATGGGTAGATCATATGCATATATCAGTAAGTATCAGTTGCAGAAACCCTACAAAAACAAGAAAAAAATCAACATTGTCGTGATCAGAGTGCCCAGTGCGAGTTTGACGTTTTAACGTTAACGCGAACGACACGTTTATAATGTTCGGCACTCCGATTGGTCCGCTCTAAGCTCTTAACCAATCAGAGAACCACACGCGGTAAACGTTTCGATCGTGTCAGCGTCAACGTAAAAACAACTTGCACTTTGCACAGCGTTATTAAATTACATCGACATTTATTTTATTTTTATTCCGAGAGCTGTAAACTTGCATCGTAATAAATAAATATTACCTTTTGATAAAGTTATAAGTGGTTATGTAGGTAATATATCGATTTCATACATGTGCAACTTTATATTAAATTGTTGTATTAAATTTGTTTAGAAATGATAAAAATTTTAGGAATATTTGTCTTTGTGTTACTGTACTACTGTGAAATTAATGCAGGTATAGTTTAATAGTTTATATTATGTAGGTAAAGGTGTTGTACCTGTAAATATATCTAGGTACCTACTTCGAAGAAGTCGATGAAATGCAATATCTTAAAGACTCTTTAAACTTCTACAATGCTACAATCTTTTTTTTGACAATTCTTAACGTAGATTGAATGTCTAGGCCTTACGAAGTTTGGTATATTGAATTCGATATCTCAGAGAGATTCTATGCTATCAGAATGCGTACGATATTTATTTAGAAGCATTTTAGTCAGTATTGCCCACCGAATAAGTTGAAATGGATCATACGGCTACTATGGCTATATAAGTACTTCTCCTTCTTCTTTGTTTAATTTTCTTCCTAGTTTAGCTGAAATTTGAGACGTGGCTGGAAAGGCTTCACGGCGTCGTCACCTTCCGCTTGGCGCAGGTACTAACCGAACACGGCAAGTTTGGGACGTACCTGTACAAGATTCGTGCGGAGACGATGCCTGTGTGTCGCCGCTGTGCGGACCGCCCGGAGGACAAAGTGGAGCACACAGTCGAGGTGTGCCCCGCTTGGGAAGAACATCGCCGTGTCCTTGTGGGACGACCGGCGGCGGCGATCTCTCGCGTCGGGCCTTGGTACAGGCTATGCTCCGGAGCGAGGAGTGGCAGGCGCTCGTCTCCTTCTGCGAAGCAGTAATGCTAGCAAAGGAGGAAGCTGACCGCATCAGGCAGCGACGCACACGCCACCGCCACCACGGATTCTGATCACGATTTCCGGCCACCGTAGGCGCGTGCTTGCGGACGGCGGGCAATGGTTAGCTCGCTGTCCGTCCGTCCGGTAACAGACCGGTCAGAGCCCAAGTAGTCTACGGCGCGCACGGTTCCAGCACGCCTCAAGGAGTTGTCAACAAACTGTAGGGGCTCAGTAGGGCCGAAGCCTACTGGGGCCAAGGGTTAGGTGAAAATGAACCCCGGGGCCCTGGATCGAAGGCAAGGAATGGAACAGGGTAGGTTTTTAGTCAGTAAGAGTCTGACACTATCTCCCGCCTCACCCAAGGGCGGGATTTGTCATTTGATGATTTTACCTACCATAAAAAAAGTTGAGCTGGAATCGGTCTTGGGGGGTATACGGGGTCCCAAACAACACCTATCGAGACTCAAGCCAACCTCACCTGCACGTGGTGCACCCTGCTGACAAACGATCGAGGCTCTGGCGACCTGCTAACACGCACTGGACCAGCGTGGCGGGTTATGGTCCAAACCCCCCCAATGAGCACAATGAGAAGAAACAGGCCCCAAGTGCCCGGCGACTTCAGCGGTTGTGCTAGCGTAGACGGGCGTTGGTGCAGCCCTGGGGTCTGGGGAGCTAAAAATCTCCGGGCGAGGTCGATTAACCGTCTAACGACCCCGGCAGATTACATAAAGGATTCTGACGCACCAGCTAATAAACGATGACTGCACCTGGCAACCTACAACACGCGTACACTCCGGTCTAATGAGCAGATCGCCGAACTTGAGGAAGAATTGAGCAGGTTGCGATGGAGTATTGTGGGATTACCTGAAGTCCGAAGACAGGAGGAGGACACGATAATTCTCAAATCCGGTGACCTGTTCTATTTCCGGGAGGGCGACCAGCAGTCCCAGAGGGGTGTCGGGTTTATCGTCCACAAGGTCCTTGTGAACAATGTGGTGAGGATCGAGAGTGTGTCAACCAGGGTGGCGTACCTTATACTCAGAATATTATCAAGTTATTCGCTGAAGGTCATACAGGTTTACACCCCAAC
Organism: Leucania comma; assembly: GCA_958295575.1. Taxonomy (NCBI): domain Eukaryota; kingdom Metazoa; phylum Arthropoda; class Insecta; order Lepidoptera; family Noctuidae; genus Leucania; species Leucania comma. The sequence continues at coordinate 14,279,776 of OY282480.1, read as the reverse complement.
CTCGACATACCCTGACGACGAAGTTGAGACCATGTATGAGGATGTATCCAGAGCCATGCATGGTTGTAAGACTATGTGAGTCTTACCGCCTTACTACTCACCGTGGTCACTTTAACGCGAAACTGGGTAAACGAGACGGTGATGAGCTGCGAGTGGGGCACTTTGGATTTGGACTTAGGAACCACTGGAGACGCTTACTGTATAGTTTTATGCAGAAGGTGGGTCTCTACATGATGAACTCTTTCTTCAAAAAGCGTGAGCATAGGAAGTGGACCTCGCAAAATCCTGATGATGCATGTATGTATCGGCAGCTTAATAAACGGATCTCTAAGTCCTTGAAACGCGATCTCCGTCACTATAACACCGGAAAAATTAAAGTCGCGATTGAGCGAAATAAGGGCTCCAAGGTGTTTGCGAGAGATCTGTCTATTAGGCAGAGTCAGCTCACGAAACTGAAGACCGAAGATGGCCGAGTCATATTCGCCAGATCGGAGCTCCTGGGAGAGATCGAGGCTTTTTATGGACAGTTGTACACGTCAATCACCAAACCCACTGTGAATCTAGCAAACGATCTAAGAGCTAGACTGACCCGACACTATAACGAAGATATCCCGGACGTCAGCCTGTACGAGATTAGGATGGCTCTGAAGCAGCTTAATAATAACAAGGCGCCGGGTGATGACGGAATTACGGCCGAACTTAGGGGAAACCGATTCTTAGGGCCCTCCAGAAGCTGTTTGATTCCGTCATACTCGAAGGATAAACACCACAGGCATGAGGCAGAGGTGTGGTGGTACTGTTTTTTAAGAAGGGTGACAAAGTCCTGCTCAAGAATTATAGGCCCATCTCACTTCTGAGCCATGTCTAAAAGCTGTTTTCCAAAGTCATCACGAACCGTCTCGCGCGCAGGTTTGACGACTTCCAGCCTCCCGAACAAGCCGGATTCCGAAAAGAATTCAGTACCGTAGATCACATACATACGCTACGGCAGGTTATACAGAAGACCGAAGAGTATAATCTGCCTCTTTGCTTAGCGTTTGTGGACTACGAGAAAGCTTTTGATTCGTTCGAGACTTGGGCTGTGCTGCAGTCTCTCCAACGGTGCCAGGTTGACTATCGGTACATCGAAGTGCTGAAGTGTTTGTACAAAAACGCCACTATGTCAGTCCGACTTCAGGATCAGACCTCGAAACCTATCCTATACTATACGGCCGCAATGGAGAATGTCTTCAAGGTTCTGGACTGGAATGGTTTGGGCATCAATGTCAATGGTAAGTACATCACTCTCCTTCGGTTTTCCGACGACATAGTAGTCATGGCTGAGACTACGGAGGAGCTCAGCACAATGCTCAATGACTTCGGTAGAGCTTCCGAAAGAGTGGGGCTTAAAATGAACATGGGCAAAACCAAAGTCATGGTAAACAGCCATGTAGCACCCACTCCTATCAAAATCGGAAACTCTACACTCGAAGTTGTCGAAGATTACGTTTACCTCGGACAGACAGTCCAGTTGGGTAGATCTAATTTCGAGAAAGAGATCGACCGTCGAATCCGTCTCGGCTGGGCGGCGTTCGGGAAGCTGCGCGGTATCTTCTCGTCCAACATACCACAGTGTCTCAAAACGAAAGTCTATGACCAGTGTGTGTTGTCAGTGATGACATATGGCTCTGAAACGTGATCGCTTACAATGGGCCTCATAAGAAAACCCAAAGGGCAATGGAAAGGGCTATGCTCGGAGTTTCCTTCTTCGCGATCGAATCAGGAATGAAGATATCTCCAAGAGAACCAAGGTTGCCGACATAGCACGTGGAATCGCCAAACTTAAGTGGCAGTGGGCAGGGCACATTGCTCGCAGAACGGACGGCCGTTGGGGCCGAAAGGTTCTGGAATGGCGACCACGTACCGGAAGACAGTGTTGCAGTGTTGGAAGGCCTCCTACAAGGTGGACCGATGACCTGGCAAGAGTTGCGGGAATCAAATACATGCGAGGTGCACAAGACCATTCATTGTGGTGACACTTGGGGGAGGCCTATGTCAAACAGTGGACGTCTTTCGGCTGATATGATGACGATGATGATGGTCTTGTAAGTCTGTTGCAGAGAGCTCTGTTCTGACTTGTCTGTGTACTTAGATTGGCTTGCTGGATATCCATAAGCCATATACAGCCATATGTGCATGTGGTTAAAATTAACAAAACCTAAGCAATACTTTTTATCTGGTTCATGATAATTATATTCGCAAGAAGTTGGCAGTAGTATCATCACAACGCTAATGTTTCTCTGTTGGCCGATTTGGACTAATTTCTTGAATACTTATATTTATATATCTAGTTTATTAATTTGCGTATATATTATATAATTGTATTGTACCTACGATTCATTTGTTTAATTTTAAATTCTCCTTTTTTTGTTTTTTTTTTTATTGCACTTGGCACTATTTTTCTCTGCATCACCCAAAGGTTGACTGGTAGAAAATGCCTAAGATATTAAGTCTGCGTCTTTACCTTCATATGCATGAAGTTTTAAATAAATAAATTCACCCTAAAATGAAAGTGAAACCACAAGAAAAAATTGTTATTAAGTAAATATATTAATAAAAAACGTATTTTGCAGAAATAGGGCGCTTGCGGAACGGGTAAGTATTTCTTATTTGTCCTTAAATTGAATATAAATAGTATGAAATCCAAAACTGATTGATTTTTTTGTATAGGAAAGCGGCTGCTAAAGATGTGCGAAGAAATATCTTGAAGAAAACAGTTTCAGGCAATCAATCACTCGCTAAACCACGTGCTAAGTAAAACACTCATGTATATTTATATAAACCTTAGTTACTTATGTATATTTAGATGGCCAGTGTATCATTCTTGTAACACTTAAAATTGTTAAACAAAAATACCTAGTAGGAAATCTGTATAAAATTTGGAATGTTATATATAATATATCAATATGTCGTTTATAATATCAATTATGTCTAACATATACAGAAATCAGTCTGAAAACATATTATGGAAATTGAGGATATAATAGTATTAGATATTTTCTTGGGGTAGGTCTATACTCAGCAGAGGAGGGTTTCAGGCAGGTAGTATGATGGAAATGATGATGATTTTTCTGGACCAGGTTCACAACGAGGTTTCCAGAGGACGTAGGAAGTCCGCTTATGAAGGTCACTATTAATACTGATGAATCTCTAAACAATGATTTGGGACCACTGGTGGTTGAGAGCCGTAGGGCCAAAAATAAAAATAATAAGGACGAGGAAAAAGATAAAACTGAAAACATGGATAGTGAAAGTAACCAGCCTAAAAAGAATAAAAAAGCTACTCATAATTTTGTGAAGTTACTTAGTAACGATACTGGAAAAAATGGTGATAGAAAATATGAAAAAGATAAAAAAGTAACAAAAGAAAAAGGCCGCAGTGGAAAACTGAATAAAGATAAAACTCATAGAGAAAAAAATATTGGACATACTGAAAAAAGCATCCATCGTGATAAGTATACTAGTTCTACCAAAGAAAACAAGAACAATCATATAAATAAAACAAAGAAAGCTGAAGGCAAACAAAGTAAAAAAGGAAAACAGGCTGTTGGTATAAAATTAGCAAAATTAGGTATTGCAGCCTTGAAAGATAATAGGCAATCCCAGTCAACCAAAAAATATACCAAGAGCTCCACGTCATCTCCGAAGCAACGGGCAAAACCGGGAAAAGTGGTAGTAGTGTATAAAGCAATGTCCAACCTAGATTCACTTCGTTCCCACAAGAATGAACAAAATATAAGGTCTAACGAAAATATATTAATAGAAAATGTATTAGCATTCAATGTTGCTGATTTTTTTATCTTTACCCAGGGATATTGGAATTACCAGTAAAACCATTTATTTTTACGTATTTGTTGCTTATAGGTATGCCAGCTTTAAAATGATAACAGGTCAACAAGAATGATACCATTGGTCCAAAATAGGCTAGCCGACCAGTAAGTAACCAAGCAGCAGCAGCAGCATCAGCCCTATAATGTTCCCACTGCTGGGACAAGCCTCCTCTCTAGGAGAGGGAATGGGCCATAATCTACCACGCGGGCCCAGTGCCGGTTGGTGGATGTCACATGTCTTCGAATATTTGGTTCTAGGATATGCCAGTTAACTCAAGATGATTTCCCTCACAGTTTTGAGAGCAGTGGTAATACTTGGCCACCACTGCCCTCCACGGGATCAAACCAGAACCAAGGGATAGAAGATATTGAGCTCTCTCTGCAGGATGTCCGTATTTGTAGAACCGCTGCTTGCCTACCAAGTCTTGATTGCTCATTCATCGTAGTATACGCACAAAATGAATATGTTTCTGGTTAAGGTTCTTGGTACATCTAAACTGACAATGACAATGTATACTTCTATTTTATGTATTTTTTTTTGTCTTGTTTAACCCTAAGGTAGGCTGAGGTCCAACAGTTCACGTTTTTCTGCACTATTTTTTAATACTTTTAGCAATTCGATTTAAACAATATTCTTCATGTTAAAGAAACGATTTTATGTACTATTTTTTCAGAGGAAGTCATAGGCAAGGGGTTGGTGAAGGAGGTGATATGGGAGGTGGTGACGGTAGTGATCTCTTTGAAGGATTTGGTGATCACGGTGAAGAAGGTGGTGAACACGGTGAAGGAGGTGGTGAACACGGTGAAGGAGGTGATCAACACGGTGAAGGAGGTGGTCATCACGGTGAAGGAGGTGGTCAACATGGTGAACACGGTGTTGGACATGGAGGGAATGATCATGGAGGAAATGGTCATGGAGGGAATGATCATGGAGGGAATGATCATGGAGGAAATGGTCATGGAGGGAATGATCATGGAGGAAATGGTCATGGAGGGAATGGTCATGGAGAGGGAAGCCATTCATATATGCATAAACAAAATCCCTTATACCTCAGTCCCTACGCTGTAAGTTAGCCTACAAAGTTTTCGATAAAATTTGTTGTTTGTTGTTAAAAGTTAGTTCGTCCATATGTGTTCACATATGGACGAACTAACTTTCGCCAGCAGGTTTCTTCATACAAACTTTAGACCCTCGTTATATCGCCATGAATTCCCGTTAATTTTAGAAAATCCTGTTTTAGTGCATACATCCGTCATAACAAGTAACTTTCTGTCTAGCGTAATGTGACCATAAAACAAGTGAATACAAATTTCAAAAGGTGGCTACGTACCGGAAGACGTTTGAAGGCCTCCCTCAAAGTCCACCGATCACCTGATAAGTCGCAGGGATTCGATCCATGTGAGACGTGCAGGACCGTACTAGTACCGGTAACAGGGTCGTTTTTCGGCTGAATTGGTGGTGATGATAAAATTCGATGGACAGAGAGGAAAAGCAAAGCTGAAGATTATAAAAATAGATTATGTGAGGAATGATATGTAATAAAGTAGATATAGGAAGAAGAGCATCAACCTCTAGTAACATGGGAATCAGGGATAGTGAATATTCACACTATAAGTTTAGAATGATGATTATTTATTATTACTTACGTATAAATGAGTAAATCTTATCTGAAACGAACAACTGAACTACGATAGCTTATATTGACAGGTATTATAATAGTGAACTTTCTTTTACAGTTAATGTCCCAAATGGAAGAACTAATGAAAGAGTTTCCACATGCGAACGCAACCGTCACCAAGTTTGCTCGTACCGTTGAATACAACGATATAGTCTTGGTCTCAGTTAGTGAAAAAAAGACTAGTGAGAGATATTCCAGAGCAAAAGATAGCAAGTACATTGAGGATGCTCCAGAAAAAAAGATCATATTCATAGTCCATGCACTGACAGTGATGGGAATGAGGAGCTTGACAAGCCTGATCCAACTGTCGGAATTGAAGTTACTCTTTTCGTACTACTTCAAATATTTAGATAAATTTGATTTCTTTATAATACCGCTGGCTAATCCTGATGGATACGCTGCTTCGCGTTCTGTAAATATTTTTTTGCATTTTTTTGTAGTACTAACACCAACTTTGCAGACTATGAGCAATGGGTAGCTCGCTGTACGGCCGTCTGGTAACCATCCGGACCGAGTCCAAGTCGGCACGTAGTGTTCCACGCGCGCTTCAAGGAGATGTCTGCAAAGCCGTAAGGGCCCAGCAGGGTCGAACCCTACTAGGGCCATGGGTTGTGCGAAAGAGAACCCCGGGATTCTGGAATGAAGGCAAAGAAGGAACAGGAGTGGGATTTAGTCAGTAAAAGTCTGACATGCCCTCTCGCCTCGCCCAAGGGCGGGAGATGTCATTGGATGATTTCCCAACTAAAAAAAATACTAACACCAACTTAAATTAACTTTTTAATGGTCAGAACTGCTTTTAACAATGGGGATTAACTGGTTTTTAATTATTTATTCATATAAAAATGTATGTAACTGAAATCGAATGAACACGTTGAGAAAGAGAAAGCGGGATCACTTGGGTATAGGAATTGTATTAGAATCGAGAACTTTGACAGAAATGGAGAGAGGCTATTACACAGCTGTAGGACAGTATAGGCTAGCTAGACATAATAATAATGTACGAGTACATAAAAAAATAAACCCTTAACCACTGTTAGTATGAATCGTACTTGGTCTAGAGTGAGGACCAATGTATGCTGTATTCAAGACTACTTGAGAAAACTGTTGAGTAATAGCTATCGATTCATAGACCAATATAACTGTTGGTACAATAATGTTAAGTCATTAGTGCTTTTTTTTAATTTTTATAAACCAGTACTTGACTGCAATCCTACCTGATGCAGTGATGCAATCGTTGACCGTGAAGCGCACTAGTTTCTGACGACGGAACCTCTGTCTTTATAACTCGCTAGAAGATACCATAGAATATACTTTTCAATACATTTACCTACTCAAAACCCGCTTTTATCTCTATCGCATTTAAGCTTGCAATTTATTGTTTTTCACACTAGTACTGAAAAGTGCGCGTGCTCGTCAATACCATAATTTATAGTTAATTTTAACATAAGTGCAGAAAGTTTGTCATTGCGACTGAGGTGGAATTCGCACGAGCCGTAGGCGAATGTGTTATCGTGCCGAAGGCTGCAATGACAAATTTGCAGGTGTATGAAACGTCGAATCTACTGAAAAATAAGTTCTAATCGGGTAGCAAGTAGTAATATGGGTAGATCACGAACTCATGGTCTTCTTGTATACCAAGTTCCATCCGAATCCCTTAATTGAGGTGAGATTGATGAGCAAACATCCAAACATTCTAGTTAGTATATTCGAATGGAACTTGGGTTGTTTAACTTCCTAGCCAGGAAGTAAGATGATAAACTTTGAATACCCAGTCCGTCCACACAATATGGAACAAGAATATGTCGCCACAATCCGTGTGTCCGGGCGTGTTCGTGGATCGGAACTTTGACATCGCATGGAACGTGTCACGAGACATCAGCTCTTGCAGTGAGATATACCCTGGAGCCATACCTTTCTCCGAGGTGGAGTCCAAGGCCGTTCGTGACATCTTCCACTACTACAGTCATAAGATCCTGGCATACATACACGTACACGCTGGAACGTATGATGAAAGAGTTTTCAAGGTAAAAATGCCCTAACTACTTATTTGATCTTTTTTTTTTCCGGCATAGCCTGCCGTTCTAACATTATTTATTTATGTACACACAAACACTTAAAATCGAATAGAACAAACACAGATAAAAGAGTACAAAGGTACTGCTTATGTCTAATGAAATTTCTACCAGCAGACCAGTGACAGGAGACTAGGATGAGAGATGTAGACGCAGTGTTTATAAATAATTTAAATAAGAAAAAAATACATCAAAATACTCGTAAATAAATAACAGTAAATAAATGTATATTTAAATAGATATAACACATAAATTAGATTATAAAAAATATATGTCTATTATAAATATAACTTTACAAGATGGTAGTCAGGTAGTATTCTTTGACTAGCTTTTATGAACAATAAATGGAGATTTTGCATTTAACAAAAAAAAAAGGGAACAGAAATCGAAAAAAGCTCTGATTAAAGAAACATTAGTAGTGTGTTAAGAGTTTCTTTTTAATAACTAAACTTAATTTAAGGGCGACGCAATTTTGTACCCTCGAGGGTATACGGAGACACAGTCGGATGATGACAAGTATATTGACTTGAAAGGCGAGATCGATGAGGCTATGAAGAACGCTAGCTTCCGGGTCATCTCTGTCACGGTGGACACCCTGGCCAACTGGTACGGAACCGTGTCGGGCACGAGTGTGGATTACGCCGCTTCGGTAAGAAAAAGACCCAGATGGGTCCCGATATTAGAATTAATTAGATCTTTCAGAGAATTTTTTGATCCATATGGTGGGATATGAATTTCAAGTAAAGAAACCTGATAACAAATGAAAGCTTTGATTTGCTTACCGTGGTCCTTCTGTCCGATTACAATTTAAGTGTCTTCAAGGCAAGAGTGGATAGGTTCTCAATAAACTAGTGCGATTCACATCACTATGGGATCGCAGCCCTAGTTTATATCATTAAAAAAAAGTTTTATTCCAACATAAGCATAATTTATAAACCGTTGAAGTGACTGCAATGAGAATGATTTCAAGAAGAAAGCAGTTCTTTACGATGAGCATTGGATTGGCCGTCCATATTGGATCAGTCACTCTAAATTTAAAGATGACCGTTTTCGCTAATCCAGTCAGTTACTGTATTATAATCACAATGGATTGAATGCAGTCTACTCATAGCCTTTTTAGATTATTCTTTAGGAGTATATATATGGAACAGAGTGGTATCTTATCGACCAGACGGGTGTTGTATTTGGTCCGCGCAATTGCCCAATAGTGGATTTCTGACTGTTGAGGAGTTGTCCATGGAGTTTCTTGCACATTCTTCTCCACCGATATCTATACTTTGGAATGTGCAACTAGCATCATTTTTCTGACTGACTGTCTTCTTGACAATTCCTATGTGCCTGTAAATGTTTTATTTGAAATAAATGTCGTGAATCTTTGTGTACATTTTAATCGCGCGGATAACTCAATACTGTGATTTAGGATTTTGAATTTTAGTTCGTATGTGGCGTCATAGATGTCGCTACCAATACAGTGTAGCTCCAACGCTTGTTTGGATGAATGGCTTGCTGGATAGGAATAATGTGTGGACTTTATGATCACCTAATGTAGGTGTATTTCTGGTTTTTACCTGACCCTAGTCATGCAATACAGTTGTGATTTTACGTTGTTTTCAGGTTTTCGGCATTCCCTACGCCTTGGAGTTCGTGATGCAGATCTATGACACTGAGGCCTTAGAGAACTGTGCGCTGACGCAGATTTGGAGTCGACTTATTGACACCACACTCAGCACTATGTGGAAGAGCCTGCATCACGCCAGCGAAGAAAGAAAATCACATTAATACAAATTTATGTACTATGTTCACGTAGTTAATAGGTGCATTATATTTTTATGAATGCAGTGTGCTTATTTTTGTATTGCCGCATCCGTGCAAAAACGAACAGCCTCGACCTAATATAAGCAAGTGTTTTTCAAGACAAATGTCAACGTGCATCAAACAATGATACACGTTGATATTTGTCTTAGGCATCGACTTACATTCTAAGTTATAGACCAGTACCTATAAATTTTTGTTCTGCAAGTGACCGCTAGAGGCGCTGCAAAATTTTTACGGCGTCGATATCGAGTAGCGACGAATACTATTGCTTAAAACTCATGGTAGAGGTACAGCTCGTTCATGGAAACTATTTGTCACAATACTGTAACGTTAAAACAATAGTTCGCTGCAGCGCTAAATGGTCATTATGACGTCTAACAAAACTTTTAAAACTTACAGCGCTTATATACTGCAAAACTGCACTAATGTCATCAAGTCAAGTTGTACGGCACGCAATACATGTAAGTCAAGCAAAGTTATTGTACGGCATGCCTAATCTAGTGCGTAGTACTTAAATATCGATGGTCTTAGGTCATTGCTGCATATTATTATTATACCTACTATTTTACATATTCTACGCTGTCCCTACCTCACAAAATGGCGTTCAAGAAATCTTCTAAAACAATTTGAACGAAATAAAAATAATTCAATTCTTTTAATGAAAGTCTTCATTGTAACAAGAAGTTGTTAGTTTGGGGTTAATAATAGAGAATAGAGTCGCAGCGGGGAGTTGTTAAACAACACTAGTAAAAATGACAACTGTCTGGTATCTGCATGAAAATAAATTGTTTCAATAACGATTAATCGGTCGATGACGCTTTGCTTAAGTTGTGACTTTTTCGTATGATATTGATATTCCGATATGTAATATAACTTTCGCAGAAACATATAGTCGTTGGGGTCGAAAGGTTCTGGAGTGGCGACCGTGTACCGTTGGAAGGCCTCCAGCAATATGGACCGATGACTTGGCTCACCAAGCCATCGGTCCATATTGCTGTTATTTGCTCGACCCTCAGGTCGAGGGAATCTGATGACAGGACCATTCCTTGTGGAGATATTTGGGGGAGGCCTATGTTCTACAGTGGCCGTCTTTAGGCTGATGATGATGACCGTAACTCTTATTTTTTATTATTGTGATTTAATTTATGACTAACGCAACTACAGCCCCCAAGATACAGACACTGCCTAGTTTCGAGACCAACGCCAGATCACCAGCAACTATAATTTATAATGTTTTTAATGGTGTTCTGACATGATCGCTTTGTGCTCGGAGTTTTTCGGCCAAAGTTGGATATGCAAGTCACATGAGGGCACATGACAGAGCAGCATATCTGAGCTCACTGCCACCATGAGGAGCCAAGGAATGCGGTCGCTGTGGCCGAAATCGGCTAGATGCCATCATCATCATCAGTTTCGAGACCATTGTAATAATTTAGTTAAAAATAAAACTTGTTACTTACCGATATCCATTTAATTAGGTTAACTAATAGCATAGTTACAATGCTGTTTCCTATATTTTGCCGTGTCATGCAAGAAAAAAAGTCTATACTGAAGGCCTTTTTTTGAGGTGGGAAATCAACCAATGACACCTTCCGCGCAAGGGCGAAGCAGAGAGTTGAGAGCGTGTCAGACTTTTACTGACTAAAACCATTTCTGTGTCCTAGGACCACGGTTCCTTTTGTGAAATTCACTAGTGCGAATTTTTAAAATACTCATGATAGCGAAAGAAATTAAGAGCCTATTCACTCCAGCCTTGAAGACACCTAATTTATAATCGGATGGGTAGACCGCAGCAGGCAAATTGTTCCAGTCCTTCTTACCTAAAGGATTGGCCAAAAGTGGCTAAGGACAGAGAAGAGTGGAAAGGAGGCCTTTGCCCTGAAGTGGGACACCACCTAATAATAATAATACATAAACTTTGTGTTTTAACAAATACATGAGTAATTTTAAACTTTCGACATCAAGTTACGTTAATTACACATTTATAATAAACTTTATTAAACTTTTTTAAATAAATAAATAAATAAACCACTTTTCATTCGGCAAATAATGACGAATATGACGAATGACACTTTCTCTCACATATAAGTTATGCGTCATCGGTTATCATGGCAAGATATTTGGTTCAACGCTCTACACTGCCGTTTTACAAGGGTGAAGTTAGTTAACTTTTGATTTAGGAACCACAATGTATTCGAAAGTCATCAATACTGCAATGTGGTCTTAAGTATGTCAAGCCTGTTGTCGCTACAACTGGTTCTGCATACGAAAAGGCTTATGAGAGAGAGAATGAAGAAAGTGAACGCATCGTTCCGTTTCTCGTGATTGTTAAGTGTTTGTGTTTGTTGTCACTTTTGTTTAATACCGTCCATGTTTGTTCCGTTATTCGGGGCGTGCGTGACGCACGTGCTTAGTCCCGTTCTACAAGCCTGTTTAACTGTCACCATAGATTTATCATTTAACTAGCTGCTGCCAGTGGCTTCACTCGCGTGATAGTAGAACTAGAAGAAGATTATCCCAAGTGAATATACAACCTTATTTTTAGTATATGCGAAACCCAAAACACGTGTCTAATATTTTTATGTAAAGAATCTATGTACAAAATTTAATAACTGTATAATGAAAAATCACAGAGTTATAAGCTTGTTATGTTACCTAGTTTTTCACACAAATACATGGTTATGGATGGATCCGGGAGATTGTTGTTTTTCTCCCATACCCAGCTGTGCGCCTAATGCACGCAATGACCTGTAGTGACCTGTGTTGTACTTGGTTTCGGTGGTGTCCAACTTTCTTTAAATATCTTTGGGAAAAATATAACATAGTGTAAAAATTATTGGAATCGATTCAGTAAATGATTCTGAACAAACTATATTCAGGTTTTGCAAATACTAAAAATAATGATGTATATACAAAGTTTCATCGAAATTCGTTCAGCCATTCGAGCTTTAAGAAGTAATAAACATACACATCATCCACTACCACGGCCCACCTGGAATTTATTTTAATCGACTACGAGTCATGTGTCTTATTTTTCACATAAGTTAATAATATTTATTATGCAAAAAATTTGGACACGGAGAAGAATCATTTACGTCGTTATCACCATTGCATCATAGTTTATCTACCAATTTTAAATATAGATCTCGCAATTCAATTAAGACTTAGCGTTCAATTGTTTCTACGAAGTATTGAATTGATCAAACACGTTATTCACGGTGAGCCAATACAACAGTAATTTTAATGTGTATTCGATTGTACTTAATTCTTCGCTTGTTGTTAGATTTCATGGTATTTTAATGGTGTTAAATCTTGTTCGGGAAAGTACATTCGATAACACAAAAGAAAAAATATTGCTTGTCTTCTGTTTTTTTTTAATCCATCTAAAAAAGTCATTTGAAATGCAATCGTATATCAAGTGATTTTTTTATTTTTCTTCATCAGAATAACCATCAGGCCTCCCGAGCTATCACTGGATTCCTGTGGCCTTTGTCATGTGATCACTTGCATGAAGGGATGCCTCCCGACAAGAGCGAGCGAAGCGAGCTCGGAATACGCTATTTGACTGTTTTTTGTCGATCGATCTTGAATCGAATCGATTTCATATTATTAAGTATTGTTTAAAGAGTCTAGAAAAAGCGTTTTATTTCAAATCTTGTAAATATTAACATAAAAAATATAAACTAAACTTTATATTAACATATGAAGTTGTATTATTAAAAAAAGCCGCCAAAACAGCAGTCAATGACAGACAATCATATTTACAGATTGGTATGTGAAGTATAAATAGATTCAGCTAAAAACCACCGTTTTCGAAAACATAGCGCTAGGTAAATTAAAATAAAGTTTATTTGTTTTTTTTTTATAAATAGTCCATTATTTTTTAGATATACTGGTAAAAATCGCTTTTAAAACCCATGATCTATGAGGATGACAATAAATATGAACTTATTTTTAATATTATCAAATAGCCTAGTAGAGCACTCCGATACGGTCAGGTTAAGTAAGAAGGTCTCAACTTTTTTGTTTTTTTTTTTTCTATAACCGCCCTGACAATGGCTTACATAGATAATAGCTAGTGTCTAAGATATAATATAATTCAGACGGTCGTTAATTGTGGCTGACTTTGTATTTTAAAAGTAATGTAGATTTTCAGAGGCGAATAATATATTAAAAAGAAGTCTATTTAATAAGAACCTTTTTTAAATTAACCGACATATCTTTTATACATGTATGCGAAGTATCCAAAGCTCAATGCACTCTTGTTGTCATTGTGAGTGTAATAAATTATATTTATTCAGCGCTTTAGCTTCACAAAAAAGACCGTCTGTTCTTTGAAGGTATACTTTGCATGAGCTTAGTTAGGTATATGCATACGGTACTTAAAATAATACTGCAACTACAAGAGCTTTTAGTGCTAGTAAAGTTTTTAAACATTAAAATTACAACTATTTTTACATCAATGTTGGGTTTTTTTAACCGACTTCGAAAAGGAGGAGGTTCTATGTTCAGCTGTATGTATTTTTTTTTATGTATGTTCACCGATATCTCGGTCAATTGTAGACCGATTTCGATTTTTTTTTTGATTGAAAGATTATACTTTTGAATTGGTCCCATAAAAATATCTTTTTGATCTGATGATAAACTTCGAAGATATAGGACGAAACTCTTCAAAAAATCATAGCAGAACTGTCGTTTGTATATGTTTGTTCGCCGATATTTCGGTCAATTGTGGACCCATATTAAAAAAATGGTTTTGATTGAAAGGTTATACTCTCGAGTTGGTCCCATAGAAATATTGTTTTGATCTGATGATGAACTACGAAGATATAGAACAGAACACTTCAAAAAACCTTAGCAGAACTGTCGTAACAAGTAAAATTGCTTTGTTATATATGTAGTCGGTGGCTGACTAAAAGAAAAAGGGGAGGAGGTACATAGAACTGACCTGATGATGAAGACGGAAGGTAGGTAAGAGCCGAAACTTTGTAATAAATCAGTGTATCCTAGCCGTGTTTGGTATATTAGAATTGTCATGATGATTTAATGATGGAACCGAATGGCGGAAGGTACCTATCTATTTAAGTTTGGCTGAGGGGTACTACTACTAAAAAGTGTGAAATAAAAAACTTTTTACAAAAAAAAACGGTAATTTAAAAAACTAAAAAACCCGACTGCTTTTCTGAGCATTCATGAAAAAGCCCTAAAACAAGAAAATCTGGCAGTCGGGACCCATTCTAGAATTGATAGCACATACCTATATTACCTTGTAGATTACTCCAATCTATTGACTAGACGGCTGACTTTCTAGAATGGGTCCCGACTGCCAGATTTTCTTGTTTTAGGGCTTTTTCATGAATGCTCAGAAAAGCAGTCGGGTTTTTTAGTTTTTTAAATTACCGTTTTTTATTTTTTTAGTTTTATTTTATTACGATATCACTTTCAAAGTAATTACGAATCGAAAGACACCTCTCAAACTAAAATCCATCGAGCCGTTCAGGTCGCAGAGCGTGCCAAACATTTGAATTTGGCGCAAAAATCCGCCATTTTGTTTTTTTTTTGTTTAATATACCCAGTGTCACTCTCACAGTAAATACGAATCTAACGACACCTCTCAAGCTAAAATCCATCGAGCCGTTCAGGCTGCAGAGCGTGCCAAACAATTATACATACATACATACATACATACATACATACTTACATACATACATACATACATACTCTCGAAAAACATAACCCTCCTTCTGGCGCAGTCGGGTAAAAAAATACAACCGGCTTCAAAAACCACCAAAAAATGCAAAATAACTTTCAATTTCGGAAGTCGGTGTTTCTATAATAGTTTGGTCTGTTTGCTTTTTTATTTAAAGCCATTTTTTCAGTCAGATTTCCAAAACTGAATTCTTTTTAATAGGATTTGAATTTGGAATGTTCCACCAGTGTTGGGGCAATAAGAATTAGGTATTAAATAGTTTATTTTAGTTTATAACTGTGGGTACCGTATACATAAAAGATTGGTGATGGCACAAAGGCCAAAAAGCCATGCCACAAACATTATAAAAAAAATAATATAAAAGATTGGTGTATGCTTACATACCTTGCGTGATGGAATTATCGACGCTTTGCTAAGATCCCTTATTTTTTGTCTGTTTACTTATCTACTTAATGTGCATACGTAATAACTCTAAATGGGGTAAGTTTAAAGAGAATTAACACCTTTGCCTTGCAGAATACTTGTCTAATAGATAAGTTCAGGCTTATAACCGTACTTATAGTGCATAATTATGTTATATACCTGATTGATAAGATAACGATTATAATTTAGGGGTCTTAAAGGCTAGAGTGAATACGCTCTCATTTACCATCAGCTGGCCTAAAAACGTCACATGAGCAATTCATCTAGAGCAAATCATATTCCGAATTCCTAGCAGATCATAAGCAATTCTTCTAGTGTTCGTAAAATGGTTGCACAAATTAGTCGAATCATACTCAATTCACTGCATATCAGAATCGTATTCCTTGTAAATATTGCCGTATAAAAAAATATGATTCATATTAAGATTCTACAAAAGTGGCCTTTTTAGATCTGCAGGTGGGATAGCAGTCAAGCACTGGTTTATACCATTTAAACAAAAAAATTCTTTGAATAAACGAACAATGAAGCTCTAAACTCATTAGGGCGATAGATTTACGTTCTATCAATCAATCACAAATCTCTGGATCACAACCAGTCAACTCTAACCGTCACAATATAATCGAAGATCTGTTTTCATAATCTCCAGGAATTGTTTTTGCTTTATCTGATGCTTGGAATGACCGTTGTTTTGTCATGACAATGACAATGAGTCTGTTAGCATGTGGGTGGCTCCTAACCGGTAATACGCCAGTTCACTAAACCCTGGGCACATTGTCATTGATTTATTTTGTTTTTGTTCATTTGTTTACTGGTACCGTATTTTGTAACTGACTCATGTGTGTCAGAGTTAGGGCCTGTGCATACTACGTTTTTTAAACGCGACATTGACGCGCGTTTTAGAATCGTGCGTCGACTGCGCGCTTTTATTCTATAGATCTACAGGCTGCGTCTGACTCGCGTGCGTGTCGCGTCTATATCGTTACGAACGCGCGTCAACGGCGCGTTTAAAAAACGTGTTAAGTAAAAGCCCTTACGGACCAAATCCTTTGTCTCTGTATCCTCTATTATTCGTCTGCGCAGGATTAGATACAATATCTCTATAAATTATAGCCTGTATTATTTCGATGTGTAAGTTTCATTATTGTAAAGTTTCATTAAAATCTATTCAGTAGTTTTTACGAGAAATAATAAAAAAAACATTAATGCATATAAAATTTCGCGTTTATAAAAAGTAAGATTTATTATTCGTACATTTAGTAGGAATAAATAACATTTAAATGAAATCTCTATCCTAAAACAAGCTTCAAAATTTGTTATTAAATGAAACAGTAATTGGCATTTGAAATATTGGTAAGTATGATTCTTTTTGAGGTGGAAACTTATCAAATGACTTTTCCTGCTTTAGAGTAGAGTAAGACGTGAGACTTTAGGCGTGCAGACTAAAACCTACCTCTGTCCTTCAGTTTGCCTTTATGTTCTCTTTCGAATGTTCCCGCAGCCCCAGCAGGCATCGGCCCTACTGGGCCCTTTACCACTTTGCTGATGTCACTTTAAGGCGTGTGTAGAACAAACGCGCCATCGCCTCAGGCTTAGTTTTTGTCAGACAGCGAGCTACCCATTGCTTGTCGTCGACAAACCCGCATCTATGGTGGCCGAAGCCATGCGAATCTCGGCTGCGGAAATGTACGAAACATTTACCATGGCTGTGGGACACAAAAGGCAATTTAGGAACACAGGTGTGTTAGTCAGTAAGAAAAGGTATTTAAAGGTTACCCACCTCAAAAAAAAGCTTAAGGAAAGTATTTCCATTATCCATTGTTTCCGTGTTATCTCCCACACAACCACATGTAGACCATGTATGATACAATAAACTTGTATACCTACAAATTTTGTAATGCTTTCAGGTTTTACAACGGATTAATGTATCAATTGTGATGTGGTGTCCATAAAAGCATTGTTAGACAAATTGACGGATTAGTTGAGTGGAGTTAGTAGAATTGCAGCTTTTAATACCTATCAACGATCTATCATCATTGGATGCTATCAAAACTATAAGCCTACGAATTTAGGTGCAACTGTGACCTAGATAACTTTGTTTGTGTAGTAGTTATTGATTTCCGAATCCGTGCCTGTTCATAACATCATTATAAGCTTTGGCATGCCGTAATGATACATTTGAATTCATTAAAGGCTACGTATGTGTGGGACGTTATACACAATGTTTCAAAACAAAAGACCAGTGAAAACCAGTGCGCATATGGCTCTGAAACGTTGGCATTGACAATGGGCGTCATCAGAAGGCTTAAAGTCATTTAAAGGGCAATGGAAACGGCTGTACTTGGAGTTTCTGAGCGTTATCGCATCATAAATCAAGATATCCGCAGGAAAATCAACTGACATAGCCTGTAGAATCGCCAAACTTAAATGGCAGTGGGTAGGGCATATTGCTCACAAAACCGATGTCGATGGTCGATGGGGCTGGAAGGTTTCTGAAGTGGCGATAACGTACCGGAAGACGCAGCGTTGGAAGGTGACAAGTTGAACCGATGGCCTGATTAAGGTTGTAGGGAATTTGATACATGCGAGACGCACTGGATCAGTGATTGTGGCAAAATAGGGGGGGAGGTCTGTCTAACAGTGGACGTCTTTCAACTGAAATGATGATGTATGGATATGTAGGAGCCTAAGTACCTAATAACAGCTGCATGCTAATCCCCAGGTCTTTTTCAATTCCGAGGTCGGACTGTGGATGGGTGGCCATCATTACAAACTTTTGTGTTCCAGGACTGCGGAAACTCTTTCAAATGATTCCGCATTCTCTCCTTGGGGGAAGAATGTGTAAAAGAACTAAAAATTAGACAAACATACATCTTTCGGCTGAAATGATGACGAACAATGTTGGTCATACAAAGATATGGTTCTTTACATTCAAATATTTCGTGAATTGACGTCGCTGACTGTCACTTTGTTTGGAGCTCTATTTGTCTTTGGAAGAGTTCAATATTAGTTTCATCCCAAGAGAACTTTAATTTCTCCGAAATTGATGTCAAAAGTTGTAAACAGTTTCATTTCCTTAACTTTATCATGTGGGAAGCGATACATTTCAGTACTTACATAGTTACAAAACTCAAAAAAAAAATCTTTCATCTAGCTTATGCATAGCACAGTAAAAACAGCCTTATAATATTCCCATTGCTGGAACTCAGGCCTCCTCTCTCTTTGAGAAGAAATGGTCCGTAATCTATTACGCGGGCCCAGTACGCGTTGGTGGATGTCACATGTCTTCGAATTCTTTGTTCTAAGACATGCCAGTTTCCTCACGATGTTTTTCTTCACCGTTCATCTGCATTATAGCAACAAAGCGTATAATTAATGCGAAACCGTTCACGTTGAGCTGTTCGGAACTGAATCGGATCTGATTAATTTTTCCGATAGCTAGAAAAGTTAACGTTAGCTGCGATAAACGTACTGGCCACCTACGAAAATCAGTCATAAGTAGGCATATAAGGGTTAACCGTCGACTTAAAAAAAACATACAGACGGTCAGCAAAGTGAGGGTTTCTTTTTTGATGATTTAGGCATGGAACCCTAAAAAGATGGAAATTGAAATGTCCAAGGCGTTGTGGGGTCAACTTCATCAAAAAATGCATATTGATAATATGTTTTCCAAGAAAAACCAAAAGGCGTAACTGTATCGTTTGCGTGAAAGTTTTATAAACTTAAAGAAATGCAGAGAAAGGAAAACGTTTAATATTTTAAAATGTCGTGGACCCGAAGGGAAGTAAAGTTTTTTTTTTTATGGTAGGTAAAATCATCCAATGACAAATCCCACTCATGGGCGGGGTGGGAGATAGTGTCAGACTCTTACTGTCTAAAAACCTACCCTGTTCCTTCTTTTTTTTTTTTCAGGGCCCTGGGGTTTACTTTCCTAACCCTAGGCCCCAGTAGGCTTCGGCCCCTGCAGTTTACTGACAACTCCTTGAGGCGCGTGGGAACAATGCGCGCGGTAAACGACATGGGCTCGGACCGGTCTGTTACCGGACGGACGGGCAGCGAGCTACCCATTGCCAGCCGTGAATTTTCATTTTTCGAGAACAATGAACAAGTTATGGTGAACTGATCTCGTCTTCGCCTTACCTCTAGCGAGTTATATCCGAGGCAACTCAGTGTAGTAAGCCAGATATTTAATGCATTACTTACTAAACTGGATGAGCTGGGTTGGGTGGTTGCCGTTTTTGAGTACTAATCTGCTCAAGGCAGTTCATATGTGAGTCAAGTCATGACTTAAGCAGATTGGTAGGTACTCAAAAATCGGCCTACTGTTACGTATTAATGATATCATAGCTAGTTTACGGAAAAATTTATGATTGTATATGGTATGGAAAACACTTACCTAACTTAATTGCAT
This sequence comes from Leucania comma, assembly GCA_958295575.1. NCBI lineage: Eukaryota > Metazoa > Arthropoda > Insecta > Lepidoptera > Noctuidae > Leucania > Leucania comma. The sequence goes on along the minus strand of OY282480.1, from coordinate 14,259,800 downwards.
AGGTAATGCGTAGAGTTAATCGATACTTAAAATTTTACCACAAGATATTTGAGCAATTATTTCATTAAAGAATTTTACGACAATTTTTATACGACTACTTAAGCGCGTGTGTCCTTGGGTACCGCATGTGAAATTATTAGGGTGGTTGTATACCGTTACGGTCGTTTGAAGAGATTCCCTCGTGGCCTGGATCCGAGCTGCGCGGGCGCAGTGCGCGAGATCATACGGCGAAGTGCACACGCGCCGTCATTATTTTTTAATACTGCTTTTTAATTGAAAGGTTATAGTCTCGTGAACATACTTGTATAAGTGTACAGTTATGGCGCGTTTTTTAATTGTGTTCGGTGAGTGTTTTTTTTCTAAAGAAAGTTTGGTTTTGAAGAAATAATGAAAGGGTTTTGTGGGGAAAAAAAGAGTTGCGTTTATTCTTTTAAAATGTTATTATACTGAAGAATATTGTAGAGGTAAAGCAGATATTATGGTTAACATGTCCGTTCCGCTCCTTTTCCTTTCGGGAGGGAATATCGAAGCGTTACTTCGTGAGCTAATTTCACTTTCGCTTGTAACTAATAGAATCGGAATAAATACATACATTGAACATCCGATTTTCTGATTAGAACTTGTAAGTTTTAATGGGTACAGATGTTTTGAAAAATTAACGAATGAACTTGTACCAATTTCTACTACTTTCGTTGTTAGACATAAATCTCTGATTATAGACTGGAATAGAGCTTGAAAAATATTGATGAAGCTTTTACTGTATAAAAAAATCAGATCTTATTCGCGTTTGACCGGTGAACTTCTCTTTAGTCAGTAGAAGTCTGACACTCCCTCTCGCTCTACCTAAAGCGACAGAAGTTGTTTGATGATTTCCCACCAAAAAAAACCTATCTATGCATCTTTTAATAAGTGATTTTATTATTGAAAGGCATGTGCTTTATTATGTAAAATAGTCTCATCTAATATAATGTGCTGGACGTAGGAGCACGTTTCCTGGACTTGTAACTGAATTCCTTAACTGCCCGGCCCGGGTTGGTCCGAAGAGTATTTTTTTATATATAAACTAATTCTTGACTGCGATCCCAGATGATGGTAAGCAGCGATGCAATCGTTGATGGACTTCACATTAGACAAAAGAGGTTCATAGAAGCAGGTGTGCACAACATACTTTTACAACAATTTTAATAAATAATGGTATCAATATACAATTTTAACATTACCTACTTAAATAAATTTGATTATTGTAAGGTAAGTACTAAACACTCAGATAGGTAAATGAAATAGATTTTTTAAAATAAAAATAACTTTATTGCAAATATTTTTTTTTTTTAAATGACGTATCAAAAAGTTTCTTCCTTACAAAACATATGAAATGTACACTATACAAGGCATTAAGATAATTATAAAACATTCATACAAATATAAATAATTAATATTATATAGTATAATGAAAAACGTTTCAGGTACTGACACTCCTGCTTCTTTTAGATTTTACCATTGCCACTAGTAGAATAAGTATGAACTAAATAATTTATTTAATTAAATGTCTCATAAAATCAGAAGATGGATACTTCAAATGAATTCATTTAAGTAGAACAGTTGGTATATAAGTTGATTATAATAAATTCAGCATCAGTGCTAACTGTAATTAAGCACAATATACATATATGTTTTACTTTTACTATAAAGTGTACCCTAAAAACAACCTTTTTAACTTCTGTCTAATGCTGTCGTGAATAGGGTATAGTCTAATAAGAGCCTATTCACTCAAGAGTGAATAGGATCTTAATAAACTGTGTCTTCAAGGCTAGCCTTGAAGTCAAATTATAAATCGGATGGGAAAACCGGAGCAGCCAGTTTCCAGTCTTTCGATTTACGGTGTATAATCGACGAGGCGAAACGCTTAGTTCGGACCGTAAAGGTTTCAACAACGTAAGGGTGGAAACTCGCCGTAAGTCGGGTTGTCCGATGGTAGAAATGAGATGGTGGAATTAAGCTATGCAATTCCCGCGCACACTCTCCAAAATGCAATCTGTTTTCGTATCCTATTCACTAGAGTGGTGTGTTTGCGACTGGGTACTTCATTTCGTTCAGCTCTTCAATCTCCATAGGTGCCAAAAGACCTGACGAGATGGAGTAGGTATTTGGTCATGGATGTCCCGACCCTGGCGGAATAAAAGCGAGATTGTTTGTCGGATATAATCGACGATTAAAAGGTTGACTCTTGACCTAGACCTCCAGGCGGTTCACTATCACGAAACACAGACTCTGGCAGTGAAAATACATTTCTTAACTGTAGGTTTACCCAACGGAAGTGTTCCCGAAACATTTTGTGAATCGTCGTACGTCTTGCTGTCTGATGATCACTGGCCTTACCATAGCATTAGCTTTATAATGTTCCCACTGCTGGGACTCAGGCCTCCTCTCTAAGAAAGGGATGTAACATGTTATCGATTTTTTGGTTCTAGGACATGCTTGCATGGTTTCCTCATGATGTTTTCCTTCACCGTTTTCTAGAGCAGTGGTGATGAAATAAATTACACAAAGTAATGCGCCTGGCTATGTTTGAACCCATGAACTCGTAAGTCGGGGCCGTTACCACTCGGATAGTATTGCCTTACCATGACTTGTTAAAATGTCAGGTGTGTGAACGAAAAACAGGGATGGAGCCATAAACCCTATATAGCTTCATCCCTTTAACAGCTCAGTGTAGGTCGTAAAATGGATCGCGTTAAGAGTTCGTGGTAGCACTAAAGGTTGGTGTGATTAAAGAGTGCAATCGATGCATTCTCCCCAAAACCCACATTGAAAGAAGATTTTTCGTTAAATCATTGAATAGTACATTTTGATACAAGTGCAGAAAGTTTGTCATTGCGACCGTCGCGGAATTCACATGAGCTGTAGGCGAGTGTCATATAGAGTCGAGGGTTGCAGTGACAAATTTGCACGTGTATCAAACGTCGTTTTTAAATACACTTATGAAGAAATTAAAAAACAGGGGTTGACCCCGTTACGTGGGGTTCGACACGCGCCTAGCCTGGTACGATAAATGTAATAAAATTATGATGGGGAAGAGCACGCGCCCTTTTCTGCACTAGTGCGGAAAACAGTCTATTGCGTGCCTATAAGCGGTGGAATAAGAGTGGGTTTTCAAGTAAGTGTATTGAGAAATAATTTTCGTTCATAAATAATTACAGTTATCATTCATATATGTACTCGTTTGTGCTAATTGCAGTGAGGCAGAGTAATTATGAATAAAAAAAACACAAACAGTAACTTCGCGATTCAATTGCCAGTAAATTAAAAGAAAAAAGTAACGTGAAATCCAGCTGTTTTTCTTATCGTATTTCTAACCACTTGCTTCCGCAATTTCACAGTTTTAATTTTGCTTTTTTTCCACTGCGGTTGGTTATTATTTTTCTTAGATAATGTAGATAGGTTTCTTTTTAAGGTGAATTTTGGTCGGTTTTAAGGAATTTGTAGGTAAAGACAGGATATGTTCGAAAGAGTTACCGTGACCCTGGCACGTTAGGGGCAACTGTAGAAACAGGTGATATTTAGTCAGTAAAAGTCTGGTACGATCTCTTGCTCTGGGTGAAGCGAGAGATCGTGTTAGACTTTTTGCTATTTGATGACTTTCAACCTCAAAAAAAAATAAGTAAACAAAAAAAGTCGTAAAAATTAGAAAAAAATATTTTCTAAAATTTAATTAATCTTCTTTAATTCTGTTAGACTTCCTTCGCTGTTCTTTCTTTGTTCAGGCCATTTCTCTGTGGAATGCGCCTCCAAGAGATCAGGATAGTTACAAATATTATTATTATTATATATTATTATTATTTATTAAGTATTGTCTCTCTGTTTGTCGATTTGGAAACTGTGGAGTATGTAGGTATATATTTAGCTTATTAAATTGGGTATATACATATAATACTATTGTATTTGGGTATCTATTATATTATTTTTATTTATATTTCATTGGTATTCTTTTGCATGATTATAGAGAGAAAAGAAAACGAGATTTTTCTTTTCTCTCTTTCATAGATCTGCCTCTATTTCCTCTGCATCACTCAAATGTTGACTGGCAGAAAATGCCTAAGGCAGTAAGTCCGCCTCTGTACCTTTGTGCAAGAAGTATTAAATAAATAAATGGTGATTGGTGTGTATTAAATTAGTTCTTAATTTGATTAACAGATGGCATTGTGTAATTACGTCATATCCAAACGGTTCTGTAGGTCAAGTTCAGATTTTAACTGTTTCAGATACGAAGTACTAAATGGTAAATAAGTACATACCGTGCGATCAGTGCTAACTCAGCACTCTGAAGTAGGTACAAATTGGTAAAATTAAGTACCGCGCGAACAGTGCTAACTCTTGCTGACTGTCTCTTTTCAATATTTGCGAATGCAGTGTAGGATAAGGATAGTCTCCTCTATAACGATTACCTCTATTTACATCGGATAAGGTATACACTTTATATATGTGTATGAAAAATTATACTGTTAATCGATCTTTTTTGCAGCCCGTGGCACGATTCTTACAAGAAAATAATAATTAGCGTGCTTTGAGTGGAAAAAATGGATTAGTAATAGAGTACCTTTCTTCCTGTGTTGAATAAGTATGTATATGTCGATATGCGCAGTAACTATCGAACTGAATGTTACCAAACCAAATAACGAAAAGTGTTGGTTGAAAAAGAGTTTTTAAAAGTAGTTTCTTTTTTGTACTCAGCCGGTAAACTGCTAATAAACGGCTCGGCGATACATTTGAAGAAACTAGTAAGAATATGATATTTGATATTATTCTGTTACTATAGTGCTTTCCAAACTCTGGTTTGCTAAAGATATTTTTAGTAGAAAAAACCTAAATAGCACTCTTTGTCTGACCTGGAAATCGAATCCAGGACCCCATGCTCAAAAGTCATTCTTGCGACCACGAGACCAACGAGGAAGATGTAATGAACATGCACTATTTTTTTTTAATTGGTGTTAACTAGTGCTTGACTGCAATTCCATCTGATAGTAAAAAGTAGACAATTCAATAGTATGTAAGCAGCACAACTTGGATCCCTATAAGACTTGTGTGATGTCAGCAGTAGACGCATAAGCCTCAGGTTTAACCACCGTCAATTTTTTTGCTTGAGAGCAGTAGGTTTAAACCTACCACTGCCCTGTTATACATACACTTACATAACATAATAAAAGAGGCAAATTTTTATATTTCATTGTCGATTCTAGACTTAAATAAATTTGTAAGTGCTCAGCGGCTCTAGACGATGACACGGGCGTGCCGAAGACGTGACGATTGTCAAAAGACCACATATTTTGCCAAGGAAAATGTGATATTTCGGTTGTATATACTAATTCCATACATTTTGGACTTAGTTTTGATGATCTTCTTCAAGGATCTTGTATTTTTATTAATATTAAAAAAGTCATTTGTCTATAGCAATATAAGAGGCTAAGATTTAACCATTTTACTACTATACCATTCAGACAGTACCAGAATCTTGTAAGGAATAATGTGGGAACATAAAATAATCAATATTTTTAATTGTACTAACATGCAGTCATTTGTTTAATTTAAATAACCATGAAAATAGTTAAAAAAATCACCATTTTCATTGTGTGACAGATTTTATCAAGAATATAACAAACACTAACAAATAACAAAGTGTAAGCGTGTAACGTATGAATCATACCGTGACACTCACATGAAGCTCTACGTAAAGTAAACACGTGACTTAAATTTCGTCATTCTACTTTTTTTTTAAATTTTCGTACTTAATTTGACACCTTCATCTTTGAGCAGTAAAACATTCCACTTGTTTTTCTTTTAATTTTATTATTTGTGTACATACATTATAAAAAAGATACATTATAAATAAAATACGAAGTTATAATACGCGAAATATAAGTTGAACCGAAATGGCGGTCTGCCTAAAATGCGCATTAACAGATTTTCGGGTCTCAGTCGAGGTGGGGGGCTGCGTGTGGCTATAGCAACGGGCTCAACTTATTTGCCGCGTACTATACCGCATGTTTTGGCTTATAGGCTGAGGCTGAGCAGTGGTGGCCGAGTGGTAACGGCCCCGAATTACGAGTTGTAGTGGTCGCGGGCCCAAATCCAGCCAGGTGCATTACTTTGTGTAATTTATTTCATCACCACTGCTCTCAAAACGGCGAAGGAAAACATCATCAGAAAACCGGCATGTCCTAAAACCAAAAATTCGAATACATGTGACGTCTACCAACTCGCATTGGGCCGGCGTGGTGGATTACGGCCCATTCCCTCTCTAAGAGAGGAGGCCTGAGTCCCAGCAGTGGGAACATTATAAGGCTGATGCTATAGGCTGAGGTGAAGCACCTACTTTTCTTCAGAAACCTTAAAGAGTTCAGTGTCCTACGAATATGAACCTATTAAAAAGAACCATAAAATCGAACTTCCACATAGGTCTATACTATTAATCTACTGTGATAATTAGGACTTTAATATTTTTTGTAAAGAGTTCTCATTCCATTTACCACTAAAACCTGTTCTGCGCGCATCCGGCTGAATACTGACTTTTTAAAAAGTGCTAATTGGACTTAAGGTGGGCCCTCCCCACTCGACAATCGTCAACGTCGAGCATGGCTTAAAAATTTGTTGCTTGATCTAAAGCAAACCATCGTGATGTTTGATGAAAAGGTAACGCGAAAAAAGAGAGATAACGCCTGAAAACTATGTTGGCGTTCGGTAATTCTGTGGTTTACTCGAATATTTCACAAAACTTGTTCCAGGACATACGTGTTTTTTTTAAATTCTTAGAAGTTTTTGAAAAAATGATCGTCATTCAAAATGTTGGTTCTGATACGCATAAACAAATGAATATATTATATATATATATAATAATAAATAAATGCACTTATTAGTATTTTATAGGCGCAAGTTTTAAGATACACTCTTAAAACTTGCGCCTATAAAATACTAATAAGTGTTTGTTACTTGTTGTTTGTTACTTCTTCACGTTCGAATTGCTGAACGGATTTGGATGAAATTTCTCGATTTATCATATTATTCTGATAAATCCAAAAAAAGTACAGTAAATAAATTCATTATTTATTTATATATATTTTGACTCTCCTGTTATGTGCATATCAAATAAAAAGTAGAGGTTTTTGATGCCTTTCTTTAGATTACTTTTAGTTAGTTTTTAAAAGCTTTTTTTGTGTAGTCATAAATATTTATAACGATAGGTAAGTATTTTTTTAAAAACATAAACTGTAAATATTATAAATAAAAATAAACATAAAACAAAATCGTATAAAAAAAAATAGATTTCACAATTAAAAATGCAAAAGTGAAATATATTATCAAAATGTCAAAAATAAAAATGAAATGTCATACATGCTTATAATATACGGGTATTTTTTGTGTCGAATATTTCACTTTATATCCAAGTAAATGTCACGTACCTGCTTAATAAAAATTTATAGACTAAATTATAAAATCCCACGACAAGACAAAAATGACCTAACTTGAAAAATATTTAAAATTAAGCTTTCCGATACTTTGCTCGCACGCCATACAAGTGTTCACAATAATTTCAATGAGACTTTTTATTACAGGCTCCTAATTAACTTCCCACGAACTAATACATCAAAGAGCCCTCTCAATTCAACTTTAATTTCGCCCGACCAATACAGCTAATTTCAATGGGAAACGTTCCGATTTTATTAAATTAAAATCATCGGGGATTCTCGATCAAAGGCCCTGTAATGATGTCAATTGCTACGAAATTGGTCTTAGAGCCGAAGCCAGATCACATCCCTGTAAAGAGGGCTCAATTACTTGAAGCCAAAGAAACACGATAAATGTCACCACAAATTAAAGAACTGTACCACGCAAATATCTGCCCTCTGAGCGCCGGCACAAATATGGCGGACGAACGGTTAAGGAGCTCATACACTTTTACAGCAATTGATGCTGTACAACTTTTATATGTAGCATGGAAAGATTTCTTTCGCATAATGTATAATAATACACCGTTATATTTTGATCGTTTTAATCCCGTGGAGGGTCGATCCGGTACATGAAACACTATCGATTTGTAAAGATAAAAAAGTAAAGTACGTTTTTTCTAAAACTCAAATTAATTTAAACGAGTCAATGACCTTGTAGGTAGTTGTCGGTCGTTGCGTAGTAACTACCTACAAGTCATTGATCTCGCCCAGCTGACGTTTTAATTCGAGTTTAAGAAAAGTATTTTATTTTTTAATTTATCTTTACAAATCGATAGCGTTTCATGTACCGAATCGACCCTCCACGGGATTAAAACGATCAAAATTTAACGGTGTATTTTATCGATTTTAGTTTGTAAAAGTCTGATACTCCTTGTATCAGACTTTAACTGACTAAAATCTACCTGAGTTCCTTTAGTGGCCCTTTGCGTTTCAGGGTCGCGGTGACTGTTTTGTACAATCCCGTAACCCTGATAGCCATCGGTCCTAAGAGGACCCATCAAATGATTTCATATCTTACTCTAGAACAGAGTTAGATGAAAGACCAAAGAAAAGATGGATGGATTGTGTGATATGTGATATGACAAAAAAGTGATAGCGTGACGGGTGATGATAGGACAGAATGGAAGAAAAAAACACGTTGCACTGACCCCAAATACCCAGGGAAAAGGCAGGAAGATGATGATGACCCTATTATTATTCACGGCATGTAAGTTGAACCATGACCTTCAATACGCAGTAACAGATTTTCGGGTCTCAATCCAAGTACGGCACAGTATCGAGCTGCGCGTGATCATAGTAACGACGGCCGTTTTCGTTCAATTTATTTGCCGCCTACAATACAGCGTTATTCCACAAAGTTCATTTCTGATTAGTCGCATTTAGTTGAATTTAATTTTTATTAATTTAATCAATTTATTTTAATATTTATTTTTGACAGGCTAATATTATAATTAAAATCTATTGACATTTAATTTAATTTTAATAATTTCAATTTGTATTGTCTGTATTATGTTTAAGACACGTAACTGAAATGAGTCTTTGGTACTTGAAATAAATGAATTATTATTATTACTACAAAAAATAAATGCCCAAAAAAATCAGATTCATACGTAACACGAACAAAGACATTCTCGGAATGATGTTTGATATAAAAAATTAGAGAAGCTAGATTCAAGTAAAGCGCATATCAATATTGGTAGAAAGTGTGGTTTACTCTTAATATTTTTTTTTAAAGGAACTACTCAGTTGGTCGCTCAGTCAAAGAGAAAGTATCTACTTGCTCATTATAAGAAAGGCCAGCTTTGTACTAAAAATAACTTAGTTAATTAATATTTTATATCCAGTATAACTAATTAATAGACCAGCTAGAAAGTAAAGCGTTATTAGTATGCTAATTGCTTATGCAAATAATATTGTTGGGTTTTTTAAAGTATGAAACGTCACACTCATCGGCTATAGCACGCTGTCCGATCGTCCGGTAACCGACCGGACCGAGCCCAAGTCTGTTCCCGCGCTCCTCAAGGAGCTGTCAGCACACCGAAGAGGCCCAGACTGCTAACTGCAGGCAGGCAGGGTCGAAGCCTACTGGGGTAATGGGTTAACTTCCCAAAGGAAGACCCAGCCCCGGCACGATAGGTTACGAAGGAACGGGGTAGGTTTTTAGTCAGTAAGAGTCTGACTAAAAACTTACCCCGATTTGTCCTTGGATGATTTTGCCTACCATAAAAAAAAACACTCATCAGCTACTTTTTTTTCGATCGGCGTCCGTGGCGAACCGGAGCGGAACCGGCGTTCGTCGGGGAGTCTTAAGTCGGGCCGTTATCACTGGACCTCCACTGCTCGCTGTTAATTGATGCTTAATTGATAAATATCCACTAGAAATTTGTATAAGGTAGAGCCTCAAAGAGATGTCTGTAAAACCGTGGGTGCACAGTAAGGCCCAAATCCGCTAGGGCCAGGGGACTTTCTGAAAAGGAAGTCTCCTACTGAAACGCAACGGGCAATTGAAGGACACAGTTGTGTTCTTGGTCAGTCTGACACACCGTCTCGCTCTACCCTAGAGCAGACGAAGTCATTGAATGGTTTTCCACCACAAATAAAATGAGGTACGTAGAATCAAGATTGTGCATAGACACGAAGGGATTATGAAACACCTTATTTTAATTAACGACCATAAAAGTCCTTTTAACAACCACTTAAGATAATTAACAACCACAATAAACTAATACAATGAACGATTGTAATAAAAACTAGTTTTAAAAATAGTAGGTATCCAATTCTACTCATAACATTCTCATCTTTTATGAGGTTTTTTTTTTTTTTTTTTTTTGCGGGCGAGCGGGAAGTAGTGTCAGACTCTTACTGACTAAAAACCTACCCCGTTCCTTCGTTGCCTATAGTGCCGGGGCTGAGCCTTCCTCTCAGAAAACGGCCCTTGACCCCAGCAGGCTTCGACCCTGCCTGCTTGCAGTTAGCAGGCTGGGCCTCTTCGGTGTGCTGACAGCTCCTTGAGGCGCGCGGGAACAGAACGCGCCGTCGACGACTTGGGCTCGGTCCGGTCGGTTACCAGACAATCGGACAGCGTGCTACCCATTGCACGCCGTCCGCAAGCCCGCGCCTACGGTGGCCGGAAATCGGGATCGGAATCCCGGCGGCGGCTGGGGCGAGCGCCCCGTTGCCTCTGCCTGATGCGGTCGGCCTCCTCCTTTGCTAGCATTACTGCTTCGCAGAAGGAGGCGACCGCCTGCCATCCCTCCTCACTACGGACCATGGCCTGAACCAAGGCCCGGCGAGAGAGATCGCTGCCGCCGATCACCTCCACGAGGACACGGCGATGCTCCGCCCAGGCGGGGCACACCTCTACAGTGTGCTCCACCGTGTCCTCCGGGTGTTCCGCACAATGGCGACACCCGGGCGAATCCTCCGCACGAATCCGGAACAGGTACTTAGCGAACTTTCCGTGTTCGGTAAGCACCTGCGTCGTGCGGAAGTTGAGAACGCCGTGAGGTCTTTCCAGCCACGCCTCAAGGATGGGCCTTATCGCCCCAATTGTGGCGCGCCCCGAACGAGGTTGCGATAGTCGCTGACGCCATTTCGCCATGAGATCCCGCCGGAGCTCTGTCCGCCATGCCTCGACTTGTCGTGGCAGTGGAATTTCACCCCGGCGTTGCATCTCCATGCGCTTGTCGTGCATGTGTGCAAGGACTGTTGCCTCCAGATCCCATGGCGGTTGGCCAGCAAGGAGGGTCGCCGCCTCGCGGGAAATCGTTCGGTACCCTCGCACCATGCGTATTGCCATGACCCTCTGGCACGCATTCAGCTGGGCCCTCGGTTGCTGTGTCAACGTCGGTGCCCACACCGGGGCCCCGTAGAGGGCCATGGACCGAACGATTCCCGCGTAGAGCTTCCGGCAGGAGGCGTCTGGTCCCCTGAGGTTGGGCAGGAGCCGCCCGATCTTTTATGAGGTGATAAATCATCAAATTAACACCTCTCTCCCAGTGTGGAGCAAGGTAGAGTGTCAGAACTAACTAAACCCACCTGTGCTCTTTCAGTTGCCCTTTGCATATCAGGGCTGCGACAACTCCTCACAATTCCTTGTCTTATCATATTCTCACTTGCTCTTATGTTTAGCAATGAGTATTTTCTGCGGTCTACCTAAGTGTTCGTTCCTTGGTATTGTTTGACAAGTCGTTGAGCTCTTTAATAGTCATGCTTACTCTGACTGGACCGGTCCCCTCAAATCTGTATGGTTCTTTCTTCAAAAGACCACCTCAAACAAGTCTGCATGGTTCTCACATTATTTGACCATTACATATTTACTGTATGGACTTTAAAAGAGACTTTGACCCCTGAGTTTGTTTCGGTGTTTCTTCTCAGGGTAGTCAAATACATTCTAGTTTAAACTGTCGAAATAAAAAACATTGAATATGAAAGTGTTTTTTAAAACACGAGCAAAATAAATATCTTAATTTATTAAAGAATCAATTTCCACAGTATGTCCGTTGTCCGGTAATCCTGATTTGACTTTTTCATTTTATTTTACAATGCAATTAGTAAAAGGTTTCCCTGGGTGTGTGTCGGACATTTTATGACGGCACCTATGTCAACAACAAACAGTTGTGTTGTATGTAATTGTTTTATTATAATTTAAAAGAGGATTTGGTCTGGTATGGAAGTGAATGAGAATTACGAGTAGTTCTGAGTTCTTGTCACACTGATATTGTAAAGGAGAAATGAGTTCCTACATTAGAGGATAGAGCAGTAGCATAGAGAGAGATAGAGGATAGAGATTAGTAGTAGCAGTAGTACAGTAGCGCCAGTGGCTGAAGAGTTGAAAGGGAATCGTTTGTCGTAAGGTCAAGACGAGGGATGTAATTCAAAGAGTTATACATGTGGAGATGGAGAAGATGGCGTGACGGGTGACAGGACAGAATGAAAGAAAAAAACTGGGCAAGTGCCAGTCGGACTTTAACACTGAGGGTTCCGTAACTAATGTGAATAGTTCAATTCCCGAATCAAGTCTCGAAGATTTTTCCGAATCTAAAAATGTTTTTTTTTTTTTGTGACATATCTATAAATTTTCAGTTTTCAGATTTATTCCTATACTTTTGCTATAAGACCTTGCTTCATGCCAAATTTTAGGGATCTAGGTCAACGAGAAGTGCCCTATGAATTTCTATTCCCTTGAGAATATCGAAATATACGTTTTTTTTTGCGATAAAAACGGCTTTATCTTTTTTTCCGTTAACTTAGAAATTTGTTTTTTTTTTGACAGATTCAAGGGAACGCAGACTTGAGCATTGTGGGTTTAATTTCAACTCGATACAATTGCGCGTTCATGGGATAAAGGGTCTTGACAGACAAACAGACAGACGGACAACAAAGTGAACCTATAAGGGTTCCTTTTTTCTTAAGGTACGGAACCCTAAAAACACAACAATGATATTGTAAAAGTGAAAGTTTGTGTATATGTATGTTTGTTACATCTTCACGCTAAAAAGGCATGACGGATTGGAATGAAATTTGGCACACAGATAGACCATATCCAGGACATAAAATACTGTTTTTTATTCTTGGATAATTTTCCGCTTTCATGTGAATGAAGCTGCTGGTAGATGCTAGTGGCGCAATCAAGATTTTATTTTTATAAAGTGCCAGTTCTCCTAGAAAGGAAGAAAAAAACGTGTTGCGCCGACTCCAAATAAAACGGGATAAGGGCAGGAAGATGATGACTAGTTCTCACCCTTGTTACTGCTCCAGTTCTGTGGGTCGTAATATGTGGTTATATAGCCATTACAGATATTATTCTAAGTATAAATTTCTTCTCTTCGTTTCGATTTCACACATTTTTTTTAGAACATTACGTCCTCTCTGTACCTGTAATTCTCTGTCATTAGCTTCGTTTAAGTCGTGGAGCGTACAGGCTGAACTAGAAAGGAGATGGCACAAGTCCAGTGAAAGAGCTCCACATGGGCCCTAAATTTGGGATGATTTGGCGATGGCCAGATTATTTCTGCAGCGACCAAATTGGGTTCGAAGGGATTTTCAGATTGGCCACTTTCAAGGTGGCAGATGTTCTGCTGGAGTAGCGAAGTGTGGAGGGTCCGGATGTCTGTACTGACCTCCACAGTTCGCATAGTTTGAAATGTTAGCTCAAGTCAACAATTTGTCAATCCGACTGTTTGAATACCTCTTGTATAACGTTTATGAAGGCTTAGGATTGATTTCAAGGTTATGTAAACGTAACGTCTTCTGTTACAGGTATTTTTGGCTTCATTTTTCAAGTTCATTGCAGCAATCAGTATGATAAGTGAGTAAAACATTAATTTATCTATCTCTAGTAATAGGTTCATGTAGCATTATGTTAATTCTTTTTCTAATGACTGCCCCGCACTGGGAATTATTCCTTTGACGTGGGTTCTTTCGCAAACATGACAACTAAACTACGATTTTTTATTAGACGAAGTAAAGTGACAGCTATAACAATGGTTGTTTGACAGTTGGGCATTGTCCACTGCTGTCACTTTACTTCGTCTAATAAAAAATCATAGTATAGGTACGGGTAGTTGTCCTTTTTGTGAACGAACCCACGACATTACACGAAATTATCGGAGTTGGTTCAAGAACCAACTCCGATAACTTCCGAGTGACTAGCATTACTTACCTTCTGAGTTCTGTGTTCTCCTAGTACATTCTTCCTTTTAAAACATTGATCAACTGTGGCGCATGAAACTATATCAGGTGCAACTGGTTAGGTCCTATGTTTGATTTTGTAAAATATTTTATACTGAACAAAAAGGACACTAAAACGAAATCTTTTTCTGAAATCAACATCAAAATTGGTTGTTAAATGAAGCAGCTATTAGCATTTCGTATAATTAAGAGTGTTGCGGAATTATCTCGCTTTCTTTTGAATGTGCGTAACCTAATTGTGCTGACGTCACATTTCAGTTAGTGCACGTGCATCCTTATTCTATTACTTCTCAGTTTCCCCGACGGATTCGAATCATATTTGTGGTTAAAGATAAAGTAACATTTTCAATCAAAGAATTAAAAAATAATGAGTCATTTACTTAATTACGATGTAAAAATGTCAAAAGCGAAATAAATATTGTGACACACTTTCGGGTTTAATTTATAACTCCAAAAAAGCACAATATTTTGTCAAGTACACATATTGCTATACGTTTTTTAAAAGGCGTCTTTCTTTTTATTACTCGATACTTACCTACATTAAAATATAATTGAAAAATTTTGAAAGAATATAGACAGACATAATAGACACATAGGGGCAATATACCTTATGCGATAAATGATAAAGTTGAAATTCCATTGCAACGTATACATTTTTATTTAATTTTGCAGCCACACACTCGTACGCCTGCACCCAACTTTACCCGTTCATTTGAACGCAGTCAAGACATTTCAAGACCCATCAGGAGAGGTATCAGTTCTGAAGGAAAGCAGAGGGGTCAATGACACCCTAGACCTCTTAGTCCCACCAAATAAGTTGGGATTTGTGCACAACTTTGCTAATTCAAATGGGTTAACTATAGAAGAAAAACAACGGAATTATGGCAGGTAAGATTATTATTTACTAATCTTGGTCTCAATATTTGTGGCTCATTTATAAAATGTGTGAGAGCAAAGGTGGCCTAGTGGGAGGTAATGACCCCGACTTACGAATTCTAGATCGTGGATTCAAACATGGCCAGCCATATTGCTTTGTGTAATTTGTTTCATCATCACTGCTCTAAAAATGGTGAAGGAAAACATCAAGAGGAATCCGCCATGTCCTAGAATTTAAAATTCAAAGATTATATGACATCCACCTACCCGCACTGGGCCCACGCGGTGGATTACGGCCCATTCCCTCTCCTAGAGAGGAGGCCTGTGTCCCAGAAGTGAGATCATTTAAAGACTGATTAAGCTATGTGCACGTTTAGTTATGTATTTACTTTATGAATAAGGTCTTGATTAAGATTATATTTTTGAGCTTTAGGTAAAGCTCAAAAATATACCTAATAAATATACACCACTATTTTTTAATTATGGCAAATACTTAAAGGGCTTATTAGAAAAAGTCTTGTTATTATTTAAGTAAAGTCTCAATGAATAATATTCATAAACATCAAAGTTATGAGCGTTTGTTTATCCCGAAATCTCACTCAATTTATGGAAACATTGTACAGGTTTATGAATGAAAGAATGTCAATAAAAATGGAAAAACACTGCGCTTAGTATTTTCTAGTAGTATTTGTTATGAATGATGATTAAATTATGAATTTACCAATAATGACAAATTTTCGTGGACAATTTTGGGATTTCGTTTTTTGTACTTTTGACTCTACAAATATGATCAGTAACGGGTACTGATTGAGCCCCATTTTTTTGTGCACTAATTAAAAAATAGGGGTGTATAAAGGTAAGTAGGTATGTTAGTTATTTAAAAAATATACGTGTAATAGTTTTGAGCATCGACGCCGAGTTGCTAGCATGTCGGTATTCTATCGTTTACATTTCGAGGAGTGTGCACATCCGCCACCACCACCACAGTTCATGGTGGATATCCCACCCATACGTACCAAGCGTTTTGGGAATACATTCATTATGCGTACAGCTAAGGAGTAGAATTCCCAGCCGGAGTCTGTGCTTCCTGACAGCTATAGCCTAGGGTTTTTAAGTCAAGAGTGAATAGGTAATAATAAAAATTTAAATGAATATGATATTTGTTTATTATTTATTTATTTTTTTGCATAGGACACTGGAGGATGAGTCTCAACGTCATCCTCGGAGAAGAGTGCTGCGCAGTTTTAACTTGTATGGTTACAACTCTTTCGGAGAAGTAAGTATCACTAAAACAACAACGCATTTAAACAAAAAATTAAAAAAAAAAACATGTCTGTCATGAAAGAAAAAAAAGATAACGTAAAGTAATTTTTGGTGCTCTATAATTAGAGCGATTTTAAAAAATATTCCTAATCGAACATTTTTTAAAATAATAATAAGTTTATTAAAATTAATTTACAGTGTTGTAGCAGATTTGTATGGTAATGTAATGCAAAAGAATTAGACATCTGTAGCGGAACTAAACAAAAGCCTGTATTTCGGCTGTAAGCGTCAATTTCCCAAATAATAAAGATCAATATGTGCTAGCCATGTAAATTAAAAAAAAACGGAAATTAATCAAATAAGTACAATTTTTTTTTTATTCTACAACTATCACACAACGTCGTCTAGTCCCAAGCTAAGTAGAGCTTGTGTTATGGGACAACTGATAAACATACTTATATATTTCTAAATACATACATATTATAGAAAAAATACACCCAGACACAGAACAAATGATCGTGCTCATCATACAAACATTTGTCCTGGGTGGGAATCGAACCCACGACCTCCGGTTTAGCAGTCAGGGCCACTAACTACTAGACCAACAGGCCAGTCAAACAATTAAAATGGCCGGGCCAGACGGCCAGTCAAGTCATTAAAATTATAAACTAACTAATTATTAACAATTAATTTGATACTATACAACATTATATTAAAATCTAAAAATAATTAATGCCACATTGGCATTAATTATTTGTAAGGTTGTAAGGTTTTTTTTCTTGGGGTTTTCCCCAAGAAAAAAAAAACCTTAAATACCCTTCTTTCACAGATACAAGGGTTCATAGAAGAGCTTGCACATAAGTACCCCAATTTGGTGCGACTCCAAGACCTTGGCAAGAGTTATGAGGGACGTAAGATGAAGCTTGTCAAGATATCTTCACAGCCTGATGCTGGCAACCCTGTCATATTTGTTGACGCAGGTAAAAATAATGCTTCATTCTCGATCACACAGAGTACGGAAACGCTTCGAAAACCACTTCTAGAGAGCAGTGGACGCCAGTCCACAGTAAGTGGTGGTCCAGCGCCTGTCCTAAAGGGGCCCTGTATAACAAACGTGGGCCCTTAATTTACCCGGTTGCTTCCAAATTCAAAAGGCCTATTTTTTTAATCATAAAATTAGTCCAACTAGCACCATATTGACAAGGAAGGCCAATTCGTGAGCCTCCCATTAATAAAAATTTGAGTTGTGGACAAAATTTTAGTAATATTAAAGGTTGCCCTTGAAACCTGGCCATTTGAAGGTCTTCGACAAACATTTCAAGAGGAAAGGTATCATGGAGATCAGATAGTGTAGTTGCTCTGTGTAGAACACTATAACTCATTTGCACCCGGCCTGACTTTAAGCCGACTCCAAAAAAAGCAGGTCCGAAGCCCTGGAACAAAGGCAAAGAAGGAACATAGGAGTTGGTTTTAGTCAGTAATAGTCTGACACGCCCTCGCGCTCCGCCCAAGTGCGCGCGAAGTCACTGGATGATTTCCAACCTAAGAAAAAAAGATAATAAAGAAAATGCTTGCTTAGAAAAAAAGATTTATTGATGAAGATCAATAGAGATTGACTGATCATTTTATCTTCTTAGGTATCCATAGCAGAGAATGGGTAGCTCCTGTAATGGCCACATACCTCATCAACCAGCTGGCCACTGATTCCGATGCCATTCAGATAGGAGGGATCCTGGACGGCGTCGACTGGTATATCCTACCCGTCGTCAACCCAGACGGCTATGAATACAGCAGATCCAGCGCTAACGTAAGTATTAAGAAATTTTCGTGTCTAATTTTCGTTTATAATTTATTACAGTAAAACCGAAAATAATAATGAAAACCCCAAACTAATTAAAACAAACTAAAATATGGCGTCGGAAAACCCCTTCACATCACTGTCCATTTGTAATTTGCCCAAAAAACTGCTTGCATTGGCAGTACACTGACTTACATAGACTAGATAGCAATGCAGAGGACAGAGGTTATCTCTGTCCAAGGCAAAAGCCAGTCCAAATTTTCATTAGTGCTAGTGAGATTTTGCACATAAATAAAAATAAAAGAAGCTGGTAAGTTACTTACCAAAGAGATGACGGGAAACCTTTGCCCAAGAGAGGAATGATACAGGCAACCAGTTTATGCTCTTCAAGTCTGCTTCTGCGGACTTTGTGTGCTTGACCTAAAAACCCAATGCATAGCGACTACAGAAACCACCTGCGTGACCTAAATAACAACATTTTTGCTTCAGAAACGCTTGTGGAGAAAAACAAGATCCAAATCTTCGAATAGCCGTTGTTATGGCGTCGATGGCAACCGTAATTATGGCTTCAAGTGGGCGGTGAGCGGGGTGTCCAACGACCCCTGCCACGCGGAGACCTTCGCGGGCTCCAAGGCATTCTCGGAGCCCGAGACACGCATAGTCAGCACTGTGATGTTGGATAACAGGCAGCGGATAAAGTTATACGTATCCCTGCATGCTTACGGACAGTATTTGGTATACCCTTGGGGATACACGGGAGATTATCTTCCAAAACAGTGGAAGAAACTAGATAATATGGCGAAAGCTGTATCACATGCCGTAGTGCGAGCTGGAGGCAAGCCTTTCAAAGTGATGAGCGCGGGCAAGTGGTATCCTGCAGCCGGCGGTAGTGACGACTTTGCTTTCGGCGCAGCAGGGATCCCCTACTCCTACACCATGGAACTAACTGAAGGATACGAGTTTACATTCCCAGAAAACCTTCTCAGTAAAGTCTTACCACAGTTCTATGAAGGGTTCAAAGAGTTTGGAAAACGGATTAAGAAAGAATTTGGTCGATGATGGTTGATGACTTAAGCTGTGACTGTTATGTATAAGAATAAAATTGTTAAAACGATTTATTTTTTATTGATTTTCTATAGTTTATTGCTGTTGCAATATTTGCCGATCTTTCTATAACAATATCAACACAACCGTAGTGAGGTTTTGTAGATATTCAAAAACGAAAAAGGAATAAATATGTTTTTATTATGCTTAGTAGTGTTGGTTGCTGGTGCGTTATTTTTTTACTACATTATTCCTTCTTTGCTATGTAGTTACATTTAATTTACTTATGACATCTTTAATTATTTTAATTTTTAGTGAATTTTCATGAAAGCAATGCCTCGGCATGTGGGTACGTATCTGAATAAACTTATAAACTTGGTATAATGTATGCCTGTGCTGATTCTTGGTTGAACTACCTACATCACTCTATAGGTATACTTATACAGAAATGAATAGCTGTTGGTTAGTCTCGCTAAAACTCGAGAACGGCTCGACTGATTTGTCTAGTTTTGGTCTTGAAGTATTTGTGATAGTTGATATGAAATAAGTGTTTGAATATTTAATTTTAAGCTCCCGCTGTAATTGTATTTATGGATATGTAATAATATTTTTAAATATTCGAATAAAACACGTAGAAGCACATTTAAATTACATTTCATTAGAGGTCAAATTTGTTTTTTTGTGCCTCCTGAAAGTTTTATATTTCGCAGTAACGAGGTATTCACTATGAGCCATCGATATGTTTGTATGTGTGTATTCTTTTAATAAATCAAGTCGTAAACGTTTAACTGGTTTGGATGAAATTTAGAACACATACCATGGCTCGTAGGACATAGAGTACTTTTTATTCCGGTACGTGTTATACGTTCATGGAATCGTGACATTCTTTCGGGCAAAGACACTGGAAAATGGTAGCTTAATATATTTTCGCTTTTTAATAATATTAATGTGCAGTTGCAAGATCCTGCGGAGTTGTTACGAAGACATGTTGAACACGTTAATGGACAGGGATGAAGCTGCCTGCATAGAAGATGCTGCTATCGGGGCTAGTACTGTAAGAAAAACAGATTATTTTCCTGTCTAACTGATTAATCACATTTTGATTCATTTTTAGGATTCCGTAACTGAGTTGGCAAAAACGGAATCCTTTGTCAGCAAACCGTAAGGGCCCAGCAGGATCGAGCCTACTGGGGCCAAGGGTCTGCTTCTGAAAGGTTCGGCAATGGTATAAAAGGCAACGAAGGCACAGGGTTGGTTTTCTAGTCTGTCAAAGTCTGACACTATCTCCCGCTCCGCCCAAGGACGGGAGATGTCATTGGATCATTTTCCCCATCATAAAAAAACCCTTATAGAATCATTTTGTTGTCCGTCTGTCCGTTTATCCATTTGTCATAAACCTTTTTTCTCAAACACGTAAAAGGAACTCGTAGAGGTATTAAGCAGAAATTAAGATCACTTAGGTTTGTAACCCTAGGAATAGTGAAATAATCCAACTTCTATGTCGACGCATATTCTACTTTCATGACACCTAAACTTAGCAAAAACGGCTTTATCTATAGTAAGGTCGTTTTTGCTCCATTTAGGGGCATATTTTATACTCGTAATGACATCAATACAAATACCCGTTGACCTAGAATCCTAAAATTCGGTAAGAAGAATGAGACCTCATAGAACAAGTAAAAGAAAAATTCTAAAAACTGAAAATTTGTAGTCGTATTATATCTTTTTGCGAGTCAGAAAAATCTTCGTAAATCTATTTGGGAATCTAACTATTTTTATATGTAAGTTTATATCGACGCTTGGAAGGCAAAAATTACTAAGCGACATTGAGTAAACTTTGCAAGAGAGTGATTTAAACTTAAAATTTTTAGAAAAAAAAAAATTGGATTTGATGATTTTTGAGTCGAGTGAAGTGTGGGAAATTATTGATTATTGGGGGATTATTGATAGTACTTAAAATACAAATTGCAGCAAAAAGAACATTGGTAGGTTTTAGTCAGTAAAAGTCGGGTACTTTAGTTCCAACAGATCGGGAACAGTCGTTTAACACCTCAAAAAAACAAGTCGGATGAATTTTATTTGATAATTTACTGCCAATTATCATGTTTACAGGTGACAATCTTTCTGAAGGCTTTAAGAGAATACTGTGGAAGAGTCATGAATCTCGCAAGCGAGCACGTGACGTATGAGGGCAGACATCTATACGAGGTACTCGCTCCGGACCAATTAACCACTACTGATTACTTTAATATTTACTAGTACATTACGACTACACTACTACTACATCACTACTACTGCGCTATTGTAGGGGCACAACAGGGCCGAAGCCTACTAGGGTCAAGGGTTAGGTGAAAATGAACCCCGGGGCCCTGGATCGAAAGCAATGAATGGAACAGGGTAGGTTTTTAGTCAGTAAGAGTCTGACACTATCTTCCGCTAGTCAATTATGTTGTTGATCGGCTCATATTTGATGGATGGTAAGCAACGTTGTGGTAGACGATGGAGCACACTTCCCTAAAAGTGACCTATTCACTCTTGTCTTAAATACATTCAGGTTGTAGCTATCATGAAACACAGATACCAGCTATATAGTATGATAGGATGTTTTAATATATTTATCATTGTATATTTTATAAAAGGCTGATTTTTGAGATGAACGAGTAAGGGACCTCATAGTTCATAATAACCTTTAAAGTCCTTACCGACCGCTCTCGAAAATCTACCCATCTAATCTTAATGATACCTCAAATATTATTTTATTTATACCGGAAACCGTTCACTTTTCTGTTTTTTTTTTTTGTTCGAATTTCATTTCACCGTAAAATATTGACTGACGTTTTTTTTGGTATATGTATTATTTGACATAATTTTTAGATCATCGAAGTATCATTTGTTATAGACGTATTATTTTACTAAACTACGAGTATATTTCAAATAAAATAAAACGAAACGAGATACCCTAATAGTTGAAAAGTTTTAGGTGAAACTTATGATAGGTCTGTAACCATTTATACCATACCATAACTGCTTCTATTAGTGCTTACCTAGACCTCATAGTATCACCACATCCTACAGGTAGTGTTGTCAGCAAATCAACAACTAACAAACGACAAGCCGGGAAATGTGGCGGATTCAAAACCAAGCCCAGTAATCATCATCGAGGCTGGACAGCAAGGTGGCACGGAGCCGGTGGGACTGGCTCTGTTCATCGTGGAGCAGCTGGTGGCCTGTGAGGAGTTCGAGGACTTGCTGAACCGTGTCACTTGGGTGGTGCTGCCCTGCACCAATCCTGATGGACAGGAGTACTCCAGATATGTATGTTGCTCAGTCTTCAATGTTCATCGATTTGATTTCACTAAATGCGCCCGAATTCTTAGATTTAGCTCATCTATTAGCATGGCATAATCAGCCTTTATACTGTTCCCTCTGCTGAGACTTAGGCCTCATCTCTAGGAAAGGGAATGGGGCATAATCCACCAAGCGGTTCCTGCTGTTGGTAGAAGTGTCAGTGTCGTAGGGGCCCAGCAGGGTCGAAGCTTACTGTGGCCGAGAATCGGTTTCTGAAAGGGAAGTTCGGCTCCGGTATGAAAGGCAATGAAGGAACAGGAGTAGGTTTTTAGTCAGTAAAAGTCTGACACTATCTTCCGCCCCGCCCAAGGGCGCGGGATGTCATTGGATGATTTTCCAACCTAAAAAAAAGTGCTGTTAGTAGATGTCACATGCTATTGAATTTTTAATTCTAGGACATACCAGTTTCCTTACGAAGTTGCTCAAACAGTTTAAGTAAAATGTAAATCGATCTAATTATAATATGCCGTTAGAATTCTTCACTCAATATTATGAACTTATGATTTAGCTCTTCCAGTCCCATTACGTCATTTCTATTTTTTTTTTATAAATGCAAACTACTTAATATAAAAAATAAATTGTTTATTCTATCTGTTTTTAGAGTCATGTCGCATGGAAAAAGAATCTAAAACCCTCAGAGGACAAGTTAAGTTACGGTGTAGATATAACACGAAACTTTGATGCTCATTGGAGTGCATGTGAGAAAGTTGATTCCACATTCTCACAAATCTACCCTGGCCCTGCAGCTGGTTCAGAAAATGAGACTAAGTTCATCAAAGCTGTTATTGAGAAGTATAAAAAGCATGCGAAAGTGTATCTTTCCCTTAAAAGGGATGGCCATGCAATTCTTTATCCATACGCAAATACGGCTGGGAACAAGCACAACGTGACGCTACTGCACCGCGTGGCGGGCGAGGTGGCAGCGCGCGTCAACCAGCGCACCGGCGGCGTGCACCTGTTCGAGAACATGAGCATCTACGCCGCCGAAGGCAAGCCGCACTGCGGACACAGCGTCGACTACGCCTATGACCTAGGCATCCCTCTTTCCTACGAGATGCGGGTCTTCCTCGGATCAGACAACAAGATAATGTCCAAGTTCCAACAACTGCCGCGGGGTTACGATACTTCCCTGAGAAACGGATATTTCAGTGGCATCAGAGAATTATTTAACGTCCTCATTAACGAGAAGAAATACGGAAAAATTGACAAGTAATAGCTTGGGCGTCTTTTAATCGCTCCTACGAACGCAATATTTATGTGTATGCGGGGCGTACATTAGAAGTATATAAGAAGGAGAAACGCAATAGGGCCCAAGACTATTCAGATTCCCTCAAATTATGTGCTCCAAATCGAGCATAAAAAATCTTCAACTGGGTCAAAATTATGTACTGGGATCGGCATCTATTACGATACAATATTTATTTAGTACATAATGGTGTATCTACGTTGGAGGAGTCACTTTTCCACTTTTCGGTAGGATGTCGGTCATGCGCGCCAGGGCGCCTGAAGCGCGCCTGCGCTAGGGGTGGGGCCCGAGGCCGTACAGCCCGCTACCACTCTGTAGTCAGCCGCGGCGGCGGCACCGCGCCTTGCTCCGACTCCTCTCCCAGTGCCCTGTCCTCCTAGTACCTCCGAGACTCTAACTCGAACTTACTCTGCCGCCGCTCGCGCTAAATTTCAAACATTTTTATTAATTCGTTTCTTTTCATATTCCGCATTTAATTTCTAGTTGACGATTAATTTGTAGTGTTTTTAGATTTATGAGTTGGTTTTATAAAAAAAAATAATTTCGAAAAACTTAAAGACATTAAAAATCCATTAAATTGTTTTTTTGTAGTTCATTAATTTTGTGTTTTAAATGAAAAAGAAAACGGGGCCACCGGGTTCTTCTCGTCGAAGGTAAGTAAAATTTAGGATAGATTTTCAGATGCAGCCGGGAGTTGAGACTTTGAAAAAAAAGTAGAGAGTTTAGATACAGAAGCATAGCAAGAGGAAAAGCGCCGTTTCGAATGGGGCGGAAGGCGGGCCCGTCGGCAACAGGTTGCGGCGAGCGACGGCGCCGGGCGTCGGGAGCCGAACGGAGCTCTGTGCCGCTTGCTGAGCTCCGCAATTCTATTAACTGTTCATAAACACCCCAGATAGCAGCCTTTAGCGCTAATTACCAACGAGGGACTTATAATATTAAATTTCTTGCCATTTTCGCCGAAAATTTCGCTAAAATATGACTTTTCTGCAATATGAAACGGGGGAAATAAATTGCAGGGTCTTTGTCGGGTTCTTGACACATTTTTTTGATGAAATTGGGGATATTATTACGGAAAGTAAGTGGGGACGGTTTCAAAGACTTTAGAAAACATTTTTATGTGTTAAAGTCGAAAGGGAAATGTAACTACCTTCTGAGTCAGTTATTGTACCGTTTTCCTTTTTTAAAACATTTTTAAAATGGGATAAAATGGTCTTATTCCTAATTCTTAGGAGGGTAATTCAAGACAAAGTATTAAAATCATGCTTTATTTAGTCATCTTTGAACTGATTTAAGATAACGGTTCGAAGGGAAGGCTAGATACCGATTACGCTCTAAAATTTACGTTTTAACAAACTTTTCATGGGAAAAAAAAAAGATATAATGTTGATTTCCGCACAAGTACTAAAACTAAATAAAAATTATATTTATCGAATTAAATTGGACTTACCACTAAAACTTAAACGTGACTGTAAAATACGGTCGGTTTTCAAACGTAACAACCGTAGAAAAAATATTTAAATACCCTTTGAAATTAATTCGTGTATTTCAAAATGTCTTATTTTGAATACCATTAAAATACCAAAAATACCATTGAAATAAGTTTTCGGACATTTTAAATTACTTTTACGTTTTAATTCGTTTTTTTAAGTTCCTCTTTCCTTAATCGGGAATAATTGACGAAGTTTTATAACGTCGCATACTTCGGTCAGTTAGAAACGTTAATGGTTACATTTGTAACTTATTTCCGTGTTGCTGCGTTGATTTTCATAAAATGGAATTTTGTAGGAAAAGTTTGTTACCTTTTTTTATTTAGAAAACCGAATTATTGAATAATTTTTCATTTATTTTGATACACTGTGATATCAAAATTCAGTTTTCAAGCAAGAGTCGTATTCATCTTGCTTTTTTACAGTTTTAAAAATTTTGTGAATAAAGGTCCTAATAAAGGATGCATTTTACTGACTTAATTAGTCCAGTTTTGCCCTTATCAAGAATCTGCTGCATTTTTCCAAAGGTTTGGTTTATAAAGCTTTAGAAAAATTGTATTTATTAAATATTGTATTACGGGGTACCTACTAGCTGACTCGACAGACGTTGTAGATAATGATATGAAATTATAAAAAAAAAATAGTGTTGGGGATACGAGGGTGGAAAATAGCCTACAACCTTTTCCCAGACCTACCAAATATATTATTATTATATTATATACCAGTTTCATACAAATTGGTCAAGCTATTTCGGAGGAATCCGATATTAAACACTTTGACACGAGATTTTTATATATTAAAAGAAGAATTTTATATACTAAATCAGATAAACGGTTTCATTTCGGTGCTAAACATTTTAAAGTTAACATAATGGCCTCGAAAGTCAACTCCTGTGTTTAATTTTGATGCTAAATATTTGAATTATGCTGAACCCGTAAATATAGGTAGTTTCGTTTTTGATAGTTAAAATATAAAGAAAGAAAGAAAAGAAAGAAAGAAAAACATTTATTTGTCAAAAAATATATACAACAACAATACAAAATCTATTTATAGTTTTTACATATAAAAAAAAAACAATAAATAAAAGAACACAAAAAAAGATCGAAAATAAAAGACCTGTGTGAGCTCAAAATATGCAGGACAGTTCTTCCCATAATTGTCTATTTTTTTCCATCAC
This sequence comes from Leucania comma, assembly GCA_958295575.1. NCBI lineage: Eukaryota > Metazoa > Arthropoda > Insecta > Lepidoptera > Noctuidae > Leucania > Leucania comma. Next base: position 14,233,369 of record OY282480.1, on the reverse strand, counting down.
TTTTTATTGGGTTCGAAGTGATTACTGTCGTTTAGTCTATAAAACTTTAGACTTCTAGAAGACTTAAGTCGATAAAAATATGTTATTTGGCGACCTAGGTTAATTTTAAATGGATGGAGTTTCTTGCACGTTCATCTCCGTAGAGACCTACGCTTTGGAACGTGTGTCTTCCCTTTTTTTTGACTTACCGTCATTTTGCAAATTTAAAAGTGCCTGTTGTGGGTTTCTTTGAAATAAAGTTCCTGATATTTTATTTCATTTTTGATAGTTCATGACAGGTATTCACATTTTTTTTTGTTCTGAAACTTAAGATTTTTGCGTATAAAATAACAGAAATTATTGCTTAAGTCAATAAATAACTACCAGAAAACCAAAGTGAAATACTATTGGATAGTTCCATATAGCAGTTGAATATGTCGATAAAAATGTATTTATTGACTATTCAGTTGTCGTTTTTATAACAAAACTAGGTTTTAACAACGATTTCGCTCGCGAGAAATTAGATATTTTAAAATAATCTAATTCCGGGATAACAAGCGTGATAAAAAATCTATTCAGCTGTTTGAGCGTGAAGAAGTATCAAACATACAAACTTTTTATAATATTAGCGTCATATTCCGGGCGGTAGACCCTGTAAATACTTTTATTGCCACTTAAAATTTTGGCATTTAAAATTGCTGGTGTCCTTAAGTTAACATAGCATAGCATCAGCCTTATAATGTTGCCACTGATGGGACTTAGGCCTCCTCTGTAGGAGACGGAATGGGCCGTAAACCACCACGCGGGCCCAGTGCGGGTTGGTAGATGTCACATATCTTCGAATTTTTGGTTCCTTAAGTTAATTTTAGCATAATCAGGGGCCAGAGATGGAGTTATACACTTTATATCCGTTTAACAGTTCTGTCTAACTTATCAAATGGACCGCATTAAGAGCCCTTTGTAAGTCCTCTCTAAGGACAACACGCCTATAAGCAGGCGTAGAAGACTGTAGATACTTTGTCGTGCAGTCGTGAAGTCTAGAAACACATGGTATTCGGTGATCTTTTGACAGTCAAAAATTTCTTATGCATATTTTATTTCGTTTTTTTTTTCGATGGTGATTCTACTGTCACTTAGAGGTCACCAGTTTAGAGGTATGCGAAAAAAAGTTTAAAATTCCGCAAACCTCCGTTGAAAAGAGAGGATCCTCCGACCAGACGGGTGTTACGTCTTGTTTGAGCAGTTGCCCAAACCCGATAGATGATTTCGGGATATTGTGGTTAGGATTTCGTAGTTCATTTTTAGTTCATGTGATTGAAATGTCGCTGCATTGTCTTTTAAATATTTTATACGCGGGTTCGAGTTAGTATAAGTGTACAACCCTAAAATAGGTACATTATTAGGGAGATTTTGCTCAGAAGCTGCAAAATTCAATAAAAATGTCTTTATAAGGCTCAGCCAAAGCTTTATACAGTTTTATACCAATTATGTCCGCTATCAGATAGAGTGGGTTACAACGGGACAAATAGAGGGGACTCTAGTTACTTTCATAACTAAAGTTTGGAGTGTTGATAAGAACTGTGCTGTGTATCGATCGCTCTCATTAGGAGTCGAGCCACGTATCGTTGCGATAAGAGGACCAGTGACTATGCGGGTGCTTAGCGCAAAACATTATATTCACCCACATGCTGACATTACGTGCATTCGGTGTAGGTTTTAAGGCAGTTTTAGTCACAGTTTTGAGGTTATTTTTTCGTTATTTAATGGGTTCGGTCGTAGCGTCTAAGAAATCGTCTATTTTTGGGGTTCCGTACATCAAAAGGAAAAAAAACGGTACTCTTATAAGATCACTCTGTTGTCCATCTGACTGTCTATCGAGACCCACACAGGAACCCGTAGAAGTATCGAGTTGAAATTAAAATCAAACTTCTAAGTTTCCAAAAAAAAGATACCTACGGCCGTTTATGTCGCAAATAACGTATATTTCGACACTCTCAAAGGAATCAAAATTCATAGGGTCCTTTCCGTCGACACTGAAACTTGGTATGAAACAAGGTCTTATAGCACAAATATAGAAATAAACTGAATACTGAAAAATTGTAGTTAAGTATGTCACAAAAAAAAAACTTTCTTCGATTCGGAAAAATCTTCAATACTCGAGTCGGGAATTGATCTATTTACATAATTTAGTTTGTAACGAACCCTCGGTGTGTGGGACCGACTCGCACTTGCCCAATTTTTTTTAATCGTTAAAACTGAATTATACTGTTCTATTGCTTCTCGTTTCGATGAGAACGAATTAAGATCAAGTTGTGGTAACATATTAAAAATTCATTGCAGGCTGACTGTCTAGGGTGTAGATGAAGACATGGTTTTCCCATTTTCAGATACTATTTATTAACGGCACAGTTGGTGCAGTATGGTAATTGGCTGTTGAGCTGCATTTCGCGGATTCGATTACCGCACGAAACAAATAAGCATGAAAAAATATGCCTTAAGAATAGGACGGTGTTCAAGTTTAATCTTTGTAAACCCACCCACGATACAAGAACTGTTCCTAGTGAAGGACAAAGATTAAAAAAAAAATACACCCAAACTTGTACAGACTAGAATTTTTGGTATTGGCTGATTTCACTATTAGACGTTTTCTCTTAGATTCTTTTTAGGACTTTACAAATAACATTGTTATTTTGAGAAAGCAATGGCACTTCGTACAATTATAATTGTTATTTGCTTATGTATGAGCTCTTCCATTTTATTTAGGTATTTTAGTTTTTAGGTATTTCATATAACACAGATAAATCTGTAACTATTTTTAATGGCGCCATGTGGCGCTGGTTATATTTTTATCTACTTTAAAAATATAGTTTGGTTAACTTTAGATTAAAGGAGAGGGGTCAGGAAGAGGGGGAAAACCAAAAAAAAAGAGGCGTGCTAAAGAAAATGGATGGGTCGTATGAGGAGTAGAGAAGGGTAGGAAGGTGATGATTAGGTTTTGCATAGAAAAGAGACTAATAAGAAAAAAAATAGTCCTTTTTTAGAAAGAAGAAAGAAAGAAAAACAGTTTATAGTTGTGTTGTATTGTTAGGTATCTAGGAGTGAATTACAATTTTCTTTTTTATTAGGCGCGATTTATTTGCCAACATGATAAATTGTACAAATGATTGATTTTTTTTTCATCAATTTATAACGTAAATATAAACTAAAATGTTTCTGAGCGAAAACAAAAAAACAGATACTTAGCGTTCGTCTTTTACTGTGTAAGTTAATGAAATAATAAAAATAAATTATATTTCAAGTAACTATCAACTTTAGTCAAATATCTTGCCTTATTAAAACCAATCGTTTATATAAACTGTTAAGCACTTGTGTCGCCAATTATTTTTTCTAATAAGTTGCTTAACATAGAAACAAAAAAAATAATAACGTACCGTTGTACACAAAACACGCAAGATCTATAAAAATGACAATAAAAATAGATCCTTTTAATATGCGACTGCAACGAAACTTATGATATGAGATTACTTATAAACTTGAAGTAAAAATCATATAAAATCAATAACTTGAATTCGATTTTGTATTTTTTTTAAAGAAGCCTTATATAAAATATTTATAAAAAAAATACTTTGAATTGTTATTATTTTTTAATTATTCGCACAGAACTTTGATTTACCAAAATTTTCAAATATTGTAAAATCAAATTTTATGTCATGGAGTTTCTCACAGTCACCAGTCTCCATGGAGTTTAAATTTCATTGCAACCCCAATTTATTTTAGGATTATTTCGATGATTAGGTAAGTACTTAGGTTAATGGCGACGTATTTGGATTATTTCCAATTATTTAAGTATTCAAATAAAGTTATTTTTTTTTATAAAATATAATTTTAAACTATTATTAAATTAGAGGCAAATATTGAAAAAGGAAAACGAATTGTTACTCTAAAAAAGGGCAAAGATATAATGATTTTTATTTGCCTATTGCTGTCAGATTACAAATTAGATAACCAATTTAAAATCATTTTAAGTAAATTATAATAACGTATTATTGAAAAATTCAATAATCCTTTTTTACTGTATGTATGCCTTGATTACACATACCGAGTAAAAGGGCGAGCCAGTAAAACTGTTGCTCGGCTGAGACAGTAACGTAAGTGAGTTGTAGAGATAAGCGCTCGGCCGAGCACTCGGCGCTATGTTTATACGTACCAAGTATTCGGCCGAGAGCACTGTCTCTCCCGTTTGCTTGGTTCGTGTGATCAAGGCATTACTGGTGAAAAACTGTCGATATGAACAAAGTCCCATTTGGGCGCCACTAGATTCTTAATGGCGCCCAACGATGTTTGGAAAAACTATACGTAATGCAGTCTTGTTATGTTAAAGTACATTTAATGTTTTACACATTCCATAATTAAAATTCTTCTATTGAAGTTAAGCTCGCCTTCATTGAAGTAACGTATATTTGTAAATACATCTATAGTAAAATTGTTATACCTAAATAGTGGCATCGCTTTCGGTTAGCTTTGGAATTTAATTCGAGAAGTTACAATAGGTTAGTAGTCGACCCTTTCGCTACAGTGACACTTCAAAGAGCCTCACAGACTGATATTTAATATTTATTGGGTTAGAACCCAAAAGAGTTGAATTCAAGTTTTCTTCATGCGTCCCTTTTAGTAAAAAAATACCTACGGGATATATAATATTTTTAGGAGGAATTTAAAAAAAACTTTAAGGCTCTTCATTCATACTTTATTCACAAAATCATATAAGTACAATGTCTGTTCTGTACAATTCCATGACATGCAAATGCATTCCATGGCATGTAATTCTATTGTTTTTGCAGTCTAAAAAATCACGGTGAATTTTTAAAAACGATGCGTTCTGAAAAACAATACCACGTTGTATTCATCCATGTCAGTATTACTTATGCGTTCAAAAACTTATTGAATGATTATGAAAAAAAAATGATTCTTTTCGAATGAACAAAATGACGTCTATCGATTGTTAATTTATTACATACCTAATTTTGAACGACACCAAAACCACGCCAAATGTCTTAGAAGCCAATTATACTTCTGCTTAACTCGCCAGACTTATCAAATATGCGCGTTTTATCTACAAAGGCATGGTCGGGTACTTTACAGAATGTTCCAAGTCCGTACGTATAATTATTTGCCACGAAAACTCGCGCGTTCGTGGTTTAATTCTCACAAACACATCTCGAAGTATCACAAAGATAATTTAAAAGCCAGGCAAACAGGAGGCAGAGTTCATTTAAAAGCAAGTTACAGAGGATATTGGATTTCTAACTCTGACGGTACCTATGAATTCCATACGGCCAATTTAGTATTAAACCTTGTCCGCGGCGAACCGTGCAGAGCAGTATTAAAATTTGAAGCGTTCAAAGTTCGCTCCTTTTAGTGTTCATTATGTTGGAAAGTTGGTGAAAATTCATACAAGTCTAAGTTCTACTGAACACCGGTCGGCGAAGTTGGTCGGTTGTAGCGATCGCTCATAACAACTCACACGCGCGACTTTTTGCCGGCGCGGGGCCGCAGGATGCCTTTGTTACTGATATTAAAGTAATTAACACGAGCTTGCAGCCGCCAGATCGATTCTTCACGTTTGATGTATATCGCATGACAATTTAAAGTTCAATTAGACTTAAAACTTTAGCGCCGAAGTTGAATGGGTTGAAGTAGGATGTGGCGTTACCGCTACTCTAAAACGCCTGCCACCCGGGGGATATCAACAACTTGCCAACTTGGAACTGCTCGGAACTAATTTCCCTCAAAATTTCAAACGTGCGAGTATATATCGTATTCGTTTAACACCGCAGTTTGCCCCCTAGCTTTCAGATAATTTTAAATTTTAACGACATAAAATTCGATCATTAAATTATTTGTTTAAGGATTACCAACGAGTGTCACAAAATAAAAATTCTTAAAGAAATAACAATTATTGCACCTAACCATATCTTATAATGTACACTCAATTACAGTCAACCATTGCTTTTGCATAACCGAGCGTACATGGGTCAAAATAATTTTATTAATGTAGCATATAAAATAAAAAATAATAAATAGATTTGCAAGATGGTTTATAAATTAAAAAACGTGATATCACTACAGGAAGTAGAAAAGATAGCTTTCATATTTAATATGAACTTCGGAATAATAACTCTAATTATTATCGTTAGCATTATTACATTTATATATAAAAGAAAAAACTGACTGACATATCAACGCACAGCCAAAACTATTGAGTCCAGGAGCGTGAAATTTTGCACAAGGTTTCCTTTTATGACGTAGACAAGCACTAAGAGATGGTTTCCCAAAATTCACCCCCTAAAGGGATGGAAGAGGGATTCAAAGTTTATGTAGAGAAACTAATTTTCAAGAGAGGCTGGTAGAATCTGGTAAAATAACTATCAGATTAAAACAAAAATATTGAATATACCTCCAGACACACAATTACTCGTACTTTGAAAATTATTACCAAAAGTAAATCCCCAAATGTACTACAATTGCTGTAATATTCTTGGCTGTCCTGGGAGAACGTACAACTTGTTATAAATTGGCACAAAATCCCTGAGACACAAGACAATAAGAAACGCCGAGGTTTTGCGGGGAGCATTAGCCCTGTTGTTATTTTAAGTGGATTAAGGCCAGCGCATTTCAGATCTGGTTAAGCTGGAATCTAACATTAAGTCTGACGGAAAGCTTACAACCCACGGTTGCATTTTGTGCCCGCTGCTCACGAATCTTGCTTTTATTTTGTGTGTTTTAGCTACCTTTAATAAATGAAGGAACTGTAATTTTTCGTCTTTTATTGTCCTTCAAATTCGTACCGGAATGGTTAATGAATTTGATGGTGCTGCAAAAAATTGGCTTTACATCAAATTGTACTTGTAGTTATAGTGAACAAAGAGGGAATGAAACCACATACCTACTCTTGCAGGAATGTCATTGGGCTGCCTAGGTCAGATTGGCAGTAATTCCACGTGAATTACTTACATTTAGTCAGTTAAACTAGATGCCATTTGTAACATTAATAGTTAGGAAAAAGTTCTGTTCCTATTAATGGTTTCAAAAAAAGACAAAAAAAAATCAAAATCAAAAAGTCAAAATCGCTCAATTATAAGTACATATACAGCGACACTGTTGCGCTAGCGCATGACATATTTAGGAGATACTTACTACATTTTAATTATATATAGGTATAATCACAATGAATAAAGATGTATGAAGAGCAATGAGATGATGTAAGGAACTAATGCTTTTCTTCAGTTAATGCGGCTGTGGTAGGAGTTCGAGGGCTTTTAATTTTTTTTTTTATGAGGGAATTCATCAAATGACTGTTTCCGTTCTAGGGTAGAGCGTTAAGTTGTCAGACTAAAACCTACAGTTACTCTTCCGACCATTCCTGCGTCCCATCATCATCTAAAATACAATGACCTTGCAGATTGTGCAACTCGTAAAATGCAAATAATCATATCCAACAATAATCAATATATCATATCGTTTCAACAGCCTTCTTTTCCTCAATAAAGTAACGCAACATTATTAGAACGTTCATACTTGTTTCCGCCCGATTAATTCATCAAGACGTGTCGAAGTGCGACCCCGCCCGGCGCCCGGCAAACAGGGGGTGTGGGCATCGAGAACTCATTAGATAAATTAAAGAGTTCAGGCAATGATCGGTCGGCTCGGCCTGCGATGATTGATCGACTTCACGCAAGTAAGGGTGGTTGAGTTGCCGAAGTTCTTGCTGCTCCCGAGAAATATCGGGAGTCGGGACTTCAAGCCGTCGGTGTCGAATTACCCATTTATTCACTTACGTGGAGTGCGTGTTTGAGTTGCGACGCGATATGTCGGTAGGTACTCCTACTTGCTGAGAGCAATAAATTAGTCGGGTTGTTTTGCTGGTTTCGGGTTGCTGGCAATTTCATTGTCACTGGTTTTTTTTTTTTTGGGTTATGCTTATTTCAATTGTGGATACGTGATGAGCAATAAAGGTTTTTTTTAAACTCTGAACCGGAATATAATCACAACAATTTTTTTTTTAAACTCTTAGATGTTTTTTTATCCTATATGTACCGTAAATATAGGGTGACTTGTAATTAGTGAACGATACTTAAACACATGATTGTAGTCATGATAACAAACAACTTTTACTATGGGACCAAACCTGAAATCGCGAAAAAAAATCTGCTGGTCAGTAAATTTGCGTACGCCTAACTGGTCAAAATGTACTGAACTTGGTTAATTATTTTCGCGGTTTGTGCATGGAAAATTATGATACAAGATTGTTTTAAAATAAACTTGGCAAAAATTTTAGATACTATCCAACCAAATGATTTAGATCCAAACGATGCCATCTAATTGAGGTATTGTGAACAAACACAAGCATTTGACGGATAATGGGACTTCTGTTTCGCACGGAAAATTGCTTAAGAGCATAACGATTTTTATTCTCAACAGCCATAACACTAAGCCTCTTTTTCGTCTAGACAATAATTAGGTATTTGCCCTGTGCTTATTTTTGTATAAAAAGAAATCTTTTTCTGAAAACGAAATCAAAATGAAGCAGTAATTACCATCCAAAATATTGGTTTGAGGAAGAGTGGGGGTGTGGTGGGAATATCTCGCTATTTCTTTTGTGTACACCTAACCTAATGGCGGTGACGTCACATTTCAATGTGTGCATCTTTATGCTGTTATTGGACAGTCTCTCGTTCCACCAGATTTGAAAGGTATTATTCAATGAATTTGAAAATTTCTTTCTATTTGCGATTTAAGATAAAGTGACTTTTTGATATAAAGAAAAATAAATTGAATTTTGTACCCAATTGAACGCTGTAGTTTTTTCTACAATCTGTGGAACAATGTAGGTAAATATGGGCAAAACTGCATTAGCTTTCGCATTACAAGATAAGAAAACCAACTCGTTTTTTATTTATGGTTGGCATCTGTAAGTACTCGATGTGTCCCCGGCCGTTATCAGTAAATCGATATTATCGATTTATTATTATTTGGCACCCACATAAACCGTCATTGTGTAATATAAAATGCGCTCACTGATAACAACAGTGAGCGCATTTTGCTATATTACACTATTGCACACGTTGCTATATTATAGCAACGTTGATATATGCATACAACTATTTACCATACAGTATTTTGCTATTATTTTACACGTTTGCTTTATCTGTAATTAAGTAAATTTATTTTGCAAATATTTGTAAATTAAATTACAAGAAAAAACTTAAGTCATATTTTTCACAACTTACTCCTGCACATTAAATAAAAATAGTCACACATTTAAAACATCACACAATTTACACAGGTTGTGGTATAATATTATTGTGAATTCTTTTACTAATTTTATAACAAGCCTTGTCCGCTAAAAAATACCAGAGCTTTCCATTCCATAGGAAATTGATTACACCTGTACGAAAAGGTCTAAATAGTACCAAGAGGTTTTTGTATGGAGGTGTTTCGGTTTTGTTTTCATAGTTTCTTATTCCAATTTATTTTAACTATTCTCTCTTTATTTCAATTAACCTTCACTATTCTATTACCCTTATCCTAATTTATTGCCTATGTTGCTTTTATTCCATTTCATATTCACTATTCTATTAGTCTTATCCCAATTTATTTGGTTTCAGCAAAATAAATCTTCTTTTTGCATATTTCTCTTAGTCACCTACTTAATCTCATTAATTAAGTCATCAAACTATGTTATCTATCCCACTGCTGGGCAAAGCCCTCCCCTTTCCACACATATCTGTCTATAGCCATGGCGTTCATGTCTGTACTTTCGTCTTGGTTCCCCTTGATATCGCCTAGTATTTAATGGGTCCCAATAAGTGGGTTTTTAAGCCCACTCGTTACTAAATTACTTAATAATAATCTGGGGCTAAAAATCTATTCAGATAACATACAACGCTCTTCTAAAATTACTAACATGACTCAGTAACTTCAACTAGACAAATTGATTAAGCACTTCTAAAATTATTACGAGGAAAAACTTATTTGTAACAAACGACCGACCCTTGCCTCGACCTCTAGTTTATATTTATTGCTACACAAGATATAAATATAGATGTATCTGAAATAGGACTGTTATAGAATTTTCAGAAAGGGTCCATGAAAGTTTTTTTTTTAATCGATAAAGGTACGAGTTCGTAGGCGACTGACTGTAAACAGTGGCAGCTAACTAATGATATTACTTGTCACGTGACTTCTTCGATGATATGGTTAATGCCATGCATTTATTTTATGCTCAGCTTGGCTCCTGTAGTATAGAACTACCTTTACATAACTACGGAAGGATTAATGAACATCCAAACACAAAATAAAAAAATCTTAGTAGCTCTCTACAACAAAACGCACCCGACCCAATTACTCATAATAAGAATAATAATAAACCCTAGTAAACTAAAACATCTTAAACATGAAGAATGTTCCTCTAATAGAGCTTCTACTTCAACCATTCAATTTTTCGAGTGGGGTGTACTATGCCCAAGCCCTCCTTACAATATAACGTGAACTACTCGAAAACAAAGTCAACAGCCTTGACATCGGTATTGTATCCTTACATTGTGCAATATTTTGGGGTTCTACGTTCTTAAGATTGGGATGGGCAGTAAGTAATTTATATAGATGTCTATAAGTTGCATAGTCGCCCGTATTTTTAGTATTTTTATCTCTATTTGGAGTTCATTTTGTAGCGTAATAATAGGGTCCCGAAATGTCATTATGTTCTTTTAGTGACCATAAATTTGGATGCTTTTTTAAATGGGTAATCGTCAAATGGTTTCTGCGCTCTATGTGAAGCGAAGGGCGAAATGCGAATGTCAGACTTTTACTGAAGAAATCTACCCGTGATGTGGAACCTTGGTTATAAGTTTATATAATTTTATTTATTTCATCAGGGGCAGGGAGTTTTTCATTGCTTTCCTTCAGGTGAGATAGCGGTCAAGCGCGAACTTATCAATAATAATAAAAAATGGGACCATAAACAACTACAATATACAATACACAAAACATACAAAGACACATACAAATAAAAAAAAGAAAGAAAACAAAAAAATAAGATACATACAAAATGTAATAAATAAATACACAAAAAAACTGGGCAAGAGCGAGTCGCACTCGCACATGAGGATTCCGTACAAAATAACTTATATAAATAATTCAATATCCAAATAGTCTCGCAATTGTAACTAGAAATTTACAGTTTTCTGATGATTATTCCTATACTTGTGCTACAAGACCTTGCTTCATGCCAAATTTCAGGGTTCTAGGTCAACGGGGAGTACCCTGTGAATTTTGATTCCCTTGAGATTGTTGAAATATACGTTTTTTTTTTACGACATAAACGACCATATTTTTTTTTCGTTAACTTGGAAGTTTGATTTTTATATAATTTCAAAGAACCGCAGACCTCAATATATGGTTTTAATTTTAACTCGATACCTCTACGCGTTCCCGAGATAAAGGGTCTTGACAGACAGACAGACGGACAACAAAGAGATCCTATACGGGTTTCGTTTTTTTCCTTTTGAGGACTAAAACCCTAAAAAGAGCGAGAAGTTATTGAAAAAATAAGGTATAACTAGAGAGTTAAGCTAGTTCGGCTGGTTGAGAGTACTAGGCTTGCATAAAACACAAAATAATCTCACAAATCTTTAAACTCTCACAAATTGCCCTACGGCGTCATTAACTCGTCTTCATACAGTTCTCAACAATTTAGCTGTAGGCAATACAAAGCGAAGGACACACCGTATCGAGGAGAACGGAAATGGAGTCCAGGCGAACGGAAACTGTCGGCCGGTGGGAAGCCAACGGGCCAACAGACAATCTGCGACGAGCAAATAGCGTGCTGCTCACGTTAGATCTGTGGCTCCCAACCTTTTTTTGATTGGGGACCACTTTGGTTACTTTGTTATTAGTAGAGTGCAGATATTTATGTGTCCAGAAGATAGACAGATATACCATTTATTGTATACTTTAAAAAATACATTAGGCGCCTAAAATTAATGATTTAATTATGTATGTCAATAAAAAAAGAACCGGCCAAGTGCGTGACGGACTCTCGCACGAATGGTTCCTTACCATCATCTATATACGACGTTTTGTAAACAATTCTGTTTTTAGTATTTGTTGTTATAGGGTAATAGAAGTATTCATACATCATTTGTGACAATATTTTAACTGTCTAGCTTTCATGATTTAAGAGATAAAGTCTGGTGACAGACATACGGCAGTGGAGTCTTAGTAATAGATTACCGTTTTTATCCTTTGTCCACGGAACCCTAAAAACTACATAAATTCAACACTTGCACACCTTAAAATAAAAAAAAAACGAGCATTATCATAGAAACTTATATCAGTACGTATCAATGTTACTTTTCAGCTTGAAATTTTTAAACCATTTGTGGACTTTATTTTAGCTCTTTTGACCACCATTGGTCTGGGGATTATATGTTGGGAACCACTGCGTTAGGTCGAACATTTGTGACCTAAGCTTGATTTCCTTGCACAGTTGATTTTGTGAGAGTGTGAATTGATGGTAAGTGTGGAGGGTCGATCAAAGTCAATTTGCGTGTCAAAGGATTGTATTGAATAAGTTGAATAAGTTAATTCTTGTCCAGCAATCATGTTCCAATAGTTTATTAATATCATCACCATAATAGATAATGGTTTATTTCCTATCGTCTATGCAGATAGAAGTCTGGAAACTCAGCTGAAACGCCTAAATGAACATTCGTTGAAAGCTAAATTACTCGATTTTTCAAATTTATATAAATACAAGCTTCTGCCAGTGACTTTAATACTTTATCTGCGTGAAAGTCGTGAATTATCACAAAGGAACATATTCCTGGTGTAGCGACATCTCTGGCGCAACATAAAAACTACAAAAAATACGAAATCCTGCATTGCGCAATCGAAGTTCTCCGCGCGATTTGAAACTACACCGTTAAAATTTGGTTTAAAAAAAGTACTTTATTTTTTAATTTTATCTTTACAAATTATGTGTTTCATGTACCGAATCGACCCTCCGCGAGATTAAAACGATCAAAATTTAACGGTGTATACGACAGCCCAAAAACTACTATTGAGCAGTTGCCCACTAGACATTAAAAACGTCTGGTCTGGACTAAAAAAAAATCTATTCTCGGACATGGTCTATCCGGTTTCTCTTTCATCCAAATCCGTTCAGCCTTTTTCGTGTGAAAGTGTTACAAACAAACACACATTCATACAAGCTTTGGTCTGATAATTCTTTGAATTTTTAAACTGGGCCCAATAATAAAGAAAGAAACTTCTAATTAAGATTTTTGACTTTTTTACTAATTTCTATTTCACCAGTTTGTACTAAGCTTAATAATATTACCACATAACCACAAACATAAGTTTTCTACATCTGTATCTAAATAAATAAAAGAACAAGCAATAATACAATACACACAACAATACAATTTTTATAATAATGTATTTTCTGTATATATGCGTGTACATAAACTGTTAAATAAATAAATAAATAAAGAAGCAAAGCAATAAAGCTCACAATCTGCACTCACAGCTTGCTTAAAAAGCGTGAAATAATTCAGAAGCGAGAGATTCTCGTTAAAATGCAGCTTGAATTTACTAACCGCGAACTTCACTTTATCACCTGGCCTGTTCACACTTTATAGCGGAGATCCGCGGTCTCATAAACTTGTACATAAACGCGCACTTTCGCTGACATGGAAAATAGTTTACAGGCTGTCTCCACCTTACAGACTGTTTATCTCTTTTACTGCCAGATATATTCCTCTAATCTTAAAAATAAAACTTTATTCGCCATTTTTAAGGGTCGGTTTATGGCAACACTTTGTAGACGGAATTAAAGATTAAATGGTTAATGAGTTGTTTGTGAGCGTTTGAAAGTTTTTAACAGGTTTTCAGTTTGGCAGTTTAGTTAGACTTGATTTTTATTTGATCAGGCACCGGTCTGGATAATTAAAAGGAATAATTAAACTGCGTAAATGTTTTTTCAAAATACTTACTCGAAAAGCCGCTCTTATCCCTACCGCTTTTAGGTACTCAATTTACTGTTTTTCGCACTATTTTGGAAAAGTGCCTCAATTTGTTTTTTTATCGTGTCAGGCTGGGCGCTAGCGAATCCCTAGATGGCTAAGACTAGGCCTAGACCTAAGCGACTAGTCTAAATACCTATTATATGGCAGAGCAACGTTTCCTGAGTAAGATAGTATTACTTAGTATAAAATAATTAAGAACACACTGCATCACTGCTTCCCATCTGGTGGGATCGCAGTCAAGAACAGGTTTAAATAAATAAATAAAAAATAATAATTTACGTCATAGTTTTGCATGACTATGAATACATTACATGACTTGATACGCGCCATCATCTTTCTACCATCGGACAACCGGATGTACGGCGAGTGTCCACCGTTACATTGTTAACACCTCTAAGGTCTAGACTAAGCAATTCGCCTCGTCGTCGTTTATCCCGTCCGATTATAATTTAGGTGTGTTCAAGGTACTCATTGTAAATAGCCTCTAAATAAACTAATGCAATTGACCATCATCGAATGTATCACTACTTACCATTAGGTGGGATCACAGTCAAACACTAGTTTCTAAGTAAGGCCTCATGTCTAATGACGCGTGGCTTCATAGATGCTTATTCGTCATCATACGCTTGGTGAAGTTTGCTTATCATTTGAAAAAAAACGTAACAATAATGGAATACTTTAATAACATCACGATTCACCACCCAAACCAATTTTCCCTCGTATTGTAATACAATCTATGCCACCCCTCGTGTCTTATTCTCTAATATTTCATAACAAACTCCTCTAACCAACTCATATGACTGTATCATATAATCACCCAACATAACTTTATTACAGGCACAAGTACATTCCTCGAAAGAAGTCAATAAACTCAGATAAGTTAATAAACTAGTGCACCTCGCCATCAACGATTGTATCACTACTTACCATCGCAGTCAAACTCTAGTTTATATTATTAAAAAAAAGTTTTTAAGTAAGGCCTAATGTCCAATGACGCTTAGCTTCATAGATGCGTATTCTTCATTATACGCTTGGTGTACGCCTGCGTGAAGCTTACATACAAAACTATGAAACTCTGACGACGAAGCAGTAACGGCTGCCGCTTGCGTCGCAGAGAAAAAAGCAGACAATCAGAAACCATGCTCCAATGTCGGCTTAAAGATTCCTCGCTCAAGTCTCCCATTAAAACTTTCATATTAGAAACAAATAGGGAATGAAAATCTCGTTTCGCTCGCTCATTTCTCGCTCATCTTCTTATGTAGAATCACCCCAATTTCTCAATAAAAGCAATATGAGACCGTTTACGTTCCCCTGTCGGAAAACTCTTATTGTACAATAAAAATGTTATGAGGTAACTCTATTCAATGAACTCTTCTGTTATTGAAATCGACCGCGTTTCACCATTTTGCTGAAAGTAGCCTTTCTTATGGAGCGACGATAATAAACAGTGGTTTTGTCTGTACGGAACCCTTTTGTTAGAGACTGTATCGGTGGTTTCGGTCGATTGCTTTTTTTTTAAATCAGTCACAATGCGGCTGTATTGTGGTGTTCAGAGCGACGAACAAAGGTTTCAGCCGAACTTGTTAAGGATAGTATTCTAGATGTATCTACCACAATTTGTTAAAAAAAAAACAAATTCGGAATGTGTTTTAAAAAAACGTGAGGACCCAGGAGGGCTGAAGCCTACTGGGGTCATGGGTTGACTTTTAAAAGGGAAACCCGGGGTCCTGGAACACAAGGCAAAGAAAGAACATAGGTGTGGTTATTTTTAGCGGGAAACGTCATTGGATGATTTCCCACCTTAAAAAAATAATCATCAAAAATATTCGCTACGAAATATCTTGGTTGTGAATTATTATTTGCAACATTCACGTTCAGTAGTAGCTGAGTGTTCTTTTTTTATGAAAACTCAGTATCCCACGTTCCATCAATACAGTAACAGCAATAAGCTAAAACCGAAAAGCGAACACAACAGTATATCGTCAAGTATCGATGCAATTCCCGAAAGGATGCGTGCGTCTATTTCCCCGTCTGTGGGCGAAGTCAATATGTCGTCGGAGATGAGTTATTTTTCCATAATTCTGACTCGTCGGCTCCGCTCCGACCGTCGGGCGCCGCAGCCCCGAGAATTCCCAAATAAATAATAAATACGTCAACCCACATAAGCAGACATGTGGCTCACAGAGCAATGCAAACTCCGTCATATTTGTTTTTCGAATTTAATATGCACTGGCTTAGAACAAGTTGGATCGAAAGTTACTTTAAGAGACTCAACACACGTTTATTTTATGATAAAATAGGATTTAATTTTAAGTAAAGTGGCGATTAAAATACGTGATTAGTATAAACAAAGTGCAATTGCACATCATGTTTATACTCTTTGGAATTGCAGTCGTCAGCGATACATAACTAATTTAATTGTGTTAAGTGCTGTCAACGTTGCAAATGGCAAAAAAGATACAAGATATATTTATTTTTTAACATGAGTACTGTTGGTCTTATAAATACGGAATGGCTACATCTTTTGCCATTTATGGCATAGGTATAAAATTAGTTGCACCAGACAAACAATGAAAAAATAAACAGAAAAATTACAAATTGAAATTAAAATGTCAAAATTTAAATAAAATGGATACCAAAATGTCAAAATTTGTTCAGAATAGCAATGTCAAAAAAAAGATTCAATCCAAAATCACAATATTAATTTAATGCACATATGTAAGTTAAAATTCAAAGTTTGGATATGATGGAGCGACACAGTCAATATAGTAAACAAAGTTCCCTAATTGAGATTAAAAAAAAAATAACATGAATGAAAATGTTTTCAAATAATATTGGGCATCAGTTCTGATCGTGACGTGGTCTATGCAACCGTTGTTTATGGTAGCTCTAGAGATGCCATACCACGGAACAACTTCGCACAAACTAGTTGCACCCTCCCCGTCTCCTACGTCCTACTGGGACTTATGCTCCGCTCAAAAACTTTCACATTTTAAGACATTATTTAGTTTCCGTGCGGTACCCTAAGGACTTAGACGGTAAATTATTAAATTTATCAAACTTCAACATTTAATATTAAAGTGCTTGACTTGACTTTTGTCGGATTCAATTTTATTGAAAGTTTTGTAACAATTTTATTTTTCATTTTTCTTTACATTATTGAGACAATTCATCTCGAAATAGTTCACTTCATATTTATGGAAAGTTGATGCATAAAAATGGAGTTATAAATATATATTTTGTATACAATTTTCCGATAATCGACTAAGTGTGTTCGGCTCTGTGAAGCGGAAAAACTGCTTTAAAATTTTAACAAAATTAATGATTTACTCGCCGTAAATGTTTGTAATATTTCGCACGAAGCGATGTGTTGAGTACAGATCGCTTCATATGAAATATTGTACATGATGGTTTTAAAATAATTAAGGCCATCGTTAATTTTGTAGCTTATTCCAAAAATGTTTAAAAGGAGATTAAAATAGTTGGTTGACTTTTGCGATTAATTTTGCCAGCGGTTTTGTCCGCGTGGAAGTCTAAAATCGTCCCAGAACGTCCCCGGAATAAAAAGTTTCATATGTCCTTCTCCGAAATCTAATCTGTCCCTAATTCAAAATTCATCACAATTAGTTCGGCGGCTTAAGAATAAACCTAAACATTTATAAAATTGGTTTGGACATAGGTAATGAACCACTATACATATAATTTTCGCAGCTTAGTAATTTGTAACCCTATAACAAACATGAATTTTCGCCAATAGACAGATACCTACGTATAGACAATAGGTGGCGGTGCATGCCGTTGGCCCAGCGCTCACGTGGTCGGGCCAAAGCCCCATTGTGCCGCTAAGCTGCTATATCCGGGCATATCCGGGCTAATGGTCGCTGGCCTTTGTGATTCGGGTTTCATTTCTATTGCAGCATCCGACGCACATGCTTCGCTAAATAATACAGGCTGGTCCTCTGTCTTTCGTTGTGCTGTTTCAGTGTTTCGATTGTAAGTGGCTGGTTGTAGTAATGAGGAGTAATTGTAATCTGACTTTTTGATGTTAGGTTTAGATTTACGTATTTGTGTAAGAACGATATATTAGTCGGAAAACTTAATAAAAATATCAATGGTAAAGTTTGCGTTTCATATCACTTATCGTTTTAAAGACATGTATTTAATACTAAACGTGCGGTCTATGTATAAAAACCGGCCAAGTGCGAGTCGGAATCGCGCACATACGGGAAAAAAACAACACCACGTCACTTTTTTTTTGTATGGAAGCTCCATTTAAATACATCATACATGAATAGAAATTAAAATACATCATCTATGAAAATGTCAACTATCTAGCTATCACAGTTCATGAGATATAGCCTGGTAACAGGCAGACGGACAGCTGAGTGATAGCAGTAGGGTCCCGATTTTACCCTTTGGTTACGGAACCCTAAAAAGCAACCACAATCCAATAAACAAACTAAGCCAACATAAGTAAATAAGTGCGAGAGCGTCCACTAATGACCTGAGATCTGACCTACATAGCACAAAGAGCAATTTCTCTCAGTCGAGTCTCACCGGCAATGTACAAATTACAGCGTCCCATTTGGCTGTAATTCGGGTTTTGTCCGACTACCCTCATAGGCGCACGCTACAATTTACACCGGACGCGGCCACTCGTGAACGAGCTGTCGTCAAGGCAACACGTGTATTTTACTGCAGCCTGCGTTTTATACGACATTATTTAGCCTAGTTGCCGGTTAACAGATAGTTGGACGTTTGCTGCATGCTCATGTGTTCTGTTAAATGTGGCGTAAATGCATGCCGTTTGGTAAAAGTTTTTTTGTAACTCTAGGTTTGTGTACAGTGAGGCAGATACAAATCATTTATCTACTGTGTTACACAAATTATAATAGGTAGGGATCGAACTAACCATAACCTTTCAAATAATAGTCATAATCTCCCCACAAAATCTTGCGACAATTAGTTAAAATTTTTATACTACCGAAGTTTCAACATTAAACAATAAACAAATGAGGGTTCTTCTTGTTTCACAAAAAGGGAGATTTCATTTTTATGAAGAGACGTCTATCTGACGAGATTTGAGCGACGCGACGAGGCGAGCGAATTAAAGATTGTCAACAGATTTATTACTCGGTCCGGTGAACTCCCCCCAGCGGGGAGATAATATTACTTACCTATTTATTCTAAGAAGACGATTCAGGACGGTTTTGTTATATTTTTGGGGATCTGCCAATTAGGTAGAAAGTTTTAATAAACTCCTAAAGATTTGAAAGTCTTACATAATATTTATTAAGACATTGAATCTCAGACTTCATGTAACTTGAAAGCATGATTTAAATATTTTTATTTTTTAAATATCAAAACATTATCTAAAATATAAAGACCAAGTTTGCTTATTAAAGCTCATATTGAAGAAGGCTGTGGAAATCTTTGAAAGAGCTACTGCGACCTTGGAATGTAAATACAACTGCAGAAACACAGGCGCGTTTTTGTCAGTAAAAGTCTGACACGCCTTTTCATTGAAGAAGTCATGTAGTTACTCAAGCCCCCAGAGAATACCGGTATTTCTATTGTGTCTCTAATTACAATATTCAAAGCGTTAATGATCTCTCACAGTCTCACCTCAACAAAAATAATCCCACGTAAAAAGTATACAACTTCAGTCGTGTAACACTAACCCAGTCAATTCTCATCGATCTGCCGGTACATCATAAAGCGAGTTCACCTCACAAATCAATAGCAGACACTCAAAAATTAACACGGCAGAGTAAGTCAACTAGATACAGTATGTTTACCGGTCGTGTGCTTCACTAATAGGGTATTATGAACTTGGGCTAAGAACTCAAGGGCTGGAGGGTGCTACAGGGAAGTCAGAGGGGTGGGGAGAGGGTGCGGGAGGTATTTGAGGTATCTCCTCGCAGTAGGCAACGGGGGCGAGATTACAGATGGCAAGATAAGCCTCGAATTAGATACAACGAATTTTGTATGATGTTGTAAAGGTATTAACCGTCTTGCGTATCCTTGCTTTGAGAATAAAATATTAGGTTTATTTTACAAAAACCTTTTAAGCTGGCATTTTGGTATTAATGCATCTATATTCGGTTTCGTTGTAGTTAAAATTACGTTTAATTAATAATTACACGAAAATGTTCGCCATTTAATTCTGGTGGAACATTGTTCTTGTTAAGTTTGGAATGGGAACACTGCCTCGGGGGGCATGAAGATGGAAAAAATCTTTTTTTGTGCATCAATTGTTAAGAGTGCTATTTAAGTATGGTATAATACTGGCAGAATTTTACCAATATTCCTGTAATATGTTTTGACGAAATTCAAGATGTTAACATGACAAAATGCGGTCATCATAGAATTAGCAAGAAAAATAAACTCACATTCATAAATTACATGTGTTGAAATGAAACACTGACACATGTCAAAAGCACAAAAAAACATATAAAACTCTTGAAAATTTGTAAGTAAATCACTACATATATAAAACAAAGTCGCTTAGATCTTTAAAACTACGCAACGGATTTTTATGCGTTTTAAAGATAGATAATTTTTAATAGATAGAGTGATTCAAGAGGAAGTTATATGTATAATACATGCACAATATATTTAATATCGCCATTGCATCCGTGCGAAGTTGGGGTTGGGTCGCTAGTAGTTATTAAATACCTTTCTATATCAAAAAAAACAAATTTTTCACTTTTGATTTCATTTTACCTGACGACGTAACTCAAAGAATAACATCGGAATCCAAAGATTATCTTAAGCATTTAAATTTTTCACACCCCTCCTCCGTAGACACACCAAAACATTCCAATTCGAAAAAAAAGACAAGATTACAAAGAGCTTTCCTCAATACGCATTCACAATAAGTCACTTAACATTTAATTAGGCAAGCTAAAAGTGCCGCGGCGCGCAAACAACTGAATTATAAAGGTAGAACAGATACCTACGTAGCAGGAGAGCAGCGGAGGCTTAGAGGGAACGTCTTGCCCGAGGCAGGAGGCTGCATCCAAACACAAAAACACCCCACAGCGGTTCTTAAATCTCAATTAAGGTTAAAACCGTGTCTTGTGCGCACGTACACAGAATTAAATTAATGGCCCCACATATTGCAGCACGGTTCCCGATTAATTGCGTATTTTTTCGGTCTTCTTTTGTTTTCAGGTTAAATGTTTTATTAGAGACTCGTTTATTTACAGCTCCGTGGGTAGGAGTGCTCTTTGTATTAATTATTGAGCTTACTGGCTTTACGATACGCCGGTTTAGAAATACTAACGAATTTAGTCACTTCTGTGGGAATAACATATTACTTTCATTTCTGAATTTGAAAGCTTATGCTAAAGTAAGTAGTTTTCACAAGTTTCTGAAGTTGCTGAATAAGATATATCAGAAAGAAGACACGTGTAGCTCCTTGAGACATTATTATTGAAGTAAGTACTTATCTAATAACTTTACTGGCAGACAAGTAGGTATACCATGCACGGCGGCGGCGCCGCGGAGCGCCGCTAAATCAAGTTGGCAACTCCTCCGCTGACATTACACGAAAATGACTTTATAACGCAATATTGTGTAACAACAACCTCGAAAACTTAAACTATTTACCTAGTGAACAAGTTTGGCGTTCCGTCCGGATGCCTGGAGCGTGTTCCCTGCGTTAAAACACGGGATAATCTGTATGCTGTGCGTCGTATTTTCGGCAAATCTGGCGTTGCCATGACGACCGGCCCTTGAAGTAAACCCCAGTGAAGAGTCAAAGCGTAAGGCGAAATAATGACGCGTCGAGATATGGCAGCTGAGGACGTGAGTACACTGTACAACGTTCGCCAAAAATATCTCTTTCGGAGTATCAGGCTTTGTGTGTTTGTTTATGGAATCGGATCTGGAGGCTGCAAAGTTGGATCAGTGGGACAGGATCGAAATAAGTACATTTCTTACGGTTAACTTTTTATTCTATTTCTGATATCCGCTCAGATACAAAAATAGTAAATACGATTTAGAATTGTGCTTTTTTGACGGTGGGGAGTCATCTAATAAGTTTTTCCGATCTGGGTGGATAGAGAGGAAGTGTCAGACTTTTGCTGACTAAAACTCACTTTGATTCTTCAGGTTCCCTTAGTGTGCGTTGTAGAGCTTTCACAGCCCAAATTGTTGTTACATATAACGTAAATTACTGAAAGGTTCAAGAGGAAACTTCGTAAGTTACGTGAAAATGAGGTCACATATCCAGTTAGAGCCTAACTAACCTAATTAGCTATTTGATATGTCTGTTATATATAATAGTAATTGGACATTCGCTACAGACCCTATTCGGTTTCACTGTCACCTTATCCTGTAATGACGACACGATTAAGGTACTGTCCAATGTCTTTTTTGATCCGAGAGGCCAGTACCGTAAGGTCCTGTTTAGCCTGTATCGTAATGACTAAAAAGTTCATCTAAAGATGGCATGGCGCTGCATCTCGGCACGTCAAACTGACATCTATGGTCATTTTGCTGTGTCTTTTCACATTTTTGCATTGAATTTCACTGACGGCCATGCACTCGAGGACCACGTGCGTGACAGTTTCCTCCGACTCCATGCATGCTCTGCGCAGAGAACTATTCCTGGTGACTGCGAGTAATGAGCATCACGCTGTCTGATAATGACAAGGCCCGCCTTTAAGAGACGTCAATATAATTAATAGGATCCAATAGGACTGTTAGAGCTGTGGAATTATTCTAAAGAGTCACTACGGTCCTAGAAAGTAAAGGGTAACTCGGGTGGGTTTTAGTCAGCAAAAGTCAGACACCTCCTCTCGCTCCACCCGTAATGGGAGAATTTCTTTAATGATTTTTAAACATACTTACTCGAAAACCCGCTCTTATCTTACCGCTTTTAGGCACGCAATCGACACCCCGCAATAATTTTATTACATTTATCGTATCAGACTGGGCGCGCGTCAACCCCCACCAATCGTGCGTCAACTACAACGAGTCGTAAGTGTTGAAGAACATCGTTTGATACATGTGCAAATTCGTCACTGCAGCCCTCGGTTTCATAATACACTCGCTTACGGATCGAGCGAATTCCGCCTCGATTGCAATGACAAACTTTCTGCACTTGTAGTAAAATTTACTAAGTTCTCTGCATACAAATTGTTTATTACTCGGAATTGAGCCGACAATTACATAGCAACAACTAATAGGTTCAATCCGTCACCTATAAGAGTATTATATGTATCGATGCCGGGTTTGCATTGCGATGCGGTCATCACACATTCCTAGCCGTATTATTATCGATATGTATAACGTTGGGAGCTTCATTAGTGCGACAATCTGTTTGTATCCGGTTTATAATGCGATATGTAAGTAGGTTGAAATGAAATGGTCATTAAATTCAAAATATGATAGGTAATTAGGTACTAATAAATGATTATATTAATGATCTAATACCAAAGAGATTTAAAGAAATACTATAGAGCGGACATCAAAGTAATGTCTTAGAAAAACTGTCATCCTATGTCATCTAGCTTTCAATAGTAAACATGTGAATTAAATTTGTAATTTATATGTTTTTACGCTATTTTCTAGAACTATTTTCGAAAATTATTGAATTCTAATTAATTATAGAGTAAATACGAAAATTATTTACGAAAATAAATTGAAGTTAGATCCAGTCGTACACACTAGACTGACCGACTTACTACCTAGGTAACAAGTCTCGGATTACGATTTTGTTCGCTATGTCCTGTCTATTGGTGATACCAATTCATAAAAACTTGTGATAATAGTAAGATGGGAAGACCGCAGCAGGCAAATTATTCCAGTCCTTCGATGTACGCGATATAAACGATGAGGCGAAACGCTTAGTCCGGACCGTAGAGGTTTCAACAACGTAAGGGTGGATTTATTTATTCTGTTGTATTTCGTTCGCAATTGGGAAAGGCCAGATAGACTGATTTAGAGAAAAACTGTAAATTTTGACTCAAAAATTATTGAACTGGAATAATAATATGAGTTGTAGAGCTATTTTGGTTCAATGACCGCAAACGTTGATGTTAATACGGACATTCCTCGGGGTGTAAAGTAACATGAACTTGTAGAACGGTAAAATCAGTTTTTAACGATTATTGATACTGGTGCATAAAAAACGGTTTTATAAAATAAAAATATTTTATTTAAAAAATATTTTTTTAATGTTATTAACATGAAACGTGTCCGTTTTAAACTTAGATACCCTCGGAGGGTGGAGGCATATAATATATGTTAGATCATTATTTTAAAAATCTTTTCGTGTCTTAAGGAATTATCCTTAAGACACGAAAAGATTTTTAAAATAAAAAAAAATAAATATTATTTAAAAAAGGTTTTAATTTCATTAACCTGAAAGTTATGGGTTTTATACTTACCCTCGATGGGATGAACGGATATGTGTTCGTTCATGTAATAGTTTTTTACAGTTATCATCTTCCTGCCTTTGTCCTCTTTTATTTGGGATCAGCGCAACACGTTTTTTTCTTCCATTTTGTCCTGTCACCCATCACGCTATTACCAACTTTTTACAGAGTAATTTTTAATTTAATATATAATATATTTCAAATCCTAGGATAACGGGAGTATCTATATTAAAACAATGTACTATAATTACAAAGAACATTGGAAATAAATAAAACCTTTTTATTTTTTGACATATCCGAGACCAAATTAACTACTTCAATAACTTAATAATTCAGTTAATTTTAAATAAGTATAATATGATATTATTCTTCCTTATCAACGCTTTTTAACCTGCTTAGATTAAAGATCAAGGATACAAGTGAAATACAAAACTATTTATAGACCAAAGTCAAGAAAATTCACAGCCATAAAACAAACCATATTCGGTAAACAAAACAAAAACACACATCACTATAAACGTAAATAAAATTAAAACTGACAGGCAGCGGGAGTCACACAAGTGATTGCGATCATTCACTACACTAGTGTCACAAGGAAGGAGGGGGACAACTCTATTATTTTTAACGAGCAAATAAATATTCGGCATTCGTTTACATTTTCATAACGAATGGGCGCATTTTAAAAGCCTTATTACTGGGTGTCACGCCTTGACGTACGGTCTTCCGATATTAACTTATCGACTTTTCAGTTTTTCGGGAAATTAATACATACATTTTATTTTAATGATGATGTTATTTAAGGTTTGGCTGATAGCTAGCTAATGTTTGTTTATTTTTAGGGTTCTCTACCTCAAAAGGAACCTCGGAACCCTTATAGAATCACTTTGTTGTCCGTCTATCTGTCTGCCTCTCTATCAAGACCCTTTATCTCGGGAACGCGTCCAAGTATCGAGTTGAAATTAAAAACATATACCTAAGTATATGTTTTTAATTTACTTAAGTCTACAGTCCCTTCATGTTGTGAGAAAATTATACTTCTGAGTTAACGAAAAAAAAAGATACGGCCTTACTCTCTACGGATTTATGTACCAAAAAATGTATATTTATGACATTCTCAAGGGAATCAAAATTCACAGGGTACTTCCCGTGGACCTAGAACCTTGAAATTTTCATGAAGCATGGTCTTTTAGAACAACTATAGAAATTAATCTGAAAACTGTAAATTAGTAGTTACGTCATAAAGAAAACTTTTTTCGATACGGAAAAATCTTCGAGACTCGAATCGGGGACTATTTACATAAGTTAGTTGGTATGGAACCCTCAGGTTGCGAATCCGACTCGCACTTGCCCAATTTTATTTTATGCTAATTGAAGTTCAAAAGTTTAATTTTTATTGAGTAAAAATGCTGTTCCTTATCTCTAAAAGGAACAAAAAAAAAATTGCTTCTCTTTAGAAGTTTTTTTGCCTATTCAGTCCCACTCCTTCCATCTTTCGCGGACCTGTGCTTCTTCGTTCCACTTCTGGCGAAATTGGTCCCGCCATCTCCTTCGTGGTATACCGTGACCCCGTCTCACTGTCTCAAGGCACAAATTTTGAGCTACTTTGGCCCATAGATTGTAGGCATGCGGTAAACATATAGATATTGTATTGTATTTTGGGCTGGTATCCGCAACTCCACGACTAAAGCGCGTATTTTGCGTAGGGGTGGGACAAATGTGTCATTCGATCCACCCCAGCTCCTCGAGGAAGGCCAGCAGCGCCTTGGTGTTACTGACCATTTCGCGGAGGTTACCTGGGTTTCCGAAGTACTTAAGTTAATAATTTACATCAAAAATTTAGGCATTTGTCTTTAATTTAAAAGGAATTATAAACGAAGAATTGGTCAAAACGTACTGAACTTGGCTGATTTTTTTCGTGATTTCAGGTTGGGTTCCATAGTAAAAGTGGTTTGTTATCATGACCACAATCATGTGTTTAAGTATCGTTCACTAATTACCAGTCACCCAATTTAACTCATTGAATTATTCTTCACTAATTTTCATTGCTTATAGTAAAAAAAGTGACGGCCGTTAAATAAGTACGAGTTTTCCATTAACCACAAACGAATCCTCCAATAACTTGCGCCGGATCAATATGCTATTTCCTTTTTTAACTACTAATTGAATTGGGCTCGTACTTATACAGTCTCGTTCAAATTAATTAACTCGTTCAACAGGGACCCACTGGGGCCGCATTCACTTTAATAGGTGATAAAAATCTTCTTCTCCAAATACTCCATATCTTCCAGAATAATGCTCCTTAAATTTTATTTGACAAACATTAAAATATGTAGTGATTGTTCGGGGTTTATTAGCAGCGTTTTATTACTGGCTCCCGTCGACATACGCGGAGAGAAAGCTCCGCACAGATATTGTTGCTTGTGACAATAAATAAGACGTAAAATTTTATTTTACAACGGTAAACGAAAGAAGCTAACGAAATTACATTCAATTACGGCAGTGTGCCCGCGGCATTCCACCGTCGCAATAAAGGCCGCAAAGTAACGTTCCTCGCGTAAATTTTTCGGACATAAAACTCTGTAAAAGTGAAGTTAGTGAGATGTAGAGCGACAATAAATGTTTATAGAGGTTGGAGCGCTCGCGCGGGTTCCGCACCGCGCCGCGCCGCGACGCGTCTTGCCGTCACCGGCTCTCCGCCACTCTCCTCGCCCCACTCAATTAAGTTTCGGCAGAAGAAAAATAAAAATTCACCGTAGCAAAGGTTCTTCATTCGCAGAACAAACACGAATGAGGCAAATTAAGTGAGCAAAATAACGTGCCCTTAAATTAGGTCACGCAACCAAAGTGAGACTTGGAGGACCCTTGCATCTCGTTACAGAGATGAAGTATCGCCGCCGCGACGCGGTTAATGTAATCAAATTTTTAATTTTTAACTTTTTTCCTTTCTTTGATATTCCTGGAAAGCTTTTCTTTGTGCGTAATTCAGTTAAATGCAGAATTGTGTAGCTTTTAGTTAGTTTGGAAATAAACTCAGCAATTTTCTTTTTTATTTTTACTTTTACAGTTATCTGGTCGGCTGAGCGCTTAATGGTCAGTTTTCCGCTGTGTGTGAGATGTAATAATAACATGAATTGAAAATTGGATTGGGATTAAATAATTGGTATTTTAAAAATTTCTGGGAAAATGAAAATGGTAGATATCGGATTGATTCTATTAATTTTGAACCAATTTAGAATTAATATACCTAGTAACTAAATGTCATTTATTGTAAGGCTTAAGTTATTTAGAAAAAAAACTCGTTTATTATTTTTAAAATACTGTCTAGTTACCGTTACAAATTTGCTGAGTATCAATTCATGAAAAAGTGTAATAAGAATTCCATTCAATAAAATGAAATGGCTTCAGAGCAACACTCGTAGTGTTTTAGTTAAAGCACTTTTATGGGACTCTGAGTTAGGGGGCCGCGCGTCCCACCATACACCATACGCCGCCATTCTTTTATACGTGTTACTGTTTTATGTAGCGACTTACATGATCTAGATTGCGCAAACTGAGCTTTATAACACGTGCTTTTTGAGACACAAAGTGCTCGGTAAAAGGATCAACATTACATAGGAAAAAAGTTTATAAGTATATTACTATTACCACTACTATCACCGGACACAAAGAATTTTTGAAAAGGTTTCCGTGGTCCTAGAACGCAAAGGGCAACTGAAGGTTTTTGTCACAAAAGTCTACCACATCCTCCCGCTCTACCATAGAGCAGGAGAAATCACTGGACAATTTCACACCTAAAAAAAAAATACCATGCCACCACTGCTCTTACACGGTGAAGGGAAATATCGTGAGGAGACTGGAAAGTCTTAGAACCAAAATATGTGACATCCACCAAGCAGGACTGAGTCTGCTTGGTAGACTAGTGCGCCACACCATCAACGATTAAATTTAATCACTTTTTACCATCAAGTGAGATCGCAGTCAAGCACTAGTTTTATATCTATCCAAAAAAAAAAAAAATACGGCCCATTCCTTCTAGAAACGAACGCTAAGTCCTAGCAGTGGAAACATTGTAAGGTTGATAAGTGGTACGGTTTGGTTATTGCAATGTTGGAAAACCGCGAGGGTTTTTTTATTTATTTTTTTATATTTTTATTTGGTTGCAATATAAACTATCAGTATTTCAAAGATCACTCTCAGTTTAATCAGTGAAACGGTGGCAGTCCCTCTGGCTCCAGCCAGAATGGGAGAAACGTTTAGACCGGTTTTGATGTGACTTTCACTGGTGGCTGATTTATGGATGATATAAAAGTAGCTTAAGTTACATGGTGTAACTAAAGCTACTTTTATTTTAGAAAAAGAATGAAACCCATTTTTTTTTAAGCAAAAATCGAAAAATTAATTTAATAACATTATATGAACAATAAGACATTTTTGCAGCCCTTTAAAACTTAAATTTTAAAACTCAATTAACAAACAAAAAATCACGTAAGCACTAAGAACATAACCATAAACTTAGTTATAAAACGTCAGAAGTTAATGTACCTACCGTTCCAAATAACTGAGTAAGCAGACGTTCATTAAAAAGTTTTAATTTTAATACCCTGATAATTCTTCTTTAAAATCTCATTAATATCACACACTCAAACCAATATACCTCTAGAGTCTAGATACTTAATACAAGTTTCACGACCTCAACCAAAACTTTTACAATTACCTCGCATTACATTACGTCACAGTACAGTAAAATAAAATCCTTAGATTAATCCTCAGACACATAATTCACGTTTATCTCGCCTTCGAAATTACCCACTAACGCAACCAATTTTCTTACCTTTGACAAAATCACGTTCTTACCTATTACGTAACATTACCCAAAGGGCGCACGCGGCGCGAATACTCCGCTAAACACATGTCTAGCCATTCATGCGTTTTTGTAACATATTAATAAGTAGTAGGGTGTATTTTACTGTGATGTGTTACGCCGGCAAAAGGCGAATGGCAAGTGATGTACATACACGGTGTAGGCTTGTGTAAAATATTTTTCTCGAGTATCGATACTTTTTCTTATCTTCCAGACAAGTTAAAAGATAAAAACTGCCTACCAAACTAATGCCAAACTACTGCCAGTGGCTTCGCTCGCATGATAGTAAAATATTGACTCAAGGGAACATACTCCAAAAACAAAAAAGTATTGTATGTCAAGACATTGTCTACTCATACATGGGTACCAAGTTTCATCAAAATCCGTTCAGCCGTTCAAACGTGAAAAAGTAACATACATACTCACAAACTTTTGCCTTTATGATAAGTTTTGTGCGTGTAATTTTTATTTACTTAACGCAAAAATATCGATAGTTTTTTGTCGATAGAAAAGAAAAGAAAGAAAAATAATTTATTGGGTAGGTAGGTACAGCACAAAACACAAACACAACATTTAGGTAACACAAAATGAAAAAAGTAAAAAATTATAATTGTGTGTCCAGTTCAGCATGAATGCCAGACATCGACACTTCTAGAATTACATCGATTCGATATTTATCGATATATTTTTTCGTTAGTCCATCCCTATGACACTCTGTGAGGGCGGCGGTAGGCCTATAATGGGTCCTTGCGAGGAGGGCTTTGGGACCGCATGTGTTCGTGCCTGCGGTCCCCGCTTCCGAGGAACAAATTAGAAAATCTTTTGGAGAATAATTTAAGAAGGAGGCCCGCGGTTGCGAGTTAACTTTGTTTCGAAACTCGCGAGCTATGGGACGATCAAAGCTGTACAAGTGTTCATTTAAAGTGGAAGTGTATCGTGAGAAAATTGGTCGAGAAGAAGTTTGTTGTGAATTGACATTTCACAGTTTGTCACAGTATCTCATTGGCTTTTTATAAATAGATGAAATAAGACGTAATTTGTGATGTAGATAGATATAAATCATTTTGTACAGTTTTAGAAAACGTTTTGAATTTTATTGAGGTCTCGCTGTTCTTTTAAAAAAATGTATGACGTAGTATGCCTTATTGATACAAAGTGTGAAGAAATATCTTTACTCTAGCTTCTAAAACCCTTATAAGATCACTTTGTTGTCCGTCTGTCTGTCTGTCAAGACCTTTCATCTCATTAACGTGTGAAGGTACCAAGTTGAAATGAAAAACATGTACTCAGGTCTTCGGTCCCTTGAGACTGTGAAAAAATGAAACTTCTAAGTTAACAACAAAAAAAAAATACGGCTATTTATGTCTCATAAAACGTACATTTCGACACTCTCAAGGGAATCAAAATTCATGGGGCACCTCCCGTTGGCCTAGAACCCCGAAATTTGGCATAAAAAAAGCAAGGTCTTATAGCACAAGTTTATGAAAAATCTGAAAACTGTAAATTTGTAGTGACGTTACAATAAAAAAAAAACATTTTTCAATTCGGACTAGTCTATACCAATTAAAAAAAAAAATCTCCATTCACACATTCACATCTTCATTCACTTATGTTACTTTGTATGGAACCCCATCCATGGTGTGCGAGTCCAACACACACTTGCCCCGTATATATTTTTTAATAGTATAAACTAGTGCTTAACTGCAATGCTGCAAGCAGTGATGCAATCACTAATTTAGGCGGATTTTTACTCTAGCCTTGAAGACACACAATTTATAATCACCCATATTATCTTTTAGCAACACCCTATAAACGTCTAAAATATAGCTGCTTCTTTTCGTTCCTGTTTATAGACATATATTACATGTCGGAAATCACGCTTTTTGCTACGGCCGTAAGTACCTTGTAATTGAGATGCCACGTTATTAAGATTTTAATGAACATGCGTACACTTGCATGAACAGGGGAACGAAGTATTACGAAAAATTAAAAATAAGTATGTAAATACATATAGTATAAGGTTTTATTCATTTGCTTTTTGGTTGCCTGCATCGATGTATACTAGTGTTTGTTGACGAACTCCTCCAAAACAGCTTAATCGATTTTTATGTTTTTTTTTTGTGTATATTTAGTTGGTCTTAGAATAGGTTACTGACTATTTTTTATCCTCTTACTCCATCTCCAATCTTTTTTTGGATCCTTTATATGGCAGTACAACGTTTCCTGGGTCAGCAAGTAAAAATATAATATCCTAAACGACGTGAGGAAAATATTCGGAAAATTTAAATAGAGTAGGTATCTCCACAATATTCGAGATTGTTTCCAAGCCACGCGCCCCGGCTCCGCCTGCCTACGCCTCATATCAGCGCTATCCAAACATCGCCAGACTTTCCTCGTCAAACTTTATCTCAACGCGATCATATTTTCGTATTTTTCTTCTCTGAGCCACGAACCGTGAACGGTTTAAATGTATTCCATAAATCAGGATACACTTACGAATTTCGAACAAGAGGGCCTAACAGGCTAACAAAAATACTTACTTAACATTTTATCGAGAATTCGTTGAACGATTAACAAACGCGTTCGCTCGTTGTTAGCATTACGTCTTAAATTAATAAAGTTAGGATTGCCACGCTGCTGCACGTGTATTCTGGCCCACAAGTATTTGGAACAAGTATATGGAACAAGTATTATGATACTTGTTCCGTCGCCGTACCCACTACACCGCGGGTCCTCGAGTATCCTAGTACAATATTGACACAAATCCCTTAACTTATAAAATCGTGCTTCCGTCCCCGATGTAGGCAATATGGGATTTCCGTCGTCATTTTGATGTGGACCCCCGGGCTGGGGGGTCGTGTTTGCGCGGGGGACACCTGGCTACTCTCCCTGTTTGCTGATCGATATGAGTCCGCTTTTGTGGATGACACACCGCTAATGTAACACTAAAATATATTTTGACACTTTTCATCCCATGTCACTTTTAAAATAGATAGTTTTTCGTGCAAAATATTGCAACTTAGGGATTTTTTTTTACTATCATCTATTTGCATCCTTAAAACAAAACTGGTACTAGATATAGCAAAATGGTGATTTTTCAGAAGAGCTTATAACATTAAAAAAAGAGCGTTAAAAAGTTTTTATGTATTTATTTTCTGGAATGACGTTGCAAATCAATTTACTGAGGTATATCAACAATTAGAACAAAAACTTGACACTTGATTTTTTTCAGGTTTTCGTAAAATTGCAATTTAAAAAAAGATCAGTAAAGAGATATATTGGTCTTATGGGTGAAATGTAACTAATGTAAGAGTGTTCATATATGTCGACAGCATATTCAAACACAAAAGTTTAACTTTAAATAAAGTACACAACTGTAACCCAAAGTCTCGGAACATAACGGTCAAGTAAAGCTGGTGCATGTATATTAGCAGACACTCATTGAGCCAGTCCACCGCACATGATTTACCAATAAGTACGTATTTGCTGCAATAACCGACAAAACAAAGCATCCGGCCTGCACACTCCTAATCCTCGATTTGGGGAGGGTTTGCGTGCAAATGGAAAAATATTTGTCTGGCAACACTCGGCAAATGTACCGACAGCCGATAGCACGTAGCGTTTTATTTTACGCTAAGACAACTACAGGTTGTCGACTTCACGTGTCGACGGGTTTATTTTTCTGTGCTGGCAACACGTTCGGTCTTTTACAACGTGGTTCGTTCAGTTTAGCGCGTTTAAAGGAGGTGTAATGCAATCTTTGATTTTTACGTTGGAATTTGCTGTGAATTTCCAAAGAGTCTGACTTTTATCCTGAAATATCTGATGTTATGTGGTTGAAACATCTTGAAACTTGGAATTTAATTTATTACAGAAACTTTTGAATCTTTAGTTTCTTACAGATTAAAATAATATTTTTTCATGATAATTCGGACTTGACTTAACATTAACTTAAGCTTTCATTATAATTGTTTTGATTATAGTCTTACTACACTACTTAGCGCGGTCTTGCGAACGACGAGCAATGGCTCGCTGTCCGGTCGTCCGGTAAGGACCGAGCCACGCGCACCTAAAAAAGATGGCACGCAAAATCGTAGGTTGCCCAGCAGGGCCGATGCCCGCTAGAGCAATGGGGAGTTTCTGAAAAGACCCGTGATCCTAGAACACAAACGGCAACCGACGGAACATAGGTGGCTATTAGTCAGTAAAAGTCTGACACACCCTCTCGCTCCAAACTAGAGAGGGAGAAGGCTTTAGATGATTTCCTTCCCAACTCCAAAAAAAATACACTACTTACAATACTTTTTATTTTCTTTGGGGTTTTTATCTAAACAAATATGCCAACCCCATCGTATACCCACACACTAAACACTATAACTAGAATCAAAAGAGCTATAACCTGAAACGATTTCAAAACTACAACCTCAAACATTCCGTCTAAAGTTAGTTAAAAACAGATTCGTAGTCAACAAACAAAATATAAGTGGTCTGAGCTCGTGAACTCATGATATCGTTTTAGTGCAGAGTTCACTTTGCAACTTTTCAAATATCTACTAAACGGGACACCTCGGTTGCTCTTATGAAGGCGTTATGACCAAAGCGGATCATATTATTATTCGAACATCACAACTTTTACTGTTTGCGGTTCAAAAGTTGGGAATATTTGGATGGAATATCCGGGTGATGTAATTTTGTAAGTTTTTAAGAGATAACATAATTATCGATTTTTCGAGAAAATTAATTTTCAGTGCTTATAATTTAAATGTGTTTCCGCATATTTTAGTGAAATCTCCGAAGCAGATATTTAGTTGCAACTGCATCAAATTAAATTGTGGAAACACTTCCTAATTAAACTGTCGTGTCAATTTATGGCATTACCTTTTAACTTTTTTTGGTTACTGCTACAATGTCATAAAATATATTAATGTTGCATATTAATAAAATATAGATTATTATTATTATTCTCAGCAAATAAAATCATTAAAATTTTTTTACTTCATATGAAATTAAAGGATTATTATTTCAGTATTTGGAAATTGACTTCGACTGTCAGGATTTACTGGCACTTTGCCGTCGATATAGCTATATGTCTGTGTTCTATTATCAAGATATTTTGATTAACGATTGCGAGTCACGAGTTTTTTATTTACTTATTTATTTTCGATCTCCGCATAGAACAAGTATTTGAATACAGATAAATGTTCCTGGTCTGGGAGTGTTACCAGTGTAAAGAAATGTTTAAAAAAAAATTACAAATAAAATTGCAAAGTACAAAAGCCAGTCACAAAAGGAAGAAATAATATTTATAACAAACATATTATGTTTGTTATCGGTTTCATTTTGTTGGCTATTAAGTTCTCAGTATCAATCTTTTCTCAAGTGAGAAAAAGCAAAGTCGTACCATGCCCTTGTCTAAAGTGAGAAAAAGCAAATTTGGATCATGCCTTTAAAAATGCAGATTGTCTGCAATCTAAATTTTATCATTCAATACTTAGTTCACACCGTCACTTGGTTTAACTTTTAGAAATCACAACCAATAAAAATAGTCATCAAATAAGGTATCTACGAGTAATTTACGCCTATATCTCTTCCCTGTCAGTCTCCTACCAGCCCAGACGCGCTTGACGTTCACGCGCCGTGTACGCCTTTTACGCCAGTTTATGTCGTTTTAACGCCGTGTACGCCGGGATTGCGATCCGCCCGCTATTTAAACCGGATCGCTTTCCACTCTTCTTGCCTTTAATAGACCTGTTCGCTTTTATACCCTAATGACCGCGTAAAATGGGAAGCGTTTGTTTGGCCTTTATTAACCGGTAAGTGATGCAGCTGGTTTATTTGAAATGTTATTATATTTAACAGTGAAGCGATGATTTTATGAGGCGATTTTGTTTATATTTTTTGAGGATGTATCATCATCATCTTCCTGCCCTTATCCCGTTTTGTTTGGGGTCGGCGCAACACGTTTTTTTCTTCCATTCTCTCCTGTCACTCGTCACGCTATCACTAACTCCCTTTTCTTTCATATCACTCCTCACACAATCCATCCGTCTCTTCTTTGGCCTCCCTCTCCCTCTCCATCCATCCACATGTAATCTAAGTAAGATTTTTTTTAAATCATCGAATTTCCCCTCCCGCTTCGGGGGGAGCCAGAGTGTTAGACTTTTACTGACTAAAACCCAAAAAAAACCTGTGTTATTTTTTTTTGTTGGGAAGTCATGTAATGCCTGCACGCGCCCTAGTCCGGAGCGGGAGCTCCGGACTAGGGCGTGTCAGACTTTTACTGACTGAAACCCACGCCAATGTTTTTTCTTTGCATTGCCTTCCAGGGCTCCGGGTTTCCCTTTCAGCAGTGAACCTATGGTCCAAGTCACTTCGACCCTGCTAAGAAATCGTAGGGGCTCCCTACGATTTTGCTGACATCTCCTTTAGGCTTGCGTAGAATACTACATGCCGTCGACGACTTGGGTCCGGTCCGAACAGTTACCGGACGGCGAGCTACCCATTGCTCACCGTCTGCAAGCCCGCGCGTACGGGTGTTCTTTCAGTTTACCAAAACGTTGCGCCACGATAACTCTTTCGAACAATCCCGTACCCGGATGCGGGATGCCGATGCCTTACTGGTCCCCGTCCATTTGGTTGACATCCCTTTAATACACGCGTGGAACAGAACGCGCATGCACATTTAGTTTTGACGACGCATGGTCACTAGAAAGTATTATTGCAAATCTTAAAAACCAAAAGTTTATAAAGTTTCAAACAGAAATACTCACTTTCAGCACCTCTAGAGAATTCCATCCCTTTGTTTATCGAACAAAACTTATAGAAAACATAAGTTATAGTTTGTATATAAACTATACAGAAACTGTCCTCAATATCAGGTCACAGTTCGAGTGTTAAGAAGCTCGGATTTGTAGTGGCTCAATGGGAAGTTATTGAAAACAAAACAAGTAAGAATACCGAAACGCAAAAGTTGGACTTGTTGCACTGAGAAGAAAACTAATAAATGTTTCCCGCGGCGAATATAAGAGCCAGTCGGTGGCAGAGCATGACATTAAACTTGGGTATAAAGTGAGCGTGCAATATCGAGTTAGCGAGTTTCACAGACCAAACAAGACGGCAACGGACTTCCTGGCGTAAACTACTTAAATCTTGACGCGTCTTGCCGCTGTCCGCTGCGGGCGAGAATAAACTTGCCGCGCCGTTTATATGTGACGTAGCTACGGCATGTAGCCACAACTCCACACCACAATCATCTCTGTGTCGACAGGATAACATCGAAAATCGCTCGATGTGAAAAGGCAACGGTACGGTGGGATTACCGAGCGATGTAGTCCGCGTACTTTCGACAGATAACGCACAGTCCGGAGTGGAGTGGCTTTCCCGCTTGATTGACACTGGCTCAGTGGCTTTTAGTTGGCAAACGTAGCCATTACACGCGGTGAAGTGTTCCAACTCACACACGTTGGAGAACACTTTGAGCGTCATTTTGGGTGTATGGAACATTTCGAGGTACTTATATTTGTAGATAGGTGTGTCTGACAGAGCTGTCTTGTTTGCGGAGAGCGCTGACGTGCCGTGTTGTGTTGCGATGTTAACTATTGGAATGTTTCAGTTATTTCAGTTGGTGAAGAGTTTGTAGCCACAATGAGAGTATTGTTGTAGTTGAGTTCTCACTTTATAAATTCAATCCACGAAAATAACATTGATAATATTGAATTCAAAGACAGAAAATTACGTCTCCCTAAGATATTCAGTTAACTTTCTTATATTTAGATAAGCAAGTCTGAAAGTCGCAAAAGAAAAAGGAAACAGAAGTCGCCAAAAGGTTTTTTACAGCCACTTAACATCCGTGTCCGATCTAAATGAAGACACCATGATTACGGAGACCAACAAAAACGGAAGCAAACGGCAATTACATTGGAATTGCTAAAAGGACCCACCTGTTGACTGCCGCAGACGAGAATGTTCACTAAAAGATTTTATTGGTTGAAAATGTTGGCTCTCCGCGACAGATGTTCTGCGGGATTTGCTCTCGACTCGGAAAACTTGTGTTCGAGAACGCTTTTCAACTTTGAATACTGTTTAGTTCAGAGCTCTTTAGCTTATTTTTGTGACTGTTTAACTTTATCTGTAGCCTGGCTTTTACCTGCTTCTGTTTTAGTGAATTGCTTCAGAAGCGGAGATATGGTTAAGAGATAAGCGACTCGTTGACTCGTGTATTCTCAAGCAATAATTTAGTGTTTAAGTTCATTACGAGTCTATTATCAATATCCATATTTGTTTTCTATTTAAAGGTTATTATTAATGAGGCCGTTCCTTTCAATTACGATACACAAAACAAAGAAACCAACCCTCTAACTTTACCAAACAAAATCAAATTCATTAGCACATTATAATGAAGTTGAGGAAAGTCCAAAAAGCACGGTATTCGGGTGAAATTGATAGGAGAAATTTCAACAAAAAGTGTGGACTTTAAGCTTGCGCGGGGAACGCCACACACGGAGCAATTATCTAAAACACACACGACGTTTAGCCTCAAATTTCACTAATGAAAATTTCCGTCGGCTGCCGGCGAAGGGCGCACCTTATCGCTTTATCTATGGGATTGCTTTCCACCGACACACCAACAGTCATTATTGTATGGTGTTTCCGTGTCCGACAAATAGCTCCGACGATTAAATGCGCTTGGATATTCAATTGGCGACATGGATGAGGTAATTATGGAATAATATTTGAGACCAGATGAAAAAAAAATACCCAAGACTACTAACCATAATTTTCTTTTGTCTTTGTGTGAATACAGAACCCCACTGTCAAACCATTACTTAGTACATAATTTTACTTATCATAATACGAGTATCATGAAGTAAAATAAATACGTAGTTAAATTTATTTCTTCTGTACTTTTTTATGGTAGCCTTTGGGTGGAGCGGGGAATAGTGTCAGACTCTTACTGACTAAAAACCTACCCCATTCCTTCGTTGCCTATCGTGCCGGGGCGGATCCTTCCTTCCAGAAGCTGACCCATGACCCCAGCAGGCTTCGACCCTGCCTGCCTGCAGCTAGCAGGCTTGTGTTTGTCACCACAAACTTTTCAAAAACGGCATAATCGATTTGGATGAAATTTTGAGTCCATATTTGAATGTATCCTTGAAAGGTTTGAAAATACAATTGGACCCAGTAGATGGCGCTGCAATCGGGTTCTCAATTTTTTCAGGCAAAAAGCCAGATTTAAGATAGGACATCGTTTGTCGGGACTGCTAGTGCGTCTATAAATATCGACATTTAATTTTTATCAACGTAAATATATATATATCAATACCGAGTTAGCCAACACAATTAAATGAAAAGTGTATTTAAACAACACAACTTTACAATTCCAATTTCATTTGATGCGCGATCAAAAGAATGTATTTCAATTAACATTGCTTAATGAACTGGCGGACGATAAAATGTTCTTATTAGTTATTATGAAGAGTCGTTTTACAGTAACAAAGTGACCCGGCTTTATTACCAGATCAGTACAATAACTAAAATTAAATGAAGCCACAAACAAACGCGGGGTCGGTGGATGCACGACACAATTTACGTCGCCATTCCCCACCGGCCGCTGTATCGATGTCGTTTGCATCTGAAATCTTTCGAGCCACGACTATATTAGAGAGGGGAATTGGCTGGGATCTTAATTTATCGAAGTTTTTATGGTTTAATTAACGGAATTCACTTAGGCGAGGGTCGTGCGCGGAACGGCGCGGCGCGACGCGACGTCGCCGCGGTTTGCGCTTTATTTTATACTAATAGATGTCCCTGGGCCGCGCTATAATTAGCGCCAGGACGCCATTGAAAGTTTTAATTGAAAAGCCTTTGTGCAGTTTTATAGTCTGTTAACAATTTTAGAGTGTATTTTCATGCAGTCGCCGCGAGCCGACGAGCTGACGAGCTCGACGCGCTGGCTGCTTAATCTCGACACCTCTGCTTTGTTCCGCTTTCAGTCGCGCCTACGCGTTTATGTCGTTATTTTAAATATTTTGCCGAAACATCCCATTTTAAACTTTAGGCTAATTTATTTACTTCTTTTGTGGCATAAACTCTTTAGCAAATCCTTTTACTAAAGAGTTTTCTTTTACTATTCAATGATTCGGAAGTTGTTCGGGCTTGTTGGAAACTTTTCGAAATTAAATATGGCGACAGGTACAACGGGACAGGGTGAACGAAACCTATCAAACTTAATAAAGCACGGGGCGCACGTTGCGAAACTTTTCATTGTATTATTACAACATTGTTCTTGAAATACACACTAAATTAATTCACCCTTCCGAAATTTGGAATTCAAAACTGTAAATTTGTAGCCTCTTGCCCCAATTATTATAACATTTATTCTTTATGGGGTAAACAGATCCCTATTTATTAGGGTTCATTATTCGAATTAATTTGTTTGTGTTATGTTGTGGGCGCGGGCGGTAGATGGAGGTTGGCTAACCGCGCGTAAAGAGGCTGTTTTGATATTTAAATGAGGGTAGGCTTGATTGTGGCCATTGAGTAGGACCGCGGGCGGTCGGACCCGGTCAGGCGCCCAGGCACCCGTGTGGCCCGGGCGGCCCGTGCGGCGATACGGTAGGCATGCGGATACGGTTGACCGCAACCGGACTGAATACTTATGTGTTAATTATTTAAGAGGCGTTAATGTTTGCAAGGGTCCCGAGAAAATTACTCATCATATGGACAATACTTTTAAGCGAAAGTATTGTGGGAAAATAATGTCAGATATAAATTATAGAATAGGTGTCTATTCAGATACGATTATTTTATTATTTGTTCAACTTAATTTAATAAATTAAAAAAAATCTCCAATGTCGTGTCCCAAATCCCCAATTACCCGATACAAAAATTAAAAAATTAAACCAATTCAAATTAAGAACTTTATTAACGGCCAGTTGAGGTAACAATAGAATCGCTAATTTTCAATTAGGGTTCCTCAGGGCGCGTGCGGGATCGGTGGGTTCCGATTACAAAGCTAATTACAAGTGTCGCTTTCGTTACACCACCCGAGTGTTTCCGAGTGTTCACGAGCCAACAGCCGAGCTTTTTATCGCTGTTCGGATCTTGTAGGAAATGTTGTTGAGTGGTTACAGGGAGTTGGGTATTAGGATTGGTTAAGTTATATAACCGTTGATTTATTAGGTGTAAGTTTAACTATCACAGTACTATTGTCTATATATTATAGTAGTCAATACTACTAACGTACGTACGTAATAATTAATTCATAATTCATAATTAATTCATAATCATTTATTTGCTAATATGGGTAAATTACATAAAGTTGTTAAAAATTATATATAGCACAGTCCAACCATATTACACCTAAAGGCATGCAAATCACAAGCTTTATTATTTATCAGTGAAACAATGAAGTCATATTAATGTCATCAGAAAAATTCAAGTTTAAATGTCATATATTAAGTAATAATGTCAAAATAATATTAGTGATTAAATGTTAAGTAAGAATATAATTTAAATTTGATAAATTATTTGGTAATTTCATTATGGCAAATAATAATGTAACTTAACAATCATGAAGCAAATAATGATTAAAAATGTCATGTATTAAATGAGAATGTCAAGATATATTTGTAAATAGATGTCAGAGTAAATGTCAAAGTAATGATATTAATTACGAATAAAGTACTACGTACATTTACTTAGTACTTTATTCGTAATTATTAACATGGTTTTTAGGGGATTACTTAGTTGCTTGAAAGCTCAAGTAGATAAAATAGTTATTGCAATTTTTACTTCAACATGTTATAAACGTGTATTTTATATAAGTATCTAATTTAAATGATACATAATTCTTTTCATTTTAAATATATATAGTTTATTTATTGTGTACACCTACAAAAATTTAGTATTTTTTAAACCACGTGTGGTACGTAGCGGAACTACGACTACTATGTATAAAGCAAAAATAACATGAATAGGACTCAAAAGAAAAATATAAGCCGATTATACTCCAATAAAAATATTGAATATCTTCACCAATTCCACGGATCCTTTGCACCAATAAAAAAGGCAAAAGCGCAGTCGATATTGTGCGGAAACACAAATCTCTATTTGTGGGAACGAAATCACATATTCAAATAGACGTCAAGCTTTCGACAAGCGGATGAATGAATGAATGAATGCAAATCTTCCACGATTCAGGCCCATTTCACACTGAATACATTCACCAGGACATATTGTCGACTACACCCAGTGGGCCTTATACACCCGTCTTTTATAATAAATATTTTTTTGTGATAAAAATGTGCGTTGGTGGGAACTAAGCGCACCGTGTGAGGTAAGGGATCCTTCTCAACTCGACAACTTTTTAATAAAAGGAAGATTAGGAAATCGGCTCGTCGCTTACATTTATAGTAGATGTGAAGAATGTCATATATGGCGTGACGCGCTCGGATACATTTCACACCTCGCTTGACGCTTTCCCTAAATCTGTTGTCATTTCGGCGCGATCCCGTGGAAATAGGGGCAGGAATCCCTCGGATACTCGCCAGATATTCGGAGCTATTTCTCACACGAGTACCCCCCTGTCGCCTGCCCGTTGTCCCCCCCCCCCTCACGCGCCCTCGCAGCAATGCCAACTTTTCCTTTTAAATATTTTAGCGTGTAAAAAGTGAAGTCGTG
Source organism: Leucania comma (assembly GCA_958295575.1). Classification (NCBI taxonomy): domain Eukaryota; kingdom Metazoa; phylum Arthropoda; class Insecta; order Lepidoptera; family Noctuidae; genus Leucania; species Leucania comma. The sequence continues at coordinate 14,191,370 of OY282480.1, read as the reverse complement.
TTACCTTGTTACTGAACCAGATTTTTCTACAGTCCAACAAATGTTACGTGACTTATTTGACAAATATCCATTTTCTCCTTAATATTAAGTGTGATATGACTTGAGGAAGTTCTAATTCGTTAAAAATCGCTACGCATTTTTACTGTAATAAGCTTTCCGCCTCGTTTTACATTTTAGCTTATCAGATTAATATTTTATTATGGAATTTACGCTGAAATTTTCCTGTTAAGACGACGGCTCGTCAAAAATCTTAGCTTTATTTGGGAGATCAACAAGGGTTCTTAGATATGGGTCTCTGGCGGGCATTGAACAAAGCTCTTTGAAGTGCCTAAATAAAGTGTCCTCATGTTTAGAAAGTTAGATGCTACCCTTAATATCTTGAAGTGAAGTGTAAATTCGTACATGTTTATAAAATCTACGCTTCATAAAAATAGCAGAAAGCATTTTCTTCACAACAGGATTCGTATGTATATCATTATAAAAGGGCGTCATTGTTTACGTTACCACACGGAAAGCGTATTTCAAAATATGAAATTGAGTGTTCGCATAGAAATTCGGCATTGTTGACAATCAGGGTGAAGGCGTCGTCCGTCCGAGCGAGCGCGGCTATCATGTACACCGGCCTTCTTTTACCAGACTGCTTAACTCGGCTCCGCGCCATTTGTGTTTTTCCGTGCAGACAAATCGGTAACAATAAAACGAGGCCCTCCTTCACAATGCCCGCACGCATGGCCTGCTTTTAATTTGCCGAACGTATATATCGGATCGTGCGCTCCGCCGGGGATCGCTTAAAAACACTCCCCGGAAAATCCCACCGGTCTACCCTCCGCTTAGGCCTCTTGTCTGTTTTTAATACCTCTATTTTTATTGCGTGTGTAAATTTCCTCATTCAACCTTTTTTATTTGTTCTGCAAACAAATCGAAGCGTCCACAATTAAGCAGCGATCGATTACTCATCAAATCTCATCGGATTTTGAGATGATACGCCAAAGAGAGTAGAAAGTAATTAGAGGCGCGCACTCTCTCAGGCGTACGATGTTTTGTTGATAATTCAATAATCCGGCCCGAGGCTGATCTCTTTTCACGACGCGGCGCCTGGCGCCTCTTGTCGCCCCCCGTCTCATCCCTCGCACTCCACTCGATACCGATAGCATTCTTATGTAATCAGTTATCTTGTTTTTTCATTTCCTACACCATATTTAAGGACGCTAAGGTACTCGCAAAAAGTTATTTAAGTCCCGAGTATTGCTCGATACAAATAAAGTTAAATTGGCAAAGTTGTCCAACGAGAAGAGGGATAGGAGGCACAGATGACATCCATTAGGATTCTTCAAAATTATTTTGTAGATATAAATTAGTTTGAGGGGCCGTTAACATTAAGGTACTCACTACTACAATAAATATAGGTAGGTTGGTATTTTTCACGTCGTAAACAGAGCAATAGCTGGCCAATTTGTGTAGTCCGTGTGTAAGTGGAAAATATGGTGGTTGGTTAGTTGCAGGCCGGGCACCTGCGGGGAGTGAGGAGCGGGGGACGCGTCAGGGTGCGTGTTTGCACCTTATATAGGGAAATGGAACAATTAATTAAATTAGCACTTAAATGTATGGTTGGTAAGGACGGGCGCGCCTGTGCGCCGCAGACAACACTTTTATTAAAACTATACGTCTTTCAAATTGTTCGCAGGCTTAGGTGTTATGCATTTTATGCTTCTCGGTCATTAGAACTCTGTTTTCTCATGTAGTTTTATTTAGGAATACCTTATTGAAGACATAAACAGAAATTAACAACGTAAAACTATTTTTTTTTTCGTAGTTTCAATATTCTTTTGTCAAAAAGATACCCACAGAATTCAACAACCAAAAAATCTAAGAAAACTAAACCACCCGCCTGTCCAGTTCGTGGCTAATCCATTTACTGAATTCGATTCAGAGCCACACCCCCCATTTATCATACTACCATCGACTGCTCCATTCATTAACGGTATCATCACTATCTACTTTACACCTTATACAGTTGACAATAAACTGGTATTGCTTTAACAATGTACGAATTACAAGTCCACTATGTGGTAATGGACGGAGGTCTTCACGACTTTATGGGCTCCTGGTAGGTCGACACATTAGGCGATTGCCGTTTTTACCTTAAATTAATTACTGTGAGTTGACATTTTTATGTTTTAATGAATTTAGGTTTTAGATTAACGAGGAGTTCTAGTTTTGTTTGCTGTCCTGAAAAGTTTATGGGTAATTAAATATAGGTGACTAGTCGCCCTCGTCAATGACAATACATTTATTTTTTTGTTTGTTTTTATTGTGATAGGGACTTTTTCTTATCTTTTATTTGTGTGAAACCATAAGCGTATATAAAGGAGGAGCCGAATAATGCCCACTCCAGTAAGGTCTAGTGCCTACGCCAGGATTTTGGGCTACCGATTCGAAACTCTATGATGAACGGCAAAATCAGTACTTTATCAGAACACACTGTACGATAAACAGGCCAGACAGGGGCAAGGCCCCCTTTTAAAAATTACCCTGGATACGCCAATATGACTTACGATGACAGTTCGTTTTATTTTTCAAGTAAAAATCAAAACACTATAGTTTTTTTTTGTCGGTTGGAAGATCATCCAATGACATCTCCGCGCCCTTTGGCGGGGCGGAAGATAGTGTCAGACTTTTACTGACTTAAAACCCACTTCCTTCGTTGCCTTTCATACCGGGGCCGAACCTTCCTTTCAGAAACCGATCCGTGGCCCCAAAAACACTGCAGTTAGAATATGACAAGGTTTTAGTACCAAAAATCTATCAACAATCTTAAAAGCACAATTGCGAAACTTTAAACCTTAACACTCACAAAACAATTCCCATTCGACAAACTCAACTTCGAAAAAACGCATTTCAAAAGCCAAAAATCCAACAAACAGTCGTTTTATTTCCGTGTAACTACTGAACAAGTGCAGTGGGGGAGTGCGTTCAGTCGCGGGGTCCCCGGGCCCCCACTCCCGGGGCCCGGGGCCCGGCTCAATCATCCACTCGAGACGTTTCCGTTGTCTGTGGTCGAGCGATTATTTTCTGCGGTCGATTGCTACCGAATTTGCGGAATAAGGATGCAAGGGGAGTACAATATTATGTTACTTTCTTAAGTACGTCCTTGGAGTTTTTGGGGACGAAAACTAAGACGATTTTGTGAACTGTTTGATTTTGTTAAGATGGTTGAGATTGCAACGTACCTATAGATCTATAATCAAATCATTCATGAGTGATAGTTAAACAAGGAGTAATTTTATACTTAACGTCAGACGTTCGAGAGATCTTAGAGACTGGTTCAGAATAGCCAATCTCTATATCAAATAACCTGTGATTCGAGGACCACTGGATGTCTAGCAGAGGTTAAATATAAGCTTGAATATGTAAAGATACTATTATATAACGATTGTATCAACTTTGTAACCATAGCATAGCATCAGCCTTATAATGTTCCCACTGCTGGGATTCAGGCCTCTTCTCTAGGAGAGGGAATATTATGGGTCGTAATCAACCACGCAGGCCTAGTGCGGGTTGGTGGATGTCACATGTATTCGAATTTTTGGTTCTAGTACATGCCGGTTTCCTCACGATGTTTTCCTTAACCTTTTTGAGAGCAGTGCTCATGAAATAAATTACATAAAGTAATGCGCCTGGCTAGGTTTGAACCCGCGACCTACAACTCGTAAGTCGGGGCCGTTATCACTCGGCTAACAGTGTTCGCAACCATAGTATTATCCATTATAACCATATTTATCTGCAAATAAATCTTTGACTAAAAAAAATTTTTCACAAAATATTTATAAAACATGTCAAACTTTCCAACTGAATATTAATACTAACTGATTTTAAGTCTCTATTAGAAATATTGCGTATTTTTATAACAATTTTCATTTTAAAAATGATAAATGATATTTATTTTTTCGACAGTTTAAACTAGATGGAGGAGGATGAAGGGAGGCCTTTGCCCAGGAGTGGGACAGAACAGGCTAATAAATAAAAAAAAAAACTAAATTAGGCCGGTATTTCTTAGCTCAATACCCTATGAAGAAACACCGAAACTAATTCAAGGGTCACAGTCTCTTTTAAAGGCCATGGTCTATACAAAGAATACATACGTGTGCTCATTAGATTTCGTAAGAAAAGAGAATGAAACGATGTTGTTAATGTAGAAATTATGTTTTTCTTTCATTTCCCGAAAACTTGGGATCATACGAGTCTTATGTAACGTGCGTACCTGTATACCGATGTTATATTTTGGCGACATATGTTAATTTCAATATCGAGCAATACATTAAAGAGGATTTGTAAATAATGTACAGTCATTCACAATAATGTTATGAAATAATAAAAGGAAAACTCATCAACGCCAATTAAAACCAGATTACAACATGCTATTGAAACCTCGTTGGAATTGCACTTCAAAGTATAAAATGGTTGAATAAAACGATCCTAAAACAATAAAATGGATAGACCACTGTAATGTTAAAACAGAAAATGTATCTTGAATATCTGCATAAACAAAGCAAATGAGAGAGTATTGTTAGGATATTTTCATTACCAAAAGCACAGAGTAAATAAACGTGAATATCGTACCGAAACAGATTTGGGAAGTACTAAAAAATATAAAAATGCCAATGAGATTAAAACCGCTCCGATTTTCGTATAACCTAGCGGAGAGCTCTCATTCAATATAAATACCTACCTATCATTGGAATGAATATTAGATTTCACTATCGCAACAGCGAAATCTGTGGAGTCGAATTTGGATTTTCTTTTTAAATATTTTTATCGCACCGGTATCGAGGTGTTTGAAATTGTGTTTAATATTATCTTCGAGTTTATTAGATCCTGCAGAAATATTTTCATATATGATTTAAAAAAAAATATTGTATTACATATCTTACTTAAACTTATTATTATTATTTAATCGTAACGAAAAACCGATATTACTAAAATAACCGGCAAAATTATTGAATATTTCAATAATTTTGCCGATGTTCTAGAGAGAGATAGATATAAGTCTAATGCTAGAAGTGGTACGTACAGTGCATGCCTTTTTTTCATTATATATTATATATATAGCTTCTACTTTTCTATTTTCTATTTATTTATTTATTTTATACAAAAAAAAGAAGGATAATATAAAATAGCCATTAGTACAAAGGTACTGTTTATTTCCAAAGATATTTCTTGCAGCTGACCTGCGAAATGAGTAACTAAAAGACAATAGTGTGTAAGAAGCAAGAGAAGAAAAATGAGTGAAAACGTAATATAAAATAACACATAATACTTATATAATTAATCATACATTCTACTAAGAACATATATAATATATCACACTTATTATGTATAAATAAATGAATTAGAACATCATTTACATGGGTATTATGTATGATATCTTCAATATTTTTAGATATAACTATCTAATCTAGTTTCGCAATTTCGCAAAAACTAAACGCATAACACGACTCCACATCTCTCTGGTTATTCGTTTCAGTTGTTTAGGGGCGTCGAGTCTCCCCTATTGATTACCCAAAAAGCGGAAAATAAAATTGTGTACCTCTAGGTCTCATCGTAACACAACACTGTGGTCGATGGGCCCCTAGAATTTATCGCACAAACATACTAAGTTTGCCCTTCGGATACAACCACTTAAATGAATTGAATCTCACTTTTTGTGATATAATTTCGTTTACCAACATTTTTTTTTTGTTTTATAATGAATTACATTTTAATCCTCATCTAGAGATGGTAAGTTAAGAAACACTGCGATGTCGAAAGTTGGAAAGCAATTTGTTTTACTATAAGAACTCGATTAGCGACTCGAAAGTAATTAGGTAATGTGTTGCTAGCTGGTGTTTTTAGTTGAGTGTGTGTGTTTACGGTAGTAGTGATTAGAAATCGTGCTTAGTGATTAATAATAGTGATTACTATAATATTATTTTCGGTATACCAATGTGAAAGATAATTCATAATTTTACCATTACTTTACTCAAATCAACTACAAAAACAGAGAGGAAGAAAAGAAAAAAAGAGAAACGGACACATATGAGTATTTTATATTAAGGTATTTGTTTCTGAATTAGCGGGAAAAGACGCCCCCATTTCCTCATAGCGCGGATCGCTCGGAGAACATATGGAGCATGGTGGAAGTTGGCCGTCAGTTGGGTGGAGCACCACTGTATCCTCGTGGAGCTAATGGGCAGAGGGAATGAGATGCTATCATCACCTTCTTTCTGGTAATGTGGACAAAGTAGATGGCCGCAACCGTAAGGCAAAGGATATCCTTACGCCTCAGACTCTGCGCGGGCGTCGGGAGTCGTAGGGACATATACTGCCACCGTAGGGGGAAGTATGGAGCTTGTGGACGACGAGCAATGGGTGGCTCGCCGTCCAGACGTCCGATAAGGATCAAGCCCGAGTCGACGCGCGTAGTGTTCTGAGCACGCAAAGAGACAGGTATCAGTAAAACTACACGGCTTGAACGATTTTTATGTTTTTTTAATGTGTTTGGTAGTTCGGAGAATAGGTTGTAGATTATTTTTTACTCTCCTACCCCCACCCTCTATTATTGAACATAGCAGAACAACGTCTGCGGGGACAGCAAATATTTTATGTTAAAACAAGGCTTGACACTCGGAGAAACTCGTCAGATAAAAATAAGTATATCATAAAACTGGTAGTACGTGCCGTCACCTGACTGTTCGACAACTAGTAGTAGAGGCGCGCGCGTCGCTCACTGCCGACAAACTTCACCGACACAGCTTCCTCTCCGCAATCTTTATCGAATAAAGCAGTTTAGCAAACCGCCGCCGAACTCCCGCCTCCCTTTATTATCTATTTATGAACAAATTTAAATAGACCGGCACCCCATGAGACTAACATTCGTTTAGTTTATAACCTCACAGGTAACTGCCTTTTCTGATCATATTTTATGCATATGCTTCAGATTTAATGTCGAAGGATTTAATTTTTTTGGAGAGTTTTTAGGAGTTGTCGTGTCTTTAAGGGATGATTAAATGAGTTATGAATTAAGAAATGAAGCAAAAGTTTTTGTTTTTTATTGTATTGGGATAATTTGAAGCCTAGTATTTACATTCGTAAGCAATGCAGGCGTAAGACAAGGAGAACGATTGTTGACTTTCAGAAAAGTGAATATTATTTAGTTTATGTGACAAAAGCTCTGTCTGTCTGTACTTAGAACAATAATCTTAGAAAGAACAAAGAAATTAGAAAAATATATGCACTGTATCAGATGCATCCTGAGATATAGCAGGTGTAGTTGCAAGATTGTTAGAAAGAGTTGTTTGGCCCCTGAAACGTACAGGGCCTCTGAAGGAATATAGGTGGGTTTAAGTTAGTAAAAGTCTGACTCAGTGGCGTAGCTAAACCCACAGGGGCCCCGTATCAAAAGTCCCACAACCCGTATAAAAAATGGTATTTTTTTACAAATGCTTGGTTTACCATACGAAACGGTTGTGGATAATATTTGCGAAGTTTTGCCCACGTGGGGGTCCCTGTAGTGCCGGGGCCCCGTATAATTGATAAGGCAGATATGGCGGTAACTACGCCCCTGGTCTGACTCTTCCACACGTTCCGATCAGAGTGGGACAAATTAGTAATTTGATGATTAGATTTGATTTTTGGGGTAAGAGTGAATCTCTCACCTCAAAAAAAAAAAAAACATAAAAACTTAATATAACATGCTCACAAAGACGAATCATAGTTTCGAATTTCCTCAGCACTACCGTCAAAAATCCCAAGCACACCATCATTATTTTTGATAAAAAATATCCTCAAACTTACCCGCCTCGTAGCGGAAACCCGTGAAGTAATATTTTGATGTTCATAATAATAATAGAAGGAGCGACACACACTGGGGAGAGGGCGCGGATTTATTTGTATTTTATTACTTTTTTACGGGTCCCGTAGACCCCAGGAGCTACCAAACATCTCCTAACGTTACGACCGCCATATTGTGCCAGATATAGCACCTTTATTAGTGTTATTAGTATTTATAAGTTAAAAATGTGTGGCTTGAATGAGAAGGAACCCTCTTACTACCTACTCGGCTGAGCGAAGATCAAAAAATCAATGCATTTAACTATCTATATAGGGTGACTGGTAATTAGTGAACGATACTTAAACGCGTGATTGTAGTAATAATAACAAACAACTTTTACTACGGGACCAAACCTGAAATCGCGAAAAAATCTACTAAGTTCAGTACATTTTGACCAGTTAAGCGAACGAAAATGTACTGAACAGCAAATATTTTTTTTGCGATTTCATGTTTAGTCCCATAGTAAAAGTTGTTTGTTATCATGACTACAATCACGTGTTTAAGTATCGTTCACTAATTAACACTCACCCTATAAAAAGTAAAAAAATATATATTAATTCTTTTTATCAATCATGAAATTGCATGAATTAAAAGCACCACTGACTAAATTAGTCAATATTTAAACGAATAAAAAGGACTATGGATATGTACCACGTCTGCCCGTCATGCTTTCACAAACAAAAGTCTCCTGAAAACTATCGCTAACATCCAAACAAAAAATTCTCTTGTATCTTTTCTTTTATTGTTTTTAAATATAACATATTCAAGCGAAGTAACCCCTGCTTACCCTTCTCAATAAAGCCTGACTATCTGCGTTAGAAACCGAACGAGTGTAAGAAACGTCGATTTAATCCAAAACATTGTATCTGAGCGCGGAGTTGTGAGAAAATAAAAATAATAGCAGTGTTTGAGCCCAATGGCCGGAACGAGCCGCGAGTGTTTGCATTTGATAAGACGATACTACCCTCCCGCCGAGGGTGCCCGATACGCTACATACACCACCCAATGTTTCAGACGTCTTTTGTTTTTATTTAAAATTCAGCTCTAATATTACCCTTCTTTGATTTTCGGTCGCTGCTGTGAAAACACTCATCTACGACTGTGACCTCAAACAAAGTTATTTTGTCACTGTCCACACTCTAAAATAAACGAAACTAGCGCTCTTTTGAGCCGAGTTAGCCTCACGTAAAATGTACACAAAGAAATAAAATATGAGCTGACAAACGCTGGATTTTGTTCCGCCACCAAAGAGAGCTGATGTACGTACACTACAAATATTAACCCGCGTTATTAATGCAGAACATTGCGACCGGCCAAAGGACAGCGCTCCACAAAAAGACCAAAACCAAAACACAATTTAAAAGAGAATTCTTAAAGAGCGAAGACGTTGCCCGGCAAAAAGATAATTTGGAGCGTCTGCCCGGGGCGGGGGCCATGCCGGGCACGGCTTGCGTTTGTCTTTGCTATTGTGAACTTTTATTTCGCTCACTTTTATGAATTATTTTCAGTTGTTTTTATCACCGGCAAATTCAAATGGAAGCTTCAGGCGAGTTCTTTTAGTCCTAACCGCAATGTTTGAAATGTTGAGTTTAAAACAACCTTTTGTTTTAATATTTATCTACGTTTTTAGCAGGTGGCGTGCGCTCGCGAAGAACCTAACACTAATTTGAATAATTTCGGTACAGAACATAAATTGTCGGTTGAAAAATAAGCTCGTGTTCATGATGTATTGCATTTAAATGAATCGGAATGTATGGGAAATGAAATATGTTCGCAGTAATACCGTTTAGTCGTGACAGTCTTAATTAGCGGAGTCAGTTTGTCGGCGTCATAGATAGCTTGTTAGCTCGCCTTGTCATGTTAATACATGTTGTGTGAGCTCGCGACTTAAATTACAGAACAGTGGGGTAATTAGTCAGCTCGTACCATTGACACGAGTAATTGGTACGTGAATGCGAGTAAGTCAGTAATTGCATAATTATTAGCAACCGACTCATTGACTTGTATTGTGTCTATTGATATGTGCGTCGTATAATTTAGTAGCAGGATATTATATTCCTGCATTTCGATATAGTTTTGACATGTAAGACGTACGCTGTAATCATGACGGTAAATCCGCTCTTTGAAGAGTGGCTTCAGAGGTATTAAGAGTTCCTCAACGCAAGACATCGGCCCTCACCGGACATGGTAAGTTCGGATGGTTTTTGCGTCGGATTCAGGCGGAAGAAACGTCCGGATGTCACCATTGTAAGGACAGCACGCAGAACGCAAGGGCAACTGGGGCATACAGGTGTGGTTTTAGTCAGTAAAACTCTGAATTGCCCTCCCGCTCCACACTAGAGCGAGAGAAGTCATTGGATGATTTTCCAACACAAAAAACCTATTTAACGAAAGAAAAGAAACTATTTTGCTGTTGCTTGCGTTCCAACGTAGGTATCTATCAGTAAACAAACATGCAACACGTCATATTAAAGTAAAATCTCATCAAAGACATGTTGCAACAAACAGACAATACAACAGTGAATACTTAAAAAAAAGAAACGAACACAATACAAAATAAGAAGGAAACATTACGAAGCTTACAAATTTTCACGCATAGTGAACGTGCAGTCGCTCGAGAGGAATTCGCTTCGTGCAAAACAAGCGAATAACGTGGACAAACAATATACAGAACAGTTGACGAAACGAATGAAAAAGAAGACAGGAGCAGTCTCAAATCTAACAAACGTAAAAGAGATTACCCACGCTCCAACTGCTCTCAACTTGTATAAACAAAAAAAGCTCAATTTGCCCGTTTTAAAACAAGGAATTGCCATAGAACGGCAAAGACGGCGAGGAATATTAAAAACGCTTTTAAAAAACAACTCAGTGTGAGGGCAAGTTATTTGAATTTTTTATTGTGACAAGTGTCACGGTGAATTTTAGGAGGGATTTGGTTGAATCGTTTATTATAATAGGTTTTTTATTAGCATGTTTTGTTCTGCTCTAAGGATTCAACCATATTTTCCGTATCTCTTGATGATAAGCTTATTTCTTCAATAATGATGACACTGGCAGTGTAAACTTCAACACAACTGGACAGTATCCAAATATACTTACTATTTATATAAATCGCGTATGTTTGAATGACGTGAGTTCAATAAATACAGTTGAGAATTTTATTGTAGAATTAACTACCGCAGTGAAGCCTGCCGAGAAGGCTGACACGATACATTTGCTGCCAAATACTGCAAAAATGATAGAATGTGTTACATCCGGATTCTAATAACAAACGAAAGAGGACAATGAACTAGGAATGAAGTTCTATTGAAAACTTTTTCTAAATCTTCTGTAATCCCTATTTTTTTAAGGGGCTCCCGATCTGCGTGGAGTGACAGGAAGTGTCAGACTTTTACTGACTAAAACACGTCTGTGTAAGGACACTGTGTAAGACAGTTACCCGTTGTGTTACAGGGACGCGGTGACTTTCCCGAATAATCCCACAGTATAAAGTTTCATCATTTTAATCCCGTGGAGGGTCGAGTTATCGCTCTTTGCGTACTAACTACCTAAAGATCATTGAACGCTGAGCTGATGTTTACTTATAGAAATTAATTAATTTGAGTTTTAGAAAAAAAGCAATTTATTATTTTAATTTTATCTTTAAAAATCGATAGTGTTTCCTATACCAAATCGACCCTCCACGGGATTAAAACGATCAAAGTTTAGCCGTGTATAATCCCTTAGGCCCCTGGCCCACGGCGACATTTTGTAGCGATGCTGCCGCGCGTTTCGTAAGCTCGCGACAACTTCGCTACTAACGCGCATTAGTCTCATTCGCAACGCGCTATAGAAGAGATGCCAACGCGCTACAGCATCGCGACTGTATCGATGCGAACGCGCTACAGCATCGCTACAAAAATTCACCGTGTGCGAGGAGCCTTATAAAGTCGATTCATTTAAAGACTGCTAACTGACATAAAGTATGCTATGGATCTAATTGCTGTGTGGGTGTTGACCTACAAAACATTATGGGTGTGAAAATAGCCGTTGAATTGTAATTACTTTAGGTTTTGAATCATTGTGTCAGTGATATGTATTATTTTATAGTTTGATTTCATGTTTTAAACACTATTTGACAAACCTTTTGCAGTGTACATTTTTTAGTGGCAGTGAGCAGGGCACATTGCTCGTAGAACAGATGGTCGATAGAAGGATGATGCAACGTTGGAAGACCTCCCAAAAGGTAGACCGATGACATGGTGATGGTCGCCGAAATCCAATGGATGCGAGATGAGATGCACAGAACTATTCGTTGTGGCGACATTTGGGAGAGGCTTATGTCCAAAAGTGGACGTCTTTCAGCTCAAATGATGAAAACGGAGGAGGCGTGAAATATTCCCATGTCATAGCAATAGGGGCTTGCGCATGGCGAGCAATGGGTAGCTCGCTGGATCGAGCCCAAGTCGTCGACGGCGCGCACTGTTCCCGCGCGCCTCAAGGAGTTGTCAGCAAACCGTAAAGGGCAGCAGGACCGAAGCCTACTGGGGCCATAGATTGATTTCTGAAAAGAATGTCCGGCCCCGATATAAAGGGCTAAGAAGGAACGGGATTTGTTTTTAGTCAGTAAGAGTCTGACACTATCTCCTGCTCCGCCCAAGGGCGGGAGATGTCATTGGATGATTTTACCTACCATAAAAAAATGACATAGCATTATAATCTAATTCTATCGCCTATCCTTATCGATATTCATTCAGTTTAAATCGACTTGTAAGTTCGGAATCCCTGAACAAATAATCTCAAATCGATACCCCCAAATTCTTAACCCACGAACGCCTCCCCCAAACACTACAACTGTGTAACAGATCATTAGTAAGTAATTACGAGTCTCCGTTTCCGAAACAGCTCATTTCCATAGCTAACGCTAAAGCCGGGTTCAGGCTGCTGTAACGAACATGAAATGTAACACGCATTGAAAGAATTTGTCGTCAACATTGTCGCTTTGTGTCATGTAATGTAACAGAATTCCCATAGTGTGGACACCTTGCGCACTTACCTAGAAGAAACCTATTAACTCTTGATTTAAAGATTCCCGGGTTGTAGCCATGAGTCCAGCAGGGAATTCCACTCCTTAGCTGTACGCATAATGAAAGTGTTCCCAAAACGCTTTGTGCGTATAGGTGGGATGTCCACCATGTACCGGTGGTGTAACAGGTCCGATGATGTAACGGGCTATCACTACGCATGCGAACAGAGCATAATTATCAGCTGTGAGTAGGTAGACGCTCGGTTCGTGCGTGCGTTGCGTCCACACATAAGAAATGCTCCTATCATGTTACCTTGCTTTGCATGTTACGTTATAGCAGTCTGTACCCGGCTTAAACGATCTACCTACCCCGCAATATAAGGCGAGCGCGTATTTTTGTGTTAACCCCCCTCTGATTACACACAAATTGAAATAAATTGAATTTTAAACCTAACCGCCTCGCCCGAATCCGTGGAACAAGAGCCTAGCGGTAGGGTTATTTATTCAGTTTAGGGATGGTAATACTTTCTTAGTACAAAAACGATATTATTTTTCCTTTATTTTTTTTATGGTAGGTAAAATTATCCAATGACAAGTCCCGCCCTTGGGTGGAGCGGGAAGTAGTGTCAGACTCTTACTGACTAAAAACCTACCCCGTTCCATCGTTGCCTATCATGCCGGGGCTGAGCCTTCCTCTCAGAAAACGGCCCTTAACCCCAGTAGGCTTCGACCCTGCCTGCCTGCAGCTAGCAGGCTGGGCCTCTACGGTTTGCTGACAGCTCCTTGAGGCGCGCGGGAACAGAACGCGCCGTCGACGACTTGGGCTCGGTCCGGTATGTTACCGGACGATCGGACAGCGTGCTACCCACTGCACGCCGTCCGCAAGCCCGCGCCTACGGTGGCCGGAAATCGGGATCGGAATCCCGGCGGCGGCTGGGGCGAGCGCCCCGTGTCCTCTGCCTGATGCGGTCGGCCTCTTCCTTTGCTAGCATTACTGCTTCGCAGAAGGAGGCGACCGCCTGCCATCCCTCCTCACTTCGGACCATGGCCTGAACCAAGGCCCGGCGAGAGAGATCGCTGCCGCCGATTGCCCCCACGAGGACACGGCGATGCTCCACACAAATACTATGCGGTCAATTTTTTTCATTATAAGTCTAAGACAGATAAGTTATTATTTTCCAACTAAATTTTTCCTTTAGTTGGAAAATAATAACTTATCTGTCTTAGACTTATAATGAAAAAAAAAAAATTATTGACCGCATAGTATTTTATGCAATTTAGAGTGTTGTTTGAATAGTGTATAGCATTTTTAAAGAACTATTTATATATTAACGATCCTTCTTTATAACTATTTTTGTTTTTATTTATTTTTTAAGCTACATTTAACAACCACATTATACAATGTTTAAATACTTATAATAATAAATTTTAGGGATCACAGTATTGCAATTATTCGCAATTTAATAAAAAAAAATATTACAGTGAGTGCTAAGAATGAGCATAAATATAATATAAAATTAATAATATCTAAATAATAAATATTTTTTTTAATTGCATGACTTGATTCCACCATCTCCGTTCTATCATCGCAGAACCCGATTTATGACGAATATCCCCGGTCCGGAATAAGCATTTTGCCTCGTTGTTACGTCGTCGAACAGTTTGCCTGCTGCGGTCTTCCCGTCCGATTTAAATTTAGGTGTCTTCAAGGCTAGAGTGAATAGGCTTTTAATAAACTAGTGCGCCTCACCATCAACGATTGCATCACTGCTTAAATCGCAGTGGGATCGCAGTCAAGGACTAGTTTATATAAACAAAAAAAAAACTATCTAGTAAAATAAATTTACAGCTAAAAGCATATCTACTAATTTTATAATAATACTGAGGTTGAGGCAACAGCCGGAAAAATAAGACTGTATTTCAAATACTTAACTGCAAAATAAAGTGACAGTCGACAGCCCTGCTACATTGAAGTCAGTATAATGGCCGCGATGATTTCTTGGCTGAAATCGTCTCATAACAAGTAACTTGTACCCTCGTCACTCACAGTTAACTTTGTTTTCACTTATAAGCTCCGTTTTGCCTATCATTATGATTTGAGTGCTTTTAAGTTGGTGTGTCAATTGACATGATACGGGAACTGTGTTTTCTGAAACTTGTGTTTAAAGTTTTCTTTCATGTGGGAACTTTCTGAGCAATGCATTATTTTTTCTTTTAACTTTTCCCCTCACTAGGATTTACTCCTGTATCGTATTTTTTTTTTGGGAGGTGGATAATCGTTTAATGACTTCTCTTGCTCTAGGGTGGAACGAGAGGGTGTATCAAAGTTTTACTGACTGAAACCTATGTTTCTTCAGTTGTCCACGGGTTTCCTTTTCAGAATTTTCCCGTGGCTCCTGCTAACGTGAGTGCGTTCACATACTTATAAAGTCGGAATAACAGTCCGTAGGTACATAAAAATACTTGTCCCGTGCGAAAACCAAACTCAAAGAAGAAAGGCATGCAGTATAGGAGTCAATCGCTCAACCACTGCTTCAAACATGCCATCAAAGTCACATTAGAACGATAGAACATTATTTATCGTGTTGTGTAAGCATTATTGGTAAAATACATATCATAAACTAAGTAAAATAATGTTCCCCTAAGATAATTTCTGAACCAAATCAGTGCAAATACACTTCGGTCCAAAAACAAGCCGATAGCTTACCACTGGTGTAAATTAGCGGTATAGTTTGAGCGTCGGACAGCGATTCTATTGCATTACTGCGGGGAGCCAGCCTTTATTGCTCAATTTGACTTTATTTAACGCAATTCGCAGGCGGAGCGGGGGTGAGGGGCCACCCCACGCCCGCCTGACGGCGAACAGATGAGGTCCCACTCCAATCCACTTAGCACGCGGCAAGCCAGTAGGTGATCGCAATCTACAGACTAAGACGCCCGAACGCTTTCCACTATATTTCTTTGCGGCGTCCTCAACGAGAATTCAATCGAGTGTTGCGAAATGAGCAAATGTTTCCCCAATATACTACTACACTACTATGTACTAGTAAAAGACGACCACGATCCGGCTTGACCGTGTCTCTCCAGCCAGTCTGCATCAGGTCCAACTTTATGCAACACCTAACTAACGTCTCTGCCACAAATTGCTATAACATCCATATATCCACGTCATCGCAGAGCCGTGTCTACATTTTGTGCACGTGCATGCTAACTTAGCACAACTTTGGGACTATCCAAATTTAATTTAGCTGCCGCAATACCACGAGCTCACTTCGCGTTTATTTTGGTTAATTTGTGAACAAGTTTGTGCTATAGAGTGATCTCCTTAACCATCATGTTTATTATCCGAGATACGGCATCGAGTCGGCCCTAATCTGGGGGTTTGAAGGGAGCGGGGCGTGAAGGGTGTCATTTTCACGCTGGCATATTGCTCGCCACCGAACCATAATTGAATAATAAAATTGTTGCGAATTTCGGCACAGAGTCCTTTGATTCGTTGCATTTGATGGGGGACACCGACACGCTCGTTTTTATGTAAGACGGATTTTGTGAGATCCGTGTTCGTAAAAATGTCAAGCGAGACTCAGTGACGGTTTGGGAAAATGTAATTTGTATTACGTGATTATTTGTTAACGTCTCTTTCATTGGCAGTTATTTATTATAAAATTAGGCAGTTTTTGCTTGAGATTTATGCATGAGAGAGATTTAAATCTATATTACAGCTTCAGATATTTGGCACACGTATGGCTCATACACATCTGCTCCCGAATCCGTATTCGCTGCACACGTCATGGTGTCGCAGCTCTCCTCGGAGACACCTCTGCCACCTAATTTCCCCGCGCTGCATACTAAACAAGAATTTCCATTAACCAGCCGCTGTTTACAGTGAAATTCTTTTTCATCAAACGAGATTTATTCCCTCAAAAATATGTAAAATTGGGTGTGGAGACACCTCGGATAGCGGCCGATGGGGGCGAAATTAAAATAATGCCTCAGTATTCGAGTCACGCGAAACATTAAGTTGGCCCCGCAATAAACCGCGCCTTAAAGAGCTTCATTCAGAATTAAAATTTGCTGCCTGATCTCTTCCCGTGACGGCTGATGGATCACCGACTGCCTATTTTGTTTAATTTCAGAGGACGTCGACTGTCGCGCTCGCGTCAACTGTTCACGCCGCCACTCAAGTCCCCGTGTAAAATTATGGCAAAACAAATTAAAAGTTAATTTCAGCACATCACCTGCCTGTTTCAGCGATGTTTTCAAATTAATTACGAGTACAATTATCACACTGTCCTAAAAAGTTTTTATTTAAACTTGAACTCGTTTATGGAACATTATAAAATGTCTCGAAACTTTCATTAATAAATTAAAAGTCAGTCTAAAATTAACAATTCACGTACGTTATTTGAGCTTTCGTAATGTTTAAACAACGAAATTAGTCTACGTAATTTAAAGTTTGTCTTCGTAGATGCTTCGTAGCAAGTGCTACGGCGTAGCACTGAATCGTAGCTGGAGTCGTATAACAAGTAAATGACTGTGTAACAATATTTGAACTTGTTTAATAAAGCAGTAATAGCATTACGGTAGGTACACACAAACTACAGAGTAATATGATTGCTGAGCATTAAATGCGTCGTAAAAGCGCGCGGGTAGCGGTAAAATAATGAATATAAAATGCAGTAAACGAGTTAGAGGGCGGACGAGGGAAGACGTTTTTTAAAATCATTTGTAGTTAGTCGGTGTGGCCCACTTGGTATTCAAGACGGCGTGGTGTGGCAGCGCACATATTTTATATTTATTACTGGCGACAACGGCGCGATGTGTCGTGAAATTGCAGCGGGTTCAATATGCACGCGCACACGTCTTACTTAATGCCGCTTACGAGCACATAACATGCTGATCATATTGAGAACTTGTCTCTCATTGACATCCGACTATTACATAGTTCATACGCAACACAAAGTATACAACATATCGTTAATTCCGAAGGACTGAAAAAATTTGCCTGCTGCGGTCTTCCCTTCGAGTAAATAGAGTCTTAATAAACTAGTGCGCACCATCAACGATTGCATCACTGCTTACCATCAGGTGGGATCGCAATCAAGCACTAGTTTATATCAATAAAAAAAATGCACACCCTCATACACCCCAATTCAAAAATTAAGATATAATCTTAAATAAAGCAGTTTTTGTTTATTTATTATATGCTTTATAATACATTTCATACAAAAATAAGAAACTAAAACACACATATACAATGGGCGGCCTTATTGCATTCTGCGATCTCTTCCAGGCAATCTGCAATGGACAGTAATTGCCTGGACAAGAAATGAGGCTATCATTGGTGTGACAATACCAGTAATAAACATATTTATACTATACTAGATACACAGATATATACATATACATTTAGGTGACTTAAATTCACTTTAGTGTTGTTTTTACCCGACTGCGCCAAAAGGAGGGTTATGTTTTTTAAGATATTAGTTATGCTAATAGTTGGCAAATAATATGGGATTCGACGCACTAAAAATGGGAAGCGCATCGGTATTGGCATCTACGCATGCACATAACATCCCTATCTAAAAATAATCAATATTCTAAAATAATAAAAAAATACCTATTTTAAAAACAGCAAAATTCTTTTCAGTAGCCAATTCTGAACATACTACTTTCAGAATGTGTGCTATGGTGTGTGTGTGTGTTACATATTTCCCCAAACCACAATGATTTGCATTTCTCAAGAACGAACAGAGCCAATAAATAAATCATAATATTATTTACCAATAATAACTGTTTGTAAATATAATTAAGAAGAAAACGCACGATCACAGCTCGCATCTTAATGAAAGCCTGATGGAATCAATCATCCTATAATGAGATAATCAAACAATGACCTCCGATAATATCCTGATACGGCGCGGCGGTGTTGGCACAAGAAATTTGTCGGAGCAATATCGCGGGGATCCCTCCGAGGGAATCGCCAATTTTAGGGGAAATCGACGAAGATAATTATGTTTGAAGTTAGTTATTGAGTAGAGTCAACATGCGAGGAGATTAGCCGTCCGCCGGGCGTCCGGCCCGCCCGCCGCTCGTCCGGCCCGGACGCTCTTGTGAGCACACACTTATATTTGGGACGGGACTCAATACTTAATTATCTACATGACATTTATTATTACTTGATATTTTCCCTTCGTTGAATATAAATGTGTAAGGTGTAAATGTGTAAATGTGAGTACGTCCTACTTATTAACTTGGAAAAATATGTTTTTGTACTCGTGAAATAATATGAACGACGGCTTTGATATGTAGATATTTAAGTACTTATATGTGTTATTAGTCTTATATTTTTTTAAATGTTTCTCAAATGTCCATTTCGATTTGAGATCAAATTTTGATTCCATTTCGAAAATTCTTTGATATTTTTTCAAGTGATGTATATGCCATCTTCCTAAAAACAAACAATAAACGAAGGTAAATTACATGCCACAATCTCATATTATTTAGCATTATTTGTATTTTATTGTTAAAAAAAAATATCCTAAAATTTAAAGTAATTTTGTATTTTTTGTATTATACCTTTTATTTTTTCATCAGTCCGTTCAGATATTATAAACTAATCCTAGTTACAAAGGGAAGTAAACAGAAGGAGACCTATCATTTACTCAAAGGAAACTATAACATTCTAATTATAAAACATAATTATGTAAAGTATCGCTGATGCGGTTTTCTAAATAAAAAACTTTTTTTTCTAATAACAGGTGGAAAAAATAAAATTAATTTGGGCATGACTTTTGCTACAACTTTATTGTTTATGATTTCTGGCATAACAACCTCTTCAACTAAAATATTAATACAACTTGTCATTTCGGCTTTACAGGCTTCTAATAAGCAACACGTTTTAAGACTTCGTTAATTAATAACAGAAACATATGAATTAGGAAAATTGGGTTAAACATCACCTCGGCTCGTTGGGACCGCCCTAATAACTCGGCTTTGCTTACATATAAATAATTTTCACGCGATATTAGTAGAAGCGAGTAAGCCGATAGACGTCGGAGGCCCTACGACGGCTTTCATTTAGTTGATAGGTAATTTGTGAGCCTCCCTGGGGTGTATTTCTTAGCGAATCAACACTAGTGTAATTAACGAATTCATTTAAAGTTATCGTTGGGATTATTTCGGGGCAACCAACCCTTTGATGTGTCTCGGCTCGGCGTGGCGGCAGTGTGGCCGTGGCGTGGATGTGGCGCGGCGACTCGTCACCGCTCTCACTCACTTGTGTTTTCAGCTTCAAGTCACATGTCACCGCGTAATTTAAATCAAGTTAGTTTGATTAATGATGGAAGTAAATTGTCTCGAGTTGATGGCGGTGGATAAACTCAAGTGTGTGGACGATGTGTGACATTGTACGTTATAGATATGAATTTTGTGTGTCTAGACTTTTCAACAGCTTTTTTTTTGTTTTCCAGGTTAAATCTACTCAGATGAAGACGTTAAGAAGTTACCAAGATTCGTTATCAAGTTATCAAGATCAGTTCCTCAAATTCAGAACTTCACGATAAATACTTAATTTTATGTTCGTTATTTTGATTTACAAAGACATTGTATCTTTGTATTTTATAAAGAAACTAGCTGACCCAGTAAATTTTGTTCTATCATATAAATGATTAAAGAAAAACATGAGGGGTGAGAGTAGGAGGGTAAAAAAAAGCCTGCGACCTTTTCTCTGACTTAGCGAATACACAAAAAAAAGAACATAATAATTCATTAAGCTTTTTCGGAGGATTTCGATAACAATCACTGTGACAAGAGATTTTTATATAGGATGACTACGATTAGTGAACGATACTTAAACACGTGATTGTAGACATGATAACAAACAACTTCCCATAGTAAGGGACCAAACTTGAAATCGCGAAAAAAATCTACCAAGTTCAGTACATTTTGACCAGTTAGGCGAATATAAATGTACTAAACTTGGAAGATTTTTTTCGCGATTTCAAGTTTGTTCCCATATTAAAAGTTGTTTGTTATCATGACTAAAATTACGTGTTTAAGTATCGTTCACTAATTACCATTCGCCCTACATATTAAATTACAACAATTGGTTTGTCTTGTTGCCTCATTGATGAATGTCAATAAATTGATACCGATACCGAGCGGTTCAAAAACTATTACCATAATAAAAAAAAACTAGGAACCTACATTTGTATGAAGTATTGTTGTCGGGAAGTTCTGAATTCGAAGAAAGAGGCAGTAAAGGCGTCATTTCAAGTAAAATTGGATGGAAAAGACTCCAGCGTATTTTGGTCAAACGAGGTTTGTACAAAAAGTGGTCAACACTAGACTTTAATTTATATAAGTAATGTAGGAAGATACCTAACTATGTACTTAAATATTTCCCAATCTAAAAGTTGAAAACAGTTAAATACGAGTACCTATAATACATATTATCAATTTTTCCGTAGAGGCCAAGCCTGCTAGCTGCAGGCAAGCAGGGTCGAAGCCTGCTGGGGTCATAGGCCAGCTTCCGAAAGGAATACCTGGCCCCGGCACGATAGGCAACGAAGGAACGGGGTAGGTTTTTAGTCAGTAAGAGTCTGACACTACTTCCCGCTCCGCCCAAGGGCGGGATTTGTCATTGGATGATTTTACCAACCATAAAAAAACCTATAATACATATGCTAATATTTTAACCATAATTCCTCTGTCAGTTCCCACAAACAAGTTCTTTGTCGTCAACCACAATATCCGTTGAAAACTAAACACCCGAGAAAAAAAAAAACTAAAAACTATTATCTCATAAAAAGACGATAAAGAGGAATCTAGCTATCTCCTCGCCGCGATGTTCCAGAGCTGCAAATTAGATATCTTGAGCAACCAAAGGGTAAACGCTGCGTTGCGTGTCTCGGTTCATTTGCATGGTAATTACCTGTCGGTCTTGGGTCCTGCTACAGTGCTGCCACCTGCGAACCCTTTGCTACTCATTTTTATTTCACTATTTAAATATTATGCATATTTTTTGCTGAAAAGTGGGCGTTAGGTAGATTTTTTGTGGTTTAAGACTGTTTTTTATGTCGTTTTAAGCTTCAGATTAATTTTGGAAGCGACTAAATTAGTGAAATAGATCGTTAACCTAATTATATTTTTGAGAACTACTTACGTGAGCTAGCTAGACTCTTTTGAACCACTATTTTTTTTTTTTTAAACCATCATAAAATATAACGTAAAACACAGTCTTAAAATTTTGACCTTAACTTAGCAAGCAATTTCTTTTAAACACATTTTTAATTCCCCACCCATATAATAAAAGTTTTAATCACCCACCTGTTCGATAAATATTTAAAAGAAAATCCTCCAACCGAAACACGTTCAGAGTAGATAGCTAACAAAAACAAAACACTGTATCCTCCATAAAGCTGATTTATTATAAGCATCCTAATAGTTCCGCTTGGCTCCTTTGTTCCTAGTCAGGATTGGCAGTTCGATTATCCTTAGCTCTTGCAAAAAGGCATATAAAAATTAGTCTGTAATGTCCCAGACTGCTTAAGTACACCGCGGGGAGCGAGCGAGCGCTACGTTAAATTAAAACGTCTGAAATATGAGACGTTGCTCAACTGAGAAAAACTTAGGTAGCTGCTAATACTGCTTTACAGTTTGTTAATTAATTTTTTGATGGTTCATGTCTTGTTAGGGTTTTGGGTGGTCGGTTTTTTGAATCCGAATGGGACTTTGATTTGTATGTAGAATTGTAGATAATGACTTCTAATTGGTATCTTAGGGTATTTTTAATGTCATGCGGATATGCTCCGCATGCTAAAAGGTAAAAAAAAACGCTTCCCGAGTGCGTATTGCAAGCATTAAAATAAATACTTGTATGAAAAGGACATTTGCGGAGGTTACGCATGCGGAGTAAATCCGCATGCGTGATGAAGTCGCACGATATTATAAACACCCTTATAAAAACAAAATAACATTTGATGCTATATAATTGAATTTAACAATATATCTCACCTATGTTATTTGTTAGTGTTACCATTTTATTTAAGAAAAATACGAATCTCTCTCCTACAAAAGAAAAAAATAAATACCCATTACAAAATTAATCCAAACAAAAAATGAAAAACAATTACAATAAAAAACAGAGAACCCTAAGCACTTATTGCCAAAATTACCCAGA
Organism: Leucania comma; assembly: GCA_958295575.1. NCBI lineage: Eukaryota > Metazoa > Arthropoda > Insecta > Lepidoptera > Noctuidae > Leucania > Leucania comma. The sequence continues at coordinate 14,168,312 of OY282480.1, read as the reverse complement.
AGCCTTTTAAAAATCAAGTTTACAAAAAACATGATGGACTACAAAGCAACAATATAAACATGGGATTGTCCCCGGCGCGGCTCGCATTTGTGTCCGCTTTATTATTTTTAAGTCGTTTCGAGTGCTCTTTCGTCGGGAACTTTCACCTTTTCCCTCAAACACGACTGAAAGTTAATTTCTTTTGGTGAATTTTAAAATTAATTTTGCTTTTGTGGCGACCGCGACCGCACGCCCCGGGACGAATTGTAAGCGGCCAAATGGTAAAGCTCTCTGTATAATAGCCCGGAAAAACGCTCGAAAAACATTTTTATGCTTTTGAACATTCGCGTGATCGGACGCGCCTTTGGCTAAATAGGTTGCTTTTTAATTAGAATACATAACAATCATGTTTATTTTGTCTCTAATATCTAAATAACTAGCTATTGTGGTGTCTATTGTTATCTGTTTGTGTCTAATTTACCGTCTGTCAGTTGTTTATAGCGGAAAATATAATCAACAGTTCGTTTGTTATTTTACATTAAAATCAAGTTTCAATAACCAAGTAAACAATAAACACAACACGTAGAAATACGATATTTCGATGTTTTGTTTTCGGACAACAATACCACAATTAAAAGCTAGCAATTTCATATAAAAATTTGAAACAAAATGGTCGTAGTTTTATAGGCAATGCGAACACGCTGTTACTTGTCATAATATTTTAGTTGGAACAATAAAAGCGGATAAATGAATGACACTGTAATCGCCACGCGGCGCTGCCGTAAAATACAAAGGATTGTGAAGCTAGTTTTGCACCGCCACACTATTTTAAACTTTGTTTTTACTTAAATAAGATATAATATCGAGTGGCGTAGAATTACGAAAAAATACTTGTTGGAACATGAAATCATAAAACCGCAATTAAATATAATATAATCACTACTTAGCACTTAATAAAATGACTATGCGAGCAAGTCAAAAACAGAAATATCAGATCAAACTATTATAAACTTTATACAAATGTAATAAGATTTAATTCTGATTGTTGTTCTGGGTCTGATTCCCCGTGATGTTGGCAAATGAAACAGGGGTGTAAAATTATGTAAATAGTTTATAGTTTACATTCTGAGAGCTGGTGGCTAGAGCATACTGTAATATTTGCTCACTTTTATAGAGCATGTCAACTGGTTTATTAAAAAAAGAAGTTTTATAAATTCGACGAGTGTATCTTTGGATATTTTTTAACTGGTAAATCGTCCAGTTATTTCTCTCTCACTGGGAGGACTAAGAGTGAGTGTCAAACTTTTATTTACTAAAACACACCTGTGTACTTCCCGTTGTCTATTGCGTTCCAGGGCCACGACACGGTACGGCAATGTCTGTCTGTGCCATCGTAGCTTCTAAACAGATGAACTGATTTCGATCTACTATTTTTTATATATGAATTAATAGAAAATTTTCTTAGTCACGATTTAAGAAAATATATTCAGCCGATTGAAGATCACCAATTTGAACCTTGACCTGGAGGCTAACTCTTGAGTTTAATTCCGATCGGTCGACATTGGAATTGTGATGTTAGGTACTGTTGAATTCGATGCTAGCGCTAAATTGGTTTAAAATTGCGTGACCACATGCGAAGCCCAATCCCCATTTTACTTAGTTTCCCAAAAAGGTCACGCAATTTGGCCCTAGCATCGAATTCAAGAGTACCTAACGTCTCAATTCCAATGTCGACCGATCGGAATTAAACTCGAGAGTAAGCCCCCTGATGCGGCAGCATACCCTGTAATTCACAGGATCCTAAATTTCTCACTCAATAAAAAAATAAAAGGTGATAGATCAAGCTGGTATGGGCGAGTTGATGATGAAATAATATAATATAATAATATATTCCACAACTATCACACAACACCGTCTAGTCCCAAGCTAAGCAGAGCTTGTGTTATGGGTACCAGACAGCTGATAAACATACTTATATATTTCTAAATACATACATATTATAGATAAATAACACCCAGACACAGAACAAATGATCATGCTCATCACACAAACATTTGTCCTGGGTGGGAATCGAACCCACGACCTCCGGTATAGCAGTCAGGGCCACTAACCACTAGACCAACAGGCCAGTCAAAAGAACAGATAATAAATTGGTGACATAAATTATAAGCCGCGCCCACGCATGTCGTAGTAAGTACATACTGTTTAGGTACTTATGTAAAGAATAATAAGCATATAATAAAAACTAATTATTTCAAAAACATCTGACACAAAAAAATACCTATCAAGTAAACAAAATATTTATTTTATAGTTTGTAGTCTTCGTGTCGGAGGACCTCTAAGTTAATAAAATAAAAGTCATTGGATAAAATTACCGGTTTCGGAGGAATATATGTATACCTGTCTGTATATATAGGTATAATAATGAAGTATGATTAAGAACAGCAAAATGAATAAATTAATTATGTTTAAGGCAAAAGATGATTTAAAAAGATAGAAAAATAGCCAGCCTGCACTATCTACGTGACTCTATACAAATACTTTATTTCATTTTTTTAGTCGGGCATTTTGCGGACTTTATTCATGCATAGAGAACGAACAGTCTAAAATGTCCACTAAACTTTTATGTTAATTTTCCATACGCTGCATCCAACAGGTGGTAAGCAGACAGACTGCTGGCTAATTAATAATATTACACAACTTTCACACAACGCCATCTAGTCCTAAACTAAGCACAGCTTGTGCTATGAGCACTAGACAACTGATAAACATACTTGTTTATTTCTAAATACATATCTACAAATCATAGATAAATTAAACCCAGACACAGAATCGATAATGAACATTTGTCGTAGGTGGGAATCGAACCCACGACTTCCGGCACATCAGTCAAGGTTACTACCACTACACACTATACCACTATACAAACCACCAAACCAACAAGCCAGTCGAAATTGTCTTTCATATTAATTTATGTGATTTTTTTACTTTTGCCTGCTGCAACCAACTTTATAGGTACCATTTTACTTCACAAACTTGACCATATTGCCATTTCAGTTTAAAAGGCTCATTCACCACTGAAACCAACCATTACATTAATTAATTGTTACCGTGAAATATTGAAACCAGAAGTAATTATCTGCTGTAATTCAGCCACCAATTTCGTTGGAAAATCTGCTGTATTAAAATTATGCTGAAAAGGTAATTTGGCAGCAAAGATAATTCGGATGCAGAATATTTGGAGTAATAATATCTACCTACTTATTATTGTTAATAACGATGTCATCTCAATGTATCTTCCAAAATAACCTTAATCGTTTGTACAGGTACTCGGAGGCGCCAGGCGCGGTGCGGACAAAGGGCGCGTGCAACTTCAAAGCGAGCCGCACGGATCAAAGAGCCCACAGATAACAGGCCAGATAAAACCTCCGCTATCGGGCGAGCGCCGTTTGATATCAGATTGTCGGTTAAAGATCGTGCCATCTAACAAACATCGAATAAAAAGGTGAAACACATTTTTCTTTTCAAAATTCTGCAAGTTTTTGTGACAATTTTCTCATAATGCGATCAAAAGAGCTTAAAGTGGTAGGAATGAAAAGAAAAATCTTAACTGTTAGTCCATTTATACTTTGCAAAAAGAAGAGAGAGATCAAAATGTTAAAAGTTGAAACATTTTTATAACTTTATGTTCTTGTTAACGAAACATTAATGTAGATTAGGTTTTTTTTTTGTTGGAAATATAAAAGCTTTTGCAATACGATTGCACGAGTATGCAGTAAACATCTAAAAAAAACTCAACAGTTTCAATAAATCTCAGATTGTTCACCAAACAATGGTAAATCTCTCTAAAACGCGCTGGTCACCGCGTACGGCGTTTAATCTCGACAATCAGCTGTGTGTCTATTTCGTCCGGCAGTAAATCCGGAGGTGCACGGCGCTAGGTCCGGCGGCATGCGGGCCGGATTACCGGCTGCGAGCTCGTTCGTGCCGAAGCACTCCCATCCGCGATTAGTACTGCTAAGGGCACTGGGACTTGTCGGAAAATTCGACCCGGGTCATAACCCGGATAAGACTCGCAGATAAGTACAAATAAATATGGATTGTGTCATTGTTTAGATTTTTGTGTCTGTTATTTGATGATGTTCTAGTATTTTTTCTGACAGGAGATTGTGGGCCTGTTGTAGGAATGAAGTTTATTTTAATGCACTATCTAGATGTGTGTTTGATATCTACGGTCAAACGGGGTGAATAGAAACGCAGGCGTGAATAGTAACAAAATTTCGATGGATGAAATTTTCATGTTGTGTCTGTGTCTCTTATTTATTGTTGAAATATTAAAAAAATACAGCATTTAATTTAACTAATATTGATAACGTATCAAAGTAAAAATCTTAATCTTTGTCTTGTTTCTATTCATCCTCTTGTAGGTAGTTGATTAAGTAGATGTGTTTATACCACAAAAATCTTAATAATTTTAATTATTAAGATTTTGTGGTTTATATAATGGTACATTTATTTTATTTTAGATGTTTTTTTTAGATCTAAAACTTCATAATCTTAATAAGAACGTATAATTATATTTTATTTTGACATGGCAATGCTATTATGATTCGTTTGTGCGAAAGAGATGGAGCTTTACAGGATATGCGGCGCTATCTCTCTTCACAATCGACTTCATGATAGCTTCAGAATGTCATAGTATGGCCTAGTGCCATTAATCGTAAGAACCAGAAGTAAGATAGGAACTAGACACACGTGAATCTACTTAGGTACATACAGGAACGAGTACTCATTTCGAAGATCTATCAAGGTTCTTCGGGAAATCGGCTACGTACGTTTCCGACCGCGTTTGGAAAACGTCGTTTAATACCGATTGCGTTGCTTTCCCATGCGATCGGGCCCGTCCGTAGTTCAGGCATCTATTAAGACGAAAATACTGACCTGAGAAGCTCTCTGAAGAAATTGGTTTATTTTGGTTGGTCTTTAAGTCAACAATTAATAGGTTACTTCTATGCAAGTGTGCTCTATGGTCGACCACATCATCGCTTTCCATCAGGTGTGATAGTGGTCAAAGGTGAGCCTATCAGCAATAAAATTAACTGTACGTATTTAAGTTGTTTCTTTGTGTGTCTAGTCTCTGATTTCTTTGTATACTTACATGTGTACATTAGGTTGAAGTCACACAACTAGGTGATTTGTTTTGACCTAGGTATTATGCTTTAGTGAACTGATGCATGGTTGTAGATTATATTACCAGGTTGCATGAAAAGTCAGACCCTAGTTTAAGCTACGCTGGTCACTAAGCCTGGCACAAGCCAACCATCTGCTGTGAGGCTTTGACCTAATGTTGTGTGGCAGGAAAGTTTTATAAAGTTACCTTGGCTTTGAAACGCAAAGGGCAACTAAAAGATACAGGGGAGTCGTACAGCAAAAGTTTGACGTCTTCTCACTCCATCCGAGAGGGAGAAGTAATTTGATAATTCCAATCTAAAACAAAAGGCCTAGGCCTACAGTCAGGTACAGTTCAAGAGCTAAGCTAATTTAGTTTAGCTTAGTTCATGAAGCTTTTTTGTTTTTTAATGGGAAATTTTCAAATTACTAGCACTGGGTGGAGTGAGAGGGAGTATCAGACTTTTACCTACTGGCTAAAATTCACCTGTGTTACTTTAGTTGCCTTTTGCAGTCCCAGGCCTCGGTAACTCTTTTGAAGAATCCCACTGGCTAGCTCGCATAGTTGACGTAGTTTTTTGTACCTGTGCAGGTAAATGACCTCAGCTATGCGAGCTAAGGTTTTGCATGAAACCGACTATGATCTATGAAGTAGAATTAGTTAGCTTTATTTTTTTCAACGGGAACGCATCTGGACCTGGTCGCTGAAAAGACGAAGAAACCCTAAATCTAACTTGGAGGTCACGCGTATTCTTGGGGAATTAACACACATTATGAGATGTTATTGCTTGAGAATACACGTAGCTGACGAGGAGAAATTCATCTGAAGAGTCCGGAAGGACGAAGACTGAAGAGAAGAAAGAAGAATTCCTCAGTGTTCCTCGTGCTTCTACAGTATGCGCCAGGAATCTTTGTGGATGTGAAGTTAGCTGCAGACTTTGAAAAAGAAGTGGATATACGTACCTACTTCTTTTCAAAGTCCGTACCTACCTGGGTATTTAATAAGGATATTCGGCTCGCAGCTTAATTCACATACCTACAAAAAGATCCGTGGCGTGTATTGTATTTAAGATGCGCTTACACAGGCAATAAATTGCGCAATTTCAGACCATAATGGCGTTTCGGAAATACCAACCAATATCAGTATTGGTTTTGAAATTACCAAAACTTGCACAATATCAGTTGCCCGTGTAAACGCACCTTTATTCTTGAATGGTATTCCTATGGGAAGACGTTCCACTGTGTGTTCTAGTACCTAAATATGGATATTAATAACTCGTTGTGCTGAACAATTGTTAGATTGAATTATATGTACTAAGGTCAGGAATTCTCTTCGTTTTAGCGTTTGATCAGTACGGCACTTAAGACAGCGTTTTTGATAACACTAAAACAGTAGGATAGGTACAGTAAAGGTAAAAAGGTTTCTAAAGTAGTAATTACTCTATAAATATATAATTAGTAGCCTACAACGTGTCCCACTACTGGGCAAAGGCCTTCCCGTACTTTTGCCAAACCTTTTTTATCTTGGACGATCTGTGCCCCAGCTTGCCCCGCCAAAATAATCAGACCGTCACACCACCTTCGCTACCATTGACTTCGACGGTGCTTCGCCCTTATTCAGGCATCCAGTGAGTGAGGACTTACCAGTGCGGGCATATTCGTACGACGTGAGCTATCACGTCCCACTCCCACTCCTGGTTTCCCCCGATATCTAGGTTTCTACTTGAGTTTATGGAGCGCACTATAATTTCAGCGGATAGATGTCCACTATTCGACACAGGCCTCCTCCAAGGGTCGCCATAACGACCGGTCCTGTGGGTATCACATCCATCGGATTTCCGTGACCCTTACCAGGTCGTCGGTCCACCTCGTGGGAGGCATTCCAACGCTGCGTCTTTCGGTACATGGACGCCACTCTAGAACCTTTCGTCCTCATCAGCCATCTGACCTGCGAGCAACGTGCCTTGTCCACAGCCACTTAAGTTTGGCGATTCTTCGATCTAGGGCAACAGCCCGGAGCGTTCTACTTATGAATATTATAAATGTAAAAATCTGTATCTGTATGTTTTGATGACGAAATGATAAATCAAAAACTCTTAAATGTCTGAACAGATTTGGTTGGAATTTGCAACACGGGTGACGGGTTGAACCAAAATTTATACTTTTTAAATTCCCATTGCATAGTTCGTGGAATCGATCAAATGTTGCCATTGTGAATGCAACATCAGTCATAGTAAGATAATAGTTGTGTGAGCATTTTATAAACATTTTTAAATTCTGTTCGCAGATGTGGCTCGGGGTGGGTGAATGGTGTTTCTGCAATGAGGGGCAGCCTGGCGGCGTCTGCTGAGCAAGCGCATCGTTTTCACGTATCAGCAAGACATGAAGATTTTTGTAAATAAATAGTTTGAAATTTAAAATTGTAGGTATTTTAACCTACGTTGTGCAATTAATAATATATTTAGATACATTAAAACTTGTAACGACCTGAAGAATCACTTAAACATTTTTATTATTCGTTTCCATATTTATTGCAGTCTCTCTGTTAAAACGCACCTATTTTATGTTATTTAGTTTAAGATTAAAAAATTAAATACGTTTTTGTAATTATATAAGTGGTTTCATTTTCTTATCCTGATCGCCTGAAAGTCATTTTGGTCAAAGGTAACATAAATATTAGACACTCGAATATAACTTAGGGGCCATTCAAGAACTACGTAAGCACTACTGGGGCTGGGGGGTCTTTGCTTTGCTTATTTTTTATGACATGGAGGATTCGGATGCTGATTACGTCAGCAGTTTGTTTTCTTTTTAAGAGAAAAATCTCGATGTTAAAAATCACATGAGAGAGGGTAGATACACATCACTGAGAAATGTTTACGTAAGCATGGGAGTGCGGGGTAAGATCTTTGCTTACTTTTACTGACGATGGGAGGAAGTGGGTTCAATATTTGCAAAATATCTGCTTACGTAATACTTGAACGGCCCCTTACTAGGTCTCCTAAAAACCTTTCGAGTCCAAGAAATTCGCCAAAACAAACATCGACAGAGATAGGTAAGACAATTGACGACACGGTTGGCGCGGTGGTTAAGCGATTGGCTGCTGAGCTGCGGATCGCATGTTCGATTCCCGCACGGAACAAATATTTGTATGGCCTACAGACAGGCGGTGTTAAAATGTTGCATATGTGAGTAAACATGTTTGTCACAAAGGACTAATTCCTAGTATGGGACGAGGTGTTATTAAAAAGAAGAAAAAAAATCGTCATGGCTTGACAAGATATACTGACATCGTCATGGCTAGATAACACAGAATTTTGGCCGACGGTGTCGATTCCAAAGTCCGGGCGCCTTTTGAAGGTTTCCCCTCGAAAAAAAAGGAAAGATAGAACTGACATCAAGGCTAGTTAAGACAGTACCAAGGTCATGACGAAGTAAGTAGGTACTTTGACATAGTCATGGCTTGGTAAAATAGCAGATATCGTCATGGCTCGGTAAGATAGTAGATACTTTCATCGTCATGGCTAAGTAAGAAAGTAATGACATCGTCAAGGCTAGGAAATATAGAACTGACATCGTCATAGTAAGGAAAGAGAGAATTGACTTTGTCATGGCAAGAAATTATATAACTGACAACGTCATGGCAAAGAAAGATAGAACGGCATCTTCATGGCTAGGAAAGGCAGTAGGTACTGGTATCGTCATGACCGGTAAGGTCATTGAAAAAACCAGCTTGGCGGCTTGGTCGTCACAAGACATACAAAACCAACCAGGGGCCTTACTATGAAGTGTTAAAAGGGCTACTGGCGTACGAGCGAGAAAGGGGGATGGAGCAATACGCACTATATAGGTCCATCTCTCCAATTAACTTTAACAGTTCAGTTTAGGTCGTCAAATGAATCGCGTTGAGTTCGTGATAGGGCTCCTTATCTCCACTATTGCTGACACGGTTTGCAAATAAATTAACTTAATAGCTATTAAGTTAATTTATTTGCAAACCGTTTCTTTTAGCCAATGTTTAAAGTGCAATCAAGTGTAAGAGCCAAATAAAGTGTAAATTGAGTTAGGGTTTATGTAGGAACCTGCCAAAAGTTAAGGCAGACTCTTAGGACGCCTTCAATTTAGCCACGAAGTGCAGCGCTGCCGCGCAGCGCTAACACCTCGCTGCTTCGATAATCCATACAAATTAAAAACGCGAGACTGCAGCGCGAAAGCCGCCCTGCGGCCGCGCACTAGTTCATCGGTCGACTAGTAATGATACGCACTTAGCGTTTGGTCAAGTCTAAACATGAACGAAAATCAAATTGAAGAATTTATCTCTAAGATTGATACTCATTCAGCAAATAAATATATATAATTCTGAAATTTTTGCCACAATTGACTTTTACTTTATGAAATTCGCATACAACAAATACTGCCTGTCTGTCTGGAGAGGTGCTCAGAAATCCGCGATAAGTAATTGAATTAGAGAGAGAGCTCAGCGAGCTATACTAAAAGTGTCCTTATTTCTGCCCTACCGCTATCCTACAGAGCTACTATACAAGGAGGCTAAAGTTCTAACAGTACCTACGGCAACTTTTTATCTCAAGCATCATATTAAAGCGATACTCATTAATTAACTATAATCCTTCGGCCTTGCTTGGTAAAAGACGCTGATACAATCCTGTTAATTGTCGTCACACTCGTCATTCCAGTCAATTGATGAAGCGGTTTTTTTGCTACTTGTGCATTTCTCTATAATAAAATAAATAGTATATCACCTATGATTAGCCTGCCTAGAATCATGTGCAAAAAGAAAGTTAATGCATTCCTCCAGGAGCTAAGTAATGAAAGCACTGAAAAATTACTTACCGCCATGGTGTAATAATATTCATATGCATGCACTCGCGTACTCCATCCATTCCCCTTAATCCATAGCAACAACTCACAACACTCACTAAACTATCTTCAAAAACGCACAACACCACCCACAAAAACACACCCCTTCCTCACCACATCACACACTTCCATGCACATGACACAAAAACTTAGTCCAATCTAAAATTTAATAGATTCGACAAACCTTTTGAATACCGTAATTAGAGACACAATAGAAAGACAATAGGTGTGCGGACACCGGTGTCCTCTTGGGAATTAATGAATCTTAGCGAGTCTGTGAATGAAAATTAATTCTTGCTACCCTATTATTGTATTTTATGTGACCAACCGTGTACGAGTACATTTTAATTAGTGAGTTTTTACGCAAATGCACCTAAATGGCGGAGATCCTGGTGTCCTAAAACATTTTGAGCCTAGTTTAGGTACCAGTCTTTCACAATACCTATTGATTGACAGGAGTATGTGTATTTGCTATTACCCTGTATTTTGTAATGTTGTGGCGAGAAAATTAATAAATTATTATTATTAACGGCAATCTTTTCTTAGGTTTCTTTTTCCAAAATCGTTTTTATTTCGTTTTAAGTATCGTTCTAATTGAGAAACTAAATTGTACAGTACTATGATGTTCAAACATAACGGTTTTAGTGTGGCGGCCGCGCTGCTGTCTCGCTGCACTTCGCGGATAATTGAAAAAAAAAAAAAAAATTGAGGGCACTTAGTAAGGGTTATTTTTGGGACCTCTGCTTTCAACATCACCGTACACCGGCAGGACTGAACGAGAGAAGCAGGTATAAGGGGATCAGCTGGCCGACGATGGCCGCCCGCTCCGACGCGCGCCCCGCACTGCACATCGATATGGAGTCAGCTGTCATTAGCCTAAACGAAACGTCCGCGCTCGCGCATCCTGAATTAGGTACCTCCTGTTTGTTCCTTAGACGCGTTTTTTCTACTATATAAAATCGCAGTACTTCGTACAATACATATTAGTTTATACAGTCGACTGAGTTTTACTACCCTTCTTCGTTGAACCAGCCACGGCACACCGACCTACACATTACTGTTAAGTAAAGATAAGTATTTAATTCCTTTTAGTTGATGGTAAGGTAAAGGTTATAAGAGTTTGTGATTTCAACGGCTATAGCTGACCCGGCAAACTTCGTACAGCCTAATAGTAACTTTTTTTTTTTCGTAAATTTTTCCATATCTTCTCACCGTTTAAACATACCCTGGAGTATCAGTTCAGGAATATTTCAAGATCAAAATTGGTCAAATCGGTCCAGCCGTTCTCGAGTTTTAGCGAGTCTAACGAACAGCTATTTATTTTTATATATTAATCTTTTGAATACCGTAATGAGAGACACAATAGAAAGACAATAGGTGTGCAAACGCCGGCGTTCGCTTGGGGCTTGAGTAATTAAGAAAGATGTAGGCTTCTGGGACCTAAAATAAAGATGTGCCCTAGACGTTGTACAAAACGTGGTCCCAGGGTAGTCTTTCAAGAGGTCACGGGACCCTCTATGTGCTGATGGTGATCACTAGCGTAGTTTTAGTGAGGTAAGTATACCACACTCCCTGGCCTTTCCCACAAAATTTTGGACGCCTATTGAAGGTTTACCTCCGAAAGCAAAAAAAGGCAACGTTTGAGAATTGAAATCAAAAAATATCTTTTCTATACTTTGAATAAGAATAACTTTAAGTATAAAAACTGGCTTATACCTATAATAACTAATTAAATGTCATTTGTCATTACATACCTGTTCAATGATGCCTAAACACGGTAGTGGTACCTTGTCGCCCAGCTCCAGATGTCCACAGTATTGCATTGTCTTCAAAGATCGGGTGCGTCTCATATCATATAAACTTATTTGGTATATTTTCATTTCAATAACGTTCACAAGATATAATAAACATGAGATATACCAACTGTTGATATAATTTCGTTACATATAACATTTAAATATTCTAAAATTTATTTCGTATAACGTTATTAGATATAACGTTTATTTAATCGAAAATCATTAGGTATATCGTTTAAAATATATAATGACCGACATCTTTTTTGAACTTTTTCATTGATTTATTTCCCATAATTTCACCACACCAAAATTCCGTAAAACAACATTTTACGGATTATTTGTCACAAATATTTAGACGGTTAATTGGTAGTATTTTCATTATTAAATTAAAATAGTGTACTAAAAAGTCAATATGTTGTATTACAAATAGTGACAGAAACGAATCGCTACAAATTAAAAGGTAAAAGGTGTAGGGCAGACAAGACTAATAGTCTTATCTGCCCTCACCTTTTACCTTTTAATTTAAATCCGCGTAGGCGCGGAGGGGTAGCGTGGGGCCGCCCAAACCTGCAGCGCCGGAGCCGTGACAGAAACAATGCTTGCTGTATGCCTGCTTGCATGCTGCATGCCTGCTTGCATGCTGCATGCCTGCTTGCATGCTGCATGCCTGCTTGCATGCTGCATACCAGCTTGCATGCTGTATGCCTGCAAGGATGCTGTATGCCTGCAAGGATGCTGTATGCCTGCTTGCTTACTGCAAGCGTTCTTGCGTGCTGCATAACTGCTTTTGCGAACTATTTGTTGATTTTCGTTTATTTAATTAAAATTCATTAGGTCTATCGTTTAAAATATATCTTAATACCATAATGATAATTAACACCCCGATTTGGGACAACCCGACCCGGTTAGGTTAGAAGGCTAAGGTGGGACCGGAGCGGAAGCGTTTTTATCATATTAGACTAAATAGGTGTTACATCTTTTGAGTTGTATATCTAACAATTTTGTATTCAATGAATGTTATGTTTATAAAAATTAGTTATATTAAAATTATATCAACCGTTTATTATACTAACTGATCGTTATAACTAATAAAATTATAGATTCAGTTGTTATATCTTGTAAATATTACAGATTTTGTAATTATATCATATATTACTTACCCTCAAAGATATCCCAAGTTTAACCTTAAGCAGATGCGAGGAATTACTTCAAATATGGATGTCTAATTTGAAACCTGATACACATACGAAGGAAAAGGTTTGTAGTGCTCATGGGTACTGGCGTATTTAGACAATCATCGAAACTGGGGGAAAAAAAACCTGAGGTCCCCTTTTACATGGGAAACTTGCTGTGTGGCGACCACTGACGTCATCCTGAGGCGAGTCCATATAGAAAACAAGAAAGAAAAAACATTTAAAATGTATGAAAATTTAAGGAAATAAGATTACTAGTGGCGATTATTGGTTGTGGTCGGTTGTTTTTCGACTTATTGGCGGTAGGCACATAGCGGATTGTTGGACAGCACATCCTTATGGCCCCTCACTACGTCTGTATGTTTTTGATAAACTCAAAAAATAATGAAAAATGCGGTTTCCATCGATATTCAGAGTGATTCGTGAAAACGGTTTAGACGTATAATACATGCAGACGAAAGCCGTGAATTTACAAGGTTTTTTAAAATCCAAAGCTGGGGCGGATTGTTACTTGTTTTGTGAACAACAAAATAAGTAAGAATCCGCCACTGCGAATCTACTTACCACTACTTCGCATTCCTAGGAATAATACACCGTTTAATTTTGGTCGTTTTAATCTTGTGGAGGGTCGATTCGGTACATGAAACACTATCGATTTATAAAGATAAAATTAAAAAACAAAGTACTTTTTTTCTAAAATTCGAATTAATTTACGCATGTACGAAATTAATTTCTTTAAGTAAACGTCAGCTGATAGAGGCCAATGAACTGTAGGTAGTTAGTACGCAACGACCGACAACTACCTACAAGGTCATTGACTGGTTACATGACATAGGCATAGGGATGTAACTGATAGAAATTTTGATAAAAAACTCGGAATGTTTTGAACAAAAATATTTAATTGCTAAAAACTAAATCACTGAATAGAGTATGCCAACCTCCAGCGCCCACCTCTAAGCATAATCAAAGTAACATGTTATTTGATAACATAAACATTTAAAACAGACAATATTAGAATACCATAAATATTTACAGCTTTGCTTTAGGTAATGACAGAATACTCCTTACACTACAATCACCTTTGTTACATACCATAAATTAAGTATTTTTTTATTCTATAAAAAAATAAGAACATCGTGAACATATTTTTGATCAATATATTTACTGTGGATTCATCCGATATATTATAACTTATTTGATCTTATTCGAAGATAAAATTCTCTAATAAGTTCTTGAGACAGTATCTACTAGATATAATATTATATTAACATTTATTGTTACGGCAACATCTTTACTTGTTCACAAAAGCGGTTACGATTAATCGGAACTAACATACAGATAGCAATGTGAAACGAGTTCGGAATAAGTTAATGTTTATTATGTTAGTTTAATTCGTCAGCCTCAGGGGAAGCTCTTGGAGCTAGTCTATCAGGGACCGACGCCGTTACGCCGTCAGGTACCAGAGGCGGGTCGTCATTGTTCAACAAGACGCTGTCTTTTCGCCGGCGGTCCAAAGTGGACGTCTCATCATTAACGTCCGTCACATTAGTGGGGTCATTGTTGGCTCCACTCGGCAAGATTGCATGCTCAGTTTCGTTGGTAACAGAGTTATTATTAGGAATATTGATTTTATTATTAGTATCCTTTTTCCTCGCGATCTCTTCAATCTTGATGTCTGGCTCACCAGCAGGTGTGGCGGAGTTATCCTTATCAGTAGTTCTTACATCATTACTAGGGCGCGCGGCAACATCACTCTCCTGTGTATCCCCACGGGAGTTGGAATTTCTTCTGCGACTGTTCAGCGCCCTCTGCACCGCTTGGTCGAAAATTTCAGGTGATAACATGTCGCCAGAATGGAGGGTGTTTGTTTGAGCGGTGGAGACGGACGGTGACGTTTGAGTAGTTGACTGCGCGGTGTTCTGAACTGTTTGCGTGGTAGACTGAGTGGTAGGAGGAGTGGCCTGCGTGCCCGTACCGGGTGCGTCGTGGTAGGCGCCAACGCTGGCGAGGGCCGCGTTGCCGGCCGCGATGACGCGAAGCAGCTGCTGCAACTGACCCTGTTGTTGTATGACCGGCAGCTCGTAGTGATGGAAGAAGTACACCATGGAGTGCTGCAACAAAAATATTGAATCAAGGAACATTCTAGACAATTTAAATTCCTATTTGTAAAATTCGATTCGAAGGCTTTCCATTCGGGATGTAAAGGGAAATGTAGCAATAAATAAACGGTAAAGAGATAAGCTGGTAATATTTGCGGCAGAGGTGTCGGTGCCCGGATAGCGGCAGTGCGCTGTGCGCTCGCAGATAGATGCTGTGAGTGCAGATTATGAGACACGTCCGTCGAACTGAGCAAAACTCCTTTAGACAAATAAATGAGCGACTCGTGACGGTGTCCTCACTGCTCCCCAGTCTTTATTTATTTATTTCTGGGTCAAAGTTGCCACCCCTCGCGTCGTCCGACGTAAGTTTTAATTAAGAAACTTGTGACCGCGCCTGACTCAACTTTTATTTGAAATTACATTTTCTGATCCCCTCATTTTGATTTTTTCCAAGTGGCGGTGTAACGGGTTACCGGCGCAGACAAGTTGCGACACCTTGTGATTTATTATTCGCGGTGTGCGCTGCTTGACAGATAATTGAATGAATTTTACATCATTTTTTACAATGAAGTTGCACCCTTTCAGTTTGCAAATAAACAGTCATATCCAACAAAATTGTGTTTTGTATGATTAGCATAATAGAAATGATTAAATTTATCCCTTCTCCTACAAATAGCAGTAGACTCAGAGGGCACTTTGCAACGGTTTCTATTTAAATGGCACACATGTGCTAAGGACGACAGGTCAGTGGAACGCGGCTACATTGTAAAGGCTTAATTAACAGCATCCGTTCGTGCCCCAATCTGTTCGCGGATCATCGCAACAGCAGCAAATATAAAAAAGGATCAAACGTTTAAAAGGTATTTAATGGAGAGATGACGGCCTTTTATACGTCCATTAAAATCGGCCGCTTTGAGATTTACCGCCCGCCCTGTTAGAAAGATACGTGAATAAAAAACGAGGTCATTTTTATCAATTTTCAGATCGTTTGTAACAGATTACGTTGGCAGCGTATAGACGTATATCTATACAAAAAGTTTTTCAGGGGTTGGCCGTTTGGTAATATTTAACATTAACTTTGTTACTTTCCTAAGGAATATCGTTAGTCTTTTTGTGTCTTATTCACCGGTTAAGGTAAAATAATCCAATACGATGCAAAGCTACATAATCTATCACCTATTACAATATGTTTGTACCTTTTTAAAGATATACGAACACGAGTTCAAGTAAACTTAAGTAATTCTTGCCAAGATCCGACACTTCAAAGCAGACTGCGAGTTCTTTGTGATAGTACATTTTTAAGCCGCAAATTGTCTTAAACACTTTACGGGCGGCGCGTTGATTATGCCAAGACGGTAGAAAACTCTGACAAAAATAAAGATATTTTGATTTAAAATGCAAAGGAAAAACAGCGGACGAAGGAGCGCGGCCCTCCCTGGACGAGACATTAAAAAAAATGCCTTTTTATTAACAGATCCTTAGCTGTGCAAAGGATGAACAAGACTTGAAATTCTACAACATTGTTGCCATTCTCTTGACCTTTCTGTCTATAAATAAGCATGAGGTGCATTTAGGGTTCCGTCGACTTGCCCTCAAGGTATGCCCAGCATAATGTACCACAAAATAAGCCGCTGAGAGTGTTTGACTTAAGTTTAACTATAATTTGCAAGAGATCTGTAAGATTACAACACTTTACATTGTTCCATGATGGCGGGCCTTTTCTGTTGATTTAGGACTTGACAGAAATTAACCGAAGCACGCCTATTAAACCTCCACAATAATAAGGGTCTCGAGTTAGTCTTTAACAACCGCTTTGACGAATGTTATTATTCTACGGTATCAAAAATTGGCGAGACAATAGAAAGTTGGGTGATTATTAATTGAAAGTGAAATCCTATTTGAGCCTGTTGTCAACAAGTTGTTCCGACTGTTGAAATTAATGTTGGGAGGCTCGCACGTCGGCGTCGGCGTCAGTGGCAGTATTATGCGCGGCGCGTCGCGCTGGCCCGACCTCATGAAATATGATTTTTAATAATAAGTTGACACGCTCGATGATTAGAAGATAAGCCCCCACTTTGCATTCCGAAGGGGCTCCTTGTTTTTCGTCGTCGCCCTCTCGCTGTAATCCGGCAGAGCCTACTCCCGCTGAGCTCGCCCGAGGCGCGCCTAATGTTATCTCCATACTCAATTATATCTGCGCTTTCGCTGTCACCATGTATTGTTCACGACTACATCGGAGATTAGGAAAGATAGGAAATTTTCATCTTGGAAGATGAAAATTACTCGTGTCAAAAATTACTGATTATAAGATTCAAAAATCTATTCCGAAATAGTTGTCGTGCTCACAATTAGGGAGAGAGCAAATAAGATTCTACATTTGAAAAGGACCTAACTAAACAGTACGGTACATAGCCACGATCTACTAAATTAATTTAAACTAACTTATTAAATCACTGGGTACAAAAAAGGGAGGCTTTATATATTGTAAACTATTTTTGAGCAAACCAAACGTTTTCGGTGTCATGGATTCTATGTACAACACTACACTATGTACAAAAATATATTACTAGTTAACTTGGCAGCATTAAAACTCATGTAACTTTTATTGCATATTCGTATCTAGTGAAGAAAGAATGCATATTACAGGATGTAAAACATAATGCACCTATACATACACACAATTAATACGAGAGTCCAATCTAAGATGAAACACACTGTCATCATCAAAGACCACAATTTAGATAGCTTGGTCACTATTAATACACTGTCAACACACAACACAGATACATCGTGGTGAGTACCCTATCGTGTACCTGAGTAGTGTACATGTGTAGTTATGTCGTGCCGAAGTCCGCTCGGCGTGTTATTAACTTCCGTGTAGCATAGAGACCGGAAATCGACGCCGGAGTAGATCCGCTCAAGACACACAGTCTGAATCACCCCTAACGTTCACAGATCAGCTACCTCACGATATTATCCGAAAACAGTGGAACCCATCCTTAACACTCGCGTGTGTTCGAAATGTAATTCTCGTCATCGCTTTGATATTTTAATATGGCCAGTGTATTAATGTTACAAATTAAAATGTATAGATTCTATGGTAGGAATCAAATTAAACGTTCCGGTTATTTGTATTCGGGGAAAAGTAAATGTTTGATTTTCTGGTTATCGATAAAATTTGTTTCTGCCCGTGCATAGCAATATTAATAATCGCTGATTTTGATATTTAATTAGTGAATTATTCAGACATAAAAATATACTGTACGATGAACAATTTAGCTGTAAATCAATATTATGACAGAAAAAATTAAACTATTTCTATTAAGGAAGAATGAAAAGCAAACTTTTCAGAATACTTTTCACTCTTCCTAAAATCATTCACAGTTTACATCAAATGTCACCTATTGGTCAATCACGATTCGGCTCCTATGTCCACAAATCAGTCGGACGTAATGTGTCACAGCCACATCCCGGCGGGCCCGCACAAAATATTACACGCACCGCCGTCATTTGCCTCGTCGCGGGACACATTTGACAAAACTTTGACGTCGTACGACATACGACTTTTAGAACATTCTTTGCGTTTGAAAAAGACTTTGTTTCATTGAGATTGTGAATTTAATGTGAACGTTAATTCGTTTTTATTTATTGTAGTTCATTCAAAAGTAGGATTAAAAAAACACGATTGTAAGGGCAACATTTGCTAGCCTCAGTTAGTTGAACTTAGCTCGCGTAGCTGACTTTATATTCTTCACAATAAGGCATTTTTGGGGTTTTCTTATGAAAAAATCATATGGTCAACTTTGTCTCGTAAGTATGAAATTTTATATACACCGTTTTTAGCGGACGTCTACAACCTATGAGGAACCTACCTGCCAAATTTTAAGTTTGTAGGTGTTATAATTTCTGAAATTTCGTATTTCGCTTTTATATACCTACACCATTAAATTTTGGTTGTTTTAATCCCGTGGAGGATCGATTCGGTACTTTCATGTACATTATCGATTTATAAAGATAAAATTAAAAAATAAAGCACCTTTTTTCTAAAACTCGAATTAATATAGGTACGCATAATATACGAAATTAATTTCTTTAACTAAACGAGTCAATGACCTTGTAGGTAGTTGTCGGTGGTTGCGTACTAACTACCTACAGTTCATTGGCCTCGATCAGCTGAAGTTTTCTTAAAGAAATCAATTTCGTACATGAGTAAATTAATTCAGGTTTAAAAAAAGTACTTTATTTTTCATTTTTATCTTTACAAATCGATAGGGTTTCATGTACCGAATCGTCCCTCCGCGGGATTAAAACGACCAAAATTTAACGGTGTACATTCGATTAGCTTATTTCTTGTTCTGCAACCAGGGTTACAGTATACCTACCTACCAAAATAAGCGCCATTTAACAATTCAGAATTTTATATAACACTTGAAAGATTGACATGTCTCTATAAACCTAACAAAATGTTGCACAAATTGACAACTCTTTGTGGAAAATACTATTTTACCTTCCACAAAATATAGTCGAATTTTCCATGATAGTTTTTTTCGGCACAATCACAAATACGTAGGGACGTGATTTGTTGACAAATGCTCGCGGCTCAACCCCGCTTCCTAGCAAAGAAGCTTTCTCTTTTAGTTTAAAAATAATAATAACTCCTGATCTGTGCAACGATTATACAAATGTGTGTGTGCGATGTGAGTAAGGGATGGTGTGTATGTGTGTGTAAGGTTTTGTACAGTGTGAACGCGCGGTGACATGAGCGAGAGCGGGCGCGATTAGGTGGAACAGTGCATGGCGAGTAATTATAGCGATCTATGTAGAGGCTTGACATGTTTTCTCAGGGTAAACAAAAGACTAGCGATGCGGGATCCCATTAGGCCGTCATAGTCACTTCAGTATGGATATAAACTATCCCAGTCGGACTAGTTCATGCTCACTTTAACACCCGCTTGAGCTTATCACCCTGTTTGGGGCCTACGAGTCCCTTAGGCGGCCGGGCGACCCCGTGACCCGTCTGCTATTGTAACGTTGTCATGACATACATGATGCTTATTTTATAATAAGACGTTATTTTTCCACTATACAGCTGGGACTCCCATAAATATTAGCGGGTACATTTTCTGGTGTTAAGTCTGACAGCTGGTCTAACCTAATGTCGGTCTTGCCCTGAAAATGGGTTGCGGTCATGACATGGCAATTTCTTTAAAACATTTGACATTCAGCCTTATACTGGATGTATAACAAATAACTCTCCCTTTTAACGCAACGGATTTTTAACAAAAATTCAATCCGAAAAACAAAAAACAACAATTTTAGAATATAAAAATTTAAATTTGTTTTAAGCCATTTATTTGTCTCGTAGACTGATTTGTAACATATCAGACTGTGGCGTTGAAAGTTGATAGAGGTAGGACAGGATGATCATGTCGAAATTGGTATTCTGTTGTATTTATATCTGGCTAGACGAAAAGCCAACCTCAAACCTGGAGGAAAGGCTAGAATACTGAGGATGATCTTCAGTTATCAGCAAAAGGACCCTGACCACAAATTCATTGAATATTACACTTCCCTATGCTTAACATGAGTTATCAGCACCAAGTATACCAATAACAGTATAGAGCAGCGCAAACCTAATATCGCTTCAGACAAACAGTTTATATATAAAGCGTCGGGTCTGCGTGGCGAGTGCGTGGCGCCTGCGGGCCCTGACCGACATCAAAGTGCCCTCCACAAACACGCCACTGCATTCGGTAAATAGGCTAGTAGCAAATTATCATGTGACGTTTGAATACATCAAATTCTGTATGTATGGGTATGATGCTCATATAGTATTTCAATTTTCTTTGTGTCAAGTTTCTGTAATTTAGTTTGTATATGTTTTCCTGAAAGTTAGGTGCATAAAGTGATAAATGAGTATATTAGAGCATGTTTAGCCAGTGACTAAAATGTCGAAAGAGAATCGTCTGTTTTGGTATGGTCATATGTGAAGAAGAGGGACGACACATTTGTTACTAGAACTATACATGTGGATACCAAATACAGGCAGACCAAATAAAAAAAAGAAAAAGGAGTCAGTGATAGCGCGATGGTTGATAGGACCGAATGAAAAAAATGCCCAAGAAGAACCCAAGTACACACAGACAGGGTAGGAAGATGATAATGTCTATTCATGAAAATTGTTAGAGGCAAAAATTATTGACTACTTATAGAAAATAGGTCTCACTTAAGAAATTACCTTTTTTTTTTTAACGGATTACTTTGAAATGTGTACTTTGTCTGTTAAACTTTGTCTGTTATTTAGACTAATAGATATTAGTCTAAATATTTTTGTATACGTTGTAGTAATATAAAAACAATGCAGTAATAAAAATCACACGGGACATAAAAGTTTTTATCGTGTAAAATACTTTCCTCAAGTCGCATAAATTGGCAATTTACTCAATTATGAATGAAATCTAGAATGTCGATTCATCCTGAACTGGATCTATTTCACGTAGCCGTGAGACTCACTATTTAGTTTTATTTCGATTGTAGCTTGAAGCTTGTGTTTGTGTGCCTTGTTAAAAAAAAAAAACGTATTATCTTTTTTCATGTTATACTTGCCTGGATGAAGAGCCATGACGTGACGAGCGCAAGGCTGCTATATTGTCCGTTGAACCGGTAGTGGTACGCGTAGAATGAGAAGTGGTATAGGTAGAAGAACCTGTTGACAAAGAAAACAAAATATTAAAATTGATATAGATAGTAAAGATAAGGAGGACCGTGCGTTTTTGCTGACACCACGTATTGTCAGATAGGCAGGGTCGAAGCCTACTGGGGTCAAGGGTCGGCTTCTGAAAGGAAGGCTCAGTCCCGGTATGATAGGCAACAAAGGAACGGGGTAGGTTTTTAGTCAGTAAGAGTCTGACACTATTTCCCACTCCGCCCAAGGACGGGTTTTGTCATTGGATGATTTTACCTACCATAAAAAAAAAAACATTTTTTTGCGCCATATATTTAGAATACAGTATTTTTAGTACGGTGAACGTGTTTATGTAAATGTTAATTTTATATCAATAGGATACGAATATACGCAAAAAATCATCGAGGTAGTCACTATATTTTTAAGAAGTTTTATTTTTTTATTTAGCGTGATGATCAATGTTATAAGTCAAGATCATCCCTAAAACAACTTAGAGAACTAGGTGTAGATGTGTGTGTGATGTGTAGATTTTTTCTATTTTTTATGTTTTGAAGATACACAGCTAGAAATAGGAGACGGCCCTTGCCCAGGAATGACGCAGTTCAGGCTGATAAAAAAAATTAGATTTATTTGTATCTATGTATGAACACAGAGACAGGAGACGCTGTATTGAATATCCATTACGGGAGCACTTGAAGACAATAGCTAGGTAATATAAACAAGCGTGTAGTAGCAACCATCACATAAACTGTATTCTAGTGTTATCTCGTTACGGCCAATGTTGTAAGGCTGCAAAATATATTGCTAGAGAAGGTTCACTGAATACTGAATCGAAACTATGCGGTTATCATAAGATTGATTTCAAAGCAAATCATGTATTAAGAAAGTTAACCGAGTATGTGTGAGTCACTCTCCCTCAGTCACTGGACTAGAACAAATGTTACAAGACCTTAGCGACGCCAGCCTTCAGGTTGGACTCAAGATGAACATGTCAAAGACTAAGATCATGACCAATAGTTCTAAAATAAACGTGTAAGAGGGGAAGTGTATCAATATGTCCAGAAATATCTCTACTTAAGCCAAGAGGTTTCCTTCCAGGCCAAGCAAGACAAGGAAATAAAACGCCGAACAGAAAACGCCAGGAAAAGCTACTGGTCTATGAAAGAGCTATTTAAAGGCACCTTGCCTATATTACTTAAGCGTAAATTAATGGACATGTTTATTCTCCCTATCCTGACTTATGGTGCATAGAATTGGTTTTTAACTAACATCCAAAAGTCCAAACTTAAGGTTTGCCAACGTGCTATGGAGCGTAGTATACTAGGTGTCAAATTAATGGATCGCGTTCGAAACACTATACTGCACTCCAAAACGCAGATCATTGACGTGGCTCAGAAGGCTGCCCAGCTTAAGTGGGACTGGGCTGGACATGTCTGCCGCATGCCGATTGAGTGGTGGGCCCATAAAACACAAAGTTGGTTCCCTGAAATCGCACGACGGGGTCGTAGCAGACTGAGAAGGAGATGGCGGGACGACTTGGATGCCTTCCTTGGGAAATCGCAAGCAGTAGCTCAAAGCCAAGAACATTGGAAGCAATGGAGGAAGGCCTTTGCCCAACAGTGGGACAGTATAGACTAGATATAATAATAATATAATAACAATATATATATATATATATATATATATATTGTAAGGCGAAGGTTTTTACGGAAAGTAAAATTAAAAAAAAAATGAAAATTATAGAAAACTATGACTTAAGTGTTTGACAGTGATAGGTTTGACAGTGGTGCGTTTGACAGTGACGCGTTTGACAGTTACGCGTTTGACAGAAACGCGTTATACAGTTAATTGCTTAGACAGATCGTTTGTTGAGTTAGCTAGTAAATTATTAAGTGTTATTGTATATTAATACATAGGCTCTGACTTTGACTTGACTGACGCGAATTGCATTTGTAGGAAAGTAATAAATAGCACTATCTTTTTTGGAAGAAAATCTTGTTTTCTGTTTGAATTTTTATTATACAGGCGGGAGCTTCAACGACTTATGACCAACGAAGGAAGCCCCGGTCTACCCCTTCGCACCACATAAGTGATACTTCTGTATGTTTTATTCAGCGGTATGGCGTCGAGTCCAGCAACAAGTATACGCGAAGCAACGTCGCAGTGGGCGAGCATCATTAGGAGCTTATTGAAACACAAGACGCCATGTTTGATTATAAGTTCCTATGTAGTACGGTAGTAATTTTAGATGTGCCTTTTTTGTGAATGAAATCCTGCTGATTTAAGAGTATAGAATTGTGGATGCGAGACGCACAGGACGTTCGCTATGACGACACTTAGGGAGGCCTATGTCCAACGGTGGACGTCTTTCGGCTGAAATGATGATCAATGAAAATATGAATGAAGATTTGTGTTAATTAATGGTTTTTTTTTATATAGGTTTGTTTAAACAGTAATATATAGGTTTTGTCAATACTATATTGAACAGAATGTACGTGGACTGTTAAACGCCTGAAAACCTGTAAAAATTTTATGTTAGCCTTTTCTTAAAATACTCAATTCAGATTCAGAAACTTGCCCTAAGCATTTAGTGCAAAGTGACGAAATAGCAGCCTTTTACAAATTGAACTAATCGTTAACCATTTCTAAAAAGCCACTTAACCTAAAATTTAATAGGTACATAATTTAATACCTAAAATTAGTCAAAAATCGTGGGGAATTTTTTCTAGTCACCGCGTTATCAAGAAAAACAATAGTTTGTGACGTTTTATAGCTGCCCATGTAGGGATGTTGCTCAATATTTCGTTTTTTTTTTAAAACAGCAGCATAACTATTCGTTACGATTTCTCCAGAATTCTGAATTTTTAAAACGACCAGAAAATATTGAAAAAAAAAAAAAACAACAAAACGAACATTACAAATCAGACTTTACAAATCGTTCAAAGGGACGCCTAACATTTCAAGAATGCAACTCAACAACACTCCGACAATACTTTCCACAAGCGATTCGAGCCAATCGTACATTTTTCATGTATATAGATGCCATTAGATTCGTTATCTGCTTATTTCGGTGGATAAATTTCCAATGTACGACAAGGGCGGCAAACGGTCCCCGGAAAAGGGGAAATGTCACCTCGTTATCTGAAAAGGTTGCAATTTTATTTGAAATCGATATTCACTGAGATATACATTTTTCTTGTGCTATTGTGCTCGAGTGTGGAAACATGCTTTTGCAACACGTCTTCACGGTGCTCTTTGAAACGTGCTTCTTATGAGCTGCGACTTATTGCGACGGTGCATATGAAGTAGCGAAGTAATAAGCATCGAGACTCGTAATGAGATGAGAGAGAAAATATGAGCAGTCTGTAGTAAATTCGTCTTTTTCTATTTTTGTAATACAATAAACGCACATCCTAATTCTAGTATGTTCAGAATCGGCTTCTGAATCGATTTCAGCTTTTTAGGGGTCTGTACCCGAAGGGTAAAAATGGGGACCATGGGGAAATGGGTTAGACTTCGCTGTCTGTCCGCCTGTCGGTCGCCACGCTGTATTTCAAGAACCGCGAAGGCTAGACAGTTGAAATTTTCACAAATTATGTATTTTTGTTGCCGCTATAACAACAAATACTAAAAACAAAATAAAATAAATACTTAGGGGGGAGCTCCCATACAATAAACGCGATTTTTTGCTCTGTTTATTGCTCGCGAGGCTGTATCTCAAAAACCGCGATGGCTAGACAGTTGAAATTTTTACAAATTATGTATTTATGTTGCCGCTATAACAACAAATAAAAAAATAATAATTAGGGGGTGCCCTAATATTTATGTATATTTTTACAGCAAACGCGATTTTCAACAGATAGGCACTTGAAACATTCGCAAAATACTCAGTTGTATTTTTGATTTAATAATAAAATCAAAATCAAATAAATATTTAAAAATGGCGGTTTTTTAAGGGAGCCCCCCTTAAAAAAACGCCATTTTTTTGCCTATCTTTTCGCGATACTGTTATTTACCTAGTCAATGGTACGAAACCCTTCGTGCGCGAATCAGACTCGCACTTGGCAGGATTTTTTTAAAAGTTTTTTTTTTAATTATAAATTTATCTATTTTTATTCATCTTGATTGCGTCACTAGCGTATTTGCGTGTGCGTTCGTAAATACCCATACTGATGCGCTGACAATGTAGAGCGTCGATCCTTATATTATTTGTCTATAATTAGGATAACTAATTTTGTAAAAAAAATAAAGTTCTCTGAACATTACCCAAGTTCTCTGAAGTAAAATTTTATTGCTTGAATCATGTGTAACTTATATTTTGTATATTGCTTTGTTTGTGTATCTACACATTTGAGAGACGTACTTTTGGAAGTCTGGCTCAGCTTTTCTCAAATATATTGGGGTCGGCATTTGGTCTAACAGGATGCAGCTAAATACCAGTATTTTGCATGGAGCGACTGCTTAGCTGACCTTGCTGTTTTCAAACGCGCATCGAAACCATTGCTTTATTTCTACATTCATGAGACCGCAGTTTTTTGTGGTTACGCATTATACACAAGACATGCGTTTGCAAAACGGCCCGCCGATGCAACGGGAGCCGCGAACAACCGCGCACACCGCGGGTGTACAACACGTCGTGAAATGTGCTTTAATTTTACACACATATCTGCATTCTACAAAAGCTGCGGGCCTACAACCGTGGCGGCCGCGGGTGAAAACCCACTTCGTGAGTTCTTAGCCTAAGAGGGCAAAAATGATAATATCTAGGGTTATTATAGGGCAAGACAGGTATCAACTTTCTTGCTTGTAACTATCCGTAACGGCTATCAAAGAAAAGGCTTATTTGGCAGCAGGCACGGAGCAAACTCTGTATGTAATAGATGGTCACTCATCTTCGAACTGACCTCGGCAAAGGTAGCTTAACCTGAAATTTTAACCCAAGCAGTAGTCATTATTTAGCTATGATTTATTCAACCAACTGAAAAATAGAAATCTAACTTAAATCATCATCTTCCTGTCCCGCGTTATTTGATCGGTGCAATACATTTTTTTTTCTTCCTTTATATCACTTCTCACGCAATCTTTTCTTTGGCTTGCCTCTCCCTGTCCATCAAGTGCATGTTACTAAGAGTTAGGCGTCAAATAAACCACACAATAATATTGCACAATATTATTCGATTGTACAATATTATTCAACGTGTAGGGATAGTATTGAAACATTTGCGCAATGATTTAACATAAGTTGTGTGTGTGCAATATTATTGTAGGTGTATGGTCTAACACACACTCATAACTTTTTTATTTAGTAACATGCGTTTCGTCGCTCCTCTTCAAATGACCATTTGTTAATGCAAACGTTTCTCCTTCAATTTTTCAGTCACTGACGCCATTCTCAAACTTCTTCTAGTATTATCATTTCTTACTGTATCCATTCTCGTCACACTACACATTCATCTCAACATTCTCGTCTCCGCTATCCATCCGGCAGAAATAAAATTTTAAATTAAATCGAAATCCATACTTTAAATGTGAAAGTAACTGTTTATTAAGCTTTCACGCATAAACTACTGAACCACTTTTGATGAAATTTGGTACGCAGTAAACTGAAATCCGGATCCGAATCTGAATACTTATATCTGGCTTTGACTTCGCCTCCGTAATACCTAGGTAATCAACATTCATCATCATCATCAGCCTTTTTTAATGTTCCCACTGCTGGGACACAGGCCTCCTCTCTAGGAGAGGGAATGGGCCGTAATCCACCACGCAGGCCCAGTACTGGTTGGTGGATGTCACATGTCTTCGAATTTCGAAATCAACATTCACGCGCACGAAACTATTGTTAAATAAATAGATCTCTGCTTGTCAAAATTAAGTAACATCACTCACTTATCCTATTGCATATTCCAACATTGAAACCAGCACAAACAGGTCGGTTACGATTAACATGGTAATACAAGCACAACGCGCTAATTAGTAGCTTGAGGTAAATCCCGCGCGCGCATGAGCAAGCACTGGCACGTGTATTAGAGCTCACCTGGTTGGTAATGTTTATGTTACTGATACAAGTAGCCTTACCATGTGTCAGGCGTGCGAACGAGAAACAAGGACGGAGCTATATTGCTCCAATCCTTTAACAGTTCAGTTTAGGTCGTCAAATGGATTGCGTGGGCTTTACCATGACGTGTTAAAATGTCAGCAACAACTGCTAATAGAGTAAAACCAGGATAGTTGCCCCACTCTTTGAAATTACTTTATATCTCTATGTACAAAAAGCAAGATTCATTATTTGTACCATGGGTAGGTACTTTGGTTCATTATCTTCATTTTTTTTTTTCCGCAACTATCACACAACACCGTCTAGTCCCAAGCTAAGCAGAGCTTGTGTTATGGGTACCAGACAGCTTTTTTTTTTTTATGGTAGGTAAAATCATCCAATGACAAGTCCCGCCCTTGGGTGGAGCGGGAAGTAGTGTCAGACTCTTACTGACTAAAAACCTACCCCGTTCCATCAATGCCTATCATGCCGGGGCTGAGCCTTCCTCTCAGAAAACGGCCCTTAACCCCAGCAGGCTTGGACCCTGCCTGCCTGCAGCTAGCAGGCTGGGCCTCTACGGTTTGCTGACAGCTCCTTGAGGCGCGCGGAAACAGAACGCGCCGTCGACGACTTGGGCTCGGTCCGGTATGTTACCGGACGATCGGACAGCGTGCTACCCACTGCACGCCGTCCGCAAGCCCGCGCCTACGGTGGCCGGAAATCGGGATCGGAATCCCGGCGGCGGCTGGGGCGAGCGCCCCGTTGCCTCTGCCTGATGCGGTCGGCCTCCTCCTTTGCTAGCATTACTGCTTCGCAGAAGGAGGCGACCGCCTGCCATCCCTCCTCACTCCGGACCATGGCCTGAACCAAGGCCCGGCGAGAGAGATCGCTGCCGCCGATTGCCCCCACGAGGACACGGCGATGCTCCGCCCAGGCGGGGCACACTTCTACAGTATGCTCCACCGTGTCCTCCGGGTGTTCCGCACAGTGGCGACACCCGGGCGAATCTTCCGCACGAATCCGGAACAGGAACTTGGCAAACTTTCCGTGTTCCGATAGGAGGTACCAGACAGCTGATAAACATACTTATATATTTCTAAATACATACATATTATAGATAAATAACACCCAGACACAGAACAAATGATCGTGCTCATCACACAAACATTTGTCCTGGGTGGGAATCGAACCCACGACCTCCGGCATAGCAGTCAGGGCCACTAACCACTAGACCAACAGGCCAGTCAAATTATGGAAGGAATAAACATTATCTTTGATGTTTCCAGAGCATTGGCGATTTTTGCGACCTCAAAATTTTGGGACAACTATTCCATATAGGGGATAGTTGCCTAATCCATGTAAATTACATTTAGGATAGATGCCCCGTCGAGGAAGAGGACATTTATCCCGTAAAAACTTTGATCGCACCTAGCCGCCCCATGAAATCGCACAAAGACATGCAACACGGTCAACTTAGTTGTAGTTGCTGTCTCTCGATAGACAAATAAAATAACATGCGTTTTATTTGCAAAACTAGAGGAATTGCAATCAAGGCAACTATACCCCCGAGGCGACTATCCGGGTTTTACCCTATCTCTAAAATTACCTAACAATACCATCACTACCATAGAACAGCACTAAAAAACAAATTGAAACCAATTTAAAATCAGAGGTAAAAAAAAACACAAACGGAAAAGAGACACAGAAATTGGAATTCAATAAAATGTTGTTTTAAAAAACATCTGTTGGGCAGACAAAGAGCAACGCGTCGATTAAGTTCTTAAGTAACAATTTCAGCGACAGATCGTTCCCGGAATAATTTAAAGGAGGGTAGGCGACTAGGGACTGGTCCTCAGTAGTCCAGCTAAGCTCCGTAGGCGTCGGCTCTTTGAGCAACATCAAACGACGCAAGATTACCAACGCATTAAACATACATGCTAGAAGAAACAAGCGGCGTTTTCTTAATGTTATTTCGTCCATAAATATTTTATCGCCTCTGTAATGGAAAATGTAAATGACGTCTTGACACGGACGTGTGACTTTTTTGTACGGTACGACTTATTGTTTCGGATGCATTGGCTTCAATTTATAGATTTGGCGTTAAGACCGTTTCTGTCTGACAAATACAACGACAGTTATGGGAATTAGACACTAAAATGTAGGATGCTTATTTAGAAAACAGTCAGGTAAAGCATACAACGTGTACGTGCCGAAATTAAAAATCATATTGAGCTCTCGTCTGTTTGAAAAGGTAAGATCCCTCCACCGACTGATAGGCTGTATAAAATACCAAGAGTCGAATGCCCATTTACAATTTTCCTTATTACACGAAAATTATTCAGAAGCCTGATAGGAGCGGGGCGAAACTGAATCTTGTTGAACTAACTCAGTGCGAAATCACTTTCGCCTCGGCCTTTGATCTCGACTGCGCCAAAGGAATGTTATTCAGTAAAAACATGCAAATTCGATAAGGTATAACACAATATTATGGAGAGCGGCTGCCGTCGCGACGCTCTCTTTACAATACTCGGCGAGCATCGGAAATGCTTTGAATATTGTTTATCAGATCACGAATCTTTGGGTGACGATTTACGTTGGGTTAATTTGTAAGATCTCATTGGCTTTATAAAAAGCTGAAAAAATTACCCTAATGCACCTACTTATATCTCACTTTGTTTTCATTTTTCACCTAAATAATCTTAGAATAAATCTTAAAATAAATTCCAAAATTAATTATTTAATGTAGGTAACAAAAAAAAAAAAACAATAAAATAAACAACCATAGCCGAAGGACTAGGCAAGTATAAAAAAATACTTTTGTGTTTAAATTATGCTCTTTTTTGAATATTTCATCACTGAAACTCAACTTCTAATGGCGTTCTGAAAAATATGAAAGGATGCTCCCAATTAGGTTATAACTGTTCCTTTTAACGCAAATTGCCTTATCTCAGTCTTAAATCAATGTTCTCCCTGTATATTATGATAATGGCGTTTTTTTAACGCCGCTCAATTTGAAAATACAATTTAGAAAATGTTTGTACTAATAACAAATGAACTTTGGGACAATTTAGTGGATGTTATATGACGCACGTTGAGTTAAGTTCGTCAATATAGAACAGAAGGAGTGAGTGTGTAGGGCGCTAGCGTGGGGCCTCGGGTTGACCGCAGGAATCCGCAACCCCGGCAGGGTGCGGCACTAACGAAATGAAATTCCGCTGACATTCCGCACGACGGCTACGTTCGCGACTATGACCACTGACTGCTGACAATACCAACTATCCAATAATTCCATGGCTCCATGCCGCCGATACGAAAAAGGCCACAAGTTTATTAATAACAGAGAACAACACACGAGGTTTCGATTCTTCAACAGGAATGTATAGGTAGTGAAATGCGCTCGTAATAATGTTGCACCTATTGTTCGAACTTCGAGTTCATTTTATAGCGTGTTCAATCTGTTTCATGAAATATTGGCCTTAAAAGCATGTGATGTATGTCTTTGCCTGATGGACTTCAAAAAAACAAAAAAAAAAAACATTTGTCTTCTTCTTTTGTGTGGACTTAACTCAAATCTTGTCCGACCAATATGTAGCCACTTGGATCGCTCTGTCGTTGGCCTGGTTTAAGTCGTAGAAGGTGCAGATGGTTGTGTATACTGAGCTGAAAAGGTGACGCATATCCTATGAAGGGGCGTCAGACAGGCACTGTGTTTGTGATGGGCTCAAGGTTACCCCATTTGGCCAGATTGCGTCTGCAGCAGAAACCCTGAGCCCCGAATCGGTTCTGAGTGTTTCAGATTGGCCACTGCAGTTTATGTACAGATGGCAGAAGTTCTGCAAAGAAGATGATTGATGTTTTTGTTTTTCATGAACAGTTTGACTCAAACTCACAAAGTGATACCTACAATACTGAGACGCGATCATTTAATTAATATTACAGAATTAAAAGCTGCAGTTTTTGATTCATTATTGTTATTAACTAAATGGACTTTGATTATAATTTCACGCAACATTCTTCGCTTATGAAGTGCACAATGCACTCAATAAGAGAAGAATGTTGCGTAAAATTCGTCACAAATATTGTGATGCGGGAGCGAGACTTAATTTTATCGTTATTTTGTTCACGCATACATCGATTGTTTAGTTTTTAAATGTTTTAACATAAAAAATTAAACTACTAAATTAAATTACTAGAATTCAAATGTACCTAATCACATCACACTGATATTAATACGAGTATTATTAAGGTGAAAGTGGGAAGTTTGTGTTTGTTTGTTACTTCTTCACACTCGAACAGCTGATCGGATTTAGGTGAGGTTTGGCACACAAGTAGACCATGTGCTAGAATAACAAGTAGAATACTTTTTATCCTCGTAGTATGTTCCCATGGGTCAATTTTCTACTATAATATTTAAACTGCTAACAGCAGCCAGTCACAAACGAAACATACCGACCAAAAAAAAAAAGAATTAAAAAAATATATATTCGAAATATCTCATAAATTAACGCAACAATCTGCTCCCTACAAAGTCTATTAGCGTCTATTCCTCCATTAATATGTAGTGTTTGAAATTAGAATGTCGATATAGAGGAGCAAGTTGGTGTCGAAGCTAATCGGAGCAGAAGTTGCGATCGGCCCGACAAATGCGGTTCAACACACAAACTTGCTCCAGTCGCAAGTTTGGGCCGATACGTCTGATGTACTTGTGTTGCTGAGAATACGGCTTTAATAGCTTGGTCCTGGAAGATACTTGATATTGGACAGGTTGTGTTGAATTCTATTACTTTTTAAAATTCCTATATTATCGAATTTTTTCCAAAATTTCTGTAAGGTATACACAGTGATCCTGGAATGCAAAAGGTTCGGTTGCCTTGGATACATGTAGGTTTTAGTAAGTAAAAGTCTGACACGCCTTCTCACTTCACTCTAGAGCGAGAGAAGTCATTAGATAATTTTCAACCTCAATGTTTTTTTTTTTCAAAACCATAGTCACCTTTTTGAGCTAAAATAACATGTGTACGATCATGCTTAAGGCTTAGCACGTACTGCGTTTAAACGCAAGCGGTTTAGGAATAGCTGAAAACGCAAAACCGCGTGTCACTTTGTAAAATCGCGTGCGCGTGCGCTTATATAGAAAGCAATGTGTTAAATTTTTTTGCGGTTTCAGACCTGCGGGAAAACGCGGGCGTTTAATGTCAGTGCGTGCTAAGCTTAAAACACATAACTACAAGGCTGGACTGGCATAATAAAAGAGAACCCTTTCCCTAGCAGTTAGTATAACCTGGTTATGAATGGTGAAAAAATTAATAAATGACATATAAGAGCCAAATTCACCAATAAACTAATCGCGATTCGTTCAAACAAAACGCAGTTTGAGCGACTAATCGAGATTACAGCTTCATTTTGCGTTTCACCGCGATGTATTGAACCTAGTTTACGTTAAACTCAGTTTCAATTCTTTTGTTGTCGCCCATATTTACGACTCGGGTCTTTAAACTAGATTACGCTGAGCTCAGTTTAGTTGAACTAAGTTTTTACATTGAATAATGAAATCAGCTCTTAGACATTCTTTTTTATCGATAAATCTATAAGTACAAAAATGTAGGATGGATTGTCAAATTTAAAGTCCTCAAATACTAGTCGGGAAAAATTTCACAAAAAAATTTAAAATAGAGGCGAATTGAGAAATTTAAAAATCTCAAGCGTAAAAACAATTATATAATTTTTCGAGGAGTCAAGCCATTCAGTAGAAAAGATGACTTAACCATATTACGTGTCAGGTCTTCAAACTGATACAGATAATGCAACAACAATCGACCTAGGCATCCCATTGGCTGCCATGGTTTAATGGACGACTTTGGCATTCAATTAGCTGGCTAAGTTAACCAGATGACTGAGACATACATATGATGTTATATCAGCGCTACTACTGAATACTCAGACCAATGCATTAATTTGCTAAACTCATGTACAAGTCATGCCAACAGTGCTGAGATGGCTCGATTCGTCGCGAGGAAGCCACACCGCTACAAAGATGCCAACTTGGACGGCAACCACTTTCTATTTAGTCAAGTTCCCTCAGACAAGGCCCAACTTCTAGCCCCGCAGAGTTGCTAAGGGTTGCCAACTCCAACATATCGCAAAACACCGATATTTCTACGACTTCTTACGTAAAAAAATTGTACAAGTTTTTGCTATTGTTTTGAAAAAAATTTTTTTTAAACAATACTCAATGGTTACGGTTTCTTCGAAAGTTTCGCAATTTGCGAGAGGGTTACTGCGTGGTTATTTAACTTAAGGAAACATACTTTTTATGGCTTCGTTTAGAGATGGAGAAAGTTTTTTTTTTGTTCAAAACACGAGTGTTGCCCAACGTGACGCCGTAAAGGCCATTACTCTGGTTTTTTCCAACATGCCATACACATTATAAAATTAACTCTATTGCGTAGTTCTTGAACTTTTTTAAAGATACTTTTTAATGCTTCATTTAGAAGCGAGGGGAGGGTTTTTTTGCTATTGTTTAGCAGATGTTTATTTGAAATTGTAAACAAATGTTGGTCAACGTGAGGCAGTAAGGGGGCATTCAATAGAAAATATTGTAACAGGCCTGTTGCGTAGTTTTTACTTTTGAAATACTTTGTAATGCTTCGTTTAGAAACGTAGAAAGTTTTTTTTATTGTTAACGAATGTTTGCCAAAGGGCATTATTTAAATATTTCAATAGAAAATATAAAAATATTGTAACAGCCTTTTTGCGTAGTTATTACTTTTGAAATACTTTGTAATGCTTCGTTTAGAAACGTAGATTTTTTTTATAGTTAACGAATGTTGATCAAAGGGCATTATTCTAATATTTTAATAGGAAATATAAAATGCTTAATATTTGGATATATCCGACTGACAATCTTGCGTTTATTCTGCCAGGGTCGCACATCCACGACCAAATACTCCATCTCGTCAGTTCTTCTATCACCTATGGGGATTGAAGAGCTAAACGACATGGAGTGCCCAGTCGCAAACACACGATCCTGGCGCAAGCAGTCATAGGGTTATCTTCAATGTTTTTATGCATAAGCACTTTTTAATGATTAGTGTTGATAAGTAGGAAATGTATCGCTGTCGTGTAATAAAACGCGTTTTTTTTTTTAAATTTCAATATTTAATAAAAATATAAAATTAAACATTTAAGTTTATTTTATACATATTTAGTTATGCTTATGTGAGCTTTTTTACAGGAATAAAGGATTTTTGATACCATCAAATATGAAATTTTTAATATTTTTTATGACAAATTACTTTTTAGTTTTTATAACCGTGGCCCAACACGGCAAAGAGCAACCGAAGGAGCACAGATGGGTTTTAGTCAGTAAGTCTGACGTGCTCTGTCGCTCCACCCAGAAAAGAAGTTGATGATTTAATACAAATTAACTGTATGTATTAAAAAAAAAAAACTTTGACCCCGAGCTAGGAAACACCGGCTTCATCTAGTTTAATCTAAAAAAAAAAATTGACGTGTTAAAGTGTTTTTTAAAAACCTATTTGCAAAATAAATATAATTTATCAAATAAATTTCCCAGGTAAAACAAAAGGTAGATAAGCCGGTGAAAATAAAAAAGGCAACTAATAATAAATAAATATTGTATCGTAACTAAAAGAAACATGAATAAATATAATAAAGATAGATCAAGGGCTTGACAGAAGGCAGTACTTCTCGATACGGCTTGTATTCTAAAGTTTGTTAAACCTTAACCTTGCAGCTGACTACCATATTTG
This sequence comes from Leucania comma, assembly GCA_958295575.1. Taxonomy (NCBI): domain Eukaryota; kingdom Metazoa; phylum Arthropoda; class Insecta; order Lepidoptera; family Noctuidae; genus Leucania; species Leucania comma. The sequence goes on along the minus strand of OY282480.1, from coordinate 14,132,704 downwards.
TGTTTGTATTTCTTTAACAAATACATATTTACAAATATAATTCGTATCTGATAAATAATAAGTGAATATCTTAATTATTATAAAATATATATCTCATCAACAAAAAGGAATCTGCTACGATTTATCGTAGGTAGACGGAAAGCTCTACGGCAACTTCGTAGCGCCGCGGTCGTAGCACTTCGTAGCACTGTAACTCCGTAGAGGTCTCGTAGCGTTCGGTCACGTGCGCAGCGATCACGAAACGTTTTTACCGTATTTCCGTTTTTTTCAAATCCACACGTGGCAATCGCCTCGCAAATTTTAAACCAAACCTTTTAAGATTTTGAATTTTACAAAATTGCTATAATATTTATGATTTGAAGTAGTAAAGGGAGGTTTCCGGATTTAAAAAAAATACTTATCAGGCTTTACTGTCGGTCTGTATGACGACTCATCATGCGTTATTTAAATACGTTAAATAGTATTAATTTTATCGTTTTCATTTTGAATATTTAATTTCTTTGTGTATATGTGATTTGTTTGTATAAGTATAATTTGTTTATGTTTATCCGCTTTGTTGTGTAGGGTAATTGTAATTGTATTATGTGTTGATTTGTTTTTATGGATTGTGCTGGTCTGAAATAAAATTTATTATTATTATTTACTATGTGATTGTCTTACTGGTTTTGCTCTGCGCGTAATAATAATACCAAATTCATAAATTGTATTGCCTGTGACCAATTATATACAATTTTTATTTTTTTCTAAAATGCTAAAATATGTTCACGTAAGTTTGTGAAATGATCGATAGTTTAGTAACACCTGTGTCATGATACTGGACAAAGATTGAGTAGACAGGTTGATTTTGACGGGTGGAAAAATACAACTGCACTTTTACCCTTCTTGTCGTACACAGCAGCTTGGACGTGTGGAATCGGGCTTGATTGCTCACGAGACGTGTGTCGGTGGTGTTATTAAAACCCCGTCGTTTTTTCCCTAACCTCGTTGTAACACGGGCCGCGGGTGCTCATCGGAAATGGCATTATTTCCCGGCCCGGAGCGTCCCGCGTCCCACTAGGACACCGGATACCCCTCCAGCGGTACGCACATCGTCCGCCCTAAAAACACGAGTTTCTGTTTGAGTGAGAATTTTCAGCCATTTCCTGCGACATCCGTTCTTATAATACATTACTTTGTCGTGGACGTTTGAGTTTAAAAAATGACGGTTAGCAGTGTTGGTTGTTTATGTTAGTTAAGATTTTAATTGGTTAACATTTATTGATATCGAGCCTTTTTAATTTTATCTTTACAAATCGATAGTATTTCATGTACCGAATCGACCGTCCACGGGATTAAAACGATAAAAAATTTACGATGTATATATAATTTAAAACTATAATAATATCGTTCAAAAAATATTAAGACTTTTTATTCATAGAACAACTGATTTATTACAATATACACTAATATCATAAATACTTTTTAATTAGAAAAGAAAATATCCCTTCCTTAAAAAATTGCGAAATGTCCCTTAAAATGTTCTCTCTGAAAAGGCTCGATATAAGAGCGTGGACTGAATCCATAAGATATGTACAAAGAAAGATAGAAAGAAAGAAAACAATTCGAAACTCAGACAGGACAAACGACGTAAAAATAAAAATTACTACACTTTTAATTAATACATTATTAATTAAGGAAAACAAAAAAAGGTTGAAAATAAAAGACCTATGTGAGGACAAAAAGACCCTGCGATATAAACTAACGAAAAAAAGTATAACAAGCAACATATAATTAAAATCTTAAAACAAGTCATCAGTAGGTATGATACAATTTAATCTTCTTAGAAGCCTCATTAGGAACACCGACACAAGTCACTCGTTAATGAATCGAAATCCAATCCTTGTTTACTTTCATCGCTGAAGGTATTGTTAGCCCCCGTTTGTACTGCCCAGCGGTTATCATAATATTTTCTATTGCCTTCGGTATTTCGGTTACACCAACATTTGATATTACAAGAAATAAAAACAAATCTAAGGTAGAATCTATATTAAATTAATAAGGTAAATAATGTTAGTTCGAATGCTACTCGTATATCAAACGTGTGTTGATAATAACAATGGTTTCTCATAGACAGGTCTCGATTTCACCCTGCTGGCTATTTTTCTGTCTTTTGTTTTGATATGTTCTAGAGATAAGCCACAATATCTCATTACTTTCTTGTGTTAAGGTGTATAGGGTCAAAGATTTCGACCATGTGGGCGGATCTAAACGCACTATACCTAATATAGTATTAATGTACGTATTTTGTGTCATTATGTTCAACTAGCTGTGCCCGCAACTTCGTTCGCGTGAACGACTAAACTTATCAATGAAGTGTTTTGTGTAAAGTGCTATTTGTGTAGAACGTTATCTATCGAGCATACTTACCGGTATTAATACTTCTGTCTCGGCGCGGGTCTTTTTTGGCTAATTACAATAGAAACGGGTGACGTAACCTGCCACAAACTTATTATTGCGGTCGGTACAGTAATCGGGCTTAGGAATCGAACCGCAAAATTAAGTATGTTTTTTATTGTATATACTTTTCCGGGATAAAAAGTACCCAGTGTGGTGCCCAGGATATTAAAGCATAATTATACCAAGTTTCATCGTAATCGAACCGGTAGTTTTTGCGTGATGTCTGAACAAACAGACAGACAGACAGACAGACAAAAATTTTTTAAATCACATTTTTGGGTTCGGTGTCGGTCTAGTAACACCCCCTGCCATTTTTTTTTTTTTTGATATTTTCAATGTACAGAATTTTTACTTCTACAGATTTATTATAAGTATAAATTAGTATTATTTGTGATGTTTGTACACTGACCCTAAATCTGTTTCTTTTCCTTGTGAACATCCAAAGGTTGTCTGTAAGATATGTAAGTTGGTTTATAAAACACAATTTCTCTATTTTGCTTTACTAATGGTATAACTTGATACACGAAAAAATATTTGAATAAACTCTACTTTGTTTCTGCGTAAAGACAGGATCTTGAAAAAACATAATAGACAAAATCTAAACGAGATAAATGACATACCTGATACCCAATAAAACAATCGTAGAGAGCTCTTACAAAACTCTGACACAAAACGAGGTATTATGTGTGCTTACAGATAAATAAAATAAAAAAAGAAGTGGAGTTGTCTATGGAACACACTCACGGGTTCTCACGTCCCCGATATTTGTCGCCTGTCGCCCTGTCGCCTGGCGACGGCATTGTATGGAAAGGAGGCGACACCTGCAAAGGCTTATAAGGACGATGGTCCGCTTCCATTGTGCGCAACACCCAACATATAACTTCTTCCAACTCTTATTGTTAGACACACTTATCTGTTTCAAATTTTGTAAGAAGCTTCCAGTTATGAATTGTTCGGAAAATATATACAAGATATTTTTTTTTTCTTATAGCAAGTCGTACGTAAACAAGTCTAAATCCCTCTGTATTTTTTACTTTTGATGCAACGAAAAAGTGGTCTGAAGAAGGTTCTACAGCTTTATTTATATCAAATCAAAAGCAACATTCTAAAAAAGCAATTTGTAAGTACGACTGCGCTTTATTCTCAAGAATATTGCACTTCAGGGTTCTTACGATGATGATGAAGCATTGCTTACGCTGCTCTATTTCACAACTATAGTGCTTTCGTCGAGCGGTGCATTGTTATTTCTTAGCAAAGTGCTGAAATATTGCGGCGGCGCGTTCGGAAGCGGAACAATGGCGCTACGAAACTGATCTTTACCGCAACCACTTTAAGGAGACCGAGAAACTCTCGTTTAGGGTGTAGTTTTTGGCTGACTGTAGTGCATTTTTCTAAAATGAACCTTAAGGTCATGATAATAGCAGTGGTTTTGTGGTAAGGGATGAAGTAGCCGCAGGTGTTGGCAATCCTGCAGCCACGGTTTGAATCACGCCTGTTGCACGGCGTCGCATATATCTTAGCTCACTCAGCGCGTCACACCTCGTTGCTCTTTTTATACACTTAGTATTTCATACAATGCTACTTTAAAAATATTACTTGTCGTGTCGGTACTAGTGTGTCTTTGTTATACAAGGACACAGATATGAATCAATACGTTATTTAAGGTTTTCTAGGAGATCTACTTACACGTCCAGGAGAAAACAATGACAAGGTTCGTCGGGACATGAAGTGTGACAGTCCATTAGGTTCTCATTGTCACACACTGGAGCACAATGGACGTCGTTCGAAAGGCTTGACGTTTTGTTTTCTTGTAACTCGACACTGATACACTAAAGAAAAGATAAATAGCTAATGGTACATTTTTATAAAACGCATAGAGGATCCATTGTCGATATAGGAGAAAATCTAATGCGATTTTAATGAGGTAAGGAGAAAATATTTAATTTAGAGACAGTACATAGATGCAAACAGCGTGTAAGTTTAGCATCCTATATCCCGTAAAGAGCTCTCAGAAGCTTCTAAGGTGAAAGACAGCATCTCAAAGTAACTGCACTCAATTCGATTTGGCTGCGTCTTGTTTAAACATCTCGACGGGAAGCGCCAAACATATCAGTTACCGAGACTAGGCGCACCTCCGCGCCTTATTTGTGGCGCAAATACGAGGAAAATGGAAGGGTGAAGTAAAAAATGGAGAAACGCGTCCCGAATAAACACAAGAGAAATAACGACATCAAACAATAATTGAAATCATAGGTCGCGGCGGGAGCGAGGCTCTCGCCGGAGTCGCATGCGTGCCGCCACATATACTTACCTTACTATGTACCTATATACTATAAGTAGCTGCACGTGTCTCGTCTTAATATTTCATAATACAATTCTTTTAAAACGGTAAGAAGATTATGATTTTTACATCTTAGCGCGTCAATAAACAAGTTAATTTTTACAAATCGGTGTTAGCCTCATTAACGAATCCATCATAATCCTATCAACGAGCTAGTAAACAAGATTTTCCTTCACAATTAGTATCTGATCCATCATAAAATCTTGAATTTAATCCGCTTTGTTACTAATAGTTTAAGCCGATATAATTGTTCTGCGAAACAATTCATTTTTGTAAAACTTTTGCAGTCAAAACATCGTTAGGTAATAGGGTACATTTCGCGAGATATACACATCGTGGCTAATAATCTGGACAAATCGAATAAAAAGGTTAATAGAGGCTCGCTGGGAGGGGGAGGAAAGATTGCCTCTGTCCTCAATGGAGACGCGAGCCCTCTGCAGCCGCGATACCATTATTAGTGAGTTAACTCAATTTGCGGCATATTGTTTGAGAGGAGCTTAATAACAGAGGCGAGAGGGCCTGGGACATCGTCAAGACTACCCTTGATCCTCCGCTAACCATATCCAACATAAGACTCGCAACATGTTTGTGAAACATACTATGACCAGTTATTTTGATACTATATTGAGATACGTCCTTGTTAGTAAACTTGATACTTTAGGCAATAGGCTTTTATACAGAGGTCTATGTAATATTATACCCAATTTATAATTAGCATGGTTACTACATAATTTATTGCCTCTATCAAAATGTATATTACTGGAACTGATAAATACTAATATATAATTACGAAACCTGATATTCGTGGGCTTTTAATTTTCACTGCGCGAAATTACTTGAAAATTCAGCAGAGTAATAATATAATTACAGGCTAAATTAATGCCCATTAAATTAAGAAGTGGATCGCACCGAGCCTATTTTGAAAGCGATACCTTCGCCTTTGGAAGTTGATACAAATGCCGTTGAGAACCGAAAATAATTTGTCCATTGAGGGTTATTTAACAGTTGTACGGTTGTTTATTTGCACCGCGGCGCTCCTACAAAAACTACCAAATTAAACCCGGTCACAAAATTGAAAGCAATTCAATACTAGACCCTATAGCAATGTCGTAAAGTTGATAATTACAATTTTACGCTCGGCAATTACGAGCTGAAGTCGATACAGTCGGAGTAAATTATTAAAACGAGCTGTCGAACAAGTGAAATTAATCGAAAGTATTCCGTTTGAATTTGAAACGAAGTCGGAGGAGCACTTGTAGTTTATTAGTTAGCTGGCTCGGAATGACTAGGGTAGTGGGCTGGCTTGAAGGCAGATTCTCAATTAATTACACTAGTCTACAGTCAAAATGCAATAGAGTGGTTATATGATTCCGTATCCATGAACTCCATAACACAGAGAGTGTTTGAGATTTTTGACTTAAAAAGTTACCAAAACAATGGCTACATGTACACATCGTTATTAAAAAAAATATATAAACACGATCAATTTACAATTACCTATGAAATATGAAATTGTCGCTTTTTAAAATGGGTTGTTTTGAAGTGTTATATCTTTGGATTGACTTGGAATTATAAGTTCAAATAAACTTTATATTAAAGGTACGTTATTCTTTTTTCGAAATTAGTTATTTAATGGTTTCTTTGTGTGTTTGTATTTATTGTAATATCGCAGTATTTATAACCATGAAAGATTATTATTATTTTTTATATTGATAGTTCCAACGTAGAAACTATGCATTTAAAGGCCAACATATATCAGTGACGTTTACCTACGACTTTCTTCTAACAAAAGTACTCTGTGTTCTTAGTTTAATAGCTTTCGTTTTGGAAATTTTGTCTTGTAGCCGCTCTGAGGAGAAAAGTTATTCGTGAGAAAAATTTTCCCAAGTGAAAGTGATTGAAACAAAAATAGACATCCCATTAATTCGCAGTTTTAAGTCCGTATACAAGATGTATACAGTAATATTGCATACCGCTCGAGACATATTGTTTCCACAGCAGAACTCATATTACAAAATAATAAGTATTTCTATATTAAAGAAAACACAAAACAAAGAAACCAATAAATACCTAATTTCGAAAAAAGAATAACGTACCTTTAATATAAAGTTTATTTGAATTTATTATTCCAAGTCAATATGTTTCATCGAAGAAGTCAATCCTTCAAAGCAATCCGTTATAAGAATAGGCAATTTCCTAAGTAAAGACCTATTATTAAATGTGCCATGTAAGGGCAATTTTCTTATTATTTTTCGAGAAACTTAGATGCAACTGAAAATGTAGACGTGATTCTACTATCAAATTCGAACTAAGGAGCTGTCAAATATTAAAAAGAATCACCTATGGTCAGATATTGCATTTTAGAAGTAACAATTTGTATACTAGTTATTTTTCTATTGATTCCTTTTAAAATTATGAGTCTTAAAAAATATTGGTACCTACTTATTTAGACCACGATTTACCGTTCCGGAAGTTAAACCATTTCCAATATTAGAATCCCTTCTTCGCTTCGCTTTTATTATTCAAAATTGTTCATCCTCGATTAGATCCGAAGGACCATCTTATAAGTCGTATATAAAATTATCACTTAAAAAATATTATTGGTACTTATGGATACCACGAATTACCGCTCCGGAAATTCCATAAAATCCGTTTCCAATATTAAAAGGGAGATTTTATTATATAAAACTGTTCATCCTTGACTAGGTACGAAGGACGGTCTTATAAGTCGTATACACGTCCTAGATTTCCCATAAAAGGTAAAAGTGAGATACGAGAGAAATTAATCATCTGTAAAATCGGTATCGGGACGGTAGTAAAGACCAATAATGGCGACAAAAACCGTGTCGACAAGTCATTTAGCGAGCGTTCGAGCATATTGTTGAATAGCATTAGCGGAACAATATTTTATGCAGTGCGAGGGGAGGCGCGGGGCGCGTGGCGGGGACAGGCCGACGGGGCACCGGATGTCATGGAAAAATTGCTACTTCCGAGCCGGGGCCCACACAAAAGGGCCCGTCTGCGATTTTATTATCAAGTGTAGTGACCTCCACGGTGCTCTGTTACAAGCAGTCTATCAAAAATATGACAGTCTTTTAGTGAATAGCTCGCGTTGTATCGTCGCTGATATTGTTTTCTCTACAGTTTCTTGCAAAAATGTTTGTAGCGCATGTAGCTATTAAAATCTATAAAAGCATGTTGGAATCGTGCTATTCGTTAGATTACAAGTTAATTTAGTAGCAAAGAAGTTGTGTTTTTTATTTTCTAAAATAATGTGCAAGCTACACTGAAATAATGGCATACAATCAGTTCGGATATAATTTTGGGACTACTGTTCATACATCACAGCGAGGCTGCTCAGCGGCGATTGTTTACAAGTTGATACGTTTTCAATTGCAGACGGCTGTCAGTGTGCCAATTTCGCGGCATTCACAACAAATTACGTATTAAAGCGAGTGGAAGCGCAAACAAAACGGTCCGTGTTCGTGACGTGAATTGAGCGGGTAGAACGTGCACCGCGGGCCGGATGCGGACACAGTGCTGCGGACAGCGGACAAGCAAGCATATTTAGCGCCAGTAAAAATACAATTGTGCAAAAGGGCAATGCCCATCATCTATCCAGAACAATGTCTGAAATGAACAAAGATTAACACCTTATTAGTCCTACGAGTGTTTTCGTGACTTATTCGCCAGGATTGTGCATTTGTGACTGGGTTCTCGATCTTGTTTAACTCTTCAATCCACATAAGTGACGAGATGGTGTATTTCGTCGTGGATGTGAGACCCTGGAGGAATAAACGCGAGAGTATTTGTCGAAATCTAAATCTAAATAGCCATAATAATTGATATCATAAAAAGCAATACGTAATTCAAGTCCCAAAAGCAAAACATTGAACCAAGCCGGAAATATAAAAAATTATGTCATTTTTTTAAGCTTGTCATATTGTCAGTCAAGTAAAGGACCTGTGGATCATTTAGCCTACGATACGTTTTCCATTTAAGATCCGATAATTGAATAAAGATTATTTCAATCTGAAATTATTTCGGTAAAAAAGGTAAAGGTCGAATTAAATTAGTGACAATTATACACTAATTGTGTTAAAAAAAAAAAAAAACTATTTGACTGAATGTCACCTAGTCGCGTAAAATAAAGACAAGACGGATATCAAGTTAAACATTACAATAATCGTTATATTTATACCCTAGTTAAACAAACAATAATTTAGTTATAATTATTGTTTTCTAAATAGAATCCACGACTATTTTCTGTCTATTCCAGGTATTAGCGGGCGTTTTCCTTTTCAAATGATGCAGCTGCTACTGTTAAATAAACTACTGTTTGCAAAACATATTTCGTTTTACACAGTAAGTATGAAAAATTTATTTCGACAAAATGCTGTGAGAATGGAGAATAACCCTTATTTTAAGATCTCAATGCTAATTGTAGATTAAAATAAAATGATGCACAATTTGCACTCACTTGTGAGAGCTTTCATCAGGAATTCCACTGAAATCGACAATGTTTCGTTTAAATACTGGAAGCTTGGAATAAATAATAACTTTATTCATGCGATAAATACTGTTCTTTAAAAATAAATTTACACCTTTTTCCTATAGAAGGAGGTAAACAGAAATTTAAATAAAACATAATTTAAAAAAAAAAACATAAATTTAAAAAAAAAACTTTAACTGCAGAAAAACTACCTTACTAAATTATTTTTATCGACTTGACGCATACACAAAACAACATTTATAGTACGCGACAAATAAGTTGAACCCGTTGCTATAGTCCAGTGCTATAGCCCCCCACCTCGTTTGAGATCCGAAAATCAGATACTGCGCATTCAAGCTCGACCGCCATGATGGTTCAACTTGTGTGACGAGAATTATAACCGATTTTTGGGTTTCAATCGAAGTGGGGACTGCGTGTAACGATAGCAAATATGGTTTAATTTATTTGCCGCGTACTATAACAACGTTAAAATATTTAAAAAAAATATCATTAAAAAAAATCATTAAATAAAAAAAAATCTTGAACAACAGGATCCGCTAGTTTCAACCACAATGGCCGGACCCAAAGTGGTACACATTTAATTTAATTACTCATGTGCCAGACACCGACCCGGCTGGCCTTAGAGACACGTGACACTGTTTCAAGGGCCTCAAATGTACGACTCGGCCTAAATTGGACCAGCTATTGTGGTTAATAATAGCTCTTACGAACTTCATTAGTAATATCGGGTTTCTAAAAGAGTTGTGTTTAGAACCGACTTTGTTTAATTTGGACTATATCTATATTTAAAGTTGGTTAAATTATATTTAGAATAGACTAGCTTTTGCCCGCGGCTTCGCTCCCGCTCTACCCTACTCTACACTACTTTACCATACTCTACCCTACTCTACCAGGTAAGTGGTAAATGAGCAGGTTTTGGTTTTTTTTTATTATTTAACGGGACAAAAATTATCATATATCCTTCACCTCGTTTTAAGCTACCTTTTCACTAATTTTCAGCCTATTCGGTTTAGCCGTTCTTGAGTTATTAATAGTGTAACTAACACGACTTTCTTTTACATATAGGGTGACTGGTAATTAGTGAACGATACTTAAACACGTGATTGTAGTCATGATAACAAACAACTTGACAACAACCTGATCTCGCGAAAAAAAACCGCAAGCTCAGTACATTTTGAACGGTTAGGCGAACACAAATGTACTGACCAGCAGATTTTTTTTCGCGATTTCAGGTTTTGTCTCGTAGTAAAAGTTGTTTGTTATCATGACTACAATCACGTGTTTAAGTATCGTTTACTAATTACCAGTCACCCTATATATAGACTAGCTGATCCGGCAAACCGTCGTACCGTACCTAATAGTAGATTTTTTTTTCGTGATGTTTTCTACTTTTTTTTCACCGTTTAAACCTTCCCTAGAGTATCACAAATATTCCAAGACCAAAATTGGCTAAATCGGTCCAGCCGTTCTTAAGTTTTAGCGAGACTAACGAACGATACTATACGAGTATAAGAAGATTTAGGACAATATTTGGTCGTTTTCCTTTATTTAAAACAGTCTAAACCAGGGCTGCGGCATTGTTCGAAAGAGTTACCGGGCCCATGGTACACAAAAGGCAACTAACGCAATACTGGTGGGTTTAGTCAGTAAAAGACTGACACTCCCTCTCACTCCACCCCGAGCGGGACAAGTTATTTGATGATTTTCCAAATTAAAATATAAATAAAATAAGATACTATAATTTGCAGTGTCGTAAAGCAATAAGTAATAAATATTTTAACACACATTCAGACAAGCTAACGACAAAACCGTTTTTAGAACACATTCATTATGCGTACAGCTAAGGAGTGGATTACACTGCTGGAATCTGCATTTCCTGATAGCTAACAACTTGAGGATCATTAAATCAAGAGTAAATAGGTTATTTCTAGACAAGCGCGCTCCATCGTCGACCAAATCGTCGCTTTTGTCAGGTGAGATAATGGTCAAGCGATCTACAAAGAAAAAAGTTCAATTTAAATAATCTTTAAGTAAGGGTAATTTCTTTTGCGTCCACGTCCCATATTTTTTCCTAAAGGGACACTAACACCCGTATTTATAAAGAAATAATAACTATTTGCTAAGGAATCTCTTAATTCATTAATTAACGTACGAAATCTTCATTCAGAATTTAAATTTTTCTTATATATATAAGACAAATTGTAATTGTTGTTGTTGTGATATCGCTGTCAGCGATAAGACCGCCATTGTACCCATAGATTTAAGTTTCTGTGAATTGTTACTACATATTTTGGTGTACAATAAAGTTTATTCTATTCTATTCTATTCTGTACAATGATAACCTCGTATGTCCAGAAATCCAAACTACAAAGGAACAAAAATAGCGGTTAATTTTGTCAATTTTTAAAATATTTTTATTGCTTTTGCCTCATGTTTTGAATGATAAAAAGGACCTATTTATGTTATTAACCAATGCCGTACTTAACTATATTATGCCAGAGAAATTACATAAGAAGTTTTCTATCCCTACATACAAAATAAAATTTTCGACATACGAGGTATTCATTCTACAGCGACGATAAGTAGTTGCTTTTACTCAAGTAATTAGTTTTACTTGTTTATAAGTACTACTTGTTTATAGGTACTATACTAGGTAATAAAATAAATAACGCCAACGAATTATAAACAGACACATAGAGCGTATAATACGCTTCCTACATTGGTAATAAAAAAAAACATATCTTCCCGGTAATTTCATCCCCAGTCATTAATAACAACAACCAACAATAACAATTCCACAAGGTTTCATAAATCTATACATATAAAAGGAGAAACTGAGTGACTGACATATCAAGCTAAAGCCGAAACTATATCTTGAAACTTTGCACAAATTGTAATCAAAATGAATAAATAAAGACTGTGATTATTAATTTTTCAAAAGTGCCCTCAAAATACGGTATAAGCAGTGTTTAAGTTTTCTAAAAAATATTCTCGCGAACGAAGTCGCCGGCAAAGAGCTAGTAATATAATAACCGCACCGTACACGTGTTAGAGATGAGAGAAAAAAAATAAGAAAGAAAAAAATCGAGGACGACCGTCTATTTTCGCAAAAGATATTATGTAGGTATCTGCTAATTAGCTACGGCAAAGTAAACAAATTCTCGATGAAAATGAAACTCGATACGATAAACAAGCTTAAGAATGTTTACATCGTTATTTCACAAAAATAGTTGCGATATACAATATCCGGAGCTACTTAGAAATGTTTGTGACCACGTTAGCTTCTGCCCGTGACTTTGCCCGCGTGGAAACTGTTTTCACTCGATGTTAATTTTCCAAGGGAACATACTACGGGGATAAAAATAATTTTAGGGTAAGTTTATTATCATTATAAATATGTATATTATAAATAATAATAATAAAAAAATCTTAATTAACTAAAAGTAATTTAAAGAAAGGCGTCAAAAAACTCCTCCGCGTCACTGTCGACTGGTAACGCCTACTCAAAAGACTGGCAGGCATTGCCACGCTGTATAGCAATGCTTATCTGCCTGTCCTATCTATAAGTGTTTTTTTTTTTAAATTAGTAAAGCTATAAATATTTAAAAAAAATACGTCAGTTCATTAATTAATCAAAGATACAAATTGTTGAGGCGTGATTGATTTGTAAACATTGAAAAATCTTAACATTCAAACATACATACTTTCACATTTATAATATTATTAAAAAGTCCGATAGGATTACGTTCTTGTTGGATTTCCTGCAGGAAGAGCGGAGGCGGGTATAGAACTACCCACGAGCATTTTGCTTACAAAGAAATCATACACCTATCGATATTTATTATTAGGTAGGAGTTCCAGAAAATATGCTTGCATTGTTTAGATGGACTATGGCTGTTTGAGAAATACAATAAAAAAAATGGAAAGCGATCAAAATAATCATGATAAGAATATGCCTTGGCACCATCCTATGGTCAACTGGTAGAAAGTGCCTAAGGTATTAAGTCCACCTTTGTACATCGTTTCTTTAGTGCATAAAGTTTTAAATAAATAAATAAACTATCTAACAAATCTATCGTTAAAGTTCGAAAACATCTCTCTGGAAAGTCTCTGTAAACGATATCTCCTCAGTCAGTGTTGACATAGTACTAAATAGCTAGGTTTATTCAAGCAGACACAATTACAAGTTCCGTTGCAAGCAGGCAGGCGGCTCGATATCGGAAAGAGATGTTGTTATCTAGAACACGAGCACTCGGAGTAATCCCTTTAATTAGCAAAGCAAGACGAAATGACACCATCCACAGAACTACGACTCGTTTAGAACAGGAATATTTAATTTAAATTTTAAAATGGTTGAAGTCTGTCGGAATGTTCTTAATTCTTTATTATACACAAAACATATTGATTATATTATTATTCAACACAATGATTTGACAATGATGAGAAGTGACAATGATAATGATGATGAGTGATTTGACGTTTTGAGATTTTGACACAAAGGTTGGCTGTATGTATGCAGTTTGGATTCATGTGCCACTTTATCATTCGAACACGTCAAGTGTGAATTCACAAAATATTTATACAGATACCAGTCACGCGTCTAAATAGAAATGACACTAGTGATGTGTGTAAGGAAATAAAAGGCATCTGAATGAAATTAACGGGACGCATTCAAAGCAGACAACCGGTCTAGTCGGCGACAAAGCCGCGCAGACAGCCCGCAGCGCGCGAGACTCGTCGTGAATGCCTAATTACGACGCTGAGTAAATAACTTTTCTATTTGCCTCGGGTCGGGTCGCGTTCGGTAAAACATTAATCATGATTGAGCTAAGTGGCTTAATACGGGAGGGATAATGGCGAGCAATGATCGCCGGCAGGGGGTGGCGCCGTACGGGCGCGCTGTTGGACGTCCGCGGTGCGTCATGCGACGCCGCCCAGATGTACCGACACATACGGCGACACGATACGGCTATGAGAGCCGATGACAAGTTACATTCGGTATAACTATCGTTAACGAAAAATAAACAATTTCAGTTGTCAAATGTTGTAAGTCTATGCGGTATTTGGAGTTCTATCAGTATAATAACCAAAGGCTAAAACTATCGGGTCCCGGCCTTTAAGTACAGAAATGAAGCCGCGATGGTTCCTAAATAGAAAACACAAACATAGGGGTGGTGCGCCGCGGGCGCCCCGTACTGTTATTGTTTGTACACCAAAACTAAAGCCAGCAGAGGAAGCCCTACACGGGAACAAACGGGAAACTTTAAAAGAAACCATCAAGGTAAAAGCGCGTTGGAGCACTTCCCACACATTTTGATATGAAGCATCAATGCGAACGCTTCTTGAGAAATATGCTTTCAGTTTTACGTTATTATATATTTCAACATTATCTGGACTAATAATTAGTTCCAAGTATGAACGTTTCATCATATTCCGTAAAATTCCTCAGAGATACTTAGATACTGAAGTCGAATGTTTCCATGTCTTACATTTCGTATTCTGTGAAATACTTAACAGGTATACGAACAAATCCTCTTACATTTTCATACTCTTTTGTAATAATAACTTATATCTTACAAAAAGAAAGCTGATTGAAGTACAATCAGGTACCGTGTATGCGAATCTGTGGTATAGTAGAGAGGTGCAATATCGATATCAAGTCTCGACAAAAGTGGGCAGTATAGCGCACCGCAGGCGACGTCAGGGGGCGCGCGCCTCGCCCAGAGAGCTTTTCCTTGTCACCGGGCATAACACTAAACGATAATATTGCGATCGACTTCCGATCCTTAAACGGCAACAATTGTCGTATGTAACGTTAATGGAACCGCTGCTCCAGCGGTTTGCGAGCCGCACCCGTTTTATGCATATCGACGTCTATCGAGATTTAACGCCGATAGCAAACCATTAGTGAACGCGCATGATGTAGGATTTTATATGAAAAGGTCATTTCGGTGTGTTATCGATAGTAGGTGCTGTATCGTTTTTTTTAAAAACAATTGAACATCAATTCTAGCACATAAGTTTTGCTTCTACGCAAGTAGCTTTAAGACATGTCTGATATTACTTTTTTTACTAATATTTTATTGGTTTATTACTCCACAAAATATGTTAAAAATCGTCAACTGCCAAAAAAGCAATATCAAGAGCTAAAGGCTACGAAAACGACCGCGCTGCAAGGATTCTTTCCAATTGCGCGTCGATAAGGATTCACCTTTTAGCGTGGCCGCGACGGCACAACAATATCAAACATTTCCCACTTGCCTTGCGGTGGCTTCTTTCGATACAAGCTCAAAATTTATAAGTGGAAGGTTACGGGGTAATGCAGCGGGAAGGTTTAACTTTCAAGTTAGATGGAGTTTATTACAGTCTATTTTGAGTGTATTTTAGAGAGGCGAGGCGACAAGAATCATCAAAGCTAGCTCTAGAAATGGAAGGCGATTTAGCAAACCCGCAGGTTTATAGATGTCACCGGATAATTGCAAACAACGTGGTTTATAGTAAACTTTATTCTCAATTAGGATCAATCTTTAGATGGGATTTTAATATATGCAATTACTTCAAAGTTATCTTCATGTGCAAAATTTGTTTTTTAATCAAAACCTAATTGTGGCTTAAACTCGCACGTGTACATCAGCTGTCCTCTTTAGTTTTTTTTTGTACAAATAAAGAATAAGAATATCGGTTTTAGCCAATAATCCGGTGATATTGACAAAATATTTGTTCAATAGTTGAATTCAGACTCATATGACGTAATAAAAATAGGTTAATCTTGACATTACGACTTCAATCAAGAAAATCATTGAGGGCCTCTTTCACCACCGTCAAGTAAAGTGACGAGTAGGCTAATCGTCAGTTAAAGTCACCCGTAACTTCATGTTCGAGTTTCACGATGTCCGAGTAGCACTAATCATAAGATTAACTGACCAGTAACTTACTTGCCACATGCTCTGCCAATTAGGATACTTACTTGGCAGTTAACGGTGATTTTTTACTGAATATTGTATTGTGTATTTTTTACTGTAGTGTCTGTAGCCTTTCTGTTATTTGCGCATATCATCAAAGAAAGTTTTTAAAATATGGTATTGATTTCTTTGATTGATTTGGATGAATTAGAATATTCCACGGTGCTGCATATACCGAGGATTCGCGTCTTTAAATTCCATGTTGATTATTTTCCGAATCTAGATGTAACTGATTTGCTAGATTCCGTTTATCAGTGAAGTAAGTGCATAATTATAAAACATTAAATTATACCTAAATCGCAAAGGTGAGTGGTGGTTTTTTCTAAGTGATTTTACTAATAACGTAGCATACAATACGCGGCATATAAGTTGAACTAAAATGGCGGATGATTTGAGCAAGAGATACCAAAATATCCCTCTCATTTGTAGAAAAGTTTGCAATTCTGTCTCTTTTATAAGTTCACACGCATTATTCTACAACACAACATTCAAGACGCATCCGAAACCGACGTTACAGATCTAAAAAATATACACAAAAAACAACTAACAATGACATCTGGCGAGTACCTGATGTATTATTGAACGAATGTTTCGAATGATTTGGTATGTCATTCACTTAACCCGTAAGTAGTTACTCGAAGCTTTATTTTCGCTTGTGAAATTGATAGAGGATACTCATAACTTTTACTTGCCAATTAACTTTAATCTTTACTTGGAGATGGTGAACGAGGCCCTGAGTCTATTCTCAACTTAACAGACAATTTAAATATAAACCTAAGATCTTAGCCAGTAATAGATACAATTATGAAATTATATTCTTAGCTGATAAACAATCTGACAAAATCGATATTCAACGGTATAAATGCAGATGACCCAACAGAAAAATACAAATAGAATATATTCCAAAAAAAAAAGACTTTCATAAAGAAAAATATCGTATAATATTTATTAATTAGCGAATACATCCTCTTGTAAAGGATGTGGAAGTTCGCTTGGCATTGCTAGACTCGCTCATGAGGAACAAGTTCGCTATAATTGGCAGTTTACAGGAAACTATAGCTTATAGTTCATCGGTGCGAGCGTCCCCATCCGCTACAATATTATTGAACCAATTAATTTCTTATTTCTATACCACTGTTGCAAAAGTCCGTTTCCTGTCTAAGATAAAATGTAGAAATGATATTCGAGGAATATGATAAGACAATGTTGTGATGATGTGTTATCGAGCCTCAAAAAGATATCAGAAAAACTGAATGGCAGTGGGACCGATGGCTGCTAAGGCTGTTGGACTATTCGGAAGAGCTACCGTGCCTCTGAAACGCAAAGGGCGACTGGAGAGACACAGGGTTTTAGTCAGTAAAAGTCTGACACGCTCTCTCACTACATCCTGAACGGAAGAACTTATTTGATGATTTGTCTAAAAAAAAAATGGGATAAGGAAATCCAAAAAAAAAAAATATTTGTGAGAAAAATCGTGTCTAAAAACATAACTCTAAAATGTTTCTCAGTATGTAACGTAAATAGAAGTTCAAATATTGCACTCTGCCATGAAGATAATATTTTGAAATGCATTTTGAGTACGTAGAATTTCAATACGACTAAGTATATTAAATTTATGACAAGTAGATATGATATTGAAAATATCTTACGCCTGACTGCACAACCCTAACTCGAGATTGTAGAGTACGAAACGGATTCACCGAAAGAAATTAATATTAACTCAGCAGCATCGAATCCAATATCGAATATCAGAAAATACAGATTCCTTGAAATCATTTTAGAACTTAAAAAACGAACAGCATTACGTATTTAATGGCATAAAAATCTTCGTAACTCAACAATAAATAGCATCCGAAAACGAAACCAAACAAAATTCGCTTCAGATGGTAGTGCGGGACTGTGGGGAACAGGGCGAAGCACGAGAGACGGAGGGAGGGGGCTCCGTGGTGTTGCCGGCTCACAATGCTGATTGAAAGCAAATAATGAAATCATAGGGAATGGAACCCCAGCCGCACCCGCAAATACTGTGAAAAATTGCACTCGACTCTCACAACAGTGAATGCACAAAATACAATACGGAAACCTGGTCAAATACCGACCGTGTTCGTGTTTCACGCTGCCAAAAGCATTGACGTTATCCCACCGAAAAATATTTATTTGTTTACTTTAAATATCATCATTTCATATAGAGCTTTTACGGTATTGCTAGTATTATTTTCATACGTGAACCTCAAATATAACCGCTACAATGAGTAATTTATAAACCGTTCAGTGAAACTAAGCTTCCTAGACTTTTCTGGGGGGTTTCGAAATATGTCTTTGAAATGCGTGAGTGGGGGCAAGATTCCAAGAATTCAGGCTTTGAACGTTGGTAAATTGTTCGGCGTTATTCTATTCAGTCACCTCAAAAGAGCGTAACAAAAAATTAATGGGAACATTTACGTAGGTAGAACGTTTCAGAAAACATCTTTACGCCCTGTGAATAATAACAAAATGTTTTTCTACTTTATAACCACACGCAAACTCAGATGTTAACTTTTGATATCTTTCAAAATACAATATGTTTTGTGTTCGTAATGATTTGCACGTGTTAAAGATTATACGATATTTTGATACATGAAATGTTTCCACAGACCAATTATTTCCAAAATATACACATTTCTATAGTATTTATACAAGTGCTTTCACGGGAGTATTTCACACAATTGGCATTTTGAAAATGAAATATTTCCGTGGATCCTGAATGTGGGACTGAATAACAGCGGCGTATTAAAGGTATTCACTGAATCGGCCGCTAGTTAACATACCTAACATAACTACTGGAAAATATTTCAGTTGAATTTTAATACCGAAAATATATGTTCAACATTATTACAGAAATGGCAATTAATGACTTTTATTTAATGAACAAAATATCAATCAGAGCCAGCCTAAAGTTAATCTTTTGTAACATAAATTTTCACTGAACACTGTTTTGCCAACGATTCAACTCTAACAAAGAAATAGGAAACCCGACGCTAGCTGCAACATTGAATCTTTACACAAACAAGAAAAAAGCGGCCACCCTCGATATTTACACCATAATTCACGAAAAGCTACACAAAAAGGTGTGTTCTTCCAATTTTCAAATACGCTAGACTTAGTATCGTGGCTTCGCGATGGGCGATCATAAAGAAAGCGGTCAAACACTGGCGACAAACAGAGGAGCGTCTGGCCGCGCCTTAGTTCAAACACCACTTGACCGATCATCCGTACCGCGACCATATTTTACCAAGCCAACGATATATTGCCATGTTTTATATTGATGTTATGTTGGTATATTTAATTGAAATATGTTCAGGAATTTTGGGCGTTAACTAACCATCATCATCTTCCTGCCCTTTTCCCATGTTATTTGGGGTTTATTCTGTATAGCTAACCTTTTGAATACCGTAATTAGAGACACAATAGAAAGACAATAGGTGTGCGGACGCCGGCATCCTCTTGGGAATTAATGAAGTGAAGATTTATTTATTTAGTATATACCTAATTTATTGTAACCCATTACACATACAAAAAGGAAACTAAAACACATACATACAGTGGGCTGCCTTATTGTATTCCGCGATCTCTTCCAGGTGAAAAATCTCAACAAACATAGTATATTAGGGCACCTTCATATTAGCCGCAACGTGCCGCGCGACAGCAGCGCTGCTGCCGCGCTGCTTTGTTATTGCGAACTGACGTGCGACTGCAGCACTGGCACTTTACGGTTAATTTGAAGGCGCCCTTACAACAAACATAACATTTATTTACCATGACTACAGAGAAACTACTGTCTGTCTATCTGTTCTTTAAAAATAATGTTTTTGGTTTTTCTGTAAGAGAAAGCAGAGACTACCAAAAACATACATGCTATAATTGCGAAAAATTATAAATATAATTAGTATATTACAATAAACATAACATAGTATTCAATATCTCTTTTAAATAAGCAGTACCTTTGCACAATTTGTTTTTATAATAATTTATCTGCCCTACATTTATGTGTGAACATAAATTATAAAATAAATATTAAATAAGACTATAACATTACTATACTATGTTAAACGCAAATTGCAATGCACTGGTTTATATGATTTGAAATAAAAACTTATCAAATTAGAAAAAAAGCTATTTAAAAAGAACTACGCACGAAAAGAAATACTTATATATTTTCAAGCCAGAAAATTCAGCTCATGTTTGTTCCCCATTGTTAAGCGTCCATCGATGGCGTCGATTATGAAAATGACATGTCAGCGATGTCAGTGCGCCGCGTCGTCGAGACATGCGCCTGATGCTAATGATATACAAATGAAGCGAGACAGACTGCCTCCGCATTTGATCAAAATATAACCAACCCCTGCTATTGAAAATGTGCATGATTATATGAGTGTTAAAATTAACGTTCAATTTTTTCATGAGCACAAAATTAAAGTGACGAAACCGGGACATATACTCATATTGTTCTGATAGACGGTCCCGGTTTTACTAAATGAAGCTGCATTTGTAAATAGTTAAAAACATAATATTGCCAATATCGAAAAGCTGCGGCGTGTGGTAAAAATATGAGTGTGTGTGGCTGTATATGTGTTGTGTTTTATTGCCCCAAAGCTAAAACTTAATTATTTTTATAAGAGTATATTACGATTAGTATAACTAATATAAAACGAGAACGATCTTATCTTTTATTAGGTATATACGATTATATACTTTTCTAAACTAATATAATAAAGGGAAAGGTTTGATTTTAGTTGTTTGTATGTTACAATTTAACTCAAAAACTACTTGACCGATTTTAAAAATTCTTTCACCATCAGAACGCTACATCTTCACTGAGTAATATATTTGTTTTCTATTTTTATGCAGGCAAAGCCGCTGACAGAAGTAAGTATATAATAAAGAGACAACTTCAATAAAATACCAGAAGTAGTATACTCAATTTTAAGATATACTTTGAACAAAATCATGAGCAATTCTAACAGATCTGCCTCTGATGACACCTAGCATTTTAATTTGTCAACAAAACATAAAATTCAGGGTCGAACCCCAGTAATTTCACTTAACAACTGTGTCGCATCCCACTAATAGTGAAGTTCATTGCGTATTAACCATAATGAGATTTTAATTGAGGCGTCGCGGTGATCTGTCCTCGGATACAGTTAACTTCATTAGGATAGCCGCCAATTAACTTACGTAATGTAATTGTGATGTTAAACTATTTATCACAAACATATGTTGTTATAGCTCTACTAATTAAATGAAATCAGTTGATTTCGATAGATTTTGAATGCCAAATTGAAAACAAATATTGAGCTTTTCTGTAGATATCTTTTACAAAAGCTGGTCCTTCGAACCGGATAGCTTTTATTAGCCATCCGGCTCCGCGGACCAGCTTCGTAACATTGAACATCGTTATTGAAGTATTATAACCCGATATATTTAGATCTTGACACTACGTAATTCTTGAAAGCCAAAATTTGTATATGACATGATGAATAACACCAAATCATGTAAACATACACTTTACTTGGTTAATTAATTTACTTGTAAGCTTACAAACACTATTACGAAAATAAATTTAGTAATCAGCTAAAATAGAACATCTATTCCTAATTGTGGAATTAACATGATAGAGGTGAATGTTGGCGTTAATTGAGTTATACCTGGGTTATGAGACTCATGGTGCTGACAAGTGATGTTACATTATAAGAATACTAACTTTAGTTGGCGAATAGCATAGACAATTGAGGATTTTAATTTCCAGACTGAAGTATTTGATTAATCCAATTGTACTTTGGAACTAATACAGGCGTTTGGACAGTTAAGATTCCAAAAAGGTAAGGTAACACTTCAAAGGTAACCTGCATCCCGGGGGTGTGCCCTACTGTTCTTTATTACCATCTACTATATGGAATTTGAAAACTACGCAGGATTATTTCTCAATTTGGTTTTATTTTTTCCTATTCAAAGTAGTTTTATTTTTACTACGATGTGCTAAACGGTACCCAAATATTTATCAACTACTGCCTCCCACTATATTCGTGATAATTTCGAGGGAACCATCAGTGTTCAAGTTGTCATCTATGTGGAGATGCAAATGAGCGAGCGGCGTCAAGCGTGGCGCCGCACAGTATTGTCATTGGTAGCTAGTTCGTGGACAAAATTCAATTGAATATTTTCAAGGAAAATCATAAAAAAGAATATTTTAAATTATTTTAGGCACTTATAATACATTACAAAAAAATACAATGTGGGAAGAATGATGAAAATTCAGTCAGTGACAGTGCTATTCTGTAAAAATGTTACGTAGAAAAGTGAAATGAGATGTCATATTATTTGATTGAATTTATAGAAAGCCCGCTTCACTGGAAAAAATATAAAAAACGAAATTAAATATTTTCAGTGCTGCCTAATCTTATCACATGTTGATATTTACGATAGTTGGTAATTTAGTTTAGAATCAAAGGTAGCCATTAGCTGGCAGGAAAATGAACAATAGATTAATGTCTGTAGTAAAAATGAGCATTTATATATTTTGACCAGATAGCTAACTTCAATGAGAGCACTGTGCACCGCCCGTGGCGCCAAACTGACGGCCGCGACTAATCGCTGCCACGACATACGTCGATCGCACTCATTTGCGATTTAATTGTGGATTATTTTGATTTATCTACACATGTAAACACCTAAGAAATATATCTCCGTTAAGTATGGTCATTTTGTGTGGGGAATATGTTATGAATCTGTCGGTACCCTATATGGATGCAACAAGTACATTATATAAGTTTTAAATTAATTCTATTTGATTTTATTATAAGACTACAGAAAAAAAAATGAGCAAATACGAAAAAATAGAAGAAAAAATTATAAAATACATACAGAGACGTCGAAATCTTAAAAAAGCGCACCTTTTAAAGACTCTCTAAAGCTCATCCTTCAAGAAATAATGTCATTGGACGCTAAGCTGCCCTAAGACCAGTAAATGTTTTCCCGCAGTTTACAAGGATCTATTAGGGACAGTTTGGAGTGTTTTCGGCATACGTTGGTTGTTCGTTGGGGCGTAATTAACGCTAGGTGCCAGGCGTCGTGACGCATTCGGCTCACGGCTGAGCGAGCCCGACCCACGTGCGTGCCTAGTGTCACAGCACCAACGAACCATTGCTGATAAACCGCGTTAAAATGGAACAAGGGTGTGTAATGGAAGTTTAGCAAGCGTTAGGATTGGGTTGAAAAAAAAAAGAAATGATTCCAGGGTAACTTTTAATTTATTGGGAATCTTTCAGGTGGTAAAAGTACTTATAAAAATGTTCATATTTAACTAAGAGTTGGTCCCGTGATAAAAAGGAGGTCGTTGTCAACATCATCATTATTTCAACCGAAACACACACGTGGATACAGGTCCAATAAGCGACCCCACAATAACCGGTCCTGTTTATCTCGAATCCATCAGTGTCCCCCGGACTCTCACCAGGTGATCGGTCCACCTTGTGGGAGGGCTTACTACGCTGCTTCTGCAACGCGGTCGCCACTCCAGAACCAGGCTATATTCCTAAGTATCTACTCTCACATTCAGGACTGCCAATAAATTAAAAGGACTCTGTAAACCTGTATTACACGCACAACCACTTTATATGCATTTTCTACATTTAAAAACTTTTACAGTTCTGGATAGAGCGAGAGAGTTTCAGACTTTTACTGACTAAAATCCACCAGTGTTTTTTCAGTTACCCTATAACCTGTGTACCTAAGTTTTAAGATTTTTATTCTGTATTCCGTAATATAGCGTATTTTATAAGCTTTTATTTAGCTTCACCTGACCGATGTTTGTCTGTGATCAAATCTAGCAATTATAATTTATTTACAGATTGAGCTGAAATTTTGCATGCATGTGTAAATCTCGTGACAATGCAATATTATGGTGGCATGGAGCTGATCTGATGATGGAATCGGAAGATGAACTCGATAATAAGCGCATCAAAATAACCCTATTGTGTTTAAGCCTTTTGCAATGGTCTTGATGAATATAAATTTTAAAATTTGATCGTTTTAACCCCGTGGAGGGTCGATCCGGTACGTGAAACAGTATCGATTTGTAAAGATAAAATAAAAAAATAAAGTTCTTTTTTTCTAAAACTCGAATTAATATACGCATGTACGAAATTAATTTCTTTAAGTAAACGACCAATCACCTTGTAGGTAGTTGTCAGTCGTTGCGTACTAACTACAGGTCATGTCATCACAAAATGATTTTCATTGATAACTTGTTTTCTTTGAACTTTATTTAAAATACATTAATTAAAATATAACCGTTCATTGTGGCGACACTTGGGGAGGTCTATTTCCAACAGTGGATGTTTTTCGGCTGAAATGATGATGAAATAAAATATACCCACGTTAATGTTATTTATCAATAATATTCATAAGCTGTTTTCAATTAGTAAGTCTATTTTATTTAGATTACACTGATTGCCTTGTAAAGGCATTACTTAGCTATTCAACCATATCGCAATTGAATGGAAAATCTAAAAAGCCGTATAAGATTTTAATTAGGAGTGTACCGTCTTTCATTGAATTTTTTTTTATCTTACAAAGCGCCGACAACCAACGGGACTATCTACAGTGCTTGTAATGGTTTCTTCTAATAGGAATCTTATAATTCTGTCAGAAAGCGGTCTAGAGATGATTTATTTATTTGATTGATATACTTAACACCAAATCTGTCTTTGAAAGCTCATTCATTTTTTAAATAGAAATTATCTGTAGATATAAAAGGCAAAGCCCAAAACCTTGGACCTAAACTGAATAAAGATTCCTTTAATGATGTACACACAGAATAAGGATTATTGGAAATTGACCCCCTGAAGGGTTAAAAAGGGGTCCATTTTTTTTTTCAAATTTCAGAAACGTTTCTTCAAATAAACCAAGTATTTCTGAATTGTCAAAATGTCGATCAGTCAAAAAAGTGAAGCCAAACTGCACGTTCCAAAGCGTAGATCTCTATGGAGAAGAACGTGCAAAAATCTCCATGGGCACTTTTAATCACCTTGAGTTACAAAAATCTTGGTTACATATTTCTATATCGTTACTATTATGTGAGCAAAATGTAAATGCATGCATCCATCAGCCTTATAATGTTCCCACTGCTGGGATTCAGGCCTCCTCTCTAGAAGAGGTAATGGGCCGTAATCAACCACGCGGGCCCAGAAAATGTAAGCAAATAATTTAATAAAAATAATTAGTCATAGAAGCTAGTGCTTCATGAAATTAACCTTTCTATTCATCTGGATGTGAATTCAAACTTATATCAAATGAGATGCATATTAAACCAAATATTTTTTAAGTAAACAGGGACAAAATTGATAACAAGGGCAATAATAATAAAAAAATTGTCATCACCGCTCACATTTTTCCAGGGAACACTTCCAATTAACACAATTGTCTCGTCGTATAGCGAGCGGTGGACATAAAACTACAACAGCAGCGAGGTGGAACGTTAAACCGCTGCAGACTCGAGAATGGCAGGTTTACTGCCGCTGCAGACACGCTGCGTTTATTGCGTGTTGCGTGTTGCTGGTTATGACGTTTATTCACAACCTGCTCCTGTGAGATGTCGCGCGGTTATCTACTATATTACATAATTATATCTATATATATAAAAGAAAGTCGTGTTAGTTACAACTATTTATAACTCAAGAACGGCTGAACCTGAACTGAAAGTTGGTGGGAAGGTAGCTTAGAACATAGGCTTTTTTTTTCGTTAAATAAATAAATAAAAAATACAAAACCTGCTCATTTATTGGTATAAGGTAGAGTAGTGTAGAGTAGGGTAGAGTAGGGTAGGGTGGAGCGGGAGCGAAGTCGCGGGCAAAAGCTAGTATACATACATAAAAGGAGAAACTGACATATCAACTCACAGCCACGACGGAACTGTAAAATTTTGCCAACATTTCCTTATTTGATGTAGACAAGCACTAACTAAAATGCACCCCTTAGGGTATGAACACCGGGGCCAAATTTTGTATGAGAAAACTACTTTCATACGGGCGAAGCCGCTGGCAGAATCTAGTAAGATATATACAATTTGGTTTTGGATTCAAGATAATTGGAATTTTTTGGATGGATGGAGAGGGAGAGAGATCCAAAGAAAAGATGGATGGAATGTGTGATTTCAAAGGAAAGTTAGTTAAGCGTGACAGGTGACAGGATAGAATAAAGGAAAAAAAAATGTGATGTTCTGACCGCAAGTAATATGGGACAAGGGCAGGAAGATGATGATGATGATTGGGATTTTGAAAACGAAGTCACATTCCGTTTACTCTGCGCATGAGAAGAACTTAGGCTGTTTAAGTAAGTCTTCAACAGACTACGCTATATTTATAAAGAAACAGGTAACATAACAAGCTTAAAACTTTGTCATTTTTCATGATACCTACAGTTATGAAATTATGTACATAGATTCTTTGCATAAAAATATTGCACCCGTGTTTCGGGTTTCGTATATACTAAAAATAAGGTTGTATAACATTCTTCAAGGTAGTGCCTACATCACAAAGAGCGGAAGGAACTTCAATCCAACCAGCAAGCTCACGAAACCTCTTGTTTTATTTACACTTACATATTTAGTATTATAAAAATATTTATCAGAGGAAAAATCAACTCGATTTTTCGAATAAATTAGTCACCTTATAACTTTGATAATCTCTAAATTGAACATTCCTAGAACACCCCAAAAGTTGGAAACTATTAACTAAGAACTTAATTCGAAATCAAAACTAATTCAAACCTCCCAACGCATTTTGATCTCAAATTATAAGGCACCCGGTCATTACGTCATACTGCACACAACGCTTTGACGTTTCCGACGAGATTATTAACGCGTTATTTTCGTTGCCCTAATAATAAATGCGGGTAATATGGCCGTCGTCGTTCGTATAAGAAAACTGACCTCGGCCGAGTGAATAAACCTCTGATCGAAAGTGCGGGGGCGCGACGGTCCCGGAGCATAAATCAGACTCCCCTCGCGATAACGCTGGAGCCTTCAATTTGGCACATCCTTAAAATGACACACGAGAAGCACACCCCTAACGACGCCCGCGTCAACTCTCACACCACGCTTATAAATAAAATCGCACACATATTACCGCATTATATGTCATTGGCCCAGTGGTAACGAGCGATGCTTTCAACTGGTGACATTTGTAAGGTTGTGAGTTTGATCCCTAGATTGACATATGCTTTTTTGTATTGAATTGTAAGGGGTTTCTACAAAAGCCCTCATTAGAATCTTTTTTACCAACTTTATGCTCTTCTGAAGTATGTCGTAGGTACGAAAAATAAGATCAATGAAAGATACGTTTTTAGGGTTCTGTACCCGAAGGGTAAAAACGGGACCCTATTACTAAGACTTCGCTGTCTGTCCATCTGACTGTCACCAGGCTGTGTCTCAAGAACCGCGACAGCTAGACAGTTTTAATTTTCACAAATTATGTATTTCTGTTGCTGCTATAACAACAAATACTAAAAACAAAATAAAATCATTTTTTTAAGGGGGGCTCACATATAACAATCACGATTTTTTTGCTCGATATCAATCATGGCAACAGGTAGGCACTTGAAATATTCCCAAAATACTCAATGTTATTTTTACTTAAATAATGAATAATAGAATTAAAATAAAATAAATATTTAAGGGGGACTTCTATACAAAAAACGCCGTTTTTTTGCCTCTTTTGTTGTTGTTCTGTTGTTTACCTAGTCAATGGTACGGAACCCTTTGTGCGCGAGTCCGACTCGCACTTTGCCGGTTTTTTAGATACATGAATTGGCATGCTAGGTCACAGGTGTATCAGTATTAGATCCCACTTTAAAATCTACAACTGCCGTCTATTGTCATAAAGTAAATTTTTCAATCAACTCAGCCCTGTGACGACCACATACGTCACACTCGTACATCTTTATAACGTTATTTTACTGTCATACTGAACCTTTTCCGCTTATCCCTGAAATGTTTGAAAAGAAACGTCACAAAAACCAATAACCGTTTCGAGTATTGGTAGGTGTACAAATAAAGGGTTATCGATCTGACATGGGCATGGGGTAGTTATAAATGGGAACAGGGGTGCACTCAATGTCAAAAGTCAAATTCGTAATTGAATGCAAGAAGGGAGTTTCGACAGTAAAATAAATTGTTTTGTGTTGCGTAAGATTGTTTGTTAGTATAAATTATATTTGATAGACTATCTCATCATACATATTTAACCCCGTATAGAAGAATGTTTAAGATATCCTTCCTAAGTGCTCAATACGAGTACCAATATCAACCATGGTGATGGCAATTTTTCTGAAAAGGAAGCCCATGGTTTTAGAACAGAAATGGAAGGACCACCCGCCTAGGTTATTGTTCGAAAAAGTTTGAAGCACCCTCTACTCTTAAAGTGGGAAAAGTCATTAGATGATTTCCCACCTCCCGAAAAAATTAATGTGCTCAATATGAAAGGGAAACATGCTTTTTTTTTAAGCTGTGCTTTGTCTGTCAATGATTTTTTTATTTTTTATTTTAATCATTTAGTTTCCAATTCGTATACGTATTTCCACCTACGTTATAGTAAAACCATCAGGCGCTTGAAGGCAATTATCCAATCCACAGGGACTGTTAGCTCTTACCCAGGCATTTCCAATTTTATTGGCACCGTATATTCGTCAATTTAAGAGTCGTTTCCACATATAGATGCGGAGAGGTTGCTCGTGTCGCAGCGAAAGCAATCAGGGCGGCGTCGTAGACAAACTGTCGGGGCGGGCCTTAATTGGCGGTCGCCGAGATTTATGCGGAGAACCGATCGTCACGCGGTCGCCGATTTCGTCCGACCGCAGGGTCCCAGAGACCCCGGCTCCCGAGCCACGTAACACGACCGCGTCCACGACAAGTCGAGGGTTAACCCATAGTAAACACTGGCCAAGCACTTATTAACACATTGCATTTGAACAGATACGGTAAAGGTTTGTGAACCGCAATTATGGTACTAATTAGATTAAGTACTCTGGTTTTCGAGATCTTACTTAACGTATCATGTCGGGTTTTAAGTTTATCTGATCTGTTTCTGTCGGTAATTTTCGACCTCAGAGTTTCGACAGTCCAAAGTCTCAAACACGTAGTGAGCGAGCTTAGTAACAAAAATGCTTCCTTATTTGTAAAATAGAAGACCTTATTCCTGCAATGAGATAATTTCAGGCTGAAATCGTGACTTATGTGTAAGCTACCCGGTATTGGTTTTAACAAAATAATTAACATACAACCCGTAAAATTAAATTGAAACGTCCAATCTTACGAGTGAAATGGAGAATTCCACAACAGAAATTAATATTAAAACAATGCATGCATTCAAAATATGCATGTCGGTGGAGATGCGTCAGAACTGAATAGTTAATTAAAATAGCCGTTGGATAATTCAATTACGCATTGTTATTAACATCCCTGTCAAAACTTTTGCTTGAGTTTTTCGATTGAGCTCGTTTCATTTTCAGGTAGCTTAAAAAGTGGTGTAGCACGGTATGCTTCGTTATTTTACACATTTTTCTTTTTTTTTTTACTATATAGCATGCGGCTACGAAAAATATCTATTTATTAAAGCTTTATGCACTAGAGTACAAAGGCGGACTTAATGCCATAGACATTTTCTACCAGTAAATGTTCTAAGGGCATTTTTAATATCGTGCGGATTTCACACGCATGCGGATTTGCTCCGCATGCGTTATCTCCACAAGTTTAGTTTTTAACCCCCATCGGAAAAGAGAGGTGTTATAAGTTTGACGTGTGTCTGTCTATCTGTCCGTGGCACCTAAGCTCCTACACGAATAGACTGATTTTGACGCGGTTTTTTTGTTTGAAAGCTGACGTAACCGTAACAATTTATGAAGATCTGTGCAGGTGTTCAAGGTCATCAGCTCGTTTGTTAACGGCGGTAGGGTTTTTAAACACTTAATTGGTATTTACTTTATTTTAAACATATGTGTGACCTAATATTTGAAATACCTACTCGTGTATAATCTCTCGCTCCAAGGTAAGAACCCTGGATTGCTTATTAACATAGCAAAATCTTTTAAATTTGGGCTCATTAGATTTGTCTTGACCAGTTCTACTTATACATTTCTCATGATGACAAGGATCTGACGCTAGAACTGGGCGGTGGCTGATGGAGCTTTGGAATGCCTACTAGTAAAACTATCGAGTTTGGGCATATTAGATTTGTCTTAACCAGTTCTATACATTTCATATTGATGACAAGGAATGTCGGGAGTTATTTTAATGTTATAGTTATATTTCACATGTTTACCTAGTGTCATATTCGCACTAGCGAAAAAGCTCTATAAATAAAGATTAAAAAATGTCCTCTTCATACAGGTATTTATTGTAATGCGTGCAATAAGCCAGCGATCTCTCGCGCCGGGGTTTGGTTCAAGCCATGCTCTGAGGAGTGGCAGGCGGTCGCCTCCTTCTGCGAAGCAGTAATGCTAGCAAAGGAGGAGGCCGACCGCATCAGGCAACGGCGTACACGCCGCCGCCGCCGCCGGGATTCCGATCCCGATTTCCGGCCACCGTAGGCGCGGGCACGCGGACGGCGGGCAATGGGTAGCTCGCTGTCCGTCCGTCCGGTAACAGACCGGTCCGAGCTCAAGTCGTTTACGGCGCGCACTGTTCCCGCGCGCCTCAAGGAGTTGTCAGCAAACTGTAGGGGCCCAACAGGGCCGAAGCCTACTGGGGTCAAAGGGTATGTGAAAATGGCACCCGGGGCCCTGGGACCAAGACGAAGAATGGAACGGGGTAGGTTTTTAGTCAGTAAGAGTCTGACACTACTTCCCGCTCCACCCAAGGGCGGGATTTGTCATTGGATGATTTTACCTACCATAAAAAAAAAACGCGAGAAGCGCTTTTTTGTCTTTTGAAATTTTCTGCATGCGGATCAGATCCGCATGCGTGATGAAAACCGCATGATATTAAAAACAACCTAAGGAAACATACTCCCAGGAACGGGTACGACTGGTACCTTGTCCTGGTATAGCTCAGTATATGGTCTACCCGTATGCCTAAGTCGTCTACGGCGCGCATTGCGCCTCAAGGAGTTGTCAGCAAACCGTAGGGGCCCAGTAGGGTCCAGGCCTAGTCTGGGGCTCTGGGGAGGTACGAAAATACATACCAGGGCTCTGGATCCAAGGCAGGGAAGGAACACGGCAGGTTTTTAGTCAGTAAGTGTCTGACACTTTTTCCCGCTCCGCCCAAGGGCGGGATCTGTCATTGGATGATTTTACCTACCATAAAAAAAAACCCGTATGCCTGCAAATGCGTTTGATACCAATCTGATCAGCCGTTCAAGCGTAAAGAAGTATTAAACATACACATTCACAAACAACCGTCATTATATTAGGGGGATTGAAATTGCGAAGTGGATTATTTATTGTTGAACGGATTTCGATGAAACTTAGTACATAGGTAGAGCATGTCCTGGAACACTTTTACCTTGGGAATATGTTCCCTTGGGATAATTTTCTCGCAGAAAAGATTTGACTTGGACAAAAATCTAAATGTCCAAATAACCAAAAATTTTGTTTTTGATACAGAACAACATTCTACAGCTTAATATACATTACTCGCTGTACCCGCGGTTTCACCCACGTCTTAAGTTACTACTCCACTCTTGTTGGTCGTAGCGTGATGTTATATAGTGTATATTCTTCCTCGATATATGAACTATCTACCACATTTTTTTTTAATCCGAACTAGTAGTTCCTGAGATATTAGTTGAACGAACAATAGTTCATAATTTTTTTTTCAAAATCACCATTTATTAACAGATTTTTTAATACTTATTATTTTTTTTACATATATTTTCACATATTTTCTTTTTAAATTTCACAGTTAAAAAAAAACAAGGTTTTGATTATTTAAACGCCCCAGGCGCTGGATTTTTTGCGTTCCAGAGCCGCTATTATTACGTAGTCAAAAAATAAATAAAACGAGATATAGCTTCGAAACAGAAATATTTAAAATTTTATTCAATCATTTATGTTTTAACGTACGAACAGCGTCATCGACTGGTTACCCCCCTCCCCCTTTTCAAAGGTCTTTTAATGTGAGACGGGTACCCAATTGATGCTGCTATATATACCTACCCAGAGCTGTAACTAGCCTAGCCTTATAGACGCCCAGTGCAAGCTTCTATAACTGCGTCTCTAGAAGTTTTAATGTTACCTAGACCTACGTAAATTCTTTCACCAGTACAAGAGCGAGCTCTTGTACCCTGTCTAGGATAGGTTACACGATAAATAATAGTTGTAGTATGTATGCTACTAACTACCAAGTATAGTACAAAACTTAGGTCCTGGTTTAATCATTTATGCACCCATCGATGGGTCTACGCCCTGTGCTTGAGCACCGCTGGCACCGCCCTAGTTACGGCACTGTACCTATCTACTATATTTCCTGTGTTTGTTTAAAGCCAATATAATAAGCACAAGAACACAATCGCTAAAAACGAATACAACGAATTGCAAGAACACAATTTGTTGTATTCGTTTTTTTTTTTCACTGTATCATTTTTCATTTGTATGTAGGTATGTATATAAGTATATATTTAAGGTCTCACACGCCGATCTGGGCGCGTTGGTCTCCATACATTTTATATGGAATCTAGACTTGTAGCTATACTTGATTCACGCCACGCGACGTCGTTCTACGTACAAATCAGGCATGTTACACGTGTGCGTCGGTCTAATATAGTTCTAGCTTTATTATTCTTCTTATATTTTTTGTTCGTCTTCTGTTAAGTTGCACTTTCCATGTTATGTCTCTGCACCGCCCTAAGATCGACTGGCAGAAAATTCCTAAGGCATCAAGTCCGCCTTTGCACAGTGTTTCATTAGTGCAAAAGTTTTAAATAAATAAATAAGCAACTAAGAGCTTTTAAATATGTTTAAAGTTGCATCACCTTTATAAAATTATTTAAACACTTTTCCCGATGACGAAAGCTCTGACACAGGTCGCAAGCGGAAAATTGCAATATTTTTTTAATATTTTTATTACATCACAGTTAATATGATGGGATACATAGAGGAGAGCACTTTCGTGTATAAAGCGAAGCGAACACGGGAAATTAAATTGACAAAGACCTGGCTTGAAACAGTAAAAGTATCTTATTTGCTTTGTTGTGAAGGTATACTTTTTTTTTAAAGCAGCGTATATTAAAATGAATTTGTTATTTCAAAGACTTTGGCCGTCTTTGTAAAGTGCTTTTACGAAGTCCTATATGTGAAAAATAAGTCCTTCATAACTACATGTTCAGTCATTATACTCTGTAAATAATAGCTGGGAGTGTAGCGAGTAAAAGGGACGTGTACCGTGTCGTGTATCGGTACACGCTACACGTATCGATAGTTCTGGAGATATATGTGGCAGTTAGATGAAGCAAAAGGTTTCTCCAGACGACAGTCGGTTGTTTTTGCGGGGTGGGCGAGGACGCGGGGCCGGTACTAGTGCCCTCTCCGAGGGGGGAGCGGTACCATTTTCAATTTGCTTTATTTGCGCTTGTTTTAATAGCGCTCACTCCTTATTGCTCGCGCGGACGGCCAGCCAAATTGCTTCGTGCCCGGACGCCTTTTGATTAAGGAGAAACACGCGCGAAAGAAGTAGGCGTAAAAACAAAGTTCCCGAACAAACAGAAAGATGACACTGTGTACTAGACTAGCAGTCTGGAACAAGATAACATTCTTATTATTAAATTAAAATCTTAGAGGACTTATGGTTAACTAGTCAGACTACCTTCTGTGAAAGTTTAAACACTCCGAATACAGATCCCCGTTTTGGAAAGCTGCATTTAATCCAAAAATAATGATAATAAGCCCTTCAAATATCAGCACAGCGCAATCATGAATCAGTCACCACTAAACCTACCCTCTTGAGACTCAAAATACCGTCTCCACATAAAATCAGGAAATATTCTTGAATGTACACAGCGTTGTTAAACATCAATCGTATAATAAGTAAATACTTGACGCGCAACACTCGTCACGGCGCGAGCAATATGTCGATATTTGCACGAACACACAAATGCCACAAAATAATGAGCCCAGTGCAAACACGCAGGATATATAAACAAACAATTACAGTATTTATATATTTATTTTTCTGTATTAAAAGGAAGTTGAGTATCGATGCTGAGTCGAGTAGAATGAACAATTATATCTTTGCTGCTTTTCTGCAGGCGTCACTTTAGTTATTTTACTTTGATAGAAGATTTAGTAGAATTTTATAAAGAATGGTAAAGTTGTAATAATTTCTTGTTCAACGTTCTAAAAACGCAACTGCTATAATATTCTTACTCATAAGCTTAAATCATTTAGTCCACTATTGTAATTTGCCCTTGTATTTTAAGTTTTTGCAACACACGGGTTTTCTTATTTATTTATTTTTTCTTTCCTTCCATTTGCAATCGGTCGTCAGACCATAAGCGAATTAGTTTTTAGATATAAGTGGCGTTGTGGTGGAGCCGCCTGTGCTGCTCCTCCCACTTATAGAAGGTGGTTTCTCTTCAGCCTTTTCACCACCGCAGTCGGGTCTAACAGTTCAGCAACCAGTAGGTTCGGATACAAGGTTAGACGTTCCTTGTGTTGCGTTTTGTATCGCTCAATTTCAGAGGTCACTGATGGCATATTTAAATAGTCTTGAATTTCGTCGTTCCTAGCAAACCAAGGCGCATTTACTATTGCGCTTAAGATGCTATTTTGAACTCTTTGCAAGCAGAGTATGTTGGATTTACTTGCTACACCCCACAGCTGGATCCCGTATGTCCATATTGGCTTCAGAACTGAGTTGTAGATAAGTAGTTTATTTTCCACAGAGAGTATAGAGTTTCTTCCCATTAGCCAATATAGGTTACGAAACTTGTGGTTTATCTCATCTCTTTTATTTTTAATGTGATGCTTCCATGTTAGCCGCCTATCTAAATGGAAGCCAAGATATTTCACACAATCTGTGTGTGGAAGGGTTTCTGATCCCAGTCTCACAGAAAGAGTGTTTCCTTGTCTAAGCGTAAACGTGATGTGTTTAGACTGTGGCACTGGCGCGTATCCGCCACTTACATAGCCAT
The DNA here is from genome assembly GCA_958295575.1 of Leucania comma. NCBI lineage: Eukaryota > Metazoa > Arthropoda > Insecta > Lepidoptera > Noctuidae > Leucania > Leucania comma. The sequence goes on along the minus strand of OY282480.1, from coordinate 14,097,295 downwards.
TTGTGCGTCTCATCAAGCTGTATCTGTAGTCTTTTACTAGCTACTTCAGGGTTGTGGTCAACAGATATGTATGCTATATCGTCAGCGTATGTTGCTACAGTTATACCATCGATTGTGGGCAGATCCGATGTAAATATATTATACAGCACTGGGCCAAGAACTGATCCCTGTGGTACTCCAGCTTCCACTTCAAACAATCTTGATCGTGCTTCGCCCTGTTTCACTTGAAAGAAATGATCAGCTAAGTATGACTGGATGAGTAAAAACATAGAGTGGGAAAGCTTTTCCTTTACTTTACTTAGTAATCCTTTGTGCCAGACATGGTCAAAAACTTGCTGTACATCAAGGAATGCCCCTGAGCAATACTTTTTGCACTCAAGAGCTTGTCTGCCTGTTTGGTATACGCGATGAACCTGTTCCGTTGTTGAGTGTGATTTCCGAAAGCCAAATTGGTGAGCCGGGACAACATCATTATTGTCTATGCACGGTTTCAGCCGATGTAGAAATATCCTTTCCCACAGTTTGGAGAGTACAGGCGTTAAGCTTATAGGGCGATAGGACGACGCTTCATGTTTGGGTTTACCTAATTTGTGGATCATGACAATTTGAGATATTTTCCAAAGATCAGGAAAGTGAGATGTTCGGAAGATTGCGATAAACAAACATGCTAAGAAAGCAATGCATTTTCTAGGAAGATTCTTAAGTACAGTCGGTGTTATCACAGCATAACACATGACAGTAAATGGAGGAGAGAACTATTGGACCGGCTCGGTCTTCTAGTCTAACAGAAGTTGCTTGTAAATGCGTCGTCGAATACGGTTCTATCAATGAGTGGCGTAGGTTCGCTCGAATTGCTAGGGCTGTAACAGCATGAGCTCCACCATCAGGATGGGGGGTGTGGTAGATATTGTAGCCTTTAATACGGAATGAACTTCTAGACGTAGCGTGCGATTCAGAGATTAATATTGCAGATTGTTGGCTTTCATTAAAGTTTCTAACTCTTGGATATTCGGACCCAATCCATTGATGTTTCAGATTGCAATACACAGCGAAGTCATTTATGGTGCAAGTTTGGCAATGACTGTAGTCAGCAATCCCAACAGGGTACTGATTTGTTGCAGGAGTAAATCGATTTTTTCATTTTGTTTATTAAAGAGTTGTTCTATATAATGTTTACATTCTGTTGGGTGCTTTCTTTACTATGACTTGAGGGATCGGCTCGTAGTGGGTTTCTAGAACGTCCAGGGGCGACGTCTGAGTATGTATGTTCTGATCTGCGGTAAGAGTTTCCTCGTGTTTGCGTGAGTCCTTCTAAACTGGTTTTAGTAGAAGACTATCGATATGTAAAGATAAAATTAAAAAATAAAGTACTTCTTTTCTAAAACTCGAATTAATATACGCATGTACGAAATTAATTTCTTTGAGTAAACGTCAGCTGAGCGAGGCCAATGAACTGTAGGTAGTTAGTACGCAACGACCGACAGCCACCAACAAGGTCTTTGACTCGTTACCTAAAGTAATTAATTAAAATAGCAGATTTTCAGAGGTTTTTCTGAATTATTTTTACACAAATTTATGTTTTGATTTCTATAGAAGCCTAGATATCTAATTATTGATTAGATATCTGTGTATGCAAAATATCTGGAGAGAGATGTGTAATAACATCATAATCACGTATGAGCGAAAGTATGAAATTGTAGCTCGGTAAAAAATTGTAATAAGCTACACAAATAAAGACCTGTCTGACACCCGTATTTATAAACAAGTGAAACTAATTACTTGAGTAAAGATAACAACATATGTAAGTAACAATTTGTATTCTATAGTAAAGAAAAATTGGAATATTTAATGAAGATTTCTAACCTCAAGTAACGACTTAATAAGAAATTTTTAGCAACAAGTAATTACTTCTTTATAAATATGGGTCTTAATGGCTTGAAGGAAATAAAAGTTAGTCAGTAAGCCCTAATGTCCACGGATTCGTAGCTTCATAGACGCGTATTCGTCATTATACGCTTGGTGTACGCCTGCGTGAAGCTTACATACAAAACTATGAAACTCTGTCAGCGAAGCGGCAGTACCGTGCCGTCGGTTTGAGATTACACAAAGTTCCTCACTAAGTGCTTGATTACGGAGACGCGGCGCGTTGCGCGGCGCGTCAGGCGGTCCGTCGTACATTGACTTAGGTTTGTGTTTGCGCGAGTGATGACGTGGCCCGCTGCTGCGATGTACGACGAAACGCCCAACGCGCCGCGTTTCCTTAAAACGGCCTAAGATATATTTCTGTGTCGCGGGTACGTTCACAAAAATTCAAACTCAAATAAACTAGACACCCAGATCCAAAACAATTCAGAACCTTTGAAGGGTTAGCTAAATATTAAACTAAAAAATAAAACGGACGTAAGTATTCCATCATTGAGATCTATCTAATATTATACTCTTTATAAACAATAACTATAATAGTCCAGAAGTAATTTTGGTCCTACGAGTCGCACTCGCACTTACCTAAGCCAATGTCTCTTAGCGATAGCAGTATGGCAGCAGATTGCGTCGTACTGGTCGGCCATCCAGACTATCAGGATGATGTAGAACGCAGTCGTCGTGTCGTTGAAGAACTCCGACATTATCGCCTCCATACCTGGAAAGACGATATTTGCTTAGAAATTGTAGACAAGGACCAATAAGGGAGTTGGCACGGTAAGGAAATAAGTAAATCTGGGGCGCAATATCAATTCTCAAAACAATGGATTAGTTTGAGATTATAGAAATACTGGTTTATGATCAAAATAACTTTCTTCGTAAAAAGTACGTACGACCGAATTTAAAAAAAACTTTTCATTGTCAAAAAACAGAAAAAATATATAGTTATTTTGTAACTAAAATTACGTCGGTTTTCATTATGTTTTTAAGACACTAAATGTCTTCAACATGTTTGCATCAGTGGATATTAACATAATAAAACATTGCTATTGTAAATAAATTCTGAAAAAGCTTACTTATGACTAATATTAGAAATGTGAAAGTAACTGTCCATCTGTTACGTCTTCACGTTTTAACAGCTGAACGTATTTGTATGATATGATATGATATGATAATGATATGATAAGATATTTTATTTTTGCAAATAGGTTCTCAAAAACACTTTTACACGTCAATTTTTTTTTTTCGTCAATTTTAACTAGATGAGTATGAAACTAGGAATACGTATAGACCATGTCCTAAAATACAGAAGAGCTAAAAAACTGTTTTTGGGTACCAAGTATCCCATGGAGTTTTAATTCTCAAATCAAGTGAGGGACTTGACTGAGATTTCAAACTGATTCATGATCCAAATAGGGGACAGATTTATCTTTGTGCACGAGTGTGATAACATGTTAGAACAACCGCTGCAACTCAAGCACCGCACTCTAAATCAAAGGTATCACCCACAAAAGGCAGTTAATAAAGCATCTCAACCTCACTGCTAGTACATTGCTGTCGGTCGAGGTGGCGATGGCGCGTCGCGTTAAATATCGCGGGTCATGTGTGAGCACGACACCGGAGATCCTCACTCCAGTGTCGAGACTAATTAGGTGTCGACAATTACTCGCTAACGACCGAAATCCGAGTACAAGCCAGCAGCCAGGAGCTTATTAAACTGCATACAGCTACGCCCGTACAATTCATTTCTGTGTCTTTCAGACGAAGACGCTGTGTATCGAGTTTATAAGCTTCTTTGCATGTATGGTGTAGCGTTTGATGCAGTTTGGTGTGTTACTATGATAATGTTGTATTGAAAGCGTTGATTGCACTCTGTTTCGGCGAAGTGGGGAATAAGATGGTTGAAGACGTCTGACTTGTTTTCATATTTGTTTCCGGAATATGAGGAAGTCAAGTGCCGCTCATACACCACGTTGTAAGTAGGTTTCTTTGAATGTTATAAACATGAGACTAATTAGCCCGGGTTTCACGCTACTCATTTTTACCTTATGTACACTGAACTATCCTCACTAGATTCAAAAACCGCTCTCGTGTAACCTGGGCAAAACCATAATTGTATTTTTATTTACAATATCATTCAATATGGACTAACCTTAAAAATCGAATATAAAAATCTAAACGAACACCAAAAACCCCAAGCACACTTCTCAAAATAATTGAAAGCTGCACACAGATCTAACGGTGGCAGACACAATACGGTCGAAACAAGGGTACATAGGAAACAGGAGTGTAGTGAGGATTATAACTCAATACAGCGCCGACAACTGTCCGGCGCCGTGGCCGGGCCTGGGCGTGCCTTATTTGCATTTTGATGAGCCTCGACACTGATACAATAAACACGCCGGGTGCCGGGCGCGATCGGAAGTCCGGACGACCGGCGACCGGCCGACACTCGACCCGGCTCCGGCGACGTTTAGCCGTATCATTCATAACCGTGTTCGGTCAATTAACTCCGGCTTTGAATTATATACGTGCCGTGTCTATGCTCCAAACTTCGTGGTGTCGGTAATGAAATTTGTCAGGATTTGTGAAGGTTTGCGGCTGGGTTTCGAATTTTATCTCAAATCAGCTGGGTATCAATTTTTCTGGCAGATCGTCAGTAGTAATCGCCAGTGTTTTTAAACTACAAGCGATGTCTGGGCTTTAAAACCTGCAACATATTTCGTTTCTTCTTTAAAATAAATAAACGAGCATTTTAAAACGCCCGTAATCTTGAAAACAACAGAAAAGCTAGGATAAAAATTAATGCACGTGAAAAAGTTATTAAAACGATAAAAATTCATTAGCAAAGCGAAGTGGAGGTTGACTGATACTTATGAAAAGTCACCGGGAGTTACCTATTCAGCGGAGCATGCGGCGTAATCCTCAGCGAGACGAGTAAACAAATTACTGGGACCGGGTCGGACCTACCACGACGTGCCTTCGCCCGTCCGCTATTAATTTTAATTCCGGCGCTAGCGAAGATCACCCAAGATGAGCGTGGAGCACGCGCGACAGCCGTCGACTCGAATCAGTGTTACATTATCGAAATACAGAATCAAACACGCTGCATCGAAAGCAATAACAAAATAAATCTTTATGTATAAAAAAAAATAGTCTGTCACCGGAAACCGGTTGAAATATTAAAAGAACTGAAATAACCATAGCAAAACGTTCTTCATGGGGAGAAAAACTGTTGAAAAATCAAAACGATATTTTTTTTTTATAAAATTGATACGTAACAAAGGCGTATAAAAAATCCATGAAAAAGGCCTTTAAAAAAATACTGGGTACAATTTAAACAGGTTTCAGTGTCCGACAGGCATCGATACGTTTACGTAGGCTCGTGTCACCGACAGGGCTGGACTGCAGGCGGTCGCGCCGCCCTCGTCAGCCTGCCGCCGAGGGGTACACGTCTATGCGACGTATCAGGATACCCGAATGTGTACAATGGACGTTTGTACGATTATAAAAACATATTTACGTTTCTTTGTGAAATTATGCTAGTGAAGTGATTTCTCTGTAATGCTAGCACCACATAGATGAAGAAGAATGATGTTTTAAAGTTTTCAGACAAGACATCATTACAAAATAATTTCTCAAAGCAAAACTAAAAGCTTATCTTACTCAGAAATAAATAACTTACAAGTAATCTCAACAAAACCACAGCAATCATAACTGGAACAAAATTGAGCTAAACTTTCGTTTAGTTAACATCTTCAAGAAGTCTCTTTCAAAAACAAAGTAATAAAAGTTATGAAATTCTCAGGTAAAATGGAATCTAGTAAGCTGAAGAGCAATTCAGAAGCTAGTGTATAAACCGGGGAATGTAGGAATACACACAAATTGTTACTTCTTACTTCCCGGGGTTTAATCAAGGGGGACACCCGCCGCGTCTGCCGCCGTGCCGTCCGCGCTTGCTTCAACTTGGCGCAAATTGAGAATAATGGATCCACTAGCCGGTTTAGGGTTCTCTGAACAAAAAATCTGTTACATCTGATTGTTCCTTTTGCGAGGTGTCGGTTGAGCAACGACTGATGAATTCAGCATTTAAACTTTACACGTTTTCGGCTGCTTGAAGTGATTGCTTCATAAAATCCGTTCCGTATTCGTAAACGCTCATATATCAAGTGTGCCTACCCGCGGCGCTTATGTTCCGGCTAAGCCGTGCATTGGAGATCCGTCTTTACGATCTCGTTAGTGCCGGTAATCGCGACGTTGCACGATCCGGATTACGTCTGTGCATTATTAGTGTTTTTATTGATTCAGTCGGCTGCCGTCGTAAACTGAGATTATTATTCGCGACGTAGCCCGCGCTCCGGCCCGCCCCGCGACGCCCTCTAGCCAAGTTGTTTTGTTACTTAATCGCGACGATAACAACATTTAACGACGGCTAGGTGACTGGCAAAATTCCGCTTCGATGTTTAGTGCTCATTCTGTTTTCATTAACCATTTACCCACTTAATGATCCAGATCCTAAGGGAGTGATTCAATGACTTGGACCCATAAAATTAAACCTTAGCGTGACCTGTACACTGTAATTAATAGTTGTTTCAAGAGATTCTTTACTGCCTTTGGAATTTGAGAGGACGTTAGTTGGGGTTTAGTCTAATTAAACAAACATAGTTTCTGAAAATGCAAAATGCACTACGTCTATATATAGGATATTTACGAAGTAAACATTATTGTGAATAGTGCGATGATATTAAATAAAACTTCTGAATATTAGATTTTTTTTCAGTAAATATTGAAAGAAGAAACAAATTATATTTCTAGTAAAGCGCACACAATCATTTTTTCAAGAACCGCAACTCCAACCGAAAAATACCTCTGCAAACGAAAATTCAATCTATCAACGAATCCGCAAACTAACGTACTTTCCGGCAAGACCTGTACAAACACGAAGCCAGGTCAACAGGAATATCCCACTTTAATCAAATTAAGGGAGCAAACGACCAACACTTTCAGTTGTTATAATAAATTTAATAATGTATGCGCTTAAATACTCCGCTGAAAGTGGGTCATTGACGAACCTTTTCTGTAATAGCTTTTATGAAATGGTATTTATTATGTGTTACCGCAAATTCTATAGTTTATGAGTACGTATAATATTTTTTACATTTTATTTTAGTCTTCACTTCAGTTCCGCTTATTATTTTATTAAAAATAGGTTGTTCTGAAGACAAAGACTACTACAGACCTATTTTCGTCCTAATATTTGCTAGTCAATCAATCAGTCTGTTTCACCTTTAACTAAGTATCACACGTACGACTATAAAACGACTAAGGTAGAAGTACGTATTCCCGGTAGTGTCCCAGTACCCGTTAACTAGTCAGTTTTTTATTTTTTGCGTCTTTCTACCAAAATCAAATTAAAGTTTGCAAATGGCAATTTATTCTTGGTACTATTTTATACAATTTTAATGGCAATACTCACCAAAAAGTTTAAAGGCTTAAAAACTGTGTCAACTTAAAAATACGTTATAGTAAAATTATCTATAAGTTCAAAGTTCTGTCAGTGAACTACGAGACCACCCGGTCGCAGAGATCATCTAGCCATACTTCGATGGATAAAATTAAGGTAAAAGTGTTAATCTTTATAAAAAATTGTGTGTATTATTTAACGATCTAGACTATAAATTAAGGTAAATCTCACCGAAAAGTAAATGTTTTTGCATTTTACATCTATTGGTACTCACAAACCCCTACTTGACCTAGTACCCGGTAAATTCGGATGTTTTTTACCGGATACTGGTACACTATCATCCCATTGCACCGAAACCCGTTATTGTATCCTTATTGCTTTGAAATAGGTCTCATTTTCCTTTGAAACTGTAGTTTATATTAAATATTTTCTGCCGGATACTGGGACATGCATTAACAGTTGCATTTAAATCCGTCACGGTTCTTATTGCCTTGAGTTAAGTATTATTTTCCGTTGACTCAATAGAATGTAGTTACTAGGTGTCTGGTTTGTTTTGGCTGCAGGTCTGCTTCTCTTCTGAAAGTCCGTCGAGCTGTGGGGATGCTATATCCAATGTGATACGTCAAGTTATGGAGTATTTCATCCCTTACAGTGACGTAGTCATCGGAGGCTCAGCTCGCCAGTTCAACGCTGATTGCATTCAAGCTGAAGAGCGTAAGCATTCGGCGTTTCTCACCTGGGTTGATGCCGTGACCGCAATGTACCGCATCTGAGTTCAAAAAAGAGAGCTACCAAGTCCTACAAAAAGGCCATATCGGGACAAAGTCTCTGCAGAGCCATCCGTTAGCAGAGCTTTTTGGTCCCTTGCCAAGTCGGTCGAAGCGAATTTCTGTCGGCCCACACTGCCTCCACTGGATGATGGAACTCTAGCTCATACCGCGAGAGAAAAAGCAAGTCTCTTTGCATATCTCTTCACCCATAATTCTCGTCTTGACACTTGCGGTGCTACTCCACCGACTCTGACTCTCTGCGACACCACGATGCCTGAGGTTTGTATAAGGAACAAAGAAGTTCTGAGAGCACTGTGTCGTCTTGACGTGAATAAAGCTAGTGGACCAGACGACGGCATACCAGCAATAGTTCTCAAGGCTTGTGCGCCCGAGTTGTCTCCTGTATGGACGCGCTTGTATCGCCTCTCATTTAGGACTGGTATAGTGCCCAAGTACTGGAAGCTGGCCAACGTGCAACCCTTGCCCAAAAAGGGCAGTCGTGCCGATCCTGCCAACTGTCGGCCGATTTCGGTAACCTTCACACCCTGCAAGATTATGGAGCATGTATTGAACTCGCGCCTCATGGCATACCTGAAAGGTAACGATCTCCTCAGTGACCGACACTACGGGTTTCACCGCAGTCGGTCTACTGGGGACCTACTAGTGTATGCACCCACTTGTGGGGCGAGGCCCTCGAGAGGAATGGGGAAGCGATTGCCGTTTCCATAGACTCCTCTAAGACCTTTGGCAGGGTTTGGGACGCTAGCCTTTTGAGTAAACTTCCAGCGTACGGCATTTCCTCTGGTCCGATCAACTGGTAAACTACTTCCTGAGTAAATAGTCTCTCCGAGTTGTCGATGGATGCTCATAAGAGCCCATGACGAGTCGGGGTTCCTCAGGATTCTGTTCTCTCTGGAACTCTATTCCTGCTGTATACCAACGATCTGCTGGTACCCGTTATCTATAGGTATACAGATGATAGCACAATTATAGAGAGATACTTTCCAGGTGCTCGGGCTAGTAAGGAGCTAATCCAGTCTGAAAGAGAGGCTATGGTAGAGCGTACGAATTTTTCACTTCAGGCAGTCTCCAACTGGGGCGAAGCCAATCTGGTAGGATTCAACGCCGCCAAAACACAAGCGTGTTTGTTCACCGCCAAAAGGAGCCCGTTCACCTTGGCTCCTGCTTTTCACAATGTGGGGTGCACTGACTGTCTTCAGCTTTTGGGAGTCGAAATTTCCTCCGACCTTAACTTTGGGCGGTTCATTGATTTCAAAGCCAAGGTAGCTTTTTTATGGTAGGTAAAATCATCCAATGACAAATCCCGCCAGTGTGCTGACTAAAAACCTCCCTGTTCCTTCTATGCCTTGGTTCCACGCCCCTGGTATGCATCGTCCTTATCATAGACCCTACTGCGCCCCTATGTTTGTTGACAACTCCTTGAGGTGTGCGGGAACAGTGCGCGCCGCACTTGGGCTCGGTCGAGTCTGTTACCGAACGGACGGACAGCGAGCTACCCATTGCCTGCCGTCCGCAAGCCCGCGCCTACGGTGGCCGGAAATCGGGATCGGAATTACGGCAGCGGCTGCGCCGTGAGCACAGTTACTGATGCGGTCGGCCTCCTCCTTTGCTAGAAATACTGCATCGCAGAAGGAGGCGTCCGCTTGCCACTCCTCCTTGCTCCGGAGCATGGCCTGTACCAAGGCCCGGCGCGAGAGATCGCCGCCGCCGATCACCTCCACAAGGACATGGTGATGCTCTTTCCAAGCGGGGCACACCTCTACCGTTGGCTCCACCAAGTCCTCGGGACGGTCCACACAGTGTTGACACCCGAGCGTCACCTCCCCACGAATCTTGTACAGGTACTTCCCGTACTTGCAATGTGCGGTTAGTACCTGCGTCATGCGGAAGGTGATGACGCCGTGAGGTCTTCCCAGCCACGCCTCAAAGACGAGACTTATCGCCTTATTAGTAAGGTAGCTGCTTGGAAATTCGACGTTCTTGCAAAAGTCCGACGGTACTTCACACCGGGACAGTTTCAAATGTTACACAAAGCACAGGTCCCGTCGTGTGTGGAGTACTGCAGCCACATATGGGCTAGTGCTGCAAAATGTCACCTAGAGGCTTTGGACTCGGTGGAAAGGCGTGCGAAGAGGCTAACTGGTGATCCAGATTTGGTTAAGTCCAATCTTTAAAGCCTTGAGCACAGGCGTAGTGGTTACTATACGCCTGTGCTCAAGCATCGTGTAAAATGTGTTTTTCGGTCCTTTTTTTTTCAGGACGCACATTTGAGTGTGCGCGGGAACTGCATGACTTAATCCCGCCATCTCCGTTCTACCATCGGACAGTCCGAAGTACGGCGAATATCCACCCTCACGTTGTCGGAACACCTGGAGGACAAGGTGGTTGCTCCACCGTAGAGGTGTGCCCCATCTGGGCAGAGCATCGCCCTCGTTGGGGTGATCGGCGGCAGCGATCTCTCGCGCCGGGTCTTGGTTCAGGCCATGGTTCGGAGTGAGGAGGGATGGCAGGCGGTCGCCTCCTTCTGCGAAGCAGTAATGCTAGCAAAGGAGGAGGCCGACCTCATTAGGCAAAGGCAACGGGGCGCGTTTGCCCCAGCCGCCGCCGGGATTCCAATCCCGATTTCCGGCCACTGTAGGCGCGGGCTTGCGGGCGGCGTGCAATGGGTAGCACGCTGTCCGATCGTCTGGTAACCGACCAGACCGAGCCCAAGTCGTCGACGGCGGGTACTGTTCCCGCTCGCCTCAAGGAGCTGTCAGCAAACCATAGAGGCCCAGCCTGCTAGCTGCAGGCAGGCATGGTCGAAGCCTGCTTGGGTCATGGGTCAGTTTCTGAAAGGAAGGCCCCGGCACGATAGGCAACGAAGGAACGGGGTAGGTTTTTAGTCAGTAAGAGCCTGACACTATTTCCCGCTCCGCCCAAGGGCGGGATTTGTCATTGGATGATTTTACCTACCTTAAAAAAACCCTTACGTTGTTGAAACTTCTATGGTCCGGACTAAGCGTTTTACTTCGTCGTTTATACCGCGTACATCGAGGGACTGGAGCAGTTTGCCTGCTGCGGTTTTCCCGTCCAATTATAATTTAGGTGACTTCAAGGGAGTGAATAGGTTCTTAATATACTAGTGCGCCTCACCATCAACGATTGCATCCCTTGTACCATCAGGTGGGAACGCTATTTAAAAAGAGGTTCCTGGTTTTACCTATTTATAATGACTGATTAAGAAAATATTTAGGCTCAAATAAAAACTTATTTTTGTTTTTAAACGACTGTTTCTAATTAAAAGTTGTAAATATATTTATGTTAGTTATATTTTTTATACCAAAGGTTAGTCAAGATGAAAAAAATATTACTAGTGTTAACCTATAATTTGTACAACATAAATTAAAAAAAGAAACATTAAAAGTTAAAACGAATCATGTTTTTTTTTTTGTTAAATACAAACCCTAATTATTTTCATCTCTTTTTATTTGAAAATATTTTATTTCTGTGAACTTTAACGTAAAGGAATAGAGTTCCAATTCGCGGTTAAAATTACCGGATTCCGGGACAATTTAACGTTAACTAGTACAACTCTACCGGGTACTGGTACAAACAGCCCTTTTTGATTTATTTTTGGTTTATTGATAATTAACACTTACACTAAGTTAATAGAAGTATAATATACTAAAAGTATATTAAATTATCTAACTAGTCATATAAAATTTATTTATATAAGTCCACTAGTTTTAGCCTAGCACGCATGCAAAGTCAAGGAAGTTCAAAACTTCACGGTTATTGGGCCCTTTACCTTATTATATAAAAAAATACAAACTACGTATTTTCATAGCCTAATTCCGCCTAGCCCGTTCCATCATCAGACTACCAGACGTACGGCGTTGCGCCACCGGTACATGGTGGACATCCTACCTATACACACAAAGCGTTTTGAGAACACATTCATTGTGCGTACAGCTAAGGAGTGGAATTCCCTGCCGGAGTCTGTGTTTCCTGATGGCTACAACCCGGGAATCTTTAAGTCAAGAGTGAATAGGTTACTTTAAGTGCGCTCCATCATCGACCGCATCGTAGGTTTCCATCAGGTGAGATAGCGGTCAAGTGCGAACCTATCAACAATTAAAAAAAATCTTTTTCAATACACGTACTCAAAAACCTGCTCTTATCCCACCGCTTTTAGGTACGCAATTGATTGCACTAGTTTAAGGTTCCATACCAAAAGGGTAAAAAACGTGATAGCAATAGGGTCTCGCCCTATTGCTATGTAGAGCCGATATATGAACCGTAATAGCTACATAGTTGAGATTTTCACAGATGATGTATTTCTGTAGCCGCTATAACATTTTTTTTAAATATATAAACTACTGCTTGACTGCGGTCCCACCTGATGGTAAGCAGTGATGCAATCGTTGATGGTGAAGCGCACTAGTTTATTAAGAGCCTATTCACTCTAGCCTTGAAGATACCTAAACTATAATCGAATGGGAAGACCGCAGCAGGCAAACTGTTCCAGTCTTTCGATGTACGCGGTATAAACGACGAAGCAAAACGCTTAGTCCGGACTGTAGAAGTATCAACAACGTAATGGTGGATATTCGCCGTACGCTGGGTTGTCCGATGGTAGAACGGAGATGGCGGAATTAAGTCGTGCAGTACCCGCGCACACTCTCCAAAATGCATCCTGTAAAAAACCGAAAGGCTGGCTACTCCACGCCTGTGCTCAAGGCTTTGAAGATTGGACTTAACCAGATCTGGATCACCAATTAGTCTCTTCACACGTCTTTCCACCGAGTCCAAAGCCGATATGTGGCATTTTGAAGCACCAGCCCATATGTGGCTGCAGTACTCGACACACGACCGGACCTGTGCTTTGTATAACATTAGAACCTGTCCCGGTGTGAAGTACCGTCGGACTTTTGCAAGAATGGCGAGTTTCCTAGCAGCTACCTTAGCTTTGGACTCAATGCACCGTCCAAAGTTAAGGTCAGAGGAAATTTCAACACCCAAGAGCTGAAGGCGGTCGGTGCACTCCAGAGATACATTGTGAAAAGCATGAACCAAGGTGAACGGGCGCCTTTTGGCGGTGAACAGACACGCTTGTGTATTGGCGGCGTTGAATCCCAATACAAATACTAATAGCAGAATTAAAAAAAAAGTAGAACCAAACAACAAACGTGATTGTTTTTCAGTTTATTTTTTTGGTTTGTGTATGGCTTTGGATCACAATTAGATTTGAACAATCGTACCAAATTTCTGCGGGGTGCTAATTATTGTACCCTCGAATGTCTAAAATTGTCCTGACTATTAATCTGTATATGATTGAGAATTTTCTGAATCACTTCAAATTAGCCGTAAAGTGCGGCACGACTATCGCGCTACATCCGCGCTGCGGCCGCGCGTTTTTATTCATATGAAAAGCAAAGCAGCGCTGCTGTCGCGCTTACGTTGCGGTTAATTTAAAGGCACCATTAGTACGAGTACAACCAGAAATTATCTACTTATTGCAAACTTATAAAACACTACTAACTAAAACCCACTCCTATGTTCCTTCTTTGCCTTGCATTCTAGGATCCCAGGTTTTCGTTTCGGAAGTCAACTCATGTTCCCATTTATTTCTCTATTTTTGATAGAAATTAATTTAGAACAAACGTAAAATAAATCTTTAAAAAATCACTCAAGTTCTAGTCCACATCGAGGGCCGAGGGAGAACATTATTACACGGTAGAATCAGCTCGCCGCACGGCGCCGTCGCCTCATCGCCAATTTGTATCGAACCGGATGCATGCATGTTAATAAAGCCTATTGTAGTCCCGTGCCCGTACCAGATTAGTCCCCGACTGCAACAACCTAATATGGAGCCTTTATCCCCTATCCTATTATGAATACTGCACAATGGAAAGATTTGCTGATACTATATGTTCATGGAAGCCGCGATGTTGTCTTATATGAATCGGGGAAAGTATTGTCGAAGCTTTTAAAGGTGAATCATATTATATGCAATTTAATTTATGCAAAATGTTCATATAAAAAATGTGAGTTAAAGTTTTAACAGATCGTCGTCTTCCTGCCCTTGTCCCAAGTTAATTAGGGTCGGCGCAACACGATTTTTTCTTCCGTTCTTTACTGTCAACTTTCACAGTATCATTGACTCCCTTTTCTTTGATATCACTCCTCACACACCACATCCATCTCTGTTTGGCCTTTCTCTCCATCTCCTTCCATCCACATGTATATTCATAATTTTTTTAGTAACATGCGTTTTATCCCTCCTCTTCACATGACCATACAAACATTAACGATTCCTTTTCAACTTATCAGTCATTGGCGTCACTTTCAAACTTAATCTAATGTGCTTATTTCTCACTTTATCCATTCTCGTCACTTCACACATCCATCTCAACATTCTCGATTCCACTACATGCATTTTTTTATATCCTTTTTTATCACAACCCAACATTCTGATTCATACAGCATCACAGGTCTATCATGGACTTGTACATTTTATTCCTTTAAAGAGTTATAGTACGCGGCAAATAAGCTGAACCATTTGCTCTAACCCGAACCATTCAAGGTTGAACGCTATGATGGTTCAACATGTGTGACGTGGATTATAACCGATTTTCGGGTCTCAGTCGAGGTGAGGGGCTGAGCGTAGCCGTGGCGAGTTCAACTTATTTACCGCGACAGATGCACTTTATAAAAAAAGTTTTTTTTTAATTAGTTGCTTCAGGACCTTAGTCTCTATTAATCCACTTGGCAGAATAATACCTAAAAGTAACAAACATATTTCAAAGATGAAGTTATGTTTTACTAAGTAAGTGGGTATTATTAGCGATTGTGCCGGTTGAGAGGAACCCCCGGCCAGTCGAGTGGAAGAGTCGATCATTAGAGTCGTTGAAGAGGTTAATTTCGATAATCCGCTTTCCCACTCGCCTGAAATCTGCTGCCTGACTCCCTCTAGCCAACATTAAGCAGATTATCGTTATGCGTACACGCTACTCGAGGTTCTCGATGGAAATCTGTGTGTATTTTGTGAGATATATCGCCTGTTTATTTTGAAAATTTTGGTGTACCTGGCTGTAAAATTCGTGCATAAAGGTTGAGTTGTTTTATCGCGTGTATTGATTCATGTTAATATTGATTCTGTGCGCGTAAGTTTATTTCTATGACATCGAGTTCCACAAAAAATCCTATACAGGATCTTGTTTTTAATTCATCGCCTTGGTTGTGGAAGAATCAGATCAAACAAAAAGTAATTTATTTGTTGTAATATACCTGACTAAGATATCTTGTTAGTAAAATAATGTTTTAAAATAAACATGTACTAAAACATTCTTAGCATATACAATTTTAAAGTTATTACTTATTATACATCCAATAACTGTAACTTTTCTCATGAATACAGCAACGAGTTTTGCGTGACTAAGCTAAATGAACAATGGCACAAAAGGTAATACATAATTAAGCCCATTAAACGAGCTGTCAATACTGAAACAGTCGTACAATAGTAGTTCCAAATCCATTTGTGAGTCAGTTACGTGTTTGGTTGTGCCTAGTTTAATTAAGGCGTAACATTTTAGGTGAGGCAAAAGTGGATCAGTGGTGTGCATGACGGCGCGGGCTGGCGGGCTGCGGGCTCGCCAACGACGGACATGCCCCACGGTCGAATCAACATTTGCCGACGGATCGAATTACCCCACCGCCGCGTCAACGTAACGTAATTGATTCAGCGTCCGACGGGCGCCGCCACGCCTTTTTGTCTCACAGTCGGGAAAAAAATGCAAAATCCGCCACTAATTCAATATCCTCACACTTTTCCAACGTTTTAAGCAGTGGAGCGAATTTTTTCCTAAAAATGTAAAGGATTTTTCCGAGGTTACATCGGTTATTGGTTAGCGATATGCATCGGCGGCTACAGGGTCGAACCACTTTATGGACACTAGATTACGGGCAGTAATCTTAGAAACCGGAAACATAAAGTATTTTCTAAATATTTTCACGCGGTTGGGCGAGGATTTCTTTTTAAATCTCCCAGCGGACCTGTAGTTGAAAAGTGGATTAATTAATTGAATAATTGACGAGCAAGTGGTGACTGGGGATGTAACTTCTTTATGGGTATGAAATTACTGCACTGATAATTCCATAATTTTAAGTAGAGCAAAGTTTTAAAATGATTCTGCAATATAAAAAGCATGACCGTAGGTATAATGTTAATCGGAATATAAGTTGCTAAGGGGACTCAATAATGTACAGATTGTTCGAAAGAGTCACTATGGTCCTGGAACGTAAAGACCAACCGAAGGAACACGAATGGGTTTTAGTCAGTAAAAGTCTGACTCAAAAATGGGGAGTCAGTAATTTTAATACTCGTTTAGGCTGAAAGAAGTCAAAAAGTCTGACACTTCCTTTCGGTCTACCCTGAGCGGGAGAAGTTATTTAATAATTTCCCACAAATCCTGGGACTCTGAGTTTTTTTTTTGTATGAAGGCCTAAAAAGGATTGAAAGACTAAACTGGACGGAATAAACGTGGGCCCGCGAAAGTTGGAAGGAGGGGAGGGAGGCCTTTGCCTAGGAGCAGGAATGACAAGCTAGCAAAAAAAAAAAGTCTAAATAAAGATTTCTTACCAAGATTTAATTTAACGACCGGGGTGAAACATGTCATAAAAATTGAGCCGAGAAGGACATCACACGGACTTACGAGAAAAAAAAATAGTCTTCGTTTTCCTACAAAAGTAATAGAACCTAACAAATAAACTAAATAGCTACATCAAAATTCAATCGCACGATGACTACCATTCCATCACGCGACACAGCTCTGAAGAAGTCTGAAATATCTCGAGCATTTTTCCGTGAAATACCTCCGGTGTATCAGTCATATAAGGAGGACGGGGGTCCATTCCGATGCGAGTGCAATTCGACTTCGTGCAATTGAACACCATGCGACTTGGAAACTGATACAACGAATGCACTCGAATACGGAGGAAGAGGCCATACTCGAGAATCGTACGTATGATAAGTTATTTTGTATTTTTGTTCAGGAATTTCTACCTGTTTGTTGTCTGTTGTCATCTGTTGGAAATGAAAGGTGATTACTTAGTGATTTCTTATCAGATCAATAGTACGAGATGGCGTTGTATTACGACACGTGTCGTACCGACAATTTATGTTAAGTGTTTAAATGTGTAACTGAGATAAAACTCGCGAATGATTATTCATCGCAGTTAGTCAGAAGTAAAAATTAACTATTTGTAAAAATTTCAAGAAAGATCTTTAAGAAAACAAAATTGCACATTTTTTACATAATATTAAAACTTTTAATAATAATAATAATAAGCTGTCAACTTGAAGTGTTGAAAATTTTATTCTCCAATTTCTTTAAAACAATTTGTATAGAAATTTTATAGCAAAATGAAGTTACCCGATAAAAAAAAAGGCCCAAAACTACAGGAAATCATTTATTGTGAAATACCGGTGTCCCTACAACAACTATAATGACCTCATGTAAAATATGTTTATGACAAATAAAATTTTCGACGTCGAAACTTAAATGTTGACGAGAGCTGCAGCACGCCGTGCACGCCCATCACCTCTGGCCTCGTCGCTCAGCTCCGCCTCGCCGCCGCCGGAACCCAGCCCCACTGTGAGTGCTGTGACACCGGCCGCGGCAGTTGCGTCGAGCTCCAGCGACGAGTTCTTCTCTCCGCCGACGACACCACCACCTGCGCGTCGACGAAGAGGACGCCGGCCGCCGAGCGGCTTAGGACCTCGAGGCCCACCGGTCTCTGATAGGGTCCCAGCTCCCGGCGGAAGTGTGCAGCGCATGCGATGGACGCAAACCATCAACGAAAACGTCATGCGCGCATACTACGGGGCTACAGAGGGAGGAAACAACCTGACCGCGTACCGTGTTCGGATGCTCTCTTTGTTTCAGGTGCTTGAGCCAGCCGTCAACGTTTCAACCCAACGACTGTCGGATCAGGTGCGGGTCATCCTGCGTAATCACATGTTGGATGATGCTGTACTTGATCGCCTCCGAACGGAAACGAGTAACCGTGTCATTGCCCCTCCGTCGCAACCTTTAGTTCCACTTGTGGCACCACCGTCCAGCTACACATCCCACCATGCTGACGAGGAGGATACTGACACGGTTGCTCATGTAAGTACCCAGTGCAATAGCGAACTGAGGAGTGCTTTGGAGTGTGCAATTCGGGAATATCGCAACATGTCCCCCGAACTTAGACCTCGCTTACCTCGTTTGCCCATGCATAACAAGAATAGGGCGCTGGTGGCTGCTCTGGATTCGCAGTTGTCTGACTATTTTGATGACTGCGAAGATCTCACCGATACACACTCGATAATGTACTGCGCGGCCGTAGCGGCATGTCGTGTAGCTCACGTCAAATTTCCAACCAGTGACGTAGCTACACGACCGAAACCAGCTGTACCGGCCTGGCAGTGCAGGATCGAGCGTCGTATTGGTGGGGCCAGAGCACTCATCGGCAAACTAATTTGCTTCAGGGAGGGCAACACTCGCCCTAGAGTGATGCGCTTTGTGAGACGGGCATTTTCGGGGACAGACATCAGCCCCCGAGACTACATGTCCCGAGTCACAGAGCGCATCGACTTCCTGAAGCAAAAAGTGTATGCATGGGCAAACCGTATCCGCAGGTATAAGCGCCGAGTGGAGCGATACACCCAGGATCGCACATTCCGAAGCAACGAAAGGTGGGTATATAGGGCTTGGGAGCGACCGGACCAAGGTGTGACTGACACACGCCTCCCGGGTGATGACGCCATGAGTTCATTCTGGCGCAGCATCTGGTCGGTGCCTGTCAGTCACACCGAGGGTGATTGGATTCGGGAGGTGGAGCGCGCGTGCGATCCAATACCACAAATGGGGGCAATTTACATCAGCCCCCAAGATGTAGCTCGTGCAGTCCGTCCGTTGCCTAACTGGAAATCTCCAGGGCCGGATGGACTGCACAATTTCTGGATAAAGTGGTTCACAAGATCGCACGCTCGTTTGGCGTCTCAATTCCAATCTGCCCTAGAGTCAGGGTCGCTGCCCGAGTTTTTTACGACAGGAATAACCCACCTGCTCCATAAATCAGGCAGTACTGCGGAACCTAAAAATTATAGACCGATCACGTGTTTGCCGACGGTCTATAAAGTTCTTACATCCATACTAAGAAGCAAAATTAACAACCATATTGACAAAAATTTGATAATGTCACCTTCTCAGAATGGATGTAGGAATGGGTCCCGCGGTACTAAGGAGCTGCTCCTCATTGATATGACCATTAGCCAACAGGTTCGACGTTCCCGAAAGGATCTGTCGACATGTTGGATAGATTATAAGAAGGCCTATGATTCCGTTCCTCATACATGGCTCATGAGGGTGCTAGAGTTGTATAAAATTGATACAACACTACGCACCTTCCTGATGTCGTGTATGAGGAAATGGAGTACGGTCCTTCGCTATCCAGGATGTCGACATATCCAGAGGAATAGCGAACCTGTAAGGATAGAGCGAGGTATATTCCAGGGTGATAGTTTGAGTCCGCTTTGGTTTTGCCTAGCCTTGAATCCTCTAAGCACACTGCTGGAGAACTCAGGTCTAGGCTATCGGTTGAAGAGAGGTGGTCAGGTTATATCTCACCTTCTTTACATGGATGACTTGAAGCTTTTTGCCCCCAACAACCTGCAACTGATGGAGCTACTGAAGGTAACTGAAACCTTCAGTAGTGCCATCAGGATGGAGTTTGGTGTGGACAAATGTGCGGTCATGCATGTAAAGCGAGGGGAGGTTGTGGAATCTGTGGGCACTCAACTCACGGATTCCATAAACCTGAGATCTCTCTCTTCAACCGAAACCTATAAGTATTTGGGTATGTCGGAAGCCCTAGGCATCAATATCACTGACATGAAGCAATCGTTGAAGGAGCGTTTCTTTGGACGCCTGAAGAAGGTTTTCAATAGCCTTCTTTCAGGCGGAAACAAGGTGCGCGCCTTCAATGGTTGGGTCATGCCGGTATTGATGTACTCTTTCGGCGTACTCAAATGGACTCAAACGGAACTTGACGCCCTGGATAGGCGGGTCCGAACACTGCTGACTGCATACCGAATGCATCACCCACGATCGTCGGTGATGAGACTGTATATCCCGCGGAAGTGTGGCGGTCGAGGTTTTTTAAATGCTAAGACCCTACACAACAGCGAGGTATGCAGTCTCAGGGAATATTTCCTAGCTGCCGACGTGGGTATGCATCGAGATGTAGTGGCAGTGGACAAGGGACTCACACCGCTCTCCTTGGCTAACGAGAACTGGCGCAAACCGGTAGTACTTGACACTGACGATCGCAGGGAAGTATGGCAGAGCAAGGAACTTCACGGACGCTTTTTCCGGGCCCTTCACAGGCCCGATGTAGACCAATTGGCGTCCGTAGCTTGGCTGCGTTTCGGTGACCTCTTTGGGGAAACCGAAGGTTTTATCTGTGCAATTATGGACGAAGTTATCATGACGAATAACTACCGGAGATTTATTGTGAAGGACGGCACGGTTGACATCTGTCGGGCATGTCACCGTCCGGGAGAATCAATTCGTCACATTATCTCCGGTTGTTCTCGTCTGGCTAACGGCGAGTATTTGCATAGGCACAACCTCGTAGCCAAGATTATCCATCAGCAACTTGCTTTGAAATACTCTCTTGTGGGATCGGAAGTGCCGTACTACAGGTATGAGCCCGACCCAGTTCTTGATAATGGTCATATCACGTTGTACTGGGATCGGTCCATCATCACTGACAGGACTATTGTAGCCAATAAGCCTGATATAGTGGTGGTGGACCGAAACGAGAGGCGTGCAATGATTGTTGACATATCCGTTCCGCATGACGAGAACCTCGTGAAAGCCGAGAAAGATAAACAAATCAAGTATATTGACTTGGCTCGCGAGGTTGTCGACATGTGGGAAGTGGATTCGGCGATCATTGTACCGATAGTCGTGTCGGGTAATGGCTTAATAGCCAAGAGCCTCGACCAACACCTTAGGAGGCTCTCGTTAGGCGGCTGGATCAAGGGCTTGATTCAGAAAGCGGTACTCCTGGACACGGCTCGTATTGTTAGGAGGTTCCTTTCTCTGGAGCCCTGACCGCCGGTAGCTTGGACCCTGTTCCCGATACCGGTGGGACACTATTTTTTATATTTTTAAATGTTTTTTTTTTTTTATATATTATATGTTAAAAATATTTAAAAATGTGAAACAATATGTAAAACAAGAAATAAAGGAAATAATAATAATAATGTTTTTTTTTTGTAAGTTTTTTAAAAATATTTAAAAATGTAATTAATAAGCTTATACAATGAATAAAGGAAATAATAATAATTTTTTCCAGCTGTCGATATTAAGGTTAGCTGTCAATTCTTACTGTAAGGGTGAATTGCATCAAAATGGCATATTACAGTTAAAGTTAAAAGGGTGCCCAGTGAAAAGACGATTTATACGTAGGTAATTTTTTAGCAATGGTAACATTTCGAACTAGGTGTTATTTTTCCCTGAAAGATGCCAAATTCAACATTGTTTTTTTTTTGATGAATTGCAATGTTTACAAATCATTCTACGTGTACTGTAAAAATATTTAGAATATACAAATTTCAGTGAGAATATAGTCAATTTTGGCGAAATACCTAATAGCTATTTGTAAAACTTTATTACAAAGTAACTATAACTATCTTTCATAATTAGATTGCGCTTAAAAACGAGTGAGCAAATATATAAAACTAAATATAATCTAATATAAGCTAATGTTTATTATAGGATTAGTATATTAATAGATATATAAAACATTTCAGGGCAAGAAGTGTTAATTTTATCAAAGAAAAAGTTATTAAATTACAAATCCTTATAGAAAAGTACAATTTTGATGTGCAAAAAACAGACGGGTCGAGTATAAAACAAAAAAAAGCATTTTAAGAAATTCATTGACACTAGACAACGGACAACGGACGACAAAGCCCAACCCAATTATGGGTTAAGCTCGCCTATGTACATCAACTGTCCTGTTTTTGAATGAGTAAAATTGTATGTACAATAAAGAATAAAGAAACAAAGTCATTTAAATATGTAACACCAAAACTTGTTTCCTTAAAACACTTATTTTGTGATGAATCTCTACGTGGTTGTAAGTGGTATTATTCGAATCTTTATAAATATTTGATTACTGGTATATATTTAAAAGATACAATTTGTTTAAAGGAAGGGTGTACCAGAAAATGGGACGTACAGTGGTGCTATTCTCTAAGAAAACGCAGCGCTGCCGAAACGACGAACATCCAAATAGGATACATTGAATTAACAATCCAATGTATAGGTAAATTAGGTTGACAATCCAATGTATCCTATTTGGGTGTTCGTCGTTGGGGCAGCGCTGCGTTTTCTTAGAGAATAGCACCATAGATAGAGACCAACTGCCTACACTTCGAGATCAGAAGATGCTACGGACTGGTTCCGATCTATAACTTCAACCTCTTAAGTAATGTAAGAAGTAATGTGTGGATAAAAATAAAAGATATTCCTAATAATGTTAGTATTTTACTAAAAAAAGAAGTTTATTTTAATCCAATAGTACTCGTATTTTAATAAGTAGTAAAAGTAAAAAGCAGATGATAGAAACTATGTCATTGTTTGGCATCTTTTTAAACCGTAAACTGCTCGAATCCCGGCAGTAAAAGTTATCTTTATTTGTGACGTCATTTTAATAATTTTCACATTGATATGACCCATATTTTCACTTAAGAGGGCCTTTCCCGATCTATCTACTTATCATCAACGTGAGCGTGGTTTAAATGCTTGTTGATTGATTCAACGCAATCCAGCGCAATGTTTGAAGAAAGGGAGATAACGCCTGGACGCTCCATCGGTATTCAGTAATTTCGTTATTCATTCGAATATTTCACAAAACTTATTCCAGAAAATAAAACAGATAATGTCCACAAGATATCTGTTTTTCCAAAATATCTAGAAATAGATGTGCAATAACATCATTGGCATCAATGGCTTCCTATTCGCCTTCGCCGGAATGCTCATGTACTTTCGTTGCTTGAATATGTGCTCTTTAGTCCTTTGACTCCTTTTTATCTCAAAGAACGCTTTCAGTTCTTCTGTGACACACTTCTAGGTCTTTGAGGTCATCGGAGAATCTAAAACCTAGTATTCATATGCATTCCACTTCGATCTTCGATATCTTTCACGGTACAAGCAGCTTGTTTGTGGAATGCATTACCCATAGAAGTGAGGCGTGCCCAAAAGCTACCAGCGTTAAAAAAAAAATGGTGAAGGAGCACTACCTATCACTTTCATTTTTCTTCTCCTTTCTTTTTTGTATATTTTAATAATTATTATTTTATTATATGATAAATTTATTTATGTATTATATTTTTTCTATTGTATTATTTATATAAATATTTCTATTATTTATATTGTTGTACACTGACAACCCCAAATCTTTTCCTTTCTTCCAGTCTATCCAAAGGTTGTCTGGTAGAAATTGCCCTGTGCAATAAGACCGCATATTGTACACTTATTTTGTTTTTAAATGTTTGTCCTATAATAAGTTAAGGTGTGCAATAAAGAAATAAATAAATCATTATCACGTAAGTGCGGTTGTATGAAAATGTATCTTGGGTTGGGCGCTCTTAATAAGAAATCTGGCAGCCGACAGCTGTCTGATAGGTCTGGTTATAGTTAAAGTTAGTTGATGCAATCAACCCTTAGTTACTTTAATTTATCTGCAGATTTTACTTTTTTTTACGTTATAACATTGGTAACAAAACGACGCCGACGACTGTCGAGTCAGCTAGTTTTAACACGTAGATACACAACTACCAAACTTGTTCATACAAAAGTAGACTCTAAACATCGGAATTAAGGCCTATAGTGGCGTGGATGTGAGAGGACACCGGTGTCCTCTAAGCTAGGACAGATTAAATAAAAAGCAAGTAAATAATTTTCAACAAGTAATACCTTATCTTCACATCAAAGCCAATATTGATAGATAAATAATAACAAAAGAGAATATTACGTCCTACCGCGAACGTAATGCATATTGCATTTCACAAATTAATCCAATGACAATACAACAATAGTCATAACATGAAAGCCAACATATTGATGTCACAGTCATAAAGTTCATATTAGTTTCATAAAAGAATCACAGCATTGTATGTATGCATTGCGAAATGATATAATCAACCTGGTGAAACCACCTGGGAGACTCGGCCAAGCTATATTGCGGGATTCGATTTAAAACTACGACAGCTATCGGCACAGGCAACCTATGAAAGTACTCAATTCTCCGGTGAAAAACTAAATATGAGCGATATTGACTTCCACACATGACTGATTCAACATTGTAGGTAGCCAATATCTGAGTTGATTTGAGTTATTTTCTTTGTGAAATGAAATTGAGAAACACAATTTAGAACTTTATTGATGCGACAATAAAGTTCTAAATTGTGTTTCTCAATTTCATTTATTTGGCCTTAAATGATAAATGATATTTATTTCACAAATAGGTTGTTTCCCAACTGACTACTTTAAAAAGAAACACCGAAACCAACTCAGAAGTCAAAGTCTCTTTAAAAGTCCATACAGAAACACATGTAATGGTCAAATCATGTGAGAACCAATTAGATTGGCTCTATCTGAGATTGTCTTTTGAGGATAGAACCACACAGATCTGTGTGGACCTGTCCCGTCAGTGCCTTATTCAAAGACATTTGTAGTTAAAACCAAAATATTTTGAAAGAAAATCTAAATTGAAGGCATGTGACATCAGTTTATAGTTAATAGGAAGGTCTAGGCGATCACGGCATGAAAGCGGCGTCATATAATCAAAAGTTGCACGGCCGAGGCGCGCTCCCTTAAGCTTCCGGTACCCACCGGATGTTACCAATTTACACAAACTGACTTAATTCTTCAATGCAGGCAACCCATTTACCTAGGCTTTGAACCGTGAATAGGACGCTCCAGTGCGGCCCCGCTATCGCTGCCGATATTAAAGTCCGCCGACAATATAGGAACAGCGATGCAACGGAATTTTGTGGAAAATAAATTTCATTTCTATTCCATATACCGAATATAATTCTGTTTTCCTTATTTACAGTGAAAGTACCCAAAATACGTACTACTGTGGGCAGCAACTATTTTTTTTCTATAACGCAATACGAAATTGGAATTTTACATTTGTTCCGGGCGTAGCACGAAATGAATGTTTTATTTCGGCTTGATTTTGTTTGTTTTTATGGTTGATAATGAAGTCGGATAGTGAGTGGGCCTGGCGCGCGACGTGCAGTCGCATATGCGTCGATATCCGTGTTTTGTTTGACTTTTACCCGTCCGCCGGACCGGGCCGCTCCGGCAGCCGATCACGAAACTAATTATACCTCGAGGCGAGCACGGCGTCGCGTCCGTTCTTCGCAAACTTCGAAATGAATCACTAAACTCATGTGTGGGCCGATGTGCGGTGGGAGCGTCGCAAACACTGGGAGGTTTTCACGGAACTTGAGTAACTACAAAAAGACAATATGGCGCATATTCATCACAGAATATACGGCTTATATTAATAATAATAATAAAATATTTGTTTGTGTACATAGGATATGGTTAGAGATGTACAAAAAATATATTGTCCCAACAATGTTCCGCCAGAAGGCATACTCCAACATCAATATTGTAATGATACTTTGTTATATTTACGTATAAATTGCAAAATGATGATTAAAATATTATAATCATTAAAAAAACATTGAAAAATATTTATAAATATAAACAATTAAAATAAAGTCTAACTAGTCACAGTTTCATTAACAACTAATTGCATGTCACATTCAGAGAAATATAGTAATAATCAGTCAAAAGAGTAAATAATGTCAATATATAAAATGATAAATTAATAAGTCAAATATTTTTAAAATTTGTCATTATGAAACTCAATTACAAAATAATATACCTTGTCATTTAATAATTTAAAAAGATTTATTTTGAACTCACTTACGTTTTTGCTGCTTATCGCTTGTTTAGGTAACTTATTATATACGAGTAACTTAGGAGACATTGTAAAAATGCGTTTGTGAAAAATAATTGTTTCAGTCTGAAGCAGAAGTGAGAGTGAAATTTATGTGAACGTAGTTGACTCTTTACAGGTTTAAACGAATACAATTGTTAACAAAAATACAGGCTTTATATACATAGAGTGATGAGACAGTCAATATTTTCAAGTTGAAATGTGATTTACACGAATCGAAACAAAATAAAGCATAATCATGATACGTAGGAGTATTCAGCAATAGATGTGGTAATATGATGAGCATATATCTAAAGTCTATAGTTCATAGCCCGGTTTGACTTTATGGTCCTACTTCAAAGTTCAAATAACACCGACTACCTTCTACCGAGCACTCCTTATCTTTTCAGCCAATTAGGTCCACGCGAGCGTCAAATAGTGGAAGTAAGTCTGTTGATTTTCGTTACCATTTCATCGCCTTTTTCAAGAGACGGGCCGTTCAGCGTCTCATCTGTATACTAGCTCGGGGGAACGAATGCTCGATCTAATTAACTTTATCATAAAGCGTGGGTTATTGCCTTGTCGGCCGTCCGGAGGTTTAATCGAAAACTCGCTACAGTATTATATTGCAGGATTTTTCGTTCTGAATTTAATGTTACATCTGTATTCGATGTGTGAAGATTCTAACCGAAGTAAAATTGCAGTTGTAACATATTACGTAGGCAGGTTAAGCAATGGTGGCCGAGTGGTAAGGTGCGTAACGGTTTAATTTCTTTTGGGTTAAACCCGCGCATTACTTTGTGTAATTTATTTCATCACCACAGCTCTCAAAGCGGCGAAGGAAAACATTGTGAG
Source organism: Leucania comma (assembly GCA_958295575.1). Classification (NCBI taxonomy): domain Eukaryota; kingdom Metazoa; phylum Arthropoda; class Insecta; order Lepidoptera; family Noctuidae; genus Leucania; species Leucania comma. The sequence goes on along the minus strand of OY282480.1, from coordinate 14,070,205 downwards.
GAAACCGGCATGTCCTAGAACTAAAAATTCAAAGACGTGACATCAACCAACTCGCACTGGGCCTGTGTGATGGATTACGGCCCATTCCCTTTCTTAGAGAGGAGGCCTGAGTCCCAGCAATGGGAACATTATAAGGCTGATGCTATATGCTGTGCTATGTTTAGTGATAGAATGGAATAACGAAATGAGTGAGTGGAGTGTTGAGAAGAGATAAACGAATAGGCATTCGTTTATCATCATCATCCATCAACCTGCACTGGGCCCACGTGGCGGCAATTACGGCCAACATTGTCTAATAGAAAGAATCCCAGCAGTGAGAATTTTATAAGGCTGAATCTAATCATGCATCAGTTTGTTCAAATCAAAAAGTTAGTCATAAAGTGAACTCTTTTGACGGGTAAAAAGCAATTTGCAAAATAAATATCCTTTATCATTTTGAAATCCGAAGACAAAAAAAGCAATCGCCATAGAATAATAAACTTTCAATCCTAAACCAGCTAAAGGTCTGACGTCACACCAAAATAGAACCCATGAAATCATCCTAAAATCCAAAACGCCGATACAATAATGTATCATCATAATCATATACCATAAGCACGTATTGGGCGGAGTGCGGCAAAGTGGCAGTTTTCACGAGATTACGTCGGATTTCGTCGGGGTAATTCACTTGGCAGATTGGTGCGGCTCGCACGGTCTCGTACGGGATCGTCCGGCTCGGTTTACGTCCCGTGTCCGATTACGAGCACTCCGTACGATACGGCTGTTCCATCATCGATTTCGACACCGTTGATATCCGCATGGGAGACACCTATTCTAACGTGGCATTTTGTGACCTCGTAGTTACAAATAACGTTGGAATAACATTGATTTTCTTGTTGGAAAGTAGTGGAGCTGAGTATGGTCACATCCAGAAATTGTAGTGTACTGTTCAAATAACAAAAATAGATAACTCAAGCTTTTTGTCGCCAGCTAAAACGCACTGGGCCCATGCAGTGCATTACAGTCCATTCCCTCAACTAGAGAGGAGGCTTGAATCCCAACAGTGGGAAAATTATAAGGCTGATTATACTTATGTTTACACTACAGTGTTTTCTGTTCGAAATACAAACTTTTGACATACCTACGTGCCGAATTCATTAAACTGAACACAAATAATATAAGCCACAGACTAATCTAGAATTCCTCGTAGGGACGATCGGCCGCAACGATCTCTCGCGCCGGGCCTTGGTACAGGCCATGTTCCGAAGCGAGGAGGAGTGGCAGGCGGTCGCTTCCTTCTGCGAAGCAGTAACGATAGCAAAGGTGGAGACCGCACGCGTGAGGCATGTCCCTCACGCACCAGACGCCGCAGGAATTTCGATCCCGATTTCCAGCCACCGCAGGCGCGTGCCTGTGGACGGCGAGCAATAGGTAGCTCGCCGTCCGACCGTCCGGTAACCGTCCGGAACGGGCCCAAGTTGTCGATGTCGCGTAACGTTCCATGCGCGCCTCAAGGAGATGTCAGCAAACCGTAGGGGCCCAGCAGGGTCGAAGCCTTCTGGGGCCATGGGGGATATGAAAATGAAACCCGAGGCCCTGGAACGAAGAAAAAGAAGGAACAGGAGTGGGTTTTTAATCATTAACAGTGTAACACTATCTTCCGCTCCGACCAAGGGCGGGAGAGGTCATTGGATGATGTTCTTACCGGAAAAAAAAGACTTAGTAGAATAGAATAGGTTTTATTCGCCGCAGGCAATACAATAGGCACCAATCCAAATAATAAAAAGAGTAAAGAAATACAATACACTGTGCTGAGCCCGAACCGAAAGGGTTGCCAACTCAGAAACTGCTGGGCGTCATACACACAGCGCTGGTTTTCAGCTGGCAATGACGAACGGATGGTGAAAAAAAAAAACTTAGCTTAAATATTGTTGCTACTGTATTTGAATGATAATTTTGTTATAAAATGTAACTAAATATTATATAATAGGTGCCACGGTAGTTGCAAACTATTTTTGCTCACTATAACCACAATATTCTATCTAGTTGATAAACATACATTATATTCCAATATTTCCACACAGGTGACTTTACAGTTGACACATATTGGCGTGTTTTAACAAAGCTTTGTTTTCATTACACGACAAAACGTATATCAAATGAACTGATTTTATTTAATGAGGCACATATCAAAGGGATGTGACGGTCCGACAAATATTGTGCCGTAATTAAATATTTCGATGTGTAAAGTTCTCTTTGTTAAAATTAAATAAGTTTTGTTTCATTTCCACTTGCGTATATTACGTGGATATGAGAGGTGGAAATATTTTCATAGGTGTAAATTGTTTTATCAGAATTTACGGTGCATAAAATTGTATGTGCGAAAAATTCGGTTATTTCATTCCATCAGCTGAAGGAACGTAGCAGAGCTACCGACAGAGTAATTCACTTAGTAAGATTAAGCCCGACGCTATCGGGGTTTACACCTCGGAACGTGAGTCCACTAAGCATTACCAACACTTTAATGTGTTGAGCGAAGCTTTGTTTTTTATATATTTTGTGAAAATACTCGGGTTGCAATCAGCTCTAAGGTGTTGATTCAATTAAGAGAACATTCGTAGGTATTTTCTAGGAATCCCGCACATACTAGAATCAGACTGTTGAATAAAAACGAAGTTCGTTTTTGAACTGTATTTATTAAGTCGGTATCAGACTAAGGTATTTTAAACAAATAATTACCTGCCAAAACTCATTTAATTAATTTAAAATACTGCATTTTTTACCTAAATCTTTTAAAATAGTGGACACAGTCTTCATTTAATAGTAGATAAGCATATCCAAACTGGGTGTTACTTTATTGCTACGCATTTATGCTACGAACGCAACGGCGTAACAAGTATTAGATACATTTATTTTGAGCACTAACCAGCAAAGCAACCAGCAAGCAAGCGTGTTTGTTCACCGCCAAAAGGAGCCCGTTCACCTTGGCTCCTGCTTTCCAGAATGTATCCCTGGCGTGCACCGACCGCCTTCAGCTCTTGGGGGTAGAAATTTCCTCAGACCTCAACTTTGGGCGGTTCATTGAGTCCAAAGCCGGGGTAGCTGCTAGGAAACTCGGCGTTCTAGCAAAAGTCCGGCGGTACTTCACACCGGAACAGCTTCTAATCTTATACAAAGCACAAGTCCGTTCGTGTGTGGAGTACTGCAGCCACATATGGGCTGATGCTGCAAAATGCCACCTAGCGGCTTTGGACTCGGTGGAAAGGCGTGCGAAGAGGCTAATTGGTGATCCAGACTTGGTTAAGTCCAATCTACAAAGCCTCGAGCACAGGCGTAGAGTAGCCAGCCTTTCGGTGTTTTACAGGATGCATTTTGGAGAGTGTGCGCGGGAATTGCATGACTTGATACCGCCATCTCCTTTCTACCATCGAACAACCCGGCGTACGGCGAATATCCACCCTTACGTTGTTGAAACTTCCACGGTCCGGACTAAGCGTTTTGCCTCGTCGTTTATACCGCGTACATCGAGGGACTGGAACAATTTGCCTGCTGCGGTTTTCCCGGCCAATTATAATTTAGGCGTCTTCAAGGCTAGAGTGAATAGGCTCTTAATAAACTAGTGCGCTTTACCATCGACGATTGCATCACTGCTTACCATCAGGTAGGATTGCAGTCAAGTGCTAGTTTATACAATATAAAAAAAAAAAAAAAAAAAAAAAAAATGCAAATCGGTTTGCAACATCTTCATAAATATAAAAATGAATAGCTGTTCATTAGTCTCGCTCAAGCTCGAGAATAGCTGGACCGATTTGTCCAATTTTGGTCTTGAAATATCCGTGATACTCCAGAGAAGGCTTAGACGGTGAAAAAATAATAATGGACAAAAATTTACGAAAAAGAAACCGACTTGTCAGGCGATACGAAGTTCGCGGGATGCTGACTCGGTGAACTTCGTATAGCAAGCAAGACTAGCTGTAGTCTTCTTATATATAAAATGAATAGCTGTTCGTTAGTGTCGCTAAAACTCGAGAACGGCTGGACTGATTTGGCCAATTTTGTTCTTGAACTATACGTGACACTCCAAGTATTGTTTAAACGGTGAAAGAATATGGAAAATTTCACAAAAAAAAATAATCGACTATTAAGCGGTACAAAGTTTGCCGAGTCAGCTAGTTTACAATAAAATCTTCGTTTGAACAAGTTCGTGTACTAACTCGTGCTTACGAGAACAGTAAACAAGTTTAGATTATTTTTCACTTCACGGTCTTATTTCACGACGACATTCTGTGCCTAGACCAATAAAGGTGTAAGTTAGGCACAAACTAATCTCTTAAATTGTTCCCGAGTAAAAAAAGAGTTTTCTCAATTAAACGCAAAGGAAAGAACGAACGGGCAAAGTTTCAGCTTTCATCTAAGATAAAACGTCTGGTCGAGATCCTATCGACTGTGGATTAATAATAAAGGAGATAGCTAAAATAGGAGCCAATCTATTTTAGTTCATAGCCAAGTTATTATCGAAAGGCAATTTTCGATAGATTTTCTGCAAATCAAAATGTGGCACTGATATGATTATGACAATGTCCCCCGGGAGTGTCCGTGAGGCGTGATATAGGTTAATATGGTCATCGCCAAATCCGAAAATATAGGTAGACTAATCGTGAAGTCAGATTAGGAATAGGTAGATTGGAATTTGGACCAATTTCTGTAGTTATGTTGTTTTCTGACTTTAGTACATGTTTGGTACTATTTAAATAATACTTGCAGTAGGGTGGAACAGTGGTATCATTGGTTGGTAGGTTGTAGGTCATGGTTTCAAACCTAGGCAATCGCTTGCGTAGTTAATTTCTACACAACGCTCTCAACGCTCTCAACACGGTGAAGGAAAACATCGAAAGGACTGGAATGTCCTAGAACCAAAAATTCGAAGACATGCGACATCCAACAACCAGTACTGGGCCTATATGGAAGATATAGGCAGTATCAGAAACATTATAAGGCTGATTATCCTATGCTATTTTCTATTATAATATAATACCACCAGCTTTTGCCCGCGGCTTCGCTCCCACTCTACTCTACTCTAGCCTATTCTACCCTATACCAATAAATGAGCAGGTTTTAGTTTTTTTTTACTAAACGGGATAAAAATTATGCTATGTCCTTCTCCTGGTGCTACGCTACCTTCCCACCAATTTTCAGCTAAATCGATTCAGCCGATCTTGAGTTATAAATAGTGTAACTAACACGATTTTTTTTTTATATATATAGATATATATATCAGTCAACCCGATTACCAAAACCTATCAACAACAACATAACTTTTTTATTTTTGTTTCATTTCTAGGTCACGCAAGTACCTGAACAACAGGACCAGGATAAGAGGATCAAGATAAGAGGACCAAAATAACATGATTTGGATAGCTGGACCAAGCTAATAGGACTCGGATAACAGGACCAGTAACACTATAATGGAAGTAGAAGATAAGTCAACCAGGCGTGCATGAATAAAATCTAACTTATTGCATCGCGAAGACCTTTTAATTATAGTAATTCGGTCCAGTGAGTTCCACTCGAGAATTTACACTGCAATCGAGATAGTTTTCTGCTTGTTATGCAACAAAAATACCCTGGAGAAGCTGTGAACTAGGTCGATTATAAGCTTTAAATATTGAAGTTTAAGAATTGTTATAGATTTAATGATGTATGCAATGTTGTACCTTGGCAATTCTTGGCATTGCGAATGAAGAAATTAAGTACGATTTAAGGAGAAAATGTATGACAAAAAAAAACAGAAATGAGTGCACAATACAACAGCACGAGTTCTTGACGCGATCCATAAAACGATATAAACTGAATTGTCAAAGGGCAAGGGAATTGGCTTTATAAGATGTATAGCAGCATCCCTCTTTCTCAGTCGCAAGGCTGGCATTTTAACACGTCATAGTAAGCGCCACGCGATCCATTTGACAACCTAAACTGAACTGTTAATGAACGTCAGTCGTGGGAGCGAGAAAGAGGGACTACTGGCATTTTAACAAATCATGGTAAGATCCCTGGGGCCCAAGTCTGCTATTTTTGTAAATTCAACATTCCAACACGATCCCATTGTCGTTTTGTTAAAAATTCTTAATCTGCTAAATCATAATGGTTGATCATTGGTCAGTCAGTGGTCTCGTAAACGAATAGTGGTAGAACGACTTGGTTGTATTCAGACGCTTCTAATCAAAGGAACTGTCAAAATTTTAGCAGATTACCGCATACGTCAGACATTCATATATCATTATGTACGAGATTACCATTTCTTTCAATGGTGTATCAGTGATAGACTATTGGGAAGTCATAATGACGCCATTATATTAGTAGATTACCAAACTTGTCAAAATCAACAATTATGAAATAAATGACAGACTATTCTGACACTATTGTAATAGCAGACTTGAGGCCCTGGATTCATGATTCGCGACATCAAGTCGACACCAATCGACAAATTTAATTTGCTTCGTGAATTTTCATTTAATTCGTTGATCAGCCGATTGCTGCTGAATCGTGTGGTGGTGGGTCCACCACTAAGCACAATAAGCCATTTTTGTTTTATCTCCTTGCAAATACGAAAGTGCTCAGCCAATGCAGTTGTCACGCTTTAGCGAAGACAAAGGGTAATTAATGCACATGAAGGAATCGTTATAGGGCAATTCAAATGACAAACTTAATTAGTTTAACATCATTTACGTTGCTAAAAATAAAAGTGCAAACCGCTAGAGCCAAGTGTGACAACGACCACACAGCCGTTGAAGTATGAATGTCCTTGGTTCTAAACGTTGAGTTAGATATAACGGAAAGTTTGATCGAACTGTATTTCAGTTGCTTGGTTTTATTCTAAACAAAATTTTAAGGTAGGTTATTAACATTAATAGGTATTAATGAAAATCTCTTCGGGACATGTTATAAAGATTTTTTGGAGGTAGAAAATCATCCAATGCATTCTCCAGGTGGAGCGCAAGGGTGATGTCCTTCAGTTGCCTTTTGCGTTCTAGGACCTCGGGTTTCCTATTCAGAAATTTCCTGTGGCCCTAGCAGAGGCCTGGGGCATCAGCGATATGGTTTTGCTGACATCTCTGGGGCTCGGTTCTTTCTGAACGGCGGGCAGCGAGCTACCCCTTGCTCGTCGTCCGAAAACCTGCCCCAACGGTGGCCGGATATCACCCTACGACTCCCGATGCTCGGGGCATCTATTGTGGTGGTGTTTAGGGCATAAGGATATCCGTTCCCTCACGTTTGTGATTATCGTCATCGCAAGCATTACTGCACATTCCCTCTTATTAGGGTCCGTGGCCTGAACCTCGACCCGACACGAGCACACCTCCACCCCTTCCTCCGAAAGTAATACAGCTGGAAGTACGACTACCTATATTACATTTTCACAGACAAACACTTTCCCAAGAAACAACAAGTAGCTCAACACAAATAAACAATAAATTCCATTATCGTGAACAAGTTGGAAACTTGATTGCACTAAGTCCATAAGGAAATAATAAAAGTATCAGTGGCACTCGTTGCCGGTCGAAGTATCGGCTCGCAACGATAGAAGAATCAAACAAACGGAGCGAAACTTCTTAAAACTCCAACTGGCGAGTTGTTTCCACCAGACACTAACTCTTATTACAAACTTAGGGCCACACGCCCATCGCGTCTCGCTTGCCGATAGACAACTTATAACTAGGAAAGATATCGTATTACAAATTACTTAAGATATGAAAACATTGTCGATAATGACGGTACGGAAAGTTTTTCGCCGCTTCAGTTTGATCGTGGTTTGATCAACACTAATTGGCAGCTAAGTTGTAATTTTCATTATGCCACGCGTCGCTGATGAGTACCAATATTTGAACGAACGGTTAATATATTTCGCCGAATATTCACGGAACGTTAAAATTATTTCTGGAACGGTCTACATGTCTGCTTGATTTTAAGGTCGATAGATTTAATGGTGGTGGATGAGGCAGAATCGTGTTGGAATGACAGCCGAATTAGTAGAGATTTGATGAACGATAAGTCCTGAAGTATGAGAAATACAAATATTTCGCTAGGTTGATGGCATACAAATGTTTATGCCCAACGACGAGACTGTTGACTACATTGGTGCCAATCAATCAGATTTGACTGCGATGAAGACATTTCTGATAGAAATAAGAGCAACGAGACAGCGAACTATGCTGTTTAAAAGTGACACATAATTTAAAAGTAATCAACCTGAGGAAAGTGTGCTTATGTAATATGGTTTTTTTTTGACATACAGGTCTCTAAGCAAAATTCACACGAAACATTTCAACATAGCAGATTTTAAACGTAATAAAAAAGCACTCCGGTTAATTTTCCAGTTCTGTTGAACAAACAAACCGGACTGAATCCGCCATAAAGACAGTGCTCCCAGCCAAACGACGCTCTGCGCGGTACGAGACAAATTATTGAGATAATCACATCGCCAGCAATTGCGGTAAGAAACAACATTTCTCAGAACCGGCGTTTATTAGAACAAGCCACTGTAAAAATATTAGCTGTCAAGAGATTTACAAAGTTTATCCTGCATTAGTTTCTTTCAAATTACATTTTGATTATATTTTTTATCGATGAAGTTTAAATTGGACTTGTTAAGACAGGTTCGAATTTGTGATGGAGAAACTGCGTGCAAAGTTATGAGAACTAAGCGATTATGGCATGACAAAGTGCTGTCTACGATGTGTAGGTAACTATGATATTGAGAGCCTCCAGGAATTTATCTCTGTCCAAGTAGACGTTCTAACATATGAACCAGCATCGTGGCCGGCCTCGTAAATCTAGGTCTGTTGTGTTAACCGTGTCAAAGCGCACAAAGTCATGAACTAAGAATATTTACCTTACGAATATTGAAGACAATATTTCTTTATCAAATTGATTCGATATACCAACAATCGATTATAGATATTTCACGTCAACATTTGCATGAGCCAATTTCGCTTGGTATCGGACAGCCGAAAAACTCGGGAAGCTTCATAATAAAACTGCACTCTATACGATGTGATGACAGTAAATTGAATGAGTCGGGCGCGGCGTAGTGTGTTTGCGGCGCTCATCAATCATCCCCGTATGGATTTCATTTTAATGCGACGTCATCGGCGTCTCGTGTGGCCGCCCCGTCATGCTACCCGAGCTCACGGTCTATTGTTTTACGCGACCGACACCCAAAGCCTAACTGAATATTTAGTCGTATAATTAGCTGCGACATTGCTAAACAAAACCCTTGTGTAGATAAGTATTTCATAAACATAACTAAAGGTAGTTCTGAGACAAGAACTACCTACTACTGACAAGAATACAGCAAAAAGTTTGAAGTACTTTCATCCTCATGCCTCTGCCGCATATATTAGTATCCTCTACTGCACTGGACATGAGTGAGGCGATGGGGAGGCAAACAAATTTCCGGCTATTGTATTTACGGATACGGCAAATTAAATCCCCATTTGTAGGAGCAGGACACCTAAGGGGGCCAGTAATCCAATATCGTGGTCGCCTCCATTGTCGTCCGGCCTGCGCTAGTAACGGGCTTAAGAGCTTCGGCACGAATCGAAAATCTACGAACATTTTGCAAATTAATAACCGGTCTTACCGATACTCGACATTATTTCATACGGAGCGAGGATTTAAACGATAGAAAGCGATAGGTTACCGGGATTTTGACGTGTAACAATATTCATTTTGCTAAAATTAGAATACAGAAATAAAAGCTCCACATTTATCCGCTGAATTCAAAGGTTTATTTAGTAAAGCCAAGCCTATAGAGGCGCAACGATATTCATGGACAATACCGGGAGGCCAAAAAAGCTAAAAATGAAAACAACAATCAAATTCAGTGAGCGGCTCTGTACCGGTAACCGTGTGGTGCAGCGTACAAACAACGGTGATTCATGCTCCACGCCGATGCGCTGGGATTACTGCTCCGAAGCAGATTATAATTCGTCACGCGCGTTCCACTATCCTTACTATGCAATTCATCCGAAATAATTGACCAATCGAAAATAAACTGATTTTTTTTTTTAATATTCCGTGCCCTGATTTTTGCTTCATTGAATCATCCATGCTAATATGACAGCACTTTCATCGCAATATCACAAATGGACTCGAAAACATTTTTTCATCAACTGTAGGAACCAATATTATAACTTGGATGGGAGTGCGAAAGGTGCACTACATTTGATTGGGCATTGTTTCGGACGGTCGGGCGTTAATACCATGTGCAGTGTATGCGATGCGAATCCAATTTTCGGACGCGCGACCTGAGCGGCGTCTATCCGGTGCTATCCATTAGTATTCAGCGTGCGCGTCGGGACGTGCTCGCGGAAAACGTGATGCGACGCGCGAGCAAACAAAAACACGAGCGCTACTGAAATAGGCTCGCCCGCGCCGCCTCACCTTTGCCAAACGTTATTGTTTTCGGAGTTCCGTGAATACATTGACGAGATTTTTATTTCACTTTTTGGAAGCTTCAACAACGGTAATGATCATCATCCCTATGGCTTTCCCTAAAACAACAGCTAAGCCGACCTCAAGTCGGCTGGATGCAACTGAATACCTGTGTTTTACATGGAGAGACTACTTATCAGACCTCCACAACCCAGTAACTGGGCAACACGATACTAAATTCAATAAAAGTAGAGTAAATGGGGTGGGTAAGTAAAAGAACGTAAGTATGTAAGTTTATAATATACTGCTGGTAAATTTTTCTGTCATCTGACTACTTATAACAACTGTCAAAAATCTATAAATGAAAACGGTACAGATACAACACAAAAAATAAATACGAATGTAACCAAGCTTATCTGATAGCGGTGTAATTGAAAAGTCTGCTCGTCGCGGACAAGAGTGATGTAGATAATAGAAGCTTATTAAATATGCCGAACATCTCGGTGGCTGCCGAGAACGGATTGAAAATAATCTCTTAGGTAGTCATTTGTCAGAGTTCACGAGTGCCGACCCAGAGACGAACGGCGCACGATAGCATCGTCGGGGACAGATTGAAATTTAAAATGCGTAAGCCTCCCGAAATGACAACTAAAAGGAACCTCAAAGGGACGACGAAAAAGATGACATATTTTTCATGGAGTTTTATTAGTTGACGACTTATTATCCTATATGCTTTTTGAGATATATCCCTGAAGAGCTCAGACATGCGATCTATATTATATGTTGGTGCAGTGCGGAAGATACTCGTATCTCATATACAAAAAGTTTTCCATTGACAGTCATCGAAGTGTATTGAAGAAAACCGACTATATTTTGTTCAAAACCATTTCTCAGTAGAGAATACCGACCAACAATCCTCGTTCTCGGAACACGGTCGAAGTACCCAGTATGCGGTAGAATTCAAAAGTTGTCTGAATCCATACGACATGGGCGAGTCGGCAGACGATATTAATCAGACGATATGCAATGCAGGACTCACGTGTCCAACTTCAAGATTAGAAATTCTGTGGAAGCTCGTAACAAATAATTGAGTCAGATGTACATACAATACATACCGGTATTCTGGTTTGCATTGCAGTATGAGGGTTTTTGGTCATGTTTCGAATGAAACACGGTTTATAGAGTACTTTCACTGCTGAAATTTTGGAAAAGAATACCTAATATTTCCAGCACCTTGCTGAGCGCTGGCCATTTTGCGCGGATGTGACGCATATCTTCCCAATAATTGTTATTGTTATTTTGATTTTTTTAAAGGTAGCGCCATATTTGGTGCAAATAAACTCTTTTTCTATCTATTTCAATGTTCCAGCGATCCACGTTAAAACAACATGGCACACATGCTGCATGCCAAGTTATCCCAATTTATTTTATCATTAAAATAATCTGAAAGTAAACAGTAGTAAACAGTGGATTGTACTTCACAAGTTATTTACCTCCGTTGCTCCATAAAATTCCTGCAAAACTGAAATCTGGGCTAGTAAAATGTTGCTACTCGTAGTATCAGGTTTATTTTTATTTCAGCTCAACTTGCCTGTCAAAAACAGAGCATACTTTTAGCGAGCGTTTCGTTGCGTTTTTTCATTTTACTACAGCCATCATCAGAGTTGTTCGTTGCATTTTTCTTAAGTTCACATTTTAATCGTCTATCCTACTCTACAAGATCGTAATATCATTATAATTTTCATACCCTTTATTTTACCAAATATAAAAACATACTAGTTCTTGATCAATTTTGAAGCAAAACCCAATATTGTGAAGAGACGGATTCATTCTACACTGTTAAATTTTGGTCGTTTTAATCCCGTGGAGGGTCGATTCGATACATGAAACACCATCGATTTGTAAAGATAAAATTAAAAAATAAAGTACTTTTTTCTAAAAGTCGAGGTAATATACGCATGAACGAAAATATTTTTTTTTAGTAAACGAGGACCTTGTAGGTAGTTGTCGGTCGTTGCGTACTAACTACCTACAGTTCATTGGCCTCGGCCAGCTGACGTTTACTTAGAGAAATTAATTTTGTCCATGCGTAAATTAATTCTGAGTTTAAAAAAAAGTACTTACTTTAGTTTTTTAATTTTCTCTTTACAAATCGATCGATAGTGTTTCATATACCTAATCGACCCTCCGCGGGATTAAAACGACCAAAATTTAACAGTGTATTAAAGAAATAGCGGCTCGTGGCTTTTTTTTAAGAGCGAAACCATCCAATGACTTCTCCCAATCTAACGTGGAGCGAGAGGGCGTGTCAAACTTTTAATGACTTCCATGTTCCTTCTTTGCATGGAACCCTACGCGCGGTCAACGGCTCGGGCTCGGTCCGGACAGTTCCAGACGGCCGAACGGTGAGCTAGGTACACATCGTTCGCCGCCTGCGGTGTGAGTGTACGTTCCTTCACGCGTGCGACCACCTCCTTCGCTAGCATTACTGCTCCGCAGGAGACAACCGCCTGCAATTCCTACAGGAATGCTTCAATTAAACACGATGGAGTGTGATGGTTTGGGATTGTTTTGGTGGTTCCGCCGTCGGTGATCTTATGCAAACAGAAGGCATTTTCAATAAAGAACGTTACAAAATCATATTAGAGAACAGTAGGACCAGTTTAATTGGTCCGGTATTCATATTTGAACAAGATAATAATCCAAACCGAAGACATGTGCCATCCACCAACCCGTAGTGGACTCGCGTGGTTGATTACAGCCCGTTCCCTCTCCTAAAAACGAAGTCTGAGTATCAACAGAGGGAAGATTAAAAAGGCTGATTATGCTTAATGATCCAAACCACAAATCAAAACCTTGCATAAGTTTTTTAAGTGAAAAAAAACAATAACTTGTATTGAAAATCACGACATACCCTCCGCAATCTCAGGATTTGAACCCAGTTGAATGTATTATATGATCAGTTTGACAGGCAGGTATGAAAATTCTGTCCCGTTTCAGGAAGATTTGTGAAGAGCACTGTAAGGTGAATAGACAAAATAACCAAAACGACATTAGTAGGTAAATTAGTGGCTCGGTTACCGAAGTTATGTGAAAAAAAGTGGCTACACACATAAGTCAAAAATTTAAAGATTTTATTATTATGTGTAAAGTAATGCTATTAAAGATTTAAAAGAAATATGAAGATTCATTTAATTCAACTTTAAAAAGGAAAAAAAGTTCAAAATTCACATGAATAAAGTCGCGGGAATAGAGATAGAGTCATCATAATTTTTATTGACTTAAAAAAGAAGGAGGTTATTTATGTTTTTCTTTTTTTATTGTTGATAGGTTCGCGCTTAACCGCTTCTCACCTGATTGAAAGCGACGATGGGGTCGACGATAGAGCGCGCTTACCTAGCAGTAACCTATTCACTCTTGACTTAAAGATTCCCGGGTAGAAGCCATCAGGAAACACTGACTCCGGCAGGGAATTCCACTCCTTAGCTGTACGCACAATGAATGTGTTCTCAAAAAAGTTTTATGCCAAAAGGTGGGATGTCTACCATGTACCGGTGGCGCATCGCCGTTTTTATGTATATTCACCGATTTCTCGGCCAACTGTGGACCGAATTTAAAAATAATTTTTTTATTGAAAAAAATAATTATCTGAATAAATGCACCATTAAATTTTGATCGTTTTAATCCCGTGGAGAGTTAATTCGGTACATGAAACACTATCGATTTGTAAAGATAAAATTTTAAAATTAAGTAACTAAACGTCAGCTGGGCGAGTTCAATGACTTGTAGGTAGTTAGTACGCAACAACCGACAACTACCTACAAGGTCATTGACTAGTTTACTAAAGAAAATTAATTTCGTACATGCGTATATTAATTTGAGTTTTATAAAAAAACCGTACTTTATTTTTTTTATTTTATCCTTACTAATCGACAGTGTTTCATATACCGAATCGACCCTCCACAGGATTAAAACGATCAAAATTTAACGGTGTATAATGAATTTCAAAGATATGGAACAGAACTTTTCATAGGCTCACAGCAAAACTGTCGTCACAAGTAAAATTGCTTTGTTTATATGTGTAGTCGATGACTGACTGAAGGATCAGGGGAACTGATCTGTTGATGAAGCCGGAAGGCAGGCACCGGAACTTTGTAATAAATTTATGTAACCTAACCGTGTTTGAGATTATTATAATTGTCATGAGATGCACACTGGCTATAAGGCACCATCGAACTAATCTGATGATGGCAGGTAGGCACGAAAACTCCTTTATAAAACAATGTATCCTAGCCACGGCTTGGCTTATTGAAATTTCCATGCAATGTGCATGCATGCAACTGGCACACTATTAAAGTTTGGCTGAGGGGAATAAAAAACCTTTTTACAAAAAAATATCACTAACTTCAGTCGATGTTAAATAACGAAGAGATAAAACTACGAGTATTTTAGATATACCAACTTCCGAAATTAAAATTATTTTGCATTGAATTTTTTATTACAATAAAGTAAGACGATTTTTTTTTTGTAAAAAGTTTTTAACATTAATGGTTTATTTATAGCCAACAGCTTATACAGTTACATTTACCTTAAGCAAAAATGGATGACAACAGGACGCGAGAATAAGGTAACAGTTTCACATGAAGACAGAAGATACTTAGCAACTTATGCAAAACCAGGTCAACTTCTAATTGGTTTTAAAATCAAAACTCGAATCGAATCAATCGTTCGTTAGGGGCAACTTCAGCGTTGCTTTTGTTATTGTTTACCAAGTACGTACAAGAAGCCTTTGCTTGTTTATTGAATCAAATTCGGCCCTGGAATTGCCTACAACAACAAATTGAATAGACTTAATAGACTTTAGAGCCACATTGGACCCACGACGACCAAAAAAAAAAAATATTTTTTTAAGCTTACGTCAAAATAATATCCCCCTCGATTTCAATCTGGACAGTTCACTATGAATGCTAATTTCCTTCCAGCTACTGGCAGCAGTATCACTTTGGCAAATAGGAGCAGCCTATTTGCCAAAGTGATACCCCCAAAACCAACTCAAGACGTTATAGTAGATAGTTAAACTTACTATCAGAGCTATAACGACTTGTTGTGACTTCATATCAGAGCTAAAAAGAAATGTAGTGTACAGGACCAGTCAATGTTTGACTTGCTGAAGACTCAAAGACTACTCTACTAAAACTGCAAAGGTACCATTTGGTCATAACAGTATCCCAGAAATTACCTCCTACAATAACAAGTGTACTTGCTATCAGAGCTAAAAAGACGTAATGTGACTTGCTACGAGTATCAAAATTAAAAAGACTTGTTTTCATTTACTATCAAAGCTTTAAGACTTCTTTACACTACCTATCAGAGCTAAAAAGTCTTATTTTAACTTGAGCTATACTGTTGTGATTTTTTATAACTTGCTCGCTATCATAGCTAAAAAGACTTCTTGTGATTTGTTATCAGAGCTAAAAAGGCTTGTGACTTACTATCACAGCCAAAAAGAATTGTTGTTATTCGCTATCAGAGCTAAAAAGAACTGTAGTGTTCACGAGAACAGGACGGGCACGCGAGACTCACAAAATGTGTCCGCTATACAAGCACCTTCAAATTAGCTGCAAAGTGCCGTGCACTGATGGACGGCACGGCGCGGATGTAGCGCAGCAGTCGCGCTACCGTTGCATTTTTATTTCATATGACAAAACTAAGCAGCGCGGCGGCAGCCCAGCAGTCGCACTGCCGTCGCGCGACACTTTACGGCACATTTGAAGGCGCCCTTAGCCACGACAGTATCCCAGCTGAAATTATCTCCTACACTTACCTAACTATAATATTCCACAACTATCACACAACGCCGTCTCGTCTCAATCTAAGCAGAGCTTGTGTTAGTACTAGACAACTGATAAACATACTTCATATTTCTAAATACATACATTTATAGATAAATTACACCCAGACACAGAACAAATGATCGTACTCATCACACAAACATTTGTTCTAGGTTGGAATCGAACCCACGACCTCCGCCATAGCAGTCAGGTTCACCACTAGGCCAACAGGCCAGTCAGAAAAAAAAGATGTAACTGAACCGAATTCGATAATTTCAATCCGCAAACACCACCATTCGACTAAACAACTTTCGCCCGTTACTCCGAGCCCCATATCGGGATATCCGCCATTCAAACGTACGATCATGTAGAAGTGGGTCAAAAGTATCTCCATTATGGGTGAAGCACAGGCGTGTTGTGGTGGTGGGCGGCTGAGGCGTCTGGCGGGCGCAACAGGCGCCCCGCCCCCGCCCTGCGCGCAACAGATGCCCCGACTTACTTGTTGAATCGACCGACCTACTAACGTGCCAAGACACTCGACACACCAAATTCTCGTACATAAGGAAAAAGGAAAAATGGTACGGTCTACAAAAGGTAGGACGTGGTAGGGGCAATTGGTTCGCTCCTGGAACTAACACACAGTACGTGATGACGCTACGATCAGTGGTACGTGTCATCTGTTGTTTATGACATCATAATATGGCATAAATTTAAGACGTAGGTTGTTAGTTTCATTTCAGTTCAATCTGTATGACCCAAGATTTGATAACAACACGAAACTTTTCCATTACTTACTCAAACAATTATTTCCCATATATGGGTTAGTAATCTGCCACAAATTCCATATTCGCATTAGCGAAAAAGCTCTTTAAGTAAAAATTAAAAAAACTGCCAGGTCTTCTTCGTCTAGTCTTTATCATAGAATATCCAGATAAATCATAGTTATTCCTTATTCACAATTAGAGAAATTCTGGATAACATCATAATAAAGCACGTAAGATGCAACACAAGTAATTGGACAGATATAATATTCCACCAGTAGCATTTCCATCAATATTTCTACATTTCTATCACCGCCTACACGACTTATCAAGTAATAATGTCGTCTCCTAAAAAGCAATGCAATCCTAGTACTTCTCAAAATGACAGTTCTGCACCTTTACAAAGCTATGAACGTCAAAGAACCGCACTTTACCGCGAACGTGTGCATTTCAAGGGACATTGCTAGAGCTGCTTATATGCAAACTATCACACCGAGCTATAATAATATGTTTGCTACTTACAGGATGTTACCAAAACGATATATTGGCTGAAATAAATAAAAGTTTTAAAGCCTGTATGATCTCTTGCTACATCACACACTACTTTTAGATGATGTGGACGGAATAGAATAAAAGATGGTAAAGTAATATAAAAGACTGTATTGTACCAAAGGTTAAGTAAAATGAGCTAATGAACTGATGTGTGTGAAATGAGTGACACGTGGCCCTTGTTGGCCGCAATGAGAACGCCCGACTTGATGGCTCGACGCGAAATGATGATTATTATAAAGTAAAATGAATTTGAGGCGTAAATGCTGACTTGCAGTATGTGCGGTGTTGCACCGTACAAAGCCATTTACATAATTCTCAATTGTGAACAAAGCTGATGAAACTGAAGCTAGTAGGTGCCTTCACCGTTAAAGATATTTTTTACTATTTGCTTAATCGGTTATAACCAATATTATTTCTAGCCCGTGCTGTCCTACTGCTGGGGAAGTAAGACGTAGGATTGGTGACCTAAAACCACGAAACAGGGTCGCGGCAAACCACAAAGGGGATGACGGGTGGACCTGGATTCGTTAAGAATTGGGATGAAGAAACACAAACTTGTGACCTTTGGAAGGAAGAGAGTCCAGCAGCAAAAACAGACAGGTTTTTTTTAAATAATATTAATCTTCAGATCCCAATAATTTACTTATAGCACAAAAAAATGGTCCTTTGGTACAAATCATCTCATCTTCAAATTTTCGTATCAACCTGTACAAGGTTGCTGTTTGCACAGCAGACTTCACCGCAAGCACCGAAGTTCCCCGAGCCTCTACGATGTCGCAACTATTAATTTGTTGGCTCGAAAAGCACCCAGAGTTATTCACGTGTTACATGGGGCACTAATTTGCCTCAACATAGTAATGCAAAGTCTCATGTCAACACCTTATGTGCATAATGTATTTCGCGAACATTGAAGACAGTTTACACTCGACTTAATAAGGTGTTAGGAAGAAACTTTGAATTTGTAAAGCGGGAGAAAGTTGCTCGCTTGATACCGTGATTCGTGATGATGGGAAATCTTCAAACAGTTCAAATTTTAAATGGAGTTTTATTCACGAAAAGTGCTGGTTCGAGGTGGCCCGAGACAAAAACTCCATCCAGGTATTTTTCTCTCGGGCCTTTGCCCAGCAGCGGGAAAGTATAGGCTAAAGAAAAAAAAACGAAAAGGTGAAGTAATATTATTGACGGAAAGCTGGAACACAAAATGGTGTTCTCTCAAACCATGCTAGAAGCACGCTTAGTTACGACAACTTTACCTCCTGTAACATCCTCACTGGAAATTTGAGGTGGCGGGGCTCTTTGGACTGGGACTGTGGTCCCAATTACCACCTAAATTTTTTTGCAGTATTTTGGGACCACAACGAAAAATGCATTAAAGTACAGTTACAAACTGTATTTATTTTATTTGTGGTCCCAAAATACTACTAAAAAAAACAAAATTTTACTATAATAGTTGGTATCGCCGTAAAAAGCCATGACGAGAAAATTGTACTTTTCTAATTTTCATTGTTATTGTTTTAGGTACAAAATAATTAAGCACTTACCAACTAGCGCCAAAATTACTGTGAGGAGCGGTGCAGCCGGGAAAGATACTGTCACGTTGAACTCTAGCATCTGCAGTAGGTCCACTAAAACAAAATTATTTACCATTAAACAACATTGCTGATATCCAATTGTAGTCTAATTTTCAAATCAAGTCCAATTTTTCTTGTTTGTAGTCTTTTTTTTAATTCTAATAAAAATTTCGACAAAACATCTTTTCGTAGAGTTAATATTCAGTTAGTGAGCTATAATTTTTAAATATTTTTTATTGTATCATTGAATATTTTAAAATAAGTTTAAGATTAAACGTGTTTCATAGTTTTACATTGAACATCTGCAACATACATGGAGGCCCCTTAGTTTAACATTGTGGGGCTCTGGGGAGGTATGAAAATGCATACCAAGACCCTGGAACCAAGGCAGGAAAGGAACAGGGTAGGTTTTTAGAGTCTGACACTATTTCCCGCTCCGCCCAAGGGCGGGATTTGTCATTGGATGATTTTACCTACCATAAAAAAGTATCAAGTTTTTTTTTCATTCAATTTTTATGTAATTTCTAGGACGAGTTTTTTTTGTCTAAGTGAAGGATCTATATTTTTACAAAAATAGCAGCTAAAATGAAATTCTGAAAAGAAGGCAATAAATCCGTTTCGAAACTATCACAGAATACGTCAACAACGGGTTACATACTATTTTAATATCGAGAAACTAAAAAGCATTTCTTTTCGCGTTACATTGCACTGGTGCAGTTGTTCTTTCAGTACAATTCTATTAAATAAGCAAGAACTGCTAGCAGTCACCAATGTTTACCGCTCGCGACATGAACTAATATATTTAAATCCTTATTACGACCCAAATACATATCTCTCTCTAAGGATGCGTTTCAGTATCTTCCTGTATCGATATTTCATAAAATAACGGCTACTATTATATATTTTACAGTAAAATTATGAATAAGTGTTATAGTGCACATTTAAAACAAGCATAAGAGAGCGTGGCTGCCATAAGCCGCGCTTAGCGCCCCCTGGAGGCGTGCGCGCGCGACGCCGCCGCACGTTAACGCGATCAAACGGCTGCTATATGAATTTTTCATGCGCCACGAGAAGTAATGGTGTCGCTCGAGACGTTGGATCATTCTTTACGAGCCGACAACGGAAACCTTTAAAAATATACGATTTATCTATTGGTACCGTTATATGTCACATGATGCGCCACCGCACACCAGACACTGCACTCAGACTTTGCAGAAACAGATCCAGTTTGAAAAAAGTACGCTAAATAGATTAACTGCTTCCGAAAACTGCCGGTAAAAATCCGCCTTAATAGGGTTGAGTTCAAAGTGACGCATCGTGTCATGGTTTGGGGAGAGTAGATCCGTAATAAAGGTTTTATCGTCTTTTCGTTAGCATAGTTCTCGTGTGCTCTCAGTTTGTCTGAGCTTTGTGGGCAGTTGTTTGCTTAAGGTGGGATAATCCCGGTACTGTTTCCGTATCGAATACATACGCCTTTGCCCCCTCCGTCACATCTTTTGATGTTGTCTAGCTGAATAAACGGTTTGGTATGACGATTCTAAGGGTTATATTTCATGAAAGGTCGTTCTGAGTCCGTCTTAACCTTTGGCTAGTAAAGGTTCCTTATTATAAAAAGATTACTATGACAGATGTTTTACTTGTTAAATCTAATCTGTGTTTTAATGCTGTATGACTATACAAATCGACTTCATCATCAACTGAAACTCTTCCTTCTTTTAATCGACTTTGAATTCCATAAAATTAAACTTATCTCCAATGAAGCAAATAGACAGGTGTTAAAGAAAATTCGTTGCACAGAGGACTTTTTGATATTTTTTCAATAAAAATTGTAAATTGCAACGTCATCGTTCATAATTCATCATGTGAAATTAATTTCGCCGTCGCTTCCCCCGTTCCCGTTTCGTTGCGTACTTTCTGCGATTTACTGCGCGGATTCATATTACTTACCGTAAAGTATTGGTAGCAAAGGACGGAGGAAGAACGATATTAAATATTGTGCAATATGCGATCGTGGAGTTACATTTCAAATTCCATTTAGGAGATAAATTTTGATGTTTTAAAATGGGATATTTTCTGATAGCGGCAATTAATTTTGAAGCATCTATATTTCGCGAACGAGTAGAGTAAAATCTCTTTTGACGCGTCGGCATGGAATGGTAGAGGTCGGGCGAAATCGGAGATACTTGACGCTCGGAACAATGGAGCGAGCAGGTAATTGGCATTAAACCGTGCTTGAAACGGTTGTTAGTGCAAGTCGGAGCGGCGAGAGGGCGGCGCCTCTCCTATACCGCTTGCCCTAATTAGGTAGAAATACGAGAAATAAGAGGAAAAATGATATTGTCCTAGAGCTATCGTTACACGAAGCACCTTACTTTTCGTGACTAGTACGAACCATAGGTACCTAAGCTTGATTATAGGGTAGTGTGTAACTACTACTTACTTGCGTAATAAGCTAACAAAAATTTACATACGGGACGCTTATTAGTTTTTTTTTTTTATTATTTAAAGTAGTTTTTGACTGCGACCTGATGGTTAGCAGTGAGGCAATCGTTAATGGTGCATTGCACTAGTTTATTACGAGCCTGTTCGGCCTTGACACCTAAATTATAATCGGACGGTAAGTTCGTTGCAGGCAAATTGTTCCAGACCTGCGATGTGCCTTCGCGATATAAACAACAAGGCGAAACGATTTTTTCAATAGACGTGTGTCTGTTATAGAAATAATCGTTTCACCTCGGTCAGTACAAGTGTGACGGAGGCGTATTTCGTCCACGCTGTCACGAAAAAAAAAATTTTATTCAAGTATTATTATCTATTTTAAAGCCATTAAATATAGTATATAGTAGCGGATACCCAGTATATGCTACTATGCTAAATAAATATTTTTTTATTTATTGAAACAAAAAACATTCAAGTAAGCAAAATATTGGGCTAAAAATCGAAAAAAAAAAATTAAGTTGGTACATATTATAGTTCAGGAATCGAATCTCGAACTTTTTACGAAATTCTGTTTTCCTGAACCTGTACTTACTATTTATTTTTTTCGTTAATTTGATTTTTTTAAGGTGATTTTTTCACAGGTCCAAGGCATCGCAGACTTCAATATATGGTTTAAATTTCAACTTGATTCCTCTACGCATTCCCAAAATAAAGGGTTTTGACAGACTGAAAACTTCCCTTCAAAAACAGTTTTTTCAATACACTTACTCGAAAACTGCCTTTTATCGCACTACTATTAAGTTCGATATGGCATGTTTATCACCCGCGTGCTTGTTTTAAATTTATCAAAACAAGGGCTTTTATCATTCCTATTTCGTCACGGTCAAGGGTGATTATTATTTTTTTTAAAAGAGGCGGATATTTTTAAGGTTTTAAATTTAATGAAAATTTAAATTGTGTTTTTGAACAGAATATAATAAATAGACATGATTACGTGAGCAATAATTTGTTAATACCAACAAATTAACAATTATCTGTCTAAATTCAAAAATATTTGAATTTTTATATTTTTAATATTAGGATGTATACGGTTTGATACCTTTGCTAATCCTTCAACCTGCAAAGGTTATGCGCGGGAAAAAAGTAGGTGTACTTTTAATATTAACTAACTTATTCATTTGTGATAGTTGTGAAAAAGAAGATTTGAAGATAATCCGTTAGATGCTACGCCGCTAGATTATGTGATTGAGGTAAAAACTGCTCCACGGGTAAAAAATACTTACGATAGCCTGCTGCCATCAAATCAAAACTAAATTCTAAGGTAACTTTGGAAAAATTTCTTCAGTACAAAATGAACAAAAATGCGTCGTAATTTTCTGATAGAAGATAGATTATTGGTGGATTTTTCATCGTATTTCTTCGTAAGTATATTGAAAAACGTCGTTTAATACACGTGGAGATTTGTCACTGCAGCTCTTGGCTCCATAACACCCTCGCCTGTACGGCTCGGGTAAATTTCACCTCGGCTGCAATGACAAACTTTCCCCACTTGTATCAAAATGTACTATTTTTTGTGACCTAACAACAAATTTACTGTTTTCAGATTTATTTTATACAATGTAGTGATTTTTAGCCTGTTGAATACCGTAATTAGAGACACAATAGAAAGACAATAGGTGTGCGGACGCCGGCGTCCTCTTGGGAAATAATGAATTAAAGGGAAGAACGTCCCATTACTAACTTCTGATAAAAATAAGACATTGCATTACAAAAAAATAATTGTAATATAAAATAAAGTTATTTTGACGGTAAAGCAGACGTGAAATTCAAACAAAAACAAAATGGTTTTCTGCGGAGCGCGGACCGGGCGGAGAAAATAAGTCAGAATTTTATTGACGTCGTCACATCATTATTATCTGCTTATTTTCCTTTGCGCCTCGATACCTTCTAATACCTTATTGCCATGGAAAATTACGTTCTATTTGAGAGCTAAATAATTGGCCAAATTACATCCCAAATCGGCTTATAGAAGGAAAAAATTGCAAATTAGGTACTTAAAGGATTTTCAAACCTACGCTACTGCCTCGGCGTCGAAGATTTTATTTATTGGGTTCCTTATTGGACAGGTTAAAATATTAGGTGAAGCCCTTTAATATTAAGTGAAATAATATAATCTGGTTCTTAAGATAAAATATACTTTATTTGTAAAAAAAAGAACTAAATATTCGTATCATCATACATGTTTTCTTTTGCGTAATAGTTCTGCTACGAAAATATTTAAAAAAAAAACAGTCCTTTATGAATTGTACAGAACCTTACACGGAAATTTTCTAAAAAAAAATATTTATTTTAGTAACCGATAATATCTTATTTTCAACAAAAAAATTCCAATTAGCTGTGTTTTCAAGGAAATTCTATTTCTGCGATAAGTAATCTCGTGCTTCACAAAACATTTTATTTTCACAATTTTCTTATAATAACGTTATAATTATACTCGATGAGGAAGTACTCGTATAAGTGCTGTTAAAGACTCTCGATCAAAGCTTCTAGAAAGCAGAGGTTGGTAATTTATATAACAACTAGTTTCTGTCAGCGGCTTCGCTCGCGTGATAGTAGGTTTCTCTGCAAACTTTGGACCCCCGGTGCATCCTCTGAAGGAGATAATTTTGGAATATCTATCCTTCGGGTTCCAACGGGCTCGTCGAAATTAAATTGTGCAATTCCGATGCGCACTCCCCGAATTATTTAGCTCACAACTTGGCCTGATCTAACCATTTAGATTAGTTAAGAAACAGATGTGCATTGTGCATTTAGCAACAACTCTTTGGCGACAAAATCAAAAACTCCTTTCATTTATTTTTTATAAATAATATATATTTATATATGTATACATTTGTACCCTTGGTTTCTTATTAATCATTTTTTTATGCACCTGCCATGTTTTCTCTTCACTACTCTTGGTTGACTGGTAGAGAATGCCTAAGGCGTTAAGTCCGCCTTTGTACCATTGTGTTGCACGAAATTTTAATAAATAAATAAATAAAATAAGTCTCAGACTACTTAGTTTTATAGAAAACCTTTACATAATTAGCAAGAAATATATTCAAGGAAATATACATTCGTGCAAATTGGTAAAGATTGGGTCTCGAAGGTAGCAACAGTAAGTTTAAAGCCAAAGGAGCAAGTGAAGCAATTTGCTGTGTGAACCGGAGCGAGCTGAGCGAGTGAAGCCGTGCAAACGAGCACGTCTCGAAAACACCAATTGGAAATTACCAGTTATACTCAGCAAAGTTTCGTATACATTCTATAGTTAGATACATATGTACCTAATTATAAGTTGGAATGAAAGTAGTTGCATTTCTAGGAAAGAGCTTTACTCAGTTATCACACTATCCTGTTTTGGCGCACTCAACAGGGTTATGATCAATAAATCGGAAAGCTAAGTCGCAATTAAAACGTTTAAATCCTAGTAACAACTTCACACATTTCTGAGCCGACTAAAAATTACACACTGTCACACAGCGTGTAATTTTTAGTCGGCAGCTTGTGTTATGGGTACTAGACAACTGATAAACATACATAAATATTTCTAAATACATACATATTATAGATAAATTACACCCAGACACAGAACAAATGATCGTGCTTATCACACAAACATTTGTCCTGGATGGGAATCGAACCCACGACCTACGGCAAAGCAGCCAGGGCCACTAACCACTAGACCAACTAGCCATTATGTTATGTTTAAGTCATTTTTAGTCTCA
Organism: Leucania comma; assembly: GCA_958295575.1. Classification (NCBI taxonomy): domain Eukaryota; kingdom Metazoa; phylum Arthropoda; class Insecta; order Lepidoptera; family Noctuidae; genus Leucania; species Leucania comma. The sequence continues at coordinate 14,044,871 of OY282480.1, read as the reverse complement.
ATCTGTCAAAAATATCCGATAAATACATTACTAGATCTGGTTCAAACCAATTTACGGTTGAAGTTTGCATTATGTATCTAGATCTGATCTCGGGGATATTCACCCCGAATAAATAGCCATCCTACGCAAATTACCCAGTATTTTGAAGGCTATGGCTATACTTTTTTAAGAACAAATAACACTAAAACGAAATCATTTTCTGGAAATAGGATCGAAATGAAAAAAAGAAATCAATTTATGCATTGGCTACATCGGGAGTAAGGGTTCCGGATGAATAAAATGGCGACAACCCACTGCAACAACTTGAAACCCACAGATGCCCCTAAAGTTAAAGGATAAAATCTACATGCGTGAAAGACCTGTAATGCAAATCTGAATGTTGAGCCTGTGAAAAGGACAGATGAAAAAAGATTGCATTTAGCGGAGATGAGAATGTCGAGATGGATGTGTGGTATGACAAGAATAGATAAAATAAGAAATATACTCAATATCAGAGGAAGTTTGAAAGTGATGCCAGTGACTGAGAAGTTGAAAGGGTAATCGTATACAGATTTGAAAATTGCGTTTATAAAATCGCTTACACGGTAGAAGAATCAAACCAAATTCGCAGCGTTACATGAAACTCAAAAGGAATTAACATGTTAAAATGAGTTCAATTTAACATGTTAATATTTACAAAAAACAAATTAACCTCAATCTTGCGAAATACTCATTCAAAATCTCATACGGTTGCGTCCCTTCAGTCCCATTTCCATTTAATTATTAAAACACGCTCGTGGTTATGTACCCACTATATTTTCGTTGCGAACAAACCATTTTCGTTCATTAAAATCAGACTAAACAACGTTTGTTGTATAATCCTAAAATACGGTTGTTTTTCCTACCATCCATTAGCGGCTCGGAAGCTAAAGAAAATGTTTAAGCTCTGAGATTTACAAACATCTAAAATACCTGAAAATGGCGAATAAAAATAGATAAAAATATCTTGGGTGTTTTTTTTACTGAGCACTTAATTATCTCTGGCGGGATCGTCGCATTAATTCGGATATTTAATTATGCAAATGATCAACCCTTTCTTCCGGTACTGACTTATACCTGAGTATTAATTGAGGTGAGTCAATCAGAGTGCAAGAAGCAGAAAATTCTATTGTCTTTAGTTATTTTTAGATACAAGTCAAGTATAGGAAGGTACTAAACAGGAATGGTAAAACCCCTGGGGGGTATGGTAAACAGGAAACAATGGGTCTGTACTTGTGATACTTTGAAAAACTATTTACTTTGAGTACCTACCACTTCAGACAAACACAAGTGTTTTCTCAAATTGCATACTAAAATTGGTAAAATATATGTATATCAACGCAATTACTCGCATCATAAATCACCTAATATTGAAATAAACATATTTCATGGCTAAAACGCCAACCAGCACAATCGCAATCCGAATAATGACCAACTTCATTAAAAGCATACCATCAACAATTAAATTAGGTGCGGCAAACAGCGGTCACCATATTATACCGCATAGTGCGGTTCTTTTGTATACCAGTAATATCGACATCGAAATATATCGCGTCAATTCGTACTAATTGTAATAATACCGGTACCCAGATACCTAATGAAGTGAGTACCGCGTGGTATTAGCGACAATTTAATAGCAATCGTTTTTAGAATTTATCAATAGGATGGATGGAAAACTGTTGATGTTCAGTTAGACTGCGAGGATTATCAGGATGACCTGAACAAGCATTTCGGGGTATTAGTGTCTATGTTATTGAAAATATTTATACACATTGAATTAGCTAAACTAGATAATGGCGCCGATTCTCTTGTACCACGAACTAAAATTTTAAACTATCGCTTTCTTTTAGTAATCGTTAAAACTAGAAAGAGATAGCAGTAATTTTACTTCTGTCAAATTAGTTTACGTGATGCACTCCTTTGTATTCTTTCCCAGCTGTTAATCTACCCGTTCTGAAATCACCTCTTAGGGCTGATTTCATCATTCAATATAAAAACTTAGTTCAACTAAACTGAGCTCAGCGTAATCTAGTTTAAAGACCCGTGTCGTATACATGGGCGACAACAAAAGAATTGAAACTGAGTTTAGCGTAAACTAGGTTCAATTCATCGCGGTGAAACGCAAAATGAAGCTATAATCTCGATTAGTCACTCAAACTGCGTTTTGTTTGAACGAATCGCGAATAGTTTATTGGTGAATTTGGCTCTTAAATTGTATGGTAAATAAAATTCTGACTGGTTTGACAGGAGCAAAATTCTTGCAATTTTTTTTTTTTTATACGTTACTATTGTAAGAGAGAGCGATTGTTTAAAATAAGTTTAGTTAGTATACAAGAGAATCGGAGCTATTGTCTGGAAGGAATTTATCAGTACGAGTATGCTATCCGTGCGTGGTTTCAAAAATATACAGCAATAACGATTCCTGTAACTAACATCTTCGACTGTTATTTATTTAACTTTTGAGTCCTGTCTATCTATCTTCCACTCGAAAAGCTTTAAGAGTAATGAAAGAATCTTGAAGTATTATTGTACCGATCCAATATACTAAACAAACGGGATATCAATACGTTGAAAATGAATCTATGCAACCGCAAAACAGAACAAGTATGACAGGCGACAATACAGAAAGGCTACTTTGAAACAAAGAGACTAATAGCATCTTCAATATTATTTACTTAAACGTATCGTATTGATTTCAGGTTTAATTTGATTTATTACTGGGTATAATGAAGCAAGAACTTTACAGTATTTAATAAACCCTATTTAAAAAGGTGATGAAGGATCTGGTTAAAGGTAAAGCGTCCCCGTACTTTTATATTGCAATAAAAAGTTTTAAGAATTCTCAGTAACATTTGAAAAATGTATCATACATATATTGTGCGCACATCTAAGGAGTGGAATTCCTAGCCAGAGTCTGATTCCTGATAGCTACATCCTATTGGTCTTTAAGTCAAGAGTGAATTATGTTATTTCTAGGGAAGCGTGCTCCATCGTCAGCCACAACATTGCATACCATCAGGTAAAATCATATCGAAATATAGATTTGATTGGACTCAAAATAAGTGGATATGGAATATATACAAACAGTGACCCAACACTAAACGAAAATACATAAGCATGTATGTTATTGAATGCAGGAAAACAGGGCTGGTAGCTAGTCGGAATTTCCAATAAATCATTACTATTGTAACTATCCTTTGACAGATTCTATCATTGCATCATCATTGAGTTCAGCATTTTAGATTTGTTTATATGTTTTATTTACAGTTTATGTGGTCAAATAATGTATCAATCAATGCATTTCTCGTAATTTTATAAATGATCTGTCAGCATTATTATGTACTATATAATATGATTAGAAAAGGTACGTGTTCTATAATTAGATTCATATTTTTAATTTTTTGCTAAAGTTAAAAGAACCACCGAATGGACTCCATTAAACCAGATGATATAGATCAAGGCGAAGACAGAAAAACAAGCTCAATTTCTACTGAACAGACTGGTGTGCTCAAAAGACAGAATTATAAGGAAAGGAAGAGGCCTTTGCCCAGATAGATAGAAAATGAATAAAGATTGGTACTTAACAATAGACGACAGTTGTCAAAACATCTAATCGACAAAGTAAGAACGTTTTCCTAGAATTTCTTTTCACAAACAGACAAGTTTCCTGAAATATATTCAAATATCGCAACCCCACACCATTCTCGGGCTTCAAACACAGGATACGCTTGTGACGTTGCACAGGGTGTAATCCGCTAAGCGTCCAAGCGTCCATGTGTGGCGGATCGTACACAACAGATCTGCGACCTAAAAATATCTTTTTATTCATCCGATAAGCTGCTTGAAGAGTGGTCCACAGTTTGTGTTGTGTTAAATCCTCCTTTGTTGTAACTTAAACTCTCTTGTATTCTTTTAGGTCAGTGTTTGGCGAATCTATTGAAAGAATGAGGTTTCTTATAACGGTTCGTTCTCTATGGTTGTTAAAAACGACTTATATTTGACTAGCTACTGCCAGCGGCTTCGCCAGCGTAGTAGGTTTCTCCATACAAACATTAACCACCGATCCATCCTCTTTTTTTCTCGGTGGTAAAATCATCAACTAAAAAAGCCAGTGCTGTTCTTGTTTGCCTTCGTTTCAGCGCCCCGGGGTAACTTAGGCGACCCTGCTGGGCACCTACGGTTTGCTAACATCCAGGGCTTAATTTTTAGAGAATCCTTTCTTAGTGCTCGCCTGCATCATAAAAGGGACGGGAAAATTTCAAACTCCTAGTCCCAGTAGTTTCGGCTGTGCATTCATATGTCAGTCAGTTTCTCCTTTAATATACATATATTATACAACTTTTCAGCGTAGATTCATTATTCAAGGGTATTTTTGGGAAATGCTCAATTATTTTGGAACTCATACTCAGCCGCAAATATCCTTTCACACCTTACATGCCCCCGTGATCTTTAACTGCATCAAATATCATAAATACCTACATAATAATAAACATGTTTTTAAACCTTTTCATTTTTTAAACAATGTAAAAAAATATCTTGGATAACCAGCAATTTTTAAATCCCACGATATTATTTATTTTATAAGATAATCTTACCTAAACATAAAAGCAAAGACGAGCAAGCATCTCCGTTTTATAAAACGAAGAAAACTCTTTACATCAATAAAATAATGGCACTTTTTAAAAAGATTTTATAACCACAACGTCAAAGCGATGTTCACAGGTACATCTTTAGCGGTAGACAGGGATGAGTCGCCATAGCGACCAACTGGATCCCATTGAACAGATTTACCCTTATCTGATATTGTGAGTTGAATAGTTTATTCTACAAACTCGAGCTAAGAGCTCCTTTAGATATAAATCTTATTTTACTGTTAGGGTTCTATACAAAAATGATAAGGTACCCCTTGTAGGTGGTACGCGAATGTCTCGCTTGACGTATCTAAATACGTATCCTAGGACCAAAAATTATGATATTTTACAAAGAAAAGATTTTCAAGAATACCTATGTGTAATGATTTCGTTCGTTTTGTTAGTAACGCGAGATGACCGTGATGGGTCTCAATAACGATATCATTATAATGTTATTATGAAACAAATAAATCTACCAAAATAAAACTTAATTAGATATCAGTACAAACCCAAACAAATGTCCATATATTAATAAGAGATCATCGTGAGAGGAATCCCGGATCTCGCTAACAAACGATACACGTAATCACTAATGTCTACCTAATTAATCGGCGAAGTATCTCTCAATATTTATTTGTTCCACTAAAGCTCCGTTTGTTATGCACGACTATACAAATGCAGAAACATAATCCGAGTTCATCTGAAATCCTCCACGATGAATATAATAACAAACAAAGGTTGGAGAAAATTAAAATTTTTCATTTCCAAGGAAAAGAGATTTAAAAAGATTTTAAAACAATCATCGTATTGAAACACTACGGCAAGTGGCGGTGCGAGGGAATACAGAAAGAAACAAATTATCTCTATCTGGCTAATTGTCGACAGATCAAAGAGGAGAGCGGGGGGGAATTGGCTAGGTAAATCCGAGTCGGTATTTTTTTACAAAACAAGGGTGGGTCGTGGCCGCGGGCGCTATTCGCAATTATTGTTATTACAAAGAGTTCGCCTAAGCCGGCTCAGAACTCGAGAATTTTTTACTGAAATCATCCTCACAACATCTAATTGCCACGTCGAAATATTTTGACGTAGAAACATTTATTTCGTTCCATAATCAGGACTCATCAGTAATTATAAAATACACAAGTTTATCGTGTTTCAGCAAACCGCAGCTGCGAAATCTCATGTTTGCTCAAAGGACGTCAAAAATAAAGAAGAAATTATTAATTAGAGCTTACCGATGAATACGAAGATCTGATGGTGTGCGTAGCGCAACAGCATTGATATGGACACCGTCTGCAAAAGGAAATAAACTTTAGCGAAATTGTTTGATTAATTCTGATAATACAGAACTTCATCTTTGGAGATGCTGAAAGGAAAATAGCGCAAAAAATAATAATTTAATGAATGCAACAGAGATTTTTAAATTAACTCCGTTCAATACGATATGTAACATGTGTGTCCACAGTCTGTATTTTATATTACCATTTTATATTACGTCTTTTCTTTTGTACGGTGATGCGTCACCGGTACATGGCGGATATCCCACCCATATACGCACAAAACTTTTTGGGAACATATTGCGCGTACCTACGGCTAAGGAGTGGAATTCGCTGCCGGAGTCTGTGTTCCCTGATATCTACAATCTAGGGGTCTTTAAGTTAATAATTAGGTCACTTCTAGGCAAGCGTGGTCCACCGTCGAATCATCAGATGAGTTAAGGGCCGGTTGTAGTCAATCAGTATTTTGTATGAACTCCGCTCGGGACTATGTCGACTTCGCGGCCCCGAAACAGCGGTTTTATTTTTAATAAAAAAAAAGAAAAAATAACTATTCAAGATTTTTGTTTTGCGAGGCGCTGTTATAAAACAAGCTTATTTTTTTTATAACTTTCAAATTTTCCGTGACTTAAAAAAAAAGCTTTTAGATATGCACGTTTGAAATCGTAAATTATGGTCAAATTCGCGTTTTTTTTTTTATCGAGCCAACTATGCATGATGCATGCCGTGGCAGCTTTTAATTAAGGCTACACTACAAAATGTAACAATGATCTTGTATCCTTAACATGTGTAATGGTGTATGCTTTGTTGGTTGTCCTTAAATAAATAAATAAACTAATTTACATCATGTTTCGATTTTTACCGGCGCTTGGTTATATAGTCAATTTTAAATAAAATAAATAATTTTTCATGGTGCTCTTTTATATTTGTGGATTTGTGGATTATCCAGGGTTTAAAAAAAGTTCAAAATGAGTATAACCTGGCCTTAAACCTCGATCGCGCTCGATCGTATCAATAATAATCAAAAATATCTTATATTTATTTGTCACAGACATTTTTAAGGTCAGTTCTTTTTGCCATTGCGAATAACACTTTGTAGTTCTTTATCACTTCAAGCTGGTGCTTCCCAACAACCAAGCTTTACTGTGGGAACAATCCGTAAATGTTGCCTCAGAGGCCCAACAAAGTACCGTGTCCAGGCCACAAAATGAGCACTGTTAATAAAACGCAACATAAAATTGAAAATTCCTGTAGCTTTTAATCGTGTACAATGTTACTACATAAGGGTACATTTAGGAGGGCCAAACCCACTGTTACTTAAATGGATTCAATCTGCACTAAGCGTTTCGTTAATGAAATTCAATCGCGGCGAGGCGGTGCGGGGAGCAAATGATGTGGCGAAAAGATTGATAGCGGCCTCTGGGACGCGACCAGCTACCTTACGTACCTACATGTTGTACAACTTGTGAGTTGTGCCGCTAGTTCGGTCAGTTAACTCGCTTTTATCGTTTGAAACTTTAAAATCTTGAATGGAGTCTGTATTTCGACGAGCCTTTTGATTTCTACTAAAAAAAAGTCTCAATTTCAACTTTCTTTATAAGCGATGAGATCTGTAATGTTAAAAAGTACGTGGGATTGGCATATCTGGTTAGATAAAAACCCCAAAATATTATTAGTAAAGTTAGCCTTAACATTTTGATATATAAAAAAATCAAAAGGGTGCTTTCGACGCCAAGCTCGGATTATCTGTCATTTAATCGTGACCATGGCATAATGGACAAATTTTGCTTTGTCATGTAGGTATGTGGCACTGGAAAATTCCAGACCCCATATGATTGTAATAATTCTTTATTAGAATATAATTTCTCGATACATTATAAAAAAATCGTTTTCCAACATAACCCTGTCTTATTTAGAAAAAAATCGTTTACAATTTATTCACTTAATCTTCATGCATCACCAAGTACAGAAGCAGTATAGGCAGGCTAGGTTCTACCAGTCAAGGGTAATTTGTCGCGATATTTTACAAACTTACGGCATTTGCAATTTTTCGGTGACATATACATGACATCATAATTCACTTTGTTTAGGGCCTTTAATTTAGCCGCGCGCGACGTCAGCGCGGCGTCAGCGCTGCCGTCGCGCTTCTGTGGCGCTGCTTTGTCAAACCATACAAACTAAAAACGCGCGACAGTCGCGCTGCGGCCACGCAGCAGTTCATCGGTCGACCAATGATGGATACGCATTTAGTTTTTATTCAAGACTAAACATGAAAAAAAAAACCAGTTTATAGTCTTTCAGCGAATACATATAATTGTGAAATTGTGGCTACAGTAGCCTTTTACTTCATGAAATTCGCATACACCAAATAACGGTCTTTTGTTAGGTTTTTTTGTTAGGTATAAAATCTTTTTTCATTTTAACCTGTGGTTAACCGGCGTCCTCTTGGGAAATAATGAATTAATAGTATCGTTCTAATCGAGAAACTAAATGTACAACACTAGGGTGCTCGAACATATCAAATCAAAAATCAAATCAAATATTTATTTCGGTTCTAGAGCGGTAGCCGCGCTGCTGTCACGCGGCACTTCGCGGCCAGTTTTAAGGCGCCCTTAGATTAACGTAAAACTGAACCAAAAAGTAAAAAAAAAGTGAGTTTCACCGGCTGTGTTGATGGACCCCCTTAACTACTATGCCTTTTAATATTAACTGTGGTAGACGATCGATGTGAGCCGCTCTTTACTTTACGGGGCCGTAAAAACTAACAGCTCGGCGAGGATTACGTGCGGCCCATTGCGTTGTGGCGGCCGCACGGTCCAGCGCGCCACACTGCAGCCCGGGGGCCGAGACCTAGACCAAAATAGTTCGGGACTGCACGATTACCTTCCGGTTGTAAAGATGCAATTACGAGGCTGTATGACCTCGGTCTCCAATTAAAAGCTTTTGAATTTGATACTACTCGTATTTTACTTAAGGCGTATTTTTCCAAATCAGTCCTCATTGAAACGAAAACACCAAAAATAACATAGTACACAATGATTTGATAGTTCATGTACAAAAGAGAGCTTAGCTCTAAATAGAGTTTTCTCCCAGCCAACCTTTGTTGAAAGAGGTCATGTGAACAATAAAGCTCTCATAAATATATTTACTGCGAATATGACGATTTTGTGAAAATATGTACTCGTATTAAAAAATATTTTTGGCACCTTTGTTATATTTTAAATAATCACACTAATATGTGAAGGCTTATGTTTTAATGTATGTGTGTGTACTATGTGTGTGTAGGTATGTTTGTAGCTCCTTCACGCTCAAACGTCTGAATAGATCCGGATAAAATTGGAACACTGGTAGACTCAGTCTCGGTCTTTTGATCCCGAGAGTATGATTCCTTGAGATAGTTTTCTAATATTACGCGGGCGAAGCCGCTGGCAAAAGATAGTTGTTAATATTTGGGTAGCAGTTAACTGTTCCTCAGTTTATTCGTTTTGTACTACAAAATATGCCTTTGTACCACCAAAAACACTAATTGTGCAGTAAAATATGTTTTTCTGGGTGATTTAAAAAAAAATAGCCACGAAGGGGATGGCGGGGTCTAAATTCTCTCGTTTAATAGACCCCGCCATACTCTTGTAATCTAACCTCTACGGATAGGAGTGCCTCGATTCCTTAATAGTTGTAAAAATTTCATTAATATTTGGTGTATAATCAGTATTTTTAGTAGAGAATAAGATTTTTAATGCACAGTTAAAAATATCCCTAAATATTTGGTTGATGTACAAAAAAATTGCCATAGCGCTACAACTTTCAAAAACACGTAAAAAATTTTGTGCTTCGCGAGCTACATTGAATTATGCTCCGGCTTCTGCTTTTATTACAGGTCCCAACAGTGATCGATCAAACGGGAGTTCCGACAAACGCCTCATTGTTTCTCTCCAAGTTCGGGGTCGGAATTGTTACGATTCGGATTTACCTTGATGAAGCACTAGTAACGACACAAGTTAACTACGAATTGAAATGTGGATACGATGGGTAGGTATTCCATAATTCCCTACATTTAATATACTGGAGTAACTTGGAATTGCAAACATGAAATTATGTTGGATAAGAAAAAGTTTTACTCAAGTTTGTGTTTACTTCATATTTTATTTAAGAAAGTACCTATTTATGTAAAAGGCAGCATGTTTTCTCAGACGTATTCTGAAGTAGATTTAGAATGTTTTTTCAAAACCTTTTTTATAAAACTTTAGATTTAAAAGAATATCATTATATTTACATCTTCGAATGTGTGGGTATAGGAAGGTGTTTCAATAAGTGTAATACCAACAACACACTACAAAACACTGGGCAAGTGCAAGTAGGACTGGCGCACTAAGGGTTCCGTATAAGTCCTACTTAAAGAGTTAAATTTTTGATAATTTTGTACCGTTATAAATAATTTACTGTTTTATGATTTTTTTTTTTATTTATCTGGTTTTTTTTTTCACAGCTTTAAATCCGCAGACTTGAAATAAAGGATCTTGACAGACATACAGACTGACGGACAACAATGTGATCCTATAAAGGTACTGCTTTTTCCTTTTGAAAGAATTAGTTTCTTTTTTCCAAAGCGCATTTATATCGCAGTCATCCGCTGCATTATAGTACTAATTCGATAAAGCTGTTGCGCGACGCCATAGGACAATCGAGTTAAGAAAATTTCACATCCGAATCAAGCGCAAAAACGCAATAGGCAAATCGAATTACGAAAATCTTTTTAACGTCCGAAACTCTTCTCTTCTTTGCCCAGCAGTGGGAGAGTACAGACTAAATATATAATAAGCTCTAGGAAATCAGTGACAGACACTAATAGATATCTCACATGCAGCATTCGGGCATCCCAAATCCACTTTGAACTTTGGCATGTGAAACCGGATATATGTTAGACAATACGTGGCTCGTTTGACAATTGATTAATGCAATTTCTCCGACTACTGACGTCGGCCATGGAATTAGTTTCTGAAACGTATATTGCATATTACCCGTCACACACAAATGCCGATATTACAACGCACACTGACAAATAATGGAAATCAATATTAATATGATATTGGTGTTCATTTACGGCTAAGTAGGACATGCAAATAGATGTGCAGGTATATTAATTTGTAATCGAAACCAATTCTCTGTGTGCCAGTGTGCTACGTCAATGCTATTGAAATGTAAAATAAGAAAGAGTAGGCAGTAGAACACCACGATAGTATTTATATACGCAATAAAAATATAGGTTTGTGTTTGTGTTGCGTGATATACTTCGTCGTCTTTCATTTGTCATCCCACTCGATAGGGGCTGGAAAATTATTTTTTGGGACCCCCACTTATTTGTATATTGGTCATTTATACCTTTGCCAGCGGCTTCGTCCCCGTGAGAGTAAAAAAAAAAAAACTTTCAAAGGAAGAATACTCCTGGACCATAAAGTCTCTGCTATTCGAATACTTGCTTTACCCGTGGATAAAATTTCATCAAATCCATTCAGCCGTTTGAGCGCTAAAGAGGAACAAACATAGACACACACATACAAACTTTTGCTTTTAGCCTATGTCCCGCGTATATAATTACATCTATCGACACCTTATTCATTAAAAATCTGTGCAATAGACTAACCGTTAGTGAAAAATGGTATCCACAAACTTACATAGGCTACGAAAATCATACCCTTCATTTTGGCTTTTCTGTAGTCGGGTAAAAATAACAAGCACCAACTACGAGAAGACATAACACACAAACTCTTACATAAGCTGTCAAAAGAATATTTCCAGACATCTTACGAAATCAAAGCTTCTTATACATATATTTATGGCACAAAAATATTAAAACCCCTGAAGCTTAACAAATACTTACTGCGAAAATAATTTCCTTTACATAAGTTTCTAAAGTAGAAAAACTTTTTCGAAATGAGGGCTTTTCAAATCTATTTCAAGTAAAACATTGTCGCAAAAAGAAGCACTACAAAAAGAAAGTTGCTTAGCATATAGGTACATGTTACAAAAATACATTTACAAAGCAGTGGGAGTGAGTGGGCTGCACCAAGAATTAACTTAGGTTTCCATCAACGGTAAACAATGACCATTGTAACCATTTGCTATTATTGGGCCATCATGCTTTGTCAAAAAACATCAAGGTAGAACTAATGGGCCCACGTGCGCCACGTACGCCGACTTGGGCGCGTCAGTCTCCATAGATTTTATATGGCAACTAGGCTTGTAGAGCTACATTAGATCCACGTCACGCAACGCAGCTCATACGAACAAATCAGGCGTGGTCCATGTGTGCGTCAATGTAATGTAGTTCCCGCTTTACTTAATAAGTGTTACCTCAACATCTTTTTTTTAATTTTTTTTTTTGGCATGTGTGTTTTTTTTTTCAAAATTGATATTTAATCTGTCACATATGGCATGATATATAATAATGTTTAGAAAAAACCTTTGATCAACTATATGGTACCAGCCTTGAAATATTTGGTTACAGCGAGAAAATGTGTGAAGAGAGTGGCATTCTGACATCAGAATGTCAGGACCATTTTTGTTTTCATAGTTCCAGACAACAGAGCACCTTAAATTATATTATATCGTTATTTTTGTTGCTCGCATTTGCTTTCATCCAAATATGAATCTTTAGTTCCCAAACTTTTCTGCATAGGTCGAAAAAGTCAATTCCATCTCTAAACGATATTCATGAAAAGGTGCTGGTGCAGCCTATGTCCTTGGATCCATCATTTATTGAATTCTAAATCTCAATAGTAAACGGACATCAGACCAAATAAATAAACAGGATCTGAATGAAAACTAAACCGACCTCAACATGCTTCCTTAATTTTAAAACCAAACAACAATTTAAAACTAGTTTTTTAATCGTTTTAATGTTAGGACATCCTCCGCCTGTTTAGTTTGTATAAGTTGTAGAAGTAATCGCAGCAAAATGGATTACTATGGCTTGACTTGGGGTAATGTTACCAACTACTGAAAACTGCTATCGCATTACTTTTACAAGTTGAATTTTATAGATAGCGATAAATACGTTTACAATTTTAATTTTTCTACAAAAAAAAATATTGATCTATTTAGAAGATTCCGACATCAAAACTATCTGGTCCGATGTCCCAGTTTTGCAAAAGTAACACTTATTAACTAAAGCGGTAACTTTATTAGACCGACGCACAAGTGGGCCACGCCTGATTTGTACGTAGAGCCGGGTTGCGTGGCGTGGATATAATGTAGCTCTAGAAGTCCTGTGGTGCTATTCTCTAAGAAAACGCAGCGCTGCCTCAACGACGAGCACCCAAATAGGATACATTAGATTGTCAACCTAATGTACCTTAACATTGAATTGTTACTTCAATGCATCGTATTTGGATGTTCGTCGTTGCGGCAGCGCTGCGTTTTCTTAGAGAATAGCACCAAAGTTTCCATATAAAATGTATGGAGACCGACGCGCACAGATCGGCGTACGTAACCCACATGTCCCCAATGTACTTCTACCTTAAAAACCTTTATCTTTTCTTGCTCTTTTTTTGTATTTAATCGACACATTTATATCTCATTTAATTACAACCATTTACGTAGGGATAAGCGAATAACCACGGTACTTTAAATCCATACAGACTGAATTTCGTTTAAAAGTTTAAGGTCTTAAGAATAACCGAAATTGTACATTTTTTGTGGCCACTTAGGGTTTTTTATCATGATAGATGAATTTGAATCTATTTAAATAATTTACTCTTTGACTCGTAAATATTTCACCCATTAAATTATAATCATGTATGGCAGAATCCCACACTATGAGGAATATTTATGACAGCTAAAATTAGATAATTTAATTTTTGAATAATCTATATTCCTAGCCAGAAATTGAATACAGAGCGCATATTTTTTTAATAAAAAAAAAATTGAAATAAAGGAAACACGTTTATTTTAGCACACAGACACACGATGAAGAAGCCATTACATAAAAAACTTAAACAAAAACAAGTATATACTACAAACGTGAGAAAGAAATTATATATATATTGTGTATCTCACGGTTGCGCTACAAAATACGCATTATTCCACCATTTATTTTATCGCCAATAAGGATCTAACTCTAGGAGGTATACGGTATTTTGCGGACGAAAATATACACACTATAAGTAACTACTGAAATCATCATTCTCCCGAACCAGAAAGTCTATATTGTTTTCTTCTTCAAACGACGAAAAAGTCTGATAACTAGCATATTTTTGAACTCAAATAAAATATTTTCAGTACCAAAAGGTACAAAATCAAAATAAAAAATGTATAGCACCTAGATGTTTGCAACATAAAAATGTTCATAAAATTGAAGTACACACATCAAAAAAAGTTTGAGATCACGTTGAAATAATACGAAATCTTTTTTATTACATTAGAATAAAACGTTTTTTCTTTTTTTTATAAGATTCTTCATTTAAAAATCAAATCTTTTAATAAAAAAATAATTTAAAATATCAATTGATTTTCTGTAAAAAAGAGATTAAATCCTTGTTTACACTCATTCAGAAATCTGACCAATTGAACCATTTTTTCTGACTTTTCGAAGGAGTTAATTCAAAAAGATGTCGAGGGGATTATCAAAAGTCGTTGGTCGTAAAGACCAAGAATTGTTACTTTTTAGGAAGAAGGACACTCTACGAGAGAAATAGCACGCTGTAACGTTGTAAAGTAAATCTCAACGTTCCTGTCAAAATTATCAAAGCAAACTGCGGTAAAGACTTGCACTGATCAACAAAAATAATAACAGGAACCTTACAACCTAATAACTTAAAATAAATAACAAACAGATAACAGAACAGTTTGTAGGTGATAATATTGATAAAATAAACAAAACCTAGCTATAACTAAGTATGTACACACTATAATGAACTACTTAAAGATATTGAAAAATCGACTAGTAATTACATTACGGTTCCAACTCGCTAACTCGCTTCCCGAGTGGCGGTAGTTACACATTAATTTAGTACATCCTCTGCTCTGCGCTTTCGCACCGTTGCGGTCACAATCAGACACGGATAAGCCGGGAGACAAGAAACTCATTCGACGACTGGAAAATTCCAGGGTCCAAAGTTCCGGTTCAGGCACCAGGCCTGAGTTCATCCAACCGTTCGGCAGCTCACCGGACCTTCGTCTACCTGCGGCACGTCTACCTGCGGCACGTCTACCTGCGGGACGTCTTCCTGTTGGCGCCTAGTCCTCGTTCTCCAGCGTCTAAGAGACCAGGATAGTACTTAGCGCGCCTACCTCCATAGTCGTCAACATTTACATAAGTGATAAAGAAAAAACGGCCTTTTGTTCCTGCGACCCTAATTAATAAATTTATTGTTGTAGATAGTGTTGCGTATTATTTATCTTATATTAGGTAGTTAACCCGCAAACGCTACAACGCAGAGTGTTCCGTGAATCCTGTGTCGTGAAACCATTACGGAGGTATCGCGGCGTGGCTAACTTTGCTAAAACGTTCAACAAGGCGGGAAATCGGTATCCTTTTGGGGCGGTATAATGATTGGTACTAGAACTCCGTTGATCCCGTATCGTGGCTCGATGACTGCAGCTTTGTTCCAAACCATTGCTATTGATGGAATTGTCAGGTCATAATAAACAGGTTAGAATAAACCATGGCCCTCGATTCGTAATGGTTGACGATAATGCACCCGCACATCGACCTCAACGTATCAACGCTGCTCTGCGTGAATACGACATTACCAGGTTAGACTGGCCTGCCGGCTCGCCTGACTTAAACCTGATAGAGCACGCGTGGGATGCTGTCAAGCGAGCTATTTGGAACCGTCAGCCACCTCCCCAGACAGTGCCACTGATCAGGGAAGCCGTTATTCAAGAATGGGACAGGTTACCGCAAGAAATGCTAGATAACTTAATTCTCAGCATGCCAAGAATGATTGCCGCATGTGTTAGAATAGAATAGAAACAATTTCATCATAAATGTTAACAATAATTAGTTAAACCTCTTTTTCTTTCAATTATTTATTAGTCGAAATTGCATTAGGACTTTTAAATTCGATTTTTGTTATTAAAAAAAAAAAACAAAAAGTGTATCTTTTTATAAAAAAAGATGTTACGTAAGCATCATTCCTTTAAAAAGTAAAATTTAAAAAATATTCCATCTTTTGCTAGTGATCTCAAATTTCTTTGATGTGTGTATTACTGCCCCTGGCTTTAAAATCTAAATTACTATCCGAACTTATTAGAGGATCGCCCAAAAATCAGTATCCTTCGTAAGGTCAGCTATGGTAAACTCCTCAATCATCTAAATTGTAAAGAATAATTCACTTTAAATGTTGGTTATGTTTTTCTGAAAAATTGCAAAAAATACATATTTTACCAAATGATCCTCATGTCGAGAAATATCTATCAGGGTTCAGGGTTCTTAATTTTATATGTTTTCACGATCCCTTACTGTATTTTACAATTTATGCACCTGACTGAACGGTCAATATTTAAATAATGAATAAACTTATGCCGTTCTGTATGTTGCTATGAACAATCATAACAACGTTCATTTTGGTACGTGCAAATAACTTCAACTTTCTGACTGACTGACTCCTTGACAACGGTGCCTGTAAATAGTTTATTTGAAACAAATGGCTCGAGTTTACATCTACCCCCAGCAGACCATTAGGAATTACGACACAAGCGTCGAACACATGTAAACAATCCCAGCGCATCAAAATTTAGATGCAACCAAAACTTCAGACATCACCTGAGTTTCAAAACACAGAAGTGGCCATTCGAGCAAGGAGTTTTGTGAAACAAACACAAGGCAGGTTACAGTCGGGCATCAGAATTTGGAACCGTAATAAAGTTAGAAAGGCCCATAAAAGAGCCGTAACTGTATGTTGGAGAGAGCCTGATTTTAGTGGGGTAGGGACCGCGCCTCGCGATAACCTATTAATTGATCTGTAATGTCTCTGTGGAATGCAACACGCTCTTGGGACACGTTTTTGGGTTAAAAGATAAGAGCGACGGCAAAATTTTTGAAAAAGACTTATTTACTTCATGTTATACACCGTTAAATTTTGATCGTTTTAATCCCGTGGAGGGTCGATTCGGGACATGAATCTATCGACTTATAACGATAAAATAAAAAATAGAGTACTTTTTTTAAACTCAAATTAATTTACGCATGTACGAAATTAATTTATTCAAGTAAACGTTAGCTGGGCGAGTCCAATAACCTTTAGGTAGTTAGTACGCAACGACCGACAACTACGTACAAGGTCATTGACTCGTTTAAATAAATAATTTCGTACATGCGTATATTAATTCGAGTTTTAGATAATAAGTACTTTATTTTTTTATTTTACTTATTTTTTTATTTAAACTTCATATACAGTAGTGGTACATACTGTATATGAAGTTTAAATGGCGGACTTGATGCAACAAAGAATTCTCTAACTTTGGGTTAAAACAGAAAACACTGTGGTAGGTTTACACAATAAATAAATAGCAAATATCTCACATATAATGTAAAATAAATTAAGTTCCTTATAATAACAAAATACGTAATCTTTGGAATTGTCGGCTTTACTGATATGCATGTATTTTAATACACTTATAGTATAAACTACATGAATCACTCTATTAGTGAAAACCACGTATAACAGTTTTGTAGTTTTTTAATCTATCGCGAAGAGACAGACAGACGCGGTTTTATAATGTGTCTACATTAAATATCAATTTATTATTTATTAATTGTGCACACCTATCACAATAACTGGTAAAGAACGCCTGGTTGCATTAAAACCGCCTATGTAGGTACTACATAAAGTATAATTAATTACAGGTATGTATAAAAATAAGTTCAAAGTTAAATTAAAACTATAGTTGTATCTGTCGTTGAAACAGCTTGCAATTGATGAGAACCTATGACAGTGCAGTTTTCAAGTTCTGCAGTGTCAAACGTCAACTTTACTCATTCGGATAGATAACTATCCATAAAGTCATAGAGACTTTCAAAATCCATTTTATTATATTAAATAATGCATAAATATTAAATATACAGCTTATTTAGCTAGGTTTGTGTCAAAGCACTCTCTCTAAGTAAAATAATCATTATCTGGCAGGACATCTATCTACAGGTAAAAATAAACGTTATTGCGCACTCGTGGTAAAAACGAGCCCTTCTGCCATATATGACAAAAAAAAAATAATCAATTAAAAAATAGTAAAAATATTTGTTGGACCCTAATGTACAAAAAAATAAAAAGCACCCTCTGATTTTTCTCTCGTGAACTAAAACTTGGCAGCAAAACACAGTTCTCAATAACTTCAACTATTCGACGCTAGGGGATCAAAAGAACAAAGAAGGTAAGCAGCAAATCTCTTCCTTCGGATACAAGACCAAACCGGCACCGCTATTCGGCACTAGATGGCGTTAAAAGTTGGAACGCTATGTGGTTCGGAAATGTAAAAAGAAATGAACGGTTTACATTGTATTTAGCGCCATCTACCTTCACCGACGCGATTGACAATGATTAAATGTGTACTTACGGCTTGTGAGTGTAACGACTCAATACAATTTATTTTACATTACATTAACTACTATGAAATAATAACATAAATGAAAATCAATAGGCGAAAGTATATAAGTGCATACCTTCAGAACTGCTGCACCTATTTGGCTGAATGTTTTTTTTAATTATAAGTGATTGTCAGGACAAGGTTTGTATTGTTTGCTGTTGATATGATTAAATAATTGATTAAATAATTTGGTCTTATTATCTAAATTTACGCACGTGAGATACCGGGGCGGGTGGGATTTCTTGGAGTGAAGTTCAGTGGTTGTTTTAATTATTTTCAAATTGATTCCTAGTTGATATTGTGACGTAAAATTGGTGTAGTTTTGTATCTCAATTGTCTGCGCAACGGGGCATATGTAGAATCATTGAAACAAGCGTGATCTCAGCTTAAATTGGAGCTGAGAATTTTATAGTTAAGTTGACTACCCTAGCGAAGTTTTCCGAGAAGGTTGACTCGATATTTGCTGCCAAATATTAGAAAAACATTAGAATGTGTACTTCCATATTCTTGTGGTAAACAAGTTAACTATTCATACGAAGACACAGTTTAAAGGTAGTATCCAAGCCAAAACCATCAACAAATAAAAAAAATAAACCCGGAAAAAATATAATGCTTAAAGTACCTTTACATCAAATAAACACCAAACATAAAAAAATCAAAATTCATACTAAATTCAAATTAATTCTGTGTTTCTAAATTCAAATTAATTGGGTCTATAAGTCAACAGTTAATAGATTACCTGTAGGCAAGTGTGGTAAATAGCTCGCGATCATTGCGTTTGATTCAAAAATTATCTACAGAATATTTTAAATCAAAACCTGCAAATCAATTTAAAGTAATCATTTGGTTCGATTGGATTTTTCATATTTATTTCAAATATGAAAAGAACATGTAGAATTCAGTTTATCTCGAGCACAAAGTGAATAATTCTATGGCAACTATACCATTTACCAACTCTCGCCAGACCCGCGGGCTGGATTACTATCGATTCCCTCTCCTAGAGAGGAGTTTCCCGGCAGTGGGATCATTGCAAGGCTAATTATTCTATTCTATGCATATTATATTTATATATTTCATTTATATTTTCTGCACCTTATAGTCAAAGTTATTTATTAACAGTACGTTCGACGGTTCTTGACGCGCCTGAAGTTAGGCTCTGCGAACTTTAGCGCTCAAAATAAAGGCGTCAAATAAATGACTTATAAAATGAATGCCAATAACAGTTGTTAACAGCAATAACAACTGCTATTGGCATTTATTTTTTCAATCCATTTATTTTTTTACGAGTGCACAAGCGCTAAAGTTCGCAGAGCCTAACTTCAGGCGCGCCAAGAACCGTCGAACGTACTGTACGTTAAACCAGTTTTCATATTTTCCAAAAAAAGTAATTGCATTATTGTTGTTGGTATGATATACACTGTTAAATTTTGATCGTTTTAATCCCGTGGAGTATCGATTCGGTATATGAAATACTATCGATTTGTAAAGAGAAAATTAAAAAATAATTTACTTTTTTTTAGACTCGAATTAATTTACGCCTTTACGAAATTAATTTCTCTACATAAACGTCAACTGAGCGAGGCCAATGAACTGTAGGTAGTTAATACGCAACGACCGACAAGTACCTACAAGTTCATTGACCCATTTACTCATAGAAATTAATATCGTACATGCGTATATTAATTAAAGTTTTAGAATAAAAAAAAGTTTATTTTTTAATTTTATCTATGCGTATCAAGTGTTTCATGTACCGAATCGAACCTCCACGAGATTAAAATGACGAAATTTTAAGGGTGTATAGAGACGTAATTCAGTCAAAATTAGGTAATTTTGAGGCAATAATTTAACTACAGATCGACCCTCCACGGGATTCTAGCTTCTGCCAGCGGCATCGCCCGCGTGAAGGTTGGTTTCTCCATACAAACTTATAAACCCCGTGTTACCCCCTTAGGGGTAGAGTTTCGTAAAATCCGTTCTTAGCGGATGTCTACACCCTATAAGGAACTTACCTGCCAAAATTTAAATTTGTAGGTGTTATAGTTTCCGAGAGTTTCGCGACTAACCAGTGAGTAGTATTAAGTTTTTTACATATATAGGCATAGACATATAGGTAAAAGACCAATAGCGATAAGACCGCCCATTGTGACACCCTATTAATTTTAAGTTCCTATTGTAATTTTATCTTTGGTGTACAATAAAGAATATATCTATCTATCTATCTATCAATGTCGCATTTCATCGTCATCGGTCGTATCGAGACAAATTCAAGAATGTCATGCAATTATTGTTATTGTTATTCAATTACTGCGTTATTGTGCAAAAGCATAGACAAGGTTATGTTTTGCAAATTACACACACTTCATTTGTTAACTCAAATGCAATTTGCACACAAACCTTCCTCGTTCATCTTTTGTTTCTATCTTTTAGTAAAATTCGTATTAAAATCCGTTCCGTGTATGGAATAAAGTAAGCGAATAAACAGAAAGGTGAACTCGGACAGCGACTACTTTCAAACTATGTAAGGCGGATACTGCAAGGTTGCCCGCGCTTGGTACAGACCATGGTCCGAAGCGAGGAGAAGTGCCAGGCTTCCTGCGAAGCAGTAATGCTAGCAAAGGAGGAGGCTGCACGAGTGAAGCAACGGCCTTCACGCTCCAGCCGCCAGGATTCTGATCACAATTTCCGGCCACCGTAGGCACGGGTTTGCGGACGGCGAGAAATGGGTGCTCGCCGTCCGACCGTCCGGTAACCATCCGGACCGAACCCAAATCATCGACGGCGCGAACGGTTCCCCGCGTGCCCCAAGGAGTTATCAGCAAACCGTAGGGGCCACGCAGGGTCGAAGCCTACTGGGGCCAGGGTCAGTTTCTGAAAGGAAGATTCAGTACCGGTATGAAAGGCAACAAAGGAACAGGAGTAGGTTTTTAGTCATTAAAAGTCTGAAGAGGATTGATAAGAGGCATTTTTCATCCATCACACACTCAAAAAAATAAATGTTTCCGACAACTTTTTTTAATGTGTATAGTTAAAGACTAGGGTGACTGGTAATTAATGAACGATATTTAAACACGTGATTGTAGTCATGATAAGAAACAGCTTTTACTATGGGACCAAACCTGAAATCGCAAAAAAAAATCTGCTTGTTAGTATATTTGTGTTCGCCTAACTGGTCAAAATGTACTGAACTTGGCTGATATTTTTCGCGATTTCAAGTTTGGTCCCATAGTAAAAATTTGTTTGTTATCATGACTACAATCACGTGTTTTAGTATCGTTCACTAATTACCAGTCACCCTATATTTTTACACGACTGCCCCTATCGCGCGCCCTTTTCCGTACTAGTGCAGAAAACAGCCCATTGCGTACCTAAACGCAGTGGGATAAGAGTGGGTTTTTAAGTAAGTTGGACTAAGGCTACTGGGGCGTGAAGATGTTCACTCCCTTACGTTAGCGTCCATCTCATTCACTCGCATTACTTCTTTGCAAAACAAGGCGAACGCTTCTCAATCCCCTCACGCTCCGAACCAAAGCCTGGACCAGAGCCGGACACGACAGGTCGCCGCTACTGATCGCCGCCACGAATACACGGCGGTACTCCGGCCAAGCGGACACTGCCCACTAGCCGTAACGGTTTTTTTAATTTTACAAAAAGCTCATTAAGTGTTCATACTTTGTCCTACTTACGGTTTATTCACCTTTCTATAGTATTTGTTTGTTTGTATATACTTACGAAGACAATCATAATGAAGAAGGCAGCGATATAGGAGCTGCGCGCCGTCAGCATCGACACGAAGCGATAGTGTTCGCCCGTGATCACGTTTCTGAAACAATACATCGATAGTGTCAGATTTAGATAACTTCTCATAATATATGTTTTTTTTATATATTTGTTTAAAGAAATATTAAAAAATGACAAAAATATGTTATATAAAAGAATAAAGAGATAATAATGTAGTAACCATAAAATATTATTTAGTCAGAAAAATCGATTTCGAGGGAACACAATAACATGGCTTTTATTAAAGTGGGCTGCAAAATTATTCGAGTTACTGGTCTTGGAACGCAAAGGGCAACTAAAGGAACAAAGGTGATTTTAGTCAGTAAAAGTCTGACACTCCCTCTCTGCACCCAGAGTGGGATAGGTTATTTGATGAATTTTTACTTAAAAAAAAACTAAATAAATAAATGTTTAAAACAAAGGTAATGTCTACTTCACATTTCAGGCTTACTACTTCTTATCCACACAACGGATTTTGATACGGGTTTTACAACAGAAATAACTGGTTCGTGTATACAAATTGCACCCACGCGAAGCCGGGGCGGATCGCTAGTAAATTTACAAAATTGAGCATTCACCTCAAGTATCCCTTATTATCTTCTTGTTCCGCCAAGCTCTTGATAGACGCCATGAGCAAGTCATCATAACCCAGAAATTCGTCGAGCACGAACCGCGAGAAGGCGTCGCCAAAGCACGCATCGTTTTGAGGGTCCAATGTGACGATCTTGACAGGGATCTTCAACCGTAGGCGGGCGCTCGGCGACAACCGAAGGAAACCATACTCCAATGAATATTCGAGTATGTAGTCTTCATCTGAAATTAGATATGAATAAAATGTTTAGATCAGAAGGCTTAAAGTGACCCAAAGGGCAATAGAAAAGGCTATGCTCGGAGTTTCCTCGCGTGATCGAATCAGAAATGTAGATATCTGCAGGAGAACCAAGGTTGCCGACATAGCACGAAGAATCGCCAAACTTAAGTGGCAATGGGCAAGGCACATTGCTCGCAGAACAGATGGCCGTTGGAGCCGAAAGTTTCTGGAGTGCGCGCGTACCGGAAGACGCAGTGTTGGAAGGCCTCCTACTAGGTAGATCGATGCCCTGGCAAGAGTTGCGGGAATCCGATGGATGCGAGATGCACGGAACCGTTCATTGTGGCGACACTTGGGGGAGGCCTATGTCCTACAGTGGACGTCTTTTGGCTGATATGATTTCGATGATGATGAAAATTATTAGTACATCTGTACCGCCGCTTAGGAACTAAACTATAATAATCCTTCATCATGGTATTGCCTTTAAACATCAATGTATGTACTTTTTATGACTGTGTTAATTGGACAAAGTCGTCCGGTAACAACTACGTAATCCCACCAAGCCCGCTTCATCATCAGACGACTAGACCTACAGCGTTATGCCACAGGTAAAATAGTGGATACCCCACCCATACGCCCAAAACATTTTGGGAACAAATTTATTGTACGAACAGTTGAAGAGTGGAATTCCATAGCGCTGGTGACACAGTGGTAACTGCCCCGACTTACAAGTTCAAACCCAGCCAGGCGCATTAATTTATGTAATTTTTTTCATCAACGCTACTCTCAAAACAAAGAAAGAAAACATCATGTGGCAACCGGCATGTCCTAAAAAAAAATCGAAGACATGTGACATCCACCAATTCACACTGAGCCTGCGTGGTGGATTCCGGCCCGTTCCCTCTCCCAGAGAGGAGGCCGGAGGCCCTGCAGTGGGAACATTACAAGGCCGTTAACGCTAATGCTAATAATCGTTCCACCAGATATTAAAAACGAAGAACAGCGTTTACGCTTGGGGTTGACCACGCCCCCAATTCGTTTGTTCGAACACAGAGTTGGGGGCGTGGCACAATATAAGCGTTAACGCAAAACGAAACGATTGTAACTTGGCTAGGGGGGCTGGTAGGCCCGTGTTTGCCAAGATTCTCATTGTCCATGATTTATTTTTACTATGATTATAATCAAGGCCGGTGCGTACAACGTTTCACTATCTATTTCTTTCACTCATATTTACCGTAAAAATATTCAAATGAAATAACACTATGTCATACGAGGCATTAGAATAAGCTTATTAGTTTTTACGTCAGTCGAAGCCCTTTCGATGTTTTCATTTAATGAATAACCAAGATTTTGTTTGTAGTAAAGTTGGACCACTTTATTCAACTTCAGAAAAATTATGCATACTTACTTCTTCTAAATAATGTCTTTGTCGTTCTTGTCTTGTAAGAGTGTTTTTAATATCGTGGTGATTTGATCACGCATGCGGGATAGCTCCGCACGCGTAGCTCCCGCAAATGTCCTTTTCATACAAATATTTATTGTAATGCGTGGAAACACGCACGCGGGATACGGGGCGTGATACAACCGTGAACACCCTAATACTAGTATGATTCTGTTATGTTGTAATATTGATTAGAATATGACAATAAAACACAAAGGTGTTTCATAAGTAAACATATCGATGTTTGTTAATACAATCAAGACTAAGCAAAGCTTGTCCATATCATGAGAATCAGAATAATAATCAAATAAAGATCTCGAATTGTCTTATGCGTGTCATTAATTCTCATTATGTGCGAGATTGTAATTCACAGCCATTTAGTCTAGAATCTCAATCTTTAAGAGTGAACAGATTACTTCTAGGCAAGCGTGCTCCATAGTCGACTCCACCCTCACTTTCCATCAGTTATGTTAGTGGTCAAGCGCGAACCTATCAATAGAAAAAAAAAAATACGCCGGTAATCCGATTATTGTTGTTATTTTTGGTGTTCCGTACCCAAAGGGTAAAACAGGAGCCTATGACTCCGCTGTCCGTCCGTCTATCTGTCCGTCTGTCAAATGGTTGCATCCCTAGACCCGTGATTGTTATACGGTTGAAATTTTCGCAGATGATGTATTTCTGTTACCGCTATAACAAGAAATACTAAAAAAAAAACAGAATAAAACAAATATTTAAGGAGATTGTCACACAACAAACGTGATTTATTTTCCGTTTTTGCTACGGACGGTACGAAACCCTTGATACGCGAGTCCGACTCGCACTTGGACGGTTTTTTAATCCAAATTACGGTTTATTTATTGGAAATAAAACTGTTTATAAACGTGCCACAAAAAATTGATTTTACAAACATCTTGGCTTCATACAAAATAATTGAAATTATTTTGTAGATACGTACCTTTTGACGAGTCGTTTGAAGTTGACTCATCTAGAGATTCCTGAAAATAGGAGAAATGACAGTTTAAATATTTTTCTAGTCAAAATTTTTACTACCCTTTTAAGAGTAGTCTAAGTACAATTAGATACCTTATAGTAATAAATTACACTAAAGAAAAAAAAATACAAAATTGGTTAATAAATGAAGCAGCAACTATCATTTAACATATAGATAGGTGTGAAGAAGAGTGAGTGCGAGGTGGGAACATCTCGCTATCTCTTTTGCACACACGTAACCTCATTAGGTTACGTGTATGCGTCGCTATTGCGGTGACGTCAGATTTTAATGCTTGCATCCTTATTATGTTACTTGTACGTTTTCCCTAACATGATATTTTAAAAAAATCTTATTGAATATTGAACGGATTTTTAAATTATGGTATACTCGTACACTAGTGCTTGAACTACTTATTGCACCTATTTTATTTGCGGTTTTGGGTGAGATACTTTTTAATACAAATAATTTAAAAAAATGACTTAATATTGAATTACAGTAAGCGCCGAACTTGAACTCTATGGTGGCCGTGAAGTGCGCTACTCACTGTGTCGTATTCGTACCCCACCCCCAAATTATCCTCACTAATTTGTTTACGCACAGCACAGGGAGTCGCTTCAGTTCTGAGACGCCATGAAATTTGCATCGTATAGTAATGATGAGGTTACTGCCACAATTTACAATTAAATGTAATAATGCATAGAGCAAAACTCAATGTTTTTGCAAACAAGCTCAAACACTAATTCGTTTTTTGCGATTATATCTTAATCATCACTTATAAATAAACGTGAGAATAAACAAGTAGTATTGTTGTTTTTATTGTGTTTTATTATACGGGTTATATGGGTTCTTTATTCTATATCCCTAAGTTCTGTTGGCATTTTTTTCTAGGGGTGGGAAATCATAAAATAACCTCTCTCGCTCCACCCAAAGGGAGAGTGGTTATTTTATGATTTTTGTGTCAAGACTGACTAAAACCTTCCTAAAGTGTTCCTTCAGTTAATCTTTTTACGAGGGCTACGATAACTCCTTCAAATAATCCGCAGCAATGGCAGGCATCGACGACCATGATTGGCCCCATCAATTTTGCTGATATCTCTTTGAGACGCGCGTGGAACACACACAACGCATCGTCGAACCGGGCTTGATCTACATCGAACAGGACAGACGGACTGCGAGCTAATTAATTGCCGTCCACAAACCCGCGCCTACGGTGTTTTTTTTTAAACCTTTTTTGGAAAAAATTGAATTGATTTGGTTGGTGTGCGAGTCCGACTCACACTTGCCCATTTTTTTATATTTTTATATTGTTAACTTATCAATACATAATGAAGGGCCACAGTTCTCAGGTTGGCAGCTCTGAGGCTAAAAACTCACGAAGCGGTTTTCACCCGAGCCCGCCGCGTTAGAGGAAACGGCTACTTTATTTCAAAATTCACAAGACAGCAGATTTATCACTGCATAAGTCAACTACAAATAAATTTTATAGAACTCTTCAGTAATTGAGCGTTGTCGGTACCGACTTCGTTTTGGAGATTTTACATGTCTTTTGTTACTTTTTACACTCAAAGTTGCATTAAAATAATCAAGAAAAACGAAAATTTGTTGGCTCATAAATTTTTATAGCAATTATTTTTTCTTTTCTGTTTCCGTACAGACAAAATTAGTAGTGAGATTAAACGATATCTTGTTTAATTTTAGATGTGCAATATTTGTGGAGTAATACCTGTGGAGTAATACGCCCCGAAATTCGTATGGAAAATGTATCGACTAGTGTAAACTTAAGGGTTACATTCACAAGTGTACTTTTTTCTAAGCATGCTCAGAAAGCTCGATGTCACAGAAAATAGTTTATATTATTATTTTGCAGGTACACAAATCACCACAAATGGATTTCTAGCGATTCCAAGTGGATACTTAGGCATTTACGTACAATTAAGATAATTACAAGGTTACCGTGTTTTGCTCATTATTTTCACAAATCACGATTTGTATAATTACTATGTATTTATATAAACAAAAATTTAACGTTTACCTAATTGAGAGTATGAAACCACAATCAACCTGCCAATTGGATGGCCGTGGAATTAGTACTTCCCTCCATTATAAATTATACCCTATGTTATGACGTTCCTCACGCCCTAGCTGCCGCAAGGATTCCGATTCCGATTTCCGGCCACCGTAGGCGCGGCTTTGCGGACGGCGAGCAATAGGTAGCTCGCCGTCCGACCAACCTGTAACCGCCCGGATTGAGCCCAAGTCGTCGTCGGCGCGTATCGATTAAAGCGTGCCTCAAATCGTAGGGGCCCAGCAGGGTCGAAGCCTACTGGGGCCATGGGGAATGTAAAAATGAAACCCGGAGCCCTGGAACGAAGGCAAAGAAGGAACTGGGGTGAGTTTTTGGTCAGTAAAAGTCTGACACTATCTGCCGCCCCGCCCAAAGGCGCGGAGAGTTTATAGGATGATTTTCCCACAAGAAAAAAATGTTATTCTGACGTAAAGTATAATCAAAATCCGTTCAGCTGTTTAAGCGTGAAGGAGTAACAAGCAGACACATACATACAAACTTTTGTCTTTAGAATAATTAAAATAGTAATAATAATGTGCTAAACTGTGTTTATGTGTCATTGTATAACGTCATTTTTCTTGGGTTAGCATAACCTATATATAGGCAGCCATGCATTCTTGAACAAGGAAAAAAATAGTAATAAATAAAAGACTGAGTGTCACTGTTTGCCTCAGACTAACAAATGTCTCTTTCGCTCTTTTTAAAAATAATGCAAATACTAAAAAGATAGAAAAGTAAATAGATAATTCTAAGCACTGTACATATATGAATAATATGTGATAAGTTTCAAAGTTAAGTAGGTCAGTTCGCACTACAGACATAGTTGATAAGATTGGACAACAACAAGCAACAATAATATTACAATCTCAATTTTTACCTGAGGTCAATACACTTAGATATGAGGTAAAAAAAAAAATTACTAAAATAAAACAAACATAACCATATAACTGATAAACATGGGGGATTTGAGAGTCAACCCAATTTAATCATTAGGCGCATAGGTAATTCTTTTTTCAAAACTCACAACACAGACAGCTTCCAGTCTAATTGGATATGGCTAAATAGCCATGTTTTACATGAAGCCGAACTGCCTATCAGACCTCCACAAACAATTTTGAACGATGAGCCGAGTAGAAAATGAAGTAAACACAACGAGCCGCGAGCCAGGCTCGTCGTTCGTATTGCAATAACATACCGCCGAGCTTTACCGACGAGCCGTAAGACCGCAGTTTTACTCGCCAGTCGATCACGGCCTTTAGTAACACAATACATCTTGGATTGGTCAAACATCAGTCTATGTTTGACCATCACTCATTCTAGTATATTACTACCTGTAATGACTCAAAGATCTATGAATGACAATCGAAACCAATGCCTGCTTTCTGAGGCACAGGGTGTCAGTAATTTATTTTGAATCTATTTAATATTTTTTGATAAACAACATATCCAAAACGCGAAATAAAATAGTTCCAGGACTATTACTAGGTTTAATCCCGATTAAAAGCTATCTAAATGTAGTTTTCGGGATTATTATTATATTGAATTGAACAATCTAAATGTATTTCTGGGACTATTAATAGGTTTAATGCCAATTAAAACTAATAATAGCCCCGGAACTATTTTAAATCGCGTTTTGGAATAAGGCGGAACAAGTTTCTATAGAATTATATTAAAAATCCTCACATAAAAAAATACTTCTGTATTGTGTGTTCACAACACGTAAACTCACACAGACAAGACACCTAGACCCAGTACAACAATATTATAGGCCAGATAAATACTTGTTCCATGCGAAAATCAAACCTGCGACACGTGATGCAGCAACCAATCGCTCGTATGACACTGTGCCAACCGGCATGGTTGGCACAGTGACATGATCAGTTTGTCACCACCAGTCATGTACCACGTAATAATATCTTCGGTCATAAGTTAGTTTATAAGGAAAACCTCCCAAATCTGACCAAATCGATCTCAGTGTCCCAGAGACAATAATACATATTATTAATAAAAAACAAATTATACTCACATCCACCAATTTGGAATCTCTATCAATATCCTCGACAAGTCCCATTATTCCTTCCCAAATAGATGAAGAAGGTTCTACTTCTTCACCAGATACTATGGTTGCATTGAGATCTGTCTCGTCATCTGTTTCTACTGTGCTGCTTTCCCCTGCAGGCTTCAAATAGGCAGTCTCTATGACTCTGTCAGGTGGAGGGGCTTCTGCCTCATCATGAACACGAGTTATGTTGCCATAGTCTGTTCCATCACGAATGTAATCATCGTCGTCTATGTCGTCATTTGTTGAAGACTCAATATTGATGAACCTGAAAACAGGGATAAGACAGCTAATAATAAAAGTAAATGGACGTATATGGTAAAATGTGCTGAAATATGTCAGCATAATTAATAATTCTTGTTAATATTAGTTTCAAAACAAATTTATTGTGGCTCGAAAACTGGTTTATTGGTATCAAAAGTTGAATTATAGGTATTATCAATTAGAATCTTTAAATAGATTTCACAATGCAGAAAAATATTCAGATTAGAAGTAGCATATTTTGGATGCTGCACAATTATTGGTCTGTAAGATGTCATTGTCAGAATATTGACTGAGTCTCAGACTACAAGCATAGCCAACAAATTGGTAATGCCAGGAATCTGACAATATTCAAGCGTTTTAATTTAATAATTACAAATGGAATATGCTGCACTGTGGTAAAAATCTTACTGCCTATAGCAAAATATGTATATTAGCAAATAAACCACTCTTCTATTACACTACCCATTATGATCTCTAAAAATTCAGAGGATACTAAGCCATTGAACTTACCATAACCAGATAAGTGCAATGACCGAATAAACTCATAGTTAAAGATTGCCATAACTGCTTAAAATCTGTATTGCTAATTAATTTTTTGAGAACCACTCAACCACTATTGAACTTTATTTTTCCCCTCTCAGAACCTACCTTATTGTATTGCACATAACTCAAAAATACTGATTTCAAAGTATCACTGAAATCACAATAAAAATTGAGTATTTAACTCAATTTTTATTGTGATTTGTTTAAAAAAGTTTCTTTATCCAAAACCATAAATAGAGCCCCGCTATGATAGGCAACAAAGGAACGGGGTAGGTTTTTAGACAGTAAGAGTCTGATAATATCTTCTACCCCACCCAAGGGCGGGGTTTGTCACTGGATTACTTTACCTACCATAAAAATTTTCAAATCCATATAATGTTAAATAAGTTAGAAACCTCAAATCATATCTCATATCATAATCATCAAATCTAGGAAGGGAGAAATGTCAAAAAAGAGAATAAGGATGCAGATACTGAAATGTGACATGACTGGCTAATGGCAGTTGTGTATGTGTACAAAAGAGAGAGTGAGATATTCACACCACACACCCACTCTTTGTCATACCAATATTTGAAATGCTTATTGCTGCCTCAGTTGTTGAGCAATTTTTTTTGCTGTTTTCAGAAAAAGATGTGTTTTTTTGTATAAAATCTTCTTCCTCCTGCCCTTGTCCCATATTACTTGGGGTATTTTTTTGTATAAAATATTGTACAAAAATAAATACAGGCGAATACCCAATTAGAGAGTTACGTATCCCACACTAAGACAATAACACACAATTTACTTCGTAATATAGACATTTTAATTAACATAGTACTGCACATTAATTAAAGCTAAAACAAAAACACATAAATAAATAATTGACAGTGTTAAATAGCCGTAGAATTGTAACTTATTCACAAATGGAATAGATTTACAAAAACCAGGTCAGGAAAGTGTGTCAAAACTAAATGTAAGTGCTAAAAATATTTAACCTATGACTTATGAATATTTATTGAATGGTTTTATCTTAATGGTATTATCATAATTACAGATATTATAAATTCATATGGTTAATATATTATTGAGTTGTGCAATATTTTGAAGGTAAATATTTATTTCATAACTTTTGAGTCAACTGTGATCAACTTTTTTGATGATAAAAATATTTACTGCTTACTAATATTATAAAAGTGAAAGTTTGTATATATGGATGTTTGTTATTTTCATGCAAAAACATCTGAATGGATTTTGATGAAACTTGGTACATGGGTAGGCTATGTCCTGGTATAGCACAGGATACGTTATATCCCGGTAGTATGTTCCTTTAGAACAATTTTCTACTAACATGCAGGTGAAGCTTCTAGCAGCAACTAGTCATTCATATTGGAGTAATCAGAAATATTTTAATGTAATCTAACATGAATAGAACTAAATTGGTGATCTTCTCCATAATAAATCTTAAATGCAACAAAGTACTTTTAAGTAGGTTTCAAGACTATATCTTTCTTTTGAAACCTAAGATTCAAATTAAAACCATTAGATACGAAAAGTGCTTGTCATTGTCTAGTGTAAATTAGTATAATACATTATATACAAACACTTACCCTTCAGTGGCCAACATCCCTAACATAGAATTAAGTTCCTCTTTATCCTTTTTCAATTTCTTCTCCTTAGCATAGCTCTGTTCAATAGTATAGTCCTGTGATGGGTTTCTCAGTATCTCAACCCTCAGTATGCCGTCTCTTGGCCACGAGTCTTTCACATGATTCAAACATGTTGTAGGAGTTCTTGAAAATGCTATGTGTATATATGCAAGGACAAAAAACGCAAGCAGCGCTTTCAACAAAACAAGGAACTCAAATAATCTCCGCAAAGGCCTTGGGAAGGTCCGTGCGTAAGCTAGTGCAAATTTAAAAAACAATGCATGAAATAACCTCTCTCTCATATTAAAGAGAGGATTTTGATTATTATTCCTATTTCTATTCACAGTTGGATTTATTATGGGACCACCAGGCAACAAGTTGTTGTCCATATTGACTCCGGGTGGCAAGTTATTCATATTTTGTGGCCCACCAGCACTCATATTTTTGTTGTTGTTTGTCCTTTTCACCGAATCTTTCCGTTAATTCGTTATAGCAACGACATTCTAATTATCTGCAAGTGAAAGTTTTAACAACATTATAAATGATATTTAACCTTTGGTAAAATGTCAAAGTTAGAGGACACAGAAACAAATGATGCCAAATTAACTGTTACGGCGAATAGGAACACCCAATTTATTACAAATGGGGCAGTAGTCGCATGAATTATAAATCCAGGTCTGGCCTCTCACTGGACGATATATAACGACATATGGAACGAATGAAACTCTGATATAAATAAACATTGGAGTAATAAAACGGAAAAAAACAATTGCAGTATGGGTGATTGGCAGTAAATAACGAGCATTTCAGATGAATTGAATGAGTTTAGTATCCAATAATTTTAGGCCAAAGAGTAAAAGTAAGTAGGTAATATGTTAGCCATGTTAGCATACATACCCCTGGGCCTAAGTCAAAACCGATATTATCACTTGTGGATCCGTATTTTTAATATATATTATGAGCGATTTTCCACCATATGATATTATTTATATTATAGTTATGAATGCAATTCACTTTCTATTTGATAATTACGAGATAAATAAAAAGGAAAACTGTCAAAATCTTGACAAAACAACTTGTCACTTGACGTCGTTGATTGGTGCGTTCGTTTTGTATATTTGTTTATGGTTTTTACAGATAAAGTCCATAACAACAATAAATGTTCACACGATTTTAATTTTAATTCAGATTGCGTTTAAATAGAAAACGCCGCTAGATTAAAACGAAATTAACTTGTAGTATCAAATATTTTTTTAAGTGATCGTTTACCAGTATTGCTTTTGGTGTATCTACTGCACTGTCTCATTCAGTTCACTCTGTGATTGCTAGATGGCGCTGTGCTTTAATTTCAAACACTTCCATTAAAAAATAAAATCATGATGATTGTTTCTTGAGTCTGAGTTTCTTTTTAATAATGAGCTTTGAAAATGGTAAAAAGTGAAAGAAAATAGTATAGTAGTATGAAACCCATTAGAAAAGGAAGAGAATAATTAATTTTTCGAAATTTATTTTTACTTTAATTTATTTGTTAAGTATAAACAAATAAATTAAAGTAAAAATAAATTACGGACGATCTGAGGTCGGGAAAGGATAATTAAAAAAAAAATTGATCATTTTGCACAAACAAAACTTAAAGGCAATAGGTAGTAATTTGATTTTGTTTGTTCAGATTATCAGTATGAATGAATTTGTTTGTATAATTTGCACTAAAGGCAAGTGTATGAAATAGCAGCTCAAAGTTTCTTTTAAATTAAATTTGTCACAATATTCTCTTGAAGTAAGTCAGCCTGCACGTGTATTTTTTAGGACGGTGAACAATCGCTGCTTACTGCTATGTATCTGGAACACTGGCTGTGATACTGGCTAACAGCATTTGCAGTTGCTACGAAATAACAGGAAGTAAAGTACAGAACCTCCTAGCCCCTTCCCTATAAAATACCTATAAGATGGAAAAAAAATTCTTCGTAGGTCACTTAGGAATATCAGTTATAATATGCATTTACACATTTATGAATATTCTACTACTTACTCAAAACATTGTAGGTCTCTCCTTAAATATTAACTTCATTAACTTATTTGATTGTTAATTATAGTAGTAATAATTCAGTGTAAATTTTGAAAGTAGAGATTTCAATGAACATAACCACCGACTCTTTTAAAAAAGCAGATAATATTTTGACGCGAGAATTTTCGATTGAAAATTAGGGTGCTTTTTCGATAATAAGTCAAAATAAAGGTGAATAAAAAATGAGAACACCCAAATAGTCAAAGGTAAATTTCGATGTTCCGATTTTCTGAACTCCGAATTTCATGTCTATAATTAAAAACTTTCGAAATTTATTTTACCGAAAGTTGTAAATGCAACTTCTTAGTTTTCCGATTTTCATAAGTTCGAAAAATGAAATTCTCGAAGGATTCTCGGTTCGAAAAACGACATTCCGATTTTCAATACTTCGAATAAAGTAAAAGTCAATGTGTTGTGCTTAGTGACAGAAACGAATCGCTGCAAAACCGACTTCACCCGGTCATGTCTGCCCTACCCTAAGAGTATAATATTAAGCCCGCGTAGGCGCGGAGGGGTAGGGCGTGTGTGAGTGTTAAAACCATCTGCGACGATAAGCTCGCGTGAGGCCGCCCAAATCCCGCAGCGCCGGAGCCGTGACAGAAACAATGCTTGCTGCATATTGCATGCCTGCTTGCATATTGCATACCTGCTTGCATGTTGCATGCCTGCCTGCATGATGCACGCCTGCTTGCATGTGACATGTCTGCTTGCATATTGCAGGCTTGCTTGCATGCTGCATGTCTGCTTGCATGTGGCATGTCTACTTGCATATTGCAGGCTTGCTTGCATGCTGCATGTCTGCTTGCACGCTGCATGCCTGCTGCATACCTGCTTGCATGCTGCTTTTGGAGTTTTTTAATTCTACCTCTTCATACTAAACTACTTAACAAAATAATTATACTTCTCTCTGACGAGCAATTATGTGTATATTTTTCTTGCTATTCAGTTTTACAAGGCGTTTTTATTTCGGAATTGTATTAATGGGTATTAGTATTTTTGATGTTTCGAATTATCATTAAGTCGGACTTTTTGTTATTCTATTTATTGAAACTCGGTATTTTGAGATTAATAATTATAAACGTTAGGAATATTGAAATTTAGGAATTATAAAAATAGGAGTGATGATAAGTCGGAGTAGTTATAATCGGAATTTTGAATCATTCAGAATTATGAAAATCGTATTTTTAAATTCGTATTTGTGACTGACGGAATAAAGTTTTTCGTATTAGTGTACCCTTGTTGGATAGGTATTTAAAAATGAATCTATAGGGGTTTACTGAAATCATTTTTTGATAATGTTAATATTTTCGGAAAAAATCTCTCCAAAAGTAAAAAAAAATATGTGTGTGTCCCTCTAACTTTTGAACCATAAAATTATTTTGAATTTGACTAATTGAACAGTTTTTGAAAAGTTTTGCCTACAAAATAATTTCTGAACTAAGTTTGTAATGTAACCGTATATACAAGCAGTTTTTTGACTTGATTTACATATCTTATGATCCTGAACGCATTTTCTTTCAAATAAAAAAAGATTTATTAAAATCGGTTCACCCAATCCAAAATTACCACCGAAAACCCAATATACCTACAACAACAACCCAACATACACAAACCGTCTAGTTTGTAACCCAATTTCCTGAGAGATGGCGCTGTACTTTAGGCTTGTTTAATTAGTTCTTAATTTGTTCGATAGATGGCGTTGTTCCATTAACTTGTAAAAAAA
Source organism: Leucania comma (assembly GCA_958295575.1). Lineage (NCBI taxonomy): Eukaryota > Metazoa > Arthropoda > Insecta > Lepidoptera > Noctuidae > Leucania > Leucania comma. The sequence goes on along the minus strand of OY282480.1, from coordinate 14,008,996 downwards.
AAAAAAAAAAAAAAAAAACTTGTACGGGGAAAAATGGGTGATAGTCGTCGCAGTTTAAGGTTTCTGTTACATACATTGTGAGAAATTGAGTTTAATTAAATTACATTGTGAAAGAGAGTAAAATTTAACTTCTTGGGGATATTGTTCATATTAATTTGTATGTACGCAACGTACAACTACTAGCTAATTACGATTTGAAGTAGACAAGTTTGTTAAAATATATTGTGTTGCCAGTACAGTATATAGTTACATTGAACACTTGTGTATAACTACTTATTGTCCGGTATTTAACTTTAGTCCGTCACAATAAGTGGGGACACTTATTGTGACGGACGGGAAACTACGGAATCCTACACTGAGCGTGGCCTGACACGCTCTTGACCGGTTTTTTTTGTTATATTCTCTTCCTTTTCCAGTGGACTTCATCCTACCCACTACTATTTTATTTCGTTTCAAAAATTATCAGCACTGGTCTATAGAGCCAAATTAAAAGTTAGAATTACTTAGTTTTATTAGGTACTGGTTTAACTCAAAATCATGTGATCACCAAACCGCAGCCGGAGTCATTCTGATATCGAGGCTCGACTGTTGGTTAGTACCTAATGGACGGCACATCTGTCGACTTTATCTTGCATCGATCTTTTCTAGTTTCGTTTAGCCAGGTGTCAAGGTTCAAAGTGGATTTTTGTGAACCATGTCAAAGTCAAAACCTAACATGACAACATTCATTTGAATTCTTTTTCTTATTGTCAAAATGGTCAATTAGTGGGATTTCCTAATAAATAGGCTTTCATTTTAAGCACGTATGCAAAGAAACATACCTTTTCTTTATGATAGGATATCATAAAACTTCTTCCACTCGGGGTGACCTTGCTAGTTTCAATCTGTGTAGACAGCAGTTGTAAACCATGACGTTCAACGCCCTTGGTTGAGAGGCACGGTTTTCCAACCGTAGTGAATGATTTGCGAACGTGTTGGCGCGTGATTTACCTACATCCATAGCCGCAATAACAAACCAAACACACAAACCAAGCTCCAACCTTAGTCGGAACGCTAGATTGCAACCGTCTGATCAACCTTTTATAATCTAGTTACAGTAATACCTACCTATTTAAAGACTATAGGCTCTAAAGTGCGAATGAATGCGTTCGCATAAAGAAGTAGCAATAATTAAATGGATCATTTGCAACACAAAGCATGGGGTTTACAACTCACGCAACATGAAAGGAGACTATGAAAGGACCAACTGCGACTAGGGAACAAAACCCATGGAATTATAACAAAAACCTACCATTACCTCTACAGAAAGTGTGATGGACGTCTAAATTGTGCACGAGACTTGTAAAAGGATTTTTTCATAATAAACGTCATCTATTCAAAGATTTAATATGGAAAGACTGAATGATAGATGCAAGAAAAAATCTATTGTAACGTCGATCTAAGGAACCTTTTACCTGAGCACGTCACGTGTCGTGTGAAACGGGATTAATAGGCTGAACATAATGCTTTACATCATCATTTCATAGTATCTATGCACACACACAGTTTTTTCCCGAACCTACACATGCTTCCTGAAGACAGATTTTCCCGCGATTAACCTGATTGGGAAAACTTCATAATGGTAGGTAGGTACATTTTGATACAAGTGCAGAAAGTTTGTCATTGTGACCGAGGCGGAATTCGCATGAGCCGCCTACGGCTCATAACTTCAAAGTTATTCCTAACTTTATGGAGCCGAGGGCTGCAGTGACAAATTTGTACGATTGTATCAAACGACGTTTTCAAAACACTTACGAAGAAATGCTTTCTCTGAAAATTACGAAGCACTTTTGCTAATTTTGTACTGAAGAAAATTTTCCAAACTTAATGTACATTTTAGTTTTATTCAGATGGCAGCAGGCTATCGCAAGTATTCTGGCGGCGGCGACGTAGCATCTGAAGATTGTCTTCAAATCTTGATTTCAATTTTTTTTTCACAAATAACACTATTAAATAAGTTATAAAATATAAATACAATAGTCTTTTTTCCCGCGCTTTACCTTTGCAGGTTGAAGGATAAGCAAAGGTTTGAAACCGTTATAGATCCTATTTTTAAAAATAGAAATTCATATATTTTTGAATTTAGAACACAATTAATTGTTAATTGGTTGATAATAACAAATTATTGGGTAAATAATAACAATTTGAATTTTCATTAAATATCAAAACTTTAAAAATCTGCGCGTCTTTGCTTTAAAAAAATAAATTATCACCGTTGACTGTGACGAAAACTGAAAGAAAAAGGCCTTGTTATGATAAATTAAAAAAAAATACTAAGGAGACTAGATAGCATATTGAACCAGTATTAAAAATATTTTGTGATACCTACTTTAGTTCTAAAATACATTCCAACGCAAGTGAAGAAACTTGTCTTTGCGACCAAGGTGAAATTTACCCGAGCCGCAAGAAAAGGTGTTATGGAGCCGAGTACTTCTTTTCACGTGTATCAAACGACGTTTTTAAATACACTTACGATCAAATGAAAAGGGGCTGCTAAGCGAACAACCTGATACATATCTAGAATAAATTGTGGGGGGATGGCGAGGTTGCGTTTTTTTCTGCATTAGTGCGAAAAATTACTATTTTAATGCAAGCCTAAAAGTGGTAGAGATAAAAGTAGGTTTTCGAGTAAGTGTGTTGAAAAATGAATTAACTTTTCGTTAATCTAACCGCTACTCCGAGAACTTAACCCATTATAGATCCCACTTAATACAAGTACAAGTCGAAATGAACAGAGTTAGATAAAGGAACAGAGATAACGAGAGGTAAACTTAAATTACGGTCCGCTCACGTTATAAATATTCAAAAAGCGGTCCGGGCCGGTCTCGGCTTAGAAAAAATTGACGTCTCAATTATCGAAGCCTTCGCTTCGTTGGGACGAAGTTGTACCTCTTAATTTGTATTATTCTCACGACTTTTATTTCCTGTTGGCAGCTCACTATAGTTAAGATCGCACTGGGCGTCGGTTTGAAATCATCTCGAGGATCGTGGACATAAATTGTGAATTTATAGGAAAGCAATTTATTTGAGCAGTTGTTTATAGGAAACAAAACTGGATTCATTCACCAGGAGACAATATTAAGTAATATATTTTCTTGCAGTAAAACCAAGCATTGGGTGATTTGGGTGCCAGATTGAATGGATTTTCCTTCATAACGAACATTATTTATTTAGAGATACATTTTAAGCTAAAATGTAGTACTTAATGGAACCAAAACGCATGTAAGAATTGAGCAAGTAAACAACAAATATGAAAATAATTACAATATTAACAAACAAAATAGCCAGCCAGAATCTATATATTATATATATTATATACCTATGAAAAAGCGAAATACCACTTGTTGATTAATCACGAAATCTCAGAAATTATAACACCTCTTCTTCTTCCTGCCCTTGTCCCATATTACTTGGGGTCAGCGCAACACGTTTTTTTCTTCCACTCTATCCTGTCAGCCGTCACACTATCACTAACTTCCTTTTCTTTCATATCACTCTTCACACAATCCATCCATCTCTTCTTCGGCCTCCCTCTTCTTCTCCATCCATCTACTTGTAAACTCAGAACTCTTTTAGTAACATGTGTTTCATCCCTTCTCTTCACATGACCATACCAAGACAAACGATTTCCTTTCAACTTTTCAGTCACTGGCGCCACTTTCAAACTTCCTCTAATATACTCATTTCTCACTTTATCCATTTTCGTCACACCACACATCCATCTCAACATTCTCATCTCCGCTACATGCAGTCTTTTTTCATCCATCTTTTTCACAGCCCAACATTCTGAACCATACAGAATTTATAACACCTACAAACTTAAAATTTAGCTGGAAGGTTCCATACAGGGTCTAGACTTCCGCTAAGAACGGATTTTACGAAACTTCACCTCTAAGGAGATAAACCGACTGTCACGCGGGCAAAGCCGGCAGCAGAAGCTAGTCTACATAAAAGGAGAAACTGACTGACTGACATATCAGCGCACAGCTGAAACTACTGGGGCTAGGAGCGTGGCACAAGGTTTCCTTTTGTGACGAAAACGAGCAGTATGAAAGAATTTTCCGATATTCAACGTCAAAAGGTGTGAAACGGCGGTGCAATGTATGTATGGAGAAACCTGCATTCACACAAGCGAAGCCAAAACCACGAAGATATCAACCAATCCAGAAAGTTGGTAATAAGCAGATAGATAGATACCTAATTTCTACACTAGGTTTTTATTTTTTAATCTAAATTAGGGAGCTTTGCCATACAACGTGGCAATGCCGCCAGCCTTTTGGGCACACTTCCAGTCGACAGCGATGCGGAGGAGGTTTTTGACGCTATATTCTAGTTAGGAGTAGCCTTTAGTGTATATATTTATGTTTTTGTGTAATGTTTGTAGGTTTAAGTGTATATATAGTTTTAATAAATTTATATTCCTGTGTAATATGTTGAAGAAAATAATAAATAAAAAAGGAGCTTTATCATTAAAATGACTATGACGCTCCATCAAAGCCAAATTTTTTTTAAATGATTATAATATATTATGTATACAATTATTTCCTCGTCTGACATAGGTTTCGGTGGAACACTGTTGCAGATACCGGTATCTAACAAATTTAAAGCACTAAACAAATTTCTCCTGAGGGGTTCGCCCCGCTCACACTCCTCCAGAATATGATGTACGTCCTCGATAATTCCGCATTTTTCGCAGTTAGGTGAAGATGTGATGCTCATAAGGAACGATAAGCTTGATTGCTAGTTTAAATGGATTTTCTTTCATAACGAACTTTGTTGTAATTTTAACCTGCTTTTGAGAAAATCGCCTTTCATCCTGTTAAAAACATTACATAATAGTATTGGTCAAGCAAGTGATATCTGAGTCAACTTCCCTATGTACAACGTTTAATAAATTCTTCTTGTCAGCCGAACGTCGCCGCATCGGCTCGAAGGTGCTCGTGCCGACTTAATCTTACTTCTTTGAATTATTACACACTCGTTATTGGAACTGTCATCGTTGTTAATATTAATTGTGTAGTTACAACTTCTATCCTACCTACTACTTACATATCTATTCTTAAACATAGGCTGATAGAATAGGTATATAGTGAAGTCCCTCTATGTATACCTCAGTATCTAGTCTCCCAAATTCAATATTTAGGAAATACTACCCAAATGGAAATCGTTACACTACGATCCAAGGTAAGGTGGACATTAGGTAGGTATTTAAGCACATGGATTAGTTCCCAGTACCTAATTTTGTACACTTATATTAGCCCGACCCAACATAATTTTCTGTAATTCTTTTACTGTTAATTAAGTAACAGTATTGACTTTCAGTTCAGGTCATGACCATGAGTAAACATTTCAGCCTTCAACTGATTTCGAAAATTGAACAAAACAGAAATGGACATACTCATTATCTTTATGACTTATAAGCCATTACTTACAATACCATCTTTGTTGAAGGGAATGTCGAAGTAACGTGTTACTTTAAACATCTTAATGCTGTAGATATATCCAAAAACGTAACTTGAAATCGCAGCTGTGCGACCGGTGACCGTGCGAACACTTATCAGGAAAACTTGTTTAAATGGAAAACCTCAAGCGAAACGTACAAACAGCACACATAAATATGCTGCTGTGAGACTTTTTACACCAAGCAAGAAACCCAATTTACCGGGTGCCATATACATACAACCAGTTACGGCAATATGACACGGAACATTCTTTTTTTTTTACTCCGCTTCTCCGAAAGATTTTATCACCTTATGAATATTTTATTGGCTTGAAAATCGTATGCACCATAAATTATTGTGTTAGATTAGGTAAATGTTAAGAATAAAATTTATTTGGACGAGTCTTCAACGAATGCTAGCAAGGTCGTAATCTTAACAGATTTACTTAGTCTGCGTTTGGAAGAACTTTGAGGTGAATGCTTCTGAACCGTAAATTGCAGTGTTATAAGGATGATATAAAGAGGTTGATAATAAGGAGTGTGGATAACCCAAGGCTATAGTCGTAAATGTCGACGATGAAAAACTGCTATCTACGTAAGCAGTAAAGTGGCCTACCACATTAAGGTGCTATTTTTCGGAATCATTATCTAAACTCACGGAAGGCTCGCTGAGCGCTAGGAAATCGCGTCCTTCCTCTCAGAAGATACTGCTGCAGGGCATCCTTACTTTGTACTCGTATTTTATACACGAATAATGCGTCAAACACAGGTTTAGTAGAGTGATACGTACTAGTACTATTGTCATAGAAAAGAGCATCTAGCTAGCCGTGTGGTGACCAAAAACTGACGAAATTATTAGGCTTGATAATGATTAACTCGGAGTTATTTAATTGGTGCGGATTATTTGAAATTTGGTGACACTACCACGGCCCTAGAAGGCCAAGGACAACTGGATGGCTTTTAGTCAGTATCTAATGTCCTTTTCTCTCGCTCCACCAAAAGAGGGTATGTGAAATCATCAAATTTCTCATCTAATTGAAGATTTCGTAGAGTGTTCTGAGTAATTTTAAACTATAATATCAATAACGCTTGACAGGGAGTGTACTATGCCAAATCGAACAGGTAACACAAAAAAAAGCTAGCATTGGATCTAAGACTCGTTCTTACCTAAGTAATAATATAATTATCAACTTACATGCTTCTTATCCTTATTACATAACATAGCATTGTAAACTCCAGCCGGTTCACTAACCTGGCGTGGATGTTCATCTCAATTAAGAAGTTACATTGTTCGCGGATGACAATGTGTCTGCCCGTACAATGGGCGTGCGCGTAACGCCTACTCGTTCCAAATGCTTGCTTGAGTAATAAGCCAAACATTATGAATTAACCTTCCCGGATGAGCAGCAGCTGCTTATGTAGAATTTTTATCTTTATTTTATTTAGTAGCTAAGTCACAAAAAATGTTGGACTATTAGGGCAAGTTGTTTCCAGTACTGCTAGTAGTTCGAAAGAGTTATAAAACGCGGTAAATAAGTTGAACTATTTGCTAGGGTTACGCGCAGCCCTGCACTTCGTTTGTGACCAGATGATTTATTCGGTTTCCACGAGGACTGGTTCGAGACAGAAAAAAGAAATAGTATTACTTCAGATTTTGATACCAACGGTTTTATTCAACATCACTTAGGTACCATTTTTTGTAAACTGGCCATTGTGGCAAGCTGCAACAAATTTAAAAACATTTTTACACCAGTCGTATTATAAAGAAAAAAGAAATTAAAACACTTAGTCTAAGAACTTAGACCTTTTGCAACTAGTTATACACTATTACCTTTAAGACAATCTCCTATTAGCTTAAGGTTCTTGTATAATTATTGCAGGTCGATCTTACCATCAACAAGAACTGACTTGAAAAGTTCAATGGCGCCCGCGCCGCAGGTGAAGCAACAAAAAACAAAAAAGAAAAGTTTCTTACACTCATGTTTCTATTCCCGATACACTACGATGATAAGCCTTCCTCCATGATTAATCACCTCACCAGCGTTCGGTTATGGCCACTCAAAAAAAGCAATTTGTTCTTTATTTTAGGAATGGCTTTGATTCTAGTCATGGCTTTTTTGCCCTATCAATTTATTGGTTGACGTCCATGTTTTTTTTTTCAAATTGTCACAAATCTTATAAAGATTTTATGTTCGATTGGTTTGTGTTTTCTTTTTTTTATTTCGAAACTTTGAGGCGCGGTATCTTCTAGGAAAGGCTACTATGTTAATAAGATTCATTTGAATCATGAATTGCATAAAAACTTACTTAGTAAAGTTGTCAGTTGTCGGTGATATGATCTATCGTTGATAGATAAGCTGGAAGAATGACACAAAAAGTTCTACATCTCTATCCTATCGGATCTATATTTTTTTTAATGTTTAAATCTTATTTCGCTACGCATATATTAGTTTTATTTTATAACCAAATTGAAAATTAAACTGTCAAGCCCCAAGAAGACACCAGTGTCCGCACACCTATTGCCTTTCTATTATGTCTCTAATTACGGTATTCAAAAGGTAAAAAAAAACCTACAAAAGTAGGCAGGGTTTTATTACCTTTGGTTTCAAGAAAAACACTAGTGATAAGAATTCGTAAGTACCTCTAGATTTCAGTTAATTAAAAGGCATCATAAATTAAAACATTATTGTAAAAGCATTCAACACAAACAATGCCTAGATCAAGATATTTCCGGCTCAAGGTGCGCAAGGTGAATAAGATAATCCGCCAGTTTCAACATTACTAAGATACTACTGTTTGACTCCCACTTCACAAATATTTACTCAGTACTGTGTAAACTAAACTTATACCTCCACAAAAATAACTTTGCCATTCAAAGAAACATAAAACTACCCTTAGTACTGTAGTTTTTGTGTTCAAAATCCAATGTCAGAGTCGATCGTGTGTGTATAAAAGGTCTCTTTGCTTATTCAGGTTGACAGCTCCCGTTTTGGGAGCATTTCTTTGTTTTTCTCAGTAAGTCGCTAATCTGTATTTATTTTTTATGTTAGTCATGTTGACGTTTGTTCTTATTTGACTAATCATGATGACATGATCGCTCTGTTTGCTCGCTGCCTTAGAAACTGTTACATTTAGAGCAACTTTACCATTTTTATTTTCAAGTGCTGGTAACACTTATTATAACTAGCTTTTGCCAGTGACTTTATCATGTCGGTTATTACGGACGCGAAGTCAAGTCAAAACCAGATCAAAACTAGCCGTTGTCCTTCATTGGGATTCAAGCTTAACCGAATTAATAAAATCAGTTCAGTAATTTTAACATGTAACCCTAACAGACAGAGTTACTTTCGCATTTATAATATGAGTATGAACTTTAAATTCAGTTTTTGTCTTAACATGTTAAACATTTAATTTCATATATGATTCCAACAAGATAAGTATCAGGAAACCGTATCCTCTTTACATTTTTATCGATATCACCCTCATTACTATTCAAGACAATCATCCACTTTAATAAAGGACAATTTATTCGAAGCAATTATCTATAATATAAAAATGAATCGCAAAATGTGTTGGTAAGCGCATAACTCAACAACGCCTGGACCAATTTGGCCAAATCTTTTTTTAAAATGTTCGTTGAAGTTCAAGGATGGTTTTTACGGCGAGAAAAATAGAGTAGGGTAGAGTAGGGTAGAGTAGGGTAGAGTAGGGTAGAGTAGGGTAGAGTAGGGTAGAGTAGGGTAGAGTAGGGTAGAGTAGGGTAGAGTAGGGTAGAGTAGGGTAGAGTAGGGTAGAGTAGGGTAGAGTAGGGTAGAGTAGGGTAGAGTAGGGTAGAGTAGGGTAGAGTAGGGTAGAGTAGGGTAGAGTAGGGTAGAGTAGGGTAGAGTAGGGTAGAGTAGGGTAGAGTAGGGTAGAGTAGGGTAGAGTAGGGTAGAGTAGGGTAGGGTAGGGTAGGGTAGGGTAGGGTAGAGTAGGGTAGAGTAGGGTAGAGCGGGAGCGAAGCCGCGGGCAAAAGCTAGTTAGATATAAATGCAAGTCACAATCTTTAAATAATCTCTGGATATCTAATAAAAACCTACAACATACACATAAACTTTCTTCCTCAAGATGAAGACGAAGAAATAAACATATTTATTTGTAACTGCAGGAACTCGACAGAAATAAATAAAGCCTCCAAAAAAAAAAAAAAACTTTCAAACCTTACTAAAGCTTTCCTACAGAGCCGAGTACAAAAGAAAAAGAGAGAGGTAAATAGGGATTGGTGGAAGTGCGAGAGGGATGGGTAGAGTGGGACCACGTGACACCTGCCGACCGCCAAATGAAGATATCGCAGCTGGATGCGAGAGGATCATGGGCAGGTATCGTCAACATTTTGAATAACACTGAACATTTAGGTATTTGAAACTTGAAACTTTTAATAAATTTCACGAACATGTCTTTCTTGTTTTTCATTTCCTAGATGGATTTTTTTTAGATAAAAAGTGCATCGTTTGACACGTTTTCTCTTGCTGAGATTGGTGAATAAGGGGTACTGTAAGATTGCAAGTTTCTTCACCGATGTTTACTTACTATTATTATAAGTGTTTACTGTCCCGCTCAAGAAGGTTAATATTCCTATACAGCTATATTATGACTTTGTGGGACTGTAGGGCAAGAATTCAAAAACAGACTAAGACAGAACAAAAAAGATAAAAAACTGAAGTTATCCTGAAATATAGATTTATTGCTAAAAACCAACGCGATGGGTCTCAAAAACAAAATCTTATCTAAAAATAAGGCGCAAAGTATTTTATTCCTTATTTACAGAACTTTATAATCACCCACCACACCCACCCAGGCCAAATATTTGTGTGATGAGCACGATCATTTGTTCTGTGTCTGGGTGTTATTTATCTATAATATGTATGTATTTAGAAATATATAAGTATGTTTATCAGCTGTCTGGTACCCATAACACAAGCTCTGCTTAGCTTGGGACTAGACGGTGTTGTGTGATAGTAGTGGAATATTATATTATTATTATTATATTATACCGGAACTCAATAATTTTTCATATACGATTTGGTTCTTGGGACCCGTCGAATGAACCAACAGTGTCATTTCTCACACCTACCGACGAAGTAAACTTTGTGTATTTAAAAAACGATTTTAAACCTAAATCAACCCAAGACTGCCAACCTGCGCCTGGACAACACGAAGACGTATACAGATGCTACCACGGCACTAAAGCCGCGGTGTTACCGGGACTTATAAAACGAATACAATACATGCAGGATATAACTTTAAATACGTTTGCTTTTATCGACGAGACTGTCGCTCCATGTCGTAAACTAGACAGATTTAATGGTCTTTGAAGGCATTCAAAGATCTCGTATTTCAAAAGTTATTTACTTGGTTGGGTCAAAGATGGATTGGATTTGTCAATAGAAAACAAAAGAGGATCTATATGATTTATTTCGTTTGATAAAGTTGGTACCATTTGTACCATCGGCAACGTGGCTGCGAAATTGTTCGAAAGAGTTGCCTTGGCCCTGGATCGCAAAAGGCATCTGAAGGAACATTGGTGGGGTTTTGTCAGTAAAAGTCTGACATGCCCTTCACCCAGAGTGGGAAAAGTTATATTTTGACGATATCTCACCTCAACAAAAGAAAGAAAAAGATTGTTTTTATACTGCCAAAAACCGAAAAAAAAATTACACAGAAATACGGCTTTGTGAAGCAAAAGCCTCATTTCTATCTACATAATTACTAATCAAAATTAGCTTTGCTACAAAAACTATTTAGCCATTTAGCATACCATCAAATTTTCTCTAAACAATATTTATACAAAACCTGTAAGCCGAATTAATTCATGGAAGGCTCTTCGAAAGCTCTCCAGTGTAGTGGCACTTGACATTTACTGCTAATGAAGTTTCTGCGTCATTAAGTTAAAGTGTATAATTCAAAGTTTTAATGAAAGTGTCCAAGTTTTCTACCAAGAAGGTTGTATAGTAAATAAAGGTGAAGAAAATAAAATTGAAGATGTTTGAGTGGTTCTTTTAAGCTATGTTTTTTTAGGCTTTTAAGTAGCAAATATCTAAAAATTCAAACGTCAACTTTATGTGCAGTAAAAGTTTTTGAAAGCCAGACAAGATGAACCCCCCAGTCATAAGCACAAAACGTTTTGAGAGCTCTTTCATTCTGCACACAGCTGAAGAGTAGAATTTTATGCCGAAGTTTCCTGTGAGCGTCTTAAAGTAAAGATTGAACAGGTTACTTCTAGGCACAGTAGCGAAAATTTAGGGTGGCAAGGCTGGCGAAATGCCACGGGCCCCCGGTCTGACGAGGCCTCGGGTTAAAGAGACCGCAAACTCAGAACACAACGTGACAATTTTTCCAATCCAATGAATTTTCCAGGGGCCTCAGATGATATAGTTACGCCACTGTCTAGGCAAGCGTGCTCCAACTTCGACCGATAGTGGTGAAGAAGTGGCCTCCTAAGAAGACCAAACTCTGTATGAAAAAACCTACTAATACGTGGGCGAAGTCACATCTGGCAATTAGAAAAAAGTCAGATTGAGTCATTTATTTCACAAATACAAAACACTTATATAAAACACTTTCTAATTAAAACTATATATACACTAAAACCTACTCCTAACTAACAAACTGGCGTCATAAAACTCCTCCGCATCGCTGTCGACTGGAAGTGTGCCCAAAAGGCTGGCGGCATTGCCAAGTTGTATGGCAATGCTTAATCTCTGACCGAGGTAAGGAGGAGCCAGCCCTTGGGTTACGCGAAGTGTCAACTAAGCGTCAGATTTAAATAAGTATCCTTAAAAATAAATCGCCTTTAAAGCCAATTTGCTATTTAGAAGAAAAGCTACAGTTAATGCAAGCTATAATACACACACATGATTATTATGGTACTGGTATTGCTCTATTCACTATTCTGATTAAAATTACAAAGAAAAGCCATTTATATTTTATTTTTTATCTGTTCTTACTTGCTCTATATAAAAGACATCAACGACTTTAAACAACACTTGTTTGAATCAACGGCTTCGTCCACTTTAAAGTAAAATCTAATGATATGAAAGTTATTTATAGCCAGTTAGAATGAATGAAAAGATAGTGCAGTTAAATATTAGTGAAAAAAATTCAGAAGTTTCAGAAATGACCAGCGGATTTATATAAAATAAACATCCAAACTTAAAATTTGTATTGCTTTATACTATTTCATGTAACTGGAGTAATGCATACAACATGCGACCCAATTAGAAAATTAAGTTACTATCATAATTTAAGCACTGAAATTTTACTTAAATTCACTTAAGTAGAAATTTTTAGGGTTCCACACCTCAAAAGGATAATAAACGGAACCCTTATAGGATCACTTTGTTGTCCGTCTGGCTGTCTGTTAAGACCCTTTATCTCGGGAACACGAGGAGGTATCGAGTTGTAATTAAAAGTATATACTAAGGTCTGTGGTCTCTTGAAGCTGTGAAAAAATCAAACTTCTAAGTTAACGAAAAAAAAAAGATTTATGTCGCAAAAAACGACACTCTCAAAGGAATCAAAATTTATAATTATGGTACATTCCGTTGACCCAGAATTCTGAAATTTGGCATGAAGCAAGGAAACACAAATATAGGAATAAATCTGAAAACAGTAAATTTCTTGTTACATCACTAAAAACAAACCTTTTTTGATTTGAAAAAAATCATCAAGGTTTCATTCGGGAATTGTAGTTCAATTCATGAATGGAGCCTTGATGATTTTACATAGGTAAGTTTGTACGAAACCCTCAATGTACGAGTCCGACTCGAACTTGCCCAGTTTTTTAAAATACTTACCCTAATGGTAGGTTAATATGGATATCGATAATCTACATTGATAGTGCATTGGTATCGGTAATCTACGCACGCATGATTCCAAAAATAGCCTACCTATTCAAAAATAGCCTAGTATGACCTATTTCAAAAATAGGTGGAATTAGTTTTGAACATACCAGTTTCAGAACGTGCGTTTATTAAGTTCATCATCATCATTCATCATTTCAGCCGAAATACATCCACTGTTGGAGATAAGCCTCCCCCAAGTGTCGCCACAATGAACGGTCCTGTGCGTCTTGCATCCACCGGATTCCCGCAACCTTCACCAGGTCATCGGTCCACCTTGTAGGAGACCTGGTCGCCATTCCAGAACATTCCGGCCCCAACGGCCATCCGTTCTGCGAGAAATGTGCCCTGCCCACAGCCACTTAAGTTTGGCAATTCTTCGTGCTATGTCGGTAACCTTGGTTCTCCTGCGGATATCCTCATTCCTGATTCGATCACGCAAGGAAACTCCGAGCGTAGCCCTTTCCATTGCCTTTTTATTAAGTTACATATTTTTATAAAGTCATAGTCGTAGTAGTCATGCTGCCTTTTTATGATTCGCCCTTAATTTTTTTGAGTTTGAGTGGTTAACAAACTTTATTCCCAAGAACTGCAGTCAGTTCTGAGCATATCAACACAGAGAAAAATATGTTGTAAAAGATAACCTACCCATTTACCGATATAAAATGATTAAGTTATCAAGTTATATTGGACTCGGCAATGAAACTTATTGTACTGTATCTTTTATTGGCCACTAATGTAACGGATTTTCAACCTTATTTCTTGAAGCCTAGAGCATAAAATTCGACATGGTCACTTATTTAACCACATTTAAAGAAAAGTACTAGGTACGCAATTACCATTTTACGAGTTACGTAAATGTTATGCTGTCATTTATCGCTTCATCACTTAATGAGAAGAGCCGTTAAGGAAGTTTGTTCGTGTTTAAAAATAAAACGTTGCAAAACAACATTCTTTTACAATTTGAAACGTTTTTCGTTTTTAATATCTATCAAAAAAAAAATTCTAATAAATTATTCATTCTGAATCGTGATACGTTTATTTTGCTTTTTAGCTTATATGTAAAGCTGATTAGATTTTTACATCTTACCAAATAACAGAATATGTAGTTATTATACTATGTACAGACGCCAGCATATCAACCTACTTCAATCTGTCAAATTTCTTTAATAGATTTTCAACCTTATCTCATTTGTGGAAGGTTAATGTTCGATTGATAAAATTTGACAGATTGGGGTAGATTGACGTGCTGGCGTCTGTACTTTAAGATTTCATAGTTATTTTATGTACAAACAAGCGCGATTGAAATTATCATCGGAAAAATAAAGAACTTTTTATCACCAATTTAACTTCTTTACGAGGTAAATTAAAAATCCGACCTGAAATAAGAATCATTTGTAAAGTTTTATAAATTCGTTTCTAGGCCCAGATATTTAAGTCCAAGTTTATATCAGTCAATAAATTATTTCAAGAGTTTTATTAAGTAAATAGAGTTAGTTAAATTATGCTCAGTTTATTGTTTGAAACCTGTTATAAGTTTCTATATCTAAAAATAAACCTTAAAGGATCATTTCATTGTCCATCTGTCTGTCAAGATCCTGTTTTACAGGAAAATGTCATCATCATCATCATCCTTTTAATGTTCCCACTGCTGGGACACCGGCCTCCTCTCTAAGAGAGAAAAGAGGAAAATATATCATGTTAAAATTACGAGTATGTATGTCAAATACAGTTCTACAATCCCTTAAAACAGAACAAATTCTAAGTCAACAAAATTAAAAGATACGGCCGTTTAAGCCGCCTATTATGACACTACCTAACCTAGAGTCATGTATTTTTTTACGATTACTTATATTTTTAGATACAAAACGGAAAGTGATATTTGGACAGTTGACAGGGCAGTACGGAAGAAAAAAACATATTGCGCTGACTTCAGGTAACATAAGACAAGTGTAGGATTCCATACATCGTAATTCAATGTATGAAAGAACATTTTTTTTATTTATTTATTTATATATTCTTTATTGTACACCGCGTAAACAACAAATATAGGACAAACATTATTATAAATAAGGGTACAATGGGCGGTCTTATCGCAATACTAGCGACCCACCCCAGCTTCGCACGGGTGCAATGGTGATATTACATATATTATGCATGTATTATACATATACACCTTCCTCTTAAATCACTGTATCTGTTAAAAAAGTCGCATCAAAATCCGTTGCGTAGTTTTAAAGACCTAAGCCTACATAGGGACAGGCAGCGGGAAGCGACTTTGTTTTATGCTATATAGTGATTATCATCAGAAAATAAAATAAAATTATAAGCTAACAACACAAAAAGTCTTCGTGTGCGAGTCCAACTCGCTCTTGGCCGCCTTTTTCTTATTTGTATTACAGTTTATAATTTTTTAATCCTCAGTAATTGCAAGCCTTAGAACTGGTTTCAATGTCATCTTGTTAACTATAGTGAAGTTGTAACGTGGGACATCTAGTATTAAAAAGGTTATATCATTTCATAGCGTCGAATCCAGTGTTTATTATTCATCTTTCTTTAAATAATGAATGCTATTAAACACATATACAAACTCCAACAACTTGCATCTTAATTTAAAGCCAATCTCACCAAATTAATGGAAAAAATATGTCTTCAGTCCTATATTTCTTTTTTCCATTTTATTTTTTCTCACGCCATGTTTCCTAGATAAGACACCGATATAGAACTGGTTGCTCGTTAGCGCCGATGAAGTTGTTCCACGACACCTAGAGGCTACTACATCACCTAGGTATTTAACTAAACCTGATTAAATAGAATGTCATGGGTTGGTATGAAGAAATTGCTGGCTCGTTAAAATAAATGCAGGCGTTAAGAGTTTCGATTAATTTGAACACATCACCTTAAAAGGTTAGTGACAGGAGTTATTTTTTTTGGCTTGGTAAATTGAAGATACGATATTTTAAAGAAAGTGCAGCTGCTCTACTTGCCATTTCTATCACATGAGTCCTTCGTATATTGATCGTGCTTTTTGGCCATTGCCATTTTATTCAGAGTTTTAAGTTAGCAATCATCTAAATAGGTAATCAGTATTCATGGCCATTATTTTTTTTATTAGTATTTTTGACAGGCTTGCACTTCACGACTATCTCACCTGGATGTGGTAGACGATGGAACACGCTTGCCTAGAAGCAACCTATTCACTATTCTCATTAAATAACATAGTATTGGAAAGACGTTCAGGTTCAAAATCTATTTGACTAGAAACTATTTTTCTAATCCGTGTCTATACACTGACTTCCAAAGCTCTCTAGCTCTTTGACCCTCTTAAAATAAGGCATTAATTACACAGCCACGTTAATGAGAAAGCTGGAGACATTTTATACGTTTTTTTTTTAATCTCACGATAAGGTGGCAATGGCGCATGGCGGCTACTTTGGAACGTGATTGGCCAGTACGCGTCGTTCGCGCCAATGAAGTTGTTATACTCGCTGGCTCGCGCTTGCTTTTTGTTCTACACCCTGTTTTTGTTAGCAAAGATCAGGTAAGAAAACATGAACGTGTTTATATTTTAATAAGTAGTTTCTAGGGTTCGGGAATCGCAGAGTAGAAACGTGAGGATTTTTGGAAAAAAATCTGTACTAAAAATATCCAAAGTTTTGAGTAAATCCCTTTTTTAGGTTATTGTTATTTATTTTAGAATTAGAATATAGAAGTTCTTAGTAAAGTTTTGTCGATAATCGAATAAACGGATGGAATAAAAATAAAGGAGGAGAACTAGCTTCTGTCAGCGGCTTCGCCGGCGTGTATGTAAAAAATATATAGTTTAGGTCTCTCAGTAATAATTGTATTGGTTTAAAAAAAATCAGTCCAATAGTTTTTAAGTTTAATAATATAAACAAAAATAAAATATACAAAATCACAAATCTTTCCTCTTTATAATACCACTATATAGATAGTTTCATTTCCGAAGTAGGAAATTCATTACATAAGTTTTGACTGCACATTAATAATAATATTAATAATTTATTGTTTCCAACAAATACTGTACCTACATATACAGTACGGTAGATATGTACAGCTACATAATCATCTATTCCAAGAGAAGTAATGTATTAAGATACTATATGAAGTAACCAAGAAAATCAATGCACAAACTGGCTGACTATATCTAAAAAAAAAGGACTGTAATTACTTTTTTACCAGTAAGCGAAGCTGAGCAATATATTGGAACATGCTATTGCTCTCGTAATATCATGATCCTTAATAACTTCCGCAACAGTTTTATAGCCTTCGGGTTTCGCCCTCCTTATAATGACTTCGTGGAATATTTACCACGAAGTTATATTTCCAATCTGACGCGCGAGAGACGTTATAAAGAGTTTACACAGACTACTTAAGTCTTGGTAAACTCTTTATAACGTCACTCGATTTAACGACATACTCCTTGTACCGTCTCAATTTCTCGATTTTTATATTATATATATACTAACGACAATTATATAAATTAACGACAATATAGCAGTATTCATCATCCAACAGTATTTGCTATATTGCTGAAATTGATAAAAGCTGTGTACATTCATTTGTGTGCTGTTTTATTATCTAGCACCAGTTTTTACTTTGACTGACATTCCTAAAAATTCTAAAAGGATGTGTGCTTTGTTTTTGTAAGATAAACTTGCACTGGTTTACCTCGGTTACGAAACTTTTGTCCATTTCTTACGTACACATTATCAAAATTGAAGTTACAGCCTTTTGAACTATATACATGGCGAATAAACGAAAATATTTGCAAAAACAATATTATTATAGAATAGTAAAATAATATCTGCCATCTCGCTCCATTTTAACGGCTACTCTCTATAACAACTAAAAATGTAACATTCCGTCAATTGAAGAGTACAGAGTTCCCAGAAATATTTTTCTATCTTTCTTTTTTTTTCGTGCTGGAACAAAACATGGGGTTTCCAAGAGATTGGTGTATCTGAACATGAGGATTAAAATACTTAAAATCTATACACAACACTTTTTAATAGATAACCGAAAAATCTCAGACGAATTGTTGAGTTTATAAGTACATACTTGATACCTAATGTATTCTTTTAATTTGCAATATGATAATCATCTGTTGTAAACTTGTCAACCTAGAATTTGCATAGATTGAAGTAGACATACAGATTTATTTCGTGTCCTAACAATTTATAGATAAGCCGGGTAATAAATCATTCTGGCAAAATTATCATAAACATACCAAAACATTGTGAAGACAATAGACTGGGTTGACTCATGGAATGCAATACCCGTTCAAGGAGCACTCTTATACGGCATAGGGACATAAATGGAAAAGCTTTTTAAAGGCCATGATACAAAAATAATAAATTAATTCCATGCTCTTAATTGTCCTAGATTTGGATACTTAATTAACAAAATCCATATATAGGTCAAATTTCTGGAAATATAATTATCGTAAAATAAATGTGACGAATATCAAAGAGGCGTTAGATTAGAATAGAATAAACTTTATTATTATAATAATATAATATTTCACAACTTTAAATTAAGCAGAGCTTACGCTATGAGTACTAGACAACTGGTCAACAATTTATATTTCTCAATACATAATATCACAGATAAATTACACCCAGAAACAGAGAAAAAATGATGCTTCTCATAAACAAATGATTATACACCAAAATAGTAACATAACAGAAACCTAAATCTATAGGCATAATGGCGGTCTTATCACTGACATGATATCCAGACAACCTTAGGATGGACTATAGAAACTTAAAGTAAAAAGATATTATTATTGACTGCTGAAATTAGTGATAATACGTAGACACTGTCTCTCCTAAAATCGTGGTATAATAAGATAACTATTACCTAAAGGTTACAAAAATATATAGGCAGGTGCAAAAAAATATCAAGCTCTTACTCACATTCTCGGCTGTACAAGAAACAGGAAAATATTACAATGTAAAGTCGATTGCCAATTTGAAACAATGTTGAAACTGTACGGCAACGGACTGGCTGGTCAGAAACCGGCGCAAGCGCAGGCGCACTTTGTTTTCATTTCAGTAGCTGCATCAGTTTCATGAGTGTATGATTATTGTGTTGTGCGTGACCTTTTAAACGGCGGGTGTTACTTCAATTTGAAGCTGTGTGAATGGTATAATTAGCTTCAAATTATACTTAAATCGCTGTAGGTTTTAGGGTGCCTTATCTGCAAACAAAAAAAAAAAAAAAAAAAAAAAAAAAACAGGTGAAAACGAAACCCTTATAGGATCACTTTGTTGTCCGTCTATGTCTGTCAAGACTCAAGACCCTTTATCTCGAGCACGCGTGGAGATATCGAGTTGAAATTAAAACCATATGACTCAGGTATGCGGTCTGCGGTGCCTTTAAGCTGCGAAAAAATCAAACTTCTAAGTTAACAAAAAAAAAGATACGGCCGTTTATATCTCAAAAAAACGTATATTTCGATCCTCTCAAGGGAATCAAAATTCATAGGGTACTTCCCGTTGACCTAGAATTCTGAAATTTGGCATGAAGCAATGTCTCGTAAAAATTGTAACTTAATTCGGATATTAAACTGTTTTCATAGCTAAGTTTGTACGGAACCTTCAGTGCGCGAGACAGACTCGCACTTGCCCAGTTTTTTTTAAGCAATGTTTGCATTTTGTAATGGGCAACACCGAAATATCTTGGTTACAAACATAAGGAAATCTTGTGCCAAATTTCATGTCTCTAGAACAAATAACCTAAAATTTGTCAGTAAAATTTAAATAGATAAAGAAGTCTGTAAATCTCAATAACTATTTTGTATGCATTATTTGAATACGTGTAATGATTATTACCAAAATTAAGAGCGACAAAAGCCCAAATCTAGTCCCAATATTTGATGCTCTTTATACAGTGCAGCACTAGTACCTACACTATACATTCAGTTTAATTTTTATTCGTTTACGTACAAACTATACAGCTATAATATTTATTAGTTCATTTATATTTATAAGTTATTAGCGACCCGCCCCAGCTTCGCACGGGTGCAGAATTATACATATAAACTCACATACTTCCTCTTGAATTATTCTATCTATTTAAAAAAAAACATCAAAATCCGTTGCATAGTTTTAAAGATTTAAGCATATATAGGGACAGACAGCGGGAAGCGACTTTGTTTTATACTATGTAGTGATATTATAATTAGTATGTGTTATATGATAGTAAACTTTATATTCAACATATTAAACCCTAAAAGTTAAGTAACATCAACAACTTTTTCAACACTCAAATATGTAACATCCAATTTATATTCGACTTCAAATAAAACTTTCAAACAACTTCGTTCAAAGTAATAACACCATATACGACCTGCCACATAACACGATCGTAATTCGTGAACGACAAAAAGTCATCAAAGTAACCATTAATCTACATATCATTATAAGTGAGAGGGATAACATCCGGCACACGTGTGGATAGTAACTACCTACTAGGGATGCAACTGAGACCATTGAGGAGGCGGAGATACTGAGCTTAATAACCTCAGCGTATACAGAGGTTTAATAAAGTTGGGGATGGAAAAAACACAAATAGTACGTCTATATTTATAAAAGGAGAATTTTGCACAACACTTCCTTTTATGACGTAGGCGGACACTAAGAAAGGTTTTTTTTTAATTCAGCCCTTATGGGGATGAAACGGTGTTCTAAAGTATGTATGGAGAAACTTATTTCCTCAAGGACGAAGGCGATGGCAGAAGCTAGTTTTGATAGAAGTGGAAAAAGTTTATCATCGCAACCAAGGCGGAATCTGCCTGAGCCACAGGCGAGGGTCTTATGGAGCCGTGTGCCGCAGTGACAAAAGTTTCCACGGATATCAAACGACGTTTACGGAATTCCTTTTATTTGGAAAAACTTTTTTCAATACTCTTTCAGAGAAATAAATTAATAAAATCGCGCGTCGACAGGCGACAATTAAGTGGGAAACGCTTAGCGACAAGCTTGATACGATAGATAGATGCATAGAACAAATTGTGGTCAAAATCTACTATTTTCATTTGACACCTTCTTTACAGTCACGCATCAACAGACCTTGGCCAGCATTGCTTAGTCGTTGTCGTTCTATTGTTATTTAGCCACGATTTTGGCTTTTTTCCTGGTGGGAAATTCACACTCCTCGAATTTTGGTTCTTTCAAATGCCCTTTGCGTTCCAGGGCCGCAGTAATTCTTTCGCTTTCTTAAGGAGTTAAGCTGCGCGCATAATAAATATGCTTATCCGGTACACGTGTGGATATTACCTACCTACGTACTGTCCACCCACACCATCCCGTTTAGGGCAGGCGCCTCAACTTAAACATAGACGATTTAAAACCAATTGTATTTTAATTAGACGCAAGAGAATGTAGGCCTCTGCATCCTTTTGGAACAATCAACGGTATAATTTTGTATAGTAATTCCGTTTGTGGAATAGGAAGACGATAATAAGGTTGGATGGCCCCGTTTCTCAACTGTTCCAACTGCAACTGGATTTCCTTTAGACCTTTAATAAGCACCTCTTTGTCATAGGAGTTACAAACTACACAATCCGTCGAGCAGAGCCTGTACTATCAGCAAAGTCAAAAATTATCTAATTTTAAAACTAAATCCCTTGGACACATGCCCAAGTTTGATTTTCTTCCATTTAGCTTCAAACAATAACAGTGGAACAAAAAAGGACGAAAAAGGTAGGTAACGGCAAATTGTTATTTGGGCTATTAGCCTAAAGAATATTTGGACATTTGGGTTTACCTACTATAGTCAACAAAAGAAAACAATAAAAACAGGAAAGAGAAAGCTATTACTTTTTATTTTTTGGCCACTATTGGTGGATAAGGGACAAAAGTGCTACTGTACCGGCCGGGCAGTGCAAGCAAAAATTACCCGTAAGGTGGACTGTGCAGACACCAATGAAAACGAGACAAGAACTCATCTACTTCTAAGCTACTCAATGAATACAGGAAATGCTAGGTAACCTCCGTTAAGCAGTAATACCAAGCCGCTAGTGGCTATGAAAAAAAAAGTTAATATTATAAGTTTAAAAGTTAAAAAAGCACATTTGTCCCATCCGTACGCGAATTACTCGCTTTGGACGTGGATTTGTAGGTTCCAGCCCGACATACACAACTGGATGTTCTTTACAAAGAAACGATTCCTGAATCTTCTTAATTTTTAGTGTACCTACACCATAAAAAGTTACAAAATATATGGTTATCAGCTTAACTCAAAGTTCTTGCTAGAAAACCTAGACTCGGCAGAAAAACCAAGACGTATTTCCAAATCAGGAGGCTTATTTGCAAAGATGTCCTGTCCTATTGTTACTATTACAAATTAATTTTAAATTATTTGTGAATTTGAGATTAGGACCCATCTTTTTACTACACCAAGCTTAATTTGTCATCGAAACTACATATGCTACCGTACCTTAAACCCGTATTTATAAAGAACTTGAGAAAAATTACTTGTTGGTTAGTCATTTCTTATTAATTTATTACTTGACATTGGAAATCTTCATTAAAAATTTAAATTTTTCTTAACTATAGAATACAAATTTTTATTTAAGTAGTTACTTTTACTCAAGTAATTAGTTTTACTTGTTTATATATACGGTTGTTAGTCACCGTAGATCGCAAAACAAAAAGCAATAAAAAGCTAACCTAAGTAAACTCTACATGTAAATGTTAAAAACAAAACACAAAGATGATAATATTTTGTTGAATAAGTCATACGCGAAAAGTTTTCAAACCGAGCTGAGAGGAAGCGTAAAAAAGGCTAGCCGCGAGCTAAGGCAGGAAGAAAATGATATACATTATGGTTCGGGGCAAGCGGCTCTCCCCGCAAACCACGCAGCGCCTGCGCCGCGCCCTGCTCGACGAGTTAATCAGCCATCCGACTGCGGAGCTCAAAGTTTTTGTTATTTTGGTATATTTTGTAGTCTTTACATATTAAAAAAAAAACCACAACTATCATTATAAATATACATATTATATACACCAAATAAAAAAACCTTTAAGCACTAACTAAAAGTAATCAAAAGTATGGAATCGAAATATTCCTCTGCAACGCTATCTGAGCGCATCGGAAGATGTCGTTGATATTCGCGTGCCGCGCTATACGCGCATGACAGAGCATGGTGTCCGAGACAGTTAACAGCTTTGCCACAGTGAGAGTGAGGAGAAAAACAGGTAGCTTAGCTTGACGTAGGGAAGCAAATGGAATAATGGAAAGTGTGCGAAGCCAGAGACACGACTCCCACTCCCCAAAAGCCAGCAGGCGCAGTAATAGCAAATGTAGCAAACAGGTTTTCCTGAAAGTACTTTGCAGAACGGCTCATCCCACTGCTTTTGGAAAGAAAAGTTGTAGGGTTTTTTTTATGGTAGGTAAAATCATCCAATGACAAATCCCGCCAGGTTTTATTATTTGAGTTTTTTTACTAAGATATTAAACTTAATTTACTAGTATTCCCACTCTACTCCTACTTACTAGAGAATGCCTTGTTGCATTAAATCTGTCTTTGTAAGACAGATTTAATACAACAAGGCATTCTCTACCAGTACTGGTGTACCAGTCTCCAAGTTGATTTCACCATTGTAAGGGGAAAAAACTGGACAGTTGATGATTCCGTACATATCAATTCAAATCCCCCGAAAAATACTGGCTTCAAAAGTTTGAGGTCCAGTGCAGAATAATGGAACATAATGACTCTATCGGCGGCGGCGAGGCGGCCAGCGCTCGCAGTCTGGCCGAGGCCTTTTTCTACTACCAATGAGTAAGTGCTCATTCTCAGAATAATGCGTGCCTTTGGACAATATTCAGACTTCTGAATAGTGTGCACGCAACTCGTAGGCATTTTAAATGCGAACTTTGTGGCTGAGGCAAAATCTTACATGAAGATAAAGACAAAGGAACCGTATGACAAAGGATATAACCAATTAAATAACACCAATAAAGACACTACACTTAACACACTTACTAAAATTACCAATAAAGATACACCCAAGACTCATTATAAGAACATTCAAGCAATTACCCAAACGTCAAATACAATAATGCGAAGCAATCAAACACGTAACCGAACGACAGATCAAAGCTGAACTTTTAATGAAGCCTTCATAGGCGCGCGCGCAAGCGGCTCCACAAAGACATGAAACGCTTTGATGTCGCCGACGCGCCGCGGCGACAGCGGAGGCGATGATGCCTTTATAAAAACCCAATGATTTATTCCGAGTTTAGGACTGTTCGGTCGTTTGACGAGTCTATCAACGACTCTATCCGCGCTTGCGCATCCCAAGACTATAAATTATTGTAATAACCATACGGCGGCAATCGCGATTTATGACGCCAGCTCCTTTGACCACTCAAATGGGGCGAGGTGTAAAATTTAACGTTTTATCAATAAAATTTAAATAAGAGCAGCAGATGCTACGTTTTTCTCGTGAACTATAATATAGTTTATGCTCATTATAAAGTTCTGAGGAATATATAAATAGCAGCAAATAAAAAGATACAGAATTTAAAGCTGTTCTGAAACTGGTCTCAGTTCCCACGACGATTTTTAACTATGCCCCAAATACCAGTATTTTTACAAATAATAGCCTAATTAAATTCATAGCAACTTATGTCGTACAATATATCTTGCACAGCTGACTTAGTATTCCCCTTTATTCTCTAAGTGTAAACAGAATTAATGTCGAAAGCTATGTCATGCATATTCCATAGAAGTTAGAGTTAGAATATAATAGCTTCATTAGCATGCGTGTTCACGTTTTCGCATTTTTGTTTTAACAAAACCCTATTGCTAATCACCTCCCATTTTATTAGCTAACATAATTTAGTGCGAATATATGCAGGAAGAAAATTTTGTAGAAATAAGGAATAGAAAATATTGTAGACAAATAAATAATGTTAAAGATTAACCAGGAAACTATAAAGAAGGACGAACACGAACAATGATCACACAATAGACTCGTGTCAGTGTATGATACTTGCGCTGATACCTCCAGTTTCGTTAGCTAACTCAAACAAAAAGAAAAGTCTACAAGAATAATAAAGCGAAAATACTGAAGGTAAATCTTCTTCCTGCCCTTATCTCATATTACTTGGGGTCGGCGCAACACGTTTTTTTCTTCCACTCTATCCTCTCACCCGTCACACTATCACTAACTTCCTCACTACTAACTAAATACTGAAGGTAAATAAATATTTTAAAAGTTAGGCCATTTCCACGACTACCTTTTAAATTACTATTAGAATGTGCGTGCAATGGTAATGAACCATATTCGGTGAAAGTAAAGACTGTTCTTAATTCATTATTGTTCACAAAACTTAATATTAACACAGTGATTTGACAATTCATGTACAAAGGCGTTTCAGTATATTCCTAATTATAATACTATTAAATTCCATAAGTGTTTTTTTTTGCATTTTTAATGCTAGCTCAAATTCTCGATGCATCCGAATAGCAAATCCAATTCATTTCTATCGAGCATCTTTTGTCCACTGTTCATTCTACCTTCTTAATATATTTTTATATTTCTTCCTCGTACGCCAACTTCGCAGAATTGTTTATTTTCCATTGTTATTAGTGGTTCTCGGAAGGGCGAACAAGAGCAATCATAACAAACAACATCCAGTGGTCCTTATCTACAATAATAGAGACGCAACTCTGTTTGTTTGTAAACTATCTTCAGTACAAGTTGGAACATATTGTTTGGTTGGTCTGAGATAAGGCGGAAACGTATTTTTTTAAACCGTTATTAGTGAACGCTGAAATAACATTGCTAGCTAAAAAGTCTATCGAAATTGTACGTAGTATTACTAAAAGAGAGTAAAACTCCCTACTACCCGCTCCGCCCAAGGGCTGTATTTGTCATAGGATGATTTTACCTACGATATAAAAAAAGCTGTTAAGGATGAATCATGAAGTGTTTCATGGTGTGTACCGGCTTGCAATTTGTTAATTTTATTAATGTAATTCAATAATTTATCAATAATTTTATTAATGTTATTCAATATTTTATCAATAACTTTATTAATGTTATTCAATAATTTATTAATGTAATTCAATAGTTTATCAACATTTCATTAATGTTACTAAATAAATCTAATTTATTTCATTTGGAAATGCCTGAGATAAACGATAAGTAAAATTAAAATTAAATAAATAAACGCTAAAAATCTATTGTACAATAGTCATTATCTGTATAAACATTTTAAATAAAACAAAACAATATTTATACCCAAACAAAACATATTGAACCAACTACAATACAATTTTTGATATGCTTATGCTTATAATACAACCTCTTTCAAAACATACTGTAAGAATGGCTTATCGTTAAATCTGCAAAAAAAAAATGAGGATAAACTTGAAAGTTCTCAATGTTAAGTACCCTGTAATTACCCAGATTTTAGAAGAACCACTATTGTCAAAGAAAAAGCACCAACGGACGGTAACGGTCAACAATAAATTCAGACAATCTTTGAAGATTAGACGGTAATCTTTAAAAACGCCGGCGACCGATGTTGAAATAAGCAGGAAACGCACAATACTAATAAGCAGGCATTAGTGACAATAAAGAACATAACCCTCTTTTAGCCGACGCGGTTGAGTAATAAGTAACGCCGGTAGCGGATTGAGGTCGGAACTCTTAAGAAGCTATTCGAAGATTATAGCCAAGAAGATGACATAAACGAAGATAATTTTGAACTTTTTATGATCGTCTGGACTCTGGTTATATTATTTTCTTTGTAGATTGCATTTTATGTTTGTGGTATTTTCTGAAAGCGTGTGTTTAGCATCTGCCATTTTTTTCTTCTAAAGTTTAAAATAGCCACTTTTACTGACTGCTTGATTTCGGAACCAAACTTCGCCATTTTTGTTAGCTATATCGAATCTGAATTTTGGACTTTAAATTCAGCGCTAATAACGAATTTTTAGAGTAGCATCAAACAACTAAAATGCAGTGTTTTGTCATAGTCTTGTAGAGCTTTATAAATCCTACCACTATTATTAACGCGAAAGTTTGTATGTATGCATGTTTGGATATACATATATGTATGGATGTATAAATATTTATTACTCACGCAAAAACTACTAAATGGATTTCGATGAAACTTGGTACACGGGTGAACGATGTCCTGGAATAGTACATAAAATAGGTACTTTTTATCCCGAGAGAATGATCCCTTAGGATAAATTTCTACTATCACACGGACGAAGCCGCTGGCAGCAGCTAGTTAAAATTATTGAAGAAAACAGGAGCGAAGTCAATCGAGTCATCGACGAATGAGTTAGATACGAGTGAAGTCAATACAGTCATTAACGAATGAACACATAACAAGAACAACTTTCAATAATGATATGCTAATACTACACAATCTACCACGATAATGAGACAAGCTGCAAGCTGCAACTAAATCCAATCTATTATTCACGTTTTTCGATAACACAGCCCTACTTCTCGTGAAACACGACATCTATATCTCAGATAGTCGCCTCCACTCCATCATGGACCCGTTATAACATAACCAAGTAAAGACAACTCGTGATTCCTCTGTAACTACGTTTCTGATACCTTGCCTAACGGTTTTATAACATTTACACGGTGAACTTAGAATGTTGAATGTTTCAAGTTTGTCGTTTTAAAGCCAGCCGTAAGATAGCTAACCTCTTTTGGTAGAATTGTTTGCTATTTAGCAATGTTGACAGTGTGATCTGTTTTCTGTAATTTAATGTATGCTTCTGTAATTTAATGTATAATTGAAAGCTACGGGGCCATGCGTTGTATGTCAGTAAAGCCATAGGCTTCCAGTATGGCCCAAGCCTACTGGAGCCAAGGGTTGTCAGAAAGGGAAGTATGAAGTTCTGGAACAAAAGGTAAAGAAGAACACAGGAGTAGGTTTTAGTCAGAAAAAGTCTGACACACCCGCTTCGCTCCAGAGCGGGAAAAGTCATTGGATGATTTCTTACCTTGACCGAGCGTGGTCAT
Source organism: Leucania comma (assembly GCA_958295575.1). Lineage (NCBI taxonomy): Eukaryota > Metazoa > Arthropoda > Insecta > Lepidoptera > Noctuidae > Leucania > Leucania comma. The sequence continues at coordinate 13,980,605 of OY282480.1, read as the reverse complement.
GTTTTCGTTAGGTGGCGCTGAATACATTGTTTTTATTATTATTATTTTACGGGAACGTTATTAAGTGAACTAAATGACATTTGCTGAAATCGGACATTCCACTTTATTGAATTTAGTCAAAATATTGCCTCAAAATCCACTCAATACCAAACACTGACTATTTAAGTCGCTAAATATAGTTACACTACAGTTAGCACCAAAGCAAGGGCGTCGCCAAGGGGGGGCAGGGGGGTGCTACGGCCCCCCCTAGAGGCTTGCTTTACAGCGTCAGAGCCTAGTTTAGGCACCAGTCTCCCACAATATAATGCCCATCCTAAATGATACCGTAAATATAAGGCTAGCAATTAGGAGTTATGTTGTGGAGAAAAAATACTTTTATTATCATTTAAAACTTTTTTATTATTCTCTATACTTCCAATAGCCCCCCCCCCCCCTTGATCATCAGCTGGCGACGTCCTTGCACCATAGTGCTTGAATAGAGCTCTATATTTAAACTTATGCTAGTCATTTCTTCCAGTCGAATCAATCAAATTGGCACTTAGTACTTGGATCTTGAGTGGATCTTGTTATGTTTTACATAAATCCATTGTCATGGTGAATGATACGTTTAGAGTGTAGGAAGATAACTTCAAAAGCACTTAGAATACAGATTATAATAATTGTAATCGAATCTGTCATCGATAAGACCCCTATTGTACCCGTACAATCAAGTAAATAAAACTCTGTAAATGAAGTAGTGTCAAAATTTTGATTAAAATAGCTACTTTTACAATACCTATTTGCAATCTATGCATTTTAGTAAGCATGTTGTATGCTACTCCAACATTACGCAGTAATCTCTCAATTTTCTGCTAAACACAACTCACTCCGCAATGTTAATAGCTTCTACTGATTAACTATATGATCCTTAGCACTAACTGTAGCCTGCAGGGCCTCAAGTCTGCTATTACAATATTGTCAGAATGGTCTCTCATTTATTTCATAGTTGTTGATTTTGACAAGTTTGGTAATCTACTAATATAAAGGCGTCATTATAACTTTTCAACCACTGAAACTCCAATGAAAGAAATAGTATAGAATAGTAATCTCGTACATAATGACAAATTAATGTCTGATAACTGCTACAATTTTGACAGTTCCTTTGATCAGTGACCTACCATTGAACGTCCTAGACGTCGAAGTCCTTCCATCGTGTTGGAATGACGATATTATGAAAATAGCGGACTAGGGCCTCAGAAGGAATGTTCATAGATGGGTATTAGTCAATAAAACTTTAATACTTCGGGAGAAGTTAATTGGGTATTTGCCTCAGCTTATTTCTGTACAATATTTGATACTAAACAACAAATAATACTAAAAAGAAATCTTTTCTGAAAACGGTATCATATTGTTTATTAAATGAACCAGCAATTAAGATTCCAAATATTGGTTTGAGGAAGTTTGAGAGTGGTGGGAATATCTCACTACCTCTTCTGCACACGTAAACTAATGGCGGTGACGTCACATTTCAGTATGTGCATCCTTCTAGTTTTATTTGGCAGTTTCCTCCTCCATTCCACTTTATTTGAAAGGTTTCTAACTTGTTAAAACATTTCTTTCCAATTACGATTTTAGATAAAGTTACATACAGTTTAAAAAATTGAGTCAAGTGCCCAATTGATGATTACATACCTTAAAAAAGCAATAACTGTAGTGTCAGTTTTGAACTTTTGAGTGGTAAAAGGCCCACTATTCCCGTTCAAAGTAACGGTTTGGACCATAGAGCAGTAAAATGTAGTAAGAAGTCGGTTTCAATGTTCATTGCGTTACTAAACGTTGAATAGGTACTGTTAACTTCGGGAACTATAATTGAGAAATTTTCTGTGAAGGAAATGGCTATACGCAATAATAATTTTAAGTGCGGGCATATTCATTCAGATACCCTACGTCGAGCTCTTAATGCGATCCATATTATTTTACGACCTAAACTGATCTGTTGAAGGATGGAGCCATACACCGTTAAATTTTGGTCGTTTTAATCCCGCGGAGGTTTGATTCGGTACATGAAACACTATCGATTTGTAAAGATAAAATTAAAAATAAAGTGCTTTTTTTCTAAAACTCGAGTTAATATACGCATGTACAAAATTAATTTCTTTAAGTAAACAAGTCAATGACCTTGTAGGTAATAGTCGGTCGTTGCATACTAATTACCTACAGTTCATTGGCCTCGCTCAGCTGACGTTTACTCAAAGAAATTAATTTCGTACATGCGTAAATTAATTCGAGTACTTTATTTTTTTATGTACTGAATCGACCCTCCGCGGGATTAAAACGACTAAAATTTAAAAGTGTATAGGGTGTATAACTCCATGTTTTTTTCTCGCTCGCAAGGCTGACATTTTAATATGTCATGGTAAAACCCCAGACCATTTGAATGGCGATGTAATTTTAGTCACTAATTGGACTCAAGAGTTTGAAGCTCTAAAGAACGTTGAGTAGTACTGGGTTATCATTTAAGATCCTTTCTTCCTACATTTTAGTCATGTCACCAAAGAGTGGCATCAGACAGACAGGGTGACTTAATTTACTAATGTCCTTCATACTCCATACGTATGAGTAGATAAACTTAAGCCAGCCTGCTTCACAGATACCAAGTGAATCCCTGTTGATGTGAAGTCATGTCAACAAGAATTTCGGAGCACGAGGTTCTTGGATACAAAGATGTAAGTACTAAAAGTATGACAGCTCTTAAAAAATGAGTAGGAGTTTTAGATTCAGGAATGTATTTTATCAGATTCAAAAAAAAGCTCCCTGTTTTATTTTGTAACTGCAATGTCATATTAAAATGGTCTCTAGATAAACACTTATATACCTGATTACTATATAGCCACGGTTTCACCCGTGTCTTTAATTACTTACTGCTCCGTTCTCCAGTCTATAGGTCGTAGCGTGATGTTAGATAGCCGATAATATTCGTCATGAACCTAGCAATCTAAAGCTACGTTTACATGTGGGCCCAGCCTCAGCCAAATGCCATTGTGTTAATGGGGTTTCCCCGTTTATACAATGGTTACACAATAGCGATTGGCCGAGGCTGGGCCCACATGTAAACGTAGCATTAAACAGAAAGATTTTTTCCAATTTCCAGAGATTAGCGCGTTTTAACAAACAAAAACTCTACTCCGCTTTATTATATTAGCATGGAAGTATAGCTCATAATTATTGACTTTTAATGTGAAATATAATCAGAGACTAGAATAAACTTTATGTTATGTTTATGCATAGTCATATAAGTATTTTATTTTATATTTAACTACATATTATGTATTATTTGATAGCTTAGATTAAGATTTCACACTTTCTTCTTCTTTTGTTTCCTATACACTATTGTCTACATTTCTTATAATTTCTCCTTTAGCAGGTCTGCTGGAAGAAATTTCTTTAGAAATAAGCAGTACCTTTGTACTATTATTTATTATGTGATGTCTTTTTTTGTTATATTGTGTGTACATAAATTGTGAAATAAATAAATAAACTTTATTGTACTTACACCAAAATAGCTTAACAATTTTACAAAAACATAAATCAGAGATTTTATTCAAGAGATAAGTTCGGGTAGCCAACGGCGGCTTAGGAAAGAGATTATTTTATCACATCTGTTTTCTACGCCGTAGGCAAACTGCAAGCTTCTCTTATTACACTATTCATTTTGGGGAATTACATACACTTACCGTAACATTTAATGTGAATGACATCTCCGCCACACACGCAGCTCCAAATCGTGGCGCAAGCGCAACAATGACGGAACTATTCGGCCCAGGCATAATTACTGGCATCATCAACGATCATTACGTGGTAAGCCAGTAATGTTTGGTGACTGAACGACCACCCACCAGCATTACAACAAATCACCTAGACGAAATAGTGCTGGCCTAGTTTTTACAAACGTTTATTTTAATTTTATGCTGAAAAACGACAAACATTAATTAGCTTCTGAGAATTCTGTAAAAAAATTAATGAGGATAAATATGCCGCCAGCTGAAAAACATAAGTCATTTACTAAATTATGACGGTACTTTTTTGAAGAAAAAGACGTTAGTTCAGAAGCTCTCCTGTGAACATCGCCGTAGTCATTAACATAAAATTCTAGTAGTTCTCGTGCGAATCAATAGTTTTTCTTATGAACAGTTAATTTGCTTACCATTAGAATATGGTATATTTTTGTAGTAGCTATTTGGCAGCAAATGTATCAAGTCAAACTTCACTAAGGTAATCAACACTACATTAATTTCTCGGGTCCATTTTACCGATATTTTCAGTATCAATGATTCTACATAATATCCAGTTGTGCAGATACAAAAATACAATTTAACTTCACAATATCCACTAAGAATCAAATTTGCGAATCATTAAAACAGCCACAGTTCACTTGAAAAAATCCCGCTAAAAACTCGATATTTCAGTTTGATTTCAACTTTAGTTCTAAGGGATCTTTTCGGGAAAAGTTATTTGAATATTTCCATTCGCGTTATAAACTACCTGATAATTAAAATAGAGGGGTCGTGTTTTTCGACTGTATGTATGTATGCTTATATTTCTCTGGTACGCCTTAGACCTGAAAAGGCTTGTTGCATTTTAGCTTCAGAGATATCGTTAGATTACGCTTAGATGTAAAAGTAACACTGGATTATGCGTTTTTGACGCCTTTTTTCAAAATGTAGAAAATAAAAAAAAGTTAGTTACAGTACTTTTGTTCGTTTTTTACGGTTGATTTTTTTTATATTACTAAACAGAACAGGACTTGCCAACACTAGACAAGATTAGTAGCCTGCCAACGTGTGAGATAGATTAATTGACGACATGGTGCGTTTTGCGAAATGAATCTAAGAATAACATATTTGGACTGTGAGTAATACGCAAATTAATAACAGAGTCCAGCTAAAAATAACTGTCTCAATTAAACTTCTGGAATTATTATCTCAGGAATCAAGAATCAAAGTATTTATTGCAAAGAAACCGTTTACAGGCACTTTTGAATAGTCAAGACGTCAGTCATTCAGCAAAATGATGTTAATGGCACATTCTTATGCATAGTTTCACCCCATGGACACTCTTTTCAACCATATTTGTTACTGTAGATGGATTGAGAGATACGAGGGAGGCCAAATAAAAGATGGATGGATTGTGTGAGGAGTGATATGAAAGAAAAGGGAGTATTTTTAATTATTCATTTATTTTGGAATCAAACAGTCATAATACAAAAAATATAATTCTTAAGCTATTTCTTTTCTACCTATAGTGCCGTCAAAAGTAATAGAAAAATTTAGTAGAATTTTAATGAACTAATAGCGAGAACGCGTTAGAAATATTTTTTTTTTTATATTAGAACATAAGTGCACTGAAGCACATATTTGAAACTAAGTGAAATGATTAAAAAAAATAAGTTTTAAATTAGATATATCGACTTTTTAGCTTTTGTTTGAAGCTGTTAAGAGAAATGTTAAAAAAAAGATCTATGTCTGTAAATTCTCTATTATAATATTGTTAGTGGAACGGTATAAAAATGAATTACGGGTATATGTTTTATTACGCGACTACGGCAAAGCCAAAGGAGGGTTATGATTTTGATTTAGACAAAATTTATGTTTTATTGAGAGTTATTTATTTATTTCTTTCTTTATTGCTCACCTTAGCTTATCATAGGACAAACATTTACCTCTTCCCGTCTTTGTGGAGCAAGAGGGAATTACAGACTGTTACCTAGGTAACTGACTAACACCTTGCGTTCCAGGGCCGCGGTAACTAACAGCACGGTTGGCGCAGTGGTTGAGCGATTGACTGCTGGATTGCGTGTGGCGAGTTTGATTCCCGTGCGGAAAAAATAATTGTATGGCCTACAGATAGGTGTTCCGGGACTGGGTGTCTTGTGTACATTGCAGGGATGACGCAGGAGCTAGTGAGGGCAAATTATAAAAGAGAAAAAAAATTATTTGAAAAAATCCTGCAACCCTGACACTGTTTAAGATCCTGCTGAATAAACAAATCAAAATTGCTGAGCAATTTGCTTAGTACACAATTCGATCGGCAGCTGCATGACCGCAGAAAATTACTCAATTACAATTCAAAAGAAGCACTTATTGGTTATGACGATATTATCTAATCAGAGCGCGCTCTAAATTCGCGTAATGCATTGTTTTGCCCCCCGAGCCGGCAGCGCGGCCCCAGGGCTCCGCGGGTGGTCCCAATTATACGTAGCGAGCCTTCCACGTACAGCTTACATACGTAACCCTAATTATTACCACTTCAAGTAAAGTTGACCATTTGTGTAGAAAGAAATGTGAGAGACAAAAAACCAACCGAAATTGTGCGTGTTCTATGAAATATAATGATTAGATAGCAGGAATTCCTAAATTGGCTTCGTAGTTCTGTCGGTCACGGCATTTCTTGACTTATCTACGCTTTAAGAATACCGCAGCCTTATTTAATAAATTTCTAACAACAGCTTAATAAGGAAACTATTTTTGGTCATCATAATTGATGACTATATTTTTAATAATTTACTGTAATTATTTCTTCATGGTTAAGTAATTACTGGATAAAAAATTGCAAAAGGAACCGATAAGGTAATGCTCAATTATTTTTAAGTTTACTGACACGATTATATTGTAATTTTGCAAAAAAATAAACTTGAAACACTGCTACAATTGAGTCATCACCGTTGCGAGGACCCATTAATCCAGCATAATTATTATTAAAACCAATCCTTAAAAGAGTCATAACTTATCTTCAATTTATTCTACGATGGTACAAAAACTTGATGTCTCTATAGCTTTAATAACAGTGGTCTACGTCTATCAAAGTTTTTAGGGGGCACTGAATCATCAGCGAGATTAAAATGTGGTGCAATGAAGCTGTCGTAGCCGGTGGACCACCAGGCTAGCCCGCGTGGCACGACGCTCCCCGCCTCTAATCCGCGTCTCTTGCGCAATGCACGACACGGCGTTTACATGTTTAGATGTTCATAACTTTGGATGGAAAAGTATTAGGGATAAGCTTAATCGAGGCGAATGTTCAGTTTGAGAGCTTAGATTAAGTGGTGTTAAGTTGGAATATGATGTGAACGGTATGGCTTGTACTTGGATCGATTTTCTGGATGTCTCCAAAACTTAGCAAAACAGCTGTCTTCCCAGGAAGGCTAGGCAGACGGACCTGTAATGGGTTGCGGATTTGTTCGAAAATGCACGTTACCGCAGCCCTGGAACGCAAAGGGAACATGGCTGCAAGGGTGCGTTTTACTTAGTATAAGGTTGACACTCCCCCTCATTCCAGCCAAAATGGGAGGACTTATTTGACTATTTCTAACCTCAAAAGCAAAACTTATAAATTATTACTCTTACAAGCCTCACACTTAGCCATTTTTCAAAGTCGTTTAATATGTAACCGAAATTATATTCACGGGTAATTTCTGGAATTGAAACCATGGTCCTAGAACACAAAGGGCAATTGAAGGACCCAGGCGAGTTTTAGTCAGTAAAACACGCCCACTCGCTCAAGAGTGAGACAAGTAATTGGATGATTTCTCACCTCAAAAAAACGTAATTATGCTATTATAAAAGTTTTTTGTAAGAAAGAAGAATCAAGTTTGTGTGCCCGGTAGAATAACATTTTACGTGTAATACTTAGTTAAGCAACATTATTTAAATCTAACATAAAAATTATACACACTTGAATAGCTAAATCAAGTAATCAATTAGATTTTTTGTGCTTTATGTTCGCGTGATGTAAAAAAAAAATTGTATGTTAAACAAGTTTGGTGAGTTTATCTTGTAATCTCAATTATTTTGTCGTTTGATCGTTTCCTCGATGCGCCAACTCCAGCTTCCTGCTATGGTCCATGAGAACGTAGTATGTAAAGGCACTATTGTAATAGTACATTATGATACAAGTGTGTAATGTAAGGGGTTACCGTCGAGGCGGTATTAAGACCCGAGCCTTGGGGAGGGTCTTAAGAAAGCCAAGAACGGTAACCATACATTACTCACGTGTGTCATACGACGTTTTTCAATACACTTGTGAAGAAAAATAATTTAGTTAACCATTATCACAACAGCAAAACTAGTAACATTCATTCATAATATGGCGGTAAAAAAATAAATCTGTTTTCATAGACGAGCATCTAATTTTTTTAAATTTATCCATAGCTGAAGGCTATGGCTATATAGTCTTTTGATCAAATGGCCAAGTCGTTGTTTGTTTTCTTGCGTGAAAAGTTTCTACGATAATGTTATTTTTAGTGAACATAGAATACGGATATAAAAATTTCAAATGTTTTTGTAGTATTTCATTTTATTTAAATACAGCCAATGAACTTCACTCGAAAAAAATCACACCAAAAACCGCGCGCATCGCGGCCATAGACCACAAAGAAAAAACAATTTTTATTTGAACGAACGATTTATATATTAAATGTTTTGTTATTAAATAAATCGTTTTTACAAGCTAAACTGGTTGGTAATTACATGAAATAAATAATAAGACACTAATAATATTGAACGAATGCAATAACCTTATAAATAAATATGACTTTTTTTCGTATTCAAAATTTGATTTGCGAACAAAGAGGTTGAACAAAAAGGTTATAGCTACATCACAGCACTAGTGCGTAATGGTAATCAAAATGTCACAGTTTGGTAACGGGTGCCATTGTATACCTAAGTGTAGTGCAATAAGAGCCACTTTCTGAGCAAGTGTATTGAAAATTATTTTTCTTCACAAGTATATTGAAAAACGTCGTATGATACACGTGAGTAATGAATGTTACCGTTCTTGGCTCTCTTAAGACCCTCGCCAAGGCTCGGGTCTTAATACCGCCTCGACGGTAACCTCCTACATTACACACTTGTATCATAATGTACTATTAGTTAACTAATATTACAACGGTAAAACTAGTAAAATTTTTCATAACATGGCGGTAAAAAATTAAATCTGTTGCCTATGAGCACGCGCTAGGCTCTGGCTATATGGTCTATTGATCATATTGCCTAGTCGTCGTTTGTTTTCTTGTGTGAAAAGTTTTTACGTTAATGTCATTCGTATTGACAATAGAATATGGATGTAACATATAAAATGTAGTATTTGATTTTATTTAATTAATACAGACCATGAATTTCATTCGAAAAAATTACGCCAAAAACCGCGCTTATCTTAAAATGACGACCATAGACCACAGACAATTTTTTTTTTCGTATTCAAAATTTGTTTTGCGAACAAAAAGGTTATATAACATTACAGCACTAGTGCGTAATGGTAATCAAAATGTCACAGTTTGGTAACAGGTGCCATTATATACCTAATGTAGTGCAATAAAAGCCACTTTCTGAGCAAGTGTATTGAAAAATAACTTTTACGTGCTGTGACAATGCTGCGTCAATTTTTTAATATTGTTGATAGGCTCGCGTTTGACCACTATCTCACCTGATGTTTATTCCACCTGAGTTTTATTTGATAAATTTTAATTTATATTAATCTAATTTAATTAAATAAGAAATATCTCTATATAAATCTGTTATTATTTTGTTATTGGTTTTTAGATTTTAATTGCTTTTTCAGTAAAACTAACAAATGGGATTTTGTTATACTGTAGTACTTAGTCAATGTTTGATCTGAGATTTTTTACCTTGCAAAGGTAATGAATGACTTTTTAAATAATAACTAAAATTAAATCAATCAATATGACGAGTTATTTTTTGAGGTATGTAAATTAATATAAAACAATGTTAATAAATATATATATATCATATGTTTTTTTACTTTTTAATACTTTGGAGATTCCTCTCCCAATCAATGTCCCCGCCCTCTTAACATACCCTTCTCCATAACTGCATACAGCGATGATGATCTATATCTGTATTCTGTATCAATCGATGAATTTTTGGTCTATAGTTAAGGGGATTACATCGTTCAAATCCAAAAAAACACCTAGGTTGTTTGAAGTTTCCTTATGTACGATCACCATATAAAAAATGAAGGGGATACTTAAGGTCATTACTAATAAATTGTATTGATTACGTTTCTCAAAAAAATACCCTAAGTCTAGAAAAAAAATCTGGTAAATAGGCCTTTTTTGAACATTAATTCCATATTTTCTCGAAAACGGCTCTATATTTATACATTGAATTTATACCAAAATATATGTTACGATAAATTGAATAACTTGTATTGATTTTTTTTCGAATTTCATTGAATATCGATAAGTAATCAAGAAAAAACTCGAATCAGTACTAACACCCCGCGCGCAGCACCCCCTGTAATGCCTGTTTAGAGGTCAATTCTTCTCTACTAATGTAGAGGTAAATTCTTGAAGATCATTGAGCGATGTAATACCCTTAATGTTATATAATAGAATAGAATAGAAAAACTTTTATTCGAGACAGACACAGCACAACGGTTAAAAACAAAAAATAAAAAAGTTCCTTTCTATTTTCTGAAATTATAATATACACACTTGCTTTTCCAATTTACTTTAGACATTGGCAGAATAGTCGACATCGGCTCTACTTGCCATAAATAAAGAATAGAATATGTAGTTACTTTGGTGACTAACAGTAACATTCGTTCACAAAGCCATTTACCAAATTATGCATGGCGCCATGTTTTGGTGGGTTTAAGATGTCTTAAAGACACCATAAAATAGTTTAGATAGGTAATGCTTTTTTTACTTCATAGTATATTTTAAAACTTTTGTATCTGACTGTACTAAAAAGCTTCATTAATTTGATAGTATCCGAATCGTCACTGAAAAATTAATGTGACAATTCGGACACTGTGTCCGAGCATATCGAATCCGAATCATCAGTAAGTCATGTGGTCGATGGGAGTTGCAGGAAATCTTCATATAAACCTCCTCCCACTCTAGATGAAGCGAGAGAAAGTTTCAGTCTTTTACTGTCTAAAACTCACCCGTGTCTCTTCATTTGCCCTTTGTATATCATAATATGGGGATAATATATGTAATAGGTGCTAGTATGAGGTACCTACATACTCGTAACATTATGAAGTGTTGGTTTGGGTACCTATAGGTTAGGTGTGTATAAGTAAGTTAAGAAGCCTCCCCAACAGGATTTAAGTTATACATGTGGGCATAACAAATTATATAATGTTAGTAAGTTTAGTCGATTGTGCTATTTCTAAACTATAGGGGCAGATTTTAGAGAAAGAAAAATAATGTTTTGAGTTAGTTTAAAGGCAAAAGTTATGGAATATATATATACAGGGTGTCCCGTAAATAATGGATCAAACGTAACGGGTCGGTAGCTTACCTCATTTTCAACAACTAATTTGAACAGTAAAAAAAAAACCCATAAGGTAACCAAGATATTTTTTTTTTTCGATTTTTACTATTTTCTGTACCAGCATTCAGTGTTTTTAATGCTGTTGCTGCAAATGGTATCATATTTAGGTGTGATTTTTGTCATACATTTCTGAATAGTTTACTAGTGTTATAAGATACCATTTTTTTAAATAACATTTTATTTGCCTTAGAAAAAAAATCTTGAATTGAAAAGTTTTGTTTTTACGATGAAAAGACCAGAATTGGAAAAATTCTCCTGTAAAAAAAATGTATGACATCAAAGTGTACCATTATTTTAAAAACTTGTAAAATTACTAAGGTTTGCAAATTGGTATAAAACTTACGTCTAGTCCTTGCGGTTACAAAGATATTGCTACTCGTATGAATGTGATGAAGAAGACAGAACAGAAATTAAAATGGTACAATCTAACTTTTCTTTCTCGTAATGGCTTATGCTTGTAATCTAAGCATGTGGTTAAGCGTGTAGCGTAATTCCGAGCCGATGACGTCATGTGTTCGGCATTTGTAATAATATGTATATATATATATATTACTTAATTTAAAAAAAATAGTTAAAGATGTTTCTCTGCCATCCCACGAACTCTCCCATTTTTCATACAATTATAAAGTTAGCTATAGAAGAGCAAAAAAAATAATTTGAAGACGGGCCATCATGGTTAGTCGCCATTGATAGAGTTTTAGAAAGTAGAAAGAACTAAACATGTTTCTCAAAAGGTTGCGATACCCGCCGTGTGGTCAAGAAAATGCCCGAGAAAATCTCCGATGTCAACGACGCTGTAAGCCAGGGATAGCAAACCTTTTGATTAGAGAACGTTCACTAAATAATTACGTATGAAAAAAAAATATGACCATGATAACGTGTGGCTGAAAAATCTTGACTTTGCGATATAATGGGCAAACAAGAAACTAGATACTATTAACTGTTAATTTGCTACCCCTAATTCGTATGAGTATCATGATGTTAATAAGATAGGTACTTAATTGACTCGACCTTAGTACCGGCGGCTAATTTATCGCTGTTGTCTTCATATGCAGTTGCAGTTGTTTTTTACTTATTTTAATTAAATATAACAGAAAGTTTGTGAAATTAGATTACGTACGGCGAGTATTCACACACATAGAGACATAGAGTATAGACATCTACGGTCCGGACTAGGCGTTTCGCCTCGTCGTTCATACCGCGTACATCGAAGGACTGGAACTATTTGCCTGCTGCGGTCTTCCCATCCGATTATAATAGAGTGAATAGGCTCTTAACAAACTAGCGCGCCTCACCATCAACAATTGCATCACTGCTTACCATCAGGTGGGATTGCAGTCAAGCACTAGTTTACAGCAAATAAAAAAATCAAGATAATATTTTAAATTATATAGATGTTGTTAAGATTTTACTGCTTGCCATAGGTTTGCCATCCCTGTTGGCCATTTGTAGGCCTAATAATCGAACATTCACATATTTTCTATGCCCACACTGTCACGGTTTACTTACCCACTTAATTTGTAAACATTTAAAACAATTAAAAAATGAAATTATTTAAGTAGCAAATAATAATTAATTACGAACAAACGGACACGGCAACTCCTCGCGGCGCGCGGTTTTATATATATTTTTAAAATCCCTACCTTTCACCTACTCGATGCGCGAGCGCATTCATTCCGCGGCGAGCACCGCCAGTGGCACTCAACCGGCTATCGAGGTACCACGCGTACTAAAAATTTCTAAAACAGTACCTACTTATCTTTGATTCTTTGCACCTTAGTTCTCGATATAATACTAGCATTAACTAGGCAAATTTCCTAGAAACTCATATAATCATAAGATACTTGGATATTCTTGGTTGGTGTGTCTAGTGTTTTTCCCGTACTGGGAATTCCTAGACGGCCGAAGATCAGCGAGCCGGCTACCTGGACGGCGCCCTGCGCCGAGAAACGACATCTTGCCAGACGAACTACGAAGCCATCACCGACGCCACCGACTGCCACCAAGCAGGAGAGTGCGGTATCGACGGCCTCCTACGTAGTCCGACCTTTGACCGGGCCTTACCTTATTCTACCCTCTAGTTTTTTTTATTCTATTTTTTTTAAAATATAGTTGCTTTTTGTTAAAATATTGTTTTATTTTAGAAAATAAAAAAGGAACGTGACAATGGCGCCCAAAAACGTGGTTTTCTAAAGGTCAAGGGTCGGTCTAACGTAATTGGCTTGTAGCTATTAGGCATTTTTGGTGTGGTACTAGTTGGTGTTCGTGATCGTCCTTACTCTGTCTGTTTTTTTTAAATGTTTATATATAATTCAGTGATTTTATATATTGTTCTAGAAAGGTATCTACGAGTACCTACCTATAAGTTGTAGTTACAGTAAATTGTAAATACCTGTCTTTAGATTGGCTTGAACAGATCAGCTTCACCAGGTATAAGCGTCACCTATAACGGGTTCGACCGTATATATTTTTTGTTAATATTCTATTGTACAACATACCCAGCTAAAAATGGCTTTTCCGATAAAATTTTTGCTTTTACAAAAATCAGAACTCCAGTATGAGGTAACAATTCGAGGTGAGGTACCAGTAGATAATGTAACAGAACTTCGTCGTCAAATCAATAGATTAACACAAAAATACCCATCTGAAGATATTTATGAATCTTGTTTAGATATTGTGGAAGATTGTAATGGAATTTCTGAAACATTAGAAAAAATTAAAAATAACATCATGTCACTTAAGTCAGATATGCAGAAATCATTAGTAGATAGGACGCAAAATTTAATAAACCATTTACATTTTAGATTGCAACGAATTGTAACTCCACAAACTCCCGATCAAAATAAGGTACTTAATAATTTGAAATCAACATATAATATTTTAACAGCACAATTAACAGAAATAATAACATCATCTTACCCTGCAGTCGAAAGCGTTGCCGCTTCCAAAGCAGACAGTTTGGCTGAGGGACTAACTAAAATCTCTGTCACTTGTGACCGTGGCTTATCCTCAGATATTTCTAAATTAAAATATGACGGAAAAACTTGCGTGCGTGCCTTTATTCAGCGTTTGAATGAATTCAGAACAGCTAAAGATGTCAGCGATACTAAAATAATGAATGCGGCAACAGAGATTTTTACTGGAGATGCATTACATTGGTTTCGTAGCGTCAGGACACATGTTAACTCTTGCGAGGAATTATTAGTATTACTTAAAGACGACTTTGATGTAGTGGATTATGATTACCGCATGCTGTCGGAAATTCGTAACCGATCACAAGGCAATGCCGAAAACATAACTATTTATCTAGCAATTATGGAGGGAATGTTTTCGCGCCTAAGCGCACCTATGAGTGAAATAGATAAACTCGACATAATCTTGCATAACATAAGACCATGTTACGCAAATATACTAGCTACTTGTCCTGACATTACCTCAGTAAATCATTTACGTACACTTTGTCGAAACTTTGAACGTGTAAAGGTTCGCTGCGATAATTTTAAGGAGCCACCAAACGTTAATTATAATTCAATGGCCCCAGAATTTGCATACCAAAATTCAAAGGATGTAAAAAATTATACTAAAAGTTCTAATTATTCTAGTTCCAAAATCGATAATACGACAAGTGAAAATACTAATAAAACTTACGCTATAGGTACTCAAAACAAAAAATATTGTCATCGTTGTCGGGTGGACACTCATTCCATGAAAGAATGTACCGCAGAGCGTACAATATTCTGTTTTAAGTGTGGAACGAAAGACGTCCGCATACCAGAATGCCCAAAATGTAATCCCAACCAATCAAGCAAGCCAAAAAACTAATATATGAAAATCGAAGTAACCAAACTGCAAAACGTTTCGACAACTCGGATTGGAATAAATGGTTATTGACAGTCAAAAAATTTTTCAACTCCTATAAAGTTGCTTCGATTTTCAACAAACCGCGTAATGACCCACGTCCATATGTAAATATTAGCATAAATACAAAGAGAAATATAAATATGTATGGCTTGCTAGATTCCGGCTCAGTTGTTAGCATACTCGGTAGTAATTCGCATATACCCTTAATAGAATCCGAACTTGTACTCAACACTGATAACAAAATCACAGTTACTGCTGCTGGTGGCCAAAAAATTACATCGGTAGGGTATATTCAGTTACCGATAACATTTGAAAATGAACTGGGTTCTATTACAGCTCATGTTATTCCTGAAATAGAATCTACTCTAATATTAGGAATAGATTTTTGGAGAAAGTTTAAAATTTGTCCACAACACTTAGCAGGCGCGCTAATGTTTTCAAATGATAATTCATCATTAGTAACTTCGTCATTATTAAATAATACTTATCTAAAATCTTACAATTTACTGTCGGAAAACCAGAAAATTGTAGCAGATAATATAGTCAGTCAGTTCACAGATATTTCCTTTGAACACAAAGGACTAGGCAGAACTTCTCTTATTGAGCACAGGATCAATACTGGTGACGCTGAACCCATTAAACAGCGTTATTACCGACTATCACCAGAAAAACAAAGGATAATCTCTGAACAGTTAGACGAAATGTTATCGCTCGATGTGGTTGAACCCTGTGAGAGTCCCTGGTCTTCCCCCGTACTAGTAGTAGGCAAAAAAGACGGCAAAGCTCGGTTCTGCCTCGACAGCCGAAAGCTAAACTCCGTTACGCGAAAAGATGCGTACAGCCTGCCATATGTCTCAGAAATCTTAGATAACCTAAGAGACGCTAAGTTTCTGTCTAGCATTGACCTGTCAAAAGCATTTTGGCAAATACCTATAAATGACCAAGACAGGGATAAGACGGCTTTTTTCGTTCCAGGTAGAGGTACATTCAGATTTAAGGTCACTGCCTTTGGACTGACTAATGCACCTGCAACTCAACAGCGCTTAGTTGATGCATTGTTCGGTCCAGAGTTTGAACTAAAAGTCTTCGCTTATCTTGATGACATCATCATTATTAGTAGCTCTTTCTCAGAGCATGTAAAACTACTTACTAGGGTCCTGGAAAAATTAAAAAGCGCAAACCTAACAATTAACTTAGAAAAAAGCAAATTCTTTAGACATGAACTTTGTTACCTCGGTTATGTTGTGGATGCACATGGTCTGCGTACTGACCCAGCGAAAACTGAGTCAATTTTAAACTACCCAACGCCTACTTCTAGAAAAGAGGTAAAAAGATTTCTAGGAACAGCTTCTTGGTATAGGAGATTTATACAAAATTTCAGTACATTAGCTGGACCTCTAAACAAACTAACATCCACTAAAAAGAATGCACCACCTTTTCTCTGGTCCCCGGAAGCTGACGCTGCCTTCCAGCAGTTGAAGGGATGTCTTGTCAATGCGCCAGTGTTAGCTTGTCCTAATTTTAGTATTCCCTTTGAAGTCCATACAGACGCTAGTAACTACGGCATAGGCGCTATGCTTGCTCAACAGATAAATGGTGAAGAGCACCCGGTTGCATATATGAGTAGGTCACTTACTGGTCCTGAGAGAAACTACAGTGTCACTGAAAGAGAGGCATTAGCAGTGCTTGCAGCTCTTGAACATTGGCGCTGTTATGTGGAGAATGGTCAAACTATTACTGTATATACAGACCATGCTGCACTGAAGTGGTTCCTGTCTCTGTCAAATCCAACAGGTCGCCTCGCTAGATGGGGCGTGAGACTTTCTTCATTTAACTTCATCGTAAAGCATAGACGGGGAAAAGATAATATAATACCGGATACATTATCTAGAACTATACCATTGGCGCAAATTACCTCAACCTCATCTCCCATATCTAGTACAAAAGATGAATGGTATTTAAAAATATACAAGGGTTGTCTTGAAAACCCAAGTAGTTGGCCAAATTATCGCGTAGATAACAACACATTATACAGATTTATGAAGAGTAGTAATGCACTTCAAACAGAATTTGAATGGAAAACGGTAATTCCATTTGAGTTGCGTAATGAAATTATATCTAAAAACCATAATGAGCCTACATCTGGACACTTCGGCATATTCAAGACGCATAAAAGACTAGCACTTCGTTATTACTGGCCGGGTATGCGTCAAGATGTTATTACCTTCATTTCCAATTGTGAAACTTGTTTGGCATACAAACTTCCAACACTTGGTACCTTGGGGAAAATGGGTAGACCTAAGGACTGTTCTAGACCATTCCAAGTGCTCTCTATAGATTTAGTGGGACCCTTACCAAACAGCAGGAAACAACATTCTTATATATTCGTTGTAACATGTTGTTTCTCCAAATATTGCCTTTTATTTCCTCTACGCAGGTCTACTGCAGACTTGGTTGCTAAAAATCTAGAAGACAACGTTTTCCTCGTACATGGCATTCCGCAAACAGTCATACTTGACAACGGATGCCAATTCATAAGTCGCGAATTGGACAGACTTTTCTCTAAATATAAGGTCCCAAGCGTTCATTTTACGCCAAAATACACTCCACAAATAAACACCGTGGAAAGGTATAACAAGACCGTTGTAACAGCAATCTCTGCTTTTGTCGAAGAAGATCACAGATCATGGGACCTCAATTTACCAAAAATCCAATTCGCGATGAATAATTCTGTCAACGAGATAACTGGTTTTACACCTGCATTTTTAGTACATGGTAGGGAACTCGTAATTTGTGGCTCACACTATTTGGAGAGTACTACACCTAAGGATTTAATATTTTCACCCCGTGATAAATATGCTGCTAATTTGGGTCACCTCCGTAAAATATTCGATGATGTGCAAACTGCTTTATGGCGAAGTCATATAAAAAATACGCGACGTTATAATTCGCGACGTAAGGATGCTGAATTTCAAGTAGGAGACACAGTTTGGAAAAAGTGTTACTTTCAAAGTGATAAGGATGCTCACTTCAGTAAAAAGCTCGCCCCAAAGTTCCAAAAATGCCGAATAAAGGACAAACGCTCGCCTTTAGTATATATATTGGAGGATATGTCTGGTCGCGACTTAGGAGCATGGCATATCAAAGATTTGAAATCAAATCGAAATTACGTTACATAAGGATTTTTGCAAAGGAAAAATCCTTGTCTCGGAAGGGGGGTACTGTCACGGTTTACTTACCCACTTAATTTGTAAACATTTAAAACAATTAAAAAATGAAATTATTTAAGTAGCAAATAAAAATTAATTACGAACAAACGGACACGGCAACTCCTCGCGGCGCGCGGTTTTATATATATTTTTAAAATCCCTACCTTTCACCTACTCGATGCGCGAGCGCATTCATTCCGCGGCGAGCACCGCCAGTGGCACTCAACCGGCTATCGAGGTACCACGCGTACTAAAAATTTCTAAAACAGTACCTACTTATCTTTGATTCTTTGCACCTTAGTTCTCGATATAATACTAGCATTAACTAGGCAAATTTCCTAGAAACTCATATAATCATAAGATACTTGGATATTCTTGGTTGGTGTGTCTAGTGTTTTTCCCGTACTGGGAATTCCTAGACGGCCGAAGATCAGCGAGCCGGCTACCTGGACGGCGCCCTGCGCCGAGAAACGACATCTTGCCAGACGAACTACGAAGCCATCACCGACGCCACCGACTGCCACCAAGCAGGAGAGTGCGGTATCGACGGCCTCCTACGTAGTCCGACCTTTGACCGGGCCTTACCTTATTCTACCCTCTAGTTTTTTTTATTCTATTTTTTTTAAAATATAGTTGCTTTTTGTTAAAATATTGTTTTATTTTAGAAAATAAAAAAGGAACGTGACAACACTTGTCACATATTTACATGTAAATATATTCTTTCGCACGTTTCTAACAAACCTTTTGAAACTCCCGCCGTTTTACGCACTTTGCTTACTTTACAATTACTTTGACAAAGGAATTAGCATCTATTTTCACAAGAGTTGAGTTCCGCAAGTATTGTTGGAACAACCTGTATAATATATTCAGTTTCCTTAGCTCTAAATGCGCAAAATATACAAAAGCAGATTGGTAATCTATGTGCTTTGAATTTTTATGTCCTGTTTTGTGAGTTGCGTGTACTTACAAGTTTTTCAACGAAACAGTCATATTTTTTTGAAGACGTTATTAAGTTTTCCGGTAATACCTCAATACTAGGTACTTCACTATCTTAAGAATTGTTTTAAATTATTTCTAGGGATGGCGAGCTGAATTTTCAAACACATTGTTTG
This sequence comes from Leucania comma, assembly GCA_958295575.1. Taxonomy (NCBI): domain Eukaryota; kingdom Metazoa; phylum Arthropoda; class Insecta; order Lepidoptera; family Noctuidae; genus Leucania; species Leucania comma. The sequence goes on along the minus strand of OY282480.1, from coordinate 13,961,090 downwards.
TTTGATAGCTGCTGATTGTAAATAATTTATTACTTATTTAAAATTACTCGATTTCACATGATCACTGCGAGTGTCTGCGAGTAGCTTCCCTGCAGCTGTAAGATCTGTTTCAATAAGATCGGAGTTCATCAACTTCATGCCCTCATTCGTGGACCGATGCCCTGGTGAGGGTCCTGGGAATCTGATGGATGCGAGACGCAAAGGACCGTTAATTATGGTGACACTTGGGAGAGGCCTATGTCCAACAGTGGACGTCTTTTGGCTGATACGATGATGATGATGATGCTTGGTATCAGACAATAGCCATCACTAAGGTGAATATTCCAGGGAAACCCGCGAAATTCCTATAATATCCCTACGTTTTTTTAAATTTGCTGTTCAGTACCGGATAGTACCCAAGTTAAAAAAAATATATATTTGTGGTAATGAAATGTATTTTGGCCAACTATAGTCGGACAGTATTGGGCAATATGTACTCTAACTACAGATTAATATTCTAAGACTACATACTCGTGTTGTAAGTAATAATCACAACTACAAATTACATAAAAAAAGTCGTAAAATGTAGTTAAACATTTTGATTACTAACTGCAAATTGCAATCACGATTACAAGACTACTTTTTATAACTACATAATTATCTCAAGTTTGATTTGTATAAACTTATCAATCAACGCAATAACAATCTATAATATAATAAAAATGAATCGGTAAATGTGTTGCTAAGCGCAAATCTCGAGAACGGCTGGACCGATTTCGCTAATGCTTATATTGTTGTGCTCTTTATTATCAGAAGAAGGTTCTTAGGTAGGATAGGGTAGAGTAGAGTGTAGGGTAGAGCGCGAGCGAAGCCGCGGGCAAAAGCTAGTATGTAGCAAATATAAGTACATAATCATCTACGACATGAATACGTGAAAACGTGAATTTTTTATACAGTTAGATTCAGTTTTTTTTATTTAAATTTTAATGCCAGATTCAGTTTTTAAAAATAAACAAAATAACGACTACGTCATGTAGTTTAATTATTGTAGTTAAATTACATGTAATCATAACTACATGTAATTAAGCTACTTGTAGTTAACTACTTTTATTTGTAATCGGATTACAAAGTAGTAGTTAACTACGTCCTACACATAACTTGACGTTTTACCTCATCTCTAAATTAGGCAATTATAATCGCGCATCCTGGAGTGAAAAACATATCACAAATTATTATAAAGGCGAAAGCTTATATTATGTAAGTTCATTACTCCTTCACGCTAAATTCCTGAACAGATTTTGGTGAAACTTTACAACAATAAAGCTTATAAATCAGAATAATATAAAAACTACAATTTATACTGGGGGAAGTATAAATTCTATACGAGCAAAGCCGCTGGCAAAAGATGTCTTTTATTTTTTTAATTGATATAAACTAGTGCTTAACTGCGATTCCACCTGATGCTACCTAAGCATCGATGATAGTGAAGTGCATTAGTTTATTTAGGGTGTTTCTAATGTCGTGCGGATTTCATCATTTTTAGCATTATATATTTTCTATTGTATTATTATTATATATATTTAAATATCTACATTATATAAAAGTGAAATACCACTCACTGATTAGTCACGAAATCTCAAAAACTATAACGCTTACAAACTTAAAATTTGGCAGATAGGCTTCTTATAGGGTCTAGACATCCCAGACAGATTTTACGAAACTCCACCCCTTAAGGGGGTACACCCGGAGGACACGGTGGAGCATACTGTAGAGGTGTGCCCCGCCTGGGCGGAACATCGCCGTGTCCTCGTGGGGGCAATCGGCGGCAGCGATCTCTCTCGCCGGGCCTTGGTTCAGGCCATGGTCCGGAGTGAGGAGGGATGGCAGGCGGTCGCCTCCTTCTGCGAAGCAGTAATGCTAGCAAAGGAGGAGGCCGACCGCATCAGGCAGAGGCAACGGGGCGCTCACCCCAGCCGCCGCCGGGATTCCGATCCCGATTTCCGGCCACCGTAGGCGCGGGCTTGCGGACGGCGTGCAGTGGGTAGCACGCTGTCCGATCGTCCGGTAACCGACCGGACCGAGCCCAAGTCGTCGACGGCGCGTTCTGTTCCCGCGCGCCTCAAGGAGCTGTCAGCACACCGAAGAGACCCAGCCTGCTAACTGCAGGCAGGCAGGGTCGAAGCCTGCTGGGGTCAAGGGCCGTTTTCTGAGAGGAAGGCTCAGCCCCGGCACTATAGGCAACGAAGGAACGGGGTAGGTTTTTAGTCAGTAAGAGTCTGACACTACTTCCCGCTCCACCCAAGGGTGGGATTTGTCATTGGATGATTTTACCTACCATAAAAAAAAAAAAAACCCCTTAAGGGGGTACACCCGGAGGACACGGTGGAGCATACTGTAGAGGTGTGCCCCGCCTGGGCGGAACATCGCCGTGTCCTCGTGGGGGCAATCGGCGGCAGCGATCTCTCTCGCCGGGCCTTGGTTCAGGCCATGGTCCGGAGTGAGGAGGGATGGCAGGCGGTCGCCTCCTTCTGCGAAGCAGTAATGCTAGCAAAGGAGGAGGCCGACCGCATCAGGCAGAGGCAACGGGGCGCTCACCCCAGCCGCCGCCGGGATTCCGATCCCGATTTCCGGCCACCGTAGGCGCGGGCTTGCGGACGGCGTGCAGTGGGTAGCACGCTGTCCGATCGTCCGGTAACATACCGTACCGAGCCCAAGTCGTCGACGGCGCGTTCTGTTCCCGCGCGCCTCAAGGAGCTGTCAGCAAACCGTAGAGGCCCAGCCTGCTAGCTGCAGGCAGGCAGGGTCGAAGCCTGCTGGGGTTAAGGGCCGTTTTCTGAGAGGAAGGCTCAGCCCCGGCATGATAGGCAACGATGGAACGGGGTAGGTTTTTAGTCAGTAAGGGTCTGACACTACTTCCCGCTCCACCCAAGGGCGGGACTTGTCATTGGATGATTTTACCTACCATAAAAAAAAAAACCCCTTAAAGGGGTAAACCGAGTTTCACGCGGGCGAAGCGGCTGGCAGAAGCTAGTATATTTATATCTTTTTTTTTTATCTTTACATTATTTATGTTGTCAAACTCACTGACAACCCCAGATCATTTCCTTTCATTTAGGTTGTCAGGTAGAAATTGCCCGCTGCAATAAGACCGCTTATAGCCTACAGCCTACCGCCTACAGACTTACCGAGCTCTTAACGTGATCCATTTTACGACCTAAACTGAACTGTTAAAGAGATGGTGCTATATAGAGTGTAAAACGTCATCCCCCTTTCTCGCTCGCATACCTGACATTATGGTAAAGCCCCTGTACAAGTTCTTTTTGAGTTGGACTTAATTAAAGTTACAACAAAAAATCCAGTTAGCTACATATATTTATTTACTTTAACATAACACTGCCAAAGGTCAATTACATTACTTAATGAGATATATTAACTACACGACAGTCATACACTCATCTTACAAAACTCCAGACAGATAGACGAGATATTCTTCCATTCATACACGAACACGTCACATTCAGCTGAAGATTGTTCTACGTTATTGTGTCAGTTAGCTGGCCATTTTCCGCTTCACACCACTACCTAATTATATTTTTTCAAACGAATTTCTTACACTTTGAGAGGATTATAAAAAGCACAGTGCCGACCACAAAACCGCGCTGTCCAGCGGTGTTCCGCGCTCGACTTTGGCAAGATAATCGAGCCGAATGGTCGAAACAACAACACAAAAAAGTATGGCGGTGTTTGACAAAAACTACAAACCCAATTTTATCGTTTGGCGAGCCCTTTCATGTTTTCGTCTTGACTCTAACCACGAAAACATATGTGTCCATCAAAATACTTAGATTTGTAACCCATGGAAGTGGATCAGGTGGTGGCCTCCTTCTGCGAACTAATAATACTAGCAAAGGAGACAGCCACACCCGTGAGGGAAAGGATGTATTTATGCCGCAGCCGCCTGGACCCCGACCCCGACGTCCAGCTACCGCAGCATGAGCTTGAACATGGGCTTGAGCATGACGAGCATTGCTGTCCAGTAACCATCCAGACCGAACACAAGTCTTGGAAGGCGCGTAATGTTCCAAGCGCACCTCAAAGAGATGCCAGCAAAACCGTAGAGGCCCAACAAAGGTAAAGCCTATTGGGGTATTTACTTCCGAAAGGGAAACCCGTGGTCCTGAAACGCAAAGGACAAAGAGGGAACATATGCGTGGTTTTAGTCAGTAAGAGTCTAACACGCCCTCCCGCTCCACCCCAGAGCGAGAGATATCATTGGATGATTTCACAACTTAAAAGAAAATGGAAGTGGAAGTGATGTAGATAAATTATTGTTGCAAATTTTCCCAAAGACATGACCTACCTTTATTTGCCTCCTCTTTTCATCCACTCACTTCTGAATGTACCTATGTCTCTATATATTGTACGCTACTTGGACTTCATCTTCCTGTCCATAACCACGGCCTCTCAACTTCGTCATCAATTCACTGTAATTGGAGTGATGGAGTCCTATAAAAAACTTTCTTTATTACTTACCAAAAAAGAGTAGCGATTCTTTGGTTTCCAACGCATCGCTGAAAACCATCTGTAGGTGTGCCTTAGTTGTATTGTAAGTTTGTAGGCGTGCGACTAAATTATTTATCCCTACAATGAGTTTTTAATTACATTATACAATGATGATGACAACATAAAGCGTAGGAGTAGACCACCCAAACTCGCTTCGTAGGTGTTTTAAAGTCAAGATTTGAATAAAATAACGTTTCTGAACACATTCTTGCGTTCGATATAATTACTAATAAAAATATGAAGTTCCATGGAGTTTCTTGTACGTTCTTCTCCATAGAGATCTACGCTTTGGAACGTGCAATTTAGCTTCACTTTTTTTTTGACTGACCGACATTTTTACTATTCAAAAGTGCCTGTAAATTGTCTATTTGAAATAAAAGAGTTTGATTTTGATTTTGATTTTATGGATCTGTTTTGTATCTGAGGCAAATAAATTATTATTATTATAATTTTTATCACACTCGAACCATCAGGTAAGATAATGGCCACATCATCGCCTACCAAAGTGATCATGTCATCATGTAGCCGACAATAGATCATGTTTGCCTAGGAGAAGGTAACCTAATCTCTTGACTTAAAGACCCCTAGGTTGTAGTTATCAGGAAAAACAGGCTCCGGCCATTGATGTATTATAAGGGAAGTACATTACGCGCTAACATCGCAATCAGAAAACCTGGACTCGAAACTCACACATCTACACTACCTGTAATCACTAATAGACAAGGACAGAGATAAGTGCCGGTGCTGTCGTCCGAGCGATATAGCGTTAGCCGCCGAATGTGTGTGATCGACGCGACCGATGTGAAATCGTGACAATTGGCACAATTTTAGCGGTCCACACGCTAGAGGTGGGTCACCTATCTTCCGCTGTTTTGATTTAAGGGGATTTTGAGGTTGGAAAATATCTAATCACTTCTCCCGCTCCAGGGTGAAAAGAGAAGATGAGTCAAACTTTTACCGCCTTATTCCAAAACGAAATCTAAAAAAGTTCCGGAACTATTACTAGTTTTAAATGGCATTAAACCTAATAATAGTCCCGGTAATATATTTAGATCTCTTTTAATTGGTATTAAATTTAGTAATAATCCCGAAAACTATATTTAGATAGCGTTTAATCGTGATTAAAGCTAGTAATAGTCCTGGAACTATTTTAGATCTCGTTTTGGAATAAGGTGGTTAGTGACTAAAACCTACCTATTTCCTTCAGTTGTCCACATTCGAGAGTCACGGTCACTTTTTCAAACATACCCACAGCCCTAAGCAGATATAAAATATGAATTTTGCATAAACTACGAAAACATTTTTTTTTTACCAAACTCCTACAAAGATTCATACCACATTTTCACACGCTCCTCAAATCAGCGGATGTAGCTCTCAGCTCTCAGGATATACGCTCTACCGTCGAGTGCTAATCTTCAAGCACCTCTCGACGGTCCCTGAGTTAAGTAGCTCGTGGTTCTGCGCCTCTATGTCGCCCTGGTACCTTTGATCCGAGTGCTCGTACGTGATATTTCGGCGACAACAGATTCGCAAACCTATGGGAACGGATGTGCTGAGTTGCATAACACTGCTGGGGGTAATGTTGCAAAAACTCTTTCCGGCACTTATTGGGGAATTTGGTGCTTTTAGTGCTATCTGGGTACTTATAAGCAAGATTTAGATATAATATTTCACAGCTATCACACAACGCTGTCTAGTCCCAAGCAAAGCCGAGGTTGTGTTATAAGTACTAGACAACTGATAAATATTATTATATTTCTAAAAACATACATACTATATATAAATTACACACACAGAACAAATGATCGTGCTCATCACTCAAACATTTGTCCTGGGTGGGAATCGCACCCACGATCTCCAGCTTAGCAGTCAGGTCCACGAACCACTAGACCAATAGGCCAGACAAAGTATGAGTATGCTTCAGGGATTATGACAGTTTTTTTTTGTTGTTTTAAGAGGGAAATCGGGAGAGCGTGTCATATTTTAATAACTAAAACCCACTCCTATATTCTGTCTTTGCCTTGCGTTTCAGGACCCTAGGTTTCCCTTTCTGAAGACAATCCATGGTCTAAGTATGCTTCGGGCCTTGTTGGCCAACCGAAGGGTCCTCCTTCGGTTTTGCTGACATTTCTTGGAGGCGCGCGTGAAACACTACGAGCTGACTATGACTCGAGCTTGATCCGGACGGTTACCGAACGGTCGCTACCCCTTGCCGTCCGCAAGCCCACACCTACGGTGTCCAGAAATCGGAGTCGGGATTCCGGCTGCTGAGGCGTGGCGATCGCGGCGGCTGGGATTATGAAAGGGGTTTTTTTTATGGTAGGTAAAATCATCATGACAAATCTCGCCCTTGGGTGGAGCGGGAAGTAGTGTCAGACTCTTACTGACTAAAAACCTACCCCGTTCCATTCTTTGCCTTGCTCCCAGGGCCCCGGGTGCCATTTTCACATACCCTTGACCCCAGTAGGCTTCGGCCCTGTTGGGCCCCTACAGTTTGCTGACAACTCCTTGAGGCGCGCGGGAACAGTGCGCGCCGTAAACGACTTGAGCTCGGACCGGTATGTTACCGGACGGTAGGACAGCGAGCTACCCATTGCCCGCCGTCCGCGAGCCCGCGCCTACGGTGGCCGGAAATCGGGATCGGAATCCCGGCGGCGGCGGCGGCGTGTACGCCGTTGGGATTATGAAAGGGTGGAATAGCAATTTAGGTGACCCGCGTTTCTACTTAATTACCTCTCACTGTTGAACACTGATATTATCAGAGAATAAGCAAAACTGTATATGAGCGGAGCATACGAGTACAGTATGTAGATCATTGCTAGTACCAGTTTTTTAAACACTAATAATTTTAATATTGATTCACGTCTTTTACAGGTAAAATCACTATGACCGATTTATGAAAACCATGAGATAAATAAACTCTAACCTATCACAACTATGAGATAGCCTAAAGACGTGGTCCACTGAGACGTAAGGGCGGAGGGCGGAGCGGATCAGAGCAGTGAGAAGTAATTGGTATTTCCATATCCAGAAATCCTTTTGATTCAACGTTTTAAATTAACTTAAACTGAAAGGACTCGCTATGATGCTGATTTAAATAACTAATTTAAAAACTAGTTTTAACCGACTTTTCAAAAAAGGAGGATTCTCAGTTCGACCGTATACACCGTTAAATTTTGGCCGTTTTAATCCCGCGGAGGGTCGATTTGGTACATGAAACACTATCGACTTGTGAAGATAAAATTAAAAAATAAAGTACTTTTTTTCTAAAACTCGAGTTAATATTCGCATATACGAAATTAATTTCTAAACGAGTCAATGACCTTGTAGGTAGTTGTTGGTCGTTGCGTACTAACTACCTACAGTTCATCAGCTCTGCCTCGCTCAGCTGACGTTTACTTAAAGAAATTAATTTCGTACATGCGTAAATTAATTCGAGTTTTAAGAAGTGGTCGGGGTGGAGCTTCCCTAAATCCGCCCCCCTTGAGAAGCACGATTAGCCTTGGGGTAGCTTATTGTGTGGATCCCGTCTGGCGCGCCGCCGACCCAGGTAGAGGAAGGGTCCTCACCTCACCTCAGTCGCCGCGCAGATGCGTTGATGCCCGACAGGTGTTGCCTGTCGCCCAAGAAACCTGGCCTGCTCGAGGAAAGGTCCCACGGACTGGACTTCTCCTGACGTTGTCGAGTGTCGCCTCTCTCACTCCTCGTCCCTCGCGAGCATCCCAGGCGTCGCCCGCACTTAACTGTCGCACCACAAGGGTCTTCGGACCGATCGAGGGCTTGCCTTCAATCCCACTGATGTAGAAAATTTGACTTCCTTGGGGAGTCCGTGTCTTCACAGTAAGGCAGTGGTCTGGGGCAGGGCTGTTCTAAACCGCCCCAGCTAGGCGTGTTAAAAAACAAAATCGCGGATCATAGCAAATTGGCGCAACCATTCCCCCCGGGTTTGAAGGGTTACCTTCAAAGAAAAGAAAAATAACAAAAGCGAAACTAAACCCTATTACTATATCTAAACTATCAATACTAGGTAGCGAAACAACTTATAACTAACTATGCCACTACTGCTGATTAGGCAGAGGGCAGAGGCGAATAACCGGACGCAGGTACGATCCAGTTGCGGTTTTAACCTTTACGACTCGCGTTATTCCGTTCGAACCCGGAAAAACTTCTTCCACTACACCAAGAGGCCAGTGCAGAGGAGGCGCACTCTCAGTCTTCAGTATCACCACAGTACCGACTGTGACTGGATCTGAAGGAGTGTTCCACTTTTGACGCGACTGCAGCGTATGCAGATAATCTGTCCTCCATCGCTTCCAAAAGGACTGAACTAAGCTATCTAGCAGAGCGTGACTACAAGGTTTATGTGATTCTAAACTACGAAATTCTATTGAAAAATAAAATTTCTGCAATTCTCGAAGTACAACTGATTCAGCTCTATCCAAATCAGCTGCGATTATAGAACAACGCGATGGTAATAATCTCAAAAATCTTAGGACGTAAACTACACAGCGTAATAGTCTCGACCAAGACGAGACTCGATTAGACAACAACAAAACAACTGACTCTTCACGCGGAACTGATACTACAAGCGTATGTTTCTTCTCCTCGGGCTCTGAAACAGTAGCGGGGTTAAACGGAGCACTTGGCCACTCGTTAGGAGTGGTATGAAGCCAGGGAGGGCCACAAAACCAAAGCGGATGATTTAAAATTTGCGCAGGAAGCAAACCACGTGAGAGACAATCAGCTGGGTTTTCTGTTCCAGCGACATGGAATATATTTTCCGGTGACAATTCAGCTTGAATCTTAGCCACCCTATTTGCGACAAACGTGCCCCATCGATGGGGTGAAGAGTGGGCCCAACATAGAGCAACGGTTGAGTCTGAAAACGCTACAATTCTCTCTATATTAATGCGAGGACGACAAGTTTTGACTATAGATGTAATCAATTGAACCAACATAAGGATAGCGCAGAGTTCGAGACGAGCAAGAGAGACAACCTTACGAGGAGATACCTTTGATTTTGCGCTAATGAGGAAAACTGAAATGTTATCGCCATTTTGGACCTGAAAGTAAACCACTCCCCCGTAAGCCCTCTCACTGGCGTCTGCGAAACCTACCACATTAACAACAGTGTCTGGTACTATACCAACATGGCAAGGAATCTGTATCAGATCGAGCATTGGAAGCTCTTTCCTATAGCGAGCCCACAACTTAGCAACACTGTCAGGAGCGGTGTCGTCCCAATCACAGTTGGAAAGCCAAAGCTCTTTTATAAGCAGCTTTGCATACAAAACGACAGGAGCTACAAAACCCATTATATCCCATATCCGAGCTACACATGCTAGGATAACGCGTTTGGTACAAGTTGGCGGAGTCGAGCTAATTTTAAGACTGAACATATCAGTTGCGGGTGACCAACTTAAACCAAGGATCTTATGCGAATCACTATCATCGAATTCCTTTACCGAAGTCAACCGGTGTGACGGTGGAATCGACTCTAATGTAGCTTGCGAGTTGCTTGTCCATTTCACCAGATCAAATTGACCGGACTTCATGAGGCTGATTACTTGAGCAGCGGTCTCTATAGCCTCTGCTTCACTAGGTACACTGTACACAAAATCGTCCTTGTACAATCCGGTTTCAATAGTGGCCCTTGCTTTCGGGTATGTATGACCCTCGACAGCGGCCAACTGCTTGATAGTGCGAAGAGCGTGAAAGGGACTAGACTTAAGCCCAAAACAAACACGATTGAATTCGTAAACCTTCAAAGGTTCCTGCGGAGAAAATCTATACAAGAAGCGTTGGAATCTACGGTCACATTCTCTGATTCCAATACTAAGAAACATTTGCCGAGCAGAGAGCGCAATAGCAAACAAGCGAAAATTTACTATTATTTCAAATAAGTTACCCTGGAGGTTCTGACCACAATACAAGATATCGTTAAGCGATATGCCAGTGCTAGTTTTAGCGCTACCATCCATAACCACACGCAGTTTAGTTGTAAGCTTGTCTTCTCTAACAACTCCATGGTGCGGGATGATGTAAAACGGGTAATCACGTGTCTCCTCAGTCTCGGCAGGCGCTGATGAGATATAACCTTTATCTAAATATTCGATCAGCACATCATCATAGGCTTGCTTCAACTTAGGAGACGCCTGCATCTTACGTTCCAAGCATAGAAAGCGTTTTTCTGCGGAGGCACGGGAGCCACCGAGCGAAAAAATATCACCCTTGAAAGGGAGCGCGACAACATAACGACCATCTTTATCACGAGTAGTCGTGCGGGTATAAATCTCCTCAGTGACCTGATCCTCAGGGCTGAGAATAGGCGGGACATTGACCTCTTCAATCTCCCAGAACTTGCGGATGGTAGACTCAAGCGGCGGCTCGACGGTGCAACAGTGCGACACAGTCGAGTAACTATCTAAACAAGCGGGTGCGGAACCAACTATAACAAACCCGAGAACTGTTTCCAGTGCGTGCGGAGCGGGGTACATCGGAAGACCTTGAACTTTACGTGATAACTGGAGATGCGGGAGAATCGAAGCACCGATCAATAGATCGATATCTCCAGGGAAAGCGTAATTTCCGTCGGCTAACTGCAAGTTCTTAAACTCCGTCAGCATGGACGTGTCAACCGGTACCGTGGGCAACCGTTCCGTAATCTTATCTGCGACTAGCGAATCCATTTCAAACGAAATATTACGATTAAAACGTGAACTAAATATTATTTTAATGGAACCGTGAATGGTTGCCTTTAAACCTCCAAAACCTTTCACTTCTGAGCGGGATGACCAATTATTAAAACTAAAACCAAGGCGTTGACAACAATCCCGAGTAATAAAATTACTCTGGGAAGCGCCATCTAGTAGCGCTCGAACGGTGTGCGGTTTGCCAAAGGCATCTACAATGACAACTTGCGCGGTCGCAAGTAAAACGGTAGTGATTTGAGTACCAGCGGCGGAAAGCGAACACAATGTTACGTCGTTTGCACTTGCAGCAGGCCGCGCGTCACAAGCGTCGCGCGTCCGCGCAGGCCGCGGCCGCGATGGCAGCTTACTACTCTCAAAATGTAAGAAGGTATGATGTCTAGCTAGACATTTACGACAGCTAACACCACTGTTACATGACGTAACCAGATGTTTGTCACTTAGACAATTAAAACACAAATTATTAGTGCGGACAAACTTGTAACGATCCCTAGGCGATAATCTCTGAAATTCCGAACACTTGTACAGCTGTGTATGGCTACCCTTACACAGAGAACAGTCAGGTGTTGAGGCGGTATTAACTAGCGTATGTGCAGTCTTGACTGACTTCGATGACGCGTCTATACGGCGATCGGAACCTGTCCTATTCGTGACTTCATGACGTGCCGACGTGCGCTGCAATACCTTAATATGGTCGCGAATAAAAGATTCTAAATCTTTGAACTTAGGTATTTCGTTACCGCGCTGAGTCGTTTCAAACAGACGAACAGTTTCAGGATCTAATTTCTTTAAACCGATATACAAAAACAAAAAGTCACAGAGGTCATTGACCTTTAGGTTCTTTACTGCACGAACAGATGATGCGAAAATATTTAAAAACTTCTCTAAATTATGATCGTTACAAACGGAAAAACTTTTCAAATCGAATAATTGATCTAAATACGCGGTGGCTACTAATCGCTTATCTTCGTATTTTGTTTTTAAAGTGTCCAAAACTAAAGTGTAATTTTCAGCGCTAAACGTAATTCCAGCACAGACAGCCTTTGCCTTACCGGTCAATTTTTCTACGAGATAATGCAATCTCTCGTGATCTGTCAGCGATGTGTTCCTATGTATTATATTTTCGAAACTATCTATAAATAAATTCCAATTTCGAATGTCACCATTAAATTCAGGTATTTGAATTGGCGGCAATCGTGGGCGTTCGCGAGGAGGGTTGGATAAACCACCAGCGGGGGGGGGAGTCTCTAAACTCCTAGCAATACGTTTGATACGACAATACAAGTCATCAAAGGACGACAATGCCTGATAACTCACACAGTAATCAGGATTTAACTCCAACTCTAAAATGTTTATATTATTAATTGTAGATTAAAAATCCGCGCGCAAACTATCTAAAGTTTCCAACGAACACAAGAAAGCATCTCTAATCGCCAGATCCGAGATTTGCAAAGATTTATCACAAATTGATTGAACACGTGAAAACTGTGAGTCCCTTTTAGCGTATAAAAGCTTTAACTGAACCTTTAAATCAGTACTAACCTTGGTTCCCTTAAGAGACATCTTGTTTTGATATATTCACACTATACACTCAAACAAACACTTAACGAATTATTAAGTAAGCGATAATTATCAGATAACAATATGGTAATATTGTAAACAACAAAGTGAACGGCGAACGAACGGAATAACCTGAATCAATGAGTGAATATTACCCAATTTCTCGATTAAATCATTCACGTCGTTCATATGCGTATATAATCTATGGTTTATCCGTTTCCTACAAATATTCACTCAACAATGAACGGGTATTTTTGAAATGCGTCTACCTACATGCAATTTGTAGGACTTCCGAATGAATTTTGTCAAGAAAAAGAATGCGATCGATTTATATCTACGCTGATATTTACGTAGCTAACTATAATTATGCGGTGCGGTTGACGGCGTAGGTACCGTAATTATCAATGGCTCTTTAATTATACGAGCGAAATAACGATTAGTTGCCTAAATGCCTAGATGCGGGTTTTCTACTATTATATCTAGGTAAACAGGCGCGTTGCGTTTATTCCCTATGGAACAAATACTATATTGCGAAATTACAAGAAAATGATTCACGATCCGGCTCGAAGGACCAAAAGTAATGGTTGCGCGAATTTGCTGTGGACTGTAGGTTTAAAAAAGCGATCTAAGGTTTGTTAACAATATGCAGATACTGTGCCTGGATGGGACGGAAACTAGGAAGGAACACTGACCTTTTGACCTCGAAGGTTCCACGTGGCGCCGGCCGGCGAACCCCGACTTCGTACTTTCAAATCACTGCCAGGTCCTGAATTGCACTACACTGCACTATTGTTGAGTCTTTGAATGATTGGATCACGAAATAGTCAATTTTCTTGTAATTTCGAGCGGGCAATGTTAGCGGAGCGGTCACATTCACAATCGATGCACAAACGTCAATGTCAATTCATTTCTAGAGGTCGTGCGGGAAGGCAAACGGAAGGGATAGGATTGCTAGGCCAAAAAAATAAATTACAAAAAAAACAAAATCGCGGATCATAGCAAATTGGCGCAACCAAAAGGTACAGCAACTTTGGAATTGTTGGTTTATGAACAGTGAACCACCTGTTTTGAATAACTCGTCTAAGATCCAAGTTTTCTCTAGTGTTAAATGATTTACTTGCAGTTTCTTCCTTTCAAATTCTATAATCCAATTTTATCCTATTTCTTATTCTGTACCTATAATCATTGTTAGTCGGTATCACTGCTTACAGATATCTAGGTAATAACAGGAACGAAAATCTGTGACGCCATCTTAATATTTTACTGTCCCATTGCTAGGCAACGGCCTCTTTCCATTTCTTCTATTATTTCCAACTCTAAGTCACGTCTTGCCAATTTCTAAGGAAAACATCCAAGTCCTCCCGCCGTCTCCTTCTTGGCCTGCAGCGACCTCGTTGTACGATTTCAGGGCACCGGTTTTGTATTTTACAGGCCTACTCCTCAATCGGCATGTGACAGACATGTCCAGGCTCGTTAGATTTGATTCAATTTTATTTTAATTGTTGATAGGTTCGCACTTGACCGCTGTCTCACCTGATGGAAAGCGATGATGCCATCGACGATGGAGCGCGCTTACCTAGAAGTAAACTTTTCACTCCTGACTTGAAGATTAGCAGTGTTGTAGCCATCAGAGGAAACAGTCTCTGGCAGGGAATTCCACTCCTTAGCTGTACACACAATGAATGTGTTCCCAAAACGTTTTGTGCGTATGGGTTTTTTTTTTTTTTTGGGTAGGTAAAATCATCCAATGACAAATCCCGCCCTTGGGTGGGGCGGGAAATAGTGTCAGACTTTTACTGACTAAAAACCTACCTTTCCGTTCCTTGCCTTTATCCTGGGGCCTTTGGTGACAGTCTCACATAACCTTTGGCCCCAGTAGGCTTCGGCCCTGCTGGACCCCTACAGTTTGCTGACAACTCCTTGAGGCGCGCGGGAACGGTGCGCGCCGTAGACGACCTGAGCTCGGAAGGGTCTGTTACCGGACGGACGGACAGCGAGCTACCCATTGCCCACCGTCCGCGAGCCCGCGCCTACGGTGGCCGGAAATTGGGATCGGAAACCCGGCGGCGGCGGCGGCGTGTGCGCCTTTGCCTAATGCGGTCGGCCTCCTCCTTTACTAGCATTACTGCTTCGCAAAAGGAGGCGACCGCCTGCCACTCCTCCTCGCTCCGGAGCATGGCTTGAACCAAGCCCCGGCGCGAGAGATCGCCGCCGATCGCCCCCACGAGGACACGGCGATGCTCTTCCCAAGCGGGGCACACCTCGACTGTGTGCTCCACCGTGTCCACCGGGCGGTCCGCACAGTGGCGACACCCGGGCGTCGTCTCCGCACGAATCTTGTACAGGTACGGACTGAACTTGCCGTGTTCGGTCAGCACCTGCGCCAAACGGAAGGTGACGACGCCGTGGGTTGTGCGTATGGGTGGGATGGCCACCATGTACCGGTGGCGCATCGCCGTCAGCCTGGTGGTCCGATGGTGGAATGGTGGATGGTCGAATGGAGGGATTGGCGGAATAAGTATGTAGTAATAAAATCAAAACTTAGAAAACAGAAAATTTATTACAATTTTGTAAAATAAATATAATTAAAATCCTTAAAATAATTGTACAAAACGAAACAAAATACAACAATCCTTATGACTTAAGTTTCTAATTTATTCAATAAATTATTCGTTTTATTCTAAAATACTTTGTACGAATTTTCATAGTTACTTTATAAAACAATGTCACTGACGAACGCCCGCTTACAATTAATCTTAAAAACTAAAGCTATTTACAATTCTTGTACTAGTCTAATAATCTCACTTTGGTAAACTGTGGTTAATGAGTTTCTTCTCTTACAGTAAAACCTACAATTATTATTTATCTACTTATTCTAAAAAAAATAAACTGGAAAAACTCGTTCATATGAACTCTGGTCAAATAATTATATAACTCTCGGATATTTTTTGCGTACATTATTCAAAACAGTTCAATCAATTCGAAATTTAAATTATGCCAATAGTTTTCGTGAATAATAGAGTTCTTGAACTTTACACTCGATACACAACACACACAGATAAAGTCACACACACTTACATAATATTATATGTATTTATAATAACTAATGAACACATAAGTACCTAACCATTTTTAATTTATTGAGGTACTAACTATACTGAATTGATTGGAATATACCTATATCTGTTTATATAAAACTGAAACATTTATATACAAATAAAACGAAATAAGCAATGATTTAGTAAAAAAAAAACAATTATTTAATATGGGAGAAGGGAAGAAGAAGATTGCAATCGTACAGGAAAAAAACATACTGGAATTTAAATATGTAAAAGTAAATTTTAACTTCATAGACTACTACCACCTTATTCTGCGATCTAAAATAGTTCCGGGACTATTAGTACTACTACTACTACTACTAGGTTTAATCCCGATTAAACACTATCTAAATGTAGTTTTCGGGATTATTACTAAATTTAATACCAATTGCAAGCGACCTAAATGTACTCGTATTTCCCGGACTATTATTAGGTTTAATGCCAAATAAAACTAGTAATATGTAGTCCCAGAACTATTTTAGATCGCGTTTTGGAATAAGGCGGCTAGAGTCTATACATTTAAAATTTGAGGCCATAAGACCAAAGAATTTAGCAACATCGTGACCGAATGGTTACACTCAAATTATAAACTCAAAGAAGTTAAATTAGCAAGTCATACCTTCGCAAATTCACAAAGCCATGTTACACAAATTACTTGAAATGACCAAACAAATCGATCTAACGAAACATGTAAACGTTTACACAAACAACTTTACTAACATGTGTACAAAACGAAGGTACAAAGTTAAAATCAACGTTACTTGGTATTCTGCGCATTGGTGTTGCATTATACATAAGGACATGATTCGGGCGACGAGACATTAGTTCGCCGTCGACTGCGAGATGCATACAAAGTGTTCCATGACACTTGTATGAGAAGATGGATGGCTGTGACGTCAGCACCTTTACACTACCCGCGCAAAACTACATTTAAAGTCTCTTCTATGCAAACTGCGCGCATGATG
This sequence comes from Leucania comma, assembly GCA_958295575.1. Classification (NCBI taxonomy): domain Eukaryota; kingdom Metazoa; phylum Arthropoda; class Insecta; order Lepidoptera; family Noctuidae; genus Leucania; species Leucania comma. The sequence continues at coordinate 13,944,215 of OY282480.1, read as the reverse complement.
GTCGATATACGACTGTCGCAGAAGCATCTTATTAAGATTTGTATCTTAGCGTACGAATAGTATGGGAAAATTTCTTATGCATGGGATTTTAATGCTTATCGACTTCGAAAGATTATGTTACACACTTCATCGGCTTATGATAATTTGGAAAAATGCTCTTGAGGATTTGTATGGCATTTCAATATTTTACTAGACTCTAATAAGCTTGGTGTCGCCAAACTAGAAAACAGAGTTTTTAATTCTATTGTCTTATTAATCTATCTCTTGGTTTGCCAAGAGATTTTTCACAACGAACTGAATGGAGGGCTACAATGTCAAGAAGATTTACTCGACAACGCACCGCCACTTATTGTTTGAATCCTAAATTACTGTTTTGATAGCTGATGTGCATTCGTGCACTCAACTTAAGGTTCAGTTAAAAACCAGCGTCAGGCAACTAAGCACTTTGTAGTTATCTGACATTTTGTTGAAATGAAGTTATTTGATGCAGTTTTGAGAACACACTATGTTTTGTTTTAAGTTCATTATTTTTGGTCCTGCATTGTATTTATTTAATGTGCCAAATAATCGTATTTTCTTCTTCCATAATTTTAAACAAAAAAAAGTGCTGTGCATATGTACTCTATATGACTCCGAATTTTCGTTCAAAACACCTATTTATTCCTCAGATTTTCCTTTTAAAGTATAAGAAACAATTTCATTCACGTTGCTCTGATTTGATCTCGTGTAGCCAGTCGGAGGCCTGGGACCGGTTCCCCTCTTCATTACTGACACACGGTACCGAGAAACGGACGTACCAACAATACGCACATTACGCTGCCACTACTTCACCAGCTTAACGTACGCTCTTAACATTTAAAATGAGATACTTCGAAAAAAATCAATGGTTTCGTGGTACAACAGATATCTCAATCTTCGCGCACAATGTGGGAATTGGACGAGGAAAAAATGTATTGGAATGTGGTTCAATTTTAATAAATTGTGTGAAGTATTAAGACGACGCCAGCCAATTTGTTTCAAACGAATATAAATCACTTGAACTACTTCTTTGTTAGCCACTCAATCATTACTGACATTGCACCACTAATTGCTGACAAATCTAAACACGTAGAAGAACACACATTCATCTCTTGAAAGCAACAAATCTACTAAAAACTAAAGCACTTTTTTAAACGGATGTCATAGAAAAATACGTGTATCAAAAGCAGCTCTGAAAAAAAATCTGGCATCCCATGCCGCATATTTGTAAAACGTTAACCGACGCCCTACATCACTGAGAACGATTAGTGCCGTCTACCGGATTTAGCTACGACTGTGTCATTAGATCAGCCACTTCCCTAATCCATGCAACATCTCACACACAGCTCAGCTAACACTCTGTCCTGCACAGTTTGTATGATACAGAAAGAGATCCAAGACTTTCTCTTTGACGTAAATATGTGAGGATGATGGTGTTACCGGAACAGTCGTTAGATCAATCGGCGTGGCGCTACATGGGGAACAGACCAGCATTTGTCACCGGACCACCGGCGCCGCAGTATTTATAGCGACGCCTGCGCAACCCGTGGGCGGCGACACATCCACGACACATATTAAAGACAATAGTTAAAATATAAACAACAATCTACATAATTACCCTTGATTCCCTCACGATAGCCTTAAGTTAACTAATACTGTTTTTACATTATGTACACTGTATTGTACTTCAATTTACTCCTACTTAGCCGAAATTATTTCTATCTAGAAACACTACAGAATCTTTCACACGAATAGTCTCTTCTATGGCAGCGTCCTTATGAAATATTTCTTTAATATACACTTTATACTATTAGCAGTAAACTTCTATCACGTGATGAAGCTATAACTGGACGCACATATCAACACTATTAGTCCGGAGATTCGGGCATAGTTCGCGGCACTGACCGTTGGCACTTCCTCTATGGGGGGCTTCTTGTGTTTCTCTCCATGTCTATCATGGTTCTTCGTATGATTCTTCATTTTATGGTAGCATAGCCTCGCTAGATTGTTCTGCATTCTTGGACAGTCATAGTCATTACCGTCACATTGGCAGGCTGTTAACGCCGCCGCTTTATCCTGTTTTCTTAGGATTTCTATAGAGTTAAGGCACTTGTTGGAGCATTTTCTACCTCTGAACATAGACCGACAGAGTCTGAGGTAGTATTGAAGGGCGGTGGCGCACTGTGCGTCAGCAAGGCAGATGAGCTGTGACAGGCTGCAGGAGGAGGTTGCGTTGGCTGCCCCCTTCAGCACTTGAGGTCTACAGATGTCGATGCGCTGTTTCGCTTCCAAGCAGTATTCATCTTCGCATTCACACTGTAACAAGAGAGAAATAAATTAACGATTAATGACTTCTAAATATTGCATTTTAGAATAAATATGTTATGACCTTTTTTTTTATAACCTTTCCATCTTTGTCTTGGCTTATAACCTACACAAAAATTACAAGAAACAAAGAATGGTAGGCATGAAAAATCTTATAGATAGAAAAGAAACATAATATCGAGTTTCTTATCAAATGTTTCAACCTACATACCCACACGCAACGCTCTCCATTCAAAACTGCATTCAAGATTACAAAATACGTTATGTAAAAGAAAATCTATTAATAATTCAATGTAATAAAGTTTTAGGGAAACTCGTAAATCCTCGCGGTCCATGGCGCATAATAATAACGTTGTAGAACGTAAAATACATTTTACGACACCAAACATTCCGGAATCTATCCACTATCAAAACATGGCGTGATTTGTGAAATTTATAACTCGACTCGGATTATACTTGAACATTAACTCAGCTTAAATAGATGGCCCATTAGTTCAGCTTACTGAAATTACCATTACAGATTATTTCAAGGCTTTAAAACAAATGACTGCGCATTTCAATGGCCTGCATTAACACTACAATTTACAAGAACAAACGAAGGATCAGAGAACACATAAGAATGCACTCATGAATAGCTAATACCGTATAAAATCGCAGTCTCGCTCGGAACGAAGAGAAACGACCTCGGAAATTGGCAGTTGCTTCGTTAAGATGCAACAATCGGTTACGCTCTCAAAAAGGTCAATTTACCGGATATCTAGCGCGGATTAATGAAGACACGGCCGCCCGTCTTACGCTTAGTTTTTTGTGAGATCACAGCAACACCTGCGCAAGAGTCGACGCTGCGGTAGGTCCCGATCAAGACGTCAAATCTCAAGGCTGTGCGCGGCCGCTCCTTTGCTCTGCCTTTCGATATACATTGCCCAACGTAGTACTCGTAATCACACTCGCTACTGCGATATAATTAAAGGTTCGACCGGTTTAAGTTCAAAATGCTGCTTTATCTATGCATAGTACTGGCAAAATAGAAAATATGTAAACGATAACACTATAAACGCACCTGCTTTATGTAAAAGTGTAACAGCAGAAGTTAATGGACATTTAATTCGATAGTACGAAAGTAGTCCTTAAAATTCATGTGCAAGATGTAAATAAGTTCGAATATGGTGTAATGTCTTCTGTAATTTACTGCGAGGAAGCACCTGCGCGACTGGGGGGTCCATGAGTCGCAGATAGGAAGGCTTTTTGTTGATACAATTGCGAAAGGTGATATACAATTTCATTACTCCTTTGACTTATAATCTTGAACACAAAAAGCTGTCTTTGAAAAAGATCGAATATGAAGTACATATTCCTTTAATTGTGTTGATACGAGTACACTAACGCTAGTTGCACCTACGGCGCGGCGTGCTAAATCTATTCTAAACGTATGAGTAAGTTAATACCAAGAACAGTACAGTATCATCTATGTGCTGCATATAATAGAATATCAATATTTATAATATTAAAAATGTTTACGAGACTAATGAAAAACTTTCAAAGAAGCTAAAATTTTATTTCTAAAACCAAAATTAACAGACGCAAATTAGCTCTAACCATCGCTCTACCAAACAATCTCACAACAGTTACAGGTAATATTCCTTTGCCTGACGACAACGTCGGTTTACACAAAAGATAAGATATTTAATTATGACTAAACAAAGTATGAGCTCATAATAAAACGATTGTCTGTTTGTAGATAATTTACTGTTGGCAGTTGCTTGATTACCTGAAAATCGTTTTACAGCCGTTAAATTACGACAAGATGCAGACGGTGTCAATAAAATTATTTAATTGGGTGTAGGACGTTTTAGTGCAATTGCCTGACTGTGTCAGTTGATATGTATTATGTTATTTATTTAGATTTATTCTGTATGTACGTAGTAGAGGTGAATTTTAGTAATGAATGTGAGGGTCTAGTTGAAGTGAAAGATTTCTTGATGAATGTGGATGCGGTTACACAATACGAAGGAAGTTGGACAAAAAGTAACAAATTCATGGATTCTGTGAATGCAGTTAGAAAGCGATGAAATTGAGATAAAAGCCGAAAGAAATGATTTAGGAGAAAACGCGCTTGATTTGACCATATACGAAATGAAATACGGGAAGAAGGCGAAGGCGATGCGAGGTTCTGAAATAACTCGATCTTAGACCTTCATATGACAATGATCGAATCATGTTCGACAAAGACTTAGGTCAAAAAAAAACAATTCATATCCCCAATTTCTGAACTAAGCATTTGAAGTTGAATATTTCCCAAACTCTTCTTTCACATGAAAACTTATGAAAATTAGGCATTAATGTAGGGTTTTAGACAATCTTAATTGAGAGACCTGGCCTAAATCTATATCGAAAATAAATCTGCCATAATTCGCTATAAAATTCCATATCCACGTATATTTAGATTATGTTTCCATAGATTATCATGCCACACTCTCTTCACAGGAATATCTGCTAGCTGTCTCACTGCTTGGTGTAAGTGCATTAGCACCACTTGAGACCACATGTAGCAGTAACGTGATAATTGAAAGATCAAAATTGTGCATAAACATTACCAGGTTGCTCCACCTACACTGTAGATAGAATAACACTGTTATGGATATGACGATTGTTGATTTGAAGAAAGTGCCTCCTAAAGCTTGGAATGATAGAAGAGAAGTTGAAATCTGCTTTATAGCAACAATGCCATACTATAAAGATATATCTAAAGCCTACGCCTATAGCTTTTCTACTTCAGACGGAAGATATTTTGTCACATGTCTCTTAGTTCTATTATCTGAATAACGTAGTGGTTCTTGAGCATTCCATTTCTGCTGAGGCATACCTTACAAATATATACTAAGATGTCTGTCTTCTTTTTATCTATATTAAGGAGCTTTGTAACAATATTGACTATGTCGCTCCATCATAGCCGAATTTTGAATTTTAAGTCCTGTTTTCCTGATTCGCAATTATCTTTGCAGTCTTTCACAGCTTTAAAGTATGTTTTTTTGGTTTACTGAGGCTCTTAAAAACTGTTTCTGACACAAAAAGAACACCTGAAGAAAAGTTACCTGTACAACCGCATTATAACCACAACTGTAATTTTCTGCCACCGACTTCTTAGAAATGTTTCACATGTTCAGTATACAAACACTCAATAAAGCTTATTGAAACACTAATAAAGCCAAAAGTACGCACGCTCTGTTTATCACATTCACGTGCCTCTCCTCGTGAAGTGAATCGCCAACAATCCAGCATTTTTCGAATATTTCTTCCCAGTTTAGAATCATGAAATCTTTATAGCCAGTATTAAGGTGGAGAAATGTACGCTGTATGCGTTAATCCATATTCAAAATTGAGGTATTCAAAAATCTTTTTCGGATTTAATTTACAATTTGTATTTAACTTAGTCTATTTTATAATCGATCTCAAATAGACTATGTGAATCGATTAAAATAAGGTTGACAATCGTTGAATCCATCGTTATTTGAAATTCAGTAAATTACTTTATAACCTCGGTAATAATGCAATGACTGTTTTCATAAAACATTAATGGATTTTAACCACAATTTTGCTATACACTTTACCTGTCAAGTCAAAGAGCGTGAAATATACTCGTATACGTGAACAGAGACATATTTATTTCTTTGAAAGTTTGACAGCTCTCGTGGTTCAAAATTGTAACTTGGTCCAGCGAGAGACGTACTAGGTACCTACCAAGTTAGTTCACGAACGAGGTCGGCAACCGCGACCCTCGACGTTCCTTCGTGTCGGACAAATCTGCCCACAACGTCTAAATTAGATTTTATTGCGGGGCGTCTGCTACATGCACCTTTACATAACCAAGTAAGCAAGACCCCTTCCCTCCCATCCTGGTTAACAAACTAAAGATCATAGCTTATGGTCGTATCCCCAATTGAGTGAGGCGTAAGCTGTAAACAGCTGTTATATGAGGAGTAATTGTGACAAGTCCGAACTCTGAATAACCAATTTGAATAGATTCATACTGCAGTTTATAAATAGATGATGATTGCAGTGCACAAGTGGCTGTTCAGATGATAGATTTATTAGACAGCGAGTCCACTTTCAACCCGGGTAATGAAACGATTGGAATTGAAGCACTCAATAGTATCAGCTTAAATTATTCTATAGAGACAGATTATCTGGCCCATCTTTAATACTTTGGAAGTAAATCAAGGATTCCCTTGACTCCACACTTTTTGCACATTTTTATCATCACATTTCATTTAAAAGGCGAAAAGATGTTTGCGTTGCGTGTGTGTGTGTGTGTATATTTGTTACTTTCAAACTCAAACAATTGAATGGATTTAAATGTTCGACCCACGGATAGACCATGTCCTGTCATTGCACATAGGATTCTATCTTATGACTTTTTATCCCGGGATATTTTTACTTATTATTATTACGGGCTAGCTAAGCTAGTCTCCAATATGCCTAACCCAACAACCGTAAAATGTAATAACATTCACGATGCACATATAAAATTATATTTATTATTACAAGAACTTGGCTTTCTAATACAATTCCAGTGCAAGCTACGCGTGAATGGAGATATTCTGTGAAACAATAGTCTATTACTAGACTCAGTGAATGAAGCTATAGTGTCGGATAGGAACATATTCAAGAATTAGATTGCATATGGCTGAACACACTCGTAGTCTCGTATTTGCAAGTCTAGATACAGGTTAATAATATCCGTTAGAACTTTAGACTACAATTTCCTTATGATCTTTAGGAAAGTTGTGGCTTCGAGGGCTGAGAACGCATAAATGACATATCCATGAAATTGGATGAGCATATGGAAGAACAGAAAACGCCAGCAATTATTATCCCAATTTGGAATTTCCAGACTACATGGTAATAGTGCATTAATATGGCACCTTCTAATAAAGCCCTAGCAAGAACTGCTATATATACGACTAATCCAAGTGGAATGCCAAAACTATGTGGGCATGACAGAGTAAAGGTAATGGCGCAGATTTTTTTTTATAATTTAAAATAATAAACCTGAGAGATGTTTGGAATTAGGTTGAAAGTCATCAAAAACCTCGTCTTGCTCCTCGTCTTAAGCGAGAGCGAGTATCAACCCGTGTACATCTTGTTAGTGGTTGTGCAAAAAAGAACCCCGGGGACCTGGAGCGAAGGCGAGGAAGGAACAAGAGTGGACTTAGTCAGTAAAAGTCTGACACGGCCTCCCGCTCTACCCGAAGGTGGGAGATGTAATTGGATGATTTCCCTCCTAAAAAAAGGCCTCATAACTTCCGATACTCTTTACGTTAAAATTTATAATAATGTGTGTTTATATCCGCTGACGCGTAACTTGTCACTGCAACATAATCGTTAAATCTTTCAATGTTAACGTTGGACATCCGCCAAAGCAACTCGGGCAAACTTGAGTTAATTCACTTTCCACGTTGGATATAAAATTATATTTGTTTTACTCATAAAGTAATGAGGTGTCAAAATATTTGCAGTGCTAAAATTGTGTGATACTGATAGGTAGACTAACATTCCAGTAGGCATAGTAACATTTTATCTAAAAAATGAGCGCCCTCATTTGTTTGAATTTACGCGAAAACTTCCTCTCACTTCAAAGGAAATTCTAGAGTGAACGTTTGAGAATTTTGTTTCAGCTTTTAGAATGCTCTACTGGGTTTTGCACACCAAAATCCTTTGAATACAACACCTGGGTCTCAAGTATGCTATTACAATAGTATATAATTGATTTCATAATTGTTGATTTTGTCAATTTTAGTAATTTACTAATATAACGCCGTCATTATGACTATCCAATGGTCAACCATTAAACATGTGGCACAGAATGGTAATCTAGTACATAATGTCCAATGAATGTCTGACGGATGCGGTAATTTGCTAAGATTTTGACAGTTCCTTTGATCAGTGACCTACAAGACAGCTCGTAACACAATTCTATTACGAGAACACTGAACGACCAATGATCGGTTATTATGTATTAACAGATTACGAACTTTTAGGAAAATGACAATGGGATCGTGTTGGAATAACAATATTATGAAAATTGCAGACTAGGGCCCCTAGTAGTTTTGTAACTTTACTAACTTTAGACAAAAAAAAAGATCTTATTGTCCAGCCAGATTCAATGTACATGGCACTAGCGTCTTCATTAGGAATCCTTGTGTCGTAGAAACTAATCTCCTTCATTTTACAAAAGTAGCAGAAGAAAGGTGAACATAGTAAGCTGGGTCAGATTTTAGAGGCGACAATAATGTAATAGTACGTTTTGATACAAGTGCAAATAGTTTGTCATTGCGACCAAGGTGGAATTCGCAGGAGTCGTAGGCGAGTGTGTTATGGAGCCGAGGGCTGCAGTAACTAATTTGCACGTACATATATCAAACGACGTTTTTCAATAATTTGCGACTCGTTGGGGTTGACCCGTGGGATAAGAACGGTTTTTCGAGTAATTGTATTAACTAATATGTATGTGCACTTAATATTTTTTTTTTCTCCTACTCACATTCATCAGCTCCTTCCCCTCTTCGGTGGATGTAAGCGCGATCAAGGCATTCCCGCACTCCCTGGGACAGGAGCTGGCCTTCGTGGGCTCGGTGAGCACGGCCTCACACATCATCATGTAGTTGCCGAGCGCGGCGCCGCAGCCGGTGCGGTAGGCGCAGCGCGTGCGCGCCTCCGTGCACGACATCGCGCCGCCGACCGCTGCGCACGCGGCCAGTAACGCCGCTACCAGCCACATCACCTGGAATAAAAAAAAACATCTTTATATTTTAATCACCCTTTCAGCGCCCACGTCTGATTGGGATAACGAGTGTTTTCGCATCCTATTCGCCAGAGCTAGGTCTTCAATCACCATATGGACAGAAGAACTGACGATATGGAGTATTTGGTCGTGGATGTGCGACCCTGGCGGACTAAACGCAAGAGTGTTTGTCAGATATATCCAATGTAGGCGGTAAAAAGGTTAAAGAAGGAGATCTACGTGTTCTTTGAAAGATTTTCTGGTGAAACTGGCTGCAATTATAATGTAGCTTTAGCTCAGCTTTAGACATGACAACACTGGCAAGATTTTGATAAACTTATTATTATCACAAAGTTTTATAACTAATAACATTAATTCTAAATAATAAACTAGAGCGTTTTCAACTGAAATTTTTTTGCTATCCTTTACGCTAGTCTTTTACTGACTAGACCCCAATCCTGTTCCTTCTTTGCCTTCGTTCCAGGGCCCCGGGGTTCACTTTCACATTTCAGTTGCCCTGTGTCGTTTATCATTCGTTAATTAAGTATGCATTAAAGTTACCTACATGAAAACTTGATATTTTTCAACCAAAAGAACTAGTAGCAATTCAAGTGGTCTTGTAGATATATCGCAAATAAAGAAGTCAAGTACAAGGTAATTGCGCAAACGTAAGCTCTTTTTCTAACTAAGCTCTAGCTAACCTAACCTTTACAACAATGTCAAGCGTACAAATTCAGTTGTGGTAAAATACAATATCGACTACTATGTATCGATAATGAAGTTGTACCCCTAACGTTGTCTCGCATCTCTCGGAATCATCCGTCGGTAACTCTCGGGTAATCTCGCGCTCACTCGGCCATGTTCTCGGAAGGGCTGAGCCGCTTCGTAAACAAACAGAATCGCGCCACGTCCACTCGTCACTCGCTACTAACTTACACGTTTACCGTAACATTGAGATAGGGTTGGCGATACTTTGGTCTAGTATGGGAATTAATTTTTAGAGCTTGCATTACATCAAAAACGTTATCATGTATTAGTACAGCAGCTCGACTAGATGTCGTTTAGTGTAGTCAACCTCCCGGAAAGTTCGATTACTCAGGAAAAATACTATGAAAACCAAATTTGCTTCGCTAGGTAGGACATAAGTTCTACCAGTCTGTTTCCTGGTAGATACAACTAGTGGTCTTACTCTTAAGTCAGGAGTGAATAAGTTACTTCAGATAGGTATACTCTCTCATCGAGCACATCATCGCTTACCGTCAGTTGAGATAGTGGATTTGACCACTACGCAAACCTATCAAAATAAAATTCTTTTTCCTACGAGAAGAAAAAAGTTGAGCAAAGTTGACCTTAGTTTTTAATATGAAAAACCCCATAATGACTACGAGAACGTAGGTACTTATACCTATTATTTAAATCTAAATAGCAGCTTTATTTTGCTTCTCTATTCCCAGAAATGAAAAAACAGAAATAGAAGAACCTTTTGACACCCCTTTCATAGACATGAGTGTAAGGTCGTCGTCCGCCCAAGAGTCCCCGATGCAAAAAGAAAACAAACTGACAACCTAAGATGTCCACCACTCCAGCGCAGGAGCGAGTGTAACATTACAATAACAATTGTTACCTGCATTATAACATAGCCCTTATTTACATAACATTAAAGACTACGCCACAGTAGCCACGAATAAACAGCGTGCCCTATGTGGACTGTTTGCTTTAGTAATTCAATTAGATAATAGAATTACAATCAAGACCAATATTTGAGGAGTACTTATAGTGTAATTTTTTGGGAGTAAGGCGCATGACTGAGGTTTAATTCGAAGAAAAATATTTAGAATGTGATTCTCTGAATCAAAATCTCTTATATCTTGACGACTATATATCCATCTTGCTCTTTTGTCAATGATTATGCAACGCCTCAAACCCGCTCGACCACAGAGAAAATGGAAATGTGGTCGCTTTAATAGTATCAATATAATGTTCGGGATCGTCGCGTCGATGGAAGGATTCAAATAAGAGACAGTTCTCTTCCTAAACTTAGAGATCCAACACTTTTACAATACGAGTAAGTACGCTTACCACAGCGAAATTGTTACGTATTTTTTTTTTTTTAGTTATTGTTCAATACGTTTATAATTTACACTCGTTATTTAATAACAAAAAAAGTACAAAAACCTTAAAAGGTTTATGTGACAAAGTGGTGATAGCAAGCTCGCACACATCAATTTACATTAAAATTTAAAAAAATAGGCTTATACTTATTAGTCTTAGGGTGTTCTTATTAACACGCGGACTCCATCACGCATGCGGAACCGGAGCCCCGCACGCGTCTCGCGATCTTATTCATATAAAAAAAGACATAAGCATGCGGAACAAATCCGCACACGGGATGAAGTCCGCATGACAATAATGTTGGTGACCTCACATCGTAACATAATGTTTTTTCAGGATAAATTTACATTTTTTTATAGGTACTGTTGACAATATATAATAGACTGTGTATAGGAATAACAATCGTCTCAAGACAAGACTCAAGCAAGAAGGACCGTCTGGGTTTTTGAGGAGAGCATATTTATTACTTACTAGCTTCTGCCGGCGGCTTCGTCCGCGCGATAGTCGGTTTACCCCCTTAGGGGCGGGGTTTTGTAAAATCCTTTCTTAGGATCTACACCCTATACGGAAGATCTGCCAAATTAAATAATTTGGCAGGTGTTATAGTTTCTAAGATTATGTGATTAATCAGTGACTGGTATTTCGCTTTTATATATAGATTCTAATTGAAGTAACAAATATTAAAGTCCAAAACAGCTCATTGAGTAAAGTGTTAGGTGATTACTATAATAATAAATCAACAAGTGATGAGTTGACAGTGAACTGTAAGCAATATTAACATTCTGAAAACCACAAACACTGTTACTAAGGACTTCAAGAAATGTAACATTACATCAATATGGCACGTGATTCGTGCAGTACACATTTCGAAACCCAGGACAGTTCCAGGTAGGAGATTGTGTACGTGAGATGACAAGAACTAATGGACCGGCCACGTCGAGATAAAATCAAACGTCAATATTACAAACCAAGTCGTGAAAACCGGGGTCGTGACAACTAAACCAACACAATATCTTTGGCACCAAACTCGGCCCGAGACGTGGTAAACATTATCTAAATCGAAATCCGAGAAAGGCATCGCTGCGACATTTCTAGAGTCGTAGTAATCCAAACGGCGAGCGGTTAGCGAGCAGGTGTGAAAAGCGCCTAGTAATTGCTCACACACAGTCAACAAACTTGGCTGGGCTTGTAACTCACGTAGAAATATTCCACGATAGAGGTACTAATGTATGTGTTTAAGTAAATATTATAACGTAGCTAGCAAAAACAGAGACAACAGCAATAGCTAAGAGTTTTAGACGGTTCTTTATCTTTATCTAAGTTTTCAACGACGCGAATCCATATATGTAAAATTTCAATGTCCCTAATATAAATTCTAAAAAAAAACATACATTAGCTACAAATATGCACTAAAACGTTTAAGCACAAACGTAGCATGACTACATTATGATGTAGTGCGGCTGCGCGCGCGCCGCTCTAACCAGAAACACAAACAAGTCATGTTCCCGCGCAGCTCATTATTGCATGTCGTTAGGCGCCAACTACGAGGACAAATAGCTACCGAACATGTTCACAGACCATACTTGCTTGCTTTTGGAATACCAGTTTACGAGAAATTCCGTAAGGAGCTAATTTTGTTACTTCGTTTTTCATTTTCGCTTGGTCTAAATCCTTTTTACGGGCAATAAACTTTCTGTCTGGGAGATTACGGTCTCTATTTTCTGTATTTGGTATTGCTTAATCCAAAGGCTATAACTTAGGCTTGTACTCATTCTGCTAGCTCTATTTATAGCACGTTAAACGCCATTTTAGATCTCATTTTTTTAACACTACTCTGGTCTAAGGTTTCTTGCGTACTTTTGCCTAATCCCCACATTTGTGAGAAAATATGTACAAGATTCCAAACTTGGTTAAATCTTCCATGTTAATGGCTGACTGGCAACCTTAAGCATGTTATTAATATTACCTTACAGCTTCTGTAACCACCAGTTCTCCATAAACGATAGCAGTAATGATAATCACTAGCCTCCACGGTTCTACTCGTACTCACTCAATTTCAAGTTCAACCGACACCATATTTAACGGTAAGTACATTATGATTTATCACAACTACACACAAACTAATGATACTGAGTATATTCCTCTAAACCAATGTCTATAGTGCTGATTTACGATGCTCGTTTTTATAGAGTCGGATGGAAGAGTACAGAATCGTCTCACGACACATTATGTTCGAATATAAATGATCGCATTAAACCGCTTTCTAAAACCTGTACACCTGCTACAACTTGCATATTGAATGATACACGATTCATTTAAACAAATATTGGTTGTAGAAATGGAAATGATATGCATGCATTGGAAGCTAGGGCTACTAACGAAATTATTTCAGATTTAGTTACTCTATATGCAGGCGTTGTTCTGGTGATGCATCCGAATTCACGACAAGAATGAATTCCGACACTATTAAAGGAAGTGCAGGCAAAATGGCATCTTAGTTTTATTCTTGAATTAAGTATTAGATAACTGATGTACATAACATCTCAAAGAGGACACGAATAGGACTAAATTTCCAAGCAAAATATAAATTTTCTGCAGTAGTAAAGTAACATAAACCAAAGATAAAGAAACTTAATACTGAATACATGTACAGTATTATCAACCGACGTGACGCGCCATGATATTCCAACAATGTTATAATTTCTATTTAAATAAAGTTGCTGGATTAACATGTTACGTTTGTATGAGAAAACCATGAGATGTCATCTCTCACGACTTGAAGTAGGTTGATACTACTAGATAACCCTTAGGTACTTATACAGCAAGTACCCAAGGTTGAAGAAAAAATACATAAACAGCCCAATTAAATGTCATGCACACTTATAAGTGACCAATTAACTGTAGATTTTAAGTTCGGCTAATAAAAATGCTAGTGAATAAGTCATTGGATTGCCATAATTAATAAATATAGGGTCTTAAACTTCTACGATATCTTTCAGTAGTTTTATAAACTTTTAAAAGGTATCGTTTGGAAGTCCAGCCAGAAGCCAGAGCCAAAATAATATCGGAATAAGGACCGACTGTATATCGCAAGTATTATAGAAATACAGATATAAAAAATCTTTGAAAACAATCTTAGAAAGAAATACAGATATAAAGAATTACTTTACGGCATTTTCGTTTTTGAATCCATCAACAACAATCAATACAGCTCAGTGCAAAGTCCTTAACAATTAATTTATTAGCGTAAACAACATTCATTCAACACTCCACACTATCAAATAACTGTCCCATTAATACTAAATCAAACTAAACAAACTTGCGCAACATAAAATGGAGTAATTACAAGAAAACAAGTGATTTAGATAATGCTATCTTGTGTTTCCGAATGTCTGCATTGCGTTATCTGAACGACCAATATTGTTAGACCTCTTAATTGACCCGCGCGAAATTATCTTTGAATGAATAATAGGTCGCTTGAAGTGTCAATTAAGTTTGGGACTTTGTGTAGAGATTGGAGCTGTTGCAATAAATGCAGATAATGTATTTTGATTCAACCGATTTCTTTATGCTGACAGCGAGTCTCTTTTGTAAATTAAATCAGGTCGTCTTACTGATGCAATACTAAAGATGATACAAAGATGAACAATTAAGCAGATGTTCAATCTTAGAAGAAAGTACAAATTTAGATAGACTATAAAGAAGATAAGGCAGACAGAACAAAGATTTGGAAGACCGGGGAGCAAGAGCAAGATTGGGATCTTCACTTTTTGTTCTGGCACTAGGGGATTTTTTCAAACTATTGGAAACCGTAATTTCTGTTCTTCACACTTCGTATAAATCTCATAAGTTGCACTATTACTAATGTTTTTGCTCCGCCATATTACTAACTGTTTCTGAGAAATATTTTGTTACCTATTTTAAATCTACAGCGAGAACTGCTGAGCTACTTGAGTGTATATTATTGTATTTCGCAGAATATAGTGGCCTACATTCAAAACAAGGATCTATTCTATTTGCGTTTCCTTCCGTGGGCATAGAATTATGTTCATAGAAGTATTTATTCTAACTTTTCAGATAAATGCATGATATTTTAAAGAAAAATTTCAGCATTATGATTCTAAGAATTTCTTCAAAAACATACTTTACTGTTAACTTTTCTTTATCAATTTAACACCAGACTGTCCGGTATTTTACAAGCGAATATGGTGTTATCTTGAATTTAGCGCGTTCGCTCAATGTCATAGTTTTGTAAACTCTTTAGCAACACTTTAATGAGGTTATCGCTAATTGTTTGTCACCCGATTAACGCCTTTGTTGGCCCTTGGGAGATAAAAGTTGTGAGAATACCGCCTATAATGTAATTGAAATGTTTTCATTTCAATTTAATTACGGTCAGTACAAAATAAATGTTTATGACTGTACGTATATTTCACTGTACGTAAATTTATTGTCTAGTGGTCTGCCATATTTAATTTTGACACTGATACTACAAGTTAACTTATTTTAAAATAACTACATAGGTATATCTTGCGACGGATCAAGGAGTAAATGCCTTGAACCATCCGGGCATGGGACTAAAACTGAGTCTATCAACAATACTAAGCAGCTCGTCTATTGTATATTTCAAACTGTTAATAACCAGCTTGCATTTCTCAGTACTAAAGAAGTTAATTCCCCGGTGAACGCAACGCTGTTTCAGGGAACACATAGCAACAGGACACCTATTATGTCTGTCTATAGTCGCATTAAATGCAAGAACGCAACGCATGCAAGTACACACTTCAGAATGATAATGTTCGCTGCACTGTTGCGTTGATAGCGAGAATTTCATTATTAACTAGGAGGAAGACCAAAGGACATTAAGCGCGAGCACTCTTGGACTGCATACAAAAGAAAAAGATGTGCTAACAATACCCGCAAGTAGGAAGCATTTCAGCGATTTACTAAATGCAGAAATCTATAGATTTGATTTTTAAACTAAAACACTACAACGATAAAACGTTGTTTGTTTGACAAACTTTCTGAATTATTGCATTTATGTATATCGGTTTTTAGTCGATAAATGTAATTTTTAGACGCAACTTCGTGTTTTTTTTATCGTACCTACTAATTAACTGTATTATATTTTGAACAAACTATCTAGCATATATATTTCTGATTCTGTTTACTACACTTTCTGCAGTCCTTTTAAGTAGGTACGATATATACGTATGTACGTTCTCTATCCAGGGAATGGATACTTGAATAAAAAACAAAACTTTCTTATTTATTTGTTGACAGAACCAATTGTGGGTTATTTTAATCTTAGATAATACGTATATATCTGTAATTTTTTGGAGTCCCACAATCTGGTATTGTGGGACTCCAAAATTTGTTCATGAATATGCTCAGTTTTAACAGAAGTGTGAAGTTTTACACGAATTTATCGTAGGTACGTAAAAATAATAATTTCTCAAATCGTATCAAAGGTGGTTATTATAATACTTCGTCCAATAAACTAGAAGTGATTAAGTTCTATTCTTCAATTAATAATAATTACCACATGGTAAAGATAATACAGTTATTAAGCGATGCGCGCACCGGTGACTTTAGTCACGGTGACTTTTATGTGTTTGTCACTGTCACGTCACGTATCCAAGGTGGAGTGCGCGCACGACGAGCGACAGTGACGAAACTTTCTTGAAATTGAAGTAAAGATGGGACCGATATTTGTCAGTATTAGCTAATATGAATATATTCGTCTAGTAATATCGTAATATTAAAACTAATATTTGAGTATTAGTGATATCTGCGTATGATGGAATACATAGATATTACTGCTGTATTTGTATTCAATAAACCGATATTATTTTTGAGATAGTATTTAGGTACTATTTGATATTGCTACGTAGATATTAATGTTAATGCCTATGAGTGATACATTTATTTTCATTCGTACATTTGTTGCCATATTAGTGAGTGAATATGATCCGCGGTTATCGAATGAATCCCGAGTGATATTATATTCACAAAATATTTTTTCATTATATTTAATATTATTCGACCTGTGTTGAATGGCCCTGACATAATTATGTGAATATTAAATATTAGCATATCAGATTTAGTCGGATTACTAAGTAATACATGAATCCATTGAATATCACTAATATCTTAGCGAATACTAATATATCAGTCACAACTCTAAATCGAAGCGTCATTTGTGTTAGTAGCGTAGCGTGGGTTTTCGCTGCATGGGGCCGCCCTTTGTTTTTTGTTATTAATCGATTAAACATTTGTTTTAATAGAAATAGTAATCAGTAATTAGTACCACTTATTGAAAGTCAAGATATACCACTGCTTCTCAAAATCGGCTCAAAGTGCCGATGCATTCCACTACGTTTTTAGATAAATCCTTTGCTGTCCAAGCTTCTCGTCTGTAGAATGCATTGTCTGTCTCAATTAAACGCGCGCAATCACTTCATATTTTCAAAACGCTTGTGAAGGAATATTACTTGTCTTTGTAGTTATGTTTCGTTTCTATCTGTATCAATTGTAGTCGTCACTTGTTTCTTGCCTATATTTTAGTATGTATGTATTTATGTATCTATTTAGTTTGATGATGATGATGATGATGTACTTTGTTTTTTCGTTTGTTTAACTTGTTTTGTTACGCACCAAGTGCAACCCCACTTTATGTCCATACAATCTCTTTCCATCCCAGGTTGCCAGGAAGAGTTCGCAGATAGCGATAAGGCCGCCCATTGTATGTTTTAATTTAAGTCTCAAAATTGTATAATCTTTTTATCTTGGTGTACAATAAAGTATATATAAATAAATAAATAAATACTCATATTTTTACATTTTCCAAATTATTAAATTGGCGCTTCCTGCCGCCCCCTTTCGCCTGGCGCCTGGGGCCATGCCCCCCACCGCCCCCCATGCTACGCCACTGATTGCAGCGCGGTGACAAAAATGTCACGGGCTTGTCCGCTCCATGGTCAGCGAACAAAAATGTCACCCAGTTGTCACGTCGCTACGTGCGCGCACCTCCATACATATCCATGGACTTGATAAGGGTGACAAAAAAGTCACGGTGACAAAAGTCACCAGTGCGCGCATCGCTTTAATAGCACTTTATGTCAATTGATTTATCGAACTAAAGATAAAGCTAGATTAATTATAATTTATACACTATTAATCATCGTCTAAAGGTTTTAATAATATGCTTACTAATAACAATACTTGTGCAAAATTTAAAAGAAAATAAATTATTTATCAGTTTTTTTAAACATAAAAAAATATATTTTAAGTACTGTGTAAGAAAGTTTCTTGCAGAGATATGTTGATTGGGCTATGAATTTATAAGTCTTCAAAGTTTAGCTTATTAACAAAAACCGCCCAAAATATGGATCTTGTTAACTCCCATTTACTCTTATTGTAGTCTACCCAAGTATAGAACAAGTGGCAGATTATGCGGGCAACACTAAAGATGTTTGGTTTCACACAAATCTCGTGTTACCAGTATAATAAATCATACAAATCAATGGGGCTCTCAACGAGGCGTAATCCTAAGCTGCGTCTGAATATATTTGCAGGATTCTGCTCTTATTACTTAGCGGGGTTAATGACTCAGATGCAGGAGCTAATGCAGTATTGGATTTGAAGAGTAAATGCATTGAAGCATAAGATTACAAGCCATGTGAATAAGGCAGTTAGCTATTAAATTAATTCAGTTGGCATTAAGAGGATATCATGTGACAAATTGACCACACTATGTCACTTGATGTTATTATGTTTGATGTTCAAAGACATGTGAATTATTAACGACTGACACTTAACTATGATCGTTGTTTATGTGATGAAAATGCATAAAATCCTCATTTTAATGAAGGGCTATTAATATTAGAGTCATCAGTTCCAAACAAAGAAAAATATTAATGTTAAAGCGTAGACTGGAAAAATTAGTGTATCAATTTCGGAGCCAAGCCGCGGCAAGATACCTACTAGATAGGCTACATTCCCAACATTGAATAAATAAGTATACATTAAGAAAACGAAAAGGCCAACATGATAGTCCTCAACGCTGAATTACTTAAATATTGTTTGTTGTTCCACGAACGGAAGCAAACTGATTGGCTCCGATCCAAAGGACGTCCGGCTCAACACCACTTGAGCTCTTGTTTTTGCAGAGCAGTCCATCGAAAAACATATCGGTATACACATGAAAGTGCTTAAGTTATATTGTAAAAGAAATGTCTACATTTCTTATTGCTTCACAAAAACGAGACGACATTTAGAAGCAATCCTGGCAAAAAATCTTGCATAACCTTTAACAATAAAAGAACATCTTAATTCTCATTTCACGCAGGTAACATCGCTTGATCTCTTCCACGGGACAGGATAAAAATAAAACTCAAAAAAATGAACAGTAGCAAGTAAAAAAAGGCGAGTCAAAAGGGCCGCAGGTAGGAAGTCTTAACACTTTATTATAATTGTCTAGTTGTGCGTTCAAATAGAACACATTAGCTACTATTTCGGATTTTAAGAAGAAATGATTTTATTGTTCCCTTGAAAACCCGAGAGTAAGTATTATAGAAAGGTTGCAACAAATTAATGCAAGTTAAATCGACCAACTGCAGTTATCTTCCGATCATTTTGACAGTGTTGAAAAATGAATTCACTGGTGACTGCGCTGTCTCAAGAAAACAGATGTCGATTTTGACTCTTCTCTGGAATCTACAAATTCGTGGGTTCAGATGTAAGTAAGCTGCTCATAAATCATTAAAAAGGTCGGTTTGGGAGACAAATTAAGACATGTGGCTTGCAGCTGCAAGGGTCAGAATAGTAAATGCTCCGTCCACATTTTTTGTTTTCAAACATCGAAATGAATATGGCAGTTCTAATTCAAGTATGGAGCGGAGATCATTCGCACGCGTGACCAAAAGGAAAACAACGTTTGAATATCGCGATCGGTTTTGGTAACGAAACCGATAAAACGGTCGTAACCGTTCAAACGTGTTACCGTTTCGCAACGAGACACCTCGTAAATGTTTTGTTAGTCCTTTAAATTTTTCACTTAACGTATTTTCTTATATGGATATTTTATTATTAAGAACAAAGGCGTCAATAAAAAAACTTGTTTGTATTTATATTCAAGACTTATAAAAGTTTGAAATAAAGGTTTGATCTCCAATAATCAGCATCGTTCTTAGTTAGCAGAAATCATTAATAATATAAAATACTGAGAGAATTCGTGTTCACTTCCTTTAGATATATGATTGCCTCTCAATATGGAAACCCTTACATAAACAAACACCAATATAACTTCCATCTTATCGCGTGCATAAGTGACGCTTCGTGTCATATCATGTCACTATATTAAAGAGAAGAAAAGTATTGTTATACTAGCAATCCCAGATAACGAACGCCGGTAACATGATATTCTTGAAGCCTAGTCATCCACTGTTAATTACGAAGGCAAACATAGATTAGAGACAACTGATGCTGCTGAAGCTATCCAATTTCTCGCTTCGTGAAAAGAAAATAAACATTTCGGGAGAAATCATTCTCAAAGCTGGACAATCCCGGCCATTTGTTTACTTTGTAATCTTAGCCCACAATACAAACTTTTGTAAGATCTAAGTCAAATAACAACGTACAATTATCCGGTTCTGGAATTATTTCGAATGAGTCCAAGACGGTGACCGCGTTATAAAACTAATGAGAGCAAAGAATTAAAACTCTGCTTTACTGAAATTATCTGAATTCATAATGCAAAACTGAGTTAGTAATACGCCTCATTATCACTTAACATTCAATGTAGATTTAAACATAAGCTTCCATTTGAAGACTTACTAGCATATCTCAAATATGCTTGAAACAAGACATCGGTAACAACTTAATTAATATAGCCTGTTTAATTTATTAGATTCTGTACGAACTCAAAAGAATGATTAATTTCCAATTTTGTTCTTTTCTTGTAGATTCGAAATAAGACAACAATGCAGCGTTTGCATGTCTGCTTAAGAAATAATATTGTTAAAAACTAACGAAGAGAAAATATCTGTTTGCATAATCTTATTTGTTTCCCTAGCTGGTTTCCTTCCAGTCGTGCCATACGAAATCTTTTGTAGATTATTCCTTATGTTCAGTAAGATGCTTGTGGTTATTATAGGATGTAGTAGCACATTACTATCAAATTAGTATATCGGATATCTATTTTAGTAGGTATTCCAAATTATTTCGCCATTTGCCACATCGTTCGTCTATTGTCGGATACCAAAACCGAAATTATCATAATTTTCCGCTCGCCACTCGTTCTGCGAAACTTATGAGACGTTTCGGTCGTTAAATAAAATACCTTTTTAAAACGACTACAGTTTGCTCTGACATTTGTGCTTATTTGATGAGCGTTACAAATTGTGCTTTATTGAAGTTAGACAACTAATCGGTGACTGCTTGAAAGACTTTTCAAGATGATTAGATTACAGCTAATATGCATAACGCTTTGGAATCTCTAAATCGATTTGAAAAATAATTAAGTAAGCTCGTGCTTACAGTAGTGTAGACATAATTTTGTAACTCTCAGGTCAGCCCAATAGAAAATTCTATTACTGATACTTGAAAATTTAACCATCCAAGCTTTGTCTGCAGTTAAATGTTATCTCAAGTTGTTTGGCTTGCAAACATTATTGTGTTTTTTTATTATTTTACCCTTGACGAGCACTACCTTACAGGTAAGAAGGGAAGATAAACATTACTATGGACAGCGTACGGCAATAAATCAATCGAGGCGCTGAATACAGCTTTATGTGCGGAACGTGCGTCCGTCTAGATTAGAAAATTGTCATGTAATGACTAATTCATACGTTGACGACTGTCTGACACCCTCGGGCCATTCTTGTAATCTCAGAAGTAATCAATGTCAGTCTTCTGAACATGCATGATGCATGCAGATCTACTGTATTTATGTGTTTTGAATATATACGCGGCACCTTATTTTTAAGCAAATTAATAAATCCAGTTGTTTATGGAATCTGAATGCATAAAGTTACCTCAAGTTTCAGATTTGTATTCACAGAGCGGAATCAAAAAAACATTTGGATATACAGATGAAGTGCAGTCCGAGATCAACCGTCTGGAATATTTTATTTTTAAATTGCAACAGTTTTAGCCGTGCGAAAAATTGAAATAGCCTTTGGTTTCATTAGCATTCTGAGTTCAATCGTGTATGTCCACTCAAAATCCACATAAAATGTCGTTAAGCTATTTGTCAAGTGATATATTTACGTCAAACATTTAATAGACCATCTCATTAGTTCAGTACACGTTCACTACAACTAAGGACACGGGAAAGGCGAGGACAATACTGCTTTGCCTCCCGTACTTACTCGAGCAATTGAGTTATTTCTATGCGATATCACGAATATGCAAATGTGTTTTACTATGCGATGAATTAACTTGCGATCCCTGTTATTGGTGCTACGTACCGCATTCATTGTATAAATCATGTCATGCGTGACCTTAAATCTTACGGTAAATAATCAATTCATTACAGATAGTTGTCCTACAATGTATGTAAGTACTTCATTCATAAATAAATATATCATGATGTTTGTTTATATAGCTGTGTTATTCGTTCTTAGCAGTTACAGATTTTGATTAAAAATTGTTATTGACTCAATCTCTCTCTGTAGGTTTCAAAATTATGATCAGCTTGAATTTGTTTATAAGACTATATTAGATATCTACAATATTGTTATACTACTAGCATTAATATTAAAAGCCCATACATGGTAAAAATACAATTTAGAAATTATAATGTAACAATAATATTGTAGAAACCAGTGCATCAGCTAGGTCTTACTCTTAACGAAGTAATAAGTGAACAAGTAGAATTCCTTCGTCCAGTCTATTATTAGAAACGTTACAATAAAGTTAAAATAAGATAAATGCACGTACAAATCTTGCTTCGCCGCTCTCGCCGTAGTCACATGGCTCGTGTTCATTGGAAAGTTTAGAACTCCTGTTTTTGTTAAACTTTTACGATCTCCCACAAAAATATCACTGTTTTATAACGTCACATGAAACCATCACTATATTCTTGAATTTCCACGTAAAGTTTAATTTACGAACTCCAACTTTTATTTTGCGTCTGTACCACAACTTGTGTTGTATTTGTTTGCGTTTTGTTTATGGTGAGCGGAAGGTCGGGTACGTAGGTACGTTCGTCCGGACCGCGCGCGCGCCTCCGATTGAGTTGTGTTTAGTTCGAGAGCCCCGCCACACCGCCAGATGACAGCTTCATATCTTCTTCCCTTCCCGACCCCACTCCCACCTCTTATGTCTCTTCGGAATAAACGCTCTCTGAACGAAATAGACTTGTTGCATTTTTATTTTATTTTATGATTCTACTGGCACCGACCGGACAAGTCCGAATGAACTGTCTTCGGCTCTGTCGGATCTGTAGCATTAAGATGAATGATTAGAGGCCTTTCTTGAATTATATTTGTTGAAAGATAATTTATCTAAGTTCTGGAGGGTAGGTATAATGTATCTGCTTTAATATAGCCGTTACAACCTTATCTAGATGATCTACAACATTTTTAAGGTGTCAATTAAATGCTCGCTGCAAATATTTTAAATGAGCATAATAAATTTTATAAAGATGTTTTTCTTGATAGTTATACAAAGGTATAGGTGAATCAAGATTAACATTCAGATTTTTCTCTCTTATTTTTAACACTTACGGTCGAAGATCGCTTGCTTTTACAAATCTGTACATACGTCCACTATCCACTGTCCATATGTAACAAGTTCTCGAGAAAGTCATTATTAAGACCTTCGCCGGGGAATATTTTTTGTTCAAGGCGGCCAGTGTTTGTACGGCATAAAAAAAGTTTATTTTAAAATTGCGTTGATTGAGTTGTTATGGGCCGGCTTCGAGTATCGGAGTGATTTCATGCTTGCAGCGTCGCTTTATAAACAACTGATTACGTGTTGATGCGGATGAAATAATTGTGGTGGTAATCTGCGTTGGGAATTTCTTCTGGAGTGCTTTTGTGAGTGATTAACAGTAATTATGAGTTTTGTTGCGGTGATCGCACTGTGCTTTTTATTCAAGAAGAATTTGATTAAGTCATTATGGTTGGAAACTTTTTTATCTAATTACACACCCACCTCATATTCCGCATCATTACCTACTGTTTTTTTTAGAAACTTCTCTATAAAATGATTAAGACACCTACTCTCACTCATTCTTTACCTTATACTCTTTTGATTTTGGTAAAGCTTTCGCTTTACGCACAGTACCTATCGGTACTCTTCGTAAATAAAATAAGTTTTGTTAGGACTTGTATTATTTTTATTAAGTTACTCAAGCGACATACGTACTTAAAAATATTTACGTTTTATTTATTATAATTTTGAAATATTCACTGATTTTCCTAAATTAAATTATAAATATATTGATAGCTTATTTAATTTATCTGAAATTAAGAATACTATGTACAGCGTGACGCAGGCATTAAAAATTTCGTGTAAGTACCTATCTAAGTACCTACATGTATTTTAGTTTACATTATTTAAAAATAAAAATCGAATAGCTTTTCAGAGGGGGTCTCATGTCATATAAACTCATTTGGTATATTTTTTCATTTCAATAACGTTCACAAGATCTATTAAACGTGAGATATACCATTTAACACATGCAGCATGCCTGCTTGCATGCTGCATGTCTGCTGTATGTTGCATACCGGTTCCATACTGCATACTGCATGCCTAGAAACAGAATGCCACAAAATATTTTGAAAGTGTGTGCAACCCGTTGCCATTCAGAACCTGCTGTACCTACGCAGGATTCTGAAACTGTGGGAAGAAATGTTATACGGCTCATCTCTAGTAGATACAAGATACATAGCGACGACAACGACTCTAACTCTTAAGCATGCTTTACAAGTTGTAGGTACAAATAGCACTAAAAGCATTTGAATGTGAAGATAATGACTCCACATATCTGGAAGATATTTTATTGTTTCTCATGCAGTGGAAAAAAACATATAATATTTTATCTGTTAATTTATTGACCTGGTGTAGTCAGTGTTCCGAAAAAAAAGTACCTACCTACCTATAGTAAATATTGGTTCCGAATGAGTGTATGAATGTATGTAGGTATGCAAATCTTCACCTTGACTTTACGTTTGAGCTAACGCTATTCGATTTTGAAATGAGGTTTTGCAGTATAAATATGCTGCCAGATTGAAACTTTTTTCTTTGATTTCAAAATTGGCAATCACTATTCTATCGTTTCCACATTCAAATGCTGAAGTCGATAGTTTTATGAACAATAATTATATAAACAAAACAATAGAATTTCACTATAGTACATTTTGATACAAGTGGAGAAAGTTTGTCATGGCGAAATTCAAATCCCGAAGTGTTATGGAGCCGAGTGCTGCAGTCAGCTGCATTGACAAATCTCTACGTGTTTCAAACGACGTTTTTCAAATAAACTTACGAAGAAATACTTTCTATGAAAATTACAACGCATTTTTGTTCATTTAGTAGGTACTGAAGAAAATTTTCTCAAGTTGCCATACAATTAAGTTTTGATTTGCTGGTAGCAGCCTATCGCAAGTATTTACTACCGCAATAACAATATCCGCCCCGTACCCCGTACGTACAATGTACGTGGTGGCACCCCCGATTTTAGCGTTGCGGCAACGCAACGTGGTTACGTGTTTCGGCCCTTAAGGATTCTCTTCAAATTCAAATCTTAAATTCGACATTTTTTTCACAACTATCACAAATGAAGAAGTTAATTAATATTGCCATACTTTTTTCCCCGTGTATAACCTTTGCAGGTTGAAGAAGAAGCAAAGGTTTCAAACAGTATTAATCCTAATATTAAAATTTTTATTTTAATATTTTTTCACCTTCACCTTCTATACAAATTATGTAACTACTTATAAACTAAACTAATAAATATAATAACTTAAAAGGTATAATTACAAACTAAAAATAATAATATTTGGTTGCGCGAATTTGCTTGATGTTTTAATGGACTGTATGTTTGAAAAAGCGATCTAAGGTTTATTAACAATATGCAGATACTGTGCCTGGCATGGGATAAATGTATTGGGAAGGAGCACTGACCTTTAGACTTCGAAGGTTGCACGTGGCACCGGCCGATCCTCGACTTCGCACATTTAAATCACTGCCAGGTCCTGTTTTGCACTACACTGCACCACTGTTGAGTTCTGAATGGTTGGATCACGAAAATAGTCAATTTTCTTGTAATTTCGAGCGGGCGCGGTTAGCGGTGCGGTCACATTCACAATCGATGCACACACGTCAATGTCAAATCATTTTTTGAGGTCGTGCGGGTGGAAGGGAAACGGATGGTATAGGATTGCTAGGCCAAAAAAACAAATTACAAAAAACAAAGTCGCGGATCATAGCAAATTGGCGCAACCATTCCCCCCGGGTTTGAAGGGTTACCTTCAAAGAAAAGAAAAAAAACAAAAGCGAAACTAAACCCTATTACTAATCTAAACTATCAATACTAGGTAGCGAAACAACTTATAACTAACTATGCCACTACTGCTGATTAGGCAGAGGGCAGAGGCGAATAACCGGACGCAGGTACGATCCAGTTGCGGTTTTAACCTTTACGACTCGCGTTATTCCGTTCGAACCCGGAAAAACTTCTTCCACTACACCAAGAGGCCAGTGCAGAGGAGGCGCACTCTCAGTCTTCAGTATCACCACAGTACCGACTGTGACTGGATCTGAAGGAGTGTTCCACTTTTGACGCGACTGCAGCGTATGCAGATAATCTGTTCTCCATCGCTTCCAAAGGGACTGAACTAAGCTATCCAGCAGAGCGTGACGCGGGTGAAGCTTAAAGCAGGGCACACATCTGTGCACTCTAGCGCGTATCAAATTGCGAGCGGAAAGTATCCAGTACTTCTGTCGAAGAATGGACATTAATAAATCGGGACCAGCGTGACAATTCACCTTATGGTAATAATCCACCAACAAATCCAAAACGTGATCCTTGCGTGGTAGAACTACTGGATGCATTTGTTCAAACTCTAACTTAGCATTTCGCAGACGGCCACCGACACGAATGAGTCCGTCTTGCAAAAATGGTTTCAAATGTTGAAGTGCGGGACTACAAGGTTTATGTGATTCTAAACTACGAAATTCTATTGAAAAATAAAATTTCTGCAACTCTCGAAGTACAACTGATTCAGCTCTATCCAAATCAGCTGCGATTATAGAACCACGCGATGGTAATAATCTCAAAAATCTTAGGACGTAAACTACACAGCGTAATAGTCTCGACCAAGACGAGACTCGATTAGACAACAACAAAACAACTGACTCTTCACGCGGAACTGATACTACAAGCGTATGTTTCTTCTCCTCGGGTGGCTCTGAAACAGTAGCGGGGTTAAACGGAGCATTTGGCCACTCGTTAGGAGTGGTATGAAGCCAGGGAGGGCCACAAAACCAAAGCGGATGATTTAAAATTTGCGCAGGAAGCAAACCACGTGAGAGACAATCAGCTGGGTTTTCTGTTCCAGCGACATGGAATATATTTTCCGGTGACAATTCAGCTTGAATCTTAGGTTCCAAGCATAGAAAGCGTTTTTCTGCGGAGGCACGGGAGCCACCGAGCGAAAAAATATCACCCTTGAAAGGGAGCGCGACAACATAACGACCATCTTTATCACGAGTAGTCGTGCGGGTATAAATCTCCTCAGTGACCTGATCCTCAGGGCTGAGAATAGGCGGGACATTGACCTCTTCAATCTCCCAGAACTTGCGGATGGTAGACTCAAGCGGCGGCTCGACGGTGCAACAGTGCGACACAGTCGAGTAACTATTTAAATAAGCGGGTGCGGAACCAACTATAACAAACCCGAGAACTGTTTCCAGTGCGTGCGGAGCGGGGTACATCGGAAGACCTTGAATTTTACGTGATAACTGGAGATGCGGGAGAATCGAAGCACCGATCAATAGATCGATATCTCCAGGGAAAGCGTAATTTCCGTCGGCTAACTGCAAGTTCTTAAACTCCGTCAGCATGGACGTGTCAACCGGTACCGTGGGCAACCGTTCCGTAATCTTATCTGCGACTAGCGAATCCATTTCAAACGAAATATTACGATTAAAACGTGAACTAAATATTATTTTAATGGAACCGTGAATGGTTGCCTTTAAACCTCCAAAACCTTTCACTTCTGAGCGGGATGACCAATTATTAAAACTAAAACCAAGGCGTTGACAACAATCCCGAGTAATAAAATTACTCTGGGAAGCGCCATCTAGTAGCGCTCGAACGGTGTGCGGTTTGCCAAAGGCATCTACAATGACAACTTGCGCGGTCGCAAGTAAAACGGTAGTGATTTGAGTACCAGCGGCGGAAAGCGAACACAATGTTACGTCGTTTGCACTTGCAGCAGGCCGCGCGTCACAAGCGTCGCGCGTCTGCGCAGGCTGCTGCTGCGATGGCAGCTTACTACTCTCAAAATGTAAGAAGGTATGATGTCTAGCTAGACATTTACGACAGCTAACACCACTGTTACATGACGTAACCAGATGTTTGTCACTTAGACAATTAAAACACAAATTATTAGTGCGGACAAACTTGTAACGATCACTAGGCGATAATCTCTGAAATCCCGAACACTTGTACAGCTGTGTATGGCTACCCTTACACAGAGAACAGTCAGGTGTTGAGGCGGTATTAACTAGCGTATGTGCAGTCTTGACTGACTTCGATGACGCGTCTATACGGCGATCGGAACCTGTTCTATTCGTGACTTCATGACGTGCCGACGTGCGCTGCAATACCTTAATATGGTCGCGAATAAAAGATTCTAAATCTTCGAACTTAGGTATTTCTTTGCCGCGCTGAGTCGTTTCAAACAGACGAACAGTTTCAGGATCTAATTTATTTAAACCGATATACAAAAACAAAAAGTCACAGAGGTCATTGACCTTTAGGTTCTTTACTGCACGAACAGATGATGCGAAAATATTTAAAAACTTCTCTAAATTATGATCGTTACAAACGGAAAAACTTTTCAAATCGAATAATTGATCTAAATATGCGGTGGCTACTAATCGCTTATCTTCGTATTTTGTTTTTAAAGTGTCCAAAACTAAAGTGTAATTTTCAGCGCTAAACGTAATTCCAGCACAGACAGCCTTTGCCTTACCGGTCAATTTTTCTACGAGATAATGCAATCTCTCGTGATCTGTCAGCGATGTGTTCCTATGTATTATATTCTCGAAACTATCTATAAATAAATTCCAATTTCGAATGTCACCATTAAATTCAGGTATTTGAATTGGCGGCAATCGTGGGCGTTCGCGAGGAGGGTTGGATAAACCACTCGCGGGGGGGGGAGTCTCTAAACTCCTAGCAATACGTTTGATACGACAATACAAGTCATCAAAGGACGACAATGCCTGATAATTCACACAGTAATCAGGATTTAACTCCAACTCTAAAATGTTTATATTATTAATTGTAGATTCAAAATCCGCGCGCAAACTATCTAAAGTTTCCAACGAACACAAGAAAGCATCTCTAATCGCCAGATCCGAGATTTGCAAAGATTTATCACAAATTGATTGAACACGTGAAAACTGTGAGTCCCTTTTAGCGTATAAAAGCTTTAACTGAACCTTTAAATCAGTACTAACCTTGGTTCCCTTAAGAGACATCTTGTTTTGATATATTCACACTATACACTCAAACAAACACTTAACGAATTATTAAGTAAGCGATAATTATCAGATAACAATATGGTAGTATTGTAAACAACAAAGCGAACGGCGAACGAACGGAATAACCTGTCTATATAATCTATGGTTTATCCGTTTCCTACAAATATTCACTCAACAATGAACGGGTATTTTTGAAATGCGTCTACCTACATGCAATTTGTAGGACTTCCGAATGAATTTTGTCAAGAAAAGGAATGCGATCGATTTATATCTACGCTGATATTTACGTAGCTAACTATAATTATGCGGTGCGGTTGACGGCGTAGGTACCGTAACTATCAATGACTCTTTAACTATACGAGCGAAATAACGTATAGTTGCCTAAATGCCTAGATGCGGGTTTTCTACTATTATATCTAGGTAAATAGGCGCGTTGCGTTTATTCCCTATGGAACAAATACTATATTGCGAAATTACAAGAAAATGATTCACGATCCTGCTCGTAAGGACCAAAAGTAATGGTTGCGCGAATTTGCTTGATGTTTTAATCTGTCCTAGCTCAGAGGACACCGGTGTCCTCTCACATGCACGCCACTATAGGCCTTAATTCCGATGTTTAGAGTCTACTTTTGTATGAACAAGTTGGGTAGTTGTGGATCGAAGTGTTAATGGACTGTATGTTTGAAAAAGCGATCTAAGGTTTATTAACAATATGCAGATACTGTGCCTGGCATGGGATAAATGTATTGGGAAGGAGCACTGACCTTTAGACTTCGAAGGTTGCACGTGGCACCGGCCGATCCTCGACTTCGCACATTTAAATCACTGCCAGGTCCTGTTTTGCACTACACTGCACCACTGTTGAGTTCTGAATGGTTGGATCACGAAAATAGTCAATTTTCTTGTAATTTCGAGCGGGCGCGGTTAGCGGTGCGGTCACATTCACAATCGATGCACACACGTCAATGTCAAATCATTTTTTGAGGTCGTGCGGGTGGAAGGGAAACGGATGGTATAGGATTGCTAGGCCAAAAAAACAAATTACAAAAAACAAAGTCGCGGATCATAGCAAATTGGCGCAACCAATATTTATAAACGGGTAAAAGAAAAAGGAACTTATTGGGCATCAAAAAATTCATCCCCATCAATGTCAATGGGGGAAAAAATATATTAAAAATACAAAAATTCTAATATTTTTGAATTTAGAACACAGATAATTGTTAATTTGTTGGTATTAACAAATTATTTCGTAAGTAATCATGTTTATTCATAATATTCTGATCAAGAACACAATTTAAATTTACATTAAATAATAAATAAAACCTTGAAATATCCTCCTCTTTGCTTTAAAAAAAAACCACACTTGACACTAAAAATGAAAAAGATCTTGTTGTGATAAATTAAAAAAAAACACGCGGGTGATATAGATTCCATGTTGAACCTAATTGTAGTGCGATAAGAGGCAGTTTTCGAGTAAGTGTATTGAAAAAAATATTATTTGATTTATTATGTGACGACGACAATGAGTAGCTTATTACTTCTATTTATACACCGTTAGATTTTGATCGTTTTAATCCCGTGGAGGGTCGACTCGTTATATGAAACACTATCGATTTTTAAAAGATAAAATTTAAAAAAAAACGGTAATTTAAAAAACTAAAAAACCCGACTGCTTTCCTCTGAGTATTCATGAAAAAGCCCTAAAACAAGAAAGTCGTTTTACTCGATTGCACTGTACTTATTTGTAGCAGTCGGGACCCATTCTAGAAAGTCAGCCGTCAAGTCAATAGATTAGAGTAATCTGCAATTTAATATAGGTATGTGCTCTCAATTCGCTAAGCCTTCATTTCTAGAATGGGTCCCGAGCGTGCCAAACATTTGAATTTGGCGCCAAAAATCCACCATATTGTTTTTTTTTTTTTATTTTGATATACCCAGTGTCACTCTCACAGTAAATACGAAACTAACGACACCTCAAGCTAAAATCCATCGAGCCGTTCAGGCTGCAGAGCGTGCTAAACAATTATACATACATACATACTCTCGAAAAACATAACCCTCCTTCTGGCACAGTCGGGTAAAAATAAAGTACTTTTTTAAACTCGAATTTTTCAAAATCGGTCCACCATTGACCGAGATATCGGTGAACATACATAAAAAAAAATACAGCCGAACATAGAACCTCCTCCTTTTCGAAGTCAGTTAAAAAGAGGTGGCGGCGAGGGAACGAGGAGGCAATGGATATTAATGAGAAATACATTTGCAAGTAGGTAATAGAATTATAATAAAAAGTGCAACAACATGTTTTTTAATATTAAAAAACGTTAACGCTAAATTAAATTATATGTACTTTCAATTAAAACAATCACATAAATGATTGAGAAAAGTATCTAGGTACTGTTAGAAAAAAAAATGCTATAATATAATACACCGTTAAATGTACTATCAATTTATAAAGATAAATTAAAAAATTCTGTACTTTTTTTCTAAAACTCGAATTAATATACGCAATATACAAAATTATTTTTTTAAGTAAACGAGTCAATGACCTTGTAGGTAGTTGTTGGTTGTTGCGTACTAACTACCTACAGGTCATTGAACTCGCCCAGCTGACGTTTTTCAGGTGTCTATTCTCTCGGAAAGAGACAACATAACAACACGGCATGCGACCGGCAGGCCCCATTAGTAATTCCCAGCGTGAGGCAAACTTTTTTTTAGAACGACGTTCTAGATCATAGAATCAGTCCGTAGGGATCTTTGGTAGAATCTGTCAGAGTCAAATCAAGACACAGAATTTTTGGCGGAATTTCTCCGAGTAAAGTTTATTGGCTGTTTTAATTATTCTCGAATTGATTTCTAGTGGATATTGTGATATAGAATTGGTATAATATTTATTGTACCTACGTCAAGTGTCTGCGCAACTAGACTTTAAGTAGAATCATTGAAATAGGCGCGATCTCGGTAAAATTTTATTGTAGTGTTGCTACGTCAGCAAAGTTTACCGAGATCATTTGATCATCATCATCATCGACTTGATACATTTGCTCCCAAATACTACAAAAAAATTAGAATATTTCTAATTCATCCATATTCTAAATCATTCAAGAAAACATATGGACGAAAGAATAGGCAATAATGGTCGAACGACTTTAGCTTTCCCTAAGGGGTAAATAGAAAAAAAAATGTTATTCAGTGTTGCCAACTCAGCACTTTCAGTGCTAGCTAACTATTTTCAAACGGCCGGCTGAAATTAACATACAGCACCTAGCTCTAAATAGCATTCAAGCGAATTTTTTTGGTTGCTATAAAATAAAGCACATTATTATTGTAACTATTTTTTATTAACAAACGCAAGATTGCAAGAAATGTTTGTTCAATAATAAGATAACACTTTCTTTGTCTTGCCTTAATGAGCTTTACTAGTAAGTTAGTTTGATAAAATTCAATATGTGACTGTGTGTAACTAAAAAGCAAAAGTTCAGTGTGTTAGAAAAACTAAGGAAATGGATAGGTATTTATTTGAGCTAAAAAGGTAATTTCGTTTAAAATTATAGAAAAGAGTTGAAGAACGATCCGAAATACAAAAAAAATGACTCAGACCTGTGCCTGCTCGAAAATAACTCGAAATCAATGTCATTGTGTACAATTTCTAAAATGCAAATTTAATGCGAAAATATCTGAAATTAAGTAAAATTCGGAATTAAAAAAGCATATAAAAAAAACTTAAACTATTTATCGGGGCTGGCAAAACTTTATATAGAAAAAGTGGATATAGTTGCTAAAATTGAACTTTATTAAGCGGAGGCTTTGTTCCAAAAAAAGTTTTGTTTGTGAGGCAAATCAACAAACACACCGCATTCTTGTCGATTGATAATTTTAGCCCATTGTGCGTAAAAGCCTTCGCAGACTTAAAAGCAGTTTGGAATATGAAGTTACATCGTACAAACTGCGATGAGATTATAATAAAAAATGTTTTAGCGCCACATTTAGGAAATCTATAGCAATCTAGCATTTTTTAAGATGTTTTTAGCACCCATTTGTAGTAGAGAGTTGGCAATACTGTAGTTATTGTCAAAACTTTTGACAATAACTACAGTATTGTCAAAAGTTCAAAACAACAATTTTCGACTTAGGAACTTTTTGAAAAGTAAACGTAGTGCTTATATTCTCTTTGTTGAAAAGTTTAAAAGAAACACCAAGGAAAATTGTATTTGTTTTTTTCTTCGTAAATTTGGCCGTACCATAATGGCTTTAAATCCGCGAAAGTATTTAATAAAAGACTTAGTGAATAAACCCGCGCCGCTAGAAGTTTGGTTACAGGGCACGATCGAGCAAACTGTCGGCGCGGATATATTGATCATTTTTGATTCAACAGGACGGGCGAAGATAACTAAATGCGAGTCTGCACATGGTATCATTGACAAAACTTCATTACGAAAAGGTATGTCTTATAACACCATAATTATATTTATGGACACTATTGCTTTCATTGCTTAGTTTTCTGTTGCTTAATCATAAATTCTGCAGTAAACAAGCCTTAGCCTTAGCTGCTTAAGTAATAAATTCTTCAGTAAACAAGCTTTTTCCCGCATCTTTGCTTCCGTGACATCAAAAAATAGCCCATTACACTCGGCTTGACTGTCATAGGCATTGGTTTTATCATACCAATTTTATCTCTTGAAATCTGCTTTGACTCACAACCTGAATACTATAGGTATTTAAGTAGGGCAATGTTGCCAGTATTGTAAAATTGTACAAGTAGAGGGCTGACTTGCTTAATGAATCACAAATAAATATTGTTAGTTTAGTAAATCTGCTGTCCTCAAGCTTTAATGCCGCTATCTGACAAACAATTGTAACCCAACCCTACCAAGGTGACCTTGATAGCTTCAATCCATGCTGACGCGGTTGTAAACCATGCCCTTCAACGCCCCCGGTTGGGAGGCACATTTTCCCAATGTTAGTGACCAATTTGCGAGCATATTGGTGAATGGTTTACATCCATGTAGTCATAACACAAACCAAGGAACTCTGGATTACTGGCTAACAGCCTAAAAGGTGAACCATCTGGTCCACCTTTTAGGCTGTTAGAACTCAATTTCAAATTTATTTGTAGATGTGCCAATATTTTACTAGATGAGCAATCTATGTATGGAGCTCATTGCTCAATCATGTATAATACTAATTTTTTAAGTACTGTTTTACTTTTAAACCAGGTACATATTGCTGTATAATAGGTACTGCAATAAGAACAAAAGGCCTCCCCGAAGTCCAAGCTACTAAATTCATTGACTTGACAGCAGAACCACACATGAAAATAGCTTGGGAAGCCGAAGTTAAGGAAGCAGATATATTTTTAGAAGGAAAATTAATACCAACTTTAGTACATAAATAAAACAAAGTTTTTTTTATAAAATGTGGTGTTTAATTCCATCACCATAAAAAATAATATACATCATTCTTCACTTTTGATTGTGACAACAAAACGGATGAGCCAGAAATTGCCCTCCAGTGGAATCATTCGGTCTTCTTCATATCACAGTTAATAAAAATCTGTTACAACATAAATGCAATTTCTGGCTTGAATTACAAGAACCTTTGAAACAAGTAGAAATAGTCTTTCATTTTACGATTATTGCTTATAATACTTGGCATCTAATGCTTATTGTATTATTGCTTGTAATATATTAACATTCATTTGTAAACAATTAAACTTATATAAATAATTCCATGACCATTAAATAGTCTTTTTCTTTTAAATCTTTGCAGGTGACTTCAGCAATGGGCCAAGTTTTTGAGCCAGCATGATGTTACCAGCAATCTTTAGTTTTCCTTTCATGTAAGCAACCTGTGGGCTGAGTGTGCCTGCTGCAATTGCTACCATATCATCGTCAGATACGGTCAGGGTTGTGTCAGCTTTTCCACTCTTTGGTACTCCTTCATATACTGCAGGAGTCTTAAGGTCCAAAGCTGAAATAAAAAATGTCATAAATTTTGTGCTATAATAAACTTGATGACTGGAATTTGGGAAGACCAAACTATTATTGAAAATGGCAAAATCTTATGTCTCGAAAAAAATAATGTTTTTAAACTTCATGTTTCAGCATTCAACTTGAAAGATTTACTTTTCAACTTTTGATTTTCAGTTTAATAATATGTTGCGTCATTTCCCGCAAATGAATTGTTTTTCTTTCTTTCTTATTGAGAAATTTATACTCACTCCAAGATTTAGCAGTCTTTCCATTCTCAGAAATATTATACTGGAACACTCCACCGATGCTCTTAGCCAAGTCTTTGTTCTTGCCGACTTCCTCTTGGATCTTAGCGAAGAGTGCGTCACTCTTGAACGCACCACCAGAGGGCGCTGCCGCGGGCGCAGCGGAGCTTGAGCCAACTTGTCCGGCGACCACGTTCTTCAGATCGACGTATGCACCTAAAAGGAAGGAAGATTCGTTAGGTACTGGCTAGAATCTGATTGCAACACCACCTATCGGATCCAATAGTATTATCAAACCATCTAGAGTCCCACTCAAACATACGCAATCAGTCCATTTAGGAATTAGGTGACAAAAACATACAGAAGACATAGATTAATAAAAATTGGTTGAGTACTTTAGGCGAGAAAACGTAACAAACTCAACAAGATCAAGCTACTTTTATAATAAAATGGATCATACAAAAATTATACATACCAGCAATAACAGTGGTGCCAGTCTCCTTGATTTTAGTCTGGAAGTGCACGCGCTTGCCTTCAAGCCACATCTCTGTGACCAGGGTCTGTCCCGGCAGTACTGGCTTCACGAAGCGAGCCTTTAGTGCCTTGAAGTTATTGGGCTCATTGCCGCCATACCTGAATAATGAAAGTTTTTATTTTAGTTTTACACTTGAGTTGAAGAAGAAAAGAGATGGTAATGGATTTATAACATCCATATTTGTTTTAAGGAATGAGTAATCATTATGGCTCGTAAGCCTCGTAAGATCAGGTCTATATATAGTGAAAACTCTACCTTTTAATTCTCTTCAAGAACTTTTAATTTTTATGAAACATAATAATAATAATTTGAAAGCATCGAGATACTTACTTAGCCAATACATGTCTGGCAGAGAATCCAAGAGATGCCATACCGTGGAGGATTGGCCGCGGGTGTCCACTGGCGGTTGCTACGTCAGGGTCGATGTGGAGTGGGTTCAGGTCACCAGATAACCTGAAAATTTATATTTTTATTTACAAATTACATGAAGTACAAATTCGCAAGGGCGTCGCCAGCCGTTGATTAAGGGGGGGGGGGGGGGTGCTATTGGAAGTTTAGAGAATAATAAAGAAGATTTTTTTTCAAATAATAATAAAAGTTTTTTGAAAGAACCACCCTTAAATTTTTCTTTTATTTTTTGTTATTGTGACGGCTCACAATTTTAACTTTCTACCTGTTACTGTTTATGAGATACAGCCCACTGACAAACGGACGGACGGACAGTGGAGGCTTAGTAATAGTATTCTGTTATCACCGAAGGAACACAGAACTCAAAAAAGAGTCTGTCGTCACGACAATTTGGAAAAGGCTGGTGTAGAATACAATAAGAATGCTACAGTTACCTGTAAAGTGCGGCCTGGCCTTCCGCAGTGCGTTGTTCAAGCACAGCATCGGGGGCCCTCTTGGGGGCCGGCTGAACGTCGACCGCCAGCTTGCTGGTACGGGGCCCATTGAACCCACCCTGACCCAGCACGAAGATATGTTGCTGTGTTCTTGCTACTAGTTGTTTGTTCTGGTAGATCTCGCCTGAGGGATAAGAGATAAGAAGTGGTAAATTGTATTTTAAAATTAATCTTATTTTATTATTTATTGGTATAGATTATTCTCATGAAGGTTGTCTTTGGAAGCAATTATCCGATTATAAAAATTCTTTCACAGATAAAATGCACAATCACACAGGTGGTAGGTGAAGTCAACTTATAAAACCCTCGGTGTATTGTGAAAAGTTTTAACCAGTAGGGCTCACGTATTCAATAGTGTTAGGAGTCAAAAAT
The DNA here is from genome assembly GCA_958295575.1 of Leucania comma. Taxonomy (NCBI): domain Eukaryota; kingdom Metazoa; phylum Arthropoda; class Insecta; order Lepidoptera; family Noctuidae; genus Leucania; species Leucania comma. The sequence continues at coordinate 13,906,227 of OY282480.1, read as the reverse complement.
GGCCTTGATATTAATAGATAGGCATTCATATTAATCGTACTTCCTCAATCTAATCACACTAATATTAAAAAGGCGAACGTTTGTGAATGTGTGTGTATATTTGTTACTTTTTCACGCTCGAACGGCTGAACAGATTTGTATGAAATTAGACACACGGGGAAACCATATCCTAGAATAACACACAGGTTATTTTTTATTTCGGGAGTATGTTTCCTTGGGATACTTTTCTACTTTTACGCGAGCGAAGCCGCTGCCAACAGTAGGATTTTTTTTAAACTACTCAAATGTCAAAACTCGTTTTGACATTTGAGTAAGACCCTAAAATATAACTTTGAACAAAACTGAAAAAAAAAATGAGTGGTTTGGGCAATCATTGTACTGATAGTCGTGTCGGGTAATGGCTTAATAGCCAAGAGCCTCGACCAACACCTTAGGAGGCTCTCGTTAGGCGGCTGGATCAAGGCCTTGATTCAGAAAGCGGCGGTTCCTGGACACGGCTCGTATTGTTAGGAGGTTCCTTTCTCTGGAGCCTTGACCTCCGGTAGCTTGGACCCAGTTCCGGATACCGGTGGGATACTATATTTTATATTTTTAAATGTTTTTTTTATTTTGTATTGAAATGTTTAAAAATATAATTTATATGTGTATATTAACGAATAAAGACAATAATAATTAATTACATAGTGATTTAATGTAATTACATAATGGTTACATAATGTAATATAGACGGTTACATCACGTAAATAATAAAAACATCAAATGTCAAAACGGGCCTTTTATTTTTTAACAACTTTAATTTACTGTTAAAATATTTATGTGACAAAGTGGAGGCAGCAAGCTCACTCACAAATTACATCTTAAGATACGATGCCAAGGTGAAGTGAGAAGGTTTTTCAAGGTTTTCCATTTTTTATATGTACTGGTGACAATATTTAACTGCATTGTCTTTGGAATGTTATAGTATTATTTATTATATACTTTATTGTACACCTCATAGTATGGGCAGAATATACAATTACAAAAAGTCTTATCGAACATGGCAATCTGTAACCTTCAGATAGACTGAACGAAAGGAGGATTACTTATTATGTTATGTAATAGTAATAATGATGCAACTAGCAACATAATTTTACGTCATACACAAAGTTTATGTCGAATAAGTTTTAAGACGTACTGCATCAATTAGTGCAAATGATGATAATAAGAATTATTTTGAACAAACATTGTAACTAATATGCTTATTATGGGATCATAAACAAATCCATGATAAATATAATCTAATCATATTTTTATCATATCAGGATTATTATTTTTTTGTAATTTGTTATCACTAGTTACATAACATTCAAATTACAACAAGTACGTATTTGATATGGGAAATTTATCCACGAAACGAAAATTAAAGGCAGTAGCGTCTACGGAGGCTGGTTACCCTCCCGGTGGCTACTGTCTACACGTTACTATAGTATAGTACGCGGCAAATAAGTTGAACCATCCGTCACTGCTATGAGCAGCCCTCCACCTCAATTGAGACCTAAGAATCGGGAAAAATCCTCGTCACACATGTTGAACCATCATGGCGGTCGACCTTGAATGGGCTGTAACTGATTTTCAGGTCCTAATTGAAGTGCTCAACCACAATCAAGCGCTCAACCACAGCAAATGGTTCAACTTATTTGCCGCGTTCTATAACGGCTTGGCGATCCCGTTATTTTTACTGGTATTTACAGTAGCGCTAGTAGCATGTAATATATGTAACTGCCACTTTCTACATAATTATAAAGAAAATACTCACTGTTAGCGACGGCAACAGCGTTGGGTCCCTTGTCTAATACGTCGACAGAGTAACTGCGGATGTTGAAGTCACCCTCTGTACCGGGGAAGTCACCCACAAACTCGATGTACTGCTCCCCGTGAAGGATCTACACAACACACGCAAAATGAGTTAGCATTGTTAACAGACTATGTTGAAGCCAAGAGAATAAAAGTAATATGTTCCATCGAGCGCCTAAACTTCTGATCCAATGTTTTTTTATTACTATTTGATTTGGAAATCTTACAGCTAATAAATACATGTGCACTTTTTTTAGGTGGGAAATCATCCAATGACGTCTCCCACCCTTGGGCGGAGCGCGAGAGCGTGTCGGTCTTTTACTGACTAAAATCCTGTTCCTTCTTTGCCGTCGCTCCAGGGCCCCGGGGTTCTCTATCGCACAACCCATTGCCCCAGTAGGCTTCCACCCTGCTGGGCCACTTTTCGTACTTTGTGTATAAGTACGAAATAAGAAGAACATTTTTTATAGGAACAAATCAATATGACGACGTATGTGTGTAAACTTTAATAAAAAAATAATAATATAAAAACGCTGACCAACACTAGGAAAAACTCCTGCGTCGTAGGTGCGTTCCCAAAGATGTAAACTTATTCGTACAGTACGGCCGACGGATCTTGGCGCGTCTGAAGTTAGGCTCTGCGAACTTTAGCGCTAGTGCACTCGTAATAAAAATAAATGCCAACAATAGGAGTTGTTATTGCTGTTAGCAACTGTTATTGGCATTTATTTTTACAAGTAATTTATTTGGCGCGCTTAATTTGAGCGCTAAAGTTCGCAGAGCCTAACTTCAGACGCGCCAAGATCCGTCGGCCGTACTGTACATACACCCGGAATATCTGTAAGTCATATCTACGCATATAATAAATCTGTAGAAGTTTTTAGTTGTGCGCGTATCACGTAAAATGTACGAAATCAATGTAGATAACTTTTATATATTAAAATTGTGTGTAGTTTGATATACTACTTAGGCTTATTTCATCGCAATCTGTTGACTATATCGAAAGATATACTACATTCAATTAATATTAGGCGGAACTAAGTTCGCTAATTATAAATATTTATTTTGTGAGGGACAAACTCGCCAGCAGCATCCAATCGCTTAATCACTGCGCCAACCAAGCCGTCATTTATGTTTTTTTTTTATTTATTCAAAAAATCCACAGCTCTTTTACAAATTTTACTTAATTATAAAGTAATATTACAGCCAATTACGGATTTACAATTTATTATCCAAACATTTATGCATCAGAATCAAACAGGATAAAACTTTAGTACCATCTAAGCATAGTAGTAGTGTGTGGTGTGGGTGGGTGTGCTGGAGTGAGAGTGAAGAATTGAAGTGATGTATGAATTACTGTTACCAATTACTATTATTAATTGCTATTCGTATTTTTGATTAATGCATCGCATACGGAAATCACCTCTCCTGAAGGTATTATTATGGATCATTGTTAAGTGTATTCAATTATTTTTAGTAACTCCACTCTTACTTACGTTGGTGAAGTCAGCGAATTTGCCGGGAGGCATGGATTCAGTCAAGAGTGGTGTTCCCAGAGCCATACCAGGTAAGATGAAGAACGTGGGCAGCGCTGCGAAACCCTCGTGACTCTCGTACAAGAACCTCAGGTCGGAGGGGTTCTCTACTGATGCTCCGACTGGGGAAAGATTACGACTTATGACTCTACTACTTTTTTATTAATATACACCGTTAAATTTTGGTCGTTTTAATCCCGTGTAGGATCGATTCGGTACATGAAACACTATCGATTTAACGAAATTAATTCCTTTAAGTAAACGTCAGCTGAGCGAGGCCAATGAACTGTAGGTAGTTAGGACGCAACGACCGACAGCTACCTACAAGGTCATTGACTCGTTTACTTATAGAAATTAATTCGAGTTTGAAAAAAAAGTACTTTATTTTTCATTTTTATCTTTACAAATCGATAATGTTTCATGTACCGAATTGACCCTCCACGGGATCAAAACGACCAAAATTTAACCTTTTGAACGCCAATGTCGGCTATAGCCGACATGAGCAAGCGTGCCCTGTGCGCCAACGACGGCTATACTCGACAAAAAACAGGTCGCAGAAAAATACAAAATAAACCTATTAAATCATTACTTTTATGTATTTTATTGATACACCTTGAAAGCTGAATGTCTAAACATTATTTAGTTGCATACAGTAAACAAAAATGCATATTCCTCATTTAAATATTTGATGATAAAAAGTAAAATAATTTATGGTTAAAAAAGTAAGTCCCATGACGCCAATGTCGTGCAGAGCCGACTGCTAGTGATGTAGTATCATGTTGACGTATATTATATTCTTAAATTAATTTAGGTAACTTAAGGTATTGTAATATTTGTCATTACAGTTTTTATTGTTCTAACAAAATATAAACGATTGTAAGCACTGAGAAAAAAGTAGTTTTACTATATTAAAAACTGAAACATAGTTGCGTAAATACATTTTCGATATTCCCTTATCGCCAATCATGCGCATCCCTAGCAAGCTCTCGATAAGCAGTCCCCTCTGCGCCATTGTCGGCAGAAGTCGACTGACTCGTGACGTCGTAAGCGTATAAAGTGAATTTTAGTGCGGGAAATATGGAACAACAAGAAGTATATACCACTGAACAATTATTACGTATCTTGGAAGGTACTGAAGACGATGAGTTTTCTGAATCTTTAGATGAAGATGATTTAGAGGTAAGTTAATTTTAATTTAAAGTTATGTTTTGCTTTACATGTAAGTATGTACATACTTAATTGGTTATTATATTCTAAAGAGTGCTCTCTTATTTCGCCTACTCGCTTACATTTTGTAAGGGTACCTATATAATCATATTCAACTGAGCTTGAGAAATTACGAAAACAATTTTTACCCACAATCAATTTTTACCCACAAATTAAAATTAGCTTATGGCACAATTCAAACCAAACGGCCGGCACTGTTACTAGCAAACGATTTTAAGCTTTACCTCAACTGCAAAATGCGCAGTATCGCCTGTGAACTCTCAAGGTCTCGCGGAGCCGCATGCCTTTTTGAATTTTCAAGCGATACTGCGCATTTCCTAGTCGAGATAAAGCTTAAAATCGTTTAACAGTAAAAGTGCCGGCCGCTGCGCTGCCACTTCGGTGTGAATCTACCGTGTTTCATAAATCAGAAACAATTATGAATAGTTTACATAAATATGCATTTGTAGTTACTAACAAATGAAATGAAACACCATAGATGTCTACAATTTATTTAATTTAACAAACTTTTACAAAATGAGCATACCTAATAATAATATTTTATGTTGACTTACAATATTACCTACAATAACAAGTAATAAATCCCTATTGTATCACGCATGAGCTTCGACGCGAGTTTGCCGGCAAACATGTTCCTACTTGTCGAACCTAACTTAAAAAAAATTGAAAATTGTTTATTTGCATTATGCTAATCAGTCTTGTAAGAATCAAATAGTAACAATACAAAATTATTTGGGAACTTAATCATGAAATAATAATTAAAAACAAATAATCAAACCTTTTGATTGATTGATTGATTGAATCAAACCTTAATTAACCTTAATCAAAATTTAATCAATTTTCTTGTACCGTATATTTAATGGTAAAGGATTTTCATCTTCGTCAGAAGGACATTCTGGTATGAAATCAACACTTTCGGATAAATCGGAATCACCCCGGTATATTCTGATTAAATTAATTATTTGCGCGTACAAATTAGTACGCCTATCTTCTGGTACTCTTTCCATTTCAAATGCGATTAATCTGGAGAAATTTTCGTTCCTCTCATCTGAAGGGCGTTGATTATAGAAGTCCACTCTGGACAATGCGCCTGGTTCAAATAATATATTGTTTTTGTTACGAGCCACGTAAGGCTCATTGACTGTTTGTGTGGCTACTTCTTTTTTTATTGTATCTTCTTTGCAACGAAGCTTTATATACCCAGATAGTATCGACGGAGATCCTGGTCGTTTTTGTGACATTGTTTTAATCCTGAAATTAAACAAATGATTCAGATAATAAATGATTATAATAAGTAAATAAATGATAATAGTACTTGATTATACTTACCTACTTGTTATATTTATTGTCAGTGTGAAATCAAACTAATATAAGTACAATATATTTATTTTGCCAAATTATTTAACTGCGACACACAAATATAACTTCACGCAGACGAAATTTTATAAATAATATTCGGCGAATTGTCATTAGCTGGTTTCAGTATTACCAGATTAGATTTTTAATTTACCATCAATTCATATAAAATACAGTATACAAAAATATACAATTAAATACAGTAGACTATAGAAAAATTACTATCAGGATTTTTTGAAATACTTTTTTAGATATTTAGGTGAATTTTTATTTATTATAAATGTTTCATTTTAAACGATTAAACAAACAAACTTCCTAAATTTATATGGTTGTGTTATTTGATCACAAATATTTAATTAGTGGTTTATGCGTTACAGCCGACGATTGCTGGTCACCAAGAACTGTCTGATGAAACGCCCTCAACTTCTGGACATGATCGTCATTACAGAAATCGTGAGACAGAACAGTTTAAGTGGACTACAGAAGGACGGCCACCAGAAGTTGCCGCTTTTGATGACTTTTCATCTGGATTGCATTTTACTCCCTCTGAAAATTTTACTGAACTCGACGTGTTTCAACATTTTATGGACAATGATTTTATGTCATTCATTGTCGAAATGACAAATAAATTTCACAACAATTTTCTGTTGAAAGTAGACTTACGAATGCATTCACGCCTGCATAGATGGTATGATGTTACAGTCCCAGAAATGCAATGTTTTTTAACAATTATGATGCTGATGACCCGAAATCGTCATTTGACTATTGAAGAACATTGGTCGACAGATATTTTATTAAATGCCCCCATTTTTTCTAAATTAATGTCACGAAATAGATTTTGCATGATTTTAGGCATGCTACATTTTTCCCGGCCAAGTGAAGAAAATTCAATTCTTTCTAAAATAGAAGCATGTGTCGCTCACGCGAGAGGAAAATTTAAAAGTATCATTACGCCGTATAGAGATGTGTGTATAGATGAAAGTATTGTTCCTTTCAAGGGCCGTTTAACAATTAAACAATACTTACCAAAAAAAAGAAATAGATTTGGGGTAAAATTATTTGTTTTATGCGATGTACATTCCGGTTTAATAATAGACTTTATAGTTTACTGTGGTGCAGCTACAGATATTGACGATCCAGCAAATTTAGGCGTTGGGGGAGCCGTTGTATCGTCTTTACTGAAAGACTTTTTTGGCTCAAACCGTCATTTGTATGTAGATAATTGGTACACAAGTCCACTATTATTTAAATATTTATATGATAACAACATTTATGCTTGCGGTACTGTAAAACAAAATAGAAAGTGTATGGCTAAATTAAGCAGAAAACTAAATCTACATGAAATGGAAACGCAGTATTCTGGATCCCTTATGGCATGTAAATGGAGGGACAAAAAATATATATACATGTTATCAACCATTCATGATAATTCCATGGAACCATCAGCTAGAATAAATAGAGAAACGGGTTTACCAGTCATCAAACCTAAAGCTGTTTTAGACTACTCTAAAAATATGGGTAGTGTTGATACTGCAGACATGTTGTTATCGTCACTTCAGTGCATACGAAAAACAGTAAAATGGTACAAAAAACTATTCTTTCATATATTTGATATGCACCTTTTAAATGCATTTTTTTGTTTTAAAATGATAAAAGGTATACCGAATTTAGCATTTGCCGACTTCCAACTGAGCCTAATTCGGCAAATGATAGATTGTTACAACACTGGTAACGTTTTAGAAAGACCCATAAGAACTGGACGAGGTTTTAACAATCCCCTTAGCATATTACCCGGCAATGCAAAAGACCACATGCCTACTCGCATAGCAAAACATCAAAGATGTAAGTTCTGTGCAATAAAAAAAAAACGAAAGGAGACTCGCTACTGGTGTAAAATATGTAACGTTTATCTTTGTGCTGCACCATGTTTCGAAAAATATCACAATAAATAGATATTTTATTGTTGTATAACATGTTGATTTTTAACAAAATATGTGATTTTAATGTTGATCTGTGATATTTAAAATTATCTATATACAATTGTTGATTATTATAAGAATATTATTATTTTTCTGTGTCATTTTATCGTTACAAGACTGACTATTGAGTACCTATGATAATTAATATAACTGACATTTGTATGTTTTGAATTTTTATAGATTTTTACGAGATTTAGGACTAATTTAAAAAATGGTTTAGTAAATTTTATTTTCAGTATTTCATTTTAAGAGATATTTCTATTATTGCAACACTATTACACTATACCTAATTATCCGCTTAACCGTCAGAAGAGCTGGTTCAGCTTTTTAACAATTAAAAAACTATTGTGTCTAATTAGTGTCAGTTCATAGGTTATGTACTATTGTTGATATTTTATAAGTATTTTTAGTGAGTTTTGTAGTTTTTGAACACTGATCAGTGAGCATTTATAATTGTTGATTGTTGATCCTTTAATGTTTAATTAGGTTAGATACGAGAAACTAAATAATGTATCTATTTTAAGAATATAAATATCGTTATACTTAAAAATCGTTACGTATATACTACGCAATTTCATACGAAAATTTTGATTTATTTTATACATATAATTAATCTGATTAGTGAGAATATTAGAAAGTTCCTGTTATAAAAATTGTTGCTATGTAATAATATCACGTGATAATATTATTCATAAGTGACATGTAAGTAATATGATCTCAAAGTAATTATTAATAATATAACTCAATAATTAAACTAAATGATTGGTAAATAAATAGTTTTATTTGCATTCAATCCATTAACAACCCAAATTGTTGCAATAAGTGTAAATTTCAAGAATAATAAAAACAAACTACTGTGGCCTTTGAATTTAATTAGATACTAACATCGATAAACTGTATGACACTATGGTACAACTCTAATGTACATGCAACGATGTCTTATAAAAGACTCGTCGACGGCGCCAATGTCGGCTATTCCCGACAGTGAGGTACATCAGTACTGAGAATAGTGCTGTACCTAGAGTTATTTTCATTTTAACTGTTGTGTGTCTTAATCATTGTTTTTATGTTATTAACAACTTCGGAACTACTTGAGTGGAACGTTGTAAAATATTTAATATTGGAATGTTCTTTTTAACATATTAATGATCGACCATTTATCTGGCAAGTATTGATAAAAAAAATAATAATAATGGGTATCGATATAATGTTGAAATCCCTATTTTTTTGTAGGTATTTAATTAAGATTTTCGGGCTTGGCGTACAGGGCATAGGAATACCGATATGGCGTGGCGGTGAAAAGGTTAACGGTGTATAGTATACGGCTATCAAGTTGAATCATTTAGTATGGTTCACTTCGATTGACACCCGAAAATCGGTTACTGCGCTTTCAAGATCAACCATCATGATGGTTTAACTTGTCAGAAGAGGATTATAACCGATTGTCGGATGTGCCAAAAAAATTGCCAAGTTCAGTACATTTATGTTCGCCTAACTGGTCAAAATGTACTGAACTTGGCAGATTTTTTTTGCTATTTCAGGTTTGTTCCCATAGTAAAACTTGTTTGTTATCATGACTACAATCACGTGTTTTTAAGTATCGTTCACTAATTTATCAGTCACCCTATTATTTTTAGTATATGCGAAACCTGAATATAGTTTGCTCAGAATCAGTACCTGAATCGATTCCAATATTTTTTTTACCTTGTTATATTTTTCCCAAAAATATTTAAAAAAGGTCACAAGTTGGACACCTCCGACACTAAGTACAATACAGGTCACGGTAAATCATAGCGGGCATTAGACGCCAACGCACAGCTGGGTGCGGGAGCAAAGCAATCCCTCAGTGGCCCGAATGGCCCGGTGGCCATGTGTTTGTGTGGACAACCAGGTAACATAACAAGCTTATAATTTTATGATTTTTCATGATACTGTTATGAAATTTTTCTACATAGATTCTTTGCATAAAAATACTACGCACGTGTTTCAGGTTTCGTATATATATACTAAAAATAAGGTTGTATAATATTGAACAATTAACTTGAAACAAAGGCAAATTGAGAAACTTCAAACTTGCAACGATAATTAAATTATTATTATAATACATAAATTATAAAAAACGATATTTAAATTATTTTTAGAGGGGACAAGCGATTGTCTTTAAAAAACCAAGGAACGTTCGTTCTACGAAATTTTGACGATTTTCTGCTGCTTGCATTGGAAAGAAAATCATATAAGAGTTGGTAGTTAAATATCGGCCTTCTTGGAGTCCTATAAATTAAACCTATATCCCCAGTAACTTAGGTTCCTTTAGGCTACTGATAAGTTAATGTGTTATCAGACACTTTCAACTGTAAACATTTAACCAACTTGCAAAATATATAATTGCTGGTACAATATTTGTTTTAACTACCAAGAATTGAAAAAATGCAAGGCAAAGGCCTCCCTTCCATTCTTCTCTACCCTTAGCCACTTCTGGCCAATCCTTTAGGAAGGAGTCCATACGTCACGCCATTTCCTTTTAGGCCTACCGCGTCACCGGCTCCTGCTGTTCGAGATTCAGTCAGTGGTTGCCTTCGCTCAATTTCGTTGCGACATGCGGCAGATGTGGCCTGCCCAGTTCCATTCTAGTTTGGCAACTAAGTTGCCTGCGTCTGAAATTGGTTTTTTAAGTGATATGGATAACCATCAATACTTACTGCCAAGAGCGTACAGCATGAGGTCCTTAGAGTCGTAACTGAAAGTTGTCCAGTAAGATGGAACATTGCCATCCAACTTGCTGCGCTCTTCAAAGTCCTACAACAAACAATGAGAAATAAGCCACAGGGCGGAAATGAGTGCCTTTGATGCATTCAGTGATTGGGAAAAACTAATATGCAAATAAAAATATCAAATTGTAAAGAAAGAAATAGGCCATACGAGTGAGATACTCTCTCGGTTTCAAAGTTCCACCTTTCTACTCCGCCTCTGTACTTTTGTGCATAAAGTGTTTAATAAATAAATGGGTTTGAGTTGGGAGTTAATGAGTCAGTGAGTGAGGCTGAGACAGGACTTTGCCTTTAGAAATTAATTTCGTACATGCGTATATTAGTTCGAGTTTTAGAAAAAAAGTACTTTATTTTTTAATTTTATCTTTACAAATCGATAGTGTTTCATGTACCGGATCGACCCTCCACGGGATTAAAACGACCAAAATTTAACGGTGTATAGATCGAGCTTATATTTAGAGTCGAAAGAAATATTAACACATTGATAAGAAACATGAATATGACAAACGTCATCTTATCAGTTTAGTACAAATTACATATATCATAATGCGTTTACGTAAATTTTTTGATAAAAAATAAATACTGATAAAAGTTAATCCTGCTTGTGTCGACCAACCACTGCTAGTTATCTCTACATATCTTTGCAGACCGATATTATTATGTTTTATCTTATTTCTTACCTACAAGTCAGTTTTGAGTACAGAAGAACCCGAAAGCAGAGAAACCTAAAAGTTTTCGTACCGACTTCATTTTATTGAAAGACACTATTTGCAACAAATAGCGACAAAATGAGTACAATCAGTCATATTATAGGTAATAATTCTTTTTAACAGCGCCTTTATTTAGTAGTAGTTAGAAAGATTTTATAATTTGCTTCATCACCACTGCTCTCAAAACGGTGAAGGAAAACATTGTGAGAAAACCGGCATGTCCTAGAACCAAAAATTCGAATATGTGACATCAACCAACCCGCACTGGGCCCTAGAGAGGAGGCCCGAGTCGCAACATTGGGATCATTATTAGGCTAATGCTATGCTATGCTAGGAAGATTTTTCCAATATAAAAAATACTTTTCTATCTCACAGAAACTGTACTTTTTCCTGATTATAAAGTGAAAACCACCTCCATGTTATGTTTCTGCACCACCAAGGTCGACTGGCATTAAGTCTGCCTTGTTTCTTACTAGTGCATAAAATCTTAATAAATAAAATAAAACCAGTGAACAAATCACGTTATGTGATCAATATACTTGCAGATTTTTTTTGGTAAGCCTTCTATCCCACTCTTCTTCATCTTTCATGAGCCCTCGCGATATTACTTTTTTAACATAAATAATTTTTACTCCTTATTATTGAGAAATTATTAGTCAAGTCATACATTTCTTTATTGGTCACGTAATCAAAGTTCTCAATATACGAGTATAACTAAGAAACAGGAAAATGAGATAAACTTTAATAAAGTAATTGGTTTTTATTTACAACACTAACTAGATATTTTTAGTCCAACTGCAAACAAACCAAGCTCAGAATCGTACGGCACTCTGATACGGATAGGTTAGGTTAGAAGGCTAAGACGGGAGCGGTACTCCCGCGTTAGCTTTCGTGGTTATTTTATAACCACCCTGAAAGTGGCTTACATAGTATCTTCTATGTAAGACTAGTGTCCAAGAGTTTCAGTCAGACGCTCGTTAATGGTGGCTGACTTAGTAATTTAGAAGGCAATGTAGATTTTTAGAGGCGAAGAAGTCTGTTTAATTAGAACCCCTTAATATAATAAAGTTAATTACCTGAATCTTCTCAACCAGGTCCACTGTAACCTCAGCCATCTTATCCAAGTGGATGGCGTTCGTCATGTTGGTAACTTCAGGCCAGAACTCCTTCACTGACTCGATGGTCACTGGGTCTGAGGGCTTCTTCCTAATGACAAGAGTTTCAAACTATAATAGAAATTACGTTTCGATGATTTGAAACAACCCTCAGTCACCCAGATGGGCCGGTGACCATGTATTTATGCGGAAAACCAGGTAACACAACAAGCTTATAAATTTGTGATTTTTCATGACACCACAGTAACGAAATTTTATTCTACTAATGTATAATTTATAAAAAATCATGATTTGACACTAACTAGATTTAAATAGATGTTCTTTATTCGGGACTTAGGCGTACAGTACGGCCGACGGATCTTGGCGCATCTGAAGTTAGGCTCTGCGAACTTTAGCGCTTGTGCACTCGTAAAAAAATAAATGGTTTGAAAAATTAAATGCCAATAGCAGCTGTTATTGCTGTTAACTACTGTTATTGGCATTAAATTTTATAAATCATTCATTTGGCGCGCTTATTTTGAGCGATAAAGTTCGCAGAGCCTAACTTCAGACGCGCCAAAATCCGTCGGCTGTACTGTAACTGGTATACAATTAATTTTTTGGCGAGATTTTTTTCGAGTGAATTTCAGTCCTGGCACAGGACCGTTCATTGTGGCGACATTTGGGAGAGGCCTGTGTCCAACAATGGACGTCTTTTGGCTGAAATGATGATGATGATAGATGTTGTGGTGTAAAATTAATGGAGCTGAGAATTTTATCGTTGTATTGACTATCTTAGCGAAGTTTTCAGAGTGAACCGACTGGATACATTTGCTGTTAAATGTTGCAAACACATTAGAATATCAAACCAAAACACTAAACTTGACCCTGGTTATATGGATAAACCGAGCAAAACTTAAAAAAGTTCACTTCTGGATAATGGTTCGGGTAATACAGGTGTGATGTAATATTTTCTTTTGCTATGAGCTATTTACAAAAACAATGACGTATACTTCAGTTCAGACATATCAGTTATGTCATAAACTATACTTATTTATCAACTAAACCATTGTTATTGAGTTCATCATAGAAAACTTGCCATACTGAGACAATTTTAATAACAAGACATTACGATGCATTCTGCATGCGTCTCATCTGCATGTGTTATGTCATTTGTTTTTTTATTTGTTGTTTTTTTTTATGGCGCTGTGTAAGTAATGCCTGAGTTACACTAGGGGACAATATGTCCCGCATGATGTGAATGCGTTGTAAAATGTTGGTGTAAGTTGCCGGACACTCGTTGCAGTGTCAAATAGATTGAGCGTTGCGCGTGATGTTGGGGGATTTTAGTCGCCTAGTGTATAAAAAAATCACAACTTTTAACTCTTATAACAAGATTATAAGAGTTATATCACATAAATTATATGTTTTTGCTTTACTTGGGAAATCATCAAATGACTTTTCCAGCTCACGGTGGAACGGGAGGAATTATCAGACTATTACTGACTAAAGCCCAATGTATATCAGAAATAATCGATTTTTAGTCTAAATCCTCTTTATTGTAATATAAAGATTTAAGCTTTGACTCAGAGCCGATAACTTTTGTTATTTATAAATGATAGCAAATCACCTATTGTAGGTTAATAAGCATCTATTTGTATGTACATAAATTGGTGTATATTAAAGTATTATGATACTGTCCCGTAAGTATTACGTAAAAGCGTATCTCATCGGCCGTAGTGACAAGATTTTGACACAGATTTGTGATAAGAAACGATGAATAAGCCAAGTTATTTATCAGTTCAGTCCAAAAAATGCAATGTACGACGACCGCCCATCGCGCCGCGTCTCCGTAAACATGTCCTAATGTGTCATTTGCGTAGGCCACAAGGAATTCCTGAAAAGAAAACCCGTGGACATAGAATAGGTGTGTTTTTATCCAATAAAACTCTCTCACGCCCCTTTGCTTTACCCTAGAGCGAGAGAAGTCATTTGGATGATGTCCCACATAATAAAAAAAATGTGGTACTTGTATATAATTAAGTATTTTTTGTACCTACTAACATCAGTACTGTGGTTCTGATAGCAAAAAGAAATTGCAAACTACTTAAAGCTACAACAGTCGAAAGTTTGATCAGATTGTCCTACATTTTAATATCTACCGGTTTCGATGTTTCGTTTCAAGTTTTCCGAATATTTGTTGTAAGTAGTAAAATAATTGATATATTTTACTTTTGCTTAGATGCGTTCCCGTATCTTTCTTGCGTTTTTACTTTGACCGTGGCTGGAATAATAGGTATGTACCTAGCCAAACGATATTGTAATAAGAGTTGTTGATAAACATTTTTTAATATTTCTTTTTAACAAATAAATCTTTGCTCCTTAATCGATGCCCCTACACTAGGAAATGAGGAATAATTCCTGTATCGTGGCTGCATTCACAAACATGTAAGAACACCATCTGTAGGCCACACATATATTTACACATTTATTCTGCAGATCAACAGCCAATCACCAACCGCGCCGTTAAATTCATTTGTACAAATGAATTTGACGGCACGGTTTGCGATTATGGTAGAAATTGTATTGAAATGATGAAAAATGTTATTATATGTATGGGCTAAATAACATACTTTTAGGTTAAACAGAATACTTACTTGAGCACAGCACCGGGGCCCCTGACATAGTGCATCTTGGTGGCATAGCCGAGTGTGGAGTCGATGACCGCACCGGTGTCAGGGAACGATTCATGGACCATGTAGGCCTGCAAGAACGTACGGATTGTAATCAAACCATTAATTAATTATACTTCCCGATCCTGTAGGCTGATGGAGCGATTACCAAACCTTTAAAGCAGTATGATCAAATTGAACAAGTACAATTTTATGACAGTTATAGGTAGGTCATGACAACTATAGTTAGGTCATAAACATAATCTAACCATAATGTTCGCACTATTGAGAACGTCGCCTCTTCTCTACGAAAAGGAAATGAGCGGACATCCGTGCAATTTAGTGAATATCACAAGGCTTCGAAATCGTGGTTCTAATAGCTACTGCGATTTTAAATGGCTTTTAAGCTTATAATACTTTGACCCAACCAGGATTATTCAGGATTTTGAATCCTGATTTTTAAGGCCAAGGCAAGACGCATCGAAATTACAGCACTATAGCGGTTCGAAAGGTACAGTACGGTCAAAATATGTTAGCCACTCTTAAGAGTTGGCGTTCCGAACTATTGCGTATATTCGAAAAAATACGCAATACATTTTCTTCAATACGAATTACTGCGTAGACAATTGTTCGATGTTCGGAGCGGTCAAGATATTTCGGCCGTACTGCAAGCGTACAGGCGTATAATGACGAATACGCGTCTACGAATCTGCTGTGGACAGTAGACCTAAGTAAACTATTTTTTTCTAAGCTAATACTCACAACAACAGGTGCAATGAGCTCAGGCTTCATAGCCTCGAACATCTCTGGGGGCAGGATGTCCTCTGTGAGACGAGACGCGGCTGTCGGCACGATCGTGTTCACCTTGATGTTGTACTTCGAGCCCTCGATAGCCAGGGTGTTGGTCAGACCGACCAGACCCATTTTGGCAGCACTAGAGAGAAGAAGAAAAGTTTATACAAGTAAATTAAACATATAAAAATTTGGCTAATATTCCTGTGAAATTCGTACTTTGCATAACAAACTGACTGATTGGTATGCCAGAGGTCTTGGGTTCTATTTCCACCTGAGATAAATGTTTGAATGATGATTACGATCATTTGTGTCTGTGTGTAATTTATCTATAATATGTATATATTTAGAAATATTTAAATATGTTTGTCAATTGTCTAGTATTGATACCACAAGATCTGTGAAAGTTGCGGGGAAATGAAACTTAAAGCGAAAGCTACGCACCCGACCGTGGACATATCCTCGCTAGATAGCGCTGAACAACATTTTAGTTTATTTTATTTTTACTGTATGGGAGCATTATTAAATTCCCATTTTATTTAACTTAGTTAAATTATTGCCTCAAAATCTGCATAATTTTGACTGAATTACCTCTCTATACACCCTTAAATTTTGGTTGTTTTAATCTCGTGGAGGGTCGATTCGGTACATGAAACACTATGGATTTGTAAAGGTAAAATTAAAAAAATAGTATCTACTTCTTTTTTAATTTTCTCTTTACAAATCGATAGTGTTTCATGTACCCAATAGACCCTACGCTAGATTAAACCGACCAAAATTTAACGGTGTATAGTTAGAGTGCTCAAATACAGCGCTAACCGTATATTAATTACTAATGAACACGCAAGTTCAAACATTGACCTTGAACATCCGTTTTTTTTTTTACATTCTAATTCATAGTATGCATTTTACTTTAGCAATTGATTCACTACATAATGTGCAAAATCATTGTAGGTTTGAGTTCAATCTAAATTAATGAGGGAGTGTCAAAATCATGTCACTATGATTATTTTTTAACATGTATGGTTGGTAAAAAAATTACAGTACTTTTTTTCTAAAACTCGAATTGATATATGCATATACAAAATTAATTTCTTTAAGTAAACGAGTGAATGACCTTGTTGTTGTCGATCGTTGCTTACTAACTACCTACAGATCATTGGCCTCGCTCAGCTGACATTTACTTAAAGAAATTTATTTCGTACACACGTAAACTAATTCGAGTTTAAAAAAGACTTAGTTTTTTAATTTTCTCCTTACAAATCGACAGTGTTTCATGTGTACCAAATCGACCCTCCACGGGATTAAACCGATCAAAATTTTATGGTGTATACACATACATGAAAAAAATCATAGGTACTGTTCTAATATACACCGTTTTAATTTTATCTTTACAAATCGATAGTTTCACGTACCAGATCGACCCCCCACGGGATTAAAACGATCAAAATTTAACATAATTACGGGTAAACACAACATTTACAGCAGATGCTAGTTTACCACTTTGTTGCTGATTTAGGTTTTATATACCTTCAATTGTGGCACAAAACGAAAAACAGACCATTCAAGGAGGTATGGAAGTAGACATCCTGGAACGGCTTGGGGCAGGTCTTGACCATGCAAGAAAATGTATTGGCTTAACATAAACAAAAACTGACCTGTAATTAGCCTGTCCGAAGTTTCCGAAAATGCCGGCGTTACTCGATGTCATGATAATGCGGCCATACTTTTGCTTTCTGAAAGTTTCCCATGCGGCTTGTGTGACTTTGAAAGCACCTTTCAAGTGAACCAAGTGGATGAGGTCCCAGTCCTGGACAACAGATCTTAGAATTACTTCAAATCTTTACAATTATATTTAGTGTATGGGACATACTTCTCTTTTACGGACAATCAATTATATCTCTTAATAAAAAATGGTGATAAGATATTCAAGGGTTTTAAATTAGATAATACTCGTAATACATATTCTCAGTTTCTTTTGAACTGTTCCTTAATGAATTAAATATCTGTCCATTGATTTACAAAAAACCTCTGTCACTCTTAATTATATTGCTTGGTTGTCAACAGAAAAAAAAGAGGAATGTCCCTGAAGAAGGATTTTAGTTTGAAGCCAAAAAATACGGATTTTAAATTTAATTTTAAAAAATTACTTCAGAAAATCCCTTTTTAGCTGAATATGTGACAGCAACGACAGGGTCATGCTTTTTGAGTATAAGCGAGTAATTGTAAACATTGTCATAATAATAACTAATAATATTACAATAAGATTATTTTCTTATAATAAGATTATTTGAATAGATTCCTAAAGGTCAACAACAATAAGATAAAGCAACACACTATTAGATAGCAAAATGTTGTACTAGTGTTGTTTTCTCTCAGATAAAATATATCTCAATGTAATATCACTCCTATGTTGTCATCATGTGTATATTTGATTAGTGCAATGGTAGTTACAGACAGCCCACTCCGCAGAGCCTGCATAGAGAAGGACGATGGCAGTTCATCTGCTTCTAAGCTAACCAGTGGTCGCAGGATACAGGGCAAAGTACTTTGTGAAGCCAGCTAACCCTCCACGAAATGGTCAGTAACAACATGGCGCTGCTGCCTTCCTTGTGGAGCTGGAGTGGGTCAAATGACACATTTGTCCCACCCATACACAAAATACACGCTATAGACGTGGAGTTGCGAACATCAGCGCAATATACAAAAAAATAGTGCAGCTGTAAATAAAACACCTAGTATACCACAGAAGAAATGATCAGTAACATATTTACCTGATCGGACATTTTGGTGAAACTCTTATCACGAAGAATGCCAGCATTGTTGATAAGGATATCAATCCTTCCAAAGTTATCTAAAGCAGTCTTGATAATCTTCTCCCCTTCAACAACATTATTGTAATCAGCTACTGCAATTCCACCTGAGATATAAAGGGATTAATTAGCATAATGCTTACATAAGAATGTAAAATTGGGGTAATGTTACTTATAGGGTTAAGTAAAATGGAAAGGTTAATAGAAATACCTACTGAGGTTAAAACTTCCGACACCAGTTGATGGCATAAATTAGGATGCAAAATTTATTAATTTTTTTAGTTTAACCCAAAAAGTATGGTACCAATTAAAAATTTTTATTCATGAAAAATTGTTATCAAACAAAAAAAAAACACTTTTAAAAACAGAATCATCTAATGACATTCTAATTATGTTACCTGTTATTTTTTTGCATTTTCGAAAATGTCTTGCTGACATGAACAACATTTTTATCATTACAAAATTATGAATTAATTAAGATGTACATGTACTTTTGTGTATATCTTTTCTGGCCAGAGGTGCGTTTTGGAAGAACAAAAGAATCAAAATATATTTCTGAGTTTCATTATTACTGTCATTATTAAAACATTATAATGGTTTAAATGAATATGATTAGCAGAGATATCACTTAATTGTGGGAAAATTTTTACTATAGGTTTTTTCAAGGGTCAAAGTCATAAATAAGTAGAGTAGGTTCAATATGCAGAAGAAATAACACTGTACAATTCTATTTAAAAATCTCATGCATTAATCATAAATTCAAATACTCAAATATTATTATTATATTGCAAAAACATGAATAAATCATAATTAACACAGTGTGAATCTGCATTTTTATTCACCTTTGTCCTTAATTTCCTTGACAACAGCGTCGGCAAAGTTAGACTTGCCAACGCCATCGCGTGCACCACCGAGATCGTTAACTACGACTTTAGCGCCTCTCGAGCCCAACAGCAGAGCGTAGGCCTTGCCAAGACCACCACCAGCGCCGGTCACTACCGCAACACGTCCGTCAAAGCGAAGCTGATCCATCCTTCACGACAAACGGAGCACAAATGAGAAAGGAACCGACCGACGAATATTAACCCGGTGTAATTATCAGTTTCAAAGTCCAACTTAGCATTCGCTTTCGATAAACAAGTATGTGCGTTCCACTTATATGATAAAGTTTGATAATATTGATCTTTTTGCTCAGGTTGTTTTTGAAATTCAACACGGATTACGTACCTACAATTTCAAATTGTCGTGTAACGGTGACGTAAGCAAATTACGATGAATATTTTTGTGGAGAATATAGAAATACTCGATTAAAGTTCAGTGAACAGTGAACAACAAACGAAAACAAGTTTTTGTCACAGGTTTTTGTTCGGCCCCTCTTTCTTCTTCGCCTTTTGACGTCATTGACAGCTGAAGTGTCAGCTGTTTGACTTTGACATAAGGGGTAGTACATAACATACATATGATTCAGTACTATGCGTCAAACTATGCGTTCCAAATAAGAAAAAGAGAGTTAATAACCTCGATCTGTCAAATGTTGATTGAAAAGTGGGTATAGAACGCGGCAAGGGCGTCGCCAGCCGATAATCAAGGGGAGGGCTATTGGAAGTATTAGAGAATAATATTTTTTTATATTTTTTTTATATTAATATAAAAATTTTACCTGAAAATAAAATTTGTATTATGTTTCCTAAGACGTCCAAAGTCCATTATGAGAGAGTGCTTCGTCTTTTTCCCGCATTTCCTCGTTAGATGATGCTACTTCCGTCACATAACTCGACCTCAGCGCCACCCACGGCCGTATCTGGAACTAACTAACAGCACAGAGCAAGCCACCATTCCTTCGTCATTGTTCGGCTCATAATGATAATGATGATGATGGTATACACCAGGAAGAAATTATTTGGACTTTGGACGTCTTAGGAAACATAATACAAATTTTATTTTCAGGTAAAATTTTTATATTATGTGTTCCGTTTGACGTCCAAAGTCCATTATGAGAGATCTGTTTGTTATCTCCTGGTGGCTTGCTAAGTAAAACGCAACAATGTGATTAAATATTTTAATAATTGTATAAGTATTATAACAACAAAACAAATTCACAAGGCAATCAATTTACAGTTAGTGATCAGCATTGATTAATTAATATTTTACCACTCGTAAATCACAATATAGGCTTATGTATGTGTAACAGTAAAGAATTGAGAAAGTGATTTCTCTGATCGAGATCTATTATTGAGGCTGGAGTCTAGTACCTCTCTAAAATAATATTTTCTAAAGGTATGTTCATGGCGCCAGTTAGCTTTTTCTAGAATATCATTAATTGGATATTTTTCTAAGCAGTTTAGAGATGAAACTGCTGACCTACAACTACCCGGTGAAGCAACTATTCCTGCTTCGGAAAGAGTACGTTTTATCCAGCCTCCTATAATTACAGTGCTGGCTGGTTTACGAGGGTCCCTTGTAGTGATAAATAAATTTGTCAGGGACCCTCTAACATTTTTTGAAATATCTAATAAGGTTCGTAACCAAAATAAGGCATTTGTATTTCGATCCGGTGAAGCTAGCAACGTCCAACTCGATTGTTGGTATGAAACTGAATCGGTTTTTGAGCCAAATACCGGGTGCAAGGTTATCGAATTCCCATTATCCTTAAAATGTTCTGAATCACAATGTAAGAGAGTCAAATCGTGAACTCTACGCCCTGACGCCAGCAACAATATAGTGGCAGTACGCCTAGAAACATCATATAAGCTCTGCAAGTTAACGTCAGTATTTTTTAAGAATTTGATCACTATTCTTGCATCCCATATTGCTAGTTTTGGTGGAATTGCTCTAGCTAAAGATACAGCTTTTAAAATATGTCTAACTAAATTATTTGAGGAAATCTTAACATTGGAGAGAGTTTCACAAACCGATGCTATAACCGATTTGTGAACAAGAATTGTACGGTAAGCTAATCGGTCTTGAAGAAAAAGTTTTGCTAAGTACCGGGCTACGTCGGGGGGGGCCGGACAGCGACAATTTAGATTATTTTGGTTGCACCAGCTTACCCATTTGCTCCATATGGGCGCATAAGTCTTGATTGTTGAGGCTCTCCAGCACGTAGACAAAAGTTGTTTTTCCTCACTAGACCAGTTCTGGGTTAGAGAGTCCCAGCCAAAATGAGCCAAGCTTCCAGCTGTAGGTTGTGAATTTGAGCTGGATGTCTCCCGGTCATTGTGTCCACTAATGATGTTTTCAGATTCCTGATTTTCATAGGGCGAGCTATGGCGCGGTTCTTCAAATCTGGACGCCAAAAGGGTTTCTTCCACCTGGGTGCTATTATTATATACTTTCCTTTCGACGAATTGAGATGGCGTAACACTCGCGGGAGCAGGGCCGGTGGAGGAAATATCCATGCGAGGTCGTAACTCCAGAATCTGCTGAAAGCGTCGTGAAAGCGTGGGGATTTCTCTGAAGACGATGGCTGTGGCGCTGCAACGTACGGCAATGCAACCTTCCCCGGAGGGTGACGAAGGTTGCAAAGTTGAGACGTCCTAAGAGGCGTTGGGCCTGCTTGAGGGTCCAACTGCCAGTTGCTAGGTGAGACAATAGGCACTGACGGATCTTGGAAACTTTGTCTGGAGGCAAACTCTTGGAGTTGTTTTGCGTATCCCAGACAATTCCCAGGAATTCTATACACCTTGCTGGGGTTAGTATAGACTTTTCCATATTGATATTCCAACCTAGGGAGGTGAGGAATTCTATTGCTTGCTGGACCTGGGCTATTAAAGTCTCCCTGTTTTGGTGGACTATTAAATAATCGTCTAGATACAAGACAAGCCGAATGCCTTTGCTGCGTAACACTTCGGCAGTCCAGTTCGTGACTGACGCAAACATTTTCGGAGCCGAGGCCAGACCAAATGGAAGGCACGTCATTTGTAATAACTGGCCTTCGTAGCTTATGCGAAGAAAACGGCGGTGTTTTCGTGATATTCGCAAATGATAGTAGGCTTGGGTTAAGTCGATCTTGACCATCCAGTCGCCTGCTTGTAAGAAATTGGGCATTTGGTGGTGATGAAAGAGATGAAATTGTTTTGGTAGCAAAAAACGGTTTAGTGCCTTCAGATTGAAAATAACCCGATTCTTTCCACTGTCTTTTGTTAAAATGAAAAGCGGGGATATGAAGGATGGAGTTAAGGGTGCGATCTCGAGGATCCGACTTTGAATCATGTTTTGAATTTCCATTGACATTGCTGAAGAGCGTGGAGTTTGAAATTTTTCTAAAATGTCTAACGTCGGAAAAATAAGCGGAGGTGTCTGAATGAAAGGAATGCGAGCCGCAGAGATTAATTTGAGAATTGATTTGGGAGGCCCAAATTGGGCCCACACCTTTCTGTAATGTTTCAGACACCCCCCTATAAACTTCGAGTCATTTGCGTCTATTCCTGTTAACCTCACCCTTTCGCTCCCCTCCTTTTCTTTGGTTGTTAAAATTACGACTTTTGATTTTATCCTGCTTGGATTTATTTTGTTGGTAATGAAAGGGTTTTTCACGTGAAGTAGAAGCTACTGGAGATTTGGCACGTTCCGGAATCTTAGATCTAAGCAAAGGCATTGCTTCCTTATCTAATTTATCAATCCCGCCTATTTTTTGAATATAATTCGATAAAGTTTGAGGGTTGAACATATATTCGACTGAAGGCGGTATTTTTTCAATATCTTCGCGAGTATATTTTCTTTTCAATCCTTTAAGAAGCGCTTTACGCCGCAGCTGTAAAACCTCTGCACGTTTGCCGCAAATCATTTGCAAAATATCGTGAGAAATAATTTTGTACTCTGATTCATTTCCAAACAACTCTTTAAGTTTACTAAAAATCGCGGTTGATGTAAGCTGCGTATCTGGTCTAGACGACCATTCAATCAAATTTCGTAAACCTACATTTACGGACTCATTTTGGGCTAAAAAGGCATTCGACAAGGCAGCAAAACTACGCTCCATTAAACTCCATCGAAAGGGTGTGGAAGGACTTTCGAGCCGTCTCATTTCTTCGTTTACTTTCAGTTCCGTAAACGCCGGAAAGGCAACATATTTCTTTTGCACGTCACTGTATCGCACAGAGTTCCAATCCGAAGAGTCAAATCTTTGCATTGAAGCTAACTTGGTGACTCGGTCAGGCTTAGCTTTAGGTACAGAAGGTTCTCTGATGGAAACATCTAGCTCAGTAATATCTTCTAATTCCACTGATGGTTGTGAAAACGGATCTTCTAAAGACACATTAACAGGTACCGATGCGGATGCAGTCGACAAAGAAGAATTACTAGGCTTCATTGCAGCGAAGTTTGCACAAAATAAAGAATTGACATGACTCACCAGCTGTTGGGACAACACGTCAAACCTTCGATCTATTTCCCGCAATGATTCGCTAGAACAGGTCCGGCGCCGACGTTTTGGCGGTGGTGCGTCCTCTTCGCTCGAACTTGAACTTGCTGCTGATGGTCTTGAATCGCTAGACGGCACTGCGTTAATCATTTCACGTAACCGAGCGGATTCGCGATCACTAAAAGCGCCTGCGACGTTATCAACGCTCGACTCGGTAATTTTATCATTGTCGGTCATTTTAAAAAAAAAAAAAAAAAAAAATAACGGCCAATCTTATGTAACGGAAAAATTTAAAAACTTAGTAACTTTCTACTTTAGTCTCGAAAGATAACTAATTTTTACAAAAATTTAAATAAAATGGAGATATGATAAGTTTAAAATCTAACGACAACCGTGCGGTACGAAGAACGACGCAACAATGACGAAGGAATGGTGGCTTGCTCTGTGCTGTTAGTTAGTTCCAGATACGGCCGTGGGTGGCGCTGAGGTCGAGTTATGTGACGGAAGTAGCATCATCTAACGAGGAAATGCGGGAAAAAGACGAAGCACTCTCTCATAATGGACTTTGGACGTCAAACGGAACACATAATATAAGTTATGAGGGGTACTTGTCTCAGGGGGGGGACAGTCTGTATTAAAACCACAAATACGAATCACTATATAATATATAATTTAAGTTCAACTGGTTCACACTTACAATGGGTACGTAACCTAAAATTAACAATAATGCTTCGGTAACAACTCGCAACGTACTCGTTAGAGATCTCTACGCGACTGCCCATCCGCCTGTACGGAAGCGGAGGTCGCGAGTCGGTAACGCCCATGTGTGCGAGTGAGATGCACAATTCAAGTATTTAAATATCTTGGCGGGACCCGACCGCGAGACGTTCTTACTGGTCGTAAGGACGTATGTGTTGCTATAAAGTTTATTTTCTCCACAATATAACTCCTAATTACTAGCCTTGTATCTACGATAAAATATAGAATGGCCATTATATTGTGGGGGACTGGTGCCTAAACTAGGCTCTGAAGCTGTAAAGCAAGCCTCTAGGGGGTCGTAGCCCCCCTGCCCCCCCTTGGCGACGCCCTTGGTACGTGGCAAATAATTTGAACTGTGTGCTGTGATTGCGACCCGAAAATACGTTACTGCACATTGAAGGTCGACTGCCATGATGGTTGAACTTGTGTGAAAGATGACCTATTTTCGGGTCTCAGTCGAGGTAGGGGGCTGCGTGATGGATGGATCAACTTATTTGCCGCTTACTTTTTTAAGGGTTCCGTACCTCAATGGAAATAATGGAACCTTTATAAGATTACTTAGTTGTCCTTCTGTCTGTCAAAATCAAGATCTTGGGAACGCGTGGAGCTATCGAGTTAATATATTCAAGCCTGTGGTCCATTGAAGCTGTGATAAAATCAAACTTCTAAGTTTACAAAAAAAAAGATACTGCCGATTATGACGCAAAACGCGTCTATTTCTACATACTCAAGGGAATCAAAATTCATAAAGTAATAATCATTGACCCAGAATCCTGAATTGAACTATTTACATAAGCAAGCTTGTACGGAACCCTCAGAGCGTAAGTCCTACTTGCACTTGCCCCTTTTTTTGTTTTTTATTACTGAGTTTTAGTTAAATCTAGGTTTTTTTTTCAGTTAGAAAATCATCCAATGAAATCTTGGGTGAGGGCGGGAAATAGTGTCAAACTTTTACTGACTAAAAACCCACTCCTGTTCCTTCTTTGCCTTTCATACCAGGGCCGAACCTGCTTTTCAGAAAACGATCCTTGGGCCTAGAAGGCTAAATAAATCTAGGTGAGGTGTAAACGTTATTATTTAATCTAGATTAGCTAAATATGTTATTTAAGTCATAATTAGTTTTATAAAAAAAGCTATTTTCTTTCTTGTTTTCATTGTTAGGAACAGTTTACCTTCTTCTTTCCATTTATCACTACTCAGACACTTCACAAAGTGATGCAAAGATGGGCATAATTAAAGACCATGATTCTGATTAAACTTTTTCGTTCATGATTCGTAAATAAATTAAATATTAAGCTCAACTGTATCTTTCTCTAAGCCATAAATTGAGTTAGACGTATCCGGTTCCGGTACGGAGCAGTGCTATAAGCACCAGCAGTGTCGTATCCGCCCCAATCCGGCAGGTAGTGGGGACATAAGGGGCTATAGGGGCTATTACACCTTTCTAAATTCAGGTTCCGATATTTAGGCACGCCTAAATTCAGGGAAGTATAATTGCATTTAGGTAGAAAGGATCCTACTTAGGCTCCGATTTAGGAATAAAGTGGATCGCCCTTGTCGACTGACATATTATTACAAAGTACTCTGTGGCGATGGCGATTGATTCAGTAACCTAAATCAGTGAACGTGTAATCAAGAGCTCCGGCGACTGAGTTTCTTTTTCTAAATCAGCCCCTGAATATCGGAACCTGAATTTAGAAAGGTGTAATAGGCTCTTATTACACCTTTCTAAATTCAGGTTCCGATATTTAGGCACGCCTAAATTCAGGGAAGTATAATTGCATTTAGGTAGAAAGAATCCTACTTAGGCTCCGATTTAGAAATAAAGTGGATCGCCCTTGGCGCCTGACATATTATTACAAAGTACTCTGTGGTGACTGATTTAGTAACCTGAATCAATGAACATGTAATGAAGAGCTCCGGCGACTGACTTTCTTTTTCTAAATCGGCCTCTGAATATCGGAACCTGAATTTAGAAAGGTGTAATAGGCTCTATAGACTAATATATATATATATATTTCCTTTTTGGACTGATATATTATAAGATGAGATAGACTGGCAACTAACGTTTTTTGGTTTAGTTAGCGAGCAACGCCCTCTGAACGCCAAGCAAGGAACTAAATGAGTACCAATGAATATA
Organism: Leucania comma; assembly: GCA_958295575.1. NCBI lineage: Eukaryota > Metazoa > Arthropoda > Insecta > Lepidoptera > Noctuidae > Leucania > Leucania comma. Next base: position 13,879,187 of record OY282480.1, on the reverse strand, counting down.
TACATAGTTAAGAGCGCGTTTATTTATGTGACTCAGGTTGGCTGGACAAATCTTCAAAATAGCTTGCATTTAACTAGGTCAATAGGTCACTTTATGTGGCGGCTAAACACCCTTATTTCAGAATTTGTGACGCTACAGAATCTTAGATAATCGATCGAAAACGTGTCCAGCCATCTTGAAAAACCACTTTTCGCTGGTCTCTCAATCTCGGTAACGGAAGTGATTTTGACGACTTTTTGCATATCAACGGGCGTCACATAAACTTGTGACGGGCACCGAGCTAAAAGTTTTGTGATAAGTACAGTGGTTTAGTAGAAAAATGCAAAAATCTGTGTCCAGCCATCTTGAATTTACGTATAAAACTTATGGCTGGCACTTCCGAATCTCAATAACGGGGGCGTTTTCGAATATGGTTCCTTTACTAATACTTGGTGACGCAATGTGTGACAGTAATAACGTTTGATTTATGGCGTCACATGTAAGGGTTTACGAGAAATCAATAAAAACTTAATGTCCAGCCAACCTGAGTTCAAGATGGCTGGACACATGTATCTCCACTGCCTGATGATCTACGACCTTCGAAATGTGTTCAAAATGTTGTGACGGGGACGATAATGATAACCTGAAATTGTGACGGAGAAATTTTGCGTAGTTTCAAAGATATTGATCATTTAAATTTCCCCATACAAACATCCATTAATATTGTGAGGTGACCATAATTTTATATAAATAAAGGATTTCTTTTTAATCGATTAATTGGCCGGTAGCATCCACGCCTGCTTTGTATTTGATTTCCCCGTGGGAATACAAGGTTTTCCTGCAGTGAAAAGAGTAAGTATGTGTTAATTCAAAATAATAATTGACCACCAGCGCTGCAAGAGAGAGCCCACTTGTATTTCGCGTTTAGTTCATTATCTTATGTAACTGAAAATGAGAACTAAACTCGACAGCCGGCAGTGTATGTACTTACTTTTCGTTCGGATTATTATCCTCCGGAGCGCGTTGAAAGCAGACGTGTACTAGAATATTACAAAATTTTAATAAAAACTTAGCAAATTAAAGTGATCTTTATAAGTGCAGTGTTTAAGTCAAATTAACATTGTAGTTGATTAATCACTCAAGACCTTGTGTCCCTACGCGAAACTACACCGGCGCGCGCGCAGCACCGCTCACCCCCGCGGGGAAAAGAGAGCGTCCGATATTTTTCGACCTCCTCGCACGCAATCGTAACATAACAACATGAATGTGGCAAGAACGCCGCCCAAGGCGACACTGATAAGCGGCAGCGAGAGCGGTAGCGGATCGGCTCCGAACTTATCCACTTTAAGCGATGAAGACTTACGCGCTAACATTACTTCAAGAAAGCGGAAGGAGCGTGCAGAAGAAAGTGATTATAAAAAGGATTTCACGAACTTCCGCATGGAAATGATGAACTTCCTAACAAATTTTGGCAAAACACAAACCGAAAACCTAAACCAAATTAAAGAACAAATATCGGATATCAGAAACGAAATTAAGACAATAAAATTAACTACTGAAAATTTTTCTCAACAGCTGAAACATACAAATACAGAAATAGCAAATATCAAAGCTAAAACAACTGCCACCGAGGACAAAATAAAAAATATAGAAACCGAAATATTCCAAATCAAACATGAACAACACACAAAATGTTCGGCTCTAAAATCGCCCGTCGAGTGTCACGAAGACCTCATCCTAGAACTTAAGGATCGATGCGACCGTGAGAAAAATATTGTTATTGTGGGTATATCGGAAATAAACGACAAAAACTGGAAATCAAGACAACATCACGATAAGCAGGAAATTATGAAGATAATTACAATGCTTTTTGAAGATTGCCCTAAGCCGATCAAATCTCAGAGACTAGGAAAATATGTGCAAAACAAGAATCGACCCATAAAAGTTTACTTCGAAAATTCCGAAACTGCTAAATATCTGTTAAAAAACAGAACAAAACTACCTGAAAACATGCAGATTTTTTCTGATCAAACCCCAAAACAAAAACAATACTTAGAATCTCTTAAGGATCAACTAAATAAGCGTACGCAGGATGGTGAAGAAAACCTCACTATTAAATATGTGAAAGGAACACCTACAATAGTTACTGCAAATCAAAAAAACCAGTAAGTAACCCGTCACAAAATGCCAAACCAACGGATAGTTCTAGGAAACTATACCATCATATAGTGTTGGATCACTAATTCAACATTACTGACTTTATCCACACAGCACTTTTATTTCCTTGACTTGCCCTTTCTAAAATCGACAACCGACCACTCTCGTGGGTTCGAACACCCGCTATTAATAAAAATGAGGACCGGATCTACCGCCATCTTGGCAGAAACAGTTAACTATTTATTCAAGTCAGTGTATGTATAAAAACAACCAGAAAAATCCTTACAAAAATATAAATATCTGAAACATTTGATTTAATGTCACATAAAGTTCAAGAATTATTTAATGCGCCACATTAAATGTAAAATCGTCATTTGACAAAACAAATATCAAAACTAACGCCATCTAGACGACAGTTTAAAATATTAGCTGTCACGCACGACAACAAGTGTCATTGTCATTTGAAAACCTTATCCAAACAATAAGATTCCAACAATAGTTAATAAGTATGAGGACATTCCATTGCATCCGTCTTCACTAAGATTTATTTATGCAAACTTACGCAGTATACGCAAGCCTGGAAAGTTCGATGAAATAAAATGCATTCTAAAGGCCATAAAAAGGACTACCCACCTTTTGATTTTCACTGAGACGTGGATTAACTCAGAAGCTGATGCGAAACTATACCAACTACCTGGCTATACTCACATCTATAACTATAGACAGAATTGTAAAGGCGGAGGCGTTTCCATTTATGTGCACAACAGTATTAAATATGACATAACTGACGAATTATGCGAAAACGGAAACCACTATTTATGGATATATATAAACAAGCTATCATTAAATATTGGAGCAATTTACAAACCGGGGGATACCAACATAAACAATTTTTTAGAAATATATTCATCCCAACTGGAACGACGAAAACGATCAATAGTTTTTGGAGATTTCAATATAGATTTACTAAATTCAAACAGTAATGTATCAAAATATCAACATGGAGTCCAAGAAGCCGGCTATAGAATAATAAATAAAATCAACAAATCATACAGCACGCGTGACACGGCCACAACAAACACAATACTGGACCATGTATGTACTAACATAAACAACCACTCTCTCAACGTTTCGATAATTGAATCAAGTCTTTCTGATCATAAGCAGATATATCTAGAAATGAGAAGTTTGCCTCCTCAGTATAACAAAAAGAAACATTATAAGGCTCTGGATTACGAAAATTTATACAACAACACACTAGAAGCAAAATACAGCAATGATGACCACGACTATAATCAACTAGAGACATTTATTTCAGAACAGATAAAAAAGAACAAAATAGATAAGGTAAAAATTCTAAACCCCCCCCAACAAGACTGGATTAATCAGAACATTATAAACGCAATCAATTCACGAAATAGTTTATGGCAACAAACTAAATTAAACCCAGATAATGACGATTTGCGACAAAAGTACCAGAAAGAACAACAGAATGTGAAGATGTTAATAAAAACGCATAAGAAGACCTATTACTATAATTTATTTCAAAGTTGCAGTAGTGAACCAAAAAAAATGTGGGACCTGATTTATAACTTAGGTTTAAATAAAATTAAAGACAGTGCCCCTCCTCCCAAACTTATGTCGAACGCTGGACTTCTAACAGAGGGTAACTCAATATGTGACTTGTTTAATTCTTTTTTCTCATCTATAGGCGCAGGCTTAGCAAAACAAATACCAGACACATATCACACAAATACGGGCAACACACTGATGTACGATCATAACTATACACATGACATAACACTAAACGAACTAACACCGTGCACCACAGAGGAAATAATTAGAATAATAGACGACCTCGATAGTAACACTAGCACTGGTCTGGATGGTATTAGTACTAAGGCAATAAAATATTTGAAAAATATAATTGTTGAACAGCTGACCAACTGTATAAATGCCTGTTTGCGACATGGAACTTTTCCCGACACTCTCAAGGTGGCTAGGGTCAGTCCTATTTACAAATCTGGGAAGAGGACTGACCCAAGTAACTACAGACCGGTGTCAGTCTTACCAGTTATGTCCAAAATATTCGAACGCGTATTATATAGTCGCCTAAATAACTATTTAACAAAAAAAAAATTTCTAATAAACGAACAATATGGCTTTCGCTCTAAATCAAGTACTCTTTCGGCCGCAACGGATCTAATTACCAAAATTAAAACTCATATAGATCAAAAGAGCTATGCCTTAGGAATATTCATTGATTTAAAAAAAGCGTTCGATACTGTGAGTCATCCAAAACTACTTCAGAAGCTAGATAACATAGGTGTTACAGGTACAGCACATAAAATGTTCAAGTCGTATTTAGAAAACAGGCGTCAAGTTGTTAAAATAGGAAATGCTCACACTAGCTCGGTTCAAACTATCTCATACGGCTGTCCTCAAGGTTCAATAATCAGTCCATTACTTTTTCTAATTTATATAAACAATATTAATAAAATAGGGTTAATAGGACACCTTACACTATATGCAGACGACACCTGTCTCTTTTACTTTGACAAATCAATTCATAACATTATAAAAGACGCTCAACATGACCTTGATTTATTAAGCGAGTGGTTAAAGTATAACCTTCTTACAATTAACACGTCAAAAACCTCATTCATGATTTTTACCACTAAAAATAAACGTATACCAGACTTCTCGCCTCTCAAAATAAATAATGAAATAATAAAACGATCAACTAACGAAAAGTATCTTGGATTGAGGGTAGACGAGAAACTAACTTGGAAATTACACATTGACCATCTCAGGGGTAAATTAACATCATTATTGGGAGCGTTACGGAAAGTAGCAAACTGTATCCCAAGTAAAGTACGCACTTTAATTTATAACTCGTTAGTCAAATCGCATTTAGAATATTTAGTTGAGATATGGGGTTCCGCAGCAGTAACTAATTTGAATTCACTACAAAGAGTTCAGAATAAAATAATTAAAACCTTGTTCCATTACAATTACCTTACTCCAACAAAGACCGTATACGAAAAAACTAAATTATTAAATATTAGACAGCTATACATTTATTACACCTGCATTCTTATTAAAAACATAACTTCTAACTCAATACAAACTAACATACAACTGAAGAAAAAAACAATGTCACATAACCTGAGAAATAGATATAAAAACAAACTTGAAGTCATCAGCGTACGCACTAATTATGGTAGAAAGACTATATTATTTGAAGGTGTACATCTGTTCAATGCATTACCGGACGACATTAAAGAGTGTGATAACGTAAATATGTTTAAATATAAGCTTAAGAAACATTTAAGTGCATTATAACTGCTAATACTCTGGAGGAAATTTGTATTGTTACTGTATTTATGATTGTTACTTTGTATCTCATTATAAGCGGACTGTATGTTCTTATGAGAAATAAATTTCTTTAAACCGAAACTACTCATAAAATTCTAAAATCGTAAAAATATCACTAATAATACAGTTTTAATAAAATATAATGGGAATAATTTCCGCTTGGACTTATATTTTTTCTATGAAACTGGAGTAATTAAAGAAAAATAGCATAATTAACAATTGGTGTAAACTACCACATTTTTCAAGCAAAAAAATGGTAACACTTTAATAAAAAGTTCCTTGCTTGAGGGATAGATGGCGCTCTTCGCAATAAAAAAAAATGTTCTAAGTTACCAGGGCATGAGTGGGGATGCGTTTGCAAGGCGCATGACGACATCTTAGAACCTCATTGGCATTCGGATTTCCGAACGGTGTAGTCGCGATTTAAAAGTAGCGCGTTACTTTTAAAATAGGGTGTCCTACTTTTTCAAAGGTTATAGTGTTAACTATAGAGTTATTTGTTGCTGTTCAAAAGTGAGTGTTAGAGAATAATTTTAATAATATTGGTAAGGACAACGGCCCACGTGCTCGGTCGCAATCTAGTGGTTCGAGTGGTAGCAGTGGTTCTGCCTCAACGCCGCGTTAAAGGAGACATCGCAGACAAAAGGAGCAGTGCCGTCGTATAAAGCTAAGTACATTAGAGGACACTTTCAAAAAGCTTTCTAAAAAGTATCTTCCTTGTAAGATCTTATTGTTAAAAATAATACTCACTTGTGCATATCTGACGGAATCTGTTATATATAATCCGAGCCACTAAACTAGATAATGATCAGCAGGGCTATTGGCTAACTTTTTCAAAACAGTTGACAACTGGCATTTGATGTACACTAAACTTTGTTGTCAACTAACAATTTCATAACTTTGGTATTACGTATGACTCAAGTGGCTAACAAATTACGGTGGATAAGTGGTGGCTAACAAAAATTAACGGTGCATATTGTCCTGGCTCTAGTTTTTATCGACTATTATTACAGCTAAGTTAAATATCGCATCTTCGGGTTAAAGCTCACAATCACAATTTTAAAAGTATCGATACAATAACATCTGTCAAAACGTGACATGGTGGATATCAAAGGCACCGGTGGATAATGACGTCATATCAGTTGGTCACTAAAGATAGGCAATACGAAATTAGCTGTTTGACAGTTTTATGATGTACATTCTAGAAAGTGAACCTTCACTTGAGCTGTCAACAGAGTTACGCAATAAACCCGCTGAACGTAGAAAAAGGAGTTGATTTCATATTACAAACTACACTCAAATCGCATTAATTATAGATAAACAATACTTGTCTCGAATTTCTTATAACGTTATAACATTTTAACTTGCCTGACTAGTGTGTGTTTATTCTTAAGTTTAAAAATTTAATAAAACCACCCCACGTATTTGAACCTCGAAATTTAAAATTTGAACGTATCTATTCGTTGGCAGTCGTTAACAATTCTTCTTTTGGTGCTGTGTAATATGTCGTTATTTTGAAAAATAAAGCCTTTCAAAAAGGCTATTAGTAGTATTATAGGTATTCGAATTAAACGCAACGACCACTGATGAGTTTACCTACTTCAAAATTTGGCGATGCATAGTTTACAAATTTTATAGGTAAATAAGGAGGCGTCTTAAAAGTTTCAAGCCACACGAACTAAACTATCCTCGCAGGGTAGATCTTATAAATCTACTGTCCAAAAGTAGGAAATATCGTGCCTTTGCGCAACAGTACAAACTATCGGCCTTCCATTACTAGTGGTTCTAATCCTGCGCAAGGACGAAAAAGAAGGGCAAAAGAGTTTTTTGTCACACGGACGATAGATCGTAGATAGCAGGGTAGATCGTATAAACTACTCTCCGAAAGTTGGAAATATAGTGTCTCTGCGCAACAGTGCCAACTATCGGCTTTCCAATATTGTAGTAGCTTTAATTCTGCGCAAAGACGTACGGGAACGTAAAAACAGTTTTTCGTCGTCACACGGATGATAATTTATAGACTAAACTATCCTCGCAGGATAGATCGTATAAACATACTATCCAAAGGTAGGAAATTTAGTGTCTGTGCGCAAAAGTGCAAACCATCGACCTTCTAGTAGTATTAGTAGCTTTAATCCTGTGCAAGTGCGAAAGAGAAGGACAAAAGTTTTAACGTCACACGGACGATACAGTATATGATAAGAAACGTAGTGCCCTGGCACGGCATGATAAAAGATTTGATTGACTATTGTCAACGTTTTCAAGCCGAGAGAACCAAAAATATGGTAAGTGTCTCGAGAGAGTTGGTGGCACCTCTAAAGAAAAAAAGCATCACTGACACCAAACTTTGTCTCGACAAATTTTTCTCAATCAAAAAAGGGAACGATGTCGTCGTTTCCCCGGTTTTCAATTACAATTTACTAAACGGATAACCGTTAAAAAAAAAATCGTTTGGTGAACATGCTAAGTCCCCGACTTCCTCCAACCACAGGATTGGTTAGTGAATTTTCACCTACCAATCTCTCCAGGACATAGACGTTTCCTAAGATTGATAATGTCGAACCTACTTGAGCAAATGACTTGCCTCCGATTCCTTTAGTTTGCTTATAGATGTAAAACAACCGATTTAAAACGTTTTACACAAAATGTTGTCGGTTATAAACCCCAAATAAATTGTTTTAAACGGTTGAGAACTCGTCTACAAAATGTGCATGAGTGTGTAATGTAGGGTAGACGAGCTGGCAACAGTGCATAACGTGTCACGACGTCTACGAGAGTCTGAGAGTGTGCGTTTAGTTTTAAACCAAATCAAATTCTTTATTTACATTGATTGAAAACAATGAAAAAAAAAAACTATTTTTTTTACCAATACAGTTTTTGAGTTGTCAATAGAGTTTTTATAACTTAGATAGGTACCTAATAGGTATGTACGAATCATGGTAGGACGGATCAACTAGAACTAAACCCGCTAAGTATATCGGTATTTCACAAATTTAAAAATCTTTACACAGTGGATGTTCGGCCTAGAATGGGTAAAATCTGTAGATAATTTTACAATTTAATAAAAAAAAAAAAAAACACTTTTAGGTTTAAATATCAAATATCTAAACAACAGGAAAATATGTAGAATCATTGATACAGGCAAGATTTTGACAAAATGAAGCTGGGAATCTTAATATTCGCATTATTTATTCTTACTAATTAAGAACATGTAACTCAAAATAAATAGGAGTGAATATAAGAGTATGTTTTCTTCCAGTTACGTAGATCAGGACGGAATGGAGATGAGCGAAAAGTGGATTGCTCAATCATCGTGTTCAGAATTTCCAATCATTGGAAACATTGTAAGTGGATCAGAGCTGAACAGACTTTCAAATAAAACAAACGTGGCCTCTAGCCGGACAAAACGGAGTCGGGTACCGAGCGGCACGAAGCAGAAGGTATCTCAAATCCATTTTTTCCCGGTCCGCTTCAATGGAAACACTTGCCAACTTGCCACTTTCCTCTTCACTCCACCAAATTCCACTACATACAGTGTAAACGCACCTTAAAATTGTGCACCAAGAAAGAACTTCTTTTTTATTTAAACTTGACACTGGCTAAATGCACAAAGCTAAATAAACCTAAAAAAAAGTTGAAAATGTCAAAGTCAAAGTTTTAACGTCAAAAATTAACCGTTCGCGCTTTGAAAGTTTGTTTACTTTCGAAGTTTCGACCGAATTTGATAAAAACATCAACAAAATCGTAAACTCGAAATAAATATTATGTCTATATATCGACCAGAACCTGCCTGGCAGCAAGACAATAATTCAATTCCAAGAAATGGTGATCCATTAGCTGGTAAGATCATTTTCATGTGTTATTTATGGTTCACGAAGAATTCTAATTCTTGTGTATTAAAAATGAATTATTTCACAGCTATTTACAACGAAGGGACGTGGCGGCTAAATAAAGTATCTCCTTTGTATAATTTACAATACGGTACAGTGAAACTAAAGCAGTACGCTTCTAAAATTCGACAAGCTCTCGTGGGTGCTATAACAGCTAATTCATCAACAAAATATGTTGTGCAAATCGAAGAACAAGCTAATTTAAAGTATTGTGAAGATGATGCCAGTGCTTTGCATGTAAGTATACATATGGACCGCTTTGGAGATAACTGTTTTGTTACTAAATTAAGTGATCAAATGTATTTAATTTCAAATTGGTCTACTTAGGCACCATATGTCATGTCCTATAAGTAGTCTTAATCTTAATCGCATTAACTCCATCTTTGAAATATTAGTAAATAGCAGAAAGTATTTATTTTTTAACAGAGAAATGTCCATAGTGTAAAAAATTTACAATAAACATTCTTAACCATCGCTTATCTTAAAACATAGCTTCAAAAAAATTTCCTTGGATCAACTGGAAGTGTGCTGAAAGAACTGGTGGCATTACCACAATAGATGGCAATGTGTAATAATAATAAACCTTTATTGTCAGGCAACTAAGGCCCATAGATAAAATACACAAATAACCATACAAAATTAAACTAATACATATAAAGAAACTATTTCAAATTATTAAAATCTATTGTACACGAAATGACGGCGTCGTGTTCCGCTGCGAGGTCGGTATCCTTCCACGAAATCGTCGATACACGACACCCTTCGGCCAAAACTCTCCTTTGAGGCAGGTCTCCAAATGGTTAGTCGGCACCCGCACCACAAACGACTTGAAATTTGTGTTATGGCGCGGCTCTAACTGCACCACTCTCAAAGTCCAGTTGGTCTTCACACATACATACTCCACGATATCCTCAACCTTCGTGGTGTGATGTAGCCTCGAAACGTACAGCTGCGTTGTGGGTATTGCTGGACGCAGCAGCAAGTTGGTCCCAGCCAGCGCGGTACCGCACTGGTTCTGACAAGAAGGCTTCTTCTTCCTCTTCTTCTCTACTTTTGTGAAGCCATCCTCATCAATCTGCTTGCCCCCTTTCGTTTTACCTGCTTGTCGCGTTGTTTGCGACACAGCAGGTTTGTTTGCGGCAACTATAGCGGAATAGGCACGTCTAGGGGTCGACGTACCTACATGCGTCATCACTTCGACCGGTGACGATACAGCGACGGTAGCGGCGGAGCCAGATGCAACGCAAGCATTATCAGCAGCGGGTGACGCACTGCTACTCGCCGACTGAAAAATGCCGATGGATGCATTTCGATCTCCGCGACGAACGTTCATACTGGAGTTGTTAGGCGCCCTACTTTCCGAAACGGCGTTGCGCAACAGCTCTACTTCGGCACGCAGTGCACCTACGGTGGTATTCAACACCTCCAGCTTAGTTTGTACCTCGGCCAAGCTTGCTTTTAGGGATGTTATGTCCTTCAGCAACCTGGTGACGTCGACGTGGTCAAACGTGACGGGAGGCAGTTTATGCAGGTCCTTCGCCACGAACGCGGGCACGTCGTCGGGGTCGGTGCTCTTCATCATTGTGATGATATCCTGCACACTTCTCTGGCCGCCATCCCTCCGTCGGGATTGCATCTGGTCACATGAAGTGTGAGATAGGAATTTGGAAAAATCTTTAAATAGTTTTTATGCAGGTGTGGCCAAGAAGTAGCAGAATTAAAATGACATTTTAAAATTTCAGATAAATGTATTATCATCAACTCCAGACAAAAACGCTAAAAGTAAGATATCCTATGCAGCCATATTGCTGTCATGGGGCATCAGTGTCACTGTAGACCAGGCCACTCATCTGCCGTACATGTTGGAGAGAGGTGAACAAAGAGTCGGCACTGCTGTCAAGAATACTTTACAGACTATATTTGACTGTCAAATTAAACAATTTTGTTTTACACAGGTATGTTTAACATGTTGACTAATATTTCATAGTATATACAAATTGCTCACTGATCAAACATCTCCACACAATAGGAATCGCAGATAGGCCCTCTGTACAGAGTATGCTTGGAGGAGACAATTGCACATGTGCTCCTTGACTGCACAGGTGTCACTGATATATTTATATACATATATGAATGCTAGCTACCCTGAATTCCTTTTGAAGAACCTGGGATGTCTATCTGTCTTTGGAGAGAGGTGGTCTGGATGTGATATTATCTTTGTGGTTTGGTTTCTGCACTTAGTCATGTGCAGAAACCAAACTCCACTAGATAGCTCTACTGCACATACAGAGTGAATTCTCAGTTTTGCCGCCCCCCCCCCCAAACTTTGAGAATTCAAAGGCTCTTAGGGCAAGACTGATGAAAAGTAACACTGCCATTTGTTGTTACTTGCCATCCTGAGTGTATGGCCAAATCTTTTGAAAAACTCATCTGTATATAAAAATATGCATATGTCTGGAACCTCCTGGGCAGATTAGCTCTGCTACAATGCTCCACTTGGTGTGAACACTACCTACTATGAATCATTTGGAAGGTATGTTAAGCCTTTTAATTCTGGCTGTAGTACATTAATCTTTTGAAAAACTCATCTGCATATGTCTGGAACCTCCTGGGCAGATTAGCTCTGCTACAATGCTCCACTTGGTATGAACACTACCTACTGGTATGAATCATTTGGAAGGTATGTTCAGCCTTTTAATTCTGGCTGTAATACATTGATCTCATATCTGACAACTGGCCCTACCAAGGGGTTCAGTGTTACCCTGTGTACCTGGGTTGTGAAGATTAGATATACAGTTGTGCCATAGGTTGGAAGATGACCACTAGGTTAACAGCTAACCTCACAATTCCACTTTGTTTTTTGGTTGGCAAATCAAATAACTTGTCCTGCTCAGGGTGAACCAAGGGATCATCAGACTTTTAGTCACTAAAACCCACCTGTATAACTTTAGATCCGTGGCACAGCTAGTCCCACAGGGGCCCCGCATCAAGTTTCACAAGAGCCCCATATAAAAAAAATGTTTTTTTTTTACAAATGCTTGGTTCAGGGGCAAGACGTTTGTGGTTTACGTGTTACGAATTTTTGCCTACGTGGGGGCCCCTGTAGCCCGGGATCCCGTATAATTGATACGGCCGATACGGCGGTAGCTACGCCCCTGCTTTAGATGCACAGAACACAGAAAGACACTAGAATTAGCTTGAGAAAATGTTTGTACCAGAACCGGTGTCGCCAAACTCACACATTTACGATTTACTCTTACTGCAAACCGGAAGATACGATTGGCTAAAACAAAAATTGGGCGTAAACAAATTTAAAAAAAAATGTTATACGAAATGCAACTTTAATGTCAACGATCTATAAATCAAATTGACAAAAACAAGAAAGAAATACATCTTGGACTACCAAGTACCGCCACTCGTCGCTAGATGGCGTTGTTCAGTATGAACTGTAACTTTATAAAAATAAGGGTGGTATTTGAATGGCGTATCACTGACACAAATGCAGATCGCTACTCAAATAGTGACGTACCCTAATTCGATTGCAATAATATCGATAGTATGAAAACAAACAAAATATAATGCGAAAAAATATCGTATGCGATAGTATTAAAATAATGAAATTATTATGTAGTAATTTCTAAACTTAGTAAAAAGGGTATTTATTTGCATGTAAATCAAATACCTTTTTGTTTGTATTTGTTCATTTTATAGTGGGTAAATGAAAAAAAAAAATGAGAACCTCGCAATGTTTTATTATTACATTGCTATTTGAGTTAAAACAGTGAAAACATTATTATATTTGTATAATAATCTTTTCACTGTTTTATATTGTTTGATTTTGATCAAAGAATTTAATTAAAATATTAACGGGCACTTTTAAATTGGCACTTTTAAGTTAGTTGCCCGTTCTAAGAAGTTGAACACTTTTAAAATTAAGGTTATGTTATTTATGTTGAATACTACGGACATATAGGTGTAACAATGTAACAAGTATTGCAATTTCACAAATAAGAACTTAGTATAAATACGTAGTGAAAAAGGCAATTTATTTTCATTGTGTGTTTAATATTGAAAATACAAAAAAAAACCTCTATTACAAAAAAATACAACTGACTTCAAAAAAACTAAATAATGTAAAATAACTTTGATTGCGGAAGTCGGTGTTTACGGTTTGGTTTCTTCATTTTTTGACATTGACTTCCGAAATTAGAGTTACGAAAAGTGTGATCGGACGAAGCCGGCGACGACTAAACATAAGGTATAATTCAAACGCCCTATGTTGTTCCAAGCTCTTTAGCTAGATTTATTTAAAATTGCATCACGAATATCATCCTACAATATTTATTTTATTAACTTTATTAATTTAATAATTATCTGTATTTTAATACTAATACTCTCAAGTATAAATAAGTTTATGTTAAAAAGGCAATGCAATACATGTCGATTGATTTTATCGATAAAGTCACGCACTATTTGGATAGCGTCAAAAGTATAGGTAGAGATGCGAATATTCCAGAAAGGCTAATAACCGGGAAAAGAAAATCAACTTTGTTTGCATGAAGTTAAGGACAATTTTTGTTTGTATATCTTGTGCAATGTTTGACGAAATTTTATTTTTTCATTTTATTAAAATAAATTCGAAAATAATACTTACCGGTGGTATGATACACCTCCATGAGTTAGATTTTTAGTCCGACTATGGTTTTTACAGTCCAGAATGGCACAATAAGGCATTTTATTATTATTTTATGTAAATTGTATGTTGACGTAGTCTAGTTTGCGAATGAGAGCGCTTGAACAGCAAGTGCGTATTGCAGTACTCACTAGCGGCGACAGTGCCACGCCTACTTACTATTTCCAGGTTCTTTCTGTGTTCCGTGTTTAGATGCTATTTGCATTCTGGGGCCTCAGCAAACCTTTCAAATAATTCCACATATCTAAAAATTGACTACAATTCTGCATAACATCTAATTTGTTTTGATTTTCAGCAACAATTGCTGTACTTTGGTTTTAACTTTGTGGAGTATGACTCGTCCCGCAACACGGATCCTTTTACACTGACGTACAGGACACCACAAGTTGATCATAAGGATAAGTTGAACTTATCCTTTCAAGTTGGAGACATCCAATTGATATGGAATGGGTATGTAAAATTCAAAAAAACTTTTTACAAAAAATACAACCAACTTCAAAAACCACCAAAAAGTGCAAAATAACTTTTAATTTCGGAAGTCGGTTATTCTTTAATAGTTTTGGTCTCTTCGTTATTTAACACCGACTTCCGAAATTAAAGTTATTTTGCACTTTTTGGTGGTTTTTGAAGTCGGTTGTATTTTTTTTGTAAAAAGTTTTTTATTTCACACTTTTTAGTAGTAGTACCCCTCAGCCAAACTTAAATAGATAGGTACCTTCCGCCATTCGGTTTCATCATCAAATCATCATGACAATTCTAATAATACCAAACACGGTTAGGATACACTGATTTATTACAAAGTTCCGGCTCTTACCTACCTTCCGTCTTCATCATCAGATCAGTTCTATGTACCCCCTCCCCTTTTTCCTTTAGTCAGCCACCGACTACATGTATAAAGAAAGCAATTTTACTTGTTACGACAGTTCTGCTAAGGGTTTTTGAAGAGTTCCGTTCTATATCTTCGTAGTTCATCATCAGACCAAAACAATATTTCTATGGGACCAACTCGAGAATATAATCTTTCAATCAAAACAAAAAAATTCAAAATCGGTCCACAATTGACCGAGATATCGGCGAACAAACATAAAAAAAAATACATACACAGCTGAACATAGAACCTCCTCCTTTTCGAAGTCGGTTAAAAATACATATATTGTGAAGTAAAGGTTGAACCACATTTGGCACATGTGGGCCGATCTGGGCGCGTCGGTCTCCATACATTTAATATGGCTAGTTGCCATGACTTGTAGATTCATTAGGTCCACATCACGCGATGCCACTCTACGTACAACTCAGTTGTCGCCGTCGTGTGCGTGGATCTAATGTAGTTTCGCTTTACAGAACAGGAATTCCCTACTATTCCGTGCCCCGGAAAGCACGTAAAGCCATTGTTCCCGGTTCTCATTCGTAGATCTTTGACAATCGTTACAGGAAGTCCAGACGCCAGAAAGTTTGACCATCAGTCTATAGGAGTGTCGTGTTGTCCGGCAACTGACTGGAAGCCGACCCCTAGCTAGTTGGGAAATGATGATGATTGTGAGGAATATTCATGGTTAATAAACAAATATGAATTATTTTTAAAGTATCTTTATCAACAACGAGATTATAAAGCTTCAAAGCTGCTAACTACCCTCCACATTGGACTTCTCTTTCTCTTATTAGAACGTGAAGTCCGACGTGTCTTTGATGTCCAAGGGCTGCGTCCATAGAAAACTGCGTTTAGACGAAAGAGACAAATAGTACTATAGTAGTTCCTACATAGTAGTATAATAGTTCAATTTTTGTTACATATTGTTTACTAAAATGGTTAGATAACAAATATTTTTTTCATGTATATTTTCTATTATAATCAATGGGTATACATCAAAACCGTTTTATGGATTTCAGTAATAACAATTTATTACACTTTGCATACTGGAAGATGTGTGTTATTAATTTGCAATACTTTGCATACTGGAAGATGTGTGTTATTAATTTGCTTCAATATTGAAACCCTCCTGCTATTACTCCACATTATGTTTACCTAGGCTAACTGTCCAAGCTTCATAGATACGATATGACGGCACGACGCTGTCGTTTCGTCGACAGAGTTTCATATTCATAACTTTACTAAGCAGGCTTACACGAAGCGTATGACGAATACGCGTCTATGAAGCTACACGTCTGTGGACAGTAGGCACAAGGTTTTGCCCACAATGTCGCACATGTATCTCATATGACGCAAATCGAATACCATAAAATTTAAAAAAAAAAATCTTTTCAGAATCAAGAACTATGAAGCCAAGAAGTCAGATATAGTGACATTAGCATATCAAAATCTACAGAATCAAATTTTTGAGATGTTGTTGTTGGATATTACTGTGTTTGATTTGTGTGAAGTGAGCCTCCCGAGAGCCGAAGTGAAGAGTAGTGGGGTGGTGAAGATGAAGACTCCGGAGATTGTCAACTGTGTGTTAACAGTGCTCAATGAAATCAACCATATTATTTCACACTCTGATCAGAACTCAAGCAATGCGTCAGATACGTAGCAGTATTCAATATTTTTTGTTAGTAATAGACAGTGCATGTTTCCATTTAGATATAAATAAAAAAAAAACTACAATATTGTTTTTCAACATTTACTCTCATGAATTACACCTTACAAATGTGTCTGCATATTGTAACCTTACAAAATATTATATCATTACAATGTGCTAAACTTAAAAATAACCTATTTTGTAATCATGTCTTTCAGTACCTTGCAAGCAGTCCTTTTAAAGAATTACAATTTCAACACTTCAAAACCATTCCAAAATTGGTATCTTGTGCATAACTATTTATACTAGGCCACCACCTAAAAGCATACTTGGTATTTTGATCTAAACAGCTGACAAATTGGTCTCCAATCTTCGATGCAAGGTATAGAAGGTACCAGAAATCAATCACAATTAGATGAATTTAAATCTATACAATGTGTACATCTCGATTCACTTAACTGGATTTTTTTTTTCAAATTTGTACAGATGAATCTTCATAAATTAAAATGTTGACATAAATAATAAAAATATTTCCAGTTTCGCTAATATTCCAATATATTATGTAAACCTAAATATATAATAATGTATGTACCTGTTAGAAATTGTAGCTTAGGCTACAAAATACATATAATACAAGTAAATGTTTCGCGCATACTTTGACGACGTTTCAGTCGCATCCAAATAACGATAAGACGTCAATTCCACACTTCCCAGACAATTTCCTATATTGATGCAGAGTTTCATCCATCGATTAGCAACTACATGCTCGTCCAATCCAATAAAAACCTTTGAAAGAGTGCCAATATAGGGGATTGTGTACAAGAGGCAACAATATACATAGATGCCTCATCAAAATACCACATTCTGCCAACACAACGACCATGAGAATGAAGATACACAACATATAACACGATCTTTAAATAAATGCCAGATTACGAGATATTTGTGAAAGTTTTTATGACATTTGCAAATAAAATATACACTGAGTTACATACACACAAAATTACATAAAAGCTTAATTAATCGTATGAAGGATCTATTTAATTATTATGTATTTCATACGACTAAATTACTCACATCTGGTCCATTCAGCGTAACCATTATCTGCCGTCTGTACTCGCTCGAATAAAACTTATGTTTACGGTATTATAGACGTCTATTTATTATTTACGAGATAAGATTTTAATTGCCACCAAGTCTAGGGGGCCTAACAGTTATCGCAAAAGGGAATGAGGAATAAATCGAATGCTAGAATTTGATCTGTTTGTAATGTTGTTCATTTACATCATGGATCTGATTTTGTCTTAACAATGATGGCATTATTTTAAGGTAATTGAATATTTCTACTAAGTATAGATGTGCCTTAACGGCGTATTATATTATAATGTGAGTCAGACGCAAGCTATTTTGTAGCATATATAAAATAATTCTATGAATCCGGCATGCAATAAGTTTCGTACCAATGTTCGTTGCACACAGCTGCACCTCCTCCTGAAACAACACGATATCTTTTTAATAATAAATATCAGTATTTTAGTGTCCATCATAGAATTGGTAGTGTCTATCATTCTAGGATGACCCCCCTCTACGCCACGTTTATGAATGGACGGACAGAAATCAGATATCTTAACTATGTGTAAACTAAAGTCTTACGTACCTCTTCAGCCCGATCTAAAGGGCAGCGATCCCTCCTCAGTGTGTGCAGTGCAGTACCTAACAACAGCCCCCGCCCGCGGCACCGCCCGCACCTGCGCCTCCCGCGCCGCTCGCGCCTCCCGCCGTCGAGTGTTGGGGTCCGATCTTGATGCCATTCGCCTGTTTCATGAGTTCAAAAATCATTAATGTGTGCACCCCATTTTCATATGAGCCTGAAGCAGTGGGCAGGACACTTCGCTCGTATAACGGATGGTCGATGGGCCGTAAGGTTCTACAGAGTGGCAAGCGCGCACCGGAAAATGCATCGTTGGATAGCCCCCACCAAGAGGACTGATGACCTGGTGAGAGTCGCGGGAATGAGGTAGATGCGAGACGCACAGGACCGTTCGTTGCGGCGACACTTGGGGGAGGCCAATGTCCAACAGTGGACATCCTTCGGCTGAAATGATTTTTGCTCTATTTCAGAGTCATTTGTGATTTCGTCTCGCACTTTAATCATTTTCATCCTAAAATCTAAGAAATCTGCCAACAAAACAATGTATCAGCCGACTACCGATACCCCTATGTAATTCAATGTCAAATTATCGTCAACGACTATCGATTAGCAGATAAGGCCGGTAAGCACGCACAACTCACCTCATTGTTGATATCGAATACTCCTTCCTGTATTTTCTCATAGATCTCTTTGGCAGTGTTGATGAAGGCCTCCTCCACATTGGCTGCAGTCTTCGCCGAGGTCTCCATGAAGACTAGGCCGTGTTCACGGGCGAACGCCTCACCTTCCTCCTTCTTGACTTCACGTCGGGATTCCAAGTCACTGGAAGTTAAACATGTTATACAGATCATCTCTACGTTTTGCATCTATAAGGTAAAACCGAGTTGAGAAACTGTTTTTTTTTTCGAGGTCTGTTAAAAAATGACAGTACATTGGTTGGGAAAAAGCATAAATCCGTTCAAATAACAATGTACTAACTCAAAGTACGACACATCTGCTTAGTCACGCAAGATAACGGGAATATGAACAATACACTTTGTTCCCATAATCACATAGTCATCTTTTATTATTTATGCATTTTAATAAGATTTCAGGTTATCGGTTCAGTTTCAAGTTAACGTTAATATACTTTTATCAGGATATTTGACACGAAATAAATGTTGTTATGATGGATTAAACAGAAGAAAAAATAATATTTTTTTCTTCAAACATTTAGCGCCATTGTTGATTAAATTCACAAATGGGCACTGGTTATGCCGAAGCTCTACTACGAGTTCCATTATGCGATTCATTATACGACCTAAACTGAACTTTTAAAAGGGATAGAGGTAGGTATATTGCTACATCCCTCTTTCTCGCTTGCCCACGTCATGGTAAGTTTCCTGTCAAAGTGACTTGCCACCCTGAAGCAAGGCGTCGGAAGGAAGGCCCAGCAGCATATTGCAGAGAAACCACAGAACAAAGTAACATCTCTCACCTCTTGTTTCCAATTAACATGATGACCATGTTTGAGTTGGAATGCTGGCGCGCGTCTTCGAGCCAGGTGGTGAGGTGGTTGAATGTGTCTCGCCGCGTGATGTCGTATACTAGCAGTGCGCCCGCCGCGCCCCTGTAGTATGATCGCGTGATTGATCTGCAACGAAAAGTTTAATAAGAAAATTTTATTCCCCTGCTGGAGATGTCCTGCCGTAGTCACGGGCTTGCGGACGGCCAGTAATGGATAGTACGCCGCCGGTAAGAAGCAAGCTGCGGTCGACGGTGCATTGTTCTACGTCCGCCTCAGAGATGTCAGATGGCTCTGGACCGAAAAGGGGAACTGAAGGAACAGGTGGGTTTGAGCTAGTAAAAGTCTTATATTTCTTCTCACTCTAACCAGAGCGGGAGGAGTCAAAAACCATAGTATTGAATTCAGAACAGCTTGAGTAAGTAGCACGCATGTTTAGATATGTTCTAATTTATTTCTATGAAGGACAGATTACGTCTGTTTTCTGAACTACTATACGAGTTTGATTCAATAGCGTTTCTGGCTATCACTGCTATCGGTTCAGTATCAATATAATTCAGTCTTGATTGTCGATTAAGAAATCTGTCCGTCTATGCCTTTCGTAGCTGTTGCACTCCATTCATGACCTTCGTCATAAATAGTTTTGGCTCATTAGTGGAGATGCTAAATCCATAAATGTGGTTGGTCGTTGCTGAATTGCTTCAAAAAGCTTCCGCTGCGCCGTGGCGGCCGTCCAACCTTCTCCCCTATTTCTGTGTTTATTGAACTTGATGTCAGACAGGTCTCAGGTGACATCATGTTTATTGCCCTCAAATACAATATTGTGTGTGTGTAAATAAAATAAATAAATAGTGTTATTTCTATGGCTCGTGGGTGGAGAGATTCTTTTTTATTGGTGATAAAAGAATTTTAATACGAAAAGTTAACCAGTTTTGATATTGCAATATTAATTAAAAAATATTCAGTTGTCTAGTACTTATAACACAAGCTCTGCTTAGCTTGAGGCTAGACGGCGTTGCGTGATAGTTGTGGAATATATTATATTATTACATTAACCCCCGATTTCTGATTTAAGCATTTGAATTTGAGAATTACTCAAACTCTACTTTAGCCTGTAACCCCCGATTTCTGATTTAAGCAATTGAAGTTGAGATTTACTCAAACTCTACTTTAGCCTGCAAACCTGTCTTAAATTTGGCATATAAGTATGGTTTGAGACGTTCTTAACTCAAAATACTCAATTCAGAAACTCGCCCTAAACCTGTCAAAATTTGGCATTATAGCATGGTTTGAGACGTTCTTAACTCAAAATACTCAATTCAGAAACCCGCCTTAACTATATTAATATTAAAACTTTACCTACTGTGTACTAAGATTTGCATGAAATACAAAAACATTAAAATCAAGGTCAATAGGAACAATTAACATGTTTGAACAGTAAGTTAGCGGCTGATAATAAACTGATATGTGTTTGGGCAGTTAGATTATGGACCAGTTCAAATTGTAATGAAGTGAATTCATTACTATTAGGCAAAATGGAGACGAGTAAATAGTTGTGTGAGTTAATAAAACATTTATTGGGAAGAAAAAAAATCAGTTTTTTTTTCAGATCTGCCCCAGAAACCATTGTTCAAAATAAATAATTAATCTTTTTTAGGTCTGCGCCAGTAACCATTGTTTCAAATTCAAAATATTTTATTTCATATAGGCCTACATGGGCACTTATAAAACGTCAAAATTGGTCGTTTCCTATGGAGAAGAACCGGCAAAAAACTCCATGGTTACTCTTTTAAAAAAATGGTTTATCTTACAATATTTCCATATTACAGTATTCATAATTATGTAAGGACAGTGTAGACCGGTCAATATTGTACGCAAAATCACAATAAAAATAAACATAATAAAAAAAGTGGATCGTAAAAGAAAGTACTCTAAAAATTCGCGAAGTCTACAGTGTTCTCACATTCACATTATAAAAAAGAGGCTTTATAAAAAAGCAACAAAAAATATATAATTACAACTATCACTCAAACAATTTTACCTATAAGATGTTAATAAAATAAATTATTAACGAATGTAAAGTGCTTGAGGTCAAGATAAGATAAAAAATATTGCAAAAGCAATGTGTCAAAAAAAAACCTGTATAATTAAAACAAAGATGGAGCAGTTGATAGACACGCTTAAACCATATTAATCAGTTACCAGGGGGCCACATGTACAGAAGCAGTCATTGCCAAACAAGAAATTGTTAAAATAAATAAATATGAACTTTATTTTGTAATATAAAGATGAAAATTTGTGAGTGTGCTGTGTATTTGTATGTTTGTTACTTCTTCACACTGGAACGGTTGATTGGAATGGTCTATCTGTGTAGATAATAAAACATTTATCTGTGTAGATAGACCATGTCCTGGACTAGCACAAAATATACTTTTAATCCCGGGAGTATGTTCTCTTGGGATAATCTACAATTATGTGTGATATAATAGAGAAGTGTGCATAATTGCATCTAAAACTAGCAATAAAAATCAGTATTGTTTAATTGAAATCAATTGCAGTTCATTACATTTTCTATCTAGATAATTTAAAATCAAAACACCCCATCTTATGCTCAGTTAAGCATGAAATTAAATACGTTATAATTACATTTATAATATTCTTGATTACAAACAGTGAAATTAACCAGGTAAAAATGTAGGTTAACAGTACAATAGACTGGAGTTAAGTTATTCTATTTTTTACTTAATTGCTCAATGTTTTTTTAGGTGGAGCTAGTGATTTATTATGTATTTGTGTCTTTATACTTTACTGATTCATTTGCTATCAGTACCTAGTTAAGGTGACTCATCAAAGGACATACCTAAGGTTTATGTTAAAAATTATTTTTTTAGTCATTCGAACTAATCTGTGGTCACTTTAAATCTTGTTCCATAGTGACACATGTTGATAAGCTAACAATAAAAGTACTATACGCGACATGTAAGTTGAACCAAAATGGCGATCGACCTTGAATGCGCAGTAACCGATTTTCGGATCTCATCCATAGCAACGACGGCCATTTTGGTTCAACTTATTTGCCTCGTACAATACCTAAAATGGTTTTTTCTGTGCCATAGAAAGCATGTTAATTAGTAGATCTTTGACAGTCATTACTCATAGACCGAAAAGCTAGGAAATCTGTCACCAGTTATGGCCAGAATGCAAAGGCATATTGTCTTATCCAATTACAGTGCGTTCGACGGTTCTTGGCGCGCCTGATGTTAGGCTTTGCGAACTTTAGCGCCCAAAATAAGCGCATCAAATAAATGATTTTTATAAATAAATGCCAATAACAGCTGTTAATAGCAATAATAACTGCTATTGGCGTTTATTTTTTTACGAGTGCACAAGCGCTAAAGTTCGCAGAGCCTAACTTCAGGCGCGTCAAGAACCGTCGAACGTACTGTACGTTATGGTAATCAGATAGGCAGTAGCTAGCATGTATTGTTTTATTGCTGGGCAAAGGCCTCCTTCTATTCCTTTCATCAATTAGACTGTCTCTCTTCAATTTTTAAGAAAGATATCCAGTATGTCCTACCATTTTCGTGGTCTGCCGCAGACCCATGTAATCATGTCTGTCCACCAATCCTTACTTAACTGGCCCACAGGCCATTAGACATGCGGAAAACATGTCCCGCCCAGTCGCATTTAAGTTGGACAGCTTTTTAAGCCACATCAACTATTTGGGTTTTGGAGCCATGTAAAATACTGATATCAATCTGCTTCCAATTGGACTGGAAGCCAAACTCAACATAGTTGGGAAAAAGAAGGTCTTGTTGTGAATTTTTATTTTTAGGTGGGAAGTCATCCCATGATTTCTTCCCGTATAGGGCGGAACTAGACCGTGTCAGACTTTACTGACTAAAGCGTTCTACTATGTTCTCCTTTTTTACCTTCAGAGTGTCCCTATCGGAAGCCAACCCATGGTCCTAATAGGCCGCGCGCCCAGCAGTGCTGAACTGCTGGGCGCGCATGGAACACTACACGCTATCGACGACTGGGCTCAGTTCGGACTGTTACCGGACGGCGAAATACCCATTACTCGTTGTCCGCAAGCCCAAGCTTATGGTGGTCTTATTTATGCACTATAATTTGCATCTTATCATGTTGGGCTTCATTATCATAGTGATGGATTACTATGCACCTATGTATGATCCTTCAGGAAACAAGCAACCAAAAATATTGTTTTTTATATTAAAATGCCAATCAATACAATGTTAGGTGTACTTAGACCAAAACAAGGTTAACTCATGATTATGCAGATTATGAAGTTTACAGGTAATCTTGTTTAAATAAAACATAGTTGTTGTGATAGAACTATAACATAACAGTCAGGGAGACTACTATTAAAACATAAACATTTTCACACCTCAAATAGTGCTAACAGTGCTTGGAACAATAATATTATGCCAAGCTCCATTATAAATGTAGCATTCAACTACTGTTACATTGGTTTTTTTTCTGGGAAGAGATGTGCATTCTGGAAATTAGGCTTGGCTAGCACAGGCAAAAATGTGAAATGGTACATTTTTTATTTCTGGTGAAGGCAGAATATTAAAATAACAAGTTATAAATAATATGGCCCAAGTGCAACCCCCATTTTGTATCCAGGCAATCTCTTTCCATTCCAGGTTGCCTATAAGAAATTACTAAATGTGCTATGGCCTCTAATTGCGTATAATTTAGTTTAAGGTTTCCTTTTTGTAAATCGTAATATTGGTGTACATGTATATATATAAAATATTCTTTTGTCTCAAACAAAACTCATGTTCAGATTTATCATAATAAAGTTGGTAAAAATTAAAAGGCCTATTTGACATTTGTATTTTGACTACCTAGCGACTTGCCGGGCCGTTTTTGACAACTTTACCATTGGTGTATCTGTTTGATACTGGCACGTCAGTAAGATATTCTTTTCCCAATTCTGGGTTAAGGTAGCATGCCTGTCCTGAAAAATTCTATAAAAGACAAGGCTAAAGGAGACATGGTCCAATAAGAAACTTACCTGAAAGCTTCCTGTCCAGCAGTGTCCCATATCTGCAGTTTGATCTGCTTGCCATCAATAGTGATCATGCGAGCACCAAACTCTACACCAATTGTGAGATCGTGAACAGGCTGGAATCTTTTGTCGGTGAACTGGAGTAGTAAGCATGACTTGCCTACGCCTGTGAAAAAATATTAACCATAAATATCTAGAACTGCATGTATTAGCCTTAGATGTTGTGATGAAGTCTCTTTTGTGGATATCATGTTTCATCTAAGTATCAAATCACATTGTTTTCTTTTATCAGATGTTGAATTTTCATACCTTTTATTATGTTTTAGGACAAATATCAAGTTACTGTGATTACAATAACAAGCTCTGTTCAAAAAAGTAGGTTTTGATTACAATGCCACAATGCGGGTTCTTATAATAAAATTGAACAAAGGAAAACAAAACAGGTGATGTCTACATAAACAAATCATTAACAAGAGCTTTGAACTCTTATCACTGACATAAATCAGTCAATATTCATACAACAATGTTCTACAATAATAAATTAAGTACTTATTTAAAACTGATTCTTTCAATAGGTTCTAGTTATTCTAATAGACGAGATTTATAGATGAAATGTGTTCTACAAACAAACAAAGAAAGTCCTTGAAATAGCCTCAAAACAATGTACATATAAACATTCATGTTGGTATCACTATATTGATCCATTATTACTTTATATTTACAGTACAACGAAGATGAACTGCACAATTTCTAATGATATGCGCATTAGAGACCTAACTTGACGTAGTTACGAGACAGCGTAGGCGGAAAATTAGACTATCACAAAATATTATTATTCACAACAATGAGATATTGATCGATTTAGCAGGGATGAACAAATACAACTCAAATTTCAACATTCTCATCACAAAAACAGTATGATTACCCAGCACAGTAACAGAAAACGTCTAAATAAAATATCAGGAAATAAAATCAATACCTGTGTCGCCGATGATGATGTATTTGAACAAGTAGGCGTATGCCATCTTCTCTGCAGGTCTTTGTAACTATTGGAAATTACAGTTGATAACGATGGTAAACAATGGTTAAAGGGGCGAATTTATAATGTTACAAATAAGACGCAATTTTTAGAAATCTCACAGCTGGTTGAATCAATTTGTCATTGTGAAATGTATGCAAGAAAACTTGACAACCATAGCCTATTCACTAAAGGTTGTTACACACAAAAACTTTTAATCTGTCACTCTGTATTTTAAAGATTTTTTACTGAATTTTCTATTATATTTCAGCTTTGCACAATTTTTTTTCCAATGAAAATGTTGCAAATAATTTATCTGTAGAATCATCAGTGAAGAACGTTACAGTTTTACTATAGATAGGAAAATTCAAAAAAATTAATACTGAAAACAATGATTTTCATGATTATGTGTGCTTCCAACTTTATATCCATAAACTAAGATAATCATAGATTTTCTTGTGTTGCCATAAATTGGGTAGATGGATTCTCGATTCTCAAGTCTTGTGCTCTTTTCTCGATTTTCTTCTCGTTGAATCAACTGTCAATTTTGTCTGACAAATGTCAAATTAGGATTTTGATCTGAATATTGCGAATTGGTTTGTTATTATTTCCTTTTGCAGATTGTGAACTATAAATCCAGTGTATTATCGTTTCCCCTTAAAATTAGTTTACTTGACTATTAAACTTTAGTTTAGTGCCTTCTTTATAGTCTCTATTCGAATCAACAAGCCGTTGGTAACCTTAAAAAATTAAGGGAACAATGCCGACTTCGACTACGATGTATTTGTAATCATGGATTCTTCTAAAGATTCTTCGTCTATGAGGAATTCTGTTAAATTCGATGGAGAGGGTGAAAAAAATAGGAACTTCAAGAGTACTCCTAGTCAATCAGGGCAAAGAGATAACGTTGAAAATCTATTTACATCGACCTCGAATCCAAGCTCTAGCTTTGTTCCCTTGAATGGACCTCGGGCGAATCACATGAATTCATTACCTAGCAATGATTCAGGTCCTCAAACAAGCCGGTGTAGTGAAAGTAAACCTGAAACTAATAAAAACCTTAATAATTTAACTCAATCACAAAAGTGTAACAACAAAGTGACCAACTCGAATATCGAACAGGTGGAACTTGCGGTTGCAGGCAGCAGCAGGACTGCACCTTCAGTGTATGACAATGGCACAGAGTCTAATCAGGATAAGCAGACGTGCCACAGACACAAAGTCTGCTTGGACAAGGCAGGAACCAGCAGCCTTCCCTCAACAAGTGGCACTAGCAGAACTAGTGACAACCCAGAAACCAGTTCCTTCCGGGAGAATAGGAAGAGGCCCTCAAGTCTGAAACTAAACAGGCCTAACTTAGAGGATGATAGTTCCAGTGATACAGGCAATGATGACTATTCTTTGGGCTCAGAGGATGGATGTATCTACACATACAGGGGTGGTGAACATTTAGCTGACTTACCAAGCTCATTCTTTAGCCTTGACATGGGCTTGCCTTTAGAAAAGCATCTTCCCATGCCCAACTATGTGGGGCCTCAGCAGGGAGCTGCTGCTGGCAGGGAACCAGCTTCTAGGGCATCCAGTCCTGACATGGATTTTTTGGAAATGGACTTTGATCCTGGACCATCATGTGAAGTGGATACAGGTGATGAATCTTCTCCTGATGCCGAATTGGATGCTGCTAATAACATGCCCGAGGAGATTGAGCCTGTACTGGTGAGGGGGACAACTCCGGAATATGTTCCTCCTCCAGTTAGGTATGTGCCTGTGAGTGTACCTCCTGCAGCTACAGTTTCTGGGTCAGGTTCACATGGAGATGCTGATCTATATTCATATAGTGTGCCATCAACAAGTCGAGGGGTCCCTTCTGGCCAAGGGGATGCTGCAGAGGGCAGTAGCAGCAACAGTACCCATAACTACATAGACCAGAACTTTAGTTATGGTCCATACATCACTCATGTGAACTCAAGGGGTGAGCAGTTGGTGGTCAGGAGAACAATGTCACATGGACCCATTGTGTACCCTGGCAGTCTACATTCTTCCAGTGGAGAATTGGTATCACCATCAGAGATTTTTGTTTGTAAGTTGTTTATCTTTTTTAAAATAAATTTATGGAAATGTTCGACTGAACTTTGAAACTAGTTTGCTGCATATTTAAAATATACAGAGAGCAATAGATTTTAGTGTCATGTTATTGAAGTGAAACTTTTTTAGTTATTCAAACCCCAAGCAGACACCGGTGTCCGCACACCTATTGTCTTTCTATTGTGTCTCTAATTATGGTATTCAAAGGGGATTAAAATTGATTGTCAACTCTCAGTAAATCTGAAATGTGTGTCACAAGCATCAGTCCACTACTTTATGCATAAAATTTATAATGATACATTTTATTTTTTGTTGTATGTTAAGGCAAAACATATGCATAATAATATTAGTCAGTAGGATCTTATAAAATACACATTTCAACCCTTTGGGCAACAATTTTCTATCTTGTTAGTCGCTGTAAGGTACTATTGTTTACGGAACAGGAGAGTGTGCCAGACTTTTACTGACTAAAATCACTCTGTTCCTTCTTTCATGCTTTGCGTTCTCGGACCACAACACACACACTCAAACCACTTCCTTTTTATAAGTCAAACCATGGCTCCAGTATATGAGTATTTATACATTTCTATGTTGTGTAAATGTCAATAAACTGGTTTTATTTGCAGATGATGATGATCATATAGAAGCATTTGCTCATCAAATCAACCAATCAATACATGACACTGCAGCTATATCAGCAGCATTATTTCATGTCAAAATGTCTAAAAAATTGATTGCTGATAAGGCTAGACTGGATGCTGAGAACCAAGCTACGGCTAAGGTATTTTAAATTAATTATTAAAGTTTTTAGTTACAATTTTTTGATTTTGTATGAGAACTTTCATTTGGAAATAATTATTTTCAGCATGGGGCCGTTAATATGGCACATAAAATTTTAAAAATACTTCGTAGAGGACGCTCTTCTAAGCCCAACTCTGAGGTACCAATTCCGCACAGGCATGAGTGACAGAGACCTTATCCATCACTCATACCTCTGTGACAGTCTTTCCGATTCTTGATGTGCCATATAAACGCCCACTAGGGGTACTGTAATGCATTTATACTTCTTATGCATACCCACATTAGATTGATCACTCATTATACCTACATCAATATTATGTTAAGTATCGCTCAAAGCTGTATAGTAGATAATTGTAAAATGCTTTTAATTTGCAAATTTTTTTTTTAGGCATTTTTTACTTTTCTGCTCTAATTAATTATTATTACAATTTGGATGAAACACGCTGCCACGACTTGAGATGCCGTTGTTAATAATATTCGTGGCTACAATTTTCTTGTGTTCATTTTTCTACAATTTGTTATCATCATCATTTCAGTTGAAGGATGCCCATGGCAGGCCTCACCCAATAGAGTACCCGGCAGAGAATGGGTAGCAGCATTTTCGGTGCAGGGCAATATGTTATACTAAACAACAAATACCTCAAAAATATATTTTTTAAAAACATCGCCAAAATTAGTTATAAAATGAATTGGCAATTTAAATATTGTTTATTTGGAAGTTTGTAAGAGGTGGGGGGCATCTCACCATCTCTTTTCTTCGCACGCAACTTAATGGCGGTGTCATCACATTTCAGTTTGTGCATCCTTTTTCTTTTAGTGGATGGTTTCCCCATCCACTATTTTGAAAGATAGCTTGCTTAATTTTGAATAGATTTAGAAGATTATATAAAAATACAATAGTTAAGTAATCAATTGCACTGCGCATAACTTTCCTCTGATAACAGCCATAGAAATATTGCAAATATTGCATAGTCTCACTGAAATATTGCATTTGTATGAAAATTTTTGTAAATACCGCTAATAGCAGTGGCGATACCCGTTCGTGTACAAATTAGTTTATTTATATAATAGCTTTCAGAGTAAAGAAATAATTGTTAACAACCCAACTCTAACGTAACTGTGTCCCTAGGCAAGTGAAGCGGCGGCTAGCACCAGTTCTAGCAGTGCTGCGTGCGTGGAACCTCCTCGGTGCATGATATGGTCGGAGAGCGAGGCCTGTGAGCGACAGGTCACGCAGATCAGCACCTCCGCCTGCGGGGTGACAGCTGTTGTCAATGTTTTCGTATGTATCTAGCAATTTTAGTTGAGTTTTAGTTATGAGGATGAATGTAGGAATGAATCTTCCTGAATAATTTTGAGTACTTTATTTGTACATAGTCAATCTACTTGAAACTATGAATTCACACCTAATAGTATGTTTAGTTAGTAATAACTGTGAGCTACTAAATTGAAAGTAAAACTTAGAAAAAGCAACTTTATAAAATATTGGGCTCCATTGATGTAAGTTACAAAATAATATTAATAATATCCAGAGTTCCAGACGTGCTCGACTTTTCATTTGTTATTTGTTACAACTTAAAACTAGAACAATAATGATGACTCAAAAAACAGCATGACATTCTATTTACGAATTCCAAGAAGCGACAAAGCGAAAGTTAAATCAATACAATCATTTTGTTGTGTTGGTCACAAGTAACAGTACTTACCTTATTTTAAATTTCAGAATGCATTGGGTGTGCCGGTGAATTTGGAAAAGATAAGCTCGGCTGTTGGCATACGACATAGAGCTAACAATGCGCCAGTACCACGGTAACTACTTGCTAATCTAATAACCTTAATTAATGACTTCCTCATTTATCTTCACGTTCACTGTTGCACATTTGTCTCCTCCAAGCATCAAAATAATGATTGGATCACGACTACTGCGACTTAAGTATGGCAGTATAAATATCAATTTAGCTGAAAATATTTTGCAATCAATTAATGTGTAGACTTCAGTATTAAAGTAAGAGCCCGTGGTTGACAGATCTTTGTAGTAAGTAGGGTATGTTTGCTACCTGTGTTGGGGACATCCACTTACAAACTGACAGCTTTTATAAAATAACTAAGATTTTTTTTTGTTTTATAAAAGCTGAGAGTTTGTTAGTGCATGCCCCCAACACAGGTCGCAAAGATACCCTAATATAAAGTTTTAGTTAAGATAACTTTGGAGGTAACTACTAACCAAGACACCTTGGTTAGCAGTTACCTCCAAAGCAACTTAAATTCGTTTGATTTTAAAGCTCAATTTTTTTATGTTTTTCTGAATAGTATTGGTAATCATGGTCATCCATCGCCAGAAACTTATGGCAACCACTCGCCAAAAAAAAATAACCAGTAATGCTAAGGCGGGAGCGGAACTCCCGCCTTAGCCTTCTAACCTAATCTGTCCGTGTCGGAGTGTCCTGCAATTCCAAACTCGCTTCGCTCGCTCTTGGACTAAAAATATTTAGTTGGCGTTGCAAAAATTACGAATTAGTTTACTAAAGGCTCTCATTTTCCCATTGTTTAGTTATAAAATAAGATCTAATGGCCAATAAAGAAATGTGTGGCTTGGCTTATAATTTCTCGCTTTAAAATAAAAAAATAAAAAACACTTGTGGCAATTTCACTATAACTCTTTGTTTTATTTAGTTTCATAGTTATTTAGTGTAGTAACCAATCGTCATTTTCCAGATACTTACTCTCCCGCGCCGTAGCCGGGTGCACGGCTGCAGACCTAGTCTCCGGTATACACCGGGCGTCTGATGGACTGGTCACAGCGCGGTTCTTCCCCACCTATCCTGAACGAGCTGTGTCGCTGTCACACTGGCTAGCTGACTGGATCACTCTTGGTAAACGATACTTGTTTTGCACATACGTTTTAAAAACACTTTTACATGTAATATTTTTGATAAGGTCGATGTTTCCTGAGAATATAAACCATAATAAACTCAGAGTTCAAAGTCTCTTACAGGTCCATACAGCAAACGTTTAATGGTCAAATCATATGAGAACCATGCAGATTAGTGTCTGAGATGGTCTTTTAAGGAAACCACAAAGATTTGAGAGAACAAGTACTTTAACGACTTGGTGAACGATACCATTATAGAAAGGACATTTGGTTTGGCGGCATAAAGTACTCAAACTTCCAGAAATACGTTAAAATTACTGAAAAAAAAAAAACAGTCCACATTCCCAAATTACATCTTTATGCAGACACACATCTGCAATCCATGGGCGCGCCACAATTGAAGCGATAAGGCCCATCCTTGAGGCGTGGCTGGAAAGACCTCACGGCGTTCTCAACTTCCGCACGACGCAGGTCCTTACCGAACACGGCAAGTTCGCTAAGTTCCTGGTTCGGATTCGTGCGGAGGATTCGCCCGGGTGTCGCCACTGTGCGGAACACCCGGAGGACACGGTGGAGCATACTGTAGATATAAGGTGTGCCCCGCCTGGCATCGCCGTGTCCTCGTGGGGGCGATCGGCGGCAGCGATCTCTCTCACCTGGCCTTGGTTCAGGTCATGGTCCGGAGTGAGGAGGGATAGCAGGTGGTCGCCTCCTTCTGCGAAGCAGTAATGCTAGCAAAGAAGGAGGCCGACCGAATCAGGCAGAGGCAACGGGGCGCTCGCCCCAGCCGCCGCCGGGATTCCGATCCCGATTTCCGGCCCCGTAGGCGCGGGCTTGCGGACGGTGTGCGTGGGTAGCATGCTGTCCGATCGTCCGGTAAACGACCGAACCGAGCCCAAGTCGTCGACGACGCGTACTGTTCCCGCGCGCCTCAAGGAGCTATCAGCAAACCGTAGAGGCCCAGCCTGCTAGCTGCAGGCAGGCAGGGTCGAAGCCTGCTAGGGTCATGGGTCAGCTTCCGAAAGGAATACCCGGCCCCGGCACGATAGGCAACGAAGGAACGGGGTAGGTTTTTAGTCAGTAAGAGTCTGACACTACTTCCCGCTCCGCCCAAGGGCGGGATTTGTCATTGGATGATTTTACCTACCATAAAAAAAAAACTGCAATCCACTCTCTTGGATTGTTTTAAAAATTGAATCTTGGTTTGGTCCCAAAGTGCCAAGCATAGCCTTGTTATCTTTCATACTGTGAACAACATCGATTTTCTTTGTCATTTTGTAATATAGTTCGAGACTGGTAGATATAAAGTTCATTTAGATTTATTGCTACTCTAGTGAGGTAACTATTATGCTGTTGGATATTAGTTTGATCATTTAGTTTTGATGGGCTGTAAAGTTTCAAAGTTAAACACTGTTATGTGTGCTACATTTATTGTAAAACTTTTTATGTATGCTTAAGTTATCAATCAGCATAATCAAAAATGATGAGATGCCATTGGATGATTTTTCCCCACCTAAAAAAAAAAAGCGTAATCAAAAATGCTGACTTTCAGCCGCTTTACTGATCAAAGCCATCTAGAACTAGTAAATAAATAGGGCTGCGGTATTCTTCGAAAGATTTACCGTGTCCCTGGAAGGTAAATAGCAACTAAAGGAACACAGGTGAGCTTTAGTCAGTGAGTGAGTTGTAACCAGAGCGAAAGATTTCTTTTGTTGATTTCCCACGTCAAAAAAAAAAAAAATAGTAAAGTAATAGCAATCATTACAAGTCATTAAATATAAACGTAAATAATGTAAGCAATTTATTGTCATCGACAAGCGCGGTAATGGTCAAGTCATTTGCATAGATTATGCAAATATGCATGCTAGAGTGTATTAACTTGATGGTCATTGTGTAAGTTATGTCATTATGGGCTTACTTTGCCGTTGAACGGTGATTGTAAGAAAAGTATGTATCTTCTATATCCATATAAATAAAAGGAGAAACTGACTGACTTAAATATCGACACATAGCCTGTTGAGTAGGACTGTATAGGGTTTAGAAATGATGATGCTAGTTCGA
This sequence comes from Leucania comma, assembly GCA_958295575.1. Classification (NCBI taxonomy): domain Eukaryota; kingdom Metazoa; phylum Arthropoda; class Insecta; order Lepidoptera; family Noctuidae; genus Leucania; species Leucania comma. The sequence goes on along the minus strand of OY282480.1, from coordinate 13,845,544 downwards.
AATATGAGGGTTTATTTCCCAGAATTACAAATGAACGTTGCAAAACTAGATTACGAGAACGATCGCGCGCGTGTGCCGTCGTCCGCGTTAGTTGAGGGTGTGCCGGTCGATGTCGGCGCTGATCCGGGCCGGCCGGCGCGAGCGCCTCCGCGCCGGCCACTCGCCGTGACCCCTGCCGCCTCCGCTGCCATTCGCTGCTGTCCCGAACATAGCCGAAACTACTAGGACTAGGACGTTGATAGTTTTACACAAGGTTTCCTTTTATGACGAAGGCAAGCACTAAGAGAGGGTTTCCCTTAATTTACTCCCTAAAGTGATGAAACCGGAATCCAAAGTTTGTATGGAGAAAACAACATTTACGTGGGCGCAGTTCTGAACTCGTGGATAGTTTATTTAATTAAGTTGGGAATCATCTAATGAATTGTCCCGCTTTTGAGCGGAGCGCAAGGGCGGTATATCAGGCTTATACCAACTAAAACCACACTTATGTTCTTACTTTAGCTTTGCGTTCCAGTACCACGGGTTTCCATTTCGATACATGCTATTTCATGTCAGGAATAGAATCTGTAGATTATTACAAAAACTATCTATTTACAGGAGCAGTACCCATCCTCACTCTCAACTTACAAGCGGGCTACGAGCACGACATTCCTGACGCGTGGCACCACCAGATGGTTTTCGGCGTGTCTCCCCGCGGGGTTTACCTCTGCAACCCCGTGGAGTGCATCCGCGAGGCGACGCTGTGGCATCACCTCACGTCGCCGTCGGTACTCCTAGTCAAGGCCTTGGATATACTCCTTAGGTTCACTATAGATACGGACTTGACCCCGCTGATGTTTGTACCAGATCGACGCTTTCAATCATTCAATGTACTTGGTGAGTTGGTACATTTAAACCTATATTTAATACAAACATTTTATGTATTGTCAAACTAACTGCTTTCTGCCAAATGCTTGTATATGAAATGATAACTATATGTAAGAAAATATCATTGTCCTAATCTTCACAACGCCTCGGATCGATTTTGATAGGACTTTCTGGCAGACAGACGATGTTATAATGAGTAGCTAGTTTTATTGCAGAAAATTAAAGTAGTTTATTAGGGCTTTGTAGGTTTCTACGCAAACAAAAAAGGCTGTGAAATTGTCTCTTGCGTTGTTTAAAGTAGCCGAAGTATGCTTCACTGTGCGCGTCTAAACTATACCGAAGGATATAATCTGTGCGTCGCATGCACCGCTATCGTAAACGTGTATATTTTTCCGTTTAGGATAGACTGCAGTGAACCAAAATAACTGTTTTTTTTTTTAAATAAAAAGTCATCCCAATTGGTTACAGGTCAAGTAATAAACGTGATCCGCGAATGGCGAGCTATTGGTTGGTCAGAATATGCCACCAGGACCCGTTACATTCGGATCCCAGCGTCCTATCAAGCAGGGATCACCGTGGCCGCCCTCACTGGATCCGAAGCACATCGGCGACTCAAGCTGGCGCCACAACTTCCCATACTCACTCAAAGGGACCCTGCATAAGGAGAAAGTTTGTATTACACTTTTTAACACTTTTGAACTCGCACAAATTTATTAAAACATGGAGAGTATAAACTCGACATTTGCCGAGCAGAATCTGTTCGAAGCCATAAAAAAATGTGGAGAGTTCGAAAGTTTGAAATCGTCGATCGGTTGACAGGTAAGCGGCTGAGTATTTTGCCGCGCATTTTAAGTGTTCACTTAAGGAAAAGGGTTGTTGATCCGCCTTGACGGGTATGTGATGTTAAGGAAAGAAAATAAAGAAAGAAAATTGTATAATCTTACAAAATGTTTTGATTGATTCGTGTACGGTTTCAAATGCACCTGTAGCTGGTATAAAAAGGTTGATTTTGTGCGTTTTAAATATTAGTTATAGAATAAGCCAAAGTGGCTTTAATGTCGCGCGACGATTTATTCAGCTAAAATCTTCTAAATTTCTTCATGAGAGATCGTCAAAAAACGTAATAATCTATGATTATATTGACTGAATTGCTAAAACTAACCTAAAAGACGTTGTATTTTCTCTCTAACCATATCATGGTTATGACGGTAGAAAATTATATTCCGCTCGTGACTGATGTCTCTGTTTGGTATTAAAAATGCCAATTTGTGCACGCCAAATAGATGTAGATATTCTAATATGGATGTAGTTAATAGTATTGTATGGGTATGTTATTTAGCAATGGCAACACTGGTTTGTTTGAAATTGAAAGAATGAGATAGCGCTATGGAAAATGCTTGCGCGAAAAAAAGAACGAATATACAATCGGACATTGGCTGTCATCGCTAAAAAATCTACCTTTCTTTGTTTTTTTTTTACTCTATATTCGTGTAAAATGCATAATCGCATGAGAATATTTATAGAAAGTTTGAAGACTTATGTCGAATAATAAATAATACTTTTAATGGTTCTGGAGAACAGAAATTGTAGTATTGTCGTAAGAATCAAAATTCAGTAACACGTCTTTGCGTATATCGGAACACAGATAGTAATGAGGACCACCGAATTTAACAATTTATTAGAAATAACTCGATCTGGTCACAATGTTAATTTCAGAGTAAGATAATCGATATAGCATGGTTATTGACAGAACGTATTTGCACAAATAATTTTGTGATGAATGCAAAATTAAAGTTTACTTAATAAGCATAAAGGTATATTTTGCAAATGACGCGGATATTGGCACAAATACGTTCGATGCCAACATACGTTTACTCATGTTTTATAACTTGACTCTTGCAAGCTTTGTATTTTATGTAAATACTTTAACTTTTTGTATTTTCATTTGAATTAAAATAATTATTTGCATGTTTTTAAATGTTGCTGAAAGGAAAATGTTTCTTTATTGAAAAAGGCTCGTTTGATTTTTTATTAATAATTTAGGTATTGAAGATTGGTTTTATAGTGTTCGAATTTAAACCTTATATAAATATCATAAAATTCACATTATATCAACAATACGGTGTAGGAGACATGTAAGTTAATTTGTAATTGTTTACTGCCCAGAAATATTAAAAATGTATTTGTTTTTAACCGTACAAATTAACTATGGTAGGCGCCAGTTAAATTAGCAATAAAGGACTTTGACCTTTCTTATATTTTCTTAGGTACCGGAACAATAATAGTAAATTGTTTTTTATTTTTATAAAATGTAAAGATCACGATGGATGTCGATTGAGGAAAGCTTTGTTTTTATTTTGGTTTTTTATTTTTAATTAACTTTTTCCATAAACCTAGGTGGGATTGTCATCATTGCAAATCTATCGGGCGCCTACTATAACATACTACAATCATACAATAGTTACGATTATGCACAAAACAACGTAATTTATCGATATGTTAAAAATTATTTACATTTATAGGGCCACACTTCGAACGTCGCTCAAAAATTAATTTGATAATTTTCACTGTATAATAATAATAGTTATCTATTTAGTAACCGAATGTTTTCGTATGAAGCTGTGTGATTGGCTAAATTTTATTAGCCAAATAAGATTGTACATAGATTTTGTAAGGGATAAATATTGTTAGTCAATTGGTGCTTACTAGTCAAAATTATATTAGCACGTACTATAGTTTGCTATTTGAGTGGGAAACACAAAATTTTTATTTTATTTTGTTTTTGAATGTGGAATGTGAATGCCGCTTTATGTGCGAAGTTTGGATAGAACGTGAAAGTGCCTCTTTCGTTGAAACGATTAATAAGATGAAAGCACGCTTAAACATTTTGTAAAAAAAAAATACAAGTAATTAAAAAAATGACATTCCACCACACTAGGAATTAGTCCTGTATCGTGTGTGCGTACACAAATATGTAAACTCATACAAAAGACATCCAGACCCGGAACAACTATCTGTAGGTTATAAAAATATTTGGTCCGTGCGGGAATCGAATCCATTACACGTAGCGCAGCAGCCAATTCCTCAACCAGCAGTGGCTGGGCCGTTAAAACTTCTCTTATAAAAGTTTAAGTGTGCTTTCACTTTTAGTGTTGTCATCTTTTTGGGTACTAACGAGAATGCATCAATTGGTCGATATTTATGATAATTTAAAGTTATCATCAGATTGAAGTTGCGATTATAATTATAATATTGAATAAATATGATATGCTCTCGCTTTTATTGTTCATTTATTTTTTGCATCTTAGAAGGACGGGCGGACGTGAAATGAAACTTGCGTTATACTGTTCTATAAGGCGTAATGTCCACGGACTCGTAGCTTCATAGACTGAAACTGTTGACGAAGCGGCAACGTTGCCGTTGTGTCGTTGCCATTCGTCAACCGACTTTCATACTTTTTAATGTAATCTGAGAGCAGACTTACACCAAGCGTATTATGACGAATACGCGTCTATGAAGCTGCGCGTTCGTGGAGAGTAGGCCTAACGTTTGAGTGACTAAATAAAGGTAGATGATAGGGAAATAAGTTTTGTGTTTCATATTTATATAGCAGGCGCAATGTAGTAATTTCAACACAACAAATAGACCTACTTTTGTAAACGTTATCGCACACGATGCTAACGCTTGATTCTGTACTCTATATTCGGTATAATTACTGTTAATATGTTACGAGGGCTTTTACAAGGTGATGCTAAATGTTTTCGAATCTTCTTCCCGAATAAATCCGATTTCTCCCCAATCTTATTAAAAAATGATTCCGAATGTTAGCCAAAAAATAATTCGGCACTGTACCCAAAAAATTATTCTAAATATAATTTCGATATGGCAGCGGCCGACAGCGATACGGGGAGCACGTTCAGTGAGAAATAATTAAAAGTTTACATACTTTAAAGACCAGTATCGCTTGAAAATATCAAAACGCGTCTTGTCAGCAGTCGTGTCCGCGGCTGGTCACGATAACGGCAGCTGGTGACCCCTTTTTTCCTTTGTCAATCTTTCTTCATAAAAAATCTATAATAAACAATACTATCATTTTCACTTCAAACACATACGAGCTTCCTTGCTGAATGTAGAAACTATTACTGGTCATTAAGAGACGAAACGCGAGTGGTCGGAATGCCGTGCGCTGTCGGCTCTACCGGCCTCGTAGCGTCACTGCCGCCTCCGTCGCGTCGCTGCTGGCCTCGTCGCTTCGCTGCTGGCCTCGTCGCGTCGCTGCCAACCGCTGCCATTTCGGTGTGAATAGGTCCTAAATCTTAACCAAAAATAATTTCGAACCTTACTAAAAAATGATTCCGAATAATGCCGAATGTATTATATAGTTGTTATTAAAGTTGGAGTGTTACTTAAAGTTTTAAGACAAGCAGCTGAACGATAACACTGTAATGTGTCGACAGCGTATTTGTTATTTATTGTGTTAGTTAAAATAATATTATTATAATAGTGTAAGGTCTCCATTTTAAGTTACAATTTGTACTTTTATTTACTCCATGCCATTGGGTTTTACCATGTTGTCTGTGTATCATGTTATTTTTGCCATTACCAGTTAAATTTTTCCATTTCTCGCAATCCTAAGTTTTCGCTGTCCTGATTTTATGAAATCCATCCGATATGGCTTTTCATTTCTTTCGTGGTCTATAGTGCCCCCCTAAACAAGGAGCTTTGAGGAATTCAGAACGGTCCAGCCCTGTCCCATTAAAATAAGACGTATTGTTCTAAAACATTTCAGCATCGCCTCGTACCAAGCAACTCACTTGATAGTGTATTATAATTATTTTGCAAAATAATGGTAAGTTGAAATTTTGCATTTTACTTTAAGTACTGCAGTTTATGACGGGTCAGTAATACTACCCCTTATACTCGATTATATAAAGCAATGTCATGTATAACATTATATTTTTGGAATATACTATGATAGAACCAATGTTCGAGTTTGATTTTTGCCAAAAAACGCCACCTTACTTGCCTAGCTGAACATTATTAAAATACAATGAAAAAAATACATCACACTTTTTATTAGGTTCCTTCTTAGTTTTTGTTTGCCGGGGAAAAAAGAAAATATTTGAATACAAATGCCATAGGCCTTTAAAGTAAACAATCGTTTCTCAACAATTTTATGAGATAAGTTACAAGTGAAAAGAATATCTAGTTATGACAATTTTTATCTCAATAAAATGGAAACTTTAGAGTGAATATTGTGATGGAAGTCACTTCTGGAGGATGGAAGGAATTTTGATACAAGTGGAGAAACGTTGTCATTGCGACCGAGATGAAATGCGCCTGAGCAGTAGGCGAGAATGTTATGGAGCTGAGTGCTGTAATGATGAATATCCGGATATCAAACGATGTTTTTCCATACCCTTACGAAGAAATAAATAGATGAGGGCTGCCCGAAGACTCGTGGGGACTGTCCGGTGCTCAGCTTTATACGATCAATATATTAAAATGTGGGGACTAGCTGGTGCACTTTTCAGCACTAATGCGAAAAAGAGTAAATAGCATGCCTAAAAGCGGTAGGGGTAGGAGTGGGTTTTCGAGTAAATTTATACTGTGTGTTAAATTTATCAAAAAATTTGGTCACATCTACTTATGTATTTTATTTTTAGAACTTTTGCATACGAATCGCTTCCATAATTTCTAAACAGAACTCCGTTTCTTCTTTTCTTGGTAGTTTACGTATTCTATGTTCTAAATTTTCATACGTAGAGTTTCTAAACTTTTCATACACTTTGTCAATTTGCAATTCATCATAAAGCTGCTTGATGCGCTTCACATGTTCTGGGTCTTTGCTGCCGTAGTATTCTTTGAAAATGGCATGCTGCGCTTCATTGCAGTGCTCCAGCGCTGTTGCGGCAAACCAGGTCAATTTTCCTTCTTGAATGTCTGTGCCTATCTTCCCCCAGCTGGCTTCGTCCCAGTAGATGTCTTTGTGGTCGTTCTGTATAAAATATAAGTCTAATATTTACCCACTTTTTTATTTTAAGTTCTTATAGTCCATCCTAAGGTTGTCTGGTAGATATCGCTGTCAGTGATAAGACCGCCATTGTACCCATAGATATAAGTTTCTGTGTAATTATTTTTGGTGTACAATAAAGTTTATTCTGTTCTATTCTATTATGTACGTTAGTTTAGATTTATATTAATTGCATAATTTGCATTGCAATATTTTAATAAAGCAACTTTGAACCAAAATAAAGTAAACATTTAGGTTGTTACAACTCTACCTAACTAGATTGGTAGATTTTGTTAGTCTTGTAAAAAAAGGAACTTAATTAGTAGGAGGTCTACTAGAAGTATCGGGTTGCGCCACAGGTATATTGAGGACATCCCACCCATACACAGAGTAGGTAGCTACTGTGTAATATGCACCTATACGTACAAACTGGGGCCAAAGGTTATGTGAGACTGTCACCAAAGGCCCCAGGATAAAGGCAAGGAATGGAAAGGTAGGTTTTTAGTCAGTAAAAGTCTGACACTGTTTCCCGCCCCACCCAAGGGCGGGATTCGTCATTGGATGATTTTACCTACCCAAAAAAAAAAAAAAACCTATACGTACAAAACATTTTGGTAATATGTACATTCATTGTGCGTACAGCTAAGGAATGGAATTCCTTGGCGGACTCTGTGTTTCCTGATAGAAGAGTGAATAGAGGCAAGCGTGTTCCATCGTCGCCACATCATCACTTAACTATCATGCGAGATAGTGGTCAAACCTATCAATAATAATAATAAAGGTATATATTTTAGTTATATTTCATACCTGATATTGTAAAATTTTACCAAGTTCCAAGCAGATGTTGATTAATTCTGTAGTATCTCTTTCTTTTCCATTCTTTACTAAAAGCAATCCCGCGAGCAAGGGATATCTCAACGAAAAGTAGCTTGTTTTATTTAAAGCGGTAACATCGACTGCTTCCATAGTGAACTTATGAAGATTGTTTCTTTCTTTGCTGTATCTTAATAAGTTTTCAAGGGTCTGTCCTATCGCTGTGTACATATTTTCCTGAAAATAACGTGAAAACTTTAAGCTGGTAGACTGCGAATGGTGCACGACACTTTGCTATTATAGCGTTCCATGGTGTTTCTCCGTAGTTCTTCAGATCTTCGCCAAACTTAAATAGGATCACGGTGTATCAAACTTTTACTGAAAACCACACCTGTGTGCTTTAGTTGCCCTTTGCGTTCTAGGACTACTGGTTTCCTTTTTCAGAATATTCTATCGGCCCTGCTATACGGTTTGTTTACATCTATTTGACAAGCGCGTGGAACACTTAACTACGCGCTGTCGATGACTTCGGCTGTGTCGGGACTGTTACCAGATCTCCGGATGGCGAGCTACCTATTGGTCGTCGTTCGCAAGCCCGCGCCTGCCGTGGCTAGTCGGAGTTGGATTCGCGGCACGGCTGGGGCGTGAGGATGTCCGTTTCCTCACTAGCATCGCCGTGAGACTTCGCTAGCATTACTACTTCGCAGTAGGAAGGAAGGAAGGCATCTAATATTACTTCTCGCTCTGAACCACGGCCTGAACCAGGGTCCGTCGCGAGCCGCCGCTTATCACTTCTGTGGAAGATACGGCGGTGCTTCACCCAAAATGGGTATAACTCTACCGTACGCTCCACTGTGCTCTTCGGGCGATCTGCATGAAGGTGAAACCTAGGCTAGGCGTAGTTTCTTCCTGCCTGCATTTGATACAGGAACCTTCTTAATTTACCATGTCCGGTGAGGACCTGCGTCGTGCGGAATGTGGAAACGCTATGGGGGATTCTTTGAAACCGAGAGAATGTCTCACACAAAATTGATTGGTACGAAAACTAGGCCAGATAAATGAGACATCCTCTCGGTTTCAAAGAATCACTCTATGACGCCTTTCCCACCACTCCTCAAAAAGCGGACATGATGATGGAGTGCCCACCGTTTTCTAGACACACTTTTCGAAACAAAAAAGAATAATTAAAATCGGTTCTCATTTGGCAAAGATATCGCTGAACACCCAACAACATCATGATGAACCTATAAAAAAAAATCGGATGACTTAAGAATCTCCTCCTTTTTTTGAAGTTGGTTAAAAATCGAATTGAGTGATTGCAATGTATACGTACCTGATTAGTAAGTTTGACTAAATCGGAATAAAAAGGTTCGTTTCCGAATTTCATTTCGAGAACTTCAATAAAACAAAGGTATACGAGGAAACAGTCGTTGATCGCTGAGGTGCCTACGTTTGGCTGTAGGTACCAGCAGGGTTTGCCACGTCGCGTCGTTGAAAGGTCAATGATATCATCCAATGCTACTAGGCATCCCAGACACTGTTAAAAAATGAATTATTAGCTGTCTGGTTATTAGTTATTATAATCTGGGGTTTTTATATCTGCGATAACTCAAACATCTAATTCTAAACTAATATTATAAAGAGGAACGATTTGATATTTTGTTTATTTTGTTTTTTAACTCAAAAACGACTCTACCAATTTAAAATGGTTTACCTATGTTAGGAACGAAAATAACGCCACCAATAATAGCGGTAGCGATATCCACTTAGGTACCTATATGAGCGTATGATACCTACCTACCTATACCAACTTTTAAACAAAAAAAAAGTTTTTACAAAAAATATACAACCGACTTCAAAAAAACACCAAAAAGTTGAAAATTACTTTAATTTCGGAAGTCGGTGTTTCTATATGTAATAGTTTGGTCTCTTCGTTATTTAACACCGACTTCCGAAATTAAAGTTATTTTGCACTTTTTGGTGTTTTTTTGAAGTCTGTTGTATTTTTTTTGTAAAAAGTTTTTATTTCACATTTTTTAGTTGTAGTACCCCTCAGCCAAACTTAAATAGATAGGTACCTTCCGCCATTCGGTTCCATCATCAAATCATCATGACAATTGTAATAATACCAAACACGGCTAGGATACACTGATTTATTACAAAGTTCCGGCTCTTACCTACCTTCCGTCTTCATCATCAGATCAGTTCTATGTATCTCCTCCCCTTCTTCCTTTAGTCAGCCACCGACTACATGTATAAACAAAGCAATTTTACTTGTTACGACAGTTCTGCTATGGTTTTTTGAAGAGCTCCGATATAGAAATATCTTCGTAGTTCATCATCAGATCAAAACAATATTTTTATGGGACCAACTCAGGAATATAATCTTTAAAACAAAACAAAAATTTTCAAAATCGTTTCACAATTGACCGAGATATCGCGGTGACCATACGTTTTAAAACGACAGTTCTGCTATGATCTTTCGAAGAGTTTCGTTGTGTGTGTATGTCAAGCCCCAAGAGGACACCGGTGTCCGCACACCTATACTCAAGTCTGCGGTCCTATTCAAGCTGTGAAAAAAATCAAACTTCTAAATTAACGACAAAACAGATGGCACGTTCGTTTATATCGCAAAAAACGTACATTTCGACACTCAAGGGAATCAAAATTCATAGGGTACTTCCCGTTGACCAAGAACCCTGAAATTTGGCATGAAGCAAGGTCTTACAGCACAAGTATAGGAATAAATCTGAAAACTGTAAAGTTGTTTGTCACAAAAAAAACTTTTTCGATTCAGAATAAAAAATTTGAGACTTGTTTTGGGAATTAAAATATTTGCATAAGTTAGTACGGAACGCTCGCTCGGTGTGCGAGTCCGACTCGCACTTGCCTAGTTTTTATTTACTAAAAGTGACTTTATTCAAAGTTTCACATATTTATCATCGGCTGATATTTAGGTAGGTATCTACTATAAATGGGAATGGGAATTCTGTCTTTTTGTTTCTTACATTTTCTCGTCTAATGCGTCTAAGGCACACGGGCAAACGTCCCAGAGTAGGCCGTAGCTTAGGGTACCTACCTACTTTTTCTCCTGGGAGTATATAATTATATTCCTTTGGGTTAATTTTAGACTGTCACGCGATTGTAACCGCAAGCAGAAGCTATTTATTTTTTTATATTTCTAGTAAGATCACTCACCATTTCTATACCCCATCCTAAAAATCGAGCTGAGTTCAGTTTTTCTTCGGTAAAGTATTTAGGGTCTTCCAACTTTTGATACGCGAACGGAACAATCATTCCTTCGCCATGCTTCCCTCCTTCTGTTGTGTAATTTACCAACTAAAAATGAAGTTACCCATATCAGAGATTCCAATTAACCGTACTTAAAAGTGTACAGTAGGTTGTAGCCAAATAAAGTGTAACTCACCTTTTCTACCCAATTTCTAACTTCAGGCAATTGTTTTGTTAACTTAGGACTTTTCATTAAGGTATCCATTACTTCAGGTAGGACCTGATTAAACTTTCTTTTACTCTCATATGTGTTGAAAGTAACGGGCACACTGAATGCAAAAGCACTTCTGTGCAAAGTTCTAATTTGGTTCAGACATAATGTTTTACGCAGCAATAGCGATGCCATATTAGCAGGACTATCGAAATAAAAACTGAACGGAAAAAAAGCTAAATTTATACCTACCTAAAAGCCTCATGTAAGTAATTTATGATAAGTAAATGAGAGACAAATAAATCTAGTGTTTACGTCAAACGCAACAGTGCCTATTTCAAGTGTCGGTGGAAGCATATTGATGTCATAAATATATCATGTTGTATCTTTTCATTATTTACATCATCATTGATTTACATATTCTTGATTTATTTGTAAAAATATTAAAGCGGCGGTTCTTTTCACGTTAAATTCATTTTATGTATAGTACGCGGCAATTAAGTTAAACTCGATTGACGTTTAACAACTGTTGTATTATTATTAGACATACTATCTTACATTAATAAACAAAACCGACACCGGCCACAAAAAAACAAAACAACACTAAGGCCCTTATTATAGAACTACAATCAAGACTCAAGCATTACTTAAATCTAGTCTCAGTTGGAGTTTTAATTTTAGAACTTAACTTGAGCAGAGAAACTACAATCAATAATTACCTGAGCAATGTCACTTTAAAATTACATTTTATACGTATTATAGAACAGTGCTTGAGGCTTGAATAAGCTCCACTCAATGTGTCCTTATTTTAAAATCACAATGAGCTCAGAATCACTGCTTAAGGCGAGATTTGATCTTTGTTTTCGCAAGTGTAGTCGAGACCACGCTTGAGCATAGATTCTTATGATTTTTTTTTTGTGGATTTGGAGTGAATCGAGTACCTACCTAATCAAAATGGATATATATTGCAGCAGTAGAAAATACAAATCAAACGATTAACTTAAATGTTCCTCTGAGATATTTACGAGATACGCAGGACCCTTAAATAATTTTGAAAATTTTAAGAAGTACCTACAGGTTTTCAAAAGATGTCGTGAAACGTTAAATTTTACTGATGATTGACCACGATTTAAGAAAACCAAATAACCGTGGGCATCCGATAGCCCCAGAATTGCGAATTCTTGTGTGTTTACGTGTTTATTTTTTGACTTGGTAACTGAGACCTTCTTATTTTCATTTCTATCTTTTTTGAGTTTCATTAGAATCACCCGCACTCTTCATTCAATACATTCTAATTTTTTTTTGCAGTATTAGTAGCAAACGTAACGAGTCAGCCTTCTCGCATACTTCGCTGTGGTAGTCAATACCAATAAAATTCTCAGCTCCATTTTACCGAGATCGCGCCTGTTTCAATGATTCCACCCACATATTGTCCAGTTGTGCAGACACTTGAGATCGTCCGCCTCGTCATCCGGTTTTGATCCAGTTTAATCGTGCGAAAAAAAAAGATTTGCAATAGAAAACAAACTATTATTCAGGGTTACCACAATGATAGCTTACTCAAGTAATCAGAGATCAAAATCTCTACTCAAGCGTAGTTTAGTTTGATTTGAGTTTGAGGGTAGTTCTAAAATAAACTGAACGCTAAGTCGAGATTCTTCGCTCAAGCAGTAATCGGTTGAACGCAGTTAGTAGTACTTGAGGCTCTGTAATTTGGGCCTTACTGTTCAAACTTCGAGCGCCCACTTGACCTTGAAACACGCGCTCAAATTACGCGGTCGTTCACTAAAAAAATGTTGACAGATGTCTAACAAGTGGGGTTCTATGTCTATTGCATTTTATAAAAACTTTATGCAGATAACACTGTAAAAAGGCGGACTTAATGCCTTAGGTATTTTCTACCAATCTGCTGAATTTCCACTTCATTGGATTACTTTTTAGATAAAGCTATTGTTTATTGCTGAGAGACTAAACTGTTAGCGTACCTACGTAACTGTAAATTATAATATACTAGTATAGTATTATTTTTATATAGGTATCATTGTTTTTAATTTGTAAAAACTGTAATTCTTATTAAACGGTAGGTAAGAGGACGGCACCATCGATTCAGTGTTGCTAATTAATATAAGGTGCCCAAAATTGAGTAAGTTTTCAAGAAGGAAATTTCACATTAGAATTCTTATATTAATTAGCAACACTGAATCGATGGTGCCGTCCTCTTTCAGTTCACAGATACCTAAGTTGGTAAAAAATGAAATTGTGTTTATGTAAAGAACACGAACAGAATATCTACTATATAAAAATAAGTCGGGTTTTCCTTCCTGACGCTATAACTCCAGAACGCACGAACCGATTTCCACGGTTTTGCATTCGTTGGAAAGGTCTCGGGCTCCGTGAGGTTTATAGCAAAGAAAATTCAGGGTAGAGTAGGGTAGAGTAGAGTAGAGTAGGGTAGAGTAGGGTAGAGTAGGGTAGAGTAGAGTAGAGTAGGGTAGAGTAGGGTAGAGTAGGGTAGAGTAGGGTAGAGTAGGGTAGAGTAGGGTAGAGCGGGAGCGTAGCCGCGGGCGAAAGCTAGTCATGTATAAACATGATTTCATATTTTACATTTGCCAAAAAAAAAAAGAAGATTTACCTGTGTTCTAAATTCAAAAATTATTTGAATTTCTTAGTTTTTATTGATATTAGGATGAATAGCAGTTTCATACCTTTGCTTCTCCTTAAAACTGCAAAGGTTAAACACGGGAAAAAAATGACATCGTATAATTATAAATCGTATATTATGTATAGTCTTTGTGATTTGTATAATTTGTGAATAAAAAACAATTTAAAATTATAAGTTAAAAAAAAAAAATTAGATGCCATGCCGCTAGACATTGTGAGCGGGGCAGACAATGTTTGCGATAGCCTGTTGTCATCTAAATCAAAACTAAAATGTGTGTAAACTTTGGAACTATTTTCTTCATTGGAAAATGAACACAAATACACCGTCATTTTCAGAGAAAATATTCGTTCGTAAGTAGAAAATATTGAAAAACGTCGTTTGATACATGTGGCGTGTCACTGCAGCAGTCGGCTCCATAACGCCCTCGTCTTCGGCTCGTGCGAATTTTGCCTCAGTTGAAATAACAAAGTTTCTCCACTTGTATATCAAAATGTACTATTGCAAAATTGGTAAGTTGAAATTTCAGTATCAGTAATACTATCTACCTCTTTTGCACGATTCTATAAAGTAATGTCATGGTATACCTAACATTATACAGCGTTAAATTTTGATCGTTTTAATCCCGTGGAGGGTCGATTCGGTACATGAAACACTATCGATCTATAATGATAAAATTAAAAAAAAGCACTTTTTTTAATCTGGAATTAATTTACGCGTGTACAAAATTAATTTCTTTAAGTAAACGTCCGCTGGGCGAGTTTAATGACCTGTAGGTAGTTAGTACGCAACGACCGAAAACTACCTACAAGGTCATTGACTCATTTACCTATAGAAATTAATTTCGTATATAATATGCGTATATTGGTGACGCTTGGGGGAGGCCTATGTCCAACAGTGGACGTCTTTTGGCTGAAATGACGATGATGATGATGATGATGCTGGCTGAAATGATGATGATGATGATGATATAGGTATTAATTCGAGTTTTAGAAAAAAGTACCTTCATTATTTTTTTTATTTCATCTTTACAAATCGATTGTGTTTCATGTACCGGATCGACCCTCCACGGTATTAAAACGATCAAAACTTAACGGTGTATAATGTATTTTAGGAATTTACTTACTATGATAGAATCTGATAAAACCCATAGGTAGGTACTTGAGTTTGATTTTTGCTAAAAATGTCACTTGACAACATTTAACATAATTATGTACAATGAAAACAATGCGTCGTGTGACACTATTAAGCCGGATCTAAATAAAAACCTTAAACAAATCGTTTCACAACAATTTTATGAGATAAGTTACAGATAAAAAGAAATGAAAGAATACACGTGGAATTTTCTTAATGACAAAGTTTCTCCATTTGTATAAAAATTTACTATTCCTTCCATCGTCCAGAAGCGACTTTTATTTATTTTATTTATACAACCTATGCACAAAACACTGTACAAAGGCGGACTTAATGCCTAAGGCATTTTCTACCAGTTCGACCTTAGGGTGGTGCAGAAAATTAACATGGTAGGTGCAACTAGGGTTCATGATTTCTCAGATTTTTCAATTTCTCGGGGCACGAGAATTCTCGAGGGTAATTTCTCGGGTCTTCTCGGGTTGTCGAGAAATTTACAATTACGTATTGTCTTGCAAATCTTTTCAGTTCTAATAATGAAAAATTTTGTCACCACAAAAATGTACTCGTATTATTATAAAAAATATCTTCCTATATTCACATAACACGTAAGTTGTCAGCTAGTGCAACGACAGAGCGTTTGAGTTATTTTTACAGGCTTTTATTTAGTTTCACCAGCTCTGATGTTTGTTGGTGATCAAACCTTGTAAATTAAATCTGATCCACTTTCCGGTTATCGACTGAGCTGAAATTTTGCATGCATGTGTAAATCAGATGACAATGCAAAATTATTATGATATGGAGTTAATCTGATGAGGAAACCGGAAGGTGCAGGCCATAGGAACTCAGTAATTAAACGACACAACCCCATCGAGTTTGGGCTCGTGTGTTTCGTCTTGACGAGTTTTTTGTGCTAGATGGTAGCCAGGGTCTGATGATGGAACTGGACGATGGTCATAGAAACTCGGTAATAAGATAACCCTATCGTGTTTGATATAAGGTAATTTACACCGCTATAAAAGCTTGCTATGAAAAAAATATTTTCATTGAAAACTTGTTTGCAATGCGCATTAGATTTTTTTAAATAAGATTTTTCAAGACTAAAAATACCCATAATTAAATGTAAATAGTTCCAGTCCTGACTGTGTAACGCATACTCTGGACTTTCTATTACTATAATGTTAAAACAAAAAACAAAAATATTGTCTTTAAAACTAAAAAAATCTCGAGTTCTCAACTTTTCTCGAGCTTCTTTTCCCGGGAGCAAAGCCCAAAGATTTCCCGGGAATTCTCGGCTCGAGAGTTCCCGGGAATGAACCAAAGGTGCAACTAATAAATAGACAAACGGAAAAGCAAAAAAAAATACAATAATATACTTAGATACATACATATAAATAAGCAATATTTTCAGCAGTTAGCAGCAAACTTTTCCATCGCAACTCAATATGCACTCAAGTTTCCAATTTATTGAGATAAAAATTGTCTTATGTAGTAGGTATCTACTTATGAAAATTTCTATCTGAATAAATTGAAAATAAGTCGTATTACAATAGTAATAAGTATTATGTAATACAGACAATTTTTGTCTCAATAAATTGGAAACTTTAGAGTCGATATTGACATGCGATAGAAATAGAACGCACTTTATACTATACTTTTTGTGTTCCAAAAAAATAAAATGTTAAAAAGAAAATAAAATAAATAAATAAGAAAGGTTTCAACAATTGTTTTTTTGGTTTGTTTTATTGTTTTGTTCAAATGTTTTTTTGCTGTTGTGTTTTTTTGATTTCTGTGTTTTATTTTTTGGTGTGGCGTTTTTGCTTGTTTGTTGTGTTTGTTCAATAAAATATCAATTACGAAACGACGAGTGAAGGGGAAGCGCATATCGTGATGATGTTCGTAAAAAAAAAATCGCATCTAATAAAAAATACGTCCGTATAAAAGAAATATGGTCACATCCAGACACGAAGGAAAGTAATTTATTGTTTTAATAAGTTTGCATACGAATCGCTTCCTTAATTTCTAAAAACAACTCCGTCTCTTCTTTTCTAGGCAATTTACGTATTCTGTGTTCTAAATTTTCATACATAGAGTTTCTAAACTTTTCATACACTTCGTCAATTTGCAGTTCATCAAAAAGCTGCTTGATGCGCTTCACATGTTCTGGGTCTTTGCTGCCGTAGTATTCTTTAAAAATGGAACGTTGCACTTCATTGCAGCGCTCCAGCGCTGTTACAGCAAACCAGGTCAATCTTCCTTCTTGGATGTCTGT
Source organism: Leucania comma (assembly GCA_958295575.1). Classification (NCBI taxonomy): domain Eukaryota; kingdom Metazoa; phylum Arthropoda; class Insecta; order Lepidoptera; family Noctuidae; genus Leucania; species Leucania comma. Next base: position 13,828,347 of record OY282480.1, on the reverse strand, counting down.
GCCTGCCTTCCCCGAGCTGGCTTCGTCCCAGTAGATATCTTTGTGGTCGTTCTGTTTAAAATATAAGTCTAAGGTTAGTACGAGTAACATATGTCGTATAATTTCAATTTTATCAATAGAGCTTAAAACTGAACCAAAATAAAGCAAAGCTTTTGTTTTTTATGACTACTTAATCATGTCGATAGATTCTGTTATGGTCATGTACGTACGTACGAACGTAGTAGAAGATACATTTTGGTTATTTTGCATACCTGATATTGTAAAATTTTACCAAGCTCGAAGCAGATGTTGAGTAATTCTGTAGTATCTCTTTCTTTTCCATTCTTTACTAAAAGCAATCCTGCGAGCAAGGGGTATCTCAACGAAAAGTAGCTTGTCTTATGTAAAACAATAGCATCGACTGCTTCCATAGTGAACTTATGAAGATTGTTTCTTTCTTTGCTGTATGTTAATAAGCTTTCTAGGGTCTGTCCTATCGATGTGTACATAACTTCCTGAAAATAACGGAAAAACTTTAAGTAACAGTTATTAGCGTATTTGGTAGACTGCGAGGGGTGGTGCACAACGCTCTAGTCTGCTAAATTTTCTTGAGTCGCTACTAAATTATGCTTTCTAGTCAAAAAACTAGTAGAAAACTGAAACTGTACGACTTGTACGAGGTAGGGTGGGGCGAGAGGGTGGGGGAGTGAGGGTGTGTCAGACTTTTACTGAATAAAAACCAGCTGTTTCTTCATTTGCTCTTTGTGTTCTAGGACCACACCCTAACGGCCATCGGCCCTACTGGGTTCCTACGGTTTACTGACATCTCTTTGAGGAGGTCTTAGACGGCCGGGTGGCATAGCTCGTCGTCCGCTAGTTCACGCCTATCGTGGCTAGTAGTTGGGGTCGGAGTCTCGGTGACTGGTACGGTAGGATGTCTGTTCACTCATGCATGCGGCCCTCTCCTGCGCTCGCAATACTGTTTCGGAGTAGGGGACCTCTTGCCATTCCCTCCTGCTCTCCGGCTACGTATCATAGCCTGAACCACAGATATGGCCTGAACCACTGGCTCCGCGAGGACATGGCAGTACTCTGCCTAAGTGGCATACCTCTACCGTATGCTGAAGTAGAAGAGATAGAGAGATATAGAGAGTATACTGAAGTAGAAGATACTACATATAAAAAAGTTTTGAATTGAGATCTTCTTTTTAGATGTTAGTTAAAAATCGAATTGAGTGATTGCATACGTACCTGATTAATAAGTTTGACTAAGTCGGAATAAAAAGGTTCTTTTCCGAATTTCATTTCGACAACTTCCATAAAACAATAGTACACGAGGAAACAGTCGTTTATCGCAGAGGTGCCTACTTCTGGTCGTAGGTACCAGCATGGTTGCCCACGGCGCGTCGTCGAAGAGTCCATGATATCGTCCATTGCTGTTAGGCATCCCAGACACTGTTGATAAAATAATTATTACCTGTCTCGAATAGTTAGTGCAACCTGGGGTATCTAAATCTACAATAAGTTAAACTGTACCGACCTAGGTATACCATAAAGCGGAACTACAATCGGATTACATGTATCCACATATGGACTCTTACGTGACGGGGGGCATGTTATGGACCGTGATGTTGTCCGAGCCCTGTGTGCTGTCGCTCATGGCATGGGCCGTGTGTAACGACTGCAATGACGCTTTTGACAGACAGAGATTTGTATAAAGTAGATAATTTAAGCATTTTTTTCAAATTTCGTAAATGTAAACCATAGAGCAATCAATGTTTTTAAGTTACTACTTGATTTGTTTGATATCAATGAGCATGGCAATTGAGAGTTTGTCATACGCAGTCGAATGTCTCACTGTGGTCGCGCGTGTGTTGGATTATTCGGTCCTCTTTGGTTTATACACGTCATGTTCATGAACGGGCGCTGTTACTTGAGACTGGTCATCTAGGCTCTGCTGTCAGAAGACCATTAGTTTGCTTCCCCCGTCCCTGGGCGGAGCGGGAGATAGTGTCGGCCTTCTAGAAGTCTGTACGCTTTGGAATGTGTAATTAGCATCATTTTTCTGATTGACTGACTTCTTGACAATTCAAAAGTATCTGTAAGTCTTGATTTTATATAATACCTATCATGCCGCCAAACAAAGCCACTTCCCGCTGTCTGTTCCTATATATGCTTAGATCTTTAAAACAACGCAACAGATTTTGATGCGGTTTTATTAGATAGAGTGATTTAAGAGGAAGGTTTATTGAGGAATTGAAATTAAAACTACATACTCAGGTCTGCGATCCCTTGCAGCCGTGAAAAATCAAAATTCTAAGTTAATTACTCAAGCCCCAAGCGAACGGCGTTCGCACACCTGTCTTTCTATTGTGTCCCTAATTACGGTAAACAAAAGATTAACGAAAAAAAAGATACGGCTGTTTGAAAAAAATACGACTGTGTGCAAAAAATGTATATTTCGACACTCTCAAGGGAATCAAAATTCATAGGGTACTTCCCGTTGACCTAGAATCCTGAAAGGCATGAAGCTAGGTCTCATAGCATAAGTATAGGAAAACTGTAACGTATGTAGTTACGTCACAAAAAAAGTTTTTTGCTTTTCGTAAAAATCTTCGAAATTCGTTTCGGGAATTGAACTGTTTTTATAGGTAGATAGGTACGTTTGTACTGAACCCTCGGTGCGTGAGTCTGACTCATACTTGCCCAGTTTTTTCAGTTTAGCACAGGCTTGTTATATTTTTGTATTAATCTTGAGCATCGACACCGAGTTGAGTTGCTAGCCTATCCGATTTCTATCGTTTACACTTTGGGGTACAATTCAATACACACTGTATTGGAATTGCACAATTTAATTCCGCCAAGTCCATTCCATCATCGGACCACAAGACGAACGGCGTTGCCTCACCTGTACATGGTGGACATCCCACCTATACGTACAAAGCGTTTTGGGAACTAATTCATTATGCGTACAGCTAAGGAGTGAAATTCTCTGCCGGAGTCTGTGTTTCCTTATAGTTATAACCTAAGGTTATTAAGTCATGAGTGATAGATTGGTTCTAGGAAAGCGTGCTCCATTGTCGGCCACATAATCGCTTACCATCGGTGCATTAGTAGTCAAACGAGAGTACCTACATAATAAAAAAAAAACACTGTTCAAAATCACTCACCATTTCTATACCCCATCCAAAAAATCGAGCTGACTGCAGTTTTTCTTCGGTAAAGTATTTAGGGTCTTCCAACTTTTGATACACAAACGGAACCGCCATTCCTTTACCATGCTTCCCTCCATCTATTGTATAATTTACCAACTGAAAATGAACAGTTGCCCTTATCAGAGATTCGGATTAATCATAAACAGAGGTCGGAGTAGGTAGATTGATTTAATATACTTTCGTCAAGATAATAAAATATGGACATGCCATTTTATCCATAATGTGCGGGAAGTACCGGAAAAAGTTCCAGGATTAGAATTATGGACTAAAATAAAATAAAGAGTCATACTGTCAAGCGTCATACTGTCAAGCGTCATTTCTAATTCAACAGTAAGGGAACAAAATACGGTGTAACTGTTCCAAGGTATTTTTGTATAAAATAAAATACTGATTTCTTTCACCATTAGCTAACACTGGCAGCGTAGATTGATATAATTAATACGTTTTTCACTTTAAACACAAATTCGTGCTAATTTCAAAATTCTGGAACAAATATCACAATAAATATGAAGTTCCGGTATTTTGGAGGCATATCCATATTATCCTCTACGTTTGACGTCAACGACCTTAAATCAATCTACCTACTCCGACCTCTGATCATAAATGTGATGGACAGTAGGTTGTACAGTATACAAGGTAGGTTGTAGTTTTGATAAATAAAATGTAACTCACCTTTTCTACCCAATTTCTAACTTCAGGCATTTGTTTTGTTAACTTAGGACTTTTCATTAATGTATCCATTACTTCAGGTAGGACCTGATCAAACTTTCGTTTACTCTGGTACGTGTTGAAAGTAACGGGCACACTACATGCAACAGCACTTCTATGCAAAGTCCTCATCTGGTTCAGACATAATGTTTTACGCAGCAATAGTGATGCCATATTAACAGATAAGTACTTAAAGAAAAACTGAACGGAAATAGTTAAATGTATAATAACTTCTAGTAATTTATACAGGTGCCTGCGTCAAACGCAACAATAACTAGTATTTCCAATCGTCTATAGAAGCAAATTTGATGTCTTTTACATAATATGTTATTAGTTTTCACTATTTACATATTTTAGATTTATCTGAAAAAAATATCCTAACTTATTCCCATGGTTCTGCTCACGTTGTTTATTTTATAAACATTGAAGACACTAACTTATTTATTTATCAAACTTATACTATTTTTACAGGAAAGCCTAATTCGACAGTACAGCCAATATAAATAACTATATACATAATAATATAATTTATAACTAAACCTACTTAATTAATTAACAAAGTATATAACCGCTAGTGACACTCGGTTGAATTCACTCAAAAAACACTTATTTATTTAAGCTTCACGTACAGTAGCGGTACATACGTGGGCTTAATGCAACAAAGCATTGTCTACCAGTCAATCATGGTTTTTTTTTTTTTTTTTTACGGTAGGTAAAATCATCCAATGACAAATCACGCCCTTGGGCGGAGCGGGAAATAGTGTCAGACTCTTAATGACTAAAAACCTACCCTGTTCCTTCCCTGCCTTGGTTCCAGGGCCCTGGTATGCATTTTCATACCTTCCCAGAGCTCCAGACTAGGCCTCGACCCTACTGGGCCCCTACGGTTTGCTGACAACTCCTTGAGGCGCACGGGAACAGTGCGCGCCGTAAACGACTTGGGCTCGGTCCGGTCTGTTACCGGACAAACGGACAGCGAACTACCCATTGCCCGCCGTCCGCAAGCCCGCGCCTTCGGTGGCCGGAAATTTGGATCGGAATTACGGCGGCGGCTGCGGCGTGAGCGCCGTTGCCTGATACGGTCAGCCTCCTCCTTTGCTAGCATTACTGCTTCGCAGAAGGAGGCGAAGTCAATCATGGTGGACATCCCACCTATACGCACAAAGCGTTTTGAGAACACATTCGTTGTGCGTACAGCTAAGGAGTGGAATTCCCTGCCGGAGTCTGTGTTCCTGATGGCTACAACCCGGGAATCTTTAAGTCAAGGGTGAATAGGTTAGGTACTTCTAGGTAAGCGCGCTCCATCGTCGACCGCATCATCTCTTTCCATCAGATGAGACGGCGGTCAATCGCGAACCTATCAGCAATAAAAAAAAAACGACAACACTGTGGTAGGTGTGCACAGTAAATAAATAATAGATATTTCAAATAGAATGTAGTATTGTTAAATTATAGTTAAGGGTCTACCACACGCAAAAGTTTCACCACAGTTTTGCCTGTGCAAGCCGGGTTGTACACAGAACACCGTGTAAAACTGTAGTTTTATCAACCACAAGCATGGTCATCCGTTTATGAACCGGCCTGTGCAGGCAAAACTGTGGTGAAGCTTGTGCGTGCGGCAGACCCATTTGGTTCGACCAGTTTCGACATTTGATGTTTAAGCCACATCTAGTGAAAGTTATAGCAAAACAGCGACCTATTTTTTTTTTCATTTTGACTTTACAAGTTTTGCATAAAACTTTAACAGTGTCAAGTTTTAGAAAACATTTAGTTTTTGCAGTCACTTTGAATTCCATTAGAATGTGGATATAGCATGTTCTAATTGTTTTGCAGTACCTATTTGGTGTAAAGTATCGGGTCAACCTTCTGGGCAAGCTAATCCTCAGCTCCATTTTACCGAACAAACAAAACCACACCAATTTTACAACACTATGTCCACTAGGAATCAATTTGCGAATAATTAAAACTATTAATACAGCTACTGCTACTTCATTTGAAAAAAATCGGCGAAAAGCCCCGTCACGCTTGGGAATTCTTATTTACAAAGTGAGACCACAGAGGTTCACTCCAAGAACGGACTTTTTCGATGGTTTTAATTAATTCACAAATTATTTATTTGAACAGTTTGTGATAACAGAACGGTCACTGTTATTTTGCTTTTCATAGGCATTGCAACCTTTTTGCAATGGCAATAAAGATGACTAAATAAAAACTTCAATCTTAATCTGGCATGTGACAAACAAGCCTTTCCTCTGGTTATAGCATAAATTATAATAATATTACTAACTTCTGCCAGCGGCTCCAACCGCGTGAATGTAGAAAATAATTCCAAGGGACATACACCACGGATAAAAAATGTGTATGTAATTCTAAGATAGATTCTATTTCTTTGCCAAATTTCATCTTAATCCGTTCAGCTATTTGAATGTTAAGGAGTAACAAACGTACATAGAAACTTTTGCCTTTGTAATGATAGGTTTTTTCCTATGAAATTGCCGTTTTTTATAACAGGTTGCTTTGAAGTGTTATATCTTTAGATTGACTTGGAATTATAAGTTCAAAGTTCAAATAAACTTTATATTTAAGGTACCTTATTCTTCTTTAGAAATTAGGTATATAAAACTCGTTGCCTTAGCGGTCACAATTCTTAAGGGAAGACTATTTCAATTGGGAGGACTGTATAAAGACAAACTCAAACTGTTCACTTACTTTTATTAATTACATTAAGAACAAACAACTATGTGATACTTAATTATTACAGTACTCAAAGCTACTATTCCTATCGACTCTCCCAATCGTCCCTCCGGGAACGAAATGCCCTTGCGCGCTCAAGTTCTTAGCCAAAAACCCCCGTGCGTTCCGCTCTCTCATTGGCCCACGATATCAGGTGATCCCAGAGTCGTGGTCCAATCATTAAGTCACTTATTACCCCATTCATTCTAACGATCAATATTAGATCAAGGGTTAACATTTCCAAACAGCAGAAATAAATAACTTATATAATATAGCTTAGGTATTACTTACAACATTATTGTTTATATAAAACAAGAATCCTTAAAATTTTAACTCATTTTAACAATTATCTTTAAAAACATAAGGCACTATTTATTATCAAGAACAAAACCTAACAATCGTCCGTCCTGACATCGTGTGCGGCCCTGCACACGGCTCCAGGTGGAAACCTAACAATCGGACTTTTAATTGGTTGTTGAATTTATAACAATAATAATTACTCGTAGTATCTATTACTAGTTGTTTGAACTTAATACAATAATGTCAAAGTCAAAATGTTTTTATTTCATATAGGCCTTAAGGCCTACATGGGCACTTATAAAACGTCAGAAGCTAGTGCACGGTTCCAAATTGGTCGTTTCCTATGGAGAAGAACCGGCAAGAAACTCCATGGTTACTCTTTTAAAAAAAGGTTTATATTACAATATTTTCATATTACAGTATTCATTAATAAATTATGTTAGGACAATGTAGACAAGTCAATATTGTACCAGAAAGCACAACAAAAATAATCATAAAAAAGTGAGTCATGATAAGAATTAATCTAAGAATTTGCGGAGTCTACAGTGTTCTCACATTTACATTATAGGTAGAAAGAGACATTAACAAACTTTTTTTTTTTTTTTTTAACTTTCAATTTCAACCAGCAATCGATTTGCTGGATCGAAACAATTTGTACGAGCCACGCTGTACCTTGAACCAATACTCTCACTGTTGGGCATTATAACCCCAACACAAAGTGAACCCAAACGATCGATTAATTGGGTCACAAAACATCTAAGAGTAAGTTCACGACCGATCGATTTATGTCGTGAACAAACCAAATCCCTGAACGATCGATTAATCAGGGTGCCCTACTATCCTGAACGATCGATTAATCAGGATGCCACGCGGCGCCCGCACGAGCCGATCGATTTATGCTCGTGATGGCAGCCGGAAGGACTTACTTTATCACTTTATTCATCACCTAACGACGCCCGCACGAGCCGATCGATTTATGCTCGTGATGGCAGCCGGAAGGACTTACTTTATCACTTTATTCATCACATAACGACGCCCGCACGAGCCGATCGATTTGTGCCCGAGATGGCAGCCGTAAGGCCACTTTTACATCAAGTCACGAACCGATCGATTCTCGCGTACTTGATCTGTAACAACGGATAAAATTCTGTACATAATAAATGGTCTATTATATTAAAACAAAACATTAAAAAAAAACAACAACAAAACACAACATAATAAGTAAGGTACTCGTATTCTAACTGGAATTACTCCCGCATTATTATCGTCACTATTGTAACTATCATCTACGTCTTTTCTGTCGATGCGATCTCTAGAGCGGTTACGTGGAACCACGGCTTCATGCGATCTGCAGCAACCGTTGTCGAACGTCTACTCTCTGTATCAACTAGCCCCGGTATTGGTGCCACAATACGGGTGTAACAGTCCATATCTAGAAATTTGCTAACACGTTACGGTCCTACAAAGGAAGGCATAAGTTTTTTGCTGTTTCCGTCTTTTACTGAAACCAGTCTTTATTATTGTATTAAACCCTATTAATTTTAAGTTCTTTATGTAATTTTATTTTTGGTGTACAATAAAGAATACATCTATCTATCTATCGAATGCTTAACGCTCTCAATGAATCGAGAATGGTGGGATTGTGCCGCTCGACTTGGAGCTGGCTACCGCATTTAAAACATGTTTTATGCCTTTGTTTAGGCCAAATCGCTTGTATGTATGCGAGGCAAAACAAATACCACAAGCACTCATGAGACGTTCAGGGTTTCTAAACGTACTAAAGATGTCTTCTGGAATCCTAGTTACATTTTGGGTGTTCGTGTTTATAACGGGTCTTAGGAAGCAAAATGTTGTAAAACCGTCCACAACTACAAACAGGTGAGTCAAACCTTTATTTGGCTTCACAAAGGGTCCAAGGTGGTCCACATGAAGCGTATGGAATGGAATCTCTACATTAGTGATAGGGTGCAGTAAATCCTCGCGAGTTTTGGTACAACCCATCTGATCTTCTCTACCTCACCATCCAAATAGCGAAGTAACCTAATGACATAATTTTGACTAATGTACTGTAGGCATTTTTCACCTAGTTAACTATTTTAAACGTCTGTTATCCTACGTAGCTTGGAGTCACGTAACTGTAGCGTATGAAACCAACTTCACTACTAATTGTCATTATTACTGGAAACTGATCTTCGAGTGATTCTGACGATCTGACAAGATTTCGAGACAATGCACTAACATGACTCATTTTAGTTCTAGCTCTTTATTCGACAGTACAGTCGAATTCCTGTAATGTCAGCCACCACCATGCTATCCTTGATATCGAGTCCCGCTTTGAAAGTGTAGAACACAGAAAGCCGCAATCAGTGATAACTTTGAACTCATTTCATAATTAATATAATCTAAACTTATGAAGGTAGCAAACCATTGCTAGGGTTTCTAACTCATAATGGTGGAAATTCTTTTCTTCCGGAGAAGTCTGCCGACTATAGTATGATACAGAATGAAAATTCTCGAAGTCTTGCTTTCGTTGAAGAACAATTCCACTGATTCCTAAACTAATTGTATTTGTGTGTAATTCTATTTCAGCAGCAGGGTCATATGTCTATTGTATTAGCAGCAAAAACTCAATAAGCTATCACTGTTAACAACAAGTTCGGGACAAGGCAATTCATCCCTAATATTATACAATTGCAATTTACTTTTATCTTTGTAGACTGCTATGTAAGATTGCTCTGTGAATAATTGTACTATAAGCACAGGGACCTCTATTAGATATTTGGGCACTACTTAACAAGCAGCTCTAGCCTCCACCTCATAGACAATCATGTCAAGAGTCAGATTTCCTAGCGACTGGACTACGTTGTTGCCAAATCCTTTCAATAGTGTAGATACATTATCGCGAGTTACTCCTAGTTGGCTGGCAATAGTTTCCCTAATCAGAGTAACGTCACTCCTAAAATCTATAAAAGTTCTAACCATTACTTACTCGAACAACTATTTACTTTTACCTCTTTTATGAACTTAGAACCAGGATAATTGCCTATATGTGCGTTTTTTTGTCGTTTATAAAATCGTTTTCTGCGCTGTACCACTAACGTTTGTCAATCTATCATCTGATTATCTGTAACATTTTTCCGCGATGTGGCCAATCTTATTTATTTATTTATTTGCATTCATGTCGTTTACAAGGTCTTGTTATATAATATAAGTTTCGTACATGAACCCTGCTAGGGCACCGCAACATTTTATGTATCTTAATTTGTATTGCATGCATTATTGTAAAAGTTATTTAGTTAAATATTAGTATCACATTATCAATTACTATGCTATCATTTCATTATTAATTTATTTATTTTGAACATTTTATTACATTTCTACATTTTTACATTGCGTCAAATTTCAAATATTGATAATTTTTTTTAGAATGTCAATTTTTCAAATAATATCGTCAAATAGTGTAATCAATATATTAGCGTAATTTCAATTTAGAAACTCATTAAGGCTATAATAACACTTTTGTATTAAGTGCATTTTAAGTGTGTTTATAAATTTATTGTCAAATTCTATGTCTTTAATTTCACTGAGTAATTTATTGTAAATTTTTATGCACATTAAAAGAGGTCCTGAGTGACACATAGCTAGTTTTGAGCTCGGTACTGCTAATTCATTTTTTTTTTTTACTCTTAAGAAGCGTTGTTGCCTTTATTTTCGGAATCAAGATTGGTATTTCTTAAATAAAGAATGAAGTTTAATTCGTCCTATTCTAAAAATAGAACATAGGTACCTGTGTCCCAAATGTAAACGCTTAAATCCAATAAGCGATAGATGCGGTATGCGGCGTCAAGTGCCTCATAAGTGCCTCGCTCGCCACGGTCGAACTTATCGTGGGAAGGGTCGGGTGACGCTCTTGGTAGGTAAGCGCCGTTATAACCCAATATCAACCTTATTGTAAAAACTTAAAAAGTTCTCTAACGAAAAATACAAAACACCTCTATCGTTGAATATTTTTAGCTTTGTTTAGAAGGGTTTCTTGACACCCACCTCAATCATTCGATTTTAAGCTTGCGATTTGGTTACTAACGGAAATTCTAACATGGAGTTCCATTGTTTGCTAGCTATTACGTCTTCCATAGTGAGAGCACGGAATAGTGTTAACGGGTAATTACTCGCTAAAATACTGTCTTACAAAAATATTAAACAAAATGTAATTACAGCTTTTAGCAAGAAAACTTTCAACTATGGTACTAATGGACTTGTACTATTACTTACTCTGTGCTAATGATTTATTTATTTATTTAATCTTCATGTACAATAGTGGTACATAGGCGGACTTAATGCAACAAGGCATTCTCTTCCAGTCAACCTTTGGGTTAAAAAGACAAAACTGTGGTAGGTGTGCACAATAAATAAATAACAGTAATTTCAAATATAATATAGTATCAATAAAATTAGTTACAAAAACAAGATTAAAAAAAAACTAAATCCTATTGGTGCCTAACTAACACACTGTATGACTTATCTTAAGACTGACTCAGGTTAATTTAAAGGCAAAACCCGTAATTATAATCACATCAAACAAAGAAAATATAAAATTTGGGCGCATACTTACGTTTTGGGTGCACTTGTCACTTCTGAAGTATAAAACTCGTTGCCTTAGCGGTCACAATTCTTAAGGGAAGACTATTTCAATTGGGAGGACTGTATAAAGACAAACTCAAACTGTTCACTTACTTTTATTAATTACATTAAGAACAAACAACTATGTGATACTTAATTATTACAGTACTCAAAGCTACTATTCCTATCGACTCTCCCAATCGTCCCTCCGGGAACGAAATGCCCTTGCGCGCTCAAGTTCTTAGCCAAAAACCCCCGTGCGTTCCGCTCTCTCATTGGCCCACGATATCAGGTGATCCCAGAGTCGTGGTCCAATCATTAAGTCACTTATTACCCCATTCATTCTAACGATCAATATTAGATCAAGGGTTAACATTTCCAAACAGCAGAAATAAATAACTTATATAATATAGCTTAGGTATTACTTACAACATTATTGTTTATATAAAACAAGAATCCTTAAAATTTTAACTCATTTTAACAATTATCTTTAAAAACATAAGGCACTATTTATTATCAAGAACAAAACCTAACAGGTATATATTGGTTTCTTTGTGTTTTATAATTTCTGTAATATCTATAATGATGCCCAGGAACATGTTAACAAAATAACACAGTAAGTGATGACATAGAAAAATCGACTCAGAACCCACTGGTGCCTTAAAATTGTACCCACTGGTTTCCTCAATGTTTGAGGTTCCCACTCATCTACTGATCTTATATATAAAAATGAATAGCTGTTCGTTAATCCATCCAGCCTCCTAATAAGAGCCACCTTATATGTTGCTTAAGACTTGTGGCTGTTAAGCCCTTGACTGACACGACTATCAGTACACCGACCGCCGAGTCCACTTCCCACATGTCGACAACCTCGCGAATCAAGTCAATATTATACTTGATTTGTTTATCTTTCTCGGTTCTCTCAAGATTCTCGTCATGCGGAACGGATATGTCGATATATCAATCATTGCACGCTTCTTGCTTCGGTCCACCACCACTATATCAGGCTTAATGGCTACAATAGTCCTGTCAGTAATGATGGGCCGATCCCAGTACAATTTCATATCGCCATTGTACCCATAGTACAGTACCTACTGCAAGTTGCTGGTGGATAATCCTGGCTACAAGGTTGTGCCTATATAAGTATTTCCCGTTAACCTGAGCAGAACAATCAGAGACAATTTGCTGGATTTATTCATCCGAACGGTGACATGCCCGATAAATATCACAATATGATTGTTCATTCAATTTTTTAATTAATTTACATGCTTAAATATCTTTTAATTTTAACAATATACATAATATAAAAAAAAAAATTAATAATATAAAAAAAATAAGAGCCCACCAGCATCGGGAACAGGATCCAAGCTACCGGTGGTCAGGGCTCCTGAGAGAGGAATCTCCTAACAATATGAGCGGTGTCAAGAAGTACTGCTTTCTGGATCAAGCCCATGATTCAACTGCCCAACACGACCCTCCTCAGATGTTGCTCTTAGCAATTAAACAATTGGCCGTCACTACAATCGGCACAATGACTGTGTCCACTTCCCACATGACAACAACATCGCGAGCCAAGTCAAGATTAGTTTGTTTATTCTTCTCAGCTTTCACGAGGTTCTCGTCATGAGGACCGCTAGGTATATCAACAATCATTGTGCGACGCTCCAGTCGATCTGTTACCTCTATTTCAGGCTTATTGGCAACAACTGATTACTATTATTATTTATGGTAAATTGCTGTATGTTGCAGAGTATGAATAACTATTTTATTTTTCAGCGATTTAATATAAAGCTGCCAGACCGACGAAAAATCTAGTCCATGTAGACAGCGTATGTAGTGCACCTGCGTGATTTAGTATTACCTATGTCATTCTGAGAGCAAGAGGGAATCTCTGCCTCACCCTGAGGTTATGTTTTTTTTTTTTATCATTGATAGTATAAAACTCGTTGCCTTAGCGGTCACAATTCTTAAGGGAAGACTATTTCAATTGGGAGGACTGTATAAAGACAAACTCAAACTGTTCACTTACTTTTATTAATTACATTAAGAACAAACAACTATGTGATACTTAATTATTACAGTACTCAAAGCTACTCTTCCTATCGACTCTCCCAATCGTCCCCCCGGGAACGAATGCCCTTGCGCGCTCAAGTTCTTAGCCAAAAAAACCCCCGTGCGTTCCGCTCTCTCATTGGCCCACGATATCAGGTGATCCCAGAGTCGTGGTCCAATCGTTAAGTCACTTATTACCCCATTCATTCTAACGATCAATATTAGATCAAGGGTTAACATTTCCAAACAGCAGAAATAAATAACTTATATAATATAGCTTAGGTATTACTTAAAACATTATTGTTTATATAAAACAAGAATCCTTAAAATTTTAACTCATTTTAACAATTATCTTTAAAAACATAAGGCACTATTTATTATCAAGAACAAAACCTAACAATCGTCCGTCCTGACATCGTGTGCGGCCCTGCACACGGCTCCAGGTGGAAACCTAACAATCGGACTTTTAATTGGTTATTGAATTTATAACAATAATAATTAGTATCTATTACTAGTTGTTTGAACTTAATACAATAATGTCAAAGTCAAAATGTTTTTATTTCATATAGGCCTACATGGGCACTTATAAAACGTCAGAAGCTAGTGCACGGTTCCAAATTGGTCGTTTCCTATGGAGAAGAACCGGCAAGAAACTCCATGGTTACTCTTTTAAAAAAAAGGTTTATATTACAATATTTTCATATTACAGTATTCATTAATAAATTATGTTAGGACAATGTAGACCAGTCAATATTGTACCAGAAAGCACAACAAAAATAATCATAAAAAAGTGAGTCATGATAAGAATTAATCTAAGAATTTGCGGAGTCTACAGTGTTCTCACATTTACATTATAGGTAGAAAGAGACATTAACAAACTTTTTTTTTTTTTAACTTTCAATTTCAACCAGCAATCGATTTGCTGGATCGAAACAATTTGTACGAGCCACGCTGTACCTTGAACCAATACTCTCACTGTTGGGCATTATAACCCCAACACAAAGTGAACCCAAACGATCGATTAATTGGGTCACAAAACATCTAAGAGTAAGTTCACGACCGATCGATTTATGTCGTGAACAAACCAAATCCCTGAACGATCGATTAATCAGGGTGCCCTACTATCCTGAACGATCGATTAATCAGGATGCCACGCGGCGCCCGCACGAGCCGATCGATTTATGCTCGTGATGGCAGCCGGAAGGACTTACTTTATCACTTTATTCATCACCTAACGACGCCCGCACGAGCCGATCGATTTGTGCCCGAGATGGCAGCCGTAAGGCTTTGCCACTTTTACATCAAGTCACGAACCGATCGATTCTCGCGTACTTGATCTGTAACAACGGATAAAATTCTGTACATAATAAATGGTCTATTATATTAAAACAAAACATTAAAAAAAAACAACAACAAAACACAACATAATAAGTAAGGTACTCGTATTCTAACTGGAATTACTCCCGCATTATTATCGTCACTATTGTAACTATCATCTACGTCTTTTCTGTCGATGCGATCTCTAGAGCGGTTACGTGGAACCACGGCTTCATGCGATCTGCAGCAACCGTTGTCGAACGTCTACTCTCTATATCAACTAGCCCCGGTATTGGTGCCACAATACGGGTGTAACAGTCCATATCTAGAAATTTGCTAACACGTTACGGTCCTACAAAGGAAGGCATAAGTTTTTTGCTGTTTCCGTCTTTTACTGAAACCAGTCTTTATTATTATATTAAACCCTATTAATTTTAAGTTCTTTATGTAATTTTATTTTTGGTGTACAATAAAGAATGAATCGAGAATGGTGGGATTGTACCGCTCGACTTGGAGCTGGCTACCGCATTTAAAACATGTTTTATGCCTTTGTTTAGGCCAAATCGCTTGTATGTATGCGAGGCAAAACAAATACCACAAGCGCTCATGAGACGTTCAGGGTTTCTAAACGTACTAAAGATGTCTTCTGGAATCCTAGTTACATTTTGGGTGTTCGTGTTTATAACGGGTCTTAGGAAGCAAAATGTTGTAAAACCGTCCACAACTACAAACAGGTGAGTCAAACCTTTATTTGGCTTCACAAAGGGTCCAAGGTGGTCCACATGAAGCGTATGGAATGGAATCTCTACATTAGTGATAGGGTGCAGTAAATCTTCGCGAGTTTTGGTACAACCCATCTGATCTTCTCTACCTCACCATCCAAATAGCGAAGTAACCTAATGACATAATTTTGACTAATGTACTGTAGGCATTTTTCACCTAGTTAACTATTTTGAACGTCTGTTATCTTACGTAGCTTGGAGTCACGTAACTGTAGCGTATGAAACCAACTTCACTACTAATTGTCATTATTACTGGAAACTGATCTTCGAGTGATTCTGACGATCTGACAAGTTTTCGAGACAATGCACTAATATGACTCATTTTAGTTCTAGCTCTTTATTCGACAGTACAGTCGAATTCCTGTAATGTCAGCCACCACCATGCTATCCTTGGTATCGAGTCCCGCTTTGAAAGTGTAGAACACAGAAAGCCGCAATCAGTGATAACTTTGAACTCATTTCATAATTAATATAATCTAAACTTATGAAGGTAGCAAACCATTGCTAGGGTTTCTAACTCATAATGGTGGAAATTCTTTTCTTCCGGAGAAGTCTGCCGACTATAGTATGATACAGAATGAAAATTCTCGAAGTCTTGCTTTCGTTGAAGAACAATTCCACTGATTCCTAACCTAATTGTATTTGTGTGTAATTCTATTTCAGCAGCAGGGTCATATGTCTATTGTATTAGCAGCAAAAAGTCAATAAGCTATCACTGTTAACAACAAGTTCGGGACAAGGCAATTCATCCCTAATATTATACAATTGCAATTTACTTTTATCTTTGTAGACTGCTATGTAAGATTGCTTTGTGAATAATTGTACTATAAGCACAGGGACCTCTATTAGATATTTGGGCACTACTTAACAAGCAGCTCTAGCCTCCACCTCATAGACAATCATGTCAAGAGTCAGATTTCCTAGCGACTGGACTACGTTGTTGCCAAATCCTTTCAATAGTGTAGATACATTATCGCGAGTTACTCCTAGTTGGCTGGCAATAGTTTCCCTAATCAGAGTAACGTCACTCCTAAAATCTATAAAAGTTCTAACTATTACTTACTCGAACAACTATTTACTTTTACCTCTTTTATGAACTTAGAACCAGGATAATTGCCTATATGTGCGTTTTTTTGTCGTTTATAAAATCGTTTTCTGCGCTGTACCACTAACGTTTGTCAATCTATCATCTGATTATCTGTAACATTTTTCCGCGATGTGGCCAATCTTATTTATTTATTTATTTGCATTCATGTCGTTTACAAGGTCTTGTTATATAATATAAGTTTCGTACATGAACCCTGCTAGGGCACCGCAACATTTTATGTATCTTAATTTGTATTGCATGCATTATTGTAAAAGTTATTTAGTTAAATATTATTATCACATTATCAATTACTATGCTATCATTTCATTATTAATTTATTTATTTTGAACATTTTATTACATTTCTACATTTTTACATTGCGTCAAATTTCAAATATTGATAATTTTTTTTTTGAATGTCAATTTTTCAAATAATATCGTCAAATAGTGTAATCAATATATTAGCGTAATTTCAATTTAGAAACTCATTAAGGCTATAATAACACTTTTGTATTAAGTGCATTTTAAGTGTGTTTATAAATTTATTGTCAAATTCTATGTCTTTAATTTCACTGGGTAATTTATTGTAAATTTTTATGCACATTACAAGAGGTCCTGAGTGATACATAGCTAGTTTTGAGCTCGGTACTGCTAATTCATTTTTTTTTTACTCTTAAGGGGCGTTGTTGCCTTTGATTCTTAGCTAAAGGGAATAACGACACATGCTTTCTTACAAACTTGCTTACTTCCAAAATGTATATGCTTGTTAGGGTGAGCATTTTATATTTAATGAAATGAGGTTTACAGCTCTGCATTTGGTCTATGTTCGCAAGAATTCTCACACATTTTTTTTGTAAAATGAAGAGTTTTTCAACGTCTACGCTATTTCCCCACAATTGTAACATCCATTAGTGTGGCTTGGTCGGTTACCAGAACTACTGCTCGCTGTTTTGGAAAATTTAAGATTATCCAAATTTCTATTATTAGCGTAAAAACGGTCCCGACCAGATTGATTATAGTCCCTATTGCTGAGTAAATACTGTAACAGCTGATCGGGTTGGGTACAACTCAGTGCTAAAGCTCCTGATTTGAGTGTTTTATTTGCATTCTGCCGCGCGGGTACCTACTATATCGCATTGATTCACTAGACTAAGTTTTTCATAGTAATAAACCTCAATGGATTCGTTATATCTGCTCTTTCTCCTAATCATATCTTCCAAGGTCTGACCGTAATTCTGTTCGAACGGAAACGCGCTTAGTAACTTCTCTTGCCATTCTTGCCAAGTAAATAGGATGGTATGTAGACTTTCGTACCACGACTTGGCCAGACCTTGCAACTTTTGCATTGCAAAATGAGCGGTGGTGCTTTCATCCCAACCGTATACCGAAGCGCACTCATTCACTTTTCTTAACCACACGTCTATTCGCTGGTTTTTGGACGAGGGATCAAAGTTCGACAATATATTTTCGTGGTTAATTTTCTGTAGTGGTTGGGCTGCGTCTTGGTTTACAGGTGGAGATGTGAGAGCACTTCTCAAGTCCCTAATAATATTAAACAAATCTCTTTTCGAAAAAGAAAGACTACGTGACCTTTCAATCCATTCCACGCGGTTGTGCTGCCGTGGTCCGCGCTCCGCACGTTGCTCTGCACGTGGCTCAGCATCCCGGCGCCGTGTCGATGCCGTGGAAGCGCTGCGGAGACGGTTGTCCTCACGCGGCTCGTCGCTGCGACGTGTTGCGAGGTGCAGGTCTTCGGCGGCGCGTACACGGTCGCGCTCACGCCGTACTTCATTCTCCAGCACCCGAAGCCGCTCTCGGCTCAGCTCGATGTCTGGCACGGGGCTTCGACTTCGCAGCCGACTCCGGCTCCACGTGGCGGAGTGCAGCTCTCGGTGACCCGGAGTCACAAGCCTTCGTTGACCCGATGACTGTAGCATTGTCTGAAACTCACGGTAAAGAAACTTGAGAGCCGTATAATGAAGTTGTGAATAAGAAGTTACTAATTGCCGATGGTCTGAAATTGTTTATCCTTTCTTTTAATACCATTGGAAAATTGAAAAGTCGAGCATGTGTGCTGAGCAAGTCGCCTTTATTTTCGGAATCAAGATTGGTATTTCTTAAATAAAGAATGAAGTTTAATTCGTCCTATTCTAAAAATAGAACATAGGTACCTGTGTCCCAAATGTAAACGCTTAAATCCAATAAGCGATAGATGCGGTATGCGGCGTCAAGTGCCTCATAAGTGCCTCGCTCGCCACGGTCGAACTTATCGTGGGAAGGGTCGGGTGACGCTCTTGGTAGGTAAGCGCCGTTATAACCCAATATCAACCTTATTGTAAAAACTTAAAAAGTTCTCTAACGAAAAATACAAAACACCTCTATCGTTGAATATTTTTAGCTTTGTTTAGAAGGGTTTCTTGACACCCACCTCAATCATTCGATTTTAAGCTTGCGATTTGGTTACTAACGGAAATTCTAACATGGAGTTCCATTGTTTGCTAGCTATTACGTCTTCCATAGTGAGAGCACGGAATAGTGTTAATGGGTAATCACTCGCTAAAATACTGTCTTACAAAAATATTAAACAAAATGTAATTACAGCTTTTAGCAAGAAAACTTTCAACTATGGTACTAATGGACTTGTACTATTACTTACTCTGTGCTAATGATTTATTTATTTATTTAATCTTCATGTACAATAGTGGTACATAGGCGGACTTAATGCAACAAGGCATTCTCTTCCAGTCAACCTTTGGGTTAAAAAGACAAAACTGTGGTAGGTGTGCACAATAAATAAATAACAGTAATTTCAAATATAATATAGTATCAATAAAATTAGTTACAAAAACAAGATTAAAAAAAAACTAAATCCTATTGGTGCCTAACTAACACACTGTATGACTTATCTTAAGACTGACTCAGGTTAATATAAAGGCAAAACCCGTAATTATAATCACATCAAACAAAGAAAATATAAAATTTGGGCGCATACTTACGTTTTGGGTGCACTTGTCACTTCTGAAGTATAAAACTCGTTGCCTTAGCGGTCACAATTCTTAAGGGAAGACTATTTCAATTGGGAGGACTGTATAAAGACAAACTCAAACTGTTCACTTACTTTTATTAATTACATTAAGAACAAACAACTATGTGATACTTAATTATTACAGTACTCAAAGCTACTCTTCCTATCGACTCTCCCAATCGTCCCCCCGGGAACGAATGCCCTTGCGCGCTCAAGTTCTTAGCCAAAAAAACCCCCGTGCGTTCCGCTCTCTCATTGGCCCACGATATCAGGTGATCCCAGAGTCGTGGTCCAATCGTTAAGTCACTTATTACCCCATTCATTCTAACGATCAATATTAGATCAAGGGTTAACATTTCCAAACAGCAGAAATAAATAACTTATATAATATAGCTTAGGTATTACTTAAAACATTATTGTTTATATAAAACAAGAATCCTTAAAATTTTAACTCATTTTAACAATTATCTTTAAAAACATAAGGCACTATTTATTATCAAGAACAAAACCTAACAATAGGTTCGCGCTTGACCGCTATCTCACCTGATGGAAAGCGACGATACGGTCGACGATGGATCGCGCTTACCTAGAAGAAACCTATTCACTCTTGACTTAGATTCCCGGGTTGTAGCCATCAGGAAACACAGACTCCGGCAGGGAATTCCACTCCTTAGCTGTACGCATAATAAAATGAATGAATTGTATAAGTGAATAATTCATTTAAGTAATGTCTAGTAACAGAAATTATTACATAATTTATAATTATAATATCCTTAAGTCTTTCAACGTGAACTAGGGATTTTGTGAATTTTTATTTTTGTAGAATAGAATCTGGCAACCCGAATCAAATCATATAATCGGATACGTGTGAATCCACTTTTTATTTTAAAAAATATCTTGTCTACTGTCCATTCCATGCGTTGCCTGGAGTTTTAGTTTCCTTTTTGTATGTGTAATGGTGTACAATAATGAATATAATAAATAAATAATGATAGCTTCCGGCGCAAAGGTGCCCATAACGCGTGCTGCATTCCCACGTTGGCTATGACTAACCTCTGCACTCACACTTCGTTCAACCCATGCCCTAATACGTGAACGAACTTTTTAGCGAATAATCAATTACATGAGACTGTTAACTAAATTAAGGCCGAGGAAAATAATTATGTTGTAGCCTATCTCTGGTACATTTAGTTGGCGGAGTAGTAAAATATCGATATTTTAAATCGATTACCATTATTTTATTGACATAGTCTATTGTCTGGCAATATTAGGTATATTTTCCAATGCTAGGGTAAAAGAAAACACTGGAACATTTGAAAACGAATTGATTTTTTTAAAGAAGTAGTCTTGACACGGCACCACAAATCAGGGGCTTATGGTTCATTCTTTTTTCTGAAAACCCCCTCGACCCTGGTCGATATTGAAATAGAAATATCACTCTTGGAGCATTGAAGGGTATATTATTAAGACGTACAGTTCGTTCGACGGTTCTTGGCGCGCCTGAAGTTAGGCTCTGCGAACTTCAGCGCTTGTGCACTCGTAAAAAAATAAATGGTTTGAAAAAATAAATGCCAATAGCAGTTGTTACAGCTGTTAATAACTGTTATTGGCATTTATTTTTATAAATCATTTATTTAACGCTCTTATTTTGAGCGCTAAAGTTCGCAGAGCCTAATTTCAGGCGCACCAAAAACCGTCGAACGTACTGTATCTATATTTCGACATATGATTGGAACCAATTGAAATATCTATTTTAAATCGAATGTAAATAAAGGACATTAAGTCGTTGTTTAATGATGATGGTATTTCAAGCAAGGTATTTTGAACCTACTGCTTATGAACCTACGATGCTTTTGTGCCGCTGACGTTTCGATTACTTTCTCTAATGAATTTAAGCGGTATATGTGAGATTTGAGAGGATGTAAGAATTTTATTTATTTATTAAAAAAACAAAAATCGCTCATACAATATATTTTTTCTCACATGTTAAGGTGATAAACAAATTAAAATGTTTGTGTGAATCCAGATCAAAACATTTTTTACAATATATTTCTTAAAATATTTAAGAAATTCTTAACTAAATTTCTGAACAATAATTAGTAACCCAGACATAGCACCTACTTTCCGAGATTAACACCAGTATTTACAAACAAGTAAAACTAAATACTTGAGTAAAAGTAACTAGTATTTGTATTCTACAGTTAAGAAAATTTGAATTTTGAATGCAGATTCAAACGTCAAGTAATGACTTAATACAATTTTACTTAGTGACAAGTGAATACTTCTTTATAAATACAGGTGTTAGACTATGCCTCTTTTGTAAGCATCTGGATTGAGGGCCCACGTTATTTAATCATAACAGTTTTAATTTACGTTTAAGAAATTTATTTTTCTTTAAGTTTTACTAATTTTTCACCAAATTCCCAAATCTTGTTTCGTTTCGTAAGGATTAAAAAAATGGGCCATCAATCCAGATGCACAAAAATTTTTAGTTAAAATATACACAGCGTAATTTATTGAAGTGGGTGTGAGAAATCCAAAACTAAAAAAATTATTAAAAATATTTAAAGAAATTTCAGATCCAATATTGAAAAATACCATAAATCATTCCTCCCAATTTGACCCATATTAAGGACACTAATAATAAAGTCTAGTTCCAAAATGAACAGGGCCGATTCTGATTGGCTAGGAACACTATTATTTAAAAATATCCGGTGATTCAGTTTTAATTTTTATCAAATTCGAGGATGAGACTACTTTGAGTATTTTTCGCTATTCATCACAGTGTTGAATTTAACCACCCACTTGAAAATTCATCTTGTATGTGAATATAATAATAATAATAATAATTTATTTAATAAACAGACAACACAGATCTATTATGTTATTATGTTAGTAGATTTTCTTATCCTATGTTAGTACTTAACTATAAATCGAGACAATGTACGTAATATAAGTGCCCTCTTAAGCGGGCTATCTTGCCTTCCGGCCACAACACGTAGAATGCTGTTGGGACTGCCACGGAGTCTGTTCAGCAGTGACGCCGCTTTCTTTCGAAGCACAGCGCAAAAACTGTCAGTGCGAGCCTCAACAAACATTGTTGACGCGCTACAGAACCGAGGCAGACGCAACAGCGCCCTAAATGCATTATTGTACTGGATCCGCAGAGCATTGTAGGACTTTTGGGTGTAATTAAACCACAGGCCTCCCGAGTATAGTGACGTGCAATATGCTTTAAAAAGCGTCACCTTGACTGCGGCTGTACATCGGGAGAACCGGCGAGCCAACATATTAGCCCGAACTGACAATGCTCTGCGCTCCCTTTCCATATCTGCATCATCTTTCATCTCATCCGTCACCAGGTGCCCCAGGTATTTAAAAGAGTACACTCTGTCCAATTCCACATTGTTCAGTACGATTAACTGTAATTGCCGTTCTCGACCAGAAATTTTGGTCACTACTTTATAATCTTATTTATTTAATATATTTGCTTTCGGCAGGCTTCCATAATTTCTAAGAAGTACTCAGTCTCTCCTTTCCTTGGTAGTGCACGTATTCGACGTTCGAAACTTTCATAAAAAGAAATTTTAAACTTTTCATACACCTCCTCAATTTGCAATTCATCATAAAGCTGCTTGATGCGTTTCACATGTTCTGGGTCTTTGCTGCCGTAGTAGTCTTTAAAAATGGAACGTTGCACTTCATTGCAGCGCTCCAGCGCTGTTACAGCAACCCAAGACAATTTCCCTTCTTGTATGTCAGTACCTGCTTTCCCTGAGCTGGTTTCGTCCCAGTAAATGTCTTTGTAGTCGTTCTGTTAAAATATATGTGTTATAGGTAGGTGTCTTAGTTATAATGGACACAAATAAAGTTTTTGTGTTTCACTTATATTAGATGCCGTGAAAGTGATAAAATATAGCCAAGGCTTTTAGTTTGGCAGTTGCAGAGCGGTTTCCAGTCACTATAGGCGGCGGCTTGCTGCTTGCGACTGTCCGATAAGAACCAAGCCCGGGTCCAAGGCGTGTTGTGTTCCACGTACGACTTCAAGAGATGTTAGCAAGTTTGCCGAGGCAAGTTAGGGACAGGGCCTGCCAAGGCTGTGGATTTTTCGAAGGATTTACCGTTACCTTAGCAAAGGGTAGTTGAAAAAACTTTATGAGTTTTAGTAAGTAAAAAGCAAAGAAATCATTTCATGATTTCCAAAACAAAGGTGGCCTTCTGTGGTTTCCTTTGACTCCAAGGAGAAAATACGTGAATAAATTATGCGTAGTTTTCTTACCTGAATTTGCAAAATTTTGCCAAACTCCAAACAAATGTTGCTTAATTCTGTAGTGTCTCTTTCTTTTCTATTTTTTACTAAAAGCAGACCAACAAGCAGCGATGACCTGAACGAATAGCCTGTCTTATGTAGGGCGATTGCGTTAAATCGATCCATGGTGAACCCATCAAGGTTGTTTTTTGCTTTGGTGTATCGTAATGAATGGTCTAGGTATTCACCTATCGTTGTATACAAAACTGCCTGAAACGTAACATTGAATTTTGTACTAATATTCACGATTTCTTATTAGAAAACACTATCCCAAATAATTGGACCAGTATTTTAATTTAGGATTTCAGAATGTGACTCAAAATAAGATCCATTGTCCTTATTTTATGTCCCGAATTTATGTAGGATCCGAGCTCTAATTCTTAAGTGGATTGAAGACACATTTTTGGAAATTAAGTAGGTACATTATTTTCCCGATTGATTAATTGCGTACTTACTTCATTAATAACTTTGACGAAGTCGGTGTATAATGGTTCTTTTCCAAATTTCATTTCTATGAGTTCTATCAAACAATGGTTCATAAGAAGACAGTCGTTAATAGCATAGCTGCCTACGTGTGGCTGCAGGTACCAGCATGGTTTGCCACGTCGCGTCGTTGAACCGTCAATGATATCATCTGCTGCTAGTAAGGATCCGTGCAACTGTTAATAAAATATTAGCAGACAGGATTATAAAATGCAATCTGGATTATCATCTACAATCTACGACAGTTCAGTAAGCCATTTTTTGTTCATATTCCTTTCAGACATGTTTGTTCAATTAAATACTGATTAAGGTCACTCACCATTTCTAAACCCCATCCTAAAAATCGAGCTGAGTGCAGTTTTTCTTCCGAGAAGTATTCAGGGTCTTCCAATTTTTGATACGCAAAAGGAACAGCTAATCCTCTGCCTCGTTTCCCTCCATCCATTGTGTATCTAAACAACTGTAAAATTAATAAGTTGATAAATTGGAGAACTTTTTAATTCTTAACTCTCTGCTTTTGTCAGCAGATTCACTCGCATGAAAGTAGATAATGATGTATCCGAAGGGAATATATTCGCGATAGTCATAGTAGTTATAGTCATAGTAGTCATAGTTATAGTAGACATAGCCACAATAGTTAATTGGTTAGGGATTTTTACAAGTAATAAACAGAATATTACAATACAGTCAACATATAAGTTTGGTAAATTAACTTAGGTAGTATAAGTTAGGTAAATTACAATATCAAATAGTCAAAGGTGTCAAACAAATAAAAGAGAACACAAGAACCAAATAAATAGAAATCAATAAAAAAAAAAAAATATAAATTACCGTCCAAATTAATATTCATGGCAAAGATAAATTAAATTAAAGCTTAAATTTGTCAAAATAAAAAAGCTTCCTCAATAAGCTGTTTTTTCAAACGAACTTTGAAGCTGCCTATAGTTGGGGCACTTGGGGCACAAGAAATAGCTGCAAGCAGTTGATTATAAACTGGCAGGCCCATAACATGAGTCGTGAGGAGGGATGGCAGGCGGTCGCCTCCTTCTGCGAAGCAGTAATGCTAGCAAAGGAGGAGGCCGCACGCGAGAGGCAACGGCCCAGCCGCCGCGGGGATTCCGATTCCGGTCCTGATTTCCAGCCAACGTAGGCGCGGGCTTGCGAACGGCGAGCTATGGGTAGCTCGCTGTCCGACCGTCCGGTAACCATCCGGACCAAGCCCAGGTCGTCAACGGCGCGCACTGTTCCCGCGCGCCTCAAGGAGTTGTCAGCAAACTGTAGAGACCCAGCCTGCTAGCTGCAGGCAGGCCGGGTCGAAGCCTACTGGGGCCAAGGGTTTGCTTCCGAAAGGAAAGCCCGGCCCTGGAATCTAAGGCCACGAAGGAACGGGGTGGGTTTTTAGTCAGTAAGAGTCTGACACTATCTCCCTCTCCGCCCAAGGGCGGGAGATGTCATTGGATGATTTTACCCACCACCAAAAAAAAAAAAAGGCCCATAACAGAGTCGTCTTGGAAGATTTGGCGAGCGTTCTCGAGAAATCGTCGATAGTTCAGACGTTCAGTTTCAGTAAAGGAGGTATAAAAAGTTATTGTCTATCCGTGTAATACAAACATCAAAATTCATTCAGCCGTTTGAGTCTAAAAACTTCGCCGTTAAAAATTAATGTGAAGTGATATGAGAAATAGAGAAATTACATAACTCACCTCTTTTACCCAATTTCTAACTTCAGGCAATTGTTTTGTGAACTTAGGACTCGTCATCAAGGTGTCCATTATTTCAGGCAAGACATCATTAAACTTTTGCTTATTCTGATACGTGTTGAAAGTAGTCGGCACACTAAATGCAACAACACTTCTGTGCAAAGTTCTCTTCTGGTTCAGACATAATGTTTTACGAAGCAATAGCGATGCCATAATGAAAAAACTGATGAAATGAAAATTTGTAAATTATTTTCATAAGTAAAAATTATTATTTGTTTTTTTTTTTAGTACAGTTTTAGAGACAAAAAAATTGGTGTCTGCATCGAATGCAGCAATATATAGTAATTCCTAATCGTTAATGGAAGCATATTTGGTGCTTTTATATAATATAAGTATTATAACTATTTATTATTCATATATTCAAGATTTATATTTTAAAGCCTAACGTATAACCGCGGTGCTGTTTACGTTAAATTTAACTAAATTTTAAACATTTAAACAGTCAAATGGAGTTGCGGATTTCCCTTTGCGTTTGAAAGAAGTACTGATATATATGACCTCGAGGAAAGTAAAAATTGCGATATACTATTTTTTTGAACATTGCTTACTAGCGGTCCCCCGCGATTTCATTTTCATCTGTGCTTACTACTCCACTCCTATTGGTAGTAGCGTGATGTTGTTTAGCTTATAGCCTTCGTCGATAAACGAGCTATCCAACACTAGACATTTCGATTCAAACCAGTAGTTCCTGAGATAAGCACGATCAAACAAACAAACAAATTCTTTAGTTTATAATAGTACTATGCCATACATAACATGCCGTGAGAATCATAGATAAATAAGCCCTTTTGAAAAATGGTGATCTGCCATTTAACATAATATATCCAGTGACGCTCTTGTGTACGTATATTATTTATCATTATTCATTAGATTTTGGAAATCTTATATATGTAATGAATGTCGGCTTACTCACATAGGTTAACTAGTTCATGGCCTAAGGTTCGTATTAAAGGGAAATTCGACATTGTAAAAAGAATACGGTATTTTTTCCCATGAAAAACGACCGCCAGTAGTCTTAAAAGATTTCAATCGGTAATGAATATCAGACTTTTGATGCTAGTGAAAATTGAACATGCAGGATAGGACAGCTGGTAACATTTATAACAATTTAAAGGTAAGATTTAATTTTCCTATGACCTCAAATCATGAGTGGCCTATTTTTCATCACAGATTTAGCAGAAAAATGTGTCGAACTTTATTGGCATTTCTGGTATCCGTGTCAAGAATTTACATAGGACGTAATAAGAAAATACAAAAATTTTTGCTCAAATATGAATAAGATTGCATATTAAGTTGAAAATAGCAAAATCTTAACAAAAATCGCCTGTTTAAGCTCAGAACTGAAAAATATTGCAGTTGTAGGAAGTCTGCAATTTAATATTTTAGAAGGTTAAACTCTCATAAGCGACAAAAGGGAAGCCTAATAATAAAAATTTATTATTTCACCACTATAAATTAGTGATTTTTTTTTACACCAATATAAATTAGTGATTTATATTCTGGTGATATACCATACTATACAGCGTTAAATTTTAGTCGTTTTAATCCCGCGGAGGTTCGAATGAAATACTATCGATTTATAAAGAAAAAAAGAAAAAGTAAAGCTTTTTTTTTAAAAACTCGAATTTTTATACGCATGTACGAAATTAATTTCTTTAAGTAAATGAGTCATTGACCTTGTAGGTAGTTGTCGGTCGTTCCGTACTAACTACCTACAGTTCATTGGCCTCGCTCAGTTGACATTTACTTAAAGAAATTAATTTCGTACATGCGTAAATTAATAAGCGTTTAAAAAAAACGTACTTTGTAACTTGGCTAGAGGGGCAGTTGTTTTAATGGGGTAAGTATGTATTTGTTTGTGTTTTGATAGTTGATTTTAATGTTATGCAGAACAGTTAGGTAGGTAGGTAAGTCCTCGGTCTATGAAAAAGCGAACATGATTTTGTGGCCATGTAATATTTTTAAAATTTACATTAGATAGACCTTATCACCGCTCCTCGGGAGCGCTTTAGCCGTACTTATATTTAAATTACAAACTTAGTTCAGAAATTATTTTGTACAACTTTTCAAAAACTGTTCAACCCATCAAGTTCAAAATAATTTTCCTAGAAAGTTTTTATAAAGTTCTACTTTTGAGATTTTTTTCATATTTAAAAGTTGTGGGACACACATTTTTTTTCCTTTTGGAGCGATTATTTCCGAAAATATTATCATTATCAAAAAAAAGCGGTAATTTAAAAAACTAAAAAACCCGACTGCTTTTCTGAGCATTCATGAAAAAGCCCTAAAACAAGAAAATCTGGCAGTCGGGACCCATCATAAAAAAAAACAAAATGGCGGATTTGTAGCGCCAAATTCAAATGTTTGGCACGCTCTGCAGCCTGAACGGCTCGATGGATTTTAGCTTGAGAGGTGTCGTTAGATTCGTATTTACTGTGAGAGTGACACTGGGTATATCAAAAAAAACAAAATGGCGGATTTTTGGCGCCAAATTCAAATGTTTGGCACGTTCTGCGGCCTGAACTGCTCGATGGATTTTAGTTTGCGAAGTGTCGTAAGATTTGTAATTACTGTGAAAGTGATATTGTAATAAAATAAAACCAAAAAATTCCATTTCTAGAATGGGTCCCGACTGCTAAAATTTACCTTGTATTTAAAATATTATATAGTTAAGTGCAATCGGGTACAACGACTTTCTTGTTTAGAGCTTTTTCTACTCGGAAAAGCAGTCGGGTTTTTTAGTTTTTTAAATTACCGTTTTTTATTTGTTTCCACTTTTTATTTTGCCACTTTATCGGCGTGATTGATATACATATTGGTACCAAATTTCAGCTTTCTAGTGCTAATGGTAACTGAGATTATCCGCGGACGGACGGACGGACACGACGCGCCGCGTCTCTGTTAACACGGCCTTAGCCAGCCAGGTTTCTTACAGGATGTATTTTGGAGAGTCTGCGCCGGAATTGTATGACTTGATTCCGCCATCGCATTTCTACCAGTAGTCAGCCTTTCGGTATTTGAAAAAAGGTGAATCATTTTAAATAAGAATAATTTGTAAATTTTAATAAAATTCAACAATATCCTTAAGTTTGTTTTATTATCATTAGTGGTTAAATGGTGTAAAATTACAGTGTATGTTTTATTTCTACACTTAATATGAGCGTTTCTATATAAGAATTATAAATCATAATAAAATATTGTTTTTAAATACGGCATCGTTTTAGTTTTCATCATAATTGATTGCTATCTTGTACGTTTCGCCATTCGTCTTAGTTTCAGATTTGGTTATCCATGAATTGCTTTCCTTAACAAGAAATTTTTGATAAATCTTTCTAATCTTGTTTTTTTTTAATAGTTTTGATTCCGACAGGCTTCCATAATTTCTAAGAAGAACTCCGTCTCTCCTTTCCTTGGTAGCGCACGTATACGACGTTCTAAACTTTCATATACAGAATTTTCAAACTTTCTATACACCTCGTCAATTTGCAATTCATCAAAAAGCTGCTTGATGCGCTTCACATGTTCTGGGTCTTTGCTGCCGTAGTATTCTTTAAATATGGAACGTTGCGCTCCATTGCAGCGCTCCAGCGCTGTTACGGCAAACCATGTCAATTTTCCTTCTTGTATGTCGTTACCTGCCTTCCCTGAATTAGCTTCATCCCAGTAGATGTCTTTGTAGTCATTCTGTGAAAAATATAACTTATATAGGTCTTTTGATTACTGTTGCAGCATAAAACTAGTTGATCTGTCTCAGATAATATAGGTAATATGGTCGATGTTGGAGCAGAGAATGTCTACCATGTATTGATGACGCATTACCGTATGTCTAGTTACGCAGGCATCGTTCGGTCCATGGCCCTTTACGGGGCGCCGGTCTGGGCGCCGACGCTGCGAAAGCGAGTGGCGGCCCGGCTGAACGCCTGCCAGAGGGTCATGTCCATTCGGATGATCCGGGGATACCGTACGGTGTCCTGCGAAGCGGCGAGCCTCCTTGCTGGCCTACCACCATGGGATTTGGAGGCAACAGTCCTTGCACACATGCATGACTTGCGCGTGGAGATGCAACGTCGGGGCGAAACTCCGCAGCCGCGACAAATCGCGGCATGGCGGACAGAGTTCCGGTGGAATCTCATGGTGAAATGGCGAGAACGATTGTCGCAACCTCGTGCTGGGCACGCCACGATCGAGGCGGTAAGGCCCCTCTTTGAGGCGTGGCTGGAAAGGCCCCACGGCGTCGTCACCTTCCGTTCGGCGCAGGTGCTGACCGAACACGGCAAGTTCGGTCCGTACCTGTACAAGATTCGTGCGGAGACGACGCCCGGATGTCGCCACTGTGCGGAGCGTCCGGAGGACACGGTGGAGCACACAGTCGAGGTGTGCCCCGCTTGGGAAGAGCATCGCCGTGTCCTTGTGGGGGCGATCGGCGGCAGCGATCTCTCGCGCCGGGGTTTGGTTCAAGCCATGCTCCGGAGCGTGGAGGAGTGGCAGGCGGTCGCCTCCTTCTGCGAAGCAGTAATGCTAGCAAAGGAGGAGGCCGACCGCATCAGGCAACGGCGTACACGCCGCCGCCGCCGCCGGGTTTCCGATCCCGATTTCTGGCCACCGTAGGCGCGGGCTCGCGGACGGCGGGCAATGGGTAGCTTGCTGTCCGTCCGTCCGGTAACAGACCGGTCGGAGCTCGGCACCCGGGGCCCTGGGACCAAGGCGAAGAATGGAACGGGGTAGGTTTTTAGTCAGTAAGAGTCTGACACTACTTCCCGCTCCACCCAAGGGCGGGATTTGTCATTGGATGATTTTACCTACCGAAAAAAAAAAAAAGAAAACCGTATGTCTAGTGATCCGATGATATGGGAAATATTATAGCCTGCAAGTGGCCTTCTGTAGAATTTGCTTACCCCCTAACAAGGCAATAGGGGTGAATGTGTTTGTAAAATTTCTCACCTGGAATTGTAGAATTTTACCAAACTCCAAACTGATGCTGTATAGTTCTGTAGTATCTCTTTCTGTTCCGTTCCTAACTAGGAACAGAGCTGCGAATAACGGTAATCTGAATGAATAGTAGCCCGTCTTTTGTACGGCGATAGCGTTGAATCGTTCCATAGTGAATCCATCAAGATTGTTTTTTGCTTTGGTGTATCCTGATGAATAGTCTAGGTATTCGCCTATCACAGTGTATAACACTGTCTGAAATTATACAAAAAAAACTTAAGTTCCTTACAACTTTACGTAAGGGTCGACACATATCTGACGGAAAATACGTCGCGTATTATCGGTCGCGTAACACCAGAACAGACAAATATATAAAGAAACATTCAACCTTTCATACTCAACGTTGCGTCGTTAATGCGTCGAGCGTACGAAGATGACACGCTCAACCATGCATTTTCCGTCAGATAGGTATGTACTGATCCTAAGGAAACACTATCCAAAATCGGAACCAGTATCCTAATTCAGGACTCAGTATTGTTATCAGTGTCGTTCGGGACACGAATTCTATGTCGACTAAGAATTCGACTTCCAGTACCTCTACCATGAGTTTAAAGCAATAGTATTCGTCGCTACTCGATATCGACGGCATAAATATTTTGTATGGCAAATTTTGCAGCGCCTCTAGCGGTCACTTGCAGAACCAAAATTTGCCATACAAAATATTTACGGCGTCGATATCGAGTAGCGACGAATACTATTGCTTAAAACTCATGGTAGAGGTACAGGTCTAGGGAGAATTCGTGCCCCCATTAGGATACAAAATTACATGTAGGATCTGAGTTCCAGACTTTTCGACTGCTTTCAAATAAAAATAAAAAACATGTCTAAATTATGAGAAAATGACTATTTAGTTCAATTAAATGCAGAGGCCTTTTCTAAAGTGAACATCTGGTATTCACTCGACATTTGAAAGCTGATACTGATCACTGTCCTACTTTGGGACATCATAGACCCAAATAAGCAATGGGTATTTCAGATTAAAGTCTCAGTTTTACACAAAAATACCAGGTTGTCATTCAAGACTTCTTGAAAATCTTAAGTGCCTAGTATGACTATACAATTTAGGCAATTCATTGAATTACTTTGCTGATGTACACGCACCTCATTTATAAGTTTGACTAAGTCGGCGTAAAATGGTTCTTTTCCAAATTTAATTTCTATAAGTTCCATAAAACAATGGTATATAAGGAAACAGTCGTTAATCGCTGAAGTGCCTACGTCTGGATGTAAGTACCAGCAGGGTTTGCCACGTCGCGTCGTCGAAACATCAATAATATCGTCTATTGCAAGTAAGGTTGCCTGCAACTGTTGAAAAAATTATTATTATTAGCAATGAATAGCGCACAGAAAAATTAACTGCAATTTGAGTAAAAATATCATATCGACAATCTACAAATGCTTAGACAGTAAAAATAATTAATGAAAACTTATACCTAATTAATCAGAATTTGACTTTTTCTCTTTAATACTTTTTGTCAGTCAAAATATTTATAAAAAGGGTCTGTAATTACCCCACTCTTTTCTACTTCTTAAACTACATATTCTTGTTTTGAAGTTTACAAGATTCCCACTCAAAAAATACACTCCTTGTGTATTAATAAACACTAATCAAGATCACTCACCGTTTCTATACACCATCCTAAAAATCTAGCTGTATGCATTTTCTCTTCTGAAAAGTATTCAGAGTCTTCCATCTTTTGATATGCAAAAGGAACAGCTAATCCTCTGCCTTGTTTCCCTCCAACCAATGTGTAATTCAACAACTTAAAAAAAAAAATATTACGTAAAACTTAAAAGATATATAGACGAATCAACTTTGCCATCTAACGTGGCAATGCTGCCAGCGTTCTGGGCACTTTTCCATTTGACATCGATGTGGATGAATTTTTTGATGCCCAATAAGTTCCTTTTTTTACCCATTTGTAAAAAATTAACAACTATAAAACAAATAAATTACTTTTAAAGGTTGGGAAGATCATTCAAACTTGACATCAGTGTTTAAACTTAATAAAACTAGCGGATACCCGGTATGTAGGAACTGTTACGCAAAAAAAACTTAAAAAAAAAAAATACAACCGACTTCAAAAACCACCAAAAAGTGCAAAATAACTTTTAATTTCAGAAGTCGGTGTTTCTTTAATAGTTTGGTCTCTTCGTTATTTATTAGCCATTTTTTTTATATCACAAATTTGTGAAGAGGTCTCAGTCAATACTGATGTCACCTTTCCAGTAATCATCTTTAAATGTAACTTGTGACGAAGCCCTAGAACTTTAGTCTTATTTAAACAATCATATTCGGATTGTATTCTTTCTTTTTCACTTCTGATTGTTAACTGCGTCTCTTTAACTTTAAAAAATAGGGGACGGCAAAAGTAAGTGGAATTAAGTGATTCATTTTCCCACAAAGCTTGTTCTCCACACATTAGTTTCAAAAGAACTAGACTTCCCGTAAATATACTGCTATCATCTATATTGGTTTCACTACTCTGCTGATAATTAGACCGACTTGAGGCACTATCAAAACCATTCACCAACCATTTACAAATTAATTCTTAATTATTTTGATCATCTTGTTTTTCACCAATTTTTAAAAGTCGTTCTGTTGTTTTGTCTAAAAGAGACTGCAATTTTATTTGAACTGAAATATCTGTTATTTCCATGTCATTTTTTGATGATAACATGTTGGATGTTCATGTTTTGCCTTTTGAATAGAAAAATAAGAGGATAGGGAAACTACGCCTAGTATTATATTGCCATTTAGTCATTATTAAAGGTATGGAACGCATTACGATTATTTTTTAGAAGGTCCGGGAATCAAGTGTAAGCTCTCACTATCACATGTAGAAGTTTTGGCCAACTTACGTTTAAATCTAACCAAGAACTGTATTTCTTTACAAAAACAACTTTTGTGGTTACAAAAGGGTTCGCTAGGGTTACTTTTTTTTTAAAGATTTAAACAATAATAAGTATATGTCTTACAAAACGTTTTGAGAGCTTTATTTGGATCGTCATTCCGTTAAGTGTAAAATAATGAGATTTGATTCCAAGTCATCGGTATACCAACGATTTGAGGGTAGTAGTAAAAAAAAATTGTTTATAAAACC
Organism: Leucania comma; assembly: GCA_958295575.1. Classification (NCBI taxonomy): domain Eukaryota; kingdom Metazoa; phylum Arthropoda; class Insecta; order Lepidoptera; family Noctuidae; genus Leucania; species Leucania comma. The sequence continues at coordinate 13,793,885 of OY282480.1, read as the reverse complement.
AGCTGTGAACTCGATTAATTGTTAAACTGACTACAATAAACACGTTTTGCGCTTATAGTTACCTACTTATAAAATATATATACATATATATAATATAAATGAGGTCCAAAATGACGCGGATTCTGGCATTTTCGAGACTACCGACCTAGGTGAAAAGACAGTAGATTTAACATATTTATCGACATCATAAATCACATTTGGCTGGGGTGTGGTGTGAGGCAGTGCAGCCTGACCTCCCCTCGCCTCTTCGGTCTGTATATAAATCGGCTGATCGTTGAGCTCAGCAACGTTGCTACGTTGATGGCATATGCATCAATAATATAAGTTATGCTAATGATATGGTTTTGTTGAGCCCGTCGATTAGCGCAATGATGAGCCTGATTACGATATGTGAGAGGTATGCGGAGACCCATAGGCTCAGATACAATGTTAAGAAAAGTGAGGTACTAGTCTTTAAGGCAGGTACTAAAACCAACCCGATTGTGCCACACTTAAAACTTTGCGGAAGCCCTGGGCCACTGGGTTTCTGAAGACCTAAAAGATAATCTGGACATTCAGCTTGAGCGCAGAGCTTTGGCTGTCCGCTGCAATATGTTGGCTCACAGATTTTCGAAATGCTCGATTGATGTAAAGGCAACATTGTTTAGAGCGTACTGTCAGTCATTTTATACATACAGTCTGTGGGTCAACTACACGCAGAGGGCATACAGTGCTCTGCGTGTTCAATACAATGATGCTTTTAGGGTGTTGATGGGGTTGCCGCGCTACTGCAGTGCGGCCGGTATGTTCGCAGAGGCAGAAATTAATGGCTTTCATGCCATCATACGCAAGCGATGCGCTTCCATCATGTGCAGGGTACGCGTCAGCCCCAACATCATCCTGAAGACTATAGCGGACAGGTGGGACAGCCCCATACTGGAGCATTGGGTACGGCTGCATGCCCCTCCCTGTGGCGTGTAATATATAAAAGAAAATCTCTATTGTTTCTATTAGTTATAAGTACTAACACTAGTTTTTTAAGTTATGTATATACTAACCAACTATGGACCTAGCCTGAAATATAAGCATTTTTTTTTATAAATCATATTTGGAGATTAGGGGAGCTTTTTGAGTAATTACATTTTTAAATATGACTCTAAATGAATGAGCCCCATACAATTAAATACTTGTGTGGACTAGTAGAACAAACCAAAATTAAAAAAAAATGATCTTTTTTTTAGATTTTTTGATATCGTAATTCTATTAGAAATTAAATCCTTCTGTGCGGCGGCGTAGGAGCGGCAGGATTACAATCAAATGGACCGGCCCTCGAATACAGCGGCGCGGGGGCGGGTAATGAGCTGTGCACTCCAGTCAAACGGTGACTGCCCGCGCCGCCGCCACCGCCGCCGCTCCGCTGCCCGCAAGATTCGAGGCAGAGGCGTCATGGATAAACGTCGTACAGTCGATATTGCTACTGATCACAGTAATATTATAAAGACGAAACTCTGCATGTTTGTTACTTCTTCACGTTTGAATGGTGAATGGATTTGAATGAAATTTGCGCACGAGAAGGCCATGTCCCAGGATACTTTTCATCCCGAAAATATGTTTCCTTGGGCCAATTTTCTTCACGCGTGCGAAGACGATGGCAGGAGCTAGTAATTGTAATCTCATAATTAATTAAATAGCCTGTAGCTCACTCGAGTTACGCCATCGATATATATGTACTACAGTTACGCACATAAAATCATCAAGCTTATGAATACTTGTGTCGAATAAAATGTGAGGACTTTGAATATAAATTATAAAAAAATTACACCCGACATAAAAATTAAAAAAAAACCCGGCAAATGCGAGTCGGACTCGCGCACTGAGGGTTCCGTTAAAACTTACCTATGAAAACAGTTCAATTCCCGAATTGAGTTACGAAGATCTTTCCAGATCACAAAGAATTTTTTTTTGTGACGTAACTACAAAGTTTACAGTTTTCAGATTTTTTCTATACTTGAGCTATGAGACCTTCCTTCACGCCAAATTTTAAAATTCTAGGTCCACGGGTCCCTATAAATTTTGAGCTCCTTGGGAGTTGCGAAATATAAGAATAAACGGCTGTGGCTTTTTTCCTTTAATATAGAAGTTTGATTTTTTCACAGCTTCAAGGAACCGCAGACCTGAGTCGCAACCTCCATGCGTTCCCGATATAAAGGGTCTTAACAGACAGATAGACAGACAGACAGTCATACAGATGGATTACAAAGTGATCCTTTAAGGGTTTTATTTTTACCTTTTGAGGCACGGAACCCTAAAAACAAGATAAATGGCTCAAGTAAGGATAACAATTTTCCTTTGTGCTGGTTTATCTGTATTTGTTCTATACATTTTTAATTGTTTGTGTGTGCATAAATACATTAATAAACTGCCGCTAAATGCAGTCAAACGCGGTGCTGTATATTGATAATTTCAAACCTGTTCGAATGCGAGACTAATTATTGTGTCACAATAAATTTCAGTGTTAGAAACACGCGCGTTCATACAGACACACTCGGGGTATTGACTGAGTGTACCGGTTATAGTGTCCCAGTCTAAACTGACCTAAATTTTGGTTACACGGGCCATACGACATCCTCACTTTCCGTCTGATCCAGGTTCTCACTGCTGGTCAGGTGGGGATGGGTGTTTCGGGAGGTTGTTGTTTCGGATTCGGTGGAAGGAGGATACCGTTTTCAAGGAGGCAATCAGCGGCAGCGACTTTTAGTCTTCGACTCTAGTTCAGGCCATGATACGGAGCGAAAGGGATTAGGAATCAGGCAGCTTCCTTCTGCGAAACAGAAATGCGAGCAAAGAGATAGTAAAAACGTGAGGTATGGGATAACCTATTTTTGGGAAAAGGATAAGCTGCCGCAGAAGACACCCGGAGCATCAGGAGTCACAGGATCATTCCCCACAACTTTAGGCGCGCGCTTGCGGACGGTGATGAGCAGGTCCTTGTGGACGGGGTGTCGTATTCCACGTGCGCTCCAAAGATACGTCAGTAAAATTCTCGTCAGGGTTGATGCCTGTCAGGGCTACGAGATTGTTTAAAAGATTTATTGTCATCTTGGAACGCAAAGGGCTTCTGAAGGAACACAGGCTACATCTCTACCCAGAGAAAAAGAAGAATTGTTTATTGTTGTTTGTTACTGTTGTTGTTTTTAAATGTTTATTTTATTTATTTACTTTGTTGTAGCCTTGTTTTTTTTTAATTATTTTTTTCTTTCTTTTTGTATGCACCTGCCATGTTTTCTCTTCTCTACCCTTGGTTGACTGGTAGAGAATGCCTAAGACATCAAGTCCGCCCTTTTACTTTTGTGTTGCATGAAGTTTTAATAAATAAATAAAATCCCACTGAAAAAAAAAATGGCTAAGTGTACTTAACTCACCTTTTTTATCCAAGTTCCAACTTCAGGCAATTGATTTTTAAACTTAGGACTTGACATTAAGGTGTCCATTACTTCAGGCAGGACTTGATCAAACTTTTGTTTATTCTGGGACATTTTGAAAGTAACCGGGACACTAAATACAACAGCACTTCTATGTATTTTTCTCAACTGGTTATAATTACAAAAAGGTTTACGCAACAATTGCAATGCCATATTAACAGAAGTAGCAAAGTTAAAGACTGTTAATACAAAAAAACAAAACAAAAATAGTAGCTGCCTATGGTCGATAAATGAGGGACAAATAAAGCTAGTGTTTCCGTCGAACACAGAAATCTAGTGATTTCCCATCGATGAAAGAAGCATATTTTATGCTTTGAAATGATTTATTGCCAATATTTATTATTTACATTTTAAATAGGTTTTTTTTTCATTAGCAATTGCCTATAAAGACGCTCATATTTTTGCCTGAAATAAATGATTTCGCTCCGCTTATAGCGGGTAAGTAATTTGTTGATTTTTTACCACAAAAATTTAGAGAAGAAACGAGATGTGCAATGACGCATCGGTAAAATTTTCACAGAGAAACATTATAAAAGTATCAATTACTTAAAAAAATATAGAGTAATTAAACAGGAAACAGCCACTACGTTACAAGAAAACGTTGGTCAGTAAAATAAGAATTATGTTACATACTGAAGAGTATCCGAATCAAATGGAGCCACAGATAATCATTCAACAACATAAAAACCACAACAAACTCAACTGAAAATTGACTTGTCTGCAACTGAAAAGAATAAACATAATAATGTGAATTGTTGGAAAACTGTGATAATCTATAATCCTTTAACCACATCTGTCTGTCTGTATTTTCACGATAAACCCAAAAAATACTGAATCACCAATAGACAGAAGAACAAAGCCGAGAATTTCAAAGGTTTGTAACACTCTTCCGAAGCTGGGACTGGTCGCTAGTAATGTATCGATTTTTTTACGGGCATATAGCATATACCAAACAAACAGTTCCCTTATAGAATCGCACCGACACAGATTGTAAATGGCTCTGCTGGCTCTTTTCTGTAGTATAAAAATTGAATCAATGTCTGCAGTCCATCGTATATATTGTCTACAGAGGTTAAAGGAAAGTAATATAAAGGAGTTGACAGCATCTCCTTCGAACCTAACCTGTCCTTGTCGAGGCACTGCGTCGAGTTTTACTGACTAAAATCCACTACCATGTTCCTCCTTTGCCTTGCGTTCCAGCACACTGAATTTTCTTTTCAGAAGCGAACTCATAGCCGCAGTAGTCTTCGGCCCTGCTGGGCCTCTACAGGTTTGCTGACATCTCCTTGATGTGCGCGTGGAACATTACACGCCGTTGACGACTCGGGTTCGGTCCAGACGATCGGCGAGGTTCCTATTGCTCGCCGTCTGTAAGTCCACGCCTGCGGTGGTTGAAAATTGGGGTCAGGTCAGGGAGCATACAAGTAAGATAAGATAAGATAAGATAAGTCATTTATTTGTATAAACATGTGTATGTTAAGATGGAGAGCTGATCAATATAGTTCAACATGTTTTGCCGTTTTTCAATATATATGTACCTGCGTATCACGAAAAATCGCACAGTTATAAGCTTGTTATGTTGCCTGATTGTCCGCACAAATACACCAGGTCATCCGAGCGACTGAGGGGTTGTCCGCACTCAGCTGTGCGCTGGCTTGAATATTAATGCCCGCTGTGACCTGCCGCGATCTGTATTGTACGTAGTGTAAATGTAATCCAACTTGTGACCATATTTAAACATTTTTGAAAAAAAAATATGGTGTAAAAATTATTGGAATCGATTCAGTTACTAATTCTGAACCAACTATATTCGGATTTCGCTTAAGCTAAAAATAATGTTATGTAAGCAGTATGTAGTAGTAACAACTTTTTGTGGCTTAATACTGCCGCCATAAGGAAAAAGGACTACGAAACAGAGAAAAAAATAAATATATATTTAAAAAACTAAAAAATGCGCTGTGCAAAAGAAAATAAACAAAATAATAATTTTGTGACGCAAAAGTCTGTAAAAGAATTTGATCTATTAGGAATAATATGTAAATTTTGTCTGTAACTTGTATGTAACTCAATTTCGACAAAAATGTTAGATACGTCTTTCTGTGCCTACCACTATTTTGATTACCTAACTATAATTTGGCATGTGCGTCATGCTCATAAACTATACTGAATCGTTACATAAATACAAGTAAAAACATGCATAATAAGTAAAATACCTAATAAATAATAATAAAGATATTTACCATTATTTATTACTTGCACAACAAGTTGAATCGCAGATTACACAAACTCAAGGCCTTCTTTATATATTTATGATTTGTATGCCATTGTCGTGACAAGCACGAATTAATTACGTGAGTAAGGTTATCTGTCACTTTTATGTGGCAACACTCTAGAGAGATGCCATAGATTGTCCTTCTAGTTTACTCTATAGTTCCGCAACCGCCAAAAGTTGAGTAGAGCACGTGTCGTGACTTGTCGGCTAAAACAAAGATCGAGCAACCACTTCATCGCATCATCAGCATTCACCTAAGTTGAGTATATTTGGGTTTACCGGGGCCGCCGGGTGTAGCTGGCGTCTTCGTTGACTATGAGTATCGTCCGTAAGTTCTAGAAGTAAATCCCACGTAATGATCCTCGCTGTAAGGCCAGGTGTGGGTTCTTATGGTGATCACCAAGTCATGATCTAACCAGAGTGGCTGGGTTAGATTAGCATCTATGGGTTCGGTCGTATAATGGTCCTGGTGCGTGTCACTGGGTTCGATGGGCTCATTGATGCTTTATGACTGTTCTGTGGATCCTCTTGGAGGGAGGGTAGGAACCTGTAATGGAGATGTTCTCCTGTGACTCTCAGAGGAGAGGTTAGATTATCATCTATGGGTTCGGTCGTATAATGGTCCTGGTGCGTGTCACAGGGTTCGATAGGCTCATTGATGCTTTATGACTGTTCTGTGGATCCTCTTGGAGGGAGGGTAGGAACCTATAATGGAGATTTTCTCCTGTGACTCTCAGAGGAGAGGTTAGATTATCATCTATGGGTTCGGTCGTATAATGGTCCTGGTGCGTGTCACTGGGTTCGATGGGCTCATTGATGCTTTATGACTGTTCCTTGATCCTCTCAGTGGAGAGGGTAGGAACTTGATGATTTATATAAGTAGCGAAGCTATATATGTGTGTTTATCATTTTCAGTTATGACGGAAAAAGGATACGAAGGTGACGTAAGGCGGGCGTCACTCGGTGGCTGCTTGGTTGCCCAGATGTACTCATGTTGCTATAATTAACACAGGTGGAGAAAGGAGAATACAACGGGATTCATAATCGAAGCAGAACTCTTCATAACCAGTGATAAGATATACCCAAGGAGGAATCCAGGTACAAGATTTATTAATTATAATAACCTTGGGGACTATCGGGTGTAATCAGAGCTACATCTCCCTGATTAATGAACCTTTATTATAAGAAATCAATATAAACCAGCAAGATTACAACCGAGCCGTCCCCACAGCCACGACATCATTACGGTTAGTCAATATATCTATGAAACACACACAGTCAATATATCTATGAACATCACGTATCGTGGACATATTTCTGCCTGATCACTTAAAAAAATGTTCGCTTGAATCCTGAGGCGCGGCGCCAAACCAAACCCTTTGAATTTTCGAGTGCAAGCAAAAATGAACTTAGCGATGGTCAGACGGAATTGTCTTCGATGGTACGTTAGAAAAAATCTTCATCTTTTTACCCGACTACACCAAAGCCAAAGGAGGGTTATGATTTTGACCGGCTAGGTATGTATGTATTTTAGTATGTTCATCTGTTCCCTCATAGCTCCTAATCTACTTATCGGAACTCGACGTATGAGGTATCGTTAGAACCATCTTATTCGTCCGCTGAACATAGGTTACGTAACGTGTCACAAAAATCGATGTGGCGCCCTCTAGCGGACAAAAATTAATGTGTAAAAAAATGTTACGACAAATACACCGTGTTTGATATCATTTGAAAGGGCTTCACTTGTACTTATAAAAAAAAACATCAAAATTCAATGTGGCGCCCTTTAGTGGACAAAAAGTATTGTGTTTATAAAAAAATAAGATAAACACGTCGTGTTTGGTATCATTTGAAAGGACTTCACTTGTACATTTCCAATATATTGTTCAAATCTAAAGTGACGACCTCTAGCGGATAAAACGACATGTGTTAAATACCCCGTACTTGATATCATTTGAAAGGGCTTCACTTGTGCTTATCAAAAATATTATTATCAAAATTAAATTTGGCGCCCTCAAGCGGTCAAAAAATTCGTGTAGAAGCACAGTGTTATAACACCAAAATAGTTTAAATAAAAAAAAAGTAAAAAAACTAAAACCCGACTACGAGAAAAAAAAAACGCTAGAAAGTATGAAACAAGATTTTTGGGACACTGAAATAAACAAGGTTACTGGAGAAATAAGAACAAAACAAAAAGAAAAGCCGTAGTCACACGTTATTAAAGTGTTATGGTTGGCACCTATACCTACGAGTATATAACGTGTGACTACGGCTTTTCTTTATTTGTTTTGTACTTGTTTCTCCAGTAACCTTGTTTATTTCAGTATGCCAAAAATCTTGTTTCATACTTTTCAGCGTTTTTTTTTTTGTCGTAGTCGGGTTTTTTGTTTTTAATTTTTTTTTTAGTAAAAGTGGCAATTGACATAATTATGTTACAAGAAATACGGTTCAATTAGTTAAACCAGGTTTCAGACTGGCTAATGTGGTATTTTTCATGGATTACTGTTTAAAATGTTATATTAAAACATCTCTATGCAGGCAAGCATATTATACCTAAGTTGGAGAATTTTAATCAAGATAAAAATGCTTGGTTCAATGCTGGTCCAGCTCCACTACCACAAGGGCGTACAAATTGATTAGATTGTGATTTTTTTTTGTTTTTATGGTTGATAATATTAAATTAGTATTGTATAATGTAGAAACATTTTTTTTTCAGAGTTTTTTAATTTTATACCATGGAGCAATTTATGGTTTTAGACAAGTTGGACTTGTTTGACATAAATGACAGTTGAGAGTTTGTCATGCTCAGTTAAATGCCTCACTGATGGTGGCGCGTGTGTTGGATCATTCGGTTCCCTTCAAAATAGTTGAGCTGAGTAGTGAGTGGTGCTGATATATATATACGTCATGTCCGTGAACGGGCGCTGTCAGTTGAGACTGGTCATCTCTTAGCTGCCAGTGGTTTATTTTAATATCTACATTTTGGAATTGTTTCTTTTTATTTATTTAAATTGTTCTCACATTGTAGCGACAAGAAACTTGTAACCGAAGTACTTGTAGTATACAACATTATTTTTAATATATATGAAACCTGAATATAGTTTGTTCAGAATCAGTAACTGAATGGATTCCAGTAGTTTTATACCATGTTATATTTTGTCATATACCACCGACACTAAGTACAACACAGGTCACGGAAGGTCATAGCGGGTACTAGGCGCCAGCAAACAGCTGCAAGTGCAAAACAACCCCTCAATCGCCTGGATGGCCCGATGAATAGATATGTATTTTTGCTGACATAACAAGCTTATAACTCTGTGATTTTTCATGATACAGTTACGAAATTTTGTAAAAATAATAGACAGGTGTATCAGGTTTCGCATATACTAAAATTAACGTTGTATAACATATATTGTAATAAAACATATATTGCATATATTGAAAAGAGTGTCCATGGACTTTCTTGCACATTCTTCTCTATAGGGATCTGTTCTTTGGAATGTGCAATTGGCATTTTTTTTCGGATAGACAAACTTCTTGACCTTTTTAAAGTGCCTAAATGTTTATTTGAAATAAAATGCTTTTGACGTATGACAGAAATAGGAGCTTCGCTGGGCAGGCCTATGTTACTTATTTATACATTCTGTGAAAAAAATTCTTTGCCTCTTACAGTTTCAATTCTCTGTCTGCTGACAGCAGACAGACTGACGGACAGACTGCGGAGACTTAGTAATAGGGGACTCTTCGGGTAAAAAAACAAGTACGTCATAACCACACACGTCATAAGCATGCGGGGTTCCGTACCAAATGTATGTTATAAATGCCATTTTGCCATACGCAAAATTAAGTAGATATGTTGAAAATATATAATTATCTAATTTTTTATAAGTAGTACATTTTTGACACAATGGATTTTGATGCGGTTTTTTTAAATAGATAGTGTAATTCAAGAGGAAGGTTTATATTTATTTATTTCATATGTCTCATCATATCGCAATAGATCGAACATACTGGTAATGTTTTATCGAAATTTGTGATAATTTTGTTTATAAAGTCATACACGGCCATATTAATATCTATATATATATAAAAAGTCGTGTTAGTTACACTATTTATAACTCAAGAACGGCTGCATCGATTTGGCTGAAAATTGGTGGGGAGGTAGCTTAGAACCAGGAGAAGGACATAAGATAATAGGATAGGAGAAAGAATAGGATTTTTATTCCGTTAAAGGAAAAAAAACCTGGTCATTTATTGGTACATGGTAGAGTAGTATAGAGTAGGGTAGAGTAGGGCAGAGTAAGGTAGAGTAGGGTAGGTTAGGGTAGAGTAGGGTAGAGTAGGGTAGAGGTAGAGTAGGGTAAAGTAAGGGAAGGGTAGGGTAGAGTAGGGTAGAGTAGGGTAGAGTAGGGTAGAGTAGGGCAGAGTAGGGCAGAGTAGGGTAGAGTAGGGTAAAGTAGGGTACAGTAGGGTAGAGTAGGGTAGAGTAGGGTAGAGTAGGGCAGAGTAGGGCAGAGTAGGGCAGAGTAGGGCAGAGTAGGGTAGAGTAGAGTAGTCAGATGACGGGAGCGATGCGCGGGCAAAAGCTAGTTTAATATATACTAAAGTTTCAGATAGAATTCTGATCATTTTCTTAATGTCAGCAGCAAAGGGTCTTCTGATGAAAAGTTAGAGAGTGTATTAATTTATATTATTAATTAAAAGTGGCCCTAGTATTCAATGCAAACTTAGAATAAACGTTTCTGAAGAATTAAATATTGTTTTTTATTTTTTTTATCCTTTGATCTTTTTTCAGCTTTAGCTTTCATCATAATCGAGCCCAAGACCACTTTAAGTATTCGCTTAAGTTTTGGAGTGGACCACCCACACCCACATGAAAAATTTAGTCAGTGAGCGGTAACAATAATTGTCTTGCTTAACCAGAAATTTTGGTCACATCTGTGTAATTTTATTTTTTTAATATATTTGCTTTCGGCAGGTTTCCAATATATCTAAGAATAGTTCTGTTTCTCCTGCCCATGGCAGCGCACGTATACGATGTTCCAAACTTTCATAGAATGATTCTTTAAACTTTTTAGCCACGTCTTCAAGTTGCAAATCATCATAAAGCTGCCTGATGCGCTTCACGTGTACTGGATCTTTGCTGCCGTAGTATTCTTTGAAAATGGAACGTTGCGCTTCATTGCAGCGCTCCAGCGCTGTTGCGGCGAACCAGGTTAATTTTCCGTCTTGTATGTCTGCGCATACCTTCCCCGAGCTAGCTTTATCCCAGAAGATGTCTTCGTAGTCATTCTGTTGAGAAGTACAAGATTTCGTGTTAATTATACAAATATAGGGCTAAAGTAGACAATATTATTTTAATAATCTTGGAAAGAGTATTTTTGCTGTTCGATAACTGAGTGCAAAAGCCGTTTTTATCCGCTAGAGGATAAAATAAAATTTAATTCAGAACATCGTGTGCACTAAGTTTGTGAATTTAAAACATCATTAAAACTATTTACTTCCACCACCATTTTTTTTTTTATGGTTGATAAAATCATCCAATGACAAATCCCGCCCTTGGGTGGGGCGGGAAATAGTGTCAAACTCTTACTGGCTAAAAACCTACCCTGTTCCATTCATTGCCTTCGTCCCAGGGCCCCGGGTAACATTTTCACATAACCTTTGGCCACAGTAGCCTTCGGCCCTGCTGGGCCCCTACAGTTTGCTGACAACTCCTTGAGGCGCGCGGGAACAGTGCGCGCCGTAGACGACTTGAGCTCGGACCGGTCTGTTACCGTACGGAGGGACAGCGAGCTACCCATTGCCCGCCGTCCGCGAGCCCGCGCTTACGGTGGCTGTAAAACGGGATCGGAATCCCGGCGGCGGCGGCGGCGGCGGCGGCGTGTGCACCGTTGCCTGATGCGGTCGGCCTCCTCTTTTGCTGGCATTACTGCTTCGCAGAAGGAGGCGATCGCCTGCCACTTCTCCTCGCTCCGGAGCATGGCCTGAACCAAGCCGCGGCGCGAGAGATCGCCGCTGCCGATCGCCCCCACGAGGACACGGCGAAGCTCTTTCCAAGCGGGGCACACCTCGACTGTGTGCTCCACCGTGTCCTCCGGGTCTACCGCCATGGTGTCAAATTTATCATACAATTTTTTTTTAATTTCTTAAAAACTCAGACTCGGAATCTCCTGGTGTACATTTTTTTTTTAATTTCGAGCGCCATATTCTTTTGACATCATATTGTTAAAATTTTAGGTTGAAAATAAGAAATTTATACCTAAGTAGGTAGGTATTATTTATTATAATTTAAAGATTATTCTGTAATACTTACCTATCATAATGTTAATACCTAAACTGAAATAAAAGCATCTTGTGATGTGTGAAAGTTTTTTTTTGCATTTAGTCATTTCCTTGCTGAGGTGGGATGAAAAGTTACGTGTTGCATTCGAGTGCAAAGATTGTTCACCTCCTGGTCTTTTGATTCACTTGCTAACGCTCAGGATTCTATTCATCAAAATTGAGCACGGAGTTTAAAAGACACTTTGCACTCTTGTATAACAAATAACTATTGTGTATCAGATATATGGTGTAGCGGCGGTAATGTAACGGCGGTAACAAATTGAATAAAATTTAGGGAGAGAGAGAGAAAAGGGAGTTAATAATGTTGATGAAGTAGTAGAAGTGCATGTAAGGATCGTTTTAGCAAATGGCCTACTATATTTTCTGTTAATTCCTAGGGGGAAAATGTAGCAATATATAGTAGATTATGTGACTAGGAGTTAATGCAGTGTCTTTAAGACGCGGGCTAGGTTTTATTTATATAATTAACTCCCGAGCAATGCGAGGGAGTTAATGTAGAAACCTGAGTGAAGTGAGGAGTTCAAGCCACCCAAGACAAAGACAGGTTTATCCTTATGTTGGATACTGTACTTTTTACACCATCTATAAGATAATCAAATGACAATTTACGAAAACAAACTATATTTTAGAGAAATATAAGTACCTAATATTTACAAGCTAATCTTCTAAAACTCGACATTCAATAAATTCAGTACTCTAAGATTCTATAGTTTTAATTTTCTATTTCTTATTTTTTTCATTACTTTATTATAGATACGTCGTTTTTTTTTTTTGTGTTACTGGCCAGTTCGATTTTTGAATAAAGTTATTTGATGCGCGTACATTTTTTACGTTTTTTATTTCAATGTCTCTGATTTTTACAAGCTTTCTATTAGCTTGCACTGTATGTAACTATGTATGTTCGGCTCAAATCTTGCAACTCAATTTTGAAGCAGATATCTTCAACCGATTGAGCTGAAATTTTACATGCATGTGTAAATCGGGTGACAATGCAACATTATGATGACATGGAGCTGAACTGATGATGGAGCTGGAAGGTAGCTATAGGAACTTAGCAATAAAACAATACAACCCCATCGAGTTTGGGCTCGCTCGATTAGTATTGACGAGTACTTTGATTCTGTATGATAGCCAGGGTCTGATGATGGAGCCGGAAGGTGGTCATAGGAACTCCGCAGTTAAACGATACAACCCCATCGAATTTGGGCTCGTTTGATTCGTATTGACGAGTACTTTCATCCTATATGGTAACCAAGGTCTGATGATGGTGGTGGAAGGTGGTCACAGGAACTCCGCACTTAAACGACAAAACCCATCGAATTTGGGCTCGTTTAGTTTGTATTGACGAGTACTTTCATCCTATATGGTAGCCAGGGTCTGATGATGGAGCCGGAAGGTGTTCATAGGAACTCCGCAGTTAAACGATACGACCCCATCGAGTTTGAGCTCGTTTGATTAGTATTGACGAGTAGTTTGATCATGTATGGTAGCCAGGGTCTGATGATGAAGTCGGAAGGTGATCATAGGAACTCCGCAGTTAAACGATACAACCCCATCGAATTTGGGCTCCTTTGATTCGTATTGACGAGTACTTGGATCCTATATGGTAACCAGGGTCTGATGATGGAGCTGGAAGGTTGCCATAGGAACTACGCAATTAAAAAAAGATATAACCCCATCGACTTTAGGCTCATTTGATTTGTAATGACGAGTACTTTGATCATGTATGGTAACCAGGGTCTAATGATGGAGTCTGAAGGTGGTCATAGGAACTCCGCAGTTAACAACACAACCCCATCGAATTTGGGCTCGTTTGATTTGTATTGACGAGTGCTTGGATCCTATATGGTAACCCGATTTTGATGATGGAGCTGGAAGGTTACCATAGGAACTTCGTAAGAAATCGACACGATCCCATCGAGTTTGGGCTCATTTGATTTTTATTGATGAGTACTTGGATCTTATATGGTAACCAGGGTCTGATGATGGAGCTGGAAGGTTGCCATAAGAACTCCGCAATTAAACGATATAACCCCATCGACTTTAGGCTCATTTGATTTTTAATGACGAGTACTTGAATCTTATATTGTAACCAGGGTATGATGATGGAGTTGGATCGTGGTCATTGGAACTCCGCAGTTAAACGACACAACCCCATCGAATTTGAGTTCGTTTGATTTGTAATGACGAGTGCTTGGATCCTATATGGTAACCAGGTTCTGATGATGGAGCTGGAAGGTTACCATAGGAACTTAAGTTACTAACCGAACACGGCAAGTTCGCGAAGTACCTATACAAGATTCGTGCGGAGACGACGCCCGGGTGTCGCCACTATGCGGAGCGCCCGGAAGACACGGTGGACCACACAGTCGAGGTGTGGCCCGCTTGGGAAGAGCATCGTCGTGTACTTGTGGGGGCGATTGGTGGCGGCGATCTCTCGCGCCGGGGCTTGGTTCAGGCCATGCTCCGGAGCGAGGAGGAGTGGCAGGTGGTCGCCTCCTTCTGCGAAGCAGTAATACTAGCAAACGAGGAGGCCGACCACATTAGGCAACGGCGCACCGCGCCGCCACCACCTGGATACCGATCCCGATTTCCGGCCACAGTAGGCGCGGGCTCGCGGACGGCGAGCAATGGGTAGCTCGCTGTCCATCCGTCCGGTAACGGCGCAAGTCGTTTACGGCGTGCACTGTTCCCACGCGCCTCAAGGAGTTGTCAGCAAACTGTAGGGGCTCAGCAGGGCCGAAGCCTACTGGGGCCAAAAGTTATGTGAAAATGTCACCCAGGTCCCTGGGACGAAGACAATGCATGGAACAGGGTAGATTTTTAGTCAGTAAGAGTCTAACACTATTTTCCGCCCCACCCAAGGACGGGATTTGTCATTGGATGATTTTACCTACTATAAAAAAAAAAACCATAGAAACTTCGTAAGAAATCGACACAATCCCATCGAGTTCGGGCTCTTTTGATTTGTATTGATGAGTATTTGGATCCTATATGGTAACCAGGGTCTGATGATGGAGCTGGAAGGTGGCTACAAGAACTCCGCAATTAAACGACACAGCCCTCTTGTCTTTGGTCTCGTTAGATTTGTAATGACGAGTACTTTGATCAATATGGCAGTCGGGATCTGATGATGGAGCTGGAAGGTGGCCATAGGAGTTCCGCAATAAAACGACACAATCCTATCGAGATTCGGATCGAATAAAATAAGTTCTAAACGGTCATAAGCGACTTGGACTCGCGCACGGAGGGTTCCGTACAAATTTACATAAGTAAATAGCTAGTTAGTTTTAATACACTCCTACAAAATACCAATTGAAAGGGCTTGCAGAGAGTAACTTGAAAAATAAAGTGACAAAACTCTAAGTCCAATATTCTCCTTTTTCTCAGTCATACTCTTGGTGGAGTGGTAGTGGTCTTCTAGTAGGTTGGTTGCGGCTTTTGCGAGACTTCTCTATCCCTCTCTATTCATGGCATTTCGTGTACATTCAATGAGGGAACACTCTGAAGATGATTTAGTGAGGTCTGTCCATCTGGTAGGCGATTGGCCGCGAGAACGTAGGCCATCTACTCTTTCCTGTACCACTAAACGTTCCAAAGAGCTTTCATTGCGTATGATATATCCAAACAGCTTAAAAATTCGCTGTCGCACAATCGACGAAAGTTTTTGTTTTGATGCAAAGCTCTTTAGGAATGGAACCGTTAATGCTTTGAGTAGTCTGTTTTATCCACAGTAAATGCCTTTAGCGTCACATTTCAAGAGCGTCAATCGTTTTACGGTGCTTGAATCTTCTCAGCATTTCCTAGGATTTGTGATTGTGGATCCCAGGTAGATAAACTCTGAACAACTTCGCAATTGGCTATTTCATGTAAGTTAGGTTGATTGTTAGTCTTACGAGCCACCACCATCATTTTGGTTTCATAAATCCAACCTGGTAGACTTCTCACGTGGTCGCCTCCTTCTGCGAAGCAGTAATGCTAGCCAAGGAGGAGGCCCGAACCAAGCCGAAGGGCGGGGGATGTCATTGGATGATTTTACCCAACATAAAAAAAAAACCTGGCAGACTTCTAAAGATAGCAGACTAAGTTTCTTATGCTTTCCTATGATATGGGTAGCAAATGTGAGGATTTGCTGAGAATACAAATGTGATTTAAATAAGGTATAACTAAAAAGTAAAAAATAAATTACAAATAAAAAAACTTTTTTAAAAACAAGCTTTCAATTAAATGGGCTAAAAAGAAGAAAATAAACTTTTCCTTTAAAACTTTTACTATCACTTTATAACGGCATTACACAATTTATATGATATAAAAGCTTGTCGCGAGATTTAACTGTGTACATACACAGTTAAATAACTTCATTAATTAAATAAGTTAAATAACTAATTCATCTATTCATTTTAATATTTTCAAAATCTCGCGACAAGCTTTTGCATCATATAAATTGTGTAATGCCGTTATAAAGTGATAGTAAAAGTTTTAAAGGAAAAGTTTATTTTCTTCTTTTTAGCCCATTTAATTGAAAGCTTGTTTTTAAAAAAGTTTTTTTATTTGTAATTTATTGACGTTCCAAATTCAAATCTCACTATTGCATAGGGATCGCCCATACTACATTATCTCCATAACGACGTTTTAGGTGTAAGCGGATTATCCCAGTTCAGTAAACCCCCATTAAAAAGGGAGAATCATCAGACCAGACGTGTTATGTCTTTTCCGGATAACTGAGCGGTAGTAGGTATATTTCGGACTGCTGTAAGTATAATGTTCTAATCGCGTGTAGAACTCGCTACAATATTTCTCACCTGAAATTGCAGAATTTTACCAAACTCCAAACAGATGTTGCTTAATTCTTTAGTGTTTCTTTCTTTTCTGTTCCTTACAAAAAGCAGACCAGCTTGCACTGGTAATCTGATCGAATAGTATCCGGTTTTTTGTGCAGCGATAGCGTTAAATCGTTCCATGGTGAACCCATCAAGATTGTTTTTTGCTTTGCTATATGCTGACGAATAGTCTAGGTATTGGCCTACCGCTGTGTGCATAATTGCCTGAAATGAAACGATAACTCATTATAAAATACAATTTATTTTGTATTTTGTGTGTGTGTGTGTGTGTATTTAAAAACTGTGCCAGATCGAGACCAGAGGCTCTACGAAAAACTGTGGGAAATTATCCAATGACATCTCTCACCCTTTCGTGTCAGATTTTTACCGTCTAAAATCCACTCCTCTTCCTTTTTTGCCTTCTTTCCAGGGATCCGGAGTTTTCCTGTCCGATTCAGTTTTGGAGCCAGACGTCAGATGTGCTCCTCGAAATTCCACCGGCTGTCAAGGTCCCGACACGACGCCGATGTGAACTCCTCCTACTGTTAATTGGGTACCCGGTGGTGCATTCCGAGGGCCAACACGGCAAGGTAGGGCCCCAGTATTCTAGTTTTTAGGGCTTAGTATCCTAATTGACAAGTTCGTTTTCAAATTATGTACCTAGAATCCATTGTCCCTACTTAGGATCCATGTCTCAATTTCATGCCCTAATTACATTTAAGGTTCGTGTTACAAATTATGATTACTGTTTCACTCTGGGATTACACAGTTTCAAGGGTACCAAATGTTCTACACAAATATACCTGGAAAAGAAAATTCTTGGAAATCTTAAGTGGCGTGTAGATGCAATTTGGGTAATAAAGCAAATTATTTTGTTGATATAATGATTGCAGACGTACCTCATTAAGAACGTTGACTAAGTCGGCATAGAAAGGTTCTTTTCCAAACTTGAGTTCGAAAAATTCCATAACACAATGGTTTATGAGAAAAGAGTCGTTGATTGCTGAGGTGCCTACGTCGGGCTGTTGGTACCAGCATGGTTTGTCAAGTCGCGACGTTGAAGCTTCAATGATGTCGTCTACTACTATTATGGATCCCTGTACCTGTTTAAAAGGTAATTATTAGTAGACATGAATTTTAACTGCAACCAGCGGGGCTATTGCGTAACTCTGTTGACAGCTCAAGTGAAGATCAATTGCTAGAATGTACATCATAAAACTGTCAAACAGCTAATTTCGTATTGCCTATCTTTAGTGACCAACTGATATGACGTCATTATCCACCGGTTCCACCGTGACACGTTTTGATAGATGTTATTGTATCGATACTTTTAAAATTGTGATTGTGAGCTTGAAGCTGAAGATGCGATATTTCACTTAGCTGCATAATAGTCGATAAAAATTAGAGCCAGGATAATATGCACCGTTAATTTTTTTTAGCCACCACTTATCCACCGTAATTTGTTAGCCACTTGATGTCATACGTAATACCAAAGCTATGACATTGTTAGTTGACAACAAAGTTTACTGTACATCAAATGCCAGTTGTCAACTGTTTTGAAAAAGTTAGCCAATAACCCTGCTGGGGTACCATCTACAATCTATGAAAGTTCAGACAGTAAATATTTATATTCAGTTAACACAGTTTTGTTCAATGAAACACTTATCAAGATCACTCACGATTAGTAAACCCCATCCTACAAATCGAGCTGACTGCAGTTTTTCTTCCATAAAGTATTTAGGGTCTTCCAACTTCTGATATGTGAACGGGACAGCTAATCCTGTGCCTTGCTTCCCTGTATCCAGTGAATAAGTTAACAACTGAAAAATATCACGGAAACCTTTTAAACTTATCTATACAACGTTAAATTTTGGTCTTTTTATATCCCGTGGAGGGTCGATTCGGTACATGAAACACTATCGATTTATAAAGATAAAACCAAAAAATTAAGTACTTTTTTTCTAAAACTCGAATTAATGTACGCATGTACGAAATTAATTTCTTTAAGTAAACGAGTCAATGACCTTGTAGGGAGTTGTCGGTCATTGCGTACTAACTACCTATATTTCATTGGTCTCGATCAGCTGACGTTTAATTAAAGAAATCAATTTCGTACATGCGTAAATTAATTTGAGTTTAAAAAAAGTACTTTATTTTTCATTTTTATCTTTACAAATCTATAGGGTTTCACGTACCGAATTGACCCTTCGCGGGATAAAAACGACCAAAATTTAACGGTGTATATATAAAAGGAAAAACTGTCTGACTGAATATCAACACACAGCCGAAACTACTAGGACTAGGAGTGAAAAAATGCCTTTACCAGAAGCTAGTTAACAATATGGGAAATAGAGAAGTTTCAGGCAGATCAAGTGTAACTCACCTTTTCTATCCGGTTTCTAAATTCAGGTAATTGTTTTGTGAACTTAGGACTTGTCAATAAGGTATCCATTACTTCAGGCAGGGCTTGGTCAAACTTTCGCTTATTCTGGTACATATTGAAAGTAGTCGGCACACTAAATGCAACAGCACTTCTGTGCAAAGTTCTCATCTGGGTCAGACATAATGTTTTACGCAGCAATAGCGATGCCATATCAACAGAACTGCTAATATGAAAATATTTAAAAATGGGGAAAAAAGGTAAAAAAATATAAACGCTACCAGTTTGCTATAGTGATTAAAATGACAGAAATTAAAACTGTAATCTGTGTGGTTTATCTGTTAGATACAGAAGTAATAGTAATTTAAAATCGTTTATAAGCATATATAACTAACCTACCATTATTACTGACTACTTGTAACTATTTATTATTTACATACAAGTTAAGTTTCTTTATTTAAAGTCCGACTTACATATACCCTAGGTACTTACTGAAAGACTCCATTTTGTATAAGTGCTTACCATTATTCATTACATAATGAACGTTTTATTTATGTTATGCCTATAACAATACAGTAAAATTTATGACCATCTCACATATCTGTTGTTTAATTAAAACTAGTTTTTGCCCGTGGCTTCGTTCGCGATAATTTAGATTTGGACTATCAATTTTAATCATCTAAAGTTATAAAACGATCTCAGACCATCCTCCGGTTTGGGAAGCTTTAAGGGGTATGGGGAACAGTTTCAAATCCGAGTTTAAGGTTTTAATGTCAACCCGATACCTCCACGCATTCTCGAGATAAACCGCCTTATTCCAAAACGCGATCTAAAATAGTTCCGGGACTATTACTAGGTTTAATCCCGATTAAACGCTATCTAAATGTAGTTTTCGGGATTATTACTAAATTTAATACCAATCAAAAGCGATCTAAATGTATTTCCGGGACTATTATTAGGTTTAATGCCAATTACAGACCTTGCTTCATGCCAAATTTTAGGGTTCTAGGTTAACAGGAAGTACCTACCTATAAATGATTCAATTGAGAGTGTCGAAATGTATGTTTTTTACGACATAAACGGCCATATCTTTTTTTCATTAATTTAGAAGTTTGATTTTTTCACAGTTTCAAGGGACCGCAGACCCGAGTATTATGGTTTTCATTTCAACCCGATACCACCACGCGTTCTCGAGCAAGGGTATTGACAGACAGACAGACGGACAACAAAGTGATCATATAAGGGATCCGTTTTTTCCTTTTAAGGTACGGAACCCTAAAAAAATAGTCTGAGTAACTTCAAAAGTTAAATAAGTAGTAGAGTTGAAGCCATAGCCGAGAGCCGCGAAGCAACGCTGCGTGTATATTCAAGCATTCCATGGTGACATATTAATATTATAAAATCTCAGGATTTACCGATCGTGATCCAATTTGAAAAATTCTTTCTATGTAGAATATACATTCCGGGTGTCGCCACTGTGCGGAACACCCGGAGGACACGGTGGAGCACACTGTAGAGGTGTGCCCCGCCTGGGCGGAGCATCGCCGTGTGCTCGTGGGGGCGATCGGCGGCAGCGATCTCTCTCGCCGGGCCTTGGTTCAGGCCATGGGCCGGAGTGAGGAGGGATGGCAGGCGGTCGTCTCCTTCTGCGAAGCAGTAATTTATTTATTTATTGAGTAGGCACCTCAACGACTTACCCACTAAGACATACACAAACAAAAACACAAACAGTTTTAAGCATAGTGAATACGTCACTTACAGAGGTGCACAGTATTGACAAAAAAAAAGAAAACATATTAGACAAATGCAAATGTAATGCTAGCAAAGGAGGAGGCCGACCGCATCAGGCAGAGGCAACGGGGAGCTCGCCCCAGCCGCCGCCGGGATTCCGATCCCGATTTCCGGCCACCGTAGGCGCGGGCTCGCGGACGGCGTGCAATGGGTAGCACGCTGTCCGATCGTCCGGTAACCGACCGGACCGAGCCCAAGTCGTCGACAGCGTGTTCTGTTCCCGCGCGCCTCAAGGAGCGGTCAGCACACCGAAGAGGCCCAGCCTGCTAGCTGCAGGCAGGCAGGGTCGAAGCCTACTGGGCCCATGGGTCAGTTTCCGAAAGGAATACCTGGCCCCGGTACGATAGGCAACGAAGGAACGGGGTAGGTTTTTAGTCAGAGTCTGACACTACTTCCCGCTCCGCCCAAGGGCGGGATTTGTCACTGGATGATTTTACCTACCATAAAAAAAAGTATTCCATGGTTTATTTCCGAATTTCTTTATTAGATCTTCACCAAATTTAATTGGGAACAAAGTTGGGGTACTCTCTTCTAAACAAAAAAGTCATATAACATCTTAACATTTTTGCCTAAAATATCGTTGAACACTATCCGGAGCGATCAAGGTAAAAAAATCAATTAGACGACTAAGGGCGGGTTTCTGAATTGAGTATTTTGAGTTAAGAACGTCTCAAACCATACTTAAATGCCAAATTTTGACAGTTTTACAGGCTAAAGTAGAGTTTGAGTAATTCTCAACTTCAAATTCTCAAATCAGAAATCGGGGGTAAAGAACCAAAGGAAGTTCTCTTCATTGTAACTATACTAAAGATTGATTTACAAATAAAAACACGTATTTTAATGATTATATTAATGACAGAATTTGAACTTGTGCTCAATACTGTGATCACGTGATCACGGTATAAATTCCGATAATTGAAAGCCCTAGTTACGTACGTTCTAGTAAGTTCGTAAAATGTTGATCGAATGAAACCTGAACCTTGCGTGGAAGTGAATCAATGGCGTAAAACAGAGGGAATAACATAAATAACGCATAAATACCTCCCAGTTATTATTATTAGGGCCTATGCACGACTTCGTCCTCAACGGCGAGCGGCGCGGCGAGCGGGACCGTATCGGTAGGCGATTGGTCGAGCTCGCGCCGCTATGGCCGCCATAAGCGGCGTCGACCAATCGCCTAACGATACCGCCCCGCAAACCGCGTCGCTCGTAGCTAAGACCGAAGTCGTGAATACACTGTTATCGTCCTACTGTTTTTAAAAAGCCTATGTTGCACGGTTAAGCGTTGCATAATTGTATTTTTAACAAGGATATCTATGATTTTTAATGTGCACATGCCGTAAATTGGTTTTATACGTTATAAAATAATATTCCTATTTCTTAGCCAAATAACCATTTTTATAATTTTAAATGCTTGATTGAACTTTGAAATAGTTTTTTACTGATACTACTAATAATAGATAAAACCGCGAAGAGTATTTAAAGTTAAATGGACTTTGGATTTATGCAAAAACTACTGATTTTTAATGAAACTACAATAATAGGTATAGCTTATACAACAAAATAACACATAGGTTGTAATTTATTAAGATATTGTTTAAATAATTGACTAAAATATAACGATAAGTGTCAAATAAGTAGGAAAAAAATTATGTCTTCTTCTTATTTGTCTGCGCAGACGAAGTCACGGGCACCAGCTAGTATATAAAATGTTCAGTTTGGATTATAATGTTTGATTAGCTAAGTGAAGTCATTCTAAATTCAATATGGCGGACTTGTTATTTTTTTGTGCTCCCCATGATATGGATATGAATTAAAAGGATAGAGAAAACTAAAAAATCGCGAAATTGTTTGTTCATTTACACATAGGGTTACCATATCTCAGGATTTGTCCTGAGATTTCAGGATTATTCGACTCTTCTCAGGATTCCGGCCGGATTTAGCAAATCTAGTGATAGCTCAGGATTTTTAATAAAAAACAGGTTACATTTTAAAGATCTCTCTTATTAAACTACTAAAAATAATCTTCTTTTGGTAACAATTGCAGTTAAAATCAATACTTATGTATTAATTTAAAACAAACTTAAAATAATCTTCTTTTGGTAACAATTGCAGTTAAAATCAATACTTATTTATCGAAGTAAAACGAACTAAAAACAATCTTCTTTTGGTAACAATTGCAGCTGCAGTTAAAATCAATCCTTATTTATCAAAGTAAAACAAACTAAAAATAATCATCTTCATTAAAAATAATGTTACCAACATTTGCAGGTGAAATCAATACTTATTTATCCAAATAGGTACTTAATTAATTTTGTCGTATTTAATATTTGAAGAAACCTTTTTAAGTAAATTCTTTTCTTTGATTATTGATTTATAAAATGCCTCACAAGTTAAACTCTTCAAGTTATATTGAACTAAAAGTAGAGCTCGAACTGAAGACACGTTTAGTCGGTTTCTTTCTTTCGACCATTGAGCTCCCATGATAGAAAAAACTCTTTCTACGTTTGCATTTTGAGCTGTTATTGCAAATATATATTGACAAATACGCAGTATCTCTGGCAATCGTGAAATACCTATTGTCTTGAAAATGTTTGCCCACAACGCATGAAGCATTACGTCAAAAAATGCTTCTTCCTGTTTTGTCAAAAAACTATTCAGAGATGCAATTTCATCGAATAACTTCACATCATCTATGTGTATTCCTTTTCCATTTAGATAATGAATTGATAAAGCAATCTGATCAAAGTCGATCATTTGGCCCTTTTTCAGCATCAACCAATTAAAGACTTTGAAATCATCTAAAGGCGTCATCCACTTAATCAGATATTCTACGCAAGTCTTATACATATTTTTAAGGTCGTGCTTGAAAACTTCTTGGTTTTCCGCAGTGCACTTAGCCAGCAACTCTCGCACTTTAAGTGGCATGAAGTTTGCGTTCGCTCGTGCAACTAAAATTTCATGTGTGGATTCGAGGATTCTTTTAATATCTAAAACAGAATTGTTTTCTTTTTCGATGTCTTCAATTTTCGTCTGAAATATTGACATTAATGAGTGAGCAAGAAATAAATAAACTTCGCTGAGTTCATTTTCAAAAAAGTTCTTCAAAGTAATTGGTACACCAGGAGTAGATAAAAAGTACTGTTTCAACGGTTCATACATCTTCAATATTCTTTCGATCGCTGGAAACAGACTAAGCCATCGGGTCTTGCTATGAAACAATAGTTTCTGATAATTGACGTCTATATATTCGCTGATATCCTTCAACGCCTCCGTGCGTACGGTGTATACGGAAAAATAATTAAACAGCTTCATTACTACAGATTCTATATCAATATGCAGATTATCAGTGCCATGTTGAATACAATTGTGTAGTATGTGCGCTGGGCACCCAACTCCTACGATATCTTTGTCCAGAAAGTTTTTTAAATTAGTCCAAACATTTTGTCCCGGTTGCCGATTTACTCCGCCAAAATTAACATTAGCGTTGTCTGCTGTAAATGATACACATTTCATCAACAAGTCGTACTTTTGCAAGCTTGTTTTAATTATCTCTGTTATAGTGTCAGCATTTTCATTGGGTGTGCTCAGCACATCCAGCAGTTTTGTTTTAATTCCTTCTTGCCAGTCGAAGAATTGTATCATAATTGGAAATATTTTTTCAGCACCGTGATTACTTGCATCTGTGGAAACGCCCAAGAAGTTGACATTTTGTAATGAGACTTGTACCTGTTCAATTACCCACGGAGATATCACGCCCGTTACAATGGCCTCAGTCTTCGTTCGTGCACAAGAAATACTCTTCGCAGTGTTGGAATCAGCAAATATAGCCTTAACCAGTTGGCTGGTGCAATCCATAGATTTAAATGACTGGTGATGTTTCACTGTGTGGAAAGCTAAAGTGGCTTCAGCGGCGGATATTTGGTCTGTCAGTCCAGAACTTTGTGGTTGAAATAAAGAGTCGATTTTGGTGTTACTTGAAACAGTCAGACTATTTTTTTTATGTTTTTCCGTTAGGATATGTTTTTCAATATCAGCAGCTCCCTTGAACTTAATTGAAAAATGATTGTTACATATTGAACAAAACACTTCGGTAGGTTCTCTTCCATCTTTCATAATCGGAAATATTTGTTTTAAAGTATCTGTGAATGTACACACGTATCGTGGTCGTTTGGTACTTGAAGACATTTTAAACTGGTATCAACAGATAAATCCAACAGATGGAGCGTAGTCCAACCCTCGCAATGGCGCAAGACGAACTGACTGAGTGAGCGAGCGAGCGGCAACCGCGCTGCGGGGCGACGGGCGCATCCCTCCTCCCTCCGCCCCGCTGTTTTGAGTGCGATGTACATACAAGCTTGTAACGCGTCGCGTAAAACGCGTGCGCAAGATCCGCAGTGTATACAACGATAATAATACGTTTTTGAGAGAAAATTCTCATCTGTAGAAAATCTCAGGACTTTTCCATGGAAATCAGGCCTTTTCTCCGGACTTTTGATTTTTTCATCTGGTAACCCTATTTACACACGAATCATTTATCACGACAAGCGTTGATATCATATGAATCTTTAATACTCATCTTTTGTACTTTTTTTTACACATTGTTGTCTATATTTCTGTTATTATCTCTTTCTGGAAGATTTTTAAGCACTTTATTCTTTTGTAATCATATTTATAATGTACCTACTAGCTGACAAACGTTGTTCTGCTATACAAATTTTCAAGGAAAAATTAGGGAGTAAAGCAGGATACTCTCGAAAAACATAACATAACCCTCCTTCTGACGCAGTCGCGTAAAAGATACGACCTATTCTCAAACCTACCGAATATACATAAATCACTTAATAATTTGTCCAGCCGTTTCGGAGGAGTTCGATAATAACTAATAAGTGTTTGACACGAGATTTTATGAATATATTAGATTTATCTTTTACTGTTCCTATGTGTGTACCAGGCTAATAAAATTAATATATATTCATAATAATATTTATTCAAAAAATTCATATTACATTTTAATACTGAATTACAAAATAAAAGCATTCATTTTTGATTTATCACTTCATATTATTTCTGTGAAGGCAAATTCGTAGTCAGATCTCAGTTGAACCTGTTTTCCGATAAATAATTCAATTATAACGTTAATATTTAGTCATAATAATATTTATTCACAAAATTACGTAAAAATTATAAAAAAAAACACATTTTATTACTGAATAACAAAATAAATTCATGAATTTTTTGGTATGTCAATCCGTGTCTATTACCGACCTACTTTCTGTGAAGACAAATTCATAGTCAGATCTCATTTGAGCTTGTTGTCCTATAAATAATTCAATTGACACGTCTATATTTAGAATTTAAAACTTCTAAGAGAAAAACTCTATCACTTTTATGCGGTAACATTTGAATTTGCCGTATTAAACCATCATACACCTTACGTTCACACTGTTCATATAATTTAGGTAGGTTCAATTCGTCATAAAGCTGCTTGATGCGTTTCACGTGCTCTGGGTCTTTGCTGCCATAGTATTCTTGGAAAACAGCACGTTGTGCATCGTTGCAGTGCTGCAGCGCTGTTGCAGCCACCCAGGAACATTTGCCTTCTTGAATATCTCTGCCAGTCTTCCCCGTGACGGTTTCAATACCATAGGCGTCCAAGTAGTCATCCTTTAAACAAAAATAGTATTTTTTTTACTTACACAATAACACGGCCTACCGACACCACATGACTGGGCCCTAGGCTGCTCTCTTAACCAGTTTAGTTTCTACATTCGGCAAGAAAACTTGTGTCATTAGAGAGAAAATAGTGGATTGGTTATTGTGCACTTATGAAATATGAGAAATAAACAAAGAAAAAAGAAAAAGACCAGTAGGCAGTGCCGTAGCTACTAAGGGGCTAGGTGGGGCCGCGCCCCAGGGCCCCCAAGCTCGGGAGGTCCTTGTTGCTAGATTAACAACCCGCTTATTGAATGAGGGAAAAATTCTTCCAGCTTCGGATTCTAAATCAAATAGGCTGCAACACTAATAAAGCAACTTATTTAAAAAATACAGTTTCCACTTTTATTCAATCGTGGGGAATACCCCTGCACTATTTCTATTGTTTGTGCAGTGTCACCACCAAAAATTCTTGCTAAAATCAGCAAATTCTAAAATCATACATGGTATAAAATATTATAACAGATAAACACCTAGGAATTAATTTAAATCTATTAAGAGCACACAATTTCTTACATCTCTAGATATTTTGGTCACGGATATCTTGCGGGTATCAACTAGGTTTCTATCTTTGAACATAAAAAGAGAAATTGACTGACTGTCATATCATCTCACGGCGAGAAAGAGGACATTCGTTTGTTTACGTACAATAGAATGGTAGTGACCACTGACCACTGAAGTGTTGGTTGAAAAGCTTACTCAAGAAGATTCGGTACTTAAGCAGCAAAAGTTACCGTCGCGTATCATATTAACGACGATGACGTCTGTCGTTGATTGTTGTGTGTGCATATAACTTAGATTTTTCTAATAGATAAAGTTGCTTTGCATTTTTTAAATATTTATAGTGTATTATATACCTTATATATTATATTATATATAGTATATTATATTATTTATAGTATTTAAAGCCTAAACAGTTTAGGGGCCCTAAGTTGATTTTTTCCCCAGGGCCCTTGATCGTCTAGCTACGCCACTGCCAGTAGGAATCGCTTAGTTTTCAAGCGATACTGGTCTTTTACGTAGATTTAAAATAAATTTTAAAATCATTTATTTCACAGTGAAAGTGCTCATTGCGTCGCTGCCGGCCACTAAAATTTCGGTATGAATTGGCCCTTACAAACAGACCAAAACTATTTTGCCAGCAACCTCCATACTGCTTCCATTTAGCAAACTTTGACAGTATCTGTCTCTGGCGTAATATTCTTTAAGAAAACAGCCTTGAGCGCAGCGCCGCCGCAGCGACGAACATCCAAATATACGTTACATTGGAATTTAACCTAATGACTATTAGATTGTTAATTCAATGCACCTATTTGGATTTTGGACGCTGCGCTGCGCTCAAGGCTGTTTTCTTTGGGAATAGCACTGCTGGACTGAACTCAACTGCCAACTTAGAGTTTTTAAGATTTGAAGTTATAACTTAGACGTGAAATGGGCCATTTTGATAGTTGTAAAATACAAGATGATTTTTACCTGATATTGCATGAGTCTCCCGAATTCGCTACAAATATTACTTAATTCTTCAGTAGCTTTCTGTTTTCCATTCTTCACTAAAAGCAGTGGCAAAAATATTGGCAATTTGAAGCTGTAGTATGAACATTTGTTTTTAGCAATAGTGTCGACTAGGTCCATGTTGAATACATCGAGATTGCCTTTATCTTTGTTATAACTTGTCCATAAATCTAAATGT
Source organism: Leucania comma (assembly GCA_958295575.1). NCBI lineage: Eukaryota > Metazoa > Arthropoda > Insecta > Lepidoptera > Noctuidae > Leucania > Leucania comma. The sequence goes on along the minus strand of OY282480.1, from coordinate 13,765,411 downwards.
TCTCCCATTGTTGCTCTGTATACCGACTGTAAAAGAATAGTAGATTATGTGACTAGATCATTGCTCGGGAGTTAATTGTAAAAGACATGAGAGTCAAAGAGTTTTTACCCGACTACGGCAAAGCCAAAGGAGGGTTATGATTTTGACCGGCTATGTATGTATGTAAGTATGTTCATCTGTTCCCTCATATCTCCTAATCTACTTATCGGCACTCGATGTATGAGGTATCTTTAGAACCGTCTTATTCGTTCGCTGAACATAGGCTAAGTAACGTGTCACAAAAATCGATGTGGCGCCCTCTAGCGGACAAAAAGTAATGTGTTAAAAATATAATAGTTTGGTGTTGTAATCGGGTTAGGATTTTACTTTTTTTTTGAGTTATTGTAATGAAAGAACGGGAGAGGTAAAGAAAATTAAAAGTATAGAATCTTAGGGTGTTTTTTAATTATCATGCGCATTTCATCACGCATGCGATTTTGCTCCGCATGCGTAACCTCCGCAAATGTCCTTTACATACAAGTATTTATTGTAATGCGAGCAATACGCACGCGGGATGCGTTTTTAGGCCTTTCGAAATTTTCTGCATGCAGAGCAAATCCATATGCGTGATGAAATCCGCATGATTCTACAAACACTAAGCTCCTATAGTTTAAATTTTCTTTATCTCTTCCGTTTTCATTAGGTACTTTTTTTCTAACAAATTTTTTTTTGTTCGTGGCCTGTTTGTTTTTTTCCTATACTCGTTTCATGCACGTAGATATATTTTAATTCATTTCATAAGGTTTGAGCCTATACACCGTTAAATTTTGGTCGATTTAATCCCGCGGAGGGTCGATTCGATACATGAAACACTATCGATTTGTAAGAATAAAAATGAAAAATAAAGTACTTTTTTTTCAAACTCGAATTAATTTACGCATGTACGAAATTAATTTCTTTAAGTAAACGTCAGCTGAGCGAGGTCAATGAAGGTAGTTAGTACGCAATGACCACAGCTACCTACAAGGTCATTGACTCGTTTACTTAAAGAAATTAATTTCGTACATGCGTATTTTCATTCGAGTTTTATAAAAAAAAGTACTTTATTTTTTAATATTATCTTTACAAATCGATAGTGTTTCATGTACCAAATCGACCCTCCACGGGATTAAAACAACCAAAATTTGACGGTGTATAGTCGATGGTTTGAGGGAATTGTATTACGAGTATGGGACAAGGCATTTCTGACCGAATTAGACTTAATATAAAAAATGAAATATACCTCATTAAAGTATCTCATTAAATCAGCATAAATAAGTGTTTTCCCGAAGTAAAGATCCATTATTTCTAGCGCCGATTGGTATAGGAGTAAAGAGTCGTTGATACCAGAGAGACCAACATTTGGTTGTGTGTGCCAGCAAGGTTGCCCTCGTCGAACGGTTCCATTATCTACTATATCATCCAAAATTAAAATTGTTGACTGCAACTGTGTCAATAAGAATTACAGTACAGTTAGTAAGTACATTGTTTTCTCAAATATCTGATTTTTTTGGTCGTCAAATAAATGAAATATCTAATAATGATTTACCATTTCGGAACACCAGCCTAAAACGCGAGCAGAATGCTGAGTATCTTCGGAGTAGTATTCAGGTTCTTCAAACATTCTGTATCCAATGGAAACCATTAGTCCTCTGCCCAATTTTCCTCCTCCCAACATGTATTCTAATAACTGTAACAGAATGAACATTTCATCAAAAAATACCCTGACAGGTTCTCGGAGGAATATTTTCCAGCAGGATATGCGGTAAAAGGTAACAAGGATGATCAGTGGATCATAAGTCACAATCATGGCCATAGTTTCTTCTTTGAGGAGTGGCTGGAGAGGCGCCACGTTGTCCTTATCTGACGCATGATACAGGTCTGACACGGTAAGTTCGAAAGGTTCCTGTTCCATATTCAGGCCGAAGAAACACACTCGGGTGTCACCATTATGCAGACCCTTCGAAGGGCACTTACGGTGGATCATACCATAGACGTGGTCACGTGGTAGCAAGGCCTGAGCCTAGGCCCAGAGCGAGAAGGAATGGAATGTGGTCGCCTCTTTCTGTGAAGCAGTAATGCTAAAGGCGGCACGCGTGAGGGAACGGACATTCACGGACCTCTTCACGCACCAGCCACCGCTCCGGGCGTTAGAAGTCACAAGGCGATTCCTGGCCATTGTAGGCGTGGGGTTACAGACGAAGGGTAGCTCGCCGACCGGTCGTCCGTTAACCCGCCGGACCGAGCCCGAGTCTTCGACGGCGCAGTGTTCTACCTGTCAGCAAAGCCGATGCCCACTAGGGCCACGCAGAAATCTTGAAAGGGAAACCCGCAGTCCTAGAACGCAAAGGGTAATCAAAGGATACAGGTGTGGTTTTAGTCAGTAAAAGTCTGATACGCCCTCACTCCTAAAGCGAGAGAAATCATCAGATGATTTTCCACCGAAAAAAAACCTATGTGGCACTTAATTACGGAACCATTAGTAACATCATTAATTTATTTAATCAAAGAATTGAGAAAATTATTGAATTTATATTTTATTCCACCGTTTTTTTTTTGGTGGAAAATCACCCAATGACTTCTCACCTTCTTGGGCGGAGCGGGATCAGTGTCAGACTTTTACTTACTAAAATCCATTCCTGTTCCTTTGTCTTCGTTTCAGAGCCACGGGGTTCTCTTTCACACAAGCCATGGCCCCAGTAGGCTTCGATCCTGCTGGGCACCTACGGTTGCTGACATCTCGTTGAGGCGCGCGCGGAACATCACGCGCCATCGACGACTCGAGTTCGGAATCCGGACGCTTACCGGACGGCCGGATGGCGAGTTACCCACTACTCGCCGTCCACAAGCTCTCGCATTGTACCGTATTAACAGGCCTGCCAACTATTTACCATTTATTAAAAACATAACAATATACTTACTAACCTTTTTTACCCAACTTCCAACTTGAGGTACATCTTCTAGCTTAGGTCCGGTAACTACAGAGTTAATAACTTCAGGCAGAACATCTAAAAAGGCTTTTCTTTCTGTGATCATGTCAAAACTTGGTACACTAGGTCCATCTGTACTTTTATGCAGTTGCATAGACAGCTGTCGTATCTGGTTGTAAAGCACTTTGTTCCGTCGGATAAACGCAGCCATTTTAACTGGCCAGGTTTAGTCACATGCAAAAAATGAGGATACAATAAATATTTGTGAAATATTTATACACCGTTAAATTTTGGTCGTTTTAATCCCGTGGAGGGTCGATTCGGTACATGAAACACTATCGATTTGTAAAGATAAAATTAAAAATAAAGTATACAGATACAGTAAATGATAGCATCATCATAAGTTTATAATGATGCTATGATTTACAGAATAGATTTATCAACTATTTGATTAATAAATATAAGAATTTGCCGGAATATCCCTCCAGTTTTTAATTGGAGATATCGGCCCAGACATAGGCCCGTTCTAATAAACTGGTCCGGACGAATCTATGCACATTTGACTCGCAGGCCAGTTTTTGCTTGGACGAGATGTCCCATAATCCCGCTAGGTGAAGCTGCAAGCGAGTTCTCAATTTTTTATCCTCACGAATGTGACACATCAAAAAACGTTTGAGATGCAAAAGATGTAAAAGATGCAAAAGATGCATGAAAGCAAAAGATGGAATATTTTTTTAATTTTACTTTTTAAAGGAATGTTGCTTACGTGACATTATTATTATTATTATTTATTATACTCCACCACACACACCCTTCCATCCTTCCTACACACACACAAAAAAAGACATCCTTAAAAGGACACCCTTTTTATAAAAAAGATATACTTTTTGAAATAAAAAATTTAAAGAAAAAGATTTTTTATTTAGTACAAGATAGCTAGGCCTTTGCCCTGCAGTGGGACACTACAGGCTCATAATAATAATAACAAGATAACTCCTCCCCTGGCTTGAACACATGCGGCAATCCTTCTTGGCATGCTGAGAATTAAGTTATCCAGCATTTCTTGCGGTAACCTGTCCCATTCTTGAATAACGGCTTCCCTGATCTCTGGCACTGTCTGCGGAGGTGGCTGACGGTTCCAAACAGCTCGCTTGACAGTATCCCACGCGTGCTCTATCGGGTTTAAGTCAGGCGAGCCGGCAGGCCAGTCTAACCTTGTAATGTCGTATTCACACAGAGCAGCGTTGATTCCTTGAGCTCGATGTGCGGGTGCATTATCGTCAATCATTACGAATCGAGGGCCATGGTTTATTCTAAATGACCTGACAATCCATCAATAGCAATGGTTTGGTACAAAGCTGCAGTCATCGAGCCACGATACGGGATCAACGGCGTTCTAGCACCAATCATTATACCGCCCCACAAGGATACCGGTTTCTCGCCTTGTTTAACGGTTCCGGTGGCAGTTCTTTGTCTTTCAGCATCCCCACGTCTTCTCCAGACACGAAGACGTCGGTTGTCTGGATAAGTGCTAATTCTGGACTCGTCAACGAAGAGACAATTCCGCCAAATGTTTTCCTCGTCGTTTTCTTCATTTTTGGCGGAGTCTAGCCCACTGCAATCTAGGTCGCTGTTGTTGCTGTGAGTTCAGGGGTGCTCGCCAGGATCTCCTCGCTCGTAATCCTGGTGTAAGCAATTCCTGATGGTCTAAGTGCTAATTTCTAGTCCAGTAGCAGCCCGCAACTCAGCTTTTATTTTAGTGGCATTCGTTGTTGGGTCTCGGGCAGTCAGCAATCTGATGTAACGCTTCTGAGCAACAGTAAAAACAGTTGGCCGACCACTGCGAGGTCGATCAGCAAAGTTATCCATGCCGCGATACGTCCGTAACGTGTTCACGACACATGATTGGGATACAACCACTCTGCGCGCTATTTCTCTCGTAGAATGTCCTTCTTCCCCCAAAGTTAACAATTCTTGCTCGTAAAACTTCTGGTAATCCCCTCGGCATCTTTTTGAATGAACTCCTGCTTCAAAAAGTCAGAAAAAACGCTTGAATCAAGTTGGTCAGATTTCTGAATGAGTGAAAAACAATTGATATTTTAAATTATTTTCTTATTAGAAGATTCGATTTTTAAAAGAAGAATCTTAGACAAAAAAAAACTTTTTATTCTAACGTAAAAAAAAAACGATTTCGTATTATCAAAGTGATCTCAAACTTTTTTTGATGTATCATACACACATATTTAGAAATATAAATATGTTTTTCAGTTGTCTAGTAACTACTCATAACAGAAGCTCCGCTTAGCTTCGGACTAGACGGCATTGTGTGGTAGTTGTGGAATATTATATTAATAAAAAATCTTTACAATGTATGTGTAAACATCACGTTAGGAATGCTCTCTCATAAATAGTAAGACATTGTTACTACCATGAGGCTTCGCTCTGGTCACATTCCATCGAGGAAGTTTACGTTCCTTATGGGCATCACATCTTCGCTTAACTTCAAAAAATGCGGAATTATCGAGAACGTACATCATATTCTGGTGGAATGTGAGCGGGGCGAACGCGTCAGGAGAAATTGGTTTAGCACTTTAAATTTGTTAGATCGGTATCTGCAACAGTATTCTATCGAAACCTATAAAATTAACATGAACCATGCCTTGTTTGTCGTAGCAATAAGGTCGGTTTTCGTAGTTCATATTTTCCCACTTACCTACCTACTGGCAGTTTACTGGCTGCATACCTACCTACTTAATTTGATTTTTGAGACAAAGTCAAAGAAATAATTATATTCAATATCAGCTTTGCGGCTCACATGCAATTTTTGTGCCTTTCTTTTAGGTAGTTACTCAAGCCTCAAGCGAACCCACAAAACAAGCAAGCATTCGCACACCTATTGTCTTTCTATTGTGTCTGTAATTAAGGTATCCAAATTGATATGATTAAAAACAACAATGTTCTTAGGTAGTATATTAGGTACTGACCAGCAAGCACCACAGGATGAAACCAACTCCACTACTTTAATGAAAATAGATGGGTGTGTCAAATTTTCGTTAATTCAATCCTCGCCAGCTCCCACGTCAAAAAACAACTACGAACAATAGAATAAATAATAATTAAAACTTACTTATTGACCGCTAATTTTGTAAAGGATGTGGATTAACATTTTTCACTTCATATAAAATGGTTTTCGTTCCGTAAAAGTGGTTAAGTATCCAATCAATAGTAGGCAAATACAATATAGTTCACTTAGATACGTACCTAGATACGTACCTAGATACAAAAAATCAAGGTATTGAATGTAACGTATACGTCAATAAAGGCAGAGACTCGGTAACGACTGCGTGTATTAAAATCTGTCTTAATCTCTAATCTACCCTCATAAATTTAGGTAATATTCAAGTACCGACATATTATTTACCCTTTATATTTTATAGTAATTTAGTCATAAATTAAACTGTCTGTCTTATCAGAATTAACAATAAATCATTTATTGAGCAGATAAATTTATAATATGTTGTTATGAACGTACAGACACAATAATTTAAAGATATTTTATAGAAAGAAAACTTAATGTAATTAGGCGATCGTAAAAGTGTTTTATCCTTCCGTCGAGTGAACACAGATAACGAAAAAGTACCTACGTAAAGTTGACAAAAAATAAAATGCCCGTTTTCACATTTGTATTTTGACTACCTAGCAGCGGCTTGTCCGATGTAGTGTAGCTACTAGGGAATGCAATACCGGCCTAAATTAAAAACTGTAATTTATTCGGATTTCCCAAAAAAACCCGGTTAACCAATTCGAAAATAAGTTTTTTTATTGTTTGTGTAAATTATATTTTTAAACCGATTGTGAAATTCAGGCCGCGTTTAGTATTTAAATATAAACTTATCTACATAATAGAAATGTAAATGTATTTATTCATCAAAAAAAAATGCAAAAATGTTTTTATATAAATATCACGCATGAATATAAATGACTATAAAATATAAAACTCAACATAACACTGTTATCAAATTAACCATATTAAGAACTTTTTCATTAAAAACTCTAACTAGGGAATGCAAAACCCGCCAAAATTAAAACCCGGTTTTCACCCCGTTTTCGGTGAAGCCGGTTTCAAAATAAGTTTTTTTTTTAATTTATTTTTTAAGTGAATATTTTAAATTTTTAGTAAAATTCAGGTAACTTACAACTTGTTTAATTTTAATAATTAATTACAAACTTATCTGTTCAAAATAAATTGTATACCTTATACGGCCATAAATTCTGTTTCAAATAAAAAAATCTTAGCTTCATAAAAACGAATGCTTTAGAATGATATCGTACATAGAGAATCTAAACCAGAAATTAATACATACATATCCTCAAAATATCTACCCTTAGCCTTAACACGGGTCTTTGCAGTCAGGCCACGCGTCTATCGGTTGTTTGTACACTTTGACTATAAATATAAGAAAGGAGGGGATATGTTACGCAGTGAAAAATGTGTCAGTCAGAACACATGTCTCCAGTTTGACCTTACCACCACCATCACTGCTACACATGCAGCAATAGTTCCGCAGTCGCGCACACACCCGCAAATTATAAATCTGACCATACTACACAGTCAGTTATAAACAGAGATCGGAATAGGTAGAGCTGTTTTATGTACTTGCCAGAGGTTAGAATAATATGAATATTCCCCGAGTCCCGGGATTTGGTTTTTAAGTAATAAAATCATAAAAAAAAACTTATTCTCGCCTTCGGGACTAATGAAAGATTACTTCCTTTCTGACGGATAAGAAGGACGGGATTAAGGATAGTCTAATAAATAGATAAATTTGATTCATACTACTCGTACTACTTATTTCTTATTTTAATTTATTTTATTTTACTGTATGTGAGAGGTACAAATAAACATTTTTCTATAAGAAAGAAAGAAACGGAACGTTTTACAGAGTAGTACTCTGTAAAATTAACAAAATAAATAAATATAGGTACATTATTTTACTTCAGATATCCAACCAATCGACATTGTGTGTCGATAGTCTATATTAGTAGATCTGTACAGGCGCATCACTAACTCGCCGCAACTGACTGCGGCCTTATTATGAAATACACCGCACTGGTAAAGTATCGTTATGTTATTTTTATATTGTTTGTCCATTTACTGCAATGATCCAACTATGCTAATACCTCCAGAGTTTAGGGGTTAGTGGCCCTGACTGCTATGCCGGAGATCGTGAGTTCGATTCTCACCCAGGACAAATGTTTGTGTGATGAGCACGATCATTTGTTCTGTGTCTGGGTGTAATTTATCTATAATATGTATGTATTTAGGACAAACCTGGAAGTACGGTTAAGATCCCTTCCAGCTTCCAGCACCTTACTGGATTATACATTCTTCTCCCGAGCATGATTGCTCTTGTGAATCTCCACTCAAGCCAGCCAATAAAGGCAAGAGAGAGGTGGGAGCTCTGTTTCTCGTCAGTGTCTACGGCCGGTCAATAAAGGCAAGCCACAGATGAAGAACAAGAATTCTCCCGGGATATCGGGTCCGTGGGGTCGCTAATGCCCAACAGTTCGCCACAAAACTGCCTTGCGGATTGTATCTCTCTTAGTCTGGCCCCTCACCCTAGGCATGTTACGGCGAAGCAAACGCTACAGATACAGACCTAGGGTTTATTGGAGGGCGCAAGCCCCACTACGACGTCAACGTAGAGATATGGCGATGAGGTTATTATTATTATAGATACTATTTTATCATCAACAAAATAAACAAAACATGGTAAATGTAACCACATTACCAATACGTTACAATTACTTTATATTCAATTTTATGTAGGTATTTTTAGGAACAAAAAGTAACAAGAGAAAATAATCTTGCGGGCAGGATAAACGAATGCATTTCGAATAAACGACTCGTTTATCCCACTTTTGAGATGTCAACTTTAGAGGATGATTTGATATGAAGCTTATTTAATGTACGGGGTAGGTAATGGAAATAAAACTGCCAATAAAAACACTTTTTACAAAAACAATACAACCGACTTTAATGTAAAAAACCGGGCAAATGCGAGTCGGACTCGCGCGTTATGTTATCTCGGAAGTATTTTATATAATTAATGAAATTAAAAAAATACTGTTGAGATAATAAAAAATCAAACATTATCTAATTTACAATTAACATAATTAATATGCATAAGAAATACACAACTGTATAGTTAAATCTCAGTACAGAATGAATCTGTTCCCCAATAAATGATTCAATTAAGACGTTTATAGATGGTGTTTAAAATTTGTAAGAGAAAAACCTTATCTCTTTCATTCGGTAAGGCTTGAATTTGGCGCGTCAAATCATCTAACATCTTACGTTCACACTGTTCATACAATTGAGGTAGGTTCAATTCATCATAAAGCTGCTTGATGCGCTTTACGTGCTCTGGGTCTTTGCTGCCGTAGTATTCTTTGAAAATGGCACGTTGTGCATCGTTGCAGTGCTGCAGCGCTGTTACGGCTACCCAGGTACATTTGCCTTCTTGGATATCTCTGCGAGTCTTCCCCGTGATGGTTTCAGTACCATAGGCGTCCATGTAGTCATCCTTTAAATAAAAACAGTATCTATAAATATTTCTCATAAGTGTCGCAGAAAAATAGTTCTGTGTGGAATACCCAGGTGAATTCAGGATCAGTATCTTTTTTTTTTTAAACTTTGCCTCACAATTAAGAATAACTCTGGCATCGTGAGGTTTTTTAATGATAGGAAAACATCCGATGACTTCTTCCGCTCTAGAGCGGAGCACGAGCGTGTGTTAGACTTTTACTGACTAAAACCTTACGTATGTTCCTTCTTTGCGCCTATGTTCATTCCCGGACCTCGGAAGGGAATTTCCCTTTCTGAAGTCAACCATCAAGTACATCAGGGCCGAAGCTCTGATACAACATTTCGCGCCGTCGACTCGGGATCGGTCCTGAATCAGACGGCAAGCTACCTATTGCTCGTCTTCCGCAAACTAGCGCCTACACTGGCCGGGAATCGCCTTGCGACTCCTATGGTGTTCACCGATTGATCCGAACAATGGTGGCACCCGGGCCATTCTTTCGTCTGAATCCGTAACTTAAATTCCTCGCACACGCTATGTCCGATGAGGACCTGCGTCAGGTGGAAAGTGAGGACAGCGTGTGTCCAGCCAGTCCTCAAAGAGGGGACTTACCGCCGCAATTGTGGCGTACCTAATGTGTGGGATTGAATTCTCGACTAGCGATGGCGGCCCTACTATGAGGAGATGAGCCAGAATTTTGAGGGTAGTCAAATAATAACTAAATAATTTACCTGGCATTGCATCAGTTTCCCAAATTCGATACAAATATTACTTAATTCTTCAGTAGCTTTCTGTTTTCCGTTCTTCACTAAAAGCAGTGGCACAAATATTGGCAATTTGAAGCTGTAGTATCCTAATTTGTTGATAGCAATATCATTGATTAGGTCCATGTTGAATATATCGAGATTGTTTTTTTCTTTGTTGTAGTTTGACCGTAAATCTAAATGTTGTGCTAGTGTCACTCTGTATACTGACTGTAAAATAATGATATGTAATGTATATGTTACCGGAAATCTGTATAATTCAGGTATTCTATACAATACTTAGGCAATGTACAGTTTACCTGGGGCGTCCAGGCAATGTATGAAATATTATGATTATTAGTTTTTCATTACATACTTTACCTAGGTAATGTATAAAATACCTAGGGATTGTATAAAGAACCTGTTGGTGTACACCGGCAATGTGTAAAATAAATAGATTTCTTATAAAATGACGGGCCCATGGAACATGTTCTATTACATAAAATCAATGTGTGTAAAAAATGAGAGCAGGAAAGAAATTGACGTAATTTTAGGGCACCCCTACACGGACAGGTTAGGTTATAAGGTTAAGGCGAGGGCTCCGCTCTCACCTTGGCCTTAGGGGTTATAATTTTTATAACCACTCGAAAAGAGGAACTTTACTTTAAATTAAAACCCCCGAGGACAGAAATAGGACCTGAGTTCTTATACATAATACAATTTAGGTGAAATTAAATATTCTTCAGGCTATAAGTAAGTAACATAATGTAATTTGCTTACAAGTACTCGGGTTCAGGTTCAGGCTATAACCTAACCAGTCCGTGTCGGGGTACCCTAAAATTACGTCACCTTCTTTGCTCTCGGCTTTTACACTCATTACTGGCTGTGCATTCGGTATTGTATAGAATACTTAAGCAAAGTATAAAATAAATAATATTTTATACATTAAATACATGTTTTAGGTATTCTATACATTGCTTAGGTATTGTACATACGAGTATATAATACCGGATTGTCCAGAAACATATACACCGTCAAATTTTGGTCGTTTTAATCCCGCGGAAGGTCGATTCGGTACATAAAACACTATCGAATAAAGATAAAATTAAAAAATAAAGTACTTTTTTTTCTAAAACTCGAATTAATATACGCTTATACGAAATTAATTTCTTTAACCTGTTGAATACCGTAATTAGAGACACAATAGGTGTGCGGACGCCGGCGTCCTCTTGGGAAATAATGAATTAAGTAAACGAGTCAATGACCTTGTAGGGAGTTGTCGATCGTTGCGTACCATCTACCTACAGTTCATTGGCCTCGATCAACTGACGTTTACGTAAAGAAATCAATTTCGTTAAATTAATTCAAGTTAAAAAAGGTACTTTATTTTTCATTTTTATTTACAAATCGATAGTGTTTCATGTACCGAATCGATCCTCCGCAGGATTAAAACGACCAAAATATAACGGTGTATGTATAATAATGGTATGTTTAAGTTACCCACATATAATGATTTTTGACCGTAGGTAATTTTTTTTTTTTTACACTTTGCCCCTCACTAGGAATTATTCCTGCATCGTGGGTGCATTCACAAACATGTAAACTCACATATACAATACACCCAGAATCGGAACTTCTATTTGTAGTCCGTACAAATATTTGTTCCGTGCGGGAATCGAACCCGCGACCCGCAGCGCCGCAGCCAATCGCTCAACCACTGCGCCAACCGCGCCGTCTTGTAAAATGTATTTAGGAAATTATAAGGAAATATCAAGTTAAAAAGAATTCCATTTATAACAATAGATAAGAATAGATCCCAATTCAGGGAAACACAAAACAAATACATATACACCGTTAAATTTTGATCGTTTTATTCCCGCGGAGAGTTGATTCGGTACATGAAATACTATCGATTTGTAAAGAGAAAAAATAAAGTACCTACTTTTTTTTAAACTCTAATTAATTTACGCATGTAGGTACGAAATTAATTTATTTAAGTAAACGTCAGCTGAACGAGGCCAATGAACTGTAGGTACGCAACGACCGACAACTACTACAAGGTCATTGACTCGTTTACTTCAAGAAATTAATTTCGTATTTGCGTATATTAATTCGAGTTTTTGAGAAAAGTACTTTATTTTTTATTTTTTTCTTTACAAATCGATAGTGTTTCATGTACCGAATCGACCCTCCACGGGATTAAAACGACCAAAATTTAACGATATATTATACCGCAAAAGTAGATTTTAAAATAATCGCTAAGTTTATAGTTGTTTTGACATACCCAAGGTATTAAGTCCGCCTTTGTACAATGTTATGTGCATATATTTTTTATAAATTAATAAATAAATAAGGCATTTCTTACCGAATTAGAATTTCAACATTTAAATTGAAACATACCTCATTAAAATGTCTTATCAAATCGGGGTAAATAGGTGATTTCCCGAAGTACATATCTAGTACTTCTAGCATAGACTGGTGCAGTATTAAGGCATCGTTAACACCAGACAAACCGACATTTGGCTGTAGGTGCCAGCACGGTTTGCCACGTCGAATGGTTGCACTGTCTGCTATATCATCCAGTATTAAAAAATTTGCCTGCATCTGTGCAAAAAATTAAAACTAAAGTAAATATCTTCTTCTTCCTGCCCTTATCCCATATTACTTGGGCCCTCCCTTGGGGTCTCCCATATTATTATTAAACGTGTTGGCGCAACAAGTTTTTTTATTCCACTCTGTCCTGTTACCCGTCACACTATCACTAACTCCCTTTTCTTTCATATCACTCCTCACACGATGATGGATTCATTCATCTTTTCTTCGGCCCCCCTCTTCCTCTCCATCCATCTACGTGTAAACTCAGAACTCTTTTAGTAACATGCGTTTCATCCCTCCTCTTCAAATGACCTTATCAAGAGAAACGATTTCCTTTCAACTTTTCAGTAAACTAAAGTACAGTAAAGTACAGTAAAGTACAGTGTGGAAAAATAAGTTCGGCCCTGGCGGGAATCAGAAATTTACTAAAACTCGCTTGCCTCGCCCGGGACTCGACCCAACTAAAATTAAAAAAAAAAACCAAACACTCGCTATTTTATTATAAGTACTAATCGATAGGATTATTATTCAGGATAAAATTTCTATAACAAACATTTGGTCTTACTCTTATTATGCAATAAAATAGAAGATGTACAACATCTGCTGATGGAATGTGCTAAGAACAAAGATGAAAGGAAATTTCTGGCTCGAGAGTTTAAACTCAATCCGCCTTATTACAAAACGCGATCTAAAATAGTTCCGGGACTATTACTAGTTTTAATTGGCATTAAACCTAATAATAGTCCCGGAAATACATTTAGATCTCTTTTAATTGGTATTAAATTTAGTAATAATCCCGAAAACTATATTTAGATAGAGTTTAATCGGGTCAAGTTCTTTATTGAACATCTAGTACTTAATGTTAACTTTCAACAAATAAAAGAAATGTAACAGCCGCCCTAGCCAAGTTATATATGTCGTTTCGTTTAGCGTAAACGCTTGGAGTTAGCCACGCCCCAATTCCTTTGTTGAGATGACGTCAGAACAAAGGAATTGGGGGCGTGGCCAACTCCAATGATTGTAACTGGGCTAAGGGGCAGTTCTCTTATATCCAACATTCAAAGACTTCGTATGAAGTACACGCTTGCTAATTTAATCTATAAGTACCTTTATACAAATCAGAAAGAGTTTTGAATATACTGATTTATCCCCTAGCAACATATTCTACTAGTTCATTGTTTTCTCTAATATCCAAAAATATGATTCAACAAATAAATTAAATGACAATTTACCATTTCAGAACACCAACCCAAAACGCGTGCAGAATGCTGTGTTTCTTCTGAAAAGTTTTCTGGATCTTCAAACATTTTGTATCCAATGGAAACCATTAGTCCTCTGCCTAGTTTTCCTCCTCCCAACATGTATTTTAATAGCTGCAACAGAAATAGAAGTCTTAACAAGAAACCGTCTGGCAGGTTCTCAGTGGAATATTTTTCTGCAGGATATGCGATCCCCGATTACCGCAGGCTCAGGCTTGCGGACCACGAGCAATGGGTAGCTCGCCGTCCGCCCGTTTGGTATCGACCGGGGACCGAGTCCTACACGCGCCTCAAAGATATGGCAGTAATACTGTAGAATCCCAGCAGGGCCAATGCCCGTTAGGATCACGGGAAACACCTGAAACGGAAATCCTTGGTCCTATCTAGTCCATAACCCTGGTCCTAGAATGCAAAAACCAACTGAAGGATATAGCTGTTATCAGTAAAATTCTGACACACCCGGCGGCAAGCTTCATAACACACGGCCACTCTTCTCTAATGGCCGCCTTCCTCATACATTCATGCAGTGATGATAAGCCATTGTTGGTCAGCCAACCTCATAGGCATCTTCCTCGTGGTCTGGTATCCTCAACCTTTCCCTGGACTACAAGTCGTTCAATAACCACCTCCCCTCGACGGCATACGTGACCAAAAAAGGTAAGGATACGAGACTGTACCAAAGATGATAAACTCTGCTTGATGTCGAGTTTTCGAAGTATAGACTCGTTAGTACGGAATTCAGTCCACGATACTCCAAACATTCTCCTCCAGCACCACACCTCTAGGGCATCCATCTTCTTCTTCTCCACTTCCCGCAGGGTCCACGTTAGATGGAATCCCACCTCAAAAAAAAAGTATTGCATAGTTCCTAAGTAGACCTGCATCCTACAGCAACACAATTCAATAAATATAGACAATTGAGAGGCTCTGCAATCAATCTTCTCACCCATTAAAAATATATGAATGAATATATCTACTTATAGATATAGGTACTACTAACCTTGTGTACCCAGCTTCTAATTTCAGGCAGATCCCTTAGCTTAGGTCCAGTGACTACAGAATTAATAACTTCAGGCAGAACATTTAAAAAGGCTTTTCTTTCCGTGGTTATGTTAAAACTTGGTACACTAGATCCATCTGTACTTCTATGCAACTTTCTTAGCTGGGTGTAAAGAACTTTGTTCCTTCGTATTATAGCAGTCATTTTAAACTGACTGCTTACGTTAAGTCACATGTGAAAAATGAGGATAGAATATATTTTTGTCCAATATATATGTATATTATCTACTCAGTTTCTTAGAGCAATTTATTACGAAGGATCATGTTTTATTCATAACATGGAGGTAAAATCATATTTAGGCTTTGGCTTTGCTTGCGTATAATAGTATAAGTAGCAGCGTAAATAATACTATAATAAATTATAGTATTACCTAACATACGTTCGAACTTGGGACGACATATTCATATTTCGCAATATTGCTGCCGGAAAATAAAATAGTAAAGGCTCTAATGCCTTGATCACACGTAGTGTACCAAGTAAAAGGGTGAGAAAGTAAATTTTTTGTTAGGCCGAGACAGTGATGTAAACGAGTTTTAGAGATAAGCGCTCCGCCGAGCACTCGGTACGTGTGATCAAGGCATAACGGATAACACAACAGACAGATACATACATTGTGTTGTGGATTATACTGTAAGGAATAAGGATAATGTTTCTGTATAATCAAATCAAAAGTAATTAAGTATAATGAATAGGATAAAATGTGCAAAATACTTGATCTGAGGTGCAATAATTTAACATTGACGAGACCTTTGTGGTCGCAGTAAGGTCTGTTCCCGTAGTATATCTTTTGCTACTGATGTGCAGTTTAACGAAGGTAGAATTCCTTTCATTCGTAGTGGTTCATTAATTTTAGTCTGTAACTACCTTAAATCTGTTGACTGGTAATTTGGTCAATTAAAATAATAATTACTTATATTATTAAGTGTTTGCAAAGCCCCATCTGGATTGTATGAATACTTTGAAAAGGTAGGTAGATAGGTAGGTTTCACAAGATTTTCAATTCAAACAAGTACCTACATAATGATTTGTGATGATTTTAATGTTAATTTATTTGAAAAGTCAAGTTTATGATGTAAAATTATAAGCCTGTTTCAGACCTACAAACTTGTTAACTTATTTTTCAAAGATCACACGAATAATTCCTAGATACTACAATGGACCCTGGCGGCCGCCCGGGGCACCGGGTTTTACCTACAGGACGCCCCATACGCGAACTTAAGTCTATCACCTTCTTTTTCATTTTGTTTTGGGGTGCGAAATCCTCCTCTAACTTCTCTAGCTCTATAAGGTGGAACGAGAGGGTGTGTCAGGCTGTTCCTGACTAAAACCCGCTGTGTCCTTTTGCGTTCTAGGACCATGGTTTCTCTTTCAGCAATTCTCCGTGGCTCTAGCGGGCGTCTGCGTGTTGCGTTCCACGCGCGTCTCTTTGAAGCGTGCGTAGAACTCAACACGACGTCATCCAGGCCTCCGTCCTTATCAAACGGCGAGCTAGCTATTCATGAGGACACGGCGGTTCGCCCAAGGACTACCAGGGTGCAATGGCGGATTAGCTACATAGCAAAAGTAGCAAATGCTACGGGCCCCGCACATTCGGGGGCCCCACGACTTCGGAGCCCCGCGCCACCTGATCGTAATAAAAAATAGTTGAAGTATCTACGAGTACATTACATTAAATCAAAATACAGCTGATTACACATAAAATTCTATTTAATCTATCTTAATAAAAAAGATCTATCTAGGGGGCCCCCTTATCGAATTGCTACAGGCCCCGCATAGGCTTAATCCGCCACTGCCGGGGTTTCTCCTGTGGCGGTGGCTTATGCGTGAGGAAACTGATCGTTTCCCCACGGTTGCGGCCACTTCCTTAGCTAGCATTAGGTATTGCTTCGCAGGAAGCAGACGCATCCCATTCCCCTCGCTCGAGACCATGGCCTGTACCAGGGTCCGGCGCGAGAGCTGCTGGCCATCGCATTGATGAGAACACGGGGGTGTTCCTCCCAAGCGGGTCATACCTCCACCGTATGCTCTATCGTGTCTTCCTGATGATCCACAAAATGACGACACCCGGGCGTTTCTTCTGCCTGAATCCAAAAGATGAATCTGTCGAACTCAAATTCTCCTATCGTTATTCGAAACTAGTTATGGTACGTTCCGAAGGCCATGCTCGAAAACCACCTCAAACCCAACTGCCGGATCCTCTTCACGACCGCCACAACCATGCGCTTGGCTTAGTGTGGCCAAAACGATCGTAACTTAATTGGCTAGGGGTGGCAGACTACGCTATTGCCGCTGGGGAGTTGGCCGCGAAGCAAATAGTTGTTAACGAAGTTCCAGAAGGGTAGGGTCCCAATACCGATCCACGAATACTGCACAGCCCTCGCCGTTTCCACTCTCCCTTGTATTCGGGGTAGATTACGAACTAGTCTGCCAAATAGGCCTCGATCACACTACAGAGGTAGGTCAGCAGTTCAGCACCCGGAGATACCGGCATTAAAGACATTGGACAAGTCAAGGACGACTCTACCTCGGGACACCGCATACTCCGTCGTGAGAGTTCGCACGCGCATGATGGCGTCCACCGTGGAGCGCCTCCTGCGGAAGCCGGTCTGGCTGTCTACAAGATACGGCTCCACCTAAACTAGCCGCGCGATGAGGCATTCGATTGGCAGTTTTTGCGTGTGAGAACAACAAACATCCATCTATACCTACATTCTAACATACCTTACAAATTAGAAATACTTAAAAGAGTGTTAAAGAAATCACTCGCCAAGGGCGTTTAGATGGTTGTTAGGGATGGCCCTGCTGTTGGGAATAGTACATTGTTACCCTAGGGGTGAAAGTAACTTATTCAGTCCCGAGAAGAAGTTTGGCGTCCGACCGTAGCGAGGTCGCCAATATTCAAGGGACTAAATAAGCCTTTAAACCGAGGTAAACACTGTGCTTTTCATTACGAATAAAAGTAAAATAAAAATAAAAACCTGAGTCGTCGTATGATTTTAAGCATGTTTCTTTTGATTTAGGCCGTAAAAGGTTTCCGACTACTGCTTTAAGGGTATTACATTGCTCAATGACCTTGAAAAATTTACCTCTACACTAGTAGAGAAGAATTGACCTCTACACAGGCATTGCAGGGGGTGCTGCGCGCGGGGTGTTAGTACCTATTCGAGTTTTTTCTTGATTACTTATCGATATTCAATGAAATTAGAAAAAAAATCAATACAAGTTATTCAATTTATCGTAACATATATTTTGGTATGAATTCAATGTATAAATATAGAGCCGTTTTCGAGAAAATATGGAATTAATGTTTAAAAAAGGCCTATTTACCAGATTTTTTTTCTAGAGTTAGGGTATTTTTTTGAGAAACGTAATCAATACAATTTATTATTAATGTCCTCAAGTATCCCTTTCATTTTTTATATGGTAATCGTACATAAGGAATAATCTATAAACTTCAATCAACCTAGGTGTTTTTTTGGATTTGGGCGATGTAATCCCCTTAACCTCTTCTCTTATGAATCAGGCGTTGAATCTTTAACTGAATCTGATTATTGTGTAATTACAAAATCTCTTACAGCAGAGATTTAGTAAAGTATAAACAAAATTCTACAACAATTTTCCCGCCATTTTGTCCTCGCCATCATTTTTCATTTTTATCAGTGAAAAATGGTAAATATATCTCATATTAGTCTTAACCCATCACTTAGTCTACACAATTAACATTTTGCAAGTCTAGTCTCAGCCATCGCTGATAGCCTCGCAGTGCCTTGATATTTTCGTGACGCAACTTTTTCTTGCGTATTCACCCAATCTCCTCTCAAAACAGACACAAACATTTCAAAAGTCTTTGTTAATACTGTTCTCACAATAAATTTAAAAAGCCACTTAAAACCCGCGAGGACGCCGGCGTCCGCTTAGAAATTAGGGGGTTAAAGAATTAATTGAAAGTAAATTATAAATAAATATGTAATTAAAAAAAAAAATAGATACTTATCTCTTAATTTCAATTTTACATCGCGCTGTAATTGACTGGCTGTATAGAAAGTTGAGACATAGATCAATAGATATGCGAAGATAGAACTAGTTTCTTTTTTTATAATTTGATAGCTGTCAGCTGAAAGTGACTCTCTCTAGGGATGAAAAGTATTACTTTCAAGCCGCTCCTATGAGTCGCTCCTCAGGCAACTTCAGACCTACTTTCAGCGTATGAGTAATGAAAAACGCATTTTCACATTCACACTGTCTGTTTGAAAAACTTGTACATCTGCGCTTACAAGTCTTTCAGAGACAATCTAGGTAACTTAAGTGCTGCCACTTATCATCATACCTACATACCTCTTTACTTCAGTACCCGTATCATAATCTTTTGTAAGGAACTCGATTTGCAGTTGCACTGTAAACGTTTTAAAATCGTTTATCACGTAGGTTTTCAGTAAAGGTTGGCGCCTACTGAGGCGTGAGCCGCGCGATCAAATAGCGATCTCCATTCTCCTGTTTGTGATCGCTCCTGTTTTCCGTGTAACAGATTGCATATTAAGGGTTGACACGACGGTTGTAAACCAACGCCCCAACCGAGGTAACCTTGCTAGCAATTGGTTGTAAACTATGACCTTCAACGACCTTGGTTGGAAGGCGCGTTTTCCCAACCGCAGTGATTGAATTTCGAACGTGTTGGCGCGTGGTTTACATCCGCCGCAACACAAACCAAGGTGACCTTGGTTAGAACTCTAGATAGCAACCGTGTGGTCCACCTTTAAACTCAAGCATTACAAAATGTCCCATCTCGCTTAGCAACCGCTCCCCCTCTGTGAGCGCTAAACTTTAACTGCAGGCCGGTAAGTATGTTGGATACTTATGTAACGACACGTTAAATAGTACATTGTTACCCTAGGGGTGAAAGTACCTTATTTAGTCCCGAGAAGGAGTTTGGCGGCCGAGCGAAGCGAGGTCACTAATAGTTCGAGGGACTAAATAACTCTTTAACCCGAGGTAAACACTGTGCTTTTCATTACGAATAAAAGGAAAATAAAAACCTGAGTCGTCGTCAAAGGTCGTCGTATGATATCTGCCCCCCTAGCCAAGTTACAATCGTTTCGTTTTGCGTCAACGTTTGTAGTAAGCCACGCTCCCAACTCCTTTGTTCGAACAATCGAATTGGGGGCGTGGCCAACGCCAAGCGTTAACGCAAAACGAAACGATTGTAACTTGGCTAGGGGGGCAGGTATGTTTCTTTCGATTTAGCCGGTAAAAGGTTTTTCACAACTGCTTTAGCCTCTTCTTTTAAGAATCAGGTGTTAAATGCTTAATTGAATCAGATGAACTTATAGTATAATTACAAAACCTCTTATAGCAGAGATTTAATGAAGTTTAAGTATAAACAAAACTCTACAACTCGAAAAAAACAATAAAATCGTATCGCCATTTTCCCGCCTATTATGTTTTTTTTTCTGTGGTCAACCGGCTATTCAGCCATCATTTTTCATTTCTATCAGTGAAAAATGGTAAAGTTTTCTCATACCTACGTTAGTCGTCGTTAGTGAAGTCATTTAAAAAAATATGTAGTATATCTTTATTTCAATTTTACACCGCGCTGTAATTGACTGGCTGTATAGAAAGTTGAGACATAGTTCAATAGAAATGCGAAGATGGAACTGGTTTTTTTTTTTAACAATTTGGCTGCTGTCAGTTGAAAGTGATTCTCCCTAGGGATGAAAAGCATTACTTTCAACCCGCTCTTCAGGCAACTTCAGACTTACTTTCAGACTATGAGTAATGAAAAATAAAAATACAATTTAAATAAAATCTTTTATTTTAACAATTCCCTTATAATTGATACGCAAATAAATATATCTCTTCTCTGAATAACTTTGTGGCTCATACGTATGATATGACTTTCTGTGGACAATAGTTTAAGATCTAAAAGTTGGATATTATAATAATTGGTATAGTTGTATGAACATCACTTAAAACAACTTGTGGGTTTAATAATTAAAGATTAATTAGAACGCCCTTAAAAAAACTAAAAGGGATTATTTTATTTTTTGACAAAATAATATAAAAATAGCGTAATAATTGTGAATCTTAGGTACTTAGTAAATAAAAAGTTATGACGTAAATCAACAGTAGATTCCCATCTACCTCAACAAAAACTTCTTTTAAAATATTATAACATTAAGTATGAACAATGAAATTATAAATACAAAAGCTGCCACTCTCAACATAAATCTTAGTAATATTAATAAAATTTTAACATAAGACTATTTATAGCTTAAAATCAATGTAAAATATTTTTAAAGGAATTATCTTCGATGTAGGTACTTTCCAGTGCAACTTAAAGTTTCATAAAGATTTTTGACTTGTTAAATATTTTTGTTATGTTACTTTTTTTCATTATTAATTCATTAAAAATATACATAAATTTCTCCAGTATAAGGTGCATTTCCCTCACGATTATGTTGTGTAAGAGCGCGGACACATGTCACGTCATAGTACGACCTCTGACCTAAAGCCCTTTTAAAATATTTTACATAATTTTAACCGTATATTTTAACATAAACTTTTAAATCCGTATAAACACTAACTGAGGTTTTGCATTTTATTATATTTATCATACACACACAATAAAATGGTGTCGAAAGTATTTGAGATAAAGTATTAAAAGCCAGAATATTTAACAAAGATGTCGGTAATTTTCCTCTCCATTTTACATTCATAATAAATATTCGTATAAATAGTCTATTATATAGTTGTTAATAGCACCATATACATAGGTAGCCGGCCCATTTATTAAATTGTTTAGATTAACTTACATAATTTTATTACCGGTTTTTATACATAAATATGCGCAAAGGCCACAAAGCTCTTAGTGTGCATAGACAAACTGCATGGTTATAGGAAAACTGTTCTATTTGTTTTTATAAATTCAATGTTCAAGTTTCGAACTTGACTTTTGAATCTCGAGCGCAAACGCTGTCAGCATTTGTTTTGTGGCATTCGGATTAGCGTATAGTATTTGGCACATTGTGTTATGGACAAGCATTTTAATTAAATTATTATTTAATTAAAATATAAAGACAATAAATGTTTAAGATAGAAAATATATTTGAGCTCTACAAATGTTTCAGTTACGACACGTTATTGTATCAAATATAGTATTATAAGAAGACAATAATGATATATTTAGATAATTTTACCATCAAACCGTTATTAGTTCTTAGATTGACGAGAGAGACGCCAGTGTCGGTATGACTGCACACTATGGTATTTAAGATTAGGTACTTAACACATATACCTAAAACAGAAACGGTAACATTAATATTACTTACAGAGACACAAGGATTTTTGACATAGCCCGCGAAATTATTTTTTTATTTTTTTTATTTTTTGCATTTTCCAGGACTGAATTTGAATGGGTTGCCATTTAACAGGCTAAGAAAAACCGAGAGTGTTGTTTAGTTGTTTTTAACGATTATAACTCCGTAAATAAATACGGTCGCCAATCATATACAACATTTAACTTGATACGGACCTGCAATAACTATAAAAAAAAAAACAGGCTATCCTGGCGCTTTAAATTAATTGTTTATGGAAAAAGTATTGAAAAACCAACATGGCGGTAGATATCAGTTCTGATTTTGGCCCCGCCCCTAAACATTCCTCGTACAGCTATACCTAGTTATAATTTCAGTCAATATAACAAAAAACCGACTCACAATATCCCAACTTAAAATAACATCAATAAATTAAGAATATTCACGCAAAATTGGTAAATTGATTGACTAAATTGAAAAAAATTATCCACTAAGAGTTGGCGAAGGCCTGGTGATCAAGGTTTTCGACAGCCAAACAAACATCAACATTTTATAAGTCGAAAATAAATAAACATACTACTAATAAATAACTGACTTGATACTCTCGCGGTGTAACGGTGTTTTTAATATCATGTGGATTTTATCACGCATGCGGGATTGCTCCACAATCGTAGCCCCGCAAATGTACTTTTCATACAAGCATTTATTGTAATGCGTGGTGAAATCCGCACGTTATTTAAAACACTAACGGAACTTTTTCAGTGAAATCCGTGGTTTACCAGGTCCTCGCAAGTTTTAGGTAGACTATGAATACACATTCGCTTCTGGCGCCAAAAAACAATCATCAATATTCAGTTAAATTGCACGCTAGTTACCAACCTACAGTACGTTAAAATATGTTGGCAACTCTAAAGTTGGTATTCCGAATTATTCCGCTTAAATTGAAAAAATAAGCATCGCCGAAAAGAATAACTGCGCGTGCTCAGCCAATTGTTAGAAGTTCAGAGCAGTCAAGATACTTCGGCCGTACTGTAAGATTGATGAATACAAAACCATTTTTAAAATCTTAATGAACAGGTACGTAACTCAATAGATTTTGTGACTTAACTTAATTTTAATAAACTTGATTTTGTATTAACTTCTGCCCAAAGTAACCATTAAATAAATTACAATTAAAAAAACCTTTTTTTTAAAAACAAGCTTTATGTTGCATTGTCACCCGATTTACATATGCATGTAAAATTTCAGCTCAATCGGTTGAAGATATCTGCTTCAAAATTGAGTTGCAAGGTTTGAGCCGAACATACATAGTTACATACAGTGCAAGCTAATAGAAAGCTTGTAAAAACGGCTACATATTGATGTAGCCGTTTTGTAATAATGTACAATGTGTTTGTAATCTGTTGAAATTACATTTAATTATTGTCATGGTAACAACCCGAAACAGTAATTAATACAGATATAATAAATATACAATAAACATTTTTTTTTTATCTTAAACAAAATACTTTTCATCGACATCTTTAAAACAACGGAATCAAACTTCGAACGAATTTCGAAAAAAAAAAGGTTTTATTGATGAAACTCGAATTTTGAATCGTATAAAACAATCCTTCGAATATCTGAACCAGTCCAGGCTAGAAGCCCAATAAAAATTCTGGAAGACTCTTCCAAAATAGCTTTAGCTCCCACAAAATATAAACTCTATTTCACCCAATTACTATGTTATATTACGCCTAATTTTTCCTCTTATAAATCCTTTCTACGAGTTTCAAGAAGAATGTCGGAGCCGTTTCAGAGGGTAACGCGCGCACTCTTTGCATAATATCATCATAGACATCAGTCTCTTCTTGTCTATACACCTCGGGTAGTCGCAAATCATCGTAAAGCCGCTTTATAATGTCGACGTGCGCTGGATCTTTGCTGCCATAGTACTGTGTGAAGAGAGACTTCTGCGCTTCGTTACAGCGCTGTAAAGTGGTGACCGCTAACCAGGAACACTTACCCTCCTGGATATCTGTGCCTGCTTTTCCTGTTATTAATTCGTCGCCGTAACAGTCTATGTAGTCATCCTAAAAACAAAAGAAATGTCATGTTTTTATCCAAGTACAAAAACGAGGAAGTTCTATATTCGGTTGTATATTATTTTTGATGTATTCTCAATCAATTGTGTTTTATTTAGAAGAGAAAGCTGCAGACGGAGGACTCAGAAAAACGTTTTAGCGAACTGTCCTGATGATGGAGCCGGAAGGTGGAAAGTATGGTACAGGAACTCGTTTAAAATGTATTCTAGCAATCTTTGGGTTTATTTATTTATTACTTATTTCAGACCTTAACTTATTATAGGACAAACATTTATAAAAAAATAAGTGTACAATAGGCGGTCTTATACTCGTACATTATCCGTTGCCGGTTTATCCATTTCTATTATATATTATTATTTCCTTTATTTATTTCTTTACTTATTTAATACATTTTAAATATTTTTTAAAACACAAATATAAAAAAAAAATTAAAAATATAAAAAATAGTGTCCCACCGGTATCTGGAACATTATTATTATTATTATTTCTAGTTTTTTCTTCGTTATCTAACACCGACTTCCGAAATCTAAATTGTTTTTATTTATTTTTTTATTGTAATCGGTTGTATTTCACCTTTTAAGATCGCCAGACCATTGACCCATTTAAGATCGGCTTGTTATGAATGCCTAGTTGTAAGTGTCACGGATGTATTTTTAGCACATTCAATAAATTGGTTTCCTACTATTACGGAGTGTTGGTGAAAAGAGGTCACGTTGGAATAATGTAAGTTATTATTTTGTTTTCAAGGTTTGTGGTAATAACTTTCTTTTTAAAGTAATAATTAAATTTTCATAACCTCATTTACTTACTTATCGAAGATCTTTAGTTGTTTTTTTTATTATATTGACTGATCTCCTACACTACTAAGAGACGTGCAAGGACACTCGTGACCGATAACTAAGTAATATGGAGAGCAAAGATTATAGAAAATTCTATCTTACACAGGTTGTTAATCTTCAACCCGATTATTTATAGGTCGTATTAATCTTAATGGCAGCTGTGAACTGCGTTTTTGCTGAGCAGTACCCCACCCTTCACTCCGTCTATCAAATGAATTTGTAACTGCGCAACAACTAGCCTCATTTTTCGAGTCACCAACCCATGTAATCCAGAGCGCTTTCTAGACCTTATATCATCTTATTACACCTTATTTTCGATATATAAAAACTTGTTTATGAAGAACTTCTTATTTACGTTCGCGTATAAATTTCCTAGGCGGTAGAACGCGTAATATTTTTATAATCTACGCGTTCGCTTGGTTTTTAAATGGATTGGCGCGAAATCACGCGCGAACACCGGCTTGCTTTGACAGCGTCAGCGGACGTCATTGCTGTGGCCGAATAGGTTCTGGGTCAGGAAAGGGATTTAACTCGAAAAATCAACTAGTTCATAAAAGCAACTAGTTTTATAAAAGCAACTAGTTTTGCCAACGAAACGCTAAGTAATCAATACCAAAGGTAAATAGAACGTAGCCATAAAGATATAGAGAAAACAAAATCTCACCTGCATTTGAAACAGTCTGCCCAATTTCATACAAACATCATGAACATGACCGTTTAGGCTTTCGTTGACATCATTTACCAGAGCCAAGCCCAGTAATACAGGCAGCCGGAAAGTATAGCAGCTCGTCTTGTACTTCACAATAGACTCGTAGCGGTCTAGTGTGAACAGACTGTAGTCTTTGAGCTGCTGTGCCGTCATGTAGTCCAGATGCTGGCCCATTGAAGTGTAGAGAAGTGCCTGGAAATTCGATGATTAAATTTCTATGAGTATTCGCTCCATTGGCTACTTGCCTGTATTTATATTTTTATACAATAACTTATACTAAATGTGGGGCTGTGAAAAAGAACGATGAAAAAAGATTACATGCAGCGGAGATGAGAATGAAGAAGAATGAACAAGGGTACTTATGAAACGTCAGAAATTAGTGCATAAGCAAAATGCTGTGCCGATTCCTTTCAGTTTGTCATTGAGACGCAACGACAACGATTTGAAAGTAAATAGGAAATTAAAATGAGATAGTAATAAACGAGCATTAACATAAAAAAAAAAAACTGTTACCGAGAGAATTCAAATTAGGAATGCAAAAGAGGTCTGATCTCACACAGTTTGCTAATATTGGGTATTTGCTTGTATTTATTTTTATAAAGTAAACAACAAATAACACTAAAAGAAAGCTCTTTTCTGAAAACAGCATCAAAAATGCTAATTTCAAATATTGGTAAGAGGAAAGTGGGGGTGTGGTGGGAACATCTCTCTATCTCTTCTGTACACAACTTAATGGAGGTGTCGTCACATTTCAGTATGTGCATCTTTATTCTATTATTGGACAATGTCTCATTTAAACAGATAATGAAAAATTATTTTAATCTGAGATTTGGGATAAAGTTAATTTTTGATACAAATATTGTAATAAAAAAATTTACTCAACTACCTCATTACGTGTTAGCCGGATTTTTAGACCCTTAAATAAAGATCTCATCACCTTGACTTCATAAAAGTGAATATCATCATAAGTCTTATTATAAAACCATACACATCACTAATCAACACATAATAACGTTAAAGAATTACAAACCTCATTGAAAAGCCGAATAACATCAACATAGTGTTCTGTCTTGCCAAAATAGATCTCCAATGTTTCCATAATGGCGCAGTGGATGAGTATGGAGTCGTTGATGGCGCCGAGGCCGACGTTCGGCATCCGGTACCAACACGGCATGCCGCGACGAGTCGTAGAGCCGTCCATTATATCGTCTATTACTATGAAGTATGCTTGGAGCTGTGGGGAAAAATAATAATATTTTTTACTGTAATAAATCATTTCTTCAGCTTTTTTTGGCTTCGCATGGTTCGTGTATTTAGTCTGTGTCATGTGCTCTCTTGTGAATTTCATTAGAATACAAATGTAAAATATTCTAATATTTTTTCAGAATTTGGCAGCAAATCTGAAGGTCTGCCTTCTCGACAAGCTTCGCCGAGATAAAATAAAATTGTCAGCTCCATTTTTAGCGAGATTGCGCCTGTTTCTATGATTCCACAGAATATTCTATAGTTGTGTACACACTTTAGATAACAATAAAAAAAAAAAAAAATCTCGCGAAAACCCCATTTGGCTCTTTCACGAAAAAGGCAAAAGACAACTTTGCGGTTATGAAGTGCGCTACCCCCTCCACGGTACCGGAGATCTTACCACGAGCTCTTAATGTGATCCCTTATACGACCTAAAGGAAAAGGGATGAAGCTATAAAGGGTTTACAGCTCCATCGCTCTTTCTTGCTCGGACGCCTGACATTTCAACACATCATGGTAATAAAGGCCTCTGATCCCTCCCCCCCGCTATCACAGGATTTTTCTGCGCACATCGATAGCGACCCACGCTACCTCATCTTTCAATCCGCTTTTAAATTTGAACTGTGGTATGTCTAGCTAGCCTTCTATTATATGGGGGAATCATTGAGCGAACGATGGGGTTTAGACGGTACAATACACCTTTGTCAAACCCTTTCGGGAAGTATTTATTAACTGGCTTTTCCAGCAGCCTCTATGTTGCAACACCCCTGAAAAACTGAATTTTTTCCAAGAAAAAACATGCACGGTTTTTTGAGGGTACAGTCAGCAATAGTGTAGCATTCTTTAATAAGGTTATAGGTGTATATTTGTACAAAATAAAGTGTGTTATCATGTATAATGCTTAAAATTGTACTCATCTCACTAATCCGTTATAGATTTTGATTTATGCAACCGATGCAATGTGCCCACAAAAAACCTAACTCAAATATCATTAGAAAGGCAATAATACTAAGATGGTTTTCATTAAAACAACGCACAAAAAATGCAATATTCCTTTTCTTTCAACAAATGAATAAAATTTAATTTTTATTTGCGTAGTAGCCAAGTATTCGCTAGTACATACTATGCACAACACAACGGTGTCACATAAGGCGGTCATAATGACGTAGTTATCGTAATCGCATTATCAGTACCAACACGTCTATTGAAATGGGTCATAGTATGGCAGGTTTGAATAAAATATTGTGTTAGTAACACCAGTCACTGCATTTAGAACAGGCGGAGGGGAAGTCAGTAATAATGTGGCGTCTTTAGGTCGGAGCACGCACACAGTAGATTCAATTCTAGTTGACCATTATTTTTGGTCCTATATACTTCGTTATTATGATCCGCCGGTCCTATTTGGAGCCGTTCAAGTATTACGTAAGCAGATTTTTGGCAAATAATTATCCCCTCCCCCCTCGTCGGGCGGAAAAGTGCGCAAGCTCGCCCCCTCCACAATTTTATTACATGCTTCACGCGTCAACGCCCGTTTTTTATGTCTTCGTAAGTGTATTGAAAAACGTCGTCTGATACACGTGAAAATTTGTCACTGCAACCCTCAGCTCCATAAACGGCTCCATAAGACCCTAGCCTGCGGCTCGGGTGATTGCCGTCTCGGTTGTAATGACAAACTTTTTCCCCTTGTATCAAAATGTACTATTAGTGTTTGATAGCCCATTTATCGAGAAAGACTAAAAAAGTATAAATAATGAACAAAGGCAATTACTCTTATAAAATGTCAATATATTAATAACTTTATTCTGTGAAATTTATAAGGATTTCTAATATATAACTTACTAAAACAGTTCTTAATGAATTTGGACCTTCTTTTAGCACAAAACGTCTTATAACCTGCCTTTACAGGTACACAATCTTAGCCAAGACAGATATAATCCTTTTATAAGATCTAAGCACTTATAAAAATTATTTACCTTAAGGCTACTTTGCTTGTTGGGAAGGCATCACATTACAGCCAATAGGACTGACAGCGAGAGCCACATAGAGTATTTAGTTAGAACTATTATACATTAGACCGACGCACACGTGGACCACGCCTGACTTGTACGTAGAACGACATCGCGTGGCGTGGATCTAATATAGCTATACAAGTCTAGTTTCTATATAAAATGTATGAAGACCGACGCGCCCAGATCGGCGTTCGTGGCCTACGTGTGCGCAGCGTAGTTCTGCCTTTATATTGCCACGCATAGCCTAAACAATTTAACAACTGGATAGGCACGTTGTTCAATCTCTGCAATATAAAGTGCCCTGTAAGAATTCCGCATTCAGTATAAATAAAAGCTTCATACAGAAAGTGGTCTAAAATTCATGAGGAAAAATACCAAGGAAACTGTTTATAGGCATTCCAAAGCAAGTATTAATTCCACAGTCTGCAAGTTTTTTAGGTTTACTGTATATAAATAAGCAGGTATAAATAAACGAAATGTTTGTTCAACGTCAGCTCTAGTTTTTTTTCCTTAGTGCTGCTAACTATCAAGATAAAATATGGAGAGTTGGGTTTTAGTTAAAAAAAAAAAAACAAATTAAGATTTCTTCTACGACTATCCGACGATTATGGCTATTAGAAGACTTATCGAGGACTTGTATAAAGTACACCCATTTTTAACCGACTTCGAAAAGGAGGAGGTTCTGTGTTCGGCTGTATGTAGTTTTTTTTTTATGTACGTTCACCGATATCTCGGTCAATTGTGGACCGATTTCGAAAATTTTTGTTTTGATTGAAAGACTACTTCCGAATCGGTCCCATAAAAATATCTTTTTGATCTGGTTATGAACTTCGAAGATATAGGACGAAACTCTTTAAAAGAAGGGGAGGGGATACATAGAACTGATCTGATGATGAAGCCGGAAGGTAGGTAAAAACCGGAATTCTGTAATAAATCCGTGTATCCTAGCTGTGTTTGGTATTATTAGCATTGTCATGATAATTTGATGATGGAACCGAATGGCGAAAGTTATCTATTTAAGTTTGGCTGAGGGGTACTACAGCTAAAAAGTGTGAAATAAAAAACTTAAAAAAATATACAACCGACTTCAAAGTAAAAAAAAAAAAATGTCAAAATACCTTTAATTTCGGAAGTCGGTGTTTAATAACGAAGAGACTTGTTAAACTATTATAGAAACACCGATTTCCGAAATTAGAAAGAAGGAAGAAAGAAAGAAAAACAGTTTATTTACGCGAACTGACGCAAAGCTAATTAAAGTTATTTTGCACTTTTTGTGGTTTTTTTTTACATTGAAGTCGGTTGTATTTTTTTTTTTTGTAAAAAGTTTTTATTATCATCTTCCTGTCCTTGATCCATATTATTTAACATTTTGTCACGCTATCACAAACTTTATTTTCTTTCATATCACTCCTCACACAACCTATCCATCTATTCTTTGGCCTCTCTCTCCCTCTCCATCCATCCACATGTATACTCATAGCTCTTTTAGTAACATGCGTTTTATCTCTCCTCTTCACATGACCAAACCAAGACAAAATCACTGTATGGCGCCACTTTCAAAATTCCTCTAACATACTCATTTCTCACTTTATCAGTGACAAATGAGTACATAATCCTGATAATCCTATATTTATTGATTTAATATTCATGCAACACAAAGTACGACGGCGGACTTAATGCCTTAAACATTCTTTATATTCTTAACTAGCTGGCCCGGCAAACTTCGTACCACCGATTAACCGACCAATCGATTTTTTTTTCTTGAATTTTTCCATATTTTCTCACCGTTGAAACCTTCCCTGGAGTATCACGAATATTTCAAGACCAAATTTGGCCAAATCTATCCGGCCGTTCTCGAGTTTTAGCGAGACTAACGAACAGCTATTCATTTTTATATATAAGATAAGAATTTTATTATGATGTTTATTTATTAATATAAAGAGGACGAGTGTTTTGTTTGTGTAAATGCGCTTATCTCAGGAACTACAAGTCGGACTGGAGAAAAACGTTCTGTGTGAGACAACCAAGGACATGACGACTAGTTTATGCTATATAGGGTAACTGGTAATTGGTGAACGATACTTAAACACGTAATTGTAGTCATGATAACAAACAAATTTTACTATGGGACCAAACCTGAAAACGATTTTATTTTAGTGTCGACTCGAAGCGAAGCTTACCATGAAAGTTGACTTGACACATTTGCTGCCAAATACTATAAAAACGTTAGGATGTATCCATCCATATTCTAATGGTAAACAAATTAACTATTAATATAAAGACAAGGCTTAAAGGACTTAGCATCCAAGCTATATGTCTAAAAAAAAAATACCAATAAAGTTACACTATCGTTTAGGCACTATCCAGGAAAAATGCACGGACATTGTGAGATACACCACAGATACGAATACGCGGGAATAAGCTAGTCAGACATACATATAAATAACTATAATTACCATCTCTACACACCATCCTAGTACCCTGGATAGTTTGAGTTTCTCATCCGTTATATTGTCAGGTTTCTCAAGCATTTCGTATGATAACATTGTGATCAATCCTCTTGAATGTTTGCCGCCGCTCAAATTGTGTTCAAGTACCTGTAACATGTATAAAAATACATTCAAACAGCGGGCCTCAGAACCAAGGTTGCCGACATAGCACGAAGAATCGCCCAACTTAAGTGGCTGTGGGCAGGGTACATTGCTCGCAGAACAGATGGCCGTTGGGGCCGAAAGGTTCTGGAGTGGCGGCCGCGTACCGGAAGACGCAGTGTTGGAAGGCCTCCTACAAGGAGGACTGATGACTTGGTTAGAGTTGCGGGAATCCGATGGATGCGATGCACAGGACCGTTCATTGTGGTGACACTTGGGGGAGGCCTATGTCCAACAGTGAACGTCTTTCGGCTGAAATGATGATGATGATGATTATGATGATGACTTCCCTCTCTTAGAGAGGAGGCCTGAGTCCCAGCAGTGGGAATATAACAAGGTATGATGTGTATGTGTGTATGATGAGAAGTGTACGACTAAAACTGCAGGAAAACAAATGATCGCGTAAACATACATAATTTGCACATATGTATGTTTACGCGATTCTGATATACGAAATGGTATAAGCTAACTTAGAAATCATACACCTTGTGAACGCGTCGCACACACGTTCCTTTGGTAAAAATAATTAGATTTTCAGCAGTAAATGTTTTAATCATAAAAATTAAGACTGATCCCTCAAGAACTTAGCTAATATTATAAAGAGGTAAAACTGCCTGTATTAACCCTTTAACCACTTGTTGATTTCGTGTCCTATTCGCCAGGGTCGTGTGTTAGCGACTGGGAACTCCATCTCGTTTAGCTCTTCAATCCCCATAGCCGACAGAACAGCTGATGAGATATAGTATTTGGTCGTGGATGTGCGACCCTGGCGGAATAAACGCGACAGTATTTGTCGGATATATCGCGATTTAAATATTATTATTTTTTTACATGTTTACTCATATCTCTGGAAATACTGATTCGAATTTCTCGAAACATTCAATATTTTTTTAGTAGGTATTCCAAGGAAAAATACTTATTGATATGTGTAGTTGCGTATGGTAAGAATAAGTTATACAACTGTTTATTTATGTAATATTTTGGTCAAGGCTGAAATAAATTAAAAAATATATTGGAAGGTCAATTGAATAACACATTCTTTTATCTATATCTTTCAAATTACACGTATTTTTCTGTAATTTAAGTACAATCAATGAATTTCCATATCCAAAACTTGGGGCTGGATTTGAATACTTTGAATAATCTGTATATTACTAAGGATAGAAAATGAGCATACTAAAAATGATATGGCTCACTAGAACATGGTGAAAAGATAACCTAAAATATGTCTGCAATATCTGTGAATCCGAGTGCTCGATTACGGAGAAGCGGCGCGTTGGGCGATCCGTTGTACATTGCCATAATGTTTGTGTTTGCGCGAGCAATGATGTGGCTCGCTGCTGCAATATAAGATGAAACGTCCAACGCGCCGCGTCTCCGTAAACACGGCCTGAGAGATGTTTGGAAGAACAAGGTATGCTACAACAACTCCAAATAAACTGGGATATGGTAGAAAGAGGATGAATAATCATTATTGAGGACAATACCTACCTACATTGGACAGAGGAAAATACTTTGTGGCCTACTATCTAAGAAGCCTTTCTTCTTCTTAGCATATGTCGATGGCAAAACTAGTTTTTCAAGTTATTTTCTTTGCCTGGCCCAGTATTGCATGTTAGTATTCCACATTAACAGGCCTTGGCAATGTAATCTGCTGGCACTGTCATTTCACCCTTATGTGAACAGGTAACAGAGCATGTGATCCAGGGTCGAAGGTGGTATATGATCTGGGATCAAGGGAGAGACGCTGCACAAGCACTGATAATTGGAAAACCTGTAAAGATTGTCTTTACTACGCTCAACCTGGGTGTGGAGGCTGTTTAAAGTTTTACATGTTGGTCATGGTAAGTCATGTCTAGGTGAAAAGCTCTCCGAAGGATTGATAACATCATCAGAAAAAAGGCTATGTTATGACCAGCTTTAGCTAGTGGCCTCACCCATGTAAAGGAAGAAAATTATCCCATTGGAATTTTCCTGAGATAGAATAAATAAATTGTACACTATGTCCCAATCAAGGACATGCTCTACACATGTGCCAAATTTCATACAGATTCATTCAGCTGTTTAGTATTTGATGCATACATACATAGAAACATCTGCCTTTCTGTTTCTTTATTCTTTTATGTTGCATCTCATGCCCATACCATAACATCCACTTCCCACACAACTCTTCAATCACTTCAAAGATGTGTTAATTATTTTTGCCAAGTGAGTGTACAATAAATATGACATACCTTTCTGATCCAGCTTCCCACTTCAGGCAGTTGAGATATCTTGGTGTTGGCTTGCAGGTTGTCTATGATCCCAGGCAGTGCATCATGAAACACCTCCTTTTCCTTCATAATTTGAGATATAGACACACTGGTTTGCATAGTTCTCTTTACAGACTGCAGTAGAAATCTGTAAAAATAAAAATGTTGACACTGTGATTTATTTGAGGAAGTTAATGTTGTTGCTCAAACAAGACCTAAGGAGGTGGGCTAGCCAAAAATATTATCATTACCTGACTCTAAAATCAGCTTAGTGACCTTTGAAACTTATTTTTGGCTGTGGCATCATACTTTCTATTTTTGGAATGACTACTTAATGGTAATGAACTTCTAAAACAAAATTACTTTTTGGTAGTTTTAGGGACACTTAAGTGTAATTGGTTAATTTATTAACTACTTGAGTAATAATGTCATAAAAAGCATTTACAGTTTTTTTCTCAAATATTTTTAGAAGATATTTAAAATGTTGTAATGACTAATTGATGATAATGGACTTCTATAATAAAGTCCTTTTATTAGTTTTATTAATGCAAAAGTGTACTTGATTAAATTGTTAATTACCTACTTTAGTGAAAATATAATAAAAAGTATTAGGGAATTAAAGCACTGTCTTTTTGTTTTGTAATTGATTTGTCAACTATTTGCAGAAGAGAGTTCTATTGAAGAAAGTCTATGGCATATAGCATCTTCATTGGAAAACTTTGTTTACATAAGATTCGAATAGGAATGCTGAACTTTAACATCTGATTTACAGTCTTAAATCATGTAATTATATTTTTAGGTCAACTTACCCCGGATGTTTGACATAGCCGCCGCATAATGCTCGTGTTCTACTTACGAGATGAAGGAATTTTATGTTATTCATCTTTAATTAAATAATAGCTACGTGCCCACTTTCTCTGACCGAATTATTGGTGTGGTAAAAATACGTTAATGGACAATTTGGGCAAGTTTTTAATATCCTTCTAAATTACTAAAATGTTTATGTTATAATATTCGTTCTTATAGTTTTTACTACATTAAAAACAGAAAATAACAGCACACGATATTTATAAAACAACCATTGACGGCCGAAACGTCCACAAAAGTTAGTGATACTTTGACACTGACAACGCTTTAACATAATTGTCAGTAAATGTCATGGTGACAGCATTACAGCAATGACAAATATTTTTTTTTTTGTTTCGCGCGGTTGGTGCATAGCCTAATTTAGCCAGTGTCAGTAGAAGTACAGAATACAGTCACTTAATTTTGAAACCAGCCTTTTCGACAAGATTCGAATTTTAGATTTTTTTTATATTGAGTTTACTTTAGTCAAGTCCGTAGGATAAATAAGATCCTTGATGGCAATATTATTCCCTCTTATTTACTATGCTTTTTGTATTATTCCCAGTTCCATTTTACCAAGATGGCGCTTGTTAGGTATTGAATAATTGGATTTACACTTTTTGTCCATTTGTGTCGACACTTGAGATACAAAACTACATCAATTTAACATCAGAATATTTACAATTTTGCTAATAATTAAAATGGCTTTATTTAAAAAAAATACTTAACTAAGTATTTAACTATATTACAGTAAAATAAACATAAAATAACTACGCTACGCAACTACGACTAACTAAGATCAAACTAAAATATGGGGTCAAAAAACTCTTCGACATCGCTGCGAATAATTGAAACAGCAACACTGATCTTCACTGGATACAGGGCTGCCAGATGTACGATTTAAATCGTACTCGTACGATTTATTGGCCTTTTTACTCATGAACGATCGCTAGACCAAGATTGTACGGAAAATGTACTTACGGTTTTTATATATACCTAACAAGTCTGGCAACATTTTATAACTAACGAATGTGTTCTACAAACGTAGTGTAATTACATTCTCTTTGGTGTTCTACTGGCAAGTATGAGTTTCGGGAATTCCCCAATCTAACGCATACCTAGATCTTTTACTTGAATGAAAACTCTTACAATAGTCATTTAGAGGCTATATTTGCTTGTATTTTTTCGATATATATTATTTTTTTCTTTCGGTAATTTATGACTTGTCAAAATCCTGTTTTTCTCGCCAGTCTCGTCTCTTATCTTTAAATAAATTTTATCAAAACAAAACTTAGAAACAGTTTATCAAATGAAACACCGAAGTGAACTTATTAGCCAAACAATAGAAAAAACGAAATAAAAAAAATGTTAAACAATCTGACCACAGAAAAATTGTTTAAACGTAAGTAATAAATAGTTTTATTGCTTTTTTTATAAGATTAAACGAATTTTAGTTATTTTTAATAAAAACTTTGTACTTCTTAGTTGTACGATCTTTTCATTTCAAAACATCCTTAGCATACGATTTTTTTGAAGTTAGCGTACGATCACACCTTTTTTGGACCTGGCAGCCTGGATGACATGGCTCTGAAACGAAGTCGCTTACAATGGGCCTCATAAGAAGACTTAAAGTCACCCAAAGGGCAATGGAAAGGGCTATGCTCGGAGTTTCCTTGCGTGTCCGAATCAGAAATGAAGATATCCGCAAGAGAACCAGGGTTGCCGACATAGCACGTAGAATTGCCAAACTTAAGTGGCAATGGGCTGGGCACATTGCACGCAGAACAGATGGCCGTTGGGGCCGAAAGGTTTTGGGGTAGCGGCCGCGTACTGGAAGACGCAGCGTTGGAAGGCCTCCCACAAGGTGGACCGATGACCTGGTGAGGGTCGCTGGAGTCCGATAGAAGCGAGACGCACAGGACCGGCCATTGTGACGACGCTTGAGGGAGGCCTATGTCCAACAGTGGACGTCTTTTGGCTAAAATGATGATGATGATGATGAGCCCTGAAACGATAAAATCCCGCCAAAGGGTTTTTTTTGGCGGGATTTCTTTAAATGAAGTTCAGTGGCTGCTTTAATTATTCGCGAATTGATTCCTAGTGGATATTGTGACGTAAAATTGGTGTAGTTTTGTATCTCAAGTGTATGCGCAACTGGACAATATGTGGAATCATTGAAACAGGCGCGATCTTGGTAAAATGGAGCTGAGAATTTTATTGTAGTGTTGATTACCTCAGCAAAGTTTGCCGAGAAGGTTGACTTAATACATTTGCTGCCATACCAAAAAAAAAACACATTTGAATGTGTACATCCATATTCTAATGGTAAACCAAAGTGTTTACACGAAGACATAGCTTAAAAGACTTAGTATCCAAGCCAAAAATATTAGCAAAAAAAACCAACAAAAAAAACGGTTAACATAACAACATTCTTTCTTACTGAAGCAAAGAGAATATAAGCACTACGTTTAAGAGACGGGACTCCCATAGAAAAAAATGGTTCAACACGAAACGTCAAAACGTGTACTAAGATTCAATACCAACTTTGACATAGATGACCATAAACATGACGTAACGGGCTGCCAACATAACGGCCGATATAGTGGTGTATCTAGGTGCTCATGGTAATTTTTTATCGATAGTATTTAAAAAAAAAAAATATAGGTCCATTTATTGGATCTGAATTAAGGTCTATTTACGCCAACTTTATCCATCAGTTTAACTAAGAATAAGTGGAATATTCCATATCAAA
The DNA here is from genome assembly GCA_958295575.1 of Leucania comma. Taxonomy (NCBI): domain Eukaryota; kingdom Metazoa; phylum Arthropoda; class Insecta; order Lepidoptera; family Noctuidae; genus Leucania; species Leucania comma. The sequence goes on along the minus strand of OY282480.1, from coordinate 13,727,522 downwards.
AAACAAAACCCAAGGTTTCATTAATTGATATGGAATATTCCACTTACCAGCGAATTTACGTTGACGCAAATGAGGTTGGGTTTCAAAGGTGGGGGTGGGGGTGTGGTTAACGCTAAAGGAAACACCATTATACGGATTTTAATAATAACAGTTTATTTTATTTTTCTTTATGGTTAAACAAATACAGAAACTATAACCTATTTGCCTATTCTCTATAATGCATAAACCTTAAAAGTATCATTATCTTACTTTATTATTTCTGATTCTGATCTTTATTAGATCTGTAATTGTAAATATAACAAAGTTTACATGAATGATGCTCTAATTAAGAATCTTACCTTTGCGTTTAAGAGTCGAATCAGTATCAGTTTTGCCAATGTGTAGAAGAAATCCAATCATCTCCCTAAGGTTCTGCAGTAAGTCCCACAGAAGGAATTGCAGATTTTTTTAGTTGTGTCTTCGTAAAATCCTTGGCAGAAAATGTTTGCTACTAACGTGTTTAATTGGTGGAGCTAAAAAGCTCCACCAATACGTACGAACGTCCAATCCAATGTTTACATCTAGAAGAAAAAAATGTATTGCATTACTTATTAGCATTTCATATTGAGATACCTGAAATATTTATTGTTCGAATAGCATGATCGTTCTATTTGAATTATACTAAATAAAGTTTAAATTATAAGAGTATCGATAGTCGATTAAACATGCCCAGCAGTAGTGATAGATCATTTTTAAAATTGAAGAATTTCATTTTTTATCACGAACTTGTAAATTTTAATAATGAATATTTAAAACTATCGATATAGTCGATAAAAATTCCACTACACAGCACTGTTAATAGGTTATTTTATAGATTTTCGACTGATTTTTATTAAAATTGATTTGTAAATCACCAAATCCTTTTCTGTAACTGAAAATGAACGTTTATTTACGCTTACCTCTCTTAATGTAATGGATATTTAGCCATGAACATTGGATTTTGACCGTCCGACCGGCTGGCTCGTAAACCACATATTTCACAGATTTTATAGTGCATATCAACAGATTGCTTCACATGGGTACACGTAAACGTCCTTTTATTAGGAATTTTCGCTTAAAATTCACGAAACACATTAAAAACAAAAATTAAACTTTGTTTACAATTCACCTCTTGAGAAGTAAAAGATAAATATGGCGGATGGATGGCTGCGACAGAGTCGAATAGATGTTAGAGCGAGACAGCGATAGCCGCCATTTTGGCCGCCATTAAAATTAGTACGCGTTTCATACATTTTGGACGGATCGTTTTTTTCTTAGGGAGTTGCGCCAGACTGTACTGAAGTAAAAAAAAAAACTAGTGACATGGCAGCATGGTCCCTGACCTTAGCCCAGCCCCGGATCTAGGGGGGGGCAACTGGGGGTACTTGCCCCGGGCGACAGTTTCAAGGGGTGTCAAATCCTTGTGACAAGAATTCGAAACATCGAACAAGTGAAGCCTCTTTTCCTTCAATCTCATAGGTTTTTTATCAAGTAGGTAATCGAATCTTAATATTGTATCTTTGAAAAACAAACTTTTTTGTTTTCATACGTCCAGTTAGTTTTTAAACGCATACAAAGATCTAAAATCTTCGATCAAGTCAATTTTTTTGAACGCTTGCGTAGATCCTTCTGCCAGGGGAATCCCCGTGACTGCGGGCTGCCTTAGCCGGTTCCGTAAACAGAACATACAAAAAAAAAACTTTCTTTCCAAACTTGTTGCTTATATTCTCTTTGTTTCTTTCTTTCCAAAGAGTACAGTAAATAAGGGGATTCTTTCTTTCGTTTTTGAATACCGTAACTAGAGACACAATAGAAATACAATAGGTGTGCGAACGCCGGCGTTCGCTTGGGGCTTGAGTAAATTATTATAGAATGGCCTTTTGGGATGATATAAAAAATACCTGACAAAGAGATAAATAAAACAACATCTTGTTGAATAGTATTTCCTTATTCCTCCCATTTCCTGTATTATTTAAATATACCTATATGTATTTGTACCTATACAAATATCACCAATAACTTTTATTTATCGTTTTCTGCCATACTGACTATCTAACACTTGTAAATATAAATCGCGTTCGGTATTTGAAGATACAGCCTGTATTCTCTGGATAATTTTGTTGTAATATTCGTTTTCTTCTTCTTTGTAAAGCTGTGGAATTTTAAGCTGCACGTAAAGTTGCTTGATGCGCTCTGCATGTGCCGGTTCCTTGCTACCATAACAAACTGTAAATACAGCGCGTTGGTTGGGTTTGCACTGCTGTAGCGCTTTCACAGCTAACCACGAGCATTTGCCTTCTTGTATATCGGTGCCCATTTTTCCAGTCATATTTTCGTCTCCGAAACAGTCGATGTAGTCGTCCTGTTACAAAAAAGTTCAATTAATACAAATGATAAGTTCGATTAGCAGATACTTTGATATATATTTATATAAATTATAACTTAGTTTTCTTTCAATTTTAATTTTTAAACAGCTCACCTGCATTTGGAACAATCTTCCTAGTTGCATAGAAATATCATCAGCGTTCTTATGGGTTTCTTCGTTAAATTGGTTAGCCAACATCATTCCAATAGTTATAGGTAGTTTGAACGTATAATAAGCAGATTTGTGCTTAACAATAGCATTGTAGTGTTCCATAGTAAATAAATTTAAATTCTTATTGTTTAGACCTGTCATGATATCCAAATATTGTCCAAGGCTTGTGTAGAAGAGCGTCTATAACAAAAAATTAATATCAGATTAAAGAGGTAGGTACAACTATTTTAGTGATTCTTCATTTTTGTTTGAATTCATGGACAGGTGTTAGGGGCCGGGGCCCCTAACACCTGTCTGAAACACCGACGATGTTTTTGTTTCCATAAGTCGGGACTTATGGAAACAAAAACATCGTAAAATATTGTAGGTAAATACGCAAAATCTTATTTAATGGATAATTTCTTAATTAAATTAAGATCCCTTTTGGGTTTTAGCGCAGTCAATTAATACACAATCAACGACAATGTCCCTAATTTTTACAATGCCTCAACCAACAATGCATTATTTATGCTCTGGAACAGACGAATCTGTCAAATAGTGATTTCTTTCTAAATCTTTCAGTTATGCATGTCGTGTTACGCAAATGGTGTGCCGGGGCCTTGCCATAACTTGTTAAAATTTCAAGCGTGCGAGCCAGTTAGAGGATTGGAGCTATACACCCGATAAAGCTGCAAACCTCTATTAGTTTAGTTTAGGTCGTCATATGGACCGCCGCAAAGCGTCGTGGTAGAGCCATAGGTCTCATGCTGCTGACGATGCAATTATTATTTTTAATCTTATGCGATACCATATTTCATGATGTGAACGGGAACTTGATGCATCATACCTCATTAAAATTATGGAAAAGGTCCACATAGCATGGCGACTTTTCGAAGTTAGCTCTCAAAATTTGCAGCAGAGAATAGTGGATAAGGGTGGCGTCATTGATTGCGTTTGCGATGCCAACATCCTCCCGTCTGTACCAGCAAGGCATGCCTCGGCGAGTGATCGATCCGTCTGCTATGTCGTCCAGCACTAAGCAGTATGCCTGTAGCTGAAAATAAAAATAGAACTAGACTATAGGATCGGCTACTGAATCGATTTCTGCTATTTTTTAAATACCTAGATATTTCTTTTCTCCTTAGTTATCAAGAGTATAAGATTAAAACAAAGATTAAGTTAATAGGAATAGGAACCGGACATCAGCTTTTGGCGCTTTTTATAATAGTAATAATAACATTTATTTTTAGAACACAATGGATCCATAATAATAGTGTTAGTAAAAAAAAAAATGCAATGATTATAATTTAATGTCTGAAATCGAACCTCACACTATCCACGCAGTATGTAGGACATACTCGTAAATGTGTGAAGTCCGATCCAGTGACGCAGCATTGGGCAATCCCACCTGCCGCACATGCCGTATATTTTATAAGTGTAGCTGACGTGACATTATATAATATTTTCATTTTGAATCAAATTGTTTTTTTTTCTGTTAAAGAATATTGTAAAATCAGTTGAATTGACCAAAAAAAAATAAGCACAAAAAGTATTCTTACAATTTCAGCACACCATCCCAAAGTTCTCGCCAGGCGCATGGTTTCTTCTGTGACATTCTCTGGTTTCTCAATAATTTTGTACGCCATTACCGCTGTCAGTCCTCTCATGTTCTTTCCGCCAACTAAATTGCCATTTAAGACCTGGAATTAAAAATCATTCACATTGTATACCTACTTCTACAAAAACTATAGATACTAATATCGTCGTTGCGACTTTAAGACCTCTTATGTGTCACTATTGGCGACACCACTTTTTTACCCCCAAAACAGTTATACACATGAGAGTTTTTAAGCAACAACTCACATGTATATAAGATGATGACGATTAATTCATCCTATACACATGAGATTTTTTGCATTCCATAGCACTTCAAAATGTCTAAAAGGCAGGGTTCTAAAGTGGTTTGGCCAAAATTTACACATAGAAAAAGAGGTCTTAAAGTCGCAACGACGATATACTAAGATAATCTAATATTATAAAAATCTCGTGTCACAATATTTGTTATGGAACTCCTCTACAACGGCTTGACCGATTTTTATTAAATGTTTATGCATTTGGTAGGTCTGAGAATAAGTCGTATTGCTACTTTTTGCTTTCCCAACCTCAAGCCCCATTTTTTCTCTAATTTATATGGCAGGACAAAGTATGAGTAGGTATTTTAAACCTCTTTACGTCATAACGTCTAAACGGATTTGGTTGAAACATGGCACATGGGCCATATCCTTGAATAAGATATAGGTGTAGCGACATCTATGTCGTCACAAATGAACTAATCCTGCATCGCGCAAGTAAGATTCGCGGCGCGATTGGAACATATAGAACAAACCCGAAATCATCTATAGGGCAATAGCCCACCAGATATAATACCTGTCTGGTCGGTTGTTTGGAGGGTGTGTGTGTAATGTAGGTACTCACTGGGTAGATGCGAATAAATAAAAATCCTTTGTTTGTATCACCAGGTGTATTCTTCTTCACACACACAACACTACAACACAGTTATATTAGAAGGCGCAAATAAGCCAAGCACAAGCGGAGGTCTTATACGCGACAACAATTAGGTCTTTTTGCACGGCTATGAGGTTAGCGCGGGTAGGTACCTTTTACCACTTCATCGGCGCGGGCGCACGTATGTCTACACGGATAGCGCAGATCGTGACTCACTGGAGCCAGCCGCAATACTCCGACTCACTGGAGCCTGCAGCATCATATCCCGACTCACTGGGATAGCACCGCCCCGACTCACTGGGGCATCACCGCAGACAGTTCCGACTCACCGAGAACTATGCGGAATCCGGTTCCGACTCACTGGAACCAACCTCCATTGGCCTGGCACGCATCACGACGCATCATGACGCATCAAGAAGCATCAAGAACGATCTCCGATCTCCGGAGGGGAGTGATGTAGCGACATCTATGTCGTCACAAATGAACTAATCCTGCATCGCGCAAGTAAGATTCGCGGCGCGATTGGAACATATAGAACAAACCCGAAATCATCTATCGGGCAGTAGCCCACCAGATATAATACCTGTCTGGTCGGAGGATCCTCCCTTTTCAACGGAGGTATGTGGGACTTTACTCTCTGTTCCACTACCCCCAAATAGGATAAATTGCTTGCCTCTTGAGTTAACCCAAGAGGCCTTTGGGAAAACTTTCAACTTTCTCGCCGTTGACTGTTTCGACCTGGCCGTCGACAGAAACATCAGTGTCAATTTAAATCATTGTCGAAATCCATGAGTGGCGCGGCACCCACAAGGTCTACAAATTCCGTATTATGGTCGGAAGCTAGTACGACCTAATAAAAAAATAGGCTCTTATAGCATGACTAGTGCATCAAGACCCTGACCCTTTGACCTTTTAAGATAATACGAATATGAACATATAGGCGGCGCTGCTTGGTGTTGGGGATATGCTTATCTCATCAGATAGCGTCAGATAACAATGGCCTATCTACGCATTTTACACAGGTACTCTAATTACAAGATTATACTTCGTGACGTACTGACAATTAGGACATTCCCACATAAAGTGCGCGGGTGTGTCAGGCTCTAATTTTTCGTGACCTGTAAAATTATAGTGATATTGAAGAAATTATCACTTTACACAGAAGTTTTCCGAACTATTTTTGGTATATCCTATTTGCTAAGGTACTTACGCTGTATATTTGCAAAATGATGAGCAATAAAAAATGTTACAAAAGTTTGTAACATTCGCTGGCTGCCAGTTTGATAACATGCACAAAAGAGTATTACAAATATCTTTTGGATTCAGAGGGCTAAATTTCAACCGGCTTGTTAACGTCAAGTACTCATAAAAGACCTTATAATCACACCGTTGGCACTACCAAAATTGTAGACCATGTGTGTACCAGAGCTTATAAAGCAAATGACGAGTAGTAATCATTTCTAAAACTCCTAGTGTGCGTATGCGTAAAAATATTTAAAATCTTCGATTGTAAAAATATAATAATAGCTTGTTTCTTTCTCTCTGCCATTTTGTACCCCTTTTTTATTTTACACCTACCATGTTATCTCTCCACTACCCTCAATTAAACTGGTAAACAATGCCTAAGCCTTCAGCATGCCTTAGTACTTTTATGTTTCAGGAGTATATAGCAAATAAATGAATGTACTTTGTGTATGTACTTCCTATACTTACATTCCTCATCCACTTGTCAGCTACTGGAACTTCTTGAAACTTCTCATGCTTAGCCAGGACATCGATGACTCCTGGCAGAGCTTTGTGGAGTTCCTCCCTTTCCTTCTTCAAGTCGAACTTATTTAAGGACGAACGGCACAACCTCCGGATGGCACTGGAAGTGATTGTAAGTAACTACATATTATAGTGAACTAGCTTCTGCTTGTGGCTTCGCCCGCGTGAAAGTTAGTTTCTCCATACAAATTTCAACACCCGTTTTACCCCCTTAGGGGTCGAATTTCGTAAAATCCCTTCTTAACAGACGTCTACACGCTATAAGGAACCTACCTGCCAAACCTAAGGTCTGTAGGTGTATTTTTTTTTTGTCTTATGTCTGTAGGTGTTTTTTTTTTATGGTAGGTTAAATCATCCAATGACAAATCCCGCCCTTGGGCGGAGCGGGAAGTAGTGTCAGACTCTTACTGACTAAAAACCTACCCCGTTCCTTCGTAGCCTTATAGTTTCTGAGGTTTCGTGATAATTCAGTGAGTGGTATTTCGCTTTTATATACACTCGCGAGCAACCAAATCGACTAAACGTTCAAGTGCGCACTTGCAGACGTTTTCTTCAGATAATACTGAACAGTTTTAAAAATACGTTACATCGTAAAAAAGCCTAAAATTTAAGCTTTAATTTGGTACAATTATTATAAAAATTTAATCAGTACTTTGTAAATAATTAATTTAATTGGACGGATAAGGAAATGTGCTCACTACGGTACTTACGTGTTGGTGAATAAACTGCCTCTATAAAAACCCCACGCAACCGTTTCACCTTATTCATTGCTTATCAAAAATTTGCCTGTATATTTCTCTGCAAATACGATTCAGAATCTTGGTGTAATTATGGATAAAACACAAGAAAAAGCCGCTCAAGTGGTTGCTCTACTGCAATGGGGACTTGGGCGGGTTTCTGAATTGAGTATTTTGAGTTAAGAACGTCTCAAACCATACTTAAAAGCCAAATTTGGACAGGATTACAGGCTAAAGTATAGTTTGAGTAATTCTCAACTTCAAATGCTTAAATCAGAAATCGGGGGTTAGTCAGCAAAAAGTGCCTGCACAACTCAATTGGAACCAATCTGTTCTATCAAAAGCATATATATATATAATAGTCCAATTAAATTATTTATAAAAAAAGTACCTAAATAATTTTCATAATAATGATACCAATTTAAAGCTAACATTTCAGGCTTTCCAATGATGTATCGGTCTTTAAAACCGGTTCAGTATTATTCGAAGAAAACATCTACGGTACGTTGAACCGATTTGGTTGCTCGCGAGTATAATATAGATGATTCAGCGCCTGCAGCATTAACAATATTTTAACGGCATTACCAAGTTTGGTGGCTAAGACCAGAAATAATCCAGGGCAACAATAACGCTGTCAATACGTACTACCTTGCATAGCAACTTTTGCTAAAACGGATAATATACGTATTATAATAATCCAATCATAAAGAACTAACAGATTATTTAAAACTAACTACTTACAAAATACTTGGATATTTAAACTCCTCAATCACGTTATGATCAATAATAGTTCAGTCGCACAGTTAACCAGTGACTGGAATGATTACCACTCGAGGAATACCTATCCTATTTCTCCAGGTTCCTGAATCCTGGTCCGTTGTTTTAGTGGATGAACCGATACCGAAAAAAGCATACATAATCACAAATTGCAACCTACCTCTCAAATAACTTATTTATCGTTACAGTCGCTACACTTTTCCCAACCACTAAACTATTAGACATGACCATTCTCTTACAAAGATTCATCACTAACTATTTTCAGTAACAAACTCAACGAGGATCAACACAGGAATACTCCCGGTAGTCAACCAGACTATTTATAATAGGCGGATGTAAAAATTTATCTGATTTTAGCTGCTTTTGTTGTCTTGGAGAAAATAGACGGCTCTTTTATTATTGTAATGCAGTTTAACATGACAAAGTATTTAATTTTGAACTGAAGAACCAACGTCAACCAACCTATTGTGTAGGTGGTAAATGATTAAATATGGATGGAGAAAGGAAACACTCGGATGATGCGCAAAAACCTGCCAGTGTGCTTAGTAGCCATAAGCGCGACTGGTGAGATTCAGGTGTTGAGTTTGATATCCAGATTGGGAAAAGTGCTATTGGGTTAATTCATCAAAAGAATTTCATTAGATGATTTCAGTACCAGCACGTCAGTTTTTCAGACTCCGTAAAACCTCTTTCTATAAACAAGCCACACACAAATCCATTTTTGCCGGGTTGATGCCAGTTTATTTTCGCCACAATTAATATAACTCCTAATTGCTAGACTTATATCTACGTTAACATATAGGATGGGCATTATATTTGGGTGACTGGTGCCTAAACTAGGCTCTGAAGCTGTAAAGCAAGCCATCCATAGGTCGCTGGTTCAAATCCGGCTCGAAGGACCATGTATAAAATTGTGGGAACTTCTAGGGAATTTTGGAAATTAAAAAATCAGGATCGTAGCTTGCAGTGGACTCGTATAATTGACAGACCTGACATTTAAAAAAACATGGAGGTTAATATAAAATAATTAACGCCTGCTAAAATTCTTATAGCTAAACTTATAATCTAACAATTATTGCTAACTTAAAGACTAGTGGCGCAGGTGATGACAAATTGACGTGAGCGTCAACATGCCGCCGGTCGTTGAAAGCTTGCCTTTCAACAGCTGTCTTCCAACAACGGACAGATCTTCGAGAATGCTCTTCTGACAGTTCCAGTTGAGGTCCTGATATCGGCAACTCTGCTTATGCCGTCTGTGCCAGGATGAAGAGCAACAACGCGGCCCAACTTCCACTTCAAGGGTGGCTGGTTGTCCTCCTTGATGACAACGAGGGAATCCAGGTTCAGGCTGTCTTTGCTGGTCCGCCATTTTACACGCTGTTGAAGTTCAGAGACGTACTCCTTGCTCCATCTCGTCCAAAAATGCTGCCGCAACTGCTCGATGCGTTGATGGCGCGTCAAGTAAGGAGTGGAGTAGTCCCGGACATCCTTAACAGGCAGAGAGGTGATAGGACGTCCGATCAAAAAATGACCAGGAGTGAGAGGCAACAGGTCTTCTGGGTTCGACGATAGCGGTGTGAGCGGTCGAGAATTTAAAATACCCTCGATTTGCACTAAGACGGAGTTAAGCTCCTCGTATGTTAAATTACAATTGCCCAACACTCGGAACAAATGAAATTTGGTCGATTTGACACCCGCCTCCCAAAGACCACCAAAATGTGGAGCGTAAGCAGGTATAAAATGGAAGTTAATACCATCTTGAGCTGCAGTATCAGATAAGGAGTCACAGCTGCGTTTCAAGAAATCAGATATCTCGTTGTAGGCTCCTACAAATGAAGTTCCGTTATCGGAGTAAATGTTGAGAGGTTTTCCTCTCCGAGAAATGAACCTCCGCAAAGCCTGTAAATAATTGCTGCTCGTCAAGTCACCAACCAACTCTAAATGAATGGCCTTGGTGGTGAAGCACACGAAAATAACGATGTATACCTTCACCAATCTACATCCGCGGCCTTGGCGACTAGCCGCGGTTATAGGGCCCGCGTAGTCAACTCCTACGTTTTGAAAGGGGAAGTCAGCTGGCGAGAGTCTGCTCAGTGGGAGATTACCCATTTGAGGAGTAATTGTCTGCGGTTTTAGTCGCTGACACCGAACGCATTGACGATAACAGGCTCTGGCTAAGTTGCGACCGCCGAGTGGCCAGTAGGTCTCTCTTATTGTACTCAACAATAGTTGAGGACCTGCATGCATTAACCTTATATGCTCAGATTGAAATAAAAGTTTAACAAAGTGATGAGTGGACTGTAATAATATGGGGTGTTTCTTGGTGTATGAGTATTCAGAATTGTGTAATCTACCCCCTACAAGAAAAAAAAAAAAAAAAAAAAAAAAAAAAAAAAAAAAAAAACTAGGGGGGGGGTAGCCCCCTGCCCCCCCCCCCCCCCTTGGCGACGTCCAATTACTAGTTTTAGCCAGCGGCTTCGCCCGCGTAAAAGTCGTTTTCTCCATACAAACTTCCAACCCCCGTTTTACCCCCTTAGGGTTTCGTAAAATCCGTTCTTAGCGGATGTCTACACCCTATATGAAACCTATCTGCTAAATTTTAAGTTCGTAGGTGTTATAGTTTCTGAGATTTCGTGATTAATCAGTGAGTGGTATTTCGCTTTTATATATTTATATGGATTTAGATAACAAATGCGAGCAAAATGAACCACCTACCTTCCTGATGTTATGTTGTGTTAGTTGGACAATAAGTCCAATTAACGGTCTTCGAATTCGTGCTATTTTTTAGATACTCATGTAGAATCTTGGTACTGCTTCATTAGATGGACTTTGAGAATCACTGTGCTTATGGCAGTCTTTAGTACACAGGTCATCAAAAAAATCGGGTGCTGTTCTTGTATGAAAAGTCTTAGGTGTTCATCAGTTCGGTAACTTTACCAAAGGTTTCTTTCTGGACACAAGACGATATCGAAGAAGTCCAGTGGTGCTATTCTCTAAAATAAAAAAACGCAGCGCGGCCGCAACGACGAACATCCAATTAGAACATGCACCTAGACATTGAATTACCAATCCAATGTATAGGTTCATTAGGTTGACAATCCAATGTGTCCTATTTGGGTGTTCGTTGTTGAGGCAGCGCTGCGTTTTCTTAGAGAATAGCACCACTGATTATGGAAGACATAGGGTGCTAACACAAAGAGATGGGCGCTTGATTTATGATTGAACCATTTGTCTCTCTCTTCGATTGAGACCATGCACGTGTTGATCGTAGTTCGCATTAACATAGTAGGGATGCTTAGAGCTCTAGTAGTCTATTCTCATATTATTTCACGAGGGTCACCATCAGGGAAATACCGGAAGAATTTGATAAAAACACTAAATTTTTATGAGAATGGAATATCCAGCATAACTGCTATAATAAAATTTCAGGATGTAAGGTTTAGGTAGATAACAAAAATAATGAATTCTCATAACTTGACCAAAATTTCGAAGTATAAATTAGTGTTAATAAAGCATATAAATCAAACAATCACTTCAAAAACATTTCGGCTGGTTTCTCTGAAGAGTAAATGTGATTTGTGGTAAAAAAATCTGGTCGGCTTGTGGATTTTTTTTTATAACTACTGAAGAAATCGTTTCATTTAACTTTCATAGCCATAGAAGCGTTACCATCTAGATGTTTTTTTTTAAATTACTGTTTTTCTTGAATCTTGTAGGTCTACTACAATGATTATGATAGTAGTTTTAATAATGAAAAACCAAATTCTTAATTTAATAAATGAGAACTCCCTCAGAATACGCGACTTGGTGACGAGTTTTTCATAGAAAATCGTATTACGATATCTGTAGAAGAAAATCTATGAAAAATGTCACACTCACAATGTCTGAGAGGCTCAATAAAAATATATATTTTATGGCCTTCATTTATTTATAAAGGGTTTAGTGGTTGCAGTACCTACTAATTAGGGTACCAAATAAAAAATCTTATTAAATGCAATCAACATTTTAATATCATCATCGAGAGAAATACATGCTTAATTAGGCTTCAGTAAAAATCTTATTAAAACATTATGTATAGTACAATAATTAGCTCATTAGGTATGTGTAGGAAAAAGTATCAAAGTTTTAGCAATAGTTCTACAGTCCATGTTTACAGGCTATCTTAGATGGCGTATTAAAGTTCATAAAGTACATCTAAGTCATCAAGTTTATTAGTTACAAGTATAAGATAGACATTCTAATCGATTTTCATCCTCACATTCTCCCGATTTTTATCTCCCTTTCTTGGCCTGACTCTTCTCATCAATAAGGCTTTCAGTTCTGATAAGTTTCATAGCCCCTATCTTTTAATATTAAATTCTTAAATAACAGTGCATTCACACCCAGCGCTCAAACATTTAATTCGACGGCACTTCAGATAACTTTATTCTTTACAATGTGCGCCTATTTTATTGAGGACTTCAGTATACCTTACAAAATATACATCTACTAGGTTTTTGCACCTTTCTAATTCACTAACTTAACCGATACTTTAAATTCAATTTTAGACGCTTCGCCTGAAGATGTTATTTAAGATTTTGAAGAACAGTTCGTGGGGCAGGCCCCTAGTGACTTGCTGGATTTGTGTCCTAAGGAGATCATAAGTGGCGTCTTCGAAGACTGAGTAAGTGTGTGGGAGTTGGAGTTCTTCATACAAATTCTTGATTTTGTCGACTGCCTCCGGGTCGGAGCTGCCATAGTTTTCTTCCATGAGCTGCTTCTGTTTTGGTGATGCCCTCTGCAAGGCAACAACCGCAAGCCAGGTGCATTTTCCGTCTTGAATATCAGTTCCGTTCTTGCCTGTGACAGCTGGGTCTCCGAAGCAATCTAAGAAGTCATCCTAAAAGAAAAATAATTGTTTAATATTACCCAACCGTGACATTGTTAATCTTGGCGATAGGTTTGTTTTCATTAATTGCGAAAGAAAAAGATAAGTGAAAATCGTAATTGTGAATTGTTCAAGGCAATTGCCTTAAAAGTCGTGTGACTTTCTTCTTGTTTACCCTTCAGTTAATATTAACTAAATTAAATTCAAACACGACCTATTTGTTTTTCGATAAAAAAAAAACCGGCTTGCGATAAAATCATACGTTTAGAGTGAAAGAAAGTGCCTCAATAAAATGATTATAAAACTAAAATATGGGTAAGATTATGTAATTATACACTTAAACGTTTCTAATCATTAAGAAATTTAGGTTCCTACCATGTACATACGATAACTAGTAGGTACTGGTGACAAACAATATTAAAAAAGAACCAGTAGTTATATAAAAAAGAGCATAAAAAGTTAACTCACTTGAATTTGGAAGAACTCTCCCATTTTCAGCAGGATAGTTTTAGCTTGTCTGTGGGTCTCTGGGTCCTCTACTCCTGTCATAAGCAGAGCCAGAGTGACTGGCATCTGGAACGTGTGGTATGAAGTCTTGTACTTTGTAATTGCTTCGTACTTCTCCATTGTGAACTGGGTGAGGTCTGGCTTATCCGTCTTAGACATCTGGTTCTCCAGGAAATGACCGACCGAGCACTTTAACAGCATCTGAAAAGAGGTTTACTTTTAGCTACATATTACTGACTGGAAAATAATGTCTATGACAGAGATATTGACTGCTAGAAAAAGAAAAAATCTTGACAGTTCCATAAAATTGGCGGGATTTTGTAATATTTTTTTAGTGTGTCTTATTTTAACAACGTTAGGAACATAAAATGAGTTAAGACAGTGAGGCTTAAGAAAGTACATGGACACTCGGAGAAAAAGAAAGTTCATGTGCGACAACCAACAACCTGTTTTGCTTCAACTTAGGAGGCATGTGTAAGTGTACAAATTTATAATTATTATTTTTTATTAGTTTTAAAGCCGCGATGTTGATACCCATATTATCTTAACCACCAACGTAGTTAACAAGCTTTGCACTCGAAATTACTCGAATGTGAGATTAGATATAACTAAGATTGTTTTCGTAAATACAGCATGGTTTAATTAACTTGATAACAGGTTTGTCAATTAAGATATTTGCGTGAGGACGTGTGAATAAAGATAACGATAGTAATTTCAAATATTTTGTACACAGTTTATTCAATGGCAAGTTGCACATTCTTTCTGTCTGATTGGACTGAATATCAATACGACCAATAACAATAATTACTATTTACGACAGTACAGTGACCCATGTACCTAGGTATTTTGTCTTCTGAACAAAACAATAGTTCGCATAATAACGTCAAGTGTGTAAGTGTGTGCTCAATTGTTTTACATATCATATTGTCACGTTTATGACCATGCGTTAAGGCCATAGCAAACAATGAAGATAGATATACTATAGTACCTATCACAGAACATAATATCTTACAATATCACATTCTATAAGTACATTTGATTGAAGAAACGCATATCTACGATGAAGATAAGAAAAATTTAATTGTCTTCACTGTGTGTTTACATGAATGAAGTCATAAATTGGTAAGATTATAAAGTAGTGTAAAAAAAGTATAGGCTTTTGTTTTTGTATCATTCACGCGGTAAACCACGTTTAATTAATTGATAGGTGATGATGACACAACTCGCAATTATTTTTAATTGTTACAGTAATTATTGATAATAATGTAAGTTTCGTGCACAATTTAATTGCTTGACTGCTTGAGCTCATGTTAGTGTCATATAGGAGACAAAAATAGAATATTATTTCTTTTCTAGTTTTGTATCATGCCAAGTTACAATACAAGTGTAACCAATTAAGACATGCTCGGATAGATCAATTCTTTTGTTAATGCCTTACTATATAAATAGCAACAAATTGTCTGTCTCATCTATTTCAGTATTGAGAAATAAATAAGTCTAGACATTAGAGAACACAGGAAATCAGCGTAAAAAGGTTCAGAAAGTTAGACACAGTTTGCAAAGTAATTTAAAACTTGGAAAATAATTTCGTGAAAACTTCAAAGCTGAAAACGGAAAGTCATAAGTCATAAACCATTGATCATACGACTCACCTCATTGAACGTCTCCAGGACGGTTTTGTAGCAGTTTTTATTGTTGAAGTGACGTTTGAGCGTGGAAAACATGGCTGCTTGAATTAGAGCAGCATCGTTGATCGCTGTGAGGCCAACTTCAGGGTGCTTGTACCAGCAGGGAGCTCCACGACGCATTTCCGTGCCCTCCATGATGTCATTGAGCAGTAATTGATGGGTGTGGAACTGTAGACAATGATGTTTGATTAAAGACAAGTGGTATAAAGTAGGGTGGGTGATATTGAGGTTTTTTGAGAGACGTAGATCTGTTTAGTAGCTATTGTACGTGATCTATTTAGAATTCTGATACTAAATAGATCCACCCAGATATATCAGAGACAGAATAGAGATATGGAGGAATAGAGAGTGGCAGACGTAGATCTATTTAGAAAACAGCTAATGAATCTAAAATAATCATGGCAGATGGTATTACACCTTACGTCTGGGCTCTACAGGGCTCGCTGATAAAAAGGCTAAAAGTAAAACTTAAAAATAGAAAATACTTAAGTAGTGATAATCAATTTCCTTCATTATTATGTCATGGAGACTGTCTGCCATGATTGCTATTACGAGAGTGTAGGTAAGTACATACGTTGGTTTGTATTTGGAATATCATTAGGGAAATAAATCATAAACACTTCGGTAACTGTGTTTATTACAAGCCAGTGTTTATATTCGTGTTTAAATCATGAAAGCTAGTGCTAATAAAATGCTTTGATAAATGTTTTCAGAAGTGAAGTCTACAGTTTTATTTTTAGATATCTAAATCTAATGTTAACATTTAACCGACGTAGGTAAATAATGCTTACATAAAATAGATTACACTTTACAATTCACACGACTTCATGCGTCAGTTAGTTACAGATTATAAACTAGATTCAAGAGTTCTTATGCTTTAGGCGTTTCGCGCTCACTTAGTGCATATAATATTAAATAGCTACACACCTATGTAGCTAGATCTCGCATCTAGATACTACCTATTACTGGTTTTCTAAATATAGAAACATTGCGCGTACATCAGTTTTTCTGCCTGTTTTTGTAGGAATGTTGCTATTATAATGCGACATACTTTTAGAGGCCATGGTCTTAGTAAATAACAAACACAGCAGCAAAGTTACCTAATGCTCAAGTCCTTTAAAACAGTAGACATAATAAAACTATCCAAATAAAGCCCGTCGTTACGTTGAATGAATCGATGAACAAACAGAGATAATAAGAATATTAATATGTTGAATATCATTGAAGTAGCTTTTGGAAGTGGCGTGATGAATGCTAATAAACGAATGTAAATAATGCACGAATGTCGGGACACGTGAATTGACATAATCGGCTATCGATGAAAATAATAATATCTAATATTGCCGGCTTTTGCCCATGGTTAGATAAGGCTGACTGTTTTGCTATTTATCATAAGCTGGGTGACTGCTCCGTATGAGTGCCAAACTGCCAAAACATAATCCCAAGGTCAGAACTAGAGAGGAACTTGTTTTTTTTTTCTATTATTTACGCAACGCCACGGACATGCCTTATCATTTTTTGTCGTTTTAAATTCAAATAGTAAACATGATTTTGATATTGACAGACCTTATCACTTTATCGACAGAAGTATTAGCTGTGGGCCTTTGGGCTTATATGGATTACTACCGAAGTTATTCTTTGACGATTATTTTTAGGCCTATCGGAAGACTGATAGGGATTGTTTTTGCTGAGGCATTATCTGCAGCTTAAGTAGATTAAGGTCAACTGAGAAACAAGCGATATAGGCTAAGAATGAGTTCGATACCCTGATCGTGCAAAGTGTAATTGAGTTTTGTATCTAAAATCTTTCAAAAGCAGTCCTGAGTTTAGATCTTTGCTTGGTTTTTGGCAATAGGTGGAGAACCTGTTAAGATTGAGAGATAGAGATTGAACTAACCTTAAATATTTGAGAATCACAATCTATACATGAGAAAGTAACTACTTAAAATGGATTTGGATAAAATTTTGCACACAGGTAGCATGCTCTACCTGTCCTACCAGTATTCTTTGTGTTCTGGAATGGCACAAAGAATATATTTTTGCAGGGAGAATGTTCTCTATCAACAAAGGCGAGGCCAAATGTGGGTGTAGGTATATACTTACTCGTATCCCTGCTTACCTCTCCTATACCTAACGGGGACACGGGGGGGTTATTTAATGTTATGTGTTAAGAGTAAAAAAGCAGTTTTCAAGCTTACCATTTCTACGGACCATCCCATCATGTTCGCCAGATGAATGTTCTCTGGCGTCAAATTCTCTTTCTTCTCCAACATTTTGTAGGCCATCACCGTAGCGAGACCTCGATTCTTTTTACCGTTCGGCACATTGTATTGCAACAGCTGCAACAAAAACAATACCATTTAAATGACAAGAACAAATAAGAAAGCTAGAACTGCGTAATAAAGTGGTTTTTTCAAAACATATTGTTTAAATATTTGTAAAAGCATGATATCATCGACTAAGGTAATAAGAATTATGAATATTTTCGATTATGTAATTTTAAATACATAGCCATGTCGAATTTAGCTAGGTGTAGGTAAGTCAGCCTTGAAATACAACGCAGTTGATTTAGATTTTTTACTGACGGACTAAGACGAAAAAAAAACTTTTGTACAACGTCGGAACGATATCGAGTACCATGACCAAATATTTTTGATACATTTAACTTAGCTTTAAAATCTCAGTCATTTATCATGAAAATATTGATTTCATATTAAAATGGAAGATATAATTAAGTAAGCTTATTCAATTTAGTCTGAGTACATATATTATAGCGTGCATATGTTGTGAATACAATTTTTTACTTTATGTGCAGATTAAACGCATCTAACTAGAGTTACAGTTTTACATCAAACTCGTTAATCTTGTTTACATTTCAAAACAGGACATCATCAGCTAATTAGTATCCTTGTAATTACTGTAATTATTTGGATAGTGAGTTTAAAATTAGATTAAAAACAAGCCAAAAATAAAATCTTGGACATAACTAACTTTATGAGGTTGTTTCTAATTTTATTGTAAGAATTATGAACTTTATTAAAAAATATTTTTATATTTCAGAATTAACGTAGAAAAAAGTGCTACTAACAAATCTTGTGAACTAAAAGTTACCTTTTTAATAAATTATTATTATACTACAGAAAGATGAGGACATATTAAGCTGCTACAAAAACTGCTAGAACGAAGTAAATTAGCTAGGCATGATAAATTAATACATTGCAATATGCTAAAAAATTTATGGTCAGGGCTAAAGTCCATCCAGACACGGTGGACAGACAAGTTTCTATTCAGTTTTTATAACAGGTTTCAACGTACTTCACTTACGACTGATCGCAGCGACATTTAACGTACCTTAGCCAACCACTTGCTGGCTTCTGGCACATCAATGTGCTTGCCAGTCTCAGTGAGGTCCCTCACGATGTCCGGGAAGCAAGCCATGAACTCCCGGGACTGGTCTTTCGACACGGCCAGTCCTCGGGTAGCCATCGGCATTTCTTGGGTGGTCAGGGTCGACAGGTATCTAAAGATCAAAAAAGATACAGATGACTAATTTTCATCGACTGACTTACTACAGAAATTAGAAAGTAAGGAAAAATTGTAGTCATTAATGAATTGTTATGTTTAATTTATCTATGTTAGTACACACTGGTTTTGATAAAATCAGTAATATAATTGGATAAAGCGAATACTACAACAAGAAAGAAGGTTTGTTCTTCTTTATTAGTATTCTTGTTGAATATTTAACTAAACAAATCAGCTACAAAGAGATCTATTTAATTCAGTGCACATGTTACAATTTCTTGAAAACACTTGTGTTGTGCTATGCAATTTTAATTCATAAGTAGGTGAGTAACTTTAAGCCGTATCACGCTCGTTTCGCATGTTAGTTATCACCGGATCAAATTCACAATTTCAATCATAATATTGCCATGCACTCCCTTTGTTTGTGTTATTTTTAACTTATGTACCCACATTAATGATGTAAACTCAATGCATGATACGGCTTCGACAGTTACGCAAAGTTTGTGTCGTAGAGTTCAAGCGAGTTCACTGACCTGTGATATTTTTGCAACTTCAGTAGCTTCTTGGGCCCAGCCTCGTCGTTCTGAGGGGACTTGGAAGCCGCCTGATCGAGCCGCGGGACCATAGCATCAGAGTTGGTGACACTGGTGGTCTTGCTAATTTGCCGGCGAATCTCCTTCTTGTAGATCTGGAGCATCCTATCCAAACTTTTCTTCGTTGAAAACATCTTGAAATCTCGTAAAATTCTTTTACTAACTAAATTTATAACTTTGAGAACTTTTTTTTTAAATTTATAAGTATTTAATTCAATAAAATAATCTTCTTTTTGATTAATAGTGGTAGCGTCTGTTCGCGTTGGGTTTGTAGAACCGACTGATTCTTTGTTGTGTTTTGCCTCCTTACAAGCTCCAGTGATACGCTAATGACGTTCGTAATGTTTACATTACTTCTATCGATATCGACGTTCTAGCCGTAATATCTTTATGAGCACGTGATATCGACGTGATACTTATCTTACTAGGACAAAATATTATAACTTGCTCTAAGAGATTTCTTATTTGCCTGATATTATTTATTTATTTAAACTTTATGTACAGTAGCGGTAAATAAGCGGACTTAATGCAACAAGGCATTCTCTACCAGCCAACCTTTGGGTTAAAAAAAGAAAACACTGTGGTAGGTTTGCGCAATAAATAAATAAAAAATATTTCGAATAGTGTTCCTTATAATTATTAAATACGTATATATGCTAATATTATAAACTAATAAATACTATGATAAATATAAAATCATTACGATTTAACTAAGAATTTTGCTTCTTAATGTCCATGCATATTTTGTCTACATTTACTTGATTCAACATTAAACACCACTAAGATTCAACTCTTAGTATAATACTTTTATCTATCAATATTTTGTCCAAAATATTCGATAAAAACAATGTCGGTAAAAATGACAATAATCAAGTCCCGTCACTACGCTGCGCACGCAACAAAACAAACGGGCCGGCGCCCCTCGCCCCAAGCCTCGCCACGCGGGCCGCGTCACGTAGGCACCCGGCAACCGGAGCGCAAAGCCCACCAAACAAAGCCCACCAAACAACAAAAACCGAAGGCCTACTTTCAACAATGGGTGATAAGAAGCTCACACACGAATTAACGATAAAATTGATTACAAACTATAACTGTAGCTGCGAAAAGCGCAATTAAGGTGTTTTTGGTCAAAATTTTTACTCTTAATTCTGCTCCAGTCAGTTGTTCTGTGTTATTTGGAGTAGAGCTTCTGCAGCTATAACTTCATGGCTGAGCGGCGCTCCTCACCAACCATTGTACTGCCTATGACCCAAAATGCACAACCACTTCTAGAACGGCTTTCAGATCACGTACGCTAGAGACATGCACTGAGAAGGTGATCGACGTCGAAAATTATTCCGATAAATGCGCTTTTTCTGTATTGCCATGGGTCGGTCGATACAACTTTATATGGCAATCAATCAAGACTTCGGAAGAATGTCGTCAAGATCTCGGTCAAGGGTATATAAAAGGATAATATACATGCAGTAGTAAATTATTTCATTAGTCATAGTAGGTTTTGGGTGAAGAAAGATCCATAAATAAATTAACATGAACATACTCGTAAATCAACCTGCCTAAGTAAACATATGTCGAACGTTTGCATTGATTGGGTTATTGCATAGGACATCCAAGTAATTATATCATAGTTATCATGACGATTAAATGGTGATTATGAAGATAATAACGTAATGTAAGTTTAAATAAAAGGCTATGCGATTATGGTAACAAGACAACAAATAGGTACATAAATGAATTCAATAATCAGATTAGATTTATCTACAAGGTTTTATATTGATTATGTTATGAACTGTCACCGTAAGTAGGTACATCTGTTTTGGTAATGTAAACACATTCTTTATAATTTTGATTTTGGTATAGGTATTATTCGCTAATGCCTGCCATCAATTAAAAAATAACGAACCCAAATTAAGGTATTAATCACCTTGATAAGAAAATTGGGACAAGGGCTTACTAAATTTCTTTTCAGTAATTAAAAAAAAGGGAAACTAACTAAAATGAAATTAAGTATTGGTTTCATAACAAAATGTTTTACAATTGATTCGGAAGGTGTTGCAACCGGTTTTGGTGGCGTTTTCGCAACTCCTGTGCAACTGGACAGTTTGATCGAGTGAAACATAAAATCAATGTTATAGACTCCACTTGACCAGAGGTTCTCGATTGTTCCATGTAAACTTGGAGTGCAAGAAGGCAAATGATCGTACATTCGCGTTTATGAAAGCTATCGGACGCTCTTTAAACTGACACTAAAATTAATAACCGTAGTTAAGATCTTGGCTGATACAACGATGAATGTTATGATTGAGATGAAACATGACTAAATGGAACTTCGTGAATAGTGAGGACTATTTTAATTATACCTATAGGTATGTTAGATATCAATCAGACTACTCAAGTGATTAAATACATAAAAAATATTATCGTTTTAATCATTTAAATCGTTAGGGAAACTAAAAGAAGGTTTATTGGTACTAAACGTGCTATTTCACGCAAATTTTATTTCGATTACTTGGCAATAAAATGAAAAATGTCCAATCCTACGAGTATGAATTCAACTATTCAAAGAAAAAAATGAACAGTTCACGATAAAACAGCGTGCATTCATAAACATTTTTCAAGGTCAAGTTCATGATTGAAGACCAAACTAGGATCAAGTTTGTTTACTGATGCTATAATAGCCAGCCTTGTGAGCAGTAGCGCTTCGAAATACATTGCTGTTTTTAGAAGCAATAAACATTACAGTTTTACTGCTTCAAAACACAATGTATCATTGCGAACGTATTTATTGAAACTTGTCTACGAACACGCAAACGTTGGTTAGTAATTATTAATTTAATTGTTTGCTCATAATATCTCGTATAAACTCATGGAATGGTTACATTTTGATATGGTTGAGTTTTGCAATGTTTAAACAATGATTTAAATGCCATCGTTGATGAGCGAATATTTTTTAAACATTTATTTTTAATGTGTTTAAGTCATGTTTACATTTTATTTAGCACGTAGGCGTATGCATAGCTCTTATAATTATCTATAGTATGATAATTTGAGTTGCTTAAGAAATATGAACATATCTTGTTTCGGCACTTTGGCAGTTTTTATTACATAATTTTTTCCCAAGATCCTTAGGGCGCTTGTACAATCATATTAGTATTGATTATTTGTTTGGATAAATTAGGATCCGCTTTATAATTTTGATTAAATATAATAATAATTCTTATTTGGACTGCAAAATTTTGTACTTGGCAAGCAAACACTTACAAACA
Organism: Leucania comma; assembly: GCA_958295575.1. Classification (NCBI taxonomy): domain Eukaryota; kingdom Metazoa; phylum Arthropoda; class Insecta; order Lepidoptera; family Noctuidae; genus Leucania; species Leucania comma. The sequence goes on along the minus strand of OY282480.1, from coordinate 13,704,760 downwards.
ACACAAAAAACAAAGACATATTAGAGAATAAAAATAGTACCTATGTTAGTAATATTTGTAATGAATTCTGGTGGTGATATGCCTAAGAATCGAATACTAGTAGGTGCATAAGTAGGTACAGGTAAGTAGTTGTTTCTCTTTTTCTTTAGAAATCTTCACACATAAATCTATCTAGCTTTTGGTGAGAATAGTAGATTAAGTAGGTATCTACTATCTACTACGTTATGTCGGACGTTTAACTAGAATAACATCACGATATGCCTCATGGTACCATTTAGATATTAATTCGTTTATCCACACGAAAAAAAAATGGTTTTATAGAAATTTCATCAATGAATTACAAATTTGTTCTGAATCTACTTTCCAATAACATGTGCATGGTAGAGTGATAGGAGTAGACAACAAAGTAGCGTTGTGGTGGTAGGTCACGTACGCTCGCTTACCCAGCGTCAGGCCAGCTGTTCTCCCGGATTCTACATGTCCCTAATTCCATATCACATACATGAGTTATTGTGAATAGCCAGAACTCAAGACTCGCGGATTTCGGTGGCGCAAGCATGCCTTTCATATAATTTAAATTCTGAAAGTAGACAACATATAAAACCTATTCTTCTACAATTGAAAATAAACCATGACTAGGTCATATTGCAATAACATTTCAACACTGACGAGACAGAATTAGTTCAAGCAATTGCAGATAAGTAACCTTAAACTATTTTCGAAGAATCTAGAATATTGCTCTATTCAAGAAACTTGCAACAGGTGATACTTGCAGCAAAAAAATAACAATAGAGCGTGACAAAGAAGTAAAAAATAGGTAACACACGTAGCTGGCACATTGGAGAAACATGTTGTAGATATAGGATTTTATAGATTTCGACGTGCTCTTTTAGAATTTTGACTTTACCAACTCGTATTTTTGTCACTCGCACCGCCATATTGGGCAATTGTGCACATAGGCAAAAATTGTTTATTGATTAGTATACTTATATGTAGACAATAAGTCGCCTACATCGCATCTATAAAATCACAAATTTACAAAATTCCCGGGAAACTCTTAAATGAGACCACCTAAAAAGAGAAAATATCTCTCCATAGATAAAATTTTTGTGACTGACAAGGTTAAATCTTATCGGCAGGAATCAAGGGCGTAAAAAAAAAATTCGACGCTGCTATTATCTTCCCTACACACCCAACACTTGCACTCGTTTTATATTTTTTGTTCTTTATCATCGTTACTATTATTATCATAAAAGTACTGTGCTCGTTTTTTTTTTACTTTTTAGCTTTTGACCGATTACTTTGTTGCCTTCTGATGTAACTAAGGTCGTTGAGAATCTTGGTACTCAACGGGTGGGTACCAGAATTTATTAGGCAACTATAAACTCCTACTACTAATATACTAATTTTATTCTCTAATATGTCTTTCATTTTTGTGTTTGTTTGTATAAGATGTTGCAGTAAAATAATTTGTTTTTATTTTACTTCCCTTTTCCCGAATGGCTATTTATTATGTATTCCATTTGTATGACATCATACAACAAGGAAGGGAACCACATAGTCCATGACTAATGATTATCTCAACACATTATGGAAAACAAAGGATAAAAATGTTGACATTCCTTTCAAGGCCTACCTGCATGCACACTGCAGATAATCATAATGAGATAATGACAGAAGTGTAGGAACATAATTAGTAAAACATATTTTTGTAATAGCTAATGAATCTTCGATTTAAGATCATTTAATTATTAACTCAATGATCATTAGCTTAATTAATCATTAACTCAATGATCGTTAGCTTTATGAATCATTAGCTTTCTTTAATTAATCATTATAATCTATTGAAAAAATTAGAAACATTTTTTCACTGTACTTTTGAAGTGACTCACCTCTTCAAAATTCGAACAAATCTTTTTACTAACTCTAAAATATATTTCCACATTATGTATTTTTAGATTCAATTCATAATTAATCATATTTTTGGTCAATGTATTTAAAAAAAATTGGAACAATGTCTGGCTTCAAATCCTTAGTAACCAAAATTATTTTTTATATACACCGTTAAATTTCTAGTCGTTTTAATCCCGTGGAGTGTCGATTCGGTACATGAAATACTATATATTGGTAAAGAAAAAATTAAAAAAATTAAGTACTTAAAAAAAAAGCCTAACCTAAAAAAAAGACCTTGTAGGTTGTTGTCGGTCGTTGCGTATTAACTACTTACAGTTCATTGACCTCGTTCAGCTGACGTTTACTTAAAGAAATTAATTTCGTACATGCGTAAATTAATTCGAGTTTAAAATATAGTACTTTATTTTTTACATCGATTTTTTAATTTTCTCTTTACAAATCGATAGTGCTTCATGTACCGAATCGACCCACCGCGGGATTAAAACGACCAAAATTTAACGGTGTATTATACCTATTAGGTACCTAGTTTATTTTATAAGAGCGGCTTTCAAGTAGTGAATTCTATGCGATGCCTCGATGCGTTCATTCATTCAAGCCGATCTAGTTATTAGGGTTCCATATTCATAGGGTATAAACGAGACCCTATTGTTAAGACTCTGCTGTCCATCTGTCTGTCACCAGGCTGTAATCTTACGAATCGTGATAGCAAGACAGTTGTACAGCATATCAGAAGTATTTCTGTTGCCGCTATAAAAACAAATGCTAAAAACAGAATAAAATAAATATTTAAGTGGCAACCCCGTACAACAAACGTGATTGTTTTTGCTATTTTTTTTTTAAGTTTTTCATATTTTACTACTACAGGTAACAGGTTACCTAGGGTTACCTATTAGTCAGATATTTACTATTTATTTATAATATTTACTATGTATATATAGTTGTCATGGCATGTAACATAAAAATAGAAATATGTAAATGTTTACATTACAATGGCAACTGCAATCGTCATATTCGTTTTTTTTTTTGTGAGAGGTCGAATAAACGATTTTCTTTCTTTCTTTCTTTCTTTCTTTTATATTAATTTGTATCCTACTATTTTACGAATTAAAAAGTGTAGAATTTTTAGGATAGTTTTTTTTTGTTCGGATATTTGCTAAATAAATTACACCATTTCTCTCTTCAAAATAAATCACATCATGCTGCACGTAGGTATTTGAATGAAACTTAGAACAAAGGGCAGACAATAGTTTGGTTAAGAATTGCCTTTTAAACCTTCCAGTAGGTAAAATACCGTGGTAAAACTGTTCCCGTGGGATAATATTTTGTCTATTACTCGGGCGAAGTTTGACAAAAGTACTTATCTAAATTAAATGCCTGAAAGCATAAAAATAACTGACGTAGGTATCATATTGTCTTAAAATTAAATATTATGACTTGGTACTTAAATACTTACATATGATATAGAACTGTTTTTCCCTTTCAGGTCGTTTAAATATAACTCGTAAATATTTAACTTCTTATCGTTTACATTACAATATAACCTGTGACTGTGTTATTTGTTTAAGCCTATTTTTAACTGCTTTATAAACGTATTATGTTTATTGGTGCATATCCAACATTCCAATTTGTTTCCGTACAAAGCAGCGTTATTTTTAACGCGGTTTTCGTAGTTTCCCGGTTCCAAAAAAATTATGTCATTATTTTTTTGTGTTACTTTTTTCTATATTTGGTTTTCGTTTAGACAAAGTGACATTCTATTAACAAAAGTAAATCCAGGAGTGGAACACCGCGTCTTTAGAATACAGTAGGAAGCTGGAAATGAGAGCGATTTGGATGATGGTTGCAGGAAGTCATGATTATGTCTATCGCAAGAAGATGAGAGTAAGGTTTAAAATTCAAAGTTCTAATCTTCAGAGAAAGACATTTCTATTTCTGAATTGAAACAGACATGTAACCGAGATATTTGTAATACATAACAAGTTTGAAAAGAATGTCCATGGAGTTTCTTGCACATTCTTGTCCATAGAGATCTACGCTTTGGAATGTGCAATTAGCATCATTTTTTTCTAACAGACCGACTTCTTGACCTTTCAAAAGTGCCTGTAAATGGTTTATTTGAAATAAAATGCTTTGAATCTTGGAATCTTTGACTGTGCTCGTGGAATTTCCATTTTTTTGACAAATCAAAACCTCTTGACGTGTGTAAACACGTCAATCACACCCGGAGGCCCGGTCTTGCCACGGACACGTTCCTGCCCTGTCCCTGACATGGCACTGATGTGTGCGGATAGACCTTTATTGCCCGAACTCCTGGAGACGTCGAAATTTAATATCCATGTTATTATATTATTTCTATACTTCATTATTTGTGAAAAACTTCAATTCACATTAAATACAATAGTAGTACATTCGAGCGCTTATGTGAAAATCCGGCCAAGTGCGAGTCGGAATCGCGCACGAAGGGTTCCTTTTCATTATACTAGGGTGACTGGTAATTCGTGAACGATACTTAAACACGTGATTGTAGTCATGATAACAAACAACTTTTACTATGGGACCAAACCTGAAATCGTGAAAAAAATCAGCCAAGTACAGTACATTTTGACCAATTAGGCGAACACAACTGACCAGCAGATATTTTTTCACGATTTCAGGTTTGGTCCCATAGTAAAAGTTGTTTGTTATCATGACTAAAATCGCATGTTTAAGTATCGTTCACTAATTACCAGTCACCCTATATACATATACAACTTTATTTCCACCTTCATTTTATACTTTTTAGAGTACCGTACCTCAAAAGGAAATATCGGAACCATTACAGGATCACTTTGTTTTGTTCTGTCTGTTTGCCTATCATTAAAGACCTTTTATCTCGGGAATGTGTGGAGGTATAGAGTTGTTTAAATTAAAACAATATATGGCCGTATATGTCGCAAAAAACGTATATTTCGACACTCTCAAGGGAATCAAAATTCATAGGGTACTTCCCGTTGACCTAGAATCGTGAAATTTGGCATGGAGCAAGGTCTTATAGCACAAATATAGGAAAATATCTGAAAACCATAAATAGGTATGTAGTTACATCACCAAAACAAAAGAAAACTTTTTATGATTCGGAAAAATCTTCGAGATTCGATTTGGGAATTGAACTGTTTTCATAGGTATCCTCAGTGCTCGAGTCCGACTTACACATACCCAGTTTTCTTTCGTATTTGCTAAAGCCCGGACGCGGAGCAGGAAGAATTTCGTACAATGACCTTTGGGCCTACTGACAGTGGTCACAAACATTTTTATATTAAGTGCGTTTTACATTAAACATCTGAAGGAGAAAAAAATGACTAATTTATTAAATAAATTATTTTTATTAAATATATAAATTATATATTTACATTTTATATTATAACACTTTAAAAATCGAGTTAAAATTACTAATTCGGTAGAAATATGATAATAAAATAAAAATTATCATTGTCAACCATTATTTAAATTTATGAATTCCGTCAAGGATTTTTTATACTAAATACTAACCAAAAAAAAATCAAAAAGAAAAAAAAACTTAAATAACAGTAAAAAGTTTACAGTAAGGTTTACAATCCCTGACGACGGAGGCCATTGCATCTGTGCGAGCGAGACGCTTTATATTTACGCGGGAGTAACAGAGACAGGTAATAATAGGTCAACGTACGAAATTCTTCCTGCTCCGAGTCCGGGCTTTAGCGGCAAAATAAATACATTACCTGTGAAAATTTGACCGGACCGAGCCCAAGTCTTTGACGGCGCGTACTGTTCCCGCGCGTCTCAAGGAGCTGTCAGCAAACCGTAGAGGCCCAGCCTGCTAGCTGCAGGCAGGCAGGGTCGAGGCCTGCTGGGGTCAAGGGCCGTTTTTTGAGAGGAAGGCTCAGCCCCGATATGATAGGCAACGAAAGAACGGAGCAGGGTTTTAGTCAGTAAGAGTCTGATACTATTACCCGCTCCGCCCAAGGGCGGGATCTGTCATTGGATGATTTTACCTTATATAAAAAAAAAACCTGTGAAAATTTCAACTATTTAGTTATCACGGTTCATAAATACAGAGTGGTGACAGACGGACAGTGGAGTCTAGCAATAGGGTACGTTTTTACAATTTCCGTACAGAACCCTAAAAAGAGTGCGTGCGATCTAGTAGAACGTCGATTGACCATCTGTCGATAATTTAAAACCTAATCATTTATCTGTATACATACCTATTACAAATCTTTCTGTACCTTTCCACGAGTTTTTACTTAATACTCAGTGACTACAACCGGCTCATAAGTAATCTGTCTAATCTATTTTATTATGTCTACATAAATATTATATTCACCATTCATCATTTCAAAATAGAACGATCTTACAATGGCTTAATTTGTTCATTGAGTCCATTTTTGAACCCGAAAAATAAATTGAATGACATCATCGGATTATGTGCAAAAACAAATATTGTAACGAGTTCTTGTACAGATTAACTAAGATAACGTATTCCCAGGATTGACATTGTTGATAATATTTAACACGGAGGTGAATCCGCCCACCATTATCGTCGCCATTTTGTGAATCCTGTGAACCATCATGGCGACCGGTAATCACCATTTTGGATCAGTGATGATGAGTGATGACCGTGCGTCCGCATTCAAGGTCATGATATAAAACAATATTGTAATTAATTCGCTTAGACTAGCGAAGGAATGCGGCTTTGCTCACTTTTGTACTGGTCTAAAATGGAGAAGGACCTTTGATAGTCGCGACGATACATTTTAACAGATAAAATGTATCGTCGCGACTATCAAAGGTACTTAGTTATAATTTAAAACTAAATACCTAAAGATTACTCTTTAAATTTTAAAATAAAATATACTAGGATTCATAGCATCTAGATTTTACTGTATTGACAGCAATTGGTAATAACGGTATCGACAATAATGAACCGGTATCGACAGACTGATCTGAAAGCATTTCACAATACTGTTAAAGCATTGTGATATACCGGAATACTTAATAATTATAAATTTAATGTATGGTAGATACAAAATAAGTATTACTGTAACAATTTATTCACTTAGTATGAAAAATGTTCCTCGAAACTCGACCCTTTTCTAAGTCAAGCCGATTAACTGGGTTGTGCTAAAGACCGGCTGATTTGCTTAAACGCCTGTACTTTCAGAGACTTATGAATGTCAACCGTGATGTCAACTATGCTGAAACCACCGTAGCCACATCGTTAGGTGGCTAAAAAAAAACACGCTAATATTATACAGGCGATACTTGTGTGTGTTACTTCTTCACGTCCAAATGGCTTAACGGATTCCGATGAAACTTGGTACACGTGTTTTTTTTTTTTTTTTTTTTTTTATGGTAGGTAAAATCATCCAATGACAAATCCCGCCCTTGGGCGGAGCGGGAAGTAGTGTCAGACTCTTACTGACTAAAAACCTACCCCGTTCCTTCGTAGCCTATAGTGCCGGGGTCGAGCACTCCTTTCGGAACTAACCCATGACCCCAGTAGGCTTCGACCCTGCCTGCCTGCAGTTAGCAGGCTGGGCCTCTTCGGTGTGCTGACAGCTCCTTGAGGCGCGCGGGAACAGAACGCGCCGTCGACGACTTGGGCTCGGTCCGGTCGGTTACCGGACGATCGGACAGCGTGCTGCCCATTGCACGCCGTCCGCAAGCCCGCGCCTACGGTGGCCGGAAATCGGGATCGGAATCCCGGCGGCGGCTGGGGCGAGCGCCCCGTTGCCTCTGCCTGATGCGGTCGGCCTCCTCCTTCGCTAGCATTACTGCTTCGCAGAAGGAGGCGACCGCCTGCCATCCCTCCTCACTACGGACCATGGCCTGAACCAAGGCCCGGCGAGAGAGATCGCTGCCGCCGATCGCCCCCACGAGGACACGGCGATGCTCCGCCCAGGCGGGGCACACCTCTACAGTGTGCTCCACCGTGTCCTCCGGATGTTCCGCACAGTGGCGACACCCGGGCGAATCCTCCGCACGAATCCGGAACAGGTACTTAGCGAACTTTCCGTGTTCGGTAAGCACCTGCGTCGTGCGGAAGTTGAGAACGCCGTGAGGTCTTTCCAGCCACGCCCCAAGGATGGGCCTTATCGCCCCAATTGTGGCGCGCCCCGAACGAGGTTGCGAAAGTCGTTGACGCCATTTCGCCATGAGATCCCGCCGGAGCTCTGTCCGCCATGCCTCGACTTGTCGTGGCAGCGGAATTTCGCCCCGGCGTTGCATCTCCATGCGCTTGTCGTGCATGTGTGCAAGGACTGTTGCCTCCAGATCCCACGGCGGTTGGCCAGCAAGGAGGGAACTTGGTACACGTGTCTTGAAATAGCGATAAGATACTTTAGGTGTCGGTTATAAGTTCCCTTGGGACAATTTTCTTCTATCACACGAGTGATGTCACTGGCAGCAACTAGTGTATATTAAATTAAACATATGTAATCAAATTTTGTACTAGTAATCATATTTTTCTTGGCTTATTTTAACATAAGTGTAACAGGTATTAAAAAGTTTTTTATTTACCATTTTCTTGATAAGAAGAATGGATCGACATGTAACAGCTGCTGTTCTATTAGCACCATTCCACGTTATTCTTTTATTGTTATTAACATGAGCCCTAAAACTAAATATTTATTTTAGCAGTACCCTTGTATGAGGAAGCATTCATATCTGTCGGTTTACCAACAATTACTCTACCTTCTACAGGAACTCCCTGCTGGGCACGGTGAATAGGTGTGGGATTGGTCAAGCGTTTATATTTTGGCAGTCTATGAGGGGCCTGGTATGTACTCGTATTTAAAATGAACATGGTACCAAAAGCTACATATTTTCTGTATACGTATTAGTTGTAATAATCACAGACAGACATTCTTTAATGTATTTTGTTACAGATTAAAATCTACATGGAGGGCATGTGCTGGCTGACTCGTAATGGCGGATGGCGCGAACTGTCGCCATGTTGGATGGCGAGCGCGCGCTACCCGCGCCGGCGACTCATGCCATTGTACGTGGCTTCCGGAAAAGCGCACTCTTTGGGGTCACTGAATGTATGCTTGTTAAGTTTAATGAGATCTCGTACTGTTATAGGAATCCAAATTTGACTGTGGAATGTGGATGATATGCTATGAAATGCTACGAGTCTACGAGGTCTACGCGCTACGCGTCTACGAAAAGGAAAGCGTAAGATTTGTTCGATGAGCATTTCTTTTGCAGCAGCCTTTGTAGTTGTCGAGTTAAATGTGTTTGTGAAACAGATACTATACTATGTTGACGGCTAGACGTGCACACCTTCGTGTATAGATATAAGTTATAATGACCACACAGGTCGCTCGCACTGAATTTGTTAGTGTAACAATGGTTCACGCACGTCCACAAAGTATAATGATATTCGTTCGACCAACAGCGCCCGTAAACACGGATCTTTATGGAAAATTAGCGATGCGTAGCGATGGTGTGATTCGCTCACATCGATGCTCTCCTATTGTCGTCCCCCCCTTAATGTGATTTAACTGAATTATGGAGTAGAAATGGCCACAATTTGGTTTTGGCTGTCCAGTGGTTAGCCCGTGTGATCCTGTGTGTTGGAAACACTTGGAGCGTGTGTAGCGTGATTGGACTTAGTGAGTGAAGACTGAAGTGCTACGACGACGGCTCGGTGCTACGTGTCGTAGAGGGCGCCTTGAAGGAAAAGCTCAAGTAAGTTTCCTCGCGTAGCGCTACGGATCGTAACTTCATATTTGTGTGTCGTAGCTGTATGAGGGATAGTACATTTTGGATCATACACTCATAATGGGTTTCTTAATTGGGTATTTTGAGTTAAGAACGTCTTCTACCCTATTTAAATGTCAAATTTCTGCCTAGATTTTGAGGAATTCTTATAATTATATCAGAAATTGAACTTCAAATGGTTAAATCAGAAATCGAGTGTACGGACGGATTAAAGTACAGGAGTTTGTTAGTATATCTATAGAAAGTAGGCAAACTTTGCATGAGTTTGAACAAGCCATGTTTACAGAAGTAGTGGATTATTCTATCTGTTGGTATATAGTACATTAATCCTATCGGTTATGTAAACCTGCTTGCCACGGAGTTTACTTTTTAATACATTTGAATACACGTTGCAAACTATTAGTTCATTCTGATGCTGAAATATTTGATTTGAGAATTTTATATTGTTACTTTTGTAATAATTAATAACTACTTACTAAAGTTTTACTGGAGGGATCTAATTAAAGATAATTAGGTACCTATACATTTAAAAATTACTTTTGGTGGTTGGTTTAGATTCTAAGCTAACCCTTACTTTTCGAGTTTCTAACTGCTAACTATATTTTTAATTTACCTAATCATCAATATTATTTAACCCTTCAGTATCAAAATAAATAATATAATTCAATTAAACGAAATATTTAACTTATAAACAACAAAAACGTTGCTTAGGGCGGCGCCGGCGCAGCGTTGTGTGACCGTATGTATTATGCAACACCGAGCGTATCCCGTACGACGCACGTGCATTGAAACGCACAATCGTTAAAAATATACAACATGGTGCAGTGCTTTTATTCCTTTTTTGTAGGATAAAATTATATGGCTTCTTCAATTCTGGGTGAAGAGAGTGTTTTTTTTTTTGTTCGGTAAAATCATTCTTCATCAGGCTTCCTTCCAGAAACAGACCCTTCGCCCCAGTAGGCTTCGACCCTGCTGGGTCCCTACGGTTTGCTGACAGTGGAGAGAGTGTGTCAGAGTTTTACTCACTAAAACTCAATTGTGTTCTTTCATTTGCCTTTTATAGTCCAGAGTCGTGGTAACTCTTTTGAGGAATCCCGCAGCCCAGTTTTTGTTATCCCTGATACTTTAATTATACAGTGCTAACAGTTAAGCTTTCACAATAAGCTTGGTTGTTACAAATGTAAGGGGGCTCAACTCGACTTCCGACGGCAAAAGATGTACATGATATGTGTGATGATGTATCTACATCATCACACATGTCATGTACACTGATACAATGACTGTGCCTTATTTTTAATTTTAGTTTTTCTTAGATGAGACGTATTGAAGTAAATTGGATACCTAGAAGGAGACATATAAACATTACAAAAACTATACTGTTTTATTCCTCAAGACAAGTCTACCAGAGAAAGAGCAGTTATACTCGTAAATACATTGTTCGAAACTTTGGTAAAACATTATAAATAATTTCTTTAACTTTCAAAGCTTTTCTGGTTTTATTAGTAGTGATAATTTATGATATTTTAGAACATTATATTTCAGTTGTTCTCTTTGGTAATATTTATTTTATGCTGCAACTAAGGCTCATTGCAAATCAGCCAGCATCATTATAAATACACAGATAAACACTGTGCGTTGCTATTCTGCTTTTATCAAGATCTCGAAGCTTCGCTGGAAATAGTGTTATCTTAACATTCTTTATATATAAATATTAAATAATTAACTCCCTCACAGCGCTCGGGAGTAAAAGACACTGCTTTATCTCCTAGTTAAATATTATTAAAAATGATTGAATATGTTCAGTACAAATTATACTCGTACATTTGCATTATAGATAACATTTATTGTAGCAAAATTTTCTTACTGAGTATTTAATTGGTTACAAAATAAAAGGCTACCTACATGATAATTAAGTTATTTTTTCATTAGATGCGTATCATCCTAATAATTTTATATATTTACATATTATAATGTATCCTACAGCTAGAGTCTGTCTAACGAAAGCGCGACTTGGAGTTTTTTTTTTAAATTAAATTGGCAACATAATGTTTCCGTCAAAAGCACGTCATAGATTGACAGTATTTTGTAACAAAGATTGATTTTAAAAATATAATTACTTATCATGGATAAAACAATAAAAAGTTATGTAGGAAAGCTGTGAAATACTATGATCAGTAAGTTTAAAGAAAAACAAGAAGAGAAAGTAGTTGTTTTTGATATCGGGTTTTTAAGTTAGTATGACATTATTATCTTGATCATTGTTGACTGACTATTAGATATATTTTACGATATGATAATAATTTTCCTTATGTTTATAGATAATCTTGAAGATATTCAAGGACTGCGCGAAATAAATAAAAAAAGACATTGAATCGTTACGGAATTTGGGAGAAAAAACCTTTACACTTAAAACTAAGCTTTAAGAAGAAATATCTTCACTACCGCACTTTATACGTTCAAAAGCGGTCGAATTGATGTGATGAAATAGCATACTTTGAGGATGATAAAATTCAACATTTTGTGTTATTCACCTTTCCCGTGACTTTCTTGATATAATAGTAATATACCAATAAATAAATCTTTACTCGTTTTTGTATTGTATTGGTTATTATAGCTATCCAGTATTGTTCTACTGCTGTGCAAAAGCCATCCACTCTTTCTAATGGTCTCAGTCCCTTACTCACAAGACATCCAGGTCGGTTGGCAAACCTTGAGTTTAGACTTTTGGATGTTAGTCAAAGACCAAGTCTGTATACACCATAGGTCAAATGAGGAGATTACACATGTCCATAAGCTTACGCTTTAGTGATATCACTAAAGCGTGCCCATATGGGCAAAGTGCCCTTAAATAGTTCCTTGATGGACCAGTAACTTTTTCAGGTATTTTCTGTTCGACACGTTATTTCTTTGTCTTATCTGGCCCAGAAAGACACTACTTGGCCCAAGTAGACAATAATATATTTTAAGACGTATTGTATATTCTGTCCGCCTACGTGTACGTTCCTTTGGAGCTGCTGGTTATGATTTTGGTCTTCAACATTTTTATATGTAGAGCAACCAGCATTTGCTCTAGTCCTGTGGCTGTAGGAGAGAACAGGACAATATCATCAGAGAAACGCAAATTACTTAACTTAGCTTCGCTGATGACAATGCCCTTCTCTTCCCATTCGACTGCGAATGTCTGAAAGAAGTGGAGAATATCTTTGGGGACAACGGGACGCCCTGTTTGACTCATTCTGTTTGAAACATAGGATCTAATCTCTCTAACTTGCTGGAAGAAGTATGTGTGGATTCTATTTTTTGTTTTGTAAGGGAATTGAATATTTCTGAGTGTGTGATGCTGTTAAAAGCGTATTGGTTGAGTATATTTATTTCTAAACATTTTGTGTTCCTCATATTAGGAATATAGTTCGTCAAAAAGAATTATACGATTGTCGCAAATACAAAAAAATACTCAAGTATCAAATTTTTTTTCTCCTAGTATGACAGTAATACCATATTCAATATTTTTTGATTTGACCTCATTTTCTCAGGTCGCGCTTTCGTTAGACAGACTCTAGTCAACATCGTTGTGGGCAACAAATTGTATCTTTGTATTGTATGTTTTATATTGTAGCTGTTTGTATTTAAAATAATAAATCAAAAGACAGTTCCCTTGACGATCATAATATTGTTTTGATATCTTCAGTTGTAAATATAATCGGATATTCTACGTTTATCTTTACAAAAATACTATAAATAGTTAAAGGTTAGTAGTGTGATATTATGATGATAGCAGTCCATGTTGTGAATGATACACGCGTGATTCACATGAAGTGGGCTTAAGAAATACTGCAGTGGCAAGATAAAGGAACACTTTAAAACACTAGTGTATGATTATGTTGCATTTGTATAAAACTTAAGCGTGCAACGTCGCCAGACATATGGATAGAATAGGCCAAGCCCCAAGCCCTCTATTATATCTAGCACTAGCGACCCGCCCCAGCTTCGCACGGGTGCAATGGTGATATTAAATATATATTATGCATGTATTATATAATCCTTCCTCTTGAATCACTCTATCTATTAAAAAACTCACAACAAAATCCGTTGCGTAGTTTTAAAGATCTAAACATACATGGGAACAGACAGCGGGAAGCGACTTTGGTTTTATACTATGTAGTGACGTGTTCTTGGGGCATACCCAGGATCACATGGTCCAACATGGGTGTTGTTATGATTTTTTGAAGAGTTCCGTTCTATATCTTCGAAGTTCATCATCAGATCAAAACAATATTTCTATGGAACCAATTCAGGAGTATAATATTTCAATCAAAACAAAAATATTCAAAATTGGTCAATTGACCGAGACATCGGTGAACATACATAAAAAAAAATTACATACAGCCGAACATAGAACAGTTAAAAAGGAGAAACAATACTCATATATTAACGCTCAGTTATGTTTCAAAGGCAGGTTTGAAATAAAAAGAATCCAGTCCAAGGGCCTTATCTACTTAGCGAGAAAAATGGATGAAGCTGTACACCCTATATACCCCTTTAACAGTTCAGTTTAGGTCGTAAAATGGATCGCTTTAAGAGCTCGGGGTAGGGCCTCAGTTGTTTTCTTATTACTCCACCTCTTCAAATTCCACTGTAGTGCATCGATTTTTTATGTCAACCCCTTCCAAAACGCTCTTGTAACCTGATTTGAGTGAGACTATAAGTGGGTCACCGTCATAGCAATCTCGGGGAATGGTAAAGGATTTAGAAAAAAAAATGTTGTTGTTGTCATGTTGCTTTATGCTGAATAGAAATAATATGATTGAACATCTTATTAACTTGTCAATTGATGATTATTTTCTCTCTTTATTTATTTCCGATTGATGAGCGGTGAACTTGTTGAACATTTCAATTAGCCACCTACCGATTGCATGATAGTTTAACACGTTACACATCCTTGTCAATATCTTTACATATTGTATAACAAAGTTTTCCACCGTGTCTGCAGATCTGTCTGTATGTTCGCAATAAACTCAAAAACTGCTGAATGGATTTTCACACGGTTTTCACCAATCGACAGAGTGATTCATAAAGAAGGGATGAATAGTTGATAATATGATTATAACTATGCCAAATACCGAGAATTTCAAAGATTTGTAACACCCCGGCGCGGAGCCGAGGCGGGAGTGTTGTGAGAAACTCGAGTCTTTTAGTCTTCGTTTCGATACTTGAGTAGATTTTCAAAACTAGGACTCGTTAGTCACATGAGTCCGAGTCCTTTGAGTCTTCTGGGTCCTTTCGAGTCTTTTAAGTTCTTTGAGCTAGACTGAGTCATGAACTTAAGTAAATGTATTATAATAAGTATTACTGGGTGATTTTATATCGTCATCCATATTTATTTACTGATTGAAAATAAATCACAAAATTTGTAACAATTAAATTGCATTAAACAAATAATCTAATCAAAAACATCCACCTGAACACTGACGATTTGCTGGATAAAAATGCGAGTTAAAATTTATAAATAATACAAAAAACTCAAATATTACTGTTTACTTACAATAAATAAAATGTAGCTATTTTATTTACTACAAACTACAGCTATGGATTTAGAGGACTCAGTCTTTGAATTCTTTTTGGCAGGACTCGAGTCTTTTTACAAAAGACTACTAATTCTGAACTAGCTCTAAGTTTTATTTATAAGACTCGAGTCTTCAAAAAAAAAGGTAATTTAAAAAATTAAAAAACCCGACTGCTTTTCTGAGTATTCATGAAAAAGCCCTAAAACAAGAAAGTCGTTGTAGCAGTCGGGACCCATTACATCATAGATCTACTGAATAGACGGCTGACTTTCTAGAATGGGTCCCGACTGCTACAACGACTTTCTTGTTTTAGGGCTTTTTCATGAATACTCAGAAAAGCAGTCGGGTTTTTTAATTTTTTAAATTACCTTTTTTTATTTTTTACTTTTTTAGTTTTATTTATTTACTATATCACTTTCACAGTAATTACAAATCTAACGACACCTCGCAAACTAAAATCCATCGAGCCGTTCAGGCCACAGAGTGAGCCAAATATTTGAATTTGGCGCCAAAAATTCGCCATTTTGTTTTTTTTTTATTTTGATATACCCAGTGTCACTCTCACAGTAAATACGAATCTAACGACACCTCTCAAGCTAAAATCCATGGAGCCGTTCAGGTTGCAGAGCGTGCCAAACAATTATACATACATACATACAAACATACATACATACATACATTCTCTCGAAAAACATAACCCTCCTTCTGGCGCAGTCGGGTAAAAATAGCTCAAGTTCTATTAAAGAAGACTCGAAGACTCGAGTATCTTACACCGGGGCTTTAGTTAAACAAAGAAAAACAAAGTAAACAATATTGATGATCAGTAAGTACCTCTTAACAACAAGTTCTATACCCATACCTAAGTAAGTTTCGATACTTATCTTATTTAATGTCTGTTGATACAATGATTAAAATGTTATATAAGTAAAAACGGAAAAATATGTACGAATTATAAACAAATTGTGTTGCCATGGCATTTGTAGCAAGCTCAAGGATCCTTTGTCTAATAATTATACAAATAACAAATAAATTGGACTCAAATTTATTTATATAAGCATATGAGCGACTTACTTATATAACAATGTCAACAATATGTCTCGGATCCTAAGTAAAAAGTCATTTACAGGCACAACTATGACAGATTAAGAAAATTGTAAGTTATTATGTAATAAATAAACTCTCAGTCAGTACGTGTTATTCATATTCTTTATCGTTAAAGATTATACCTACATTCGAATATCAATGAATAATTTTCCACATATACATTTTTCTTTCATATTTCTTTTTTAGGACAGATTTTATATATTTTATCTTGACCATAACCTTTTGATTAAGTAGGTATCAACTTTTATAAATCGTTGTAAAGTAGTGTACTATTATTTGTTATATACAATTTCTTAACATATATTTTACCTTTTGAAATATTTCTTCATAAAATCAGTTTTGATTAGAAACAAACATTTAAAAAATAAATTATTATTTTTATTGTGCTGTTGGGTACAATGTTGACTGGCCTATCCTCTCATACCTATTAATATTATAACATGAAAAATATTATAAAATTAATATATTTTTTTAAAGAATTGCCTTGGAGTTTCTTTACGATAAGAAACGACCAATGGAAACCGTGTTCTCTATTTTGACATCGTAAAACGTCAGACGCGGCATATAAGTTGAACCAAAATGGCGATCGACATTCAATGCGCAGTAACTGATTTTCGGGACTCAATCGAAGGGCGGCACAGCGGGGGCTGCGTTTAACGATAGCAATGACAGCCATTTTAGTTCAACTTATTGCCTGTTTGAAATATAACAAATTTAACCTACCTATTGTTTTTAATGATTCTCTAGCCGAAGAGTAACTATCGAGAACAAGAGACAAAGCCGCTGTACATACGTCTGTCTATCAGTAGAATACACCGTTAAATTTTAGTCGTTTTAATCCCGCGGTGGGTCGATTCGGTACCTGAAATACTATCGATTTGTAAAGAAAAAAATAAAGTACTTTAAAAAAAAACTATAATTAATATACGCATGCACGAAATTAATTTCTTTAAGTAAACGAGCAATGACCTTGTAGGTAGTTGTCGGTTGTTACGTACTAACTACCTACGGTTCATTGGCATTGCTAAGCTGACGTTTACTTAAAGAAATTAATTTCGTACATGAGTAAATTAATTCAGAATTAAAAAATAAAAACTTTATTTTTAATTTATTCTATACAAATCGATAGTTTTTCATGTACCGAATGGACCCTCCGCGGGATTAAAAGGACCAAACTTTAACGGTGTATATCTCATGAAATTTAATACGTGTGAAGTTTTTTAAATGGAGTATATATTTGTTTTGCCAACAATCACAAATAGTAAATAAAATATAACGATGGTAGGTTTTTCAGAAGTTATGATAATTTAATTATAAGATTTGATGTAATAATTTTTTTTATTATTTCCTTAGACATTATATTCACTTTTTTTTATGATTTTCGGTCGATAAGTAGTCACTACCAGCTTATAAACACATTGTCCAGTTTTTTTCCAAACCTAATTAAGTGGAAGTGTATGCAAACTTGCCAAGGCGTGGTGGGCCACGTGAGACAAACAAGTATACATAAGCATCCATTTAAGTATAGGTACTATATGTAGGCAACACAACTGAGTCTCAGGCTAGGCTATAAGACAGGTCAACAACTGTCCAAGGACAACAAGCTAAAACAGACGCAATAACTAGATATAGAAGTATACGATTATATTAGATTCGTAAATTGTTTTGCTTTCTGTCTATCTACGAGGGAACGTCCACGGCTAAATTGTGGTAAAAAATAAAGTACTTTTGTTCTAAAACTCAAATTAATATACGCTTGTACGAAATTAATTTCTTTAAGTAAATAACTGCTGAGCGATTCCAATGACATGTAGGTAGTTGTCGATCGTTGCGTACTAACTACCTACAGGTCATTGCACTCAATCAACCGATGTGAACATTATTTTCGTACATGCGTGTATTAATTCGAGTTTTTGAAAATCTTTATTTTTTAATTTTATATTTACATTTCGATAGTGTTTCATGTACTCGATCGACCCTCCACGGGATTAAAACGATCATTTAGCCGTGTATATTATTTAAAAATTTCAGGAGTAAAATAAAAGTATCAGGAGGACTGACCCCAAATAGGGAACAAGCCAGGGGATTGATTGATTCATATGGTACTACGTTTCACGAAAATTTTATTCCAAACGAAAGTTTAAACTGCACAACATTTGTAAAACACTTAAAAAATATCAAACTACTTACACGACTGTAATACTAGGAAATATAATAAAGCATACACAGCAATGCGGCTGTCATTATTTTTTAGTTAAAAACGCTCTAATGTCATCCTTTTCAGCCTTGAAAGCAAACAAAGAACGGAATTTTTCCCACGAAAAAACACCAAACAGTTTTGGCTAGTTGGTCAATACTTTTGTACAAGTTTATATACGAGTAAGTCCCGAAAATCCTATTTTAAATGTGGGATTTATATTCCAGGAAGCTGTCTCCTTGTTCCAAGCCCTTGCGTCACAGTTTCCCACGAGCCCATCCTAACCCAGCCTAGCCCTACCCAAGCCCTTTAATGGTAACTCGGACATTTTTCACACCATTTCGTTGCGCGTGATTGGTTTCCGTGAAAAGTTTGAGTACCTACTATTTGATCAATACATTGTGTGCTTTGAATTTGAGGAATCGTTTACGAACAAAGGACTTTCACTAAAATAGGTTAATTGCTTATCTTTTATATTTTTATTACATATACATAGGTCACTTGTCGAGGATTTAGGACGTATTAATTGTAATGGGATGACATCAACTATTGAACAAATAGGTAACGCTATTTATTAGTCTTTTTAATACTTTCAACTCCAAGAATTATGGTACTTCGATAGTCCAAAACAATACTGCATACTTTACTTTGAAATTACTTGGACCTTCATCGTTTTATTGCTTTATCTAGTAACTTGCAAAAACTTAAAATGTTTTGCACTTTGTAAAACAATTTAAGTGTCTATTAGATTAATGGAGTTCCTCAGGGAACAGGTTTAGGCCCTTTACGCAATGTTAGTGTAAAATTTAAATACTGCGAAACAAATAGTTAGGTATCACTTGAAAGTTACGGACTTCACCACGGATTCCACATAAAAAATAATGATTGTGATTCACCATCATACATGAACACATCGGTAAAAGTACAAAATTACGCCTAATAACACGAACAAAAGGCAAAATCTATTCAGAATCCATCGATCCCATTCTGCAAACAGCCAGACAGTGATTTCATGGTAAAGATAACTGTATCAAAATTTGGATGCTACGTCATTTGGCCAATTGGCCCATGCGAGGACATCGGTCGGAACACAATGGACCGGACGCAAGCATCCGCTTTCCATCGGCACAATTTTTTTGGAAACACCAAAATTTTCATAGTCCAAACCTTCGGCCTGGCATTGTCATGTAGATTCGAGGTTCATTATGTTGCTAGTACTAACTGGCTGACGGTACCTAAATTTCCTACATTTTGATACTTGCGATTTTAGAGTCATCAGCTCAGTTGAGTCAAGAGAAAGCCGGATGACCGATAAGTACTTCACACCTCGATTTACTTTTTTGTATCTTATTAGAGCCATATACTTCAGCATTCTTTATAAGTTGACAGTCAATCAAAGATCTAAACTACTCTGCTATTTTATAAGAACATAGAAGTATCAAGTCCTAATTAGGCATTCATTTCTAAACTGGGAAAATTGGCTCTGAGTATTTGGCTACTGCGCAGTTAAAATGCTTTGCTTATCTTGTTTTCGTTCAAAACTATATCCCAATTGTTTTCATTCGCATATACCACACGAAATAAGTACTCATTAATTACCTCTACAACAGGAAGGAAAAAAGTGTAGGAAACTGATATTCTTGCTCCAATTAAATATAAGCACAACAATCATACGTACCTATTGATGATAATAATGTTATGTGTTCAATGTCTAGACAATTATGTACTTAATTTGTTTACTGACTTTGTGTTACTTACTATTTCATAATGTTTCTATAATTGCAACTGGTGAGTTGTGAGAAATAATAATGGCACCTGATTAGGTTATAAAAAGTAATCGTTCTTTCGCTTGTGAGAGAATGAAGAATTACCTCTCTTGCATTTGCGCAGTCCATCATTACAATGTGGCTTAAATAGGTACGCTGAATTGATCTTTAA
The DNA here is from genome assembly GCA_958295575.1 of Leucania comma. Taxonomy (NCBI): domain Eukaryota; kingdom Metazoa; phylum Arthropoda; class Insecta; order Lepidoptera; family Noctuidae; genus Leucania; species Leucania comma. The sequence goes on along the minus strand of OY282480.1, from coordinate 13,684,300 downwards.
AATCGAAAAACTTTAATTTTAGGCCTTTGTTAATAAACTACCAGTAAAAGCAATTGCATGAAATATCATAACTATTTAGTAAGTCGTTTCCGGATGACAGCGATGTGGAGGAGTACTTCGACGCCTGAGTGTATTTGGTGTTTTTGTATTATATTTGTACACAGTTATGTCTAGTTTACATTCTTAGTTTCGTTTTTATGTACATTGGTTTTGTGGGATAGAATAAAGTCGATTTAGTAAGTATATTATTACTATTAAGTTAAGATGAGAATATTATTGTAGATAGATTTTTTCGATATTCGATAAACGATTGCAATAAAAGCGATAGATATCTAAAGTGTATCTAAAAGCTATTTGACTGAGAATGATATTGACCCAACAAGAAGACAAAAGCGTTTTAAAAATAGGTCATACTAAAATTCCAAGTATAGATACATAGGTGTACATCCAATTGAAATATTTCGCAACATTTTACGTGAATACATTTAATTACATCTATTTCACGGGTGTGCGCAAAATAACGGTGTCGATGTCAGTATCTATTTCAATATGGATGCCATCGATAAAGCCAACTGTACTGTTATAGCACAAAGAGACAAGAGTAGTGATGCATGGGTTTTGTATATGACTAGTTATATTCCAACACTTCGTGCTCCGATAGTTGCGAATGTTATAAATAAGCCTGTATTGTTCAGAAGCTGTATTGGGCTTATGCTTGTTAGGGCTGTTGACGATCAGTTTGTGGTGTTGCCAATAAATGGTTTTAAATTTTATGAGCTCTTGTCGATCACAAATTTAACAACGCCGAATGAGATTTTTGGATGACCTGTTGCCCCAAGCACGCCTCAAGGAGATGTCAGTAAAACCGTAATCACCCAGCAGGGTCGAAGCCTGCTGGGGCCATCTATTGTGCAAAATACAAGATCCGAATTCATAACAAGGGAAAATGTCAATGTGTTCTCAAGGAACAAAAAGGATTGAGACACAATAATACATATTTGATGAATATCTTAAATTCAAAAAGATAATTGAACTTTGAAACGTTACCATGATTAAAGATCTGTAAAAATTTATGTCAGATCAATATAAAGTAAGAAACATACATACACGCAGAATCATTAGAAGATGGTCATAGAAATTGCTGTCCGAATCATAGATGACGGTCTGTCGAATCAATTGATAAATATACAAGTTGTAAACATGTTATTGCGGTGAAAAAATATTTGTTCAGTTGAGATATTGAGCAAATGTTTTGTCTTTGTTCCCATAAATAGAGTCATTATGTTTCCCTCTATAGGCGTCTTTATCTAGATCTTAAAAGACAAGTCTTTGTTGTTATTTAAGTCTTTATTTACATGGTATTTACCTACACTATATATTTATACAGTTTTGTAGGTGTCGTTATAACAAGGAGGAAGATAAAAGTATACCAAAATAAAATATACCCTTACGAACTGATACAACCTTATTTTAAGCATATTCGAAACACGAAACACGTGTTTAGTATTTATATTGTAAAGAATCTATAGACCAAATTTCGTTACTAAATCATGAAAACATTACAAGTTATAATCTTGTTATGATACCTGGTCGTTCACACAAACACATGGTCACCACCGTCACCGTGTCATCCAGGCGAATGACGGGTTGTTTTGCTCCCACACCCAGCTGTGCCCTTGCCCGCTATGCCCTGCTGTGACCTGTGCTGTACTTAGTGTCGGTGGTGTCCAATTTTTGGCCTTATTTAAATATTTTTGGAAAAAAATATAACATGGTGTAAAAATTATTGGAATCCATTCAGTTACTGATTCTGAACAAACTACATAATTATATTCAGGTTTAAATATTGTATAGTAGTCACTGATAGAAGAAGGATAAATTGCTCAATCTCAAAATAAGATTTAAAATAATGAAATTCTAGATCAGCAAAAAATATTCTGGATTCAACAATCTAGTAACAGGACACTTCACAGAGTCATTCATTATACTAACTCTAATCAACATTCAAAAATATCGGCGCCAGTCTGCATTTATCGACATATATACGTACAACGATATACACAAACCCTGTTTACGTGCAAAAACATCATAATTTAGATCTATATACACTGCAATCATCAGACTCACGGCCCCATGTAGATGACCACCATAATTTCCCACCTGAAGGTCGTAATTATATAGTAAACGATAAACCTATTGCTCTCGACATCATATTTGTTCTGTCCAACCTTGCTCTCGATTGTCTCATGTCAAGCGATATCGGTTTGCGAAACGATAATCGGTTTTCAAATGACTAACTGAATGGTCATGTAGAACGTAAGCATATTAGCGAATTTCTTTGGCTCAACAATGAAGCTGTTAATTATGCTATTACGTCATTGTTCACAGTAATAATAATGGTAGTAGTTTACTTATAAGTATTTGAAAATGTATAGTTTTCTTTAGGTATATCGTTCGTCATAAAAATATGGAAAAATATTCGATTTTTTTGGTTAGTGGCCAGTTTGATTTAATATAATATAAGATGAATAAACTTAGTTGATGCACGTCTATACATTTTTTTTTTGACGTTTCAAATTCAAATCACATGTTTTCCCTAGGAAACGCGCATACTGCTTAAGATCTCTAAGGACAGAATGACTTCCTTTAGGTGAGGCTTATATGACATATAAAAGGATATTATCGAGCAGGTGGTGTAAAAAAATATTTCCTAATCCTAACTATAAAAATGTAGTTTTTTCTACAGGTGACCATATATGTGGTCGGTGACGCGGTGACCACAGCGATAGAAGATGAAGCCCCGGGGGGCGAGTGTCATGCACGCCTTCACTGCGCTTACTATGCTCACCATGGCTAATGGTAAGATGATTAATTACACTTGTTAATAAGATTAGGTACCGTACATTATGGGTGGTCGGTGACGCAGTGAGTTCTGCGATCGAAGATGCAACACCAGGGAACGAGCGCCATACACACCTTCACTGAGTTTACTATGCTTACTGTAATTAATGTTAAGATTGTTAATATACCTGTTAATGAAGGTGACGTTATTTGTGTAATCGGTGATGCGGTTACCACAGTAACAGATGATGAATTCCTAGGGTCCGAGTTTCATGCACACCTTCACTTTGCTCTATCTTTGCTTTGATCTTACCATAAGGTAAGATGAACTAGAAACACTCATCAATAATTTCCTCTTCCGTATTAGTTGTATTTGTTATTATCAGTCACTTGAAAGATTCCTGAACAATAACAATAAACACGGAAGAATCAATAAATACTTGCGTCAAGGTGAATAATAAAATATATTAAACTTATTTTAGATTTATAGATATCAATAAAATTATGTATTATCTGGGTATTTATTTTAAGTAGAATATATCACTACTTAAAATAAATACCCAGATTTCAATATTGTTATATAAAAATTACAAAGTAAACTTTGGGTGGTAAAACCAAGATATAATAAAAGTCATCAAAGAACCCCCAAAAGTTTAAACTAAACTTCATACATAAGTACATAATTATGATCAAACACAATATGTCAATGTTTAAAAACATGGAGACATAATCTGCAAACAACTTTGTTTATAAACTGACGTATGAATCCACGCGATGCTAGAGAGTGGTCTAAAACTAAGCTGCATTGTCCCCAGCTCAAACGACATGCAACCAAGGAATGGGGCGGGTCATGTACGAAAGACTACCGAACCAACAGCTACATGGATTCGACGATGACGTTGTAAGTATTAAAACGTAATAGCTGCAAAATATGAACGATGAATAGGCCTTTAGTATGAGACGTTACTTGTACCGATACTTTTGCGTCATCCCATCTTCTAATTGTACTGCCACCGCTGTGGACCTTGTTGGCAATTATATTCTAGGGCTGTTGGAGCGTGGGTCCGAGTGTGGACAAATTATTTATAAACCAATCGAAACGCCTTATAGACATTTCACGTGACGCAAGAAGAGACTCATATTATTATTTTTTGTTTTATTGAAAATATTAATAAATGTTTCTACAAACAGTAAACAATGAAAAGTATACTGTAGAAATGTGGTGGTTAATAAGACCTTGTATTTGTTTATTTGTTTTAAATTCCTCAAGGTTAGCTCATAGACTGAGCTAACCTTGAGGAATTTACGTACGATTTACATCAATATTGATATACAAACTTGCTTCATAATCTTTGTTGATATTGACATAAAATTCTAGATTTGGTGGTACGAATTAAAACAGTCTAAACATCGTTAAGTTTGCATTATTCATTCCTCATTAACATAGGTACGCGAGACGGCGCCACCTTTCCGTGTCTTGGAGAAATGCCAGGACTTATGTTTGCGTGATCGCTCCGGAAACAGTCTTGTAAGGACTTGCAACTCCATAGACTTCCAACCTGGAGCCCGCATAGCTGCCTTTAGCCCTGAACCAGAGTATGAGGAGTCTACTTGCTATTTGACGCGGGAGCAAGCCGCACCCGAAGGCATTGGAACTCTTATGATCGTACCGAACAGTGTCCACTTCAATGAAATCTGTCTTACATGTGAGTAACTTAAACGTTTATCAATATCGTGACTTGTTCCGGTCTACACAATGGTTATTTATTATCATTGTCATTGTTTAAGCGAATCGTCCGGAGCGTGAATGCCCATCCCGTCGGTATGTTTTCGAACGCCATGCTCGCAAACGACTCAAACTTCCACCTTCGGATCTCAAGGAAATCATGGTCGCTAATCGGACGGAATGCGAAGACAAATGCCTGGGAGAGTTCAGTTTCGTGTGTCGTTCAGCTACATATGACTCTGCTTTGAGGACTTGTTCTCTGAGTAGATTTACAAGAAGGACACATCCAGAATTATTGGAGGATGACCATAATGCCGACTATTTGGAAAATACTTGTCTGAACGGTAAGTACTTTTCAACTGTGTCTATATCTATCTAATCAGGGCCAGCTCTAACACTTCTGTATCACTTCTTTAGCTGAACGTCGCTGCGATGGGTTAGCAGTTTTCATCAAAGAAGAAAACAAGCGTCTCGGTGGACCATTCGAAGCTGATGTTTTCTCGAACATGACTCTCGATGAATGCCAGGCAATGTGTGTTCGGGCAGAAAAGTAAGCGACAGTTTTATTTTACTTTCTCTTGGTGCAAATTGAACTATCTCAAATGCATACGATGTCGTTTCTAGATATTTCTGTCGCTCGATCGAGCATGACGCTATGACTCGACAGTGCGTTCTCTCCGAAGAAGATTCGGTTTCGCAAAAAGACGATGTAACTGTCAGCGCCTCTCCCACCCATCACTTCTATGACCTTGTTTGCCTGGACAATCGTAAGTATTATCGTGATTCGTTGTTTGCCTCTGATAACAGCTGTATGTAGTAGTAACTCTATTAAACGCGCTTATTTCAAGCGTTTAATGCTTGGCAATTAACATTCTAAAATTCCTGAATTAACGATGCATGAAACCACATTAAGGTTTTTCTCACGATTATGATCAGTCTCTCATCGGGTGACAGCTCGTGGCACGGAGTACCCGGACAACAGTGTGACGTCACACCTTTTCTCGCCCGGACGCCGACCGGACACGGCCTTCCAAAGGTACCGGAACAGCCGGATCACCGGAGAGTTCCACTCGGAGATCACCGGCCGCTCGCTCAGCGAGTGTTTGGACGAATGTTTGAGGCAGACTAGCTTCCAGTGCAGGTAATGTACCGAATCATGTCACTGTGCCGTTTGACCACAATTTCGAAATGCGCATGTCATCTCTTTTCAATTGGCGCCCATACATTTACATAACTCCTCGACCATAAAAGGCCGTTTTGTAACTCCAACCTATATTGTCCTAACATTCCAAATATTGACTGTAAAGATAAAATGTAATAAGTAACAGATACTTTTGAGTTTACCATTGCTATCTATTCTAAAAACATCAATAATGACAAGTGGGGACACAATCCGATAACTAATCATAACAAAATCTGACCTACAAAAACATTGGCATATTTTGGTCTTCGGAAACCGAAAAACAGTCCATTTGTTTATCTGTTTAGTATGTCACAACACAAGTACATGCTGAGATAAGGTGTGATAGGTTCGTTGTACGATTGCGTGCGTGTGGGCAATTCAACAACATTCCGCAGCATTGAGTATTGTTGTATGTCGCAGGTCGGCGGTGTACAGCGACCGAGCCAGGACATGCCGACTGAGCAGATACAATCAGAAGGATGGCATGCGGCTGCTTTACGATCCCGATTTCGATTATTATGAAAATTTGATGCGTGAGTATCATTTTGGTTCGCTTTGTTGTCTTTAGAATTTAACGAAAAAACCATTCTGAATGAATTGCGATTGTTCGGGAACATTAATATGCAAAGCAAAGTAACGGTAAAGTTATTGGCATTTAAATGTATTCACGAAAGTATACAGTACCTATAGTCAACATTTATGAAAATGCCAAAACAATAATTATGGTAATAGATAATCCTTCGAAAGAAGCAGACGAAAAAGCAAACCAGGTTCTTATAAACTAGAGTGCAATCTGCAGTCTGCACAGTGAACGTCTACTGGACAATCTAGGTCATGTATATCACATGAGAGTGTTTAGACGACATATGACGGCACTTGACAGACTTGTATGACAGCACTTGTGAAAGACTGGAAGGAAGAAACCAATAAACGTATCAGTACAAATTGGGATTAATAGAACTGAGCACGTTGTACTCGTAGTATGGTTTATTATTAGGTCCTATTAGGGTTACCAATATAATCTTTTTTATAAACACAAAAAAAAATTAGAAGTTCAGTCCTGAATAATATATGTTACATGTACCTATAATACTGTAATATATCAACAATATTTTGTCATGTCGTCGTTGTGTTTAACACTGTTCGTGCCTCATAAAATGATGCAATCTGAATTGCTTGTATATAATTCTTCCTTTGTCACAATGTGGATTGTTTTTTATTTTTATTCATCAGTGCCGGACATACTTGACAACCTTTAATAACCAGTCAATTGCCTCAACAACGCAGTTGAGAATCACCCGACATTGACCCTCCTGTGTCCACAAATAGATTTACTTTATCTACCTTATAAGTGTATCTAGATTTAAGGCAGATAAAAAGTATCTATAAAGAGGTATGCAAGTCACTACTGTAGGTTTTGAATAAGTATGTTGCAATGCAAGGAGAAAGTGATGGTTCAATAGCAAAAAAAGTGGTAAATTATTGTGGCCACCGTAAACGTAAAACACTCTTGCCGTGCAAGTTTGGGATTAATAAATCATATTGCCAGATTGATCAAAATAATATGATATACATGACATAACTCCAAATCAGTTTAGTATGTAATCCATCTGGCTTCTCATTAAATACTTACTCATGTCCTGGAACCATTTGGCAAAGTCTACTGTTTGTGTAAGTGAGTATAAATGTCCCACGATACAGAAGATAGATAGCAGTAAAGTTAGAGAGATTTCCAAATTAAACAAAAAAGAAACTTAGAGAGATTTTCAAATTATTCTATCCGGTAAGTATGAGAAGTCTACGGCAAAACAAAATATTGACGATTATGGTTTGGGTATTCAGATCAGCTAGTTGCGGGTGAGGCCGAAGCTGGGAGTCCTGGTACTGGTTCACAGGGCAATTGGGGGGGCCGTCCCGCCACTTCCACAGGTTCGATGCATGATAGACAGGAACCGGGTTGAGTCCCAGTGGTTGATGAACGTTACAAGAAGATTATAAGTGCTTTTGCACACAGCTTGCCTATAAAAAACTCCAAGGGCAGTGTAGAAGGAACATTTGTAAGATACTTATTTGAATGATGTTAAATAAGCAGGTTACGCCAAAGAAAAGTTACTAAATTATGATAGTATTTTGATGTTTCATCTGTATCGTGTTTTTCCTGAATCATCTTTCCAACTTCGGTTTATAAAACTTTGGAATAAAAACATTCAACAATCAATGGGGAAATCAAATGTAGTAGAAATGTGATCAGTTAAGTAAATAATGTGTCTTATGGGGGTCAGTGGATATTGTTGTAGTATTTGTAGATTACGTTGTGTAGTTTTTAGAAAAAAATATAATATATCATATAAGGTGAGTATTAGTAGGTAGTAGGTATGGTCGAAGTAGAGTAGATGTTTTTATAAATTATGAAAGTAGGTGAACTACTATGTAGATCTTGTTTTATTATTTCTAAGATTGATTTATTAAGAGCATGCTGAACTTGAAAGGTTAGTGTTTTATAATTATTAGTTAGTAAGTAGTTAGCAGTAGTTTAGATGTTTGCTCGCATGCTTTACCTCCTGTTTTTCATAAAACTCTTTCTAATGTCAGTTTTTCATTTCAAGGTGGTAGTAACGGAGGCGACCGGGACCGATACCCGCCAGGCGTAGACCGCTACCCGGATGACGACCGGTACGGCGATGATGACCGGTACAGCGACCGTCGCCCGGACCGGTACCCCGACGACAGATACCCGGCCGGCCCTGACGACCGCTACCCCGACGACCGATACCCATCCGGTGTCGGATCAGACCGATACCCGTCTGACAGATACCCACCCGGCGTTGCAGACCGATACCCTTCTGATAGATACCCACCCGGTATCGATCAATACCCACCTGGAATTGACCGGTACCCATCTGGGCCTGATCGATATCCATTAGGCTCTGACCGATATCCAGTTGGTCCCAGTCGTTACCCAGTTGGTGCAGATCGATACCCGGTTGGCGCAGACCGATACCCAGCCGGCGTTGATCGATATCCCGCCAGTGTTGATCGATATCCCGCCAGTGTTGACCGATATCCACAACCAGTGGATCGGTACCCACCTGGGGTTGGACCAGGACTTGGTCCTGCAATTGACAGGTACCCTCCAGGCGGTGGAAGATATCCCTTACCAAGTGGTGATCGCTACCCAGTTGACGGCGGACGATACCCACCACCAGCCTACGACTATCCCACTAATAACGATATTGGAAGATATCCAGTTGACAGATATCCTATTAGTCGCTACCCTATCGACGTTTACCCAGAACGATACCCTCAAGATAGATACCCAGAACGCTTCCCAGTTCGAGGCAGCGGGCGATACCCGTCCAGACCGGGGTGGGTCCCAAGCCGCTATCCTGAAAGATTCGATCAGGACCGGTACCCAGGAACTAACGATTGGGGACGGTACCCGTTCAGTAGGTACCCAGTTGGTGTGAACCGAGACCCGGTACCGCTGGGCGGGGACCGGTACCCGGATATGTATAACAAATATCCGCCGACCGGATCATCATATCCTGGTGAGCACATAACCATATTGTTTACGTGTGTAGTTAGAAGTGATAATGAATATTTTTCGTGATAACATGAGTGAGGGATTTTTACAGCAGGCTATGGACGTGGAGGCTACTATGGACCAGATTATGTAGGACCTGAGCGCTTCCCAGACCGAGGAATTCGACCGGGCACCGACAGGTATAAACAAAACATTGAGTGTACTGTACTCATACAAAAAAGTTAACATAATACAATCACTTTATATATTTGAATAGATATCCGGTGGAACCTAGACCGACATTTGGCATAAGACGACCTATTGAGAGACCCAATGGATATCGTGGAACATATCCTCCACCTGGACCTGTAGAACGACCCATAGGTATGAAAACAATAAAAATAGAATAAGCTGAAGTCTTTCATTCACCTAATGTTTGCTAATTCATGTTTTATGATTAGGTGGACCTGTATACGGTGGCGGCGGACCTTCATATGGTGGTGGACCTGTATATGAGCCTGATGGTCCGATAGGACCAGTCGGACCTCCAATTAACGGTCCCATAAATGGTCCTGTTGGCGGTCCAATCGGTGGACCAATTGGAGGACCAATCGGAGGACCATTAGCGGGAAATGGTATCGGCGGACCTCTCGGCAGACCCCCTGTAGGACAGAGACCGTGGCAAGGATCGCGATGTGAAGAGGACAGCTTTAGACAAGTGGGCAGACAGCGAATGCAAAGAAGATATGTTCGTCGATTCACTACTGCTCAATCGTTGGCGCATTGCCAACGCGAATGCATAGAGGCCAGAGACTTTATCTGCCGGTCGTTCAACTATCGGTAACTAAACAAACCGTGATGTAATCCTGTAACCAAGCTAGATTTAGCGACAGTATTACTGACCCGCTTTTGTTTACAGGGGCGTAGACGGCGCGTATGCAGGGGAACCTCGAGATAATTGTGAACTAAGCGATCGAGACACTCGGGAGCTTGATGCTGCCAATCCGGCACACTTTGATAATACTGCTAACGAATATGATTTTTATGAGCGAGCTCTTGGCAGGATGGCAGATGATTGTTTGGATGGTAACTGGACAATATGTTATAAAGAAGAGTCTATACAAAACAAAAAAAATATAATTACAACTATCACTACAAGTATAAAAATACATAGATAACTAATTAAATTATATCTACACATGTACAAAACCTTAAATATTAACTAAACTAATTATACTAAAACCTACCTATGTACATATAATACAAAAACACAGTACACTCAGGCGTCGAAGTAATGTACCCAGAAGACTGGCAGCATTGCCACGTTGAATGGCAATGCTAATTCTTTGGGCGAAGAACGAGCCAGCCCTCTGGTCACGCAAAGTGTCGACCATATATGTTATAATATATGCAATTACACCACCTCTTCGTGTAATACCATATTATGATAACCAACTACCAAATAATGGCGATCATTTCTTCTCCATCAAACCAGAGACAGAATAGCCATTTATGTACAATAAATATTCATCAAAGTAATATTATTCTGAGATCATTCTATACCTATTTCTTACAGTATCCCAAGTATGTAATGAAGATGGTATGGAGTTTACCCTGCGGCTCCCTGAAGGATTCTACGGTCGGATGTATACTTACGGCTTCTATGATCGTTGCTTCTTCCGCGGAAATGGTGGAGCAGTCAATGTATTACGAATCACTGGAGCCCATGGTTATCCTGAGTGTGGGACACAGCGGGTTCGTTCTTAATTTACTTTTTTTTTCGAAGGCTGTGATGTAGCCTTTGTAATCATTGTATCAAAATCCGAAAAACTTTACTTGGAAGGACAAAGAATTCCTGAACAAATTGTAAAAATTCTGGATGTTCAACTTAGCTTAACAATGTAGCAATAAAATATTTTATTCATGAAATATCTCATAAGAGCTGCATCATTGCTTTGGACACATTTGGGCATTTTTGAAGATTATGATTCAGGTACTCTATGAAACTGCAAGCAAAAAAACTGTAACTGATATCTGTAAATAAACGTATTTTTCCAGTATGGAGACACAATGACGAACATCGTAGTGGTCCAATTTAGCGACAACGTGCAAACTTCACGCGACAAGCGGTTCAATCTAACCTGTCTGTTCAGGGGCCCGGCAGAAGCCGTGGTTACTTCCAACTATATCGGCGCCGGGTGAGAATAGTGATAACGACAACCAATTTGTATCTATTTGATAATAATCGGAGATATTGTTTTATGGATTCGGCCGATGGATCCGTGGAAAAAATATTAGCATCATTAGAGCATGTAGACGAAGTGCCCAAGATATTTTTGGAAAGATCTTTATCAAATAGACACAAATTATTAAAATTAACATTATAACAGATTTTGCGTGTTTTCATGAGTTCGCTTCTGAAATTTTCCTTTACATATGCATCAGTTTACATGATTGTTTATTTCAGAGGTTTCCTAAATATTAATGTTTTTCGCTGGAAAATTTTGTTTGTATGGGTGGTGTATTTTGGGAGAGTTGTAGAATCATATTAGTCTGGGTTTTCCGAAGCGATGTGTTTTTGTTTTTGCCAGATTTTCCTTTATGTGTTGCAGTTAATGGAATTACTGGAATGTAGACATTAACATTATGGTTTATTTAGTTAGCTGAATGTTGGTTTTGAGTGCTGTTATCACTAACAGCTACTAACGGCCGACTTTGAATGAATTTGTCTACATATTTCAACATTAAACTTTCTATATATTTTTGATAAATTCCTTCAAAGTCAGTAACAACAGCGTTATAAAGTTTCTCATCGAATCTAACCGTAGTGTCGGGTATGATTTGGTCGACAGGTCTGGTAGTCCAATTCCCATCGAATATCTGCCTGAAGAAAGCTCCTTGAACTCCAAAGTGCGTCTGATGATCTTGTATCAAGGCAGACCAACCACTACCATAGCTGTTGGAGATCCACTGACGTTTAGATTAGAAGCCCAAGATGGATACAACTATGCAACAGATATATTCGCTACAAATGTGATCGCTAGAGATCCCTATTCAGGAAGATCAGTGCAGCTGATTGATCGAGTTGGGTAAGTGAATCACTTTTTAATATTTTTTACTGAGAAGTCTTTGTTCTGTATTTTAGATATTAGCTAAAATACTTTTCGTAATAGATCTATCTGACGTAGCTTTTATTATTTTATTTCAGATGCCCCGTCGATCCTGATGTGTTCCCTGAACTAGACAAAGGTCGTAACGGAGATTCTCTGGAAGCAAGATTCAATGCGTTCAAAATACCGGAATCTAACTTCTTAGTGTTCGAGGCTACTGTAAGAACGTGCCGTGATGGATGCCAGCCGGTTCGTACCTACTTTACTTTATTATATCTGATAACTGTCCCATCAGTCTAACGACATCCGTAATTCCAAAGGCGATGTAGGTAGAGGTTAGATTAAAGCAAGCTGTCTCATTTCAATTGATACAACACTGGGAAGATGAGGTAGGTAGTTTTTTTTTTTTTATATAGGAATTCGATGAGGTTTTTACTGACTAAAACCCACCAGCATATCTGTAGTTACCATTTGCGTTCCAGGGTCACTTTCGAACAATCTCACAGCTCTAGCAGGAAGGTGAGATATGGACGGTGGTATTATACATCAGATGAGCTACATCATAAAGAACTAGAACTTTTAGTAAACTAATACACGAATTAGTATTTAAATAGGTAACAAGATAATCGTTAATGACACGATGGTGAGCGAAACATAGAGAGAATGTCTTGCATTAAGTCTGCCTATGTACCGCTGCCTTATATGAAGTTTAAATAAATACAGATACATACCTAAAAGTAGATAGTTTAGTTAGGTAGGTTGTATCATCACTTTAAGAGTTTATCGATAAATTGCCTCAATAGGACATGAGGTGAAGTTTCAACTCTTTATTAATACAATTTGTTTCAATAAAGGGCTATTGTAATGTTAGGAAATAATTAAAGAAACGTGCCTGTTTCTCACGAAGGACAATTCAGAGTCCCTGTTGCAAGTTGGTTTTACGTTTAGGTGATCAACACATTTATGACGTTCTGCGCTCTGATTGGCCCGCTCTTAACTCCTAACCAATCGGAAAGCCAAACTGCTCTGACAGAAGAATTTGCACGTTTTTAATAAGTTTTTAATTTTTTAATAAGTAACTCCTATCGCTGCAGTATCAAAAATTCTATTGTTTTGTTCATGTTTTTTTAGGTAGGTACGTAATGGGTGGTACTGGGTGGTAGTTTGGTAGGCAATAAGCAGTCTGCGTCTCTTTGCATCTCAATGGAATCTAATCATAAACTACGAAGCAAAACCAACCCACACTCAGCCCGTGTGATAGATTACGGACCATTTCCTTTCATAGAGGAGAGGTCAGAGTCCCAGCAGTGGGATCAGTATAAGACTGTTGTCTAAACTTATGCAATTATGCATACCTTACCTACCCTGCTAGGTAATAAACACAATGAAACTCAACTACCCTGATTACACGTATATGTTTTGCACATCAATATCTAATTGAATATTTACGGGCCGAACACACGACTTCAATTATTTACGTCAATCCATATAAAAATATACTTTATCAAGCTCCATCCAGTTACCGGGTTATCGCGTTCCAAGATAACTGTATTTCAGATGTGGGGTCATGCAGAAAATAGAGTTTGTTTATGCAATTTAGCTACTTCGTCTACGCCATCTTCTGACCTTGCCTATCTAGGTGTAGATCACGTAAATAACAAATGGCATTATGCGTTCGGTTTTCAATAGATATGGTCTGTTATACAAGTTATGTAAAACTGGGAGATTAGGTATCGCAGTACAGTAAACCGGTCCAGTGTTGAGGCGATTAGGTAGGTATGAAAACATGCCATAAACATGGAATTTCTAATGGATTTTTTTTATAAAAAACAGCGGGCTACCTTTTCTTTATTATATATATTTAGGTTTGCGTTTGATCACTATCTCTCAGAATGGTCTATTATTGATGTCATAATTGTTGATTTTGATATGTTTAGTATAATATAATGGAATCATTATGACTTTCCAATGATCAACCACCGACACTCCATTGAAAGAATGGTAATCTTGTACAGAATGACAAATGAATGTCGGACGTACCTATGCGATAATCTGCTAAAATTATGACAGTTCCTTTGATCAGTGACCTAGGTACCTTTATTGCTTTTAATTCGTTACGAGACCGCTCGTACCACAATTCTATCACGAGACCTCTGACCGATGAATGATCGGCCATTACAAATTAACAGATTACGAACATTTAGCAAAATGATAATGGGATCGTATTGGAATGACGACATTATGAAAATAGCAGGCTATAATAGAGCCTCTGATGGTAAGCGACGATGTGGTCGACGACGGCGCACGCTTGCCTAGAAGTAGCCTATTCACTCTTGACTTAAATATGGATGCGATGTCCACCATGTACCGGTGGCGCACGTACGTCTAGTGGTCCAATGATGAAACGGACGGTGTTAAATAACTAATTAAACAGTTGCTTTGAGTGGTAGTTGAGGGAATTCATCTCGTTAAGTTGTCAGCTTATCGGCTTAATGCGGATGTTATGACTTAAGACTCGAGATTAGCAGATAAATAACTGAATTAGATAATCCACAATAATCGTTATAACTTGTACTAGGGTAGGTACTTACTTGTGAGTGCTTGTGAACTTTAATACGATAGATGTCACACAGATGAGTTTACACTACCTTATCAATCAACTCTGACTACACCGTATTGCACTCGAATTCACTCGATACACACACGGTCGGCGCAGTGGTTTAGCGATTGTCTGCTGTGCTGCAAGTTGCGGTTTCGATTCCCGCACGGTGCATATGTTGTCCATACAAATACCTACATGTGATCCATCAATCTTGCAGATGGTTGATATGGGAAACTGATGTGATTGAGTTTAAAAAGGAAAAAGACACCGAGAGTAGAAAATCGCCCTTTTTGTCACGTTTCCTGCATTAATAACTAACAAAACCGATACAACATCCCACTGTTCCTATCTACCCAATCAGAAGAAAGACAATTAAACCTCATTCTTTACCATTTATTTTTACATTTCCAGGCATACTGTCCTAGCCATACAGGACGATCAGAACCATCCTTTGGCAGGCGTCGAAGGGACGTGAACTCCACAATTGGATCAGAAGGCAATGACACAGCCGAAGCTAAATCCGACGAAGGCAATGACACTAAGACCGAGAAACCAGACGAAAAGAATGCAGGAACTGTGTACAAAGTGTCATATGAAGAGGCGAAGGTCGACAAGTATCTTAAAGATGAAGTTGAGACTCCTAGTCATGTGCGGAAGATGATTGAGGTACTGAATGATTTTTTGCTTGTGGAGATCAGTGGTGCTGGTGATCATAGGATCACCAGCACCACTGATCTGACCGTTATCACAGGGTAACGGCCCCGACTTACGACTTACTTAGTTATAATGGTTATAAGTCACGGATTCAAACTTAGTCAGGTTTGTAATTTATTTCATCACCACTGCTCTCGTAGTAAAGGGAAACATCGTAAGGAATCCGGCCTATACTAGAACAAAAAATTTAAAGACATGTGACATACAGCAACCCGCACTGGGCCCGCGTGGTGGATTACGGCCCATTCCGTCTCCTAGATAGGTAGCCTGAGACCCAGGGAAGGCTCATTATGTTATGTTATGTTGTCGGTGTTGGGTAGGTAATATAGACATCCTTGATATAATAGGCTTGATATCGAAATAATCGTTGAGTTTGATTTTGTTTTATTATAGATAGGCATCGTGCTTGACCACTATCTCACCTTATGGTAAGCGATGATATGTGCAAAAATAATTAGAAAAGCCTTGTTTTGCTAAGATTTAGTAGGCCGTTTGGTAGAATTTGCTACAGGTCCCGCGCTGGCTTAATCCAAACTGTGTGTTTTCAAAAAAAATTTAGAACTAATATTTTTTAAACTGAGAACAGAATTCTATGTTTGGCTCATTACTCACAGGTTTGCGGAACATGTGGACATTTTGTGATAAGATAGTTGTTACTAGGATAGGATGTTATTTTTTATACCCAAAAACATGAATTAATGAGCCATTATCAACTTTATCTTCTGTTCCAAAAACTAATAGGAACGACCTTTTATTTTTATCTACACTTGAAGATATAATCTCTCAGTGGGGGCTTAATCACAATTTTTATCTACCCAGCTACTCGTACTTCAAATCCCTATCAACTCGTTATGAGCACCATAGTTAGCATAGCAACCTAAATTTTAATGTGTTTACTTCGTGTTTTTGCCTATTAAATACCCACTTCATAAAATGCCTGCAGCAAGAACTGGCAACGGTAAATTAATTTACAAAAAACTAAATGGTCAGGGTGCAGTCCATACTGCATAAGGTAGGAGAGTGCTTGGTTAGGTGATTTCCATTTGTGTCACACAAAAGTAGGCACAGGATACAAACTTTACACAACAACCTAAAATAGGAGTGTCAATAGACCCTAGGAGAAAAGTCGTCCTGGAGAGACAACTAGAAACCATGTGTTTCTAATTGTTTCTCCAGGACGACTTTCCAAAATAGTAGCTTTCACTCAGCGTAGAGACCATACAGACAAAGCCACAAAGAAATCTGAAATTTTTTTTCTTGGATGTAAAATACTTATAACTAAGTAAGTACACTCAGGGGTCAAAAGTGCAGTTGCATTCTACTAATATTAAAGTACTTAGGTATATTTGTAGTAGAAGTTCAATGGTCTTTTACTGTGTTAGGACCTTTAGATTCCACGCTGCCTAATTAAGTGAGCTTTGAATCATTGACCCTCTTCTGCAAAAAATCTTAGAAGCTAAGCATTGGTAGAGTGCAACTGCATTTTTTTGATTGTATATGAGTTTTCGACGTAAAGTACTTCCAACTCATCGATAAAAGGAAAACTAACATTTATTTTTCTTCAGGTGTTTGACAACCGAAACGAGTTGCTAGAAGAGAATGGCGAAAGTGACTCTTCACCAGTAGTCTCCGCCGCCGGCATCTGCATACCTCCATACCACTACAGAGCTTTGCTAGTCGCCCTCTGTGTCCTGTTGTCTCTATTACTGGCTATGCTGACTGCTGCCTTGTATATATATCGGTAAGTTAATATCGAGCTGGGGATGAGGACACTTGTAAGCATAGTTCTATCCCGATGGGGCCCAGATGATGAGAAGTAAGGATTGAGAAGCGAGATCTCCTTGTTCTGCAATAAGACGTTTATGTATAAGCTAGCGACTAAAATCTACCTTAATACTGGAAAGCTAGAAGTAGAAATAGTCTGAGTATTCTAATATACAAAAAAAGCATTCAAATTAGAACTCCAAATTTCAATAGTAGATACCTAGTCTCTTACATGCGACACAAAGTAGCTTGACTGCTACAGCAGTGTCACATAGGGACAGCCCAACCTACTAGCTATACCCACATTTAAATAAAATGTGGGTATAGCAGAAGAATGTGGGTATAGGAAGTCGGGTTTGCAGTCAATTTAGTCCACTTTGCCAGCCGCATGGTCATCGAAATACGTAGGTAGGTAAGTAGATACTTATTATATAATGCAAGTGCAACCTTGGTCCTAATTAGGTAATTTGTTACTAATCAAAGTTATAGATACAGGGAACTTAAGGCACACACTTATCAAGATAATAAAATTGACGACACGGTCGGCGCAGTGGTTGAGCGATTGACTACTACGCTATGTGTTGCGTGGAAAAATTATTGCAATATTGGGTCTCTGATTGGTTAAAAGCTTGGAGCGGGCCAATCGGAACGCGGAACGTCATAAACGTGTCGATCAATTTAACGTAAAACCAAGTCGCACTAGGCACTGTAGATAAGGGTCTGGTTGTCTTGTGTATAGGTACATGTCTTGTGTTTACAAGTTTGAACGCACCCGCAATATAGAAGTAATTCAAAACTAAAAAAATATGTACACAAATGAGCACAAACATAACTAACACCGTCATTGTTTATCATGTCATTTAGCTCTCATAATATTATGAACATTTTCCGTTTACTTAACAAGCTTTTCCCGACTGATTATTACCTGACTGAATGCAATGTGACGCATATAGCGTCTATTTATAGAACGTGTATCTATATCTATATTTGAGATGTTCACTTGCAGTCCATGCAGGGGACACGTGACACGTGCGACGGGCATATGTGGCTTTATTGTTTATTTTAATTAATGCAATATTGGAGTTTATTTTTATTGTTTTGCCTCTGTAGAAGCTTACTTTTCGTGTATAACGGTCATTTATAAATAACCACTCAAAGATAACAATCCCCAATGAAAGAGTGCTCTTTTATACTTAAAAATATAGATGAGCACTCATTTGCCAACACTGGCACGTAATATTTATCTACAATAACAATCCATCCTTATTATTAAACAACTAATTGACCTACATTAAACTTTTCCTTATCCAGGCGTTACTGGCGGGTGCTGCGCAAGAACATTCAGGCATCGTCACCTGCGCCCGCGCTGCGGCCAGTGACCCCGGGACCTAGGCCTACGAGACCATCGCTCTTCTCTGCCTCACATCTGCATAAGCCTTTCTCTTTGAGGTAATACTCGCAGAAAAATGAACAAAGCTAAAGGATCCCTCGGATTATCAGCTCGCCTGCAGTCTCTGTTCCAATCGGGCGGCCTGCAGTCCAAGATATGCATAGCCCATGCACTCACGAAAAACTATTGTTGCCTGCGGGAAATGGTCGTTTATCGGCTTTAAGTATACTATACACTGACAGGTTGTACACTGTAGACTGTAGTTGGCAGTTTTACACGGCAGAATTGCGTACATTGCTGTTATTCTCTAAGAAAACGCAGCGCTGCCTCAACGACGAACGTCGAACACCCAAATAGGATACATTGGATTGTCAACCTAATAGACCTACACTTTGGATTATTAATTTAATGTACCTTATTAGGATGTTCGTCGTTGCGGCAGCGCTGCGTTTTCTTAGAGAATAGCACCACAGGTCACGGCCTGAATATAATGATTCGTGATCTATACAGACAGAATCGACAGTTCAAATCTCTCGAAGTGGTCGCGAAATTGGCCGCTGCGCTGCTTGTTGCGAGTTCGATTCCCGCACGAAACAAATATTTGTATGACCTACAGATTGTTTCGAGTCTGGGTATCTCTCAGGGTATCTTGTGTATGTAAAATTAGGTATATGTTTATGAACGCATCCACTATACAGGAGTAAAGTAACGTTTTTGTTTAAACACTAGGTACGCTCAACGACACCCTCCTACCGCATGCATATCGTATTTGAGGTATAGTTGTTTCATACATGATATTTTTTATTTGTTGAATTAAAGTACCGATTCATTTAATAAGGATTTACTTAAGGATCTTATAATTTATGATCCTTGGATATACCGCTACAACAAAATTTGTTTTCAAGTGAATATAAGATCCTTAGATAATACACCGTTTAATAGTCGTTTTAATCCTGCGGAGAGTCGATTCAGTACATGAAATACTATCGATTTGTAAAGAGAAAATTAAAAAATAAAGTATTTTTTTTTAAACTCGAATTAATTTACGCGTGTACGAAATTAATTTCTTTAAGTAAACGTCAGCTGAGCGAGGCCAATGAACGTAGTTAGTACGCAACGACCGACAACTACCTACAAGGTCATTGACTCGTTTACTTAAAGAAATTAATTTCGTATATGCGTATATTAATAAATTCGTGTTTTTGAAAAATAGTACTTAATTTTTTATTTTTTTCTTTACAAATCGATAGTATTTCATGTACCGAATCGACCCTCCGCGGGATTAAAACGACTAAAATTAACGGTGTATAAGATCCTTGGATTTACCAGACAGGTAGGTAACTATTATCTTCTAGCCAGAGGTCAGAAGTTAGAAGGAATTGCGTCAATCGACAATCAGCATTGCTATAAAAAGTGTCAACACGAGCGAAGGCCGATAAGGGTGTTGTTTATGTTGACGGAAAAAGTCGTTGATCACGTGATTCTCTAGTTGAAAATATAAAAAGAAATTGCGCATTCGCAAATCTTATTATTATTGTAGGAGACTATATGGATAATTTTCTTATCAGTGTATTTTTAACGTTTTTCTAGAAGATTGAGAAGGTAGGCAGGTACTTTATGCAGCCTACCTACATGACCTTTCTTCGGTAGGTATTGTTCGTAGAAGTAGGGTCTTTGAACCCCTTAGGTCAACTGAAATCTGTGTGGTGCTTTCAAGATGGAAAGACCATCTCAGACATTAATCTGTATAAACTTGACCTTTAAGTTTGATTCAGTGTTTAATTTCAAAATACCTAGTCCGCTGGGAAACAGGTAAATTTAGTTTAAAACAAAAAAATACTTAAATTTACCTAAGAACATAAAAGTGTTATTTCTCACCTTGAAAAATAGGTAGTAAGTAGATAGGTACCTACCTACTACTCGATACCTAACATAAACCGCCTTAGGGCCGGGACACATAAACACGATACGACGTCGGGTCGTACCACGATACGGCGTCATTTAACGATGCGACGACGCGTCGTGGGAATCTACGACGTGAATCGTAAAAAACTACGTCGCGACATCGTAACGTGCCACGATACACGGCACGACGCCGTCGATACAATGCAGGGTGAATTGTCGCAGTTAATTTCGAGAAATGGACCGCACTAGACGCGTCCTGCTCCTGCTGTTGTTTTTATATTTTTATTCTTATATTCTTTTGATGTTTTGTCCCATAGTACGGGACGCTGCTCGACTAGCGTTATTAAATAATCGACCTCAATAGCGTTAGCGTCCGTCATTTTTGAATTTTGAATAACAGCTGTGGCACTGACACAGGAACGCATCGTGAGTTTCTACGACGCGACGTCGTGCCGTGTATCGTGGCACTTTACGGTGTCGCGACGTAGTTTTATACGATGCTCGTCGGAGATTCCCACGACGCGACGTCGCAACGTGAAACGACGCCGCATGGTGGTACGACACGACGTCGTATCGTGTTTATTCCCGGCCCTTCAAAACGCGATCTAAAATAGTTCCGGGACTATTAATAGGTTTAATACCGATTAAACGCCATCTCAATGTAGTTTCGGGATTATTACTAAATTTAATATAAGCGATCTAAATTGTTTTCCGGGACTATTATTAGGTTTAATGCCAATTAAAACCTAGTAGGTAATAGTCCCGTAACTATTTTAGTTCGCGTTTTGGAATAAGGCGGTAATAGTTCAATCAACTAATACTGTAGGTATGTGGCAG
Organism: Leucania comma; assembly: GCA_958295575.1. Lineage (NCBI taxonomy): Eukaryota > Metazoa > Arthropoda > Insecta > Lepidoptera > Noctuidae > Leucania > Leucania comma. The sequence continues at coordinate 13,662,705 of OY282480.1, read as the reverse complement.
TCCGGTTCTGGAGTGGTAACCGCGTATCGGAATATGCAGCCTTAAGTTTCATTCACAAGGTGGACCAACGACCTGGTGACACTTAGGGGAAATCCTAACCTTTTTGATGCCACGGTTCGCGCAGTGGTTCTGTGGTTGAGCGGCGGCTGCGGAGCAGCGTGCACGACACGCTACTTATCAGCGGCAACCCAACCCCCGTTCGATTCCCACAAGGAAAAAATATTTGTATGGTCTATTTACAGCAATTACTATCGTCTACAGATAGGTGTTCCGGGAGTGGGTGTCTCGTGTAGGAAAATAAATAAATACACGTGTGGAGCAACGTTTTTTTGTTTTTCTAAAGAAAATGGATTTCTTGTAATGAGTTTTTCGGCTGAAATGATGAAGGTGAAATAATTCTGCTTTATTTGTCTGTTTTAGCGGATTAGGAAGAACGTTTGCCGAAGTAGGCGAAGAAGCGGGTTCCTCAGGACGCCTGGCAAGTGCCTTCGACGACGGTAGCGAGCCAATCTACACGGACCCTTCTCTGTTCGAGCGTTCCCGGTCTCTACGCTCCCTCCATTCTCTGGACATGAAGCCCGACAGACGTGACCACCGCGCGTAACTTCAATGAGTCAACGCATACTAACGTTTTATAAATATCTAACTCAAAAATTAATAAATATTGTATAATGTGTCCCAACTTACAACAGTCAAGCAATTTATTTTTAATGCCATAAATGCTCAGTCTTATTTCCGTCCAATATGATATGTAATAATTAAAGTACAATAATATTTGTTTTTAACTTTTTTTTATATGTGTATTAATTTGAAACTTACTGTAAGTTGCTACTAATAAATATTTTACAGTGATTTTATTGGTTTGGTTTATTTCCCTAATATTATATACCTCTAGATGTAGCCATGAAACTGTAGGAAAGTGCAGAAGTGAGAAGCATATGAGTATTTCTCAAAATACATGTACATCTTTGAAAAAAAAAGTGTGCTTTGAAACAGTTCAAAAGTTTTATATTTATAAATCATCACACAAAAAAAACACACACTCAATTTTGTAGGATGAATATTAATCTTTAAGATAACGAAGAATTATAGCTATAATCATACTTATTATCAAATATTTCGATATTTTAAAAATAGCTTTTTTTACCTTTCATACAAAAACCTGTTTGCCACTCTACCTTTTTCATGTGTTTTTGTTTCATAAAATGCGATACGTAACTAAATTATTGTAAATTTCTTTGTATCATCGTTCTACAGTAATCGCAGTTTCTGTATCAAATTGATTTTCTATGGGGTGTCATAGTGAATTGGCAATTTAAAGCAAAAAAACAAAATGAGTCGCTCTCATTTACTATTTAGTTATTACTCTTTAGTTACGATTTATTTCTACTTTCCCATGATTTCTGAACGATTCCGTAATTTTTTTACACGGACAACACTAGCTTCACTCTGATTGGCTATTGGTTTGACGTCTCCGCCATTACATCTATCGTGAAAATCAGTGAGAACGTGTGTGTTTTGTGGGGTTACTTTTTCGAGACAGGAAGTAAAATCAGCGATTTTTCATAGAACGGTAAGTCTTCATTTACCCATTTTTTGTAATACGTGTTGTACGAATATTTAATAAGCTTTTATATTTGCTGTAACAGCTTTTATCAATAAATATATTTTTTCTGACCTCAATTTGTCTAATATTTCGTAACGTTTTTTACGAATTTCGTTACGTAACGAAAAAGTACAACATAAAGCTGAGTGTATACTGTTATAACCTGACTAAGCATAGTAATATTCACTACTTAATTTATGAAAAAAAAAATATATAGAGCGTCAATAACTAAAGGATTGGATATTATCTGCTATATAGAAGTGCCACCAGCAAAAAATAATGAAATAATTTAAATTACGTTTTTATGTGATTTAACAACTTTTTACCCCTGATATTACTTACATGAAGTTCTATTGAGAACTTCCTCCTTTTCGTCGGTTAAAAAACCTCGCGGCTTTGTTTCAATTCGCTTGAGAATAGAATTATACCGATTGTTACAAATACTTAACTCTTGCTAATGACACTTCTGTAGAGATGCCCACTATACTTGTTGGTTTGACTTATCAAATTGGTTATTACTTACAACTGCTTATATACAACTGCATTACTTCTTTTGTTTTTTAAGGAATGCCGCCAAAAACCAATGCCGAAAGGCAAAAAGCTTACAGAGAACGACTCAAAAAGGATAAACCAAATAAATATGAGGAAATCCGTGTCAAACATTTGGAAAAAGTTAAAGAAAATATCAAAAAGAAAAAAGAAATTCTTACAGAAGAAGAAAAACAAGAGCTACGAGCAAAGTGGAGACAAGCCAATGCTATAAGAGCTGAAAGAAAAAAAAAGGCCTACTCTACGACAAAACAAAACAACACATTGGAAGTAAGAAAAAATGCTAAAAATAATACAAATATCCTAAAGGAGAGACTACAAAAGCTTACTGAAGAAAATACTCAATTAAAACGACGAAATAAAAATTTAAGACAGGCCTGCAATCGGATGAAAAAGCGAGTGGAAATTCTTAATGAATTAATGAATTATGTTTAAAATAACGTCAGGTTTTCATTTTTAAAAGATTGGGAAAAAAAAATAATTTGATTAAAATAGTATGAATGATTACTCCCTTATTTTATTTCTAACCCCTTAAGTATTTGGGTACATACTTACAAATATTTCGTATTGAATAAATGAAGAGCATTCACAATATTTCGCCAATGTGTAACCAGCCTTATGGTTACTATTTAGTTACATCTAAGGACTATTTCGTAACAATATTTCGTTACTACCATTTCGTTACGTACATTTATTTTGAGAAATACTCATATAACATTCGAAATAAGTAAGAAAATTGAGACAAAACATAACATGCTCTGTCTCATTCGACGTGCCGGTTTTTTTGCTTGCACAAACACAAACACAGGCATGTCACTGAGAGGTTGACTTGGGTCAATTTTTGTTTTTATTTTAGAACTGACACAGCAAAAAAAGTATTCATTGACTATTAGGCGGCACGAACGCCTAATATTCAATGAATACTTTTTTTTTCTCAACTTTAAACCTTCCCTGGACTATTACGAATATTTCAAGACCAAAAGTTGCCAAATCGGTCCAGCCATTCTCGAGTTTTAGCGAGACTAACAAACAGCTATTCATTTTTATATATAACTAGCTTTTGCCGGCGGCTTCGCTCCCGCTCTACCCTACTCTATTTTTCTCGCCGTAAAAACCATCCTTGAACTTCAACGAACATTTTAAAAAAAGATTTGGCCAAATTGGTCCAGGCGTTGTTGAGTTATGCGCTTACCAACACATTTTGCGATTCATTTTTATATTATAGATTTCAGCAATTAAAGGAATAGTTTTAGTGTAAGTACGAGAAATAGACTCCAGTAGTTAAGTTTTTAGTGTATTACAGTGGTCATATTTAATGAAAAGTTTATGTAATAACTCAATGAAGTTTGATAGTGCTATCTCATGTGCGGCCACATGGTGACTACATCTATAGGCATTTATTCTAAGTTTATACCCTTAATTAAAGAAAACATTATTAGTGTCCATTGTTAGTCAGTTTTATTAATATGAATAGCAATTAAGGCTAATGTTTACATATGATAGGGTGCTGGTGTTGGTACACTCATGAGGGGAGAGTCCAAATATTCCATTTCACTAGTGCTAGGCACAGGCTCAGTCTGGGTTGTCATCTTTTGTTGTAATGTCTCATACAACTTATGCACAGATTCATTATGCTGTGTGCCAGGCTGCAAAGCTTTCATAAGAGTCTGTATTCTTGTCTCGGGCAATTTAGGATGGATATACCACAACAATTTTAGTAAATGTCTTGTAACATTGTCTTTAGACAGTCCAGCAAAAAAGAATTCATCAAACAATACAGTACTGAAGTCTTCTCCTTGGAATTCATCAGGCAGTTGAACTAATAGGGCTACAAGTGCATGCAAGAATGGGTCTTCATAAGCCCTTCCATCTTTGCAACTACCCAAGATGCTCAGGATTCGCAGTAGAGCTCCCCTGTCACGTAATTTAGCTGCATGTAGTGTGTAGTACATTGCTAGGACACCACATACTGAACTTTCTCTCATATATGCTTCACAAGCATCAGGTGGTGGGCCTGAATGTTCAATAGTAGTAATAGCAGATTCTCTCTCATCTGGAGGTAGCTTATTATGTAAAGCTCTGACTTGGTCATCAACCATCAGTGACATCAAAGCTGGTAAATATTTAGTCACAACTTGACTATCAAGTTTAGGCTCTTTAAACTCTTGAGAGTCAATCATCACCCAGGCACTCAAGCCTAATGCTAACATTCTTAATAATAGTATCAATATTGTATTATCTCTTGGAAGTCCTTCAGTGTTTATTAAGTGCTGCAAGATTTTTATAGCTGAGGTTGCCAAGAAGTTAATTGCATAGGGGTCACAAAGCGTCATAGACAAGTCTCCTAGAACTTGCTCTTGTCCTCTTTTAATACTATCCAAAAATCCTTGCAGTTCTCTTGACCTCTTTATATCAACGTTTCTCTCTCTAATACATGCATCTAGACACCATGTGAACTTGTGACAAGGGTCTACAGATATAATATCCTGTATTTCTAAGTCATGCAATGCCATCAACAGCTCGGCTCGTAACGTACAGTAATGAACATTTCTTGTTCTTAGGAACAATGTACGTAGAAACTGTAAGACCATGTCATACAACTTCACACTATTACCAATCATGTGCGCAAGTTTCTGTACAACGGCCCCTTGTCTCCTTACTTTAGGGGATGGGGAGAAAAACAGGTTGGTCAGGTTCTCGTGATCAAATAATACATTTTCTTTCTCTCGGATATATTGACTAAGTAGTGGTGACACTTCGTCACCAAATAGAGATTGGTTGTCCTGCCAAATTTGGCGCTTTACTTCCGTATCCGTATCATTATATAACTCACGATCTCTTACTAAGACTCTGAGGAATTTGTCATCAATATGAGGGGTGTTTTTCAGTATACTCATAATAACTGGCCTTAAGGCCTTTACTCTAACGACGGGAAAGCTCTTAGCAAGCAGTTCCTTTAGTTTCTTGTCATGTTCTTTACCATCTTTTGAACCTAATTCATTGATGTGGGCAATCAGTTTATCTCTCAGTTCTTCTAAAACTGAAGTATGGAAATCAAGCCGCCGAACTCCATGAAGATCGAGCAGAGGCAGCATAGGCCTCAAGGAGGGTAATAATATGCCATTTTCCAGTTGAAACTCTTCAATAGCTTTCAATGGATCCGTGCAACTAGTGAGTGCGTCACGAAGATACGACTGTCCCGGAACACCCACCTCTTCCAAACCCGTACCGGGAAGTTTACTAGATGAAGCCATGTTCTAAATTCAAGATTCTACGCACGAAAACATTTATAATAAAGAATTATTCAATAATTTCACGTTGTTTGATAAACAAAAAGCGCGAATGACTTTTATTTATATTTTTAGTCTGTGATCCCAATCTTTTTAATAATTTTAGGTTTAGAACAATGTCTTTTAATTCACAAAAGATATTGCTACTTTATGACAGCTTTGTAGTCCATAAAAACTTTTGTAACGTTTCGCATAAAACTGAAAGTTAATAGAATTTTCTAGAAAGTTCCAATTAATTACCATAATCTGCAGCTTAGGTAGGGCAGATTAGCCATGGTCAGTGCACTTTGTACTTCCAAATCTTGAATACGGTTTGGTCCAATATTGATCCACGTTCCATACTATATTGTGCCGGGCCTTGGTACAAGCCATGGTTCGAAGTGAAGAGGAAGGGCAGGCGGTTTGCTTCCTTCTGTGCAGCAGTAATGCTAGCGAAAGAGGCGGCCAAACGCGTGAGAGATCGGCCCTTACGCCCCAGCCAGCCGCCGGGATCCGGATTTCAATTCCCAACTACAGTAGGCGTAGGCTTGCCGAGCAAGCAGTGGGTAGCTAGCTAGCTAGCAGTCCGCGTGGCCCAAAGAGATGTCAGCAAAAACTTAGAGGTCAAGCAGGGTCGAGGCATACTGGGGTGATGGGTTGTCCGAAAGTGTACCTACCCTGGAGCCCTGAAATGAAAGCAAAGAAAGATAAAGAGTGGGTACCGTAAAACACACACGCAAACGGAAGGAACGAAAGGAAAACGAACGGAAAGAAAGGAGGGCTTTCGTTAGTAAAGTCTGGCACGCCCTCCCGCTGTACCCAAGAACGGGAATGTCATTAGTTTTTTTCCACCTAAAAAAAACATACTTTATTGTTCTCATCAATCTCATCGCTATCACTGTGCCTTATAGCTATTACGTTCATTTTCCTACAGTTTTCTTGCTTAAATTCATAAACACACGGTTTGGTGCCGTCATTTAGTTCGGTTTCGGTCGGAGTGGGTCGGAGTTACTCGGATATAGAATATATTAATTTTTATGAAAGGAGGCGTGGATATGTGTCCGCTTAGGGATATATATCCGAAGTTATAGATGTTTCCGGAGTTGCGCTACGGAAACCCATGTCGCGTCTTACAATACCGTGCGATGCTACGGGAACATTTTAAAGCATTAATACCGTAATCTTATGTAAATATGTATGAATGTCCATTAGTAAAAATTTAGATCCTTTGCAATGGCGCGGGGGCGTCCCAGTCTAAGTTGTTCATAAGTCTGTGCCTAAATCAAACGATTGATCGAAAATACCTCCAAGAAAAAAAAAGGATAGAATGAAATTGTAATTTTTCAAATATATGCAAACTTGGCTAAGTGTTGGATTGCGTAACATAATATTGTAGGTGGCTTAAAAGTTGAATGAAAGTGGCGTTCGGCCTTCAACAGTAACAGATATTAGGGTCTCAATGAAATTGCGGCACAGCACGGGGCTGCGCGTAACAATAGCAATGACGACCATTTTAAATCAACTTATTTGCCACGCAAAATAATTTTATTTGATTTCTTTGAAAATCGATTTAATAAATCGATTAATAAGCTGAATCACATCATTCGAACATAAATTGCGGATTTAATATGTCACATTAATGTCATTCGTGTGTCACTGTCATATTGCGCTTCTTCGATCTATGAAAAACAACCTCAAATCAAACAAAACAATATAGGTACATTAATTGTGAAAACAATTTAACTAAGATGGATAATAAACAAAAAACGTAAGTACTTTATTTTACCAATATACTTTCGCATGTACACGGTAATATAACAAAAATACTCTTTCTAGTAAATAATGCCGTTCAGTGAACTCCAGAAAACCGTTTAGGCTGCAAAAGTGGCCTAACTCTAGAATTTCATTAATAATAAATCAACTATTATAGCATTTTACCCGTCTAGACACCTTGCTAGTATCTACACGAAGTCTTATTTATTTCAGGTTAATATGTGGAGATGTGAACGGAAACTTCAAAACGTTGTTTTCCCGCGTTGAATCAATAGTGAAGAAATCTGGGCCTTTTGATGTCCTTCTGTGCGCGGGAAACTTCTTTGGGGATGATAACTCACAGCTGGATGCGTATAAAATGGGTACACGGAAAGGTATGTTATTAATATAACTTTAAATTTCTTTCTTATCTCACAAGCAATAAGTTTATTAATTTTTGTTCAATTTTTTTTACAGTTCCTGTGACTACTTATGTTTTTGGCCCATCTAAAAGTGAACATGTACCACTCTATTGTGAAGAAGGATCTGAGATTGTTCCTAATGTGATCTACATGGGTAAAATTTTTTCAGTAGCTTTCATACTATTGATTGATACCAATTGCAAAACAATACAATTTGCATTTTGATTTACAGGGAAAAGGGGAATATTCACAACCAGTGCTGATGTTAAGATAGCTTACCTGACTGGTTTATCGAGAAGAGAACTGGGAAAGGAGATCCCGATGTGTACATTTGAGCCGAGTGACTGCAGCGCAGTGAGAGATGCTTGTTTGCGAGGCCAGAGTGAATACAGGGGGGTAGATCTGTTGATAACTACGCTGTGGCCTGCTGGGATACAGCAGGATGAGATAACGAAGGTATGTAAATATTTGTTATGTAAGTATTGCTTATTGAATTTGTTATTGTTCCTATAAATAAGCATGCAACTGCCAAATATATGAATATATAGCGAATTAATGAATTTTAACATTATAATTAATGTATTCTTAAACTTTATATTTTCAACCGATGTTTGCAGTCATATTTTTTAAAGACTTTCTGTTTATCCTTTTGCAGGTAGATATAGAAGAAGAGAACTTATCAAACTTGCTAGCTTGGCTTGCAATGCACATTAAACCTAGATATCATGTTGTGCCCTCTCCTGATAAACATTATGAAAGACAACCATACAGGTAAACTATGTGTAATAGTTTTTCTTCCTTGTGTCTGTTGGAGATTTTGACTAATGTTATAGAACAAGCTTAAATCTCTTTTGTCAATTGAGTATCAGCACCACAGAATCATCAGGCAACAACTGTATGTTGTGGTAGTCTAGCATTTTACTGAATTGGACCTATTTGATTAAGATGCAAGTCACACAATTTTGTTGTTTTAAAATATAGTGCTTAAACTATCAAGCCCCAAGCGGACACTGGTGTCCGCACACAGTCTTTCTATTGTGTCTCTAATTATGGTATTCAAAGGGTTAACCATAATCTCAGCATGCACGGTAACAAATATCTAAAATTATAATACAATGTTAAACAATTAAATAATAAAGGCAAAAACAAAAAAAAAATCAAAAATTGAAATAGCAAGTTTAAACAATTAATTATAATATAAAAAATTAAATAGTACTGCAAAAAGCAGAATGTAAAAAAAAAATTAAACAGAATGTCAAAAAATTAAAAAGGACGTCAAAAAATTGCTTATTTTTTTTTCTAACTTTTTGTATACTTAATAAAAAATGACAGAAAAAAAAATAAGCTTATATGTGTACTTAGATTGTGTGTGCCCACACAACATGTTCTTTTTTCATTTCTTTTTGTAACTAAAAACTATTTTCTTCAGGAACCTTTCAATCCACCAAGATTACAGAGAAGGAGCAACTAGGTTCATAGCATTAGCTCCTGTTGGTAACAAAACTAAAGAGAAATGGATCTATGCATGCTCCTTGCAACCAATCTCTAAGATGAGGGTCACAGATCTGCTGCAAGGTACCACTGATGAGACAGCGTGTCCTTATGATCCTGAGCTGATGAAGCAACATCAACCTGGGAAGGTTGTCAAGGTAAATATAAAAATAGTTTTTATGTCATGTGTTTTTCATGAAGGGTGAGTTTTAATTAGTAAGTCTGAGCTCTAATTTTAAAAAATGCTCAAAGTCATTCAGAAAAGGTTATCAGTTCCCTTTTGACAAAGCAAAGGAAAATAATGGGTAGTCAAGAAAAACCGGCCTCATCTGGTTAAATTGACAAAAAAATTGATGTATAAAAGTGTTTTTTGAAAAATTTGCAAAATAAAAATCATTTAATAACAAAGTTAAGTCCTAATTTGTATCTTTCTTGCATGTCCAATTCTGACTACCTTTTATTTCAAATTTGAACTAAACTGTTGTATCTGTCACATATTTCAGTTCAGTGGTAATGGACAGTATTTCTTTAACATGGATGGTCCAGAAGATGATCAAGGCAAGAGAAAAAGGAAAGGCAGAGATGACAATCCTGAGAGGAAAAAGAAAGAATTTGATCCAGGTAGTTGTATTTTTGACAGCAATGTAATATCAGTGGTTTTTGCAGGCATTTTCTAAATGACATTCCATGGCTATTTTAATGACTTGCAAATAGATTTCTCCAGGATATTGTTATGTAAAATTGGTGTAGTTTTGTATTTAATATTTCTGTGCACTGACTGCAAGTTGTTCTTACATTACCATGTACCATGATTGAAACATTTACTGTGTTGGACTTTCTGATTGGTTAAGAGCTTGCAGTGGGCCAATAAGAGCAATAAATGTTAAAAAAGAGTTGCTACTAGGCACTCTCAATTAGACACAAACCTCGCCAAAAGCAAAAATGATTGCAGATTAAGGGAGAAAAAAAGGGGATTATCATATTTGTTTTTTTATTGATTTGTGATTTTCGAAGTATTTGAAGGATCTGAATCATTCATGAGTTGGCTTTTGTATTCAGTTCCATACAGAAAAGTTCCGAATTCGAATTAAACTGGCCTTAGCTGGCCTATTTTAAGCCAGGCTCTCCTAATACATACTTCAAAATTATTTTATGTATGTGTTTTAAGTTGTAGGGCAAACTGAACTTTATTTGGTTGTATTAAAATTGCTTTCTCAAAACCAAGAACTAAATGTAGTGTACATGTACATATTTCTTTTTATTTCAGAATCGTGCTGGTTCTGCCTGTCATCCCCAAGTGTGGAGAAGCATTTAGTTATAAGTGTCGGTTCCCACTGCTACCTTGCATTAGCTAAGGGACCACTGACTCCTTACCATGTTCTTATTTTGCCTATCACACATCACCAAGCCAGCACAAGAGTGAGTTGAATAATTTATTTGTTTATTTTTATTTAAGCTTGTCTCTGGTTCGGTCCTTTTTTACTATTAACCAAAATTCGCTTTCAACATATATAAAGTAAATGATACCGTAAATGCGTACTCCAGGACGCAAAAAGAGCACTTTGACATAATATATTATACATCGATTGATGTTTTTAAAGTACAAATTTATATTCATAATATAACTTTGTAATAAGGTTTATATTTCCATGCCTCCTTGTTAGTTTGTCTTTTAATAGATCCTGTTTGGATGATTTCTTGCTTTAGGTCCATTAGATTTTTGAATATAGGTTTATTATTATTAATTCTTATAATCTCATGTTTCAGTTACCTGACGAAATACTAGATGAGATTAAGAAATTCAAGGAAGCGTTAAAGAAGTTTTATTCGTCTATGGACAAGTACGTGGTGTTCTTTGAGCGCAACTACAAGACGTCCCACATGCAGATACAGAGCGTGCCGGTGCCGCGCGCTTGTGAGTCGCAGCTGCTGGAGGTGTTTCAGGTAAGACTTTTTTTATTTTTTTCACACTATCACACAACAACTTTATCAACTTTATGTTGTTTTGATAAAATTGTAATTAATATAAATAATATTATTCTGATTAATATGAATAATATAATTATAGCGGCAACAGGCAACGTTTTTTTTTTTAAAGAAAAATAACGGGAATCTTGACATTAGGTGAAACCTAAGTGAAAGCTTTTTTAGGGTTCCGTGTCCGAAGGGTGCTAACGGGACCCTATTACGAAGCCTACGCTGTCGGTCTGTACTGACAGGCCGAAGAATTTTACTTCTCTGCCTTGTGTTCATCTCAACAACCATAGAGGAGTGAAATTTTCACAAAATGTGGATTTTTTTGCTGCTACAATGACTAATAATAAAATTAAAATAAATTTTAGGGGAATTCCTAAACAAGAAACGTGATTCAGTCGGAGTTTTTTTTATTAGATTTTAATAACGTATTATTTTAGTATATCGTGTGAGTCTGGTTCATATAGTTTGAAAAAAAAAAAACAATGATTTGCACAGCTGGTCTTCCTACATCTTTTTTTGTAGTATGTTAAGTAAAACAAGTTAAAATTCAAAATTTAGCTACGATGGAGCGAAAATAGTCAATTTAGTGACAAAGCTCCCTAGTTAAGATTTAAAAAATCAGCCTTGTAAGATTGAAAACAAAAGCACATACAGAAAAGGACTTTTGAAGTAATTATCTTTTCAGGATGAAGCCGGTATAAACAGCATCCAGATGGAGGTGCTCCCGCCGTACGCTGACTTGCGGCAGGTGGCGCTGCCGGGCGCGCCCTACTTCCACGCCGAGCTGCCCTCCGGAGACCAGATATATGTCAAGGCCAAACAGCACTTCCCGCTGCATTTTGGAAGGTAATAACTATTGCACCGCACATGACAATTTGCTCAGGACTATTGTTTAAACGTTTAGGTACCTTAAAATGGACCCCTATATCGCTAGACGTTTAATAAAATATATCACAAAAAAAATATTAAAGGCGTTTTCACCGAAAAATCTAATCAATATCCACAATTTTTTGTTCATAATTTGGACATAATGATTCTTTTACGTCTCACAATGGACTGTGGTGAGTTGGTTAATTGCCCTAATAGATCATTGGGCTAATTACATACCGACGTAGGATCGCCCACACACTTACTTTAGCTTGACAAGTGTTTTTCGTCAATGGGGTAGATTAAAAACAAAAATTAGTTTGTAAGTTAGATTGTCAAAAAATATTGGAAACGTCTGTTTTCTTTGTCACGTAGGCAAAAAAGGAAAAAGACTGTGCGTAAAAAGAGTTTCACTTGTACTTAGTTTAGTGTAGTGACATTGCAAACTATTTTTCAGCTTGGGAAATCATCAAATAACTACTCTCGCTCTTCGCAGCCGCGATCGACTTTTAGTGACTAAATCCCATCTCTGTTCCTTTAGTTGTTTTTTACGTTCCAGGGCCGTCGTGACTCTTTCAAATAGTTACGCAGCCCTGGAACCTAACAAAGCAAGCTAGTTGATACGGTGTACTATGTAGCGAGTAAGGGCGTCGCCAGGGGAGGGGGGCAGGGGGGGGGGCTACGCGTTGAATCGCTCAGGTAGGATGCCGCGTAACTCCTGAATTTTTATTGATTTGATAAAACTGTAAATTCGTGTCCAATAAATTATGTGTAGTTATTGTTTGAGAATGCAACTGACGGACTATATTATGAGGGATATATTTTTGTCCAGAAAATGTCTTCTGAATAAAAAAATGTAATTTTTATCGGTCTGACCATTAGTTTCCTTTCAGGGACGTACTAGCATGTCCGCCCATCCTGAACTGCGAAGACAAAGCTGACTGGCGGCAGTGCCAACTGTCTCGAGAGGAAGAATTGGAACATGTGAAGAACTTCAGAGAAAAGTTCCGGCCATTCGACTTCACAGCTGATGCGGATACTGACAGCGATTGACGTCGAGTTGACGAGTTGATCGCCTACCACGCCGTCCGGCTGCCCAAGAGACGCCACGTCCTCGGCTGCTGGCTGCTCGGCAGTGAGTGCAGGCGCAGGCGCAGCTCCAGCACATGGAGCCGGTTTGTTTAAAAACTTTCATGACTGCGTATTTCCCTTTTTTCCGTTTAAGATACATTGGTTTTGTGAAATTAGCACGTTATTATAGCACGGTACCTGCATGCGAAAAGCGCGTTCAGTATGTCGCTACTCCACTCGACTTAGACGTCATATCAACGGAAATAAGTTCTCGAGCTCTAAATTAAATTGAAGCAGAGACACTGGAGTAAGAATAAAAAAAAAAGAAATAAAAACCAGTTAGCATTAGCTGTCTCTGATTGCATGCCACATCTAGTATGTAACTTTTCTTTAAATCTGTGCTCATTCAGTTGATGACAAACACTTTTGTGATTGCCTACCTACATTATTTTTTCTTTGTAAACAATTACTTTACGTTCATGACAACTTATTATTATATTGTATTGTTTAGTTTCTCAGTAAGTAAATTATTGATAAATTGTGATGAGAAAAATAAAGTTCTTAAACCAGAGTTCATGTTGGGTCGAGTGGGGGAAATGACCTACCATATGGTTGTTAGTGGTGATAGTCGAATGTCCTTGATATGTGCTACAAAACCAGTGACTCTAAAACACGGAAAGGATGCATCCAGTCTAACTCGAGGACGACAAAACTACAATCGGAGTTGTGTAAAAGGACTTACGTGTTACATAAGATTGACAAGATGCTTTCGGCTAGATACAGCATAGACAATTTAAAATGTTGGAATTTAATCTTGTCATTTGGTGTAATTGAAAAAATAATTCGAGATAATTTCCATCGGTACTCAGTCGGTATTGATTTAAGCTTTGTGTATTTTGAATTGATTTTTATCTGACAAACACTCACGTGTTTATTCTGCCAGGGTCGCACAACGACGACTAAATATTTCATCTCGTCAGCTCTCCCGTCACCTATGGAGATTGAAGAGCTAAACGAGATAGAGTAACCAGTCGCAAACACGAACCTGGCGAATAGGACACGAAAACACTCGTTGGACCCATCCGACGCAAGCAGTTAAGTGGCCATTTTCATTAAAACGGTCCTTAAAAATAATGGTAGCGATGAAATTTAAACTTTATGATGTATGACATAGAGTTTGTTTGAAAATATCTCGAAATTGAATTCAAATATGTGTCGTTAATATAGTGTTCCATAGCATAAATATTTTTTCAAGTCTCTTGATGTTCATGTAGCAGTTTACATACGAGTATCATTGTAATTTATTTCAACAATATTGATATCTAAATGTGTCTAGGGTACTTGCAATATTGTGTACAAGACTTTTTTTAAATGTAAGGTAGGTAAATAAAATAGATCAATTTCAAGTAAATGAATTTTTATTTTCGTTCACATCATACTGTCCTAATAACTCATTTGTTTGCATTATAAAAACATATCTGTAACAACATGATTAACTAACCCTTATAATATACTTGTGTATTCATTTATATTAACAAAATGTTTAAAAATGATATGGTACATTGACTAGAATTCAGAATGATTTGAGAGTAAAGTTATGATAACGATTTTTTGCTCCTAAACTTGAGATAATCAAATATACATTTAATTAAAAATAAAAATAATTAATTGGATTTTATGATTAAATTGGATTTTTAAGCGCCTTTTGCGTCTTTATCGTCAATTCTTCGTGAATAGTTGATCAAAAGTATACAGTATTATGAGAAATTTTTAATATTTGTATTTTGTTGACCATTTGTTAGAAATTTTCACCATTCCCGAATATTTAAAATTCAAAATCTTGATGCAAAACATAGAAGATCATAAATGATTGAAACATTAACATTGTTAAAATCATTACTTCACGATTACTAAAAAAATCTACATTGTATTATTGACTAGCATTAGGTAATTGTGTCTAGATTATATAAAATAGATCTCAATTAAATATAGGGCAGTCTTCGTTGGAATTACTAAAGAGTGTCAACGTAAACAATTGTAAATCATTATAAATCCACACAACTCACTTGAAAACATTGTGTTAGTCGAATACAAACGCAGTTTGTGTGTCAACACTCGTAAACTATAGCTACAACATGATACAGTTAATAATGTACATACAAAGTGTAACTTTCTGCCGTATTCACCAAACTATAGGTAAGTGTATTGTCATGTGTTACTGTTTACTGAGGATTGTATAATACTAACGTTTCATTAATTTACATCGATTATAATGCGCGAATTGATGAACATCGGCCGCTTTGAACGCGCACAACACATCTGTTGGGTAAAGGTGAACGCAGCTGAACGCGACGAACGAATCGAAATAATTTTTCTTAATGCTGGTCCTTCCAGATTCGGACGATTCGACGCGGTTAGGTATGCGGGGTTTCATAGAATTTCATATAAAGATTCCTAAAATTCTTTTCTTTAGATTCGTTTGGCGCGTTCGGTTTGGATAAGTGTGCGTTCACCTTTACCCAACAGATGTGTTGTGCGCGTCCACCTTAATGCGATTTCAATGCGGTTTTCGGTATTATTATAATACAATAGGTATGTTAGGAAGTTCCACATCATTGTCAACAGTACAAGAAGCACGTATTCTCGCATCACAAAGGACAAGAGATCAAATCAAAATGTATAAATATGTATCGTTATCCAAGCAGTCTCCGAAAAGTGATTGAATTAAGCAAAGTTGGGACATTCAGGTCAATTTAGTCAATAATTTAGTCTTACTGTGTCTGTGTAAATGGTGTACTGCATACAGTTTATAAGTATATTCTTGCGTACTTAACAGATTATGCGGTGATTTACTGTTGGCACTTCAACAAATGCTTATCATAATCCTAAGATATAAATAGTGACTTGAAAATTCATTTACACACTCCAAAACCTTAATGTTATAGACAATGATAAGATTTGCCAATGAAAACATTATTGTTTTCATAAACTTTACAACAATTAAACAATTCGTATTTAATTAAATATGGGATATAATTACACAATTACATCCGTAACTAGTTTTAAGACTTTTGGTCAATAAGGCATTAAGTTTAAAATATATATTTTTATTTTAATTATTGTTCTCCTTATTTTTTATATTCGATAGTCATTAATGTGTACTTAGCATTAATTACATTAATATTTACACAACGACCAGTGGTTTTAGAACCTACAACTTTGACAGCATTTGAAGCCGTTTGTTTTAAAATACTCAGTTTCGGAGTACAAAAAGGATTAATGAGTTTCTCTATTTTACGTGGCACTAAAGAATAAATATAATTATATTGGCTAAACCTATCTATCTACACATTATTTACATGTCTAGCAATATGGAAGTTAATGGAGTTTGGCAACGTTTTTGTAAAAAAAATCATGCAAAATGTCAACCAATATACAGTAGTATCATTATAAATTGAAAGATGCATTCACACACGAGTTGTAGAAAAGTTGGTATCCCACACTTGACTTAATGCTTACAATATTTCTGATTTAAAGTGGTCTAAACTCATAATGCGTTCTATGGCAGTGTTGTATTTAAATAGGACCGTTTTAGATTAGAAAGTATTACAATTGAGTATTCAATCCAGCTATTTCATTAAAGCAGATTTGTCGAATAAATTAACCCGATTGACCATGCCTTATCACCTACTCTCACAGAGTAGCAAAACCTACATCCCAAAAAGTATCAACATCGATGATCTTTTTGATTTTGAGAAAACGACGCAAAATCATTCATCATAGTATTTTCAGTACATTTGGCTGTCACTGATGGCGCCACTAGCGTACGTCCAGCCTGATTGGTCAGAGCGTATGACAGTAGCTGCTGTCATTTCAACGCGTTCTGATTGGTCATAGATACGGCGGCCATCTTTAATAGAGCCGTTCCGTTGGTTCGTTATTTTCAAACGTTGATCTGGAAGGCTTCCCTGGTGACCTTGGGGTCGTGCGCGGCGTGGGCGGGGTGCGGGTGCGGCGCGCGCTTGCGGCGGTGGTGGCCCTCGCACTCCGTGTCGTCGGAGAACCGAGATGGTGGATGTATATGCTCGTTGAAAGACGGGTAGTTTGATATACTGCGAAGGGAATAGTTTTACAGGGTAACAACTGTACGTAAACAACTACTAACTTAAAATATTAAAGAATTTTGAATAGAGTAGGTAAATATGTAGTTTAAAATTAAATTGCAGTTCAGCAAGTCTCTTTTAGTTTATAGTTTTTTCTTTATGTAGGTATATATAACACGATGTAAATACATATTTGAATTTTTAAGTGGAATGAATTAAATTATGTAGTTAATTTAACTTTAGATGCTGAGTGACAGTCCTACTGGCTCACTAAAAGATTTTGAGCCTTATCATAAGAAGAACATTGGGGATAATTTTCTACTATCACGCGGACAAAGCCGCGCCGCGCATGTTATAATTCTTTTTTTTTTCAAGACGTCTACTGTTGGACATAGGCCTCCCTCAAGTGTCGCCATAATGAACGGTTCAAGAAGGTAAGTCTTATGAATCTCAGAGAGGTGGATAATGCAGTACTTGGGCAAAAAAGGCATTTAATTTCGGGGTATCGATTTCCTTTCGATCACTTGCTTGAAAACTTACCTAAGCATTTGTCAAGTTAACATTTTTTGAGAGTTGCTAGAAAATTGTTTTTCTGTTTGTCAAAACCAGATAGCTCGCTTTATCCGCCTTCCTGTCAGTAAAACTAAAATTAAAAAGTAAGTAAACATCATCTACTGCTCACAGTGTCTACAGGTACCTGAAGGTGGTCTCGTCGTTGTGGCTGCTGTAGCCCGAGGACGAGCGCACGTGGCGCTTGCCGAGCGCGGCCGCCTTGCCCTTGCGCGACGGGAAGGCCTTGCGCACCACGCCGCCCACCGAGTTCTCGGACGACGACGACGACTCTTCGCGCTCTACGCTTGGATCTGGGAGACGGGGTATCTTATAAATACATCATTTTTTTAGGTTATTTAAGCTTTAGTATAATCCTTATGCTGTTCAGTGACCCGCTACAAAAGCTGGCAGTTTTGATCAGCAAAGGGAAACTTTCAAAAACCATTACGTCAAGATGTAAAGTCTTGACGATACTCCGTTTTTATAAAAAAAAATCTTTCATTGTATTGACGGTGTGATTATTGCTATTCAACTGTGTTTTATACCTTCCACAATTTAACAAGGAGTTTAGAAAAAGAGTAATAGTGGTGGATTAGTGGTGGACACTTCTCCGACATAGAACTACCTAGTGGCGCCTGCATTTAGTACACCCTCGGACAAGCGTCAATTCCAGTTTCAATTAAATCATAAAAAAGTGTAAAACTTTGATCTTCTTGATCCTCGCTTCGAAATTATTTTCAACAGTCCCGTCCGTCTGATGTATTTTTTCTGTTCTTTGTCCAGCTGTGGCAAGATATAATTTCGCAGTCAAGATTTTCGTCACACAAACTAACATGAAGTGGGATGCGCGGGCCTGAGCCTGGCTTGCGGCTCGCTGTCGGAGTGCGGCGCGCTGGCGTCGTCGCTCGCGTCGTCCTCATACTCTGTAATGGGCAGGTGCAGCGTTAGTATCTTCTTCACCTCCGAGTCCGTCGAGCCCAAGTTGTCCGACTCTGCAATGTTAACGCACCAGTCAGGTCGCGAAGAGGAGACTGGTAGCAGTAAGCTCGCCACGAGTGGGTGCCACGAAAGTGCAGATGAATATTTTAATTTTTGAAATCAGTTCTGGGGTCCTACCATAGTCATTTGCAGGGTAGTTTGAGTTTAGACTGTAGGTACCATGTCGTGATAAAGCTATCATTGTTCAAATGTGAGAAAGATAGATCTACATGGGGTGAATAGGGCTATCTCTTTTTCACAACAAAATCTTGATGTCTTAGACGACCTCAAGAAAAGTCACTTAAATAGTACTTAGGTTTTTGTTTAAGATTGGTCTGCTTTATAAATGTATGATAACCCCCAGAAAACGAAATGACAAAATAATATCTAGCATGAATTGGTGAAACTTTCGTAGATACCCTGCAGTAAGATTATTTTGTATTTTTTGATCTCGTGGCGTAGCTCACAGCAAAGCACATGACATGATAAAAACATGGTTGATGTGTTAAATGGTTACAAATGGAACTGCGCACGACAAACACTAAGGACGGGGCGCCAACACATAGAAGCGGGAACGTTCTCACTAGGTCATGACAATGAGTGGACTACACACAAACCGAAAGGTATGTCACAATACATACTGTGTGCATGCTTACCTTTATAAATTACAACACCATTTACGCTCCCAAAGGTTGCATAAAAGGCGATCATTATGTCAAATTACAATTCAATTACTTAAACTTAAATGGGACAAAGTAAACATAGTTAATAGAGGTGCAATCTACGTAAAATAAAATGTAGCTAACTACGTTATAGATACTCGGTAAGCTGTTGTACTGTGTGTGGGGAGAATGGAGGGAGGGTCGTACCTTGGCTCTCTGAGTGCGGGTCTCGGAGTCTGTTGCCTTTTCTTCTTACTTTCGTGTATTCTGGTTCTTTGCCCTGTAAAACAGAAATTATTTTGTTTCGTTAAACAATGGTCTGTCAACAACAACAATATTGTGAACAATCGGTTCTGGTTGAGGTCGGGGGTCTAGGTTATATATCTCCTAATGGCCTAAGTATGAAGCTGTATGGCTTCGAGTCGAAAAAAACTTAAGTGGTCAAAGCTGTAAAATGTTCACCATTCGCAATTACGTAGTTGCCTATTTTTTAAAATTATTTGTTTCAAAAACGAACTTTACTCAAAATCGCAAATAAAAAGGTTTTACAATGCTAAGTAAGTTCAAAAAATTTCAAATCTGCTGTAAGGGAAAACTGATTAAGGATGACAAACTACAAATGTGAATGTCGAGTAGTGTGGCGATCCATTTGACGACCTAAACTAAACTGTTAAAGGGACGGAGCTATACAGGGTGAATAGCTCCACCCTTCTTTCTCGCTCTCACGACTGTCATTTTAACACATGATAAGGCCCTTGTACCTTATACTTGTCGTTCTGCTTCAGGTCGTGGTACACGAACGAGCCCCTGACGGAGTGGTAAGGGCCGCTGTACACGTTGCCGCTGTAGCTGCTCTCGCTGTAGGCGGTGGGCTTCGTCAGCTGGAACGTCGCGTAAGGACAGATGTCTTCTATGTACTCTGTGGAAAACATTTGCGTTGGTTAGCGTATAATTGAATCTTAGTACAACCCCTAGTTTTTTTTTATGGTAGGTAAAGTCATCCAATGACAAATCCCGCCCTTGGGCGGAGCGGGAGATAGGGTCAGGCTCTTGCTGACTAAAAACGTACCCTGTTCCTTCCCTGCCTTGGATCCAGGGCCCTGGTATGCATTTTCATACCTCCCCAGAGCCCCAGAAACCCCTAGATGGATCGTAGATATCGGTACCTGTAGCTTTTATGGCTCAAACATTTTCAACTGCATTAGAGATTTAAGATTTTAGAACCTCCCGGTTAAAAACAAAAGAAACAGATGATTTCGTTCTGTGGCCTTATTCATATATTTTTTGAAAGAGTGACTGTGGCCCGAAACGCAAAGAGCAATCGAAAGAACACATGCGGGTTTTAGTTACTATTTTTTACCGTGATAATAATTATAAGTACCTATGTTACGTGTTTATATCTTAAGGATTTTTTTTCAGTTTTTTTTTTGTTTTTTAATTTTACCTTACCACTCAAAATTTATTAATAACGTAAGGTATGTACATTTTATGTTAAAATAATATCAAGAACAAGGAAGATAAAAAATAAAATTAATATTTGTATTTGTGTGTTGTATTTGTGTGTGTTATCGATACTTTCGTGATTTATTTAAATCTATCCCATCCCTAGAATGTCGTAATGACCTTGGTCGGACCAATCAGAACGCAGTACCCCGCTTCCCGCACCTCAGCTAGTTAGTTGATAGAATTTTTTTGGTGCGTTAGAGCAAGTATGCGGTGTCTAGGGGTCGATGGCTTTCACACACGTATACTAGAATATAATAATATTCTAATTTACGACAAATATTTTTTTTTTTAAACATTTGCGTTTCCTGAAGTTGGTAGTAAATCTGGGTAGATCGCCTAGCTTACCTGCGCTAAATGATTGACAGTCACCGGTAGGTAACGGCGTAGTTCATAGGATGGGAAAAGGGTTACCGATCTATCGTTATATTCGTGAAAAAAAGGCAAAAATACAAAATAAAAAATGCTCTCATTACTTACCATTAGAAGCATGTTTGTAATGATGCTGCGGCGGCGGGTGCTGCGCGCGCGCGGCGAGGTACTGCTGGTCGCGGTTGACCTTGTTCTGCAGCTGCGCCACCGACGGAGACTCGCCCACGCCGCTCTCTGCGGCCACCGTCTCCGTGGCACCAGCTTCTATGATCAATGAGAAGTGGGGAAGGTCTTAGCGAAAGATTCTGTGGTTTCACTGAGTGACTTTGGTACAATTATTTTTCAGGTCTTGTTTTTTTATTATTACATCTGTCCTGGCTCAGAGGACACCGGTGTCCTCTCACATCCACGCCACTATAGGCCTTAATTCCGATGTTTAGAGTCTACTTTTGTATGAACAAGTTTGGTAGTTGTGGATCTAAGTGTATTATTGATAGGCTCGCGTTTGATCACTATCTCATCTATGAAAATGATTGTTATGGACACGGTTCTTAGTTAGGAAGTTCCTTTCTCAGCCCTGCGCCGGTAGCTTGGACCCTGTTCCGAATACTAGTATGCTACTATTTTTTGTACCTTCTCATAAAATGTTGTGGTTGATCAGGTTTTTTGTTTTACGATAGGTTTGAAAGTGTACAGCGCTGGGCCCAAGGTTCATACAAATATGCGCCTTCTTCTTTTCATAAATTATTTTTAGTTTTGTCTACGGTCCAGCTTTTGGTATGGCTTCATTTGCACGCTAGTAATGATTGTTAGAAGAAAATGGATGCGTTTATACCGTTTTTAAGGAATCTTCCGAACCTTATGTCTGGCTGTTAACTTATGTGTGGCTGTTACAATGTACCATGGTTAGCAGAGCTTCTAGCACCAACAATTACAGAGCCGCTGGTAGGAGGACCTGTGCACTGTCAAGTGAGTACGGTTTAGGGGGCTAGCACTGTCTTATGTAATATCGAATAAGTGTTTTTTTTTTTAATTTTGTCACGGGTCCTCCATCTTGTGGACGTCGATGAAAATGAATGCGTTTTAGTCATCTGTAAGGGATCTACCACAGCTAGTGTACTGACTGTTGCGTCGCACGAGCAGCACGATGGCCAGCAGCGCGCCCAGCACCAGCAGCGACAGCGCCGCGGGCAGCAGCACGCGCGCGCCGCCCAGCCCGCGCGGCCCGCCCGGCGCCGCCCCCGACACCTCGCCTTCCACCACTATACGACAATACAATACGAAATTACGAAACGATATTATATAAGTACAAAAAATTGCCAAAAATTGCCTTTTCAATACACTTGCTCGAAAACCACTTTTATCCCTACCGCTTTTAGGCACGCAATTTACTATTTCCCGCACTAGTGCGTAAAAGTGCGCTAGGTCGCCCCCGCCCAATGCCCCCGACCTCACAAGTCGCGTGTCAACCCTCGTTTATTTAGTTCTTCGTAAGTGTATTGAAAAACGTCGTTTGATACACGTGGAAAATCACTGCAGCTCCATAACACTCGGTATGCTGAAAAGGGTGTTAAGTCAGATCTTTCTTGAAAAAACAGTATCCGTCAACCGAACGGGTGTGGTTTCCCTCCGGGCAACTGCCTGATATTTGATTTCGGACTGTTGTATGTGTTTTAATCACGCGGTGAACTCCAGTACCGCGATGTACGATTTTAGTTCCTACGTGATGACATAAATGTCGCTACAGCTTCTCTCATATCTCTGACACTCACCAATTTTTCACTTATGTGTTAGAATTTGACAAAACATAACATCGTAGCATAGACAACTAGACATTATTACATTATTATATTTAGCCTGTACTGTCCCACTGCTGGGCAAAGGCCTCCAATTATCACGGTTACTCGCTTTCTCGTTCCAATTCTTAAGGAAGACATCCAGTTCATTCCGCCATCTGCTTCGTAAATCAGACATGGTAACGATATAGTGGTGTGCCTGGCAAGTGCCAACTGCACTCCGATGTGCAGTTGATCCGAGCGATTAACAGTCGTTGTACTATTAAAGTCCGGTCTGGAGTAGACACTACTGGGCAGCTTCAATGTGGCTGACGGCTAACATCAAAGGTTAGTTCTTACCTCTTTCGGATGATAATGGACATTGGAGCCACTTCCTATCCAGGAAGAGGCATTTTGGTGTTCGCTATTTGCTGATGACAATGTGCTTGTTGCCGAAAATAGTCTAGAGGTCCAGAGTAAACTGGAGGTGTGGTGGCAAAGACTGGAGTGTGTTGGCTTGAAATTAAGAAGAACCAAAATCTAATACTTGTTCTGTGATTAGAGCCTTAGTTCTCACCGGAACGCCAACGAGCAATGTGTCCTGCCCACTGCCGCTTTAGTTTATCAATTCTTCGGGCTATGTCGGCAACTTTGATTCTTCTGCGGATATCTTCATTCCTGATGCGATTACGCAAGGAAACTCCGAATATAGCTCTTTCCATTCTTTTCGGTGACCTTTTTAAGATTTCTGATGAGCCCCATTTGTAAGTGACTACGTAACTGCTCATTGCTGATACTATCTCTGTCGGACACGATGTCAGATAAGACAGAGCGCTTTTTGGCCACGCCCATCAGTGAGTTCGAGCACGCGACTAGTTCACCCTTAACATTACTTACTGCCGCTTAGTGAATGCGTGGTGAAGTTATACAGCGCGACGGCATGTCCTGCGTTGTTGTGCGCGGTGATCCGCAGCTGGTAGTGTGTCGCGGGCGTCAGGCCTGGGACGCTGAACACTCGCTCTGTTGCTTGGACGCTGTTCGACACTAGGCGCCACTGTGGAAAACAAGCGTATATGTTAAAATTTGATTTCTTCAATCAAACGTTCATATTTGAAAATTACAGGGCCGTTATAAAAATAGTGTGTTAATTTCAGATCAGTCGAATATTGGGAAGAGGGCCATATTTAACTTGCAAGATCTGACCCGGAAAGGAGAAACTAAATAACAGTTTGTAAAAAAACAAATGAGACGTTTCTCAAACTTTTAAGAACATCAAAAAAAATATCAAAAAACCATCAGGCAAGAAAAGAAAATAGGAATAAATTATTGCTCATAATGTGCATGCTCTATTAAGTGCGTTCCTATTCCAATACTTGCATATAACATTTATTGACATGAACCTAGGAATGGAAGAACTATAAACTACTCGTAGTTGGCTGGTGATATTTATTTGATTAATTTAGAGAATCCCAGAATCTCAACAAAAAAAAAAAAATGTAATTGGAAACGAAGATCCTCGCAAGGTTCGGATGTCTTTACAAGAATTACCTGTGACTGGCTAATTTCTCGATATTCTATGACGAAATACAGAATCCCACAGCCTCCGTCACCCCACGAGTCCAGCCAAACGGTAACCGTTGTAGTATTGAGAGTTATCATCTGGGAGTGCTTCGGTTTGACTGGAACTGGAATATAGAAATATTTGTCGTTATTCAGATCATTCGAATTGATCAGTCCAAAAGTCTTAGTGAAATTTCAGATCAGATCCCTTTAGATAAAACTACTAGTAGCTATTTCGTTTTGGTTAAAATTATATATTTTATTCGTTAAACCTAGATGTCTAGGTGTTAGTAACAAAAAGTCAAAAAAATGTACCTAACTAATTGATGGTACCAACCAGTGCCCTTCGTATAAGCGTGTACGATATCACAAGGTAGGCCTGTGCCGATGCGGTTAAAAGCAGTGATGTACAGCTGATAACGCGTTCCACACCATAGGTTCGGCAGCACGTGCTCAGATGTACCAGCTTCTACTTGTAACTCTTCCCAGTCGCCATGTTCCCGTTTGTAGTTGATCACGTATCCTAGACGATAAGAAAGACATTTGCAAATAGGTCAAGAAGACAGTTAAATAAAACTAATTATCGCTGCTCCTCTTTGTTATATATCATCATCATCATCATTTCAGCCAAAAGATGTCCACTATTTGACATATGCCTCCCCCAAGCGTCGCCGCAACGACCGGTCCGGTGCGTCTCGCATCCGCATCGCGGGAATCCGATATCCCGCGACCCTCACCAGGGCATCGGTCCACCTTGGGAGGCTTTGTCATATATTATGCTGGAATGTGACGTAGTTGAGAACATAATTATACTAGATGATATTGAACATTTACAATGAAGCTCACTTAGTTCTTACAGTTCTTAATACCTTATTATTAAGGGATATGTTACCTAGTATAGGGCTGCCTCCATCACCCTGGTCGCTCCATTGAAGATGAAGGGAATCCGCGTAAGAGTCCACAACAGCCAGTACAGGAGGTTGTGGAGGCACCTTCACTTCAACACTGTAGGTGACCTCGTCTCTTCCGTGGACGTTCTCAACCGAGCAGGTGTAGTTTCCACTGTCCAGGTACTGCGTCATGCTGTGTCAATGGTGTGAAGGAATACGGTGAAAATTAAGTAAAAAATTAGGCGAAGAACAGTATTTACAGTAGGATAGAATAGCAAAAACTATGTGTGAGATATACAACTTGTCATAAAACTGAAACTAGCTGAAAAAGTTACCTGATGATTAAAGATCCGTCGTTTGTAACGTTTTTTCTCAGCGTTGACTCTAAGGTAGCCCCGTTCATACTCCACGTGGTCGACGGAGTGGGTACTCCAACCTTGTTGCATGGTAACGATATGTTCTCCTTCCAAGGAGTTACAATGCTGCGGCTAAAAGATGTTATCCGAGCTGGAACTGTCAAGAAACGGGCTTTTTTTGAATAGAAGAAAATGAACACCAGTAACCAAATCTGGCGTAGAAGAGACAGTATTGTCTTCCACGATAAGAAACCGTTCAAATTAAAAAGTCTCCGGGATGAAATCAGTTGAAGTAAAAAGAGGAGAAAACTAAAGGTCTTTAGAAAACGTAGAGCATAAGAATATGCTTATAACATATGACAGATTATAGACTAACCTGATTCAGAAGGTAACACTGTGACGACTCGGGTTGCCTCTCCTTCTCCAAGTCTTGTTGATGCTGATACCCAGAACTGGTGAGTGGCCCGCGGTGGTGATCGCGACGTCTCGTGGGATAACGTGCTTGGAGACAGCATACGCTTGTGGGTACCCTCCTAACGAAATATAGAAATGATAATGAGAAACTGGTATCATTCGAACATTAAAGTTTCCTACGTATCTAGGATATCGTGACGAATATAAGAGAAGACATGAGGGGCGGTGTGGAATGAATAAGATGCATCGTTAGAACCAAAGATACGAAATCATATACAGGCAATACGAAATAGTGCTGGAACTGAGGTGTGACAAAGTTTGGTTTCGGCACCTGAATGTTAGAATATATAACGTTACAAAAGAAATTGAATGCAGGATATACAATGGATGGTGCTCTGCATGCAATTAAGGGAAACCTATGGTGGAAAATTTATATCGGTTCTCTGTGAAGTTAAGCGTGTACCTTGTATAGGAGTGAATGTTATGCAAGGTAGCTTTTCAAATGGAATAGTAAGTATCTAAAGGTTGTTCTCGTAAAAGTTTGTGGAGTGTTAGTTACAGATCAAAAGAGTGTGTTAATAGAATGAAATACTTCGGTGTGGAAAACAGTAAGAGTGATAGAGAAAAAAGTGTGCTGAAATGTTTTGATCATATGGAGAGGTCAAATAAAGGACGTTTACCAAAAGGATTTAATTGGGCATTTAATACGACTTCATACCCTAGCAGGCCACACTAACCTTACTGGCGGTGTCCTTAAAAAAGTTCAGGTGCGTAGAACTCGCAACCGGTTCGCATGTATGAAAAGATGAATGAATGTGGAAGAAGCAAAAGGGGTCGTAGCATGATGAGTACTGCTGTATTCTTAAATCCATGAGAGAGTAGCATGTTGCATGTTACTAGTAAATGGTTGAAAGCAACAGGTTGAATTTACAGAAAGAAGACTGATTTTACTTATTCAAATATTTATTGAAAGCCAGGTCCTTATACCACTGACTCCACTTAGTTTAAAGTTGTCAGTAGTTAAATGTCTGTCTTAGAGTATCATTCGTTTTGTTGATAATAAGGAAACGAACCTCTCTTCCATCTTCAATGACGCTCATGTAGAGGGTATACCCCACGAGGACTCCATTTGGTGAAGCTGGTGGCAGCCATGACACTAAGATCTTGTTGCGAGATGATACGACTGCCTTGATGTCAGCTGGTGCAGAAGGTACTGCGAAAAAAGTTATTAGTGAAAAATTGGATTTACTTGTTATAGAGCTGTCTTTTCTTCATAGGCAGATCTTATTCGTTGAAAAGTTCTTAACAAGATTAAGAGTTCACATAACGATTTCTAATATACCTACTACATACATATATTTGTGCATCAACCTGTCAGAATATGAACATGGTTGCCTTAATTTTAGTTTCTATCAACAAATAACTTAACTTTTGAGAACGAAATTATTCATAGCCCTAAATTGAGAAAAATTTTTCTTACCATCTTCTTCAGTATGACAATACACCGGAGCAGCCCTGACGCCATCTCCAGCCGCAGTAAACGCACACACAGTGACGGAATAATTCGTGTATCTCCGAAGCCCTGACAACGTTGTGTGTAGTCCAGATATTTGCTTTGTCACCGCTTCTTCATTCCCTGAAATAGAAGTTACTTCAGGATTCCGAAGTAAAGAAAACTGAACTGAAGTAGATGAATTGGAAAGAACAAGAAATGTACAAGCGTCGATGCTACAGAGTAAATAATAAAACTCTGAATTTAAGGAAGATAAAAGCGAGATATAAGAGGTTTGATGAAGTGGATAAGGTGGCAAGCTTTCTTGAATAGGAATTTTTCTAGAAGAATGAAATAAATATGATGCTTACCATACCAATCCGTAACGGGAGCGTAAGTTACTCTGTATCCTTGTAGGACTCCGTTTCGTCCTCTGAGAGGTGGTGGCTCCCATGCTACGCGAACTGATTGAGAACTCAATGCTGTGCATTGAAGGGCTCCTGGTGGTAGACTGGGAACTGTAATGGAAGAAATAGATTGGATTTAAGACATATGTGCTCAGAATCGAATGTCACACATAATACAATTACCTACAAATAAAATATCTTTCAAATATGTCGTTGGTGTTCCTAATAATAATTAAAAAAAAAACAAAGGATGGCGTAAAAGAGAGTTTAAATAGAACTACTAAAATAATAGCAAACAGAGATCTGAGAAGAAGAGATGTGAAGATAAATATGGTGCGCTAAGCTCAAAGCTGTCTCTCAAAATACTCTCATAACGAGATTAGCATGAATGACCACAGCTGTTCCTTCTTTTAAGATCCCAGTGAGTATTAGTTATATAAAATAAACCATCTTTTATCGTAGTAAAAAGAGTCAAAGTAGGCACATTATACGTGGCATGTTCCTGTAATCCTGACAGTGAGGTACTTCCATGGACAATACCCGCGTTGTAGGATTTACTTTCTATTTGGTTGCTTATTCACCATCTTCCATAGTAGTAGCAGCAGTAGAAGTTGCTTTAAACTACATTTACTATTGCAAGCCACGCTCTACTGATGTTGTAAACCTTCACGACCCCAGCTCATACAGCGTGTTTCAGTAATTCTGTGAATGTGGTCCTCCACCCTTTGCTTGCATACTCACCATCTTCCATAGTAGTAGCAGTAGTAGGAGGCGAGGCAGGCCCCGCTCCCCTGCTGTTATAAGCCTGTACCACCACAGCATATGCGGCGTGTTTCTGTAACCCTGACAGCGTGGTTCTCGCGCGGGCAGTACCGGCGCCTTCCACTGTGCGTACTGTGTAGGAAGCCCCGCCGGGTCCGCTTGCGCTTAGAACTGTGCTGTTGCTGTTTAGCTGGTAAGAGTATGAAATTTTCAGAAATGATCATAATAAGTAATGAATGATTGAGAGTTTAGTTTATGATGATGAACAGACGAAGCAAATAGCAATGCGATTGTTTTTATACATTAAAATTCTTCAATTGGTAGGTCACGTAACGGTTAATTTGTTTTAGAGCCATTATATTTTTGTCAAAAACAAAATTGCCACTAAAAACGGAGTCTAGGATACCTACATCCGAAATCAGATACAACTGTGCCTACACTAGTTCTAAGATAAATTTCGTAGAAGATATGGAATGCACCAATAAAATAACGAGCTTTTTTCTTACGTTTTTTGAAATAAGAATATGAGCAAACTGTAAACTTACTTCTTGAAATCCCACGTAGTAACCCAGTATGTTCCCGTTCCACAGGTCTCTTTGTGGTGGTTCCCAGCTAACGATGAGTTCTGTGGAACTTTTCGCTTCTACTCTTACGTCTAGAGGAGGTCCGCTTGGTACTATGGGAACACAAGATTTTTAGTATCAATTGAACCAAATCTTTCAACGCTTTACCAGAACAAAAATTGAAAGATGCAGAATAACTGGATGATCGAAATTGCTGTCTGCAAAAAACCATCCTTCTCAGATTATCCTGCAGAACCTAAAGGTTCGATATATTGGAAAAATATCCATAAAATAGCCGGGATGTTTTCCTTGATTGTTCCTAATTACTTTAGGAATTGCAATGTTATCTTAGGTTATACAGAGAACGATGCCTTTTATTGCATCAAACTTGACTTTGAAAAGTTTGATGAATTTTTTAGTAGTGATAAAAGTGAAGTAGCAAATGTGGTTAGCGATAAATTACCTTCTTCAGTGGTAGTAACTTGTATCAGCTGACTTGGCTCACTTTGTCCCAGTCTGTTCTCTGCTATTATTCTTAGATGATACGATGTCGCCGGTTGAAGGTTTTGCACACTTGCTGACGTTACACTGCCTGGCACGATCACTTTTTGAGGAGTCGTTGGCCAAGAATCTGTTTGAGACGAAATGTAATTATATGGGTAAAATGAGGATATTTCAATCTCTAATGCTTTGATACTAAGGACAAGGAAAAACATTTGACGAAAATAAAAATGTTTTCGTCTTTTTCTGTCGCTTTTAGGTAAAAGAACAACTAAAGGAAAATGGCAAGTTAAAGTTGTCAAAGGAATTATATACTTATCTGTGGAATAAATAAATTCACCTGGAGCTTCCTTATATTGTACAATATAGTTGATGATGGGACTATTGCCAGCATACGGTTGTGTCCACGATATTTGTATCGATCGTGACTGTTGATCGATGATTCTTATGTTTTTAGGCATTTCGGGTACCTGAAATATAAAACATTATATTCGTTTTTTTGTACCTACATACAATCGTACATTATATTTCATGCATTCTTTAAATCTTAATTATAGGTGATTGGAACTAAAGGCAAAAATCGAGTAGGTAAATCGAAAGACGGGAACAATTTGCCTGATGCGGTCTTCATACAATCACTTCGGTCTTCACTTCTTACATCTGATTATCATTTAGGTGACTTCAAGGCTACAGTGAATAGGCTCTTAATAAACTAGTGAATTTCACCATCAACGATTAAACCACTGCTTACCATCAGACGGGATCGCAGTCAAGTACGTATTTATGTCATTTAAAAAAAGTTGGTAAGTGCTTTGGTTTGACATTAAAGTTGGCTCTTGTTAAGTGAAGTTGGCTCATGGTTGAATCATATTGGCATATTTACTTATAAAATCTAAATACGGTCTATGAATTTCTTCCTAAGTACTCTTAAAAATCTTTTTCTATTATAATAAATTATTTCCTATCGTTTGTTCATCAGAAATTGGTTGATGTTCTCACCTCCTGCACAACAAGGTGTATGAGCATTTCGTCCTGTCCATAAGCGTTGGACGCACGACACGTCAGTGCGCCGGTGTCTTGTCGATACGTCTGCAGTATACTCAACTCTGAGACTAAGCCGTCATCCAACACCTGTTCTCGAATCGTGTATCTGCAAAACACACATTAATTGTAACCATTTTTTTATATTATGATTTTACACCCTTTCTGTTATGCTTAAGAGTGGTCATTATTAAGAATGCAAACAAAATAAATAAACCGTTCTACTAAAGATATATTAGCTCGTCTACTTTTACTTGTCTGTGAATATCTTTCTTATAAAACAATATGTCGGTTAAACTTTTTTGGACCCGGTTATTTACTGATACTATTCTATTTTATTATTATTACTTGTATTTTTTTTTCGAGGGAAATTGATGAATTCCTATTTAACTTCCAGGTGGTGGTTTCTTGGTGGAGTAATTCGGTAGGTCCCTAATGAACTGTCCATAGAACAGAATGTTGGATTGTGAAAAAGTCGGATGATAAAAGATTGCCTGCGGATATGAGAATGTTGAGATGGATGTGTGTAGTGACAAGAATGGATAAAGTGAGAAATGAGTAGTTACATTAGAGGAAGTTTGAAAGTAGCGCCAGTTACTGAAAGGTTGAAAGGGAATCGTTTATCTAGGGGCACATCATATGATCCATATATGTATGTTACAAGATATATTAGTATACGTGAGGATTGGTGGAGAGAAAGGGAGGCCAAAGAAGAGATTGATGGATTGTGTAAGGAGTGATATGGCAAAAGGGAGTCAGTGATAGTGTGACGGGTGATAGGACAGAATAGAAGAAAGAAACGTGTTGCGCCGACTCCAAATAGCACGGGATAAGACAAAGGCTGAGGGTAGGAAGATGATGCTCTGGGTGAAGAATAAAACCCACCTGCTGCCTTCACCTTATTTCAGGGCCACGTTGACT
The DNA here is from genome assembly GCA_958295575.1 of Leucania comma. Classification (NCBI taxonomy): domain Eukaryota; kingdom Metazoa; phylum Arthropoda; class Insecta; order Lepidoptera; family Noctuidae; genus Leucania; species Leucania comma. The sequence goes on along the minus strand of OY282480.1, from coordinate 13,630,849 downwards.
CTTTCGAAACATCCTAAAGGCCTAGCAAGGAAACAAAATAGCTGGATTTAATATAAAATTAGTCCATGTCCTATTGGTGTTACCTCTGGTCCAAATGGTGTGCAATAGTATGATGATGTGGACTCCTCCAGCTGACTTCCAGGGGCGCGTCCCCTGATGCCGCACACTGCAGGTGGGCCGCCTCTCCTGCTGTTACTTGAACTGTCTTACTCTTCATAGGAAACCTGGCAGGAGCTGGATGACGGAAAAAATTGTATGATCAAGCAACTATCTACTTATATTTGAATGTGGGTTTGTTGAGATTTTTGAAATTTTATGTTCATATGACTTATTACCGACGTCGGTTTATCTTAATATTAGGTCCTTACCTATGAAATTGGCGTTTTTTGAAACGTGTTACTTTGAACTGAATCTTTGGATTGTCTTGAAATTATAAGTTCATACAAACTTTACATTAAATGTAAGTACATTACTTTTTTTTTGTAATAGCTATAATAAATACTGCTATGTTTCAGATAATAGGTAAACACAACGAAACCGATAAAGAACTAATTTCAAAAAATGAATAAACCTACCTTTAATACAAAGTTTACTTATTTAAAGTTACTAATTTCAAATCAATCCGATGATATCAATTCAAATTAACCCGTTATAAAAAAAACGGTAGTGTCATAGGATCTACGAGTATTAGGTACACAGAGATTCATTCAAGCCTCAGAAAGCACGTTAAGCAAATGGCCCCGTCTGTAGGTAATTTGTAGATCATCGGTGATTGATCGATCATCTATCAGTTTTAAGGATACCCACTCGATAGCTACAACATCTGACACCAGTTTTACCAAGGGCATCGTAGGTAATACGCAGTTACTGGATTGCAAAGCTCAGCCCCCCTAGCCAAGTTACAATCGTTTCGTTTTGCGTTAACGCTTGGCGTTGGCCACGCCCCAATTCGATTGTTCGAACAAAGGAGTTGGGGCCGTGGCTTACTACAAGCGTTGACGCAAAACGAAACGATTGTAACTTAGCTAGGGGGGCTGATAAGCAGTCGCATGAACGTACTATCGTCATTTCCGCCTGATCACTTAAAAAAAAAATCGCTTGAATCCTGTGGCTGGCGCCAAACCTCGCCGCTTTGAAGTCTTCGTTACGAGTGCAAGCAAAAATGAACTTAGCGGTGGTCATGCGGAAGTGCCTTTGATGGTACCTACTCATATACAGCTGCAACAGGTTAGACTAGAAACCGACTCGAGTTTACTTGGAAAAGGCTAGGCAGATGATGTGGTCTGTGTGTTCCTGATCGGAAAACATTCCATTAAGAATAACGTGAAAAATTGAGTATCGAAAAAACTTTCATGTTTGATTTAACAAAAATTTTTTTCTTCAGTGCTAGCATAGCATAATATAAGCCTTATAATGTTCCCACTGTAGGGACTCAGGCCTCCTCTCTAGGAGAGGGAATGGGCCGTAATCCACCACGCAGGCCCAGTGCAGGTCGGTGGATGTCATATGACTTCGAATTTTTGGTTCTAAGATATTTTTACGATATTTTCCTTCACCGTTTTGAGAGCTGTGGTGTTGTGTACACTCGGCCACCACTGCTCTCCTTTAATTTTTTACTTTAGTGCTTTTTTATGGTAGGTAAAATCATCAAATAACAAATCCCGCCCTTGGGTGGGGCGATAGTGTCAGGCTCTTACTGCTAAAAACCTACCCTGCTCCTTTCATTGCCTTCATTCCAGGGCCCTGGGGTTCATTTTCACACAACCCTAGGCCTCAGTAGGCTTCGGCCCTGCTGGGTCCCTACATTTTGCTGACAACTCGTTGAGGCCCGCGAAAAGAGTGTGCGCCGTTAACTACTTGGGCTCGGACCGGTCTGTTACCCGAAGGACGGATAGCGAGCTACCCATTGCCCGCCGTCCGCGAGCTCATGCGTCCAGTGGCTGGAAATCGGGATCGGAGTCCTGGCAGCGGAGGCGGCGTGTTGCCTTATGTGGTCGGCCTCCTCCTTTATTAGCATTACTGCTTCGCAGGAGGAGGCGACCGCCTGTCACTCCTCCTCGCTCCGGAGCATGGCCTGTACCATCGCCCGGCGCGAGAGATCGCTGCCGCCGATCGCCCCCACAAGGACTCGGCGATGCTTTTCCCAAGCGGGGCACACCTCGACTGTGTGCTCCACCGTGTCCTCCGGGCGGTCCGCACAGTGGCGACACCCGGGCGTCGTCTCCACACGAATTTACTTTAGTGCTAACTTTATGTTATCATATAATTCTCGACGCTTAATCGAGGCTGGCGTTGTCTTCATATTTGGGAATAAATGAATAAATACACCGACTAAAGATTTGTACTAGATAATTTTTTTGACAGCACGATTGGCGCAGTGATTGAGCGATTGTTGACGCCACCTGTCGCTGTTCAATTCCGGCAAGGAACAAATATTTGATTGGCCTACAGAAGTTCTTGGTCTTAATTTGGTCTTAAGGTTGGTTGGCACTGGCAATATGTTTTTGATATTTAAATCGGTCGGTTAGACTTTTTTTTTAAATTACTATAAACAAGTGCTTGACTGCAATCCCACCTCATGGTAAGCAGTGATGCAATCTTTGATTGTGAGGCCCACTAGTTTATTAAGAGCCCAATCACACTAGCCTTGAAGACACTTAAATTATAATCGGACGAATTAAAATCTGTGACGAGTCTTTTTCGAAAAACACTTTATGGGTTTCTCAAGTCAATTTTGATGAAAATTAAAATTGGATCATTGGGTTTTAAGAAAGGCAGTAAGTACCTGTGTATGCCTAGTCAGGAATCGCATACATAGATGTATGGAAATAAGCCATTTGCCTTATAACGAGGGCGCGTTACGCTTGTTTTGCATTACATTACACCGAACAAAGATCCCTTTCTCAGCAGCCTCTTATAAAAAAATACTTTACAACAGTAAAAATGTAAAAAAGTTACACGTGTTTTTTTTTGCCTACATACACAGCTGAAGCGAAGACCAGGGGCCCTTATAGTCTGCTCTTTTCATGATATCGTCATTCCAAAACGATCCTAAAACTTTGTAATCTGTTAATTCATAATGACCGATCATTGGTCGGTCAGTGGTCTCGTAATAGAATTGTGGTACGAGCTGTCTTGTAATAAGTTAAAACACTGATCAAACGAACTGTCACAATTTTAGAAGATTACCGCATAGATACGTCAGACATTAATTTGTCATTATATACGAGATTACCATTCTAGTCCATTTCTTTCAATTGAGTCTCAGTGGTTGATTATTGAAAGTCATAATGTCGTCATTAAATTAGTAGATTACTAAACTTGTCTAAATCAACAATCAATGATAGACCATTCTGACACTATTGTAATATTAGCAAACTTGAGACCTTGAGACATTGAGACGTACCATAAACTACCTGCGTATCTTTTTCTCCTTCTCTGTCAAATCCATCCAAAGGTTGTCTGTAAGAGATCGCTTTTAGCGTAAAGACCGCCCATTGTGACACCCTATTAATTTTAAGTTCTTAATGTAATTTTATTTTTGGTGTACAATAAAGAATACATTTGAGATGATTTTTATCTCATATAAATAAAGGTTCAAAGTAAAAACTTATGATTGTGAAAGACTTTTCAACAAAATTAACTCTGAAATTGTGAAAAATAAACTATGCTGTTCCATTTTGTCAAGTCACCTATGTACTATCAAAGACACTTCCGCCTGACCACCGTAAAGTTAATTTTTGTTTGCACTCAAAATGAAAACTTGAATGGGTTTGGATTGGCGCATTGCCGCAGCATTCAAGCGAAATTTTTTTTGAGTAATGAGGCAGAAATTTCGATGGTACCTATAAGTATTGACACACTTTTTTTGTCGAGGTGGGAAATCATTCAGACGTTTACTGGCTAAAACCCACCTGTGTCCTTCAGTTGCCCTTTTCGTCCCAGGATCAGGTCATCGGCTCTATTGGGCCCCTACGGTGTTGGGGCGTGTGGAACACTACTCGTCTTCGACGTTTCGAGCTTGGGCCTTACCGGATGATTGGACGGCGAACTACTTTGCTCGTCGTCCGCAAGCCCGCAATTGTGGTAGCCAGGGATCGGCCTGTGACTCCCAACACCCGGAGCGTCTCTTGTGCCATGTGCGGCCATCACCTTCTCTATTATTATTGCTTTGCAGAAGGTGACAATCGCATCCCATTTCCTCTCGCTCCGGACCACGGCCTGAATCAGGGACCGGCGCGAGAGGTCGCCACCGATACAGAGACACATGTATCTACTGAATATTGTAGAGTTTCTACCATAGTAAAAGTATTCACGAGTTTCACACTGGAACTTTGCCAATGAATTAAACGGTACCCTATACTTAACTAACTGAGCAATAAATTTTTAGCTTTCTTTAGATCAAAGTCTAGTCTTCAGATACAACCTCCAAATAAACTAGGGATATTAGAAAAACAAGGCAGGTATACAATCAAGTAACCTAATCGACCTCGATCGTGCTGTGTTTCACTAACTAAACACTGAGAAAATAAGAATTTGGCAGCGCAATAAATCATGTTATACACGACAGTTTCTGGGTACCTATCTGCCCGTATTTTTTTTGCGCTTCTTCGTTTCGCCTAACAAATATGAATCGGGCCTAAAACACTAAGTTATCGAGGCAGTTTCAGTAAAAAATCGTACCAAAGTAACCCGTCAGCATACTTAAACATAATTTTGTTTTTGTTAGAAACGTCTGTATTTTCGTATTGTTCCGTTTTTCATATTGGCAAGAAATCAAGAGTTGCGTCTGGGCACTGAAATTGCCTAACCCCACTCTACTCGATATTCCCTTTGAGTGCGTTTGAAGTGAGGAAAAAATATTTCCATAAAGGCAGGCTCGTTATATCGTGCTTGCGTAGGTCCAATGTTATTTATTGGCGAATAACTTGTTTACGAAGTCCTCATAATTTTAAGATTTACTGTTTGTTTTAAATATTACTGTCCCATTTGCGACGCAATGCAGAAAATGTGTTAATTTTTTTTTGGAGCACGGACTAGAAAACGTTTTAAATCTATTTGTTTAGGTTCAAGTGAACGTCGGCAAACTTTGTTCATGTGTAAATCCTGCTGAACCTTGTGTCAAACCGAAATAAACAAGCGGGAAATACGATTACGGCTAGAAGCGGAACTGTTTACAAACTGTTCGCGGACGTGACGGGTTTAGGAGCCGCCGCGCCGGCCGCCACAATCGAACAAAGTTTTGCTGGTGTTTGTACAATCTGCGATTTATTAACGGTAACATAAATACTTATCTTCGTTGGATGAGGGTGTTGTGTTTACACCTCGAAAAGGTTTGATTTAAACAATCATAAATAATGGCAGCTTTGCGGGCTTCATGGCGACGACATTTCATGATATTTGGCTTCTCAACAAAAGCCAATATCTGCGAATACAAACACGTACACCACGGACTTAGTCTAGTGGAAACCAACTGTCTCGTTTTCCAATAAAGAGGAGACGTATTGCGACGTACGGTCATTGAGTTTTCTGCTCAGACGCGCTCGACTCGCGCTGCCGCTTGCCGACAATCAAATAAACTACAAATACATAGTGGCTTTTCTTGTATCCACGTCATGGATAAGGGGACACTTTTTAATTATAACCTGTAGTAGGTGAGACAAGAGGAGGTGCTAAAGAGTGCTTGGATTGGCTCAATCGCGTAAATAAAGTGTCTGAACTTCTATTTCAATTTACAGTATTAAAACTACTGCAGTGCTGCTAATTGAAGTTTTCATAAAAGTTACCAATAGAATGTAACTCTAACTGCCGAACGACCTAAATTAAGTTTAAAGCACTGACAGCAGCATCAGGGACTTAGCAAAGTGGTGAGAAAATGGACTTCCTTTAATTTTATTTATATATAGAATCATAGCTAGGTATATAATGTCAGTAGCTCAGCAATTTGAGCGAGTTATCGGCGGGTCGCCGCGCGACATTCTATAGAATTGAATAAAGTGACGGGAGGTATGGTTCGTGGCGATATTTATTGGAGTGCTCCATATTTGATTGTTTTCTTGCGCTTTCTCAAAGCATTTACTTTCTACTAAGTGCGCTTTTTGACCTACGATAGTTTTGAAAAGTGTATTAATTTGAAAGAATTTGGTACCTAACAAATTACCTACCCTCTTACTTAAATTGGCAATTTTATTAAAGTTTTTCCATGCCATTGCATTCCATTCCATATTACAAGAGATGTAGAATTTTATAAAAAGAAGTTCCAAACCCATTATTTCCAGTTAGGAGACAATGCGTTCTTAACATTTATTTTGCTAAGGACAGCTCCATTTCTCCGCAACAAAACAATAATGACGCAAAAGAATTTTCATTTGAGTACGGCCCGGCTTGTCCCGGCGAAACTCATCGCGACGGATCCTCCATCAAGACATTCCACAACTTTTCACAGACCTTCGACAAAAAGATGCCTTTCTTTTATGCACTGTACGTATAGTTAGGGATATGATCCTCGCGGTAAAAATTCTATTTCCTTTGCCAAATAGACTGGCCGAATTTAAAAAGATTGGAATCACAGAGTTCTGTAGATCACATAATTTATCTGCATGGATATCTTTGATAGGTATAAAAACGTCTATCGTCTAAATCCATGTCTGATAATAAGTTTTGGCGTTTGAGTGACAGTGGATTATTTTATTTTATTAATTAGGAAGGAGAGGAAGTCGTTTGTCTTGTACTTACCGTTGACTTTTAAGAAGATGAGTTTGCTTAATCCAGCGCCTATGTCGTTTCTAGCTTCACAAAGATAATGTCCCTCACTGTCTTTGGCCACTCGCTCGAACACAAGCGAGCCATTCTCCAGGACCCTTGAGCTGCCTTCAAACATGAAGTCTTTGTATTCGCCAGGAGTGTTACCTGTTTGAAATTTGACCCAGTTGTTATGTAATGTTTCGTGGATAGCAAAAGTGGAAATTGCAGCAAGCGTGTTAAGACAGTTTCAGATAACTGGTAAACTTTAGGATTGTAAAAGTATTTTTAGATAGGTATAATCTCAGTATCGAAAAATAAACTTTTAATATGTTTGCATCTTCCTTAACAAGATTGCGAGCTATCTACGTAGTTTACAACTTACCTACAGCCTTTTTCCACGTGATCGTTGGTTTTGGGTACCCATCAGCTTGACACTGCAAGGTCACATCCTGGCCAGCTGCTACCGCCACATCGTTTGGTTCCAACCGCCATCGAGGGGGCACTGGAAATGCATGCAAATATAATTTAATCCGAAGCATTAATTAGAGAATTTAATTACATAGTAAGGAAAGTTTCATTACCATTGACTGTCAGCGGTATAGTGTATCGTTCTGAACCGGCAACATTAGAAGCAATGCACGTGTAATTCCCACTGTGAAGTGAAGTAACTTGCTCTATCACCAATGAAGCGCTATATTCATCCATCCTTCTTGTTATTATACCACTTGGCGCGTAAGGTGAGGACGTCACTGGTTGCCCGTTTTTCTCCCACCGAAATGCGACCGGCAAATCACCCTCTAAGATCTGGCAAGATATTGCTGCTCGCATACCTTCTCGTAATAAATTCGTTAGCGCCGGTATAGGCAAGATTTTTGGCTGAACTGCAAAAAAGAAATAACATGTTTAATTTTTTTTTGTGTGATACCTAAACACGAGAACGAGCTCTTTTGAACTGATTTTTTTTTTAAAGTAAACCTTAATCAACTCAACAAAATATGAACATTTGTTAATTTGATGTAATCGAAATAGTTACGGTCGACCTCGCTCAAATGACGTGCCTTCTTTGACGGACCCTGCGAAACGGGCCCGAACATTATTCACCCAAAGTTAAGAAGGTTTCAATTTCAAAGCTCAATTTTCAATTTTTACGTAGGTTAACTGTTAATTAAAATGAAAATCTTAAAGCCACGTTCGCCTTCATTTTGTGGACTTCATTTCGGAGGGGCTGTGAAGTTTCCCTTCACTTTTTTTAATATTTTTTATTTTATTGCCCTATTAACCAGGGAAAACTGGAAGTTTACGCCCCGTGGATGCCGCGGTAATGGTAAACGTGCTAACTTTAATGAATTACGGATGAGTAACTCCACCCCTCTTGAATTCGTGATTTTATAGCGCATTAAATCTTAGTAAAGAAAATGAGAAAGTTTATGGTCTGATTTCTGTTCTAAGTAGTGTAAGTAGAGTATTAGTATTAGGTCGGGAGAAGCGTTTATTTAAACATGAAAAAACACGGCAAAAGTTTTACTGCAGTAGTTCTTTTTTTTTTCATGGAATTGTCTATTTCTGAGTTGTTTAAATGTAATTTAGTTTAAAGTTATTAAAAATGTTTGTTCTGTGGCGTAGTCGAACTTCACTTTTATTTAAACTTAATCGTCACCAACCAGTTACTGGTGATATAATTTTCTTAAAAATAGTTCATTTAAAAAATTGTTAAGTATTTTTAACAATCGGCTTCCGAATGAAATAAGAATTCGTAAACTTTGTTATTATTTGTAAAAGTGTTGACCTTCCTCCTTAAAGGTCAAAATTGATCAACACGATATCCAACAAATGCATGCACCTTAAACTTTAGCCTACATGGTTCTCATATGGCTAGAATGAATAGGCTCTTAATAAACTAATGCGCTTCATCATCAATAATTGCGCTACTGCTTACCATCATTTACAGTCGGTGGGCATTTACATATCATATAAAAAAAAAATGTTTTGGCCATTACGTTTACTGTATAGTTTATTTATAGGCTTGTGTTGAAAAGAGACTTGAATCTTTGAGTTGGTTCGGTGTTTCTTATCAGGCTAGTCAGCTTGAGAACACCGGCTTTATCTAGTTTAAATTGGCGAAAAAATTTACATGTAAAAGTGTTATTTATAAAATTTGCAAAAATAAATATTATTTATCATCATTTGTATCGCCTAGTTCTCGGTATCGACAGTTCTCTAACTTAATATTTGCACTTCGGCGTCTGTCGGTGGCGTGGTGTTGGCGGTAATGGCTGCCTGACACGTATACGTGCCAGTTTCCTCGTCTATCTGCATCTATATCAAGATCTATGGTATGTGGGTAAAACTTCTGCTAGCTGTTTCGAGAGTTTGTAATAAAATGGACTCGAACTTATGTCGCGCTTGAATGTCGTTATCAGAAGTATCTTATGTTCTGGCTTTGTAAAAACAAAACTTGACGGCATTGTTGGCGCGAAGGTTGAGCGATCGACTGCTACGTTGCGTGCCGCAGGTTCAATTCCCGCACGGAACAAATATTTGTATGGCCTACAGAGATAGGTGTTCCGGGTCTAGGTGTCCTGTGTATGTGAGTTTTCGTGTTTATGAATGCACCCACCATACTGGAGTTATTACTAATGTGGGGAAACGCTACTCTTTTTTTTTTTTTTTAAAAAAAAAGGACCCAAATTGAGTGACAATATTTATGATACTAGTTATTTTCGGATTTATCATGTTTTAATTCTTAAACTAGTGTAATTCTCTATCAAAATATCCTGTATTATGTACGGTTTTACTTTTCTTATTCTTTTTAAACAGTACTATTTTTAGTTTGATTTCAGCCTGTCATTTTTGATTTTGGGGTTTTCAACAAATAATTCATACTAACCTAATATCTGTACTTCAACGTCTCTTCTCGCAGCGTGTCGCTGTCTATTGGCTGCTTGACAGGTGTAGGTTCCAGCATCTTCGCCTCTTTGCGTCTGTTCCACGATGAGAGTGCCGTTGGGAAACACCTTCTGTCTTCTGTTTAGGGGAAGATTTTGACCGTCTGTTGGATGAAAGGAATTATCATTTTATTTATTTTTAAATATAATATCATTAAGTAAGGTAAGCAAGTCAGTTTTTTTCTTATTAGAAAATGTAATACTTATTTACTATATTTATTTGTTTCATCTAAACATCAAACAGGACAGTAAATAGTGTTGCATTCAGACGTTCCGAGCTCCAATGTAGATCCTAGCTTACCGGAGAAAAGTAGATATCTGTCCTCTTTCAGAGAAACGAGCACACGTCTATAAATGAAGTAAGATGCAAGTTAACATAACATATTATTATTTTATTTTTTTAAGGTACAAGTCCAAGTACAATAATTAACAAAGAAATATCAAAAACATACCTACTTAATGTTAGTAGTCGGATATAATGTTTTGATATAATTAATTGTTTTAATGTACTTTCATAACCTTCATAAAAATTGGAGAAAATTGTTAAAAAAGTTCATGCAAATTGGTCCAGATATTCTGAAGTTTGGCACTCATCAACACATTAAACCATTCAATTTATTTACATACATTTAAGATGAATACTACACGGTAACTCGGGAAATGAAATTTCCTGAAGTTTTCTTGCATTGTGCAGGTCAGTGTCAGATTCTATGTTCATTAAATTATGTTTTCTGACGGTAACACGTATTTATTTACGGTCTTATAATAATCAAAATCATTATGTAGTTCTCCCAAGGGTCGTTGAATGATTTTTTATCGAACGATTATTACAATTGAAGTATTTCAATAATTCATTTTTTTATTATTGATAGGCTCGTGTTTGGCTACTATCTCATATGATAGTATACGATGATATGTCGACCACAATCGATCAAGTAGTCCACAATTCACCATTGTGGTTGTGTAGTGCGTCGCGGTAAGTGTACACGCAGGTGTACTTAGTACCTAAACGAGTGTTTCTCAAAACAAATACATGTACAAATACAAGTCAAGGAATCATTCAGACATCTAGGTCTGAAAGATTTCTTAACTAAGGTAGAAATATGATCTCTAAATATCAGTCATTGGTCGAAGGTCATCCTCAAATCCTTCATGTTGGTGAGATGAGTAATGAGTTCATCCTATGGTCGTGCCTAATGGATAGGTCGGAACCCGCGATCGTATGTCATGATGAAGCATTTGCTTGTGTTAATAAAGATCTTGTTCGCAATGCTTCCACTTGTAAATGGTGTCAATGCCCCTATGTTCGTAATCCCTCGTTCTTCGCATTTAAACAAGCATTTTTAAATTTTCATCATAAAAAAAAAATATTGGTAATTATCAGAGGTGGCCTTTTTTTTTCTCCCGTCCTTGTGCGGAGCGGGAGATAGTGTCAGACTCTTACTGACTAAAAACCCAACCCGTTCCTTCGTTGCTGGCCTTAACACGGAGTCCTCAGCCGCGCCAGTGCAAGGCTAATAAAACTTGGACTCAAAGCAGCCATGCCTGATGAACAGCTTGCAAACTTTCAGATAGTCGGCAAAAGAATTTAGCCAACCAGACTAGAAACTGATGGCTCTTAGCTTTGTAGAGAGCACATCATTCTCAACTTTGTTGAACATCACCCTAAAATTGAAATATAGAGCGTCGAACTGTCCAAACTCCTGGATATGAAGTCAACGTCAATCATTTGTTTCAAGCTTACGGAGTGACCTGGTCAGAAACCGTATTGGATTGTGAATTACAGTGTGGATTCATCATCTACCCTTGTCCCGTTTTATTTGGAGTCGGCAAAACACTTTTTTTCCTTCCATTCTGTCCTGTCACCCGTCATGCTATTACCAACTCCATTTTCATTCCTATCACTTCTTACACAATTCATTTATTTTTTTTATGCAGTCGCAGTTGCAGTCACTGAGTGTTTTGTATGAGCTCCGCCCGGGACTATGTCGACTTCGCGGCTGGCGGTTTTATTTTTATATAAAAAAAACAATAACTATTCAACATTCTTGTTTTTGCGAGGCACTTTTAACACTTTTATATAAAATATATTATAATCATTTTAAATAAGTTAAAATTCAAAGTCTGGCTTTGATGGAGCGTCATAGTCATTATAGTGATCAAGCTCCCTAATTTAGATTAAAAAAAAAAAAAAAAAATCTTGTTTTTGCGAGGCACTTTTAACACATTTGAAATCGTTAATATGGGTCAGATACGCGTTTTTTTTTATCAAGCCAACTATCTTATATCATGTTTTCATTTTTGCCCAGCGCTTGGTCATATAGTCAAATGTACTTAATAAAATATATTTTTATGGTGTTCTCTTGTATTTTTGTGGATTTTCAGAGGTTTAAAAAAGTACAAAATGATAAGAACCTTGCATTAAAACCTTTGCAATGGTTGTCAGCATAGCGATGGGTAAATACATACAACTCATTGCTACAGAGGAGCACATGCTCCTCTACCTACATGTATTGGTCGCCGGTTAAATAAATGTGAGTGATACGTAAAGTTTTCCATGGGTCAAGATCCGCGTGGGATTGGAAAGCTAAATTTAAAAAAAATGTTTACATCCCTTTAGGCTAAAGGCTAGAATGTTGTCAGGGCCAGCCAAGACATAGGGTTTAAGTTTGGCAATTAATACTCATAACGACGTGGGGACAGGTTAATAGGTGATACACAGCCACAGGCGATGTTTAAGCATTTCTTTTTCAACAATATTTATCTAGGCAACATACAAAAGAAGTGTAAATTAAAACCAGTTGGGAAGATACATATGTTTTGGCTCCGTAATTCCAGAAAACATGAAAGTTACAAGTTTTGTGAAACAACTTCCTCATGCCATCATTACCGTAAAGTTGCTTAAAGTAATTTAAATTTATAATACTTTCAAAAGTTTTACAAATGAGTTGACCTGTTTCAGGGTAGTAAAGCCTTTCAGTCGGCACTTAAATAAGTTTTTGCTTGTATAATTAGAAATCAATATTTGTAGTAATATGCCCGGCTATGAATAGAGCCCACTCCATCTTGTTGGTATTGTTAGTCAAGAGTTTGGGATTACCAACATCAGGTAGGCTTTGAGTGTATTATAGCTATTTGTTTGTTTATTCACTATTATAGAAGGGTCTACTTTGGGGCTCTCTTGTTATCTCAAAATATGGCTATGATACTTAGGGCCAAATTCACCAATAAACTAATCGCGATTATATAAAACAAAACGCAGTTTAAGCGCCTAATCGAGATTATAGTTTCATTTTGCGTTTAACCGCTATGAATTAAACCTAGTTTATGCTAAACTCAGTTTCAATTCTTTTGTCGTGGCTCATGTTTACGACACGGGTCTTTACACTAGATTACGCTGAGCCCAGTTTAGCCGAACTAAGTTTTTATATTGAATGATGAAATCAGCCATTAATAATCTTATATCATTTTAATCCTGTAAGATTACGTAACGCGAAGATACCTACATTTTTCATGTAAAACTATTTGTTAGGACTTAAATTTTTATTTATCAAAATTAAAACAAGATATCTTTAAATTAAAAATAATAATATGTACAAACGGGTAGAAAAAGAACTTATTGGGCATCAAAAAATTCATCTACATCGATATCAATGGGAAAAGTGCCCAGAATGCTGGCAGCATTGCCTCGTTGGATGGCAATGCTGATTCGTTGACCGAAGAAAAGCCCAGCCCTCTGGTCACGCGAAGAGTCGACCAGCTGTTTGCTGATGTCACGAACAACTCGATGAGCGATCGGACCCCATGGCCCTAGTGTTTCAACCCCAAACGGCTCAAACATGTAACTACCGATAAGGTTATTGTATTTACGCCGTTTGAGGTTTTCTGCACCTGCAGCAGCCGCCCCAGCACAGCCTGCCGTACTCAGAAGATGGGATGGCGCAAGGGTGTCGACACAAGTTGCATCCCACACCAAAGGCCTACCCAACTTCCAGGGCATTATGGTCATCCCGTCTGGCCTCTTTCCATCGTCACGTGCCATGCGGATGATGTCATTAATGCTGGCATGCCGTGCTATCCGACCAGCGCTTCTACTTCTATTTTTATTTATTGATTTATTTTAACATAACACGGCGAAGGGCCAATTAAATTGGTTAAGGACATGTTTTTTTTATATAAGACATGAACAATATAATATTGAGATATCACACGAGACACGGCAGTCATACACTCATCTCTCTTCGTCGTCGTCTTTATGCCACCACAGCTTTATACTGAGCGTTCGGCCGTTTTGCGCGGATGTGTCGCATATCTTTCCTATTTAATGATTGTTTGTTGGCTAGTTTTAAGGTTACGTCTTTCTTTCGTTTTTCTTTCATCTCACAAAAATCCAGACCGAAAGCAAACAAGTTGTTCTTCCATTCATCCGCAAACAATTAATAGTTCAATCAAAGAATGGGTGTAGGATAGGTTACTTACCCAACTTAACAGTTCAAAGTAGAAATCAATCTCGCACATAACACAAAGTTGACTTACCGACGCCGCCGCCGCCGGGCTTTCCCGAAGCCTTATTGGACACTATTAGTACATAAGTAATGTATCTGCCTTAAAAATACGGATAGATTTTTAGCATTCAACTCTGTTGCATTTTCTAACTAATATCAGAGTACTGGTACGTAGTGAAATTTTCTAATTTAAAATAGTCGGGGCAAAACCACGTCTGGTTTAGCGAACTCGGCTGAAAGTTGGACGGTGACGGCACCAAATAAAATTTCTACAGTTGCTGGGAGTAACAAGTTTACTGAAATGTGCACTGCCTTCGGATATGCCCAATTTTAAATTTAAATATCGGAATACTGAAGTAGGTCAACGTTTAGCCTATTTATAATTTTAGTGCCGATATTTGAAATAAATATCTATTTCAAAAACCGGCACTAAAATTACCTAACGGTTTTAAATTTATATAGTTGTTTCAGGTTTTAGAAAGAATGCAAAGCACAAGGGGTATTGTAGAACGTAAGTAGATTGTGTGTTCATGTAATTTATAAGACTGCATTATTCTACTTCTCCCGTGCGGCATAAAAACAAAGGCACAAGGAAGAACCTAGAACTTCATTTGCAGTCATATATCTAATTCTTCGGAACCATAGTAAGTATTAATACATACACACACGCACACACACCCTCACACAAAACACATATACACACACTACATATTAAACACTACATACTACACACTTACTGTTAAGTCTGGGACATTGTTTTTCGCAATATTAAGATGGGCGTTTATAGTTGCGATACAGTTTATAACTTTATGAATATCTATGTCATTATTGTCAACAGTTTTGTGTTTTAAAATAAATATTTTTATGTTTTTATTTTATTCTTTATTAATTGCGCGAAGGGTTAATTATATGTCAGTAATTAATTGTCATCCATGCTCCGCCTGCGTGAATAGAATACTTCTCACTTTATAAATAATAGTATATATAATCTTACATTATTCTGAAACTAAATGTCATCCAAACCCGTTCCTCCGTTTGAGCGTGAAAGAGTAAAAAACCTACAGTCTCTCTTTTATATATTGGTGTCATTTATTGTACAAAGTGATCAAATCCAATTTAATCTTTTGCTACGCGAGGTATGCAGGTATCAAAGATCGCAGGTCAGCTTAATGAGAGTGCTCACTCTATGAAAAGATAAGGCCCGTTGTTGACAAGGGTCCGCAAAAGGGAAAATTACGAGGGAGTAACCGAAGAGTCTTAATTTGATCTTTACTAGTAATACTGGTAAACGAGAGGCGGGTTTACGGACTTAACAATTTTATTTCAAGTGGAATTCATTGGGATCCTTGCTAGAACCTTTACCCACCTACTTGAATGAGTTAGTCTGAGTACGTTCAATTTATTTGGCGTGCTTGTGTTAGATAGGTACTCAGACATTATTATTTTAGTCTTGAGCCCTTAGGTAAAAAACAAGCCTTATTTATATAGAAGATAAAAGTGCCAGTATTCACCTAGTTTCGGACTCATCTGCTGAATAAAATACTAGCCTAAGCTCTTAATCGTACCGATCCGAAATAATACGTACCTACAGAAAGTACATTTGTAATTATATAGTGAACAGTACAGACTTCTAAGATTTTAATTTTTGGGCGAACTTTCCTTGAAATAAAAACGGTTTTAAAAGATTATATTCTGAGTTTATTATTTTAATTTTACTTTCGCAGCATTCAGAGCCCTTTATTTCCCATAGACGGTCCTATAAAGAATGAAAAAACCTTTTTATAGCATCCTGGTTGGAACTTGGACGGGAAATTAAAATAAGAAATTAAAAATTATCTGTAGAAAGCTTTGTTTTTTGTAAATCTCTCCGAAACGGAAATTACAATGAAATATTAGGAGTGAACTTTCAAAAACGTGAAATAAGTAACATTAATCATTTTGTTTACCTAAGGTTCAAATCTAATTACATAATTGCCTTATTCAATTTAATTGCTGAATTAATTTTCTGCTCCAACATATTCGTTGTTATAGTAAGCCGTAGCTTAGGAAAAACAAGAGAAGAATAACTTAGATTTGTCCTTAATTGGATGTTGCTAAGGAAGGTGTCTAGTCTATTAGATTGCCGGACGCAATTTTCTCTGGCTGGAATATAACCAGGAAAACTATAGTGAACATATTTCCAAGCCAACGTTTTATACAGAGTTTACAAATAAACAACGGAAATACGCCTCGTCCAACAAGATGAGGTGTATTTTTACATTTTTATCTCGATGGTTCCTGTATCCATGCCAATAGGGCGTTTAATAAGAATTTAATGTGGAGGAAATCAAAAGTAATGATGTTGTTGATTTGTTTCATTAGCTCTCGATTATGTATGCAGAGGAAATTTATATTTCAGGAAATTAAATTGGATACTAATGAATATGATCAACATTGGTTTCATTTTATTTTACTTATTAGGGACAAAAATACAGCTACATTTTAAGGAAAAAATATTTATATATTTATTACCTTAAAATGTAGCTGTATTTTTGTGGACAATTTTGGAATATATATTTACCCATTTGAATAATCCAAAATTGTCCACGGAATAATCAGATACATGGAAAATAGAAACGGGTTTTGTAGAATATTTTTTTGTGTTATTTATTATTAATTTAGATGCTAATGAATTCACAGCGAGAGATTTTTTTATTATTAGAAATAGTGAAAATGTTTGTGTCCATGAAATGTGCGTTATAAATTTCCACAAGGCAAGAAGTAGGTACTCGTGCCGGCATTGGCCTTACGTCTTAAGAGTACATGAGTCGACGTGGAACAGGCGGGGTTGATTAAAGGTTTGGGTACCGTATAATACATTTTATTTGCAATGTAAATACAGTCAAATCTATAGTGGAACGAACCATGCATCATCACATCCAGTTTGTCTTAACACTTAATCATTGTAGCTACCTATTTGTCTCTAAGACTCGAATTTATTGATAGCGATTTATTGCGAAATGCAATAAATTTATTGAACACTGTGTTAACTGCTTTAACCTAGATCATAACCTAACAAAATAAATGGAAGACCCACACCGCTTCTCACGTCCGAACTCGCAAAATAATCTAATACTTACAGTTATTTCGTTTCACCTTCGACCCGTATCTAAGAACCTGTTGCTAGAAGACTTATCCAGAAACATAGATATTGTAGATAGGTTGCCCGTAGTCTCCCCGGGGCCTTAATTCGATACTGTTTGACTAAAGTGTCGTTCGTTTTGTCGTAAATGTCCTGTTTTATTTAGGAGAGACATTGAGGACCTATTTTTGTTCGAAGATTATGTCGATAAATAATGTTTGCGTGAGCTTTGTCACTAAGTTATAGGTATTGGGTAAGGGATAAGTGTGTTTATGGTATGAATTGTTGGTTGGATATTATTGAAAGCTTGTTCGGGTAAAACAATATGTCATTAATATTATGTAAATGTGTCGATTAACTGCTCCCTCTTGGTTTTAATAAAAAAAAATTAAGAACGTCTTTTGACAAATTGCTTTTGCGTTATTTTTTATATTATTTAGGCCTTAAATTCGTAATTAATTTATTTTATTATCATCTGATAGTGTAACTGTTGTAGTGATAGTTGTAATAATTTATTTTTTCTTACGTTTATTAAGCCTCTTTCTACTTCTCTTTTTTTCTAACTCTCCTTTCGCAGGTGTGCTGGAAGAGATTTCTTTAGAAATAAGCATCACCTCTGTACCTATTTATCTGGTTTCTTCATTTCTTTTTCCTTTTTTATGTATGTACAAATTATTAAATAAATAAAGTGAATGTGAGAACACTGTAGATTCCGCAAATTCTTAGATTACTTATCATGACTCACTTTTTTATGATTATTTTTGTTGTGCTCTTGGGTACAATATTGTTTGGTCTACACTGTCCTTACAAAATTTATCTATTAATACTGTAATATGGAAATATTGTAAGATAAACCATTTTTTATTTAAAAGAGTAACCATAGAGTTTCTTGTCGGTTCTTCTACATAGGAAAAGACCTATTTAGAACCGTGCACTAGCTTCTGATGTTTTATAAGTGCCCATGTAGACCTATGTGAATTAAAAATGTTTTAATTCGATTTGATTTGAATAGTACTTTTTGATGCAAGTACGGTTACTTTGTCATTGCATTCGTTATGGACCCAAAAGACTAATGACAAACAAATACGATTAAAAAGACGTTTTTCGAAATACATATTAAAAAATAAAATAAATTATAAACATAATATTTAGTAACAAATTATTGTGTTAGCGTGTCAGAAAGAGCGAGTGATTATTATTATTGTTGAAAAAATATTTTTTACATCTATCATAATTACTCATCACTGACATAATTATGGGCAGATGTAAGAAATACGAGTAATTTAACGAAATTCGCACTGGCCGTCGCGCGGCACCTTGCGGTTAATATGAAGGTGCTTTTATACACTGTGGCAAGACAAGTGGCAACACGTTTATACGGACTTTAGAACGGTCATCATAGGTGGTTAAAACCCGTACTCAGGCTCGCCGTTGCGGAGTGTATTAAGTATAATGCTCCTTTCATCGCACTCGTCGGTGTTGGTTGATGCAAAAAATGGTCTAGTGCATATAGTTTAAAATTATTATTTTGCCTAACTTTTCCCTAGCACGGTCATAGTATGGTATCGGGGCAGACTTCTTAAATAATGGAATGTAATGAGTTAAGTACATAAATCATAAACATGTTGGCACGAATTCGTAAACTTTAGAATGTCCTCACAGTACCTACCTACATTGCTATTTTTATATTTTTACAATCAACCTAGGTAGGTTAACAAAAAGTGGATAAGTTAGTTACCTAAGTGTTCCCAGAATGTTAAACAAGTTGGCCAACATTGATAAAAGTTCTGGTTAAAAGGTTGAATTACTGTTCTGCGAAATTGATATATTGGATGTAATCGAAGACTACGATTTCTTCTAAAAATAAGAGGCAAAATTGATTTTTGGAGCGATGATTTTGTACCCGGAGGATAACCTAATGACCCTGTTTCTGAAAGTAGGCTGTCCGTACGTCTGTCTGGTTGTCAATAGCCTGTAACTCAGAAACGTTAATCCCTAAAGAAGCCTTTTTAATTAAAAAATCCCTTTCATCTAACTGTAAATTTTGTAATAAACAAAAGATGTTTAACATCTCCTTATGGGTTGTATTCGTAATAGTTTAAAAAGGCAACATTTACGTAAAATAATAAAATTAAATGCATTAGATTTAGGTGAATCCCAAGGTATTTTTTTTTTTACTTTGCTATCATTAATGCTAAGTTTATTTATAAAATAAATTGATATGATGGAGCTAATGTAAGCCGTAGAAGCGTTTACACTGCAGTGTGTACCTATTTCTATTGCTGATATAATAGACAACATTAAAAATCAATAGAATATACGAGAAATGTTATTTAGTAGGTTTTTTTTTTAGTGGGAAATCATTCAATGACTTCTCGCGTTCTTGGGTGGAGTAGGAGAAGGTTTTTAACTTTTACTGACTCAAAATCCACCCCTGTTCCGTTTTTGCCTTCATTCCAGGGGTTCTCTTTTGTACAATCCATGACTTCCGTAGGCTTCTACGGCTGGACGGCGAGCTATCTATTGCTCGTGCATACCGCGACTTATCACGGCAGCGACAATTCGGTTTGTGCTACGGAATTCTTCATGTGCGAATTCGTCGCCTTTGGCAAGCTTACTACATTAATATTTCTCTAAAAATAGGACAAGTTTTCGATAAAATTTACGAAGCCAACGTAATAATGTACTTCAATTTGGCAAACACTTAATATAATTGATGTAGGTACGTACCTAAATATTTATATTAAACGCGTTAAATTAGTAAGAAAAAGTGCCTTCTATTTTTATCTCCTAGCTGTATGAATGAAGATAAATTCTAAGTTATTTCATAAAATTACTTATATTTAAGAGATATAATAGGTACTGTAAGTAAGCCAAGATATGAGATATTATGAATGAACATATTCTAATTAGAAATGCTTGTGTTAATCACTGTAACTAATAACTGTAGAAAATCTTAACCTGATATTAGATGGTTTATGTACCTACAGGAGTTCATTTCATTACTAAACATTAGACGAAACTATAAAAGTAAATAACAATTTTCACAGATGTTCCATGGCGGCAATTCCATTTCTTTGCGTAAGACACTGAAAATTATGTCAATTTTGTGTCATTAGCGAGCTCAGGGTTGTCAACTTTTATAAGTAACAAGTACGGCCCCGTCGGCTTTAATGTATGATATATAATATATTAAAGCAATATTCATTTCTTTCTTTATTTTTTTCTTGGATCGTAGTAATGATAACAAACAACTTTTACTATGGGACCAAATATGAAATCGTGTAAAAAAATTGCCAAGTTTAGTACATTTGTGTTCGCCTAACTGGTCAAAATTTACTGAACTTGGATGATTTTTTTCGCGATTTCAGGTGTAGTCCCATAGTAAAAGTTGTTTGTTATTATAACTACAATCATGTGTTTAAGTATCGTTCACTAATTACCAGTCACCCTATATATCACTCCTCACTTCACACAATCCACCTACTTATAATATTATTTTAGCAGCATCCATAATTTTATTTTCATCCCTCCTTTTCACATAAACAAAAGGTAAACGATTCCTATTTAACTTTTCAGTCACATGCGCCACTTTCAAACTTCCTCTAATATATTCATTTCTCACTTTATCCATTTTCGTCACACTGCACATCCATCGCAACACTCTCATCTCCGCTACATGCAATCTTTTTTCGTCCGTCTTTTTTACAGCGAGTAAGATTTTGATCAATGAGTGCAAAACTCGACATAGGTACTAATAATGTAACTTAATTTATAAACTTAAACATTATAGTATTTTTAGGAAATATTAAGGTAAATAATAAAATTATTAGCTCCTAGGACACCTGAAGTACCTACAGGTTTATCCTAGTTCAGGATATATCTAATTATTACTTTATACCATTTCTGTTCTAGTTTAAAGCCAGATTTATTGTAAAAATGCATTTTTAATAAACAATAATAATATTGAAATGCGGTTTTGAGATGGGAGACGAATTTAGATAGTCTTAAGAAACTCGAAATCATCCTATTGTTACCTGTTGCACCTAAATGTTATGAATTTTCCTCGGTACGGAAATAATGTTCAACCCTACCGAAGAACACGTGTCAAAGTTGTCGATTCTGAGTAATCATTTTGAATTTTATACTGCAAACACGTCTTTAAGGTGGGGAATCATCAAATAACATCTTCAACTAATGATGGAGTGAAAGAGCGTCTCAAATTTTTACTAACTATATCTCTGTATGTGTTCCATCAGTTGCTCTTTGTGTTCCAGGGATATAGCTCTTTTGAATATTCCCGCAATACGACCACGTGAATACCTAATTCCCGATACCAACATCAAAATTTCATAACAGAATATGTTATTGACAATAAAAGAAGTATTTCAACCTGGCAACCCTAAGAAATATTGGAACATTAAGACGCTGGAAACAAAGCTTTCATAAGTTCGATATCTTTTTAGTACTTCTAATTTTCTATATTTATGGCTCCAGAGGGAAATGTTTCCAACATAAATAATTATTTCATGATTACTGTTATGGGTAAGTAAATTTTTATTATTTTCAAGTAATTATTTTATTTTTGCATTTTCTTAGAATAAGTGGCTAAATCTCATCAATATGATCATCGTTTCAGCCGAAAGACGTCTACTGTTGGACATAGGTCTCCCCCAAGTGTCGCCATAATGTCATTCGGAAAGGACCAAGCCCGAGACAACGGTGTGTTACGTTTCATGCGCCCCTCAAAGACACGAGAGTATAACAGCAAAAGGACCAGGCCTCTAGGGCCAATGTCAGTTGGGGCTACGAGATTGTTCGAGATAGTTAACGCAGCCCTAGAACGCAACTAAAGG
The DNA here is from genome assembly GCA_958295575.1 of Leucania comma. Lineage (NCBI taxonomy): Eukaryota > Metazoa > Arthropoda > Insecta > Lepidoptera > Noctuidae > Leucania > Leucania comma. Next base: position 13,608,678 of record OY282480.1, on the reverse strand, counting down.
AACGCAGGTGGGTGTTAATCAGTAAAAGTTTGATACTTCCTCTAACCTAACCCAACGCAGGAGAAATTATTTGGCAACATAAAGCTGAAAGTAAATTTTCCTTTAAGCGTAAAATTCTGAAGTACTACTTAAAGTCCTTTCAACCTTGGTTTCAGTCTTCGTCATAATTGTTATATTTTAAGTTTTCTTAATCTTAATGATTTTATATTTATCATAGTATTTATTAGTTTTTTAGTTTTTTAGTATTTTAGTATTATAAGGAATTTAATTTATTTTACATTCTATTTGAAATATTTGTTATTTATTTATTGTGCAAACCTACCACAGTGTTTTCTTTTTTAACCCAAAGGTTGACTGGTAAAAGATGCCTTGTTGCATTAAGTCTGCCTATGTACCACTATTAGACATGAAGTTTAAATAAATAAATAAACATAAATACACGTACCTGTAGTAAACCAAAAGTCAAACTTCGCACAAAATTAGACTCGAAATAGTTGACAAACGCTCTTGCATTAGCATTTTTCTGCCCGTCAGCATAATAAACATAAACGACAGAATACTAAAGAAGAACGTTGCCTCGTAAAACGCATTGAGATAAATGGCAAGCGTATCGAATAAGGAAACAGCAGCCGTTTACTAAATAAGGCGCATCATCATCAAAATGCGGTGTCTTTGGAATGAGATCGGGAGTGTTGCCAGAATGTGCGTTAAATCAGAGGATTTTGGCAAAGAGTTGACGCAAAACATGTTATACTCAGCTTATATAGTCTAATAAATGCTCCTCTCATATCTATTGGGTAAGATATTCGGTTGAATTGGAGGAGATATGAGGTAATTGTACTGTTATTGCTCAGATTGTCGATTTATTGTTACAAATTGTCAGTTGTTAGGCAGTCAGGCAAAAAATCCTAATGGAACTTTGTAGTATAAGGTATACAAGTTATATAAGGCTCTGGCAGTGACGTGCAATCGGTTGTACATCTTCTAGAAAATATACAAAGGTTTGGTTTAATAAGTGTTCCTACAAAGTAAGTTCACGAACCACCTGTTCATATAATTAGAAAGAAAAGAAGCGACCGGAAAGCAAAATGTTTGCAGCAAAAAGTAGAGTAAGGTTCTCAAAGTTAAGCACTGCACGTCCAAACTTACACCATAGACTTGTTCTAGCAAAAAACTGCGAACTTTACGAACTTTCAAGTGAAGTTAACAATCTTGGAGCCCGGAAAATCGTTTGATAACCCCACCTTGTAAGGTAAATGAGCGGTGAATAAGTTAAGAAAAAGCTGAGATCTGAGAAGCTTAGACTTATGGATTCTACGATTTGTTGAACATTTTTCTATTTTGGTTTACTGTTTTTATTTTTTATTTATTTATTTGGGAAAAACAAACAAATGTACAATATGTATTACAATGAAATATGGAGTGACGTATGGGTAAATGTACAATTCACGACGTTTCCACAGATTACTTGTGTACATTATTAACTAGGTAGGTAAGTACAATTACACTTTAAGACTATGTGAGCTTAGGTACTAATCACATTCTTAATGGAATGGATTGACACTTGTCACTTTTTTGACAGGCCTGCACTGTCTTCTCTTATTTAAGTCTATTCAGACTCTAATATAAAACATTGTATTGAATTTTAAGGTCCCGAACTTCAAAAGAAAAAACGGAGCCCTTGTAGAATCACTTTTTTTTTAGGTCCGTCTGTCATGAAACTTTTTCTCGGGAACGGGTGGAGATATTGAGTTGAAATTAAAAACATATACTCAAATCTATCACAGATTTGAGTATATGGTTTTAAATCCTTGAAACTATGAAGAAAACAAATTTTTAAGTTTATGGGACAAAAAGATACGCCTGTTTATGTCGCAAAAAACGTATATTTCGACTTACGGGAATTAAAATTCATAGGGTACTTCCCGTTAACCTAGAACCCTGAAATTTGGCAAGGTTCTTTAGCACAAGTATAGGAATATATCTGAAAACTATCACTGTGTAGTTACGTCACAAAAAAAAAATTGGATTCGGAAATATCGTGGAGAATCGATTCGGAATTAAATTATTTACATAAGTTAGTTTATACGGAACCCTCAGTATGCGAATCCGATTCGCACTTGCTCAGTTTTTATAAAGAGCGCTATGGCGCTTCTTGCAGGAAGAACCGATCAATTCGTTTCACAAATGTAATCATATGAAACATTAGGAGCTAGTACCTACTTACTACATAGGAAATATTACGTGAAAAAAAAATTGAGATTGACTCACCTCTTTCCCAAGTGATTGACTCAATAGGGTAGCCCGCGACCGGACATTTGATGTTCAGATCGCTGCCTGCTACAGCAGTGACTTTAGGCATCTCTCGGATGTACGGGAGCCCATACACGTTGACCCTGGCTGCATGGAGCGCCTTCCCAGCTGTGTTGGAGGCCACGCAAGCGTACTCCCCACCATCTTGTTCCGTCACTCGACTGATGTTTAAATGGCTGACCACATCGTCTTGTAGCGTCACGTGCTGGCCGACTACGAACCTAAATGCGAGATTATGTTGGTGTCTGAATATTGGAAAAGAGAAAATTTTCAAGTGCTGTTAAAATTGATATATAGTGCCGATGAACAAAAAAGTGAAGAATAAAATTGGGTGATATTGCATAGTACAGTTGTTATTTTTCTATCATAGTAAGGTTGAAATCTGAAGCCCTACCACGAGTTATTAACACCATCCAGTTTATGACCTAAAGTGAACTGTTAAAGGAGGAGCTATATAGAGTGTATAGCTCCATCCGTCTTTGTTGTTCGTACGCTGGACATTTAAACTCGTTATGGTAAAGCTTCTGGTTTGATGATTGTTCTACCAACATTTTATAAGGTAAATTTTAAATAATTTTAAGCAAGAATGTTATAGTACGCGGCAAACAAGTTGAACCATTTGCTACGGTTACGTGCAGCCCGCCACTTCGATTGAGACCCGAAAATCGGTTGTAATCCTCGTCACACAAGTTTATCCATCAGGTTTGTTTGATGAGCACGATCATTTGTTCTGTGTCAAGGTGTAATTTATGTAAAATATTTATGTATTGGTCTCTAAAATATATTTATTTATCTCATAAACTATTTACAATATATAAAATACTAATTAAAACTATATATACACTTAAACCTACTCCTAACTAAAAAATGGCGTCATAAAACTCATCCACATCGCTGTCGACTGGAAGTGTGCCCAAAAGGCTGGCGGCATTGCCACGTTGAATGGCAATGCTTAACCTCTGACCGAGGTAAAAGCCAGCCCTTGGGTCACACTAAACGTTTGGAGAGATCTTTAAAAAGCGCATGAGCACTCGGTCCCCACGGCCCAAGAGTTTCAACCCCAAACGGCTCCAAAATATAACTGCTGACGAGTTTGTTATATTTCCACCGCTTGAGGTTCTCCGCAGCCGCAGCGGCAGCACCAGCACAGCACGATGAGCTAGGAAGATGGGATGGCGCAAGAGTGTCGACGCAGGTAGCGTCCCACACTAAAGGACAAAGACGCTTAACGCTGGACGCTTATGTATTTAGAAATATATAAGCACTATATAAGTATTTTTATCACATGTCTAGTACTCATAACACAAGCTCTGTTTAGCTTGGGACTAGACGGCGTTGTGTGATAGTTATGGAATATTATTATCATGACGGTTATTATCGGACGGGACTTTGAATGCGCAGTAACCAGCATAACTATAGCAAATAGTTCAACTTATTTGCCGCATACGATAACTCTGTCTACAATCCAAGGTCTATTAGTCTATGTGACAGTTTGGTAAGTACTTTCAACCTTAGAAAGTTTAAATTTTCTAGGAATTGTTGTAAAAAGTGGTAAAGCAATTACGAGGTTCTTTACACCTAAACTAATACTATAAAAGGTTTTACGTTCCTAAAATGCGACGTTTTTGTTTAACGGCTGTCATTAAACAGCTTGTTTTAGGGATAAACGTAACAATCGAACTGAAAATCCGATCAAAACACGTTGAAAACTTTTATGACAAGATTGTCAATAGCACGTGTAGGTACCTAAAAGTTTGTCAGTAAATACAACTTTTATTGCTCCATCATGTTTTGATTACTTTTGGTATCGGGGCTAAAATTGGAAATTAAAAGTTTTACAACGTTGGCTACTGTTTCAAAACCTTGTTGACCTACTTACTATTTTATGCAAGAATTTGTCAAAGATTTTTTTTTTAATTTTTTCTTGCCTAGAAGTAACCTATTCACTCTTAACTTAAAGACTCCTAAGTTGTAGCTATCAGGAAACACAGACACCGGCAGGGAATTCCATTCTTTAGCTGTGCGCACAATAAATGTACTCCCAAAACGCTTTGTACGTATGGGTGGGATATCCCAATGTACCTGTTTTTTTATGGTAGGTAAAATCATCCAATGACAAATCCCGCCCTTGGGCGGAGCGGGAAATAGTGTCAGACTCTTACTGACTAAAAACCTACCCTGTTTCTTCCCTGCCTTGGATCCGGGGCCCTGGTATGCATTTTCATACCTCCCCAGAGCCCCAGACTAGGCCTCGACCCTACTGGGCCCCTACGGTTTGCTGACAACTCCTTGAGGCGCACGGGAACAGTGCGCGCCGTAAACGCCTTGGAACCTGTGGCGCATCGCCGTACGTCTAGATTGGGTTGAGTTGGTGATTCTGATCTGATGGACAGTTGACGAATTGAGAATTTGGTTGGAGGAATACCTATAGCTCAACTTTAGGACAACAGTTTGTCAGGTTTTTAGGCTTATGTAAAGTTAGATAAATTTTCGTTGATAAATTCCAGGTACATACTGTGATTTAGGTCCTTTCACGCGCTAAACTACTTCAACCTCCTTTAGGTTAGGTGATGATGTTCTCATACATCGTTAAAAACATTGACAAATATACCTTCTTAGTAATTCTTTGTTCAATTCCGAACACTACTTGCATCTCGCATAGACCATTCACAATAGCGGCGCCGGTTAGTCTTTTCACTACGCTACGAGCTACGGCGTAGCAATGTGCTACGAGCTACGGTATTGCACTGCTACGATCGCGTGATCGCCACGCTTTCGCTCTTCTGAATAAGATTCCTTTGTGTATTCAGTTCAAAATAATTATTTAAGATAGTGAAATTATTTTTATGATTTATAAGCACTCTGAAAAATTATACAAGCTAATTTTTTTTTTTTTTGATGTAGTATTTAGGGGCCATTCAAGTATTACCTAAACAAGGGGGTGGGAGTCTTTGTGTGCAGTGTGTCATGGACTGAGGACTGTTAAATAATTTGAATTAGTATACAAGAAATGAAGTTTGAAGCCTATTCCTTATTTTTAGACTCCTACTGCTCATACATTAATCAGAAAATGCCTGTAGATATTACTTTTAACGTATGCATTGAGGGGAGCAAAGAATTTTGATTACTTTTGCTGATGGTGGAAAGGGAGGGTGGGGGTTAATATTGCAAAAAAATCTGCTTAGGTACGTAATACTTGAACGGCACCTTAACAGTTGTAACTATAACAAAACGTTCTTACGAGACTGTTCTTAACTTTTTGAATAATGTCTAATTGCATTCATGAATGAGAAATCAAGAAATGTACAACAAGAAAAAATTAAATGACGAAAAATAAATAAATACTTTTTTGATTTCCATAATAGTGCTCACTTACCTCGAGTTGGTAGGAATAGGAAAACCATCAAGTAACCACGTGAATTGCGGTGGAGGGTGGCCCATAGCAACACATTTCAGCGACACACTCGGTCCTGGCTGCAAGGTTTGTTCCGAGAACCAATACACCAGCTCCGGCTTAGATTCTGCAACAAATAAATTTATCTCTTTTATCCCACGAATTGTTTCACCTAAATCTATTGATAGAACACTCGATTCTACTGTAACTGTATTTCAAACTAACTAGGTTATTCTTTTATAATACTTGGAAGTTATCGAGGGGGTGAGCCATATTTTCTCAACAAGTTTTCGAGAAACTGTAAGTGTCTACACGCACACATATTGCTCCTTGAACAGATAGTCTATAGAGTCGAAAGGTTCGACCACGTACTAGACGATGCAGTGTTAGAAAGCCTCCCACAAGATGAATTTATGACCTGGTGAGGGTCTCGGAAATCCGATGTATTATAGGACCGGTCGTTGTAGTGATAATTTTGGGAGGCCTACGTCCAACAGTGTTTCCTGATAGCTACAACGACGGCTTCTTTAAGTCAAGAGTGAATAGGTTTCTTTTAGGTAAGCGCGCTCCACCATCCATTGAACTTCTTTCAACTGGAATTATGATGGTGATAAGTATCTAGGTATAAATACAGTTCAGCAGGGCTACTGGCTAACTTTTTCAAAACAGTTGACAACTGGCATTTGATGTACACTAAACTTTGTTGTCAACTTACAATTTCATAACTTTGGTATTACGTATGACATCAAGAAATTAATGGTGCATATTGTCCAGGCTCTAGTTTTTATCGACTATTATACAGCTAAGTTGAATATCGCATCTTTAGCTTAAAGCTTACACAATCACAATTTTAAAAGTATCAATACTATAACATTTGTCAAAACGTGTTACGGTGGATATCAAAGGCACTGGTGGATAATGACGTCATTTCAATTGGTCACTAAAGATAGGCAATACGAAACTAGCTGTTTGACAGTTATACGATGTACATTCTAGCAAGTGATCTTCATTTGAGCTGTCAACAGAGTTACGTAATAGACCCGCAGGTGTAGGTAAAGTTTGCCTCTTACTGTTTTATTGTCTGAATGGTTGAATTAAGTATTAAAAGCCTAAAGTACCCATACTTTTGTCAAAGGGGACTTCATTTAGCATTTGTTAGAAATTTTCCCTTTTCTCTCATACAAACAACCCCATTAACTGGTGAGTATTAAAAACAAAGACTAAGCTTATTATCTCGGGGAGAGAGGGGAAAGAATAATAACCCCCTCGGTCTACGTCAGAATAAACTGTGTGCAGTAGGTGCAGTGAGTTCCGTCTGATTAATATTCAGCTCTTTAGACGTTCAGGGAACTCTAGACTGTCGTTATCTAATATTTGTATAGAACGTGAAGGTATTTTTTACTTTTATGTTCAATCTATTTTTACGAGCACTTTCTTTGTTGAAATTCTCGAGATATTATTCATTTTCAATCGCAGTAATTAATTTTGCTGTTGTTGAAAGTGATCTTTATCAAGAAATACTTTTGTTGAATTTTATTTTCTAGTTTCTTTGACTCGTGCTTTTTTTAACGATATAAACCAGTGCTTGACTGCGATCCCACCTGATGGTAAGCAGTGATGCAATCATTGATGGTTAGTCACACTAGTTTATTAAGAGCCTATTCACATTAGCCTTAAAGACACGTAAATTATAAACGGACGGGCATTTATTCCCTTTGTTTGTTACGACATTAAAACAATCAGAGCTCTACTCTGCTCTATATAAAGTATACAGAAGCTAGTTTCCATATCAAGTAAGCTGTATAAGTAGTTAAGGTCGGTATTACTGAGACAGACAGACGGGCGGACGGGCAAATCCGTCCGGCCGGGCATACGGCACGCCTGCTCCGCTTGGGTATAATTTTTCCACCTCGAATGGTAAAGCAGGCGCGGCTCAGTTGCGCTATATAAAACTTTTACGATTGGATCAGATTATAGATACTCAGATTCGTTTGTTAAGCTTAAAACTTTGTTTTGGGGAACAATTTGTTAAACAATTTTCGGTACGTTGTTCTGTTTGTAATAATTTGTCTGTTCGCGAAGGGTGTTTTTGTAATGTGAAACTATAATTGAGTGTTTTATGTTTTGTTAAATAATTACATTCACAAATCCATTAGGAAGCCAATCTTTGAATGGGTTATCGGTAATTGTAATATTTATTTTTATTATTTATTAAATGCTTTAGGCCTTTAGTACCAGTCAGTTTTCGAGTGATGCAGAGAAAAATAGTAGGTGAGGTAAATGCAGTAAAAGGGAGAGAAAAAGGCGAATACAAGAATACCTAGATACACTAATAAACCCTGTGATTTTAATATACTTAATTGTATTATATCTATAATATATAAGGTGGGTGTACCATGGAAGGCCACTCTAACAAATAAACAGCTATTATTCGTTTATTTACTGTTTAAATCTAACCAAAAAATATTTAAGTAATACTTTGTTTCATTATGTAACATATAAATCACTTTTTCAAATTGCAGATTTAATCAATATGAATTGAACTTAAGTTTTATTGAACTCTTCCAAATGGCCTTGCTAGGAACAAGGCTCCTTAGAAGGCCATCATAATAAATCAGTCATTGAACAGTAAAGTTTAATAAATAGCGATTAAATCTACAATAAAAATAAGTGGTTTATATGTTACATAATGAAACAAAGTATCACTTAAATATTTGTTAGTTTCATTTATCCAGTAAATAATCGAATAATAACTGTTTATTTGTTAGAGTGGCCTTCCATGGTACACCCACCTTATTTTAACGTCGTCGATTCCCGAAATCAATGAAGCGAGGGACCGTACTGCCAAAATAGTAGCGCGAGCGATTCGCCGCCGCGTCTGTGATTTTGAGTTCGATGGGTGTTTGTGTAAGTAGAAGGAATTTGTCATCACATGGCAATAACTACGACATTTTAATAATTGGCCTTCGAAGGAGCACGGCCTTCCATGGTCCACCCACCTTACTCTAATTAATAAACTAAATACCTAACCCAAACAATTGGTCCAAACCGGTGAAGGAAAACATCGTGAGGAAATCGGCATGTCTTAGAACCAAAAATTCGAAGATATGTGACATCCATCAACCCGCACTGCCCCCCGCGTGGTAGATTACGGTTCATTCTCTTTCCTAGAGAGGAGGCCTGAGTCCCAGCAGAGGTCCCGCTAATTGGTCGAAATCGATAAATGGAAAATATTAACGCTGTGATGATATTACTGCCAACTTCTTACGAATTAGCTCGTGAACTTTTAATATTAGGAATGCTGATATACAAATAAAAAACTCTAGCTACGAATTCATTCATTCAGGATGTAACGGATATAACATTTTCTTATTAAAATTCACAACAACAAAAAAAAAAACAAAGACCGGATCAGAAAAGTTGACGTATAACAAAAAGGAGAATATTCCAAATGAATTGGACGTTCCGAGAAGCGTATCCTCCGGATTACTCTTTGACCTTTATTTAAAAAATTCACGCTCGCGAACACATGTCCCTCATTAATTCTTTTGATTGTGCTTCATAATTAAAGGAGAACCCAAATTCTTCAATCCATTTAGAAAAAAGGCTAAAAGACTTAGCGTTAAGCTGGTTTTGTAATCTGCCCATTATCATAGTTCTTTTTATACACGCTTAGATTAAATAATCTACATAATTTTTATGCATAACATTTCTTTGCATAATTCAGAACTGTAGAAAGGCAAGCGGCTCCATTAGTATTCTAATACAGTGCAATAAGTGTCTACTTAGTTTCGGAATTTAAACTGGCTATTCAGTGGCTCCAAACTAAATGGTTTTGTATTTTATTTCGCTGGTTTTAGAATCGGACAGTGTTTGTTTTGGCTGTTCGGATTGTAGTTCTATTTCGGACGTGCATCCTTGCGTGTAGTCTTAATGATCTCATTAGTACATACATACGTAGAAGTATGTATGTAGTACCTACATGGATGCAGACGCCTGCATTATTTGTCCGTATTTATATTTACTCTGTGTCAGAAATAAACTGATAATTTATTTTATAATTCGAAACGGGCTTTGCGTTTATAATGCCAGTCAGCAATTAATAATGAATATCTTAAAATAAAATATCGTACCTATTGATTAAAATTATCTGACTTAATAAAAAATCGTACCTACCTATTGATTAAAATTGTAAAACTAATTTAAATTACTTATATTATAAAAAAAATGTGAAAAATAAAAGCAATCACCAGCTTTAATATAGCAAAGTTCCTCTAACAGTAATTATTGAGTTGCACGCTTGTGTTTGACATTTTCTATAATTTTAAAATTTGTGTGGTTTTGGAAAAGGGCACTATTTTCCGTCCCGGAGCATAGTTTAAAGTTTGAAAAGAGATAGTCCCGTTTAAAACGAGTCGTTATATCGTCACCTTCGTCATGACGTCTCAATATAATAACAGTCGCTATTGAAATATCTAACTATTTGTTAAAACACAGACCGTTGCACAAATTCATAATTAGACAATACTCTAACTAAACTGCTATTGTTCTTATACAAATTCGCATTGTTTCGGCACAGCGTGGGCTGGGCAGCCATATAAATGGTCCAGTAAACTGTGGATTAAAATTATGTGTAGTTCGCAATACCTCCGGGTTCCGCATATAATAATGCAGAAGGGTTCCGTCCCTTCATTAGAGACCGCATTAAATTGCGACATTTATTCTGTTACTGTTAGTTGTCCGTTTTGGTTCCAGCCCTAATGGTTAGTTTTAAAACCACTTCGATTTTGTATATGTATAAAATGGGTGGAAGTTTATTTATAGGACTTTGTTATCTGCAGCTACAATGGGGTCTAAATTACATATTTTAATATATAGAACCAGGAAATGAAACAGACCTATAATTTAAAACCGTCATTAGTTACTTTGGGCGATCATTGTGAGATATAGGATAATAGGAGTGACCGTAATTTTCCTGAACCGGTACCTTCATGAAAGTTAACGGCTACAACTTTTCCACATAAAAGTTTTTAATGTATTCGGTAAGGTTAGTTGAACCATTTGCTTTGGTTGTGCGCAATCCCCCACTTTGATTGAGACCGGAAAATCGGTTATAATCCTCGTTATATATACAAGTTCAATCATCATGGCGGTTTTTTTTTGTTTTTCCCGCCCTTGGGCGGAGCGGGAAGTAGTGTAAGACTTCTTACTGACTAAAAACCTGATCCTTCGTAGCCTATCGTGCCGGGGCCGGGTATTCCTTTCGGAAGCTGACCCATGACCCCAGCAGGCTTCGACCTTGCCTGCCTGCAGCTAGCAGGCTGGGCTTCTACGGTTTGCTGACAGCTCCTTGAGGCGCGCGGGAACAGAACGCGCCGTCGACGACTTGGGCTCGGTTCGGTCGGTTACCGGACGACCGGACAGCATGGCGGTCAACCTTGAATGCGCCGTAACCGATTTTCAGGACCGAACTTCTGCGCGTAACCATAGCAAATGGTCCAACCTTATGTCCAAGAACTACTGCAAAACGAACCTTATCGACGGCATTTTCTTCGTGCATAGAGTAAACAAACCAATTATAGCGAAGTCTCTAACAATTCGCATAAATTGTATTAGTCTGTGATGCACAAAGCGGCAGACGGGACACGTACCTACTCGTTTCACGTAGGCATGATTGTTGGCGCACAATAGTCACCTGCCGTCAGACGCGTCTGTGAACTTGCCCGGCGCTATCGATAGAAGCGAGATATGAGACTGCTGTGAATCACGAGCCGTGAGTGTTAATAGTAAATCGAGTTTGATTGAGCAAGATTAGACATTCTTTGTGTATTAATGTGAGTACATTGCACTTAGGATCTTTAGAGATATTTCATAAGCTTAGAATGATCGTATGTTATGCTATACCTGAATTAATGATTATTCGAGAACATTACAATCCCTCGCTACCAATTCTAGTATTGACTTTAACGTTGTACATTTTAGGCTTATTTTTAAATGAACATTTTTCGCCATAAGTTTTCTTGTTAGAAAATTCACTAATCATGTCGAATTCAAAATTCGAATATAAAAATTCATCATAACTACTGTAATGCGATAACAATAAATACCTTATCTCGTTAAGAGAATAACGTACTTTTAACTTTATACAAAAAGGGAGAAACGAAAAGGTTTGCTTATCTTCTTCTTAAATGAATAGCTGTTCGTTAGTCCCGTTCAAGACTCGAGAACGGCTGGACCGATTTGGCCAATTTTGGTCATGAAATATTCTTGATACTCCAGGGAAGGTTTAAATGGTAAGAAAATATGTAAAAAATCACGAAAATAGATAATCTACTATTAGGTGGTAGGTACGAAGTTTACCGTGTCAGCTAGTTTTCGATATTTACAAACTACTTTATAAAGATTGTTTGGTGATCATGACATGAATGAGATAAAACTCTAAAAACATATTTTAGAGTTTTATCTCATTTATCGAGAAAGGCTATAGGCTAACATCACGCTGCAACGAAAAGGAGTGGAGCAGCAACCAAATACATAGGTGAAACCGTGGGAGAAAGCTAGTGTTAAAATATAGGTACTATGTGCTGGTGGTAAACGTGTGTACATATTTACGTAAGGCGTTTAGTGGCTTCAGCAAAAACAAATTAGGCGTAAACTTTCTCAAGAATCCGAACCTTGTCGGCTTCAACAAGTTTGTTCTCAACACAGGCACTAAAGAGGTTGAGGTATGCTGGAACATTGCCTACCTTTGTAAATGAGATAGGCAGTGTAGTTGTAATCGTCAAAGTATGGTTGAGAACTTTTTTCAACGTAATAGGTATTTTATACCATAGATCTATCAGTTTTGCTCAAAGACTCACGTTATTATTATTTTTTTAGGTTAAAAGAGATACAGATATTCTACAGTCTAAAAATTATTTAATTAGGTTATAATGCAGAAATAAAATAGTGAAGATAAATGAAACATCCTCTCTCCTAACTTTGCTGTGCCCGACAGGGTCCATATTGATTTTGCAATATTTCATACCATCTATGTACATAATATGGAATACAATAAAGTATTGAGTATTGAAACTCTTATTTGCCATAATAACTCTCGAAACAAGTATCGCCTTTGTACCTATTTTTCACTTTCCGTTTTTTTCTTTATTCTATATTAGCTGCTGCCAGCTGCTTCGCCCACGTGATAGTAGTAAATTAATTCAAAGGAACATACTCCTGGGCTCAAGGACGTGGTCTACTCGTGCACTAAGTTTTATCGAAATTCGTTTAGCCGTTCGGGTTTAAAGAAGTAACAAGCATACACACTGTCACAATCTTTCACCTTTATGATATTAGTGCGATGTGTGTGTGTACATAAATAGTTAAATAAATAAACTACAATTAGAAACAATTTATACCTAGCCTAGTACCTAGTTGCGATTTTTCAATCACAAAAAGGCCAATACACTCGGGTATTTCAACTTCCAGACCATTCTAAAATGCAGAGTTTTATCAATGGTAGTGGTTCCAAGTCATTCCTCCCTGTCTGGTCGGGTTTACTTCGTGCCGTAACAAATGAGGCTTGTTAACAGAAGGTCAGCTACTTGGATAATTTATAAGAAGCCAGTCCCACACACTTGTAGGTACATTGTCTTTAAACCTTCGGATTTTTGCTTGAGCTTCCTTTTCTCCGTCTGTTTCTGAGTTAAGACTTCTAATAGCCATTATTGAAGAAAAAGGCCGTCGTAACCAAATTCTTAAGGGTCTTTTGGCAAGAATTTATTTATTTCTAAGTTTTTTAAATGGGATCAAAGAGCTAAGTTTTCAGAAATGAGATTTTTGTTTGAGTACGGTCAAGGAAAACGATTTTGTTTTGGATTTATTTTTTCTTTCGTTTGTTTTGCGAGGATTTCATTCAGGCTTTGGTCGTTATTTATGAAAAGCTGGTGTCGGAACTTGTTTTGAAGTATTTTTATGGGACGGAAATAACTATCTTCTAACTGAACAAATAACTTCCTATTTCGCTCTAGATAAGTATTAAATAACATTTTGCTTAGTAACAAATTACCCTCCATACACAAGTGTTCGCCCACATGTTGATACATATATGTATATACATACGAATATCCACATCATTAATTCCATCTTCACGTGTCGGGTAGCAAAATCCATTAAGTTCTTGAAAGAGAGATTTTCCTACACAAGGAAAACAAAATAATGAAAAAAAAATCGGCATAGAAATAAGTGGTTGGGTGTAACGTCACGGTCCTACTTATTCTGAACCCTGAAGAGCAGCGACACCAAATAGCGGGGAACGAATTAATAATGAAACAAAGCGGCTTATATTTCATGGCGGGGGCGGGTAAAACCGACCTTATGAGCTGCGAGATACGATCTTAATTGGTAGCACCGCGGTTAGTATTTAGTGCGGTGGTTGGATGCGCCCGCGGCAGCCGGCTGCGTCACTGAAGCTCTTTGTTTGAGCTGAAGAGCTGACTCTAATAGCTTGCACCGGATCCGCGTTTAAAAATGGACTTTTAAATATTTTATGAAGAAGTCGGGCGGACGGATAAAAAGTTTAAAATTTACATATCTACCACCGCATGCATTTGTGCACCATACGTGTATAGAAAGTTGTGTGGACATTTAACGTAAATATACAACTGAGTTGCTTCTTTTATTTAGACGCTCATTCTATGTCGTAGGGATTGCGGCGGAAACTTCCGTAACTGAAAATGGTGTCTCCCGCATAAAAACTCACGAAGAAAACTTTGGAATTTCGTTTAAATTTACGTGAATATCATTGAAATGTACGAAGATAAACATTTTGGGTATAAACGAGTGTCACGACAATTTTTCTACAAACACAGAGGCGCATTTGTAAGAGAAAAAGCATTATTTGAGTCGGTTTTATAGACAACAACGCAACGGTGAGAAATAAAATGAACACTAGGTAATTACCACAAGGGAAAACTTTTTAGCGTTTGATAAATCATTGGTACGTACCTAAAAAATTTGCGAGCGAAGATTAATTTAATAGAGGTCATCTAATGAATTTAGTCGGACCGCTGAGACAGCAGATGTACCCAAGAGTTGTGACCGCTATAATGATGAGGTATGGTATGTCCTAATCGTATTATGGTACATATATCTGACCCAGTTTCAACTTTCGAATACACTTAACCTGTCCAATTGGGGCTACTACAAACTTTTGCAGTAAATATTTATTTTGTTTCCCTTCCAAGATTATGAATGCGTGGCGTCCAAACATTTTATAAAAACGCGCTTTAGTATCGGGGTCACGTCAAAACTTTCAACTTCGTTACCTTTTGTTTATGATAAAGTTGGGAGCTGACACCGGCAGTAAGTGGAAAAGTTATGTACAACCCTTGTTTATTTCAGATAGTTGTAGAGACTCGCTAGATAATTTGTTGAGCAAATTACCACCTCAACGCCTCGCAGCTTTAATAAAATACGAGTTGTAACTCAACGAAGTTTTTAAATTAATTATTGTGGTACCAAGTGGGAAATATCAACAACATTTATTATGTAACAGCTGAAAAATACGGCACTGCGAGGGTATTTCACTGTAGCGTGACTACTTGATAGAGAAATCCCGGCCAAGGAAAATCTGGGATCAAATAATTTGGTTACGTGAAATGTTTCGGATAGTCTTCATAGCTTGCGAGTCGTAAGGGTTCAGAGATGGGTCTTATGTTGGCGAGTTGACTTGAGCTCGTGTGTAAGGTATTTTGGAGCTACATAATTCATTAACTAACTTTAGTGCCTTAGCATAATATGTATAAGCATAGTATTGTAATGTACTACTTGAACTCAGGCCCCCTCTCTAAGAGAGGGAGAGGAAGAGGGCCGTAATCCAACACGCGGGCCCAGTGCCGATGGCTGTCCCAAATTTCACAATAATCGTTCTAGGCCATTATGTTCTTCAAAATGATGTTTCTTTCAATATTTTGTGAAAGTGCTTCCGTCTAAGATTACTGAGACCAAATGGCTGCACGATTTACGAATATGTAAAAAACAAATTGGCCATCGGCACAAGTTAGCAGGTATGCACACGTTCAAAGACATATTGAAACTACTCAATCCCACACATTTTGTTAGTCATGAAATCAGTAATGTCTAGCGACTCTTGCAGCTTGCTTTAAAAATAAGTATCTGATTTTCTTTCTGGAGATATTCATAAAACTTGATACAATGCTTCATGGGCAACTGGTCTATAAATCTTGTTTCGCGGTTGCTCCTTTTTCTCAGGTGGTCAAAGTGTGCAACATGTTTCCTTCTTTCATTCAGTCCTGTCAACCGTCATGCTATTATTTACTCGCACCCTTTTCTTTTATATCAATCGGCGTAAAAAATATCTTTCGGCATGGTTGGTACCGATTGACTACTGCGCTGCGTGTCGCGGGTTCGATTCTCACATGGAACAAATAATTGTATGGCCTACAATATAATTGTAAGGCCTGTTTCAGGTCTGGTTGTTTTTTGTATGTGTGTTTGAATGTAATTTTAAACACATAAAAATGTACGAGCGAGTCAAGAACATGCCTGTTCCTCATTTTATAAAAGTCATGGATCATATGTGGTAGGCAACAGTCTGGCAGAGAGTCCCACATTTTTTTTTTATGGTATGTAAAATCATCCAATGACCAATCCCGCCCTTGGGCGGAGCGGGAAGTAGTGTCAGACTCTTACTGACTAAAAACCTACCCCGTTCCTTCGTTGCCTATCGTGCCGGGGCCGGGTATTCCTTTCGGAAGCTGACCCATGACCCCAGCAGGCTTCGACCCTGCCTGCCTGCAGCTAGCAGGCTGGGCCTCTACGGGAGTTCCACATTTTGGCTCTGTGCGTAATGCCATAAATAGGTGGAGATTGAATGATTTAGTCAACATATTAAACAAGTGCAAATATCCTGTATGACCACTATCTTAAGTGATTTTTATTATTATTTTTATTATCCTTTTGGGTACAATATTGACTGGTCTACACTGTCCTTACATAAATTATCAATACTGTAATTTGGAAATATTGTACAAATTTTTAAAAGAGAAACCATGGAGTTTCTTGCCGGTTCTTCTCCATAGGAAACGACCTATTTGGAACCGTGCACTAGCTTCTGACGTTTTATAAGTGCCCATGTAGGCCTATGTGAAATAAAAACTATTTTGATTTTCATTTTTGATTTTGATGGTAAGCGATGATGAGGTCGTCGATGGAGCACACTTACCTAGAAGCTGTCAGTTTGTGAACGCACCCATAAGAGAAGAGTCATTCCTAGTATAGGGCAACTTTCCTGCTTAAGAAATAAACATCAAATATATATTGTCTAACTTACCTCTAGTGCCAGTGAAGTTCCAGTCAGCGTCATGTGTGTGTGTGCTGCGCGCATACGGCGTGCGCCGCGAGCGGTTGCCCGGAGATCGCGACCGGCCCTCGGACACTACAAATATACGACCTTTTTACTCAAGAAAAGCAAAGTTTTCTCGACAAAACTTGAAGTTGCAGAAGGATTTATCTTTTGGGCATTTGAAGGGCATTTTAGTAAAGTACCAATAGAACTTCTTATGTGAACTTTTTGTTTGTATATTCTATATTTATGTTTTTTTGGTTCTTGAAGAAGTTGACTCGCCTACTCAACGACAAAATCCAATATTATTATTAAATTAGCTAAAATGACGTTTTATGACTTTCGGGTAATTTCATTCCAATAGAAGTTTTATTCGATCAAAAATTATTATTATTAAATTCTTATTAAATATTTCTTGATCGGATTTTGTTTATGTAAAAGCAGGAAAAATAAATATTGTCATAATTAATGTTATCCGAAGACTATGGATAACTTGGCTTTGTTGTACTTTAACATATAACTCTTCAAAACGTATAAATCACCAGTGAATGGAACAGTCCATTAAATGTTCAAAATTTTCTTTTTCTTTCAAGTACGCGCCCTTTAAAAACTTTTCTGCTAAAACAATAAAAAGTTCAAGGTATTTTTAAAAGGGGAAAGTTATCCAATCAATTTTTTAATTATAACTCTTTAAACTCGTAGAAACTGGGTTATGAAAGTGAGCTGATTTTTATCCTATTGTAATGTAATAAAAACAGTTTCGAAGGAAGAACTAAAGTCCAATTATTGTGAAAGTCTGATTTAACGAAAATTCTTACTAAAACTGAAGGATGATAGCACAATTTCTTACCATCTATTAGGTATTCAGAAACTCCATAAGCCTGATCCTTGGTATTACTGACAAAACACTGATAAACTCCTTGGTCGTCCTTCTGAGAATTCTTGATATGTAGTCTTAGGCCGTCTTCAGAAATCTTGAGTCTTTCATTCGGTTTGACAACTTTCGCGTCATGCACCCAGTAGACAAGCTCGATTGGATGGCCCGACACTTTGCATTCAAATGTGACGTCGGCATTCGTTTTCGTTCGCACGACTTCGGGTTTTATTCGGACGGAGATGGGTTCTGTGAGAGAGAAAATAAGTTAGAAGACGCAATACGTTATTTTGTGAGTAATAAAATTTTACGATTAGTACAATTAGGACGGTAATACGGAAGAAATCGTGCTCAGGAAGGAAACTGTTTACATAAATTAAGGGGATGTGTTTCTCACGTTTCTAGCTAGGGAGAAACCCGATATATCGCCTTTTTGTTGTATATTTTTTCCTCCTTTAAAAAAGTACGCGTGCCATTTATACTTTTCCTCACTAGTAAAAGCACAATTTGTAACAAATACACTTCGTAAATACCAAGGTAGTTAGAGTATATACTGAAATTACAGATTTCATAACCAGCTATTGTACGTTTACGACAATAGTTATAGACGGTCATAGATATTGAAATAGAGGCAATATCGTGCTCTAAACCGTTGGATACCGTTCTCACTGAAATATACGACAATTGTAACGTATATTAACACTAACTGGAAATGCTGAACTGAATAACATCCGCACTCCTACTGACAACGCTTTGAAACTTTTGGTTTTCGGAGATCTTTTCTCTCTGCGTAATGCTTATTGCTTTTAGCAATAAGGGTACCAATTTTAATATTATGTGTACTTTTTTCTGTATTTTTTTGGACTGCCTCAGCGGTACTCACTACCTTAGCAGTATCTATAATTATAAATATAGAACCACAGTAAATATTAGGCCATCTACCTTTTGAATGTTTAAAACACGAAAAATCATTCTAACTTATGTGGTCTAGGCACTAGAAGAAACGACCGGCAGCGGGTAATTGGCACCTCAAGATATTTGCTGCATTTATTTTTTAAACTGATAGTTTATAAGCCTTAGGTAAACAGAACATGGACATGGAACAATTTATTTGTCATATTAAACAAGTGCGAATAGTAAGTATACTGTATGCAGTACTTCTGGTGGCCTGGCAAATTATACTCTATTCCTGTCTGACCAGAACACTAACCTGTGACCATAAGTGTGAAATGCACGGACTCTCCACCAACGGTATTGTTGAGCCAGCACACAAAGCGCCCAGCGTCTTCACGCCGCACCGCTTGCAGGCTCAGTAGACCGCTGCCGAGGAGCCGTGCTCGAGGCCATAGAGATGTCTTCTCTATAGGAATTAGCTCTTCATGATGCTCGCGAAACCACCTGTGAGATAAGAAGAATAGAAAACAAATTCAGAAGCTGTGTAAGTATAGAAAAATATTTGGTACGTTAGGAATAATATGAAAGAAAAGACGATTCGCATGAGATGATATGTAAGAAAAAGGAGACGGTGTTATTGAGAAAAGCTACAAATGAAAAGGGAGCCAGTGTTAGTGTAAGGAATAATCAAAAGACTTTTCTTTTGATTATTAATTGATGGTATGAAGGAAAAGTTGATGTCAGTGTGAAAAATGATATTAAATAAAAGTGAGCCGGTGTTGTTGTGGAGATGAAATGAAAGAAACAGGTTGCTGTGTTAATGTGACTAAAGATATAGGTAAAAGAAAAAGAAATCAGTGTAAATGTGAGAAATATTAAGAAACAAAAGGGAACCGGAATTAGTATGAAGAATAATTACGAAAGAAGATCGGTGTTATTGCGAGGAATAATATTAAAGAGGAAGGCTGTGTTAGTGTGACGATTGATATGACGGAATGGAAGAAGAAAATGACGCAGACCCCAAGTAGCAGAGCATTGATAATGTAAAGAAAGATGCGCATGACCTATTCAGACTTTCACTTTTAAAAATTACGTTTACTGCAGTCAAAGTTAAAATAAAATCGTTAGTTTTTATTAGACTATGAATCATGTAAGTAAAAAAAAAAATATATACAATGAAAGAAGATTGCTGAAACTCAGGGACATTGTTATGTATGTATTGTTTATTTCTTTCTTTGTCCTAATGTATACTCCAGACAGTCTTAAAAACTGGGACCAAGAATAAAACAGATCATAAAAACAATTTAGTTGAGCTCCGGTAACAAAATAGTTTCATTAAAGATACATGTTTCTAAAGGTTAAACCACTAAAACATGTGTGTGCCTATTTCTTAGTACTTAATGTCTTGTTGTGACGTAAAAGGGTTTCTTTTTAAGGTGGAAAATCATGATATAATTTCACTTGGTCCGGGTTGAGCGAGGAGTGTCTGATTTTTACTGACTAAAACCAACTATTCTTTCAGTTGCTCTTTTACGTTTCGGGGCCGCGGTAGCTCTTTAGAATAATCCCATAGCTTCAACAGGCATTGCATCGGCCCTAGTGGGGTTGCCATTTTACTAATATACATATCTTTGAGGCTCGTATAAAGCATAAGACACCATTGTCGACGCGAGCTTGTTATAATTTTATGTTATTAATAAATTATTTTATTTATTTAGTGAATTAATTGTAGAAATAATGTACACAGCTCAGACTTCATATAATTAAAAATATTGTGATTTGTAAATGTAATTTTTTGCCAATAAATAAATATGTTTATCTATTTAGTTTAGTGTTTTCCAGAAGGCGAGCTACCCATACTCATTTCTCGCCATCCGCAATCCCAGTGGCTTGAAGTTACCCTGAAACTCCTGAAGCCCAAAAAGTCTCAACCGGGAAACCAACCTGTGTTCTTTTAGTTCTGCCTGGCCTGTTGGTTTAATGGTCTGTGACTATGACTGCTATGCCGGGTTCGATTCCCACCCAAGACAAATGTTTGTGTGATGAGCACAATCATTTGTACTATGTTTGGGTGTAATTTATCTATAATATGTAGATATGTATTTAGAACTATATATAATATGTTTATCAGTTGTTTAGTACTCATAGCACAAGTTCTGTTGTAAAAAAATTACTCCTTGCATTCTAATGGCACAGTAACTATTTCGAACGATCACGCGATGTGAAAGCATACGTTCAACAAGCTGTAGATGTCAATAGTAAACAAGTTGTGACAAATAGGCTCATTGTCACGCGACACATAATGACATGTTTCGCACGGCCTTTCAACGTGACATCGATTCATCGTCCCATACAAATTGTTGCCAGCGATTCTTTTTCTCTTTTCACAAACGGAAATCGCTATCTTTGCTGGGAATTTCCGATACATATCTTGTGCTTGTAAAGCTTCAGAAAAACTTATTTTTCGCACTTTGTTAGTAGACGAACTTTTCAAAGGGTGTCGTAGGTAAATAACATAACCTTTTGTGCCCTCAACTTATAGGTACACTATTAAATTTGGATCTTTTTAATCCCGTGGAGGGTCGATTTGGTATATGAAACATTATCGATTTGTAAAGATGAAATTAAAAAATAATGTACTTTTTTTAAACGAATGTACGAAACTTATTTCTTTAAGTAAACGTCAGCTGGGCGAGTTCAATGATCTCAACGGACGACAACTACCTACAAGGTCATTGACTCAATTGCTTAAAGAAATTAATTTCGTACATGCGTATATTAATTTGAGTTTTAGAAAAAAACAACTTTTTTTTTACTTTACAAATCGATAGTGTTTCATGTACTGGATCGACCCTCCACAGGATTATAATGATCAAAATTTAACGGTATATATGTATATTTTTTTTCATTTGTTTGCGAAAGAAAAAGAAAACTTAAGTAAAGGTGATATCATTAAAGAGAAAATGTTCCAGTATCAAAACTGCGTGATAATATAAGATCAAACGAACTTCGGCAAGTGAAGTTCGATCGATATTATATTAATCGCTTCATTCGAAGATATAACATTCACAACGTAGTTCCTCTACCCTACAAGGCAACTTCGCACTTTTTTTAAATTTACCCCCGTATTTTTTAATTTTTCTTAAGTAGGTCACTCCTAGCAGTTCTGTCAAACCTCATTCTTTTTAGAGTAAGTGAATCTAGCAAAAACTTACTTATGGGCAAGTAGGGTGGGTGGGTGTTTATATCTTCGAATGAAGCGATTAATATAATATCGATCGAACTTCACTTGCCGAAGTTCGTTTGATCTTATATTATATTGCATCGCTTCATTCTTCAGATATAACATTCACAACGTAGATGTTTAGAGATTAAGTTTTTGCTGTTCTTTTTTATTTTTATTTTTTTTTATAATATTTTTTGTTATTTATTATTTCCTTTATTTCTTGTTATACATAATTTTTACATTTTTAAATATTTTTAACATATATATATAAAAAAAAAAAAACATTTAAAAATATAAAAATTTATTATTATTATTATTTTAATTCAATAATAATACCTAGTGTAATTAATTCGATCTAATTATACAATGACAATATTTTAATTTACGATAGGTATTTTATCTATTGCTTGATTCTAATTTATAACAAGTTTTATTTAATTTGTATTTGATGGAAAACGAATAGAACTTGCAAAGTAATTTTCTTCGCGTATGGGCCGACAATATTATTTCGCGAATGTTTGAGAAGCTGCTGTCCAACTAGGATAGGCCCGCGCGGCGCGCCGTGGACGTGGAGTGGCGTGTGCTGTGCGCGCTGAACATCGCCACATCCACGCCGGCGCCGCTCTCACACAACACTAGTTTTATCCAAAGGCTGATTGACTGCGCCGTAGCGCGCCTATAGGGCTGTTTAAACGTTAGGAATAAATTAGGTACGTTTTCGGGTCTAATTTCTTTAGTTCTTTGAAGGTAATCTTCTAAATAAAGTCAATGGGCAAATACTTGGTTTGTCCACAAAGTATGGTTGAAATAAGATTGGTTGGGCTCTACCTGGGGCCGATGTTTTTACGGTTTTTACTATGTCAATTATGACTATATCAATGCCTTTAGCATTTATTTTTAAGTTTGAGGTCTTTGTAAGCGAGAACGTTTGAACTCTGTGGGCTATGCAAACAGCTAATAAAACAGCCAGCATTTTTGATATTTTCGATTGGTGGATTCCTATTTGGGAACCCATTAGAGATATAGTCGAGTGCCAGATTTCAGGTACTCGTGTATTTAGATACACACGGTCGCAACTTGTACACTCCTTACAGTGGTCTTTTGATGCAGTCGTTTTTTCCTATACTATTTCCTAGAAGTAGCGCTAGGGCAGAACGATAGCTGTGTAGGGAACCATATGATGCTCTCTCATCAACTTGATTGGACAAGAAGGTCATGACGCTTGGAATTGACAGCTCAAACATGCTAATATTATTAGCTAAACAAAATTTCCACCATAGTTTAAAGGTAACTTTAGGTTAAGAGCGCAAGCCGGAGAGCACCGCGGCACCCAGAGTAACCGACTTGTAAAGTGGAAGGGAAGATGAAAAGATATTTCATTTTTTTTTTTTTTTTTTTTGCTTTTAGAATAATGATTTCTGAAACAAGCATCATTTTTAACTGGGGATACCAGGCGTGTGATGCTTCTATGGCCATATAGAATACAAGAATTCCTTCGGCTATGTCTAAAACAATTTTTTGTAAGCGTTTTAATATTAATGAAAATGGCGGAAGTCATAAAATAAATTATTGCGCCATCTAACAGTAAAGGCGTCGACGGTGATAGCATCAGAGTCTAGTCACCAATACACGTAGCGCTCGCATTTTGCATTGGTGCAAGAAACGAATAAATCTATAACTGGCTTAGGTACCTAATTTATGTATGGAATTCTTCATTAGATAATTCCCATTCTGTATGTGTTTTTATTATTATTATGTTTTAGATTGTTCGTCGGCTATAACACTGTCGTGTGTGTTTAATTAAGATGCAAACCACCAGATTTTTCGGTTCTCACACCACTGCCGAATAGACCGAGATAAATTGTTTAAATGAGGAAATTGTATTCATCCCATTTATTTGATATAGCTAGTAGCTGGCGTATTATCAATACGTAATATTATAACACAATCAGAATAATTGCGACCACACCATTTTTACACTAAAAATACCACTAAGAGTTTTTAATTGGTATAAACTAGTGCTTGACTGCAATCCCACCTAATGTTTAGCAGTGATGCAATCGTTGATGGTGAAGCGCACTAGTTTATTAAGAGCCTATTCACTCTAGCCTTTTCTCTAGATAGTTAACGTGAAACTTTAGTTCAAAATTTTTCCAGGCGCCATTTATGCGTTTGTTATTACAACAAACACCCCAGCCTGTCCTAGAGGCATCAGTGAATAAGTGAATATTTCTAATGTGAATTAATGTGTGCTTTTATGGAGTTGGATGTGTTAGAAATATTTTTTGACCACCAATTTAGACCTTTTAAAATTATATTTAGTAATATATTTTTGTTTCAAAGTTATTGTTTATTTTCAAGGCTATACATTTTTGACACTCTAAAATTTTTGCGTAAATCCATCCGTATTTTGCTGCGGGGAAAGCAGCGGTAAGTAAGAACTCTGGTTGAGCACATTCTCATAGAGTGCTGTGTGGCAAAAGTGTAAATGTATCAATTAATTTAGAAATATGATTGCGTTTTTGATCTGGTAAGGACATTGATAATTTTTTTTTTTTTTGTTTTTAGGTTTCATACTAAGAATTTGCGTTTCTGTTTTGGTTCTAATTAACTCTTGTTATAAAATCAAGAGATTCTAATAATTTCAAAGTTTCTGTGACGTTATGACGACATTCCGAGTAATTATCATAAATATATAGTTGGTGCAATAGATAAACCGTATTGCATAGCGTTAAATTCGTACAAAACCTTTTGTGCGTTATCGTCCTCGAAATAAAAAGTGCATACTTTTTAATTCTTTCAAATCTATGAATCAAATCTATAGATTTGATTTATGTTGGCCATGAATCCATTATCAGGGATTAATTTAGAAACAGTTCTTCCATTTTAAAATGGAAAGGGTCTTCCATTTTAAAATGGAATTTGGATATAAACTCCTTTAGTGGCTTTAAATTCAAAATAAAGCGCTTTTCACCGTATGATTTGGCAGTAGGGAATATTTTTTATATATTATTTTATCCTTAGTCGGTGAGCATGTTGATATTGCTCCTATATCGAGTAACTTCTTGATAGCCTAATTCATATCCTCTTTTTCTGTCTGTGAGAGACAATTACGAGGTAACATGGTTTGTACCAGAGTTATGTTAAACCAGTGAGTATAAAAATAATGTATTTGTCCAGCATGCACCTGATCTATTGTTGAGGTTGAGCACGCCCTTTATTCGTGTTCGAATACCTCGTTTGCGCCGCTGGCTACGCCTTACGTACTGCAGGGGCTTGTCTCCTCTGGTCTCCGCCCCCCCCCCCCTTGTTCGACTGGTAACGCGAAGGACCTGGCCAGTTTTACTGGTAGTGAGGTCTAGTGATGGCCGATCGAACGGTGTGTGGGGGTTTTTCTGGCACCGAAATCTTTTTTATTTGTAGACCCTGCCTTTCGATAGCATTTGAAGCTTTTTTGTTTAGTTTTAATCCGAACAGAGTACTACCTTTTGTTATCTTCGATAACATTGAGGAATTATTTTCCGGGTGTAACCATTTTGATACGTGCTTTAGTATCTGTATGGTGAAGATGGGACAAGATGCGAGAACTGTCACTTAGCATTTTAATTGCCAGTCATGAAAAGAGTCATCGCCCTGTTTAGGGCTGTGATCCCAGCACCAAGAAGTAGTTGCGACAACTCAATTTTGTTTTGTCGCGGTTTCTAGCCATATCCGTTATAGCAGCCGAAATTTCAGCATTAAGACTGGGTGCTTGCAAAATTGGACAGTTGGAAGGAAAAAGATATATATATGTAGGTATATATATATATATATTTTTTGTAATAACTTGTCCTTGACTTCCATCGGAAGTTTTCTTTTTAAATAAAATAGGCCATCTTTGTGCTAATTTTTTCTCATCAGAGAGCTCCCCAAGTGCGGATAGAATTTCAGAGTCGAGCTCATGTTCGACCAGAGGTACGTCATTCGTTACTGGTAGTCCTGGATCAAGAACTGGTATCTCAGGAACGTCAGTTCGTTGTGGATTAGCAGACTAATCTAAGTCGAATTTATCGGCCTCAATCATAATAAAATGATTTATTTGAGATTGCTAATACTTTGACAAAAATTATATACCTTCGTTCTATCTCTCGGATAGACCCCAGGCTTTTGTCTTATTTTGCAAAAATGTTTAGCTGTCTCATGTAAGACAGGCTATTATTTTGCTTTTATACCTTCGTGTTGACTCACGGCCAACCCCCAGGCTTGCCACGTTCGATTTCGAATCAAGGCAACAAATAAATCTTTAAGATTAGGTATGTATCAATTGGCAATATGAAAATAACATTTTAGCACTTATTCACCAAAATTACATAAAATAAGTAAGTACTTACTGTCAACGGCGCGGTGGCGTTATTGAAATCAACATCGTAATCCGAAATTTCTAACACTCGCGCCATGCGACGACTTTGTTGTCGTTATTTTTCTTCGAATTTACGAATCTTTTTGTTTATTATAATGCTCAAATTTAACTTTAGTACTGAATTTGGATATAGTTAACAAGTGAAACGGAAAAACAACTCAATTTAAAATAATAGAACCGTTAGTTTTGAAAAAGGGGACTGTTCCCAGAGAACACGTGCTTTCGTTGCCTCGCACGGAAAAAGAATGAGGTTTGACAGAACTGCTAGGAGTGACCTACTTAAGAAAAATTAAAAAATACGGGGGTAAATTTAAAAAAAGTGCGAAGTTGCCTTGTAGGGTAGAGGAACTACGTTGTGAATGTTATATCTGAAGAATGAAGCGATGCAATATAATTACATCTAGAACATTACACTTGGCCTATTTATTGTTATGAACTAATAGGAATTAAGGGATATTGCATCATTTTAATAAATAACAACATACCTTCGAAGTTTTGGGTAGTTTTATGATGTTTACGGTATGCCTATAAGTAATTTGCTTCGTTACTCAAAGAACCAAGTAACAACATTATTACTTAGAGTACTTTTATGATTATAATCTTCATGATTTAGGTACTTGAAAGGTATTTTCTATATTATAATAATATTATGATTAATATTTATAGCTTTATGACCGACTCGTGTAACTACGCAAAGAAGAAATAAGGTAGATAGGAATATTTAATATAAAATATTGTCAAGAAGCAATTCGAATTTGTATTATACATGCTTAAGCGAGCTTGTTTGTTTGTTACACTTTCACGCCTTAAAAGTTGATTTGATTGAAATATGACAATTACGAAGAACATATCCTGCAATAGGACATAAGATAAACTTTTTATCTTGATAGTTTGTGGTCTTGGGATAATCTTTTACTATTATGCAGGCGAATCCGCAAGTAAAAGTTAAAATCTATACTAATATGTTATTGTAGTCTTGGAATAATCTTTGAGGTACTATTATGCAGGCGAATCCGCAAGTAAAAGTTAAAATCTATACTAATATGTTATTGTAGTCTTGGAATAATCTTTGAGGTACTATTATGCAGGCGAATCCGCTAGTAAAAGTTAAAATCTATACTAATATGTTATTGTAGTCTTGGAATAATCTTTGAGGTACTATTATGCAGGCGAATCCGCTAGTAAAAGGTAATATGTATAATAATATATAAGAACAAAGTTTTGAGGTTGTTTGTCTAAATGCCAGGGCTAGTCAGTATAATATAGGTTATATACACCGTAAAATTTTGGTCGTTTTAATCCCGTGGAAGATGGATTCGGTACATGAAACAATATCGATTTATAAAGATAAAATTAAAAAATAAAGTACTTTTTTTCTGAAACTCGAATTTAATATACGCATTTACGAAATTAATTTCTTTAAGTAAACGAGTTAATGACTTTGTAGGGAGTTGTCGGTCGTTGCGTACTAACAACCTACAGCTTATTGGCCTCGATCAGCTGACGTTTACTCAAAGAAATCAATTTTGTACACATTCGTAAATTAATTCGAGTTAAAAAAAATACTTTATTTTTCATTTTTATCTTCACAAATTGGTAGAGTTTCATGTACCGAATCGACTCTCTGCGGGATTAAAACGACCAAAATTTAACGGTGTATAATATCACGCTACAACTTACAGAAACAGAGCAGTAACACAAGACGCGAGTGAAACCACGCGAGTCTGCTAGTCTAATAATATGTCTACCGGAAGTTCTTTATGAGTCGCGCAGACATTTTTATCGGACGAAATAATGGGAAATATTCGCAACTAATGCCGTTTCAAGTACTTAATAACCCTTGACATAGTTTATATGAAGGGAAATTTGTTTGGTATTGAATTACACCCCCTAGGGGTTGAAATGGAGCAACTTATTCCGGATCTGTCCAGATAATGTTACGCGAAAGAGACTGTCGCATAGTTTCAGCTTTCAACTCGTTTCAGAAGACTATTACATGACAGCAAAAGCTTTGTGAATACGGTCTAATATCCTATGCGCAAATTCACGGAAATGAAATGGCTATGTGGCGCGAAATCTTCAATGTTCTCCAAGTTAGGTTCCCTTTTAGAAATAGTTTTGAAAGGAGTTGAAATGCACCGAGACATTTGCATTCTAAAAGGTTCCGCGAACTATGGCTGGATATGAAAGTTTATGGCGTATTCAGCTCGCCACGGTAATTCTTTGAAAACATAAAATGTTATCAGTTCACTCAAGTAGTTTGTGAACTTTTATGTAGTCTATAACTCTCTGACGTTTAGAAATCACCTGAGATTTTATTTAGGTTTAGTTCTTCATTTTCTTTTTATAGTTCCCTTTGTTATAGCTTGAGGAGTTTTAGTAAATATCACATCATACTAATATTATAAAGGTGAAAGTTTGCTGTGTGTTTGTATGTTTGTTATTCTTGAACACTAAAATGGCTGCGGGGATTTGAAAGAAATTTTGCATGCAGACCAAGTATGTATATCACACTTTTTGTTCCTAGAGTATTTTCCCATGGCATAATTTTCTAGTTTCACGCGGGTAAACACATTGGCAGAAATTAGTAGGCAATAATTAAAATTATAATCACGCTAATGGATGTAAAGACGAAAGTTTGTAAGTATGTGTGTATGATTGTTACTCCTTCAAGCTTAAAAGCTCAAAGAATATAGGTGAAATGTGGCACATGGGTAGACCATGCCCTAGAATGGGAATAGAGGTGCAGGCTGGTGGACGGCGAGCAATGGGTAGCTCGCCGTCTGACCATCCGGTAACCGTCCGGACCGAGCCCAAGTCGTCGAAGGCGCGTATTGTTCTACGCGCGCCTCAAGGAGTTATCAGCCGTAGGGCCAGATGGTTCGAAGCCTACTGGGGCCAGGGGGCAATGTGAAAACTTTACACCCAGGGCCCTGGAATGAAGGTATAGAAGGAACAGGAGTGGGTTTTTTAGTCACTAAAAGTCAGACACTATCTCTCGTCTAACCCAAGGGTACGGATATGTCATTGAATGACTTTCCCCACCTCAAAAAATGCTCTGGAATAGCACATAGTTCGTTCGTTACGTTTTAACGTAGATAATATTATTTTTTAGGTATACTTAACCTAAGTTTACCTATAAAAATTTAACATATTACAGGGTTATACAGCGACATAGTTTTTTAGTCTAGTTAGGTACTCTATTTTGTCCAAAAAGCAATAATAAAGAGAAAGTTAAATTCATTTTAACTGAATTAAATCGAAATCAGTCAAATGAAATAACAATTAAACTGAATTGAGTAGACTTCAACTCTAATAAATTAAATTAAATTAATAGTATTAAATCGACATAAAATAAATGGTGTTGAATTAAATTGAATAAGAATAAATTGTACTGAATTGAATTAAATAAAAAAATTGATTTCAATTAAATGGAATTAAGATCATTCGAATTAAATTATATTGTATTAATTATGATTGATTATTAAAGAATTAAATTATTTTGTTATACATAAGGCATTGTATTCTGTAAAGTCTTATCACAGTCTTCACTTTCTCTTTCTGTTATTCATATGTTAAGATGTGGACGTTGGAGTGGGTTACATGTTTGTGCATCTAGTCTTAAGGATTTTTTTTTTATAAAGATGTGCTTAAAAAGGAGCAATCTTTTCGTTTGTTTAGGCACTAGTTGCAACCACATTTAAAAGATAAATAGCAAGTGAAGCGAGTTCTGCCAACCATCGACCCACGAGTTCGGTTTGCGCGGTTATTTGACTAGACATGGCCAAGTTTGGCCGCTGAAACTTGGCAACATTTTCTTGTGTGTACTTACTTGGTTTTCAGGTACATAACCAAAGTTCCAACCGACCTAGGTTATTAACTCATGTTGATTCAGTATATAGTTATGTTAGTTTTTGTTTGTAGTGTTAACCTCAAAAGTCGATGAATGACCGCATCTATACTGTCGTCGCGCATCATCAGCCTCGCACTAGTACTTTTTGAATAGTTTGAAGTTATAATTAAATGTTTTATGTGTTAAAACTGAGTTTATCTTTAATGGAAAGATACCGACTCAAAGCTACTTTAAAATCGGTGACCTTTTCGTATTGGTCTCCACACGCTGAGGTCTGAACGGCAACATAACAGCAGTGTAAACGATCACATTATGAAAATCTATTTAAATTACACGCCATTTTGCTATCCAGAGACAAGCTAAGTACAACAGCAACATAGATAGAGCTACATTTCCAAGGGTATAATGCAATTTACTGGGTTTTGCGGGCTAAATTGCTCCTTGGCAGTTAAAACGAATCACGTCGCGTGGGGATTATAAAATTGCGGTTAAAATCTCGACGCGAGATCAAAACGCGTTGACGACGAAATAAAACGGCCAGTTTGTCCGTGGCGTGTATTGGCAGGTTTAAGGGATTCAAACTGTGAATTTTATCACGGTTTTTTTTTTCGATCAAACGCTTGTTGTCCACTCTACGTGGAAGCTATAAAATGCCAGCTTAATTTTGGACTGAGGCAGAGCTGAGGTACTTCAGTAATAACGTTGGAATGTAACTGAATACATTTGTTAAAACGTTTTCGGCTTTTATATTGATACATCGAAGCCACCAGCACTTTTCCAGGAAATGGCAGAAATATTAAATTTCATTCGAATGGAGCGCACGAGGTAAATTCTGCAAATACAATTTTACTGAATCGAAAGCCCACGAATATTAGATGCAATCGTGAATTGTGTAGGTAGTATTTGATTTAGCCAATTCAATGGTCACACGCGTCACTATTTCTGTAAACAATAGTTGAATGTTGTTTATTTTAATACCTTTCAATTAGGAGTTTACTATTTATGTTAAAATAGGTAACACGAAACTGAATAGTATAATTATATTTCCGGAAAATTACAGTATAACATACAGTCAAACAAGGTGACTAGAAACGCAGGGGTGAATAGAGACAAAACTTATAAATAGATTAGAAAAACTTTGACAACAAAGTTTTATTTTCAATAAAACATTGATAGTTTTAATGTGACATTCAGTCAAAAGCTGCAAACAATTTTAGAAAACGTGTAACTGTAACCCTTAATTGAAGTTTGTTTCTATTCATTCCTGCGTTTCTATCCACCCTACTATGTACTACGTAAATGTAAGCAGTTAGTAAAGCGTAGAATAACGGTGCGCAGAAAGCTTTATTCCTAAAACCTTTTAAACGAATCAGCAACCGATGGCCATAACGGGCTCACAAGACCTGTTTCTGAAGTAAAAACTAGGTCTTTAGCCTCTTTGCGCCGTGATGCCAGTCTCCACGACTCCGTTGTTTGCTTACTGAAGCGATACCTTTTAGCTAGAGGATACAACCGCAGAAAATGTTGCTGTGTTTTTTTTTTCTATGTCGAAATGTATTATACAGGTTGATTTTCTTATCTTATTAAAACGAAGAGTATTTTACAGTTATAATTTAAAGTAGTCAGGGCTTTACACCTTTTCATAAAGGATCATACTTGGAAATTTGACAGATGACTGGTCTGTTGGTCTAGTGGTTAGGGGCCCTGACTGCTATGCGCCCAGGACAAGTGTTTGTGTGGCCAGCACAATCATTTGTTCTGTGTCTGGGTGTAATTGATCTATAATGTGTATGTATTTAAATACGTAGGTATGTTTATCATTTGTATAGTACACATAACACAAGCTTTTTGTAGCTTGGGACTAGACGTTGTTGTGTGATAGTTGTGTGATATATTTTATCGATCGAATTTTGCATCATTTCTTTGAAAATCTGTTTGTGGAGAATATTTTTCTTTTTCTTTATAATATTACGAGGCTGGAATGGCTTAGACAATTTGGTCACAGCCATTCCAACCTCGATATTAATTTCTAACAGCCGTAGGTTATTAATACATATATTTCGAAAATATAATATTATCAACACAAACTACATTGAAATCATTGTTTACCTTTAAAAAAGAAATTCACTTTATTTTAGCACTTTCCTTAACACTCAACCTACTACAATTATATATATCTACACTAAAGTGAAAAAATAAAATAATAGAAAACCTTAACTAACTAAAACCAATCTAAAATGTGGAGTCGAAAAACTCCTCCGTCCCCGTCATCTAGTAATTTGTCCAAAAGGCTGGCGGCCAATGCCACGCTGTATGACTATGCTTATCGTCTGGCTAAAGTAAAAGCCAGTCCTTGGGTCACGCGAAGTGTCAACAGTTGTAGATTGTTTTAATTAGTTAAGTATTCACTTGAATAGGTACTATTGTGGATCTGTGAAAGGATTTCGTGGAAATTCTAGACTCGAGAAATGTTATTTCGGAATAAACTATCTTAAATCACGTAACTCTTGTGTTTTATGCACTAGGTTTTTATTTTATGTAAACATTTTTTTTCCATTTTTTCTGCGCACTTTATGTCTTCTTAATAACAAATAAGCAATAAGTTTATTACGATCCATGGCAGAGAGACGTCTTTTCCCACTCAAAAATTACGATGGACTGGTTATCCCTGTAGGATACGTAAACGCTAGTTATGTATAAACGAACAAAAATAGTATATATAATATATACTGAATATACCTATTTATTTATGTAAATAAAATGAACACCGAAATATGTAACACCGATCTTTATGAACGAGCTACCCCCAAATTTGATATCATGTGCTAAATTCAAATACCAACTTAAAAAAAATCTGAAAAAGCACTATCTGGCACTGTGTCCGTAGCCATGTGGATTGCGTAACAAGCAAGCCCCACATTCTGCATCCATGAACAGGGATGAATGTCCATGGTTAAGGAGTGTGGGATTGTTTGATTTCGTACCTATGTGTCCCATTATTTTATTTTGTTAGCTTAGCGTAAGTTTATTGAATACGTCTTAACAAAATTTGTTTAAACGTGAAACGAGAACATCTGCCGACAAACTGTTTTACAGTTTGGGAGAATTTTATAATGTAACAATGTAAGCAAATTTTTAATAAACAGAACATGAGCCACAAAAAGTAGGTAGATGGGAAAAGACCCAGAGGCCGATACATTGGTCAGACCAAATCCGTGCTACACTGGAAACCGCAGTATACGATGCCATCCACATCGCCGAAGATAAACTACATGACGAAATATAGTTCAAAAAAATTAGTCCTTAGCATTAAGGATAAACGACGCATGGAGGAGGACCTACATATGTAACGTGGTAGGATACCCAAAATAAACGTTTAAACTTCGAAGGATATTTATTATTTTAAAGTCAATTGTACCACTGTTATCACTGTATTCGTGTCGCCTCAGGGCTCAGATTAAGCTATTAAAAGAAATCATAATGTCGCTTTGTTCAACTCAAAGGGCAATAAAGAGGCCTGTATTTAGATTTTTCTTGAAGATATTCGCAGGAGAACCAAGGTTACATACATAGCTCAAAGAATTGGCAAACTTAAGTGGCAGTAGGCAGGGCACATTGCTTGTAGAGATGTTCCATGGAGCAAGTTTCTGAGGTTGAGACTACGTACCAGAATATACAGCTTCGGAAAACTTTCCACTTTGTGGAACAATTACCTGATGAGGACCACGGGAACGCACAGGGCCGGTCGTTGTGGTGATACTGGAATTAGGCCTATGTCTTACAACTGAAATAATGTTGCTTGGGGAATGTTGCTCGTATTAAAATTTAGGTGGTGGACCTCAATACAGCCTTGCGGTGGAAATCTTCAAACAACTCTTGCTTGCTTTGGGTGAAGCGAGAGAGTGTGTGACTAAAATTCACTTAAGTTCCTTCAGTTGCCCTTTGCGTTCCGGGTCCAGTATAACTCTTTCCAAATATCCCACAACCCAGGGATGTTTAGTTATTCGTGCACATACGACGTAAGTGGTGGACGGTCATATTTAGGACTGTAGGTTTACAATAGGCACTATCAAGGTGTGCGCGGCGCATGGTTTCCGCAGGTCCTGCCCAGCCAGTAACTATCCGGTGCATACGCGCCTTTACTGCATCCTTTGGTTCTATATATTATGTGAGCTACATGTAATGATTATAAGGTGTGAACTCACCTGTAGCTCGGCACAGGCCAGGCGTGCGCGGCGCACGGTAGCCTCACGTCTTGTCCGGCCTGTACTCGGCGTGTGCGCGGCTCTATCGCCACTCGCGGCCGCACGCCTCCCTTTGGTTCTGTCACTATTATGTGACCTGTCAAAGCAAAGACACGGCGTAAATTAGATAATACTTTGTTTGCTAATCTAAAATTATTTTAAAAATTGCGTAAAGGTATATTGCGTTATTTTTGTTGTGACATGTATTACCACTTGGTGTAGTAAATAATTATTTAATTACCTACACATAATGATAAATATTAATAAAAAAATATTTAGTATTATTTTATATATTGTGGCCAGGTACAACGTCTATAGTTTGACGACACGCATGCTGTCCTGTACACCCAAATGAATTTTGAAGAATTGTACAAAATTCCGCTATTTTATTCAATTCGTATCTTGTTATCGCTAGGCAGTGTTCCATACGACCAATTTATTAGATCAAATGGGCAATTGAGCAACATAATAAGTTTAGTACGCTTAAGATCCAAGATTAAGTAGGTACGATATTTTGTTTAATTGAGTGGAAACAGTTACAGCCCCTTAATACAAGAGACACAAGATTACAAGAGGATGGTAGGTATGCTAAACTTAGACTTACATAATATATATGTACTAACCTATATAATCTGTGCCTACACATAGTTAGTAGGTACGTACGGTTCAAAATGGTGAACCGATACTGAAAATTAAAAACTTTTTAAAGTTCATTTTATATAATAAATACTACTTTCAGGTGACAAAAAAAAAACTGTAAACAGCATCAAAATTGATTATTAAATTAAGCAACAATTAGCACTTTAAATATTGATATGATTAAACGTGAGGCGTGGTTGGAACATCTTTGGTACGCATGTGTGCTAATGGCGGAGACGTCACATTTCAGTATCCTTTTTCTTTTAATAAAGCTTACTTCCATAATATTTAAAACGAAGTAGGTAAAGTCACAAATATTTTATTTAGTCTCTTGAAATGTATGGTCAGCCTGAATATTATTCCATGATTTTGCTAAGAGGAGCTATTGTCTGCCAACTCATCTTCTGATCTTAAGGTTGGTCTACGCTAAAGGCTCCTTTATCGTAGAACCACCTAAATACTTAATCAATGGTAAAATATAACTACTCACCAAAGTATTGACTAGTGTAGAGTGTCCCGGTGACGCGGTCCCGCACGCGGCACCGGAACGCGTTGTGTCGGTCTCTCGGACTCACTCCGCTGATGTATAATGCGCCGTCGTCCAGGCGCTGGTACTTAGACCCTACAGCAAGTAATCGTTTATGTTGTCTTACAAAAAGGTAAACTGAGAAAAAAATATACCTTCGTACATGGACTCTGTATGTGAAATCTACATAATATATCTTCATCCTTACAAAGCTAGATCATTACGTGGTATTTCTGATAATTGCAGTAATTCACTAAAATATCATTTTCTTTAGTGCCTTATTTTTAGCAGTTGTGGAATTTTTAATTATCAGAAAACCATTACATTGTAAAACAAAAAACATGAAAATATGGCACGGTTTGCTTATAATCGAATCACTAACGTGACAGTGTACAAAAGGCCTTATTATGAAATTGCAAACACGTACTGAGTGAGTAGCCACCCGGATGCGTGGTCAGTGAGGCTTTTCTTGCTTCCCTCAGTAAGAAGATTCCTTTACCCTGAAGTGACCTTTACATCGTAAACAATGGTGTTATTTGATTATGTGATAGACAATTTTTACGAAAGCTTTTTATCAAGAAAGCTTTAAGTTAGTGATAAATGATATTTATTTTGTTTTTTTTTAAAGTACACTTTTACATGTCAATATTTTTTTTGTCAGTTTAAACTAGATGAGGCCGGTATTTCTTAGCTGACTACCCTGAGAAGAAATACCAAAACAAACTCACGGGTCATAGTCTCTTCAGTAAATATGTAATGGTCAAATAACATGGGGATCATGCTGATCTGTCTGAAATGGTCTTTTGAAGAAAGAACCATACAGATTTTAGTGGACCTGTCCAGTCAGTGCAAGCATTTGTCAGTATTCGCAAAGCTCAACTCAGGTCTACTAAGGAGCTCAAAGTTGACCTTCAACTATGTGGAGAACTTAACCTTTATACACTTGCCTTTTGTTTTGTCTACGAGTGGTGTAATATGTATGTGACCGAACATATAGTAAAATAAACAAATAAATAAATAAAATAATATTACACAACTATCACACAACTCCGTCTAGTCCTAAGCTAAACAGAGCTTGTGTTATGTGTACTAGACAACTGATAAACATACTTATATATTTATAAATACATACATATATAGATAAATTACACCCAAATAGTCGTAAATATGTAAACGTAAAATAAATATTTAAAAGCAACCCCATAAAGTACATAACCTTTTCATTTAGGTCGCGTTAAAATATCATACAAATTGAATTCACTATACTAATTGAAACGCAGGTGTGACGGAAACACATTTTCACAGCACCGCCCAATGTCCACATTAAATTAAATTAAATTCATTATTACTCCGCAACACTCTGATTCAATGTAGTCACAGTAACATAAGGTGTAAACATTTGAAGAAATATTCATTTCTACTGGGCTGCATAATCCCATTTCAGAGCTTAAAAGTTTTGTAAGTTAGCAGGAAACTCAACTTTCAGTTAAGCTCGCCTATGGATTTGTATTCTTCTGTCACTGGGTACACTGTAGTTCTAGGTATAGTTAAGACCTATCTTTATTAATATTATACAGAGGATTTTTTACTTGTAGTGAATAAACTACAAAACAAAAAATAATTGGATCGATATTAAAAAATCTTTCACCATTAAAATGCTATTTTATCAAAAAAAAAAATCACTGATAAGAGTTAGTATTCAATAATCATGAACCTATTTTACTTACATGAGTAAAATTATGACACGTTCAAACGTCCATTTTAACGCATCAATTTATTTTGCGCGAAAATAAGATTCCAGATAAAATGTAATTGCGTGTGTCGCCGGGTGACAAGTGTTTTGATGAGAAAAGCAACAATTTCCTTTTGGCGCGAATTTCTTAGATCACAAAAAAAATCTTTTTTCGAGAGAGAATCGTCAGCTATCTTGTATAAATGGAATGAATGAGGTCATAGAGACGTGACTATGTCAATATTATTCGTACAATCGACTATATTGAATATAATTTATCTTATGAATATCACGTATTTAATGTAAATCATAACTCGATATCTAGAATAGTTATGGTATAGAGACATGTAAATCAAATTGACGACCACAAAAGAACAGTTTATTGCGGTCATTTCTCTGATTAATGCAGGGCTATTGTAAATTAAACCATTTTCAAATACGATTACGTCGATTATAAACGATTTGTATTATGGCTGCTATTATTATATATTGGGCCAAGTGGAAATTCAATTCTAGACGGAAAAATATTGTGGGCGCATTTTTGTGATGTGATTCTTTCAATGTCTGAGTTATTTCTTCCGGATAGAGACATAATAAAGTTTTATTGAATGAATTAAATGAAGTATTAGTATTAGGTAGCAAAACATAGAACTATTAGTGCCTTCACAGTTAATTAAAGAACTACCTTTTGTCACAAAAAAATAAAAAATATAACCCAACATGTCCATTTGGGAGTTTTAATATCTACGGTAGGTTTGTTGGTCGGTGTTGATAACGCGTATAAATAAACGATTACCCAAATCACTGATATAACTGAATCAGACCGGGTCGTCACTGAACCAGTCGGTGCTGTTGACGCTCTCGGAATAGTATGGGATGCCATACCCATAGTATAGATCAGTATAAACTGTTATAGTACGCGGAAAATAAGTTGAGCCACGGCTACGCGCCGTCACTTCGACTGAGACCAGAAAATCAGTTGTAATCCTCATCACACAAGTTGAACCATCATGACGGTCGACCTTGAATGCGTAGTAACCGATTTTCGGGTCTCAATCGAAGTTGAAGTGGGGCGGGGGGGGGGGGCGCAAATGGTTCGACTTATTTGCCGCGTAGGTACAATAGGTACCTAAATATTTACTCACTTCGACCTGGTCGTCAGTGAACCAGTTGGTGCGACGCGTTCGGCACAGTGTGAGGGAAAAGCTATTAATTTTATGGTACACCTAGATTAGAATAAACCGCTATCTAAATGATGCGGCACGTTGACCTGGTCATCAGTGACCCAATAGGTGCAGTTGCCGTGCTCGGCATAGTGTGTAACCCATTTACCATTACTATGATATATTTTAAGATCAGTATAAATGTTACCTAAATGATGCGGCACGTTGACCTGGTCGTCAGTGAACCAGTCGGTGCTACTGACGCGTTCGGCGCAGTGTGGGGGGACCACGCACCGGAGCACCACAGCGTTTCCCGCCATCACGTACTCATCTGGCACGTGGATCTCCCATGGAATATTTAGCGCTGTGGACAAAAGTGAATGATTTTTCTGTGAGTATTTTCATTGAAATTATGAAGTCTAGATGAGGAGAGGCCACCGACAACTGGATGCAAGAGAAAGAAATACAGTTCTTTCAAAAATAAATAGTGCTCTATGTCATGCCATAAGGTGCACAAAGAATAAATAATATCTTTAATTAAATGAACCACCCTTCTGTTTATGTAAAACCTTTCCAATATCGATATTATTGTTTTCTTATTTGCATCACTAATTTTATTCTTTAATGGAAATCAAAATAAAAAGCTATTGTATAATTTCAAGAAAGTAGACACGTTTAGACTAATCAGGATTCTGCTTAACAAAACATTTTTGTTTTTCAAAGGAGTACTAGTGGCAATTTAGTAGCAAACGTTTAAAGAAAGGAAAAAAATAAGGTTAATTAAAGTGTCACATAGTCTCAGATAAATTGACTAGGTACTTGATACCCTCATCTTGTTAAAGAAAAAACTAATCCACTACTCCAGACAACTTGTCGACAGTTTTCTACAATTTTCTTAGTTTTATTTTGTGGAAGTAAGGCAGACTTTCTAGTCATACAAATGCAGGAAAAAATGCTTTACAAATTGGGATTCATCGTTTCAGCCGAAAGACGTCCAATGTTGGATAGACCTCCTCGAACTGTCACCACAATGACTGGTCCTGTGCGTCTTGCATCCATCGGATTTCCGTGACCTTTACCGGGTCATCGAGTCATAGGTTCACCTTGTGAGAGGCCTTCCAACAGTGCATCTTCTTCCAATAAGCTGTTGCCACTCCAGAAGCTTTCGGCTTTATTGACAACCTTTTTTTAATTATAGATAGGCTCGCGTTTGATCACCTGATGGTAAGCGATGATGTGGCCGATGATGGAGCACGCTTGCCTAGAAGTATCTTATTCACTCTTGACTTAAGTTTTAGCCATCAGGAAACACAGGTTCTGCAGGGAATTCCACTCCTTAGCTGTACGCACTATAAATGTGTTCCCACGTCGCTCTGCACGTATAAGTGGGATTTCCACCATGTACCGTATCTGTTCTACGAGCAATTTGCCTTGCCCACTGCTATTTAAGTTTGGCTATTCTTCGGTCTTTGTTGGTAACCTTGGATCTTGATTTCTGGCTAGAAATTGCGATTGTCTATCGAAAATTCATTTAATAAATTACAGCTGTAACGAGCTTTTGACATCGTGTTCGGATCACATTAATTTTGCAACCATTTTTGTTCAACTGAGCCATAATTTTGCAGAAGTCGTTCATAAGTTTATCACAGATTACAATTATGATAATCGGATTCAAAAACCATTTGTGCCAGTAATTATTTATAGGTCAGTACTCTGCACAGAGTAGGCCACAATTAAAAGACTGCTGACTACGTTTTTATCCCAGTAATCCCTTTTAACACAAACGGCAAATACTTCGCGCAGCCCTAATTGAGGATTTGAAATCGCTTTCATCTACGCTTCATTTAGTTTATTTCCCATGAATTGTTGCTGGGGACACGGTACATTTTATCTAGAGGACCCTCTATTAACATTTCGGGGTATCTAAAACGCCGTATTACGTTACTTAATTTATGAAAGGAATGAAATTAAAAGATACGAGTTTCAACTTACATTATTTCATCAGAATCTTCACCATGTATTTTATTTAAAAACTTTTTTGGTGAATAATTAAAACACACCGAATCTAAAATTGAAAAAATCCCGCCAAAAACTGTTATTATAAATAAAACAAAAGACTCATGACGTACGCTTCAATTCCATTTTCAAAAATTTGATAGCTCAATTCCTGTGCGCTGCAGTGTGCCAGTATTTTTTTTATATTTTTGGTATGAAAATCCAAACTTTTTACAAATACGATTACCTAAGACTGGTTGGTGTTTAATAAAATTAGGTTAAACAACTATTACCAATATAATATGAAAAACGTTTTTTATTAGCTTTCATGGTTGCGATATATATAAGCGATATTACAGAAAATATAAAACACACACAAAAAAAAAACAATAAGTAAGTATTTAAATCCAAAAATTAATAAAATGAAATTAATATAAAGTAACGTAACTTATAATTCCAATTCAATCCAAAGATAATTTAATAACACTTCAAAGCAACGCGTTTTCAAAAAACGGCTATTTCATAGGTAGACCTATTATGCAATAATCGCGAATTCAAATTTTTAAATTAATTTAGCGTTCATAATTAATGTAACGCCATATGATTTGCAACTTCTATAGGTAGTAAAATGTATACTGGCAATACAAATTGCTATGTGAATAAATTAATTATTGCTAGTAAAATTCAGAATATGTAATAATGTTAGCGTATTTTATGAGTAAAAAGCACTGCATTTCAGCAATTAATTATTCTGCTTCCGAGATGAGGTTAGAGATGCTTTGCTGAAATTAGGAACTCGACTCAAGTTGAGGTTAACCGAGACGCAAAACCAGTATTTAGCTTTACTCTAGCTTGTTACACTACATTGATTTACACAACCTTATTTTTACTATATGCGAAACCCGAAACACGTGTCTATTATTTTTATGTAAAGAATCTATGTACAAAATTTCATTAAAATCGCAAAGTTGTTACCTGGCTATTCACACAAACATATGGCCACCGGGTCATCCGGGCGACTTATATATTGTTTTGCTCCCGCACCCAGCTGTGCGCTGGCGCCTAAACACCCGCTATGACCTGCCGTAACTGGTACTGTACTTAGTGTCGGTGGTGTCCAACTTGTGACCTTCTTTAAATATTTTTGAAGAAAAAAATTGTCGTAAAAACTATTGGAATCGATTCAGTTAGTAATTCTGAACAAACTATATTAAGGTTTCGCATATACTAAGAAGAATAATGTTGTATACAGAAAAAGGGAACAGTGCAGTTTGTTATTTGGTGAAGTAAACTTGAGACTTATTGAACTGTAGCTTCGTCTCGAGCCAATTTTCTGGTCAAGTGCAAGACGAACTTGCGAGAAGTGTAGTAAGTTTTATACAATTTATCTCTCTTACATTTCGTTTTTCACTGAATTTGAGATTGTTATTTAGACTACATTCTTGAGAAATTTGCTGCCTTTTTTTTGTTCTGTAGTTAGAGCAGTCAGGCACTAAAATAAGGTTAAGCATCTGTGAAGAATGGGAATATATTGTTGAACTTAACTTTTTCTTAAATAATTTTTCGATCCTTCATTCACTGTACTGTCGTAAAGGAACAGGGCGTGTATCTGTATTTGAGCGCGCACTTGTTTTTGCGCACGCTCTTGTACCCTATAATATCACCTGCGTCCTTGGCTGATCTTCGTTGTACATTAACTTCTTATTGATAAACATTATATTTTTAGTTTAAACAGTTTACCCAAGTTGGAAATGCAATAGTATTTTGGGAAATTATAGTAGGAACTTACAAATATTACTTTTATCAAAAAAAAAAAAAAAAATAGATATAAAGAATTATATTATTTTTATACAAAATCTCATGCAGATTATAAAATACATTATAAATTAAATATTTTTTCAATTCATTTTTAAACATTATTACCATTTAATTGGTTACTAGCTGGTGGTAACCGATTGGGCACTGACACTGTAATCGGTCGGAAAATGTATGGTTCCTATAGGGTCAACTACAGTAAAGAATTCGCCGGAAATTGTATCAAAAGTAATACCATCCATTCCATCACTTACCAGCATGTACATGAATGTTCTTCGACAGCACTGCGAACCCGCTGCTGAGACGCAGTCGGCACCGGTAAGTGGTGGCGTGCACGTCTCTCCTGAAGCGCTCTGCTGGGAAGGGGGGCAGCTCCAGGGAACCATTGGCCAACACCCGGCGGAGTCCCGTCAGCGAACTGGCTATGGTGTTGTCTGGGAGTAGCCAGTCCAGCTAGGAAGAAGAATGGTCTATTAGATAATTATGAATGTACCTACAGGTTAGGACCATAATTCCATTAGCATCTTAAGTTAGTTATTTATCTGTACCTCTACCATGAGTTTTAAGCAATAGTATTCGTCGCTACTCGATATCGATGCCGTAAATATTTTGTATGGCAAATTTTGGTTCTGCACTATTGCTTTAAACTTATGGTAGAGGTACTGTAGAGCCGGGTACAGACTGTTGTAACGAAACATGCAAGGTAAAACGCAATTAACGAATTCGCCATCGACATTGTCGCACTTTATCAAGCAATGTAACAGAATTTCCATAGTGTGGACGCCCTGCGCGCGCGAACCATGCACACTGCACACTACGCGCGCGAACAGAACATTTCTACAATGTGAGAAGATACATGGTCGGTTCGTGCGCTCACTGCGTCCACACTTATGAAATGCTCCTTTCATGTTACCTTGCATGTTAGTTTATAGCAGTCTGTACCCTGCTTAGGATTATGTGCATATAATATTTTAAAAAATGTGACTGTATAGTTTTTGTAATGTGTTTACAAAAGAA
Organism: Leucania comma; assembly: GCA_958295575.1. NCBI lineage: Eukaryota > Metazoa > Arthropoda > Insecta > Lepidoptera > Noctuidae > Leucania > Leucania comma. The sequence continues at coordinate 13,565,247 of OY282480.1, read as the reverse complement.
GAGATTATATATTATGACTATAATTTGGACGTGTCTTCTCAACGTATACTTTCACGCTGTAAAACAGCTTTCAAAGAAAAAATATGTAAAGGAGGATTTAAACATTGTTTTAACAGGTAACTTTCTTTTTTTTTTGAAAGTGTTAGCATTTTTGTATATTACGTATGACCGCTTAAGATATTTTATTTTATAATCTCAGTTATGATCTAAATCTATATATTTATATATAAATGGAGTAACCGACTGACATATCAACTCACAGCTGAAACTACTGAGGTCTTTCTATTCGCGACAGCATTAGACAGAAGTTAAAAGAGATTGTTTTTAGGGTACACTTTGTAATAAAAATACTAACAGTATAATGTATATTGTGCTTAATTACAGTTAAGACTGATGCTGTTATAATCAACTTATATACACACTGTTATACTTAAATAAAGAATTCATTTGAACTATCCATATTTTAAATTTTTGAAAGGAACATAAAATTTTGCATAAAACTTTTGGTTTCTTCATGATGTAGGCGAGCACTAAAAAAGGTTTTTAATAATTCGACTTTTAAAGGGGTGAAAAGGGGGAAATTCATTTGTATACAAAATTTTATTCCTTGGTCGTATATTATCCTGGTACAAATTCTAATCAAAATGAATTATAAACACAGTCAAGGGCGTCGCCAATCCTACGGCCCCCTCCTAGAGAATAGAGAAAAAAATTAGTCTTTATTTTTTTAACTAATCTGTCACATTCGTAACATTTGTTAACCACTTGTAGACTTGTCATATATAAAAACTCTATTAATTAAAAGGACCTATTGAATAAGTAAAATGCGCCTTCAAGGAGGTCACTTTAGTTTTGGTAGCTTTAACGTTTCACTGGCTGGAACTATGGTGGGGGCAGGCAAAATGGCGCAACGCGCTTGTTTGGTGTTGCGAACTCAGCACTTTCAGTGCTAGATTCAGCACTATTATGGCTTTTTTTTTTTTTTTTGGTAGGTAAAATCATCCAATGACAAATCCCGCCCTTGGGTGGGGCGGGAAATAGTGTCAGACTTTTACTGACTAAAAACCTACCTTTCCGTTCCTTGCCTTTGTCCCGGGGCCCGTGGTGACACTCTCGCATAACCTTTGGCCCCAGTAGGCTTCGGCCCTGCTGGACCCCTACAGTTTGCTGACAACTCCTTGAAGCGCGGGAACAGTGCGCGCCGTAGACGACCTGAGCTCGGACCGGTCTGTTACCGGACGGACGGACAGCGAGCTACCCATTGCCCACCGTCCGCGAGCCCGCGCCTACGGTGGCCGGAAATCGGGATCGGAATCCCGGCGGCCTTTGTCTAATGCGGTCGGCCTCCTCCTTTGCTAGCATTACTGCTTCGCAAAAGGAGGCGACCGCCTGTCACTCCTCCTCGCTCCGGAGCATGGCTTAAGAATTTTGGCGGAGACTACAGTCCCTTTGGACATTTTAGTGGGTATTCCATCTATTTTAGCACTAAAATGTTGCAGTTTTCACTTGCTCTTACTTCAAAAGCTCTCGACTATGACTAAAATTCATACGTTTGCCATGGTGACCTGAAATACAGGCCTTGAGCCAAGTATAGGCACCAGTCTCCCATAATGTAAAGCTCATCCTATATGTTACCGTAGAAATAAGGCTAGCAATTAAGAGTTATATTGTGGAGAAAATAAACTTTTATTATTATTCTCTATACTTCCAATAGCACCCCTCCCTTTATTATCGGCTGGCGACGACCTTGAACACTGTCATTGTAACTTTTTCGAAATTAACCTCAAGTACGGTTTGAAGGCTGTTAAAGTTTTATGAAAACATTCTTACGAACGAAGTCCTTGGCAAAGTGCTAGTAAAAGAGTACATTAGAACATGCAGTCTGTATTACAGGCTGAATTCCGATTTCTACACCACGTCATAAACAAAATTTTGAATTTGAGTTCTCGTAATTATAATGTTTTGATATTTATCATAGTACCTACCTATTTATTAGTTTATTATTTCAAGGCGATCAGAGAATCTTACTGTTATTACAATTATATTTCAAATAGGTATTTAGCCCAATACAACAGTGTTGGGCACATCACAATCACGGCGGTAAGTCTCCTCTTTGAGGAGTGGCTTTGATGATTTCCCACCTCAATTTTTAATCTTAAGAATGCTTTGTGTTATCAAGTCCGCCTGTATCACATGCTATTGTGTTAACTAAATGCTGATTTGGAAAACACACGGTATCCAGATTTTAATTTAAACTATGTAAGTATTACATACCTAAAAGATCATTTGCATATATCAATGATACCGATAAATAAACTCACAACCATTTCCCGTGCCACTCAAAGGCACCGCATTATTTGCTCTTGTCGTAACTCGGTATAAAATATACCTGATGTGAAAAGGAATAAATGAAACCAATAAAAGCATTCGCGTCCTCGGGCAATAACAACAAGCGGTGGCTTTAAGAATATTACCCTTTACAAGTAAAGGTAACGTCGAATAAATCGCAAATAAGACTTACACTCGTTTATGTTACGGGTACATGAATTGGGGGATGCGGGGATTAAATGTCTCATGTCTTCATGTCTAAGGGCAACTTGGAGATTAGGGTTGTTTGAAAAAGGAAATCTTCGGTTTTGATGTTTGTTCCTTTGACATAAGCTTGTATTTTGACAGATCTTATCAACTTTTAGATAGTTAAGGCGGGTTAGGCCTACAGTCCACGGACGTGTAGCTTCATAGACGCGATTCGTCATTATACGCTTGGTGTGTTAGTTTTCACTTGAGGTTCATATAGTTTTGTATGTAAGCTAGCGTATAGAAATACGCGTCTATGAAGCAACGCGTTCGTGGACAGGCCTTAAGGAACCGTAGGGGCCCAGCAGGGTCAAAGTCTACTGGGGCCAAGGCTCGATTTCTGAAAGGAAGGTTCAGCCCCGGTATGAAAGGCAACGAAGGAACAGGAGTGGGTTTTTAATCAGTAAAAGTCTGACACTATCTCTCGCTCCGCCCAAGGGCGCGGGGATGTCATTGGATGATTTCCCCACCTACAAAAGAGGCCTGATTTATTAACAGTCATAACTGTTATATAAAGAATAAATATCATTTGTCATATATTCTACACAAAAGCTGTGAAACCGCCATTTTTATTTCTTAGTTAAAAAATATCCAACTATTGCAAAATCAGCCTTAAACTGTCCATCCTCAAGAAGAAACCGGTGTCTTCACACCTATTGTCTTTCTATTGTGTCTCTAATTACGGTATTCAAAAGGTTAAATGAGAAAAACTTTTAATTCATAATAAAAACTCACAAACTAACAAATTCCGAAGCACATAATGTTAGTACCAATTTACTAACAAACTATATTAGTTAACCGTTTGTTTATTGCTAGCCAGCTTAAATTAAATGCCATTTACTGTTACAAGTGACATCGCCATTTGTTAGGCCTTAGAAAAGATAAATGGAAAGTGATCCTAACCAATATAAAGCATCTAGGTTGATTAATTATTATTATTACACTTTGATCTTCGTTTTGCCTAAAAGGGCTTTTGTTCTGATTGTGGTTAGATAAGTACTTACTCCTACTTCTGATTTGATATATATTTTAGTGAGGTTATAGTAATTACAGAGTACCGACACAGTCCATCGTTACTATTGCTGCTTCAGAATTGTTATTATTTTGGAGGTATGCGGAACAGAGAGTAAAGTCCCACATACCTCCGTTGAAAAGGGAGGATCCTCCGACCAAACGGGTGTTATGTCTGGTGGAGTATTGCCCGATAGATTATTTTCGGGTTGTTCTATAAGTTCAAATCGCGCGGAGAATCTTACTTGCGCGATGCAGGATTAGTTCTTATGTGACGACATAGATGTCGCTACCTTATCTTAATGTTAACTCTAACTAAACGTGTCAGTATCTCCGTTTACTGAAAGTAATTGATCGACAGTGAAAGTTTTATCCGGAACTTAAATGGATAAAGTATTTAAATTCTTTCAACAAGAAAACGAACAACAACGTACAAAAGCATAGTTACTTAAAATATAAGAACAAAATGTTCAATTTTTGTTGTAACATTATTAGAAATATATACACCGTTAAATTTTGGTCGTTTTAATCCCGTAGAGAGTCGATTCGGTACATGAAACACTATCGTAAAGATAAAATTAAAAAATAAAGAACTTTTTTCTAAAATTCGAGGTAATATACGCATGTACGAAATTAGTTTTTTTAAGTAAATGAGTCAATGACCTTGTAGGTAGTTATCAGTCGTTGCGTACTAACTACCTACAGATCATTGGCCGCGCTCAGCTGACGTTTACTTAAAGAAATTAATTTCGTACATGCGTAAATTAATTCGAGTTTAAAAAAATGTACTTTATTTTTTAATTTTCTCTTTACAAATCGATAGTGTTTCATGTACCTAATCGACCTTCCGCGAGATTAAAACGACCAAAATTTAACGGTGTATGTATGATTTAGATAGAAAATATATGATTAGAAATGATAAGTACCTATTTAATTATGTTAGGAGTTAGTTTGTATTAATATTTAAGGCTATGTTAGCTGCAACTTGTGCGGGTTAATCTTTTTAATACCGTAATTAGAGACACAATAGAAAGACAATAGGTGTGCGGACGCCGGCGTCCTCTCGGGGAATAATGAAATAATAGTGCCGTCTTATGGTGTTGTTTCCGTGCTTTTTGACTAACGCAAAGAATACTTATTCGACTTTGACACCCGTATATATAAACAAGTAAAACTAACTACTTGAGTAAAAGTAACTACTTAAGTAACAATTTGTATTCTATAGTTAAGAAAAATTCAAATCTTGAATGGAGATTCCGAACATCAAGTAATGACTTGATGAGGAATTACTTAGCAACGAGTGATTATTTCTTTATAAATACGGGTGTAAATCTTTAAAAAGACATAAATTCAAAAGAAGAAAAAACTTCACTTAAAAAGTAACATACTTGTCCTGAAATTCAAACTCTCACGTATAAAAAACGAAAGTTAAGACATAGCGGTTTTCGTGACAGTTAATACGATACAGCGTGATATTTATACCTCTCGGGGGCATGTTCGGGATAGCTATAAGCTACGAATTCACATCCCTTGAGTGTCTTTCACGTATCGCACAGTTTTTGCATCCCCAGCCGGGTTTTTTAAGTAAATATGTATGTGTGAACCTTTGATGCTCTGTTGTCGTGCTCAAACTGCGAATGTTTTTCGGAAATACAGTTTTCTGATTCGAGTTTTCTTTGTGGAACGAAGCTACAAGTATTTCATAAGATATACCTATAAAACTTCTTTCACTTTTTTTTTTCAGAATCCTTTGTGTGCTCATGATACATAGAAAAGATTTTGTTTCTTTGTATGTGGTTACAAGACAGTTATCCTACTAATATTATAAACGGAAAAGTTTGTACGTATGAATGTTTTTTAGGTACTCTTTCACGCAAAATCTACTGAATGGTTTTCGATGAAACTTGGTACACGGTTAGACAATGTCCTAGAATAGCACATAGGATAGGATTTTTATCACGGAAGTGTGTTGGGATAATTTTCTGCTATAATGCATGTGAAGCCGCTAGCAACAGCTAGTTTATCTATAAATGAAATATCTTAATATTAAAAAACAAAACATCTTAATATTAAAAAAAACATCTTAATATTAAAAAAAAACATCTTAATATTAAATTATTTTTTTATGACTAAAGCCTTAGATTAAATCAATACAGCGGAAGATAGGTGACTCGCCTCTAGTACGTGGACCGCTGAAATTGTGCCTATATAGCGCGACGATCACACACCTTCGGTGGCTAACGCTATTTCGTCCTTCTTATCTCTGTCCTTGTCTATCAGTGACTATAGGTAGTGTAGGTGTGCGAGTTTCTAGTCCAGGTTTTCTGATTGAGATGTTAGCGCGTAACGTATCTTCCCTTATAATACATCAATGGTTAAAGCAAAGAAGGTAAAGGTTCTCACAACAAAAAAAAAAACAACAATTTTTCAAAGCGTCAAGGTTGTTTGCCTTTCTTAAACATTCTCAACGGACTAATCTACCGACGAGTGAAGGTATAAAATATGTACTGCCATAGTTTGCGGTGCGTTTCGGGCAAATTTGCATTTTTCCGCGCCATTTAACGTGGCTCGCCGAACCACCCTACCGGGCAGCCCGTCAACGAACATTCACTGCTTAATTCACTGTTATTTCAATATAATTCACTGATTTCATGCTGACGTGAACTGCGATTGTTAGAAGACGCATGAAATTGGTTAACTTGTTATTTGGGTGTTTGTGAAAAATGACTGTCATTCTTTTCGCTGGAAGTGGAAGGTAGATTCGATGGCAATGAGCCAAAAGTTCAGTTATAATGTTATCTCGTATTTTATAGTACGAGTAAGTAGTATAGTAAACTAAGCTTGTCAAAAAATATACGTACGATCTTTCTTCTTAACCCTGATATATTGAAAGTCTATAATAATACTGAGGTGGTTTTCTACCCGAAAGCTGGCACGATGTATTTAAAAACCCAAATTTAGAACCTGATTACAGCACCACCTACTGGGTCTAATTGTATTTTTAAACCATCTAGAGACACACTTAAATATATACACAAAATTACTTTCAAATCGGTCAAGCCATTTAGGAGGATTCAGGTGAAAAACACATACAGAACATAAAGATAATAAAGTGTTAAAATTTGTAAGTTCGTATATAGGGGATAATCTTCAAAACTACTAGACCAATTCTGTTTTTTTTTAACTAATATGTAGCTGTACTATCCTTGAGTACTAGGCTATACATTTTCTACATTGATAAAACTGGCAGAAGCCAGTAATTTAGAAATTCAAAAAACTAAAACACTTATTTAAGTTAGGTTACGCCTTTCTGACAACACTAGCTTAATATTCATCAAAGCGCTAATTCCAACGAAACTATAAACCACAAAGATGTTGCGTTTAGCATTTCAAAATTGCTCATCTCTTATATTCCACGAAAACGGAACTTCAAAGACTTACTTACTTGTTAGCTTCAAAAATCATTATAGTGTAGTCAAGCTTCTCGCCCGATACTTCTAGACACACCGCAATTACCTTACGTATCTACAAGTACTAAGGAAGGGGTAGTTACCCATTACCCATACTCCTATAGCCTGCTAACCTCCAGGTAGATAATAACCGATACGATGCTCTGATGTTTTTCTGCCATTTACAGCAAGCTTTCCTATCTACCCTGCGGTAGAAAAGGCAACATTGGAGCGCCGTGGTTGTAAAAACTAATACAGCGTATGTTGTAGGAAAATGCAGGTAAAAACTAAGCTAGCACGAAGAAAATAGGAGGAAAATACTGGAGATGTTGAGGCTAGATTACAAGCGTTATTAAAAATATATACTAGAGCGTAAGAAACGTTGATAACAGTAGGTATAAGTATTACAATTAACAGTTTAAGTACAAGTACTAGCAGTATAAGTACGTTTTTATTTTTTCATCCAATCTTCTTCTTTCAAACCTCTTCGTCAAGGGCTATCAAGTTTTCCCCGCGCATATGATCGTCACACCACATACACCGCGGTAGACCTCGATGGGCGTCGTCTTTCCTTTAGGCGTCCAGTGAGCGACAATTTTCACCCACCTGCCTGCGTGCAATGCGGTCATACCACTCCCTCTTCAGCAGTATAAGCACTGAAGAAGGTTTTAAATATAAATTTCGCTTTTGGGTGCACTATTAACCGATATACACTATCCTCTCATAGATATTATTATAATTATTGTATTATTAATTTGGCGTGGAGCAGTAGTGGCTGAGTGGTAATGGCCCCGACTTGCGAGTTGTAGTCGCGGGTTCAAACCCAGCTAGGCGCATTACTTTGTGTACCTACCTAATTTATTTCATCACTCTCAAAACGGTGAAGGAAAACATTGTTAGGAAACCGGCACGTCCTAGAACCAAAAATTCGAAAACATGTGACATCCATCAAGCCGCACTCGGCCCATGTGGTGGATTATGGCCTATTCCCTCTCCTAGAGAAGAGGCCTTAGTCCCAGCAGTGGGAACATTATAAGGCTGATGCTATGCTATGCTAATATGGCGTAAAATAAATCTTTTTTTTTTAAAGAGTAACAATGTTGTTCTTTGTCGGTTCTTTCATAGGATATGACCAATAGGAGCCATGCACTAGCTTCTAAGGTTTTTTTTTTATAATAATATTCCACAACTATCACACAACACCGTCTAGTCCCAAGCTAAGCAGAGCTTGTGTTATGGGTACCAGACAGCTGATAAATATACTTATATATTTCTAAATACATACATATTATAGATAAATAACACCCAGACACAGAACAAATGATCGTGCTCATCACACAAATATTTGACCTGGGTGGGAATCGAACCCACGACCTCCGGCATAGCAGTCAGGGTCACTAACCACTAGACCAACAGGCCAGTCAACGTTTTATAAGTACCCATGATTTTCCCAATAAGGTGCAGTTGAAAACCAGCGAAAGGCAACTACTACGTAGCGAGCAGTTTTCTGAACGGGATTTTGGCGCAACCGTGAGACACAGTGTAGGTTTTCTTTTTTTAATCTTAAAAAAGAAACATTTTGTTTTTAAAATGTGCCAAATAAAATATTTTTCTTTCTTTATTTTAAGAGTTGATTTAAACAAACATTTTTTTTTCAATAAACTGATAGACATTAAAAATTATAATTTCTTTTACAAAAAAAGTCAAAGAGCCACTCCACATCAGTTACCTATTTACGTAGAACATAAGATTCTTTTTCTGAAAAGACTGTTCAAACCTCATTTAATTAAAACCAAAGCTTTTATTCAAAGCACGTTTCATTACGTAAAGAACAAATTCTTCTTAATTAATTAAATAATTTCTAGAGCAGGGTTTATTTTTACGTTTTTCTCTAATAATGATGTTTTGTTGTGTCGTCGGCTAGGTCGCAGCCAACGGGCGAGGCGGCCTCTGAATATTTTAAGAGGCTCAACATTTGCTTACTGACACGTGAAAGCCCCGACTAGTATATATTTCGTTTGGTATTCTAATACTGGATTTAGGTATTTAGTGGAGCTTGCTAATGATATAGGTTTAGGTAAGTAATGGAGAGAAACTCTCACCAGAATTAAGGTTTTCGTCTAATCTTGAGCTTGCCGTTTTAATCCTGCTATCTGTCCTTTTTTTTTGTTTCAGAGGAAACCTTGGCGCCTGGGCTTTTGAGAAAGGGCCAAGAAATGTGGGATAATTACCTCACAAGTCACCATCATCATCATTTCAGCCGAAAGATGTCCACTGCTGGACTTAGGTCAATTGTCGTCATAACGATCGGTCCTGTGCATCGCACATCCACCGGATTCCTGCAACTCTCACCGAGTCATCGGTCATCGGTGATTACCATCAATACATGGAAGGGGGAATTTTTGTTACCTCTGAAAATACCACTTTGGTATCTGGAATCCATTCTATGCAACGGCCCTTTGATGTCGTGATATCCTGTCCTAATGTTACAAAATTGCGAAAGTCTAAATACTTAACTATGGTTGTTGTTAACGAATCACTCCTCAACGGCTGATAGCATTTCACTGAAATTTTACAATTTGACACACGGGTTCCGAGAGACCAAGACCACCAACTTAGATTTTTTTTATCTTAGTATTAGAATAATATTTTATGCATATGCATTCGCTTTATGCATGAGGCCACAGTTTTATGCTGAGCGTTCGGCCGTTTTGTACGGATGTGATGCATATCTTTCTTATATAATGATTACGTTTGTTAGTTAGTTTTAAGTTTGCATCATTTCGCGTAAATAAACGGTTTTTCTTTCTTTCTTCTTCTAATAAGGGCTCAAACACATAAACATGTTACGTCGCCATAACGTGCGTCGGCACTGCACCGCCACGTAGAAGTTTACGTCACCGTGCTGTCTCGTCAAAAATCGTCGTAGTGTATCGCAAAAATCATGAAAATACACGTCACGACAACGCAACGTACCAAGTTGAACGACGTCGTATTGAACGCACTTGTAGAATTGTCGCAATTAATTTTGTTTTTTTTTTTTACTAAGTTTATTAGGTGATCGATTTAAAAGGCGACTTCCGCAATCTTTGAATATTGAATAACAAATGCGGCACAGCTGCAGGAGTGCACCGTAAGATTTTAAATCACCGAGTGGTGCCGTGCAACGAAACTTAATGAGTTGTCGTAACGTTGCTCGATGTTAATTTCCACATCTCGACACCGTGACGTGGACTACACCGTCACGTTGTCGTGCCGTGGCACGTTATATCGTAGTAACGTGTTTATGTGTTTGAGCCCTAACATAGGATAACTTCTGAGTGGCACGACGGCGATGTCACTGCCATAAAACAAAAACACCCTCCAGGATATGAGAAAATATTATTGCAACTGCCATAATATTTTCTGTCTCTACCTATGGAATTGCTGTTGTATGAAACTAACCCTTTAATGAACACTTTAATCTGGTATAGTATATCTAAAGATATTTTATAAAGTTCTTATAATGAGTCCATCATTATAAGAACTTTATTTATCTTTTATTGCAAGTACCACTTTATTTATATTTTATTTTAAACACATAGACATTATATAAAAGATTAAGATAATCTACAGATTGACTTTGAATTCTAAGTTCAAACAAACTTATTATTTAGGATGTTATTTCTGTTTTAGAATGAATTTTCATTATAGAAAAAACAAAACCCATGGAAAGTTTTAAATTTTTCTGTAGTACAAAATAAATGAATTAAAAAATAGAAAATGTGTTTACAAATATAAAACCCCAACAAAATTTCTAAATTCGTATTAATTTAATTTCATCTAAATATAAATCTCGAATAATATAAGATCTTTATATTATAATACTTCTGTACGTCAATTTGTCACCTTCTCCTAAACAGCTTGAGTGATTTGGATGTAATTTTGTCTGTATATTTGTTTTGTTTGTCTCTGAATGGTTTGAAAATACAATTGAACTCGGTAGGTAGTGCTGTAATCGGTGTTTTTTCTGTCGATAATCCAGTTTTCGGACAGGACAACGTTAGTACATATCAAATTTCTTCCGCTCTTTTTCTCATAGTTTCCTACCTCGCTTCACAATACCAAATGCCTTGCTATTAATTTTCACCCAGCTCACCAAGGTATTGTTTACCGTGGTTAATACAAAAGTTGATAAAACAACGAACAATAGGTGGTGCTATTTAATCGGTGTGAAAATAAACCTTGTTTTTTGTTTAAGTTTAAAAGTATCGCGGCAGGTTTTATACAACGTGACATGTTGACGTCGAATTTTTATCTATGACAACTTTATTGCAGAGCTTTAAAACGTGTTTTTTATGATCCTCTAAAAGTCTCAACTAATCCTGTATTTTTTTTTCTATTAAAGTTTTCTTGCCTCTTTATTTTTATGACAGGCTTTAAATAGATGAAAATACTGAGATTGTAGTTTTTTCATTTTATTACACGAGAAAAATTTATTCATTTTCATTTTCTCAGAAAATAATAAAATGACATGTATATTTGTTTCTAAACAAAAATATAATTTTGTTATTTTCTTAGTTGTATTCCTACCTTATTTATTATAATTTCTACCCGTGGCTTCATTTGTCTATGTCATTCAGTAATAAAGTAGGATTCTACTGGTAAAAAGTTTTTATAATCCGGTACTTGACCTATTATAAAAATTCAGTATGGAAATTATCACAAAATTATCGATGAACTTTCCCATAGCTATTACTTCTCTTGCTCTATGGCGGAGCTGGGCCGGCTGGACAGCGAGCTACCCATTACTCACCGTCCGCAAGCCCACGCCATGGAAATCGGGGTTGAGATCTCATTGGCTGAGGTGTGAGGAAGTTCGTTAAATCACACGTGCGGCCGCCTCCTTCGCTGGCATTACTGCTTCGCAGAAGGAGGCGACCGCCTACCATTCTTCCTCGCTCTTGACCAAGGCCTGTACCAAGGCCCGGCCCCCGAAAGGCCGTTGCCACCGATCGCCCCCACGAGGACACGGCGAAACTCTGCCTAAGCGGGGCACACCTTTAATGTGCTCGGGGCGGTCCAAATAAAGGTGGCATCGGGGCGTTCCTTCCGCACGAATCCGGTGCAGGAACCTCCCGAACTTACCATGTCCAGTAAGGACCTGCGTTATGCGGAAGGTGAGGATGCCATAACGTCTTTCCAGCCACTCCTCAAAAAGGAGACTTACCACCATGAAACTTTCCCATAGCTAGAAAGGAACTCACTGTTTTGGTATTTCAGTAACAACCGGAACCGGTATGACACTATATCTAGAAACTCTCACCATCGTTTACTTTTAAAATCTGAATCACAGGTAAAAGAACATCTTTATACTGTAACAGAGGACCTCATTACTCTCGGCTTTGCTCGATTCCAATGATAGCTCGATCTGTCTCTCCACACATCACTTACTGCGAATCCTTTTTCAATTTGTCTAAGAGGCGCCACTTCGCTAAGAGTGGCATCACACGCGCGCTCTGTTCCGCACCAATTATCTAAGCTCGCTTAACAAAGGATATTTTGAGATATATGGGAGTATTGAGAGGCGTTCGTTGGAGAGTAACACGTTTGACGTGTTTTTGAATCCTTAATATTTGAGAAATGGTACCTACCTGCCCATTTAAACGTTATATCACCGAGAGCACTAAAGAGAGCACACCACACCTCTTTGTGACGTGCAACACTACGCGCCGTCGACGACACGGGCTTGGTCCGGACGGATACCGGACGGTCGGACAGCGAGTTACTTATTGATCGCCGTCCGCAAGCCTACGCTACGGAAATCGGGGTCGAGATCCCATGATACTATTATCCTGGGATCGATGATATATTGACTGGCCTGTTGGTCTAGTGGTTAGTGGCTCTGACTGCTATGCCTGAGGTCGTGGGTTCGATTCCCACCCAGGACAAATCTTTGTGTGATGAGCATGATCATTTGTTCTGTGTCTGGGTGTTATTTATATATAATATGTATGTATTTAGAAATATATAAGTATGTTTATCAGCTGTCTGGTACCCATAACACAAGCTCTGCTTAGCTTGGGACTAGACGGTGTTGTGTGATAGTTGTGGAAATATTATTATTATTATCCTCTTTATCAGTCAATTACCTCAACGCTCGCTTGAAATGGTGTCATTTTAAAAGAATAGAAAATCTATTACTGTTCTACAAAAATCATACATCATACTTTTATTATAAAGGCGAAAGGTTGCGAGTCGCTAGTTCGACCACCGTCCGGTACGACTCTCCCCGCGCTAGGACCAACGTATCGTCCGCGTAGCAGACCACGCTGACCCTGTCGGGGAAGTCGCCGCGCAGCACGTAGTCGTACCCGATGTTCCACAAGGTTGGTCCTAGTACCAATCCCTGCGGAACACCGTATGACATCTCTCGACGATGAAACTTAATAGGGGTAATGGTAATGTGTGTCAATGATATGAAAGGTGCATGAAATTCGTTTTAATATTAATAATTATTCAATACTAATATTGTAAAGCAGAAGAGTTTGTTTGGTTAACGGTGTAATTTCCGGGAACTACTGATCCCAATTGAAAATTATTTGAGTGTTAGATAGCCTATTTTACGAGAAAGCCAAGGAGCAGTAACCAAAGACGCGGGAGACTGCTAGTACTATCAAAGACGCTGCCGCCTGACCAAAGCTAAGTTCATTTTTGGTCGCACTCGAAACGAAAACTGCAAAGGGTTTGGTTTGGCACGGCATCGTAGGATTCAAGCGAATATTTTTTTTAAGTGATCAAGCAAAAATGACTGCGATAGTACAAAGATGGTAAAAGTCATTGATTATACTTTAAAGCAATAATTTTTCAAAGGGCTTATTGATGGGTATTCTCAGTAGCCGGCCCCAGGCAAACCCCATTAAGGGCTAACATTCAAAGATAGCCTTTAATGTCTATAGACACGCCTCCGATTATTTATTATGGTTCTTATAACCAGCAAAATGTTTTCCTCTATCGACTTCTTTGAGGTAGGTTACATTGGATTTAAAAATATCTATCTCGATTACAATGTCGTTTGAAAGAGTGTCATTGAAAATCAAACCAATTGGTCGATCGACAATTGATTCCATTGATCGAAGATAGAATGGACCAATGAGTTTATTGACAGTGCTTACTATATTAACACCCGTATTTATAAAGAAGTAATTACTTGTTGTTATTTCTAAGTCATTACTTGAAGTTAGAATTCTTCATTAAAAATGGCAATGTTTTCTTAACTATAGAATACAATTTGTTACTTAAGTAGTTACTTTTATTAGGTAGTTAGTTTTACTTGTTTATAAATACGGGTTAAAAGCTACCACTTCAATCGACTGACGTCATTTAATGTCATCGGTCAATGATCTTCCGATTGGTGCAGCATTTCGAACAGTATTGTTTTTTAAGTAGGTAACTTGCATAAATAAAAGTGTATACTCTAGTCTCTCAAGCAACGTAATAAGTATTGAACAAAGAAAAGTGGTCTCCATGCATTTGCTCAGAAGGTGAGGTACACTCGTGCAGACCAGTCAGTGAATAATTGGCTCCTTGACTGTACAGGTAAGAGGCGTGCACTTACTTCTTGTATTCTATCTCCTCGTTCTCCTCGGGTAAGGTTGTGTTCAGTTCGAACATAACCGGGTCAAGATTAAATTGCCTTTATTGCGGTTCATTATGGTTATATGTATATTTTGTTATCGAAATGTAGTCATTGTTGAAACAATGAGCGCCATTGTTCAGTCGGTCGATCGAGGTAGCACTTACTGTATTGCGATATCAATCACTCTATCAAGGATACAACATAGCTGGTGTAATTACAGGTATATGAGATAGTTTGGCTTCGTGTTTATAACCAACATGCATGCTTCTAATACTGCAATGTTACAGAAGCGTCCTCTTATATATAATAATGCTACTTTGTTATCAATTACAGACGAAAGGCTCTTAATAAACTACTGCGCTTCACCATCAACGATTGCATCACTGCTTACGATAAGATGGGAACGCCGTCAAGCATTAGTTTATATCAATAAAAAAATATAGGCTTCCTTTAACCACGTTGCCATATCGACCGGGCCCGTGCGTCTCGCATCCATCGGGTCCCGCAAACTCCACCCAATCTTCTCTAGGCCATTCAAAATATGGTAATACAGATAAAAACTGGGCAAGTGCGAGTTGGACTCGCCCACAGGGTTCGAGGAGAGTCGAAGATTTTCCGAAACGACAGAAAAAAAATGTGACGTAACTAAAAATTTACGTTTTTCAGATTTATTCCTATATTTGTTCTATAAGACCTTGCTTCATGCCATATTTTTGGGTTCTAAGTCAAAGGGAAGTACCCTATGAATTTTGATTCCCTTGAGAGTGTCGAAATATACGTTATTTTTGCGACATAAACAGCCGTATCTATTTTTTGCGTAAAATTTCAAGTTTGATTTTTTCACAACTTCAAGGGACCGCGGACCTGAGTATATGGTTTTAATTTCAACTCGATACCTCCACGTGTTCTTGAGATAATGGGTCTTGATAGACAAACAGATGGACAACAAAATGATCCTATAATGTTTCCGTTTTTTCCTTTGGAGGTATGGAACCATAAAAATGGACTATGATGACATTCAGAATAGTTTTTCTATGATTCTTGTCTTTTCCTTATGATTTTCAATAATGTTCAGGTCAAGATGGAACTGCCTTTTTTTCATGATAGAATAACAATATGGAAAAGACGAAGAAAAACAAGAAGATTGTCTTGGAACGGAACCAAAAGGAGGTGATGTAAGGTTGGTGGCGTTTTTTTTTTTTTTTTTTTTTTTTATGGTAGGTAAAATCATCCAATGACAAATCCCGCCCTTGGGCGGAGCGGGAAGTAGTGTCAGACTCTTACTGACTAAAAACCTACCCCGTTCCTACGTAGCCTATCGTGCCGGGGTCGAGCATTCCTTTCGGAACTAACCCATGACCCCAGTAGGCTTCGACCCTGCCTGCCTGCAGTTAGCAGGCTGGGCCTCTTCGGTGTGCTGACAGCTCCTTGAGGCGCGCGGGAACAGAACGCGCCGTCGACGACTTGGGCTCGGTCCGGTCGGTTACCGGACGATCGGACAGCGTGCTACCCATTGCACGCCGTCCGCAAGCCCGCGCCTACGGTGGCCGGAAATCGGGATCGGAATCCCGGCGGCGGCTGGGGCGAGCGCCCCGTTGCCTCTGCCTGATGCGGTCGGCCTCCTCCTTTGCTAGCATTACTGCTTCGCAGAAAGAGGCGACCGCCTGCCATCCCTCCTCACTACGGACCATGGCCTGAACCAAGGCCCGGCGAGAGAGATCGCTGCCGCCGATCGCCCCCACGAGGACACGGCGATGCTCCGCCCAGGCGGGGCACACCTCTACAGTGTGCTCCACCGTGTCCTCCGGATGTTCCGCACAGTGGCGACACCCGGGCGAATCCTCCGCACGAATCCGGAACAGGTACTTAGCGAACTTTCCGTGTTCGGTAAGCACCTGCGTCGTGCGGAAGTTG
The DNA here is from genome assembly GCA_958295575.1 of Leucania comma. Classification (NCBI taxonomy): domain Eukaryota; kingdom Metazoa; phylum Arthropoda; class Insecta; order Lepidoptera; family Noctuidae; genus Leucania; species Leucania comma. Next base: position 13,548,678 of record OY282480.1, on the reverse strand, counting down.
AGAACGCCGTGAGGTCTTTCCAGCCACGCCTCAAGGATGGGCCTTATCGCCCCAATTGTGGCGCGCCCCGAACGAGGTTGCGATAGTCGTTGGCGCCATTTCGCCATGAGATCCCGCCGGAGCTCTGTCCGCCATGCCTCGACTTGTCGTGGCAGCGGAATTTCGCCCCGGCGTTGCATCTCCATGCGCTTGTCGTGCATGTGTGCAAGGACTGTTGCCTCCAGATCCCACGGCGGTTGGCCAGCAAGGAGGGTCGCCGCCTCGCGGGAGATCGTTCGGTACCCTCGCACCATGCGTATTGCCATGACCCTCTGGCACGCATTCAGCTGGGCCCTCGGTTGCTGTGTCAACGTCGGTGCCCACACCGGAGCCCCCTAGAGAGCCATGGACCGAACGATTCCCGCGTAGAGCTTCCGGCAGGAGGCGTCTGGTCCCCTGAGGTTGGGCAGGAGCCGCCCGAGAGCAGCCCCAGTCCGATTCAGTTTGGGAGCCAGACGTCGGAAGTGCTCCTTGAAGTTCCACCAGCTGTCGAGGACGAGTCCCAGGTACTTCATCGTCGACCCGACGCTGATGTGAACCCCTCCTACCGTTAGCTGGGAACGCGGTGGTGGCGCACCCCGAGAGCCGTGGAAGCACATGGCCTCGGACTTGTGCAGTGCCACCTCGAGTCCCAACTGCTGGATCCTGTCAACGACCATCGCAACCCCGCGTGTCGCTAATTCGACCGCCGTCCGGTACGACTCTCCCCGCGCTAGGACCAACGTGTCGTCCGCGTAGCAGACCACGCTGACCCCGTCGGGGAAGTCGCCGCGCAGCACGTAGTCGTACCCGATGTTCCACATCGGGTACGACTAAGGTTGGTGGCGTGATTTTTTTTGATTCGATTCATTTTATAGATATAGGATTTGTATGTTGTAGTATTTATTACACAGGTAACGCTCTGTCTTTAATCAGTTATTCAAGTGAAGAGAAGTGACATTTTGGAATCACACTGATATGCTATTTTTTGATACTTTTTCGATATGTACAGTCGGGGGTCAATAGTGCAGTTGCAGAGTGCATAACTACTAATGCTAAGGGGTCTAAAATTCCTTTGTATTTATTTATTTAATCTTCATGCAACACAAAGTACAAAGGCGGACTTAATGCCTTAGGCATTCTCTACCAGTCAACCTAGGGTGGTGAAGAGACAATGTGGTAGGTGCATAACAAGAAACATGTTTTTAGAAAACATAAGTACAAAGTATAGATAATTAAAGTTCAAATAAACATACATATATAATTAATACATAATAAATATATATATATTTACTTTGTAGTAGAAGATCAATGATCTACAACTAGTAAACTATACTTTAGATTCTATGCTACAAATTAAGTGGGTTTTATCTTTATTTTGTAATTAATTAAATACTAAAACAAGAAAAATAGAAACACTTAGGTACCTACTACTAATTAAAATTCCTCTACATTGGTGTCGGCTGGAAGTGTGCCCAAAAAACTGGGGGCATTGCCACTTTCTACGGCAATACTTAATCTCTGACCGAGTTAAAAGCCAAATGAAATGAACTATTGACTCTTTTCTTCAAAATGTTAGATACTTTAGAATTGCTAGAGTGTCACTTCACTTTTGATCCCTGATTGTACCTACATTTATTGGATAGATCGACTTGATTTGTATCAAACAAACTGTAAAAGAACTTCCCACATCGTAGCGAGTCATTCCAACACATCCCTCGATCAACATTCATCATCTACCAATACGACAGCACCAACCCGAAATCCCTAATAAGATTTGTTTCTTTTAAGGCATCCAACACAATTCATCATGGGTATTCCATTCCCGGGTAACAAAAAAAGAACACAAAAGGATCATCCCTTTGAAACTTACAAGTTTTATATTTTTCTTTATACTTCAAGCTTTGATGGAAGTTCGGCTTTGTTTGCTACTGGCCGGTTGTAAAGAGTTCAAGAAACCCGCCCTCGGCATTAGCCGAGGGAGGTTCTTCCCTTCGTGGAGCTAAATAACAAAACAAGAAATGACTTGCTGAATGAAGTTGTGATATCAATGGAGGCGGAACTTATTACTGGTTGAATGCGATGGCTTGTGTTTGCATGAGACGAGAATAAATGATTTATGGCAAGGATTGATTTCACTGTGAGTTTTTAAGTGTGACTTTCAGTGGGTAAAGAGATTTCATGCAGGAATATTCATGTTTTTTTTTTTTAATAAAAATAAGTACCTACATGGGTAGATACTTCATTGTAAATGATTGCTCAATATTTAACTTTAAGTTTTCTGTTTACGTTGTAGGTAGTCTAATTCATTTTTCTGTTCTTACATTGTAATTATATTTATAAGTTGGTGGCGTCATTATTCATTTTTAGTACCTATTGTTTTCTTTAATTTGTATAAATAACTCTAGTTAGTGATTTTACGTGCGTGATAGTATAAAATTTTCAGAAAAGAAACATTCCTCTTAAGTGTGTACAAAAGGTAACGTTCAGGACACCCGTGTACCAAGTTCTATCAAAATCCGTTCAGACTTTCGAGCGTGAAGTAAAAAAACTCACAAGCTTTCGCCTTGTTTGTGATAGTATGATCGAAATTTAGAGTGATGATAATCTATAATTAAAAATATTTACCTTAAACAAATTTACCGAAGAACTAAAATAAATAAAGCTCAGGCTATGACATTTTCCTTCTATAAACTTTATAATAAGTTTAACAAAATAGTGAACACCTACGATGGACGTGGGCGATCCTCAAAGATCGTTTGCGGGCAGCTGTAAAGGCAGTAATGGCATTAGTATCACCTTTGGCATCGGTGATCGTATTACTGTATTAGGACTGTGACGCATACTGCCCACTATAGAGAAATAAGGATATTATCCTTCAACATATCCCTTAGGGGCAGTTCACACCGAGACACAACGGAACGCGAATCGAATACCGTTTAGAGCTTAATTTAGGTAGGCAAAAAGTAAATACCCATACAATTTTACAAGAGAATTAAGAAAAAAAAAACCAGACTGTAAAAAACAGCATAAAATAAAAAACTAAAAAGAAGAAAGCAAGTTTAGTTTAGTAGCGTAGAAATCGATTTAATTGCATGAATTAATACATAAAATAATACAAATAATAAAATGTATTGCAACTTAAAGAATGGGTTACGAATCTAATTAACTTTTTAAAATTAGAAAATCATTTAAGGGCTGGTTGTAGTCACTGAGTATTTTGTATGAACTCCGCTCGGGACTATGACGACTTCGTGGGTCCAAAACAGCGGTTTTATTTTTTTTTAAAAAAACAATAGCTATTCAAGATTTTGTTTTTACGAAGCGCTTTTAAATAACAAGCTTTCTTTTTGTAACTTTTAAATATTTTTGTAACGTAATCTCGTAGATAAACACGTTAGAAATCGTAAATTAGGGTCAGAATCGCGATTTTTTTTGAAAATTTATTTTATTAAAAATATGATATTTTTTATTCAGATTTATTGGCGGGCGGCCAGTCCACATTTGTCTGTGCCTCCCAGCTGTGCTTCCTCAACACGCTGCACGCACGGTCGAGTTATCCCCCAAAAGCGGGACTGAGCGCGTCCAGCGCGGGACACTTAATTTTGATTTAAAAATCGGGACGTCTGGCAACGCTGGTCTGAACTGACCCTTAGTTATATCCTTAGTCTCCTATTACGACTCCCACGTGCTGGGCCCTGATTTACATCTATAAATAGACCTTTAGCTATTCTGTATTTTCGTTGTCATAAATCTATGGGAGCCACGTGCCTCATACAAGTTCGTCACTATAATACGCCTACGGTGCCAAAGGATTGTACAGATGTGTCCTTTGAATATTTTCCGCTTATGAAGTAAGGGGTATTAAGTCCTACGAACATTTATCAAGGTTTGAAGAAATTCTTTTGGGTATCACAACATAACACACTTGTATTACCCAAAGGGTTAAACATATGAATTGTATACAATACACCCACATTTCACCAGTTACGTTTAAGTCCAATGTAATAATAATAATATTCCACCACTATCACACAACGCCATCTAGTCCCAAACTAAGCAAAGCTTGTGTTGTGAGTACTAGACAACTGATAAACATGCATATATTTATTTCTAAATACATACATATCATAGGTAAATACAGAAAAAATGATCGTGCTCATCACAAAAACATTTGTCCTTGGTGGGAATCGAATCAACGTACTTCGGTAGGTATAGCAGTCAGGGCCACTAACCACGAGACCAACAGGCCAGTCAAATTTTAATTGACAACAAAGATATACATTTCAGCCTTTGCGCTGCTATTAAAAATTCCAGATAAAACCCCATAAAGTAAAAAACATGGCTTTTTTTGGTCGATGGGTAAAAGTCATCCAATGACATCCCCCGCCCTTGGGCGGAGCGGGAGATCAGACTTTTACCGACTAAAATACCCACCCCATTCCTTCTCAGCCCTTTATACTGGAGCCGAACAATTCCTTTCAGAAATCATTCCATGGCCCCAGAACAACATAGGTAGCTTAATTCCGCCATCACCTTTTTGCTACCGGACAAACTGACGTACGGCGCGTGTCCACTGTCCACCCGTACATTATTGACACCTCTAAGGTCCGGACTAAACGTTTGGCTTCGTTGTTTATACCGCGTACATTGAAAGACTGGAACAATTCACTTTCTGCAGTTTTCCCGTTCGACTATAATTTAGGTGGCTAGAGTAAATAGGCTCTGCTGTGCGTTAAGCGCATCAACCATTGCATCACCGCTTACAATCAGGTGAAATTGCAGTCAAGTATTTGTTTATATCAATTAGGAAAAAAAGTAACAGTAAAATGACATGGCGTGGCCCATGATCCTAGTTACCGGAGCCTTGGAACGCAAAAGGCTACTGAAGAAACACAGATGGGTATGGTCACAAAAAGTCTGACATTTCCTCTCGCTCTAAACAAAGCGGGAGAAGTTATTTAATATTTACATAAAAAACGGGAACATCATACAGTAGCGGCTGCGAATACTAGACATACGAGAGTCCTTAAGTATTATTGTGTGGGAATAATCACCATCTGACATCATCTTGTCTCCGACGTCTACACATATTTTTTAATTTTATCTTTGCGTACCACTTACACTAGTTATAAGTAATTTTAAGCTAACTAACACATTGTTGTCTATTTAAATAACATTATTATTATTATAAGGGAAACAAAACTTTTAATAAGCTCTTTATTCACATTGACCTAATTGACTTGCATAATTGCCCATAAAAGCAATTGAAAACTACGAGTAGAGTAGGAAATGTAAACAGTGCAAAGAAATTGATAAATTACGTCAAGTCAAGCGAACAAATTCAATTTTTCACGAACCGATACGAGCATATTTCATAAGATCAACCAAAGAAATGGACCTCGTATTATTACGTTGAATTTCTTGGACAGTTTGTCGAAGAAAAATTGAAATAAGTTCTCTATTTGCATTAGGGGATTGCGACGGGGACCCTCAGCAAATAGGAGTAGAGAAAACTACTCAGCCGATGATGTCCTCTATAGAACCTCTTTTACATCAACCTATATATTGCCAGGAAGGAATATTGCTTTACTATTCAATACTTTTCATGTTTACCTGACCGTGCTTAGCTCATATAGGTATAGTATAGATCAGTGTTTTTCAATCTGTGGGTCATAACCCCCAGGTGGGTCACAACGTCTTGCTTAGGGGGCTTGCTTTGGGTCACGGTCGCGAGTCAGGTAAAAGAGAGTTACTGATCTGATATGATGATCTGATGTGTAAATAATTCAGTAATAAAGCTATGTCTTCTTATGCTTCAATACTTGGTTTGATCTTCGTTTTATTTTTAACACGCATAACTAATGTGCGATTAGAAATATTTTCTATTCATATATCTGAATTAAAAAAGCGTTCTCAAGAGCGCAGTCGCCCGTCTGCTCACTGCAATGGCACGGTCCTAGGGGGTTGCCACTATTTTGTCTATTTAAAAAAGGGGTCGCACAAAAAGGTTGAAAAGCACTGTTATAGATAATACCTGTACTGCTAGAAGTTGGTTTGTTAATCCAGAGCACTTACTAATAATAATTATTTCTTTCTTTCAAAAAGAAAAAAAAGAAACTAAAAAAATAAAAAGAAATGTAACCTCTGGAACACTACGCGCCGTTGACGACTTAGGCTCGGACAGCTACCGGACGAAATGAAAATCGGGGTAAGTTTCTTTAACTTATCGTTAATTAAATAAGTAAGAAATAAAAACATTAACTAAGGTTACCTAAAAAAGTATTCATCTTGATTGATTGATTAAAATTTACTTCTTATTCGGAACACCTCGAGATTATTGCTTTCATAAATCTCTTACTTAATTTTGTTAAGAAATCAAAAAGCTTTTAGTTGGAATTCAAAGTTTTCTTCTGATTAAAGCAAAGTTGCCAGTTTTAAACTTATTACGATTCATATTATACAATTGAAATTAAAATTAAAACAGGAACAGTGTTTAAACGTGACTTGTATTTTAAGAAACTAATGCAACAGTGGATAAAGCATCATTAATGGTTTGTGTAAAGAAAATATATTCTTAAAGAACACTGAGGTGACAATGATTGATACCAAAAACCCTGCAAAGAATCCAAAAACGCACCATTATTGATGACAAGAACTCGCGAGAACGTTAGAGAGAGACAGAAGAGATAAAAGAAAATGGCGCGCGATTTATTTCAGCGCCACTTCAGTTTGAGTGCAATGTTGCAGTTTTTAACGCAATTCGCTACAGTAGCACGTGACTCTAGACTGAAACGACCTACTTCTGCAATAGCCTGCAGCTCTATATATCTCGTAAAAGTAAAGTGTTTACGACACTGCCAATTTCGACAAAAATACTGAACAGTCGGAAGCAATAACGAGGCATAAGGTAAATAAAGAGGTTTATCAAGAAGAGTCTGATTTCAGTAATAGTTTAACAATGCAAGGAGGTCTACATCTTTTTGTCCTTATCCCATATTATTTGGGGTCGACCCAACACATTTTTTTCTTCCATTCTGTCCTGTCACCCGTTTCGCTATCACTAACTTCCTTTTATTTTCTTCATATCATTAGGTACTCGCACAATAAATTCATATTTTCTTTAACCTTAAAAAAGGCCCTTACTGAGCCCTTACCCAACAGTGAATGAAACAAGGCTATCATTGATGACAGTTTTTTTTTGGTAGGTAAAATCATCCAATGACAAATCCCGCCCTTGGGTGGGGCGGGAAATAGTGTCAGACTCTTACTGACGAAAAATCTACCCTTCCATTCATTGACATTCTCACATAACCTTTGGCCCCAGTAAGCTTCGGCCCTGCTGGACCCCTACAGTTTGCTGACAACTCCTTGAGGTGCGCGGGAACAGTGCGCGCCGTAGAGGACTTGAGCTCGGACCGGTCTGTTACCGGACGGACGGACAGCGAGCTACCCATTGCCCACCGTCCGCGAGCCCGCGCCTACGGTCCGTCCGGTGGCCGGAAATCGGTATCGGAATCCCGGCGGCGGCGGCGGCGTGTACGCCTTTGCCTAATGCGGTCGGCCTTCTTCTTTGCTAGCATTACTGCTTCGCAAGAGTAGGCGACCGCCTAACACTCCTCCTCGCTCCGGAGCATGGCTTGACATAACTACAATTTTACAATTTTCAGATTTTTTCCTATACTTGTGCTATAAGTCCTTGCTTCATACCAAATTTCAGCATTCTAGGTCAACGGGAAGTACCCTATGAATTTTGATTCCCTTGAGAGTGTCGAAATTTACGTTTTTTATACATAAACTTATAAGTTTGATTTTATCAAAACTCAAGGGATCTCAGACCTATTTTATAAACTATATGGTTTTAATTTCAACTTGATATATACACGCGTTCCCAAGATAAAGGGTCTTGACAGACAGACAGACAGGCAGACGATTAAAAGCGTTCCATTTTTTCCATTTAAGGTATGGAACATTTGAAACAGAAGCCTTTGCAGCACTCTCATTATTTGCTTTCCAGGAATCCAACACTGTCTGAAACAAAGTTGGGAATGCAAAGCATTCTCTGTGTTTTTTTTATATATTTGTTTTATAAAATATCAAATTCTTGTTTCCATTTAACGCCACTTTGAAGTCAAACAAACCACTCACAAATTTCAGAAAAGAGAAAGTATAATTTAAATTACGCATATGGTTGCCTTCAGCAGAAATTGTACGGAAACAAAATTGATAGGATCAATTTAAGGAGAAAGACGGCGTGCCTCCAAAACTTTTGCAATTACACTCGTCTCGCGTCCTTCTAGTTAAACAATAAAGTTTAATACAATATTGAGAAGTCTTTATCAACAGTAAGAAATGTTTCAGAACGTTTTTACAGTTACAGCTTCCAATTTACGACTCGTGTGTGTCTTTGCAATGTTAATTAATAGTATTTGTACTGAGACTGAGTGAAGAGATCGCAAAACAAGTTGCTAAAACCAATAAGTAAGTTGTAAGATCCGACTTACAGGGAACGCTTCGCTGAAAACACTATCTCAAGTGTAAACATAAACTTGAGCAGTGTATTCGTCGAAGTAGAGAATAAGTTGGTAACTAAGATATTGTACGACTGTTTCAAGTTGTGATATCATCTGTTTTGTAAGTTAAAGTTAACTGTGCTATAAAAAAGTTTAGCTTATTGTTTATCGTTGCCTGAGGAAAGACTCAATTGAAACATTATTTTCCTTGAATGTTTTTTTAAGTTTCTATCACAATCATTTTCCTACTTTTTTAAGGGTTCAGCACTTCAGTCGGCAAAAACGAAACCCTTATACTTGGTTTTCTGTCGGTCCGTATGGCAAGACCCAGTTTCTCGAAAACGTAAGCTCCGTAGGCCGTGTTTACGGAGACGCGGCGTATTGGGCATTCGTCGTACATTGCAGCAGCGGACCGTCCAACGCGCCGCGTCTCCGTAAGCAAGCCCTAAGAGCAGAGAAATTCAAACTTCAAAGTCAACGTCATCTAAGGCTAAGGCCGTTTGTACTAAGTTTATGACGAACATTCTAATAGGGCCCGTTGACCTTGAATCCTAAAATTTAAGAAGTAGCACAAGAAAAGAAACAAGGAAATTTCATGGCGACTGATCGACACTGCGTGACCAGAGGACTGGCTCGTTCTTCGCCCAAAGAATTAGCATTGTCATTCAACGTGGCAATGCTGCCAGTCTTCTGGGTACATTTCCGGATGACAGCGATGTAGAGGAGTACTTGGACGCCTGAGTGTACTATGTTTTTGTATTATATATACATAGGTTATATAAATATTGTGTAGATTATCATTCCGTTATTACTTAAAAAAAATAAAAAAATAAATTTAATAATAAAAAAAAACATATTTTATTATTATTTTATTTTTTTAAATGAAGAAAAGGAACAAGTCCGAAAACCGTAAAATAGATTTGTCGAAAATTTTTAATTATTAATTATTTTCTAATGTGTAAATCACAAAATTATTGCCATTTTTTCGGAAAATCTTCGAGGTGCTATTAGGGAATCCAACTCTGTCTACTATTTTCCGCTGCCGCGACAAGTCGCGGAATGGCGGACAGAGCTCCGGCGGGACCTCATGGTGAAATGGCGAGAGCGATTGTCGCAACCTCGTGCTGGGCACGCCACGATCGAGGCGGTAAGGCCCCTCTTTGAGGCGTGGCTGGAAAGGCCCCACGGCGTCGTCACCTTCCGTTTGGCGCAGGTGCTGACCGAACACGGCAAGTTCGGTCCGTACCTGTACAAGATTCGTGCGGAGACGACGCCCGGGTGTCGCCACTGTGCGGACCGCCCGGTGGACACGGTGGAGCACACAGTCGAGGTGTGCCCCGCTTGGGAAGAGCATCGCCGTGTCCTCGTGGGGGCGATCGGCGGCGATCTCTCGCGCCGGGGCTTGGTTCAAGCCATGCTCCGGAGCGAGGAGGAGTGGCAGGCGGTCGCCTCCTTTTGCGAAGCAGTAATGCTAGTAAAGGAGGAGGCCGACCGCATTAGGCAAAGGCGCACACGCCGCCGCCGCCGCCGGGTTTCCGATCCCAATTTCCGGCCACCGTAGGCGCGGGCTCGCGGACGGTGGGCAATGGGTAGCTCGCTGTCCGTCCGTCCGGTAACAGACCGGTCCGAGCTCAGGTCGTCTACGGCGCGCACCGTTCCCGCGCGCCTCAAGGAGTTGTCAGCAAACTGTAGGGGTCCAGCAGGGCCGAAGCCTATACTGGGGCCAAAGGTTATGTGAGACTGTCACCACGGGCCCCAGGATAAAGGCAAGGAATGGAAAGGTAGGTTTTTAGTCAGTAAAAGTCTGACACTATTTCCCGCCCCAAGGGCGGGATTTGTCATTGGATGATTTTACCTACGTTAAAAAAAAAAAAAAACTCTGTCTACTATTTGCTTATTGCTAATGGTTTTCTTTGTCAACCGTCACGCTGTCATTCTTTCCCTATTCCTTCATATCATTCCTTATCGCCCAGTAAATCTTAATTCATCTAGTTTTCTTTTTGATTCCCCTTTCCGTATCTCGTAAGTTTCCGTAGGTTGCTTGTATGAACATTCCTACGAAGAACTCATCCAAAATATTTGCCATTTCTTTACAAATACTAATATTTCTTTTTTATTTCTCCATAAGCCTTTTGTAACAAAATGCTTAAGTCTAAAATCATTAATTAAATGAAGTATTTAAAAAAAAAGGTTTATTTAAATTTTGAAACGCTCTGGCTCTTAAATTAGGTGTATCATGTTCCCGTAGGTTAGGTTAGGTTAAGGTTAGGTTAGGTGTATCATGTTCCTGTAGGTTAGGTTAGGTTAGGCAATGATCCTTTGTAGTTACAAGCCATAAAATATTCATGTCATTGGTTTTTTTTTTTTCATTGGTAAAAAATATAACAGCATAAAAATTTCAATTTTATAACGTGACCTAATGTTAGCTTTTATCTTGGTCTGTCTCTGTTAGGTACCCATCAGGAAGTCCTCAGTGTAATCAAAACTAAATATTTGAAGATTCATTCAACTGTTCATTTTCGTATAACAACCTATCAAAGAGTTTTAAACCGTCTTTACCCCACTCACATACAACGTAATACAAATTCCATGCACATGCAATGCCATGCACGTGACACAAGCCTCGTTGAGTGTATTCGCATAATAATATCTACATACATATATGTAGCCTTAGCTGAGAATGTCATTTGCGTAATGAAGCTAAGGAAATATGAAAAGCGTCTGAACTCTGCAGCTTTGTACCAATTTCAATTACATAGGGGCTTCAGAGCTGTGTCTGTTTGTACCGTAAATTATTTGTATGTTCCGGTTGTAACTTCATTTGTATATGCTAAATAATATGAAAATCGTAAGAGTTACACATTATAAATATTCTCTTTATTGTGAAGTTGGTTTGAGCCTGTCCGTGTGACCGCGTTATTGTTTTTAATTACGCTACAGATTTTTTAAATTTTCACCGTCATTTAGACTTTTTTTTATTAGCCTGTTCTGTCCCACTCCTGGCCAACAGCCTCCTTCCACCTTTTGTGGGACCGCGCTTTCTCTTACCATGGCTTCAAGTCTGCTATTACAATAGTGTCAGAATCGTCTATCATTGATTTCATCATTTATTTATTTATTTGTTTATCCTCACATCGGAACGCCTTACAGCCATTACAACAAAGGAGCACAATTAGTTCAGAATCTGCTGTGCGGTGGAGTATTAGTCATCTAAGGAGCGGCGCGGGCGCTGTGGAGGGTCACGAACGCTCGCTTACGCAGCATCAGGCCAGCACTCCTCCATGGTTGATTTTGACAAGTTTGGTAATTTACTAATATAAGTGCGTCACTATGACTTTCCAACAGTCAATCACTGACACACCATCGAAAGAAATGGTAATCTCGTACATAATGACAAATGAACTTCTGACTTATGGGACAATCTGCTAAAATTTTGTCAGTTCCTTTGATTAGTGACTTACCATTAGATTTTTCTGAATACGACAAAGTCATTCTACCACCATTCGTTTACGAGACCAATGATCGACCATTATGATTTAGCAAATAAAGAACTTTTACCAAAATGACAATGGGATTGTGTTGGAATGTCGAATTTACAAAAATAGCAGATTTGGGCCCCTGTTTTGGCGAAATCTGTCCACTTCGTCCCGTCATGGCAATCTCTTCGGTAGTGTGCCGTGTTAATGTAATTAAATATACTTAACGTTCCTAAACGTACATAATATATGTAGACTAGTTTATAATTAAAATTACAATCTCGAAATTTTACCGGTACCTGCAGAAAAACCGTTCAAAGCAGGGGCTGATCGGCGTCGTAATTTGATGAAATGTCATTTCTGTCACCTTAGGCAATTAATCTCATCTTTCAACGTATATAAGTACTTTATGGTATACTAGCTGGTGCCGCGACTTCTTCTGCGTCAGACTCGCAAAACAGTGCAATCAATTCTCGGACTGACACATTTTCAAGAAGTTTTACTTTTGCGTGGAATCCTCATTATTTTTCTAAAATGAAAGTAGCCCTAGTTACTCCATATAACATTAGTTATCTGCCAGTGAAAGTCCCGTAAAAATTAGTTCAAACCGTTTCGGAGATTAGGCGGAACAAACAAACCGGTAGACAGACAAAAATTAAAAAAATTGCGTTTTTTGTTATAGGTTTTAAATATACTTTCATAAATATGCTTTTAGTAAAAAAATATTATTTTCATATTACAAACAGACGCTTGTATAGAGTATAAATACATCATAATTATTATCTTACGCAGTTGCAACGCAAGGAAGTTCGCAATACATTTAGAGATTATGAGTCGATTCAGCAAAACAATGACTAAAATACTGGCATTGGCCTTTGTTTCAAAACAGCCAGTAGTTATTATATTTTATCGGACAGAGTTACTCTCACATTTATAATATTAGTATCCATAATTATTTATCATACGTAAGCGAGTTGCAACGCGAGGAAGCTCGAAATGCATTTAGAGATTACGTATCGATTCAGTCGAACAATGGCTGAAATATTGGCATTGGCCTTTGTTTCCAAACAGCCGGTAAGTATTATCGGAACATTCAGTTCGCGTATTTCAATGGTAACGGTTCAATTTCTTAAAAGCTCCATCGTGGTACTTCATTAGTTTGCCTCCGACATCTGCGACCCGTATTCACGATTGTTTGGCCCGACTCATGCCCTGCATTGCCTGCCACGCTTTTACACCCTCTTCGTTAATAAAGCTGTATATTCACATTTTACGGCTACCATTTCGTATATTTTTTAAAAATCTCTTTGTTTTAGATTTCTGAAACTGAAATGAATGTAGCGAAAAGTAAAGAACATTCGGAGATAACGTAGGTCTCTGTTTTTATTTCAGAATTTTATGATGTCATTCTAACGTAGAAAAGATTTTACGACGCATTATTGAATTGATATTCCACAGTAAAAATGTCTGCCTATTTCAATTCTAAAGGCCTCTTCTAGAGGCTGTTAAAAATTATGAAGGTCGGCGGGGTCTGTAACTATACTGTATTTTTTTTATTTCTGTATATTTAGGTACCGACTTGTACCTAGGTATATCAGTATTAAAGTAGCCGTTTGCTGTTTTGCTTTGCAGCAACAGCAAAATGGCCGTCAAATAATAATATTTACAATGAAAAGTTAGGGAATTAATTGTAGAATTCTGGCAGGCTCCACGTTGAACAGGTAGCGAGCATCCCGGGGGAGCGTTCGCAGCCAAATTCCGGTAAACTCCCCCAAACTCCGACTGAATGCGAAAACTTTGCGGGAAATTCTCGCAACCGACGAGTTTTTGCTTTAATTCGTACAACTAAAGACCCGTAAAGATTCTTTGATTAAGAAGAATTGATAACAATTCGCTTAGTTTTAATGAAATTTCTGCAAACTTGACCGTCTATTTCTTAGTTTGGAACTACAGAGCGAAACAGACGCAGTAGATACTGAGGTTACGTTATTATGGTTACAGTAGGCACTTAGTTGCCATGTTTTCGTCCTTTATGGGGTAATCAATGTCAACACCTGATACCTCCTAAAGCCACAGAGTCGTGCAATAACAATAGGGTATTAAGTTAATGTTTGCCATAGACAGTAATTGGGCTAACAATATCGAGTTATGTTTATGACCATTACTTAGAATTTAAGAGGACTACAGGAGCTACATAGTCGCAAGTTTTATTGCAGATAACAGAATAATAAAAAAAAAAGTTTTTTTTTAGGATAAATACTAGATAGATAGAGTGTATTCAAAACATAATCCAGCTAATTTAATAAGATAGAAAAAAAAATACGAAAAATTACTTTTATTAATTCAAACCGGCCTAATATAGCAGCTTCTGCCAGTGGCTTTGCCCACGTGTATGTTGATTTACTTTCTATGAAGTACTTTTTTCTTTTTTGGGGGGAGTTTTGTAAAATCCGTTCTTAACGGACGTCTACATCCTATAAGGAACCTACCTGCCAAATTTTAGGTTTGTATGACAATGGGATTGTGTTGGAATGTCGAATTTACAAAAATAGCAGATTTGGGCCCCTGTTTTGGCGAAATCTGTCCACTTCGTCCCGTCATGGCAATCTCTTCGGTAGTGTGCCGTGTTAATGTAATTAAATATACTTAACGTTCCTAAACGTACATAATATATGTAGACTAGTTTATAATTAAAATTACAATCTCGAAATTTTACCGGTACCTGCAGAAAAACCGTTCAAAGCAGGGGCTGATCGGCGTCGTAATTTGATGAAATGTCATTTCTGTCACCTTAGGCAATTAATCTCATCTTTCAACGTATATAAGTACTTTATGGTATACTAGCTGGTGCCGCGACTTCTTCTGCGTCAGACTCGCAAAACAGTGCAATCAATTCTCGGACTGACACATTTTCAAGAAGTTTTACTATAATATAGCAGCTTCTGCCAGTGGCTTTGCCCACGTGTATGTTGATTTACTTTCTATGAAGTACTTTTTTCTTTTTTGGGGGGAGTTTTGTAAAATCCGTTCTTAACGGACGTCTACATCCTATAAGGAACCTACCTGCCAAATTTTAGGTTTGTAGGTGTTAAAGTTTCTGAGATGAGTGGTATTTCGCTATTATATATTTTTACCGTTATAGTGTTTTAATTCCGTTTATTTTTAGTAAATCGCTAAAATGCTGTATAAATGCGAGTGTTATATTTTTATTGCATCTCTTTCTTTTGTATGCAGTCTGAAAGTAATCGCACTTTAGATCCTGTAGTCCTCTTAAGTAGAAAAATATTGTTGTCAAATATCCCAGAATCTTAAATTTTACTTTTTATTTAAAAAAATAGCTTCTCGATACTAACACCACTACTAGCCGTTTTAGCCGTACTAGCCGTTCAGCGTGTCACCGTCGAAGACGGCTGGTGCTGAAAATCAGCGCTGTGGCTCTGTCCAACACTTTTCCACTGAGCCCCAGCAATTTGCTGAGCGCTGGCCGTTTTGCACGGATGTGTCGCATATCTTACACTTTTGCGCCATATTTGGCATAAATCAACTCTTTCTTTCTCTTTCTAACAGTATCTGCAACCCATCTCAGAGAGAGCTTAACGAGCAGAAATGAGTTAACTAAGCATAAACCGACACGAACAAAACGTACCATTGCGTATATCTTAATACCCTAGTTGGTACTGTGACCGTAAACTTCCGAACTCTGTCGAATGGAAAAACTTTATTTATATTTGAGTTGGGGAAGCTGGTTTGTGAATACTAAATCAGATTGGTACAGGATGCGAAGCTGCGCGTTATATTTTATCCTATGATATGCGATTCTTTCATATAACTGTGTGGAAACAAAATACCTCACAGGTATCCCTATACCTTTACGTGTTACGTGTTTGCTTACATGCTCTGCAGAATGAAAATAATGAACGAAATATTGGTGTTTTTTAAAGATTTTGGTGGCAGTAGTAGGCTAGTCTATTTGGAGAATTGGTGAAATTTGTTGATACTGGTTAACCCCTGTCGTGCTGACCTATTTCAAAGATTATTTTCTTTTACTAGTTATTTATTTGAAATGATCTACATTTTTAAATATTTGTATTGTCTAGTTACTTGTTTATAAACACTCAAGAAAGTAATATATTTTCTCTTATTTATTACTTATCTTTTGTATTAACAAAACCTTCTTCCTTTTGTTCTATTATAGATTTCATCACATTTTATTTTATGGTCTAAAGTGTGGGTTGTCCACTAGAGGTTTTAATAAAACCATTGTGAAAAGTATTTTTCCACTTAATATGAATCACAAATCCATTTATTATTGTCGATCTCAGTTTTTAAATTATTCAAATCATTTTTATATTATAATTTCGGAGTTTTTTTTTTTTTTTTTATGAAAAATCCTAAATTTCTTTCGCTTATATTTTGTGTGTACATTTATTGAGTAGTGAAGAATATCTGTGTAACTTATTGTAGAATAATTACCTAAATATGTAATAAAAGAAATATACAATCTGCCGATTCTTGTTTAGGGACCCTTTTTACGTAATTTCACATAACAATTAAAAATAATCCGTGCTACTAAACAAACTGCCATTGATTAGCCATCAATTTTAATGATGCCACGTGTATAGTATTTCATTTCACATAATATGCAAACCTGGGTTTTCTCTGAGCATTCTTTTTTGATTTTTTTTTTCCAAAAAAGTAAATAATTTTAAGCATTAAAATGATTATAATAATATAAATTGATTGTAGGTAATTTTATAAAATTAAAATCTTTGCTCCAAAGTTATTACTTTTTATATTTTTCTATTAAATTTGGTTATTTATCCTCACATCGGAACGCCTTGCAACAATTGCACGGATGGAGCACCAATTAGTTGAAAATCTCCTACTTTTCAATATCATGTGCGCTGTAGAGTGGTAAACATTAGAGGAGCGAAGTGATGGTGGGTCACGTATGCTTGCTTACGCAGCGTTCCTCCAGATTCATAAATAAATTGTTGTAATCGAGAGCGGTATTTTTTTTATTTAAAGCCTATATATATAATAACCTATAATTAGAAAGTTTTGATGAAATCATTTTAATGTTTTTTTTTAGTTTGAATATCATTCAATGACATCTCCCGCTTTACAGCGGAGCGGGCGGATGAGTCAGACTTTTACTGACTAAAAACACCTATGTTTCTTCTTTGCCTAGCGTTCCAGGACCCCACGTTTCCCTTTCAAAAGTCAACCCATGGTCCCAGTGGACATCGGCCCTGCTTTGCCCCTATGGTTTTGCTGACTATGTGCCGTCGATCATTTTAATGTGGAAACAGGTTCCAAGGTACCATCTATATTTTTAAGTCTTAAGGCATTCCGCTATAAATTTTACCTGTATGAGCATGGCCACATTTTCACTGAATGCTTAAAACTGTGCAACAATTAAACTCTTTTTTTATGGGTCTCTTAAATATATTGAACAATGTATTTTATTGAGACCATCCATCCTCCAACAAAAGCGATTCAGTCCAAAAACATCGCAGTAAAGCTGCGAGCTAAATTCAATTTATTAAAAGTGGAAAGTTTCACCGGGGTTTTGTGTGTGTTGAAAAAAACAGACAAAATATCCATAATACCTGTCGAGTAAAAAAATCAGCTTGCCTAGCCTTCCCACTACTATGTTTGGACCTTTACCTTTGGTGGCTTCCAGTGTAACCGAATATGGCGGAATACCCGTGTTTTACATAGAGCATCGGCCTATCAGACCTCCACAACCCAATTACTGGGCAACACGGCTCCTTGGATACACTGATGGTCAGAGTTTCAGGTTTGCATGCCTGATTACCTTTAAAAATGTCAAAGATCTATGAATGACAACTGGAACCAACAGCTTTAAGTGCTTTCCGAGGTATAGGGTGTCAGTAATGTCCTAGATAAACTTTAAAAAGTATGTGAGTAGGTACATAAATTTAAAAAAAAGTCACATTGGCACTTGACCGGTTTTCAAACCACAACCTCATGCATGAGAGGCGGATACCTTAAAATACGCGTTAGTAATATCGTGTCGCAGTGGTCTGCGACACGATATTACTAACGCGTATTTTTGTATATCTGTTACCGGCAATCTGTATAATTCAGGTATTCTATACAACACCGAATGCGCAGCCGGTAATGTGTGTAAAAGACGGGAGCAGGGAAGGAGGTGATGTAATTTTAGGACACCCCGACACGGAAAGTTTAGGTTAGGGTTATTTTTTTATCATCACCTGAAAATAAAAGCCTCACTTTAAACCGTATTCTATACATTACCTAGGTGTTGTATAGAAATCCGGATTATATAGATTGCCGGTAACATATCCATATAAAGCAATATGCCTGGCCTGTGGGTCAAGTATTTAGTGGCGCTGACTGATATGCCGAAGGTTGTGGGTTCGATTCCCACCAAGGAAAAATGTTTGTGTGATGAGCACGATCATTTCTTCTGTGTCTGGGTGTAATTTATGTGTTTAGAAATATATAAGTATGTTTATCAGTTTTCTAGTACCTAGACGACGTTGTGTGATAGTTGTGGAAAAAAATATTCATATAAAAGTAGACAATAAATAAATGGGTCAAGTTGATACGAATATCTCACGACGCAATAGAATATCCTGCCGAAAAAGGATTTTGTTTATTCCTTTGCGAGAGAATTATAAGAGGGGAAATAAATTGGGAAATATTCCGTTTAGTCGGCCACTGTCTCCAATTTGTTACTGCGCCTCTTTCCATTAGTTACACGCTCCGCGTTTGATTTCTACAGTACAAAGGAATGATAATATTATCCTACTTTCTATTGAATAAAAGGTTCAAGGTTTTGATTTTTAGACGTTTTGTTAATCAATCACGTCTTAAAGGTTTAACACTATTTATTTATTGCAATGGAAGGGCTCGGAGTTTCCTTGTGTGATTGAATCAGGAATGAGGATATCCGCAAGAGAACCAAGGTTACCGACATAGCACGAAGAATCGCCTAACGTAAGTGGCTATGGGCAGGGCACATTGCTCGCAGCACAGATGGCCGTTGGGGCCGAAAGATTCTGGAATGTCGACCACGTACCGGAAGACGTAGCGTTGGAAGGCCTCCTACAAGGTGGACCGATGACCTAGTAAGGGCTGCGAGTATCCGATGGATGCGAGATGCACAAGACCGTTCTGAAATGATGATGATGATGATTTATTTATTAGAATGAAATACTCGTATAACAAACAAATTGACAATTTTAGACTTTTACGCGGCCGAGGCTGTCAAAAGCCCGTCACTATTATGTTATGGCAATAGGTTGTGTATGTGTGTGTAGTGTATGTGTGTAGGTAGTGATGTTTGTTACGTCTTCACGCTCGAACGGCTGATCAGATTTGAATGGAATTTAGGCACACGGGTAGGCCATGTCCTGAAAATGCACATATTGCTCTGGGCAGAATTTTCTACTTTCACGCAGGGCTGGTGAAAAAAAAGTTTTGCCCAGCAAAGTGTAATGAACGAAAACCAAACTTCTAGTCTTTTTGTTGCAATTGGTAATTTTATTACAAAGTCGGTGAGTTTTCCTTTGTTCTACGAGAAACAATTAGATGATACATCGTTTATCTTTATCGGCGGAACCTAGCGAAGACTAATTGGCCTACCTTCGGATAACAGATTACGGTCCCACAGAGAAAATTATACTGTTTTTCCATTTCATCTGCTAAACTGTTTATCACTTTTAGGGTTCGGTACCCAAAGGGTAAAAATCGGATTCTAATGCTAAGACCCCGAGATCCGTCGTCACCAGGCTGTATCTCATGACCTGTGATAGCTGAATTCTCACACATCATGTATTTTTGTTGCAGCTATATAAAAAATCCCAGCCAGACGCATTACTTAGAGTAATGATTTCATTACCACTGCTCTTAAAACGGTGAAGGAAAACATCGTGAGGATGCCAGCATGTCCTAGAACCAAAAATTCGAAGACATGTGACATCCAACAACCCGCACTGAACCCGCGTGGTGGATTACGGCTCATTCCCTTTTTAGAGAGGAGGCCTGAGTACCAGCAGTGGGAACATTATAAGGCTGATGCAATGCTATATCAAAAATTATACTAAAAATAGAATAAAATAAATATTTAAGTGGGGCTCCTATGCAACAAACGTGATTTGTTTGTGTGTTCGTGATCCGTTTTTTGTTACGGACGCTGCCGAACCCTTCATGCGCGAATCTGACTCGCACTTTTTTTTAAGTTGGTAAAATATATAATCCCTAGCCGATTCCGGCTACGGTGACTGGTTTCTGATTCATTACAGCCACGGGTTGCGATCGTGTGCTCTAATGTGGCTAATACAGCCTATCTTTGCCGCAAAGGTGCGAGCACAGTGTGGACAGGTTAAAACACCATTGTTGTATAGGTATTGGATGATTGATGGTATCTCGCTTGACGTCGAGATCTGTCTTACGTAAAATGTTGGTAAAATACTATTTACGTTAACGGGATTAGGTATGTGGTTCAGTACCTCTACCATGAGTTTTAACAATAGTATTCGTCGCTACTCGATATCGACGCCGTAAATATTTTGTATGGCAAAGTTTTGTTCTGCAAGTGACCGCTAGAGGCGCTGCAAAATTTGCCATACAAAATATTTACGGCGTCGATATCGAGTAGCGACGAATACTATTGCTTAAAACTCATGGTAGAGGTACCGTGCGATTTTCTTTATCCTTTTAAAGAGTGGACCCGTCTTAAAGCTGTTGCTTCTACAGACAATTTTGTTCGTTTATATTCATAATGTTATTAAGTTTATAATAACAACGGCGTCGTCTAACAAAGTTGGAATCCCTTTATTATTTCTTGAATGAGTTTTATCAAACTAAAATAGAAAATACTGTTTAGGATTCTGTAATAATAACAGACTTCATTTTGTTCATAAAATAAGGTGTTTTTACAACATGTACATTATAATCAGAGATGAACTTACAATCATAATTCAAACACAGAAAGTTTACTACATGTTCATTTAGTGTTTATTTACGACATTAGTTCCTCTTTTCCTAATTATAGGTAAATAATGTGGAAAACATTGTCCCGCATCGGTATTGGTATCTGCGCACGCACACGCAAACACGCTAGTGACGTAATCACGATGTGTGTATCAATTTATTGGTCAACATAGTTAATGTATTAAAAAAACTACCTATGTTAAAAACAGCTGAAATCGATTCAGTAGCCGATTCTTCATCATGATTGATCATCATTCATTGATTGATTCATCGATTCAGTTTCGATTTAATTTCGTGCGTATTTCATCACGCATGCGCGATGTTCCTCACGCGTAGTCCCCGCAAATGTCCTTTTCATACAAGTATTTATTGTGGAGTGATATCGGCCAGCAGTTCCGCATGCGAAACAATTCCGCATGCGTAATGAAATCCGCACGATATTAAAAAGACTCTTAACATACTACTTTCTGGATGAGCGTTTTAAATGTTGTAGATGAAGCTAGGGACTTACCATCGAAAGGACCTATGTCACAGTAATAGGACTGCTATACGCAAAAAAAAAAAACCAAAAATGGCAAGGGTCGCCATGTGGGGATTTAGTGTTATTGAAATAACTGTTCTCAAACGATTATTTTTAATTACTGGCGAAAAGAATACAAATGTGTTATATATTCTTAGGCCATTTAGTATAGGTAGTGCTACACTTCAGCCACCAGCCAATCATATTAGCAAATGGTCTATTCCAATCAAGCTTTGAAAACTAGATGTTGAAATGTATTGAGAACTGATCAACTACATTAGTCCTTTATCAATCCTTTGTTTGAAGTACCTAAGTTTTTTTTTTCGGTGAGAAAATGGAAATACCTATGTACTGGAGTCTATTTTTTTAATAATACTATCCCACACTGTATCGTAGGAGTGGTCACAAACACAAGACACCCAGACCCAGAATATCTATCTGTAGGGCATACAAATATTTGTTCCGTGCAGGGATCGAACCCGCGACTCGCAGCGCAGAAGTCAATCGCTCAACCACTGCACCAACCTATTATTTAAAATGAGAAACTGACTGACGCCGAATGTGAAATTCTGCACAAGGATTCCTTTTATGATATAAGAGAGCACTATAAGGGGTTTTTGAAAATTCATGACTTAATGGAGTGAAATATTTGTATGACCTACATACAGGTGTCCCTGGTCTGGGTAGAGTTTACATAATGTTTGTGAACGTACCCATGTTATAGAAGTTATTCCTAGTGTGGGACAACATTTTTTTTTTTTACAAAATAAAAGGAAAAAAATGGATTTCATTTGTAGGTAAGCCAAATTTTATTCCTTGGACTTGAAAATACTTAAAAAAGAAATGGATTTCATTTGTGGGTATACAAAATTTTATTCTTTGGACTTGAATATACTTGAAACAATTGTAATGAATAATAAAGGCTATTGTATAAGTTTTTTAAAACTATTCTCAAATTAAACTTTGAAGTTTTTATGAAAATACCGACCCCAAATAAAACGGGGCAAGGGCAGGAAGATGATGATTCTCGACAGCAAATGCTTGCTTGTTATTTATAAAATACAAATTATTTTTTTATAAGTAGCATACCAATTGAAATTGGTGAAACTTCATTCCAATTAATGTTTCCTATGATTTGGGTTTCAAAACAGCAACATTCTATATGAGATCACCTGATAGTCTCCCCTGGTGGCGCAGTTGAGCAGGGCCCCCGTGTCGTTGGTGAAGTCCACATGGTGAGGTGGTTCCAGGATGCTGGGGGCCCGCCGTGGCTCGGGGGACGCTCGCACTGCTGTAACAAGAGAAAAATAAGGTTAAGAAAATAAGGATATAATATAATATTCCACAACTTTCACACAACACCATCTATTCTAGGCAAGCGTGTTCATTCTTAGGCCACATCTTCGCTTACCATCCGGTGAGACAGTGGTCGAACGCGAGCCTATCCCTAATAATAAAAAAAGAAAGTCCCAAACTAAGAAGAGCTTGTGTTATGAGTACTAGACTGATAAACATACTTATATATTTCTAAATACATACAATTTATAGATAACTTACACGCAGACACAAAACAAATGATCGCGCTCATTATACAATCATTTGTCATGTGTGGGAATCGACATGCGGCCCAGTAGTCAGGGCCACTAACCACTAGACCAACAAGCCAGTCAAATAGTAATAATAAAATAATAGATAGTGAAGACCTGTCTTCAAAATTGAGATTGTAGTACATAAGTCGGAACGTTTACTAAACGCCAGGCTTTCGGAGTATTTTTTTTAATTGCTGATTAGCACGCACTTGACTACTATCTCACTTGGTGGAGAAGTGACGATGTGGTCGACGACGCGTTTGCCTAGAAGTAATCTATTTACTTCTTGACTAAGAGTTCGAAAGACACAGCGGCCTTGGGGACACGTTGGCCGGACAATTGAGTATCCAGTAGATAGCATAGCATAGCATCAGCCTTATAATTTTCCCACTGCTGGGACTCAGGCCTTCTCTCAGGAATGGGCTGTAATCCACCACGCGGGCCCGGTGCTGATTGGTGATGTCACAATCACATGTCTTCGAATTTTTGGTTCTAAGACATGCCGGTTTCCTGACGATGTTTTCCTTCACCGTTTTAAGAGCAGTGATGATGAAATAAATTACACAACGTAATGCGCCTGGCTGGGTTTGAACCCGCGGCCTACAACTTGTAAGTCGGGGGCGTTACCACTTGGCCACCGTTGCTCTTATCCAGTAAATAAACCAACATAAAAAGAAAAAGTATATTATGTCTTAAAAATCACTGTTCTTCTGCAAGTTAGTCAACATTCAAAGGCAAGATAAATTGAACAAAATATCACCACCAGAAGATTTTATATTTTCCTTGTTTGCATATTGTTGATAAGGAAAAACGAACTCTTATTTATTAACGTTGTTTCCTTCATATCATGAGAATATCGCAGAGCAAATAGTCATTTGTTTCACGAATCCTTTTTTTAAAACGTATGAAGTACATATTTGCTGGTTACTTTTAGAGAATAAAGAGAACACCCTCTTGAAACTATGAGGCTGAGAAAAGTAATATTGTCACAGACAAGATCTTGTGTAGTGTACATATACAAGTAAATAAAAGGACAGCCCTCCAAAACAATGTGCCTTTCAACTCAAACATTAAGATAAATAGTGCCGAGACATTGAAAGTTTACAGTAAAAGAAAAGTACCGACATTTCACAGGAAAAGTAAACTTTGAAATACCGCAAAAACCTTCACAACGTAAACAGAATTCTACACAATACGCTCCATTTGTTTCTTTGAACAAACTACCCAAGTTTAACTAACCTAAGCTTAGTAAAGTACATTTGTAAAATGATAAAATCGGCTTGAACGAGTCCCGCATTTGATAGCAGCACGAGTCTTGCACTTAACTTATCGATTTTATCTATGCAAACTTAAACTAGTTCCTTGGCTGGGCACAATGGGGGCTTAAGGCGGGTTTGCACGCTGTCACGTAGTATGCGGGAACGTCGCACAGTGTCGGCCATAATAGAATAAGGTCCCAAAGTTCGCATTAAAACGGTGGATAGTCTCGAACTCCACTCATTTGGGGATGTGAAAATTGTAATAGATCCCTCGAGCCGGATCCCGGCAAATGTGACGTGACGGGAGACTCCATAGAACTTTTTTGCTGATTCTGAGGACACGTCCAGTCCAAACATCTTTTGGACGTTTCATTAGTTGCGCAGCATCCTGAATGCTGGACGCAAGTTTGGACATTTCATTAGGTACAATGACACTCTAAAATATCATACAGCCAAACAGTTTTAGCTTTCAGCGAGTTTCAATTCAGTCAGTTTATGTAGTAAAACAGGAGTTGATACTAACTAAATTCTATGCAAACATAGCGCAGAGAACGCTCAGTTTCCAGTAATTTGACAATAATATGAAGTTATTAACAGAGACCATTGTGTGGTTACTAGTATAATTGTTTATCTGGAAAAATACCGATTGAAAACTGATAAGAGTATCCAATTCGTTCCTTTCTAATTTAGCTAAACATAAACTTGGAATGGAAATTCGAAAGTGACAGTTCAGAAGTAAATATAGAGTTGTTTATTATTAGTGTTTACCTTTTTCTTTCAACAGTAAACATTAAGTAAAGTTACACACAGTAAACAAAGTTTCAATAAGGCTGATTGTTTGTTCTCTCTTGCTCTGTTAAACAAATGAAAACGAATTAATAACGTTCCAATTTTTTTTTAAAGATTTTTGATTTCACTTATTTTCTTTTCTTTTTTTTAGTTTTATTGCCTTCTTGATAAGAAGGCAGGCTAGATAGATACTTACTATCCAATGCATACCTATACAAACTACAACACATTAACAACAACAACAACATCATATAGCTTACAACTTTATGCGTAGGTTCGCACAAAAGTGTAACATATTTTTGACTAAAAAAAAATGTGATTATTACATATTAAACTGTTTATTTATTACATACTTTGTTGTACACCTCATAATGTGGATAGGATAAATATTACAAAACTAAGTGTACAATGGTCGGTCTTATCACATAGGGCAATCTCTTACAGACAACCTTAGGATGGACTGAAACAAGATGAGATTGATTACATAGTACAAAAATATTGGTTAAAAGTATTTCACGAATTACTTAAGTATAACTTACAAAATTACGAAAACAAACTCTCCTGCACTTTTTGCCTTACGACCTTAGACGTAGGAAGTATTATACATTTGCTGTTAAATACTATAAAAAGGTTTAATAACTATATTCTGTATTTAAAACTACTTTCTAAACTTAACACTGGCTATATACACGAAAACAAAAAAGGGAAATGGAACGTAAAATTATAATCCTTGAAGCTTTAAATTCCTTTTCAACCCGTGGTTTATCAGTCTCGTTATTTCCTCTTCGCCATAAATACACTGAAACGTATTACCGGCCAGTCCGACTCATTTGCCGTCAGCACACAGTGAAATAAAACCTTTTTACCGATGAACCTCGATACTGCAGGCTGGCACACAATGGTACCTGTCTACCTATAGGCGTGTATATAATGGCCAACTCAGAAGCGGTCACAAGCCGCAGCGTTCGATTTCCGTTTAATTTCGCGACAACCGCGACTGCCTGCCTGTCTGTCTGTCTTCATATACATCTATAACACTATTGACGTCGCAGTTGACTAATCGTGTTATAATGAGTGAATTGAAGCGAATAGGGACGTCAGGGGATGATTAAATAGGGGAATGAGGGAATTGATTTGTTTATTTATGGTGACAAGTGAGGCGAGGTTTCTTGGCTTTAGTACCTAATGTTTGTATGTGGGATTAGAAGTGAGTTTTAGTCTTCGTAGTATTTATTTGCTTCTATATTTTAGAAATAAAAATACACACAATCTGCCTAACGTTTTCCTCAATTAAGTTCGAGAGAGCTTCCAGATAAACTGAATTGCTACTTAGCCCTCATCCTCTCCCCTTATTTTGCTGTGCCCGACAGTGTCCATATTGATCTGTGAGAATTTTCAACACCATTTATGTACTGACGAAAAAAAAATTACGTGTAAAAGTGTTTTTAAAACTTATTTGCAAAATAAATACCATTTATCATTTGATGGAGCTGGATAAGTACTAGCATTTTAATAATAATAATGATATTCCTACAACTTTCATCTAGTCCCAAACTAAACCGAGCTTGTGATAAAAGTACTAGACAACAAAACAAATGATTGTGTTCATCACACCAATATTTGTCCTGGGTGGAATGGAACTCATGACCTCCGGCATAGCAGTCAGGGCCACTAAGCACTAGACCAGCATGCCTGTATTTTACACGGAGTGACTACCTATCTAACCTCCACTACCCAGTAACTGGGGAACATGATACCTCTTAGAAATTTTTACTGGTGTTAAAATTTTTTACTTCTGATTATATCCGTAGCGACAATCAAAGAACTACAAATGACACCAATGAGGCCAATAGCTTAACGTTCTTTCCAAGATACCGAGGTGTGCCGGTATGTTAACATGGTCACCCATCCAAAGAACGACCTCGACAAGTAGGGCTTAACCTTGGGGATCGACCTGTGCGACTTATCTACTTTCACCTAAAAAATAGCACTCACCTAAGAAGTAAAATAGGGCGAAATACATGATACATACAAGGACTTTTTGCTAGGATCAACATTGGTCATGTGATGACACCTGTAAAAGGAAAAGCCTGAGTAAGGCAGGTTATGACAGCTCTGCTTTAATTGCAACTTTTTTTTTGATGTGGAATAAATATTAAAAATGGGGCAGAAACTCTGTCTGTCTGTTACGTATAAACTATTGAACCGATTTTAATTAAATTTGGAACGGAATAAGTTAAAAGCGAAAAAAATAGGCTACTTTTAATCTGATGTGCAACAACCGAAATTCGCCCAGACGCCGTAGCGGGCAAAAGCTAGTGCAATAAATATTAAATTGTATTAAACGTAAATAAAACACAATAAACACACAAGGCTGTAATAAACAGACTGTCAATAAACAAACCGGCGTTCAAACAGACTGAGCGTGTATAGACGGAAGCTGCACAGACAGCCCGTATCTGCATCCGAAGCCATTTCAACCCCTGCACACGCCTGAACATACCTGCACACTCCTGCATCCGACTGTACCGACACTTTACAATAAGGATGTTACTTCAATCACCTGTAACGTTATATGGTTGATAGTGGAGTGTCGACTTGGCTTAGAATTTCTATTCAAAGCCAAGTATTCACGGCATTTGGAAAATGCTTTCAATATTTTCTGCATTTTTGGATTTTATAAAGAAAACTGATGTTTAGGTATCTCTTGAGTGTACGGGCATGAATAGCGTTTTTATATGTGTCTGTAACAATTACGATGGCATTCCTCCATATTTTGTTTTGTTTTTAACTTGTAACACGAATCTGTTTCGCAAATCGTTGAAATTCTCGGCTTTTCTCTACTCTAATATGTATTGCAGTATTACTGCATAAGTCTTCTTTGTTAAAAAGAACTCTTTTGATTAATCTGTTTTCTTGTGAGAGGTGATTAATTAAAATAAAACCCAATAAGCACATTACTGATGACCTGGTAAAGGTTGCGGGAATCCGGTGGATGCAAGACGCACAGGACCGTTCATTGTGGTGACACTTGGGGGAGGCCTATCTCCAACAGTGGATGTCTTTCGGCTTAAATGATGATGATGAAGCACATTACAATGACTTCTTGGTTACAATTTAAATTTAAAATTGAACCCTAAGTTTGGTCTTGGTTTGGAGAGAAGATAAAGCAAAAAAAATTAAACGACCAAAAAAAAATATTAAACTGCAAACTACCTCATAAAACAACAAACAATCTTTGACTTAAAACTAAAAAAAAACCATAATCAATCACACTAATATTGTAAAGACGAAAGTTTGTGTGTAACTACACATAGACGAAAACGGCTGAACAGCCCCCCTAGCCGAGTTACAATCGTTTCGTTTTGCGTTAACGCTTGGAGTTGGCCACGCCCCCAACTGCTTTGTTCGAACAAACGAATTGAGGCGTGGTCAATTCCAAGCGTTAACGCAAAACGAAAAGATTCTAACTTGACTAGGGGGGCAGGATTGCCTGAAATTTGTTACAAGGGTATAATAGAACATGAATTATGAATTGGAATGGAACACCACCACCTTTACGCACAAAGCGTTTTGGGAACACTTTCGTTATGCGTACAGCTAAGGATTGGAATTCCCTGCCGGAGTCTGTGTTTCCTGATGGCTACATCCCGGGAATCTTTAAGTCAAGAGTGAATAGGTTTTTTCTAGGTAAGCGCGCTCCATCGTCGACCGCATCGTCGCTTTCTATCAGGTGAGATAGCGGTCAAGCGCGAACCTATCACATAATAAAAAAAGAAAAATTTTATTCCAGGAGTATTTTCCCTCGGAATAGTCGTCAAGGAAAAGCAGGCTACGTGAAAGTAGTTTCAGGTAATAAAACGATTGACAGAACTAATCTAGTTCCGAATTAAAACGAAGAGGTACCGTAGCACTTTCAGTCTGCTTTTACAAACACGTACAATTTATGGTTTCCTCGTAAAAAGCACCTTATGCTTCGTCTGCAGCCACAATTTGTGAGCGCAATCAGTTTCATAGTCTTCTACTTTTTGCAATGCAAATTAATTGAAAGTGTTCCGTACATAATTGCAGCATTTATAAAACGGAGATCAGAGAGCGAAGAAGAAAGAAGAATGTATTTTTAGATGTTTTATTTTAGGTTTGTTTTCTTTGCTAATTATGTTTGCTTAGTTACAAGGAAACTAGAGCTTAGAAAGTGGTGTGTATATTTTTTGGGTGTCGAACGTCCGATAGTACGGAACACTTATCTGTCCTAGCTCAAGAGGAAACCGGTGTCCTCTCACATCCACGCCACTATAGGCCATAATTCCGATGTTTAGAGTCTACTTTTGTATGAACAAGTTTGGTAGTAGTGGATCTACATATTAAGAACTCATGAAGCGGTTTTCAACCGCAGCCGCTGCGGTTGCGGGCCCGCAGTTTCGGTAAAATGCAGATATATATTATGTAAAAAATTAAAGCACATTTCAAAAAACTTAAATTAAGCCTTTAAATATTTTTTCATTAGGTATTTGTATTTTTTTTCGTTTCAAGGCGTTCGTGGTATCAGTCCCGATTCAGCCCTTCATTTTGAACAATTTCTTGCCACAGATTATGGTGTCCAGTTGCTTTTGCGCGCCAGTTCGATTTGCAGTTTGTAGGTTATATAGAAAGGGTTAAGCAATCCTTTTTATTACCCAACTGCGCTAGAAGAAGATTATGTCTTTGTTTTTTTTTATGATTGCAGGTTACAATTTATGCATTTAAATGTAGATAGTTCTCGATAACGTAGTTACGGAATTAATTTTATTAAGTGCAACAACAACAAAATGTTCAATTTATAATTAAATTGGGCAGTAGGTCCAGTCGATTCATTCAAAATGGGACTGGGATGAGTGATCCCGCGGGCCCATTTCGAGTGGGCCAACAACTTTTTATTATAAACTTTTAGTCCTACTCTGAAACGCCCAAAATAGCATAGTACTGACATACCAAATTTGTTTTATTTTAGCAATTATTTCAAAGTTTACTTTTTATTAAAACAGGTGACCAATAATTCCACTGGCGTAACCTAAATAAGCAGGAACAAATGATTTAGTAAATAAAATTCAGCCAAAAACACCATCTAATTTTAGATAATTTCGTTCGACAACCACATAAATCAGCAATTGGATTTGTAAGAGTTCCACGCTCACCTTCTACAATGGAACCGAATAATGTAAGCACACTATAAAATGTCATCATAAAATAGATAGAAGTTAATTTATTAGGGTTTGAACGAAGATTAAAATCTTCGGGCTGCTATTCATAGCACTTTATCGAGAGATATTGAATCCTGTTTAAAAACATATTTTTGTTAAAAGTCATTTTCGGGGCAAGGACGTAAAATTACGATGATACCGACCAGAAAAAACCGGTCAAGTGCAATTCGCACTAGCGCGCCGAGTTTTCCGTACAAACATACAGATGTAAATAGTTCGATTCCCGAACTAAAGTCTTCATTTTTTTTTGTTTTTCTTTTATTTGAGCTATGACACCTAGCTTCTTGGATAAACTTCTGGATTCTAAGTCTTCGGTAGGTACCCTATAGGTTTTGATTTCCTAGCGAGTGTCAAAATATGCATCTAAACGGAGCATAAACGGCTTTGTCTTTAGATTACGTTCTCGTTGTTTTAGAAGTTTGATTTTTGCAATGTTGCTTGGAATAGCAGATTTTAGTATGAAGCTAAAATGAATATCAAATAGATATTCATATCAGCTTCATACCTCTACGCATTTCTAAAAACCGGGTCTTGACAGACGGACAGACAGCCGGAAAACAAAGTTATGTAGTAACCTATGTATATTTCCTTATTGCATATTCCTTGCGCTACTTTCACCTTCATCTTATTGAAAACCTTAATAGAATGGTTACGAAAAGTATTTGAATTTGTCTGGTGAAGGCGATATAGGAAATCAAAATATAAATCAGGTAAGAGTAGTAAAAGGACACATTGAACTCACACAATAGTAGCGAACTTAAATATTAAGTAAAGGATCCTTCCATTGTACTCAGAACAGATGGTCAATTGGGACGAAAGGTTCTAGTGTGGCGACTAGAACCTTTCGTCCCAATCGAGGTTTGATGGCCTACCACAAGGTTAATCGATAACCTGTGAATCGATGCGAGACGCACAGGACCAGTCGTTGGAACGGCGACGCTTGGTGGCCTATGTCCAACAGCGGACATATTTGGCTGAAATGATGATGCATAAAGCTCCCTTTTTGACGCCTTAAGTCCGGAATTTGACGGGCCTGTTGGTCTAGTGGTTAGTAGCCCTGGCCGCTACGCCGGAGGTCGTGGGTTCGATTCCCACCCATGACAAATGTTTTTGTGATGAGCAATAGCATATCCATTTGTTCTGTGCCTGGGTGTAATTTATCTATTATGTTTATCAGTTGTCTAGTACTCATAGCACAAGGTCTGCTTAGCTTGGGACTAGACGGCGTTGTGTGATAGTTGCGGAATAAAAAAAAAATAAAAAAAACCTAAAAATGGGTGCTTATTTAAAAGAAAAACTTCATTATCCATAAGGTCGCTTTAAACTCTTATTTTAGATTTAACCGTCTGTGATTGAAATAATAATTTAATTGCTCTGTAGATATAGGTTCTATAATTTCAAAGTTACCCAGCATCATTATTATTTCTAGGTTAGTTTAATTGCCCGACAGGTATATAGATATTATAAATTTACTCAGAAAGCGTTTAAATGGCTCCAGCAAAATTCTCAGTGAAACTTAGTTCCATTATCTTTAAGTCCTAATAACTTTTGAAGTTTCAAGTTACTTACCTATTAAAATTAAATTTGGGACGTGAAGCAATTTCTTGTAATATACGTAGTACAAAAGATTGTTTCACGTGATCATTATAATAATGTAAAGAATGAAATTGCATTTCTATAGTTAAATTCGATGCTAGAAAAAAAAATTGACTCATTCCACGTGATTGGTTGAGTCGTGTTCAGCGCTGTCAAATGAATGATGACAGACGCAAAAAGATAAAAAAGTGTTTTTTTTTTAGCAATTGATAAATAACAAAGAGATTAAAGAGATAATATAGAGCGGACATCAGAAGAAATGTCTTAGAAAAACTGTCATCCTATGTCAGCTAGCTTTCAATAGTAAATATGCGAATTAAATTTGTAATTTATATATTTTTACGCGAAAATTATTGAATTCTAATTAAGTACAGAGTAAATACGAAAAATATTTTTGAAAATAAACTTTGGTCCAGTCGTCCACACTAGACTGAGCAACTTTTTCTCTATGTCCTGTCTGTTGGTAGTCTATATTTAATGGCTTTGATAAATAGTATAATTATCTTTAAATACATATAATTCTTCTGTACGTATGTTTGTTACCAAAGTAGGTACTCCTAAACAGCTTAACCGATTTGGATGTAATTTTGTATTGTAAACTTCTTCATAATTTTTATTGTAATTTGATCGCAATCATTTCAAGTAATAGAAATCTTTTTGGTAGTTGGGTTTAGGGCTGTTGAGAATGAAATAAGAAGTAAAAATAACAGACAGTTGTACTTGTACTTACTTAGTGTGTTTCTCCAATACACAAAAGACTTCATACAAGAAGTTCATACACAACTGTTTCGTGAAGGATTACAAAAAACAACGACGATAGAATGCGAGGAATGGTACGACGAACCAAAAGACGCGATTTTCCCCGCCATATTCCAACATTTCAAAATCACACGCTCTGATTGGTCAGTCGTGCCATCTACGAGTACTATAGACAACACATTGTTTTTTAATGTTAAAATGAGGTTTAATATTTGGGTACATAAACGAGCTAATTTACTATTGATATCAGTTTGTATATTTAGTTTTTATATTGTATGAATTTTTTATAGATTTTCTTTTGACCTCAAACTCATTTGATGTTAAGCGATGATTTAGTCAACAATGGAGCTTGCATACCTTGAAGGAAGGTTCCTTCAATTCATACTGGGCGACTAAAGGAATCAGAATAAGTAGGGAAAGACTTTTCGACCTGTATGGCCTTAAGCCTATTATTAACACTGAAACTTTTAATAAGTATGTAGCTACCTATTCAAAAATGTTTAAAAATACTTGTAAGGTAGCTAAGGCCTTATATATTAGCAACAAGGTTAAAACAGCAGATAATAAAATAAAAACGGTTTGGAAAATTATATTTAATGAAACCAACGTGAACAAAATAAATAATAATGATTACACATTGGAGACTCAACACGGTCTTATTAGCGATAGCAAAGTAGTTGCAGAAGAATTTGTAAATTTCTTTACCAGTATACCAATCAAAACTACTGAAGCCTTAAATTCATCGCCATCGCATGCTTTCGGTTTGTTACAGGAGAATGTTGCAGCCTGCCCGACTGAGTTTTACTTTAAGCATATAAGCCCCACAACAGTAATAAAAGCTTTTAAACAAATCAAAGTTAAATTAACCGAAGATTTGTGGGGTATGTCTATTAAAGTTTGTACTTCAATTATTGATACTATAGCGCCATATTTAACTTTAATATTTAATTTGTGTATAGATCAAGGAGTCTTTCCGGATCTAATGAAATATAGTAAAGTGATACCACTTTTTAAATCCGGGGACAGTAAAGACACTAATAATTATAGGCCAGTGTCCGTGTTGCCAGTTTTTAGCAAAATATTTGAAAAGGTGATGTTAAATCAAATGCTTAATCATTTTAACACGAATAACATCTTACACGATAAACAGTATGGTTTCATCAGAGGACGTTGTACAACTGACGCTGGTGTCTCCTTACTAAAACACATATTTGATGCGTAGGAGAAGGCACAAGATGCTATAGGCATCTTCTGCGACCTGTCTAAGGCATTTGACTGTGTAGTTCATGAAACATACTCCTGAAACTTGAGCATTACGGACTAGGTAGAACCGCGTTAAGCTTATTAAAACCTTATTTAAATGGTAGACAGCAATCGGTTCAAATAAACGGTGTAAATTCGTCGGGGTTAGATGTTAAAATGGGAGTACCTCAAGGTTCAATTTTAGGTCCTTTTTTATTTTTAGTTTATATTAATGATTTACCCCATTTATTGCAAAACAAACTTAATATGGTCTTATTTGCTGACGACACTTCTTTGATTTTTAAGATAAATAGAAGGACTAATAATCTTGACGACGAAAATAACGCCCTACTGCAGGTTTAAAGCTGGTTCACTGATAATAATCTAGTTCTCAATGGGAAAAAAACGAAATGCATAGGATTTTCCTTACCAAATGTCAAAAGTAGTGATTGTGACATAGTATTGACCAATGAGAATCTGGAATTTGTCGATAAAACAGTTTTCCTGGGGATAACGCTTGACTCAAGGCTACAGTGGGGTCCTCATTTAACATCGCTTGCAGGACGGCTTAGTTCAGCTGCATATGCTGTTAGAAAAATCCGTCAATTTACGGATGTTGATACCGCTAGACTAGTCTATTTTAGTTATTTTCATAGTATCATGTCGTACGGTATCTTACTATGGGGACGGGCTGCAGACATCGACTCAATTTTTGTACTACAGAAAAGAGCCATTAGAGCCATTTACAATCTCCGCCGTTGCGATTCTCTAAGAGAACTGTTTAAG
The DNA here is from genome assembly GCA_958295575.1 of Leucania comma. Classification (NCBI taxonomy): domain Eukaryota; kingdom Metazoa; phylum Arthropoda; class Insecta; order Lepidoptera; family Noctuidae; genus Leucania; species Leucania comma. Next base: position 13,513,903 of record OY282480.1, on the reverse strand, counting down.
GATATTAACATCATGACGGTGCCTTGTCAATACATCTATGAAAACATCATGTACGTTAGAAAAAATCTTCATCTTTTTAGCAAAAGAGGCGATAGACATAATTATGTTACAAGGCATAGAGACCAATTAGTTCAACCAGGTTTCAGACTGGCTAAAGTGGCCTCTTCTTTCATGGGGTACTGTTTAAAATGTTATAATAAAATACCTCCCCACATATTAGAACTCAATGAAACCAAATTTAAATCTTGTGTTAAACGCACACTATGTAGACAAGCGTATTATAAGTTGGAGGATTATATTCAAGATAAGAATGCTTGGCTAAATGCTGGTCCAGCTCCACTACCACTAGGGCGTACAGATTGATTAGTTTGAACAATACCACTTTTTTTTTTTGAAATTTGATATTTTTATAGTATTGTATAATGTAGAAGCATTTATTTCTTTAACAAATTTTGTAAATGTGAGTACCATGGGGCAATTTATAGTTTAAGGTCATTGACTTGTTTGATGTAAATGAGCATGGCAGTTGAGAGTTTGTCATGCTCACTCAAATGTCTCACTGATGGTGGCGCGTGTATTGGATCATTCGGTTCCCTTCGAAATGGTTGAGCTGAGTGGTGCTGATATACGCGTCATGTTCGTGAACGGGCGCTGTCAGTTGAGACTGGTCATCTCTTAGCTGCCAGTGGTTTATTTTTAATACTATAATTAGACTTTTTTTTTCTTTTTATCTTGTTTACATTGTTCTCACATAATAGCAGCAACAAAAAACATGTAACCGAGATATTTGTAATACAAAACAAGTTTGAAAAGAGTGTCCATGGAGTTTCTTGCACATTCTTCTCCATAGAGATCTACGCTTTGGAATGTGCAATTAGCATCATTTTTTCTGACAGACCGACTTATTGACTTTTCAAAAGTGCCTGTAAATGGTTTATTTGAAATAAAATGCTTTTGAATCTTTGAATCTTTGAATTGTTGACTAAACCAATGAATAGGTATTCAAGTTATATTCAGTAAGTCATGATAACTCATTCAATAACCAAAAATTCAGTAAGTAATGATAACTAATTCAATCTTGTGATTGTGTTGTGATTGTTTCAACTGCAGTCACAGCCCGTGGTATTGTTAAGTAAACATGTCACATCCATTGACATCTTTTATTCATAAATCCAGAATGATAATGTCATTAATCACCAGAACGCAATATATGTGACAATTATCCATTACACAGAAAACTATACAAATATGATAATCGTATGCATTAAGCCGATTTCTGTATAAATCATTCACAGCAAATGAATATGGAAATAAAACAAAGGATACAAAAACGAATGTATAATATGTAATTGAATCCTTTAATTTTATTATCAAAACTATGTTAAAGCTATCAAAATTACGTTTTGTTAAGGCTCACAAAGAGAAGTGCGATATGATACTGCGACCACATTTTTACATATTTTTTTATTCGTAATATTTTTAGTTTATTCTATGGAAACACTTTGTACCATTGTTATCGCGTTGTCAACACTCATCGTTATCATAATCATTTCAGCCGTAACACGTCCACTGTTGGATATAGACCTCCCCCCAATGTCGCCACAATGAACGGTCTTGTGCGTTTCGCATCCATCGGATTCCCGCAACCTTTACCAAGTCATCGGTCCACCTTGTAAGGGGCCTTCCAACGCTGCATCTTCCGGTACGCTGCCCTCACTCCAGGACCTTTCGGTCCCAACGGCCATCTGTTCTGTGAGTAATGTGCTCTGCTCATTGCCACTTTAGCTTGGCGATTCTTCGTGCTATGTTGGCAACATTGGTTTTCCGGCGGATATCTTCATTTCTGATTCGATCACGCAAGGAAACTCCGAGCACAGCCCTTTCCATTGCCCTTTGGGTGACTTTAAACCCTTCTGATAAAGCCCATTGCAAGTGACCACGTTTCGGGACCATATGTCATCACCCATACTACAAGTGGGCCATATGTTGTCACCTCTTCGACAAAGGATTTTCATGATAACTGTTCCAGCATCTAAATAACTAATATAATTGTGGCCCGAAGAATCGCCAAAATGGCAGTGGACAGGGCACATTTGACCAATGATCTGGTGAGAGTCACAGGGATGCGAGGCGTACAGGACCGTTCATTGTAGCGACACATAGGGGAGGCCTATGTCCAGCAGTGGACGTCTAACGGTGATAATGATGACCTGTATAATTTTAGAATATTTTTTATAAAAACGCGTCGTCGCGACGTGTCTGCGGGAGCCTTTATGTGACGGTCGTTCAGCAATCAAGCGCTTTAATGGTGCAATTACAGCTGAATAACTTCATTCACTAGATGACTGGAGAGGCTAGATGGGGCAGACCGTCACTATTCTTGAAAACCCGTATAATACTCAGGCTGCTATTCGTCCGAGAATACGGTTTTCGTGATGTTTTGATTTTCAATAGAAAGGAAAGTCTACCAGACTTTATTACTAATATAGTTGATACAATATTTATGTAAATTTACCCATTCAAAAATATGAAAACGGTGTGTGTTTAAGAATGAAGATGTTGCAGAAAAATCGCTTACAATCCCTCCTATCGAAGTCAGTTTAAAGGATTTCGACTCAACTCATTCACCATGGTAATAATTATATTTTATCTGTGAGGAAGAGTTTTTTTTCAGGTGGGAAATCATCGAATGACTTTCCTCACTGTAGCATGGAGCGTGACGCAATGGGCATTTTGTAGTGTTTTTTTACTAATTTGGTTACCCTAATTTATTGTAAGCAAATAATATCCAATGGACATTGACGCAACACATTGTAGGGCATCGATTTTGGTACGCATATACAAAATGCACTAAAGATGCAATCAAAATTTATCAAGAATTAGCTGATCCAGCAAACTTCGTGCCGCCTAATATTTCTATAAAATTTTCTCACCATTTAAACCTTCCCTGGAGTATCACAAATATTTTAAGACCAAAATTGACTAAATCAGTCCAGCCCTTCTCGAGTTTTAGAGAGAGACTAACGAACAGCTGTTCATTTTTGAATATAAGACTCATCATATTAGTAACAATCCTATCCCAAAAAAAGTAGATAAACTAAAACGTTACGCCCTCTAGCAGACAAAAAGTAATGTGTCAAAAAAAGTGATTGAACACCAAATATGTGTAATTAAAAAAAAGTAGAAAAACTAAAACCCGACTACGACAAAAAACAAACAACGCTGAAAAAGTATGAAACAAGATTTTCAGGATGCTGAATTAAACAAGGTTACTGGAAAAACAAGAACAGAACATAAAGAAAAGCCGTAGTAGTAATAGTGTTTCATGTACCTGATCGACCCTCCACGGGATTAAAACGATCAAAATTTAACGGTGTATATGTATATCTCTTTTTACAAAAACCACTCTATCATGTATAGTTGATATGAATACATGCAAGTTGAATTCATAATTTCTTAAAACATTTACTATGTAATATATGCCTGTGAACGGCTCTTTGAGCAGCTTAATAACTAACGTCTTAGGTTGCACGAGCACTTTGTACAAGTTAATGTTTGATTTTGTATTCTCTTATGTATTTAATGTACACAGTATGTTGTATATCTACAGTGCGTTACGATTTTTGTTATTAATATTTTACTTATTTTTAGTTTTGTTTTTTTTTTTATAATTATTATTATTGATAGGCTCGCGTTTGACTATTATCTCACCTTTATAAGCTGTATTCTGTATGCTTATAGGTTAAATATAGTGATACTATTGTAAACAAATATTATACTAAAGAAACCTCTCATCATCCCCATCTTCCCACCCTTTTTAGGGTTTCGTACCTCAAAAGGAAAAAACCCCAGAATCCTTATAGGATCACTTTGCTGTCCGTCTGTCTGTCTGTCTATCAAGACTCTTTATCTTGAGAACGTGTGGAGTTAACGAGTTGAAATTAAAAACATATATTTAAGTCTGAGGTCCATTGAAGCTGTGAAAAAATCAAACTACTAAATTAAGGAAAAAACCAGATACAGTCGTTTATGTCGCAAAAAACGTTTATTTTGATACTCTCAAAGGAATCAAATTTAAAAGAATCCCTTTGACTTAGAACCCAGAAATTTGGCTTGAAGCAAGGTCTTATAGCAATAAGATTTTTTTGTGACGTAAATACGTTAAAATAAATATTTTTTCGATTCGGAAAAATCTTCGTAACTCGATTCGGGAATTAAACTATTTAATCTGTAAATTGTATAAAATGCTTTGTCCTGAATGACTGACGGATCAACGCACAGCCTAAACCTCTAAGTCCAAGTCCATTCATAAAAGTACATAATAAATTAATTGAAAAATTCGCTTTGTTACTTAGTCATTCTGATGTATTTTACATTCATCACGACATTTTATAACACCTATGTTGTCCATACCTTTATTTTATTAATAAAATTTGTCAAAATTCCGACGATTGTTCCTGTACGCGCAATGCTAGTGCATCCAAGGACAACCCCCGGTTGGTGAAAACTATTGTGAGATATGCAAAGTAAAGACAATAGGGCTATGGTTTTTGGAGTCGGTTACTAGGAACAATTTAAAAACTATGGCATCTGCCTAAACAATGTTAATTATTAATAAATTTATTATTATTGCTATACTTCCAAATCAATTTTATTCGATTTTTGAATGCAGATCAACTATAGTTACTAGATACTCAGTAAATCGCTGCATAAAGTGGAATAAAGCGAACTATCTGAATGTTGCGGCTTATCGGTTCAACAAATAATTTGTGCGGTTATTATGTTGATCATCTTTATTCAACGTCTCTTAAAAGCTTTGGTTTTTGGTTCGTTTGTGGTGAGTTTTAATTCAACCGTTGCTCGTAAAATGCTTTGAACAAAATGTTTTTAGAGGTGCTTTCTGTTGTTACAGTAATTATGCACAGACTTTTAATTATTTGGTAGAAGTACCTAAAGTGTTTTGTATTACAGCAGTGTACCTACTTGTAAAAAATAATAAGGATTATTTTTTAGAAGAATAACAATATACATCGTTAAATTTTGATTGTTTTAATCTTTTGAATATCATAATTAGAGACACAATAGAGAAACAATAGGTGTGCGAACGCCGGGCGTTCGGACACTATATCACCCCTCACACAAAGCAACCATCTTTTCTTTGGCCTCCCTTTCTGTCTATCCACATGTAAAATCCGTTCTTTATCTAAAATATTAAAACTAAATCTGATGCAAGAATGACAGTATTTTTCTACCCGTGCTACGTTTTAGAAAGGCCTTTAAAAAAAAAAAGAAGTACCATCGTGCCTAAAACGCCCCTTGCTATTCAAAACACGAAATAGTGCATTGTAAATATGGGGCTCTGTATGAAGCTGTAGGAGTGTTGCATACTTCATCCCTTCAGCGGCAACTGGCAGGGCTGATTGCCCCCATTCAACATTTCAGCTCGTTGTGATTCTCAACGTAAGCTCTTATAATCCTCGCATTTGACAGTAACGAAACATTTTTGAGTATTTTGTGTGTGAATGTAAAGGGTTATTTTGTTTACATTGTCTTAATGTAGTGTAGAGAATTTTCAGTTTAATATAAATTGCATTCTCTATTACATTTACAAGCCGTATGTATGTACAGGCATGCTATTCTCTAAGAAAATAGCTTTGAGCGCAGTGCTGCCGCAGCGATGAAAATCCAAATAGGATACATGGGATTGTTAACCTAACGATCCTATACATTGGATTGTAATCCAATGTACCTATTTGTTAAATTTATTTTTTTATAGTAGGTAAAATCATCCAATGACAAATCCCGCCCTTGGGTGGTGCGTGAAATAGTGTCAGACTCTTACTGACTAAAAACCTACCCTTCCTTCGTTGCCTATCATACCAGGGCCGAGCCTTCCTCTCAGAAAACGGCCCTTGACCCCAGCAGGCTTCGATCCGGCCTGCCTGTAGCTAGCAGCCGGGCCTCCACGGTTTGCTGACAGCTCCTTGAGGCGCACGGGAACAGTACGCGCCGTCGACGACTTGGGCTCGGTCCGGTCGGTTACCGGACGATCGGACAGCGTGCTACCCATTGCACGCCATCGTGGCCATCCAATCCTATTTGGATTTTTGTCTCTGCGGCAGCGCTACGCTCAAGGCTGTTTTCTTAGAGAATAGCACTGCAGCAGATTGAATTCGTATTAAATACTAGTTTCTTCTTCATGCATACTTTGGACTTCCGTTTCATTCAGGTGATGAACTTTAGAAAATCCTCTCTTTGTGCTCGCCTTTGATAAAAAGAAACTTTGTGCAAAATTTCAAGCTCCTAATCCCAGTGGTTTTGGCTGCGCGTTGATATGTCTGTCAGTCAGTTTCGACCCATTAAAAATGTCTGTGGAAAAAGGAGACGGAGACTTTTGCCCAACAGTGGGATATAATGGTCTAATTATATTGGATAAGTGTATTATACCATACGTTCCTATCCACTTTATATCTTTAATAACAAATATTTCAGTTATCGGTTTAGATTTAGTAGTAATTTAGATGCATACAAAGCTGTTGTATCAAGGTTTACTAAACTTGGGCTTCAATGACGGAAATTATAACAGAAAACAGTCCGTCTAGCGAAGTTACAATCGTTTCGTTTAGCGTGAACGCTTGGAGTTAGCCACGCCCCAATTCATTTTTCTGACCACGTGACTTAGCATTGAGATGACGTCAGAACAAAAGAATTGGGGGCGTGGCCAACTTCAAGCGTTCACGCTAAACGATATTATTGTGACTTGGCTAGCCTTCAAGCGTTCAAACAAGGGGTACTGATCTATCAAATTATCAAACGGTTTATTTTGAATAAACTTTTAATAGACAATCCATCTAATTTTTGAATTAAGCCTTTAAAGATGAGTATTTCTACAAAATCTACTTTGGCCTTGAAACCTGTCAAAAATTGACTTTAAAGTGGGGTTTGAGACTTAACACAAAATACTCAATTCAGAAACCCGACCTATCTCATAGCTTGAGTAGCATTTAATTTGTGACGCACCGTCGAATTATTCCAATAAACCGAATGTTAGAATCACAACACTAGATTGAGGATAACGCTAAAGAGGACTTACGCTCATAAAACATATCCTATCACGTTTCATTTCCTTTTACTAAATTACTTTATATTTTGTTTATAGATTTATGATATCAATTTGTTGGGAACGCTCTCTTTGATATCTTTTAATGCGAAACGTGAGCTTTCCGATTTATTTCTCAGAATTCGGTAACTGATTAATGTTTTCTTTATCGTTTCAAAGAAAATCGTGAGAAATTCACACAATCTTCATGTGCCTATTTATATGTCGCTAGGTAAGAACTGTTACGTCTGAGTAATGAGTTTGCATATGATTATATGCAGACTAATGCTTATACTCATAAGTTAGCATACTGGCTGAATAGTAGTTCGAAGGATATTAGTATCTTCTAGAATTAATTTGAATATTTGTAAGAGTAGATTGTTTTAGTGTTTTATAGAGAGTTCTATGTAGTCGTTCAAAGTGGAAGGAAGTATTTTTTTAATATATCATCGTTAAAAGCCTGAAGCAGTTTCATTTTATAAAAGTATAGATCCCGGTAGTCGAGCCCTTAGCAGCCAGGGTTCGACATAGTGGTGGAGGCTTTTAACGATGATATATTAAAAAAATACTTCCTTCCACTTTGAACGACTATGTATGTTGGTAGGTAGATCTTCGTATTGCTGGCGTATGCCAAGAATTTTTAACCGCGATTGATTTTCAATTAAGCTTTTATCTGTTCCTTGTGTGTGTCAACCTCGAAGAACACACCTCATCCAGTAAGTATATTGCTTACATAAACAGTTAAGTAAAGCTAATTAGGTTGACTGGTAGAGAATGCCTAAGGCATTAAGTCCACCTTTGTACCTTTGGTTGCATGAAGATTAAATAAATAAATAATAAATAAATAAATGACAGGTTGATAGATAGGTACATGCGTAGGTATATTAATTAAAGTTTTAGAAAAAAAGTACTTTTTTCACCTTACAAATCTATAGTGTTTCATGTACCGGATCGACCCTCCACAGGATTAAAACAACCAAAATTTAACGGTGTCTATGTATGTTAGTAGAAGGTAAAATTGTTTGTATATTTTAAAGAGATCCAGCTGTGATTAGAAAACCACTTTAACGATACATATTTAGCTCAATTTCATTCAATAGCACTTAGATAAATATTCACCCTCCTACACGACATCAGTATCAATGAAACGCATAACCCCTACATAAAACATTACTCAAACTTGTCTATAAGTCTATTGAAAGGGCGAAGTTGCGTGAAGTAAGTTGCGGTGATTGCTCATTAGTACCACAATAGATCGCGCTACAATACTCCTATGACTTAATATACAGTGGCAAAGCATGGACTAGTTTCGACGTGGGCGAAGGCACATCAGCGAGGTCATTCTTCATTTCTTACATAAATTCTAAAACGGGATAGCAACTATTAAATGATATCATTTTATTCAAATGGGATAGCATCTATTAAATAATAAACGATAGACTTAAAAAAAAATATTAAAAAAAGTCTCCTTCTTAAAGAAGTGAGGGCTTGTGCGAGGCCCGTTTGGGTGTGAGGCCGTAGGCGACATCGCCTACGCCTGACTACGCTACTGTTAATATACACAAGTCACAAGTACAGATTATGAACGAACCCTTTCGGACGGCACCGGGAATGCTTTCAACTTCCAATACAGACGAATTATTAGAAAGATTCTTACTGAAAATGCAACAATACGATAGAAATTTAAACTGGGATTATGATTCCATTGTTATAAGCAATTAGAAGTAGAATCGTTTAGCCGTCTTTCAAATTTGAGAGCTTTGTCTTACAGCTTAGCAAAAGTAATATTGAAGATAATAGTCGTTAATTTATTGGAGCTCTAGATTTGAATAACTTCGAAAGAAAAGAAAACATGACGACACAGGGAAAATTAATTGAAGATTTAATTATAGAAAAACGAATCCAATTAAGTGGAGATCACTTTATTTATTTTCTACTAGTTATCCCCCGCGGTTACTCCTCCTTTCGAGTTTGTTATAGCGTGATGTTATATAGCCTATAACCTTCTTCGATAACTATCTAATTTAGTATCTAATTTAAAAACACATTCTTCTACTTAAACTAATCACCAAATTGATCTAATTACTTTATGTATTAGGTAGCAAATTATGCATCAACTATGTAAATGATTATGTAACTATATAAGACGGAATTTCGTGCAAGCGACGCGTCACATACAGAAGGAAGTGTTGTCTCTGTTGCGGCATAAAGTAAACTCGCAGCTTCACCAGCATACAATTATTTGACTTGCCAAAACACAGAGGAATATGCGGGCCGGCAAACCTAGTTTCAATTATGCGGTTCTAAGAACAAGTAGGAATGGTTCAACATCTAGCTACTAATCGTATGAAACACTTTGGAATTGTTTTTGAGAATCAATTGTATGATAATATGTACAAACGGGTAGAAAAAGAACTTATTGGGCATCAAAAAATTCATCTATATCGATATCAATGGGAAAAGTGCCCAGAACGCTGGCAGCATTGCCTCGTTGGATGGCAATGCTGATTCGTTGACCGAAGAAAAGCCCAGCCCTCTGGTCACGCGAAGAGTCGACCAGCTGTTTGCTGATGTCACGAACAACTCGATGAGCGCTCGGACCCCATGGCCCTAGTGTTTCAACCCCAAACGGCTCAAACATGTAACTACCGATAAGGTTATTGTATTTACGCCGTTTGAGGTTTTCTGCACCTGCAGCAGCCGCCCCAGCACAGCCTGCCGTACTCAGAAGATGGGATGGCGCAAGGCGATAGGTTCTAAAACAGCTGGCACCCCGGCGATGACGAGAGCTCGGCGTTATTATTATTTTTAATTTAAAGATATCTTGTTTTAATTTTGGTGTATAATAAAAAGTACATTGTATGAAGTTTTTTATGTATCACGGCGAGCATATGTCTTTTTTATGATATAAATTAGTGTATGACTGCGATCCCACCTGATGGTAAGCAGTGATGCAATCGTTAATAGCGAGGCGTACTAGTTTATTGAGAGCCTATTCAGCCTTGAAGACATCTAAATTATTATTGGACGGAAAGACTGCAGTAAGCAAATTGTTCCAGTCCTTCGATGCGCGGTATAAACGACGAGGCGAAACGCTTAGTCCGGTAAATCGGAAGAAAAAGACGTAGGTATACCTTTCTGCGAACGGTCTCGATATCACTGAAAATAATAAGCCAAAAGACGTCCCTGAATTTGTAAGAAACAAGTCAACCCGAAACTATATTATGTTAATACAAAACGGGGAAGGTAATATTGTATTCAGATATAAATAATGCTTTGGACCCAAATTCAAAGAAATTGCCTGCCACATATCAAACGTGATTATGTCGGATGAGCGGCTTAAGGCCATTTGTGGCAATATTCGGCGTTCGTAATGGAATATGACGCTTCGAATCATCCCTATCAACTTTTGTTCAGAATATCGTACATACGCAGCTTTGGCCACATTGTATTTCGTTTCTAAGAAATTCTGAAGTCTTTTTATGAGGTCGGGTGACCGAAAAATTAAGCTTGATGTAATTATAGATAAGTGTATTAAGGAGCTCGCTCAAGTTTTTTTAAGGTGGAAAATCAATTAATGACTTCTACCGTTCCATAGCGGAGTGGGATAGTCAGACTTTTACTGCCTAAAACCCACTCCTTCGTTGACTTAATTCCAGGGGCTTAGGGTTTTCTGTCGCACAATCCATGGCCCTAGACTTCGACCCTGCTGGGCCCCTAAAGTTTTGCTGACATCTCCTTGAGGGACGCGTAGAACACTAGGCGCCGTTGACGACTTGGGTTCGGTCCAGATGGTTACCAGACGGCCAGACGGCGAGCTACCCATTGCTCACCGTCCACAAGCCCATGAGTTATATTAAGCTTTCTTTTATATAGACTGGCTAAAAGGGTTTCTATATTCCTGGTTGTTTCACAGCGAACTTAGAATTGCTCGCATGAATTCATAATATTAAGCTAAGAACATACACTAATAGATTTTTTTTTGTGGAATACTAATGTTCGTATTTCAGCTTGTAATGACCACCTGTTGCGTGTACTTTATGTGTGATAGATGATCTTTTTACGGACCTATTAGTCGTAACTTAGTCTTGGCTTATAACTTAAGTATTAGGCATTAGTATTCATGTCATATCCCTAGCATGAGAAAAGTAAAAGGCCAAGAATATTAACTTCATTAAATTTTCATAGGTACTTTGGGAAATGATAGCATATTTCTTTAACATTTAATTTCTTCAAAGCAAAAGTGACTTAGTTAACTATCAACATAAAGACTGTTTTACTGTAACCATTTTCAGTTCAGCTAGATTATTTTAGATTTAACCAAAATTAACTCTGACTGAATTTCAGTTTTAAACATTTAAGCTAAGGTTGGAGCATTGCTTACGGGAGATTAAATTTTTATTAACTTTCAAACTTTTGTGGAAGGCAAAGGCTAGGATGGTATTCCTGTAATAAGTTGAGTAAGCGCTGTAGATCTACATAGGGATGAAACTCGAACATACTAAGTGTTGTGTCGGGCGGTTCGTCGTACATTGCCATAATGTTTGTGTTTACGCGAGCGATGACGCGGCCCGCTGCTGCAATGTACGGCGAAACGTCCAACGCGCCGCGCAACGCTCCGCGTCTTCGTAAACACGGCCTAAGGAAACACAAACGGAGCTCAGGCGGAGACCTATGCTCGGCGATAGGGGGATAGGGTGGGACAAAGCAATAGTTATAGTGATTGGTAAAGCTAAAACTCAAATAACTATTAATGGCATACAAAGCGGGTTGTAAAGTCTCACAAACTTCCTCTGAAGGGAGGATCCTCAGACCAGACAGGGGATGTGTCAGTCACAATACACAAAATCCGTCTGGTCCCGTCTTGTATGTGGCCTGATATTTGATTTCGAGCTGTTGTATAAATTTTCTAATCGCGAGGACAACTTCTATTGTGAGAAGCAGATTTTGAATTTTAGTTCCTTTGCGGCGTTATAGATGGCGCTACAAACCCAAAGAATTTGTTTCAATTACACTATTTTAAGTCACACTTTTATTGTAACGGTCGGCCTATTACAAAAAAAAAAAGAAAACGCTATCATCACATTCCAAAGTATAGAATGATATTTCTGGAGAAAAACGTACAAGAAACTCTACGGATGAACCTTTAAATTATTAGTTACAACTTATGGTTAAAACGACGATTCTGATAAATGTATGGGAGAATGATGTAGACAGATGTGCACATTAACAGCGTCTAGAGTAATAGGCTATATGAAAGTATGAAAAATAAACTTAAATTTATTACCATTCGCATAGGTTATGGATTTTAAAAGCTTTTTTACCAATATATCTAAAAAAATAATGGACAATTCAAAAAAAAAAAAAAATAGGAAATAAACTTTATTTCGTTTTACCTAGCGCCATGTATTTCAAAACGGTGACTATTAGCTGAATCTATTTAAACTTCACAAGTCTGTAAATATTTCGGTCATTGACTACTATTCATTTGAGTAACTATGATATATTAGAATTGAAATAAAACATTATTTTAGACTCATAATATGAAATCGACTCCAAAAATCAGTCCCTTCCATTCCATTCCAGTCCATTTCATTCTTATCCTAGTTTTCTAATTTAAACATTTGAAGTTGAGTGAATCTAAAATTCTGACTTGGAATCTGTCAAAACTTGGCATTCATATAGAGTTTAAGATTTTCTTTCTTAAAATATCCAATGCAAAACTCGCCCATAGACTGTGAAGAAAAAGATACAAAATTAAATAGTGGGTGCCATAAAAGTTATCATATTATCGTAAAAGTGCTTCGTTTTTGTGACAAAGTACTGATCCCTAGAGTGATGAACTATAGAAACAATAGTTTACTTAATAAATATTACGCTGACTTATTATCTACACAATAAGTTAATTGACGAAGTCCGTTTTAACTTAATTTGTAGTCACTGAGGCGTTTATTTGATACTTTTGCTCATATTGCCAATTTTGTGGTAAAATAAAAATAAAAGGGTTTCACCGCTATACGTATATTTTTTTGTAGTTAGTTTAAAAAAAAGGCTAAGAGTTTACTAGTCAAATGATGAACACCAAAAAGTCCTAGACGAAAAAAAAAAAAAAAATCTATCAGCTAGTTATGAGTGCCAAAGAAAATAAAGTAGTCGCTAGTGGTAGCGTTATTTCAGAATTCTAAGAGTGTATAAAAATGAAAGCTGAATTTAGTCATTTGAACCTAAGAGCAATTGCAAAAACAAAAAACGGGTTACCTAACCCGTTGAACGATTGGTTTAAATTAAAAATGGTTCTCAAAATATGCGATCAAACACGATTATTACGGTTATCGATATTCGTAGTGTTGTTCAAAGAATGTCGATAAAACCAAGGAGGTCTATAGGCAGGTGCCTACGGAATGCCATCAGCACGATATTGCGTCTAGCCCAGAGGTGGCTCAGCCTTTCCGCCTCTCATCTCCACACATTTTTCCAATACTCTATTTTTCATATCGTTTTTTATACTATATGATAGATTTATAATATGATAGGAACGTCTAATAAAGTGTATTGTGGAGTATTTTAGTCATTCAGTTTTTCGTAGGAGCCACTTAGGTCACCTCCACTAGTTGTAGAAGCTAGCTTGGGATATAGGTGATTATATATATTATATATATATATATATATTTGTAGGTTCGTTGCTTAGATCGCCTCCACTAGCTGTAGTAGGCAACTCAGGCGGGGGGGTACAGGGTTTTTTTGGTTTCAGGTTTTGGAGTCACCTAACACAAACATCTTTTTGCTTTAAAGGTGATATCTAAATCATGTTTGTAAAGTACTTAATATTTAATTGAAATAAACATTCGAAACTAATATTATACAGAAAAATAAGTTTAATATTTTTTTGTAATTAATACATTCAAAAACTCAGTAATTTTTAAGTTTATTAATTAAAAACAACGAAATTAAAAAAAAAAACTTTCACCAGTCGAATGCCATTTCATCATTGAATAACAAAGGCTATAATTATTTCTACTTTCGCACGGCAGAAGCTAGTCATTTATATTTTCACATTTTTATCCAAAACTACAATTGACTGAAAAAAAAATCTAATTCTTTTATTCTTCAAAGTAAAAAATGTATTCTTAGAATTACTTACGTACTTTATCTTGTCAGTCTGCAAGTTAATAAGACTAATAAATAGCCCATGTCTATTAATAGAACAGTTTATTAATTTCATAAACATTTAACTCTATTTGTTGTCTTAATGTCAGCATGAAACTAAATAACCTGATATTTTAGATATATTTTACCGCTACTAGTTTCTATGTAAATTAAAATTCATGCTCCTCTCCCTAAACTCGTGTATTTCAGAAATTTTAGTAAATCTAATTCTCCATTTGTAATTCTGTTGACCTAACTCCAATTGTAGAATCGTTCTCTGCTTTAATTAATAAATAATTAGCAACAATATATAAACAAAACAAACGGCCATTTGCATTTCTAAAAGGGTTTTGGAAACGCAAATAAATTCTCACATAAAAAAATACTCGACCTGAATTTGCTTAATTGGTGGAGTTAATTACTTCGCAGAATCGCAGCCAACACTTGCCAAAGTGAAGCATAAAATCGCTTTGGAAGAAAAACAAAGAGACGTCGATAGCTGTAATTACAACGGTTAATTTTGTAAGCAGATTAAGCAAGGGACGTTCGTAGACGGATTTTTATAAATGAATTTACAAACTCCGAAAACTGTAATAAGTGGTCCGCAAATTATTAGTACTGACAGTATCTAATAATATTCTATTTTGTGTAAAATCTTATTTTTAGTATAATTAATATATATGATTTACAAACACAAATAGAGTTTCCTGAGTTAAAAGTTTTTTTTCGTATAATTTGAACAAAAAGATTTGTGTATATAGAATTATACTTACCACAATATGTGTAATCTCTTTATGTTACACAGCTTGTGGTAAATGCTAACTCCTGAGTAGCCTCAGGAGTTACCTTGATTTTTAAACACAAATAGACTATTGTGAGCTACTGGCAATTTTGATTTTTTTTTGGACGCATACAGATTTGTGTGTATAAAGTTACATAGTCGATCGACTCTGGTAATGGTACAGTATTGATAACGTGAGAGCTGCTATTTCAGGCTTATGACCGCCGTTAGTTTGTTTTCTGAAACGCTGGTGAAACTGCCTGTGCACCCAATGTATATCTACCTACATATACACCAGTGTGCCCACATATACACTGGTGTATATGTGAGTAGACTTACCTAGCTGCCAGCCAATATATTCAGTCTTTAAACAGTGGCGAAATTTGGTGCATGGAAGTAATAAAATCCTTTAAGGCATAAAATTCATTTATACTCTAGAGTAGTGAACTGAACAAGTCAAAATAATAAACAAAAAAGGTTTTAGGAATATTAATATGAATACAAAAGAAGGAAAAGGACACTTACAGATACAAATACTTATAACAGATGGTGTTCTTTATTTTCCGTTACTAAATGGAAACGACGCGTGAGTTTATAGAACAATCATTATCATCATCATCATCAGCCTTTTAATGTTTCCACTGCTGGGACTAAGACCTCCTCTCTAAGCCGCCGTAATCCACCACGCGGGCCCAGTGCGGGTTGGTGAATTTCACATGACTTCAAATTTTTGGTTCTAGGACATGTCGGTTTCCTTACGATGTTTTCCTTCACCGTTTTGAGAGCAAAGGTGATGAAATAAATTACAGAAAGTAGGAATATACAGTCAGTAGTAGATATTTACAAAGCAGTTACAGTAGAAACCTATTGTTACGTTAGATCACTATAGGGTAATATTTCGTATGTTGATGATAAACATACTTATATATTTCTAAATAAATACATATTATAGATAAATTACACCCAGACACAGAACAAATGATCGTGCTCATCACACAAACATTTGTCCTGGATGGGAATCGAACCCACGACCTCCGGCATAGCAGTCAGGGCCACTAACCACTAGATTAACAGGCCAGTCAATAACGATCGTACAGGTACATAACCATCTAAAGTGTATCTGTTTACAAATATGTATATTATGTGCATTCATTAGACATGTATCATGTATTAAGTCTGTAACATAATATGCATGTAGTGTACATTCATCTGATACTGCTCTGTTGATTGGCATAGGCTGTAGTTAGTATAGATATCGTGATTAATGATCAAAGGATCTTTAGTTCAATTCTCTGGCTAACCAATTTTTTGTTAAAAAAAAAAGCTAGCTTCTGCTAGCAGCTTTGGCCACGTCTCTTTGATTTTCAATTTTTATATATTCTACTGGTCGAAGAATTTTTAAAATCGGTCTAGTATACAAAACTTTAATAACATTATTATCAATTATTATTTATTTTCAGGGTTCCGTACCAAAAAAAAGAAAAAACGGATCCCTTATAGGATCAGTTTGTTGTCTGTCTGTCTGTCAAGACCCTTAATCTTGGAAACGCGTGGAGGTATCGAGTTGAAAATAAAAACATATGCTCAAGTCTGCGGACCATTGAAACTGTGAAAAAAATTAAACTTCTATGTTAAAGGGGCAAAAAGCACGACCGTTTATATCGCAAAACACGTATATTTCGACACTCTCAAGGGAATCAAAATTCATAGGGCACTTCTCGTTGACCTAGAACCCTGAAATTTGGCATGAAGCAAGGTCTTACAGCATAAATATAGGAATAAATCTGAAAACAGAACTTTTGTTGTTAAGTCATAGTAATTTTTAAACAGTACCTACATTAAAAAAAAAATACTTTGTTTGATTTGGAAAAATCTTCGAGACTCGATTCGGGAATTTAAATTTTCAATGTGACGACAATAATATTATAATAATAATATTTCACAACTATCACATAATGCAGACTAGTCCCAAGCTAAGCAGAGCTTGTGTTATGGGTACTAGACAACTGATAAACATACTTATATATTTCTAAATACGTACATATTATAGATAAATTACACCCAGACACAGAACAAATGATCATGCTCATCACACAAACATTTGTCCTGGATGGGAATCGAACCCACGACCTCCGGCATAGCAGTCAGGGCCCACTAGACTAACAGGCCAGTCAATAACGATCGTATCTTGGGTAAGGAGGCAGGCGTCATGTCACGTGAAGGTATTTTTATTGCATCTGTGGTACAAGTAACCTTCATATACGTAAGCGTGTCTGTAACCAGGCTGTGGCAAGAACCCCTGTTAAATCACGTTACCAAGTGGTTACTGAGTAATAAATCTAAAAAGAAACGGATTTACTTCCTCGATATATAATGTGAGCTTATTTTTTTCGCATTCTAAGCGTATAATGTAATGAAACCCACTTTTATATATCTAGTCTGCCAAATATGTAAACAAATGGTTTTGTAAAGAAATACCGTTCTTTTTATATTGGCACTTTACACTTGAAGAGTATTTTGTACTGGTATCATATTATTTATTTATATATTCTTTAATGTACACCAATATAATACATAGTACAGTTAAGGCCTTATGGGTGGCCTTATCGTAATCTGCGATCTTTTCCAGGCAAGCTGGAATGAACAGAGATTGCCTAAACATAAAATGAGGTTGCACTAGGCGCAGTTCAAAATCAGTTAAACAATTAAAAAAACACACACACACATCAGAAAATCTATGTTTAAAGCCGTGGTAATGGCCTACCTTTTAAGCATTAGATTACCGAGTTCGAAAACGGGCAAGTTACAATGTGAACGATTCAATTCATATGTACTTTTCTAAGTTTATTATTTATTATATACTTTATTGTACACCATTACACATACAAAAGGAAACTAAAAACTAAAACACATACATACAATGCGCAGCCTTATCGCATTCAGCGATCTCTTCCAGGCAACCTGGAATGTACTGTAATTGCCTGGACAAAAAATTGGGCTGTCACTGGTGTGACAAAACCAGTATCAAATATATAAATTATAATATATACGCAGATATATACATATGCTATATAATAGATACATATATATATACATATTGAAAATTGTAAATGATGTTCACAGAGACAATATTCTCTAACGAGTCTTTTAAAAACAGGCAACGATTGAGCGTGTTTGATTGTGTCTGGTAATTCATTCCACAGCCGATTATATATCTAGGACATGTCGCCGTTGGCCATATAACCCTTGGTGGTGGTGGTCATTCGTAGATCTTTGACAGTCATTACAAGTAGTAAGACACCAGAAAGTCTTATCAGCCTATCCGAGGAGTATGGTGTTGCCCAGTAACTGGGTTGTAAAGGTCCGATAAGCAGGATATTGATCACATCCACGTTTAACGTTAATTCATTGTCAACTAATAGTTTCCAAAAAAAAAACAACAGCTACTGCAAACTTTGATCTCAATAATAAAAAATTTTAAGTTACTTATATATTATAGGATTTTTTTTCAAAATCAGTTCATGAGGACATTCCCTATTCTTTGATTGTATCTTTTATTGAGAATGCGTCTATTTTCCGTCTCAACTATGGCAGAATCGGCTTTCGATCTTGTATTCGCATACTGCGATTCCGTATTTGATTTCCACAGCAACCACTGGGTAACACAATACCCTTTCGTACACGTACAAAGGACCGAATAGGAGTCTAAACTATGGTTAACAAAGTCTATACTACTACCTACACTACCCATTGGTAAGATTGGTTTTCGGACTTTCTCTAAGCCCAAGCTTGAGAGTATTATGTTTTCTTGTGATTATTCGTGTGTAAAAGGCTGTCAAAATACAGCTTAATAAGAGCTTTAACAACTGCCATCTTATTTTAAAACTGTGTGCGATACTGCCACAGTAATGGCAGATTTTGTTGTAAAATATAAAATAAAAAAGATGAGGTATTCAAATAATCATTATAATAAAAATAAAAGTTATGCTCCTTCAGATGCTATATCTTGTTCACGCTCTTTATCCAAATACTAGCTTCTGACAGCGGCTTCGCCCGCGTGAAAGTATAAAATATATAGCCTATATTGCTCAGTGAAGATGTAGCTTTCTAATAGTAAAAGAATTTTTAAAATCAGTAGTTTTTGAGTTAAATAGTAACTTACAAACAAACAAAAAAATCAGATTTTTCCTCTATAAAATGTTTGTGTAGAAAACATCTCAGACAAGAATGCAATATTAGCATACATAAATCTGAACTTCGAGGTCAGGTCTCAATTGTATGTTTGCGATAACACGTTCATGCAGGACGAGATAATCACTAGATTCAATACACAGCGAGGAATTTCCGTGTGTACCGATGTTGGAATTAACAATCAGTACCGTAACCGCTCAGGTCGCGGTGCGTCGCGGTTTGCCGCGTCATGCCGCGCGTCGCCGCGTCCAGGCGCGCGTTGCCGCGTCTCGCCGCACCAACCGAACCACTCAACCGGTAGCTTTCAGTCGCCAAATTACTGCTGTCGCCGCTTTTCAGCCCTGAATTCCATAAAAATGCTTTCATGCCGTCATTTTTTTTACGTGATAACCCTAATAGATTGACGTCGTTCGTGGGAAATGTTATATCTGTTCGTTTTACGTTTGTTCAGCCGATTGGGGTGTAATAAAGATTTTTTTGGAAAATCCTTTTAAGAAAGAAATAATTATATTTATTAGAAATAAAGATTGCTCGTAGAGCAGATGGTTGATGGGGACAAAAGGTTCTGGAGTAGCGACCGGAAGACGCAGCGTTGGGAGGCATCCCACAAGGTGGACCGATGACTTGGGGAGGATCACGGGAATCCGATAGATGAGAGACGAACAGGACCGATCATTATAACGACACTTGGGGGAGGCCTATGTCCAACAGTGGACGTCGTTCGGCTGAAATGATAATGATGATGAATAAAATTCAAAGTAGGTAATACCGAGAAAACTGCAAAACAACAGAGTAAAATTAACCACTTAAAAGTAAAGACATTCATTTACCGTAACTTTGAAAGTCAGTTTCAGGTGAATTAATGAGTCTTTGTCTTCATAACTTGGCGACAATTTACGAGATTTAATTAGGTAGGTGGAGCAGCTGTGTGGAAACTAAGATGACGAATAATCTTCAAGCATAATAATTTCAGTTTAACAACTTACTACAATGGCTTTTTGAGAAGATAAACTGGCAGTTTCAAGAAGGGGTTGCCAAAATGTTGCTGACACAGTCGCTTGTGTCTCGGATACATTCGATGAACATAATCCTTCTCTTTATGAAAATATATTCAAGTCACAATGTACAGTCAAGAGAATTTAAATTTTCATATCGTACAGGATGTAATGGAAACTCATATTTTTAAAATTGCGTCTCGCAACAAACAAGTTTCTTTACAGGAAATCGTAATTGACTCCAAAAAACATAAAGAGATGATTAATTTTACTTGTAAAATGACTTACTTGTAAATCTATGAACAAAATTGGTCATGTTAATTTCAATGAACAAAATTTAAAATTAAAATAAAAAGTAAAGCCTATAATAAAATTATACTAAAATAAGGCATTGAAAAATTATAAAATTAATTCATGAAATTAATCATGAAGTGTTGAAGAAATTAATTTTGATTACTTCATCATTTCATGATGAAGAGAATTAATTTTATGACTTTCCGAACAAAGTTATCATCAGTTATATAAAATTACTATGCCATATTATTTTTTGAAAAATGGCTATGACTTTCTTGGAAATAGTGGTTGTTTCTAAAGGCACAAGTACTACGTTAATTTATAAAATATGACAACTATACCTTTTCATTACACTGTAGTGTAGATGAATCTGCTACGTCGTAGCCGCGTAGCGCTACGGCGTAGACGCTCTACGAACAATGTGGCTACACAATTTTGCCGACTCAATATGCGTTATCACAAGTATTTTGCAGCTTTTGGTGTTACTGTTACCATATTGATTTCTTCATTTTGTCTTTAAATAAGTACTATCGTGAATTTGGTAAATAGAGACAATTATTATTTATTTAAATCAGTTTTAGTTTAATGATGATGAAAAATAAAATTGTGGCGAAGCATGTGGATGGTGTTTGTATGTTGATTTATTAATAATATCTTCAGAATATATAGGTTAAGAGGATATTTTAATGAAGGTTAAAAATATAAGCGCTCTCTCATTTCGAATTTAATACTCAGAATTTCAATAGGCACTTCTCTTGGGTATATTTATAAACTTTGTACCGTCCCCTCATGATTTTAATCCAGGTACTTATTTCATGATAAAAATAATCTAAGCAAACGTAGCACTCTTTATCAAAAGCGGCATTTTACCCAACTCTTGCGTGAGTCAGGGTCGCGGTTTCAATGTCGGCAATTCAGCGCCTCAACTCACGTACCTTAATCTTTACAACATTCCAGACAAAATTAATCTGACGTCTTAAGACCGTATATTACTCTTGTCTTAAAGAATATAAGAGGAGGACGTGACGGCCTGATAGCATAGAGCCGGTCTTATCTTCGTTAACAGTGAGCTAGGATTTCGTGAGTTGTGTGGTGTACACTTAATATTTTAATAAAATATTGTGTAGGTTATGCGTCTACTTCTATATTTTTTAGGGTTTCGTCCCTCAAAAGGAAAAAAAGGAACCCTTTTAGGATCACTTTCCATCTGATTTGCCTGCCTGTTGGTCTGTCAAGACCCTTTACCTCGCGAACGCTTGAAGGTATCCAGTTTCAATTAAAACCGTATACTCAGGTCTATGGTCTCTAGCCGGCCGTTTATGTTGCAAAAAATGTACATTTCGACACTCTAAGGGAATCAAAATTCATAGGGTACTTACCGTTGGCCTAGAATCCTGAAATTTGGCATGAAGCAAGGTGTCGTAGCACAAGTGGGTATAGGAAAAAATCTATAAACTGTAAATTTGTAGTTACGTTACTAAAAAAAGAACATTTGCGATTCGGATGAATCTTCGGGACTCGATTCGTGAATTGAACTGTTTTCATAAGTAAGTTTGTACAGAACCATCGGTGCGTGAGTCGGACTCGCACTTGCCCGGTTTTTTTTAAATAATATTATGGAGGTATTTGTAACAGAGCATAAGATCTAAAGGTGATATACCACTGTTGAAAAGGGAGGATCTTTTAACCATTGTTATGTCTGGTTTATTCAACTGCCCTATTGATGATTTTAGGCTGCTTATATGCTCAAATCATCGCGGAGATCTCTAATTCCGACACTATAGATGTCGCTGTAATATAAACTAGTGCTTGACTACGATCCCACCTGATGGTAACAGTAATGCAATCGTTGATGGTGAGGCACACTAGTTTATTAAGAGGTTTGAAGACAACTAAATCATATCGGATGGGAAAACCGCAGCGGGCAAATTGTTTCTTCAATATACGTGGTATAAACGACGAGATGAAACGCTTAGTCTAGACCGTCAAGTTGTACGTCGTGTATAGTGTATTGCCAGCTTCTCGACCACACGAAAATAGTGAGAAGACTAAAAAGAACCAAACTGTTCGAGTTAGTGTAGTAAATAGTGTTATGTAGCAAACCTGCTACTTAATAAATACAAGAACGAAGTGTATTCACCAATTATTAGTTTAGGATAAAATTAAATTACTTATTAGTCTATATATAAGGCTAGATTGTAATAAAATTAGGGTCTATCCTTTGGATGTACTCTAGGACCAAAAAAAATACGACGGTAGTCCGAAGAGGCAACTGGCTTGGTGAAATAATGTGCTGTGGGTGACTTTGGTGATGTTGTGTTATTTAATTATTAAAAATCTATGATGTATTAGAATGAAATAGCGCGCTTTGCTTCATACATTCTGTTTCCAAAACCATATCATAAAATTTAGTTTAGAATTTTTTGTTATTAATCCCGCAGAAATCATAAGTCAAAGTTACTTTCGTAAAAAACTTTATATTTGATACCAACATTTTTCATTTCCGAACGAAAGCAAATATTTCGGAATACGTGAAATATGGTTGAAACGAGAAATACTTTTGTAATGAAACCGGAGTAATTTATTGTACGACTGAAAAATCTCTTTGATTTTATTTTAATTTGCACTACAGTAATCTGGCATACTGGCAATGTAGGTTTTCATTTAAATTCTGTATTTGGACGAGGTTTATTTAAGTCGTAGTGTTTATTGAAAATAAACATGAAAATATGAATTCGAGATTTTTTTATTATGGTGGGGAAATCATCCAATGATATTTCCCACCCTTGGGCAGAGTGGGGGATAGTTTCAGACTTCTACTGACAAAAAACCCACTCCTTTTTCTAGTTGCCTTTGTTCCAGGGCCCCGGGGTACACTTTCTCATTGCCCATGGCCCAAGTAACTCCATGGACACTGTTTTTAAATCATATTCTGAGTTACATTAATCTTGGTTACATATTTCTTGTCGCTTTTATTATGTGAGCACAATGTAGAGAAGTAACGAAAAAAAAAGAATCAAAAATAGAAATGGAATTAAGCCACTGGCTGCGATTCCACAAGTCGATTGTTAAAAACAAAACAGCGATCACTAAAATGATGACAAACAAAATGTAGTACCTAAATATAAGAATTCATCCCTTTAGTAAGACTTAGTTAGAATTTACGGGGACAACCAATACGAATTTTAATTATGCCCGCTTTTCACCTGACCTCATACGGAAATCCTCTCTAACTAAAGTCAGTTTTAAGGCGTATTAAGTTAGTGGAACATGCACTAACGACCTCCGGTTGCCTAGCAACGTAAGCTGGGAGCGACCTGTGGCCACTGTGCTCCTCCGGTTACTGACATACTGAGGTCATTAAATGCGGATTTATTTTCGGCCAAGTCTTATAGGTTAAGTCACCTGTCCATATAATTTCGTAGTCATGTTCTCTATTAATCGTGTCGTATTGGGTTAGTATTTTAGGATTATCATATTGATATAATGAACACGATATCATTTACCCCGGCCTTAGAACGGGAAAGTGAGAAGTTTTTTTTGTACAATTATGGATAGGCTCGCGTTTGACCACGATCTTACCTGATAGTAAGCGATGATGTGATTTTTCTACTTAGACATACCATGTTCCCAGCAGATAGTAATTCGTTTTCATCTCACGCTCACAAAAAAATTAAGTGAATAAACGCTCAAAACTTATTTCATTAAAGCTATATAATCGTGAACTTTAATTTTTTTACTTGTTGACGAAAATTAAACAAAGAGGGCTCATTGTTTAATTCAATGTTCCAAGGTCTTCAGTCAGAAGTTGCGAACTGTTTTTCTTTTAAATTTCCTAATACTTACTTTTAATTTCCCGGTCTTGTTTGCTTCTCCAGTAAAATTACTGTCGTAAAATATTTTTATGACCATTTTTATGGGTTGAAGTTTTAACTTTTTGAACAACGTTAAATTGTAAGAAAAATAAAGAAGTTATTAATCTTGAAAGTAAAGAGTCTCTATGGACTATGTAAAAAATGTTAACTGATGGATTATTTTTACGGTTCGAATAGGATCGCGGTGAAAGAAAGCCATAAAGTTAAATAGGAAATTGTGTAGCTATTGCTTGCTCCGCTACCTTTTATGATCGCCATTTACGCTTTATTGTATAAAGCTTTTGGGCATTGTCAACATCAATCGTTTTCAAGGTTGTAAAAATTCATGAAACATACAAAAGATAAGTGGGAATTTGTCGAAATCAAACAAAATACTCGTAATAATTCATCAAAACTTGTTTGAGTTAAAGGACATAAAAAGTCAAAAGTTTTTTGGATTTCAATATATTTTGTAAATTTCTAGCCATCACGCTACAAGTACATATTATGTTACGTACGGGGTGGGGACCTCCACCAAATTTAAATGCTCTAATATCACCGCTATGCGGACCGTGGACACAGTGAAGCGTACGCTGGTGGTATTATGCTTCTCTTAGCAGAAGCACTTGCGTGTTTTCGTGTGATCGGTCGGTAACTATCCGGACCGAACCCGAGTCGTCGCCGGCGTATAGTGTTCCACACGGGCTTCAAAGAGATGTCAGCAAAACGAGTGAGAGCACGAGTGGCATGTTGCCAACGGCAGTGGTAGTACCCAGAATGCCAACGGCAGTGGTAGAGCCCAGTAATGCCCGCTCGGGCCACGGGAATTTTTAAAGGAGTTATTTTGGTCCTGAAATACATAGAGCAACTGAAAGACAGGTAGGTTTTAGTCAGTAAAAATCTGACACGCTCTCTCACTCCACTCACTTCTTGATTTCGTACCGCAAAAAAAAATGTCTCTCAGGATCTGACTACCCGTAATGATAGTCCTAAAGATAACAAAAATTAAAGGCTCGTTTTGACTTTTGTATTTTGACTACCTAGCGGCTTGTCCGGTGAAGTGTAGCTACTACTAAAATAATAAGGGGTCCGGTATAGTAGTAGCTATTGTATCTATTTACTTAGATACCTATTTTAGTAGCAGCTACATTAGACCTGATAAGCCAGGTAGTCAAAATACAAATGTCAAACGGGAATTTTATATTTATATTATTTAACTTGCAATGTTTGTATATGAATGTCCGTTTAGGACAAATCTTGTAAATTAATTTTGAAATAGTTACCCCTAACCGAATGGGCTGAAATTTGGTATACCATGTTACTTAGATGACAATGCAATAATACAGTACCTACTTAGCTGGTGTGATGATGAATTTAGATAGTGGCTGTAGGAACTATTGAGCGCAGCTAGCAATCTTTTATAAAAAATGAATCATTGAAAACTATTTTAAAAGAGAGATGCAATCAACAAACAATTTGTTGTGGAATGGACTTAATGACTGAATATTTCCAACCAACCAATTTCATCTCTGTAATACCACTACACAAAAAATATTTCACTCTTTTCATATTTTGCCTCTTGTAAACTAATTTCTGGTTCAGTTCATCCATCAAACTGAGTATTGAATTAATAAAATGTTTACAAAATCTGCCAACTCGAATAATATAGGCAATCTATTCGAAGTGAAGCAAATACTGGGTATTCTGTCAAATCACTCTAATATTATTGCATTGCTTCAGCTTTACAATTTTCCGACTGCTGGGACTCAGGCCTCCTAACTGGTAGAGGAAATGGGCCGTAATCCACCACGCGGGCCCAGTGCGGATTGGTGGATGTTACACGTCTTCGAATTTTTGGTTCTAGGATATGCCGGTTTCTTAACGATGTTTTTCTTCACCGTTTTTGAGAGCAGTGGTGATGAAATAAATTACATAAAGTAATATGCCTGGCTGGGTTTGAACCCGCGACCTACAACTCGTAAGTCAGGGTCCTTACCACTCGCCCACTACCGCTCTCTAATATTATGTTACACTAATATTATAAGGGCACAATATCTATGTAAGGGCACAAGTTTATGAGAGTGTGTGTGTCTATGTTTGTTGCTTCTTCCCGCTCGAACTGCTGTACAGATTTCGATGAAACTTGTTACGGGTGTAGGTTATATTCTAGAATCATATAGGATTTTGGTCAATTTTCTACTATTACCAATCCGAAGCCGCTAGCAGCTGCTAGTTTAAAACAAAATGGCCTACATTTGTAAATAATTATTTAAAAAATTGTCCGAAAATATTTTCGATATTCTGACTATACAAAATTATATCTATGTAGCAGCAACTTATAATACTTGAGAAGCCGACAGTGGCCTGTTTAACGAAACGTATATCATTAATCATCTTCCAAGGAGGCTTTTAGACATAATAACTTATAATTACGCTGCTAGTCAGTTTAAGCCTTCCGAATTTCTCTTCCCTACACATAAATGGACATCATTTGTCTACCGTTTTCAGTGTGATCCCAGCTTTAGGACATTGTATCAATTTGCTAGTCATCATTTAATTCTTTGAAAACAATGTTATTGTTTTCAGTCTAAAAGGTAAGTTACAATCGACTCGAAGCCAAAAGGAAACTGTAGGAATTTGGTAAGAACAGATAAAAGTTATAGAATCTGATGTCATTTTGCGGAAATATACTTACTCGAAAACTCGCTCTTATCCCTCCGTTTTTACGCACGCAATAGACAGTTTTCCGCAGTAGTGCAGAAAAGTGCGCGTGCTCGCCCCACATTTTTTTTAACTTTTAGTGTAGCAGGTTGGCCACATACGTCGACCTCCACGAGGCACGTGTGAACCCCCACGAGTCGTAAGTGTATTGAAAAACGTCGTTTGATACACGTGTAAATCTGTCGCTGCAGTCCTTGGCTCAATAACACACTCGCAATGACAAACTTTCTGCACTTGTATCAAAATGTACTAGTTCTAGGTGGAAAATCGTCAAATAGCTCTTACCACACTAGGTGGAGATTGTACTTTATTTTAGTAGTAGTAGTTGGACCTTTTTTTGGCTAAAACCGACCCCCGCAACGCAGAAATCTGCGGTGTGCACCGCGGCGCGAATACCATACCTTTATTAAATGGATATAACCAGTATCTTCTTTGACGTTTATTTAAGGTAGAGTAATGTCTTCTTAATAACAAATAAGTATAAGTTTATTACGATCCATAGCAGAGAAACGTCTATCCATACTCAAAAATCTCGAGAAACTTGTTATCCCTGTAGGATAAAACAATAAACGCTGAAAGTTGCGCTGCGGCAACGCGGTTATGTGTTTGCGACCAGCCAACGTCTCCTGTACCTCTACCATGAGTTTTAAGCAATAGTATACGTCGCTACTCGATATCGACGCCGTAAATATTTTGTATGGCAAATTTTGGTTCTGCAAGTGACCGCTAGAGGCGCTGCAAAATTTGCCATACAAAATATTTACGGCGTCGATATCGAGTAGCGACGAATACTATTGCTTAAAACTCATGGTAGAGGTACTGAGCTGGTTCTCAAATCAAATTTTCTATAGACAATTCTAATTTCGAATCAGCTAATCTGTATTTTAAACCAAGGACCTTGTATACCCGCATTTAAAACTTAATGGATAGAGTTTTTTTTTTTAATAAAGCCGTTTTTAAGAACTAGGCAGGTCTGCTAGAAGAAATTTCTTTAGAAATAAGTAGTACCTTTGTACTTATTGTCTACTTATTATGTATTGCCCTTTTTTGTTTTTTTTTTCTGTGATTAAATAAATATTACAATAAATAAATAAACAAAACTAGTTTGATTACATGTCATCACTGACTGAACTCATAACCAAATAGGTCTCTTTCTCATTTGATCACAATACCCTCGATTATAATAAGAATTCTTTCATACATTGTAAGGTACGTCTACATAATTATTCTGTTTGTTTTAGTGAAAGCTTATGACAGAGGAATATTAGAAATATCGAAATGAATAGAAACTTTTTTTCTTTACCTTTGATAGGCTTACGTTTGATCACTATCTGGCCTGAAGTAAAGCTTCGCTATCGTCGATGATGGAGCACGCTTACCTAGAAGTAACCTATTCACTTTTGACTCAAACATCCCCGTTTTCCAAGTTTCAGGTCTGCATGACCCTTAAGTAAAATTAGTATTGTGAGCAGCTATTTTACCAAGAAACAATCCCAAGTTGCGGTTTACGAATGCTATAGCATTCCCCATATCTACCCGCCTTAGGATTCGGTAGATGTGTAACGAAGATAAATGATTTAACAGTCGCGTTGTTGTCCGAAGTCACTCCTTCGCTTAGTCTTCTGACCCGCATGTCAGACAAATTGTATCATTATTATTAATCGACAAACTCATTGCTTCAGAGGTCGCAAGCTCAACAGCTGAGTAAATGGTCCAGCTTTTGGTTCTTGGATCAGGTAAAATGTTATAAAATAGAATAGAATAAACTTTATTGTACACCAGAACATGTAGTAAAAATTTACAGGAACTTAAATCTATGGGTACAATGGCGGTCTTATCGCTGACAGCGATTTTTACCAGACAACCTTAGGATGGATTCATCATCATCATCATCATTTCAGCCGGAATACGTCCATGTTGGACATACACCTCCCCCAAATTTCGCCACATTGAATAGTCATCTGCGTCTCGCATCCATCGGACTCCCGCAACCCTTGCCAAGTCATCGGTCCACCTTGTAGGAGGGCTTTCCAACACTCAGTCTTCCGGCACGCGGGTGCCACTCCAGAACCTTTCAGCCCCAACAGCCATCCGTTCTGCGAGCAATGTTCCCTGCCCATTGCCACTTAAGTTTTATTAGTTTTTCTTACCTGGTGTTTTCAGAAGCAGGCCCGAAGGCTAGAAATTTTTTGTGCTCAAGTGCCGAATCATATTATGAAGGCGAAAGTTTGTATGTATGTATGTGATTTTTTATTACTCTTTTACGCACAAAGGTTGGACAGATATACCCATATGCACTTTTCAATTTTAGGGCATGATATACCCGTCTGCGAAATCACCCGTTTTCACGGGTATATCATACTCTGAAATTCCTAATTCTTACTTTTAATCACGGTAGTGTATTTAACATGGGACAATATTTTATTGAAATGTGGGCAAAGCTACTGGCAAAAGTTAATTGCTATACATTATGTATATTTGATTTGATTGAAATGTTCAAGATTGAATCATAAAATTTATAGTTTATAATTAATTTTAAATACCTCAATTATTCAAAATTGGGTCCATAACTATGTGTATTACGATTCATTCATCAAATATTACTCTTCATATTAAGCGTGCGAATGTACCCGAATGATGGCAGTGGATTGAGTGCACTGAACTTTACTATATCTAGCGAAATGTGGGTGTAGGTACCTAATATACGTATACCACAGCCTTATCAGAAGGGTAAACGATCGTAGTATTTTGATCTATAGTTCTGATTACAAAATAAACAGTAACTATGAAACCACGCCAGTGCTCTAGTAAAGTTAAATTGTATGTCCTAGAATAGTGGTACTAAAACTTAATTTTAGGTAAGTTTTCCAGTTACGATTTTATTCACCATAGTGGTGCATGAGTTTGTTCACCATAGTGGTGCATGCAGCATTTCAAATTCCGCAAAATATCTTTGCTTTCACACAAATTTAATATTCAAAATCGATTTCAATATTGACGCCCAAATTAATTGAGAAATTTTTAATGCTGGTTTACTATATCAAAAAATTTTCCAATAATCATTTTCAGGCCTAATTAAAAAGTGCAGCAGCACTTTAAAATTGTTAAGAAACACTCAGGAAAAATATGCTAATTGAAAATTCCAAAGCGTAGATGTCTGTGGAGAAAAATGTGCAAGAAAAACTCTATAGACACTTACAAATAAATACAAATACAAATTCATTTATTGGTTATTACAGGTGTATGGTCAGTTCTTAAAATTATTTGTTATATCTCGCTGTAACATACCCATGAGGTGTGCAATATTTATAATAAGATGTCAGAATTCATTACCGTACCGGCACTCGTGCGGGCTGGTCGTTTTAATTGTCGCAGAGTTTCTTGCTATCCCCACTGCGCTAACTATTGTTTGCGCTCGCGCGCTGCAGGTGTGTGCCGGACCGCCCGGCGTCGTAAGCCCTACGCATACATGATATGACTGATAACGTGAGCGTTTCCTCGCGCTGTCAGACGCCATTATTTAATAATGACGTTCAAAGTCTACTGAACAATTCTTCGGACATGGACGATGACAGTAAAAATGAAGAGGTTCGAGTACAGACAAGAGCAGAAAAGAGAGGAAGAGAGTATAGTACTGAAGACGAAGAGGGTTGGACAGAAGTTAAAGGGAGTACAAAGAAGGTGTGTACTCACGGCAGTAAACAGACTGTACAAGAAGATAAGTTCGAAGTTTATGCTTCTTCTAAGGAACGGTTGCCGAAACAATTTGCAATGGCTCGTATTTTGAAGGATAACAATATTACTAAAATTCGCCTAATTAAATATCTAAGTCCTTTCAAAATACGTATAGAATTTGACTGCGAACCGGCTGCTCAGAATTTATTGACGTGCGAGAAGCTTTTAGAAAAGGGATGGAGATTTCAGAGGGCTATGCAGCTATCTGTCTGCTATGGTCTAATAAAAGATGTAGATCTAGACTTAACGGATGACGAAATTCTCAAAAATATCTCATGTCCAGCTCCTGCAAAGCTTTTATCCTTCAAGAGGCTAGACCGTCGTGATAGGGATAAAGGAGGTTGGTGCCCTAGCGAAACCCTCAGACTTTGTTTTGACGGTGAACGTTTGCCTGCGTCAGTCCGCGTATGTGACATAAACGTCAAAGTTTTACCCTATGTACACCAGGTGTCGCAATGTTCCCAATGTTGGAGGTTAGGCCACAATAGGAAAATGTGCCCTTCAAAGTACGTGGTCTGTCCAAAATGTGGTGGCCGTCATGAAAATTGTGACATTTCATTGTTTTCTTGTGTCAACTGTAAAGGGGATCACATATCTCTTAGCAAGTCTTGTCCGGTTTATAAGAAAGAAAGGAAGCTAAGAGAGATTATGGCTGAGTTTGGATGCACGTACAGGAAAGCCCTAGAATGTTACGTGCCACCCGAAAATCCCGTTTTCACCGAAGTGAGCGTTCCTCTTCAATCCTCAGTAGCTATGGAAAACCGGTTCTCGGAGATATCTCATTTTTTAGACGAGTCTTCACAAGCTAGGAAACCGAATCCAGAAACGTCTCATCGTCCCAGTTATGCTGAAATAATCCGGACTAAGGCCACAGTTCATAACGAACAGACTCCTATCGCGATTAGAAAGGATAGTGATATTCCTAAACCTAAATTAGTACAGTCTCCGAAAGCAAAAAAAAAACCACCTAAAGATAACTGGATGTTTTGGAACTCAGATACGCCTGAATATAACCAAGTACCCAATGATGGTGATTGTGAGGGTATCGAGGAACGTCCATCATCTTTCAATGAGCTGTGGTCCAGAATAAAAGAAGTTATCTACCTCAAAAAGACTAACTTAATTTTTAAGATAAGGTGTATCTTCCGATTGTGCCTAGAATGGTTAACTCTAACGTCAGTGAGTTTAGTTTCCGAGTGGCCGTGGATTAAAGCATTGTTTAACTTTTTTACAAGGTGTGATGGCTAACAAACCAATTAAATTAAATATTTTGCAGTGGAATGCCCAAAGTATCAGACCTAAGTTAGCATCATTTCAACAGCTTTTATGCCAAGAAAAAGTACATATTGCTGCCCTAAGTGAAACATGGCTTGAACCAGAAAGTAATTTTAAAGTTAGTAATTATGTTGTTTATCGTGCGGACCGGGATGACTCATACGGCGGTGTAGCTATCATTATACACAAATCTGTTAAAGCGCAGCTGCGACGTGTTCACGGGAATAATAGTGGAATTGAGGTAGTGTGCGTGAGATTATTTAACTGTGAGCCGTTTGAAAATATTGTTTCTGTGTATTGTCCATCTAGAATCGTAACTAGTCAACAGGATTGGGATAATTTGTTATCATTGTGGCCTTCCAAAACTTTAATCCTAGGGGATTTTAATGCCCATCACGTCAGCTGGTCTTATAAAACTGACTACAGAGGTAAGCTTATTCACGACTCACTAATAGACAGCCACTTTCATTCTTTGAACGATGGCACACATACGCGAGTTCGTTTAGTTGACAATAATCTACAACAGTCTTCTCCAGATATATCTTTGGTTTCTTCAGATATTGCTCTAAATCTCAATTGGACTATTTTAAATGAAAATTTAGGCAGCGACCACTTAATAATTAAAATATCTACATTCTGTACTTCATGCTCCCCTCCAGTTAATAAGAGAAACTTTGCCAAAGCAGACTGGTCGTCATTTAGAAAACATCTTGAACAAAAGTTATGTAATTTATGTTTACCGAATGACCCCCAAAAAGGCTATGATTTGTTTTTAGACATTTTAAGTGAAGCTGCAAACAAATTTATCCCAATGTTTAAATTTAACCAAAACCCCACTTCAAATTTCATTCCAAAGCCGTATTGGACTGCAGAACTGTCACAAGCTGTGGCTCAACGTAGACTTGCGTTATCCAAATTTAGGCGTAATCCTTCTCCACAGAACCTTGATACTCTTAACAGTCGGATAAGTATAACGCAACGATTAATCCGCCAGGCTAAAGGAGTAAACTGGCAAAATT
The DNA here is from genome assembly GCA_958295575.1 of Leucania comma. Taxonomy (NCBI): domain Eukaryota; kingdom Metazoa; phylum Arthropoda; class Insecta; order Lepidoptera; family Noctuidae; genus Leucania; species Leucania comma. The sequence continues at coordinate 13,480,793 of OY282480.1, read as the reverse complement.
TTTGTTCCTCTGTTGACCACGAAACAACTTCTAGTGACATGTGGCACAAAATGAGATGGCTAAAAGGATGTCGCTCGCCTAAACATTATGTGGACACTCAAAGCGCTACGAGCCTTTTAAACTCTCTAACACCAGATTATGTATCCCCTTCGACCCCTACGATTCACCATAATAACCCTATACTAGAAAGTGAGATCTCCATACAGGAGCTAGATAAATGTATCAAGTCTAAGGATACATCTCCTGGATGCGATGATATATCGTATTCTATGATTAAAAATTTACCTCATGTAGGTAAATCTGTGTTACTAACTTTATTTAATAACTTTTTTGAACACGGTTTTGTCCCTTCTCAGTGGCGCAACATTTGCATCATACCTATTCCAAAACCTGGTCGCGACCCTAGTAACGTTTCTTCACTCCGACCTATATCCTTGTTGTCGTGTATATGTAAAATTTTCCATTATATTTTATTACGAAGACTAGAATGGTATCTGGAGAGGGGCAACACATTCTCTGCGAACACAGTTGGCTTCCGTAGAGGTAGGTCGTGTTTGGATGGTCTGAGTTGCTTAATTTCCACAATACAAACTAGTTTTTCCGAGGGTTCTTCTACTATGGGTTGTTTTTTAGATATAAATAATGCCTATAATAACGTAAATAATTCTGTTTTAATCAATGTTTTGGATAACCTTAAAGTAGGATTACGCATCTGTAAATATTTATGGAATTTTCTCCATAGGAGAATACTCAAAATAAGATCTGGTAATAGCTTTATTAGTAGACACTCAGGACATGGTCTGGCACAGGGTGATCCATTATCTCCACTGTTATTTAATATAATAACGTTGGATATTTGTAAACGCTTGCAGAACGACATTTGCATATCTCAGTACGCGGATGATTTTGCTATTTATGTACAGTGTTCTTCTGTTAATGAAGGACAATCCAAAATCCAGACTAGTCTCGATTTAATAAACTGCATGTTAGCACATGTAGGTTTAGATATTTCTCCCGATAAAAGTAAAATCTGTTTGTTTAGTAGAGGTTTTCGTAAGCCAGCTATAGATGTTCGTTTAAATGGGAATTTGTTAGAATTAGTAGATCACGTGAAGTACTTAGGAATGTGGCTGGACAAGGGTCTTCGGTGGAAGAAACATATTAATGAGGTTCGTGAACGAGTACTTAAACTGATTAATATTTTTAAGGTTTTGGTGGGACCTGGGTGGGGTATTCACCCCAACCACTTAAGACGACTATATATCTCCCTTATTCGTAGTCGTATAGATTTTGGTAGTTTTTTAATAGACAATAGTGCCGATACGCATTTAACTAAACTAGATAGACTACAAAATATTTGTCTCCGTTTGGTAGGTGGGTTTATCAAAAGCACTCCAATTCACGTGATGGAATCCGAATTAATAGTACCTCCTCTTTTTATTCGCCGCCGATACTTAGCTGATAAATTTTATTTAAAGTCCAAATGTTTTGATTTCCCTATAATAGGTATACTGGATAAGCTACATGGTCTCTGTTACAATAACGCCTATTGGAGAAAAAAGAAAAAGCCTCTGTTAGTTTTGTCTCATGATGTTCTTAAACAAGAACACATGTACTGCAGCAATAAAATTGACATGTTCTCCATGACTACTTGGGTCAGCAATATCGACTTATCAAATACTGTAAAACCCAATTTAGATTCTGTAAATAGACCCAAACATTGTTATAATGTACATAATTTAAGATCATTGTGTTGTAAGTCTCTAAATACACTATATTCTGGCTTTTACTGTGTGTACACGGACGGTTCTAAACGAGAGAATTTCTGTGGGGCAGCTTTTTTTGATTCGCAAATAGGTACGTTCTACAAATTCCAAATTTTATCAAAAGTGTCAATAATGCACTTAGAGCTCATTGCTATTGCTGAAGCTTTGGCCTATATCGAGTCATTGAACGGTGATCGTTTCGTCATCTTCACTGATTCAAAAAGTGCTCTTCTCCATCTGATGAGATGTACGAGTACTTCATCTGCGAGGGGGCTTCCACTGGCTTATTCTATATTAAGAACCATTACTGACTTTGTTGCTAAACATAAAACTGTTGTCTTGCAATGGGTGCCTTCTCACGTTGGATTAGAAGGTAATGAGGTGGTTGACCGTTTGGCAAATGAAGCTGGGTCAGATGGGGAAATTTATCCGTGTCCTCCTTGGCATACTGAGATCCTACCCTTGGTCAGAGACAGATGCATCCAATCTTGGTCCGAATACTTTGACAAAAGATCTTTAACGAAGGGCATTTGGTACAGGACGATTCAGCCATCTCTTCCACGGACGCTTTGGTTCAGCGAGGGAAGAATGAACAGACAAGAGGTTGTGACGGCATTGAGACTCCGATCTGGCCACATACCATTCAACAGTTTTGCATTTATGATGCGTAAAATCGATTCTCCCAATTGTGTTGCCTGTGGCACTATAGAAGATGTGCACCATGCTCTATCGGAGTGTGTTCGTGTGGGGGTCCAAAGATGTCAAGCTTTTGACAACAGTTTTAATGTGGGCTTCTATAATAGTATTCTAGCCTCACCTTTAAGAGATGAGGCTAGAATGCTTTATCGTATTATTATTATGTATATAAGGTTGCGGGTAGACTAATGAATATGTATTTAAAATATTTGTATTAGATCATCGGGGTGACATATTCTTTATAGAAAAAACCCCGCAAATAAAATGAGATTAAAAAAAAAAAAAAAAAAAGATGTCAGAATTCAAATTTAAATAAAATAAAATACATCACTAGACATAATTTTACGAATTACAATGTTCACATGTCAATTTCAATAAATAAAGTAAATTACTAGTTACAATTTTATTTACATGTCAATTTCAATTTAAAAAAAAAATATATACGTCACAGGTCACTTTTACTTAAATCTAGTCAAATTCATCTGGATTAATAATCGTCATTTATAATCATACAATAATCAGTCACAATAATAGCATTAAACAGTCAAAAAAATAATGTATTTAATTAATAGCTCGGTCATTCAAAAATTCATCAATTGAATAATATGCTTTACCTAAAAGAAACTCTTTAAGCCTGAACCTGAAAATATTCAAGGACGGGATATTTTTAATATGAATTGGGAGTCTGTTATAAATTTTTATTCTCATACCAAAAACACTTGACTTATATTTCATAGTTTTACATACAAAGCCTCTTAGTTTAGTTTTGTGTCTCGCACTTCTTAATGTTTCATAACTCCCTATGTCGCGTTTTACCATCATTGCTGCTTCGAGTATATATAATGAAGGTAATGTCAAGATTTTCAACTTTTTGAACACTGGTCTACATGAGTCAGTCTGTCTAAGGCTACATATACTTCTGAGACATTTTTTCACTTACCTACGTATTACAAATATCTCGGTTACATGATTCCCATACCATGTACCTAAATAAATGTTTTATTTTATTGATAAGACCTCAACAGTTAGACAATGCAGGGAAATAATTATTAATTTTATATTACCATTCCATTTTAGACAGACTTCATCTATGTCAAAAAATATTAGTTTTTTATTGTATTTTTTTATTTTTTTTATTTCTATTATTTTAATTTTTTTTTCTGATTTTGGTTCAAATTCAATAGTAACATACACATTGTTTAGCAAGCTGATAAGGGAAGTCCGCGACAGTACTACTGTAACTTAAGCTTAAGGGCTGCCTTTTTTTTTTTTGGTAGGTAAAATCATCCAATGACAAGTCCCGCCCTGGGTGGAGCGGGAAGTAGTGTCAGACTCTTACTGACTAAAAATCTACCCCGTTCCTTCGTTGCCTATCATGCCGGGGCAGAGCCTTCCTCTCAGAAAACGGCCCTTAACCCCTTAATTTATTTAAGCTCACAATGTTTAAGATGTGTGTTACATGATATTTCATTTCTAGAATCTGGTGTAAGAATTTTTTAAATCATACGGTCCAGCAACTTTTGAGTTGGAGCATTACAAAAAAATACATATGTTTCTCCTTTATAATATTATTGTATATTATATCAAAACAAATGAATAAAATAAAGCATTTTATTAAACATGCTTTGGCAAAAGTAAATATCTATGAGATATAGAAAGGAGTACACAGATTCGTAGAACATAATAAACCCCAGAAAACGTCGTATAACACGATCCTCAATGATCGAATCTACGCCATATTTATTCGCTTTTCCCGATTTCCTGGACTATCTATCATCGTATACCAAAATAAACCGTCATGTGATGCTTTCAAGGGCCTTCATTCCTGACCTACTTTTCTTTGGATTTCGGGTTTGACGGACTATTGATTAACACGGAAGAGATTTTTCAAGTTTTTGCTCCCATTGCCTCATAAGAAACGTGTATTTTTTTTGTGTTGTAAAAGTAACCCATTATCGGTAGGGAAAAAAAATAGTTTTTTTTTTCTCCTACATATAAACAAACAATAAGTTTATAATATTGGTTTAAATTTACTTTCATGGGTTTTGGTCGCACCTGAAGATGTAGCGTTGGAAGGCCTCCCACAAGATGGACCGATCGTCTGGTGGGAGTCGCGGGAAACCGATGAATGCGAGGCGCACAGGACCGTTCGTTGTGGTGATAATTGAGAGAGGCCTATGTCCAACCATCAGAATCCCCAAGGAAAGCGAAAACGTGAAGCTTAAGGCCGAACGGGATGGCGGCGCATTGTTGACGCCCTCTGCCCCATTTAGGGGACACAGGAACTTAAGTAAGTAAGATGTCCAACACTGGATGTCTTTCAGCTGAAATGATGATGATGATGACTTTTTGGTTCTTGTAAAGATGGCAAAAACCTTTATCATAAAGACAAAATAATACTTATCATACGTACGGTAAGAGCAAAAGATCGATTCGCTATACCCGCTCTAAAACTTAATATTATTCAGGAAAGTTTAAATTGAAGTTTATTTAAAAGCTTATACGTAACTATTACACCTGGGTCGTAGGTAAAACTTTATGGTACTTTACAGTACGTCTGCACCGCAGTCGGATAAACGATACCGCTACAGAAATACGTAGAATCTATTTCACTAATGGACGGTTCAAAGGTTTAAGTTTGCGAGTAAACTGGATAGTGTATACATACCTTTACTAAGTTGCCTATTGCGAACTATTGGCAACTAAGTCGCCCACACTTTGCAGATTTACCTAAGACAATATACACACTTGTGTGTGTGTTTTTTTAGTATATTAGAGGCTGTTTGAAAGTGTTATTTTAGTTTCTATTTTTAAATTTACCTTTTTTTTCATTATTATTCACATAATAGAAGCGACAGGAAATATGCTTCTCAGATTTTTGTTACTCCTATGATTTTAAAAAATGTCCCATCTTGCACATTCTTTTCCATACAGGTCACGCTTTGGAACGTACAATTGGATTTATTTAACAAATACACAATTAGATAAATTACATAAAAACACTTACTAATTAAAATTATATATACACTAAAAGTTACTCCTAACTAAAATGCCGGGGAGTTTTATGACGCTATATTTTAAACGTTAAACGTACAATTTAGATTCACTATTTTGACTGACATTTTGACAAGTTAAAAGTGCCTGTAAATGGTTTATTTTAACTTACTTTTTTTAAATTTAAGTGGTGCCAGTTCAAATAACCGTTAATCTTGATATAGTCATGTGAAGAGGAGGGATAAAATGCTTGTAACTAATAGAATTATAAATATGAATGTGGGTAGGGACAAGGAAGCCTAAGAAAAGATGGATGGATTGCGTGAAGAGTGATAAAAAAAAGAAAAGAAACGTGACCGAACTCAAGGCACATGGTACCAGAACAGAAAGATGATGTTGAATAGATACAGGTATCTTATATACACTTAGTCTCTCTCTTTCTCCTTATAATTTCGGTTGTTTTATTAATTACTATTAGTTTTATATTTCTTACCTAGTATTTAAATAAAAATCTTGCCTTATTCCCCGCGTGCGCCATCCCTACGTTGTTTATGTAGGGTAGCGCTTGCTCGGTGACCGCAAGGATTATGCCAAGCCCTTCCTGCTAATTGGACTTTTTCGTAATTAAAAGTGCCTCTTAATACGACCGGGGTAAACTTACTATATAACGATTTTTTTTTTATTGCTTTGGCTTAATCTCCACCATAAATACGTTCCATTAATTAGTATAATGAGTTTAACAGTCCATTCTTGAGCGGGAGTTTTGTAGATTATGTAATAAAGTTACGGGTAAGTACAGTAAGCTGGATGAGCTGTGGGGAACTTGGCCACTGGAATACCTACTATTGTTTTCAAAAAATCTCTTTCTCCACTTCCTTGCGTCATTTATCCTCAATGCGGAGGGTCTTGACCTAGACATTTTCGCCATTTTGTCCTATCTTCTTGTCGTGTAGCACGGGTTTGGTCAGACCGACCGCAGAGTTAGAGGCAGGAGTCCAATACGAGGGGTTCGAGGTTCTTACCTCGAAATAGTGGAGTGAATTACCTAAATAAGGCGAATAGATCACTAGCACTAAAATGCTTAGATATTGCAAAGCCTTTGATAAGTATTTTGGCAAAAATTCAGAGATAGAATTTTTTTGATCCAGAATGATAACACTATATAATTTAGTTGCGTAAAATCAATTATTATGAGCTTCCGAGAATTGAGTTGACCAAAAAAATTAAACATTTAAATGAATTTAAGTAGGTACGATTTTTAAAGAATTGTACCGATTCATACAACAACAAGATCAACATCGAGGATAAAAAAAATTAAATATGAGTTTATGATTATCTATAATGTACCCATTTCGTTTTTATTTATTTTGTCATCCTTGATAAGAATCCACACACAGGTACTAGAGGTACGTAGAGGCCGCTTACTTTAGTGGTTCTAACTATTGTAAAGTATTTCGCTAAATACCTAGTTAGTTCTAGATAATCAGTCGAGCCGTTTGCTATGTTTGCTAAAACAAATGTCATAAATATTACGCGGTAAGAAACGATATCGCTTACACCGATGCTCATAATCGTAGGAGAATTGCTTTGCTTTGAAGTCTGAGTACCGCAAAAAAATCATTTGAACGGATTTAATACGAGAAATCTCGTATTGAAGGTTCCAGGCTTGTGAACATAAATACATATATGCGGATTAAAGACTTTATCTCTTTTTTGGATGATAGTTCTGGAAAACATTGCTTTTGCAATATATTTTTTTATTTTATTTAGACACAGATTCAACCACCTTAACTTCACAAGTGATAGATTTATTTTTATTTTTATATAGCCTCCTTTGTATAATGTGAATATGAGAATACTGTAGACTCCACGGATTTAAAGATTAGCTTCTGTTTCGACTCAGTTTTTTAATATAATTTTGAAAGAAAGAAAGAAAAATATTTTATTGGGCACAAAAACGCCGTTTGATACACGTTTTTTTTTTTTAACGTATGTAAAATCATCCAATGACAAATCCCGCCCTTGGGTGGGGCGGGAAATAGTGTCAGACTTTTACTGACTAAAAACCTACCTTTCCGTTCCTTGCCTTTGTGCCGGGGCCCGTGGTGACATTCTCACATAACCTTTGGCCCCAGTAGGCTTCGGCCCTGCTGGACCCCTACAGTTTGCTGACAACTCCTTGAGGCGCGCAGGAACATTGCGTGCCGTAGACGACCTGAGCTTGGACCGGTCTGTTACCGGACGGACGGACAGCGAGCTACCCATTGCCCACCGTCCGCGAGCCCGCGCCTACGGTGGCCGGAAATCGGGATCGGAATCCCGGCGGCGGCGGCGGCGTGTGCGCCTTTGTCTAATGCGGTCGGCCTCCTCCTTTGCTAGCATTAGTGCTTCACAAAAGGAGGCGACCGCTTGCCACTCCTCCTCGTTCCGGAGTATGGCTTGAACCAAGCCCCGGCGCGAGAGATCGCCGCCGATCGCCCCCACGAGGACACGGCGATGCTCTTCCCAAGCGGGGCACACCTCGACTGTGTGCTCCACCGTGTCCACCGGGCGGTCCGCACAGTGGTGACACCCGGGCGTCCTCTCCGCACGAATCTTGTACAGGTACGGACCGAACTTGCCGTGTTCGGTTAGCACCTGCGCCAAACGGAAGGTGACGACGCCGTGGGGCCTTTCCAGCCACGCCTCAAAGAGGGGCCTTACCGCCTCGATCGTGGGTTTGATACACGTGGAGATTTGTCACTGCAGCACTCGGCTCCATAACACCCTCGCCTGGACGGCTCGGATGAATTTTGCCTCGGCTGCAACAACGAACTTTCCCCCACTTGTATCAAAATGTACTATTTTTTATTGTGCTTTTGGATACAATATTGATTGAACGTTCTCACATACCTATTGATATTGTAACTTGGGAATATTGTAAAACCAATCATTTTTTGAGTATCCATTGAATTTCTTACCGGTTCTTTTCCTTAAGAAACGACCAATTGGAACTGTACAGTTGCTTTTGACGTAGGCCTATGTGAAATAAAAACATGTGGAATTTTGTTTCTTCTTTAAATTAATTGTAAATTCACTTTATAAAAACACATTTGGTTCATAGAAACTCATATGAGTGATAACGTTGAGAATCGCGAGACGGACTTATCGCCGGATTGTTTTTACGACTGTTCACAGTACTCTCATCCACACAGCGTCTTTTGGTATACTTTAACGTTAGTATATATATACTCGTAGTTTTGACAAATCGAATTTCGATATGTCACGTCTAGCCAGTTGAATGTATCTACGAATAGTTTATTGACTAATTTGGTTTTGATAACTTCTATAGAAAGCTTTTGATTACAAGGTTGAGGTGTCATATAATATCTTAGTTTAGTATCCATAAAGGAAAATTACCAATAAACTTGGGCTCTAGATATTGTAAACAAAAAGTGTTCATCTATCAGTGGCGATTGTCAGATAGATCTTTGGCGATTTATTATGTCTTCATATTTCTCAAGACCAGACAGTATGAAGCGGTATATATGATACCAGTACTCCTAGTCAAGTTACAATTGTTTCGTTTAGCGTAAACGGTTCAAGTTGGCCACGCCCCCAATACCTTTGTTTTGACCACATGACTGAGCGTTGAGATGACGGCCTTCGATGTACGCGGTATAAACGACGAGGCAAAACACTCTGTTCGGACTGGAGTGAACAATGAAAGGGTACTCGCCGTACGTCGGGTTGTCCGAATTAAATTAAGTCCAAAATATAAGCGCTAATAAAATCTTAAGTGGTCTACCCGTGGACAAGTGGACAATCGCACGAAAACATGAAACGCTAATTTAATTGATAGATATTTCGTCATTTAAAAAACCAACAAGATTTAAAAGTCATTGAGTCCGCCTCTGTACTTTTTTGTGGCAATTAATAAATAAATAATAAAACACGAATATTCTTCTCATTTCTTTGTTACAGCGTTGATAGGAAATCGGTATTTGAATGATTTCCGATAATTGACAATTAGTTCGCATTGGCATTGCCTCCATAAAATCTGCGTAAATAACTCGGCTTTTACGAGCATCTTTACTTTTATTGTCCTATCTGCGATGGCCTTACTATTTATTTATCGTCGTACCAAGACATGTTTTGTGATAGTTACAAAGAAACAAATAAAGATAGCGTAACATTACGCTTACATTGTCCGAAGGGTTAAGGAGAAGTGGAACTACCTACCTGTGTACATCTACATATTTTATCAGTTATGATCGAGACCCTGCAAGCAACTCCAAACTATTACAATGAAACAGATGCCAAAACCAAAACACTTATGGCGACACAGAAATAAAAAATGACAGAAATTCACGCTCTGCTCCCCTGGCCAAATTACGACCCTTGCGTTTCGATTCTCTTGCGTCAAACGCCTCGAGTCGGCCAGGCCTCCGATTCCTTTATTCTGACCACATTGCACACTGTGCATTGAGATGACGTCAGAACAAGGGAATTGGAGGTGCGGTCAACTCGAGGTTTTCCACGCAAGAGAATCGAAAACCGCCGTGACTTGGCTAGGCCTGCAGAGCATACCACAGTCGTAGCGATAAGTCACTTCTTTGATTAGAGAGGCATCACGGCGTCCTTACTTTCCGTTTGACGCCAGTGTCCGGTATGGACGTATGCGTCGGGCCTGTTTTGGGAAATTCTTATTTCGGATTCAGTGGAAAGAAGGTGCTTTTATTATGAATATTTCCTAAATGATAATATCTATACTACGGCTGCGGATCGACTGAAAGAACGCACTAGTTTTTTTCATTGTTTTATAAACCTGTTAAGGTTTTAGACAGTAAAAGTTTAAGACTCCACGCTATATCAAGAAAGAGAGAATTTATTTCATAATTTCCCTCCCAAAAAAGAAACTCCCTTGAAGAGATTAAATAATGAAATTTTGAGTACAAATTCGTAATTTTAGCCGGTGATGTTTACGATAGGTAAAATTAATATCTTGTAAAAAGTCAGCCAAGTTAGTACATTTTGACCGGCGAACATAAAATGTACTGACCAGCAGATATTTTTCGCAATTTTAGATTTGGTCCTAAAGTAAAAGTTGTTTATTATCATGACTACAATCACATGTTTAAGTATCGGTCACTAATTATTACCAGTCACCCTATATAATTTTTAGCCGCACTAATTTTGAAAATTAAGTTAGTTTGCACATCTAAAGCATCCCAACTTTAACATTAAATAAAAAATAATGTCGAAGAAGTAAGGCTAAACAAAAACAAAGCTGTTTAGTGGTAAATAACGGAGGCGGGCGGGTGGCGTGTAATGGGCCATTCATGTCGAACTGTACTTGTTTAGTGGCAGAGTAGACGCAGCTTTATTAAAGGTAGGACCAGGAGCAGCTGGCTACCGGGTAATAGGCCAAGGGTTTGTTTGTCAGGCCCAATTAAGGATGGCCAATGTTGAGATGATATTAGGTGAAGGAAAAATCGAAAGGTAAGATAATGTTTAGTCTCGATTCGGAATTGCGTATTTAATTATTATTTTTTAATGATATAAAATTAGTGGTTGACTGTAATCCCATATCATGGTAAGCAGTGATGCCATCGTTGATGGTTAATCATACTAGTTTATTAAGAGCTTATTCACTCTAACCAGTTAATAATAATTCTAAAAGTCGCGGGGAGTTTCTGAAAAGGAAACCGTTGGTCTTGCACCGTAAAGAGCAACTAAAGGACACAGGCGTGTCAGTCAGTCGAAGTCAGACACGCCTTCCGCTGCACCTTAGAGTGGAATAAGACATTGAATGATTTCCCAACTCAAATAAAACCGCCTCGCTCCCGATTCGCACGGGTGTTACAAATATTTGAAGTTCTCGAGTTTTTTTCCTACTGTATTATACATTCATGAATCACTTTGAAAAACCATTCAGCGGCTTTTAAGTTGCGATATGAAAATGTTTACAGACAAGAAAGAGGCTCGTAAAACATGTTCCCGATTTTAACAAGATTTCCAAACTGAAATGAACTTCTAACAACTTTTCCTAAAACTTAAGTAAACATTCCCCAGCTGACATAATAAACTCAAATCTCCATCTTCCAATTTCCTTAAGAGATAAATGCTTAACCCGCTAAAATAAAGAGCCAATCAAAATTCTAATACCCGCGACTCTCGTCCGTGTCATCTACAACACAGCGTAAAAACCGCTCGAACGCCGCGCTTCAGCGCTGTAGCGGTCCCGATTGAAATAACCGAGACCAGAAATGGGTCAACGATCTTTTAAGTAATTGTTCGATGGAGGCTATTGGTTTCAAGCTTACTGCATTCAAACGTACACACCAACCGCACTGAACCAAAAATATTATAAGAATAATAAATCTGCCTTTTTCCTGCTGGGCTTCAAACCCACTTTCTAGGAGAGAGAAGCCAAAATCAGCCTTATAATGTTCCCACTGCTGGCACTCAGGCCTCCTCTCTAAGGGAGCGAATAGGCCATTATAATGAGCTTTATAATGATCCTACTGCAGGGACTCTAACTTCCTGTCTACACCGTTAAACTTTAAGTCGTTTTAATCTCGCGGAGGGTCGATTCGGTACATGAAATACTATTGATTTGTAAAGAAAAAATTAAAAAATATAGTACTTTTTTTCTAAAAACTTTTTGGTCGTTTTAAACGACCAAAATTTAACGGTGTATAGAATGTGTGATAATCCACTACGCTAACCCAAAACGGAATGGATGTCACAAGACTTCAATTTCTTACTTCTAGGAACATACTGGAAATATTATAAGACTACAAAAATGTTCTACATTTAAAATGCTTAGCATGGCTGCGGTAGCAAGGTTTCCCATTTCCTTCTTATCCTCCGCTGACTAAAGACTAAAGTTTTGCTCTGAACACGAGGCTAAGAATTCTTGCTTATTCCACTCTTTATAAAGCTTTGTCCAAACTTGCAGTTGGCTCAGTTTCCTTCAAAAACCTATACATTTGTCGTAAGCACGTGTTTCTCTTATATATAAGCCGTCGCAAATTGGCGCCATTTCAAAGTTAAGACATGTGAGGACGTAATATATGGACGCGTCCACTTTCAGAGCTAAGACAATGGCAGAGATTGGAACATTTCCAGCCGATAACTCAAATGAGGTCAAACTCGTCCTAACTTTTATGTTTTTATACATTTCTACTGTGGACGTATTGAATTTTTTGTTCTTGTAACTCTGACAGAATTTTATGATGTTTTCTTAACTTCAACTTAGCGGCGAATTTAGATTTTTACCCGACTGCGCCAGAAGGAGGGTTATGTTTTTCGAGAGTATGTATGTATGTTTGTATGTATGTATGTATAATGGTTTGGCACGCTCTGCAGCCTGAACGGCACGATGGATTTTAGTTTGAGGGGTGTCGTTAGATTCGTATTTACTGTGAGAGTGACACTGGGTATATTTAAATAAAAAAAACAAAATGGCGGATTTTTGGCGCCAAATTCAAATGTTTGGCACGCTCTGCGGCCTGAACGGCTCGATGGAATTTAGTTTGCGAGGTGTCGTTAGATTTGTAATTACTGTGAAAGTGATATCGTAATAAAATAAAACTAAAAAAATTAAAATAAAAAACGGTCATTTAAAAAACTAAAAATCCCGACTGCTATTCTGAGTATACATGAAAAAGCCCTAAAACAAGGAAGTCGTTGTACCGATTGCACTTAACTATATAATATTTTAAATATAAGATAAATTGTAGCAGTCGGGACCCATTCTAGAAAGTCAGTCGTCTAGTCAGTAGACTGGAGTAATCTGCAATATAATATAGGTATGTGCCCTTAATTTACTAAGCCTCCATTTCTAGAATGGGTCCCGACTGCTACAATTTATCTTGTATTTAAAGTATATAGTTAAGTGCAATCGGATACAACGACTTCCTTGTTTTAGGGCTTTTTCATGTATACTTACTCAGAAAAGCAGTCGGGTTTTTTAGTTTTTTAAATTACCGTTTTTTTTTAATTGTTGATATGTTCGCATTTGACCGCTATCTCACCTAATAGAAAGCGTCAATGCGGTCGACGATGGAGCGCGCTTACCTAGAAGTAACCTATTCACTTTCGATTTTTTTTTTCTTAAAGGTTTCCGGGTTGTAGCCACCAGGATACATAGACTCCGGCAGGAAATTCCAGTCCTTAGCTGTACGCCCAATGAATGTGTTCCCAAGTTTATAAATTATATTACTAAACCTCATCTTACTTCTTATCTGCATGCATAAGAGTGCATGAAACTCCTTAACATACGTGAACAGGGAATTGCTAGCAATATTCCTGCAAACTTACTGAGCTGTGCACCGTCGGAATTGCATACTACGTCATCATACATCGTTCTCAAAAATGACGCATCACCGGTTTCGCAATCTTGCATTGTTTTAAAATGGTATGAAGTATGGAGGGAATAAAAATACTTTCTGGACTGTGATTTAAAATAGGTGTGCATGTAAATACCAAGAGACTGAAGCAAAAATTCAAATAATCTGTTTAAATAGAAATCCGACCAACTGCGAGTCATACTCGCGCATACAGGGTTCCGTATCTATAAAAACGACAAAAAAATCACGTTTGTTGTATAGAAGCCGCCTTAAATTTTTTTTTTTTTTTTAGTAGTTGTTGTTATAGCGGCAACAGAAATACATCAACTGTGAAAATTTAAAGTATAGTAATGGGGTCTTTTTACCTTTTGGGTACGGTACCCTAAAACTGAATCCCTATTTCCCTTGGTGACTACATTACGCATGACCAATTACACATTTTTTTAATGACATAAACTAGTGCTTGAATGCGATCCCACCTGAAGGTAAGCAGTGGTCCAATCATTAATGGTCAAGCGCGCTAGTATTAAGAGCCTATTCACACAGCCTTTAAGACGCCTAAATTGTAATTGGACGGGGTTATTGTCAAAGAAGAAAAAGTTAAGAAACTTGCCAGACCGCCTATTGTGACACCCTATTAATTTTAAGTTCTTTATATAATTTTATTTTTGGTGTACAATAAAGAATATATCTATCTTGCTTGGAACTTACAAAAAAGGCAGGAAACTTAATGACTATTTGAATTGTTATTGTCGCATTCAACAGTTCGCACGTTTGACAGTTTATAGCAAAGATAAGACTGTCGACTGTCAGATTAGAGGCCCTACCACGAGCTCTTAATGCGATTCATTTTACGACCCAAACTGATTATTAAAGAGATGGAGCTATGTAGGTTGTATACCTCCATCTCTCTTCCTCAACACGTTAAGGTAAAGTCACGGGTAAAGTTCCAGCTTGTAAAAACATTTTTTACTGTCTTTAAAATGAAGGTTCGATAATAGTACGTTTCCCATCACTATAAATACACAAAAACAAAATGAATACATCAGTTCAACAGTTCCATTACCCATGACGTTCACATATTCGTTTGACCGCACTAATTTGCGATACAAATGGCATACCTTTGTCACCGTTTCTGACCCTACCTGGCACCTGCGATGAAAGGACCGAAAAATCCTTGTCAAAATGTACCCGCTAAAGGTCGCATGTAACAGGCTTTAATAGAATAATGGCCGGGAACCAGTCTGTTTTATTTGGGGACAATTCTGAATTATATGTCGGTTGCTCAAGTTTGGTTTGCGAATGTATGGTTGTTTGGTTAAAAGCGAGGGGTTGTTTTGGAGTTGGAAATTTCTAGCTTTATGTTTGTTTTGAGTTTAGTTTCACGTATATTATCATTAATCATTACTCTTTATTTTCTTCTTAGTACACCGCAGACTACCCCCTGTTTTATTTTAAGTTCTTACGATCCATCCTAAGGTTGTCTGGTAGATATCGCTATCAGCGATAAGACCGCTATTGTACCCATAGATTTAAGTTTAAGTACCTATAGATTGTGTTACTTCTTTGCTGTACAATAAAGTTTTATTCTATTCTATTCTATTCTATTCTATTCTATTCTATTCTATTCTATTATATTCTATTCTATTCTATTCTATTCATTATGTAAAAAAATAATTTAAAGAAATAGAGGGGGGAAAGAAACCATAAAATATTTTTTCTTCCTCTGTTCTATATCTTTTCGTTTTGTAAAACATGTTAGTACATTACGTAACTTTAAGTTTCGGAAGAGCGAAGTGCCCTGAAACAGGCAATTTTTGTCTAAACGGTCACTTCAACCGCTAAATGTTGTTCTTAATTTGTGAAAGAAAATAAATTATTTGTATTTGATCTCTTCTCAGATTGTTGTTTTGAGAAGGTGAGATAGTTCTCATCTGATGATAAGTGACGTTGTGGTTGACGATGGAGTACACTTGCCTAGACGTAACCTATTCACTGTTGATTTACAGACTTTCAGGTTGTAGCTATCAGAAAATACAGTATTCGCGTGTCGCCTCGATGTACATACAGCGTACATCGAAGGACTGAAACAATTTGCCTGCTGTGGTGTTCTCGTCTGATTATTATTTAGGTGTCTTCAACGTTAGAGTGAGGCTAATAAACTAGTGCGCTTCACTATCAACGATTGCATCACTCACGTGGGATCGCAGTCAAGCACTAGATTATGTCATAAAAAATACACGACTAAACAACACAAAATTAAAAAATAAACTACTTTTTCAAAATTCGGATTAACTTACGCATGTACGAAATTAATTTCTTTCAGTAAACGTCAGCTGGGCGAGTCCAATGACCTGTACGTAGTTAGTGCGCAATGACCATCAACTACCTACAAGATCATTGATTCGTTTACTTAAAGAAATTAGTTTTGTACATGCGTATATTAATTATAGTTTTAGAAAAAAAGTACTTTATATTATCTTTACAAATCGATAGTGTTTCATGTACCGAATCAACCCTCCACGGGATTAAAACGATCAAAATTTATCGGTGTATACTTAACATGACTTAAATAGGTACAACCCGGAAATCTTTAAGTCAAGAGTGAATAGGTTTCTTCTAAGTAAGCGCGCTCCATCGTCGACCGTATCGTCGCTTTCCATCAGGTGAGATAGCGGTCAAGCGCGAACCTATCAATAAAAAAAAGCCTGCCTGTTCCAAAAATCGGCTGCTACGTTATGATCACAACACGATGCGCGATCTCCCGTACCAACTTGAGCTATTACTTTAAATTGAGGTCTACTTCATACCTTTGTTTCCATCATAATACCCACCACATTTTAATATTCAACCTTATTACACGTAAACACCCAAAAAAACAAACTTTGGCATATAATACGGCTACTTTTATATATGGCAGGGTTGCGTTTATAAGAAAACTTTTGGCCCTTGAATATTATATAGGGCATGGCATTATAAATACAGGGCACAATTTAACTTGGGCATTGCGCCGTTGCTCGATGAGAATAATTGTATGTAATTAGAAACAGAGTAAATTAACTTAGAGGGGAGCTTTGTATTAAAATAAATTTTCTATTATCTAAAACTAAGAACCTCAGGCAGCTGTATTTAGATGTTTGTATTTTTGAAATTTGAGATACCTTCACAGAAAAATCACCCAGTATATACAGTGTCCCAATAGGGTTGCAACAAAATACAACCGACTTCCAAGAAAAAAAAACCTTTCTAGTTTATTATAAGAGAAGATACGTTTCGCGTTTACACCGCAACCATAAAACCTGGACTCGAAACTCACACATCTATGATCAGTTTCATTCACTGATAGACAAGGACAGAGATAAGATCCGGCGCTGTCGTACGAGTGAAATCGTGTTTGCCGCCGAATGTTTACGATTATGAATGACGTGAGCTCCATCTATCTCGCTTCGTAAAATCACGACCAAAACAATAAGTGAAATTAGAATTATCATAAGAAATTTCAAGTTTTCATGCACTAACGAGTGAAATGTGATTCCATGTGATTTGTTTTTATTTGAATAATTTGTGCAACGCATAAAAGCAAATAAAGGGATTTTGATATAGTGGGATAAAGGTTTTAACCCACTTAAAACAAAAAAAAAACAATATTTCTGCGTAACACCCGCCTCGTTCATGTCACTCGTTGATTACGACTGAGTAAAATTAGGACAAACTATCCTGATTTCAGCGGTCCACGCGCTAGAGTCGAGTCACACGTTTTGATTATATCAATGGGTGGGTATTAGTTGATAAAAGTCTGACACTCCTGATTGATCCACCCGAAGCAGGAGAAGATATTTGATGATTTCCCACCCTCAAAAAAAACCTCCACCTTTTCATTAGTGCTCTCTGCTTGTTTCTCAACAAGCAGAGAGCACTGGCCCGGCTGGTGTGGACAGGCCACATAAATAGGTATATTTTAGATCTCTATCCCAACACGCTTAACCAAATAGACCTACTCGTAACTCAATAAAGTGTGCATTCGAAACATAAAACATAACGTTTCAATAATAAGGTTCAATTTTCAAATACCCTCTACTTTGTGTTATATCTTTTTATGCGTAGGTATATGCGTGTGTAGTATGTCTAGAATGAAAACAAGCTTATTGTAGGTAACTCTAATTAATGTTATTTAACACCACTTCACATCATTTAATTTGAATCTGTTTGTTGACGATGTTGTTTTACAAACAAATGTACTTGAGTAGAAAAAAAAAAAATACAGACGTCCTACTCATGTATGTACTTCACTTCTCATACCTACACTCGGCGCGGTGACGGCTGCGCGGTGCTTATATTCTCTTTGGCTGCGCGGGAGGCCGGCTTACTGAGCGGTTTCTATCTTAACTGTTCATAATTAGATGATTAAACACAAGGCATACACAGCGTTTAATACATTAATACCTTCGATTAATACCTAATATAAATTTTAAAAATATTACATGACCACAAACATATATGTTCGCTTTCTCGGCGTTAGGCATGGGGTGTACCTATATATGTTATGTGTTACGTTAAAACGAACCATTGGAATACTTACCTCTCTGAAACCACTGGTAGTATAAAAAAATGATAATTCACCATTTAATCTTGAATTTAAACCACTGTCTACTGCACAGTTATAATAATTTTTTTTTGATGCCCCATTTTTGTACAAAAAAGTTCATAGACGCATGTCTCAAGCGTATGGCACTCGCGCCCGCACTGATCCCAACCGATCTGAGATATCGTATCCGTGAGAGGTGTCTTTTTGCTCAAGCGCACTTTGTGTGTAGATTAACCTCTGTGTCTATCTCTCTTTAGTGTCTGGAGTGAATGATATACGAACATGTAGAAAGGTAGATTACCATAGTATTATATTACTTTATTAAGCGAGTGAGAGCAGTGGTGGCCGAGTGGTAACGGCCCCGACTTACGAATTGAAGGTCGCGGGTACAAACCCAGCCAGGCGCATTATTTGATGTAATTCATTTCATTACCACTGCTCTCAAAACGGTGAAGGAAAACCTCGAGAGGACACCGGCATGCATCCTAGAACCAATAATTCGAAGACATATGACATCATGTGAGGCCTGAGTTCCAGCACTGGACAACATTATAAGACAGATGTTATGCTATACTATGCTACTTTATTAAGGTCGTTAGCAGTTCCATTTTCTGTTACGTTACAGATATTGTAAACTCTCACATTATTTATGTATAGTTTTTCTTCTTAGGAAAGTCGTATCACTGTCGTCTTTTTTTTACGGTTTCGAATTCGTTGATCGTAGCGTGATGTTATGTATCCTAATATATTCGTCTTGATGAACATGACTGTCCAAATACAGAAAGATTTTTCCATCCCAACCAACTGGGTAGTTCTAGAGTAATGCGCGTTTACGTAACAAATAAAAAAACTAGGAAATAAAATATTAGGAATATTCTTGTTACGTATTACATCAGACTCTAAAATACTCCTTGAATGTAATTATTATAGAAGAATAGAACAAAATAATACAAAATCTAACCATGTTACTCAACTTCAACAAAATCAAAACAGAAATTGAAAGAAAAAAAAACAATTGTCGCTCATAAAATCCTCAATAAACATACAAAGAGATAAAGAAAACATGGTAAAATGACGGAAACACCAAAGAGTTCGGATCAAAATAAAGTTGATATAAACGTTACATTTGTTAAAAGAACGATACGTAACACGGAAAACAATGTCACAAGAAAGAATACGACTGTATTATCATTCATCGATATATGGAAGAACTACGGAGTAAATTCTCTAGTTCGTCGAAAGACGAGGGACTTCGGGAATGTTCGCGACTACTCGGAGATTGCGTGGCTTTGATGCCTGCCTGTGTGATAACAGGCTTTCAGATTTATCTCCGGTGTATATTCCACGTCCTGTGTGACATTTTATTGTTTGCTTGAGTTTTTTTTTCTTTTTTTTTGTGAAAAGGTTCTGTTAGTAAATATGTGTCTTGTGTTATGAAAAGATTTGGAGCTTATAATAGAATTGCGAAATTTATTTGTTGCTTTGAGTATTCTGATATGTGAACGAATATAGGTAGCGGGCTTGCGGACGGCGTGCAATGGGTAGCACGCTGTCCGATCGTACGGTAACCGACCGGACCGAGCCCAAGTCGTCGACGGCGCGTTCTGTTCCCGCGCGCCTCAAGGAGCTGTCAGCACACCGAAGAGGCCCAGCCTGCTAACTGCAGGCAGGCAGGGTCGAAGCCTACTGGGGTCATGGGTTAGTTCCGAAAGGAATGCTCGACCCCGGCACGATAGGCTACGAAGGAACGGGGTAGGTTTTTAGTCAGTAAGAGTCTGACACTACTTCCCGCTCCGCCCAAGGGCGGGATTTGTCATTGGATGATTTTACCTACCATAAAAAAAAAAAAAAAAAAAAAAGTAAAATATAGGTACAAGAGAATATTATTTTTATGAATTAATAAGTAGCCTTATTTAATAGCATAATGGTAAAGAGGGATAATATTTAAAAAAAAAATGAAGCGATAACCGAGGAAAAAATATGCAGTACAACTTAGAGAGATGAAAATGTATCATAAATCTTCAGTAAGATGCAAATACTATAATGCATATTTATTTATTTAAACTTCATGTACAATACTGGTAAATAGGCGGACCCACAAACCCACGTGACTGCGATGGCCATGTGACTTTCAATGCAGAATACATAGAAATATAGAAGCATCATCAGCATAGATCTGTTAATTTATTGTTTTTTGTTAAATTGATTGGGTACACCTATCTACTGTAAAATTATGTAATGGCAGATTATGTTTCTCAATGCAGGTGAGCGCTATGTAATTGCACATAGCATTGGTACCTATTGTTATTAAGATTGTTCCTGTATGCAAAATGTATGTAATGTGGCTGTATGTATTGTGTATAAATAAATCTATCAAAGATGTCATTTTGATCGGCAGCCTATTCCATCTTCTTGGTTGCACAACTTCAATGCGTCCACAATTCCAAGTCATTTCAAGGTACAAACTTCACTGGCACTCGTCTACTTCAAACGTCTGTCTCCGAATGTACATGTACAGACACGAACAGAAGTGGAGCACGTTGTTTTATTTTTGCACCAGACAGCGGAAGATCTACAGCCGAGCATGGACTTAAAAATTCAGAAGTTGGCACCGCGGTTCATTCCTTAATTGAATGCAAATCAGGTAAACACAATAAATTTTAACGTTACGATGGAAATTTATACACAGGTCGCAATTCGCCACTCACCAGACACATTTTCGTACCAATTATACTTTTTATTAAACATTTTTTTTAAGTGAAATACGTTTTAATAATTTTGGTAGAGGGTCTTTTCTGGGATAAGCTTAATTAATTTGCGCGCCGGATATTTATACCGAAATTTAGAGCAATTCAAAAATAAACTCGTCCTGTTTAATGTTGGAACGAACAAGAATTATATTAAAATTAGAGTAAGTTTAAAGACCAATATGGAAAGAAAAACTTGCCAATCCTAAGTGGCAGTGGGCAGGGCACATTGCTCGTACAATAGATGGTATATGGAGCCGAAAAGTTCTATAGTGGCGACCACGGATCAGAAGATGCAGCTTTGGTAAACCTACTACAAGGTGGACCGATGACCTGGCGAAAGTTGTAGGAATTCGATGAAAGTGAGAGGCACAGGACCGGTCGTTGTGGCTACACTTGGAGGAGGCCTATGTCCAACAGTTGTCGTCTTTCAGCTGAAATGTTGAATCGCAATCTGTAGCACGATATTCTTACATTTGGACGCCTAAAAAGACTACCTTACTTTCAACAAATAAAACTGAGAAAATTATAGAAAACTGTCAACCAGTTGTGTGGTGTAGCAGATTCGTTTTTTCTTCAATGAGATGAAGGCAAAATACAAAAGAGCTAAAGACGCTTTGTTTCAACATTTGGAACCACACTAACAGTTAAAATAAACAAACTTCTCAACTTGTTTCTGACCTCATGTGACTTTAATTATTAATTTAAACAAACCAAGTCAAGAAGTTGGAACAATCAGGAGCAAACTGAAGATAGAACTGTGCTATCAGTTGTGGAACAACTTGGAGGAGATCCTTTACAAGTCGCCAGCAAAACATTTCCTTTTCTTAATGAATTTAAGAAACTGCTTGTGGAACAGAACGCCGTGTTTATTTCACTGAAAATTATAAGTTGGATCGCACTCCTGAGTCTTGTTTTAAAACAACTGCTGCGAGTAAGATCTCAGTTTTCTTCAAACGTTAGTAAAAGATCTTTGGAGTTTTGATAAAGTTATCTAGCATATATTTTCTTGCGATTTTGGTCTCAATATTTTTCATCAGGTTGCCAAATGCCCTATCCGGACACTGAAAAACTACATACGGAAAACCAATACCAAAACACAAAAGACTCTCCCCCAAAACTTAAACCAAATAGAAAAACAAACATAATGGCAAATTTATTAGGTTCAATTTGGTTTTATTGGCTAATTCATTGGCGGTCCGGGCTCTTAGGGGCTTTGCAAAAATATTTGGGCGATCCCTGATGTACGGGACCACGGGCCCTGTAGTAAGTCTCACTTTGGTGTTCAAGCGACATTTTATTACTTTGAGTTTTACATATAAATAGACTCCTGTAAGGAAATACTTACTCTTTTATTAGCCATAAAATTCCGCGGTATTTGATAAGGAAACTAACTTATCACTTATGTTAATATACCTTGTGTGTGTACGCAATAAATTCTTGCAACTACTGTAATATGGAAAATTGAAGCGATATCAGCAACGCAATGAGACTCCGTTTGGGGAAGCGGACATCCATACGCCCCATCGGTATGACTGCGATCCCAACTACTCGTACCATCCAACTTTAGCATGAGCTTGCTGATGACGAGCAATGGGTAGCTCGCCATCGGCTCGTCTTATAAGGACTGTGTCCGAATCGTCAACCGTACGTCAAGAGATGCCAGTAAAACTGTGGGAGCCAAGCAAGCCGATGCCTGCTAGGGACATGGGAAAACTTGTGAATAGGAAACTTATGGTCCTAGAACGCAAATAACAACTTAAGGAATAAACGTGTGTTTTTAGTCAGAAAAATTCTGACAAGCCATGCTTCACCAACTAAAAAATAAAATAAGATCTTGTTTTTTTATAATCTTTATAAGTAAAAGGATTTTTCAGTTTATTGTGTCCGTCTTTTTTATGGCTGAAATAAGCCGCGTTAAAGAATCGTAAAGTTTTCAGATGAAAGCAGCGGCCATTGTTGCTTTAAAATCATTTTGTATAAACGGGATATAAAATGGATTAACTGTAATCTCTGAGGAAATTGGAGTGGCATTGAATTAAAAAAACAGTAACGTTAAGCAGTTTGCCACACTTGGGACCTGGATTTCTTGTTATGCTGTTAGGTCCTTCCCATTTAGTGAAGTAACATTTACGAAAACCATTAGATTATGACCCATACTCAATAAAGTTCCTCAGGAACTGAATTGAATCGTGATCTTTTATTTTTCAATCTTAAATCAGTACAATGATGAGACGAGCATAATCTACATTTTTTTTTTTTTGGTTTCGGCGGGAAGAGTAAACTGTCGAGAAACAGGAAAGCATGAACAAAGTGAAATGTGACGTTACTGCCATTAGGTTCTATTCTATTCTATTCTCCCTTATTCCAATATGTATTTGAAATGCTAACTGCTGCTTTATTTTATACCCAATTTCGATGCTGTTTTTAGAAAAAAAAAAATATTTTGAGTGTTATTTTTTTTTTGTTTATTTTAAAATATTAGATACATAAAGGAAAACAACAAATTTGTCCACGGCACGGTTAGTGCAGTGGTTGAACAATTGGCTGTTGCACTGTGAGTCGCGGGTTCGATTCCCGCACGGAACAAATTAATATTTGTATGGTTTCTCAAAAAAAAACTCTAAAAAAGCAAAAAATAATGACAATATTCAGCAATATTTCCGCCACTTTTAGACCTACAAGTGGCAAAAATATTGGTGAATACTCATAAAATAAAAACCTCCTTTATTTGAAGTAGGTTAATAAGATACACATTATAAAATCTGCCCAAGAATTTCACGCATACAATCGTACAGCCCTACCCTATTATACCTATTCACACCTCAACCTGAAACAATTAAAATCCTAAAAGGTAGATTTACATTTACAAGCGCCCAACAACATTTCCAATCAAGGTACGGTTTAACAAAAGGTATAGTGAACCGTAATTCATAGTTCGTGTAGGCTAACAATCACCGTATTGTTTATAACACCGTACTAATTAGTCTTGCCACGTTCCATTGTGATCTTGGAATAACAGCGAGAACCGAATGGCGGATTTAATGGCTCGTTAGTCGATGCATGGAGTGTGTGAAAGGGATGGCAGATGTGGGAAGAAGGAGAAAGAGCATGGTTAATATTTATCTGTGGTTGTGGAATCAAATGATTGTAAATCTGACACTGTTTGTTAATGTAGGTGGGCACCAAACCAGGATTTCAGTTGCGGACCAAATTATATTCACGCTTTTATTTTGACGGTTCAGAAACCTAATCTAAAATTTAGATTAGGTGTTAAAGTTATTATATATAGAACTCTTCTATAAGTCTATTTATCTCGACTTACGAGTTGCGGGTTCAAACCCAGTCAGGCGCATTACTTTGTGTAATTTATTTCATCACTACTGCTCTCAAAAACGGTGAAGGAAAACATCGTGAGAAAACGCGTCCAATCGAATAAGCATGTCCTAGAACAAAAAAAAACAAAATTCGAAGACGTGACATCCACCAATCCGCACTGGGCCCGCGTGGTGGATTATGGCCTATTCCCACTCCTAGAGAGGAGGCCTGAGTCCCAGCAGTGGGAACATTATAAGGCTGATGCAATGCAATGTATTTGTCACCTAATTTCACCCCAATGGCATGACCGATATGGATAAAACTTTGTGTGTGTGTGTATTTGAGTGGTTCCGTTTGAAAATACAATTGTAACAAGTAATTGGCGCTGCATACTGCGCTCCATGGCGCTAGTAAACCTCAAATTGAATTAGTTAACGAAACTCTGCAGGCTTTTTATTAATTGGGTATTGATATCATTATACAGGGTGTCCCGTAAATAATGGATCAAACGTAACGGGTCGGTAGCTTACCTCATTTTCAACAACTAATTTGAACAGTAAAAAAAAAACCCATAAGGTAACCAAGATATTTTTTTTTTTCGATTTTTACTATTTTCTGTACCAGCATTCAGTGTTTTTAATGCTGTTGCTGCAAATGGTATCATATTTAGGTGTGATTTTTGTCATACATTTCTGAATAGTTTACTAGTGTTATAAGATACCATTTTTTTAAATAACATTTTATTTGCCTTAGAAAAAAAATCTTGAATTGAAAAGTTTTGTTTTTACGATGAAAAGACCAGAATTGGAAAAATTCTCCTGTAAAAAAAATGTATGACATCAAAGTGTACCATTATTTTAAAAACTTGTAAAATTACTAAGGTTTGCAAATTGGTATAAAACTTACGTCTAGTCCTTGCGGTTACAAAGATATTGCTACTCGTATGAATGTGATGAAGAAGACAGAACAGAAATTAAAATGGTACAATCTAACTTTTCTTTCTCGTAATGGCTTATGCTTGTAATCTAAGCATGTGGTTAAGCGTGTAGCGTAATTCCGAGCCGATGACGTCATGTGTTCGGCATTTGGGACCGCTACCTGCGGAGTTGCACCTCACTCAGTGTGAAAGGGATAGATAGCGCCGCTTTTGTATTTTTGGTAATGTTGCTTGATTTTATTTGTTTAGTTGACACGAATCTCTCTTCGAGTTGATACGTACGTCAGACTACTTTCGCTCCTGCTGTGCCTAACTGTTGTGTTCCTTAAAATTAAACTTGTGCGGTGTATTTGGACTTTGCTTTGCCTAACGATTTGGAACTGTTTGTGTTTTGGATGAATGACTTGGCAATCCTACGGACTTCGAAAACAATCGTTTGTGTGTGGTTGTACGTGTGTGCAGTAGTACGATGCCTCGTTACGAGTACACGCCACGGGAGTATGCCGAAATGCATTTTATCTACGGAGAAGCAAGAGGTAATGCCAGGGCGGCCGCAAGATTGTATCGTGAAAGATACCCGAACCGGGATCGACATCCCGACTATCGCGTATTCATTAGAGTGCATAACGCGCTTCTTGAGGGAAGAATTCTTGGCACCGGAGTTGGGGGTGCCAGTGAAGGGCGACCGTCACAAGTCAATGACGAAATTATTATTCTTTATTAGGAGGTGCAGACTTTGCATTCTCGTAGGGGGACGTCAGTTTGAACATTTACTGTAAAAACAAAATAAACGATTTATTTGTATTTTTTTTTTAATTTAACCTCCTAAGTTTTTTCATACGCTGAGATACCTAAACATTTTTAAGAAAATAGTTGAATTGTGCACACTTTTTCAATTTTATTTGATTTCGTAATTTTGCACCTCTGTCAGATTCATAGCAATATCTTTGTAACGACAAAGACTAGGCGTAAGTTTTATACCAATCTGCAAACCTTAGTAATTGTACAAGTTTTTAAAATAATGGTACACTTCGGTGTCATACAATTTTTTTACAGGAGAATTTTTCCAATTCTGGTCTTTTCATCTTAAAAACAAAACTTTTCAATTCAAGATTTTTTTTCTAAGGCAAATAAAATGTTATTTAAAAAAATGGTATCTTATAACACTAGTAAACTATTCAGAAATGTATGACAAAAATCACACCTAAATATGATACCATTTGCAGCAACAGCATTAAAAACACTGAATGCTGGTACAGAAAATAGTAAAAATCGAAAAAAAAAATTATCTTGGTTACCTTATGGGTTTTTTTTTTACTGTTCAAATTAGTTGTTGGAAATGAGGTAAGCTACCTACCCGTTACGTTTGATCCATTATTTACGGGACACCCTGTATAATAATATATATTCCACAACTATCACACAACACCGTCTAGTCCCAAGCTAAGCAGAGCTTGTGTTATGGGTACCAGACAGCTGATATACATACTTATATATTTCTAAATACATACATATTATAGATAAATAACACCCAGACACAGAACAAATGATTGTTTTCATCACACAAACATTTGTCCTGGGTGGGAATCGAACCCACGGCCTCCGGCATAGCAGTCAGGGCCACTAACCACTAGACCAAGAGGCCAGTCAACATTGTGAAGAACTAAACTTTTAATATAAAGTAATTACAGTCGAGAGGGTCAGCGACTGAAGGTTGTGAATTTTTAGTAGAAAGTTAATTTCATTTCGTAAACGAAACAGATTGGTTTTGATGGAGATTTAACGCCATTTATTGTAGTTTTTGAACTAAAGTGGCTGTCTTGAACGCTTAGATATCACACCAATAAGTATATCTGTGTGTGTTTTACGCTCTGACAGCGGATCGGATTTGGATGGAATTTGGCACACGGCTAGACCATGTCCTGGAATAGCACATAAGATACTTTTCTATCTCGGGAGTCTATTCCCTTTATACAACATTATTTTTAGTTTATGAGAAACCTGAATATAGTTTCTTCAGAATCATTTACTGAATCGATTCCAATAACTTTTACACCTTGATAAATTTTTCGCAAAAATATTTAAGAAAAGGTCACAAGTTGGACACCACCTATATTAAGTAGCAGGCAGGCCATAGCAGGCATTAAGGACCAGAGTACAGCTGGGTGCGGGCGCAAAACAACTACACAGTCGCCCATGGCCCGGTGACCATGTGTTTGTGTGCTCAACCAGGTAACATAACAAGCTTATAACTTTGTGATTTTTCATGGTACAGTTTTGGAGTTTAGTATATAGATTCTTTGCATAAAAATACTGGACTCGTGTTTCAGGTTTTACATATAGTAAAAATAAGGTTGTATATTCTAACTTTACCCGGGCGAAGCCGCTGGTAACTAGTTGTCTTATAAAATTCTATTGAAATCAGGTTCAGTCGTTTCAGCGTGATTGGTGAACAGAGATCGGATTTATAATATTACTGAACTCACTTCGGACGGCGATATTAATATTCACGTCTCGCTTCGACGATTACTTTACTCTCACTTGTAAAATAGTTTTCTGAAGTATAACATTCTGTTTTATTTATATTTATTTGGATCTAGATAAATATTGTAGCTAACATTGAACGCTAATGAAACAGTTTTCTGAGAATATAATATTTTTTATGTTTTTTTCTTTTTTAACAAAAATGTTTGCTTCATAATTGAGAACTAGCTACTGCCGGTAACTTTGCCCGTGATAAAGTAGATAATTGTTCAAAGGGAATATACACACACACATTCACAAACTATGCTTTTATAATAAATCGACTGTCCCAGTCTGTGTAATTTACAAGAAAATGATTTGACGGTTTTTTTTTTATAACCTTATCATTGGTTGCGCAAATAAGCTTGGTGTGGACTGTATGTTTGAAAAGCGATCTAAGGTTTGTTAACAATATGCAGGTACTGTGCCTGGCATGGGATGGACGTATTAGGGAGGAACACTGACCTTTTGACCTCGAAGGTTCCACGTGGCGCCGGCCGGCGAACCCCGACTTCGTACTTTCAATCACTGCCAGGTCCTGTATTGCACTACACTGCACTATTGTTGAGTCTTTGAATGGTTGGATCACGAAATAGTCAATTTTCTTGTAATTTCGAGCGGGCGATGTTAGCGGAGCGGTCACATTCACAATCGATGCACAAACGTCAATGTCATTCCAATTCTTGAGGTCGTGCGGGGAAGGGAAGCGGAAGGGATAGGATTGCTAGGCCAAAAAAATAAATTACAAAAAACAAAATCGCGGATCATAGCAAATTGGCGCAACCAATCATTAATGACTATATCTGTATACACCGTTAAATTTTGATCATTTTAATCCCGTGGAGGGTCGATTCGGTACATGAAAAACTATCATTTATTTTGTAATTATAAAATTAAAAAATAAAGTACGTTTTTATAAAGTCGAATTAATTTACGCATGTAAGAAATTAATTTCTTTAAGTAAACGTCAGCTAAGCGAGTTCAATGACCTGTAGGTAGTTAGTACATAACAACCGACAACTACCTACAGGTAGGTCATTGACTCGTCAGGCTGGGCCCCTAAGGTCGCTGACAACTGCTTTTGGCACGCGGGAACAGTACACGCCGTCGACGAATTGGGCTCGGTCCGGTCGGTTACCGGACGGTTGAACAGCTAGCTACACATTGCTCACTGTCCGTAAGCCTGCGCCTACGGTGAGGTGGTAACGGGTTAAGTTTTTTTTTCTAACCAACCTTAAACAAAAAAATCATGCAGGTTTTCTTGAGTCACTACGACCGCGAAACTGAAGGCAACTGAAGGAACTCAGATGGGTTTTAAAAATTGGTAAAAGTCTGACATACCCTCACACTCCGCTCATGGCGGAAAAAAAGAGCGTGTCTTTAAAGATTGTATACTTGTCTGTTAAAACATATTTATTTACACATTAAAACGCAACGAGGCACCAGTAATTCATACGAATAGTATTCATACGAAAGTAAATATATTTTGTAGCAACATTTTTCCCCTTTTACAAGTTTAATATAGAATTATTTATATTCACGCGAAAAATACGTACTTTTTTAATAAATGCGAACCTCAACTGACACGTATCTAATTTTGGGACGAATAATGGAGTTCTTTTTACGTGCTAACGGTTTTTATGTACCTACACATGTACGTGTTATGCCCCGGATTGTCCCGACCGTGACGTGCGCTCGTCACTTGTTTAAACTTTAAAATCGCACCTGTTTTTTGTTTATTTGTTTTGTTAATTTTGTTCACTGTTGAATATTTAATTAAGTCTTCGTATGATTCATTTTTTAGATTATTTTATAGGTTATTTTTAAATGTGCATCAAAATTCTTACTTTTTACTTAAAATATTAGTATTAAAAAATATATATTAGTTTGTATTTTCAAAAATATTAGTATTTTTATTGAAGAATAAGAATTTCTAAATCCATTCATATTTGGTGTAAAATATGAATATTTTTTTTATCATTATTAAGGAACTTGGGGCACCCTGACTCGGACAGTAAGGCATTAACCGCGATGTGTTTTAGTGCACAATTAGTATTTTTTAAGGAACAAAGGCATATTTTGTAGTAAAAAACAGGAATAAATTGATAAACAGTTAAATACTACCCTTATTGTTATTTTCTTTTAATTTGACTTGACTGCGATCCCATCTGATGGTAAACAGTGACGCAATCGTCGATGGTGAGGCGCACTAGAAATAGTATACATCTAATAACATTTTGGTACTTGAGCTGAAAGTTTGTCATTGCGACCGAGACGGAATTCGCACGAGCCGTAGGCGAGTGTGTTGGCACGCGTATCAAACGACGTTTTCCAATACACTCACGACTCGTGGGTGTTGACCCGCGCCTCGTGGACGTCGACATGCGCGCACCTTGATACGATAAACTATTTTATTACAATAAAATTGTGGCGGGGAGAGCAAGCGCTTTTTCCGCACTAGTGCGGAAACAAGTCCATTGCGTGCCTAGTAGCGATGGGATAAGAGCAGGATTTCGTGTAAGTGCATTGAAAAAGGATTTTTTTATTGTCATCTCCTACTCGTATTCTATTATTTTTAGATTTAATTACTTTTATTTAATTATTAATATAGTATCTACCGAAGTGAAATTCAGCTAGTTACATCCTAATCTTCATACCAGAGGCCTTTAAGCCTGACTAGAATGCTTGTAGGTAGGCGTACTTCATCATTCACTACACCGTCGCTTACCAACGTGTGAGATTTGAAACAAACCTTCCAATAATAAAATAACCCTTATTTGCCTTTTAAATATTAAACATGTGAACATTTTCTTATCCAAAAATTAATTTTAGATAGGATATTTGCATGAGCAATAACGAATGACATACTAGATCATACATTTCATGTCGGGTATTCGTAAGGCTGTATACCAACTAACATACTAAAGTAAATTGCTAATCTGTAGAAAAGCAATTAAGGGAATACTGAACCAATTTCGAACCAATCCCCGCTCTAGGGTGTAGCAGATAGCGTGTGTGTGCGCTTTCTGCCTACACCCTAGAGGGGAGGACGGAGTTGCGGAATAAAAAAATAAATAAAAAGTGAATTAAAGACTATGGTCCTTCATTTACCCTCATGGTGCTTTTACACGTGGACTCGGCCTCAGCCAACCGCCATTGTGTAAATGGGTTTTCTCCGTTTACACAATAGCTAGGGATGGCGATTGACCGAGCCTGGGCTCACGAGTAAACGCACCATTAGCATTCTAGGGCCATATACTCTATAAACATTCCTGCCGTGGGCATCGGCCCTGCTAGGCCCCATCAATCAAGCGAGTCCCTAACCTGCTTAAACAAACGATAATTCAGAAAACCTGAATATCCCGCTTAACCAAACTATAATTCCCAAAAAAAAAGAACATCGTTGTCCTTAGATTAAATAAAAACAGCGTAAGATATTTGACTCGCCTCTATCGCGTGGACCGGTCAAGTTGTGCCTATATGGCACGATTTCACATCGGTCGCGACGATCACACACATTTGGCGGCTAACGCCATTGCGCTCGCACAACAGCACCGGCGTTTATCTCTGCCCTTGTCTATCAGTGACTATAGGTTTGCGACTGTGATGTCTCTGATCATAGATGTGCGTTTCGAGTCCAGGTTTTCTGATTGCGATGTTAGCGCGTAACGTAGCCTAATAGAAACAGTCTCAACAAACAGTTAACTAGAATTGATAAGGCGTATAAAATTATCCGATTTTTTGTTACCATTAGCCAAAACAAAGTTTTAACGATCCAACGCAGGCACGTTGAGGTCGGCTCTTTGATGAAAATCCCCGCCATTTTTAATTACGGTTCGGCGTCATTGTCGAGGGCCGACGCGCG
The DNA here is from genome assembly GCA_958295575.1 of Leucania comma. Classification (NCBI taxonomy): domain Eukaryota; kingdom Metazoa; phylum Arthropoda; class Insecta; order Lepidoptera; family Noctuidae; genus Leucania; species Leucania comma. The sequence continues at coordinate 13,449,026 of OY282480.1, read as the reverse complement.
ACGTATTCTCGATGGAGCGTGATCGACGCAGCCATACTGCGAAATATTACTAGCTACGACGCAGGCTGATTGATTGCAGTGTCTCTCTTTACTCGTTAATCGGCTTCTTTATGATGAGGCTTAGCTTAGGTTGGGTGGTGGTGAGGGGTGGGGCAGTTGATTACGTTACACATTGGTTTGCGGCATGTTGTTAGGATATTCGTAAATAAGTTGAACTAAAATGGCCTCATTTCGATTGAGACCCGAAAATCTGTTATTGCGCATTTAAGGTCGATCGGCATTTTGGTTCAAATTATATGCCGCGTATTGTAATGCAATTTTGTTGAATATATTCATTCAAGTACTTACTTAATCAATTTGTAGGCAAGCAAAATAAAATCATTCATCCTACTTTTATCACATTAATATGGCAAACTTTTGTATGAAAGACCATGGTCATTTCTGTATGATCACTTAAAAAAAATCGCTGAAATCCTGCGGCGGCACCAATCCCCACCCTTTTGAATTTTTCGTTTCGAGTGCAAGCAAAAATGAACTTAGCGGTCGTCAGGCGGAAGTGTCTTTGATGGTACCTACGTGTTTGTGTCGTGTGTTTGTTAATCCTTCAAGCTCAAACGACTGTCCAAATTTAGATTAAATTTGGCACGGGTATGCATATTTAGATCCCGAAATAGGACATAGAGTTAATAGGTTACTGCACTTCACTCCATCGTCGACCGTATCGTCGCTTTAAATCAGGAGAGATAGTGGTCAAAGCGCTGGACGTGCGCTTGGGCAACAATAAAAAACTAAGAATTTTTAGTTTTTAAAAAGTACTTTAAATCCTTGGAGTATGTTTTCTTGTAATAATTTTCTACTTTCTGAAAGCGAAGCCAAATAAAACCAATGAATAAATTTAATTAATAAATTAATAGCAAAAAAAAATTATGAACATAAAAGCCAAGTAAATCACATACCTCCAATACCTAAATGGTATCAATAAAATCAATTTTCTTAAGTAAAATCGTATAAGTACCTATTCATTTCAATTAATTAAAAGTAAGTACCGAGAACGAAACTTACTAATGGAAGGAATAAAGGACGATTTATTTTGTACTTGTTTTACAAGATTACTATACTATGATTTTTTATTAGACGTAGTAAAGTGACAGCTATAACAATGGTTGTTTGACAGTTTGTTTTTGACATTTGACAGTTGGGCATTGTCCACTGCTGTCACTTTACTTCATCTAATAAAAAATCATAGTATAGGTACAGATCGTACTCCAAAACGGACTGTGGCACGTGGCACAGTTATCGCGTGCTACCATGCTCAGCCAGACTCGGGGGAGACTCCTTTAGCTTCCCCAGGGATGGGGCCTAGGGGTGGTATTTTAAGAGGTCACAGGTCCCCTTTTAGGTACTGATAGTGATTACCAGACGGTTTCAGTGAGGTCAAAATCCTACACTATTCAGAGTTTTCCTCAAAAGCCTAGGCGCCTTTTGAAGGATTCTCCCCTATTACAAAAAAAGTTTCCGATCATAACGTTTTGTTACAATTATAGGAAAATCGATCGTCTCAAAAATTCTTTTTTACACATACAAAATGCAAATTTGAATCTATAGAATAAAAGTCATAAATAATTATGTAACAATACGATAGCTGGTCGATATAATGAATAAATCTTGTTATACTAGTTTTTTATTTTATTTTGAATCAATCAAATTAACTACGAGCCTCCTCCCACAACTTTATGAAACTCTTTTACCAATATCCGTAAATAACAAAAAAAAAAAACTGATTCAAAATCCAACTTTCTACCTATCTTTTAATACATAATCTGACTATAAAATAGTCTTACTTTTCTATACTTTTGTGAAGCTTGTTTTCTAAAAATAATAGTTTCTTTTTTTACGCAACTATCATAATTAACTCAATACTCAATTCTTTATTGCATTCCACAATGTAAGCTTAGCTGGTAAACATTAGTATAAGAATCAATGATGAACCCTTTCGGGCGCAGCAGAAGAAGGGTATGCGGTGATGAGGACTCATTCTTTAAGTATCCTATAATTTAACTTAATAAATTCTAAATGCAATTCCATAAAATAATTAATTAATATTAATGTTTATGTTATGTAGGTATCAAACAATGCAATGTAATTGACGGCACGGTTGGCGCATTGGTTGAGCGATTGGCTGCTGCGCTGCGGGTCGCTGCGGGTTCGACTCCCGCCACAATCATCACAGTCGATTCCGGAACAAGTATTTGTATGGCCTACAGATAGATGTTCCGGGTCTGGGTGTCCCTTTTTTTTTTTTATAAAAAAGAAGAAGAAAAACTTTATATTAATGAAGACATAATAATAAATTAAAAATCTATCCATCGCCCTTGGTTTATTAGGTCCGCATCTGTACCTTTGGTTATAAGAAGATTAAATAATTAAATAATAGGAAACAAATGAGCATTGCAATCAGTGTAAAACCATATATTTTGTATTATGGGAAACATGTTTGGAATTTATATTAGATGGAAATTATAATTTCACGGGGTTGAATATGATTGTCAAAATTACTGTAATGAATGGCCTCTCGTATTTCCTTGTTTCGCAAATTGTATGTTAAATAAAATAACATACAATTTATTATACATTTTTATCTGTAAATTTGTAGATGTATTTTGTTTTTATATACACCACTATTTTTTAATTAGTGCAAATACTTAAAGGGCTTATTAGAAAAGGTCTTATCATTATTTAAGTAAAGTCTCAATGAATAATATTCATAAACAGCAAAGTTATGAGTTTTTGTTTATATCCCAAAATCTCACTCAATTTATGGAAACATTGTACAGGTTATTGTTTATGAATGAAAGAATGTCAATCAAAATGACAAAACACTGCTCTTAATATTTTCTAGTAGTAGTTGTTATGAATGACTGATTCAATTATGAATTTACCAAATGACAAATTTTCGTGGACAATTTTCGGATTTCGTTTTTTTTTTACTTTTGACTACATAAATATGATTAGTAACGGGTACTGATTGAGCCCCATTTTTTTTTTGCACTAATTAAAAAATAGGGGTGTATAGGGTGACTGGTAATTAGTGAACGATACTTAAACAAGTGATTGTAGTCATGATAAAGAAAAAAGAATTTAGGGGGTTTTAAAGATTATATAAAGATATTTTATTTCTTAAGTTAGTAAACCTGAAATTTGGAAAAAAAATCTAATCAAAAAGATAAATATTATGTACTTATGAATAAAGAATGTCATGTCATCATTGATTTTTCTGAACTACCCTCAAAATACAGTTTAAGATGTGTTTTATAATTATGAAAACCATTCTCACGAACGATGTCGCTGGCAAAGTTTTAGTCTACCTATATTTAGTCGGAAAGAGTCAAAATCTATATAAATAAAATCGCAATATCACTCACTGATTAATCCCGAAATCTCAAAAACTAACACCTACAAACTTACCGAAGAGGCCCAGCCTGCTAACTGCAGGCAGGGTTGAAGCCTACTGGGGTCATGGGTTTTTTTTTTTTTTTTTTTTTACGGTAGGTAAAATCATCCAATGACAAATCCCGCCCTTGGGCGGAGCGGGAAATAGTGTCAGACTTTTACTGACTAAAATCCTACCCTGTTCCTTCCCTGCCTTGGTTCCAGGGCCCTGGTATGCATTTTCATACCTTCCCAGAGCCCCAGACTAGGCCTCGACCCTACTGGGCCCCTACGGTTTGCTGACAACTCCTTGAGGCGCACGGGAACAGTGCGCGCCGTAAACGACTTGGGCTCGGTCCGGTCTGTTACCGGACAAACGGACAGCGAGCTACCCATTGCCCGCCGTCCGCAGGCCCGCGTCTACGGTGGCCGGAAATTTGGATCGGAGTTACAGCGGCGGCTGCGGCGTGAGCGCCGTTGCCTGATACGGTCAGCCTCCTCCTTTGCTAGCATTACTGCTTCGCAGAAGGAGGCGACCGCCTGCCACTCCTCCTCGCTCCGGAGCATGGCTTGAACCAAGCCCCGGCGCGAGAGATCGCCTCCGATTGCCCCCACGAGGACACGGCGATGCTCTTCCCAAGCGGGGCACACCTCTACCGTGTGCTCCACCGTGTCCACCGGGCGTTCCGCACAGTGACGACACCCGGGCGTCACCTCCGCACGGATCTTGTACAGGTACGGCCCGAACTTGCCATGTTCGGTTAGTACCTGCGCCATGCGGAAGGTTATGACGCCGTGAGGCCTTTCCAGCCACGCCTCAAAGAGGGGCCTTACCGCCTCAATCGTGGCGTGCCCAGCACAGGGTTGCGACAGTCGTTCTCGCCATTTCACCATGAGATCTCGCCGGAACTCTGCCCCGGCGTTGCATCTCCACGCGCAGATCGTGCATGCGTGCAAGGACTGTTGCCTCCAGCTCCCATGGTGGCAGGCCAGCAAGGAGGCTCGCCGCTTCGCGGGATACCGTGCGGTATCCCCGAATCATCCGTATGGCCATGACCCTCTGGCAGGCGTTCAGCAGGGCCGCCGGTCGCCTTCGCAGCGTCGGCGCCCACACAGGCGCCCCGTAAAGGGCCATGGACCGAACGATGCCAGCGTAGAGCCTCCGGCAGGAGGCGTCTGGACCCCCCAGGTTCGGCAGGAGCCGCTTGAGTGCAGCCGAAGTCCGATTAAGTTGGGGAGCCAAACGTCGGAAGTGCGCCTCGAAGTTCCACCGGCTGTCGAGGACGAGTCCCAGGTACTTCATCGTCGACCCGACGCCGATGTGAACTCCTCCTACCGTTAATTGGGAACCCGGTGGTGGCGCGTACCGAGGGCCGTGAAAGCACATGGCCTCGGACTTGTGCAATGCCACCTCGAGTCCCAACTGCTGGATCCTCTCCACGACTGTCGCAACCCCGCGCGTCGCTAGTTCGACCGCCGCCTGGTACGACCGTCCCCGCGCCAGGACCAGCGTGTCGTCCGCGTAGCAGACCACGCTGACCCCGTCGGGGAGGTCGGCGCGCAGCACGTAGTCGTACCCGATGTTCCACAAGGGCGGCCCTAGTACCGATCCCTGTGGGACACCGCACGACATCTCTCGCCGATTCCATTCTCCCTGATGACCGGGGTAGATAATGTACCTGCTCGACAGGTAGGCCTCGATCACACGACAGAGGTAGTCGGGCACCCGGTGGTACCGGAGTGCGCTCCTAATGCTACTCCAGGGCAGGGAGTTGAAGGCGTTGGCGATATCCAAAGACACCGCCAAGACACACCTGCCCCGGGACACTGCGTTCCCCGTCGTGAGGGCTCGCACGCGCATGATGGCGTCCACCGTTGAGCGCATCCTGCGGAAGCCGAACTGGTCATCCGACAGGTTCGGCCCGACCCGTGCTAGGTGCGCGACGAGGCGGTTTGCAACTACTCTTTCAAAGAGCTTGCCCACCTCGTCGAGCAGCACAATGGGCCGATACGCGGACGGAGAGTCCGCAGGTCGCCCTGGCTTCGCGATTAGGACCAGTTTCCCCGTCTTCCAACGAAGCGGGAACTGGCCCCTCTCCATACATGCGCTAAGGAGCCCTCTGAGTCGAGGCCCGAGAGCCTCCATGGCCAGGACCCAGGCTTTTCCAGGCAAGCCGTCGGGTCCCGGGGCGGTATTTTTGGCATTCAGCCTTTGTACCGCCACTCTCATCTCTACCTCGGTCACCTCTGGAGCAATATGGTCACCGTCGTCGCCATTGTGGTCCGCGTCGGACACCGCAGGTGGCGGAGCCATGGGCGGGGGGGTGTGTACCCCCGCGCAGGGAACAGAGAGTTCACTACACCCTCCACAAGCTGGGGCCGGAGACTCTGCGTCAGCGGGGGAGCCCAGGGGCGGAGTTTATCCCGCACCGCCTTGTACGGGCGACCCCACGGGTCCACGTTGAGAGTCCCCAGCCACACGTTGCGGGCCTCGAGTTTGGCCCGCTTTATCTCCGCTCGGAGGGTGCGCTTTGCTGCTCTGTATCCCTCATACAGCTCCGCCTCTATGGCCTCTGCATCCGGTGGATGGATGCGGCGTCTGCGGTGTCTGGAGTACCGGCGTCGCGCGGCAGTGCATGCGTCACGCAGTGCTGCAATCTCCGGCGACCACCAGTGCACCTGGCGCTGGGCACGTCCTAGTCGGACTCGGGGCATAGCCGCGTCGCAAATTTGCGACAAGGCCTCCCCGAACCAGTCCGCCTCGGCGTCAATGTCGACAGGCCTGTCCGGTGCTTGCACCCAGGCCTGTACCGCCGCGGCCTGCCGGAAGAGATCCCGGTCCAGCTGCCTCAGCGCCCAACGCGGACCACACGGGGTCCGTTGGACCGGCGCGGTCGAGGACTGGGCGGAGACGTCGAACCGGATGTACCGGTGGTCCGAATACGTCTCCACCCCCTCTATGACGCGCCAGTCGATGACACGCGGTGACAGAGCAGGGCTGGCGAACGTTATGTCCACGACAGACTCACCCTGCATCCGCACACACGTGGGGACAGAACCCCGGTTTTTGACGACCAGGCCCCACTCCAGGGCCCAGGACTCCACCCTCCGACCCCGCTCGTTCGTGAACCGGGAACCCCAAGCCTCGTTCCAGGCGTTGAAGTCCCCGCACACGACCACAGGGAGGGAGGAGTGAAACCTAGCGACGACGGCATTCAGCTCCATAAGGGAGTTGTCTAGATCGGCGAGAGATCTGTTCGGGGACAGGTAGACTCCCACCACCACAATGTCCCCGAACCGTGCTGCCACGCAACCCCGCCCCCTCGTGACGGCCTCGAGGGACGGGGTACCGGCGGCGGCCGACGAAATTAAGGTCACCGAGCCGCTCAGGTCCTGAACCCAGTCGGCTCTGGGCAGGACAAAGTGCGGCTCGGAGACCACGGCGATATTGATCGACCACTGCGCCATGCTCTGGAGCAACAGATCCTGAGCGGGGGCGCAGTGGTTGATATTCGCCTGGAGGAGACGTAGTGGTGCCGTTATTGGCAGTCCATTGTCTCCTCCCGAGCCCCCTGTGAGGGCACTGCCGCGGTGGTTGCGGCGGCGACAGTAGCCACGGTAGCGGCTGCGGCGGTGGGCCTACGGACCTTGCCCTTGGCCATGGCGGGGGGGTCGCAGGGCCTGCTCCCAGCCCGGTGATCGGCCTGCTTGCCAGCCGCCGCACATGCATAACAATGCGGCGACTCACGGCACTCTGCAGCCTTGTGACCGGGCTTGCCACACTGGAAGCAGTGGTCACTGCGATCCACCTCCGCAGCGCAACAGGCCCCCACGTGGTGCCCCACATGGCAGCGGTAGCACCGCAGAGGTCTGGGCTCCAGCAGTTTCACCTGCGCGGAGACCCAGCCCACCAAAAGCCGTCGGCCCACCTCGGAGATCGTTTTGGCCGCCGACACGGGGCAGCTTACCGTTACGGCTCGCATGCCCGTGCTGTCAGCGCGGATTGTGCCCGCCCGAACCTGATCGGCCGTGCACCCTCCAGCCCTGACGATGGCGGCCACCACCTCGTCCACCTTGACTGAGTCGTCCAGGCCCATTATGCGCATGTCTATGCACCGGGATGGCCTGGACACTCGTGCCTCTTCGGCGTCTAGAGACGCCCTGATCTTGACGGCCAGGGCGTCCGCTGCAGCGCTGTTGTCCGTGCCAGGGACCTCCAGTATGCGGGCTCCGGTTGCGGTGCGTCGCATACGGAAGCCCCCAGAGGCTCCGAGCTCGTCAAGGTGGGGCAACACCGCCCGCCTTGCCTTCTCCATGACGTCGTCGTACGTCACGCCCCTCTTTTCCGCTTCTGGCTGCAGCGTGATGACTACAGCCGCGGAGTTCGGGGCGTGAAGTCTGGCCGCCATGGCCCGCTTCCGGCGCTCCTGTCGCTTCGCCCGTTTCTTAGCCGCCCTTGCGGTCTTGCCCGCCTTCCTTTTGGCGCCGACAACCGTCCATTCGGCGCCAGCTGAGGGATCTTGTCATGGGTTAACTTCCGAAAGGAATACCCGGCCCCGGCACGATAGGCTACGAAGGAACGGGGTAGATTTTTAGTCAGTAAGAGTCTCACACTACTTCCCGCTCCGCCCAAGGGCGGGATTTGTCATTGGATGATTTTACCTACCATAAAAAAAACACCTACAAACTTAAAATTCGGCAGGTAGGTTTCTTATAGGGTGGTAAGAACAGATTTTTTTTCGAAACTCTAAGAGGGTAAAATGGGGGTCGCAAGTTTGAATGGAGAAACCGACTATCACGCGGGCGAAGGCAGCTGGCAGAAGCTAGTACGAGTACCTATGTTTATAGAGTTTGCCTTCTCCACAATTTAAATTATAATAATTTGGCTTGCTCCCAAAGCTTTTTGCTTGGAATTTACCTTACACAATTACATCATTAAATTGCCGGAACCTTTTTTTACAACAATGCAGGCTAATTTTGAAATATAAGGGTAATCTTCCGGTCTTGTTGGTAAAGGATAATCCACGCCGTTTTTTCCTTATTACCTACCCACTTAAATAAATAAACGTTTTTTTTTTCAACTTTTATTTTCATTTTACAAAATATTTACTTAGAAAAAAAAAATCCTTAGCTAACATAATATATATAAACACGTTAAATAAAAAAATATAATAAAGGCCCCTACTAACTAAAAGTTGGTAAACTAACTGGTAATATACCGAAGAGACTGGCGGCATTGCCACGCTGTATGGCAATGGTTTATCTTCTACCCAATGTAAAGCCCTTGGGTCACGCGATATGACAACAAGGCATTTGGAAATGTCTTTAAACAATTTGTGTTCACATGGACCCCTTAGCCCGAGTCTAAACGAATATTTAAGCTGTCGCAATTGTGCCCAGTTATGTTACAAAAATATTATGTAGTAAAGAGTCAAATATTTTTTTAATAATACAAGTCGAGATCAATTGTTGACGGCGCTCACTGTTCCCGCGAGTACCGTAGAGGCCCAGCAAGGTCAAAGCCTACTGGGGCCATGAAACCGGTTTCTGAAAGGAAGGTCCAGCCCCAGTATGAAGGGCTAAGAAGCAACAGGGTGGGTTTTTAGTCAAAGTCTGACACTATCTCCCGCTCCGCCCAAGGGCGGGAAATGTCATTAGATGAGTATTACCCACCGGAAAAAAAAAATGTCTTTTTGTAACGTTTGAGCGTTTAAGAGTAACAAACCTAGACTTACACTCATTCCGCCTACCTCTAGACACACAAATTCTATAATTTTGTATGTGTGTGTTTACCTTGTTAACTCTTACTAATAATAGTGGGAGTTAACTACGTACGTACCTTTTTGTTTTTTTGCGCGCTACAAGCTTTATTTGGAGCAGCAAATAAAAGTATTTTCTATTTTCCTTATTCCAAGCTACACTGAAACTCAATAACAATATATTTCCGATGCATCTTCTAAGTCAACACATTGGCATTCAATCACATTAGGGGACATTTCCTATTCACCCCACAGTTCTACACTTGTATAAGTACAATCTTCCGTATTACCTCTACTTTAAAAAACAAGGAAGCTTCATTACACGACTAATACTAGGGATGTAAAAGGAATACAAATGATCCTTAAGGCAGATATTCGCTTGCGATAGGGCCACCGGCGCCACCGTGCTTGGGGAGATAGGGCACGTCGGACCACTCCACCTACCCACCACTTGAGGTGAGGAGAAACTCCTACAGAGGAATAAGTTTTGGATAATTCGCATAAAAGGAGAGAATTTTGCATGGTCTAGTAGTTCCTGGGGTTAAAGAGGAAGACATTTTTTTAGGCAACAGGAAAGAAACTTAATTCACGTTTGGTCTAGCAATAATGAAATTATCAAGATAGCAAGTTTAGTATTCACATAATTGTTTACAAAAATAAACATTAGTATTAAGATCGGTGGAAAGTCGTGCAAAGAAGCTAATTGGTGATCCAGATTTCGGTGAAGAAAAACATCGTGAGGAAACCAGCATGTCCTAGAACCAAAAATTCGAAGACATGTGACATCCACCAACCCGCACTGGGCCTGCGTGGTGATTCCCTCTCTTAGAGAGGAGGCCTGTGTCCCAGCAGTGGGAACATTAAAAGGCTGATGATGATGAACCTTCAAAGCCTTGAGCATAGCCGTAGAGTAGCAACCTTTCGGTTTTCTAGAGGATACATTTTGGAGAGTGTGCGCGGGAATCGCATGGCTTGATTCCGCCATCTCCGTTCTACCATCGGATAACCCGACGTACGGCGAATGTCCACCCTTGCGTTTTTGAAACTTCTACGGTCCGGACTATGCGCTTTGCCTCGTCATTATACCACGTACATCGAAAGATTGGAACAATTTGACTGCTGCGGTCTTCCCATCCGATTATAATTTGGGTGTCATCAAGGCTAGAGTGAATAGGCTCTTAATAAACTAGTGCGCCTCACCATCAACGATTGCATCACTGCTTACCATAAGGTTCAATTGAGACCCGATAATCAGTTAAGCACTACTTTACATAAATAAAAAAATAAAAAACAATTAATTGATGTGAAAAACATTCAGCTACATCAGACGAGACTAGACCCATCTCAGCATAGCATCGTTAAAATAACGCTAAAATATATATTTTGTTTCAAACAATATCGGCAACAGTCGTAGCGTAGTTCTCTTTGACATCAAAATTATCACATCTAAATATACACACAAAACATATACACACGTAGACTATGCCCAAGGAGAGCACACAGGATACTTTTGTCCCAAGGAAGACCCAAAAAATGATCCCAAGGGATGTTCTCTTGGGTTCATTTTTAGGGTTCCATACCTCAAAAGGAAAAACGGAATCCTTATAGGATCATTTTGTTGTCTATCTGTCTGTCCGTCTGTCAAGACCATTTATTTCGAAAATGCGTGGAGGTATCGAGTTAAAATTAAAACCATATACCCAAGTCTGCAGTCCTTTGAAGCAGTGAAAAGTTCTAAATTAACGGGTAAAATAGATACGGCCGTTTATGTAGCAAAAAAACATATATTTCAATTTCAACACTCTCAAGGGAATCAAAATTCATAGGGTATTTCCCGTTGAGGCAGGATCTTATAGCACAAGTGCAGGAATAAATTTGAAAACTGTAAATTTGTAGTTACATCACAAAAAAAAAAAGTTTTTGTATTCTGAAAAATCGTTGAAACTCAATTCGCGAATTTAATTATTAAACAATAAAGTTTAAGTTAATTGTTGTGTTGGTTATTGTTGTTGTTGTAGTGTATTAGTGGTTTGGCAGTTGTATAATTGTTTGTGTGGAACCCTCAGGGTGCAACTCCCACTCCACTTGCCCAGTTTTATTCATTTACGCGGACATAAGCATATCTCGAAAATTATTATCATAAACTTGAACATCCTGTAGCTATCATCTGTACAAGTAAGCTCAACTAGGGTCGCTCTCTCAGGTAATGTCAAGTGTGCTCCGAGGACGTATCCCGGTTATAACAAAGAAGTCCCAATGCTCCAACATATAATTGGATAATAAGGTCGCTTGACCTTTTAAAATACCTATATCTACACCAAATGAATAGAATATTCTACAGTTGATTGTACATACAACCACAATAAAAGAACAAGCAGGTAGGTACGTTATACATATATCGTGATAGAACGGGAAAATGATTGTTTAGTTGTTGGATTTATCAATACGCTGAATGTTTATAGTACACGGCAAATAAGTTTAACCATTTGCTATGGTTACGCACATCCCTCAGTTCAATTGAGACCGAAAATCAGTTATAATCCTCGACACATTAGTTAGACTAGTTGAACTATCATGGCGGTTGACCTTCAATGCGCAGTAACCGACTTTCGGGTCTCAATCGAAGTCGCTGCGCGTTACTGTAGCAAATAGTTCAACTTATTTGCCGCGTACGATACCGCGTTTGGTTCTCTGGTTGGTTAAGAGCTCGGAGAGGGCCAATTAGAACCGAACGTCATAAACGTGTCGATCGCGTTAACGTAAAATAAACACTCAAATCTGTATGGTTCTTTCCTCAAAAGACCATCTCAGACACTAATCTGCATGATTCTCATACGATTTGACCATTACATGTTTGCTGTATGGACTTTAAAAGAGACTTAGACCCCTGAGTTTGTTTCGGTATTTCTTCTCAGGGTAGTCAGCTAGGAAACACCGGCCTCATCTAACTTAAACTAACAAAAAAAAAAAAAACTGACGTGTAAAAGTGTTTTTGAAAAACCTATTTGCAAAATAAATATCATTTCACTAGGCACTCGGGTCGCCATCTTCTCGAGTGATTTGTTCCCGACAACCGTTGAATGGACTGTAATGATACAGCTGTGAATTAAATTGCAATGACACACACTTGGATACATGCTCTTTATATCTGTATAGCTGTCCCGGCAAACTTCGTACCGCTTATAGTCAGATTTTTTTTTCATGAATTTTTCCAAATTTTCACCGTTTAAACCTTCCCTGGAGTATTAGGAATATTTCAAAACCAAAATTAGCCAAATCGGTCCAGCCATTCTCGAATTTTAGCGAGACTAACGAACAGCTATTCATTTTTATATATAAGACTAGCTGTCCTGGCAATCTTCGCACTGCCTTATAATCGATTTTTTTTTTCGTGAATTTTGCCATATTTTCACATCGTTTAAACCTTCCCTGTAGTATTACCCACGAATGTTTTCAGACCAAAGTTGGCCAAATCTTTCTAGCCGTTATCGAGTTTTAGCGAGACTAACGAACAGCTATTCATTTTTATATATAAAGAAGAAGATTAGATAAAGTTTATCCAATATTACTAACTTATTACTGACATACAGAAGACATGCATAGCTGTACTACGATCTAAAAATGCGCCACTGTATCTCGTCGCGCAGACAGAATCTGTCTTACTAAACGCTCTAGAACTGTAGCTGTGAGTTACAGTTTCAAACACATTAGCTCTAGGCTCTATAATAAAAAAAATAAGGAAGTAAATATAACAAGAACTGTTCTTAAAAATAAATTAACTGAATGGCTGACATCGAAAACTTATGATGAAAGTGAAAAACTTATTGAAATTCTTATAACATCACAGACTCATACTAAATGCACTCCCCCTACATATACCTTACACACCCTTCCACTCCATACACTTACTATATACACCGTTAAATTTTGATCGTTTTAATCCCGTGGAGGGTCGATCAAGTACATGATACACAATCGATTTGTAAAGATAAAATTAAAAAATAAAGTACTTTTTTCTAAAAATTAATATACGCACGTACGAAATTTTTTTTTTAAGTAAACGAGTCAATGACCTTGTAGGTAGTCAGTCGTTGCGTACTAACTATCTATAGTTCATTGACATCGCTCAGCTGACGTTTACTTAAAGAAATTAATTTTGTACATGCGTAAATTAATTTGAGTTTAAAAAAAGTACTTTTATTTTTCTCTTTACAAATCGATAGTATTTCATGTACCGAATCGACCCTCTACGGGATTAAAACGACAAAAAATTAAAGGTGTATAAATAAAAAAATACTACTCCCGATCTTATGTTTCTGGAGGTGGACGTTGATAGCTGCACCTCAGTTTCAATCTATTGCAGCTATCATCATACTTATATAAATTGTTACATTGATTTCTAGTTTCAAATACAAATTTTTATTTATTTATTTATTGTTTAGTAAGCCTCGATTTCTTTGATAAATTATGCGGCAAAAAAACGTTTGCCAGGTCAGTTTGTAGTTACTCTAAATACTGTTCCTTATTTACCACCAAAGCACTTAGCGCTAATCACAGACGAGGCATCTCTAAATGACCCCACACTGCAGTTTCTTGCCGTATTATCTTAGCATGTATTTAGAACAAAAGCCATTATTTGCTTTAGACAGTTCAGCTTCCTGAAAGCATGGCAACACTGTATATCGTGGCTCTTAATTAACTCAAACGAAATAAGCTACCAAATGAGGAAACCTTAGCATTGTAATTATAGAACATGTTGAGGAGCTGAAGAGAAAGAATGAGAGGTAAAGGGAATGATTTTCAATTGCCAAAACGTTTGAACGCACACACATTGACGATTAGTGCAGTGGTTGGCCGATTCACTGGTGCGCTGCGGGTCTCGGGTTCGGTCCCCGCACGGAATAAATATTTGTACAGCCTACAGATAGGGGTTCCGGGTCTGGGTTTCTTGTGTATGTGAGTATACATGTTTGTGAACGTACCCATAATACAAGAGTAATTTGTGGTGTTGGGCAACATTCTTTTATTTTAAACTAGCGACCCGGCAAACTGTATACCGCCTAACGCCATCTATGGGCTTGCCAGAACCAGCATAATTCATTTTAAAATGACATTTTAATTCAAGATGGCGTCGTATATGAATTTTGTTTTTCGTGAATTTTTCTATATTTTTTACCGTTTAAAATTTCTCTGGAGTATCACAAATATTTCAAGACCAAAATTAGCCAAATCAGTGCGGCCGTTCTCGAGTTTTAGCGAGACTAACGAACAGCTATTCATTTTTATATCTAGGAAAGCAGATTATAAAGCGGGCTCCAAAATCGCGTGCGAACGGGCTCTTAAGGTCTGCGGGCCCCTCCACATTCGCGGTTCGCGGCGTTCGCGGGTGTTCGCGGTGCGAATGTGGAGCCCGCTTCAAATATAGGGTGACTGGTAATTAGTGAACGATATTTAAACACGTGATTGTAGTCATAACAACAAATAACTTTTACCATGGGACCAAACCTGAAATCGCCAAAAAGATATCTGCTGGTCAGTACTTGTGTTCGCCTAACTGGTCAAAATGTACTGAACTTGGCTGTTTTTTTTTCGCGATTTCAGGTTTGGTCCCATAGTAAAAGTTGTGTTATCATGACTACAATCACTTGTTTAAGTATCGTTTACTAATTACCAGTCACCCTATACTATAGAAAGAAGATTATAATATAGTAGTATAATATAGATATGAAATGTTACTGTGGATAAATTAGACCTGAACTCATTTACTGAAATTGTTTTAGTAATAATGGGTCCAGCTTTTTCCTAAAATTAACTCCCTAGAACTTGAACACAGCGCAGCAGCTGTAGCCCATATCACGTTTATGAAGCAAAACCTAGCTAGCATTAGAATAGCGTTCTAAATTGCCACACTGCAATGCTAACTACACAAAAACTAAGACTGGTAAAAGAAGGGTCGACTGGACTTCAAAAGCATTTTGCGCTTAAGTTTTCAGATGAAATGAAACTGTCGTCAATTACGCTTCAATGACGAATATCTGATTAGCCTAGGTACGATAACATTGTAATCTATCGACCGCTGTATTACGTAAACTGATTTTTACTGAATAACCGTTACTGAATTTATCATCGCAATGATATCGGGGGTGTTACCCCCCAAAGTGGCCTCCAACCTCCCCTTACAGCCACCCCGAGCCTCACAACTGAGAACTGGTCTGATTTAGTATCATTTCTGAATCTGATCGCTGTTAGAACAATACACACACAACATTGGAAAACAATATAGGTACAATGAATATTTGGTCACTCTGGATAAATACACATGCACTGGGAAATAACAAGATCGCTCACCGATATACTGCTAGCTCCGACCCTCAGGTCCAAGTGGGCTGGTAAGCGCAATCGCTGACCACCACGGCGCGCTATCCCCTCTTCTCCCACATCACGCCACGTCCTAACTAATCATTATCTGTGGGTACCTATAGCACGGCCTCTACGCTATATGACTACCCACCGAATCGACACATATGCGGCCAAACACTACAAAAACACTAAATTGTGTTGCACCTGCATTCTATTGGTAAACTAATGAACTATTCATACATGGCTTAGAGGGCTAAAAAATATACGACTTCAAATTTGCGACAGAAACATCACATATTTTACGTTTAAAAATAGTATGTACATTTTGATAAAAGTGCGGAAAGTTTGTCATTGCGACCGAGGTGGAATTCGCACGAGCCGCAGGCAAGTGTGTTATGGAGCCGAGGGCTGAAGTGACTTTACACGACGATTTTCAATACACTTACGACTCATGGGGGTTGACCCGCGCCTCGTGGAGGTCGACACGCGCCCTGCCTGACAAACGATTTTATTACAAAAAAATTGTGGTGAGGGTGAGCACGCGCACTTTTCCGGACTAGTGTGGAAAACAGTTCATTGCCTGCCTAAAAGCGGTTGGATAAGAGTGGGTTTTCGAGTAAGTGTTTTGAAAAAGAATAATCAGATGTTTAGTGTTAAATCTGTAGGTATATAATAACAATATATATCACCAAATTCAATAAAACTTAAGTTGGTTCAATCAAACATTATGATTAACAGAAATATATGCCTTTTTAATTTAAAATGCCTAATTATCCTTAAGGCGTCGAAGGCGCTTTGTTAATGTTTGGTCAAATTCCAAACCCCCTGTCCCCTAGTCATTGCGGTTTGGAAGAAATAAGGAGAGGCCTTTACCTAGAAATGGGACACCGAACAGGCTATTGAAAAAAAAAACTCTTACATAATATAAAACACCTAAACTCAGACAGTGTTTCATGAGGGAGGCTGCGGTATATAATACACATATATATAGTAGAGAAAAGCAAAAAAATTCAAAGATTTCTAACACTGGCGCGAAGATGGGGTACTGGCTAGTATATAATTTTTTTTTTAATTTTTAATCTTTATTACGGAGCTTTGTCGCAAAATTGACTATGTCACTCAATCATAGACAAATTTTGAATTTTAATTTAATATTTTAAATAGTCCGTATGGTGTTCGGACTTAAAGAATGGCACCATCCCATCTCTTCCCGTGGGTGTCGTAAGAGGCGACTAAGGGACATTTCTGTGACCGTGCGTACTATGAAGCACCGAAGGTCTCCGCATGGTGGTGCGTAAACCACCAACAAAAGCATTCCCAAGGAGGGTTGGTGTCAGGCTGGCGGCCGACTATAAAACAGTTGCCAAATCAACTGCAACATGTCGACAAATAATAGAGTGCGCGATAGAGTTAGGGCGTACCCCACAGGCGACGCGCAGGGGCAGCACCCGGCTCCTGTGGGAAATGGACCAGGGTTGTTGCACCAACCCGGGCGGGGGCAACGTAAGAAGCTAGCTCGGGAAATAAGATTGAGGTATGCAAGTTGGAATGTTGGGACAATGACTGGAAGGGCGAGAGAGTTAGCGGATGTACTGAAAAGAAGACGGATAAACATAGCATGCTTGCAGGAAACGAAATGGAGAGGAACAAAAGCGAGGGAAATTGGTGAGGGATATAAGTTTTATTATTGTGGAAGTGATGGAAAAAGAAATGGTGTAGGAATAGTGCTAGATAGTAAATTGAAAGAAAGTGTGATGGAAGTACAAAGGATTAATGATAGATTTATAATTGTGAAAGTGATGTTAGAGAATGTCATGTTGAATGTGATTAGTGTGTATGCACCTCAAGTAGGATGTGATGATACGATGAAAGAGAAGTTTTGGGAGGATTTTGATATGGTTTTAATGAACATCCCTGTGCATGAGGAATTGATAGTGGGAGGTGATTTTAATGGACATGTGGGAAGAATGAGAGGTGTTTATGAAAGAGTACATGGGGGATGGGGTTATGGAAACCCGAACAATGAAGGAGAGATGCTCCTGCAATCCGCTACTGCATTTGACCTAGCAGTAGCCAATACGTGGTTTCAGAAAAAAGACGAACACCTGGCCACGTACAAAAGTGGTAACCATAAGACGCAAATTGATTATTTTCTAGTTAGGCGCAACCACTTAAAACACGTCAAGGATTGCAAAGTGCTTCCAGGAGAAGACCTAGTCTCGCAACACAGACTTCTGGTTATGACATCAGTGGTCCAAATACTGTGTAGAAAAAGCAAAGAGCGCCCGCCCCCCAAAATAAAATGGCACATGCTAGAGAGGAATGACTGTGCGAAAAAGTTCAAAGAGCGAGTGGTGGACAGAATGATAGAAATGGGAGACATGAATGATCGAAGTATAAATGAAAGCTGGAATGAGATGGCAGAGTGTATCAGGCATGCAGCGAAAGATATTTTGGGAGAGACGAGAGGAAAAGGCACAATAGATAAGGATACATGGTGGTGGTCGATAGAAATTCAGAATGTGTTGAAAGAAAAGAAAAGCAAATTCAAGGAATGGCAGCGTGTAGAAGCGGAAAACGGTAGTTTGAAAGCTGAAAAAAAAGAGGGAGTATGATAATTTGAAGAAAAAAGCTAAGAAAGCCGTAGCTTTAGCGAAAGGAAAGGCCCAAGACAAATTGTACGATACACTGGACAGTCCTGCAGGCCAAAAAGAGCTGTACCGGCTTGCTAGAATAAGAGAGAGAAGGACGAGGGATGTTTGTCAGATAAGATGTGTAAGGAATGAAGCTGGAATGGTCCTATCGGATGATGAAGAAATCAAGGACAGGTGGAAGGACTATTTTGAAAGACTGATGAACGAGGAAAATAATTGGAGTGGGTCTTTAGAGGGTAAACCAGTGAATGTAGGGTTAGTGAGAATGGTTAGTATGGATGAAGTCAGAATAGCAGTAAATGGTATGAAAAATGGTAAGGCCATTGGTCCCGATGGAATTCCAGTTGAAGTGTGGAAGTTATTGCGAGTGGATGGATGGATGTGGTTAGCTTTGTTCTTCAATAAGTTGTTGCGGGAAGAAGCCATACCTGATGATTGGTGCAACAGTTCTTTGGTGCCCATCTTTAAAAACAAAGGTGATGTTCTTGAGTGCAACAATTATAGAGGAATAAAGCTAATGTCACATACCATGAAAGCCTGGGAGAAAGTTATTGAAAGGAGGTTGAGAGAAGAGAGTGAAATTTCACAGAACCAATTCGGTTTTATGCCTGGTCGAGGTTCAACGGATGCCATTTTCGCTATACGCCAGCTGTGCGAGAAATACAGAGGTGCGCATAAAAACTTGCACATGGTATTCGTTGACCTCGAAAAGGCATACGACCGGGTACCTCGTGAGGTTCTGTGGTGGGCCCTTAAAGAGAAAGGTGTGCCTGGGAAGTATGTGCAGTTGATCCGAGCGATGTACAGTCGATGCCGTACCCAAGTTCGGTCTACAGTGGGCACCACTAGCAGCTTCAATGTGGCTGTCGGCTTACACCAAGGGTCGGCACTCAGCCCTTACCTCTTCCTGATGATAATGGACGCTCTGACGTCGGACATTCAGGAAGAGGCTCCCTGGTGTATGCTTTTCGCCGATGACATTGTGCTGGTTGCCGAGAGTGGCCAAGAGGTCCAGAATAGATTGGAGGTGTGGTGGCACAGACTGGAGAGTGTTGGCCTGAAATTAAGTAGAACCAAAACGGAGTACTTGTTCTGCGATTTCGGCGGTCTTTCCGGTCCTGTGCCCTTAGCTCTCGCCGGAACGCCCATACCAATCTGCTCCGACTTTCGGTACCTTGGGTCGCTCGTTCAAGGAGATGGTGAGGTAGACCGAGACGTAACACATCGGATCAACGCCGGATGGATGAAATGGCGACAGGTCACGGGAACAACTTGTGACCCACGGATGCCACTCAAGTTGAAGGGTAAAATTTACAAGTCCGTGATAAGACCTGTCATATTGTATGGATCAGAATGTTGGGCTGTGAAAAAGATGGATGAAAAAAGACTGCATGTAGCGGAGATGAGAATGTTGAGATGGATGTGTGGTGTGACGAGAATGGATAAAGTGAGAAATGAGTATATTAGAGGAAGTTTGAAAGTGGCGCCAGTGACTGAAAAGTTGAAAGGAAGTCGTTTGTCTTGGTATGGTCATGTGAAGAGGAGGGATGAAACACATGTTACTAAAAGAGTTCTGAGTTTACAAGTAGATGGATGGAGAGGAAGAGGGAGGCCGAAGAAGAGATAGATGGATTGTGTGAGGAGTGATATGAAAGAAAAGGAAGTTAGTGATAGTGTGACGGCTGATAGGATAGAGTGGAAGAAAAAAACGTGTTGCGCCGACCCCAAGTAATATGGGACAAGGGCAGGAAGAAGAAGAAGAGGTTGTAATATTTTTATATAGGGTAACTGGTAATTATTGAACGATACTTAAACACGTGATTGTAGTCATGATAACAAACAAATTTTACTACAGGACCAAACCTGAAATCGCGAAAAAAATCAGCCAAGTTCAGTACATTTTGACCAGTTAAGCGAATATAAAAGTACTGACCAACAGATTTTTTTTCACGATTTCAGGTTTGGTCCCATAGTAAAAGTTGTTTGTTATCATAACTACAATCACGTGTTTAAGTATCGTTCACTATTTACCAGTCACCTTATATAGCCTCGTCCGACATATAATTGGCTCATTTTTATAGATATTGGATATATTTATAGTTCTAAACTGATTTCTTTTGGGGCGTTCGCCCTGCTCTCATTCCACCAGAATATGATGCCCGTCCGCATTTTTTGCAATTAGGTGAAGATGTGATACCCATAAGGAAGTTTCACATTTTATTTGTTTGAAATAGGTAAATAAATACCTACAAAACGGTTTTAATCTTACATTCGAAAATATAATTTGCCAAGCGGATCTATTCTGTCAATAAACATTATATTCCAATTAAGTATAGAAAACAATTCCCCGATCACCGTGTAACCTTCATCAATAATTAATCATATCTGACAGCCAACACAACGATTGTGGTAATAATTCTAGTTACAAACGATTAATTGTTGGTATAACTGCTAAATTGAATGTCATTAGTTAGGCACAGTCGTTTGTGGGAAGCCTTTAGGCGGAAACACGTGGATCGGGCCACATCTCAGGTGCGTTCGAGCCTTGTTTGGCCCCTAGCTGCGACCCAGTTTCGCTTTTATGTTGAATTCGGACACAAATGCCTCGACAGTGTATTGAACGGCCTCCTGTGACGTTATGGGGTCTGCTTTGAAAATTATTTTCATTTTAGTCCTAATAATTTTCCCAATTCTCTGCCATGAACAAAATAGTTCATTTTGGGATAGCATAGCATCAGCCTTATAATGTTCCTACTGCGGGGACTCAGGCCTTCTCTCTAGAAGACGGAATGGGCCGTAATCCGCCACGCGGGCCCAATGCGGGTTGGTGGATGTTCCATGTCTTCGAATTTTTGGTTCTGGGACATGCCGGTTTCCTTACGATGTTTTCCTTCACCGAAAAATGGTATTAAGGGTATTTTAAACTAAAATCATTTTTTTTTATGTGGGGAATCATCCAATTATTTCTTCCGCTGTGGGTTGACCGGGAGAACTTTTTTTTATTATTATGGATTGGCTCGTGTTTGACCACTATCTTCCTTGATGGTAAGCGATGATGGGGCGACGATGGAGCACACTTGCCTGGAAGTAACCTGTTCACTGTCAGAGTTTGACTTACTAAGGACCACAGGCTTCTTTTCTGTTAAGCGTTTTATTGACATCTCTTTGAGGAGCGCATGGGTCACGACGCGTTGTCGACAACATGGGCTCGGTCCGATTGATTACCGAACGGCCGGACGGCGATCTACCCATTGCTCGTCGGCCGAAAACCCGCGTCTGCCGTGGCGATTGGTGGTAACCGGGGCGAGGTCTCGGCGTCTGGGTCGTGAAGATGTCCGCGTTCTCACGTCAGTAAACAATTTCAATGTATACTAGTTTTCTATTAACTAAAGTTTTGTGTACAACCCTACAATTTTCGTTCGACCTCTCAATATCGGTTTTCTATCTAAAACCTTTAATCGTTATTAATACCTCAATTCGACGTGAAGGATTCACCCTTACATCCCACCAATTTAATACCCATTCGCTACTAATACCGCCGACATTTCATTAGTTTAGTTCCAACTATCCTTCGTGGGTAGAACTCAACAAGTCGCTACGTTACCACGTCGCTACGTTGTTGCCACGTCGCTTTGTCACCAGATCGCGTCGCTGCCACGTCGCATCGACGTCGCTTCGTCCGCGCAACGTCTCCTAGTCGTTTGTTACAACACTTATTGAATTTCACGCCTCAGTGTACCCGAGGTCCCTCGTGCTCAGAATTAATATTAGGTTTTTAAACGATCATTCCTCAAACATAATTGGTAGTCGAAGGCGGTACTTTGTGTAAAAAGGTATAAGTTTTTTGTATCAATTTTCTTTACCTTTTTGTTTATTGGGGCAAAATTGAAAAATAATAAGCAACGGAGGCTGTTTGTGGTAGAATTTCGTTCGGAAATGATATACTACTTCGCACCTTCAAATGCATTTTCCTGGATACAGACGTGTGCGTTTTGTGTCAGCCAATATAGACAAAAGCAAAGGCTACATATCGACATAGAGGCACGAATATTTCAAATCCTGGCTATCCCTGTCAATACTAAACCAGGAAACCCGTCAAAGTAATACCTACCATGTGAAGGCTCGTAATAAACCGAATATTCGACATCCAATGGGCTTTGTGTATAACAAATATGATGAAACTAGTGAACTAGATGTTATGCCAGTTCGTAAAATAAAAGCGAACACATCAAGATTTTTTGACTAGGACCTACTATGATAACGATCATTCAACATACAACATCTTAAATATAAGATCAATAAGATCATATTTAATATAAGATCATATATTCCCTTGGGATATTTTTTTACCGGAAGACGCAGCGTTGAAAGGCCTCCCATAAGGTGGACCGATGACCTGGTCAGGGTCGCTGGAGTCCGATGGATGCGAGATGCACAGGACCGGCCATTGTGTCGACGCTTGGGGGAGGCCTATGTCCAACAGTGGACGTCTTTTGGCTGAAATGATGATGATGATGATGATATTTTTTTAGTTACACGCGGGCGAAGCTAGAAATATTATAAAACCAATTAAACTTACGAGACTAAAGTTATGTTCGTAAAACAATATTAAATTAGCAACAATTAAGGTAACAAAAGGCCGGCCAATCCGTTTTATAAACAAATCGTGTTCTATGTTAAATTTGTGAAGGTTAAAACAAATAGAGAAGTTACTCAGACAAAACATTTGCCTGCCGAAATTTCCAGAGAATATTAGAATAGAATGAAAATTTTAATCTGCCACTTCGAACTGGGATTTAGTTTGATAAAACCATTTACAGTCACAGAACTTTTGTTTTGTTTATTTAAATATTTAGTCAACGATGTAAACAGCTCGTTAAGTTAATTGAATTCCTTGGCTTTAAGTGAAAGTTATAACCCCATTTGAAGATGATCGGTCCATTTCCGATGTTTATTGCTAAAACATTTCTGCAAAATCTAGTGTCAATTTCAGCACACAGATATTGAATTTTGATAGTATGAGCATCTAGAAGTGTTGCTTCATGTAAATTATCTCCCCGAGCTGAGTTTTAGCTAAATGGTTGGTATTCGCATTTTATTTTACGATGAATTCAATAAAAAACTGAGCAAGTGCGTTTCGGACTCGCGCATTGAGGGTTCCGTTCCGTACAGACTTGGTAAATTGCGGTTTATGACGTATTAAAAAAAACTACTTACTAGATCTTCTCCGAACCAATTTTCGGTGGAAGTTTGCATGGTAATTTATATCATATATTTATCCGACTGTGCCAGAAGGAGGGTTATGTTTTTATTTTTTAAGTTTTATCATTCTCTTATTTTAGAGGTTACAGGGAGGGGGGGACAGTTTACCACTTTGGAAGTGTCTCTCGCACAAACTAGAATCGATGGATAGGTCTTTTGAAGACCTATCCATAGACAACCCACACGTACGGGTTTGATGAAAAATCATTTTTGAGTTTCAGTTCTAAATATGTGGAACCGCACAATTTTTTTTTTTTCTATTTTTGTGTGAAAATCTTGCAGTTCACAGAATACATCTACTTACCAAGTTTCAACAGTATAGTTCTTATAGTTTCGGAAAAAAGTGGCTGTGACATACGGACGGACAGACAGATAGACATGACGAATCTATAAGGGATCTGTTGTTTTTTCCATGAACCCGAAAAATGTGAATCTATCCTTTTTATGAAGATTGGTTTCACTTTATTCGTTTATTTTTATACTGGCATGATATATAGGTATTCGGTTGGCGGAATTTACATTTTGCGCCCATTAAAGCCATTAATTACTTTCTAGGCAACAGAGACAATAAATACCGTATTGTGTGAAAATGAAAAATGCTCTGGACTGTACTCTCTATGAAACTGTCTCTACAAGTAAGTTATCACAATAAAACGGCTCACTGCAACGTTATATAACATTGCGGCTATTTCGACTGTATTCAAGAGAATTATGCACAGATAAAGTTTGTGAAAAACCATTCCTAAAATACAGAAGAACTGATATGAAACCTCGTCTTTCCACCACATAAATATTCCAGCAGGAACATTTTTACACGCTGAGATTGCGTGCGGGCCTTAACTCTCTTAAAAACGACTTTTACCTCGTAAAAGGTGAGTAACGGCCGACGCGAAAGCTTCCTAAGTATAAAATAAATTATTCCACCAATAATTTGATTGCACTTTTAAAGCTGACAGCGCAGTTTTACTATAAACCCACTTAGAGATTCATGTCCCATGAACCTCTTGGAAATGCTAATTGATTTTCGTCTTTGGCGATATCTTTCGCGTTAAAGTTAATTAAAACGTGGTTCTTGACAGCTTCTTGAGACACCCCTGAGAGTGATGCAGGTAGTAGACGCGTTTAATGGGTTTGCTTTTTTTGAAGATTATAAACTTATTGAATGTAGATGGATAGAGAAAAGGAAGGCCAAAGATGGTTATGTGAGGAATGTTTTGCAGTGGAAAAGATAATAAGAAAGGGCGGGTAATATACGAAAGGTATAATTCTGGAATTATAGATTTTGACCGTCAGGGATCACCTTGTTTCAAAAATGACTTTCCCATTTTATTTTTATTTCTTCATAATAGAAATATAATATTAATTTACCCATCTATTGACACTTTATTTGATAAAACCAACCAGACATTTAGGCTACACGGCGTGCCAAAAAAATAGATATACATTAGTATGTATCAAAATATTACCCCCTTCTGAAGCAACCAGGTTAAATGTGTGGCACCGACCACCAAGTAACATGGGATAAGATTATGACGCAAAACTCGTTGATAGATTTCAGTCTGTTAATAGTTCAAAATCTAGGTAAGTTTAAAATTTTCGTACCCAAATTACAACTCGACAAGATAAACAGTATACCAAAAAAGATTTACGTCACATGCTGACAAAATCAGACTGACATTTGTCGTATTTCGAACCGAACGTTCACAAAATGACCAGATAAAGGACACAATAGACTAGCGTCATTCCTAATGTGTTTGTTTTAAAGGGACGTGTGTCAATATGTTCAGCGAGCGACGTGATGCCGTGACGGGGTCATGGACCTGTGACGTAACCACCCAGACCCCCCCTAATGATCAGTTAAACGGATAAAAGGATAAAGGCAAGCCTTTGTCAATAGGCTATCGATATTTTCCAATTACCGTCACTTTTAGTGTGTTGGTTTTAGGGGCTAGAGCGTGATCAGGACACATGATCTGGCTTTTAAAGGTGTCCCAGGGATATAATAAAACTTTCCTCTGTTAAGGGGATTACATCGCCAAAATCCAAAAAAACACCTAGGTTGTTTGAAGTTTCCTTATGTACGATTACCATATAAAAAATGAAGGGGATACTTAAGGACATTACTAATAAATTGTATTGATTACGTTTCTCAAAAAAATACCCTAACTCTAGAAAAAAAATCTGGTAAATAGGCCTTTTTTGAACATTAATTCCATA
Source organism: Leucania comma (assembly GCA_958295575.1). Taxonomy (NCBI): domain Eukaryota; kingdom Metazoa; phylum Arthropoda; class Insecta; order Lepidoptera; family Noctuidae; genus Leucania; species Leucania comma. Next base: position 13,423,345 of record OY282480.1, on the reverse strand, counting down.
TTTTCTCGAAAACGGCTCTATATTTATACATTGAATTTATACCAAAATATATGTTACGATAAATTGAATAACTTGTATTGATTTTTTTTCGAATTTCATTGAATATCGATAAGTAATCAAGAAAAAACTCGAATCAGTACTAACACCCCGCGCGCAGCACCCCCTGCAATGCCTGTTTAGAGGTCAATTCTTCTCTACTAATGTAGAGGTAAATTCTTGAAGGTCATTGAGCGATGTAATACCCTTAATGTATGTAGCCTTTGTAAACAAAATCGTTTCCCAGCTTTTGCAAATATATCAAAATTTCGTTCCTACTATTTGGTTTGCCAAACCGTTTTCCGGTTTTTCGTGGATGGGATCATAAATCTATGTTTAACATTTTACTTACCTACATTTACACAATTCTAAGTCATAATGTCGGAGTTAGTTTTTACGGACTACACCAAACTTTTTGTTATGTTCTTCTGAGAGTTTCTGTGTTTTTGCCGTCGGCGTCTAACATCTTTGAAATCTTTTATCTTCAATATGAGTAGTCAGTCATTTGGGGTTGAAACACCTCTAATGTTGTGAATCAGGGAATTGTTCGGGATTTCAGCAAACAGTTAATCTTCTAGAAGTCTGGACTCTTTTTGGCCAACGAATCCGCATTGCTTTTCGACGTGACAATGCTGCCAGCGTTTCGAGCACTTTTCCCATTGACAGCAATTTGGGTGATTTTTTTGATGCCCAATGAATTTGTTTTTCCCGTTTATATCTATCAAGTTGCAAGTATTCCATATCATAATAATTCAGATTCCCTTTCTTTGAGAGGAGGCCTGAGTCCCAGCAGTGGGAACATAAAAAAAGGCTGATGATGATGATGATGAATAATTCAGATACAGAAAAAACACTCTAAGAAAAAAATATAATATGCCATTTTCCTTTTTATACACCACGGAATAAATAATAATACCATCACACTTGAAGACACTAGCCACAAATCATTTGATGTTAACGAAAACACTTCCCACACATTCTATCTAAAAATTTGCCAGGTCACAGCATAATAAAGTCGTATAACAAAACAGGCAGTGAGCAAATGTGAAATAAAAAAAAAATATATTTATTAGCTTTTGCCTGCAGCTTCGTCCGCGTAAATGTTGGTTATTGCAGACGCGAAGTCGAAGTCGAAGACGAATAAAGTTACTTATATCCATCCATGGAGTTCAAGCTTCCTCCGTAAAAAAATTTATCAAAATCGTTTCAGTAGTTTAACGACCAAAGCTTAACAGACCGACAGAGTTACTTTCACATCTTTTAATATTATAATGTATTTATTGCGTGCGTGTGACATTCACCAAGCCGCACTGGGCCCGCGTGGTGGATTACGGCCCATTCCCTCTCTTGGAGAGGCTGGTGATGATGATAATGATGTAAGTATTTATTTACTAAAATTTCATGCAAGGCAAAGGTACAAAGGCGAATTTGATTCCTTAAGCACTCTATACCAGTCAGCAAGGAGAAACCACATGGCTTGTGCCAAAATATTATATGATTTATAAAACAGGGGTACAAAATTATACCCATAATTAATTATTATTATATCTAGCTTTGCCAGTACTGAGCAAAGGCCTTCCTGCATTCCTTCCAGTGCTCTTGGCTTTGAGCACTTATAGCCAATTCCTAAGGAGCATCTAAGTCCTAATAATCTTCTTTTATATAAAAATGAATAGTTGTTCGTTAGTCTTGCTAAAACTCGAGAACGGCTGGACCGATTTGGCCAATTTTTGTCTTCAAATATTTGTGATACACCAGGGAAAAAAAACTGTTTATACATTAATATTCATAGGCGGTACAAAGTTTGCAGGATCAGCTAGTTATTTAATATAAAAGAAAGTAACTCTGTCTGTCTGTTTCAGCTTTCACAGTTAAGTTACTGAAAAGATTTTGATCAAATCATATATAATTCTGGTCTGAGAGCAAAACGAAGCTCAACGACTTTAAGACTTCATCTTATGAGCAGCCTAAACTGAATTATAAAAGAGACAGAGCTATATAGGGTGTACAGCTCCATCCTTCTTTCTCGTTACACTTGACACAATTGACATTTAAACACGAAATGGTCCTCCTTTTTTTATGTGGGAAAATTATTGACATCTCCCGCCCTTGGGCGGAGCGGGAGAGTGTGTCAGACTTTTACTGACTAAACAATCACTCCTGTTCCTTCTTTGCCTTCGTTCTAGGGCTCGGGTTCATCTCGGTTCATTTTAGCACAACCTGTGGCCCCTGCTGGGCCCCTACGACCCTGCAGGGCCCTACGACGGTAAATCCCCTGTAATATATTTCAACTGTTGCTACTCTGTGGCTGCATAATTATGCTCCCTTCTATTATCTCTTCCGTTTTATATTATTTTGTGGAGAATAAATTAATGAGGTAGGTTTTCCTGTAGATAATTGGGATTTGTAAGTATTAGCAGCTTGCTCGTTTGTTCGGAGTCGTAAATGCTTTTTTAATTTTGAGAATATTCGTTTTTAACGACATCTTTTGTACGTTTTTGTTTTTTGCTTCACTATGTACCGATCTGTAAAGGTAACATATTTTTTAACAATAATTATAGGGTAGCGTTTAAATGGTAAAATAGTGGATTTATTCATCATCATTATAATCAGCATTTTAATATTCGCACTGCTGGGACTCAGGCCTCCTCTCTAAGAGAGGGAATGGGCCGTAATCCACCACGCGAACCAAATACGGTTGGTGAAAGTCACATGTCTTCGAATTTTTGGTTCTAGGACATGCCGGTTTCCTCACGATGTTTTACTTCACTGTTTCGAGAGCAGTGGTGATGAAATAAATTACACAAAGTAATGCGGCTGACTAGGTTTGAACCCGCGACCTACAACTCATAAGTCGAGGCCGTTATCACTCGGCCACCACTGCTGATTTATTAGTAAGTTTTATTTCAGTGTAATGTGAGATAAAGTACAGAAAACCTTATGTTAAAATTCTTTCCATCCATTCCATCAATAAATATAAACATTAAAACAAGCTGGTAAACTGTCCGTGTTTATATTGTAAAGCAGTTTCAACAATAGAGGTGTTTTTTAATATCGTGCAGATTTCATCACGCACGACTTTAAAAACATCCGAACTACAAATTTTCTTGAATATACACTTTGAAGTTTACTTTATGAAGTAAACAAGCTTCTGACAGTAAATGTTTAATAGGTTATAGAAATATATTAGCACTATATCATGAGGATAAATTAGCGATCACAACCAAATTTCTTCAGCACGAGTAACCACTGACTGAGGATTATTGCGCAATTTCCTACTCAGTTAAACTCTAACCGCCTTATTCCAAAACGCGATCTAAAATAGTTCCGGGACTATTTATTACTAGTTTTAATTGGCATTAAAAACATCCGATAAAACGGTTTTCCTGGGGATAACGCTTGACTCAAGGCTACAGTGGGGTCCTCATTTAACATCTCTTGCAGGACGGCTTAGCTCAGCTGCATATGCTGTTAGAAAAATCCGCCAATTTACGGATGTTGATACCGCTAGACTAGTCTATTTTAGTTATTTTCATAGTATCATGTCATACGGTATCTTACTATGGGGACGGGCTGCAGACATCCACTCTATTTTTATATTACAGAAAAGAGCCATCAGAGCCATATACAATCTCCGCCGGTGCGATTCTCTAAGGGAACTGTTTAAAGATATTAACATCATGACGGTACCTTGTCAATATATCTATGAAAACATCATGTACGTTAGAAAGAATCTTCACCTTTTTAGTAAAAGAGGCGATAGGCATAATTATGTTACAAGGAATAGGGACCTTTTAGTTCAACCAGGTTTCAGACTGGCTAAAGTAGCGTCTTCTTTCATGGGGTACTGTTTAAAATGTTACAATAAAATACCTCCTCACATATTAGAACTCAATGAAACAAAATTTAAATCTTGTATTAAACGCACACTACGTACACGGGCATATTATAGCTTGGATGATTATATTCAAGATAAAAATGCTTGGGTTAATGCTGGTCCAGCTCCACTACCAGCAGGGCGTACAAATTGATTAGTTTGGAAAATACTTTTTTATCTTTTTATTTAATATTAAATTAATTATTGTATAATGTAGAAGCATTTATTTTCAAAGTTTGTAAATGTGAGTACCATGGAGCAATTTACGGTTTTTGGATATTGGACTTGTTTGACATAAATGAGCATGGTGGTTGAGAGTTTGTCATGCTCACTCAAATGTCTCACTGATGGTGGCGCGTGTGTTGGATCTTTCGGTTCCCTTCAAAATGGTTGAGCTGAGTGGTGCTGATATGCGCGTCATGTCCGTGAACGGGCGCTGTCAGTTGAGACTGGTCATCTCTTAGCTGCCAGTGGTTTATTTTAATATCTTTATTTAGAATGCCTTTTTTTTGTCTTTACTTTATTTTATTGACATTGTTCTCACATAATAGCAGCGACAAGAAACATGTAACAGAGATATTTGTTATACATAAAATGATTGAACAGAGTGTCCATGGAGTTTCTTGCACATTCTTCTCCATAGAGATCTACGCTTTGGAATGTGCAATTAGCATCATTTTTTTTTCTGACAGACTGACACCTTGACCTTTCAAAAGTGCCTGTAAATGGTTTATTTGAAATAAATGCTTTTGAATTTTGAATTTTGACCCTAACTACAAATTTTCTTGAAAATACACTTTGAAGTTTACTTTATGAAGTAAACTAGCTTTTGACAGTGATTATGCCCGTGTGAAAGTAGAAAAACAAAGCAAAGACGAAAATCAATTAGCAGAACTAGTAGTATGAACCACAAGCTCTGCTTAGGACTAGTGGCGTTGTGTGAAAATTGTGGAATATTATTATTTAATGTTTAGTAGGTTATAGCAATATAATTTTAGCACTATATTATGAGGATAAATTAGCAATCAAAACCAAATTTCTTTAGCACGAGTAACTGTTATATTTAGGGCTAAGGATTGGTCCAAATCGATAAATAAATCGAAGAGGTCGTCTATTGTTTTGCCTTTGGACTTCGATACGTTTTGAATTTCTATTTCAGAGGCCTACTTGTTAGTACCTACCTAATGTGTATGAAGACAACATATTCACCAGTGACCTCAACATCTTGGCCGTGACTCCTAAGTATCGGCGACCGTAAGTTGAAGCACGGGCTGAATGGTAAGGGTCCATATTATACCAATTAATTGCGGTAACTGGCCCATTGTGTAACGCCTTTGTCAAGTTCTCATTATTTGTAAAAGCGTTCCTTCTTTTTCTAAGCGGGATACGTTTTTAATGGTCAGTTGGTTTTGTGTAAATGGTTATAGGTTAGGTCACCAAGTACATAAGCTTCCAAAGAAATGAAAAGAAATAACGAAAACGAAACGAAATTACGTGTTTTTTGGGAGGGTGGGCCTATGCCCAATAATAGACGTAATTCAGCTTAAATAATGATGATAATAATGAACTCAAAGATGACGGAAAAATCTTTACGTTAGATTTTGTGAATAACTTGTGAATAACTTCTATACGCATATATGAATATATATGGGAGGTCGGGGAGGCGAGTGGGATTGTGCCTACATTAATATGGTCTAGTGTTCATCTCAAGCTGTTGAGCTAGCGATTTGAAATTCTGTAATTAACAAAATACTGTTAACTTCACACAAAAATCAGGTATGTCAAGGCTCCCCGAAAAGTAATCCTAGACGCGGAAATGCATGACATATAATATAACACTGACATAAATACAATACCTTTATTATACCTACTTATATACATACTGTGGTTAAATGTGTGTATATATTTGCATGTTAAGTTGGTAAACCGTTATTCTCAATTACATTGTCATTATTTAACAAGATTGTGATTCCTTTCATGGTAAAAATGACAAATTTGAATTACACTTTTAGATAAGATGATAAGTCTGATTAATCACGCGTACGCAATCCAAATATAACGATTTTCACATATACATATATCAGTAGGATATAATTATTATGGAACAGATAAACATATATGACTGGCCTGTTGGTCTAGTGGTTAGTGGCCCTGACTGCTATGCCGGAGGTCGTGGGTTCGATTCCCACCCAGGACAAATATTTGTATGATGAGCACGATCATTTGTTGTATTTAGAAATATATAACTATGTTTATCAGCTGTCTGGTACCCATAACACAAGCTCTGCTTAGCTTGGTACTAGACGGTGTTGTGAGATAGTTTTGGAATATTATTATTATTATATTATTATTAGATCGTGACATCGAGCTCTTTCACAAAGAACATCGTAAGCGACAATTTGCATTTTATAGGAACTCTTACATAATTTATTAAAGTATGAGAATCAAGATAGATTTATAGTAACTATTTTATTATGTCAGTATTTAGATGAATATAGAGCAGTGGTGGCCGAGTGGTAACGGCCCCGAGTTACGAGTCGTAGGTCGCGGGTTCAAACCCAGCCAGGCGCATTACTTTGTGTAATTTATTTCATCACCACTGCTCTCAAAATGGTGAAGGAAAACATCATGAGGAAACCGGCATGTCCCAGAATCAAAAATTCGAAGACATGTGACATCCACCAACCCGCACTGGGGTGCCATGACAGAAAACCTCCACGAGTGCCCGCAGGCTATAGTTCTCTTGCGGATACGTCCATAGCGAAGGCTAGTCTGCGGGACGGTGCACCCTGGGAGGCGGCCAACAACCCCCTTGGGCACTCCTGCCTAAGGGGCCTCGATGGCCGTCTGCGAATGTTCTGTCGGGAGTACGCTTCAACGCGTGTCCCTCTGCTTTAGCAGAGGGCACAGTGGCGAAGCAAGAGCGGGCTCGGCGTGCACTCACCCTGCCACCGGGCAGGCAGGAGGAAGGCTTTCTCCTCCTTCTGCCACCGTTGTTCTCGTAGCCCCAGAGATTGTCCAAGGTCATGTTTCTGACTTTTGATGGGGGTCGAGGGTCTTGGCTTAACCGCCCGGGCCGCGAGGAAGACAACCTCTATAAAAAATTACCCCAAACCTCCAAGCGGCGGCGCACCGTGAGGGAGGTTGTTAGCTTGACTAATGGGTAGCTAAATTAGTCTCTAGTGCGGACCACAGATTTTGAGCAAGTACCCGAATATATTTACTCGTGGGAACTGTATGGATAAAAAGAATAAATTTTTCAAACACCCTATGGAGAGTGATGCGCGGTCGGAGTCCGACGCGGCATCCAGATGGAGCTCAGGCTCGGAGGTTGAAGAGGAGGTGGAGTCGGGAGGCGACACCGGAAGAAACGCGAGTTTCTTCCGGAAACGCTCCTTGTCGAGGGACAAATCGTCCTCCGACGCTGAAAAGGGCTCGGCCCGAAAAATCCCTACCAGTGGGTGGGGAGCGGGCCGAGCACCGGGAAGAGGACGGGGAGTCACCTCCGAGGAGGCGGCCGAGCGAGCCGAGAGGCTCGCCGCGGAAGGGCGCCACCCCGCTGCGATGGACCCCTCGGGACCATCTGGCAGTGAGCGCGAAGACTCCGCCGAGGAGTCGCGCAGGACCTTCGGCGAGCTCGTGGTCGCCGCGCTGCGGGATATGGGCCGCAAGCGCGAACGAACGTCGAAGGAGAGGACGGTCCTCCGCCATGCCGCCTCTATGCAGGAGGCCTTCGACGTTGCCCTGCGAAAGAGCGTGGCGAAGCTCCGGGCCGAGCTTCGAACCGGGCTCCGAGCCGAGCTTCAGGCCGAGCTCGCAGGGGTCCACGGAGCCAGCAGCCAGAAGCCTGTGGAAGGGGGGTGCAAGCAAAGGCAGGGGCAAAGTCGGCCCCAGCCCCAGCCCCAGCCCCAGCCTCGGCCCCAGCCCCAGCCCCAGGCCGAGTCGGGAAGCCAGCTGCTGACACTGGTGCAGCGGGAGCTGGCTGCTTTCCAGCAGCAGCTGCAGAAGCAGCTGCAGGAACAGCAGCAGCAGTTCCAGCTGCGGATCCAGCAGCAGCTGTCCCTGCTGGAGGGCATCGTGTTGCGCCCCCCACTAGCGGCCTCCGGCCAGCGAAGGGCGGCGTCATACGCTGCCGCCGCGGCCTCGGCGGCTGCGCCCATGGCGGGCCCGTCAGGGCAGACCAGGCGCGTGGCCACGGTCGCGAACCCCGCCGGAGCGGCCCCACAGGCCAAGAAACAGCAGCAGGTGAGGCCAACCCCTGCTGCTGCCCCTAAGAAGGGCAAGTCGGCACCGGCCACAAAGGCGGCGGGAGCCCCTGCTGTGGCGGCAAGCAGGCGGCCTAGGCCGCCTCCCCAACCTGCAGATCCTCTGGCCGAAGCCGGATGGCCAGTGGCCGGAGCCAAAATGCAGGCTGGCAAGGCGGCTCGGGCTGCCAGGAGGCGTGAGCGGCAAAAGCTGCGGAAGCGGACGGCCCTCGCGGCCAGGATTCGCACCCCGCGCTCCACGGCTGTAGTTATCACACTGCAGCCGGAGGCAGCGAAAAAGGGTGCGACCTATGGCGAGGTCCTCCGTAAGGCGAAGCAGGCAGTGAACCTCACCGACCTCGGGATCACCGGGGGCTTCCAGATGCGGCATACCGCAACTGGTGCCCTGATGTTGGAGGTCCCCGGAGCCAACAGCGGCCCCACCGCAGACGCCCTGGCTGAAAAAATCAGGGCGTCCTTGGATGCGGAGGAGGTCCGGGTGTCCAGGCCCACAAGATGCGTCGACATGCGCATTATGGGCCTGGACGATTCCGTCGAGGTCGAGGAGGTCGTGGCCGCTGTCGCCAGGACGGGTGGGTGCCCTGCCGATCAGGTCCGGGCAGGCACCATCCGTGTTGACGGCACTGGCATGGGGGCGGTTACTGTAAACTGCCCCGTGCCAGCGGCCAGGAGCATCACCGAGGACGGCAAACGGCTTCTGGTGGGCTGGGTCTCCGCGCGGGTTAAGCTGCTGGAGCCCAGACCGCTGCGCTGCTATCGCTGCCACGTGGGCCACCACGTGGGTGTCTGTTGCGCAGCGGAGGAAGATCGCAGCGACCGCTGCTTCCAGTGCGGTCAGCCCGGCCACAAGGCCGATACCTGCAGTGCAGCGCCGCACTGCTACGCATGTGCGGCGGCAGGCAAGTCGGCCGACCACCGGGCTGGGAGCAGGACCTGTGATCCCCCTGCCAAGGCCAAGGGCAAAGTGCCAAGGCCCGTCCCCGCGAAGATGCTCACCGCCGCGGCTGCCCAGCTGGCTGCCGCCGCCATCGCCTCCGCAGACGCCGCCGCCGCTACCACCGCGGCAGGACCCTCGCAGAGGGCTCGGGAGGAGACTGTAATGGACTGTCAATAACGGCTCCATTACGTCTCCTCCAGGCGAATATCAACCACTGCGCCCCGCTCAGGATCTGTTGCTCCAGAGCATGGCGCAGTGGTCGATCAACATCGCCGTTGTCTCCGAGCCGCACTTTGTCCTGCCCGACTGGGTTCAGGACCTGAGCGGCTCGGTGACACTCATTTCGTCGGCCGCCGCCGGTACCCCGGCACTCGAGGCCGTCAAGAAAGGCCGGGGTTGCGTGGCAGCACGGTTCGGGGACATAGTGGTGGTAGGCGTCTACCTGTCCCCGAACAGATCTCTCGCCGAATTGGATAGCTCCCTTTTGGAGCTGGATGCCGTCGTTGCTGGGTTTGACTCCAGCCTCCCCGTGGTCGTTTGCGGGGACTTCAATGCCTGGAACGAGGCTTGGGGTTCCCGGTTCACGAACCAGCGAGGTCGAAGGGTGGAGGAATGGGCCCTAGGACAGGGCCTAGTCGTACAAAACCGGGGTTCTGTCTCCACGTGTGTGCGGATGCAGGGCGAGTCGGTGGTGGACGTTACGTTCGCCAGCCCTGCACTGGCACCGCGCGTCGTCGACTGGCGCGTCATAGAGGAGGTGGAGACGTTCTCCGACCACCGGTACATCCGGTTTGACGTCTCCGCCCAGACCTCGACCGTGCCGGTCCGACAGACCCCGTGTGGTCCGCGTTGGGCGCTGAGGCAGCTGGACAGGGACCTGCTCCAGGAAGCCGCGATAGTACAGGCCTGGGTGCAAGCACCGGACAGGCCTGTCGACATCGACGTCGAGGCGGACTGGTTCCAGGTGGCCATGTCGCAAATCTGCGACGCGGCCATGCCCCGAGTCCGGCCAGGACGTGCCCGGCGCCAAGTACACTGGTGGTCGCCAGAGATTGCGGCACTGCGCGATGCGTGCAATGCTGCGCGATGCTGGTATACTAGACACCGCAGGCGCCGCACCCGTCCACCGGGTGCGGAGGCCATAGAGGCGGAGCTGTATGAGGGATACAGGGCGGCAAAGCGCACCCTCCGAGCGGAGATAAAGCGGGCCAAACTCGAGGCCCGCAACGTGTGGCTGGAGTCTCTGAACGTCGATCCGTGGGGACGCCCATACAAAATGGTGATGGACAAACTCCGCCCATGGGCTCCCCCGCTGACTCAGAGTCTCCGGCCCCAGCTCGTGGAGGGTGTGGTGAGCGCTCTGTTCCCTACGCGAGGGGAGCATACTCCCCCGCCTATGGCTCCGCCACCAGCAGCGGTGTCCGATGCGGACCACAACGGCAACGACGGCAACAATGCGCCAGAGGTGACCGAGGTGGAGATGAGAGTGGCGGTGCGAAGGCTGAGTGCCAAGAACATCGCCCCAGGACCCGATGGCTTGCCTGGAAAAGCCTGGGTCCTGGCCATGGAGGAACTCGGGTCTCGACTGAGAGGGCTCTTCAGCGCATGCATGGAGAGGGGCCAGTTCCCGCTTCGCTGGAAGACGGGGAAACTGGTCCTTATCGCGAAGCCGGGGCGCCCCGCGGACTCTCCGTCCGCGTATCGGCCCATTGTGCTGCTCGACGAGGTGGGCAAGCTCTTTGAAAGAGTAATTGCAGACCGCCTCGTCGTGCATCTGGCACGGAAGGGGCCGGATCTTGCGGACGGCCAGTTCGGATTTCGCAGGAGGCGCTCCACTGTGGACGCCATCATGCGCGTGCGAGCCCTCACGACGGGGGATGCGGTGTCCCGGGGCAGGTGTGTCTTGGCGGTGTCTCTGGACATCGCCAACGCCTTCAACTCCCTGCCCTGGAGTTGCATTGGTAGGGCACTCCGGTACCACCGGGTGCCCGACTACCTCTGTCGGGTGATCGAGGCCTACCGGTCGGACAGGTTCATCATCTACCCCGGTCATCAGGGGGAGTTGAAACGGCGAGAGATGTCGTGCGGTGTTCCGCAGGGATCGGTACTAGGGCCGCCCTTGTGGAACATCGGGTACGACTACGTGCTGCGCGCCGACCTCCCCGACGGGGTCAGCGTGGTCTGTTACGCAGACGACACGCTGGTCCTGGCGCGGGGACGGTCGTACCAGGCGGCGGTCGAACTAGCGACGCGCGGGGTTGCGACAGTCGTGGAGAGGATACAGCAGTTGGGACTCGAGGTGGCATTGCACAAGTCCGAGGCCATGTGTTTTCACGGCCCTCGGAGCGCGCCACCTCCGGGCTACCAATTAACGGTAGGAGGAGTTCACATCGGCGTCGGGTCGACGATGAAGTACCTGGGACTCGTCCTCGACAGCCGGTGGAACTTCAAGGAGCATTTCCGACGTCTGGCTCCCAGATTGAACGCGACTGGGGCTGCACTCAAGCGGCTCCTGCCGAACCTGGGGGGTCCAGACGCCTCCTGCCGGAGGCTCTACGCAGGCATCGTTCGGTCCATGGCCCTTTACGGTGTGCCGGTGTGGGCGCCATCGCTACGAAAGCGAGTGGCGGCCCGGCTAACCGCCTGCCAGAGGGTCATGGCCATCCGGATGATCCGCGGATACCGTACGGTGTCCTGTGAAGCGGCGAGCCTCCTTGCTGGCCTACCACCGTGGGATTTGGAGGCAACAGTCCTTGCACACATGCATGATCTACGCGTGGAGATGCAACGTCGGGGCGAAACTCCGCTGCCGCGACAAGTCGCGGCACGGCGGACAGAGCTCCGGCGGGATCTCATGGTGAAATGGCGAGAGCGATTGTCGCAACCTCGTGCTGGCCCCTCTTTGAGGCGTGGCTGGAAAGGCCCCACGGCGTCGTCACCTTCCGTTTGGCGCAGGTGCTGACCGAACACGGCAAGTTCGGTCCGTACCTGTACAAGATTCGTGCGGAGACGACGCCCGGGTGTCGCCACTGTGCGGACCGCCCGGTGGACACGGTGGAGCACACAGTCGAGGTGTGCCCCGCTTGGGAAGAGCATCGCCGTGTCCTCGTGGGGGCGATCGGCGGCGATCTCTCGCGCCGGGGCTTGGTTCAAGCCATGCTCCGGAGCGAGGAGGAGTGGCAGGCGGTCGCCTCCTTTTGCGAAGCAGTGATGCTAGTAAAGGAGGAGGCCGACCGCATTAGGCAAAGGCGCACACGCCGCCGCCGCCGGGTTTCCGATCCCAATTTCCGGCCACCGCAGGCGCGGGTTCGCGGACGGTGGGCAATGGGTAGCTCGCTGTCCGTCCGTCCGGTAACAGACCGGTCCGAGCTCAGGTCGTCTACGGCGCGCACCGTTCCCGCGCGCCTCAAGGAGTTGTCAGCAAACTGTAGGGGTCCAGCAGGGCCGGAGCCTACTGGGGCCCAAAGGTTATGTGAGACTGTCACCACGGGCCCCAGGATAAAGGCAAGGAATGGAAAGGTAGGTTTTTAGTCAGTAAAAGTCTGACACTGTTTCCCGCCCCACCCAAGGGCGGGATTCGTCATTGGATGATTTTACCTACGTTAAAAAAAAAAAAAAAAAAACCAACCCGCACTGGGCCCGCGTGGTAGATTACGGCCTCTCATAGAGAGGAGGCCTGAGTCCCAGCAGTGGGAACATTAAAAAAAGCTGATGATGAATAAGTCACATATACTTTTTTTAGAATAATGTTATAACATTTTAATTTTGACTGACTGTTTGGTCTAGTGGTTAGTGGTCCTGACTGCTATGCAGGACGTCGTGGGTTCGATTCCCGCCCAGGACAAATGTTTGTGTGATGAGCATGTTCTGTGTCTGGGTGTAATTTACTCGTATCTATAATATTTAGGAATATATAAGTATGTTTATCAGTTGTCCACTACTCACAACACAAGCCCTGCTTAGCTTGGGACTAGACGGATAGTTGTGGAAAAAAAATTATGGAAGAGAAAATCTATTCCTGAAAAAAAAAACACAATTGCTTACTTACGACGTTCATTCTAAACATTACATTACATACACACATGCACATAATAATAATGTACATTTTGATACAAGTGCAGAAAGTTTATCATTGCGACCGAGGCGGAATTCTCATGAGCCGTAGGCGAGTGCGTTATGGAGCCGAGGGCTGCAGTGACAAATTTGCACGTGTATCAAACGACGTTTTTCAATACACTTACGAAGAAATACTTTCTCTGAAAATTACAGGGCATTTTTGTTCATTTTGTATTGAAGACAACTTTTCAAAGTTGTCAGACTTTATAGTTTTAATTTAAATGGCAGCAGGCTATCAAAAGTACTTTTTTACCTTAATCAAAATGTCTGGCGGCGGCGGCGTAGTATTTAAAGAATTCTCTTCAAATCTTAAATTCTACATTTGTTTTCACAAAATAACACAAATAAATAGGTTATACACATGTTAGACAATAGTATTTAATAGACTTTTTTTCCCGCGTTTATCCTTTGCAGGTTGAAAGAGAAGCAAGGGTATCAAATCGTTATACATCCTAATATTAATAAAAATAGAAATTCAAATATTTTTGAATTTAGAACGCCGATAAATGTTACTTTGTTGGCAATAACAAATTATTGTGTAAGTAATCATTTTTATTTATTATATTCTCATCAAAAACACAATTTAAATTATCATTAGATATTACAACCGTAAAAATATCCGCCTCTTTGCTTTAAAAAAAATCACCCTTAACCGTGACGAAATAGGAATGACAAAAGCCCTTGGTGTGATAAATTAAAAAAAAGCACGCGGGTGATATACTCGTACATGCCATGTCGAACCTAATCGTAGTGCGATAAGAGGCAGTTTTCGTGTAAGTGTATTGAAAAAGAGTTGATATACCTACAATATAAGTGATGCATTACTCTCCAAAGGAAAAAACATCAACACATGAATAAATATCGATTTCTACAAGAGTAGCTATATCATTAGGAATGTTCTATTTGTGAAACCCGTGCATTCATTTATTTTTTTCCAATACCACTCGCCAGCAAAGCTAGTTTTCCAATAATTCTCCCGAGACCGCGTTAGATGATGATATTTTCTGTATTCATGTTTACTATATATGTATACTATTTAGATTTCTATAATAGTGTTGTATATAGCGATTTCTTTCAATCTAGTTTTCTCTCCCCAGTTTCTTAAACATCTGTTTTTATTACTCTATACCTACTATACTCTTACGAAAAAACGATTTTGTTTAAACCCCAATACTTCAATCAACTGGTTCCCAGAATATCGACAGATGATATAACTTTATACACCACACTAGCAACTGTAGTCGCTCGGAAACCGAACTCGAATGGAAACAGGCTAATGAAACGTCTGTCAAAACAGTCCAGTTCAAATTTTAATTGAAAATTGCTTTTTGAACCCTTCACACTTCACGTTGTTTAAGTTAGCTGACGAGTTTGATCCCATTCTGCCTATTAATTTAGTACAACATATGGAATAATTTATTGGGCTGCTTTTGCAGTGGACAGGTCCATGAAAAAAAGCCTTTTTTGAACGCGGGAAATTATAAAATAAATTCATTTTTTCAATTCACAAACTCATTGGGCAGAGCGGGAATGTCAGACTTGTATTGACTAAAACCTACTTGTAATCCTTCAGTTTTTTTTTATGGTAAGATACTCATTGTTCACTGTCTCCAAACCCATGCCCACGGTAGCGTCAAACTCGCCTGTACCAGGATCGGACGCGAGAAGTCATCACCACTGATCTCCACAAAGAAACGGCGGCGCTCAGCCCAAACGAGGTCGGTCTCCACTGTATGGTCTACCGTGCCCTCCAAGCGGTTCAAACAGTGGTGATATGGGATTTATCTACCCACTGTACCCGAAACCGAAATCTCCCGGAACAACCGTGTCCGGTGAGGACCTACATCAGGTGGAAGGTGCCGCATCTATAACCACTCCTCAAAGACGGAACTTAACACTGCGATTGTAGTATTCCCTATGTTTCATTTTGAATGGCTTTGAAAAAAGGTTTTGTTATGATCCCTAAAATGGGCCTTAAAATTATTCAAATGTGAATTATTAAAATATCTCAAGAACCGTCATTTTGTAAACCAAAAGCGATCGGTACGTACATGAAAATTACTTCGATTCCAAATCGTTTTATACTCGTTTGATATTCCCAATTGAATATTTGGGACCTTTATTAAAATACTTTGTGAGAAACGGTAACACCGCCTCTAGCATATTGAATCAATAAAAACTTTCTAAATATGGCTGTGTGGAATCCCAAACACGAAAATTCGGGACCGTTCAATGTCGATTAAGAATACATCCTATAAACGTATTTACGCACTTAATTCGAAAAATATTGCCTAACTTAGGGAGAGAATGCCGGTAATGGCCTTCCTACCCTTAATAAGTTACTGCCATAAATTATTCCGTCTTTATTAATGATGCAAACAGAACAACGATAAAAACCAAGACTATAACGAAAGGGCAAAAAGTAAAATCAAGACGAACGAATAGAATAACCTTAAAGGAAATGAAAATTTTCTCCCTGATGAGAAAACTTAAGAAGTGCAGACAGGGAACCGTGAAAAACCACAAGGAATCCAGCTAATGGAGTTATCTAGCGAGCTCAGGCGTATTAAAGAAAGAGCAAATTAAAGAGGAGGAACCAAATGAATAATTGTCTGCTTGTTAAAATATTTCCCGTCGTTTTCTTTTAACTGAAAACGCTAGTTAGGTGGAGGATTTATAAGAAAATGTTTATTGAATTCTCTCGTCCTTCTTTAATTTGATTTAAGCAGCGTATTTTTTCTGAATACTGAAAATGAATACCTAAATCTCTCATGAATCATGAGCCGCGGAAATTGGAAGATACTTTTCACAAACAAAAAAAGACCTTTCTTTAAAAATAAATACGTTGAACGATGAGTGTTATTTTGGGAACGTCGATGCTGAGAATCGTACTTTCGTCTGAAATAAAACACGTATTTGGAATATTGCACCTCAATTCGAATTTCTTAGGATTTACTGAAAACGAAACTCGTGGTCCTAGAATCGTAAAGGGCAACTGAAGGCCCAGTTGTGGTTTTAGTCAGCAAAAGTCTGTACCAAACTTCGCCGCTCCACCCTATAGTGTCTTTTGAGGCGGTGAGGCCCATCTTTGAGGCGTGGCTGGAAAGACCTCACGGCGTCGTGACCTTCCGCATGGCGCAGGTACTAACCGAACATGGCAAGTTCGGGACGTACCTGTACAAGATCTGTGCGGAGACGACGCCCGGGTGTCGCCACTGTGCGGACCACCCGGAGGACACGGTGGAGCACACGGTAGAGGTGTGTCCCGCTTGGGAAGAGCATCGCCGTGACCTCGTGGGGGCAATCGGTAGCGATGATCTCTCGCGCCGGGCCTTGGTTCAGGCCATGGTCCGGAGCGAGGAGGAGTGGCAGGCGGTCGCCTCCTTCTGCGAAGCAGTAATGCTAGCAAAGGAGGCCGACCGCATCAGGCAACGGCGCTCACGCCGCAGCCGCCGCCGTAATTCCGATCCCGATTTCCGGCCACCGCAGGCGCGAGCTTGCGGACAGCGGGCAATGGGTAGCTCGCTGTCCGTCCGTCCGGTAACAGACTGGACCGAGCCCAAGTCGTTTACGGCGCGCACTGTTCCCGCGCGCCTCAAGGAGTCGTCAGCAAACTGAAGGGGCCCAGTAGGGTCGAAGCCTAATCTGGAGCTTTGGGGAGGTATGAAAATGCATACCAGGGCCCTGGAACCAAGGCAAAGGAGGAACGGAGTAGGTATTTAGTCAGTAAGAGCCTGACACTATTTCCCGCTCCGCCCAAGGGCGGGGGATGTCATTGGATGATTTTACCTACTTTAAAAAAAAATCCTAGAGTGTCTTGGAAAAGAAAAAAAAGAAAAATATTTTATTTGGTAAAGCACAAGACACAATAATTAGGTAACACGAAACAAAAAAAAAATAGAAACGATGATAACCCCCATCCCCCTTGTGGGGATGATTTCACACCTTAAAAAAATAGATATAGATTTATGATGATAGCCAATGAAGGAACGGGGTAGTTTTTTTGTCAGTAAGAGTCTGATACTATCTCCCATCTCGCCCAAGGGCGGGATTTCTCATTGGGTGATTTTACCTACCATAAAAAAAAACCACTTAAATAAAATACATTGAATTGGTATTATAAAAATAATACCATTTTCTAATTCTATTGATATCTACGCACGCAAGCCAAGAATTTGTCAAAATCAAGAATTATATTTTAGAATAAAAATATTACCATTTTTTTTTTTATTTCAAATCTATTCTATGGCCGATTCTGAGCATACGTCTTTCAGGCTGTGCCTTTATTAAGGTACGTGTTGTATAGTATATTGAGTTGGTTCATCTACCTACCTAGTCTACTGGCAACGTGGGAACATTCGAGTGCCGTGTTCAAACGATGGGTGACGCGTGACTAAGGACCGTTGCTCGCCCCTCACTGGATCGAGTTACTCGCTCTGTTTTTATATTTTTTTGTTCACATAATACACTTTTTTGTTATGCCTTAGAGGGGTTCCTTTTTTTTGTTAAAATATTGTGCTGTTTGTAAGCTCTTCAGAGTTCGTAAAACGTTTTTCTCTAAGGCAAATGTTTAGTAGGTACTCATGTAGTTTTGTTTGTTTAGAGAAAATCTTGAGTGCTCCCTGTGTTAGGAAGAATTTTGTTTTAAACGAAATACAAAATCAGATGCCGCGAAATTCGGTTTCAAGATCTTTACCTACTTTTTACCCGACTGCGCCAGAAGGAGGGTTATGTTTTTCGAGAGTATGTATGTATGTATGTATGTATGTATGTATAATTGTTTGGCACGCTCTGCAGCCTGAACGGCTCGATGGATTTTAGCTTGAGAGGTGTTGTTAGATTCGTATTTACTGTGAGAGTGACACTGGGTATATCAAAATAAAAAAAACAAAATGTCGGATTTTTGGCGCCAAATTCAAATATTTGGCACGCTCTGTGGCCTGAACGGCTCGATGGATTTTAGTTTGCGAGGTGTCGTTAGATTTGTAATTACTGTGAAAGTGATATCGTAAAAAAATAAAAGTAAAAAATAAAAAATGGTAATTTAAAAAACTAAAAAACCCGACTGCTTTTCTGAGTATTCATGAAAAAGCCCTAAAACAAGAAAGTCGTTGTAGCAGTCGGGACCCATTCTAGAAAGTCAGCCGTCTAGTCAGTAGATCTATGATGTAATGGGTCCCGACTGCTACAACGACTTTCTTGTTTTAGGGCTTTTTCATGAATACTCAGAAAAGCAGTCGGGTTTTTTAGTTTTTTAAATTACCATTTTTTTTTGAGGTTTGATCTATCTAATGGCTTCCCCTGCTTTAGATAGGAGAGGGAGGGCGTATCAGACTTTTATTGACTAAAACCAAACCCAAAGGAGGAGTCGTACCAGGTGGAGGCCGAACTAGGGGTTGTGACAGTCATTGAGAGGATCCGGCAATTAGGACTCGAGGTGGCACTGCACAAGTCCGAGGCTTTCATGGCCGTCGGAACACACCACAACCGGGTTCCCATATAAGATCTTTAACTATGCATTTTGTATAATAAAAATACTGATTCAGATAAATCTAGCGCAGTTATATGTCATAAAGTTTGAGCTTTGAATGCCACACAGAGAAAGTGAGATAGAAGAACTAGAGGAGTAGTAAATATTTGTTTTATTTCATAACAACTTATACTAAAATGTGGAACAAAAGCTCTGAGTTTATTTTCTAAGTACACATTAAACAAGAAAAATAAAACTCTTAACTATTTTTTACAACTGCTCCGCTGATATGGCGTCAAAAATTAAACAAACGTTATTTCTTCACGTTGAAAGGACAGAACAGATTTGCCACGTGAGTAGACCATTTCTTGGACCTTTTATTTCAAGACTATTTTCCTTAGGGATAATAACCTATTTTCACGTGAGTGAAGCTGCCGGATCTAACTTAAATAAAACACAAGGCTTTAGCAAAAAAATAAGGTGTCTTATAAAAAATAATCTGCTTTGTAGATACCTAAAACATTTTAATAACTCAAGGAGTTGGTGGCCATTCATAGTGGAGTTCCATATCCGAGTCTGTGTTTCCTGATAGGAACAACATAGGGGTTCTTAAATCACTAGTGAATAGGTTACTTCTAGACAAGCGTGCTCCATCGTCGACCACGTCATCGTTTACCATCAGGTGAGATAACGGTCAAGCGCGAGCTGATCATTAATAAAAAAAAAGTTGTTAAGTATCTATATCATACGTATCTGCGGTGCAGCTCGGATCGATGCCCTTGCAAAGTTGAAAGTAAATAAGTGGCATCTATTTGATTTCCGCGTCGTGGCATCTGTTTGATATTTTTTACTGGTTTTATCGTAGAAAAAAAAATTAAGCGTACGTTATATGATTTTTTGCCAAGTAAAGAAAAAATTGACAAAAAAACAAAGAACTTTTTTTCAAAAACTCGAAGTAATATACGCATATACGAAATTAATTTCTTTAAGTAAACGAGTACCTACAGTTCATTGGCCTCGCTCAGCTGACGTTTACCTACGGAAATCAATTTCGAACATGCGTAAATTAATTCGAGTTTTAAAAAAAGTACTTAATTTTTTAATTTTCTATTTACAAATCGATAGTATTTCATGTACCGAATCGACCCTGCGCGGGATTAAAACGATCAAAATTTAACGGTGTAAGTATAAATCCCTCTTTCGAGTTTCGTACGTGTACAGTCAGGGCTCAAAAGTGCATTTGCACTCTACCGATAATAAAGTGTCTAGAATTTTTTTAAAAAACCTGATTAATGGATCATCATTCAGTTCGTTTGTACCATAGAACGTAAAGAATTAAATAAACCAGTTGTGGCCCAGTGGCCCTCTTTTACAAAGAAAGTTTATACACTTTAGCATTAGTAGAGTGCAACTGCACTTTTGACCCCAGACCGTACCTCCCGGTGATGTGACAACGAGTGACGTGGATGAACACGCTGTGTTGAGCCAGAAGGTTCCAATCATAGCTACATTACGTAATTGAATCTTATACAACCAGCCATATTAAATCGAGGTCTATTTCAGTTTAGGGCACTTTAAGTGAAAGAATAAAAATAAGCACGTGTTTTCGTCGAAATCATAATTCTAAGTACACGTTTTATTACTTTTTAGAGTTCCGTACATCATTCGGAAAAACGAGAACCTTAAAGGATCACAAAGTTCTCTGTCTGTCCGTCTTTTCGTCTGTTAGTCTGTCCAACAGTCAAGACCCTTTTTTCAGGAACTTGTGAGGTATTAAGCTGAAATTAATATTAAATACTTAAGTACGCTCCCCGTGGTGTAAAATACCTACAGGTATTCAGGCGTATCTGGTTAGTTTGGAAGCCGATCCTAAGCCAGTTGGGAAAAGGTTGGAGATGATGACTCAGACCTGCTACTCCTTGGAGCAGTAACTTCTAAGACAACGGAATCTAAAGACATTACCGTTTATGTTTAGGCACAAATTTTGACAATTGCAAGGAAATCAAAACCTACTTATTTAAGTAAACGTCAGCTGAGCGAGGCCAATGAACTGTAGGTGGTTAATTTCGTACATGCGTGAATTAATTCGAGTTTGAAAAACAGTACTTTATTTTTCATTTTAATCTTTACAAAAGGGGTGTTTCATGTACCGAATCGACCCTCCACGGGATTAAAACGACCAAAATTTAACGGTGTATGAGCAATAGTGACGCGATAGCAACTGACTGTGATGAACACGCTGCGGCGTGCCAAGGTGGCCTAAATAAAGGCGCTATACTTTTAACAAATAAAATATTCACAAAATTACTATTGTTTTAACTATTTTTGCTTAGACAATCACGAATTACTCACAGATTCAAAAGAGACAGTTAATTATACCGCTATTTTTCCGACTTTATAGAATATATAAATTCAGTGTTGTAAACAATAAAACTTACTCCTAGTTATTGAAAAAAACGTCTCTCATAGTTTTAATTTTCCATTAACTGGTTAAACTTGTTATGAAAATACAAAGGAGATAAATTAAACCACAATAACATCGTGCGAGTTTCATTCGTACGCGTAATAGTGACGTGACAGCGACTGACTGTGATGAACACGCTGCGGCGTGCCAAGGGGGCCTAATTACAGCTTACACGACCTGATATGCCAATCTTAAATTCTCATTGTATACGCCTCCCGTAGAGAATATACATTCGAGGCGGTTTTCAGTTTCTAAGTAGATAGAGGTGAAATGAAAATTCTTTTGTATCTTGGCAGTATACATTTAATGTCTTTGATCGTATCGTACCGAGTTTCGACTAAAAACGGTTTCGGCCAAAAATTGCAGAAAATTCATCTCGACCAAAACTACCTTCTTTGAACTGAAAGTACTGTTCTTTTATTAAAACTTTAAGTACTTTACTAGTGCATAAAGTTTAAACATTGGACTGAAGTTTAAAAGGCGAACTTAAAGTTTTAGCTATTTTCTATAAGACGACCTTAGGGTGGTTTTTTTTTTTTTTTTTTCGGTAGGTAACATCATCCAATGACAAATCCCGCCCTTGGGTGGAGCGGGAAGTAGTGTCAGACTCTTACTGACTAAAAACCTACCCCGTTCCATTCTTCGCCTTGGTCCCAGGGTCCCGGGTGCCATTTTCACATACCCTTTGACCCCAGTAGGCTTCGGCCCTGTCGGGCCCCTACAGTTTGCTGACAACTCCTTGAGGCGCGCGGGAACGCCGTAAACGACTTGAGCTAGGACCGGTCTGTTACCGGACGGACGGACGGCGAGCTACCCATTGCCCGCCGTCCGCGAGCCCGCGCCTACGGTGGCCGGAAATCGGGATCGGAAACACGGCGGAGGCGGCGGCGTGTACGCCGTTGCCTGATGCGGTCGGCCTCCTCCTTTGCTAGCATTACTGCTTCGCAGAAGGAGGCGACCGCCTGCCACTCCTCCTCGCTCCGGAGCATGGCTTGAACCAAACCACGGCGCGAGAGATCGCCGCCGCCGATCGCCCCCACAAGGACACGGCCTTAGGGTGGTGCAGAAACATAACATGGCAGGTACAACTTAATACAAAAACCTAAACACCGATTGTCGCATTCGTCTATCTATATGTGTAGGTAATTTAAATCATTTTGTCAAATTGTTTAGGATTTTATAGAATTTAAGGCCTATTTTTCAAACAACAGAGAGTTTTGGCAGTGTATCAAAACTGGAAGAGGAACCGAATATTACATAAAATTATACGAAAACGGTTTTGGTTTCATATAAAAATCTTGTATCGATCGGATACTAATATAAAACCAATTTTGCAATTTTATATTGTACACAACTATTTTTTAATTAGTGCAAATACTTAAAGAGCTTATTAGAAAAGGTCTTGTTATTATTTAAGTAAAGTCTCAATAAATAATATTCATAAACAGCAAAGTTATGAGCGTTTGTTTATATCCCAAAATCTCACTCAATTTATGGAAAAAATCAAAAAATCAAAATCAACTCTTTTATTTCAAATAGACCATTTACAGGCACTTTTGAATAGTCAAAATGTCGGTCAGTCAAAAAAAAGTGAAGCTAAATTGCACGTTCCAAAGCGTAGATCTCTATGGAGAAGAACGTGCAAGAAACTCCATGGACACTCTTTTAAAATCATTTTAAGTGTTACAATAATCTTGGTTACATATTTCTTGTCGCTACAATTATGTGAGCACCATGTAGAAAAGTAGTGAGAAAAAAAAAAAAAAAACTAACTAAAAATAGAAATTGAATTAAGCCACTGGCAGCAAAGAGATGACCAGTCTCAACTGACGGCGCCCGTTCACGAGCATGACGCGTGCCTCAACCCCACTCTGCTCAACCATTATGAAGGGAACAGAATGACTCAATAACACGCGCCACCATCAGCAAGACATTTGAGTGAGAATGACAAACTCTCAACTGCCATGCTTATTTAAGTCAAACAAATTGTAACCTAGTAAAAATGCTCCATGGGACTTCACATTCACAAAAATTTGATAAAAGTGCTTCTACATTATACAATGCTAATGGTTCCAAATAAGAAAAATAAACAAAATAAGAGCATTAAAAGGTCATAAGCTTCATTAAAGCAATATCATACCATTTCGAAAAAAACAACATACGGAAAGGGTAATAGCATCTCTTCCAATATTTATAAAACTATAAAAAAACAAAAAACTAATTAGTAGGCAAAAGTGTTAGTGGAGCAGGACCAGCATTTAGCCAAGCATTTTTATCGAGGATATAATCTTCCACTTTATAATATGCTTGTCTACATAGTGTGCGTTTAATGCATGTTTTAAATTTGGATTCATTCAATTGAATAATCTCAAGTGGTATCTTATTATAAAATTTTACACAGCATCCCATAAAAGAATTATATACTTTAGCCAATCTGAATCGAGGTTGATCTAGTTTGTGCCTATTCCTAGTATTAAAATTGTGCCTGTCACTTATCTTAGTAAAAAGATGAATATTTTTCCGAACGTACATAATATTTTCATAAATGTATTGAAAAACTGTACAGGTTATTGTTTATGAATGAAAGAATGGCAATAAAAATGGAAAACCACTGCGCTTAGTATTTTTTAGTATTAGTTGTTATGAATGATGGTTCTATTATGAATTTACCAATAATGACAAATTTTCATGGAAAATTTTGGGATTTCGTTTTTTATACTTTTGACTACACAAATATGATCATTACCCGTTACTGATTGAGCCCCATTTTTATAAAACCGAAATACCACTCACTGATTAATCACGAAATCTCAGAAACTATAACATCTACAAACTTAAAATTTGGCAGGTAGACAACCGCTAAAAACGGATTTTACAACACTCCACCCCGAAGGGGATAAAACGGGGCTTGGAAGTTTGTATGGAGAAACCGACTTTTATAAAAGCTAGTTTATAAAAAATAACCAAAAGGTATACAAATAAATAAACATGCTATTCAGTTTCCATTGCTTGATTCCTCCTAAGAAAACTGTAGCAGCAATTGAAAACAACATTGTTAAATATTATAAGGCAATCCTACAGCTACCAGTGGTAATATTTTAGCCATGACAGCGCCTTTAAGTCCAGGTAATAAGGACGAGTTTTGTAGCACAAGTGTTACCACAATTCGAATATCAATTGTGACGTGACAGTTCGTGACTGATGAAAACGCTGCGGCGTGCTAAGGGGGCCTAATTACTATTTACACACACCTTTATATGAAACCAATTTAAGACACCAATGAAAAACAAAACTAAAGAACCAGCCAAGTGTGATTCGACTACTAGGTACATAATAAATTATTATCAATAAAAATGGCAAAATAATCGTAGAGTGGCTAGCGCGGGAAAGGTAGACTAGGTAATCAGTTGACGAGAGCGAAGCCGTGAGTAAAAAGCTAGTTATTTATAATTACGGCAAAAAAATCATATTATTTTATGGGAGCCCCCTAAATTACCAATTTTATTCTGTTTTTTAGTATTTGTTGTTATAGTGGCAACAGAAATAAAAAATTGTAACAAGGAAATTTTTTACAGTGTTGTTACCAGAACGTGAATTTCAATAGTTCAAATATAAATAGTTAAAATATCTTACTAATAAAATGTACACAAACATTTCCTATTTATTTAAAGATTTATTTACACACACATTAATGTCACACACATATAAAATAAAGGCAAGAAGGTCTCTAAAGAAATCTCTTCCAGCGTTGTCTATCGTGAAAATAATTAAACAAACACACATAATCGCTTGAAGAGAATAAAACCGTTCCTCTTTATACGTTTTAAAACGGATAGAAAAAACACATCTGTTTGGATTTCATACAATTGGTTAAAACTAAGGCGACAAATGGAAACCTCATTGCGTGTTTCAATAGTGACGTGACTATATCTAATACAAAATCATCAGCCTCATAATATCCCCATTGCTGGGAATCAGACCTCCTCTCTAGGAAAGGGTTAGGCGATAACACGATGATGCCCCACGAAGGGCGCGTGGGGGTTATCGCCGTGGTTGTCACATAACTGTGAATTTTTGGTTCTATGACATGCCGGTGTCCTCAAGAAGATGTTTTCCTGCACCGTTTTGAAAGCAGTGGTGAGGAAAAAAAAAGAAAACAAAGTAAAACGCTTGTTCGGTTCTCGTAAGGACTGTTTACCACTGGGCCGCTACTACTACTGAACTACTACTATAATACCAAAACTCACATTGTGAAAATCAGCAACCAAAAGTCCTACAGATTCATTTCAATGGCATCGCGCAAAAAGAATTAAAAATTTAGCATCGCGACAATTAATGAAACTCACAATGACTTAGTGTGAGTTTCAATAGTAGGCACTGGTAATGGTGACATGACAGCTCATGACTTTGATGAACACGCTGCGGCATTCCAAGGGGGCCTAATTACAGCTGCGCTACACCCCGCAATGTTTTCAAGACCGATGCTACACCGCTCATTTATTTGTGCCTCACTTTCTCGTGTGTACCTGTAGGTATGTAGGTATCGCTTCAATGTGGTAGGGGCTTGGAAATGATAGCGGTAGGTATGGTTGCGCACGTGTTTGTATTGAGTGTATTTTTCGTAACGGTTAAAAGCGAAACAGAGTCTTGAAATGATTATGAACCATCTGTTTTGGAATGTTCTTCCCAAATGTGTGTCATAATGATACTTGGATAAGTCAAAGTATAATCATGTCTTCTAGTCTTAGATTAAATCAATACAGCGAAAGATAGGTGACTCGCCTCTGGCACGTGGACCGCTCAAATTGTGCCTATATGGCATGAATTCACATCGGTCACGACGATCACACACATTCGGCGGCTAACGCTATTTTATGGATTTGCCGATTCATGGACCATCAACACTTTCCTACCCTTATTTATTTCTTTATTTATTATATATTTTATTGTATACCTCATAATGTGGAGAAACATTTACAAAAACTAAATATACATTGTTTGGACTGAACGAAAGGAGATAGATCCTCCTCCTTATCACATGTTACTTGATAATGATCTTTTTAAATTCTTCCCTATTAATGCTTTTCAGCATTTTCCTAATTTTGTTGGAGTCGGCTTCGTCAAATCGGATACATCTAAATATCAGGATTTTATTTGCAAAGACTACATCCAAAATCCAATAGTTGGGTAACACGATATCTTTTGACAAGACTGGCGCCAGATTTCTTGGCTTTGAGGTCTACAGACCTTTGACAATCGATACGGATAATCATCTGTAGACGACAGCTGGGAGCAACAGCTTGAGATGCTTTCCAAAGCATGGAAGAGTCTCGATATGTTAAGGTTGCCACCTTTCCGCAGACGGACCGCGAAAAGTGTTGCTTAACCAAGGATATAAACCCTTCTCCTCAATCAACTTTAATTTCATAAATTCATCAAGTTGGTTAGAACGTTTTACGTTCAAATCTAGAACAATTTCCAAATTCATATCTAAATGGACCGTCTAAGATTACACAGACTACACCCCAAAACATAGACATTCAGAGAAATAATAGAGCAGCTAGCGAAATGTACACAGTACATTGCAAACTCGTCGTTTCAACATTTCAATGCATGCATTTCAAATGTGTTATGCTTCCTCTGTGGATGTGACGTAATATTAATGTTTATTTTGATATGAATTGAAATTCAAATAACAATACATTATGTTTTTTGCATAGGCGTAGCTGTACGCGGATAGCCAGTTTGATTGATAGTGGCCAGTGTTTGGCTTTTTGCCCAAAAATATTCTATTCTTTAGCAAAAAAAAAGTTTAAATGGCCTACCATAAAGTTTAAGGTTTTGGTTGAATGTCCAGTGACAATGGGCAGAGCACATTGCTCACAGAACAGATGTCCATTGGGGCCAAAAGGTTCGGGAGTGATGACCGCCTACCGGAAGACGCAGCATTGCAAGGCCTCTTACAAGGTGGACCAATGACCTGGTAAAGGTTGCGGGAATCTGATAGATGCGAGACGCACAAGACCGTTCATTGTGGCGACACTTGGGGGAGGCCTATATCCAACAGTGGACGTCTTTCGGCTGAAATTATGATGATGGTTGCATGACCTATGGAAAGTGTAGAGTATCCAGAAGAACGCTATTTTCGCGCAAAAAGATTCTATTCTTCAATATAAAAATAGTTTTTTTAATTGAAATGGCCTACCGTTAAGTTTTATGGGGTTGGTTGCAAGTCGTACGGAATGTCTTGAGTATTCATAAGAAGCGAGAAAAGACCACTGAAACTATCGGTGGAAGACGATGGTGGATGTAAAAGACGATATGGCAATAAAAGGGGGGATGAAAGAAAATACTGGAATTAAGATGTGTATGAAACATAAAATGATGCTGCACCGTCTCTAAATAGCGTAATATGAGCGGTGAAGGTAGCTAATACCGTGAGATAGTGAATATCCTCAGACCCCAGCCTCTGCCCGGGCGATTTATAGTCACCGAAGACGAGGGTTAGCGGACGACGAGCAATGGGTAGCTCGCCGACCGGCCATTTAGTGTCGCGTAGTGTAACCACGTTTGCCTCAAATAAATGTCAGTAAGATTGACTGGGGATTATTTGAAAGTGTTACCATTTACCGTGTCCCTAGATCACAAATGGTTTTAGTCAGTAAAAGTCTGACACGCTCTGTCGTCATTTGTTGATTTTTGACATAAAGAATAAAAAAACACCGTCTCTAAATAGTTTTTGGTTAAAGAAATAAGTTATCAATGAAAATATTTTTCATAGCAAGCTTTTATAGCGCGGTATATACTTTTATAATTAATACTCATCAAGACTATTCCAAAAAGTTCAAACACGATGTGGTTATCTTATGCGCTTATAACCGAGTTTCTATGGCCATCTTCTAGTTCCATCATCAGACCCCAGATACCATCTAGCACCTAAATACTCGTCAATACAAATCAAAAGAGCCCTAACTCGAGGGAGTTCTGTCGTTTACGACCGAGTTCCTATGGCCACCTTCCAGCTTCGTCATCAGAATATTGCATTGTCACGCGATTTACACATAGTAACCGGGAAGTGGATCAAATTTAATTTGCAAGATTTGACCACAGACAAACATCGGTCAGGTAAAACTAAATAAAAGCTTGTAAAAAGATTACTACTACCATCGTCTAGTCTTGTGCTGTACCACAGTGCTGCGATCTTAACTTGATTTTTTTTTCATAAAATATAATTGTTTGTGTATAAGTGGTGAATGCCAACGAAAGTCTCCATTATGCATAGAAGCACAATAGTTGCATAGAGAAACTACAAGAGAGCAATCTGTAACACAAACTGCACACGAACATAACTTTAGTTAGAAATTCAAAGTTTACAAAATGTTTCCATCAACAACAAACTGCTTTCTACAACAACTTAAGGTGTTTTAAATGCAAAATATTATATCTTCCACATGCGATCAACAACGTCACAACTTACATTTAACATTTTGACGGGTCATTTGGCGCCCGTCCGTGTACCAACCGGCACACAAAATATGACCAACCTTCACAAAATATATCCTACGAGCTTATCTTCATTGAAAAGTTTTGATGCTCATTTTATACTGAAGTTGGCTTCGAATTTTGTTAGTGTTAAACTGGGGTATAATGTTACGTAGTTTGAAGTGATTTATAGAGCCAATCATTCTCAAATTTTATTATGCGATAAGAGAGCCATGTAACTAAAACACTATTTAATAATAAAAAATGGTAATTTAAAAAACTAAAAAACCCGACTGCTTTTCTGAGTATTCATGAAAAAGCCCTAAAACAAGAAAGTCGTTGTAGCAGTCGGGACCCATTACATCATAGATCTACTGACTAGACGGCTGACTTTCTAGAATGGGTCCCGACTGCTACAACGACTTTCTTGTTTTAGGGCTTTTTCATGAATACTCAGAAAAGCAGTCGGGTTTTTTAGTTTTTTAAATTACCATTTTTTATTTTTTACTTTTTAAGTTTTTTACGATATCACTTTCACAGTAATTACAAATCTAACGACACCTCGCAAACTAAAATCCATCGAGCCGTTCAGGCTACAGAGCGTGCCAAATATTTGAATTTGGCGCCAAAAATTCGCCATGTTGTTTTTTTTTTATTTTGATATACCCAGTGTCACTCTCACAGTAAATACGAATCTAACGACACCTCTCAAGCTAAAATCCATCGAGCCGTTCAGGCTGCAGAGCGTGCCAAACAATTATACATACATACATACATACATACAAACATACATACATACATACATACTCTCGAAAAACATAACCCTCCTTCTGGCGCAGTCGGGTAAATATCATATTGAATACACGCCCTTCCTAAGCTGCTCTTGGCAATTATACGCCAAATGTCAGACACTTCTGCATGACCATCGCTAAGTTAATTTTTGCTTGCACTCAAAACGAAAACTTCAAAGCGGTGGAGTTTGGCGTCGGCCGCATTATTCAAGAGATTTTTTTTAAGTGACAGAAATGGCCGCGATAGTACCTATTGGCCCTTTGGATATATAGCCTTTACATATGTAGCTTGATACCGGTTCAACCAACCGGTTCAAAGAACCATTGCCAGAGGCGTTAATTATCCTGAAAATTGCGTACCTACCAACATACGCA
The DNA here is from genome assembly GCA_958295575.1 of Leucania comma. NCBI lineage: Eukaryota > Metazoa > Arthropoda > Insecta > Lepidoptera > Noctuidae > Leucania > Leucania comma. The sequence goes on along the minus strand of OY282480.1, from coordinate 13,393,532 downwards.
AACACGGCTAATGATTTTTAAACGAAGTACCAACCTAAATGAAAAAAAAAAACGTTCCCGTCAAACCTTTTTAAAATTCGAACGTTCGACATTCAGTACCTACTCGTTCTACCCTTCCGAAGTGATATATAGGTTCCTCATAAATTATATTTATTAAATTCGTACTCGTAATGGTGCGGTTGTCACCCGCTGATGAATGGCCTCATCAGTCCTAAGGAATACCGTTCCCCGAGTACTAAATTCGTATCAATCATTCTCACGCATCGCTTCCTATGTAAATACGAGTTTTATGCGGCGACACGAAGCATTTCACTCGTAATGTGCGTAAATGTGCTCCTGTGGGACGCAGATCTAAGTGCTGTGTTGTTCGGAACCTTCATGCGCTACCGCTAATATGTTTGAAAATATATGTACGTCGTCGAGTGTCAATACTAAATTATGTATAGCCCTTTTTGCAAGGTAAGTGGTCTACGTATATGTTGTCAATATGCTATTAAGAGTAATGTGTTCGTGATATGTCGGCGGATTTTTGTAGGTCTTATATTTTCTAGAAAATCTTTACGATTATCATGAGCGTAAAAAGAAACCTAACCGACTCGTTTTATGTATACAAGCGATTTTTATGACCTAGAATCTAACCGTAGACTTATTTTACTTTTCAATGTGTGTCTGAAGACACACATTGACATACATAAATGCCTTGGTCTGGTTAGTAAGTATCTACAAAAATCGAGTCTTACTTTATTGCTTTGGGCGATAAAAATCTATTTCAAGACTTTCAAGACTACACGAATAAAATACACAACATTTTGTACCCTTTAAGAAATTACCATTCTTTTTTTTAAATACTAGAAACATTACGAATACGCTTGAACAAACAAAACTTGTAGCGTTTCTTTCTACACAGTTACCGCAACAATTCTCTCCAGCCAGTCATCTGCAGTTATGTACATTTGCCGCCCATTTGCTATCCAAAGAGGTTTTTGTAAAGAGTTCAACTGTAACAGGCAGATAAGAAACTACAACTTTTATATAATAGTATACCGCTATTTTACTTAGACTCTCCTGTAAGCTCGGCAAAACGCCTAGCAGGTAAGAAAATGGAGAGATAAAAGGTATGTGGGCTGTCTTAACAAATTAAGGTTTTTCGTGCTTCTGTGTAACTACTAGCAAGCAAACATAAAAATTCAGCTTATATTGTTACGGAGGTACAGGAACTCGCAACTTATCTTCATGGGCATAAGTAGATGAACTACATACCAAACGCAATAGGTAAGTATGTTGATCGTGCTCTCGAGAAAATGTCCATAAATCTTATCGAGGCTTGAAGGAACTAATCAACATGACTGACAGTTTTTCTTTTTTTTTAATTTATTTTATTGGATTTCTTGTCATTTTATTGGTATAACTGATGTTATTTTAATTATATATTTTATTTTATTTTACATGAAAATAGCAATGGGCGTAAAGTACCTGAAATTTTTTATTATTATTATATTAAAGTACATTTTTCAGTTATGTTTCGTCAAGTGCAGTGTCCTTAATATAAAATCCAGGCTGTTTTTGAGAAATTCAAGGTGGAAAAACCCAACATTACTTAAGTCAAAACTCGAACCAGTACCTCTACCATGAGTTTTAAGCAATAGTATTCGTCGCTACTCAACAAAAATTTGCCATACAAAATACGGCGTCGATATCGAGTAGCGACGAATACTATTGCTTAAAACTCATGGTAGAGGTACAGCACTCAGCAATACCGGTGAAATCGAATCTAAGGTAATAAATTTTAAAACTGTGTTCTACATACGCAAAGGTTGAAACTCTGTTGACGTACAACGACTTTGTTTGTTCTTCTAAAGGTCCTAAACAAACGGAGCTGAAAATAGAAACAAAGTCTAACTTAAAGCAAGGTTTACTTGCTATGTAAATAGGTACCGAAAAACTGGATTATAAGAGATATGAAATATAAACTGATTTTAGAAGTAACCTTCTTTAAAATATAGCAAACAATGCCATTTACATAATGTACACTTAGTTATTTATACATAATTAGTTATGTCAGTTTGAGTATTATTGTGAATTAACTGGTCACACTATTATGTGATGGTACCTATACACAGTAAATTTCAAATTTCCTCTCTATCAAGCCGCCAGCCACAGATTTTCCGAATACGAAAGATGGGGAAATATTGCCGTTATTTTTTTTAAATTGATATAAACTAATGCTTGACTGCGATCCCATCTGATGGTAACCAGTGATGCAATCCAATGCAAGGTCCAGGGCCGTGGTAACGCTTGTCGAATAATTCCGCAGTTCTGGCAGGTATCTACCCTAGTTAGTCCCGTTAATCATGTATACTACTATTACTACTACTGTTATTATTTTATTCTTTGTTTTGTGTATTACGATTGACATTTGTGATTTTTGTGTGTGTGTTTAATGATTGATTTTTATAAAATAATTGACTAATTTATTAAATTGATTTCAAATATTAACCTAACATAGTTTTAAGTTTCAGTCACTAACATAATATGGACATTGAAATTGGCTGAATTAAATGATTTTTTTTATTTTTTTTTATATATTTCATGGTCCCTACGCGACCTTATGACAAGGAAAATGTCTGCCTGTAAGCGCCAAAAAGCCGATGAAAACATTATTTCCGAAGCACGTAGACTCACAGTCAAGTTAATTTAAACAAAGTATAGCAAACACAATCCACCTCACCGCAACATGTTCTTTAATAAAGCCCTTTATTCTAACTTATACCAGTTAAGGATATGTCCATGTCTCGGCACACAGGTCACGTCCCCTTCGTATCTCGCCGAGTGTATCCGATGCTAACTGAATATTTGGTACACAGCTTGAAATGTACCACGTTTTATTATATAGCCAAACGTGAGCCGCTTTATTTACTTATTATATTATGTCAGGCTTGTTTATGTGGAGTTATATGAGGACCTATTGCGATCCCGCCGTGGCTATGTAATTTTGACACTATGTGTACCCGTATAAAATAATGTTAGTGTTTTATACTGGATATTTTACTGTCTCTTTCGTGGGTGGGTTATTAAATTTGAGGCCGGATTTTTAATCTGGATAATATATTTGCTTCAGTTTATAGCTCTTAATATTATGTGAGTTAAGTTTAAAAAGAATTTCAGTTAAAATGTTTATTTTGTAATCTGTTTGGCTTGTGATGGAATTTTATAATTGAATAAAAACCCTTATTCACATTTTACTAAGAGCTTTTCACTGTAAATGCCTATATTTAAACGACCTTAGTCCTAAACAGTTGACATTTTTTATGTTTCTACATTTACGTAAATGGTTTACGCTTATATCTAGAAACAACCTTTTTTTAGGATCCTTGAAAATTTAAAGGTTTCAGTTGGTTGGTGGGTGTTGGTTGGTGGTGGCTGGTAGCTATTATTTTCCATAAAAACATTCGAATATAAATATACTAACAAGTTTATCTAAGTAAGTCTCAGTAACTACTTATAAATACAATATAGGGTTACAACATTACCTAAATCTCCGTAGAGAATATGTTTAGCGAAGAATATCTTTATCTAAAGATAAGAAAACAAGTTTTCCGAGGTAGGGTTATAAAAACAAGGTTAAAAAGAATTCATAGAGCAAAGTTAGTGCACGTTAAACTATGCCATCTAGTTTAAACCCCCGGGCGTTTACATTACAGATTAACCTTGGAACTGCCTCTCCCTGCCTGAACTCAGTTTGAAGTTTAATTCAAATTATCGTAGCTGTGGGTAAAAATTGTGTTAATATAGTTTTTTTTAATTAGAAATTATGAAGTCTGGCCTAGTTTTTTAGAATACTTATTTAGTTTTTAATTAGAAATCAGAAGCGTTTAAGTATTTCAAAAGTGTCTGGTTTTTTAACAGGCACTTCTGATTAGTTAAAATGCCGGGAGTGATACGGTGATCTTACAGATTTTAGACAGTAAATCCCGCTCCATGCTAGAGCGGGAGAAGTCATTGTATAATTTTCCGCCTAAAAAAAATAACGGTCATACTGGCCGATTGCAAACAAATATTTTCTTACCGCATTAAAATCAGACCGTTTTCGAAACAGTGCTTTTGTTTTTTAAAAAAATCAACCGTTTGTTCAAAAAAAATATCATCAATACACGTATTGATAATATTTTTTATGATCATTCGGATGATTTTTTATTTCTAAAACTTTCAGAACACTATCTGAAAACAAATACGATGATAAAAACACCAATCCTCAATACAACTGTCATTTTCCCTTTCAATTTGAACGTACCAATTTTTACACAGAAAGGTTTTAAAAATAAATAAAATAATATTTCACGTGGAATGATTTATAAGAGCGACCTTGTTTACCTTTCTATACCTACCTACTTTTTCATTACAACTTCAAAGGGGCCGATCCCATATTCAATAATATATGAAAACGCCTATTTTACGTTTGAAAATAAATTTCGGTATCTAAATGTATTTCGTATTTCAATTTGAAAGTTATAAATCTTTTATGTACAAATGTGAGGTAGGCACCGGTGATTGATGACATACCGTTTTTTGACAGATGGATTGGTGACGGAAGGTACAGAGACTTCAATAAAGTCACAGATTATATTTAAAAAAAAGTTTGGTTTTTGGTTCCCTTAAAAAACCTAATACTTAGACCTATTTTCAAAATCTAAACATAAAATTTAGGTAATAAGAATGCATATACTTTTCTTTTTAAGTAGTGTGATGTTCTAAAGGGGAAAAAAAACCTTCAGAAAAGTTTTTTTATTCCTTTATTTTTCTTTTGCAATTTACCCGTAGTAGAAAAAACAAAGGCTATGTATTTATGTGTGTACATTAATCGTCACTATCAACACCCCGCGATGATATAGTGTACTCCTAGCCCAGTCCGAGCACGTCTGTTCATTCTTTATCCCAGTCGGCTCCCACGTATTATGGGGGTTAGTTCGTATCCTGCTTATAAGTATAGACAGGAACGTTATATCATAGTTATTTTAGCTAGCTGTGAAAAGCTTTAAGGGCCAAATTCACCATGAAATTAATCGCGATTATATAAAACAAAAGCAGTTTGAGCGCCTAATCGAGATTATAGCTTCACTTTGCGTTTTACCGCTATGAATTGAACCTAGTTTACGCTAAACTCTGTTTCGATTCTTTTGTTATCGCCCCTGTTTACGACACGTATCTTTAAACTAGATTACGCTGAGCTCAGTTTAGATGAACTGAGTTTTTATTTTGATTGATGAAATCAGCCCTAAGGCTGGTATGTTTTAATCAATAATTTGTTTATATCTTATTTTTGTTACTTCTTCAAGTCTTAACCTATTTACCCCTTTGGACTATACACACCTACAAGAATCTTACACATCTAAATCACAAACTATTATATATAATGCCCTGATTGAATCTAATATTTGATCTCGTGCCCCGAAGGAGCGCTTTCGTAGGTGAGAATATTAATTTGCATCACCACTGATGTATTCTTGCCTACTAATATTATACAAGTAAACAGGTATACAAGTATACACGTGTATATTGAATAACCATCTACAGTGTGTTTGTATTGGCAGAGCTTTGTTGAGAACCGTATTCTCTTGATATTATTATTATTAGTTAAAGAACATGTACCCCAAAATCCACACCCCACACTAGGAATTACTCTTTTATCCTAAACGCGTTCGCATATACGTAACTTCACATAATCAACGAAGACATCCGAATCTGTAACAACTATCTGCAGGTTATAAAACTATTACACTTAGAAATAACAGAGAGGCGTAGCTAATGCTGTATCAACGATACGGGGCCCCCGGGCTACAGGGGCCCCGAAATGTGTAACAATTCATAACATGTTATCCATGGGCCATCTAAATTTTTAACCTATCACGACTCCGTCTTACTATGTATCTGCTAATGGTAAAAAAGGCTCAATAATTCCTAAACGCTATGCGTAGCGGTTCTTAACATTCGTATTGATACGTGGATGTGACGTACCTACTTGCGTTACGCATAAATAGATAGAAACCTTATTTTTCTTTAATTATTCCTCCTTCCTCCTTTTACTTAAGCCTAATTTTTTTATTTACTAAAAATGTTTATCATCTTTTAAACATATTGGTGTTAATGTTTATTAGGGTTCTAAAATATTGTATATTTTCATGATACGCTAATCTAATATGATACGCGTACTTTGGTAATCTCCGCTAAATGTAAGATAGGCAATTCTTGAGAATACCTATCTTATACACAACAATAATTTTTCGTACGTTACCTCAAAATATATTGAGGTATCACCTCAAATAGGTACATATACCTACAAGTATATAGGATTATTGTGTGGGATGTAATAGATTGACTTTGAAGTAAATATTGTGATAGAGACGATTGAAAATATCATGTACAATACGTCGTATTTCAGTAACAAAACCAGTATACGCTGGTCTCTAATTCTATCAAAACTCTTTGGTATGGTAGGCCAGCTCAAGTTCACTGAATAGCAAATTCAGATTTATTGACAGGTTTGAAACATTGGCGTCACTATAATGAGCTTACCTACATTGACTGATGCTCATTAAAACCACTAGAAATATCATACCATCAACCTAACATATTCAGTCAAAGCTACACATCAGACCGCAAATAGTGACCCAAACGGGAAGTAACAGGTGGTCTAAAACTGCTTATGATTAACTAAACTAGTAACAATTCAGCTCGATAACTAAGCTTACAACTTTGTTTTTGTTCAACAGTACCTCAAGGTGTTTATTCTTCCTATAAATTGATCTGAATAACAGATGTTTGACTTGTAAACAACAAACATTAGCCTTCTTTAGTTATAGAAGATGTTGTTAAATCGTCTGTATCTGGGCTATCATTGTTTCGGCTGATAGATTTTCTCTGCTGGACATAATATCCCTCATTCTAGCCCTCTCAAGGCCTAGACCTATCAGCACTGCATTTTCTGGTACGCGGTCGCCTACTTTATTTCAGCCCGGTTACATGCCATCGTTTTAGTGACAACTCCCAATGGTAATCGGAGATTGTTGTGAAAGGACTACCACATTCGTAAACACCGTTACTAAAGTAACGCCGGCGGGATCTTTAGCGCAGTCAAGTCATATTAATGCATAAATGTTAAGGGGGATAAGGGAGCTACTCGAGCTCTGGGTCCAACGTCAGCCCTATGTTTTCCTGTCAGACCTATTAACACTGCGTTTTCTGGTACGCAGTGTCCACCCTGCGTGTCAAGTCCTAGAACGCAAAGGGCAACTGAGGAACACAGCTGTAATTTTAGATTTTTAAAAACGTTTTAAAGAACGGCCTATCTATTATCGTTTCTACAAACATCTTAAAAATTTATTAGTCAACAGGTCGATTTAATAATCGATCATCAGAAATAAATAAATCATACATTTTTTTTTTATTATACAGGCAATAAAGTCTAACTCATGTCAAACATCAAACGTCAAACCCCCTTATTTACTATACTCTTTGGTCAAACCATTCTCTTCGTTTGGCTTTGAACTTGCGATAGTGGATATTGTGTTTTGCTCTGTTTTTTTTGTGTATTTTCGTGTGCTTTTTAATATTCAGTTAGTATTATTTTGCGACTTTGGCTACGTATAAAGGGTTCTGACGGTTATTACTTTGACGAACGACCCACTCACGGGTACTGAGAGCTTGTAAGAATAACTTATTAAGAAGCAAAAAAGGTTAGTTTTGTACAAACAAATAATATCCTATTTTTTTTCTCCCTTGTAGCAGTTCTAACTATAGTTTTTTTTTTTCTTTTAAATGGTAGTAATATCAAAATGAAATAATGCAGTAAGCGTTGCTGCAACGTGAAGCGCAACTTTGTATATACTTTCGCCCGTCTCCTTTTGACACGAAGACAACGGGAGAAGCGAAGCGCATTAAAATTAAAATAAAAAAAAAAATTGCGGGAGAAGGAAGTCATTTCATTATTTTCCACATCAAAAAATCATTCAGCCCATCGGTCAAAAGAGTAAGTACTATGCCAGTTGTTATCATTCCATCGCTTACAAAATAACAGGAAAGACACTCGAATAAAATAACCGTTATTACAAACGTGACAAGAACCAACAACCTACGGTCACCCATAACGATATCTAAACAAAAAAAAACTGCCCCATAACTAAACTATAACAACGGCGCACTTGACTCACAAGCAGGAACTGTCACTACTGACCTTCTAAGTTACATCATTACAAAAGTACTCCGAACGTAACACAGGTTGCGTGTAACTGTGCGCTGTTCGTAATATCTACGCACGAGGGTGTTATAGGCGGTTATTCTGTGCCACAGAATAAATAGGTGCAGAGAGTCAATTCAGACAGTGAAAGCTCTAGCGACTGACATTAATTGATGGTTAACTGCCTCTTTTCGCTAATTACTTGGAGCTGGCTGTTGTAGAGATCTGCGGTTTCCCAGTGTTTAGATATGTATATGTATGATAAGTTAAAGCTGCGATACGTGCTCCATTTTTTGTGATTTATTCGAACATCATTGGTTTCAAAACGGTGAAGGACAAAATAAGGATTTTGGCATGTCCAACAAAAACCCACATCGGGTTTAAATTATGGATTTTGGTTCACTTCTTTTCACAAAGAGAAAGCCTGTATACCAGCTGTGGGTACTTTTTAGTTATACTTGGGCTACGTGAGTGCAAGTGCACTCGTGATTGTTTTGAGATCGCCACACGTAGATATGCGTCTAATTTGTCTGTACGTGAACAAAGAAAGTTTTCAGTTTCTCGTTTTTTTTTTTTCAAATTCTCACCACCGGTTGGTGCTAGTTAGTCATTAATATAAGCGTTTAAACCGATGCTTGGATCTGATGACTCAGCGCTACTATGGTGATCATAATTTTAGAAAACCCTCATCGTCCACCATTTCTTTCTGTACCTATCTATGCTGTATTATTCTGTGAACTCGCTATTCCGTGGATCTCCCTCCCCTTGCTCTAATGGCGCACGCTGAATGACGAAAACGCGCCGTTTATGATAATCGCCGTATTTCACGACCGCATAAAACCGAGTGGTGGCGTGGATGGGATTCTCCTAGATTATATCCCCCTTAAAAACGTAGTTAGGCGGTACGTCGATACATTGATTTCTAGGAGAGTATGTGGGGCGGGTTATTATGAGAGTATCTATTAACATTTTTATCAAATAACGCTTATTATCCTTGGAGATACAAAATGTCAATGCTCCTGAAACCGATTTAGTTAGAACTAAATCTTTATATGTAAAAGGAGAAACTGACTGACTAATATTATCAACGTACAGCCGAAACTACTGGCTCTAAGATAGCGAAGTTGCACAAGGCTTCCTTTTATGACGTGGGCGAGTACTAAGAACGAATTTTTGAAAGTTCAACCTCTTTGGGAGTGAAAAGCGGAATTTCGATTATATATAAAATCGCATTTCATGTTAAAAGTTAGCATTAATAATAAGCTAAGTAAATAATAAAGATCTGCACTATCAGTTATTTTTAAAACTACCCTCAAAATGCGTAGTTTTTTTTTAATATCGTGCGGATTTCATTACGCACGCGGACTTGCTCCGCATGCGTAACCTGTGCAAATGTCTTTTTCATCCAAGGATTTAATGTAATGCGTTCAATACGTATGCGGGACACGTTTTTTTACCTTTTGAAATTATTTGCATGCTGAGCAAATCCGCATGCGTGATGAAATCTGCATGATATTAAAACACCCTTAAAGTTTATATAAAACACTCTCGCAAACGAAGTCTCGGGCAAAATGTTAGTTTTAAATAAAACACTTCTATTCGTTTTACTCTAATTTATTTAAATAAATGACTGTCTACGTCATTACTTAATAGGACAATGAAACTTTAGTCAATTAATTCTGTCTTAATTGGCAAGATAAGATACCTTCAAAAGGCAATATTAAAGTTAAGACTGCACTTACTTAAATTAGTAACAGAGATTAAATGTTGAACAATAATAATTAATTAAATACGAGTATTTCATTCAAATTGTAGCAAATAATTTAGTTTACTTCTTGAACGCGAAACAAAGACTGACTTATGTAGTTTCCTATTGTGATTTTAGAGCCCAAATAACTGGAGAATAGCAATCGAAATAAATGTTTAGACCTTTGTTAGTCCTAGTTTCACACAAGAGCAGAACAATGAGGCAGGATAGTGGGTAGCACTGTACTGCTACTGTTTAAATGCTGACTACTAAATACTAACTTTAGGTACTGTGGTGACTAAAAGGAGTTCTCATGCCGGTAAAATGCGAACTTGCACTTTGGTCTAACTTTGAAGGTTTAAGGTGAAAAAGAGGTTAGCATTGACAGAGAGATTGTTTCAGACTGTAAATGAGTAAAAAATAGGAAATATATGATATAGTTTTTTATAATAATATAAGACAGCACAATATAACAGTTATAATACGTAAAAGCTGTGTGATTACGTCTCCACTAACTACAGTACCTATAATACGCAGATTTGTTTTTTCGTTCCATTTCGATCACCCCGAGTCGGCAACGCCTCCGATTCCTTTGTTCTGACCACGTGATTGAACATTGAGATGACGTCATTTCCATACATTTGATTCTTTCATTCGTCATACAAGTTCGATTGTAGATTATCAACTTGGCTAAGGGTTTAAGCCATATATTCATATTTCGGTAGAATGAATAAACGATGCGTTGGCCGCTCGATCAATTAGACATTCGATATTTTGAACACTCGATGTATTGAGTGTTCTATAGGTATATTGATATACCTATCGAATTTATCGATAGGTATAAATGAGAAATTCGTTTGGTATTTCAGTATACCTATCTGCTTATGCTGGTTTCAACGACGCTGTCCTTCCTAACTGTTCTGCCTCACTGTTTTGCCCTCGTGTGAAACCAACTTATGTGACAATAAAACGTTATTACCACTTGCCTCAATGAGTTATCAACCAAACTGTAGGAGCCCAGCAGGGTCGAAGCCTACTGGGGCCAAGGTTCGAAAGTAAACCCCGGGGCCCTGGAACGAAGACAATGAAGGAACAGGTTACAGGGTAGGTTTTTAGTCAGTAAGAGTCTGACACTATCTCCCGCCCCGCCCATGGGCGGGATTTATCATTGGATGATTTTACTTGCCATAAAAAAATCACTTACTAAAAAACAATCACCTACTACACTACATAATAAAGCACCGGAATTTTCGCGCCATTCGAAATTCCATTTCCAAAGAACCACACAAATATTTTGCGGTTAACTCCAATCTGTAATATTAACATAACAAAGTCGTAACAGATAGATTATGTGTTATTATTTGTATGTTTATCACAGCTGAGTGAGGAAATTGGAGCAATTTCTACAAATCTCTTTCTTATTTTCTTTGGGAATCAACTGTAGGATTTTCCTTAAGCAATTGGATTACTGCCGTAATCGGCGTCGCAGTCAACTGTTACTGCTTTCTTCAAGTCAAAACCTAGATTTGGTATACAGCTTGTGTAATAAACTTCATTGGAAGTGGCTTTAAGATTTATAATTGATTTGAGAAGATTTTGCGTTTTATTTTCATCCTTGATCGGAAAATTCTTGGTATTCTATACAAGCAAGATGAATGTACTTAAGACTTTTTAGGTGTGTGATAGAATTCAAATCAAGTACTAGTAAGATACACATCTGTTTAACACTTCGAGGTATACTTGTAAACGTAATGTTTATTTATTTCCAACTAGCTGCCCCAGCAAACTTCGTACCGCCTAGTAGTCGATTTTTTTTTTCATAGTTTTCTCACCGTTTAAACCTTCCCTGGAGTATTACAAATATTTCAAGACCAAAATGAACCAAATTGGTTCAGCCGTTCTCGAGTTTTAGCGAGACTAACGAACAGCTATTCATTTTTATGTATAAGAAGATTAAACATTTACAACAGCTATGTAGATACATAGATATTACACAAGTAAAAGGAACTGAAAAATAGGTGCATGTGTAATGCATATTTCAGCGAACGGAGAGCTGATAAAAGATGAAATGTTATGATATATACCCTAATTTTGATATGCTATTTATTTTGAGTACATGGTTTAGGTGGGAAATCATCAAATAACTCCTCTCGTTCTGGGTGGAGTGAGAGGGAGGGTCAGACATTTTTTGATCATAACCCGCCTGTACTGCGTGTGGTAAAAACTCATATGAATTAATGCTTACACTCCTACACTCGGCATTAACACGAACCTTTCACACAAACACATTCATTCCTTTCACATAATTTGCTGTGTTAAGTACTCGTAGATATTACTACCAGAAACGTCACGGTTGTACCTATTATATAAAAAGAAGCCGCAAAATTTTCGACTTTTGAGCTACAGGTCTGCGGACCTAGTTTAGGAGCTCGGGAATTCGACAACAATTTTGACTGACCGGTCCACTTACTGTTTCTCTGTATTATGTTCTGTGATGTGGTTTTTATGTATAAATAAACCATTATTATTAGTGGTCCTTTGCGTTCCAAGGTTACTATGGAATCTGCTTCCAACTTCTCTTTAATCCTGGCATCGGACCTAGCGAGCTCTATCCACACCTTCGGACGACGAGACCTATTAGGCCTATAACTCGCCATTCAAAATCCCGTGCGATTTTGAGTACCTAACAATAAAATAATAAGGCTTGCCTTGCTTATTTTCACAACTCCCCAACGCTGCATATGAAAGATTAGACTTTCCTAGTCCCAGAAACACAAACCTTATTAGAAATTAAACCAACCAGTCAGGCTGAAACACTGCGCTGTAGAACTCAAATAACCCTAAGTCTGTCGTGCGCCAAATTGAAGCGGAACTGGGCGGGGTAAATGTGTCGCGTGGGTAACCTATGGGCTAACACGGCCACCAAGTGCACTGTGGGGCAGGAAGACACATGCGACAGATTGAACTTGGCAATATGAACTTATTATTAATGTATTGTAACGAAACAGTTCATTTGCTGAGGCTTGAATTTGCTGTGTGGTCGATAGACTTTGTATCGGGGGGTATTATTACTTATTTTTGTCAAATAAGCATACACTACGGGGCAATAAGACACTGCGTCACATTGAACTTGGTTGAGCTTGGCACAAGAACGTTCGATTGCGAATGGCATGTATAATATACTCCATTGTGTCAAAATTTTTAAATTCAAGATTTAATAGATTTCTGTGAGAGTTATGTGGATTAATTAAATTCTATAAATTAAATGCATTTATTACCTACATATGTCACGACCCGTAAAACATAAATGGCTTAACACGGCAACAAAATGCATTACGGGGCAATAAGAATCTTGACCTCACTGAAGTTCGTAATATGAACTTCGTATCAACAAGAAAGTTTTTAGTGTAAAAGTTATATACAGCTATTTCGTGGTAAAAGATTGCGAGAGACCATTTTATTGAATTAAAGAAGAGCAGAATTGGGTGGGAGTTATTGCGTCGGATAACAGCAAAAACGGCAACCAAGGGCATTGTATAATGGAACAATATTAATAGTATTGCGAACAATAAATTTACCCGAACAAAAGTGAGGGAGAGGCCGCCCGCTATTAACCTGGTGGTCTAACATCAAAGTAGACCTGAAGAAAGCCTAATTACCAAAATCGACAACTCGGGACAGACTGTACTGGCGCAGAATTGTGAAGAGACCGCAGATGATAGTAGCAGGGACGGACGAAGAACAAGAAGTATTGCGAACAATAGAGTCAAAGTCTTACACAAACTGTGTGGAAACATACCATTTATAAGTTAGAAACATAAGCCACGCTTTTCGCCTCGCGCTTTTCGCGCTTTTCTTTGTCCACGCTGTGAGGTTATGGAACTCTCTTCCGCCTAGCATTCGAGATCTGAAAACTATTTCACTTTTTAAAGCCAAAGTAAAAGAGCACTATCTTTCCTCTTTAGTGTGATAAATATATATGTTATTTATATATAATATTTATGTATTTCTTTTTAGCATAAGGTATGTATAGTTATATAAGTATTTATTAAGTTAATTTTAGATTTCATTATCTCTTCTTTTCTTATTTCTGCACACTAACATCTACATTTCTTTCAATTTCTCCTTTCACAGATCTGCTGGAAGAAATTTTTTTTTTAAATGAGCAGTACCTTTGTACAATTTTTATAAACTGTTAAATAAATAAATAAATAAGGGTATTTTATTTTCCTTAGAAAACTCTGGTTTTGACGCTGGGTTTCATTTCTCGGAAAATCATAATTGGTTTATTGGAATTACTTAGATTCTACGAACTCAATGTACTAATAGAAAGGAAATAGATCCAAGGAATTAATGTTGCAAATAATTTGATAATAATATAGATCTACACTTCGCAACACTGCGCTCAAAAACAGGGTTCTTAGGTGGAAGAAAAAAAGCTGGCAGGATAAAATATGATTTGGCGAGTCACGTCAGCTGCATGCACATTGACCGCTGGGCGAGAGTCTCCACAAAGAAAACTGAAAAAGTCCGCCTCTGTGCCTTTATGTGCATGAAGTGTAAAATAATAATAATAACTGAAAATGAACAACGCCAACGAGATCCATTTAGAAAGAGGTAGCGAGACGTTCTTGCCTAAGTACTGCAAAGGTCAGTTAGAGGTCACTCGAGAAACCTACTCGTAGAAGAATTTGGAGGAAGTTTTTCACCAGTTGTAGCTATATCAAGTCAGTAATCATTTATTGTGCAAAAATATTAGCCAAAAATAGATTAGATTAGAACAGAATATAAAAGATCAGGTTAGACAAATGTCTTTTCTGTTAGCGTTCCTGCAAAACGCTAAGTGCAAAATGTATGACAATGACATTACCTGTCACGTCACTTATTACGTGACCTCTCCGTAATGTCATTGCTATGCATTTTTTTATTAGAGAAGACATTAAATTTGTGTAACGCTGCAGTACAGACAAGAATAGAACAAAACAGAACTCAGATATGATAGAAAAACTTTTATTCGGGGCAGAGATAAATATATCGACATTCTTGATAGTTACCAACGTTACCGATCGTAATAAACTTCAAATAGTCAAGTCTTATTGATCCTAAACAATTTCAATATCGAGCCTTAATTCTTCGAATATTTATAGAATTCGCAGAAAGTTGGTTCGTTCACATCTCGTTTCCACTTTCGGGGAACAAAGGGGAAATCGTTAAAATGTGAACTCCAACAAGTGTTGTCAGAGGAAATTGCCTTTTGATATACCATTGTTGTGGCCCCGATATTGTAACCGAAGATTACCACTGGCATCTTTACACGAAAATATCTTGAACAACGTAGATTAGTGCCGAGTGTGAGTGAATGTTTTTTGGGAGAAGATTTTAAATTTTATTTTTTTGTAATCGAGTTAGGTACCTAATCTATACAAGATAGATTTATAGATATAAGAACCAAAGCAAGCCTCATAAGGCAATAATACAACAGCAACATTTATAAGTTGTTACTTATGAAAAATAGATAGAAGCTTAATTTTCATCGATTTAATCCCATGAAGAAAAATCCGTAAAGAAATTTTTGTGTTTATCGCGTTCCTACAGACAGACAAGTGCGATGGATGTTATTATGAAAATGTATGTACAGTTTCCTCCACACACCCGCACTGCATTCCAGGCCTTAAAGAGGAGGCCTGTCCCAGCAGTGGGAACATTATAAGGCTAATGCTATGCTATGCTATGCTATGCTATGTACAGTTTCAACTGGATATACACAGTATTTCCAAAGTAGCAGCCTCATAATTTTTTACGTAGAAAATTGTTAAATGACTTGTCCTACTCTGGATGCAGTAAGAAGTATCACTCTTTTACTGACTAAAACCCACAGTCTTCTTTCAGTTGCCTTTTACGAGGGCCATGGTAACTCTTTCAAACACACAAAAACTTTCCCGTAACGAGGTTTGTACTAAACAATTATGAGAAAACAAAAGATAGATGCCCAGTGCAGTGTGTGTGTGCGTTGATGTACAGTGTGGAGCTCTTTCCCAGGATAATATGCCCTGTCACCTCCTTTCCTGCACCTTCTACGACTTATGTGAGGCCAACGCAAGAGCGGTCCATGTGGTTAAATACTGGTGTGGCCAAATTTGATTCAGAACGATACGAAAAAAGAAAAGATAAATAGAAAATAAAGCCGGGCATTTTATTCAACAACCTCCACAAAATCAATTCCAACAACACGATCGATGTTGCCTTCAGTCACACCAAATAAGAACGTACCTTAGTGGTATCGATACTACAGAATTGAATATGTGCCGACCACAGCCAACCTCACGAACTCGACCTAAGCGCAAGAACGAGAGAATTCAACCGATAAGTGTAAATTTCAAGCCCAATTTCCGAAAGCACAATCATTTCAATAGTCGTTGAGCACTGCGGCGATTTCGGCCGGGCGTAAAATCTGACAGACTGCAAACCAAACAAACTTGCTTCTAGCTAACTGGCAGTCGCCGGCAAACACTCAAGGAAACTTATTTAACTCACAAATGTCCTGTGTACACATAAATCTGTAAAGTCGGACGCGTAAAGCAGGTGCTTCTCACTTCTATCAAAGTTTGTGATTTATTTTACCGAGATGCTACGTAAATGTGCGAGTGGGACGCGTAGACAAGGTAAAGAAAAGTCTGTTTATGTCAGTTTTTGATATTTATATTCGTAAAATGAGATGTAGTAATAAAATAAAGGATTAACTGCTTCAATTAATTAAATATTTATGTATTTACTACCTGATCCGACGAAGGTTGTTCTGCCATAAAACTATCAAAGCAAAAAAGGTTACCAGGAGCTACCAAATATACCTACACAAAAAAAAGAGATTTTTTTTAACACAGGTCTCGGTAAGTCATAGTGGGTATTAGGTGCCAGCGCACAGGTGGGTGCGGGAGTAAAATAACTCCTCAGTCACCCGGATGGTCTGGTGACCATATATTTTTGCGGACAACCGAGTAATATAATAAGCTAATAACTTTATGATTTTTTCATGATACAGTTATGAAAATTTTTACATAGATTCTTTACATAAAAATACTAGACACGTGTTTCGGGTTTCACATATACTATAATGTATATAATAATGTTGTTTAGGAAGATTATGGATTATGAAGTGGTAATTTAATATACTCTTTCCATAGGACGCCAAAACATGATTTCTTTTTTTCTTTATTCTTTATTGTACAGAAAACTTTAAACAAACGATTTATAATAACAGGACAGCTGATGTACAGAGGCAAACTAAACCCACGATTTGGTTTTCTACAACAAACTTTAATAAGAAATTTTGTACACGAGGGCAACAAAGCATTTCAACATAAACTAAATTAAAACTAAAAACTCTACTAAATTAAGTTGTTATTATACCTACTGTTGAACTAATTAAGTACAACTGTACTAATTAATCTTTCAGACACTAAAATTGCATCTAATATTATTTCATAAATAAATTCTAATTTAACTAATGCAAACGTAGAGCTTAGTATTAGAAACTTTTTAGGAGCACACATAAGTACCCAGATATATCTACGACTAACTACAATACCAAAATATAATTAGTATCAAACTTTAAGCAAAAGTTTAGCAACACAACAGCATTACTACGCCCGTCTGAATTCAACATGAAGACCACAGTATAGCAAAGTTGGCTCCCTAAGGCACCAAATGTATAACAGACTACAAACAAACTTGGAGTACTGCGGCTGACATGTTCTCCTCCTGTGGCCCGTTATTGGCTTGTTCATACTGAATAATAGTTAATAACCATTATTAGTTAAACTGTGCATTCGAAATAATGAGCCAATTATATTATCAGCAGCTATTATTTCTGATTACGAATTAACTTTATCATGTCGGTGTTCTATGCTAAATTGCAAGCGTGATATTTCAATTTTAGGGGATAATATGGCTGCTTATTTGCAATTGCATACCTCGATAGATACTTTAATATTAAAGAGGCCCTAAACTACTACTACTACTAAAATCATTGGAAATCTTACAAGTTCCGAAAATACTCATATTTTTGTTTATGTCAGCGACTTCACTAGCGTGAAAGTAAAAAATGTGCCAAGGGAACATATTGCCTTGATAAAAAGTATCCTATGTACTATTTAAGGACATGGTCTAGCTATATGCCATATTTCATCCAAACTATTGAGCCGTTCGAACGCAAAGATGTGAAAACCGTGGTCGATGTTGAAAAACGTTGGCCTAGAAGTAACCTTTTCACTTTTGACCTAAATGCCGTATAGATAGTGTAAATAAAGAACTATCCGTTTGTATATTAGATATGGCAAAATGGTTTATAGAAAAGGATAAATTATTATTTATTCAAAAAATTAATTAATTTAATTTTGAATATATGAATTCAACAAATTTTTTCATAATATCTAGACGCTCAAACTTCTGTACAATTTTGCGCGTTCTTTTCGTTACTAGTCTTTGTAATATGGGAGTGTGTATTCCTGTGAGCTCTAGCTTCTTATTGACCGCCTTTGTACCCACAGATTTTAGATTATTTAAAAGTTTTTGTTACTATTTTGGTGCACCATAGACTTCATTCTATTCTATTCTATTGCTCATCAAATAATTTTTAACAGTCGCACGTAATGTTGTATGAGAAAGCATGAATTTTAATGTCGACCATCAACACGTTCGAGCCGCCGACTAGTATACTCTTAAAGTAACAAAACAAATTTTTAATTACTTTGGTCCACATAAATTACCACAAAACATTTAAACGTCCTCTTTGTTCTTCATTTAATGTGATGATCTTAGTAATGAATGTTAAAAGACAAGCGAATTCTAATAGTGAACACAAAGGCGAAGTGTTAAATGAAATAAAATGAAACTTGTCTTATCATGAGATTCAGAGATCAAAGTTTAATAGAACTGAAGGAATAGAACATTCCTAATTGCTTTGGAAAGTTCCTTCGTCGGTGAAATCACGTTCAGAGGAATTCAGTGCTTAGACTAGTTCGTTAGTAAGTTTAATTGAAAGATTTCAGTGTGAAAGAATGTATCTGGAGAACAAAGATATGGTGCAGTGGTAATCCAAAAGATTGTGGCACCTGCAGATATATTTTAACAAGCTTTTGAACCTATCTCCTTGTGTGTAATAGCAAAAATACAAGAATTCTGATATTAGCATAGTACTATAAAATATTTATTCAATTATGCTATTATATATAACAAGGGCAACGATATTTTTTGCGATTTTCATGAGAACTTTCAGCGCTGGGAAGATTGCAAATATCGGAAATTATCTTCTTGTATATACTGCAATCGTACTAATATTATTTAAAGGCGAATGTTTGTTTTTTGTTTTTGCAGGAGAACCAAGGTTGTCGACATAACCCGAAGAATCGCCTAAGCGGCAATGGGCAGGGCACATTGTGCGTAAAACGAATGGTCGATGAGGCTGAAAGTTTCTGGAGCGGTGACCGCGTACCAGAAGACGCAGCGTTGGTAGCACTTCCACAAGGTGACCGATGACCTTGTGAGAGCCGTGGGAATCCAAAAAATGCGAGACACACAAGACCGTTCATTGTAGCGACATTTGGTGTAACGTCCAACAATGGACGTTTTTCGGCTGTAATAATGATGATAATGAGTGATGAGTACTTGTGTGTGTGTACAGATATATTTGTTACTCCTTCGGGCTTTGGGATTTGGGTTAAATTTGGCATACGGGTAAACCATATCCTGGAATAGATCATGGGATAACCGATAATTGATATTTATTTTGCAAATAAGTTTAAAAAAACATTTTTACACGTCCATATTTTTTTTTTCGTTACTTAAAACTAGATAAGGCCAGTGTTTCCTAGCTGACTATCCTGAGAAGAAACACTGAAACAAACTCAGAGGTCACAGCCTCTTTTAAAGTCCATACAGTAAATTTGAAATGGTTAAATCACATGAGAACTATGCAGATTTGTCTGAGATGGTCTTTTGAAGAAAAAACCATACAGATTTGAGTGGACCCGTCCAGTCAGCGTAAGCATTTGTCAGTATTTGTGTAGCTCAACTCAGGACAACTAAGGAGCTCAAAACTACTAAGGATACTTATTATCTCCCTAAATGCAATAGTTTTCAACTTATACTCAGATTAGGCCAATATAAGAAGCTAGTATTTGATACATCGAGCTCATCTATTACGTAGCTCTAAGGTTTTTTTTTTTTTTTTTTTTTTTTTTTTTGTGGTAGGTAAAATCATCCAATGACGAATCCCGCCCTTGGGTGGGGCGGGAAACAGTGTCAGACTTTTACTGACTAAAAACCTACCTTTCCATTCCTCGCCTTTGTCCCGGGGCCCGTGGTGACACTCTCGCATAACCTTTGGCCCCAGTAGGCTTCGGCCCTGCTGGACCCCTACAGTTTGCTGACAACTCCTTGAGGCGCGCGGGAACGGTGCGCGCCGTAGACGACCTGAGCTCGGACCGGTCTGTTACCGGACGAACGGACAGCGAGCTACCCATTGCCCACCGTCCGCGAGCCCGCGCCTACGGTGGCCGGAAATTGGGATCGGAAACCCGGCGGCGGCGGCGGCGTGTCCGCCTTTGCCTAAGGCGGTCGGCCTCCTCCTTTACTAGCATTACTGCTTCGCAGAAGGAGGCGACCGCCTGCCACTCCTCCTCGCTTCGGAGCATGGCTTGAACCAAGCCCCGGCGCGAGAGATCGCCGCACGTAGCTCTAAGGTAAATTTTCAATTGTCATTTTAGCTTCGTCGTCTCATTAGTCTAGCGATAACAAGGCAAGCTTTATCATGGCATCATTAACGTCCTAGTTTTTATAAAAGAAAAATCTTAATTACCGCTTTCTAAGGCGGAAGGTTTCCTTCTTTTGTAAGTTATGAAAAAGACTTAACAAATTCAAACTAAATAAGAATAGTGTTGTAGCGACCTAAATAATGATGCTTATAATGGGTGAAAGGACATTTTTTTAGGGTTCCGTACCCAAGGGTTTTTTATCGTAGGTAAAATCATCCAACGACAAATCCCGCCCTTGGGCGGGACGGGAGATAGTGTCAGACTCTTACTGGCTAAAAACCTACCCTTTTCCTTCATTTCATTCATTCTAGGGCCCCGGGATTCACTTTCGCATAACCCTTGGCCCCAGTAGGCTTTGACCCTGCTGGGCTCCTACAGTTTGCTGACAACTCCATGAGGCGCGCGAGAACAGTGCGCGCCGTCGAAGACTTGGACTCGGTTAGGTCTGCCACCGGACGTACGGACAGCGAGCTACCCATTGCCGCCGTCCACAAGCACGCGCCTACGGTGACCGAAAATCGGCATCGGAATCCAGGCTGCGGCGGCGGCGTGTGTGCCGTACCCAAGGGTAAAAATGGGTCCCTATATTATATAATGCAAAGTGAATAGCGAAGTGTGTGTGTGTTATTAACATTTTAAATCATGTGTACTAACAAAATAATGTTTTAAATGTTGTGATATGTTAGTCTCAAGGGTATTTGTAATAAGGGTTTAGTTACCTGAATTAAAATGATTATTATTACTAAGACTCCATTGTCCGTCTGTCTGTCACCAGGCTGTATCTCATGAAATGTGATAGCTAGACAGTTGAAATTTTCACTGATAATGTTGTTTCTGTTACCACTATAAGAACAAATTAATACTAAAAACAGAATAGAATAAATATATAAGTCGGTCGCCTATACAACAAACGTGATATTTTGTGTCATAATTATTTTATGGTACGGCACCCTTCGTGCGCGAGTTCTATTCGCACTTGTCCAGTTTTTTTTTAATGTAAAGCTACCCGCTTTCATGTAGCTTTTACAAAACTCCATTTTTTTTGTGCCTCCGCGGCGACGTAAGTCTTTTAAGTAAGTTCTTTTAATAAAAAACGGTAATTTAAAAAACTAAAAAACCCGACTGCTTTTCTGAGCATTCATGAAAAAGCCCTAAAACAAGAAAATCTGGCAGTCGGGACCCATTCTAGAATTGAGAGCACATACCTATATTACATTGCAGATTACTCCAATCTATTGACTAGACGGCTGACTTTCTAGAATGGGTCCCGACTGCTAGATTTTCTTGTTTTAGGGCTTTTTCATGAATGCTCAGAAAAGCAGTCGGGTTTTTTAGTTTTTTAAATTACCGTTTTTTATTTTTTATTTTTTTAGTTTTATTTTATTACGATATCACTTTCAAAGTAATTACGAATCTAAAGACACCTCTCAAACTAAAATCCATCGAGCCGTTCAGGTCGCAGAGCGTGCCAAACATTTGAATTTGGCGCTAAAAATCCGCCATTTTGTTTTTTTTTTATTTTGATATACCCAGTGTCACTCTCACAGTAAATACGAATCTAACGACACCTCTCAAGCTAAAATCCATCGAGCCGTTCAGGCTGCAGAGCGTGCCAAACAATTATACATACATACATACATACATACATACGTACATACATACATACATACATACTCTCGAAAAACATAACCCTCCTTCTGGCGCAGTCGGGTAATAACAAAGGAGGCTAACAGCTTAAGTCTCCACCTGCTGCTACTGAGATTTACTACCGTCACATTCCGTGCCTTAAGGTGGGCCGTTCGCCTGTTTGTGTTTGGTCCCGACTCGCCTGTTGTCAACGTCGATGGTTTAAAAGTTTTTGCTTCATCTAACGCAATCTATCGCGATGTTTGATGAATAGGCAACGCGAAAAAAGAGAGATAACGCCTGAAAACTTGGCTGACTGTTGGCATTCAATAATTCCGTGATTTACACAAATATTTCACAAAACTTGTTCCAGGAAATACGTGTTTTTTTAAAACCATCAGAATTTCGATTAAATGTGCAAGGCTTCTATAGAAGTTTTTTTTAATATATGAGTACATTATGGAGGGCCAAAGTTCACGTAAAATAGCTAGATTTTCAAAAGTCTTTATAAGATTAGTTTTACACAAATTTATGTTTTGCTTTATATAGAAGCCTAGATAATATCCACAAGATATCTGTGTATCCAAAATATCTGGAGAAAGATGTGTAATAATAACATCGTAATCGCGTAAGAGCGGTTGTATGAAAATGTACCGCGGGTCGGAAAGACCTTTTTGGGGTTAGAAAATATGAAATGACCTCTACCGCTTTGGGAGGAGCGAGATCAATAGTCAGACTTTTACTGACTAAAACCCACCTATGTTCTTTCATTTACCTTTAGGGGTATACGGAACAGAGAGTAAAGTCCTGCTAACCTCCATTAACCAGATCCTCCAACCAGACGGGTGTTGTGTCTGGTGGGCAACTCGCCCAATAGATGATTTCGAGCTGTTATATATGTTCCAATCGCGCGGAGAACTGTTGGTCTAGTGGTTAGTGGCTCTGACTGCTATGCCGGAGGTTAAAACTCCTGTAAACTCATATATCTATGCTCACACTCTACGCAAGACATCCAGACCCACATCACCTATCTGTAGGCCATATAAATATTTATTCTATGTGGGAATCGAACCCACGACACACAGCGTAGCAGCCAATTGCTCAACCACAATGCCAACCATGCTGTCAAAATAAATGACTAGCAACCTAATCGATGAAACTGATAAACTTCATGCTCGTAATTTCGAGAACCCAGCAAAAACTTTCTGAACTTACCAAATAGAGCCGGCCAACAAAATAAACCAGGCGGAACCCAAAGAATTGGACAGCAAAGGCAAACTTAGATGGTAGAGAATGTCTGGATACACTAGGGCATGTTTGCACTTGTTCGGTAACCGCACTCGAGGGGGTTGTGAGGACTGCAACATAGATATGTTTCATGTGGCAGACCCAACTGCTTTTGTATAGATCCTGGAGAATCATATAACTGTATAATGATCTAGACAAGCAGTATAGTATGATTTGAAAAGTACGCCATGTAACTTGGTACTCCATTAAGTAATTTACCTACACTAATATTATAAGAAGGAAAGTTTTGTATTTTTGTATGTAATGTATAACTCAAAAACGTGAGAGATTTTTTTTAACTGTAATATGCTAATTTATCACTAAATTACATATTTATATTAGGTATATCATATTTATATTATATAATGAAAATAATTGATGACAAATTTTTCCTTTTTTTATACTCATGACCATAAAAGCATCTTAAAATAAAATTAAATAATGTTTATTGATGAAATGTTGTAGTAATGGTTTTAGTTTTAAAACGCATCTTTATTTTCTATAAATTGTAATGTGTTACTGTTTGTCTTCCCACTAATAAATAAATAAATATTTTTTGCTAACACGCGGGCAGAGCTGCTAGCATAGGCTAGTGTTGTTGCATTGCATTGCATCAGCCTTATAATGTTCCCACTGCTGGGGCTCAGGCCTCCTCTCTAGGAGAGGGAATGGGCCGTAATCCACCACGCGGGCCCATTGCGGATTGGTGGATGTCACATGTTTCCGAATTTTTGGTTCTAGGACATGCCGGTTTCCTCACGATGTTTTCCTTCACGTTTTTGAGAGCAGTGGCGATGAAATAAATTACACAAAGTAATGCGCCTGGCTGGGTTTGAACCCGCGACCTACAACTTGTAAGTCAGGGCCGTTACCACTCGGCCACCACTGCTCTCAGTGTTTTATATTCTTGCAATACCTTTTCTGAGACGAATTATAATTAAGAAAAAACAAGAGCTGGTTAATTTTTTGTGGGCGAGAAATCATCGATTATCTTCTCCCGCTCAACCCGCAAGAGTGAGTGTCTTTTGCTGACTAAAACCCAACCGTGCTCTTTCAGTTTCCTTTTGCGCTCCAGAGTCTTGGTGCGCAAAGTACTTTACTTGCCGATTCAAATTCAACACCTATCTAAACAAACTTTAACATTCAACTATAGGTATTAAAATAGTGAGGAGTAAAGGGGTCAATGATAACAACCACTCAGTCTTCTAATTTACCTGACCTTTTGATTTCAAGACAGTTTGAGCTATTTTTTTTCTGTCTGTTAATTTATATCTGTAAATTGATATTTTTTGCCGAACTCTGAAAGAGACTGGAACGCACGATACAATAAACCTAGTTTGGGATCCAGGGAATTTGTAAACTAGCATTTAAGTCTTTAGTGTATCGCATTATTGTTTAAAGGTAGTGGAACAGAGAGTAAAGTCTCACATACCTCCGTTGAAAAGGGAGGATCCTTTGACCAGACAGGCGTTATATCTGGTGAGCTACTGCCCGATAGATGATTTCGGGTTTGTTCTTTATGTTCCAATCGCGCCGCGAATCTTACTCGCGCGATGCAGGATTAGTTCATTTGTGACGACATAGATGTCGCTACAATTGTATTGTATAAATATTGAACCTTGTCAAAATAAGTCAAATAAAGTTTGTTTTTAATTTATCTAAATATATCGCTTATTAGCAGATAAAAGGGGTTGGTTATAGCGTGCTTATTGCTTGTTAAGTAGATTTATCCTTCAAGTTCAAGTCAAATCTACTAGTCACAACATGTAAGCCCATTTCCCGCTCCCTATATTACGTAATACACGTTCACAATACAACACTAACTTCTGCTCGGAGGTTATGAATGTGCCACAAACTGCGCTGCACTCGCCTTGCAATGACACGTGTTCATGTCACCAACTTACCACTTATTTGTTCAAGAGATTGGCGCGTATCTTTACAAATATAGCCTCTGTAGAATAATGATAGCCGAGAACTTATTGTATCTAAATACAGGCAGTGGCGTAGTTATGTGACTAAGGGCCCTAGGCCAAAAACAAATCGGGGGCCGCTAAACGGCTTTATCGATATACTTAAAAATGCAAAGCTAATTATAAGAAATATGAGTTTCATTATTAGTGTTGCAGCCTATTTTACAAGTATTTAGATCTCAAAGGTGGAAAAATTCTTCGCTCGATCAATAAACGATTTGTTAATCACATTTTAGGGGCCCCTGGAGCTTCAGAGCCCCGGGGCACAGCCCCGCATAGCCCCTTAATAGCTACGCCACTGAATAATGCCGTATTTTGGCAAATACATATATTATACTTAACGTGTAACGGTATTTCGTAAACATGCTACTTATTTGTTATTGTATTGTATTCTAGAAGCGATATTATCACATCAATAAAAGTAAAGGATACGAGAAACATGTAAGCCCAAAAATATGTTCTAACAATGTCCAAAACAAAAATAAATTTATTCTAAATAAACCTGAAATAAATATAACCACAATAAAAAGTAATTGTTGATGAAAAGAGCCTGATTAATAGCCCGGTCTAGACAAAACAAATTAAAACGGAGGTCAAACACAAGCCTATCGGGCCATTTCCCAGCAAATTACATAATAATGAACTACAGATGTTTCTAGGAACACAAAGGAACGTGAAAAAACATGATATTGTTTTTCCCGAAATATAGACCTGTCCCAGTACTTTCGAAGTTAATTTTTCTGCCCAATCTTTCCACGTAGTTGTGTGTTTACAAGCCCGGGCTTTTAAAATTTAACCGTAACCGAATTACTCCGTGTTTTTGTTAAAGGTCCTTTTATACTTGGCGTTTACATTTAAATAGTAGACATACAAGGACTCAAAGAAAGCCTTGTGAATAGAGCGCTGACAAACAAATGTACCTAGGTAAAAACACATAAATGGAATTGCTAAAAATAGCCCATTTATGGACTGAAGGAGCGAATAACAGAGCATGATAAACTGTATTACATCTGCGACACATGTTAAATGGATTTTCATCCACTGTGTCCCTATTCATACGTAACTATATTTTTCTTCTTTAAAAGTAATTGCTTGTGATGTAATTTATTATTAGTTTCATTGATTTGTTCACTGTCAAAGTCAATAGGTATTTAGATGGATTCCACAAATGATTGAAATGTTTTATGATCTTTGTAATAGAACGTGGCTACCTTATGAATTGACCTATAATTTATAAATTAGATAAATGTAACTTGGAATTCATTTGCGTGATTTCATTGCCTCGATAATAACTGACGAAGAAACTACAACGTTAATAGGTCATCCTATAGTGGTATACAGGGTGACTGGTAATTACTGAACGATACTTAAACACGTGATTGTAGTCAAAATAACAAACGACTTTTACTATGGGACCAAATCTGAAATTGGAAAAAAAAATCGTGCTGCTAACATTTGTGTTCGCCTAACTGGCCAAAATGTACTGAACTTGGCTGATATTTTTTGTCGATTTCAGGTTTGGTCCCATAGTAAAAGTTGTTTGTTATCATGAATATAATCATGTGTTTAAGTATCGCTCACTAATTACCAGTCACCCTTTATAGGTAGAGGTGACGTAAAGGTGAAAATGATGTGGCATGTCATGTCAGTGACATCGTCCAACTATTGGAAAGTGTAAAGTCCCCCGCGTGGCGGATCCACCGGGATCCAATGTTCGGTAAGTTACTTGTGCAAACTTGTGCCAACTTTTAGCTAAGTGCCTTAAATTTTAAGTCAATTTCGTGTCCGCTCGGCGGTAGCGTCACTCTCCAGCGGATTTCGGATATTTAAATATGCTACTAGGGATTCGCAGGCTACAAGGTAAATTTTCGTAGTCAAGAATTACTCAAAAAGCAATTTCTCTTCCCGCTTTATTCTACGGATGGCCCTTGAGGATAACAACTTTAAATTAAGTGTCGACGTTTTTTCTTAGAATAGTGCTGGGAATTATTTTAAAGTAAGATAACAAAAGCGGTCATTAGGGCTTGCAAAGTGGTCCGATAAGTCCGAGGGCCGGGACCACGAAGCACGTTCAGGGGTGGTTGTCACAACTTGTTCAAGGTCCGTATTCTTGTTAAGTAATTACCAAAGTCTCAAGGAAGTTGGGAATTATTTTTTGTTTACACTGAGGGGCTAACAAAGCGTGTTTTTTTTTTGTTATGTTGAAAGTTTTGCCTTAAACCACGTAATCTTAACTCTCTGAGGTAAAAAGTAAATTTTGTCGGTAGTATTTTTTGTGAGAAAGGAAATTGGTTTGCTGTCTCAAGAGTCAGCCATTCGTTTTGGCAAAAATTATTCTCTGTGTTTGGTTAGCTACAGGAATTGAACATTTGTACTAGTTTTCGTACATGTGGTCCAGATGTTGCAATATCTTCGCTGTTCAGCATTCAGAACGCGTCCCAATAGTTCGGGAAACTCGTGCCAAACACTACGTGTGTGCTTCCTCGTTGTTTGTTAATTACAATATTACATTTAGTGGATACGTTAAGGATTCAATATCAAGGCTAAATAGAGTTGAGTTAAATGCTTTAGTTTGTTTGCAAAAACAAAAGCTTGTATACTCAAATTAGTAAGCAGTGGAAAGTTTATTATTCAAATAGTGTTTGCGTAAAACTGTTACCTTTTCGCAGAACAATTTAAACAATATAATTTGTGTTTATAGTTCTAAAATATAACTGAACAGTAAAGGTTATTAAAACTTGTTTGCTATATAGCAGTTCATCTCTGAAGATACTGATTTCAACCTTCATCGTACAGATTTCTGAAAATCTGGTACACATTCTTCAATTATTATAGAAGGCAAATAAGCAGTTGCAGAAAGTATAAAGTATTCGTGTTGTCCAGTAGCCATATATATGTGACCCCTGAGTTTGTTTCGGTGTTTCTTCTCTGGGTAATCAGCTAGGAAACACCGGCTTTCTAGTTTAAACTGAAGAAAAAAAAAAAAATTGACGTGTAAAATTGTTTTTTAAAACGTATTTGTATTTTAAAATAAATATCATTTATTTATCGTATCATTATATCACGCTATTCGTGCTGTTCATAAAATAATTCACATTAACGGAACGTGATTTTTAGTAAACAAGCAATACAATAAAATTGACCAAAACAAGCTCAAACGCTTCCATTATCGGATAAAACAGAATATTCATTTTGTTGAATGTGTTAATAAATTATCAAATCTAAATAAATTCAGCAGAAACCATTATTTACAGCTGAGCCATTTAATTTTTTACTCAATTTGAGCTGCAAAAAGGCTCATTTTAACTTTTTTACGTTGCGCTAAATATACAAGAGTATACAAATTACATCGAGCACCTAATCTGCATGTTAAGTAATTAACGAATAATGTCCAAAAACTGGGACGTGCTGAGAATGGATGAGGGGCTAAATTAATGAGACCCAGTGCCTTTTTGTAATTACTTTTACATCTACTGCGATGAAAGACAAGGCAAAACATTTACGCGTTATTTCGAGCCATGTTCGGCATTTTTGAGTGTCAATTTAACTTGCCACTGTTGAATCTAGAAATAAGTTAAATTTCAAAATTTAGATTTATTGAAAAGGCAAGAGGCCATCATACGACGTTTATCGTATGATTTTGACAAACGCTGCCAAAATTGCATGTCAATTACAAAGACTTCGACTTTGACAAATTTTATCACTAATTTAAGAAAGAAAAAGAAAAAAATTATAAAGACAAAATTCACTTTCACCTAGAAGCCAAAAAAAAAAACACTTCAAAATCATTATCATCATTTCAGACGAAAGACATCTAAAATTGGACATAGGCCACCCCCAAGTGTCACCACAATGATCGATCCTGTGCATATTTTATCCTCCGGATTCCCGTGACCATCCCCAGATAGTCGGTCCACCTTTTTGGAGGTTTTCCGATACCGCATCTTCCGAAAGTTAGTCGCCTCTTCAGAACCTTTCAGCCTCATCGACCCTCTATTCTGCGAGCAATGTACCATGCCCACTGCCACTTCAGTTTGGTGTTCTTGAAGATTCACTTTAAAATACCATCACGCAAAAAAAAAAGAACGTCGTTACCTAAGAGTCAAAAGACAAATAGATTATCCGACAACATGAGAATAAAGCAATCGATTTTACGAAAACCGCCATTTTGTCAAGCCAAACGGCAATATGCATCCTGCGATTTATAGTCAGCGATATGAAATATGAAAGAATCTGACATTTCAAATCGCAAACGAATAGTCCAGAACGTCGTTAGTCTAGGCACATCAATCGATCTGAATGTTTCAAAAATGATACGAATATGCTGCCTGCTAACCTAACAAAAATCATATAGTCAAAAGTTTGAGAATATGTATGTTTGTTACGTCTTCACGCTCGAATGGCTGATCCGATTTAGATGAAACTTGGCACATCATATCCTGACGTAGCATAAAGGATACTTTTTATCCTGGGAATATGTTCCCTCGGGAAAAATTTCTACATTCGGATGAAACCTCTAGCAGTAGATAAAGCTATATGATAAAAAATGAAATATTATCCAAGCCAATCTTACTTCGCCAGTTTTTGTTGTTGAAAGCGAACTAATCAAGTCAGATCTTAATCTTGAACAAATTGTAACTTCAACCATCAAGTCGGCATAACATTTTTTGAGCAGTGAAATCAATTCTCAGCGATCTGATCTAGTTTGGTGTAAATTTTTGCTGTCTGCATATTTTATTTCATATATTATGGTGTTAGCAATATTACACTAGAACTACTTTTTTTCTTTTTTAGGTTAGAAATCTATATATATGCCCTCATCTCTAAGGTGGGAAGAAAGGTCTATCAGAGTCTTCCTGCCCTGTGTTCCTCTCACACTTAAATCGCGGGATATTTTCCTGAGACAATGTTCTATATTCACGCAGGAAAACCGCTAGCAGAGCTAGTGTAACATAAAATGAACTATCAAATTCCTGATCTTTATTCTGAAACAATAATTTTACCATCTAGCTAAGCCTCTTACCCATACGGTAAGGGGCTTAGCTAGATACTAAGGAGCTCTAACCTCCGTCAAAAGCACTCAACCTAATATTTGCACCTAGTAATATTGACTCCAGGCTCAATTTGAGCAGTAATTTACACGAATCCATCCCTTAATTGGTTAGATCTAGATCGTATATCCAGACTTAGCTCTGTCTAGGTAGATATAATCTATATAATTCTGAGGCGTCCGTCCGTTCGAACTGAATTACAATGTTTTACACCACTCTCACTTGAATAAGCCTATATATTCGCTACATATTATATCGAGAGCTAGTTAGAAGGCATTTCCAATGACTTAATTGAATGTAGGTATCACACTAATATTAATTCAGTGAAAATTTGTTTGTGTTACTAGTACTTTATTTTTTTTATTTTATCTTTACAAATCGATAATGTTTCATGTACCGGATCGACCTTCCACGGGATTAAAACGATCAAAATTTAACGGTGTATATTAAATGTAGTTTAATATATTCTCATATTTATGTTGTTTTTTATGTTATATTTCCATCTGTATAATTAACAAAATCAATAAACAAAATGACTCATGTCATTATGAGAATTTAAAAATATTTTAGAATTATGAAGTACCTATATGTCCCCGTGAGATATTTTTCGGGATACAGCCGCTGGCAAAGGCCAGTAGTAATATAATTAATCAGAATACCCGAGGTGTCCTTTATTTAGGACAGTTCTGTTGAACATGATACTATTTGTCATACTACGGCATCTGTTTGAATAAACAATTTCGTCGGTATTTGTTAAACAAGAAGCTTTGTGAATAATATAGTAGGTTATATTGTCTTTGATTAGCAATAGACAGTAATATCGCTATACATTATTGCCTAGTTTTTTTCCCGTAGCTTTGCCTCTGTGGAGTATGCTACAAGTAGTATGCTACTCGTATATTCCGGGTCTGCCTATTATGACTTAGAATATGAAACTCATTGATATCAAAACATATTATTAGAAACTAACGATTTTATCTCTTTATACCTCTTCTTCAAAAATAATAATACAATTGTAAATTTATAGAATCAGTTAATTTTAGAATCGGTTATTTGTAGAATCAGTCATTTATAGAATCATACCCACATTCCAAGAATCTGTCAACTCTCTCATTTCGCGAATCAATCGTTCCGTTTATTTGGATTTTCATAATAGTAGATTATGTGACTAGGGGATAATGCAGTGTCTTTAAGTCGCGGACGGCATGATGAAAGTTTTAATCCCGAACGTCAGTGAGGGATTTATATAATTAACTCCCAAGCAATGTGAGGTAGTTAATGTAGAAACCTGAGTGAAGTGAGGAGTTCAAGCCGCCCAAGAAAAAGAGGTCTTTATTCCCGTGTTGGATACTTTATTCTTTAAACCATTCTGTGAGTTAATTAAAAGACAATTTACGAAAACAAACTAGAATTCAGAGAAATATAAGCTAATCTTCTAAAACTCGACATTCAATAAATTCAGTACCGTATGATTTTATAGTTTTAATTTTCTATAACGCTCTCGCTCTTTCATCACTTTTTTTAGAAACTCGTCAGTTCGATTTTTTAAACTTATTTGATGCACAAAGGTACATTTTAATTTAATCTCTTTGGTTTTTGACGTTCCAAATTCAAACCTCATTATTCCCTAGGGTTCGCCCATACTACATTATCTCCTTATGGACAGAATGACTTGCTTTATGTCATGGTTTTATGACATATAAAAGGGCATTATCCAGCAGGTAGAGCAGGCAGTCCAGCCGATCAATAAAGGTTAATGAGATTTAAATTTGGAACGTCAAAAACCAAAGACATTGAAATAAAATGTACATGCGTCAAATAAGTTTAACCTTCTCATTTCACTCAGGTTTCTACATTAACTCCCTAGCATTGCTCGGGAGTTAATTATACACCGTCGAATTTAGGTCGAAATTAATTTCTTTCAGTAAACGAGTCAATGACATTGTAGGTAGTTATCGGTCGTTGCTTACTAACTACCTCCAGTTCATTGGCCTCACTCAGCTGACGTTTACTTAAAGAAATTAATTTCGTACATGCGTAATTTTATTCGAGTTTTAAAAAAAAGTACTTTATTTTTTAATTTTCTTTTTACAAATCGATGGTATATCATGTACATGGATTAAATCGAACAAAATTTATTGGTGTATAAATCCCTCACTGAAGTTCGGGATTAAAACTTAAAAACCTTCATATCGTGCGGAATTCAACATGCCACCCGCGACCTAAAGTCACTGCTTTATCCCGTAGTCACATAATCTATTATTTTTATTGCGACAATACAAATAATAAACATGAAAATGAACGAGCAAAGATCTTTCATAGCGTAGATAAATTATGGTTACAAGTATACAAAGTTTTCTTAGGAACGTATCTAAGACTATGACGGCAGAGGAATCCAAGCACTTTGTAAGTTACCTAAGTATGAAACAGTACAAACTACACAGTAGAATAACTGACAGTTTCCTTTTAGCCGTTTCAAAACACAGTTACTGTAACTAAAAGCGATTTGAAATAAGCTAGACCATGTTCCCGGAATTACATAAAGGAAATATACGTGAGCATCACTCTGTCATAGGAGTTACAGACAGCCCACTGTGCAGAGCCTGCGTGGAGGAGGACGAGACAGCAGCACATCTGCTTCTAAACTGCCCTGTGGTCGCTGGATACAGGGCTAAATACTTTGGCAACCCAGGTAGCCTCCGCGAAATGGTTAGTAACACCAGGGCGCTGCTGGCCTTCCTTGAGGAGCTGGGGTGGAACAACACATTTGTCCCGCCCGTACGCAAAATACGTGTTTAGTCGTGTAGTTGCGGATACCAGCTCGAAATACAAATACAATACTATGTGAGGCCACGAGTCTTCTCGGCAATCCTTTGGTGCTTCGCTTCAAAGACGTTATAACTGGGTTTCCAGTACAGTCTTCGGCGTCATAACCTTCCGCATGGCGCAGGTGCTAACCGAACATGGCAAGTTCGGGCGGTACCTGTACAA
The DNA here is from genome assembly GCA_958295575.1 of Leucania comma. Taxonomy (NCBI): domain Eukaryota; kingdom Metazoa; phylum Arthropoda; class Insecta; order Lepidoptera; family Noctuidae; genus Leucania; species Leucania comma. The sequence goes on along the minus strand of OY282480.1, from coordinate 13,359,819 downwards.
GATCCGTGCGGAGGTGACGCCCGGGTGTCGTCACTGTGCGGAACGCCCGGTGGACACGGTGGAGCACACGGTAGAGGTGTGCCCCGCTTGGGAAGAGCATCGCCGTGTCCTCGTGGGGGCAATCGGAGGCGATCTCTCGCGCCGGGGCTTGGTTCAAGCCATGCTCCGGAGCGAGGAGGAGTGGCAGGCGGTCGCCTCCTTCTGCGAAGCAGTAATGCTAGCAAAGGAGGAGGCTGACCGTATCAGGCAACGGCGCTCACGCCGCAGCCGCCGCCGTAACTCCGATCCAAATTTCCGGCCACCGTAGACGCGGGCTTGCGGACGGCGGGCAATGGGTAGCTCGCTGTCCGTTTGTCCGGTAACAGACCGGACCGAGCCCAAGTCGTTTACGGCGCGCACTGTTCCCGTGCGCCTCAAGGAGTTGTCAGCAAACCGTAGGGGCCCAGTAGGGTCGAGGCCTAGTCTGGGGCTCTGGGAAGGTATGAAAATGCATACCAGGGCCCTGGAACCAAGGCAGGGAAGGAACAGGGTAGGATTTTAGTCAGTAAAAGTCTGACACTATTTCCCGCTCCGCCCAAGGGCGGGATTTGTCATTGGATGATTTTACCTACCGTAAAAAAAAAAAAAAAAAAAAAAAAGTACAGTCTTGGGAATAGTAAGTATTTGCTATCTTACCTAACCATTTTGGGGTACCGTTATAAAAATGTTATAAAACTAACTGCTTTAAATACCTATCGCACCCTTTATACCAAAAATGAAACTATACCAGAAAGGAAAATTTCCTTAAGAGCTCCATAAATCAATGTATTTATTTACTCGATAAGAAGTTGTCGAATCAATCACTGAGAAATATCAAGTATTCGAAGAAAAGACTTCCAATTGGATTATAAATTGTACCGGGTAATAATAATAATAGACTTGTATTCGCTACATTAAAAAGTTAAAGGTTTGCCTAGTAATTGCAATTTTGAGTGTTCATTTATCGATTGCAGGTCACAGCTAATGCCGTTTGGCTCTAATGAGCTGTGACCTTAAATATTTCCATATAATTTGGCAATATCTACAATTTTATGGGCTTACGTGCAGTGGACAGCGATGCAGAAGAATGTTTTTAACGCAAACGAGTAATAGCAATTTAAGGCTAAATATATCTTCATTTATCGATTGCAGGTCACAACTCATACCGGGTGGCTCCAATGAGCTGTGACCTTAAATATTTTCATACAATGTGGCTATACCATCAATCTTATGGGCTTAGATACAATGGACAGCGATGCAGAATAATTTTTTGACGCCATAGTTTTAATATAGTTCATTGGAAATTTTTGAATTAAATTTATATTTGCAATTAGTAATTAAATATACTTTAGTCGATTATTTTTTCATAGAAACAACGATTTTTTAGTTGAATTTAGTCAACTTACAATTGCATGATTTTCGCACAAAATAATGGGTTCAAAAATCATGCCACTTGAAGTATACCCATATCCACCCATGGTGGTTGTACCCATGTTGTCTTTACAATTAAAATTATAATTTATCCATATATCTCAGAACCCTGAGGTCCTAGACCATTAGAAAGCGTACAAAGAGCCGAAACCAACTCGCAGAGGCTCTAGATATTTCTAATGGAACGTGATGCTAACCGACGATTATCCTTGTACGCACAATGCTAGCGCATCCAAGGACAACCTCGGTTGGTGAAAACTATTGTGATATATGGAAAACAAAGACAATAAGGCTATGGTTTTAAGAGTAAATTATTATTATTATTGAAATTTGTTTTTAATATATACGTTCCTAATCTAACACATCTAAACATCAGTGGATAATACGAAATAAATTTGACATAGAAAAACTTTTTCCAATTACATTCCCATTTGTCCTACTTTCAAAACTTTCTTCATTTGTTTATGTAACTTTATTTTTTTCCCTTACTAACCATTTTCCTGCTACTTCCCATAGAGAATGGTTTGAACTAAATTGGATGTTATAGGCGCAGTTTTTTACTTTGATCATTTGGTCAACAAAGTTAGGTCAATGTTTTGTGGGGTTAACCATTTTACTGATTAGGTGAAAATCTCACCTAAAAATACACCAACCTTGAATATATTAAACAAATATAACATTTAGCTTCGTCCTAACATACGGTGCACAAAGTTAGTTACTTAGGTACTGAACAACGAAAGTCGAAACTCAAGATTTGTCAAAGGACAATGGAGTGCAGCATAATAAGTGTTAAGTGATAGATCGCGTTTGAAACCCATGCTGCGCTCTATAACTCAAGTAGCAGACGTCGGGGAAAAATCAGCCAGGCTGAAGTAAGAGTGGGCTGGCCACGTCGCACGAATGCACCCGGACAGATGGGCGAGAATCTTGAGGCGCTTGAAAGAGGACGAAACCGTCGAGGTCGACCGCAGCGCAAGTGGTGTGAGGATTTGATCATGTTCACAGGGCAAACATGGCCAGAAATCTCCCAGGACAAAGATGTTTAGAAGAGAAAAATAAAATTTAAAAAACAAAAAAATTATTCCTTATGAAATACTACGTACTATAATATCAAAAAACAGGTAAACATATCATACGAATTATGATATTATACAAAATATTTTTTAAAAGTCTTCTGCGTCTATAATATTTATAAATCAAAAACCTGTAGAAAATGAAGGTACATACGTACGTAAAAGGTACGTACTTACCTATGTCCGTAGATTTAGCGATCTCCGAGGACCACGTTTACTACGTACCGTTGCTCGCAAAATTCAGTTCGACACTCCACTCACAAAAATATGTCGAGAAAAGTGAATAATGTATTGAACGGAATAAAGTTATGTGGCATACTTCAACTTTAAGCTTGATTTACCTTGTAGCCAGCCAGTTCAGCTCGGTTTCATGTTCAATTTATGTTTTAGGTTTAGCCAAATCGCTATCACGGAACATTTCCATGTATTGAATTCCAGAAAGTGAATTCTATTGCCTTTGGTACCGATCAGAGGGATGTTTACAGATCGATGTTTAGGCTAATTTGGTTGTAAATACAAACGTATTCGTACCTAGTACTATGAGAAGCGCTGTTCTTGTATGCATCTTAACTTGTTTTCAAAAAGTTAGTATTATAAATAACCGTCCTTCTAGCCAAGGGCGTCGCTAAGGGGGGGCAGAGGGGGCTATGATAGAGGCTTGCTTTACACCTTCAGAGCCTAGTTTAGGTACCAGTCTCCCACAATATAATGCCCATCCTATATGTTACCGTAGGTATAACGCTAGCGATTAGGAGTTATATTGTGGAAAACAAAACTTTTATTATTATTATTCCCTATACTTGCAATAGCCCCCCTTGATTATCGACTGGCGACGCCCTTGCTTCTAGCGCCCAGTGAAAATATAATACCGATCTTATTTTACTTATTTCTTTCTATCTTGTATACAAAGCTTGAAAAATGTTCAACTCCATTTAAATCTCTTCACCAAGTAGGTAACAACAACTCAAAAAGCTAAATAAAGATAAAACTTACCTAAAAAACTCAACAGCAAATACGTGCAGATCTTCATTTTCCCGGGGTTCCTGTAAAAGAAAAAAAAAACCTTGTTGAAATCTTTTTTCAAACTACATTAAGCCTGGTCGTTTTTAAAGAAACGGCTTTAGCAAATATTTTTAAAAGGTGATGCCGTAAATTATTCTGTCAACATTAAAGATAAGTCAGAATATTTTTTTTTTTTGCCGTTTTTGGGTGGAAATTGTTTTGCTACTCTACCTCAAGGCTACACACTTTTCGTGTTATACATAAGATTATTTTTAGCCTTAAACACACCTTTATTTTTCGAGAATTCACTCAGCCAGAAAATAACTAATATTTTAAAACAAAATTAGGTTTAAACATAACCCAGTCACAACTGTTCGCGGAATGAAAACACAATAACCCTACTGGGTACCAATTTATTGATAACAATGTATTTATCAAAGGACCTCTATGACCTGTATTGATACTAACTACTGCTAAAACTTTTGTTCCTAACAAGCTATGTAGGTATCAAGAAGAGTAAAAAAATGATTTGCTTAAACCGGTTTTTGATACACATGTACCAGGAGTTCCAAAAATATAAATATTTAAATACTGTGTTCGAAATTTAAGTTCATACACACATAAGGCTGCCTGTCTACCGGAGTGGAGCGAGACAGCTGAGCGAAGCAAAGGAGCAATGCAGAGCAGAATTACGGACTGGGTTTTTCCACCAGATCGGAGCGAGGCTACGGAGGGGAGTGAGAAAGCCGCATCAAGTGATCTTCCCGGTTTTGTATGAATTTTTAAACTGATCGTGCTCCTTGTCTACTTTAGAGGAGCGGAGATTTCGTGCAATCCTATTGGTTAATAACTCTCCGTTTCTTCGCTCTGCAGACTCACTTCGCTTCGGTGGACAGGCAGCCTTAGATCTATCCTTAAACTTACATCTCTAGCCTACATCTGTGCGTACAAATGTACAGACCCTACAGGAGCAAATATTTGCTAAGTCGTCGAGCGTTTGTAAGTTGCCTCCTTTTGTGAGACCGTGACGGTTCAGAAGGAGACTGCCGAGTGGGATCGTGGCACAGTTATCATGTACTGCTGGAAACAGCTTAGCAGACCCTTACTACAGTCTCTTCAGGGATATACGCTAACATGCGTTGCACAAAGAAAGTTCTGAAATGGTCTTATAAGAGGTGATGAGACCCTTCCTACATTATGTGCTGATGGTAATCACTGGGGTGGTTGTAATGAGGTAAAAATCCCACATTCTTCAGATATCCCCAAAAACGCGGGTGCCATTTGAAAGTTTCCCCTCAAAAACCAGAAAAAGGTACAGATAACTAACAAAAACATGAGTATAAAACAGGATGGTAGGAATACATAACAGCAGGCTAGGGTCCGGTTTCTGGATGGCACATCGAGATCACTGATAGTGATTTTCACAATATTTACACCTAACCTTTAAGCCCTCAATAAAGAGTAACGAAGAGCAAACGTAGAACGCTGCCAAAACAAATTACTCTGTTTTAGACTAACTTTATTAAGTGCCTTTGCTCCAGTAGGAAATCTTATAACAATACATAATTTTGGTTAAGTATACTGGCCTGTTGGTCTAGTGGTTGGTGGCCTTGACTGCTATGCCAGAGGTCGTGGGTTCGATTCCCACCCAGGACAAATGTTAGTGTGATGAGCACGATCATTTGTTCAGTGTCTGGGTGTAATTTATCTATAATATGTATGTATTTATAAATATATAACTATGTTTATCAGTTGTCTAGTACCCATAACACATGCTCTGCTTAGCTTGGGACTAGACGGCGTTATGTGATAGTTGTGGGATATTATATTATATTATTATTAGATCGTGAAGTGCTGATTTTTCGTTATGGAATCTACTGATTCATCTTCCAGATAGGTACCTTTGTCCTGCTAGGGCTATTATAATATAATAATAATAATAATAATTTATTTATTACAAGTAACATTGACTCATATACACATTATTAATCAAAACAGTCACAATTAAAATCACAATTGGTAAAATTAAAATCAATCAAGATAAGTCATATAAAATAAAATAGTAAATTTTACACAAGATTTTATCACAGACAAACATCGGGACAGGTGAAACTAAATAAAAGCTTGTAAAAAAGAAGGCACCTTTGCAAATAAATAAACAAAAACTGTTACTCCTTTAGTTTTTTTTCTTTACTGTGGATAGAAACTCTAACTATATTACACAAGGACCAAATATTTCTCCAAATACTGGCCCACAAATTATCGCTTACAAGACATGGGTCCTTTATCACAGCCCCTTGTTACGACAGACTATCGAATTGGAAGCCAGTGACCTGGCTAAGTGCTAATACGAGACGGAAAGAGGATTCCAGCGATCCGGTCAAGACGAGCCGGCACAACCCCTAACAATTTACTTATTGAGTTATAACTTTAGGTACTTGAGTACTAGGGTTGCCAACCGTACTATAATATATAGTATTGTACTATATTTTGGGTCTGTGTACTATATACTGTTGGAAAAATATATAGCACGCAAAAATACTATATTTTCAACATTTGACCGATGCGGTAGCGTGTAACCTAACTTATGTATCTTACTGCGTTTTGAACTTGTCTATGTAAAACGAATGTTTGGTCATTGGTCTGCTATGTTTCGCAAAAAGGAAAAAAAAAACAAAAGCGCTTAAAAAATTAAAAAAAAAACTGTAACAAAAATATAGATTTTTGATTTATATTAATTTATAAATTGATTGTGATACAGTATGAAACTTTTAAATAGAATTTAAATAGATAAAAAATTACAAGAAGTGCAAACAAATTTAGTTTAAAAAAAATGTAAATAACAAATAATATCTAATAAATAATAGTTTTTGCTTTTTCCATAAAATACTATATTTTTTTGAACTGTACTATATTTTTTTATAGCTTAGTTTGAAAAATACTATATTTTGTCGAAGAAATGTTGGCAACCCTATTGAGTACGTACATTTTTGGTCCTTGGATTCGCAGAAAAATGTTGTTTGAGATTAGAAATTGTGGTCCTTTGTAGTGGATTATTTGAAAAATATATATAGCGTTTTGATTTACACTAAGGTATTCGATTGTATGTTTTTTCATATGATCGTAAATGGTGATCTATTCTTTAGACATTCTGTTACGATATTGTCTACTTTTACTGATTGAGTGATGGAAGAGATATTGATTAGTTATCTCTACTTTTTATCTCAGAAAACCTCATGGTTCCTGTCGTACTCTTCATTGGAGAGAAACTGCGAAACTGTGATTTAATTTTGTTTTATGATATGCCGCTGGTATCAATTATTTAATATATTGACAGTTATTAATTAATACTTCGCGTGACTCAAAGGCTGGCATTTACCTCAGTTACAGATTAATGCTAGAACTACACTTCGCACACGTGTGCCACACACGCCGATCTAGGAGCGTCCCTCTCCATACAATTTATATGGAAACTAGACTTATAGAGCTACATTTGATCCACGCCACGCGACGTTGTACTAATCGGGCATGTTACACGTGTACGTCGGTCTTATGTAGTTCTCGCTGCCAGTCTTTTAGGCACACTTACAGTCCATAGCGATACGGAGGAATTTTTTGGCGCCTAGTATAGTTCTGTTAGTTCATCATCATTTCAGCCAAAAGATATCCATTGTTGGACATAAGCCTCTTCTAAGTGTCGCCACAATCAACGGTCATGTTCGTCTCGCATCATAATTAGTTACATTTTTTATTAATGTCTTGTTGTTTATAAGTAGAATATTGTAGTTACATCCTGTTGCAACCAAAATGTATTTTCAGTTTAATATATGTCGATTTTACATTTCTGGCAATCACTGTTTACGAATTAATGATTTGATTACGAGCTTATATTCAAGCAAATATCTAACTATCGTATTTGAAGCACTGAATGAGCATGAATTAGCAGTTATACATAATCATTTTGGGTCCTGAATTAAGTGGAACGGTCTTTGGATTAATGTGCTTAGGCATTTAAATCTGCCATTTAGGTTTTAGGTACGTAGGTACCTACCTCTAACTATACGAGTTAAAATGGGATCACCCAAATACTCCGAAATATTTTATTCCGAATTTCGATGTTCCGATTTTCAAAAGTCCGAATTTCATAATACCTAAGATTTATAATGTCTATTATTAAAAATCACGAAATTTATTTTACCGAATGTCGTAAATGCGATTTGTTAGTTTTACGATTTTCATATGTTCGAAGAATCAAATGCTTGAAGGGTTCTCGGTCCGAAAAACGACATTCCGATTTTCAATACTTTGAATAAACTAAAAATCAACATATTGTGCTACAAAATTTAGTGATAGAAACGAATCGCTGCAAAACCGACTTCCTGCAGTCTTGTCTGCCCTACCCCTAGATTGTAATTTAAATCCGCATAGACGCGGTGGGGTAGGGCGGCCCGCGAGCTGAGGAGCAGGTGGTTAAAAGGTGGGCCTTTTAATGCCACCAGTGGTGAGCGTTAAAACCATTTGCGACGATAAGCTCGCGTGGGGCCGCCCAAATCATGCAGCGCCGGAGCTGTGACAGAAACAATGCTTGCTGCATGTTGCATGCCTGCTTGCATGCTACATGCCTGCTGCATGTCGGCTTGCATGCTGCATGCTTGCTTGCATGCTGCATACCTGCTTGCATCTTGCATGCCTGCTTGCACACTTATGTGTTTATTTGTCTTGCTATTCAGTTTTACACAAAATCTTTATTTCGGAATTATATTAATCGGTATTTTGAATAATCGGAATTCGTATTTTTGAAGTTTCGTATTATCATTTAGTCGGACTTTTTGTTATTCGATCTATTGAAACTCGGTATTTTGAGAATAGTAATTATAAAACTTAGGAATATTGAAATTTAAAAATTATAAAAATAGGAGTAATGATAAGTCAGAGTTATTATATTCGGAATTTTGAACCATTCGGAATTATGAAAATCGGTATTTTGAAATTCGTATGTGTCACTGACGGAAGAAAGTTTTTCGTATTTATGTAGTGTACCCAGTTAAAATGTCTATTTGGATCGATTTTTTTTTTTCGTAAATTGAACTGAAAGCTGGATCTCCGCATAAAGATCATAATAAAAATTAATATACCTATTAAATGTTAAATAAGGGCCAAGTCTGGTCTGATTGTGCAGTTTAGAATCCTTGTTAAAAATAATAATAATAAAACCATAATTATAACATTTTTTTTGGACCAAAAATGGTGTACCTACATTTTATAAACCCACCAAACTGCGTAACAGTTCGTCGGCAGGATTAACGCTTGTTTGTAGCAATTGATTCAGGTATAGTCTAGGTACCTATTAATAAATCTAAAAAATAAATTGTGGGTATTTCAACGTCTTGCGACCTCTACCGTAAGGAGAACCTCCTTTAATTTATTTTTCAATATTCGTCTACACCATAGATTAAAACGACCATAATTTTACGGTGTATATCATGTGCTGTAGGTGAAGAACCTTAATAAATCAATTCTACAAAAAAAAAAATATTTCTCATTAACTTAATCAATTGCCCATAGACTTAATGCTTTGCCCAAACAGTACATTTTAATTAAGCACGTACAATGCGTTACGTCATTACAGTAATTGATATGAATCGGTCCGCGACCAGTGATCCCGAGCCACGTAATTTGATTATGCCGACGTAAATACAGGTGTATAACGAACCTAATTAATGGAGATAGCGATCTTAATGGGTAACAGTTTATTGTCAAATAACTGACGGTTAAGCAAATGGATTGTGCTATGTGAATTGTATTTGGAGTTCGAGGTGTGTTGCCTACTGTTGATTAACTTAGTGAGTGATTTGTAGGCTTAACGAAATGTTATAGGATTGGCAGTCGGCGGTGTGGCAAACCTACATAGCAAAGGAGAAAACCGACCGCATCAGGCAACGGCGCTCACGCCGCCGACGCCGCTGTAATTTCGATCCCGATTTACGGCCACCGTAGGCACGAGCTTGCTGACGGCGAAAAATGGGTATCTTGCTGTCCGTCCGTCCGGTAACTATCCGGACCGAGCTCAAATCGTCGACGGCGCGCACGGTTCCCGCGCGTCTCAAGGAGTTGTCAGCAAACTGTACGGGCCCAGCAGGGTCGAAGCCAACTCTGGGGCTTTGGGGAAGTATGAAAATGCATAGCAAGGCAATGAAGGAACAAGGTAGGTTTTTAATCAGAAGAAGTCTGACACTATCTCCTGCTCAGCCCAAGGGTGGGAATGTCATTGGATGATTTTACCTGCCATAAAAAAATCTTTGTAAAGCACAAAGCTGCAAACACTGAAAGGTCCAGTGGGGTCGATGCTTGCTATGTAGGGCGTTTTGTACTGCACACTGGCTTGCGGATGGCGAGCAATGGGTAGCTTGCCGTCCGTTAAGAACCAGGTGCGAGTCGCATGTGGTGTTCCAGGTTCGCCTCAAAAACATGGCAGCATTATTGATCGGGCCCGCAAGTGCTCGTAAGAGTTAGCGTAGCCCTGGAACGCAAAAGGCAACTGAGGGAAAAGTATTTGGTGTCTTCCCATCTCAAAAAAAAATGTTTTACGTTTTGTAGCCCGGCGTTTAGAAGTATGGCAAAACTTAACCTTGCAAAGCACGGTGTTATGCCTCATCTCTCTTCTGTCATGCTAGATTCCCATCTCACCGCTAGAGAGTGCAGGAGAGTACGTTTCCTCTTACACTTGTGCACTATAATATTACCCGCGGAGATGATAAGGTAGTGTAGTTTAATGATTTAAATACTAAAACACAACAACATACATACACATCAGAAAATTATTTAATACATACGTAAATAAACTTTCATCTAAAGAAAAACCAATAAACAAATACCTTAATTTTCTAGTAATAACTGAAAAAAACCATAAAACTATTTACAAATGTCTTGAATACTACGCTCGTGGTCGATACATTTTTTTCTCGTAAGATAAAGCTGTCCACTTTCATGTGGCTTTTAAAAAACTTCATTTTTTGTACCCACGTAGTCCTTTAAGTTTTAATAACAAAGGAAGAAAACAGTTTAAATCTCCACCTGCTGCTACCGAGAATTACTACTCCTGACAGGACCTAAAGTTTGGTTTCTGTCGGTTTACTTACTACATAAAAGAATGACATAAGGTGTCTTTCCATCATTTTTGAGAGCAGTGCTGATGAAATAAATTACACCAAGTAATGCGCCTGGCTGTGTTTGAACCTGCGACTCGTAAGTCGAGGCCGTTACCACTGGACCACCACTGCTCTGAATATGAAATGATTTATATATTTACTGAATGATGTAAAGTATATAATGGAAAAAAAAAGTCCAATGACATTTCCCGCTCTTGGGCGGAGCAGGAGATTACACATCTTTCTCTAGATATTTTGGATACACGAATATCTTATGGACATTATCTAGGCTTTTAATAGAAATCAAAACATACATTTGTGTAAAACTAATCTAGTAAAAACCTCTGAAAATCTTCTATTTTACGTGTACTCTCCATAATATACTCATAAAATAAAACTATAAAAAAACTGCGTAGAAGCTTTGCATATTTAAAACTATTGACGGGTTTCTGAATTGAGTGAACGACTCAAACCATACTTAAATGCCAAATTTTGACAGATTTGCAGGCTAAAGTAGAGTTTGAGTAATTCTCATCTTCAAATGCTTAAATCAGAAATCGAGGGTAAGAGATTCTGAATGGCGACAATTTTTCTCAAAAACTTTTAAGGATTTAAAAAAAAACTCATATTTCCCGGAACAAGTTTTGTGAAATATTTGAGTAAATCACGGAATTACCGAATGCCAACAGAGTTTTTAGGCGTTAACTCGCTTTTTTCGCGTTGCCTCTTTATCAAGCATAGCGTTGAATTGCGTTAGAAGAAGCAACAAACTTTTAAATCATGCTCGACGTTGACTATAGGTAAGTGACTTCGTCAAAAAAAAAAAAAAAAAAAAAAAAAAACCATAAGATTTCGTACCGAAAGAATTTGAAACTTTTCCCAAACCTTCACGAGTTTCACAGACGAGTGTTATGCAGAGACCAGAATATATATGTGTAAGATGGATTGAAATATCAAATCTGCACCTGTTACTCTCTATTCGATAGCGTTGACATATGTATATGTAGGTATATATCGATGAAATATGTATGAGGATGGGGAAAAGGGATACAAGGTGGATGGGTATTTTCTTTGTCAAGTATGGCGGTTGACTTTTGCTATATTTTTTTCTGGTTAATATAACAGTGCTTAGGTACGATGCAAGATTTTTGTAGAAACTTTAAAGTTCAAAATATATTTTTTTTATTTTATTAACGAAAATTAATACATAGGTAACCTATGATAAAAATTATTTTATAAATTTTCGGTGAAGATTTTGATCGACAGGAAATACCATGCCACGTAAATGATTGTGCATCATAAGGTCAATACGCCAAGTTATCAGAGGAGTAAAAGAAATTTTCCATGAAATTCCGATTCAATGGGGTATAATATAATAATAATCCACAACGCCGTCTAGTCCCAAGCTAAGCAGAGCTTGTGTTACGAGTACAAGACAACTGATAAACATACAAATGATCGTGCTCATCACACAAACGTTTGTCCTGGGTGGGAATCGAATCTATGACCTCCGGCATAGCAGTCAGGGTCACTAACTACTAGACCAACAAACCTGTCAAAATTTACTAAGAAGGTTGTATTGACGATTACAATTAGTAAATTTATATTACGACCGCCAATCATATTTTAATCAAAATACAACTTAACATTGACCTGAAGAAAATTCGAATTTCTTATCTACAACCTTTTGAAGCTACCTATCTCGCACCTTTAAATTGTACTCAGCGTAAACAAGTCCAAATTAATGGGCAAAGTAATAACATCAATTCGATCGTAAATTCGTACCCATTGTTACAAAAAGTGCTACCGCCTGTAGAAACGTTCGAAAAACGGTACAATACCCAATAAAAGAACATAAATTTTGTTCACAACAGGGCAAATATCTCAATTTATTGGTATGCTCTCGAATGGGAGACTTGGGCCCCGTTGGGTCCCGTTGCTGGGTTAATGCGGGATCAATACTGGGCCGCATTCATTATCATTAATGTTAATTTGAGAGGAGTTTGGGTTCAAGAATGGAAAGACCACGTGTATAGACCAGGTCATTGGATTATCTGCTAATAACGTGGCAAAGCTTTTATTTAATAGAATGATTTAAAGTGGCAGTTTAGGGTTACCTATTGGTATAAATAAAGGTAAATCTAGGTTACTTTACAAAGAAGATAGAACGGGCCTGGAAATGGCAAGCATAAATCATTTTTATATTATAAAATTTTACGAATAAAAGTAAAATAATACTTTTAAAATATTATCCAAAATAATTTGATTTACCTCAGTAGGTAAAGGCCCATAGACGGAGCGAGTTTCTCGAACCAAACCATTCTCCTAAGAGTGGACAAGCGAGAGGTAAGTCATACCTCTCGCTCGTCCACTCTAGCGAGAATCGTATGTTCGAGACGAGAAACTCGAACCGTCTAAATTGACATTAAAAATCCTTTCTAGGGTTCTGTACACAAACGGTAAAAACGAGACCCTATTGCTAAGTCTCCACTGTCCATCTTTCTTTTTGTATCCAGGCTAATCTCATGAACTGTGATAGCTAAACAGTTAAAATTTTCACTGATACCTAATGTATTTTTGTTGCCAACAACAAATACTAAAAACTAGAAAATGTTATAATATAGTGTCTAACATTATATTATAGTACATTTTGATACAAGTGCAGAAAGTTTGTCATTGCGACCGAGGCGGAATTCGCACGAGCCGCAGGCGAGTGTTTTATGTAGTCGAGGGAAAATACACTTATGGCTCGTGGGGGTTGACCTGCGCCTCGTGGGGTTCGACGCACATCTGATACGGTAAACATTTTTATTACAATAAAATATTGGCGGGGAGAGCACGCGATTATTTCCGCACTAGGGCAGAAAACAGTTCATTGTGTGCTTAAACTCAGTGACATAAGAGCGGGTTTTCGAGTAAGTGTATTGAAAAATAAATAATGGTACCGAACTCTTTGCGCGAGTCCGAGTCGCACGTAGTCTTTTTTTTAACTATCTAAATTTTAGTTAGTTTATGTACAACAATATAAATAATAGAAACATTTATATATAAATTATACAATAGAAAAAATGAAATACATAAATAAATTATCAAATAATAATAACATTATTTTTATTATTAATCTGTGTTCACACACACACAGCGATACTTTCTAACGTCCTGTTAACGATTACTGCACTCTACATCAACAACCGATACCAAATACAAATACACAACTTAATTAACGAAACACAATCAGGCCCCGTACACAAGCCGCCCCGCATGATCAGTTTATGAGCGGTTGCGAACACCAGGTGCGTCCAAACGACACCAACTTTTTATATGGCGCCCGTAAATCTGCAGGCAGTTACCGATTCGCTCGAAACACCCATTATGTCTGTTAAAGTGATACAAAGCCTATTTTTAGCTAACCAAAGGATACTGCGGAGGATTTGCCTAAAAGGAAAACAGAACCACGCCTGTTCGCTACGAAGAAAGAAAGAAAGAAAAGAAAGAAAAATATTTTATTTGACACAATATAGACACGCACAATGCAGAAACAACATGTAGACACATAAGATAAAAAAAGGATAAAACTAACATTGTGTGTCTCACGGTTGCGCCAAACAGGTCCAGTTCAGCAAAAATGCCAGACAGCTACGTGGTAGTAATTAGTCGTAGACGGAGGTCTGGAAAAACCCATGATATGTTAGTTGTTTTTAAATTCAGGATATGCCTAAAAAGTTCGAGCTTTTTTGATGAGGGAAATCATCAAATAAACTAAGTATACTAATGTGGTCTTTCAGTTGTATTTCAGAGCCGCGGTAACTCTTTCAAACAATTACTGTAACGGCTTGTGCTGTTACTAAGAAATCTCTTATACACCGTTAAATTTTGTTCGTTTTAATCCCGATCCGGTACATGAAACACTCGATTTGTAAAGGTAAAATAAAAAAATAAAGTACTTTTTTTCTAAAACTCAAATTAATATAGACGCATGTCCCAAATTAATTTCTTTAAGTTACCTTGTAGGTAGTTGTCGGTCGTTGCGTACTAACTACCTACAGTTCATTGGCCTCGCTCAGCTAGCGTTTACTTGAAGAAACTAATTTCGTATATGCGTAAATTAATCGAGTTTAAAAAAAGTACTTTATTTTTAATTTTCTCTTTACATATCGATAGTGTTTCATGTACTGAATTTTCCGCCGATTTGGGGCTTCGGTCTTCATAGATTTTTGTATGGAAACTAGACTTTCCGCTTGATAAAAGCCAAGCGATGCCACGCAACGTCGTTCTACATACAAAAGGGGCTTGTTACGCGTGTGCGCCGGTCTAATATAGTTGTAGCTTTAAGCTAGAACTACACTGCTCACACGTGTGCCACACACCGATCTGGGCGCATCGGTCTCCATACATTTTATATGGAAACTAGACTTGTAGAGAGCTACACTTGATACACGCCACGCGACATCGTTATAGCTACGTCCATCAGGGGTGTTACACGTGTGCGTCGGTCTAATGTAGTTCTAGCTTTAATGTGTTAATTTCTCCATCAACCCCAATCACACTTTGCTTGACCTAAATATCACACCAATGATCACACCGCCGAACAGATATGCCTGACGAGGCAATTTGAACCGAGACTTTGGAACCATTTTGTTTATTTATTACAGTCTAAATCACCTGTTACAAAAGCGACCTTTAGATTTGAGTGGAAAGAAAAAGTAGGCTGTAGGGAGAACGGTAATATTCTAAGTGCCAACACGTTTTTAGGAAAAATAATGGAAAAATCAACGGCATAAAAATCTCGCTCCCTCGTCGCTAACGACCTAGGTAGGACTTGGTAAGTACATTATTACAGCTACAGTTCAATAAACTTAAGGTTTTTAGAAAAAATCTCAGACGCGGCTTAAAGGTCAATCTATGAATAAGACATTTGTTGCTGAAACCCATTAGTAAAAGTCGTTAGTTTACAATAGTGTTTAAAATTTTTGGTACAATAAAACTTTTTATACAACATTATTTTTAGTAGCGAAACTTGAATATAGTTGGTTCAGAATCAGTAACTGAATCGATTCCAATAATTTTTACACCATGTTATATTTTTTTCCCCAAAATACTTTAAAAAGGTCACAAGCTGGAGACCACCGACACTAAGTACAACATGCGTTAAGGCAAGTCATAGCAGGTATTAGGCGTCAGCGCACAGCTGGGTGTGGGAGCAAAACTACCCCTCAGTCGCTCGGATGGACCGGTGACCATGTATTTATACAGACAACCAAGTAACATAACATGCTTATAACTTAGTTATTTTTCATGACACAGTTATGAAATTTTGTACTTCTTTTTGTAATTCTTTCCCACCTTAAAAAAAAACATCATTTATATAGTAAAAATAAATGCTCACATGCTTCAATTCTGTTTATCTAAGTAGCTGTATAGAATTTTTCACTTATCTTTAAAAAGCATGTGTCTAAATAAAAGCAGGCATATGGGCAATGAAACGACAGCGCTTGCAGATGTCGGTCCCAAGATGGATGACCGATCGGTTCCGAAGGTCTCCCTTGGTAATTTGTAAAGCACTTTAAGCAACTGGTCCCGATTGTTATTTGGAGATTGAGTGCATATCAATATAGCCCAAGGGTTGTCAGAACAATATAGTCAGTGGGTGTCTTGTGAATGCAAATGTTTGCGAACGCGCCCACGATGCAAAAAGTCCTAGAGATTTTTGTTTTTAAGATTCCGTACCTCAAAAGGAAATAACGGAACCCTTATAGGATCATTTTGTTGTCCGTCTGTCTGTCTGTCAGGACTCTTTATCGCGAGAACGCGTGGAGGTATCGAGTTGAAATTTAAACTATAATATAGTCAAGTATACAGTCCCTTGAGAGAACCAAACTTGTAAGTTACGATCGTTTCGTTTAGCGTGAACGCTTGGAGTTGGCCATGCCCCCAATTCCTTTGTTCTGACGTCATATTAATCCTAAGTCACGTGGTTAGAACAAAGGAATTGGGGGCGTTGACAACTTCAAGCGTTCACGCTTAATGAAATGATCGTAATTTGGCTAGAGGGCCTGGGCCTCAAGTTTGCTATTATAAGTTTCAGAATGTTCTATCAGTAACTTCATAATTGTTGAATTTGACAAGTTTGGTTATCTACTACTATAATGACGTCATTATGACTTGCCAATGATCAGCCACTGGCATTCCATTGAAAGAAATGGGATAGAATTATGGTAATCTAGTAAATAATGACAAATTAACTTCTGACGTATATGGTAATCAGCAAAAGTTTTTAACAGTTCGATTGATCGCTGACCTTTTCGATTTGAGCTCGTAACACAATTCTACTACGAGATCACAGACTGCCCAATAATCGGCCTAGATTACGAGCTTTTAGAAAGGTGACAATGGGATCGCCATATCATTCGGATATTCAGATTCCCATAATATTTGCCTACAATTAGGATAACTAAATACTAATTTCTTAAACAAAAATTACATAAGTGCATATAAGTAACTATAAAAACAGTTTTCAGTGCTTGATTTATGATTGTAACTTAATTTAATAATTTACACCCCGTATCTGTATAAGATTGTGCATTATTCCAGTTATATGTTCTAGAGTGAAATAAAAAAACTGCACGAAGTACATATGTAGGGTGACAGGCAATTAGTGAACGATACTTAAACACGTGATTGTAGTCATGATTACAAAAAATTTTTACTATGGGACCAAACCTGAAATCGCGAAAAAGATCAGCCAAGTTCAGTACATTTTGACCAGTTAGGTGAACACAAATGTACTGATCAGGTCCCATAGTAAAAGTTGTTTGTTATCATGACTACAATAGTCATGATAACCAACAACTTTTACTATGGGACCAAACCTGAAATCGCGTTCACTAATTATCAGTCACCCTACATATATAGCTTGCGATAAAATCCATTGTACTTCAACGCCGTGAAAACCCACTCATGTAAGTGCTAGAAGGAGAATTAATGGCTATTCATTTCTCATTTCAGCCGCACGTGTAACAGCCGGCTATAGTTAATGGATAATGTCACTTATTATTACGATGGAAGTAGATTTTTACAGGAAACCGATAGCTGGTTAAATTGCACGGAAGTATGAAAAAAATTGCTGGAATTTAATAATATTAAACTAGCTGCTGCTAGCGTCGTCACCCACGTTATACTAAGTAGAAAATTATCCCAAAAAAACATAGTCCCGGGATAAAAAGTATGTACTATTTCAGGATATGGTCTACCCGCGTACCAAGTTCGTAATCCGTTTGTGCGTGAAAAAGTAACAAACATACACACACATAGTCATAAACTTTCGACTTTTAAATATCGTGCGGATTTCAACACGCATGTATATATTTTTTTTTTCGATTGGGAAAAATCTTCGAAACTCGATTCAGGAATTCAACTGATAAATAGTTGAATTGAATTCCCGAATCGAGTCTCGAAGATTTTAAGTTAGTTTGTAAGGAACCCTCAGTGCGCAAGTCCGACTCGCACTTGCCCAGTTTTTTTTAACCCAAAGGTCGATTGGCAGAGAATTTCTTGTTTGCCTTAACCTGTTGAATACCGTAATTAGAGACCCAATAGAAAGACAATAGGTGTGCGGACGCCGGCGTCCTCTTGGGAAATAATGAATTTAAACCACCTATATACCGCTACTGTACATAAAGAAATAAATAAACTTAGTAAGATCAGAACGGATAAACACACTAGGGACGAATAAATCTAAGTATAACTCCGGGAGGTGTTACTTTACAGATGAAGTTGAATGAAATGTTAGGAGTTTTAGAGGCAACATGACCTTTGAATTTGATATAAAAGTAGTCTGGTGGGAAACCTAGGAAGGCTTAACAACAAAAGCTTGATGAATAACTTTAATGCCTAAAGGTCATTTTAAATATTAGTTTTAAACATTGGGTAGAATGCCAACTACTTCACAGATCTGAGGCTCTATTACGAGCTCTTAATGCTATCTATTTTTTTATGGCACGGAAAACCATCCAATGACTCTCCCACCCTTAGGTGGAGTGGGAAATAGTGTCAGGCTTTTACTGACTAAAAATCCCACCCCGTTCCTTCGTTGCCTTTACTTCGAGGCTTCTTTTCTGAAACAGACCCTAGGCCCCAGTAGTCTTCGGCCCTGCTGAGCCCCTACGGTTTGCTAACAACTCCTTGAAGCGTGCGTAGAACAGTACGCGCCGTCGACGACTTAGGCTTGGTCCGGACGGTTACTGGACGGTCGGACATCGAGCTACCCATTGCTAGCCGTCCCCATTTGACGACCTAAACTGAACTGTTATAAGGATGGAGCTATATTAGGATGCATACTTTCATTAGAGTTTTAAATGTTTGTGAAAGCACCCACGATACCGGAGTGGTTCTTAGTATGGGGCTAAGTGTTTTTTTTTATTTTTATGGAGTAGCTATTGCCATGTACATTCAAACAGACAAAGCAAAGAGACGTGATTATTAACTAAATGAAATAATATCAACCTTCTTGAAAAGTTTGAATAAACCAAAATATTTCTTAGAAGTTCTAATCATTTAGTCTTTTAGGGATTTTGCGCGTTATATATTTGCAATGTTCCACAAAAACCCTCATATATGGCAGCTAGATGAGTTAAACGATAAGCAATGAGATTCATTTCTCATTTTGAGCGCACTTGCTGTACCAACTGGTGTTAATGAAAAAGATAACTTATGAGTAAATGATGACTTCGCCTGAAAAACCTGGTACAAGCCACTGTTAGATTTAAAATCGTGACTTGGTTTAAGATTGATTTTCAATGTGTCGCTTTGAAAGTTTTTATAGAGGTTTTGCGGAGTTTGTAACGGGCAGTAGATTTCTTTATTATTATTATTTTCAAACCTTAAAAAACCTTTTTGTTTCCAAATTATCTTTAATGTGAGTAGGAGAAAAAATAGATCTACACTGTATACTTTTTACTAGCAAATAAAAAAAAAATGACTTTCAATAATTCTCCTTTAAAATATATTTATAAAATATATTTTAAAGTGAGAATATTGAATAGCTGGGAATCATATACTTATACTATACGTAGACCATGTTTGACTAATAAACTTTTTTGTACACGAAAAAAGTAACACAACTTATACGTGTTTTGTATTTATACATTATATACAAAACACATACATTAGGTTTTTCTACATAGGACAAAACAAAGTCGCTTTTCGTATTTGTCTGTAGCGTGACAGATTTGAACGCGGTTTTTTTAATATAAAGAGCGATAAATGGAAAGCGGTTTGTTTACATTATTTGAAGTGTGAAGCTGGGGTAGGTGAGAGACTAGTCAATTAACTATAATTTGGACCTGGTTTATAAAAAATCAAAGAGCTTATATAAAAAAAAAAATCTCTCGTCTATCGCCCAAACAAACGTCTTTATCTCAACTGTCAATCATTTTTACAATAAGTACTAGCTCACCCCCGCAGTTGCACCCGCTCACTAAAGATTAGTTAGTGCTCTGCTCCCTTAGGTTGTTGCGTAATGTTATATAGCCTATAGCTTTCCTCGATAAATGGGCTATCTAACACCAATATAATTTTTCAAATCGGACCAGTAGCCCCTGAGATTAGAGCGTTCAACCAAACAAACTCCAGCTTTATAATATTCGTATAGACAATAAATAATATCATCCGTTATTTAATGTGCCGTTAGTTAACTTTATTAACCGATAATAGAGGACATTACAGTATGTCACTTTTTTCCTAGTCCAATAACCTACTTTTCAATAAATGCATAACAATGTTTAGACAGTACTTACGCCAATAAAGCAATTCAAACATGTTTGTCTGTTTGCTTCACCTAAACTCCGTTTCATGATTTGATCATATAACATTCCTTTCAACGCTTTTCAGAATTAAAAATACTACTTCATACAGATGTGTGTCCAGCATGAACAAAAGAAGCAAGTTATTCACATAATGTGTAAGCTTGGGGTAAAATATGGAAGCAATATACGCGCACACCTCACGTTCGTCCGAATGTTATTATTTTTGCTTTTACAAAGCGTTTACAATAAACAGACAACGAGTAAAAAACATTACAAATAGATTTTTAAGAACATTATCTATCGGTTTACATTTCTTTGTTCCCATTTTTTAAAGAGCAATGACATGCCCTATTTCCTGTTCACGTAGGGTCCTAATGACAGTCAGTGGACGGCATTGCCATGGCGGAATACTGTGGTGCTATTCTCTAAGAAAACGCAGCGCTGCCGCAACGACGAACATCCAAATAGGATACATTGAATTAACAATCCAATGTATAGGTACATTAGGTTGATAATCCAATGTATCCTATTTCGGTGTTCGTCGTTGAGAGAATAGCACCACTTGGCCAGGCAAGGAATTTAACTAGTTTTGCCATCGACACGGTAAGAAGAAGAAGGTGCAATATTATTTAAAGACTTCTTTCGGAACGGGAGGGCGTATTATACGAGTACTTTTGCTGACTAAAACCTCAGCTATGTTCCTTCTTTGCCTTGCGTTCCAGGACCCCGGTTTTCCTTTCGCTAGTCAATCCGAGGCCCCAATCTGTTCCCATTGAAGACAACAGTTGTCACTTACATATGAATATAAAACAATTTATGTGAGTAGTAATAGTGTCCCAGTGCGGGTACACAAAAACCAATTATTACATAGTTGTCAATGTGTTAACAGGTTAGAGCCAAATTCACCAATAAACTAATCGCGATTCTTTCAAACAAAACGCAGTTTGGGCGCTTAATCGAGGTTATAGCTTCATTTTGCGTTTCACCGCGATGAATTGAACCTAGTTTACGCTAAACTCAGTTTCAATTCTTTTGTTGTCGCCCATGTTTACGACACGGGTCTTTAAACTAGATTACGCTGAGCTCAGTTTAATTGAACTAAGTTTTTATATTGAATGATGAAATCAGCCCTTAAACGGAGCAAATTTCATGCATTTTTGAGATAAGGCAGTTGACTAAGTTCTTAATCCTTAGATTAAAACAAAACAGCGGAAACTAGGTGACCCACCTCTAGCGTATGGACCGCTGAAATTGTGACAACTGTCAAATGTCATAGGTACTCTATTTTGCCTAGTTCTAAATCTTTATAACCATGTATTTTACAACATTTGATCAAGTCCCAACGCCATCATCAAGTCTTCAAGATCCTTAACACCAACAAAACCAAAAATTGCCTACTTCCCTGTCTACACTTACATAGTAAAAAAACTAGATTCTCTATCAGCTAAATGCAAAATCAACATGCTATCACGTCTTCCAGTCGATCGCTTGCAAAGCTGCAATGTGGCCGCACTAGATGACAGCCATAATCCTCAGATTATTACTTGCATTCCTCACATGAACACCGAGCGAACTATCCTTAATCAACGCTTCTATGATGTATAGGAAACCTAAGGGAATTCCATTTTGTTACGGCGATGTTAGAAATGAATTGTCTTGTGAAAATCTTTTTAAAATACTCTGAACAATAGAGACTGTAATTCGTGTAGTGGAAGGCTGTCAGGCTATGTAAGCTTGTTTTATGAAAAATAGTATAGTTGTTCTAGCATTTTTCGAGTTCATGTTACGAGGTTTTAAAGATTTTTACGATACTTTAATAGGTTTGAGCTACTAAAACTATAAAATTTAATACTCTGCCACATCATGATCGGCGCTTCTTTGTAAATCATTCATCAACATCGGTAAAGCGCGAAACAATTGCAAGGCAATTTTCACACCCTGGATGTCAAGAGTCGAAAGGCTATACCCAGCAGACGGTGAGCAATAGGTAGCTTGCCGTGTGATAAGAATCAGGCCCGAGTCGACGACGCGTTGTATTCCACGTTCGTGGCAATGCATGTGAGGGTTGCGGGCTTATTTGAAACAGTTACCGTGGTCTTGAAACGTAAAGGAAAAAAAAATACACGGCAATGTTTAAGTCAAATAAAGTCTGATATCTCCTGTCGCTCCACCTGGAGCGGAAGAAATAATTTGACTTCCTAGACATAAACAAAGTTTTTACCGATAATCCTGAAAGCTAGATAATTCCACTTGGGACTACTTATTACTGAGGCCTTCATTTTAAGCTTTAATTTAAAGCAGGTGGATAGCCCGATGGCTATCGGCCCTGCTGGGCTACTACGGTTTGCTTGCATTTTTTTGAAGCGTACATAAATGTTTAATGACCTGTGGGAACTAAAATCACGCAAGGAATCCCAGTACATCATTTTTTCCATTGCCCTCAGTTGTCTTGCCTTTCAAAGTTGTCTGTAAAACTAATTAACTGAAACATCGGTTCGACTCGAAAACAGAAATTATCATGAACTGTAGTAAGACCAAAAAATAACTAACTTAGTATGTTTTTTTTTTATAGGAGTAAAATTATTCTTTAAAATAGAATATTGAGCTTCATGAACACTACATGTATTACTTCTCAAGCAGAGAGTCATTATTTTACTGCCTTTAATGCAATAAACAGTAACGAATTTTACGAGACTTTCTGCAAGCAAATTATACAGAATGTGTTCTCATTCTCAAGTACGCTTACAGTAAAACGCAAATAAATAAAGAACTTGAACACTCAACTCTTAAACTGCAGTTTCCACGGAGAAGGTGCTACGCAGCTCACATATCTATGGGTAACTTCACATAAAAAGGATTTAAGTGATTTGTTTTAAAGGACGACCAACATTATATTCCTGTAAGCGGGAACTGTGGTCAGCTTGGCTTCTTAATGCCATGCCTATTTTCAGGACATTTAATGACAATATTTTCCTAGGACCTAAAATTTACAGTGAAAAGCTTAACTCGCTCCGAGTTAAACTTTTACTGCCTAAAATCGCATCTATGTCCTTTGCTGCTTTATCACCAAGTTATACTTAAGGCATATAATTTCTATCGAAGCCACAGGCCGAAGCAAGTTACTTATAGGTATCCTACTGTTTTGAAAACTGATAAATTAATCGATAAATCTAATATAGTTAACTTCTAGACAAGCATGATCCATCGTCGACCATATCATCACTTACCATCAAGTGAGATAGTAGTCAAACGCGACCTTATTTTTAACAAAAAAAAAATACCAAATCTTTCGTACGAAACTGCTTTGCAAGCTAGAAACATAAAAACATAACGTTACGCAAACGACTACACGATTCCAACGACATAAACTCAGAAACTTAATGCAACGGAAACATAATAAGCAACTACAATAAACTAGCAGGCAATATATTCAGCTCAGCTAAGTTCTGCCGACACACGCTCCTGACTAACGCAACATGTTTAAAGTTGGCAAGTCCCAAGTGGCCGTGTCGCTTGCACCGTGTGGAGTGCAGTCGCTGCCTACGTATTACGAACTACGGCCCATGTAAATAACACCGTACTCAAGCGGCTTATTGGGCAAGCCTAGTAGAGGTTCGTTGAGAGCAAACCTGATGGTAAACTCAGTGATGAGCGTTTTTTTGATTGAGGCAGAATATTGAACTATAGCGACATCTATGGTGCCACATAAGAACTAATCCTGCATCGCGCAAGTAAAGTTCTCCGCGCGATTTGAACATATAGAACAGACCAAAATCATCTATCGGGGAATAGCCCACCAGACAACACCCGTCTGATCGGAGGATCCTCCTTTTTCAACGGAGGTATACGCCTACCTCTAAAGAACATTCTTCTTAAAGCAATTAATTCATTCAGGCGCAGGCCCAACAGAATACCAGCGCTGCGTTATTTATTGTTTTAAATATCGCGGCATAATAATATGCTGAATTAGGCGCCTTTTTTGGCTTATTTTAATTTAATTTTTTTCCGTTATGAATTTTTAGTTTATACGAATGTGGGAAGTGGACACAGCAAACATTGTGCCGATAGTCGTGACGGCTAATGGCTTAATAGCCAAGAGCCTCGACCAACATCTGCGAAGGCTCTCGTTAGGCAGTTGGATCTAAGATTTTATCCAAAAGGACATCCTGGACATAGCGTGTATTGTCCGGAGATTCCTCTCTCAGGAGGTCTGACCACTGGTAGCTTAATTGGACCATGTTTTCGATGCCGGTGGTCTACTATTTTTTATATTTTAAAATGTTTTTTTTTTGTATGACTTTGTTTAAGAAATTATTTAAATGTAATTTATATGTATTTACAAAGAATAAAAGAAAATAATAATAGTAAAACGATTTTAATTTCCTAGCGAGTGTCATTTGCGCCTAAATGGGCTTACCTAAAAATGTGGCCAAGTTAGAAGTTCGATTTTATCACTCCTCTAAGAGGCAGCCAACTTGAGTATACCTCTACGCAGTCCTCAGAAAAAGAGTTTGCTATAACCATTTCATAAAGGCCTAAAATATATGAAAATATCAATATATTTCATCAGAATTGCAATTTAAATAAAAAACTAATTTTCCAAATCCATTAAAAAATAAATGACGGAGCTCTGAATTTCAGTCAATGTTGTGTTTTTATAATACGAAACTAATTTTATGTAGACCAGAGTGGTTCTTTAAATTCTTATATCAATTTCACGCTTGACATCATTTAGATTAAGCGTGTGTATAACATACTTAGGACTATGTATGTACCACAGTATGTACATAGTTTTTGGTTTTGGACCGTTAAGTTTTTCTCGCTACGGAAAGCAAATCACGCGAAACAGATTGGGAACTTGTATTAAAAAATGATCATCATGAGCCCTATCTATATTTATTTTAGATTGTTATAAGTATATAAGAGATTTTTAACATTACCTAAGTTTTATTCTAAACCTAACTATGTACATATAATGATAAAAACACAACATACACTCAAGCAACGAAGTATTCGTTCAAATTGCTGTCATTCGGAAATGTGCCCAGAAGACTGGCAGGATAGCCACGTATGGAAATACTGACTCTTCAGACAAAGAACGAGCCAGCTCTTTGGTCAACAAAATGTCTACCAGTCGGTGTGAAATTTGCTTGAAAAGGCGACGCGCTCTACTAACCTCGACCTCGAACCTCGGACCTGTGATCACTTCGACCCTCTTCGACCTCAAACGGCTTAAAACTTTAAATACCAATAAGACTGTAGAACGAAGAATGTTGATGATGTCTGAAGAGGAAGGTACAACTGATAACTAATTACTACTAACACTAAATTTGTCTCACTATGTTTGTTTGTTGAATGTTAGGACAGTTGTTGTTTATTATGATTCCTGATTCTATATAATACTAGTTGTTAGTACAAATATAAATAAATCATTTTGGTTTTTACAATTATTTAGCCATAGCTTTAATAATAATTATGTAGGTCACTACAAGACTATGGTAATTGCGCCGTTTGAGGATCTCAGCAGTTGCAACGACAGCACCAACATGGCAAATGGGATGATCCAAGAGGAAAATGCGATGGAGAGTCCTATCAATATAATTAAACAATTTTGAACGTGTCTATGAATAGGCAAAGTTCCTATAACAATGACAAAGGCCAAAATAATAATCCTTCATATCAAAACAAACTTTTATCAAGTTTTTCCAGTTAGTTTGCTCACACGTTCCGAACCAAAACTCCTATGCTTAAATACTTAGACAACAACTACTGTCAGAAGCCAACAATATAAAGTAATAACTTGTTCACACGGTCAAGGCTTCCATAATCAGGCGCGATGCGACATGAAGCGGACGAAGTCGTTTTTAGGGTTGCGTACCCAATAGTTAACCGCTTTTATCACTCCGCTGTCCGTCTCTCTGTCATCATGCTATATCTCTTGAACCATAAAAACTAGACACTTGAAATTTTCACAGATGATGCAACACAAATGTGTTG
Source organism: Leucania comma (assembly GCA_958295575.1). Taxonomy (NCBI): domain Eukaryota; kingdom Metazoa; phylum Arthropoda; class Insecta; order Lepidoptera; family Noctuidae; genus Leucania; species Leucania comma. The sequence continues at coordinate 13,333,347 of OY282480.1, read as the reverse complement.
CTTCTTTTACAAAAAAAGCCAAAAACAGAATAACATAAATATTTATGTGGGGCTCCCATACAACAAAAGGCAGGTCTCCAAAAGGCATCAGGTGCCAGCGCACAGCTAGGTGCGGGTGCAAAATAACTCCTTAGTCGCCTGAATGGCCTAGTGACGACGTATGTGCGGCCAACCAGGTAACACGAAGAGCTTGTAACTTTGTGATTTTTCATGACACCGTTTTGAAATTTTGTACAAAGATTCTTTACATTAAAATACTAGACAGATGTATCAAGTTTTAGATATACTAAAACTAATGTTGAATTAGATTGTTATAACTCGTTTGCTTTCTTGCCAATTTTGATATTATTTTTTTAGTTAATATTCAGTTAATTATTTGTATATTTAGTTAAAAAATTGATGGATTGGTCAGATTAATGAAAAATATTTTTTTCATGCATATTTATGGAAAAGCCCCTTTCTCCAAAAAGAAATGTCACTTACGGTGATCTTCCTAAAATTTCTTAATATTTTTTTTTTATTATTGATAGGTTCGCGCTTGACCAGTATCTTTCTCACTTTTTAAAATACAAAAAATTAAAAAGCCACTATCTCACCTGATGGTAAGCGACGATAATGTGGACGATGGAGCACGCTTACCTGGAAGTAACCTACTCACTCTTGACTTAAAGATCCCTAGGTTTAAGCTATCAGGAAACACCGATTCCAACAGAGAATACCACTGCTTAGCCGGATAGATTCAAAGCATTTAATTTAAAATAAACCATTTACAGGCACTTTTAAAATTTCAAGAAGTCATTCAGTAAGAAAAATGATGCTAATAACACATTCCAAAACATAGAATGATATATAAGGAGAAGATAGGAATGCGCAAGAAACTCCGTGGCTTCTCTTTTCAAAACAAATTTTAAATATAATATAGCTCACGGCAAATAAGTAAAACCGAAATGGCCGTCGTTGCTATGGTTACGCGCAGCCAACTTTGATTGAGACCCGAAAATCTATTACAGCGCATTCAAGGTCGATCGCCATTTTGGATAAACTTATATGCCGCTTAATATACCTATATTAAATAAGTACTGGCAGCTAAGAGATGACCGTATAATTATTTCGTTAGTACATAATCGTTGCATTGTTACAATACGTTTTTCGTTGTGTACTATTATAATGCTGAGTTTGCACATAAAATGAATCCTCACAGGAATGTTTGAAACAAAATTTGTAACCCCATATTCATACTTTTACTTCGTCCATTTCGCGGTTAAAAAGTTAGGCAACGAATTCTACACCATTTAAACGGTCTCGTTATGAATACTGTTGCAAACTGTTACAACCTGAAGTTAAATAATAACAACTATTTATGCAGCAATGCACAAGTTTTAAACCTCTTTTTTTCGAGGTTAGAAATCGTCCAATTAGTTCACCTGCTCTGGAATGGAGCGAGAGGAGGTGACAGGGTTTTGACGAAACTTTACCGTAACAATATATAGCTTATACATATTATATGTTATAATAAATTATACTTATTTTACACACGTTAAAATTTCGTCAATTTAAAATAGATGAGGCTGCTATTTCCTGGCTGATTACATTAATAAAAACAAACTCAGAGTTTAAAATCTCTTTTAAAATCAATACAGCAAATACCAGGCAACTCAGAAAGTTTTGCGAAAAAAAGTTTTTATGTATAAGGCACTGGCCACTTGTAATTATTTTGAAAACTTTGGATTTTTTTTTTTTTGAAAAAAATTTTTCGAGAGCCAAATCAAATTATCCTGTCTCATTTAAAAATGGATCCGATTTTCGTACGATGATTTTCTACGATTATATATAGCAGATGTTAAGATAGATTGGAGAATTGGCAATGTATATCTTATAAACATTGGGGTTGTTATGATCGTAACTGTACTATAACAATCCCAAGACATGAACTTTCAGTACTAGCAACCACTCTAAGAGGATAACGTAACAATTATCTAAACCTACCTACGTTTAGTGGACACATTAGTGACCGCAGCATGACATTATTAGCAACCAGCTGGAGGTTCCCTTCCTCTTGATGTGAACCATTAGTCAGCTTCAGCTTACATGGCGTAATGGATTAGTTGTATCCTTAGATCTGTACAATTGTTAGTGACTTGCGGATGCAGATTTGCTCCGCATGCGTAACCTCCGCAAATTTCCTTTTCATACAAGTATTTATTATAATGCGTGCAATACGCACGCGGGATGCGTTTTTTTTTGCCTTTTGAAATTTTCTGTATGCTGAGCAAATCCGCATACGTGATGAAATCTGCATGATATGAAGCCGTGTATTCTGCATGATATGACAAAGAACTTTGGAACCATATCCTAGAACCAGGTTTGTAGTGTTCCTAAACCCAGCAGGGTCAAAGCCTGCTGCGGCCATGAGTTGGTTTTTGAAAGTGTAACCCGTAGTCCTGGGAAGCAAAAGGCAACTGAAAGAACTAAGGTGTGGTTTTAGACAGTAAAAGTCTGACACGCCCTCTCACTCCACTCCAGAGCAGGAGAAGTCATTAGTTGATTTCGCACCTTCAAAAAGAATCATAGTATGTCAGAGGGGCAAAGCGATCGTGTAACCAGCATCGCGTTTCCCTAGATTTCTGATATGGCCACAAACATAGAGAAAAATTATATCATAAGAAAAATTATATTATATGAAAAGAGATATATTATATCATTCATTTTGATTTAACATTCTAAATCCTCGGCAAATCTATAATTTAGTATATGTATGCATTTCAGTTCGTTCTACCGATCTTTCACAATTTTATTCATATACTTTACATTATTTATTGTGTTGTACACTTACTGTCCTAAATCAATCTCCACTTATTAAGTCCGTTCAAAGGTTGTCTGTAAGAGATTGCTCTGGACTGCTTATCGTACATTTTTTTAGAACCGTATAACCTGTGTTAATTAACTCTAGAAGCACGGGTGTTCCAAATGTGACTCCTTTCGAAAAAAAAAACCCTTTCGAAATATTCATATAACTGCAAAAAAAAAAAATTTGCGATTCAAACAAAACAGGTACATTAACTAGAGCAGGGACAACATCGTAATGAGTCAAATTTGGGACACCCGCGCTTCTGGTGTTAATATAATATCTACAATAAAATATCTGATAAAATAATTAAAATTGCCAAACAGTCCAGTCGCTTTACTACTTTTTGTAGTGGTCTATTTTGTGTTGTTTTTGTATGTATTTCTGAGTTCATTCTCTGTCTATGAATACATCCAATCAATGCCAGGCATTCGATAATCAAATCAAACTCCCCGATCTCCTCCATTAGGCATAGCGACACATATTAATCGATTTTTAATCGCGAATCGAGTTCAAACCAAAGCGTCACTAATAAAGATCGGAGGGCGTACCAAGCCTCTAATATAGCTTGTGCACACATATGGCAGGATATTAATGAGCCAATCGACGCGACGGACCGATGGAACCCGCGCGCATTAGGAGCCCAAATCGCTCATCCATTACCCAAGCCCTGATGGCAAAGTATTAACTTTTATAGTCTTTTATGATTATAGTATCGATGTAAATCATAGTATCGATAAACCGATAGAGTTGGTACGGCACTAAAACTGATTGATATGTAGTAATTAATGTTCGGCTGGTCGTAAAGGAATGAGGTCAGCTTTAATAGTATGTTTGGTGCAAAATGGCTGAAATTAATTTTGAGAGTATGTTCTGTCGTGATTTCGGTAATTCGCCACTGCGGTGGATATGACATCATCACGTCGCGTGGGTTTATGTTTGTTAGTTAAGATTTATGTGTAAGGGTAAAACAGGAGTGAATTGTATATTTACCAAAACCTAGGTATTGATATTAATTCAACTGCTAATTAGGTTATGTTACGTATTCTCTGGCACTTTACAAAAATAAGGCCTGGGACCTATCAGTGAAAATATAAGACATTATTAGTATTATCTGGTTCTAGATCTAGGTAGCGCAAGAAAACAATAACTCTGAGAAATTAAAGAAAGCCTGAGCTAGGAATGACACCACTTGAGATAACGAAAAATCTTGTGCCAAATGTTACTTGTGCTGTTACCCGATATTGATAAATGCACTATTACAAAACTAATTTACAAAACTAATTTACAAATAAGCTACGAAATCTATCACAGTCAACATTCATATACGCACTACGCAGCAATCATTCACGCAACAGAGTCGTAAGGCAGCAACCATTCAGGCGACAATATCGTAGACATCAAGTCGTAGCAATGATTGTAGCGCGCTATGCAGCAACCATTCATGCGACATTGTCGTAGACATCAAGTCGTAGCAATGATCATAGCGCGCTATGCAGCAACCATTCATGTGACATTGTCGTAACCTTCGAGTCGTAGCAATGATCTTAGCGCGCTATGCAGCAACCATTCATGCGACATTGTCGTAGACATCAAGTCGTAGCAATGATCGTAGCGCGCTATGCAGCAACCATTCATGCGACATTGTCGTAACTATCGAGTCGTAGCAATGATCGTAGCGCGCTATGCAGCAACCATTCATGCGACATTGTCATAACATGAAGTCGTAGATTGCTACGATCATTGGATCGTAGCGCGCTACGCAGTAACCATTCGTGCGACATTGTCGTAGCAATGATCGTAGCGCGCTACGCAGTAACCATTTATACGACATTGTAGTAAGCAAGCAATAGCCATACATAACGGGCTACTCAACAACCATTCACGTAGTGTCGTAGCAATTAATGATCGTAGCATGCTACTTACAACTATTCTTGATACTTTTTAAAAACGTTTGTGAAAAGAAGCATTTTGGTAGTGTGATTGTAAAGATTTATGTACATCTACGCCAGCCAAAACCCAGTGCATTATCCGTCTACAATATCCGAAATACCAACAGAAAAGCAGTAAAGCAACGCCATATCACTGCCATCCCAAATGCACAATCAAAACACCTCGTGTATTCCGAAAATGACGTCATTTGTTCACACTGAGCACCAACAGTGGCATCATTGAGCAAAAGCACACACTCATTAGCATAATGCTCCCGAATATCAGTTTTCGGTTCAAATCGGTATCGATATGAAACGATTTACCTATCGATATGGAAAGTGGTTAATTCATTGCTCTTTTAGTGGCGATTAAACCAATATAGTTCAACTGATTGGGGAGTAAATAGGGGAAATACACGCGAGCTAGAAAATATTGGTTATGGGGCAGGTTAAATGCTAAGGTGCGTTGAAAATTTGGAAATTGATGACTAGATTATACATTGGGTCAGTTTAATAATTTGTCCGTAAGTCTAGCTTGATTCAAATGAACTTGCAATGGCGTCCAAAAGTATAGTCGAAGCACTGTAGTGTAACATTTGAGGACTGGACGCTTAAGACCGAGAAGTATCTTAGACTTTAAGGATGATCATTTCTATAAGCACGATCTGGGCCCATTTGATGGCAAAAATCATGCAATCATAAAATAAAAGAAAAAAGTATTGTATTCTCATTACTCTTAAAATCACATATTTACATATTCTTTTTTTTATGTATTAGCTTTTATTTATTTGTTCAATGTTATGGAAATTTTATTGTTTTATTAGTTTGTAAGTTTCCTTTTGCAGCGTCTTGGATATGCTCTGTTATGTTGTACAAGTTGTAAATAAATAAATAAATTTCAAATGTATATTTTGTTGCTAATTTGCTAGTTGATTTTTTTTTCTTATAATCTAAGTTAATACGTTCTTTGGGATATGCCCCCCTCCACGGCTGAAGGCCCCCTCCAATTTCTTCTATTTGTCCTTATTACTTGCACTGCACATAATTTTCTGCTAAATCTGTTAATTCGACATCACACCTTCTTTTTGGTTTGCCTCCTATTCTTTTTCCTTACATAATTGTCAGAAATTATTCTTATAATTAGGTACTTTTACACTTTATAATTTCAACAATTAAATGAAACGTATCCTATTATTACTGCCAAAACATTGTCTTCATTAACTTAATTACTTTTCAAGTTAAAATACTTTGATATTAAAATCTAAGTATACCTATCAAATCATAATAAGTCACAAGCTAAACTTTCTTTGACCGGTAGATATTTCGAGAACGGTCCGATGCGACGGTCGGACGATATTCATAGACAGTCCAAAGAAATGATGGAGTAAATTAATAAATTATGCAAATTATAAAAGCTTCGGAGCTCGTCTGAGGATTTGCAGGAAAAAATATTATAGATCGTGGCGGTTACGACAGTTATAAATATGATTGAAATAGCCCAGGATCGATTTGAGGGTTGCGGCAACGCTGTTGGCGACAGTTCTTAGATAGACATAGGTACCTTTCTGGAGCTTAACACTCAATAGGTACTAATTTACACTAAATATTATAGTTTTCAAGTAATTAACGTTAACCAGTCAAAAGTGAATAGGTTACTTCTAGCATCCTCCATCGTCGACCGGATAATCGCTTACCAGCAGATGAGTTAGTAGCCAAGTTAAAGCCTAATAATAACTTAAAAAAAAAACTAATGTTTTATAATTTTTAGGGTTCCGTATCTCAAAAATATAAATTAGGAACCCTTTTTAAGATCACTTTGTTATCCGTCTGTCTGTCTGTCAGTCAAGACCCTTTATCTCGAGAACGCGGTATCGAGTTGAAATTAAATCCATATATACTCAGGTCTGCGGCCCCATGAAGCCTTAAAAAATCAAACTTCTAAGTTAAGGACAAAATAGATACGGCCGTTTATGTCGCAAAAAAGGAATCAAAATTCATAGGATACTTCCCGTTGACCTTGAATCCTGAAATTTGGCATGAAGCAAGGTCTCATAGCACACGGGAAAAAATCTAAAAACTGTAAGCAGTTACGATACAATAAAATCTTTTTTTGCGATTCGGTTAAATCTTCGAAACTCGATTCGTGACTTGAATTATTTTCATAGATAGGTTTGTACTGAATCCTCAGTGAGCAAGTCCGACTCGCACTTGTATATAAAGACAATTCTTTTCAGTTTTTTTTTTTTTAATATGCTCCCTCATCCGTTAAAATTGTGCTCAAAATTGTATCGCTAACTGTACAAACTCCACTAAAAATTGTATTTACAGAGTAACATTCAGTATTACTTAATTAAATGTGATATTCTCCAGTAAAAAGCGTAACAAACGATATCTGGCAGTGTTACGAGATCGGCCGCCATTTCTCAGTGGCAGGCGATGCATTGGGAGCTTGGAGGGGCGCGCGTGCCGGAGCAAGCGAGCCGCTTATTAAACGAATTCATCATAGTTAGAACATAAACACTATATTGTATAGGTCACGGATATTCCGAGCTGCCAGTGTTTTTGTAATTAATTTTGTGTTATTAATTGTGGTGGTATTTTACTTTGTGGTAAGGAATTCGCTTCTGCGATGCTTTTATATTTTTCTATTTTTTTTTTTTTTTTGTTGTAGTTCCGTGTATCGCTTTCTGTATCTAATCACGAATACAACAAACTTTCTGATACACATTTAGAAATTCGTACATATTATAAAACAAAGTCCCCTCGTGTCTGTCTGTATGTTCAAGATAATCCCAAAAACTACTGAACAGATGTTCATGAGGGTTTCACGATTAGGCACAATGATTTATGAAGACGACATTAAACGTTTTTAACACACGTGCGAAAATGGGACCGATCCCTAGTAGTAAATAAAACCAAGATATAGCGTCGATAAACTTTTCATCACTTTTTTGCTGGTAATATGTTCAAAAGACTGGCGGCATTATACATACCATATACATGTAGTTTTGTATTAAATTTGTGCAGAATATTAAAAATCTCTGTTGGCACGTAACCACAGCGGTTCAAAGCGATAATACAACGCGATAACCGCGACTCTATCTTCATTCTTCTATCAGTCCATATTTGAAAATGAATTTCTTTTTCATTTACGGCGAGCTATTTTTAAAATTATTCGAATTAAGATATTAATAGAACCTTAACGTTACGGCCAGTATTCGATAACTAATAAGGTTTTGACACATCGAAAGACCTGACTAGATATATTGGTTAATAAATATTATTATATCGACGCTTGAAAGGCAAAAATTGCTAAGCGAAATTGAGTAAACTTTACTTTAGGAGAGCGATTTAAAGTTAAAATTTTGAGAAAAAAAAATGTTAGTTAAAAAAAGTCGAATTTTGTTACAATTACCATTATGTTAATAATATCCAAATCCGTCTATTTCGTCATTTCAAACTATTTTTTTCTAAAAAAATATCATTAAATCACTCTCTTGTATTACTCAATGTCGTTTAGTAATTTTAGCCTTTCAAGTGTTTATGTATATATCTTTTTAGTTGAATGTATAACATTTGAGAAGTTCTCCCGATTTCTAATGGATTCCATCGTCAGAACTGGATCCTGTAAAGGGAAAAAATTGCAAATCGATCCATAAACGGCAGAGTTCTGAGGTAAAAAACATAAAAAAATGCAACCGACTTCTCTTCCTTCCACCTCCTTTTTTTGGTTTATCAAGATGGTCACCCATCCACAAACTTACCTCAGCAACCGTTGCTTAACCCAGGAGATCGACCCGTGTGGCTGATATTATTTTTAGCACGAGACATGTCATGTTCATAAATCTAGCAATGCAGTGAACATAAAGTGAAGTTGACCTACGTTCAGAACACAATACAAGCTTTATTTCCACAATAAGCAAGCAACAACAATACAAACACAAGATCTAACAACACAATACAATAACATAAACCTTACAATTATACCGTGTTGCGTTATTGCACACGACAAATTCTCATTCGCGAAAGATCAAAGCTTTCTTTGTCATTTGATTTATAAAGAACGCGCGTAGCTCCTTTAAGTGGAGCTCTTCAGAAATTCTTTCCTTTTTCCCACTGATTTTTCCTTTTATCTACACTTATGTGGAAATGGGTATTTTTAGCTGATTCCTGCAAGAGTTGTTACTGATTCCTTGAAAGAACGAATTACTCGAGTTGCTTGCAGATAATGGGCGAGCCACCTATCATTTAAAAGTCGGTTCAGTTTTGTTTCTTGAGACCTCGCCCGGGAAGAACTAATTACCTACACTGCTAAGTAATTTTGCTATATTGTGGACCTTATATACTGCAGTACAGCATAGCATAGCATCAGCCTTATAATGTTCCCACTGCTGGGACTCCGGCCTTCTCTCTAGAAGAGGGAATGGGCTGTAATCAACCCCGCGGACCAAGTGCGGGTTAGTGAATGTCACATGTCTTCGAATTTCTGGTTCTAGGACATGCCGGTTTCCTCACAATACTTTCCTTCACCGTTTTGACAGCAGTAGTGATTAAATAATATACACAAAGTAATTTGCCTGGCTAGGTTTGAAACCGCATCCTACAACTCGTAAGTCGGGGCCGTTACCACTCGGCCACCACGGCTCTCGTAGAGCATTAGAACAGATAGATATAAGTCACACTATGTATCCTTTCCTAATTGTAAGACTATATGTCCAAGTCCTTATGTTTATAATTTTTATAGTTTATCTTTGAATATTTCCTAACCAATCACGCCTGATTGACAGAACAAATTCTAATTAAACTTGGCACACTGATAGAACCAGGTCATATTCGTTTCAGATTGCAATCCTGCGACCTTCATAAGGTCATCGGTCTACCTTGTGGGAGGCCTTTCAACACTGCATCTTTCAGTAAGCGGTCGATCATCAACCATAATTCTGTTTTGCGTGCAATATCTACGAATGACAACCAGGACCAACCTTTCCTACGCGAGTGCTTAAATTATTTCTTGGCAAAAGACGGTTTTTATAAAAAAAAAAAAACAGAAAAATACATATGGACAGGTACTTACTCTACCTTTCAGCAAATAAAACTCAATATAAGATTGAGTTTATAACAAAAAGTTTTATCTGTGAACGTTGAAATGTTCAGACTTTTTATTATTATATTATTCACTTTTAACTTTTCACCTTTTGGGAATAAAACATCACAATCTTTTTCGAGTTTTGGTAAAATTGCCCGAAACATACGTTAAGTTACTCGTATGTTATATATCTACATATGTGTTTACTTATTACATCGCTTATTTGAGACAGAAAATACGTGACAATATTCCCAAATACGTAGTTAAATTATTCGAAGAAATCTTTTTTAAGAAAACAAAATGGAGGAAAACATTACCTAAACTTAATTAATTTATTGTATTTGCATTGTTCCTGAATAGAATGTTAACAAAGTAAGATCTAAGTTGGTATTCAGCATAAAATTTAATAAATAAGCAGAACGCCCATCTTGAAACAAACAGCCATATTGAATTCTCTACGATTCTTTTTTTCTACGGTTCATTTTCTCCATGATTCCTTGCAAAGTAGTTAGGTCCTTAGAGAAAATATTAGTCCTGCACAATTCGTTGCTTCCGTCATATACAACAATCGTGCTAGAAAAAACTAGGTTCTTTTGAAAGTCAGTTCCTAGTTTTAAAAGACCACTTAAAAACAAACTTCTAATTACTTGTCCTAATTAAACTTCTGAGCCAGTCGACGACTTCGTTTGAAAGCATTTTGATGAGAAACCGAATCACGTAAAATGCTTTGCTAATGTCTAAATGAATAAATATTTGAATAGTATGTTCCATTTTTCGAAGTAAATTAATATCAAGTTGTAAATAAAATAACAAAGGCCGTTTTAAGAATTAAAATTGTTTTTTTTTTATTACAATGACCTACAGGTCATTGCACTCGATCAGCTGATGTTTACTTAAAGAAATTAATTTCGTACATGCGTATATTAATTCGAGTTTTAGAAAAAAAGCACTTAATTTTTAAATTTATTTTTACAAATCGATATAGTGTTTCATGTACCGGATCGACCCTCCGCGGGATTAAAACGATCAAAAATTAGCTGTGTATATTGTTTTTGTATTTGCACATCATGTTTAAAAACTTAATGATATAATCAGAATTAATCGAAATGGAAACCATCGAATCGAGAAGAATAAGAATTAATCGAAACAGGTAACATACAACAGGTACAGGTAATAGGTAGGTAGGAACCACAGTAGGAACCTTCCTATAGTGGTTCCTACCTACCTATTTCCGCCGTGTTCTTGTCGGGGCGATCGGCGGTGGCGACCTCTCGCGCCGGGGCTTGGTTCAAGCCATGCTCCGGAGCGAGGAGGAGTGGCAGGCGGTCGCCTCCTTCTGCACTGCTACACACTACTGAAGCAGTAATGCTAGCAAAGGAGGAGGCCGACCGCAACAGCCAACGGCGCACACGCCGCTGCCGGGATTCCGAACCCGATTTCCGGCCACCGTAGGCGCTGGCTCGCGGACGGCGGGCAATGGGTAGCTTGCTGTCTGTCCGTCCGGTAACAGACCGGTCCGAGCTCAAGTCGTTTATGGCGCGCACTGTTCCCGCGTTCTTCAAGGAGTTGTCAGCAAACTGTAGGGGCCCAGCAGGTCTGAAGCCTACTGGGGCCAAAGTTTATGTGAAAATGTCACCCGGGGCCCTGGGACGAAGGCAATGAATGGAACAGGGTAGGTTTTTAGTCAGTAATAGTCTGACACTATTTCCCGCCCCACCCAAGGGCGGGATTTGTCATTGGATGATTTTACCTACAATAAAAAAAACTACCTATTTCCGTCCTGTTGATACTGTGAAGCCTGTTTTAGAATCTCCTTAGAGGGTTTAGAATAATTCGAATTTTAAAAATGAAAAACTATTGTCAGATGAGAAATTAAAAAGAATGTTAGGTCGAAAGACGCAAGTGATTTTTTTGTATTAATTTAGAAAAGTAATAATAATGCGAGTCGAACGACGACTTTTTTATTATCTCCGATTCGTACAGTACAAATAAGAACTAAGAAAAAGTCAATATACTGATAAAATTATACGATTGAGATAGGAACCAGATTCAATAATCCTTTGTTCTTTATTATAAGGAGGGTAAAAGTACCACTTAAGATATAGTTTGCGCTTCACTTTATCGTCGTCTGAATTCCAAGTTATTGGTTCCCAATCGAACCCGCCTCACTAGTTTCGGGTTTAATATAAATTATTGGAATATCCCTGGTATTAAAACTTTGATTCCCTTTAGGGCCGACGGTATTTAGTAGATAAACCGAATCAAAAGTACTTTGTGATCTCCGCAAGCATTCTTGAGACAATACCTCTTTACTTCCTAGTTTAGGCGCGGTTTTGGGTTAATTAGAAAGTTCAATACGCTTTATAGAGCGTCATTAACAGTCTTAGGTTTCAAGTTTTTTGGCGTTTTGTGCAGCAATTCTTAGTAATTATACTGGCAGATTCTGGACTGGTGCCCAGTAATTGGCAAGAGACGCACCCATATAGCTCTAGCACTTAATATCTGAGCGTCATCTGGGAAATATCGAACAGTAACTTTTGCCAGAGATTTTGCCCGCGTAAAAATATAAAATTGTCCTAAAGGCACATACTTCTGGGATAAAAGTATGTTATGTGCTATTCCAGGACATGGTCAATCCTTGTACTAAGTTTCATTAAAATCCATTCAGACGTTGAGACTTTTAATATCATGTAAACTATATCTACACATGTACAAAACCTTAAATATTAACTAAACTATTTATAATATAAACCTACTTAATTACATATATTACAAAAACACAGTACACTCCGGCAAAGTACTCCTCCACATCGCTGTCATCCGGAAATGTTCCCAGAAGACTGGCAGCATTGCCACGTTGAATGGCAATGCTAATTCTTTGGGCGAAGAACGAGCCAGCCCTTTGGTCACGCAAAGTGTCGATCAGATGGCGTGAAATTTCCTTGAAAAGGGGACGCGCACTCGGACCCCATGACCCAAGCGTTTCATCTCCAAACGGCTTAAAACTGTAATTACCAATAAGGTGCGAACCGTTCAAACATGAAGGAGTATCAAGCATACATACACTCACAAACTGTTGTCTTTATAATATACTAGCTTCAGCCAGCTGCCTCACCCGTGTAAAAATACGTTTCTCCAAACAAACTTTGGACTCCCTTTATTTCCCTTAGGGGGTGAATTATGGAAATCTTTAAAATTCTTGGAAAGCGTCATAAAAGGAATCTCGGTACAAAATTTCAGTGGTCTAGGTCCAAGGGTCTGAGCAGTGCAAACGCAGCGCTGCCGTAACGACGAACATCCAAATAGGATACATTGAATTAATAGTCCAATGTATAGGTAAATTAGGTTGACAATCCAATGTATCCTATTTGTGTGTTCGTCAGTGAGGCAGCGCTGCGTTTTCTTAGAGAATAGCACCACTGGGCGTTGAGGAGTCAGAGAGTGATCAAAATCTGCGGCTTCGCCTCCGTGAAAGTCGGTTTATCCCACGGTTTATCCATACAAACTTCCAACCCCCGTTTTACCCCTTTAGGGGTGAAGTTTCGTAAACTCCATTGTTAATGAATGTCTACACCCTATAAAGAACCTACCTGCCAAATTTTAACTTTGTAAGTCTTATAGTTTCTGAGATTTCGTAAATAATCAGCGAGTGGTATTTCGCTTTTTTTTTTATATATAACAATTGTCATAAAGCACAAGCTCTGCATAGTTTGGGTATAGATACGTTGTGTGAAAATTGTGGAATATTATTATTAGTGAGTCAGGCCTGTGCATTTTATAATACAAATGTGTGATTTCAACGTTTCATTTTGTAGACAAATAAAACTTTAAGATTAACCATTATTTATCTGCTTTATATTTTTTCTTATCAAGCATATTCTCGACTTAAATCCAAAACAACAAGATTCAAATTCTCACTTCACCGTCTTCAAAATTAATCAGGCAAGCGCAACAGAATTTGCTAAACATTTCCCTAGAGCAGGCGCGGGTAGATAGCCCTGAATCATGGACCGATGTATTCCAGTGAATTACTCTCAGGCTTCTGCAGTATCCGTCTGTAAACATACTAGGTAGATACCTATGAAGAGATGAAGCTTTTCCAATACACTTACTCGAAAACACGCTCTTATCCCACCGCTTCTAGGCACGCAATGGACCATTTTCCGCACTAGTGTGGAAAAAAGCGCGTGATCTCCCCCACCACAAAGTTATTGTAATAAAATTGTTTATCTTATCAAGCTGAGCTCGCGTCGTCCCCCACGGGGCGCGCGTCAACCCACATGAGACGTAAGTATATTGAAAAACGTCGTTTGATACGCATGCAAAGTCACTGGAGCCCTTGGCTCTATAACACACTCGCCTACGGCTAGTGCAAATTTCACCTCGGTCGCAATGACAAACTTTTTGCACTTGTATCAAAATGTACTATTTTACTAGCGGCTGCATACTCTGAACACGGTGCTAATTTATGGGAGAGGTAAGTTCTTGTCTTTCCAAGTTTGTCTTATTCGAGCTTTGTAGGTACTACTCTCTCCTTAGAGCCATGGACACACCATAATTATGGTGGTAAGTCCCCTCTTTGAGGAGTGGCCGTAAAGACGTCATAGCGTCCTCACCTTCTGCATGACGCAGGTCCTCACTGGACATGGTAAGTTCGGCAGGTTTCTGCACTCTATTCTGGGCTTTCACTATTGTGTGGATCGCCCGGAGGACACGGTGGAGCATACCGAGGAGAAGTGCCCCGCTTAGTCGGAGCATCGCTCCCCGGTTGTGGGGCGATCGGAAGCAACACAAGGAAGCCTCTCACGTCGGGTCCTGGTACACCCCATGGTCCGGGGTGAGGAATGGCAGGCGTCCGCACGCTTGAAGGAAAGGTCTTCCTCACGCCCCAGCCGCTGGCATCCCGACCCCGATTTCCAGCAACACCGTAGGCGTGAGCTTGCGGACGGCAAGCAATGACCAGCTCGAGGTCCGGCCGCCCAGTAACCGTCCGGACCAAGCCCGAGTCGTTGACGTCACGTAGTATCCACGTGCGTCTGAAAGAGATGTCAGCAAAACCATAGAGGCCTAGCAGGGTCGAAGCCTACTGGGGCCATGGGTTCGCTTCTGAAAGGAAAACTCCAGGCTCCCGGAACGCAAGGCAAAGAAAGAACATAGAAGTGGGTTGTAATCAGTAAAACTTGACACGCCCTCTCGCTCCGCCCTAGAGCGGGAGAAGTCATAGGATGATTTCCTAACTGAAAAAAACCTTTATAGCCATCTTAGGTCTTAATGATAAACCTATACAAAGAGAAAACCTAAATAATTATGTTGACCTCAATCTTAAACAACTCAACGAGCAATTTCAATTTCAGTAATAAATATTTGAATTTATTGATTCTAAGAGCTTTGGGAACGCCCCGTGAGCTTCGATTTTTCCAGGACAATCAAAACCAATTAATTTCAAATCTCTCATGAAAATTCTGGTGTCATTTTAACTTCAGTAATATTATGGACGGAAGAATTTATTGGCCAATTAATTAAAATGTTAACCATTTTGATTAATAGACCAATAAATTCGATCGATGGATTAGAAAGTAAATTAAAGGTATGGACATTTTGGTTTATATGACTTTTAGTTCTTTTGTGATCTGCAGACAGTGAAAACTTGTTGAAGTTATTTATTTATTAAAACTTCAAGCAACACAAAGGTACAAAGGCGGACTTAATGCCTTATGCATTCTCTACCCGTCAACCAACGGTAGTGAAGAGAAAACATGGCAGGTGCATAAAAAAAAAGATTAATAAGAAAACAAGGGTACAAATGTATATATATTAGAAAATAAACATACATGTACTCGTATAATTCGTATAATACAACCTACATACTTATATATAAATATATATTATTGATATATATATTTATATATAGATGACTCCACTAATTGTGTAGTAATTTGTAAGTTAGTTGAGAACAAAACAATAACATCTACATTCTCGATTGTAAAAAGCCTTTTGGAATCTAAGAGATATTCTTTGAGTGTAAAGTGCGAGTGCAATATGCAGTAACTACTGCATCCGACAGTTTGTTGAATAGAAAACCACCGGCGGCCGTCTGACCGGGAAATGGCCGGCACGTAAACCTCGGTGTGTGGTCGGCGCCAGATGCAAACTTCCCAATATTATATCTGGTACTAGGTATGTGTAGTTTTTATTTTTTTTATTAAAGTATTTAGATGTGGAAATTGACTTTCGGTCATTAGTATCGGCATCTAGGTATTGTTTCGCTGCTACAGCTGAAAGACATGTATGTGAAGTAGAAATAGTTATGTTTTAAAAAATAAAGATCTCGGATGTGTCAGAGATGATAAAATCTATTTTTAGTGTTCCGTACCTCAAAAGAATAACAAGGAACCCTTACAGAATCGCTTTGTTGTCCATCTTTATCTCGGAAACGCGTAGAGGTATCGAGTTGAAATTAAAACCATATACTCAAGCCTGAGAGCAGTGGTGGCAGAGTGGTAACGGCCCCGACTTACGAATTGTAGGTCGCGGGTTCAAACCCAGCCAGGCGTATTACTTTGTGTAATTTAATTTATCACCACCGCTCTCAAAACGGTGAAGGAAAACATCGTGAGGAAACCGGCATGTCCTAGAACCAAAAATTCGAAGACATGTGACATCCACCAATCCGCACTGGGCCCGCGTGGTGGATTACGGCCCTTTCCCTCTCCTAGAGAGGAGGCCTGAGTCCCAGCAGTGGGAACATTAAAATGCTGATGATGACTCAAGCCTGCGGTTCCTTAAAGTTGTGTAAAAAAATAAACCTGTGAGCTCACGGAAAAAAAAGATACGGCCGTTTATGTCGCAAAATAAACACTCTCAACGAAATCAAAATTCATCGGGTACTTCCTGAAATTTAGCATGAAGCAAGTCTTATAACACATGTATAGGTATATATGCCATTTGAGTTGGGTGATTCTTCGAGTTAAGTCTGTAAATTTGACTCTCCTACGGACATGTTTATTTCTGTTTTAATACGCAAGAAAACTCAGAACATAGCTCTCTGCGTGAATTTAAACCTTCTGATAAAGCCTGTTGTGAGCGACCACGTTTCAGAAGAACTAAACAAGAATTTTCCTACACAGTGTTAGTCTAATCCTATAGTTTAGACAGCTAAAGAAATTCTTGTCCAAAAATTTAAACCACAGAAGTTTCAATTTCAGTGATTTTCTGAATTTCAGATAAATACAATCTTTTTTTATTTTATATACAGAACATACTTATTTTATGCCCTTTACAATGAACTACTAAAATCATATGTCTCCAACATAGAGCAATTAAAATGTAACTCCTACTCGACAAAGGACACGCGCTATTTAGTTGCTTCTTTGAAGACGAAGGGGCAGAACTTCGAAGTCGGGATCATAAAGTACATTAAACTGTCGGAAGCTATTTACACAACATATTACTAAGGTTACATTGTATATAACACCACTAAGTCAAATGTTGGCCACTGTTGACGGTGGCGAAGACCCTTAAGTTACAGCATGTTAAATTAAGTTTGAGTAATTGGTAACACGGGTCAAAATGTTTGGGCGTGTACCGAGTACGAACCTGTTATATATTTAGTGAGGTAACGCGGAGCGAATGATGTGCCATGGAGTATTGAGCAAATGGAGAGGCGATGTCACAGGTTTCGGCCCGAAAACCACAGAGGTATGTGTCAGGCTGGATTGACAAAGCAAATAAGCCTTCCAATATTTTAACAATACTTTAAATATAGTTTACTGCGAAAATAACACATTAGCCAAATATACAGAATCAAACAACACCGCCAAGGAAAAATGATATAAATGTAAATAGAGCATGCCGAAAACCCTTAGATATATACTCGTACTATAAAACAACGTACAAACTTTAGTTAAACAGGAAGACGTGGTCGGGTACTTTGATTAAAGATAAACATTCAAACTAACGGATTTTCATGTGGTTTTCGCCAACTGACCAATTTATTCATAAAGTTTTGGTGTATATTACATGCATACAGTACGGTCGACGGATCTTGGCGCATCTGAAGTTACGCTCTGCGAACTTAAGCGCTTGTGCACTCGTGAAAAAAGAAATGGTTTGAAAAAATAAATGCTAATAGCAGTTGTTATTGCTGTTAACAACTGTTATTGGCATTTATTTTTATAAATCATTTATCACGTAGATCCACAACTACCAAACTCGTTTATACAAAAGTAGACTCTAAACATCGGAATTAAGGCCTATAGTGGCGTGGATGTGAGAGGACACCGATGTCCTCTGAACTAGGACAGATTAATTAGTGCGCCTATTTTGAGCGCTTAAGTTCGCAGAGCCTAACTTCAGACGCGCCGAGATCTGTCGACCATACGGTACTGAAGCAGAAAAAAGCTGAGAACATCAGAGATTTCTAAAACCCATGCGAGGTTTGAGCAGGTTGCTAGTAGCTTGTAATTTCAGTGATTAATTGCGATGTTATTCAATTGGTATATGCTTATTATGTTTGAAGTTATCGAATAATCATTATCCACACAATTTATACCTATCGTTGTACTGCCAAAACAGTTGAAAAAATGCTCATTCAAATCGTGAATGTATTATCATTTAGTGCTAGCAAATAGTGTTCAATAGAAATTTCCATTCCTCCACAAGTTTCGGAATTTTTTGAGAGTTATTCAAAATACCGCTCCATTTTTACTTACTCCGTGTCCCCAACCCTTTGGTATAATGTTTCGCAATGTTATTGTGCTCCCTTGATAGACTATAGACGTTGCTAAGGTGACATCAACGCGAGGTGAGAAGGGAATTTTAAGCAATTGTCAGTTATGTAATACGACAGGCTTCTCGCTTTTGACAAAATTCGTGAGTGTATTCGTATGTATATATGTAGGTACTTATATAAGTATTTACATACGTGGTACATAATGGTACAGGAATTGTTCTTGGTTTGTGTGAATGTTTGAAAGAGTTATTGTGGCCTTTGAATGTAAACTGAACATAAAATATACAGATTTTATTAACTGTATATTTGGAAAAGTGATAAACTACTCGTACGTATCACATGCTCGCAATCAGCAACCGAGAATACGTTTGGTCTGAACCATGCCTAACAAAGCAGAAAACATAAAAGTAAGTTGACACAAAACCTCTATAGATTTATTCATGAATAGATTCATATGAAAAAGGAACACCATCTCGATCACAAAATCTAATAACAGACCCAGAAAACACAAAAACAAGTTGAAGAAAAACCTTTATAAGGATTTATTTATCGTCCAGAAGTATGGAATGAATTTTAATATTCTTCCAAAAGTGCAATCTCATATGAGATAAAGTTCGCGAGCTAATTCATAAGCAGTTGGCAGTAGTATCACTGCTAGTTTGAGGTGGTGCAAGAAAAGACCAACTGAAAAATTGAATGGAATGTAGAAGGTCTTTGTTCAGCAGTAGGATACTATGGGTATGAGTCGGTAATCGCTCTACAATTCTGAAAAGTATACGGTTGGATTTTATTTATTAAATTTCTAAAGGGTTCATTGGGTCCACGTGGGTAACGTACTATCAAATACTCTTCTGCCTGACCATCGCTAAGTTCATTTTTGCTTGCACTTGAAACGAAATCTTCAAAGGTTTGATTTGGCGCCAAGCTACAGTATTCTAGCAAAAATGATTTTAAGTGATCAGGCAGAAATGACCACGATATCTGATCGCGTCGGTCTCTAGACTTGTAGAGCTACATTAGACCCACGCCACGTGACTCACCGCTACGTACAACATGTTTGTCACCCATGTGTACGTTGGTCTGATATACATTTTTTTTACAACTATCACACAACGCCGACTAAGCTAAGCAGAACTTGTGATATGAGTACTAGACGACTGATAAACATATTTACATATTTCAAAATACATACATAGGTATTATAGTTAAATTACACCCAGACACAGAACAAATGATCGTGCTCAAAACACAAACATTTTTCTTGGGTAGGAATCGAACCCACGACCACCGGCATAGCAGTCAGAGCCGCTAACCACAAGACCAACAGGCCAGTACCCGCTTGATACTATCTTTCGCTACACCCAGAGGAGGAGGAGTTATTTTATGATTGATGAAAAGACTCGCTCAAAAAAACAAGCTGTACCGTAAAGATAAGCTGTGCTGTGTGTGCTCTTATTATCATAATTTCAGCTAAATCGACGCCCTCTAGTGCATAAGATTCAAAGCATTTTATTTCAAATAAACCATTTACAGGCACTTTTGAAAGGTCATGACGTCGGTCTGTCAATGTGTATAGAGAAGAATGTGCAAAAATCTCCACGGACAATATCTTCAATCATGTTATGTATTATAAATATCTCGGTTATATATAGACTTACATCAAACTTCACTACGAACTGTTACCAATCTAAATTGAAATTTAAATAACAAGAAGAAGTCGATGCAATACCTTTACAGGAATTTATTTCTCATCCAGAAATATTAGAACAAATATTTTTTCATAAACACAGACCGGTTGGTTGTAATGTACAGTTATGAGCAATAAGATATTATACTCGTACATTATCACCATTTCTATCTATCGTACCTTCTGCTATTCAAGAAATATGGGTACGACAATTGGTTTAATTAAAATACCTATTCAATGATTAGGTTATTAAGAACCATTTGTCTTACATAGCAGAAGTAAAGATGGATTGAAAATTTGACAATATTTGTGACAATACTTAGGGGTCGTTCAAGTATTACGTAAGCAGATTTTTCACAAATATTAACCCCCCCCCCCTCCCCCTCGTCAGCAAAAGTAAGCAAAGATCTAACCCTCCCTCCACGTGCTTAAGTAAACATTGCTCAGTGATATGTGTCTGTCTACTCATTTTCACGTGATTTTGGAACATCGAGCTAGTTCTCTTAAAAAAAAAACTTCTGACATAATCACCATCCGATCCCCCCCCCCATCCCCCATGTCATCAAAAATAAGCAAAGTAAAGACCCCCCACGCCCCTGTAGTGCTTAAGTAAAACTTGAATGGCCCCTTACCTAGTAGAAGTGCTAATTCGCTAAGCTTTCGCTAGTTACAAGAAGAGATAGGGTACCTAATGCAAATGATCTGTGAAGCAAAGTCAATAAGAAGAAACCATCTCCAAAAATGATGATTTTTTCACGCCAACAGCACACACGGGAAGAAAATAATTGGCTCTTTGAATATCTCTTTTTTCTTTGAAGAACTCACACACGTAACGTAACTCACCTGTTTTATTGAGTCTGTAAGAACCGTCATCAAAACTTCAGCTTAAAAACATTCCCTTGGGCTTAGCCCTAACCACAGAAATTTTAATATAAAGCCTAACCCAAGTCTCGCTGTATCGAACAGTCTATAAGTCTGAGCCTACAGCTTAAATTTGAAAATCATAATCACAGCTTAAATCCAAAAAATTTAAAACAAACGGAAAACCAATATCTATAGGAATTTATTTATCGTCCAGGAATATGGAACAAATATTCTCTCATAAGTGCAAGCCGGCTGGTCGCGTGTACTCATACCCAGCGGGAGTGCCACGTCGGCGCGGACGTGCCCCTGCATCAGCTTTTATTACTTACATTTTTCACTGCATATACTCTTCACACTACTCCCTACCTAGTGACGTGCGAGAACTTATAATTTTGCCACTTACTTGCGTGGTTTGGAATGTAAATTCAGATTGAGTACTGTGGCATATTGAAAAGTCGAAAAAAAAAGAAAGAGCGATAAATTGAATGGGACAAATCTATATTTCGAAAACTTCACGTCTTCTTTATTGCATGAATTTATCTATAACTAGCTTTTGGCTTCACTCCCGCTCTACCCTACTCTACCCTACTCTACCCTACTCTACCCTACTCTACCCTACTCTACCCTACTCTACCCTACTCTACCCTACTCTACCCTACTCTACCCTACTCTACCCTACTCTACCCTACTCTACCCTACTCTACCCTACTCTACCCTACTCTACCCTACTCTACCCTACTCTACCCTACTCTACCCTACTCTACCCTACTCTACCCTACTCTACCCTACTCTACCCTACTCTACCCTACTCTACCCTACTCTACCCTACTCTACCCTACTCTACCCTACTCTACCCTACACAAATAAATGAGCAGGTATAGGTTTTTTTTTTAACGAAATAAAAATAACCTATATCCTTCTCCTGGTTTCAAGCTATCTTACTACCAATTTTCAGCTAAATTGATTTAGCCGTTCTTGAGTTATAAATAGTGTAACTAACACGACTTTCTTTTAAATATATATAGATATAAAAAGAAAAGACTGAACACAGCCCAACCACACACATAACCGAAACTTCTAGGACTAGGAATATTGCAGAACGATTCTTTTTACGACGTAGGCGAGCACGAAGAGATGATTTTCCAAAATTTCTTCCTTAAAAGGATGAAACGGGATCCAAAGTTTGGATGCAGAGTACTGTTTCCACACGGGTAAAAGCGCTGGCAGCAGCTAGTCTTTATATAAAACGGAGATACTGATTGACATATCAACGCACAGTGAAAACTATTGAGACTAGGAATCTGGAAATTTGTACCAGGTTTCCTCTTATGACGTAGGCGAGCTCTAAAAGAGGATTTCCCAAAAGTTTTTACCCTCAAAGGGATGGAATGGGGATCCAAAGTTTGTATAGAAAAACTTACTTTGAAGCAGGCGAAGCTGCTGGCAGAAATTGGTTTTTACATAACCAGAAATTCATGTTATTATAACCATAATCTGCCAACAACAGAATTTGAACGAAACCCTTCATTTCAGCCCTTAGGGAAATGTTGAGACGTCGCTAAGCCTCTCTTCTAATACAAACAACGAAGAGGCTTAATCAGATGGATACACGCCATCACTCATCTTGTATTCACGCTTGATTGCAAACCTGCTGGCGAGCTGGCCGAAGGAAGTAATAAATCTTTGGCATATTCAGCTATGCACGCCTAAGCCTCTTAGTACACAAGCCACCGGACTGAAAAATATATGACTTAAAGCTCTGCCTAGGTTTCACAGAATCATACCCAGCTCTTCATAAAATCTTTTGTTCCTCAATAACTCTAGGTGTAAAAAATGAAGAAGACGTCGACGGAATTTCAATTGAAATTTTATAATGGAATGCCGTCCATCTCGAGCATTTTAAGATTGAATATTCTCTTAATTACGTATTCTTTTCGATACAAACGCGAACATTTCCCTAATGGTGGCCTTTTGTTTCATCCGTCGACATTAACGCCGAAAGGTTATGAGACAAGTCCGAGGCCCCGTCCCCCTCCAAATGGTCAGGCCCCCCAGGTCCCCCTCCGTGAACACCGTCTTTCACGTCACGTCAGATGTGCCATCTATTGTTTAGATGCGTATTTTATCTGAGCGCGTCGTGTTCGATAAAATTTAACGTTTATTTGAGCGTTTGTAACGGAGCGCGCCGCACCGGGCGCCGGGTGTGGGGCAGCCCTGGGCTGTCAGCTTTGCCCTACAATATTCATTATTGACAATTTGAATGGAAGAGAAAAATGTCAGACCCGTGTTGTAGGTAATGTAAATATTTGATCAAAATAGAGCGCCAACCCTACCCCGCTGCGCAGATGCGAGATATTTGACAGTTTTAAATTTACTATGTGAAATAGGGACTTTCGGGGGCCGCGTATATTAATATATTATCCCGCAGATAATACGTACATAAACCTGCCAGTTGTTTCAGAAAATAACCTCCCTGGCCAGGCCTTAATTTGCAATTTTTCTACCGGAGTTTTAAATTTAAATTGACTTTTAAAAATGTGTTCCTTCTCTCCGGAGTCCGTTTTACATTAGCATTTTGGGGCAATTAATTTTTATTGGAGTAACGTATTTTGAAAATTAAATGATATAATATACGTATAATAAAAATATAATTTATATATTCCACAATTTTCACACAACGCCATCTAGTTCCAAATTAAGCAGAGCTTGTGCTATGGGTACTAAACCACTGATAAACATACTTATATATTTCTAAATGCATACATATTGTAGATAAATTACACCCAGACACAGAACAAATGATCGTGCTTATCATACAAACATTTGTCTGGGGTGGGAATCGAACCTACAACCATAGCAAGCGCGGAGGCGGTCACCGTTAATTAAATAACTTATTTTAGTAACTATCTGGACAAGAGAAGATACAAGAGAAATGAAGGTTAAAATATCAAATAACCGCAAGAACAGTTCAGCTAAACACACAACCCTTTCAAAACGGTGCGCAATCAGCTGAAACGGTTTTCTTCAAGTAAATAACGGAAGCCGCGCCTACCGTTAATGTCGCTATAACCCGCACTTGTTGCGGGAGCCTGATTTATGAAGCAATGTTCAGCTTGATGGCAAATTATATAGCAATTAAAATTAATTACAATCTTAAAATATGAGGAGGCAGTCGAACACACTTGCTTCGGTATAAGAAATCACTCTTTGGGGTCGTTTGGTATCCAGTATTAGTAAAAATTTGGTTTCATGTCCAGTACGAATATTATAAAGTT
Organism: Leucania comma; assembly: GCA_958295575.1. Taxonomy (NCBI): domain Eukaryota; kingdom Metazoa; phylum Arthropoda; class Insecta; order Lepidoptera; family Noctuidae; genus Leucania; species Leucania comma. The sequence continues at coordinate 13,308,928 of OY282480.1, read as the reverse complement.
TTCTTTATAATTCACTCATAATCAACAGCCTATATGACAGCCTTTTGGGGATACTTCTTCCCAATAACTTTTTAGTGGTTAGCAAACCAGAGTAAAATCTTGTAGATCCCCATCATGCGTTGCGTCTGGTCCATCCAACTGCCCAATGGTTGATTATTTAGGACTGTTATATATTATGTTCTAAGGCGGGATCCACCGGAGCAGAGTGAAGCTGCGGAGTGGAAAAACGGAAAAATATTAACCTCTCAGGCACAAGTGTACTGAATTCGGTACACCTCGGTACAAGCTAACTCAAACCTTAATTTTACGTAATAAGGTTTAAATTAGCTAGTATAAAGTGTACTATATTTAGTACACTGGTGCCTGAGAGAACATTAGAATTGCATAAAATCTCCGCTCCTCTTCAGTGGATTGGGAGTACGAACTAGTTTAAAAAATCAAACAAAATACAATCTTTGATCTATCAAATTACAATCATACAAATCATACAATTGTTGATGGTGACATGCACTAGTTTATTAAGAGCCTATTCACTCAAGCCATAAACATAATTGTATGCCAGTCATTAAAAAAAACTTCATGCAAGGTACCTAGCATAAATTCAAAAGTTCACCTTAATGACATTAATACCTATTTTATTATCTAGATTTGACTCAACACCATTTCAATTTATTACCGGTCTACTTTTAACTAAAGCGAAATTACATTTCTATGTTGAATAATATTTTTGGGGCCAATATTATAACTGAAGTTTCAGGTAACGCTGATAAAACTTCATTATCATTTTAGCAAATTTCGCACGAATTGACAAAAGGTCAAAAACGTGCCGAAAAATTGATTCAACTGTTTTGGCTCGTTATGATAAAACTTGTGATATTCGTGTCATTTATTGTATCACTACTGCTCTCAAAACGGTGAAGGAAAACATCGTGGGGCATTTTTAGAACAAAAAATTCGATTACACCAATCCGCACTTGGCTCGCATTAGAGAGAAAAACTAAAAAAAAACTACGTTATTTACGCTGTTTATTACAATAAAAACCAGTATACACTGCAATACATGCTTAGTTTTTGTGTTACTGATTCTTTTAACGTGTTTTCACGGTGAATGAAAAAGTGATTTTTTTTTATCTGATTACCACAATCTAATACCTAAGGAAAAGAAAAAGAACGTCATAAAAATACTACTAAAATAAGTAGGTAAATATTTTACAGCTGTTTTCAGCATTGCCATTCACGTATAAGGAATCATTTTAATTTTCCGATGAAGGTGTTTAAACTGATTTTTTTTTTCTGTCTTTCTATGTCCTCCTTAATTCATTATTTCCCAAGAGGACGCCGGCGTCCGCACACGTATTGTCTTTCTATTGTGCCGTAATATTCAACAGGTAACAAAAGATTTTAATCTTTTGTTTTTTTAATTTAAACTGAGTATTTGACCAAGTCATCAAAATTAAGGTCGATTACTTTATTTTTATTTATATTGGCATCAAACAGTCATATTACAAAAAATATAATTCTTAAACTATTAGTTTACTTACAAAAGACCTATAGTGCCGACAAAAGTAATGGAAAAATTCAGTACAATTTATAAACTCTTGAATGGGGGGCGCGTTAGGAATATAATTTGTAATTATTACGAGTACTACTATAATATAGCTGCTAGATAATACTAGTTGCAATAGTTTTCAGGAAAAACTTTGTGTAGAACTGTGAGAAGAACTTTGTCATGTAAGTTTTTTTTTTCAAATTATAAATAAAACAATTCTCGGAGTTATTTATTTTATCATCACCTTAAAAATTTGAAGTGTCTTTTTGTAATATTAAGATTTTTTACAATAAATGTATATGAAAGTAAATTCGATACTTATAAGAAATATGCAATTTAACCTGTTGAATACCGTAATTAGAGCCACAATAGAAAGACAATAGGTGTGCGGACGCCGGCGTCCTCTCTGGGAATAATGAATTAATAGATTTTCTCTGTTTGTTAGAGGAGACCCGAGTTCCAGAAGTGGAAACAAACACACTATGGCTGGTTATGCTTATGCTAAGCACGTGTACCAACTTCAACATATCAATATAGTTTATAGGGCTTCCTTTCAAGAAATAACTTTGTACCAACATAACTCAAGTTTACTTCATAGGGTATTTATGTGCATCCATACTTCTGGCTTTACCTGAATTCACTTACACAGGTGACTTGTAATAAATTTTGCATGGATTATATTTATTTTTTCGATGGAACAACGTGGTTACTTTAGCTTTGGTTACAAAATTATATATAATGCTTTCAGTTATATCTTACTCACATAAAATATGTACTTTATGTACAACGGCAAATTAGGTAAGCTATTAAAAACAAATGTGAGTTAAGTAGACTTACCTACTTATATTTTTGACTTGCGATGAGATTTCATAGCATCGCTTCAGTTATAATTTTTGCAAAGAACTTCTTTCGACTGAAACGATGATGCTGAGGATAGGGTAAATTGTGGCTCTTTATTCTTCTGTCTTTGTTCCTTAAAAGAAAACCATTTCTATTTCACATATATGCCAACGACTGCTAACATTGTATTTCGATATTCAATACAGTTGACATTCTTCTACTATACATTGAATTTTCATAATAGAACAGTTTCGAAGTCAGCATAGCAGAAATGCACGTTCCTGCCTGCTATTTGGCCATGACATCGAGTTCTTAACGTCTATTTCCTGCCGCACTTTGGACCACACCGCGTTTGCTGTCTACTTCTGGCTATTTCACAACGGCTTTATACGTTTTGAAATGCAGTAGAATTGTTACATTTGTGAAAGGTCCTTTGTCTTTTGAGTATACTCTTAGAGATAGCGTAAACGAGCAACTTTAGTCTCCGCAACTAATTTGTTTCTTACATCGAGTCTATGGTTTTCTATGAAAGTGTGCACACGCAAAAAGGCAACTTAAGGGTTGCTGGTGGGTTTCAGTTAGTAAAAGTCTGACAAGTAATCTCGTTCCAGCACACAGTGGTAGAACACATTTGTTGCTTTCCCAATTCAAGAAAAAAAACGTAGCAATGTAACAAGGTAGGAAACTTTTTGGGGACGTAACTTTCGTACCGCCTATTGTTAGCAATTTTTTGTATGTAATGTGGCGTCGCTGACCGTCTCGTCTAAGCAAACGGGAGTCAAAGATAGAGACAAAAAAGTTGCTAGTCAACTAACTTGCTCGTAGGCGTCCTCCCTTATACTGGAGTAGAGGGTATAACAATAATAAAACCGCTAAATCAGGGCAACGCTTGTCGAGGCCTGTCTCTATATATATATATATAATTATCACACAACACCGTCAAGTCCCAAGCTAAGCAGAGCTTGTTTTATAAGTACTAGACAACTGATCAACATACTTATTTATTTCTAAATACGATTATATCCATATTATAGGTGAATTACACCCAGACACAGAACAAATGATCGTGTTCAACACATAAACATTTGTCCTGGGTGGGAATCGAACCCACGACCTCCGGCATAGCAATCGGGGGCACTAACCACTAGACCAACAGTCCAGTCAAATGATGGAGGCTATTCATTATATACTGAGTTCTTTCCGTGCTTCGAAAAGCTCATTAAGCCGAATATCCACTGTTATTAATAACGTTTGCTACAGTTGTTGAAAAACTTGAAAAGCTACGTTGTTAACACTTCTACAGTGTCCAGACTAAGCGTTTCACCTGGTCGTTTATACCGCGAAAAACGAAAGATTAGAACAAATTGCCTGCTGCAGTCTTTCCATCCGGTTATAATTTAGATATCTTCAACGCAAGAGTAAATAGGCTCTTAATAAATTAGTGAAATTCACTATCAACGATTGCATCACTACTTACCATCAGGTAGGATGATAGTCAAGCACTAGTTTATATCATTAAAAAAAAAGTTCAGCACCAGCCTTGCCAAGGGTTATCTTGTGAACCGGTATGGAGGTCAGCTAGGAGCCGCTCCTTATTAAATTCTCATATTCAGCGACATAACTCTAGACTAGAAGGCGACTGCAGTGTTATTGGAAAAAGGCTGGGCAGTTGATGATAAAAATTCACCTTTAATAGACTTTTCTAAATCAATATTGCATCGGAGCAAACGTGCAATTGTATTGATAAATGTCATATACGATCTCTTTTATTGAAAACTACTTTGAAATTCAAAGCTATGGGCATATAATCTACATTTGATTTTCATAATAGTTCTAGGATACTGACATTTTCGATGCACATTCCTACCTGACTCTCTGGACGAAGTTGTATTTTATGAATATCAATGATGATAAATTTATAGAATTGATATGTGCTACGAAAACATCACGGGTTATTCTCAGACCACCCCGATTCCCGAGAGCCCCGTACCGAAGATACCCGATTTATTTTTATTTATTTATTTATAACTTTATGCACTAAAAATACAGTGTGCAAAGGCGGACTTAATGCCTTAGGCATTTTCTACCAGTCGACCTTAGGGTGGTGCAGAGACATAACATGGCAGGTGCAACTTAAAAGAAGACAGACAGAAAGGACAAAAGAACAATAATACATATATACTTAGATACATACATACAAATAAAGAACGATATTGTTAAAAGACGAATACAACAAATCAAGAGTGTCAACTCAAATAAAAGTCGGTTTAGCTTAAAAGTACTATCAACAGAAGATGATAAACAAAATTTTATTGCTAGTTTACTAAAATTATAATTATAGTTTTGCTTGATATAGATAAATACTTGAATTAAAGGATACAATAAAGACTGTCCTAGTGCAAACACAGAGTTGTGATCAATCCCATATATTTTGAAAAACTTGTAACTTGTAACATCTACTTAAACTTATAGAAAGCTTCTTATCAAGTAAATACGTTTGCGAGGCACTGGTTTCCACGTATGCTACTGACTGTTCCACATCAGCTTAATGTCCATGAAATGTAGTGGACTAGAGCATATCAGTTCTTTCCACATAATATTGGGTGGCCAATTACTTTAGAGCATCCACTGAACTCATTGCGATGCTTATATATCATGAGACAGATTTTAATAGGGATGTGGTTACGTAAGGAGACAATGTTGCACCGACCTCTAATAAATGGGGCTAAGAGTAGATGACATGGTGAATAAAGTAGGACTATGGCAACTGTTATAAAATACTTATATTTTGCTTGTGACTTCGCCCACATAAAAGTAGAAAATCATTCCAAAGAAGAAGAAGAAGAAAAGAAGAAAAATATTTTATTTGACACATATAGACACACACAATGCAGAAACAACATGTACACACTTAAGATAAAAAAAGGATAAAACCAAAAACCATAAAGGATCCAAAGGAAGTATGTTTCCTTGGGATGATTTTCCCTGGGATAAAAAGTATCCTGTGTACTGTTCCAGGACACGGTGTATCCGAGGGCGTTCACATCCATTCAGCATTTTAAGCGTGAAGGAGTAAAAAACATCCACACACACACAAACTTCGCGAATGCTATTATACTTTTAAGTGTTATTATTAGTGTGATAATGTTTTTTTTGAAAATGGTCCTAATGTCCACCTTACATTAGAACCAAATCTGAAAACAAAACATTTAGTAGGCGTTTCCATGAACGCAAAATAAAACTAAGACGCAAACATCATGTAAAATTTGCAATTACTGTCAAAATAATTCACATTCACACCATTATAATATGAAAACTAAATTCGTGCAAATGTATGCCGAGTGCTTTTTGTGAGAGAACGTATTACAGCCTTGATACCGTAATTCAGTCCGTCAGGTGCAGATGCTGCCAACGACTCCAAGCGATTAACCCATTTGAGGGCACGAACCACCAACCAGCCAGTCGAAAAAGACCTTTCAATATCCTCACGAGCTTCCTTCACCCCCCTTACAACCATGTAACTGAGGGAGGCGGGAAAGCTCAACCTAAGATGGTGTTTCATCGCGCAGATATGGAATGTTTGTGCCAGTACTTGAATATTATTGATATTGCACTTAAATATTCGTGTATAAAAATCCTTTGAGTGTTTAGTTTGACACAGATGTAACAAATGGGTATAGGGTTTTTAAATAGGTACGCTCGAACTTTGATAGTGTATAGCGGCTATCTTGTTCAACATACAGCTGTTAAAAGACAAGTATACTTATTTAGTTTTGACATTTAACTTTTAAAATTATGTTTAAAAATCAGTGTTCTTCTCCAGCTGTTCACCTAACATTTTTTGCGCTGCTTTCAAGTTCTCTATATCTCCATTTCACTGTCCATCAAGAGCCTGTGACGCCACGCTGGTGGACTGTTTTCTATGAAGCCACACGTATAATCTATGTTCTGTTCCGAGAAACCAAAGACAATTACCGCTTTCAAAGCCTCGCATTTGTGAAGAAATTGGGCCCATTTCTATATAGATGTTTTATGTGTTGTATTTTGAAATTATTATAATAATAACTTATTATGTCAATAGCTTAGGTAAATTAAAAAAAATAAAATTGTTAATTTGTAACTTTGAAGAATTTTAAATTTTCTATTTTAAAATTGTAAGCACATCGTATAATATTAACTAACGAAAGAGCGAAGGGTCTTAAACACAGGCTGTTTTTTGGGAAAAATTGTGTCCCAAAGTAGTACATATTTATAAAAGAAAATAATTTATTTGTATTTGCAATACTAACCTAGTAAGATCAGTGATTACAGCGGAGTGACGGCGGTATTTTGCTCAAAATTATAATCCACACAAAATTTCATTAAATGCATATTAAAATACATTTGTGGACCATAAAACTTTTAATTGAGTTTAATTTTAAAGTAAAAACGCTCTTAATGAAAAACTCTACCGAGTACAATATTTACACGCGCTTTATTGTGTGTTGTAACACACATAACATAATATGAATTATAATGGTATTAATTTTATACGAATTTTCGTTAATGACAAAAATATTGATAAAATAAACGTAGTAATTATTTCCATAATTGTTTACTTTTAAATAAAATGTTTTTACATTTAATGTCGGGTAATTTCAGTAACTTATACATAATTCAAAATTATTTTATTTTTTACCAACATTGTGCCTGGAATGTGTAAATAAAATAAATTCATTTCTCGTTCCACAGGTAAAACATTTTATGCTATTTATATTTATTTAATCTAATGCAATGTAATTTAATTTGTCGGCATGTTTATGATGCAAGTAGGTACTTATCTAAAATGATTCTTAGTTACTTGTAATAAATTAATAACAATAAATATACCTTTTGATAAAAACCGTATTGTACTCTATTAAAATTAATTAGAATAAAACGAATATCTTTGAATACCGAAAATGTGATAAATTTTTTTAACACACTATCATGTAATGTCATCTAACATCACTCTCAAATCTATCAGCATTTAGTTGACCTATCACCACACACTTTGACGCTAACGTATCACTCCAACCATACGAGACAGGGTAAATGAGACAGCATTTTATCATTTTATTCGCTTAGTTGAACGCGTTCGGACGTCTCGACCCCCGTCACAGAGGCTAAGCCGGTTGACAAGTCCACCAATATGTCGGAAGGATAACGCAGGATCTGAGATACAGCTAATTTAATTAGAAACGTCCTCACGAATAAAATAGTTTCGGAACTTGATTAATACGAGTTGGAGGGCCCGGAATGTCGGATATGGGGCCTTGTTTAGCAATTTAGTCTCGTCATAGTTAACCACTATCGGCGGATTGTTGGATATAGATGGGATTTTGTTTGGTAATGAAATTTCAGCTTGGTTTCTTTTATCCACAACTATCACACAACGCCGTCTAGTCCCAAGCTAAGCAGAGCTTGTGTTATGAGTACTAGACAACTGATAAACATACTTATATATTTCTAAATACATACATATTATAGATATACACCCAGACACAGAACAAATGATCGTGCTCATCACACAAGCATTTGTCCTGGGTGGGAATCGAATCCATGACCTCCGGCATAGCAGTCAGGGCCACTAACCACTAGACCAACAGGCCAGTCATTTTTTTTTTCAGGTTAATAGTTATTTTTATTTAAAAATAGGTAAAGGATATATACAAGAGGAAAGTTATTTGGAGGTAAGCGGAACAGAGAATAAAGTCCCAAATACCTACCTGCGTTTAAAAGGGAAGATCCTCTGACCAGACGGGTGTTATTTCTGGTGTGCTACTGGCTGATAGATTTTTGGCTTTCGTATATAGGTTTTTTTTTTATCGTATATGGATATTCAAATGGCGCGGAGAATTTTGATTGCGCGATGCAGGGTTCTTGTAGTTCTTATATGGCACCATAGATTTCACTACAGTCACTTTTCAAATAATGCGGAAAATTCGAACGATGTTATTAATTTCTGTACCTAACCGCTGATTAAAGTTGAGAGTGGTCAAAGTGGAGTTTCTCTTAGTTGCTGTTATGTAAAATATCTCATCATCATCATCAGTTTAGCCGAAAGACGTCCACAGCTGAACATAGGCCTCCCCCAAGTGTCGCCACAACCGTTCCCGTGCGTTCCGCATCCATCAGATTCACGAAGTAAAATATCTATTAGATAATAAACAACGAACACTTTATTTACCCAGCGAAATATAAATAGAGTAACCCAAAAAACAAGTAATTTAACTTTTCTAGACGTTAATTTAGTTAAAATGTGTAACATTTGGGAATATTCTGGCAGGAGTTTTGCGAGCGAGTCCCTTGTCAAATCGCGCTTGCCGCCGAGCCGGGCTCAACCGACCGAATTTAATTTAAACGCTACACCCACTACACCATTGCACTGCCTTTACCGGGTAAATACTTACGAATTCGGTTTTATATCAAACTATAATAGGTACACCATTTTTGTACATATCTAAAATATAAATTTTAAATATTCTGTTTAGATTCTGGGAACATTCTTACAAAGTAAGGCCTTTACAAAAATATCAGAAATCTGGCTTACTTAAATACTTACGAATTCGGTTTTATACTAATATAAAATATTTATAACTACATACACCATTTTTTGTGAGTCTAAAATATAAATTTCAAAAATTTAGTTTACATTTTGCTTTTATAAAAAGGCTAGAGGGCTGGCTCGTTCTTTATCCAAAGAACTAACATTGTCAATCAACGAGGTAATGCTGCCAGTCTTGTGGACACATTATCGGATGACAACTCCACATGAGGAGTACTTCCAAACCTGAGTGTATTTTGTGTTTTTGTATTGGTATATGTACGCAGGTTGAGATAAAAAGTTTTTATGTACACATACGAGGGTGAGTAAAAAATGGCACTCGCTGGACGCTTGAGGGAGGACGACGTGGTCGAGATCGATCGCGGCGAATGTGGCATGATGATCTGTGGTGCTATTCTCTAAGAAAACGCAGCGCTGCCTCAACGACGAACACCCAAATAGGATACATTGGATTGTCAACCTTATGTATTTAGGCATTGGATTGTTAATTACATTGGATGTTCGTCGTTGCGGCAGCGCTGCGTTTTCTTAGATAATAACACCGCTGATCATGTTCGCGGGGCAAACTTGGCCAGAGATCGCTCAAGATATCTCTATCTTCTTGGCTTCTTGGTGGGGAAGGGGAAGCCTTTGCCCAGCGGTGGAACACAGATAAGACTAAGAAAAAAAAAAATTAACATACATATATTGTTAGAAATCTTTGAAATTAATAAATGTAGAAATACCCTCATCAAAATAATAGTTTGTATACAACATGTAGTTCAATTCAATCTTTTAGTAATCAAATTCATCCGTTGTACTTAAAGACCAAAGAGGCAACCGTCACCCAACAGACCCTCAATTTAAATTCGATACAACACAGTTCGCTCATTCGATTAACACGAACAACTTAGTTTTAAACTCAGTTTTACAGTTCGATAGAAACTACTAAACTAGCTATGATTTATTGTGTACAGTTTTCGCAGTAGTTACTCAGATTTATAGTCACAAATTGGTGTATCAAGACGGTTAAACAACATCCGCACGCAGGGGCCAATTTTACGGTCCGCGAGCCTTCTCTGTAACTTAAGAAACTAAACGTAGTTTAACTAAACATTGTTGATCGTTATAGTTTGATATATTTGAGCTGCTTTTGTGTTTTATTAATTCTGTGACTATTATTTTGCTGGTCCTTAGTAGAGCTTGCCCTTTTGGTCCTTTAGTCCGCGATTTTTTCTTTACACATGATGCATATTTACAAAGAGAAACTTGTGGCCAAGTCAGAACATGGGTCAATCGAGAAGTATATGGCCGCAACCGTGAGAAAACAGACATTCTCACGCCCCAGCCACAGCCACAGACACACCAGACGTCGAGAGTCATGTGACAATCCCTAGCCACTGTATAGATGTGGGCTTGTAAACGATGAGCAATGGATAGTTCGAAGTCCCACCGTTCAGTAAGACCGAGCCTCAAAGAGATTTCAACAAAACCGTAAAGGCCCAGTCGAAGCTCGCTAAGGTTATAGGATTTTTTAAAAGGGATACCGTGGTCCTTATAAAAATTAAATTGGATTAAATTAAAAGAAGTGAACCAATAACATTAAAAATTACAATCATTCAAATATCAATATCAATAATAAATTATAATAGTTGTTAAGTATAGTCAAAAGCCAGGAAATCTAACACCAGTTTTGCCAAGAGGGTTGTGGAGGTCAGATCGGGCGGAGAGAGGCAGTAGTTTCATGAAAAAATACTAGTATCCTCATGCATCCGATCAAATTGGAAACCGACCTAGGCGCAACATATTTGGGAAAAGGCTAAGCTGACTAATTTGATATAATAGAATTTTTAAAGTTATATTTTATATAGAACTAGCGACACGCACCAGCTTCGCACGGGTGCAATGGTGATATAAAATATATTATGCATATATTATACATATAAAAACCCTCCTCTTGAATCACTCTATCTGTTAAAAAAAAACTGCATCAAAACCCGTTGCGTAGTTTTAAAGATCTAAGCATACATAGGGACAGACAGCGGGAAGCGACTTTGTTTTATACTATGTAGTAATTCTTATGACCGATTTGGATGAAATTGTGTGTTTATATTTAAGTGGGTACCTGGATGGTTTGAAAATACAATTAAACACAAGAGAGGGCGCTGCTGTCGCGTTCTCAATTTTTTTTTCAATGCACTTACTCGAAAACCCGCTCATACCCCACCGCTTTTAGGCACGCAATTGGCGGTTTTCTGCACTAGTGCTGCAAAATAGCGCGTGCTCGCCCCCACAATATTTTTTATACATTTATCGTATCACTACGCGTCGACCCTCACGAAGCACGCGTCCATCACCACCAGTCATAAGTGTATTAAAAAACGTCATTTGATACACGTGCAAATTTGTCACTGCAGCCCTCGGCTCCATAAACACTCGCCTACTGCTCGTGCTTATTCCGTCTCTGTCGCAATAAAAAACTTTCTGCACTAGTATCAAAATGTACTGATTCGAGTAGGACAACTACTGCCGTGACCGCTAGTTATTTATGAAGCTGATACTAAGTAAAAGTTAGGAACATAAAAAATAGTTTTATAGTGGCATTCAACCCAGATTTTTTACATGACCAAGCAAAAAATAAATAAGTCCTAAAGATAAAACTTAAGCCTACCGAATTTGCATCAAAAACATGTACCTCTTGAGTGAAGATAATGGGAACAAAGTTTGGTAATCTCACGGCTGCCAGGGCCGATTTGAAAAATCCTTGACATGATTGATAGCTCTCAAAGTTTTGCTACAAATATCCCATCAGAGAGGGATGAGATCGCAAAAATGTGTTCGAAAAAGAAAGTCTACAATAACATTCTTGTAGTTAAGGAGAAATCTCTACAAGCCTTAAATATTTTTATCTTTCATGTCTTTGTCATATATTTAGCTTTGAAGCATGAAATTCGATTTTAGTACCGATTTCATTCAAATTAAATTAGTATGACACGATTTTAGTTATTCAGTTTATAATTGAACATCATTTTAAAAATGATACGAATTATTATATAAAAAAAATTAGTAGTAAAACTTGGGATCACTCGTCTAGGATTGACCTGCAGTGCTACCACGAGGTCTTAACGCAATCCATTTTACGACCTAAACTGAACTGTTAGAGGGTTGGAGCTATATAGAGTGTATAACTCCATCCCTCTTCGATTGACATGGACACATCATGGAAAGTCCCCTGAACCCTCAATCTTGAGCAGAAAAAAATGTCGTTTAAATTAGGCATGTAAAATGTTTTTATTTAGTTTAAATTCAAAGTTCATAAATAACATCTTATAACAATTATTTTGTAATTGTATACAAATTAATGTCATTAATAATAATAATTACAAAATAATATGTCAAATAAACAATACAAATTCATGTCTTTAATAATTAAAAAACAAAAAACTATTTATAATTAACGTACAGACAATTGAATTAAATTGCAATAGATTATATTCGCCAGTCATTAAAATAATTGCATTAGGTAAATATTAAAAGAAAATGCACACAATTAAAAATTTAACTAAATGTCATTATTACATTAGCTTCCAATCAGTGAAAAATAATAAAGTAAAATAATAATTATTAGTAAATATATCTTCTAAAAAATATAACTAACTATTTATGTAACTACTGATGTAACAGAATTGTAAGTTGCTATTAATATTTTCATAAATACTTTTTAATTATGGAAGTGAAAACTCATTTCTGCAAAAAACACATATTGTCGCTTATGGTGTTCTTCCTGTAAAGGCTCGATATAATCACATAGAGCATTAAACCATCAAATCCCGCGCCCCCTCCCAGACATAGTTAACTTATTTATACCGGCACGCAGTACCGTTATCGAATCAACGAGTTAGCAGTTTTGATCCAGGTGTAACAATGTTAGTCCCAGGTGCGAGGTAAAATTAAACTCTATCCTAAAAAGGTTTTGTAAGCAAAATAAAATTGGCCGAGGTAAAGGGTCGGGAGGGATGGGCCACAATGATTACTGTAGGGTTACTGTGTTACCCAACGTTACGCGCCCCAACCTTGAATACTAATCAGGATTCAGCGATGCTGATTGATTCCAATTTTTTTCGTGTAACAGATTTAGGAAATCTATTTTATGCTTTCCTTGGGATCCCAATTGTAGTAGGAGGTTGATGGAATTTTATATTATTGGCTTGTTAATTCTTTAGGTCTTGAGACGTGATTTTGATTGATAGAATCAATGTGTTACGGGAATTGTTTTTTATTTAATTAATAAAACAATTTAATTAAGCATATTTCTTTATGCTATCTTCTTATAAAGCTAGCTCTAGATAGGGTTATTATTGATAATTACTTTGATCATAAAATACAGTCTACAGAACGCATATAATGGTATTTTGCGTTTCTAACCGGTCAAAAGTACAAATTTCGAAACTGCTACAGAAAAAAGCAACCTACCGTCTAAAAGTCCGATAGTAACTACGTCATATTATTATACAACCCTCTTCTGCTGCGTCCAAGTGACGCTGTGAAGCATGGTTTAATATCACGGTATTTTTTCATCATGACATTTTTACGGAGTAATCCAAGTCATTAAAACGTAATTTTATTATGTATTTCAAAGCAGAAAAGCCTCATCAAACTCAGGCGATTTATTTATACATTTCATATTTTAAAATTGATTACTGTTTGCTTACTTCCCTAGATAACAGTTTGAATAATGGGTCAATAAATAAAGATTTATATTCGTATTTTTTATAAAGACTCATTTTTTTATTTCTAACTGTTTTTGGGAAAAATATTTGATTGCTTATTGCAAAAGCTTCATAAAGAATAAACTATTACGCAAATTATGTGAAACATATCTAATTTGTCAACTTACCCACATTTTTGTTACACAACTGGCAGCTATCGGTATTGAGGATAAACATTATATTATATTATTTTGGAGACTCAAACTATAGAGTCGCGATTCGGAGAGGATTATTTGATAAAACTTAAGAACAGGACTTTCCTAATTCCGTATTTTTTCATCTGAACACTATTTTGAACAGTTATTATCTACAGAACTTAAAACATAAGATACCGCGATAATAAAAATGAGACTTTAATAGTAGGACAGTTTAGTTTTTAATAATAAATACCAAAAGTGTAACCGCAGAAGCGTGTTGGTCGCTCAACAAAATCATTTTGTGAACTATCTCACAGAAACAAGTGAAGGAAAACTTATGATTTAGGTGAAGCTGTAAAAAAGGAAAAACTGACCTACTCTATCTGACTAATGTTTTTATATGTCTTGTACTATTATTTTTTTTTTTTTATTGCGAGCAATAAAGAGGTTATCAATCTACAATAATCTCCGGCAAAGGACCTAGGCGTTTGTTATCATCTTGATCAAAGCAGATTTTTTTATAGTTAATTAATGTTTACCTCTTCACGATATCAATTTTACTGCTAAAATTTCAAATAATACGTATTATGACGATAAAAACTGTTTTTTGTTATAAAACGCAATAACTTCCCAAATTTTGTCCGTCTAGAAACTACCCCAATAAATTACCTCTATATCTGACATGACGAAAACATTTCCCCTAGAAAAGGCCTACCGTATATCCGTATTTTCGTGACAGAAGCTAACTATGACGTACAGCGGTGTTCGACGAAAAATGTCAAAACAAACGTTCTTCCGAAGAAAATTAAACTTCCTTTGAGCTCACCACTAACTTAATCAAAAGAATAAAATACAAGAAAACAGTTTCAAAGTTCGCCCTTTGGCAAAACAATATCGGTTTTCTGCTTATTATTTTTCAGTTGCGTGAAGTTTGGCGATTACATTATTGAGTATTCTTCTCCGACATCAGTTTTTCTTCGCTCTTCTTCTTTGGAAAGTTTTTTTTTTTACTTTTACCCCTGTTCAATTTATTTTCTACGTGTTCTGTGAATAGCATCTTGATTGCCAGGCTTAGGGGAATAAGACAAAACAAATGTTATTTATAGTTCTCACTGACTAAAGACTCCACTATTCACGGAATATTCGTAAAATACTTTTGTGAAAAAAATGTTTGTCACATCGATGTCTCATTGTCGCGCCACACCTAGATTCAAATATAACCAGACAAATCAGAAGTAGTACTATTAATTTGATAATGTTTAACATACTATTTTGTAAGTTAACAGAAATCATCAAAAATGGAGCACATATTGTAGCTCCGGTAGTGGGTGAGAACTAGTCTACGATTTCAACTTTTAACTAGCTTTTGCCCGCGGTTTTACCCGCGTGAATTCTCCATACGAACTTTGGAGCCTTGCTTCATCTTCTTCTTCTTCCTTCCCTGGTCCCATTATTAGGGGTCGGGTCTCCTCACTTTCCTGCGGCAAGTGGCTCTATCTTGGGTTGTCAATTTTGGCAACTGGGCTTTCTTGAGGTCCCTCTCTATATTTGACCACCAGGTCAATGGCGGGCGTCTCTACCTCTACACAAGAGATTGAACCTTGCTTCATATCTTGTAGAAGTGAGTTTTAGAAAATCCTCTCTTAGTGCCCGCCTAACTTATAAAAGAAAATCTTTCACAATTCTATTCCCAGCAGTTTCGGCTGTGCATTGATATGTCAGTCAGTCAATTTTCATTTTACACGTATAGACAAGCAAAATCTCCCTTTTCACCCCCGTAAAGGTTGAATTTTCAAAAACACTTTTTTAGTCTTTACCTACGACATAAAAGGAAGCTTTGTACAAAATTTCATGTTCCTAGTTAAATAAACGTCAGCTGGGTTCAATGACCTGTAGGTAATAAGTACGCAACGACCAACAACTACCTATAAGGTCATTGACTCGTTTACTTAAAGAAATTAATTTCATATATGATTATATTAATTCGAGTTTTAGAAAAAAAGTACTTTATTTTTTTATTTTATCTCTACAAATCAATAGTGTTTCATGTACCGGATCGACCCTCAACGGGATTAAAACGATCAAAATTTAACGGTGTATATAGATGAAGTTCCAGAGTTTCAGGGTTGGCTCTACGTTATATTTCGTAGCGTACTCCGTATGTTATAATAACATATTCCATGCATATTGTATGTTTGCTGCAACAAGCTCAAAGTTTACAATATAGTGATACCGCAAGTAGTTATCTACCTCTTAGCAAACTGCGAAACTTGCTCACAATAATAAGCTGTTACCGCATGCTGGTTTTCTTTAATAGAAACTCGAGAAATCCTGAAAATGTGAGCTATCGTAATCACAGACTTACAGACGGCAAGCAATGGGTAGCTCGCCATCCGACCGTCCGGTAACCGACCGGATCGAGACCAAGTCGTAGATGGCGCAAATCATTCCACGCGCGCCTCAAGGAGTTGTCAGCAAGCCGTAGGGGCTCAGCAGGGAATTGGTTTTTAGTCAGTAAAAGTCTGACACTATCTCCCGCCCCACCGAAGGGCGCGGATATGTCATTGGATGATATTCCCACTGAAAAAATAAAAAAACTATAGTAGAGAAAAGTGCACCTTTTTCTACTTTTAGTTACTTGTAACATACATACTTACACAACTATAATATTAACGACACGGTTTTTGCAGTGGTTGAGTGATGGGCTGCTGCGCTGCGTGTCGCAAGTTCGATTCCCGCACGGGACTAATATTTGTAAGGTCTACAAATAGTGTTCCGAGTCTGGGTGCCTTGTGTATGTGAGTTTACATGTTTTTGAACGCTTCCACGATACAGGAGTTATTCCTAATGTGAAAAAAAGTCATCTTATAAATCAGAAAAAAAAATATTGATCAGTTTAAATACCATTATGTTTCTTTAATGTTTTTTTTTTCGTATATATAGGTAAGTACCGCTACGCTACCTGTTGTTCTTGTCATTTAGATAAACGGCAGTGTATCAGCCAAGCTCGCAAAGCAAAAGAGCGACACACTAGCCGTGGGTTACACACATGATGCGTGTGTGTAACTTCTTTGGACTTCTTTCGACACTCTGTCCTCTGCATAACTTCAAATTCTACGTGATCTGCCAACTTGTAATTTGATGTGTATTGGCGGATCCTTTTCTAATTTCCTATTCCCAAAACTCAATAAAGATAAACCTCTTAATATTCCCTAGTTAATTGCATACAAAAATCACTATTTTTATCACTGACTCCCACTCTTGCTCGTATCGTGTTTTTGAACGTGATATAAATCTGTACCCACGAAAACAACTACATATGCTTGGTAAAAAGTAATTATATCCAACCCGAATCACAAATGGAACTGGAACTTTGAGAGAACTCGGTACATAATTAGATCCAACTTCTATAAACGAAAAAAAATTAGAGAACTTGGCATTTTTTCACATTGATATTTTGGGTGATATTTATAATTGTTACTTATTTTATCCACCTAACCTTTCCCAATTATGCAGTTGTTGGTATTCAATATACCTAATAGGATGCAGCTGAATACCTGCATTTGCTTTCTGAACTCGACAATCTAGAAACTGGGTAACGCGATACCCTTAGGCAGGACTGGCGTCAGAATGATTGATGAATAATATCAGTAATAAATACATAATACACAGACTGATTTCGTAACAAAATTTGAGCATTGACACGTGACCATTATTCGCAGCTAGACTACGAGTGGTAACACACGCTTCAACTTGATATGTCTGTTTTGGTCCGTCGTACCAAAGTCGTGGCCCGTCCGTACCAAGGTCAAGTAATTACTCGTAGTATTAATACAACCTGAAACTTGATATAACGGACCAAACTTGCCTTGAGTCAGGCTCGACCTCATCGCTAAATCTTGGAAGAACGGACCAAATCTTTTGTACCAAATTCGAGCTTTTCTACCTGCTACGCCGTAGCAAGAAATAAATAATATAAGTATAAGTATTAGCGGTCCTGATAGACGGTATCCTGTCCAAAAGCTGACTTTTTGTTAGAAAATAAAATTGAAAACCCGATTGCAGCACCATCTACCAGATTCAATTGTATTTTCAAACCATTTAGGGACACTCTCAAATATACACAGGGGATAAAAGACATACACTCTTCTGTAAGTAACAGATGAATTATAGAATTATATCGTATCCGGTAGTTGGTTTGTTGAGAACAAAACAAGGCACGCCATCTGGTGGCAATTAAAAGAATTAGAATTGGCACGATTTTGACAGAGTCTGGCGTTTCCATCAGGCTACGACACCGTCTGAGGAGAACCCACCAAGGATAGTGGTGCACTCTCAACCAAGCCGTTGAAATGTAAAGATGCACTGGAACTGCCCTACGTCTTATTGTTTATATCTACCTAATAATAGTGCACTGTATCAAATTGTTTTGAGAAGCAAAGTAAATCTATTCCTAGTCATGTTTATTTATTGCACGATAACCATATAGACCTGATGGCTGATCATAGCTCGAACCATCCAGACGAGCCGTCATCTATAATATAAAAATTAATCAATGAATATGTTGCTAAGCACAAATCTTGAAAACAGCTGGACCGATTACGCAATATTTTTTTAATGTATTTGTTATTGTCACGAGAAGGTTCTTAGTTAGGATAGAGTAGAGTAGGATAGAGTAGTTTAGTCTAAGATAGAGTTGAGTAGAGTAGGGTAGAGTAGGTTAGAGTAGGGTAGAGTAGGGTACAGCGGGAGCGAAGTCTCGAGCAAAAGCTAGTATACAATAAAGATACTAAAAAATCATTTCACCTCATAAACCTCCCAAAAACACAATCGTAACGAAAATGTAATACAAAACAATCCTGCAATTAACGTCTAACATAATGAGTTAGATAAGGCGGCGGTACCCGGGGGCATTGTGGGCGGTACACAACTCATGTTAATGTACTATAATGTTATTGTACTCACACTCGTGCTGTAAAGCTCTAATATCAGACGTGTACAGAATATCCTGTGCACACCAGTTAACGAGCATTAAGGGCATTAAGAAGTTACACTTTTAGTTTAAAGTAGGTCAAGTGTGTGATACTGGTTTTATCATTTGTGGAAGTATGGTCGTGATTTGGTGAGAAAATTTTATGACTTTTTGGTTTTCCTTTGGTATACATTCGGTTTTATATGTGACATTTACGCTTAAATTGCTTAATCTAAATAAACACGTTAAATTTTGGTTGTTTTAATCCCGCGGAGTCGATTCAGTACATGAAACCCTATCGATTTGTAAAGATAAAAATGAAAATTGAAGTACTTTTTTTTAAACTCGAATTAATTTACGCATGTACGAAATTGATTTCTATAAGTAAACGTCAGCTGATCAAAGCCAGTGAACTGTAGGTAGTTAGTACGCAACGACCGACAACTCTCTACAACGTCATTGACTCGTTTACTTAAAGAAATTAATTTCGTACATGCGTATATTAATTCGAGTTTTAGAAAATAAGTACTTAAGTTTTTAATTTTATCTTTAAAAATTGATAGTATTTCATGTACCGAAACGATCCTCCACGGGATTAAAACGACCAAAATTTAACGGTATATAAAAGGAAAAACTGATTGACTGACATATCAACGCGCAGCCGAAATTACTGGGAAAGTGTGTTTTGCGGGCTTTCTTTTATGACGTAGGCGAGTATTAAGATAGGATTTAACAAAATTCACCCCCTAAGGGGATGAAACAGGGGTTAAAAGTTTGTATGAGAAACTACTTCCACGTGGGCGAAGTCGCTTGCAGAAAGTAGTCTGTAACTTAGTCTGTAGATATAGACTATACACTGGCTCATCGAAGCTCAGCCCAAAACCTTGGATCTAGAATGATGAAATTTTGCACTGAGATTCCTTCTGTGCACACAATAACTAAGACAGGGTTTCGAAAATCCACCTCCTAAGGATGTTTTTAATATCATGCAGATTTCATCACGCCTACGGGATAGCTCCGCATGCGTAGCCCCCGTAAATGTCCTTTTCATACAAGTATTTACTGTAATGCGTGGAATACGCATGATATCGGGCAGCAACCCCGCATGTGGGGCAATGCCGCATGCGTGATGAAATCCGCACGATATTAAAAACACAAGGGGATAAATTCTGAAATTGGAAAAAACTGGTGTCCAAAGTTAACGCATTATTGACTATTTATTTTGTTGATTGGACCGAAGAATTGAAAACAAAGTTGAAGTCAGTAGATACTTACTGCCCGGATTTAACAAATCCGTATTCTTAAACTGCGTTAAAAATTTTCTTTAAAAAGCTTTCCCTAAGTCTAAAACAGCACAAAACCAAATCTTGTTTATTAAGCGAATGCAAATCAACATATTCCACTGCATTATTTCGGAGGAAAAGACTTCAATTTCAATCCATTGTATCAACCCAGAGCTTATAGGCTAAACCAAAGCCCTTCGTTTTCGCAAGCCCGCATCTAAACGAATTTTCCTCAACAATTCCCGAAGTAAAGGCCGAAGGCTCCCGATTCGTCACGGACTGCCCATTCTCAACCACTTTGTATGTTATCCTAAAGAAAACATTATAGTGCTCACACGTTTCGTCTTAAGATTTTACTTCAAGGTAACGTTGAACAACTCTTAGCTTTGAAAACATAACCTGTATGTATATGCTTAACAAAATCTAAAGCTAAAATTATAATGAAAATCCAGTCAGTGAAATGTAGGTACGTAGGAATACTCAACGAGCAATTACAATACAAATTGCGAAACAGGTGTAAAGTGGAACATTTGGAATGTAATTTGATTCGTGTTAAACGAATTAAAAAAAAAAGAGGACTGGATGTATCTATAAATAAAGCTTTTGAATTGTGCTAGTTTTCCCTTTATCTCAGCACCTATATATTTAAATTCTTTACTCACTCTGAACACACTAGCGGAGCATACTATCGTTAAGTTCAATAAATTGTTTGAGTTTCAAAACTCGACATAAGTTGTGCAGAAAAGCATACAGTTTGACGTTTGTTTTCCCTAAACGTTCACGCAATATGTTTCAGTAATAAGTTATTATGAAGACGTACACATATTTGAATAACAAAGTCTTCTGCAGACATAATTTTGATTTTCGAACACAAACTCCTGTCACGTTTTCCCGCCTAAAGTGGTGGCAGGCGCCATCTTGGAACGTGACGTTGACGGCTGACGGGTGCGCGTTGACGCTTCTCTCCTCTATTTAAACATCGCGCCTCTTTTATTCGCCACCTATTTTGTTTTAACAAATAGGGGATCTAATTTATTGTGCAGATCCATTGTTGGCTGGTATAATGAACGCAAGCATTTGCTTTGTTTCAGAATAGGTAGGATATCAGCAGTTAACGCTAGGGTTAAAATGGTTTTCTCGCACGATATATTTAATTAACCTGGGTGATTTGAATATATTGTGTGGCGTTGTTTTGATTATTTATTTAATGATTTAAGTAATAATTAAGTAATTAAAGAACGAACGAACTATCAAATTGTGTAGGAAAAAATTGTGTAGAAAAAAAAAATTATTACATAAATAAAATTAATTTAAGCTTTGACCTGGATTGTTACATAAAATGTAGGTCAACATTTTTATAAACACCTCATTTAAAATCCAGTCACACAAAGTCACAAACAAGGCAACGATATATCGAAAAACGCCGTTCTATATAGAAGCTTTTTGTCTTGTCTACCAGTTAGTTACAATCGAACGCAGGAAAAGTAACCGGATATCCTTTTCAGGTCACGTATGAGGCGCTACGTAGATACCAGCGATACGCCTTGATATAAAACTCGAATAAGTCTCACTTCATGCTAGCAGGTAGTTCTAGTTTATATTAAATTCATCCGACATCTGTTCTTGACACTCTCTCAAACGCGTTCAGAGGCAACTCGCAGCGCTTGCGAAAATTAGTTGCCTTTAGTTCTGAAGACCTACCTTAGTCTCGAGAACTCAAAAACAAAGGATCGTTAACGCAAATTACGCTCAGAAATTTAACGAGGACGTACGTAATTATTCTGATATAATTCAGAGCACATTCATTAAGTTGTCATAATTACCAAGGTAGTTACTACCCCTTACGTATTCTAAAGGAATGAATTATATTTATGTACTTCTCAAGTTTTCGTTTAATGTTTATGTAGATTGTTTTATATACACCTTATTTCTTATTAAAACGTAAAATAATAACGAGCAAACTTGAGCTCTTTAAAGTTTATTTTTAAATGGAAAAAGACTTCGGAATAATTAAGAACCTGAGTACAAAAAACTGCGGTAAAATATGGCATGTTACCGCGGAGTCTAGTCTAGGTCATTATTCCGCGATTTATGTCGAGCCCTCCAGAAAGCGAACTAGGGACGCGTACTTGACCTGTTTTTTCATAAACAATATACAATACCGCATTCTGTCCTGCAGAAAAGGGTAAAGGATAATAAATTCCTTCTAGCAAAGGCAGTTGATTTACGAGAACTCAAAATATTCAGATTATTTGGGTGCTTGTGGCATTATTTATGAGCTAATTTGCATTAAAACAGTTTTTATTCTGAGAAATACTTCGAGGGCGCTTTTTGTGTTTTCGTAGCGAATGTTAATAACTAATTGACTGTGTTACAGTGACAGCCCATCTTTCAAATTTCTGGTACAAAAAAAAAACGTTGCAGAATATTGCTGATAACCATAAACGTGTATCAGCAATATTGAAACCCATACTTTAGCTTCTCGTCGGCCAGTTTTTTACATAAAATATTCAGCCGGTGAGCACTTCAATCCTTCAAATACGAAACTGCTGAGATTCAACAAAAAAGAGGATACGAAGTATGCATGTATAATCGGGTCAGTATACTCAAGTATAAGTGTTCCTGTAGTAGCTACCTATATTTTTCAAGTTTATATTTTCTTAAATCTATTAAACTCCAAAAGACAGGCCTGTTGGTCTAGTGGTTATTGAAATATGTTTATCAGTTGTCTAGTACTCATAATAATAATATTCCACAACTATCACACAACGCAGACTAGTCCCAAGCTAAGCAGAGCTTGTGTTATGAGTACTCGACAACTGATAAATATACTTATATATTTATAAATACATACATATTATAGATAAATTACACCTAGACAAAGAACAAATGATCATGCTCATCACTTAAACATTTGTCATGGGCGGGAATCGAACCCACGACCTCCGACATAGCAGTCAGGGCCACTAACCACTAGACCAACAGGCCAGTCATAGCACAAGCTCTACTTAGTTCAGGACTATGTGAAACGACGACGTTGTGAAAAAGTTGTTGAAATATTATTAATTCCTCTCTACAATAATCAACTTTCAGCATTCTCGTATAAAGCTTCAGAACTCTTAACAAAAAGTGCCTTACGTAATTAATAACGCGTTTCCTTTTAGTAGCCAATAAAGCAGGGATCCCCAACCCTTACTCTCGATTACAGCCATTCATCGTAATCGCCAATCGTCACGATAGTTGTATATGTAAAGGACTCGAAAGGATAATTGGTTCGCATTAAGCCATCTTCCCGCCTGCCCCGGACATTGACTTACTGAAGGGCCGTCCGCCCGTGCCGACTCAGCATTTCCCGCTTCGCTCCTAGTCATCATTTTTTTTTTTATAACGACGCCGGTTTTTAACACTACAATCCCTGTTTAATAGCGGCCCTCGTATAAAAAACGTTTTAGATGAAAATTATGGGATTATTCGAAGGATGCTTTTCGAGAATTTTGGTCCTGAGATCCGCGTTATTGGTCCTTTGTGGAAGTTAATAGGTAGGAAGTCAAGTAGGCCGGAAAATTCCATTAGAGCATTCATTGTACGATTGCAGATCTCAAGTGTTTGTGCCATTGTTCTGTTAACCTGTAAGTGTAAATGAAGATATTATATTCAACAGAGGTTTCGTATATTTAGTATGAGGCTCAAGTCACTGTTGGTTACCAAATTTTAAGAATATATTTCTTGATAATTGATTACAATCTAGCTTAACAAACTAATAAGCAATTTAACTCCAACTTATAAGTATACGTTATAGCATAGCATCAGCCGTATAATGTTCCCACTGCTGGGACTCAGACCTCTCTAGAAGAGAGAATGGGCCGTAATCCACCACCCGGGTCCGGTGCGCGTTGGTGGATGTCACATGTCTTCGAATTTTTGGTTCTAGGACATGCCGGTTTCTTCACCATGTTTTCTTTCACCGTTTTGAGAGCTGTGGTGATGAAATAAATTATGCAAAGTACTGCGCCTGGTTGGGTCTGAACCCGCGACTTACAATCCGTAAGTCGGGACCTTTACCTCTCAGCCACCACTACTCTCGTATACGTACGAGAGTATACGTTATGCGGTTACCTTTTACAAAAAAGAAGTAATCTAGGTCCTACACCTGTCATAAGCAACCCTTTTAAAAACAGACAAAATATTGTATAAAAATAAAAATCATTTAAATCTACATTTTGTGACCATCAAATCCAAAAATCACTTTGAATCATAATTTATTTAGAAAAAAATCAAAAAAAAATGTTCTGCCTTTTCTAGAATATTACGTGTTTATGTTTATAACTTAGAGCTACGGAAGAATCAGCGGGGAATGCTTAGCTAAAATCCAGACGGTTACAGTTTACGAGCTTGTATTTTACGAGGCGTATTTTTTGCAACCATCCTGTATAACGTCTGTTTGTGGACCATATCTCATGTTCTGGAGGTATTTCAATTTTCTTTATATTTTCTATATTTTTTTATGGTCGTTATAGATTTAATCATGATAACAGAGACAAACTTTATACAAAAAGTATTGTTAAAAAAGGATACTTTTGTTTCCTATTGTCTATGAAAAAAAAACCTTACCGAAAACTCTCACTTAAACAGGTCAAATTTATGTTAAATAACTCATTTTAATCATAACTCTCCTACTTCAATACCAAAAACAGTAATAATCTTTCTTTATAATTATAAACATAATTACAGTGTGACGAGAATATAATTATGATAAATATGAATTTGTAGGCTTAAACATGTAATCAAATGGATAATTAATATGTAATCATGAAAATGAAACTCCTAATTTTAACATAACTGTACCAAGAATCCACTTTGTGTAATGTGTGGTAGCAATAGTAATTTGTCAAAATATAATTCATATTATTAAATATGAATATTGATTTAACTAACAAACCATACCAGTAAAACAAGAACTTATAATAATAATACTTATAGAAACAGAACTATGGAACAGATGCCCACTGATATTAAATATTATAAAGCATTTTTTTTGGTTATAAGACTTTGATATGAATTTACAAAAATTATAAAACATTAAACATAATTAAATAATTACAAGTTTATCCCGGACACGTAGTTATTACATCCCGCCACAATAGTTACGATATCCTGCTTACTACTGCCAGCGGTAATGCCAACAAATTACACTTCAATGTAATCATAGTAGTAAAGACATCAACGCCGATTGACTCATAAAAAATACACTCCATTAACTCACGTGACACATTTCCGCATAATAACCCACGTAACCACACTTACAAAACGTAATTCAACCATGAAATGCCAAGGAAATGGCAATTTTCCACCACAACGGTATCAAAAACGAAATAAAAACATTGAAAGTAAGGTTATCTTTAGTACCTACAAAACTTTTGAAACAAACAACTTTATGATATGTACTTACTTGCAACCAGGCGGAGGTAACGTCAGGCCGCACATTGGAAACACGAAAAAATCGTCAACACCCAAATACATTGATATACAACATGACACAAACGTAGTAAGTGTAGTAACCGAAGCACATGTAGAGGCGTGTCGTAAGTTCGCCGGTGCACGAGGCGCACTCCGTCAGCTGATCGCGGAGGACAGGTAATCAATCGGCAGAGGGTCGGCGAGGGGCAGAGTCCAAGCGCGGTCGCCACACTACCTGACTGAAGAACCTTTCCCCATTGACACTGGTACTAGAGGGTTGAATACGAGTCGGCGGCGGCATTTTCGAACTCCAAGCGGGCGGCCCCGCCGCACTCGCCGCCACACTAATCAGTAATCGTTGCTGGAGGGAGGCTGCGTCGCTCTCGCCCTCGTCCCTCCCCCCCTCCCGCCGCGTCCCGCCAGAGGGGGGCCTCGCAACCCCCGCGCGTAGCCTACTACATCCGACCAGAATCGGAAGACGGGAAATTCGGTAAAATAAGGAAATTTCTACCTTTTAATTTTTCGTGCTTTTACTTTGAATATAAATCGGCGCTTTTATGTAAATCACGCTTCGTTTAGAATACGGTTCTTCAGTTTCCTTATTTTGTCACCTGTTCCGCTCATTAGGCGGGATTTGGATCAAAATGTCAAGAAAGTATACAGAGAAATTAGTCAAACTTCCTATCTCATTTTATTAGTAAGAAAAGACCCATCTTTAATGCGGTACAAATAAATCACTAGAGACATGACTGAACTCTCTGCACATTTCCCCATAACCGCCTACTCTATGACGACGGAGCCAAATTTTCAGGGGTGACACACTCCCATTAAATATTCATTCGTGGATTGTAAATTAGTGAAAGCCCAGAGATAACAGGGTGCCTCGGAAGGCGATAAGGCCCGAATGAGACCGACACTTACCGTGTAACCAGCGCTGGGTAGACCGCGATCACTCACGGCAGGCTGAGCAGAGGTCGATGCTGTTAATGATGATTAACTGATAAACTTTAACATTGCTTCGAGAGCTGATTACAGAAATAGAGACAGTAAATAAGATTAACCGAATTCTATTGATAGCATTGAAGAATAAAATGACAGGCCTGTTGGTCTAGTAGTTAGAGACCCAAATTCCTATGCCGGTGGCCGTGGGTTCGATTCCCACCCAGGACAAATGTTTGTGTGATGAGCACGATCATTTGTTCTGTGTCTGGGTGTAATTTATCTATAATATGTATGTATTTAGAAATATATAAGTATGTTTATCAGTTGTCTAGTACCCATAACACAAGCTCTGCTTATCTTGGGACTAGGCGGCGTTGTGTGATAGTTGTGGAATATATTATTATTATATTATTAAATAAAGTGATTAAACTAACTCACATAATTACCTTGAAATGGTTCTAAAAGTTACTTTCGTAGTCGTAAGTCGTATTTTAGTATGTTAATTTAAAGTTAATTTTAAATGTAAATGGTTTTTGAGTTTGACATCAGTCTAACCCTTTGACAAATTGTATTAGAGCTAAGTTATGTTATAATTTAAGATTTTTTTAGGCCAGTTCATCATCATCATCATTTCAGCCGAAAGACACCTACTGTTGACCATATGCCTTTCCCCATGTGTCGCCATAATTACCGCTCCTGTGAGTCTAGCCAGTTATTGCATTTTAATAATTTACTGATACACAGAAAAAATTAAACTGGTCCTTCTAGCCACGACCGTACTAAGGGCGCCTGCGCGATGACTCCACGTCAAGTGGCGATCTTAGCTCGCACATCTTTTAAAATGCACCGTCTCGTCCACCGGCCGCACTCCTATAATCTGAACATTCAAGTTGAGCTTAACTTGACACCGATCGAAACCTCCGCTCGAACGACTTGCAACTTTATCACGAGTCATTAAAACTTAAATTAACTTTCTTGTCCGCTATCGGCCGAAGTGTGCGATAATTTTGGACGCTGACCCTGCATCGTTCGCACGTCTCATGTACATAGTATATAGTATAGTCAAGCGCAGATATATGATTCTATTAAAACAGTTGTCTACGAAACCGTGCTTTTTGACAATTTATTAGAGCCCGTGTAGGCCTATTTGATATAATATTTTAAAATAAATTAAATTGCATTAAGTCTACGACAATTTTGCATCTTTAAGTCCCTTCATAAATTGATCCCATCTTAATGGAAATTTTGCCAAAATTTACTGGACTAGCTGTAGGTGTAATTTATGAAAATTTACCTACGACTTGGTTCAAAGGGCTTTGTCCAATTTACTGCCTGTTTGTAGAACGAAGAGGATAGAAACATTTGATTAATCAATAAATTCAAAGTAAATTACTTAAGGTAACGTTTCCCGGATAATGCTTCTTTAATCTTTGATAATGCCTTTTTCTGTGAACTTTTATTGAAGATGTTTGAACAGATTGCTTCCTGGTTATTGAGAACTATTTGGGTTACTTTATACACCTTTAATTGTATCAGATTTATTGCAAGCTTTTTTTTTCAACGCTATCCCAAAGAAACCAAGCACTGATCACGTCGAACATTAACCCTTCTCCACTCCACCATTACCACAAATTATAAACTAGAATCACGGAAAACGGTTTCATAATTCCATTCATTCACTAAAATAAAACCTAAGAGCTCTGCAGTTTATCCATTTGCTAACGAACCGCTTGCACGCTCCCACAGCGAGTGTCTGTCCAAAAATCATACGTAAAAAACCTTTTGAGTCAGGTCACATCAAAATTTCAAGTCTGAAATTTGCGGGTGACGCTGGTGCATGCCGTTGGGCGAGAGAGGGGGGTGCGAGGTATGGGGGGGGCTATTGTTCTGTCACGGATGAGTGCAGCCGGGTCGCGGTTGCCGAAGGACCATGAAGGGTTCGGTAAAAATTACCGATGTGAATAAGTTATTCGGTTAAAAATTTATCGGAATGTTTTAGCTTTCATGTCGACACGGCAGGTGTGGGTTGAGGAAGTTTTAGTGAAAGGGTTGCCGTTAATTTTGGAGTTTTCGTAATGTAATCAGTTTTGGGATTTTATGATGCAGAGTTCTGGTAACTTTGGGTAATCAAGTTATCTACGTCTAAATTGAACGGAAGTGACTGTTTGTATTACTAAAAAAAACATATATTTTTTTACTAGCTTACTTTACTAACTGTATTGTAGCCAATAAAATCTTTATCTATCTATCTACTAAATGCTTATAAAAGTATATTCGAAACTTACCTATGTATATAAAAACGCAACTTTTATATTTTTTTCTGTCTGTCGGTCGGTCTGACCGTCTGTCGATCTATCGGTTTGTTCCGATTTTCGCCGAAATAACTGGACCGATTTTTGTCTGGATTTTCACTGTTAGATAACTGATGTTATGAAAAGTAACGCAGACTTTTTTTATTTAAAAAAAAAATATCAAGCCATAGAATCCGCGCAAAAAAAATCTTTTTGAATTTGTGGCCAATCGGCACTGTGATATTTCCAGAGACTGACACGGACAAAGTCTTGGGCACTAACTAGTTACTTTATATAATTTAAAAAATGAACACTACGATGAAATAAAATCAGGAAAAACAAATTTAATTAAAGACAAAATATGATAAACAAAGTTAAAAAACACACGCTTTTCCTGGAAAAATCTCACTTCATTACAGACTCATTCATCTTTCTACTCTATTACTTCCAATTAAAAGTATCGATCGCTCTAAAACTTGATAAAAACAAAAACAACACGATGTAGTCAAGAGTAAAATCAAGATGTACTGTGAATGATTGCCGAGTGACCTGAATGAAATCATTAGTAATCGTTAGAGGGCGAACTTTGTTCCCCAAACGTCTAACTCGACGAAACTCATCAATCAACGTGTTCCTATAACGAACTAAAGGTAGGTTTCGGCGAGGCGTAACTCGTAACTACTTCTTATTTTAGGTTACTAGTTGCTATGCCCATTTTATACGGATTCCGTACAATTAAAACTCAAACAATAAAAAAACTCATCATCTTCATTTCAGTCGAAAGGTGCCCACTGCTGGAAGTATGCCTCCCCAAATGTCGCCACAACGAACGGTCTTGTGCGTCTCGCATCCATCGAAAGTTTTTGGAGTGGCGACCGCGTACCGGAAGATACAGCGTTGTTAGGTCTACCACAAAGTGGACCAATAACCTAGTCAGGGACGCGAGATTTTTAACCGACTGTGCCAGAAGGAGGGTTATGTTTTTCGAGAGTATGTATGTATGTATGTATAGTTGTTTGGCGCGCTCTGCGACCTGAACGACTCGATGGATTTGAAGTTTGAGAGGTGTCTTTAGATTCGTAATTACTTTGAAAGTGATATCGTAATAAAATAAAACTAAAAAAATAAAAAACGGTAATTTAAAAAACTAAAAACCCGACTGCTTTTCTAAGCATTCATGAAAAAGCCCTAAAACAAGAAAGTCGTTGTATCCGATTGCACTTATCTATATAATATTTTAAATACTGGCAGTCGGCACCCATCAAAATCAAGACTGTCACTCACTGACACAGACATGCGAGTGTCTACGTTTTCAGAACCTTTTTCGCGTTAGCATTAAAAAAAAATGAACTTCTCATTTATTTTAATTTTAGTTTTTATTGTGGTGAGGCGTAAGAATTTTTAAAAAATAATTTAAATAATATGTATTATAAAAAATAGTATTTTAAACATTAAACTAATAAATAGCTGTTCAATTTTCTAAAATACTGTATAATATTCTTCTCAGATAAAAAAAAATACTTTATTTCTTGCAAAAAAAAGTTGGTAACCTACGTTTGACACCTCTGAAATCTTAGTTTTAGTTACAAAGAATTTTAGGATTATATGATAAAAGAGCCTTTACACGGCGATACTGAAGCAGCTGCCTATCTCACATCCGGTGCAAGCACAGCCTCGCCAGCAAACCTTTTGACTTGGCTTATCTCTTTGGCAAAGACTTGACCTATTCACGTACAGCTTACGTGGACATAGGAGGAAGAGAGTAACAGTGTTTAGGTATTATCAGGCTCCATAATATTTTAAACTAGACTAGCGGACCCGAAAGACGTTGTCCTGTCCGAAGACTGGCTTAACGTCAGAAAAAAATCGACTACATCGCCACCAAAAAAAAACACTTATAACAATAAACATTTACACACAACATTTCGTCCAAATTGGTCAAGCCGTTTAGGAGGAGTTAGAAGACAAACACACGTACAAAAAAAAATCTATTTAAAGACTAGCTGACCCGGCGAAACCTCGTACCGCTTAATAGTCAATGAATACTTTTTCTCTTACCTTTTAAACCTTCCTTGGAGTATCAGAAATATTTCAAGACCAAAATTAGCCAAATCGGTCCAGCCGTTCCCGAGTTTTAGCGAGACCAACGAACAGCTATTTATTTTTAGTAATAAAAAATTTGATAATAATAAATTTAAAGAACCATTGTTACAAAAGTTGCCTTAAATTAAAATTATCGTAACTTAATGTAGGTCTGTAACTGTTGACAAGCTTCATTATGTAGTCTATACGGTGGTCCCCAAACTCGGCCGAGCCTGTATCTCGGGGACCAGGGTTGAGGTATGAGTAAATTTTCTTTTGCCACTGTAGTTAATGTTACAAAATGAAAATGACTCTAAAAATAAAGTTATAAAAGTAGAATCTATCAAATTAATAATAACTAGAGATCAAACTGTAGTAACTATTTTAGCTGTTGCCTATTTTTTTTAATTTAAACAATAACAAAAAATAGAATTCAAAATGTTTTTATATAACAAGAATACCTAACAAACAACCTTAGTAAAAAAATATATTTTCTTAAAAAACCAGCATCAAAATTGCTTACTAATGAAGCAGCAATTAGCATTATAAATGGTATGAGGAAGAGTGGGGAGCATAGTGGGAACATCGCTCTCTTTTGTACACCTGATGGCGGTGACGTCACATTTCAGTGTACTGTTCATCCTTATTCTGTTTCTTGACAGTTTCCCTTTCCACTAGACTTTGAAACGTTTCTCTTTAGTTCTATTTGCGGTTTTAGATGAAGTTACGTGCTTTTTGATACCATTTTTTTTTTTAATTTATCTATTGTTCTTAACCTCTGAATCGCAGTTACTAAAAGTCTCACACTAGTAGAAAGCTACATCTCTGAATGGCATAGATATTTTATGTCGGTATACACTATTACGGCAGGCAGGCCACGGAAAAAAGCTAATCGTAAATGTTCTCCGACACTTGAAGAATGAATCGGTCTTCAATTTTATAGTTTTCTGTCCTTTTCTATTGCTTCTACAGGAGGAGATTGACCCGGAAATTACTCGGATGCAATACTATCGACGTCTTTTTTTTCTTACGGCTGAATTAACTCCACGGAATACGCCTTTCTATCTTTCTTAGGGTTCCTTAGGGTCCATAGTCTAGACAAAGCACTCTTTTATCTGCAATGTCGACAGACTAAAAGTTCAACATGTATGGAATTGCATCACTGCTTACCATCAGGTGGGATCACAGGTGGGAGTTTAAATTACTAAAAAAAAAAATCTAACAATATTGCACATAATCATAAGAGGCCAAATTATAGTTTATGTGGATTTTAAAGTGTAGTCTATGGACATTCTAATCCAATTATGAAAAAACTTTCACGGATAGAAAGCTACCCTATCACTGGGGGTCATAGGATACTTTTTACGGGATTGGCCATGTGTAACTACTACGCCAATAAGAAATGTATCAAAAAACTCGAAAAATCCACTAAAAAGTTCCATTCAAGTCGCTGGTCAAGCAATCTAACGCAGTTGGTGTATCAAACTTGCACCAACGGGATCAGACTGCTTGAAAAATGACTTGGTTGGAACTGAACCGAACTGCACAAGATTTTTTTTTTCATTTTAATCAGTTACATTTATGGAATCGTCTTTTCGAGGCTTTTATTTTGGTACTCCACATGACTATAACGACACAAATTACAACTTCACATACATAGTAACCCGAGCTTTGGTACAGACCATGGTCCGGAGCGAAGAAGAATGGCCGGCGGTCGCTTCCTTCTGCGAAACAGTAATGCAAGGCGGCCACAGGTGCGTGGGAACTAACTGGAGAAGTCATTAGATGATGTCCCACCTAAAACAAACATACCTTCGTAATAGCGGACGCCACCTTGCTTGTTTTTTCAAAATTCAAATACACTTATCACTTCGTCACATATGACAAATTTAATGATATCTCACTTGTCAAATAAAATCTATCCAGCCTTTTAGGCCCATTCCCTCGCCTAGAGAGGAGGCCTGAGTTCCAGCAGTAGGAACATTATAAGGCTGATACTATGCTATGCTATGCAGCCTTTTAGGCTACAAGGCATCGCAAATAAATAAACTCACATTCAAATTCTCGAAAAACATTACCCTACTTCAGAGGCAATTGGCTAAGCGTGTAAGTGTGTAAAAAATATCACTTGGTAAAGAGCCTCTTAGTGAAGCTATGAGGACTTATGATTTCGTTATACTCGTGTCCCTCTACCAAGATACAACACGATTCTGCAACTTTAGTCTGTAGTTGGGTTAAGAATTTTGATTAAAATTGTTTCTTCTGATATACAGAGCAGACGTAATAACGTAATATAACTTCGAGCGTTGATGAAAACAGATTTCAGTCCTCTGAAGTCATAGAATTCTTGTGAAGTATGTTTACAAATTACTTCTGAATGGTTTGATAACGAATACCTCGAAAGGATACACATGGTTCTAGATTGGTGACAGCATACTAAATAACACGGCATTGGAAGGCATCCCCAATGGTGGACCGTTATCTGGTGAGAGCTTTTGAAGTCCTAGATATACGATACAGACCCTTTTTTTGTAGACAGAAATCATCGGATCACTTCTCCCGCTCTGGGGTGGGCGTGTCAGACTTTTACTGTGTAAACTGAGGCAGAATTCCGCCATATGCTCCATTGTGTCTTTTGGACGATCCGTGGACATCTGTGTCTCTTGATCGTTTCTTCCACCTCAAAGAACACAGAGCCTATCAGAGTAATCGAGAGTTTGGTCCAGCAGTGGGCGTTACTCAATGCTGATGGTATGATAGAAAAGCCAAACCGTTTTTGTGTCTAGTTGCAAACATAATGGTTTTTTATTATACAGTTAACAATACACATTGTGAAGGCACTCCCTCCCTTCAAAATAGTTTTAAACCTCTCTAATGTTTACTTACGCAACAACTTTTCCCACGTCCATCTGTTGTACCATTTCCTCTACACTGCCCAAAAAACGGCCGAATTTTGCTAGCTTGCTTCAAAAGTTTGAAAAACTATCTCGTACAAAAAGCCACAGAACTCTCACATTATGTGAAAACTTTTCGAACCAAAAAGTTGAATGTATAATATTGCTTACACGACGGCTGTTGGAATGCTGGCTGATTATACGCAAAGTGCTTTAGTACTTAGCGAAGTGAGCTCGCAAAATTTTCTCGTGTTTGATCATTTAATTTATTTCATTAATTTGGGTTAGAATTGATCTGTTCGTTTTGAAAGTTACTCGGCTGAAATTGGTCCCATTTACCCGGAACTGTGTTTTTACGGTTGTACACAAGACCCAAAACTTCAAAATGGTAGAATATCAGATACATAATACTTGAGCACGTCTCATGAATCTTAGGCCTGCCTGACCAAACTCGGTGACTATATAAGACTTTGGATACGTGTTCTTATTAACTAGCTTTTCCCCGCGGCTTCGCTACTGTAGCCTGTCCCGCAGGAATCGAACCCCTTTTGTGGCAAAATCTTTTGTCAGTCAAACAATTTTCGTGGTCGGATTAGGTATTAATTCCACAGCCATTACAAGCATATTCGTATAAACAATACCAAGGCTTCGGGATTGTTTTAAAGAGTCACTGAAGCCCTGGAAGAACATTGGCGGGTTTTATTCAGTGAAGGTCCAACACTCCCTCAAGCTCCACCTGGAGTGAAAGAAGTTATTTGATGATTTTTCATCACAAAAACTAAAAACATATAAACAAATAATGTTGACTTTGCAATATTAGTTTAAGATTTCTTTATAATGTACTTATCACTACGAGAAAGATACAGATTAGCCAATATTCATGTCTTTCTATTTCATTCTGAGTATATTATTAAACTAGCAACCCGCCCCTGCTTCGCACGGGTGGTGGTATTAAATATATTTTGCATGTATTATACATATAAACCTTCCTCTTGAAATATATAACTCTTCCTCCTTCACTATATCTATTAAAAAATCAAAATCCTAAGATCTAAGCATATATAGGGAGGGACAGACAGCTGAAAGCGACTTTGTTTTTTTGTAATGATGTATCGTTTAGTTCAACTTAACAACATAAAAAAGAGGTACAAATCATCGGTTGTCGCTGCCAACGTAAGTAAAAAATAATTGATTCGGTTTTACTTCCCTTTACTATGGTAATTGAAGTATAATTGAATTAGTAAAATTTAAATAAAAAACTTTCTCACAGAAATTGGTAAAATATTATGGCCTATATAGCCTAGTATATAAGAGCATAGTATAATCAGCCTTTATAATTATTTTTTCCATTACTGGGCCTTCTCTTTGGGAGGTAAATGCGCCGTAACGTAATCCACTACGCGGGCCCAGTGTGGGTTTCCCGTAATTATGTGGTCCC
Source organism: Leucania comma (assembly GCA_958295575.1). NCBI lineage: Eukaryota > Metazoa > Arthropoda > Insecta > Lepidoptera > Noctuidae > Leucania > Leucania comma. The sequence goes on along the minus strand of OY282480.1, from coordinate 13,273,709 downwards.
CGTGGCCCTGCTCGGCCCCTACGGTTTGCTGACATCTTTTTACGGTGTACTGGCAATGTTTCATAACATTACGCGTCGTCGAGGGTCAGTCCTTATTGGGCAGCCGGACAGCGAGCTACCAATTGCTCGCCATCTGCAAGCTCTTGGCTACGATGGTTGTGGATCGCTCTGCGCCTCTTTTCTCCTCCTCCTCCTTCTCTCTCGCCCCAGATCATGACCTGAACCAGGGCCCGGTAAGATGGTGATGTCTGACGATATTTAATTTTTCTTTAGATCACACGGTTATATGGGGCTATGAAGGTAGCATGTAGCTTGGTATAAAAGCTAACCTTGGATATCGATAACTCACTGTTCAAAGGCAAAGGGATAAAAAATAAAGCTATCCGAACATTATGACGTCCATTAAAGTCAACGTCTTGTGCTTACATGAACTTAAAAGACTGTTAAGCTACAGTTTCCTTTTATCTTGGCAGTTAGTATGATAGTGTCCTTTATTCCATAACATATTATATATTTATTACATAACATAGTTGGAAGGAAAACATTGTAAGAAAACCGGCATGTCCCAGAACCCAAAATTTAGAGATATGTGACTTCCACCAACCCGTATTAGGCCCATTCCTTTTCTTTAAGAGAAGGCCTGTGTGTCGGCAGTGGGAATATTATAAGGGTTATTATGCCTATGCTATGCTATGCTAAAACATAGTTAAGTAAACCTCTTATTTTCCCATAGCTGGGCAAAAGCCTTGGCCTGCAGGATTGTTCAAAAGAGTCACTAAGGACCTAGAAAGCAAAAGGTAATTTGCGTTTGTCAGGGGTGGGTTTAGTCAGCTAAAGTCAGATGTTCATGTCAGTCTTATGAAATCGTTGGAAAACTTTTCGCATCGTAGATATCTTACTCCTACTGTTTTAGTAATATTACGCTGACTTCTATATTCTCGTACAAAGGTAATTGGTAAAGAAATTCCTCAGTGTGTTAGCGTACAACATAATGCTGCACTAAATACTGTGAGCATTCCAAGAAATGTTATATAAGGACAGCTTGGCTCGTAACAAAAGCGAAATAAATTGATCATTTCTTAATTTAAACTGTCAAGCCCTAAGAGTACACTGGTATTCGCACACCTATATCTATTGCGTCTCTAATTACGGTATTCAAAAGGTTAAAAGGTTTATCGAAATCCATTAAACCATTCAAGCGTGAATAAGTTAAAAACATATGCACACACACGCAAACACACCATCACAAACTTTTAGCCTTTATAATATTAGTGTGATTACTAATCTGCTTATAACATACTATCTTCTGCCAGCGGCTTCACCCACGTGAAAATCGATTTGTCCATACAAACTTCCAAACCCCGTTTTACCCCCTTAAGGCCTGGTTCTACTCATTTTGACCTTTTTTAAACCTATGGAAATCCACAAATATAAAAAAGAACACCATGAAAATTTATTTTATTAAAATTGACTATATAACCAAGGGCTTGGCAAAAATGAAAACACGATATAAATTAGTTGGCTTGATAAAAAAAAACCGCGAATCTGACCCTAATTTACGATTTCAAACGTATTTATCTACGAGATTACGTTACGGAACTATTTGAAAGTTACAAAAAAATAAATAAAGCTTGTTATTTAAAAGCGTTTCGCAAGAAAAAAAATCTTGAATAGTTGTTGTTTTCTTTTATATAAAAATAAAACCGCTGTTTTGGGGCCGCAAAGACGACATAATCCCGAGCGAAGTTCATACAAAAAAAACAGTGACTAGAACCGGCCCTTAAGAGTGGAGTTTCGTAAAATCCGTGCTTAGCGGTCTACACCCTATAAGGAACCTACCTGCCAAATTTTAAGTTTATAGGTATTATAGTTTCTGAGATTATATTATTTATACGAGCGATCTACGTACCATAACTTTAAAAGGTATCGCAATTTTTCTATGTGAACCCTTGTTTTTGCAGCCCAGTGTATTTCTTTATCTACGTAGTTGCTACGATCCCGACATACAAGGAGTATATATCAGGTATATAGGTACCTATTTACTGAATATAATTGCCGTTAAATAAATGAATAAGACTTTTTTGGAATTAATTGCTGGAACATTATAGACAAGTAGTTATAGTAGCATTTGGGCGGTTTCACGATTTTACACAGACGAAGTCGCGGTCAATAGATAATATAATGGGTACACAATTAATAAAAAACACGAGCTATTTTGAGACTAGTATTCAAATTATCACACTTTCTCTTCAACAAGAAAAATAAGTATTTTTTCCATCCCAAATATAATGGATACTTCTTTTTGAAGTTTCATGTTAAGTAATACCGTTATATGAAAAAACTTTTGCTCACTTATAATACTTTTAGATAAAGATTCCAGTTATTTCATAAACTCAGACTTACTATTAATACACCATTCTATGACCAGTGCGTTGTTGCCAGTGATATAATATGGCTCAGAAATGTGGTCGCTTACAATGGGCCTCTTCTGAAGGCTTAAAGCTACCCAAAGGGCAATGGAAAGAGCTATACTTGGAGTTTCCTTGTGTGTCACATTAGAAACAAAGATATCCGCATCAGTGGTGCTATTCTGTAAGAAAACGCAGCGCTGCCTCAACGACGAACACCCAAATAGGATACATTGTTTTGTCAACCTAATGAGCCTATACATTGGATTGTTAATTCAATGTATCCTATTTGGATGTTCGTCATTGCGGCAGCACTGGTTTTCTTAGAGAATAGCACCACAGAACCAAGGCTACCGACATAACCCGAAAAATCGCCAAACTTAAGAGACAGTGGGCTGAGCACATTGCTCGCAGAACAGATGACCAATTGGAACGAAAGCTTCAGGAGTAGCGTCTACGTACCGGAAGACGCAGCGTTGGAAGACCTTCCACAAGATGGATCGTTAACCTGTTGAGGGTCACGGGAATCCAGTGAATGAGAGACTCACAGGACTGGTCATTATGGTGACATTTGGGAGAGGCCTATGTCTAACAGTGGACTTCTTTCGGCTGAAATGGTGATGATGATGACTATTAATACACACATCTCATCATAAATCCACAAAAGTATTTTCTTGTGAACGTTTTGGGTTCTTGTCACCATTTCTTCTAACAATCCCTACACGTGGTTCCTAGATTTCAACCCATAACTTGTGACCACTCACTGGACAAAAATACCAAAATATGGCCTTATCCTGTTTCGGTATTGTACCGAAACAGGCTTGGTGTAGCGAATGCAAAAGAGTTGGGTCGAAACAGCTGTTCCAATGCAGGCAGACCAACCTGGATTTCAGTGATATGGACGTATCGTGAAACTAGTCACCGAGGGTAGCGGTATTTGATGTACAGTGCGCCTATAATAGACCGCAGACTTGGTTCTAGTAGTATGTCAGCCACATATGAAATGCTGCCCCACCGGCTTGATAGACATTCTCGGGATGGGTGGAGGGGGCTTAGGTGTCCCCGTAGACTACAGATCAGTCCCCTATGATGCCGTCCTTTCATTGTGTACCTGAAGGAAAGCAGCGTAAACCCAAGTTTTTCTTCCTTCTAGTCTCCTTCTTGCACTCACACAACTATCACACAACCTATACGCCTGTGACCATAGTTTGATACAGAGAGTATTCGCGCTGATGCGCTTACACATTTAGCAAACCTAGCACAAGTCGATGCTCTTATGCGCAAATCAAGCGACGAGAATCAGTAGAAAGGAGATTTCGATAGGGCAGCCAAACCCAGCAAAAAGGCTACGTGGTAGGTTCGGTTTCGATACAATAAACGAATAGCAGTAAACTGGTTTGTGTATAATAAAGAGCTATCAATCTATCTGACTACCTATCTGATTTTATACCCAGCCGATAGTTTTATATATCGTTACAAGCAATATCAAACTGTAATTCATCAGCTACTTGCTAATTGCAGGATGCTTACATTTTTATATCACTTGAATTCCTAAACATCCACGTTTTTCTACAAAGCTAAACAATACAAAAGCCTTTTATCTTAATTAGAGGCAACTAAACAAAAATGCAACAATATCTGTTGTGTTTCCGCAGTGAGTGATGTGAACAGTACACGTCCAGTCGTGGAAATAAACAATCCATCAAGTGCACACCCTTCCCGCTCCAATGATGAGCAGAACAAATGAACAGGGTCCTGTGAGGGAATTACACTGTTATTTGTGTGTTACACTACATAGTTTTGTTTACTGTATGCTTCAGAACCATAAATGAATTTCTAATTTTAAATAAATCAACTTTAGGTTATCTTATTTTAACTGTAAAAAAAAACTAGTGCCTAGTCTAAATATAGCTTGAATGAAATGTGTAGGTAGCATTGAAATTTCAATAATACAGCCCCAATATACGGTCGCAATAGAGGATGTCTTCAAGGTTCTGGACTGGAGTGGACTAGGCATTAATGTCAATTGCGAGTACATCACTCACCTTCGGTTTGCCGACGACATGTTAGTCATGGCTGAGACTACGGAGTAGCTCAGCACAATGCTCAATGACCTCAGTAGAGCTTCCGAAAGAGTGGTTCTTAAATTGAATATGGACAAAACCAAAGTCATGATAAACAGCCATGTAGCACTCACTACTATCAAGATCGGAGACTCTACACTCGAAGTTGTGGATGATTACGTTTACCTCGGGCAATCTTAGTTAATCGAATCGACTCGGCTGGTCGGGATTCGGGAAATCTTTGACTAGTGCGTGATACCAGTGATGACAACGATCGAATCAGGAATGAAGATATCCGCAGGAGAATCAAGGTGGCCGACATAGCACGAAGAATCGCCAAACTAAAGTGGCAATGGGTAGGGCACAGTGGTCGCAAAATAGATGGCCTTTAGAGCCCAAAGGTTCTGGAGTGAGGGCCGCTTACCGGAAGATGCAGCGTTGGAAGGCCTCCTACAAGGTGGACCGATGACCTGGTAAAGGTTGCGGGAATCCGATGGATGCGAGACGCACAGGACCGTTTATTGTGATGACATTTGGTGAAGGAATATGTCCAACATTGGGCTGAAATGATGATGATAAATGTATTAGCATTAGTATTGCAATAACACAGTTTTAAGGTAGCATTGGTATTGTAACAATACAGCCCCAATTTGACAACAACATAGGTTTCGTAACAACACTGTCCCAATGTTTTTGGCACAGATTTAGTTAGTATTGACAATACAGCCCCAAAGTATTGGAAGCGTTGGTATTGTAACAATACAGCCTCAATGTGTTGGTATCATAGGAAAAAAGATTGTTATTGTATGGCTAAAGACATAATTTGTCAGGACCAAAAAAATGCTTCAGCCGCCATGAAGACAATGTTTTAAGTAAAAAGACAGCATAATGGTCGTTCACGCAATTTTTATTTTATTTATTTATTTATTTTATTTATTTATTTTCACCTTACATCTATCTTTACAGGTTTTTTTTTAGACCCCAATGCGATAAATGCGCTATTCCTAACTAATTTAACTAACTAACTAAGTTCTAACCTTACAATCTATAACTAATTACAAATAATGCATTTCTTGTGAATTCACTCTGAGTACAACAAAATAAATCCGTCTCGACAGCAATCAGGTTGAGCGTGCGAAGTGCACGCGAAAGCGGTGCCTCCCTTAAAAGATTGGTCCGGCCGCGCGGCTCAACCAGCAGGCGTGGTTGCCGTCGTCGCCACACGTACCTGTCGGGAACACATAGGCTCACCTGTCCCAAAACAATGGAATTATGTACCATTCCTCTCAATATTTTAAATATATATGAAGTAAGTGCTAGATCCCTCCCAACCCTTAATTGATTGTATCCTACCATACCTAAAATAAATAGAGTAGGTTATCTCCTCTGTATTACGACGACTACCTCGGTCAGCAGTGTTTAAAAAGTTGCTCGGTGAGTACGTCCTGCCAATGCTTGCAGTTCCTCGAACAGGCGTGTTGGTATTGCAGCTTTTCGGCATTATGCAAACACATTCAGGACAAATCCACTGATCCTTGTATTCCTGCGTTAACTCTTCAAATTTTTCTTTTGTTAAGGCCAGGCACTTACAATGATATCTCTTTTTGCATTTTACTTGCGAACACTCCATAATCAGTAAATCGTTCAAAGTAGCATCACAGCGGCTACATTTCGGACCCATTTAAAAATTGAGATGGCCAAATAAAATCTGTTTAATTTAAAAAACACAAGCAGTCCGAAACGCGTCCGTTCGCTCGCGAACGCGTCGCTCACTTAGTATAAATAGAGCAGTGGTAGCCCAGCCCAGTAATAACGGCCCTGACTTACAAGTTGTAGGTCGCGGGATCAAATCCAGGCAGACGCATTACTTTGTGTAGGTAAATTATTTCGTCACTACTTCTCTCAAAACGGTGAACGAAAAAATCATCAGGAAACTGGCTGGAATCAAAAATACTGGGCCCGCGCGGGCGCATGGTGGATTACTGTCCATTTCTTCTCCTAGAGAGAATTCTTGAGTCCTATCAATGGAAAAATTATATGCTATGCTTTGAATGCTATGTAGTACATGTAGTTACGGTATTATTTTCACAAAAACACCTTTGTTTTGACGTCTCATTTATTTCTTAGAATCCAAATCATATATTTTGCATCGCAACCCATACCTGCCGTAGATACCAACCTATTCTACACACATACATAAAAAGCCCCTTAACCTATCATTATCACGGAACTCACGTATTTCATACAAGCTGTCATGAAACTTCTATTCCCGGGAAGGCTTAACGATCGAGCTCGGTTATGAGCGAACCCGTTTAACTGCCATTTTATTTAAGGCAGCCTGCCAATGAGCGGATGCCGAATAACTATGGACGTTCGAGATTTGAAAACTAGCGCAGTGAACCAATTAGAGAGAGTTCGGTTTACACTTGAATAGTGTAAAAAGTGGTGGGATAAAGTGGTTGGAATTGAATTAGGTGAAATGAAGTTTCTGTAATGTAACAAGAGTCTTTAAACAAAGTGACTAGGGACTGTCTAAAAAATTCTAGAACCGTCGTGTGTGCTTCGGAAATGTAAGATAGCGAATATACATTTGAACTTTTTTAAATCACTATCTTCATCTTCTTTGTCCGTTCTTACTACCATTACATGGGGTTCGGCCACCTCACAATTCTGCGCAAGGACAGTGTGTCCTGGGTTGTCTATTGGGTTTTCTTACGGCTTCTCTCGATGTTAGACCATCACGTTAATAGCGGGCGGCCTCTCCCTCTCTTTTACTCGGGTAGTTTTAGGGCTGTTTTTACCACATGGTCTTAGCTACACTTAAAAAAAATCGCTATATTTATTTATTTATTCTGTTACAGTTACTCTCTGCACTAACAGTAGAAAACAACAAGTGCAAAGATTCATTAATTAATATGTTATAATACTAGCTGTGCCCGCGACTTCGTTCGCGACGAACTTATCAATGAGTTTTTTGTGTAAAGGGCTATTTGTGTAGAACGTTATCTATCGAGCATACCCGTATTAATATTTCTGTCCCGGCGCGGGCTAATTACAATAGAAAACCAATTGTGTCTCATTAGCGGTGATTAAGAATCTATATGTTATATTTGTTCGCGGCATCGCTCGCGTTCTGTAAGTTTTTGTAGTAGATTTCTACTTTGGTACCTGTTTAGCAGGATAACCGATAACGAAGCTGACGTTCACTGCAACGAATGCTCACAAAGATAATGGTAACGACAGATAGTCACCGTACGACATCAATTGAGAGCTTCAGCATATACGACATTGTCAGTGAGCCTGTCCGGAATATGAACATAAAGGTTCCTTGGACTAATCACACGGGAAAGAGCGACGTAAAGCGGACTATGTGAAAAACAACTCACGCTAAGATCGACGCCAGCAATGCCTAGAGTCTGACCTTGTGCCTTATTTATTGTCATATCGTAACATAAAGCTACTGGAAACTGTACTCTCTTGAAATGGTAAATTGTTCGGAATCAAAGGAATTCTAGGAATCAAAACACTTTTCCCGGCACCACAACCGGTTAAAATTTCTGCCTCAATTATGTTAGGTTGTAGATTTATGACCTTTAATCGAGTACCATTCCACAGTTTAGGAGGACTTAAATTACGAAGAAGGATTTTTAACTTAATTGTATGTGAGGGAAGTCCAGGAACATTTAATTAATTCAAAAATTCTATCGGATAATAATTAGTGGTTTTATAGTATCTTAGCCTTGTGCAGCGCCCCTTAGTGAACGTAAACTGCGACAAACTTATTATTTGCGGTTGGTACAGTAATCGGTACTAGGGATTACATTTGTTTTAAAAAAAACTTGTTTTTTATTGTATATTAAAAGTTTGTTTTTATTGTATATACTTTTCCGGTATAAAAAGTACACAGTGTGGTGCCCAGGACATTAAAGAATAATTGTACCAGGTTTCATTGTAATCGAACCGGTAGTTTTTGCGTGATGCCTGAACAAACAGACAGACAGACAGACAAAAATTTTTTTAATCACATTTTTGGTTTCGGTGTCGGTCTAGTAACACATAAATGGCAGGGGTGCCATTTATTTTTTTGATATTTTCAATGTACAGAATTTTTACTTCTACAGATTTATTATAAGTATAGATACAAATCAGAAGATATAAGAATAAACAACTAACATTTATAGTATACGATGATCCTATCGGGTGCTTCTTTATTATTATTATTATTTATTCATTTAAACTTCATGTACAATAGTGGTACATAGGTGGACTTAATTGCTTGCTTAATTGACTCTCGTTTGACCACCTTCCCACCCAATGGCAAAAAATATATCGAGAGCATAGTGTTAAAACCAAATAAGTGTCGAAAAATCAAAAATCGTTTTTCTAGTACATCTTAATGCATTTTTGACGCTCTTTCCAGTTCTCTAATCCAATAAGTGGAATTCGCAGCAGAAAGAAAATTACTTAAGGTAATAACCCAATAAAGTGACCGCGTTTAGACAAAACTTAAAAACTGGTGATATTTTTTTTTCGACACTTATTGGGTTTTAACACTCCCTCTATACTATATACTATATATCGATGTTGCACGCTACGCATCGTCTGAACAAGAGAATCTACCTTCGTCTTGAACTACGTTCGTCATATCGAATTAATTTTTTTTTTTTTTCAGGCACATTTGTAAACGATGACGTCTCCTTAACTGTGCGTCTTTCTTAGTGTTCTACTTTCGCTTAACTTTCGAAAGGGAAACATAGATGTGGTATAGTCAGTAAAAGTCTAACCCCCTCCCACTCCGTCCTAGAGCGGGAAAAGCCATTAGATAATTTCGTACCTAAAAGTGCTCTACATTTTTTTGGTTTTTGTAAATATTATAAACATCCTGGAAAAGCTAACTCCCTTCGATACCTTTAGGCCTGACCAGAATATCCATAAGATTTAAGGTCGTTCGAGAGAACTTAGAAGTTTTTTTTATTTATATAGGATGACTGGTATAATTAGTGACCGATACTGAAACACGTGATTGTAGTCATGGTAACAAACAATTTTTACTATCAGTCACTAATTAACAGTCACCCTATTTAAACTAGTGCTTGACTACGAACCCACCAGATAGAAGCTAAGAATTCAATAATACAATTAAACGTAATTACTGAAACCGCACCCAATTTAATTATTTAGATTATATAAACTTTAGATAGAGAACAAAACGGCAATTAAGAACAACCAACTCTAATTTAATATGAAATTATCCAGTAGGTAAATTATCAAGCAAGAGGATACAGTCTTAATTAACCAAGTTTATCAGATATAACTCACAGCATGTGGAACGAATACAGGGAGATCAGAAATTAATGGATTAATCTCAAGGATATTAATTCAAAGAGCTACAAACACTTATAAGTTAGTAAACCTACTGTAACGCAACTGGCTCTCATTATTTCTAGGCCCGTAATATGGTGTATTTTACGCACAGTGCCTTTCTGTTTCGATTTCCACACTTGTTTGAAAAATTATAGTGCGTTTCTGTTACTATATTGTACACTAATGTGGAAAAGTGCAGCGGAGAGTCATCATGAATGAAATTCAAAATTATAATATTGACCTCCACAAAAATCGAAGACAGGGACGATTATTAATTTGTACGACTATTTTTAAATGATTTTTTCTACATGTAGAGTAGTGGACAGCAAATACAAAACGCAACCAGCTATGTTCCTTACATACGGTACGGCCGAAGAATCTTACCTGACAAAAATGCCAATAATAGTTGTTAACCGCAAGATGCTGGGGAGGGCTGATTCCAGGTGACCCGAGACAAAAATACCAGTAATGAATTGAGGGAGGCCTTTGCCCAGCAGGAGGAAAGTATAGGCTAAAAAAAAATAGCAATAATAACCGTTACTGGCATTAATTTTTTAAACCATAAATTTTTTTACGAATGCACAAGCGCTAAATTTCGCAGAGCCTAACTTCAAACTTGCCATATCCGAGATCCGTCGGCCGTACTGTATCTACTTTATGTACTTACAGAGAAAAAAAGCTTAATTGTGCGTACCCAAGCATATTATTATCATGTCAATAAATTAATGACCCTCAAAATACCCGCACGTAATTAGAAACACTTTACCTATATTGTATAGCTACCGACACACATATTATATTTATCCTTCTATGGAAGCGGCGATTCGAGAACTCCAGATACTTATCGATTTTACGCTGTATTTTGGACGAACCTAAATCGGGAACCGAACGGAGGTAGGTCAAGCGAAGTAGACAGATATCGTGTGGACATTCAGGTCTTTGTTTTGGCAAGCTGATAGATAAATCTATTATTTATTAATAGGCAAATAATTTAAATCTGTGTAGGATTTTGTTTATTCTTTAGTGTTTAGTCTAGAAAATGTGATATCTTTATTTTCTGTTCATGTCTACGATATGAGATATTTGTTTGATGTGAACGAACCTGCAAATACTTTCAATTTCTCAAAGGATATATATATACATAATGTAAACTCGATAAAACATATAAGGCCCGTTTTGACATTTGAAAAAGACCCTAGAATGTAACTTGTAACGAAACTGAATGAAACAATAAAATAATTATTAATTATATGAAGTGTTTTAATGTAATTACGTAATGGTTACATAATGTAATATGGATGAGATGTCAAACGGGCCTTTTGTTTCTTTAAAACTTTAGAACATACGTGATAGGAACGTAATTTTCATAAATTAGGTCCTAAAACATAATATTTACAGACTTTTCATAAAACCAGACACTGTACTTTTAAAAATCATTCTAATATTATAGAACCGAAACTTTGTGAATGTGTGTTTGTGATTGTTACTTATTCACGCTCGAACAGCTGAACGGATTTCGATGAAACTTGGTACATGGGTAGACCATGGGACACTCAGAAAGTTTAAGAAACGACCAAACTTGTATGGATAAAATGTTTTTATTAAATCTTTTCAAAGAACTCTTCATCAGCCTCTATACAAAGTTTCATACGTCTGAATCATTTCCATTTACAATTTCAAAAAAAAATACAACCGACTACAATGTAATAAAAAAAACAAAAAAGTGCAAAATAACTTTAATTACGGAAGTCGGTGTTTAATAATGAAGAGACCAAACTATTATAGAAACACCAACTTCCGAAATTAAAGTTATTTTGCACATTTTGTGTTTTTATTACATTTAAAGTCGGTTGCATATTTTTTTTTTGTAAAAAGGTTTTATATCAAATGAGACACGATAATTTGATTTGGCTTTCGAAAAAATTTGGAGGGAAATTCAAAATTCAAACAATTGACTAAAGTTTTCAAAATAATTACAAGTGGCCAGTGCCTTGTACATAAAATCTTTATTTTTCGCAAAACTTTCTGAGTGGCCTGGTATAGGATTTATAAATTTTTCAATACACTTGCTCAGAAAGTGGCTCTTATTGCACATACTTAGGTATATAATGGCACCTTTTACCAAACTGTGACATTTTGATTACCATTACGCACTTGTGCTGTACTGTAGCTATAACCTTTTTGTTCAACCTCTTTGTTCCCAAAACAAATTTCGAATACGAAAAAAAAAAAAAAAATTGTGGTCAATGGCCGTCATTTTAAGATGCGTGCGGTTTTTGGCGTGATTTTTTCGAGTGAAATTTATTATTTAATTAAAATCAAATACTACAAAAATATTAGAAAATATCACATTTGGATTCTATTGTCACTTAAAATAACAAACTCGTAAAAAATTTTTACTCAGAATACAAACAGCGATTAGGCAATTTGATCAAAAGACTATAGACTATATGTGGATAAATTTAAAAAAAATTTGATGTACGCCTATGGAAACAGATTTAATTTTTTACCGCCATATTATGAACAATTATACTAATTAATTTTTTTCACAAGTGTATTGAACAACGTCGTATGATATACGTGGGTTATGTATGGTTACCGTTCTTGGCTCTCTTAAGACCCTCGCCACGGCTCGGGTCTTAATACCGCCTCGACGGTAACCTCCTACATTACACACTTATATATCATAATGTATTATTATTATCCCGGGAGTATGTTTTTATGGGATAATTGTCTACTATTACGTGGACAAAGCTGTCAGCCACAGCGCAGGCCATAAATAAAAAAAAACAAACATCACTTCAAACAGGTCAACGATAATAATATTGTATCAAAACTATAAAAACAGTAATACAGGCAAAACAGTTCAAATTGAACAAAAATACGCTCGGAGCGGATGCAACAAGGAAAAACATGCTGAAACCCATATGTTAATAATAAATTCCATAACTCTTGGGGCGCCGACAGATTGCACCACCTGCCAGGGTAACACGGAATGATGCTGTATTATAGCTGTACGATATATGTGTATGTATTAAGGACCATTTGACATCGTAAATTATAGCATAATATCATAAGGAGGGGTTTCTGACAGCTGGAGGGGTTTAGGCTGAGTTTGATATCTTTCTTCCGTGACTAATTAAATGAGCTACTAGTGCTTGACTGCGATACCACCTGATGGTAAGCAATGCGCACTAGATTATTAAGAGCCCTTTCACTCTAGCCTTGAAGACACCTTATAAGTAATCGGACGGGAAGACCGCAGCAGGCAAATTGTTTCAATCCTTCGATGTAGGTCGCGGTATAAACGACGAGGCGAAGCGCTTAGCCCGAACCGTAGAAGTATCAACAACGTGAGGTATTCCACTTTGGGCACCGCTAAAACGGCACCCGAATGAATGGCACCTGAGGTATTCCACTTTGGGCACCCATTGATATTTTTCTCTGGTGCCCAAAGTGGAATACTTTATTATTTAAAATTTTATTCCACTTTGGACACCCACGGATTAGTAGCTGCTAGTGTTGGGATGTTTGTTTTAGTAATAAACTAGTAATAAATATACGATTTATATATTATTGAATAAACTGTTTGATTAGCTAAGCGCCCTCTATCTAATTTATCTTAACTATTTCCGCTCAACTTTTCTTTGTTAAGTAAACAATGATCGAACGATGTCGTCTTATATAGCTGCATGAGCTGCGAAAAACCGGCAACAGGGAGCGGAAGACTGATACCGGTGTTGCTTATTTTGTGACTTTATCGCGAATACCTACACTCAGGTGCCATTCACTCGGGTGCCGTTTTAGCGGGTGCCCAAAATGGAATACCTCAACAACGTAAGTGTAGACACTCACACACACACAAACACTTGTTTTTATTAGAGACTATTTAGTGTCAGTGACTTCGTCTGCGTAAAGGAAAATATAATTATAGCCAAGGTCACTCAGTAATAAAGCTCCATTCTACTGGTAAAGGAATTTAAAAATTTATGCTGGAGTTTTTGAATTTACGAATAAACTCAAAAACTCCACTAGCTTTTACCAGCAGCTTCACTCGCATGAAAGTAGAAAATAAATAGCCTATGTTACTCAGTGAAGATGTAGCATTCTAACGGTGAAAGAAATTTTGAATTCGGTCATGTAGTTTTTGTGTTAAATCGTAACATAAAAACAAACAAAAAATCAAATCTTTTCTCTTCGTAACTATTATTGATTAAGTGCTTCCAGCACCTGCCAAAATTGTCCCAAAGGAACATGCTCCCAGGATAACACGACCTAAGTTATGTGCTATTCCAGGACATCATCATCATCATTTCAGTTGATAGACTTCCACTGCAGGACATAGGCTTCCCCCAAGTGCCGCCACAATAAACGGTCCTGTGCATCTCACATCCATCAGATTCCTGCAACCCTTGCCAGGTCATCGGTCCCCCTTGAAGGAGGTCGCGGTACGCGGTCGCCACTCCAGAACCTTTCAGCCCCAACGGTCATCTGTTCTGCGAGCAATGTGCCCTACCCATTGCCACTTAAGTTTGGCAATTCTTCGTGCTGTGTATGGTTCTCTTGCGGATATCTTCATTTCTGATACGATCACTTAAGGAAACTCCTAGCATGGCTATGCTCGGAGATTACCCTGCCCTGCCTTGCTTCTTTGTCCTGGAAGTCTGACTAACAGGGTGACATCCAGGACATGGTCTACACAATTTCGTGCTGAACGTAACAGGTACTTTTTTGAAAGTTTTTTTTTTATATTTCTATCATGAAATATATGCCAGTCGGAAAAAAGTAAAACAGTATTTAAAGGAAGGATAATTAAGTAAAAAATACAGCATGTTTTATTATTCATTTACCTTATAGTAAGCGGCAAATAGTTTAATCTATGCTATGGTTACCCGCAGCACACTGCGATTGAGACCCAAAAATGCATTCAAGGTTGCCCGCCATGATGGATCAACTTGGGTGCGGAGGCTTATACTCGCTATTTGATTGTATCAATAATAGTCAGATAATGAATGATGGTCAGTGTGTGTAGCTGTTATTTTAAGATATGCGCCATGTTTTGTGACAAATACTCTTTTTCTTTTTTTCTTAAACTTTTTAGGTAATCTCGTTGTTCCGATACTTTACATAGGTAATGGTATAAAATATCTATGTGTATGTATACATACAAACTTTCCCCTTTTAGGAAGGTGTAACAAACACACACACACGCAAGAGTAAGTATTTGTGTTACTCTTTTACGCTTAAACGACTAAACAGATTTAGATATAGTTTTGTCACACTTTTTTTTTCAGAATCGTAAATTTCTTGGTATATTTTTAGGGTTCCGTTCCTCAAAAGGAAAAAACGGAACTACTTATAGGATCACTTTGTTGTCTGTTGGTCTGTCAAGACCCTTTATCTCGGGAACGCGTGGAGATATCGAGTTGAAATTAAAAGCATATACTCAAGTCTATGGGCCCTGAAACTGTGAAAAAATAAAAAAATATATATTGCTGTTTATGTCGCAAAAAAACGTATATTTCCACACTCTCAAGGGAATCAAAATTCGTGGGGTGAACCCTGAAAATTGGCTTGACGCAAGGTCTTATCAACACAAATCACTACATAGTATAAAACAATGCCGCTTCCCGCTGTCTGTCCTTATGTAAGCTTAGACCTTTAAAACTACGCAACGGATTTTGATGCGGTTTTTTTTTAATAGATAAAGTGATTCAAGAGGAACGTTTATATGTATATTACATGCACAATATATTTAATATCACCATTGCACTCGTGCAAAGCTGAGGCGGGTCGCTAGTACCTATAGGAATAAATCTGAAAACTGTAAATTGTTTTTCATTACATTTATTCGAAATTCTGCCTCTTATCGCACTACAATAAGGTTCGACATGGCATGTATATTACCCTCGTGCTTTTTTAAAATTTATCACACGAAGGGCTTTTTTCATCCCAGTTTCATCACGGTCAAGGGTGATTATTTTTTTTTAAGCAAAAAGGCGGATATTTTTAAAGTTTTTTATTTTATTAAAGAAAATTTAAATTGTGTTTTTGAACAGAATAAAATAAATATGATCACTTACACTATAATTTGTTATTACAAACAAATCAACATTTATCGGCGTTCTAAATTCAAAAATGTTTGAATTTCTATTTTTATTAATATTAGGATGAATAAATGTTTTAAAAAACGTCGCTTGATACACGTGCAAATTTGTTACTGCAGTCCTCGGTTCCATAACACACTCGCCTTCGGCTCGTGAGAATTCTGCCTCGGTCGCAATGACAAACTTTCTGCACTTGCATCAAAATGTACTATACTTTCACGCGGGCAAAACCGCTAACAGCAGATAGTTTACCAAACTCACTTCTATGAATTAGTATCAGTTACGAAAGCAGGGTGGACAGTTTAATCAATATGCATTATCGTTGTAAAACTAATGTCAATGAACTCTGTTGCTAGTCCATTTTCCCTAATTGGGTACTTGACTATTTTTTTTAATTGTTGGTTTAAAAAGGTAACTTTATCCGAAATCGCAAATAGAAAGGACTTTTCAAAGTTTAATATTAATCAAGTTAGAAATCTTTCAAATTTGATGGAAGGGGGAGCTGTCAAATCAACAGTATAAGGATGCACACATTGACATAAGAAAACCCTAGACGAACAGTCCCGAACAAAAGTAACGCTCGAATCTGTCGTCAAACACTCAACAATTCGACATAAGTAGTTATGTCATATTATAAAAAAAATTGTTCTCTATACTTCTGCAAATTCAACCTTATTCGGATTAGTTAAAGTTATCATTACAAAGCAGTATGCAAAAAACAATAAAATTTTACTGTCAAAGTTAGCCGGCTGAACAAGACATGGAGTGGAGACGAATATATATAGTTTTTATTTTTATACGATATTAAATTAGTTTTATTAAGTTTATTAAATTGTGTTCTAAACACAATTCTACCATTATATTAGGAACAGCCGTTTTTAAGAAGACGTTTCAGGCCTTTTGCAGTGACATATATATCGTTGTCCAAGAAATGCTCTGAACAAACGACACTTGACTTATTCGGGTTAAAAAAATCTTCACGTCTTTGTCGGCTGACGATTGACGTCCATTCTCCGCATAGTATTGGGTCACAAGGAAAACTAAAATATAAAATATGTACCTAAATAAAACAAATTTTGGAGGTAGTGGAACAGAGAGTAAAGTCCCACATATCTCCGTTGAAAAGGGAGGATCCTCCGACCAGACAGGTGTTATATCTGGTGGGCTACTGCCCGATAGATGATTTCGGGTTTGTTCTATATGTTCCAATCGCGCCGCGAATCTTACTTGCGCGATGCAGGATTAATTCATTTGTGACGACATAGATGTCGCTACATCACTCCCCTCCGGAGATCGGAGATCGATGGTTCTTGATGCTTCTTGATGCGTCGTGTGATGCGTGCCAGGCCAGTTGAGGTTGGTTCCAGTGAGTCGGAACCGGATTCCGCATAGTTCTCGGTGAGTCGGAACTGCCTGCGGTGATGCCCCAGTGAGTCGGGGTGGTGCTATCCCAGTGAGTCGGGATACGATGCTGCAGGCTCCAGTGAGTCGGAGTAGTGCGGCTGGCTCCAGTGAGTCGGAGCGGTGCTGTGCGACGTAGGGCTTGACTGCTGTCGTCGACCAGGAGAGGTTCTTCAAGGCTCTTCATGTGACTGGCCGAAGGTACAGGTGCTTAGCCAAGGTCGCTGATGAGGCTGAGGGTGATGACCAGGTATGACCAAGTAGGCATGCTGGTGGTCAGGATACCCATATAGCCGTGGGTGCTGGCTGTATGGCTCGCTGCTCGAAAGCTTGAGGAAGTGATGATGACGTCACGAAGTAGTAGCTGCACGAAGGCTGCGCTGACGTTCTTTGTCGAGGGTCACCAGTTTGGAGGTAGTGGAACAGAGAGTAAAGTCCCGCTAACCTCCTTTGAAAAGGGAGGATCCTCCGACCAGACAGGTGTTATATCTCGTGGGCTACTGCCCGATAGATGATTTCGGGTTTGTTCTATATGTTCCAATCGCGCCGCGAATCTTACTTGCGCGATGCAGGATTAATTCATTTGTGACGACATAGATGTCGCTACAAACTTGTCTTGTACAATATTCGCCCTCAATTTACTCAAGATAAGTTAATTATCTACAAAAATCTAAAAAAACGTTATCCCATATTTAAAAAAAAAGTTTCATTAAACACATGACTTGTCGCTTCACCTTTTGAATACAGTAATTAGAGACACAATAGAACACTATCACACTACGTCGTCTAGTCCCAAGCTAAGCAGAGCTTGTGTTATGCAGTCAAGGCCACTAACCACTAGACCAACAGGACCTTATTAACCGACTTCAAGAAGGAGGAGGTTAGACTCAGAACTGTGTGGTTCTTTCTAAATAAAATCATCTCAGACTCCAATCTGCATGGTTCTCATATGATTTGACCATTACATGTTTGTGTAAGGACTTTAAAAGAGACTTTGACCCCTGAGTTTGTTTGGAGATTTCTTCTCAGGGTAGTCAGCTGGGAAGTCACCGGCCTCATCTAAACTAGATCAACATCGAAACTGACGAGAAAAAAAATTGACGTGTAAAAAAGTGTTTTTAAAAACCTACTTACAAAATAAATATCATTTATATGTTCGGCTGTATGTATTTTTTTATGTTTGGTTACCGATATCTTGGTCAAAAAAAAAAACTTAAATTATAGAACCACTGATTTCCAAAGTAAAGTTACTTTGCATTTTTTACATTGAAGTCGGTTGTATTTTTTCTACATATAGGATTCCATTGAAAACTATAAATATTTGTTAAAAACTTTACGAATAAGTTCAAACTTATTACTTAATAAAAAAAATTTAAACACAATAAAAAAAAATCGATTCCATTGACTAGAACAGGATCATTTGTATTATGCGACTAAAATAAAAGTAGGCTGTTATGCATGGTTCTTACACTGACAATGAGGCCATTGAAATTTGCCGTGTTATACATGGACCGTTGAGAGAAATTTTGTGACAAATTAAATCAAAATCAAATATTGCACTATATATTAGCTCATAAAAACAACAAAAACAAATCAATAAACACTTTTACTTACCGAAAATACGATATCCCATCCTTTTTTAACGTTTTTGACGTAATATTTTTACAATTTCGCAAAGAACACTTCGGCATTTTTAGTGACCTGACAGTGACACGGGCCACGCGAGACTACTTGACAGGTGCGCACTTTTTCTAATGATGCGCTCTTTTTTTGCGGACGTTTTTGAGACGCTGAGGTTGAATCTTGGGTTCAAATATATATATGAGATCAATGGATGCACATACTGAAATGTGACGTCATCGCCATAAGATTACGTGTGCTCAAAAGATATAGCGAGAACCTAGCCAAGTTACGATTGGAGTGGACATGTGGTGGGAATCAACCACAAGAGTGGACGCGTCCACTCTTCCTCATATCGATATTTGGAATGCTAATTGCTGCTTCATTTAATCCACGTTTTCAGAAAAATATATCTTTATTGTGTTATTTCTTGTTTAGTATCTATAAAATATTGTACATAACTTAGCACAGGCAAATATCCATTGTTGATCAAGTGACGTATTAAAAGCTTGTTTTCATGTGTTGTTGTCTATTTCAAGACGATTTAATCGTATCTCCAGCCCCCCTAGCCAAGTTACGATCGTTTCGTTAAGAGTGAACGCTTGGAGTTCGCCACGCCCCCAATTCCCTTGTTCTGACGTCATCTCAACGCTCAATTACGTGGTCAAAACAAAAGAATTGGGGCGTGGCCAACTCCAAGCGATCACGCCTAACGAAGGGGGCAGATCTCGTTGATCTGCAATTTTGTCATTCAAGAGTTGCATTGGTAAGGACTAGTGTGGTCCCCACCACAGGATGACACACCGCTAGTGTTACTCCTTTGGCTGAAAGGGCTGAATTTTCATTACTAGATAAATTTTAAACTAGTATCTATGATTGCTGTACAAGTGACAAGCTTGTGCTGACGTAAATGCGCATTTGGGTATACTGCAATATGCTAAGCTAAAATTAGTTTATTTTTATGTAGACAGCTTGAAATACGTACGAGAACTGTGTTACCATGTCCCTTCTAGATTTTTCCCAACCAAAATAGCTTGGGGTTTAAGTCCAACCAGATTTAGCTGAATATAATATATGTGATATTTCACATGGAACGACTGCCTATCAGACCTCCACAACCCAGTTACTGGGTAACGCGGTACTCCTTAGATATACTGATGGTCAGGTGGTCAGACCTTCTGGTATCTGACTACCTGTAACGACTGTTAAAGATCTTCCAAAATGACAACTGGGTTCAAAGGTTTTACGTGCTTTCCAAGGCACGAGGAGTTTTTTTTTTGGTGGATAAAATCATTAAATGACATCTTCCGCCCTTGGGCGGAGCGGGAGATAGCGCCAGACTTTTACTGACTAGCGGAGCGGGGTAAGTTTTTACCCCGCTTAGCTTCTTTGTCTTTCATACCAGGGCCGAGCCTTCCTTTCAGAACTAGACCTTTGGCCCCGGTAGGCTTTGAGCCTAGCCCCCTACGGTTTGCTGACAACTCCTTGAAGCGCGGGAACAGTGCACGCCGTCGACGACTTGGAGGCACGAGGTGTAAGTATAATGGTAAACTTAGAAAAGTATAGTACCTTATTTACTATGTTCTATATTGTTTTACATTTATTTTTCGTCAGTTATTTTAATGACCTCAGCTAGACTTGGACGTGTCACATCATAATAAATTCACAACCTCTCATACCTTAGCAGGCATGTAGGTAAACCCCTCAGATATGGATGAAGCACCTCAGTATGTAAATGTAAGTATATACAACGAATACATACCTCAAAGGCTGTGCCATAAATCAAAATGAAATTGCATTACACGCAGCAAGGTTATGCGTAATATTCCAACATGTTCTAAGATTACTTTCAGCTTTCAGAATATTCTGGCTCCTAATATAAGGATTCCTTGCTACTTACATTTAAATTTTATCTCAAAAAATGTCTCTGTGTGAATAGAGTAACATATTTACTTTCAAGATTTACGTAATTGAAATCCAAGTGGGATTCCAATGGATTTATTTGAAAGCCTTCGTGTGACTACACGTAATAAATTAATTTTCTAAGTGGTTGGACATTTAAAACTATGTTTGACATTGAAATAACGTAATTTAAATTTTATTCTACTGGGCTTCTTACCTACCTTTTTAAGATGGGAAATCATTCAATTACTTCTCTCAATCTGACTTAAGCGAGATGTTGTATTAGATACCGCCTAGACCGTGAACGATTTGTCACAAAACTTGGAAGAATGGAAATTAGTTGGATCAGTTCGGAGCAGTCTAAGCATAGAATAATAAACATAATAATCAACCTTGTAATGTTCCCACTACTGGGACTCAGGCCTCCTCTCTACGAGAGAGAATGGATCATCCACCACGCGGGTCCAGTGCGGGTTGGTAGATGCCGATTCCTTCGCTATGTTTTCCTTCACTATTTTGAGAGTAGTGGTAATAAAATAAATGTATAGCCCATGATCTAGTACTCGTAAGACAGGCCCATTGGGCCATCACTGCTCAAAAATTAAATAAAAATAATCATATATATTAAAACCCTATTAAATTCTACGTAGACGTAAGTACGTAGGTCAAAGAGTGAACATTTTGTTTATATTCCCAGACGAGACATCCGCTGCGGGACATTCGCCTTGGCCCTTAGTCACAGACGTATTGTTGAAATGTCAACTGTTATTTGGAATTCGGTTCGTAGCTATCCATTAGTAGACTGTAACATAAGCTACATAAATTATTTTCTTTTCGAAATCTTGAGATAAAAAACTAATACCAAGTTTACATTTTGCGAATAATTAAAACAGCCTACTACACTTCACTCCAAAAAAACTCGCCAAAAAATCGTTACAGTGAAAATATGTGTATGTACGATACATATTTATTAAAATGAAAAAAAAAATGTACTATCAAAAATAAATAATGTCGACCTATACGCCTCCTGCCTGTTAATCTTTTGTTTTTTTTTATGCACCTGCCATGTTTTCTATTCACTACCCTTGGTTGACTGGTAGAGAATGCCTAAGGCATTAAATCCGCCTTTGTACCGTTGTGTTGCATAAAGTTTTAATAAATAAATAAATAAATACGCGTCAAAAAATCATATACGGTTTGAAAGGGCTTCCGAAGAGTAATCAAATGATACCTAGGGACCAATAAAACACCATATGACCGAGTGAAGCACTGTTGGAACCGCAAAAGCAAGAATGCAGCCGAGTGGATCAACGAGGTGCCACGTACGAACAGTCATATGTTACGTACACGTACGTGGGTGGTCTGAAAAGTTACCGACCTCAATGTGAAGATAGCAACACTCGTTAATAAAAGCTAGTGAATGTAGTTGTGCATTTTTTGATAGTTACTCACGAAAGTTTCAGCCATTTTGGACGCACCCGTCAGTTGACAGTCGATCTGAAATGCAGGAAAAGATCCTTTTTTACTAAGGCAACGCATCTTCTCACACCTTAGCGGTTGCCACGGCGAATTTACGAATTATGGTTTGAACTGTTTGATCATCCGCCTTGCTCACTAGATCTAACCCCAAGCTCCTTCTTTTTGTTCACTTATGTAATAGAGATTTTCTTCAAATGGGGAAGCAATCATTTTCGTGAACAATCATTTTGCAGAGAAAAATGCCGACTACTATTTGAACGGGTCAGAGAGATGAGGTCATCGCTGGGCGAAGTGTGTAGAGTTACAAGGAGTCTTAAAATAATTAAAATAAATTGTAATAAAAAATGTCTTGCATCTTTGTTGGCTCTGAAAATTTTCAGACCACCAGTGTATTCATGAATAATACATGGCCTTGTTCAAGGACCGAGCCCGAGTCATAGTCGTCGACGGCGCGTAGTGTTCCAAGCGCGCTCAAAGAGACCATTTGCAAACCGTAGGGGCTCAGCAGGGCCGGTGCCTACTGGGGTCAAGAGTAGTACGAGAGGAAACTCCAGGGTCCTATAAAGTAAGGCAAAGAAGGAACATAGACGTGGTTTTAGGCAGTAAAAGTCAAACACGCCCTAGAGCGTAATTGAATGATTTCTTTACTTAAAAAAAAATGCCGTGGCTATGGCACAACCACACCCCATTTTATTATTACAGAGTTAAAGCCATAGTAAAAAGTATTCCCATAAGTACTCACCAGTGTTTGAACTAACATAATGCAAAAGAAACGATCATATTATTGACTTCGAACCCCAATCCGCAATGCACAAGTAGGCAGTATAAAAATAACATACAAATATGTAATCTATAAGTACGTAAAACCTCGTCTCGCAGAATAATTAAAAGCCTCGTGGTAGGAGGTTTCCCAGAGGCGCAGAGGGCATGGGAAACAATGGTTGCACTTTGCAATTAGCTGTAACCCCTACTTCCCCCATGCTATACTGTATGCTAGCATGGTGTGCGGGGCGTTAAGACAACGGATTTAATATTTATGCTGGTAATTACTGGCGTGAATTTCACATGATATTTGAACTTGGAACCGCTAATTTCCTAATTAGCGGCCAATTGTATGGTACTTAAGTATTTATACACTTGTCGGCAACATCTAACAAAAGTATAGAACCTGAAGTGTGATAATCCATCACTTAAATTGCCATATTCATGTGTGACGCTAAACAAAGTATGTTTTTAATTAAAACTTTAGATTATTAGGTCGTTGGGCCCGCCGCAATCGCGGCGGTAGAGAAGCATCATGGCGTCCTCACTTTCTACTTGAAGGCAGGTCTTCACCGAACATGGCCAGTTTGGGATGTTCCTGTTCCGGATGCAAGCGAAAGAAATGCCCGGGTATCACTAATGTGTGCATGGTTCGGAGGACATGGTGGTGCATTCAGTGGAAGTCAGCCCTATTTGGACGGAGCACCACCATGTTGCTGTGAAGACGATTGATATCGGCGACTTTTCGTGTTTTGCCTCGATTAGGGCCATGGTTCAGAGCGAGGGGGACTGTGAAGCGGTCGTCTCTTTCTGCGAAGCAGTAATGCAAGTGAAGGAAATTGCCGCAGCCGTGAGGAAAAGAACATCCTCACACCTCAGCCACCGCTACTGAAGACGCCCTGGATGTGGGGAGATGCAAGATGTTTCCCGGCCACCGCCGCGAAGGCGCAGGCTTGTGACGAGAAATAGGTAGCTTACCGTCGAGCCAGAATTAATTTGATGATATCCGTCCACAAATTAAATGGATAGGACGTGGTGCGGAATTGTTCATTCGTATTGTGGCCCTGGAACACAATGGGCAACTGAGGGAACACAGATGGGCTTTAGCTAGTGAAAATAAAAAATAAAAATAGTCTGTTTAATATATCGTACTGGTAACATAATCTAAAAAGAACTAATTTTTGTCATACCCAGTAGGGGAAAACATATGACTTATATTCTTTTATTCCTCCACAATATTTTTTTTATGTACAAAAAGTAAAAGTAAAATGATATTTATTTTGCAAATAGATTTTAAAACAAAACTTTTATACGTCAATATATTTTTTTTCGTCGGTTTAAACTAGATGAGGCTGGTGTTACCTAGCTGACTACCCTGAGAAGAAATACCTAAACAAACTCAGGGGTCACAGTCTCTTTTAAAGTCCATACACTAAATATGTAATGGTCAAATCACACGAGAACCATGCAGATTTATCTGAGATGGTCTTTTAAAGAAAGAACCGTACAGATTTGAGTGGACCTGTTAGTTAATGCAAGCATTTGTCAGTATTCGCAAAGCTCAACTCAGGATCACTAAGGAGTTCAACGACCCGACGAACTGTATAGTTGGATAGGCCGCAGAAAATACTAAAATTACATAATACATACTTACATTAAAATTACTGAAAAAAAAAGAGAAAAAAAAAATCCACGTAGTCGTCACATTCACAATAATGAAAGGAAAAAACCTTAAACTAGGTATCCTCTTGTCTATTTCTGGCTAACTTTTACTATTAACTTGGATCATAATTAAGTACGAATATCTACTTCGGTTTACTCTAGTCCATCCAGGAAAATATTGTGCCCCAATAACACAATATTGCCAGATAGATTTACATTGCGAACAGATTGTGGTTTATTTATTGGTCAGGAAGCAAGCAACGGCACGGACATTGATTGGATCAGAACTAAATTTGATTCCCAGGCCGACCAATAACTATAATTGGATTTAGGTACCTGTTGAGAAAATTCGCAGTTATTGGGAATGTTCGACTATTGAGGGTAGACTCGTTACTTCTTGTTATTAATCTCGTGGGATTGAAAGCTGTCATCGTGGATCTGTTTGGTTCTGTGAGCTAAGGAATATAATAGAATAGAAAACTTTTATGCTAGAACTACACTGCGCAAACGTATCGCCACACTCTAGGCTACTGGTTAGGATACTCGCGGTCCTGGAACGCAAAAGTTAACTAAACGAACTTAGGTGTGGTTCTAATCAATTAAATTCTGACAGGGTGTCAGACTTTCACCTGACTTTCGTTTTAAAATCATCCAATGACAAATCCCGCCCTTGGTTGGGACGGGAAATAGTGTCAGACTCTTACTGACTAAAAACCTATCCTTCCATTCATTGCCTTTGTCCCAGGGCCCGTGGTGACATTTTCACATAACCTTTGGCCCCAGTAGGCTTCGGCCCTGCTGGGTCCTACAGTTTGCTGACAACTTCTTGAGCTGCGCGTGAATAGAACGCGCCGTGGATGACCTGGGCTTGGTCCGAACGGTCGGTTACCGGCTCTTCTTAGTCCTCTCCTGTTTCCATTATTTGGGGCCCGATCCCCACACTTATCGGCGCCAGGATTTTATATCCTGGGTTATCGGCTCTGGCAAATAGACCAACTCGAGGTCACTCTCCATTCTTGACCACCAGGTCAATGGTAGGCGATCTCTGCATTCCTTCTCTTCTGATATCATAACCACTTCCGTTGCATCCCTAGTCTATAATAGTTCCGAGTTAGATTCAAGCAATAAGCGTATCTTATTGAAGGAGTAACTCCGGGTACTTTAAGTCCAGATCTGAACAAGGAAAACAATTTTGAAATGTTCTCACGTCTGGGTATGTGATAAACTGGGGTAATGTCTTGAAAAAACGATAGATTTTAGTTACGGTTAGATGGTGTGTACACATTAGGTGGTTTATTTTAGTGTAAGGTTGCTACTACCCAACATAAAAAAAAATCTGATGTGATTTGTAGTAGGTACTAATTTATTTCTATAAAAGCAAATGCAAATTCACTAAAAGTACAACTTAGTAGGTCTGACTTGTCGTGTACGAGATTGACAGTGCGTGCGCCAGAGACGACCCTTTCAGCAAGTTTGTTCTCGTCCTTGGCACCACCAGCAGTGGAGGCCGAAACCGGCGCCAAAAATATCTGTCAGGGACACAGACAAAACAACTCCAACAAAGCTGTATTACCCAGTTTTCCTCTAAATATTTTAAAAATATAAAGTAAAGTATAGTACTAGAGCAAATACCCTTCTTACTCTAAGTTCGTTATATCCCACCGCTGCCTAAAATAAACAAGAAAGAATAAAGTCAAGGGTCCAATTCCCACCCAGGACAAATGTTTGTGTGATGAGCACGATCATTTCTTCTGTCTGGGTGTAATTTATCTATAATATGTATGACGCATATATTTAGAAATATTTAAGTATGTTTATTCAGTTGTCTAGTACTCATAATATAAGCTCTGTTTAGCTTGGACACAGCTTGGTAATAGACGGCGTTGTGTAATAGTTTGATACAAAAAGTGTCTTGAATAGGTACTTCCTACAAATGAATCATCATACGAGCATATACCTAAGTAAAGGGCCTTTGTAGCTATTTGTAAATAGGGAAACTCTAATTGGTAACCGACTAGCTATGTGGCCATTATTGAAGTTAATAAACTCGTTTCTAAGCCGGAAACTACACTTGTTCGGAGCCTTTGAAGAGTTGGCAAGATTTCCTATTACCCACAGCCTTCCCGGCTTCAACTTTGTGTAGTTCACGGAATCCAACAGTTTTATTTACTTGCCTCAACTACTTACTACTGGCCGACAATCCTACATAGTTTACAAAGGAAATACCGCGATACCAAATGTACTTTTTTACTTAAGTAAAAAAAGTTTGTAGTTCTTCAAAGCGAGCTTGTAATTATGATAACTATTTTCATTTCCTTTTTACAAGACTTTTATTTACGTCAGACGTCAGAGGTACGTTAAAAATAAGTTTTCAATGAAAATATTTTTTTCATAGCAAACTTTTATAGCGCGGTATACCATTACTTATATACTATAATTAATACTCATAAAGACCACTCCAAAAAGTTAAAACAGGATGTGGTTATTTTATTGCGCTTATACCGAGCCCAAACGCGAAGGGGTGGTGTCGTTTACAACCGAATTCCTATGGCCCCCTTCCAGCTCCCTCAACAGATCCGCTCCATGTCATCATAATATTGCTTTATCACACGATTTACACATTCATGCAAAATTTCAGCTCAATCGGTAACCAGCCTTGAGTATATGGTTTTAATTTCATCTTGATACCTTCTCGCGTTCCTGAGATAAAAGGTCTTGACAGACAGACAGACGGACAACAAAGTGCAAACAAATAAGGGTTCCATTTTTTTCATTTTGAGATACAGAACCCTAAAAAGGGGGTAATCAGTGTATGATGCTGCCCATACCACCTTATTATTGTAAGCTTGTATTTGTAAAGCTGTCTAAATACGCTGACACAATGAATTTGAATCATACACTAACTAATTTATGATTTAACAGAGGACACATATTCATATTTCCAGATTAAGGTATCAGTTGCGACCCAACTACATTCACCTGCTTTGAAATGACTTATAATAATCCATTTGTTTACCGGGTCACCATAAATAAGGGTAACATTAGTTCACAGGTGTATCCAGCCACCCATCTCCATGATAACAGCCTTTTGTCGCCATTTACGACCCCCATGGGCGCAAGTAGTGTTAGTCCTAGACCCCTTTTAGAATGTACTCCATTTTTATGACGGCACTATAGATAGAAGAACAAACAAGATTATTATTGGTCATTAAACATTATAGATATTATGCTGTTAATGGTAACCTGGTTCGGATTACGGGTCCTTGTCGGTTTATTGCCTTGTTGAGTACCCTTTTTGATACTAATTGCTTTTATGTTAGTATTAATGATGGTAAGAACGCCCGGGTGGTAATTTTTTCGGCGTGTACAGATTTAGCTTTTAGCACAATGAGCCTTATACTGTTCCCACTTTTGAGACCGTGGACTCTTATCGAAGTGAGAGAATGGGCTGTAATCCACTACGCGGGCCCAGCGTGGCTTAGTGGTTCAAACGCTTCCTCTCCACTGCTTACAAAACGGTGAAGGAAAACATCGTGAGGAAACCGTGCATGTCCTAGAACCAAAAAATGGAAGACATGTGACATCCATCAACCCGTACTGGGCCCGCGTGGTAGATTACGGCCCATTCTCTCTCTTAGAGTGGAGGCCTGAGTCCCAGCAGCGGAACCTTATAAGACTGATGCTATGCCATGCTATGTGGCGTGATGAACATTTGATTTTGTATTCCATTAGAAAGTTCAGCTTTGATCATATCGCACACCGGGTGCAATAACGTCATAAGTAACAAATAGCGTTTTTTTCAGGAGATCGATTTAAAAGTTGTTGTTTTGATAAAGTGAAATGTATTTACAATACTATTATATATCGATGACCAAAATAATGTTCATACTCCATATTTGAAAATTAAGGAAATAAAAATGTTGTATAAGTGGTAGGTACATCTTTAATGTTTTTAAAAACAATACCTACATTTATGACGTTATTGTGTAGGAAGTTAAATGGACAGTAGAACTTTTCAGTGCAATAACGTCATATAGGCCGAACTAAAAAAAAAATCAAAACTCTAAATGTCTTAAATGGCACTCATAATTAACTTTTCAGTGGTTAAAAATAATCAACATTATTATTAAAATAAAAGGCAATATAAAATTTTAAAAAAAATATGAATAATTTCTTACATTTAAGTACTCATAATCAGCCTTTTTCGAGGAACTAACAGGCTAGAAATATAATTTGTAGAAAAACAATTACAGGTTTTTTACAATAACAGGCACTGGTACAGTTATGTAGCGGTTTTTACAAGTCTAGCATTCTTAATGTTTTTGTCTTTGAACGTTCTCGCACTAGCGTTCACAAAAACCCGCTAAAACCACAACGACATTTACGCCCTCAGCGGCCCATTTTAGGAGTTACATTTATGATATTGTCGTAAGGATGTAAACGCATGTTTGACATCATTTGTGATCAATAACTCATTTTAGCAATTTTAGCATTTATGACATTATTGCACCCGGTGTGCGAATTATAAAAATATTATGAGTTAATTGGGTCAATGTTCTTGTCATATTATTTTCATGACTAACTAGATACTTTTATGTGAGTCTGGACGACTCAACGTTGGAAACCCTCCCACAAGTCACCTGGTGAGGGTTGTCGCGGGAATCCGATGGAAGCGAGGTGCCTGGACTGGTCGTTGTGGCGACGAAGCTTTGCGGAGGCTATATCCAACAGTGGCCTTTCGGCTGAAATGATGATGGTGATGTTTTGAAGAAATGTTAACCCATTATAAAAACTATTAAGTTCATTGAATAAAAAAGACTTGCATAACATTTCGACATATAGTATTACGGTAAGGCCTTTTGAAATAAAGCCTCAAAAGCTTAAATTACCAAGGTAAGTATGTCGTGATAAACTCCTTTATGAGGTATATTTAGGTTCAATATCTGTAAACATTTGGCAGTGTTGGAAGGTTTCTACATGGTAGGTATCTGTCATTCTACCTACCTAAGCTGTCCTATTGAGATATCTACTTGACATTTGGGGTTGTTTCGAAATATACGTCAGTTAAAGCTAATAGACCAATAAAAACATCTTATTTCTTTTTTACTTTTTCACGACCTTCCTACGGCGCGGGAGAAGGAGGTTTGGAAGGACTTGGGGGAGGCCTTTGCCCAACAGTGGGACAGTAAGGGCTACTAAAAAAAGAAACGTAACTTCCTACTAAGTTGAAGTCTGCGGCAAATAAGTTAAACCATTTGCTATGGTTACTTCACCTTGATTGAGACCCGAAAATCGGTTATAATCCTCGTCACACAAGTTGAACCATCATGACGGTCAACCTTAATTGCGTAGTAACGGATTTGGGGCCATTCAAGTATTACGTAAGCACTACAGGGGTGGGGTGGGGGTCTTTGCTTTGCTTATTTTTGATGACATGGGGGATGAGGGGGTCTGGATAGTGATTACGTCTGCAATTTTTTTTAAGAGAATCTCGATGTTCCAATATCATATGAAAGTGAGTAGACACACATCACTGAAAAATGTTTACGTATGGGGGGAGGGGTTAGATCTTTGCTTACTTTTGTTGACAAGGAGGGGAGGGATAATATTTGCAAAAATCTGCTTACGTAATACTTGAACGGCCCCTTTTCGGGTCTCGATCGAAGTGGAGTGTCGATCGTAACCACAGCAAATGGTTCAATTTATTTGTCGCGTACTATAAACTAGCTGACTGGCCCATGAAAACGGCAGCTCCTTTATGTGGGTATGAAGTATATACCCCTTGAATAGTTGTCGCGTCCGACGACGGACGCTCTCAAAAATTTCCTATTTCTCCAACAAGCCAAGGTTAGTAGAAATTGGAAGTAGTCAGGTACTCACAGGATGCTAGGACACGGATGATCACCACACTATCACCACTACCACACAATTCTGATTTTTGTTACACCCGCGCGCGGACTGACGCGGCCGGCCCGTCGTTTTTGTTCGAAGTGTTGCTTCTAGCTTCCACCGTCAGATGGCGTTGCGATGCGTGGTTGAATGGCGGGGAATTTGAATAAGGAATAGGTAGAAGGGATTTAAAGAAATTATCCTAAAGTCGGTTCCCTCCTTTATTTACACTATAGTTAATGTTTGTTATAGTTTCGTAATTTTACTGGTTTTATATGACTGAAATGCCTGCATTAAGGTAGGTATAGTTTTGGCAACCAATCTGAGTTTTTCTCTTTTAATAATCCATAAGACCACCTATGTTCCTTGTTTGCCTTGCGTTCCAGGACCCCGGGTTGCCCTTTTGCAAGCCAAGCCCTGGTCCCAGTAGGCTCCGGCCCTGCTGGGAAAATTTTAACTGTTGCTGTGCGGCTGAATATCTGAGTTTTACATGCAGCGATTGCCTAAAAGACCTCTACAACCCAGTTACTGGGAAACACGATACTGCTTGAACAGACTAACGGTCAGACTTTCTGGTTCTGACTACCTGTAACGGCTATCAAAGATCTATGAGTGACAACCGGGACCAACGATGAATGAATTTACAATTGAGATGATTTTATCTTATTCTAATCTCGTAGAGCTTTAAGGGTATTACATCGCCCAAATCCAAAAAAACACCTAGGTTGATTGAAATTTATAGATTATTCCTTATGTACGATTACCATATATATAAAAAAATGAAGGGATACTTAAGGACATTACTAATAAATTGTATTGATTACGTTTCTCAAAAAAGTACCCTAACTCTAGAAAAAAAATCTGATAAAAAGGCCTTTTTTCAACATTAATTCCATATTGTCTCGAAAACGGCTTTATATTTATACATTGAATTTATACCAAAATATATGTTACGATAAATTGAATAACTTATATTGATTTTTTTCTAATTTCATTGAATATCGATAAGTAATCAAGAAAAAATCGAGTCAGTACTAACGCCCCGCGCGCAGCACCCCCTGCAATGCCTGTGTAGAGGTAAATTCTTCAAGGTCATTGAGCAATGTAATACCCCGGATGCCTTCTCTTTTCACAGAATTTCCAACATCAAAGTGGGAAATTCTCGGAAACAGTTGAATTAATTGAAACTAGGTTAGGTTGTAGCAATGCGAGAAGCCTCCAAGTGCCTAGTATAGTAAACCGCTAAGAGGGGCCTTCCCCACTCGCCTATCGTCAACGTCGAGCATGGTTTAAAAGCTTGCTGCTTTAACAAACGCAATCCAACGCGATGTTTGATGAAAAGGCAAGTTGAAATAAGAGATATACCGCCTGAAAACTCTGTTGACATTCGGTAATTCCGTGATTTACTCGAATATTTCACAAAACTTGTTCCAGGAATACGTGTTTTTTTTTAAATTCCTTAATATTTTTTGAAAAAATTTGTCGTTATTCAGAATATCGATTAAATGTGTAAGGCTTCTGCAGATGTAGTTGTAAGCACTTTTTTATATTTTCCATATATGAGTAAATTATGGAGGACCAAAGTTCACGTAAAATAGCAGATTTTCAGAGGTCTTTACTGGATTAGTTTTACACAAATTAATGTTTTGATTTCTATAGAAGCCTAAATAATATCCACAAGACATCTGTGTATCCAAAATTTCTGAAGAAAGATGTGTGATAACATCATAATCGCGTAAGAGCAGTTGTATGAAAATGTACCTCGGGTTGGCCGCTCTTAAGTAACTTCAACTATTTACTCTCCTATATTTCGATACAATACTACCCATACTAACACTATACCTATAGAATTCACAACATTAATATTGTAAATTATTATTTATTCACTACTAGGTGCTATTTTTGGCCTTGCCTGCGTGAAGGTAGAAAATTGAGCCGAGGGAACAAACTCCCGGGATAAAAAAGTATTCCAGAACATGGCATACCTGTGTGTCAATTTTCATCAAAAACCGTTCAGCAGTTCGAGCGTAAAGACGAAACAAACATACAAACCTTTGCCGAACACATGCAGTGGTTGCAAATAATAAATAAAATAAATTAAACATACAATAAAGATTGTGTGTGTGACTGTGAGTGTAATTCCAGAGCAAATTGGATGTGTGGTGGCAAAGACTGGAGAATGTTGGTCTAAAATTGAGCAGAGCCAAAACGGAGTACCTGTTCTGAGATTTTAGCAGTCTCTTCAGTCCTGTACGCCGGTACGCCCATACCAATCATTCATCAAGACTTTCGGTACCTCGTGACGCTTATCCAAGGGGATAGTGAGGTAGACCGAGACGTGACACATCGGATCAACTCAGGATGAATGAAATGGATGGATTAACAATAGATTGTTACACCTTAAAATTTTAGTCGTTTTATTCCCGCGGAAGGTCAATTCGGTACATGAAACACTATCGATTTGTAAAGATAAAGTACTTTTTTTTTAAACTCGAATTAATTTACGCATGTAGGTACGAAATTATTTTTTTTAGGTAAACGTCAGTTGGAGATGGCGCGATGAGCTAGACGGATTCCTCCAGAACTGGCAAGAGGAAGCGCAGGCCAGCGAGAGGTGGACGGCGTGGAGGGAGGCCTTTGCCCAGGAGTGGGACAGAACAGGCTAATAAAAAAAAAAAAGTCAGTTGGGCGAGTTTAATGACCAGTGGGTAATTACTACACAACGACCGACAATTTCGTACATACGTAGGTATATTAATTAGTTTTAAAAAAAAGTACTTTATTTTTTTATTTTATCTTTACAAGTCGATAGTGTTTCATGTACCGGATCGACCCTCCACGGGATTAAAACGATCAAAATTTAACGGTGTATAGCAACGTTAGTTTAACAATCTAATGTACCTATTTGGATGTCATCGCGGCCTCTAGCGCTGCGCTCAAGTCTGTTTTCTAAGAGAATAGCACTGGTGTGGTCCTATCACGAGCTCTTAGCGCGATCCATTTGACGGTCTAAACTGAACTGTTAAAGGGATGCTATATAGGATACATGGCTCCGTCCCTCTTTCCACTCGCACGACTGACATTTTAACACGCCGTAGTAAAGCCCCCCTTGGACCCCTCATATTAAAAATTGGCAAACCTGAAATACCTACTTTATCATCATCATCATTTCAGCCAAAATAGGCAGTTGACATAGGCCTCTCCCAAGCGTCGTCACAATGGCCGGTCCTGTGCGTCTCGCATCCATCGGACCAGCGACCCAGACCAAGTCGTCGGTCCACCTTGTGGGAGGCCTTCCAACGCTGCATCTTTCGGTACGCGGCCGCCACTCCAGGACCTTTCGGCCCCAACGGCCATTTGTTCTGCGTGCAATGTGCCCAGCCCACTGCCACTTAAGTTTGGCGATTCTACGTGCTATGTCGGCAACTCCTGCGGATATCTTCATTCCTGATTCGATCACGCAAGGAAACTCCGTGCATAGCCCTTACTTAGTAAATACCTGCTTACGTCTTTCAAAATACCCATCCAAAAACAAAACTCCTGTAAAACAAATTAGATCTTTACACCTTAAAGTATATACCTAGATTCCTACGTATTGTAAACTTGTAACTAATCTGCACGCATGTCACCGAGGCGTAGAATTGGCAAGGATTCGTTCGGAAATTGGCTCTTTTGTAGCAGCCGTGTAAGCTACGATGTACAAGTGTGACCGAGGAGACGGCTCCAGACTAATTAGTAGGGGTGCTTTGTAAAAACGAGTTGCAGCCAGCGTACCACCTGGTATTAACACGCCGATGAAGGTTCAGGGTTGGCAAGGTAGTTGGTACCTAATTAAGAGTTACAACTACTCAAAAGTCATTACGTTAACTTTGTAGACCCACTTATTAGTCATAATTATTAGGGTTCCATACCTCAAAGGGAAAAAAGCGGAACCCTTATAGGACCCTTTATCTCGGGATCGTGTGGTAGTATCGAGTTGAAAAAAACTCTTCAGTCTGGTCTGGTCTGGTCTGCGGTCCCTTGAAGCTGTAAAAAAATCAAACTTCTAAGTTCACGGAAAAAGATAAAACCACAAGTCACCCAGCTAGTTGTGAAATGTCCATGCTCTTCAATTTCCAATGATACGTAAAAATCTATCATTGATATATTTTTTAAGGAAAGATACGTTACGTTACGCACTACCATCGCAACCCGAAAACATTGACTCGAAACTCACACATCTATGATCAGTCTCATCACAGTCGTAAACGTACATTCACTGATAGACAAGGACAGAAATAAGAGCCGGCGCTGTCGTGCGAGTGAAATCGCGTCAGCTGCCGAATGTTTACGATTATGAATGACGAGAGCTCCATTTATCTCGCTTCGTAAAATGGCGACCAAAACAATAAACGAAATTAGAAATATCATAGGAAATTTTAAGTTTTCATGTACATACCTACTTACGACTGAAATGTGATTCCTTGCGATTTGTCTTTTTTTTTTATTTGAATAATTTGTACAACGCATTTAAAAAAAAAAAAATCATTTTGTGTAACACCCTCGTTTTTGTCACTCGCCGATTGCGACGGATTGAGATTAGGACAAACTGTCCTGATTTTAGCGATCCGCGCGCTAGAGGTGAGTCACCTAATTTCCGCGGTTTTGATTATATCAATGCTTATAATATATATATTTATATACTTAGTAATTAAGGGAGGTACCTAAGTCCTTACCTACTAACGCGAGAAACAATTCCAAACGTTGACAACCCTTTCTGTGCCTACTGTCGTAAAATAATCTGCTTACGAGACAGTTCCTACATTAATTAGCGAGGAGTAATGAAAAGAGCAACACAGCGAAACTCGTCATTCAGTGCTCTTTCACAAACTACCTAGCTATACAGTGTCTACCCACCTAAGTACGAGAATTGAATGAATGGAACTTAGTATCTAACCGGTCAGGTTTGAATCACAATAAATACCTACCTAAAGAAAATCTTAGTAAGGATTCAGCACCCGTTATAATATTTATACACAATAATGGCACCTACGGTTTACTGTCATCTTGAGGCGCGCGTGAAACAGTACACGACGTCGACTTGGGCCCAGTTCGGACAGTTACCGGACGGTCGGACGGCGAATTACCCATTGCTTGCCGTCCGCAAGCCCGCGCCTACGGAGGCCGGAAATCGGGATCGAGATCCCGGCAGCTGGGGCGTGAGGTCCGCTCCCTCGCGCGTGCACGTGCGGCCTCCTCCTTTGCTAGCATTACTGCTTCGCAGAAGAAGGCGCCCGCCTGCCACTCCTCCTTCGGACCATGGCAACCAAGGGCCGGCGCAAGAGATCGTTGCCGCCGATCGCCCACGCGAGGACACGGCGGTGCTTTGCCCAAACGGGGCACACCTCTACCGTGTACTCCTCTGTGTCCTCTGGGTGGTCCACGCAGTGGTGACACCCAGAGTGCCTAGATGATGACGCGTTTCTCACCTAACTCCTTCTGAACAGCCAGAGCCACGACAGACGACATTTTATTGTGCGTACAGCATACAGCAATGAATGAAATTCCCTGCCGGAGTCTGTTCCCTGATAGATACAAATTGAGCCAAGGGCGTCGCTAGCCGATGATCAAGGGGGGGCTATTGGAAGTGTAGAGAATTTTATATAATATTATTTCTACGGTAACATATAGGATAGGCATTACATTGTCTGTTCTCTAAACTGGGCTTAAGGCCTGTATTTCATATCACCATGGCAAAAGTATAAATTGTACTTAGGTACAGTCCAGAGCTTTTTAAGCTAAAGCAAGAGAAAACTTTAACATTTTAGTGCTAAACTTGTTGGATTAACAAATGTTACGAAAATTAGGTAAAAAAAAATGGACTAATTCTTTTCTCTATTCTCTAGGGGTGGGGCTATGGCATTGGCGATGCCCTTGAACTGAGCCTTTAAGCCAAGTACGAATAAGTTAGGTACTTAGCTACTTCTAGGCAAGCGTGCTTCCACTGGTGGGTCCATAATCATGTACTGGATCCATGGTATTCGTTTTTGCTTCGATGTTGGACACACCGTATATATCGATGTCATTTAAATACATTTCTTTATTTTATTTTTTTTTTGTTTTGCCTGCGATCAGTCTTTTGACTATAAGCAAGTAGGTGGATAGTTATTTGGCGATTGGGGTCTAGACTCTTCAGTCCGTTTCCCTTCGTATGTCCGGTTATCGAGGATGTGCCGTCTTTATAACCTTCTTGTTGGGCTATTTGAATCCTGGATTAAGTCACGTGCCAGTGGATTGGTGTGACGTTTCAGTCTCCAGGTAGACGCTCTTCCTGGCTTTCATTTCCTCATCCACAGTGGGGACCTCCAAGTACTGGTGAACCTCAGCGTTTGTAGTATACCGCGATAATATAATATAACGAAATATAGTAGCGATGTAATTAAATCGATAGGTATTTTTTTTTCATTTACTCATTTCTCTAACAGACGAAATTAACAATTACTGCACCGTAAACAACCATTTATTATAACGATTCTGAACAGCGCCATCTAGAATTATTACTACGAACAACAGTCATAACAACTGTAGCAACTTTAATCTCACTTTTTCGAGATATTTTTTTTCTTGGTTACCTATGCAATCACTACACTGTATGTTAACGCAGTTTTAGTGAATGTCCAGTAAAGACATCTCCTTTTATTTTATTATTAGCTCTATTTAATTAGCTATAGAGATAAAATATAGATTAACATAAAATAAAAATATTTTTTGAAATTATTAGTGTAATTTGTCATTATGTAGCATTTATGATAAATAAAAACATGTTATT
The DNA here is from genome assembly GCA_958295575.1 of Leucania comma. Taxonomy (NCBI): domain Eukaryota; kingdom Metazoa; phylum Arthropoda; class Insecta; order Lepidoptera; family Noctuidae; genus Leucania; species Leucania comma. The sequence continues at coordinate 13,236,244 of OY282480.1, read as the reverse complement.
TAGGTAGATCAGTAGCACAGGGTTTGTTAATTAATAAATAATAACATACATTATATCAAGACTCTATATTTGGTAAAAAGCTGGAATGCAATATTAAATGCCTCTTAATAAAAGTCCAGCTAAGAAATTAGATTTAACATGAATTGAATATTTTAATATAATCATAAACATAATGTTGGAATTAAATGTTTTATACAAATATCATGCTCCAATATTTCATGTAGCTACATTTAGTTACACTTATAAAATAGGCATACTTAATAAGTCTCTTTTAAGTAAAATAAATCTTAAAATTATAAATTCATAATTGCTTAAAAATAGTCAACATAATTATTGACTGAATACTGGCAATGAATTACAATATACATTTATGTCATGGTGCCAAATACTGGGTTGTGTCTGCAAATGCTGGGGCCATACTCCATGTATGCCTGCTTCGTGTGACACACTTGGTAGAACTCAGGAGTTGATCCCAACATGCTGCCTCCGAACCAAACAGCATACCGCTGCATGTTGTGTGAAATGACTTGCACATCAACAGGCTTAGGCGTGATACGGCCCTCTGACAAAGTTGTAGAATGCTTCAATCTTGCATCTACTGTCCTCTTGATATCACGCTGCAGTCTTCTACCAAAGTCACGGAACATAGTTGATCCTCCTGACAATACAATGTTCCCATACAATCCTCTCCTCACATCAATTGGGCATGACTGGATGACTTCATCTACCATCTCATTCAAAGGCACTGTGAAATCAGCATTAGAGAACTCAGGGTGAAAGAAAATCTCAGGTCCCAAAAATCTTTCATAACCAACATCAACAGAAAATGGGTTTTTGGTGATAGCATTAATACCCGTGTAGTTCTTCATCCATTTACCAGGGTCTGCATCATATTTAGCAAACTCCTTTGCTATGTCGGGACAAATGTAACTGTATCTTTCCTTTATAGCCTTGGCAGTCTCCAAACTTTGCTCCGGTGGGATACCTACTTCTCGTTCACGCAATAGAGATTGAATAAAAGAGGTAATATTTCTACCAGCAATGGGTATGTGTTTGATACATGATCCAATGACATATCCTTCAGCTACAGGCACTATATGGGTGACACCATCGCCACTGTCTACAACGATGCCTGTGAATGTACGTTCAGCAGACGTGCGAGACTTCCACGACGCCGCGAGCGCCAGCACGGCTTGCACAGCAATGTACAAACCAGGCACATTGAATGATTCAAACATAATCTCAGCTAGGTACTCCCTGTTCTCGGGCGTGTTTAGGGGAGGCTCAGTGAGCAAGAAATGATGATCTTCCGGCTCCGCTCTCAAGTATTTGAAGATACACTGTTCTATGTAACGTTCCATTAGATCCCAATCTTCAACGAGACCGTGGCGCACAGGATACTTCACTGAATACCCGGTGGCGTCGAACGCTTCATCGCCGATGAAGAAATCGAGGTCTTCCACGGCCTTAGTCATACGTCGAGTACTTTGATCGCCAACTTTCGCAGTTTCTTTTATCGCTATGGCTGACGGAATGATAAACTGCGGTTCCTTGTTGCCGGCAAAGCCCAGCTTCGTGTAGCCCGTGCCGACATCGATAACACATGCTGGTAAATGATCACCCATGACTCTATCTTTGCAAAATACTGTTCAAATCAGAATTTATAATAAAGTATAAGGAAAACTTTAGTGGGTGCGGTACAATCGCTGTGGATTCACGAATTTTGACGTATGAGAAACGTCAAATCAGCGGAAGATGATTAATAAAATTTACGTTCCATTATATGAATTTCAACAACGAGAAAAATATAATCACGTAATTGACTTACAATTATTTTAAGTAAACTATACGATTTAACATTAGACTTAATTAACACTATTTCATTTTTCTTTTTTCGGAATAATTGTAATTAATCAAGTTCAAGTGCCTACAAAAGTTTGTCTCTGGCGAGCACTGAAACTGTTAACTGTTAATTATTATAAAAAGTGGATTGAGCTGACGTCACTGGCTCCAGACTTAATAATTACTAATGTAATTACAATCCCGCCTGGGAGACATTTTGTTCCAGGCGGGATAAAGGAGATAGGTAATTGTAATTAAAAAAAAATGAAACTAAAATTTATTTTTGTTTTTGTCAGCGACAGAGTACTTTGTAATATACTGAAAATCAGCGACTACCAACACGAGCGACAGTCCTTGTGAAAGTTGAAAATTGTCCTACTAGAACCTAGAAAAAAAAAAACTTTTTTCCTAGTGTCACGTTCTTCGTTCACTTACATAATATGTACAAAATTTATTTCAAATTAATAGTAAGTACCTACAGCCACAATTTATTTTAAAAAAATCCCATTGCCTTTTACATTTAGTAGTTCCTATCTAAATACCATATAAAACTTAATTCTAAGGACACTTGCCTACCTACGCACTTTCAGTACATTACAAAGTAGGTACTCTAGTACGCACTGATAGGACCAGGTTTCTTGCTGAAAATACGCGGCATATAAGTTGTACCAAAATGGCGATCGGCCTTCAATGCGCAGTACAATTTTCGGGTCTCAATCGAAGCGGGGGCTGCGTCTAACCATAGCAACGATGGCTATATTGGTTCAACCTATTTGACGAGTACTATACCTAAATTATATTGTTATGAATTAACGCGCATAGGTCTTCGAAAAATTAATTATCTAAGTATGTACCTATTCGCCCACAGACATGCATTCACTTTACACACCGTTAAATTTTGATCGTTGTAATACCTTGGAGGGTCGATTCGGTACATGAAAAGAAAAACCTGTGTGAAAAACTATAAGTAGAATTGTAATACTTACCAACTTTTTTTAAACTCGAATTAATTTACGTAGGTATGTACGAAATTAATTTCTTAAACGTCAGCTGAGCGAGGCCAATGAACTGTGGGTAGTTAGTACTTAACGACCGACAACTACCTACAAGGTAATTGACTCGTTTACTTAATGAAATTAATTTCGTATATGCGTAAATTAATTCGTTTTAGAAAAAAAAAAAACAGCTGGGTGTTCCACCCGATGACCCGACCAGCACCACCTCATCGCTCGGTGTCTACTCGTTGACAGGTTGTCCACGGTTGGATACCACGTAGTCAACCAGTAAACGTCAAGTGATCTATCTAATAAACGTCATCAACGCATCGTCTTCGCGCGTAAACAGCACACGATCCATATATTCGGTACTAACGAGCGACACAAGGCAAGCGTGCGACTCGTGCGAGCAACGGGGATAACCCGGATAACCCTGATCACCGAGTGGTCCGCGCGTAGTCAGACCGCGGGCCAGGTCCTCCGGAGTGGTTGTAGTGGGCGTATATCCTACACAAAGAATACTAACACCGCTCGACGTGCGTTTGCCCAGTAAGGCCCCGCAGAATCTGCGTTTTAGGTGTTTACCAATCGAATGTACTCGCTTCTAGGATCATATGTACCGCTTTCTTTTTCAATGTACCTCTGTACTTTTGAAGAAAAATGCAAAAAACGTACCGCGAGCTATCAAAACTAATTACTGCACAGCCAATCGTTCGAAATACGGAGCGATCCATCCAGATATTTCGGCCGTAGGTAGGTTGCTAGGTACTGTAATACCTACCCCTCTTGCTCATATTGCATGTACACAGGGGCGTAGCTACCGCCGTATCTGCCGTATCAATTATACGGGGCCCCCGCGCTACAGGGGCCCCGACGTAGGCAAAAATTCGAAATATGTTATCTACAACCGTCTCGTAGAGTAAACCAAGCATTTGTAAAAAAGCAACATTATTTTATACACGGGGCCCCTGTGAGACTAGCTATGCCCCTGCATGTACATCAGTTGCTCAAAGTTTCCATTGTAGCACTTTAGCAGACAAGCTCTACCATCATTAGTTAACACTGAGTAACTAGAGCTTATAATACCTAGTAAAACTAGTAAATAGGGAACAAAGGCGAGTAAATAAACAACAATATTTTACAAAGCAGCTGATTTATTGTGACCTGATACTAATGCTATATTTACACAATTTACATTACAGGAATGTAATCATAACATATTAAAATTTTTGAAGACTTCAATGTTACAAAGATAATATTTTTTGTTGGATTTCCTAATAAATTTGTTACTAAAATTACCTCAACCAATTTATTGTTAGCCATTTTTGTTGCACCAAAAGGTTTCCTGTATTTATTTAAATGTTATGGAGTCACAGTGGAATGATTTTGGATGTTTTTCACTTTATATTATGAGTTATTACAACAAACAGGTTAGCAAGACACCAAGTGCAATGCATACATTTTTTTTTTATTCAGCCTTTGAATCAAATAGCACTACAAATACATGATTGACTTGAATAACTAGATTGTCTCTACATTAAACTTTTTGTGTCATTTTACCTTTTAACCTCCACTTCAAAAAAGCAAAAGCATGCTCTGTGCCATGCAACGATTTCATCCTTTAATCTGTCATGTAGTCGTGACTGTGGCGTGATGTGGGTCACGGGTCATTTTCATTGACCCATGACTGTGGCAGTCAAAAGGAACATTAGTCAATAAAGAAACATTATCCCAATCAATGGCACACAACCTTTTGCCACTGACGTTTGATTACTATTTTAAGATAGCAACACTGTCAACCAATCTCAAACTCATTCTTTATAATCTCAGCAAGCCGAAGGCAGTGTATCCTCGATCCAGATAATTTCATTTTCTCTTATTAAAAAAGCAAATATGAAAAATCCACATTCCACTGTATTTCAGATTACCAAACACTATGTAATAATGATTAGCCAAAGTTTATTTAGCCACGCATATTGAATAGAATTCATAAATCTTACTAAACGATGGTATGCATAGCCAACAAGCTTTTTTATGACATTATAATATTCATGACACAAGCTCATTTTAATTTATTTTTAATATTGTTGTTCTGAAGTTCAGTTGATAATAAAAAAATATCTCCAATTATCTCTTACACTAAAATTTCTCTTAATTCAAGTTTAAATATTAACAAATAGAATATTGTTTGTTAAATACGTGAGTAACATACGTTATATTATAAAATTCACATAAATTATGTTGGTATAGAAGGAATAAAAGTAATATTATAATATCAGTACTTGAATCAGGGTGGTAGTTCGTAAGTGCAAAAAATAATTTTAACATTGTTAAGCTAGAAAATTTTGGAATAAAAATATTTATTTATACTGCATTACACAAATCAACCAATATCACAATCATGTGCTATTGATACGTTGTTCACAAACGTTAGCTGTAAGGAACTATAATCGAGCCATGATCATTAAATTAAAACAAACATTACAGATACGAACTATCACGATAAAACCATTAAAATGACATTTTTAAATATTCCTATGGGCACATTTATACTGCTCCAAATTCTGGACGACAATATAATAACAGACAATCCATAACTTCAGTTTCCATAAATTTAAAAGAAAGAATGTTGTTAACATCATTTTCATAGACCACCTTCAATGTTACACTATCAGTATCATTATCAGACTTAATCATAAACAGAACCACAACATTGTCTTACGATACAATATATTTGCTTAAGATCGTCCATTCATGTTGTAACAACATTTAGATTTCTCACCACATCGTGTAGTCGGAGTCGTCCATGTCAAAGATGGTGAAGAAGCCAAGAATTGTGAGGTATACTATGACGTTACCGGCCAATGTCAAGTAGCAAGCGCCCCACTTAATCTGAAAAATGAAATGACAATTTAAACCACGTCGGATATATTCGACAAACACTTCATTTTATTACGCCAGGGTAGCACATCCACGACCAAATACTCCATCTCGTCAATTCTTCTATTACTTATGGGGATTGAAGTGCTAAACGAGATGCGAGTAACGCAGTCGCAAACACACGACCCTGGCGGAATAAACGAGATTGTGTACAAACATGTCCATTTTTCACTACAATTGTAGTAAAAATTACTATTACTGATTTTGACATAGATCACGTTTCCGCCGAAGCTGTTTTTTTTTAAGCATTCACCTTTATGAATGTGAAGCAAGCAAGCAAATTGTGAAGACTATGTTTGAATGTTTTTTACTACAAATTGCAATTAACCATCTATATACTAAACACACTAATAGGTAGGTATGTTATAGGCAAAAGTTTGTAAAATATGTTACTCCTTCATTCCCAAACAGCTGAAAGGATTTGAACGAAATTTGTCACACCATGGTAAGCCTTGTTTTTGAATAGGAAATGGACACTTTTTAGCTTAGGAGAATGTTTATTTGGAATAATAATAAAATACCCTCACACCATATAAAAACCTGCTCTGGCGGAAAATAAATTTATCTCAAATTACAGATAAAAATAAGTAATAAAATAATAGCCGATTTTGATCATCATCATTACTGTAAAACTTATAGAAATTGCTGGTTTAATTATTTTTTAATACTTTAATCAAAATTAACATTCGGCGCATTATTTCTGCATCAATTCAAATTCAATTCAAAAATATATTTTTTTGTTTCATGTTTCGCGTTTTATGAATTCTCATGTCTTTTGGTTTTTCAAAGCAATCGTTTTTGGAGCTATCGCATTCCATGGAAGTGGCGGGTTTACGTGTGTAAAAACAGGGCAAGCGTAGGTCGCAATTGGAGGGATGACTGCCGTGAGAATGCGTTATTTGCACTTGAAAGACAATTTGTTGCGAGCGGTCAAGATGTAATGGAGCCGCCTTTGGGCGAAAACGATTCGCAAACGAGCCTGTTTTATGTTCCCAGTGAAGGTCAGATGCTGGTCTAGTATCACAACGGAGTACTTAGCTTGCTTCTCCTAAGGGATCGATTTGCCATACATGGATGATTCACGATAAAAGCTGGTTATTGCTTTATTACTTAGTATTACTGGTAATTTGAGATACATTTCATTTCTGCCGGAGCTAGGTTTTTTTAGGCATTCACCTTTATGAATGTGAAGTCCATGTTTGAATGTTTTTAATCAATAGAACATGGGTAGACCATAATCCAGATTAGAAATATCTCAAATACATACCACTGAAGAACGGGCCAGAACGATGGGAAGTGCAAACGAGCTGACAAGGAATCCCATAGTGATAAAGATTGCTGTCTCCATACAGGCTGAGTTGCCGCTAGTGCTGTCAGTGTGGCGTCGCGCGATCATCGTCGGGATCGGGCTCAGGATGTAAAACAATACCACGAAGAATGGCCACCATAAGCTGTCAACAAGAAGCAACAAATTAAGGTAAAATATTAAAACCATCTTTGAAGAAGAACAAGCAGCACTACAACAACAGTAGGACAGTTTCAGGCTGGTATCTTCATTAGAAAAAAAAATAGTCGTTGCGACTTTAAGGCCCGTGCCTCACTGGGACGCCATGGCGGCGTAGCCAGTTCAAGACGCCAATAAAAAGTATGGATTGGCTGCGTGGCCAACAGTCGCCAGTTGAGGCACACACCATAGAGCTACATACATTTCCTTGGTTGCGCGAACTGGCCCGTGCCTCACCGGGACGCCATGGCGTCCCGGTGAGGCACGGGCCTAAGACCTCTTATGTGTCACTATTGGCGACACCACTTTTTTACCCCCAAAACAATTTTACACAAGAGACGATTAATGACGATTAATTAATCCTATACACATGAGAGTTTTTGCATTCCATAGCACTTCAAAATGTCTAAAAGGCAGGGTTCTAAAGTGGTTTGGCCAAAAATTACACATAGAAAGAGTCGCAACGACGAAATGTTCTTTATACTTTCACATTAAAATAATGAGCCATACCTACCACTATTAGTTTTTTATTGTTCAACGAGTTCTAATTTTGAGTTTTAAATTGTTTAAAAAAAAAAAGAAGTTGCACTACACTAGGAATTTCTGCTGTATCGTGGATGCATTCACAAACATAAAAACTCACATACACAAGACATCCGAGACCCGGAACGCCTATCTGTAGGACTTACAACAAAATATCTGTTCCGTGTGGGAATCGAACCCGGTTGCTGCGCTGCGAAAGCGTATCTATTCGATTCCCTGGTGTTTCAGGTCTGGGTGTCTTGGCATAAAGCTCCCACGATACAATGACCCAGCAGGCAAATCAAGACGAATAAAAAAAAACTAACAGCCGTTATGGATAGTCGGAAGCAGGGAAATTTGACTTGAGATGGTTACTCGTATTTAGGGGTATAGTGTTACCCAATTTTTAATTTTTTTATATTCCACAACTATCACACAACGTCCCGTCGTCTAGTCCCAAGCTAAGCAGAGCTTGTGTTATGGGTACTTATATATTTATAAATATATACATATTAAAGATTTATTACACCCAGACAGAACAAATGATTGTGCTCATCACACAAACATTTGTCCTGGGTGGGAATCGAACCCACGACCTTTAGGATAAAAGTCAGGGTCACTAACTACTAGACCAACAGGCCTGTCAAAAATCAATTACTGGATTGTGGAGGATAGATAGGCATTCGATCCATCTAAAATACTGATATTCAACTGCATTCGGTTAGATAGTAAGCCAACCTCTTCATAGATATTTGGGAAAAGGCTTGGCGGATTTTTCTCTAAGGAAAAATAATAATTGTTTTTTTTGGGTATCTCGCGGTCGGGCTGTCCAGTAAGACTCAAATCTGAGTTGAAAATGCGAACAAGGAACACTAGTTCCACATGTGCCTAAGAGATGTCAGCATAACTGAGCCTAGTAAGTACCTTTTAACTGGTCTGTTGGTCTAGTGACCCTGACTGCTATGCCGGAGGACATGGGAATGATTCCCACCCAGGACAATTGTTTGTGTGATGAGCACAATCATTTGTTCTGTGTCTGGGTGTAATTTATCTACAATATGTATGTATTTAGAAATATATAAATATGTTTATTAGTTGTTTAGTACTCATAACACAAGCTCTGCTTAGCTTGATACTAGACGGTGTTGTGTGATAGTTATGGAAATATATTATTATAGTAGGATTAATGACTGCTAGGGCTGCGGAAACATTTGAAACAGTTACCGTGGTCCTAGAACGCAAAAAGACAAAACATGAAAGTTTTAGTCAGATAAAGTCTGAGACATCAGAAGCGTTTATTTCAAATAGACCAATTAGGTACAGTCACTTTTGGATTGTCAAAATGTTGGTCAGTCCAAAAGAAATGAAGCTAAATTGCACGTGAAAACGCTCTAACACCACCCTAATGCGGGAAATGTGATATGAAGATTTTCTCACCTCAAAAATAAATATGAAACTTACATTATTTTTCGAGACAACAAGCAATTCACAATAAAAAAAAAACTCCAAAGAAGATTCATTGTTATATAGGCCGAGTGAATGACATTGATTTATATTTGTGTGTTAACTGATAAGATGTCTAGACTTGCAAAATATAATGAATAGCTTGTAGCATAATTTTCTGTTTACAGAATTTCCCTATTGTAGCTACAAGTAATAATTAGGATATACCATCACAGGATGGGTAGTATCCATATATGTAATGATAAATAAATGAAATTTATAGATTTATATATATATACAAAAGAAAGTCGTGTTCGTTCCACTATTTATAACTCAAGAACGGCTGAACCAATTTGGCTGAAAATTGGCAGTAAGGTAGCTTAGAACCAGGATACAGACATAGGATAGGACTTTTATCTCATTAAATAAAAAAGAAAATATATTCCAAAACCTGCTTATTTATTAGTATAGGGTAGAGTAGGGTAGAGCGGTAGCGAAGCTGCGGGTAAAAGCTAGAGAAATATAAATCACCCAATGACTTTCCCGCTCTGGATGGAACGGGAGGGTGTGTCAGACTTTCTGACTACAACCACAACTGTGTCATTCATTTGCCCTTTGCGTTCAAGACCAGAGGTTTCCTTTTCTGAAAATCCCCGCGGCTCTAGGCCCCCAGTTTGCTGACATCTCTTTAAGAAGTGCGAGAATGATTACGCGCAGTCAATGAGCTACTCATTGCTATTCGACCACAAGTCCGCGTCCACCATGGCTGAGAGTCGGCATCAAGGTTTCGGCGGTTAAGGCGCGGTCGTGAGGAAGTTTGTTACTTTTTTAAATTAACTTCAGTTATAGCACACCAGACTATAGCACGAACCAGGGCCTGGCGCGAGATATCGCAGTCTCCGATTGTCTCCACGTGGGCACGGAGACGTTCCGCCCAAACGGGGCATAATGCTATATGCTCCACAGTGTCTTCTGGTTGGTTCATGCAATGGGGAAACTCAGGAGTTTCTTCCGCTTGAATCCAATACAAGACATCCCGAACTTATCATGTCCAAAAGAGGGGGTTTAACGGCATGATTATGGCATGCCCAACTCAAACACTCTTGTAATTTCCTCTTTAGACATAGCTATATAAATGGTTAGTTAATTTTATTTTTTAATTATTTTAATCCGAAATTGTGAATTGAATTTTCTTGTACAAATTATTATAAAGCACATGATACTTGAAAATTTATGTCAATATGAACCAAGATTATAAAGATTGTATTGATAAAGAAGAAATAAAATAAACAAGATAACTACTTACTTATATCCTGGCAAGGCGCAGGCGAGAATAACAAAGGTCATCCCAATGGACCCAGCAAATGCCAGAGACACGAGACTGAAAATTAAAACATCAATTTTCATGTTTGGATATTAAAAATCAAGTAATGAAAATAAAACAAAAGAATTCTCATCAATGTGAATATTATATTCATTTTGGTGAAATTTTGTCAGAAACTTGTCAAAATAAAGTGAATGTTAGATGAATAATCTAGTTGGCCTCAAAAACCAAAATTTACCCTAGTTTCTCTTGTATTTGATGTCGAGATTAGTAGACCACAAGAATAACAATAAATCTTTTCAACAACATGAGAATTATAATCAAAATAACAATAACCCATCAAGACATCAAGTATTATAATAATGCATCTTGATTTAATCATCATTAAAAATAGTGTGACATAAGTCTCCTTTATTTACAATGTTTATTATAACTGCTATAACTTTTACATGGAAAACAGATAATTTTTTTTTTTGGAACTGGTCATCAATACTACCAAGTAACGACACGAACAAAATATAAAATTAAATGACTGGTTTTTAGAAAACACTGGTTGTTATGATGGAGTATTAGGCACATAGGTTGGAACCATAACTCACCCTGATCCGTAGAAGTGTTGAAAGGTACATGAAAAAGAATAAAACTGAAATTAGACAGCTGAATTAATAAAATTATGTGAAATATATTTGTAAATAACATGAGTCATTGTTTCTACAATGATGACATTGTTTTACAGATGAGATTGAGATACCTATAATCAAAATAAGATTGTAAGATTAGCCTTGATCACAATAACATACCCTTTATTCCAGCCATTTTTCTTATTTCAGGTTTATCAGGATTTATTCCAATAAATTCATAAATTCTCCAGTGTTAGAGAAACTTCAATGAAAATCAGCAAAGAGAATATAAGAAAATCAGGACACCACCCACAGATACATAATTCAACCATAGACAAATTAGTCGATAACCTATTAGACTACAGTCTACGATCCACGATGTGATTGGAATATACCTAGTATGAACCTGTTAGTGGCCTAGTAGGTAGGAGCAGATATACGAGAGGCGGCTGATAAGTCCTCAACCTAAGGTATTTAATGAAAGAAATATACAGTTTTAATTTTTTTGTTTTTTGATGTTATCCCCCCTAACAGTTTCGTAGCTAATCCCACAGGGGCCCCGCATCAAAATTCCCGCTGGGGCTCTATATAAAAAAAATGGTACCTACTTTTTGACAAATGCTTGGTTTACTCTACAAGACGGTTATAGATAACATGTTGTAATTTTTGCTTTGCGTCGCGTCGGGGCCTCTGTAGGGCAGGAGCCCGTATAATTGATACGGCAGATACGGCGGTAGCTACGCCCCTGCCCTCAAATACACTTTTCACAGCGTAAATATAATGTTTTTATACCATAAAAAAATCCTTTCATTTCTCTTCAAAATAGCTGTCTTCCACCGCCATTATTTCATTGTCTTCCGAAAATTTTCGTCCCCGTGGCTCCTTTTTTAAATTAGAAAAAAGGAAAAAGTCACTGGCAGCCAGATCTGATATTTAAGGTGGGTGGTCAATTTCTATAAAGCAGTAGAATTTTAAAGTTTCCCAACTCGAGCTGTGTGAATGGGCGCGTTGTCTTGCAGAAAAAGCACTCCGCGCGCCAACTTGCCACCGTCGTATTTTCTGTGCGACTGCCTTACGTGCTTGACTCATTATCTTAGCATAGTTATGGCTGTTCACTGTAGTATCTTCAGGCAAATAATCAATGAATATAATAAGTTGCTGACTTTTCCACTTTGAATTCCTTTAGTGTCATTTCCTCCATTTTATCCATTGCATTGACTCTTGTTTGGACTCGGGATTGTACTGACGGATCCACGTTTCATCCATGGTCACAATGCGATCACAAATTTCAGCCAGATTCGGCTGGCACAACTCCAAAACATCTTTACAGCGGCCTATTCGTCGTAAAGCGGTATGAGTATTCGCGATACCTAACGCGCACTAATTTTTTTCATGTGCAAACTTAGAGTTTGCAAATGATAATGCAGTCTCTCAAATTCATTCTTTACTAATCTGTCCCTCTTCTGCTATTTGACCCAATTTAATTCTGCAATTAGCCAGTTCTAATTTTTCCACAATTTTGACGTTTACTTCGGTCAAGACCGTCACAGTGCGACTCGGGCTAGGGTCGTCTTCACATATCTCTCTGACTTGTTGAAATAACCGAGCATCCGAGCCTATTTTTTAACCATCGTAATGAAGGGACGGAATCCTGAAAAACTGAAGACATCTTTTTGACAATTTATTTGGGCGTATTTCCTTTTTTACTATTAATTTAATCACAGCGCGATGTTCCAAATTTCGAGAATATCCGCAGTTTCCGTTGACACGGTGTTGTTACTTGTTCCAAAAGTAATTTGTTTATGATTATAAAAATATCTGTAATTTATAACAACAATGAGTCCCACAATTAGTGGTATAAGTAGTGAGAAGTTGAGTAATAGGTTAGTACCTTAGCAGTGGCGTAGCTACGTGAGCAAGGGCCCTGGGGCAAAAACCAACTTGGGGCCCCTAAACTGTTTAGGCTTTATTAATATACTATTATATATTATACATATTTTAAAAATTTAAAGCAACATAATCTTTAAAAAAATCTAAGTTATAAGAACATTGATCATTCACATGCCCACACAACGATCAACGACAGACATCGTCGTCGTTAATATTATAGGCGACAGTATCTTTCACTGCTTGATTACCAAATCTTTTTGAGTAGACTTTTCAACCAACTGCAGTGGTCACAATATTATCTGATTCACTAAAACTTTTAATATAATTTTTCACTTGTTCAATATGCGGTTTGTTAATCAGGCTTCGGGGGCCCCCTGAGCTTGTGGGCCCCGGGGCACTGCCCCGCCTAGCCCCTTAGTAGCTACGCCACTGTACCTTAGGCTGCAAACTTTTCAGTCACCCTGGTAACTATGGTAATAAAAAGCTCACATGTGTTATCTTGTAAATAATACAGTTTTAAAGTTGACAAATAAATATGAAAGCCTCTACCTCGTTGATTGTCTGAATAAGGGGTCCGGTGTAGTAGTAGCTATTTTAGTTATTTTAGTAGTAGCTACACTACACCGGACAGGCCGCTCGCTAGGTAGTCAAAATACAACTTTCAAAACGGGCCTTTTATTTTGTTACATTTTTTTTATCATATTAATATCCTTATCCTCCTGTTTGAAATTCATATAATTTTAGACAGTTGTTAAAAAGCAGTAAAATATTGACTTAGTGAAAACAAAGTTACAGATAACTAGCGTAATTTGTCATTCAGTTACTAAAAGGGCCATTCAACTAGCCGTAATATTAATGTTGGTTTCCGTTTTGCCAGCTATTTGCCCACGGAACACAGAAAGAACCTGGAAATAGTAAGTAGGCGTGGCACTGTCGCCGCTAGTGAGTACTGCAATACGCACTTGCTATTCAAGCGCTCTCATTCGTAGACTAGACTACGTCAACATACAATTTACATAAAATAATATTAAAACGCCTTATTGTGCCATTCTGGACTGTAAAAACCATAGTCGGACTAAAAATCTAACTCATGGAGGTGTATCATACCACCGGTAAGTATTATTTTCGAATTTATTTTAATAAAATGAAAAAAATAAATTTCGTCAAACATTGCACAAGACATACAAACAAAAATTGTCCTTAACTTCATGCAAACAAAGTTGATTTTCTTTTCCCGGTCATTAGCCTTTCTGGAATATTCGCATCTCTACCTATACTTTTGACGCTATCCAAATAGTGCGTGACTTTATCGATAAAATCAATCGACATGTATTGCATTGCCTTTTTAAAATAAAAGTATTTATACTTGAGAGTATGAGTATTAAAATACAGATAATTATTAAATTAATAAAGTTAATAAAATAAATATTGTAGGATGATATTCGTGATGCCATTTTAAATAAATCTAGCTAAAGAGCTTGGAACAACATAGGGCGTTTGAATTATACCTTATGTTTAGTCGTCGCCGGCTTCGTCCGATCACACTTTTCGTAACGAATGCATAATAACTTTAATTTCGGAAGTCAATGTCAAAAAATGAAGAAACCAAACCGTAAACACCGACTTCCGTAATCAAAGGTATTTTACATTATTTAGTTTTTTTGAAGTCAGTTGTATTTTTTTTTTTTTTGTATTTTCAATATTAAACACACAATGAAAATAAATTACCTTTTTCACTACGTGTTTATACTAAGTTCTTATTTGTGAAATTGCAAAACTTGTTACATTGTTACACCTATATGTCCGTAGTATTCAACATAAATAACATAACCTAAATTTTAAAACGGGCAACTAACTTGATTATTTAAAAGTGCCCGTTAATGTTTTAATTAAATTCTTTGATCAAAATAAAACAGTGAAAAGATTATTATACAAATATAATAATCTTTTCACTGTTTTACATTGTCTTAAACTCAAATAGCAATGTAATAATAAAACATTGCGAGGTTTTCAGCATTTTATTTCATTTACCCAGTATAAAATGAACAAATACAAACAAAATGGTATTTGATTTACATGCAAATAAATACCCTTTTTACTACGTTTAGAAATTACCCTACTACATATTAATTTCATTATTTTAATACTATCGCATACGATATTTTTTCGCATTATATTTTATGTTTGTTTTCATACTATCGATATTATTACGATCGAATTAGGGTACGTCACTATTTGAGTAGCGACCTGCATTTGTGTCAGTGATACGCCATTCAAATACCACCCTTATTTTTATAATGTTATAGTTCATACTGAACAACGCCATCTAGCGACGAGTGGCGGTACTTGGTAGTCCAAGATGTATTTCTTTCTTGTTTTTGTCAATTTGATTTATAAATCGTCGACATTAAAGTTGCATTTCGTATAACATTTTCTTTTTTAATTTGTTTACGCCCAATTTTTGTTTTAGCCAATCGTATCTTCCGGTTTGCAGTAAGAGTAAATCGTAAATGTGTGAGTTTGGCGACACCGGTTCTGGTACAAACATTTTCTCAAGCTAGTTCTAGTGTCTTTCTGTGTTCTGTGTATTTGCCGGTGCTAACATAAGTAAAATAATGAACCTAACATAATTTAAAGGAACATCTCCTTCGAACCTATTAATGTCGTAATGCCATAAGGGGACATGCCCATGTGACACAATATGGGCACCCTATTGTATACTTTTATATTAAAAATATCATTAAGGCTGCTGGATGATCGCGCCGTTTAATTATCAGGCTAGACTGTTGTGGACACACTACAATCACGATCGTAAGTCCCCTTTTGGAGGAGTGACCGAGTGGCTGAAGTGATACCCACGTTGTCGTAATTTTTCGCATGACAAAGGTTTTAACCGGACTAGATTGTTTCCAGGAATACTTGTTTCGGATTCGGCGGGAAGTAACGCTTGTCATGATTGTGACGATCGTCCAGAGGACACGGTGGAGCATCAGTGTTCAGATAAGGACTAAACTCGAGTCGACGACGTATTGCATTCGCCGACCCTGGAACACAAGGCAAATAAGGAACTAGGAGAGGGTTTTGGCAATTAAAATACTGTTACTGCTCTGCCCAAACGCGGGAGATGCAAATAGACAGGGCCCAGTGCGACCGATGCCTGCTGGGCTGAGGGCAAATGAAGGAACTCAAATGGGTTTTAGTTAGCAAAAGTCTGATACTCCCTTCCTCTCCAACCAGAGTGAGAGAAGTTATTTAATAATTTTCCCCCTCAAAAGAGCTAGGCTGTTATGCTGCTGAATGGCAAATTAAGCTAGCTGCAACATAAATAAAATACGCTAAGTCGGCAATGGGTACATTATAATCGTGTGTGTTAAAAAAAAAAACATTTTTTATTGATATGAATTATTATGACTAATACGAGTTTTCTGTGAGTCAAAAGACTTAAGCGAAACCTGTCAATTAAAAAAGTTACCGATGTACTTCCATTTTATCAAAAAGTCGATTTTGTACGTTTCTTTTGCACAGATTTCATCAGGCGGTACGGGCACGGGTACGGTACATCACTAGTGTCGAAACTACGAAGTAATCTCTAAGCAGTCTGTGGTCGAAACTTTGCTCAAGTTATTATTTCATGTTTATTGTTGATCAAGTTCAAAGAGAATATAAGCACTACGTTTAATCAAGTTATTTGTTCAGGAAGTACTAATATTCTCAGGAAAATACTTCGTTAGGTTATCTCACAGCTAGCTAACTACCATGGATGACGATGCGGAAACTTATAAACTATGGCGTATACGTAAAACAGTTATGCAGGTAAGTGAGGTTATGTTATGCGTGAAAACTTTATGAAAATTGTGAATAAATCCCAATATTATTATTCTGTTATCCTGTTTAATTCTGCTGTCCAATTATGTTATCCTGTATAGTGTTTTATATCCAAAATGATTCAGAATACTTTTAATTCACATGTGGAAAGTTTATGATCAAATACTAGTTTCCAATTTATGAAGCTCAATATTTTATTTTGTATTACAGTTATGCCATGACCGTGGGTACTTGGTGACGCAGGATGAATTGGACCAGACGCTTGAGCAATTCAAAGAGCAATTCGGTGATAAACCCAGGTACAAACATCCTTTATGGTGTCCACTAAGTTTTTCGTTTCGTGGTTGGGGAAGGGGAATATAAACAGACAGTACTTACCAATGTGTAGTTTAGCTGTCTCGGACACTGTCCGATTTACTAAAGTTTTCCTTATTTTCTCATCTAAAACCTCCATACTTATAAATTTTGAGAACTGCTTACTTAAGTTTTTAGTAAAATGCGTACAAGTATAAAATTGTAGCATGTGTCAATTTTGTCATTTGTAAAATTAGATTCCAAATCATATGTTTTTGACATTATTCATTTTTTACATCACAGTTTGATATATCTTGTAAGGCATAGTGTAGCTGATTTTTTTGTTTTACTTATGGCCTAGCCTTATCATGCAAAAAGTATTTAATAATTTTTTAACATGTTTATTAAATGTCACCTTTGAAACTTAGTCATAGTTTTGAACCAAATCATTAATTAATTATTAAGCAATGCATGAAATAAATTAAAGACATAATAATCTTCTGTTTCAGTGAGAAGCGACCAGCCAGAAGTGATCTAATTGTGCTTGTAGCTCACAATGATGACCCCACAGATCAGATGTTCGTTTTCTTCCCTGATGAACCTAAAATTGGTATCAAGACCATCAAAACATACTGTACTAGGATGCAAGAGGAAAATATTCACAGAGCTATTGTTGTTGTGCAAGCAGGTAACAATTTGTTTATTTTGTGCTAAAAAACATGATGCAAAAAGATACCATTAAAGAGCCTAGTCAGCTACATACTCGAAACCATAGTTACCTTCTTTTTTTAACCAAGTTATTTAATGGTTTGCTACTAATGGCTTTTTGCCAGCATTGCCAGATGTCCCGATTTTTAAATCAAAATGAAACACCTGCGCAAAAGCGCGGGACAGGCTCATTCCCGCTTTCGAGAGATATCTCGACTATATGTGCAGCGTGCTGAGGAAGCGCGGCCGGGTGACAAAGGCTATGTGAACTAGCTGCCTGCCGATAGGGTGAATCTGATTTAAAATACTTATCACATTTTTATTAAAATAAATTTTCTTTGTTTATTTTTGCTATGTACTGTCATGTACTCGTAATTTAAAATTCAGACAAAATAATATTTAATTACTCAAACCCCAAGCGGGCACCGGTGTCTGCACACCTATTGTCTGTCTGTGTCTCTAATTATAGTATTCAAAGGGTTAAAACTTCTGATATAATTATACGTTTTTTTACTATGTCCCGCTTTCGACGAAAGAATCACGATTTATTCACTAAAATGTTTTAAAATCCCAACTTGGCAAAATAAAGATCTGGCAACGCTGCTTTTCACCCATTAGGAGCTGTATTCTATGGTTGTAGAGGTTTCCGGTATAGTCTTTCAGTGAGGGTACACTATCTTAATGTTGACTTAAGGGTACACTATCTTGAAAACTTGATTTTAATTATGTTTTCCAGTGGGTTGTTCAGTACAGTGTCTCTTACTTATATATATATATATATTTAAATATATATATTATTTATTGCTTGTATTATATGTATTTTATTAGTTATGTATTGTATATATGTAAATAGTGCACCATAAACTACCTGCGTATCTTTTTCTTCTTCTCTGTCAAATCCATCCAAAGGTTGTCTGTAAGAGATCGCTTTTAGCGATAAGACCGCCCATTGTGACACCCTATTAATTTTAAGTTCTTAATGAAATTTTACTTTTTGGTGTACAATAAAGAATATATCTATCTATCTATCTATCTTACTAGTGTATAAAGTTTTAAAACTTTTAATGACTAAAAGGCCAGGTTCAGAATTGTTTTTAATGTGGAGCACAGAAAATCGTTTACAAGGTATACTTGTAAACAATGTTCTGTGCTCTATGTACTGCAGTTTTTTCTTGCATTGAATTGCATCGCAAAAGTAATGGAAGCTTTGCTAGAAACCATATTAGGAGAAATTAGTGAAAGTCCTAAGCAAAGTTTTGTGTCTTTACCTCTCTATTTACCTCTGAATTCCTATTTACCCCATTAGAGAATAACTTTGTGAATTTTTGATTTTTAGTAAAAAAGTGATTTATTCAGTAATTTTGCATTAGTGAGTAAAACCTTCCTTTTCTTTCTTCCAGGGATGACGCCCTCTGCAAAGCAGTCTTTAGTAGACATGGCACCCAAATACATTCTAGAACAGTTCCTGGAGTCAGAACTGCTGATCAACATCACGGAACACGAGCTGGTGCCTGAACACATTGTGCTGACTCCTGATGAGAAGGCTGAGCTTTTGACTAGATAGTATCCTTTTTAACAGAATTCTATTTTCAAATTGTTATTCTACTGTCCATCTTACTTATCTCTTAATTTGGATTTTGGATGATAATTTGTATATAGAACAAAAAGTTGTGGTTACACCTAAATATTATAAATTACTGATAGTGACACCAAAAAGCAAACACTTGATATATATCAGGTAATATATTCATCATCACAAGCTTTAGGTTACACACAAATGAGTGTTAATGAAATACGCATGTATATTTAGACTCTAGGAACACTGAATTCCTTCATAGACACAGTAAAAATTTAATGAAACCCATCAAATGATGGCCGCTACAGTCCATGAAATACGGCCCATAATGTAGTGAAACCAAACTCCAATAAAAGGGCAGATAGATAGACGCCTAAAACAAGCAGGGAGGCCTAATCTACTTCTGGAGAGGTGGACTTGATTGAATGACTGTCACAGACTCAGTGCAGAATACCAACTACAATATTGATAGCTTTAAGTTGGTAACACAATTGAGTACTATTTCTATGACAATGTTTAGTTTTAGTATGATTTAAAAAAGCACCCATATTTTTGTTAAGACAGTCCTAACACTTTTTTTTCTGACATTATTTGTTTATTTTTCCTTAACTATTAAAACAGTAAATTGAAGGAGAACATGTTGATGAGAATACAGGCTGGTGACCCGGTAGCGAGATATTTTGGACTTAAGAGAGGCCAGGTTAGTTGAAACAATTACATTTAAAATAGTACATTGTTACCTTAGGGTTGAATGTAACTTATCTAGTCCCGAGAAGAGTAGTTCGAGGGATTAAATAAAGTTTTTAACCCGAGGTAAACTTCCACACTCACATACATTATAGTAGATAATAGCTAACATACATTCAAAATAATAACATAGCTAAACATGTTAAATGTTAAACAAATATTCGTGTAAAATAATAAAGTACCAAGTCGTAATCGTGCTATATATACCTATCACTTTTATCTATAAAGATGGTACAAAAATAATTGTGCGTATCTGTAATTTAAAAATGATTCGCTTTTGCCTATCTATGTCAGTTGTAAATTAAATTTTGCATGTTAACTGCATCGCGGAATAGCTAGTAAATGGAGTAATAATTTTAAATACTAGCTCCTGCCAGCGGCTTTGCCCGCATGAAACTAAAAAATGGTCCCAAGGGAACGTACTCCCGGGATAAAAAGGATCCTATATGCTGTGTGTGTTCCACCCTGATCCGCCGTTTGAGCGTGAAGGATTAACAAACTTAAACAAATGGACTTTATAATATTACTAGTTTCTGACAGCTGCTTCGCCCACGTTTTTTCCACGAGTTTCGTAAAATTAGCTCATAGCGGATTTTTACACCCTACCTATAACCCTACAAACTTAAAATTTTGTAGGTAGGTTCCAACCTGCCTGCCAAATTTAAATTTAATTGTGTGTAGGTGTTACAGTTTCTGAGATTTCGTGATTAATCAGTGAGTGGTATTTCGCTTTTATATGTATTTATATATCCTTTGTGATCCAATCAATAAATACATCAGCTAAAAATCATCACTTAAAACAGTCTCTGTGTCAGTTGCGAGACTAGATTCTTATCTGGTTACCTATTACTCACTCGGCGTGGAGCGTCGAGAAGCAACAAACACACACTCCCAAACTTTCGCCTTTATAATATTTGTCGCAGCAAATACGTGAAACGATGTTCAGTTTTTTCAGTGAAATACTCCCTCCAATGAGCATGAGCTGAAGTACTTAATAATCATTATTAAGGAAAATCGTTTATTTAAAAATTAAATTTGGTTGCTAATAAACATGGTAAATGTAATTTTTGAATCACAATAAATATAATTATGAATCGAGGAATCGTATATATTTATGATGGTGCACGGCAACTGGGTTTTGTAACCACAGTTGCAAATCTACTGCTTAATATACAGTAGATATATTTTTTAAAGAAAATGGAAGATGAATAGAAGAAATAAATGGATTGCACCGACACCAAGTTACATGAGACAAGGGCAAGAAGACAATAATAGATGAGATTGTAAAATTGAATCGGCGTTTCCGGGATTCGTCAAGCTTCATTACCTCGATGCTTTTCTGTTGGCCAATTTAGAATCTGGCTTTCAGGGGTTGCAGTGGGAAGAGTGTGGCGGACTTGTCTTAAAAAAAAATCAATGACACATGCTTTGTTACTCCATTTGCTAACTACGCTGTGATGTAGTAGCTGTAGATAAATTTTACATGCCAATGAAGATGTTACGTACCAATACATGTTATGGGCATATTAATTTGTTGTGCTGAATCGTCATGCAGAAAACTTGAAATTGTCCAATAGGCTGGCACCATGCATTAGGTCATCTATAAAAAACTTGTAACACTTTTTATGTACTTATATAACTTTAAAGGTGGGTATGCAAAAAGTTTTACTGATCATGACCAGCCAGTAATACTTCAGTTGGTTTTGTAATTTTTTTATTAGCCTCTTGTGTCCCACTGCAGGGTAAAAGAAGAATTGAAGGGATCCATTTTTCCACTCTTCTCTGTCCTTAGCTAGTCCTGACCAACCTTTTAGGTTTCGTACTATAGTGAATTTATTTTTATCGTAATTCTTAATAACTAAAATTCTTGGAGCTGTTTGAAAAGTGTCATTCAATCAGCATATCCGTTTCCTAATTAGTCAGAGCCAGCTTCCTATTACGTGAAACTAGCACTCATTATTTACAAGAAGCGACTCTATATCTAACCTCCTCCAACCCAGTAACTGGGTAACAAATGACACGTCACTCATTACCAGACATTTCTGGCTTTTGATTTTTCATAACCGCTGTCAAAGATCTACCCGCCGGCATCAACTACATTTTTTTTGAGATGGGAAGTCATCCAATGATTTCTCCCCTCTGAAGAGAGTGAATATGCCAAATTTTTACTGATTAAAATCACACCTGTTTCCTTCACTTGCACTTAGTTCTGACCACGGATTTCCTTTTCAGAAATTCCCACTGGCCCTGGCGGGACACCAACGACATCACGTACTATCCAAAGACTTTTTTTCACTTTGAATATCGTCTAGTGCGTCTCTTATATGAGAGTATCTGTATACCATTACACGTGCATCTTCGGACTCCGAGCCGGAACGAAACTTATGTTTTTAATTTGTTCACAGGTGGTGAAGATCATCCGATCATCAGAAACAGCCGGGCGATATATTTCTTATAGATTAGTATGTTAGAATAGGATTATTACCAATAAATAATTATAAGTTTTTACTTCAATCGCATTTTTATTTCATACTTTTTAGACTTACGCACTTTCGAATAGTGTTTAAAGTACACAGTATCAAACTATTACTAGGAATGAGGTACTTCTGTGCGTTTACTAACATATACACTCATAATTATACACCGTTAAATTTTGATCGTTTTAATCCCGTGGATGGTCGATTCGGTACATGAAACACTATTGATTTGTAAAGATGAAATTAAACAATAAAGTAATTTTTTTTAACTCGAATTGATTTACGCATGTACGTAATTAATTTCTTTAAGTAAACGAGTCAATGACCTTGTAGGTAGTTGTCGGTCGTTGCCTACTAACTACATACAGGTCATTGAACTCGCTCAGCTGACGTTTCACGGTGTATACGCATTTGACAATTACAAACTCCGCAATACGCATTTGACAATTACAAACTCCGCATGATTCATTATTTCTAGAATAAAAAAAATCTCAACATATTATGAAAAAATCGTTTTTTATACGATAAATAATATCCATAACCGTGTCTGATTTAGAAGGCTAGAGTGAATAGGCTCTAAACTAGTGCGCCTTACCATCAACGATTGTATCACTGCTTACCACCAGGTGGGATTGCAGTCAAGCACTAGTTTATATCAAATAAATAAAAAAAAAACATTTGGTGTACGTCTGCTCAGAGCTTACATACAAAACTATGAAACTTGTCGAAGAAGTTGTGAATAGGCTTACACCAAGCTTATCATATCGAATGTCTATGAAGTTACGCGCCCGTGGACAGTAGGTTTCAGTATCTTTGTCTTTCGTCAGTACCTTTTTTTTAATAATTTATTTAGTTGATTGACAAACTAAATATTAAGTTTTTCACTATTGGGAAAATCCTATTGTTTTGCTGCAGCACTGGCCAACGCTGAAAACCAGCGCTGTGTGCTCATCGCATTGTGCATGAGGGCACAGCTTTATGCTGAGCGTTCAGCCGTTTTGCACGGATGTGGCGCATATTTTTCCTTTAAAATGTTACTCGTACGTTTTTCTAGTTTTTAGTTGCGTCATTCCGTGTAAATAAACTGTTTTTCTTTCTTTTTCTCCAAATAAACTTAGGATTAAGTAATTTTTTGATACACGTCGGATTTTTTTTTTTATTACCATTGTTTGTATAAAACTCATGAGCCTTCCTTGGTCTTATCTAAGTACCTACATTATATAAATACCTACATATTATAAAATCCGGTCAATTGAGACTCGGACTTGCACATTGAGGATTCTGTACAAACTTACCTACGAATCGCAAAAAACTATTTTTCTGTGACGTAGGTAACAAAAAATTGACGACAATTTTCTGTATTTTTTCCTACACTTGTGCTATGAGACCATGCTTTATGTCAAAGGATATAGGAGAAGGATCGATCTTTGTAAGGAAGTTCGACCAAGTGCTGCCCAGAATGAACACATAGTGCATTTTGTTCCTCAGGCCAACACCAATCAGTAAACTGAAGCGCTCCAAAATCTGTACCAAGTACCAGGAGTCAAGAGAAAAAAAAATGTGTTGTTGTGAATGATTTATTTTCGAAAAGTAGCTTAGTGATAATTGTTTTTAGCTTGATTTGATTGATTACTACCTGTAACATATAATCAGTAGTTAATTAAATTGACAGTATTCTAGGTCAACGAGAAGAACCCTAAACCCCTTATTACAAAACGCGATCTAAAATAGTTCCGGGACTATGACTAGGTTTAATACCTACCGATTAAACGCTATCTAAATATAGTTTTCGGGATTATTATTAAATTTAGTACCAATTAAAAGCGATCTTAATGTATTTCCGGGACTATTATTAGATTTAATGCCAATTAAAACTAGTAATAGTTCCGGAACTATTTTAGAACGCGTTTTGGAATAAGACGGTATAGGTTTGGATTTGGTCAAAATATGCGTCTAAACAGAGCAACGGAACATATAAACCTCTTTATCTTTAGATTGTGTTGACTTAGAAGTTTGAATTTTTCACTGCTGTTTAAGTTAGCTGAATTGAGTATTTGGTATTCATTGGAGCTTCATACCTCCATGAGTTCCTGAAAAAAAGGTCTTGACAGGCGCAGACGGGCAACAAAGTGATCCTCTAAGGGTCGGAGAGAGTCGGTAATAACGGATTATTACCGACTTAGGTAGGTACGGATCTCTAAAAAAGAATAATTGAATTAAATAACGAAGCGAAGAAGTGTTTGAATTGGGCCATTAAATGTTCGTTATCTATAATTCAATCAATTACGAGTATCATTGCATGCAATCAATAACTTTAACAAACGATACGTAGCTGCAACCGATACGCTTAACCGAAATAAACATACAAATTACCATCACAAACTTCATATTTTGTTATGAACTTTCATAAAATACCATGATCTGTGTATAATGGAATCACGCAATGGTTATTGTACTGGGTAATGTGAGCACGCGATGCGCAAACGCTTCACACGGCGCGGCCGCAGCATGGGTTGCGCACGTCGCGAAATTCATGTGCAATTACAATACTTACGCGCAAACCGACGGGTCTATATGCCGGAAAGGCTTGCAATCTTTCTGACTACGATACGACAAAACTTTAATAATATGTTTTGACTTTAAAATAAGTATACGAAAACGAAACGAGTGACTGAAAAAAAATCTTTTAAAACTGATTTTTCTTTCCTGAAACATTCGAGGAAAAATAAAGAGGAGGTTCTTCTTTTGAGTAACGTGTCCTGGATGTGTTTTAGTGGTTGTGAAAAGTATAAGGATATTTTGTTATCTGTGGTGAAAGGATTCCTACAGACTATTGTTCAATGTTTGTGAACATCACTGAATAATTTCCCGGTAAGTACCTACCTCTAAACTAGTCTAGTTATTTCACACAGGAACAAAATTGTTTTTTAGTGCTGAAGTTTGGATTTAAAGGCCTTTCCGAAAGAGGCATAATCCCGCAGCACACAAGTTGCACTATTACGGCGGTCGACCTTGAATAGTAACCGATTTTCGGGTCTCAATCGAAGCGGGGAGTTGTCCGTAACCATAGCAGCGGGTTCAACTTATTTGCCGCGTACTATTCATATGTCTTGCCTATACATGGATGCCTCATTAGTCTCGTGATCGCTAGCACGACTGCTGAGTAAGTAGTAGGGACCGGGTTCGATTCTGGGGTCAGGCAAAAAGTGCTATTGAGGTTTTTCTATTAAGATTTACTTTATAACAAGCCGCAGTTTGGAAGTTGATGGGCAGCATTCTTCCAAACTCTGGACTCCTGGCTTTTGGTCCTACGCCTGATCTCTAACCGGTTGTGCCCGATTGTTCTCCCATTGGACTGTGAGAGTAAAGGAATCAAAAGGAAAAAGATTTAAGTGTTCCTACATTTGTATATCTTCTGTGTACAGGACTAATCTCTGTTGAGATTGGCCACCGTAATTCGAAATTCGACATTATACATTAGTTGCTGCCATCAACGTGACTAAAAAAATTATACCAAAGGGACATAAAGGTGGATAAAAAGCCTATCCTATTCTAGGATATGATCTGACCGTGTATTTGTTCAGCCGTTCGAGCGTAAAAAAGTAACAAATATACACAAACATTCGCCTTTATAATAATAAATGTGGTCTGTACCATCTTACGAGTATACTGTACCATCTTACGAGTGTACTATACCATCTTACAAGTGTACTATACCATCTTACAAGTATACAATACTATCTTATGGTTACGATTAATCAACCATTCAATTACTGCACTACAGACATGCTTAGGTACACGATGATGTGTTAACGAGAAGAGAAAATCATGTGTTATGTTACAGGAAGTATATTGATGTTCAGTTTTTGTTTCATAAACTGGTTCTTAAGTTGTCTGTTATGCTCTTAGGATGTTTTTATCATACGGATTTTGTCACGCATGCAGATTTGTTTCACATGCAGAAAATTTGAAAAGGCAAAAGAATGCGCTCCGCGTGCGTATTGCACATTGCAATAAATACTTGTGTGAAAAGGACATTTGCTTAGGTTACGCATGCGGAACAAATCCGCATGCGTGGTGAAATCCGCACGATATTAAAAACACCCTTATTTTATTAGATACATACGCTTTAGTGAAGGCATTATAATGTTAGCTAGTTTACATTAGGTAACATTTAGTTTAATTTATTAGCAAAAGGTTTTAATTTTTGACACGGTTGGCGCAGTGGTTTAGTGATTGCCTGCTGCATTGTGTGTTGTGGGTTCGATTACCTCACGGAAGAAATTATTGGTATCACGTAGGACACTGTAGTGTTCCGGGTCTGTTTTATGTATGTGAGTTTGTATGTTTGTAAACGCACCCACTATACAGGATTTTTTCCTAGTGCAGGGCAGAGATTATTTTTTACTAAGTTTTATAATTTGGGCTGGTTGGTTCGTTGCTAGAGTTTTGCGGTTTTAAAAACCGATCCTTCGACAGGACAGGAGGTCTTTCCAATAAATATGGTGAATCTTTACATGTTGCTACAAAAAATATAAGATCATTTTACGTTCATAATGCGTCGTTCATTATTCTTTTCTGCTTTCTTAGGGCGCCTTCAAATTAGGCTATTTAGAATTAGGCAAATAGAATAACAAAGCAGCGGACGCTTCTCAAAATCTCATCATCATCATCATCTTTTCTTGGACATAAGCCTTCCCGAAGTGTCGCCACAACGAACGGTAGGTACATTGCGTTTTCCATCCATCAGATTCCCGCGACCGTCACCAGGTCATCGGTCCACTTTGTGGGAGGCATTTGAACATTGTGTTTTCCGGTACGCGGAAGGCTTAGAGTCCTGGATATTTAGGCACCTACCATATTTTTTTTTCGGTAGGAAAATCATCCAATGACATCTTCCTTAGGCGGGGATAGTGTCAGATTTATACTGACTAAAATCCACTCTTGTTCCTTCGATGCCTTACATACCGGGGCCGAATCTTCATTTCATAAATCGACCCTGGCGTCACTAGGTGTCGACTCTGCTGGGCCCCTACGGTTTGCTGACAACTAATTGAGGCGCACGTGGAACTTACCTACCTACCCAATCTCATTAGTAAAATACCCGACGTAATGTACCTAATCACCTAGATTAGATTGTGTTTGTAACTCCATCATAGTACCCACTATTGCAACAGTTACTCCTAATTCTCGATCACGATATCGTGATAATGCAACATGGTCCTATAAATTTGTACAAGTACCAACTACCTACCTAGATAGTTAACGAGATTTTGGACAACGTTCGCTTATTGGTATGCAATTCGAGCAATCAATGAACACTCACGAATTCACGATATTCTTGTACATAAATGAGAAGGCTCTTCTTATTAAGCATGAGCCTAATCGGCCTTGTAATGTTCGCACTACTGGGACAGGGGCATAGCTACCGCCGTACCAGCCGTATCAAAATCTGTTTATATGACAATGCATGCTTAGCTAACTGATGGCTTTCTAAAACCAATTTATGCGGACTCCCTGAAGATGGCAGACTAGTTATTTATTATTATATACCCTTATAATATAGGTGGGCACACCATAATCATTTGGTAAATCCTCTTTTTGAGGAGTGGCTGAAGAGGCGTCACGGCGTCCTCACCTTCCGCACGACGCAGGTCCTCACCGGACATGGTAAATTCGTGAGGTTCCTGCATCGAATACAGGCGGAAGAAACGCCCGGGTTTTACCACTGTGTGGACTGCCCGGTAAACACGGAGGAGGTGAGCGGAGTACGATCGTATCCTCGTGAAGGCGCAACATTCCTGCGGGATTGTTATAAAAGGCTTGACTTCTTCAATATGAAAGGGCAAAATTGTGTTATGAGAAGACACATTCAAATTTTTTGACTGTTTACAAATATCTCATGACAATACAAAAGGCCTTCCGATAGTTTCGAACAATGATCACTGCTATGCAACAAACAAATAAACAATCTAGCTACACATGAATAATTTTTTTTCGGTTCGGGCGACCACAACGCATGTTAGTATATCTACAGTTGAACTGAGAAAGTAGCCATTGATTTAGTAGCCCTTAGTGTTTCGAAAAGTCCTTCACACATGTACGACTTGCGCATAGTGGTACAACACCACGTCTCCTCAATGTTGCGAGAGTTCCGGCGGGATTTCATAGCGGTATGGAGAAAGCGCCTGTTTCAACCTAGCGTTTTTCTTGCTAAAATCGCGGCAGCAAGTCTTCTCTTCCTCTTGAGGAGTGTCTTCTCTTCTCTTTGAGGAGTGGCTGGAAAGGCGACACGGCGTCCTCATTTTCCGCCTGATGCAGGTCCTCGTCGGACTTGACGAGTTCGTGAGGTTAGTGTCGCCATTGTGTGGATCGCCGGACACGATGGAGCATTCGGTGGAAGTCTATCTCGCTTGCACAGTTTACTGCCGTGTTCTCGTGGGAGCGATTGGCAGTGGCGACAGCTGGTTCAGCCCATGGTCTGGAACGAGAGGAAATGAGAAGCGGACATCTACTGCAAAGCAGTAATGCGTGCGAAGGAGATGACCGCAACCGTGAGAGCACTGACATGCTCACACCTCAGCCGCCACCATCGGAGACGCTCTGTCCTGCATTCAAATTTAAGGTTAGAGTTAACTCTAATGACGTCTTCAGAGTAGATACTCTACACTGGCACTTTTGAACGCGAACGTAGAGTTCAACTGTCAACGTCAAGCAAGTGTCATTTATGGCCGCTTACACCAACCTACCCTGCGGAGTTATAGTTAGTTGGGTTAACTCTAGGGTGGCTACTCGAGTCATAAAAGAACGACCCTGAATTACAACTTGAAGCATTTTTGAATGATTGGGGGTTTTTTTTTTTTTCAAACAACAAAACAACACCATTATTTAAAAACGTTTTATCGTCAACATTTTTGTTACAGAAAAATATAATTCTCAAAAAACAAACTTTCACAGATTTCTGCATAGCTCAAAATTCTATTAGCTACCCATCCGATGAAATGGATCCCGGACGGTCGGTCACGAGAATCCAATTAGAAAGTAAGAAGAATGGCATTAAAATATCTACTAAATTAAAATTACTTGAATTCTCATCAAACCGGTATTTCACAATCCGCAATATGTTCCAACGTTTATCTAAAGTATTATTTTAGTGTAGCTAGAAGTATAGAATTATTGTATAAATTATACAAAGGGCCTGTTGTCTCTGAAATATAAAACATTATCTTGAAGTCAATTCTTATGGAAAATTCAAATCTATGCTAATAAAATGCATTGTCTTTTATGACTGACTAAAGGATCAACGCACAGCCTAAACCGCTGATTGTAAAGACATGAAACTTGGAGGATATGTTCTTTGTACCTATAACGTAGTCATCCGAAAAAAGGATTTTTCGAAATTCCACCTCTAAGAGAGTCACGCCGCCGCCGCCGCCGGGATTCCGATCCCGATTTCCGGCCACCGTAGGCGCGGGCTCGCGGACGCGACGGTGGGCAATGGGTAGCTCGCTGTCCGTCCGTCTGGTAACAGACCGGTCCGAGCTCAGGTCGTCTACGGCGCGCACTGTTCCCGCGCGCCTCGAGGAGTTGTCAGCAAACTGTAGGGGTCCAGCAGGGCCGAAGCCTACTGGGGCCAAATGTTATGTGAGAATGTCACCACAGGCCCCGGGACAAAGGCAATGAATGGCAGGGTAGGTTTTTAGTCAGTAAGAGTCTGACACTATTTCCCGCCCAACCCAAGGGCGGGACTTGTCATTGGATAATTTTACCTACCATTAAAAAAAAACCTCTAAGAGAGTATAAAAGGAGGGTAAAATTTGTATGGAAAATCCTACTTTCACGTAGGTGTAGCCACTGGCTGAAGCTAGTCTATATACATATATAAAAGGAGAAAGAACTGACTGACATATCAATGCACAGACGAAACTATTGGGATTAGGTACGTGCAATTTTGCACAAAGATTCCTTTTATGTTGTAAGCGACCACTTTGAGAGGATGAAGGGTGTCCAAAGTTTGTATGGAGAATTCTACCTTTAAACAGACGAAGCCGCTGGCAGAACATAGTCAATTTATATAAACATAGAAAGTAAATAGGTAGGTACATAATTATGATTGAAAAAGTCGCAGTTGGTACGTGTTGGCCCAGTGTTTGTCAATTACGGGCGCGCCTCTTATGCACGAGGTTGCAGGTTCAAAACCTTGCCCAAGTACCCATATGTGAAAGCCTATAATCATGGAAAAATATTTACCGTGAAAACGGTAAGGTAACTGTTATACATAGTAACAACTTTTGACCCACTCAGTTTATGCAAATCATGTTTTCTAGTGGAGTAGAGCTTTTACGTTTATGTTTTTAGCCTTTTAATAATA
Source organism: Leucania comma (assembly GCA_958295575.1). Classification (NCBI taxonomy): domain Eukaryota; kingdom Metazoa; phylum Arthropoda; class Insecta; order Lepidoptera; family Noctuidae; genus Leucania; species Leucania comma. Next base: position 13,205,166 of record OY282480.1, on the reverse strand, counting down.
ATAGTAAACTTTGATGTTTTTGTTGGTATATGATACTGCAGCACCATTACACAGATTTCTTATTGAAATTGAATATTTTATTAGACTTAATAAAAAGAAGATACATAATAAATCTTAGGCCGTGTTTACGGAGACGCGGCGCGTTGGGCGTTTCGTCGTACATTGCAGCAGCGGCCCGCGTCATCGCTCGCGCAAAAACCAACCTAATGCAATGTATGACGAACCGCCCGACGCGCCGGGCAATGCGCCGCGTCTTTGTAATCGAGCACTTACTGTTTGTTAAAAAATACCTTTAAGGGGCATGTGATTTTTGATGATTTTAAATTCAACATCACGTCTAAACGACTAGTCTGTAGATTATGAAATAAATATATGTTAAACTGGACTATTTGCCTAATAATTTTATACGAATTTTTACCTAAATTTTTTTCATAGAACTTGGTGTGATTTATTTTCAAAGTAATGTCTAACACAGACGAAAAAGCGAAGATCAGGCAAAAACCATTGGGTGTATTTTTATGAAACTTTCACTAATTAAAAGATAATTTAAGTACCAAACTTTTGATATACGGTTTTTATTCTTAATGTGTTTAATTAATGAGGGACATATTTATTATTAGAATAATCTTGATGCGCCCCAGTGACGCTAGCTCCATATTTGTTCGCTCAAGGTCGCTGACTTTTAGTATTGTCTTATAGGGACTTCAGGTAGGTACTGTATGATCCACGGCAGTAAACAGAATCAGTGGTAGTAAAATATATGTTATTCTTTAGGATAAGGTAGATAGTGTGTTCAACACATAATACAGCTAATTTTGTACGATAGAAAATATCTCGAAAATGTCTTTTTTTTTAGGTGGGAAATCATCCAATGGCCTCTCCCTCTCTGCACAAGGGTAGGTGTTAGACTTTTACTGATTAAAACCCATTCCTGTTCTTCTTTGAAGTAGTTCCAGGGCCCCAGTAGACTTCGACCCTGCTGGGCTCCTACGGTTTGCTGACATGACTTTCCGTACAAGTTTTAATTTAATAATCAAATATTACAATTACTTTTAGTAATTCGCTAAAAACCTTCATATTTGCATTGTGTTTTTACGGATCGCTTTCTTTTGTATGCAGTCCGAGAGTGACCGCACTTTTGGTGCTGTGTAACCGTAGTCCTCTTAAAAAGGAATACTAATTAACAGTATTTTGGTACCAGGACTTGTCTAGACATGAACTAGCTGATTAATTTATTTCGTGATTAGGAAGGTATGTGCAAAAAGCTGAAATGTCTGACGTGGTCTATGATATGATAAATTACTGTAAAGATAATCGCAAGTGAATTTCGATGGTACAACATTCGTACAAAAAATAGCTCACACTTTTTTGGTACAGTCTGCAGTACCATCTATGAACAAGTATTAATTTTAAAAATAAAAAAATACTAAAGAAAGAAAATATTAAAAATAATATCAAAACAAAAAAAAATTAAAAAAAAAGAGAGAGTGAGTGAGTGTGGGAATGACTTACTGTACAATATTTTGTGCTACTTTTCTTCTTATAAGAAGATGGCAGGACTACCTAGACAAATTTCTTCAGAAATAGGATATCCTCAATCTCCTCGAAAGATGGAAGGGGTGCAGGCAGACCTTTGCCCAAGAGTGGGAAAGAATATGTTAGAAAAAAAAATACAAAAAAAAAATACATTAACGTTTCAAGCAGTTATGCTAACTCTACCGCCTCCGTAAAAAAATCATAGACATTTAGATTACAGTGTAATCAATGCGTTAGTTACAGTCATTGAAAGTGATAAATGACACGATGATAAATGTCTAAGAGATAACTTGAACTGTTTGATATTCCCTATGTTTCGAAGATTTACATAAAGAAAGTTTAACTTCGAGGAAATTGATTCAATAACGCATAGTACTCCGAAGCATCGTAAATTTTATATTAGAAAAATATTTGATGAATTTCTGCTTTATGTGTAACTAGTTTCTGCCAGCGGCTTCGACCGCGTGAAAGTGGGTTTCTTCATACAAACTTTGACCAGCGTTTCATCCCCTCAAGTGATGAATTTATGAAAATCCTTCCATTTTATTCACCAACACATCTTAAACGTCCATTCTTATTTGTATAAAATATCATAAAAGGAACCTCTGTGGAAAGTTTCAGCGTTCTAAGCACAAGGGTTTGGGTACGGCGTTGATGAGTTAGTGAGTGAATGAGCGGGTGAGTGAGTCAGAACTTTGCCTTTTATATATAGGAACAGTGTTTTTCTTAATCATTATTAGCTATTTAGAATAAGTAGGTAGTCAAACTTAATTAGTACATCCATACGCACAAAATATTTTGGGAATAAACTCATTGTGCATAAGTACAGCTAAGGAGTGAATGCCACTCCCTGTCGGAGTTAGTGTATTCTAATAGCTAGGTACAACCTGGCTAACCTCTATAAGTCAAGATTGAATGTTACTTCTAGGCAAGCGTGCTCCACCATCAATCCCATACTCATTTACCATCAGGTGAGATAGTGGTCAATCGTGAGCCCAATAATATTAAAAAAAAATATATAAGTATAGTTATGTGGTTAAATTATTTCTTGTGTCGTGATGAATCAACTCATCACGAGTTTATTATCTTATTTTATATTGATATGTACTAGAGTGAAAGTCTATACAGCTATATTTGGGTGTCTGCTCAAAACTTGAATGAATTGTGATGCAACCCTATACGCTTAAAAGTGTTATCATTAATTGACTCCAGACTTTTTTTTACTTTGGATAGAGTTGTGTATGACTACTATCTCACCTGATGGTAAGCGACGGTATTTTTATTTTTTTTTTATTTTTTTTATGGTAGGTAAAATCATCCAATGACAAATCCCGCCCTTGGGCGGAGCGGGAAGTAGTGTCAGACTCTTACTGACTAAAAACCTACCCCGTTCCTACGTAGCCTATCGTGCCGGGGCCGAGCATTCCTTTCGGAACTAACCCATGACCCCAGTAGGCTTCGACCCTGCCTGCCTGCAGTTAGCAGGCTGGGCCTCTTCGGTGTGCTGACAGCTCCTTGAGGCGCGCGGGAACAGAACGCGCCGTCGACGACTTGGGCTCGGTCCGGTCGGTTACCGGACGATCGGACAGCGTGCTACCCATTGCACGCCGTCCGCAAGCCCGCGCCTACGGTGGCCGGAAATCGGGATCGGAATCCCGGCGGCGGCTGGGGCGAGCGCCCCGTTGCCTCTGCCTGATGCGGTCGGCCTCCTCCTTTGCTAGCATTACTGCTTCGCAGAAGGAGGCGACCGCCTGCCATCCCTCCTCACTACGGACCATGGCCTGAACCAAGGCCCGGAAGCGACGGTATGGTTGACGATGGAGCACGCTTTCCTTCGCAGTTGGGCGGAGTGGGAGGGCGTGTCAGAATTTTACTGACTAAAACCCAGACGTATTCCAGGCCGGCTTCCAGGCAGGCTTTGCCTTCTTCCAGGGTCCCGGGAAAATAAACTATTTTAAATTCTTTTCTTTTCTTTTTTCTTTTCTTTCTTTCTTTCAAAATATTGATTTATCGAGGTTCAGAGGTTTACTAGGTTATATATTCTTATGTTTTACTTAGTTTTCATGACTGTTTCTATTTTCTTTATCATTATTCATTCTACTTTATTGTATCATTTCTTTTTTGTTTCAATTCGAACAATAGAACAGGTGAACTTCTTCATTGCGTGTCCTTCATTATTATATTTATGGAGATATATAAATAAACAGTGTTATGGGCTTCAATATTGTTTATGTACCATTGTTACAATATAGTTTTGTATTGCGACTGAATGTGGTGCCTCTTAAAAAACTAGGCAAATGCGAGTTGGACTTGCACACCAAGGATTCCGTACAAACTAACTTATATGTAAATAGTTCAATTCCTGAATAGAGTCTTGAAGATTTTTGCGATCAGCAAAAAAAAAAAAACACTTTTCAGATTGATTCCTATATTTGTGTTATAAGACCCTACGAATTATGATTCTTTTGAGAATGTCAAAATATTTTTTATATTTCCGTTTTTGCGACATAAACGGTCGTATTTTAACTTAACTTAAAAAGAAAGTTTTTAAGTTAATTTAAAAGTTGATTTTTTCACAACTTCAAGGGACCACAGACCTGAGTATATGGTTTTAATTTGAACGCGATACCTCAACGCATTCCCGAGATAAAAGAAGAATCTTGACAGACAGACGAACAACAAAGTGATCCTATAAGAGTTCCGTTTTTTCCATTTGAGGTACGGAACCCTAAAAATAAGAAATGGCAAGTACACGGACAGCAATTCAAGCATTACTTACGTTTTTCTTACATCATTAGTATCATCATTTCAGCCGAAAGACGACCCATTGTTAGAACCGGCCCCACAAAACCTACAAAAAATAGGCAGATTAATGTTTACTTCATTATAGCAAAACCAAAACAAAGAAATCACCTCACCAGTATCAGTAACAGTGAAGAAGCTATCATAAAAACATCAAGTAAAATAAAGAGTGAAAAGAATTCTTAGGATTCGTGGCATGTGTTGATCAGGTGAAAATGCCTGAGATGCCTCGCGGTAATCATTGCCGACACATTAACTCGCGCGCGCTGTGGAACAGAAGAAACAGAACATCCGATGTGCGTGTGCGCATGGTAATCACGATAGGTGGGTAGGTACTATAGTGAGTCGCATATAGAGAGGATGAGTTTGACAGCTAACAGTGCCTTTTAACGGGCCATAGGAGGACAGTTGAATCGTTTCTTCTGAACTCGTCCAGCTTATTTGACTCAGTTTTCATTTTTCTTTTTTTAATGTTATGTAGTTTATTAGTGGTATATTATTCTTTTTTATAGTTACGCAATTCAATCATTAGTTTTTACTGTTTGTGTTTCTAGTTTATAAGTTTTAATATATTAACTATTCTTTGAATAAATCAATCAATCAGTCCTTTTTTAGTGATCGCGATTGTTGATTCTGTTTTTTTTTGAGTTGCTGTGGTAGTATAATAATATAATATATAATTTAATATTCTGCAACTTTCACACAATGCCATCTAGTCCCGAACTTGTGGTGTGAGTAACTGATAACATGCTTATAATTTATTTATTTTTAAATACATACATACATATCATAGATAAATTACACCCTGACACAAAACAAATTATAGTAGTGTTAATAGGTCGGTGGGCTGGGAAATAAGAGTATAGTCTTACCATAAATTAGGTGGACCGATGACTTGGTCAAATTAGCAAGCGAGAGTTGGATGCGGGAGGCCCAGGAAGGGGCATTGTTTACGTAGTGACGTACATTTGAGGAGGTCTAGCCTAACATTGTCTGGATAGGGGATTTTTTATGGTAGGTAAAATCATCCAATGACAGATCCCGCCCTTGGGCGGAGCGGGAAGTAGTGTCAGAAGTAGTAGTGTCAGACTCTGACTGACTAAAAACCTATTCCGTTCCTTCGTTGCCTATCGTGCCGGGGCCGGGCCTTCCTTTCGAAAGCTAACCCAAGACCCAAGCAGGGTCTGGATAAGGGTTGAAGAAGAAAGAGAGAGGCTTTATGTTGTAACAGTTAGTGCGGATTCGGTGCAAATAGTGAAGAAAACTGCATTGACCTAGAGCCTAAAGCTCCTAAACTATGAAGAACTGACTTCCACCGACCCGCATTTGAACCGCGTGGATTTTTTTTATTTGATATGAACTAGTGCTTGACTGCGATGCTACGTGATGGTAAGCAGTGATGCAATCGTTGATGATAAGACGCACTAGTTTATTAAGAGCCTATTCACTCTAGCCTTGAAGACACCTGAATTATAATCGGATAATGGCTCCCTCTCACTGTGAATAGGCCTGTATCTCAGTAGTGACACACAAGGGCGTCGCCAGGCGCAAATCAAGGGGGGGGGCTATTGGAAGTATAATGAATAATAATAAAAGTTTCTTTTTAATAACAATAAAAGTTTTTTTTCCACAATATAACTCCTAACTGCTAGCCTTATATCTACGGTAACATATAGGATTGTTTTTTTTTTTGGGATGGGCATTATATTGTGGGAGACTGGAGCCTAAACTAGGCTCAGAAGCTGTAAAGCAAGCCTTTAGAGGGGGCCGTAGCCCGCCCCCTGCTCCCTCCTGGCGACGCCCTTGGTGACACACACATTTTAATCAAATTCTGCGGAATTTATTATTCTTGAATAGCAAATTGCTCGTTCACACGAATTTGGCTTCAAGTAAAATTCGTATAGAGACGTATCTACTTGGCGTAAAAACCAAACAAATCAAGTGTGTTTTGGTGTGACTAGCACGTTTATAAACATGGCAGTATTGCTTGTCTTTGAAACAATGATGGCTGTTAGTTTTGTAAATAGATCTAAAGTTGCATTAAATAACGCCCGGTAACAGCGTTTGGGTAGGTAATTCTGTTCTTTATGGTCAAGAATAGTCAAATGTAAAAGAAATGTAACATTATTTATACGTTTTTTTTTGTAGGTGGTAAAATCATCCAATGATATCTCCGCAACCTTGGGTGGGGGCGGGAGATAGTGCCAGATTTTTACGCGCGGGTTTGCGGAAGACGAAAAAGGTATAGTACGCGGCAAATAAAATGAACTATGTGCTACGGTTTCGCGCGGTAACTGCGCATTTAAGGTCAACCGTCATGCTGGTTCAACTTGTGTGATGTGGATAATAACCGATTTTCGGGTCTCTATCAATGTGAGGGGGATACTTTTGTGTAATCTTAGAAAATGGTTCAACTTATTTGCCGCGTAATATAAGATCCGGTAGGTACGAGCCCAAGTCGTCGAAGGCTTGTAGTGTTCCAAGCGCGACTAAAAAAAATTCTGAAAGGAGAACCGTGATCCTAGAACGCAAAGGGCTACTGAAGAGTACAGGTAGATTTTAGTTAGTAGAAGTGTGACACGCCCTTCCTATCCGCCTTAAAGCGGGAGAAGTCATTGGATGATTTCCCAAATAAAAAAAAACAGATTTGCTTGAATTGTGTTTGAAAAGTAGCTTTTCAAAGGATGTTTTTAATATCATGCGGATTTCATTACGCATGCGGAATTGCTCCGCATGCGGTGCTGCCCAATATCAGGCCCGCATTCCGCTTGCGTATTTCACGCATTACAATAAATAGTTGTATGAAAAGGACATTTGCGGGGGCTACGCGTGCGGAGTAATACCGCATGCGTAATGAATTCCGCACGATATTAAAAACACCCTAAAATAAATCTGTGTTACATACAGCAACGGTATGTTAATTATAAAACTTTGAAACTCAATATGATTTCCACAATAACGTAAACATTTCCTTTCTAAAGGTGATATATGCTTTGAAATCTTATCTCGAACGATCTGGCTCCGTTACCGAATTTATAAGTGTTTATGTTAAGTAAAACATTTCTTCGATACGACAGCCTATTAATGAAATCTGATATTATCTGTGAGATCACCCGCGTAAACTAGATACGAATACAATTTTACGAGTAATAACACATGTGAGGGAATTATAGTCTTGTTTGCACGTAAAGAGCAATTGTGAGGTGGAATGCAAATAAAATCGAGTCAGACTCGTGCACGAAGGGTTCCGTACCAACTATACAACATTAGTAATTACTATATACTAACTTATTTTTTAATTTATAGTACCTAGGTACTTGTTGTTATAGCGGCAACAGAAAAATTTAATAAACTGTTTAGCTATCACGGTTCATGAGATACAGCGCAGTGACCGACAAACAGACGGACAGTGGAGTCTTAGTAATAGAGTCCAAAATAAATAATAGACACACGACAGCGCCGGCTCTTATCTCTGTCCTTATATATCAGTGACTATAGGTAGTCTAGGAGTGTAATTTTCGAGTCCAGGTTTTCTGATTGTGACATTAGCGCGTAATGTATAAACGTAGCTTCCCTTATAATATATCATTTGTCATTGGATGATTTAACCTAACATAAAAAAAAATGTCTCACATACATATTCTCGAACAACATTACCCACGTTATTATTATTATTATTTAACACTTTATGCATAAAAGTACACAGGCGGACTTAATGCCTTAGGCATTCTCTACCAGTCAACCTTAGGGTCATGGAGAGACAAATTGTGGTAGGTGCAATAAAGAGAGAGAAAAGGTAAATACAAGAATAGCAAAATGATAACTAAGAATAGATTAAAGTTATTTTCGACGAAACAATTTTTTTTTTAAACTAGCCAACTATTTAAGTGGTTATAAACAACTAACAAAAAACATGCAATTTCATAATTCCATACCTACTATTTACAACACTTAATAAAAGCGAAACTTCGTGTTTATATTTCTTATTTCTTCACGCGCCGACGGCTGCACGAATTTGAATGAAATTTGTTATAAGGGTAGACCATCTTCTGGAAGAGCACATTTTTAGGGTTCCGTACCTCAAAAGGAAAGAACGGAACTAATTGTCCGTCTGTCTGTCTGTTAAGACCCTTTATCGAGAGTTTTAGAGCCCTTTTTGTGGAGTTATCGAGTTAAATTCGACTCATATGCTTAGGGGGCTTACTCTCGAGTTTAATTCCGATCGGTTGACATTGAAATTGTGACGTTAGGTATTCTTGAATTCGATGCTAGCGCCAAATTGGTTTAAAATTACGTGACCACACGCCAAGCCCTAACCCCATTTTACTTAGTTTCCCAAAAAGGTCACGCAATTTGACCCTAGCATCGAATTCAAGAGTACCTAATGTCACAATTCCAATGTCTACCGATCGGAATTATACTCGAGAGTAAGCCTCCAGGTCTGCGGTCCCTTGAAGCTGTGAGAGCGGCTGCTTGTGTCGCAAAAAACGTATATTTTAACAATATCAAAAGAATCAAAATTCATAGTATCCCGTTGACCTTGAAATTTGGCATGAAGCAAGGAATTATAGCACAAATATACAGAGGAATAAACTATTTTGTAGTTACGTCACAAAATAAAACTTTATTCGATTCGGAAAATTCTTCGAGACTTGATTCGAGAATTGAACTGTGTGCGAATATGTTCTGTGTGAGGGAATTCGTTCTTTTATGATTTTCTACTATCAAGCAGGCGAAATTACTGACTTGTAATATTATGTATATAGGTATCTGAATAGTTTGTTTGAACGCGTTCATCTTAGGAAATACAAATATTTGGAAAAAGATTTTTGGTATTGAAAAGTCTTTTTATCGAGGAATACACACTTTTTATCTTTTATAGGCTATATAACATCACGCTATGATTAGCAGGAGCGGAGCAGTAACCAAAGATGCTGGTGAAATTACTGGGCGCAGGTGTCTGTCTGTATAAAACTAATAGCCCAATCCCATAGAAAATATTCAAGATTTATAAAACAGACATCGTTCTACGCACGTTCAGAGCTATATCATTAGGGCAATAAAGATTGCGCACGCGACATTTTTACGAAGTTTTTCCTCGTCGCCGTCGTCTCAAGAATTCAATCATTGAGATTACTTCCCGAGTTGATTGGTTGGGAAAATTGTGCAAGAGAAATGTTGATACGATGCCATTGCTAATGGTTGCGTCTGAATGGCGTGTCATCTGTACGTAACGTAGGTATTTTTGAATATTTTACATCATAATGGGTCTGGCAATGATGTATCTTTGTTTTTGATTTAGACTATACACGGCTAAATTTAAATTCGAGTCCAATGACCTTTAGGTAGTTGTCAGCCGTTGCGTACTAACTACCCACCGGTCATTCGACTCGCTCAGCTGAAGAAATTAATTTCGTATATGCGTATATTAATAAAGCCAGCATTATTCTTGCACAGATTTTAATGTTGTTTATTTTTTTCTCTTACTATTTTTATTTTATTTTACTGTATGTGTGAGGTCGAATAAACGATTTTCTTTCTTTCTTTCTTTTTTTCTTTTACTTTATTTTTTACTTATATTTTTAGAAATCGATAGTGTTTCATGTACCGGAACGACCCTCAACGGTATTAAAACGATAAAAATTTAGCCGTTTATATTATTATTTATTTTATAAATAGGTTTTTAAAAATCACTTGTCTATTTCATCTTGTGTATTTTTTGTTAATTTAAACTAGATGAGGGCGGTATACTTTCTCTTTACGGGAAAAGGCCTCCCCTAAATTCTCCCAGGTATTCTTTTCACGAGCCACCTTGAAGTAAAGGTATACTTATAGTTACTATACCTAAATTAAACCAGTTGTTTTAGGAGGTTTCTTGTAATAAAGTGCTACGGTCGTCGTTTGAAAATGTCCAGATAGAAACAACCAAAAACCATTTTGTTCGACCCGGAAATCGTTCGATTTCCGGGTCGAACCGGGCCTTTTGCTCAGTTATTAGACTTGCGACTAATTAATTGTATAATAATACAATTGATTGATTTTGTTGTTATTGTGTGTTGTATTGTATTGTATTAATTTATTGTATTGTGTTGTGTTGTTGTGTTGTTGTTGATATGCATTGTGAAGCTGTGGTATATATACACAAAACAGCTACTTTCTTCAGAAAAAAAAAATAGAAACTAATGAGTCTAATTGTATTTTCAGACCATTTAGGGACTCACTCGAACGTATCTATACACAAATTTCATCCAAATCGGTCACGCCGTTCAGGAGGAATTATATGACAAACACACGTACAAAAGAAATGAAATTACGTGACACATACAGAAGAAATATATAACTATACCTTCATCAATAAATGCTTTTCCTGTTAGAGGAAATTGGAAAAATCCGTTTATTGGTTTAGAAGTTAACGAAGAATTAGATTGAAAAAGAATGCAAGATGTGTTTTGTTTTTTATCGCAATTTTTAGTATGATTTTGCAGTCACGATTTATGAGCGTTTATCTGCTCAATATCCGAAGGCAGGAAAACGTTATTGCCTACATAATTACCTTTTAATGTTATTGATATTACTCGATAATTTGTTTTTTAGCAAAATTTTGTTGATTTAAACACGATTTAAGTTTCCTGTTTGTAATTAACGTAAGTTTATATTTACCGGATGATAATAAATAAACCATAAAATCATGTATGTTGAAAACGAGTGGTGTTTACATTTATGCGATCGAAACGTTTAACGCGTTTGGCTCTCCGATTGTTTAAGAGCTTGGAGCGCACCAATCACAGCGCTGGACGTCATAAACGTGTCGATCGCGTAAGACGTAAAACAAACTCGCACTAGCTATTCAGGTCAAGTTACGATGCTTATCCGACAAGTATCTTGTAGGCTCACTTGTTCCGTCGTAGATCTCATCTATGACGTACTACAATATTAAAATAGAGACGAACATATCTACGACTTGCTCCGAAACTGGTCAAACTACAAAACATAGAGTATAGGCGTAGAGTAGCCAGTCTTTCGGTATTTTACAGGGTGCATTTTGGAAAGTGTGCGCGGGAATTGCATGATTTGATCCCGCCATCTCAATTCTACCATCGGACAACCCGGTGTACGGCGAATATCAACCCTTACGATGTTGAAACTTCCACGTTCCAGACTAAGTGTTTGCCTCGTCGTTTATACCGCGTACATCGAAGGACTGGAACAATTTGCCTGCTGCGGTCTTCCCATCCGATTATAATTTAGGTATCTTCGAGACTAGGTGAATAGGCTCTTAATCAACTAGTGCATCTTACCATCAACGATTGCATCACTTCTTACCATCAGGTGGGATTGCAGTCAAACACAAGCTTATATGAATAAAAAAAAAATACTGGTGATTAGCCGGTGTCCCAGTGGTATACTGTAAATACTGCTAAGTATACAGATATGCAGTATGCCACACATGAGTGCCATTATATTCGACAGGAGGTCGCACCGGTGTCCATCCTCATGACAAAATCCGTTACTTAGTTTACGACTATATAAACATATTCTTAGTTGGTAATCACCTCAAATAATTATCATATATTATCTCAAATGTGTCATCTGAGCTTGTCAATTCTGCAGCATAATAGTAATCTGTTAATAGAGGCTTTAGTAAAGTGACGGGATACACATAAATACATAGGTAATAAGAACCTCTATACTAATATTGTAAATAGCGAAAGTAAATCTGTCGGTCTGTTTGTAACGTTTAAACCGCTTGATCAATTTTGATAAAATTTGAAATAGTTATGGTATAAATAAATTGGACCTTAAAGAGGAGCATTTGATTTCTAGGATACTAATCATACGTTTGCCAACATAGAATTGTACCTATTCGGGAATTTGATTGGTTTGGTTGGTTTTTTGATTGGTTGGATTTCTTTTTCACAATAACATTGCTTATATTTTGTATGTATGTATCTAAGTATATATTAATTATTGTACATTTTGTTTGTTTTCTGTTTGTCTATTTATTTGTTGCACCTACCATGTGAAGTTTCTGCACCACCCTAAGGTCGACTGGTAGAAAATGCCTAAGGCATTAAGTCCACCTTTGTATGTTATGTGCAAAAAGTTTTTAAAATAAATAAATAAATAATAAATAATCTTTTCAAATTACAGTCCACAGTTTCAATTATAGTCCTTAGATAGGACCCTGACAGATACTACTAGCTATCCTCTTTTGTTTATAGGAGGGAATTCGTCTGATGACTTCATATGCCGATTTTCAGGATTCGTCGAAATATGTGTCTAACTAAACGGAGCAAAAACGTCCGTCCATCTTTATATTGCGTTGACTTAGAAAATTGTTTTTTTCACTGATGCTTGAGGCAGCAGAATTGAGCATTTGACATTAATTTCACGTTCATACCTCTACGCGTTCCTCGTACGGACAGACAGACGGAAAATAAAGTGATCCTATAAGGGTTGCGTTTTTGCCGGCTTAGGTGCTGAACCCTAAAAACATCAGCCTCAGTTTAGATTAGATCGACGCACACGTTTAACACGCCTGATTTGTATGTAGAACGACGTCGAGTATCGTCACGTCGCGTGGATCAAGTGTAGTTCTACAAGTCTAATTTCCAGATTTTCCCAGTCTAGCCCTTCTAGTGCCTAGATCAGCGTGTGTGGCACACGTGTGCGCAGTGTAGTTCTAGCATAATTCTCGTGTTTACGCGAGCGAAGCCGCTGGTTGGTTGAAACTAGTTTTCTATTTATCTCTGCTGTATATCTTGTGCAGTTAATACAAATGGTCATTACAGTTGTGTTTATGTAGAATGTCATGTTTGTAACTTGGACAGTGGACATGATGTAACGGGTGACCCTGTTGGATAACGAAGACAGATAATAAGTAGTTGGCAGTGGTATCAACACATCGCTAATATTTCTCTGTTGGCCGATTTGGAGTAATGTATTGAGTATGTACTTCTACTTATATGTATATAGGATGACTGAAAATTACTGAACGATACTTAAACAGGTGATTGTAGTTATGATAATAAACAACTTTTACTACGGGACTAACCTGAAGTCGCGAAAAAAATCTGTCAAGTTCACATTTATCTTTACAAAAATCAAACAAATGATTCCTTGAGAGTGTCAAAATACCCGTTTTTTTGCGACATAAACGGCCGTATATTTTTTTCATTAACTTAGAAATTCGGTTTTTTACGGCTTCAAGGAATCACAGACCTTTAATTTCAACTTGATACCTCGTCACGTTCTGCAGATATCTTGACAGACACAGACAAATAGACCGACAGACGGACAGCAAAGTGATCTTATAAGGGTTCAGTTTTTTCCTTTTGTGGTACGGTATAAGGCTGAACCCTTTTGTAGTACGTTAACACTAAAAACAAACTAAGTGAAGTCCGATTCGCTCATGAAGGGTTCTGTACCGTCCGTAGCATAAAACAGCAAAAAATCACATTTGTTGTATGGGAGTTCCACTTAAATATCACGTTATCTCGACCAGGGGCCCCAATTTGCTACTTTTATAAATTCGTCATTCCAACACGATTCCATTGTCATTTTGATAAAAGTTCGTAATCTGCATTACTGCTTACTGTTTATTAACACCCGTATTTATAAAGAAGTATTTACTGGTTACTAAGTAAAATCTTATTAAGTCATTACTTGACGTTTGAAATCTGCATTCAAAACTCAAAGTTTTTCTTAACTATAGAATACAAATAGTAGTTACTTTTACTCAAGTATTTAGTTTTACTTGTTTATAAATACGGGTGTTAGAGCGGCCGCTGGCCGGCGTTTTCAGTGTTATGTTTTTGTTATTGTATCAGAGTTTGGTTTTTGTTATGTTATAAGGCAGACATTCATTTGTCATTATGTAGGTAAGTTCGAGATTACCATTCTATGCCATTTCTCTCAATGGAGTGTCGGTGGTTGATCATTGGAAAGTCATATTGACGCCATTATATTCGTAGATTACCAAACTTGTCAAAATCAACAATTGTTAAATCAATGATAAACCATTCTGACACTATTGTAATAGCAGACTTGAGGCCCTGGTGTCTGACGGACAGACATAGCTGAGTGATAACAAATGGGTCCTGTTTTTAACATTTGTGTACGGAACCCTAACAAATGTTACATCATATTTAGTAGGATGGGTAAAAGTTGTAAATCTGCTACAATAATTCAGCAGTGTCTGCGTAACTCGGTTGATTTGCATGAAGAGGTCAGTAGCATTGATTCATTACCAATTAGCATACGAGTATTTTGTTGTGTAATCTAACTTATCCGCTAATAATTGGCGTGTAACATCTTAGTTGCCATCTGTCTATCTATCGGATTCTGGTTTCCGCATTTAGTCCTTTGAGAACCATTGAGAAAGAAAGAGAGAAAGTAAGAAAAATATTTTATTTGACACATATAGAGAGCAGTAGAGCACTGGTGGCCGAGTGGTAATGGCCCCGACTTACGAGTGGTAGGTCGCAGGTTCAAACCCGGTCAGGCGCATTACTTTGTGTAATTTATTTCATCACCACTGCTCTCAAAACGGAACGGTGAAGGAAAACATCGTGAGGAAACCGGCATGTCCTAGAACCAAATTCGAAGACATGTGACATCCACCAATCCGCACTGGGCCCGCGTGGTGGATTACGGCCCATTTCCCTCTCTTAGAAAGGAGGTCTGTGTCCCAGCAGTGGGAACATTAAAAGGCTGGTGATGATGATATAGACACACAAAATACAGAAACAACATGTAGACACTTGTGCACGGGCCATGGTAGCTAACCTTTGGTGGGCATATTCCAACCAGCCTCTCTCTCTTCAGACTGATTAGGCCTTAGTTACCATTGTTCTATCAATTCTATCTATCTACTATCTTTTTTCCGCGGCTTCACTCCCGTCCTACCTATACAATAAATGAGCAAGATTTGAATTTATTTATTTTTTAGCAACGGGATAAAAATTGGTTCAGCCGTTTTGAGTTACAAATAGTGAAACTAACACGACTTTCTTTTATATATATATAGATTTGAGCATGATTTCCTCATTTATTCTTATGCGGATTATTGTACGTGGGCAGCCATAATCTTTGGTGAGTTTATTCCAACCTCTCTTCAAAAATTGATTAGGCCTCTCAGGTTTTTCAGGGCGTCAATAATGGAGTTCGGGGATCCTAAGGTCCGTGTGCGTGTATCAGTGACGCCAGTGCAATCCAGGAGCACATGCGCGATTGTCTCCTTCCCCTACAAGCTCGCTCTGTACAGGGGACTATCTGTGATGCCTATTGTGTGAAGGTGCTTATTCAGTGTGCAGTGTCCAGTGATGGTCACCGCCACGAGGTCCAGGCTGCCTCTGTCCAGTCGCATGAGTTACCATTGTTATCTTTAATCGTGTTCCTCCGGACAAATCGAAGTTGTATCAGCGGTGACAGTTGTCTATGGTCTATTTACTTAATTAGAAATTTACATATATATGTAAATATAATAAATAGATAAGAAGAATAAAAAAAAACAGCCTTAGCATAAATATTATCATAATCTTCTTGCCCTTGTCTCGCTTTATTTGAGGTCGGTGCAACACGTTTTTTTTTTTCCATTCTGTCCTGTCAATTGTCACGCTATCACTAACTCCCTTTTCTTTCATATCACTCCTCACATAATCCATCCATCTCTTCTTTGGCATCCCTCTCCCCCTCCATCCATCCACATGTAAACTCATAATTCTTTTAGTAACATGCGTTTCATCCCTCTTCTTCTGAAAGGAAGGCTCGGCCCTGTTATCAAAGATAACGGAGGAACTGGGTGGGTTTTTAGTTAGTAAGAGTCTGACACTATCTCCCGCTCCACCCAAGGGCGGGAGATGTCATTGGATGATTTTACCCATAACCAAAAAAAAAACCAAGACAAACGACTTTTTTTCAACTTTTCAGTCACTGGCGCCATTTTCAAACTTCCCCTAATACACTCATTTCTCACTTTATCCATTCTCGTCACACCACACATCCATCTCAACATTCTCATCTCCACTACATGCAGTGAAATCAGCCTAAGCATGCAGGTCTGATGTCCCACTTGGTTTCCGGAGTGATCAACTGTAAATGCACTCTGTAAGAAAACTAAGATCATCATGATGATGGTTTTTATTTTAGTTCAGAATACCGCTGCACGGAAATTAATACGGTGTGTTACTATGTTACAAACCTACGGCTTGCGAGCTTAAGAGCGGTAAACCCGAGGTACATTTTCATACAACCGCTCTTATGTGAAAATGACGTCTTTAGACATTTTTCTGGAGATACAGATATCTTTAAGGTATTATCTAGGTTTCCGTCTTAAGGCTCTTAGGTATTAAATTTTATATCAGCCTGTCAGAATAATGACAAGCACATTACGAGTTGGCAGAAACGACAAGCATATAAACTATGCTACCATTGACGATAGAAGTGTGAGGAAGAGCTTTGTTAAGACCTTAGGTTTTTACTTTTATGTCAGCCTGTGTGTGTGTTACTTTATTTTAAACTAGGTTTTACCCGCGGCTTCTCTCCCGCTCCAACCTACTCTACCTACTTCTCTATACCAATAAATGAGCAGATTTTGGATTATTTTGTATTTCTATTTAACAGAATAAAATTTCCATGTCCGTCTCCTGGTTCTAAGCTACCTTCCCACAAATTTTCAGTCAAATCGGTTAAGCCGTTCTTGAGTTATATAATAATAATTATGATTATGACTTCATCTAGTAATAAATGCGTTGATGTCTTTTGTACTAGCAACTGAAAGTTAAGTAGCAAGAGGTTCTATAACACAGCTAGCTTCCGCCAGCGGCTTCGCTCGCATGAAGGTAGGCTTTTCTATACAAACTTCGGACTCCGCTTCATCCCTTTAGTGGTGAATTTCAGAAAATCCTCTTTTAGTACTCGCCTACGTCATAAAATTCCTTTTATGACGTAGGCAAGCTAGCTGTGTTATTATAGAACCTCTTGCTACGCAACTCTCAGTTGCTAGTACAAAAGACATCAACGCATTTATTTCTAGATGAGTGTGAACTTTTGCACTAGATTTCCATCTAGTGCAAAATATCACGCTCCGAGGCCCTGTAGTTCCAACTGTGTGTTGGTATGTCAGTCAGTCAGTTTCTCCTTTTATATATATAAATAAATTAATAACAACACGTTCAGAACACACAATTACAAAGCAGCAAACCCACTGCTGACGAAATGATTGATACCGGAATATTAAGGTGCAAGTTCACAGATCGTCAAACACAACCGATTAACTCGATAATAACAAGCATCATGCAATATTAACCTTTATGGCCTTTACAATAGGCAGTAGATTTATTTGTCACAATAGGCAGTGACAACTGTTTTATGTTTCACCGTCGATTATAAGTGTATTTTTATTACGTTGTAATTCTTCTAGTGCTGTAGATGATCGGTAGAAATGCGATGGATGAAACTGAAGCCAGTTTCATTAAAGATACATAAAACCTTTTTTATTAACTACAAACAAGATTTATGTCCCCTTATATCTGATACGTATTTAGAGCGTCCAACCCGAGGTACATTTTCATACAATTATAATAAAATAATATTTCACAACTATCACACAATACCGTCTAGTCCCAAGGTAAGCAGAGCTTGTGTTATCAGTACACAACTGATAAATATACATACATACATATTATAGATAAATTACACCCAGACATAGAACAGATGATTGTGCTCATTACAAAAACGTTTGTCCTGGGTAGGAATCGAACCCACAACATCGTACATAGCAGTCAGGGCCACTAGCCACAAAACCAACAGGCCAGTCGCAATAGCTCTTACGTGATTATGACGTTACTATATCATATGGATGTGATCTAGAAAAAATTCTAATGAATTCAAAACATATATTTAAGGTAAACTAATCCAATAAAGATCTCTGGAAATGTGCTATTTGGCGTAAGCTTTGGCTCTTCATAATGTACTCAAAAATTAAAAATATATATTAAATATAAATTTTAGTCGTTTTAATCCCGTGGAGGGTAGATTCGGTACGTTAATAAAAAAAAACTTTATTTTTTAATTTTATCTTTACAAATTGATAGTGTTTCATGTACCGAATCGACCCTCCACGGGATTAAAACGACCAAAATTTAACGGTGTATATAGAAACCTTGCATATTTAATCGAAATTCTGAATAACAAATTCAAACTAAATTGACGGTTTAAAAAAAAATGGGCAACTGCGAGTCGGACTCGCACACTGAGAGTTTCAAACAAATAAACTTATGCAAATAGTTCAATTTCCGAATCGAGTCTCGAAGACTTTTCCGAATCTAAAAAAGTTTTTTGTGTGACGTAACTACAAATTTTTAGTTTTCAGACTTATATTTGTGACAAATATAGGAATTTGTACAGGTAATACGTCTTTTTAGGGTTCCGTGCCTCAAAAGGAAAAAACGGAACCCTTATAGGATCACTTTGTTGTCCGTCCGTCTATCAAGACCCTTTGTGTTTTGAATACGTGGAGGTGGTATCGAGCTGAAATTAAAAAACTTATACTTAAGTCTACGGTCCTTTGAAGCTGTGAAAAAATCAAACTTCTAAGTTAATGACAAACAAAATATGCCGCCGTTTCTGTCGTAAAAAACTAACATTTCGACAAACTTTCAAAGGAATCAAAATTCATAGGGTATTTCCCGTTCACCTAGAACCCTGAAATTTGGCGTGAAGCATGGTAGCACAAGCATAGGAATAAATCTGAAAACTTTTGTAGGTACGTCACAAAAAAAACTTTTTTCGATTCGGAAAAATCTGCGAGAGTCGATTCGGGAATTGAACAATTTACATAAGTTAGTACGGAACCCTCAGTGTGCGAGCCCGACTCGCACTTGCCCAGTTTTATTTTTATCTAAGACTTACCGGTTTTCTCACCATATTTTTTGTCACCTCTTTGAGAGCAACGGTAATGAAATAAATTAAACAAAGTATTGTGTCTGTCTGGGTTTGAACTCACGACCATAGTTACCACTATTCAACATTTAAATCCTCATATATCAGTCTAAGAAAGATAGCGTGATGATAGCAATGCAAATAACAAAATGATTGCATGTAAACACAGTGTGAAATATAGCGCACGTCGCTTAGATGATTAACCGATTTGATTGCCTTTCGTCATTGCAACACGAGTGCAGAAAAAAAATTAGATTTATGTACACCGCAATAGTGAAGTTGCAATTCTTTTTCACTTGTTTCAGCACTGCTGCAGGCAATGCAATTAGCAGTTATTTTGTTACGATTTTAAACCTGAAAAAATGTCTGCGAGCTCGTTAGATTGATTATTGTAATTTTAGCTGAAATTGCTGTATTTAGATATGCTTGGAAGACTCAGCTTAATTAAAATAATTTGGTTGTACTTTTATAAAATTGTTTTTAGAGTTGTGTACCTCAAAAGGAAAAAGCGGAACCCTTATGGGATCATTTTGTTATTCGTCTGTCTGTCTGTCTATCAAGATTCATTATCTCAAGAACGCGTCGAGGTATCGAGTTGAAATTAAAACCGTATACTCAGATCTGCGGTTCCTTGTAGCTGTGAATAAAATCAAGCTGCTAAATTAACGGAAAAACGTTTATTTCGACTCTCAAGGGGATCAAAATTGATAGGATACTTCCCGTTGACCTAGAATCCTAAAATTTGGCATGAAGCAAGGTCTTATAGCACATGTATAGGAAAAAATCCGAAAAGGGTAAATTTGTAGTCACGTTACAAAAAAAAACCTTTTTTGCGATTCGGAAAAATCTTCGAGATTCGATTCGTGTATTGAACTGTTTTCATGTAAGTTGATAAGGTACTCTCGATGCGTCAGTCCGACTCGCTTGCTTGGTTTTTTTTTCAGTATTGCTCACGCTTAACCACTGTACCGCCTGATGGTAAGCGATGGTGTTATCCATAATGAAGTATTAGTTTATATCTCTTCTAGCAATCAGCCTCTGCTTTGGTAAGGTGATTATCCTTTAGGATAAACTTTTCGTAGAAAAAAAATAGGGTACGCTTTTAGGGTGTTTAGGGTAGGTATGTTGGTAAGCGATAAAGTGGTCGACGATGGATCACGCTTGGCTAGAAGTAAACTATTCACACTTGACCCAAAGACCTCTAGGTTGTAGCTATCAGTAAACAGAAACACAAAATTATTACGATAAGCAATTAATAGGCAGTTTTAAAAAGTTTTTATGATTGCGTTTAGATGAATTAAAATATTACAACACCAAAGCTAATAACTATTAAATTGTGCGTTTAATAATTTAGTCACATCAATTAATGATTTTACTTTTTATGCGTCACCTAAGACCATTAGGTAAATAACAAAATGGGTACCTATTGAATTTGAGCTCAATTCCCATTGACTCACAGTTCCTCATTAGTATATACATATAAGATTGGCCTGTTGGTCTATTGGTCAGCTATGCCGGAGGTCGTGGTTTCGATTCCCACCTGAGACAAATGTTTGTGTGATGAGCACGATCATTTGTTCTTTGTCTGGGTGTAATTTATCTATAATATGTATGTATTTGGAAATATATATGTATGTTTATCAGTTGTCTAGTACTCATACCATAAGCTCTGCTTGGTTTGGGACTAGACGGTGTTGTGTGAAAGTTGTGAAAAAAAAAAACAATACAGGTACTAGGCAACACGATACTCCTTCGATAGACTGATGGTCAGACTTTCTGGCGTCTATCTACATGTAATGACCGTCAAAAATCTATGAATAACAACTGGGATCAACGGCTTTACGTGCTCTTCGAAGCACGGGGTGTCAGTAATATCTTCTCTAACTCCTTACATTTTCAGTAAATTGCAAAAATCAATGTACTGACGAGTCCGAAATGAAAAACGATACAGTTACACTACATAAATATTACGAGTTTCATCGTAACACGTTAACACTTCGAACGTGTTCGAAGAACTCAAATACGTGATATCATGACACATCACAACATAATTCCGCACCGTCCAACCACCGACCGCAACATTCGGTAAATAACCATAATGACGATCTAAATCCGAAATCCTACGAAGATTTCCGATCGTCCCGCATAGTTATCAGAGCATCCTCGCTAATGGCGACGACGCGGCGACGTGACCACGCCTAGCCGTCGTGGTTTTAAATAATACACACAGTATTTCTCAAACTATTGGTTGAATATTGGATGGGCTTTTAGAAGCCATAATGCCAAAAAACCAATTACACATTCTACTCATGTGGTCATTCTGTTGGTCAAGCAGATAGTGGCCCTCACTGCTATGCCGGAGGTCGCGAGTTCGATTCCCACCCAAGGCAAATGTTTGTGTGATGAGCACGATCATTTGTTCTGTGTCTGGGTTTAATTTATCTATAATTTGTATGTATTTAGAAATATATGTTTATCAGTTGTCTAGTACTCATAACACAAGCTCTGCTTAGCTTGGGACTAAACGGCGTTGTGTGATAATTATTATTATTTTTTTTTATTTTTTTTTACGGTAGGTAAAATCATCCAATGACAAATCCCGCCCTTGGGCGGAGCGGGAAATAGTGTCAGACTCTTACTGACTAAAAACCTACCCTGTTCCTTCCCTGCCTTGGTTCCAGGGCCCTGGTATGCATTTTCATACCTTCCCAGAGCCCCAGACTAGGCCTCGACCCTACTGGGCCCCTACGGTTTGCTGACAACTCCTTGAGGCGCACGGGAACAGTGCGCGCCGTAAACGACTTGGGCTTGGTCCGGTCTGTTACCGGACAAACGGACAGCGAACTACCCATTGCCCGCCGTCCGCAAGCCCGCGCCTACGGTGGCCGGAAATTTGGATCGGAATTACGGCGGCGGCTGCGGCGTGAGCGCCGTTGCCTGATACGGTCAGCCTCCTCCTTTGCTAGCATTACTGCTTCGCAGAAGGAGGCGACCGCCTGCCACTCCTCCTCGCTCCGGAGCATGGCTTGAACCAAGCCCCGGCGCGAGAGATCGCCTCCGATT
Source organism: Leucania comma (assembly GCA_958295575.1). Taxonomy (NCBI): domain Eukaryota; kingdom Metazoa; phylum Arthropoda; class Insecta; order Lepidoptera; family Noctuidae; genus Leucania; species Leucania comma. Next base: position 13,182,822 of record OY282480.1, on the reverse strand, counting down.
GCCCCCACGAGGACACGGCGATGCTCTTCCCAAGCGGGGCACACCTCTACCGTGTGCTCCACCGTGTCCAACGGGCGTTCCGCACAGTGACGACACCCGGGCGTCACCTCCGCACGGATCTTGTACAGGTACGGCCCGAACTTGCCATGTTCGGTTAGTACCTGCGCCATGCGGAAGTGTGATAATTATGGAATATTATTATTATTTAAATAGCACTTTTTATTCTTATTTAATATAAGAATAATATTTATTAAGTCTTAATTACAAGGTGTGTTTGAAAAGAATCGATTGTTAGTTTTTTTTATAACATAATATATCTATAATATATGTATATATATATATATAGATGTATGTACATACATATTGTAATATGTTACACAAGTTCACCGTTTTGTAGCCAAATAAAATAAAAAAATCCCTTCCACCACTATACGTTTAATTTTCTATTATTTTTTTTGAAGAACAAAATATAAAAAAAAAGATAAAATAACAAGGAAAAAATGAAAGGTTAACAAATTAAAAAATCCAAATCCAAACAAGTTCCTGAAATTAAGAAACATCACTTCCGCCACTATACGTTTAATCTTTTTTTTTTTGAAGAACAAAATATGAAAAAAAGGTAAAATAATAAGGAACAAAAAAAAAGGTTAACAAATTTAAAAAATCCTAAATTGGAACAAGTACGCCAAAATTATCAAGTTTAACACTAGATTTCCGTAATAATTAAGAATCCTATGTGCTCTTTTATTACAAGATATACCTTTATGCTAAAAGTAAAAAATATATAATATTAGTGTAGTAGTGTTATATTTTCCTGCATGAGTCAACTTCAGTCCAGTCAACTTTGAGAACCGCTATCCTAGAATCACCAGATGAAATCGATACTTTCTACAGACGATTATTGAATAAAAGTGAGCTTGAGAAACTGTTGTACTTCTAATAAAGTTTTCCAGAGAAGGTACAATGGGTTTTAAGGCCTAACATTAGGCCTGGTCTTAGGGTCAATACCAAAGGGGGAATGCATTTCACTAGTCTGTCGTGTGTAGTTTACCTCTTAATGTTATATACTTAGACAACAATACATTATGAAATCCATAAAAGAGATGAATGTGAACTTTTAGTATCATTCAAATCGTGAGAATTTTTTTTCGGTCTTTTGTTCCTGCTAATGTCAAAATATATCTTTTGGTAGAACGGATTATGTTCCAATTGCATAAAATCTACCTTCTCATTGAGAGGTTAAATGACTTGATCAAACGAACAAAGATCCAGGGCTTCCAGTGTTGAACACAGATCTTCAATTGGTCTCTAGGTCGGACGGTAAAGTATGCGATATATTAATCATCTGTTACTAGTTGACATCTTCTTGTAAAATCTTATATCTCTATATTATATCGTGTTATATATAGTGTTTATAAGTGGACCCAGGTATGAAAAAGATAGGGTTTTCTTTTAAAATTACCGATTGTGCAATTATTATACAATCGGTCAATCTATAATCCAATACTGTAATACCAAAAACTTATTTGTTACCTCTTGAAAGAGCTCAGAAAGCCATTCTAAAAGTAGTGAATTTCCGTCCATTCCTCTATACCACAGATTTACTATACAAGTCCTATAACGTGCTAACTGTTCGTCAGCTTTTCGTCATGCGTTTGATATCAAAACAGCACATCATGCTTTCCTACTGCCCCGAATTTACTAATAAGAGACGGAATGACGGTATGTAGTTCCAATACTTTTTCAAAATACGTTTTTTAAAAAGGTTTTTTACATTATTAAGCCCTTTCCTGTACAATAGATTAAATAGAAAATTAGGTTTGTATAAATTAAATTATTATAACGGTAAAAAGATTATTGTGCAATATTTACTCTGCCTCACGGAGAGACAGAAGATACCCTTTTAGTTTGTAAATAAAACATGTTTTGCTTGTAGTTAATTAAATTTAGGTTATTTAATTTAGTAAATATTTTTTTTTGTGAATTTATTATTTAAGATTTTTAGTACTGTCTAGCCTGAAATACAGATCTAACCTAGTTCAGGCAAAAATGCAATTGTGTGCGTTATTATTCTTTTTATGTATTTTACTTTAAATTTGCCACTTTACTTACACTTTTTTTACACTTTACGATATTCTATTCAATTTTAATTCCAATGCACACTCCCCAAAATGTCAATGAAAGAATACCGAGAGGTTAGGAACTCGGCGTCGAAGCTCAAGGCCTTGGAGTATTGACTCGAATTCATTAATGAAATCATTCACTCTAATTCATTCATGACTACACATTACAATAACTGGGTAATAATTCATCATCAGCTTCCTGCCCTTGTTTTAAGTTACCCGGTGTCGTTGGAACACGTTTTTTGCTTCTATTCTGTGCTGTCAACGCTTTTTACTTTCTCCTTCTTACTCAATCCATCCATATTTTCTTTGATCTCCCTTTGTCTCCATCTATCCACAACTGAGTACTAATTAGTAACCAAAAATGAAATATTAATAAATAATCTGAATGGCTATCATTTCAAGCTAAGAACTATAAGATAAATGGTTTCAAGTTATCTCAAACGATGCTTTGGCCATCGACAAACTGCACTTTAATGTGCTTTGGATGCTCTGATACACCGATTTATTGGTATTTATTATGTTAGATAACACGTCTATAGATCATCAGTAAACACTAATGAACAAGTTAAATTAAATATTTTCTAATAAGCTATCTTGGTTGGAAGATAGATCTAGACATAAGGCGCCTGGTGTTGCTAGGTGTTTTTTAGGGTGGGTAATTATCATATAACTTTTCCAGCTTTGGTTTTTTTTATTCTTTAGGTCGGAAACCATCTAATGACTTCTTCCGCTCTACGGTGGAGCAGGAGGGCGTGTCAGTCTTTTACTGACTAAAACCAAAAACTATATGTTCCCCGTGTTTTCCTTTTCAGAAGTGAACCCATGTCCCCAGTATGCTTCGACCCCTTCGGTTTTACTGACATTTCCTTGAGGCGCGCGTGGAATACTATACGTTGTCGGTGACTTGGGCTCGGTCCGGACGGTTATTTGATAGCCAGACGGTGAGCTACCCATTACTCGCTGTTCGCAAGCCCACGCTTACAGTTTACTTCTCCAGCAGCGGGGAAATTCACAGCATTTTTTGCAAAAAAATAAACACGCACTTACATGCAATTTGAGTCCTTAAGCAAAGAGCAAATTGACAAAAACTGATTCAATGTTTTTTGAAGTTTTCTTCGAAAGGATTTTTCGACCAAAACGAAAAGAAGCACCTATAGATAGATTTTGCCTATACTTTGAAGTAGAGTACTGCTTTATACCTTGTCTACGCAACTCTTGATAAGCATATCGTAATTCAGGGTACTAGCGCCTTAAGTGTAGGTGTAATCAGAAGCATATCTATAAATAAAAAAGCGTTAATGAGGTTCGATGTCATTAGATTAATTTTCTGCTGATGAGAACAAATTTGCCCGCAAGGCTACACTTTCGGCCAATTTTATACCTGGCTACTTTTATGTTATTTAGTTAAAGGCGTCATTAATATATCTTCTTGATTATAACGACTAAGAAGTTGACAAGAACCTGATCAATATTGCAACGGGGCACTGACTGAAATTCTATGAGTTAAAGAATAATGTTGTACAAATAACTCAAATTTTGTTGTTTTTGAGAATTTTTTTGTTAGGTTTGAACTTTACATTGATTTGTTGAAAAAGGTTACTGGCACTTATAAAAATATTAGTTTCTGTCGTCGGTTCGCCCGCGTGAAAATCGTTTTCTCTATAAAAATTTTGATCCCCCATTTTTTTTTTGACTTTCCCCGCCTTTGGGCGGAGCGGGAGATAGTGTCAGAAAACCCACCCTGTTCCTTAGTTTTTTTTTTTTTTTTTTCGGTAGGTAAAATCATCCAATGACAAATCCCGCCCTTGGGTGGAGCGGGAAGTAGTGTCAGACTCTTACTGACTAAAAACCTACCCCGTTTCATTCTTCGCCTTGGTCCCAGGGCCCCGGGTGCCATTTTCACATACCCTTTGACCCTGTTCCTTAGTTGCCTTTCATACTTCTGAAGAAGTCTGGAAGGAATTCTGGAAACCCTTTCTTGTTCTGTAGATACTCGTAGGTATATCATAAAAGATATTTCTGTGCAAAATTTTATCGTTTTAGTTCCAAGAGTTTGGGCTGGGAGGTGTACAGTTAGCGAGTGACTCACGATTTTACCTTTTTCCATGTTTCATATTCAAAGCATTCAGAGACCTACACTTTCATCTGTGGAGAAATGTGTTATAATATTTTGCAACACCCGCCAAAAATAATGCCCTAATCGACTTGATTGTTATTCCATACATCATCTCAAATGACATTAGAAATGACCGTAGAGTAAAGACCATAGACAAACAATATTACCTTCATTACAATGCTCTCACTAATTTTGCTCATTCACAAAATATACAAATTAAAAAAAAATATACATACCAGTGCTTGACTGTGATCCCACCTGATGGTAAGCAGTGATGCAATCGTTGAAGGTGAATCGCACTGGTTAATTAAGATCCTATTCACTCTAGCCATGAAGACATACCAATTCTTAAAAAAATATACGATTTTTATTAATTATTCGATGTATGTGCGCGGTATTAACAAAGAGGCCAAACGCTTAGTGAGGACCGTAGTAGTAGTAGTAGTGTAAACAACTTAAGGTTGGACACTCGCCGTACGTCGGGTTATCCGATGGTAGACTGATGATGGCGGAATCAAATCATTATAAGCTTTTATTTATTTATATATGCTTTATTGTACACCAAGATAGGAAAAAATACAATTAGAGTCTTAAATTTAAGAATATACAATTGGCGGCCTTATCGCATTCTGCGATCTCTTCCAGGCATCCACTTCCCGGTTACCGAATGATCTGAAGTTTTGCATACATGTGTAAATTACGTGACAATGCAATATCATGATGATATGGAGCTGATCTGACGATGGATCAGGAAGGTAGTAAAGGCAGGCAGGAACTCGGTAGTAAACGACAGAACCCCATCGAGTTTGAGGTCGTGTGATTTGTTTTGATGAGTATTTAGGTGCTAGATGGTAACCAGGGTCTAATGACGGAACTGAAAGATGGCCATATAAACTCGGTAATAAGCGCAATATCCTATATAATCCTATCTGTTCGAACTTTTTGGAGTGGTCTTGATGAGTATTAATTATACCCCGTAAAATTTTGGTCGTTTTAATCCCGTGGAGGATCGATTCAGTACATGAAACACTATCGATTTATAAAGATAAAATTAAAAGATAAAGTACTTTTTTTCTAAAACTCGAATTAATAATACTCGTAAATATACATGTACGAAATTAATTTCTTTAAGTAAACGAGTCAATGACCTTGTAGGGAGTTGTCAGTCGTTGCGTACCAACTACTTACAGTTCATTGGCTTCGATCAGCTGACGTTTACTTAAAGAAATCAATTTCGTAAATGCGTAAATTAATTCGAGTTTAAAAAAAAATAGTACTTTATTTTTCATGTTTATCTTTACAAAATTATAGGGTTTCATATACCAAATCGACCCTCCGTGGGATTAAAACGACCAAAATTTAACGGTGTAGTATATACCGCGCCATAAAAGCTTGCTATAAAAAAAAAAAAAATATTGAAAACTTGTTTTTACGGAGAACACGATACGATATCTCGTCTAAAGATATAGAGACACTTGTATTCTGTGTCACACACGTGCTGTTCTCAATCCCTTAGAATTGAGAATGATTGAGCAGTTTAAAGGGCAAATGAGTTCTACATTTCTCTCTAATGAGATATGCTATAACGGAAGACTGTTTTCAAAACTCATGCGCCGATACTAAAATGCAATCAATCAGTACAATAAATCACGTTTGGATGTCATGAGTTAACTTTTGTATTTTTGTACAGTTTCAAGTGCTAATAGAAAACTAGGATGGTAATTTATTCTTATTAAAGAATTTATTTAGAAAAGTTATCAAGAAATTTGCGGAATTTATTAAATTTAAATCCAAAATATTTTATTTCACACACCTCAGAATAGTTCACTGATTCAATTGGTCATTTAATTATTTATTATTATTTTCATTTAAAAACTTATTTAAGAATAATTTTTAAACTCTCAACCGCCTCGTCGGATATATTCGACCACCACTCTTCTGTCACCTATCGATTGAAGAGCTAAACGAGGTAGAGTACTGAGTCGCAAACACACGACCCTGGTGACACGAGAACATTCGTCGGACCAATCGGAGACTGACCTGTTGGTCTAGTAGTTAGTGGCCCTGACTGCTACGCCGGAGATCGTGCGTTCGATTCCCACCCAGGACAAATGTTTGTGTGATGAGCACGATCATTTGTTCTGTGTCTGGGTGTAATTTATCTATAATATGTATGTATTTAGAAATATATAAGTATGTTTATCAGTTATGTAGTACTCATAACACAAGCTCTGCTTAGCTTGGGACTAGACGGCATTGTGTGATAGTTGTGGAATATTATATTATATATTATAATCCGATACAAGAGGCAAAAGGTCTGACAGGGCTTTTAATAAGTACATAATTATTTGTGTTACAAAACTTTTGATTATAAAATAATTACTCGGTATTTCATATACCAATAAAACTATCACAAAACAGATGCGGATCATTAACAAAATCATGATAATAACTCGAAGAAGATGTTTAATCTTCATAGAGATAATACAAGATAAAACCTGCTTAGTTGTCGTAAAGTTAATTGACTTAACTGAAGATGCAATGTCGAAAACCGACAAAATAAATCAACGAAACGGGTTCACAGATACTTAAATTGAAGGTACAGTTCACGATCCACGAACCATACCTTTCTAAGGTTATAAATTACGATTGGAATGTAAAGTAAATAGGTTTAGGGCTCCCTCGGACAGAGTGAGTCCCCTGCAGGTGCAATTTGGACTATGTCGCGAGCCGTCTTTCTGTGTTATCTATTTTCAAGAATACTGTTGTTTGGAGAGCTATAATGCCTGTAATAAGGCTTTGTTCGCCGCTATAGATCGCCTGCTGTTATTTCCTTGAATAAAGACATCGAGATTTGAATCGCTGTAAACTTTGATACAATGGGAAATCGTTATTCCTGCTGTTAGTTTATACAATGTATTATAGAATGTATGTTTGGAGAATGTGCCTTATGAAAACGTTGTGGAAAATTATTTGTGATTACAGATTAGTATTTACTGCATTGAAAACCAATTAGAATAGAATTTTATTGTACACCAAAAATTTAACACAATTTTTATCTTAAATCGTGCTTAAATCCATGGGTACAATTGGTGGTCTTATCACCAATCTTTTTTACCTCTCCTGTTCCAATTGTTTGGGGTCGAGTTTCCTCACAAATCAGCGCCAAGATATTCTACCCTGAGGCTAACCTAACCTAACTTGTAGTCTTATCGCCAATGAAAAATAAAAATAAATAAATGTAAGTGTATTTTGTGTTTTTGTATTATATGAACATAGTTAAGTTTAGTATAAATGTTTAGTTTGCTTGTTATGAATTTTATTAGTTATGTATTATAGTAAAAAATATAGATACAACAAATATATGTATTTGAAATCTTTACCAACTTGAAGAAAATTAAGCTAATGTGATTTTAGCATTTAATAAATATAAAAATACTTAATCAAGAATTAAGATTTCGATATTATAGGAGTTCATAATTTAGAAAGCAAATAATAAATTATTGAGTTGAGTCGTAATAGCAATAAATGGTTAAATGATTTATTAGAAAACGATCATTCGCGTATTACATAATTGGTTTGTTCATGACTTTCCTTTAATTAAGATATCAAAAGGGACTGTAATTAAGAATAACATAAAATGTTACATAATAAATGAAATGTAGAATTGAATTAGTATGATGTGGGCTTCGTGGTGCAAAAAATAATGTTATTATAAAGTGATTTTGTTGTATCACGAGGTAATTTGTGTTTGTTGGTCCATTCGGTCGGTAAATCATCACTTTCTATGTTTGTTTCATAACAGAGATGAAGATAGTCTCGATGTAATTGCTACTGTCAGATGTGGGGTTAGCAGATGACTCGCTTAAGGCATATGATGGCAAATGTCATGTCCTCAATTTTTTTGTTCGCACGGCTTTGCGGATGTGACAACATGGCCGAAAAATAAATTTTTATTCCGTATCTCAGAATACGATCTGATAATTTAGATATTTATAGCTTTATAGTTTCGTTTTTTTAGGCAATTAAAACAAGTATTGGCCATGATAATTCTAGTTAGGCTATGCAACAGCTTTTAGAGCTGTACCGTTAGAAATAAATTTCGCATTTGTCATCTGGAAGTAAAAAAACTATTAAACCAATCATAACGGAACGATTTCGTTTAATGAAGTCAAATGTTCAACGGGTGCATTACAACATACCCACCGTGTGGGGAACTAACAAAAATTACAACTAGCATTCTCACGAACATCACTTAAAACGATCAATATTCTAATTTTGACAACGGAAGCATCCACGTCTGACGGACTAGATTAGGTAATCAGCACGTCTTATCTCATCTTCCTGCCCTTGTCTCATTTTACTCTGGGTATTTATTCCATTCTACCCTATTAGCCGTCACGATATCACTGACTACATTTTCTTTCATATCAATCCTCAACCAAAGCATCCTTTCTTTGGCCTCCCTCTCCTTATTCATCCTTTCACTTGTAAACTCATAACTCTTTTAGAAACATGCGTTTTATCACTCTTCTTTACATAACCATATCCAGACAAAAGATTCCTGTTTCAATTTTTCAGTCACTGGCACTTTAAAATTTCCTTTATTATACTCATTTCTCACTTTGTCCATTTTCACACATCCATTTCAACATTCTCATCTCAGTTATATACAATCTGTTTTATTATACACTAGATTTTTTTTAATAGACAGGATAAATAAGTAGTTTATAACACTGTTGTATAAAAAAGGTTATAAAAATATAAGTTTGAGTTTATAACACACTGCGCCGCAAAATTCCGGGTTGCTAATAAAAGTTGTGTTAAATTCTTAAATATATAAGATGAATTCGTGAAACTGTTGTACTGATGTTATTGACTAGCTTCTGCAAGCAGCTTTGCCCGTGTTAAAGTAGGTTTTTCATACAAACTTTGGACCCCCAGTTTATCCCTTAAGGGCCGAATTTCGGAAAATCCTGTACATCTCTCAAATTGTTTATTCGGTTTCAAACGGTTACATTTACAACTGTGGATGAAACAGCCCCAGTAAGTTATTAATAATACTTGTGTTGGGGTTGTCTCGCTCCTTCCCCTAAATAAAAGGAAGCTGTGTTTAAAATTTCTCACACCTAGGCCCATTAGTTTCAGCTGTGCGTTTTTAGTATATGCGAAACCTGAATATAGTTTGTTCAGAATCAGTAACCGAATCGATTCCAATAATTTTTACATCATGTTACATTTTTTCTCAAATATTAAAAAATAATGTCATATGTTGGACACCATCGACACTAAGAACCACACAGGTCAAGGCAAGTCATAGTGGGCATTAGGAGTCAACGCACAGCTGGGTTTGGGAGCTAAACAACTTCTCAGTCGCCCGGATGGCCCGGTGACCATGTATTTGTGTGGACAACCAGGTAAGCTTGTTAAGCTTATAACTTTGTGATTTTTCATGATACAGTTATGAAATTTTGTACATAGATTCTTTGCATGAAAATACTAGGACCCATGTTTCAGGTTTGGCATAATATACTTAAAACATAACACTCCTTTTTTGGGGCAGTCGTGTAAAAATAAGGCTGTATAGATGACTAATTAACATTATAAAAAAAAAATACATACGAACATAAAACCTCCTCTTTTTCGAAGTCGGTTAAAAATACATAACACGTTTTGTTCACTATTTATTAAATACAAAAAAAACACTTCCAAAGTATGACACTAAAAACAGTCATTTATCTTAAAAAAAGAAAACGTTTTTCGGCGTTTTAATACTGTGTACTTCCTCCACAAGCCCGTATCACTTAATTAAGATGATTTTGCAAGACGTAAACCAAATTTTTAATACGATATTGGTTTTGGTATTCTTTTACTAGCACACTCTGTAATTAGTGTAAAGTTGAGCTGAAGAGCGTTATTGTACGGTGTAGATTTTTTAACTTGTCACCTTTATATAGGGTTACTAGTAATTAGTGATCGATACTTAAACACGTGATTGTAGTCATGATAACAAAGAACTTTTACTGTAAGGACCAAGCCTGGAACTCCTAAAATGAGTAAAAACCAACTTATACCATAAATATATTATATAACTCGATTTAAAATATCTTAAAACATAGCGTTAAAAAAATTTCAGCATTACTGTTGGCCACGAGTGTGCCCAAAAGACTGGCGGAATTGCCACGTTGTGTGACAATGCTTAGTCTCTGGCCTTGATAAAAGTCAGCCCCTGGGTCACACACAGTTTCAATTAGGTATTTGGTCTTTAAATAATGTACGTGCACGTCGGACCCCATGACCTCAACAATTTTAACCCCAAAAGCTCGAAAAATATAGCTGCTAAATTATTATTTTCTTGTTATAATTTTTTTATAGTAGTTACGTGATACAATAAACTGAACTGGGTTGACATCTATTTTTAAATTATCGTTTAATTTTCGCACACTCGCGTCCCTGGTTTATAAACAAATAAATTATTAACAAAACAAAAAAAAAACAAACAAAAAAAAAGACAAACAAAATAATAAACTGTTTTTTTTAGATTTTATATAAGACTAGCGTCCCGCCCCGGTTTCGCAGGGGTGCAATGGTGATATAAAATATATTATGCATGTATTATACATATAAACTTTCCTCTTAAATCACTGTATCTATTAAAAAAACCGTATCAAAATCGGTTGCGTAGTTTTAAAGATCTAAGTTCATCTCTGTATATGGGATCTGTCCACACAGCGGGAAGCGACTTTGTTTTATACTATTCTATCATTTCATTGCGCTATTCGCTCTATGCGTCCCATCGAATGCCACAACACGTCATTGCTTACTAGGAGACCACCAATACAGATAACAGACGTCACATAATACTTGTCATAGTGGATCTTCCTTACTTGCAAAGCCTTTAAGCATTCACATATTTTGCTGCGTCAAAGCGACCACCCTTATTGAGATTATCTTCAGAGATAAGATTATACATCTTACAATCTAGTCCTAGCACTGGAATCTTATGCATGTTGATATTCGTACAATGGCAGGTAATTGCTTATCGGCTAGTTGCCTGTAGGATTAATAACGTGTCATCCTTAGGTCGGATAGTCATTGCAATCATTTGTATGGACAGGTTTAATGAAACATTCTAGATATAAATTGATCTAGATGTTTTAAACTGACTTGACACGTCCAGTGGTCAGTGGCAGTCAGGACTGCCACGCCGAAAGTGATGAGCACCATCATTTGTTTTTTGTCAGGGTGTAATTTATCGGAAATATATTTAAAAATATATGAGTATGTTTATCAGTTGTCTAGTACTCATAGTTTTCGTGTGGGACTAGATGGCGTTATGTGAAAGTTGTGTAATAATATTATTAAAATTAAACACAAGGTCGATGCCGCCGAGGTCTTCCACGGCGAAGGTGGACGATCTGATCATGTTTGCGGGGCAAAATTGGTCAGAGATTGCCCTAGACAGGGAAGTTTGGTTGGAGATAAGGAAGGCCTTTGCCCAGCAGTGGGACACACAATAAGCTATATAAAAAAATTGAATACTAGATTACTTCGTGATCATAATGATATCTTTTATTAAAATAATATAATTTTTGAACTTCTTTTGTTCTGGGGTGAGATGGGGAGTGAGCCTTTTATAGACTACCTGTTTTCCTTCAGTTGCCTTTTGAGTTTAAGGACTGCGGTAACTGTTTTGAATAATCCCGCACAATGACCCGTCGCGGCATTCGATGGACGCATAGAGCGAATAGCGCAATGAAATACGGAATAGTATACAAAATATGTTTAAAAAAACCAAGATAGTTTATTATTTTATTTATATATTCTTTATTTTACACCGCATAAACAACAAATATAGGACAAACTTTATTTTAAATAAGGGGATAATGGGCGGTTCTTTTGTTTCTTGTTGTTGTTTGTTTTTTTTTTGTGTGTTATTTTAGGTTTTTTTTTTATTTCCATTTAGTGTATCACGATATTGTCTTGATGGCAAAGTCTAATAATTAAGTCCGCCTCTGCACTTTTTGGGTGCATAAATTAATAAATCAATGTTTCAGATAGTGTTACCTAAGCTGCAAACCAAAAAAGCAATAGCACTATCTATCACGACATTAGGTATTTTTTTAAGAATTCTGCATTGGAATGAATTACAATTCACGTAACGCTTGTATAACCCAGCTTCTTGATTAGTTACGGCTAATTATTTCTTATGCAAATGGTGTGAGTCCTCCAATTAACCAATTACAATCAAACCAGTTAAATTTAGACGAAGCACTAATCTACGAATGTGAATGCAAATATGACCAGTTTTTCCCACGAGTTACATGCAGAACGGAAATAAAAAGAAATGATTACTCCTATGTATTGAAACGGTTTTGAAATATTCGCTAGACGACCTACATAGATGCAAATTTTGGAAATCATCTCTTGTAAAGATCTCTTTTGTGATCCCAAATATTTGGACATTTACATAGAAATAGTCTATAAAGAAATACATTAGAAAGGTGCTTATCTACACGATTGATTTGAATAAGTCTAGATTTTGACTAGAAAATATATTGTAATCGTTTGTCTGAGTTCAAAAAATATAATATAAATTATATATGCATAACGGTTTAGATGCACTTTGATAAATTGCTGCAACCATATCGTCGATAATATTATTCTTGTGCTTTCAAATTTTTTTTTGTCTATTTTAAGATGGTGATATATTAAACTAGCTCACGTAGATTTCTATCTGCAGGTCCAGTCTCTTCTGTCTCATGTATGAGATTTGTCAATTTTGACACTACATATCTCAGTTATCGACGTCCATTTTAAATAGACCATTTATCGGCACTTTTGAATTGTCAAAATGTCGGCCATTCAAAAAAAGTGAAGCTAAATTGCACGTTCCAAAGCGTAGATCTCTATGGAAAAGAACGTGCAGGACATTCCATGGACACTCTTATAAATCATATTAAGAGTTACATATTATCTTGGTTACACACTTCTATTTTATATATTTACATTAGTTGTCCAGTAACTGGGTTGTGGAAGTCTGATAGGCAGTCACTCTATCGCAGACTGGAAGCGCTCCGACCCTAAACTAGTTGGTTCGTAAAAGGCTAGGCTGTTTAACGGTGCAATTTTACATGGAATAGAATAAATAAACTTTATTTTACACCAAATAGTAACAAAAATTTTACACAAAAATCTATGTGCACAGTGGCCGTCTTATTACTGACAGTCACATCTACTAGACAACTACCTGAAGTAGATGATATAAATATAGAACATAACATATCATAATCATGATAATCAGTCTTATACCTGGGAATCAGGCCTCAGGACGGCCGGATAGGGAGCTATAGGCATTGCGCGTCGTCCATTAAGCCCACGCCTTTAATTATGATTGAAAATCTATAAAATCCCATAATAAAATAATATTAATCTCATGCAATTCATTTCTTGCAAAAACAAAAAAAATATGGAATGACACTTCTGTATGAATAAATTACAGATAAAAGGTAAGTTCAAAACATCAAATATCCTTTCTTCAAAACAAATATACAGTTAACAGAGTTTGTAACAAATGACTTACTGGATGCATAAAATATAACTTTTATGAGATAACTGTTTTTCTGTGAAGTGTACGTTCTTCTAGTGTCTACTTAGTTTTAAGCAAGGCTTTCGAGATGGGCTCGTAAAATTTTTACTGCCATATCTGTACTAATATAAAGAGAAAAATTTGTATAATTTCTGGCTAGCTCCTGTCAGCATTTAGAAAATGTATGTCATTCAGACGCAGCGTTGAAAGGCCTCCCATAAGGTGGATGCAAGACGCACAGGATCCGTCGTTATGGCGATGTTTGGGGGAGGCCTATGTCCCATAGTGGACGTCTTTTGGCTGAAATGATGATGATGATGTCACTCAGTGATAAAGAACTATAATGTAGTATACAACATTAGTTTCAGTATTTATGCGGAAACCGAAACACGTGTTTATTACTTTAATGTAAAAAAAACATGAAAAATCACAAAGTTATAAGCTTGTTATGTTACCAGGTTGTCAGCAAAAACATATGGTCATCGGGCCATCCGGACCACTGAGGGTTGTTTTGATTCCGCACCCTGCTATGACCTGCCGTGACTTGTATTTTACTTAGAGTCGGTGGTGTCCAACTTGCGAATTATTAAATATTTTTGGTAAAAAAATTATCATGATGTAAACATTATTGGAATCGATTCAGTTACTGATTCTGGATAAACTATATTCAGGTTTCGCATATACTAAAACCTCCTTTTTTTAAGTCGGTTAAAAAAGTCCTGCTTCACTCAATGATTGCCAAACCTGCCAAAACCCTTGGACCTTGAACACTGAAATTTTGTAAAAAAAGATCACAATACAAGTCACGGCAAGTCATTGCGGGCATTAGCTACTAGACATTGTTTTGGGTTTCGCATATACTAAAACTAATGTTGAATATACTATACATACAGATTTGTATAGATGAATAATCTCAATCTCAAAAACTACTGGACTGGTTTTAAAAATTCTTTCACAAAAAATGCTAATTTAATACTGTGTGACATAGGCATAAATTTTTTAAGTTCATGCGGGCGAAGCCACTGGTAGCATAAGGTAGTCGTAAATAAAACAAGATTTTGAAAGATTTATTTCTTATCATTACTAAACAAGAAAATGACATTAAAATACTCAGCCTGCTTAGCAATTTAATGACCAATGCGTTGACTGAACTAGCCGATCATTGGATATTAACGCAGTTCTAAAAAATTTACTCGACTAAAGGTAAAACTCATCGGGCTATGTCGAAAACGCAACGCAAGAAAACTCCGAGAATAGCCCTTTGGGCACAAAAAAAGAAGACAATCTACATACAAAGCGCGCTCGAGCAACGCACACATAGACACCGCTCATGGACACGATATCTTGTACTTGACTAAACCGTGCTAAACCAGTGCTAGATCAGAGAAAACTTTTGTAGCGACCCCCGAGCGTAGGTATAAAAAGTGAAGTACATACATGAGATTTACTTCTGCACCCATCTATTTTGTGCTTTGGGTTTTTTTTTATGGTAGGTAAAATCATCCAATGACAAATCCCGCCCTTTTGTGCTTTAGGTGACTTCTAGCTTGAAGAGCAGTGGTGGCCGAGCGGTAACGGTCCCGACTTACTAGTTGTAGGTCGCGGGTTCAAACCCAGCCTGGCCTGTACCAAGGCCCACCGCGAGAAATCGCCGAAGCCGATCACCCCCACAAGGACTCCCAAGCAGGGCACACCTCTACCGTGTGCACCACCGTGCCCTCCGGGCGGTCCACACAGTGGCGACAACCGGGTGTACGAGACATGGTATTGAACTATTTGACCGCGTTGCGCATCATGTTGGGGGACTTTTTGTCCCCTAATATATCTGAGGCTTTATTATTGCAAAAAATACACTCTTTCCGTTTAATTGATTAACAATGGCATTGTAAATTGCTCTGACAGTATCATATTTTTTAACCCAAACAATGTTACTTGTAGGTACAATTTTTTTTGCGACAATAATTTTAAAACATGAAGTTTCTCGTTGGAGTCAATGTTATAATTGTCAGTAACAATGCCATGGAAAAGTGACTGTTACTCAGTAGTTAGTAGACAATGTATGGCAAAGTTCACCTGACACGCGAACCGATCCCACAAGAGTTTTATTTTTTCTCTACCTTCAATTTTAAGGAAAATGTAAGTAGGTATAAGGCTGTGTGCAGACCGGGTTTGACAATCGATAGACACTGTCGCTTCGACCATGTCACATTTTGATTTTAGCGTAGATTTTTTGACAACAGTCGATGCTGAAAGAAAGTGTTACTTTTTGTATGCGTTGTAAACTGTGTTTAGAAAGTCAGTGTGACAACTTAAATTTAAAAAAAAATATCTAGATGAAACTGTCATAACTTGTATTTATGTTTCGACTTTTCGAGTAATCTTGATTCAACACTGTCTGTCTTTAGACAGTAGGAACGTGCAATCAATACCATAATTGATTCTACGCACTACAGGTGATATGTTTTTGAAAGATGAATTTGTTTTGACTTGGATGTAAGTACTGTCTTAATGTTGTCTTAGTTGGCGACTCAAACTCGTGGAAGAATGACCGATTAGAGCAACAGCTGCGACGCGACACTACGGCTTTTTCATAAAATAGTATATTTTGATACAAGTGCAGAAAGTTTGAAGTTGCGACCGAGGCGGAATTCGCACGAGCCGTAGGCGAGTGGAGCCGAGGGCTGCCATGGCCAATTTGCACGTGTATCAAACGACGTTTTTCAATACACTGGCGACTCGCGGGGTTTGGCCCGCTCCTCGTTGGGGTCGAAGCGCGCCCAGCCTGATACAAAACCCATTTTATAACAATGAAATTGTGGCGGGGAGAGCACCCGCTTTTTTCCGTACTAGTGCGAAAAACATTGCGTGCTTAAAAGTGGTGGGATAAGAGTGGGTTTTCGAGTAAGTGTATTGAAAATGATTTTTCTATTCATGAAACATTTTGTCGTATCATTGTCGCGTGTCCGAGCCGTTGAGAGTCTATGTGCAGGGGCCGTTGAGAGACTCATTGTGAGCCAAACAGAGCCATTTCTCAGCTCATTTGCATGCCGTGATCTGCATGATACTGAACCACATTGTAGCTTGTTTTCTGATTTAGTGTTCAGAGGTTAGATTAGATTGTTATTTTACTTTCAATGCTAATTAGTTCTAATAATGTCTAAGTCATGCTATTAATTGATTCTACAGAAGTTCACGTTGAGGTTGAATGGTATTTAAATGGATTTTTCACATTAATTATAAGATAATTGTTAATATGAGCAGTAGTGGCCCAGTGGTAATGGCCTTGACCTGCGATTGGTAGGTCACAGGTTCAAACCCAGCCTTACGCATTACTTTGTGTAATTTATTTTCAACACCACTGCTCTCAAAACGGTAAAGGAAAACATCGTGAAGAAACCGGTATTTCCAAGAAGCAAAAATTCAAAGACTTGTGACTTCTACAAACCCGCACTGGGCCCGCCGCGTGGTGGATTATGGCTCGCTCCCTTTTCTAGACATGAGGCCTGAGTCCCAGCTGTGGGGACATTAAAAGGCTGATAATAATTTAGCATAGGAATTTTATATAAAATACCGTGAGGGGTAAACGCTCTTTTGAAGTAGGTAGTAGCGCATAGGTGGACTTAATACATAAACCATTCTCTTTCGGTCAAACTTTGGAATAAAAATGATTACAGTGTAATAGGTGCACACTGCTCAGCAACAAATAAAAAGTAATTAAAATCGTTCTTGTTAGAAAAATGTTAACTCAGTGTTAGATTTCTTCATCATTAAAGCCAAAGGGCGTCCACTGTTGGAAACAGGTCTCCCCCAAGTGTCGCCACAACGACCGGCCCTGTAAGTCTCGCATCCACCGCATTACCGCGACTCTCACCAGGTCATCGGTCCTTGTGGACCTTGTGGGAGGCCTTCAAACACTGCGTTTTACCGGTGCGCGGTCGCCACTCTTGAATCTTTTAGCCCCATCGACCATACGTTCTACGAGCAATGTGCTCTGCCCACTGCCACTTTAGTTTGACGATTCTTCGGGCTATGTCGGCGACCTTGGTTCTCTTGCGGATATCCTCATTCCTGATGTGATCACGCAAGGAAACTCCGAGCATAGTCCTTTCCATTGCCTTTTGGGTGACAGCAAGCCTTCTGATGAGGCCAATTGTGAGCGACCATGTTTCAGTACCATATGTCATCACTGGCAACACACAATGGAACAAAATATTAGTATTATTAATGTTATTAGTTCATGAATGATAGAGAATAAATTCAATCAATTAAATATTTTATTTGCAAAATTGGGTACATAATATATAGGTGTTAATAGTGTTGTAGACAATTTAGTTTCACCAAATTATGCCGGCATGCAAATACCAGGCCATAAAGAAAGACATAAAACTAGAATTTGTTTAATTTAATTTATTCCTAAAACTTGAATTTTGAACATTAAAACTAAGAAAAAAAATACTTACACTATAAAATATACAACATCCTGTGCGTATTAAATAGAAAAGAGAGCAAGAAATAAAAAAATGTTAAAAGAATGTAAAAAAAAGAACATTATAACTATGGAGATCGTATAACATTATCACCTTATTATCACAGAATTAGACCCTTATTCCAAAACGCTTTTTAAATTTTGGTCAAAAAAACAACATTGGTCTACAATATTTGTTACTAGGTAACACTTATTTCTACATTTGCACATAAATTAAAAAGTCAGAATTAAAATTTTATAATGATAATAATTGATTAATACTACTTACCAGTCTGTACCAGCACTGTGCCAGCGACTTCGTTAGCAAGACAATTTTCATAAAAAGTTTAACATACCTTAAACCGTATTTTGAGCGTAGTTTTGAAAGTTATGTCAGTCCTTATTATACATTTTTATTAGATTTTGTGCCATGTTTCGAGTTGAGTAACCCAAGAAATAAGAATCCTCCGTACAATTTTGATTTTGATTTTTTTTGTGTACAATAAAGAATATATCTATCTAAGTATCTATCTATCTAAAACTCCCTAAATTGTTCTATGGTAGTTCTGAAAACAAATGAAGACAGCCTTTATTATTTACTTAGATTACTATTTAAATCAACTTTAAAGAATGAAATTTTACATACCAAAGAAATTCCCCTTTTTCACTCCCTTAAATAGAATTTCTAAAAACCCCTTCTCAATGCTCGCCTATGCCATAAAAGTAAGCCAAAAGCAAAATTTCGAGCTCCTAGTCCCAGTAATACTCATGTCTTTTTATGTATAGATTTTATTAAATTTTAAATTCTTAGTATTAAACCAGTAAACCAGCTTTTAATTGATTTTATTGAATTTTATTTAATTCTGTTTCAGATTTTATTGAATTTACTCTTAAATAAATAATTATGAGACTTTGAACTGGTCTCTTTCCTTACGACTCATACTTCGATAAATATAATTTTATTAAGGGTAGACCCGCGTTTGACCATTGTCTCACATCTCACCTGATGGTATGCTGTGATGTCGCCGACGATAAATGATAAATGATATTTATTTTGTAAGTAGCTTTTAAAAACACTTTTACACGTCAAACTTTTTTTTTGTCATTTTAAACTAGATGAGGCCGGTGTTTCCTAGCTGACTACCCTGAGAAGAAACACCGAAACAAACTCCGGGGTCAAAGTCTCTCTTAAAGTCCATACAGTAAATATGTATTGGTCAAAGTCAAATCACATGAGGACCATGCAGAATTGTCTGAAATGGCCTTTTGAAGAAAGAACCATACAGATTTGAGTGGACCTGTCCAGTCAGTGCACGACACGCTTCATCATCATCATTTCAACCGAAAGACATCCACTGTTGGAGATAGGCCTCCCCCATGTGTCACCACAATGAACGGTCCTGTGCGTCTCGCATTCACCGGATTCCCGCAACCTTTACCAGACACGTTTACCTAGAGAGAGGTAACCTATTCACTCTTGACTTAAAGACCAGGAAACACAGACTCAGGTAGGGAATTCCGGCGTTGCAACACTATTTGTTTCATTTCAAGACACGCTAGCAACTTTGAGACTCATTTCTAGTTCCTCACCATTATGATTACCGAAATAATCGTTTAAAATTTAAGCGTGTGAATTCAGTTTAAAGACATGTCGAATGGCGGTCAGGTGTTCAAGTCTAAACAAAGGGTCAATTAAACCAGTAGGTCAGTTTTTTGTCGCAAATAATTGTAGTAAATAGTTAAAACAATTTGGTGGATTGTTATCATTCTCACGGCGGATGGATATGTAACACATTTGTCTTTGTTTTGGTACTTTTTGTGGAAGTAGGCCGTAGATTTTGCTTTAATAGGATGAAAGTAATTATTGTGATGTTAATCTTGGCTATGTTTATTGGCTTTTCTATGGTAAAGAACAACGAAGATCTTTATATCTTCTTTATAGCTTCTATCTGTAAAGAGATTTTGATTTTGATTTTTCGTAAGGTTGTTTTTAATACCGCGCGGATTTTATCACGCTTACGGATTTGCTCCGTATGCGTAACCTCCGCAAATGTTCTTTTCATACAAGTGTTTATTAAATGCGTGCAGTAGATACGCATGCGGGACGCGTTTTTTGCCTTTTGAAAATCCCTGCATGTTTTTTTTTTTTATGTGGAGCATGTCTGCCGATGCCTACAGGATCTACCATGACGTGTTAAAATGTTGGGCGTGCGAGCGAGAAAGAAGAACTGAGTTATACACTCTTTAAACAGTAAAATTTTGGTCGTTTTAATCCCGTGGAGGGTCGATTCGGTACATGAAATACCATCGATTTATAAAAATAAAATTATAAAATAAAGTACTTCTTTTTTAAACTCGGATTAATATGCGAATGTAGGAAATTAATTTCTTTAATTAAAAGAGTCAATGACCTTGTAGGGAGTTGTCGGTCGTTGCGTACTAACTACTTACAGTTCATTGACCTCGATCAGCTGGCGTTTACTTGAAGAAATTAATTTCGTACATGCTTAATTCGAGTTTAAAAAAAAACTTTATTTTTCATTTTTATCATTACAATCGGTTTTATGTACCGAATCGACTCTTCGCGGGATTAAAACGACCAGATTTTAACGGTGTATAGCTTCATCAATTTAACAGTTCAGTTTAGGTCGTTAAATGGATCGCTTTTAAAGCTCGTGGTAGGGATTCTGATCGGTGGTCGATAGATTAGAAGAATGTCCCAAATACCTACATAATTATAGATGTAAACTGTATTGAGGTGAAGTTAATACCAGCTCGCAAGTAATAATTTATCCCGATTAGACCAGTCCAATTATGTTGCGTTGTATATGAATTTATTGTACTTAAAGCTATTTGTAATTTAGTTGTTTCTCTATGGAATAGAGTTCAAAAGTTCGAATCGATATGCACGAAGTCGCGTGAGAGAATCTTTAAAAAATTAGCTAAAACCACTTAATGTATTTATGCTTTTATGCGTTTTCTTTCAAACCATAAATAATTAAACCAATAAATACGTCACGCCACAGTAGTTTATAATATCACTTTTTTATTATTACGTTTTAGGGTTCCGAACTCAAAGGGTAAAACCCTATTACTAAGGCTCCGCTTTCCGATCGTCTGTCTGTCCGTCTGTAACCAGGCTGTATCTCATGAACTGTAATAGCTAGACAGATGAAGTTTTCATAGATTTAAAAAAAATCTGAGAGTTGGGTTGCCACTATGACAACAAATACTAAAAACAGAATAAAATAAATATTTAAACAACAACAAACGTGATTTTATTCCGTTTTTTTTTTGCTACGTACGGTACGGAACCTTTCGTTCGCGAGTCTCACTCGACCTTGGCCTGTTTTTCATCGAAGACATGTTTTATTTTTATTAGTGAGTCGACTCTGCCTACATAACGGTAAACGCAGGGGTGTTCCTGTGTTTTATTGACAGAACTAGGTAGTAACACGTGTCTAATTAGCATAATATTTCAATTACTAATAAGAAAATGTTATGAGCAGCATCTGAACATAGCATAGCTAACATAATTTACAAAGAAAAAATACATGAAGCGGTTTTTTTTAAAGTTGGAAATCATAAATAAACAGAAAGAGTTTGGGGGTAGTGGAACAGAGAGTAAAGTCCCACATACCTCCGTTGAAAAGGGAGGATCCTCCGACCAGACAGGTGTTATGTCTGGTGGGCTATTGCCCGATAGATGATTTCGGGTTTGTTCTTTATGTTCCAATCGCGCCGCGAATCTTACTTGCGCGATACAGCATTAGTTCATTTGTGACGACATAGATGTCGCTACATCACTCCCCTCCGGAGATCGGAGATCGATGGTTCTTGATGCTTCTTGAGGCGTCGTGATGCGTGCCAGGCCAATGGAGGTTGGTTCCAGTGAGTTGGAACCGGATTCCGCATAATTCTCGGTGAGTCGGAACTGTCTGCGGTGATGCCCCAGTGAGTCGGGGTGGTGCTATCCCAGTGAGTCGGGATACGATGCTGCAGGCTCCAGTGAGTCGGAGTAGTGCGGCTGGCTCCAGTGAGTCGGAGCGGTGCTGTGCGACGTAGGGCTTGACTGCTGTCGTCGACCAGGAGAGGTTCTTCAAGGCTCTTCATGTGACTGGCCGAAGGTGCAGGTGTTTAGCCAAGGTCGCTGATGAGGCTGAGGGTGATGACCAGGTATGTCCAAGTAGGCATGCTGGTGGTCAGGATACCCATATATGTACTGTATGGCTCGCTGCTCGAAAGCTCGAGGAAGTGATGATGACGTCACGATGTGGTAGCTGCACGAAGGCTGCGCTGACGTTCTTTTGTCGAGGGTCACCAGTTTGGGGGTAGTGGAACAGAGAGTAAAGTCCCACATACCTCCGTTGAAAAGGGAGGATCCTCCGACCAGATAGGTGTTATGTCTGGTGGGCTATTGCCCGATAGATGATTTCGGGTTTGTTCTTTATGTTCCAACCGCGCCGCGAATCTTACTTGCGCGATACAGCATTAGTTCATTTGTGACGACATAGATGTCGCTACAAGAGTGCCTGACTTTAACTGTGTTAAAACCTCGTTATTTGCACAATTTTCATCTTATATATGATCTATACTGGCCTTTTGTAAGTTAATGTTATTTTTAAATATTCCTAGAAATCCCTGTCTCTTTGCTAATACACTGCGTTTCTTTTGAACACAATTGAACTTTTATTTACAGATTTTCTTGCTTGGTTGGTCTACTCTTACCTCTCCCATAGACTAAAACCCACCTGTGTTCCATCAGTTGCCAAACTTCGAGATTCTATTCGGGAATTGAAACAATTACATAGGTAAGTTTGTACGGAACCTTCAGTGCGCGAGTCCCGCTCGCACTTGACCAGTTTTTTTTACAATTCCAGTGGAAGAAAGTATAATTATAACTACTAGGAAACCAGAAACTGTTAATTGTTAAACAAACGATTGCTTATCAACTTTTCGTTAATTACGTGTACATAAAGCACAACGGCGCTAATTGTAAGTTGTCTATTGTTTAGCCAGTTATTTATAACATAATAATAGATTAAAAACCGGGCAAGTGTGAGTCGGATTCTCGGACTCGCGCACTGAGGGTTTCATACAAACTTGCCTTTGAAAACAATTTAATTTTCGAATCGAATCTCGATTTTTTTTTCGTGATATAACTACTTTACAGATTTCAGATTTTTTCCTATGCGTATGCAATGAGACCTTACTTCATGTCAAGTTAAATTTAAGGAGTAAACTTCTCATATTGACTGCATAAGAAAAAGAAATGCTCGTTGATAAATGGCCGTTGGGGTCGAATAGTTCTGGAGTGGCGGTCGCGTACCGGAAGACGCTTGACAGGTCTCTTACAAGGTGGACCGATGACCTGATAAAGGCTGTGGGAATCCGATGGATGTGAGACGCACAGGACCGTTCATTGTGGCGACATTCGGGGGAGGCCTATGTCCCGAAAATGATAATGATGATGATGATGAAAAAGAAATATAGAGATAAGTCATGTAGAAAAGAACAAGAAACACAGATATGCTTGAAGGGCTACAAAAAAAAAAGTTCGTTGTAAACCTAAATGACGTGAAAAAAGTATGCGCGATACATACAATTATTTACTAGAAGGGGGAATGGAGGTCGTTGAACGTTCATGATCATACCTTAGGAACACTATGATAGTTTAAATTATATTTTTAATTTATGAATCTAACTAGATATAGAACAAGAGCAGTGGTGGTCAAGTGGTGACGGCCCCGACTTACGAGTTGTAGGTCGTGGGCTAAAAACCAGTCAGGCGCATTACTTTGTGTAATTTATTTCATCACCACTGCTCTCAAAACGGTAAAGGAAAACACCGTGAGGTATGTCCTAGAACCAAAAATTCAAAGACATTTGACATCCACCAATCCGCACTGGGCCCGCGTGGTCGATTACGGCCCATTCCCTCTCCTAGAGAGGAGGCCTGAGTCCCAGCAGTGGAAACATTATAAGGCTGATGCTTTGATGGATATAGAAACCAGACCTTTCATTAAGTACATAGCAGGGAATATTTTGGTCGTGACTCAAGTAAAATTCTGATCACTACAACTTATTTGTCATTTAAATAAGAAGGGCCTCAGGACGATCATCCAATGACAAATCCCACCCTTGGGCGGAGCGGGAAATAGTGTCAGACTCTTACTGACTAAAAACCTACCCTGTTCTTTCCCTGCCTTGGATCCAAGGCCCTGGTATGCATTTTCATACCTCCCTAGAGCCCCAGACTAGGCATCGACCCTACTGGCCCCCTACAGTTTGCTGACAACTCCTTGAGGCGCACGAGAACAGTGCGCGCCGTAAACGACTAGGGCTCGGTCCGGTCTGTTACCGGACAAATGGACAGCTAGCTACCCATTGCCCACCGTCCGCAAGCCCACGCCTACGGTGGCCGGAAATTTGGATCAGAATTACGCCTATGTAGGGGTGACTGATAAATTAATGAACGATACTTAAACACGTTATCGTAGTTATGATAACAAACATCTTTTACTATTGGACCAAACCTGAAATCGTGAAAAAAATCTGCCAAGTTTACATTTTGACCAGTTAAGCGAACACAAATGTACACCAGTAGATTTCTGCTATGCCTACGGGGTACACCTTACGCTAAAGCTGGTTTTCATTTTTTGGTCAGTCTATGCTAATCTATTTTTTTTTTCGGCAGAGCAAACTGATGAATTGATTGCTTTTTAATACATTGATTTAAATAAGTACCGCAATAAATCATACTCCTTTACAAATGTTTATTAAGCGATTTAAATGTCATTGCCTCCATTATATAAGTGGGTGTATAACTTTTATATTAGTGTATAATGTTTATCGCAATAAAACTTTCATTAACAAGTGTCCACTATATATTCCAGCCTCTGATATATAAAAAACTTGAAAAAAAAAATGTTGTTTAAAAGATATCTACCACGTCTGCCTAGATTTTGCGAAAGTTGTTCCGATTTTAGCATTTTATCTACATATTCGAAATTTATTCCGTTACAGATAATACGGATGTTTGAACATATCAAACGAATAATTATTATTATTGGCGAATTCGAATGGATTTTTATATATAGCTGAATTGATTGAGTAAACTGTTTGAGTTATCATTTCATGCTCTAGGTGTTCAGCTAGAGTCGATCGAAGCTATCTAAGAAAATCATCGGCAGTGACGACAATGACTTGACTGCCTTAAGATCCTATGTCCCCTAGCTGGGGTAGAGGGCGTCGACAGTAGCCCTCCAACGTGACCGGTCTTGAGCTTAGCGCTTCACCTCACCCCATGTTAAACTGATGGGCGTCATTTCTGCCAACACGGTACGTCACCAGGTTGGCCAAGGTCAGCCACGCTTCCTTTTCCCTTGGGGATTGCAGCCCAACGCCTGTTTAGGTATGTGATCGGAATCCCTCCTGAGCCTGTGACCAATCCATCTCCACTTGCGACGTTTGATCTGGTTGTCTATCGGGCTTTCGTGGCATTTCTCCAACAGCTGCATGCAATGCAATGATGCAATGGTCAAGTCAAAACTCCAGTCTTGTGCATCGACGCCGAGTTGCTAGCTAGGTTTTCTATCGTTTACATTTCGGGGAGTGTGCATTACAATTGCACAATTTAATTCCGCCAAGCCCGGACCAATCGGACCACTAGAAGTACCTAAATGTTGGACATCCGACCCATACGTACAAAGCGTTTTGGGAACACATTCATTATGCGTACTGCTAAGTGGAATTCCCTGCCGGAGTGTTTCCTGATAGCTATAACCTTGGGGTATTTAAGTCAAGAGTGAATAGGTTACTTCTAGGCAAGAGTTCTATATCATCGGTTCCCTTCACGTCTGTATTGTTTCCAGTGTTCTCTCATGATAGTTATTTTTATCCTTCTTTGAAAAGAGAGAAAGTTTTAAGCTAATGTCAGAAATAGTTGAAGAGTTCTTTGAAAAGATATCATATAATTTCGCATTAATTGTTTAGTCTGTCTAGTCTGGACATCATTTGTGATTTTGAATTGATAGAAAGTTGGTTATAATTTGAAGTGGGTTTTAATAAAATCCAACCGGTCATGCGCGATACAGACTCGCGGACTGATGGTTCCGTACAAACTTAAGTATAAACGATAAAATTTTGGTCGTTTTAATTCCGCGGAGGATCGATTCGGTAAGTACATGCAACACTATCGATTTGTAAAGATAAAAATGAAAAATAAAGTACTTTTTTTTCAAACTCGAATTAATTCATGCAGGTACGAAATTAATTTCTTTAAGTAAACGTCAGCTGAGCGAGGCCAATGAACTCTAGGTAGTTAGTACGCAACGACCGATAACTACCTACAAGGTCATTGACTCGTTTATCTACAGAAATTACGGTGTCCTGCGAAGCGGCGAGCCTCCTTGCTGGCCTACCACCATGGGATTTGGAGGCAACAGTCCTTGCACACATGCATGACTTACGCGTGGAGATGCAACGTCGGGGCGAAACTCCGCTGCCGCGACAAATCGCGGCATGGCGGACAGAGTTCCGGCGGGATCTCATGGTGAAATGGCGAGAGCGATTGTCGCATCCTCGTGCTGGGCACGCCACGATCGAGGCGGTAAGGCCCCTCTTTGAGGCGTGGCTGGAAAGGCCCCACGGCGTCGTCACCTTCCGTTTGGCGCAGGTACTAACCGAACACGGCAAGTTCGGACCGTACCTGTACAAGATTCGTGCGGAGACGACGCCCGGATGTCGCCACTGTGCGGAGCGTCCGGAGGACACGGTGGAGCACACAGTCGAGGTGTGCCCCGCTTGGGAAGAGCATCGCCGTGTCCTTGTGGGGGCGATCGGCGGCAGCGATCTCTCGCGCCGGGGTTCAAGCCATGCTCCGGAGCGAGGAGGAGTGGCAGGCGGTCACCTCCTTCTGTGAAGCAGTAATGCTAGCAAAGGAGGAGGCCGACCGCATCAGGTAACGGCATACACGCCGCCGCCGCCGCTGGGATTCCGATCCCGATTTCCGGCCACCGTAGGCGCGGGCTCGCGGACGGCGGGCAATGGGTAGCTCGCTGTCCGTCCGTCCAGTAACAGACCGGTCCAAGCTCAAGTCGTTTACGGCGCGCACTGTTCCCGCGCGCCTCAAGGAGTTGTCAGCAAACTGTAGGGGCCCAATAGGGCCGAAGCCTACTGGGGTCAAAGGGTATGTGAAAATGGCACCCGGGGCCCTGGGATCAAGGCGAAGAATGGAACGGGGTAGGTTTTTAGGCCAGTAAGAGTCTGACACTACTTCCCGCTCCACCCAAGGGCGGGATTTGTAATTGGATGATTTTACCTAACGAAAAAAAAAAAAAAAAAGCTGAGCGAGGCCAATGAACTGTAGGTAGTTAGTACGCAACGACCGACGGCTACCTACAAGGTGATTGACTCGTTTACTACCTCGGGCTTGAGGCATGGAATCCTAGAAATGTAGTCTCTAGCTTAAGAGGAAACTATCTCTAAACTATTTTTTTTGTGTGGTTTCTTCATCTTTAGTATTGCTTAAAAGGCTGGATGAATGTTAAGATTGGCTGATGATTACTTCTAACGACAATGGCATCTCTTCGCACTTTTTGCGACCCCACTAGATCGTAAGCAGTGATGCAATCGTTAATGGTGAAGCGCAGTAAGTTTACTCACTCTAGCCTTGAAGACACCTAAATTATAATCGGATAGGAAGATCGCAGAATGCAAATTGTTTCAGTTCTTCGATGTACACGATATAAACAACGCGGTGACCGAAATGCTTATCCGGGCCGTGGTGTCAACAATGTAAGGCCGTGTTTACGGATACGCGTATACGCGGATACGCGATCGGCGATCCATCGTACATTGCCATAATTGTTTGTGTTTGCGCGAGCAATGACGCGGCCCGCTGCTGCAATGTACGACGAACGCCCAACGCGCCGCGCATCGCGCCGCGTCTCCGTAAACACAACCTAAGGGAAGACACTCGTCCATCAAGCTGTCCGATGGTAAAAAGGCGGTGGATGGATACAGTGATTCTTTACAAACAAACAGACTATAAAAGCTTTATCGTAAATTTCATTAATTTCCTCAAAAAACATTCAGCACACTGGCCTACCGATCAGTAAAAGCAAATAAAACCGCTGTATCATTTACAAGCAACGGGCGTCATACTGTTTTCCCATGGTTAGTGAGACAAGACGTTTACCAGACGAGTAGCAAAGAATGCTTTTTTGGTATCAACTTCCTCTGCAATTTGTTTGAATATTTCCATCTTTATTTTGTGCTTTTGTAATTGTAAACATGCTAAATTGTAGAGTATTGTAGTTTCATCAAGTATGGCTCTAAAACGTGTTTGCTTACAATGGGTCTCATCAAAACTGATTATGAACCCCCAGTGGTGGAATTTTTCGTCAGCAATTTTTTTTTAAATTAAATCTTAATTTTGGAGGGACCTTATGCTGCCACGCTGGTTCAGTGTGTGTTGGCAGGTCGCCATAGCCATTCGTTCGTTTTTCGGCAGGGTGCACCACGTGCAGGTGAAGTTGGCTTGGGTCCCGAAAGATGTTTGTTGGGACCCCGCTTTCGGGGGAGGCCTATGTCCAACAGTGGACCGTCTTTGAGCTGAAATGATGATGATTAATGATTAATTTTTGAAATCGATATTCTAATCAACCTTAAATACATTTTTAATTAAAAAGTAATGGTGTATAACAGCGACTCGCGTGGCATTTTGTAGACACTCGAATGAATTATTGTTTGTATGTTCTTAGCATCGAAAGTGTTAAGGTGTAGTCGACAGCTCGTCTGTGGTAACAGTGACCTTGAGTTAGCATAGTATAGTACGGTTTCAATGCAATACCAGGCCCGTTTACCTATGCCGTATTTGTATAACATGCAGTCGAATATTATTAGTTGAGTAAATTAATAATCAGAGTTCAACAGCATTGCCATCCAACGTGGCAATGCTGCTAGCGTTCTTTTCCTGTTGACATTGCTGTGGATGAATTTTTTGATGCCATAACTTTCTTTTTCTTTTACTCGTTTGTAAATATTATTATTTTTAGTTTGTATATATACCGTTTAAGTTACTATATTTACTAGTTTATTTTATGAGTAGTTAGTACATAATTTATATTATAAATAAACTGACATTATTACGATAATAACTTGAAATAACATACATGCGCCTGAAACCGTATCCGAACCGCAAACTAAAATATACATAAACATAAATAAGCTGTAGTAATAAAATTGTACAAGGCGCAGTTTAATCTTTCACCTGTAAAGGTACCTGTTTTGCATTTATTATAGTTTATTAACTACCCAACCCTGCATGGATGCTGCTAAGTATTCCTCTTTCGGCATAAATTTTTTCCGCAACAAAAGTTTCGGCACCCAAGCTATTCCTCTTTCCGCACCAATAGGTATGTTAGCTTGGTGCCGAATCTGGAAACAATATACCAAAAATGGTGCATAAAGACGAATAGCTTGGGTGCCGAAACTTTTGGTGACGAAAAAATCGGTGCCGAAACAAGAATACTTCGATGCTACAAATGTTTGAAATTCTCGGCTTTTTTTTCTGCACGAATCATTCTGTGTATTGGTGAATTGCACGAAAATCCGTTTAGTATTTTTTGAGTTTATCGCGTTCATACAGACAGACGCGACGGAGACTATGTTTTAAAATATTTAGAGATTCAGTTGGTTACACTGAATATTGTGAAGTAGTCAAAACTTGTTTTGACTTGCTCTTATTAAGTAAAAACGCGTTTTTATTATAAAAAAATAAACACATTAATTATCTTTAAGTAGCTACCTAGAACATTACAAAAAAAATAGTGCTAAAACAATTTATTAAATTAACAGGTTTGTGAATAAAAGAGTTTGGTTAAAAGTACTTCAAACCAACACTTGGAATTAAAACTGGTTTTGCCCATTTAACAATTTTTTGTCCGGGCCAACTTTATGGTGACGATATTTGGGTTGATTCATGGCTCTTCTTTTAGAACTGTGGTGGCCCAGTGATAGCGGCACTGACTAGAACGCGGGTTCAAATCCAGCCGCGCAAATTATCATCATTATCATTTAAGCCCAAAGACGCCCACCGTTAGACGTAGGCCTCCCTCAAATGTCGCCACAATGAACGGTCCTGCGCGTCGCGCATCCAACGTTACTTTGTTTCATAATCTATTTCATCTATATTGCGCTTGACGCAGTGAAGGGTGTGAGCAATACGTATACTAGAATCAAAAATTCGAAGACATCTGACATCTACCAACCCGCACTGGGCCCGCGTGGTGGATTACGATCCATTCCCTTTCCTAGAAAGGAGGCCTGCGTCCCAGTAGTGGGAACATTATATAGCTGGTTATGTAATGCATAGCTTCTTCACATACTTAGAGAAAATGTTTATGGCAATAGTAAGGTATTCTTTCAAAGAATGTGCTCACACACTCCCCAGTAAAAGTTGTTATAAAAACTAATTATGGGAAATAGGCGGAAGAGACTACCGTTTCTGTCTGTTCATTATCTTGTTAATATTGAATAATTGACAGGTGTAGTAATCAAACAGAAACCATCATTGTAGTATTTGTATGACCGTCTATATCAGTTGAGGGTGAAAACAGCTCAAAGGTCTTACCATGACGTGTTGAAATGTAAAGTCTGCGAGCAAGAAAGAGGGCATCCTATATATAATCTTCAAAATATTTTGAATCAAATAATGCTCTGATACAGTAGGTACGGCTGACGTAACTTGGCAGGTCTGCCCCCCTAGCCAAGTTACAATCGTTTCGTTTTGCGTCAACGCTTGTAGTAAGCCACGCCCCCAACTCCTTTGTTCGAACAATCGAATTGGGGGCGTGGCCAACGCCAAGCGTTAACGCAAAACGAAACGATTGTAACTTGGCTAGGGGGGCTGAAGTTAGACTGCGAACTTTAGCGCTTGTGCACTCGTAAAAAAATAAATGGTTTAAAAAAATTAATGCCAATAACAGTTGTTATTGCTGTTAAAAACTGTTATTGGCATTTATTTTTTAAAGTTCGCAGAGCCTTACCTAACTTAAGTGGCAATGGACTGGGCACATTGCATGCAGAACAGATAGCCATTGGGGTCGAAAGCTACTGGAGTGGCGGCCGCGTACTGGATGAAACAGCGTTTGAAGGCCTCCCACAAGGTGGACCGATGACCTGGTCAGGGTCGCTGGAGTCCGATGGATGCAAGACGCACAGGACCGGCCATTGTGGTGACGCTTGGGGGAGGCCTATGTCCAACAGTGGATGTCTTTTTACTGAAATGATGATGATGACGAGAGCCTAACTTCGGACTCGCCAAATTACGTCGGCCATATTGTATTTTCGAATATTCACTGACGCAATTTCAAGAACTTATACCGTATGCTCTGACCATTTTTCCCACACTTACGGGATCTGCATAACCCATTCTCTGATAGCTATCAGCAACTTGAATAAATTGCAAAACACATTATTACTCGCAAGGGCCACAGTTTATTGAAAGGTCTAGATATTGTT
The DNA here is from genome assembly GCA_958295575.1 of Leucania comma. Taxonomy (NCBI): domain Eukaryota; kingdom Metazoa; phylum Arthropoda; class Insecta; order Lepidoptera; family Noctuidae; genus Leucania; species Leucania comma. The sequence goes on along the minus strand of OY282480.1, from coordinate 13,150,999 downwards.
GATGACTACTTACAGACAAGGGCCTCGGTTACAACGTATTATTTCACAGTTAATATTGCTTAGACATCGGACTTAGTAAATTGATATAAACTTGTTGTTCCTGATAGAGGCCCTGAGGGAATCGTTGGTTAATCACCGTTGATCCAGTCAAGTATGCAAGCTTCGTAGAATATTGTACTGGATTTTTTGTTACCGTAGTTTTTTTTAATAGTATTAAACTGTGGCGCCCGTGACTTTGTCCACGTCAAACTCATAAAACAGCACAATGCAAAAGAAGTTTTTTTTACCGCGAAATTCCTAATTTTTTTTAAAAGATTTTTTGTACAAGTTACTCTTTGTAACATCTGCTAATAGTGTAAGTCCCATCAAAATCGATTCAGTCGTGTTTTTTATGAGTATGTATACCTAAATAAGAACATTTTAAACAGTGATGACCGATAACGGCCTTGACTTAACAGTTGTAAATCGTGGGTTCAAATACAGGCAGGCACTTAATTTTGTCTAATTTGTTTCATCACCACTGCACTCAAGACGGTGAAGGAATATATCGTGAGGGTGTCCTCACGATATATTCCTTCAGTATATTCCGTCAGTGTTGACATGTCCTAGAATTAAAAAAACGAAGACTTGTGATATCCACCAAACTACATGTATCCACACGTGTAGTAGCGGCCTATTCACTCTACTAGAGAGGAAGCCCGATTCTAAGCAGTAAGAACATTATATGCTGCTGGTGCTGATTACGCTAAGGAGATTTTAAGGCCTAGAAAAATTGCTAAATTATATCTATAATGGGATTTATCGCGTGATATTTTTTTTTTAAATAACTTTACCCGACACTAGGAAATAGGAATTACTCCTCTATCGTTTAGATGCATTCATTTTAGTAAATCAGTGATTCACAACATGTAAACTCACAAGATACCTTGACCCGGACACTTATCTGTAGGTCATACAAATATTTGTTTCGTGCGGGAATCGAATCCACGACTTGCAGTGCAGCAGTCAATCAGTCCACCACTGCATTAACCGTCGGGACATGTATTTCGATAATATAATGTCAATCCTACATACCTATTTTGATCATTTTGACAACCTTTTTCTTTTTCGATGTTAGTATGACAATTTATATAACTAGGACCAAGAGAAAAATATCCGATTTTTGAGTAATTCTATTAAATGCTTCAGAATAGAATATACTACTGTATACTAACACTGAATAATTATATAGTTAACAGTACTTTTGATATACTCGTAAGTAAAGGGATTTGGCACAAGGTCGTATCAGCCCTATCGCATTCATTTCTGTGGACATCACAATGAGCAAAATATTCATAGTAGCGGCAAACGCGTGCGTCTTAAAGAGATGCTAGCAAAATCGTAGGGGTCCAGCAGGGCCAATGCCCACTAGAGTCATGACCAAAATTAATTAGTTTTATTAATTTCTAGATTTTCTCACGATCTGTCCTTTACGAGGAGCTAGTTGTGTCCACGAGCAACTATCAAATTGCCCATAACTCTTCAATTGTCTGTTTCTGAATTGAAACCTTATTAAGAAGCAGATCCTTTAACGTAAATTTCCATGACCCACTTTCTTAAGACATAGGATTTGTTAGTTGAAAACCAGATTTATATTTCCATAAACAACAAACCCATGTATAATTCATCACGCTAATATTATAAAGGCAAAAGTATGTTTTTATGTGTGTGCGTTTTTACTCCTTTGGGTTTTTATCGTCTGAATGGATTAAAAATGTTTTAGAAAAAAAATACAACCGACTTCAATGTAAAAAAAATCAGTGGAAAAGCAAAATAACTCAAAATTTCGGAAGTCGGTGTTAAATAAAGAAGAGAAAAAACTAATAAAGAAACACCGATTTCTGAAATTAAAGTTATGCGCCGTTCGTGCGCCGCTCGCGAGCAGCTTGCGAACTGCGCGCGTGTAATTCATGTCCGTAAGAAGCGCGCGCGGCGCAGGGGTTTTGTATGAAAGAGACGTGCGCGAAATGCCCGCTCGCCGTTCGCAAGCGTCTCGCGAGCGGCGCGCGAACGGCTCGTGACCGGCGCATTCGCTAGATTTAGGCGCACCATTAAATTGAACTTAGTAGTATTTTTATAAAAAGTTTTTTATGTACTTAATGTAATATAGTAGTTTATTAGCTCATTTTAATAGGTCGCAGTTTTGCAGGACAAATCTTTTTAGTTAACGCTCATAAGCCTTTACTTTATCTCCGGTTTCCACACTATTAATCTTCATCCTCAATTTAGTTGAAAGACTACTGGACATAGCCTCCTCCAAGGGTCCCTTCATCTATCGGTCATATACATTTTATATCCAGTGGATACTGAACTCTACCTAGTCCAGATAATTCAAGTATCAAGTAGTTTTAAGATACAGGTCTGCATAGTTTAGGAGTTCGAGAACTCGACAACAATTTTGACTGATCTGTACAACATACTGTTTCTCTATGCTATGTTCTGTGTTGTTGTTTATATGTACAAATAAACAAAACTATTATTATTATTATTTAAGTTTCAGTCAATTCAGTACCTTATAAATAATCTAAGGAGATTGTAAATATACCGGTAATTTCTTAAGTAAACGATGTTTAACTTTCGTTGACATTTCGAGCATGTTCCACGCTCATTGGTCAATAGTGAATGGTATTGATTGAACTCAGCCTTGAGGAATAAATTCCTTACACGCTACAAGGTGTAATTGTTTCATAAATGATACGTTTAACATGTTTTGAGATAGTTCATTAACCTGTGTTTTTGACGTATGTATTGTGCCGTTATTATTGATTTGTTTTAATTTTAAGTAGGTTCTTGTTTGCAATTAATTTTCTATCGATATAGGCAGAAATACATAATATTATTGAGTTATTCAGTACCGTCTAACTGAGAGGATGGTATTTACACCGACATAAGAGACCATTCGATTTCGAAAGGGGGCGAAGAGCATTAAATCGATTACCGTTATAGTTTGAAGTTTTTTTGTTCGACTATCATCTGACCTTTAGATCATATATAGAATTATTTGTGAAAATAGTCGAATTGCATAATTATCGTCAGTTTTATGAACATTATTTGGTTATTTCTGATATCAGTTCAATATTTTTTTTTTTTTTGGTACTCTAATGGACAGAACTATTACTAAAAGTATTTAGGAACTATAGAACTCGCCTTTGTGCACCTAAAGCACTTTTAAAATTTCGCTTTTAGAAAAAATGATCTGCTACGAGTACCGGAAGTTAGCAGATCATATTTTCATTTGACATTGTTCCAGGAAAAACAGCAGAACTTTTCCTAAAAAGTATCAGGAACTCCAGAACTATGCTGCATGCGAGTAGAACTCTAATTTTTTCATGCTCTGCTGGAAAATGATCTGCTAAGTTCACGGCCATGAAGAGCACTCTCTAAAAGAACAAATGTAATAGTCTATATAGGGTATAAGAGACAGGTTTCGACAAAAAAATATCGGTCTCTCCATACAAACTGTCCAATCAAGTTTATAATTTTGTATGGAGAGGCCATTTTTTTTTCGTTTCAGGAAAGAACATTTTGTGGAAGATTGTTACATTAAGTTTCTTCTACTGAGCAGCAAGCCCTTATAGTTTGCGGAGACCAGTCCCCCTAGCCAAGTTAAGATTGTTTCGTAACGTCGAACGCTTGGAATTGACCACGCCTCAAATTCCCTGATGACTGAGCGTTGAGATGACGTCAGAACAAAGGAATTGGAGGCATGGAACTCAAAGCGTTCGACATTAATAAAAAGATCGTAACTTGGCTAGGGGGCTGTCCCTTACATCCTTTATATCGTAGGTCTGCACGTTGTTCAAATCAAATTAATATCACGCTTTTTAAATATTTTTGCGCATCATTACACACGTGAGCCTATGGGTTTTCTACATACGAACGCCTTACAGTGCCCTCTATAACCAGTACAAAAAAGTGATCAGAGTAGTACTAGGGCGGCCTCGCTTCTGCAGTGCACACTAACTGTTCCTACACCAGTATGCGCAAGAGTTGCGGATCTTTGGTGCGAGATAGCCAGCTCTATTCTGATGATGATGGACGGGGGATTTGATTACTCTTATATCGAACATTGCAGTTGCTGGCTGTTTTCGATTAATGTATTTATTTATGTGTGTGTTCTGTTTTGTGCTTGCTGTATGGGTATTATAGGTTGCCTGAAATAAATGGTGTATGAGCTACCCTGCTAGCTCGCTTAAAGCGAGCTACCCCAGCTGTTGCTTTAACCTTAAATTGTCTTACATTATTGTATTGTTGTAAAAGCTATTACTTTTTTTCGGTGGGAAAATCGGGCGGGTTGGAAGATAGTATCAGACTTTTATTGACTAAAAACCCACTCCTGTTCCTTCGTTGCTTCCCATACCGGGGCCGAATCTCAATTGACCCTGCTAGGCCGTTACAGTTTGCTGACCGGCGACAAGAGTGGTCCAGACGATTGCCGGGCGAGCTACTCATCGCTCGCTGTCCGCAAGCCCATGCCTACGATGGCTGGATATTAGGATCAAAATCCCGGCGGCGGCTGGGGCGTGAGCGCCGTTGCCTGACATGTGCCGCCTCCTCCTTCTGCTAAGCAGTAATACTAGTACTACTTCGCAGAAGGAGGCAACCGCCTGGACTATGGCCTGTACAAAGGCCCGGAGCGAGAGATCACCGTCGCCGATCGCCCAAAAACCAGCCAGCACAAATTAAAGAAGGTAGTAAAAGTATAATTTAATCATTAAGCAAGTTCCAGCCAGTGGCGTAGCTAGGTGAGCAAGGGCCCTGGGGCAAAAACCAACTTGGGGCCCCTAAACTGTTTAGGCTTTATTAATATGCTATTATATATTATACATATTTAAAAAATGCAACGCAACTTCATCTTTAAAAAAATCTAAGATATAAGAACATTAATCATTCACATGCCCACACAGCGATCAACGACAGACATCGTCGTCATTAATTTTATAGAGGACAGTATCTTTCACTGCTTAATTACCGAATCTTCTTGAGTAGACCTTTCAACCAACTGCAGTGGTCTCAATATTATCTGATTCACTAAAACTTTCAATATAATTTTTCACTCGTTCAATATGCAGTTTGTTAATCAGACTTTGAGGGCCCCCCGAGCTTGTGGGGCCCGGAGCACTGCCCCGCCTAGCCCCTTAGTAGCTACGCCACTGGTTCCAGCTGAACTCTGTACCTATAGATGTTATTTCCTTACTCATAAATGTAATTATGTACATCAATATTCAACTTTTTAAAGCATTCAAGTTTTCTCACGCCTTAAACCGGATATCGGATCTTTATCAAAACAGATTTCTATCTCTACATAACTACAATCAATCTTTCCATGGTGCCTTCTAGGTCAACTAAAATGAAAATCAGACGTTCCTAGTAACGATGTTCAAGGGAAAGCAGGAATAATGGAACAATGGTGGTGGTTTGCTATTACACACTGTGCAATCTTATCTCTATCTATATTTGAAGATGCGACTGTTTGGGTATGCCAAAAATGGGCAATTGCGAGTCGGACTCGCGCACTGAGGGGTCCATATAAACATAGGTACGTATACATATGAAAACAGTTTAATTCCTGAATCGAGTTTCAAAGATTTTTCCGAATCGCAATAAAGTTTTTTTTGTGATATAACTACTAACTTTTCAGATTGTTTCCTACTCCTATAAGACCTTGCTTCATGACAAATTTCAAGATTCTAGGTCAATTGGAAGTACTCTATAAATTTTGATTCCTTTGAGAGTGTCGAAATATACGTTTTTTGCGACAAAAACAGCCGCATCTTTTTTTCTTGTTAACTTAGAAGTTTGATTTTGTCACAGCTTCAAGGGACCTTAGACTTGAGTATATGGTTTAAATTTTAACTTAATACGTCTACGCGTTTCCGAGATAAAGGGTCTTGACAGACAGACCGTCAGATAGACAGACTGACGGACAACAAAGTGACCATATAAGGGTTCCGTTTTTTCCATTTTTTATACTTTAATATAACTACATAATTAAAATTGCCAAAATAATCATGCAAAAGGCCAAACCATTACAAGATGATATTGGCCATTTTAATTATTCAGGTATAAATATTTACTATCAACCACACGAGTGGATCAATTAAACACTATCTAATCTATGCATCAATTCTCAATTCTATCAAAACTAAACTAGGTAACATATTACATAAAACTGTTATTTATATAAAATCCGCGGTTGTTCCGGTGTCATACGTGACGTTGTAGGAAGAACAATATTCACTTTGTTATATAAATAATGTTCTAGCTCATTTTAGTTACCTAACATTTCACAAACAAGTTGATGATAATTAGAATAAACATAATCAGGCAAAGAATACAACTTCAATCCTTAAAGAGAAATCAGAACTTGTTTTTTTACATGATTTTGAAAGTATTAATGTTCTTTTTTACATATTCATTAGAAAAAGTGTCGGTAGCCTACAGTAGATTTTTGAATAGCGTGGACTAGGTGATATTTAAATATGGGCTACTTTGATTGACCTAGAGATTGTATACAATAATGTTATAGACATAGCGCCATTCGTAATGTTTTAATGAATAGGGAAGGAGTTTTCTCTTATTTTGGCATATTATAATATAATTTAATATATTCCTCAACTGTCACATAATGCCGTCTAGTCTCAAGCTAATCAAAGCTTGTGTTACGAGACTTACGAGTACTAGACAACTGATAAACATAGTTATTTATTTTCTAAATATATACATATCATAGATAAATTACACCCAGACACAGGACCAACGATCGTGCTCATCACACAAACATTTGTCCTGGGTGGGAATCCAATCCACGAACTCCAGCATAACGGTAGGAGGAGTTCACATCGGCGTCGGGTCGACGATGAAGTACCTGGGACTCGTCCTCGACAGCCGGTGGAACTTCGAGGCGCACTTCCGACGTTTGGCTCCCCAACTTAATCGGACTTCGGCTGTACTCAAGCGGCTCCTGCCGAACCTGGGGGGTCCAGACGCCTCCTGCCGGAGGCTCTACGCTGGCATCGTTCGGTCCATGGCCCTTTACGGGGCGCCGGTGTGGGCGCCGACGTTGCGAAGGCGACCGGCGGCCCTGCTGAACGCCTGCCAGAGGGTCATGGCCATACGGATGATTCGGGGATACCGCACGGTATCCCGCAAAGCGGCGAGCCTCCTTGCTGGCCTGCCACCATGGGATCTGGAGGCAACAGTCCTTGCACGCATGCACGATCTGCGCGTGGATATGCAACGCCGGGGCGAATCCCCGCTGCCGCGACAAGTCGCGGCTTGGCGGACAGAGTTCCGGCGAGATCTCATGGTGAAATGGCGAGAACGACTGTTGCAACCCTGTGCTGGGCACGCCACGATTGAGGCGGTAAGGCCCCTCTTTGAGGCGTGGCTGGAAAGGCCTCAAGGCGTCGTAACCTTCCGCATGGCGCAGGTACTAACCGAACATGGCAAGTTCGGGCCGTACCTGTACAAGATCCGTGCGGAGGTGACGCCCGGGTGTCGTCACTGTGCGGAACGCCCGGTGGACACGGTGGAGCACACGGTAGAGGTGTGCCCCGCTTGGGAAGAGCATCGCCGTGTCCTCGTGGGGGCAATCGGCGGCGATCTCTCGCGCCGGGGCTTGGTTCAAGCCATGCTCCGGAGCGAGGAGGAGTGGCAGGCGGTCGCCTCCTTCTGCGAAGCAGTAATGCTAGCAAAGGAGGAGGCTGACTGTATCAGGCAACGGCGCTCTCGCCGCAGCCGCCGCCGTAATTCCGATCCAAATTTCCGGCCACCGTAGGCGCGGGCTTGCGGACGGCGGGCAATGGGTAGCTCGCTGTCCGTTTGTCCGGTAACAGACCGAACCGAGCCCAAGTCGTTTACGGCGCGCACTGTTCCCGTGCGCCTCAAGGAGTTGTCAGCAAACCGTAGGGGCCCAGTAGGGTCGAGGCCTAGTCTAGGGCTCTGGGAAGGTATGAAAATGCATACCAGGGCCCTGGAACCAAGGCAGGGAAGGAACAGGGTAGGTTTTTAGTCAGTAAGAGTCTGACACTATTTCCCGCTCCGCCCAAGGGCGGGATTTGTCATTGGATGATATTACCTACCGGGGAAAAAAAAAAAACCCACGAACTCCAGCATAGTAGTCAGGGCCACTAACTACTAGACCAACAGGCCAGTCATATTACGTAACAGCCATATTATGTAGTTACAGGTTGATAAATAGGTACTGGTCAGATAAAGTCTACTCCAGTCCAGTCTATACTCCATTTGTTTAGGTACTTAACTAAATATCGTACAATCTTCACATGTCTTTTATCTAAAAATGGTATAAAAATTTATATATGAGTAATTAGTTACCTAAACCGATGTTAGGTAATTAGCTAAATTTAAATAATCTTTGTATGTCTTATAAACGTTTTTTTTAAATAAAAAGATGGATCAAGATTGTTTACGTTTAGTTAAATAATGGAGTATAGTTTGCTCTTTTTACGTCGGTGATGGCTTACTGGGCAAAAGCCGAAAAGTTGATGGTAGGCGAAAACGAATTGCCCTGACTTTCGAAAGAGTTACCGTGACTCTGGAACGCAAAGGGACACTGATGGAACACAGGTGGGTTTTAGTCAGTAAAAGTCTGAGACTCATGCTCCAACCAGAGCAGGAGAAATTATTTGATGATTTCTTACCTTAAAAAAATGAAACACGTGTAAAAACTATTTTTTTTTTCTATCACATCTGTTTTTCTAATATGATTTGACCAATAAATTAAGTTAAACATACTCGCAACTTTCTTAAAACATTGTATAATAATAATAGATCATTTAAATTAATTATACTTGGGCAAACATCAGAAAAAAAATCAAGTCTCGATTCGGAAAGGTTAATGATAAGTACGGTTTTTGATTTATAACTATTCTAAATAACATCGATTTGTGTGAAGGCGGCATTGAATAATTGTTACCTTTGCCTCGCACTCTCGAACTATTTATGAAAGTAAAAAAAAATCCGGCCAAGTGCGAGTTGGGCTCGCGAACGAAGAGTTCTGTAACGTCCGTAGCATAAAGCAGCACTGGGGTCAAGAGTAATGTAGGAACAAAAAACCTACTGTTTTTAGTCAGTAAAAGTCTGACACTATCTCCCACCTCGCATAAAGGCTCGTGTATATGATGCCGACGCCACGCCGTCATAGCATCGTACAATAAAGAATAAAGAATACATTGCTAGCTGCGAAGAGCATACGTGTAGCACTCGCGGTGGCGGTGCGGCGGCGGTGCGGCGGCGGCGGCATCGTGTACACAGCATAGCGGCGTGGTTGCGGCGCCGTAACGGCGCGTCGGCGGCATCGTGTACACGAGCCCTTGGATAATTTTCCCAGTGGCAAAAAAAAAGCATAAAGCTGCACATTGGACACGGCACCTTAAAAACATGGGCATGTTTTGAATACAAGTGTCATAACAAAGTTTTAAATTCGAGTGTCATAAAAAAGTTTGAAATTCTAGTGTCATAAAAATGTTGTAAAAAGTTTTGATCATATTAGGTTCTAGATTTGATTTGAATACGGAGCAATAAAATTGTTCATTCGGTGTCATTAATACTTAATTATGAGTTCTAGGTACAGGCTTCGACTGGAATTGAAAATAAGGCCTACTCCTGATGGGCTGCATTCGGTTCCTTTCAAAAAGGTTGAGCTGAGTGGTGCTGATATTTGCGTCATGTTCGTGAACGGGCGCTGTCAATTAAGACTGATCATCTCTTGGCTGCTAGTGGTTTTTTTTTAAATATCTATATTAGAACATTTTTTTTTCTCTTTATCTTATTTATATTGTTCTCATATAATAGCAGCGACAAGACAAACATGTCATCGAGATATGTGTAATACAATAACATGATTGAAAAGAGTGTCCATGGAGTTTCTTATTCTCCATAGAGATCTACGCTTTGGAATGTGCAATTAGCATCATTTTTACTGACAGACCGACTTCTTGACTTTTCAAAAGTGCCTGTAAATGGTTTATTTGAAATAAATGCTCAGAATCTGTTGAATCTTTGCTTCAGCATTGGCAGTTGATTTTTGGGTTCCAAAGGCGGTGATTCTTTCATAAATTCTAGTTGCTCTAGCGGGCATCGGCCTTTGCTGTTGTCTTTTTGAGGCGCACGTAAAACACTACGCTCCGGTGATAACTCGGCCTTGTTCGACCTTGCAGGCGGCCGGACAGCAAGCTACCCATTGCTCGACGTCTGCAAGCCCTCGCTTACGTTTACCGAGGATCGCCCTGCAACCTCCGACGCCTCGAGCTTCTTCTGTGGCGATGGCTGGGGCGTAAGGTTATCTGATTTTGTGAAAAAAAAAATATCGTTTTGTGTTCAAGCATGTACTCGTGTCTTTTTAAATTAACAAGGGCAAGGGGCAATTACAAGGCATTTAGATTTATGTCAGACCAAGTACTTCATTTAAATACAAAACTTAATTAGCTATTATTATTGATGATACATAGATAAAATATAAATCGGAGGTTAATCTCTCTGATTATAATCTTAAAACATGTTTAGTGTTTTCATCTCATAAGCGAAGAAGATATTTTTCTACTGTTTGAGAAATTAGCTACTTCTTTTTGACAAATAACATCGAAATAAATTTGGTGTTTATGCCTTCATTAGTTCAAGATCTATTTAATAAAAACAACTTTTGGTTTACTAAAAGACAACGGAAAGGTTAATTCGATCATTTATAATATAAAGCATAAATGTTTTTCTCAAAAGATCCTTATTTAACAATAGTTTTATTTAAATATGGAACGATTAAAAAAAAAGGAAACAAATTATTGTTTTTATTTGTTTAAATATACAAGTTATTTTGACAGCATCATAGCGATTTTTTTCTACGCGTAGAAATTTTCAAATAATTTCTTCCACTCTGGTCGGATCAAGGAGTTTCAAACTTTTACTGTTAACACGCCCAAATCCTTTCAGATAATATGTAATATAATAATAATATTTCACAACTATCACACAACACCGTCTAGTCCCAAGTTAAGCAGAGCTTGTGTTATGAATACTAGACAACTGACAAACATACATACATATTATAGATAAAATTACACCCAGATACAGAACAAATGATCGTGCTCATCACACAACCATTTGTCCTGGATGGGAATCGAACCCACGACCTCTGGCATAGCAGTCAGGGCCACTAATCACTAGACCAACAGGCCAGTCAGTCCTTCCACAATCCACAGCCCTCTTCATCCCCTTAAGGGATTATATGGATGTGCACCATTGCTGCTTATGATATACCCTATCGAGCACATGGCTTTGTGGCGGCTCTTCACATCGGTATAAATATACATATGTATAAAGGCAAAGTACTGAGAGTAAGTACCTGGAGATAAAACGCTGAAACATACACAGACACAGAGGTATCTTTTATGACTGAAAATGAAAGAATTTTCCAAAACTCAACTTTAGTTTAACAGGACTTCAAAGGGTGGTTACATTTTGATTGGAGAAATTTACTACCACGCAAGAAAATCCGCTAGCAAAAGCTAGTCCAGAAATAAAATCTAAGAATAAAATTAGGCATTTAAGAGTAATGACTATAGATTTTATCTCTCTCAATGTTTTTTTTGCTAATTGACTTAAGAAGTAGTTTAATTAAAATTATACAAGTTTGTGGAATTGATACTGCTTTGATCAACAACCTATGTGTACCAATAGTGCGAATTAATTTTAATGAATCGTAAAAGGAGATTAGGCCTTAGAAAGTTGTTACAGATTAAGAAGATATTTGTTTAATTACACAGCTGGGTATTATAAAAGCTGATTTGGGTCTAATATATTTTATAAAAGAAGCCTATTAATACAAAATAATTTAATTGCAAGAACTACACCACTGAACGTGGCTCTAGAAAGAAAAGGGCATTTGAAGGACATGGCTTTTTTATGGTATGACATCACCCGCCCTTGGGCGGAGCGGGAGATAGTGTCTGACTCTTACTGACTAAAAACCTACACCGTTCCTTCTTTGCCTTGGTTCCAGGGTTCTGGTATGCATTTTCATACCTCCTCAGAATCCCAGGCTTCGATGCTACTGGGCCTTATCTAAACGACATGGCTGAGTTTTAATCAGTAAAAGTCTGACACGTATTCTTGTGCCATGTTATTTGAGGATCTTCTACCTCAAAAAAAAAGGTGAAGCCCTCCTTCAAAGAGTACTTACTTTCTCTTTCTTGGGCTGTTTGCATCCAGCTAAGATCAGCCGATTTTTGGAGTTCGTCCAGTCAGCGGTCTTTCTATTAAGTCTCCACCGTGTCATCTTAAAAACTACTTATTATATGACTTTGTAAAACACTTTTAATGAACTTGCTTCTATACTGATACTGTAATGTATAAGTTATTATCATCGTCATCATTTCAGCCGAAAGTCCACTGTTGGACATAGGTCTCTCCCAACTGTCCCCAGCAGGGACCCCGTACGTCTCGCATCCATCGCATTCCTGCGACTCTCACCAGGTCATCGGTCCACCTTGAGGCCTTCCAATGCTGCGTCGTATCTTCAGAGCCTTTCGGCCACATCGATCACGTGTTTTACGAACTATGTGCCCTGCCTACTACCACTTCACACCCCAGCCGCCGGGATCCCGGTCCTGATTTCCAGCTACCGTAGACGCGGGCTTTCGGCCGGGAGATATAAGAAAGGATCTGGACCGAGACCAAGTCGTCGACGGCGCGTAGTGTTCCAATGCGCCTCAAGAAGATGTCAGCAAAACCATAGGAGCCCACCAGAGTCGAAGTCTATTGGGGCCATGGGTTGTGCGAAAAAGAACCCTGGGGCCCTGGAACGAATGCAAAGAAAAACAGGAGTGGGTTTTATGTCAGTAAAAGTCTGACCCGTCCTCCCACTCGGTTCAAGAGCGGGAGATGTCATTGGATGATTTTACCCACCATAAAAAAACCCTAACAGATACAATTAGCACCAACCGTTCACTTACATCGTTTTACGAAGAAAAGAGTTTCTAAATACACCTGAAATCAATGCACAATTGGTTAAAAAACATTGTCTTTCAATCATATGGATAGTCTACTAATTAAAGAGTGATAAATTGTACTTTCTTCTGGTACTAAATTATATTTTGTCACATTAATGCGAAGTATGCACATTAACTGAATTAGATGAAATAAATATTGTACGTCATATAAAACTGATTTATTAATTTATTATTTCTTCGTTGGGTTCGTATATTTTTAAATATTTGGTTTTTTCTTACATGGTGGCTACGTAGGCGTTTCTATGCGATCGTGAAGCGACGCAACGAATTTAAATAAAAAATTGATACTCTATTGAGGTGGCCTATGTGACCAACCGCACGTGTGTGCGAAACAGCGAAGCAAAAAAAATGGTAATTTAAAAAACTAAAAAACCCGACTGCTTTTCTGAGTGTTCATGAAAACGCCCTAAAACAAGAAAGTCGTTGTAGCAGTCGGGACCCATTACATCATAGATCTACTGACTAGACGGCTGACTTTCTAGAATGGGTCCCGACTGCTACAACGACTTTCTTGTTTTAGGGCGTTTTCATGAACACTCAGAAAAGCAGTCGGGTTTTTTAGTTTTTTAAATTACCATTTTTTATTTTTTACTTTTTTAGTTTTATTTTTTTACGATATCACTTTCACAGTAATTACAAATCTAACGACACCTCGCAAACTAAAATCCATCGAGCCTTTTAGGCCACAGAGCGTGCCAAATATTTGAATTTGGCGCCAAAAATTCGCCATTATGTTTTTTTTTTATTTTGATATACCCAGTGTCACTCTCACAGTAAATACGAATCTAACGACACCTCTCAAACTAAAATCCATCGAGCCGTTCAGGCTGCAGAGCGTGCCAAACAATTATACATACATACATACATACATACATACATACAAACATACATACATACATACTCTCGAAAAACATAACCCTCCTTCTGGCGCAGTCGGGTAAAAAGCGTCGCTATTTGTTGGTTTGATATTTTTGCGTGAACTTTTGCGGTGTGTATAAAAGTTTTGTATAAAAGGCGATTAAAGCGGCGACTTCACGCGCAAGTACGGTAAGCAAAACGCAAGGTCCTGAAACGCAAGTTTAAAGAAGGAACAAAGGTGTGTTTTTAGTCAGTAAAAGTCTGACATGCCCGTCCTCTCGCCCCATGATTTCTCACCTAAAAAAAAATGGTCTCCATGTTGACTGCTCCTGTACTTCCTCGAGTTCTGTATCAGTCGCGTGGTCGACGGTCCAGGTTGACGGGCTTTTCCGACAATCCAGATCAACGGTCAAGATCGACCAGTCCAGGCTCACTTTGTATGAGAACTTCTTCGCTGTGTATACAATTCCAGTGCGTGGTCGCTTCTCTCGAACCATTCAGCGTATCCATCCGGAGAAAAATGCAGAAATGATTGCAGTGAAACAAAACCGAACAAAAAAGCATACCTATTCCAATTATTTGTTTTCCTTATACCTAAATAAACATCATAAAACAAAAAATACAAGCAATTAATCAATAAAACATTACACGAATCTAGCTTCATATAATAAGAATAATTAACTGAAAAAAAATACATATTAGAGATTGAAAGAAGACCGGATTGTGAAGATTTTACGAGCTTGCTAATTGAATCTGGTTTGGCGTTCATTATTGCTATTAACCAATGTATTGGTTAATAAAATATATATATTATCTAGTAACGATTTAGCTTACTTGTTATTTATTAGTCCTGTTTATTTTGGAACTGTTTTTGCGACCATAAATTATTACAGTTAGGTGGTAAAAGAAGTAATGACGTTTTGAAAGACTGATTATAAAATGTATAAATCGTTTTAAATAAATTGTGAATAGGAAATGTTTATCTATATGAGAAAAGATTGAATGACTTTTAAGTATGCTGTGTATTAAAAAAAAAACACGCTTTTTTTTGAGGTATAATTCACTGAAATAACTCTTTATCGTTTAACTTCTCCGGCTCTGGACTGTATCCAGAGCGAGAGGTTAGTTAGACTTTTACTGACTAAAACGTAATGTGCACTTTGTGGTAACTCTTTCAAATAATCCTGCAGTAATAATACATGCTGAGTCTAAGTCTGGGTGTGGTAGTGTTCAATTCACTGAATCTAGTTGGTGTGAGTGGACTACAGTCAAAACAGGGCGCCTTCAAATTTGTCGCAAACTGCCTGGCTGTAGTGCCACCGAGCGGCTTTGTTATTCCTTAAACATAAACAACGCGGGCGCAGAGCAGATGCAGCGCGGATGTAATGCAGCAGTCGCGTGTTTTTTTGTTTTATATGGAATAACAAAGCAGAGCTGCAGCCTTGCTGGCGTCGCGCGGCACTTTGCGGCTAATTTGAAGGCGCCTGTTTTGACTGTAGTCCACTCACACCAACTAGATTCAGCGTGGATTGAACACTACCTCACCCAGACCTAAACTCAGCATGTATTATTACTTTGCCTTTAGTAAACTGATGAAGGCTGGCCAATTCCCTATTACAAACAGGGAGAAAGCACAAGTTCTAGCAATAGGTACATAAACCTGTGGTTTGGCTATGTGATCGATATTTCCCCCTTGTGGAAAGCCATGGATGAGGCTAGGATTTAGTAAGCGAGCTCTTGCTTTAAAGACATACGAAAAAAAATAGAGGCACTGTTGATATACGTGTACTCATTCACATAGAACTATTTCCTATACTTCTACCCTTGAAGTCTTATCCTTATAGAGAGCGTGTTGTTGACCACCTTGTCGACTCCGTCGCATGCAATCGCACTCCCACCTTCTTTCTCGCTCTAGTAAATTACGGTTCTAAGTGACAGAAGAGGATAGAAGCATAGGAAAGTGCAATTTGATGCGACCAACAATGAAATGTCATTGTCATACATTGTCGTATAAGTGACGTGATAGGAAATGGCATTGCCATACATTGTCGTATTAGTGACGTGATAGGAAATGTCATTGCAATACATTGTCGTATAAGTGACGTGATAGGAAATGTCATTGCAATACATTGTTGTATAAGTGACGTGATAGGAAATGTAATTGCAATACATTGTCGTATAAGTGACGTGATAGGAAATGTCATTGCAATACATTGTTGTATAAGTGACGTGATAGGAAATGTCATTGCAATACATTGTCGTATAAGTGACGTGATAGGAAATGTCATTGCAATACATTGTCGTATAAGTGACGTGATAGGCAATGTTATTGTCATACATTATCTATAAGTGACGCGACATATTTTGTACTTAGCGTTTGGCGGGAACGTTAATAGAAAAGTCATTTTTCTAACCGATGTATCTAAATCCTTAGTCAATACCTACTTCCGCACTGCCTGGCAATATGTGGACCTGGACACCAGACCTTACAAGAAAAACTATTAATTTTCACTTCTTATTTAATTAAAGACTCAAATTATAATTACAACAGGTCAATTTGAACAGTATTTACTAGTGAAAGTCTTTATGCAAATGAAATTAATATCTATCGACTACTTCATATGCATTCCTGACAATTAAACACACCATTTATTGAGCGTTTGATAAAATATTCTTATTCTGATAGACGTAAGATAATTTATGACCGAACAACCTAGGAGTGTAAAACCTATCTTAGATTAAGATTTTCTTTGAACTTTTCCTAGAGGAAAAGTCGCTACAAACTAATTAACCTTTCTATATATAGGCTGACTGGTAATATACACTGCCAAGTTCAGTACATTTAGACCAGGCAAACGTAAATGTACTGAAATTGGCAGTTTTTTTTCGCGATTTCAGGTTGGTTCCCATAGTAAAAGTGGTTTGTTATCATGACTACAATCACATGTTTAAGTATCGGTCACTAATTTCTAGTCACCCTGTATACACTGTTTTTTTTATGGTTGGTAAAATCATCCAATCACAAATCCCGCCCTTGGGCGGAGCGGGAAGTAGTGTCAGACTCTTACTGACTAAAAACCTTGGGTAGGTTTAAGTTATAGAAAAAGGACGCACAAACCGAAATGTGAGAGTATCAACGAAGGTGCGGGCTTGCGGACGGCAAGCAATGGGTAGTTCGCCGTCCGACCGTTCGGTCGTTGAAACGATACGAACCGCGTATCGTTCCACACACGCCTCAAGGAGATGTCAGCAAACCGTAGATGCCCAGCAGGGTTGAAGCGTACTGGGGCCATTTTTTAATTTTATCTTTACAAATCTATATTGTTTCATGCACCAGATCGACCCTCCACGGGATTAAAACGACCAAAATTTAACGTTGTATAGCGCCTGCTGGGGTCATGGGTCTCATGGGTCAGCTTCCGAAAGGAATACCCGGCCCCGGCACGATAGGCAACGAAAGAATGGGTAGGTTTTTAGTCAGTAAGAGTCTGATATTACTTTTTTTATTGGATGATTTTACCTACCATACAAAAAAAAACACCATCGGTCCATCTTCTTGTGTCTAAACATCACTGAGTCTAATGTTCTGATAATAATCACCTCATTAATCATTCACCATAATAATTTTTGAATGGACACCGAAGTGAAACTTTTTAAAAAGTAGATGTACACCCGTTGTAGATAACAATTACTATGTCATGTCTGTACTTATGTAGGTGTATATTGTTTGTTAACTCACGTACAATATAATTGCTGTTTAACAATAGTAATTTTGTGATCAGTGGTCTGCTGTCTGTGGATGTTGAACGATGGATGAGCAGATGATTGTCTGTTGTGTGCTACTGATACTAGTATAGTTTGAGCTTTTAATTTTGTAATTAAAGTAAAATCCCGCCCTTGGGCGGGGCGGGAGATAGTGTCACTTTTACTAACTAAATACCTACCCTGTTCCTTCATTGCCTTCGCTCCAGGGCCCCGGGGTTCACTTTCGCACAACCCTTAACCCCAGAGGTTTTGTGGGTGAACATTGTGAACTCGTATCCCACTGTAATGGACTTCTGGTATTAAATGTTCAAGTAATAAGTGTAAAATGTTTAATGTCCTTTTAATGCAAGTTCAGTCATTGAAACGTATCCGATGAAATCTAAATATCTACATAGACTTTCACAATTAGAATATTTGTAGGATAAGTAGGTAGGATAAGTTGTATCGAAAATATTTATTAAAAAAAAAGTGTGTAAGTTTCTTTAACCGATTGCGTTTGCTAATGGTTCAAGTGTTTTGTCTATTTCAGGGTTGTGTGTTTGCTACCAGGTACTCCATCTCGTTTAGCTCTTCAAATCCCATAGGTGACAGAAGAGCTGATGGAGATGCTAGATGGAGCATTTGATCATGGACCCTTATTTATTTTTCGGTGGGAAAATCATCCAATGACATCTCCGCGCCCTTGGGCGGGGCGGGAGATAGTGTCAGATTTTTACTGACTAAAAACTCCCTCCTGTTCCTTCTTTGCCTTTCATACCGGGACCGAACATTCTTTTCAGAAACTGATCCTTAGCCCCAATAGGCTGCGACCCTGCTGGGCCCCTACGGTTTGCTGACAACTCCTTGAGGCACGCGTGGAACACTAAGCGCGCCGTAGCCGACTTGGGCTCGGTCCGGACGGTTACCGGACGGTCGGACGGCGAGCTTGAGCAAGGACCCTGGCGAAATCGACGCGAGAATATTTGTCGGATTTACCCGACGTAGGTGGTTCACCGTATTTGAGTATGTTCAAAGCACTCTTAAAGTCATTACTTCCATAGTTCACACTTCACACACCAGGGGGCAAAAGCTACTACAGCTGTTTATTTATTTTAAGCTGCTTATTAGCTTTTTTTTGAAAGCTCCATAATACTAGTCTTATATTTCCGAAAATATCGTCGATCTCACGGCGAAATGTTCATAAAAATCCCTATAAAATAGAAATGACAATATTATGATGAAATAAACTGTTAAAGATACGGCCATTTTGATTTAATTATTTGAATATGAAGGGTTTTTAATGGCTATGCGATGTCTTTATAGGTTGAGATAAATTGTGTATTCGTGGCGATAGCTTTTGACCTAACTGGCATGACTGTTAATTACTTGATTAACAAAAAGAAAACTTTGGGTAAGAGTTACAGTAAACTTGTTTAGCCCAGTTGTTGTGTGACGAAAAACGACGGACATACATATGAAAACAATTAATTTCCCGAATCGATTTTCAAAGATTTTACCAAAATACGTATAAAAAAGTTTTTTTTTTTGTGACGTAATTTCATGCCAAATTTCAAGACTGTAGGCCAAAGGAAACCCTATGAATTTTGATTCCTTTGAGAGTGTCAAAATATGCGTTTTTTGCGACATAAACATTTTTGTCGTTAACTTAAAAATTATTTGTGTTCAAGGAACCGTAGACTTGAGTATATAGTTTAAATTTCAACTCGATACCTCCATGCGTTCCCGAGATAAAGTTTCTTGACAGACAAACAGACAGACGGAAAACAAAGTGATCCTATAACGGTTCCTTTTTTTCCTTTTGAGGTACGGAACCCTAAAAATCACGATGATTTGGTTAGTTTGCGGGAAATTCGAAACAGTTACAATGAAGTGTTAAAATGTTAAACATGCGAGCGAGAATGAGGGAGAGAGCTATACAACCTATATAGCTCTATTCCTTTAGTAATTCAGTTTAGGTCGTAAAATGGATCGCGTTTAGAGCTCATGCTGAACACGGATTTTAATTACAATTAAAATCCGTGTTCCTTTTTTTAAATTGACTTGTATTACGTAGTTATTATCTACTTTGTAAATGTGCATATTTGCTTATATTTCCATAAACCCACGCCCATTAAAATAATTAGCAAAAAAATACAGCTCTGCATTTCCGAAATCGTTTATCTATTATTACGGTACTTCTTACTTCCATACACTCGATTTGAATGTTACAACTTTTTATACGCTAGCTATTAACATTTGAGGAAACGCTCAAGCTGTGAGAAAAACGCACAGTCTATCCGGGAAGTGAACATCGTAGTATAGAGGCGAGTCAGTCAATGTAACTACTGCATTGTTCTAGAAGCGACGTCGTCAAAACTTCGACGAACAACGTAAATTATCAACATTTCCTCGGTGTTGATGTCAGGGTGTCATGAGTTAGACTGTTTAGTTATAAATTTTGTTCTATGCAACCTATTCAATTCAGGTAGCGGGAATCCAATTGATGCGAGACGCACAGGACTAGATGTTGGTGGAAAAGACGTCCAACAGTGGTTTTGTTTCGAGCACTTATGTACAGTCAGGGCTCAAAAGTGCATTTGCAATCTACCGACGCTAAATTTCTTTGTAAAAGAAGGTCAATGGATCTTTACCCATTTAGTTTGTAGCATAGAATCTAATATATTGAATAAACTAGTTGCAGAACACTGTAATTCTACTACAAAGAAATTTTAGACAGTTTAGCAATGTTAGAGTGCAACTGCACTTTTGACTCCTGATCGTACAATTGTGCACGTAGCAACACTAAGTAGTTAGGTACAGTTTATACCGATGTTAGAAAGAAGAATATGTTTGTTAGTTAGTCAGTTAAGCCTATTATGTCCCACTGCTGGGCGAAGGCCTCCCTCTTCCTTTTCCACACACGTATGTACTCGGCCATTGTGGGCCAGTCCTCCGGTAATTGTCCAGCTCGTCTTTCCACCTTCGCCTTGGTCTACCGCGATGTCGGTTTGCGTTTACCGGGACCCAATAATGTTTGTTAATAAATAAAATTAAATCTACTAAAACGCAGCGTATAGGCGACCAAGGCCATCCTTGGTCGCCTGCACACTGCAAGGTGCACATTTCAATGGAAAAGATAAGAAGGCTGTCTTAATTATGACTGGTTAAGCGATTTAATTGCATAAAATTCACCATCATCATTTCAGCTGAAAGACGTTCACTATTGGAAATAGAGCTCCCCAAGTGTCGTCACAAAGAGCAGACCTGTGCGTCTCGCATCAGTCGGACTCTCGCAACCCTTACCAGATCATCAGTCCACCTTGTGGGAGGCCTTCCAACGCTGCGTCTTCTGGTACGTGGTCGCTACTCTAGAACCTTTCGGATCCATTGACCATCTGTTCTGCGAGCAATGTGCCTTACCCACTGCCACTTAAGTTTGGCGATTCTTTGGACTATGTCAATAACCTTGGTGTAATATCATCATCATCAGCCTTTTTTAATGTTCCCACTGCTGGGACTCAGGCCTCCTCTTTAGGAGAGAGAATGGGCCGTAATCCACTATGCAGGCCCAGTGCGGGTTGGTTTGCCTGCGGATATCTTCGTTCCTTATGCGATCATGCAAAATCCGAGTATAGCCCTTTCCATTGCCCTTTGGGTGAATTTAAGTCTTCTGATGAGGCTCATTTCATGAAATCAAATCGGGTTAAAACTAATGTTGTAAGCGCTTTAAAGATTGCCGCTAGATGTGACCCAAAAAGTAGCTGCCTATTCTACATAATTATGATGGCTTTCAATTCTACATTAAAACATGATTAGAAGCTCATCCTAATACGGTTAACAATAGCTTCGTAAGATCATGATGAATCGTCAGTAGGAGCTTAATTACTTATTAACATTCAGTAGATAAGTACTGTATTGATTTGACCTCTCTGGTCAAGCAGGCTTAGCAATGGTTTGACTATAGATAACCGCTGACCATTTCGATGATTTTTTTTTTTGTGTGAAAGAACCATAGACTAAGCGGTATTCATATGGGGCCTATTTAATAAAACTGTTAGACGAACAGGTGGCAACGGCAAGAGACAATCTGATAATCTTGTAAGCTTCTTTCAGACTTCTTTCAGGCTTCTTTCATACTTTTTAGGGTTCTGTACCCCAAAAGAAAAAAATGGTACCCTTGTAGTACCTATCACTTTGTTGCCCATCTGTCTGTCTGTCTGTCAAGACCCTTTATCTCGGGAACACGTGAACATATCAAGTTGAAAATAAAACCATAAATTCAAATATATAATCACTTGAAGCTGTGAAAAAATTAAACTTCTAAGTCAACGGAAAAAAGTTACGGCCGTTTATATTGCAAAAAACGTATAGATATGTCGATACTCTCAAGAGAATTAAAATTCATAGGGTACTTCTCGTTGATCTAGATTCCTGAAATCGTATGAAGCAAGGTTTTATAGCACAAATATAGGAATGAATCTGACAACTAAAAATTTGTAGTTACGTCACAAAAAAAAAAAATCGATTCGGAAAACTTCCAAACTCGATTTCGGAATTAAACTATTTACATAAGTTAGTTTGTACGGAATCGTCAGCATGCGAGTCCGTCCTAGAAAAATGTGACAATTTCAGTTATTTAATTACTGCCAGTAATTTTCCTTTATTATGGTATCAGTAATTTTAATTTAATTGTAATAAGTTTTATGTATTATTTTTTATTTGCCTACTATACACCGTTAAATTTTGGTCGTTTTAATCCCACGGAGGATCCATTCAGTACATGAAACACTACCGATTTATAAAGATAACATTAAAAAATAAAGTATTTTTTTCTAAAACTCGAATTAATATACGTAAGTATGAATTTATTTTTTTTGAGTAAACGAGTCAATGACCTTGTAGGAAGTTGTCGGTTGTTGCGTACTAACTACCTACAGTTAATTGGCCTCGATCAGCTGACGTTTACTTAAAGAAATCAATTTCGTACGTGCGTAAATTAATTCAAGTTTTAAAAAAAAGTACTTTATTTTTCATTTTTATCTTTACAAATCGATAGGTTTCATGAACCGAATCGACCCTCCACGGGATTAAAACGACCAAAATTTAACGTTGTATATTATGCTTGTAAGTACCTAGGCCTAGTATTTTCAGCAGTATATATTTTTCGGCTCTTGATGTTGACGATGATTGCTGAGTCAATTCTTTAAGTCTATGGAAAGAATAGTGCGAAAACAGCTCGGCAAACGTTTATTAGCTCTTCACAAGGCGTAGCAATCAAAGAAACTGATTACAATATAATTATGTGGCCAGTGTCCGTGATGGGAAGAAACGTTTTCCAATCATGCGTGTCTACTGTCTATGGAGTCTTTTTTCTTTGATAGGGTGATTTTTTTTCTAAAACAATGACTGAGAAATGAATATGCATTCCAGGCGTGCTATTCTCTAAGAAAACAGCCTTGAGCGCAGTGCTGCCGCAGCGACGAACACCTAAATATGATACATTGGATTGTTAACCTAATGAACCTACGCATTAGATTGTTAATCCAATGTACCTATTTGGATTTTTGTCGCTGAGGCAGCGCTGCTCTCAAGGCTGTTTTCTTAGAGAACAGCACTGCTGATTTGAAAATGAAGTCTGGTAAATGAAAAAACGGGCACGTCGTAAAACGATTATCTGTCCACGGACGCGTAGCTTCATAGACGCATATACGTCAGTCTACGCTTAGTGTACACCTGTGTGAAGCTTACATACGAAATTATGAAACTCTGTCGTGGAAACGACGTGACTTTGCAGCTTTGTCACTGGCGACGCTGCAAAGTTGTAAAGTTCAATCTCATTTAAAAGTTTATCTATAGAAACTCTGTAGTTTTGATTAAATAAACTTTTAAATGATTCTTCAAATAAAAGTTATCTGACTACTGCGAAAAATAGTTCTTAGGCCTTGATCACACGTACCAAGTAAAAGGGCGAGACAGAAGGAGTTGTGTGTGACACGATGGAGCACACGGTAGAGGTGTGCCCCGCTTGGGAAGAGCATCGCCGTGTCCTTGTGGGAGCGATCGGCGGCGTCGATCTCTCGCGCCGGGCCTTGGTTCTGAGCGTCGGAGAGTCGAAGCCTACTGAGGTCTAGGGTTAGGCCAAAGTGAGCCCCGAGGCCCTAGAACGAAGGCAATGAAGGAGCAGGGTAGGTTTTTAGTCAGTAAGAGTCTGACACTATCTCCCGCTCCACCCAAGGGTGGGATTTATCATTTGATGATTTTACCTACCATAAAAAAAATAGCTAAGCTAGGATATGGTTTGGTTTCCTTGCAAGTGTCAAAATATGCGCCATAAATGAAGCATAAACAACCTTATATTTAGATTGACTTTGAAATTTGATTTTTTCTTGGCTATAATACTTATAATTGGCTTGGCTTGGATATAAGAAGTAGCCGAGACGGATACAGACAGACAGATACACGGATAACAAAGTGATCCTATAAGGGTCTTGTTTTTGCCGACTAAGGCACCGAACCCTAAAACAGAGCAATGGTACAGATCAGTCATTAAAACGATCTGTTTTTTAAAGATGCTATGCGACGCTATCATCAGAATCTTTAAGAATTATCTTAACAGAGCAACGATTGATAAGATTGACAACCGTTTGGGATTAATTTACGAAATGGGCATTAACAGAACATTTGATAGCACCTCATTAACCTTGGAATGTGAATTCAATCTAATCTGTCATAAAATATCCCAGCACGAGCGATATAAAAGAATCTCTAATGCGTTTTGTTTTTATTGAAAAACTACCGGTTTACTATCTCGTCTCTAACAGTGAAGGGAGTAAAAGAAACCTATCAAAAATTTTATAGCCAGTAGCAAGACATTTGCATAAGTCTATGATGAATGAGCAGGGCATTAATACCCACGCATATATCTCTTAGGATTCTTGCAGTGCTTGTTCCATACAAATATTATTCTTCACTTAAAAATATCTTGAAAAAAGAAACAAAAATCTTAAAAACGACGTTCCTAATACCGATGTTCATAAAACCGGGGATAGATATATAGAAAACAATATGAACTTAATCCGAAAAATATATTTAGGCAATCATTCGACGACTGTCGGTAAGAAATACCAACAATAGAAAAATAATAGGAAATCCGAAATCAGAAACTTTATTTCAAATAGTCCTTTCACAACTGTCAAAATGTCGATCAGTTCAAAAAAGCTGCCAAAGCGTAGATCTCTATGGAGAAGAACATCAACAACAAACTCTATGGACACTCTTTTTTAGGGTTCCGTATTCAAATTGTAAAAACGGGACACTATTACTAAGACTTCGCTGTCTGTCTGTCTGTCACCAGGCAGTATCTCAAGAACTGCGATAACTAGACAGTTGAAATTTTCACAAATTATGTTTTTCTGTTGCTGCTATAACAACAAATACTAAAAACAAAATAAAATAAATATTTAATGGGGGCTCCCATACAACCAACGCGATTTTTTTGCCCTTTTTTTGCTCGATATCAAAAAAGGCAACAGGTAGGCACTTGAAATATTCACAAAATACTCAGTTGTATTTTTACTTTAACAATAAATAATAAAATTAAAATTAAATAAATATTTAAGGAGAGCTCCCGTACAAAAAACGTAATTTTTTTGCCTATTTTGTTGTTGTTCTGTTGTTTACCTAGTCAATGGTAGGGAACCCTACATGTGCGAGTCCAACTCGCAGTTATCTGGTTTTTTAAATCATGTTATGTGTTACAAAAATCTTGTTTACATGGAAGATGGTGTCCACCCATTTGGTTAGTTATTAATATCTACGAACTGCAATACGCCCATCAATGATATGATATGTTCCCTATTGTTCGTTCATAGTTATGATATTTTGTAGAAGACCTCTGGGCGTTTACTTTTTGGCATGACATTATCATTTATACAAAAAAAAATTGTTGCGGGGGCAAAATATACTTCCTTTTCTTGTTAAAAAATGAAAGTTACAGAGTCTAAAGGATATCTTAGCTGCTAATAGACTTTATCAACTTTAAAATACATAACTTTTTTCTAGAGATGTGTAGCGACATCTATGTCGTCACAAATAAACTAATCCTGCATCGCGCAAGTAAGATTCGCAGCGCGATTGGAACATATAGAACAAACCCGAATTCATCTATCGGGCAGTAGCCCACCAGATATAACACCTGTCTGGTCGGAGGATCCTCCCTTTTCAACGGAGGTATGTGGGACTTTACTCCATGTTCCACTAACTCCAAACTGGTGACCCCGTCGAATATTTGTTCGTATATCAAGTATTCGTATTCAGCCGAATAATTCGATGGAAATGCTGAATATATTCGGTTTGATGGATTATTGTAAATTAGCCTTTAGACTAAAATAAATTATAGGAATCCCATATTCTAACATTCATATTGTAATAGGAGATATTAAAATTTATAATGAAGCAGCGGTAGATAAGGATGCACGAAGACCTAGGTTTCAGTTCTATCTGGCAAAAGCCTATTTCTTTTCTCGTCATACCCATTTCTTGCCTCGGAAAACCAAACTTGTTTGCGCGACAAAACTGTGCAACGGGAAACCGAATTATCCGGCATTCGGTTTGGTAAGAAATTAACCGAAATCATTCGGTATTCGGTTATTCGATAAAGCCACTACTCGGCGCATCTCTATTTTTCTTTTGAAAATCGAATAAAAATTATGTTGTAGGAAAACAAAAAAATATCTACTAGATATGTGTATTCATTATCATTATTCAGAAACACGTCCACTGCTGGGCATAGACCTCCCCCAAGCGTCGGTCGCAAGTGGCCACCAATCCCGTTCTTCTTACATCTCATCAACTTTCATCAAGTTATCGACGGTCGACAATCCTGAACCTTTCGGTAAACAATCAAATAAACATTTAGAAAAAAGTTGGTTCAAACATAAAATGAAACATGAACTGACAAACTATCGCTTACAATGTACTTCCTGAACAAGGTCGATATAGTGAAGATCAGATTTTAATAAAAATGTATAAAACATTTGTATGGAGCTGCATCAACACACGTCATCTCAAGACACGTATTGCGAACTTTTTTGTCTTATGTCATTTGCCTAGTATCGCCTGGAGATGCTTGATGACGCCAAGCTAATGCCTTCATTCCAATCATAACCACTGCAATTGAAATTGTACCTGCTGTACTTAAGGGTGGATCAGACGGTTGCAAACTAGCGTTCTAATCAAGGGCACCTTGTTTGAAGCTTGGTTTGTGTTGTGACTACACGGATGTAAATCACGCGCCAGAAGGTTCGCAAATCAGTCACTGCTGTTGAGAAAACGCGCCTCCCAACCAAGGGCGTTGAAGGTCATGGTTTACAATTGCTGTTTTCACGCATTGAAACTAGCAAGGTTACTTTTGCCGAGACGTTGGTTTGCGTTTAACCTTAGTCAATTGATTTGTATTAAATGAATATTATCTCCATGCTCCGTTTGAACTTCGATGTGCAGTTTCTGAACATCCAGTGGTGAACATAAAAGTGTATATGAAACTCCTGATTGATCTTTAATTTCTCTAGGATTTTCACAACTCCGTTAGCGTTGGCTTATAGGTGGACAGGCGGTTGTAATTCAGCGTCCCAACAGCGTTCGGAGTTTGGTTTGTGTTACAAACAAGGGCGTTGAAGGTCATCGTTTACAACTGCTGTCTACCCGCACGGTCTAGCAAGGTCACCTCTGTTGGGACGTTGGTTTGCAACCGTCTGGTCCACCCTTTATGTTATGAGAAGTGTTAGCAGGGCAATGAAGGGAAATTCTCTAAAGGTTAGTTGTTTCTGTTTTAATGGCAGGTTTGCCTTGAACGGTTATAATAACATTGATCGTTAGCAACTACATAGGACTAAAACACGATACAGCTCTTAGGAATAGAATGAGTAATTGACATGAGCCTGCGACCTAACGAGTAATACAGGGAGGGAAGGGCAACATTATTGACTTAGTTTTTTTTTATTATAGGTGCCGAGTGGTTTATATACTTTACTTTTATAATAATAAATAAATTCTGATTCTGATATCGTCCGAATAAGGATTTTTTTTTCCAAACTTAATATTTTTTTTAAACTGGCACCCTGGCTTTATCGACGATAAAGGGCCCCCGTCAATTTTGCTGACAATTTTGTCGATCGGACGGTAAGCTACCCATTGTTTTATTATTTCTTTCTTTTCGTTTTTTTTTTTTAAACCAATGGCTGTTTTGTTAGTTACAATTGTATTGTAATTGATTTCATTTTTTTAATTTTATGTGTACTAGTTATAAGCGTTTTGCTTTTGGTACTGTAAGCTTGTAATGTTTTCCTAAATAAATAAATAAAAAAAAAATTGCTCGCCGTCTGCAATCCTGCGCCTACGGTGACAAACTTCTAAACACGATTTAAGACTAGAACGCTAACCTAGTCAAACCTATTTCGCATAATTATATGAGGTAATTCTTCTGTTGACAAATGTAGCTTAAGGTCTGCGTACAAGCATGATCAAATACATCAGCTAAGCGAGCTAAGCTTAAACTAACTTAGCTCAGCTCTAAGTCAGCAACCATGCTCGCAAACTAGAACGATTAAAAGTGACCAATTTCACACTAATACCCACTTTAGTCTAGCTTACCTCCCTAAATCCCAACTTAAAGCCGATTGGTACCTTGGTTTCCTATGCTAGTGTGAAACTTGTTACTTCGAATTACATTACTCCGAACGCTTTATCCCGTTACGATGATACTTCTTTTTCAAAGAAGAGATGGATGGATTGTGTGAGGAGTGATATGAAAGAAAAGGGAGTTAGTGATAGCGTGACGAGTGACAGGAGAGAATGGAAGAAAAAAACGTGTTGCGCCGACCCCAAATAAAACGGGATAAGGGCAGGAAGATGATGATATACTTCTTTTTGTATCGATGGTTTATTTTTATGATTCCGTAACGGTTAAAACGGGACCCTACTAAAACTCCGCTATCCGTCCGTCTGTCACCAGGTCGTCTCACGAACCGTGATAGTTTTTTAGACTTTTGAAATTTTACACATGATGTATTTTTGTAACCACAATTACAACAAATACTAGAAACAGAATAAAATAAGTATTTAAGGGGCCTTCCATGCAACAAACGTGACTTCTTGCCGTTTTTTTTTGCTACTGACCGAACGGAACCCTTCTTTGGCTTGGGGCCAATAAGAAAAAAAAAATTGAGTCCATTGACACGAAAAGAATAAGTTGGATGCAACATATTACTTTGAAAAACTAATACACAATCAATTTCATTACACCAGCTATTGCATTACCAGCTGACTGAGATTTAATGATCGTTAATAATTCTAATATTTTCCAATTTTGTGTGATTTTTCTCTCATTAAAAACCCTTTACTAAAAGCACTTTACTTTTTGGGTAGAGAATGTCTTGTTGCATTAAGTCCGCCTATTACTTACTTACTTCTTACTGTACATGAAGTTTAAATAAATAATAAATTACAATACTTGAAAAACGGTAAAGGAAAACATCTTGAGGAAACCAGCATGTCCTGGAACCAAAAATTAAAAGATATGTGACATCCACCAACCTGCACTGGGCCCGCGTGGTGGATTACGGCCCATTCCCTCTCCTAAAGAGGAGACCTGAGTCGCAGCAGTGGGAAAATTATAAGGTTGATGCTATGCTATTTTTAAATCCATACTAATATTATAAATGCGAAAGTAACTCTGTCTGTCTGTCTGTCTGTCTGTTACGCGATCACGCTTAAACCACCCAACCAATTGTAATGAAATTTAGTACGAAGCAAGCTTGAACTCCAAAGATGAACATAGGCTATATATTATCACGCTATTTGCTATGGAGGGTGAGTTATATTGCATTTTATCCGTAAAGTGTCTGCGCGCGGCCAAAATTGGAACTAATCGTTTGTTGCCATTTTGACATGTACGTCAGGTGTCAGGAGAATGTCTTGTGTTCTGCGTTTTAAATTGTTTCCAAATTAAATAATCGTCATCAATATACCGAAAGTGATTATAAGTGCTGGCAGGGATCTGAAAATCAAACGTGCTTAATAAGAGGAATGAGAAAATATCGGACCTACGGTTCCATTTTCCAAAGCTGGACAATTTAACAAATAAATTTTCGGGTGACCATAACAATAATATTTCCCTATTTAATCGTACACGAGGGGTGCCTGTCAGGAAAACATAGTTAATTGATAATGGACTGCTACTATGTATTTGAATCTTTATCAAGTGACTATCATGACGGATCAAAAATAATGACGGATCAGAAATCAGAAATACAAAAGCAAAGAAGAAGAAGAAGGCAATACAAAACCTCTTATTGAAATAGCCTCAATCACTTAAGCGGCATTTAACACTGTTACACCAGAAGAATGACTGAATGTCGTCTACAGGTTGACAAAATAGAAGAAAAATATTTTGAATCGGATAGGTTAATGGAAATCAAAATTAACACTCATCCGACTCTTCTGATACTATTGGAGGTTGATTCTAAAAGTTGTTGATGCTAAAAGTGTTACTAAATATTAATTTAATAAACGATTTACAAAGTTCTCATGACTTTTTTATAATCATCATCATCTTCCTGCCCTTTTCTCATGTTATTTGGGGTCGCCGCAGCACGTTTCTTCTTCCATTCTGCCCTGTCAACCGTCAGGCTATCACTAACTTCCTTCTCATTCATATCACTCTTCACACAATCCATCCATCTTTCTTTGGCCTCCCTCTCCCTCTCCATCCATCCACATGTATACTTTTAGTAACCCTTTTAGTAACATGTGTAGCATCCCTCCTCTTTACATGACCATACCAAGATAAATGATTCCCCCTTCAACTTTTCTGTCGCCACTTTCAAATTTCCTCTAATATACTCATTCCTCACTTTATCCTTTTTTGACGACTTTTTTTATAATATTTGCCCTAATAAAATAATCTGTAATGCAATCTATTTGTTTACTTTCCTTAAGTAAACTAAAGGTAAAACTAAATAAATTCTTTAAATTACAATTTGAATTACTAAAGATTATTTTTAATTATATTATGAGGGAAAATAGATTAATTAGGCTGGCAACATTAAACATGCCCCTAGCAACGCGCATGCTCTATGAGTAATATTGTATTTTATCGGTATCATACTATTTGCCGCGAGTTCAAACCCCAGCGACAGTTAATATTTTTGTGATTATTTTATCATCTTTTTTGCCGATAATATACAATGATTCGTCGAATAAATCAATAAAATTGTTGTTTACATATTTTAAACATAGCATAGACATTTTTATTCAATATTTTTCCAAGTGTTTTGTAAAAAGTAATCAAAACATTAAAAAAAATCGTGTAAGCGAATAAAAAAACTTACTATTTTTTTTTAATTATTCCATTTATGATAAAAATCATCACGCTATCATTGACAAGGAGCCAGGCACTCTATGACGTTTATAACAAGAACGCCTATTTTGAAAGGAAATTATCTAAGAATTTAGCACATGGTTTATATGATTTGATGGTCCATAGCACGTAGGACGATGGTAGTTCGAATCTCAGATTCATGAGGCGTTTTAATTTTTTTTGAATTTGATTTTTGCTTTCTTACTGCTTCTTTTATTGAGGCTGGTTTTAAGGTCAGCACTTTCGAAACAGTTTGGCAGACAGTGTCCTTTAAAATCTAACATTCAATTTCAAATCGTTCATTTTCGTTGGATAAAATAAAATAAGTGTATGCATTTATTGAACGGTTCCAGAGCATTTTTAACAATCCTACTGTTTTTTTACGGCGGAGAGAGTGCGTGTAGCACTCAAGGTTTCAGGAAAGTTGGAGAATCAGGGCTGTTGTGGCTGTTTCGAGTAGTTTCTATTTCGTATTCGGCCGGAAGTACAGATATTACCATTTTGCGAATCGTCCGGAGGACACGGTCGAGCGTGCGATGGAGTTCTATCCCGATTGGGTGGAAGACCGCCGTATCCTCGTGGAAGCGATCGGTGGCGGCGACTACAGCACTGCGTTTGTTCATCAATAATCGAGTTCAATTGGGCGGAGATACTCGCGCTCAAGTTTTCGCGGAAATTCCTTAAAAATTTGGAGACTCTTCCTAGGGTAGTTCCCACTATGAAAATAATTAGTCTGATATATGAAGACGTCAGTCAAATATGAACGAACAATACTGGATAGATAAATGAACGAGTAATTTAAACGCCAAAAGCAATCAAGCTGCAACAATCAATGCCAACATCCTTTCGCAAATCCATACTAATCTACAGCGACTGCTGAGGCGTGAAGATGTCCTATCTGTCATTGTTTCAAACACCTCCTTCGATCGCATTATTGCTTTACTGAAGGAAATGACTTCACGACGACACAGCGGCGCAACCGTAAGCTCCATTGTATCTCCGAGCAATCCGTACAATGGTGAGAATCGAGAGTTTCATTCTTCTAAATTCAATACATATTTTTCCCGAAATCACAAATACAGGACGCCGTGGTGCCTCTGTATACACTCCTCAAAGAAAGTAAAAACCACTGCGATTGTAGCATGCTTACTGCAACGCAAAGGGTAACTGTAGGGAAACAGGTGGGTTTTAGTCATTAAAAGTCTGACACTCTTTCTCGATGCACCCAGACTGGGAGAAGATATTTGATAATTTACCTACGTTAAGAAGAAGGTACAGAATTGCAAACTCTAAAAGCTGAAGGTGCCGACCTCAGGCTCAACTCCACTGGTCAGTTTTTTAAATAGCCTACATTTAAAAGGATTTATTTAGTGTTACTAAAAACATACCGCATGTTAATATGCTTTTTTCTGACGCACAAATCATTAAAAAAAAACATACAACGTTGTTTTACCAGAACATAAACCATTAACATACATAAACTTATGCTTTTCCTTTGGGTTAGGAAGAAACGCCAACCACTAATACAACCCTTACATACTCTTTCCAAGTATCGCCACAATGAACGGTCCTGTGCATCGCATCTATCGGATTCCCGCAGTCAGAGTGGGCGCTACATGGCTGTTTATCATGATTTTGGTTTTGTCCATGTTCATTTTAAGACCAACTCTTTCGGACACTTTGACGTTCATATGTACATAATACATATGTACGAGTATATAACACATGTTTCCTGAAGGCAATTTGCGTTTTTACCTTTAGCCGTTTTATGTGAAAGTAAAACAAATAATTTCGATGCACAATGAATTGTAAGATCATAATTATTGTACAAATGTACAGATCTACGAAATTAAAGCGGACGAAGTTGCGGGTAACAGCTAGTATGATATATATGTTACCGGCAATTTATATAATCCGGCATTCAATACCTAGGCAATGAATACGGTTTAAAGTAAGGCTTTTATTTTCAAGGGGTGATAAAAAAAAAACTTAACCTGTCCGCGTCCCCTAAAATTACATCACCTCCTTCCCTGCTCTCGTCTTTTACACACATTACCGGCTGCGCATTCGATGCTGTATAAAATACCTGAATTATACAGATGGCCAGTAACATATACATAGATACTAGTGGTCTCTACAGACGTTGTGCTGGCTGAAAACTGACGTTTGGCAAAAAAAAAAAATTGCGACCCCGATTGTACCGCTAACCGTCCAGAAACCCACTAAAATATACAAACAAAGTTTCATCCAAATCGGCGAAGCCGTTTATGAGGAATTATGTGACAAATACACACAGGTACAGAAGAATTGTATATATAATAGATACACATATATTATAGATATGTGTATAAATATAAACATAAGCTAAAAGCCCAGTCTTATTTTTAAATCAGTTTTAGTGCCTTCCGTGAAAGTAAACAAATACTGTATCTAAGTATGACAATACTCTTATTTATGACAAATAAATTTTCACTTTACCTAATATCGAAGTGAACATCTATATCATCTATATTTACTCTTAATAAACTAGTGCGTCTCACCATCAACGATTGCATCACTATTTACCATCAGGTGGGATCGCACTCAAGTACTAGTTTATCCAATCGTTCCGAATTGCGTCAAAAGCGATTTTAGCGCGAATTCAACCAACGTGCAATGTCACAATTATTACTTAATAACCCTTACATTTTGTGACTATTAAATTTGGTCGGATTCGCGCTATCGCTTTGGACGCAATACGGAACGAGGAGCATATCAATTTAAAAAATAACATCGATTTCTATCTCTAAGGCCGTAGGTACTGGCTTATTAAAATGTTAATGAATTAAAATGACTCGATACTAAAGATTATCCTTACCTACATCATGCCGATGCCTTGAGGTTTCTATTTTGCCGTAAAAAGACTTTCTTTGACCCTTCAGAGAGTAATAGTGACCTTGTCGCGGACTTATGCCGTATTTTGATCGTAAAGTTGCTCATCATTTGATACGCGCGTATAAGTGTAATTTGTAATAAAATTTTCAATAGATTAAATAGATTTCCTTTACTGTATTCATCGAGGTATCACGTATCCTGTGTATGTATACTTTGAATTTATTGAATACGATCTGCAAGAATTATCTACGAGTATTGAAATAATCAGCAATCCTATACAAGTATGACGATGTGCATTTTTATCTTAGATATAACCTTAAAAATACTCTAATAAAAGATTTAAATAATTTAGTTCTTCAAATGGTTCTAATTGATGAAAAAACTTGTTAGTTTAAGAATTTAAGAAAGAAAATCTTTTTATTTTTGGTTTGTTTTATGTTTTCTAATGTATTTTATTTATTTATTTATTCTTTATGTTTTCTAATGTATTTTATTTATTTATTTATTTTATATTATCTTATATAAATATATACCTATATCCTATAAATACAATATACCTACATAATATATCTATATGTACTCAAACAATAATGAAGAAAGAAAAAAAATAAATAAAAAAGAATAGACAAAAAAAAAGAGAGTACACGAATCTATTTTTACATTAGTGCAGAGAAATATTGACGAATCAAATTAGCGCTGTGACGATACTGCTGCCAACTTCTTACGAATGTACTCGCGAACCTTTACTTTGAAGGTCAATCGGTTGGTGGCCATCCTGATTTCCTGGGGGAGTGCATTCCAAAGAGAAATAGCTTGGATATGAAAGGAGTTGTGAATGAAGTCAGTACAGTGAGTGGGACAATGAAGTAGACGGTTATGTGATGACCGTAGACTTTTGTTATGATTGGCGCAAATGTATTGGAAGTGAGGGGCTAGATAACTAGGAGAATTAGGAGAGACTAAAAATGAGAACAAAGTTGTAAGAGCTCTTTGCTCTCTGCGCTGGCGTATGGGCAACCAGTTTAGAAGCAACCGATATGAAGAGACATGATCATATTTGCGCAGATTGAAAACAAATCGAATGCAGTTATTTAGAAGACGGTCAAGTTTGTTGAGGAGATGTATAAATGTATTTCCTAAATATATTACTTAACGCAATACATAAAGCACAGCCAAGGCGCCAGCCGATGATAAAGGGGGAGGGGTTGGAGTAGATAGAGAATAATAATAAAGGTTTATTTTAAAATAATAATAAAATTTTATTTTCTCCACAATATAACTCCTAGTTGCTAGGCTTATATCTACGGTAACATATAAAATGGGCATTATATTGTGGGAGACTGGTCCCTAAACTAGGTTCTGAAGCTGTAAAGTTTTATAGGAATAAAACTTGTTTATAACTTCAATAAAAATGACACAACAACCGTAATTAATTTCGCTCTCGAACTTAGTCGTGACCTGTCAATGCTAACGGCTCGGATTCCCGACTCCAACAGCCAGGTGTAATGTGGGCGATATCATAACAGTACCTAACTTATCTACAAGGCCTGTCCGACTGCAATCTAGTGTCTAAAAGCCATTTATATCAATACACCGTTCTATTCATTCATGGTAGCAGGCAGCTGACTTGATCCTAGCATGAGATTTGCAAATGTAATATGTTTCCGATGTCTCCATGTCAAACTTACTTATGCTTACAAATGGCCTTGGTGCTAATTATTGTTTCATAGCTTTTCCCCACGGCTCTGCCTGCGAGCAAAATGCGTAACTAGCTTTTGCCAGTGGCTTCGCCCACTTCTTCTTCTTATCGTGTCGATGGCAAAATTAATTAGATTCCTTGACATTTGAAAATCGTTTTACCCCCTTAGGGTTTTTTTTTTAAATAGGTAAAATCATCCAATGATGTCCCCCGCCCTTGGGCGGAGCGGGATACTCTTACTGACGAAAAACCTACCCCGTTCCTTGTTTGGCGGAGCATCGCCGTGTCCTCGTGGGGGCGATCGGCGGCAGCGATCTCTCTCGCCGGGCCTTGGTTCAGGCCATGGTCCGTAGCGAGGAGGGATGGCAGGCGGTCGCCTCCTTCTGCGAAGCAGTAATGCTAGCAAAGGAGGAGGCCGACCGCATCAGGCAGAGGCAACGGGGCGCTCGCCCCAGCCGCCGCCGGGATTCCGATCCCGATTTCCGGCCACCGTAGGCGCGGGCTTGCGGACGGCGTGCAATGGGTAGCACACTGTCCGATCGTCCGGTAACCGACCGGACCGAGCCCAAGTCGTCGACGGCGCGTTCTGTTCCCGCGCGCCTCAAGGAGCTGTCAGCAAACCGTAGAGGCCCAGCCTGCTAGCTGCAGGCAGGCAGGGTCGAAGCCTGCCGGGGCCAAGGGCCGTTTTCTGAGAGGAAGGCTCAGCCCCGGCACTATAGGCAACGAAGGAACGGGGTAGGTTTTTAGTCAGTAAGAGTCTGACACTACTTCCCGCTCCGACCAAGGGCGGGATTTGTCATTGGATGATTTTACCTACCAAAAAAAAAAAAAAAAAAAACCCCGTTCCTTGTTTGCCTTGGTTCCACGGCCCTGTTATGCATTTTCATCCTTTCCCAGAGCCCCAGATTAGGCATCGACCCTACTGGGCCCCTATTACCCAAAGGGGTTCGTTTAGGGGTGGAGTTTCGTTAAATCCGTTCATAGCGGATATCTACACGCTATAAGGAACCTGCAAAAGGTGGTATAGTTTCCCAGCAGTGGGAACATGATAAGGCTGATGCTATGCTATGCTATGCTACCAGACTTTGCGACCATGCTATAGGAAATATTAATTATTATTATTTATTTTTTTTTATAATAAAATATTACTCAAAAAATATGTTACTATTATAAATTAGTAACATATTTAGTACTAATATCACACGGGCGGAGCCACAGGCGGCGTTTAGTCATATAATAAAGCGTAAACAATGGTTGTTTTCGCAGCTAGATACAAACACGTAACACCCTGTAATATATTTCCCTTTCTTTAATGACATAGATGATTTGAAAACGAAATTCAACACACGATAATGTACTCGTTGCATGGAATGTAAATGGACTCTTAATAAAACAATAATATCACAACTTGTATAATATAAATAAATTTTAATTTATTACTTGTAATATTTACATAATTCCACTTTTCCAGAGCGTCGATTGCAATAAAGTTCATGTAAATGAGCTTTTCATTTTACGATGGCATCCTAGAGAAACATTCGTTTATCGTCCAGCAAAGTGTTTTTCAATCGGCATATAAATTGATTACTAATTTGTTTTACCCAGGTAGGTACTAGCCATCTACGAGCTTATGATATTGTAAAATATCTTCCGGATTTATGTGTGCTTACTATGTAAAAAGCTGTTGAAACACCGAGTGTTTTAACTTAGTTTGAATTTGTCCGTCTGTGCGAATAGGATTTTCTTTGTTTCCACACACATATCAACTTCTTTTTAGGAAGAACATCATAAGCGACATTTGCTTCTTTTGCAGGATTGAATTTTCTCTTCCATATTTAAAAGTATTTATGATAATATCATAACACAATACAACTATAACTGATCTATTAGAATAATTGCTCTTAACATATTTTCAAACATTTTTTTTTATTACGGAACAGTGAACACATTTTAAAAATTATCGTTAACGATATTTTTATAAAAAGTTTGTCTTGAAATAACCACAATAACAACTGCTAATGACATTTTTTTTTAAACTATTTATTTTTTTACGGGTGCACAAGCGATAAAGTTTGCAGAGCCTAACTTCAGACTCGCCAAGTTAGAACAGCCGTACTGCGCTCTGGAGTGTCTCTTGTCTCTTGAATTTAGAACCTGGATAGATAGCCAGTGGCTGCGACTTTGTGAAAGTAAATATATAAATCTAGATATAAAAATTATGTATAATATAATTACAAAAAAAAGGTATAAATAAAGAACAGGAATTTATTAAGGACAATTATGACTAGGTACTTTCTTTATTGAGTGCACTAATAAACTGTGTCAAGCTCCAGGTATTGCGTTACTGTGACGAATAACTGTGATGTAAACTTTTATTTTCAAGAATATATTACAAACATGATTGCAGTAAGCTCATAAAACTGCGCCATAATATTTGACCGCGCTGACCGTAGATGTATTGCTTTTTATGTATGACTTATGTACTGTTTTGCTTACCGTTCCAACATGAATATATGGAGCAGAATATTAAGAGGAATCGACATGTATCACACTTATCAATACATAGTATAAAACAAAGTCGATCAATTAACAAAGATTAGTTTTTAAGTTTTTCATTTTAAATCACTGACAAATAAACTACTGCTTACTTATGTAAGGTTTGTTATACACCGTTAAATTTTGGTCGTTTTATTCCCGCGGAGGGTCGATTCGGTACATGAAACCCTATCGATTTGTAAAGATAAAAATTAAATTGATTTCTTTAAGTAAACGTCAGCTGAGCGAGGCTAATGAACTGTAGGTAGTTAGTACGCAACCACCGATAGCTACCTACAAGGTCATTGACTCGTTTACTTTAAGAAATTAATTTCGTATATGCAATACGAAATTAATTTCTTAAATATTAATTAATATTAATTCGAGTTTTAGAAAAAAAGTACTTTATTTTTTAATTTTATCTTTACAAATTGATAGTGTTTCATGAACCGATCGACCCTCCAAGGGATTAAAACGACACATACACTTGTATACATATACAATCTAAGCGTTTAGGTTTTGAATATTTTTTTCGTATTCGCGTTGACCACTAAATGATGAAGCACGCCTAAAAGTGACCTATTCACCCTTGACTTAAAGGCCCAAGGGTGTTACTATTAGGAAAAACAGACCCCGGCAGGGAATTCCATTCCTTAGCTATCATCATCATCATTTCAGGTGAAAGACATCCATTGTTGGACATAGGCCTCTGCCAAGTGTTGCCATAACGTCCAGTCCTACGTATCTCGCATCCATCGGATTCTCGCGACCCTTACCAGGTCATCAGCCCACCTTGTAGGAGGCCTTCCAACGCTGCATCTTCTGGCCGCTCCAGAACCTTCGGTCCCCAAGGGCCACCTATTCTGCGAACGATGTGGCCTGCCCACTGTCGATTCTTCGGGCTATGTCAGTAACCTATTGGTTCTTCTGCAGATATCTTCATTTCTAATGTGATCACTTCAAGAACTACGAGCATAGCCCTTTCTTTGCCTTTGGGTGACTGTAGGCCTTTTGATGAGGCTTATTCCTTAGATGTATACGCAAGAGGATATTCTGAAACTCCTTCAATGTGTACTGAATAGTGATTATGTAATTGGAACAAAACAAAAGACGAAAGAAAAACGAAGAGTGGATGGAGTATCTTCATTCTTATATGGCTAAGAGACCAAAAATTTTAGGTTACAAACGGAGAACATTATATTGGTGATTATCAATATAATGTTCAATCATCGTTTTCGTGTCTTACTCATCAAATTTCCAGCACAAAGGCCATATCAAATTGGTCATACGATACAAAAAAAAATCTTTAACCAACAAAGTTGTACACTTGCGTCACAATCATGATAGGCAAATTTTTCAAACGAGCTTAATGAAGAATCAGATGAATGAGAATACAAGAATAAATCGGTTAGATTGGAAATAGTACGTAAATATGTCTGTCTGTCAGCTAGGCTCGTCGAAAAACTGTCGGTACAACGAAACTATTTTGTCAATTTATAGATATTTTGTTGTGATAAAATTCCAAATATCGATAAAAAATATTAACACAGTAATCGAAAAAAAAAAACGACTGCCTATGTTCAGATCACAAAAAACACTTTTGACAACGATAAATTTATTCAAAAACTACTTAAACATATTTTTTGTAAGATATGGCAAGCGATACTCTTCTGTGAAGCAGTAATGCTAGCAAAGGAGGAGGATGCACGCGTCAGGCAACGGCCCTCACGTCTCAGTCGCCGCCGGGATTCCGATCCCGATTTCCGACCACCGTAGGCGCAGGCTTGCGGACGGCGAGCAATGGGTAACTCGCCGTCCGACCTTCCGGTAACCGTCCAGAGCAAGCCTAAGTCTTCGACGGCACGTATTGTTCCACGCGTGCCTGAAGGAGTTGTCAACAAAACGTAGGGGCCCAGCAGGGTCAACGCCTACGGGGGCCAAGGATATTTTTCTGAAAGGAATGTTCGTCCCCGATATGAAAGGCAAAGAAGGAACAGGTGTGGGCTTTTAGTCAGTAAAAGCCTGATATTATTTCCTGCCCTGTGAAAAACGGCTTAAAGTAAAAACATATCGATATTTACATTTACACTTTGGACATCCCTACTGTCACCTTGACCTACCCACGACTGTACATGACGTTTTGATGTTACGCGTATTGTGCTTTCAATTCGTACATAATGTATTACTAAGCAAAAAAGTACAATAAGACAAATCTCGACACAGAAACACGGTTACCTACGAGTCACTGAGTATTTTGTGGGTACTGTGGTGCTATTCTCTAAGAAAACCCAGCGCTGCCGCAACGACGAACATCCAAATAGGATACATTGAATTAACAATCCAATGTATAGGCCGATAAGGTTGACAATCCAATGTATCCTATTTGGGTGTTCGTCGTTGAGGCAGCGCTGGTTTTCTTAGAGAATAGCATCACTGCTCCGGGTCTATGTCTACTTCGCGGCTCAGTGACCGCGATTATATTTTTATAAAAAGAAAATAGTAACTGTTAAAGTTTTTATTTTTGCCTGACCCTTTTTTTACGTAACTTTCAAATATTTCCGTGACGTAATATCGTAGATATATACATTTGAAATCGTAAGTTCATCATCAGAATCGTGAGTTTTTTTATCGAGCCAACTAATCTATATTTGGTTTTAATTTTTACCCAGCGGTTGGTCATATGGTATTTTAATAAAATAAGTTTTCATGATGTTTTCTTTTTTTTAATGGATTTCCAGAGGTTCAAAAACTTCAAAATTAGTGCAACCTCGCTTTAAGATGACCAGCCATTTTGTACAGTCAGCAAAAGATATCGGCAGGCAGGCTACTAGCTACTCTTAATACTTTTCTTTGAATTGTTCTTTCCAATCATGCTTGCGACTTGATTGAAGTAACGATGACTAGAACTGTCAAAGATGCTTTCACAAGACAACTGTAGTCGTCAATTAATTTTAACGTATGCATAGAAATAACCTTCATTAGAATTTATTTCACAGATGGCCTATATTGTAGCCATTTACCTATAAAATAGAGGTGCCTCTTCATTCTGATTCAAACAATATTTTCATGCTTGCATGATGCATATGCACGATGCATTGCTGGTTATGTTGGCCGATCCGAATACTTCTTGTTTCATTTTTTTTTAAATTATGTCAAGACTCGTCAAAATCATTTTAATTAAGCCAAGCCACCAACCAAAAAGCGAGAATAAACAATGGTGACCGCCAGAAGAAAGCCGAGTCAAAGCTTCCTTGATTCTAATATTAATTTTATTGGAAACTAGAATTAAAAAAAAACTATATTTTTTGTAAAAAAAATTAAGCCGACTTTTTTTTACAAACATCAGAAAAAAAGCCTGTATCAGTGACGTTATTAAGATATATAATATTTTAGTTGACAATAATAGTAAAAAAAGTAGAATTATTCGTAACCTGATAAGAACTCTTTACTGTGTGTAAAAATAAGTATAGAAAGAAGTTCCCTTATTTCCCTTTTACATCCCAAAGAAAATGAAGTACAAAATGCCGTCGAGTCGGGATTAAGAGTTATAATCCTGTACTATCGTATAAATCTTGTTAGGTGTCATATTTACATGTGAAGATCATTGAATCAAGACAACTTATATGATGCCGTGGGCTATGATATATCACCTTTCGTTTATTTATTGTGTATCCATCCAAACGGCGAAAATTAATACAAAATATTAATCCCTATTATAAGTTCAGTAAGGTTTATAATGGGATAAATGAAAAAGGGTCGATGAAGGATCGATAATTCAACATTAAAATGACATTTTGACCGGCTGCGACTAATTTTCTAATTGGAACTGGTAGCTTAAATTATACGATGATTCATCAAGAGAAGTGTGCTCAGATTTAAAAATGTATATATAAAAGAAAGTCATGTTAGTTATACTATTTGTAACTCAAGAACGGCTGAACCGATTTGGCTGAAAATTAGTGGGGAAGTAGCTTAGAACCAGGAGATGGACATAGGATAATTTTTATCTTGTTAAATAAAAAACTAATCCAAAACCTGATCATTTATTGGTATAGAGTAAGGTAGAGTGGGATAGAGTAGGGTAGAGTGTTATAGAGTTGGGTAGATTAGGGAGTAAAGTAAAGTGGGAGCGAAGTCACGGGAAAAAAAAGTTAAAAGTATTTAAATGTGGTTTTTGTTTACTTTAGTTTATAAAAAAGTATGATGAACTAGTTGCTGCCAGTAACTTCACCAGCGTGGAATTAGAAAATGGTCGCATTGAAACATAGTTTACCTGTGTGCCAAAATTCATCTAAATCCGATCAGTCGTAAAGAAGACACAAACACAATCATAAACTTTCGCGTTTATAATATTAGAATATATTAGTGAGTGAGTATAGATATTAATATCTGGATATATTAGTGAAAAGTGAATGTGTTTTGTGTAATAATGTTGTTTTTGCATCTTAGTAGTGATAAGTTGTGAATCTTGGTGGGAACAAGCTCTGAATTTTAGTGTGAAATTCGTGATAATGTTAATCCGTGATGCTTGGTTTAATGGCTTACCCCTGTTGTCATCATACTCTCGTGCCTTCGGGATCTCCTGCTTTATCAGAAGAGGAGCAGAGTTTTGTTTTCTTATACATCTTTTCCTTTACTGATTATTTTCGTTGTGGGATCCAAAAAAAATAACTGTTTCTCACTAGACTTTTGTAGTGGGCGCCGGTGTTGATTCTCATATTCAGAAGTCACTGGCACTTTGCGATGTTGGGAAAAAAATCGAGACAAGCAAAGAAAAGAAAAATAAACAGGTTTTGACAGATGTATTAAATCTTAAATCAATTAAGGGTTCTCAAATAAGTAGTAGTAAAACAAATAGAGATAAGATGAGAAAGCCTGGGCTACGAAAGAATGCGAAAGAATTACCACGGCCTTAGAACGCCAAAGGCAACTGATGGATTATTGGTTTAAATCAGCAAAAATCTGACTCTCTCTCTTCCTACCTATCCAGAGCGGGAGAAATTATTTAATGATTTCTCGCCTAAAACATAGGATGAGGATTAAAGAACTAATTACCATAGATACCTCCTTATTTTAAGCTCCTACTGTAATTTTTATGGCGTGCAATCCATACGCACAAAATGTTTTGGGAACACATTCATTGTGCGTTGTACGCACAGGAGTGGCTAAGGAGTGGAATTCCTGCCGGAGTCTGTGTTTCCTGATATTTTTTCTGTTTCCACGTTTCGCCATACCATTGATGTAGGCTTTCTATGGCAATAAAAGGTCTAAAGAAATTAGGCCAAAAGGGGAATATCATCAAACTTTAACGTTTAAAATGATCTGGCCAGTTTTACTTGGCCATATCTTGAAGTGATCAATTTCTATGATCTGGCCACGACAGATATTACTTTTCATGACATTTTTTATTGTTGCTAGACTCGCGCTTGACCACTATCTCTTAAAATACTTACGTAAAATTCTACAATGGGTGGTACTATATAACT
Organism: Leucania comma; assembly: GCA_958295575.1. Lineage (NCBI taxonomy): Eukaryota > Metazoa > Arthropoda > Insecta > Lepidoptera > Noctuidae > Leucania > Leucania comma. The sequence goes on along the minus strand of OY282480.1, from coordinate 13,107,322 downwards.
TTCCGCAATCTTTAATTACAGACCATGGATGAACTATGGATGAGCGTGTTATGTAGGTATACGACCTATGTCTAAATAATTAATTGCTTATTCTTTTAAATAAGTCATTGCATTCGATCTATACAAGAAATAAGTATATATCCTAGTATGGACATAGAATGGAAGAGTTCGGAGTCGAAATGTTAATGGCATGAGGTCATAGGTGGTCAACTAGATACAAACATAATATTTTTGTGGCATTTGAATTAATTATCTTAGTTCGTGAAAGTCTAGTCAATATATTGTTATGTTCAATCTAGTATTTACAAATAATTTATGAATATTTTAAGCAGAGAGAGACGTTCTAGTTTATAAATTTTCTATTTTATGTGAAATATTTGTAAACTTTATTGAACACCGAAATAGTAAAAAAACTTTTACACAGACTTAAATTTAAGTATGGGTATAACGTCGGTAACCTTGGTTCTCCTGCAGATTTCCTCATTCCTGATTCGTACACGCAAGGAAACTCCGAGCATAGCCCTTTCAATTGGGTGACTTTAAGTCTTCTGATGAGGCCCATTCTAAGCGACCACATTTCGGAGCCATATGTCATCACTGGTAACACGCACTGGTCATAGACTTTCGTCTTGAGACACTATGGTAAATTAAAATTGGTAACTTTAAACATAATGAGCATTAGCATTTTAGCTAAAAATATAGGCTTTCTCAAAGCTCAGTATTTTCCTCGTAGCAAACAAATCATTCTTATCTCAGAAAATTTATAACGATTGAAATCTCGTTCCGAATTGCTGTTGCTCTTCCATATTGTCACACACGAGCTTTATCTATCAAATAAATGATGTCACATGTCTTGATGACAAATTACGGGCTATCAACAACGATGCCACGGTGCTGTTCTCATAGAAGTTATTATTAAATAACTTGATAGATACGTGGAATAATTTCTTTGATTGTTGCGTTGTCGCATCGCATTTTTCAGCACAAGTGTTTTTATGTCATGGACAAAACTAAATGCTTACCTTAAGTTTATGGGACAGGGTACATATTATGGATGGAGTTAATATATATGATGATTTTACATACAAAAATCTACAAATACACGTACGATAGGATAGCTTATGTGCTAATTTAAACTTAAAAAAGAATTAAGCCCTCTAACAGTAAGCCTCAGTGCGATAAAGAGAGTGATAAAAACTTGTTACTTAATATTGGAATACTATAAGAGCCGAAAATATTCTTCATAGAAATAACTTGATTCAAATTTAGTCGTTTTATTTCGTTGATGTAGCGGTAAAAGCGTTCGTTGAAAGATACGTATTAAGGTGTAAATGCTGATCAATACTTTAATTACCCTTGATTAAATGAGTTTTCAGAGAAACCATGAGACTTAACTATAGGTATTATTCTTTTGAATTCTAGCAGGTAGAAGGCTTTTTTAATTATGTTATAATTTCTATGGTAATATCCTACTGAACCATATCACCTGATCCTTAATGATAAAAGGAAAAAAAAATCCAGCTACTGTCAGAAGGTCAACTCCAATAATTTTAAAAAGCTTGCGTTATAATCTGTCTAAATTTTTGAAAAATGCCATACATTTATAATGACAACATTTGCTTAATGTTGGCTAATTCCTGTATTTAAAATTGTGAAAATTTAATAAGAATTTCATCTCAGTCAAATATTTGTGGAAATTAGAAGTATTATTGACATTTGAAAATTGCCTTAAAGAAAAACATAAAAAAGTGGTTTTACAAGAAAAAAACTGTCTACAAGTGGCTGCCGTGTTTACAAGCAAATGCCAAAGAGGCGGTAACAAAAAAATAGGTGCTAACATAAATTATTAACAATAATTCACGTTGACGTAAATGTTTAAAATAACTCTAATAACATAGAAGAAGAGGGCCTATCGATTGTCATTAAAGACTATGATAAACTTGTGTGCAGGTATTTTTTATTAAAAACGTATCATGTTATGTGTGAGTGAAAGTACGTGATTTACTTGCAAGTGTTTCTTGTGGACCTCTTCTGTGTTACATATGAGTTAATCGGTCTTCTTTGTACAAACACTAAGAATTAGAAATAATTATTTAAATATAATATTTATTATATATTTTGAGATAAGTACCTAGAATGTTTAGTTTTAGCTAAATTCTCAGTCACACCGAGTTTAAAATAAATTATAAAATTTAAATGTAACTCGATCTGATTAGTAAACAAATTAAACTGATTTCCCCAACAATCTATTTCCGGACGTTCCAAAAAATATGTAAATCGCCGAAAACATGCAAAATAATTTAATCGCTCATTTAATATTTCTACCCATAAAATCGCGCTAGCAAAATCTAATTAACCCGATTAGTCCCGCCAGTCACAACTATCACGAATTTTCATATTTTATCGATAGAACCCACTGACCGTGTTTCCGATTAACGTGCAATCGATCCGGAATCGAGCGATATGCTGAGGGCGGGTCGGGTCGAATCGATCTGTGCAGAAACGCCATCGCACCACTTGTACGCCGACCGCTCAAGCCGACGCGTCGCGTCAAATTCACGGGAACATTGACAACTCCGTCCTTGGATCGTTCGAAAAAAAAAAATGTGATTGTTTATTTTTTTTTATTTAGTGCATGACTGAAAGAGACTATTTGTGGATTGTTATCAGCCTCCTTGGAAGTTTCATTGGATAGTGATGTGTTCCTGAAACTCTATTGGTAAGTTTATTAGGAAATAGGTTTCTGTTTTTAAAAATATCAGTTACCGCGCTTTTATTTATAAGTTTAAGCAACGTAGCAAAGGTCTATTGTAACGTTCAATCAACGTTGGCCTTAAAATGTGCCCTTAGGAACTCCCTTTTAATTTTTTTAATTCCTGTAACAAAATTGCATAGAGTGTCAGGTATAAATATTGTCATAGGCCTGTCGTTTAGATCGTATAAACTTTTAACTCAGAATATAAAGGTACAATTTAATTACATAAGACAACAATAACTTAACTTCACTACAACGTTATTGTTGAAACAATCGGTAAAGTTAACTGTTTATATTAATGGAATTAGATCAGTGATAAAAAGGCTTTCTGTAAATTTATAAATTGGAAAAGCTACTGAATATGTTTATTTATTTATTATATAGTATATTTTAGGTAAACACATAGATACATTGGGCGGCTGTATCTTTTGTATGTTTAAAAAGTGTTTTTGGATTATTAAATTAAACATTATGTTGACAATATTTTTTAATTATTTGTTTTATTCTTAAATAATAATTATGTTAAAGGCTAAAACTAATAATATGTCTGTTCCAATTTTAACAGTAAACGCCGAAATAAACTATTCCATTTTTAAAACATAGGCGTTTTATTGACCTCATGGAGTTCGTTAGTTTGATTTCTAATAATAATCAGAAAACAAAAATAGTCATACATTCTTAATAAAGCTAGGGAAGCATTATAAAATAGGATCAAGTTAGATATTTTAAGGTAAAAAAAAATCAGCATGGTATTTATTTTGCGCTTAAATATTTATTTTCATCTTGAACTGTTTTTTATTTAGGGTTTTGCACCTAAAGGGTAAAAACGAGATCCTACTTCTATCACTCCGCTTTCCATCTGTCTGTCAAGGCTGCATCTCATGAACCGTGATAGCGAGCTAGTTGAAATTTTCACAGATTACGTATTTTTTTCCAAAAAAAAAAAAATACAATCATGAAATAAATATTTAAGCGGCTTCTAAACAACAATCGTGACTTTTATTGCCGTTTTTTGTTAGGGACGGTACAGAACCTTCGTGCTCGAGTCTGCAATATTTTTCAAAATAGTTTTCAAGCTTCCGAAATGTACACTGCCTAGTCGTAACTTATGCATCTAATATCCAGTAGAACTTCAGTATTCTGTACAATATTCACTTTCTCAACTCGACTTGCTTACATTAGAATTAATGAGTTAGTAAATCAGTTATGATGTAAATATTCCTTTCAAAATGTTTAAACGACTGTCATTTTGATTGACAAGCATTGCTCGCATAGATGCTAAGGGTAGCCATTTGACCTCACAAGACCATAATTATACGAAGATAATAATATATTAATAGTGTGATCAGGTACCTACTTTTACTACCTTACCTTTAATATCAATTCTAGTAAAAGTTTCTCTGCTGAGAAAAATAATAAAGTACCTGTCCTGTCTAGAAATAAATTTTCGCAATTATAAATTACATGCAATTCAAGTGATGCGATTGGTTGAAATTAATCCAACATTTTCGAAAATTTAGACACTTTGTTTTGCCATAATTTTAGTTGAAGAAAGAGGCCCCGAGGACGAAACGGTTGGCGCAGTGTTATAGTGATTCACTGCTGTGCCGGTCGCGGGTTTGATTCCTAAACGGAGCAAATTTTTGTATGGCCAACAGATATTTGTTTCGGGTCTGCTCTGGATATCTTGAGTAACAAGAAAAACATGCGTAAGATACGAATATAGTCGTTTGACATCTTACACGTCTATACAATAATAGCTCAATAATAATAAATAGTTAACAATTTCTTTGTAGTTCCCAGAAACTTTGTTTAAAAAGTAAAAATGACAGCCGTATATTTTCCCCTCCATACGGAAATGTCGTAAAACGAGTTTCTTTGACCCAATTAAGGTCACAATTAAGTTATACTTGCACAACTATTTAAAATTGAATTTCCTTTCACACATTCCAATACACTATAAGAACTTATAATCACACTTCCATAAATCATTTTTTTCCTAACACCACCAACAACTATAGACCCTATAATTACAAACACTGAGAAACACTCTACTCCATACTGATTAATTTTATTAATTATTGATTGAATTAAACATGCATAACCACAGCAATTATTATCTTTTATAGTTAAAACTTTAAGAACGCCATTAACCTGCTTAATTCTATATTTTACCCGATTGGACTGCGAAACATTAATTTGTAATATGTTTCTTGGTGAACAGTAAGTTACTCGAAGAAATACACGAAACTTCAAAAGTCGGTCAAGCATGTAACCTCTCAGAAAGTGCGGGGTTCCGTACCTAAAAGTTAAATTAATTCAAATTGAACTCGCTATTATAAACGTGTATGATAAATATATTGATAGAGGGTTTCTAGAAGATTGATTTAAAAAAATGTTTGTAATGACGGCATTTTCGCTATCGCCCAAGATTAATTTTCGATGGACACGGAACACCAGGCCTGCTTATTCACTTTCGATTGAGAGTGACCGCAAACAGTTTTACAACTTTACTTATAGATCATTAAATATACAAGAAAGTAAAGTAACGGTTTTTGTTTATTCATAAATTCGACTAAATAAAATCTCACGTAATATGACAAAATGTTTGACTCTGAAAACGTGCTAGTGTCAATATTTTTTTCGAAATAAAAAACTGGTACTTGAATATTTTCCTAATGGCAAAGGAACGAATCAATTTGGTAGTTAAACTTAGCGGAATGGTTTCGCTTTCTCCACGCAGCGTAGGGTCTCATGAACTGTCATGGAACCCTAAAAGTTACTATGAATACCTCAAAGACTCTCGGTCTAACGGTGTCCAACTAATGAATAATTAATAACGTTATTTTCAAACAAACTTAGCTTGATCTACGGTAAGTTACTGTGATTTAATATAAACTTATCGTATTTTTTTTATAATTTTTCAAATGATGTATACCGTATTAGTTTTCGATTCATTTCCATACTGGTTGGAGCGAAGAACGTTAGATTTTTGTTCGTAGTGTCCCGTAATCGTTCGGGGCTGACGGACTGGTATCTCCCATAATGTATGGATTTGAGAGGTCGTGAGAGAATGTTACCAGGTGACATCACCACATTTAGTAGACAGGTTAGTGATATTAATATCTTTATGCTATCAATGCATTAGGTGATCAAGTCTTTTCTAAACTTATAAAAACAAACAACTTTTGCGACGATCAAGTTTTTTTTTTAAATCATATAAATACTTGAATGAGATCCCACTTGGTTGAAAGCACGCACTAGTTTAAATAACATACTATTCATTCTAGCTTTGAAGACACCTAAATTATAATCGGACGTGAAGACCGCAGCTGGCAAATATGGCAAAGTTCTGAAATATGTGAAAGCAAACCGAATAGAAGCGAAAATCGGTTCGCTACAATTAATCGCAATATGCATAAACATATTATGGATGAACAATGAACATGGTACCTATATGGAGCAGGCGATTTTCTCCCACTTTTAGAGTTCGATCCTATCGTAAGATTTGTTTATTTTTTGTGAGTAGTTGAGTACTCACAAACCACACCTTCACAATCACACCTTTAAAATACATATAGCATTTTGCGTAACGTACTTTTGGAATACTTTTAACCTCTGCATTTTCATCAAAACGAATGTCAAACAGGGCAGAACTATTAACAAAAAAAAGTACAGGATGTGCAGTGTTAGGTGAAATATGATGAGACTACAAGAGGAGACAACGGACGTAGTTAAACAGAAAGGACTCAATCCACATTCAGTCAAGTATGGATTGAGTGCTTTCTGCTTAACTACGTTCTATTGAGGACCGCAAATAGAGATTTATGGATGAATTGGAAAAGAAAACGCTGCTACACAATATAAATAAGAAGATGATAATGATAATGATAAATAATGAACAGCTGATGTGAGATAAGATTTAGAGATCATAGTTTGTGTTAATTGTAAACCCGTTATCGTAGCATATGTTAAGATCTTTCTTAAAAGGTCAATCAAGATGAAATCAAATGAAGTTAGAATTTCAATTACACATAAATATTCGGTGTTTGATTTTGAATTGATTATCTCTTAAAGAGCCAATTAGAGGTTTATTTTCGAACTATCTTCTGCTACCGGCTTCGTACGCGTGAAAATAGAAAATATATAAGAAATATTATACAATACATATATAAACTCATACCTGTGTTACGAGTACTTAGTCATAAAGTAGCATTCTACTAGTGAAAGAAATTTTAGAGATAACCCCCTACATACAAACTTACTGACCTGTTTATTTTACTAGTTTAGTTATGGGTTTATCTTTTTTTTATTTCACTCCTATCTTAGGGCTGTTCAAACGAGCGTCGATGGTGCCCTATTGTCCTATATAAGATTTACAGCATCCTTAGCCAAGTTACGATCGTTTCGTTAAACGTGAACGCTTGGAGTTGGCCACGCCCCCAATTACTTTGTTCTGACCACGTGATTGAGCGTTGAGATGACGTCTTAAGTACTGCAAACAATTTCATTATTTAATAATGTGGAAAAACCTCTTTACAGTATTGTTTCTTTTCACCAATGGGTGAAAAAATTGAAGCTCAATGGAGCTTCATTTTTTTTTGACTGACCGACATTTTGACAATTCAAAAGTCCTTGTAATTCGTTTATTTGAAATAAACGATTCTAATTTCTGTCCTTATTTTTTTTAAGTAAGATACCTATCATCCAAAGACTTCTCTCGTTCTTTACACCCCTGCGTTTCTATTCACCCCATTTGATTGTATAAGTTCAGGGTCCCTTCGGAACATGTGACTGTTCCAGTTTCAAAACCCGTACATGTATCTAACGTTACCTTACCGATCTCATACTATGTTATCTAAGCTCTATCATTATGAGTGATTGGCCCAGCATCACTTAGCGGCAGCTGTGAGAAAGAAGATTGTTGTTTTTCCCCTAAACGTTGTCTCAAGCGGTTATAAAGTTTTTAGTGTCTTTGTTAATAAATCATGGGTTTACTAATGGTATCTTTGAAGTATGAGCTTAGGAAACATTATACTTTTCGATACTTTGAAGTTACGGTTATATCTATTTCATGAAATGAAGTAGTCTCATAAACTTTACGATTCATATTATTGACGTTTATTTATGGTTTTCATCTTCCATAATTTACTTTCTAGTGAGGTGTTTAATACGAGTATCTCGTTTTTGGAAGACATTCATTGAGCTCACAGCTAGAGTTGAATTCCTAGCCGGAGTCTGTGTTTCCTGATAGCTATAACTTGCCCCCCTAGCTAAGTTACAACCATTTCGTTTCAATTCTCTTGCGTCGAACGCCTCGAGTCGGCCACGCCTCCGATTCTTTTGTTTTGACCACGTGACTGAGTGTTGAGATAACGTCAGAACAAAGGAATTGGAGGCGTGCCCAACTCGAGGCGTTCGAATCGAAACGAAACGGTCGTAACTTGGCTAAGCCTTTAAGTTAAGAGTGAATAGGTTACTTCTAGGCGAGCTCCATCGTCGGTCACATTCTTGCTTCCCATCGGGTAAGATAGTGGTCAAGCGTGAGCCAATCAAAAATTAAAAAAATATATAAGTATAGCATAGCATCAGCCTTATAATGTTCCCACTGCTGGGACTAAGGCCTTCTGTCTAGGAGGGAAAGGGCCCTAATCCACCACGCGGGCCAGGTGCAGGTTGGTGGATGTCACATGTCTTCAAATTTTTGGTTCTACAATATGCCGATTTCCTCACCATTTCGAGAGCAGTGGTGGTAATATAAATTACACAAAGTAATGCGCCTGGCTGGGTTTGAACCTGCGACCTACAACTCGTAATTCGGGACCGTTATCACTCGGCCACCACTGCTCTTGTAATAATTATGTAATACATTATCATATGTAATTTTTTTTCTCTAAAAATAACCAAAAGACTATCTGTTGGCGTTTATATGTAAACAGTAAAGCCAAGTTCGAAAGAGAAATACATAAAAGATGTATTGATTTACACGTGTATTTTAATTACACAGATATTTATTGTTATTATAACCAGAAATACAGGATTTATTTCGAATTCAATAATACCTACTTAGGGTCAGTGCACACCAAGACACGTTTTGATAGATAAATATTCCAAAAAAGGCTCCACAATTTATATTAAAAAAAAAAACATTTATTAAATGGCGCCATCATTTACACAAAAAAAAACAAACTAAGAAAAAAATGAAGTGGGGCCTCCGCACAGACAATTGCTACCTGACAAGGTAGCAATTGTCTATAGGAGCATGGATGGGTAAGGTAAGGGTAAGGTTAAGCACCTTAAAAATCCGACTTCATTTAAAAACATCTCAGTTAAGCTATCAGTTCTGGGTTTAATGTTCTCAGACAAGCCGACACGTGCGCAAGGTCGTAGCAATAAACTAGAGAACATTTAAAAAATAAACAAAAACATCACTACTATTTGACGTGGGTAGATGATGACCCTTTTCTCAGCAGGGAGCCATATTATCAGTTAACGCTACTATAAAAAATAAAAAACTAGTTATTTATCTATGATTTGTGATGAATGGATTTTGATTCCTTAAAAGGACATCGATAAAAGACGAGCTATCTTGTTAAACGGTTAATTTTAAATTTTTTTTTTTTTTACAAACTTAATTATATGTGAAAGATACCGTTGCCATGTATACTAATGTAATTCCATTGTCAAGATGATACCTACATTTAGAAATGACATAATTAAGGCTTTTTACGGTACTTAATAGAAAAAAACGGAACCCTTATAAGTTCACTGTGTAGTCCGTCTGTCTGTCTATCTGTCTGTCAAGACCTTTTATCTCGAGAACGCGTGGAGGTAACGAGTTGAAATTTAAACCATATACTCAAGTCTGCGGTTCCTTGAAGCTGTAAAAAAATCAAGCTTCTAAGTTAACGAAAAAAACATACATTCGGCTATCAAGGGAATCAAAAATTATAGGGTACTTCCCGTTGCCCTACAATCCTGAAAGGCATGAAGTAAGGTCTCATAGCACAAATATAGTAAAAATCTGAAAACTGTAAAGTAGTCACAAAAAAATGCGATTCGAAAAAATCTTCGTGACTCAATTCGTTGTCATATGTACGGAACCCACAGTGCACGAGTGTGACTCATATTTGCCTAGTTTCTTTATTATAGACAGGCTCGCGTTTGACCAGTATCTCACGGATGGTAAGTGATGAGGTAGCCGACAATGGAAAATCGTCTGCTAAAGAATATAGAACTCGGCATCAGATGTGGAACTGAATTCTTACCGAATTTATAATATTAATCACTTGGCATGACATGAAAATGAGTTAATGTAAATAACAGAATTACATTGGCGTGTAATAATTTTCGGTATTCACCCAGGCGAAGTCACTAGCACAAGCTAGTAACCATTTAATTGTTCCAACGAACGTCGTAGGAATCAACAAACTTCCCACTTCCCATGAGAAATACCATTGCAGTAACATTTGAAACACTCACGAACTCAAAGTAAATAATAGGTAGGCAGTAGGTACCTACATTCACGACTAACTGTCGTCGCTCGCACGCGACTTGCCAATTTTTCTGTCACATTCGCATAATTTACTACTTTTATACGAAAATATAATTACCTATATGAAATTCTTGCTATAATTGGTTTGAAAACGGCGAACCATATCCTGTTATAAACCTTAAGCCATTTCCTTTCATTTCATATAAAAGGGGAAAAGAGGCTAAAAGGATACAGTCAAAACGAAGGATGCAGCTTTCTATAAAAACATACCAACTATCAGTAATGACCAATCTATTCACCAGTCTGATTCAACAGCCTAGTTTGTTACCAGCCTAAATAATTAAATATCTCCATTTAACGATTAGAATATAAAAGTGAAGATGATACGTTCTACCTCATTTTTTTTGCGCTTAATCATAGAAAGTATAATCAAGTATCTATCGAGAAACGCTACACGAATATCATAGTGATATTTTACTCACAATTTACTTGTCCTTTTAGACATAATGATTGATTCTATGAAATGAAAGTAATTAATGAGTGATAGGGAGGTGACGCATAAAGAATCAGGTTGAACTAAGTGACCCTTCCTTGTCGGATTAGCAAAGGTTGGCTATTAGTCAATTTTTATGGCCAACTATGGATGGTAGATGGCGTGTCTAAATGTCTTTAGAGTCACCTCGGAAGTCTTGCCCGTACAAGCTTTGATGATTTAGCTCAACTGTACCTAATCATGTAAAGAAGAAATCGGTATGAAAGGATATAAATAAGTAATGGATACCCAATGCTCATAGAGAATATGTGCTTTGACTTGCTTATAAAAACTGGGCAAGTGCGACTCGGACTCACGCACAGCAGTTTCCGTTCAAATTTACCTATGAAAACAGTAAAAAAAAAATATTTACAAAAATGTACAGTTTTCAGATATTTTCCTATACTTGTGCTATGAGACCTTGCTTTATGCTGAATTTCAGGATTCTAGGTCAACGCGAAGTACCTCATGAATTTTGATTCCCTAGAGAGTCTAGAAATGTAAGTTTTTTGCGATATAAACGGCCGTATCTTTTTTCGTTAACTTAGAAGTTTTATTTTTTCACAGCTTCGAGGGACTGCAAATCTAAATAATTATATTGTTTTAATTTTAACTCGATACCTCCACGCGTTCCCAAAATAAAGAGTCTTCACAAACAGACAGACAGACAAAAAAGTGATCGTATAAGGGTTCCGTTTCTTTTCCTTTTTAGGTACCGAACCCTAAAAAATAATCACCAGGTCAACATATAATTTATTCACGCACACAAGTTGATAATATGATTGGCGTAAAACATGTGTATAGGATTTCATAGAAAATGCTACAACAACGATAAATCAAACAAAAAGATACTTTGAACTGTAAACAAATTCGTGTTTCACCTGTCTTCAACGACACATGGAAAGTAAACAAAAGACTGTGTCAGACAATATTTTGCATACCTACATTCATCGCACCTAATACCTATACCATATTTCACAATAATGTTGTAACTATGTACATAAGTACTTTCATACACAGTTTTTACTTTCATTAATTTTTGATAGCGCTCGTAAAATACCACTTTAGATTCACTTTGAAAATGAAAACATTATTATATGTAAGTGTACCATAAATAAAGTGTATTTTCAAATCGTAAGTAAAATTATACAGCACTTAAACGATTTAATAGTGTAGTAACTCTTTGGTTGTTTCTAATAGCCATCTAATAAGCTCATCTTGAAAAAAAAAAAAACAAGTCCGTATGAAGCAAACAACGAATAATTTTTTATAACTACCATAAATGTGTGTTATAAATTCATCATATTTTAATATCTTATTAGTCAACAAATTAGTGGATAGATGTAAATTTTAGCATAGATTTGTCGGAGATTGTATACTTTGTGGCTTATTAGTTTCGACATACTTCACCGAACTCGCGGATGTTTACGGCTAATCTGTGATCGAAATAAAAAAATAAATTATTTGTTTAAATATTCATACAATGTCGTTGATAAGCGCATCACTGACCCGATTTTCTTGAATACTTAATAACCACTGGATTTTCGAAAGTATTTAATTTTAGCTACCAATATTGCTTTTCATATTTTTATTGCCCGCTTTCCCCTATTAGAAATAGTGTTTAGAAAAGATGATCGTTTTGAAATTAGAGTTGATGGGAATCCTTTCGCGATTCTTGATGAATGGCTATGGTAGAATTTTAATGTCTTGATATCCCATGTCAAATCCAATCAGGTGAATAGGTGTACCTCTTAGAACTATCAAATTAATAATAATGACTATGTTATCTTATTGAAATATATATATATTTTTTTAAATAGTGGTAAGGGACAAAAAAAATCGAAGACATGTGACATCCATTAACTAAGCGGATTCCGGAGCGAGGGGAAGTAGCAGGCGGTCGCCTCTTTCTGCTAAGCAGTAATGCTAGCAAAAGAGGAGGTGGACCGCATGAGGCAACGGCGCTCACGCTGCAGCCGCCTGGGATTCCGATCCCGATTTCCGGCCCCCTTAGGCGCGGGCTTGCAGACGGTGAGCAATGGGTAACTCGCTGTCCGACAGTTCGGTAGCTGTCCGGACCGAGCCGAAGTCATGGACGGTGCGCGTATTGTTTACGCGTGCCTCAAGGAGTTTCTCAGCAAAATGTAGGGGCCCAGCAGGGTCGAAGCCTACTCTGAGGCTATGGGTTTATGTGAAAGAGAACACCAGGGCCCCGGTCCGAAGGCTATGAAGGAATGGGGTGGGTTTTTTAGTTAATAAAAGTCTGACACTATCTCCCACTCCACCCAAGGGCGGGATGGAGATGCAACGTCGGGGCGAAACTCCGCTGCCGCGACAAGTCGCGGCATGGCGGACAGAGCTCCGGCGGGATCTCTCGGACCGGTTCGAGCTGAGGTCGTCTACGGCGCGCACTGTTCCCGCGCGCCTCAAGGAGTTGTCAGCAAACTGTAGGGGTCCAGCAGGGCCGAAGCCTACTGGGGCCAAAGGTTATGCGAGAGTGTCACCACGGGCCCCGGGACAAAGGCAAGGAACAGAAAGCTAGGTTTTTAGTCAGTAAAAGTCTGACACTATTTCCCGCCCCACCCAAGGGCGGGATTTGTCATTAGATGATTTTACATACCAAAAAAAAAAAAAACCCAAGGGCGGGATATTGGATGATTTTTACACACCGAAAAAAAGCCAAATAAGTGGATTACCCATTAATTTTGCTAGAGATAAGGCATTTTAATTATAAGTTTGATTATGTATTTAGATCCACTCATTAGTTTAGATCTTCTTAATGGTATTTCACATAATTATAAAAGCTACGTCAGCGGCCTCATCTAGTGACCAGCTAATTTATTTAGCATAAAATTATCGGCAATATGCATTATGCATATTAGAAAATTTTCTCAAAAACGAAACAAGTTTACATTCAACAGCCTTTCCACGACCTTCAAACGGGTATCGTTCAACAAAACGGGACTTATGATGATTAGCCATATTCATCTTACAATATAATATATTTTTATGACAACACTATATCTTGGGTCACTGTTATTTTACAGCTGCACTTAGTGCAACACTTTTCCCGCTAGATTTGCTATAATAAAAGTAACAAGTGATGATAACCGTTCTTTTGAGTAACACCAAAAATAACAGTTACAGTAAAGATACTATCTGGAAACTGGTAACTTGTTCCGCAGGTGTAGTGATGTTCCAAAAAGTAATATCATGGCTACTGTTTAGGACTTGTGTAATACGTAAATTCTTAACTGTATTAAGGCATTAAACGTCACTCATACCGTGATTTTTGTGAAATTCAAAAGTTATTGTCTTCTGAAGAATCAATGTAACTAGATCAGATGTGACCACTGAAATTCGCCACGAAACTGCATCACCATTTCGACCGAAAGACGTGCAATTTTGGACATAGGTCCCTCAAGTGTCTCTACAACGAACGGTCCTATGCTTCTCGCAACCGTCCAATTCCTGCGCCCAAGAACCATCGGTTTTTGTATTGTCACTTAAGTTTAGCGATTCTTGATGCGATCACGCAAAGATACTCCGAACATAGTTTATCCCAAGGTCAATTGGGTGAAACATACTTTTATGAAATTATCGATAGGTACATCTGAAATGGGAAAACATCTTTCAAAACAGCTTTTGTTTGCGGCTTTGCGATAGGTGAAAATAATCTCACGGGAATGAACTAAAGGGAAAAAAGTAGTATGTGTAATCCAGGACATAGTCTACCCATCTACCAGGTTAAATCCGAATCCATTTAGCGGTTGAGGCGTGATTAATTAAAACTTTTTTTTTTATATTTTAGAAACTAGCACTTGACTGCAATCCTACCTGATGGTAAGCAGTGATGCAATCGTCGATGGTAAAGCGCACTAGTTTATTAAGAGCCTATTCACTCTAGCCTTGAACATACTGACTTTCACATTTATAATAATAGTAGGTTGTTAATAAAAAAAAATCCCACAGTTATTTCGAAAACCGGCTCTTATTATCCCTTCTGTTAGGTTCAGAATCCTGTATATTTCGCAAAAGGGTTTTTTTCCCAGAGTTTTTCCACGTGCGTTTTTTTTCAGTTTCTATACTCAGAAGTGAACATTTTTTGTAAGCCATAACGTCTATTCGAGCATAACAATCATGTTCTCTTTCTTTTAAAGAGGCGCGTCCATTTAACAGCTTATAGTTATGTGATAATTCATACTGGGCTAATAATTTGGTTATCACAAATAAAAATTATATTTCATCAAATAATTTACTTGTACAAACTATTTTTTTATTTAGAGTCATTCGATTATTTTGTATTAAGCTGTTTGCCAGCTTACCTTATGATATTTGAATAGATATATTTTGATACAAAATATTATGAATATGAAATTGTATTTACGTTAAATTATATTGTCACAATGGAGGTGTGCTTCGCATAGGCGGAGCTCCGTCGTGTCCTCATGGCGGTCGGTAGCAGTGACCTCTCACTCCGGGTCTTGGTTTAAACCATGGTCCGGAGCGAAAGGGAATGGGCGATGTGGTTTTAGTCAGAGAAAGCTCGTCACGCCCTACCGCTCCATCGTAGGACGGACTTAAAAAAAGATCCACTTGTATCAACGTATATTAATATTATATGACATTTATCACTATGTGGCCGAGCCTTTAGTTTCATGTTTCACAAACAATTTTGCAATACAAACATTGATTTTCATTGAACATTGAACATAATGTCAGTTGCAAAGTTGAGACGTTAATGAAGGTGCATTTGTAGAACGCGTGTTGTTTATAAATTGCTTTATTAATGTTTGATTTATGGTACCAGGAACTGCCAGCAAACGTGTTAAGTAAAAGCTTCTTATTCGCACTTCCTTCATTCGCGTTTTCACTAATCACGGATTAAATAAATTCGACCCGATTCCTATTCTTCTTAGGGCCAAATTCACTAATAAACTAATCGCGATTCGTTCAAACAAAACGCAGTTTGAGCGCCTAATCGAGATTATAGCTTCATTTTGCGTTTCACCACGATGAATTGAACTTAGTTTACGCTAAACTCAGTTTCAATTCTTTTGTTGTCGCCCATGTTTACGACACGGGTCTTTTGCGTGCACTCTTGACCGAGTGGTTGTGGTCATGGGTTGGTCGTATCCTGCCTCCCTAGCTAAGTAACAATCGTTTCGTTTAGCGTGAACGCTTGGAGTTGGCCACACCCCCAATTCCTTTGTTGAGATGAAGTCAGAACGACTCGCAATCAGCACACAGCTGATTGAACGATTTCTTTCCAAACTTGGGTATTGTAGTCTGCTGAGTCTATAAAGTGTGCTACAAACGAATCGGTTTCACAGTACAAAGTGTTAATGACTTATTAGCATTTTAGTTTCAAAGCTTTTACTAGCAGTTCAGCAGCAAGGCCAGATCCCATATAAATAAAATACGTTTAAGTACCTGACTTTTATTACCCGATGTTATCAAACTTTTATTGATTCTTATACATACTCGTACATATTTAAAAGAACCGCTGTGAACTATTCTGAATCTCAACTATTTTAC
The DNA here is from genome assembly GCA_958295575.1 of Leucania comma. NCBI lineage: Eukaryota > Metazoa > Arthropoda > Insecta > Lepidoptera > Noctuidae > Leucania > Leucania comma. The sequence goes on along the minus strand of OY282480.1, from coordinate 13,091,002 downwards.
CTGCATTTGATAAATGGGAGTTGTTCTGTAAATGCGAGGACAGACTGATATAAACAGACTACCTACAGTCGTAAAGTTGGGATCACACTTAACTTGTCGCTTCGGCCATCGAAGCTACTTAATAGCTCATGTTTTATTCATGCGCTAAACTTTGTATTGTAAGGGCCCGTGCTCACAGTTGTAAATTCAGGGCGACGTAACCTCGTCGTTGCGTGGTATTTTAACGTATTGAAAACTTGTTTACGTGAAATCAATGCACAATTATTGTAACTCTTGAGTAACATCAAAAGGCAGTTGCATCAAAAGAAATCATGGCAAATATTGGGTGTCAATCTAACATGTAAAAGTCAATGTTAGTTTATATTTTATAGATATACATGTTAGCATACCGTTCATCCAATGAGAAGTTCTGTGTCTGGGAATAATTTATTCGTTTTTTAGTACTCTTATGAGTACTTACTAGTCCCAAACTACATAGCATTGTGTGAAAGTTGTAGATTATTATTAATTACGATAGAAGTTGGTCAACTTACTGTTTCCAGTTATGCGAAAGTACCTATAAACCAAATCGTTGTTTTAAACAAAGGTATAAATGACGACTCTGATAAATGAGAAAAAAACTAAGTGTGAACAAAAAAGTTTAGTTCATTTTGTCGATAGCGTTGTTGTACTCATCGACGCAAGCTGACAGTGTGTACTGACCGTAACAATGAAGCTAAGATCGCTTATCATAAGTTGACATCACAACTGTGATTCTGTCATGTTGTTTCCGTTTGATTTGACGTTTATCTAGTTAGACTTTGATTTGATTGTTAACCATTTGTTAAGTAGCATGCATGATGAGTTTTTGTCACTTCATTCTACTGAGATAAGTTTAGATCAATAATGATATTGTATTTTTAATCTGATTATATGACAATACCTACTATCTTGTGGAGGTTCAGTAATTTACTTTAATAAAGATATTTAAGTGATAATATAAAGGGATAAAATTAAGGTTGAATTGGGTCGGTTGATTTATTATCTGGGATTTTTTTTTTTCGTTGGGTAAAAATCATCCAATGACATCTCCAGCGCTTTTCTTAGGGGATGAAGTTTTACGGTAGACGCTTCTAGAGCATCTAGACGAAACTCCGTACAAGGATTTGTTATTATTAAAAAAATATCTAATTAATAATTCACATGAAAATCTGTACTAAACATTTCGTAGATGGTGATACATTTGTAACTAAAGTGAAGAAAAAGTTTTAGAGATAGAACACAAGTTAGGCGTGGTTTAAATCTATTTCTTATAAAGTTACGACAGTCGGTGATTATTGATATTTAATTAATTAGCAAATAAATATTTATAACAATATTTTGACCATCTTCATTGCCTAAGGCGGTTTCACATGTACAGGTTTTTGCTGTTTAACTTATCGGATCTCTCGATCCTCGCTACTTTGCAGTTAATAAAGTACTCAAAGATTAATTAACTCTTAAATACCTAGCCTCATCTTGACGTAACATATAGCTTCACGGGCTTCAAATAATTTAATTAAGTACTTAGAGTTTTATGAGTCTGAAAATAAAAACAAAAATATTTTGATGTGCCGACGCTCGCCACACCTTCTTAATAGCTTACATTACCAACCAATGATTTATTAGTCCATTAACTTTCATTATTAATAATTTAACGCAGATTTTTAATTAGACGTTTATTTATAAGTCGACTGTTTCGTTATAAATAATTTAAAAATCACTAGGCTGTTATTGATTTGGGGAGCTAGAAATCGGATATTTAAATGGTTTTGGGAATGAAAGTACGTGTTTAATTTTTTTCTAATTATTATGCTGCAGAAATAACGTGCCCACGCGTGATATCAAGTACACGATTCAGTGTTGATGATTTCGTTCACGATTTTTTAAATTGATGATTACCGTGGAGGGCGTTGATGTTAATTTCTCTATAGATTATATTGATAAATGTACGTCATAGGCCCCCAGCTGCTTCAGCAACGGTAAGGTGGTTTTAGATTATTCAAACACGAGATTAGAGATGTAAGGGTTTCCTTAATTTGTTAGTAAATAAATTTTGGTTCTGATTAAAATTAGTTTTTTGAATATTTTATAGTTAACTTGTTTTATGCTAATCTGACGGCTGATTTATTGAAGAGAATTGACTTTTGTTTATTACGGAAAGCCCAAGAAATTTCCAATATTGTTTTCTACAATAACATTATGGAGGCTTACTAGTGGTTTTGTGATCTTTTGATCACAAAACCACTACCCTAAAAACATGCACGAATGATAAACTACATTATTAATTAATAATAATAATAAAGCCTACTTAGCAGGTGCAGTACTGCTCTTCTAGATAAGTTACGAGGTAACCTATGTTTAAAAGAGACGGTTACAATCCCCTGTCATAGTTGTTGGTTGGCTTATACCACGCGTTTTAGTACATAAAAATAAAAATAAATCTGGAACTAAATCAAACTATACTAACTAAAGTTAAAGTAAGATGAACAAAAAAATTAATGTATTATTAGTGAATGTAGTATTTGTTAGGTTTTTTTATGTTGTGTTTGATGTATGTTTTTGTTTACATTATTAATTTGTCTTGTAACTATTAATTTGCATTCCATTGGTGCAATGTTCATAAAACCTACTGCCCCCAATCTCGGTAATAAATAAAGTAATGGCTGCACTACTTTATTCATTCTTATGTCACAGTTATACCATAAGTGACTTAACTCGATCAAGTTCTTTCGTGAACTGGTTCACGCTGAACAAGTTTGCTGCTCACAACTTGATGTGAGCTTGTAAATTAACAAACATTAAACACGTAATGTGAACGTAATTATTTCTTTGATCAGTAATTTGTAAGTATTAAGAGCTGAATAAAATTTTATGCTTTGTTGAGTTCAATATCGGCAATAGCGTAATCAGCATTATAATTTTCCCACAGCCGGGATTCAGGCCTCGTCTACGCTAAAAGAGGGAATGGGCCGTAGTCCACTACGTGGACCCAGTGCGGATAGGTGGAAGTCACATGTTTTCGAATTTTTGGTCCTAGGACATGCCGGTTTCCTTCACCGTATTGAGAGCAGTGGTTATAAAATAAATTATACAATTCACTCGTAATACAGCGAGCTAATTTCGAACCCATGACCTACAACTCGTAAGTTCAGACTCATCAACACTCAGCCCAAAATGTAGGACCTAAAACGCTCACATTTTGCGCTAAATTTCCTTTTAATATTTACATAAATATACAAAGAATAAGAAGAAAAAAGCCAAATTCACCACCTTAGAAACTTACTTACAAGGGGGTAAAGTCGCAAGCAGAAACTGTGTTATATAAATCAGAACAATTATATAAATCAAAACGATAACATCATTTACTGATATTAACTAATCGAATTTATTTATTTATTAAATATTACAAAATTATTAAAAACAAAATATAATAATACATATTAATAAAAATTGATTATTCAGCTACATAATCAATAGCAAACAGTTGCAATTTTCTGATTTCATAATATTGTAACTAATATCGTTATAACGTCTTGCTTCATCTATCAATTTGAATTCGTCGTTAGCACTTGTAAAAATAGCAGAGGTATAAAAATATGTAAGTATCACTTCCTTTGGATATGGTGCATATATCTTCTACCTGATTATATATTTGTTGTAATAATGCTTATCTTTTATTAATTTGTAAACCCTCCCAAAGTCAATTTTTTCAGGTCAATCATTATATAATTCCGCTATATTCAGAACGACACTATAGGCAACGAAGGAACGGGGTAGGTTTTTAGTCAGTAAGAGTCTGACACTATTTCCCGCTCCGCCCAAGGGCGGGATTTGTCATTGGATGATTTTACCTACCATAAAAAAAAACCTGATTATATATTTGTTGTAATAATGCTTATCTTTTATTAATTTGTAAACCCTCCCAAAGTCAATTTTTTCAGGTCAATCATTATATAATTCCGCTATATTCAGAACGGGTTGGTATGTCAGAGATTCACTAACTAAAACTGTGTTTTTCAGTCTTTTTTCAAAATTCTCGCAGCGCACTGAAAGCAATTGAAGGATTTATTCAGATCTTGATTTTGGAAAATCGATAACAAAAATTAGATGTACGTACAACAATGCATTTGGCAACAATAAACCAACAGTGCTTTTGGTGCTTAAGAAAAAGAAGTTCATACAATGATAATAAACTAGAATAATAAAATAAAGTATTAGAATATCATTGAGCTCATATTCAAAAAGTTGTCCAAAAACAAGAAAATTAGGTTAAACTAAAAAGAAGAAAAAAGCTGACCCGTTAATCTACATTCTCTATCTGGATTTTTAGGACAATAATAACGATGACACTTTAAACATTTACATAACATGTATCTAGTTAATGGTAGTAATATAGAAACCAAAATTCAAAAAGTTGCAACACCTAGTTGCGTAAGCCAGCAATATTTTCGTACACTAAAATACGGAAGATGAAGCTTCATTAATATTCATGATAAATCTTTGCTAATCATTATTAAAATCGTTATTAATGAAAAGGTGATTTGATTATAATAGAAACCAAGAAATACAATTACGTGTAATGAAAAAGAAGATGATTTGATGCAGTATCCTTTGTGCATACAAACCTTGCTTCTTGTTAACATTGTAAAGCTTTCACACTAGTGTGTCTAGTACAAGAGTTGTTTGTGAATTTAGTGAATTAATTTGTCATTTTTTTATTTATTTATGTACATACAAACACTTAAACGTGAATAGAATAACACATAACAGAGCACAAAGGTGCTGCTTATTTACAATGAAATTTCTTCCAGCAAACCTTGGACGGAAGAATTAGTAGAGTCAGTCCTTTCGTGGTGCACAGAATTTCTATTTGCATTGCATATCTTTATTTTGCGAAATTCAAACAGTAATAAACTTCTCGTATAATTTTATCACTGTGATTTGAGGTGTGAAGTTGTAATTTATATCCAAACCAAAGCGTGAGAAACTTATCAAGGTTAATCATAACTGATACCGTAGGATATCGTTAAATAATTGTTCATTATTGAAAATTTTACAACTGTTATGCAAGGCAATTGGGAAAGATGTCACAAAAAATTACAATTTTTTTTTAAATCGTTACTTACATGGGATATTGCGGTATATTTTTTTATCTTTTACACAATCGACCCTGCCCAGTGAAAGAATGTTCATCTGTTCTGTTTGGAGGTGAACTGTTTATAAAAATGAAAGTAAACCGCAAAATTGAAAATGTCATTTAATTATATACTTATATTAAAACCACGCTACATTTCTTAAGAATGTTGATTTTTTTTACTTCTTATGTGTTTCGAACAAATACGTGGGAGTTTAAATAAAAAAATGCTTCATGTACTGCATTTATTTTGCAATTACTTGTGATTCCTTCCTTCTTATTTACTTGTTCAAAACATACTGTTTAGATAAAGTTACAATGTAACAACATTGTTCCTACTAATAATTTGGGTGTTTTAATCATTATGTTTCCAAACAATGCGTTCTATGTGTGCAGACTGTTCATCTTCCTTATTTCCACTTTTAAAATTGCAGCTATCATTGTCTTTAACTGTGACCATATACTTCTTATTGATTGCGTTATTTGTTTGTTATTAACAATCATTTCATAAATTGTCATCGTCTCATCCTCTCGTTATTGTTACATCACTCTTTGTATCATTCTCGTCTCTAATATATTTCACACTGCCAATGTGTCATAAAGAGGAAGCGTAACTTTTATATTAGGTGACGTAATTTCTTGGATTTTTGAGCCCTGAGATTAACATCATTTATCATATTGTCTGATATTTAACAAATCTAAGGAGCAGTAACAAAAAAATCTGGTAGTATGTATTTTGGATTATTTGCTTGAACAAATATAATGCTCTACTCAAGAGTGATTTTAACCATCTTTAAATCTTCATATAAGGACACTATTAGGCGTACATATTTTAAAACCCTTATCAAGGCAGAGTTTCTATAGCATCCGAAAAAATTAAATAAACACAGACTTAAAATTGTTAGCTTTCATTCACACACAATAGCAACAAAACTTTCCGAGTAGATAACAATCAGGAACAATTAAACAACAAACAGAATGACAGTCAGATAGACGTTTTTAATGGAACCTGAATATTGAGAATTAACCTCGACTCTAGCAAAAAAGTTATCAATCGCTTTACCAATTTCTTAACGGTTTCCTACGAATATGAGAATACCTTTGGAATCACCAGTGGTGATAAGTAGGTAATTATTATTATTATTCCGTTTGGCTTTTGCGCCGACCTTTGAGAACCTGCCGTTACTTGTTCCGTTTCGTTTATGGCAATAGCTCTTCTTAATCACACTACAAGTGTTTAGAAAACATAAATTAATAGACCAAAAGTATCTATCTATTGTATTGTGCTAAAAATAACTTGTGTTATATTGTGATAATAGTCATTTCTCCAATATGAGATATTATAGCCATCATTCTTTATGACTGCCTATTTGATGTCCATAAAACGTCGGATGAATATGGATGGTATACAAAATATCGGTAGCATCGTACTTTTGGTTAATAAAGTGTTTTATTATAGAGGTCGTTAAGTTTATTGAAATATTGTTGTTTGGCCTGTTGATGGTTGAATTGTGGGGCACAGACAAATATTTCTGGTAGAGAGGTCACTACCGCAATATGTCAAAATTGCGGAAGATGGAAAAATGAAGACGCCAAAAGATTATAATCTCTTAATCTTAGACTGCTATTCTACTAATCATATTATTACACATATTTTTTTATTTAGGAATTGGTTCAGAAAATTAATTTAAAGCAACAAAACGTTAAAAAAACGAAAAAAAATTACTAATAACTGACTAACAGACACATGCCCGTTCCCGTGCAGTCAGTTGCCCTTTCATTACACTAAATAGCACCTAAAGGCAAATGCCTGTCTTGTTAGAAGTAAAGGGCGAAAACACTTAGATACAAGAGTAACTATAGCATCCTTGCTATCAAGGGCACTTGGGCTTGACTAGGCGTGAACATGTAACTTTCAAAGACAGCGTATTCCAGGCCTATCTGCCACGAGCTAGCTAAGCCTACATTAAATACGTGGTCTTGTAGTGAATAATTTGTAACGTATTTTATTTAAGGTCGATCAGAAAGTATAGTTTAGTTTTTAAGCATCTAATAGATTCGGTACGGAGACCATACGGAGAAAAAATTAAAACAAGCCCGGCCTCAAATAACAACCTACATTCCACTATTTAATATGTCCCTTATACATATTCTTACCTATTAACAGATTATATGGTCGTTCATCTTCATTTAGTCAAACTAATTCGAAAGTAGGCGTAACAGTTCCCTAGGCTTCCGATGCAGATGATGAATTTTCAATTTATAAAAAAAAAAACATATTTATATGGGAAAATTGGAAATTCGAGCCATCTATAACCGTTTTATATATCGGCACGTCGTTAAAGATGCAAGGTTTTAGAATTCTTATGGGCGTGCATTATCGATTCCGAGGTCGATTCACGCCACAGAATAATCATTTTCCAAGTTCTCTAAATCATATAAAACCGGTATACTCTCGTTTTTTACTGCGTGAAACTTATCTGTGGTGTCGTGATGTAGGTAAAAGGCCGAACTTGCTTATTGATTGTACCGGATCTTGTGGCCTTTGACTGAATATATTTTTTTTTTATAATCTATCTAATGGCTTCTATAAACTCTCACCATTATGCCGTCGGCTCATAATTTTATAAGTCAATGCTGCACTAGTAACAGAGTGATAATTAGCAAAAGTAATGTTTGCGGCAGGTGTTTATCGATTCATCTTGATTGATCTGATATTGGTACAAAACTTCCGATAGTATTTAGTCAACTTGGATTACGTAACACATTGTGAGTTCATCTTATTATTTCGTAATGATGCATTAAAAGAATATTTAACTCATTAAAAGAATATTTTAACACATTGTGATGATTAAGACAGCGACGTGCTCGTCGCTGTCTTAATCGTCTTAATAATTGGATTATTAAAACACTAAAGGAATAGCTCTTAAAATTAAAAAAAAAACAATAATAAAAAATTTAATACCTATCAATATCTCAAGAACTCCAAGCTCAATTAACAATAGTAACATTTCATTCCAATGTTACTCTAATAACAAACAAAGCAATAGGTAGCGCCAACAGTAGCGCAAGATCTTAGATAACTTCTAAACAAATCAATCATGCTTAACACAACAATGTGTCCATGAGAAATGGCTATAGAAAATCCCTAAAAACCATTGTATAAATCAAGCACCTTTAGTTATGCAAATGTTCGGAAGTTGACTCCCATCATGGGAACAATAAAACTAATAACATGCAATCGGTCAAAGCCTACCGACAATCGGCTACATTGTCAAAGGCCCATAGGCCCGAAACTTAAGAAAACGCCCAGGGCCACAAAACAAACAAAACCATAATATATTGACACTCTGACAAAAGTCAGTACTGACCAAATTTAGAATTGGTGATACTAGTTGGGCGTCTAGCTGTAGCTCAAATAAAACTGGGGACTCAGAACGTTAGGATGGTGGTTGACTCTTGACCTCCCATACATTGGGTCTCGAAGACAATTCACACCTACACAATGATAATGCGTGAACAACTCCATTGATTATGGTCATTTTCGAGTGATTGATGGTTTTTGGATGCCAAAATGTTGTTAAAGATTTGATTTGACCCTTTGTTGGTCCATTTTAAGGTGGTGATAAATTTCGGACTTATAACTTTGACGTTTGCACTGAAAGTTTTGTTAGATTTAGTTACATTGTTTAGAATACAAAAAAGTTAGTCATGTGTACCTACTAGCCGCTGCCAGCTAAAATTCATTCTATCATTTGAACGTGAAAAGTATCAAAAAAACATCTATACACACAGAATTTCGCCTTTAATATTAGTAAATATGATTGGTTCCATTATGCTTTTGATTTTAGTCAGTTTATCTAGAACGAATTTACTTTGTGACTTAGGGTGATCTAGATTGAATTGCCAAAAAATACTGGTGTGAAAAAGTGTTATTTTTAACCGTTTTACTTTAATATAACTTGTTGGTGCAACATGTAGATATTTCTCTTCCTTTGTGAGTACAACAAAATACTACTGACTAAGCATAAGTCAGTCGCCTATTTACAGGCATCAACATTATTATCCTTAGGCCAACTTATCTTTCAGCTTCCTTTTGATCTTTCTCTCTCTCAATAACGCCCATAAAGTCTCCTTTTGTATTTTGCTCTATTGTCATCTGTCATCATGGCAAACAACAGGTTTGTCTGTATAAACGGTATACTTTTTTGTACACATAAAATTTCTAAAGTAAAAAATCAATTAGATGCCTAAAAGCTGTGAATCAAGCATAACCAAAGTGTTTATTTCTTGTAATTTTCGTAAATCATCGTCATCTCCCTGCCCTTTGCCCTTTTTTTCCTTTATTTGGGTTCGGCGCAACACTTTTTTTTCATTCATTCTGTACTGGTACCTTTTCTTTCTTATTACTGCTCATTAGTCTAAAAAGACTATAATAAATTGCATATCTAGTAGAAAACCATCTACTGTGAACAGTTCTCGGAAGGCACGTGTCGTTAGTTAGAAGGTCAAAAGGTAGAATCTATGGTTTAGGTAGGCATGCATGACATGTGATTTGTACGTCTGTTAATAAATGAGTTTTTTGACCCAAGTACCTATAAAACACACACATATTGAAGAATCAGTAGATCCGATAACGGCTCTCTATTATTTTAATGTTCTCTGAATATAATTTACTTGACGTTTTGTTTTGTTATGTCCACATTATACCTAGGCCCCAAAGCTACGTGTGGTGCCGACACTAAGTGCCATGAGACAATGGCAGGAAAATTATGATGTTATGGCCCCTGAACTATGGTCTCAATCATACAAAAAAAAAAAAAAAATAATAAATATGATCTCTTGACCAGTTCCGATTTAAAAGGTTCTAGGTTCTTGTTGGTTTTATGTAGAATCGAAAGTGGTTGCATAGATATGCAGATATTTTTTTAAAGTTTCAATTTATTCTAAGCCAAAGGTAGGTAAAAGTGGTTTTTAGCGAAAACTGAAATTTCGGTGTCGTGTGACTGGTTTTATTTAATTTCCGAGTTCACATGAATAACTAATAAGTTTTTAGATACTACGAATTCGAAAGCGTTTTTAAATATTCGGTCGTGATATTTTCTCTTTTGCGTTCATTTATGTTTCTAACATTAATCATGAATATATTTTATTTCACATCAATTTTAGCATAATGTTTTGGTTTTTTATTATAATTTGTGAAGGTCGTATAATTAAGTTGAGATAATAACATTCATAAATGGTTTAAAATGTATGTTTTTATTTGTTTAGATGATGAGGATAATGCTGTACAAGGAATGGACGACAACAACCAATTTCTTCAAAACAATGCCATCTGGTGGAAAATGACAAAATGAAAAACAAAGCTAATCTTAGAATTAGTTCAATATTGGAGCGCAAGATGGCACGCGTGCTGATTCTAATCATGGCGGCCAGCGCGGCGGGAGCTTCCAGCACCGGTGAAGAGGTGGCGCTGGCGAACATCACCCGGTCGGCCAGTGGCGATTATTTCTCTCTCAAGGGTGAGTTTTGTATTACATATACGCCGTTAAATTTTGGCCGTTTTAATCCCGAGGAGGATCAATTCGGTACATGAAACACTATCGATTTATAAAGATAAATTAAAAAAATAAAGTACTTTATTTCTAAAACTCGAATTGATATTCGCTTGTACGAAATTGATTTCTTTAAGTAAACGAGTTAATGCCCTTGTAGGGAATTGTCGATCGTTGCGTACTAACTACCTACCTACAGTTCATTGGCCTCGATCAGCTGACGTTTACTTTAAGAAATTAATTTCGTACATGCGTAAATTAATTCGAGTTTAAAAATTTCATTTTTATCTTTACAAATCGATAGAGTTTCATGTACCGAATCGACCCTCCAAGAGATTAAAACGACCAAAATTTTACGGTGTACTAAGATGTGATGTTACCGTTGTGATAATTAACTGTTAAACTTTAACTAACTAAATAGATACATCCAGTCAAACCTGGGCTAATAATATCTGTTGCGTTGATAAAAACCGTCCCATTTACCACTTTTCCAGGGTCAGATTGCGGCCCCACTCGGTGCATGGAGGTGTCCCACGGCACAGCCCTCGCTGCCATCGGCGCTCACGACAGTGGCTGCCGCTGCCAGTGCCGCCGAGATACTCCTGCTTTCCGTGAGGATCAACACATCTGCGTCAATCATATTGATGGTAAGTGTTATTTTCGAAGAACAGATACCTACAACAATATTGTCAATGCAAAAAATAATCAATACATCATTATCATATTAAAGTTAGGTTAGAGACTAAGTACCTATAATCCTCAGCACACAAATTGAACCTTAATTGAACAAATTGAATCACTACCTGTCTCTGTGATTATCGAAAGTTCCCATTTCTTTTTATTGTATATATTTTTGTATGTATGTATTTATGTATCTATTATATAGCATATGTATGTATCTTTGTTTCTTTTATTGTATATTTTGTATTAAGTATTGGTGCTTATTGTGACAGCCCCATATCATGTCCCGAAAATTACTTTCCATTCCTGGTTGCCTGTAAGAGATCGCGGAATGCGATAAGGCCGCCCATTGTATGTGCTTTAATTAAATGGTGTTCCTTTGTTTATTTTAATATGTATGTACAATAAAGTGTATAATAATAAATAAATAATAATAACCATCATGGCGACCAGAAAGTAAAAGAGTTTTGAATCTCAATCGAGGTGGACTGCGCGTAGCCATAGCAATGGGTTCAACTTATTTGCTACTTACTTACCTTTATCTACGTTTTACGATTAGTTACTAAAAAAAAGAAAATTGGTGGTGGTTGTAGTTCCATTAGTAAACCAATCAATTTATGATTGGTTTACTAATGGAACTACAACCTGGATACCCGCAAGTACCTGGATTTAAATAAGTACTAGAAATATTTTGGTGCAAGTCTTTTGAAATAGACAATTTCGAGTTTGAGTAAATAATTTTAATTAGGTATGAACTATTTTTAGTGGTCATTTTGCAGAAATATGTCATAGTTCTGCAAAATGATATTGCCAAGGAAATCAAATTCCATTGACATTTTGTCTATTTAGATGATTTTTTAGCATAATACTTGCACAATTTATTCAGAATAATTCACAAATGTCTACATATACCTTGGTACATTCACTATACAATGTGAATTAATGCAATAATTTTATTGCATTATATATATGTATTAAATTCAACACAATGGAAATGATTGCATAGTAAGACGACTATTTCAGGGCCTAAGGTCAGTTGAGAGGAAATTACAGGAACAATCTCAAACTGACACAGTCTGCATTGACAATGAGAAAAGGTCAGAGAAATTTGCTCATAGTATGAACTTGTTTATCATTTTCTGTCATCAATACGAACGATTAATTTATTTTATAGGTCCCTAACACTTAATACGTCGTAAACTGTAGCGATACAGTTGTATTGAATTTTATAAAGTTTCTAGTGGTCCCGGCAGAGGTTGTCTTGCTCGAAAACTAGCTTATCGTAAAAAAAATATTGAAGACTCGACTGCAGCGCCACCTGAAGTTCAGTTGCTTCAGTTGCATTTTCAAATCATCCAGGGAACTATTCAAATACTACACAAAATTTTCAACCAATTCGGTAAAATCGTTTAGCAGTTAGGTGATAAACACACGTACAGAAGAATTACATATATATGTATATATGTAGTAAACTTACCGCTCAAAGTGTTTATTTTTGTAATTACATGAAGTAATTTCTGCTTTTTTTTTAGAATGCCTGATGGCCAGCTTCGGTCGGGGAGCGACGAAACCTCAAATACCTTTTGTTTTCCTACCTCTTAAAGGACAAATCATTTACCCCTCAAAAGAAATTATTTTTACTGGTAAGTAAACAACAAATTTCCAACTTTCTAAACAATTTATTAATTGGTACAATGAAAAAATAATTGTAAAGATGAACAAAAAGATTTTCCGATACCGGGAATCGAACCCGAGCCTCCTGGGTGAGAGCCAGGTATCCTAGCCACTAGACCATATCGGATGTACAAAAGATGTTGAAATTGCAGATCACCTACTAAAGCATTTGATATTTTTGATTTATTGATCAGTTTTATATAAAGATTATTTTCTGTTTGACTGGTGCTTAATGTTGATCTTTTTATGACATTGGATAACTGATATGGTTGGTTGTTAATTTATTACATTTTATGATATTAATTTGGTGGTGGTTTATTTTATGTTGAATGAGTCAGCAAGACCTTAAAATAATCCCTTAAATTGTTTAGATGTCGAAGACGCGATATGTGCGGTAACGAGCGCGCAGTACCTGTCCCCCTCGGGCTGGGTGACCCTCCGCGATCTAATCGACAACGACGTCCCCTTCGGTCTGTACCGCGACGAGGGGAGCACTTTCTTACAGGTAACACTTTTTTATATCTCTTGTAACATTTCGCTAGATGTAAATCTAACATGACCCGTCCGATTATAATTTCGGTGTCTTCAAGGCTAGAGTGAATAGACTCTTAATAAACTATTACGCTTCATCTTAATAGTGAATGACGATTGTAGGATCACTGTTTACCATCAGGTGGGAACGCAATCAAACACTAGTTTATGTCACTTAAAAAAATGTCGCTAGATGTAATAAATTTTCACATCTGCCGGCAATATGGGGAGTACTTTCTTGGCAAGTAAATACTTTTTATATTTCTCTTGTACCAATTTACAACTTTCAGTAACTGATTGACGTAATTCGTGTGTTTGGTTACCTAGTGTTTGGAAAAAAAGGATTTCGTTAATTTTGAATTCTCTACAATATCATAAGTCATTTATTTCTTAGAAATATGGAACATTGCGCAGAAAAGAAAGTAAAATACAAAAAAATAACCATTAAAAAGAACAATTACAAGGGATAGTAAAAAAAGGTAAAAAAACATACAATCATTATAATTATGAATAAAAGTAGAATATTGAATAATAACTATAAAATACCATGAAAAATCTCAATAATATAAATATAAAAGATCTACAAATTCACATACATATTGCGGAATAGCAAAATAATGATAATATAAATTAATAAAAAAATGTTAAGGTCGACAGAAAAGCGAAAAGCTTATGTTTTTTTTTATTGTAATTTATTTTATTTATAATTTTATTTTATTATAATTATTATAGAAGAAAAACGTAAAATAAAAACTAATATACTCGTAACACTATCACATCGATTAAAAACTTTAGAGCCTAAAAGCCGCAAAAGCATATTCGACTCACAACGTACTCCGCCGTGCCACCCAAGTAGAAAATAACAATAACTGCAAACACACCGAAAACATTTAAATATTCATAAAACTTATCAAATAAGGCAATAATTTTCACATATTTATTGAAAATTTTATAAAGACGAAATAAAAATGTGTACCTTCTAAGCGGGGAATAATTAAGTTTGGGTAAAATTGTAAGACCTTACGCAACCGCCGAGTTCACTGAGATGCTTATCGTAAACAAGAACAATATGATGTGGAGCACTTTGTTGTGAACATGGATAACGAGATTCCAATGGCAAGATATCCTAAAAATATATTTATGTTAATTTTATATATTCACGTATTTTTTTGTTTCATGGTAAGATACCAGAGTATCTGCTCGTATATCCCCTCTAATACGACAGAAATTAAAAATTTAACTCAATTGTGTATCAATTTCAACTCTTCATTAATAGCATTTCTGGAAGAGACACCAAAATTTTGCCAATAACACGTGCAAACTATTAATAAACCTTCAAACGATGGCGAATATTTAGAGAGTAATAACACTATTCTATTTATCTAACTCTATAATACATCTTAAAAACCAGTAGGTAAAAGTTTGAAATTAAAGTATGGTTTGACGCAACATAAACTACAGTTTTGAATTCACAGAATATCAGCCTTAAATCACGGTATACACCAGTTTATTATAAAATCTCCAAGTTTTAGTATAATTTTTGAGCATGATCCTAAAATACAGGTTTATATCTTCAAGAATCTTATTACGTTCGGTTAGGTTCTTTCTCTCCAAAGTTGATAAAAGGGAGCACGCAAAATTGACGAAGCTATCTGTCTGTCCATCAGTCACACTTGTAATCTTGACATTGACATGGAAAGCTGACTATAAGTTTAAATCGGTTATCTCACAGAACAGAAGTATCTCATGTAGGCTATTGATATTTTTGGAATAAACTAAAATTATAAAGCAGAAAGCGATAACAAACGTTTTGAGGTTTAATGCTAGTTAGCTTGCTTCATGAATCACGGAGTATATTAATTAAACTCAACATTTTTGTCACGATCTAAACGATCTGTTTCTCTTATTGATTATTCCAATTGATTGATATTCTTCGTCAATGTTACGTATTTTTTTTCGGCCAAAATACAGCGTGTCACATCTTGCATACAAATTGTACTGGATAGCATCTGGGGGCAACTATACTAAATCCATAACGTGGTTATGCACACGCGTCGAGCTCATAAATGTTTATCTTTTACCGGACCGAGAACCGGTCCGTTTGATATCCAAGGACGACTTCACCTTATATACGAGTGGTACTAGAAGAAATGAAATTGACGTTTGCACCTTAACTGTTGATGACAGAGGATTTGAGTGTAACGAAAACCATAGAAAAAGTTGAAGATATTCAATTAGAAAAATAAGTATTTAGAAGATTATAGAGATACATATATAATTTTTGTTAGTTTTAAATTGATTGCAACACTAATGTTTGCACTGATTTTCCCGTCTCTAACATGATTTACTTATTTAATTTATTATTAAGTTATCGGTGCGCAGAACTAGCAAATAAAAGTACAATAAAATATAAAAGAATGACCTTACGAAGCTAATTAATCTAAGTGAAAAATATACTTACTTAAAATAAAGTAAGTACCAACACTTATAAAAAAAAAAATTTTTAAGTACTCTTATTGTTGCCACATCGTCACTTCCAGAGCTCTTACAATTGTGTGGTCCTTTTAATTGGTGCGAACGTACAAAGTAGCAATAACATAATTAAATTTTGGGATCGCGATTTTATTCATTCGGTTAACATAAAAAGATAAAATATGGAATCAGAATTTGAATCAATAAGGATAAGATTTTGAAAAATCAGAATCAATTTTAAAGCGTATGTTATTTGTACTTTAAAAAATATTTACAATTTGTGCAAATTGTATCTACTGTAAATTAAAGATTTGGTTTAGCATACTATAAATCTTAGTAGGCTCTGCGTGTGAGGTTTCTCAAGATTAAAACATTTATATTCCTGAAATACAAGTTACGGCTCCTTGGCTACGATAAAACGGCTTCCCGAGACATTTGGTGTCACTTCATAGTTCAGATTGTATCTATAATGTTGAAGAACTGTCCATGTACTGAGAATTGACAGAAATGTATTGCAAGCTTTTCCTAGTACTAGGTTCTAAGAGAACCGGTAAGGATCATAAAGACGTCAAAGATGTTGGACATTCAAAGAAATTCTGGGCTTTATTATAAAAGTATTTTTTTTTTTCTTGAAAAATAATCAGGTTTCTTTGAAACATCTAAACCATAACACATAAAACGATATACGAGTTGATGAATAAAGAGCGACGTAATAATTAAGATACCTTCATAAAACATGACCGATATGTCATACAAGAAAGCACGAGCCAATTCTGATAATGAAATCAATATATCCAATGTACATACTGCATACGGAATTAATTTGTACGTACATTGGAATAATCCAGTTCCATCGCACAATCTTTATTACGTTGATGTCGATATCAAGATTGCAAATAAAACATATAAATGTTTATTAAGGACAGAAGTTTTGACGTAACCTGGATGGCATCGATCGAAGCGGTTAACATTTTTAATAGCATTATTAAATGAAGACGATAATCGCATTAACGACAATCGCGATATATAATAAACAATCATATAAAATAATAATTTAATTTCTTGATATAAATCGGGTCGACAACGGGATATGTCGTCATGAAGATATTATCTTGTCCTCACAATTTTACTTATTTTTCGGGCGGTCTCGACAAAACGCTACAGTTTGTTGGATCCATCAATCGACCAAATGTCTGCCTCAGACGGGCGCGTGTTGAAATGCTACATGGACCCGATGCAGACCCAGATAAACACGAAGGCGTCAAAGGAGCGATTTGTATAATATGTCCAAATACTTCGCATTTAGATCTGTTCACGGTGATAAAGTTATAAGATGGATTTGCATTTCCATTTTGTTTTCTGCAGGTAAACTCGGAGTAGGCTCGACATTATGTTAACAAATGTACACAAACGTTTTTGGGCGATTCATTCCTTTTATTTCTTTATGTTTAATATTTATCAAGTGATTTGTAACCAAAACTCACGTCTGCTTAGTGACAAATGCTGCAACGAATTGCACCTGATAACTGTTGATTTAATCTGCTTAAAGTTGCGGTCCGAGAAAATAAAGGTGCAAAGCTTAACGTAATTTTTTACATCTTTAGATCGAATTATAAAATTTTGGAACAAATATCTGAAATGATGTGTAAAATCTTTGCAATTTATTTGACAGTGGCGTGGGTCGGCGACTCTGCACGCTCGGCTGGAGGGTCGCCTAGTGGCCACGCATGTGCTGTGCTCCTCGTCCACTCCCTCGCGCCTTGCTGCCAGCTGCGCAGCGTTCCGCATCGCAGGCGCAACACAAAACGCTTTACTTGGTGAGTCACACATACCATTATGACTATAACGACTATCTGTAAAATTAATGTAACTAATCGCCTAATACTTATGTGAAACCTCTTTATGACTCATCCACAGATGTACGTTCAATACCCTTCCACGCTGGTGAACTAGTAACAACAGAAACCGCATCACAAAATCAGGGGCTCAGTGTTCTCGAGTCCCTGGCGATTGGTGTTTGCGTGCTTCTACTGATCTTTGTTTATGCTGCTGGAATTATATTCTATGTTCATTACAAGCAAAGACAGAAACGAAAAGAAAAGGACCCGGAACAAAATCATTCAAATACTATGTCTACTGATAGCGGGTCTCTTGAATCAAGAATCGATATGAGTAATGTGGTAAGCAAAAATCTACTGAAACAGGTTCATATATGAAGTTACTTTTTTCAGTTCACTAATATTAACTGTTTTTACAGATGTTAAAAACAAATCCGTTGTTAAAACTGAACGGCATGGGTGGTGACTTTTTACACGACGGAGGCTTTTCGGATGGTAGTGAACGCACTGAAGACACAGTTGATTCGTCGTCCAATAATACACACACTCATAATTCTATGCATAAGGTTGTTATTACCTAAACAAAATCAAATATTTTTTATAGAGTAAGAAAAATAAATATTAATTCGCAACTTTTAGTTTCAGAAACTGAACGCCAACTCAGTGATATCAGCAATGGTACACTCTCGAAAGAAGAAAACCCTCAGGCCATCAATAAGGAACGCTAATATTCCAGAACGAATCAACGAACGTTTCCAAAGACGTTCTGCATCTCCCGATACTCTGGAACGAGCACCGCATTCAGAGCTGTCCATTGTTGATTGTACTGTGGAAAATAATTACAACGCCAACCGACAACTGCCTCCTTCAAATGGAGACTCTTCTTATAGGAAGAAATTATATTTCAATCCAGTGTTTTTTGAAACCGAACTACTCAAAGTAAGATAAGATAGATGCATCATTGGTATTAGTATCGTGAATATTTTCTAAACAATTATTCATTATATATTTTTTATCATTCCAGAATCCACCACCTGCGGCTATTGAATTTTTAATTAAAATTCGAGAAGTAATGTCCGTGGCAAAAGAAAAGATGACATCAAAGCGATTCATCCCTATACTATCAGATATTCCCGAAGAAGATATGTACCATGCTGTAGATCTCGGATGGGACATTCCTTGCGCAAGACGTGGTCGTAGATTTAGTGCAATAAGTCTTAAACAAGAAAACAGTCGAAAGACTGCTGTCTGTGGAGGCTGCCCAGGATGCGACAGTAACGCGCGACCACATAAAGTAGCTCTCACGAGATCTAACTCATGTAAGTCATGTGTTAGTGAAGATTATAAACAAAGAATTGTACGAAAATGGTTAGACGAAGTACCGTTACCAACAAACGACTCGAAACCGGTAAAATCCGTAGCAAAGGTTAGTGGAACCCCAAGAGCTGTTGAACCCAAAAAGAAAGAAGAAGTGCGTCC
The DNA here is from genome assembly GCA_958295575.1 of Leucania comma. NCBI lineage: Eukaryota > Metazoa > Arthropoda > Insecta > Lepidoptera > Noctuidae > Leucania > Leucania comma. The sequence goes on along the minus strand of OY282480.1, from coordinate 13,071,617 downwards.
TAAATCGGCTGAATTGATTCGAAATGAGACACCAAAACCTAATGTTACTGAAACCAAACCTAAAGTAATAGAAAGAAAATCTAAATTGGCAGAAACGAAACCTAAAATTATGGAAGTGAAACCTAAAGTTACAGAAACTAAGCTTAAAGTTACTGAAACAATTACGAAAGAAAATATTCGTGAACTAGAATCTAAAGAGAACTTTACTAAACAACTATGTCTTCAAGAAATGAAAATCATTAGTAAACCGATCAACCCGAAAGAAATTGAAATTATAAGAGTAACTACAGTTCCAGACCTTAACGGACTAAACAACATTGTAAACATCAATGAAGTGGATAAAACATCGAAACCTGTAGCCCCAACTCCACCCCAAGAAAAGAAAAGTCCATCTAGCCACACATCAAGGAGAATTAGAAAGAAACTTCCTCCACCACCGCCTCCCCCCGTAAATCCACCAGAGCCTCCTAAAGAAGCAACCTCAGCATCATCAGATGAAGAGGCACCAATACCACCAGAAGTTAAAGTAAAGATGGAAGCAGTAATTCGTGAACTGAATACTTGCAGACGTGTAGAGCCCATAGAACTAGAAGAAATTAAAATGGAAACTATAGCTCCAATAGCACCCAAAATAGTTATACCCGTGATAGCTGCAGACAACCATTACTACAGTGACGATAATACGCTCTCTAATAAAAAGAAAAAGCAAATTTATGGTAGTCAAGGTAACTTTATGGAATTTGACAGTTTGGAGCGCAGTATGATGAAGAGGCGAAGGTTCTCCGTTGCTTGTGGACCCGAATTATTCCATAATGATCGATTTGAACACAGTCCGAATATACTTGATACTAGAGAACGGCTAACTAGTAGCTGGCTTGACGTGAAAAAGGCGGTCGAAGAACCCAAGGTATTCAATCAAAGTGAAGTGTTCGTCGATAATATGGAACCTATGTATAACAATCTTGACGATCTGGCAAAACCTGGTCCATTAACTATACAAGTACGTGGTTCTCCGATAGAAAGTAGGCGTAATTTCAGCAGAGATGATTTTGATCCCGATACTCTCGACAGACGTGAAACAAAGAAACGCGTTGAAAAAATACTATTGAAATCCGCTGGTAGCTTTAAGTACAAGTCAACATCTTCAGAGAGTGAATCATGCAGGAAATCTCCGATAGCTATTACAACACGAAAGATTGGCAATCTGAGACAAATATACGAAGCTAAAGCAAAGGCTCAAGAGGAAGAGATCAAATTCTATAGTAGACGAGGAAGCATTACCTACGGTCAAGATTTACAAGCTTTCATGAGGTCTGGAAAAGCACCAGATTTGATCAGGCACATCGAGGGTCAAAAAGATCCTAAGCCTCCTATACCACCTAAACAACGCCGAGGATCTGATTTATCTCCAAAATTCTATAGTTCAACTCGCGAAAGTCCACCAGGTGAGCGCAGCCGTAGGATGATGGAAGATAGAGATAAATTCCCAGGATATACAAGGCTTGATAACTTGAACGCTCGCCGTTCTGGACGCCGCTCTGCCAGAACCAGATCTCGAAGAACTGACCTTAGAAAACTATACAGAACCGAAGACTCTGGATACATGAGCACTGACTCTAATGAATCGAAATGTAGAGCTAGGTATCTGATGCAGTTGAGACCAGTAAAGACCTCAATACCAGAACCTGCTCCAATGCCAGCTGTTAGAGCTGCTGTTATTAAAACAGCTGTATTACCGGTCGAGTCAGATACAGATGATTTGGAATCTTTGTGTGACGGAAGAAGTGAATCTGGCGGAGAGAGTGTCGAGACAGATTCTGTGTTCTTTGGAAACTTTGATGATTCGAAAGAGATTTTCGCTGAGTTAGGACTAAGCGCTTTTGAGCCTCAAAATAAAATGATGCAGAGTCATGAGCAAATTGATTCAGGGTTTATAGGGGAGACTAATATAATATTAAGCGGTGACAGCGATTCGGAGCATAGAAGTGTCATATCAATTATGACTGGACATGATGGAAGAGCTTCTGCTGCTTCAATTAGTAAATTAGATGATGCCCCTTACATGCACACTATAGAGTGCTAAATGTAGAAAATATTTAAATTTAGACGAGTTTGTACATAACGATTGATAATATAAATACGACAATATCGAATTTGAGTGATGAGTAGCATTAATTAACATGTGTAATTAGATTTGTTATTGAATAAAAGTTAGAGATTTAAATGAAATATATTATTAATGTGTAAAATTGTAAGAAATGTTAATTATGTGGAATAATTTAATGTGTATAATGTGGATATTGATATAGTGTGTACGTATTTAAAGTAAGTTGATAGTCACCGAATTTTACCTCAAAAATTTTGCGGTGTTACCGTGTGTTTGTTATCTGTTTGAACTTTCAATTCACTGTACTATTAATTTCTTGTTTATGAGAGTTATTTATTGAGATCTTCGTTACATAAACAACCCACCATTGATATTCGTGCCTAAATGTTTAAACTTATCTCTTAATTAATTATTATTTTCTTTCGTTATTGATTGTTATCCTTACATGCCATTTTATGCTCAATTTAATTTTTTAATCATCAGTTTTTAGTTGTAATGTATATAAAGTTAAAATAATATATTACTTCTTACGAATTTGTAAATTTATATAGCCGCGGCCGGTTGTGCAATTAAATTTTTATTAGTTTTTCGGGAAATAAATGGATTGGAGTAATTTTTATGGTGTATGGTATACGTAAGAGGCTCAATTATTTATTGAAAATTTATTTTTAAGCGAGATAATTAAATGTTATAACAAAGTAATTTGCAATATAAATATAATCATTAATTTAGTCAGTAGTGTATTTGGGACTGTTTTGTGTAAAGATAATATTTTCAGACTTTGTAAACAAAGTAATTTTAGAAAATATTTTTATATGAATAAAATATATTATGTTGCGTTATAAATGTTGTTGTTTCACTGGTAACCTAAACCTATTCTTCAGTTTCTTACTATGCATTCATAGCAAACATATTTACTAGGAGAAACCCGTAGCTAGGTTTATTAATTTGACAACTACTGCACAAGTAAGCAACTTTAATTGGACATAACATTTTAGTTACTCACTTTTTCGATACAAAGAAAATCTTGTTCATCGAAGAAAGACAAAATCTAAGTTGTACTTAAACGTATGAATTTAATTCAAGGATTTTTAAATTATCTGGATTGATTACGGTCATTTTGCAAACTGAAACTGCTGCTAGTAAATAATTAAACCAGAAGTTATTATTATTCTCAATAAATTAAATTAAATTATTTTGTCAGGTTTCACGGACAGTTAGGATATACTGGTACTTCGCCGTCGATAAGTAGAAATCTACAGCATCAATTAACATTAAAATGCTGCACTGACCAAAATAAAAACTATTTACTTAAATAGTAAATTTTTGGTTAGTTAAAAATAGGGGTAAGAAAGGGACACCACCTTTTTCTCGTTTTCTTGCCCGGAACATTTTTCCCCTTTTGCTTGTCACTTTGCCATAATTAACTTAATAGCAATGAAAATAAAGCACACTTTTGAGTTAGTAATATTGCTTCGTAATAAATCCAGTTTGTCCGTAGGATATATAAGACCCTTGATCTAATTTTAATAGTTTTCTTTTTTGTGATACTAAATTTAAATTTGACGTGCCAAACGGCCAGTACTTAAAAATTATCACCACCATCTGTCAACAGTCAGCGCAGGCGTCGATTTTATTTCGTTCGAATTTTAAAACCTTACGCATCTTAAATCACAATCTATCGAAGTCAAGCCATATCTTTGATCGCACCGAATTTATTTATGTTATTCAATTTGCACTCACGTGCCTTTCGATGCAGGTATTCCATTCCATCAAATAATTTAAGTTCAGTGATGACAGAATTGCGTAATAGCTGGTTAGTGTTACACCTTACATAGGTTATTAATGTCAAAGGTGCGACGTATGTTGATTGTTTTTATATTACCTAATGTAAATACGTTATCAATACATAGATATAAACATATATGTAACGAGATATTCTGGACATAATATTTCAATTACGTACCTACTTGTATTTTTGCCACTGTTACAATCTTACATGGTCTAGTAACAATTCAATTATTTTCTTCAAATTCAACCTCTCTTAAATTTTTGCACCAACCTTTATAAATATCTTAAGCCGATTAGGTTCAATCTCCTCAAATATTACAGTAGGTATATTTGATATGTAGTTCTATTGAAATGTATAGATAATAGACGTATAATTATATTCTTGTGATGTGGACATATCATTTTTGCACCTTAATGTGCTGAAGTCAAATGCTGCATTTTTTGTTTTGGTGGGGATAATTATTCAATGACATCTCGCGACCTTGGTCAAAGCGGGAGATAGTGTCAGACTTTTACTGACTAAAATACCCACCCCGTACCTTCATAGCCTTTCATACCAGGGCCGAGCCTTCCTTTCAGAAACAGACCCTTAGCCCCAGTAGGTTTCGGTCCTGCAGCATTAGGTATTGCTGTGTAAAATATAGTTAATAATAATAAAAGCATATTTATACCTATTTTATAATAGTATATTGTGTAAATACTGCATGAGGTAGGATCACAAATTCATAAATTAGGTACTTTGTGAGACATTGAATTATAAACAATTTGTTATTACTGATGTTTATTGATAAAAACTAGTGTTATAATATGGACTGGCCGGGTATTTGAAGATAGAGCTCTATCGGCCCATTAGCTCAGTTGGTTAGAGCGTCGTGCTAATAACGCGAAGGTCGCGGGTTCGATCCCCTCATGGGCCACAACTTTCTTTTTGTAATTTTTTATTAGTGTAGTACTATTCGTTCTTTTCAAATTTAATATAGAAATATGCGGTTTACGACTTTTCAAGCATATATTTCCCCTTTGTATGAACTTTCCTGACTTCAACAAATAGTTTTGAAAAAATGTTCATCCAAATTGACATAGCTACTCTTGAGTTTTGTACTTAGGAACTTAAATTTTGACATTCTTTTTTATTTATTATATTTATATACACAACATGTAATGAATAAACTCAATTTTTTAAAGAAGTATAGGTTTTCTACCGGCTGCATTTCGGGGAGTGTGCGTCGGTATTGCATAACCTAATTTTCCGCTTAGCCCGTTCTATCATCAGACCACCAGGCGTACGGCGATGCACCACCGGTACATGGTGGACATTCCACCTACACAAAAATGTTTTGGGAACATATTCATTGTGCGTACAGCTAAGGAATGGAATTCCCTGCCGGGTTCTGTGTTTCCTGATGACTATAACTCGGGAATCTTTAAGTCAAGAGTGGTTTTTTTTTTTTTATTTTTTTTTATTTAACACAGAAAAAACAGCAATTACACCATAATACTATGAACATTTAGGCTTAAGAATTATAAAGTCATAAGTATAATAGGTAGGTACTCTGACTCCTAAACTAGGTATGGGCCTGTAACTTAGGAGGCAGTGATTCTTCGTTACAAAACAAAGCCATATACTAAAAAAGGACAATCCAACATTTAGCAAATGGTGGTAAAGAAAATAGAAACTAAATGCTATGAAAGAAACAAAATGAGAGAATTAAACTAAATTAAAATTAAACTATGTATGTGGTGAGTGTGTGTAAGTGTAGTGTGTAGGTGTAAGTGTAGCGTGTAGGTGTAAGTGTAGTGTGTGTGAGTTTGTAGTGAATAAATGTAGGTAAGTCAATCTATGGAACAATTTGACTAAGAGCATCAACACCGTGAGATACCCAGCAGTAGATCCTCAGTCAGTTCATAATTCAGGGTCTGAAGATAATCTCTGAGTAAGGTTTTGCACTGATATTTAAGGCAAGAATATATTTTTAGATTTTTGGTTAAGCAGTTGTACATTTTTAGTGCTTATAACATAATATTGGCGTTTGGCAAAAGCAGTTCTATGGCGTTCGGGAGGGAAAACATTGTGCTTAAGACGACCAGAATAGGTTATCGTCGACCGCATCGTGGCTTTCCATCAGGTAAGATAGCGCTATAAAAAAAATATGTTCAGAAGCCCTCTTGACGCCTTAAACAGAACTGTTGGATGGAGCTATATGTTTAGAGTATATGGCTTCCCTTTCTCTCAGGCCCCTGATACTGAACCGATTTCAGCTAAAATAGGTTTTTGTTATGGTAGGTAAAATCATCCAATGACAAATCCCGCCCTTGGGCCGAGCGGGATATTTTTTTATCCTAAAAGAATTCTTGATTATTTTAGGATAAAAAATTGCCTCAGTTACCTTCAGAAGCGCTACTATGAGCTCTTATCGCTATCTTTTTCACGACCTAAACTGAACAGTTAAAGGGGTAGAGCTAAATATGTAACATATAGCTTCATCTATTCCTCTATAGCGCTCTCATTCCTGACATTTTCAGTCATAGCAAGGCAAAATGTGACTGTGGTAAAGTGAGAACTACACAGTGCACACGTCTGCCACAGACGCTGATCTGGGCACGTCGGTCTCCATATATTTTATATGAAAACTAGATTTGTAGAGCTACACTTGATCCACGCTACGCGACGTGATTCTACGTACAAATCAGGCGTGTTACACGTGTGCGTCGGTCTAATGTAGTTCTAGCTTGAAGGTACACCTCAGCTTGTCACCACACACAGGCGTAAAGTTTATCTTGTGTATTTATCACATAAATTATGTTCTTTGCCTCTCACTCACTCACTTTGTGATAATTTGATAATTCGGCGAAATAAAATTTTATAGGTTTCAGTTAGTTTATGAGTCGGTTTTAATTGAAACATTTCATTAGCTGTCGTAAAATAAATCGTTACGAGATTTTATATACAACCTGCAGGACATTTAAAATAAATAAATTTAACTGATTTAAGAGGATACAGGTGCAGCGCGACATAATAAAACAAATAATTCCGTAACCCTAGCTTTTATTATAGGTACCTTCTAAACTGGGTACTAGTGATGTAACGAATGTTAGATTTCTTACATTCGCGAGTGCGAATATTGACTTTCAAACAAAGTGCGCCCAAAATGTCATACAGGTTTGACATTTCGTGTCAGCTAAGTTAAAACCAAAAATAGCAAAGCCGTTACAGACTGATAGAAGAAGCTAGTCAAATTAAGATAACTCGAAAAGATTATGGTTATGACTTGAGGTTAGTTAGTATTATTGTAGGTTAAACATGACTAACATGTGGTTTCACATTTTGTGACTCTGAAAATGTGAAATACTAGTTGCGTGATACAAAAATAATAATAAAGTAAATATAAAATTGTAAAATCATGTCAGTTAGGTATAATCATCATTCTATATCCATTCAATCAATTAATTATTTCCTTTTTGTTTTTAAAATACATACGCCAAACATTCGCATGTTTCTTGTGAAAATGAATGCGAATGTCAAAAATCTGCATATATTCACAAATGTGAATATATGCAGAATGTGAATATTTGTTACCTTATATGGGGTTTCTGAATAGATAAAAGTATAAGATATTCTGAATACATAGAGGACAGAATAAGTACTTCTATGGTGTCAACAAAAAGGTACTTGTGGCCCATGAGGGGATCGAACCCGCGACCTTCGCGTTATTAGCACGACGCTCTAACCAACTGAGCTAATGGGCCGATGAGATCAACTTGCAAATTGTGCGATATACAACGAAATTATCGTTCGTTTCATAATACGAGTAATTTACTACTTGTGAGCTGAAGATAATTTTGATTTCTTTTCAATAATACATAGTTTTATTTGATTTTTCACAAAAGAATAAATGAATGTGTCAATTTTCATATAAGACACAAAAATAATTTAAATACATATCACGGATCCCTAGGCGCTCACTCCGAATTTGAACCGATCTATAATTATTTGGAACTCTAAACACATGATTATAAAAAAGATTTAAATACTTAAGATAATTTTAGAAAAGAAATATAAATTGTAGAATAGATACTAGTGTTGTGTAAAATGCAAACAGCATTGCTCACAAACATTTTCATGAAATGGTCGGTCACATCATGAAGTGATGAATTCTGAAATCTGGCCACAACATATAAGAGTACATACGTCTTACGAGGAAACAATGAAGAACTGCTCAGTGGCATCATAGTCTATTGTAACCAGGTTGATAGTTATTTGCAAAATTATTTTTATGTGCATAAATTGACAAGGCTTTGTATAGTTCCGAGGAAAACAAGAATGTTAGAAATCATCATCAGTATTGATCATCATCATCATTTCTGTCGAAAGACGTCTCCTGCTGGACTTATGCCTCGCCTAAATGTCGTCTCACCAAAATGGTCCTGTGCGTCTCGCTTCCATCGGATTCCCTCCAAACTCACCAGGTCTTCGATTCACCTTGTAGGAAGGCCTTCCAATGCTGCGTTTTCCGATACGCGGTCGCCACTCCAGAACCTTGCAATTCTAATGGCCATCATTCTGTTATACGCGCAATGTCACCTAAGATACGGCATCATATTTTGGGGAAATTCGACCGACGCTAACACGGCATTCAAGGCCCAAAAGAGATGCATTAGATCAATGTTTGGGTTAAAAACGGTTGATACATGCAAACCATATTTTAAAAAGTATAAAATATTAACTCTTCCTTGTATGTACATTCTTGAAATCGCAATGTTTGTTAAAACAAACCCAAAACTGTTTCCACGTCTAGAAGACGTCGTATCGCGTAACAGAAGAGATATGACTATTCTTCGCATATATCCAGCTAAAACGGCCCTCATGCGCAAGAGTATCGTTTGCATGGCTCCTATGATATTTAACACATTGCCTAAACGATGGAAAGAGTTGGATAGTAGTGCATTCAAGCGTCAGTTGAATCCTGTAATTTATAATTTTGACAGTTATTGTAATTTTGACATTTATATTGTAATTTTGACATTTATATTGTAAATTTGACGTTTATATTGTAAAATTTTGACATATACTGTAATTTTGACATGTATTGTAATTTTGACATTTATATTGTAATTGTGACATTTATATTGTAATTATGACATTTATATTATAATTTTGACATTTATATTGAAATTTTGACGGTTATATTGATATTTTGACATGTATTGTTATTTTGACTATTATTTTGTAATTTTGACATATTAATCTAATATTTTGACATCTTGTAATATTGACATCCATACTGCAAATTTAATATATTTTGACTTATAGTCCAACTTTGATATGAATGCTCTAATTATGACATATATTTTCATAGCTTTGACATTGTTCACGTATTTGTTTTCAATGACTGTTTTTAATTAATATTTGAATATTGACATGATAAGATAATAACTTCGAATTAAATGGTCTCTAAGTTATAAATTTAATGTAATTGAAATTCTGGGCAAATATTTTGTGTATGGATCTATAATATTAATTTAGTTTACAATTTTATAAATATTTGTACGCCGACACTTACGGCTAAACATGACTGGACTCAGACATTCATTTCAATCTTTCATGCTATTGTATGTATACCATGTTTACACAAATAAAGAAATAAAAAAAAAAAAAAAAAAAAAAAAAATGTGCCATGCCTTGGAATTTAAAATTTGGCCGAAAATGCAAAAAAATATTTTTGATGACAAGTAGATAACACAGTCAAATAAACTAAAAATTCCGACATGTTAATTTAAAAAGTACAGAAATCGAGATCACATTACAAATCGCGGACAAGACGTTTTCCTCAATTCAGAAATAACATTTAATGCGGGGAATAAACGTAATTAACATGTTTTCATTGCTTATAAATTAATGTAAACGATAACAGTACCTATTGGACAGTTGTTTCTTTTTTTTATGGTTCCGTACCATAAAAGGAAAAAGCAAACTCAAACTCAAAATCGTTTATTTTACGTAGGTAGGCCATGGGCACTTATAAAACGTCAGAAGCTAGCGCACGGTTCCAATTGGTCGTTTCCTATGGAGAAGAACCGGCAAGAAACTCCATGGTTACTCTTTTAAAAAAGCGGATCCCATAAAGGATTACTTTGCTGTCCGTCTGTCTGTCTGTCAAGACCGGGAACGCATGGAGGTATTGAGTTGAAATTAAAATCATATACTCTTAAATCAGCAGTCCCTTGAAACTGTGAAAAAATATCAAACTATAAAAAAGAGACGGCCATTAATGTCGCCGAAAATGTATATTTCGAAACTCTCAAGGTAATCCAAAGTCAAAAAATCAAATCCAGAAACCTGGAATTTGCTCTAAAGCAAGATCTTATAGTACATGTTTAGGAATAAACTTCGATCAAACATGTACGGTCACTCTACTAATGCAAAAGTGTATAAAATTTCATTGTAAAAGAGGGCCACTGAGCCACAACTGGTTTATTTAATTCTTGAGGTTCTATGGTACAAACGAATTGAGTGATGATCCATTGATCCTGTTCTAAAAAAAAAAAATCTAGACACTTTATTATCGGTAGAGTGCAACTGCACTTTTGAGCCCTGACTGTACATTTTTTATTGAAGGGAATAAATCTCAATACAGTAAATGTGTCGTTACGTCACAAAAAGATTTTTTTTTTGCGATTCGGTAAAATCGAATTGAACTATTTACCTAAGTAAGCTTGCAAGGAACCCTTAATGCGCAAGTCCGTCTCGCACTTGCCCAGTTTTTTTTTTTTAAATTCCTGACCTGGAGTTAGCGTCATTAAAAGACAAGCCTTCATGGGATAGTATCAAAAACACAAGCTCAAGCTGTTTAGGGCTAGTATTCATCAATTTGTAAGTCCCATGCATAAAGCAAACTTATTACGAAATAATTTACCTCAATATTGATGGCAACAGAAAGTCAAATGGAGGTTGATTCTCGTATCAAAATTCAATGTGTTCTTTATAAGATAATGGATATTTCATCAGTATTGTGCTATGATAAGTGTGGGAACTACGGCAGCCGCGATCTACATACATAGAATGATACGTGTCCCCGTTTACAAGGTAATGTAACATTTCTCATCGTGTTCGAAGCTGTAATGGAATAGAAGGGAAATGCAATTACGTTTTCAATGTGCTTACTCGAAGACCCGTTTTTATCCCTACCGCTTTTAGGCGCGCATTTTACAGTTTTTTGCACTAATGCGGAAAAGTGCGTGAGCTCGCCCCGCCATAATTTGTTGTATTTATCGTATCAAGCAATGGTGCTAAGCGACCCCCACGCCACGTCACACGTAAACCCCCGTTTATTAATATTTGTCATTTTATTGAAAAACATCATTTGATACACATAGAAAGTCACTGCAGCACTCGGTTCCATAACACTTGCGCCTACTGCTCGGTCGAATTCTGCCTCGGTGACTATGACAAATCTCCACTTGTATCAAAATGTACTATATTATTTGGTTTTTATTGTAGGTAATACTAACATTATTTTCAGAGATTTCAAAAGTATTTTCATTACTCATAGTCTGAAAGTAGGTCTGAAGTTGCCTGAGGAACGGGTTGAAAGTAATACTTTTCGTCCCGAGGGAGAATCACTTTCAACTGACAGCTGTCAAATTATTAAAAAAAACTAGTTCTATCTCTGCATTTCTATTGAACTATGTCCCAATTTTTTAAACAGCCAGTTAATTACAGCACGATGTAAAATCTGCCGCTACCGGTAAACATGTTACACTTTATGTATGAGTTATGAGAATACATATAGGTGCATGTAAGGGCAGAGTAAGGCAAAAGTAAAAATATTTATACATATGTGTGAGGAGTGTTATGAAAGAAAAGGGAATCAGTGATAGCGTGACACTTGAGAGGACAGAATGAAAGAAAAAACGTATTGGACCGACCCCAAATAACATGAGATAAGGGCTCCTGGAGACGATGATGGTATTTCTATTCGAAAAAATATTGTTCTGTTACAATACGGTGTAAAGTCATCCATAAAGAGTAAGTAATAGCGTGTAATGTAAAAATAATCATTATAATTATAAAAGTGGAGGCAAGCATCTGATCTGTTATGATTTAATTCGGAGTTAACCCCGAAATCACAGGTGCGTAGTAATCGTAAGACTTGAACCTATGATTACGGTGATTGACCCGTTAACCGGTGATTTTCGGTAAGATCGTCTAGCTAAAGGTAGCACGAGATGCTACCTGATAATCGAGATTAATTTTAGATTACTGTTATTATTTTGATGTAAAGACGTTTCATCAAGTAGATACAGGAAAAAGTCGAAGATTTTTGCAAGGGCGTCGCCAGCCGATAATCAAGGGGTGGGGGGGGGGGGCTATTGGAAGTATAGGGAATAATAATAAAAGTTTTTTTCTCCACAATATAACTCCTCATTGCTAGCCATATCTACGGTAACATATAGGATGGGTATTATATTTTGGGAGACTGGTGCCTAAACTAGGTTCTGAAGCTGTAAAGCAAGCCTCAAGGGGGTGCACCTGCACCCCTGCCCCCCCTTGGCGACGCCCTTGAGTATTTGTATTTTTGTAAGAATTTGGCCTCGATTTTAAACTAATCACAAAAATTGTATATCGTGTGGACTTTATAATATACAAGTATTTTCAATACACTTACCTACTCGAAAACCCTTTCCTATCCTTACCGCTTTTAGGCACGCAATTTACTGTTTTTCACACTAGTGCGGAAAAGTGCGCGAGCCCATACCCGCCACAATTTATTGTATTGGGTTGGTCGCCAAACAGCCTCCACTCTTATTTATTTCTTCGGAAGTGTACCTATTGAAAAACGTCGTTTAATACAAGTGGAAACTAGTCACTGCAACTCTCGGTTCCAAAACACCCTCGCTTGCCTGCTTGCAGTAAAAGTAAGTCGGTCAATCCCTCTCACCCCCACTCCCTCACCAGAGCCGAATGAGTCATTTGAAGATTACCCAAATCATTAATAAAAAATTCGAACTTTTCCCAATCGATATCGCTATCGCATAATAGAATAATAAATAAATTTTGTATTTTCGACTTCTCAAACCATCGAATGACGTGTTAAAATATTAGTCGTGCGAGCGAGAAATAAGGATGTAGATATACAGTTACACCCAATATAGCTCCATCTACAACGATTGCATCACTGGTTACCATCAGGTGGGATTACAGTCAAGCACTGGTTAGCATAGCATAGCATCAGCTTTATAATGTTACCACTGCTGGGACTCAGGCCTCCTCTCTTGGAGAGGGAATGGGCGCCACGCGGGCCTAGTGCGGGTTGGTGAATGTCACATGTCTTCGAATTTTTAGTTCTAGGACGGTTTCCTCACGATGTTTTCCTTCACCGTTTTGAGAGCAGTGGTGATGAAATAAATTACATAAAGTAATGCGCCTACAACTTTGTAAGTCGGGTTCGTTATCATTCGACCACCACTGCTCTCAAGCACTGTTAAAAAATCTCTTTAACAATTCAGTTTAGATCGTAAAATGAATCGCTTTAATGGTAGCAGTAAAGGGATTGGTATTTACAAAATGTTGCCAATGGCCTTTGCTTGTAGGTACATTTCAGTCTAATATACATATAATAAACATTATTATCTTAATAATAATCTGATAAACAGCTTACCTTTCCTTTCCATTTGCCGTAAAACCCTTGATCCACTTTTATTTTTCACACGACATTCTCAACGGCCCATTAGCTCAGTTGGTTAGAGCGTCGTGCTAATAACGCGAAGGTCGCGGGTTCGATCCCCTCATGGGCCATTACTATCTTTTTAAAGACACTTTATTGGTAGGTACGTACATAGGTATTATTTCTAATATGGATTAAAGTATAAATCGTAGAGACACTTACATAATAAGAAGTTTGTCCCATTCAAATGAACTTATCTAGTTTTTTATCTGTTACACATTAGTTGAAACTCTACTCCAGATCAACGACTTAAGTTGTTTTCCGATATACGAACACACCTTGGAAAGCAAATTGCAGTCTACAATAGTAGTAGTACAGAGTAGTAGTGTAGTCATCAGTCAAACGTTTAATTCAGCCTATAATTTCAGCAGTCTGTCTAGTATTATAGCCATCAGTATAATATTTAGTTATATTATTATTTTATACCTGTGGAAGAAAACGGTAAAGGAAAACATTGTGAGGAAACTGGCATGTCTTAGAACCAAAAGTTGGAAGACATGTGACATCCACCAACCCGCACTGGGCACGCACTGTGAATTTTAGCCCATTCCCTCTCCTAGAGAGGAGGCCTGAGTCCCAGAAGTGGGAACATTAAAAGGCTGATGCTATGCTATGCTAACACCCGTGGTCCTAGCAGACGTCCTGCCCAAAAGCTGGTATTTTATCAGAAATAACAAATAAAAACCCGATTTTAGCGCCACCCACTGGATCCAATTGTATTTTCAAGCCATCCAAGGACTCTCTCAAATACAAACACAAAATTACTTTCAAATCGTTCAAACCGTTTCGGAACAGACAGGTGATAAACAAATGTACAGAAAAAAAAAAACGGACCAAATGGACCACACTATCCGTTTTGAAGAAATCATATTGAGCTCTTATTCTGTCTCTAAAGTTAAATATGTCAAAAAGTAATTCTCTATGAACCAGTGCAGTGCAAAACAATGCTTTTCCCATTATAGAATAGAATACATATAACTTTAATGTACACCAAAAAGGTTACACAAATTTTTTTTTTCTTCCTTTCATACTCTAGCTAAAGATTATAGTGAGCGAGAACTGTTCCCTTGAGTTCCCTAGTCTAACATTGACAACAGTGAGCTTCTAGTCTAACATTTTAACTGATAGTTCTCAACGGCCCATTAGCTCAGTTGGTTAGAGCGTCGTGCTAATAACGCGAAGGTCGCGGGTTCGATCCCCTCATGGGCCACAACTTTCTTTTTGGATAAATATTATTCTATTGTACTATTGTTTTTTTATTAGACTTTTCTGTCAAACCTATATTAGGTACTGATCATCTATGCAAAAAATCTAATGATTGTCGATAAATAAATAAATATTCGATATTTTTCATCGGACAACTCCATGTACGGCGAGTCTCCCTCCTTACGTTGTTGAAAATTCTACGTTCTGGACTAGGCGTTTCGCTCCGTCCTTTATACCGCGTACATCGAAGGACTGGAACAATTTGCCTGCTGCGGTCTTCCCATCCGATTATAATTTCGGTGTCTTCAAGGCTAGAGTAAATAAGCTCTTAATATACTAGTGCACCTCACCATCAACGATTGCATCAATGCTTACCTCCAGATGGGATCGTAGTCAAGCACTAGTTTATATCAAATAAATATAAAAATAATAAAGAAAAGAAAATTTGCAGATACTTAAATACGGCTGGCTGAAACTTTGCGCTTCACTTATAAGCACACTTTAAATATGGAATATTCAATATTTGAAAATCGTTCACAAAATCAACTAAACAAGTTTATTTAAATCGCTCGGCGTTGTTAGCACTGGCGGCGGCGACAGCAGTCCTCTCAACTTCTAAAATATTTAGTAATATTTACTATTATTTAAATAAATGTGAGGTAGAGTTTACTCTTTGTATGTACTGACTTCACGGTCTGGCACTGATTCGCGAAATAGTCGCTTAAATACATATGCTTAGCCGATGTGTCGCTTCACGCACCAATAAATTTTTGCAGTATTTCTTTTTTAAACTAGATTTTCGATTTTTTTGAATATTGGTAAGTACTACTGCATTACAAAAGACACTGTTTTCAGGAATAAATATAGGAATTTCTGTTATTATTACATCGCAAGACAATGTTCTTTTTTCGTTTTCTTATAGAGAAGTGTTATAGGGACATGTCTGCTTGACATGAAATACTCACAAAGTTTCCCTTCACGGTTTTTAAGAGAAGTAAGTAATGAAATAAATAACACAAATTAAAGGGCCTGTATCGTGTGGATTTCATCACGCAAGCGTAATGGTTTTGCATGCGTCGCTGCTGCCCGATATCGCGCCCCGCATCCCGCGTGCGTATTCCACGCATCACAATAAATACTTATAGGGAAAGGACATGCTTGCGGGGGCTACGCTCGCTGAGCAATCCCGCATGCGTGATGATATCCACACGATGTTAAAAACACCCTAAGTCAGGGCCGTTACTGTAGAACCACCACTCCTTTCAATTTGATTCCGTTCGAAAAAACGAGTAGGTATTATCTTCGCCATTGTGCTTAAAGGTTTAAGTTCCTGTGAATTGTTACTACATATTTTGGTATACAATAAACTTTATTCTATTCTATTCTTTGTATCTACATTCGTATCCGTATTGAGTAGGTACTATCGACTAAGTAATTAATAAATTGGAACAGAACTTAGGTATTTGCAGCAAAGGAAGAGTATTGACTTCAAGATCTTCTAAGTAAAACTTGTGGCAAATTGAATTGGTAATCTCATCTTGGAATTTTCTGAAGCTGTGTAGATCCTACGTCCAGTGGAGTAACAAAACAGTTTCGGTGTAACCGGAACACTAACAATATTTGTACGGACAGCAAGCTTTCTACTGTTCTGCAGAACTTGAGGTAATAAACACCTCGCGATACTATCTCACAATTTAGTGGTAGGTTGGAACCTACCACTACCTGCCACATAGGGCATGTGTTACGAGCGTGTCTCCGTGACGTCACGGCGGGTGGGTTCTGACTTTGGATTATGATTGTGATGAGGGCTTGATGATATGACGCCTAGCTTGGGAAAAAATCAGGAAGCAAATACAAGCGAAGGGTCTTGGAGCTTGATTCTAACTGCCTGTTAAACAAAATTGTTTTCTAAAGGTACATCAAACTATGAGTACCTAGCTGCTCTAATGTCCTTGTGTAGAAAAGAAAACAAACGATTAGTAAAGGTTCTCTGTTAAGATCGGTTGCAACTTGATTGAAGTTAAATTTTCGTCATCAAACTCAGTTTGTAATAGGTCAACACACTATTTTCTATTCTTCTTCTTTCCGTGTCGTTGAACTTAAACGAGATTTTATCCGACCAGTATTTGGCAACCTTTACAGCTCTGTCTTTGGCCTCGTACAAATCCTGCAAAGTGCAGGTACCGCAGAGTCTAGCTGACTTATCCTTTCACCACAGTGTCTAAAACTCAATGACATTTTCTATTTATAATTATTACATGTAAAGTTCAAGCTGATTCATCAACGCCAATTCTACGCCCTTGGACCTAGAACGCTGAAATTTTGCAGAGAGGCGTCTTTCCATGGGATTTAAAGAATAAGAAAGGATTTTCCAAAATTAACCCCTAAAGGGATCAAATATGGTCCAAAGTTTGTGTGTAAAAAGTTAATTTCACACGGGTGGAGCCCAGCGGCAGCAGCTAGTCTATGAATAATCCAACACCTACTTTCCTGAATCAAACAAGACAAACAAAACCATTCCCTAGATACTTACAGAGGATCTAAACACCGACCATTTTACAAGTTTACTAGAGGATTCACACTTAGGCAGGTACTCGATATAATCAATTGCCTATCGATAGCAGTTCATAATCGAGTTGGACCTCATAAGGAATCTTCTCGACCCACTCTTGATGCACATAAAGATACGCTTAGCATTGATTTGTAAGGAAGATTATGCAAATTGTAACCAATATTCGTGTTTATGAATCACTTTGGACTAACGGAAATAAAGAGGGTTGTCAGAATAAAGTTTTGATCTTTTGATCCGAAGTATAACGCGGTGGTAAGAGATATACGGTGTTGGACACATAAACTTAAAAAAAAAAGATATTTTGTCTTGTCCTTGGACTGTTGGTCTAGTGGTTACTGGACCTGGCTGTGATGCCGCAGGTTGTATGTTCCCGTCGTTCTCGCCCGAAACAAATGTTTATGTTATGAGCACGATCATTTGTTCTGTGTCTGGGAGTAATTTATCTATAATATGTATTTAGAAATATATAAGTATATCTATAAGTTGTCTAGTACTCGTAGCACTCGTTTAGTTTAAAACTAGATGGCGTTGTGTCAAAGTTGTGGAATATTATCTAAATATTATTTTGTGCCATCACTATAATTATGCAGTAGTAGTGATGAAGACTATGTGTCCATCGCTTCAAACTGTAATTTGTAATTTTTTTTAACAATTTATAATTTGAATTGGAAGAAAATGAAATTGTGATGAAGTTTTGCACGTATGTGAAAACAATTTACCAGAGAGGTGTGAAACTTTCAAGATAGCACGTATTATGGATTTTTGTAAATTTTGTCCACAATTCTCAGTACTTTTTGACGATGTTGTCCAGCAACTTGGGCTATGTAACAGTAACCGCCACCTCGCAAACTGACACCTCCGCATTTTACAACTTTCTATAGAAAATTATGTATTTTACAGACGCGTAAGGAATCGCATCAGTTCGAAGAAATTCAGACTGTTTAAGAGAATTTTAGCTGTTGTTCACCAAGTTACACTAATAGACAAAAATAGCTACTACAAGAAAGTAAAACTGTTTTTTAACATCTAACGGAAAAGAGGGGTGTTATAAATTTAACGTGTCTGTGCAATCCTCCGACTAAGTGACATTCATCTTTAAATTTTGTATAGGTTCTTTTAATGAAGTTAAAAGGATGAAAGAGTAATTTATTAACTTATTTTTTGCTTTTTTAAGATTTTTTTTCGGTTTTAATCTATGGACCCATGTTAAAAAATTCTTTTACTGAGAGCTGAGCTACTATCGTTGAGTGCCAAAGAAAAAGCTACGGCAATGTAAAAATCTTTTTATAGGAGTTTTGAATAACGAACAATGAAAACCTTTTTTATTTACGTTACTATTTGTGCTAAGTTTAGTAGGCCCATGGAATAAAGTTTTACATCAAGACGAATTTATTTAAAAAAAAACCCCTCAAAAGTTCAATTTTCAAAAACAACTTTGTACTCGCCTACATTATAAAAGAAAGTCTTGTGTTTCATGTTCCTAGGTCCAGAATTTTCAGATGTGTATGATATGTCAGTCTGTGTCTCCTTTTTCTTGATAAGCTCTTACTCAGGACTACAAAATATTTTTTAAACAAAGATTTTTAAGACAATTCATACCACCAGTAGATGCTACTCAGCCAAGAAGTCTTCTACTTTTGAAAATGTATACATGACGTTAACGTTCAACTTTAGACGTTCCTTTTTCTACCTCTGTTATTTGTTTACTATTTAATAATAATTATGATATGTACAAAATATTAGCTCTATAGGTAGAAAGTAATAATATTCAAATATAATATATTTATGTACATATCTGTATATCACATCTCCTTACTAATCCTTTCCTATTTTCCTTTCATTATTTTTATATCTGTCTTTTCCTAACTAAAAAAAAACTTTAGACGTTGACGTTGATGTCTAACTAATGTCACTGACACAAGCATTTTGACAGGTACCTGAGGACTCAGTGCTGCCACCTGGGGAACGTGATTTTCGAACAGTTAAAAAAATATTTTTTATATGAAGAACTATTTTTTTTTAAATGAGGAACAATTGCAACAATACATTTTTCAATTGAGGAACAATTATTAAAAAATATTTTGCCATAGTAAAACTGAAAAAGATAGAATAACAATGTCAGTTTATAGTACGTGGCAAATAAGTTGAACCAAAATGCCCGCCATTACTCGCATCCTCACTTCGATTGAGACCTTAAAAAATCTGTTACTGCGCATTCAAGGTCGATCGCCATTTTGGTTCAATTTATATGCCGCGTATTGTACTACTATTATTCCCCTCGTGCTCTATTACTACATTATTACTGGAGCGACATTGTAACACAGTGACAACCAATCACTGGCCGTCAGCAAAAGGGGTCAGATAAAAATAGAAAGAGATAAAAGAACAGGGAATTTGTTCGTCTATTTCGAGCTCTCTTCCATGTGGTAGCGTGGCCGAGCGGTCTAAGGCGCTGGTTTAAGGCACCAGTCTCTTCGGAGGCGTGGGTTCGAATCCCACCGCTGCCAAGACTTTTTGATTAATTTTCCTATTTTAAACAAAAACTGCAAACTATACAAATCGAGTTGACCAACTGCTCGATCATTGATATGTGACACTCATACATACATAATTTAACATTATTTCATATTATCACATATTTGATTCAAAACACAGCAGAAATAAATTGTAAAATTATGCTACACTAATGTTAGAAATCAAATTCCTATTCGTTTCATCAAAACATCATTTTAATGTACAATAATCGTTAATTCATGATAACTACCACATTATTGTTGCAATTACAATATCTTTTGAAACATCCATCATTTCGGGCACGTCTTACAAATCAATCGACTTTGGTTATCCCTTCATCATTACTAAATTATAATAGCTTATGTGTAGTGATGTGAAATGCTGCTGTATAATTTTTTACAATATATTTAAAAATATATATATTGTTTTTTTTTTTTATATTGTGACAAGACTGTAAAAATTATTAATTCTTTTATTAACAATTATGTAAATAAATGAGTATAAGCCATTTTTTTTATGTATGTATTACTTAACTAACTTCTGCACGTGGTGTCGCTTGTGCGAAAATGTTAAAACTGTGTGAAAGTTATTACACAGGGAATATAAGTATAGGTAGGTGAATTAAGTACTACCAGGATGAATAAAGTAGATAGTGGACCTCCCAGTTATACGCAGAAAGCGTGCCTTTTGGGAACGCCTAAGGAATGGAATTCCCTGCCGGAGTCTGTATTTCCTGATAACTACAACTAAATTTTTTGTGTCAAAAATAAATAAAGAAAGAAAAAACATTTATTTTAAACTCGCATAAAAATAAAAGTATAACAATATTTAAAGATTAAAAAGACCTGTGCGAGGTCAAAAAGGCTCCTATTTATAATAGGTTAATATGCTCCATCGTCGACCACATCGTCGCTTTCGACCATGTAAGATAGGGGTCATGCGCTAGTCTATCAACAATAAAAAAGGTAGGGCTCCTCTATTTAATTTTAATCTAGCTTATATTATATCGGCGCGGCGTGCCAATTGTCTTCCGATCAGTCACAAACGCAAGCGTGACAGCGAGATTGATGACGAGGATTTTTTATTTGACCACGGTTAGCTCTGATTTGTAATAGTCAAGTTTAAGACAAACAAATCGTATCAATCTAAAAATACTTTTCGTTTGACTATTTGTTTAGACTAAAAAGTATCATGTTGGTATTGCCAATGATGTCCAAAGTTTTATTAAAAAAACACAGCGTGCATCGGTGTGATTTTTAAATGGAATAGTTTGAAATTGTAAAATCTTGGCTGACCAATATTTTAGCTCATGCAGATCACCGTTGATTTGGGGATCACTGGATTGAAACCAATGATCTATGACGAGAAAACCACACGTTGCACCAACCGCCTCAAATTAGGTCCTTTTGTTTTTGTAACTTATTTTGGTATTTTTTGTCGCTCTGTTTAACATCTTCATACAATAGTATTAACATCGAAATACCTACCATTTTGTAAGTACATAATACGTGTTAAAAAATAAATTCTACTTATCCACGTGACAGTAAGATAATTTCAAATTATATTTATATATTTTGTCTTAATGCACTAGTAAAACTGTACACATATTTTTATATATTTTTTTTTAATTTTAGTACTGGTATTACACGATAAGTCACATCACTAGTGTATTCTCCGTCTCCCCACGCAGTAGTTTACCACACAAAGCACTAATAACTTACATTGAAAGTTGTCAGTTGCAACAAGTACGTTATAATCTCATCACAATGCTACTCTATGCTGGCAAACAGGTTAATTGATACCGTGAGCATCAATCTTCATCAATGGCATTTTTTAATTTAAATTTAATAGTACAATTTTACATTTACGTATTTTTTTCCCTCTTTTTAATAATAACAATAGCTTGCGTCGATCTTTGCGGTTAAGCAATGCTTGATGAGGCCGGTTCTCGGATGGGTGGCCATATATATTTTTTTTTAATTTATATAGCTAGTCAGTCTGCTTGACTGCGATCCCACCTGATGGTAAGCAGGGATTTTTAAACGTAGCCCCATACAAGAAATTACTGCTGCACAGTGGGTGCATATTTGTAAACATACACTCAAATACACAAGACACCCAGACTTTGAACACCTACACTATATAGTGTAGAACAAAGTTGCTTCCCGCTGTCTGTCCCTATGCATGCTTAGATCTTTTAAAATACGCAACGGATTTTGATGCGGTTTTTTTTTAATAAATAGAGTGATTCAAGAGGAAGGTTTAAATATATAATACATGCAAAATATATTTAATATTACAAAAATCTGATAACAGCGGCAATCCATACAATACCTAAGTATGAAATATTATGAACGTTGTGTTCATTACCTACATACTTTACCTAGGTAATGTATAGAGTACCTTCTCCTCTACCGGTAATATGTAAATAGCTTTTGATCTACGATTATATTTATTAATGTTAACCAGCCTATCTATAAAACGACAGACAAATGAAAAATGTATTATTACTTACTGAAAAAAATCAATGTGTGTAAGGGGGAGAGCACGGATGGATGACGACAAAAAAAAAATGCGATTCAGAAAAAAAGCTTGAGATTTGTTTCGTGAATCGAACTACAATTTACATACATAATAGTAAATTTATACGTACACGAGTCTAATTCCGTTTTTTTTTTCTTTTAGACAAACGTACGTTGTCCATTCAATTTGCAGTTATAGACTTTATGTTATCATCAAAATCACTGTATTCAGTAGTTCTTGTCAGCGTTCTTGTAGTGTTTTTTTTTTTTTTTGTGAAGAAAATAGATTTAGACGGCCATTTCTTTAATCAATATTAGGCGTGTAAAACATTGAGTATGATTTTATAGGCGTTTTACTGGTAACGACTCTATTAAAGCTGCGTTGGGCCCCCATTTGACCTACGATTACTGAGTGTAGTTGAATTTAATTGTTTTTATCATTGATCGTAGGTGGTTTATTTTCTTGAACCAACTGTTTTTGTTTTTAGAGTCATTCAGTTTTTTTTTTAATTTAGTTGTTTGGCAGCTTACCTCTCTAAAATGAAAATGTTGCACGAAAAACAATCTGGGTGCCATAGAGTAATTTTTTTTAAAGGTGAGAAATCAATAAATTACTCCTCTCGTTCTGGGTGGAGCGAGCGAAAGGGCCAGACTTTTACTGACTAAAACCAATCTGGATTCCTTCAGTGAGCCCCCGTCCATTTTGCTGATATATCTAGCGCGCGTAGAACACGTGCCGTCTACTCGTGACGTGTTAGGGCCGAAGCGGCACCCGTTGCAGGGAGCAGGACCCTGCGCCAGTTTTGCTGTGTAATACATTAAGTTCTCCATCGACACGACTACATGCACACCGTTAAGGTTGAACTAGCAACACTACGTAGGTAATTGGTAATAGGTACAATTTCCGTGACGGGGACCGTCGCACACGACACACGTGTTTTGTCACGCGACTCGTGCCCGTCGCGGTCAGTAGTGCGAGCGAGAAAAAGGGATGGAGATAGATTCCCTAGATAGCTCCATTCTTTTATCAGTCACGTCAAGTGAGCTCTACCAAGAGCTTGGCAGCTTACCTGTGTGATAAACACGCAAATAATCTTCTTCACACAAATATTTGTCTTCGTCTTCTGTGTCTAGGTATAGATTGTCTATATACAAGGTGTGTCAGTCATCGATTCACAAACGAATACCATGGTTCCAGTACATGATTCTGGTGAACCCCCCACTGGTGTAAATTTTCGTCGGTACTTACCTAAAATAAAAAAAATAAATCTTCTTTAATTTAAACTTCGTAAAATCGTTATTCTCACACTTTTTGTAAAAAAAAAATACTTTGTTCTATGCCTATTAAACTTTTATATTGTGAATCGATTATTTATATTTCTTATAAAAATACTTTTTTATACTTCCTATTTTTTCATCATTGACAATCTAATACGAAAAAAAAACTCTTTTTCTAATACTATATAACTTCTTTTTAACTTAAACCTTCAAAGATATTACAACGGTCCAGTTTACACTTTTCCCCGGCATATGGCCTGTTTGGTCGCCACAGTATATTCTGAAAAACACTCAACGAGCTTTATTTTTGTGTAAACATATTTCTAAAGATCAAAGCTGTTTGAAAGGAATAGGAAAAACAAGCGAAAACATTAAATTTAACAATCATGTAGTTATTATTTTAACATTAAATTAAACAATCATGTAGTTATTATTTTAACATTAAATTAAACAATCATGTAGTTATTATTTTAACATTAAATTAAACAATCATGTAGTTATTTTTTTTTTGAGACAAAAATAATAATCAGACGAAAATATCATACATGATAATGTTGTACATGAATCAAAACTAAATATACTTTTATTTTTGTTTATGTACAACTTTATTTCTCATAAAGAATTGCGTACATAATTCACTTACTGAGAACAATATCTAAAACTATATACGTTTTCAATATACATTTTTTAAACCTATTGACCTAGCCGTTACCGAAGAGTGGGCTTCAGAAAATCATTGTTTTATGGCTGCTCGAACGCTATCGCCTTAAGGCCCTAACTCCCGAAAAGTGTTACAAAATAAAGTGATAAAATATTAATAAGTGCAACTTGGGACCGCGGTCCCGGTCCAAAGAGCCCCACGACCCGATACAATAATAATATCCCTGATACAATGTGTTGAGATCATGCTTTCTTGTCACGTATTCCAACGTCATGAACTCGTAATCGTACCTTATCTTAGCGGTAGCTAAACGTTTCTATTAATAAACATAGCAACATATATGTTTTTGAATAAGTAAAATCAATCTAGTGATTTTTACTGTGATTTAATATCCATTGTTTAGTTTTTTTTTAATTATGTGCTTGAATGCGATCCCACCTGATGGTAAGCAGTGATGCAATCGTTGATAGTGAATCGCAGTATTTTATTAAGAGCCTATTCACTCTCCCTTGAAGACGCCTAATTATAATAGGACGGGAAGACCACTACAGGACAATTGTTCCAATTCGTCGATTTACGCGGTATAAACGACGAGGTGAAACGCTTAGACCGGACCGTAGAGGTGTTAAAAACGTAGGGCTGGACACTCGTCGAACATCGGGTTGTCAATGGTAGAAAGGTGATGGCGGAATCGAGATAGGTAATTCCTATTCAAGAATTACATTTTGAATTTGGATACGTTTTAATTTAAGAATGTAGCTAATGTTTTTATTTCAAAACCGTTGCTCAACAAGGCAGAAACCTAATGGAGCTAAGATTGTTCGAGAGGAAAACCCAGAGTCCTGAGTTGCAAAATACTAAAAAAAGCCACTATAACTTCAGTAATTGTAATCTAAAGCTCAAAAAATACATACATTCCTTTTTCAATAATTTTTTTGGGCAACGAATCCATTGATCCCCACTCGCGAGCCTTTATTTTCAGTAGGCTTATTTAAACAACTGAATAACTGCATTCGATTCGTCTTCAACCTCCTTAAGTATGACTATGACTCAACACATAGGTCTCTTTTAAAATGGTTACCTATTCGCCAGCGTAGAGCATTGAGGGCCTTGACAACCCTGTTTTCTCTGTTAGATAAGCCTTCTTCTCCTTCTTATCTGAGCTCAGAAATTCAATTTCTTTGCTCTGGGCACAGTAAAAATCTGCGATCTACAAATAATCGTCTTCTACGATGTCCCTCACACCGCTCAGGGTTTTTCCATTCCTCTTTCTTTGTCCAGGCGATCTCCCTTTGGAATGCGCTCCCTCTGAATATCAGGACGGTAACCAGTCGGTTGTCCTTTAAAGTAAAAGCACGAGATCACATTCGCAAGAAGTTGGTAGAACTATCACACTCTTGATTTGTTGTATTCGTCTTTTCACAATATCGTTCTTTATTTGTATGTATGTATCTAAGTATATATTTATTATTGTTGTTTTGTCCTTTCTGTCTGTCTTCTTTTAAGTTGCACCTGCCATGTTATGTCTCTGCGCCACCCTAAGGTCGACTCCTCCCCGACGGGGTCAGCGTGGTCTGTTACGCAGACGACACGCTGGTCCTGGCGCGGGGACGGTCGTACCAGGCGGCGGTCGAACTAGCGACGCGCGGGGTTGCGACAGTCGTGGAGAGGATACAGCAGTTGGGACTCGAGGTGGCATTGCACAAGTCCGAGGCCATGTGTTTTCACGGCCCTCGGAGCGCGCCACCTCCGGGCTCCCAATTAACGGTAGGAGGAGTTCACATCGGCGTCGGGTCGACGATGAAGTACCTGGGACTCGTCCTCGACAGCCGGTGGAACTTCAAGGAGCACTTCCGACGTCTGGCTCCCAGGTTGAATGCGACTGGGGCTGCGCTCAAGCGGCTCCTGCCGAACCTAGGGGGTCCGGACGCCTCCTGCCGGAGGCTCTACGCAGGCATCGTTCGGTCCATGGCCCTTTACGGTGCGCCGGTGTGGGCGCCATCGCTACGAAAGCGAGTGGCGGCCCGGCTAACCGCCTGCCAGAGGGTCATGGCCATCCGGATGATCCGCGAATACCATACGGTGTCCTGTGAAGCGGCGAGCCTCCTTGCTGGCCTACCACCATGGGATTTGGAGGCAACAGTCTTTGCACACATGCATGACTTACGCGTGGAGATGCAACGTCGGGGCGAAACTCCGCTGCCGCGACAAGTCGCGGCATGGCGGACAGAGCTCCGGCGGGATCTCATGGTGAAATGGCGAGAGC
Organism: Leucania comma; assembly: GCA_958295575.1. NCBI lineage: Eukaryota > Metazoa > Arthropoda > Insecta > Lepidoptera > Noctuidae > Leucania > Leucania comma. The sequence goes on along the minus strand of OY282480.1, from coordinate 13,044,975 downwards.
GACTGTCGCAACCTCGAGCTGGGCACGCCACGATCGAGGCGGTGAGGCCCCTCTTTGAGGCGTGGCTGGAAAGGCCCCACGGCGTCGTCACCTTCCGTTGCCGAACACGGCAAGTTCGGTCCGTACCTGTACAAGATTCGTGCGGAGACGACGCCCGGGTGTCGCCACTGTGCGGACCGCCCGGTGGACACGGTGGAGCACACAGTCGAGGTGTGCCCCGCTTGGGAAGAGCATCGCCGTGTCCTCGTGGGGGTGATCGGCGGCGATCTCTCGCGCCGGGGCTTGGTTCAAGCCATGCTCCGGAGCGAGGAGGAGTGGCAGGCGGTCGCCTCCTTTTGCGAAGCAGTAATGCTAGTAAAGGAGGAGGCCGACCGCATTAGGCAAAGGCGCACACGCCGCCGCCGCCGCCGGGTTTCTGATCCCAATTTCCGGCCACCGTAGGCGCGGGCTCGCGGACGGTGGGCAATGGGTAGCTCGCTGTCCGTCCGTCCGGTAACAGACCGGTCCGAGCTCAGGTCGTCTACGGCGCGCACCGTTCCCGCGCGCCTCAAGGAGTTGTCAGCAAACTGTAGGGGTCCAGCAGGGCCGAAGCCTACTGGGGCCAAAGGTTATGTGAGACTGTCACCAAAGGCCCCAGGATAAAGGCAAGGAATGGAAAGGTAGGTTTTTAGTCAGTAAAAGTCTGACACTATTTCCCGCCCCACCCAAGGGCGGGATTTGTCATTGGATGATTTTACCTACGTTAAAAAAAAAAAAAACCCTAAGGTCGACTGGTAGAAAATGCCTAAGGCATTAAGTCCGCCTTTGCACACTGTATTATTAGTGCATAAAGTTTTAAATAAATAAAAGAATGTGTCACAGTCAAACATGAATAAACATCATGAATTTTTGACACCCAATAAAGTAAGCAAGAATTTGTGTATGATAAAAATAACCAGCAAGCAGGTGAAGATTTTGTACATTGCCGAATCGTATTTAACTATAAAATTAAAAATTCTGAAAAACCCCCGAGAGTCCTTGTCATCAATATGAAATGTACAGAACTGGTCAAGACTAATATAACGAGCCCAAACTCGATTGGTTTACTAGAAGGCGTTTCAAAGTTCCATCAGCCACCTCCCAGTTCTACCATCAGTTCCTTGTCATCACGATAAATGTATAGCACTAGTTAAGGCGAATATAATGACTGCAAACTCGATAGGTTTACTATGTTAATTAGTAATCCAGGGCTTACCTTCGAGCTCCATCATCAGACCAGCTCAATGGCACCAGATTGTACACGAGTATTTCAAATATTAGGTAATAAAGTAAACATCTATTAAGTGTTTAAAAACCCTACCGCAGTTAACAAACGAGCTGATGATATTGAACACCTGCACATTCATAAATTGTAGCTAAGAACTATCTCGATTAAGCCAGCTTTCAAACAAAAAAACCGCATCAAAATCGATCCATCCGTTTGGGCGCTATGATGCCACGGACAGGCACACAGACAGACAGTTCAAACTTTTAACACCCCTCTTTTCCGTCGGGGGTTAAAAATTATGAAGCCTGAGTAGTAAAAGTATGTACAATGATACTCGTAAAAAAATATATCTTCATTTTAAGTTGTAGATATACATTACCCGTTATGACCACCCTGTATTCATAAGTACACATTAAATATTAAAAATAACGCCGCAGTCCATGGATAATGAAAATTGCATTTTATTTTCTATTTTTCAGTTTCATAAAAAAAAAATAGCTAAGTGCTTTGGTCAATAAAGTCAAATCTCGATTTAATAATCTCCTAGTATTCTTAAACTGCGCGAGTTCCGTACCAAAAGAAATAGTAAAACAATTTAGCCGTGTGTAACAGCTAACAGCTCCGGTGCAATACCACATGTCCGCAGATGAGTCGCGCAGGTGCTCTCTGCATCCACTCGCCATTTATCCGACACTCGCGGTACCGGCGAGTCACCTCGCGTGCGCACTCCCCGGGAACACACGTGTTTGCAAAACAATCGAACCATAAAAAATCGACTAATTCCGAAATAGTTCAATGGAACATCCCTACTTCTCCCGAAAATCGCATGCCACATTCCAAATTCAAAATTTGGAAAACAAGTGATCTATGGTAAAAAAATATAAACAGTGGACTTTATCAATGTGAACAGATTTTAATTTGATTTACTATCGTCGGTAAACATCAGCATGTTTCATTGTTCCTGTATTTGAGTGTTCACACGGTCTTCAGAAGAACGAAGTGTTAGGTAAGCCATTGCTTTTAATATTCCTTTACAGGCGCACTTAATTGAATTGATCTGGTATCTAAAATTAATGTTAACTTCATTACGACATCCAATTTACTTACCTAACATAAGATTCACGTTATTTCATTTATTTACATAAATATTACATATGAAAGTGTTTATTTTAATATTTTTTCACGTAAACGGTATGATTTGCATTTGCGAAAGTAGTACCGTTGAAAATTACACTTCACTTCTGTTCATATTAACGAACGAATTGAAAAATACATTTTGCACGCCTTTGATTGGCAGAATAGAAAGTTTTCAAGATTTTATTTACAAATATTTTCCTCTTACATACTCTTAACAATAGTAAAGTAATTAAAACAAGGAAGGATGTTGGAGAAAGTGTTAAGAACCTTTAAATTATACTCAATGTTCTCAAGCTATGTGCATCTAATTACTTACACATACAGATGTACTACACGGTGCGCTTGCTTCCGATAATATTGTTCCGGTGGGTTCCCACAAGCGGCTCTCGGTAAAAAGAAGCGCTCTCGATAATTAACTAGAGGTAATTGACGCACACACTCTGCAATACATTTTGATGAGGTATTTCACGTTGCCTAGATTAGAAGTAGCTTCTAAAAAAAAAGGTTTATTAAAGACAAGTTCTTTTAAGATATGTGCAAATGCGTTACTTAGATACGTTATTTTTGGTATCAGAAATCAGAAACATTTATTTCAAAAAACCATTTACAAACACTATTGAATTGTCAAAATGTCGGTCAGTTAAAAATAGCTCGTTCTAAAACGTAGATTTCTATGGAGAAAAACGTACAAGAAACTCCATAAACGCTTTAGGTATTAAATGATTGCTATGAGTCACAAATATCTTATAAAATACTATGAGAATCATAGAGAATCAAGAATAATTTTATGTTTAATATTACAAATAGGCTTAAATCCAATGATATAACGACCATATTTTAAAGGTGACAATGGTATACATATTGATGTAATAATATCAGCTTTAAAAGATGGTATTAAAATTCATAATAAGTTGTTTATATTAAGATTAAAAAGTAGTGTAATATCTATCCATGGTAGACAGATATTTGTTATTCGCCCTAAAATATTAGTAGGAGCTTAAAATTAATGAGGTTAAATAATGGCAGGTCTAATTATCTTTTACAGAAATTCTTAGGATGGATTTGAAAGAGAACACAAAAGATAAAGCGACTATACAATGTTCTGATTACTCAGATACTTATACTCTATCAAGCACATGTATCTAGCAAGCAAATGTTCCTTATAAGCTATTTAAATTGCCTCTTGTATGCAATGCCATAAGCTGCATAGTATTTGCATCGTGTCTGAAAATCAATGGGGAATTTATACGTACCAAAAATTTAAATTCTATCAAAACAGTTAGAGTTTTGTTACCATTTTTGTGTACAATAAATTTTATTCGATTCTATTCTAATGTTGAAATATTCAGGCATTCATCATAGCCAAACTTGCTTATGAATAAAGATAATAAGATTCACTTCAAATTGCACAGCTTCTAGAGCAATTCGAAGGATTTCTCGTACCTATCTTAATTTGTTGCATAGTGTTTCCTAATATGTTTAAGAACCAATAAATTTATATCCAATCTAAAATCTAATTAACTGCTCTAGAATTAAGGTATCGATCACAATCTAAGGTCAAGGTGTGTCTTGATTAATGTCGCAATTTAAATTATTACAGACCAATCAGTTTCGTCAAAAGTTTACCCATTTGCTAAAAACATCCGTTATAAAATCTATTTGCACTTTGACGTTTTAATAAGTCAAAGTCTTTAGTGATGGGTTTTTAATTTTGTTTTAATCATTTAGTATTTTTTGCTGATTAGTCGATTAATTAACGTCTGTGGTTAACACATGTAGAATCGGTAAAAAACCGAAAATAATTAATTAAATTGTTACTTGTTATTGTTATACTGAAAGAACATTGCTTGACCGTATTAATTTAATGATTTACTAATCCACATGGTACGTCATGGTTAATTTAATTTATTTTATTTGAATATCATCACCAATAATCAGCTACCGGTAATGACGATGATCATTCAATGGATATGCATTCATGGAGTTCATTGACCCAGTTAACGAACCTGACAAAAACCTACTTACACTTATTTGACTAGGCCTGCCTTTTTCATATAGTTTTAATGAGACAGCTCTAATAACAGACTAATGTCTAAATAATATATCAGTGGTTTATCGATAGCGCCTCGTTACGGTGCCGATCGGTAGGTGTAATTTGATTTGTGAAAAGTTTGGTCGATTAAATATACGTTAATATGTAACGGAAATCTTTTGTGTGAGATATTTACAAAAAGATGATTTCTTAGATTAACAAAAACTAGTTTCTTTCTTTCTTTACCGATGTTAGTTTATCAAAAAGCTGTTGACGGGACTATAAATAAAGATTTTGAAATTAAGTTAAACAAATAAGTATTCTGGACCAACCGGTAGAGCAGGTTGCAACTTCGAACGTTTCTTCTAAAATCAATTTATCAAATAAACAAATATCTTGTAAGTCATCAGCCCAAACATCTAGTAACAGATTGCTAAAATTCTGTTTGCTAAAAAAAAAATGGTCATAAATATAATAAGGTAAACACGTGAATTAGAAAGCTTTTTGGCGTTTCTCCTCTCAATCCTTATCGATTCGTATTTGTTATTGATAGGGATATTTAAAAGATCGATCGGTATTTATCCATATGAAAAAATTATCTACATACCTATAATCCTATATGGATAGATATAGGTACTCCATAATGTACACCGTAAAAAAAACTACAGTAGGAGTTTAAAATTAATAGGGTGTAACAATTTAGGTAGCCTTATCGTTAAAAGCGATTTTTACAGACAACCCTTGGATGGCTTTGACAGAGAAGAAGATGAGATATGCAGGTAGTAAAAAAAATTTGGAAATGAATGCCTGAATGCAAAACTAGAGAATTGTGAACTAATGTTGAAGTTTCAGTAAGGTTCCTATGAAGAGAAAATCGAAAAAAACTTGACGGAAATTCATACAACGTATAAAACTATAGGTTGCTATTAGTGTTAGGGTTAGCTATCAATCTTTACTTTAAACAACTTTTAAAAATTAATATATATTAAAATTTTAATTATATGAAAGATCTTTACGTCGAGGCAACTAGTCTTAAATAAAAATCAAATATGAATAAGAGCAAAGACATTTTTTTAGTCAAGATACTAAAAACATGCCGTTTAAAACTCACGAGAACCTATCTACAGGGTACAAAACTAAATAACCTCCTCATAAAGTGTAACAGAACGTCCTCTAAAACTGTGGTTATGTTTATAAGAGTAACGCAAAAGGCAACTGAACACAGGTAACTTTGAGTCAGTAAAAGTCTGACACCACCTAGAGCAAGAACCGTAAATTAGGATACAAATGGAGAAAGTTTATCATTGCGACTAAAATGGAGTTCGCTCTGGCCTAGGCGACGATGTTATGGAGCCGATTGCCGCAGTGATTTTGCACATGTATCCGACGACGTTTTTCAATACACTAAAGAAGATATAAATAAATGAGGGTTGACGCCTGCCTGATACGATAGAGACAATAAATTGTGCCGGGGGTAAGCTAACGCACTTTTCGCATTAGTGTGACAAACACTAAATTTCGTGCCTAAAAGCGGTAGAGATAAGAGCGGGTTTTCGAGCAAATGTATTGAAAACGCTATTTGATGATTTTCTACCTTTAAAACAAGACTCTTCAGAAACTGAACAAGATAATAGACATGTCATCCCCCTAGCTACTACAATGTATGCAGTCACAGTTGATCGCACACAGCCAGCCACTGTAACTATCTAGTATGAGCAGACCATGCTAGCCTCTGCATTTTTATGTAATTTAAAATTAATTACTGCTGTGATTGTATTCTGTATGCGCATATTATTATCGTGTTCCACAATCATCTTGGTGTTGGCGTAAAATTTTATATGCTCTTCTATTTCTGTTCATTATCCGGCAAATTGCATGTTTGTTAAAATTTAGATGAGTTTTATTGCCGAATTTATATTTAGCTCTTCCTTATTTTTAAGAACTATTTTAGTCTTACTTTAGTTTGTATGTATTTTGAATTATAATAGGCTCCAACAGAAGAACTTTAATGTTTTTCAACCATATACTCAAAAACAAACAACTAGTTGAAGTATTATTATTTATAATATCATTGTGCTATGTCTGTCTGGAATAAATTGTTTTTTTCTTTTCATTCATCTGTCATCGGATAATTGTTTACTGCGTAAGAGACTGTACTAAATATTCCCTTGCATGTAATTCTCAATATTTTGTGAAAGATATAATTTCACGAAAAACCAAACTTAACAAAATTATATATTTTATCAATTATTATTATCAGTGTCCTTTCTTCTATAAGGAAAAAATATCTATTAACATACTCCTGATATTATGCTTCTCTAAGTTTTTGGTCTTGCGATTCTACATTAACTGTGTTGTCTTTAGGTATTTCAGTCAAGCCTATACAGAAATCTTCAATTAGGTATTAATATACCACGATTCTGCCATACCAATAAGACGTAACATTAATATTTATTATCTTAATCTTTACGCAACTATATAGTCAAATTGCATATAAATCGTAGCATTAAGCCATTCTTCTGATGAAATCTCCGTTTTGAACTTAATCTTGCAAGTTTGCCACTCATTGCCAAGGTTGGTCGTAATCTAGCATTCTAGATTTTATTACTTCTGTAAAGTTGTCGTAAGCAACGATTAAGAAATTATGGTGAGGATAGGCAGCACTTAGCACTCCTAGCGAGGTGCTCGATAATTTTTTATGATTAGGTATTATGACGTTCCGCCTACTGATTTACGGGAAATAATCTTCCTAGATATCCACTAAAATAGATATGTTTTACACAAACTAAGTTTCAATTTGAAATATTTTTTAAATTTCTTATTTCTGGACGAATCTATAACCTTATTTTTAATATATGCATAACCCGAAACACGTGTCTAGTATTTTTTTGTAAAGAATGAAATGAAATGAGAAATGTACAATCATAACTATATCATGAAAAATCACAAAGTTATAAGCTTGTTGTGTTACCTGGTTTTTCACACAAACACATGGTCACCAGGCCATCCGGTTGACTGAGGGGTTGTTTTACTCCCGTACCCAGCTGTGCGATGGCGCTTAATTAGCGTCGGTTGAGACCAAATTATGACCTTTTTAAAATATTTTTGAGGAAAACTATAACATGGTGTAAAAATTATTGGAATCGATTCAGTTACTGATTCTGAACCAACTATATTCAGGTTTCGCATACACTAAAAATAATGTTGTATATATGATTACGGATGTTATTGTAGCAGAAACGCAATCTTTTTGCTGAATGTTTTAAGCGAACATAACTTTTCCACGCATTTATTTCAAACTATTATTTTTTACGCTTCATTTCTTTTTGAAGACATATAATTTCGAAGTAAAAAAACTGGACATTCTGACAATGCACCCGTCTGTAAATGTGAACGAAATTAGTGATTGAATGACTAATAAAATAGATTCTTTACAATCAATTGAATACTATCTACTGAGCTTGTGGCAGTCAACTTGTTTTTTAAGCTTTTTATGATAAGTGAGCATTATTCAATAGATCCTAAAAACAACTCCTGAATTTGATAAGTTATCAGTTATTAAAACGTTGGTATTTTTTTTCTGTATGTAAAAATCATCCAATGACAGCTCCCGTCCTTGGGTGGAACAGGAGATAGTGTCAGACTCTTACTGACTAAAAACTCACCCCATTCCTACGTTGCCTTCATAGTTGCGATTTCTAATGCCAGCTTATCACAAGGATAACACTAAAAAAAAACTCAAGTAAAAGAGCATCTTTAATCTCTAGCGTGATAATTATAATGGATTTTAAAAGAGACTTGACTGAAGAGAATGGACTTTAAACGGGACTTTAGAGACTGTGACCCCTGAGTTTGTTTCGGTGTTTCTTCTCAGGGTAGTCAGCTAGGAAACACCGGCCTTATCTAGTTAAACTGACAAAATAAATATAAATATTTATCATTATATAAGTATGTGTAAATATTATGTATTTATTTTTAGTATAAGAAATATATAATAGTATGATAAGTATTTATTCATTTTTAAATTATGTCTTATTTTTGTTTATTAATTTAAGATTTCACAAACTCTTTTTTTGTTTCTACACATTGTTGTCTACATTTCTTCTAATCTCTCCTTTCGCAGGTCTGCTGGAAGAAATTTCTTTTAAAGTAAGCAGTACCTTTGTACAAATGTTTTCTTCTGTGTATATGTCTACATAACTTATAAAATCTATATATATAAAAGAAAGTCGTGTTAGTTACACTATTTATAACTCAGGAACGGCTGAACAGAGTTGGCTGAAAGTTGAGAAGGTAGCTTAGGACCAGAAGAAGGACATAACATTTATCCCGTTAAATAAATAAATAAAAAATCCAAAACACGCTCATTTATTGGTATAAGGTAGAGTAGGGTAGGGTAGGGTAAAAATAGGGTAGAATAGGATGGAGTAGGGTAGAGCGGGAGTGAAGCCGCGGGCAAAAGCTAGTAAATAAGTATTTACAAAGCGGAAACTTTTTATAAATCGATAAATTAAAGGAATTTGTGACACTGTCAGGCATAAAGCCAAGCAAGAAACGAATCATGAGAGAAGGTAATCGCAGACCGGCACCAAACCTTATTAAGGTTAATGCCGACACAAAAACTGATGAAAACCCCCATACATACTGTATTTAACTGTAAACACATAGTATAGTTTATGTACCGCCTCTGTGAAGTACGGAAGGCGTTACCACTTTGCTGCGGCCAATGTGGCCGTCATAACGGTCCACACGAGGTGTTCCGATCCCCACCTCGGCTGGACCACCGCTACCGAACGATAAACTGTACTTAGGTACGCACATACCTAAATATTTCGCGAGTTATGGCCACTTTGACATAGTTGCCCAGCCGAACTGCTTCAACAGTTACAACAACTCATTTGTCTTTCAGGTTTATTATATTATTTGTTTAGATTACTTGTAGTACACAAAACGGATGCCCTTAAGACAATACGAATCCGGGAAGTAACGGAGTGTTACCGGTTAGTTTTGCAAGCTTACATTTCTAATTTCTATCGCCGAAGGTGTGTTTAAGGTTGCTTGTGCGTAGGTATAGTACGTCAAGGAAACAGATGTTAGAACATCTAAAAGCTAAAGCCAAAGTGAGTGTAATGCCCTGTTTTTTTCAATTTTTAGGGTTCCATACCTCAAAAGGAAAAAACGAATCCCTTATAGGATCACTTTGTAAACACAGAGTAGTTTTTGTCTGTCTGTCTGCCTTTATCACGGGAACGCGTAAAGGTGTCGAGTTGAAATTAAAACGATATGCTCAAATTTAAGCTGTGAAAAAAATCAAACTTTTAAGTTCACGAAAATAAATATACGGCTGTTTAGTGTTATGTAAAAAAAAAATATAATTCGACACACTTCACATTCCGTTGACCCAGTAACCTGAAATTTGTCAAAAAGCAAAGTCTTATAGGAATAAATCTGAAAACAGTAAAGATGTGACGCAAAAAAATAACTTTTTTTTGCCATTTGGAAATAATCTTCAAGATCCCATTCAAGAATTTAACTATTTATAAACGTTAGGTTGTACAGAACCCTCAGTGCACGCATCCGACTCGCACTTGACCACTTTTTTTAATCTTTCAAGATGGCTGTCTGTCGATTACAGTTGTGACAAATTAATTAAGAGAGATCGATCCGCACGCGCTGGGGGCCTATTATGGTCAATTCGGTAACGGCACCATATAACGAGTGGGTAACGGGCGATATTTTATTATAGCACGCGATATTCTGTAACCACTCCGAATGTAGATCGAGTGATTTACCTGATACTGTTTAACATACGGTTTTGTGAAGTCATCCGACAGTTTGAAGCGTATGAAAATGATTTAGCAGGATTTGGTTAAGCTTTTGTGGTTTTGAAGTGGTCATGCATAGTCGATTTCAAATAGGAGGCACGCGTCTTGTATTTGGAGTAAACTTTAAATAAGTGTTAGAAAAACTTGGCCAAGAGCGAGTCGGACTTGAACACGAAGGGTTTCGTACTACAATTTTAGAATCAAACAAGAAACTCCGATAAAATAACGTTTCTTGCATGCAAACCTGTTTTATTTTTATTATTTGCGGCAATGTTAATACACATTCTGTGTAAATTTCAACTCTTTACCTCTAGCGGTTTATGAGATACAGCTCGCTGACGAATGGACAGACAGACGGATTCCGCTATCCGTCTGTCCTTCCATTCCACTGGTTTAGTTACAGGATCTTATTGGCATATAGCATAGAGCAGTGTAGGCCGTGTGGTAACGGCCCCGACTTACGAGTTGTAGGTCGCGGGTTCAAACCCAGCTAAGCCTATTACTTTGTGTAATTTATTTCATCACCATTGCTCTCAAAACGGTGAAGGAAAACATCGTGAGGAAACCAGCATGGCTTAGAACCAAACATTCGAAGACAGTGACATTCATCAACCAGCACTGAGCCCGCGTGGTGGATTACGGCCCATTTCCTCTCCTAGAGAGGAGGCCTGATTCCTAGCAGTGGGAAAATTATGAGGCTAATGCTATGCTATGCTATCTCTTTGGCAGTGTTGTCATTTTCCGGTTACGGGTACCCTAAAAACGAAAACCAATTTGCTTGAAGTAATTCTAAAAAAGAAATATATCACTCGAGAGCTTTAACTTTTATCGTTTGTTTACTTTGAGTCTACATGAGTGGTATTTAAATTTTAGATACGGTTACTGAAATACACACAAAACATAGAGTTTAGATAGCGTTTTGTACAATAAGTTTAGTTTATCAGGTAGTAACCACAATAAATTTTGGTTTAGAACACGTTATCTACATAATGAATTGTGTTAATACACTCATCGGCAAACAATGTAGTCCAAGCCTAAATAATGAAAACCAATAAAGAAATATGGAGTAAAATGTAAAAAAAAAAAAACAAGCATTCAAGAGGAGAGCGGTAATGCATGGCGTAGAGGGGGCAAGACGGCATAAGAAAACGTCATGCCATTTGCCGTTACGATTCATACGAGTCGGTTTTACTGTCAAGGCACGTGAACAGATGTTTATGTCATATCAAGGGCGTCGCCAAGGGGGGCAGGGGGGGCTACAGCTGTAAAGTAAGCCTCTAGGCTTGCTTTACAGCTTCAGAGCCTAGTTTAGTAGTGATGAATTTAAAAATATCGTCTTTTGCTCGCTTACATCATAAAAGAAAATCTTTCTTTCTTTCTTTTTTTTTAATTATCACACAACGCCGTAGTCCCAAGCTAGCAAGACCAAGCAAGAGCTTGTGTTATGAGTACTAGACCACTGATAAACATGCTTATATATTTCTAATTACATACATATTATAGATAAATTACACCCAGACACAGGACAAGATCGTGCTCATCACCCAATGAAACCCAATTTGTTCTGGGTTGGAATCGAACCCACGACCTCCGATATAGCAGTCAGGGCCACTAACTACTAGACCAACAGGCCAGTCCAATTTCAATTTTGTGCAAAACTTCACACTTCTAGTCCCAGAAGTTTCGATTTTGTGGTGATGTGACAGTCAGCCATTTTCTCTTATACTAGCTTGTGCCAGCGGCTTCAACCGCGTGAAAGTCGGTTTCTCCATACAAACAATCAACCTCCGTTTTACGCCCCTAGGGTTTTTTTTTTAATTTATTTTTTATGGTAGCTAAAACTCATCCAATGACAAATCCCGCCCTTGGGTGGCTCGGGAAATAGTGTCAGACTCTTACTGACTAAAAACCTACCCTTCCATTCATTGCCTTTGTCCCGGGGCCCGTGGTGACATTCTCACATAACCTTTGGCCCCAGTAGGCTTCGGCCCTGCTGGACAGGGGTGGAGTTTCGTAAAATCCTTTCTTAGCCGATGTCTACACCCTATAAGGAACCGCCAAATTTTAAGTTTTTTTTATTTTTTTTTATTTAACAATTCATGTACACACTAAATAATAACAGAAAAGAAGTTAGAAACAGAAAAGAGTAGGTACACACATAGGTGATGCTTATTTCTATAGAAATCTATTTCAGCATACTTGCGAAGTTTGTAGGTGTTACAGTTTCTGAGATTTCGTGATTAATCAGTGAGTGGCATTTCGCTTTTATACACCGTTAAATTTTGATCGTTTTAATCCCGTGGAGGGTCGATCCGATACATGAAACACTATCGATTTCTAAAGATAAAATAAAAAAAATAAAGTACTTTTTTTCTAAAACTCGAGTTAATATACGCACGTACGAAATAAATTTAAAACGAGTCAATGGCCTTGTAGGTAGATGTCGGTCGCTGCGTACTATCTACCTACAGGTCATTGAACTCGCCCAGCTGTCGTTTACTTAAAGAAATTAATTTCGTTCATGCGTAAAATTAATTCGATTTAAAAAAAGTACTTTATTTTTTAATTTTCTCTTTACAAATCGATAGTGTTTCATGTACTGGATCAACCCTTCACGGGATTAAAACGATAAAAATTTAACGGTGTATATAGGTATAGATATAGACTAGCTTCTAACAACAGCTTTACCTGTGCGAAAGAAAATTTATCCATAAAAGCCTTAGGCCCATGTTTAATTCCCTTGGGGATTACAATTTTGAAAATTCTTACTTAGTGCTTGCCTACGTCGCGCGTCTTGCAAAATTTCATATTCTTAGTCCCAGTAGTTATAACTGTGTGTTTTATGACAGTCAGACAGATTTTCCTAGTAAGTATATAAATATATAGATTTACTAAACACATCTCTCTAAATTTGTAGGTACCATCGTCAACAACACACTGAGTTTACTTAGTTCAATAAATGCGTAATCACGCACCTAACAGATATAAATTTATTGCATCTTCGTAATCGTGGGACAAGGGTACTTACAAAAAGAATCTATAAACACCTTCTAATAATGAGACAATAAAACATTGTGAAGGTTCTCAGTAATCGTCGGAGAAGGCACTAAACGGCCAAGTAAGGGACATATTGTACTGTAGTGAAAATGATAAAACTACATAAGTAATCATTTATGGCTTGAAATGTGTCAACATCTATAGATCGAGGAATCTTTCGGTGTTTATCGTGAGGACTGTTATTCAATACTCTTCTACTATTCATCATAAACTTAAGAACGTGAAGCCGTGGATGGATCGTCCTATAAAGTCCTCTTTACAATGTACACCATATAAGGTATAGAATAGATAGTATGAAGGAAACGTTACAAAGGGTGATATAGAGAGTGAGGGTGAAAACGATTTTCTAAAGATAAACTATAGATGAATTTTAAAGGGAGAAGAAGAGACAGTACAGCACTTTCACATAGGTTATCATACGACAATTATAAAGGTGAAGTTTGGATGTGTGTGTAGTGTGTATGTTTGTTACCCCTTCATGCTAAAACGGTTAAATGAATTTGGATGAGATTTGGGTTACAGGAAATGGATGGAAGGATGTCCTGGAAAAGCACATAAATGATGAACTTTTTATTACATATACATTATCATGTTAATATTATGAAGGCATATAGCATAAGGAATATTATTTCGTCCTTGTTCAGGCGTCTTATATAGTTGTTAAAAACTAAGCGTGTCCGGACTGCCTGATTTTACCATACCATTATAGAGTAAGAGCACACAAGTGACTTTTTTATAAATATTTTTGGGAAAAAATTAATTGCTAGCGAAGGAGGAGGCTGACCGCATCAGGCAAAGGCAACTGAGCTCACGTCCGAGCCGCCACCGGGACCGATCGGACCCGATTTTCGGACACCGCAGGCGTGGGCTTGCGGATGGCGAGCAATGGGTAGTACTGCTGTCCGACCGTCCGGTAACCGCCCGGACCGAGCCCAAGTCGTCGACAGCGCGTACTGTTCCCGCGGGCCTCAAGGAGCTGTCAGAAAACTTTAGAGGCCCAGCCTGCTGGCAAGCAGGCGGGGCTGAAGCCTACTGGGGCCAAGGGTCGGCTTCTGAAAAGAAGGCTCGGCCCGAAAGGCAACGAAGAAACTGGGTAGGTTTTTAGTCAGTGAGAGTCTTACGTTATCTCGCGCTCTGCACAAGGGCGGGAGATGTCATTGGATGATTTTACCTACCTGAAACAAAACATGGTGTCAAAATTATTTGAATCGGTTTACTTACTGATTCTGAACAAACTATATTCAGCTTTCGCATATACTAAAAATAATGTTGTGTAGGTTTCGCTATTGAAGACGCAGGCAAAAGTAAGTTCCATAAGCAAAAATGTAACTAGGTGAACTTTGAAGTACAACTATAAACAGCCTCCAATTTATCATAAACTAACCTCTAAGAAATATTGTTTCGCATATTTATTTAACTGGCAACACTAATGTGCGATCACGTTTACGTTTATGCTCGCAACACTGGCGGAAAGTCGCACATGCGACCGACGCACGCGCCTTGCATAATTCCCTTTCTTTAGAAACGAGACCTCTCCTCACATCTGTACCTCTACCATGAGTTTTAAGCAATAGTATTCGTCGCTACTCGATATCGACTCCGTAAATATTTTGTATGGCAAATTTTGGTTCTGCAAGTGACTGCTAGAGGCGCTGCAAAATTTGCCATACAAATTCGCGTCGATATCGAGTAGCGACGAATACTATTGCTTAAAACTCATGGTAGAGGTACTGACCATTCATAGAGCCTATTATGTATTTTATAGTCATATAAACGTTAAAGACATAACAATTAACAGCTCAGGTATAGGGGAAGTAACAAATTTCTATTTGATTTGTAGTTTATTGCAAGTTTACGTGTTGCTATAACTCTTGAGCAGTTTGGCAACTAAAATAAGTGAATACGGCGGCGTAGTTGGCGCAGTAGTTGAGCGATGGGCTGCTGTGATGAGTGCCGTGGGTTCGATTCCGCACGAAACCAATTTTTGTATGGTCAGTGATCCGGGTCTAGGTTTCTTCAGTATGGTGTTTTACATCTTTGTGAACGCACTTACGATACAGGAGTTAATTCTAGTGTTTGATTTAAAAAAAATGTAATAATAAAATATATATTTAATAGTACCTAATCTATAAAATATAAGCCTTAACATATTAATCTGCTATTAAGTCACGTGAGATATTGTGATCGTTTGACCGAAAGCATAATATAATTAAATAGCAATAAGAGCAGTCGAATAGTGTTTGAATATTATGCCTAAGTGGCTTTTGAAAACACAAGATAAGTGAAAGTGGGATTCTCACTGAGACACGAGACGGTCATGGGACTGACCCAATGCAGGACAAAGGCTTCTTCTCAAACAGAAAAGGCATAAGTATTATTCACTATTCACTCATGGTCAAGGAAGAATAAGCATTCATAACGCGTAGAGTCAAGAAATAGAATGCCAGAGTCAGTATTTCCTGATAGCTACTACCTGGAGGTCTTTAAGTCAAGAGTGAATAGGTTATTTTTAAGTAAGTGTAATCTATCGTCATCCTCGCTTAGTGTCAAGGGCGAGTCTATCAAATAAAAAACATAAATTTTCCTAGTATGGAATCTCACGTACATACTTACAGGGTGTAATAGAATTTAGTCGTTATATTGTAAAAATTATAAAATTTATAAAATTCGTTATAAAATTCCGTATGTGCCGTAGAAATGGAAATGAGGTAGAATAGGAACGTAGCTAGACAAATCACGGTCTAGTTGTTACAATACAAAGTAAAAGTCAGGTCGGCAGACATCACGAATTTGTCATCGTATAGTTCGCATACCAAATGCGACAATAATTGTTTCGTCTGCCCCTGTCTTAATTTTTGGAAGTGTACTATATGGTTTTGCACTAGATTTCGATTTCGTAATCATCATTATAATTTGGGCAGTTAAACTAATTATGTACTTTAATTAGCTATGTTTTCGGAGTGTTTAAATAATGACAATTTAAATTTTAAATCATCTCAACCTCAAAACACTAATTTTAGACGAAGCAACGACAGTTCTCTTGCTAAAATACCTCATCTTCCATTTCCCTGAATCTGTTATAGATATGCCGATTACCTACTATAAATATTTTGTTTGGTTAGGATTTGTACCCTGCTTTATCTGTCGTAGAAAAATTTCCATTTGATTGCGACATCGTCTCGCAATTTGCTTGCGACCAATGATTTGCAAATAGCCAAATATTTTGAGCGCGCACCCATGTCGGAGGTGCGGAAAGTACTCGAGACCTCGATGTGTCGTGCTTTGAATGATAATCCTACAGCTATAGGTGATTAGACCAGAAATACCCAAATACATAATAACTATGGAAAAGCAGATAAGAGGGAATGTCAAAAAAAAAAACAATGAATAAAACAAATGTAATAAAATATATATTTAATAGTACCTAATCTATAAAATATAAGCCTTAATAAATTAATCTGCTATTAAGTCTCACGTGAGATATTGTGATCGTTTGACCGAAAGCATAATATAATTAAATAGCAATAAGAGCAGTCGAATAGTGCTTGAATATTATACCTAAGTGGCTTTTGAAAAAACACAAGATAAGTGAAAGTGGGATTCTCACTGAGACACGAGACGGTCATGGGACTGACCCAATGCAGGACAAAAGCTTCTTCTCAAACAGAGAAGGCATAAGTATTATTCACTATTCACTCATGGTTAAGGAAGAATAAGCATTCATAACGCGTAGAGTCAAGAAATAGAATGCCAGAGTCAGTATTTCCTGATAGCTACTACCTGGAGGTCTTTAAGTCAAGAGTGAATAGGTTATTTTTAAGTAAGTGTAATCTATCGTCATCCTCGCTTAGTGTCAAGGGCGAGTCTATCAAATAAAAAACATAAATTTTCCTAGTATGGAATCTCACGTACATACTTACAGGGTGTAATAGAATTTAGTCGTTATATTGTAAAAATTAAAACAACTATCTTAAAAAAAAACATTCCGAAAAAAAAATTAATGTCCCATACTAACTGATAAGCTGACGATAGCTTTGTATGGAAAGTATTTTTTTTTAATATTGACTATAAATTCATTCTATCCAAAAATATTTTCAGTTTAAAGTAATTATACTTTGCCAAATACTTATCTTGAAATGCATAAATTAAAAATTGGGAACTTAACTTATATGAGATATACACATAGATATGCTTAAGGCGTTCATACAACCTCAATAAAGATTGCATGCTTAAACAAACTGAACAGTTGCGTTCCGCATAATTCCACAGAAAACCGATGCATGTCCTCACTGAAGGAACCAACCATGCACATCATTGACAAGCGCAGGACCAGTTCCATTACAGGACAACAGTACCACAGCACTAGACCGGAAAATTGGCCTCAAGGAGAAAATTAAACATGACTGCCAGTAAAGACTCGACCTTTGAGATTTCATTACAAAAAATCGTAATGCTAATGTAAGCAGAGTAATACGAGTATCATCATCTAAAACTTTAATATTATAAAGAATGGCTAAAATTGTTTATTAATTGGTTCATTTTGTTTATCTGCACTACAAAATACATATACATAGATCGTTGATGTGGCTCAGAAGGCTGCCCAGCTTAAGTGGGATCAAGCTGGAAATGTTTTACCGTAGATCGATCGAACGGTGAGCCCAACTCAAAATTGATGCACGAGGTAGTCACTGTAGAGCACAAATAAGATGGTGACTTAAATGTCTTCCTTAAGAATTGGAAAGAATTTGGCCCACAGAGGGAAAGCATGGAAGAAGTGGAGGTAGGCCTTTGCCAAGCCAGGACAATACAGGTCAGATATTTATAATAACAATTTGATTTTAAAAGGTAATCTCTGGTAGTAACGTAAAAAAATATAATTATTGATTGGAATCCTTAATGCCTAAATACATTTGACAATAGTGGAGAAACAAATTAACGGGAAACACTTGAATGATGGACATATGAAATTAGGAAGTCTGTCAGAAGAAAGAGTCCTGCACTTGAGTGTAGGACTCTTTTTTTCTAAGTAGTATGATTCCGGACTGCAATGATACGAATGATGAAAATAACAAATATAACACGAACCAAGAAGTAAGCAGACATTAGCTCATTATAGAATTTCGTATAGACGATAGTGGAGAGTGTCATAGAATTTATTTTATGACGAAACACAAAAGCGAGTTGAGTTTACAATATCAAAATCGCGCGAAAGTTCTGGATGAAGGACATACGGAATTAGAAAGAGTGAGTCCAACACCCAACAGTCGGTACCTAATTCCGGATGAAAATGACGATAAACGATGAAAACAAGAAATATAACACGGACGAAGAAACAAGCAGAAACTAGCTCGTTATAAAATTCCGTATGTGCCGTAGAAATGGAAATGAGGTAGAATAGGAACGTAGCTAGACAAATCACGGTCTAGTTGTTACAAGACAAAGTAAAAGTCGGGTCGGCAGACATCACGAAATTGTCATCGTATAGTTCGCATACCGAATGCGACAATAATTGTTTCGTCTGCCCCTGTCTTAATTTTTGGAAGTGTTCTTTATGGTTTTGCACTAGATTTCGATTTCGTAATCATCATTATAATTTGGGCAGTTAAACTAATTATGTACTTTAATTAGCTATGTTATCTGAGTGTTTAAATAATGATAATTTAAATTTTAAAACATCTCAACCTCAAAACACTAATTTTAGACGAAGCAACGAGAGTTCTCTTGCTAAAATACCTCATCTTCCATTTCCCTGAATCTGTTATAGACATGCTGATTACCTACTATAAATATTTTGTTTGGTTAGGATTTGTACCCTGCTTTATCTGTCGTAGAAAAATTTCCATTTGATTGCGACATCGTCTCGCAATTTGCTTGCGACCAATGATTTGCAAATAGCCAAATATTTTGAGCGCGCACCCATGTCGGAGGTGCGGAAAGTACTCGAGACCTCGATGTGTCGTGCTTTGAATGATAATCCTACAGCTATAGGTGATTAGACCAGAAATACCCAAATACATAATAACTATGGAAAAGCAGATAAGAGGGAATGTCAAAAAAAAAACAATGAATTTAAAAAAAGTTAAAGTGTTTGTAACCTACACCTACAAAGAATTTACCAGCTTCTGCATTTTAAATTCTTCTCCATTTTTAAACAGATATAAACGCATATTATATGTGAATATCTAAATTTGTCGTTTTATAAGCATAGAAGTTGGGATTTTTATACACTTTGAAGTGAGATTTAGGGCCTTTTTAAGTTTTATTGATCTCTCAAAAGCCATAATATAGATTGATTGGTTTTTATACTAAACGTTTACAATAATAGCTTTCCTAAATTTATTCAAGTTGCATATTTATAGGTGTTAAAAGAAAAATTAACACAGCAACAAAATATTTAATCATTTATGCAAAGTGGACATTTTGTTTAATTAATTAATTATGTTAAACAAATATATCAAGGTTAATTTAAGTAATTTAATGTCTCAAATGTCAACAATTTACAGTTTGGTTTTGATTTTGAAGGCTGGCAGAAAATTTATAGTTTTTTCTAACATGGTGCGTATGCGTGGTTCCGCGACGGTGACACAGGCTCTTGACCGAAGGTTGGATGTCCACATCCATCTTAACTGCAGTAATATCACTTTGGTCAGATAAATTTTATTACTATATTCAAAATAGTTTAATAATTCTGTTTTTTTTTTTATCTTGCCAATAGAGTTATGAGTATATACATGTAGATGGATGGAGAGGAAGAGGGAGGCCAAAGAAAAGATGGATAATTGTGAGAAGTTATATAAAAGAAAAAAGAGTTAGTGATGACACTTTGATATATTTTAATTTACCGAAAAGTAATGCGTAAATTGTAAGCTACGGTACACAATTGTTTGACAGTTTACAATTGCTAGATAGATTATAATCTAACCTATTTTCAATTTTACGGTACAAATAAATTAATAGGTATTACATAAATTCACTGAAATAAAAAAATCGTTGTAAATATTTAGAAATATGACGTCACAAATATCCTCTACGTCACTGTTGATCGGAGATGTCCCAAACGACGGACTGACAGAAGAGCACCATCTATAAAAAGTTATCACAATTTGTTTAGTGTCGAAGCAATGAGATCATTCTGTTCTTCTAGTTTCATTCGCCATCTTATTTCTAGCAGCTAATAAAAATCACACAGTTATCGAACGTTTTTAAGCGTTCCTTGCAAATTATTGAATATGTAGGTATGCATATTTATTTAGGTCGAATCTTGCAAATAAATTTTAAAACAGTTCCCTCTAACCGATTGGGTTGAAATTTTGCAGACATGTTCAGTTTGGATGACAATGCAAGCTTGGTTAAGTGACCTCATTCTAAGCCCCAAATGGCGGATTTCTGATGATGGCGAACTTTTGTTCACCCCCGTGATAAGGGTATCAATTAAAAGGGGTTGTTGAGTAAGACATGAAAAAAACTACGTCACAATGAATCTAATATGGCGGACAATTCTGTAAATATTTGTTTTTATTAATATATTTGTAACAATATCTTGTTTATTTCAACTAACAGTACCTATAGTAATAATAAATACTTAGGCGGATTTAAGGCAGCAAGGCATTCTCTACCAGTCAACCTTTAGACAAACACGTATGCCCAGTTCACGAAACCTAAAACTGCTCAACATTCAGTTAACACATTTCATAACCTCTACAAACGCATAAATTGGCGCCTCACTCGATTGAAACCATAGATTAAAAAGGCGGGAAACCTGACCATCACTTATCGGAGTTCGCATCGCATATAAACTGGAACATTATTTTTTTTTAAAAAGAATAGGAAGCTGTACTTCTGGTCTATGGCTGTGTAGACTGTCAAGCAGACACCCTCATTACTACGCGGTGAGCATGCTTATTACAGAATATTAGCTGCGATACATTGCCCTTTGCATTACACTGTGGTTTTTTGAATTTACTCAACTGTGGGAACTTAGGAGTTGTTTAGTGTTCGTGTAAGCAGATTGACTAATTTGGAGGAGACATGTCTGATGTGATTTTCTCATCTCGTTATGATTATATTAGATGGTCTTTATATCTAACGCGTATACTGCACACATCCCGGCCGATTTATACTTTAGGTTTTTT
Organism: Leucania comma; assembly: GCA_958295575.1. Taxonomy (NCBI): domain Eukaryota; kingdom Metazoa; phylum Arthropoda; class Insecta; order Lepidoptera; family Noctuidae; genus Leucania; species Leucania comma. The sequence goes on along the minus strand of OY282480.1, from coordinate 13,023,546 downwards.
CTAGGCTAGAGCCTATTCAGCTCTTAATAAACGAGTGCAATTCACCATCAATTATGCACACTGCTTACCATTAGGGAAGATCGCAGTCAAGCACTGAATTATAAATATATTTTAAAAGAAAGAAAAAGAAATCGCTTTAGGTTTCTAAGCAAGTGAATTCTACAACTACTGTGGCGTTATTTATTTTTTTACATTATATTGTTAAAGCCTGAATTTGTTTCGATGTTTCTTCTCAGGGTAGTCAGCTAGAAAATACTGGCCTTAGCCAGTTTAAACTGACGAAAAAATTGACGCGTAAAAGTGTTTTTCAAAACCTATTTGCAAAATAAAAATTATTTATCATTTGTCATGATACTAGTACTAGTCTTCTGCAAAAAAATTGAACCAATTTACTTATATTTTTGTTTCACGGTTCTTATACCAAACCATTGTAAAGTGTGCAGCTCCTCATCCATATTATGATTTAAATCAGCAATTAATTCAACCTAGACTACAACCCAGCAATCGAAAAAAACGATACAACCTAACTAATAAATATTCCACAAAGCCTTAGTAATATTACGAATTATTTCAATCAGTCATCCATTTCCTGAGTAAAAAACCAGGAAGAGTTGAGCAGCTTAGTTCTGGGCAGTTACTCGTACGCTCCAGTGAGTGCTACCCATCGTAGCATATCGCACCCGTCATAACCAAAGACCGTCATAACTAAAGACCACGCAGGGTTTAGCGAATATCATCTCTAAATACCTGCATTCCAGTACACTTAAGTTCCAGAATCATTGGCCCCTTCGGTAATTGCTCCTAAGTGAATGAACGGGCAATGCGTATCGTTTATTGTTTGTTGAGTATGAATTAGGTAAGGTTATGAAATGCATTAGTTTATTTTATTTTAGTGGATTTTTTGATGCTCGCTTTTGGAACTGGCTTGTAAGACGTTCTCGTAATACCTAATAGATTTGAGTTGTGCCGACATAGACGTGGGAAATATAAGATTGCAACTTAAGATTAGAAAAAAAAAATTACGGCTTTTAAGTATATATAACAACTTTGTGGGGAGCTCTAGCTGAAAGGATTAGTGTATAAGTTGTTGTGTGTGTTGTTGTTGTTGTTGTTGTAGTGGATTAGTTGTTATAAAGTTAAAGTTCGTCTCTTTCGCTCGCACTCACGGATGAGTACCTACTGCCACGCGCTCGTATCATTAAAGACGTAGCCTGGCTGGTTGTTAGAACCATCAAAAACGTCTGACTACTGAGGAAACATTATCTTACCATTACAGAAGAAACATATTACTAAAAAAACAGCTTTTATAGTGAAACGTATGCACCTACAATTAAATTTTATTGAAGTTTAAGGTTGTCTGGCGAGGGTTTGCCACCACACGAAGTGTCTGGCAATAGATTACTATGATTACTAATACCATCCAGAAGAATATAATAAGAAATTGACCTTTATAAACAAACAAATTTAGTGGCTAAATTACACACCTTTGTCACTTGTTACTTGCCAAAGCCACCATAACTGAAGTTAAGGCATCGTTCCTACCTGTGTTGGGGACATATATTGGCAAACTATAAGCTTCTATAAAAAGATGAAAATCTGGCAGCTACGGCCTCTTAAGCTGTTATAATTCCCATGAAAACGAAGAAATAAGACAAAATTTAAAAAAAATAGACAGCATTTTAGTGGCTTGCTAAGTCCCAACCCTGCTTTATGCATACTCTAACACAAATAACAACTCAAATAGAAAAACGCAAACTTATTACACGTAATTAATATAGCGGTACCGTCAACTCTCAGTAAAGAAACAGAGCTTCTACACGAGAGTGCTATTACGTTAGTTTACAAGGTTTCGGCGCATTATAGTCGCATGTCAACTAAACAAATACATAAACATGTAGGTTCGGTGAATGGTCGTATGTTGTGAGAGGTAAGACCACCCTGAGACTAGGCCGCGAGAATATGACCGATTTTCCGCGTACCATTCAAGGCTTTTCAGTTAAACGACTATGAAGTTCAGTGGAATTGAGTTGCTTTGTATTTCTTGGCTAAGAAAACACACTGAAAATGAAGTTAAACACACAGTGCCTGTATTGTTTTTGAAGAACTTCACAATACTTTCACGCTCAAGGCGGCGTTAGTACGTGGAATTTGTTTTATTGGCTAGGTTTCGTCTATGGGTATGAAATATATAAAAGGGAATTGTAGTTTTTGAGTCGCTAAGTTAGGTAAAACCTTTAATTTGGAAGAGATCGGTACAAATGTACTTTCTTATTTGTTTACACCAATTATTTCACAAGATTCGTGTATCTTTTTCTTCTTTCTCATTTGAGTACATAAATATATAGATATAAATTATATATATTGCATTTGTAGTAATGTATAACATAAAGTGTGTTATAATTGGACCTACTATAATTTATCCCTGTATCACCCAAAGGATCATTTGGTAGAAAATGTCTTAAGCCTGCCTTGCCAGCCTTTGTACATTTGTGTGCATAAAGAATTAAAAAAATAATTAATAAATATGAAATTTATTGAATTTTCCATTCGTAAACAGGTAAATTAGAGTAGCTCTTTTTTGAAAATCATCATAAAACTTTTCCTGCTCTGGGTGGAGCAATAGGCAGTGTCAGTCTTTTACTGACTAAAGACCATCCGTGTTCTTCTGCCCTTTGCGAGGGCCATGGTGACCCTTTTGAACAGTCTTGTAGTTACGTGGTGTTCTATAACTTGATTTATCGTGTTTATCGTCGGTGTCCACAGTTGTAGCACGTTGGTTTAACAGCATTAAATGGAGATGAACGCCCATTGAATGGGCGGAGTCGACACACCTGTTGACACGAGCCGGTGTTTTCTATCATGACTTGTTTATTAAGAGAAACTTACCTTTCTTTATAAAATTGTGTTTGCGTTGAAGTTTACGTAATTTGAAAATATATTTTATTTACATTTAACCATTAGGTTAATGGCTAAAAAGAAGACCATACTGTTACTAACTTGTGTTTAATAACATTATGGTCTTCTATTCTTTCGAATAAGTTATAAATATTTTAAATAGAATGGAAAGAAGATCTTTTAGGGCACATTTTTGTCTTTTCTGAAAGTCAACAAAGAAAAATGGTATCTATATATATATGTTAGAACTAACCATTTTAACGAAAAGACCCAAAAATTATCTCCTTTACTTTTTTCACTTCTTTATAAAACCTACTTTTTATTTAAGACTAACATAACAAAAAATAATCCTACAATGTTTCAACTAAGAGATGGTCCAAAGGGAAATGGCCGTAATTCTTAATGTAGGCACAGTATAAATTAGGTGAATGTCACATGATTTCCATTCTTGCTCTAGGACATAAGTGGTTCTAGTTATCCCACGATATTTTCCTTTGCCGTTTTTAGAACAATGGTGATGAAATAAGACATACAACTTGTACCACTGATCCCCCTGCTCTACTAAAGACTAGTACCAATCCAAATCTAACTCCCAAATTCTTTATTTCAGAGTGAACAACAACCCCTAGAAGATGAATGCATAAGGTAAGAACACGACAATCAAACCCACGAATATTCTGAAGACAGATACGTAATCGTTACATCTTAGGCCCACGGACGCGTACCTTCATATACGCATATTCTTATTATACATTTGGCCCTTACATACAAAACAGTAAAATCTGTCGACGAAGCAACAATGACACGACGACGGCACAAAGCTGTCGCTGCTGTACACCAAGCTTAAATGACAAATACTCGCCTATGAATCTACAAGTCCCTGGCATAAGGCTTACTGTAAGCCTAAAGTGGTGATCGATGTACGAGCCTATAAAAAACGTCGGTTTTACTTATCGACTAGCGAGTAAAACAGTTTTGAACGACGAGCCGAGTAGAACATGAAGCAAACACGATGAGTTGCGAGCCAAGCTCGTCGTTCATTGCAATGATACACCGGCGAACTTTGCCGACGAGCCATAAGACCGCGGTTTTACTCGCCCGTCGATCAGGGCTTTTAGTCATCTCCTTAGCCTTTTCCCAACTAAGTAGTTTGAGGTCGGACTTATCAGACCTCTACTACCCAGTTACTGAGTAACACGATACTCCTTGGAATAGACTAACGTTTAGACATTCTGGTGTCTGACTACCTGTAACGACTGCTAATATCCGATAAATCTTAGCATTAAACATAAAACATCACATCACATTGTCAATGCTTCTGATTGTAATAATAATGATGAATGTTGGACAGAACTGTTGTCTATCACGCGTCAGTGATAGTACAGTGAGATTAGATAAAGTCATGCTTCTTGTAGGCACGCTGTACTTGTCTTTAATTAAGTAGTAAGTAATTAGTTTATAAACAGTCGTGTAATGTAGGTGTATGAAAAATTAGTATACCATCACACTTTCGCCTTTATGATCACGGCGAAAGTTTGTGAGTGTGTGTGTATGTTTGAATCTTCTTTTTCTTCCTATCAAATCCGAAGAACTAAGTATATACAACCTTATTTTTAGTATATGCGAAACCCGAAACACCAGTCTAGTATTTTTATGCAATTAATCTATGTACAAAATTTCATAACTGTATCATGAAAAATCACAAAGTTATAAGATTGTTTGATATCTAGTTGTCCACACAAACATATGGTTACCGGGCCATCTGGGCCACTGAGAGGTTATTTTGCTCCCACACTCAGCCGTGCACTTGCGCCTATTGCCCGCTATGCTCTGCTGTGACCTGTCAGTTAGCTACTGATTCTGAACAAACTAGGTTTCGCATATACAAAAAATGTATAAAAATAAACTTTAAAAAGTACAGTTTGCAAGTTTATAGGGCCAATATTTAGCAGCATGCAACATGTGACATTCAGCAACCAGTACCAGGCCCGCAATGGCCCATTCCCTCTCCTAAAGTTGAAGCCAGTCTCCCAGCAGTGGGAACATTAATAGGCTGATAATGCTCTGCTATATACCAAGCTTCATCTAAATCCGTCATTAAAACATTAAAACTTAACAAACTAAATCACTTTAGCGATTCCGTATTAATAAAGACTAAATGGTGTTCAATGCAATGGTGATACTAACTTTACATTACCGTAAGATTTTAGATTCTTAGAGTAAAAGTCTACGTTTGCCAATATCGAGAGCTTATACACATTTCAAATGAATTCAAAGCTTGGAAATGAGATTTTTCCAATCAATAATTTTCATCAAGCTTTAGATTAATGTTTTTTATCAAAAGATAGAGTAATAAACTGTCTCATTGAGATATTTCTCTAGTCTAAATTGAATTACAGCTCTCTAAACTGAGGTTGTCGTTACAAAGCCATTTATATTGCTCTTCTTTATGTCGTTTACGTAGAAAAAGTCTTTGGAGGTAATACCACAGCCATTTCAAAATGAATTCCGCTAGAAATTGTAAGGAGCCAAATAATGGAGGATAACCGCAATCCCCTGTATTTCGAGTCATATGCTCTAGTCTATTCAACCTCAATTCATCAAATTAACAGTTAGGTATAGCATGTCTTATTGTCAACTAGCTTTTGCCCGCCACTTTGTCTGCATGGACATTAGAATTGGATTCAGAGCGAGAGAGAATTAAAAATGTGCTATTGTTGCTATTTATTCATTACACTCTGCTTTCATGAACAAGTCATAAGATTTACGCGAGCAAATTCGCTGGCAAAAAAGTATTGATTAAATCATGCGGATTTCATTGCTGTTCTTGATTCTGGTCTCCTGGTAGGTTGTGAGTTTTTATTCATTATTTCAGCCGCAAAAATTCGTTAAGTTTTCTATATTTTCTATAATTCTGATTTTTCTTGCCGTAAAAACCTTTTAAATATTAGAAAAGTTTTAAAATGTTTTGATTCATTTTTACATTAGTTGATTTAAACAATTTTTTCCCTTATGGCGACTGACTAGGCCTTCAAACAGACATGGAATATAGATAATTAGAGCCAAATTCATCTTTCACCGGAATATTTTAACCCCAATAGGTTTGCAGGCAGGCAGGGTCGAAGCCTGCTGGAGTTAAGGGCCGTTTTCTGAGAGGAAGGCTCAGCCCCGGCATGATAGGCAACGAAGGAACGGGGTAGGTTTTTAGTCAGTAAGAGTCTGACACTACTTCCCGCTCCACCCAAGGGCGGGACTTATCATTGGATGATTTTACCTACCATAAAAAAAACCCCAATAGGTTATAAAATATCTTGAGAGATTATTTAAAACTTTCGATAAATTGTGAATTTTAGAACAATTGAAATAATTATAATTATTTCAATTGTTCTAAAATTCACTATCTGTACAAGAAATTCTTCTTTCATCTTAACAAGAAATAATCTATTCACGCTCGAGATATTTAATAAACTTTATAATATTAGCAATACATTGCGTGTAAAGATTTTCCATTTGGTTCAGTTAGCTACTTCGGATATATAAAATACTAAAGTTCCTTTTCTCCGATGATCTTACTACTCGTACACCTTAACAGTTTAAGCTCAGTGATTTCTGGTCACTGTGCATTGAATGTTTATAATTTAAACCATATTTTTACTGTCTTGCATGAAATGTTCTGTTCACGGTCGAGATATTTTACAAACTAATGGCATTTGCAATACGCATTTGCATGTTAATTTTTTTTTCTATTTCCTTTACTATATAAAGACTTTGGTATAAAATACGAAAGTGCTTTTTCCCTAACTACCTTACAGCTCGAGAACCTTTACAGTTTTATCTCAGTAATTAAGTTTAATTCTCCGATATTTTCGGCCACTTTGCATTAATAAATGTAAATTAATTTCATCGCCATTTAATTAATATTGCATTCTACATCTTGTCGCAATGTCGACTTGAGCTGATAGAATTATAATACGCCTTGTTAGCGCCACGACAAACGAAGATATAATAGCAGCACTGAATCCAGGGTTCCCACAAACCCGATAGTTATATTCAATTATAAATAATAATTTGTAATCAAATCTTAGAATTTCAAACACTATACAAATATTTTGACAATATTATTTATTTAATAATAGTATATATACACACACATATTAATAGAAAAGAAAAGAAAGGAAACAGAAAAGTAGGTACACAGGTGAAGCTTTTCAATGAAGGGATTTCATTTAGAAATTATTCTAATGAATTTTCTTCCCACATAACCGCAAAAGGAAATATTCAAAGAGACTTCATGTATAAGAGTAGAAACAAATATAAATCCATAAAAACCACTTTGAAATATTATATCATAAAATAAATATACATATTTAAATAAGTTTAATATACAGAATCGCATCATAAGATGCTTAAATAGCAGCACAAAATGGAAACATAGTGTTCTATAACACACTTATTTAAAAAAATACAAATTTTAGTACTCCTAATGTCAGCCGGTGGCGAGTTCCATAACTAGTGTAGGAGTAGAAAACGTGTCTAGTAGAGAGAGGACATAAGGAGATTCCTAAGTCACGACCAGCAAAGTGCATCAAAGGACGGGAGTAGATGATTTATATCCATTTCTTCCTGCGTCAAAGTTTCCTAAGTCGAATAGAGAGTCACTTTAGTATCTTGCGAAAGCCTGAAAGATTAAGGTTATACACAAAACTACTACAAATACATAAGACGAATTATCTCCTAATAACGAAGATTACTAAACTGGTTCATTAGCCGGCAAGAGTCTTCCCAATCTATAATGTAGACTTGGCACCGCACTAATCAATATTGGGCAATGCCATTCTCTTCCTTTCACTTATAGAGAAGTTGCACTTTGTCTCATCAATTTTTATATAACTCATCCAATGCATTAAAAAAAAAACGTAAATATCATAAACAAATGTTGCATAAATGATAGCCATAATCTATAAACATCACATTACAAATGTCTTACATTAGAACTTGCAACCAGTTTCCACATAATACGTTATGACAGAACGGAAAATGACACGAAGCGATCAAACCGATAGCAAAATATCAAAGTATGCGGAGAATTTAAATGAGACGCGATTCTATCTCGTGAATGATGTTAAGTGAGAAACATATGACAGGTATGCCAATACTGATCGGTTACTTGAAATATTTTTTATTGAAGTCATTTACCGGGCTCTGGTTCAAATAGATGGTTTGAATTTAATACGATATAATTCTGTGCCACTTAATTTTTTTTTTTTTTCTGAAATAATAATGATGTTCTGAATAAGTCGGATTGACTACGTGTCATATCGGTAAAGCATTTCAATTCCTTATATTTCGGTATTTTCGGTAGTCTATATCAACTCGTAGAATTTCACTCTGACTGAGACTTCTTAGTTCCTATTCTCCGAGATTATTGATATCTGCGAAAGCTATTTCCCTAGATAGGCTGAGCTCAATAAACATACCTATAACAAAATATAAGCCCAGAGGAAGCTTGTATTCTTTTAACATTGCTCCTACAGTGTTTTCTCTAAGTTTTGTGGTCATTACGAACTTTACTACTACACGATAATTGCCATATTGTGGTCATAGTGCCATAATTATGTAGTGAACGATTACGATTTATCCATGCCATGCTTGACCAACACAACGTTGCTAAACCCCAAATACTCAATTTATCCATTAAGATAACCACAAACATTACTGGGATTCGAATTATACCTACATCTACTGTTGTATCATTTTTGTTGCAGAATATTAAATTTTGTTTATATGCACTATCCGGTTGTGCTTGGCCTGGTGACCGATTGCTATGCAATATAAACCTGTCTCTTTTATAGTGACTAGCCATCGATTCAACAGTTGAAGTGTGCAATCGTTTTGACAAACAAATTGATGCTTTAAATTATTCAGACTTTTATACATACATTATCGTCATAACATGTAGTACTTCAATATTAAGAGTTATAAAATTTTAGTTCTATCTTAAATTCGGGCAATCATTAGCATAGCATAGCAGAGCATTAGCTTTATATTGTTTCCGCTGCTGGGACTCAGGCCTCATCATTCTGGCTGGGTAATCATTATTTTGAAAATTCTGTGGTTTTGAAATTCAGTTGCTTGTTGTTAGTCAAAAAAGCTGCGAAAGTTAGGAAAAAAGGAATTATAATCAAATGAAAGCCTTTCATTTGATTATAATTCCTTTTTTCCTTATTGAAATCTTCGAGTTTTGGTTTATGAGATATAGGTACTATATTGTGAATAATGATTACAAAAGAGATAAGATTTGTGGAAGCGTTTTTTCAGCTTTTAAAAACCCCTCTGTTGCGATTACAATCAAAGCCCACGATGTAATTGAAAATCTAAGCTCAGAGCGATTACCCACAATCTTCCTCTACAACCTATTACAAATCTAGATAAAGACTAATAAAATAGTTAATTGCACGTTACTAATGAAAAGCTTATAGCATCAAAGCGAGGCCTATTCCAGCGTTGAGCTCAACATGCAGACTGACAGGCACTTACTTTAATACTAGCGTGTAATGGCTGCTTTATTGTTCTGGAGTGTGAACTGATAGGTCAATAAGGAGGGGAATATGAATGAGTGCAAGTCACTTTGTACTGAGATAGTGAGATGGTTGCACTCTACTAGTATGATGTGAGAAAATATGAACATACTAGCATCCTCGCGTGAAAGTAGGTTCCTTCATATAAATTTTGGAACCCATTCCCACCCCATAGAGTTCATTTTTTTAAAAATCTTTTCTTATTTTTTTATACATTATAAATGGAATTCTGAGCACAATTTCAGCATTCTAAGACCCCGGGTTTGAGCTGTGCGTTGATGAGTTAGTGTGAAAGTCGTATTGCTCTTAAGCCAAGCAAAGGGTGAGACAACGCCAGGCTCGGTAGACCCTTCGAGTAATGCCTGGTTAATAAGTTCGAAAGAGTTGCCGCGGCCTTGCAAAGTAAAGGGCAACTAAAAGAACACGAATGGGTTTTAGTCAGTAATAGTATGATATCCTATTCGCTCCAACTAGAGCGGTAGAAAGACTAACTAGATAGGGTGATTAAGACTGTTCATCGTCAGATTCGTTCGGACATGTACTTGCAGTATACGTCAGTGATGACTGTTTCGTCATTTCAAGTATTTAAAAACAAATAAATGCTTAAACACACCGTACATAACCCCAATGGTATCCCGAAACACAGGTTTAATAAATCTAGTTCTAACTCTAGCTCTAATTAGCGACTTGCCCGAAGTTACTATTATTATTATGAGTCCGTTGTATCCCAATGCAGTGCAAAGGCCTCTTCTGTTATTTAATTGTTTTCTGTCCTTAGTCACTTCTGGCCAATGCTTGAGGTAGGAGCCCAAATCGTCACGCCATCTCCTTCTGGGCCGGCGCTAATTATACACAATTCTAGGTTTAAAGTTAATTTGCCTTAAGTCCTTAAATATTGATATTTTAGCTATACACATAGTTATTCGTTGGGCATTAGCATAATTTATTTGTTCAATATTTACTTGTGACTATTATATGTAACTATGTTGTGTCAAAAAAAATAAAGATTATAAAAAAGCAATAAAATAACTGCTCAAAAAAGTTAAAGGAAACTTTGCCTAACTTAAACATTGTACAAGTAAATACTTAGTTATGTCGTATTTATTTGGGCCTGGAATGCCGGACCTAACATTTCTAATTAGTTATATTAATATTCATTATACAAAATCAATATTGAAGTGTGATGAATTATTAACAAGTTGGAATTATGCTTAAATGAATTACTTAGTGTTTATTAAAATATTATCTACCGACTTGAGAAATGGTCCTGACTATAATGTGACTAGGATCCATATTCATGAACGATAAGATCTATCTAGAATCTAGATTTAAAATTACATACATTTGGGTAGATTAATCTCTGTAAAATACTATAAAATCTATCAGATTGCCTATACTGGTCAACTATTGCTGAGTTTCTTTCTACGTTACACAGTTCACATTAATTTAAAAGATCACAATAATTTATAAGATTAGCAATATATATAATAGGAAACGTGACTTTTATCTGCTAAACTTCCTTATCCCTTTACATTCTCTAAATACGAGTTTATTATTCCCATACACAAAGTAGCTTTGGGTATCAATTTATAAATAATAAATATGCAAAAATATTTTTTTAACAAAGTTATTTATTAGTTTTTAGCAAAACTGGGTTGTGGAGTCTAGATAGGCAGTCGTTCCATGTGAAGTATTGGAGGCCGCAATACTGTTGGAAAAAGGCTTTACTTGTCCTTTGGAAAGCGTACTTTTTCAGGTTGATGGTACAGTTAAAAATCCCAATTATGGACTTCATCGTGAACAGTTCAAATAAAACCGTACACAAATCAGATATTCAAGTGTTCCAGAACTACTATCGCGGTCTTTTCTGCCTAATCACTTAAAAAAAATCGATGAATCCTGCTGCGCGGCGCCAAACCAAACTTTGTAGTTTTCGTTTCGATTGCAAGCAAAAATGAACTTAGCGGTGGTCAGGTGGAAGTGTCTTTGATGGTACATACGGAACAGCAATTTACGTGAAAGTCAAATCAGTTAACTTTGTTCGAAAACGACATTTAGTAAAATTTAAAGCAAACGCTCGAACAGTAATTTCAAGTAAGTTGCCCTTCAATCACCCAAAGAATTTGTAGTAGATTTTTGCTTAACTTCCCATAACATTAGCCTAAGAAACAAGTTCTAAAACTTGACCGTCTAACTAGAAATGCCAAAGGAAACACCTAATGATGCAGAGGAGATAGCACGTTGTAGCTGAGTATTATTTTAATAAGTATCCGACATGCATGCCATGTGCTGTGTGCCGTGTAATTAGTAACTAACTAAGCAGTAGCTGGTAAACAATTATGTCATAGTTGTGAAGTGGGAATGGATAAGAGATAAAGAAGCAATTGATCTTACAGATCTTAAGGGCCGGTTGTAGTCTCTGGGTATTTTGAATTAAATCGGCCCAGTGGTGCTATTCTCTAAGAAAACGCAGCGTTGCCTCAACGACGAACACCCAAATAGGATACATTGTATTGTCAACCTAATGTGCCTATACATTGGATTGTTAATTCAATGTATCCTATTTGGATGTTCGTCGTTGCGGCAGCGCTGCGTTTTCTTAGAGAATAGCACCACAGGTCTTCGCGACTTCGCGGCCCCGCCACAGCTGTACCTAATAAATTTAATACAAAAAATAAAATAATTATTATTCAAGATTTTTGTTTCTGCGAGGTCCTTTTAAAAACAGGCTTTATTATTTTTTGTAACTTTCAAATATTTCCGTAACGTAATCTCATAGACATACATCTTTGAAATCAAAAATTTGCGTCAGATCCGTGATTTTTTTTTGTCAAGCAACTAATTTATATCGTGTTTTGATTTTTGCCCTGCAGTTGGTCATATAGTTAATTTTAATAACATAATTTTTCATGGTGTTCTGTTTTATATTTTTGGATTTCCAGAGGTTTAAAAAAAGTTCGAAATAAATAGAACCTGGCCTTAAGGCTATTTCCTAAGCAAGTACAGTACGGCCGACGGATCTTGGCGCGTCTGAAGTTAGGCTTTGCGAACTTTAGCGATCAAAATAAGCGCGGCAAATAAATGCCAATAACAGACAGTTGTTAACAGCAATAACAACTGCTATTGGCATTTACTTTTTCAATCCTTTTTTTTTACGATTGTATGTCGCGGTGTTAGGCTTTGCGAACTTTAGCTCTTGCTAAAGTTCGCAAAGCCTAACACCGCGACGCGCCAAGATCCGTCAGCCGTTCTGTCTGCGCGGCGGTTGTGAGTGAGTTTCAGTAGCGAATACAACTCGACAAGATTTTAAAACAACGCCATGTACTTTTCATATTATACTAGCTTTTGCCAGCAGCTTCACCCGCGTGGTAGTAAAATATATGTCTAGTGATAAAGCAACATTCTACTGAAGAAAGAATTTTTAAAATTGGTTTGTAATTTTTTTTTTCCTTTTTCTAATATAGAAATGGTATAGTAACTGTCTGTTCGTAACCTTTTTACGTCGCAACGGCTGAATAGATTGGGATGAGACAGGGTGACCATGTATTATGATAGGATATAAGTTTTTGTCCCGTAAGTATGTTTCTTTCCGCATTCAGGTGTTGTCTCTCTTCTTTCGCATTGCCACTTTATCAAACATTGCGTTGGATAAAACTAAACGCTTTTAAACCTTATTGACGATCAGGAAGGGCTTAATGAAACGCTTGCATTTCTTACAACAAAGAAACTTACAAACGGAAGCTCATAATAATAATCGTAACAGAAGACATGCAATATCTAACATAAAAGTACCGGACTATAGCTTACAGCTAGATGGTAGCTCAGCAAGTCATCGTTTTATGAACTCCATAAACCATGATTACAGTCATGGTCATTAAAAATTGTAAAAGCATCGGTACAATGTTGCTAAGAAGATTATTTGAGGAGAAATATAATAAGTTTGTACCTACCAAGTTATTTTATCTGGCTCTAAGAGACAGCGATTTTAAGAGACATATTTTTTTCTGATTGTCACATTTTTTTTTCATTTGATACACCGCAGAAAATAATAATAAGTATAATTATTTAGCTAGTCCTTAGGTAATAAGAACTAAGAGGTACGATCTACTTTGAAATCGCAATATTTAACTAAATATAACTGCCGCACTAATTATACAAACGCAATAAGGAAGGATTTTTAGAAAATTGAGTTACTCATAGATTCGGATTCCTCGTAATAAGCTCTATATAGTTAATTAATCTTAAAAAAAAACTATTAATAACCTCCTTACTGCACTTTAAATTAACTGAAGATAACTTAAGCAGACTAAAATAAAGATTTAATGAAAGCCTGTACCGAAACGAAATGAAAGTAAATATAGAATTTTCTTTGACCCTGGGTTGGATTGCCAGGTTGGGCAAAGATTTTGGTATTGCGTTGTCATCTGGAATAACTCCTTTGACTTGTAACCCAAAGTTTGAACTTTTGCCTGACTGATATTATTAGGCTAGCTAAGTCATGTGCTTTATGATAATGCACCAAGTTACCTAATAGTAACCAATAGTTTTTAGGATTTTAACCTAACTGAGGTTAAAAACCGAAGGGAAAATGTTTCTTGACTATTCTCAGGTAAGTAAGGACAGTTTTAAATGTCCAATATTGGTTATTTCTTTATGAACTTTCTTAATGCAACATCATGGAGTGGACAGCTCGTAGTAAGTTATGTACTTACTTCCAGCCATTTTTATACAATAAGGCAACTTTCGAAGTACGCTATATCTCAAGGAGTCAAGCATAACCGCATAGTTTAAGTATTAATATATAATTATTTTACGAGGTAGTAAACGTACCATTAACTTCTGCACTCTAGCTGATAGGAAGATACTTAGGCTCACAGGCTCAACAATGTTTTCATATTGAGTGAGCAGTGCACTTTATTGCCTATAAAAATGATACCTATATCTATAGATACCTATATCGGTAAACTGTCATAGAACTTACACTTTGACTCAATAATCTGGATCATCATCATATCAGCCAAAAGACGTCCACTGTTGGACATAGGCCTCCCCCGTGTGTCGCCACAATGAACGGTCCTGTGCAGCTCGCATCTATCGAGTTCCCGCAGCACTTGCCAGGTCATCGGTCCATAATTTGCATGCAACAAAGAAATTCAATTATTAATGTTTATCGTAGGATACTTAAATTCGTAAGCGCGGGCTTGCGGACGGTGGGCAGTGGGTAGCTCGCTATCCGTCCGTCCGGTAACAGACCGGTCCGAGCCCAAGTCGTCTACGGCGCGCACTGTTCCCGCGCGCATTACAGTTTGCTGACACAAGAAGGTGTCAGCAAACTGTAGGGCCCAGAAGGGCTGAAGCCTACTAGGGCCAAAGGTTTAGGTGAAAATGAACCCCGAGGCCCTGGATCGAAGGCAATGAATGGAACAGGGTAGGTTTTTAGTTCTGACACTATCTTTCACCCCACCCAAGGGCGGGATTTGTCATTTGATGATTTTACCTACCATAAAAAAGGATACTTAAATTGTAACTCATTAAAAGTTTTGCGGGCTATTGACAAAATTACAATTGCCTATACTATTATTAATAGTTACATTGATGCGTCCGAATTACATAGAGTTGTGTCAATTATTTGTTTTGAATAATTTTAATCGTTTTATGAAGCATAAGTTATTTAATCTGTCCTAGCTCAGAGGACACCGGTGTCCTCTCACATCCACGCCACTATAGGCCTTAATTCCGATGTTTAGAGTCTACTTTTGTATGAACAAGTTGGGTAGTTGTGGATCGAAGTGTTATATCCCATTTTGTCACACTGTAGCTCGAACCACATCCAATGTACTGTGTATACTAACATAACAAATACTAGATTATATCATTAAAAGATAAAAAAGACAGCTTGCAGCCCAAACTTAAATCTCATATAATATACATGGATCGAACTTGAGAGAAGCGTTAGATAGCGCTCATCAGCTTCAGCTAATTTACACAAGTTAGTAGACTACACTACTGAAAAAATGGTCAAATAGACAAAAATCGTATTAAAATTTGGTTTACAGTAGTATGCCAAGGCGTCTTTATTAAGTTAGACAACTAAAAATGTGTGTAGATACTTTTTAAATAAACTATGATTGATTTTTTTTTGTCGTATTTAATTTGTACAAAACGTTTTATGTATTTTCTTTTACAAATTAAAAAATCATCAACAACATAGGTCTCCTATTACAATTTCATGGATTCATCTAGTATATTAAAAAAAGCTATCACAGATTTTACTAGCGATCCGGAATTTTTGCGGCCCAGTGTATAATAAACCGTTAAATTTTGATTGTTTTAATCCCGTGGAGGGTCAATCCGTTACATGAAACATTTGCTGATCGAGTGCAATGACCTATAGGTAATTAGTGCTCAACGACTGACAATTACCTACAGGTCATTGGACTCGCTCATCTGATTAATTTCGTACATGCGTATTCGAGTTTTAGAAAAAAAGTACTTTATTTTTAATTTTATCTTTACAAATCGATAATGTTTCATGTACCGAATCGACCCTCCACGGAATTAAAACGATCAAAATTTAATGGTGTATTATTAGAATTATTATGAATAAGACCTCTTATTTATTTTGATGATTCTATTGATTTTCCGGTATCAATATTAGCTCAGTCATTTTATTAATTCTCTTGATAGATTCATAATATATCAGCCTATTTACTTCAAACAAAACAAGTGGTACTCAATAGTCTAATACCATTTCCAACTGAGTATCCCGCCTTAGTACTTATCTTAGGAAAACAAACCACTTTATATGAAGCTGTATGAAAAAACTAAAGTGGAGGTGCAATTTTACTTTCTTCGTAACACGCAGCATTCCTTATAGCACTTTTTTTAGTAAACAGAGCATCTCGAATCGTTTAAGGCGCGCGTACATCCTCCATTAAGCACTGCGCTGACCATTACGCCGCCAAGGTAGTGGCTGTTATGCAACCGCAAATGGCCGGCATTATCCCGCACGGGTTGCGCACGCGATCAATGTCATACACATCTGTCATGGCGACAATGTGCCGACAATCAACGTTCCAACCAGCCGATAGAATGTATCAGAAATCCAATGAAGAGAATTCTACGACTATATTTTGTTTTATTTCTGGTAAGTGCCGATAGTTGCCATTGTTTTGCGATCAAAAAATTTCAAATAGATGTAATAAAATTCTTGGTCCTTAAAGTAATTTTATTGCATGCTATAGAATTCACATCAAGCATTTCTCTGTAACACCAGACAATTATATTGTAATCGCAAACACAATAAAGCAGAAATTCCAATAAAAAAAATCGCTCACTAATGCGCGTTTGATGTGGTCTGTATAGCGGAGTGTGGATCGCGCGCGGATGACGCATGCGCGTGTGCCCGACGACTTTGCGGTATGCGGTTTTTCACATCACCTATCTGCGGCAGACAATAATTGAGTAACATGCAACCCTGTCACAGAAGACAAGGCGGGAAAGGAAATGGCTGGTAGAGTTGCATCGGCCGCATATGTAGGACTGTTATTATATGCTTGTTTTACATTTCCTCAGTAATCAGTAGATTAAGGAACAGTTTTCTGGTTAATTTTAGGTTTCTCTTGACAGAAAACTCTATAAATTATTCTAGTGAGACATACAAATAACAAATACCACTAATTACTTAACCTACGAGTAATTTCCGAAAACCAATACGTTACTCAAATATAAGTACCTATCCGAAGTCACTGTCAATACTGCAGTCGTCAAAATGGAAATCAATGACTACGTAGAACTTACCGATGATCACTTCACGGTTTACAAATGGTGATTTCGCAACTCATGAAACTTACGCTTTCATGCACTTCAAATCTTTCAAAAGTGATTCAGCCAAAACAAATTTGGAACATGACAACTAAAAATAGATTTTTTTATGAGATTATGGAGCAGAAGAGAATAAAAAAGAGAATAGAGACTGGCCTATTGGTCTAGTGGTTAGTGGCCCTGACTTCTATGCCGGAGGTCGTGGGTTCGATTCCCACCCAGGACAAATGTTTGTGTGATGACCACGACCATTTGTTCTGTGTCTGGGTGTACTTTATCTACAATATGTATGTATTTAGAAATATATTAGTGTGTCTATCAGTTGTCTAGTACTCACAACACAAGCTCTGCTTAGCGTGGGACTAGACAGCGTTGTGTGATAGTTGTGGAAAAAATAAATAAATAATAATAATAAATATAAGAAAATAAAAAAATATCCGTAACTGTAACAGAGTTGGGGGAGGCCTTTGCCCAGCTGTGGGAAAGTATAGGCTAAAGAAAAAAAACTGTAAACGAAACCGATATAGCTTTAGTTAAAGACAGTTTACGTTAGGTTTTTGATTGATTTTCTGTACCTCTACCATGAGTTTTAAGCAATAGTATTCGTCGCTACTCGATATCGACGCCGTAAATATTTTGTATGGCAAATTTTGCAGCGCCTCTAGCGGTCAATTGCAGAACAAAAATTTGCCATACAAAATATTTACGGCGTCGATATCGAGTAGCGACGAATACTATTGCTTAAAACTCATGGTAGAGGTACAGGTCAATCAAATGATAGTCTAGACTAGAAATAAAAGTCAAATCTTGCTATTTGTATTTTACTTTAGATGAATCATAAAAGTACTAAATAAGTATTAGTGATAAGTTCAGGTTCATTTATTCAGTAAGTAACATTAAGGTTTTAATATATTGTATGTTTGATGACGGAATAAAAAGTGTACGTGAACCTACAGAAGTAATGTTAAAAATGATATTCACACATATGTTAGTAATAATAGCATTCTTATATTTATAACATCATTAGATAAACTATTAATCCTAATATTCTTCATTGAATATTTCCGAAACTATTAGATAATCCGAAATAATTTCATATTCATATTCCGAATCTGGTAAAATATTATTTCTAAATCCACACCTAGATTCGAAATTTTAGCTCACTAACATTCCTGGTTAAAATACTGTCATTGTCGTTTTGTCACATTTTACGACACATGTCACGATCGCCTAAAACTTTTTTATCAGCCGACAGTGAATCAGCAAGTCTCGACTTTGTTCCACCCTGTCGAGGTGGGCCAACAGCTATGGAGGTCAGAAGTCATTTCATAAGGTACTGTGACCAACTTTCCAGGTATAATTGTTCTCTAATAATGAAATCACCGTAATGGATCTTTGATAGCCGTTTGATTAACGAGAATGATAAATCAATGTAATCTCAGTACTTGCGAAGCTTTGGAATAAGTTTTTGCCGTTTTGATTAAAGATTCATATTATGAAGATTCCCTCGTAGCTCATTGATTGATGACACTTTCTTGTTCGTATAAGGTGCGCTAGCGACATTGTTAGTATGTTCTTGTGTTCTTCCTGCAAACACGTTACCTTGAGTGACAAATTAACAATCATTTATATTTTTTCTAGGTATAGCTTGGAAACAATTTTCTTAAAATTTAAATAATGTTTTAAAGTAAATATCAGTGAATGGTGAAAAATAATTACTGGCTGAGCTTAAATACCTAAGTACGTACTAGCTTTATGTGAACTAAACTTGAATTTATGAATTTAAAAAACAGTTATTAAAATAACTTTTACTACCTCATTCGTTTTGCAACTTGGGTGCAACATTTCAAGTGAAATTCATAGTCATAGTTTCTTTAATAGACTCACTGAATGCAAGTTCTATATTTCAGTATGCAAAATATTTTCTGCCACTAACTCATGAATATTTCAATTTTATTTTACCACCAGTCAACTGTTAACATCGGCCATTGTTTTAACATAGACTATCAGTTGTATTTCGAGTAGTTTACGTGTTGTGATTACTCTGAGAGCCAGTCCCTATTGCCTGTCGAGCGCAATTACGTACCCATCAAGCAGTGAGTCTGTGACAGACGAGGGAATTGCAGCAAATTGCAAATAAAAGCGCCGTTTGCGCACATACGAATGCCTGGACACCATATGCTGTCTGCATTACCAGTGATTGTGGCATTTGTGGTGATATGAAACTATTACAGCTTTCCCCATCGCGCTAACGTACTACGTCTCCGAAGGCGACACTTAAAGACTTCTGTAATGGTAACGAGAATACTTTCTCAGTTGTACGTGTTTGCATTGCTCGCCTTTTTACGGTCGTCTCGAGATTGTATGAGAATGTATGTATTTGTATCGTGTTTTATAGCTCTGCTCCGTGTGAGTTCACACGTGGCGTGAACAATACGTGTCTAGTCGACTAGTGAATAGAACATAATGCAGAACTTAGACTAAATTACAAGAAACATTATTTAGAACAAGTCACAGCAGTAAAAATACTGACCTTAAATATACTTTATCTTATGAATAATAATAATATCCCACAACTATATACTACCGCCTAGTCCCAAGCTAAGCAGAACTTGCGTTATGAGTACTAAACAACTGATAAACATACTTATAAATTTTTAAATACATTCATATTATTGATAAATTACACCCAGACCCAGAACAAATGATCGTGCTCATCACACAAACATTTGTCCTGGGTAGGAATCGAAACCACGACCTCTGGCATAACAGTCAGGGCCCTTAACCACTAGACCATTGGTCATTCAAAAAGAAAAATTATACAAATTTTTAATAACTAGTAGCTCTGTTTTCCACTTCTATTGATAGATTCAAAGAAATAATTCGTCTTTGTACTGAGTAGACGTTGCGGTCAATTGTAGATTCTTTAGTAATGCCAGAGCTTCCATTTTGTCTCCATTCAAGACCCAAGACGAATTTTACAAAATTAGAAAGATACTAATCAAAAGATTACAGCCGAATGGATTCCAATAAGCATTGTAACAGTTATTTTTTCTTTTATTCTCTCGACATTATGGTTGCCTAAGTCAAGGAGAAAGAGGAACTTACTAAAAAATATTGCGTAAACGGTTAAACATGACGTTAAAGCTTAAGTGCTTACAGAAGGAGACTCATTAAAATATATTTCTCTTAATTTGTTACGCATGTAATTTATCACAAATAAATTATGTTTAAAATCTAACTGAAATTCCTGCTTATGAAAATAACATTTGCAATTAATATCTAATACTTATTTGGTTTCTTAGTGTCGCCGCATACGGGCCTCAAAAAAGGCGCCGCCACAAAAATAGGCCGCCTCAAAAAAAAGCCTCCACCGCCACACACGGGCCACAAAAAGAAGCTAGAAGCGGCTTTTTTTTTGTGGCGGCGCTTTTTTAAGGCCCGTACGCGAGGACACTTATAGGCTCTTTCAATAGTGTCAGAATGGTGTATCATTAATTTCATAACTGTTGATTTTGACAAGTTTGGCAATCTACTAATATAATGGCGTCAATATTACTTTCCAATGATCAACCACCGACACTCCATTGAGAGAAATGGCATAGAATGGTAATCTCGTACTTTCCTACATAATGACAAATGAATGTCTGCCTTATGTCATAGCAAAAACATAACAAAAACCAAACACTGATACAATAACAAAAACAAAACACTGAAAACGTCGGCTGGTGGCCGCTTTAAATAAACAGTAAGCAGTAATGTCACTTTGACTTTGACAGCTAAAAGAGCACTGACCATAAGAATAAGTCAATAAGAATTTTGCTGATTACGTACTTTTAGCAAAATGACAATGGAATCGTGTTGAAATGACGAATTTATAAAAATAGCAGACTTGGGCCCCTGGAACACAAAAGTTTGACACTATCTGTCGTTCCAAGAAGTTATTTAATGATCCCAACTCAAAAAAAAAATCATCTTGTTCAATATTTCAAAGATGAATCTTTTTAAGTTCCATAGCGTTAAATTCCTGTCCGTTACCTCCAAGTCCTCTAACTACAGGGCCGTCATTGAAGACAATTACTGCATTTATAATTCTTATGTTATCTTCCGAACAAGTTTCTTTATTGTTGCTATATCGCTTTCTTAACAAGGTTTGACAATATTGTTCGCGGCACAATGGAGTTACGGCGATGACGACCCACGATACAGACAAAGACTAACACTGATTGTGATGGTGAAACCACCGGGTTCAAGGTCAAAACCTTTCAAGCTTTACGATATTTTTATTTAGCACAGTTTTTGCATGATCAATGCGATAAATATGAGATTTTATAGTCGTACTTACTAGAAGAGAATATTTAAGAAGACAATAATCGGGTTTCTAAAGATTTGTTTGCTGTTTAATTTCCGGATAGGTATTCACTTGCCATTTAAAGACTTTATGAATTATTTACTCTTTTATTACACTGTAGTCATCTACGAGAAGTGTATGCCGATAAGTGCGAGGCACCTTTAATCTACAGGTTGATTCTAAAATGAAAGTGTATAATATCATAGACATTGAAGTACACAGTAACTTTGAATAGAATTTACTCTGGACAGCTTTCAAGCAAACAAGCCTATTATGCTGTTCGCATCCTTACAAGGGATCCACATGTGGAAACTGTGCCTACGAATGAAGAACTTGTATCGCAATACGTCAACGTGCACATTAGCATTTGTAACCGGAGAAATGAAAGTTTTCCATAACAAGATTTATTCAAGAACCCCGATGGGGATATGTTTATATGTGCATGATTTTGTGATTCTGGAAATGCGTAAACAATGTAAATTGTTTACTTTCATATTCTGTTTTAATGTCAAGTACCTATTTGGTAAGTTCAGAAAGTTCACGCAAGTGTTTGATGCGCTAATACGTTTGTCTTCATGTTCACGCTTTGTAAATGTTGACACCTTATGGCCGACCGACCATAAAACTTGGAAATACCAAAATTATTGTGACGATTATATTGTAGAAAAACTAGCTGACTCAGCAAACGCTGTTCAGTCATATCAATTATCAAAGAATTTCAAAATTGAGGTGGTGTAGTATTGGGGTCGGAGGAGCTGATATCGCTGTCAGCGATAAGACCGCCATTGTACAAAAAAAAATATCAAAGAATTTTAAAATTTAGGTGGTGTAGTGTTGGGGTAGGAGGACTTGATATGGCTGACAGCGATGAGACCGCCATTGTATCCTTAGATTTAAGTTTCTGTGTAATTGTTATTATTTTTGTGTACAATAAAGATTATTCTATTGTATTCTTACCCATTCTCAGACCTAAAAACATACACAATAAAAAAAAAACATGTTAAATCATTTCTTAATTAATTCTGAGGAATACGATAGCAAACACTATTTGTGACACAATTTTTCTGGAATAGATATTCGGCAGCATAAACATAACTTTTCTCTTTGTTGATGACACGACAAATAATTACCTACTCATGTTAAACGGTATGCAAGTATTATCAATAAAATTGTAGGGCTTAATTTCTTCCTATAAACCTACGAGTACTAGCGGTAAGCGATGGTTAACCACCACGCGGATACGATTAAACCTCTCGCTTCTATCACAGCTAACACTGAATTTTTTGCCACTCTTTAATAGCGGTGATACTCATAACAGACGATTCTTCCGTACGTCAGCTGTCTCATTAAAATATCTGCAAACGAACGATGCTTTCTTTCTTTTATGTCTTTAAAAACAATGGATATATCTTCTTAGAGTCTGCTATTGATTTCCTACCACAAGTTTGGTCAAACTTTTTGTGTTAAGCTTTGAAATTAAATAGTGATTTACTAAATGCCCGATCAAAAGAAAAATCCATCAATTACTGATGAAACCAGCTATATAAAATCAATCATGACCATTCTGGACCGAAAATAAAAACTGAAAAGAAGGGGATCTAATTTGTGGCACGAGGACTGAATTCAAGATCCAGAAATTCTTCTAACCCATTACCGATCCTTAAAACGCAACTGAAACAATTTACCACTACGTGCAGTGTCTATCTACTTTAAAATACGGTACTGGAAAAGAAACTCCCTTCGTAAGTACATTTTCTGTAAAAAATTGACGTCGAAATTGTCTGTACCTGAAGCGAAAATCGAGTAAGTCTGTCTAGTGAGGCGACACACCGTTTTTACCGCTCGGAACACAGTAAGCGCTTCGTCTCAGTACACAATAATGAATGCGCTATTGTCTCTGCCATTCAATCTACGCATGCTTGTTTACCGTTGCCTG
Organism: Leucania comma; assembly: GCA_958295575.1. Classification (NCBI taxonomy): domain Eukaryota; kingdom Metazoa; phylum Arthropoda; class Insecta; order Lepidoptera; family Noctuidae; genus Leucania; species Leucania comma. The sequence goes on along the minus strand of OY282480.1, from coordinate 12,999,962 downwards.
TTTAAATTAATATATTTCGGACTTCAGAATACATTTTGTGGGATTGACAGGACCTTAATTGGCGATTGTTTAGAATTCAAATGCCAGGAAACAGGTACATCTATAATGAATTCACTTGATCGACTGGTGTTAAGAGGTAGAGTAAACATAGAAAAGAAATAGCTGAATTATAGACTACAGTAACTAGAGGTCTTGATTGATCAATTAATCTAACAAGCAGTAAGACAAATGTGTTAGTTAAGCGTATGATACTAAGTAATCTAAGTAGTTCGTATATCGGAGGATCATTAATTACATCGGTTTTATCTAAAAGATGTGTGATAAGTGCGAGCAATGAACATAAACAAGATGATGCGTCCCGAAGCCCACGGTAAAGCGGTTCATCAATCAAGTGTAATGGCCAAGATACTGTAATGACGTTACCTGCACACCTCCCATTTGCATAGGATCGAGGCGAGGATTGTAATGAGGTAAATAATTACATTGTTGCCATCTTTTTTGTGCATTTTGTGGTTAAAAATACGATTAACTATTAAATTTTTATGTCCTTATAGAGAAGAAAGATAGATCTGAAAACAATAAATCAAAACCAGATTAATAGTGACTTAAAGTCTTTTTTATATAGCATGAGTAGGATGACAGCAGGAAGAAAATATGCATCTTTAAGATGACAGAAAAGAATAAGTAGCTGCATAGTATGAATCCGACAGCTCTCACCTGCAACACCCTATAGCAATTGTAGTGCAGTCTGAAGACTAAATGGATTTCATTCAGTAACATTTTGATAGATTTGGTCAGTACTTGCACCATAAAGAAACAATTGAATAAAATTATCTGAACGCTTTTCTATTACTACTTATAGAGAAGTCAATAATGATAAATCAACAAGTAAAGACTTAATAAATTCTATTGATAACAAAGCAAAATACACCTGTACGCGTATACCTTATAACCGTCACAATAAATGTGAAAACTTTGACGGCTCAATGGCGGTTGATTGACGTTTTCTACTGTCAATGTCATTGTGAGTATGGTGAATTGGTGAGCTATCGGTTCTTTTTTTAATTATTTTGTTGATTTTTTTCATTGCATGACGCGTTTTTTTCGAGAGATGCTTTTGATTGATTTTATTTACAAACCTTGTGTACATTTTTAATACGTTGTATTAATTTGTAATTTTCTTTTTATTCTGTTTTGTTAATTGGTTGAAAGCAAGTGATTGACACTTCACTAATTGATATTTCGGTAGGCCACGAGGATAAATAAATAGAAAATTAACGTAGGTAGTTTTATAACGGTGTATTTTATTTAATCTAATACTAGCACTTTACCAGCGACTGCGTTCGCGACAATTTTTTTCCCGTAACTGTATTTTGAAGGTAGTTTTGAAAAACTATGAATGACAATCGCTTATTATTCATTTTGATTAGAATTCTGATGATTTTTTTGTCTGATGAATTTAGAATAAATCCAGATTTGGTTAAGTCCAATCTATAAAGCCTTGAGCATAGGCGAGAGTAGCCAGCGTTTCGGTATTTTACAGGATGCATTTTAGAGAGTGTGCACGGGAATTGCATGACTTGATACCGCCATCTCATTTCTACCATCGGACAACTCGGCGTACGGCAAATATCCACCCTTACGTTGTTGAAACTTCCACAGTCCGGACAAAGCGTTTTGCCTCGTCGTTTATACCGCGTACACAGAGGGACTGGAACAATTTGCCAGCTGCGGTCTTCTCGTCCGTTTATAATTTAGATTTAAGACTAGAATGAATAGGCTCTTAATAAACTAGTGCGCTTCACCATCAACGATCGCATCACTGCTTAGCATCAGGTAGGATTGCAGTCAAGTACTAGTTTATAAAAATAAAAAAAAAGAATTGCCATGTTACAAATTTATTAAAATTCTCCGTATAATGTTTAAAACGCTTTAAATTGTTTATTTACTTAAGTTACCATTTATGCTAACTTTCAAATATTTCATTGGTACTCGGAATAATATTTTGCATACAAACGAAACTCCCCCTTTTCACCTCCATAGAGGTTAAATTTCCAAAAAAAAAAACCTTTTCTTAGTCATAAAAGGAAGCCTTGTGCAAAATTATATGTTCCAAGTCCTAGTAGTTTCGGATGTGCGTTGATATGTCAGTCAATCAGATTCTCCTTTTAATATATGGGGTGACTGGTAATTAGTGAACGATACTTAAACACGATATTGTAGTCATGATAACAAACAACTTTTACTATGGGACCAAACCTGAAATCGCGAAAAAATCTGCCAAGTTCAGTACATTTTGACCAGTTAGGCGAACATAAATGTACTGAACTTGGCAGATTTTTTCGCGATTTCAGGTGTGTTCCCATGTAGTCATTATAAAAGTTGTTTGTTATAATGACTACAATCATGTGTATAAGTATCGTTCACTTATTACCAGTCACCCTGTATATGGACTAGCTTTTTCCCAGCGGCTTCGCCCGCGTCGTCGGTCGGTAAGTCGGTTTCTTCATACAAAACTTCCAAACCCCGTTTTACGCCCTTAGGAGTTTTTTTTTATGGTAGGTAAAATCATCCAATGACAAATCCTGCCTTGGGCGGAGCGGGAAGTAGTGTCAGACTCTTACTGACTAAAAACCTACCCCGTTCCTACGTTGCCTATCGTGCCGGGACCGGGCCTGCCTTTCGGAAGCTGACCCATGACCCAAGTAGGCTTCGACCCTGCCTGCCTGCAGCTAGCAGGCTGAGCCTCTACGGTTTGCTGACAGCTGCTTGAGGCGCGCGGGAATAGTACGCGCTGTCGACGACTTGGGCTCGGTCCGGTCATACCGGACGATCGGACAGCGTGCTACCCATTGCACGCCGTCCGTAAGCCCGTGCCTACGGTGGCCGGAAATCGGGATCGGAATTTCGGCAGCGGCTGGGGCGAGTGCCCTCTTGCTTCTGCCTGATGCGGTCGGTCTCCTCCTTTGCTAGCATTACTGCTTCGCAGAAGGAGGCGACCGCCTGCGGTGGAGTTTCGTAAAATCTGTTCTTAATGGATGACTACACCCTATAAGGAATCAACCTGCCAAATTTTAGGTTTATAGGTGCTATAGTTTCTGAGATTTCGTGATTAATCAGTGAGTGCTATTTCGTTTTTATAGGCTATGAACAATATTTCAAAAAGTTATAACGATGATATGAAAAACCATCGGGTGTCTATGGAATAATAAATTAAAAGAGGTGTTCATTATTAACATAAGGATAGATAAAGCATTGTTTTAACACGCTAGTTCGTATACTAACATGAGGCAGACATAAATTACTCAAGCCGGTGTCTCGGTAATAAAGCCAATGCAAATTATCTCAGCAGATACTATCTCAAGACGGGTAGGTCGGTGATTTAGATATAGTCATTAGTGGCTTTAATTGAGATTCAGCAACACACCTTACGAAGTGTGTTTCAGCTGATATGTTCGAACTAATTTTATTAGTAAGAATTCTATGTCGGTAAGGTTTACTGTTCACAGACGCGTATTCGTCACTATACGCGTCGTGTACACCTGCGTGAAGCTTACATATACACCGTTAAATTTTGGTCGTGTTAATCCCGCGGAGGATCGATTCGGTACATGAAACACTATCGATTTGTAAAGATAAAATAAAACAATAATGTACTTTTATTCTAAAACTCGAATTAATTAGGAATTATTTAGGATTGCAGTCAAGTGCTAGTTTATAAAATATAAAAAAAAAAAAAAATAATTTCTTTAAGTAAACGAGTCAATGACCTTGTAGGTAATTGTCGGTCGTTGCGTACTAACTACCTACAGGTCATTGAACTCGCCCACGTTTACTTAAAGAAATTAATTTCGTACATGCGTAAATTAATACGAGTTTAAAAATAGTACTTTATACTTTATTAAAATTCTGATACCCGGGTTATATCTCTTTAGTTCTTAATATATATGATAAATATATTATAATAACACTTTGTGCTGGCAACTATTTTTGGGGGTCCATTTATTGAGAGTGCAAGTTTATTGAGACTCCCTGCCCTGATTTTTATTCAGTGATGCAAAATTCTATTTAAATCATGCAAACTGGTGGTAGGTAGGTGTAAAGGAAAATGCCAGAAACCAACAATTTCTGAACTTGACTTGAATTTATAAATCGATATAGTTTTCACTTTTGGATCGGCGCACACAACGTCAAAGAGTATGGTTGAATTTGAACTTTGACAAAGTCCAAATACAATTGACATCCATACTTTTTTATAAAGTTTTTTTTTTTTAATAAAAGTAGTTACTTAAAATACACAAAGTTGAATCGTAGTGATGATTTGAATTTATCTCGAATTATTTTCAAAGCGAGCTTTGACATCTGTCTCTATAATGCCTTGTTTACTGTGGGCCCAGCCTCAACCAATCGCCATTGTGTTTATACAATGGCTAGACAGTGGCGATTGGCTGAGGTTGGCCCAACATGTAAACTAGGCATTAAGTGTACCTACACTTAAATACAATATTTAAAAAGATAGCTCAATTAATCACCGTTACTGCAAGACGTCCACTGTTAGATATATATTATTCAACCCTCAAGTGTCACCACATAAACCGGTCCTTTGCTATTAACATCGCACAATATTACCTAAAAATATTAATTGGCTTTTGTTCCATGACATGGGCTAGTACTAAGGTTAATTTATGACATACCTAACCTTATGCCATTCAGTGAGGCCGTCGTCTTCTACATCCTAGAAAATTTCGCAATTTATTAGTAAGTCCCGTTAGATTGAAAGGATTATAAATTAATATTTAATCGTTCACTCTTCGTCATAAAAAGCCTGGGTCGTTAGGAGATAACCACTTTGTATATTTTGCATCATTACTTAGTACAATACGTATCGAATAGAAAGGTTTGATTTAAGCAAGATTCTAGATATAGCTAGTACTATTGTGTAAAGTAAGTAGATGGTTATAAGAGAAGGGTAAGGCTGAAGAACAGTGTAAAAGATGAGATGACTAGGAAGGGGGAAAGAGAGGAGAAGAACTATAGGAATACTAACTTGTGCCAGTGACTTCTTCTGTGTGAAATATGAAAATGATCCCAAGGGAACTCTACGAGTATCTTAACTCTCTGACCTACTTCCAGAATATAAAACTATACATTTTTTTCCTGCTGGGCATAGTCTATGTGCCACATCTAAATCCGTCCAGGCGTTTAAGTATGAAGGAGTAACCAACATATATAGAGTTAGAGTAGATTATACCATCTTCTTGTATGTGTTTGCACACATGTAAGAAGACAAGATTTGGACAAGATTTCTTGAATTTGGATGCAGACTGGAAGAAAAGGACGTGGAAAAGCTATCACTGAAAGACTTCTACTTTCTAATGATAATTGCATGCAGATTAAAAAGTAGTTAATATCTAATACTCGTAGTGTTTGCCTTGGACGTATGTCTGATGAGGCTGTAAGGTTTATGAACGGGGATCGTATACAGTTAGACATAGCGCAAGATGGCCTTCACAAGGTGCCCCGATGACCTGGTGAGGATAGCGAGAGTCCATTGGAAGCAAAAATTACGACTCAGGGCTATTTGATAACACTTCGGATATCTCTGTGTGGAAAAGTGGAAGTTTTTCAATCAAAATCATCATCAACGCAACTATCGCAACTTTCAGTAAACAAAAAATACAACCGACTTCAATAAAAGAATACTAAAAAGTGTAAACCTTAATTTCAGAAGTCGGTGTTTCTGGTTCATTTGCGTGTGGTTCTTCAACAACGACTTAAAAAAAAATGACTGATTTAAAACTTCCTCCTCTTCACGACGTTTTTTAAAAAACGATTGTTTTATTGGTTCAACTTCTTTTTTATAGGCTCTCGTGCTCCCAGCTACATCGTTGACCACATCATGGCTAACCATATCAGACGAGATAGTGATCAAACGCAAGCCTATCAATAATAAAAAAAGAAACTAAATAATTTCAAATACTATTTGAAACCTCATTCCCTTAAACCGTTACAAGCTTGCCGATACTTACTATAAAGCCAAATCACGGTCCTATCAATTATTTCTATTGCTATCACTATTAATAACTTCCCTTTAATTTTTTAATATGTATGCAACGTCACGATTTTACTAGTGCGCTAGATGTAGGAACTATAAAGTTGCCTACATTAAAAAAACAACAGCCCTGCGACTTTATATAGGTTAGGTGAATAACGGTTGAGTTTTATGATTGTTTAGAAATTATTGAAACTAAACATTTACCTTGGACAGAAGATGAGCATTGCGATACAACGTGGCAATCATCATCATCATCGGATATAAGCCTGCCTCAAGTGCCAACACAATTAACGGTCCTGTATATCCCGCGTCCATCTGATTCTCGCGACCCTTATCAGTTCATCGGTCCACCTTGTGGCCTTCTAAAGCTGCGTGTTTTGGTGCGCGGTCTCCAATCCAGAACCTTTCGGCCTCACTGATCATCTGTTCTGTGAGCAATGTGCCCTGTCCACTGCCACTTAAGTTTGGCGATTCTTCATAACCTTTTTATTCCTTCAAGAGACATTGCATTGCATTGTATTTGCAAAAACATATCCTGAGCGTAGGCACTCACCTTGTTTATAAGGAGCTCCTGTACAAAATTTCAAGGTTCTTTATTCAGCAGCTAAGTCTACGTCTAAAAGAAATTAAATAAATTTTTGAATTAAATATTGCGCGGATAGATACCTTCCATCTCTCTCTTGAATACGAGTAGTAACACAATATGTCCTTCAAGACATCCAGGTCAAGTTCTAGTTCTAACTTAACTGAAGATTTACCTTCTGTAAATTTTTGTAGTGTAGACAATGTAAAAAAAAAAACATGAATCAAGTTTCAAGATTTAATCTTGACTTTCTATCATTCTTATATCTCAAATGACAACTTGAGAACAACAGGTTGTAACATACAAACAGGTGAACATGTCCAGCATGTTCCAATTAAGTGCTGAACTAAGGCCATAAGTCGGGGCCTGTCGGGGCCTCGCCAACGCCTCGTTTGCGCGAACGCCTCGTTTGTTGTGCACTTGTGCTACCGAATGTCGGTCTACTTTGTTTATGTTACGACCTGTCGCCTCTCCACCTTTTTGACGCGTTTTGTACACTTGTGAGTAAAGACGTTGTCGTTTCATATTTATGAGATGTTCTAACAGCGGGTTTTCTTTGAGTAGATTTAGACATAAACACCTTATTTGGAAGATGTTTCGTTGTCGTAAAGATAAAGTGGGCAAGAAGATAAAGACTGATACACGTGTTGTGTGCATTTAATCGTTAGAATTAAAGAAAAACATCGAATGGATAGTCTTAAGCGTTCTTTTTACAATACATTATAAGCTGTGCAAAGAATTTTATGTGTGTATGTTTTACAGATTTTCAAAAAAACATTTAAATGAAAATAGCTTTATGTCATATTTTATTGGTAGGTATCATTCTGTGTTTATTTTAGTGTGAAGGCACATGTTGTACACATTTTCTCTTAGACTTACTTACCACGGACGCATAGCTTCATAGACGCTTATTCGGCAAAGTCATTGCTGCTTCGTCGACATAGTTTTGTATTAAAGCTGAAAGCAGGCGTCCACCTAGCGTACAATGCCGAATACGCATTTATAAACGCATCTATGAAGCTACGCGTCCGTAGTCTTTTTACGGTTATCATTGTTAATTCTATCTACGATATAAGCTGGTAATTATTTTCATGTCACTATTTACACAGTAACTCGATCATTAATTATGACATAATTGACGACCCGGTAATCGAATCGATTAAAACGCATGCCACCGATTAAGCCGTCGTTATCTTAATCGGCCTTCAGAGCTGTCAATGTTGTCAGTACTCAGTTAATTGAGTTTAAACTGACAATAATACCGTGAAACTTTTTGAAATGCCTTTATGACATGTCAGAAAAAAACGTTTGAAATAACAATGGTGCTTCAGCCGTATTGTCAATTAAAGTATCAAGATTTTGTAGTATAAAACAGATCCTAGATTAGATCTAATTTCTATAAGAAATTATTAATGTGACAAACTGTCAAATGCACGTAGAGTTAGCAGCTGTGACTGGAAAAAAGTTTTCTCTATAGCCAATCTTATCACTGAAATTGCGTTTAGTTTGTGATGTGTTTTATTTTCATAGTTGTGAATCCGCTAATAAATTTATAAATCTTTCATATATGAAATATTTTATTTATTTTATTTTATATTTTATTATCTCTAATCTATGAAGGGCAGGAATATGATGATGATGATGTTGATGATGATGATACGCGTTTTGATGTATAATTTATGTGTATGATTTTTATTTAAATATTTTAATGAAACCTATGAAATTACTATTTTTTTGCTTTGAATTAGAAATCTAATAATATAATATAAAGTGAGAATCTTTTGATTTAATTGACTTGGAATTATAAGTTCGAATAAACTTTATATTAAAGCGACGTTATTCTTTTTTAGAAATTACGTATTTATTGGTATCTATGCTTTAATTTTTTTTTTATTTTCTGTAATATCGCATTACTTATCAAAGACCTAATAATATCTATGTATATTATAAATTCATTCGCACCTTTCGGCCTGGCAGCCATCTTAATTTAGTCATTTTAAAACTCAATCAATCACTATTAACTTTTTTAAGTTATTAACTTTTTTAGAGGGTTCAGATCTATCATCAGGTCTCAGAACCTCTTTAGATGGTTTAAAACTCACAGTAGGCACAGTTTGGCCGAAATATCTTGATCGCTCGGAACTTCGAACAACTGACTTTTAGGAATCATAAGGACGAATATGCATTGCATATTTTTTCAAGGTCTAACTTAACAGTGGCCAACATATTTTGACCGTACTGTACCATGAGTTCTTATTTATCTAAGGAAGCCTTAATGAAATGAATTAAGTGAATACTGTAAATCAAGTTAGCAAAAGTTACAAATAGCTTTTAAAATGCAAGAATAAATGTTAATAAAATAAAATGTTTCTCTTTGTTAACAGGCATACGCAGTCGCAATAAAATGTAAAAGAAGACTGTATTTCATTATAAAGCTTTCTTTATGATATTTTATGGGCGATAAGATATGATATAAAAGCAGAAATACGATTTATGACGGAAGTAACTTATAAAAGAAATAGTTTTCTAATAACAAACTATAGAGCGCTCTTTTCATAACTTTTTATCGTTTTCAGTTGACATGCAAGATCAAACCACACATGTATTTTTCATACTGAAATATTTTCTGTACATTCTATTTTACGATGTCGAACGAGAATTAAAATCCAAACATTCATTTCAAAGGTAAATGGTTATTACAGGCACTTTTGAATTGTCAAGAGGTGAGTCAGTCAGAAAAAATCTAGTCACATACACACTTCTTTAGGGGTAGTGGAACAGAGAGTAAGGTCCCACATACCTCCGTTGAAAAGGGAGGATCCTCCGACCAGACAGGTGTTATGTCTGGTGGGCTATTGCCCGATAGATGATTTCGGGTTTGTTCTATATGTTCCAATCGCGCCGCGAATCTTACTTGCACGATGCAGGATTAGTTCATTTGTGACGACATAGATGTCGCTACACTTCAATTGAAATCAAAACCTATAGGGTAGGTACTTCCCGTTGACCTAGAATCCTAAAATTTGGCATGAAGCAAGGCCTAATACCACAAGCATAGGAAAACGTCTGAAAACTGTTTTGTTATCACATATCTTTAAATCTTCGAGACTGGATTCGGGAATTTGTAATATGTATTATTATTATATTCTTTCTTTTCCTTGTATCCCTTCCTTTTAACTTAGTTTATAGAAACCCTTAGTGCACGAGTCCGACTCACTCTTGACCAGTTTTTTTTTTTTCATAATCAGAAGTTAACGGAATTGTAAAAGTGGTGTGTATTCACCAACAGCCCTTAATTTTGATGTGCAAATTATTGTGCTAATTCTACCTAACACAGTTTGATTACCTTAAATTGTTGCTATAGGTACTATCAAATATTGCATATTAGTTGTCATTAGTTGCCAAAGCAATCCCCACAATTTATTCCTTCAGGACTTGGGACACCCTGACCCGGGGCGTTTGTGGTGGCGTTATTTTTTTAAAACCACCCAGAAGTAGGTCCATCGAACGGCCCTCCGGCTATTTTTATTGTATATAATGATTTTTCTGGTAATAATTTACTTTTAAAGGATCTGAAAACTATTTCACTTTTTAAGCCAAAGTAAAAGAGCACTATCTTTCCTCTTTAGTGTGATAAATATATATGTTTATATATAATATATATGTATTTCTTTTTAGTATAAGGTATGTATAGTTATATAAGCATTTATTAATTTAATTTTAGATTTCACTATCTCTTCTTTTCTTATTTCTGCACACTATCTACATTTCTGCCAATTTCTCCTTTCGCAGGTCTGCTGGAAGAAATTTCGTTTTGAAATAAGCAGTACCTTTGTAAATTTTTTATAATAATGTTATTTTCTGTATAATAATATGTGTGTACATAAACTATTAAATAAATAAATTTAAATGTCCTGTTCAATTTTTGGTGGTCATCAATTAATTTGGATTATATAATCATAATTAAAAGTTGGGTTGCTTTAAATAGGATCACAATTTTGTTTTTGTTGTTATAATTTCTCACTAAAATTGTGATTTAATTTTAGTAATTATTTACTTTTTTTTATTGTTGTTACATTATACTAAATCTTGTGGTTAAACATTAAAAAACCAACCTATAGTTTGAAATTCAGTTGCATTCATTTATACAACAGTTTACAACAGCTATCTTAAGACGTATTAAATTGAGTACATTCCTATGTTACTCGTAGTAGGTACCTACTCCAATAAATTGTCTTGTTGTTTTCTGCATTGGTTTCTTTTCAAGTGTCAACAACCACAATTTAACATTCTAACTCGAATAGATGCAAACAACGCGTTTTACTGTGTAAATAGCTTTTTTTTAAACCAAATCATTTCTAATAGGAAGCATTACAATATGCTTGACTCTCGGGTTAACCTTTAATTTACTCTCTATTAAAGTAAACCGCAGATTAAGTACTGGTTAGTGTCTCATTATACTCAGTTTAAGGTCAATTTGTGTCGTGTTTACATAATTCGGAGGCGTGACGAAATTTTTATTTTGTTATCGAATTATTAAAAAGTAATTTGTCTGCCGAAACGGTCAGATCAATAAGACAATTTTGATTTATCGGTATATAGTATTTACTAATGGTCACTTCGTTGGATTGTAAGCGATTATAAGGACAGTGCAACGCCGGGGGCGAAAATCCGCTGCCACGACAAATTGAGTCATGGTATACAGTTCCAGCGGGATCTCGTGGAGGTAGGTATAAAGACAGTGACTAGCCGCTACCTAGCGCTGGACACACCACAATCGGGGACGCCGTGGCGCCTCTCTAATCACTGATTAAAAAGGGGTCTTTGATCAGTGGCTAGAGAGGTGCCACGGCGTATTTTGGTTTTTTGGTAGAAAAAACGCCCTGGTGTCACTAATGTGCGGCTTAATGAGCGGCTTTAGTTCACCATGTATATCCCACATTAGCCTGGAAGCTGAACCTTATATTATAAAGGGTCTTTCAACAAGGACGGGTCAATGTTGAAATTAAATAAATCGAGCTGTATGTGAGATATTAAAGAAATATTTTTTTTTATTAGAAAGGCCCATTTATGCCATTATTTATGAAATATGACATCGTTTAAATGGCCACCGCGGCTTCGAACGGTGGCACGGATCCGAGAGGTCCAATTTTCAATTACTCTAATGCATAGATCCAGCTGAATCTGAGCGATGGCCTGCGTTATGTTGACTTTTAAGGCATCTGTTGATTGCAGATTATTGGCATAGGCCTGCGACTTAAGAAAACCCCACAAGAAAAAGTCTAGCGGGTCAAATCGCGCGATCTTGGTGGCCAATTCAAGTCACCTTTGCGAGAGATAACCCTACCCTGGAACCGTTCATGCAGAATGTCCATTGTGTCGCTTGCTGTGTGGCACGTGGCGCCGTCTTGTTGGAACCACATATTGTCCACGTCCATATCGTTCAATTCAGACCAAAAAAAAAATTGTTAATCATTGATCTGTAGCACTCACCGTTGATAGCAATGGCCTCGCCATCATCGTTTTCGAAGAAGTACGGACCAATGACATATTTCATAAATAATGGTATAAATGGGCCTTTCAAATAAAAAAATAATTTCTTTAATATCTCACATACAGCTTGTTTTATTTAATTTCAACATCGACCCGTCCTTGTTGAAAGACCCTATAGTTGAGAAAAGGCTAAGCAGATAGATTAAAATGCAAACCAATGGCAAAGTTTTCTAAGAAAATCACAAGTTTCCACCGCTGTAAAGGCTCATAAACTCATTGTTCAAAAACTCATTTCAATTTTGTATAAATTTTATACGAAATTAAAATGAGATTTTATTTGTTATTTGATATCGCCTTTCAAGATTTAAAAGTATTGCGAAGTGCAAAAGTAATATGTCTAATAAAAATTAATAATTTCTTCGATTTGTCGTCTTTAATAATAGTATTTTGTCCGATCATTCATCCATCTTAACGGTCTGTTAATATATTTAACGGCTTATGGTTATGTATAACTCAGTAACACTGGCAGCGTTTCTGTAATCCCACCGCCGAATAAAAATCTAATTTAAATATAACTTATTGTAATCAAATTTAATGTTAGTTACTATAATCGAATTTAATATTATTTAATGTAATCAAATTTAATTGTATAATTGTATTGTAATTGATTAAAAACCATTTATTGTATATTTAATTTAATATAAGTTAATGTATGCAATTGTATACTTTCTTTTTTCCAAACCTTGTACATATTACTGGTCAAAATCAAATAGTTATTATCTGCGCAAAATGTAGTGCACGCTTTGCTTTTCTGTAAGTGATGAGGCGCTTAGACGTAAGTTACTAATGTACAAATTATAATATTATAACGTACTTATTGTCGAAAAGCCAAATAATAAATAAATAAACAAAGATTTATAATAAACTTGAAGCGGATTTCAAAGTAAGTCACTATTTGTACAGTTCTACGTTACCCCTAGGGTTAGGTAAATGAATCCCTGACTAGTATTATAGCTGTACATACCGTGTACTATTATCTTAAGCGCTACTCTCAGTGGCAAGTCATTAGCTCGCCGCTTCTGTCTTGCTCCCTTATTACACGTCAGCCCGTTAGAAGATGGAGGATTATCTTAAGTCCATCTTAGGATAATGTAGTGTCACTATGAAACATATGGTTGATAGATGTAACCTAATATACATAAGGGAATAAAGGTAAATTTGCATTAGGTTTTTAGTCAGTAAGTCTGACAAACATAATAAGGGAAAAAAGGTAAATTTGCATTAGGTTTTTAGTCAGTAAGTCTGACACTATTTCCCGCTCCGAACAAGGGCGGGATTTGTCATTGGATGATTTTACCTACCATAAAAAAAACACCAAATTCGCATTTGAATTTCTAAAGTTTTAAGGGCATAACGATTGGTAGGTTTCAAAGTCTATAATGAACGGTACAGTCAAAATATGTTGATCACTCTGAAGTTATGCGTTCCAAACTATTCGCGTACTCAAAAAAAATACCTACACAATACGCATTCGCCGTAAGATTCTATTCTATAATAATAATTTATGTATTTAGATTCAGATTCAACAGACTTAATCATAAAGAGATGGATATGCCTATATAATAAGGTGACTGGTAATTAGTGACCGATACTTAAACGGTTTACTAATGATAAAAATAAAATATATTGTCATAATTTACATTGGCATAACGAAATTCAGCATAATGATCATTACGCTTGTTGCCATAAATACTGCTAGCATAATAATAATGAAGCATAATTTTTAAAGCATAATGTTATAAACTATGCAAAAACAAACATGTTCGCGGCCCAAGGGCCTCGCCGCACCTTAACCTATTATATAATGATAGTTATGCTGACCTTTGCATTATGCTAGCATAATGACACTGTTGTATAATAAGTATTATTATACAACAATATCATTATGCTAATAAAAGTTATACGAAAACGTTATGCCAAACTATATTATGCCTTAAAATTTTATACCAAGAGGGGTTTTTTTTTTTTTTTTTTTTGGGTAGGTAAAATCATCCAATGACGAATCCCGCCCTTGGGTGGGGCGGGAAACAGTGTCAGACTTTTACTGACTAAAAACCTACCTTTCCATTCCTTGCCTTTATCCTGGGGCCAGTAGGCTTCGGCCCTGCTGGACCCCTACAGTTTGCTGACAACTCCTTGAGGCGCGCGGGAACGGTGCGCGCCGTAGACGACCACCAAGAGGGGTATTACCTACTTAAACACGTGATTGTAGTCATGATAACAAACAAATTTTACTGTGGCACCAAACTTGAAATCGTGCAAAAAATCAGCAATTTCTGTTGATATTTTGACCAGTTAGGCGAACATAAATTTACTGACCAGTAGATTTTTCTACTAGTAGTACATAATATAATATAATATGTAATAATATATATTATGTAGCACATAGGCATAGTAACTATAAGTACTATAGGAAAATCAAAATTTTCTATGTATAAAAAAATCTATATGGGATAGACAGGTTCATTTCATAACATATACATACATAGGTACGGTCAGGGGTCAAAAGTGCAGTTGCACTCTAACAATGCTAAACTGTCTAAAATATCTTTGCAGTAGAATTCCAATGTTCTGCAATTAGTTTATACAATATTTTAGATTTTATGCTACAAACTAAATTGATTATGATCTATTGTCACTCTTTTAAAAAGAAAATTTACATACTTTAGTATCGGTAGAGTGCAACTGCACTTTTGAGCTCTGACTGTACTTATAGGCTATATGACAGCACGTCACGTCCCTCAGAAGTGGAGCAGTGGTGCTATTCTCTAAGAAAACGCAGCGCTGCCGCAACGACAAACATCCAAATAGGATACATTGAATTAACAATCCAATTTATAGGTGAATTAGGTTGACAATCCAATGTATCCTATTTGGGTGTTCGTCGTTCAAACACTACGTTTTCTTACAGAATGGCACCACAGTAACCAAAGACGCGAGTGCGGGTGTGGGAACCGGTGCGGGCGCTAGTATAGTATAATTAGTTTTTAATTAGTATACCGAAATAAACACAGTTCAAAACTCTTTTAGTAAGGCAATATTTAATTTCACTCGGTGGCGTCCACAATTCCTATTTGATGGGGAAGAAATGCTTCAACTAAAACACATATTAGCAAGGTCGATTAATTTAATTTTTATTTATTTCAAATCGAATTCTAATATAAAGCTTTAGAACTATTAATATTAACAAAAATCATTAGTAATCTGCTTAATTTACTAATTAAAATTTAAGTACCTATCACATTTTGTAAGAAGAGGTTGTTGGTGATTTGTTAATAAGAAAATATTCTTTACTTATAAATACTACACGCACTTCTATTTATTTTTTGTGGTTATTTTTGTTATGCTTCCACAATACTGACTGGTCCACACTGTCCTTAAATAATATCTATTAATACTGTAATACATAAGGAAATATTGTAAGTTTAAAAGAGTAACCTTGGAGTTTCTTGCCGGTTCTTTGCGATAAGAAACGACTAATGTGGAACGTCGCACTAGCTTCTGACGTTTTATAAGTGCCCATATAGGGCTATGTGAAATAGAAATATGAATATTGATATTTTTTATTTTAATTTTGAATATTTGAACAAATCGACAGAAGAGTAATTAAGAACTTAGGCTTAGCCAAGATGGTAATCTACAATCATTAACGCAAGTAGAAAACTTCATACGTATGGGAATAACGTATTTTCATCGCTCAGTCACGTGGTTAGAACAAAGGAATCGGAGGCGTTGCCGACTCGAATCGATCGACGAAAGGGAATCCAAACAAAACGGTCGTAACTTAGCTAGGCCTGCACGGGCCCTACTATGACGTGTTAAAATGTCAGTCGTGCAGTGAGAAAACGGGTTGGAGCTATACAAGCAATACCCCGTTAAAATTTGGTTGTTTTAGTCCCGCGGTGAGTCGATCCGGTATATGAAACCCTATCGATTTGTGAAGATAAAAAAAATAAAGTACGTTGTACGTTAAGTTTCTTTAAGTAAACGTCAGCTGATCGAGGCCAATGAACTGTAGGTAGTTAGTACTCAACGACCGACAACTCTCTACAAGGTCATTGCCTCGTTTACTTAAAGAAATCAATTTCTATATGCGTAAATTAATTCGAGTTTAAAAAAAGTACTTTATTTTTCAATATTATCTTTATAAATCGATAGTGTTTCATGTACCGATCCTCCACGGGATTACAACGACCAAAATTTAACGGTGTATAACTCCATACCTTTTGCAACTGTGAAAGGGATGGAGCTCATCGAAACCATCATCTTCATCAGTACCTCTACCATGAGTTTTAAGCAATAGTATTCGTCGCTACTCGATATCGACGCCGTAAATATTTTGTATGATAAATTTTGGTTCTGCAAGTGACCGCTAGAGGCGCTGCAAAATTTGCCATACAAAATATTTACGGCGTCGATATCGAGTAGCGACGAATACTATTGCTTAAAACTCATGGTAGAGGTACTGCTCATTTCAAACTGAACTCAGTTTAGGTAGTAAAATGGATTGCGATAAAAGCACGTGATAGGACCCTGAATAATTTTGTTTAGATGTTTTTTTTTTGTTATCTATCTTTTAATTAAATAACTGCTCTTATTATAATATACAATTTCATTGCTTACATTAAAACAAGAACCAATCAACTTGTCAACATATGGCCGAAACTGACGGATAGTTAGCCACTTTCAACTCTTTCTAGGAATTGAAAGAGTTTAGATTACCATCCGTCATCAGAAACTACTGACACAAATCAATTTTCAACCGTCTTTCTAATTCCACATCGATATCAGAAAGGGGATAAGCATTTATCTGTACGAGAGCGGACAACTGCGCCCGCGCAGCCGATGTCGCGTCACGTCGGGTTGCGGTGCGTGTGTAATCTAGACACAGTCGATTATGCTCGTCGGGATCGAAGCGGCACACTCACGCGCATCCACCCGTTACGTGGAGATGAATGGACACGTAAAATAATGCAGAAGGTTTAGCGATATGCAATACGAGGGCTTTAATAGGTTTACTATAAGAAAACCCAATTGTGTCCTACATCAGGGGGCTTTCGAGTTTAATTCCGATCGGTCGATATTGGAATTGTGACGTTAGATACTCTTGAATTCGATACTAGGGCCAAATATATCACATATGATGATGATGAGTTGGACATTCAGATTCCTCGGCTTAGATTCATAGATCTGGCTGAACTGAATGAACATAGGTGAACTATTTTAAATAAACGACACAGAAGATACTGGTTATATCCATTTAGTAAAGTTATGGTATTCGCGCCGCGGTGCAGACCGCAAAATTCTGCGTTGCGGCGGGCGGCACTGCCGGTTTTTTCGGCGCGGTGCCGCAACGCAGTTATGTATTTCGGCCCTAAGAAAGTGAACCTTCTTCAATGTTTCTATCCATTATCTCCCAAGAATATGTACAGTATGAACACAACTAATAACGACACGTAACTAAATTCAAGAGCGCAACGAATCGTTTCATTTTATGCGCACACTATTCAGATTACAAATTAATAGAACAAAATGGTGGATTGAAATATCTGACGGGTTATGCTCATGCCACGTGCGGTCTTTATCGAATTATAGTTATTTTAGATTCACAACTGTTGTTGTTATCGATTGACAGACGATTAAATTGTTCGGCCTTTTATGATTTTTTGCGGAAAACTTTTTAATAAACATGAGAGTGGTGGACTGAATAGGTAGACTTTTTGTAGAAATCGTTCGTTCTTTATTTTTTGATCTATGTAATGACTGTACGCGTACAACATTACTTACTTCTCTCTTTTTTTATTTTGAGTTGGGAAATCCTGCAATGTCTTCTCCTGCTCTAGGATTGAGCAGGAAGGTGTATCAGACTTTTACTTAGTAAAACCACAACTGTATCTTTCAGTTATCCTTTGCGTTCTAGGAAGATAGGTTGTATTCTGAGAAATTCTCCATGTCCTTAGCAGGTATCGGCCTTACGGGCCCTTACGTTAATTTCTCCCTTGTATAACAGTTTTGGATTGAAGCACCATTTTACTGACTTAGGGCTGATTTCATCATTCAATATAAAAACTTAGTTTAACTAAACTGAGCTCAGCGTAATCTAGTTTAAAGACCCGTGTCGTAAACATGGGCGACAACAAAAGAATTGAAACTGAGTTTAGCATAAACTAGGTTCAATTCATCGCGGTGAAACGCAAAATGAAGCTATAATCTCGATTAGTCGCACAAACTGCGTTTTGTTTGAACGAATCGCGATTAGTTTATTGGTGAATTTGGCTCTTAGGAAGAGCGGTAACTAGGAAAATAGCGGACTTGTTTCACAAAAAAGATTATAAATTCAGCCTCAAACCATCAAAATAACAACAAACATTTACCCCACTCTCTAGCATGGTGTAAAAAATCCAAGACGCCACGAATTCCGAGTACCTAAAGCCCGCGGGTCACGGGGGCACATGTCCGAAGTTCGAGGTTAAGTCTAACGATGGTCATTGTCCACTACTGCAAGCTTGACAAACACGCTCGACACGTGTTACTGACAGACACTCATGGTTACAGGTTTACGTACTGACGGACCGGCTGACTTCAAACCAACGAATGGTTTACTATAGTTGTTGCGTTTAAGCATGGAAAAATTGGTCTTTGACCCACCATTTTATTTTTCGTCTGTCTTGTTTACTGATGAAAAAGGTTTTATAGTTTATTGTTGAAAGATCAATGATCCCTGATGATAATACGTTAGAACCGTAATTGTAACATTTATTGTACGGGTTCTGCGTTTCTAATTTTGAATTTGACAGTTGCAATGTATAACCAATCATGATTAGTAGGTAGTCAATCTGTGGGTGGTAGGTGTAAGTCAATAATGTAATCAAGTTATAGTGTCAATCATTTAACTGTTGGACGTGGCCGCTCGCCTCGGATTTGATTGGCTAAAACATTTTTGTAAGGCCTCTCACAGACAAGCTCGACGTAACACAGCGTCAACGAAGCGACATGCGACAGTATTTTTTAAAGAAATAGTTCTCCAATAACGTTGCATTGTCGCGTCGACACTTTTGTAACCTTAACATGTAGCGAGAGTTTGAAAGGACCTGAACGATGGTAATTTACTAGATATTAAGTACATATTACCGTTTAAGTCCCTGGCGACTTGAGAAGCAAACAAATAAATTAAGGTTTATCTTGCACAATATACCTAATTTAAGATGACTTCAATACAGTAAATATGTTCTCAACGTAAACAGTTTTAGTGGTTATAAATCGGCGCTGAGTAATGTTTTAAGTTACATGGTAGTTTATGTCGAGATCTTTGTAAATCGATATTATTATGGGAAATATTAAACTGTTTTGAGGCAAATTATGGCTTTAGACTGTGACGAGTTGCAAATTGATAGACAATTAAAAACATATATTTGATGTAAAACAGATAATACACACAAAAACGCAATTAAAATAAATTAAAAACTCAGCACCAACAAAATGAAAATGGAAACAATCACAAACTAATGACATACCAAATATAGTCGAATAAATAGAAAAGGACTATTATTGCTCTTGTGAGTAAAAATAATAGGTAATTATGGGCTCTTTGGACCGAGACCGCGGGCCTAACTTCCATCTATAAATATAGTTTGTTTTGTATTAGTATTTTGGGACCACGTATAAATAAAATACAGTTTTTTGGTACCTGTACTTTACTGTCTTTCTCATTGTGGTCCCAAAAAAAAAGTATTTTTATAGATGGAAGTTGGGACCGCGGTCCCATCTTCCTTCTATCGACTATCGACCGTTGCTTAGATATCATCAGGTAATGTTGTGGCTATAAAATACCCGTCGAATATCGAAGCCATTTAAAAATAATAATAAATATTGCATTAATTTACCTAGAATGTTATAAATAGCTTGCTAATTGAATCAGGTATTTATATCAATGAAAATAATCATATAAATGTCACCAAGATCTCGCTGGCGTCCACCCAAACTTAAAGACCAATAAAATTAGTCGTTGCCTGCAAAGCAATTTAAATAATATTTATCTCAGTTATCTTAATAAGAGTCATTCAACCTGATGATGTAAATTATGCTACTAATAAATGATAAAATTTACACAATTTGGGGAGCAACAATTTTATTTTTGGCAATTACAAAACTTGATTGCATTACCAAACATTGCAAATTCATTGGGGAAAAACAATAATAAATAAATTGGCCTAAGATATAATAACAGTCTTTAATATTGCAGATACTTAAACGCTCTTTAGTCGTGGACTTGCGGACACCAGGCCGAAATACAAATACAAAAATATCTATATACATACACACAGGCAAACACTGCACAGTGCACACTATGCATAGACGGGTAGCTAGCATCCTAAAACAGTTGCCACTGGTTGTCACATTAGAAATTTTTCAAGTTTGCAGCTTCGCAAGATTCGTTTTCCTGAATTGCAGTGTTTTTTTTTTTGTGCTGGGGCCAATCATCCAATATTTTCTCCCACACTAAAGTGGAATGAAGCACTATGTCTTCTGATCAAAGCCCACCTAAGTTCTTGACTTTCCCTTTTTTTTAGGACCACGGTTTCTCATTCAGAAACATCATCGACAGCCATCGGTCCTGCAAGGCCACTACGATTTGGTTAATCAATTAAAGTCTGCCAATATTTCAATAACAGAATAGAATAATCAGTATTATAGTGTTTCCACTCCTGGAGTGAGGCCTCCTATGTAAGAGAGGGAATGGCCATAATCCACCACGCGGAACCAATGCGGGCTGATGCTGGCTACCTATGGCTGTATATTACCTAGCTTAGCTTTATTATACCTAGAGTATTCGTAAGTCATCACTTTAGGTACGCCAGGTAACATATTATGATATGTTAGGTAACTAATGACGTCCATCTCAGAAAAAGATAATCTATATAGATCTTACTAAGAGCATGTCATAAAAAAAAAACAAAATTACCTGTTTAATCACACCGATAAGAATTTTCCTATTATATTTTAATTGTGATCAGAACACTTAACCGAGCAAATTACTTAACTATGGGCAATTTTCATTACAGAAAAAAACTAATTAGTAGCTGCATGATAACAATTGCGAAAAAATGTAGAATGTATCGGCTCGGCAATAGAAAGAGTCGCTAAGTCACGTGTATGCGCGAAATCTCCAGTTCGCGGCTTCGCCATGAGAACCTCGCAGACGGAGTACACCCAACACAATAACAAGCCATCGACAATTGTCTGACGTCACTCGTCACGATCAGAACAACGTTCACACGGTAACGTCTTCACATACTTTGACAGAAATAATAACTAGACGAACTGACAGCCAGCAATGATTGTTTGTATCTAATTAAAGTTTTTATATGGAAATAACTGTAATCGAGACTAGTGATGTTACCTGAGAATTTCCGAAACGTCTCTTAAAGTATGCTGGTTGATGCTGGGTTAAGACGTAAACACTGTGATTTAGAAGTCAGGTCTCATAGGCCAGACACTAAACTTCAATCTTTACTATGCACACGCACTTCTCCAGCACCTTCACTTGTCTAACTCTGGCTGATTTCTAACCATTAAAAAACTTGTTTGTTGTCAATACACAGAGATTTATGGATTGCATCAATTACGCATTTATGCCCATTTCTCTTTATCATCGAATAGAAATATACTTAGAACTTTAATTGACGATTAACTTGCCAATGAACGACAGACAAGTTACTTTAATTAGACGTTGAGTTGATTGATTGTAATAGTGCTCCCACAAACACCCAATGCACTGCATCTAACACGGGCGTAGCTCAGATAATGATTGATTTATTTTAAATAGGTAAGCAGGTAATATTTCTCACGAATACAATTAACATTGCATTAAAATACAAAGTAGTGTTCGCAGAAATATTTAGATCAGTCTAGACGTACTTAATGCTTTTCTAAAACTGTTCAAAAGATGATGACTAACTAATGATTAATAAAAGCATATTTAAGTGATCTAGGTATTCCGTCTTCAACGTAATCTGTTTTGCATTATTTTAGCTTTATATCTGCCATTTTGATGACTCGAAAGCTTTTAGCGTTTAGCCAATCATCGACCTTTAGCTCAGCGTCGGGCATTAAATTGTCGATAAAGTTTACGGCCTCATCTTACTTTATTGATATTTCAAGGAGCAGTGGATCCAGACGCCAAATAATATATAACACGAGTGTTGTAATTAGCTGTCCACGATCAGATAAGAATATTGGATTTGCATGAGAATAACCCGCGAGGATCCACCCGATGACATTCGTTATTGAATTCCCTTACAATATGGCGTTCGAAATCGTTCATAAAATTACCGTAAAACGCATACCCAGAAATACTTAAAATTCTAATTTACATTACAAGTTCGTAATAAGACTAAAACCGAAAAAGTTGAACAAAAATATTTACTTCTTGACACGTACAAAATACATGTTGGATACTGCTAAAATATGCACGAACGTTCAAAAAATGTATCAAGCGTGAGTGGACAAGTATGAACATGGATATTAACTATACTGCCCTCGGAAGTCAAAAAGTAGTAACTCAATCAAAGCAAATTTCAAAGTAACAGGGATTTTGTTGGATAATAATTTCCATCTGCCATACATTTTAAAATAGCTTCTGCCCGTGGCTTTGCAACGTCAAATTTTGATAAAAAGAATCTCAAGTCATTCTGCAGGCACTAATTATGTAAAAATTGATCTAGCTCGATTTATGACGTACGTGCTTTCAAAACCAATTAACGAAATTACTTTCGGATTTATAAAATAAGTAAATTATATAGATAATTTTTGTTTTTAATTTTTCAATCAAACTTTATGATGCAAGCTTTTTGACGAAGGACAGAATTTATGAAAAATTTGAGATACCACTTTTGATTTCCGAGGAAGATACTTCGTAGAAATAAGTGGTGCCCGACTGTGGTCGCTTAACAACTTCCACAAAAGCATAGAGGCAGGGTTAACAAACATTTCACCGAAAACTTTACTCGGATAGTTCATACATGTCTAATGGTGCGTGGCAATCTTTGGCTAGCAAACACCACTATTTGACGATCTATGTTTGATAAACATTACAGGTCCGGAGCTTACTAGACCGAATGTCTGCTATAATGAAAATTAAGAGGAATAAAAATAATACCTTCGTAAGTACTGGGCACGTGTCTGTATTTACCTAGTAAGGTTTCTGAACCTTTTGTCATTATATTTGTTCGCTTCTGTGTTTTGCTGGCTTGTATTACCATTGATGGGCGTTATACCGTTTTAAATTATGATGCGCA
This sequence comes from Leucania comma, assembly GCA_958295575.1. Lineage (NCBI taxonomy): Eukaryota > Metazoa > Arthropoda > Insecta > Lepidoptera > Noctuidae > Leucania > Leucania comma. The sequence goes on along the minus strand of OY282480.1, from coordinate 12,976,474 downwards.
TAATTAATCGTCTGTAAAAGTTAGTGATTTGTGGAATAATGGAGAAATGTGTTTGAGAAGCGTAAATATTTATTATCTTTTGTGTAGAGGCGTAGGGCAGGAACCAGTTAGAATAAATCATCAATCATTTCATAACAAGCTATTAAAATAATGTGTGCAAAACAGTACTTTTTCTGTATGTAAACATAAAACCTGGGAACAAGGTATAAATGTATATAATTATGCCTATACCATACATATGTATATATAACAATTGCTGGTCATCAGTCTCGACTTGAACAATTTGAATATATAATATTTCTTTTTTGTCTTGTTCACTCTAATACAGGGGGTGATTAAAAGGGAAAAACTGTGGGATAATTAAAAATTGTATGGGCAACGCTTTTCAAGGTTTTTTTCTGGTAGGTAAAATCATCCAATGACAAATCCCGCACTTGGGTGGGGCGGGAAATAGTGTCAAACTCTTACTGACTAAAAACCTACCCTGCTCCACTCATTGCTTTCATCCCAGGGAAAGCATTGATTTTACGGGTAGACAAACCGCAGAGCTAGCAGGAAATAAATTCAGCTGTTAACAGACATAACTTTCAATACTAACCAAATATGAATTCCCATAATTAAAAAGAAGAAGAAACAAACGTAATAGAAAGTTTACAATTCAATAACATTAATCGAATTGCAAATACTAAGTAGGTACATGTAATGACAGTGCGTTTAAAACTAATAAGACTCTAATTATCAAAAAACTATCTTCTTATATAAATCGGTCTGTCAAAAATAATGAAACAGAATCTTTAGCAACAATCATAACCACTACTTAACTGCTCAACTAATCACATAAATAAAAATTTTCTAATTCATGACAAATGGCTAATTGGCAATAAAAACTTTTTCTTTAATTAGGTGGAAAATCATCAAATGGCTTTGGGTGAACTAACAAAAGTTAAAGATGGCTTATACGTAAGGCACTAGAATAATAGAATACATGTTTATGGTTGGTTGACTCTTCGCGTGACCAAAGGGCTGGGATTTTCTTCGGTCAACGAATAAGCATTGCCATCCAACGTGGCAATGCTGCCAGCGTTCTGGGCACTTGTCCCATTGACATCGATGCGGATGAATTTTTTGATGCCCTATGAGCTGTTTTTCTACCCGTCTGTACATATTATTATTTTTGGTTTGTATATATACATGTTAAATTGTAATATTTGTTAGATTTGTTGTATATATAGTTATTAATACATAAGTTTTGGTCTTTAGAATGAACTGAGGCCCTAATAAAAGCTCTTAATGCGATTCATTTGACGACCTAAACTCCCTCTTTCTCGCTCGCATGCCTTACATTTATACGTCATGGTGAGGCCCCACAAACGCAAACTGAAATACCTTAAAGGCAACGGCACTCACGCCCCAGCCGTCACTGGGATTCCGATCCCGATTTCCGGACACCGTAGGCGCGGGATTCCGGACAGCGAGCAATGGGTAGCTCGCTGTTCGACCATCCAGTAACCGACTGGACCGAGCTCAAGCCTTATCATAAAAAAAAACTGAATTAACTTATATTTAACATCTCGTATGTAGGTATCATATTAAAATAGAATAAACTTTATTGCACACCAAAATTATAATATAACTTTTACACAAATTTAAATCTATAGGTACAATGGCAGTCTTATCGCTGACAACGATATCTGCTAGCTAATACTAGCTATATTAGTCTTTAAAAAAAGCGTTGCGCCAACGCCAATCTAAAGCCAAAGAGATGATCAAAGTCAATTCAAAAACCAAATCTACAAGACCGCTCAATCCTCAATTAACTGAATCTTCAGAAGCCTATCCCAGTGAGGGGCAAATATTTGCATACTAACCAATGAGCTGGGGACCTCAGTCCCGACCTAACTGTCTCAAGAGTCCTCTTTTGTCAAGGACCTCATTAGCTACGACTGGCAAAACTCTATTTGTAAACCATCTGAAGTGTTTGGATAAGCATGACTTAGATCTAAATGGCTTTTTACTATAGGTACTACCTTATCATGCTTTATTTTTCTACTTGCTTAACAAGCTTTTGCTCTTGGGTTTTTAATATTTTAAGGCTTTGCAATTAATTTTTGAGTAGCCTCTAAGTTTATTGTTTGACGACAAAATGATAAATAGTTTTGGAAGTCGACGATATGAAAATTTTTACCTGTTGCGACAGCTCTGCTATAACCCTATGAGGAGTTCTGTTTATATCTCCGAAATCCATTATTAGATCAGGACAATATTTCAGGATTATAGGCCCAATTAGGAACCATACTCTTTCAAACAAATAATATTACAATATTGATTGAGAAATGGGTGAAGATACAAAAAAAAAAAATACATTCATCCGAATATAAAACCTTCACCTTTTTGAAGTCGATTAAAAAGCTGCTTCAATATAGCCATAAACTTCGTAAAGAGCGTCAGAAACCGAAGATCGGTTTTTTCCATGTAAACAAAACTCTTTTACTGCAAACACATCAAGTGCACTACGCGCAGTCCAAAATAAGTGAAATGCGCTCAAATTTTAACAGCTTTCATGCTCACTTGAACTACATCGGCACTTACAGCCTTAAGAGCAAAATCCAGATGTTAAAACAAGTCTTCATTGGTTAACAAACGGTAAATATAAACCTATTTTAATGAAATCACAACAAACTACAATGTCATTAATAGAATAGCCATTGAAGGTTATGATTAGGCAATTTACGATATAAATGTATCCGGTCTAGTAACTCCTGACCTGATCGGTATAGTAGATACGGTACAAGACTATAACAAATGGTGTTCAGTACCTCTACCATGAGTTTTAAGCAATAGTATTCGTCGCTACTCGATATCGACGCCGTAAATATTTCGTATGATAAATTTTGGTTCTGCAAGTGACCGCTAGAGGCGCTGCAAAATTTGCCATACAAAATATTTACGGCGTCGATATCGAGTAGCGACGAATACTATTGCTTAAAACTCATGGTAGAGGTACAGAACCAATTGGATCATAATTATGTGGTACATCGTCACCATGTGTGGGCACCAGCCAGCTTCCCGCTGATAAATTACTCGTAACATGATAATGCCATTGCTGTTAATTTATCAAAGCATTAGGGATCTCGGCAAAAACTTGCATAGATTATGTTCTTACATAAGCTTGCTCGTAATACGTATGCAACTCGATTGTTTGGTAGGCGGCACCGATTTATAACAGCATAAATTGATTAAGACGTTGGTGGTTCATTGTCAAGCGGTTGGGTTTTTGCAAGTCATGTTTAAATCGTTAGTACTTTTTTACATATTGTGTACATTTAACTTAAAATGATCTCAGGTTGAAGTTCACTGGAGTAATCAATTAACGGTTAGGAGTCCGTACTAATGATCATGTACCACGTGTAACTTTTTTTGAGATTTTTTCCTCCAAGTCCAAGAGCTATTTTTAAACATCACACATCTGAGAATCTATTTCTGTCTCCATTAATATTTAATTAAGGTAATGGTATCAAGTAAAGATCGTATAAGGAATAGTGCAGATTAGCGCTGTTTAATGAGAGCGGTATCTCTAAGGGCCTACCAACGTGATTCGCATATTATTCACTAACATAATCCTAACCAGCATTCCTTACCATTTCAGGAAGCACAAATTCCGTCCAGCTTTGTGAAATTAGCCTTAATACATCGTTTCTAAACGTCCCTTCGAGGTAGAAGGACTGCTTATGAATTAGAAGTCTTTTAACCCAGTAATCAATCTTCATGAGTACTGAGCTGCTACTAGGAGTAAATAATGTCTGGCAATTAACCAGTTCGACCGGCGTCAGTCCCCGGCGCCTACGGCTTCGAACAAACCTCTACAATTTTTGCGATCCTAGTACCTACACATGGCACGCACGGCCAAATTCTTGTTGCATCTAAAGGGACTCTTAACACAATAACTGTAAACCTAAATTCCTTTGCATTTCCTCGGCATATTGAGCAATATAATTAGATCTATAATGTGTATGTTAGTTTCTATGTGTGTATTTAGACAAATGCAAGGCAGCCTCGGTAATGGCTGCAGATCAATCGTTATCTATGCATTCGAAATCAATGGATGCATCTGCACGGGTTTGCTCTGGTCGACTTCCGGAGGCGGGGCTGCTCGTAATGTTACTATGTAAAGGTCTTATATAATTTGAGTTCATTTTACATCTTGGGAGCGGTAATCTTTACATTAGTTGGTAAGGACTGCGTTCTGGGACATATTGAAGACGCTAGTCTAGATTCAGAGATAAAATAAAACTAACTTAGATTTGTTGATTGAATGGGTGTTCCACACAGTACTTAATACAAATTCTACTTACGATTTTCCGCTTGGGAATCTCGGTCTCAAATATTCCGAGTGTTTCGAAGCTTTATTGGTATTTTCGATACTCGAAACTGATACTTTTTGTCTCAGTAAGTTTTACGACTATTAGACAAAGTAAAAAAAATAGAAGTGGGGTTACAAGCAATAAAAGCCTGTTGCTACGAACAGAAGAGCCTGTAAGTAGCAACAGGCTGTTACTGCTTGTAAACCATTAATAAAATGAAAATCTCTTAGATACGGGCGTCTATGTCGCAAAAAAACGTATATTTCGACACTCTCAAGAGAATCAAAATTCATAGGGTAGATACTTCCCGTTGACCCAGAATTCCGAAATTTGGCATAAAGCAAGGTCATAAAGCATAAATATAGGAATAAATCTGAAAACAGTAAAGTTGTTACGTCACAAGAATAAACTTATATTGCGATTCAGAAAAATCTTCGAGAATCCTTTCGGAAATTGAACTAACATTGGTAAGTTTGTACAAAAGTCTCAGTGCACGAGTCCGACTCGAACTTGCCCAGTTTTTTTTTTAATTGACACATATCCAGCTCTTTAATATCTCCCAATCGTATGGCTGGTTTTCACCATTAAAATCAACCACCATAGCCAAAATTCAGACAAGAAGGCTATACTAGTTATTAGTACACGACTAAGTAGGTAATTTATTGAAGTAATTAGCTGCTATCTAAAGGCATGACTTTCATAACTGCACTTCAAATACCTATATTCTTTAAAATAAACAGCTGTTGTGTGCCACTTATTAGTCGCAAGCGCACGCTAAAAACACCAATCATACGCGCACATTTGATCAAGCACTGCGATGCATCTACATGTTCTTTCAAATGTCAGACGCTGATGATAATCTCATGCACGACATTATCAATCAGGGACCAGATTGGCCATATTACAGCAATCATATCTACTTGCACTTCAATAAATCTATGTACAAGTAATAATATTAAGTGGCAGTCGGCCAGTAAGATTATCTACAGTGATGATAAGTCCATCGTGAGTCATCTGTTTATAATTATTGATGCTGTATTTACACAAATGTGTGGTATTATTCGTCAATATGAGGTTCTTTGGACTTAGTCCAGCATTAGACACATCAAGCAATTGAACATAGAGATATGTACCTACATTACTTAACTGTTTTTTCTTGTAGGTACCTAATATGTATGTTGGTTTATAGGACCTTTTTATTTAAAAAACCTCAAAGTGAATTCCGTTTTCCGTGTAGCATGTTAAGAGCAACCAACCCGATATACATTTTCATACAACTGCTCTTACGTCATATGACATTACACATCTTTCTCCAGATATTTTGGATACACAGATATCTTGTGGATATTATTATCTAGCCTTCTATAGAAATAAAAACATAAATTTGTGTATAACTAATCCAGCGAAGACCTCTGAAAATCTGCTATTTTATGTTGAGTTTAGCCTTCCATAATGTACTCCTATATTAAAAATATAAATAAAAAAGGACGTCTATAGAAGCCTTGCACATTTAATCGAAATTCTAAATGACTAAAATTTATTTCAAAAACAAATCACGGAATTACCGAATGCCAACAGAGTTTTCAGGCGTTATCTCTCTTTTTTCGCTTTGCCTCTTCATTAAACATCGCGTTGAATTGTATTTGATGAAGCAACAAGCATTTAAACCATGTTCGACGTTGACGATAGGCAAGTGGAGTACTCGATGGATGATGGATGATGCGCGTGGTTATTTTAAAACCAAAGTTCATTCAAAATTATAAAGAAACCATTGCATATTGGTACTCAAACACACTCCTGTGACAAGCGAAATGATTTATAAAGATAAGACCGCACAAGAGTGTGCACCGTCAAGCAGTGGAGTATTAGCCATATTTGCTACGTACAAATAAATGGAAGAATGTCTGACTAATATAGGCCACTCATAAAGCGCCTATAGATACCTACTTATACTTGAATTAACGATGATATTGTAGAGTCAGAGACATCGAAGGAAATACAGATACCATCCAACTTATATATTTTACAAGAAACCTCAAGGAAGCTATTACAAGTATCGGTTTTTATACAGTCAATATCGTCCACTTAGACAGGTCTCACATCACAATCAACAACAATGAGGAGTTTTCAATTTATAGTAAAGGAACTATTACCAACCATCCCATATATTTATCCACCAGCCTAGGTTGACTGGTAGAGAATGCCTAAGAGCGGTTTTGCACTACGTTCGATGCGAACCCGTGAAAATATGGTCCGTAGTAGCTGTAGAACTATCTTCTTACAATAAAATTGTGGAGGGGGCGAACACGCGCACTTTTCTACACTAGTGCGGAACACTGTCATTTGCGTTCCTAAAAGTGGTTTACTAAGAGTGCGACCGCTCTAAGGCATTTAGTCGTCTTTGTACCTTTAGTTGCATGATGAATTAATAATTAAATAAACTTACACCCTAGTTGATCTCATGGCTGAACGCTGGACCATCATAATACCTACAGGTCCTCGGCCTAGTTTGGTGGTTATTTCAGATGTACTGTGAAACATCGTACTTACCTTTTTTAAACTATTTCCCCATTATTAAATCTTTGCCCCCCTTCCCCGAGATGCCATTGTAGGTCATCGAAGTATTTGCCCTCAAACTATTCATCTTCAGCCACAAACCACGACTTCTTTACTAAAACGATGACGAACAGTAAATATAAATGAAACCCGCAGCGTATTGGTTACAACCAAATATCTAAACTCTAAAACAATAGACAATTTACTAAGCTAAACGTTTTGTGCTATTGAATATTGATAGGATATTTTACTTACCTAGGTGCCTTTACCTTTTTACAGTTCGAGAAGACATAACTAGCGTCAAGGTTTTTCAGATCCATCATGGTACGGTGGTAATTTTATGGAATTCAAATGGCACTTGCAAGAACTGGTACTATCTTTTTCAAATAATTTATTTATATATGTAGGTACACTTCAGTAGGGGGATTATAATCCATATGGCATAGGCATAATCAACCCTATAATGTTCTCACTGGTGGAACTCAGACCTCCTCTTTAGGAGAAGGAATGGGCCGTAAACCACCACGCGGGCCCAGTGCGGATTGGTGAATGTCTACATGTCTTCGATTTTTTGTTTTTTTGGACACGTTTCCTCACGATGTTTTCTTACATAGATTTGAGAGCAGTGGTGATGGAATAAATTACTTATAGTAATGAACCCGTGACTTACAACTCGTAACTTGGTGCTGTTTTCACTAAGCCACCACTTCTCTCCTGATAACAATGAATTCTAATTAATATGAGCATTAAAGAAATTACTTCCACCAAAATTGTGAAAGGAGAGAAATGAAATGTAGAAAATACCTACAGGATGTTCTTCTATTGAATTACCTAATAATTTTTAAATACAGCGTTGAAAAAGATAGAAGGATAGATAGTTATAGTTTTTATTGTACACCATAAAAAATACAGTAGGAGCTTAAAATTAATTAAGGACCTACACCTTATTGCTATAAGCTAATCTTACCTAACCTCATCCATCAACCCGCATTGGGCCAGCGTGGTGAATTACGGCCCATTCCCTCTCCTTGAGAGGAGGCCTGAGTCCCAGCAGTGGGAACATTATACGGCTGATTAGGCATATTATGTTAACCTAACCTAACAATGGGTGGCAAAGTCCACTATTATTAATACCAATTCTTAACTAAGAGCGCAAGTCGTCGACGGCGCGCAATGTTCCCGCGCGCCTTAAGGAGTTCAGCATACTGTAGAGGCCCAACAGGGTCGAAGCCCACACTGGGGCCTTAGGTTAATGTGAAAGCGCACACCAGGACCCTGGAACCAAGGCAACGCAGAAATGGAGTGGGTTTTTTAGCCAATAAAAGTCTGACACTATCTCCCGCTCCGCCCAAAGGCGGGAGTTGTGATTGGATGATTTTTACCCACCGAAAAAAAAAACTAATGTTAAAATTGATATCCATGGGTGCAAAAATATTAAGGCAAGACCTAATTTCCGTAATAAAATAATACCAGACAACCTATCACATGAAAATAATCATCTGAAACTAGCACAGCAAAGGTTCGCAGCGATTAAGGAAACCTATTAGCGCGCACTGATGGATAACAACAACAAATCGACATCTGTCTAACGGACATACGAGTGTCGATAACTCAACCTTCAATGTTAATATGTTAGGGATTGATATTCTGAGAAATGATTGACTGCGAAGTCGGAAACCAGCTAAGGCCTACTGTCCACGAACGCGTAGCTTCGTAGACGCGTTGGTTGCGCCAATTTGCTATGATCCGCGACTTTGTTTTTTGTAATTTATTTTTTTGGCCTAGCAATCCTATCCCTTCCGTTTCCATTCCCGCACGACCTCTAGAAATGAAAATGACATTGACGTTTGTGCATCGATTGTGAATGTGACCGCTCCGCTAACATCGCCCGCTCGAAATTACAAGAAAATTGACTATTTCGTGATCCAACCATTCAAAGACTCAACAATAGTGCAGTGTAGTGCAATACGGGACCTGGCAGTGGTTAAATGTGCGAAGTCGAGGTTCGCCGGCCGGCGCCACGTGGAACCTTCGAGGTCAAAAGGTCAGTGTTCCTTCCTAATACATTTATCCCATTAATAAACGCCAAGCACAGTACCTGCATATTGTTAACAAACCTTAGATCGCTTTTTAAACCTACAGTCCACAGCAAATTCGCGCAACCACGCGTATTTGTCATTATAAGCTTGGTGTACACCTTCGTGAAGATTACGTACAAAACTACGTATGCTTCGTCGACAGAGTTTAGGAAAGATATAGTACGCGGCAAATAAGTTGAACCATCCACCACGGCTAAGTGCAGCTCCCCGCCTCGACTGACACTCGAAAATCGGTTTTAATCCTCGTCTCACAAGTTAAACTATCTTGACGGTAGACCTTGAATGCACAGTAACCGATTTTCGGGTCCCAATCGAAGTTGGGGGCCGCGCGCAACCACAGTAAATGGTTCAACTTATTTGCCGCGTAATATACGCATCCGAGCTTATGAAGATACGCGTCTATGAAGCTACGCGTCCGTAGACGGTAAGCTTAAATCGACAAAGTGGGTGTCTGTACGGCCCCCCGCTGAGCGCGTTTGTCAGTGTCATTAGATCCTAACATTGTCACTTCAATAATACAATAATACCGTATTCTCAGTTTTAAGTGCGATTTTGTTGAACAGTTAGGTAAACACCCACCAATAGCTGGTCGTGCGGAAACACAGAATTACTGAGAGTCGAAGAGTCAATAGTATTGACGCGTGCCAACACACGCGGATGAAAAGTAAAGCAAATATGTACAGCATCGAGTTTTATGGATCGCTACAGTTGTGTAGTGACTTAACAGATAAATTTTACACACGTAGGTAAACTTGAGACTTGGTAATACCTACAGCTATAAAGTGACGCCTCTACCTTATATTTGTGAGATTCACAGTTAATTGACACCGGGTTGCGATATGGGTTTTGGAATATTACCAGTCGAATAGTGGTATTTTAGGTTAGTTGTTAAGGCAACTGCCTCTCATACACCCACCAGCCAAGTTCCAATGGGAATTTTTCAATTCACGTATATTTTTAGAACTTTATCTAAGACTTTACTGACAAAAAAAAAAAAAAAAAAAAACCCCGTGCCTTGAAAGCACGTAAAGCCCCGTTGGTCCCGGTTGTTATTCGCCGATTTTTGACAGTCGTTACAATTCTAGACGCCAGAAAGTCTGACGACCAGTCTATCCAAGAAGTATCGTGTTGCTCAGTAACTGAGTTGTGAAGGTCTTATAAGCAATTTCATATTCAAATCATTTCTCCTTGTAATATACACGTGCTCAGCCCCACCTAGCACTGGAAGCCAACAAAGCTAGTTGGAAAAAGAATGCTAATGATGATTTGACCCCGAATATTTTCTATTCGAATTTAGTTGGGATTTTGTTGGTTTTTAGTTGGGTTGGGTTGAGTTTAGTTGTTTAGGCTGGTTGCACTTGGAAAAAACCTAACTATAGAGAAATTTACAAAACGATTCTTTTAGACTCTTATATCTTATACTAGCTTCTGCCAGCTGCTTTGCCTGCGTGAAAGTCAGTTTTTCCAAACAAAATTCCAACCCCGTTTTACACCCTTAGGGGTTTTTTTTTTTTTTTTTTTTTGTGGTAGGTAAAATCATCCAATGACGAATCCCGCCCTACATCCGGGGTGGAGTTTCACTAAAATACATTCTTAGCGGATGTCTACACCCTATAAAGAACCTACCTGCCAAATTTTAAGATCGTAGGTATTATAGTTTCTGAGATTTCGCGATTAATCAGGGAGTGTTAATTCGCTTTTTTAAACCTATATACATGTAAATATAGATTTTTTTAAACGTAGAATAGATATGTAAATTTTGTTTTATCTTTACACGATACGTTTGTTGACACCGAACCACAGGCGTTCTCAATCTCGCTATCATAAACCAACCAGCACTGCAGAGGAAATCATGTGAACTGAGTAAGATTGAACACTACACAATGCACTTGGATTTTTGCACCAATGCGTAAGCTTTCACCACTCTAGTTATATTTCATCTCGTTTCGATCCACTTTTTTCACTAAATTGCTTTCATTCGTACGTCATTTTACGATTTATTTCGTAACACTGCATTGTACAGAACATTATAGGTAGTATCTACATTTGTTTCGCATTCATAGCTCGTTTCTGAGTAAACTTAATCTGCAACAAGAGCGAATCGGGCTCGTGCGTAAAGGGACCCATACGATTTTTTGAAATCGGAAATCAAAATCGGTCGTTTTAATCCCGTGGAAGGTCGATTCGGTACATGAAATACTATCGATTTATAAAGATAAAATATATAAACACGCTTTGGAACGTGCAATGTATGCACGTTCCAAAGCGTGTTTATATATTTTATGTTCATCTTCATACCTATAGTTTTTCCTGATTATAACTAAAGAATTACCTACACAAATTTTCTGCATTTGGCCTTCACAATTTTAGATATAAGTGGGTCGCTTTTGAACATAACCCAGACAGAGGATAATGCTTAGCGATTTTGCATGACAATGTTAAACATCGTTTAGGTAGTGTCAAATGTGTTTTTTTACGGTTTTACGTGAACTTTTCCATTATTTCTTCTAAGAATCTTTCTGAAACTTTAACAAATGTAATTTAGTGAAACCTCCATCGATAATGTTCCAGTCATTTTTAAGTTTTGCGCTTAGCATTACGTTTAACCATTCATTCTGTACTAGATTATTTTTGTTGGAAATGAGAAGGGAGTTAACGACAACCTGGCGGCGGGTACAGGACAGAATGGGAGAAAAAACGTGTTGCAACAACCCAAATAATAAGGGACAAGGGCACTGGGCAGGAAGGTGATGATTTTTGTGGGAAATAAATGGTCACTATTTTATTTATACTACTCAAAGTTTTCTTCATTACTTGTAATATTACGTCTCCAAAATCTTAATCTGATGATTTCTTTCCACCAGGTGAAGCTAGCGATGCGGGTGGCGGGAGGGCGCGCGGATGGCGGCGGCGGGGGGTAGCATGGCCGCCACGCTGCTGCTCGTGCTGGCCACGGCTGCGGCCGGCGCGCGACTCGGGGAACTGGCGCGGAGGGACACTGGAGACATCTTCACTATTACCGGTTAGTTCTTCATGTCAATGATACAACTAAAGGTCCATTATCATTTCAACCGAAAGACGTCCACTGTTGGACATAGGCCTCTATTAAGTGTCGCCACAACGAACAATCTTGTGCGTCTCGTATCAACTTTGTCGGAGGCTATTCAACGCTGCGTCTTAAATTCCGGTGCCCGGTCGCCACTCCAGAACCTTTCGGCCCCACCGACCATCCTTTCTACTGGCTACTACGCAATACTTCGCCGAACAGTTTCATCAGTGACGGCACAAAAGTCAGCTGCATGTTTTGAGGCACAGAAGACTGTAAAAAAGTAAGTAGGTGAGCCTAATACAGTTTCGCATTCACGGTAATTACCACTAACCAGTCAGTGGGGTTATATTTTCTGGCTCCTCGTTGGTCTCGTGGTCGCAGGCGTGACTGTTTAGCATGGGTTCGATTCCCGGGTTGGGACAAAAATATTTGTTAGGTCTTTCCATTAGGACTGTAGCAGCCCGGAGTTTGGAAGTTAGCAGTGTGACACCCTCTTATCTTGGAAAGCTCTTTCTTTCCTTCGAAATCTTTCTCCGTTCGTGTAAGATTGCCGTCCCATCGGACTAAGAGAGTAAAAGAATCGAGAGTTCACCTGTAATTACGCACGCACTTACGCAATATAATATCTCCTAAGTAGGTACTTGGCTAATCTCTGTCAAGATTGACCAACGATTAGTAATGAACGAATTTGGTCGGAAGAATTATATTATATATTTTAGAGATTGTTAGCGATTTCGATTGCTGGTGATTAGAAGACCTCCCTAAAGTAGTTCGAAGACGTGGTGAAGGCCGCAAGTCCGCTGAATGGGAAAACCACAGGATTAGCCAAAATGGCGATACATGAGAGCTCTTCTTGTGTACATCTTTCGGCTGAATGTTAGCTTGGTAGAGCGACTGATAAGAAGCCAGAGTATACCTTATAGTATGACACCAAAATGGTCCCCCATTAGGTACCACCACCAAGCCATCGGACGCAGAGTCGCCCAAACGCATTGCAGCATTTAGTGTAGTTACAAAATTACTGATTGCCACCGATGCTAAAAGCAACATGCCTGCTGTCTCATTTACTACACTGATTATACTTTACGATCCAAGCAACCATTGAGCTTTTAAGTTATGTCGGCTTCCCGTTGTAATATGGTCCTTTCCTCACTATAAAATTAAATACGATTCTATTACCAGTGGCCATAACGCAGTTTTACGAGATTAGCTATTACCTCGTAAATACAAGACTTAGTTGCAAAGTACCAACAACTCAACATGCTGTTTCCTATGCAGGCTCACTCGAATCCTTAACTGCAAAAGCTAGATAAGTGTTGATAGAAGTTAATTAAAATGCGTGTGTACTACTAGAATTGTTAAATGTCAGTGGACCTTAATATTTTTCACCTAACCTTCATCATCAGCATCATTTCAGCCCAAAGACGTCCACTGTTGGGCATAGGCCTCCCCCAAATGTCGCCACAATGAAAGGTCCTGTGCCTCATCTCACATCCATCGGATTCCCGCAGCTTTTACGAGGTCATCGGTCCACCTTGTAGGAGGCCTTCCTACAGTGCGTCTTCCGGTACGCGGCCGCCACTTCAGGACTTTTCCTAACCTAACATAACCTTAGAATCACCCAACTATAAGTGGCAGTGGGCTGGGCAGGGCACATTGCTTGTAGAAAGGATGGTCGATGGGCCTGAGAGGTTCTAGAGTGGCGGGAATGCAATGGATGCGAGACGCACTGGACCGTTCGTTATGGCGACATTTGGGGAGCCCTATGTCTAACAGTGGACGTCCTTCGGCTGAAATGATGATGATGAACCCCTTAAAGTAATTATCTTCGATTGTTTTATTTTTCCTTTTTCAGGAGATGAATGCAGCGCGGCTCAATGCGCGGAGCACGGCGCCGGTGCGCGTGCGTCAGACGCGAGTGGCGAGTGTGCGTGCGCTTGTCCGCAGCGCGCGCCACTCTTTAGAGAGGATCGAGAGCTGTGCGTCGATGATCTGCCGGGTAATTACGAGTTCATACCATAGTAGAAATACAGAAGGTGCAATCCTATACCTACGTCCTTTCTAGTCACTTAAGAGCCACGCTGGATCTAGATCTAGATCTAGATCTGGATCTAGTAGATATTTTCTACAGTGTGTCTGCTTCATCGCATTGATGATTGATGACAAACAATGTGATTTTTTACCGAAATTCAGCCACAACGACAGAATAAAAGTTAGCTCCGAAAAAGCTTTTAAGAGCGCAATTGTTATTGCATAACAAGAGGTATTCGCAAATATTGTATTGGCAAATGTAGGAATGGCACAAGTAGAGTCAGAATAAAAAAATATAATTTTAACTCAGGGTCTCTTTCAAGACTACGGTTAGCTCCAGATGATAATTGCAAAAGCACGTAAGGTTTTTACACCTGAGTGCTCGATTACGGAGACGCGGTGCATTGTGCGGCACGTCGGGCGGTTCGTCGTACATTGCCACATGTTTGTGTTTGCGCGAGCGATGACGCGGCCCGCTGCTGCAATGTACGACGAAACGCTCAACGCGCCGCGTCTTCGTAAACACGGCCTTAGTTTAGTGTAAACCTTCTTTACCATTTTTACGGTTTTGCTGAGTGCAATTTTAACGAGAGCTCCTTTTAGACTAACTTACATTTTTGAAAAATCTGTCTATCACCTACGTGACATTCATCACAGAGCTAATTGCGAGCTAAAATTTATTGCAGTAATGTAAGACGGTTGCAGAAGTCTCGAACCAGATTCTAGTTTACCGTCATCCAACCTGGTAAACTATAACTAAAGAGCTGTGACCAACACTGAGTTTTTGCTTGAGAACTGTTCTAGGAACCTGTGATCAGAAAAAGCAATGATTTTTTAAAGTCACATCACAGAGTAAAGATTTGCCTCTGGTTACTGTATGGGTCACCCAAAGAGCGGCAAATCAAGCTGCCAATAAATTTCCGTTATCTTATTGATCACCTTAGGACAAGAATATTGTTTATAATGTGACGTAGAAATAAGATTACAATTTCTACTAATCATTATCTTATAAATTTTTATTGTTTTCACGAATTCAATTATTTATTTTTACATTGTATCGAAACCATACATTATAGAAAGGTATGCTACAAAACAATACCCAAAAAAATATAATCGTTGTCTGATATTGTCTCTACACATATATTTAACACTATGCTATCAACTAAATATTTGAATACCATCACTGGCGGAAAATGTCTTTGCACTTAATCTCTTATATTAACATCTTTTGTACCTATAACGCTAGTATAAGACATTATTATTATTATATTTTAAAGATAATTTAATTCATCATAGTTCTCATATCCAAATTTATTACATTTGGGATGGGCTCAACATGTCTTCCATACTTCTCTATTACTTAGTTGTCATCTCAGCAGTAAGTAGTTTCATTCTAGTTTTTGGAGAAATAAAATAGATAGGAATGTTCTCATATTTCATAACCCAGTTTTAACGAATAAACAGAAGCGAAATTAGATGCAAAACTGTTAAGTTCAGTCAAACGTACACTTCATTTTGCTAGATCACTGTATAATAAGTGAAGACATCTCTTCCACTCAATGTTATATTTTCGAAATCGCGCATATCGCTTTCTTCACGATGATTCAGGTTTTTACTTTTGCAATTAATAATACTGGACGGCACTACAAATTTGCTTATAAATGTGCAATAGATCCATATTCCTTGTTCATTTATTAACTCGTTTACCTTGTAAAAATTCATAACAAATTTGCAAATCTTTATCGATTCGATTCAAACGCATTTTAACAATCCCATTAATTTAGGATATTGCTTCGGTAGCTGCTTTTATCTCATATCTGACTTATTGAAGAGCCCATAATTTGTACATTTATTAATCGATACCACACAAAATTACTAAAAATTACCAATAAAATTCGAATTTCTAACGGGATTTAAAAAGAAAAGTAAGTGCTATTGAGAATAAGACCTTCCATGGTGAAGATATCATAGTTTTTAGTTTAGGAATCGATATAATAGGCCAATAATGGGTACATACTTACCTACCAAGGTAATCATGAGAAAAATACAAAAGCCCGTGGGAGGTATACAACAAAGTGGCATGTTTTTCAATGTCAATGCTATGTTGATACCTCCTGTGGGAAACGACTCCATAAAAACAATCGAATAGCTTTCCATTTTCCTTGCTTTTAATTAGATAAATTGTAAACTTGCATTTGAATAGCTATCTCAGTTTTCCGATGTTATCTTTGAATATTACATGAGCTGCTTTCGTTTGATTATTGTATTGTTTGTTCAAGTTGCCAATTGATTCTCTTTTACTCACAACATTGTAGTTTCTTTGGCAATATATTTTCGTATCCTTATTGAATTCAAATTCAAAATATTTTTATATCACTTAGGCTTACATGGGTACTTATAGAAAGTCAAAAGCTAGTGTACGATTACAATTGGCCATTTCATGGAAGAGAACAAGCAAGAAACTCCGTATCGTTAGACTTCATAGAGTAGAGAGTTCCAATCCCTCCGAACAATTTCACTTTAAAACACCGATATCCGTAATTACACTTTGGATTCAAAGACTTCTGAAATAATTTAGGCGTGACAACTACTGCATTTAGCAACACTTACTGTGTGAATGAGAAGGTTCAAAGATACGCTGTTAATAACACATCTGATTTTCGAAAGAAGCTTATTTTGTCGAATGGCATGGTATTAGTCTTAATGCCTTTACAAATGAGACGTCCAATAAAATATTACGAATGGTGGTACATGATCACGTCTGTCCAATAATGAATTTGAAAAATATTTGTACTGAAGACTTTTGGGAATATCGTCGCCTTTTATACAGCCAAGTATTTATCTTCATAATTTATTTCAAGCATGCAAATATTTCGTTTTACAGAATGTTCGTTAGCGACGTTTGGGACCGGCAGTGCTGTGCAACGAATACCGTTTGTTTATTTGCCGCTGAAAGGCCAGATTATACATCCGTCAAGGGAAATTACTTTTCAAAGTGAGTGTCTGTATTTTCACTTTTGCTCTGATTCTTATTTTAAAACCATTTCTTGTTCGGCTGGATTTTGTCATGTTTCAAAATATGCTCTTGTTTCCCAGATGTCAAAACACCAATATGTGCGGTATCGGGTGCTCAATTCCTCACAAGGAAAGGCTTCCTCGATCTCAGGAATACTTTGGATGCTGATGTGCCTTTCAATCTATTTCGCGACGAAGGCAGAACATTTCTGCAGGTAAACCACCTTCCACACACATTTTTACAGATACTATAAGCGTGCACATCTAGATCTTTTTACAATTCATTTTTTTTTTTTATTAAATCTGTAGGTACTTTTTTTCTTATAAATAACCATGCACATTAAATGAACGCAATTAATGTAATATATTTATGTAAATTCGACATTTTCACAATTTGAATCTTAGATCTGTATATTTTAATTTTATTGTTTGTTGTATACACTCAAATCTATTATGGTTTATTATAAACCAAATATGTTGTTTTGTACGCTATAAATCGCAAAATATGCATCTACCCGTTATTTTAAGACCTTGCACATATTATAATGTAATAGGTACTCATGTTTTAAAATAAAATAGATTAATTCTATTCTATGTCAAAACTCACGCCTCTCGCTTCAAAAAGGAGTAAACAATGTCTCTTCACGTATT
Organism: Leucania comma; assembly: GCA_958295575.1. NCBI lineage: Eukaryota > Metazoa > Arthropoda > Insecta > Lepidoptera > Noctuidae > Leucania > Leucania comma. Next base: position 12,958,712 of record OY282480.1, on the reverse strand, counting down.
AACATAGAATTTTCTATTAGTCGTCTAGTTTTCAATTTGCCGATACAAATCACGTGTTATTCGCAGTGGAGCGGGGAGAACGATGTGCGTGCAAGAATGACCGGACGAGTAATGGTGGTTCGACTGCTATGTCGCGACGTCTCCGCCACGCCCACGTCGCCGCTTGATTTGCGAGGAGTGTTCACACCATGTGTCGCCTTCAGGGTGCAAGGAACTCCGCCGAAACCGTATTCTAGTATGTATTACAAGTTTTAGCTCCCATTTAAAACCATACATAATGTTCATATCTTCATACCGTACCTATTTCCATTAACAGATGTAACTGAAGTCCAATTCGCCCCCAATGCACAGACATCAGGCTCGACCAGCACTTCAGGTCTCACAGTATCCGAGTACGTGGCTATCGGCATCAGCTCTCTACTTCTCGGTCTCATCTACGTTGCATCTGTGTTCCTATTCCTACACATTCGGAAACGTCGAAAAGCAATGTCTGATGAAGACAGCAACAGAAGACCAAAGGGACTAAAAAAGAAAGATGGGTCTGTGATTACTGAACGAGATATCGTCAGAGTAAACAACGAACGAATCCAAACTCTTCCCAATACGATGGGTCAAGACGATGGAGTAATTAAGAAAAACCCTTTATTAAATATTAGTAGACAACTTCACGAAAACAAAAACTTTACAAGCGATTCAGGAAGCAATATATCTGATTCAGATGATTTCGGCGATAGTGCACGAAGTGACGACAATTTGTATAATGTAAGTATCACAACCAATTAAGCTGTGTGTGTGTTTTCTATTCAGAAACAGAAATTAACCAAGAACTTTAAGGTATATGAAAATATATTTTCAGAATCAAACTACTTCGGCAGTGATTCATCAGCATTATGGTGATTTCAAAGTAAATAAGAATGATAATTCAGAAGTAACTCATCGCGATGAGTCTGGTTTTGAGAGACTGCCAGATGAACATGTGTCCATTGTAGAAACACAAGACGATAGAGAAATAGCACGACCAGTAGGCACAACACGCAGAAAATTGTACTTCAATCCAGCTTACTTTGAACCACATTTAATGGCGGTAAGTAAATATAATTATATTCTGCTCTATCATTAACGTTGTCGTTTCTTATTTTAATAACTTATACTACTAATTTTTGCAGGAACCTCCAGCTGCAGCGCTAGAATTTTTGGTCAAAATTAGAGAAGTAATCGCAATAGCAAAACATAAAATGGCAGCTAAACGTTTCCAACCAATACTGAACCAAATACCCGAAGAAGAAACTTTACCGTCAAACGGAAATAGCATAGATATGTACACAAGCATGGGAAGCGTAAGAAGCGGTAGTGTTGTTAGTTTGAAAAGAGAAAACAGCAGAAAGAAAAATTGCATAGGCTGTCCAGGTTGTAAGATAGACGGGGACAATGATATCCAACAAATTGCGAAGTACAATATCCCAGCTTGCGTAAACTGTCTAAGCAACAAAGGAGATAAGCAAAATAGTATACGAAAGTGGTTGGAAAACATTCCCACGGCTAAACAACACTCGTACAACGACTTTTTACCCACAAATCAAAACAGTTTGGCTGAATCACTATTAATGCTTCCTGTCAGTGAAAGTCGACGAAAAGTGAGAAAGCAAAATAGTTTTTCAAGCTCTAACTCGATGTATTTGACAGACAATTTTTCAGTACCCAAAAAATCTTCAACTTTATCTGTTCGATCGGAACCTATGATGAGAAACTATAATTTACCACTGCCCGAATTTGAAAATCCAGACAGTCAACGCGTTGATTTTAATATGTATTGTCAAACTGTGGGGCGTGTTGATGATATTAGACCAATTGGCCTGAATGATTACCATTCTTTAAGTTTTCGGCAGGCCGTACAAAATCCAAGAATACCTAAACCTTTTACTAATAAAAATGCACTGCCCGATATGGTTAACGAAGCCATAGTTCTCGATCATTGTACAAAGTCTTACAATCAGAACAGTTCTGATGATGAAAGAATCGGTAATAAAAACCCAACTATTCCTATTATAAGTCCATACACAAGAAACACTTCTGAAAGCCCTTCAGGACATGATTATGAAACGGACAGTTTGGAAAGAAGTACTAACAAGAAGGGTTTGTCTACACCGACTGATTACCCTGATGTGCCTTCATCACAGGCCAGCCCTAGTTTGAGTAGTGCATTACCGCTAGAAGAAGAATTAACAATGAGAAATGCAGTGTACAAAATTCATTCCAGCAGCAACAGCAATACTCCATCGCCACATCGAGAAGTTTGCATAGATAATCATTATGAGACAATAGAGAAAAACCAGCCACCACCGTTTGAAGCACCAAAAGCTAGTTTAGTTAGTGAAGTTTATGTGAATAATACCTACAACTTCGGAAGTACTCCCACATCGCCAAGTGGCTCAGATTGTTCCATGGGAAGCCGAAAATTGATAACAACTATTAACGACGCTGAATTAAAGCCCGGATGCTTAACTATAGAAGTGAAAGATTCTCCTGAGAATTATATCAAAATTCATGAGTCGGATGGTTTCGAACCAGATACTTTAGACAGAAAGCATCCAAAACATAAGGACGCAAACGATACACAATTTAGTAGAAAAGATTTAATAAAAAATATTGACAAAGAAGACAGTCCACCGATCCAAGATCGTATACAACTAAGAAGTAGTGGAACTTTCCAGAAAACGAGTGATAAAATAGAATACGCGGCCAAATTCAATAGTCTCAGGCATGAATATGAACAGCGCAAAAACGGTTATGAGCGTCCAAAGTTGACAACAGGTATTTATAGCGGTTCAAAAAGCCTTGAAGACACTCCCGACGATACTTGGCAAGAAACCGAGGAATGGACTACAGAAGAAGGTCGAATATTAACGCTAGAACTGAGGCATTCTAAAAGACAACGACAAAGTACGCCTCCAACGATTAAGCAATTAAAAAATTTAGCACGCCCGGATGTATTACCACCTTTGCCGCCTACGGATGAAGATCCCATATATGAGCAGCCAATTTTCCCACCGAGGAAAGTTGAATCGGATGGAGAACCAATAAATGAAATTCATTCAAAAAACGTAACTGGCAGAAGCCTCAGTCCGAGGGTATTTACGAAGAATATAACTATTGACTCGCACGATAGTTCTATAACTCCTGAATCACGTTATGGACCTTCCTGCAGTCCAATGAGAGCTTCTGTCCAATCACAATCCTCGGAATATGAAAACATGGAGTCCGTGAGCGGTACAGTTCGAAAAACGGGCGACTTGAGCAGGAATTTGATGAGAAAACGTTCAGGAAGGAGTGGTAATATAAATACTAATACTTTCGTTAAAGGGCCAAAATTAGACGGACATTCTAAGGCACGTTTCCGAAGAAAGAAAGGATTTAATATACAAGACTCTGGGTATTTGAGCAGTGACTCTACGTCTTCAAGACAAGTACCAAGAAAATTAGTGATTGCTAAAATAGTGAGTTGTAGTGAAAGTGACGATACAGAAAACGAAGCTAGGAGTGAATCTGGTGCTGAAAGTATAGAGACACATTCTGTTTACTTCGATAGCTTTCGTAAGATGCAAACTGAAGTAGAGGACGATTTGAGTTATAGCAGTAAAAGTTTTAGTGACGTTAACGGAAAATTTAAACATTCCGATGACTGTTTATAACATATTCCTATTAATTTTAGTTGTGGTGCAATAAAGTTTACTTAAGTAAAAAATAATAATGTGCAATATAATGTGCAATAAGTGAAGTGGTTTTAGTTTTAATTAGATACGTTTCAGGATTGATCATGAATTAATTATATCTATAAGAAAAAAATTATAACGTCTAGGATTTATTTTTTCATGTTTGTGACATTAGAAAGTTTGAAAGTAGGTATCTAATTGTCACATAGACAAATATACCTTGTCATTTTAGGCCTACAGTTCACGGACGCCTAGCTTCAGACACGTATTCGTTATTACACGCTTGGTGTACTGTACGGCCGTTCTAATTTGGCGAGTCTGAAGTTAGACTCTGTAAACTTTGGCTTAGGTTAAAAAAATAAATGCCATTAGCAGCTGTTATTGCTGTTAACAGCTGTTATTGGCATTTATTTTTTTAAAACCTTTTTTTTTTACGTGCGCTCAAGTTCGCATAGCCTAACTTCAGACAATACCATGAAACTGTCGACGTAGCGGCCACGTCGTATCGTCGTGTCATTGCCGCTTCGTCGTGAGCAGGCGTACACCAAGCGTATAGTGACAAATACGTGTGTATGAAGCTACGTGTCCGTGAACCGTAGGTCTTACAATTTACATTAGGTGATAACCAATTTATTTCGTCGAGTGTACCTATATTTATTTATTTATTATATCCTTTATTGTACACCAACGTGAACGTCACCGTGCGTTTATGTATTATAATTTGTTATATTTGTAAATTTTCTTCTTTAGTTATTCATCACATTATTAGACCAATGTTTATACTTTCATAGAAACAATAGGTATTAAGTTTAGTATTTAAACCGTGTAAAACACGCTAGAAAATGCAATTAGTATCTAATCTAATTATTAAGAGTACCTCTTACAAGCAACGATTTTATTTATATTAAGAAAATAGAGTAATTAGTCAAATAGAGAGGCCGGACGTGCAATGCAACAATAGGGTAGTTAAAGTATAATTTAATATTATTTGTTATACAATGTACAGTGTATGAAGATTTTATTCATAGGTTAATAGAGGGTGACTTTTAAGTCATTTGCAATGTTTTAAGGGGTTTCAGTTATTCACTCATAAATATGAACAACTTTTACAATCAAAACCAAACAAAAAATTGCCAAATAAATTTCATCTGGTACCATCGCGGCCATTTTTGACTGATCACTTAAAAAAAATTTACCTGAAGCCTGCAGCGCGGTGCCAAACAAAATTCTTTGAGGATTTTGTTTGTGCAAGCAAAAATGAACCTAGCGGTAATCAGGTGGAAGTGTCTTTGATATACGTCTCCATTATGTGTACAAAGACACTTCCGCCTAACCAGTGACCACCGTTAAGTTCTTTTTTGCTTGCACTCGAAACGAAAACTGCAAAGGGTTTGGTTTGGCGCCGCGCCGCAAGATTCAAGCGAAATGACCGCGATAGTACATAACCCAAAGTAAAAGTTAACAATTGATTTCTCCAAATATAAAATTACAATACTCACTTATGAGAGAAATTATTCCCGAAAATTTTCCAGCCTAATAAACATTGCGAGTGAATTAAAAGATACCTCGTAAAATCTTTTAGCTATATTTCGGTCATAGACGAAGAGTCAGGCAGCAATGATTAGCTTCCTAGTACCTGACAGTATATAGTGCTCCAGAGAGGGTAGAAATAAATACATCCTCTCCGTCAAATTACAAGAGCACGGATAATATGGTTGTGGACTAATATTTGACGTTGGTTGGGAACAAACAATCATAAGGCATAATGCTGACTCCTGGACCATGATAATATTTTGTATGATTACTTGGAGACATAAAGTCAAATGGATTCAATCCTGTTTTTCTATATAGATGAATACTTGGGGTCTGTGTATGCTGTTTAAGTAACCCAAATTCCAAACACCGGACGACTCGATATGCATCTGTTACATGTTTTTTTTTTTTTATGTTAGGTAAAATCATCAAATAACAAATCCCGTCCTTAAGTGGGGCGGGAGATAGTGTCAAACTCTTACTGACTTAAAACCTACCCTGTTCCATTCATTGCCTTTGATCCGGGGCCCCGGGGATCATTTTCACCTAACCCTCGGCCATCTGTTACATGGTGGAAATCCCAATGCCACCCATACATACAAATCGTTTTGGGAACACATTTACTGTGTGGAGTGGAAATCCCTACCAGTGTGTTTCCTGATAGCTACAACTTAGAGTCAAGAGTGAATACTTTTAAGCGTGCTCCATCGTCGACCATATCATCGGTTATCTGGTGGTCAAACCCAAGAAAAAAATCTTAGGTTCGTAATTAATAGACTTAAGACGCAGAATGAAAAGCAGTTTACACTTAGGTTCACCAAACATAGATTAAAAAATTTGCATTTTCAAAATTTAGAAAGCTTTGTTTATTTTCAGTTAAAGATATGATTTACTAAGTAATGGGATTTCTCGGTACTTAGATAAATTCATATATTTTGGACTTAACAGTGGAAGATAGGTGACTCGCCTCTCGAGCTTGGACCGCTGAAATTGTGCCAATTGGCACGACTTCACATCGATCGCGACGATCGCACACATTCGGCGGCTAACGCTATTTCGCTCTCACGACAGCACCGGCTATTATCTCTGTCCTTGTCTATCAGTGACTACAGGTAGTGTAGATGTGTGAATTTCGAGTCTAGGTTTTCTGATTGCGATGTTAGCGCGTAAAGTATATTCCCTTATAATATATCAATGATTTTGGATGTCAAACCCAACTTCATATAAAGAGAAGTTTTTTTTTTTAAATGCCCGTTGTCCATTTTTCTCCATTCCTTGGGTCAGATTGTTTGTTACCAACAGTCAGGGTTTTCGGGTTGTGGGTTATAAATATTTTTAAACTAGATTTTTATGTGTTATATAAAATTAGAAAATAGCTGATAATATGGTGCTAAGGAAACGCAAAAGGGGGAAACCGGGTAAACGTACATGTTAAGTTAAATATTATATTACATGTTGTTATTTTGTTAACATGTTGCTATGTTTGTTATGATACTATTCTCTCACTTTTTAGTGGGAAAACTTTCAAGTATAAATATTCTAAATTACTACTGCACATACGTGAGAATTTTTTGAAATATGGAAGGTTTTCTAGCGGTTGCGGTTTATATACGGAAGCTTGCAACAAGGTAAATTCGTTTTTAAAATACTTATTTTATTGGGAAAACCAATTTATTGCAAGCGTCCGTATATAGGACCTTTAGTTGTTTTTGTATTAGCTAAAGCAGATACGGATATTTTCTTAAAAAAAAAAATAGTTTTGATCACTCCGTCAGATAGATTATCAAAAACATATTGTACATGTAGTTTTTAAGAAAAACAAGACAAATTGAGAAAGATATAAAACTGTTTAGAAATGGGCGTTTGATACGTCACTTCTAAAAAAAAAATAGAATTTATGGCATTTTTTACATAGGAAGACGCGACATCACGCGATATTTCAACGCACACGCATTGTGATGTCTTCATTTTTGTTGTGAAACGTTTATTGGCACGACATTTTAATAAAATCGAATGCCGTGGCGGTAAACGTCATGACACTGTCATGCCGTGATGGCACTCGACTTTTTTTGTGTGTACGTAGGCTTCCCGTGATGGCCAATGTTTTTACTTACGCAACAAAAGAAAAAACATAGCATTGCATAGCATGTTATGCTATGCTAAAAACAGCTTCCAGCAGCAGCAGCTATGCTGTTTTTATCCAATATTTTTTGGTAATCAAACTGACGGGCCAAATATATAAATTATTGTTTTAGGAATCTACCAAATTTTTATAAAACGATTTATGTGGTCTAAGCAACTGTAAAATGCTCAATATTATATTAAAAGAAAATAATTATGTTAAAAATATTTTATTCTTAGTTTTTATTTTTATAATTAAAAAGCTCTCTTTACAGCCAGTATTTAATAATGGCTATCGTTTGTACATTTTATTTGTAGTAGTTTAATTTGTTATAATCTAATACTTAATTTATTTTTTATGTCACCAGTAAGTTGAAATAAGATTTTGTTAAGGACAGCCAAAACTGAGAGTTGGCATTTTGTAATGATTTATTGAATGTATTGTTTTTATTAAAGAATGAGACACAGTATTGACTTATTATTAGATTTTTACTCTCTTCATACCTAAATGCAGCTTAACCTGTTGAATACCGTAATTAGAGACACAATAGAAAGGCAATAGGTGTGCAGACGCCGGCATCCTCTCGGGGAATAATGAATTAAATTATATTCTTAAGGTCAGTTCACACCGAGACGTCGTGACGTGACGTAACTAACTTGCGCACTGGTTTCAATAGCGACACAATATGGAACTTTTATTTATCACAGATTCTTAGTAATTAACTCACAAATTGCACCATCCTAATCCAATCATCTGATCATAATGTGGTAACCGGTTATTATCCCTTATGACTTTTGCCATAAAGTCGAAAATTGGACATCCAGTAACTTTCGCAAGCATACTTTTCCCTCAGAATATGGGAAATGTTCATCAGTCAATACACATAACATCACTCTCAGGAGTATCTTGATCTTCATTTAACGACTTAACACCCATAGAAGCTTCTTCTCTCATTCTATTTTTAAATTCCAAGTATTTACCTTCGCCTCCAGCAAAGAGGTCGATTTCAGTTCCAATCTTACTTTGAACAACAGAACTTTTTGATTCACCCATCTTTACCATAGAGTAATCTAAATATTGTAGAACTAACTCAGTTCGGTTCAATATAGATGTTGCATATTTCTGATAATTGTTCCGCGCTTGACTGTTGTCTATGATTTCTTCGTTGTGCTTAGATAGAGCATCTTCTTTGGCAGTGATTTTGATGTTAGGAGTGGTGATGATTAATTTTAATGGCACGGCGTCATGAATGAAGTGGATCAGGGCAAGAACTTGAGCTGGTGTCCTGAAAGAAGAGAACAGAAAGTTTGTTTTTGTCTATGGAATGTATTTTCTGCCCAGAAATAACATATTTGTGTCACAAGTTTACGCTTATTTGATACTGAAAAGCAATTTAGAGCCTATAATCTACTATCTGACCTTGTTTCTTGCAAAGTTCCAGGATTCTAGGTCAATGGGAAGCACCCTAAGTTTTGCCCCAAGAGGTAGGTAAGGCTCTTGGCAGATGGACAACAAAGTGATCACATGACGGTTCCGTTTTTGACGACTAGGGTACGGAACCTTGGAAAGCAACCGAGTGTTATTTCAGACATGCCCTTGAATATCCCCTTATACCAAAGCCAAACGGAAAAAAAGGCAAAGTATTTTGAACCTACTGCCTATGAACCTTCGGTGTACAGCTGATGTTTCCAGCATTCTCTTATGAACCTAAGAGGTTTATACTACATTTTAGGGGTTAACTCTTGGTGCTTGCTTGGCTATGGTTCAGGGCTAGGGGGAATGAGCAGCGGTCGCCTCCTGCGAAGCAGTAATGCTAGTGAAGGAGGCAGCCGCACGCGCGAGGGAACACACATCCTCACGCTCCAGCCGCCGAGACCCCGACCCCGATTTGCAACCACCAGGCTTGCGGAGGACGAGCTTACGACTTAGCTCGCCATCCGGATGTCGGGACCGAGTCCGAGTCACCATAGGGGCGTAGTGTTTCACACGCACTTCAATGAGGGTTAAACAGGGCCGAAGCCTACGGGGAGCCATGGGATGACTTCCGAATAGGAAACCCATGTTCCTATATAGAACGCAAGGAAAAGGGAGGAACATAGGAGCGGGTTATAATCAGTAAAAGTCTGACACACAGTCCTTCCTACAACGAAAGAAGCCATTGGATGAATTCCGACGTTCAACTTATATTGCACGCAGAACAGGCCATTGGGCCCGAAAGGTTCTAGAGTGGCAACCGCGTACCGGAAGACGCAGCTTTGGAAGGCCACCCACAAGGTAGACCGATGGCCTGGTCAGGGTCGCTGGAGTCCGATTGATGCGAGATGCACAGGACCGGTCATTGTGGCGACGCTTGGGAGAGGCCTATGTCCAACAATGGACGTCTTTTGGCTGAAATGATGATGATGATGAATTTCCAAGTTCAAAAAAACTTGCTGCTGATCAAAAAAAAAAACAATATACATACCGGGTGTAATTGACAGGTTGGCAAAAACGAAAAGTATGAATTCAGACTGCTATTGTTAATATTTTGATAGTGAAATATTTTCCCGGAAATGATAGGTGAACGTTTTTCAATTTTCAATTTTATTTCGGCTACGCAATGTATAACGAACATTGCGATACGCGCGCGACCTTGTACCTCGCGCGTTGTCCATTCATACCTTGTTTGGAATAAATACATAGTACACTACACACACAAACACACCTATCAAAAAATTTAAACACAAATTCAACACCTATCAAAAATTAAAATAGTCACTTACCTAAAGTCTCTCGGGTCGTTCACCCGTGAAACGAATTGGCGATTTAGCTGCTGCCGATGTATCAGCCATCTGCAGTACGCCAGTCTACGCGTTGAGTCACCAGATACCAGAGCCTGCACTTTATGGATCCGATATGGACGTTGCTTGTCCTTTCGAAGGCCTTTGTGCACAGCCCAATGTGAAACACGGGGTCCGTTATTACCTACGCTTTACAAGTTTTGCAGCAGTACGGGTTCCCAAACGCGGATTTCGACGGACAACATCTAAAATCGCCTGCTCAGAACGAGCACGGATTGTCCTTCCAGCACCCTGATGCGGCACAATAGGTAAATTTTCTAAAACACGCTGATATGCCCGTGTGATAGTACGACTATTAGCTGGATGTCGTTCATTTGGGTGTCTTTGAACATAGAGCCTTAATGCCAACGACGCGTTTCCTCTAGCTTCACCCAAGCACATTAACATCTGGCCATATTCGCGAGCACTAAACGTTTCATTACGCCGATTCATGACGATAAGTACCACACAACACAAAAACACACAACTCAACTGAACGCAACACACAGTCCCGAACTCTCGACAGTTGAAAGAAAACGAAATAGACGTCTAGATCGCACCATCAATCGCGGCAAACTAAAATGGCGGCTCAGCGCCTCAGCGGCTTCGTTTGTCGGCACGCCTTTGAGAGTGTGACACGTGTAGCAATTAGGGCTGCCCACATGGTATGAAATTAAACATTTTTATTTCGGTAATAGTAAGTACGTTAGTCGAGGTGCCCATGGCGCAGTAGTTACAGTGGTCGGCCTGCGATTGAGATAAAGATGAAGAACTAGGTATTGAAAAATAATCGTATCGTAATCGTATGATAAACATTGTTATTAACCGCTATCTTTTGTAACTTTTACTCATGGTTCTGCTTCCAAGTTTAAACCTAGTACCTGTCAATCCCCAAGCAGCACGCGCGCGATTTTGCACCATTTTCTAAACACTAAACAAACGTCGGCGTTCGCATAGATTATAAATTAAGGTTTTTTTTATAGGGTATTTATTCAAGAACGTAAATAAGAAGTTTTTCTTATAGTATGTAAAAATCGAAAATAACCAAAGATTTTCGTAACTACACGCGCGTACTTTTTACACCGGCTTTCGCTCAGGGATTGACAGGTTAAAGAATGTGAATCTGGCAATATTAACACGATGTTTTTATGTTTTATGTACCACTAAATTGTCTAAAGCAAACAATTTACATTACTGTAATGCAACGCGTGTGTACAGTTCGGGTAGCTTCGTAATTGATACTGTAGATCATTAACGATTTAAAATAAGGTTTTTGGAATTAATAAATAATAAAGTAATCATACTCCTGAGTATCTAATTATTATTAAAGCATTTTACATAAAGAAAATAAAATTACAAGTATTAAATTCCGTACGCGGTACAACCCTAGAGTGTCGGCGCGTAAGCAAAGGCGTACCAAACAAAAGGAGCGAGCGAGCGAGCGGTATGCTGTCTCTGTCTGTGTAGGTACTATGGAGGCCAGTAAACTTTTACAGCTAACAGCTGATTCCGCGCGGGTTGAATGAATTTTCTTTTACGATTACATTGCCGAATTTAAGTTTTTTTGCTTTTTTTCACTAAAATTGTGTTTTTAGGGCTGGATTTTGTTGTAACAAATGAATAAAACACAAATCTAGTTGAAAAACGGTCGGAAAATTCGACAATTTTCCTGAAGAAAATTCCAACGTTTTTCAGTCATAATCATGGTCATGAAGCTACTGTTTCAGTTTTTGCCAACCTGTCAATTACACGGTGTATATACCTACATACCTAGAATATACAGAAACAGTCAAGGCATCATTTCCATTAGTTGTTTCACTGTGCATCAACAACATAACACCATTCAATACATGATAAGGAGATTTCCTATTTATAGCAACTCTGTCACAATGGGGCACTTTTTCCATCAATAAGAACTTGCAGAAGACTTCCAGGTCCAAAGCTTGATCATTTGGCCTCTTTATATGCCTCAATATGAGATCTGTTTTTTCTGTAGTTGCTAGTATGGCCAGCATTATATTGGGGTCTGAAATAGAAATATTAAAAAGAGTTAATGTCTGTTAAAGGTTTTATTCTCAAAGTCAATCTTATCGCATTCAAATGTAAAAAGTGATTGAAAAGAAAAAGTCAAAAGTGATTATGTACTTGGACAATATATCCCGTTCTTGAAACTAAAAGACCAATAAACCATGTTTTTTTTTTTATGATATGATGCAAATGACATTAAACCTTAATGCCCTGATCGACAAGAGAGTAAAACTTCGGTCTTATTATGGCTTGTCGGTAAAGGTCGCCGATGTATCGTTGCAATTCAGAGGTTTTATGAGTTGAGGAGCCAGGTTCGCGGCTCGTCATGTTTGCTTAATTCTTTACTCGGCTCGTCGTTCAAAATCGCATGTCGATCACGGCCGGCGAGCCAAGTCACCAGCTTTTTTATAAATTTCATGGTATGCTATAATACCAAGATAACTCAAAGCTTTAAGCCGTGTTTACGGAGACGCGGCGCGTTGCGCGGAGCGTTGGACGTTTCGTCGTACATTGCAGCAGCGGGCCGCGTCATCGCTCGCGCAAGCACAAACATATGGCAATGTACGACGGACTGCCCGACCCGCCTCCATAATCGAGCACTCAGACTCCTAATAAGACATGTTAACCTCAATTCGACTACGATAGGACTGTTTCATTCGCAAGTCGATCAGCATCAACGAACCGCGAGTAAAAAAACCAACGTTTTTTAAAAGCGGTATAGGCTCATACGTCGATCGTACCTGGCTGTGTTTCAACCCGGGACCTACAACTCGTAAGTCGGGGCTGTTACCACTGAACCACCACTGGATAGTCAGACATAATTCATAAACTTGGTGCTATCAAAAAGCTTATAATACCGAAGTGCCTGATACTTTGAAACAAGCAATCAGCATGAAAGTTTAATATATTATACATACCCATAGGAACACTAGAAAGGACATCAAACTCTGCCCCCATAGTATCCAAATAACACAGTTTCACATCTTCCATAGGTAGAAGAAATTCCTTTCCATTCTTTTTATAAAATATAACGCCATTAAACTCAATTTTGCTCACAACATTACTTCTTAACTCATCCTCATCAATAACAGTTACTATTGCAGAGCTTTTGTTATATTTTAAAATTTGTGTCCCTATTTCCTCCCAAAATGGTGATGTTTCAGTCTTTTCAAATAACTTTGTAGTATATTGAATTGATTGTCCCGTTGTACCATGGAGTAGTATGTGGACATCCTCTAGGGGCCTGTAAAAAATATTTGCTAATTTTAAACAGGTTTTTTAATTAGCCCATTATTAGGGCTGGGAAAGGGTCTCCACCAACTTTTTCTGGGTATTCTTTTGTTGAGCAATCTCAAACCAGCTTGCGGTAGACAGAAAACAGATCTAGGTTATCTCACCACATCTTCCTAGGTTGGCCATGAAAAGTGTCTTATTCCCAGGCAATGTACTACCAGCATAAAAATATCTTATGTTCTATCTAAGTCATGTCTACCCATGTGTCAAAAATTCATCGAAATCGGTGTAGCCATTCAAGTGTGAAGAAGTAACAAACACAAGCTATCGGCTACACATTTTTTTGTAGACATTACTTTCCCCAAAGCCTTCGACAAATCCAGACCTTCTTCTCCCACATCATCTTGAATCAATCCTTATAGTATGCATACAGATCTTCTCGCTATCTCTTTCTAGGCGCTTTCCCTCTACAGGAACCACTGCATGGTGACACTTGCCCAGCAGATAAAATATTAGCGCATTTTTATTTAGACCTACCATTAAAATCAGTACCGTCAGAATAATTGTATTTTTATAATAAACAGAACTTTGAGAAAATTTGCCTGAATACTCACTCATTATTCATATTGCATACATTTAAAACAATTACTATTTTCTTATTGCAAACTTTAATCCATGGAGTTTGTGTGTTGATTCTCAGGGCACTGGCCATCTGAAAGTTAAAATATAAACATGTTAAAATTTTAATTATGACCTTAATGTTCATGATTCTCTTTAAAATATAACTGAATTACTAACTTTCACAAAATAATCTTAATTATAAAACCATAAAAACTCTTACAAGACATCAAAATTGATTCAATCCAGATCCATAATACAACCATTTTTTGTATATTTAATTCTTTTTTATTAGTATTTTATTTATTAACATTCATTTCTGGTCACTCATAGCTATGTTATTGAATTAAATTAAAACATTTCTTACAGTAATTATGCTTTATCTAATCTATTATGATTAATTAAATGAATTAGATTAGATTAATTGTTGAATTACGATAATAATTTAAATTTAAATTTATTTTATAATATTTTTAATTGAATTTTATTTTAAGATATATTTTTTTAAATTCTCTATAAGAAAATAATAAATCTACAAAAAGAAACAATGAACAAGTATCATCTGCAGCACTATTATATTTCTTCAATAAAAACCGTCATAAAAATAAGATCAGTAAACAAGAGAGTACCTTCTTTTGGTAATGTAAATTATGTTTCATATCCATAAGTTGGATCAATTGGAATCTAGCTCCGGAACTAAAAATTTACCAGGAGTAAGGTAAATAAAGTAAATGTTCCTATTACCTCTTTAGCACCATCCTTAATCACAGAATCATCTAAATTAGGATGGATCTTTTTATAAGTTGAAAAAGCAACAGTTTGATGCAAACTTAATAAGTCTTTGTAAGTTTTCTCATTATATTTCACACTGTATTTTGCTTCAGTCAATTTCCTCATCAAATGGGTTATTATTGGTAAAGTATCATCGTTCTGAGTTTCAGTAAATGTCGTTGATATGTCTGGGCGTTTGAAATTCTCAAAATTGTCATCAAATATAAGAGGGACTGCATCAGCTTTGAGAAAGACTCTCAGACATGATTGACCACTGCATGAAGGATCGCTGATATCGTACCTCTCGACACTGCTTACTATTTGATGTATCTCGAGTTTGTCTTTTCTTGACAGAATAGTTATTTCTTCTTTTGAAAACACCAAGTAAAAGAAATCACAGTTTGCGTTTCTCAATATCTTAATTTCTGTCGGTTTTGCGACGCCATGGAGCTTTATTGTGGACACTAAATCACGTTGATAATATTCCTTTACCTCTCCATTAGTTGTGCATATTGTAATATCAATATTGATTTTATTGCTTGGATGTTTATCGCAGAAGACGAAACATCTGATGTCGTTTACAACGGATGCTGGAACTAACTTTACTATCACTTGCCGCACATTTTCAGATATTTCTGACATTATATGAAATTCTAATTAGCTTATTTCATTCAATAATCGCAACTAAAACAATAACTCAGTGTGCCGCTTGATTTCGGCAATTCAAATGACAATGACATTGACAATTACTCAATAACATGTCAATGTCACTGTTAAGACAAATACAGGGTTATTAGCATCCAAAGTTAACTTTCCATTGGAAAGCTTACGATGGAAAGACATCAAGAATGAAGAACTCAAAAGGAAGAAAATTCTTAATAATTTAAACATTTTTTTATCAATTTGCCATTCATACAATAGCAAACAAATATTCATTTGACATCAAATAACGTAGCAGACTTAAGAAACAGTGGTTTTGGCTATATCGTGAAATATGCATGGTTATGAATATTTATTAAACCACCCATAAAATTACAATTGAAATAATTTATATTCCCCGTGATTATAACGAGTCTAATCCATACAGATTACAAAGATTAAAAAAAAAATCAGAACATTTCTTTGATTTAAAGTGACATTGTGAGATTTTTTTTAATTTCACGTTCGCGTCGATTCGTTTGGAAAAATAAAAAAGCTCGTTACGTTCACTGTCGGTCACTTAGTATAAAGTGGAAGCCTTAGACCAAGTTACTGCCATATCAACTGCCAACTTTCTGAATCACAAAATAGTAGTCGTAAAATGCCGGATTCTAGTATTCCCTTGAGTATGGGTAAAAGTAAAGTAAAAATTTGGCAACCACGGAAAGTCAGTGTCAAAATTGACGTATCCTCTTTGCCTTTTGGCTTCGTAATCGTAATCAAAGAGAATCTAAGCACTACGTTTATCGTAATATAGTTTGAGTAAGTCAGTCAGCCAGTACAAAATTTCGAAAGTATCAGTTTTGATACAGAGCACAGTCACATTCGCATTCAAATGGTTTGTTATGCATTTGAATGCGAATGTAATGCATACAAATGTTTTACAGTATTTGGAAGCAAATGTATCGAGTCAGTCGTCTAGGCAAGCTTCGTTGATTTACTAGATTCTATCTGCAATAAAATTATCAGCTCCATTTTATCGAGATCGTACCTATTTCAATGTTTTCCCCTTATAATAATAACTTCTCATTTTGTTTTATTGTTTATACAATTTATTTAAGGTGAGAAATCATATAATGACTTCTGCCGCTGTAGGGTGGAGCGAGAGGGAAGTTCCTTTAGTTGCCCTTTGCTTTCTAGAATTACAAGTATCCCTTTTATACTTTTCCCCATGGCCCTAGAGTGTTCGACCCTGCTGTACCCCCACGGTTTGCTGACATGTCTTTGAGACGCGTTTTGCAGTTCGCTCCGTCGATGACTCGGGCTTGGTCTTTACAGGACAAGCAGACGGCGTACTACCCTAGTCCGCGCCTGCGATGGCCGGAGATCGCTCTGCAATTCCTGACGCTTGCGGCGTCTTTTGTTGAGGCGGCTGGGACGCGAGAATAATATAATGTTCCCGCTCTCTTGTCTCCACCTTCTTCACTAGCATTAGGTACTGCTTCGCTAAAGGACGCGACCACATCCCAATACCTCTCGCTCCGGATCAAAGCCTGAACTAGAGCCCGGCGCAAGAGGTTGCCGCCCGCCGCTTGTCATTTCCACTAGGACATGGAGGTGCACCATCGCCCGGTACCTAACTAATACAGCCACTGAATCACCTTTTTACTTACCTACTTATTCATGTTTTACATTCAGACAACGGTCAAAGTAAGCAGCTTGTGATGATCTTATTCCTTGACTATTTGTAGGTACCTACTACTTTGATTTAATGCTAATATCAAAAGGTTGAAAATTTTACCACGCATATGAAAACGAACCTACAGTGTGTAAGTTTTGTTATGGGCCAGGACTTCACAGGAGCCATAGAATGTCCTGACTAATAAACTCACAATGTCGAGGAGGAGTCGGGGAGGTCTTTGCCAAGATTATGCATAAAATTTCGGAAATCGATAGGTCTGATACTCTCGGTAGGCCTATCGTCGTGTTAGCCAGTAATGGGCTGTGAAGGTTTGATTAGCAGTCACTCTATGTAAGAGTGCGGTAAGTAGCCTTATACCTCCCAGTGCTAGTTTCTGAAACTGCACCCCTAAAAAAATCCGAGTTGGGTACCTACATAAGTTAACCCGTCTAACGCAGGATTTCACCGGATATGAGTGTTTCAGGAGGTTCAGGTGTCACGTCACTAATCATGCGGATCGTCCGGAGCAGACGGTGAATCATTTTTCACCGCTTGGGCGGAGCGTCGCCTTGTCCTCAGGGAGGCTTTCAACTGCCGGAGCGTCCGACTCTGGTTCAGGCATGGCGAGAGGCAATGGAAATCTATAACCTCCTTCGACACAAAACGTGCCGTACTTAAAGAAATTAATTTCGTACATGTGTATATTAATTCGAGTTTTAGAAAAAAAGTACTTCATTTTTTTGTTTTATCTTTACAAATCGATAGTGTTTCTTGTCCCGGATCGACCCTCCCCGGAATAAAACGATCAAAATTTGACGTTGTATTGTATCTTTTTCTAGGGGCACAGATACGCTCACAACGGGCGTATTAAAAGACTAGTTACGGCATTAACCAAGACAAACAATTCCCTTTCAACCTTCGATCAAGTTTCATCAAAGCTTTCAACTTTTCAGTTACTGGCGTCACTTTCAAACTTCTGCCAATATACTTTTAAGAAAGTTTATTAAGTAAGTTTATTAATAATCAAATACATTATCCTACATGACTGTTAATGGTGATCCCTAACCTAGACGTTAGTCTGTATCATGAGGATCAGAGTCGTATATATTCTATATATACAAAAGGTCGTATAAGGTGATTATTAAACAAAATCAAACTAAGAGTGAAGTTAAAGAATAAAAAAAAAAACTACTAAAAAATAAACACGAACATAAGAAAATAATAATAAAAACAAAAATAATTTAAAAGTGGTACTTAATAATAAATACTTATTGAATTACAGTTAAAGCATGTGTGCGTGAGTGAAATGATGCGACTGAGTGTGAGTGTGTGTGTGGATGAAAGTTATGATGAGAGTGTGGGAATGAGATTAGGAGTGCTGTCTCGACTTCGTAAGCAACTATTTGAAAATGATCCTTTCTGTTTCGTCGTAGGAGAGTGAGAGGTTTTATGAACTTTTTGCACAAGGGTATTTTGAGATCTATTATATTGCAGTTCTTTACAGCTTCGTTATATATGCGTGGATATGAATAGTTTGAGGAGCGTCTTGCCAAAAGAAAGTTTCCTTGAGGAGTGGGTATCCTAAAAGTTCTTTTTGATATTATCCCCGCGTAGTCTGGCCTCGATTTCAATTGTTTGTGTATTTGAAGGACTGCATTTAGAATAAAAAGCTGTCGGACACGGAGGATCGGGAAGTCGCTATAAAGTTGGTCGATATCTGGAGATGGAGTTGGTCGAGTTGGTAGTATCTACTCATTTCTCTGTTATCCATTCTTGTCCCATCCATCCATCTCACAATCTCATCTGCTACCTTTGTAATCCTTTTTCGTTCGTCTTTTTATCTGCCCAACATTCAGATCCATATAGTAGGTATCATCTACCTACAAGGTTTATCATGAACTCGTAGATTTTACCCTTTAATTTAAAGAGCAAATTATAGGTAGGTACCTACAGGTATCTCGCCATAAATTAAGCTCTTTATTCATAAGTTACGTCAGCTATTCAAACTAGGCATACCAGTTAGATACCTCATGCACAACATGACAAGCATGTGAACGTAGTGTATGATTGATTAACTGTTCAGGGAATAGTTTTCATGAGCACAAAACCAGTTCAACTTGACATCCACAACGGTGTTTCCCGCAAAGGAAAACATCAAAGTCTAGGCTCAGGTTGTTCTGGTTTTTCTGCTTAAAGCAACGATCCGTGGCTTTTCAATATCGGAGTACAAAAGATAGCTTCCCATCTCATGGAGGCCTGTTATTACGGTGACAGGGTGAGTGCATACAATGCACGTGACTTGCATGCATAATGCAGCACCAGCTCACATGAATGTAGGTTTGAATTTTTTACTTGTTGGATTGGAATAGATATTAAATCAGTGTCTAGACGGTTTACGGTCTAGACGACTTAGAGACATAGAACCGTTGATTTGTTTTGAGCTGTTTTAATGTGAACCGCGTTTGTCTGTATGTTCGCGATAAACTCTAAAACTACTGAACCGATTTTCATGCAGTTTTTACTAGTAGACTGGATTGGATTATTATAATAGATCAAAGTCGTGGATTTTAATCACTTTTACCGCCCGTATGAAGCTGGGGCAAATCGATACTTTTACAATTACAAAAGTGTTTGGTACCCACCTAGGTATTTAGTCAGTACCTCAGTGTATACGTACTTACAGTTGCTGCCTACCTGTCTAGCATAGCATAGCATAGTATAAGCCTTTATAATGTTCCTACAGCTGGGACTCAGGCCTTCTCTCTAGGAGAGGGAATGGGCCATAATCGACCACGCGGGCCCAGTGCGGGTTGATGAATGTGACATGCCTTCGAATTTTTGTTTCTAGAACATTTCATCAGTTTCCTCACGATGTTTTCCGTCACCGTTTTGAGAGCAGTGATGATGAAATAAATTATACAAAATAATGCGCCTGGCTGGGTTTGAACCTGCGACCTACAATTCGTAAGTCGGGGCCACTCGGCCACCACTGCTCCATTTCTCTATAGCAATTGTCTGATGGGCATGAAGCAAAAGGTAGGTATCTAAACAAAATACTGTCGAACCCTGGCTGCAGCAGGCTCGACTTCCGGGATCGATGATATATAGAAAAACGACTTAAGACTTTACTTATCGATATATTAAGAAATTACTTCATTTCACTTCGAACGAATACATAGCACTGACTATAAAACAATAAAATATTCTATTCTTACAAATATTCAAATACATTCTAGAATATACTAACATCCTTCGAACTACTATTCAACCAGTATGATAACTTATGAGTATACGCATGAGTCTGCATAATATATAATCTCATGCAAACTCATTACTCAGACGTAACAATACTTAGGTAAGTTCTGTAACATCATAGGTGGGTACTTACCTAAATCAATATAAATGAAATAACTTAGAAATACCAGCACAAAGATATGCAAAACATGGATCTAGTTTCATCGCAAACCCTTGAGTTTGACTACCGACCAAAGTTCAGAAGTTTGTTCTCTTAACTTTCTGACCACATTCATACTTACCTAAGAAGGTAGGTACACACCTAGCATCATATATACGTACCTACCTATATAGGGTGACTGGTAATTAGTCAACGATACTTAAACACATGATTGTAGTCACTTTTACTATGGGACTAAAACTGAAATCGAATAAAAAATCTGCCAAGTTCAGTATATTTATGTTCGCCTAACTGGTCAAAACTGACCCTGGCAGAGATTTTTTCGCGATTTCAGATTTGATCCCATAGTAAAAGTCGTTTGTTATTATGACTACAATCACGTGTTTAATTATCGTTCACTAATTACCAGTCACCCTATATACCTACAACATGTATTACCAACATATGTTGTACTGTTGTAGGTAGATAGGATGGTAGGTATATTCAGAATAGTGTACTGAATAGATTTCAGATATTTTTTAAATACTTATGTAGGTAACACTTTTATACTAAAATCAAGAATTATTTTACGGTACAAATATTATGTACCCACCGATTTTTTATATAAATTCTTAACCTTTTTTTTTTTTTTTTTTTTTTTGCTAGCTTAGCTTATCTCTGTCCTTGTCTACCAGCCACTATAGGTTTGCGACGTGTGAGTTTCGAGTCCGGTATCTTTCTTTGTAATAGTGACTCTATGGCCGTGTTTACGGAGAAGCGGCGCGTTGCGCGGCGCGTTGCGCGGCGCGTTGCGCGGCGCGTTGCGCGGCGAGTTGCGCGGCGCGTTGCGCGGCGCGTTGGGCGTTCGTCGCACATTGCAGCAGCGGGCAGCGTTATCGCATGCGCGGATACAAACATAATGGCAATCTACGACGACAGCCCAACGCGCCGCGTCTCCGTAAACAAGTCCTAGGCTTTAAACCAACTATTGGATTAGCTCACACCGTATCTAATAAATTCCCAAGAAGTAAATCACCTTGTCCCGACTAAACCTATCTATCTACTTTATACCCACACACACGAATCAAAAAGTGTTACGGACGAACAATAGTTAGGCCGGCAGGCGGCAGGCGTCGGATGATCAGGACAAGGTCGCGAGTCGCGATGCTGCGCTATTGCACCGCATTGCACCATCTGTAGTAATGTATAGCCACACTGTGCTCACACTAGAGCTAGGGCTGCCATCACCTAAATGGCTGACGCCAGGTAACACTGCAAAATCCCGGACATTTGGGCGAAATATGGTTTTTTCCCCGGACATTTCTAAAGAAATATATATATATAAAACAACGGTATATTTTTTAAATTAAATCGAATTAGGTACAAATAAAACACAAAAAAAACCAAGGTAAATTAAACTCACTGATAATATGGTAAGAAAAATATCCACACATGGCCTGGGAGCTTACTCTCGAGTTTAATTCCGAGCGGTCGGCATTGGAATTGTGACGTTAGGTACTCTTGAATTCGATGCTAGGGCCAAATTGCGTGACCTTTGGGAAACTAAGTAAAATGGAGATTGGGCTTGCCGTGTCTTCACGCAATTTTAAATCAATTTGGCGCTAGCATCGAAATTAAGACTACCTAAAATCACAATTCCAATGTCGACCGATCGGAATTAAACTCGAGAGTAAGCCCCCTGACGGGGAAACAAGATTTTCTTTTTTTATGCCTTTTGTTATTGTAAATTATTGTGCGTCTATCTTAGGCAGAATATATATGTTTTCTTTCTTTTTCTTTCTTTAATTATAAACGCTCTTCTTTTTGGCATCAATCATACTATTGATAACTAGGTAACTAAAATACTTTGTAATTGTAGAATAAACTAAACTAGGTACACCTATATCATTTTCAGTCATCTAGTTATGTAGCCAAATCCATAATATAAACTATATGTTGATTGCAAATTAAAAGTACTTCAGTAACTGCTGTAACTTTCAATTTTACCGAGATCAATTTTTTATTTTATTTATTTATTTTGGTATTTAAATTACTGTTACTTATATTTTTTTCCAACATGAACTTGTAAAAATCGGAACTACTCAGGTCCTTGAAATTTTATTTGATTTTGGTCACAGAAGAGACTGTGTGTCTTTAGCGAGTTTCTTTCTTACATCCATTGCTGCGCGTGACTAGGTGAGACGGCTCGATGCGGAACCGACAAGCAGCACTGTAAGCACACTCTCGCGCTGTTTAGGTCTCGTCATGTCTCGCAGAGAGTGTACTACTAGCATAAGAAAATCGGGTTTCACTTGACAACAAAAGTGTTCTTTTTTAAAAACTACTACCTGACGTTCTCCGGACGCCATTCAAACTAGGAAAAAACCGGGGAGGACGAATGGCAGCCCTAACTTGAGCCTAGAATGGAATGTGTGACAGTGTGGATCTTTTTACTTAAAATAAGAATTTTTTTAAACCTCTACCGGACGGCCTCCGGACGCCTTTAAAACTAGGGCAAATCTGGAAAATCTCGGATGGCAGCCCTAAATATAGAACTAGAGCCATCAACCGGATGTGTGACAGTGTGGACCTTTTTAGTTAAAATAAGAATTAAAAAATATCTCAGCCTAACTGGACCAATATTAAAATTGGATATGCCTTTGAATTAAGTTTTTGAACTGATGTCGACCTCGACGAAAGAAAGTCTCCTAAAATACTAGTTTCTGCCTGCTGGTTTGCTTACATGAGAGTGTTTTATTATCCCAAGTGAAGGTTTCCTTGAAATAAAAAGGGTAAAATGTACCTTTGCTGACGTTTTTTTACGTTTTCGTTTTTTTCGTTTATTCCCTGCCGGAGTCTGTGTTTCCTGATGGTTACAACGTAAGAATATTTAAGTCAAGAGTGAATAGGTTACTTCTACGCAAGAGCGCTCCATCGTCAAACGCAACATCGCTTCCGTTTTCTATCAGGTGAGCGATCAAGCGCGAACCTATCAAGAATAAAAAAAATGTAGGCCTATATGAAATAAAAACATCTGAATCTTTTTAATTTAACTATTCAAATCAAACCTGCACTCGGCCCGCGTGGTGGACTACAGCCTCCGCCATTACCTCTCTTAGAGAGGAGTCCTGAGTCTCAGCAGTGGAAACATTATAAGGCTGATGCTATGCAATCCAAATTCAGGTCATAGTCCACCTGTGAAGTCAGACAGAGAGAGCAATAGTAAATTGCAATATTTTGTAATGTTAGTAAGGATAACCAGAAGTTAGGTCAGAACAAAAACTCCCTCAGGGATATAGTGTATCTATAGGTACCCATATCGAACTGCAAACCGCTTCGTTAGATGAGTAGATCTCGCCGGGACATCAAGCCGTAAACTCTTAGCACAGGAAGCGTACCGGTTGAACCGGAGATCCCGGCGGCCCCCTTCCTAGGTAAGTGCTAAGGAAGTCCATCTACTTTTAATTAATGGGGGTCGGACGTAACTTTCCTTATACATTATGTACCTGCCGGATACTCTACATACCTATGTGTGCTTATACTAGGAATATATGCACCGTTAAATTTTGGTCGTTTAATCCCATGGAGGGTCGATTAGGTACATGAAACACTATCAATTTATAAAGATAGAATTAAAAAAATAAACTACTTTTTTTCTAAAAGTCGAATTAATATACGCATGTACGAAATTAATTTATTTAAGTAAACGCCAGCTGAGTCAATAAATCGAATGAACGTCAGCAAATAGCAAAAACAAGGGCGTCACCAGCCGAAGATCAAGAGGGGGGGGGGGGGCATTGGAAGTATAGAGAATTTTATTATAAAGTTTATTTTTGCCACAATATAATTCTTAATTGCTAGCCTTATTTCTACGATAACATATAGGATGGGCATTACATTGTGAGTGCCTAAACTAGACTCAAGGCCTACAGGCTTTGTTACTGGTTTTTCAGGTCACCATGGCAAAAGTATGAATTGTTGTTACAGTCGAGAGCTTTTGAAGCTTTGCACTGAGCAATCTAGCACTGAAAGTGCTTAGTTCACAACACTAAACGAAGCGCGTGGCTACATATTGCCTGCCCCCACCTTCCTTAGTTCCTGCCAGTGAAACGTCAAAGCCACCAAAACCAAAGTGGCCCCCTTTTTTATGGTATGTAAAATCATCAAATGACAAATCTCGCCCTTGGGTGGGGCGGGAGATAGTGTCAAACTCTTACTGACTAAAAACCTACCCTGTTCCATTCATTGCCTTCGATCCGAAGCCCCAGAGTTCAAAAGACCCTTTGGAGGCGCGTTTTACTTATTCAAATGTTCCTTTGAATTAATTAAAATGACAAGTTTACAAGTGGTTAATAAATGTTATGAATCTGGCAGGTTAGATAAAAAAAAAATAAAGACTATTTTTTTTTTCTATTCTCTAGGGGGGGCCGTTGCAACCCCCCCCCCTGCCCCCCTCAGCAACGCCCTTGAGCAGAAACCATCACTTAACCACGTTCGCAACTTGCTAAGTTTTCCTGTCTATATAATGTAGATGACGGGATCATTGTTTCCTACTCAACATGAGAACTTTTACACGTGTTGAGTGACACCGTAATGTCCCCTATAAATAACTGCCCGTATTTCCATGTTGGAGGTAATTGCAGCTAATTGTAGTGGGCTGATACTGTTTTTAAAATGTCGGTAGGATCGATTTCAAACTATTGTATTATTATTTTAATAGAGACCCAAAAAACTTTTACAGTCACCTTGAATTATCTACTTTGTTGTATACAGAGGAGGGGGAGGCGTATGTATGCTGGTATGGGCCACCCCCCACCCCAGGATGTTATGGTACTGATTTGAAATTCTATGATGGACATAACAGTACTGATAATATCACAAAAAAATGAGGCATGTCAGGGGGAACGGCCTTAAAATATAACTCTATACTACATTTGTTTAGGTACATAACTAAATGTAAACAATCTTCACATGACTTTTACCAAAAAAAAAACATTTTGAAAATGTTTACAACTAGTTAGGCCCTACTTACCTAAACCGATGTTAGGTAATTAACTAAATTTAAATAAACTTTGAAGTCTTATATACGATTTTTTTTTTATTAAAAACACTAAAAAGATAGAGTATAAGCGTTGTTCTGGCTGGGATTGCGGTCAAGCACTAGTTTAAATCAATAAAAAAATCATATTCCGGGTTTCAGGATTGTTACTGCGGCCTTAAAGCACAAAGGATGACTGAAGGAATAGACTGCCAGTCTCTCTCTCTCTCTGTACCCAGAAAGGGAGAAGTCATTCGACATTATTTTTCCATAAAACCGGTCCTATATTTAATTTTATTGACATAATCGAGGAGTTTTCTCCAAGTGGAGATTCTTTCAACCTAACTTGTAATATGGACATTAAATATTTTTACTTGTCTGACTCCACAGAGTACCTGGTATCTATTTACGCGTAGTCAGCAGTCAAAACCAGGATATGCGAGAAGTTTGGTGCTATTTCTAAGAATCCAAAATGGTTTTCTGTAAGCAAAACTGCATACAGGATCTGGTTAAAAAAAGGCACACATACGGAAAAATCGAACAAACAAAATCGTTGAATTTGAGTCCAACGCTTTTCTCACCTCATACTTTTTTACCACAGTTTTTTACCTTCACTTATTATTAATAGCAATCCGGCCTAATTTCGCACTAGTTTAAACGTTGCAAGTTATTTGTGAAGTTATTTAATTTTCCAGAAAATTGCAGACTCGTAATACATCTTTATTAGATCATAATTTCTCGATATATTATGAAAAAATCGTTTTGTATAGGCTAAATCACCAAACTCATTAATTCTGATCTGAATCCGGGAATCTTTAAGTCAAGAGTGAATAGGTTACTTCTAGGTAAGCGCGCTCCATCGTCGACCGCATCGTCGCTTTCCATCAGATGAGATAGCGGTCAAGCGCGAACCTATCAACAACAAAAAATAAAAAAATCTCACGGCGTTTGCAATTTTCCGGTGACCTATATGAAAATCTTTCTAGTGTATGGCTCTTTCGATTAGTAAAATTCGTATCAAAACCCGTAACAAGTGAAGAAACAAACAGCCACTTTATTTTATATTATCTATCAAAAGAACAAATTACCTTCACTTATTTTTAAACAAGAATGCATAAGCAAGTCTATGCAAACAATGACAAATTCGCCAGTTCCTTACGTAAGGCTGTTCGAAGATTCTTCGTCATTGAAAATTACGGAGCGTGTCTGAGCTTCATTGAAAATTAGAATAGATTCAGTTCACGGTTCAATAAATTCTTTTTCTGGAAATTCTTTGCTGTCATGTGATTTACTGTGATTAGTTTGCAATGTTTTACTGAAGCAGTGATGATTGGACACAGATGATATCAATTATATCAGCTAATAATATTTTTGTCTCAGTCAAATTCTAGTACCCGCAGTGCCCAAATATCCTTACGGGTCGAATAAATCAGATGTCGGTTTAAAAATGTCCATCGAATTCACTCGAATCAAATTCACCCGCATAAACGTGTTCACCTTCATTTTTATTTATGTGTAGTAGAAGTGGAACTCTACTATGATTTTCTTTTTGAAAATCTTCAGCGAGTTTCTTTTTTGACTGCAGAAATTTCGAAAGAAAATGCACTGTTAAAACCTAAGCGGACCTCGCGTGTTTTACGCCAGTACGTAACTTTTACATGCATCTAATAAATAACTGTTATTTTGACATTACAAATAGACTCTTTAATTTTATTTATTTGTGCAAGTTTAGTAAATGCAGGCCTGGCGCACTTGACAGTGAAAATAAAGATCTATACCTACGGCGACCGGCCACTCTAGAGGGGTTAATCTAAAATTGCCATCAGATTTACACAGCAAATCCTGTAAAAACATGATTTGTTATCCGTTGAAAACAAACGGACATCTATTAGCGCTCGGGTAGGTTTTCTAATTGAGTATTTTGAATTAAGAACGTCTCAAACCCTCACTAAAAGTCAAATTTTGACAGGTTTTCAGGCTAAAGTAGTTTCAAAAATACTCAACTTCAATTGGAGGTAAATAATGTATGCTAAGACAAACGCAGCTAGAAATTATTTTACAAAACAGCAGAGGAATATTCCAGACTGGCATGACATACCGGTATAGTTAGATTATTCTAATATTAACTCACAGGACCTCCGGACTCCTGTCACCTACGAGCGCGGCCGTGGGCCGACGACGGCGGTTTAAAATAGTCACTTTAAATGGCTACTTCCTTCGACAGTGATTGTCATAGAAATCACTAGAAATGTGCATTGGACTGAATAGGACGGTGCATACATCGTTTGTCGGAACGTTTGTCTTGATGTTACAGTACCTAACTACACTATAGAAAACGTTCTGTTTACCGAGGAAGTAAGGAATTTTGAAAAATCTAGGAGTTCTGCCTCTTGTTGTATGGAAGACAAAGTATTCTTGGTACTTACTTATTTATAGCTATTTTTAGTTTGTTTATTTGACCTAATATTCAGTTAAACGTGTGCAGGTTGCAGAACAATGCATGCAGCGCAAGATGAAAGGTGGGATATAGTCGACGGAGAAACGCCACTTGAACAGAAGACTGAAGAAATGATACAATAAAACCTAAGAGGAAACCGTTGCTATAGAAAAATTTAAGCAAAACGTCAGCGAGTTAAGACGCAGCTGTAATTGGGATTGCTAAAGCATCAATTTATCAAATTCAATTAAAACCCTAAGCCATTTAGTTCACTGAGTAAGTGCCATGAGAATTCTACCAACGATTTCACTAAATGGTCGGATTCCATTGCACTGTCAATTGCCAACGAAGTGATTCACACGTTACCTCATCAGCTGATGCGTTATTTTTATCTGGAGAATGTAGGATACGACCTTCAAGCCCTCGCTACTGATGTATTGTCAGGAATCCACCAACAAAGATAAGATTGTTATGTTATGGACTTTATGTTATGAGCTTCTCCGATTAATATTTAAAATGTGTTTTAATGTAGTCTATAATTAAGTATGGCTGTTTGTCGTTATTGAGTCTCATATTTGTTCGGCTGGCATCGTTCCTGTTCATCATTGTCATCCAAAGCCCGACTTTACCCACAGCTGGGCGAAGGCTTTTCTTTTCTTGGGCCAATTTTTGTGGTTCTGTGAGGTACACTAATTATTATTATTATTGGAGTAGTGATGATCCTGTGGAGACCCTGTGGCCGCGATTTGCAAAATGTACGTCATGGGTTCCGAGATGGGCGATTTGCTTTGTGCGATTTATTTCATAGCCACCGCTCTCAGAACGCTGAAGGAAAACATCTGGACGAAACTACGAAGCGAAAATTTCGAAGATATCCACGCTGAGCCCTCATAGCCCATAATTATTCTCTTTTAGAGAGGAGCTAGTGGGAATATTATAAGGCTTATTATACTCGTACTTGAACCTGATCTTATTTTTCCCTGTTTTACGTCAATCGTATCTCTATTGACGTATGTGTAATGTAGTTATTTACTTTTCTTGTGCTTCTACTTCGTCCCTATTTCATCAGGAATCCACTGCCGTTCTTATCGATAAATATCCACTGGGTGAAAAAATCAAGTATTCAGTATAAGTTACGAATTAATAGAACAATAATAATTAGGGCCGAAATGTTCTGTAGTGGCGACCACGTATCATAAGAATTCACAACGTTGGAAGGCCTCCCATAAGGTAGAGTGATGACCTAGTGAAGGTCGCGAGAATTGGATGGATGTCAAACGCACTACACCGGTCGTTGTGGCGACACTTACGGGACGTGGACGTCTTTCGCTTAAAATGATGATGAGGACGAATTACGCATTAATCTGGTTCTAGTTAATAAGAATGGTTTTCTCTAGTGAAGAGAAGGCCTAAGTCTTAGCAATGGAAACATTAGGCTGATTATGCATAAGTTTATAAATTGGTTTGACAGGCCCTATATCATGTTCAAAGCTATGTTATGTTTAGTTAAATTAATTATTAGTTTTAGTTCCAAAAATAGACGAAATGTAGCTAATATTGTTTGAGCTATTGCCTCGCGCACGTAGGAATTACAAAAATTGTTAGGGATTAATGGAATAACAAATGGAAACGTATATTTTTCTAGGTTCTAGTTATTTCTGTCGATCGGCTATTAAACATTGATTTAATAGTATCGTTTTGGTTGGCTTCAGTCACGTAGGCATCATTTTTTCGTTGTTTATTAGTTCAGTTTGGACTTTAAATTACTTATTTACTGCCACCTCAAAGAGAAATGTTTGTCCCGTTAACTTTATGATAGCTTGGATAACTCTACTAATGTTATTCAAAATAACTATAACATTTAAAAAAATTAGAAAACTCCCGACAGTCCTTGTCATTATTATGAAATCTATAGAACTGGTCAAGACGGATCTAATGAGCCCAAATTCGATGGGTACTAGCAGATATTCCAAAGTTCTATCCTAAAGGTCCTTGTCATCAGGAGAAATGTATAGAACTGGTCAAGACGAATCTAATGAGCCCAAACTAGATGGGTTTACTAGTAAGTATTCCAGGGTTACATCAACCACCTCTCATTTCTAGCATCAGGTTCTCGACATCATGAGAAAAGTATAGCACCGGTTAAGACGAATCTAATGAGCCCAAACTCGATGGGCTTACTAATAAACATTTCAGAGCTACGTCTTCTACAGCTCAGTAGCACTATCATGTAAAATGAGTAGGTATTTCAAATATTAGGACACACAAATGTTTGAAAGTAAAGTAAATACGCATTATAAGTGTTTAAAGTGTTTAATATTCCTACTGCAGCTAACAAGCGAGCTGATGACCTTAAACACCTGGACAGATCTTCATAAATTGTAGCTAAGAACCATCCCGATTAAGCCAGCTTTCAAACAAAAAAAAAAACCACATCAAAATCGGTCCACTCGTTTGGGGACAGACACACAGACAGACAGGTCAAACTTATAACACACCTCTTTTCCGTCGGGGGTCAAAAATAAAATAGAGGGAATAGGCCTTAATCCACCATGCGGGCCCAGTGCGGGTTGGTGGATGTCACATGTCTTCGAATTTTTGGTTCTAGGACGTGCCGGTTTCCTCACGATGTTTTCCTTCAACGTTTTGAAAGCACTGGTGATGAAATAAATTACACAAAGTAATACGCCTGGCTGAGTTTGAACTCGCGACCTACAACTCGTAAGTCGGGGCCGTTACCACTCGGCCACCACTGCTCCCTAACACGTGAATGTTGCTGAAATTATGCTAAAATAAATATCAAATACTCAGGTCTAGGCTAAAAATCAAACTTCTAAGTCAACACAATCTAAAGATAATTCTGTTTATGCTCCGTTTAGGCGCTTAGTTTTACACTAGCTAGAAAATCAGAACCTATAGGGTATTTCCCGTTGACCTAGAATCCTGAAATTTGATATGAAGCAAGATCTCAACACAAATATTTAAAAAAATGTTTGATAACTGCAAATTCGTTACGTCACAAAAAATACTTTTTTACGATTTAGAAAAGTCTGAAACTCAATTTGAAAATAGAACTAAGGTACAGGCGCCGAAGATGGCCCGGCTCCTAGGATAGCCCACTTTTAAAAAAATACAGTTATGATTATTCGAGACATTTGAAATTTCGCGGGTTTATACTTCTAGTACCATAGACAATAGTGCAAGTGTGTTTCATTACCGGCGCATCGCCATTTTGAATACAGATGACAGTTTGCTTGGTCATGTCGAGACGATGCACGTTTTATAACCTCCATTATCTAAATCTTTTTGAAAATTAACAAATTTAAAACAAATCTCTTTGCTCTAAACAGTGGAAATTCATATTCAATCTATTTATCAGCGAATTACAAGTAACTGTTATTATTTTATTTCCTTTTTTATATTTTTACGAGATTATACTCAACCCGGGTGTAATTTCCTATCATGGCCCATGATATAATGCCCACCTATGAATGGCATTAAAAAAAAAATTTTAGAAAAAAAAAAAGATTTATTTTTATTTTTGATGAGTTACTTTCAAAGTTGATCTCAAAGTTAAATTTTATTTTATTTAGTAGTTTGTTTTTATTTTATAGTTGATTTTCATTTTGATAGATTTAAGATAGCCCACATTTAAATTTTTGGTTGATTTTTTACCTTTTATGAAGAATGCTATGAGAAGGATGTGTTTTTATTCTGATGTTTTATGTTTAAAGTGTTTAAGTGTTCATAATGTGCATATATTTTCATTAATATTTTTCGGGCCATCTTCAGCGACCAGCTTCCCAAGATAGCCCAATACCAAGTTTCTAAAAAGTGTTTACATTTGTATTAAAATGCCAAAAGCTGTACTACTTTTTTAGATATCTTGTTTCTCAAATAAATTTATTACAACTTCCATTATGTTTTTTCTTCACATTACTTATCTGCAAGATTTTACGAGGTTTTGAAATTAGGTGGGCCTTCATTGGCGCCTGTACCTTATTTACATACATAGTTTAAGTTTGTACGGGACCTTCGGTGGGCGAGTCCTGTCCGACTCGCTCTTGTCCGGTTGTTTATATACTTCATACCTACCTACAAACTATTTATCAGTAATCATCCATAGAAACATCGAACTACCAAAAGCGTACATGAACTTTTATTCCGAAGAATCGAATCGTAATCAAAAATAGAATGGATGGTCTGTGATTCGGGATCTAACGATCAATAAATGCCAAGATGAAGTATGAGAGATTTAGGTACTATATAATTTCAATAGCGTGATCTAAATAACTTGCTATTTTTATATAACTACCTGATGCGAACCATCAGGAAAGACTGACCAAAGAGCGGTGAACACGGAGATGCCACGGCGTTTGACTGTTACTAGAAGCAGCATTATCATCATCATCATTCCAGCCGAAAGACGTCCACTGTTAGACATAGGCCT
The DNA here is from genome assembly GCA_958295575.1 of Leucania comma. Taxonomy (NCBI): domain Eukaryota; kingdom Metazoa; phylum Arthropoda; class Insecta; order Lepidoptera; family Noctuidae; genus Leucania; species Leucania comma. The sequence goes on along the minus strand of OY282480.1, from coordinate 12,926,239 downwards.
TCCCCAAGCGTCACCACAATGAACGTTCCTGTGCATCTCGCATCCATCGGATTCCCGCAACCCTTGCCGGAACATCGGTCCACCTTGTAGGAAGCCTTCCAACGCTGCGTCTTCCGGTACGCGGTCGCCACTCCAGAACATTTCGGCCCCAACGGCCATCTGTTCTGCGAGCATTGTGCCCTGCATATTGCCACTTTATTTTGGCGATTCTTCGTGCTATATCAAGCGGCATTATAATAATGTAAAAAAAAAATGCATTTCATGCAGACCATGACAAACTGTCACCAAAAGCAACTGGCGTTTTGGTCTTGTGGTAAGTTGCCGTAATTTCTATGCAGAGGTCGTGGGTTCGTTTCCCATTCAAGACAAATGTTTGTGTGATAAGCACGCGATCAGTACTCGTATATCTGGGTGTAATTTATCTATAATAATGTATGTAGGTATTTAGAAATATATGTTTAAATCTATCAGTTGTCTAGCTTTCATATAACAAGCTCTGTTTAGTTTGAGACTATTGTGTGATAGTTGTGGAATATTATACGTATATTACCTACATATTTTTAATTACTCGCATACATTACGACACTAACGATGCATATTTAGAAACTTTATTTTCTTCAAGAAGTGCTAAAAACTGACAGACAGGAATTACGCGCACAACGCTACTCAGGTGTCATAATTTTTATTATTACTGCCGTGTCTAGTAGATGCTGCCTACGAGCCGATTTAGTGCTCTGTGTAAAAGACATAAATATTTTTAGTTTAATTACTCATCCAGCCCTATGTTTTGTTTGTTCTAGATAATATTTTTGTAAGCTGTCTCCACTGTAACTCAGTCGACACTGTCCATTAGCTCATACCGACTACCGGAGCCGTGCCAAAGGTCGACATGAATTAGATGTATCTAGTCATATCTCTCAGGTCAGCTCATAGATTTAAATAGTCTGTGGGTCGCTGATTGTTCTCGTCAAATTTCATCTTCCCGGGACACTTGCGCAGCTTAAAAGGTCCTGTCAAGTTCTTTTGCGTGTCTATGGTCTACTGTCAACCAATGAAACTCTGACGGCTACACGACGCTTAATACAGATCTTTTTTGACAAACAGGTAGACCCATAAGCCGAACACAACATGGGCCTATGGGCGTATTGTAACATATGAACTATCTCCCTAGTTTTTATTTTATTTGAAACGGCAACGTCGTGCCGTCCTATCGTTGCCGCTTTGTCAAACGTTTTGTATGCAAGCTGTGAGCAGGCGTTGACCAAGCGTATGATGACTGCCCCGCTTGGGCAGAGCACCACAGTGTCCTCGTGGGAGTGATCGGCGGGTATCGTGCCTTGGTACAGGCCATGGAATGCGTGGGCTTACGGACGGAGAGCTACCCATTGCTCACCGTCCGACCGTCCGGTAACCGTCCAGACCGAGCCCAAGTCGAAGCTTGCTGGGGCCAAGGATTGATTTCTGAAAGGAAAGTTCGGCCCCGATTTGAAAATCAATGAAGGAATAGGAGTGGGTTCTTAGTCAGTAAAAGGCTTACACTAGCTCCCGCCCTGCCCAAAGGCGCGGAGATGTCATTGGATGATTTTACCACCGAAAAAAAAGCGTATGTTTTTTCGGTGGTAAAATCATCCTGACGAATGGCTGGGTTACAAGATCTGTATAGCTTTTCAATCAAACTTGTGCCTTTTAATATTATCTACATATCATCTGTAGTTAACTTAATATTGTCCTTTGGTTAATAAATCGATTCTATGCGAGGCATTGCAAAACCAGTGAAATCTAATTTCAATGGTATTTTTTTTTCAAGTAACTGATAGGTAGATCAAAGTAACATGTATTTTCCTTCATTTGCCCTTTGCGTTCTAGGGCCACCGCGGTAACTGTTTAAAATTTTCGCGTACCACTATGCTAAGTCTTGGTGCAATAAATTGCAGCGCAGATTACCTTCTTTCTATTTTAAGGTCTCTCAGTCTATCCAAAGTCTGTCTGGTTGATATTGCTGTAACACTGCTATTATACCCAAAGAATTAAGTTTGCGTAATAAGTAAACGTCAGCTGGGCGACTTCAATGACCGGTAGGTAGTTAGTACCTACGCAACGACCGGCAACTACCTACAAGGTCATTGACTCGTTTACTTAAAGAAAATAATTTTGTACATGCGTATATTAATTCGAGTTCAAAAAAAAGTGCTTTATTTTTTTATTTTATCTTTACAAATCGATCCGGTACCGTTTAATGTACCGGATCGACCCTCCACGGGATTAAAACGATCAAAATTTAAACGTGTATTATAAAAAAGTCGATTTAATAAATACTTATTTGTAATCGAATTCTCAAATGCGACTTCTCGGCGGTTCTTCGAAAACTGTCGGATGTAAGGAAAGGATATGTACAGGAAAAGTCCTGTCCCCTAAAAGGAAAAGCGATGTAATTTATTATTTTACTCATGAACCTCGGTGTTATCGTTCTCAGAAGCTTGGTTCGCATTTCTAACTGTTATTTCATATTCTGCAGTGTGTGTTTTACTCAAAATATTTTAATTCATTAGACGCAACGAGAACGGAGCTTGTGATGTCAATTAAAAATTCTTCTTCTTATCGTATCGATGGTTTTCTTTACTTCAAAGTAAAAAAAACTAATTTACGTATGTTATTTAAAAAATTTATCACTATTTTGCTCGTGAGATCCAACCTTAATTTACCTAAGTCCATATATACATTACGTCCCCATGTACTAAAAATACTTGCAGTTAGTTGCGGCCTAGAACTTTATTTTTCTTTCTTCTACAAATGCTTTTGACTAAATTCTTTTAAGCGGTATTTCCTATGCCTAAAGTTAACTATTTCATGGAAAAAGTATATAAAATAATATAGTACTTAGTAATTTTTTTTTAAATATTTTAAACCAAAAATTAAGTTTAAATATCATGTTATAATTTTAGGTCGCTGAGCTGTAATTTTATATGTATAGTCTTGGGCTGGAATGTCAAATTTTTTTTTCATTAAATTAGGTCGCCCAGTGACCTAATTTGACAAAGTTAAAACTATTTAAACAGCCGATTCGAATCATCAAACTATTGACTATTAGGCCGATTCATTCATCAATAACAGGAAGCGTTTTATATCGACGACCGTAAGCAAAAGAATGGTCAGGTTGTGCCTCGTTCACATTGACAGTGCGAGCACGTAGTGTCCAACACTATCTACTAGTAAGTACTGCCCTGTTAGCAAGCTAGCATTGATTGTGATTTTCATTGCTTGTTCGCTATTAACATTCCTGCGTGCGCTAAGCTAATGGAAGCAATCTATTTGCACTTTCTTTTCGGATGTTTCAACGTGTGCAATCATTGATTGGCTAATAAAGTTAATTAAACGGAGCTTGTTAAGATGTGCAATCACGGATGTTTAGTTTTGTAAAATTTTTGTAAATGCTTTCTTTTAGGATGGCATTTAAAAGTCGATTGCAAAGTTAATCTTATGTTTTACGACTTCTTCTTATTTGACGATAACGATTTTCTAAATCACTGTTTGATTTTGTCCCACACAAATAATAATTTAAATTATTTACTTTTACACAGTATCATCTACTATTTCTTTTAATTTTTCCTTCCGTAAGGCTGCTGTAATAAATTTCTAAAGAAACAAGCAGTTCCTTTTATTTACTCATTTTTTTAATTTACTATCTATCCGTGCGGTTTTTACTCACCTCATTTAGTAGTCCTCCGCTTCTATTGATCATAATGTGATATTAAACATATTATAGCCTATCATGATAAATGGGCTATCCAACACTAAAAGAATTGTCAATTCGAATCAGTAGGTGAGATTAGTGTGAACAAACCAACTTTAGCTTTATAATACTACTAGCCTCTTTCAGCAACTTCCCTCGCATTAAAGTAAAAAATATTATGCCTATGTCACTCAATGATGAAGTGGGCCAGTTTTCCGATAACCGACCGGACCGAGCCCAAGTCGTCGACGGCGCGTACTGTTCCCGCGCGCTTTAAGAAGATGTCAGCAAACCGTAGAGGCCCAGCCTGCTAGCTGCAAGCAGGCAGGGTCGAAGCTTACTGAGGTCATGGGTTAGCTTCTAAAAGGAAGGCCCAGCCCCGGCACGATAGGCAACGAAGGAACGGGGTAGGTTTTTAGTCAGTAAGAGTCTGACACTATTTCCCGCTCCGCCCAAAGGCGGGATCGGTCATTGGATGATTTTACCTACCATAAAAAAAGTGGGACAGTTAAAAAAAAAAATCTTTCCTCAATAGTATTCTGCTATTTAAAAATTCTTTCTGCAGTAGTATACTATTGGTGAAATAATTTTTAGATTTGGTCCAGTAGTTTTTGAGTTCATTCATTACAAACATAAATACAACTTTCCTGTTCTTTCCGTTATAGATTACTTATTTCTTACTGTTTCCTTAAATAATAAAATAAAATAAATAAATGTTCTCAATAGTTGACAAGAAACAAGCAAGCTTCTTGTCCACTTTGGAAACCATTTATCAGTTTACAGTTTTAAAATAGCTATCAACCATGATACCCTACCTATTTTAAGACTGTTTGCTTAGTGACTAACAGTAACTTCACTGACGAGCAGAAAAAAGGGAAAAGTTATAAGCAGCTCTTGAGCATTCACTTTTATTGGATTTAGCACTTGTTTGGCCTTACGGTTTAGTACTTAGTTACAAATACCTACGTACCTGCATACCTTACCTTTACCTATAGGAACTCGTAGAAAATAAAGCTTGGCATTACAGCTTTCAAATATCCGGTCTTTGGAGAGTTAGAAACGTAACCTAACCTAATCTAACCATTGGAAAAAAATTTGCAAAGGGATTATGATCAAAGACCACCGGATTATTAGAGGTTGGAACGCAAAATGGATGGGTTTTAGTTAGTAAAATCTGACACTCCCTCTCGTCCACCTAGAGCGTATGAAGTTGATGTTCAATCCCCAAAAAAAAATAAAAGGGTCATTAGACGTTGAATCCCAGGATACTGTGATTCGTCGGATAATTTTATCCGTATCTCCGCTCGTGAGATCATCGCGACCTAACCCGACAACCTTGAAAGGTTTCTGATCATTATGCCTTCATGGGTAGATTCGCAAAGATCAACAATCCACAGGCATTGTTCTAAGCAGAACAGCGTAATACAGGTGGACACGTGAATAAGAAAATAATTTTCTGTTTAAAGCAAAAGCTATAACAAATAAAAAACTAGACCAAAATGTGGGAACAAGGTCATTTAATCAGCTGATACAGCGAGCTACTTTGTAGACAGTATGCCTCAGAATCACGCATGCGTAGACAAAACATATCTCAGAATTTAAAACAAAATATTATAAAAGAGAAATGTAAAAGCGGGTGATGAATGTAGCCGCAGAATTCGTCAGCGCGGTTTGCAGAACCGGGTCAGTGGCTCGGAATTTCGCATGTCACGGCCTGTTGTTGGCACATTTTTGCAAAGAAAATTGTATGTTTTCGTTGTTAAGTATCGGGGTGGTTGCCAGAAATAAAGCTGCAGTGCAGTAGTGAGCTTGCAGCGGCAGACTGCGGTGCTGGTTCGCCATTCATTGTGATGGCGGGAGGTCGATACGTCGTCGTCAGTGTCGCCGCGCCTTCTATGCTGCGCGGTTGTGCCCTGCCGGTTCGGTACGCGTCGCTCTCGCTCGCCGCACATCTGTGAGCACTGCGCAACCGACTGATATCGACAGTGAAGCCTTTATTTATAAACAAATTGTAATTACCTGTGCTTTTAATTATTTTTAACGCCAGTTTCATTCATGATCAAACATTCCGATACAGCAATTGAGAGTTATAGTGAAATTTAAAAAGATAACATTTATTTTATATTTTACGTGAAAGCGCACGTGATGACAGACTGTATTACATAAATATGAAATAATATGGACACAATATTGTTTACAACTGTATTGATTAGTAAGTACACGTGGTTATTGTATGCACCTGATACACGATTTGTGATTCACTTTACATTTTAATTTATTATAATAGCTTGAATGGTTTGAATGACAGTGGACAAATTAGCGAACAATCGTTCTCATAAAGATGAGGAGCATCGTAAATCGGTTAACTTAAAAATACCAGATGATAAGAACAAATGAAGGGTGACAATAATATAATTATATGGAGACGTATTAAAGCGAACGACAAATTGACAACTAATTCTTGATGACAACGGTCATGTAGGAGCACGTACTCAGCCGCACACGGTCCCTCAGCCGCAGTTCAAACACGATGACACACTTGTAAATCAAATTAAGAAGCCACACTTTTCAGTCCTATGAGCAGATACCACAACAACCAAACATTATTATTACGATAACGAATGCTTGCGATGAGAATCGGTTCCACAAAGGTACTTAAAGTAAGTAAACCAAATAAAGTAGGCAATGTTTATATCGTGTTAAGATATTACAATAATCGCATCAATTAATCAATTGAAACAGTAATCCAATTTGATGTAACTGGCTATGAATTAAGTGATGCAATCGCAATAATCGATCAAAAGAAGCTAAACGTTGATACAGATTCGGAAATAAATAGTCAAAATTAGTTTTTTTGATCATGGACTTGGATGAACTACAAACTTTTAAACATTGCTTGAAAATACAATATATGAGCGGCATATAACGTTACATGTATGCAGTAAACTAGCTATAAATGATCACTTTGCGTGACGAGCTTTTGTTTAAAATCTGTCAGTGCTGATATTATACCCTGTTTTGTTTTGGCTAAAATAAACTATTGAGGAAAATTACAATAATATCACGATGTTAGGCATCGACCCATTGTGACAGTATGTGTTACCGAATAAAATAGATTTGTAGACTTCAATTTCTACAGTGAAAACATTGATGCGAGTATCGTTGTCAGATTCTCTTTCAATTTCAATATAAACAAGATTATAAGCAAACAAGATGATAGATTGGTCCATTATTTTTTGCTCGTCCATTCAATCAACAATGCTTTGAGTAAAACATTGATTTCTTTGGTCCACAGAATTCTATTCATCTTTGGCAAAATATATAGATACAGGCTATCTATTCTCTAAATTGCTGATATTTAAGATGAAAAGGTGTTGAATAAAAAAGTGGCTGTTTTGATTTTACAAAAACCGCATATGGCGAAGTCACGTTTTGCCGTGGCAGGTTGTATTTAAATAATTTTGAATGAATATGACATATAATATGGACGAGGTCAACCTGTATCTTCAAATAGTAAGCAGATACTAAGTTGCTCACCTTTCCGAATGTGCTGGAATGTGACATTGCGTCCACAGTAATTTATAGCAAAAACAAATAATCAGTCAAAAGGATGGAGTTCATCTTTAAAATAAAATTATATAAGTCAAATTCGGACATTTAATAGTTTGAATTGGTTCCTATAAAATCTTCTGTTAGTGTTAACTTTAGTGGTTGGGAGAATAGATATTAATTGAAAATAAAAACAAAAAGTCTTATTTATTTATTTAAACTTTGTATATAATTGTACACCGATATGATGCATAGTACAGTACTTAAATAGCAAAATAGAAAAACGTTCTATTTTCATCAATTTAAAGTTCAATATTATATAAGATGTTAATTATGAATTTGAGATTTATAATAAGATTCCTATTAGCGTTGCGTAAGAGTTGTTTGGCTCAGAATTTTGAAATAAATTATCGGAACCGGTGACTTTTGTCAAGTTATTCTCGTGACCCTCCTCATTATGAATGCGTAAGGCAATTTCTTGTACCCACTTCAATTATAATATTATTATAATTGATAAAGTTAATTATTCTTAACCTTGCGATCTGATGTGGTTTTTTTTTTGTGGTAGGTAAAATCATCCAATGACAAATCCCGCCCTTGGGTGGGGCGGGAAATAGTGGCAGACTCTTACTGACTAAAAACCTACCTTGTTCCTTCCCTGCCTTGGATCCGGGGCCCTGGTATGCATTTTCATACCTCCCCAAAGCCCCAGACTAGGCGTCGACACTACTGGGCCCCTACGGTTTGCTGACAACTCCTTGAGGCGCACGGAAACAGTGCGCGCCGTAAACGCCTTGGACTCGGTCCGGTCTGTTACCGGACAAACGGACAGCGAGCTACCCATTGCCCGCCGTCCGCAAGCCCGCGCCTACGGTGGCCGGAAATTTGGATCGGAATTACGGCGGCGGCTGCGGCGTGAGCGCCGTTGCCTGATGCGGTCGGCCTCTTCCTTTGCTAACATGCGATCTGAAGTGGTAGTAAGCTTCTAAGTATATCCCAAACATTCCCGCTTTTGGTACTTAGAATTGGTTTTACTTTGCAACAGATTTTTTACTTTACATTGGTCAAGTCGTTGTACATTGGTCAATTGTTCGATATAGATTGACTGATCGATTCTCAGCCTTTGTATAGTATTGCCCATCAATATCTACAATTAAAATAATATAGGCTATTATACTGCCTTCTGGTATTCCCACTTTTCCCCATCCACCCTTACTTTTTAATAATAGGTAAAATCATCCAATGACATCCCTCGCCCTTGGGTGGGACGGGAGATAGTGTCAGACTCTTACTGACTAAAAACCCACCCTCACTGAGACACACCCACAGCACCACACCCTCAAGAGGCAAAGAGTGGTAATCTACCACACGTGCCCTGTGGTAGATTATCGCTCTTTGCCTCTTCTAGAGAAGAAGTTTGAGCCTCAGCAGTCGGAACATTATAAGGATGTTTATGTTTATAATTTTTCTACTAAAAATATCACCTTCAGCAACATATGGCCTTTAAAACTAAAAAATAAGCATATCGTTTTGATACTAAAGAAACATTGCTTTACTTTTAAAAATGTTTAAATTATTGTTTCTATATATTCTTCCATCCTTTCAATTATATGGTCATTAGCAGTATGATCGATTCATGTTTAGAATGCCTCTTATTCATTCCAAGATCAATCAGCTGTTATCCAGGTCAAATAACAACAATCGAAGTGTGTTTGGTCCAAAATATTGACCTCTACTTGACCCTAGAACAGTTATCTGTTTAAATAATTTAAAACTTCTCATTGATAAAAAATCTGAATGAAAATGTTACAAATTCGCCTACAGTAAAAGCAGTGTTATCATTTTTGCAAATGTAAACTCATTAACGCTAATTTTAAACGAGTATTTTTGTAGAGCAGCTCATTACTGTTATTAGCAGAATCGTCATTATTTTAACGTATGTTGAACAGGGAATCTAATATGGTAGTACACGTAGTTATGACAACAAAATGTCGTGATATTTTGTCCAGTAGTGACACATTAATGTCGATAGTTCGTAGATTATTATAATTACTAAATAAATATCAACTAACGACGAAACAAAACAGGTAAAACACGATAAACATGAAACCCACAGACCAGATTATTTGAAAAACAATCTCAAGGAGGAATATGGCAATATTCGAGAGAATAGAAGTTTGCGCGATGTTTACACAACAGACAGAAAACATAGGACGTGGGAAACACTTGCTCTAGAACTCAAACTTTATGTACCCAATGAAGGTGTGTCGAAAATGGACGATGGCAAAGATTGCGAAAATTAATATATATGATAAAAGCGCCCATTTAAAGTTGCCTTGACAAAAATGTCATTTACCTATAGAGAATCACGTATGTGGAATACTTACACAATACAATTATACTTATAATACCGTTATACATATGTATAATAAATGTCCCAAGGCAAAAAGACAATAAATACGCGCTCAGTAGTACGATTCTAAATAGGGTTGTGCTTGTCGTAGAAGGTATGATTGGTTTGATAAGACCCAAATATTTGTAATGAGTTATAAAGATTCCGGGTCTAAAAATATACATATGTTGGTTGATGTTTTAGTGTCTTAGTTTCAAGGAAGAATTATTAGTGTGTGGAAATGACGAAAGTATGCATATTCTTTTATTAAATTAGCATGTTTATGTTTATTCATTGAAGACCATGTGTCCTAAACATAATGTTAATATTTCAGAGGCCGATGGTGTATGATGCAATAAAACAATAATAACCATGCAATAACGTGTTGAGTTCAAAGAGCACATTGTTTGACAGTGGGAGACATGTTGTTACTCAATATACTATTAGTATAAGCAAAGAGTATCTATGGCTAGCATTTTTGCTTTAAAATTTGTCATCAAACTTTGTGTGAAATATGTAGCTGATTTGATTTGATTTAAGCTAGATGTCCAAAACTATGAGAATGATATTGATAGTGTTTGAAAAATAATCGTGCTTGCATCGCAGTCTTGTATTAGTATCCAGATTATTTTCTTGTTATGTTAAAACAGTTTTACATTTTTGTCACCTTAGCTTTGCGTATTTAATTTTATTTGGCATCTGATCTTTAACTTGATCAACATCAATTGAAATTAACTGGAGTAAGTAGAATATGATTCAGAATCAAAACTTACAAGTTTCATTTAGAGAAAAAACAAAACATCAAAAAACAAAAACAGATGATTTGAATTAGCAGTACCTAATATTCTACGAATAAGATCTCTGTTTCAAATTAATACTTCAAGGTTCATTCAATGACTATCTACTTTATTATTCTTAGCACATATTAAGGACAGCTCTTTATCAAATGTCACAAATAAACCCGCTTAACGGTAATATGACCAGCGAATTAGCGCTAAGAAGCAATCATTATAATTTTATTTGATTCTCCTAACTCATCAAATATGTCCAGCATAATTTAGAGACTCAAGGAAACTACTAAGTATTTAAATGACCCTGCAATTTACGATCGGAACGTGCAATTTGTAATTCTTGATAATAGTGAATAGTAAAGTTTTGCTGCAATTGTCTTTGGAACTAATTATTAGTTTAATGTTTTATAGCTTTGAGTCGACGATATTTTAATGGCTTATTAATTATGTTGTCATTGTTTTCAACAGCGGTCTTTTAAGATAAAGATTAAATATTCTTACAAGCAATCGATTTGTTTCTTAATAACTCTCTTTCTCCAATGCTTCTTTCTCTTGTTCTTCTGCTGCTTTTTCCGCTTTTAATTTTCTTGGAAACCTATTCCCAGATTCAACCAGGACCATAAAATTTATAACTTCACTAAAACGAGATTTTCGTATGGCGCCGTACCGCACTGTTTATTTCCCGCTGTTTAAAACAAAAGCACGTGGCTGTAGAGCATAATTATAATATACAAGACAAACACAATATGAGACTTCACTAACCACACGGTGCGGTAATAACAAGAATGACCGAATTGCGGTAAGAGACTGAGATGACACCAAACTGGTAATCTTAGCTCATCGTCACTGTTCGTGAGACTTCGTAATACATCGGCTTTTGTACCGCTCCCTTTAGAAAGTCCATTCTAGATTTTGACTGCAGTAACATTTTTTTAAGATTTACTGTTTTTATTAAATGGTACAAAGGTTTAGGAGTCTTCTTAGCATTTCAAGCTTTATAATTTTTCATCAAGATAACTCAATTCGGCGTTGGTATTTTTACTTTGGTCTCGATTCAAACTCTTCAGGTCAAATAAACCAAAAATGACTAAACAAAAGTTCCTCAAAAACTGTTGCATTCTTGTCTCAGCCGTGAGAATATTGGGACTTAAACGGTTTTACGTACGAGAATTTGGTTTCAGAGGTCCTACCACGAGCGCTCAACGCGAGCCATTTGACGACCTAAACTGAACTGTTAAGGGGATGGCGCTATATAGTGTGTATAACTCCATCCCTCTTTCAGCTCTTAAGGAGAACCGTCATTAGTTAAAAATACTAGGGCTATGCTCTGAGTTTCCTTGCGTGATCAGATAAGAAATGAAGATATCCACAGGAGAAGGTCGAAGAATCGCCAAACTTAAGTGGTAGTGTGCAGGGCACATTACTCGAAGAATGGGTGGTCGATGAGGATAAAAGGTTCTGGAGTGGCGACCACGAACTGGAAGACGCCGCGTGAGGGAGGGTCACGGGAATCCGATGGATGTGAGACGCACAGGACCGGTCATTATGGCGACACTTGGGGAAGCCTATGACCAACAGTGGACGTTTTTCGGCTGAAATTATGATGATGATGATGGTTTACATTTGGCCAGCAATCAACGCAGCCTTGAAGAACTTTTGAAACTTTCCGGATGTTATGTTGTTTTACTATATTTCTTGCATTTATTTTCAAACTGAAACGTTAGAAGTTCAAAGGAATTTACTAATATATTATTTTGTTGAATTGTTCGTGCCAAAGGCAGAATAGTTTGTAATGCATCATAGCCTAGAAATTGTTTTGAAAATATTTTAATGAATTAACAGGGCGAAAGACCAAACGTTTGTTCTAGTTGATTTATAACTGCAAAGTGCTGAACTATTTTAGTTAGTCGGAGCCAATATCTATAGTGCAAAAAACTGATAGTTTCAAATGTAAAAATCTTATCCTGTTGAAACCCTAGCACTTTCTTTCCTCTATTATTTTTGGGTTTCAGCATAATCAGCCTTTTAATGTTCCCAGTGCTGGGACTCAGGCCTCCTCTCTAGGAAAGAGAATGAGCGTTTTGAGAGCATTGGTGATGAACCAAATCGTTTTGAGAGCAGAGTGCTTAGTGCGAGTTAGTTTTACGTTAACGCGATCGACACGTTTATGATGTTCGGCGCTCCGATTGGCCCGCTCCAAGCTGTTAACCAATCAGAGGGCCAAACGCGGCAAACGTTTTGATCGCGTTAAATTAAACATAACTCACACTCGGCGCACAGTGGTGATGAAATAAATTACACAAAGTAATGTCCTTGGCTGGGTTTGAACCCACAACCTACAACTCTTACATCGAGGCCGTTATCACTGGGCCATCACTGCTCTACTGGGAGTTTCCTATTGTTTTTGGGTTTTTTCATGTCGTAATAAACATATATTTTCGACGTTCGACCGTATACTGTCACATAGGTGTCCTTAAGGAACGCCCATGCTTCGTTGGAGCAGATGACATTCATGACGAGACAATATGTCACCCATAAATTTTAATTTTTCAGTGAAAATTTTGACATTTATATATTTACAAAATTTACCCACAATTTTTTCTTGGTCACCTGGAAGTTTTAGTGGATGTAGTTGTGTCCAATTCTAAAAGTATTTACGTATTACATAGTAAACAACACACGTTGGTTAAAAATAGATCTAGGTCTGTGTCGGTTTGGACAGTCTCTCGCTGGATCTATGTTTAGTTCGGAATGGACTGACTGAGTTAGGTAGATAATTACTTTATTACAAAATAAATAAATTCTACTTTACAGCATTAGGTACGTACCACATACCTTGGGCTTTCCGTAAAGTGACATCACAGTCGCAATATTTTATCATTCACATCACTACATAATAAAAAACAAAGTCGCTTCCCGCTGTCTGTTCCTATGTATGTATGCTTAGACCTATAAAACTACGCAACGGATTTTGATGTGGTTTTTTTAATACATAAAGTGATTCAAGAGGAATTTTTATATGTATAATACATGCATAATGTCACCGTTGCACCCGTGGGCAGCTGGGGCGGGTCGCTAGTTAAAAAATAAATCAATTCTACCTTTACAACATTAGGTAGTGTAGCTATAAAAATTGTATCACTTTCAAATTCACATACCTTATGGGCTTACTGCAAACTGACATCACAGTCGCAATAATTTATCATTAACATACTTAATTAATAAATTATTAAGACGTTGAAATGGCCATAATGTGTAAAATCACAATAATATTATGAAGGTAAAAGTTTGTGTGTTTGTTACTTCTTCATGCTCAAATAGCTGAACGGATTCGGATGAAATTTTACACAAAAGTAAATTACCTATCTATCCTATCTTGCATCCATTCGGGACATATTTTACGAGTACTATCGACTCTGCGAAGTAGGAGTTAACAATTTACAAAGTAATAATTACTTGATCTATAATAAAACAGTTAACAGTACACAGTAAATATTTGATGACATACGTAATGATTTAGTGTAAATTAGGCGCAATAGATACAAAGCGTATCTCCTGTCACGACTTCACGAGATGTCCCTACAAACAAACCTTGGACAGTTGCCAATCTGTTCCCCTAGTCACAATCGTCAGTGTCATTGACAATTTAATAAGTAATTATAGCTTTCCTTACTAATATGACATAACTAACTAATTTATGTTATCACTAGTGACACGGCCCAAAGGTTAAGGCGAGTTCAAAATCGGGCAAGTACCAATGTAAATTTTTCAATTCATATTTTGTTTTCTACGTTTATCTAGGACATTGCTGATACCCCATGCCTTAAAAAGCACGAAAAGACGTTTGTCCCGGTTGTCAGTCGTAGATCTTTGACAGTTGTTACTGGTATGCGGCAGTCAGTTTATTCGCAGTTTTTTTTTTTTAATGCACTGCGATCTCGCTCAATTTCAAATTTTATTTCTTATTAGCTGACTCGGCAAACTTCGTACCGCTTAATGAGGATCCGCCATCTGCGGTTATTACCAGAATATACTCCATTGGCGTTGTATTCCAATTTTTTTTTTTTCGTGAATTTTACTATCGTTTATCACCGTTTAAACCTTCTCTGGACTATCAAGAATATTTCAAGACCAACATTAGCCACATCGGTTCAGCCGATCTCGAGTTTTAGTGAGACTAACGAACAGCTATTCATTTTTATATATAAGAAGGTTATATATTCTTTTGCTTAAATAATTCAGCCATAATGTATTTGTGTATTTTTGCTGTAAACTTTAATATGTTGACAACATATCAAAGTTTACAGCAAAAATACACAACAACCTGTTGAAACCTAAGCGGACGCCGGCGTCCTCGCGTGTTTTACGCCCGTACGTAACTTTTACATGCATCTAATAAATAACTGTTATTTTGACATTACAAATAGACTCTTTAATTTTATTTATTTGTGCAAGTTTAGTAAATGCAGGCCTGGCGCACTTGACAGTGAAAATAAAGATGTATACCTACGGCGACCGGCCACTGTTGTTGACCCACTTCACAATCTACACATTCAGATTTCAAGATCTACAGATTAATCTTTTTATCGCATATACACTACTACAGTATTGTCAAAACCAATGTTATCAATTGATGAGATATTTGATCTGATATCTTTGTAAAAAAAACTTGAAAACCAAACGACTGTTTGAATTTTTCATATTACCTGTGCTATGTATTGTGACATACCATAATTAATATGGTAGAATATATATTGAGATAGATAGATATACACTTTCTAAAATAACAGTTTTTTTTTTAAGTTGAAAATCATCTAATGATTTCCACAGCTCTAGGATGTTTCAAATAGTTGCGCAAGATTCCCTTTCTGAAGTCTTCCCAAGCCCCAGTAGGCTTCGGCCTTGCTGGGCTTCTACGGTAAAAAATTACAGTAGGAGCTTATAACATTATATGCTGTAGCAATGGGAGTCTTATTGCTAAAAGTGTTTTTTTACAGAGAAGAAGAAAAAATACGTAGTTCAACTAGTGTATTTATTTGCTTTTGAGATAAAAATAATCTAATCTATTGTTGAAACAGTAAAAGTATTTAAGTGTCTTCAAATATTTATCAAGCAAATTAGAATAATATTTGTAATAGTTGAGCTGTTAAATAATTTTTGTAGACAGTCATAAAGAAAAATTTTTTGTTGTTTTTTCTATTTCACTAGTGACAATGACGAATACCTACTGTCGGACGGTTGGTAGGTACATAGAGGAAGTGAGGAAGCCAAGCGTCTATTATATCAGTTGTTTGAAACCAGTAAATACCAGCACAAAGATAACTGAAAGACATTTTGAACTCGGGAAGTATTGCAATCATATCAGTACCTCTACCATGAGTGTTAAGCAATAGTATTCGTCGCTCCTCGATATCGACGCCGTAAATATTTTGTATGGCAAATTATGGTTCTGCAAGTGACCGCTAGAGGCGCTGCAAAATTTGCCATACAAAATATTTACGGCGTCGATATCGAGTAGCGACGAATACTATTGCTTAAAACTCATGGTAGAGGTACAGTTCGATCCAACACCTTTGCTCCTCAGAAGATAACGACTTGACTTCACAAACTAAAACATCTTCCGTCTACATAATAATGCTATTACATAAACTTTTTGTGTAAATCTGGTGATATCGTAAAACTGAATGACATACACTTCTTATATGTACTGTTCAATAAAAATGTTCAGAGTAGGGGTGTTGCCTACTGATATTCGCATTCTCATCCGCAAATGCAGAATATTCGCATCAATTTTGACATCTTCATCCATATTTGCATATTATTCATAACTACGATAGGTACTTACCTATTGACATGTAAAAAAGTGAGTGGGACCAGACCAGACCGGAGGAGCGCGTGTGGCACGTGTTTTTGCTATTTACTATCATCGTTCGCTTACTGCCACTGACCCGTAGTATTTGTTTATGGAGACGCGGCGCGTTGGGCGTTCGTCGTACATTGCAACAGCGGACTGCGTCATCGCACGCGCAAACAAATATATGGCAATGTACGACGACCGCCCAACGCTTCGCGTCTCCGTAAACAATCCCGTAGGAAGCAATGGTGACAAGATTCTACAGGTTTTGTTTTACTTATCGATATGAAAAAAGAACCCAATAACAACCTAATTTCGAAAAAAAATAATGTACCTTTAATATAAAGTTTATTTGAACTTATAATTCCAAGTCAATCCAAAGATTATAACACTTCAAAGTAACCCGTTTTAAAACCGGCAATTTCATAGGTAAAGACATAATACACCGTTAAATTTTGGTCGTTTTAATCCCGCAGAGGGTCGATTCGATACATCTATACCTATCGTTTTGGAAAGAGAAAATTAAAAAATATAGTACTTTTTTTTTAAACTCAGTACTTTTTTTTAAACTCGCATTAATTTACACAAAAATTAAATTAATTTCTTTAAGTAAACGTCAGCTGAGCGAGGCCAATGAACTGTAGGTAGTTAGTACGCAACGACCGCCAGCTACCCACAAGGTCATTGACCCGTTTACTTAAATAAATTAATTACAGGTATTAATTCGAGTTTTTGTAAAAAAGCACTTTATTTTATATTTTTTTCTTTACAAATCGATAGTATTTCATGTACTGAATCGACTCTCCGCGGGATTAAAACGACTAAAATTTAACGGTGTATAATCTTGCAGTCCGCATCTGCATTCGCATCCGCGAATGTCACAATTTTTACATCCGCAACAACCCTAGTTCAGAGCCACCCTCATTTTATTTCATTATGGGTGTAACATACTCATAATATACTCCTAAGGCGAAGCCTGCGGCGTTATTGCGTTGTTCAGCTAATTTACCGCCATAATGTAATGATCAGTATCTGGGAGACCGAGCGACGGATCGAACTCAATTCGATTAAGTCCAACGATTTTTACTGAGTCAAATATTCATATTATAGAATCGATTTATTTGATGGAAACGTAATAATTACATTGGCGGCTTTAAAAGCTTTCCATCTATACTAATATTATATAGAAAAAAATGTGTTTTGATTTTCTTTTCGTAATGAATAAACTCCAAAATTACTGGATCAATTTTAAAATATTTGTCACCAGTGGAAATCTATTTTATTACTGAATGACTGTATTTACTATATATATATATATATTAATTTCACGCGGGCAAGGTAAAAGCAAAAGCTAGTAATCTCTAAAAGTATAAAGAGAAAATATTTGTATTTTTTTTGTTTGTTATTATTTAATAAACTTAAAAACTAGTGCATCAATTTTAAAATTCTTACAACAGTAAAAGGTTACCTACTTTGTCACCGAGTGACACAATCATAATTATTTTTTAATTACACGCGGGCGACGTCGTGGGCAACGTCTAGTTATTAATAAACATGGTTCTATTTACATTCCTATTAATAGGTATAGTAATAATTCATGAATTTCAGTAATTGGCCGAAAATATTTTTATATACCTATTATACTTTTTATTTATAAAGTAGGAGCACATATGCTAAGTATAAGAATGTTTGAATAACGGTTATAGAAGGTACTTACATTTCATTATAATTACGATAAAAAAAATATAATTAAACCTATTTAGTTTTTTACTGCGAGAGTACGCGCTCGGTAGTACAATGCCCATAGAGCTACAAAAACTTGGAGGCGGCATCGCAGTTATTGTTTTGTAAAAATATAATCAACACTTGTGAGATAGACACAAGTTATTCTTACCTCTATGTAACATACCACGTGCCTTAGTATAGAGATTGCTTTAAACGCATTTGCCCCAAAGCACTTTATGTCAGAATGCTAATCATAATGACACGTGGAGAGGTGAGATAATTATGTTGTATTGTGTTCGTCTTGCTAGACTCTTCCGAGTGTATTTAATAGATATGATCCTTACTTAATCATTTCTGACAAGGTTAGTTCTAATAGCTTCAGGGCAAGAACGTTTTTCACTATAGGCTACAGTTGTTGGGTCGTTTGACTTCTCAAGTCTTTATAAATTCTCATTATTTTTAGATTATTGAAGCTTATTTTCGTTAAAAAAACCTCACACCAGGTTTCTGGAAAAGGTGAAACGCAAGTCTAGTGATGTTATTGGCTGAAAAAAAAATCATTAAACTCATCACAGCAACTGTTCCGCGTTTGAAAATTTGTCTTTATTTATTTTCTTTTCAAAAAGTGTGCTAAATAAATTATAAATCTATGTACATAAAAACTAAACTAAGAATTTATACTAAACCTAACTATAAACATATAATACAAAATCACAAACTACACTCAGGCGTGGAAGTAGTCCTCCACATCGCTGTGCAGAAGACTGGCAGCATTGCCACGTTGAATGGCAATGCTAATTCTTTGGGCAAAGAACGAGCCAGCCGAAGGTCACGGACGGTTATTAAATTATTTATTTTTTAAAACACTTTTACACGTCAATTTAAACTAGATGAGGCAGGTGTTTCCTACTCAGGAACTCAGGGGTCAAAGTCTCTTTTAAGGTCCTTACAGTAAACATGTAATGATTAATTTGAAATTGTGCTGTTTCGTATTTTCTTCCTTCAAACAATGTTTCCATTGATTTGTGTTTTATTTTTCTAAGGTACATTATAAGATACTCATTGCAGAGATACCATCGAACTGTTATTATGGCATTGACCTTCCATAACACTGGTCGCCGGAAGCTTGTGTTTAGTAACGGACATTCTTCGGCTATAAAAACTTCAGTGTTAGAGTTTTGCGTGAATCTCCGTAGGATTTACGTAATCGTAAATAGTTTTAGGGTCCGCACATTTTCATTGGTGACAAATGAAACTTGGCATTTCAAAAATAGATATGCATGTCCCGCTCCCGCAAGTCATTAACAATAGCAGTTCCCCATATTTTGATCTGATCACAATGAGAAGCTGCTGATTATTAATTGAAGCATTTTATTTTCCAAAACGAGTCTGTTCAATTAAGTTTTCATAAAATCTAGCATGAGTTATTTAATAACAATAAAGGTAAAAATAAATTCATTACATATATAACTAATAGTTAATTTTAATTCTGAAATCCAGCCGACAGTGATGCAGTATTTATGGTTTTAATTATTTATTTTTAATTTTCTTGTTTTAATACATAAATTTAATTTAAAATATTGATTAATAAGTAGGTACTCTAAGAGTAAATAATAAAAACTCATTTAGAAATTAAAAAAATATATATTAAGAACTATCATTTAAAAAGAATATCATTAATAATATATTAATACATCTAGAGATAAATTTTGTGCTAGTTTATTGTGCTGAATTATAAAAACCGTAATAACAAGAACTTGGTCAGCTAAAAAAATGCTTGTTATTTTACAAGCTATAGGATCTGATGACGCTGAAAATTTAAACTGCGAAGTGCCGGCCATTTCCCGGAAAGTCCACATATCCACCGAACCCATGCAATTTACCCGACCTGAATATTGTACGAGGAGGCAGAGCGAATTAGATTATGTAAACGATCTGCCATTCGTCCCAAACGTAATTGTGACAACAATAACGCTTGCTGGAAACTTCAGTTGGCACTGTGAAGGTTGTATGCTGAAGGGAACTTTATAGCATGCATTAGTTTTTTTTTTTTTTGAGGGCGAGAACAAACTGCTCTTCTTATTCAGGCACTCTTGACAGAGTGGTCATGGGTGGTGTTGATGGACAGGGCTGCGGTGCCGTCGTCGTTTGCTTTCAAGGCAGCGGCATGTCGAGCGATGTCTCTCTATTTCTGGTGGTTGTTAGACACTTTACTGCGGCAGCCTTCACTGAGTAAAACCCACAATGTTCCATCAGGTGTCCTTTGCGTTGCAGGACGACGGTAACTCTTTCGAATATTGCCTCAGCCCAGCGTGCAGGATTGTAGCAAAGTTCTGGCTGGAATTGAACACATATTTGAATTTAGAAGGGATCATAATTTAGGAGATTGGTAGGCGTATGCGTTTTGGTATAATTTAAAAGCAATTTTACTTGTATAAATAGGTAATTATGGCATATTAATCACCTTGCATTATCAGGATCCTCCTATGGACTATCCCACAGAAACTGCTTTTGCCGGGAAAAAACTTTGTGAGACTGTAATTTTTTATCGGCGATTTTTTTAAATCGGTTTTTTACTTCCCAAAGATAATCCTCAATCTTTTTATAATATTATTACCGCCAAACTTAAATAGCAGTTGGCAGGGCACATTACTTACAGAACAGATTTTTGATAAGGTCGATAGGTTCTAGAGTGGCTTCCGGGTATCAAATGATACATCTGACCGTTTTCGAGGATAACCTGCGTCATGCGGATGGTGAGAACGCGGTGAGGTCTTTTTAACCACAACTCAAAGAGGAGACTTACTGTCATAGTTATGGCGTGCCCAAAACATAACCTACATTGCGCTATTACTCAAAGATGTCACGACTCACGACTAGGCCTGGTTTGCGATACAGATTGTATCGACTATAGCACACCTGATCACGCAATGAGCTCGTCAAGCAGTGTAATGGTTTATGCATGAAACAGTACCAATAAACAAACATGAAAATTGGTTGTGAATGAATTTTGTGATCGCTATCTAGGTGTAAGTCACGAGATATATTTTATATGTTTTTTATAACATGACATACAGCACATTTATCTACTCGTATATAATTGCCAAGTGGCCCTTGTTTATAAGTCTATATATAGGGTGACTGGTAATTAGTGACCGGTACTTAAACACCTGATTGTAGTCATGATAACTAAAATTTTTACTATGGGACCAAACCTGAAATCGCGAAAAAATCAGCAAGTTCAGTACAATTTTTACCAGTTAGATGAACCTAAATGTACTGACCAATAGTTTTTTTTTTTTCGATTTCAGGTTTGGTCCCGTATTAAAAGTTACTTGATAGAATGACTATAATCATGTGTTTAATTATCCGTCACTCACGTCACCCTTTGTAGGTTCCGATGTTTTATTTTTTTGAAGGTAGAATTCATGGAATATTTTGTCCCACTCTGGATGGGGCGAAACGTGTCAGACTTTTACCGATTAAAAGCCACTCATGTTCCTCCAAATACACTTTGCATTCCAGCAGGTTTAGACAAGTTGATAATCTACAATCGGTAACGCCATTAGAAAACTAATCAAATGTATGGGAATAACATCTTCTCAACAACATTCGTAGCTAAATTCACATCGTTCAAAATGTCAAAATGAAATGAAATTGTTTCTACAATTTTCATCGCTACATCCTGTAGTTTTATGGTATAAATGGTACTTACGCTGAGGTGTTACCGACTATAGAAAGAGAATCGACACGAAACAGTCGTAACTTGGCTAGGGGATTTGAATCTTTTGGAATCAATCAACCTAGCATCAGCCTTATAATGTTCCCACTGCTGGGACTCAGGTCTCCTCTCTAGGAGAGGGAATGGGCCGTAATCTACCACGCGAGTCCAGTGCGGGTTGGTGGATGTCACATGTCTTCGAATTTTTGGTTCTAGGACATGCCGGTTTCCTCACGATGTTTTTTTTTCACAGTTTTGAGAGCAGTGGTGATGATATAAATTACACAATCATAGTAATGCGCCTAGCTGGGTTTGAACCCGCGACCTACAACTCGTAAGTCGGGGCCGTTACCACTCGGCCACCACTGCTATCCAGATATAGTTAATGCTATGGGAGGACTTCTGAACAGGTAACTCGTGAAGTCGTGATCTTAGAAAGCAAAGAGTTACTAAAGGAACAATAGCATCGTGGTTTTAGTCAGTAAAAACTTCGCCCTGGAGCAGAAGAAGTCGTTAGATGATTGACGTAAAAAACTGATACTCCTCCTTTGTGTCTAGGTACTTAACTAAACGCAAACAATCTTGATGTCTTTTTATTTAAAAAATATCGTATATGTATGTCATATACGATATTTTTAAATAAAAAGAAAGCTATAAAAAAAAAGATTGTTTAAATTGAATTAATTACCTAACATTGGTTTAGGTAAATAACTAATTGTAAACATTTTTAGATATAAAGGCATTTGTGAAGATTATTTATATTTAGTTAAGTACCTAAACAAATGGAGTGTAAGTTAAGTAGTGAACTTCACAATATTTTGGTGGAGGGTAATATTTTCAAATAAGTCGGCGTTTTTAGCAATAGTAGGAAGTACTGAATTGTATCCTACTATTGTGAGTTTTTGAATTGTCATCCACAAATCGAATGTATTGGTAATATAATACGAGTATATGCCCTAGTTACGAGTATTATACTATACTTTTATCCGGGAACATGACATAGTAGAAGTTTGTTCTAAAATTGAATTTTATTGTACTAAAAGCGTCTCTATTTGTGGTTTAACCAAATCTATATTTCCTCATAAAAATATAAGAATCCATGGCACTTGAAAAAGGCCACAAAATAGTTAAATTTTTCCTTTTCGATAAAATATTCAGCAATATATTTGTTATTTAGTGCACCTACTATTTAGTGCAGTCGTAATTTATCATGTCATCAACGCAATAAAGGTCAAAATCGGGTAAACGGACTGTAAAAAAAGATTTGTTTAAGTGACTAATCTTAACACGAATATCTTAACGCGAATGGAGTACAGGCACTCGAACCACTGTTACAGTATGCGGCAAATAAGTTGAACCCTTTGCTAGGGTTACGCGCACCCACTTTGAATGAGACACGAAAATCGGGTACTGTGCATTCAAGGTCTAACGCCATGATGGTTCAATTTGTGTGTCGAGGATTAGGTATACTTAATATCGAGTTGCAATCTCAGACCTATTTTGCAGAGAATGCGGAGGTCATACTCGTACAATAGATACGGTAGGTTCGCAAAATGAGATCCGAAGCAAACCCAATTTTCCTCGGCCCGCAAGGTGGATAATCCCTTAAAAATTAAATTGCTTATTCTACAGCCTCTTTGGAGTTTTTGCAAGGTTCGTAAGTATTTCTGGGTTGTTAACATTTACGATTTTCTTTTCTTATTCCATTTTGTAGTAATTGGACGCACTCGAGCTCCGTTGTTCAGATTTTCTAAGTTGATTCTGTATATTTTTAGAATGAGCATTTCTAGGCATTTGAATGTTTAAAGTTCTCTAATAGTTTCTGTGGTATTCTTAGGTAATTATAAACATACTAGCTTTTGCCAGCTGCTTCGTCCGCGTGAATGTTGGTTACTGCGGACGTAAAGTCAAAGACGGAAAAAAGTAGTTTAAGGGCAAGTTCTAATCACTGTTTTTTTTTTTTATATGAACTTCGCTCGGGACTATGTCGACTTCGCGGCCCCAAAACAGCGGTTTTATTTTTATATAATAAATAAAACAATAACTATTCAAGATTTTTGTTTTAACAAGTTTTTTTTTGTAACTTTCAAATAGTTCCGTAACGTAATCTCGTAGATAAATACGTTCGAAATCGTAAATTAGGGTCAGACTCGCGATTTTTTTATATCGAGCCAACTAATTTATATCATGTTTTCATTGCCAAGCGCTTGATCATAATTATAGTAAATTTTAATAAAATAAATTTTCATGGTGTTCTCTTCTATGTTTGTGGATTTCCAGAGGTTTAACAAAGTTCAAAATCAGTAGAACCTGGCCTTAACCGAGAAAGCGTAACAGACTCACATTTATAATATTAAGTACTTGAAGCAAATAACCATAATTATTTGCTTCATGATTAAGTATTATTAGTTTACCATTCTTTGTTATTTTTTTTTTTATTGTTGATAGGCTCGCGTTTGACCACTATCTCAGCTGATGGTAAGCGATGATGTGGCCGACGATGAAGCACACTTGCCTAGAAGTAACCTAATTAATAATAATACCCGCATATTAGCTACAGTGTTAGTGCTAAAACAAATCATTATTAAAAGTAACCTTTGATAGAATGATATCGTATAGGTTAATATGCGGGTATCCCAGTTCTTCATTTATTATCCGATCAGCAAGGCGTGTTGTTGATCAAACCGGTATGTATATCAATATATATTTACTGTAACTTTATGAAACTGGATATCTTTAAGACTGTGTTTACTGTCGAGTAGTTTACAAGTTAACTGTAGTTCAGTATCGGTTATTATTATCTATGGATTCTGTTATTATAGTACAAAAGCAAAACTGCGGAAGTGAAATAGACAACCTAGACTACTGTATTCTGTTTTGTCTATGGTCAGTGGCGTAGCTACACAGGGGCCCCGTATCCAAACTCACACACGGGCCCTGTATAAAAAAAAATGGTGATTTTTTACAAATGCTTGGTTTATCCAACGAGACGGTTGTGGATAACATGTTGCAAATTTTTGTCTACGCCGTATTATTGATACGGCAGATACGGCGGTAGCTACGCCCCTGTCTATGGTGTAACAGGAGTCATAGTCAATGCCCTACTCAAACATGGCCCGACAGTAGAACAGTTTTTATTGGTTTTAGTTAGTAATAAGTGTTTTTTTTTTGTAATTTATTGTTCGTCTATTCTGGCAGAATAAACATGTTTTCTTTCTTCCTAATTTTTTGCTGTTTCCTAACCATAAATTAATAGTGGTTTAGTCATAAAACATTCGTCAGATTTCACAATTAAAAATAAACTTTTATAGTCCGTACAACGCGAGCCTTTTGGTGCCTTAATTAGACGCTGGCTTTTAATAAAAATAAAAATAAAAACGTGGACAAAAACTGAGAGAAAATCATTAACTTTGTGTCATAAATCATAGCGATCCTGTTATGCTTTTAAGTGGTTTTTTGTGTGTGTTTTTTTTGCGTAACAAAGTCACATTATGACGCGATGATTTCCTAGACATTAGCGGACTTTGTTGATGGACAAAAGTATTGTTTAGTCATACTGTTTAATGGGGAAGTAGACGAAGTAGGTATAATCTCGAAGCTTTAGACTTTAGACTGGTCTGTTGGCCTAGTGGTTAGTGGCCCGTGCAATATCACATCAGACGGTTTAACGCAACGGCGAACGCGAAGTGATGCGGTACCATTTGAACAAACTATGTGACTAACGACACGTGGGTGCGGAGAAGTGAGAAGCGAAGCGAGGCGGACGCGTCCAGTTGGTTTGATATTTTCGCGCGAAATCATGCGGTGCGGTGATTTGTCATATATACATAAATTGTGGCTAAAGCGGTTTTTTTTATGGTAGGTAAAGTCATCCAATGACAAATCCCGCCCTTGGGCGGAGCGGGAAGTAGTGTCAGACTCTTACTGACTAAAAGCCTACCCCGTTCCTTCGTTGCCTATAGTGCCGGGGCTGAGCCTTCCTCTCAGAAAACGGCCCTTGACCCCAGCAGGCTTCAACCCTGCCTGCCTGCAGTTAGCAGGCTGGGCCTCTTCGGTTTGCTGACAGCTCCTTGAGGCGCGCGGGAACAGAACGCGCCGTCGACGACTTGGGCTCGGTCCGGCCGGTTACCGGACGATCGGACAGCGTGCTACCCATTGCACGCCGTCCGCAAGCTCGCGCCTACGGTGGCCGGAAATCGGGATCGGAATCCCGGCGGCGGCTGGGGCGAGCGCCCCGTTGCCTCTGCCTGATGCGGTCGGCCTCCTCCTTTGCTAGCATTACTGCTTCGCAGAAGGAGGCGACCGCCTGCCATCCCTCCTCACTCCGGACCATGGCCTGAACCAAGGCCCGACGAGAGAGATCGCTGCCGCCGATTCCCCCACGAGGACACAGCGATGCTCCGCCCAGGCGGGGCACACCTCTACAGTATGCTCCACCGTGTCTTCCGGGTGTTCCGCACAGTGGCGACACCCGGGCGAATCCTCCGCACGAATCCGGAACAGGAACTTGGCAAACTTTCCGTGTTCCGTTAGGACCTACGTCGTGCGGAAGTTAAGACTACCGTGAGGTCTTTCCAGCCACGCCTCAAGGATGGGCCTTATCGCCTCGATTGTGGCGCGCCCCGAACGAGGTTGCGATAGTCGCTGACGCCATTTCGCCATGAGATCCCGCCGGAGCTCTGTCCGCCATGCCTCGACTTGTCGTGGCAGCGGAATTTCGCCCCGGCGTTGCATCTCCATGCGCTTGTCGTGCATGTGTGCAAGGACTGTTGCCTCCAGATCCCATGGCGGTTGGCCAGCAAGGAGGGTCGCCGCCTCGCGGGAAATCGTTCGGTACCCTCGCACCATGCGTATTGCCATGACCCTCTGGCACGCATTCAGCTGGGCCCTCGGCTGCTGTTGCAGCGACGGTGCCCATACTGGAGCCCCGTAGAGAGCCATGAACCGAACGATTCCCGCGTACAGCTTCCGGCAGGAGGCGTCTGGTCCCCTGAGGTTGGGCAGGAGCCGCCCGAGAGCAGCCCCAGTCCGGTTCAGTTTGGGAGCCAGACGTCGGAAGTGCTCCTTGAAGTTCCACCAGCTGTCGAGGACGAGTCCCAAGTACTTCATCGTCGACCCGACGCTGATGTGAACTCCTTCTACCGTTAGCTGGGAACCCGGTGGTGGCGCACTCCGAGGGCCGTGAAAGCACATGGCCTCGGATTTGTGCAATGCCACCTCGAGTCCCAACTGCTGGATCCTATCAACGACTATCGCAACCCCGCGTGTCGCTAGTTCAACCGCCGTCCGGTACGACTCGCCCCGCGCTAGGACCAACGTGTCGTCCGCGTAGCAGACCACGCTGACCCCGTCGGGGAAGTCGCCGCGCAGCACGTAGTCGTACCCGATGTTCCACAAGGGTGGTCCCAGTACCGATCCCTGTGGAACACCGCACGACATCTCTCGACGTTTCCACTCTCCCTGGTGACCGGGGTAAATGATATACCTCTCCGACAGGTAGGCCTCGATTACACGACAGAGGTAGTCGGGCACCCGGTGGTACCGGAGTGCCGTTCCAATGCTACTCCAGGGCAGGGAATTAAAGGCGTTGGCAATGTCCAAGGACACTGCCACTACACACCTGCCCTGGGATACCGCATCCCCCGTCGTGAGGGCTCGCACGCGCATGATGGCGTCCACCGTGGAGCGCATCCTGCGAAAGCCGAACTGTCCGTCCGAAAGGTCCGGCCCCACCCGTGCAAGGCGCGCGACGAGGCGGTTTGCAATGACTCTTTCAAAGAGCTTGCCCACCTCGTCGAGCAGCACAATGGGCCGGTACGCGGACGGAGAGTCCGCAGGGCGCCCAGGCTTCGCTATGAGGACCAGTTTTCCCGTCTTCCAGTGGCTAAAGCGGTGACTTCGCGCACACATAGAATAAAAGACGCCGCAAGGCATTGGATTCGGGTGAATTGCATCGATTCGTACCCACGTAGGATACCGCATTAAAGGTTAGGTAGACGCATTGTTTGAGAAATTGACATATTCGGTCTGGGGCACATACAAAGCATTCTTATTGTCAAATACTTTATTTAATATGGAATGGAGCTATATAGTATGTAAAGTTTCATCCCTCTTTTTGCCATCAGCCTTATAATGTTCCCACTGCTGGAACTCAGACCTACTCTCTAAGAGAGAGAATGGGCCATAATCAACCAAGCAGGGCCAGTGCGGATTGGTGGCTTTTTGGCTTGTACCTGTGAAATTTTAACACGTCATGATACGTCTCTATTGGAGCATGGATCGTGTTACCATAAAATAGAGATGTAGGCCTATTTGTATGGAAGCTCATGCCTGCCATTACCGCCACCATTACGAAATATGACTACCAATTTGTAGTAATTGTGTGTTATTCCGTCAAATTAGATCTATTAATGAAAATGACTACGCTATTATTACCATTCAATACAACAGGAAAATTTTACCAACCAGTAACAAATTGTTAAAAAAAATGTACCTGCGTCATTTTTTTTTAATTAAAATAATACAATATTAAGTAGGTACTTGAAGCAAATAACCATAATTATTTGCTTCATGATTAAGTATTAATATTTAGTTTACCATTCTTTGTTATTATTTTTTTATTGTTATGATATGATAGGCTCGCGTTTGACCACTATCTCACCTGATGGTATGCGTTGATGTGGCCGACGATGGAACACGCTTGCTTAGAAGTTACCTATTCACTCTTGATTTAAAGACCCCAAGGTTATAGCTATCAGGAAACACAGACTCCAGCAGGTAATTCCACTCTTTTGCTGTACGCATAATGAATGTGTTCCCAAAACACTTTGTACGTATGGGGGTATGTCCACCATGTACTGATGGCGCAACGCCGTACGTTTAGTGGTCCAATGATGGAACTGATTTGGCGGAATTAATAGTTTGACACAATTTTATGGGGACATAAATGATTGTCGCTTTTCATGCGATGCTGGTTGTTAAAATTATAATTTTGTAGTTATAAATTTTCAATAACTGAACTAAAATTGCTATAGAAACGCAAATTACCCCACAATTACTCTGTGTATTTAACAATTTTTTTGGTGTTCAATAAAGATTATTCTATTCTATATTATGAAAAAAAATAAAGGCAAATAGATGTAGGTAGTTTATACTGTAAATTGAAGTTTAAAATTTGGAGTAGTCCAGTTTTCTGCACATGCACACCCGAAGGAGCGGCCCTCACGCCGCTGCCACCGGGAGTCTGATCCCGATTTCCGGCCACCGTAACGGTGACGAGCAATGGGTAGCTCACCGTCCGACCGTTCAGTAACCATCCGGATCAAGCCCGAGTTGTCGACGGCGCGTATACTTCCTATCGCGCCTCAAGGAGATCTCAGCAAACCCTAGGGCCCAGCAGGGTCGAAGCGTCTTGGGGCCACGGGTTGTGCGAAAGTGAACCCTGGGGCCCTGAAATGAAGGCAAATAAGGAACAGGAGTGACTTTTTAGTCAGTAAAAGTACCCTCTCGTTCCGCCCAAGACACATCACATCTCCCGCGATGTCATTGGATGATTTTCCCACCTACAAAAAAGGGTGCTTAGTGCAAGATTGTTTTACGTTAATGCGATTGACATGTTTATGACGTTCGGTGCTCCGATTGGCCTGCTCCAAGCTCTTAAACAATCAGAGGACGCGGTAAACATTTCAATCGCGTTAACATATCAAATTGCACTCGGCACCCAGAACCTTTCGGCCCAATCGACCATCTGCACCGAGCCACTAATTCGTAAATGTTAATTCAAATGAACATTCTGGTAAATTCGAAATTTAATTGAAATGTAATTCATTTGGAACGATATTTTTCCTGTTCACTGAAATTGCCAGTACTTGCATTGTTCTCTTCTGTCACGCCATTAACCGTGACATTAGGAACAAAATGGCGACACATAATGAAGAGTGCCGTACCTACTTATTCAATGATCAACATCCGTGGTGACTATCTAAATATAGAACTGTAACAGTTTTATTTGGCGCACTCGACTCTCTGGTGTCAACGGATCTGCTTTATGGATACCTACATACATATCTAGTCACCGTCATTACTACGCATACCTATGACCTAAGTCTTCGTAATGATTTAGGAATGATAGACTTTGAAATAACATAATACATTTTTTGGGTGAGAGCTAATGACTTATCCCTAGAGCGGAGCGGGAAGAAGTATCAGACTTTTACTGACAAAAGCGCACTTATGTCCTTCAGTTTCCCGGTTGCGTTCTAGGACCACAGATGTTCTCTTCATAAATTATCTGTGGCCCTAACTACGTTTAGAGGCACGCATGGAATACGCGCTCGCTCCTTACCGCACGGCCGAACGACGAGCTACCCATTGCTTGTCATCTGCAAGCCGGCGTCTACGGTAGCCGAGGATTGCCTTGCGACTCATGACGCCTGGTGAAATATGACGTATGTCTACGTGGTTATTAGTGTACCCTTGGCATAGTTATCGAAGCCTTTGGTAGAAGCTAGTCCATCATAAAAACAGTCGTAGGCGTGGGCTTGCAGACGGCGGACAATGGGTAGCTCGCTGTCCGTCCGTCCGGTAACAGACCGGACCGAGCCCAAGTCGTTTATGGTGCGCACTGTTCCCGCGCGCCTCAAGGAGTCGTCAGCAAACTGTAGGGTCGAAGCCTAATCTGGGGCTTTGGGAAGATATGAAAATGCATACCAGGGCCCTGGAACCAAGGCAAAGGAGGAACGGAGTAGGTTTTTAGTCAGTAAGAGTCTGACACTATCTCCCGCTCCACCCAAGGGCGGGGGATGTCATTGGATATTGTTAGATACGTTAAAAAAAAAAAAACAAAAAACAGTGCCTTATGCTGCGAGCCATGCGCTGCATTAAGCTGGTCTTTTAATAAACAACCAGGAAGCAATGGGTTTAAGTCTTGTAAAGACTACGGAACCTCAACATTAAACCATGTAGATAATTATATCCATTATTAAAATGGAAAACAATACTGGGTAAAATGGGGTGAATAGAAACAAAACTTTAAAGGATATTTTCACGATATTTGAATATTTTTTGCAGCATTTAACTATTACAGCATTTATTAATAAATTTTTATTCTGAAAAGTTGGTGCTTTGTTAGAACTCGAATTTAACTATATCTAATTTATATTTTAAAAAGTCGATGCTTTTTTAGAAGCCGATAATATGGTATCAAAGTAAAAAACCAAACCAAAGTTCTGTTTCTATTCACCCCGTTTTACGTACTCCTAGTGTCATATTGTTTGGTCAATGACCGTTGTTACCATGCTAAAACTAAAATTATATAGAAAAAGGTTTGTATACCATGTGTTCATTGTTTAAAACTGACGAAACCTTGGTTTGTTTACAGTGACGACAAATAGGATTACACGCAAAATTGGTTGTGTACACTTTGCGTGATGTATACGTGTAGTAGCGTAGCTAGGCTTGGGCGAAGCGGCCTCTCGCCCACGGCCGACCTTAAAGGGCTAACGCTGTGTTAAGCGGGCGCACGCGCGGTCCAAATTTACAAAAGAGCACCGTCACGCCCCGCGCCCCTTTTACTTCGCAATAACTAATAATACATTAAAGTTCTCCATCGACACGACTACATTCACAATGTTAAAGTTGAACTAGCGACACTGCGCAAATAATAATCCGGTTTTCGCTACGGGGACCGCCCCGCACGCGACATATGCGCATAGTCACGCGACGGGTGCCCGCACGGGCGCCCGTAAACGCCGCTTTGGCCCTAAGGAACCTCGTCCAGGCGAGGGCTCTTTAAGAATAAGGGTTTTTTTTTTATAACAATATGCTCGCAGTCAACTACTATTTTAGCTGATGGTAAGCAACGATGTGGTCAAACTCTGGGTTGGGACAAACGCTGTCTCGTTTTCGAATAAGTATATGAAAGAAAAAAACCTCGCAGGTACGCCTTCGCCCGCGACTAAATTAGTCCACGCTACGCCTCTATATACATAGGTGCCTTGTCTACCTGTGTTGTGTACAATCACGAGCAATAAGACATCAACACATTGTCATATTTTCAATCCATCTTAACTTCCGCTGTTCAAAAAATAAGTGTACAACAAATGATTCTTAATTATCGATCAAATAAGTAATTTAAAACCTATTGACCTATTTCTTAATTAACTCATATTAAGCATACACTTAGAGAAAACTGTGACAATGTATATATGTTATTGCTCGTGACTGTACCTACCGACTACGTGTACTACACAAGTTACACAACACGATAATCCAAACATATATTATGTACGTGATAATATCTAATAAATATCCTAACGTTAACTTTTAATTTTGTATAATTTGTTAAGTTTAATTTTGTATAATTTTACTTAATTTGTTAACTTTAATTTTGAATAATTTTATTTAATTTATTGACATTAACTTTTACTTTCGAATAATTTTAATTTATTTTATGACATTTTAATTTTAATTTATGATTTTAATGTGTTTTTATTATGGTTGCGCGAATTTGCTGTGGTGTGGACTGTAGGTTTGAAAAGCGATCTTAGGTTTGTTAACAATATGCAGATACTGCGCCTAGCGTTTATTAATGGGATAAATGTATTAGAAGGAACACTGACCTTTTAACCTCGAAGGTTCCACATGGCGCCGGCCGGCGGACCTCGACTTCGCACATTTAACCACTGCCAGGTTCTGTTTTGCACTACACTGCACTATTGTTGAGTTTTTGAATGGTTGGATCACGAAGCAGTCAATTTTCTTGTAATTTCGAGCGGGCGTGTTAGCGGTGCGGTCACATTCACAATCGATGCACACACGTCAATGTCAAATCATTTCTCTCGAGGTCGTGCGGGAAGCGGAAACGGTAGGGATAGGATTGCTAGGCCAAAAAAATAAATTACAAAAAACAAAGTCGCGGATCATAGCAAATTGGCGCAACCATTCCCCCCGGGTTTGAAGGGTTACCTTCAAAGAAAAGAGAAAAAACAAAAGCGAAACTAAACCCTATTACTAATCTAAACTATCAATACTAGGTAGCGAAACAACTTATAACTAACTATGCCACTACTACTGATTAGGCAGAGGGCAGAGGCGAATAACCGGACGCAGGTACGATCCAGTTGCGGTTTTAACCTTTACGACTCGCGTTATTCCGTTCGAACCCGGAAAAACTTCTTCCACTACACCAAGAGGCCAGTGCAGAGGAGGCGCACTCTCAGTCTTCAGTATCACCACAGTACCGACTGTGACTGGATCTGAAGGAGTGTTCCACTTTTGACGCGACTGCAGCGTATGCAGATAATCTGTCCTCCATCGCTTCCAAAAGGACTGAACTAAGCTATCTAGCAGAGCGTGACGCGGGTGGAGCTGCAGTTTGTCAGTCTCGACATCTAAAGCGGGCAAATATTTAAGAGGAGTCGTCGTCAAGAAGTGAGCCGGCGTCAACGCTAGTGGCTCCGATGGATCACTAGACAAAGTCCGACACAACGGACGCGTATTCATCAACGCCTCTACCTGAGCGAGTACAGTGCTCAACTCCTCGTACGAGAGAATCTGTTCGCCTATGACCCGAAACAGGTGCGACTTAAGGCTTTTAATATTCGCCTCCCAATTGCCACCAAAATGACTAGCTGCTGGCGTATTAAAACACCAATCAATGCGATTCTCAGCTAAGACATGGGCGAATTCACTTTGGTAGTACTT
Source organism: Leucania comma (assembly GCA_958295575.1). Lineage (NCBI taxonomy): Eukaryota > Metazoa > Arthropoda > Insecta > Lepidoptera > Noctuidae > Leucania > Leucania comma. Next base: position 12,892,774 of record OY282480.1, on the reverse strand, counting down.
GGAGCGTAAGAATGTATGTAATTCCGAAATATTGCGTCGCGCTCCAACATAATTTGTGCCGTTGTCAGAGTATAAGCGCTTAACGGGACCACGGCGAGATAAAAATCGTTTAAATGCAGACATAAAACCCTGCGTACTCAAATCACTGGTTAACTCTATGTGAACCGCACGAGTTGTCATACAAACGAATAGGCAAATGTATGCCTTTGTGGAACGTATACCACGACCACGGGCAATAGTGACTTTAAACGGTCCAGCATAGTCCGTCCCAGTATGTATGAAAGGTTTCACCGTCTGTACAACACGACAAGAACGATGGTCGGCCATTTCCGGCGCGTTGAAACGCGGGCGGAGCTTAAAGCAGGGCACACATCTGTGCACTCTAGCGCGTATCAAATTGCGAGCGGAAAGTATCCAGTACTTCTGTCGAAGAATGGACATTAATAAATCGGGACCAGCGTGACAATTCACCTTATGGTGATAATCCACCAACAAATCCAAAACGTGATCCTTGCGTGGTAGAACTACTGGATGCATTTGTTCAAACTCTAACTTAGCATTTCGCAGACGGCCACCGACACGAATGAGTCCGTCTTGCAAAAATGGTTTCAAATGTTGAAGTGCGCGACTACAAGGTTTTTGTGATTCTAAACTACGAAATTCTATTGAAAAATAAAATTTCTGCAACTCTCGAAGTACAACTGATTCAGCTCTATCCAAATCAGCTGCGATTATAGCACCACGCGATGGTAATAATCTCAAAAATCTTAGGACGTAAACTACACAGCGTAGTAGTCTCGACCAAGACGAGACTCGATTAGACAACAACAAAACAACTGACTCTTCACGCGGAACTGATACTACAAGCGTATGTTTCTTCTCCTCGGGTGGTTCTGAAACAGTAGCGGGGTTAAACGGAGCATTTGGCCACTCGTTAGGAGTGGTATGCAGCCAGGGAGGGCCACAAAACCAAAGCGGATGATTTAAAATTTGCGCGGGAAGCAAACCACGTGAGAGACAATCAGCTGGGTTTTCTGTTCCAGCGACATGGAACATATTTTCCGGTGACAATTCAGCTTGAATCTTACGTTCCAAGCATAGAAAGCGTTTTTCTGCGGAGGCACGGGAGCCACCGAGCGAAAAAATATCACCCTTGAAAGGGAGCGCGACAACATAACGACCATCTTCATCACGAGTAGTCGTGCGGGTATAAATCTCCTCAGTGACCTGATCCTCAGGGCTGAGAATAGGCGGGACATTGACCTCTTCAATCTCCCAGAACTTGCGGATGGTAGACTCAAGCGGCGGCTCGACGGTGCAACAGTGCGACACAGTCGAGTAACTATTTAAATAAGCGGGTGCGGAACCAACTATAACAAACCCGAGAACTGTTTCCAGTGCGTGCGGAGCGGGGTACATCGGAAGACCTTGAATTTTACGTGATAACTGGAGATGCGGGAGAATCGAAGCACCGATCAATAGATCGATATCTCCAGGGAAAGCGTAATTTCCGTCGGCCAACTGCAAGTTCTCAAACTCCGTCAGCATGGACGTGTCAACCGGTACCGTGGGCAACCGTTCCGTAATCTTATCTGCGACTAGCGAATCCATTTCAAACGAAATATTACGATTAAAACGTGAACTAAATATTATTTTAATGGAACCGTGAATGGTTGCCTTTAAACCTCCAAAACCTTTCACTTCTGAGCGGGATGACCAATTATTAAAACTAAAACCAAGGCGTTGACAACAATCCCGAGTAATAAAATTACTCTGGGAAGCGCCATCTAGTAGCGCTCGAACGGTGTGCGGTTTGCCAAAGGCATCTACAATGACAACTTGCGCGGTCGCAAGTAAAACGGTAGTGACTTGAGTACCAGCGGCGGAAAGCGAACACAATGTTACGTCGTTTGCACTTGCAGCAGGCCGCGCGTCACAAGCGTCGCGCGTCTGCGCAGGCTGCTGCTGCGATGGCAGCTTACTACTCTCAAAATGTAAGAAGGTATGATGTCTAGCTGGACATTTACGACAGCTAACACCACTTTTACATGACGTAACCAGATGTTTGTCACTTAGACAATTAAAACACAAATTATTAGTGCGGACAAACTTGTAACGATCACTAGGCGATAATCTCTGAAATCCCGAACACTTGTACAGCTGTGTATGGCTACCCTTACACAGAGACCAGTCAGGTGTTGAGGCGGTATTAACTAGCGTATGTGCAGTCTTGACTGACTTCGATGACGCGTCTATACGGCGATCGGAACCTGTCCTATTCGTGACTTCATGACGTGCCGACGTGCGCTGCAATACCTTAATATGGTCGCGAATAAAAGATTCTAAATCTTCGAACTTAGGTATTTCTTTGCCGCGCTGAGTCGTTTCAAACAGACGAACAGTTTCAGGATCTAATTTATTTAAACCGATATACAAAAACAAAAAGTCACAGAGGTCATTGACCTTTAGGTTCTTTACTGCACGAACAGATGATGCGTAAATATTTAAAAACTTCTCTAAATTATGATCGTTACAAACGGAAAAACTTTTCAAATCGAATAATTGATCTAAATATGCGGTGGCTACTAATCGCTTATCTTCGTATTTTGTTTTTAAAGTGTTCAAAACTAAATTGTAATTTTCAGCGCTAAACGTAATTCCAGCACAGACAGCCTTTGCCTTACCGGTCAATTTTTCTACGAGATAATGCAATCTCTCGTGATCTGTCAGCGATGTGTTCCTATGTATTATATTTTCGAAACTATCTATAAATAAATTCCAATTTCGAATGTCACCATTAAATTCAGGTATTTGAATTGGCGGCAATCGTGGGCATTCGCGAGGAGGGTTGGATAAACCACTCGCGGGGGGGGGAGTCTCTAAACTCCTAGCAATACGTTTGATACGACAATACAAGTCATCAAAGGACGACAATGCCTGATAACTCACACAGTAATCAGGATTTAACTCCAACTCTAAAATGTTTATATTATTAATTGTAGATTCAAAATCCGCGCGCAAACTATCTAAAGTTTCCAACGAACACAAGAAAGCATCTCTAATCGCCAGATCCGAGGTTTGCGAAGATTTATCACAAATCGATTGAACACGTGAAAACTGTGAGTCCCTTTTAGCGTATAAAAGCTTTAACTGAACCTTTAAATCAGTACTAACCTTACTGCCAACCTTAAGAGACATCTTGTTTTGATATATTCACACTATACACTCAAACAAACACTTAACGAATTATTAAGTAAGCGATAATTATCTGATAACAATATGGTAATATTGTAAACAACAAAGTGAACGGCGAACGAACGGAATAACATATGCGTATATAATCTATGGTTTATCCGTTTCCTACAAATATTCACTCAACAATGAACGGGTATTTTTGAAATGCGTCTACCTACATGCAATTTGTAGGATGGTCGAATGAATTTTGTCAAGAAAAAGAATGCGATCGATTTATATCTACGCTGATATTTACGTAGCTAACTATAATTATGCGGTGCGGTTGACGGCGTAGGTACCGTAATTATCAATGACTCTTTAACTATACGAGCGAAATAACGTATAGTTGCCTAAATGCCTAGATGCGGGTTTTCTACTATTATATCTAGGTAAACAGGCGCGTTGCGTTTATTCCCTATGGAACAAATACTATATTGCGAAATTACAAGAAAATGATTCACGATCCTGCTCGTAGGACCAAAAGTAATGGTTGCGCGAATTTGCTGTGGTGTGGACTGTAGGTTTGAAAAGCGATCTTAGGTTTGTTAACAATATGCAGATACTGCGCCTAGCGTTTATTAATGGGATAAATGTATTAGAAGGAACACTGACCTTTTAACCTCGAAGGTTCCACATGGCGCCGGCCGGCGGACCTCGACTTCGCACATTTAACCACTGCCAGGTTCTGTTTTGCACTACACTGCACTATTGTTGAGTTTTTGAATGGTTGGATCACGAAGCAGTCAATTTTCTTGTAATTTCGAGCGGGCGTGTTAGCGGTGCGGTCACATTCACAATCGATGCACACACGTCAATGTCAAATCATTTCTCTCGAGGTCGTGCGGGAAGCGGAAACGGTAGGGATAGGATTGCTAGGCCAAAAAAATAAATTACAAAAAACAAAGTCGCGGATCATAGCAAATTGGCGCAACCAATTATCATTAATGTTTTTTGTTTTGTTTTCTATGTACAAGCTATGGATTATTGTCTGAAAATAAATGTTATATTATATTATATTATTATTATAATTTATCAATTTAAATTGGCAGATATGGTACGTTAACACTTTTTGAAGTCAAAAACAACGATTTAATGAAAAAATCCTTCGATGTCTTTCGATGTACAAAACATCTTTGAACATTAAAAATCCAATACATATTATGTATAATAAAAAGTGTCACAGTGTTTGATATCAAATTCCCCCAAAGCGGTTTGACCGATTCTTATGAAATTTTTTGTGTACATTTCGTAGGTTTGTTACAGACAAATAGCCTACAGACCGTCTGCAGGCTATTTTTAACCCTTCTAAGTACGTCCACCTTTTTATTTGATAATTTATATGGAGAAACAAAGTCTAGCGAGTCAACTAGTACCTATAGTACGTGGCAAATAAGTTGAACCATCTGCTATGATTACACGGAGCTCCCCACTTCGATTGAGACCCGAAAATGGGTTGAAATCCTCGTCACACAAATTTAACCGTCATGACGGTCGATCTTCAATGCGCAGTAACCAAACAAATAAGTCGAATTAATTGCCGCGTATACTAGGTATGTTATACAATATTTTTTAAAAGTGAACGTGTATTGGGATATGTCAATACTGATGATGACGTAAAGCATACAAGTTTTATGACCATTACTACATGGAGGCGGTGAGAAGTAACTTCTTCAGCATGTTTACTATCCATATTCTCTAAATTCATCGTCATCAGCCTTTTAATGTTCCCACTGCTGAGACTCAGGCCTCCTCTCTGGGATAGAGAATGGGCCGTAATCAACCATGCAGGCCCAGTGCGGGTTAGTGGATGTCACATGTCGTCGAATTTTTGGTTCTAGGACATGCCAGTTTCTTCACGATGTTTTCCTTCACCGTTTTGAGAGCAGTGGTGATGAAATAAATTACACAAAGTAATGCGCCAGGCTAGGTTTGAGCCCAAGACCTACAACTCGTAAGTCGAGGCCGTTACCACTCGGCCATCACTGCTCTCATACACATACACACATAAAATACCAGTATACTTGTACTATTTACTTACCGTACCATACTTTTTCTGTGCCAGAGTGAATGAACGACATCGCGTGCGCTTTCATTTGTTTGTTGGCTGATTTACTTTTCACTTTTTCCGACTTATTTGTACATTCGTGACCACAAACGCTAAACTGTAAAGAAATTAGTTAAACAAACCGCAGGTTATCATCAATCGAAAGACGACCAACGTTGGACATAGGCCTCCCCCAAGCGTTTCACAATGAACGGACAAGACCACAAGTTATGGTTACTGCGAAACCAATTTATTCTATGAATCAATATAGCTGTGTGTGGTTTTAAGGGTCCCGTGCATATCCAAAAAGTGTCAAGACCCTATTACCAAGCGTCCGCTATCCGTTTGTCTGTCACTGGGCTGTATCTCATAAATCAAAATACGTAGAGTTGATAAGTTCTAATGGTAATTTTAGTCCATGTCGTGTTTCTTTCCGTGCTTGTTCCGTGCACCGTCATGGTATGAAACGTTGTACTGTGTAGTCAATGCGATAATTATTCTCGAAAACATAACCTTCAGGCAGAATACTTATTTCCGTATTTTTCTTTCGCAGGTGATGATCTTAGTTGCAGTTGAACAAACAAATGAAGTGCTCAGAAACAATTGAAGGAGCGCTTAAGGTTGTCGCGTAGTGTCACGATGGTGGTAGGTCGCAGGAACGTGAGCATGATGCGACTAGGGCGCTGTGTTGCCTTCCTGGCCGCTGCGGCTTTCCTGCTTCCCTTCACCATTCTGCTGATGGTGGCAGACCAGCAGTACAACCTTACCTACAGTTCCAAAAGAGTCTTCTATCAAGAGGTTAGTACTTTTACTTATTATTGAGCTTAATATGTATTTGACAACCCTAGATCATGTTGAAATTGAAATTCTTTTTTCAAATTGAGTCAATGAGGGTTTTCTGAAATGACGTTCACCAGGTGGCAGCACTGAGGCACTGAGATATCAAGCCAGGCACCTGTCAAAACGTTTATGTTAATGACATTGGTTAAATTGACGTCAATGTCATGTATACTTTTTCAAAAGTAGATGACCTCTCACCTAAGTGGCGCCAACTGGTGGTGTTAATTTTCCTGAAAATCCTTTTTAATTTTACTAGAATATGGGTATATAAATTACTATACAATCTTAATATATTACAGTTTGTGCCTAACACAATATAATTCCCACAACACTTTGTGACTGTAAAACACGACTTTTTGCATGACACGAGTTTAACACGTTTTCCAAGAAAATTCAAACTTTGTCAGTTTACAATCAGTAATAAATAAATACTAAATAAAATGTCACGAACTCTTCCATTTAAAATGTTACGATAACAGAAATTTTATTCATTACAAAACACAATTAATATCAATCAATCAAATGCAAAACTTTTAAGTGAATTTAAAGCTTCATTCAAGTCAAATTCAGACATTTACATACATATTGAGGGATCTCGAAGAGATTCTATAAAGTAAATAAGTCAATTTTCTCATTTTACTGCTGACAGCTTTAAGATATTCAAGTTTTGACCATAAAATTATTCAAAATTATAGCATTTCTGACACAATTGTTACAAAAACGATATTAAAAGACATTAAATATGACGTTCGATTCGATGAGTCCTGCCACTAAAAATTGACCCGAAACAAACGAAAATGAATTCAGGTCAAATTTCTTCTTTTACAGAGCGACTTCTATAAAATTAATGGAACATATTACGCGCCTATATCCGCGATAACTTCACCTACTATTTACAGGACAAAGGTAAACAAAGATGTCGCATACACCGAGCCGAGCCAACGGCGAAGGCACACAGCGGGCTTTAAATACGTTTTGTGGATGCTTTACTGACGTATTTTTGGCCAACATAATAAACAGATTAAAAATTAAACATATAAATACGAACGATCAGTCAACCGTGACAATTCGAAATTCGAAAGACTCTTTTGCCAAAAACGCGTCACCGAATCCTCCTGCCAACGTCACGTTTGGGCCCGCTGTTTGCCCAAGCCCACACCGCACCCCACGCTTTACTTACAGAATTTAATAAAAACATGCAAAGGTCTAAAGACGGCTGTGCACGACAAACAAACAAACTACTCATCCCTGTCGATGGGGAGAGCCACTGAGCACCTGTGCCTCCAGTGTACGTAAAGGTGCAGCTAGACTGCGGCAGATCGACAAAATCGGTCTCATCATTGGTCCGTCTGTAATAGCCTACGGTACCTACAGATTACAATCGATCGATGTCGACTGTTTTTATTCAATTGTGATCCATGGCTAGGAATTGATCTCACATTCAAATACCGAATATCATGCTAGCTGTCTATGGTTGTTCGTTGATCGATTATGTCTTGATGAGATGAGAATCGATATCGATCGACCGTAATCTAGTTGCACTTGTATGTTAGCGATCGAGTATCGTTGCTACTGCTATATCTACGCAGCGTCAACTCGATAACTACACTTCATAAACTCGAGGTCCTGTAGACGTGTACGTGACTGTAACAGTTACTGTTGAGTTTTTTGAGTGTTGGGTATCTTTGGGACTGCTCATTAATGTTTGTAACAAATGCAGCTAATTTAGACTTAAGGAGCCATCTGAGTGTTAGCTTTACATGCATGGAGATGGGTTTTATTATCAATGTTTAGATTTTAAGATCATTACACTAAGATACAAAAATTCTAATACCGGATCGAAGTGCTCACAAAATACCGGATCGACTGTGTCATATTTTTGAGATAAACTTGGTATTTTTTACCATGTTTTGTAGGTCACATTTAGCAACGCTTGTTCACGATCACGACACGCGAGCTTTACAATACGATTCTATTTCCCACACAATCCATCTACAATCGATGGTCGGTATAGTCGTAAATGTTTAACTTTTTTAACTACTTTGTATCGGTATCAGTGATATCGATTTAACCTATTTCGGAATTGTTATTTAGCTTGCTGATGTCTCGGTAAGTTTATATTGTGTCTCTGTTTTTTTTTTTTATAGCATTTACGTTTATGTGTTTACTTTGTAATCACAAACCAAATCAGTTTGGTGCGTCTTCTAACTGCGTCTCTGGTGGTCGTCTTTATGCATACTCCCTAACGTCATCGTGCCTTCAAATCATGCGCTAATTAGATAACTGTATTCCGACCGACCATGCGGCCAGTACTGACTCACTCAGTTACTAACTAAACTGTCAAAATTACCGGAGCGGCGATCACCATTATCTTTTTTATTTTATTATGGCATGGCAATAGCCATTACTGCGATCAGACCTCGTGAGTACATAATTTATAAAGTGGTGGAAAAAATCGTGACTGCAATGGTTTCGACGAAAACAGAATTAGTGTAGCAAAAAGCTGGAAGTGAATAACATTTTTATGGTATATTTTGCAGTAGACTACAAAAATAAGTTTTTTACACCATCAATTTTTTTTCCGGAATTAAGAATCTATGAAAGACACAATTTATACAAAAAATCGGCGTAGTACGAGTCAGACCCCGTACCTGAAGCGTTCGTAGCAAAAAACGGCAAAAAAATTGTTGTATTGATATAATAAAACTTATTTTTACCTTCCACCCCACCTAAATATTTATTTTATTCAGTTTTTAATGTTTTTTATTAAAGCAGTAACAGAAATACATCATCTGTGAAAATTTCAACCATCTAGCTATCACGGTTCATTAGCAGCCAGGTGACATATAGACGGACAGCGAAGTGATAGCAATAGGGTCCCATTTTTAACCTTTGGGTATGGAGCCCTGAAAAAGCATATCTGTTCAGTACATATTCCCGCATATAACTCGACAGAATGTAGGATTTTTGACTAATAAAAATCAGTTAGATACATTTATACATTCAATATAGGTAGGTACCTTTCTTCGCTCGCTCTCTGAGCTGTAGATAAAGCTTTCGTGCAAGAAGTAATTAAAGCAATTTAAGGAGTCAGGTTGTGCCGGCAAGTAATTGGTTAGGGTGGTAAACGCTTGTGGTATAACGTTTAAAAGAGATACCTATAATCCTAGCTATGTAAGTGTTAGAGTGTACCAACTAGTAACTGTACCTAACGAAAACTAATGCCTCATCAGCCGCCATATCTTTGGTTAAGCAAAGTACGGGTTACACTAATTTGGCAATTGCTATAATGACGTCACAATTTAAGTAACGATAACATTAACCACTCAATTTTGGTCGATCATGGTCACGGTTAAAGCAGATGACTAACAATGATGATTCTTGACAAAACCCTTAACTTTTTACATGATCATACAACAGCGGATCGTTTTTTTTTTTTTTTGACCTTGGTCTAGTCTGTATCTAATAGAGAGTATTTAATGTACACAAGTACCTACTTGGCCCGCGTTCACCAACCCGCACTGGTCCCGCGTGGAGAGGAGGCCTGAGTCCCAGCAGAGGGAACATTAAAAATATGATTATGCTTATTATACTTTATACAGTTACTTAGAAACGTTTATTTAATAAGTAACATTTTTTATAATGATTATTTTATTATATCGTAGGTAGGTACTTTCACTTATAATGAGTTTAACGCACGTGGAACGAAAAAATGCTCTCATTTTTTACATAATATTAAAGTTATTAACGTAGTTTTTTTTTTGAGATTATTCGGTTATGATACGGCGTGCCATTAAATTGATGTTCGTGATTTATCAAATTATTTCATTGAAGATGAAATTGTAACGGTAAAGCGTTACAATGTTCTTTTGTACTGTCTACACTATTTTCTTGGTCTATTTTTTTTCGGATTTATATTCAAGTTCATCACAATCACGATTGCTGAAGCTTATGAAAGGTAACTTGGCGCAGTAGTTGAAATAGGCTGCTGCACTGCGTATCGCGGTTTCGATTCCCGTACGGAACAAATATTTGTATGGTTAACAGACTGTTCCGGGTCTGGGGGTCTTATTTATTTGAGTTTATACCTGTTTGTGAATGTGAACGTACCTATCTATTATTCAAAATCAGACGCAAAAGTGACCACTATCATCAAGTGGCTTGCTTCTTTTTAACCGTCTTCACAAAAAAGAGGTTCTCAATTCAGATGTTTTTTTTATTTATGTCATAATGCGTCCATTTTAAAAACATGATACAGGTCAATAAAGACTGATTATGAGACTTTTCAAATTCTGATAAATATATATTTGACAACGTCGTCTAGTCCCAAGCTAAGCAGAGCTTGTGTTATGGGTACAAGACTACTGATAAACATACTTATATATTTATTATTTAGTTATTTAACGGTGTATATTTTAGATAGATGAAATTATTGTGCTCATCACACGAACATTTGTCCTGGGTGGGAATCGAACCGAAAACCGAACGACCTCCGAACTGCCCTTTGAATAATTCGTTGTCTCTCTCTTTCTTTTTTAACTTAAATACAAATATAATTTTAAAAAAAAACATGGTCTGTAAAGCTTTGTTTACAAATCTAGGTCACATTATTTGCCTATCACAATTACACAGAAGTTGGTCATTACCTCGAAATTGTTTGATCGTAGCGATATGTCCTCACGAGGTGTGAATTTTTCTTGGTATTGTATGCAAAAACCAAACTCTGTTTGAACATAACAAAACAAATAAATTAATAGCTAGGTAGATATGTTCATATACATATTTGGTTCGATTAATTAGCAGGTTTATGATAATTGACAGTGGCTTACTTGTTTTATTGATCCGACAAAGCGCTTAGTTACAAAGCTCGCTGCTTTAAGCGCTTTGTTATTTTAAAACCGTTAAAAATAACAAAAATATTAGTAAAACCACCGAAACCAATTTTGGAAGTATCGGTATAACCGTTATTTACCAAAACGAGATATGTGATAATTTGAGACTGACCTGTTGGTCTAGTGATTAGTGGCCCTGACTGCTATGCCGGAGGTCGTGGGTTCGATTCCCACCCAGGACAAATGTTTGTGTGATGAGCACGATCATTTGTTCGGTGTTTGGGTGTTATTTATAATATGTATGTATTTAGAAATATATAAGTATGTTTATCAGCTGCTACCCATAACACAAGCTCTGCTTAGCTTGGGACTAGACGGTGTTGTGTGATAGTTGTGGAAATATTATTATATATAGTTTTAAATCAATTTAAAGTTTGTATTTTCTTTTTATAGTCGCTACATCTTTGTTTAGACATTCTCAATTTGGATTATGATCCAAATCTTCCTTTTGGGAAGAAAAAGAAGAGCGTTTGATATTAAAAGATTTGTAGCAATGATAAATTGAATTGGTTTAGTTAATCCAAAATATTAAAGACGGGAAGAGAGGTTTAACTAATACATATATTTTGTTAAATCCCTGGTATAAGTTATTTAGAAGCAGTCTCGACTTTCAGTTGTTTCCAAATCTATATAGGGTGACTGGTAATTAGTGAACGATACTTAAACACGTGATTATAGCCATGATAACAAACAACTTTTACTATGGGACCAAACCTGAAATCGCGAAAAAAGTCTGCCAAGTTCAGTACATTTTGACCAGCTAAGCGAACACAAATGTACTAACCAGCAGAATAGAAGTACTAGATATCCAATTTTAAGTCGATTTTTTTAATTCATTGCGTCCTTGTTTTCGGTACTAATGCCTTATGGCTGTTCACACAATGACTGGCCATGACTCACGCATAAAACATTTTGGAAATACTGTAAGGCTTTTACAGTTATGTAATGAAAATCCCTGCCGGAGTCCGTATTTTCTAATAAATTTTTAAACCAAGAGTGAATAGGTTACTTTTAGGCTAGCGGGCTCCATTTTCGACCATATTATCGTTAGTCATCAGGTGAGATACTGGTCCAGGTCTACCCTATCGACAGCATAGCATAGTATATCGGCCTATAACGTCCTTACTTCTAGCGTAATCCGCCACGCGGGCCCAGTGTAGATTTGTAGATATCATAGGTATTCGAATTTTAAAATATCAGAAACGTTTATTTCAAATAATCCATTTACAGGCATTATTGAATAGATAAAATGTCGGTCAGTCAAAAAAGTGAAGCTAAATTGCACGTTCCAAAGCGCATGGACACTCTTGCATATTTCTTTTCGTTTCTATTATGTGAACACAATGTAAATAAATAATGAAAAAAAAAGAGGAATAAAAAATATACATTGAAATAAGCAAAAATAATAAGTTCGAGGACATGCGGCCGTTCATCACAACGTGCCTATCAATAGAAAGACAATACAATTATGATCTGTCTATGTACCTAACTACTTACATAATAAGGCCTATAATATCTTGACGATGCAGTAAACCCAGTGACGCATTGCGGCAGGACACCCGCCAACTGACAGGGTTCGATATCCTCCACCGAAAACGGCAAAATATTGCCTTCCAGCCTCCCTTTCTTGTTTTATATTTACCGTCCTTTTATGTACATTATAAAGGCTTTTGTGCCTACTCTTGTACATGAAAATAGCTTTTTGGAGTGGAACTAATAGGTGTGTCTGGATTCTTGATGAGTTCGTTTTTTAAGACTATGTTTCAGCAATGCGGAGGCATTGAATTGATAGATGTGAAATGAAGCGTTTAGGCTGTATTGAGTGATTCTTCATTTAAACCATAGAACACTCGTGATTGACTGTTTTGATGGATTTGAAATCACATAAAACTACTATGCGATGCGATACGACGCTGCATGCGATGCGATTTCGTGCCGTTAAGTATCGGTTCAGGTGTGCAATATGCGATGCGAATCAATTCGCAATTTTTTGCGATGCGTCGTGCGAACTCGTGAAATTTTACGCTGCGACATCACATCGCAGTTTTGTGTTTAGGCCCAAGTAGATAAAATCGTAGACATTTTTGTGTACAAATACTTATCAGAAGTAACTTTTAGAGTAATGGTAGCCACACACGTTACAGTATACTTGCGCAAGTTAAGACTTCCACAAGTATACAGAAACGTGTGTTGTGCAGAAATTTGCGCATGTATCTTCCAATACATGTTTCAGTATACTTGTGCTAGTCTTAACTTGCTCAAGTATACTGTAACATGTGTGGCTACCATAAGCTCAACAACTGTATCGAACCAAAATATGTGTTTAAATAAATAGGTAAATCAAAAAATAAAAGTCAAAAGGAATTTTGTTAAGTTACTCGAAGTGAGCATACTTAAAAACAAAAGAGCATCAATTTTTAAAGAAACAAGTAGGTAGTTGATCGCTATAAGTCAGACAAATAATAGCGATCAAACCATTCAGCTCCGTACCCTCGCGTGACTGGAGATACTTTCGTCAAAGCAAACGATTTAAAGCACTAATAGAGGTTTTCGTGCCAATAAAACTGTTTTGGTACAGATAGAATAGCATTGATAAAAGTCTTTTGCAAACCTGTGAAATAAGGTTGATTTTTCCGAGATGTTTTTTTTTAATGAAATTCCCAGTGGAACGATTCCTAGTGGAGTTTCGATGTAAAATTGGTGTAGACTTGCATCTCGAGTGTCTACACAATTAAACAATATGCGGAATCATTGAAATGGAGGTGAGAATTTTGTTGTAGTTTTTGACTAGTTACCTCAGCAAAGCTTACCGAGAAAGCTGACTTGATTTGCTGCCAAATACTTACTGCATAAACATAATAATGAGTCCACGTTGTAGTGGAAAACTAGGTGACATTATTCTGTACCAAAACTAAATGCTTTTTAAACTAGACACTAGCTAAAATCACAAACTATTTGAAGCCAAAAAGAAAATAAAAATAACTTAAGGTAGGTGTGTGCTATACAATATTGGTTTTAGTACCTATATGCGAAACCCGTAATACGTGTCTAGTATTGTTATGTAAAGAATTTACGAACAAAACGTCATAATAATTATTATTTTTTTTGATACAATTATTGTATCAAAAAAAATCACAAAGCTTTATAGCTTATGCTTGTTACGTTACCAGCGGGGCTATTGCGTAACTCTGTTGACAGCTCAAGTGAAGATCACTTGGTAGAATGTACAACGTAGAACTGTCAAACAACTAATTTCGTATTGCCTATCTTTAGTGACCAAGTGATATGACGTCACTCTCCACCGGTGCCTTTGATATCCACCGTGACACGTTTGGACAGATGTTATTGTATCTACACTTTTAAAATTGTGATTGTGAGCTTTAAGCTGAAGATGCGATATTTAACTTAGCTGTATAATAGTCGATAAAAACTAGAGCCGGGACAATATGCACCGTTAATTTTTGTTAGCCACCACTTATACTACGCAGTTTGTTAGCCACTTGATGTCATACGTAATACCAAAGTTACCGTACAACAAAGTTTAGTGTACATCAAATGCCAGTTGTCAACTGTTTTGAAAAAGTTAGCCAATAGCCCTGCTGGTTGTCCACACAAATACTTGGTCACCGGGCCATCCGGGTGATTATTCCAGCACCCAGCTGTTGCCTGGTGCCTAATGCCTGCTTGGACCTACCGTGAACTGTGTTGTACTTAGTGTTGGTAGTGTCCAACTTGTGACGCTCTTTAAATATTTTTGGTAAAAAAATATAACGTGATGTAAAAATTTATAGCAATCGAATCAGTTAGTGATACTGAAGGAACTATTTTCAGGTTTCGCATAAACTAAAAATAATGTTGTATTAGCCCACCACCCTTTAAATGTCAACATCGGAATTGACATTAGAAAATGCGGTATTTGACCTACTACATTTACTGCGGGTTTTCGGATGGGACTACGGTAGGTGGGTGCTTACTTGGTTTTCTATCTAATTCCCAGAAGTGAAATATCACATCCAACACTTTGCGGTTTACAGTGATTGATTTTTTTAGCTTTATCACTTTTATCTGTATTTTTCAGTTGGATACATTACTCGTAGTTTAATCAAGTGCCTATTGAACTCGCGCTTAAAGTTACTCTAGTCATTTTTACCCGACTACGGCAAAGCCAAAGGAGGGATGATTTTGACCGGCTATGTATGTATGTATGTATGTGAGTATGTTCATCTGTTCCCTCATAGCTCCTAATCTACTTATCGGAACTCGACGTATGAGGTATCGTTAGAACTGTCTTATTCGTCCGCTGAACATAGGCTACGTAACGTGCCACAAAAATCGATGCGGCGCCCTCTAGCGGACAAAAAGTAATGTGTCAAAAAATAAAAATGAGATAAATATTGTTTATTTGTTTGGTATCATTAGCTTACTAATGATACCAAACACGGCATATTTATCTAGAAAAGCCGTAGTCACACGTTATGGTTGGTATATAACGTGTGACTACGGCTTTCCTTTTTGGTTTTGTTCTTGTTTCTCCAGTAACCTTGTTTATTTCAGTATCCCAAAAATCTTGTTTCATACTTTTTAGCATTTGTTTTGTCGTAGTCGGGTTTTACTTTTTTACTTTTTTTTCATATAAACGTAAGTACTAATTAGTACGGCAATAACTTCATTGCTCGACGGTGTAAAATCAAAACAAAAAATGATATCGATTTATTTTGTCGCTCTATGTTATGGGATTCTATGTTATAGTATTTGTGTGCTCTACATTTTTATTGCTGATCATAGCCTTTCTGTCTATTACTCGTGATGTTGTTTAAGGTAGCGTGTATTTTGACGTCATCCATCTATGAGTTTTAGCCGTCGACTAGTGCAGCCTTAAGAAAAGAACACATTTGTTCGACTATGAAATAAAACTGAAAGATACAATATATGTACTTATAATTAATTGCGCTGAACGACCCCAAATCGATAGGATTTGATCCCAGCATTGGCTAGGTGTCAAACACCCAGCACTTGTTGTCAAGATAAAACATGATGTCTGATACAAAATTCTGAAATATAGAAAAAAAAAAGAAAGAAAACAGTTTATTTACACGGAATGACGCAACTAAAACTAGACAATAATCATTATAAATGAAAGATATGCGTCACATCCGTGCAAAACGGCCGATCGCTCAGCATAAAGCTGTGCCCTCATGCACAATGCGATAAGCACACAGCGCTGGTTTTCGGCGACGCCGGAACGGTGCAGTGTGCAAAAAGATAAAAAAAAGATGAGTTTTAAATAAAATAAAAACAAGGAGACATAAGTGAAGTGACAACACCATGGAGCGCCCATAGCACATTATGTGCATCTCATAGACTTTTTACTAAATCTATGGTGCAACTCGATTACATAATTATCTGTGGTAATTTTGTACTTTGTGGCTAATATCCGATTGGACGCCAGGACGCGACCGTGACGTTGGTCATGATTGTAGTTATTGTATTCTCTTTGGAATATGGTTGCAGATATGACGATTCCCCCCTTATTTACTGTACTCTTTGTATGACGGTCTATGGACCTAGGAGTCTAAAGTCTTTGTGAAAAAGTAACTCAATACGGTAAAAGTAGGGTTAAAAGAGTAAACACAAACACTAATTTCTGCCAGTGGATTCACCCGCATCAAAGTAAATCAATCTCTATACAAACTTTGGAGCCATTTTATCACTTTAGAAGGTGCATTTCGAAAAATCATTTCATAATCTTTATATATATCATAGAAGGAACTTCTGTGCACAATTTCAGCGTTCTTGGTCCAAGGGTTTGAGCGTTAATGAGTAAGTCAGGTCTTCGCCTTTTATATTTACAGTTTTGGTCCATGAAAGCTTGCGAGCTTTCTTCTCTTCTGTGTGAACTTTCCAAAAGTAAATAATGACAGACTTACTTTTTTTTTTCCGCGTTCATGTCAATTTTATTTCCATTCCGTATTGTCTCAGTCCTTTCCCTTTTGCGCTTAACGTCCAAAGTGCAGCAAAAACTTATGGAACGTGGGAAGTATAGGAACTTATAGCTGTTCTGTTACATTTGCGAGATAAATGTGTTCCACAATGTCACGCAGCGCACGAGCGTCACGTTCTAGCGTTTAATTTGTATTTAATGCACTAGTGCTTGCCACCCCGGTAATATTGGTGACGATAGTATTGTTTGTTTATTAGTAAATTGTGCTTTAGTTTGAGGGACTTAAATGGAAGTGTTAAAGGGATGAAGCTATACACCGTTAAGTTTTGGTCGTATTAATACGACCGCGAAGGGTCGATTAGGTACATGAAACATTATAGATTTGTAAAGAAAAACTTAAAAAATAAAGTATTTTTTTTCAAAAACTCGAATTAATAGACGCAGGTACGAAATTAATTTATTTAAATAAACGAGTCAATGACCTTGCAGGGAGTTGTCGATCGTTGCGTACTAACTACCTTCAGTTCATTGGCCTCGATCAGCTGACGTTTACTTAAAGAAATCAATTTCGTACATGCGTAAAACTGTGAAGCCCCAAGAGGACACCGGTGTCCGCCACCTATTATCTTTCTATTGTGTCTCTAATAACGGTATTCAAAAGGTTAATTTGAGTTTAAAAAAAAAGTACTTTCTTTTTCATTTTTATCTTTACAATACGATAGGGTTTGATGTACCCAATCGATCCTCCATGGGATTAAAACGACCAAAATTTAACGGTGTATAAATTGGATAGCTCCACGCGTCTTTATCGCTCGCTCACTTGACATTTTAACAAATCATGGTAACGCCCCAGGATATACAAACGAAAAGATTCTGCTATTCTATTCTTCAGTCTTCTACATCCTTACATATTCCCCCACCACATCTATCAGTCTATATAAACGCGATAAACTCAAAAAGTACTGAGAAAGGTAACAATATGAGAAAGGTTCAGGTGAATTTCAAAGATTTTTAACACCCATGCAAAACTGGAGAGGGTCGCTAATTTGTAATATTAGAAGAATGTAGGATGAAGCTTTTGTTTTCATCCTGTTCCCATGCCTAACTGATACACACCAAAATAAATTTTAAAGCATTTTTACATTATCTTTCGTGGAAATAAGATAAATATATGATTTTTACGTATAACTGTAGTGATATATTCAATTGTCGTAATGTATTTATCAATTCTCGAAGTAAGCGGGCTCTAGACTTGCGCGCGAGTCTGGAGGCTGCTTTAGATATCCGTAGGAGAACTAAGGATACTGACATAGCCCGAAAAATCACCAAACTTAAGTGGCAGTGGGCAGAGCACATTGCTAACAGAACAGATGATCCATCGGGCTGAAAGGTACTCAGTGGTGGCCTCATTCCAGAAGATTCAGCGTTAGAGAGTCTCCCACAAGGTGAACCGATAACCTGGTGAAGGTCGCGGTAACCACAGGACTAGTCGACACTTGGGGGAGGTGTATGTCCAACAGTAGATGTCTGGTGAGATGGATGATTTGATGTGCCCTTCGTTTAATGGCTAGGTATTTAAATTGACCCATTTTCACGACTAGATTAGTGGAGGTAAATATGTAGGTCTCGATACGACTTTGTGATGTTATCTGTCTGTGAGTTTATCTTCAATGAAGACAGCGAGCCTACCTCACAATCGCGGCCGAGCCGATCAATCGCGTGGTCGGAATTTAAATGATATGCTATTGTTTCTTTGTCATAAATACTAATGTTTTTAAAGGAAAGTTTGATGTAAAATTGTGTCTGTTTAGTGGCAGATACGATTGGAAAGTTATATTGTAGGATAAGTTATTGCAGTCTTGAAGCTCCGTTTTTTCCGCACTAAACAATATGCATATTTTATTTGATTTAACCGGCAATTATTATAGTTTATTTTTTTTCTTTTAAAAATGTTGCGTCGTACTGAAAAAAACTCCCGTATCGAAGGTGCGTTCACAAACACGTTAACTCACATAACTACAAAAAACTTGCACCCAGAACACCTATTAGGCCATACAAATATTTGCTCCGTGCGGGACTCGAACCCGTGTCACGTAGTGTAGCAGCCAATTTCTCAACCACTGCACAATCTGGCATATTTTTTAAAAAAGTAAAACGAAATTTCATAGTTTTACGAAAAGAACTATGCGTGAATGGCACTTACAAAACTTTTGAAGCTTTTACGAGTAGATTGTCACAAGTCACCAGTAGTCCGTCAGCTAGAAAAAAAAAAATTACCTCCAGGTACAATTTTCGGTCACAATTTAAAAAGTAGACCGATACGGAATGTTTTCAATAAAGTGAACACGCAACTCTAACAGAAGTGCGTGTCTATACTGTAATAATTTGAACATAGAGAATACCGTTTGTTTTTATATATACCATAACACTTTCTGCGTCCCAGAAAAATGGGCACTAGAGATATTCAAAGTATTATGAAGTATTTTGTTGAAATAAGGTAAGGTAAATCAAAATAATTTCAATTTAGTAAAAAAAAAATGTTTATTTCATCCACATAAGTAAGTACAATAAAACAATATTAGGTACTACCTTTTAAGCAATAGAAATATGCTTGTGGAAGATAATTCCGCTCTTCTACTATGGGTACAATGATGGTACTTAGCATTTATATTACATACTATATTCTAGTGACAATTTTTAAATATAACTAAAGTTATAATTAAAAAATATATATTAATTTATTTATTTTAACTAAACTATTTAGTAATATTAAATAGTTTAGTTAAAATTGAAGGCTTTGTACATGTGTAAGAAAAAAATTAACAAATAATTCAGTATAAATAAACTATATTTTAATTTTGAAATTAATTTACATTTCATTGCCACAAGCTTACGTTCCACCGGTAATGATAAAAGGTGTGGCCCATGAGAGGGAGCTAATTTTAAATACCTGGGGCACATAGTTACTGAGGAGAGAGAACAGAGGGCGTTGGCTGTCCAATGCAATTTTGGCTCGCGCAGGTTTTGCACGTTCGCATTATACACCAAAAGTAAAAATCACGGTTTTCGTGGCATTTCACCCCTGTAGGTGCTTTTTTATTTATTTTGTTTAATAGATTAGAATAATTATAAAGAGTAATAATTTGACTTCAAATTTCAAGACTGAAAATGTTCAAAGAAAAGACACAAACGCGTTAAATGTTTTCACGCAGCGTTTGCGCTAGAATTTCATTTTTCTTTAATTCTTGGTTTCTTAAACAAAAGTTTGGTTTTTTGTTGGGTTTTTTCCTCTTAAAAAAAGAAAGCCTGCAAAGCTTCTTGGCTAGATGTCAGGATTTTCGTTTCAACCCTAAAACTTTACACAAAGACTAAATCATGCCCTATTTAATATAACTGATACTGCAAAATATGTGATGGTTAGCTGAAAATATAGATATATATATCTACGAAGTCATATAAATAACTAATATAATTAGGAGTAGTGGTGGCCCAGGAGTAACAGCCCCGAGTTACGATTTGGTCACGGGTGCAAACCCAGCCAGGCGCATTACTTTGTGTAATTTATTTATTTAATCTTCAAAAACAATAGTGGTACATAAGCGGACTTAATGCAACAAGGCCACCATCATCTTACACTACATCTTCATCTTGGCACCTTGTCACTACTGCTCTCGAAATGGTGAAGGAAAACACCGTAAAGAAATCGGTATGTTCTAGAATTAAAAATTCGAAGGTTAAGTGCTCGATTACGGAGACGCGGCGCGTTGCGCGGCTCGTCGGGTAGTCCGTCATACATTGCCACATATGTATTTGTGTTTGCGCGAGCGATGAAGCGACCCGCTGCTGCAATTATGACGAAACGCCCAACGCGCCGCGCAACGCGCCGCGTCTCCGTAAACACGGCCATATTGTGACATCCACCAATCCGCACTGGGCCCGCGTGGTGAATTACGACCCATTCCTTCTCCTAGAAAGGAGGACTGCGTCCCAGCTGTAGGAATATTATAATGCCGAATACTGTCATTACTGTTACTGTCATTGAATTTTGACGTTACATAAATAAATGTTGCCATCGAAAGAAAATTTATTTCAAAATATAAAAAAGATTGTTTCCAACAGCATTGTCGCCTATCACATATCGCGTGTACAAAAATAAATAGTGGTTTAAAAAATAAATGGAGTAGTACTCTTTTACAGGATAATAGCATTAAAACATCGATACTTTCTACCAACATTTTCCGAACAGCTCGAAAGCTTTCAGCAAAGCTTCCAGAGTAAGTAAACAAGTACTCTAACAAATAAATAAACAATGTATCTCCTTCAGTCTTCAAACAAACGCCGCCGGTGGGCAAGGCGTACGTGACATTGCGGATAAAGTGCAGGAGCGTAGCCAGAGATAGTTCCGTCATGATGCACGTACAGCGAGGACGTGATAATGTGTGTTGGGGGACTTGGAGTACAATGATACCCCAACCGCAACGTACATAGTGCTGACGAGGTGTTAGCTTGCGGTTACTGCTCCTCGCTCGTTTCGTGCCCGCAAACTAGGATAGTAGTGAAATAGTTGAAATAGCAAGGTAAATTTAATCTATGAGGAATTTGGTATTGGTAAAAACAATGATTTTAGAGTAAAGAAGTACGCAGAGGGCTATTGCCATCACACCGCTGTCCGGCTGTCTGTCACCAGGCTGTATCTCATGAATCAAGATAGCTAGCTAGTCGAAATGTTCACAGATGGTGTATTTCTTTTGCCACTATTAAAAACAGAGTAAAATAAATCTTTAAGTAGTGCTCCCATACAACAAAGGTGATTTATTACCGTTTTTTTTTTTAACCCTTCGCGCGCGTGTTTGATTTTGACTTGGCCCGTTTTTGATATATTTATATATTTGATATATTTTTATATTTATATACGTATTTGACATATTCTAGTTATTATGGCATGGGCTACCAATTTTTACACAGTCTTGACACTTGAAAATTCCTGTATTCTTTTTTATTTCCCTCTAGGTATTGATCTTCACTTCTATTAGAATATGTAACTGATATTTATTTTATAAATAGGTTTTCAAAAACACGTCAATTTTTTTTTTTCGTCAGTTTATATTAGATGAGGCCGGTATTTCCTAACTGACTACTGAGAAGAAACACTAAAACAAACTCAGGGGTCAAAGACTATTTTAAAGTCTATTAATCGTCAAATCATATAAGAACCATGCAAATTGGAGTCTGAGATGGTCTTTTGAAGAAAGAACCACACAGTTCTGCACTCAGAACTGTGTGGTTCTGTGTGGACCTGTCCAGTTAGTGCAAGCATAATCATGTCAGTTTTCGTGTAGCTCAACTCAGGATTACTAAGGAGCTCAACGACTTGACGAATAATACCTAAGAAAGGACATTTGAGTAGGCCGCAAAAAGCACTCAAAACTGC
The DNA here is from genome assembly GCA_958295575.1 of Leucania comma. Classification (NCBI taxonomy): domain Eukaryota; kingdom Metazoa; phylum Arthropoda; class Insecta; order Lepidoptera; family Noctuidae; genus Leucania; species Leucania comma. The sequence continues at coordinate 12,870,392 of OY282480.1, read as the reverse complement.
CGGACATTATGTTAAAATTAAAGAAAAGGAAAACCCCCGTCATTGAGTTTTTCAAGGAAAAAGATAATTATCTTGCAGCTTGTTCAAGATTATTCTTCTTTATAACCGACTTCGAAATGGAAGAGGTTCTATGTTAGGCTGTAGGTACGTATTTTTTGTTTTTTTTCTCCAAGTTGGCCCTAAAAAACATTGTTTTGATCTGATGATGAACTTCGAAGATATAGAACGGAACTCTTCCAAAAATCATAGCTGAACTGTCGTTATAAGTTAAATTGCTTTGTTTATACATGCAGTCGGTGACTGTCTGAAGGAAAAAGGGTAGGGGATACAAAGAACTGATCTGATGATGAAGCCGGAAGGTAGGTACTGGAATTCTGTAATAAATCAGCGTATCCTAGCCGTGTTTGATAGGTATTATTAGAATTATGATGATTTGATGATGGAGCCGAACGGCAGAAGTCAATTTAAGTTTGACTGAGGGGTACTCCAACTAAAAAATGTGAAATAAAATACTTTTTACAAAAAAAATACAACCGACTTCAAAAAAGTGCAAAATAACTTTAATTTCGGAAGTCGGTGTTAAATAAGGAACCAAACTATTATAGAAACACCGACTTCCAAAATTAAAGTTATTTTGCACTTTTTTTAAGTTGGTTGTATTTTTACCCGACTGCGCCAGAAGGAGGGTTATGTTTTTCGAGAGTATGTATGTATGTATGTATGTATGTATGTATGTATGTATGTATAATTGTTTGGCACGCTCTGCAGCCTGAACGGCTCGATGGATTTTAGCTTGAGAGGTGTCGTTAGATTCGTATTTACTGTGAGAGTGACACTGGGTATATCAAAATAAAAAAAAAAACAAAATGGCGGATTTTTAGCGCCAAATTCAAATGTTTGGCACGCTCTGCGACCTAAACGGCTCGATGGATTTTAGTTTGAGAGGTGTCTTTAGATTCGTAATTACTTTGAAATTGATATCGGAATAAAATAAAACTAAAAAAATAAAAAATAAAAAACGGTAATTTAAAAAACTAAAAAACCCGACTGCTTTTCAGAGTAGAAAATGTCCTAAACAAGACAGTCGTTGTACCCGATTGCACTTATCTATATAATATTTTAAATACTGGCAGTCGGGACCCATTCTAGAAAGTCAGCCGTCTAGTCAATAGATTGGAGTAATCTGCAATGTAATATAGGTATGTGCTATCAATTCTAGAATGGGTCCCGACTTAACCGACCGAAGTGCAATCGGGTACAACGACTGTCTTGTTTAGGACATTTTCTACTCTGAAAAGCAGTCGGGTTTTTTAGTTTTTTAAATTACCGTTTTTTTTTTGTAAAAGTTTATTATCATTATTTTTTCTTTGTTTTATTGTTCGTTTTGCTTTTTTTCTTTATTCTTCTTTTTTCTATGTCTATGTATACCGATTGATAATACAAAGAAAGAAGTAATATCACAATGTTTCGGAGACCTTGGTTGACTTGGATCAATAAAAAGTGTTAATTATTTACTAAAGTTATGCTTAAGAATGATGCTTGTTCATTGTAAGGTCGTTCCTTTTATAACTCAGACATTAGAATAAAATCGTACAAGGTCAAGTTGTAAGCTTAATTCGGCGGTAATTAACGTCAAAATATTCTAAAGAAGTTAGTAGATATGTTTTTGACAGTTTTAGCTGAGACGCGACGTCATACGTGTTACGGCTGCGAAACGATGCGGTGCGGTTTACACGAAGTCGCCGCTTCTGCCGCCATTTATATAAAAGAAATCACAAATTGTTCGTAAATTTGCGCCGTATCGCTTCGCGTACGTATTGAATCGCTTCTTTAAAAACACAGAGGCCCTCCTACCACGATCTCTTAACGCGATCGATTTGACAACCTAAACCAGTAACGGGATGGAACTATACACCGTTAAATTTTAGTCGTTTTAATCCTGTGGAGAGTCGATTCGGTACATGAAATACTATCAATTTGTAAAGAAAAAATTAAAAAATAAAGTACTTTTTTTCAAAAACTAGAATTAATATACGCATGTACGAAATTAATTTCTTTATGTAAACGAGTCAATGACCTTGTAGGGAGATATCGGTCGTTGCGTATTAACTACCTACAGTTCATTAGCCTCGATCAGCTGACGTTTGCTTAAAGAAATCAATTTCGTACATGCGTAAATTAATTCGAGTTTAAAAAAAAAACTTTATTTTTCATTTTCATCTTTACAAATCGATAGGGTTTCATGTTCGGTACATGAAACCCTATCGACTCTCTGTGGGATTAAGGGTGGGTTTCTAAATTGAGTATTTTGTGTTAAGAACGTCTCAAACCCTACTTAAATGCCAAATTTTGACAGGTTTACAGGCTAAAGTAGAGTTTGAGTAATTCTCAACTTCAAATGCTTAAATCAGAAATCGGGGGTATAACGACCAAAAAACGGTGTAAATGGCGTATAGTTTCATCCCTGTTTCTCGCTCGCACGCCTGACATTTTACCACTTCATGGTCACAAGCACCGAGTAAAAGGGCGAGACAGTAAAATGTTGCTCGGCCGAGAAAGTGATATAAGCAAGTAATACAGATTAGCACTCGGCCGAGCACTCGGCGCTATGTTTATACGTACCGAGTTCGGTCGCGAGCACTGTCTCGCCCGTTTGCTCGGTACGTGCGATCAAGACATAAAGTTTCAGGATTGCCTCTATGACAAAATTTATCGACAAAACATTTTATCTGCAAATATTGCAACGATTGTAAAAAAGATACGTAAACAGGGACAAAAAATATGAACAGACGTAATATTGATTAAATTACATACACAACAGAATCGGTTCGAATGATTGACGGTTATCAGGATGAATCAGCACGCTTTTTTCTTGGAAAATATAAAAAGTATAAACCACGCGCTTGGGCTCGAACACCGTAAAACTGAACTCACGTTTATAAATCGTGAGTTTAAACTGTAACTGGTTATTATATTAGCAGATCAGACTGAGCCAGAGGCGTTGGCGAAGCGGAGGAGCAATGTTGTCCGAAATGAATCTTCACCATTTTAAGTTCGCATTTTATGTTATCACCTCTATTATTGTTATTATCTAATGGGGTCTGGGTGCGCGTTTCCTTTATAAGGAAATTTCACACCGACTGATCGAAACTTTGCTTGACCGGAGTGCTGTGTCGTTCTTCACCTAAAGAATTAGCATTGCCATTCAACGTCGCAATGCTGCCAGTCTTCTGGGTACATTTCCGGATGACAGCGATGTGAAGGAGTACTTCGTGTTTTAGGAGTAGTACTTCGTGTTTTTTTGTGTTTTTGTTGTTTCCATAGTTAAGTTTTGTATAAATACTTAGTTTAGTTAATATTTAAGTTTCTGCTGCTCTAATATTTAAGCTGCATATTTGCACTGAACTAAAGTAGGTACTGTATATTGTATAATTAGATTAAAAATATTTTGTATTTATATGTCGTTGGTGATCCTAACAATAAATATCTGACGAGTCATACTTTAGTTTTTTATGGTAGGTAAAATCATCCAGTGACATAGGAACTAAAGGCAAGTTTTTTATAGATAGGCTTGCGCTTGACCAATTTTATCATCGACGGAAAGTGACGATGTGGTCGACGATAGAGCACGCTTACTTAAAATAGTCTTTAATTCAGATTGGAACATAAATTATACGTACGTTAGTAGACTTACTATTTATTTTATATATATATAAGGTAGTTGTTCATATTGCATCTATGAACAACATTACCTAACGAAACATAGCGCCCCTCTATTATAGTCTACCGCCCCACTATTGTAGTAGGACGAAGTTAGCTATCACTCTGCTGGGCCAAGAGGTTGATGTGAGTTTTTTATCTTTTATTATTTAAACACCATTTTGTGGTTACTGTTCAAGAGAAGATAGGTAAACAAGTGAACCAGCCATCCTTGTCTAAAGTTGATCTAATCATTAACACCTTTGATTGAATGCGGGAGGCACACATATGTTTTTAGTGAGACGCGAAATAACCAACGTACGTGAAAATTTGTGTTTACTATGCAATAGGTAAGAGTTGTAGTCAACGCTTCATAGCTCAATAGCTCATTGTCATTGAATTTTAAAATAGTAATAAAACATGGAAGGTATTGATTAGGACTATAAATTATACCTTCTTAGTATAATTTATAGTCATGATCAATACCTACAAAAGTAAGCACTTGTTTACTAATTTTGAATTTTGATTACCTATTCACATTTTTCATTTACGGATTCAATGTTTGCCTACGGTTAAAAGTTATATTATACGCGTATATAATTTTTGTGAGGATACTTTTTAGAAAGAAAAAATCTTTTTTTTATTTCTATTTCTTTTTTTAAACGTTAGGCAACTCAACTTACTCTTGTACCGTGATTGCCTTCAGCCCATCGACTTCACAACATTTAATAGAAATATTGTTTTTGTCAATGTTACTGCTCATTGCATATTATAAGGTTAAAGACTATGTCGAGGACACGCTTGTTTGGCAATGGCTGCTTCTGCACATGTGGAGCCCTGGTTACTCAATAATATTGTGTAAGTGTGTCTATTAACTGCTAATTTTTTTTAAAAGAGTATCCATGGAGTTTCTGGCCGGTTCTTCTCCATAGGAAACGACCAATTTGGAACCGTGCACTAGCTTTTGACGTTATGTAAGTGCCCATGTAGGCTTATGTGAAATAAAAATAATTATGATTTGATTTTCACTTTGATTAACATTTAATTTTCCCTAAAAAATGTAGTTAGTAAAGACACTTGAAAAAAAAAACCATATTTTGCGATCAAAGTACAAACGACGATAAAGATAGGCGTAACAAACGAATAAACAATGATTTATTCTCAATGATTTCCTCAACAAAATGTAGAGCAATGTCATTTTTTTCCCGAGTGCAGCGACAGTCATTGCCGCATCATTGTCTTTGGCAATGAACCGTTATGGATATTACGGCACGCACCGCCGCCCGGCGTCACTTGCATACAGATACGATGTTTTATTTAACAATTGCTGTAGTACTTAATGGTATGTGAAAATAGTAAGGAATCAATTGGTAACTGTTACTTAGCACACTTACATGATATTTTGTTCTAGTTGACCCATTAGAGAAACTCGTGCTTAAAGTAATGACCGTTACACGGGTAGATCTCGAAGGTTAAGCAACGCGAGGTTGGTCTATGGATGAGTAACTATCTAACATACAAAAATTCAAGAGGCTTCCCGCGACCCTCACCAGGTCGTCGAGTGGGAAATCATCGAAAGGCTTCTCCCGCTCTTGGGTGGAGCGGGAGGGCAATAAAGACTTTTACTGACTTAAATCCACTCCTATGTTCCTTCTTTGTCTTCATTTCACGGCCTTAGGTTCACTTTCACACAACTCATGGTCCCAGTAGGCTTCAGTCCTGCTGGGCCTCTACGGTTTGGCTGACATCTTCTTGATGTGTGTATGGAACACTACGCGCTGTCGACGACTTGAGCTCGGTCCGGACGGTTACAGGATGGACTGAAGGCGAGCTACCCATTGCTCGCTGTCCGCGAGCGGACACGTTACGCCTACGGAAGTAGGAAATCGGGGTCGGGATACCGGCGGTTGGGACGTAAGGAAGGCAGAATCCTCAAACGTGTAGCCACCTCCTTCGCTAGCATTAGGTCATCGGTCCAGCTTATGGAGGTTTTCTAACGCTGCGTTTTCCCGTACGTGGTCGTGACTCCAGAACTTTTGGTTTCAGTGTGCGTATGCCTTTTCAATGACACTGCGCATTCCAAGCTTAAAACACAGAAACCAAAGGTGTACATGAATCAACACACAGCTAAGACCAACCCGCCTTGGTGACTTAGAACAACTATACCATGACTAACCTTCACTAAGGGACATTAACAGTACCTAACCCATTACAATCATTGAATTTTGCCATCTGCTCGCAGGTTTTCAGACGACAGGCAATGGGAAGCTCGCCGTCTGGCCGTCCGGTAAGGACAGCGCCTGAGTGTGCGTAGTGTTTCATGCATGCCATAAAAATATGTTAGCAAAACCGTCGTAGGGGCACTTTCTCTCTCGCTCTCGACTGTAAACTTTGAGGAAAACTAAGGGATTAAAATTTGTAAGGAGGTCTTCTACCCAAAAGTACATGGCAGTATCATTTATTACAACTTGAAAGAAAAATCCAAATGGCGTTAGTCACCAATTCTGTTTGATGCTCTTTTGCCCAATTTTGGCGAAATTCTAATACAAATATAAACCTTTAATATCGGATACCCATATCACATGTCATCGCAAATACCAGTAAATGCCCTTTAACCCTCCGCGGCCCGTTAACTGTCAATTTGCTAACGAGTCCCACAGACGCGTGTTTTCTCACCGCAAACGAGATTCGAGTTTCGTGTTACATGCGACGATACCAGTTTGTGGTTCTTCTCGGATATAATCATATGAAATATTATACAATACCGTAATATATCACTCTCCTGTACAGCCAGTTTTATATTTTTCATCTTTGATGCAAGTCATGAAATAATTCTTATAGCTCACCAGGATTTTTGGCGCGTTTCCAAAAAAAAAAATGGAAATGAATGCCGCCATCTTGTTTTTTCCACAGATAATAAATTCACAGAATGTTTATCAACAGCATCCCCTCTGTCAATATCATTTAGGCGCCAAAATCGTTGCAATTCATAACGTTGACTCTGCTACGTATTGACATCTCTTTTTAAAAATGTGTCTTATTTACGTCAGATACCAAATGTCATTGATCTAATTACGTCAACCTATTAAGTAATTTCAATAATATCCGTGGGAAGCCGGTATTATACTCATATAATGCTTATTACGAGTTTTATAGCTTTATAATGACCAGTTCGCTGTTCAAGTATTTTTTTCATGTTGTTTATTAGTTTTCCATTAGGTACATTAGGGAAACGACTAATGAATTTTTGGTCTTAATTCATATACTCTAGGTACTTATTTCTAAATATTAAGTACTAGGTAATATTAAGTGCTAATAAAGGGTAAGGTTGCCATAATTTCCATATAACTAAAATTTTTTAGGAATATTCGGACCACACAGAAAAGTCCTCATCGACCCCACATCTCCAAAAATACACAATTATTTTGCAATATTAAAGAATTATTTTCGGAAATTAAGATTATGAAAAAATCCAAAATTAATGTTATTAAGAGTAGAATAGAAAATGTAGCGAAATTGGTAAAAATCCCACCATTTTTACAACATAGTCACTCCCATAGAAATACGACAAAACGCATTACCCTCCTTCTAAGTAAGTGGGGTAAAAACGATATTGACACTAATACGGTAAGTGGCGGCTGGTGAAATAAACTAGTTTATTTCAATACTTCAACTCAGTTTTCTAAATAAGAAAGTCTTTCGTTATTCAGCACATTTTTTAAGCGGAATCAGCATTTTGTTCATTGTTTAAACAACATAATATTTTGATTTAACCAATAATAGAAAGTGGTGCTATTGAAGCTCTGTTCACGATACTGGTTGGATACTATTTTATATTTTTCAATGATCTTTTATTTATTTTTTTAACTCAACGCTTCTAGTCTCAAACTAAGCAGAGCTTGTGCTATGAGTACTATATTATAAATAAATTACACCCAGACACAAAACAAATGATCATTCTCATCACACAAACATTTGTCCTGGGTGGGAATCGAACCCACGACTACAGGCATGGCAGTCAGGGCCACTGACCACTAGCCCAACCGGCCAATATTTTTTTTAATTGAAATATTTAAAATGTTCTATTATTTATTATAAAATATATAATAACTGTGTGTTAAAAGCGTAACATTGGGTACCTGTAAAAGACAATTAATAATTATTTCGCTACACTATAGGTACATTGCATACGTACAATAATATGTGATATAATAAACGCGCATCTTGTAAGTATTTCAGAATGTTCTACTGAATCGATTTTAGCTATTTAAAAAATACTTCTATATTTCTTAATACAATTCTTGATTCATTTTTAAACCGTCATGGGTCCGAGAGAGCCTCTCTCTTAAAGAGCAGGCCTGAGTCCCAGGTGTAGGAACATTATCTGATTATGTTTACGCTTCTCAATGCTGGGTAAAGCCCTCCTCAAATTCTTCTAGCTTCTTCGGCGTCGTCCGTCTACAGGCATCCACTTTAAGAAAGGAGATTCTTGCCCAGGCTAATTTTTACTCCAGAAAATTCATGAGACTTCATGACTTCAGCGACTTCACTCTTGTGAAGTCATGATTCACAAGAGTGAAGTCGCTGGAAAAATCTAATTTAAAACAAACGAGAATCTTTTATTCAATATTCTCTTGCCTTTTTATTCGGTGGCACAACATCAAATCAGTCCTTCTGTTTGACTAAAACGAAAGGCAGTTTCGAACTTTTACTGACCAAAAACTCTGCTGTGTTACTTCAGTTACCCTTTGCTAACTTTTTTGTGGGAATATAACAAAAACCAAACCCTACTTCAACACTTTGGTCTTTCTCTTTCTAACCAATAATAAAATTGGTCTGAGCCCCATGTCAGCAAATGACTGAAATTTCTAGTAAGGTTACAATTAGATACAGTATTCTGCTAACCTTGCTTAGGAGGAAATACACCTTCCAGTAAATAAAGAAAAGGATAATAAATAGTTACTATTGAAATCCTTAATACGGTCTTTCTTTGGCATCCACCTATTAACCCTAACATCTTTGGCAACAAACCATAGATATAAGAAAGATTTCTATGCAACAAACAGTATTCTCGTGACGCAAAATAATGATTGTTAACTGCCGAAGATAAGCATCAGTATAACCGCCCCTTGTTATCGAATTACTACTTAAACTGCTCGACAAGCCGTTATATTTAGTTTATGGGTTTACTAGTAACAACTAGTAAGTGGTTATTTAAATCTCTTGGTAATTCACTGTGTTATTTTGTATTTTAATGTCAGATAGATTAGTATGATTTTGTTAACGGCAATAAAGTTTTTATTTTGTAGATAGCAACATTTTCATTCTTATTAAAGCAGTCTAGGAGTTTTTGGCGGGATTTCTTTAAGTGAAGTTCAGTGGCTGTTTTAATTATTCGCGAATTGATTCTTAGTGGATATTGTGATGTAAATTGGTGTTTTTTGTATCTCAAGTGTCTGCGCAACTGGACAATATCTGGAATCATTGAAACAGGCGCGGTCTCGGTAAAATGGAGCTGAGAATTTTATTGTAGTGTTGATTACCTACCTCAGCGAAGTTTGCCGAGAAGGTTGACTTGATACATTTGCTGCCAAACACTACAAAACAAAAAAAAATTGATTTCTTCGAGTGAAGTCCGGTGTCTGGTTTTATTTGCAAATTGATTTCTAATGGCATAATGGAGCTAAGAATTTTATTGTAGTATTGACTACCTTAGTAAAGCTTGCCGGAAAGGCAAATGCAAACTGCTCAACAAGCCATTATACTATTCATTTTATGGGTTTACTAATACCTAATAACTAGTGACTATTTAAGAGTCTCTAACTAGTTCACTGTGTTGTGCTGTATTTTAATATCCGATTGATTAGTAGGTGCGTTTGTTACTAACGGCAATTAAAATAATTATGACAATTTATAGACAATGAACCTAATGGAGCCGAGTGCTGCAGTAACCGAGGGGTATACCGGCCACTATGAAACGCTTAGCGCCCAGACTGATACGATAAATACAATAAATTGTGGCGGGAGTGAGCTCGCGCATTTTGTCGCACTAGTGCGGAAACAGTTAATTGCGTGCCTAAAAGCGGTAAGAAGAAGAGCGGGTTTTCAAGAATTTCAAGTATTGAGAAGGTGTTTTTTAGAACCTATTTATAAAATAAATATCATTTATGCGCATTGCATATAATAACACGAACGCAGAGGAACGTAACATAGGTACTGGAGTACCGACAATACGTCTCTAGGTGAGTATTACCGCATGCCAGCAGTAACACTAAACTGCGTTGAAAATAGAGCCGAGTGCATTGTGTACAGGCTCAAGTGTTGTCATCATTTCTAATTTGAACTGCAACCGGTAAATCTTGCCTGGTTTCTAAATCGTAAAACAGATGCACTAGTTTATGAATAACTACTAGCTTCTGCCAGCAGCTTCGCTTGCGTGAAAGTAGAAAATATATGTCTGTATCACTCAGTGATAATGTGGCATAAAATTGGTATAGTTGTTTTTTTCAGAAAAAAATACTATAATAAAATCTTTTCCGTTTATAATATTAATAAGTATAGAAGTATAATATGTATTAGTAAATGTCGGAGACTATCGCAAGAAAACGTAGCTAAAAACCGCATTAAAAAGTATCATAAGTCCAATACCAAAGCCCATTTATCTCTATACCATAATTCATCAAAATCGGTCCAGCAGTATAGGCGTGAAAACGTAACAAAAAGGAGTATTATAACATAAGTCTTGTATGGATTTTGCAAATCTATTACAGGGACGGAAAGAAAGGAAACAGTTATTTTGATATCTTTAACCGAACACGAACGAACACACTTGGACAGCTCATGAGTATCCTACTTTTTTTATATGCTACCTTTCTAACAACGAACTTTAACTTGGCATCAGCCTATATAATGTTCCCATTGCTGGGACTCAGGCCTCCTATCTAGGAGAGGGAATGGGCCGTAATCCACCACGCGGGCCCATTGCTGATTGGTGGATGACACATGTCTTCGAATTAACCTATAACTTAATTATATTTTATTGTTTGTTAGTATATCTCAGTACCCTGGAGTCCTGGACTTTTGGAAGGCGTACAAGGGGCCGAAGCCAAATCGCAGAGGCCCTTTAGATAATTTTCGAGGAATGTGGTACCAACCGACGCTTATCCCTGTACGCGTTATGGTAGTGAGTGCCTGTCCGTCCGCCCGGTGACAGTCCGGACCGAGCTCAAGTCGTCAACGGCGCTTATTTTTCCCGCGCGCCTCAAGGAGTGGTCAACAAATCACAGCAGAAGCCTACTGGGGCCTAGGGTTCAGCGAAAGTAAACCCCGCGGCCCTGGAATGAAAGCAATGAAGGGGCAGGGTAGTTTTTTAGACAGTAAGAGTCTGACACTATCTTCCGCTCCACCTAAGGGCGGGATTTGTCATTTGATGATTTTACCTACCATAAAAAAACCCAACAAAAACCCCCAGTGCGAAGTTATTGCGACACATGGAAATGAATGAGCTATAGTTTTGGGAGGCTTAAGAAGAACGGTTACCAGCACAGATATAGATAGACATAGATAACGCAAGCATCACGATCTGTATGAAAACCAAGCGTGCCATTTTTTGACTACCTATTATGACGTCAAAAGCACTATTTAGTGAAGACGCCGCCGCGTACGGCGTCCCCCTCCACCCCCACACCAACAACACAATTAACCATTTTTATATTTTTAACTGTGTACATTTCTAACTGTACTCCGATGCAGACTGAGCGCGAAAGTGACCACTTACCATTTTTGTACGTAAGCTAGGCACGCGAAGTAGTGGCTCTTGCGTTATCTAGGTATATCTATATCTGTGGTTACCAGGAACTATAAGACTATAGCCCCTGATTGAACCATGTAATTTAATATTTATCAATAAAATTATTACTACTTGTAACACATGACATATTTTATTAAAGCACACTTAGAATAGGTTCTATATCGTGAGTGAGTGGGTCCACAAACATTTAGAATAACCCGTCTAAGCTAAGATCAAGTATTTAAATCGTCTCTATCTCTACATCTCACTGACCTTCACGGTTCTACGTCGCAATCAATACTGACAAGCCACCAGCCTGTTCAAACTAAAAAAAAACAAAGGTTAGAGGGTACATAAGACCGGATGGTCAAGTTTATTTTGAGAAGCTTTTTACAGTATTGCGTTGTAAATCGGATAACTACCGGAAAAGTGCAAAGTATAAATACAATTACTTAATTTACTATAAGTAGCAACCTTTTTTTTTCTATAGGTAGGTACATTTTTTATTGTTTTTAAATATTAAATAAATATTCAAGCTACCGATGGTTAGGGCTCCAGAGACAGGATCCTCATTAGTATGTGAGCCTTGCCGAGGAGTACTGCCTTCTGCACAACGACAGCTTCGCTAGATGGTCGTCGGGGCTTTTGTTATTATTATTATAATTGTTAAAGTCACGCTTGATCACCATTTCATCTAATGGATGAATAAATTTAAAAATCTCAGGTGTACATTCAGTGTGTATATTCAGTTGTACTATAGTAATTCTCAACATCATTTCAGTCGAAAGATTTACCAGATCATCGGTCCACCCTGTGGGACGCCTTCCAACGCTGTGTCTTTCGATATGCGATAACCAATCCAGAACATTTCGGCCTCATTGAAAATCTTTCTGCGAGCAATGAATGTGTCCTGCCTACTATCACACTTAAGTTTAGCGCTAACTCCACATATAAATACTTACTTTATTGTGCACACTTACCACAGTGTTGACTTTTTTAACCCAAAGGTTGACTGGTAGAGAATGCCTTGTTGCATTAGGTCCGCATGTACCACTACTGTACATGATGATTCAATAAATATATCTACTGCGCAAGTAATTTAGTCACGTTTTCCTCTAACAGAAAAAAAACAATAGACGATTGCATCCGTGTTCAGCAGGGGATAGTTTCAAATAAAATTACCACTCCACTAAATATCACCTGTTAAATTATTAGAAAAGACTTAACAAAATAAATGTGGCCTTTTTATACTAACAACGCCATTTGATTGAAACAACGACTTTCATTTTGTTTGATTGGCATTACCAACATGAACAATATGTCAAAATTACCCCTGAATGATTGAGATTAAGGTAATTTGGAAAAATTCTCTCCATCAATCAGGAAAAAAACAAAAAAATCCAACCGATGTCTACTAATCATTGGACTGTAGTCATTCATTACAACCAAATCACACTTTGAATGCGTAAAATTCAAGCGTTAATTGTAATCATTAGAAGCCCTAATTTGAACTGAGTAAGTTCTGTTTCTACGTAAGGTTTAACTAACAAGTCACGGTCAAGGCAAGGTGTTCAGTAACTAGTTACTAATGATCTTAATTAAATAAACCTACAACGACAGAATGTAAAACGTTTTTATAGAATATACCGTAGAACGTTTCTCGAATCAATTGTGAAGACGGATCCTGGCTAGTGTTACTTAGAGCCAAATTCACCAATAAACTAATCGCGATTATATAAAAGAAAACGCAGTTTGAGCGCCTAATCGAGTTTATAGCTTCATTTTGCGTTTCACCGCGATGAATTGAACTTAGTTTACTCTAAACTCAGTTTCAACAGGGTTTACAAATCAATAGGGTTTCATGTACCGAATCGACCATCCGCGGGATTAAAACAACCAAAATTTAACGGTGTATACAATAGGTGATTCTATTACCTAAATTCATATTATAAGCTGACTTCGTTTACCTGCATCATTACATTGATTTATAAATAAAAACAATGAAAAGCTCTACATAGTTATATGCTATTTGTTTATTATAGATAAGGATAAATTTCAATTTCCATAGTCCTATTTACAACTTGCATTACATTAGTGAGTTTATTTTGTTTGATGAGTCAACATAAAGATAAGCTTGCCTTTATCTTCTGTAATTATTTACAGATACCAAAACGAAACACAACCGACAATGACTATTAAAACACAAGTTCAACAATCATTCCCAAACAAATAAAAATAATGGCGCTTACTCTTGACCTCTGCTTCACAAAGGTGATGACGTCATGATGACGTTACGCTCCACGAATAGCCACAGAGCATAGAGTACAATAGACCGGACGCGGTTCCGTATGCCAAGCCTGCAAGCCGCGGGCTCTTTTGTTGCAGGTACTGACCTAGTTGCATTTAACTTACACCTGTTATGTAACAGGAATGCACGGCTCTTTGTGGGTGGATGTTGCAATTTATTATAGTTCTCAGATGGAGGTTAATAAGAAATGGTTAAAGTAAAATAAGTCATTACAGTTTTTGTACTGGATATGGAATACAATGGTAGTGAATTAGTAGAATTATATCTAAAAATAAACAAAAACAAATAACAGGTGATCAGCTTCCTAAAGTTGACAAAAAATAAAAGGCCCGTTTTGACATTTTATTTTGACTACCTAAAGCCTTGTCCGGGGTAGTGTAGCTACTACTAAAATAATAATTAGGGATCTGGTGTAGTATGTAGTAGCTATCGTAGTAGCTACACTACACTGGACAATCTACAAAAACAACTAATCTATACTATGATTTTTTATTAGACGAAGTAAAGTGACAGCAGTGGACAATGCCCAACTGTCAAACAACCATTGTTATAGCTGTCACTTTACTTCGTCTAATAAAAAATCATAGTATACAAAAAGTTGCTAGGTAGTCGAAATAAGTACATAATTGTCAAAACGGGCCTTTTATTTTTTGACAACATTATTTGAATACTTAATAAAAAATACCTACTGGTTCTAAAAGTGTTTATTAGCTGGATTTGATAGGCATATTATTATAATATTTTGGTTATTTTTGAAAGGGCTTATCGCTTATTAAACAGGATCAATCAGGAAAACAAGCTACGTGGATATACTATCTATGAGAATAAGCGACAACCTCGGAGACTTCCGTTGGCATGCGTGCGCGCATCCTTTGGTGATGTTTTGTTTTTAAATGAGTTATGATACCGTTCCTATTGCAGTTTATCTTTACCTTAGTTGTATACTTTTAAATTGAACTAGGGAGTGTGTATGCAAACAAATCCATAACATATATAATATAAAGTAATTTTTAAATCAATATTATCAAACATAATCAAAATTATAGTTTTAGTATTATTGAGAAACATTATAACTTCAAACATTGCTGCACGACTAGAGCGCATTTGGGACACAAGGATAATAAAATAGATTTTATGAATGGATGTAAAGTGAACAGTTATAGGTAATAAAATAATTACAAACTAAACCTAAAGACCAGTTTGTCCATTAGTGATATTTACTTGTATCTATAAGTATACAAGTAAATACCACTAACTAGGTATACTTGCATCATAAGACATAGGACATCCACTAACTCGGACTAGGCACGCGTGGTTCATTACGGACCATTCGCTCTCATAAAGATCTAAGAAAGCTCGAATCCCAGCAGTAGGAACAGTATATACTCTAGCTTATACTTTTTGAATTTCGCGAAACTCAAAAATCAAAACTCATTTCTTTAACTCGAAAATGTTACAGTTTACACACAATTCCTGTAGGTAGACAGCCACAGTCAGTTAAGTAATGCAATAAGATTCCTAGACAAAAAAAATATGTTCAAAAATTCTTATGCATAAAAAAGGTATCTAGTGTCCAAAAACCATATTCTTTAGCTTTCGCACCTAAGTTCTGTTATCACAGCACACGTAATGACGAAAATGCAGAAGTTAAGAATTTTAACGAGGAGATTTGCTAAACCCGCCGTAATGAGGGTAAACATTATTACTAGTCGTAAAGTTCGTCTGTATTCCTCATAAAATGACGGGCCAAATACAAAACTGTTATCTGGAACTGCAGAACCCAGGTGTTTCGAAGTTTGAGCCCAAAATAACCGAGTTTTATACCGAGGGACACCATTAAAAGAGAGATATTTATCGCTCACTTTCATAAGCGATGAAAGGGTTTTTTGTTCTAACAACATTGGTGCTACTCTATTTCTCAATGGACTACTCACACACTCACAATCACGCGCGTTTCTTCGATCCAAATTGTCCTCCTGAGTCGTCCAAAGTGAGATAAGGTAAGACACTCTCTTTTCTGAGGATCAGACACTCTCTTAAATTGATAAGTAGCGTAGATATCAGCCGCATTTTGAAAGGTGATACAAACACGGTCTTTTGCCTTGATTTCATAATGAAGAAAAACTACAGTCTTAAAAAGTAGGTAAATATGATCAGTCTGCCTTTACCTATCTAAGCCTGCCTTTCTAAATTACAGTCCCTTCCTAAAGCTCCATGTGTCATATCTTTTGTCACCAGGTTGCTGTTACCTACTTAGCACTTATACATATATTTGAAGACATAACGCTCATAGTTTGCGGTTATATCACTCTTCACCTAACCTAAATCTGTTTCTTGTAACTTAGCATAATAATCCACGTAATGATAGGCTTGCTACATAAGTGCAGTAGGTACAATGACATGGGTGGGTGTATCATGGCGGACTTTGTTGCCAAATTCTTATCTGATATGCTAAAAAGACAGTAAGACCTCCTCAGACCCTCATTAAAAGTGCAGTTTTTTTCGTAAATGAGTCGTTTATTAATAAATAAAGTACTGAAACAAGAAAAATAAAAACACTTAACTAATATTAAAACTATATAATTATTGTTACTCAACATTCTATCTCTGCTTAACTTGAAAACTCACTGCCCCAGATCGATAATACCTTTTTTAAGAATAAAATCATCAAATAACGCCTCCCGCTCTAGGTGGAGTGAGATGGGAGTGCTAGACTTTTACTGATTAAAACCCATCCACGTTCCTTTAGTCGCCCTTTGTATTCCAGGCCGCGGTGACGTTTTCGAATAATCCTGCAGCCGTGTTAGGCACCGGCTTTAGCACACACACACACACAACGACAATCAGCCTTGTAATGTTCTCATTGCTGGTACTCAGGATTAAGGCCTCCTCTCTAGGAGAAAGAATGGGCCGTAACGTAATCCACGACGCGGGACCAGTGCGGATTGGTGGATGTCACATGTCTTCGAATTTTTGGTTCTAGGACATACCGGTTTCCCTACAAAGTTTTCCTTCACCGTTTTGAGAGCAGTGGTGATGAAATAAATTACAAAAAGTAAAGCGCCTGGCTGGGTTTGAACTCGTAAGTGGAGGTCGTTACCACTCTGCCAAAAATGCTCCTGGCCTTTGCGAGCCCCGTCAATTATACTGACATTTCTTTGAGGCACGCGTGGAGCACAACATGCTGTCGTCAACCTGAGGCTAGGGCCTCTCGTGGTAGGCAACGAGCTCGTAACAAAATCCATTTGACTACCTAAACTGAACTGTTAAGGCGTATAGTCCCTTGAACATCTGGCCGGCAAGAATGCTGCTAACCATTAAATCCATTTTCTTTGCGAAACATTGATAGATTTACACATATGCAATTTTCTTGTGGAAAGGAGTAGGGAAAACCAGCGAAAAAATATCATGTAGTTACTTTTTTTTTTTTGGTCAATGGCATTCTTAGCTTACGATAAAATCATAATATTGTCAATGTTGTAATTTGGTTAATTTTTTTTTTTAACCTATTGACCTTACCGTTACCAAGGAGTAGGCTTCAGAAATCACAGGTTTATAGCACTGCTTGGAAGTTAGAGCCTTAAAGGGATGAAGCTATATGGAGTGCACTAACAGCTCTATTCTTTTTCTCGCTCGCACGATTGACTTTTTAACCCACGTCATGGTAAGGCTCGGTCCTTATCGGAAGACAATATCTACATTCCTAACTGCATTAAATGTCATTATCATAAAACACAGTTATTTTCTTTATCTTTATATAGCCTATAAAACGTTCGTTATTAAAAGAAAAATTTGAAGCTTACTTTTTTTTTAATAGGATACGTGTTACTGTTACACATGCAACGAATGAATTATTGTTCACATACTTTTTACAAATTCTTTGTAGAAATTTTAACTTCATATTTTTACTATTCAATTATCTGTATTTAAGTAAACATTTAATAAATATGTTCATGTAGCAATGAATGATTAATGACTACAAAAAAAAATGTGTCATCCAACCCAACCACAATCACATTAGGCTGTACAAATATTGTATTTGTCATGTAAGATTTGACCTATGACTTCACGGTCAAAAACAACGCATCAAGTATTTACTAAGACAAGTTACGTGATTTTTTTGACTTACATAATATATAACATAACTACGAGGTAATATTACGTATGTAAATTGAGTACCTAGGCAATATTGAGGAAACTCAGAGAAAGGAGGAGGGAAAAGGTTTATATAACAATAATGTAGAAAATAACGTAAAGTCTACAATTAGTGTGGCCTTAAACTAGAACTATAATGGTATGCAATAATTAGAACTAACCAGGATAAACCTGCACTTCACGCTTCTATGGGGTAATAATTTAATTATTATTAACCTACGTATTCGTATATTTCCTAACATTGTTATTTATATATAAAAGGTCCATAACTAATATCAGACAATTCAATTCAAAATACACTTAAAACAACTAATAATAACGTAGTATGTCGTCATAAGACTAATTTTGTTACCATTTTGAAATGAACATGGACAAAATTGCGTTAACCAAAAAAATTTATGCATACAAGGATTCTTTAATCTATTTTTTTTTTTTATTATAGGGCAGTTTTGAGTACTGTTTTAATAATAATGTTTTTATAATAAATAACTGCCGCTGTCAGAACATTGTAAGCCTTTTTATAAAGAGGGTTGGGAAAAGGACAGGGCGGGAAGTGACATCAAGGTGATTCCAAAATATTTTAGGTTGGGAGGAGCTCCCTGTGATGTAATAGGTAATTATCGATTGACATGAAGCATATATATACAACCGTTTGACTGTGTTAGAGCTGGCCCGAGTTTTTTTGAAAGCAAACATTTAATAATTTCCATTTGCATAATAATACTTATACTGCTCGTTACTGTATAAAAGGCCAATATGTACAAATTATCTTAAATTTGCTGCTGTCAGCGGTTTCGCCTACGTAATCGTAGAAAATTATCCCAAGGGAACATACTCATGAGGTAAAAATCTTATGTGCTTGCCAAGACCTTGCCAAGAATGGTGTATCCGTCTGACAAATTTTATCCAAATCCCTTCAGTGGCTTTTGTGCGAAAGAATAACAAACATCCATATATACAAACTTTCGAAGTTATATATATTACCACAAATCATCTGGATTTGAGTTGTTTAGGAAGAAGCGCAAATAATCATTAGTTCTGTCAACATTTATAATGCTAGCAAGTTATATTGTGACTAAATTATTTATAGTGTTGAAACCTTGGTGAGCAATTGAATGAAAATGAAAAATTAGAAGAACATGAGTACGGTATAATGAGTACACGTAAAAATTTTACCCGGATTAAATTTTAGATTGCAAAGTATGACCACTCTCATAAATGACTATGTAGATAAAAAGGATTGGTCTTAATACACTTCCTTGCGAGACACCGAAAGAGTAATATTTAATTCAACTTACAAAATTATATTTTTTTAATAAGTGACAACGATTGCTAAAAGAGTATGTTAAAAGTTCATGCTGTTTGCCTCGAATATATAATATTCTTGAGGTTGTTTAACAAAATAGAACAGCTACAGTATCAAATGCTTCTGCCAAATCCAGGAAAATTTTATGATTTGATTGTCATTATAGTTCATGCGATATGTAATAAAACAACTCTTAGGTTTCGACCATAGATACTATCCCATATTGCAGTCTCATTTTAACCTCGTGGTAATCTTTTCTATTACTATTTCCTCTGTATGCAATCAAACAAATGAGTTTAATTGTCTAAATTATGTTGACATAGTGGCCCTATTTCCGTGTTTGTTAAATGTTGCATTAGCTCAGCAAGATGTTTACCTACATTAATAAAGTATCAACATAATTTGCTGATGTACTATGATAAGTGGAGACACATGTTATTGTAGGTAGGTAATAATGCCGATGACGACTCATGATACTTACTTTTTACTGTGTTTACTCGATTCTTTAAATAAATTCCTGTTACATATAAGTATTTTTTAGCTTTTTTAAATATTGTTTCATTGCTGAAGTGGCGACCACGTAACGGAAGACGCAACTTTAGAAGGCATCCCATAAGGTGGACCCATGACCTAGTGAGGGTTGCGGGAATCCGATGAATGCAAGACGCAGAAGACCGCTCGTTATGGCGGCACTTGGGTGAAGCCTATGTCTAACAGTGGATGTCTTTCGGCTGAATTGATGATGATGAGAAGATTATTCCTATAATTTCTATATTTTGTAAAATGTTAGTAAAATGGGATGGTCTGGAGAAGATTTTGTATGCATATGAAGTCAATCTTCGTGCTACGTTATTAGTCCAGGTGTAATCGATGATTTCAAATTTTTGTTTTCTGATTAAAGTACGAGTATCACTAACGAGGGATTGTTAGTAATACTTTTTTTGAAGACATTCAAAATATTCTATTAGACTAGGGTTTGACACGTTCTGAACTACAAATCCTCTGTTTGTAAACCGGGTGTTAATATTAATGTTATTTGAGTAATATTGTAACAAGTTGACAGTGTAATTCAAACATCACAATTACGTACGCCAACATGTAAAACATAATTGGTTTAGGTACTCGTACATTGGTACGAGTACCAACGGGTTGCCAATAACGCTACATTTTTTTCAATTAATGGCTTGATTATATATGCGACCACATCGCCAGCCTTGTTTAGCTGAAACAGAAAGTCGCTAAGTGATATGGAAAAGATGAATTAAGAACAAAGCAATGACGGTTACAATAATTAGGACAGTACGCACTTTATTACCGGCTGAATCTTATAATCTGCAGTATAATCTGTAAATCAATTTTAGAACAATTTCTTTGTTAATTCGCTATCACATCGTTGCCGTAATGTTGCTTCACAGTTATTTAAAGGATGCTTCAAACCAGCGCTGGGTGTCGGACGCCCAGAAAATACTGAGGTGGTCATCCTTTCGGTGCGGGCACGCTCAACGTACTCCGTAATTTTGTGTTTTTATTTGATTTATTTTTTACTTTTTGTTAGTAACCGTTGTGTTGTGTCTGTAACGAATAAAAGTATTTCTATTCTATTTTATTAAATACTATATTCTATTCAAAATCTATAGAGATCGATCCAATATATATGTCATCGTCTGCCTTGCCTCC
This sequence comes from Leucania comma, assembly GCA_958295575.1. NCBI lineage: Eukaryota > Metazoa > Arthropoda > Insecta > Lepidoptera > Noctuidae > Leucania > Leucania comma. The sequence goes on along the minus strand of OY282480.1, from coordinate 12,849,458 downwards.
CAAATAGCTTTAGATCGGTTTCCAGTCTAACCGCAAGCGGTTGAATACCCCTATTTTAGATGGAAGAACTATCTATCAAACCTCCTGAACTTAGTTACTGGACCCAATAAAGAAGTAATCTTCACAAATAATTTCTAACTTAATAACAGTCTTCTAGAAAACTAATTTAGTAGTCTTAGAAACTTAATTTAACAGGTTCTAATTGCAAGTAAACAAGTTGATCATTAGTCCATATTCTATGCGAGATAAGCTGCATCAATAACACTGATTACACCTGGTAACTTGCTTCTATACTTTCTATTAAGGCCGTAGTGTCACAGTAAGCGTAGAGCAATTGGTTGTTCGAATTACCTCCTTTCGTTTCCTTAATCAACCAATAGAAAACAATAAACTTGGTCGTGCCTTCCAATTGTTATAACCGTCATCATCATCATTCAGCTCAACAAAGACTTCCCTTACAATTTCTTATAGGTTATTATCGGAAGCCCTATAATTATAGATATGCTACAAGTACCTACCTACTTTTTTTTTTAAAAAGTCCTTCCTACTCGTACCTTACAACCTTACTTCCCGCCAGTAATTATTGAAAGAGTACTAGTTACATCGAGGAAACGATAACTGGATCAAAGTCGAGATTAATCCACAAGTTCCATGATACGTACCCGTCTATAGTGCCACTCGATTTATCTGATGATACTTAGAAGTACTGTACGATAGGATGACGGAAACGGGAATGGGGAAACTGGCGTAACTTGTTATATATAAATCTCTATATGTTGTCTGTTTTTTGGGAATTGTCATCTATATTAATATTATAAATAGAAAAGATTTGTATTTATTTTTGAATTTTTTTTTTTATTTGGTATACCAGGCATGCTTGCCCCAGTCGGTAATGTGCTCCACTTGCAAAATTAAGACATTCATTTATTTGGTGGTTATTTGAGCCGATCTGCTAGTGTGACAATATGACGCATGACGGCGGAGTATCTTCAATGCAATGCGTATCTTAGTTTTGCTAGTGGAACACGTTACCGAGTTGGGTACGTAGGCCTGGTTTTCCCTAATAAATAAACTCAAAAACTACTGGACCGATTTAAAAAATTCTTTCACCAGTCTGTAGGATACTATTTTATCAGTGAGTGACATAGGCTATATATTTTCTACTGTTACGTGGGCGAAGACACTGCCAGGAGCTAGTATTATATGACTAACGACCCGCCCTAGCTTCGCTTGTTGTTATAAATCCTAATTCTCTACTGTACTAAGTATGTAATATACGCCAAATCTACTTCAAAATCCACTCTGTCTATTGTTTATGAGTTGATACGTTGAGTTTTTTTTCGGTGTTTCTTCTCAGGGTAGTCAGCTAAGAAACATCGGCCTCATCTAGTTTAAATTGACAAAAAAATTTACGTGTAAAATTATTTTATAAAACCTATTTGCAAAATAAATATTATTTATCATTTAATATACTTACAACGTTAAATTTTGAACGTTTTAATCCCGTAGAGGGTCAATCCGGTTCATGAAACACTATCGATTTGTAAAGCGAAAATAAAAAACAAACTACTTTTTTCTAAAAGTCGAATTAATATACCTACGCATGTACGAAATTAATTAATTTAAGTAAACGAGTCAATGACCTTGTAGGTAGTTGTCGATCGTTGCGTCCTAACTACCTACAGGTTATTGAACTCACCCAGCTGGTGATTACTTAAAGAAGGATATGTAGATAAATTATTAGGTCTCTCTGCATAGGTAATCTTGACTCCAACAGCTGAGGAGTTTTCCTTGATATACATAAGCTAATCGCAATCAACAACTCTTTCATTTTGTTCGATATTTTGTAAATGTAACTGATACTAAAACTATCGCCTTTATCGATAACTCGATTAGATTTCGAATTGATTTTAGCCGGGGCGTCGACTCCGTAGGTGCTCGGGGACTTTTATGATAAAATAAAAATAGCTTCATAATTCAATAGTTTTAAGTAAAAGGTAATAGAAATAGTGTGAATTACTCCTATACAAAGTTATTTCTCCTTGAAAAATGTGAAATTACAAATGGTATAGATTTGACAGCCTTTAAAATTTTGACGAACTTCTCAACTTCAATTCTTAATACGGAGGCTTGTATTCTCCGTCAACAAAATCTTAACATCAATATTTGTTATATCTACTTTAATCTACACACAAGATATCAGAGTATCTAAATCTTTCCTTCCTGGTGGCTGTCGTCATCAGTTTACTTCGAGTAAGGATGTGCTCTTTCGACGCGTCTGATAACAGATCCTGTAAACATCGCATCATCACGCTTGATAAGACGGTTACACCGTTTGCGATAAATGTCGAAGCTCTTTAGAGTCTTCACGTCGATATAATACTCATTTTTGACTCTTATGACGGTGTAGGAAAACATCGTGACGAAACTGGCATGTCCTAGAACCAAAAATTCGAACACCTGTGACATCCACCAACCTGCTCTGGGCCCGCGTGGTAAATTACGGCCCATTCGCCCTCCTAGAGAGGAGGCCTAAGTCCCAGCAGTAGGAACATTATAAGGATGATGCTATACTATGGTAAGACTACTGCCCCTAGAACTCTTGGAACAGATTAAAGTAGCCTGTTTGTAAACCACAGTGATATAGGAACACCTACATTTGTAAGTCACGGTTAATTTAACACATATTGTCGCTTCACCAGTGCAGTGGACTCAATAGGCTCTCCCCCGATACTGGCCTACAAATCATAAATAAAATGCCCTGCCCGGCCTTCGCACGAGCCATTCAATGAACAGTGAATCATGTTTTATCGCAATATTATCGTCAAACAGATGCATGTAAATTAGCGATGTAGTATGATGAGTTATAATTGAATGAAGAACTAAAATCTTCTCAATAATCAATTATGTGTTTTAGCAGAGTTGCCAATAGGTACTATAAAATGGCAATACATCTTCTTGGCCTCTTTTATTTCAAGAAAAGAATTGCCTAGGTTTTTTTTATGGCAGGTACAATCATCCAATGACATGCGGGAGATAGTGTCAGAATCTTGCTGACTAAAAACCTACCCCGTTCCTTCGTTGTCTATCATACCAGGGCCAAGCCTTCCTTTCTAAAGCTGACCCTTGGCCCCAATAGGCTTCGACCCTGCCTGCTTGTAGCTAGCAGGCCGGGCCTCTGAATTACCTAGGTGCACTATTCCGATCGATTGAATAAACTTGAATGTTATATGTACATAATAATATGTACCATCAAATACACTTCCGCCTGACCAGCGTTAAGTTCATTTTTGCTTGCGCACGTTTGTTTAGTTTGGCGATTTTTTTAAAGTAATAAAGCAGAAATCACCGCATTGGAACATCTTTGACGTTGAAACGGCTGAACGAATTTGGATAAAATTTGTAATTAAGGTAAATTATACCTAATATATGGATACAAAAAAAACCCAATACCAAATTGTATCCATATATATTAGTTATAACTTACCTTAATACATTTGGTATTGGGGTAGTAATATTTTATAATGATGGGGGAAGTAATAACCTCTTACAGGCAAAGCCAGTTTCAGAAGCTAGTGTAGTATAAAAAATAACAAAATAAAAAAAGGTCAAGATACTTTTAAGCAGATGCAAATGTATGCAAACCACTTTGCAAATTCACAGGCGCCCTTCGCTTTTATTAGTTTAACAAAAAAGTGATAAAAAAATGAACCTTCTTTACAGGAGACTAGCTTATGCCAGCGGCTTCACACACGTGAAAGTATTAGTTTCTCCATAAAAACTTGGGATCCCCGTTTCATCCCTTTAGAAGGTGAATTTTGAAAAATCCTCTCTTAGAGCTTGCCTACGTCAGAAAAGGAAACTGCAAAACCAGGCTCCTAGTCCCAGTTGCGGCTATGCTTTGATATGTCAGTCAGTTTCTCCTTTTATATACACCGTTTTTAATCGTTTTAATCCCGTGGAGGGTCAATCCAGTACATGAAACACTATCGATTTGTCAAGATAAAACAAAAAATAAAGTACTTTTTTTCTAAAACTCGAATTAATATACGCATGTACGAAATTAATTTCTTTAAGTAAACGAGTCAATGACCTTGTAGGTAGTTGTCGGTCGTTGCGTACTAACTACCTAAAAGTCATTGAACTCGCCCAGCTGACGTTTACTTAAAGAAATTAATTTCGTACATGCGTAAATTAATTCGAGTTAAAAAAAAGTTTTTTTATTTTTTAATTTTATCTTTACAAATCGATAGTGTTTCATGTACCGAATCAACCCTCCACGGAATTAAAACGATCAAAATTTAACGGTGTATAATTATAGATAATAAATAATATGCTCGATATTTGCCATTAGTACCTACCATGATTACCAAGTACCAACCCTTTGCCAAACATTTGTCGCCCAGTCAACAAAGTCCAATTATAAGTAGGTGATCTGTGGCCAAATGAATCTAGATGAGAATGATCGTCTTGGAAGCTTTCCACGTGGACCTTGGTTTGACACGAATAACAACAGCTGCATGACATCTAGCGTATTATATTATGAGAGATTCAGAACAAACTGAAAATGTTACTGTAGGGCTTAGCGCTTTTAGATAGGCGAAGAAGATATGTAAATAGATTGTAAGTCAAACAATGTACATAAAATAAAATCCTTGAAGAGGTAGTTAGATGTGTAGCTACAAATCGTGTAACTGAAATTTGTCTGAATTCCGGCTTTCCGCATGTTATAGTGAAATCTCCGAAGCGGATATTTAGTTGAGAGCTGTAACTGCATCAAAATTAAATTGTGGAAACACTTCTTATCTAAATCAGCGTGGCAATTTATTGCATTACCTCTTAACTTTTTCGGGTGACCTACACTATTTTTAAATATATAGCAGAAACATAAATTAGGTATTACTTGACCAAAGGTTTAGAAATTTTCTGTACAACAAACAGATAAAGAAAATCGATGCCCTGTTCAAATTTGTAAAAGAGCGACGAGCCTCTTTATGGAAAATGATTTTCGTCGATACCTACACAGGTGTCTATCGGCCGCACGCATCGACAGCAAATTGACTGAAGACTGTTTAGTCGTTAGTTGCCAAGCCAACACAACCAAGATTTCATAAGGCCGTGTTTGCGGAGACGCGGCGCGTTGCGCTGTGCTTAGGGCAGTCCATCGTACATTGCCGTATGTTTGTGTTTGCACGAGCGATGACGCGGTCCGCTGCTGCAATGTTCGATGAAAGCCCAACGCGCCGCGCAACGCGCCGAGTCTCCGTAAACACGGCCTTAGGGGGCATTGTCCCGCGACTGTGTTGCTCAACACTGAGAAGATAGAGAAAAAGGATTAACGTATTTTAGTGGAGGGGTATAGTCCCTTGAAAATCTGGCCGCAATTATTAAATGCGCACGTACTCTGTTAGAGCCCCGCTAACCTTTAAATCCATTTTCTTTGCGAAATATTGATTGATTAACATATACTATGTACATTCTGAAGAACACTTAACCAGCAATTTTTTTGTGTAAACATATTTCTAAAGATCAAAGCCGTTTATTGTAAGGAGTGGGGAAAACAAGCGAAAAAATATCATGTTGGATCTTTTTTTTTTGGCAAAAGTAATAGTCTTTCGAAAAAATCATATTATGTTGATAATGTTGTACATGAATGTGTAATAAAACATTTTTTTTTTTCAAACCTATTGACCTAGCTGACTCCGAGGAGTAGACTTCAGAAAGTCACTGTTTTATAGCATTGCTCGGGAGTTAGGGCTAAAGTGGCTGTTTTGCTGTAATAAATAAATAAATAAACATGAAATGTAAGCTGTACACAGGAGATAAAAGGTCCCCACATGTCGCGCAACGCTCAATCTACAAGACACTGTAACGTCGCCTAGTGTCCCATAACTTGCTCTCCAATATTTACAACGCATTTACCTGACGACGGATATGTTGTTGGGGAACATTTCGTCCCCTAAGCTATACAAATCTCGCTCTTGCAATCTTGCCCGACGTCGCTTGTAACATCTACATGAGAGTTACGGTGAATCACGTCACACGTGCTACGTCAGGTCAGTGTCCACTGTCCCGCTTCAAGCTTTGTATTGTGAGGACGATTGTCGCCTTGTGTCGCGAAAGGGCAGTAGTGTGACCCAACGAGAGCACCCCGGACGACATCCTAATCACCACTGGATAGTCTGAACAAGGCAAATGTCGACCGAAGCTGTTCCACAAAGTCGTAAAGACTAGAGACATACCGCGCCCTAGTCTGGGGCTTTGGGGAGGTATGAAAATGCATACCAGGGCCCCGGATCCAAGGCAGGGAAGGAAGAGGGTAGGTTTTTAGTCAGTAAGAGTCTGACACTATTTCCCGCTCAGCCCAAGGGCGGGATTTGTCATTGGATGATTTTACCTCCAAAAAAAAATAAAAAAACGTAAATGTCTAGCGATACGTCCGCTAGTGAAAACGCGGCTTTATACACTAGTTGTGCTTGTCGTGCCCGTATCTACCTAAGTACTCTTATCTTCCTGAGTTTTGCTAATCCAGGATGTACTGCATAGGGGCAGCAATCTTAAATGCCTCGTATACTGATGGTGGCACGTGTAATTGGGCCACTCAGTTCCCTTTAAAACGGTTGAGTTAAGTGGGGCTGACGCACGCGTCATGCTCGTGAACGGGCGCCGTCAGTTGAGACTGGTCATCCTAAGAGATGACCAGTCTATCAGTGGCTTATTTCAATTTCGATTATTTTTTTTTTTTCATTATTTATCTACATTGTGCTCACATAATAGAAGCGACATGAAATACGTAACCATTATTTATGTAACTCATAATATGATTTAAAAGAGAGTCCATAGAGTTTCATGCACGTTTTTCTCCATAAAGATCTACGCTTTGAAACGTGCAATTTAGGTTCACTTTTTTTTTAACTGACCGACATTTTGACAATTCAAAAGTGCCTGTAATTGGTCTGTTCGAAATAAACGCCTCTGTTTTCTGTCAAATAGATGAGATGTCCCTACTTTCCTAAATCTTCTTGATCTTCACACTAGCTGCTGCTAGTGGCAAATTATCCCAAAGGAATATACTCCCGGGATATGAAATATCCTATATGTGCTAATCCAGGTCATGACATACCTTTATGACAAACTTCAACTAAATCCCTTCAGCAGTATCTCTCAAACCTTTTCAGGAGGAGGGAAACAAAAGACACCTTCAATAGTATATAACTTGACGGAGACTTGGGGCCACTAGCTCCATTTGCTCATGCAAAGGAAGTCAAACATTATTGTTCTAATTCTTCTGAATTTTTTTTGGGTAGCATTGCATGCAAACACGATGATGTGTCAATGGCAACGCCCCTCTCTGTTCATAATATGTATAGCAGGCTCGTGATGTTTATAGATAGGTAAGTACATCACTATATGTTTGGGACAGAAACGTATCGTTGCGTGCGTAAACAGAATCATAAGTCGCATGTATTTCATAGAACCTTGAAGCTAAACATCTGCAATCAACTACAAATAATGACAACATTGTCTGCTCATATACTGAAACCTTGTATACAGGATGACAGTCGTAATAGCGTGAGTACCTATCGTTGATCAAATTATGTAAGGTTAATCCCATCGCCATTGTTCTTCTTAGCAATTTTCAAGAGAATTTTGACCCATAGAATAGTCGGTCAGGGTAGTAAATGCTACCTTGGATATACAATACATGCATACTTAAGTACCTACATGCATATTTTAACCTAACCTAACCTAACCCAAGTGTTTAAATACCTTAAATATACTAATAACAGATCAATGTGAGGTAAATGCTCGCGACGCGTACCTATAGTTTGACCCAATGCCTACCTACTGGAATTAAGTCCCAACTCAGTGTTTTTTTTTACCCTAAATATTTATGTCTACAATCTCAAAGTTAAATAATACTTCGTCAGTAATTGATCGTCATTATATCACACTTACTCTGAAGTTACATCGGCAGCTCTCCGAGGCTGTCAGTCAACACGACACAAGCATCTCAATAAATAGCGAAATTGCAGACGGAACACTTTCTAGACATATCTTAGTACTTACTACGTAGGTCTATAAGTAACGTCCTTACTTTCACTTGGACTTTCCAACACGGTGTGTCCCTGTCCTCAATTGGGCACAGAGTGCCTAGTGTGAGTTTGTTTTACGCTAACGCGATCGACACGTTTATGACGTTCGAGCCTCCGATTGACCCGCTCCAAGCTCTTAACCAATCAGAAAGCCAAACGCGGCAAACTTTTCGATCGTGTTAACGTATAAACAATACACACTCAACGCACAGGTTCCCAACCACTTTCAAACAAAATTCATCATGTAACCACCATGGTGTGCTATTGTTTCTTTCTATAGTGCCATTACTAGAGCACTAGACTAAAGTACTTTTAAAGACATTTCAAATCTAATGAAACCTGCAGGCTTTCTAGTAAACCATGCCAACGCTTTTTTTTTTTGAAGAAGGAAGTCCTTCAATGACTTCTCCTTCTCTAGGGTGGAACGAGAGGGCGTGTCAGACTTTTACTGACTAAAATCCAGTCCTATATTCCTTCTTTGACTTGTGTTCCAGGACCTCAGGCTTTCCTTTTGGAAACCAACCCTTGGCCCTCGTAGGATTCGGCCCTGCTGAGCCCCTGTGATTTTGCTGACATCTCTTTGAGACGCGCGTGGAAAACTATGCGCCGTCGACTACTTGAGTTCGGTCCGGACGGTTACCGGTAAGCTGGACAGCGAGTTATTCTTTGCTCGTCGTCCACAAGCCCACGCCTACGGGGGCTGGAAATCGGAGTCGGGGTTCTGGCGGCTGAGGCGTTCCCTCACAGTTGCCCTTTGCGTTTTAGGACCACGGTCACTCTTTCGAAAAATCCTGCAGCCGTGGCAGGAAAAGTCTGACACTCTCTTTGATCCTAGAGAAAAGTTATTGGATGAATTCCCGATTTCAAAAAAAGGTGTTAACTTCATTGATCACGAAACATTTCGAGAGGGCTTGTCAATCCTATATATTTTTTTCACTCTTGTTTTTTTTTTACTTTACCCCACACTAAGAATTACTACCATATCGTAGGTGTGTTCATGTACGCACGACACAAAGACACGGAACAATTCATCTGTAGAGTACAGGCCTTACAAATAATCGTTGCTTAAATTAAAAGAAGGCTCAAATCACAAACTTTTGTTAAAAAATATTTATTCTGAAATAAAACATTTTGTATTGTGAATTTGTTCCGTATGGGAAATGTGGGAATCGAACACACGACACGCAGCGTATCAGCGTACACTCAACTACTGGGCCGATAGCCTTGCTTTGCAAAATGTTACTTGTAAATGCTTTGATGACTTTTTTCTAGACCTTATAAGAAATAAAGAAAGAAAGAAAAACTTTTTATTTGCCGGATAAAAGCGCAAGTTACAGGTTAACAAAGAATACCTAATTAATTTTGTGGGAAATATGCGCCACGTCCGTGCAAAACGGCCGAGCACTCAGCTTAATGCCGTGACCACACGCAGAATGCGTCTACTACGCTGGTTTTCAGTGCGGGCCGGTGATACGTTCTTATCACTGACGTCTATTTAGTGGTAAGTAAAGAGATAGCTCCAGATCAATGGTACTCATATATATACTCATGCCATTTGCTATGGTTACGCGCAGCCCCCCACTTCGACTGCTCATTCAAGGTCGCCCGTCATGGTGGTTCAACTTGTGTGACGAGAATTAAGTACTCGTATAACCGATTTTCGGGTCTCAAACGAAGTGAGGGGCTGCGCTTAACCCATAACAAAAGGTTCAACTTATTTGCCGAGTACTATACCTATTTGCAAATTAGATATCGATCGACGATCCCCACTCGCGACTCTAAAGAGCTCATGTTAGAGTATTATTAAGACTATTTTTATCCCATTCATACTAGCGGAGTCGTTCGCACGAAAATAGAGCGTCAATAAAAGTATTTATAGGTAATGTTTATTTATTCACTTTTTATATTACTACGTTGGTCTCTTTGAGGCGAGGAGCCATAAATTTAGCGTGTACATTAAAAAATAAAAAAGCTAATAGCACTGGTTTCTCGTAATGTGCGTAAAGAATTTTTATTTAAAAGTGATTGAACTTTTAAGGTGCAAATTGACTGGATTGTCAAGAACCTATTTAGGTTTCTACTGTTACAGTAAACACTAGTCAGTGAGGTAGCTCTAATGATCGTAACTTCTTTTAAAGAAACAAACAAAATTGGGACAATATGGACTTGTAAACTATACATAATAAACAAGCAATTAAAGGAATCTATAAGCAACGTTTTATTTATTAATTTTTTTCCGTGGATCTAACGTATTTATTGCGTCACTGGGGGTAAAAATCTATTCGAAACAATCGATTTTTTTTCTGTTAAGTACATGCATAGTATAAGTTGATTGCATATCTTTTTTAACCACTACAAAAACTTCCTCCATGTTGTCGCATAATTACATCAACAAAGTCAAGATTATGCGGCTACACTAAAGACTCAGTGAAAGTCGAATTAAAAATTCGTACCCGTTTGTTACGTTGTCGGATATGGATACCGGTAAAACGGTAATCTCACACGTTGAAGTCAGTAAGTTTAATATTCTTCAAAAGCATTTAACAAAAAACCTCTTAAAAAACTTTCTCGATTTTACTTTATTATTTCGTGTTATACATATATCTACTCTCTCTATCTCCGGAGCCACCGACTTGCATCGGCAGTAGGATTCATAGAGGATTTGCTTGCAACCTATTGTCGCACAAAAATATTCATCGTAGCCAGAACCAGCATATTATGGGATGAGAGGAACCTTGGGGTTTTAGTCTAAGGCAGAACAGGACCCTTCTTTCCTTCCCAAGAGTATGAGTATCCATAAGTAATTTCCCACACTTAAAAAAATCTCATAAAAAAATAGGTACCGCTGTCTTTAGTGCCATACCCAATCCAACCAAAGTCTTCGATAAACAATCAAAGTAAAGCAATTTATGGCAATCAAGAAATGTAGGCGAGCCACGTAATTCCTATTTTAAATTCATAAAAGAACCGCAAAATGAAAGCTTTCATTCAACTACACGAAACTTGTAAAGCCCGGCTCACACGCATCATTTCTTTCGAACCGCAATATTGAAACCGCAAAAGTGAACAAACAATTTTGTAAGTTACAATCAATACATCTTACAAGTCATACTTCAGTATTAAATAGGCGCGTCTCAATTAGTACATGTAATTGTCTGTTATGAATTGCTAATTTAATACTTTTGACCAGTTGGTTGACTTTTAAACTTCATTTTTCATTATTAAAGACTTGTGTGTGTGTTTTTTTACTGGATCTTCCTAAAAAAAAACAATACAATAACTTACCTATTAACTGAAACGTTTTGTATTTTTTAATAATAAAACGATCGCGTTTTAACCTGACCGCAGTCAGTCAAAACTGGTTTTGACTCATTAATCGTGTAGACTGTAAATGTTACAGGCAATCATGAAATATTATACATACCATCGCACCTCATTATACGAATATTTAAAGTTGTAATTTACATTGAAGCAAAAACAATTCGAGAATGAAAACCAACTTACCAACTGTGGTAGAAAAATGATAAAACCAATCATCTTTGTGGTTTATGCAATAAATAGACCATTACTTGGTAGGCACACAGGATCCCAAGCAGCACGCAAGCGTATCAAACATCAATAAAGCAGCCGATATACAGCTTAGAGCTGTATAAGGGCTGTACAAGGGTGTAAAACACAGCTTTAGGCTGCATAAAGGTATCCGCGTACGCTTATGGTTCTATATCAGAGTATTTTAGTGTAGTGTAGTATACTCAATTAAACAGCTTTAAGAGTTTTTTGACACTTAAGGCTGCGTTTTACACTTAAAGCTGTATATAGGCTGTATATTGCACGTCACCACTTCCTTTATACAGGTCTAAGTGTTATATTAGTGTAAAATGATACTTATTGCTGTATATTGGTGTAAACGAAGTCCATTATACCTCTTATTCGTTTGGTGTAATTGTACACTCTTATAACTATTGTGGTGTTATAACTACTGCCTACAAGGGTGATATACAGCTATAAGAGTAAATGAACGCTATAGTACAGCGTTAGGCTGTATTACTAATGGAATCACTCGGATTGTGTTTTTGTGAACATCAATATGGAGGAAAAGACCGGTCAAGTGCGAGTTGGACTCGCGCACCAAGGATTCCGTAAAAACTTACTCGCACCGTGTCCGTTCTATGGGCCCTATGATTAAAAAAAAAGAAATTCAATTATCTCGAAAACGGTGCGTCCTAGGTCAAAAATAACCAAAATTTTAACCCCCCTGTGACACCCCGTGCAAATACCAATAGAATACAAAAACGTAAAAAAAAAAATTTTTTTTCGTGATTGAATTGGAGCAAGAATTCATTCCAGAAAAAAAAAAATATCCGAGCAATTGGTGAATATTTTAATATAAAATAAAACTAAAGGCACATAACTCATAAGGCCATGAAACTTGGAACCTAAATAGTTTCTATGGTTGAGGTTAACCCAAAACTACAAAAAAACAAAATGCTGTAGGTATTCTGTACCAATCAACTAAGGGTGGTGAAGAGAAAACATTGAATTAAGAGGAAGGTCAAAAGGAAATATTTAAATATTACAAATACAGATAATTTATTTAAATACAACAGACAGTAGAGATAGTAAAGTATAATTTATTGGAGAAGATAAAGTAATAGAGCACAATCTGCTTCTTCAATGATGATAATAATAGACTTTATACGCAGCATTTTGATGTAATCCCACGATGATCTGGAGGGTTAGAACTGTCATCCTTCACCAATGCGTCCGACGTCTAATCACTCGCTTAGTAATTTTAGATCGCCTTCTGATTCTCGTGACCTTGATATTAGACCAATTCAAAGGCCTTATTGTACCTTTTCTGAAAAATAGATGAAAGATCGGTTACAAATCTTACTCACTACTTCACAATAAGTATATAAATTGTTAAATTGTATTCGGAAATATGAGATTTAGTCGTAGGTAGCTGAGGATTTTTTATTCCTTATACGTATCTCTAAAGATGGTTAGAAATGTACGTACTTGTTATGAACAATTACACAGATTATGGAGTAAAAATACTCTATTATACAGCCTAAGTCGTAAAAATACTCTATTATACAGCCTAAGTCGTAAAAATACTCTATTATACAGCCTAGGTCGTAAAAATACTCTATTATGCAAGCTGTCGCCATTTTGCAATGTACATAATGATTTTATAAACATAATAAAAGGCTTATTTGGCAAAAGCCTAAAGTCATATCATGATTATCAGCTTGAATTACGGTTGATTTGCATTTATACCTATTATATCAACATATTTTTTTAATATAACCTAAAAAAATAATAACATTACTTACCGTATTTACTATTTTCCTTGATGTTAAAATTGATTATTTCGCTGGCGCGTTAATATTTTCACCGAAAATATACACACTTTTACAATGAAATTAAATCGGCACTATAAATTCACCATATTATTAAGGTCAACAAGTCCAATTTAACATATTATATTTAAAACTAAATGTATATGGCGTAGTCGCCATTAGTAAAATATTATAAAAAATAATCTTTAAGTTTGGATTCTTTCGTATTCTTACACCAATTAACAGCTTTTTGCTGTATATGATAGTTATAATTGAATATCTGTAGAGTTAAAGTGTAATTGTACACCGATATACAGCTTAGGGTGTACAAAAACGCCTTTATACAGCCGATATACAGCCAACACGCAGCCAATGTACAGCTGTTATTCTCCACTTACACTTAACGCTGTATATAGGCTGTATATGTGGGCCCTTTTTGGAGTTACAAGGGCTGTATATAGGCTTATACAGCCTATATACAGCTTACTATACAGCTTAGAGTGTAAACCTGAACCTATATACAGCCCTTGTACAGCCTTTTGTGCTGCTTGGGATGAACGGAAAATTGATGCACAACCTGTAACCATGATCCGCATAAAATTCTGTGAGATTTTTGTCACTGTAGAACTTAAGGAACACAATGTGAGTTTTATTCAGTAAAAGTCTGATTCTCTCTCTCACTCCACCCTGAGCGGGCGAAGATAATTGATTTCTCATTCTCAAAAAAAATCTATATCTAGAGTAGGAACTTTCGTCGACTTTTTGAAGTTTTTACGTTTTTTTTTCTGCAGAATTTCTTAAATTACCCTATGTTGGTATCACGTTATCACTTAGGGATACTCAGAGATTGTGTGTTACATTTATTGTAAGGCTGATTTTGACGGTAAAACATAGGTATGCAGCGGAACCAGTAGTACTAAACTGGCACGTGTGAGTCAAAGGAACACCACTTTCAATAACCTATCTATGTATAAGTTCTTACAGTCGGTTTTCATCGGCTGCTCGCGTGCCTCGAAGCCATAATACGACGAAACCAATAACTTAAAGCTGCGATAAAACGTAAGTCCCCATTCATGGAAAGCAATTCAGTCTGATGCATACACTTGGACGATGTGCCCCGATTGTCAGTCTCGGCGAACCGACGTTTATTTAAGTAAGATATATGAAGGACACTTTGAATGACACTTTATAAAGTTTTGAAAGTCTGTATAATAGAATTTACTTATGGCTTATTTTCCACTTTAGCTGGAGGATTGAAGTTGTGTAAAGTAGGGTTTTTTTTAAGGTGGGCAATCATCCAATATTGACTTCTCTCGCGCTATGGAGCGTGAGGGCGTTTCTTTTTGCCCTACTTTGACTTCCAGGACAACGGGTTTCCCATGACCCCAGTAGGCTTCGGCCCTACTGGGCCCTACGGCTGATATCTCTATGAGGTGCGCGCGGAACACCACGCGTCGATGACGACTCGGTCCAGGCGGTTATCAGACGGCCAGACGGCGAGCTACCCATTGCTCGTCGTCCGCAAGCCCACGACTGTGGTGGGCGTTAAGTAGGGCTGTGACAATGTGACTTCGTTTCAAGTCTTCCTAAATTCAAGTTCTATGAAAAGGTCGCCGCATTGTCATCTCGCGTGTCTTTAAAATCCTTTATATGAAAATTCTTTACATGGTTCTATTTGATTGATATTAGATAGAGATAGTTAGCATGCTTATCTTAGGATAATTACTGATATTTTTACACAAATGTTTATATGATGGGAGTCTAAGAAGCCTTAAAAATCAAGCCCATAAAACCTATACAATGTATGTTGATGTATGTTACGGATTACAAAAATACAAAATGTTCCAATAAGTGACCTCTGAATGTAAATGCGTTGTTATTGAATTAAGTCAAATGACATGTAATTGATCAATTACAGGTTTCGGAACATACTAATAAGTAGGTACGCTCGGCAATTGGAGTATGGCCCTAATTTTGTACCCAACTAAAGCCGGGTACAGACTGCTGTAATGTAACATGCAAAGGATCATTTCATAAGTGTAGACTCAGGGTGCGCACGAACCGAGCATGCACCTACCTACTCGCATCTGCTTCTTGAGTTGAAATGTTCTGTTCGCGCGAGTAGCCTGTACACTGCGACAATGTGGACTGCCAATTCTTTCATTGCGTGTTAAATTGCATGTAACGTTACAGTCTGCACCCGGCTTTACTATTGCAATGATGATTCATTTTATCGAGGGAATGGGTGTAATATAATTCTCTATCGATTTGAATGAGTACTTCATTTAAATTGATAGCGAATTTGACAGATTTTGTTACGATAATATTTTCTCAATTTATTTTATAAGTAGCAGAATGTTAGGTACCCCGCGACATGTTAATTTCTGCCCAACAGCCGAGTCTGGGTATGCATAGTAACTCGGATTAAAATTTTGGTAACTGCATATTATAATATGCAGTTACCACCTACCTACCTACTCGATTTTTTTTATAAATATCTTGGGCGCTCTTATTTTTTAAAAAATACTGCGGATGACTATAATATTCATCTTTAAAAAAAATTAACAACAAAGGAGGCTTCTTCAAAAAATCCTTTAGAGAAACATTCCATATATCCAGACAGACAAACATTCATTTGTCGACACTACCGCTTTTCTAATAAACGATCGATCTCATCCAATTTTATTAATATCTCATCCTTCTAAAAGAAATTATTATAAAACAGGAAACGGCTGCCAGTCCCTCTCGTCGACAGTTAATTAAAGAAAATATGGGAATAGAAATTCAATTAAAGCATAATATTAATTCCTTTGAGACTTTCATCCTTCCACTTACTTTCTTGTGAATTTGACAAAAAAGTAGCTTTTTAATGGTTTCCTTCCTTTGATGGAGCAGAAAAGCAATATAATTGAACTAGAGTCTGCCAGCGGCTTTACTCGCGTTTTTTTTTGTTTTTTTTTTTTTAAATTTATATTGCGATCCCCGCACTAGTTTATTAAAAGAACATTCACTCTAGCCTTGAATACCCCTAAATTATAATCTGACGGGAAGACCGCAGAAGGCAAACTGTTCCAGTCCTTCTTTCTACGCTACTACGTATAACGACGAGGCAAAACGCTTAGTCCGGACCGTAGAAGTTTCAACAATGTAAGGGTGGATATTCGCCGCGTGAAAGTCGGTTTCTCCATACAAACGGTAATATGTCAGTCAGTCATTTTCTCCTTTTATAGATATTGAGAAGTAGTTTTTGTTCCGTTTGAAAATAAGAATGAAGTTTCAAAATAACATTGAAGTTTCAAAATAACAATGAAGTTCAAATTAACAATGAAGTTCAAAATATGAATGAAGTTTCAAAATAAGAATGAAGTTCAAAATAAGAAATGGAGTAAAAATAGATTAAAAATGTTTTACTATTTAAAGAAGTCCTAGAGACTAGAATTTTGCAGCTCAGATTTTTTCATTTGAGTTCTGTTGTAGGTATAGGGAAACACCAAATGCAATTGGTTTTTATTTTAGTCTTAACTTTTATAGTGAAACATAATAATGTTTTTGCTTTAATTACTTAAGCCCCAAGCGAACACCGGCGTTCGCACACCTATTGTCTTTCTATTTTGTCTATAATCACGGTACCTATTCAAAAGATTAAGAAAAATTTAGGCTTCTCACAAACTACGAACAAAATTATTTTTCAATACTTACTCGGAAACCTGCTCTTCATCTCTCTCTTTTTTTTAATCCGCACTATTGCGCTAGCTTTCCGTCACTACTATTTATTGCATTTATTGTATCATGCTGGGCACTGAGCGACCCCCACGAGTCGCGCATCAACCCCATTTATTTGTATCTGCGTAAGTGTATTGAAAAACGTCGTTTGCTTCACGTGGTTTGTCACTGCAGCATTCGGCTCCATAAGAATTCCGCCTCGGACTCAATGAACCTACTCTAAATGAATAATTTCTTAAACGGCAATTTTTTTAATTGCTTTAACTATCTTGGTCAACAAAAATATTGGCAAAAGTGAAATTACCGAAATGTCACATAAACTAACATTATTAGAACTAAAAAAAATCCTTATCAGTATACACAGTTCCTAATCACGACAATCAAAGATTTCCTGATCGAGGACCATCGCATGTCAATTGACGTTGCATGTCTTTGCTGTCGTATTTCAGGCTGAAAATGGATGAGTATCATAAAACTTCAGTATAATTTACTGGGAACCGTACTTAAACCACTGTGTTTAAGCCGTAATCATTTGCATGCAAGCGTGCCCGCTGCATGCAGGCTATATGTCATTAATACTAGTTGTTAGGTAGGTAGAAATAATAATCAACACGTTAGTAACCATGCTGAATAATGGTGACCACCAATACAAATGTTCCATTTACGCCACGTCGGGTAATGGTGACCGACACGACATCCCTTACTTTGACTTACGTTTACAAGTGATTGGTCTCAAGCGCATCACACTACAAAAAGGCGATGCGTAGAAAACAAGAAAGTGTGCGACACTAGTGTGGTCACTAATGTGCTTTGAACTCTGGTGAGTTCAAAATGGACTCAAATGTGTGACAACCGCCAATACTAAATAAGCACTTATAAACAAGTTGAAAAATTGGCGTAAAAAACGGAGTAGCGCATCTTCTAAGTACGATCGGCCAAAGTTCCGCAAGCTCACCTTAAGGGCGAAAATTGTATAGGAAAGCACACGTCTCGATCTCTCGATTCGTGTTTTCTCACAAGCTGCACACACACACTGGAATATTTTCTTAACTGAGCATGCGTAATTTTAATCGACTTTACCTTGTAGGTACCTATATGTCAATTATTCTCAAAATGGTCATTAATCCCTTTTTAATGGAAATAGTTGTTTTTTTTTTTTATATTTCTATTGTCGACATATACGTAAACTCCACACACATCGGTCTATTTTTTCCAAACACATTCCCTAATTCCCATGACGTGTTGAACTAAAATTTTCCAAATAAAAATTAATTACAAGTTACTTAGTCTAATTAGTGGTCGATCAAATAAAACGGGTGTGTATGAAAAAATACGTGGCAATATAACAAAGAATTACGCTTGCAAACACAGGAGTGCCCCCAATTAAAAGTAGTCTCACAGGAATTCACCATAAAAAGTGATGGATCCAATCATTAGGTAGGTACCAGGAAAAACATATTAATTTAATTATTAAAAAAAAACACATTTGATAATGTATATGAAATTAATGGCAACCATTATGATTAATAAACGCCACACACACCACACTGGACGATGTAAATAATAATTAATTAGCGAAAGTTAAATGGTGGTATCGGTGACATTGTAATTAGTCGTATACAATACTATAATTATGTCGGTGTATAATATGATAAGCGTGCGTACAATAGTACATTTTGATACAAGTGGGGAAAGTTTGTCATTGCAGCCGAGGCGAAATTCACCCGAGCCGTACAGGCGAGGGTGTTATGAAGCCGAGTGCTGCAGTGACAAATCTCCACGTGTATCAAACGACGTTTTTCAATACACTTACGAAGAAATACGATGAAAAATCCACCAATAATCTATCTTCTATCGGAAAATTACGACGCATTTTTGTTCATTTTGTACTGAAGAAATTTTTCCAAAGTTACCTAATAATTTAGTTTTGATTTAATGGCAGCAGACTTTTTTACCTCAATCACATAATCTGGTAGCGTAGCATCTAAAGGATTCTCTTCAAATCTTCTTTTTCAAAACTATCACAAATGAATAAGTTAGTTAATATTAGGTGTACTTTTTTCCCGCGCATAACCTTTGCAGGTTGAAGAAGAAGCAAAGGTATCAAACCGTATACATCCTAATATTAAAAATATTAAAATCAAATATTTTTGAATTTAGAACACAGATAATTGTTAATTTGTTGGTATTAACAAATTATTGCTTACGTAATCATGTCTATTTATTTTATTCTGTTCAAAAACACAATTAAAATTTTCATTAAATATTAAAACCTTAAAAATATCCGCCTCTTTGCTTTAAAAAAAAATAATAATCACTCTTGACCATGATGAAATAGGAATGAAAAAAGCCCTTGTTTTGATAAATTGAAAAAAAGCACGCGGGTGATAAATATGCCATATCGAACCTAATCGTATTGCGATAAAAGGCAGTTTTCGAGTAAGTGTATTGAAAAGTAATTAAAAAAACAAATACATATCTACGTAACCGCGCGTTATTAATCATGAATAAACCTACATAAAATACGCGGCATCTAAGTTGAACCAAAATGCAATCGAGCTTAAATGTGCAGTAACAGATTTTCGGGTCTCAATCGAAGTGGGTGGCCATTTTGGTTCTACTTATTTGCCGTGTAGTCTACCTATACGTTTGAAAAGTTGTCATGAAATACACACTTAAAAGAGGCAAGACTCTTTAAGTAGCTCAATTGCTTGTGCTTATAGAGGTATGCGGGACAGGGTGTGATACCCCACAAACCTCCATTCAAAAGAGAGGATCCTCCGGCCAAACGGGGGTTCTGTCTTCTCCGGACAATTTACTGTCCGATAGTTTTTTCGGACTGTTGTATTATGTAGATATGTTTTAATCGCGAAGGGGTAGAGGATGTAGGATTTTCTCTTTTAGTTCTTATGTGGCGATATAGATGGCGCTACACCCTATTCGTTTTTCCATACGGAAGTAAACCTACTGATGATCGGTGCTCTGTGTAGCTATCTAAAGATAGCTAAGAAAGCACAGATCATCTATATATACACCGTTAAATTTTGGTCGTTTTAATCCCGTGGAGGGTCGATTCGGTACATGAAACCCTATTAAATGTAAAGATAAAAATGAAAAATAAAGTACTTTTTTTTAAACTCGAATTAATTTACGCATGTACGGAATTAATTTCTTTAAGTAAACATTAGCTGATCGAGGTCAATGAACTGTAGGTAGTTAGTACGCAACAACCGACAACTCTCATTGACTTGTTTACTTAAAGAAATCTATTTCGTAAGTACATATTTATTCGAGTTTTAGAAAAAAAGTACTTTAATTTTTAATTTTATGTTTATAAATCGATAGTGTTTCATGTACCGAATCGACCCTCCACAGGATTAAAACGACCAAAATTTAACGGTGTATAAAAGCGAAAAGGTACCACTCACTTAATCCCAGAAATTACGAAACCTCAGAAACTATAACACCTTCTAATTTAAAATTTGCTAAGTAGGGTGTAGACGTCCGCTAAAAATGGATTTTACGAAACTCCACCCCTAAGGAGGTGCCAAATGTTATGTGAGAATATCACCACGGGCCCTGGGACAAAGGCAATGAATGGAAGGGTAGGTTTTTAGTCAGTAAGAGTCTGACACTACTTCCCGCTCCACCCAAGGGCGGGATTTGTCATTGGATGATTTTACCTACCGTAAAAAAAAAAAACCCGAAAGAGGTAAAACGGCGGTTGGAAGTTTGTATGGAGGAACCGACTTTCATGCGGGCGAAGCTGCTGGCAGAAGCAAGTAAAAAATTATATAATTTGTCTGTACATACCCTACACAGATGTTGCCGTTATAAACATAACTTCACGTAAAGAGCACACAGATTTGAACGTAATCTATAATTAGATACGCCAGGACTTAACGGGTCTATGTTTCTTGCACGTAAGTAAACATGGTGTGAAGGAAGACTACATCCCATAGCGATAACGGTAATAAACACAAATTTTTTCCATAAAAGTTACATGCCTGTAAAAAAAGCAATGTCTATGGTGGATTCGTGGGTTGGCAAAGGCATTGGCAAAAAGCCGAGTAGTCACCATAGTATACTGGTGATGTAAAATATGGATTTGAAACTTTGCCAAGACGCCAAAATGCCTACTGAATTTCTGAAAAGGGGTAGGCGAAGTTAATATCTTAGTGGTTTGTTCGTTCCACTTCTGAAGCAAATCCTTGATTTCACAGTCTTGATAAGGGTGGGTGCATAATTAAACATTTTATTTGTTGCCTTTGTTAAACAATATAATTATACCTATGTATTTATATTTATATTTTCAATATTTTATACCACTTAGGGCTTGCTTACGGAGACGCGGCGCGTTGGGAAGTCGTCATACATTGCCTTGTGTTTGCGGGTGCGATGACGCGGCCCACTGCTGCAATGAACGACGAACGCCCAACGCGCCGCGTCTCCGTAAACACGGCTTAAGAGTTAACATACAAACGCCGCCTAGTTTTGGAACCAGTCTGCTTTATTTTGTTACAAAACATGTTACCGATAATCATTTAATGATAAGTACATGATGTAGTATAAAAAATGTACTCGTAACTAGTTTTTTTTTTAAAACAAAATATTCTTAAATAACGATAATTTATTACCAACCAACAATAAATTACAGGAAAACAACGTTTTCCGACCAAAATGATCTGAAAAACTTCCAACCCCGCAGCCTCATCTGTCACTACTCCAATAAAACTGTCTGAAAAAGCTATTAAAGGCTTGTAAGACATAAAACATATAAAGGGAGGAAGAAGCCTCAACGTTCAAATACAAAGATCCCGACAATAGTGAAGGAGTGTACACTCAAACAGTTTTACGAGCACAGTTCTCTACAAACGGGCTATTAAACCTTCCTAAGCTTGATAGACAGTAGGCACCTATATAAGTAGATAGGCAAAGTCAGGGGAATTAATTGTTTACGTAGATACTTACGACTTTTGACAACAATTGAATCTTTACTAAGGTTCAAACTGGTTTGTTTGGCAGGATTTTTAAGTGTAGTTTAGTGGCTAATTTAGCTATTTCCAAATTAATATTGTGATGTAAAATTGGTGTAGTTTTGTAACTCTGTTTTCCACTTTGGCATGTCCCACTTTTCGTAAAAATATCACATTGTCTAAAAGCCAATGATCCTTAACCTGAAGGTGCTAAGCCACTTTGTTCCTGACTGTACCTGCCTACCGTTCTAGTATCTAGGCTCGTGAGCAAGTGCAATGAGGTACGTAGTTAAAAAATTTTTTACATAAAATTTTCCTCAAACATGCGAATTCTTTAATATTGAGGATACTCGCGTATATTGATAGAATTCGGTAAATTACTGAATTTGTTAAATTGCCTAACTAGTGTAAGTACGAGTAAGCAAACGCTTATATTTCAAGTCATATACTTTGTAGGACCTCCACAACGCAATAAAATCCTTGAATAATGACAAAAATTGACAAGTAACGAATCTAGCTGTTAATTGACTAACTGGAGGACATGACTCGGTATAGATATAGGTATTTACCCCTATATCTATATATAGAGACAACATAAAAGTTCTAGCTAGATAACTAGAACTCTTTTACTGTCAAAAATCTTCCAATATAGGTATAGATTTCGAAATTGAGTATTTTGACGTGTCAAACCATTACTTACTGAAATGCCAAATCGTCGCATAAGTTCGTTTGGTCAAAATACGCAACCTACTTATCTCATTCGATAGGAAATTCAACAAAGCACCGTTTAACGAATCTAGCTATCTAGAAACAATGGTGACGCGTTACGACTTCCACCGTGTTCACACAATTTGTCACCACCATCATCCAAAAATTCAGAAGGTCACGAACACAGACTTTATCGACATATGAACGTAAATGCTCTGCTAGAGGTACACTGCAAATGCTGTGCTAGAGGTACACTTCATGTCATCAACTGATAAAATAAGAGAAAACACCCGCAAAGTGCTACGGACCTATGTAAAAGTGCAAAAGGACGACTTTCTTAGATTTAATTTAATCTCCAGCATAAATTATTAAGGTAGAGTTGAATTGCTTATTAGTCTTTAAGGCTAGATTGTAATCAATTATTAAGAACTTTGTTCACACTAATACCTACAGTACATAAAAAACTAAGTAAGTACCTATAAGTAATTGAATGTTCAAAAGTAAAAACATAATCAAATGTTGTTCTGCACGATTACCAAAAACGGCAATAAAACCATGACCTTACCCACATTAATCCATCACGTAACTTAAGAAAATAGCTACATATATTATTTCTTATGTCATTCCAAATAAACGTAGTAGATGCTAACATAAGGACTTTTCTCGGTTTGAGAACATTCCCTAGAGATATTTCTCTAATGAAACATCCGACACGGAATGTCACTTCACTCACACGTGTACACACGATGCAATGTATTCGCAAAATGCAAGATATTCGTCTAATGAATCTTGAACTTAGTATACAACGCGTTCGAGCTTAAAATATTAACTTGCAGATTGAGTTTTCATAAAGCTATCAACGATATTTATTCAGTTCTTGTAGATTTTTCATTTGGATTTTAAATTATTTGTTTGGATTAAAATCAGAAGATTGAATTCTTTGTTTGTGTTTGTTTTCTTTGTTTTTGTTTTTTTTTTCATTGTTTTTGTTAGTTTGTTTTTCTTTTTGCTTTGACTTAAATTGTCACTTTTTGACCGGCGGAATAGGTGACATTAATAACAGTTCAACTACTCGGGGCCTAACATTTTTTTTAATGGTTAGAAATAGGTAATCAAACAACTTCTTCCGCTCTTCTGGATAAAGCGAGTGAGTGCCAGAATTGTACTGACTAAAATCCACTTTATTTATGCGTTTCAGGGCCACGGTGACTCTCCCAAACAATCCTATAGCTTTGTTTTATGCTGTTCATTTTGGTTCAATTTGTAGCGACATCTGTAGTGTCAGATAGGAACTGAAAAACTTAGCAGAAAAACAAATACTTCTAATTCTTACTCGGAATACCTAATCATTAAAGGGCAGATTATCCATAACAACATGATATTTTGCAGATTTACGATTAATTAGAACCTAAAATATGTACCTATACTTAACCTAAAACAGGTATACTTATGAAACATTTCCCATTATTATAATTTAGGTGTCTTCAAGGCTAGAGTGAATAGGCTCCTAACAAGTGCGCCACACCATCAACGATTACGTCACAGCTTACCATGAAGCGGGATTGCAGTCAAGCACTTAGTCTACATTACTTCAAAAAAAAAAAATACCGCCAGAGCAGCCAACTAACATACTCGCTCTATCATGGTATTTGCAAACGTTTTTCTATCTAATAACGGTGAGGGAAAACTTGTGAAATGAATATGTTAACATAAATAACTAATATGGCAAGGGTTCACAGTTATAATTGATACATGTTCTTCTAGATTTCCCAACGCTCCTGGCCTGGTTTCTATTGCCTTCCACAAACCGTTATGTGACACGGAATAAGGCATACAAATCCTGGACTATTATTTCCATTTTGGTAGAAACGTCACCTTCTCTAAAATTAAAATAATAATTAATTACTGAACATGTATACTTAGATACTTACACCGTTAAATTTTGATCGTTTTAATCCTCGTCACTATTTTTTTAAACTCGAATTAATTATGCGTAAATTAATTGAGGTACCTACGAAATTAATTCCTTTTATTAAACATCAGCTGGGCGAGTTCATTGACCTGTAGGTAGTCAGTACGCAACGACCAACAACTACCTACAAGATCATTGACTCATTTGCTTAAAGAAATTAGTACTAGTTTGAGAAAAATTGTACTTTGTTTTTTTATTTTAAACACTCCAAAATTTAACGGTGTATATTTACGCAGCTGCAGTTATAGGTATTTAAATTTAATCAAACAAAAGACTGCGGTTTTTTTCCAGGTTAGTCATTCAATCAACGACCATAATCCATTGCAAAGTATTTTACTATTCTAACAAAAATGCACCCCACAAACAATAAAAAAAAAACTATAAACTAATTTCAAACTTTTGTTCTAGTACATCTTCGACAACGGTTCCCGAGATGATGGTTTACTGACCAGAGACAAGTTCATGGAAGTAAATGCCAGGATGGAAGCTAGACGCGCCTTCATGAAAGCAGAGTGCACCAAGCACGGCCTTGACACATCCAGTCACAAATCTAACGCCTGGGAGTATCTCATAAACAGGCAGTATCATGTCATATGGTGAGGTTTTGTGTTATCATAATGGTTCTACCATCTTGAGAGACTCAAGTAGATGTTGCAAATGATCAATGAACAGCAGCCATCATCCAATTTTTTTTTAAAGTGGACTTAGTACGCGGCAAATAAGTTGAAACATTAGCTATGATTACGCGCAGAAAATATACTCGAAAATACCGATTTTAGCGGTAACTGTACTAAGTATTCAAGGTCAACCGCCATGATGGTTCAACTTATGTGACGAAGATTATAACCGATTTTCTGGTCTCAATCGAAGTGGTACCATAGCAAATGGTTCGACTTATTTGCCGCGTAGGTACTATAGCTATCGGAAATATGCACAAGAAAGGCATACCTACAGGCGCTTTACTTTGTATTATTTATTCCACCAACATTGCTCTCAAAATGATGAAGGAAAATCTCGTGAAGAAACCGGCATTTCCTAAAATCAAAAATTAGGAGACATGCAACATCTCCCAGCACTGGACCCGCGTGGTGGACTACGGCCCATTGCCTCTTCTAGAGACGAGGCTTGAGTTGATTAAGCTTATGTGAGAGTTTTATGTCTGTGTGTACGTAACTCTTGTGCAATAAGCCAATAAGGTACTTCTGTAATTACTTTCCACTTTGACTGAGCCGACAATTTAGTTTGATCAGAATCACACCTTCGCAAATTTCCACTTTGCGTGTCAGCATCAGAAATGTGTTTAACCCGAATTACGGACGAAAGTCACTTCTTTTTTTATTTGTTTCAGGTGCAATGTATTCAAAGCAGCGTCCACATCTTGGATGTACAACTTCAACCTGATGGCTAACTACACGGCAGCATTTTTAGACAAAACAAAAGAAGTACCACTAGAATTAGCAAGGAGGAAATACGCGAGGCCCACCACAGAAATGATTAAGAAGGCCCAAGGAGACTCCATCACATTTCTTATAGTTAGACATCCTCTGGAGAGATTGGCGTCAGCTTATAATGACAAAATTGTGCACGCGTGGCCGAAATCATTCCATGACAAGTTGGGACAAAGGATCATAAAGAGATATAGAAATGTAAAGACTTTTCCTTGTTTTAACATTTTGAGCGCCAATTTATGCCGAACGCGATGTGTCCTCCATAGCCAAGCTATAAATGTATAACGAATACTAATATATTTTTTCTGTTTTAAAAATAAACAAAGGCCGCTTTTCAAATAAAAACCTTAAGTAAGGTTCCTTGCATATAGTAAAAGTATGCACAAAACAAAGCATTTTTTATTGTAGTTTCATTGAAAATATTAATTCAAATTTTGTCTTCTAATAAAGCCGTGGCGTGGAGGGCACGGAAACGTTTGTCTTCTGTACAAGACCATGGCGCTAAAAATGTTAAAGTCACATTTTCGTTAGCCAAATCGGTCTTTTTCTAAATCTCAAATAATCTTTTCTAGGCAAAGGACAAGTTAATAGAAAAGTTTCCAAGAAAGTACCCAGTATTCGAAGAGTTCGTGCAGTACGTAATAGACGAGGCGAACGCAAAACGGTCTCTAGACATGCACTGGACACCCTACACTACGTTCTGCACACCGTGTAAATTCAATTTCGACGTTATTCTCAAGTTTGAGACGCTGGATGTAAGTGAATAACACTTTGAATTAGAGATTTGCGCAAGATTTGTGTTAGAATTCTTTGAAATTCTCAGATTTTCTCTACAGTAGGTGCATGTATTAACCACCTAAACCTTCCTCATGGAGCATTCTATTAATGAAGACTACATGAGTACGTTCAATACTTTTTGGCTTTTATCGTATATTATGAATCCTACATTTTAAGTGATCCATATCAATATGGAAAGCGTAGATGTAAACGGTTGGACCGAATTATTATTTCTTATAGCACCGGGAAAATGCATACTTATCTCTCAAAATCGAGTTCAATCTATCCAAAATTCCAAAGAAAAGATCAAAAGATTTACGCTTGGTTTGGTCAGCATGAAGGTTACACACAAAACAGTGAAACTCTGTCGACGAAGCGGCAGCATCGTGCCGTCGTGTTGCGTCTATGAAGCTACACGTTCGTGGACATTAGGCCATAGTTTTGTTTGTAAGATTTACGCAGGCATACACCAAGTATATGACGAACAGGTACGCGTCTATTAAGCTATGCATCCGTGTTCAGTAGGCCTAACTGGACAGCGGTCAACGGCGTAGTTATAAATAATGACTGGATCCCGACCGCACGCTGCTTTTGCCAGTGCGGTTTTACATCCGTTTCGAAACACATTTTCAATTCATTTCGGTAGCAGACAATAGGTAGCTGCACAATCATCCAAGATTTTTTTTAATTTGCCTAAAATGGCCACTTTTCCTTAGGTTATTTTCAAGGGTTCATTATTATTTTTCCTGTTGCCAGGAGGACCAAAAGTACCTGATCCAGTTGGCTCACCTGCAAGACGTCGTGAAGCCAGAATGGCGCAACAGCGGGAAGGGCATCAACATGCATACCATCAGTCATCTTTACTCGCGACTCAAAAAATGGCACCTTGATGGCCTGTATGACTTATATAGGTAAGTACGTTATCTGCATTTTGTGCCATTCTTCCAGTTTATCTCTTTCTGGTTCTTTTGGTAGACTTTGCCCAATAATATAATAGCTTGTGGTAACTTTATTGAATTGTACTTACTCTCGAATTAACTCTAATATAAAATAAAAAGCCTTTATTTCCCATTACCCTTAACATAACATTTTAAATCTAAATATTATTTTATTTCTAATTTGTTAGTAGTTTTTTTTTTATAATTTAAATTTAGTATGTTCCTTGGAATATGAACTCCACAGGTGAAGACCTCCTTGAGTTTCTTCCATTTTTCTTTTTATCTCTAATACGACACCATTATTTATTTTTCAGGTACGACTTCCGGCTATTCAACTATACCATAGACAGCTATTACGAGATGCTCGATCACAAGGAAGCACGCAACCACGGATGAACTCTCAATCAGTCAGTCTGAACGCTTCAAGATAATGTATCATTAACGCAGAATCGATGGTTGATGAATAAAGAATGAATTATTCATCAAAGGCTGGAAAGACTGATCGTAACACAGAAATGATTGATGCTCGTATGATATTGATCAACCGGCCGAGTGAAAACTTGCCCATTGCGTCAATTTTCAAATTTGTTATCGCTACAAATATATATTTTGTGATACGGCGTTACGTGGTTTCGGTTCCGGACTATAGAATAGTCATAGACTTAGATGTGTTTTTTTTTATGAACTGTCAAAAGTGCAGTTCTATTTTCAAACACCGCTACGTCGCCTGCGAGCTGTGAGAGAATGGAAAAATTAGATAAGTGTTACAGATAACATACTTGAACAACATCGAACGGGTTCAGTATCAATTTGTATTGGTTTATCTTACGGCGCCTCATCAATCACCTTCATAGGTAGTTCTAGTTAAGATAACGAAAATTACGAACTGTTGAGCTAATCAAAATTATACGTAGAATTAATAGCTGAATTTAGTTGTTATTGACGCATAAGACAAATTAATGTAAATAATGTTTTAGTTTTATAACGCAAACAAAATTCCTTAGTGCTTCCATTATAGAAATATGGAAATAATGTATGTACCTATATGAGAAACGAAGTCACTAAGTAGATATAGTTATGGCATTTAAGTTTAAAGGCAGGCGAGCTTGTTTCGTTTGCACCTTCTTTTTATAAAATTAAGAGGCAAAGAGCCAAGTTGGCCTTTTTAGTATTAGGAACTAAAAAATTGTTACCGTTGCATTTTATAAGTACGATTTATATGAGAATGTGATAATTTGAATCAAAGAGTTTCAAACGTTTAATTAGTTGTTGAGATCATTCATTTGTTGTTGTAATTAAATCAAACGTAATCAAGAGGTTTTGAGAAATATATTTTTTTTAATAATCAAGATTTTAGTTAATATACCTTTTAAATTGTAATATGCCATGTTGTTTTAAGTGTATTTAATTTATTCGTTGTTAACATTGAACCTTGTGTTAAACTGTTAGAAATGCAAATAGTTTAGTAACGCCTTTTCTAGTTAGGTGTTACAGGTTAAAGTGGTTTTCTCTGGCTGTATATTTTCTGTTGATAAAAAAGTTAAACCAAAAGGAGCATAACATTCCTATTTCAAAACTAACAGTAGGTAATTAGCAATTAGTTTTGTCTATGGTAAACCCATAGACAAAGTAACAATTCAAACCAATAAAAAGTTCCGATTCCCTCTACACCTGTAAATAAATAGTTGATAATATTTATTAAGTGCAAATATTGTATTTCTCTATTATGATAAATTACAAGAAGTGTTTCGTTTGACTTTTTAAAACCTAGCAATTGTTGGATAATTATATTGTACCTATCACCTATTAACAGTTTTCAAAGTTCGTTTTTGTATTTTTCAGATATACCTAATTCCCCAGTTACCATAGCTTTGAATTTTAATAACTTTGTAATTCGATCACGGTCGTTTAGTAGACTATATATTACGATTAATTACGTAAGTAAGTACCTACCTGGTTTTATGAATATATTCATGACCGCGTCATTGTAACATCGAAAATATGCCTTTTATCCTTATAATATAAATTGTTCACTGACAAAATTAAAACCGTGTAAGGTGTATCAAGGAGTCTGCCAAAGTGCCAATGTTCAAATGAAGTAAAATTGGAATAATAACAATAAAAAATAAACAAAAGTAAGATGGCCGCTTGGACCATAGATATTAGATATATTCTTTGGCCGGCCGGCTCCTTCGTGCACGGAATATTTTGATAGTTTTCTAAAGGACTCGTTAGCGTTAAAAAGACTTTAGAAATGAAAACAATGTAGTTGTCAAGCAAATGTAAATGTACAAGTCGACCTTTGCCAAAAGTAAAGAACATTTCTTTAGCTTTTCGTAGAAGAAATAAGTTCACTAGTCGTAGCTAACTGTAATTCAGCTTAAGACGATTTAATTAGCGTTAAATACGCCATTTATATAAAACTTTTCCACATAGTACTCCTACTAATATTTGCTCTTAGTGAGGTTTACTTAGATACATAAATAGTTGATACGGAATGAATTAGACCAAAAAGTTATGGCCTATGAAAGTAACTGTAATGGTGCTATAGTCCAATAGTTTTGATCTCATATCTGAATGTGAGACTCGAATGCATGCACAATCGTTGCTATTATTACGTAATGCGTTATAGATTCCAACGGTAACTGAGTCGGTTGTGTTTATAATAATGTTGAAAGAATTATTCTTAGTACTTATAGAAAAATAAAATTGACTATTTAATTATTGTTGTTTTATTCTATTAATTACGTTAATCCGTTTTGGGCATTGATATCTTAAAAGGGAAGATGCGTGCGCTAATATCGCAATCAGAAAACTTGGACTCGAAGTTCACACATCTATGATCAGTGTCATCACAGTCGCAAACCTACAGTCACTGATAGACAAGGACTGAGATAAGAGCTGGCGCTATCGTGCGAGCGAAATCGCGTTAGCCGCAATTAGGCGACAAGCCTGATTTCAGCGGTCCACGCTAGAGACGAGTCACCTATCTTCCTCTCTAAAGTTTTGGAAACACATTAGTTGTGCCTACAGCTAAGGAGTTCAAATCCCTGCCAGAAAAATCTATTTCCTGATAGCTACAACTTAAGGGGTCTTTAGGCCAAGAGTGAAGTTCAGTTTTAGGCAAGCTCTACCATCGACGCATCGTCGCTTACCATCAGGCGAGACAGAGGTCAAGCGAGAGGCTGTCAATAATAATAATAAAAATCTGACCTCTCGAAAAGCAGTAGTTACTTGTTACCCGAGCTGTTGCCGTCATGTAGCCAGTTACAGATGAAGAGCTGAGCTTAGCTAACGCAGCTAACATATATAATAAACTTAATTTTTGACGGCACAGTTAAAGCAGTGGTTGAGCGATTGGCTGCGCTGCGTGTCGCGAGTTCGATTCCCGCATGGAACAAATACTTTTATGATCTAATGATGTATGAGTAGGTATGTAAGCTTGCTTATTTGTGAACGTACTCGCGCCACGCTAGAGAAATAAGTCGTAAAGACATTTTTTTTTTCTCTAAATTAGGCATTTGGCACCTAGTCAGTTACAAGTCCCATATATATTGTCATCGATGGGGCAAAATAAACATTTCTTTTTCTTTTCCAATTCAATTCCAGATTCTTAGCGTCTACTAGTGGTCGTTGTTGAATTTTTGACCCACGAAAACGTCTTGCAACGACAGAAACGGTTGTTAAAAACGGTCCTCGTCGCGACTCACGACTGGTTTGAAAACGAAACTATCGTTGAGTGAAGTAGTTGCAGAAAACGTTAGTTGTCGCAACTAGTTTGATTGAAGACGGTTTAAGAGTGGCAATAAAATTTGGGCTAAAAAAATAACGTTCTACTACGATACGTATTTTGCTGAAGAATGACGTCTTCGTTAACGTCAATTAATACTTTTATGGTTGGTTTAAATTGTTTATTAATTAATTTTATAAATTTATTATTTTATAATATTATTAACAATACTGACTTATACTAGCCGGGTTTTGTGTTCTGGACAAGATGCATTGGGAACTGAGGTAGATATTCACGTTTTTCTGGCACTTTAGTTTTGTTCCTGAAACCAAAAAGTTACAACATTAAGAGATAAAAAACTATAATGTAGAATGTAGGTGGTAATTGCTAGAAGCAATAATCCAATACAAAAAATCTTTCATTGCTAACTACATCCTAAGTGTCAGTATTGGCTACTTTTTATTATTTTAAAATTCAAAGATAAAAATTAATAAAGTCAGAACGAAAAAGGAAAAAAATATTATAGGTATATTAACTGCTGTGAGTTCGCGCAAGTGCACGCAAAATTTTGTAATTGTTTTTAACATATACAGTAACCAACTGTATAATGTGGTTCACATAAAATGTAATCATACATTTATTTTTATTTATTTAGCAAAAGTTATACTTGTGTATGTGTTCCTTTCCTTAAACATACGGACATACACACAAAATTTTTTAGAAACACATTGTGGTCATTGTGTGTAACAGCAGAGGGGAATTCCCTAACGTAGTCTATATTTCCAGGTAGCTACAACCTAGTGGTCATAAAGTCAAGAGTGAATAGGTTACTTCTAGGCAAATGTATACCGGAATACCCGGCCCCGGCACGATAGGCTACGAAGGAACGGGGTAGGTTTTTAGTCAGTAAGAGTCTGACACTACTTCCCGCTCCGCCCAAGGGCGGGATTTGTCATTGGATGATTTTACCTACCATAAAAAAAAAAAACTTCTAGGCAAACGTGGTCCATCGTCGACCACATTATTCTTACCATCAGTCGAGATATTGGTCAAACGCGAGCCTATCAATAATAAAAAAAGGATCTGGCTAGAATGTTTTTAGTTACAGATCGAAAATCCATTTATTTTAATGGAATATATTTCTTGATAAAGCACTTTAATGTTAAAAAAGATACTCACTCAGGCTTCTTCTTTCTTTTAGGAGTATCCAGTATATCAATAGGGTCAGTAGTGATGATCACAGGGCGCACAGACCCAAAGAAGTCTGTGATGGGCACCTTGTCGGTGTCGCGCTTAAACAAGTCTTTACGGACTCCTACAGTCGACAGACACGCGCTTTTGGGGCAGACAGCCAGCTGAAAATAACAATATGTATTTGGTTTAAGGCGTTGAATTTCATCAGGTCGGTTGGCATTTTCAGTCCGTCTATTTTTCTCGGTTCTGCATAACCTCTTTGCAACTAGCTACAGTAAATAATGAATAATGCGGATATATCATAAAACAATACAAACACAGTATTTTTTTCGTTTGTTAATCTATTCTGTTGCACTTCCAGACAAACCCCTTTCCTACTCCTTCCTATCTTTTCGCGGGCCCGCACTTATACGGTAATACTTGGCGCTGAGTTGCCTTTAGTTATTGCTTGGTTTTACTACCCATGTTTTTTTCATACAATAAGAAACCAATTTTAATGAGTAAACACCAAAAAAAGGACAATTGAGCATACTCACAAATTCTGACATAGTTCTTTTGCTATTAGGATGAACATTTTCCAAGAACTCCAGCACATAGTATGTGTATCTGTCTATGATGTAAACGCCGATGGCTGAGTCCACATGGTGCTGCAAATAACAAGGACCTTATCTTACAAAACTACTACTTATATTTTATAAGGTTGAATTTTTTTTTATTAGCTTATGAAAGAAAAATTAATTAGATTTATATGCAGCAGATGTGCTATAAGTTATGGAAGCAAAATCTCATTTTTTTTTGTTTCTTTTTGAATTTTTCTTTCAGATGTTATGTGGCTCTTTTTTTGTTGTTGTTCATAATTTCTTTAGTTATGTTGATTTAGTAAAATGGTAACATTATGGAAAAGAAAATTAATTAATAATCAGCAGGCTAGGAATGCTAATTTACTACAGCTGGGTGGAACAAATCTGAGAATCAAGTTGAAGATATGAGCCAACACTACTTACTACAATAATTCAAGAACAAGTAAAAAAAATATTTAAATAAGATACGTACAGAAAGAGAATCCTCTCCTACTAAACTTGATGCAGTAGCTAATATGTTTGGAGAATAAAACTTTTCGTACATTGATGAAGCTTGGCATGTATCTATTATGAAAAATATCTCATTGTACCTGAAAATTATATTACTAAATTTTATTACACATACAAGAATTTCGTCATTGCGACTTTAAGACCTCTTATGTGTAATTTTTGGCCAACACACTTTATAACCCTGCCTTTTATACATTTTGAAGCTCTATGGAAAGCAAAAGCTCTCATGTGTATAGGATGATTTAATCATCATCATCCCATACACATGAGAGTTTTTGCTATAAAAACTCTCATGTGTATATTTTTTTGGTGTAAAAAGTGGTGTTGCCAATAGTGACACATAAGAGGTCTTAAAGTCGCAACAACGATTTAATCTGTGAAGATCAAAGTCTTATTTTATAAGGAAAAGTACCGTTACTTTGCCATCCTTCTGTTGTAATATTATTGTAAGCTGAATTGGGATATTTACCTTTCTCATATTCATATGAGGGGAATAAATATCCCCAAATAAGGGGGGTAAAGAATTCATACAGGGATTGAAATTCCCATATGTATTCTTTACAATTTTATTATGAGAACATTAATCAACATACCTTCTCTTTTCCCACATCTGCTCCAAAGCATCAGCCAACTCCTGGCTAGTGATTTCTTCAGAATCCTGGAACTTGAGGAAGCCATCACCACCGTGACCTGTGAGGTAGATCAATATGTTGCTTCCTTCGTCAGTCAACAGCCTCTTGGAGCGAGGAGTGTCAGGAGGGACTCGACCCGTCAGCAAACGGACAAAGTTTTCTACTGAAACCTGTATACAAAGATTTAATGAAGTAAATGTGGAGATTTATTATTTTTACACCTTTTGTACACAAGTACTCTACATAATTAAGATTTAGTTATCATTCCACTAAAGGCGATGGTGCTCAGTAAACTAAAGCAAAATTTATGTACATTTTCCTTCCTGGTCATTTAGAAATATACTTATTTTCTTGGCCAAAACATAATGAGGCAGTAATTCCAACCCACATCTAAGGATAAAATATCTAAACAAGACTCATCTAAAGGTATAAGAATACTGAAACACTAAGTTCAATAAAGATAATGCATTCTGACCTCATATCCCCTGTAATCTACTTCAACATCATC
Source organism: Leucania comma (assembly GCA_958295575.1). Lineage (NCBI taxonomy): Eukaryota > Metazoa > Arthropoda > Insecta > Lepidoptera > Noctuidae > Leucania > Leucania comma. The sequence goes on along the minus strand of OY282480.1, from coordinate 12,814,323 downwards.
ACCATACACATTGATTTGTTCATGAGCATTGTTAAATATAGTGGCAGGACGTGGGTTCCGAGGGTTACAAGCCATATCGTCGGATATCATCAGGATTATCTGACTGTCCGGTATACCCAGCCGCTTCACACTACGGTAAATAGATAACACGTTCGCTACATGACGATAGTTGAACCAGAATCGAGATGTGTCCACTAATACTGCCCAGTTGTTCGAGTGGTTGGACTTCTGGAAATCTTCAGGTATCTGGAAAGAATGATAACAATGATAAAGATTGTGATCTTATTGGCAATTGAATTTGATTGTGTGTTATGTGGTCCTACGTACCTCAATGCCGTACGTAAGTGATAAGCTCACTGCTATAGAAAGTAGAACACAATATATTGGATTTGTTAGATACATTTTAACTCATTATTGTTACTTTATATATAATATATACGAATAAAAAAGCCCAACCCCAACAGTTCAACTTCAACTTCAACTCTTCATTAATGGCCTTTGTGGAAGAGACACCACAATTTTGCCAATAACACGTACGAACTATTAATATACCGTCAAACGCTGGATAGTATTTAGCGAGAATTAACAGTAAAATGAATATAAATATATTTTTAAATTAAAGAACAAAATAAAAGAATTTCTTCGCAGACAGAAACCGTCCGTCAGTCAGTCACTCTTATGACCACAGATTATGAGTAAGTAAATTATAAACAAGACAAAAACTCTAAAGACTGGAAAAAAAAGTATTTACAATAGTTACAATTTAATTTTGTTAACTTCAATGAATTTACATAGTTTAAATATAAAACGTGTAAACACAAAAGGAAGAAGACATTTGATCGAGGTGGGACGAGGGATATGTGAAGGAATGATATCATGAAAAGAGAAACGCAATTTAGGACAGGAGAAAAATAAATGGTCCACGTTTCCTTCATCCAAACCGCATTCACAAAGAGAGTTATCCTTAATCCTAAGTTTGGCCAAGAAATGAGGAGAGCAACAATGATTTAAACGTAAACGACAGATAATTGAGGTGGTGATTTTTTTTTGCAATTGATATTTGAAAAACCACGGTTTGTGGGGAATCTCGGGTTGAATATCTCCATAAAATTTACCCTTTACGGATTTAGAGATTTGCCATACCTTGGACCAAGATTTAAATAAATTTAGAGGAAGGGTAGTACAAATATCATGGGAATAAATTGTAGAGTGGGCAAGAGAACCAGTGAGAACAGCATTTTTGGCGCATGAATCAGCTGACTCATTACCAAGAATACCGACATGACCAGGAATCCAAGCTATGACAACATTAATACCAAGTTCATGACATTGAAATAGTAAATCTCTAATTTTTAAAATTATAGGGAATCTTGACTTAGATCTGAAAGGATTAGATAAAATGGCTTGAAGGCAACTTTTTGAGTCAGAGAAAATTATGGAGTTATTTAATTTATGAGACATAACAAATGAAATGGCTTCAAATATGGCAATTGATTCACCTGTAAAAACAGATGTAACAGAAGGGCACTTATAATTTAAAATAATTTTTGTATGAGGGATCCAAACAGCAACTCCTACAGGGCTATCATCCGAGACTTTGGAAGCATCAGTGAATATAGTAGTCCAATTATTATAATTAGAGGAAACTTTTTGGACAAATATCTTATTTGGTTCTAAGGTATTTTTGTGAATTCCAAAGTCCAAAAGGATCTCCGGTTGAAATACCAGAGCATTATAAGGCACCGAGTACAAATATAAAATGGGGTTTTGAAAAAGTGGGCTAGAAAGACGAGTGAATTGAAGGTAGGCACGAAGAAGACAAGGAAGTTCAATATTAGAACGACGACTACAAGAGTCAAAGATTGATGATAATTGATCCAGCTTACCAAGAAGGGGATGCTCAGAATTTTGCACAAGTTTAAAAATAAATCTATTTGCCAGAAATTGTCTTCGAATCGAAAGGGGAGGCTCAACACACTCAACTTGCATGGCATTAATTGGGGACGACTTCATCGCCCCGAGAATAATTCGTAAACATTTTGATTGTATTTTATCAAGTTTTTGCAGGCCAGATTTGTTACAAGGATCTAACAGGAACATACCATAATCAAAATGACTACGAACTATAGCATTGTAGATCAGTTTTTGAGTATATGGGTGAGCACCCCACCAAACACCAGAAAGAGATCGAAGAACATTAACGTTTCTTTCGCATTTTTGAGAAATAAAGTCTGTGTGAGCAATACCTGATAATTTTGTATCTAACCAAACTCCTAAAAATTTAACATTGTTCACCGGAGAGATATTTTCACCGTTAACTTTTATATCAACAGGAGGAACAATCTTTTTTTTTGTAAACACAACTACAGAACTCTTAGAGGCTGATAAGGATAAACCGTGTTGTAGAAGCCAATCAGACAGATATCCAAGGGCGGAATTAAGACGATTACTAGCCTCATCTAGAAATTTTCCAGAACAGTATAAAGCTAAATCATCAGCATACTGTAATATTTGACAAAATGAATCTGTAGAAAAATGTAAATCATAAGTATAAAGGCTAAATAGGAGCGGACTTAAAACTGAACCTTGTGGTAAGCCTTTCCAGATAGTCTTAGGGGGAACAGAGGAGTCTTGAGTTTTAATGGAGATGGTTCTCTCCATTAATAGATTACAAATGAAACGGACTAATTTTTTGGGAACATTCAACTGATGCACAAGTTTATCCCTGAGCACCGGCAGTAAAACATTATCGTAAGCTGAGGCAATATCCAAAAAAGCTCCTACTAAAAACTGCTTACTTAACAAAGAAATACGAATATCGGAAATTAATATACTAAGACTATCCATTGTGCTCATACCTTTACGGAAACCAAACTGGGAAGCGGGCAACAAGTTCCTATTTTCCACAAACCACTCAAGTCGATGCTTCATCATATGCTCTGCAACCTTGCACAAAACAGATGACAAAGCAATAGGCCTGTAGCTATTTGGGTCTGATGGGTTTTTGCCAGGCTTAATAACCGGAATTATTTTTTGATGTTTCCACGGTTGAGGAACCAAACCGCACTCAAAAAAGTTATTAACAAGAACTAGGTAATATTGCTTAGTACTTCTTGAGGCGTTTTTTAAAAATGAGTAAGGGATCCCATCTGCACCAGGAGAGGAATCAACGAGACCATCAAGTGCCAATCGAAGTTCAGAAAAAGAGAATGGGGCATCAAAATTATTTTCGGAAGGAAGAAAAGTCGGAGAAGAGGGAAAACAGTCCAAAGTTGGAACTGAGGGAGGAGCCAGTTTATCAGAGAAAGATTCAATCCAAGAAGAAGGATCGTTAGCTGAAATAGTAACAGAATTACAGGATCCTCTATATCTTTTGATTTGCTTCCACACTAGTGAAGAAGGCGAACAGGGAGATAAGCTCTGACAGTAGCGTAGCCAACCATCTTTTTTCTTTTTAGAAAGAAGTCTCTTAGCAAGGGCTGCTTTTCTTTGGTAGACTAAAAAATTTTGAAGAGTCATTGAATTAGAATAATTATTCTCAGCTATTTTTCTTTCCTTGACAGCTGAAGTGCATTCTTTATCCCACCAAGGAGTTGAAACTTTGAACCTGTAGGGTTTTTTAAGAGGAAAATTATCATCAGCACTACAAATAATGGTGTCTACAAATTTAGAATAGCAATCAACCAGATTGTTACTGTCAGGAACGGCAAGAGAGACCAACTTATTTTCAAGAGAATCAGAATAAGAAGACCATCTTGCATCATTTAATCTATATTTAAGGGAGGGATTAAAATTGCGCATTGGTACTACTCTATCAGAGATAGAGATAATAATAGGAAAGTGATCACTACCATAAGAATGAGACAAAATATTCCAGAAAAGAATGGAAGCAAGAGAGGCAGAGCAAGCTGTAATATCCACAGCTGAACTAGGGTTTTGAGTAGGGTGAACTCTCCTCGTAGGGGAACCGTTGTTAATAACACACAGATCAGCTTCATCAAAAATTTCAAGGAGGGCACGACCAAAGTAATCATCATGGCTCGAACCCCATGAGCGATGGTGAGCATTTAAATCTCCCAAAAAAATTATTGGAGAGGGAACTGAGGAAAATATACATAAAAGGTCTGGAATTAACCTAGAATGAGGATGGGGAATGTATGCAGAAATGAAAGTTATATTAAAAGCCCTAACAGCAACGATATTAATGTCAGGAGAAGTAGGGGGAAGAGGTATAAGAGAGAAAGGAAGGGAGCGCCTAACAAAAAGGGCACTACCTGCATACCCATCAGCCCTATCATTCCGAAGACAGGAGTAACCTGAGACCCTAAAGTGAGAACCAGGCACCAACCAAGTCTCCGAAATGGCAATGACTGAGGGGTGAAATTTGTTTATAAGAAATAATAATTCAGGCTTCTTCGGCCTAATGCTTTGAGTGTTCCATTGAAGTGTCGAGACTGGGTCCATTATTAATATTAGAGAGAATAAAGGAAAGTTTATGGGCAACGTGGGGCGGTAAAGAGGAATTATTACGAGAAACTAGACTAATGATTAGAGATAAAAGTAGTTCTAAGAGGTTATCCTCTTGAGGGGACTTAGGAGATGAATTTTGAGAAAGAAGAGAGAAGCCATTGGGAAAAGATGAAGAATCCTCAGCAATGATGGATCTATGGGCAGCTTTGTCATAAGACTTGCCAAGAGGAGCTCTAGGCTTAGGAGATAAAAATACAGTTTTTTTATATGAAGAAGCCTGAGTAAGGCTAGAAGATTGGGAAGATGAGTTAGAAGATTGAGACGGTAAATTTTGAGTGACTTCGGAATATAGTTTTTTAACACTAGGAAGTGAACGAGAAGCCTCATCGTAGGAGAGATTTTCCTGAGACATTAATATTTTTATAGATTTTTGTCTCCCTTGCTCGGGACAGTTACCATAAATGGCAAAGTGACGGCCCAAGCAATGGATACAAGAGGCTTTGGCCTCTACCACATCACAGCTGTCACCAGAGTGAGGTTGTGAGCACCTAAAGCACCTTGCCTTGGACCGACACTGTGCCTTAACGTGCCCAAAGCGGCAACAATTTAAGCATTGAATTGTGGGGTATTGATATACCTCCACAGGAAGAGATGTGTGGTACAAAAAAACCCTTTGAGGAAGAGTTTGCCCCTTAAATGTGATGACAATTGTCTGCGTTGGGATCCACGAGATCTTGCCGTCCTGTTTGTTTTTTCGGTTTAGTCTCCGAGCTTTTAAGATCATTCCACACCCGTCGGGAAGAATCACTGAATCAACGAATTCGTCCATAGACATGTCGACCGGCACTTGACGGACGATGCCCATTTTGGTGATATTATATGATGGAATCGTTGCTAAATATTTGGTTCCTAAGACTGCGTTACATAGAAACAAATTAGCCGCCTCACCAGAGGTGAATTCGACGGAGATTTTGTTTCTGCCCACTTTTTTAATACCGTCCCTGCAGATGTTGTTTATTTTATTTTGAATTAATAATTGACCAAACTTAACTGGGCGAATGGATGTCCCAGCAGACGGATCCGGTTCGGATCGAGAAACGTGGACTATGAACGGGCCCTTTTCTAAAGGACTGTAAGACTTGATGCCCTCCATCAGAGAAGGGTGAATAAATATTGTCTGAATGGCCGCAACAGCCATGTCTTTGTCGATTATGGTTTTTTTTGAAACAACCTCAATTGTTTCTGCGTCAATCTTATGTCGTCGCTTACCAAATGTAGAGGACGATACAGCGTCAGGAGGGTCAGGAGGAGCTGGAGGGGGAGGCGGATGGTCCATATCTGAATAAATAAATAAAAAAAAACACTAAAATCTGCGAAGAAAACGTAACAATTCTAACCGTTACTTTTTAAAATAAGTAGATTTGAAAAAAATTGAACTATCCAGCAAGGCTGACAGCTATCAAATCCCCCAACCCCAACAGTATTTTTATTTATCTAGCTACTGTCAAAAAATATGTCATCACAAGTATGTCATGTCAAGCTGACATTAATATCAATTTTTCAGATGGCATCACTGAGCCATACAAAAAAAAATGTAAAATATGCATTCTCGATAGTGTGAAAAATACCTTTTGAACGTGCGTTCTCGATTTAGTGATGTGTTTTTTAAGCTAAAAACCGAGTGGTCACATTGGTTCAAAAATAAATTAAAAAAGAAAATGTCAAAATAGATAATGGCTGTCAATTTAAAAGTCAAGTAAACAAGGTAAACATAAAGCTTTATTGAGCGTTTAATTAAATTTAAATCATGAGCAGCCGCAATCCTAATACATTAATGAGTGTGCCGGACGAGCAATTTGACTATTTATTCAAAATAGTACTCATTGGTGACTGCGGAACCGGAAAAACATGCATTGTGCAACGGTTGAAATCTGGTAATTTCATAGAAAGGCACGGAAATACAATAGGCGTAGACTTTTCAATGAAAACATTGATAGTTGATGGGAAGAAAGTCAAGGTTAGTCTAATTATATAATCTAATAATGTAAATGCGTCGTAACATAAAAATACAAAACAATAAACATGTCATATTTCAGCTTCAGATATGGGATACTGCGGGCCAGGAGCGCTTCAGAACTATCACTCAGAGTTACTACCGCTCCGCGAATGGTGTAATTATTGGTAGGTATGCGATACGCCCACAAGATATAAAATTTCCTGATTTGAAGTCAGTTGTAGTTATACTATGACTCATATATGACTGTAAAACGAGTGCATACATGTGATTAATAATAAATTATAATCTAATTTCGTACATAGTTACGAAATAATCAATATTTTCATGGTTACTGTAGCTTATATCATGGTATAGCTATAATTATATACTGATGTTCCTGTATCTAATTTATGCACCAGTCATAGTTTGATTTATAATGCATTCATTCAAAAGTTGTTTATGTTTTGCAATTCCTTTTAAACAATAATGATGTGATTAAATATTAGTAAATACAGCTTCCAACACAAATAAAATCTAATATTGAAAATATTGCTATAGACTAATAATGTTATGGATATGTTCAACAACCTGCTATTTTTTATATTCCCCACCCAAAAACACGCTATAGATAATCTATTTTCTTCATTCCAGTATATGACATCACAAAGAGGTCAACATTTTTGTCTCTACAAAAGTGGATTGAAGAAGTACGAAGGTACACCTCGTCTAACGTGATAGTATCGCTAATTGGCAACAAGTGTGACCTGACAGACCAGCGGGAAGTTGAACCTGATGAACCGCAGTCTTTCTGCCGTTATGTCCCTGAAATCATGTTTGTGATGGAGACCTCTGCAAAGGACAACACAAATGTTGAAGACACATTCCGCAGTTTGGCTACAGAATTAAAGGTAAAATATCATAAATCTATCAGCTACTCCTGCATGATAGTAGGAAATTGACCCTAGGAAACATACTTAAGGATGTGGTCTAGCCATGTACCTAGTTACATTGAGATTTGTTATCATCATCATCATCATCGTCAGCCTTTTAATGTTCCCACTGCTGGGACACAGGCCTCTTCTCTTGAGAGGGAATTGGCCGTAATCCACCTCGAGGGCCCAGTGCGGGTTGGTGGATGTCACATGTCTTCGAATTTTTGGTTCTAGGACAAAATATAAAAAAATAGTTCTAAATTACACAAAGTAATGCGCCTGGCCGGGCTTGAACCTGCGACCTACTAATCGTAAGTCAGGGCCGTTAACACTCGGCCACCACTGCTCTCAAGAGATTTGTTAGGCTGTTTGAATTTGAAGAAGTAACAAACATAAACACACACAAACTATTGCTTTTAGAACGTTAGTATGGTATACATATTTATAAGAGATATATCTTTGATGCACCTTACTAACCAATAGTTACGTTTTGGAACGAATTAGCTGTAGTTTCTGCCTGCCTTCACAAAAAGGATATTTGTGTGTGTAATGAAAGTGTGTAATATAAAGGAGCATGCTCAAAGGTAGCCCGCAAAATTAAAATTTTCTTGCAGTTTTTTTGCATTTTGCAGGTCAATATCAAGTTATATGTTGATTAAAATAGGATTGGCAGTCGTAATACGTAATTATTTATGGAATTATAATCATTTATATCATCAAAACAACTGTCAAGTTTGTTTTTCCCTATGTCATTCAATAGGGAAAAATAAACTAAGAATTATTTTTCATGAAATTCAATAAATATTGTTTCCTGATAGCTTTAACCCAGAGGTCTTTGAATTAATAGGTTACTTCTAGGCCAACATGCTAAATTGTCAAGCAAATCATCGCTTGCCATTTACTGAGATCATTTCAACGGGTCCCAAAAATAAAATCTTATCTAAAAATAAGATAGAATGCATTTTATTCCTTATTCACAGAACCTTAAAATATCATAACGTAAATCGATAATTTTTTTCTTGGGACCCATCAATTTACCATTAGATGATTGGATTATTCTTCTAGTTCTTTTACATAATTTACCTTATTAGAAATGTATTGTTTCCTAGCAGTCACGGATGGTTACCAACATTAGGAAACACCTTCATGTCTCAATTGAGTTTCATGTTTTTGTTACTGAAACTACTATTGTTACGTTTCATGCTTGACTTACACAGCTTGCGTTATGTCTGACCAGTGAAATACTCATGAAAATCAGGATTTCAGTTTCTGAATCGATGGAAAATAGTTTTATTGAAGAAAAACAGTAATACATACATCTAATGCAATTGAGGGCAGTGTGTGAGAGAGCAGTGGTGGCCGATTGGTAACGTCCCCGACTTACGAGTTGTAGGCCGCGGGTTCAAACCAAGCCAGGCGCTTTACTTTGTGTAATTTATTTCATCACCACTGCTCACAAAACGGTGAAGGAAAACATCGTGAGGGAACCGGCATGTCCTATAACCAAAAATTCGAAGATATATGACATCCACCAATCCGCACTGGGCCCGCGTTGTGGTTTACGGCCCATTCCCTCTTCTAGAGAGAAGGTCTGAGTCCCAGCAGTGGGAACATTGTAAGGCTGGTGCAATGCAATGCAATTTAGTGCAAGGGTTTATTCTTTTGAAATGTTACAGTCACTTAATAAAAACTGTTTTGTAGATTTCAATTTTTCATGTATGAAAAACAAAACAGTACGTGGCAAATAAGTTGAACCAATTGCTATGGTAATTGGTATTATTGAGATCCGAAAATCGGTTACTGCGCATTCAAGGTCAACAGCCGACGAGGATTATAACCGTTCAACTTATTTGCCGCGTACTATTATAGTTACATAAATAAGTTATATTTGTTTTAGAATTATGTTGCCATAAATATTCTTTAATTATGAAAGAGACAACCCATTCCTCCAAAAATCTTTCGATATAAGTCGATATAATCAAAACAAATAGAAGGATTTAATTAAGTATTACGTTTTTTACGTAAGTAAGTTAGAAACAAAACGAACAAAAGAAATAGGATACAATTCAGATTTTAATCACAGGTATCTGATAAACATTAAAATTCCAATTCGCTATCATTGAAACCATCTTTCAAATTAATTATTATGATTTCAAAATCTAGGTCGAAATACTCTAGGTACTCTTGATCAATTTTTTTGACGTGACCACAGGTTTGTCATAGCTCATATTAAAACGAGCGCCTGCTTGTGAAAGCAGATCAGAATACCTAAGAAATTATGGGCGGTCCCCTTTTTTATTTGGGTAAAATCACTCAATGACTCTTTCCGCTCTAGGGTGGAGCAGCCTCCTGCTCCACGCATGTCAGACTTTTACTGACTAAAACCCACTCCTATGTTCTTTCTCTCCCTGGCAACAGTTAAGGTGCCAGCCCTTATAGTCCCGTCTCAAAAATCGACCCTGTATACACAGATTTAATTAGGTGGTCTTTTACGGATTATATTTTATAATGGAGATAAACAATTTTTATTGTTTTCATCTTAGGACCCTGGGGTTCTGGAATGGTCTTTGGAAGGCGAGGGTCCAAAGCCAACTGACAGGTCTCTTAGACAGTTTTCAAGACAATAATCCCTGTACGCGATGCTAATGCACCCAAAGACAAACCCTGGTTGGTGAAATTGATTTTGGGAGGCATACGTGGACCGGTTATAACTCTGCCTGAACAATGTTATTAATATGCCTACATCGATAAAAAAGACAAGGGGTGACTTGCACACTCAATAAATGGGCTCCAAAAATAGTCACTAGCACGAGGAAGCACCTCGTGCTAGTGACTTTGTAAATGTTATATATAGTTTAAAAAAATATGTCACTATGGATAACTCTTCGGCGTTTAGTTGCCGTGCTTACGTTACTCCATGAAATAATTTGGACATATCTGTAGTCCTTGGCATACTTATACCTGAACTAGCCATTCTACCAGCAGCTTCGCCATACAAACTTCCAAACCCCGTTTTAACCTGTTAGGGATGGAGTTTCATAAAATCGGCGGATTAGCGTTGTCTACACCCTATAAGAAACCTGCCTGCCAAATTTTAAGTTTGTAGGTGTAATAGTTTCTGAGATGTCGTGATTAATCAGTGAGTGGTATTTCGCTTTTATATATGTAGAAGATATGTCATAGCGGACAATATATTTGTCAGCAAACTTTTGCTCGAAAAATTTCGGAGTGGTGACTGTACTGCCAGCGTTGGAAGGTCTCCCATCAGCTGAACTGACGACCTAGTGAGGGTCGTGGGAATACGATGTATACGAGACGCATAGGACGTCTTTCGGCTGAAATGATGATGATGGAGGTGACCTGTTTGCTGGACACTTTGTATAACACGCTAATCGACATTACAGTCAAATGTATTTTTTTGTAAAAAGTTTTTTATTTCACACTTTTTAGTTGTGGTAGGTATCCCTCAGCCAAACTTAAGCTTCCGCCATTCGATTCCATCAACAAATCATTTTAACAATTCTAATACCTAATACCAAGCACGGCTAGAATACATTAATTTATTACGGAGTTCCGGTGCCTACGTTCCGGCTTCATCAGATCAGTACGATGTATACTCTGCCGTTCTACCTTCAGTCAGTCACCGAATACATGTATAAACAAAGCAATTTTACTTGTTACGATAGTTCTGCTATGATTCTATGAAGAGTTCCGTTCTATATCATCGAAGTGCATCACCCAAATGTTAACTGGTAGAAAATGCTTAAGGCATTAAGTCCGCCTCTGTATTTTTGTGTGCATAAAGAATTTAATTAATAATTAAAAATTAGGATCAAAACAATATTTCATGGGACCAACTCCTTATCTTATCTTTCATGCAAAACAAAAAATAAGATAGAAATCAGTGAACATACATTTAAAAAAAATCGTACATAGAACCTCGTGCTTTTCAAATTCGGTTAAAAAGTAAAAACATTTTTAAACAGCAAAATAAGATGAAGTGTAAAACTGCATACCAACGTTTTATTCAACAAACATAGCCTTGAAATTAATCAAACTGTTAACACTTTATTTATTTTTTCAGTACTTATGATAATAATTAAAATTCCAGAGACAACACGACAACAGTGAAGGTCCGCCTGCAGAGAACGACTCCGTGGTCCTCGGCGAGAGTCACTCGGTAACTAGATGTCAACCTTGCCGGTCGTCTTAGATCTCATAGATAATCTAGACCGTTGACCAAATCTTGTACACTATGTCCCTTGCGTGGTGCTGTGTTGCACCAAATAATGTATGGTAAGGTGACTAATTTTTTTTTTGCCATGTGCTTTAACGACTATGATTTCTTGTCACAAAGATAGGTTTTTTTTTTTATATTTTACTGAGCTAGACTGGCCAATGCTGTATTAAAAATATAGATATAGCATTGAATGAATACATTAGTTAAATGGTAATGAAGTTCATCATTTATTCGTAATTCGAATATGTTAGGCACATTAGTTTTATGCGATGACTACGTAATGTTCGTACATGCATCAATTATTTGCTGTTCATTCGCAATTTGACTATAGATAACTTCTTTACCTCAATATTTTGTATTCAAAGGTTATTGTTTTACTTATATGGCCTATAAAATAATAAAACGATGGCCTTAAAATTGGCAAAGTAATAAACACTGTTTAGAAATAATTGCAATGTTTTGCGTGTTTGAGACTCACCGATTTTTTGCTGTTTTTGCTTTGTGAACAAACATCATATTTCAAGATCTGTATTGTGGATTATTTTTATATTATTATGTTTAGGTCCAATTTCGAGATTGATCGATGCAGGAAATTATTTTAACAATAAATTCTTTATTTTTCTCAAAATATACATAATACAATTTTATGTAAAATATAATTTCGGGACTAGATATATGAATGTGGCTTTAAGTTATAATTTTAAGATCTAAAATGTAAGTTAACATGTCATTGGTTTCTTTAAATGTTACAAATTTATGAAAATCAGTTTCGATAATGTAAATAACTATTAACTGTAGATAATTTTAATGTAAAACCACCTGCTCGAGACTGATTTGAGCCATACCCTTAGTATTGAATGTTGTAACCCATAGTTTTTTATCTATAAATGTTGTATGTTATTAAATTTCGAATATACAGGGTGTAAATTACACACTAAGTTTTGAATTACAAGGCAATAAAGCATTTTGTTGCAATCTGTAAAGAAGCCAGGTAATATTTTTGCAAGATTATATAATTTTTTATGTAAAACGATTCATTCACATTTAAATATTACACCTTGTATATTTTTTTATTAGCACTTGTCCTTTATCATAACTTGGTATGAATATAACGGAATTGTAGATGTGACGTCCAATGATTATGCAATTAAATAATACTCATACAGGCTGTTGATTTAAAATATGAAGTACGTAGTGAAGTTTCAAATTCTACGAACAGTGCGGCTCTCGGTGACAGTATCTTGACCGCTCCGAACTTCGAACAATTGGCTGCGCAGTAATTCTTTTTAAGAATCATATTATTATGGTGAATGCGTATTGCGTATGTTTTCAAGTATGCATATAGACCGGCTAACTTCAGAGTGATCAACATATTTTGCCCGTACTGTTTGTAAGACAGTTTTAAATCAACACCGTATTTATAAATTAATGATTAAAATATTAACGAAGTAACGATTCCTAATTACTGTAATACAGAAAAGTCTACGTTTGATTTACGAATTGACTTTTATGTTCTAATAATCTCATATTATTTGAAGTAAAGTTAGAGAGAGATTACTGTTAATAAACTATCAGTTACAAATTTAATTAAAATTATCGTTCACCACATTAAATTATTGTGGTTTGTATAAGTTAGCTAGAAAATTATATTTTCGTCAAATTATTAGTCGTTTCATAAGAATCTCGATCTAAATTATTTTTTGTATCTTATTTTTTAAATTAAAATTAACAGAAGATAAATGTTGAAGTAAAACAACAGATTAAATAAAAATAATTTTATTTATATACTTATCTCAGTGCTATAATTATCTCAATCATATTTTAATTTACTTTACATTGTGACATAATGTTCGATATTGAAATAAATTGTTATAATTTTAATACATCTGTTAAAAAAAGTTGACGCTGTGGTTTTTAGTATCACTTATGATGATGTCTAGTTGCTTGGTGACGTGGATGCCTGAGATCCAGCCAAACTTGCCTGGTTGGCTGCCTAGACCTCCAAAGACCCTGATAAGCTGTCCTGTTTGTTTGAAAACTTGGACCCTGCAGTTTCCTGAATCCCCGACTAAGATGTACCCCATTGGATCGACTGCTAAGACTTCAGGGTGTCTGAACTGTCCTTTTCTCTGTCCCATGGAGCCAAACTCTATGATTTTGCTTTTGTCTTGTTTATTGTACACTTTGATCCGTCCATTACCGCTATCGAGTACCACTACGCGGTCGTTGGTAACTGCGACACTGGTTGGTGCGTTAAGTTCAGTGCACAAGACCTCTTTGGTCTCCCAAACGGACGGTGCAAGTGAAGCCTGCTGTTTAACCGCTACTCCGATTTGATCCACATATTTGCCATCCGGTTGTATTATCTGAAATTGCAGTAAAACTCAAATTAATAAAATTAGAGGCGAGCAGGCCGTTTGATAGGGCGAAAAATCTTTAATATGGCAAGTTTACTATCTTGGGAAATGACTATAAGGATGTAAAAACCTTTTCTATATTAAGATTTTTAGCAAGAGAATAAGCACTTACATCATAAAGACTCGGTAATCTAAACAGGAGTTTTATATTATACCAGATTAGAATATTATCATGGTTAATCGTGCATTTATGAGCTAATATGCGAACTTCAAGAGCAAGGCAGCGATACCTGCGAATGTAAATTGATATCTATTGCGTAGTATTAAGTCATTGACATAATCTTTGGATTATAAGCCAGGATCAGCTGTTGCCTTATATAGAAGGTCGACTTATAAATATCAGAGATATTGTAGGACCTAAATGAACCGTATGTAGGCACGTGTTACGTAGTGTCTTACTTTCCTATCAAAACATTCACAAATTGGTAAGCCGTTAATTCTTTTTTAGAGCTTTAAATCTCTCGTTTGAATCCTCACACGAAATTGCACATTTATAGCATACCCACGTTTCGCCAGTTTCGTTCTATCGATATCGTCAATACATTATCTATAAATAAAATTGTAATGTCTTTTTGTAATATTAAAATAACATTTTTTTACTAAATAAATTTTGGTCTGTTCAGGCTAATCTCCGAAACAGCTGGTCCGATTTTAACGGGACTCACTTGCTGATAACTGCGTACCTATAGCTGATGTAATAAGGGATAACTTAGTCTACTTATTTTTAGACAAAGAATTAAGGATCTGCAAAATAATATAATTGGCAAGCCTGTCGGATTACATAAAGAGCAGTCTCGCTGATCACCAACAAAGCATTTTTTGTTGTTATTATCCTAGTCCAGCGTGGACATTCTTTTAGACAAAGTTTTGATTTGAAAATGGACTACTTATAAAAAAAAACTTGTGTTGTCTATTACCTGTACTCTATCATTGCCAGTGTCCACGACATAGATGAGTTGATTCGCGTTGTCTGTGGCAATGCCCTCTGGGGACCGGAACGTACCCACTCTACTGCCTTTCTGCCCCATGCTGCGCAGGTATTCACCGTCTTTTGAGAATACGTGGATGCAGTGCTTCCATTTGTCTGAAAGAAGATTTAGTAAGTGATGAGTATACGTTCTTATGGAAGAAGACTTGGATAAGGAGAGGAATGCCAGTATAAACGATCAAAATTACACCGTTAAATTTGAATATGACTTATTTATGTAGGATTATATTGTACACTGGATCGTATCCTCGAATGGGATCTCTCTTTGTCACTAAGGTTTGCTGGCAGAAAACTCCCTGTTGAGTTAAGCTCGCATTTGTACATCAATTTTCTAATACTTCATCATCTTCCTGCCCTTATCCCGTTTTATTTGGGGTCGGCGCAATTTTCTAATACTTACTTAATTGTGTTAATATTAAGTTTTGTGTACAATTAAGAATTATAATGGATTGTGTAAGGAACAAGGAGGAAGTCAACAACTACGAACAAGGAGGGAGGGTTTAGTGTTGGGCAAGAAAGAAAAAAGAATTAATGGAATTAGAAAAGATTTTGCGTCTACCACGTGTAGCACGGCTAAGGGTAAAAAGAGGCGATGAAAGATTTAAGAAATAAATCATCTTTTTCTAAAGAAGATAGATGGTCATCCTTTTTATCGGTACTACTTACGGCATGAGCCTACAGTACCTTGGACTTTTTTTATTTTTTAAATGTCGCCCAACAATAGGAATGACTCCTGTCCTTTGGGTGCATACAAAACACATTTAAACTCGTATACACAGGTCGTTCAGACCCGGAACATCTATCTGTAGATCATAATCGCATACAAAAGTGCTCCATCGCAGGGAGCCGGGCCCCGCGCCCCCTTTTTGCTACGTAATAAATATTAAGTTCACCATCGACACGACTACATGCACACCGTTAAAGTTGAACTAGCTATACTGCGCAGGAGACCGTCGCACACGATACACGCGCGACGTCACTCGTTTGGCGTCCGCTTTACGCAGTTTTGGGTCTTACAAGCATAATGATAACCAGGTAAGTTACATAATCTAATACCTACTACAATTTTCATCTTTATGTTTACTATTAGTCGTATCTAGCGTAATAAATCACATTCACGTTTGTGCCGTTCCACGTAAAGATCAAAGGCCACGCTCCGACGAGTAGGTAGGTACCTACCTACCCAGTACCTATGTATAAATTTTATTAGGTAGACTTCACCAGAAGCTGCCGCTACTGGTAATCTGTGGACGTGACCGTTTGGCGTCTCAAACTCGGGACCACCAGTTCCAGTTGATATTTCCCACTGTATTACTAAGGACGGAGCGCTGGATCTTCCAGGATGAGGAGTTCTCCAGTAACCCAATCATCATCTCCCTAGCCGTTTCACACAATAATCTGATAGTGAGTGATAGACTTTCTGGCGTCAGACTAACGACAATCTCTCGAATCTACGCATGACAACCGGGACTAACGGGTTTACCTACGTGCTTTTTGAGCCACGGGGTTAGTCAATAATGTCCTAGATAAACTTAGAAAAGAAAAAAGGTATAAATTGAAAAAATCGGTTTATTCCCGAAATCCCCACAACGGATTCTTATTTTTTTTTTTCCCTGAAATTCAATTGTCGCTGATTTATTCCAAACGGCTTTTGTATAATGAAAAAGGTAACCTCTAACAGTTAAAGCAATAACAGCAATATAATATCAACAGTAGAACTATATGAAAGTTGATTATAATATTGACACAATTACTTACGCATCTAATTAAACGTATCCATTAACGAAAAATTGTTTGTTTAATAATTCAGAAACAATAATATCTCTGGTGGGGATTCTAACTTTTTTTCCAGAACTAATTTTATTTAGCTAACGGGGATTTCAGGAAAAAAAGTAAGAATCCCCCCTGGTGAGGATTTCTCGGTGGGGATTTCGGGAATAAACAAAAAAATCGCACTAATGCTTGCCTTGTTTCGGACTACGGGTCCGAAACAGGGCAAGCACCAGTGCGATTTTTACCTCATGCATGAAAGGCGGGTGCCTTAACCACTGAGCCATCACGATTCGCGATAGTAAATATATAAATTCATTGCCACTTTGCAGCTTTAAGAGCAGTGGTGGTCTAATGGTAAAGACGCGTTTGCTCCTCATTTTTAGGCAGGCGCTTTGTGTAATTTATTTCATCAATACTTGGATAAATTACTACCAACCTGTAACATAAATCTCTCCCGTGCTCTTCATGAAGGCGATCTGCACGGGGCACAGCATCTCGTCGCAGGACAGCCGGGTGATGATCTTGGCCTGCGCGCGCTCCATCACCAGCACACTGTGGCTGTCCATGCCGCACACGTATAGGTGGTTGCTCCATGGACTGACCCCAACACCGCAAGGACGGGAAGATTTCCGCCAGACAAAGTGGGGGATGAAGTTACGAGATCTGTGGATAAGAAATGTAGTCAGTTATCTGAGGAGCTAAAATTTTTTTAACTTTTTTTTTAATTAAACTACCCAGTTAAGAAAAATGAGTTTTTTTTTTTAAGTAGGCCGCGTCCTGTTATTTAAGTATCCAGGCATTGATGCAATGCTCAAAACAAAAAAAAAACCTCTATAATAGGACCTCGTTTTTATATCTATGCTGTTCTAATAGCTATTATTGTTTCATGCAGATCTCGAACTCGCGAATAGCGAAGTTCTATCTATTGAATTGCTAAACAACTGCACCTTGCCGTCTCCAAATACCTATGTAGGGTTGTTGATTTCGAAATCAAATAATTTGTTTTCATTAAAGATAGTATTTTTTCATTACTGACTGAGTAAATATCTACCTATTTACTATATTTTTCCTGATCATCTGTACCTATGCAATAAAAAGTAGGTAACGCCACGACAAAAAGATAAATCACTCCACGACCAAAAGATAAATCTCGTCAATAATTTGTAAAGTAATTTTAGTGGAATTTTCGCTTAATTAATTTTCATAAACAAACACACGTAGACTGAGTCGACAGCATTGTTGCCCGCACGCGAATCTTGTAGATTTATGAATGCATGCACATTTTTTCGTATTAGGAGTTTTTCATCGGTCGCCGGTCGTGGTGAGTACCTAATTCTTAGTTTTCGTCTATACTCTCAGGTTGAGAATATCTGGAAATTGCCTGATTGGAAGATTATCGTGTTTTTTATTCATAAAACAAAACAAACGCCGGTGATAACACCTGCGTTTGTTTATTGCAATGTTTTCAGCAACATTGCAACCGCAGATGGTGTGATGGGATGGTCATGCATGCTTCAAATTTTTATTGTTTGTATTGTGTTTTTTTAAATTCCATTTAATACAACCTCTGACCTAAACGAAAGGTCGGGCCTATTTTCTCTGAAGTATTAGACGAATAAAACCTAGCCTAGCCAGGCGCTACATATACAGGTGTGATGTTATGTAAACTAGGTTTTCCTATGGGTGTTGTTTGGCATGGACCTTCCTGCTCTATTCACCACGAAACACCTTCACGGTTTTTCATTCTTGTACGTATTTTTTTTTTTATGTATTTTCACCGATATCTCGGTCAATTGTAGACCGATATCAAAAAAAATTATTTTGATCGAAAGATTATACTTCCGAATTAGTCCCTTAAAATATCTTTTTGATCTGATGATTAACTTCGAAGATATACAATGAAACTCTCGAAAAATCATAGCAGAACTGTCGTTTTAATACGTATGTTCACCGATACCTCGGTCAATTGTGGATCGATTTTGAAAATTTGTGTTTTGTTTGAAAGATTATAAGTACTCCTGAGTTGGTCCCGTAGAAATATTGTTTTGATCTGATGATGAACTACGAAGATATAGAACGAAATTCTTTAAAAAAATCATAGCAGAACTGTCGTAACAAGTAAAATTGCTTTGTTTATACATGAAGTCGGTGGCTGACTACAGGAAGAAGGGAGGGGATACATAGAACTGATCTGATGATGAAGACGGAAGGTAGGTAAGAGCCGGAACTTTGTAATAAATCAGTGTATCCTAGCAGTGTTTGGTATTATTAGAATTGTCATGATGATTTGATGATGGAACGGAATAGCGGAAGGTACCTGTCTATTTAAGTTTCGCTGAGGGGTACTACAACTAAAAAGTGTGTAATAAAAAACTTTTACAAAAAAAAAAAAATACAACCGTCTTCAAAAAAACACCAAAAAAGTGCAAAATAACTTTAATTTCGGAAGTCGGTGTTAAATAACGAAGAGACCAAACTACTTACTATAGAAACACCGACTTCCGAAATTAAAGTTATTCTGCATAAAATTTCTTGGTGTTTTTTTGAAGTCGGTTGTATTTTTTTTTTTTGTAAAATTTTTGGACCTGTACGGGGTAGCCAAATAGATCGATCTTTAAGAACTCGTTTTATTCGAATCGATTCTTTAGAGTTCGGTTCGAGTTGATTCAAAAATAAAACTTATTTAGAAGAATCGCCATTCCATTTTCGAACCATATTGTGAAAGACCAGAAATTACGTTTCACTCATTAAGTTTGACCTTGTTTGTTTATCGTATTTTCCATTTATGTACCTACAACCAGATAGGTACCCATTTTTATATATACCAGATATGTATATCTATGTATATTATTAGTTATTGGTCGATTTATAGCTGTTAAAAAGCCGGAACACTAGATAGAATCGATGATTAATAAATAAATAATCAATCGAAAATACAATCGGACATAGACGTTTATCGGATTTTTTTTATTTTATTAAAACACGGTTACGTTAAAATAAGTCAAATTATCGCATTGATAAAATGCGATAAAATAGCAGGGCTGACTAAGGGCTATGCATTTTAGTATCACTAGTGATTTATTGTTAACTAACTTCTGCCAGACGCTTCGCCCGCGTGACACTGGAATTGTACATTTTGATACAAGTGCAGAAAGTGTGTCACGAGCCGTAGGCGAGTGTGTTATGGAGCCAAGGCCTACAGTGGCAAAGCATGTGTGTCAAACGACGTTTTTCAATACACTTACGACTCGTGGAGGTTGATCCACGCCTCGACGTGCGCCCAGCCCGATATGATAAACAAAATTTTATAACAATAAAATTGTGGCGGAGGCAAACTCGCGCACTTTTCTGCACTAGTGCGGAAAACAGTCCATTGCGTGCCTAAAAGCAGTGGAATAAGAGCGGGATTTTGAGTAAGTGTAGGTTGAAAAATATAATAGGCTCTGTCACTGATAAACTACATTCTACTTACTGGCGAAAGAATTTTAAAAAATCGGTCTAGCAGTTTTCGAGTTTCACTATAAACCAAAAAAATACAATAGTCCAAAAATACAAATCTTTTCTCTTTATAGTATTGTTATAGCAAGTAGGTATAGATTGGGCTCCCGTAGGACCACTATATCACCTGATGGTAAGCGATGAAACCATCGATATGCGTGGAAGGAAACACACCTTTACTCTTGACTTAAGCTACACAGTTACTTTAGCTACACACACACAATGAAAGCATTCCCAAAACGAAAAGGCAAGTAAAGGAGCACAGGTAGGTTTTAATCAATAAAATACTGACGACTTTTATGAGTTATTGATGACTATAGTTTCTGCTAGCGGTTTCACCTGTGTAAAAGTAGGTTTCTCCAAACAAACTTAGGATACCTTTAGGGGGTGAATTTTGAAGTCTTAAAAGGAAACCGGACCCAGTCCCAGTTTCGGCAGTGCGTTGACATGTCAGTCAGTTTCTCCTTTTTACCCGACTATGGCAAAGCCAAAGGAGGCCGTTATGATTGTGATAGGCTATGTATATGTGTATGTGAGTATGTTCATCTCTACCTCATAGCTCTTAATCTACTTATCGGTACTCGACATATGAGGTATCGTTAGAATCGTCTTAATTGTCCGCCGAACATAAGCTACGTGACGTGTCACAAAACTCGATATGTCGCCGTGTTTCGTATCATTTGAAA
Organism: Leucania comma; assembly: GCA_958295575.1. Classification (NCBI taxonomy): domain Eukaryota; kingdom Metazoa; phylum Arthropoda; class Insecta; order Lepidoptera; family Noctuidae; genus Leucania; species Leucania comma. The sequence continues at coordinate 12,793,323 of OY282480.1, read as the reverse complement.
GGGCTTCACTTGTACATTTCCAAAATGTATTCAAATTTAAAGTTACGCCCTCTAGCAGACAAAAAGTCATAGTTAAAAAAATAAAACGAGATAAATACGCCGTGTTTGGTATCATTTTAAAGGGGTTTGCTAGTACATTTCCAAAATATTGTTAAAATTTAAAGTTACGCCCTCTAGCGGACAAAAAGTAATGTGTTAAAAAAAGTGATTTAACACCAAAATTGTTTAAATAAAAAATAGTAGAAAAACTAAAAGTCGTTGTCGTAGTCGGGACTACGACAAAAAATAAACGATGCTAAAAAGGTATGAAACAAGATTTTCAGGATGCTAAAATAAACAAGGTAACTGGAAAACCAAGAACAGAACATAAAGAAAAGCCGTAGTCACACGTTATTGAAGTGTTTCGGTTGGTACCTACAACGTGTGACTGCCTTGTTTATTTCAGCATCCTGAAAATCTTGTTTCATACTTTTTCATCGTCGTTTATTTTTTGTCGTAGTCGGGTTTTAGTTTTTCTACTTTTTATAGATATGCATAGATTTGCAAGTCCTTTTATTACTACTATAAACCTTTGTCTAATGCTTTATTGGCATGATGGGAAGTTAAGACCACCCATCATTCAACCCGGTATCGCAAAGCCAGTTACAACTGTTTTATTCATAGAAGGGATGGCTAAGCGAGCAGCATTCAAGACGTCATACACTCTTCGACTATCAATCAGCTACTACTTAGTAGCTGATTCATTACTTGAGCCACTACTTAGTAACTGATTTCGCTTTCATCAAGTTGCATCAGGAACTTATTTTGTGAGACTCAGTGCACCGGACATGACATGTGTGAGCTTAATTAAGCAGTTTCTAATTGATGCAAGACCCAGTTTAAACGTCAAGATTTTCTTTTATTGAAGTCCTGGGCAGATATTCAAAGATAGATACTATCAGGGACATCAGTAGGCCTAAAAAGGCCACTTTTGTAGAATCATAATATGAATGATATTTTTTTTATACGGCAATATTTACAAAGAATATGATTCTGATATGCAGTGAATTGAGTATGATTCGACTAATTTGTGCAACCATTTTACGAACATTAGAAGAATTGCTTATGATCTGCTAGAAATTCGGAATATGATTTGCTCTAGATGAATTATTACTCATGTGACGTTTTTAGGCCCGCAGGAAACAGATTAGTAATCGCCTTTTAGGGATGGGCGTATTTTTATTACCCGATGACCTGTTTAGCGTAGTGGTTTATATAATGGTTTCATTTTATATATTTATCAAACATAATAATAAACGTAATTAAGTACGCAGTTTTTTTTTATTATTGATAAGCTCGCACTTGACCACTATCTTTATGCTCTGCTGCGCTACATACACGCTGCGGCGGCGCGTTTTGTACAAAAGCAGCGTGGCTACAGCGCTGCTATCGACGACTCTTCGCGTCAAATTTGAGGGCGCCCTACTCGTATCAAGCGATGATGTGGTCAACATTGGAGCAAGTTTATGTTTTGAACCATTTGCCGTTGGATTTGTTGGTGTTCTGTAGACTTCATAATAATATTCCACAACTTTCACACAACACCATCTAGTCCTATATTAAGCAGAGCTTGAGCTATGGGCACTAGACATCTAATAAACATACTTATATATTTATAAATAAATACATTTTATAGATAAATTACACCCAGACGCAGAACAAATGATCGTGCTCATCACACAACCATTTGTCTTGGGTGTATGAGATCGAATCGAACCTACGACCTCCGACATTCAGGGCCACTAACCACTAGCCCAACAGGCCAGTCAAGGCCAATCATCTACCTAAGACAACTGTTCGTCTGCCTTAAAATCTAGACTCGTCAGTGAATACTACCTATCAATCTCATATGGCAGTAGTAGGTATTACTGTCCACAAACTACCACGAGCTCTTAACGCGATCCATTTTGCTTCAGTTTAGATTGTTAAAGGTCATGTGGAACCATAAAGGTTGTATATCTCCATCCCTCTTTCTCACTTGAACGATTGACATTTCAACGCGTCATGGTAAGGCCCCTGGATTACGAAAATTAATGCTACCATTTAAAGGTGCTATCAATATCAAATTGTTCTTTACTCACCTATAATGCAAAACTAGACTTTCTTCACTCTCCAACGGGTCATTCTGTTTAGCATTCTCTAAGACTGGATCGTCGGACTCCGATTCCAATGGTGTTGCTGAGTCCATCTCTAGCGTAAAGTTCTCTTTGTCGAAGATAAAACGTTCAGTATCCCACTTAGAGACATCTGATAGTAAGGATACTGCATTTTGATGAAGATTTATGAAGGTTGCCACCTGAAAATAATTTGGAATTGGTTAAACTAAAAGATTTATAGGTATAAATCCTAATCGTAGGCTATTTATTTAGGTCTACCGTCGGCTATCTCATCTTGTTGCTACTAGTCACTCAGCCCTTTTTTTTTTTTTTTTTTGTTGTCGAGGGGAAACCTTCAAAAGGCGCCCGGACTTTGGGGATAAGTCCGGGGAGTGTGGGATTTTTACCTCACTAAAACCACCCCGGTGATCACCATCAGCACATAGAAGGGGCCCCGTTACCTCTCAAAAGACCATTCCGGAACCCCCTCAGTGCAACGCCTGTTACGGCACATCCCTGAAGAGACTAAATATCGGTCTCCCCTAAACCTTTCTGAGCACGGCAGCACGTGATCACTGTGCCACCGTCTTCCCTGGAATCACTCGATGGGCGGTCAGAGTCCCCACTCTGAGCGCCCGTGGTTCCAAAGTCCCACTTGTATTGGATGATGCAAGCGGGGTTTCGGCGTGTTAGGCATCGAGGCGGTTGCCTCCCCGACGCCTTCTTCTTCGAGTGGGATCGGCCCTTTCACGATCTCGCTCGGCGGCCTCCTTCTGGACCATCACGGTCTCACAGAAAGAAGCAACTTCCCTCCAGTTTTCTGGCTCCGCCAGCATAGCCTTCACTACTGCTGGCAGAGACAGATCTTGCCCGATTTTGGCGACCAAGTCTCGTCGCTCATTGGCCCACGCTGGACATTCTTCCAGCGTGTGCTGTGCAGAATCCAAGTCACTGCCACAATGGTGGCAATTTGCCATGGCTTCGCGCCCAATTCTGTTCAGGTACTCACCGAAGCAACCGTGCCCGGTCAGCACCTGAGTGAGTCTGTAGGAGATGCGCTCCTTTCTTGTCAGCCAGGCTTTGAAGTGCGGCAGGACGGCTTCGACAACGCGCTTGCACGAGAATTGCGGCTGCTGTAGCCGCTCGCGCCACCTCTCGAGCGCGTGTCGCCGTTCCTGCCGCCTCAGCCTTACTACAGCGATTCCCGGCACGCTATTGCCACTTTGGCGTATATCTCGAATCTGGTAGTAGACTCAGTCACTCAGCCCTATTAAATGTGAATCACTGCCACTATCTATTTTGTGGTCATGCCTTATAGGTAAATTACCGTGGCGATAAATAAATACAGCCTCAAAAACATTTTACACTATACTACGTCCATAAAAGTTTCATCAGTCAATTTCTAAATAAAGAATTCGGTATTTTTGTTTTTAAAACAAAATGTTTTTCCCTAAATCGCATGAAATATTAATGCTCTTAAAGCAAATTGATAATATATTATCGCTTAAAATTTAGCTATAATTTTTACATTTTAATCAATCATGTGAAGTTGTGATTTAATTAGCAAGATAAGGTATTATTTCAATTAACAGGAACGACTTTATACAGTACGTAGGCAACTGTAAGTAGATTAACGTCCTGTTCATCATTTTCATTCATATTTTTATTTCTTTATGCACTATAGAAATAATCCAAGTACCGTTTATAATATAATAATAATATAATATATAATAATATTTCCACAACTATCACACAACACCGTCTAGTCCCAAGCTACTTGCAGAGCAGAGCTTGTGTTATGGGTACCAGACAGCTGATAAACATACTTATACCTATATTTCTAAATTCATACATATTATAGATTATACCACAAAGCTTTAGACTTTATGGCAATTAATTAAAGTCCATATTCCTTTTTCATTAGGACACGGTAGTCGTCATAAATATTTCCGTTATGAATGTGAATACATTAGTCAAACTGATGTTTGTCTCTATGAGAATATAAATAAAATGGCTAGATAATTTTGATAACCTTTTTCAGTGGATTCAAAATAAACACCCAGAAAACTCAAGAGATGACAACTGGTATGAAGAATCCCTCACCGTTGTTGATAAGCTCAGAGCTTCAGAGGTAGTGGAACACGTCCACTATACCTACTTTGGAAGTGCAGTACATATCACTCACCCTGTCATTTTCATTTTCAGAACCACTCAATTCCATAGCTTTGCTTGCTACAGACTTCGCTTCTTCTATGGAAGTCTGCAGAGCTAGTGCAGACATTTCTGATGACATCTGTAAATTTGCTGCTTCTTTTAGCATTTTCTCTTTAGATTGGAAGATCTCTGCAATTTTTTCGTCCCCTGCTATCTTTATTTGTTCTGCTATTCGGTCACAACGATCCTGGAAGGGGAAAGCAAGGGAACATGTTTTAATACTGCGTAGATAAACATTATTTAGATTTTTATCTTGATAAGCCTTACGAGAAATTAACGCAAATGAGGCATCTATATGATCAGTAGCTTCACTATTTATTGGGAATAACTATTGCAATTGAGAATAATCTTTGCAAGTAAAGGAATACTAGAATCTTTCTGACTAAGAATATTTTATTGAAATTTGATTTCTGATACCCAATGCACGTTGAAGAGATCAAGACTGTAACAAATGGCTTTAGCTCCAAGCAGACGTGAGATTTTCGACATATTATCCTCATTTCGCGAAATTTCGACAAAGGATGTTTGTTCAGCAAAACATTCGAGTCACGTACCTTATAATGTTCAATTTTGTGCTCAAGATGACTGGCGGCCGTGTCCAGCTGTTTCACAATAGATTTTAGTTGGATCCGCATATCTTCCAAATGCTGTGACCAACATACGCGGCAGAATTTCTAAAAACATTTTCTGCGTCAGTAAATAACAACAAAAGACAAATGAAAAGAAAAAAAGGATGTCATTTATTTACCAATTTGCAGTGATCGCATTGTGTGATATCGAAGTTATCACAAACAGTTTTACAGTGCACGCATCTGGCTCCAGCCGCGAACAAATCAGCGTTCTGAGGTGCGACTGAAGGGGTCGCCGGAGGTGTCCCTGGACTCTTCGATACCTGCCCATTCCCATTTTGAATGCCAACCAACTGTAGTAACGAATCTATGTACAAATTGGACGGCAGATTCTCCACAAAGTTGGAGCCGATCACTTGAACCCTCGTCCTACATATTGGGCAGTCGAATATTATTAAATCTGAAAACGGAAACGATTATCATCTGTCATATTGAGCGTCATACATGATCATTTCCAATAATTGTGCAATTACTGTAATTAGTTACGAACCGGCGATGTAGACAGACAGGCAGGCCGTGCAGAAAGTGTGTTGACACGGTAACATCTTTGGGTTGTGCAGTACCTCGAGGCACAGTGAGCATTGTATCAGTTCTTTGATGCCGCCAGCTGATAACCTGTTTGCAATGATTGGATTTCATTATATTTGCACGATAAACGCAAATACACGGGTAAATGAACCGATTGGACTGATTATTTTATTGATCCGTGTTATTGGTTTTTGATGACTTCGTAAAAGACCCTGTATTGTGGCAATTCGTGACAATTTTCGGTAGTGTTTCTCTACAATTTCTTTTTTTTTTATATCTTAATGTAGACATGCGGGAGCGTGTCAAGTTAAAGCCAAGAAAAGAGAACTGGCGAGCAGCACCCGTGTGTATTATTAACTAGGTACAGAAACTACCAATTTGTGAGTCGTCTAGCATTTAGTTCAGATCCAATTTATAAAATCTGCACTCGTAAAGGTTAAGCTACCAACTTATCGCCTTCGGGCGGACGACAACGACATTCCACTTAGCTAAACTGTCTACGAAAACAAGGCTTTAATAAGATCGATGAATATAATTAATGTCTACGATATAAGTAGTAGGTTTGTACTCACTTTCTAGACTTTGAATCTAGATTAAAATTGACTGCCCTCGATACGACTGGCGGAATATGTGACCGGAACAGATGAGGGCTATCCTGAGGCTGTGCGGTGTTTGGTGTAGGCGGCGAAGGGGTCAACGAAGACTTCTTATTACCATTACTGTTAACATTACCATCTTTTGTACTCTGCCAACGTTTCAGAGTGAAAAACGGTGGCCTCTTTACCTTCTCCGACATTATTTATTATACACTTTTGTCCACTTCAACATGCAATAATACACTGAGGAATAAACTCCGATAATTTTATCAATCATTATCAGATTTCCAGTAATTATACTCTATTTGAGATTTAAATCCGATTAAAATACCGACTCGTTTGATAAGATAACACTGATTATATTATTTCTGAAACGTATTTATTTTTTTTCTATATCAGGCTTAAAAATAATAACAGTGATGTCTTGCGAATGAATTTTCGTGCGAAATCGAAACCGGTGTAGGACATATGGTCTCGTAATAAAACGGGATATAAATTCCATTGATCCTCTTCAGCGACATTGTACTTTACGTATAACAATTTCGAGAAAGTTATCAAAATAAATGTAGGCTTTTAGGTTGCCATATATTTTAGGGGAGGCCGATGCATTATAACGGTGAAAACAGGTGAAGTAACTGCTGGCCCGAGGCTTCTCACCGAATTTGGTCACATCTGCAAACCAGTCTGGTATTCTTTATTCGCGTACGCAATGTTTTTCTATTTTATTATTGTGTTAATCTCTTGTCGTTATTGTAATCCCGCTGGCGACCGGTTGATACAGTTTTTGCGACGTTAACACTTTCAGTGCGGAACGAGGTCTAATACGCCTCTTACGTTTCTTCCTTGCGGAGCGGCGAATCTATATATATAAAAGCGAAATACCACTCACTGATTAATCACGAAATCTCAGATACTATAACACCTACCAACTTAAAAATTGGCAGGTAGGATCCTTATAGGGTGTAGACATTCGCTAAGAACGGATTTTACGAAACTCTACCCCTAAGGGGGTAAAATAGGGTTTAGAAGTTGGTATGGAGAAACTTACTTTCACGCAGGAATAGTAAAAGCTAGTAAAAATATAGGAATCTTCTCTGCCATGCGGAAAGAGAAATATGAATATAAATGACACATCACATAAAATCACATAATAATATAATATATACCTAAAATGCCATATTAAAACAGAAGCACTTTAATACGGGGTCACTTTGACCTCGTACTGTACTTAGCCAAAAAAAGCTTTTAGTTTCTTAAAGTTGCGGAGTTTAGTCAGCTCCTCACCGTACCGTAGAGGCCCAGCCTGCCAGCTGCAGGCAGGCAGGGTCGGAGCCTGCTGGGTCATGGGTCAGTTTCTGAAAGGAAGGCCCGGCCCCGGCACGAAGGAACGGGGTAGGTTTTTAGTCAGTAAGAATCTGACACTACTTCCCGCTCCGCCCATCGGGCGGGATCTGTCATTTGATGATTTTACCTAGTACCATAAAAAAGCCCCTCACCGTCATAATGATAGTTTTCAAACGAGGTCTTAAACGCCCCGTATCTGTGGAATGGAAATAATTGAAAAATGAGTGCCGCTATCAATGGGTTAAGATGTCTCAGAGCTACGTGTCAAAGAAGCTGGCCAATTATATTATGGTAGATATGTAGAGTTTTAACTAGGACTCTACTACTAAAATAAGCAATAAACGTGACCGTCAGAGGTCAAAAATGCAGTTTCAATTTACAAACGTTAAAGTGTCTTAAACTTTGTAGTAGACATTTAATGGCCCAAAATTAGATTATTCATTTATTCAATACTTTAGTTTCTATGCTATAAATTAAATCAGTCATGAACCATTGACCCCCTTCTACAAAGAAATTTTTGACACTAGCATTAGCAGAGTGTAACTGCACTTTTGTGCAGATAAAACGGTTTGAAATTACCATCAGAACGCCCAAAGCACGACAATCATCATCATCAACCTACTAGGGAATTCTACTGGCTAACTCGCAAAGACTACTTCAAACACACAGCATGTCCTTCTAATATAATATTTAATGTAGATATGAATGATTCACGCCTAAACGGATTCGGTTTACGGACCAGATTATTCGAATGAGTCACGGTTAGGCAATGCAATCCTGCATCAAAATTGCGATCCCATGCTTGCGGGATTGAATTCAGCATTCACAGCAGCGATTTAGGAAGATACTTAGGAGAGTAGTTTAACTGACATTGATTACGTTTCTTTCCACTTTCGATTTAGGAAAACACAAAATAGAAATTCATGAATTCCAAGGAAAGTTTTTAAAACACACATATAAATAGATAATCAGATTGCGTCGTCTAAACCCATTCTTCTTGGAAAAAAAATAAATCCCGCAAGCTTGCAGGACCCCGCATCAGTAGTCCCACACTTTGATCCGGTTCACGTCACGGTGGACCTGGAAAGCAAAGGACAACTACTGCAAGAGAGCGGGTTGTAAAACTCAGATACTCAAACCACCCAGAGCGTGAGATAAATTACCTAATTACTGATTTCCCACCAAAAAAAAAACCCTGTATATTTGAACTCCGAACTCCTAGCGAGCGAATCTAGTGACAAAATTAATAAAAAGCAAATATTAGGGATGTGTAGCTAACCGTGTTATTCTAAGCCTATCTGACAGATCAGGGTGAGTGGCTTTGCGTTTGTGAAGCCATTCTGCCAATTATAACATCCTATCTCTACGACGGCATTCCTACAGAGAGTGTTTTGAACCATAACATCGTTTATCTATAAGTAAGTTCTTTATTGTACACAAAAACATAACAAAATATATAGAGAAAAACAGTTCATGTACAAAGGCGAGCTTAACTCAGCAATGAGTTTTCTCCCAGCAAACCTTTAAGTTATAGAGAGAGAACATATTCGAGGGCGTGATCCTGTGCAAAATATAAACCTACAAAACTAAGCCTAATATATAATCATTTTATACATAAGTCTAATGTATTATACAAACTAATACATACTATAAATAGGTACTAATATTATATCAATAATGAAAGGAAGCGCTCTTTAAGTTTCCTCTTGAAGACATCTAGAGAAGGGCTGCCACGAAGAGAGTATTGAATTAATATCTAATATAAAAAGGGTTTTAAAAATGGCTTTCCAGGCGGGAAAATAAAAAAATATCCCACGGGAACACAGCCACGGGATAAAAAGTATCTTATTCTTACTCTCTATCCTGGACATGGTCTACCCGTGCGCCAAATTTTATCCAAATACGTTAAGCCCCTTGAGCGTAAAAAAGGAACAAACATACAAACACATGCTATGTTATGATTACTTATACATACAAACTTTCGCCTTTAAAATATTGAAAGTGAGATATGAATGTAACTGTCTGTCTGTATGTCACCTCGTTTAAACGGCTGAACGGTTTTGGAAGAAACGGAGATGGCTCGTGGGTAGAGCACGTCCTGGAATAGGACTGAATGATGAATCCCTCATATTTTTAATTGGTATATCTAAAGCGGCGAAGGCGAAGCTGCAGGCAGAAGATAGTAGCTGCATAAGTGCATCGTGTTTGTGACTTTGCTCGTTTTAGTAACTTATTTGTATGTTGGTGCATTGAAACTTTTATGGTAAGATTGTGTCTTAATGAATGGACTAATTACGGTTTATCATTAATTAACAAAAGCAATGTATTAAACAGCTAACGGAACTTGAAACACATTCGATATAGGTATCTACTGAACGTTTTTTAGGGGTCGAAGTCTTTAAATAACTTTTCTCTAAAGTCAGTGACGACATTCCCTTTTGCTCCATCCAGGGGGATGGAACAAAAGGGAATGTCACTGACTTTTATTGACTAAAATCCACCTGGGTTTCTTCAGTCCCCGAGGCCGTGGTGACTGGGCACGCCACTAATTCCCCTTTTTGAGGAGTGGCTTGAGAAACACCAAGGCGTCTTCATCTTCCGTATATACGACGCAGATCCTTATCGGATATGGCAAATTCGAGAGGTTCCTGTGTTGGATTCAGGCTGAAGAAACGCCTGGGTGTCACTATTGCACGGACTGCCCCGAGGACACGGTGGAGCTTAAGAAGGAAGTTACAAGGAATATCTTGGGCTTTGGGGTATCCGTGCATAAAAAATAAAAGTTCTTGATACTGTAACCAAATGGTACATTGTGCTGTTTTACGAATCTGGCGCAAACGAAGTCGCGGACACTAGCTAGTTATAAAATATACTTATTTATTTAGTCAGTTGATTATACAAGTTGTTGACATAGTTGTTCCGGATCTGGTTGTCTTGTGTATGTGAGTTTATATGTTTGTGAATGCACCCACGATACAGGAATAATTCCTAGTGCAGGGTAACTTTTAATAATAAACTAGCGTCCCGCCCCAGCTTCACTCGGCTTTTCAATGTTTTCTCTGCTATAATATGCATGTATTATAAACCTAACCCTAACTTCTCATGAATCAGTCTGTCTAAATTGTATGAAAATCCGTTTAATAGTTTTTGAGTATCTTGTGTTAATACAGACAGAAAGACGCAGAGGGGGACTTTGTTTTATATAAATATGGAAGGAAGATGAGTAATAAAAAAAATGTACTAGAAAATTTAATATGGGGTAATCTCTAATCAAAACAAACACTTGTTTGAGGATATTGTAGAAATTACTCAAAACTGATCATGATTCATAAAAATATTAATGTTAATCCTTAGATGATAATTTACTATAACTAATTCCAATTTATAGAATAATAACTACCTACATTTTCCTCAAACCGAAATGAACGGAAAAGCATATTCTCCAATTTTAAAGAACTTCGAAACCTTCAACGCATAAAGTCATAAGACAATTTTTTGAGTAAAGTATTATAAAAACCAACCCGCACTGGGCCCGCGTGGTGGATTACGGCCCATTCCCTCTCTTAGACAGGAGGCCTGTGTCCCAGCAGTGGAAACATTAAAAAGGCTGATGATGATGATGATTATAAAAATGTTAATATAATATCATTATTTCTTATTACATCCAGCGTCTCCTATTGTGATCTTAAATTGATTATTTAATACACAATACAAAAACATCATATAAAAGGATGAAGGAAAAAACGTTTCTCCTGAAAAAATGCTCTTTTCGCCTTATGGCCTGTGAGATGTGTCAACTTCTTCACATTATAAAATATTTTCCTACAAAGTAATTTCCAAAGAATTTTTTTCTTAAAATAAAACCACCGGAGAAGTGCACGAAGATGTTTACAAGTAGCACTTAAGTGAACCGTAAGGCAACATTAATTTTTAAGTAGGTATATCTAGAAAGTCCTTGTGTGACTACCTCTGAACAGGAAATAAGTAGGTAGGTGTTTACATACTACACTCGCGGTACATAAATGATGTACATATATTTTCATCAAATTGGCCGCCCACCAAATCTTTTAGTTTCATCTCCCCAGATGCTTGGACATACGTGATATGACTCTATTAGAATATAAATTGTAATATCCAAAAATATATAAAATAGTGTTCTTAGAAATTATGCGCGTTTTCCTTATGTCCTGTCCAAGGCAGTTTTGCTTGACAAAGCTTCGTTTACATAATAACTAGTGCTGGACCGAAACACGATTTTCAGCCGAAACCTTAAAGCACCAGTTTTAACCGAAAACGAGGCCGAAACTGAAGTCATAACAGAAAAACTATCAAAGCTTTAAAATAATATTTTGATATTGTCATCCTTGAATATGTTTCGACATAGTTATAACTTGCATAAAATACTAAAAATAAACACATGTAACATACGAAACAGTCGGTTTTTAGGTCTTTTACCTTCAATACAAAAGCGCTAGTTTCGGTCAAGCTGAACATTTGTTATCGAAACCCCAGCCGGAACCAGTTTTTTTACCGAAACCGAAACCGAACCTTTGTCCGGTCTCTAAAAATAACACTTGCACGTTTGGTTCTGCTGGGCTGCATTTCATACATAGTTTATTTTCGCTTTGACCGTGTTACAGGACGATTTTTATTTTGCCAGCGTCCGTATTACCTACAATCTATAGTTGACCCATTAGTTTTCAAAGAGCGAAAAGGTAACTACTACTTGGCACGCTCTTATTTTACTGACCATACACAAATTCTTTTGCCTCATTCAATTCTAAATTAAAAAAATAATAATATTAATTTTAACATTAATTTTAAAATTGAAGGCCATGGGTTTAAGTGAGGGCTCATTTTAACAATGAATTAATAAATATACTAAACTATCTAGTACCTACAACATGGCCGATCGCCAATGCCTGCTCAGGCCATGGGATTTGTTCTGGAAAAGATATATTCATGGTTCTGGAACGCAAACTGAAGGAGAAGAAGGTGTGATGTTAATCAGTAAAAGTCTGCAACACCTTGTCGCTCAAGAGCGGGAGAAGGATGTTTTCCCACTTCAAAAAAAAAAAGAAAAAGCCCTGCCTAGTTGTCTATTCGTGATCTAAGTCCACCTTCTAAAAAATCAATCTCTAACCATCTAAGTACTATTAGCCACATAAATCATTCATTCTTAATCGTTTATGCTAAACAGTTCCAGCCTTTGGATTTACAATGCCTGCGCCGGCGCCTTGTCATTGCTGAGTATCGTTTAAGAAAACATTGTGATCAGTCTCTTTTCCCTTTTGGTCGTGATCAGAATTCGAAATACTTAAAGCTTATTCGCTAACTGTATGTTGATGACCTGTGAGCTGAGACTTATAGTTTTGACATCGTAAGGAAAAGTACAAACAGCAGTTGCGAACGTAATGTCCTTTCTAACTTGACAAAAAGATTAAGTATTTACACATACTATTTGTTTTTTTTTTATTATTTATTTATTGCCTTAGCTTGAAAAAAGAAGATATCCGCAGGAGAGCCAAGGTTGCTGACATAGCACGAGAATCGAACTAAAGTGGCAATAGGCAGGGCATATTGCTCCCAGAACAGATAGCCGTTGGGGCCGAAAGGTTCTGGAGTGGCGGCCGCGTACCAGAACACGCAGCGTTGGAAGGCCTCCTACGAGTACAAGGTGGACCGATGACCTGGTAAAGGCTACGGGAATCTGATGGACATGAGACGCACAGGATCGTTCATTGTGGCGACATTTGGGGGTGGCTTATGTCCAAAAGTGGACGCCTTTGGGCTTTTTTTATGGTAGGTCCGCCCTTGGGAGGAGCGGGAAGTAGTGTCAGACTCTTACTGACTAAAAACCTACCCCGTTCCTTCGTAGCCTATCGTGCCGGGGCCGGGTATTCCTTTCGGAAGTTAACCCATGACCCCAGTAGGCTTCGACCCTCCCTGCAGCTAGCAGGCTGGGCCTCTTCGGTGTGATGACAGCTCCTTGAAGCGCGCGGGAACAGAACGCACCGTCGACGACTTGGGCTCGGTCCGGTCGGTTACCGGACGATCGTGCTACACATTGCACGCCGTCAGCGTGCTACACATTGCACGCCGTCCGCAAGCCTGCGCCTATGGTGGCCGAAAACCGGGATCGAAATCCCGGCGGCGGCTGGGGCGAGCGCCTCGTTGCCTCTGCCTGATGCGGTCGGCCTCCTCCTTTGCTAGCATTACTGCTTCGCAGAAGGAGGCGACCGCCTGCCATCCCTCCTCACTACGAACCATGGCCTGAATCAAGGCCCGGCGAGAGAGATCGCTGCCGCCGATCGCCCCCACGAGGACACGGCGATGCTCCGCCCAGGCGGGGCACACCTCTACAGTGTGCTACACCGTGTCCTTTGGGTGTCCCGCACAGTGGCGACACCCGGGCAAATCCTCCGCACGAATTCGGAACAGGAACTTAGCGAACTTGCCGTGTTCGGTAAGGACCTGCGTCGTGCGGAAGTTTAGAACGCCGTGAGGTCTTTCCAGCCACTCCTCAAGGATAGGCCTTATCACCTCGATTGTGGCGCGCCCCGAACGAGGTTGCGATAGTCGCTGACGCCATTTCGCCATGAGATCCCGCCGGAGCTCTGTCCGCCAAGCCTTGACTTGTCGCGGTAGCGGAATTTCGCCCCGGCGTTGCATCTCCATGCGCTTGTCGTGCATGTGTGCAAGGACTGTTGCCTCCAGATCCCATGGCGGTTGGCCAGCAAGGAGGGTCGCCGCCTCGCGGGATATCGTTCGGTACCCTCGCACCATGCGTATTGCCATGAACCTCTGGCACGCATTCAGCTGGGCCCTCGGTTGCTGTTGCAACGTCGGTGCCCACACCTGAGCCCCGTAGAGGGCCATGGACCGAACGATTCCCGCGTAGAGCTTCCGGCAGGAGGCGTCTGGTCCCCTGAGGTTGGGCAGGAGCCGCCCGAGAGCAGCCCCAGTCCGATTCAGTTTGGGAGCCAAACGTCGGAAGTGCTCCTTGAAGTTCCACCAGCGACGCCTTTGGGCTGATGATGATGTCCTTAGCTTAACTTTTAGCTCTCCTGGTTGTAATACATAGATCTTTGACAGTCGTTACAAGTCAGATGCTAGAAAGTCTGACCAGCAGTCTATCCAAGAAGTATCGTGTTGCCCAGTAACTGGGTTGTGGAGGTCTGATATACAGTTGCTCTATGTAAAATACGGGTATTCAGCCGCATCCGATTAGGCTGGAAGCCGACCCCAAACTATTCTAGGAGGTTGTGGATTCGATTCTCACCCCGGACAAATGTGTGTGATAAGCACGATCATTTGTTCTGTGTCTGGGTGTTATTTACCTAAAAAGGTTGACTGATAGAGAATGCCTTGTTGCATTAACTCCGCCTAAGTATCTACACGTATCATCATCAAGTTTAAATAAATAAATACCTAAGCGTTATGCTTGATAAGATTTCCTTTCCGCAAGAATGAAATGAATGAACTTCCTTACAAACTCGAAGGCCTTATTTATCTCGTTTGAGCGAAGAGTTTTCAATTATTCTTCTTTTGTGCTTATCTTTGTTGTTGATTCTTAAATCAAAATACTCAATTCAGAAACCCACCCTCAGACTCTTACTGACTAAAAACCTACCCTGTTCCTTCATTGCCTTTGTTCCAGGGCCCCGGGGTTCACTTTCGCCTAACTCTAGGCCCCAGTAGGCTTCGGCCCTGTTGGGCCAATACAGTTTGCTGATAACTCCTTGAGGCGCGCGGGAACAGTGCGTGCCGTAAACGACTTAGGCTCGGTCCGGTCTGTTACCTACTGGACGGACGGACAGCAAGCTACCCATTGCCAGCCGTCCGCAAGCCCGTGCCTACGGTGGCCGGAAATCGGAATCTGAATCCCGGCGGCGGCGGCGTGTGCGCCGTTGCCTGATGCGGTCGGCCTCCTCACCCTAAGGGGGTAAACCGACTTTCACGCGGGCGAAGCCGCTGGCAGAAGCTAGTTTTAAATATGAGAAATGAGTATTAGAAAGAAAGAAAGAAAGAAAAAGAATTTATTTGGTACAGCATAAGGTATGAACACAACAATTAGGTAACACAAAAAATAATAAATTAACAAATACAAAAAAAAAGATGTTACTCTGTTTGTTAGTAACATCTTTTTTTTGTATTTGTTAATTAAAATTTTATTAAAAAAAAAAAAACACTACAACAACAGTTATTTATTCAATAGCTGCTAAAAATCAAGACTTACCTACTGCAAAATTGACATATTTCTCATGTTTTATTATATTATATTAAACACATAATTATAGTCTGTCTAACGAAAGCGCGACCTGAGAAAATGAGGTCAAATCAAAACATATTGAATATGGTATTACTGCCATACTACGAGAAAAACATTTTGATACTTGTATTTTTTGTATTTGTTACAATCGTATAATTCTTGTTTGCGAACTATATTCCTAATTTAAGGAACACAAAATGTTTAGAAATTTTAAATATACTCAACCAATACGCTTTTAACAGCATCACACACTCAGCAATATTCAATTCCCTTAAAAAAACAACAAATAGAAACCACACATAAACACAAGCAACACTACAAAATATATACGCCCATAACTCAGCTTCCAGCAAGTTAAAGCGATTAGATCCTATGTTTAAAACTCTTAAGGGAGTCAAAAAGGGCGCCCTGTTGTCCCCAAAGTTATTCACCAAGTCTTTCAGACATTAGAAGTCGAATGGGAAGAGAAGAGCATTTTCATCAGCAAAACGAAGTTAACTGATTTGCGTTTCGCTGATGATATTGTCTTTTTCTTTCCTACAGCCACAGGACTAGAGCAAATACTGGTTGGGTTAAAGATAAACGTGTCGAAGACCAAAATCGTAACCAACAGATCCAAAAGGAACATACACGTAGGCGGACAGAATATAAAATACGTCCAAGAATATATTATTATCTACTTGGGCCAAGTAGTCTCTTTCCGGGCCAGGTAAGACAAAGAAATAACGTAGCAAACAGAAAATACCTAAAAAAAGTTACTGGTCCATGAAGGAACTATTTAAGGGCACTTTGCCAATGTCACTGAAGCGTAAACTTATGGACACGTGTATTCTCCTCACCTGTACAGACTTGGTCTTTGACTAACATCCAAAAGTCTAAACTTGAGGTTTACCAAGCGACCTGGATGTCTTCCTTAAGAAATGGAATGTGAGTAAGGAACTGGGACTATTAGAAAGGAGGAAGTCTTTGCCATGGAGGGAGTCTTTTGCCCAGCAGTAGATCAATACAGGATAGCTAATAATAACCAATATATTAAAAAAAAGAATAAATATTTATTTATTGATAAATTACTACTCTATCAAGAAAGTCACGAGAAAAGGTCAATAATACACAAAATGTTAGTTATTCTTTCAAATTTATTTTATCACCCACAAAGTATGCTCTTTCAAGGTTAGAATCGACTGGTCATCAGCCCGACTCATATGCGATTAAGTTTTTAGAGAAATTTCAGGTCTAGAGCAACATGTTTCATACGGAAGTGATTATTTCAAACGGTATGGGTCGACTAGTAAGACACAGAAAGTTCAGCAGCTATCTCTTACAAAATTAAAAGAGCTCTTTTCTTCGCTTTTGTGATGTTAGCTGCAGTTGAACAAGTTGATATCCTACCAGACCATGGCAAATCTTTCATCATATCTATTCGACTGCTTTTGAACGTATAAAGAACGGTAGTGAAGATTTTCTTCTTAGAGCTTAGTTTTAAGTGTAAAGATTTTTCTCCAAATTCATTAACGATTCAATGTTTTTTTTTTATTTATTTCGCAGAATTCTTGAACATCTTCAAGATTATCTGTAAACCTAAGAAAAAGTATCATCATATATCAAAATATATCTAATAGTCAGTCAACAATGATCAAGATTATAATGTCATACTAACTTAAAAACCCGAGATCGTATATAAACATTATTGTTTTTCTTTGAAAACAACTTCTTTCTCTTCTTGTTTTTCTTTAAACTTACTGATCATAGCAGCTTTCCTACATAACTTTTTATTGTTTTACCCATGACAAAGCAATTATTTTTTTAAATTAATCTCTGTTATAAAATATTGACATATGCAATCACAGACTTTGACGTGCTTTTGACAGCTACATAATGTTGCAAAAAAAAAACTCCAGGTTGCGTTTTCAGTAAGACTATCTTACGAGGCCCTATCTATACAAACAATACTCCAATACCGAGTTCACGAACTGAACATTGGCACCAATTGTTTAACAAGACAATATAACGTGTACAATATTGAGCTATTTATACGGGATGTTCGCCTCGTTGTTATTAAAATGCTCATAACTTATGAAAGATACTTCCTGAGAAATCTGGGTCATGAATAGCGCGCCCTGGTCATGTGCATACAAATTCAGCTTTCCGAGTTTCACCCCGGACAAGAATGCGGGCCAAATTAATTATCATGACAATGAAGCTGTAAAATACATTATTTATATATAGGGTGCGAGAACTCGAGTTTCTACTTACATTTGTGTACATTAACTACGCGTAAATCTAATAACAATGCGTGATACAGGCTGTTGTTTATTGCAACTCAAATGTGTGAGGATAGATCGCGAAATTCAAAGTTTTATAAGTTTGCAAGCATTTTGCAAGTAAGTGTCGGGTTCTATGTTCATTAAAATATGATTTGCGGCCGTTACGAATATGGCTTTACTGAGTTACTAATCATTCAAATCATCAATTTTAATATCTTTTATTTAAAATTTAATTTTCTTCTCTTTATTTTATTAACATTGTTCTCACATAATAGCAGCGACATGTAACCGAGATATTTGTAATACATAACATGATTAAAAAGAATGTCCATAGAGTTTCTTGCACATTATTCTCCATAGAGATCTACGCTTTGGAATGACAAATTACAATTAGCATCATATATATCGGACAGACAGACTTCTTGTCCTTTCAAATGGTTTATTTGAAATAAATGCTTTTGACTTTTTTTGACGATATAATCCACCCAGTTCAGCTAATTCTATTTATTTTTATGTTCAAATCGAAGTAAAGATTACATTTTATGCTAAAAACCACAAAAGCACTTAATAGCTTAAACATATGCCCTAATAAAAATTGATAAGATAGACTAACCCTACTGAATTACGATTTCATGAAATATAATAATTTAATAGAGTTAGACAAACTGAGAGAGCTATATAATTTTAATGATTATAATTCCGTAAATAAATACCTGTTGTGGTCGCAAATCATATTTTAATGAAAATATAACCTGACAATGATCTGCAAAATGCAAAAACTTAACGAGGATTTTCCGGGTTTCCCTGGAGCATTCACCTTAAATCACACTTGAACATGACATTGGGCGTTGACATTATAATGAAAGGAATTAAAGTAGGTATTGATTTGCTCGGTAATCTGTTATCTAATGCAATAACTTTGATATTGCGATGACGAACACATCCGCTGTAAATAGGTAGATATCATTCCGACAAACAAAAAGCGAAACAATGATTTAATCGTTTTTTAAATCGTCTAAATTTTGTAATACGTATGCTTACCTTGACGCAACAAGAAAGGTAATTTGCTTACATATTGCCCATAAACGAATGTGGTAAGACATACTTACTACGGCAAACTGCTATGGCAAACAACAATAGTTTATGTAAACCTCATAGGTACAGAACGTTTGTCGAAGAGCATTACGTTGCATTGTTCACAACCACGACATTGCTTTAATAAATGAGGTGTGTTCCAGTTAAGGCATATAGTCCCAAGAACATCTAGGCGAAGTTAAATCCACACAATATATTCGTACCGCCGCCTGAGCCCGCATAGAGCAGCTGACCTTTAAAACAATTTTCTTTGCGAAATATTGATTGATTTACAGAAATATGCTATACATATACATTTTGAAGAACTTTGTGTAAACATATTTTCTAAATATCAAAACCGTTTGAATGGAGTAAGGAAAACAAGCAAAAAATATCATGCAATTAAAAAAAATTCTTTGGCAAAAGTATTGGTCATACTAAAAAAATCATGGCAGCTATGTTGATAATGTTATGTAATATGAAACGACATTTTTTTTTTAATTCTTTAACCAAACCGTTACCGAGGAGTAGGTTTCAGAAAGTCAACTGTTTTATGGCACTAAATGAGAGTAAGAGCCTTAAGGAATCTCAAGACTGATACCATAATTGTGCAAGTTTACATAATTGGACCTCAGCACGATATGTTCCGGCCCGATTCTGTAGTACAATATTATGTCGGCAACACCTTGATTACGTCTGATAATTATCTTGTACCTACACCTGTGTGTATTATTTTCTTTGTTTTTGATTTCATTGTTTGTTTTTCTTTTTACTCATAAAAAGATTACCAATGGAGACTAGTTTGATTAAGATACTCGTATATAACTTTGGAGCTATAGCAGCTTTTGTTTTAGGTGGGAAATCATCCGATGACTTCTCACGCTCTAAGGCGGTGCGGGAGAGCGTGTCTTTTTCTGAGTAAAACTCACTTCTATGTTCCTTATTTGCCTTCATTCCAGGACTCCAGGGTTCTCTTTCGCACAACTCATGGTCTCAGTAGGCTTCGACCCTGCTGGGACCTACGGTCCACCCTGTTGGACCCTTACGAGAGCTATAGTAGTTAATGTTGATGTGATTTATTATTTGAGGAAATATATTTTTGTGTTATTGTGTCCGAAGTCTTGTGTGTATTTGAAAATTAGACTTTTCTGATACAATTTCTGTCAGTAATTACATCTAAATTATTCTTCTTCATCCCAATTGTGTACCGGAACGCCAAAAGGATCTATTTGGCTTATAAAAAGTTCGTGAACTCATTTCTTTCGCCCGTCCTTTATCCGGGTCCTACTGTGAAGTGTAACCCTTGGGAAATCAGACGTTTGTCGTCCATTTACATCGTGTTTAGGTATGATTAGTTTTATATTTTTGATGACGTTAGGGAATATGTTATTGTGGCTAATGAGGGTAGAGCAGTGATTCCTAACCTATTCGAATATATGTCACCCATATGATTTACTAAGGGTTAGATATACTGATTCCCCTTCTCCCTCATGTTACCAATGATTATAACACATATAGATACTTAATCGACTTTATTAGACATGCATCGTACTCGTACAATTCGTACACTGTACGTGTTCGTGAGTCCTTTTCTTGATTTGTAGTGGAAACGGAACTCTTGTCCTCTGCTAACACAGTTAGGCCATGGAATGCAACAGCGAGCTTAATTCTGTGAATATGTGTCCTCTGAAGAAGTTTTACCTCTGTCGAGGTACTCCCAAGTTACGAACTGTGGGGCTAAAGCCACGGTAATTACCCCTGTAGGGGTAAAACTGGTATTCTGCAAGGGTAATAAGATGGTAACTTGTAACTCACTTATAGCTCACTAAATGAAATCTAACATTAAAAACTTGCAAATACGTAACAATTATAGTCTGTAAAGATTATAATTATACACCACTCTTTTTTAATTAGTGCAAATACTTAAAGGGCTTATTAGAAAATGTCTTGTTATTATTTAAGTAAAGTCTCAATAAATAATATTCATAAACAGCAAAGTTATGAACGTTTGTTTATATCCCAAAATCTCACTCAATTTATGGAAAAACTGTACAGTTTATTGTTTATAAATGAAAGAATGTCAATAAAAATGGAAAAACACTGCGCTTAGTATTTTCTAGTAGTTGTTGTTATGAATGATGGTTCAATTATGAATTTACCAATAATGACAAATTTTCATGGACAATTTTGGGATTTCGTTTTTTGTACTTTTGATTACACAAATATGATCAGTAACGGGTACTGATTGAGCCCTATTTTTTTGTGGGGTGTACTCGTATAGACAGGTAATATGATTGACAGAACTTAATCAATATTTTTTTTGCAAATTTTTATTACACACTCCAATTTCTCTGGTTAAAACATAGGGGTGGCGAGATCAAAAAGGTATGGAACCACTGGGCTAAAGGGTACCGACTATATGTCACTTTAGCAGCGAAAACGATTATCGAAATGCCATTATGTAAGGGTCATAAATGCAATACACATTGTATACATTTCAGTAGCACATGTTAATCTGGACTTTTTTAAGCATTATCGATTTAACGTAGATAAAACCGGTTTACTATAACTTTGCTATAGGTCCGCAAACTTAACAAAAAAAAATTGGTTTTATGACAATCGAGTTCAGTTATAGAGCCACCCACGGTCATCCGCAAGCTCTCCACGAACATACTTAGCTTTATGACACCCGAGTTCAGAGACAGAGAAATAGGTAAGTACTGCCCAGGTCGCGGGATTGATAGAAAAAGGTTCTGCAGACCAGGAAAGGGCAACTGAAAGAGTACAGATGGGTATTATTCAGTAAAATTCTGATACTACGTCTCGCTCCACCAAAATCAGTAAAAGTTATATGATGAATTCCCACCAAGAACAAAAAAGTACAAAGAATAACTCTTTGCAAGTTCTAGTTATTAAGTATGCATGTATAAACAATGATGATGTTCATATAAAAGCTATGTTAGGTGCACTTTGGCAATCATAATCATTTCAACCTGGAATAACCTTTTTCATTCAGTCATACCGTTTCCGAATCGCTCATCCAAGGTTTTCCCGCTGCCTTAACGAAATTGTCAGACATAATAAATCGGAAAAATAGGTACATTTTCACACAGGTGGGCAAACTTTGTCACAGTAGTCGAGGTGGAATATAGGTAGGTACGCCCGAGCCAAAGGCGAGGGTCGTTGTAGAGCTGAGAGACTGCAACGACAAATACCCGCTTGTAGCAAAGCACGGTTTTAACTTACACAAAAAAGAAATCATAAACACAGACTACTACTATTTACTATTTTGTGAGGAATAGTTTGCGGAATCTTATCGTAGCGACATATTCAATTTTTGTAGAGCTGCTCAGTGACCGAATAATGTAGGGACTGCCTGGCGAACCACCTGGCGTTATAATAAGTATAACAAGTTCAACAGGTTTGACGGCTAGCCGGAGTGCTTTTCCGCACTCGTGCGAAATACACTTCAATGCGTGCCTAAAAGCAGTGAGGTAGTAGCCAGTTTTCGAATAAGTGTGTTTAAAAATACTTGCCTACCTTTTCGGCATGACTTGCTTAGAATTTTTTATACTTACAGGCCTATTTGGTATTCATAATAGGCCTGCAAAAGATTACTAGATAAAGGTGTTTTGTGACGCCAACGGTATTACGAAATCTAGTCAACAATCAAGTAGGTACCCGATTACATACATGGTAGGAATGGTGAATTTTCTAATCCTGATAAATATATTGAATAACTTCTGATACTGTAATGATCACAATTGATAATAATAAAATAGATGGTTCAGTAATGATAAGGGTAATAGATACAATCAACCTCTGGAAATCCCGATTGAACAACTCAATCGGCTTTCAAAGACGTACCTACTTAAAATCGCATACCTATTAATAGTACCTAAACGTCTCTAAAATATAGTTTAAATAATGGCGATGATCTAGATGCAAAGCAGGTTGTATTCAACAATATTATTAATTAGATTATCCGGTTCTGCACCTGAAAATTTCTTAACTTAACAAATTGTTGGACGCGACCTTCACGCGCGTGCGAAGGGCTGGTTCGCATCAGATTCACTTACAATGTGTGTTACCCATTAAGAAACGAAGCAGGAAAAGGAACACCGCTAACCCAGTGGCCAACTGGCGAGGCGACATCGAACGATTACACCCGCCCGAGCCTCCATTCAGTACCGGTATCGCCGCGCCAGCGCTCGCAACCAGATACTTAACTGACTCTCATTACTAAGCACATCGCCACTAAACAACCGACCTTATGACGGGCCATAAGCAATGAGGACCCACCTGTCACCCCGGGGTGCTGAGCTCCATTGTTTGACAATGCGGAAAGCGGGGGACGCGCCGCGCATCACAATTAGCGAAGAGAGTTTCGGCGACATGTGAATACAAAGTCGTCGTCGATATTGTGCCACTCGAAGAAATTACAGACGTCCCAGGACTCGAGGACGAACGTGACGCACCAACGTTACTTCAGCTGTCAATAACAAAAAGAAATTCGCCGCGGATTATATCGAAGGAGGACGCGTTTTCGTGGAACAGTGTTTGTTATGCGCAACCGTGCCCGAAAGTTAGCGAAATTTTGGCAACGACACAGCAAGAGTGACGCCTGCGCAGCTGACCTGCTATCAGCCAATACATCCTGCGATGATCGCAGGAAAAGGACATTTATTTGTACAGTGTGATTGATAGTGAACGAATAGTTCTTCAAAGAAAACAATACTCCTTGTAGTGCGTCCATGAACATTTTCCTTCGGAGCAGTTGTGATATTGAGGTGAGTTTAATTTAAATATGACCGTTACAGAATAATTTCTCAATTATCCTCAAGCTTATACCTAGGTTTTATCACATACTACTGATTTAAATGCGGCCTCAATTAATTCCTGTTTCAAGTGTCACGGCAAGTGCGTTCTTAGAATCGTCCTGGTTAAAATTGTAATCTATCACTGTTCCAACTCATTCATCAATTCGGTGCCTATTCATTAACACATCACTACCAGCGAGTATTTATTAAGCATACTGTGAATAAATGAATATTAACGATTTATAACTGTGTTAATAGACGAATTTAATCATATTAGCTTTACGCACTATGATAACAAGCTACTCAAAATATGAATTATTTATGTCTTTAAAAATTAAGATATAATTAGGTGTGCAAAATGGACCTAGTTAAGATTTTTTATTGCAGTTTTTTTTTGTTGATCTAATTTGAAAATGACTTGTGCCTAGATAGCGTGTTACTAGAAATAATAACAGTTCATTCAACTTCATCTACATTGACTATACGTACACTGTTAAGAATTAAGTTTGTTAACCCGAAGCTCGCATTAAGTGGCTTCACGTTGCAATTTAAATTGAACGTAGGTAATTAAATTCTGAAGAAATATTCATGAAATTCAGCCAACGAGATGAAAAGACACGACGGTAACCGTGAAACGGATGCGAACGCTGAATAATGAAGTGTCTAATGTAACTATTTCTATATATAAGGTTGTAAACAAACATTGCATCGCAATTTTCCCATCAAATTCTCGTAACTAAAGTGGAGCATCAGTTCATAATACTATGTAGTGTTGCCAAACCACAGCGGCACTAAATAAGGTCGGACGACAAGTTATAAAAGTCATGCCGGTGCTATAAAACGGTCCACGAGTTAAAACAATAACGCATTTGCGAGAGATGAAATGCGGTGATTTGGACCACAAACGAGCTACGACTCTGGGAAGCTTCAAAGTGCTACTGTCGAACTAGGTATTCTTTAGGCCGACTTAGCCTAGATGCCTCACATGAGGAAAATACCTACACCTGTGTTTTAACCGACCTTGTGGTCCGTTAATGATTTCTTAAGTAAATATTGGCAATTGTACATGACGCGTATTCATAAAATAATAAGTACAGCAACCGCAATACACAAGCCAAACGAGATAATTGCGATACTAAAAGTTTTTCAATTCATGGTAACCGTCAACAAAATAAAAAAATTATGTATTTCCGATTTATACTTGTCCTTGTAGGTAATCATTTTGTTTAATAAAATTAAACGCAATTCCTTCATTAATTTTGATTATCTAATTTTTACATTTCTCGAAAACGATGATGTTTTTATAATTCCTAATAATCAATCAATGTTGGATAGCAAATTGAAAAAACAGTGATAAACGATTATATTCTAACAAAAAGAAATATATAATATCATTGGTGATCATCAATGTTGGTAATTAATAATCTTCTGAAGAAGTAAAAAGTAGTTAGGAACATAATGAATAATTAGAAACATCAGTCGTCAGATGATATTATGGCGTCAAAGAAATGTGATTTCATTTATGTAGCAAATAGCTTACATTCCTCCGTCAATTATGATATAATCTAACGTAACATAACAGTAAGCTTGCACACATTCATCAAGTTATTACGGATGGTGTTATCTCAATAGCGGTGTCTGCATCTAAGTTATATTGCCATCGTTGAAGAGTTATTGACATTGGAAATAATATGACAAGCAACAAATATTAATTCATTGGAATATACCATACTGAAAATAAAACATGACAGGATATCTATAGTAGTAAAAGAATCGAACTCTAAGAAATAAATAGACATGACTATTGAAGAATAAAGAACAATTACAAAGTAAGTAATCAATAACAGCTGACTATAAACAGAAACTAGATAGATAGATATAATATATATACTCTTTATTGTACACCAAAAATAAAATTACAATAGGAACTTTAGATTAATGGGTGTTGTGTCACTATAGGCGGTTTTATCGCTAAAAGCAATTTTTTACAGATTTTTAGAGCCTTTGGAAGGATTTGATAGAGAAGGAGAAAAAGATAAGCAGGTAGTTCAGTTATATAAAATAAGGCCGGTTACAAAACACCATTTAATCATTCGAAAGTAAGGTCTTTTTACATAGCATGGGTTTTTTTTTTTTTTTGGGTAGGTAAATTACATAGCATGGGTAGGATGATAGCAGGAAGAAAATAAGCATCTATAAGATGAAAGAAAAGGATAGGATAGGACATTGTATAAATCCGACAACGGTCATGCGCACCATCCTATAGCAATTGTAGTGTAGTGAATACGTTTACAATTTTAGAATAGAGACTAAACATGGACATGCGATTGAACTGTAATCTAAGCAGACACTATCATTAAACATAAATATTGTGTACATTAAAGATCAGATTAGGAATCGATTTTTTAACGTGAAAGTATCGAATGAATGCTTAATGAATTCCTGATGATGATTCGACACATTATGGATACGATTGAACGTAGGACACGGCAGGTACCCGATCGTTCTGAATACGTGGTATGAATAGGAAATCTGTTAAAATATCGCCATCGACTAAAAAGGCGATCGATTAGAAAACTTCATAGACCGTGCTGATAGCCATGGTTAAATCGCAGTAGCAACAGGAAATAAGCAATATAATCTTACAGCAGTTTAGCACAGAACTATTTGCTAATGTTTAACACTTAATATATGTTTGATTTAAGAAGTGTTGCTAATTATGGGTATTGTTTCTCGGTTGGTAGCTTAAATGTAAAAGGATATTGCAAAATACAACAGATACGACCGCGTATTTTTTTTTTGCAGGAGCATAACGCGCTAGCTTTAAAGATTCGAAGGCAAAGCAATCACGCCAATATTGAAGCTACTTGGTCAATGGTAGTGGAAGATAGATAACTACATGATTTAATATGAAGTTTACGATCACAGACAGGTACACTGAGATCGAATCATAATAAAGGTGTTATAGCACAATCGTTTCCATCAAACTTGTCGTAGATTTATATCGATTGTCATATTAAACCGGTCGTGCGACCTGCTGATCTGGTCTGGGATATTATGCGGGTTCAGGCAATCAACTCACTTGGCCTGTATTACATGCAACTAGTTAGTTGGACGCATTAACAGGTTTAATCCTTGGCAAATATTACCCGGTGTCCCTGGGATTGTTACTGGTTTTTAGACTAGTTATAAGTTTGTTAGTGATTTCATAAATATGGAAAAAGTAGTAGTGTGATAATTATATTACATAATTAAAACAATAAGTTGTCACAGTTTAGTTTATCATTTTAATTCGGAAATTTAGATTTTACATAAACTTCTAATTCACAATAACAAATACGTAACTAATGAACAAAACAAAAGTTATATTGAATATTATATTAGTTAATATTATTCGGGTCCGAATCCAAAACAAGTGATGGTTCATCTTTAAAATATTTTTCATTGTAAACCTTTTTAAATTCTGCTGCACATGGTGCGATTACTTCATAAAATAACGGTGGCACATTATCGAATACAGATTTATGACCACGGATGGTAATTTTGAATGTAAAATGTACTAAATCTTCGTATGGTCTAACTGACAACAAGTCCCTTGAACAAAACTTTACTGTAAAGTGCACACTTGATGACGCCGGCACTGTAGTTTCCATAGGATCCACGGTAAATATTTTTTTCATTTTAGTGGTCAATTTAATTTTAATACTGGCAAGATTCAGCTTGTGTGAGTTAGTAATTACGAAATGATCTTCAATGTAGCCATATGAAACTGGTGATTCGGACATATCTAATATATAAGGACGTATTGTTATTGGATGTGGAAGTACTTCGGCAAAGACTTTTAAGGTTTTCATCATAATCAATTTTTCGGTTTCTGGTTCCAGAAATTCGAACTCGTAAAAACTATTATGACAACCAATGCGTTCCATTTTTGTAAAATATACTGGAATTTTTACTTTTTCGTAGGGTTTCAAATATAAATAAGTAGATTTAAATACAAACGTGTCCAGAGCGAGTTCAATAATGTTTCGGATAATAAAATCTATTGATTCGATAATATTTATTGATTCTGATTCATTCTCAATGTTTTCCAAAGATACTATTGGCTTAGAATCCTCATTGATGTCTAGTTCTCTCTCTTCATCACTCTCAGTATTTGGCCCAGTTGCTATTGCGGAGAAACTCATATCTGGTTCTTTAGTTAAATCAATCAGTCGTTTATAAATATGCAAGTGATAAGCATAAGGATCGTTACCAAATATTTTTACAGTTGCAGTTGAATACTTACCATTTCTCTTTATGTGCCAAGGGTAAACAGGCGGCATAGTTATAGATTCGGATACATTCACAGAATGCATTTTTATAAATTCACTTTTAATTGGGATACATAATGCTTCAGGAGGAGCATCGTCACAAACATCACGCCCGACTTTAAAATATAACCCCGAATCAAAATCTTCTTGATTTTGAAGTGTAAATATGAATTTGAATACAACAGGTATACCAGGAAAAAGTCGTTTTGGGATAGCGGGCAAAATCTTTGTTGTCAAAAAATGAGAATCGTCCATAATGCATCTAAATCTTATGTGCATGTATTCACTAGCACAGTTTACCACCGTGAATTTAACAAATTGTTGTTCCATATTATTATTGGCCAGAATAATGGGTGTCGGAGTGCATACTACTGATGACGTAGGTGTGAAATATTCCCACTCTTCTTTGACGCTTATCAATGGTGCTTCTGACTCAAAAAATAGGGATCTAGAACTTATTCTACATGATTGCGACCCGAGAGGAGAAATCAACTTGCGAGGATTTGTAAAGATAGCCACAGGTAAGTGTGACTCTGGTAGTACCTCTACACCAGTATTAGTACCAATTTCCACGTCTATTTTCGATTTTGAAGGCCGGGGTGTTGTCGACACAAATTGTGGAGACTCAGTTGAAGCAGTGGTGTTAAAATGGAGAGTTTCTGAGTGTTCGTCCAATACTGTTGTTATCTCAGTTTCAGAAGTAAGTTTAGAAGTCTCAATTTTTTTTCTTTTTTTCCGGTCCATTTCCATTTTACGCCACTTACTGGCTGTTCTACATAATCCCAAGGTTAGTTCAAAGGGTGATGGTCTGGTTGATTCCATATACAACTTCTCTATTATCATATTCTTTCGCGTGCGTGCGCCTTGAATTTTTCGCTTGTAGTCAGTGGCGGCTACATGTAAGCGTTGCACTAAATATTCCCAATTTGGTAGGCATCGGAAGTCTACTTTGTGTTTAGCTTCTAGTGATTTTATTACATTCTTCACATTAATGCCATAATCATTATCATCTCTGATACGTAAATGAGTACACTTTTTTAATGACATCGTGAAACCACAATATTTAGTTTTGGAAATAATAAACTTAGGTTAATTTTTTATCGTCCAGGGTGATAAAATGATGCAATTTTATATGTTGACATCCAATTGTCATTGTCCAATTTGCCAACTTGTTTGTTTTTTGTTATGCAGTAGGTTATGACCAAAAAAATCTGAATACTGAATTTATAAAAGTGAAATAAACTGAAAAAGCAGTAATGAAAGCACATTATTTCCACAGGTAGGCGATGGATGCATCAGTTCCCCGTGTACTACTAAGCATAGTATTAGCTGCTTTGCTGCCGATGGCTTCTCTGAACAGCCATGATGGCGTGGCCAAAGAGAACATACCACACTCGCGGCAAAAGAGGATACTCTGGATCACGAATGATGGTCGCTTGGCATTGCCACCTGGTACTACAATGACTATCACACCGTCACTGTCAATGCCTTTCGTGAGGCATCCACCGAAAGGGTTCCTGTCTAATGTGACCATCAGTTTCCCCTTTACGAGTAAGTGTTTTTTTTTTTTTCTAGAATGTTTTCAATCTTATATTTTAATACACTATTCCGAGCGTAAACCTTTTCGCGGTCTATATTTAATTTCAATGAATTTCAGGTCAACTAGAATACAGTATGGAATTTGACAGTCAGTACCGTAAGGTCTACTATGTAGAATTTGGTTTAGAAAAGCTTTGGTTGAAGTGCCTAGTTAAAAATAAATTATAAAATAAAGTAGTGTACATAATAAAAAACCATAACCATTTGGAAGAAAATAAAACTTGTTCCAATTTATTAACAATCAACAATTAAGTATTTTGTTATTTGCTAACTTTAACATAAATATATTTAATTAGCTTAGACCACACTTGTCCTACAGATTTAATTTTACAAAATTAAATAATATGTAGATAGATAATAAATTTGTAGGTAAAACAAAGCGTCGCCGTATTGAAAGGATCAAATTAGTTGATATTCATATAGTTTCAGTTAGTGACGTTTTACTTAGAACTAATTGTAGTTTTAGAGAAACAGTTACATTAATTACAGAACACGCAAGCGTAGATACTTCTTGGCATTAAATTTTAACTATTTCCTCTCATTCTTCAAATCCACCCATAGAACGATAAACGGTTATTACGTGACCTTCAATTATGTTGTTACATCAATTTCGATGTAGATTTAATATAAAGAGTCCGAGAAGATAAAACTTTTAGTATCGAAGAACAGCAACTGAATGCAGTCGCTCAAATTTGATACGACAATGAAGCAAAAAGCCAATAATAAGTCCATCGCTGATGCTAGGGATCAATGGTGGCCGAGTGGTAAAGGCCCGACTTACGAGTTGTAGGTCGCGGGTTCAAACCCAGCCAGGCACATTACTTTGTGTAATTTATTTTTTCACTGCTTTGACAAAAACATCGTGAGGAAACCGGCATGTCCTAGAACCAAAAATTCAAAGACATGTGACGCCCATAAACTCGCACTGGGCCTGCGTGATGGATTGCGGCTAATTCCCTCTCCTAGAGAGGAGGCCTAAGTCCCAGTAGCGGGAACATTATAAGGCTGATGCTATGCTATGATGCTAAAAGTACCTTGTCTATCGTAGCCTAACTTTGATGAATGAGGGTGTAGACATCTAAACTAATATATTTTATCATCATAGACTATGTGAGTATTAATTTTCTTTGACGAATTTCAGTCGACTTCGACAAACTCGGTTTGACGGACAATGAAAATCCTTACGGAGCATTCCCGCCTATATTGGCCCGATCTATGGGAAGAGCGGCAGTTTCTATGATGGCGGACTATGTCGGGCAGTACTTGGACAGGAGACGAGGCAAGCGATCCGCGGGAGAAAATGTCACTCCCGATGTTGAAAAGGCAATACTTGACAGATTGCATGGAGGAGAGAGGTACAGTAATGATGTACAATCACTAACAGCTAACAAAAACTGTATTTTATTTAATAAATGAGTCTGGCCTTGTTATGCAAATCTTAGAAGATTTAAACAAACAATTACCTACTGATGAAAAAGGGGCAAAGTAACAAAGGTATTGAAGGGACCACACACGAAAGCCGTTCACACATACTTCAGTAGGTCTCAAACCACGTGGACGCTAGAAACAGTAGCGGTTAAACTTATTGGCGGTTACTTTCACCTTCACATCGATACATCAGGAATTCCACTCACGAAGGATAGTTGGCGACGATCGCAGGAAGTTACTACGATAGGGTGTTTGAAATTCTTTATGTGATTCGAAAACCGGCGCCGATTACGCAAAAAATCGAAGAATTGGAGTAAACTATAAATTGTTTCAACCTTGTTTTAGGAATTTGTGTTACGTCTATTAGAACAGTTGGCGTGGTTTGTTAGACAATAGGTTTTGTTGATCTTTTCTCTACTGATAGGATCTTATTAAATTTGACGGAGTCTTAACTAGCCACAGATGTAGATAAATCTAGAAAATAGTTTTGCGAAGCCTTTAAGAATGGTTCTTTATGAAAGTATTCTTTATTGTGGGTAACCTAATAAGCTTCAGTTACCTGGATATAAATCAGACAAGTAAGAATGTCTGATTAGAATCTTGTCAAATTAAAGTATGTTTCGGTGACTGCGATCCGTTGAACTTATTGTTGATATTTTTCAGAGCCATATTATATGGAATAGCGGAAGACATGTTCGCAAACTTCGGGCTGGATGGGAAAGAGTGTCTTCTTCGAGCTATTTGCGAAATTCAATCACACCCACTCAAGAACTTTGGTCTTCTCGGCGAAATGATGAAGCTGTTCTTTACGTACGTATTTTTTAAAAACCCTTTTTACATTTAAGTAACGCCACGCTGGGTCTTAACAGGGGCAGTAAAGGATAATCAGAATCTATAATAGACACGAGTATAATACTGTGCCACAAAAAAATGATGCTGTGTATAATATACATTATTATTTTTCTTAAACATGTGAGTAAAATTGTTTACAAAATGGTATTCCTAAGATAAGGTCAGTTCAGTGATTCCAGTGGAACCGGATGCCGCTATATCGGTATTAGACACAGACTGACTTGTAGATATACTTGTATCTAGCAGGCTTTTGAACTTGGACGAGCTTTTAAGTACTAATAAAGTATGTTATTGATAGGTTTGGATCAAGTTTCAGAACTTAAATGATTACATTTGACAACAACTGCTTGTAAAAGGGAATGCCCAATAAATGCTTGAAATAGAATAGTCCTAAATTCTAAGATGGTTTAGCTGGGGCAAAATATAACAAGTATTATAATACATAACTTGATATATTATCTTTGACATGACTGGTTGACATTTAGCCAAACAGGAATTATATATAAACTTTTTAATAGATTTAATGCACAGTTGTCAATAATTTAATGTATAGAGTCTGTCTAACGAAAGCGCGACCTGAGAAAATGAGGTCAAATCAAAAAATATTGAATATGGTATTACTGTCATACTAGGAGAAAAAATTTTTGATACTTGAGTATTTTTTTGTATTTGCGACAATCGTATAATTCTTTTTGACGAACTATATTCCTAATATGAGGAACACAAAATTTTTAGAAATAAATATACTCAACCAATACGCTTTTAACAGCATCACACACTCAGAAATATTCAATTCCCTTACAAAACAAAAAATAGAATCCACACATACTTCTTCCAGCAAGTTAGAGAGATTAGATCCTATGTTTCAAACAGAAATGAGTCAAACAGGACGTCCCGTTGTCCCCAAAGTTATTCACCACTTCTTTCAGACATTAGCAGTCGAATGGGAAGAGAAGGGCATTGTCATCAGCAAAGCTAAGTAATTTGCGTTTCTCTGATAATATTGTCCTGTTCTCTCCTACAGCCACAGGACTAGATCAAATGCTGGTTGGTCTACATATGAAAATGTTGAAGACCAAAATCATAACCAGCAGCTCCTAAAGGAACGTACACGTAGGCGTACAGAATATACAATACGTCTTAAAATATATTATTTTCTATTTGGGCCAAGTAGTCTCTTTCTGGGCCAGGTAAGACAAAGAAATAACGTGTCGAACAGAAAATACCTGAAAAAGTTACTGGTCCAACAAGGAACTATTTAAGGGCACTTTGCCCATATCACTAAAGCGTAAGCTTATGGACATGTGTAATCTCCTCATTTGACCTATGGTGTATACAGACTTGGTGTTTGACTAACATCCAAAAGTCTAAACTCAAGGTTTGCCAACTCGACCTGGATGTCTTTCTAAGAAATGGAATGTGAGTAAGGGACTGAGACCATTAGAAAGAGTGGATGGCTTTTGCACAGCAGTAGAACAATACTGGATAGCTATAAATAACCAATACAATACAAAAACGAGTAAAGATTTATTTATTGGTATATTACTATTCTATCAAGAAAGTCACGGGAAAAGGTGAATAACACAAAATGTTGAATTTTATCATCCTCAAAGTATGCTATTTCATCACATAAATTCGACCGCTTTTGAACATATGTATAAAGTGCGGTAATGAAGATATTTCTTCTTAAAGCTTAGTTTTAAGTGTGAGATTCAATTTTTTTTTTTTCGCGCAGTCCTTTAATATCTTGCAAGATTATCTATAAACATAAGAAAAATTATTATCATATCGTAAAATATATCTAATAGTCAGTCAACAATGATCAAGATTATAATGTCATACTAACTTAAAAACCCGACCACAAAAAACCACTACTTTCTCTTCTTGTTTTTCTTTAAACTTACTGATCATAGTATTTCACAGCTTTCCTACATAACTTTTTATTGTTTTACCCATGATAAGCAATTATATTTTTAAAATCAATCTTTGACAAAATACTGACAATTGCAATCATAGACTTTGACGTGCTTTTGACGGCAACATTATGTTGCCAATTTAATTTAAAAAGAAAACTCCAGGTCGCGCTTTCGTTAGACAGACTCTAGCGATGTAATTAAAGTAAGTATTGCGATGTATATGTAATTAAAGTAATATATGAGTACATGTCAATATTAATTAAAATCAAAGTAGGAATTGATTTTAATTAATATTGGTATTTTTGATTGGTAGATTAATAAAATGATTCAAATTTCCTTAGCCTGACAGACAATTTGACATTACCGCATTATTTTTTTTTGATTATCTACCTAATTCATTCCACGTTTTCTTTGTACGTTATGTATCGATGAATGTAGACATTTCTATGAATACTATGTTTTCGTCTCCAAACGGCTGCTATTTTCAACACTATTTTCACAACTTAGAAAAAATGTTTGCAATTAGTTTCTAACCTAGTATTTTGGAAATTATTATATTTTAATCGGTTTCCTACGATTTGAACCACAATTTGGCCTACTTTTGTCAACTTTCTTCATTTGAAGCATTTTTTTTTTTTGTGTATAAAATATGGGCTTTACTGTTTAAACTTAGCAATTGACATTCAACATGAAGAGACATAAAACCTTTTTCATCAATTTGTAAATCAATTTGATAATAAAATAGAAATAAGTAATAACACGGAATTTATTAAAATATGAGTGTGAGTTACAATAGTTCAGAGTTTTAATACTTAGTATCGAATGTTTTAATACCTATCTAATTATGAAGAATTATACATTATTTTATCTAATATCTAATCTTATCTAATACACAATTTATTATACTTAAATGGCTTATGTGTAGCGCACAATCTAACGTTTCTCTGGGGTTGATGACACACCGAATTTTGACGCGATAAAGTGTAATTTATGACTAATTAACTCAATAAACATTATTCGTAATTTCTTTATTAGTTTCGAACAGTTTCATAGAAAACGTTTTATCGCAATATCGGCATCAGTCACCTTTTCGCGCTTTTCTGCTCCCGCCCATACATAGAACATTGACACAGATAATGTAGAAACAAAGCTGGTCCGAAATGATTGATTATTAATTATTATTCATTTTGGATTTAACATAATAATATGCAAAAAAAAATGGTTTAAAATAATGATGTTCTACAGCGGTTTCACCCACCTGATTTTGAATTAATTAAGAATTTACCCAAGGGAATAAAACTCGTGCTATTTTAGGACATGGTCTACCCGTATAGGTAAGAAGTTGTCAGCTGTCCGAGCGTGAAGAAGTAACAAACTTACACACACACACTCACAAACTTTCGCCTTTATTAGTATTTGTAATATACATTGTTCTTACCTATTTTTTGATCAAAATAACATTGCAATTTACTAATTGGAACTTATATGATTTTTTCATTAATGAGAATATTCATTACTATTTTCAGGCCTAGCAAGTCCCCATACGCAGACCTCCTAGACGAATACGTACAGGCCCAGAAGGCAGGGCAAGCGGGCGGAGAATGTTGGCCTTATTACAGGCTATGTCCCAAGAGTATCTTCCAATCTTCCAACAAATACTCGTGAGTAACCCTCATTAATATTTTTATGAGCATTATTACGTTGGCCTGTATTGTATATCGATCGTTTGTCGTTGAAACCAGGGGAGCAATTGCGCAGAAAACATATTCTAGACATTATTATGAAAAGCCATATAACTCTTTAGAAAGTAATTGTAATTTTATAAATAATGCTATTTACAGGAAAGACGCAGAAGATTTACACAGGCGGCAAGAACATGCAGACGTCGAAGAGAACAAAATAGAAGATATACAGGCAATGTAAAACAGTTTAGTGATGTCACTGAAAGCTAGGCTCATAGAGCCGGCGACAGAAACCCAAATGTAGTGGTAGTTCCGACCAAAGCTCTTTGTAATTAGATTTGTACTAAAATTTATTTATTTTTACATATAAGTGCCATTTCATTAGGGCCTGCGATGACACACAGCGATTAAATTGTTCTTTATGATTGCAAATGCTTGACCTCTTGATGAAAATACCGATATCGCTATATATGCCTATAAGTTTTCTCAATTCCTCATGGATCCAGTCATCAGAAATGATTTTTAATAAAAATAGGACCAATCTGCAAGTATATAATCCTTACAAATAATAAAAAAAAATTGTATATCCGTTCATAAATGACTGAGTTCTGAGGTAAAAACAAAAATATTAAAAAAAAAATAGTACTACTGGCAAGATCGTTTAATCTCTCTTGCACTTTTCTAACTTGTATTCGTCAATACCTGGATAAAGAAGTTCAGTCCAATAAAAATAAATGGCATAGAGTCATAGACTATGTCAAACGTGAAACAAAAACTTAAAATTACAACCGACTTCAAAAACACCAAAAAGCGCAAAATAACTTCAATTTCGGAAGTCGTTGTTTCCATAATAGTTTGGTCTCTTCGTTATTCAACACCGACTTCCGAAATTGAAGTTATTTTGCGCTTTTTGGTGTTTTTGAAGTCGGCAGTATTTTTTTTTTTTGTAAAAAGTTTTTATTTCACACTTTTTAGTTGTAGTAACCCTCAGTCAAACTTAAACAGATACCTTCCGCCATTTGGTTCCATCATCAAATCATCATGACAATTCTAATAATACCAAACACGGCTAGGATACACGGATTTATTACAGAATTCCGGTTCTTACCTAGCTTCCGGTTTCATCATCAGATCAGTTCTATGTTTCCCCTCCCCTTCTTCCTTCAATCACTTACCGAATACATGCATAAACAAAGCAATACTACTTGTTACGACAGTTCTGCTATGATTTTTTGAAGAGTTCCGTTCTATATCTTCAAAGTTCATCATCAGATCCAAACTAAATTTCTATGGAACCAACTCGGGGATCTTTCAAAATCGGTCCACAATTGACCGAGATATCGGCGAACAAACATATATAAACGACAGTTCTGCTATGATTTTTTGAAGAGTTTCTTTCTATTGCTTCGAAGTTCATCATCAGATCAAAAATATATTTTTATGGAACCAATTCGGAAGTATAATCTTTCAATCAAAAGTAAAATTTTCGATATCGGTCTACAATTGACCAAGATATCGGTGAACATACACAAAAAAAAAATACATGCAGCCGAACATAGAACCTCCTCCTTTTCGAAGTCGGTTAAAAATAGAATGTAGCATTGATCGTTGTCTGTCTGCGCACGCTTTTAATTTTGTTTAGTTAAATTATTTTCATTTGTTTTTGTATCGAAGTTTATCCTAATAGGGAATATGCACGTGACCCCAAATTGAATAAAATATTTTTATTCGTATTCTTTACTACTAAAAAAACATACCTACACAACTATTTTTCATTTTTTTCATAATTTAATAGTAAAATTTAATCATCAAAAAGTAGCCTTTTTGTAATTCCCTCGCAAATTTACAAAACGCAACGCTATTGGCAGACAAAGTTCTGACGACATCTTACACTCTGACGTGGTCTGTCAACAAATTTTTTAGATGGTTTCTGGTGAATAATTATATTGTTTCATGGTTTTTGCATATTATTCTGAGTTAAAAGTATTAAATCTTTATGAAGAATGATTTAGCACAATAACCATCAGGTAGGATTGCAGTCAAGTGCTAGTTTATAAAATATATAAAAAAAAAAAAAAAAAAAAAAAAAAAAAAAAAAAAAGGCCGGTTTTGTCAAAGCGCAATCAGACAATCTGCCTAGAATAGACGTGTTCATGATGTCCACGTATTTTGCAACCAATTTAGATTTTACATCTGCTGAACTCAGAGGAGTAAAAGCTGCGAGGTAAATAAGTAACTATATCACTTAATACATGATTATTTTCATAGTTTTGTAAATATAACAAACATAACCTAAAATATGCAGCTATTTTTATTGTTTTTGTCAGATCTGAATGAGAATCATATGGAGATTCAGCCATTGGATACGTGCAAGTAAAACGTATGTTTTCGTCAAAGTATGTAAACAAAACAAGTACACTAAGTAAAAATGATTCTTAGAGGTACCTATATCACTTTTTTAATCTCTTTACTTACGTTAAAATGATCTTCACAACAGTATAAACGGCTCAAAGATGATACATTGTTTCTTCTCTTTGCCCTACACCACTTTTTCCTCATATCTTCATCTTTTGGCATAAGGAAATACATTTTTTCAGATGCCGTTTTGTTGTTATTTTCGCACATGGGTACGACACAATATTTATAGTAATCTTTTCTGTGCTTTTCCATCGTAATCGATTGATTTAATCAGTCACTTTTTTAACTTTAAGAGCGAAACGCTTTGTTGTTGATAACAAACTCGTGTAATCTGACGTCACAGAATAAGCGCGCCAAAATGGCCACGTTTCAATCGCGCAAAAATGATAATGATTTTAATATTTTTTTTCTAGCTCAATGGATTATATTTTGAATGTGTTATATTTATTTTTGGTAATGTAATAACTAGTAGTAACGTTTAAAAAAATAAAAAAAGTGCATGCATATTCCCTATTGTTTTATTAATTCTATTGTACTTATAAATGTTATTTTGCTCATCTTTGTTGTCACTGTTGAACTAAGTTAAGGAACACGTGAGTCTAAAGTAGCTAGTAATGATTTTGTAAATTTTATTTGTTAAGTACTTAATATAATTTATTATTCTTAATAATTGCATTTTTATAAAATAGATTTTAAATTGATTGTAGGTAGCTAATTTTTAGACAGATGGTTAATTTTACAGAATTATATACCCCTCCTCCTAAAATAGAATGAACCTTTTTCAAATTACACACGGTAAGAGAAATCAATCAAAAACGTTTGCAAAAATACTGAAAAAAAAATAGCTCAATAGAAAATTCAGAACTTGGTACGACGAACCAATGAAACGAACGAAAAAAACCAATATAAGACCCCACAACCATTTCTAAAACCAACCAAAACGAACCACGTTAAATAAAAGAGATAATCAATAAAAAGTAGATATCTGGGCTGCGACAACACGTTTAATAATAAATACCGATAAGGCACGTGGATAATCGCGCAACCCTAGTCGGCAACATGGAAAGCTCCGTCAGGGGGCGTAACATGAAAGGCAACGCTGCCCAATAATTTTCTATTTTTGGACCAAAACCCTGCTATGATTAAGGTAAGACCGACACAAGGATGAGAACCAAGTATACCTGTGTTAATAACTGTGTTTGTGTGTGCAGTGACCGTGTATTCAACGTTTCAGGCGCAATATGTAATGTTCGCGTTAACACTTATGTTGAGTGCAATGCTGGAAACTGCATCGATAGAGAAACGAAGCTATTCGGACCAGTCCGTCAGGGAATACATCACCGAGGTAAGGTTTAAGCTTTTTAAAATACGTAAACTTTTGTGTTTAAGTTTGGAAAGCTTTAATCGATAAACTGTTGTAGAGGACATGCTGGTGGAACGAAGTGTGCAAGGAAGAGTTTCAAACATTGTTCCGATGTAAGTGCCCCTCGTGGTCTTACTGCCGCAGTCCGGGGCGCTACTACAACGCGATATGTTCCATGACCGAGACCGGCTACATATGGGACCAGCCCCACTCGGAATGGCGCCCGCAGTAGTCAAAACAAAAAAAGAAACCAAAAAATATTTTAAACATTTCCCCAAATATTATTGTATTCGTAACACTTGAAAGTTCTAGCTTGTTACCGTAGATGTAAGTCTCCACGAAATTCTGAAATTTTAAAATGTGCCAAATTCTTACAACGATTCTAATTTGAGACTGATTCAGTATAAAATGAAATAAAATTTCGCCTTCTATTTTCATAAATTAGCCGATATGCACATCGTTTCCTTTTTTCACCACAATGATTAAGATCACAAAAATACGAATGTGACGCGCGTATCTTG
The DNA here is from genome assembly GCA_958295575.1 of Leucania comma. NCBI lineage: Eukaryota > Metazoa > Arthropoda > Insecta > Lepidoptera > Noctuidae > Leucania > Leucania comma. Next base: position 12,753,355 of record OY282480.1, on the reverse strand, counting down.
ACCAATCTGTTGAATACACCTTGTTCGAGGTATGTGAAAAATAAATCTATGTTTATTCGATATTTATGATTTTCATTTCTCGTTTCCACAATTTTGACCTTGAGAATGTTTAAGAGAAGCCATTGCTGGAACGCGCATGCGTGGTCCGTTGTCTAAGAGTGAATAATCAATAGCTGAAGCAGTCGGCTCTCGGACCCTAACAATACGTAGACCACAACAAATAGCAGACGTTCACCAAAATGCTGTCAGCACTAGTATTTCTTCTGTCTTTAAGTGGTTTCTATTGTGAACCAGAAACAGTGAGGGAGAATTTCGACTATTTCAGTTATGGTTCTAATGATGATCTTCTGAAAAACTTGGATCTCCATTTGGTAAGTGAAGTTCACCTATACGTACACATCATACATACAAATCTTTAACTGAGATATTCTGAAAACGTAATCTGTAATTGTTTTAAAAGTGAAATCAGAACGTAAGTAATATTAATTCTGTATAAAACTTTCCAGCCGAAAGATGAAATAGTTCTGAGACCCCAAGAAGTGAAGGACTGGCCGCAGACATCGTTGAACGTGGGGCAGATAACCTCTGTGTCCATCAACTCCTTGGGACAACCTGTGATATTCCACAGGGCTGAACGAGTATGGGACGAGAGGCGAGTAACTATTCTCACGGAACTGAAATCTTCCCATTTCATCAGCATTTTATCACTCTCTTTATATTTCAAATGTCATTCTTTTAACCGTCAAGTTTTTCTCCGTCTAGCTATATACATACATACACACTAACTTATAAACTATCTATCGTTTTAGACCTATCCCTCATGAAATTTATATTTTCTCTTACGGTCATAATGTCGTTCTTGATCTACCGTAACCTACATGATAATTGAAATAATGGTGTGTTTAAACCCTTTGCAGCACATTCAACGAGTCCAACGCTTACCAGAATTTGGACAAAGGTCCTATCATAGAAGACACCATCCTAGTCTTGGATCCCCACACAGGGTCCGTGCTCCACAGCTGGGGGGCCTATGCGTTCTACATGCCACATGGGCTGACTGTAGACCACCATGATAATGTCTGGGTCACTGATGTCGCTAAACATCAGGTTTTTAAGGTATGAAATAGTCATTGATATATCTGGCATCAAAATTGTATAAACTATTGATGACATTTACGAAAACAATTGCTCTTTTTCGTAAATCTATATATATAAAAGAAAGTTGTGTTAGTTAAACTATTTATAACTCAAGAACGGCTGAACCGATTTGGCTGAAAATTGGTGGGAAGACAGCTTAGAACCAGGAGACGGACATTTTATAGCGTTAAATCATATATAAAAAAAACAAAACCTGCTTATTTATTGATATAGTGTAGAGTAGGGTAGGGTAGGATAGAGTAGAGTAAGAGCGCCAGCGAAGCCGCGGGCAAAAGCTAGTTAGGAATATAGGTAGAATTTTTCAAATGAGCCTGGACGACCAAAAAATAACACTAAAAAGAGTATTACCAAAATCGAGCCCGACGATTTTGATAAAAACTAAAAATGCTTCTTTATATTTTTTAAAATAAATATTTTTAGCCTAAGAAATCGAACCCATTGATTTTGAAATAAAAACACACTCTGTTTTATTATTTACACCATCTGATAGTGTCATTAGTGAGGATAAAACTATAAAAAAGAATGTGTATCTGGCACTCTATTTACAAAAATAATAATTAATAACGGTTTTTACCGAAGCCTGTCAAAACTGGTTTTGACTAATTAACACAGTATTGAATATACTCGTATTAAGATATACATACCTATACATTACATCAAAGAGTTCTACTAAAATTGGAAGTAATGTCAAGGACGCCATCTGGCAAGGCGAATGGGTGACCTCGGAAGCCGGCGAAAGCCGTGGAAGTACATTGCATTAGTGAGGCTTCCCCCAATATTAATAAGTTTTTTTTTTTCCAGCAAGTTCAATGGTAATTCCACTTAGGTTACGAGCTCGCTACGAAGTTTAGGTATTTCTTGCGATTTTTAAAGAGTTATACAAAATCGCAAACGACAATAATTCTTACGCGTACTACGATTTATTGTCACCTGCGAAATACTAGATGCTAGAATACGCATCGAAACATGGAATTAACAAAAGACACTAACCGTTATATAGAATAGAATAAATTTTATTGTACATCAAAAATACCTAATAAAAAAAAATACACAGAAAGTTATACTACTTAATTTTGCAGTCGACTGACGGGTTTTTTTTTCAGTCGACTGACGGCTGCGATCGCGATTTTATCCGCAATGCGCGGATCCCGGTACTGCTTCATAGGGTATAAAATATAAATGCAAGATTTCGCATCTGCTATTTTAAATCGCAAACGATTTATTTTCGCAGTGCGCGAATTGTGGTGTATTTCTTTAACAACGATTTTATTGCAGTGCGCGCTACGCCTTACTCTATGGTATCAGAATTGCGTCAACTTCCTTGTTGGGAACATGTAATCTTGCTGACTCAATAATATAATGTCGATATGACTAAGCATACTGAAACACTTTTTTCTTGATTTCAGTACATCCCAAACAACCACAAATACCCGACCTTGACGATCGGCGAGGCCTTCACCGCCGGCTACCCCTACAGGCGCCGCGTGTTGCTATGCATGCCTACTTCGGTTGCCGTCGCCACTACCGGAGAAATCTTCGTCGCTGATGGCTATTGCAACAACCAGATCCTCAAATTCAACGCCGCAGGAAAGCTGCTACTGGCCATACCTTCCTATTCTGACACAATGACCTTGAACCTTCCACACAGTGTTACTCTACTGGAACACCTGGACATTGTATGCGTCGCTGATAGGGAGAATATGAGGATTGTCTGCCCGAAGGCTGGACTGAAGAGTTATGTGAAGACGTTTGAGCCGGCTACTGTTATTGAAGATCCTACTCTAGGTAGGGTGTTCGCTGTTGCATCCCACGGTGATACAATCTATGCAGTCAATGGGCCTACATCCCAGAATATTGCCGTCCGAGGATTTACTGTGAATGCAGTTTATGGAAATATTTTGGACACATGGGAACCTACCACTGTAAGTTTTTCCTACAATTTTATGTTGAACTACACCAGTTTTTTAGTCAATAACCTTCCTTAATATTAATGATTTTTCTTGAAATTATGGTAGTTTTAAGTGTAAATCTAGGGTTAGTGAGCCTGGCTTTTTTAAGTAATGTATCAATTAATATCTGGGGTTAGTGAGCCTGGCTTTTTTAAGTAATGTATCAATTAATATCTGGGGTTAGTGAGCCTGGCTTTTTTAAGTAATGTATCAATTAATATCTGGGGTTAGTGAGCCTGGCTTTTTTAAGTAATGTATCAATTAATATCTGGGGTTAGTGAGCCTGGCTTTTTTAAGTAATGTATCAATTAATATCTGGGGTTAGTGAGTCTGGCTTTTTTAAGTAATGTATCAATTAATTTCTATTTCAGGGCTTCACAAACCCCCACTCACTGGCAGTAACAAGAAACGGATCCCACCTCTACGTCACTGAAATTGGGCCTAACAAGATCTGGAAGTTCGAACTAACAGATGTATATGATAAGAAGTAAACCGTCTTCTAGAGAAAATATATAGAGCTATGTGTATTAACTCCAGAGTATATAAATAGATAAATTGCTTGACGGTGAATCAAATTCGCCAAAACATAGGGAAATGGTGAAACGCAATATGTAAATGAAGATCCTAGGATTTTTAAAGCTCATATTTAAATAGTACAACATATAACCATAAAATCTGGTAGTTCTAGTCATCTTATTAAGTGTTCTTTCAATGCTTCGACAATGCCTAACCATAGAAAGAGATTGGACATGCTTCGTAATAACGCAACATTATAACTTGTAGACTACTTAAATCTATTATATTTAAAGGTTCCTGCCATATTGGCTCATGTATCGAGAAATAAATGTATGATAGTTGTAAAGAGAATTGTTTAATATTGTAATTAGAGGGCCAATTTAAGGAAAACACGCACAGAAAAGACGATTAATTGAACCCTAACATAATTGCTAAGGGCGATTGTACTCTAACCACTAATATTACTAATGAAACTGAATTTGAAAACAAATGAATGGCCCCTCAGTAAATCTAAATTGGAGCCTTACCATGGCGTGCGAGCGAGAAGATGTGGATTTGCTCCGCATGTGTAACCTCCGCAAATATTATATTCTTACAAGTATATATTGTAATGCGTGCGATAAGCACGCTTTTGCCTTTTGAAATTTTCTGCATGCGGATCAAATCCGCGTGTTTAGAGCTCGCTTTTGTTTTTTTTTTTTTTTTTTTTGATGTGGCGGCCAAAATTGGTGTGGTCGAGTTAATTGCAGCTTTAGTAGTATACAGCCACTAGGAGCACTCCAAGGCGTTTTTGGACACTTAAACATGCTGTGAGGGATCAGTTTTATTGGTAAAATTCAACCTTAGTCTTCAGCTGAAATCAAGTCTTCCTTCAAACTGTTTTTAAATATGAGGTAAAAGTGTGCAACCATTAAGCTCAAAACTTTCTTATAACCCAGTAAAGTATTTACCTGTTTTGTAACACGTACAAACGCCGTTAGCAGATATTTTTAGCAGTAGCACTGCAAATGAAATCTATATTTTCATATTAGTAATAAAATCTTGGCTTTTAAAATTTCTAGAGTACTATCTCTGAATATTGTAGCAGTAACTTCTAATAAATTCTAGTATTAAATATTATGGACCAAATTGGCATGTTCATACGAAATTTATTCAGAGTATAAGGAAACTAAATTCGGCAAAAAGAAAAGTAAAATCTATAGAATCAATTTATACAAAATAATAATTATGATTTATTTAGTGAAAAGCATTAATAAAAAAAGCCTATATGGCTGTAGAATATGAATCTGAGATGCCACAGAATCAAAAATTGTAGACGTTTATATTTGATGTCCATTTTCCCGTACTAAACATGAGCCGTGGACGGCTCTCTCTTCCACAGAGAGAAGGCCAAGTAATGGGAAAGTAATAGGCTCAAATTGTATGTATATGTGTGTGTGTAAGTAGATACATAAACGACATATTATTTCGACGAAATTGTTTATTTTATATCCACATATACAATCAGATATTCCACAACATTTATAAGTAACAATATATTAAATAAATATACTATAAAACTTTAATCTTATCGTGTATTTACAAGTTGTGTACTGTACTTAAAAAGGGAATTAAACTAGACACATTATGACCTTGTCACTTCCTGCTTATCACTTTGAATACAACATACCTTTAAGGAACGACTCTTTTTTTCATAACCTTCATGAACAGCACCATATCTGTAAAAAAAGAAAAAGAAATAAAGGATGGCAGAAAAGGGGAAAGCTTTACATCCTCTATGGGAAAGAGTATCAACCTTTTTTAGAAGAACATCGTAAGTGACAGTTTGAGTTTTTTGCATGAATGGGTTTTCTCTCCCATAATTAAAAAAGTATTATAATTTTATTTTAAGATCATTTTTATACTGAACAATGATCTTAAAATAAATATTTTTTCTGAAGCCGCATCAAAATAAAGAAGCAATTAATTTTTGAAATATTAGTTTATGGTCAAATATTTGTATGAGGAAAAGTTGGCGCTTTGTGACATCTCTCTAACTTTATTCTACGCACGTAACATAAAGGCAGTGACGTCACATTAGTTTGTTCATTATTTTTTTTGTTGCAACATGACTGTTTCCCATATCAGATTTGAAAGCTTTCTTGTAACTTACTACCATGATTTATTTTGGATGGATTTGTATTTTTGGTTAAAGTTATTTTTTCATGTCAAGTACCCAACTGAAAAAAAAAAGAGTTATATCTGGAATAAAAGTAAAGAAAGTTCAACTTACTAATAAATGTAACCATGACTATAGCCAGCATGATCCACAGCCAGCACTTCCAGGCGCTTCGACTGTGCTCCTGCAATCGATCTGACTCCTGCTTCAACGACGACAAATTGCGATCCGTCAGGTCGGAAGATTTCTTCAAAGCCTAGAAACAAATAAATGAGATTGCTTTTATTATTTTTATAGTATCAGAACGCCAACTTGTCACAACAAACAATTAGGTGTTTTCAAGAGTTTATTTTATAGTATAGTAGTTATAATATTTTATGCTAAACAACAAATAACACTAAAAAGAAATATTTTTTGAAAACACCATCAAAATTGGATATTAAATGAAGTAGCAGTAGTTCCAGCAGTAGTACCATTATGAGGAAGAGTTGTGGGCGTGCTAGCGTGATGGGAACATCTCGCTATCTCTTTTTCACACACATAATCTAATGGTGGTGGTGTCACATTTAAGTGTATGCATGCTTAGGCTAAGAACTCACGAGGCGGCTTTTCACCCACGGCCGCCGCGGTTGCTGGCCCGCAGCTTCTGTAGAATGTAGATAAATATGTTCTTAAAAAATTAAAGCACATTTGACGACGCGTTTTACACCAGCAGTGTGCTCGGATGTTCACAGCCCCCGTTGCACCGACGGGTCGTCATGCAAACCGCATGTCTTGCGATAATCACCCGCCAGCTTTGCGAGCGAAAATCGCAATAGCGACGGCTGCGTAACCACACAGAACTGCGTTCTCGTGAGTTTAAAAATAAAGCAGCAGTTTTCTCTAACGAGACGGGCGCGGCTGAAAACCGTTTCGTGAGTTCTTACCCTTATTCTGTTACTTGACAGTTTCGCCTTTCACCAAATTTTCGTTGCTTTCATATATAATAAAAATCCTACCCAACAGACAGTTTGACGAAGTTTTTAAAATTATGCTGTGCAAAGTAAAAACTAATAAGTACCAGCCCGACCCTTTATCGTATTGAACTCGTTTTGACCAAAAAATGGAGGCTCACCTCAGTATCGCCTTTTATAATAGTGCTGGCTATCTGTGACTGTTCCTTCAAACTTTTCGTGAGCATCACCATGTTCTCTGCAACCTTCTCCTGCATATTCTGATGGTACTTGAGCAGTGAGTCAATATCTTCTTGGCTGCTACTGTTACTTGTGAAGTTAGGAGCCTTGATGATGTTTCGCTTACGAAGTGCGTCGTCACTGTCTGCAGAAATAACGTTAAATATAAATGGGAAGTGTGAAAATGTAACTCGCAATTTAAAAAAAAAAATATAAGTTTTTGAATATTAAATAAACGAATCTATTAAAAAATTTAAAAAAAGGCCACAGCATAAAATTAAACTGCAGTCTTCTATATCATAAAATTCAAATCATTACACTGTCTTATATTTGGACTATTGGGATTAGATTAAAACAATATTAACACATGTTGAAAAAGGACAATTATTGACACTAATCATTCAGTAATTTAACTTGCTAATTGCTGTTTATTAATTCTCATTTTCGTTTTTCTGCAATATAAAATTAGAAAGCTGTAAAATAAATACATAAACAAAAACACTGTTTTTTTTTTTATGATAGGTAAAATCTTCGGATGACAAATCCCGCCCTTGGGCGGAGCGGGAAATAGTGTCAGACTCTTACTGACTAAAAACCTACCCTGTTCCTTCGTTGCCTATCGTGTCGGGGCCGGGACAATGTTTTATGTTTAAATGCAAAATAGTAAAAAAAAGCTGAACTGTATTTTTTTCCCTTAGGGCCGCTTGCCGAGAGCAGATGGTCTGCTCTTAAAACTAGATTTTACTAAACTCGCATTACACATTAAGTTCGACTTAACTTAAACTGTATTAGGCGCATCTTGCTAGTGTAAAAATCTACCCGACTTAACTAAACCTAGCTTAGCATGTTCCAGCCCCTTGGATCGTTCCTTTTTTTACAGCTTGGTAGGATATTCCGTGTATTTTGAACTTTTTGCGTGCCTTTTTTTTGGAGTGAAAGGAACGTGTCAATAAAATTTGGTGTAAATTACCGTTTACTTTTTTTCATTGTCAGCTGTGCCATTGTGTGTTGTTTATACAAATTATTGGTTTTATTTTAGGGATATCATGATTTTATATTAATATGATGAATACATAATACTAATAATATTGCTATTAGTGGAAAAGTATCATAGAGAATAATAAAAAAATGGTGAGTCCAAATCTTGGATTATTATCACATTATCGTTAGCTACATACTAGATCATCATCGGTAAGACTTTAATAAATAAAAATATCCACTTTGACTGTAATATTTCACAGTAAATAAGATGACAGTGAACATTTCACACTCACTAAATCGAGATTTAGGGCGACTTGCACGTGCTAGTTAAATCTCGATTTAGTATTATTTAAAGTCAGCTTAAACTTAAGTCGAACTTAACTCATTGCACGACATCGGTTTAGAGTAAAATTAGATTTAAAGAAGTGTCAAATTTAAACCAGCATGGTGGGCAGTTTAAGTTGCTAAATCTCGATTTAGTGAGTGTGAAATGTTCACTGTCATCTTATTTACTGTGAAATATTACTGTTAAAATGGATATATTTATATATTAAAATCATACCGATGATGATCGAGTATGTAGGTAATGTTAATTTGATAATCCAAGATTTAGATTCACCTTTTTTTATTATTTTCTAAGATACTTTTCCACTAAAAACAATATTATGAGTATTTATAAATAATATTTATAATAGTATTAATATAAGTTCATGATATCTCTAAAATAAAACCAATAATTTATATAAACAACACACAATGGCACAGATGACAATGAAAAAAGTAAACGGTAATTCACACCAGATTTTATATTTGACACGTTCCTTTAACCCCAAAAAAAATGCACGCAAAAAGTTTAAAATACACGGAATATCCTGCCCAGCTGTAAAAAAAGGAACGATCCAAGGGGCTGGAACATGCTAAGCTAGGTTTAGTTAAGTCGGGTAGATTTTTACACTAGCAAGATGCGCCTAATACAGTTTAAGTTAAGTCGAACTTAATGTGTAATGCGAGTTTAGTAAAATCTAGTTTTAAGAGCAGATGGTGCAAGCGGCCCTTAGCAACTTAAACCGCCCACCATGCTGGTTTAAATTTGACACTTCTTTAAATCTAATTTTACTCTAAACCGATTTCGTGCAATGAGTTAAGTTCGACTTAAGTTTAAGCCGAGTTTAAAAAATACTAAATCGAGATTTAACTAGCATGTGCAAGTCGCCCTTAGTTGCTAACTATATTTTGTGTCCTACTGTTGGGCAAACACCTAATTTTTCTCTTTGGAACATGATCAGCTTGTCTCATCTATCTCATAAACTAAACATACCTAAACCAAATAGTTCAGATCTGAGCTCCACTCCATACTTGACTCTAGTCTTCTGATGTATCTCTTGAGCTGCTGCATCTGCCGACATAGTGGCTGCACCATGTGACAGTAGCTGAACTGCCTCAAGCTGTAAATAAATAAGTGCATTCTGCAGCATTTGACCCATTTACTAAAAGCTTTACTAATGCCTCTCACATCATCATTGTCATTTTTATTCATGCCTTAATAATACTTTTTAAATCTTTTATAAAAATCTTATGTCAGTGTTTGTTATTGAACTCTTTCGAAAAGGCTTGGCTGATTTTTTTTTTGTGTATATGTATTTGGTAGGTCTGAGAATAGATTGTAGGCTATTTTTTACCCCACTACACCAACACCCTATTTTTCTTTGAAAAAAAAAAAACCTGTTTAGGTACTTAACTAAATGTAAACAATCTTTACATGTCTTTTATCTAAAAATAATGTTATCCAAAAATGTTTACAATTAGCTATTTACCTTAACCAATGTTAGGTAATTAACTAAATTTAAATAATCTTTGTACCTATGTCTTCTATAGATTTTTTTTTACATAAAAAGACAGCAAGATTGTTTATGATGGAGAATAATTACTTATGTGGAAAATGGAGTGAGAGTAAACAAGGAAAGGATGGGAGGATTGTGAATATAAACAAAGTAAAAGGAGCATGTAAGAATCTTAGCAAGTGACCTTTAGTTTCTGTCTACTCCTTGGGCTGCCTTCCCCATTGAAAAAATAGGAGTAGGGGGAGGTTACATATTGTGGTTGCATGCATGTATTGGCATGTCCCTATTATTGATAAAAATACACATTTATATACAAACCTTCTCACTTGGAGTGTTTAAAGAAGCCGTTTGCACCACTCCTTTCAGGAAATTGGCTCTTTTGGTATATTCTGCGAATGCTTCTTTAGTTGGTTTACTACAACAGAAAGATAAGTCAGTGACAGAGAGATATTGTATCAAGGAATAAAATATAGGTGAAGCTACCTAGTTCACAACCATGTCATGTGGAGCTTGGACAACTATTATGATCATTCTTTTATCCTATCTGAATATAGTTTGAGATAGGCAAGACATATATATTTTTTCTAACTAGAAAAGTTTTTAGCTCACACCTGGCATAGTTTTAACCATTCATCATCAAGGTATGTAAATTTAACAAGACCAACAGTTCCTGAAAAAAGTTTTGGACACGAAAGCCATGTCCAAAATTTTTGCAGTCTTCAAAAAAGATGGGTTCCTCTGGACAGAGTGAAGATAAAGGAAATATTTACATCACATACTCGGGTCCTGTGCCAGTCTTAAGTTCTGTTAACATTTCGCTGAGGGACGTGGTGTACTGCTTGAGCCTACAGTTATTATCAATAGGTTCCTGTTTGGCCATAAGTTCACATTTATTGAGCAGCTGTCTAATGTTCATTTCTAGTCTAGATTTCGTCGGTAATGTTATTTGGGGTTTAGGCCTTTCCACAGCCATTTTGGCAATATAATGTAAATCACAACTTATGAGTTAGAGAACACTAGAATAAATCGGATATCATAAAAAAATATTTAAAAATGTTTTATTTTGAAATCGTCGCGTATTGATTATTCCAATTTTGACATTAACTGTATGTGACACTGACAGACTAGTGACAACTCACTAACGTCAAAAAAATTTTTAATTGGTGTTTGGCAACAGAAATAACGCTGTTTAACTCTCTCAGAGGAACAATCAATTAGTTTTTAGCAATTTAAGTCCTGCACAACACACAGAACACATAAGCAACATTATCAGAATAATGAAACCTAATTAATAATCAGAAACTTACTGTTTGAGCACCGCACAACCGTCTCTTTCTTCGACTCGTGGAATAGGTGAAATCGACAGAGTACTTTGTGATGATGTTAAACTCAAAGGGTAGGTATTTCAGTTCAGAACCGAGATTGTAAACAAAAACACTGATTTTAATTTGTAATAATTAACCGAACCGGAATTTACAGAATTGCACAGACTTATAAAGACTACTCTATCCGTCTGTTTATAATAATTATATGAAGGTTGTAGTTAGCGCATGGAGTGGCAATCAATCTATGTAACACAACAGTTATGGTAGAACCTTAGAATAATAAGGTAGAACATTAAAAGGCTGGGTGGTAAAAACCAATAGGTACTATATTTGATTGATTGGCAGCTGCTTTTCATCTCAGAAAGTAAAAAAAAGAAATGAAACAAATTATATTATCCTCTGTCAACCCTAAATGCGCAGTAGGTGATCGGCACAGAGTACTTTGGTGATCGGTTTTCGGGTCTCAATCGAAGTAGAGGGCTGAGTATAAACATAGCAACGGCTTCAACTTATTTGCCGCGTACTGTAAAAGTTTATTATTCAACTAGCTTTTGCCAGCGGCTTTGCCTGCGTGAAACTAGGTTTCTAACTCGAAATCGTTTATTTTACATAGGCCTACATGGCCACTTAAAAAACGTCAGAAGCTAGCGCACGGTTCCAATTGGTCGTTTCCTATGGAGAAGAACCGGCAAGAAACTCCATGGTTACTCTTTTAGAAAGTGATTGTTTCTACAATATTTTCATATTGTAGTTTAGACCCCGTTTCGCCGTCATAAAAGGAAGTCTAGTGTAAAATTTCACGTTCGTAGTCGTAGTAGTTTCGGCTGTGCGTTAATGTTAGTCAGTTTCTCCTTATAAGTAGAATTTGAGAAATAAGGTACTCTTCAACCGCTGTACAGTTCGATCGACGGATCTTGGCACCCCCGAACCACAATATAGTTAAGGCTTTGCGCAGAAGGCTGCGCACACAAACGTTTTTTAGGAACAAAATGGAGGCATGACATGAGACGACGTGCGCGGGGCGGAGATGTTGGCTAGAGATTGACACTATGAAAACACAATCGACCGTTTATCGAATCAAATATCGTAATCGATTTAATCGATTTGGAATTTATTGATTTTTGTTTTTAGGAGATATTGACCGAAATATATATGCAAACATATGCAATTTTTTTTTTCACTTTGTAGTAATCATTTATTTCACAAATACATAATTAAATCGAGTTTTATGACGCCATTTTTTAGTTAGGAGTAGGTTTAAGTGTATATATAGTTTTAATTTGTGTTTAATATAATATACTAACTTTTGCCCGCGGCTTCGCTCCCGCTCTTACGCCCTACACTACATTACTTTACCCTGCGCTACCCTACTCTACTATACCAATAAATGAGCAGCATTTAGTTTTTTTTTTTTACTTAACGGGATAAAAAAATTCCTATGTCCTTCTCCTGGTGCTAAGCTACCTTCCGGCCAATTTCCAGCCAAATCGATTCAGCCGATCTTATTTTCTTAGTTAAAATACATGATTTAGTTAAATATCAGTTACTTATAGGCAACTACTAGAATAATGACTGATTGGGAATATTTGAAACCTCCTTAAAATATTGAATTTAAATATATTTTTATAACTTAATTTCAATCGATTAGATAACACCCTCAGAAACGCGTATTGGACATCCCTTTTTGGTTATTTCATAAAGCTTCGTGAATATTCGGAAATGCTCGGTACAATAATGTGTTCTCTGTCACACTTCAGCATTCCTGTCTGCTATCTCTGTCTTGAGTACAGGCGGTTAAAAAAGTTTTATTTGATTGTTCATGTTGATAATTATTTAGTTGATTGTTGTTTTTATTATTAAGATGCTTCTATTGCCTTATTATTAAGATTGTTAGTTAGAGTTAAATAAGAGGAATAAACATGTATTAGAAAACTTATTCGTATCACGGTAAAAAAAATATGCCACTAACAATTCTTTTTACGAGTGTACATGCGCAAAAGTTCGCAGAGCACTTCAGGCGTCGTATCGTATTGTATGGTTTAGGATGATAGGTACCTACAGTCACTGGGGTGGTAGTAACCAGTTGATAACGTGAGCGTAGTTCAAGCGTAAAAGTGTGGAATGTCTTAATTTCAGTTTAGCAGATATTTAGTGTATGACGTCGTGTAAATGTGTATGGTAAGTTCAGATTTGTGCATCCAGCCATTCAGCAGATATTCAACAAAAACTGTTTCCGCCAGGACTACGTATTCTGAGCGTAACTTTTTTTTTTCTATGGACATACAAGAAAACAAATACATACAATAATTAGTGTGTAACGAGATGTAAATGTGTATGTATAAATGAAATTTGTGTGTCTTATAATTACGAAGATATCCGAGTTTCCGCTGCGGTGACGTTTGGCAATTTGATGAAAATCATATAAAACGGTTTAGTAGAAAGTTATAATTTTTTATGCACGTTACTTTGGATTTGTGTGTAATGTGTGTAAAAGCAGAATTTGAAAAAAACATACCGTTCAGAAGATATAAAAGTAAACGTAAAATAAGGTTATTAGGTCAAAGCTCTTAAAATAGGAACTCTAGAGTCTAACTTTTTACATGTATCTATAACTTGTAAGGCTCTACAATGTCCTGCAAAGTTTCATGTATGTGCGCTAAGTAATTAATGAGCAATCGCATAATTACTACGACTGGACCACTATATTTTATGACATCCGATTATAGGATTTTTTAATGGAAAAAGCAAAATAAAATATATACCAATCATTAGTGTATTAATGCAACTAATCCTATTTGAAATTTCAGCTCATTACACTAAATAATTAAAGAGATATAATAAAAAGACCAGAACAACTACAAAACATGGATAAACCGACCAAGTTTGAATGGGTACGAAAAAGCGGCCGTGCAGTACTTAGACCTAACGTTCTAAAATTTCCAGTATAATGTTGTTATTGTGTTGAATGATTTCGTACAGGTGCGTACACAATTGTTTTGCAGGAAATAAAATAACTTTCTATTAATAAAATTATTTATTAGGTAACGATTTAACTAAAACAAATAAACGACATTAATAAAAAATAATAACATAGGAACTAACAGTAAGTATCTAAGTACGTGATTTATGATCTTACCTTGTTTATCTTCCAATCATTCTCACTACTGGCTCAATAAGTATGGTTCACAGTCACTTACACTAGCTACGTCAATATCCGAATCCAGTAAGTACCTACATAATATTACGTTGATGGCAAAATAAACAGTGCATACGCACGTTGTCCTTGACTGCACATTTGTGACTGCTACTAAACAAAACGGAACAGGAAGCGCGCACTCAGAAGATACTTGCCTACTATTCAAACATGAAGTCGAAGCGAATGCCGCATGCCGGTTTGCGCAGGATTCCCGCCATTCTGTCTGTCAAACTCCAAGCGAATGCTAGAATTGCGGGATCCGCGTAGATTATAAAATATTGAGTGTTCTATTTGTAGGGTACCTACTTATCCAAGAACGTAAATAAGAAGTAGTAAAGTCTACAATGAAGTCTAGAAAATGTTAAGCATAAAAAACTGGGCAAGTGCGTGTCGGACTCGCACACTGAGGGTTCCGCACAAAACAAACTTACGTAAATGTGTGAGCCCGACTCGCACTTGCCCAGTTTTTGTCTATTTTTGTATTTGAGTTGATTGCTTGCCTGTGGAATTTTGAGGAGCACTTCGACGACGGCGGTGTGTTTTCGCCGTTGTCTGATGCGGTCGGGCTCCTTTCGCTAGCATTACTGCTTCGCAGAAGGAGGCGACCGCCTGCCACTCCTCCTCGCTCCGTGCGTAGACCGCAGGCGTTCCGCTGGGCCATTTTCCATTTAAAATAAAGAATTCTTTTTATTTAAGATATTTCCTATTTCTTTTCGTTTTATCTGAGTATCAAGTGCACTATTTAACAAAGAAGTTTTACTTTCAAGTGGAGGTAGTAACAAAGGCAAATTGTAATCACCCTTCTAACAACTTACTACTGCAGTAGTAAGAAAGGAAATCAAATTAACAGTATTACTACTGGTAGTAACATTGGTAGTAACACGGGCAAGAAACCATACCAGATCCGCATCATCCACATAGAAAAAAAAAACAAAAAGTAAACTTAATTTGGAACATTAATTGTGCATAGGTACGTGCGGTCACAAAAAAATATTTTTTGAAACGTTTAAAAATGGAATACTTTCTTTTTTTAAATACTGTTCATTTTCCTTCTAAACCTCAATACACTTTATTTCTAGTAAAAAAAGTTGGTAACTCTACCTTCAAGGACCACTAGCGCCGTAATTGAAATTAAAACCGCCGCGCTGGTTTTGTTTTTAACGCACTTTTAGGCCGTGTTTACGGAGACTCGGCGCGTTGGGCGTTTCATCGTACATTGCAGCAGCGGGCCGCGTCATCGCTCGCGCAAACACAGACATATGGCAATGTACGATGGACCGCCCGACGCGCCGCGTATCCGTAATCGAGCACTTAGATAAACACAATGTGCTATACAAATACTTTATTGCCTTTTCTAGCATTTTTACAAACCACATTTTGTATTATTTACGAGTTATGATTTTTTAAACTGGCGGCGCGGCGTTAGTAAATATGTACCTACTATATCAATTTTTTGTAAATATTTCGTCTGCCAAATAAATGCATTTGTTAATAGGTTTTTTTTTTATGGTAGGTAAAATCATCCAATGACAAATCCCGCCCTTGGGTGGAGCGGGAAGTAGTGTCAGACTCTTACTGACTAAACACCTACCCCGTTCCATTCTTTGCCTTGGTCCCAGGGCCCCGGGTGCCATTTTCACATACCCTTTGACCCCAGTAGGCTTCGGCCCTATTGGGCCCCTACAGTTTGCTGACAACTCCTTGAGGCGCGCGGGAACAGTGCGCGCCGTAAACGACTTGAGCTCGGACCGGTATGTTACTGGACGGACGGACAGCGAGCTACTCATTGCCCGCCGTCCGCGAGCTCGCGCCTACGGTGGCCGAAAATCGGGATCGGAATCCCGGCGGCGGCGGCGGCGTGTACGCCGTAGCCTGATGCGGTCAGCCTCCTCCTTTGTTAGCATTACTGCTTCGCAGAAGGAGGCGACCGCCTGCCACTCCTCCTCGCTCCGGAGCATGGCTTGAACCAAACCCCGGCGCGAGAGATCGCTGCCGCCGATCGCCCCCACAAGGACAGGCGATGCTCTTCCCAAGCGAGGCACATTTGTTAATAGGTACAGATGCATTTATTAAATTGTAATAATTTGGTAAGTAAACGTCGTCAGTAAACAATCACGTAATCACTACTACAAATTTGTAGGTACTATTTTTTATCACAAATTCGTCAAGAATTGTGTACGCATCTGTACGAAGCTATTACACTATATTACATTGGAAATTTTAGAACGTTAGGTCTAAGTACTGCACGGCCGCTTTTTCGTACCCATTCAAACTTGGTCGGTTTATCCATGTTTTGTAGTTGTTCTGGTCTTTTTATTATATCTCTTTAATTATTTAGTGTAATGAGCTGAAATTTCAAATAGGATTAGTTGCATTAATACACTAATGATTGGTATATATTTTATTTTGCTTTTTCCATTAAAAAGTCCTATAATCGGATGTCATAAAATATAGTGGTCCAGTCGTAGTAATTATGCGATTGCTCATTAATTACTTAGCGCACATACATGAAACTTTGCAGGACATTGTAGAGCCTTACAAGTTATAGATACATGTAAAAAGTTAGACTCTAGAGTTCCTATTTTAAGAGCTTTGACCTAATAACCTTATTTTACGTTTACTTTTATATCTTCTGAACGGTATGTTTTTTTCAAATTCTGCTTTTACACACATTACACACAAATCCAAAGTAACGTGCATAAAAAATTATAACTTTCTACTAAACCGTTTTATATGATTTTCATCAAATTGCCAAACGTCACCGCAGCGGAAACTCGGATATCTTCGTAATTATAAGACACACAAATTTCATTTATACATACACATTTACATCTCGTTACACACTAATTATTGTATGTATTTGTTTTCTTGTATGTCCATAGAAAAAAAAAAGTTACGCTCAGAATACGTAGTCCTGGCGGAAACAGTTTTTGTTGAATATCTGCTGAATGGCTGGATGCACAAATCTGAACTTACCATACACATTTACACGACGTCATACACTAAATATCTGCTAAACTGAAATTAAGACATTCCACACTTTTACGCTTGAACTACGCTCACGTTGATAACACTCTGTAGTACAGTGTCATCAACTGGATACCCCTCTTTCTAAGGTATTTTATGTGAGAAAGGTACATAATTGATAGATGCTGCTGGACTTGTATTATGTAAGCCAAGGAATGATCGGACGTGATAGAATGCGCAACGCGGGTGAAGCCGCTAGCATAAGCTTCATAGATGGATACAAAATAGTATTTTGATCAACTGTGTTGCCAGGTATTCAGTTCATATCATGTGGAAAGGTGTCTCTTAAGCTGACTCGTCGCCGCTATCCTTCCAAAGTGTAAGAGGATATTATGGCTTAAAAAATACTCTGTGATATATGGCAGTACTTTTTTTCGCTAGGTTATTTCAGGAAACAATACATAAACTCCCACTGTTTTCATACAGAATGCCACCTGCTGTTATATTTACCTTATTCTTTCAAAGAATATGTGAATAATAATGAAAACCACCATGTTTACTGTAAAATATTTAATGTATCAATATGAGAACACTTATTCCAAACAGGAGTAAAAAGATTACGACTTGGGTGGCTGCTTCTTGGCGGCTTCGGCATCGGCCTCCATCTTCTCAAAGTCACTAATCAGCTTCTCTACCTCAGCACTAGTGAGCACTCGGATAATAGTCTTGTTGTCTTTGCGCGTCAGAGATGCCATTTCCACTGAAAAAAATATTATAATTTACAATTACACCATTGTTGTTGTTTGTGTGTGTTGTTACTATTTTGATGTACAATAAAGTTTATTCTATTCTATAAAATATAATATCCAACTAGTAATAATAATTTATTTTTTTGAAGTTGATTTTATGAATGAAAGAAGACATGCCCTAATAATTAATTAGACTAAGATGAAGGGATGACACCAATTTGAGATAGTATTTTTCTACAAAATCGTTTTTTTTTTATATTATTCAGTTGTGACACTTTGAGTAAATTATATAAAGTTTATGAGGCTCTTAGGGACGAAATTGCGTCCGCGCGGACCTTGCAACAGTACTCCGTTGCGGTGACTCTCGAGCTGAGTCGCGGTGAGTCGAGCCCCGAGCTCGTTTTGCTACATAATAATATTTTGTACATTAAGTTCTCCATCTAAACGACTACATGCAGACCGTTAAAGTCGAACAAGGATACTGCGTAAGTAATAATCCGGTTTCCGGAACGGAGACCATCCGCGTGTACACGCGCTTTGTCACTCTACGGGTGCCCGTCCGTCCGTTCAGACCTTAGAGCAAAATCTCCTTTAGATAAATCTCTATAGTGCTTTAGATTTGAACCATTTAAATATCAAAACCATCTAAAAAGAGATAAGATAATCCTAATTCTCATTCAAAGAACATTTTACAATCTCTACAAACAAATGAATAGGCCAATTACCCTGCAAAATATTCCAATTTAACCTCTAAGGCACCAGTGTACCAAATATGGTACACCTCTTACCAGCTAACTTAAACCTTATAAAAATACCTTTGTAAAAATACCTGGAAGGAATTTGGGGAGGCCTTTGCCCAGCAGTGGGAAAGTATGGGCTAATTAAAAAAAAAAGGTAAAAACGCAGTCGGGTAATAATGTTTAAGCTAGCTTGCCCACTAGCTAGCAGTTCCAAATTTGAACATTTGAGGAATGTTCAGCTGCACACAATGTTTTATCATTGTCAAGTAAAAATTATGCTTTGCAGCACTTCATACCTTTTTCAGGAGTCAGCTTAGTCATGTCCAAGGTCTTGCTGAGTACCTTGATGGCCAAAGCCTGGGCTTCAGCAAGAGTAGTCTCATTTTCCTTGTATTCCTGTTTCAAACTGGACACTGCAGCCTGAAATATAGAATGAATTCATCAATTTTAATTACAGATAGAACTACAAGCATCATTGCCAATTTTTAGATTTTAGATCTTTTGACTTAAATAATTTAGAGTATTAGTGCTATAGTACCTAAAAAGAAGATTGTAAGATCTATTCTATTCTAGTACATAGTATAAGGATATTAAGTGCAGGTATAAATGACACTAATCTAATCTAAACCACGGTATGGAAAGAGCTGCTGTTATTATTTTTAAAGTTTTCTTTCTTTAATCTAGACATAATGCCCAGAATTACTGTCACAGTCCTAAGCAAAAGGCCTCCCATAAGTTGTTTCAAGTGCTCAACTAAGACACTATCTCATACCATAACATAATCAGTCTTTTAATCTTCCCACTGCTCAGACTCAGGCCAAGAGTACGAAACATCCTCTCTCGGCCTAGAGAGGTCTAGGAGAGGATGTCTCATAACAAAATTGAAATACATATTAATTGTGTTTGCAATATTTGTCAATAATTGCAATAAATAAATAAGATAATTATGTGGATCCAACTCCAAGTAACACAGAATAAGGACAAGATGATGACTGATACAACTTACCGCACTGTTGTTTCCGATGCAAGTGGCTTTCCACCCTCCATAGTTACCACTGGGGTCCGACTGGTATAACTGGTAGCCATAGTGCTTGTCCCAACCCATGTACAGGATGGACACACCGAAGGGCCTCTTACCTGGAAAGAAAGGTTTTTATATTACTTAGAAGAAAACCTATTATGTATCATGAAGAATTAAATTTATTATTGATTAGATTAGAAAAATATGACTAAAGAAACTTCCAAACAGTATACACAACAGTCAATTATTGGGAGGCCTAATCAGTTTTTGAAAAGAAGTGGGCTGGTTTTTTTGATTATTGATAGGTTCGCGCTTGACTACTATCTCACCTGATGGGAAGCGACAATGCAGTTGACAATGGAGTGCGCTTACCTAGAAGAAACCAGTTCACTCTTGACTTAAAGAGTGGGTTGTAATAAGCCAACCAAAGGCCATGGCCACTTTGTGATTAAGTCCGGAAACCTGACTGTTAGATCGAATTTGAATTTATTGTTCCTTTATTGATGAAATTATACAAATAAAAACAAAACTACCATAGCAGGTGATGTTTTAGAGTTACTGTTTATTTCAAAAAGGCATGAATTTAAATATGTGAAAATAGTTATATCTCACCTCCATACTGTGTGTAGGCTTGCTTGACATCACATAGCCAAGACACCAACTGCTCACAGGGAATAGATTCACCATACTGCAAGAGGTATCTCTGAGCAATAAGTCTGAGCTCGTTCGTCAGAACGTTGGCGTCCGAAGTGATGCCCGCCACTGAACACACCATATCATCATTCAGTTTGTAGATCTTCTCAGAAAAGAACACTTCATCAAGGAGTTTATTTGTATTCCTGCGCTCAGCAGCTAGCAAGATACCATCCGTGGCCAGGATGCCGAGACATGTTCCAGCATGACTGATCGCTTCCATAGCATATTCAACTTGGTATAGCCGACCTATAACAATTTATTATAATTCATAATACTTATTTTAGTAAACACCGATATATAAATGAAAATGGTATTTACCTTCCGGCGAGAATATGGTTGTACGAGTATCATAACGCCGAGCCTGTAAAAAAATAATGTTGTGTTAAATCTGAATGATTGAATGACCAAGCAAGATTGCTAACCTATGTAAACTTTGGTTTTATAATATAATTAGGGCAAAATATGACAATAACTTACCATGTTTGTTAAGTTTAAATATTATTTCTTGTATTATTCACCTAATTAGCTGATAAATTGTAATAATTTCTAATGTTTTATGAAATGCAACTTTGCCGGACGATTCAAAGATGACATTTGACAATTTTAATTTGACATTTACAAGAGCCTGCGTTCCAGTTTAGTAGCAAGCGTCATCGTAGCATTGTTGCAGTAACTACTCTTTCATCACTGAGTAACTGAAATAGCAATATAGGTTGTTGCTTAAAATGTTATCAATATCGAAATAGCAGTGATGACAACAAACTTTTGATTGTAAAGTGTAAAGCGTTCAAAAAGTATGGCTACGTAAAATGATCCTGCCAGATGTAAAAATATGAACGAGTTCTTCAGAAAAAAACAAAAACCCCTACAAAGGTATTTTTTAGGTTCATGGAAAATTACTCAAAACGTATAGAAACAGTGTTATATTTTATACTTGGTACCGAAAACTTAATATAACCTATTTTTCAAACTTGACAATGCAGCACTTGTACACTGGCTTAAAACGGAACAAACCGTGAGAAGTCAAAATAAAAAAGAAAATAGTTGACATCACAATAACTGTCTTTTGCGCGGGAATTTAAAAAAATAAAAATTAATTCCTTATTCTTATTATTTATTGTACATACAGTTAACACCGATATTTTTATCAAGATATTATTGTCACGATATTATTTTGTGAGATACCCACCAGTCCACTACTACTACTACGGCAGTAGTAGTAGGCCGTTCCAAGTAAAGCCCTTGGTAAATAATAATATATTTTTTTAGTTATTTTTCCTGCCTTTTTTGATTTAAGAACTCAAATGGATATTATAGTGTAAGACTTGTTAACCATTTTGATGAGCAGTTCAAGGCCTGAACTGCTCATCAAAATGGTTCAGGGTTACCAAAACCAGTTGCTCTATAGAGTAAAATTTTGCTTAAGCCAATATGTAGATAGGCATCTACCTTTAGCGTATTAACTGACCTAGGAGTCTTAGGGTAGGACTAGCTTAGCAGTGTTGCTGTTGGTGACCTCTAGATAAACGCATAAACATAAAAAAAGTTTCAAGAAATAAAACACAAAATAATTATAAACGTTTATTTACTTAATAACACTCATACATGCATGTATTAGGTTACTCTTAATATTATTATAAGAGAATAATAATATAAGCACCTAAATTAATTATAGATAAACAAGAAAACTTAAACCTAAAGCTAGTACTTTTTATTATAACAAAAACTTAAATAAATACAAGTTGTACTATAATACCTTAGTTATTTGTAAAAATGTTGTCGTCGTAATAATAGTCAAAAGTCAATCGGGGATTTGCTATGCGTAACATCAGCATTACGCATAAAAATCTGCTTTTGCAAGCACTCATTTCCTCTCATACAGGTAATTTTATTTTCAAATGAAACGGTTGATGATGATGAATTTCCATAGTGCAGCAAGTGTGGTTGTGATTAATGGCCCTAAGGATATGTCTTAAAAATAATTCTACGCATTACTATCGTCGTCAGTTTGTCCTTGTAATTTTATTAGTCAGATTGATTTTCTCGTAGTCGAAATTAAGTCACAAACAGGCTGAACCATGACATAAAGTAGAATCATCATGGTGAACACCATGAGTGCTGTTGACAAACCTCCTTGGTCATTAGCGAAGTGGTCCATATGAAATCCCATGGCCATTGTTATAAGCCCCATGGATACAGCAAAGAGTCCAACTGCTAAATGAACAATTTTGACGGGTCCGCTTTTGACCATTAACCGCACTTTTGCAGAAAATAGCGCGACGATGCCGGTTATGAAACTGCACATTGTAAATGCCAACGCGATAACACCTGTAACAAAAGTAATTTTTTTTTTACTTATTTAATTCTATCAAGTACTTATGATGTATAATATACATGCTTCTCAACGAAAATAAGGATACAAGGTTTCCATAAGCCTTTCTTTCAGCAGGGCCAGGGTCTAAAGGTGGGTTTACGCTAGAGGAGCGGAGCACAAGTCAAGCATAAATTCGTGTAGTGTGAATCGACTCTAGAGTGCCCGGGCATGAGCGACACTACGCGAATTTGAGCTCGGCTTGTGCTCAGCTCTTCTAACGTGGACTATAAGACTCTCTCCCGTGCAGTCATGTATGAAAACAGAGAACATGAGTATATTAATTACGTGATTCCTGATGCTAATATTTTTTGTACAAATTTTCTTAGGTTAAAGATAGGGATGTAAAAAGGAAGAAAAAATGGTAATGAAAGGTAAACGGTGCTGTTGCTATGCCGTTTATCATTGTAGTTTCCTTCATTGCCTCTTTTTGCAGACTTCTGAGACTCTGAGTCAGGGGTTTATAGATATCATTCGGTTTTGTTAACAAGGTTACAGTTAACTCTCCATGACTGTGGTTATTGATGTTGTGGCATAGTGAAGATATGTCAAGATATCACTGTATTATCAATAAGATAATAACACTCGATATTTTTTTTTTTGCAATTGAGAAATTGCTGACTCATACTATTTTGCTGAACCAACTTAACTAATGGAGTAAACAATTGTCTTGGAAACAAAATTATAGTTAGAAATCCTAGTTCTAAAACCTAGTAGTATCCTTGTAGTTAAAACTTCTCATTTACTTGTTACAGTTCTAGTACTGGGATCAAAAATCTTGTTCCACTACTTCTATAATCATCCATGGGAATGAAATTCGCTGTTACAGAAAAAAACAGTTTTCTATGATAACTGATTAGGTCGCTAGGTGATAGAATGATATAGGTACCCACAACGACAGTGCATGTGTTTATCAAGTAAAGACTTGGCTGCCAACATAGCACAACAAGATTTTGATGGGCACACCTATACAAGTAGGTATGACGGAAAAGGCGAGGTTTTACAAGGCAGGATTGCTTAAACAACTCGATGTGCAATATTAAAAACTGCGTACCAACTGTTTCTATTTCATGTGTTTGAATAGAAAATATCTTACCGCAGATTCCGTGAGGAGTCGAAATAATCATGTCGACTCTAGTCAATCCAAGGAATGTGCCAGCGATGACAAACAGGGAGCCGATGAGCTGCAGGCACCCGTGCACGATTCGTTTGCCATCTTTGGACATTTGGAACGACCAGGAATTGTGCCTGTGCAGCGTCAGTATTGCTTCTACCAGAAAGAGTTGATACTGAAATGGATATTAAAGTAAGTTGTCATTTTTATTGTGGGAGACACCTATCTAGATCAGGCCGCACGCTGGTGGTAACAAATGCGGCATAAATCGGCCTCTTATTCTATGTAAACTCCGTGTGGTCTGGTCTAAAGGCCACTCAAGTATGGTTGACTGTACGTACATCTATCTATATGAATCATCTATATGTAGAATTTAATTAACGCATTTTACAGGGTGCCAAAATGTGTCTCTAAGTAATCAAAAGAACTACCTGAATCCTATAGACACTATTTGACATCGGCTAGATCCTCAAATCCCCATACTTTAATTAGTTTAGCTTAATCATTTGAATACCGTAATTAGAGACACAATAGAAATACATTATGTATGCGAACACCGGCGTATGCTTGGGGCTTGAGTTACTACGAATATTTTTTTTCCTTGGGCAGATAAGTAACTGAGGGATTAGAACGTCTTCATTCTTAACAAAATTTTGAAGAGCCTGTGTTTCCCACCAAAAATTGTAACAGAAAAGGTTCCTAATCAAAACTGTCTTGCGACATAGCCACAGGCAATAGTTTTGGTTTTAATATCGATGGCACGTCAGACATCGACAGTTATGTAAATGAACTTGATGTAGGCCTGAAATACGTTAAAACCATCTTCAACGTTTATAATTTCATCATTTACACTTGTCGTAGTTTTAGTTACACAATAGACATTGCAATATTCTAAACATAATTCCGCACTTTTATCTTGCGAGATGTTATCGTTATTATAATCACTCAATACCAACTATCTATAATTTTCACAATACGTACGCCAGTTCCCGCGAAAATGATATGCAGCTCCAGATTGGTAATAGATCCGTTGGATTCCGAGGTCAGTGCGAAATGCCACAAACAAAACACTACTATCGCAATCTGCATGTGGTGGAGAAGGTTGAACAGCTGGCAGATGGCTCTGAAGGCTGCCACCCATGAGGAGTCATATACGTCCCCGCTTTCCTGGTCGTAGGCCGCGGGGGCACGTGTCAGCTCCGCTTGGTAAGGCACGTGCTCCCGTACCTCAAACATCTCCACTTTCTCTATAGACTGCCGACTAGTACTAGGTCTAGGATCCATTTTCTCTCAAAACACTGAGAAGTTAAAAACTTCAACTATTCACCAACACACGGTCACATGCGAGTCCCGTCAACTAAGGAACTAAGTTGCAAAAGAATTTGTCGATGATAAGTGATACTCTTGCTTACGATAACGGAGAAAATTCGGCTGATAGGTCACTTATCGAAAAGAATTGACGGTTTTGAGATTAGGATCTTGCGTAACGTAAGATAATGCGAGATGATTTTATAGTTATTCCCTAGATTATACTTTTATCTCTTCCATTCTTGTAGGAATGTCGAAATTTCTGTAGTAAACCAAAGGTGTGGTGATACAATAAGTAATAGAGTATCTGGCTGTCTTGACCTAGTTTTCAGTATTCAGGTGTCTAATTCAAATACATTTCACGATTATTGTAGGTAAAGACACCGTTGAGGTTGGTTTTCTGCAACCAATATTGGGAGTGTTTCTTTTGTTGAGTAGGCGAAGTTGCTAACTTTATTTACGTTTCAAGGTGCCTGGCAATCAATTTTATTTCACCTGCCTGAGTACAGATCGGAATTGGACCGTCACCGCTGCGTCGGATCAAACCTCATGTAAACTAAACCTTGAATGCTTTTTTAAATTTCAAATTAGACGGCTTCTGTTCTTGTTGTGTAAAAAACAGTTTTCATGGTTTTCCTTAATGTATTCATACAACGCTATTTTTCATAATATTATTAAACAATAAAAATATGTAACGACGACAAACTGCCGATGATAAGGCCGCCTATTTTACACTTCTTTTATAAAAATGTTTGTACTATGTTAAATTAAGGTGTGCAATAAACTGCAATAAAGTATATAATAATAATCGAGCAATCGTGCTCGGAAGAAGGATGTATAATCCAGTAAGATGCTGGTAGGGATCTTGACCGCACTCCCGAGATTGTCCTGATAGCCGTGGTATACCTCTCCACTCTTCAAGCACCTCAGGATATGTTGCCCTCTTGTTGCTACGTCACTTCGTGCTAGCGGCCGTTTTAGGGGGCCCATTTATTGAGTGTGCAAGCCACCCCCTGCCTGTTTACCGATGGATATTAATAACATTGATTAGGCAGGGGCTATAGTTTTCACATAGTTCTTGGTAACCAGTCCACTTAAGACTCCAAAAACCATAGCCCTATTGTCTTTATTTTCCATATGTCTGTTCATTTTTTATTAATTTTAGTTAACACATGAATTTGTGCGTTTACTTGTATAAATTGCAGATACTGACTTTCCTAGCCGATATAAAACAGAAGGTTCTTATTCGTCAGTTTTTTTTTATGAAAAAAAAAGAAACAAAAAAAAAACAACTTATAAAAATGTTGTTACTCTTGTGTTACTAACTGTACCAACCATTGATAAAGTTTAAATTTCCATGCTAAAACAAACATTGGACGAGTTGACCAATAAAAAATATTTTTTATTGTGTGCAACTCGTACCACATGGGCCGTAGGTATGTGGTACGAGTTGACGAATCACCCGATTTCTCTTAGATACTTAGAAACTACCCTATCTGGTTTTCCATAACACGTTCGTTGAGATCTCCACTCGTTGATTTGGTGGACATCTTTAGATATTCTTTTCGAAGAAACTTCGAACTCGAGATAGTTTTTGTAACTAAGCAAGGAATAGCATCAGCCTTATAATGTTCCCACTGCTGGGACTCAGGTCTCCCCTCTAGGAGAGGGAATGGGCCCTAATCCACCATGCGGGCCCAGTGCGGGTTGGTGGATATCACGTATGTCTTCGAATTTTTGGTTCTAGGAAACGGGCATGCATTTCCTCACGATGTTTTCACCGTTTTGAGAGTGATGAAATAAATTACACTAAGTAATGTGTCTGGCTGGGTTTGAACCCGCGACCTACAACTCATAAGTCGGAGCCGTTAACACTCGGCCACCACTGATCTTAAGCAAGGAATAGATAGTTGTATTGAGAGTTCCCTTTTGTCCATCGCGTGTTCAATCTTGATAAAAAATATCCATCTGTTATCAGTAAGACACACTATCTTGTGCTGCGTGCCATGGTTTGCATACTGAGAAATTAGTGACGCTATTGAACGCCAGATGGCGTCCTCAAACAGTTTTCATTAAGGTAGCATAGATGGCACTAGCTGGATTGCAAAAAGCTTACTACAAAATATCAGCTGTTTATCGATGTAACAATAAATTAATTCGAGATGGAACATAATATCCCCATGTTATCTATGCTAACTATAGATAGATTTATAAATATGGCTAACGAAACAGATGCTATCCTCTAACCGAACATTTTTTTTTTAACTGATATAAACTAGTGTTTTACTGCGATCCCACTTGATAGTAATCAGTGATGCAATCGATGATGGTGAGGCGCATTCGTTTATTAAGATCTTATTCACTCTAGCCTTGAAGACCTTCAGTCAATTTTGCTGTGTGCAGATATGTAGGTAACCGTGTGCAAAATTTCATCCAAAACCTTCAGCCACTACGGGTAGTTCTTTTGCTTTTGCTCACAATTCCAATTTACTTTAAGCTGCTTTTTAGCCTCTGGCTTTAGACAGGGACTCGTACATGATGCCAATGAATTACGGATAACGTCATAATAAACTCTGGTAGGAACGGCACCTTATAATTATTTATCTACCTAATCCAAGAAAACAATACAAAATAACTGTGCAATTGGGCCTTGGGCTATACCATAAAGTCTTGTAATCCCGTTACAGAAAAAAAAGCAAGTAAAAACATCCATAGACAACAATCACAATAAAATGAAAAAGACAATAGTACTAAACTAGAAGAAATAGGTGTTCAAAGAAGCCGAGGGTTATTAAGGAGGGTACAGGTCCGCCTTTCAATTAATTAAGGTGCTAATGAATTCCTACCTGAGGGTTTAGTTCGCCCAGCGAGGCGTAACCCATTTGTCAACGCAACACGTGATAACGAGGGGTCAAACTGGCCTTTTTAGACCGAGAGCCGCCGGGAGCAGTGACCTGGCCTTAATAGTGTCCTCTATCCGTGTAAAAGGATCCGTTGATACGCGTTTTATTATGAACAGGTACTAAAGAAGGATGTTCTACGGTGATTTTCCGGTTCTTGGAGAGTAACTTACCTAGTAGGTACTTTGATTTATTGTTGTCCTATTTTCCCTCTTACAATTATTTCCTATAGATAATACTGCAATTCGCAGTAGTACTTACACTTAAGTCACCTAATAAATAATAGAGCATTAATTTGCTTCATCATAATCATTTTATCCGAAAGACGTCCATTGTCCCAGCAGTGGAGGGACCACCGGTTCTCTTCGTCTTGCATCCATCAGCTGAAACCTCCCCAGGTCATTGGTCTACCTAGTAGTACATATCTACATATTATTATTAATTCAAATTCTAACCAAAGCGCGGTAAAGAAAACAAAGTCGCTATTTTAAGGACAATAGGTTTCAATTTGAACAACAATTTTCATCAAGGCTTGAAGTTTGATGACAAGGCTGATGTCCTTAAAAATAGACACATTGTGTCTCACTTTTGACTTCCATCATAAACAAAGTTTAGACAAAGGAAGATAAAAGAAAATCAGATTTATCTATGTTTATTTATGTTCAAAGCTGAAGAGTTTTAACCCACTAAATTAATTGATAAATTTAAAAATTATTTTAATGCTCATTTATTGGGGAAGGCCATATAACATCTCGCTGCGAACAATAAGAAAAGAGTAGAATCTAAACATGCGGAAAAAAACTTCAAGGGATAACTAGTTTAAAAATAATAAGCAATCATGCACGATTGCACGTAGATACTTATTACGTCACAAAACAGATCTGCAGGTTTGCGAGTAAGAGTAAGCGCGGTCATTACTCCAGCGTGGCGCGCGATCATGAACCGATCGATCGCGATTCAGATGTTACATTATGGACGACTCAATTATTGATTCTGGGGCTTTATCATGACGTGTTAAAATGTTAATCGTGCGAGCGAGAAAGGGGTATCAAGCTATACACCCTGTATAGCTCCATCTCTTTAACAGTTCAGATTAAGTCGTCAAGTGGATCGCATTAAGAGTTCTGATAACGATGATGTTCTTTGGTCTTCTTTTCTTTGATTATGACGTCACAATAAAAGCTCGGCTTCAGATCGGAAATTGATCAGATATACTGCTTTATAAATGCTTTTAACTTACGGATATTACCTTGTCCACATCTCTATAATCAAGGAAACTATTAGGGATCCCTGCAGTATTTAATAGGGATTATACTCAGAATGCTTATTAAATTAGTTGTCCTCTCTACCAAGCTACTTTGTAGAGTCAAGATAGGTAATCCAGACGAGTTTACTAAGCTCGTTTGAACACAACAAGATTACATTTCATGAACTTAAGGCTAATGATAATTAACGGCTTTTATACGCTTTTCGATTAGCGTAGCCCAGAATGTTACTGGAATAATGTAATAATGTAATATTCCACAACTATCACACAACGTCTTCTAGTCCCAAGCTAAGCAGAGCTTGTGTTATGGGTGCTAGACAACTGTTAAACATACTTATATATTTATAAATAAAATATTATAGATAAATTACACCCAGACACAGAACAAACGATCGTGCTCATCATACAAACATTTGTCCTGGGTGGGAATCGAACCCACGACCTTCGGCTTAGCAGTCAGGGCCACTAACTACTAGACCAACAGGCTAGTCAAATAACAAGGAATATTAAAACTAGCTGCTGCTAGCGGTTTCGCCCGCGCGATAGTAAAGATTTGTCGAAATCATAACAGAACGTAATTAACTTATGTGCTATAAACCAGGACATGGTCCACCCGTGTGTCAAATTTCATTCAAATCTGTTCATTCATTTGAGCGTGAAGAAGCAACAAATACACACACACACACACACAGTTACAAAGTTTTGTATTTTAAATAGAAGTGTGATCTCTACAATTACATTCTACAGAATAGCAAATAGTCTAAGAGTTCATCACCCCTCAAATATTTAGTGCTCCATAAATCTGTTGTATTTTCTACGGTAAACGCGTGTATTGCACGCCTCACGTTATTCCCATGATTGTTAATTATTATAAATCGATGGAGGCTGTGCGGCGGGCTCGTCTACTGCATTCGATTATTATCATTAGATTTATCGCTAGCAACAGACGCAAGCGCATCCCGCCTGGCGACGCGGACGCGACGAAAGATCACGCTTGGATCATTCTTTATTTAAAATTAAGTTGAACTTTATGGTTAGTGTAAAAGTTTGTCACAGAGTCAAAAAGTTATGGAAAAGCTGAGCTATTGAGTAATAGAATACCATACACAGCAATTCAATCACAACAATACCGATTTGTGACATAGATTTTTTTTCATCTTTTACCATACCGGTCTCTGGAGTCCGTAGGCGAATGATAATTCTGAAAACCCGCAGGGACCAGTGTCCAGACCAGACAATTACTTGATTGTCTTATCCGTTTGTTGGGCGACAGTCATCATCGTTTCAGCAGAAATACGTCCACTGTTGGACATAGGCCCACATGTTGCCATAACGACTGGTCCTGTGCGTATCGCATCCATCAGATTCCAACGACCCTCACCAGATCATCGATCCACCTTGTGGGAGGCCTTTCGACTTAATGTCTTCTAGTACGTAGTTACCACTCTAGAACTTTTTGGCTCATCGACCACCTGTCCTGCAAGTACTGTGCCATGCCTACCGTCACTTAATTTCGGTGATTCTTTGGGCGAAAGTATTGTGACAAAATAAGGCTAATCAGTGTTAAGTTGGTTAGAAAAGCATACACTAATTCGTTATTATTTTGTTGAAGCATGCGGCAGTAAGTCACATGTTTCGTCATGACAGATAAACATGAATTTATTGAATCCACATGATTTATGTGAAGTTACCAAAGTGGATCGAAAGTGCATCATATCGGGAATCCATTACCGTTGCGTATAGATTTTTAATTTATTGTCATTTTGTCGTCGACATCTTTAGAATTTATTTCAATTTTCTAAATGGTCTCAGCGATATTATTGGAATTATTAACACTTTTTAATGGGCAGTTCAATACAGTATCTCAAATAGACGTTAGAAAGAAAACTACTACGTGAGTCAAAAGAGTATCATTAGATGCAAGCTATAAAATAAATATGGTGCTTCATATCGTGTAGTCCTTGCAAATGAACCAGAAGGTACATTGGATTCAAATCATAATTATAAAGCAAGTAACGTCGAGTCGATTGGTCGGCAAAGCTCTGCCATCAATACAGCGTTTGCGAGCGGTAGTTAATATCTTAATAAGAAAGCAATATAGATTATGGAACCGTGGCAGTACGGGGGTGGGCTGGGTAATAGTCGGGCCACTATGTGTGGTCCCGTCCAGCCAAGCTTTGCGGATGTATCGATAAATCAGAGACTGAGTACGCCCGTAGTTAGTGCAGAATAATACATAAATAATCGCTTCACAAAGAACTTTATAAGTGATGTAATTAAATACTACATGACTTCTACCAGTTTTATAATGGATGTCTTAAGTTGTGGATGTGAATGGGTTGGTATGATTCATTGGTTACCTAATACATTTACAGGTATAATATATGTATGTGATATATCCACAGATACATCCTACTTTTAATATTGTCATTGGTGCTGATTGATTTTGCCTATTTAAATATTATCAGCTTTTAATTAGTATTGGGAAATCTTTTGCTAAATTAATTTTAGATTCGATATTTATCCATCCACCATCTATTCTATCGATAGCAGCCATCTCTAAGGTGTAGTACGGCTGTGCGTTGGTCTATTATCTTCACCCAGTGAGGTCTACAAAGCTAGAGGATACTAAGTAATTGTTTTTCGTGACCCACATGTTATGTTTGCCGGTAATTTCAACCCGTTGCGTGCGAATGGTGTTTTTCTTTGTTTTTCATTGAGTAGGGTCTACACTATAATCATCATAGTAGGAAGGAACCAACATAAGTGTTGCTTGTAAACATTGTGTTTACTTTGATTTGTAAATCAATAGTATAGATAGGATTTTCTGATTTAACAGACTTCTAAAAATGGAGTGGATTTTTAACTAAGTTGTATTTTATTTTTATTCATTAGAAATCAGAAATCATAAGCGTTTATTTCAAATAGACCAATTACAGGCACTTTTAAATTGTCATAATGTCGGTCAGTCCAAAAAAAAGTGAAGCTAAATTGCACGTGTAAGAAACTAGTACACGAACGTGCAAGAAACTAGTACACGAACGTCTAAGAAACTCCATGGACACTCTTTTAAATCATATTATTAGTTACATAAATCTTGGTTACATATTTCATGTCGCTTCTATTATGTGAGCACAATGTAGATAAATAATGTAAGAAAATACTAATTGCAAAAAGTTAAATAGAAATTGAAATAAAAGTATTTTTCAGACATTCGTCATTTATGAATCGATTTGGAAAATACTTTTCTAATTGAAAAGATATATAGAAGTATTTATATTTATACGGATTTTGGTATTTTTATCAAAACCTCGAGCATTTGCATTTAAATTCTTTGTCACCTGATGAAATGGAACTGATATAGAGGTCCACAGATGGTCAACGGACCTTCAGAAACATACGGATATCTCGTTTAAAATAGATAAGCGACGAACCATTCGGTTCCTATGAAAATTATAGGCACTTGATCACCGTAATAAAGCAATGTATCCTAGTCGTGTTTAGACTTATTAGAATTGACAACCGATGTGCTCTGTCTATTAGGTAGGTTCCAACGGTCCAATGATGTAGTCGAAAGGTAGGCATGGGAATTTTATAATGATTTATTGGAATTATGAGAAGCACTTTGGCTATACATTGTTTAATGAGTTTTATTCTGCAGGTAGCTTACGTACTACAGAATTATATATATTTTTTTAAATTTAAATAGTTATAATTATTATGTTATATTTATTTTAGTTATGAGGTAAAAAAAGCGTAAAATAAAAACTTTTTACACCAAAATACTTTCAAAAGTTCTCTAGAAAAAGCGCATAATAACATTAATTTCGGAAGTCGGTGTTAAATAATGACGATTTTTTGTTGAATGTATTTGTATCTTGTTTGTTATTATGTTCTACGTATGACGTGATATTAAAAAAAAATCGTTATGATACAACAAAATAAAACATCAAAGAAAAACTTTTTGCGAAAGTTTTATGAAACTATCAAACGTTGAACATAATAATTAGTAATTCGCACAGTGTGCAATTTAATATAGTTCTATGGATAGTTTAGATAGTATAAATATAATGTACGATAGTTCCCATCTAGGATGTGCCGTGGCGAATGAGTAAATGCCAGCGGTCGGACCCGGGGGAACATCAAGCGATTTTTGACGAGAAACTCCTCCTACTTTTAAAATTGCCCGTAATAAATCACTTCAGATTGCTTAGAAATAACTATTCGCTATTACGATGTTATTGAATTAATTTTTATTCCTGTTTTCCTGTTGAAATTCTCACGGATTCTGTTTCCTGATGTTGATAAATTGACTATTTAGGTTTTCAAATTGTTTACGCTTTTGTTTTCATACTATTCCTTATCATCATTTAGTTTGAGGTAAATACATAGTAAGTATATTTCCCTTAACATTGTTTATTTTTTCCGCTAAATTACTGGACCGAAGTAAATCATATTTGGCAAATATTTGGGAAAAAACACATGATATTTTGTAGGCATCCTCAAAAAATAAAATAGAAACTTCTAAACCCTCTCAGATGGCTTCACGAACCCAGTTTAGTGTTAATAATCTAATTTGCTATGGTATGGCATATTGGTGTTATTTTAAACCCACGCATCTGCCTGGCCAAAAATACAAAAGTGTTAATATAGATTTTTTTTGCACTTACTAACACTAACAGTGCTCGAGCGAATCTAGATTAATGCTGCATTTTCTAAGATTTACTGATCCATAAAACTCTCATTCTCTTTGATATATAATATATTATTCTAGTTACATTGAACTTGTGAAAGAGCGTTAACAGAGTCGTTGTTATTTTTGTATTTTTTAACTTATATAGGTACAGGTGGTATAGTGTATGTTATAAGAGTGTCCTGTTACCGTCTACACCCGTTTGATAATCGGTTATTACCCAGGTTTTCTGGAGATAAAGAGTAGATATCCAATGTCCTAACCCAGGACATGATCTACTTTGGGTGCTGATCTAGTCATTGCAATCCAGTCAGCTGTTTAAAGATTTATGGTTGAATGAATCACAATCCAAACATAAAGAATTTAACATTATAATATTAGTAGAAATATACTCTATTTAGAAGCGGTGAACTTCAATACAATTTTGCTACACGCATTAAATCTTATAGCCGCCATTGGAACTCACACTAACAATTTCATACATCCGTAGAACGACATTATCGCCAGCAAAGTGCAGTTTTACACTGTCATGTAATTATTGTAACTTTTACTCGTAACATTTTTACTTTCCACTCGAGTAAAGTAATCAGTGAGGTCTTGTGGAGCCCTTTTTCAAACAGTCGAAAGCCGGTGCCGGAGTCAGTAGGAACGGCGCAAGCGCAGTTCTCGTGTCATAAAGAAAAACTTGTAATTAAGAAAACTGTAGAAAAAATTGTATGACGGCGCGAAAGTTTTGAATCTTTTATCGCAGATTTCTTAGCCACGTTAGGAAGATATTATTTAAAACTGTGTTTTTTTTTGTGAATTATAGTTTTTTTATTGCAAAAGGTGTCATTATCTTGGTGAGTACTAATTTTATCCTCGTACCTGATATTTCTAGTGATGACTACTTGAGAGCTTTTGCAGTCGTTCAGTAATTTATCGAGCGGTATAGGAAATTTACGGTACTTTGCAAATGTGAATATAACAACCCTTTCATTACGTTTCATCGTTAGTTCCTATCAATTTGCCTGTCTATTTACTAGGCCTCTGTTGAAGTGGTTGGGCGTGTTTTTCCGACAAAGAATAACCCTTGACAATAACGATGCGTGGACTGTGTGGAAGATGATATACCTAGAAAGAGGTTGATTAATGAGATGAGCCAAAAAATGTGAATTGCAAAAAATGATGATGATGTATAACCAACACTATTGCCTTCATTTCTTCTTATCTCTCCTTTCGCAGGTCTGCTGGTAGAAATTTCTTTTAGAAATAAGCAGTACCTTTGTACATTTTTTTTGTCATAATACTTTTGTCCTTTTCATTTATATGTGTGTACATAAATTATAAAATAAATAAATAAATAAAACCAATTACATTATTGGTGATCTTGCTGTTTGTATTCGATGGAAGTGGACTGTATCTGTTTTATGATAGATTGCAGAATGAAAGATTACCAGCATTGAAAATGTGACTAAGTAAAATAAAGATTTTGTTAAAAGGATCAGTTTACAGGATTACTTTTTTAAATTAAATATATCGCCACATTTTTCAAATCGATTAGTTTTACCAATCGACGTGACAAATGTGGTGATTAAATATTTCTACAATGAGAGCCATGTGTTCAAATTGAGGGGCTGTCTAAAAACGAAGACAATAGTAAAAAAAATTGAAATGCGTTTTGTAATCCTTTTATAACATTTCCAGTATGTTTGCTAACATGTTTCCTTCATCATTCAGTGTCGATATGTTCCTGATAGATTGCATGTGTATGTTTTCTTTTAATACCCTTGTCTGTCACTATTCATGTTGATTTATTACTTCCATTCCATTTTTACATCACAATAACGTTTTTGTTACGAAAATTGGGTTTTCATATTTGTGTAGCAAAGTTTCAGAATGTGATTTATTCGTTACAGTGTGTACAAACATAAATGGTAGATGTGTCATCGTGGCTGTTAATGTATCGTATTCTCAACTGTCAATATCAATCGTGTATTACTGTCAGTTTCAAACATTCCTATATTGACTCGTTACCGTTAGACATTTGTAATTAACTTGATTGTCTCGCGGGCAGACAAAGGGGTTCACATGTCATCACCTTTATATCGGAAGCGTGAATTTGCACAAGTGTCACTGTTGCTTTATACTGTCGTGTTTTCATGCTAGCACATTACAGAACAGACAGTAGAGGATACCAATATTCACTTGACATTTACTAAAATTCTTATACACTTATGGTATTATTTTCCTGATAAAGACATAAGAAAGTTACCAAAATAATTATGATCTAAATGCTGGTAAACTAGCTGTCAAAACGAGATGTTTTGTCTAATTATATATTAAACATGACAACTTATAACTATGACGACGTAGACGTAATGAATTAATGTATAAGTTAGGAATGATTAATGCAGTCAAAACTTTTGCAAGCATAGTCTGCGCTATATCTAACACCATATGCCTGAAATCAAGTCATATGGCAGCCCTAAGCATGTGTCGCGTCCGCACCGGGTCGGACCGGCGGCGGCATGCGGCACCGTGCACCGGCGCGGGCGCGCGGCGCTGTGCTCTGTTTGCACGGTGATGCGCCCCACGTGCACGATAACAGGTTATTCAGCCTAAGAATCATTACACACTGACAAGCAAAGCGACTTTACAACAGCGATTTTATATTTCCTCTTACTAATCTGTTCGTTTTCCCGGAGTGTACGTAAATAGGTATTTCTACAGTTACAACTAAATCGTGGGCGCAGAACAAATTGCACAGATTATCTCAATTGCTGAGATATGCCTAATTGCTTAAATGTCCGGCTAGAAATATCTTAACTAGTGACATTAAACCTAAATCTGTTTTAATAAATAATTTTAACGAAATAGCAGTGTGCAATATCAATGAGGAAGTAAATATTAATGATGTAGAATTATTAATAGCAGAAATATTTAGATAAGGTGAAAAATAACAATACGGAACCCTTACATATGGCAATAAAGATCACAATCAGTCTTTAGAGGGAATGAACCAATACGGTGGTCGGCAGTATTTGCATAGCCAGCAGCCAGATCGCGGACTTGTGAACTACCCGAGGAGATGAATCCGACGATAGCACTGCACAGTTAGACCGTGCTCTATGTATATGAATGAACATGGGCGATGGGAGTACCTGGTAGGGTTTGAATAAACTAGATTGTGCTTGCTACGGTTCGGAATTTAATTTATTTAAAAACTGATTTTGCTGTATGTTGTCGTAAATAATAGTGTTTTCCAAGATATTAGTAAAGCTATCTAGCAGTGCTTTTGTATTTTACACAGAACAGTGGGATGTTCTGAATTTTACCAATTGATGGATTACTGACATCTGTGATGGACCTTTTGTGCCTCAGGTGCAGTGACAGACGTGCACAATTCACAAAGCTGTTACAATATATGGGAGCTCTTTTCATGAAAACTGATTTGTTTGTAATTTTCCTTCAAGCGTAAAATTCGGAACTACTACATGAAGTCCTCTCAATTTTACTTCGGTCTTCGTCAGAATTGTCATATTTAAAGTTCTCTTACTGATTTGATATTTATCATAGTATTATTATTTTAAGTAACTAATTTTAATGATACTATAGCATATTATATTTGAATTATCTGTTTTTTATTTATTGTGTTGTGATTTTTAACCCAAAGGTTGACTGGTAGAGAATGCCTTGTTGCATTAAGTCCGCCTATGGACCACTACTGTACCTGAAGATTAAATAAATAAATAATTTTCGCTGTTGGAATTCTATGTTGCTCTACCATTTTTAAGGAGAGGCTTATGAATTAGGTTCAAATCACTAAGCCATGGGCCTGTTCGATTCAGTTAGCCCCACCTGTAATTGATGTTAGATAATCTGCCGGCGGCTATGACGTGCCTCTTAATACATTAACGTTACATCCTCTAGACATGTTACTTTGGTGTTCGCCGATTTTATCTGTCATTGGTTAAACAAGGTTTTCGTTACGGAGCGCGGTAGAAACTCTGATTTTAATCTGCCCTGATATAGAGACCGAGTCGGACTAGAGTAACCAGTATTGAATAATTGCTGTTAGTAAAAACAAATGATTAGAGTTGGAGAGTGTAAATGAGTTTGAAAAAATTTAATAGTCAGATTATTATCTACCACCCAATGTGATCTTTGATTGTTTTGTTTTTGTGGTGGTAAAGAAATGCAAATAGATTTTACGAACTGTTAGCATTTCTCTAGATCTCTTTTGCTTTATTTTAGTTTATAGGGATAACAAACAGCAGTATACAATGTAACAATATCGCGACTTCGTCAATAGGAGTAGCATTAACCTACTAACAATGTTATCCACAAATTTCTGTTAATATATGTGAAATAAACATTTCTGATTTAGATTAATCTTTAGAATTTAATTTATCTTAATTTCTTTGCCGCTTCATGTTTATTTTACAGTTTTTTTTATCCAAGTTCTGGTGATAAAAATTACGAGTATTTTATGTCCTTTTTATCCCCATACTTTGTTATAAACAACCTTGATTAAAAAAAAAAAACTAGTTCATATCTACTTACGATAGTGTGAAGGGAACATGAGAATTTTTTTGCAGTGATTATTAAAAATTAATGCATACATCGTCCATCCGGCTTAAAATGGCACCCCGATCCGTACTACGACATCCTGCGCACTGCAGGATAGCATTTTGTTTAATTAAATTCATTACATAATTATACATATTGCTAGGACACACGCAACATTTTATGATGCAGTTTTCGTAATTAATATGAGTATAATTTGTAATTATTGATTAAGTGGCATCTCGCTTTAAAGTTACAGGTTTATTGAATAGGTTTGAACACTTCCATTGAAAGACTTGAGAAAAAGAAGTCATTTGAAATTAGGTACTCGTATTTTTAAGCTTCAAAACAATATGACCCTGTAGAGAGTTCTTATAGACTTTTTTTTTATAACTTTGCTCATGAGGTTGATTTGCTGCGACTCTGCGTAATGCAATCATAATTATGTAATTTTCGGAGAGCAATATCTGTGTAGACAGTCTTAACTCGAGTCTGCACACCGTCTTATCAGCCTTGACTGAACCAAATAACATAAAATCTTTGTTTACCGACACAATTCAAGGTTACAATCACACTAAGGTTGAAATGTCCAAACAGTTTATGCGGGTTCGCATTGAAAATAGATTTGGCGGCGGTTTATAGCTTTACCAAGCGACATAACTTTAATATCCGTTTAAAAATATTACCGCCAGTGTGCCTGAAAAAATACTCAGCTAGGCAAACGTAAATGAGAAGTTTGGGCTCTCATAATATTAAAAATGCTCTTGCCAATTCAACTATTACGTTTTTAAAATTGCTATTCCGCAAAATTTGTGTAATTTTCGGCAGTATCAGAACTTATAATGTTGCTTACTGTAGGTACTTGTCCACTACCTATCCTAAGTATTGAAACAGAACGTATATGATGTGCCCGTTTGCCTTATGTCGCCCAAATCCACATTAATCATAATGGAGTAACAAACTTGTACAAACTCTCACAATTATGTGAGTAGGATAAGACTGCAGATAGAAAAAGAACCGAAAGAAGATCCTTCCCATAAAGAAAAAAGAAATACTACAGAATTATCAGCAAGGATTATTACTTTTTCTACACAACTAGATCTAGGCATGTGAAGTGTTCTAGACAATCTAGTTGATCCTCGCAAGCGCAGGGTGCGGGCAGGAAGAAAACCCGACACCGCGCTGCTAATGGCATGCTATGAACTTGTGACGTCGGCCAGCTCGCTACGTCGCGGAGGATTGAGTTACTGTCCCCTAGACAATGTTATATTATTAAGATTTCTTAGTCTGTGCCTGAGATGAAATATTTAGAATGCGAGGCGTCGTGCTCGTGACAGTTTTATAGCTTTGTACGAATGTACTGCACAGATAACGGCGACCCGAATTAGAATCGACCTTCTAGAAATTGAACAAAAATCTTGGAAAAGTTTAAAATTAGCAGGATCTGAAACTGAAAAACCAAAGGTCCAAAGCTTAAAATCGAACCGTAATTTTTAGAGAGACCGAATTTAACAATTTAAAGGCTTTTGAGCACTTATGGCCATAAGATGTGTTTTTTCTTTGTCGGTATCACTCTTGACAGAGTGGTCCTGGTCATCACTTCAGGTGTTGGTGGCAAGCTTCTCAACACGCCGCCACTCTTCAAGATGTGTTTAGGTACTTTTATTAGGAGTTCTATGAAATCTGCCAATCAGCAAAATAGTGTGATCTTCCCTTTTCTAAATACCAATTTATTAACCTAAGTTAAAGGTCACTATTACACTAGTTAAAGCTTAATTGAGTAGATCAAACTAACCAAATCGTGTCTCCCCACGGGAACTGGCTTGTACCAACGTCATGCACCGTACCAGCCACTCAATATTTTGATGACGTTCATATTAACTCACTGAGTATTTATCTAAAGTTGTTAAAACCACTTTGAGTTGGTAGAGTTACTTTGAAACTAGGTTTTTCTTTCATTCGTCCAGAATAGAATAGAATAGAATAAACTTTATTGTACACCAAAAAAATAAAATAAAAAAAAATACACAGAAACATACATATATCTATGGGTACAATGGCGGTCTTATCGCTGACAGCGACAGTTACTTTTAATTACATTAAAGATACCATCAACTAAAATACCGAATAATTGACTATGTCATTATTCGGTATTATATTTATTTAATGTCTATAACATCTGCTTTATATTATTTTTATTATGATAATGAGCTTACGAACTTTTGGAGGTATGTGGAACAAGGTGTTAAGTCCCGAAAACCTCCATTGAAAAGGTGGGATCCTCCAAGCGGACGGGTGTTCTCTATGGTCTGGACGGGATAACTGTCCGATAGTAGATTTTAGATTGTAGTATATTATGTTCCAATTGCAAGGAAAGTTCTGATACCGCAATATAGGATTTTGTATTTTTAGTTCCTATGTGGCCATATAGGTAGATGTCGCTACAAACTGTTATTTAGAGTTGATAATACTACAAAGAAAGTAAATACACTAGGCAAATGATTATGAAAACAAATTAGAATTTTAATATTGACTAGCGTTCCCGACATATATTATTCTTCCTTAGAGCTGGATGGATAAATTCAGAACTCGATTTCAGCATCAATGTTTCAATTGTATTTTCAAGACATCCACAGACCCGTTCAATTATAACTGTATAGGTCAAATCACTACTAGTACTCTATTTAAAAAAAAAAAAAAACATTTACACACATCAGATAACGTTGATCCATATTTATAGTTAGATAGATATTATTTGTAGTTATTTTTTATCACCTTCCATTTTTTTTTTAATTTGGATGTCATTTTACGCTATCACTAACTAGGTCGACAGGTAGAGAATGCCTAAGGCATTAAAAACGGGTTTCTGAATTGAGTATTTTGAGTTAAGAACGTCTCAAACCATACTTAAATGCCAAATTACGACAGGTTTACAGGCTAAAGTAGAGTTTGAGTAATTCTCAACTTCAAATGCTTAAATCAGAAATCAGAAGATTAAATAAATAACTACCTTTTCTTTCACATGCCTCCTTAAACAATCCTGGGTAGATTGTGTGGAAAGGGAAATCTATTTTAATATACATTTATAACTCTTTTAGTAACATGCGTTTCATCTCTCCAAAATAATAGTGATATCTATACGAAATTATATTCCGTGTCTCTTTAATGTAATTAAAACTTGATAGTATTAACAGCGCTGTACAGATACTAACTCGATGTCTGTAACTCTGTCAGTCGATTAACCGGCGACGCACTGTAAAATTAAATTTATTTATGTACAGATACCATAGTTGAGTGATTCCGAGCTCTGACATTAACCCACAGTACTCAGAACATTCCACATCATGGATGCCTTCAATAATTTAATTATTTACGCGATAACTTTCTGTTCATTACGTAATATTGATTAAAGAAATATAAAAGTAGGTATATTAAGAGGGAAATTATCTGGTATTTTTTTACGACCGATCTGGTATTTTAGTAACAGAAAATGTATTGATTCTGTTTTCTTTTTTTCTCAGGGTTATTAAGCAA
This sequence comes from Leucania comma, assembly GCA_958295575.1. Lineage (NCBI taxonomy): Eukaryota > Metazoa > Arthropoda > Insecta > Lepidoptera > Noctuidae > Leucania > Leucania comma. The sequence continues at coordinate 12,711,151 of OY282480.1, read as the reverse complement.
CTAATAGTTTAACAACAATGTCTTTTTTATCTCGATCATTTAGATTGTGATAAAAGAGATGTCCAGTCGCTTCGATAAAAGAAAATATCGATAGACATAACACTGTCAGTGTACAAGGGATTACTGTCTTTATTAAACGTGTATCCAGCTAAATTTAATGGTGCGAGTGACTTTAATCCGGCGTGTCAACATTTCTGTTACACTGATTTACAATACAAACATTTTCTAAAGTCGATGTTACCAGTAACATCGGTTTTTTTTGTATTGAGGAAGTAATTTGGACATCACAAAAGACGCAATTTTACTGAAAAGTACCTTTTAAAAATTTATTGTCACAATAAAATTAAAATGTATTTTAAAGCTTGATTGGGTTGTTCAATGAGGCTTACGGATTTTTAAACAGGTATCATAAATACAATGGACCGTTACAGTAATTTGCTTAAAGGGAGCGAATACAGTATATATATTACACAGTTCAATTTCCATATTAAATTGAGGTTTTGTTAGTCTGACGGAACATTGTTAGTGCGGTCACGATGTGACCCAATCTCATCATATTAACGGTGGAACACCTACTATGAGAGGAAGTTAATATATTTTTTACTTCGTTTAAAATATTGAGTATTTTGAATGGTCTCTTAGAGTTCCAAGTCTTTTGACATTTTTGTTAACAAGCCAAAGTTATTAGTGAAAAAACAAAAACTCTCATCTTAACTTTTTAATTTAAGATCGAAGTAAAAGCCCTTTTATTACTTTCTTACTTATTTTTAATTCATCAATTTTATTAACGTTTGATGCAGTGGTTGAGCGATTGGCTGCTGCGCTGCGTGACACGGGTTCGATTCTCTCACGAAAAAAAAATATTTGTATGGCCCACAAGTAGTTGTTTTTAGTCTGTCTTCTGTGTCTTGTGTATGTGAATTTATATTATTGGGAATACACCCGATAATATAAACTCACTTATACTTATACTTTCCAATAAGAATTTCAATGGTAGATATTGCATGCATCACACATGTATATGTGGCTCCTTGAATGAGAAAATGGTTATTAGGTAAAAAACCTCGTTCATTCATAGGAAATGTTATACAAGCTTAAAATATAGTTAACAAGATAGTCAATAAATAATCATTTAGTAACAGGTAGGGTATAATGTGTTTATTAAAGTATTAATTTTAAAATGTTTAGAATCAGTAGGTGTTAAAACTATAAGATCAGAGGAGCGTAAAATATTTTTTAGCTCTATTTAATAGTAGTTATGATAGACTGGTTGCAGAAAATTCTAATAGATAAACTAGTGCACATAAAAATGGACTTTTCTTACAACCTTTTAAAAGATAAAGTAGGCTCTTCTTAATATGATTAAGAAAACAAATTAGAATTTTAATATTGACTAGCGGTCCCGACATACATTATCCTGCCCAAGAGGAGGCTATTCTTCAAAAAAATAGATACATTCAGAACCCGATTTCAGCCTCAATGGTCCAATTGTATTTTCAAGATATCCACAGACCCGTCCAATTATACAAACCAAATTTCATTCAAATCGGTCAAGCTGTGTAGGATGAGATACAAAAAAAAAACCCTTTAAAAACGTTCAATCAAATAAAAGGTGTGAAAACATAATCCATTTCTAATTGAATCGTGAGATCCGGACGTTCACAAGTTAGCAATTAGTATAATGGATCTATAAAAACACTTTCACTCAAGTTGCAATTATTACATTGAAAGCAAATTTTATTTGAAAAAACATTAGAAGAACAAATAAAATTCCACACGAATAAGCTAACAGTGGGTCCTTATTTGAATCTGTCAATATAAACAACATTATGAAACTAAAATAAATAAATACAGAAAATATAGTGTTTTATTTATTATTTAACTAAAATATTATAAGCATCATACACATAATAATATGTAACATACTTTTTCAGCTTAAAAAGCGTTAGTTCAGATGTAATATTTAACGACGGTAACAACAATATGGCGTATCTCAACAACGGGTAGACATGTTGTTAAGAATTGTAATTTATTTTATGAACCAGACTGTTACATCGTCCATAATTATGAACTGGTTCGAACTTGCAGTCGGGCTTGCCAAATACTGGAAGCACACTGAAGATCTGTGTTCTAAATGAATGGAACATCTAGTGCTGGTCGAACGGTACAGCTATGTGTGTGGGGTGTCATTGACCCGCTGAAATCACGGGTGTTCAGCAGTTATATCATTATGTCCAATAGTTGCCGATCGTTGTCGCCTGTTGACCCTCGACTCTATCAAGTAGCTTGTGTCTATCTATTTATCGGCCACTTCAATTATTTCCTTTTGGTTTTGTCCTTGCGCCTGAAATGGGTGTCATAAAAATTCATGAACTATTTATTGATTGGCGTCACGTGGTGTTAAATTTGAAATTAAATGTCTGTTGCTTATGGAATTTGGAATTGGGCAATGTATATAAATACCAAATAAATAACAATTAACCTTAATAAGCTGTCTAGAAAATCCTAGTAGGTCGTAGGTATTGTCTGGTCACGTAGGCCAAAAATGTCTGAAGAGTGTGATAGAAATTCTTTTTTAGATCGTTTTGAATTTAGCATTCTTACTATCTTACCGGTGTACCATCTTAATCTCACTTTTCTCTACTTTGCACACTAGATCTTTGAAGGGAATCGTAGCATCTTTAGTAAAATATGTTTCTCACTAATATCATAAAGGCGAAAATTTGTGAGAATGTAGGTATGTTTGTTACTTCTTCACATTCGAACGGCTGAATAGACTCCGATGAAACTCAACACACAGGTACCATGGAACCATATCCTGGGATAGTACATAGGGTACTTTTTATCCCTGGAGTATATTCCCGGGAGTCAATTTTCTATATTCATGCGGGCGAAGCCGCTGGCAGTGTTTGGTAGCAAATATTTCTCATAATAAATCAGAATATCTTCCCGTTTACTTTCCTCATAAGCCTTCAAGCCATTTAGATATGAACCAGGCAGTGTTAGATGGGCACTAGAATATAGAAAAACTTAGTATTTGCTCACGTCGCTAGTTGCTACAGGTTATTTTAAGTAAACAGTGGTGGACGGAATACATTCTCGATTAATGGTGATAGATTGGGTCGGCTGGAGTGCTGCTTTTTGTATGGCTCTCTCGTAGTTACCAGGTTTAGGGTTGATTCATAATGGTGGAGAGGAATTTGGTTTGAAGGATGTTTTGGTGAAAATATTCAAATAAGGCGGACCTTTTCAAGGTTTGACTTAAAATTCAGTGTTTTAAATGTTGACTGACCAACATTTCATCCTATTTCATCAGTCTTATTCATAAAGTCTCTAAACTGTTTAGCATTGGCCAAGCAGATTCTTAATTAATAATGTATATGGAAATTTTTGCTTAACCAGTGCTTAAAGTGTTAGGGATTTTATGAAGAAGACTGTATAGTTTTTTTTTTTAATTATTGTTAGGCTCGCCTTAGACCCTTATTCTAACCTAATAGTAAGCGATGGGGCTCGATTGCCTAGAAATAACCTAGTCACTCTTGACTTAAAGACCTTAAGGTTGTAGCTATCAGGAATCATAGATTCCGTTAGGGAATTCTACTCCTTAGCTGCATGCGCAATGAATGTGTTCCATCAAGTCCCTGTGCATTGAACACTGTAAATGATAAATGATAGTGATTCGATGATGGAGCAGGTTTACACGCTGGTTGAAGGTTGACATGTAACAAAACTTTTTTTACCAGGCAGTCATTTGAAAATCTTTATTTTACTATAATACCTTTTACTATCTATTATATGTAAGTACAATCTTAGAAAACCCATAACAAGACATATTGCACGAAAATCTAGGAAATGCTAAATTGCAAAGTTTACGACACACTTGCGGTTGTACTTTTACCTCACCGCTAGGAAAGTGAACGGTGTGTCACTAGCTTTAGCCACTTGTAGCTGATATGCGGTTTCTGGACTAACGCGAGCTTGCAGATCACTCGAGCAGCCACTTCGTACACGTTCATATTGTGAAAAACTATCTTCATTTACTTACGTGTTTAGCTAAATATTCATGAGCTTAACGACTATGTTTTATAAATAAATCTTTGTGAAATTACGTAGTAGAAAAGATACATATATTTGTTTATGGATCCGTACCTTAAAAAAAAGGAACCCTTGATCACTTTGTTTTTCGTCTGTCTGTCAAGACCCTTTATCTTGAAAACGCGTAAAGGTATCGATTGAAATTAAAACCATATATTCAAGTTTACAGTTTCTTAAAGCTGTAAAAAATCAAACTTCTAAGTTAATAGGAAAAAAGAAACGGCCGCTTATAAGTATCGCAAAAACTTATGTTTCGTCACTCTCAAGGGACTCAAAATTCATAGGGTACTTCCCGTTGGCCTAGAATCCTGAAATTTGGCACTAAGCAAGGTCTCTTAACACAAATATAAGAAAAATATCTGAAAACTGTAAATTTGTAGTTACAAAAAAAAAAACCATTACAAAAAAAAAATGGCAACTCGGAAAAAATTTCGTAACTCAATTCGGGAATTAAACGAGTCCGACTCGAACTAAGTGGTCCTGGGATGCAAAGGGTAACTATAGGAACATAGGTATTTTTTTAATCACTAAAGTCTGATACGCCCTCCCGCTCGGCCATAGAGCGAGCAAAATCATTATATAATTTCCCATGTTAAAGAAAAGGTCATAATGCAAGTTTTTAAAGTAACCGATCACGTTAACGTAAACGCTCGATTAACCATTTGAATTCAACCGTCAACCCAGTTAACATGGATACATTACTTTAACAGCCCTTAAAGTAGGCTGCGTTCCGAATGTCAAACGAAAGAAAGCAGAAAACTGACACAGAAGCAATAAATGTAACAATAAACCTAACAAATAAGTAGGTCAGTGTATCAAGACCCTGCATGAGGTCAAAGGTTATGAGAGGTTACCTAAACTTGCTAACAAGTGATAATTGTGCCCTAACTTGCATTGCATCCACGTATGCGCATGATTTGAGTTTTATTTGCGTGTACAGTTATACGTTATCAACCATAATCGAAGATGTCGCGATAGGTTTCATTCATAAATGAAAATGTTTCGTGAGTTTACAAGGGACACGGTTTGACTCTTTAGATTGTAGGTAATGTTTTATTATGTACAGTTACGAGCGAAAATCTATATAAAATTATAAAAGCGAAATACCACTCACTGCTTACTCACGAAATCTCAGAAACTACTTACAAACTTAAAATTTGACAGGTAGGTTCCTTATAGGGCGTAGACATCCGCTAAGAACGGATTTTACGAAACTTCTCCTCCAAGGGGATAAAACGGGGGTTGGAAGTTTGTCTGGAGAAAACCGACTTTTTTGTATTTCTATCATTACATAGTATAAAAAAAAGTCGCTTCCCTCTATCTGTCCCTATGTATTCTTAGATCTTTAAAACTACGCAACGGATTCTGATGCAGTTTTTTTGATAGAGTGATTCAAGAGGAAGGTTTATATATATAATATATTTAACATCACCATTGCATCCGTGCGAAGCGGGGGCGGGTCGCTAGTATTATACAGTTTTTTTAATCTTCTTCTACAGTTCTTTCAATTTTGTCAGATTTTCTATCTCTCTAACTTTTGCTATTCATGAAATACATACTTATGAGTACCTACAAAAAATGGTTTTAAACTACCTAATCATCAAATAGGTAATTTAGAACCAACTGTCGTATATATATATATTTCTTGAGGATCGATTGAAAATAAGACAATGTACCATCGCGGTCATTTCTGCCAAATTTGATTGAATCCTGCGGTGCGGCGCCAAACCAAACTCTTTGAGGATTTCATTTCGAGTGCAAGCAAAAATGAACTTAACGATGGTCAGTCGGAAGTGTCTTTGATAGTACAAATCTTATTGCTCGTCACTGTACCTATACCTACTCTTACTCTTCGAAGCGGTCATTATATTAAGATATCATTTATTAATATTCACGTTTATTTGTCGAGTGTTTTACTGTATGATAATTGTTATAAAGTTGTTTCTTTGTTAGCTAACAATTACAAAGACAGCACTTGAAATATTTTGACTGTCAGGTCTTAAACCATGTATAGGTACTTGAAATATAATTAATTACAATACAAGTAATCTTATAAGAGCATGAACTTTGTTAGGGGTCGCTTTCTCTTAAATTGTTTATTATTTTGTAATTCGGTACATGTAGCTTTGCCGGGGCTGCGGGTTTTTACGAAAGGACTGCTAAAGGAGCACAGGTGGCTTTTAGTCAGTAAAAGTCTGATACTATTATAGTAGAGACGTTATTTGAAAATAAAAAATAAAAAATATGCAGTGAAACAATGCGTTGTGAAAACGATGAATTCTTTCTGTCGAAGCAGATTTGTGTTAAGACCAATAAACAATCAGATTACAGCTTATCGTGGACTTACAAAATATCTACATTACAAAGCACTGTTGACATTAACCGAGAGTGTCCCTGCCCGTATTTTGACGACTATTTATTCTTTGGTAATGGAACAAAGTGAAATGAAAGGATAATAAAAGTTATCAGAGTAGCGTTAACGTTCTCATTGTGTGGTAATGAAATGTATGGGTATTAGTAGACCACCTAGCTAGCGATGGTTAAGCCGATCGTCTCTTGTTAACGAAAGAATCGCTGCGATTCGGAGTTCAGACATTTTATGGCGTTTTGAACGATTCACTTTGGAACCAATGGAATTTATTTAAGGGGATACGTTCAAATTAACACCCACAGTCGTTTCTAATGGATTTTGAGATGATTCTTTTAACAAGGAATTTTGACCATTAAAATATTCTAATATCTTTTTTTTTTATTAAAGATATCGTCTAAAAATCCTTGCTTATCTGAATCTGGTGTAAATAATAAAAAAATAACCTATAAAGATTCTTCAATTAATTTGAAATACAGAACTTGAACTTGGCCTTAACCGATAGAATGCAGTTGATGAAATGAATGCAGGTGAATGCGATAGAGTCGGCGCGGGCGCATTAGCGCGGCAAATTTTTCTTTTTTCAATCTTTGTGATCAGAAATTTATAAAATAAAGTGTTATTTTACACCTTATGTAAACACCTTTTACACAATCGTTATTTAAACTTTACAGCTAAAATGACTTTCTTAGTTTTAGGAAGAAATCATTAAACAGCTTAGGCTTATATCACTCACATCCGGGCCTTGGTTCAGGCCATGGTCCGTAGTGAGGAGGGATGGCAGGCGGTCGCCTCCTTCTGCGAAGCAGTAATGCTAGCAAAGGAGGAGGCCGACCGCATCAGGCAGAGGCAACGGGGCGCTCGCCCCAGCCGCCGCCGGGATTCCGATCCCGATTTCCGGCCACCGTAGGCGCGGGCTTGCGGACGGCGTGCAATGGGTAGCACGCTGTCCGATCGTCCGGTAACCGACCGGACCGAGCCCAAGTCGTCGACGGCGCGTTCTGTTCCCGCGCGCCTCAAGGAGCTGTCAGCACACCGAAGAGGCCCAGCCTGCTAACTGCAGGCAGGCAGGGTCGAAGCCTACTGGGGTCATGGGTTAGTTCCGAAAGGAATGCTCGACCCCGGCACGATAGGCTACGAAGGAACGGGGTAGGTTTTTAGTCAGTAAGAGTCTGACACTACTTCCCGCTCCGCCCAAGGGCGGGATTTGTCATTGGATGATTTTACCTACCATAAAAAAAAAAAAAAAAAAAAAAAAAAATATCACTCACATGAGTTAAATATATTAGTGTTATTTGTATCTCATGAGCAAGTAGAATTAATCTCCATTCTAAAGACTCGGTTACATCATGCGCAAAAAAAGCAACGGGAGTAACAGAACAGTCCTACACAATACATATTATATTGGTTCAGTTAGTAACCGCAAAAATTTGTTCTGGCCTAGCCATGTAATACACAAAACAACAATACTCGATTGATACCGACATTAATGCCCGCTTAACAATTGAATGATAAACGACATTATTGCAATGCGAATAACCAAAGATTGATTCTCGATTCGGTTCACGAACTCGATTTTTATTGCCAATCAAAAAATTTTGTCTATTATTCCAGAACAAATATGCGTCACGCACCTCTTTATGGGTTCATTTAAAATAATAAAAAGTTACATTTTATCGATAAATTAGCATATTATTCGCATTACGTTCGGAGACATTCCGATGTGTCATAAAATAGGTTCTGCTTGATCGGTGCGTAAATTAATTCCCGCTTGTTAATAAATAGTGTGGTTGTGGCAAGGGCCAGGAATGGTTTCCTTGTATTATAACGAAGTAGGTACTCTCCATCCATACCACTTTGGAAGTTACGGATGCGTTCAATGTCCAGTCTGCTAAAAGCAACTCGCACGCGCGTACATCGGGCGACGCGTATGCTCGCTGCGGGATACCGCCCTTAAGCACGCGAATAGCTTTGACACCCATTATAATTATAAATCCACTAACCACATAAAAATCTTAATTAAAATCTTATTACGGTTCTAAAGTATTTTTATTAAAGTGGACTGTTTCATCTTTATCGCTGATCGTAGGCGTTATATTGGCAATCACTGTTACAATAGGTAAGTTAATGTATTAAATATTTTATTACATTTTTATTACTATTTAAATATTTAATTTTCACATAAAAGGAGCGTGTCTTCATTTAAATAATGACTGTGTTAATAATTTAGTGTGTAATAAAAACAAAAATTATGTAGGAATCTGAAATGCTTTACCTTAAGCGTAACACGAAAACGGTTTTAAAAGTACCTGTAGCTTACATTTTTAAAGTGAAACGTGTAAATATGTTTTGTTTGTCAGAATTGCTTGCGTTATGATATGACCCAATTTACTCTTTTCGTTATTTACCTCAGCAACTGCGCCGGCGCGCAGTGTTAAGGTATTGTGAAGTTACCTTAATTCGGGCCGCGTGTGTGTGAGCTTTCGTGAAAATTACACTGCTTGTGCATTGAATGAACAGTTATAAAGTTCAACAGTTCAACTGGCTGTTTCTGTTTACTTAAGTCAGTAGTGAGAAAATATAGTATGATTCAAATATTGTTTTCAGCAGTCTAGAATTCTTAAATACAGGGCAATGATCGACAAGGAACTTTTACGTGTGAATTAGTTAAGTGTCGATAATTTTGACACCTAACCAAACAATTCATTAACGAAGTGTGTGTTTTCTTCCTAAATTGTAGGCTATTAAGCATGTTTCTTTATTATCATCTAGGCATTTTGGTTTTTTGTTAAGTAATAAGAAAAATAAAATGAAGCTTTATTGCTTTTTCGACGAAATTAATTATAAAGGATATTGGTGAGACGTAGTTTTCCCTAATTTTCTTAACTATATAAACTATCTTAGTTAGTTGAGTAGGTACACGTGTTATTGATAACAGGTTGTACGCTAACACAGTGACACAGTGCAGTCATGTCGTAATACTTTGGTAACACGCAGTATCACAATATTTGCCTACATTATTGACTCTGTTCTCAAGGAGATAATGGCATCCCGGTCGTCGGGAGAAATGTGCGATGTTTGGTGTACTACTTTATTTGCTAGGCTGTGGACGTGTTTACTAGAAAATGTGAAGATACTTCGTTCCAGCTGTTAAGACTTTGCGGAGCATGTAGTCGCACATTGAAATCGTAATGTCAATTATGATGAGACTAAATTACCATGTTGTTTTCACATTCCGATGTTATATCATAGTTCAAGTCACCTTGGGAATGTTTTAATTTAGGAATGTGGGTCGAGTCTGAAAATCAGGCATATTTAACGTTCTATAAATTACGGTCTACTGGTTTTTCAGGCGCCTAATATGTCATGATAGCTTTACGTTCCGCCTTCGCAACTATGCTTACGTCATTCTCTATTCAAATCTTCTATGAACAATATTTTCTTTCGTTAAATTAAACGATACATTCTTAGCAGTACAATCTGATTGTCCAAATTATGAAATGTATGAGGTTAAAAATGATTAAAGAAGAAAATATTATTATTATGTTTAGTTCTTTATATTTGTTCACATAAAAGAGAGACTACTGAACAATTGTATACTTTATTACCAAATTAACACAGGATAACATTTTTAATAAATATAAATGTAGATACAATAGGCGGTCTTATCGTACAGGACGATTTTTTACAGACAACATTTGGATAGACTGAACGATAGGAGAAGATATCCTCAAACAGGAGGTTTTCAAATTACAACGTAGTTAATGTTGGTTGGAGTTTGATTTTCAGTTTTCAACAAAAACTCATAAGATTACTATGAGAGAGACTACATCATATTTACTTCTTAGCATTATTTATTAATTCGCGTTCGCGTTACTTCACTTGTGTTGGATTCGTTTGAAAAATCCAAAGCAAGTTCTCTTCTAATGATTGTAAAAAACATACGGTCTACAATAAATGAGTGCAATGCTGCATTGGCCTCATTCTCCTAACCCCGTCTCCTACTGAGAGTGAGTCAGTGTTCCTCTCAGAGCAGCGTTGTTTGCTTCTTATCTTAAAGGTACCTACATGCTTCCGTTTCCTTGCTTGCTTACCTTAGTAAGTTATGAAAATCAAGGGGATTAATTGGGATGTGTTGCCCTAAATATGGCTGTAAAAGAATATGAAAGAAAATGTTTTTTTTTTTAATTTTATCTAAGAGTGTGTCTAGTCACGTTTACTGAAATTTGTAACTTTCTGAAATCACGTATTTAATATACCTAATCCATTTTCAAATTAGGATACTGAGTGTTTATTTTTGTACAATATTTCTAATTAGAGCAGTGGTGGCCGTGTGGTAACGGCCCCGACTTACGAGTTGTAGGTCGCGGGTTCAAACCCAGCTAGGCGCCTTTGTGTAATTTATTTCATCACCACTGCTCTCAAAACGGTGAAGGAAAATATCGTGAGGAAACGGGCATGTTCTAGAACCAAAAATTCGAAGACATGTGACATCCACCAATCCGCACTGGGCCCGCGTGGTGGATTACGGCCCATTCCCTCTCCTGGAGAGGAGGCCTGTGTACCAGCAGCGGGAACATTGTAAAGCTGATGATGATGATGATGATGATTACTAATTAGATCTTTTTCTGCATCAAAATTGGTTATTAAATATCACATTTAACAACTCATTACCTCTTTGCGGCATTGTCTCATCTTCAGTTTGTGAATTCTTTTCCATTACTTGAGAGTTTCCCTTTCACCAGATTTGCAAGATGTCTAACTTAATTAATTTTGAACTAATTTTAACAATTTATTATATTTCTGATTTTGGATAAAGTTACTTTTTCATACAAATAAGTAAAAAAAAAATGTGGCCGATATTAATTATAGTACGCGGCAATTTTCGGTTCTCAATCGAAGTGGAGGGCTTAGCGTAACCATTGCAAATGGTTCAAGTAATTTGCCGCGTACTATACAATAGTTACATGTAGATGGATGGAGAATATTGAAAAGGAAACGAAATATCAAAGAAAGGACCAGACAATATGAAAAAAACTGAGTATAAAGCATGACTGCTGCTGATAGAATGGAATAGAAGACGAAACAGCGTAATGTAAAAGTAACATAATTATGGGACAAGGGTAGGATGATAATGATGGCCGATATCCCTCCTATACATATCTAGCGGCTATTTTATATTTATATTTAGCCACTACCTAACATAGTACCTTCTTTTGTTTCAGAAAATATGCAAGATAACATGAAATTGGACTTGACTTCACGATGGTGCCTAACAATCGCGGAGTGACGTGAAAAACGAACAGTTTCGGTGTTAAAACTAGACTATTCTGAGAGAACATAAATCTATCAAATTCAAGAGATAATCATTAAGTTATCGTTACTCAATAAAATGAACACAGACAAGTTTAACTTTATATGTAATAAAAATCTATAGTGAAGTCGTAAAATGGAGAAGAAAAGACATTTTCTTAGTAAAAAGTTATTATGGTAAGTATTTTTTGTCATGTTTTAGTTGTTAAATAGCTGTAAAATCTGGAAACTAAACAAGTGTTATAGTACGCGGCAAATAAGTTGAACCATTTGCTATGGTTTTGCGCAGCCCCCATTTCCCTTGAGAACCAAAAATCGGTTATTATTGATGAACCAACATGGCGATTGACCTTGAATGCACAGTAACCGATTTTCGGGTCTCAATCGAAGTGGGAGGCTGCGCGTTACCATAGCAAATAGTTCAACTTATTTGCCGCTTACTAGCATAGCTATCTACGAGGTCACACTAATAATATAAAGGCGAAAGTTTGTTACTGTCTTTGTATGTTTGTTACTTCACACTCTAACGGTTTAATGTATTTGGATGAAAGACATACAGAATCAATAAATCAAAGAAAAATCACAGCATTTATTTCAAATACATAAACCACTTTTAAATTATTAAGAAGTCGAATTGTCGAGAAAGCGTAGATTTATGGACAAGAATGCATGCTATTCTGAGTCATGTATTACAAATATTACAGTTTTATATTTCTTGTCGCTACTATTATGTGAGAACAGTGTAAATAAAATCTATACATAGGGTTTAAAATAAGCCACTGGTAGCCTAGAGATGACCACGACGAGTAGGCCATATCCTGGAATGGAAAATATATACACCGTTAAATTTCGGTCGTTTTAATCCCGTGGAGGATCGATTCGGTACATGAAACACTATCGATTTATAAAGATAAAATTAAAAATTGAAGTACTTTTTTTCTAAAACTCGAATTAATATACGTACTCGTATGTACGAATTTTTTTTTTTAAGTAAACGAGTCAATGACCTTGTAGGGAGTTGTCGTTCGTTGCGTATTAACTTCCTACAGTTCATTGGCCTCGATCAACTGACGTTTACTAACTACTCTACTCTACTAACTACGTTTAAATCAATTTCGTACATGCTAAATTAATTTGAGTTTAAAAAAAAGTACTTTATTTTTTAATTTTTTCTTTACAAATCGATAGGGTTTCATGTACCGAATCGACCCTCCGCGGAATTAAAACATACAAAATTTAATGGTATAGAGAGAGGAATAGAATGGTATAGAGGATACCTTGTACCCCGGGAGTATGTTCTCTTGGGACAATTTCCTACTTTCGCGTCGTCCTGATATTAAGAAATATTTTTTTTTACAACTATTACAACGCCGTCGAGTCCCAAGCTAAGCACAGCTTGTGTTATGGGTACTAGACAACTGATAAACATACTTATTTGTTTCTAAATACAAACATATTATAGCTAAATTACAGCCAGACACAGAACAAATGATCTTGCTCATCACACAAACATTTGTCCTGGGTGGGAATCGAACCCACAATTTCCTACTTTTGCGAAAGACAAAGCCGCCGACAACAGCTAGTGAATAATATAAAGAAATAAATATTGGGCAAGTTTAACAAATATGATTAGACACACGTGATTTAGATTAGAATGATAAAGAGATTGGTAGAGCAAATTACTGAAGGTTAATACCAGCCTCATTGATATATCTGACTGAACTTGTTAATGGTCATCATACCCCAGTTAACGGATTGAAATTATAGGTGCGTCACTAATTAAACGTAACTCAAATGAAAAAAAAAACTCCAGTGATCGAGTTGATATAAGGAATAGAAGAAGGCAAGAGAAAAGATGGGAGGATGAGGTAAAATTAATAGTCGGATCCAACTGGAGAAGGGTTGTTGTTGTTGAGGATATTGGAAGATGTTAGAGAAAGCATTGCGATACTAAGCACATTACAGAAATTCTGTAAAACATTACAATTTATGATTGACTAGCTGTCCCCTTAGTTTTACCCGCGACTTTTTATTATACAACTTAATCCGCATTAGACTCGTAAAATAGCTTCTATTTGATCAGTTTCATTTTTTTTGCGCATAACCCTAATTCGTCGAAATCCAAACTTCAGAGGAACAAAAAAAAGCGGTTAATTTTATCAATGTTTAAAATATTTTCATGTTTTGAATGATAAAAAGGACCTATTTATGTTATTTACCAATACTTAACTATTGTATGCCAGAGAAATGACATAAGAATTTTTTTTTATCCCTATATAAAAATAAAATTTTCGACATACGAGGTATTCATTCTACAGCGACGAATTCTTTATCGAAAATAAAAATAGCCTAAGTTACTCCCAATAACATTAGTTATCTACCAGTCTAAAGCTCCGTCAACATCGGTGTAGCCGTTTCCGATATTTTCCGGTACAAACAGTCAACATTTTCTTTTTTGCGTTTTTGTTATAGGTATGACTTTTAATAAAAATATATTATTTTGATATTACAAACAGACCCTTCAATTATATTTATATGTATGTGTCCATGTATAGTTTGATTGGAATGATGCACTCAGTTTTTGCAATTGATTTCATTCAATCAAACACAGCAGCAAATGCGCATTTGACGATTTGTTACACTAACTTCGCGATGGAAAGAGTCATTGTAATCTAATGTTATAAAAATGTTCTCGTGACCTGAATTTCTAAAACCATAGAAAAAACTCTATACCTAATAAATCTCTTTAGACAGAACGTTTACGAGCGAAGCAAACGTGTGTGGACCGCTGCCACACTATCTCATTTTGTTGTAGGGATGCACCATTTTTAGATGAATTGATATTTCAGATCGCCTTGGATCAAATTATTTGATCATAAAGAATGTTATTGAACTAACAAAATAGATTTAAGAACAACCTAAAAGCCGTTTTAAATGAAATATATTTATTTAAATGTATTTATTTTAATAATCATCCAATAACAAATCCCTCCCTTGGGTGGGGCGGGAAATAGTGTCAGACTTTTACTGACTAAAAACTTACCCTGCTCCATTCATTACCTTTGTCCCAGGGCCCCGGGTGACATTCTCACATAACCTTTGGCCCCAGTAGGCTTCGGCCATACTTGGCCCCTACAGTTTGCTGACAACTCCTTGAGGTGCGCGGGAACAGTGCGCGCCGTAAACAATCTGAGCTCGGACCGGTCTGTTACCGGACGGACGGACAGCGAGCTACCCATTGCCCGCCGTCCGCGAGCCCGCGCCTACGCTAAAAAAAAACAAAAACAAAAAAAAAAATGTTGGATATAAAATAGGTCAATAGAATGAAAACTTTCTGATTGTCATGTAAAGTGGCTTTTCATTTTAATTGTTTGATGTTAAAATGTGTTTGTATTTGTTTGTTATTTTACGCTCGCGTGGCTTAATAGGTTTCGATGAAACTTAGTACACGGGTAGGCCATATCCTGTAATAGCACATACTAATCTTTTTATCCTTGGGATAACTTTCTACAATCACGTGGATGAAGTCGCTAGCAGTAGCTAGTCATAAAAATAGTTGTGTGCATCCCTATTAGTTTGATGGCTAACAGCAGACGTCCAACTCTCGTTAGTATACATTGAATTTTTCAAGGTACCGATTTCCGAGACATTATAAATTATTTAATAATAAAGTTTACGATCTGTGAATGTATGCGGATGTTATGAGGAATATTTCGTTTACTATAGCAGCTATACAGGGTCTAATTAAACCGACTGGTGAAACTACGTACACGTGTTGGATATCGAATAAAAATTTCGTATCACAGTGTTTAGTACTGAACTCCTTTGAAATGGCTTGACCAATTTTTATATATTTTTTTCATGTTATCTTTTTAACATTTTAAGGTTGATTTTCATTGCATTGCATTGCATCAGCCTTATAATGTTTCTAATGCTGGGACTCAGGCCTCCTCTCTAGGAGAGGGAATGGGCCGTGATCCACCACGCGGGCCCAGTGCGGATTGGTGGATGTGACATGTCTTCGAATTTTTGGTTCTAGGAGCAGTGGTGATGAAATAAATTACACAAAGTAATACGCCTGCTTTTGAACCCGCGACCTACAACTCGTACGTCGGGGCCGTTAACACTCGGCCACCACTGCTAAGGTTAATTTATTTAAAACCAATAATAAAATTTTTGCTAACTTTTAACGGATGATATGGATCAAAAGCATTCCCCATAGAAGAAAGCATAACTTTCTTCTCAATAGCCTTGTTTTGATACTTAAAACAAAAGACATAAACGAACTCGAACGATTGTTCATTACACCACATTATGAAGAATAGATTTTATGTTCTGAATCAATGTCATGCATATTTACGTATTTATCCTGTTCCTACCATGATCCACAATAACTGGCCGTGTTAATATATTATTATACTAGCGTCTGCTAGCGGCTTCGCCCTCGTGGAAGCTGGAAATATATATTATAGCCTGTGTCATTCAGTGATAAAGGAGCATTCTACAGGTGATTATTTTTTTAAATCGATGTAGTAATTTTGAAGTTTAATCATTACAAAGAAAAATACAAACATACAAATCTTGTCTCTTTATAAAATTAGTAAAGATGTATAGACTAGTCACTCGCTCCGGTTTCGCGCGGTTTCTGCCTTTTCTATTAGTGAAAAAGGATCAAAATCTGTTACATGGTTTAGGAGGTATTAACAGATAAACAGATAGACACAGAAAGTGTTTTTTTTAACATAAAGATTTCTGCAAATTAAATATTTCTCTCTCAACATTCCCGGGAATATCATATCCTCACATCATTAGACATAACGGTTGTATACGGTTCCAATGCGATCATCTCCGTCACGGTAGGCGTTTTTTTTTTTTTTTTTTTTTTTTCACCAGATTACCTCCCAGCTAGTGACCTATAATGTGACATTAATGGGCTTTACATCGCAGCTACACACACAGCTTATGTGTGAAAAGTTGGAAAGTAGGCACCTACATGACACATCAAGTCTTGGGAAAAGAGAAATAAAAACATTGTTCCACTGTTTATTTATCCACTTAATTTAAAGTTAAAGCCTCCCGATTAAGGACCCTCCTGTCACTCGTTGAAGCGTGTGAACTGACCCACAATGTAGCAACTAAATACATGCACAATGACCCGCTGTAGGAACATTTGTCCACAATAAATATTTTTCTACGTGTTCAAACGGTAAACTTTTTATGATCACTACTTGATGGTCCTTTGAGAGTAAAAGTAAATAGAAATTATACGGCCCATTCACTGCGAGGCGCACGCGCTGCGTCAGGAGAAAAATAATAAGGTCAAGAGTGAAGTCCCGTGATCTTAAAATTGTCCTTAACTTGTTGCTCCTACCTATGCGCTTGGAAACTGGTTTTGAGTGGGTACAGTCGCGCACAGCTATCTCATAATTCGTCGCCTCACTGAATAAATTACGGTGTAAGCTAATTTTGTGGCTTTTATTGACTGTGTGTCGACACAGTTCACTATTTGACTGTTTAAGCCAAACATTTTAACAGAATTCTAAAAAGGTAGCCAACTACTGAATGGTTTATTTAATGACGTATGTATGCTAACAAAGTTGATGTTGACAAGAAGCTTTATCACAATTTTATAAGTCATATAAAAACTATATAGTGGAATGACAATCTATTTCTCTACCGATAGTTTAGCCATATCGGTCAATATCCTGGGGCAGAACCTTAACTGCATCTAACTGTTTATAGCAGTGTTGAATTGTGTCCATTTGTAACCTGTGTGGATGCAATTATTCTTAGATAACAGTTTGCTCTTGAACAAACTTCGTAAACTAAAGCACTTCGTTTTATAGCCTAAGTTATTACAGTCGCGGCAAGGATAGTGACCTGGACCTATTTTTGTCTTTATATACCGAGTTGTGGCAATGACATAACAATTAGACATAAATCAATCTCAAGACGCTCCTAAAATTGTCTGTGGCGTGTGCTTGTTTATTTTTGTAAAGTAATATTACACCATGATATTGAGTGTTTTAATGCTATTGCAGAACATTCTCGTTTGTGAACTGAAATTGTTTTTTTAAATACGAATATTATCTCATTTAATTTCAGTTAAACTGAGCTTTAGTTCCTCAAAATACTTGGGAAGTCAAATAAACATGCTCTCGTCGAGATCGTGAAGACAACCCTAACGACCTCATAATTCCTTGTAGGTTCAGTTGTTTATTTTCAAATGTGTTCATCACCTTATAGAGCGTTATTCTTTGCGCGTGTTTCCGCGCTCAATTGGCTTCAGGCTGGGCGCCGCTAGCAGTAGCAGGCGTAAATCTAATTAGTACTATTGACATGTTTATATTTATTCTACTAGAAAGCTATTAGTTAATGTTAATTATCATTGTTAATTTTGATTTGTATCTTTGTTTGAGTTGAGGCGACCTGCACATTTAATTGGTTGTATTACGCGTGTGCCAAGTGGGCGGGTATCAATCAAGCGGACTAATAACTCGCTACATTTATTTTGAATTATTTAAATTGTTGATTAGCGAGTTCAACATTTTGCTTTGAGGCAGACCTTAGCCATAAATCAATTAAAAATGAGAGCTACAAATTATGGTGAAATAAAATTGTAATGTTTGTTATTTATGACCATAAACTTGCAAATAGTTTCGAGCCATTAAAATTTCATCATACAGAGACACTTCAAAAAACGAAATGTTTAATTTCTCATATGGTAGACGAAGTGATTTTAACATAAAAATAACGGCGATCGGCACTTAATAAACCACTTAAGATGTTCATTAGGGCGTTTTACAGAGTCGTTTGATCGTTTTAATGTGGAGTGCGTTGCGGGTGCATTCGGGCAGTGCGTCGCGCTCCAGCGTCGGACTTCTAATGGAGTTGTCAGATTGCGCAACGCGGTGAGAACTGCGTGGGCGCAGACCACAGGGCTGTCCGCTGCTGTCATCGGTGACCCGATGACTTACATTGTTGAAGCTTCCGTGGATGTTGTATCAGAATTTTAAAAATGTACATTGTACCTACCCGAATACCTCTTTCATTAACTTTATTCAAATGTGTTCAAAATTTATGCCAACAATTTTATAAATAAAAACTAATGTGCATTCACACTGCCTTAACTTTTAAATAAACTATTAGCCCTTTAAATGTAAAGGAAGTTTGTTGAAATGAAGTTCAAAACAATATTCCGTGCTAACTGCCAACCCTACAAAGAACAACCCAAATCGGGAAAGTAGTGATAAACAAAGTGTTTCCATGTCACAAACATCACCCACCAATTTAGCCGTGTAAGCTCATGTTAGCTTGTTAAACTTTAGACAATCGTGTACATAAGTGAATGTAGGCTCTTATTACCCGCTTATCCGTGAGAGCGGTAAATTGTGAGAAGTATGGTTAGACTGACAAATTGTTCGAAGGTACAGGTGATTGTTAGCCTCTTGTCAGATCAGCTATTTTTCACTGCTTGTTAAAATGTCGTAGCATCACTAGCTGAGCACAATTTATGAGTTGTAGCTCTTGGTTTAGGTCTCCTATTTCAGCCTAGAATTTGCGTTCATAAATTTGTAATTTCTACTTTCCTTTTCAGGGCATTCGTGATAGTACAAATCGCAATGTTGTCTTCAGCTACGAATTTGACGACAACAGAATCATCGCAGGTAATTTTCAGAATTTTCCTAAATTAATTTACCTTAGTACTTTGTCATTAGTCTTGCTGTAGGCACAGCTTGCTGTAGGCTTAGGGTTGTAAAAGGTAAACAACAACCTTTTACAAAATTCTCGATTAAGAATTTGTCTACCATTAAGCTAGTATACGTTCATATAAATAATAAACAAATTGTGAGAAAAAGGCTAAAAGAATTGTGAGCAAGTATGGCCGACTTACGAGTTTTATTCATGTAAACTTAAATCTGAACTCTATAATGTATAATCTAACTCGTCACTTCTACTTCGATCATCAGATGGGTTTTTAGAGAATGCTGCATTAATATTTGAAGCTAAAAAAAGTGATGGAGACTAATAATTCGGAAATGGATTCATATAATTTTGAAAATTGGTTCAATTTAATATTGAGCAAAATGGAGAATGGAGCTGCTGTAGTAATAGATAATTTTCTATATAAATCGTTGGTGAAATATCATCAACTTCGTCATCATCAGGTGATGATGTATGAATAAGACGATTAATCAGCCATCATTATCACTGGCAAAACCTGTTGGAACAACCGGAATAAGAAACTTTCCAGCCTTCATTTTAAATTTAAATGGTTTATAATATTAGTTATTTCTATGAATGTCAAATAATTATGTCTTGTGTTGCGTACAATTCATTTGTTTTGCAAGTAGAAAACTTGTTGATACACCATTATAAATATTTTTTATAAATATATATATATACAATAATAAAAATTATCTAAGTAGGTAATGTTATATATTGAAACTATTACTTATTAAAATGGTTTGAATATATCTTGAAATATAAATGTTGTGCACACCTGCTTCTATGAACCTCTTTTGTCTAATGCAGAAGTGAATGGAGTATGGGCTAAATGATAATAAACCATTTTTCCAAAACGATTGTACATGTCGATTAAACGTATAGTGTATATTTCCAGGAGACGCCAGTGGAAGTGGAAAATGAAGTGGAACTGGAGAATGAAGTGGTAGTCGAGGAGTACGCCTGGAGTGCATGGGGAAGTTGGAGCGCCTGCTCCCGGAGCTGTGGAGGAGGCGTTTCCGTGCAGGAGAGGCAGTGTTTACCCAGGTAAAGACGTAGACCCCCGATTTCTGATTTAAGCATTTGAAGTTGAGAATTACTCAAACTCAACTTTAGCCGGTAAATCTGTCGAAATTTGGCATTTAAGTATGGTTTGAGACGTTCTTAACTCAAAATACTCAATTCAGAAACCAACCTAGAATCTGGTGGAACGTGAGATAAAGTTGAAGGGGCAGTGTTGGTCTAATTAAAGACAATAAAGAATCATGACAAGGAAAGAAAACTACTTTATTGGCATTGCATGTGTAAACACGGGTAACAGTTTTTATTTACCTATTTGTTAATTATATTTATGCACTAGTAAATAATACTGTACAAAAGCGGAGTCAATGTCTTAGGTATTTCCTACCAGTCGACAAAGTTAAGCTTTATGGGAAAGCTTCAGAGTTTAAAATGCGCCTTTCTAGGATGTTCACCTCACCGCTTGTGCCAACATGAACATTTGATGATTTCACGGCTGACTAATCATGTCCTGCTACTAGTCAGATTAAATAGTGAAAATGTAAATACGACAATTTGCGAGTGTCTAATATTTACGTTGACTAATGATAGTTGAGAGACTGCCTATTTCTTTTTAATCATGAAATAACTTCGTCTGCTGGTTGGAGCGGGAAAAAGTGTCAGACATTTACTGACTAAAAGCCATGAAATGTACCTACCAGAATAACTCTTTCATTAACTTTATTCAAATGTGTTAAAGCCACCAGTGTTTCTTACTTTTTCAAACAATCTCGCAAGAGGGATTGACCCTGGAGAGCTATTTTTTTCTTTAGAAACATTTTCATTTAGATGTGTGGAGTAAGATGCGCTACGTTTCACTTTGTTTGAATAATTTGACATTTTCATCACATAGAAATTGATTTCCACGTTATTTAATTAACATACAATTCACCATCAACATTAACAATTTAATGTTGATGGTGAAATCCTCAAACAATTTTGCCTGTAAAAGCCGGTATACCAGTTACGACTACTTGACTTACTACAGCTTACCAAGTGCGAGAAAAACTGTTAGTTTCATCAGAAATTGCGGAATTTATGTTCGTGTAAACAGTTTTCTGATTTTACTGATCGCGTGATTTCTCTTTAGCGCATCGTTGTAAGATAACAAATTGCTGAACGAGGCGGTGCCGACAGCGCTCAGCGCACGTTAATATCTCATAATGTACTACACATAAAAGCAAAAATTGTAAACACTAACATTTTACACGCCTATTAAAGTAATTCACTTAAGCCCCGTTTACACCATCAGACTTATCGGATCGGTCGCTTAACAAAACACGGTTTCGCGTAGAGTGAACAAGCTCTATTTCTAAAATGTCAGCATCTATATCAATAATTGCTATACTATCAAATAGGCGTATGATTTACAAGTCAATCGGTACAAAAATTCTAATCAAAGATATTCGTCTGTTTAATTGAGATA
Source organism: Leucania comma (assembly GCA_958295575.1). NCBI lineage: Eukaryota > Metazoa > Arthropoda > Insecta > Lepidoptera > Noctuidae > Leucania > Leucania comma. Next base: position 12,689,165 of record OY282480.1, on the reverse strand, counting down.
GTTTCGGCCACGACTTCGGTGGCATTCGGCTGTCGTCGGCGATTAGATCTAGCTCATTTGCGTTTATCAAACCGTTGACATATGCAATTTAGTAATCTGACGGCGTTTGAAGCTGAATCAGTTGGGTGCCCGCAATTATTTTATTAGCTTTGATGTTGGTGGTCTTTCTGTGACATGATAATCCGTGTAATATTTTAATGTGAATAGTTTTTGAGGTTTCGTAAATCAACTACGTTACATAGTGATTATGAATGGGATTGTATGAGAGTAAAGGAACACAGAGTGCACTTGTATTTGCACACACACTTGCGCACTAGAATATCTTCTGCGTACTTGGTTAATCTCCATTTTGATTGGACACTGTGGCCGAAGGTCTTTTGGGAGGATTATTATTTTGAATGGAATTTGCTACATTTTTATTTGTATAATCTCCTGAATTTATAGATTGAGCAGGGTTATGAATATACCGATAATAATATAGGTTTATCAATTAAATTAATATGATTTTTCATTTCATCATCATCTGCCAGGCAAATTTTTACCAACCATGTCGGAATCGGCTTGCACTCTAACCAGATGCAGTTGATTACCAATATTTTACTTGGAGAGACCGCCGATCTGACCTCCACAACCCAGTAACTGATTAATGCTATAGTCGACTTAGGCCATGTTTACGGAGACGGACGTTGCGCGGCGCGTTGCACGTTTCGTCGTACATTGCTGCAGCGGGCCGCGTCATCGCTCTCGCAAACACAAACATATGGCAATGTACGACGGACCGCCCGACGCGCCGTGCAACGCACCGCGTCTCCGTAATCAAGCACTTAGCAAGATTGACGTGAAATTTCCTTGCTTCTGATTTATACATTGCAGAAAGGACCAACAGCTTAATGTAATTTCAGGAATTTTAGAGGCACCCCGGAAACTCGATGTTTTAAAATAGTCACCGTCCACAGGCCGACTGACGGTAAGCACTGCTTAACCTAGTATATCGACCGGTACGGGTGTTATTATTATAGCCACCCGAAGTTAAGTTACAGCTATTCTGTCCATGTACTTATTGCAATTTTCATTTACAGAACAGAGTCATTTAATTGACCACTTACCATCAGGTGCGATCGCATTCAAGCACTAGTTTCTATCATTAAAAAAAAATATATATTTCCTTTCTCTTACGAGTCCTCATCCTCACTCAAATTAAAAATTAATTTGTCATTCTACTATTCGAAAGCACACTCTCAACTACTCTTAAGTTGAGAGCCGCATTAAATATTCGCCAAGTGTAAAAGCTTCTAACGTGTGCGCAGGTTAAAGGTTAAACATGCCCTCGCGACCCGCTCGTACGGTTTTTATCGACTAAATTAAGGTAATGGAAACCCCGTAGCGTGGCTTGTAACAAGCTGTTATTGTAGTGAGCATTGATTGCTCGCAGTCGGCCGCGGTCGCTTGATTGACACGCATCAGCTCCGATATGGCCCGTAATGAGCTCGCGATTACCGTCCATTTTATAAAGAAGACAAACTTCATTTTTGTCTACATATTTGTAGTTGCTGCACTAATGAGGGATTGCTTTTTTAACATGTGGTAATTGACGTCAGAACGTCAGTTGAATGTGGTGTTTGGCACGGGGGCCGCTTCCCATGGCTTGTGACGCCTTGAGTGCTGGCACGGGTCACTGTGACGGCCCCGTCAGGCTAGAATGTGTTTGTGAGAGATTTATGTTCAAACGTTCGAGAACTGCACCTAAATGACCCTTAAATTGAATATCAAACTCTGCTAAATAACAATTAAAGCTCTTCTTAAATACCCGCATTCCAGCCATCAGTCATATGATAATTAATAATCAGAACCGTTAGTGGTAATCAGGTCAGGTTATTTACGTACAAATGAATGCTTGAGCCGAGATAATTGTAACGAGTCGAGGATCCAGGATTAATACGGCCAGATACGTAGTCCTGTTAGATAGATAAGTAGGTAATCAAAATACCGTCACTCTTAATTAGTGGGTGCCGCCAGCGGCGCCGAGCTTTAACGGTCACGAACGAGACTAGATTACATACATATCTATATGTAGCATACAAAATGTAACATTGTAAACGCACATCCTGAAAGGAATCGGCTACTGAATCGATTTCTGCTTTTGAAATAGGTTTTTTTATTCTTATAAAAATTATCTGTTGTGATAAATTCTTGATAATTCTTATTTTTTTTTTCCACAACTAACACACAACGCCGTCTAGTCCCAAGCTAAGCAGAGCTTGTGTTATGGGTACTAGACAACTGATAGACATACTTATATATTTCTAAATACATACATATTATAGATAAATTACACCCAAACACAGAACAAATGATCGTGCTCATCACACAAACATTTGTCCTGGGTGGGAATCGAACCCACGACCTCCAGCATAGCAGTCAGGGCCACTAACCACTAGACCAACAGGCCAGTCAATTGAGGCACTGGCGTGTTTATGTGTATGTGCGTAGATTTAAATACAGAAGTGCTTCTAATGTTAAGTGTCGATGCCCATATCATTTGCCTAAAGTAGAACTCATTTGTAAAAAAAGGACTCGGTACATTTAAGTACCAAGAACAAAAGGCAATGGAAGGGGGTTTTTTTTTTTTTTTTTTTTTTTGTGGTAGGTAAAAATCATCCAATGACGAATCCCGCCCTTGGGTGGGGCGGGAAACAGTGTCAGACTTTTACTGACTAAAAAACCTACCTTTCCATTCCTTGCCTTTATCCTGGGGCCTTTGGTGACAGTCTCACATAACCTTTGGCCCCAGTAGGCTTCGGCCCTGCTGGACCCCTACAGTTTGCTGACAACTCCTTGAGGCGCGCGGGAACGGTGCGCGCCGTAGACGACCTGAGCTCGGACCGGTCTGTTACCGGACGGACGGACAGCGAGCTACCCATTGCCCACCGTCCGCGAGCCCGCGCCTATGGTGGCCGGAAATTGGGATCGGAAACCCGGCGGCGGCGGCGGCGTGTCCGCCTTTGCCTAAGGCGGTCGGCCTCCTCCTTTACTAGCATTACTGCTTCGCAGAAGGAGGCGACCGCCTGCCACTCCTCCTCGCTCCGGAGCATGGCTTGAACCAAGCCCCGGCGCGAGAGATCGCCGCCGATCGCCCCCACGAGGACACGGCGCTGCTCTTCCCAAGCGGGGCACACCTCGACTGTGTGCTCCACCGTGTCCACCGGGCGGTCCGCACAGTGGCGACACCCGGGCGTCGTCTCCGCACGAATCTTGTACAGGTACGGACCGAACTTGCCGTGCTCGGTCAGCACCTGCGCCAAACGGAAGGTGACGACGCCGTGGGGAATGGAAGGGGGTGGGAGGTGCTTTGGTCAGTAAAAGTCTGACACGCCCTCCCGTACTTACCTAGAGCGGGAGAAGTCCTTGAGTGTCTTCCCAAATAAAAAAAAGTGCATTTAAATAAAATTTAGGAGCTTAAATTATGATTGTAATTTAATTTTCTAATTGTATAAAGGTGTGCATTATTCCAGTTACATCTTGTATATATTTTAGTTCTTACTACGTACAATGTTACATAAAAAAAGTATAAACAAATCCCCATTCGACTAAGCTGGAGAAAAGCAATTTACCAAAAGAAAAGCCTTCAAAAAAATAACTAGTGTCTCGTTCACTAATGACTTATTTCTCTCTCTCCGCTAAATTAGTTTTATGCTATTGATTCAGACACCAGGATCTAGATAATGAATAACAAAATTAATTAGTAAAATATCTTTTGAGTTAATATCTAAATAAACGGAACCTAAGATAGCGTTAAAGATTATCTGGATCACGAAACGGGCTTGTAGCAATTCCAAAGGCCTATAATGATACGATTAATCAAATTAATTTCTCAATATTCCGTAAATACAGATACAAGTTAGAAACTCCTTCATTATGGGCACGGACGTACAGACAGACGGTCGATAGTATCCTGCTGATAGTGAACATGCTCGACAAATTAGGATGGACGTCGTTTGTCATGGGACTCTAGAGAGCCGCGCACGCATTTCTTTTGGACGGCAATAAGACCGCTCATGAAATATTGCTCCCAATATGTTGCGTTGGAAAATTTTAGTTACTTTATACAGGATGTAACGAAAAGGTGTAATCATATTTTAAAAACGGTTTCTGTTTATCGGAATTATTTATTTTCTTCAAGGAAATATACCGAAAAAATTTTGTACCTCCATACTACGGTCAACACAATTTTGTTTGTACGGAAAGTCCAACCGTTTTTAGGACTTGTCTATGTCTACATCCATGACTGTCTTAGCGAAACTTGTTCATTTCCAAGGGCAGATCCAGGTTTTAAAATATGACCAGACCTTTCAGTTACATCCTGTATATCATGACATTTGTAACTTATTACTGGATATGTATTTATAAAGGATGCTCTATTTAATTGCAGTCTACTTTTAGATGAAGCACATTGAAGTTATAATGCAAATGGGGCTTCCAACATTTATGTCCTTTTAGTACCTTACCCAGCATTATTAGATGATAAAACTGTAATAACTTAATTTGTAACATAAAGTTACAGAGGCCCTACCATGAGCTCTTAACACGATCCGTTTTACAATCTAAACTAAACTGTTAAAGGGATGCAGCTATACATATATGTATAAGTACTGCTGTCATTCGTCCGGGACTCCTCGGATTTGTCTTAGTTTGAAGGGCGTCCGGGGACCGTCCGGCAGCAGTTTTAAAAGTGTCCGGGTATAATCCGGACATTTCTTTTTATTTTAGTAGCCGTTTTGCCTGGTCTCGGGAGCGTTCCGGTTCGACTCGGTTTTTTGAACACGAGTCAAAAAGAACGATGAGCGAGCGTGACTGAATTAAGTATGGCGAATAGAACCAAGGCAAGTCGAGTCGAGAGTGTACACAGCTCCACTCGCTGCTCCTCATCTTGAAAATGTCTCGCCGAGACATTTGTGGAGTGATTTCACTGAGAGTGTACTGCTAGCAGTAAAGAAAGCTATGCTATATTCATTCAAAATACCCGCATTCGATAATGCACGTCAAAATATTCTATGTTCCTTTTTACTTTTGTTGCAAAAAAATTATTCCGGAGGTGTCCGGGGAAAAAACCATATTTCTCCCAAAAGTCCGGGATTTTTGCCATGTTTATCCGGTGTCGGCTATTTAGGTGCTGGCAGCCCTATGTATAGGGTGTACTCGTATAGCTCCCTCTTTCTCGCTTGCACGACTGACATTTTCGTCACGTCATGGTAAGGCCCCAGGTTTACGTTAACGGCCGCTTTTCATTTACATCCTCTACAAAGTAATCGTCAAGTGTCATCTTTGGAATGGCGCCAGGAACGTAGTGATGTTGTACTTATCGTTTTAAAGACCTTTAGATAAATGTAAGTACGGGTGGAACTAATCTTCCTCTTCGTGAACATGAATATTCAAATTCGTGGATGAGTTTACGTTAAATTAATGGTCTAGTCCTTTTTTAAGGTGAAGAACATTTGTAAAGTCTGACTACTAATATGTGGAACGATTTCGTCGGCGATACATCACAACTTTTTATTTTTACTACCAGTAAATTAGATTAACGTGTTTAGAGCTATTTGTTAGCGGCTCCGTTGATTTCATTAAAGGAGCTTTTGTGTTGACGCCGACCGAATGTTTTGTTCTATTTGCTGTATAAAATATGAACGTAATTATAACGTTAGATTTATCACTTTTAATTAATATTGACATATTTGAATTTGATTTATTGTTGAGGTTTGGTTGAATTAGGGTGAAAGAGAAATTGTGGATGACATTTTTGATTAGTAGGTGTTTAAAGATTTTAGTGATGAGCACCGTTATCTGGTCTGAAATCTCTTCTTAGATCATTTAATGTTTTTTTTTTAATATTTTGTACTCACCGGGGTAATAGTAGGGTTCTAAGAAGTGATTATTTCTATAGAAATTTCGTCCAGCCAGACGTCGAGTATGTGAAGTGTTAAACTGAATTGTTATTTAATTATTATATAACACGTATTACTAGTAAATACTTATTTAACTATTAACATAATACTATATAGTCAGATAGTCAGATATGTTATAAAAATAACTCATTCTAGACAGTATTCTCAGTATATTTTTTTTTTACTGGAAAGCATAGATGGCGACACTAGTGCCAAATGCCAGTGGCCTGGACCAAACAAAAGTGAAATTAGCGTTATTCTCCGCGCATTAAGATTTATTTATTTATTTACACTTTATTGTACAACAAGATTACAATTATTATAAAGGGAAACCATAGAAAAAAGAAAAACATACAATCGGCGGCCTTATCGCACTCGGCGATTTCTAGATTATTCGAATAATAATATATCCTTCATTTATTAAACACAATATGAATAAAAAAAGTATGTCAAAAGATTGATAATAAAATTATCTTTTAATTTGTGAAAGTTTCTTAAAAATACACCCAATGGTTTTTGCCTAATATAAGGCAAATCGCTTTTCGCTTTTTTGTTTATGTTAGACATAACTTTGAAAATAAATCACACTAAGTTTTATGAAAAAACAAGTAATTATTTGTATAGCAAATTATTATGCAAATAGTCTAGTTTAACATATTTTTTTTGCAAGACATACGGACTAGCCGTTTAGACATGATGTTAGATTTAAAATCATCAAAAATTATGATCTCCCTTATAACAACAATAAACTTGTAAACGACATCAACTGGTTAAACTTCTTATTTCAAAACATTACATGTCCTTGTTACAGAAACATTCCACCACTGGACAACAGCAGCATCCCTCGACCTGTGATCACGGTCAGGGTCACGAGAGAGACCCATCAGCCCAACTGCCAAGGAGTCGACAAGAGATACCACGAGTGCAATGACATTGTGAGAAGTACTTTATGCAAATACATTTTTAATGAAATTGTGTGTAGTGGAAGAGCGGTATATCGCTCATTTGGTGCAATAATGGCGTAATTACCTACACTTATAAATTTTACAGGAGATGCTAAAGTTTATTACAATCATTGTAATTTTAAAAGAAACTACATAATAATATTTATTTATTCATTTCATCAACTTTACATTTGTGACGAACAGTTTAAATTTGGACAATATATAACACAAAATTTAAAAACCACTTAATAAAAAAAAATACCTAGTAGACATGCTGATGTGGTAAGTTACCTATATATTGAACTTGCTTGATCATGACGATTGTAATACCTAAGTCCCTTTATAATGTCATACTTTTAATGGAATTTTTTGAATGCTTCTTCCGTAAAATTTCTAAGTGTTGGTAATTATGAGTAGGTCTTTGTTACGCCAAATGAGCAATACGTAGAAGAAATCAAACTTAGCAAAATAATGGTAAAAGAGAACTTTTATTAGGTCTTGGATGAATGTACTTTAGCAAACAGTTCATGTTTTGTTTTTTTTTCTGAGAGGAGAGGGCGAGAGGGAGTGTCACTGACTTTAACTGACTAAAGTCCACCTGTATTCCTTCAGTTACCCTTTTGCGTTCCAGGGCTTTGGTAATTTTTTCGTTTCGAACTATCCTGTATTCCAAACAGATCATGCTATGGTAGAAATATATGCCTGATATGTGGGTGGTGATGCTGGTAAAGGGTTGAATGTCATAGTTACGGCGGGAGTTTAATATGTATATTCGTGAGGGCTTCTATTACCTCACAGTATATGATGAAGTACACATCATCTTGTTATGAATGAAATTAAATATGTCAAACTTCTGAATGTCCCAGTTACTGCATTCCTGATCTATCGAACCAGTTGTCAAAATATCATGTCAAGTGATTTAATTGGCTGTTGTCATATTGGGATGACCAATATAACAACTGACAATTAAATTATTTGATCAATCATAGTAGTTGTATGACAGCATTAATATTACCTATGGATTTTCTACCTAATGGATTTACATATTTGATCACGTTTTCTGATATCAGATGAGCATTTTAAAATTTCCGTTTATTTAAGAAAAAAAAAATGTTAAACACAACAATAAGATTTTAGTGTATATTATTATGTTACCGCTAATGTGCGTGAATCAGTTAGAGTGATTATTGTCTGATTGAGTCCGTTTAAGTGGAAAAAGATTTTAAATTCTCATTTGAACTTGATAATTTGCAAATTTCCCAGGTAATCTGCAGACTAACAGCCAAGCATACGGTTAAGTTTAAAGTTATAAAACAGGTTCTTTGCTTGAATGAAATATTAGAATTTAATGTAATTATTTAATTTCTAATAAAACTTTGATGACGTTTTACACAGGAAGTATCGATAAACACCGTTAAATGGTCGTTTTAATCCTGCGAAGGGTCGATTCGGTATATGAAACACTATCGGTTTGTAAAGATAAAAATGAAAAATAAAGTACTTTTTTTAAACTTGAATTAATTTTCACATGTACGAAATTAATTTCTTTAAGTAAACGTCAGCTGATCGAGGCCAATGAACTGTAGGTAGTTAACTAGACAACTAGCTACGAGGTCATTGACTCGTTTACTTAAAAAAAAAATTCATACATGCGTATATTAATTCGCATTTTAGAAAAAAAGTACTTTATTTTTATCTGTATAAATCGATAGTGTTTCATGTACCGAATCGATCCTCCACGGGATTAAAATGCCCAAAATTTAACGGTGATAGGTTAGGTTAGAAGGCTAAGGCGGGAGCGAAGTAAAACCAGTTAAATTTCACACTTTAACCGATTGTACCACGTAATTTGCAGATTACCTAGTTAATGTGCATATTAACGTTATTCCGCACTCTAACGGTAACATTTATGCAAGGATTGTTTACAAAAATTCTGATTGATTCGCCACTAATGAACATGTTCCTTTCAAAGCAAGCATTTCTATTCACATTTCTAACGCATTCGTCAATAAAATATGAGTAATGACCAGTAATCATTTGTTCGACTGCTTTGCACTAATAAAGCTTTTTATTACTGAAGCACTTAATTCAGGGGTATTACAACTGAGGACTGATTTACGACTGACTACATCGTAAACGTTTTCTTGATTAGCATTGTTCTATTCAATTTCTATTGTCACGGACGTCATAAATGTTAGTTTTACCGTGTTTGCTCATTTTGATGTCTTGGCACCGGCAAAGCGGTTTGTCAAAGATCGTGGGTCAAAGGTGTCGGAGAAGTATGATGATTTAATAGTTTTCGTGGAGGATGAGTCAGTTTTGCAAATTGCAGTTGTCAAAGGTTATAATAACATTTAAAAGCTTCAATTTAAAGCTAGCGGTCTAAACCAGACAGGTGATTTGTTCTTTGTATTTTATTCAACAATCGTGTAGCTTTCAAATTGGTAGAGGTACACCGTGAGGGAAAGGACATGTCCTAGAAGCAAAACTACGAAGATGTATATTTGTATCTACTAACCCGCATAGTTCATGGTGCACTCTGTCTTATGGAGGCCTCTGTTTCTGTAGAAGGCATTCCTTCTGTTGAAACACAGGCCTCTATGAGACAAAGTATAAAGTGATATGAGTGAAATATATCATTATATATCTAGGCTAGTGATGCTGTCGCAGTGCATACTGCATAGCCAAGTTGCACTCTAAAATATTAATTTCCAGCCTTCTGCGTCCAGTCTGTCCCATTCGTCATGTATACTTTCTTAGAGGTTTTTAATAAACACAATTTCATAAGACCGTGTACAAAACCAGCAGATAACCATTCCCTTTAGAAGTAGTAGTTATGAAGAGGCCCAAGTGACCGCTGCGAGCGGTAGCAAATGGTACCAAACCTTAATTAATTCGCTTTATTTAGAATATGAAAGGGCCACCGCGATGCATTTGACGACCTAAACTGAACTGTTAAAGGAATGAAGCCATATAGTTTCACGTTCACACACCTTACTTTTTGACACGTCATGGTAAGGTCCGCTCAGGCAAAAACTAAACTCAGTCTAGAAAGTGTTGAGCATTCGGTCCACACGCAAAGGAATAATTTCTAAGAGACCTCGTTTTCAAAATTGACGACGAAATGGCTGTTAAGGACGTTTTGAGATCTGTTGTTGACTCAAATGATGATAAGAGCCTCGTTATCATTTGTCTTTTCTACCCCTTTTATTTTATTTTCGTTTTGTGGCTTTAACTTTTCCGAGCTACCGAAATAAGATTCGATGCTAGGGACTTCGTATTGTTGTTTATCTTACGACAGCTGTATTTCTAGTTAATGGAGCACAAAATAGGGTGCTGTGTACGACACTGAGACGCGTTGGTGAAAAGTTTATTTTGAAGCTAAAGAATAGGAAACGTCACCCTCGAGGCTAGAGAGGTTTTTAGAGTGAGGGTTAAACATCAACAAGCTATATTGGCTTATTATAAGGAAGATAACCATACTAATCACTTCCTTTATTTCGAAACCTATGGTCCTACAAAGCAAACGGCAACTGAAGGACACGGATGTGGTTTTAGTCAGTAAAAGTCTGACACGCACATACATGATTTCTCCCGCTCTAGGGTGGAGCGGTCAAAAATTTTATAAATACATTCACGTTATTTAACAACTTTTACCAATATTTAATAACTATATTCATGTATTCATTATTTTCTATAAAAATCTTTTGTGCCTTGATAGAAATCAATAACATAAAACCAATCATGACTGTAAAATTGTGAAAATCGTAATCAAAGTTAAGTTCTTGTTCGCCCTTGCGTCCATATTCATTCTGATGGTAACAGAGACCAAAGGCAAGAAGACGATGACGGATGTCAGAAGTATAAGTCCTTGTATACTTTTGGCGACTCTTCATCTAATGTACTGTATTTTGTTGTAGCCCTGTCCTGGTGGAGCGCGGAGTAGCAGAGCGGCTCAGTGTGCAGCGTTTGACAGAAGACCCTTCCGTGGAAGATTTTACACATGGGTACCTTATATTGATGGTTGGTAGCATTTATTTTGAGCAAATAGTACGAGAGTAGTGGTGGCCGAGTGGTAACGACCCCGACGAGTTAAAGATTGCGGGTTCAAACCCAGCCAGGTGCATTATTTTTGTGTAATTTATTACACCACACCTTTCTCAACGGTGAAGGAAAACATCGTGAGGAAACCAGCCAAAACTAGAACCAAAAATTCGAAGACATGTGACATCCAGTCCCAGCAGTGACATTAAAAGGCTGATGATGATGATGATGACCAAATGGTACAATAATCTTCCCTCTATACATTTGATAGAATAAAGACGCAAGGAATTTCTGAACTATGCATCGGACTAATCATTTAAGAGCGGCAATCCGAGGTATATTTTCACACAACTGCTCTTACGTGATTATGATGTTATTACACTTTCTCCAGATACATAAATATCAGATAAAAACATAAATAGATACGTTTACCAAAAACTAATCCAATAAAGACCTCTGAAAATCTGCTATTTTACGTGATCTTTGGCCTTTCGTATTGTACTCATTCAAAAATATGAAAAATTACTTCTATAGAAACCTTGCACATTTAATCGAGACTCTAAATGACGGAATCTTTTAAGGGTTTAAAAAAAACACGTACAGTTCGTTCGACGGTTCTTGGCGCGCCTGAAGTTAGGCTCTGCGAACTTTAGCGCTCGTAAAAAAATAAATGGTTTGCCAATAGCAGTTGTTATAGCTGTTAACAATTTATTTTTATAAATCATTTATTTGATGCGCTTATTTTGAGCGCTAAAGTTCGCAGAGCCTAACTTCAGGCGCGCCAAGAACCGACGAACGTACTGTATTTCTTTGAACAAGTTTTGTGAAATATTCGAGTAATTTACGGAATTACCGAATGCCAACAAAGTTTTCAGGGGTTATCTCTCTTTTTCTCGTTGCCTTTTTATCAAATATCGCGTTGGTTTGCATTAGACGAAGCAATAAGCTCTTAAACCATGCTCGACGTTGACGGTGGGCGAACGGGGAAGGCCCCTATTAAAGGATTTATTCTGGAACGTTTATGTGTGTACGTAAAATCAATGGCAAAACTTAGATTTCTTTTGTTTTGGTTTCGTTCGGTTTGTGCATTTAGCTAGTACCAAGTTTAGAAAGTAGTTTAGTTAATTGTCATGGTCGTGGTGTAGTAATGTTATTGTAGTATTTGGCAATAAAACACAAACATCGGCAAGCCTCGATGATATGCTGTACTACAGTAAAATTACTAATTCGATTTTACCGAGATATCGCATTTTAAAATGCGTTATCCGAAATACAATTGTGTAGACATTTGATATACAAAACTATACCAATTTTACATCTCAATAACAAAAAACAAATATCCGAATAATTAAAACATCAACTGTGCATATAAAAAAATCCGAAAAAACACGGCCTAATACTTGTTCACATAAGTTATTATAAGGTTCTCATTTCTAAAGATAATTAAAAAAAATTATGGTGTTAAGCGTGTTCACAATATTCACATATGAATGTTGGTTCCTGCATTGTCTTACTGTAATGACTTTATATACAAAACCATTTAGGACGAATGACGTAAGTATGCAGTTATCACCTTGCGAAGGTAAACACTAAACACATTATCGCTAAAATTCAAACTGTTTAATGTCTTTAGCAAGCAAGTAGGTTGTTTAGCAAAAAAAAATAATAACACCTATTTTTTACTAACTAACATATAATAAAATACTTGCTAAAACTTTGTACGGAACGCACAACGCTATACGGTGACGAATGCATAATTTTTTGCTGTTCAGTGTTTAAGGAGGCGTAGCTTCATAAACACGTATTCGTCCGTATGCGCCTACTCATCAAATCTACATACAAATCGAAGATAAACCCGCTTTTGCAGTTTCGTGAAATAGAATATCTGTGTAGTATATATGGTGACTGGTAACTAGTGACCGATACTTAAACACTTGATTGTAGTCATGATAACAAACAACTTTTACTATGGGACCAAATTCTGTAATCGCGTAAAAAACTCTGTTGGAAACATTTATGTTTGCCTAACTAGTCAAAATTTACTGAACTTGCAGGTTTTTTTTCGTGATTTCAGGTTTGGTCCGATAGTAAAAGTTGTTTGTTATAATGACTACAATAACGTGTTTAAGTATCTGTCACTAATTGCCAGTCACCTTACATACTATCACAGTTTCTGAATTCACTCCTTATAAAAAATTGTAGCTAAACGTATCTAAATATTTCACATTTATATCACTACGTCTCGTAAAAAAGTCGACGCTGCCAACAACCTATTTCCTCAAAGAGCTAGTCGCTGGAAAACCGTAAAGGGGCGGGTAGAACGACTGATTGTATTTTGACTGCAAGCCAACTCCTAAAGAGATATTGAGGCGGTAAGGCCCCTCTTTGAGGCGTGGCTGGAAAGGCCTCACGGCGTCATAACCTTCCGCATGGCGCAGGTACTAACCGAACATGGCAAGTTCGGGCCGTACCTGTACAAGATCCGTGCGGAGGTGACGCCCGGGTGTCGTCACTGTGCGGAACGCCCGGTGGACACGGTGGAGCACACGGTAGAGGTGTGCCCCGCTTGGGAAGAGCATCGCCGTGTCCTCGTGGGGGCAATCGGAGGCGATCTCTCGCGCCGGGGCTTGGTTCAAGCCATGCTCCGGAGCGAGGAGGAGTGGCAGGCGGTCGCCTCCTTCTGCGAAGCAGTAATGCTAGCAAAGGAGGAGGCTGACCGTATCAGGCAACGGCGCTCACGCCGCAGCCGCCGCCGTAACTCCGATCCAAATTTCCGGCCACCGTAGACGCGGGCTTGCGGACGGCGGGCAATGGGTAGCTCGCTGTCCGTTTGTCCGGTAACAGACCGGACCGAGCCCAAGTCGTTTACGGCGCGCACTGTTCCCGTGCGCCTCAAGGAGTTGTCAGCAAACCGTAGGGGCCCAGTAGGGTCGAGGCCTAGTTTGGGGCTCTGGGAAGGTATGAAAATGCATACCAGGGCCCTGGAACCAAGGCAGGGAAGGAACAGGGTAGGATTTTAGTCAGTAAAAGTCTGACACTATTTCCCGCTCCGCCCAAGGGCGGGATTTGTCATTGGATGATTTTACCTACCGTAAAAAAAAAAAAAAAAAAAAAAAAAAACTCCTAAAGAGATGGTAGAATTGCTAGAATTCAGTTAGCATTAGGTTAGATTTACTACTGGTAACCGTAGTGTACTCGCTTATAAGAATTTAGAAGAATCGGCAGTCGTTTTTTTACTTTTTTGTAACTAGGCTCTTGATCCTTGTAAGGGCCCAGCATGGCCGACGCTTACTTGAGCCATGGCTTGATCTTTGAAAGGAAAATTTGTGGTCCTGAAACTCAAAGGGCAAAGAAGAACATAAGTGTGGTTTTAGTCAGTAAAAGTTTAACACGCCCTAACGCTCCGCTCTAGAGCGTCATTAGATAATTTCCGACCACAAAAAAGCTCTTAATAGAATGAGATACATGATGAAATGATCAAACCTAGAAGATGCATGCTGGAAGGCTTACGGTTACATATGGTAGGGAATACATCAGTATTCCAGTATCAACTGGAGAGAGTTTCACATTTTGGCTGTGCATATAACTTACATATGTAGCGGAGAAGGACTTAGTACAGGCTAGGCGTAACTTTTGAATATTTACGATTTTTTTTATTACGATTGCGAGCTAAGTCTGCAAGAAATATGTGCAAGTGATGTGCATAAAGATGTGAAAGTTGGTCGTGATAATTATGTATTGTCTCTTAAGGTTTACTCTCTTGAAGGATATGTTGCGGAATATAAAACAGCGTAAAGATTTTCCTAGAACAGAACAAGCTTTCACTAGCTGGCATTGTGGCGGCTATGAAAGGAAAACTCTCTTTGTTCAAAAAATTGCTGAATACATTAAAATTACGGGTGCATACCATACCCTTCAAATTTCTATACTAAGGTACCTACTGCATTGAAAGAATTATTTCACAAGATAGGTTTTCCAGTACCCTGAGTACGGTACGTGCCGTGATTGATCCCTTTCTAAAGTACCTTACAGTTTGAGCCGTTTGGGGGATCGAAACGCTTGGGTCATGGGTTCCGAGTGCGTGTCTCCTTTTTATGGAAATTTCATATCGACTGATCGACACTGCGAAACCTTTTTACATTGTTTGCTTCTGGGCAACTCCACGTGCAAGTGGCTCCACTCCAGAGCACCTTTCAGCGATCACAATAAATCCCGTCAGAATTACTGGGTTGAGAGGCCATCAGCCCGAAGCGATACCCAAGCAACAACGACCCATATACACATCCAGAGTCAGGAGTCTCCCGACCCTCTATACATACACGACCTGCCGCCACCAGAAATGCCGCCCCAAAACAAACGGCCGCTCAAGCCCAAAGACAATAATTCCAACAACTAACTAACCATTTATACATATAAATAACCATAAATACTGCTTACTCTATACTATCACTAACTTTAAAAATTAGGTTACGCCCAAACAATTAGCATTACCATCCAACGTGGCAATACTGCCAGTCTTATGGGTTCCTTTCCGGATGACAGCGATGTATATTTTGTGTTTTAGGTTTAGTATAAATATTTAGTTTAGTTAATATTTAAAGTTTTTAGGCTAAATTTCAATTAAGTTTTCTTAATGATCTGCATAAAAAACGCCTGCGACTCTTTCTAATCTGTTGCCCAATATACATCTCATCTCATCATACTTCTTGTAGCTGTCCTGTACAAATAACAATTTGCAAGAGCATTACAGTCGTGACAAAAAAGAGATCGTACTAATTGTGTGCCGACAGCTAATCTAAGTTATTACATCGCTTGTCTGCGCATTGGCTACGCTTGTTCTGTCAATTTGCTCGCCAATAATCTGTCAGAATTGCGACCATGTTTTATGTATCGGCGATAAAATTGAATTGTCGACGACTCCTAATAAATTCTAATGTCTCCTCTAATGTATGATGTCCTGGTAATTTTGACAATAAGCACTTGTCTGCATCATTTGTTGTCTAACACTGTTATTATCGTATCTTACTACGTAAATGATATCTCGTTTGTTCTTAACGAGGTTCTCAGTTTCTCAATATTTTGTGGAAGGGGAGAGCGCACAGCGGTAATTGTAGGCATGACCTACGGTGTCAGTGTTTACGATCTTACGGTTCCAAAAGTTGGGTTCATTAGAGGTCTTGGTTAGATGGTTTATATTTTACACTTCTTCGTACTTACCACGGGCAGAGTACTTAGTGGCTTACACTATAAAATTTTATCACAATCAATAATAATACCACTACCGTATAAACATTTTCTCTTGCTGCATAACTTGCTTTGCTGCTAAACGTAGGGGATAGTAATGGTTTTATATGACTGTCGTAAAATAGGATCGACATTAATTTTTTCTAATTATTTCGAGGTGTTTAGTAGGCCCGTTCCCGCTGCAAGCATGCAACGCATATGATGGAATGAATATTTTATCTACTGAGAACAGAGGTGTACATTTTTTAATAGTTGGATGATCTCTCTGTTGTGTGGGTGTCTCATGTGCTTGAGACAACTTCAGAGCTCTTACACAACAGGGTGTCAAGTCCCACATACTTCCGTAGAAAAAAAAGGATCCTCCGACCAGACGTATGTTGTGTCTGGTCCGGGCAAGAGCCCGATACATGATTTCGGATCGCGCGGAAAACTCTGATACCGCTATGCAGGATTTTTAATTTTAGTTCTTGTGTGGCTGCTACACAATTGTCAACGTTTCAACTTAACTGTCTCTTATTTATTTCTTTGCACACCTTAACTTATTATAAGTACTATGTCTCTTCCACAATAATAAATAAAAACTAACAAAATGACCATTTATATGTATTTTGGTTTTGTCCAGGTAATGCGCCATGCACACTGAACTGCCGACCTCTTGGACAGCACTTCTACGCCTCCTTATCGCTGGTTGCTGACGGCACTCCCTGCACCCGACTAGGCTTCCGTGCGATATGTGTACAGGGGACTTGCAAGGTAAGTCAATTTATTTTAAAGCCCTAAAGATTGCAGGAGAAAAGGAGGCAACCTCTCTGTAGTGGGACAGAACTGTCTGAAAAGATCGATAATGGTAGTGTAGATTAGTCGTAAATTCCGCTCTCTTTGGATCAAGTATAACTGTCGATTCGTGCAAGCCATGGTTTCGGGCATCTACCCAGAAAATTAGAATCCTTTAAGACTGTGGTTTGTCAAACTCTTCTTTAATTATCACATTTATCACTAAGTGAATTAGAGACCAATGGTTCTTGTCAAAACTGTTAAACTTATTGTTTGTTTTCATTAATCCGATCAGTATTGTCATTGCCAGCCTTTTTTGGGTCTATGCTACCTGAAATAAAGTTATTATTTTCATCCACTACTCAGAAGAATGAGACTTGGGGTTTTACCATGACGTGTTAAAATGTCATTCGTTCGAGCGTGAAAGAGGGATGGACCTATACAACTTAATATAGCTCTATCCCGTTTTCTCACTTGGAAGACTGACTTTTTCACACGTCATGTTATGTCTTCAGGATAACACTTCTACACCAGGGCAGCATGTTCCAAAACTTCTTTTCAAAGTCACTAGGACTTTTAGGTCATGCTTCACTGGTGTCTTTGGAGATTGTCGACCTATATGGCTGTTAGCCAGTCAATACTCTTAATTTATGTTTGATAGAACTTTGATTAATCCGATTTTTGCTTACAAATTTTGCGAAGTTAATGCCACAACAAATCATGTCTACATTCCTTAGCCAATCTCTGTTGATCCAGTTTTACCTTTCGTATTTTTAAAGAAACCCTTTACTTTCAAAATATTCGCTTAGTCCTTTTAAAACTTATAGAGAGCTGTCACATTAATGCAAATTGTCGAACCAATTTTATCACATTAGTAGGCAGACCACGTTTCAGCAAAATGTGTACTTAGATCGGCGGAGACATGAGTGCTAAGCTTGAAATTATTTGATTTTGTCATAGTTACATTTTAGAATAGACTAGATTTTCAACTCCTTATAAGGCTTTTTAAACGAATAGGCACTTACTTTTACGTTGATTAGTATTGTTAGGGAACTATGCGGAAGCGTCTATTTAGGGTTGCCATAATGACGACTCTGTTTGACCATGAAGTCTTTACTATCCAAATACCAAAACGCTTGTTAAAATTCCTTCGGTTTGACTATTCTTTGAAGTTTTTATCGGTCTACGGTCACGGGCAAGCTATGATTAGTTCCTATATTTAGGATTTGGCGTCATACAGAACAGTGTATAGCTTATTTTGTTCCGCTCAGTTTGTCAATCCCATTCGGATATGAACATGGCATTGTGAGGTGCATTGAGAGCTGTGACGTAAGCCCTAGGAATACACAGAAACGCCAATTTCGCAGACTATGTAGCATTGAAGCAACATTTGTGTTCGACACACATACGCGGTATTATTCGCGCGGGCAATAAAGCTAGATGAATTGTCTATTGAGTATTGAGCGAGCTGGTGCCGTCTGCTCCACTGCTCTATAAACTATTCAATCGTTGCAACACTGTGGCACAAGGACGCTGTAATCGTAAATTATTTAGTGTATTGTTTATTACGTGATAATGATTCGTGTGGCAGTTGTTCGTTGTGGCACTTTGCGTCTGGTACTTTGCCCTCCTGTTGTTGTCAAGTTGGTGTATATTTGTCACAGCCTTCAGTTTGACTCGGTATGAGTTGATCGCAACCTTTCTTCTTCGATGGAAGATTATCAAATGACCCCTCTTGCACTGGTTGGAGCGAGAGCAAGTCTCAGCCTTATACTGATTAAACCCATCTGTGATCTTTCTTCAGTTGCACTTTGCGTTCCATTGCCACGGTAACTCTTTCAAAGAGCCCCGTATCGTGGATGTGTCGTAACCTAAATCGTGAATCATTGTCATCGCAGTTATCATTTCAGCTATAGGACGTTCACAACTTGACATAGGTCTCTCCACGTTGCCCAGTCCTGAATTTCCCTTTCAACCTGACTTTAAAAAGTTAAGTTGAAGGAGAACTCCAAAACCACATATTGAACTTAATTTACCAGAAATATATTTTTATCGATGATTACGAAATTGGTTACCATGTTAAAGCTGTGACAAAATATAAAGACAGGTTTATGAATCATCATCATTTCAGCTGTAAGACATCCTCTGATGGACATAGGCCTCCCCTAAGTAATGAATAAATGACACTAATTAAAGGCAAAATTTTGTATGTATGGTGTTTGTTACCCCTTCACGCACAAACAGCTGAATGGATTTGAATGAAGTTTGGCACACGTGTAGGCCATTTACTACCATTATTGTTATCCTGGGAGTTTGTTACTTTACAATATTTCTTTTGCTTTGACTTGAAGTTACTAGCAGAAGCTAGTACCTTTGACAGTATGATGGAAAACTTTGTAATTGCTTAGGGCCGAAACTGCGTTAAGCGGTCGCCCGCGCGGTTCCAAACAAAAGTGCTCCGTTGTGGCTCGCCGTCGAGTGCGAGGAGTGGCGCCCCGCGCCCGTTTTGCTATGTAATAATACATTAAAGTTCTCCATCAATTCTACTACATGCACACGACGAAAGTTGAACTAGCAACACTGCGCAGGTGATAATCTGGTTCCCGTGATGGGGACTGTCGCACACGACACACGCGCTTTGTCACGCAGAGCGTGCCCCTCGCGGGCGTCCGTTTAACGTAGTTTTGAACCTTAGGGTAGAAGGTACTCGTAAAGTGGTGAATAACGCGAGAACTTTATTCTTACTTATATCCGGAATTTGCAGTTATTTAACTAACAATTGCAATTAATTGATTTTATGAGTTCAGTTATATTTTATAATATAATAAACAACTGTAATGGTGAAATTGCTGATTGAGATTTGTTGTATTGCGTAGGGAATTTATTGAACTTAATAATTCGTTTCTAATTAATTGGCGGTATTGTCAGTTAGCAAATTAGGATTGGCTAATAATCAAAACTTAGATTATGACTGAAATCTAACTAACCTAAATAAGTTTGATCGTAGTCGTTTAAAAACAAAATCGTGGATATTGAAACAAATTTAGATAGTCATGCGGTATTGTTCTAATTAGTTTATTGCAACTGAAACAACATAAGTGGGTTTTGTCCGTAAAAGTTTCCCTCTTGATCCACCCAGAGTGAGAGGAGTCATGTGATAATTGCCCATCAAGAAAAGGACTTACCATAACGTAAGACAGCTTAGTTTAATATGTCTGCATGATGATGTTTCTTCTCTTAAAGTGGTATAGTAGTGTTTAGGTTGCTAATTAGGTGGATAGGTAGCTGCAAACAATGCATTTGTGAATCACAAGCACTTGTTTGTCATTGCCAACTATGATTTATCGGTGCCTTTTAGAATAGCACATCCGGTTACCGCAAGTTTTCATTAGATAATTATGTAAATATCTAATGAAAATTGCAAACGGTATACATGTGCATAGATAAATCATATACTAAACATTATTATTTTTGATTGTACGTTGGTCTAGTGGTTGCAGGCGTTAAGCGTAAAACAAGAAATTGGTTTGATTCCCGGTTTGGGCAACATGTACTCGATTCCAGTACCATTTTCATAACTTTACTAGAGGTCGATATATTTTTTTACACACTATTTTACCAATTGATCCGGGAAAACATGTACAGTTATCACATTTCTACATATCATAGAAATATATACAGTCTCCCCAAGGTTCTGAGGTGGTCTTTAAAAGGACACGGAGCCCCTGTCATGTGCGAAAGATGATTACCGGGATGGTTAAATTGAGGTAATAATCAGCGGGAAGCGACTTTAGAACCATGCAACGGATTTTGATGCGTTTTTTAATAGATAGTGTGATTCACGAGGAAGGTTTATATGTATAATACATGCATAATATATTTAATATCAACATTACACCCATGCGAAGCTGGGGCGGATCGCTAGTAAAGTGTATAATAATAAATAAATAAATCAAAAATAGATTTAGGACTAGCTCCCTTGTCGAAAATTCAAAGGACTGACATCTAAAATGTCACGAACCTAATTACAGTTGAAATGTAGTTTGGTATATTTGGTTTACACTTAGACTATCGATGTCAATGTTTCAGTCTTTATTTTTCCGTCGGAACATATGGCATATTTGTTTTAAACATGGTTGTATCGCTCAGTCTAGGTCTGTAGTGAAACTGTCGGTGTAGTGACGGAAGCCGGCGGCGCCAGTCGGCATGCGAGAGATCAGCGATTAGCGCCACCCACCGCCCCGGGCACGAGACAGTTTCCTATTCAGACACGCTTATAGGCGTCAATGTATTAAAGTTTGCCTAAGTTGTGTAAATAATTACTTAATTACTGGAATATGTAAAGTAACATAAAATAACACGCGCTGACGAAATGCCATGTGTTTAGTAGTTTAAATTTAAACTTTTCGACGATCGATACCGTAAATAGAGTTTTGCTTTAATAAGGGCTCGCTGTTCTGCTTTTTGTGCAGTCTAGCTCACTAGTGAAACTGTCGGTCTTTGATGGAAGCCAGCAGCGCCAGTGGCGGCGATTAGCACCACCCAACTTTCCGGCAATTGCGGACGGCGGGCAATGGGTAGCTCGCTGTCCGTTTGTCCTGTAACAGACCGGACCGAGCCCAAGTCGTTTAAGACGCGCACTGCCCGTTCGCCTCCCGTGCGCCTCAAGAACTTGTCAGCAAACCGTAGGGGCCTAGTAGGGTCGAGGCCTAGTCTGGGGCTTTGGGGAGGTATGAAAATGCATACCAGGGCCCTGGATCCAAGGCAGGGAAGGAACAGGGTAGGTTTTTAGGCAATAAGCGTCTGACACTATTTCCCGTTCCACCCAAGGGCGGGATTTGTCATTGGATGATTTTACCTACAATAAAAAAAAAAACAATCTTTCCGGCAACGATGCAGTTTTCTAATCAGACACGCTTTTATCAGTACTCCTTTCTATTAGAGGAAGTAGGTGTTAATCCCACTACAGACTCAGTGCAGGCTGGTGGATGTCACATGACTTCGAATTTTTGGTCGGTTTGCTCACATACATCTTTTTTAGTTTCCTTAGTGCACTAAAATTTATCTAAGTCTAATAAATAATTATTTATTAAGAAATTAAATTGGGTAGAGTTGTATGTTGTGAACTTTTTCCTATTTTTATTATAAAAAAGGGATGATATATGGCTATATCATCCCTTTTTTTTTCTTCTGGCGAAGAAATTTGTGGCTGATGCAAAATGCTCTTAGCTGCTGCAAATCGAGAATGTCGATAGTCGTCTTCTACGGCAATTGACAATCCAAAAAATAGTGAAATAAAAAGGCAGAGATAATTTGTGTGACTCATCATTCTGTAGATTCACACACTCCCTTTGATATCTAAACTAAATTATATTACTGCTTATAAAGTCGTCGTCATTATAACATAATAGACCAACTAAAGTAATATTCGCACAACAAAAGGCTTCCGGAAGGTTGCGTCTAAAGCTTCTTAAAATTAATAATGTCTGCGATAATGCTTCTATTTATAGTAATGTAGATAAAAGCTTTACAAAGTGCGCAATACATTGCCGCTTTTACTTCGGACACTTCGGATATAACGAAGCATTGAGACACCTACACGCAAACAATGAGGTTAACAGGACTTTATATAGAATAGGTGCAACGTGATCGCGAGGGAATTCTTACATTCCATCCCCTTTTACGTAGTCGGCCTCAGGCTGAGGTTTGAGACAGCGGGACATGATCGGAATACCCTAGAAGTACGGCTGCAGGCTAATTAGTCCACGAGGCATTACTCTGACACTTGGCAAATGGTGCAGCTCAACATTCGTTCACATATTTGCGTTAATTGCCGGTTGGTAACCGTCAATCATTTGAACATTTAGCCTCAAGATAACACTTGTAATAGATATATAATTGCAGCTCTTCTGACAGTTATACCTAGAAACATAGCATTTAAGTTATCCAAATGAATAGAACTTGTAATCTCTTATTTATTTGCGGTATATGTAGATATTATGAGCTGTTTATGAAATTGTACTATATTTTATACTCTGATGCTGATAATTTTGTGTGTAAATGTTTCATTAAAGCAGGTATTACTGGAAGTTTGTTGACTCAATCTAGAATTATTCTTATTAATCCGGAGATCAGGTATTTTGTTCATTAGCATAAAATGTAAAATGAGAATATGATTGACTGATCAACAATCACTGCTCAAACCACTGTAATATTACTTATATATAGCTGTAGTTCAGTCCCGTTCGTAGTTCTCATTGGTGTTAACTTTTCCCCAACTAAAGAATACTGAAAGGAAAATAATATGAAATTAAATCTTTGGCTATTATGATCCACGTACCATAAATGCAGAAGGCCGTCAACGGTAAGCAGTCTGCCGTTCCCGACTTTTACGATAAAATCAGAGTTATCGGACTCCATTTGTATATACGCATATAAATAAACTACTATGAAATATGCTATACCACTAACCCAGAATCTATGTCAATGACTGAATTAGCCATTTTATGATGGACTATAAATAATAATATAATGTTGTATTCCGTTAGTGGTATAGTTCCCTTTACCTATTATTGTCGACTTATCATTTTCTTCTGCCATAACATTTTAAATTTTTAAAGGCATAGATAAAAAATTTAAAAACAAAAGTTATTTATCTTTCGTTTGTTATTTTATTAGGTAAACAAACATGGCGGTTTCTATTTTGAGAAGATGATTCAGTAAAAAAAGTAAATAAGAAGTGATACCAATACAATAGGTACTAAGATGCATTCGTGCATACTTAACTCAAAGGACGTGCATATCAAAATCAAAAAACGTGCATACCTAACATAAAGTGTAAGAATGATGCAAAAACTCGTGATTTCGCGCCTTATTTGTTTATCAAATAAGACACTTAACAAAAAATATGCTATTGGCATCACCAATATTAGTAAGACAAAATTTACACCCGGTCTCAGGAAATAAATTATTGACTCGTTACAAATTAACGGGATTAAAATGATTTGTTTGTCTGTTAATCATATCATCCTGTCAATTCTTTTTTGTAATTTCAAATAAAATTTATTGTACATGAATAAATGACTATAAGTAAAGCAATTGTTACAATGTTTTTTTTCGATAATTTCCGTTCTAGAAACATGACCTGAGTAAACATATAAAACGCCTTTAAATCTTGTTCATTAATCTTCTTGTCATTTCAATGACATTGTCTCATAAATCATGGTGTAAAAATTATTGACATAATTGATATCAAATCATAGAATGATGACCATGTATATGATCTCTATAAGTTTTACGACCTTAATGTGACAATAGACAAGAGTGTAAACCATCTTGAAATACATTAGCGGTTTGTGCACATGAATATTAATTTATGTTCATGATGGCGCCAAATTGATCCCTTAACCGTTACATGTAAAATAATTCTTAGGTGACATGAAATTATATTGAACAATATACGTTCTCAATAAATATGTTCAGACAACGTAATAGGCGGTTTGTTTGATGGAGTGAAGATACTAGATCTGGCTCTCAGATTTATGACAGACGCTTTAGTGAGACAAATGGATGATATGTATTTGTAGAATGTGCGGTTCGTCAAGATCGTTTGAGACAACTTAGGTTTTGGGAAATACTTAGTGTTCATGTCTAAAATAACCTCCCTTCATCTTTCTGCCCTTGTCCCTTGTTAAAGCTTAAAGTGACCCTAAGTTAGGTCACTTTAAGCAAAGTTTCGATCGACAAATATATTGGCGGTCGAAGGCGCGTCGCGTGTTTTTTTCATTCATTCTCTTCTGTTAATCGTCACATGCACTGCCTTTTCTTTTGTAACATTCCTCACACAACTTGGACATTATCCTGCGGTATCATGTCACAATGTCACCCAACAAACGATTCTCTTTTAACTTTTCTGTCACTGGCCCTTTTTCTGAAAAGTTTATTTTCTTTAATAAAACTTGAAAAAAAAAAGAAATATACGAGTATATACTTCATCCATTAAAGCATGACCATTGGATGAAATTGTCAGTATGTTCAGCAAAATGCAATTTTAAAAAGTTAACAGTAATAATTTTCGCGTGAGCCTAATTTATTTGAAATCTTCTTTTTGTATACCTTCTTAAATTTTTTACATCATCAAATCAAATAATTTATAAAAATGAATGTTTTGATTTGATTTGATCTTTGTACCAAAAAAAAAAAAAATCCTCCCGACAATTTCCTTTTTCAAGATGAAAGTCTTTTTATTAAATAGACACGTGTCGGGTTCACAGGCGCGATGGTGTTGATCAATTGAATCAAATAAATCATTAGATATATTTGGCGCAAGCTGTACGAAATTGGATCTCCGAAGCTATGACGTCGGATGCATTAGTGATAGAGATCGAGACACAAGAGGTTATGGGAAATAAATGTTATTGCGATTTGATTCTTTTGATAAATATTACATAGTATGAAACAGCCCCGGCATAGTGCCGGGGCTGTTTCATACTATGTAATTTTAAGGCAACGAAGGAACGGGGTAGGTTTTTTATTTTACCTACCAAAACAAAACATAGTATGAAACAAAATCGATTTAACCATAAGCTGACTCCTTCTAAACCACGGAACGCAATTTGATGCCGTTTTTAATTATAGATATAACTAAGAAATAAGCAGTTCCTTTCCAATCTTATGAATGAACTATTCTTGTTTTCCTGTATTTACATAAATAATAATAAGTAAATAAATGCAGAAGGTGTATATATGTAATTTGCATCTGTGTGAAACTGAGGCGTGTTATTAGTTCTTAATAAAACTATTCATATCAACAGTATTATTTATGGAAAAGTTAATCATTTATGCTAACTTTAAAAGGCGCTTACTTACAGAAATGCTTTTTTAACATTTTAGGTCAAGTCTGTAACGAAAATAAATAACAAAATTTATGTGACAAATTGTCTGTTAAGATTGGTCGAATGAATTATAAACAGCCAATCAAATCAGTTTACTTGCATTGTATTTGTGTTGTATCGACTTTTTTTTTCAGATATCGATATCTGTCTAAAGTTTTAAAATCTAAAGTATTATCATTCAGATATCGGATATATAAAGTTTAATCTGCAGTGACTGAAAAGTTGAAAGAGAATTGTTTGTCATGGCAAAGAAAACATGGATGGATTGTGCGAGGAGTAATAAGAAGGAAAAGATAGTTAGTGATAGCTTGACGGTTGACAGGAGTGAGATGGAAGAAAAACAATGTAACGAATTGTACCGAATATCCCAAATAACACGGGATAAGAGCATGAAGACACAAAATGATGATCATTTCTGAAAAATCAAAGAAAAATGATCATATTATTTTGTAACTTTAATATGTTCCTAATATTTCGAGTCTTTGCTACTTGTAAAATAAAAAAATAGAAGCTACGTAGCCACCTTTGTACTTTGTGTTGCATGATGATAAAATAAATAGCAGAAAATGCTCTAATGGAACCAGTTAGTAATAGGCTCTGGGCTTAAAACCACTGTAACGATTTGTTCATTTGCAAACGATCTGCATCGCGTGCGGAAAACGGTCCATTGCTTAGTTTGAAAACATTATAGGTATACGGTATACCTAATATCAATAATAGTGTTATATTAGTTTTAGAAACATCTATAGAAACAATTATCAGATGATTGATCACTATTATGAATTGTTTATCCACATTTACTTAGTAAAACAAAACATAGTCTGTTTTGTTTGTTTGTTTAGTGTTTGTACAATAGTTTGTGCGTGATTTGTCTTATGAGACAGATGTTGGGATGTGTGTGTGTCTGTGACGGGATCGTCCACTCTGTCAGTTTGTCGGTTTTCCACATATGAATGCGCGGGCGACGCGTGCTTTACGCGCCAGTAGTGCACGACGACGCGGCTTGCGCGCGACTTACGGCCAGCGCATACGCATATCTGTCGGGAAAACTCGCGTATTATACGGTCAATTTTTTAAATTAAAAGATTTATTATATAAATAACTCGAGTGTGGAAGTTAAAGTAATTTATGTGCGTTTTTAGATAGGTATTTTTTTGGTTTTGGTATTGTGCAACAAAATGCATTTTTTTCGTGACATATTGGTTTATTTAGAAACATCTAGTCTAAGTAGTAACCCATTTTGATACTATTAAAATTACATGTAGTAGAATTCAATAATTAATTCTACATTATCTTAATGTTTATTCATATATAAACATGTTTATTTGCTGGCGCCACGAAAGCTTTCACAAAATCACTCATCCGTATTAGCGTTTGCTTTGAAGCGAATAATTTAATTTCCGTTAATATCTCTTATCGCCTACAATAATAATTATATTCTCCGTTAAGTGTTGTAACCATCGTGCATCGGTCAATGACAATCCCATGTTAATTTGACGGCTGTCATAGTTGGTCGTTGAGTGGACTGCAACTGGAAAGTCCCGTACACTGCGGATGCCTACTAATCTTATCAGTAACTCTCGTAACAAACGAATATCAAAGGACAAGATAAATTAATGTTAAGTATGCAGTAAAAATGTTCTTAAGAAACCGTTAACAAATCGTGGAGATGCCGTTTTTCGACTAATTTTCGTCGAGCGTACGGTATGTTAGTTGTAATATGAAACTGCACTAAATGCAATGTATCTTTCACTTTGATTCGTGTTTATTTGCGTCTTCCTGTTTTCACTAGTATTTTTTTTTAGTTTCGAATAAAGTTTTAGATAAAATTGGTGGTAAAGAAAACTACAAACATGTGGAATTTTTAGTGTGAGGCATAATATTAGGGGCTTGAATTGGGTTGGCCGGTAATATTTTGACTTCCAGTCAATTTTTTTAGACAGTGTTATGATATGGACATATATCTGAAATCATTTTATTTACATTTAATTAATTAACGTTAATTCGTCAACGTCTTCAGTAAACCCTCAAAAATATGCAAAGGAAGTCATAAATAAGAATAAGCAGAACTCAGTTACTTAGTCACCAATTTCCAAAAATAACAACCAAGATCGTAAATCGAAAGGAATCCCTTCAATTCCGGCGCAGAATTAAAAGCAAGTACATTAATTAATGTCGGCGACAGTCCGTTGATCTATCTGTCAGATCGGCTACATTTTTTGGCCGCGTCATCCGCGACACTGCTTGTGTTAATTTTTCATTAAGAAATTATTAAAAGACCGCTATAAAAGCTTCATCAGTGATCAACGAATTGGGGTTACTACAAGGTCGATTAACATCTGCTTTAGGGCTGGCAAACAACTGAATGGGATCCTCGTTTGCACTAATTATGCATGTATTTTGTGAATTGAATTGCCTATTATCACCTTAAACTCTCATGTAAAACCATTTACTGCTGCCATTACTTGAGATTGAAAAGTAAAGTGTCTAATAACATAAAATATTTGCTTAATTTTCGCAATTTCAGCGTATATTTACATGTTGAAATCATGTGACAGTTCCTGGCAGCCCTAAGTGTTAATGTGTTCTACCTCCTCTTGGACAGAGGACATCTTTATTTCGGACATATTGCCATTCATCATCATTGTTATTCTCTGAAATGTGTAATGGTGCTGTTATTAACATGTCAATAGTACCTTGCTTTATGGTCTATGACCGCAGTTTATTGTGATCATGAACAATTATGAAGTTTCCATCGTTAACAAAAGTTTTGCGTGTCCATAATTTTGTTGAGTTTTGTTAAACTTATCAGTTTGTCTGATTGCAGTCGATTGTATTTTTAACTGACTTCAAAAAAGGAAGAGGTTTTTTTAAATGTTGTGTGTGTGTGTGTGTTGAGTTCCGTCATTTGTTAAATGATTTGTAAAATTCTTTTTATGCTACATTCACTTTGAATTTGGTTTATTGTTTTATCAAAATATAATTTTGAAGATGAAATTCTTGAAAAATTGCTGGAACTCCTCAAATATCAAACTTGCGGTTCTTACAATTTATTCTGACGTTGTCTGGTAGATACGGTAGCTGTCAGCGATAAGGCCACCATTGTACATATATATAAATTTGTGTACAATAAAATTTATTCTATTCAGTTCTATCAATTTAAAAATTTTAAGGTTTTAAGTAATTTTCCAATTTTGTATCATTCTATTCCTTTTATCGTAAAGGTTTTCTTGTGTATTTTTCCAGCAGTAAAAATAATAAAATTAACAAATAAAACTTAGTATTATAAAGCATATTTTCTGGTAAATAAAAATATTGTTTCTAAAAATGTGTAGATAGGCACTTTTATAATGTTCCACGTTCAATACAAAGATTTTTATTTATTTATTTACTTATCCTCTTTACAGGCTTTAACCTAATGCGATAGTGCAGCTATCAACTAATATACTAAAGGCGGGTTTCTGAATTTAGTATTTTGAGTTAAGAACGTCTCAAACCATAGTTAAATGTCCAATTTCGACAGGTTTACTAGCTAAAGTGGAGTTTGAGTAATTCTCAACTTCAAATTCTTAAATCAGAAATCGGGGGTTAAACTTAAAAATAGATTTTTATAAAATAAAAATAAAAAATGTTTATAATTTATTAATAACTAGCTTTTGCCCGCGGCTTTGCTCCCTACTCTACCCACAGAAATCTTAATAATAGGCAATTATTAAGATTTATGCGATTCTATCCTACTTTACTCCACCCAACTCTACTGTTATCTACTCTACCCAACTAATTGACCCTATACCAATAAATGAGCGTGTTTTGGATTTTTATCATTTTTTATTTTACGGGATAAAAATTATCCTATATCCGTGTTCCCGGACATAAATATCACGGGATAAACATTTTCAGCCAAGTCGGTTCAGCCTTTCTTGAGTAATAAATAGTGTAACTAACACGACTTTCTTTTATATATATAGATAAATGCTTTCTCTCTGAAGATGTTATTAATGTTATGTTACTAACGGCATTCTAATACAAATTCCAAAGTAGGACAGATGTATTGTTTATTTCATGTAAATAATCCGTGTGATTTCAGGACTGCCGGAAAACATAAATCTAGAATTACTGTAATCCAGGAGTTTCAGCAACTGGCTCAGTAATGTTGAATTTCTACTAATTCAATTCGTAGAAGTCGTGTTCAAAGATCATCGTAGTCTATGGTTCTTGTAAATCTGTCACGCTGAAATATTTATATTGAACTAAAAGCTTTGTGGGTAGCCAATGACAGCGTTTACTTAGCTTCCTGTTCTTTTTGCACGCGCTAAAAGGTAAACGCATGTTGGTATAAAGGCTGTTGTGTTTGACAGATTTTTTTCGTCGCCTTTTAACAGGGCAAACTACGCTGTAATGAATGAGAAAAATGTTTCTATATATTGCTTTGTACGGGTCCGCCAAAATAATTAATGAAAACAAAAATATCAGTACAAAAATTACTTGTTTAAAAAATTTGCTGTAGAACTAAATAATATAAACAGTAGAAAAAGATGTAGTTTTAAAATAAAAAGTACCTGTCTAGTTACTTTACAATTTTTACCGAGACACACCCCGTATAGTGTCATTTAACGACGATACTCGTCGAATCTGACGATGCTTCCATTACTTGTAATATTTAGTGGTTGGACAGTCGCCAATGTTGACATGGCGTTAATCCTGATTGTTTATACTCCGTTAACGTAAATTACACATACATGTGTTAGGTAGTAAACTTCATCAGCTTTCACAGGTCTCATTGTGGCAGACATATGTCACAATGTTATTGGGAGTTACTGCCTATTGTTGGCATTGAAGTGGGAATGATTGGTGCTACCATTCTTTCATCTTAAAACCGTTCAACGGAAAATGTTGTAAAACCAATTAATTTCAAATAAATGGGTGTGGTTTTGTCAAATATTTTCTAGTTGTAAAACGAATTAATGTGATACTACATAATTGATTAGTAATAAATTTACCGTATAATTTAATTTATTAGTTAAAATATACATCGGTAACTATGAAGAACGTGTGCCTACCTGTTCCATCGTAAAAATATGATAAATGGACGGTGTTACCTCGACAGATTTAATATGTTTATCATTCCACAAAGATTTTATATAAAACCTTTTTCATATGTAAGGGCATACAGATTAGTTCAATTCAAAAGTTTAAATGGTCAGAAAGCAAATAGAAAAAATGCCCATTTATCTTCACTATCTGAGGTTCTAAAATTTTATGGTGGCCGCGTCAGCTCGACAAATATCATTATAACAATAATTGAAATATTTAGTGGCGACACGCGACCAAATCGGGGTTAAATAGGGACACTGTACCATTAGATTTATGGTCTTAAAACATGTCACAGACAATAAAAAGTTAAAGGACTTTAAAATAAAAAATAAACGCTCACTATGGTTAGGGTGGCGTCTCCTGATCTATGGTTAATTTGTTTTACTTGACGACGGAGTAGATAGGGAACACCTACGCCATACAATTGGAAATGTCATGTAGTTCTGGCGTCAGAGTCTTAACGTTATCCTATTACACGAATGATTCAGATTAATAAAGAATATTTTCTGCAACGATGAACTCACATGTTGCTCATAGATAAAATTGGCATCATGTGTTCAACAGCAAAAACCGATTAAATCTTAACTCAAGGTCACTCGAGTGCATTCTTCATTTTGCGCTCTGACGCAAGACCGCACTTGTTGCAGATAAAACCTGAAAACATGATTTATTCTAGGAAATCTTAATGTTGTATTAGCGAGCTAAGTGCCTGAATACTATTAGCAGTAATGAATCGTCAATAATTTGAAACAGCTGGGCCGGTTCAGTATCTAATGCATTTTTCGGTGCTCATGTCATATGATTGCAACAAAGTGTAGTGTGACCTACATTTTAATTTGGTATGAAGCATGTGTAATGAAGTTTTTTTTAATGAATACATTGTTATGACTCTGATTTAGACTTAGAGGTTCAGTTGTTTTCCAAAAAAAGTTAATTTAGGCTAATTCTAAATCCTATGAGCTATTTAGGAGTACCATCTGTTATGGTCTTTTGTTATACGATATCATTAAGGTGATATTCACTTATTAGTTTTTTTATTAGTCGTGTATGTAAAAGTTTATGTATTTAAACAGTTATATTACATGAAGTGGATTGTAGGAACCTGCCGAGGCTTTTTTCTTTGACATTTTTCATTACCGATTTTCTCCTTCCGGAAGATATAGTTAAACTTGTTAAATTATCTTTTTCTTTTTGAAGTAACTTTATATAGCACTAGATTTTACTAGCGGCTTTGTCTGTACGAAAGTAGAAAAGTATCATAAGGAAGCATAAAGCCGGGAAAAAAGTATCCGATGTGCTATTCCAGGGCATGTTTTACTCATGTGCCAAAGCAAATCCACTCGGTCGTTTGAGCGTTAAGGAGTAAACATTCAAAATTTCTCTTTAATAATATTATTTTGCTTATCATGCGATAAAATATCTAACTGACAACAATGTTTGTCAACGTGGAATAGAGCTAGACATCTTTAATACTGCCTTTTAGTAGCAAGCTGAATGAATTCTTTACTTTGTAGTCCCTATTCATAAGCGTTCCTAGGAACTAACCTAGTTGAGAAAGCTCAGTCGCAACCAGGTGTGCAGTGATACATTAGATTTGATATACGGTATAGCTGAGCCAGTGACCGTATTGTAGTAACATTTAGTATTAAATGCACGTTGTTCACTGTTACCTTCATGAAAGGCGGCGCGAAAGCTTGGCGCCAAGCCACCGGCTTCTTTACGATCCCTGCGATACAGGTTTAATATGTGCCGTGCTCCGTATGCATGGGAAACTTATAAAACTCGGCCACTTGGACTACTTATAGGACGGGATATGATCTAGAAAAACAATCATAATGTGTAGGCAGGCCAAAGACGTTGTCGAGCTATTTTTAAATCCATGTATGTAAAACGATGCGTGTACGTATTTTATAATCAGATAAGGCTCAAAAGTAATCCACCCATCTCTAGCGGATAGCAATAAGTACGAGGCAAAAGCAATAACACTATTTCCAGATTTTCTAGTTCCCTCTGCCTCAGTTGCTTACCTGTAATCGTATGTAGATTGTATCTGCTAATAATCTCCTCTTCTAAATACAATCTATGCTAAAGATCGGAATTGTCGTGCAATGTTCTTCGGATAAATATAAATGTGAATAAAATTCATGAATGTAAATGTTGCTATGAATATAATGGTATTATCTTAAAATACAGGGAAATGCACAATCCGACTTATGCAGATTTTAAATACAGTGTTATGACGGATGCAAATAAGTAGGTAATAATGTTGAAGCGAATGCAGAGCGTTGCGCGGCGTGGAGGATTTTACTCAAAGCCGTCGTATAAAGATATCAATGTGGATTTGACTAATACTCGTTTAAAATTCAATTCAACTCACTAGGCGAGATCAAAGCGGCCGTAACTCTTGCCAGCGCGTACTACTAACAATAAAGTAATCATTACCAGTAGCACCGATAATAATTACTTTATTTAAATATCTGCGCGACTTTTGGCTCGTCTCTCCGAGTTCCCGCAGCTTAACCTTCACGGATATTAATTTAATTTATGATGCGAATTGTTATGTTCCATTTATTTTACGCATGTTTTGGTTTATTTTGACGGAGCGGTTTATTTAAATGTGGACCTTTTACACTTCGTCACAAGTGAGATAATCCAGTCTTAAGTAGAACTAGCGTTATACTGAGCACTTTGTTTGCAGAGCTTTATTAACAAAATAATTATACTATTACATCTGATTCATATGACTTGATGTTTTATGACTGTAGGTATAACAGACCGTTGACATACATCGGTAATTTTACTAGTCGTAAAATTATAAACACGGCTAATTTTAATTATCCAATAAGTTAAATGTTATACTACAAACCAACCATATGTCATCTGAAAATTATGCATCAAATCGTGTGTTACACAGCAAATTAATGTAGTTTTTAATTTCAACATGTGTTATTGAAAATGATAGACGTCTATCAAGTGTGTCAGAAAGATCATACGCGTGTGAATATCAGCGTCATCTAAGTTATCTTGCAGCCGTCGAAGACAACACACCATGCTGACTACTTCCGGCCTAGTTTTCGTTCTCTTCGCCCTTGTAAGTACACTGTTTACCGCCACACTTATTGTTTACTAACCTAGTGCTACATCGAGTGACGCAAAATTAATAGATAAGCAGTAAACCTCTTGCCTAGAGCCATATATCATGATGGATTACCTTAATTAACGTTAACTAACACACTAATATGACAGCACACTAGTCGCCGCCGCTAAGTTTATTACATTTGTGAGTAAACTTTATAAATGATACAGTTCAATGAGCAAGTCGAGAAGTCAAGATATAATCAGTGCAGTCCAAGAAAGGAGGTTGTGTGTATTAATTGATTTATAAGAACACATTACGGCCAATTAAAGTTTTCTGACCAATTACATGGACAGTTTATGGTCTCGCCGCTTTTATTATGTAAAGTTGTGAACCGACGTTATTTGACTTGTCGCATTCTGTGGCAGCGCGCATTTGTTAGGGAGAGAAGTCAAGATCGTTACGCCCACATTTCATTAGTCAAACTACTGAATCCTCCATCGTTTACACTTCATTCGTGTGTATTTAATTCGACTGTGCTGTTACGGTTAAATGTTGTTTTATAACTTTTTAAACAAACAGGCGTAGTTAGGTGCGCAGATGTTGCGTTGCTGGGTGCGCGGGTCAATTGTTCATGACAGTGAGGCAACTTGTCCAGTAATCAGAGGCGTATAAAACACAGTTCAAAGCCCACTGTTACCGCTCACTGACAGGTGACTCGTTAACTCGCGCTTAATCCTAATTAATAGACTATTAGTCGACGTTTTCAATTACCACTTCGAATGATTTATAATAACCGTACACTAAGTATTTGCTGATTAATGTCCGTGGCATTATTGTGGTCACATTCATAAATAGGATTAATGCTTTGAAAACCTATTAATTATTTATCAATGTTTCTGGAAATTAAAATAACATGCGCTGTCAAAATATTGTGGTATGCGTCTGGGTTTTAATTACAAGCTATTTTGTTATTTAAATTTGAAGAATCATTTTTATTGCCACATTAGTAAGCATCGAGCACTCCAATTTATTTGCTCTTTTACGGTGTTCCGCACATTATTAGCAAATTGGCGTCGCTTTGACATAAATTGCTATTTTCATCGTCCACTAAGTTTCGTATAAAGGCATTAACGGCAAATAAAAATACAAACGAAGCTTTTAAGGATATACTTTGAGTATGACATTATGGCAAACGATGTACTGTTTCAAAGTTAAAGGTACCGCAGACAGGCGCAGTGGCAACGAAACGAACATAATTTATATAGACATTATTCTACGTATAGTATGCCTATTTATCTAATTGTTTTAAGTGTGTTCTTTCAGATATAAGTTGTAAACATTCGAAGTTATGACTGACATAATAGAGAATCTAAAGTTTATTTTTGTTTGAAACGGTTTTGCCCCGTCACAGTTCTTAAAGGGTTCATTGGAAGACCAGCGTCGCACATCTGACACTACAGCCGAAGCAAATTTTTAGAGTTGTGACGCTTACACCTAGATAATATTATATTGTGTCTGTATGTATATTTGTTTTATGTATCGTTTCTCAACTGTCTCAAATAAATAGTATTCTTTCTATATCTGCGCTTTTCAATACAATTTTAATTTGGTGTCTAGCAGATGAGTCGTTGTATAGCGTAAAAACTCACTAGCAAGACACATTCATCTTCATCCTAATTAAAAAAGGAATGACTAAAGATAGGAAGAAAGTAATGACGGTAGTGTAATTTGGGGATTACTTTTAGTAACTTTTACGTGAATACGTGTTTAAAATGAGCGGCCCCTGCAGAAGGGTGGGCTTACGGACGGCGAGCCATATGAAGCTCCAGTAAAGACCAAGCCCAAGTCGATGACGCGCTGTGTTTCACACGTTCCTCAAAGAGA
Organism: Leucania comma; assembly: GCA_958295575.1. NCBI lineage: Eukaryota > Metazoa > Arthropoda > Insecta > Lepidoptera > Noctuidae > Leucania > Leucania comma. The sequence goes on along the minus strand of OY282480.1, from coordinate 12,653,269 downwards.
TATCAACAAAAATAACGGGACTAGTTTGGGCCGATGCTTGTCTGGGGTGCGGATTGTTCGAAAGTGTTACTGTGACCCTCGCAAAGGGCAACTGAAAGAACCGGTTGGTTTAACCAGTAAAAGACTGACACTCCTTATCGCTCCACTCAGAGCAGGAAAAGTGATTTAATGAATTCCCACATAAAAACATTACTGCCTGCTGGGGTTAAGGGCCGTTTTCTGAGAGGAAGGCTCAGCCCCGGCATGAAAGGCATGAAGGAACAGGTTTTTAGTCAGTAAGAGTCTGACACTACTTCCCGCTCCACCCAAGGGCGGGACTTGTCATTGGATGATTTTACATACCATAAAAAAAAAAAAAAACTGCCAGTAATTTTACGCGATAATATGTGGATAATGCAGTGGGCTGCAATATTGTAAAATCATTTGTATTGTCTTTTTTTTCTATATACGTGTATTGTAGCATTGTATAAATAAAATAAAAAAGGCTTTACGCACACGTATTCAGTAAACAACTAAACTCTACTTTTTACGTTCAAAGGGTGCTGATGTGCAGTCTAACCTTTAGATTTTCATATAATTTCATTTAAATTAACGTCACCGCACGCACTGCTGTCGCACTGTCGCATCGCACCTTTATTTGAGACAAAGACTTCGGAAGCAATAATGTCATTAGTTTGGACCTTTCAAGCAGCATTACCATAAATTTGTTGAGTGCTCAATTACCTTGCATTTGTTCATGTTTGGGTGCAAGCCAACGTATAAGAACGAAACGTAGGCGGGATAACACTAAATATTTTTGTTGCCCATCGAGTTGAATAATAATCTACTAAAATAGATATAAACATCATTTTATTTGTTACTTCCTCAACACCATAATGTACTTACTACAGTAAAATGATGATGTAGTAAGTACATTATGGCTTGTGAATTATAGTGATGCAGAAACATAACAAGACATGTCAGGTAACTGTTCCGACCTACGTGTTGTAGGTCGCGAGTTCAAACCCAGCCAGTCGCATTGCTTTGTGTAATTTATTTCATCACCACTGCTCTGAAACGGAAATCGGCATGTACTAGAACCAAAAATACGAAGACATGTTTTTTTTTTTTATGGTGGGTAAAATCATCCAATGACAAATCCCGCCCTTGGGCGGAGCGGGAAGTAGTGTCAGACTCTTACTGACTAAAAACCTACCCCGTTCCTTCGTAGCCTATCGTGCCGGGGCCGGGTATTCCTTTCGGAAATTAACCCATGAACCCAGTAGGCTTCGACCCTGCCTGCCTGCAGTTAGCAGGCTGGGCCTCTTCGGTGTGCTGACAGGGTGTGCCGTAGGCGCGGGCTTGAAGACGGCGTGCAATGGGTAGCACGCTGTCCGATCGTCCGGTAACCGATCGGACCGAGCCCAAGTCGTCGACGGCGCGTTCTGTTCCCGCGCGCGTCAAGGAGCTGTCAGCAAACCGTAGAGGCCCAGCCTGCTGGCTGCAGGCAGGCAGGGTCGAAGCCTGCTGGGGTCATGGGTCAGCTTCCCACTGAGCTCGCGTGGTGGATTACGGCCCATTCCCGCTCTTAGAGAGGAGGCCTGTGTCCCAGCACTAGAAATATTAAAAGGTTGATTAATGCTATTATGCTATGAAAAAATATAAAGGGTTTTTCAATAGGGACGCTCGAAAATTGACAGCGAATAGCGGCTATTTTATTAAAGCGATAGATTTCAATTTTATCATGAATACATAATTATTTAACTGCGGCAACATGGAACGCTACACGCTCTAACGCAAAGAAATTGTCTAATTTATTATCAAAATTAGTTTTTTGTTCGCCTAACGTTGAATCTTGTGTGGTGGCGACATCAATGGGCCACTGAGATCGTGTGACTTAATAATTTTCTGTAAACTACGTGAAATCTCTAGTCTATACAGACAAACCACAGTGAATTGCTGTTTTAAAGGCCAACATTATTCACGTATTTCGTCAAATTGAATCCCATTTATGTGAAGATGCCCAAGATTGGTCCACCAGAATACAACATCTACAGCGGAGTTGCGGAGGCCTTTTGGCTGAAATTATTTTCCTTATATAGGGTGACTGGTAATTAGTGTCTGATACTTAAACACGTGATTGTAGTAATGATAACAAACAACTTTTACTATGGAACCAAACCTGAAATCGCAAAAAAAGCAGGTTCAGTAGTAGTATTTTGACCAGTCAGGCGAACATAAATATACCTACTGACTCGTAGATTTTTTTTCGCGATTTCAGTTTTGGTTCCATAATAAAAGTTGTTTGTTATCATGACTACAATCACGTGTTTAAGTATCGATCAATTACCAGTCACCCTATATAATGTCATCGTAAATGCTTAAAATTATCATAAAAATTGTGGTAATATCATTTAAACAGGTTGTTTTATTACATTTCAAAGTTCAAAAGCTCTGTACAAAATAGTTTATAATATTATCATAATGACTCATTTTCAGACATCGGTCGTAACATAATTAAGCTCTATAAACGTGTGTGAAACTACAAATAGATAACATTGATTCTCATAAGATCCTTTTACAAGATAAAATGTTAATAAAGACAGTGTAACCGTAAGTGGTTTGTCGCATTTAGGAATATTATAGGACCTGGCGCTAAAACGGTCACTTTACGTGAATACACAATTGAGAATGTGGTTCAATAAGTAGATCTATAAGAATATAGTTGTTGCGTTTTAGTATGTTATTAAAGGTGTATTAACCTACCAAAGTTTTATTACATATAAAATGATGTGAGGATAAAATTCTGCGATAGATTTTATGACTAGAAAAGCTGAAATGAATGAATGACGGGGCTAAATAATGTGAATTGGTGCAGTGGTTGAGTGATTGGATGCTGCACTAAGTGTCGCGAGTTCGATTCCTGAAAAGAACAAATATTTGTATGGCCTACTGATGGATGTTCCGAGTCTGGGTGTCTTTTGTATGTGAACTACTATGTTTGTGAACGCACACACGATACAATTCCTATAATATGGGGACGGCTAAAAGCACAGCGGGATGATGAAGGGCAAAAGAAAAATAATAATTTCACTTTAATCACGTTTATTTTCGCTTTGTTAATTGGAAAAGACGTCTAATCGTTCATTTTTACAACGTAACTAATTATAACGATAAATATATTGGTCGTATTCCTTAAAGGAGGTTTAAAGTTCATTGACCGCTGATAATATGCTAAAATGAAGCAGCAATACCTTCTTGAAGTGAGAAATTTATTGGAGTCCGTTATTTTTATATCTTTTTCGTATTTATAGGTAATATTCTAGTAGAATTAAAGTCTGCAAAAAAAAAACGCTGGTGTGCATTTACTTGTTAAAGCTTGTTTTATGAGAAAATATGCTGAGCGTTTTTGACGGAACGAACTAAGTAAACTTTAATTTAATTACCGTTCTTTTTGCACCATAAATTGGTAGGTTCTTGCTTTTTTCTGAACGAAATAACCATTTGAAGAGCATTTCAGGATTAAAATAAAGTCGAGACCTGAGTTTGTTTCGGTGTTTCTTCTCAGGGTAGTCAGCTAGAACACCGGCCAAAAATATTGACGTGTAAAAGTACCCGCATCAGGCAGAGGCAACGGGGCGCTCGCCCCAGCCGCCGCCGGGATTCCGATCCCGATTTCCGGCCACCGTAGGCGCGGGCTTGCGGACGGCGTGCAATGGGTAGCACGCTGTCCGATCGTCCGGTAACCGACCGGACCGAGCCCAAGTCGTCGACGGCGCGTTCTGTTCCCGCGCGCCTCAAGGAGCTGTCAGCACACCGAAGAGGCCCAGCCTGCTAACTGCAGGCAGGCAGGGTCTAAGCCTACTGGGGTCATGGGTTTATTTCCGAAAGGAGTGCTCGGCCCCGGCACGATAGGCTACGAAGGAACGGGGTAGGTTTTTAGTCAGTAAGAGTCTGACACTACTTCCCGCTCCGCCCAAGGGCGGGATTTGTCACGTGTAAAAGTATTTTTAAACCCTATTTGAAAAATAAATATCATTTTCTTTACTCATACGCTGAAAGTAGGTCTAAAGTTGCCTGAGGAGCGGGTTGAAAGTAATACTTTTCGTCCCTAGGGAGAATCACTTTCAACTGACAGCTATCAAATTATAAAAAAAAAACTAGTTCTATCTGCCCATAAATTCTGTTGATCTATGTCTCAACTTTCTATACAGCCAGTCATTTACAGCGCGATCTAAAATTGAAATTAAGAGATAAGTATCTATTTTTTTTTTTTAATTACATAATTATTTATAATTTATTTTCAATAAATTCTTTAATTCTTTAAAACTAACATAGATATGAGAAATAGTTACCATTTTTCACTGATAAAAATGAAAAATGATGGCTGAATAGCCGATTGACCACAAAAAAAAAAATGGCGGGAAACTTGATGTAGGATTTTGTTTATTGGTAGGTACTTTACTAAATCTTTGCTATAAGATTTTTTTTTAATTACACAATAATCAGATTCAGTTAAGGATCAACGCCTGATTCTTAAGAGAAGAGGTTAAAGCAGTAGTCGGAAACTTTTTACGGCCTAAATCAAAAGAAACATACCTAAAATCATACGATGACCTTTGACGACGACTCAGGTTTTTATTTTTATTTTCTTTTTATTCGTAATGAAAAGCACAGTGTTTACCTCGGGTGAAAGGCTTATTTAGACCCTCGAATATTAGCGACCTCGCTTCGCTCGGACGCCAAACTTCTTCTCGGGACTAAATAAGTTACTTTCACCCCTAGGGTAACAATGTACTATTATTTCCCTAGCCTCTTTACAACTAGTTTCTGGTCAGCTTTCAGTCCAGCCATATGCGGCTGAGTACATGTATGTTATGTGAAAAGATTGCCTATCAGACCTCTATAACCTAGTCACTGGACTGGAAAGTGGCGTGAAGGTAGGTTTCTCCATATAAAAGGACCCCGTTTCATCCCTTTGTAGGGTGACTTTTGGAAAGTCCTTTATTAGTGCACGCCTAAGTCGTAAAAGGAAGCCTTGTGAAAAATTTCACATTCCTAGCCCCAGATTCGATTCAGTTACTGATTCTGAACAAACTATATTCAGCTTTCGCATATTACTAAAGATAATGTTGTATATACTAAAGATGGTCTGATTTTTCTGGCGTCTGATTACCTATAACTATTGTTAAAAATAATAAAATGACAATCGGGACCGGTAGGTACGGGGTATCAGTAATGTCCTAGATAAACTTGTAAAAGTACATATGAATTGAAAAATTCACATTGATACTTGCCCGGTTTCTAACCCGCAACCTCATGCTTGAGAGGCGGGTGCCTCCACCCGTAACAACTGGGCCATCACGACTTTATTCGACGGAATTTTCAAATTCAATTAAAATAATTAAACACACCAATCAGTAGAACCATTTTGGTATCCACAACATATCAATCGACGAATAGAAACATGTTTACCCTATAATAAGATAGTATCCATCGGTACAATATTTTCGTCCGACTTAGACTTTCCCATCGGCTTGTTAGAATTCCTAATCAACATCGTAAATCGTACTTTGTTAGTTGACGATATGTGTGTACAGTCAACAAAGAAGATGAGTATCCAGGCTAATTAGAACTACTCATTGATCTATCATGTGCATAATGACGAACTCAAGTTCCTGTGTCCCTTAGATGGGGCAGAGGGCGCCCACAGTGCGCCGTCATCTATTTCAGTCTTGAGCTACACGCTTAATTTTGCTTCTTTAGGTCTTCCTCATTTTCATTTTTCATTTACCAAAGTTCTTCGTCTCTGTGATGATTGTTTGTCGCCAGGTCTGCTTATGGTTGCCACGTTTACACTTTTCTTGAGGGTTCCAGTCTAGTACTTGCCTTGGTATTTGTTCTGTTCTTGTGCACTTGTTCAGGGTCTCTTCGGAGCGTATGGCTGATCCAGTTACATGTCTTCAATCGTCAAATTAATTAAAAGACAAAATTTTATGAAAAAAGATTGCCGCGTTACATTAGTTTTCATGAAACAAGGTCGTCGCTTTGGTGTCACATTGTCTCATTTCACTTGTCTCTGGAAGTCTTAACACCAGTTTCAGAATCTATTCATACAAGACTAACATGCTGTCAAAATCATGTAAGCTAATATATGATTGGCTGCCAATAATAAGATACCTAACAATATAAAAAAAAGGAATTGAGATTTGACAAAATATTAAATACATTATCAGAAAGCTGGATTTGAGAGCTACTAGTCTATAAAATAACAGCACATATGTTTGTATATAGGTATTTTTTTTTCTTGTAAACCAATTGAGTCGAGTCGATTTGTCGAGTGTACAAGAACAAATAGAGTGTTGTGGACATGGGCGAACAATGCATCGTAGAGCGACCCATTACGATCATGAACCATTGTATTATGATCGTCCTCACTGAGCATCTCGGTCTAACAGTACAAGTAAATTACTTTGTTCCTACTTGTCTTACGATCGGGATTAGAGAGTCATCTGCTCTAGTTGGTGTAGTGGTTTTGTAACTTTTCTGTAGCTTTTAGTTATTGTATGGCTTGCTCTTATTCATCGGTCACATTTTCAAGGACCTTTCGACCAAAATAGCGTAATTATCTATGGTTCTTATGGCTTATTTGAGATAGAAACAACATCCACTGTCTTATTCTTTAATAAATTCTATTTTATTTCATTTAGAACGCCGAACTCTGCTCCTAACTAAAAAGGTTCTGCCCATTTATGAAGAGTTAGCTAATTTTAACTTGCTACCCTGAATACTTAATCCAGGCTTATGATAGACATCAATGTCATCGATATGTACGTGTGTATGTGTTGGCGATGACTAAATCCGATACCTTACAAACCTACGTGTCGGCCATATCAAAATTTATTTTCTAAGAGGTTGAATTGAAATCTGCACTTCTGTCATCAAAATGATTAAAATGTCTTACTCAAGACGGTTTTTCAGAAAAACAATCAGATTTTCCAAGATCTGTACTGTAGGTGCTTTTGTATTAAGAATATTTCTTAAGTTTCTACTATGTTCTCAGGCGGTGGGTCGTGAGGGCGTGCTGTCATCGGCAGCATCGCGCGAGCTGCGCTGCGGGCGGCGCCTGGTATCGGGGTTGTTTTCCCGACCGCGCCTGCCACTCGGCTACTCCTACGTCACAACCGTGCCGCGCGGCGCCTGCCGGCTTAATGTCTCGGAGATCATACCCACTGAGAACTATATAGGTTTGTACAGAAAACACACATTATTAGACACCAGGGAGAGCAGGCAATGCCATGGTCAATAGACATGGCCGAGAAATTGAAGAAGCAAAATACGTGCCGATGTTGATACTAAAGGTGGTTAGCTCAAGATATAGGGCACTTAACACGTGGCTTACCGCAGGTCATGCTTGCACGGCTACACGTCTACGCGCAACAGATTCAGCTGTTAGCGATAGTGATCACACAACACTTTTACAATCAGAATCAAATCAAAATAAAAAATCTAAGCATTTATTTCAAATAAACCATTTACAGGCACTTTTGAATTGTCAAGAAGTCAGTCGGTAAAAAAAAAGATGCCAGATACTCATTGCAAAGCGCAAGATCTCTATGGATATATTGGAAACATAGACGGACAGGACAATAGTTACTTTTAAATCACTCAGACCAGTAGGACCCAAACATTAATCACGAAGTTAATGAAAAAAATCTACAACTGATGAATAGAAGTTACTCATTTCATTTACCATTCTACAATGCAAATAGTCCTTTGATAAAGACTAATGTACTGTGAGGTTGGTCTGGTTGGTCACTTATCAATCAGTATTGTAGGTGGAGTGGTTTATTAATCAATTGAGATCATTTCCCTCCATCAGGTACCAATATTAATACGATCAGCTTTCAAAGTGATGCAAAACCAATTTTCGAACTTCACTGACGTTTAGTTTATAACGTGTCCATCCAAGTAATTAATGTACGTAAATGTGGCACTGAGTTGGTTGTTAAACATCTGTGAGAAAATGTAAATAGAGGTGCCAGTTGCAAATCGATTATCGATCACATCAAAGGTCACATTAATACTGCAAATGTACGAGTACTTAGTGTTTGATGTGTATGGTGCACTTGCAGCTCTCAAGATCTCCAACGGCTCGTACATAATGAACGGGGAGTTTGCGGTGTCGGCGGCGGGCACGTACGATGCAGCGGGCGCGCGCTTCCTCTACTCGCGAAGTGGCGCTAGAGACAGTGTGACAGCGCTTGGGCCCATACACCACCCCATCGATATCATGGTAAATAATACCTTCTGTACCAATATTATAGACAGGAACGAATTGTATTTTTGGATTATTGTATTTCTGTTTGTAATTAATAAATTTGGTAACTCTTTGACTGATTGGAATAGAATAGAATAGAAGAAAACTTTATTGTACATCAAAAAAGTAAAACAAATGCAAATTGGTATTTAAAAACATTTTTACACGTCAATTTTTTCGTCAGTTTAATTTAGATGAGGCCGGTATAGTACACACTAAAAGCTGACTACCCTGAGAAGAAACACCGACACAAACTCAGGGGTCGGTCTCTTTTAAAGTCCGTACAGCAAACATGTAATGGTCAAATCATATGAGAACCATGCAGATTTGTGTCCGAGATGGTCTTTTGAGGAAAGAACCACATAGATTTGAGTGGACCTATTCAGTCAGTGTAAGCATTTGTCAGTAATCTTATAGAACTTAAGGCTATTAAGGAGTTCAACGGTTGATCGAAAAATAACAAGGAAAGGACATTTGGGTAGGCCGCAGAAAATACTCAAATTGCGGGACATACGTCAACATAACTGAAAGGTAAAAAAACGATTCACATAGTCCTCATATTTTAAAAAATTTTACTATTTGAAAACTACTTTATCACTAAGTGACATAGCTTATATGTTTTTTAATTTGAAGTCGGTGAAGTCACTGGCAGAAGAATATCACAGAAAATAACCATTCAGAAAACATATTCAGTATAACAAATACATATATTTAGGTGTTATTCATGAACAATTTGGATCGTAGCAATACAAATTTATTACAACTATAAATTGTTTTATAATCTATTACAGGCAAATCGAAGAAAAATAAATGTATCTTTTATTTTCAGATACTTTATACGCAACCGAATCCAAGTATAAAATATGAGTATTTTACGGAATCACTACCTGGTGAAATTGAAAGTGAAGCGGTTACGAAAATAGATTTCCCTGAAGTGACACCTAAGTCTGCGTCGAAGCATTTTCGAAGACATCATAGTTACGAAGTTTTCCCGAGGCCGAATGGCCCGGCAGCTAGAGAGCCAGAAATGACTTTTAGCGTCGAAGATGATATAGATACGGATGTCGTGGTCCTGAATAGAAAGTTTATATGGAAGATATTGTCTTACTCTCAATGTACTAGGACCTGTGGTGGAGGTATTCAAGTAAGTCCAAATTTACAGTTCTTACCAACAGCCATGGGGTAAAATAAAACTGGGGCTCCTTTTTTCTCTAGGATATCATGTTCCAGAAGGGAGTATCAAATTTTTGCTGAACCTAATGAGTTGCCATAATTAGTGCTGCAAACTTTTTTTTTTTAGGTTTCAAAGGTAGGAGAATTTTTTGCTAGTTGAATAAGGTTTGTTAATTAGATAGATAGATAGATAGATATATTCTTTATTGTACACCAAAGATAAAATTACAATAGGAATTAGATTTGGCCTCTTCCCTTTGGGGTCCCGGGCCACTGCTCTGCTTTTCCCTTCGGAAGCTACGCCGTTGTTCTTACCAGTTTTTACCGTCTTCACCTCTTACTAAATATTGACCTGGCCACAAAATACTCTAGACACAGTAACTTTGGCCCACATGCTGTCAATCGGACAATGAGGCGTCTAGTCGGTCTGACCGATAAATACCTAATTGAAATCAATCTGTAGCAATGCTTTATGATGGGAACAGTTAGATAGGAGATCGTTTTTGGGGGCAATTGGTAAAATGATCTTGATTTTTCTAGAAATCTGCGTACTTAGGACAGAGTGGAATTTTGCAACGCTACCAGGAGAGAAAGTATTCAAATTACTTGAGACAGAAAAAAAAACCAGTTACAAAATTCCACCCTGTTATGTATTTTGATCATTACTATAATGAACGAATCAGCTGTTGTTTGTTTACGGCAACAGAACTCATTCGGGATATTTTTGGCTCGTATTACATGAAAGCTTGGGTTCGGTTCCCAGGACAGGGCAAATGTAATTAGGTTTTTCCATTGGGAATTTCTCAATAGCAGCCTATAGGATTTGTGTTCGGTTGATGGCAATAAGCTCACCCTCTAAATCACCAAATGCCCTCTGCCCGCTCTGGAACATTTACTGACAAATTCCTCCGTGTTTCTTCAGTTGCCTTTTGTATTTCAAGGCCGTGGCTTCTTACGACTATTTGACAGGCCTGTTGGTCCAGTGGTTAGTGGCTTTGATTGCTGTGCTAGAGGTCGTGGGTTCGGTTCCCACCCAGGACAAATTTGTGTGATGAAAAGGATCATTTGTTCTGTGTGTTGGTGTCATTTATCTATAATATGTATATATTTAGAAATGTATAAGTATGTTTATCAGTTTTGGTTTGGGGCTAGATGATGTTGTGTGCAAGTTGTGAGATACTTGTATTATTTCCTACCTTATTATAGATATACCCTTGCCTCACTTTTCGTATGTCGCTACTTTTGTACTAATTTTAGCTCGGCAAGTACCGTTGCGTGGAAGCGACCGCCATCAACCGTGAGGTGTCTTCTGTGCATTGCTTCGGGTCCGCTCCCGCGCCGCGTCGCCGCCGCTGTGCGGCCGTGCCGTGTCCGCCGCGCTGGAGGGCGGCGGCCTGGTCGGTGTGTCCTCGGTGCGGACCTGCTACCAGGACCAGGATTGTAGGATGTGTGCAGGACCATTCCAGAGGAATTACTAAGGTAAGTTATATTGGTACTCTTTAGCTCGGCTAGTATCGGCTTGAAGTTGTACTGCGCCCCGCGTCGCCGACATTATTTGGGCAAGTTGTGCCCCCATGCTAGAGGGCGGCGGCCTAGTCCGTGACTCCGTGTGTCCCTGGTACGGACCGCATACTGGGACCAGGATTGTGGGATGTATGCAGGACCATTCTAAACGGATCACAGGGTGGTATTGATACTTTTTAACTCGGCTAGTACATGTTTTCCAACGGTAGTAGAAAATAGTACAGTTCAATAAAAAAAGGTTGACTGTATCACTGTGGCTTATTTTTTTAGACAGTCTCAATAAGTAAGCAGCCAAGTCTGTCTTTTATAAAATGAACTAACCCAGTCTCGTTTTTTCTTCATTTTATAAGAGACTTCATTTAAAAATATCACCAACTACTTTACAATAATGTTTAGATGAAGAAGTAAATTGGATCTTATCTAATCTTCATGATAATCGGATTTCATTTGTCAAGAATGACATCTTAGGAAAAGCAAAATCTCTTTTCTAAACTTTTCCTTGATACTCGTATTTGGAATAGGTTACACATAAGGATCTTATATACCTTACGGACTATAAAATTCTTGGTTACACATTCATTTTTTGTTAACTGGAAATAGGCACCTGATTCTAATAAAAAAATTCATCAACAATCCTTTGTTTTTAGATCAGCGACCAAAAATGTCCTCTAACAAAGCCTCCGACCTCAGAAAAGTGTAACATTCCGGATTGTGACAAACCTTCTGGTGACGAAGTGAGGCAGGTTTCAACCAAGCGAGTGACGAGGCCTCGGGAACACACGGACACTTTCAGAGAAGGACCAGTGTATACCGTCGCAGTCAATAACACGGAACTGGATGTTGGTCCTGAATACTCGTTTAGTGCTGCAGCTGGCTGGCTCTATACTGATTGGTCTGAGGTAAGTTGGTGTCTGGCGTGCCTTAGGGAATCAAACACGAAACTTTAAACTCTATATATAAGTAAAGCAAAAGCTTGTATTTATTTTCTGTGGTTGTATCTACTTTTATAAACTAAATATACAGGAGGACGTGAAACCTACATCTTTGCAAGCTGTCCTGTGTTAATAGTTACTATGAATTTATTTAAAATTAGCTACTGCTACTGCCAACGGTGAAAGTAGAATATATATGCTTATGTAACTCAATGATAAAGTAGCATTCAGCTGGTGAAAGAATTTTTAAAATCGATCCAATAATTGTTTAGTTTATTCATCACAAACAAAAATGAAAACTTTTCCACCATTCCTTTTTTTAATATTAGCATAGACTAACTGACTCGATTGATATTGTCCTGTCTTAGCTATGAACTGTTAAACGCGCGAAGGTTATAGTCGTAGTATTTTTTTTTAATATTTAAATTATGTTCCCATTTTTTTTTAGTTTTTCTTTCCGTGACAACCTTCTATAAAGTTTTAGGAAACGTAAAAAAAAAAAATATGGTATCCGTAAAGTCATTCTCAAATTACAGCGTGATCAAGATAAATAAGGATTTATTTTTTATTTATATAGAAGATTTGATGGGTATATGAAAGGTTAAAACCATCCATATTTATCTCCAGACTGTATTTAAAACTATGTGTCTAGCAGAAGCTGCACAAAGGAGTAGTAAAAAGATTAAGTTTGGAAACTTTTAACACTTTTTATTATTCAACATTTTAAACATGCTAACTAGATTCATTGTTAACTTCAAAACTTAAATAACTTGGTTAGATACATCTGAGCTGTCGCGAAATGTATTCATAAAACTTTCTTCTTTTTTGGAATATTTTGAAGAAAGTTCGTGTTATGATGTTCTTAGATTTTTACGTTCTGTAGTAGAGTTTTTATTCTAAAAAATAGAAATACAAGAAGGCAGCAAGCTATTCTCGAAATTAAAACTCGATTGCAACATCTGTGCGGAAATTGCAGTTCGAAATTCCGAATTCTGCAAAATAAACCTTCGGCATATATATTGCTTGGCTTTCCAAATGGTCAAAGTCATTACCTAAATGCACCATGATTTATTTGCTGTTCTATTTTTTGCTCAATAAGTGCTTTTCTTGAAACAGAAATAACATGGCGATATATTGCAACAATGCATTGAGTAATCGCATACATGGAGGTGGCTTATAATTTATTGTGCAGATAAGAGCATGTCAGATTTGCTTATTCAAATGATACCATTGATTTAACTCGTAAATCATTATTATTAGTGAAATATCGCTTGTTAACATTATACTGACAAATAAATTGAAATTGTAATTCTCAATCCTAAAACATATGGTTCACTAAATTGATTCAAGTGTAAATCATCTATAAATCACTGAACTGCGGAAACTTATCGGTTTTCTATCTAAAAATTGAATTTTGTTGCGTCATTATCTTTTGTTTGATTCAGTGTAACGTTTTTAGATTTAGTTTCAATGAAGAACCCATTATCTTCAAACATTGTTTACATTGTATGCTAAACTAGTTACGCTTTCAAAGAAAATAAATAAGCTCATTCAGTAAACGATTGTTACCAGACCGTCGTTGTGTTCAGTATTTATTTACGTTTGTAGCTTTTAAGTGAAACTGACGGACTTAATTGATGCTGTAACTACTCTGCATAATCATACAACGAGGAGGGACTATAGAAATGAACGAAGATGAATATTTAGCAACTTTTTGTTCTTATGTTTTTGTAGGTTTTGAACTTTGTGTTCATAGAATTTAGTCATCATTTCAGTCGAAAAATGTACATTGTTGGACTTAGGCCTCCCCCAAGTGTCACTATAACGACCGATCCTATCTCGCATCTATCAGTTTCGCTCGAACCTCATCAGTCATCCGTTCACCTTCCAACACTACGTTGTCCGGTAGGTACGTGGTCGCCACTCCAAAACCTTTTGGCATCTGTGTTTTTGGCCCATTGACCATTTGTTCTACGAGCAATCTTGATACTCCTGCGGATATCTTCATTTCTGATGCAATCAAGAAACTCCGAGCCCTTTCCATTACCATTGCGAATTTAGTATTGTTCTGTATTGTATAAGAGAAAACATGTTATTAGATGTCAGTCACTCTAACTTACAGTTCTATCTGTTTGTTCTAGCTTTAAGTCCTTCATGTCATTTGCAGTACGATCAAAATATGTTAGCCACTCTGAAGTTGCCATTCTGAACCTATGCGCTTCGAGTACCTATGCGCTATAGCGCATAGGTACTCGAAAAATACGCATTCACCATATGATTCATTAAAGAATTACTGCACAGCCACTTGTTCAAAGTTCGGAGCGGTCAAGATATGTATTTCGGCCGCACTGGCCATATTATTATAATGCTTTATTATGAAATTTCAGTTGTGGTGGCTTTGGCAGATAACAGTTAGGTAACAACGGTGTATAACATAACAACCTAAATCAATTTGATTATAAAGCTCAGTTTAAATTAAGTAAAATAGAAGGTATACATAGAGTAGAAACTGGATGACTATAGAGTTGTAAATGAAGTTTGTGCTCAAGCCTTTTGTATCATTCAACTTTTCGAGGAACAAAGAGAGTTAGAGGAACAAATAACGAAACGGTTTAGCAGCTTCATAGGAAATTAAAGTTTCGAGCCCCATTTTGTGTTTAAAACCTCCTCAGTACATCCTCCCCTGAGGGCCCGAGTGCCCATATCCTTTGAAAATATTTTCAAGCGGGTGGTTGTCATTTCCCGTGTTCCAAAGGGTGGTTTGGTACAACGTCGATAGTCGTCGTCTATAGTCTATAGTGTATGCGGAGATGCTTATTAGGATTATTGTAGGTCGAGGTTTTGATACCATATTAATGGTGTTTTTTTTTTTTTTTACAAAATATATTGTTAATATTCTAAGTCATTACCAATCCTATGGACAGCAAAGTGCCTTTAATTTCTTCATGGACCAGTAGCACTTCCACGTATTTTCGGTTCGGAGTGTTATTTTCTTGTCTTGCCTCATGGAAAAAGAATATTTTTTGACGAAATATTCTTGGATATATGGTATACTCTCCCCGCCCATACCGTGAAGGGGTCGATCCGATACATGAAACATTATCGATTTGTAAAGATAAAATAAAAATTAAAAATAAAGTACCTTTTTTCTAAAACTCGAATTAATATACGAATGTACAAAACTAATTTCTTTAAGTAAATATCAGCTGCGCGAGTTCAATAACCTGTAAGGTTGTAATCGGTCGTTGCGTAGTAACACGGGATTTAAACGATCAAAATTTAGCGGTGAATATTCTTTAAAGTACTGTTCGATATATATGATTTTGGTCATCGTCATGTTTTTTTTAGTAATTATATATCTTATAAAATTGTTTATTATTTGTTATTGTGATATTAGCTTTACATTTATTATATTATTTCTTGTACTTCTCAAGTCAAGAAGTCTTTTTTTTCCAATTCTCTTTTCGCAGGCATGCTGAAAGAATTTTCTTCAGAAATAACTACAATTTTCTTGTTTCCTTCTTGCCGTATATTATATGCGTGTACAAAAAAAAAAAAATGAAAGTAACTTAAAGATGTTTCTAATCCTGGGACTATTTTCAAATCAGTGTGTGGGTTGGTGCGTGGGAGGCGGAGTGCAAAGCAGAGGCGTCCGTTGCGCCGACCCTTCAGGATGCTCTCCGCAGAAAGCACCGGAGTCCTCCCGCACTTGTACCCCGAAGACTGACTGCGAGCCACTTGATGGACAGTGGTTTACTGGTAAATCTGAACTATTATATATAGAGCTATAAGATTTTTTTTCATCATTTTCATTTTATCTAAAAGACGTTCACTTAAATTTTAGACATAAGCCTCGCCAAGTGTCACCACAATGACCAGCTTTTTTTCGGAGGTGGAAAATCGTATAATGATAATCTCTCTCTTGCTTAAGGTGGTACGGGAGAGCGTGTCAACTTTTACTGGCTAAAACCCACCTATGTTCATTCAGTTGCCCTTCGACGACGAGTTTCTTATTCAGAAATTCTTCCGTGGATGTTTCCTTTAGATAATCTTTGGAAATAATTAGAATCACAAAAAAGTATATTTTTTTTTAAGGTAACTACAAATTTTCATTTTTTTTTTGAATTTTCGTAAACTAGCTATGAAATCTTGCTTCATGCCAAATTTCAGGATTCTAGGTCAACGGGAATAGCCTATGAATTTTGATTGCTTTAGAAGTGTCGAAATATACGTTTTTTGTGACATGAATAGCCGTATCTATTTATCGTTACCTTAGAAATTTGATTTTTTCACAGCTTCAAGGGACCGCAGACCTGAGTATATGTTTTTAATTTCAACTCGGTACCTCCACGTCTTCTTGAGATAAAGGGCCTTGACAGACAGGCAGACAAACGACCGCTTTTTTCCTTTTGAAGTACGGAACCTTAAAAACACGTCTCAATTGATGATAATTAAGCATTATGACTTTAATTTGTACATATTGCGAGGAGCATCGTATCTGATCGCTCATTATGGGTAAACTACTAAACTTTGCTAGCTTATTGCAAAGCAGATTACCCGATGCCCATAAGTAGACAAGATAAATATTGCAACTACTGAGGTAATGTCAACCACTGTGATGATTTATAGTTATATTTGTTTGTATTAAATGAAACTTCATGTGTATGTAGTACTTACGTAGTTAGTTACCTACCATTTGTTTTTGGCGGGATACCATTTAATTACTTCTCCCGTTCTGGGTGAAGAGGTGATTCGATTTTCTTCTATAATGCAGCCACTTATATAATGTAAGCAACAAAAAATGCTCCATTTATTCCTCCACATTACAGAAATGTAAAGCGAGGGTATATGACTGGTTACAGATGCAGAGCTATGATGAAACAGAAAACCTCTTAAAGTTGTAGTTTTTCCAAATATATCCTCTAGGCACAAAAAAAAAACACACTCTTCACAACTCACACACCCAACGCCCAATTAATTCCTAAGCTTGCATTTGTTACGGGATTTTTCGAAAGACTGGGATCCTAGAACGCAAAGGTCAACTGAAGGTATAGGTGGGTTTTAGTCTTAGATTAAAAATTAAAACAGCGGAAGATAGGTGACTTGCCTCTAGCGCGTGAACCGCTGAAATCAGGCCCGTCGCCTAATTTCGATAACGCGACTTCGCTCGCACGACAGCGCCGGCTCTCATCTCTGTCCTTGTCTATCAGTGACTGTAGGTTTGCAACTGTGATGACACTGATATAGACGTGAGAGTTTCGAGTCCAGGTTTTAGGTTTTCTGTTTGAGATGTTAGCGCGTAACGTATCTTCCACTAAAATATGTCAATTTCGGTAAAAATCTGACATTCGTCTGCCGCGTTAAAGAACTTACTAGGTGATTTTCAACCTTAAAAAGAAATTTTATGCTGTGTACCTACTGTAATACCTTGATACTCCCAGGTGACTGGTCTACCTGCTCATCTCCGTGCCGCGGCAAGCAAATCCGCGGTGTCCTCTGCATCGGTGGCACTGGCAGACATCTGAAGGACACGGCGTGTCGTGAGCCCAGACCTGCGGCTGAACGGGACTGCTCAGCCGACTGTATACCTACCTGGTACTACGGGGACTGGGGTCAGGTTAGTTGCTTTTAAAGGATCTTTTCTTTTTCTCATGTCATAAGTGTATTTTAGCTTAGTGGTTGATCGATTAGTTGCTGCGCTGCGGGTCGTGGGTTAGATTCCCGCAAAAACAAAGATTTGTATAGCCTACAGATAGGTGGTCCGGGTCTGGGTGTTGTTGGTTGTGTATATGAGTTAACGTGTTTGTGAACATACCCATGATACAGGAGTAATTCCTAGTGTGGGATGACGAAGTGTTTGTGCGGGTATATAAGACAGACATGTACTTAAATATAGAGCGGCGTAGAAATACGAGGTCGGGTTCTAGATAAAGTAATTTTTTTTCAGCAATAATGATTGCGAAACGTTCAAAATGTTTAGGATTGAACATAATTGTGAGTGACATTTTGGTTTCTATTGTCAATCTAATACATTTTCGTCTTTTTGACAATGTTTTTGCTGATAGAATGCAAATTTGGCTAGGTTCGTTTATGTAATCAGCTTGCTGCATGAATAAAATAAATAAATTTTATAAGTGGGGAAATATTTTATAAGTAGGAAATATTTATAACACTATTTAATTTGACAGTGTCCGTAAAAACCAGCCTGTATAAAATCTTTACCCTTCATACCAACTAAACAGTTAAAGAATCAAAATTACTTTCGCGGCATGTCCCGCAGAACAAAAAAAATCATTACTCAATACTTTATTGCGTTCAATGATGTTACAGAGTTGGTATGTTGTTTAAAAGATTAAATTATGGATCCTGTCGGGCACAGCAAAATCTGTTAAATAGGAGAGAGAGGATGAATATAATTTAATAAAATGTTAGGTCTAATTATTGCACTTTTAGTCAATTTATTATCTATTATTTAATTATTATTTTTTAAATAGAAAGCTGTGTGAATGTCACAAAACTTCGAATTTTTAGTTGGTTGATAAATGTATAACAGCATTGCGCCTGCTTTTATTGATTATTGCCCATTCTCTCTTCTAGAGAAAATGCCTGAGTCTCAGCTGTAAGTTGTAAAGTTGCATATTACATGACGTACTGATTAGTTGTAGTAATAAAAACGCGTTTGATGATGATAGCTTCTAAATCCAAACATGCCGCTAAAAGGACTGACATTGCATCCAATGACAAATAGTATAATTCTTCAGTTCCAATAAATCTATAGATAGACCAACCTTGCAGAATGATACTAAACAAATTGAACAATATTAAATAAACGTGTAAAAGGACACTCTTTGATTAATTGAACGATACAAAGGGAGCCTTGTGATTGATATTCTAATTAACGACGTCCACCATCCAGTTAACGATATAGCTTTTGACACTTCAACGTAACTCTTGATTACTTTATTACAACGACCTTTTCAATTCGAACGGGATCATGTGTTGCATAATGTTCAGGTTTCGGATTAATTTGTTAACCTATCATTTGTCAGTCTGAATGCAGTTGACAGTTTTGAGGTGATCTTTATTGATTGAACTAAATTGGGCAATGCTGTTCAGGTATAAGCTACAATGGATGAAGCAAATTTTGTAGTTTAAAATTTTGGGTACAGCGCCATCCACTGTAGCTTTTACCTGGTTTTTTAGTGTATGTATTCTGTTTGTGCAATATGTAGTTTTTGCACGATATTTTGGAATGGAAATCTTTTAGTGAGGTTCTGTTAGAAGAGAAAACCAAGACATTGTAAATATAAACATGCAACGCATATCCGTTACTCTGCAGTCAGCGTGTGAGAGATATAGTGAAATACATTTGTGAGAGATGCATGTGAGAGATAGTTATCATGAAGTATAAACTAAAAGCTTTAATCTTGTCAAATGTCATCCTACGACATCTTTTTTCAGTGTTTCTTTTTATAGGTAACTATAGGTTTTTTAAATTTTGATCTATCCTACCCAGTGCACCGGCAACTGCACAAGCGGCACAGGTATTCAGCACCGCTCAGTGGTATGCTCCCGCGGCGACGCTAGTGTCATCAATGAGGTCGAGTGCGGCACACCCAAGCGAGCGAGCCGCGCGTGCGAGCTTACCTGCGTCGACGCGGCGACTACGGCGCGTGCCGTCGTTGTGGCCACGCCTGCTCAGACACCGGCGCTGACCATAGGTGAGTAGATAATCGTATATATGTAATAGTCTCCATCTCTGTTATTTTCATTTTGCACCTCCATGTTGATCATAGTTTAAGGTTCTGCTTTGTAGGGCTGTGGGACCTTTTAAAAGAGTTACCGAGGCTCATGAATGCAAAGAAGGGACTTAGGCGGGGTTTAGTCAGAAAAAGTTTGACACGTTCTCTTGCTTCACCCTAGTGCGGGAATAGTATATTTTGATACAAGTGCAAAAAGTTTGCCATTTTGACCGAGGTGGAATTTGTATCGTAGGCGAGTGTGGTATGGAGCCGAGGGCTGCAGTGACAAATTTGCATGTGTAGCACGACACGGATTTAAGGTGTATTTTGATTCGTTACGAGAGTGTATAGTGAAGGTCACGCCCGTGCCGTGCAATGTATTATGGACATTAGAACGTTATTAATAGGTTTAAATTCGCATATTTGCTTTCGCAGAGTGAAATTTCTGTACTTGTACTATTCTTTATTCTGTGGTAATGTTTGACAGAGTCTCAAAAAACTGCAGGCGTCGATACTACACACATGGACACCCCACAGAGAACCGTAACAGCTAGGGAACATGCAAGAGGTAAGATAATGTTTAATGTATCAATATCCACCCCATAGCCCCAAATCTTATCCCCAGTTGCTCAAAGTTAATAAAATGTGTATCATGCCACATCATTTGCCAGAATTGTGTCATATCGGTCAATCAATCGCAATAGCTGTCGTTGTGATGTGACATAAGATTATCTTTACAGATACGTTACGTACTATTTATCTAATTGTAAGTCATACATAAATATAGAAACAAAGAATATCATTTCAATAATCTTTTCGTTTAAAATAAAAGAGCTCGATGCGGCTCGCCTGATAGAGTACGATGAGAAATGAGAGTAAAATGCGAGTGTAGTTTAAACACAATGTTTTAGCACTGATGTAAGTGACAGCACAGATGGTCTGTCCATTCATTTTTCTAGGCCTGTAATGTCTCAAATGATTAAATCCAGTCTTCCTATTCTTTAGCAAACTATTAAAATCATTCAACGTAATGATTTTTCGACGGAACTATTTATAGTGACATAGGTTTGTATCCATTTAGGCCTTCCTCAAGTCTTGCATCCATCGGATTCCCACAATCCTCACCTGCGGCCTTAACATGATATGTTAAAATGTGAAGCGTGCGAGCGAGAAAGAGGGATGGAACTATACACTCTATATAATCTCTTTACCAGTTCAGTTTGTTTCGTCAAAAAGATCGCGTTAAGAGCTTGTGGTAGGGCCTCTGGTCCTCGGTCCACTTTATGGTAGGCCTTTCAACACTGCATGTTCTGGTGCGGTTTCGTCACTACAGGACCTGTCAGCTGTCACTGAAGTTGTTGTCAGATTCTACGAGCGTATAGAATTAGAATGTTAAAGTGAATTGAAACTAACAAAATGGTTTTGTTATAGGAGACTGCGTAGACAAGCTAAACAACTGCTTCCTGGCGGTGCAAGCTCGCCTGTGCCACTACAAATACTACACCAACAACTGCTGTCACTCCTGCGGCGGCCGGTGAACACTGCTCCTTATTCATACAGCCTTTAAACAGGTCACCTAGTCGGTAATATGTCACATCTAGTTATAGAATAAATTAATAGTAAAAAAATTATTAATAAAAACTCAAACCAGCTATTGTTAATAGACTAGTGCACGTCATCATCAACGGTTGCATCACTGCTTACCATCAGGTGGGATCACAGCCAAGCACTGGTTTATATCGATTAAAAAAATATTATCATAATTAAATACGTACACAAAATTTTGTATCTGTGCTATTGACCTATGAAGAGTTCCTTTACCTGGAGCTAACTTTGGATGTCTATTCATATTCAAGGGTCCTACCATGAAATCTTAATAACATAATGAACCTGGTGTGAGAAAGGGATAGTGCTGTGCCTGTATAGTTCCATCTCGCTCTCACCGGAATGATAATGACTTGAAGACGTCACGGCAGGACCCGAGGTCATGCTTTCCATAAAAATGCATTGCCATCGGTAATAAATTAACATGGTAAAATTCAAACCCATAGGATAAGAGGAAATGGTTCTAATTAAACTTGCAAGATTTGACCAAAATAAACTTATGATAACTTTGCAAGCAAAAAGCTTGTAAAAAGTTTTCTGTGACAGGTGACTACCTTTTTTTTTTAAATAGAAATGTCGCTTACTCGGATATTCCACTGCCTTTAGACAAGTCAAACGCACACTATAGCTAACATATTCATAATGTCTATGCTACAACAAACAGCATTGCATACTACATGTTCAGCTCAAAAGACCGCGGGCTCTAAGACATATTATAAGATTTTCCTTACTATTTTGATTTGGGCTTCAACAAATACCTACTTTAAATTTAGTATGTACAAATAAATCTGATTTATTTGTAATAATTTTATCTTTGAAAGCTGTATAAAGACCCACTTTAACTTCATAAATGGATAAGCAGTTACTTGTGATTATAAGATTTTATTGGTTGTGGTAGCCATTACCATAGTGTGCGTTTATACTTAACTTTAAACTGCCAACTTAAATACTCTTGTATTTTTTTATATTATCAGTCTTCATTAAAGGGGAATGTTATGATTTTAAAAGTTGCTCTCTGGCATCAGTTTTTTTCTCAATTTTAATATTTGTCGCATATTTAGCCTCAGTTTCTGGAATGAAAATTATCGCAAAATTATCATGACGAAGAGCCAAGCGTGTATTTGCTGCCATGATTGGATGTTTTCACATTATGCGATAACAATGACGACACGATATCGTAGGACAGGTTGGTTCATACCACGAGATCGTCAGATGTATTAGACTATAAAACCTTATTTTTAGTATAATATACGAAATCCGAAACACGGGTCTAGTATTTTTATGCAAAGAATCTATGTACAAAATTTCATAATTGTATCATGAAAAATCACAAAGTTATAAGCTTGTTATCTTACTTGGTTTTCCACACAAACACATGGTCACCGGGCCATCTGGGCCATTGAGGGGTTGTTTTGCTCCCGCACCCAGATGTGCGCTGGTGTCTCATGCCTGTTATGACGCCAGGTCATAGCGGGCATTAGACACCAGTCTGACCTGTTTTATACTTAGTCTCGGTGGTGTCCGACTTGTGACCTTTTTTAAATATTTTTGGGAAAAATATAACTTGGTGTAAAAGTTACTGGAATCGATTCAGATAGATTCTGAAAAAACTATATTCAGGTTCCGCATATACTAAAAATAATGTTATATACATAGGTCCGGACATAGGCTGTGCGAAAATTCGACAGCCAATCACATCACTCGATAGTGTATTCACGACGCGGACTAGTTTTTGGCGGGATTTTATCAAGTGAAGTTCAGTGGTTGTTTTACTTATTCACAAATTGATTGTTAGTGGACATTGTAATGTACAATTAATGTGGTTTTGTATCTGAAGTACACAATTGTAGAATCATTGAAATAACCGCTATCTTGGTAAAGTGGAGCTGAGAATATTATCATATGGTTGATGTCACAGCGAAGCTTGCCTAGAATGCCGATTTGATATATTTGCTGCCAAATAATACTAAATATTGCATTGCTACATCCGCATTCCAAAGGAACTCAAAGGGACTGCAAAAACTTGCTTACCATCAAGTGGGATCGCAGTCAAGCATTAGTTTATAGAAATAAAAAAAAAACTAAAACCTACTTTCTAAATTTGACACTGGTTGAATGCACAAACCGTCTGAAACTAAAACAACAAAAAAACAAAACGCGTTGCTTTTTTTTCCAGAAATTGAGAATTCGAATCATAGTATATTAAGTTTTCCGACTTTCCCTCAAATAATATTAATGTAATTGCAATTAGTATTTTAATTAACACGTTTATTATATTTTGCTTATTCGGTGTGATATTTAAACTTAAGTATATTTTTATATGATCTAATTTATATTATAGTACAAGTAAAATCATGACTCAACTTAGTACTTAGGATATTACCAACGCTTCTAAGATAATATCAATGTGTTGTATTTTTAGTGTATTGTATTTTAGCCTAAGTTATGTAATTAGTGGTATTTAAGTGTAAATAGCTATAGTTCTTAAAGCAAGTGATGAATAGATGAAACTGAAACAAATGCTGACTTTTTATTTTGTGAACTTCCTTTTTTTATTAATACTATCTCTCTTGGAATTTCGACTCAAACGCCATTCAATGATCTGCATAGCCTTTTCCCAATTACATTAGATTGTTTTGGGGAGGTGGCTCTTGCTCTAGTGTGGAGCGAGAGGGTGTGCCACACTTTTACTGACTAAAACCCACCTATGTTTGTTCAATTGCCCTTTCCAGCCTATTCAGATACAGCTGTCTATCAGTATTATATATGGAGCGACTACCTATCTGACCTTGACAACCCAAAATACCTTTTGGTAAGACGGGCACCAGATTTTCTAGCATCGGATATTTGCAGTGCATTGCATCAGCCTTATAATGTTCCCACTGCTGGGACTCAGGCTTCCTCTCTAAGAGAGAAAATGGGCCGTAATCCACCACGCGGGCCCAGTGCGGATTGGTGGATGTTACATGTCTTCGAATTTGTGGTTCTAGGACATGGCGGTTTCCTCTCGATGTTTTTCTTCACCGTTTTTAAGAGCAGTGATGATGAAATGAATTACACAAAGTAATGCGCCTGATTGGGTTTGAGCCCACGACCTACAACTTTTAAGTCGGGACCGTTACCACTTGGGCACTCTGCTCTCATCTGATATAACCGTAAAAATTATCACATAGTCAAAGATCTACAAATGAAAGCCGGGACCAACAGCTTAGCAAACTTTTCGAGGTACGGCTTTTCCGTTTCTCGGCATGTTTTTTTTTTTTTTTTTTTTTTTTTTTTTTTTTTTTTTTTTTTTTTTTTTTTTATGGTAGGTAAAATCATCCAATGACAAGTCCCGCCCTTGGGTGGAGCGGGAAGTAGTGTCAGACTCTTACTGACTAAAAACCTACCCCGTTCCTTCATGCCTATCATGCCGGGGCTGAGCCTCTCGGCATGTAATGGATGATGACTCATTCCCAGAATTACTTGAATTTGCTTAACCTTGAAGATCGACCCGTTCGGCTCGTCGATGTTTTTACCACCGCATTCTTGTTACTTTTTCGGTGATCCAATAGGGGTTGATCTTTTAGGAATTTTCAATTGAATTTTTGGTTCGAGTACATGAATTTCCTCACTCTGTTCTCTTTCACTGTTTTGAAAGCAAGCTAATTAAATAAATTAAGTTACGTAAAGTGCCTGCCTGGCTCTGAACCCCGACCTACGACTCATAATTTGAGTCCATTTTCACTAGGCCACTACTGCTCCGAGAGCCTTGAAGTTTACTCCTTCATAGTCATGCAGCTCAACGGATTTGGTTGAACTTTGGCCATATATGATATAGATATGATGGACCATATCTTAGAATATCACATAGGATATTTTATATCGGGAGTATGTTTTATTAGGTTGACAAAAGCTAGAAATAAATAAACTGAGGCAGCCTTATCGCTTAAAAGATGAGTTTTCCATTTGGTTTGACATAGAATTATTTCTATGTCAAACCATACCGCGCGTGGAGCACTTCTCGCGGTCGACGACTCAGTCTCAGTCCTTATAGGACGAGCTGACGGCGAGCTACCCATTGCTTATCGTCCGCAAACTCGACAGTGGCGGAAGATCTCTCGATTCCCTACGTCCGGAACGTCTTATGTCGCACTGGCTGGGGAGTAAGGATGTACGTCACTCACTCTTGCGGCCACCTCCTACGCTAGCTTTATTGCTTCGCATGAGGATGTGGAACTTGGCCTCGAACAGGTCATGGCGCCAAAGTTCGCCACCGTGCATCATTTGACTTACGTATCATTTCATTATGTTCATAACTTTCATACCAGAAGCGGGCGCAATTTAGTGCCCTTCCCTCAATTCAATTACACATCAAACTCGTGCGCATCCGTGGCCGCGCTGGTGGGTCCCGATAACAAAACAATGTTAATACGTAATAAAATTCAATTATTACGATTCGGTATGACCTGAGTTAGCCTTTGTGTACGTACGTACTGGTCTGCGATTGACAATGACCGCATTGGCAAGTACAATGTACTGTAACTGCCTACTTATCAATAGTTCTAATTAAATCCTTTGAAGTGAATAAGATGAAGTGAGATAGATTGCAATCAATTTATTACATGTTTGATGTTATTGCTCTTGTTTCGGTTACTTGACAATCTAATTAACTATTGGGATTCAATATTATTATCTATGTGTCACACGCTATCAAAGGATCATTCGAATCACTTGGTATCAACGTTTAATCGAACAATTTTGTTTCCCTATAATATCTTTGTAAGTGATATCTAAAAATACAAAACAAAGCCTTTATTAAAACATTTATTTCTTTTTATACAAAGTAAAGTGTTTTATGAGAAAGATAATATAAATTACAAGAAATACACATTAAAAATATCTACTAATCAACTATAAAAATATAATCTATATTATGTATAATAAAATATTTGCCATTATTCAGACTACCAATAGGAAGTAGACGATAATGGGATATTTATACGAATGATTGTTTCACAAAAGACAAAGTATTACAATATTCAGAAAATATTTAACTTTGTCTTATTCCTTTACAAGCAATTATGAAAATAGATTACTAGTAGCGAAGATGAGTATGGTGAGATGGATGTGATGAGAATGGATACTGGGAAAAGAGCATAGATGAAGTTTCAAAATGGTGCCAGTGACTGAAAAGTTGAAAGGGAATCGTTGGTCTTAGTATAGTCATGTGAAGAGGAGGGATGTAAAGCTTGTTACTAAAAGAGTTATGAGTATATATTTGGGGACGGAGGCTTAAGACAAGATAGAAATTCTGTGAAGAGTGATATAAAAGACAAGGGAGTCAGTTATGGCGTGACGGCTGACAGGCAAAAACGGAAGAAAAAAAAGTGTTGTACTGACTTCAAATAACACGGGACAAGGGCAATGGCAAGGGACAATGATGATGATTTACTTACAGCACGCCTCCTTAAATTATTATAGATTATAAATTATTTCTGTTTCGTATACTGCTAATCTCTGTGTTTATCGTCTACATTTGAGAGCATTAATTTAACTTAAACTAAAAAATACCTTTACCTCCAGCTACCGTCAAATTGCCAATAATCATCATCAACATCCCTACCAAAGCAAGTACAGTGACTGCTATGCTCATGTTTGCACTTGTATCGGATACTAAATACACTCTAAACTGGTTTAATGCTAGGCAGATTGCGACGAAGGCAATAATGAGTGTTAAGGTCATAATGCAAGAGTACAGAATTTTAAAGATCTTGCCGCTCAGCATATTTGTGCATATCAAATGTACGAGCCCTCCCACGAGGCTAACACTTGTCAACACCATGGCAACCAGTCCTGAAATAACAGAAAATTTTTGTTGTATTTAGAAATATACACCCCTATTTTTTAATTAGTGCACAAAAAAATGGGGCTCAATCAGTACCCGTTACTGATCATATTTATGTAGTCAAAAGTACAAAAAACTAAATTCCAAAATCGTCCACGAAAATTTGTCATTATTGGTAAATTGATAATTGAATCATTATTCATAACAATTACTACTAGGAAATACTAAACGCAGTGTTTTTACATTTTTATTGACATTCTTTCATTCATAAACAATAACCTGTACAATGTTTCCAGAAATTGAGTGAGATTTTGGGATCTATACAAACGCTCATAACTTTGCTGTTTATGAATATTATGCATTGAGAATTTACTTAAATAATAACAAGACCTTTTCTAATAAGCCCTTTCAGTATTTGCCATAATTAAAAAATAGTGGTGTATAAGTATGTTTATCAGTTTTCTAGTAGGTACATATAACACAAGCTCAGCCCCATTATCCCAGTTACAATCGTTTCATTTAGCGTGAACGCTTGGAGTTGGCCACACCCCATTTTTTTTGTTCTGACGTCATCTCAACGTTCAGTCACGTAGCCAAGCATTCACGCTAGATCGTAACCTGGCTAGGGGGGCTGGTTAGCTTGAAACTAGACGGCGTTGTGTGATAGTTGTAGAATATAGAAAAAAAAAAAACTGTAGTGCAAAAGTTAGCACTAGATCAAAGTGACTTCTTACAAAAAAACTTTTTTTAAGTATGTGCGTGTATGTGGAAAACTGTTTCAATAAGTTAGTTAGTTTGATAATATTGTGTGTCAGTAACAAATTATCAACAAAAGGTTTAGTAAAATTAAAAAAAAAAATGTAACAAAATAACAACCTACGGCCTTACCAGCAATCGCAACCAGTAATTGAGCACAGGTGCATCATGCTTATCGGCTAAAGTTTGAAGAATGCTATTGGACTTGATCCTAGAACTGCGTCAAAGCCATAATGCCTTGTCACAATGTCTACCATTCACTCTTGGTTGACTGGTACAGAATGCTTACGAAAATAAGTCCGCCTTTGTAGCTTTGTGTAACAAATAAATGTCACAACGTGTTTTCTTAGAAACTGTTCTAAGTTCAAATTTCGCGAGCCTTAAATATATTAAAATTATCCTTCGACCAATCGTTTCGCTAGCGTGAAAATCGGTTTCTCCATACAAACTTTCAACCCCCGTTTTAACTCCTTAGGGGTAGAGTTTCGTAAAATCCGGAATCATAGCGGATGTCTACACCCTAAAAGGAATCTACGTGCCAAATTTTAAGTTTGTAGGTGTTATATTGTCTGAGATTTCATGAGGTATTTCGCTTTTATATACTGTCAGCCTGCGGTACCTGTCAGGGTGGCAGAACTCTGAAAAAGTTAACGTGGCCCTGGCACGTCTTTGCGTTGCCCTTTGGCAACTAACGGAACACGAGTGGGTCTCGTCAGTAAAAGTCTGACACTTTCGCTACGCCCAGTTATTTGATGATGACTCCAAAAGCAAGGTACACCATAACTCGATATTACAGTGGAGTGTAAACACGTTCAATATCTAAGGTCGGAACTAGTTGGGCTGTGGGACACAGGGTTCCTAACTGATCAACCAAACAAACAGTAAATTTGATCGAATAAGAAAGAACATAAATTAAAATGAGATCTTATGTGAAATGAACACTTACCAACAATGCTGTGAGCCGTGGCCAAATGACCGCTGTCGGGCCGGATTATTATTGGAATGTTCTCATCGTTCAATTCCTTCACTCCGACTATCGCGAGAATGCCTCCAATGATTGCTAACAAAGAACCCAGCACTTGCAAGGACCAGTATATCTTCGTCTTCTTTGGATACTTGAAATTGTCCCCCCATCCAGTTCGGGGATTTAACGATAATACGGCTTGACTCACTAAGAGTACATACTGTAAATGTTAAGGAACTGTGTCAGCATAAACTACATTATTTTACAAGAACTTACAATCTCAGGCATAGTCATTTTACATCTGATGACAATACAATTAGATATCATATTATTGAAATGATAATGACATGATTAATTGTTGAAAGCCTCTTTTGTGTGTTGACTGACGTGCAATTAAACTTCACTTTTTTTTAACTGATCGATATTTTGACATTTCAAGAGAGAAATAAATACTTTTGGTTTGATTTACTTTGATTTGATTAAGGCTCTGGTATTTGTAGTTTGACAAGGTAGGAATACCGGAAATCGTTTTATTTCAGTTAGTGATTTTCCTACAAACTTCAGTTTGATACTAGATGGTAAATAATGAACAACGACTGGACATAATTTTTTAGAAAATTCATCCGAGTAAATTATACAAAGTATGTCTGTAGTTCAAACTGATTTTTTAAAGACGGGTAGGTACAGATAGCTACATCAATGCCCTCAAACTTTAAAATACTAATAAAATAAAACTAATAAAACATTAAAATACCTTAAAAGAAAGGGTGGAAAGGGTTACCAGTTGATGACGCTGTCCGTACCACGTGAGAAGGTCGGCTCAAGTACCTGCCTAAGTTTCGATATAGAAGAACGATATAAAAAAAAATTACTCACCCCAATAACTGATAAATAGACATGTGCTGATAATTTTGGAATTTCTACTAAAGTATTATCGTAAATTAATTTCTTGGAGTTTATGCAGAAAAACGCACTGATGGCGACAGCTCCGAGCAGTAGATGTGTCACAGTATTGATCACGTTCATACCCACTACAAATCCTGAAACCTGCTCATCTGGCGGAGGGCCACCAGATCGTAGTCCGTCTTCTAGCCTTCCATGAGGCATCGGGGGAGGTGGTGGCATTGCCATATTTTTTAACTTGAATTCACTTTAGATTAGAATCCTTTTCGTAGTTGCACGCCTTCGAATCTCAACGAGCACTAACGTACAGATATACTGAGCTAATCAATAGTATGTTATCTCTGATTTAAGATAACTTTGCAGATATTAATGTTTCCTATTTCAACAACTGGATAAGGATGACAGTTATGGCGTAATGTTACTGATAAACACCTGCCATGTGGATTTTCTGAGCTTAGTAGGTTTTTGTTTCGGTACGTTCATAATTTATTTTCATGGAATTATCAGGTAGGGTAAAGTATCCAGTTATTGACATCTTATTTATCGAAGGGTGCAAATTGATGATGATGGCAGTAACTTGGTTGCATTCGTTCTTAGTTTAAGTAATCTTTTTTAAAGATATCGCCTTATTTTTTGCACTTTTAACACGTGATAAAAGATTTGACATGGTGTGGAATATTACGTTTTTAGTCAATTATTTTATCAGATAATTGCAGATAACTTTATTTAGTTTGGACGCGTCAGTATGGGCACCTTGCAGTTAAGTCGTGAAAACTGTTTTCATGATAAGTAACGAACAAAAAAACAAAGATTACAATGATAAAATGGAAGTTAGTTAACATTTTTACCATACGAAGTGTACATTTATCATTATAATTTGTGTTTAGGTAATAATTAGTAGGACGCCAAAATAAAGTTTCTTTACCCTTTTTCAAAATTAATCAGTTAGGGATTAGGGTTGTCATCAAATCGTTACGTATTATAATACAAACCTCCCACCACATCTGTCAGTCTGTTTCCGATAAACTCAAAAATGACCAAACGGTTGTTCGTACAGTTTTCACCAGAAGAAGATATCAAGACAGAAAAATCCATGAAAAAAGTGTATCACGCTAATTATACTAATGTTATAAAAGTAAAGTTTGTGAGTGTATGTGTATATTTGGATGTGTGTTACTTTTTCACGCTCTAACATCTGGACGGATTTTAATGAAACGTGGTACACGGGTAGACCATATAGGATACTTTTTATTTCGAGAGTTTATTTCCTTACGATAATTTTCGACTTTCACATAAGTAAAACAGGCGACTGAAGCTAGTAAGAAATAAAAATGAGGTTTTCTTTACAAAGTAAAGTAAAATAAAACACACTGTCGGTAACAAAATATTTTACTAGGAATTCGAGACTAGAAATTGGGTTTACTTTTTATTACAAAAAATACAAAAATAAGATCTACTTAAATAAGACTTCGAATTCTATTTCCTGTCAAAATCCAAAAGTCCAATGTCACTAAAATGGTGAATAACCAGGTGAAGAAGACGATGATGGGTACGAAGACATCTCCATTGCCGGTCCAAACTTTAAAGGACCAGTAATCAAAGGCCGCACAGAGACTGCCGGTAGCTAGAAATATGCTAGCGACGCCAGTGATGTAGTGGAAGAATCTGATCCAGAAAACACTGATGCAAGAAGACAGTTTGCGCGGGTACATTGCGAGGATTCCGTTCAGTAAACTTGCGAGACAGCAGACGAGGGCTGCTAAACCTGAAACGAAGTTACGTAATGTTATACAGGAAAAGGTGCATTCGAAGTGTACATTTTTTATTATAATTTCTTTATATCTTGATAGTTTTTCTAATCATCACAATTTTTTATAGTCGGGCTTTTAGCCCATGCTACAACTAACGCGAGGAAACCGTGGTTGACATTTAGCCTAAGCAAGAAAAACCAATGCAAATTAATATTGTAAATAAACTCTTGACTAGTAAGTGTTAAATCCGCCATAAACCAAAATAAACTGGAAGAACCTTAATATCTTAAATTCATGGGTATATATGCAGCTTATATACATATATAAGGTAACTGGTAATTAGTGAATGATACTTAAACACGTGATTGTAATAATGATAACAAACAACTAAAATCAGCCAAGTTCAGTACATTTTGACCAGTTAGGCGAACACAAATGTATTGACCAGCAGGTATTTTTTCGCGATTTCAGGTTTGGTCCCATAGTAAAAGTTGTTCGCTATCATGACTACAATCACGTGTTTAAGTATCGTTCACTAATTACCAGTCACCTTATGCATAACATGCAGCTTATATAATATCTACTACTCTGTCTTTATAATTATAAATTTGTTGATAATATAGCAGCTTAGACATCTACTACTCTCTCTCTCTCTCTTTAGATAATTATAGTTTGTTGATAATACAGCAGCTTACATATCTACTCACATCTCTCTTTAAATAACTTGCAATACCGTGGATTATCTCTAAAAAGCAGGTTAAATTGCCGATGTGCTATTAATAATAATTTTGCTGGATGCCAAAATAAAGTAACTTTACCCTGCTTCATAATTAATCAGTAAGGGTTTAGGGTAGTCATCAATTCCTTACATATTAGAATACAAAGTTCACCCACCACGTCTATCGGTCTGTTTATAAAAATAAACTAAGGTCAGTGAGTCGTCTTAGGGGCGGATTTTCAGGAGTTGGAGTATACGCTTAGGTGCACTATGAGCAGCAAAGAAAACCAAATAAAATGCTTTTTGCCTAATAAATATTTTTGGGACTTTTCTTATAACTTTTTTTCTAAAAAATTTTTTTCTGAGTATCGGACAACTTTTACCTTAAGTAGGTATGCTTAGGGACAAAGTCTTTGAAATTTTCTTAAATTTTTTTCATTAACTATTTTTTTATTTTCTTTGCTGCTCATAGTGCCCCTAAGCATATCGACGGTCCCTACGTACAAAAGGACAAGTCAAAAACCGAGGTTTACAGGAGAGCGAAATTTGTGTTCAAGACGCCCTAGAAATAATTCTATGACCAATAATAAATATTTTCTTTCTACAATATTTTAACAGTTTTATAAGCTTTATAATGCTATTTACACATATTTAGTTTTTTTACGTTTTCTTGGAAAAACTGATAGATGACCGTTTCTACGCCGATAATAAAATAGGAATGTGTCAGTCATGTCTATGATACCTTTTTATACGCAGGAAACCAAAAAAACAGTGTCTGATATAGATTTTAAATAAAATGTTTTATGAAAATGTAGGATTATGTTACTGTTTTAAAATCAATACGTTAAACATCCTGAAATCGTCACCCATATATATAAAAAGTACTTCAATGAAGACATATCACTTTATACGTGGTTATAGTCTTTCGGGGTAGGACTATAGTTCTTGTAATGTAAACAAAGACATGTCTTTAAATAAAATGATCAGGCTTGTGTTTTATTAATTAAACCAGTTTTATAAATTCAACATTATTTATTATTAAAAAAATAATCTTCTTAGCATCTAAATAATAGGTAAGTAGTATAATAGTAATAATAGGTAGGTAAGTATAGTCACACTGAAGTAGGAACTAAACATAAAAAATCACAGCACTGCACCTCCTAGGTTCTCCAATTTTGGAAGATAGTTTTTCTTTATTCGTTGACGACAAAATTGAACCTTAAAATTAACCTACATTCGGCTTTCACCCTCACACGGTATTGTTGTTTTACACCAACTTTCATGTATTTTCTCCGCTCTTCCCCTTTATGAAAGTAGCCACATCCCTTGGACAAAATTGTTCAGACCATTTGGTATACTCTAACTTCCATATTAAATGTGACCCTGGAAGATCGAGTATGGCTACAAGCCACCCATTCGTTTTGGTGGGCTCGGTATCTGCAAAATTTCTAGTGTAAGCCTACTGGCGTTCCTATCTTCAGTCCACAGTACTCAACAGTTGACCAATAGAATTTTGACTCCATCACTGGTTAGCTGTGAGTTGCCGTGCTTAGCCGATGCCGTGAACGCCTGGAAAATGGCTTGACCGGATAAGACGTTGCCCAAGAATCCATTTTCCCAGAAACAGTGGAATGAGCCGCTCTGCAGGTTGGTACAGAATGCGACTGGCTGCTCCTAGCGGAGCTCCACATCGGTGTCAATGCGCTGAAGCAGTCGACCGCCTCGGACACCATGGCCTATCTTGCAGAAGAAGCGTTTGGTAGGCCTTTGGTGTGGGATGCAACATGTGTCGATACACTTGCGCCATCTCATCTTCTGAGTACGGCGGGCTGCGCTGGGGCGGCTGCTGCAAGTGCAGAAAACCTCAAAAGGTGTAATTATAATATATATTGGAAGTTATATGTTTGAGCCGTTTGGGGTTGAAACACTAGGGCCATGGGGTCCGAACGCTCATCGAGTTGTGCGTGGTATCAGAAAACTGATCTGGGCTTTACTTCGGTCAACGAATCAGCATTGCCATCCAACGTGGCAATTTCACTGGAACCTAACGGGCTTGATCTTAAAGAATAGCGCTACTCTCACTCAAATAGTTAAACTCACTTACGGTGTCCCCAAAGGTCCTGCATGGACTTGGCATTGGTGTTGTAATCAAAGATTCTTCATTATCATTTTCAGGTACTTGTCGTGGTGTTTCATTTTCACAAATAGGTGTCTATTATATAATTTAAATAAATTTGCGATAATATTGATCTGATTGATTTTCGTCGTTAGAAACTTCCTCAAGATCCATTAAAATTTAATATTTTCGGTATAAACACGACGTGAGTCTAAAAAAATCAAACTATAATCATTTATACCAAGGAACACAAATCTCTTCTCTAAAAAAAAGTTTATTGTAAGTAAAAAAATGTTTAATGTTTTCTAGTAAGCAACCGTAAATAATAACAAGTCCATAAAAATATTAAGAGTTACGCGTAAAAACAAACATGTAGGACATAACTTCATTTACTTTGATAACAATAAGAAGTTGTTTTCTTTGTAACAATTATTTAGGAAATCATATTTGAAAGAAGCCTACAATTTATTATTGTTATTTGTGAAAAAAATAGTCGCAATTACTAAGTCATAGTATAAGCGGACATGTCTGACAAGACCGCGTTAGCACCGAGCGGCGCGCATTTTAAAACACCGTACAAAAAGATATGTACAGATGTCCGCATCTACGACACTTATTCGTTGTATTTATATATACTTGTTCTCTTATACGATTTGTAAAACAAAGTAAATAAACAAAATTTAAAAAAAAATCTCATGTCAGTATGTGCGCATAGATAATCTAAAGCGAATGATACAATAAAAAAAAAATGCCATTTTCGACATGTCTTTATATACGTAGGGACCGTCGATATACTCCAACTCAAAATAACAAAAAAAAAAAACAATTTTCCTAAGGCTACACTCCTACCAAAATATGTACTATTCAAACTAATAATACTTATTATAAAGTGAAAGTTTGTGAGTATGTGTGCTTGTTTGTTACTTCTTCATGCTCGAACGGCTGAACGGATTATGTTGAAACTATGCACATGGGTAGACCATGTCCTGGAATAGCTAATAGGATACTTTTTATCCCGGGAGTTGGTTCATTTGGGATAATTTTCAACTTTCACATAAATAACACCGCCGGCTGAAGCTAGCAAGAAATAAAAGTGAGGCTTTCTATACAAAGTCTGAATAAAACACATTGACAGTTACAAAATATTTTACTAGGAATTCGATGCGAAAAGAAGGAGATTAGAAATTGTTTTAATTTTTTTATTACAAAAAATACAAAAATAAGATAAGACAACTTAAATAAGACTTCGAATTTTATTTCCTGTCAAAATCCAAAAGTCTAATGTCACTAAAATGGTAAATAACCAGGTGAAGAAGACGATGGTGGGTACGAAGACA
Organism: Leucania comma; assembly: GCA_958295575.1. Taxonomy (NCBI): domain Eukaryota; kingdom Metazoa; phylum Arthropoda; class Insecta; order Lepidoptera; family Noctuidae; genus Leucania; species Leucania comma. Next base: position 12,617,622 of record OY282480.1, on the reverse strand, counting down.
TCTGCATTTCCCGTCCAGACTTTAAAAGATCTGTACTCAAAGGCCGCACAGAGACTGCCGGTAGCCAGAAACATGCTAGCGACGCCAGTGATGTAGTGGAAGAATCTGATCCAGAAAACACTGACGCAAGAAGACAGTTTGCGCGGATACATTGCGAGGATTCCGTTCAGTAAACTTGCGAGACAACAGACGAGGGCTGCGAAACCTGAAAGAAAGAAAGAAAGAAAGGAAGAAAGAAAGGAAACACGTTTATTTAGCACAGAGACACACACAATGAAGAAACAATTACATAGAAACTTAAACAAAAACGAAACGATGTTACGCGATATTATACAGGAAAAAGCACATTTGCACCTAAATAATAATATTCCACAACTTTCACACAACGCCATCTAGTCCCAAACTAAGCAGAGCTTACGAAATGAATACTAGATAACTGATCATCATCTTCCTGCCCGTCCCGATAAACATACTTATACACATATTTCTAAATATATATTAAAGATTAATTACACTCGGATACAGAACAAAATTAAATGATCGTGCTTATCACACAAACATTTGTCTTGGGTGGGAATCGAACCTACGATCATAGGCATAGCAGTCAGAGCCACTATATAACCACTAGACCCACAGGCCAGGTAGCTAACGATGTATGACGCCTATGCTGCTTAGAGATAATTGGTTGGGTTCTCAGCATAGCCTAGGTGTTTAATATACAACAAACAACATATAATAAATGTATATTAACTTAATTTTCTATGGTTTTTTCACTTAATTAAATTAATGAAAGTTTTAATTGTAATTTAATTTTCTAATTTTATAACTTAATGTTGTAGGTACTTATATGTATTATAACATAAAAATTTATCACGGCAAATTCGAGTACGTACGTAGGGTATATATGAATAAAGGACGCTCACGGACTTATCGGGTGATATGGTGATATGCACATTTGAAAGAGAAAGTAATGGATTGTTATCTCATATTTCGCAATGCTGATTATAATCATTGTATCGTTTGTGAATACAAATACCACTTAAATAAACTATTTTGTATTTTTTATTCTATTTTATTTTATAAAGATGACAGTAAGTATCTAATTTCACTGCAGGAACATTTGAAAGAGTTATTGTGGCCTAAAAACACAAAAGGTAAGCAAAAATGAACATAAGTGAGTTTAAGTTTGTCAGTAAAAGTCTCAACACGGCTTGTCACTTCAACCTAAAGCGGATAAAAAAATCTAATTTCAAAGTAAAACCTTAAGATACTTAGACTTAATTTAGTACAGTGGCTTTGGTGAGTACTTGAATGGGATTGGATGAGAAGGCACGGCGAATTGCCACCATTTCTCTGGCGACCCTCTACACAGCACACACTCAAAGGGTGTCTTGCGTGGGCTTCTGAGCGGCAGCTCGTGGTCGCTAGGATCGAACGTGATCTATTCTGCCAGGATTAGTGAGGGCAATGTTGAGGGAGGCAGAAAATTGGAGGAAAATTACTTTCTCCTGTGAGACTGTGATGGTCTAGGGGGCCGTTGAGTTCGTGAGATGGCCGATTCAGATCGAAGAAGGAGGCGTCGGGGTAGCAATCGTTTCGATGCCAAATATGCCGGGAACCTCACCTGCTCTGTTTAAGGTAATAGGGACTCAAGGATCGCGTTTTCTTAGAGTGGGGAGTTTGTTCAACTAACGAGTGACTCTAAGAAAAAAGGTGACTCAGTAATCACGTGGAGGCTCTGGGGATGGATGATATCCCATCTTAAAAAATGATGTTTTTTGAAAGATAGCTAAAATAAAAATCTAATAAATAAATTCTAGAACAGTTTTGACACAATTTTAAAATAATCTCCAGTTTAGTTAGATAGTACTTTCGTTATCTTAGATAAAATCAGATAGAAAAACCGTCTATTTCTAAAGAAATAAGAAACTATTTACTTATATCAAGGTCGGCGCTTGTAAGCACCGCAGTCTGCCATATGTCATTACTTTTTAGAAATAAATCCTAATTAGTGACACTATCACGTGGTGTAATAATATAGCGTCTGTGCCATAGGTCTGTTCTATTGATTTTTTTTAAATCTAATGATGCCGGATTACTTTTCATTAACATCTAGAGAAACAAAAAAGGGAAGGGATTTCTTGCCTTTGAGAATTTTGCACTATTCCTTGTAGTTTCAGGATTGGACGTCCAGACTCATTTATGGATTTTATTAGCAATAAACGTATTAATTTCACACTACGAGTGTATCTTTATGTAGATCCACTGAAGATTGTTAAACAACTAAGACCTTATGAACTCAGCACTCAATGAAGAGTAGGAGTACAAGTATCGTAATTGACAGTATTTGAAAATATGACGTATTTTCCTTCATATATTTCATAATCATAGTCATCTCTATTAGCCTACATCTTAGTATTCTATTTCTTACTTTTCACATTACTGATACTGTTTCAGTGTATGTTTAGATTTATCATCAATCTTTTTTTAATTTTAAATGTTATGTTAACGTTATGCTGATAATACTTGGTTTTTGCTACAAAAGTCCAGGTGCCTATTGAAGTTTCTCCAGAATTATAAAAATATGCGTGAGGTGGACTTTTTAATATTAGTTGGAATGCTAGAAATTAACCCATGGTTTAATATTACTTACTTTCTCACAAGTTTAATATACTATTTGCGTTGCAAGAGATGGTTACCGACCCAACGCTCTTGGGAAAAGCAAGGAAGATTACAGCTTGAGCAGTATATCACAACATTGTAAATGATTATTCATACATATACCGTTTGAAATCATGCCACGTATAGAGGCAATAAGTTAGGCTTGTAAATCGCAGAGTGCATACATAAGCCTTCTATAAATAAGTGCTATAATAACTTATTTCCTTTAGATAACTTTTACAACTTGCACAGTTAATCATAGGTTGGGGGTACGCTGGTGGTGCGATGGCGTTTTAGTGTTAAGAGGGCCCTGCCCCACCCGAATATCGTCAACGTCGAGCATGGTTTTAAAAGTTGTTGCTTCATCTAACGCAATCTGACGCGATGATTGATGAAAAGGAAACGTGAAAAAAGAAAGATAGCGCCTGAAAACCCTGTTGGCATTCGGTAATTATTATATTAAATTGCCTCCCTTGCCGGCCACATCTAGTTTAAACTAACGAAAAAACAAATATTGACGTGTACAAAAAGTCTTTTTTAAAACCTATTTGCAAAATAAATATAATATATCATTAAATTGTATATTTCACAAAACTTGTTCCAGGAAATACGTGTCATTTAAAACCCTTAAAAGTTTTTTAAGAAAAATCTCCATTAAACGTGCAAGACTTCAATACATGTACTTTTTATATACGAGTACATTATGGAGAGCAATAGAACTTCCCTGTAAAGACTATCAAAAATCTACGAATGACAAGCAAGACCAATGGTTTTACGTGCTTTTAAGGAAAGGGTGTCCTAGTTTAACAAAGAAATTTACAGTACAAAAGTACATACAGGTCAGGGGTTCTATTATGTCTCCTAACATCATATTCTAAATGTGAGAGAGGTTATACAGGATGAATCTATACGTTTCTCCCACAGGCAGGGAGCTGTGTGCTGAGTGCGAGTTGTTTTTACGTTAACGCGATCGAAACGTTTATCGCGTTTGGCTCTCTGATTGGCTAAGAGCTTCAAGAAGGCCAATCGGTGCGCTGAACGTCATAAACGTGTCGATCGCGTTTACGTAAAACAAACTCACACTAGGCACTCTGATCTCACTAAAGCACGATTTTTGTGTGGTTGACTAGGTTCTTAAAAACCGATAAATCGTTTAACAATAAATAATCGAAACAACCGTTGCGTATTCATTAACACAGTTAACAGCTAATCTTAAATCTGTCCTTCGCTGGGATTTACTGCCAGAGAGAGAAACAAATACTAATTCTACGTCCCTGATTGGCCCGTGACAGTGATTACTTTATACATCCCAGTCGTTTTGACCATTTCCTTTCCATGTTCGTTTCGTTAGTCGTGCGGACATCAATCGCTATTAGGAAATCTTGTTGCCTATCAGTGGTTAGTCTTCATGACATGTTACATAGGTAGTTAAGTAGTGCCTTCTTGCAGACCAATGGCCTTGCCATCTCATTCCAAAATTCGAAAAGTCGGTAAATGATTGATATTTCTAAACAAGTCCTAATGTTTATACATTTTTAGTTAGGGGAATAAGATTTTAAATTTTTGAGTAGTTTTCCTTTTAGTTCGATAATTCCCGACAAAGTTTAGGCTTTAGACCAAATTACAAGGACAGCGGATTGTTCTTAAGAGTTTTTGTGGCCCTCGAAAAGGGCTACTGAAGGAAAAATGTTAGTCAGTAAAAGTCTGACATTCCCATCGCTTGACCCACAGTGGGTTATTTGATGTTTTCTTATGTAAATTAAAGAGTGGGCAAGTGCGAGACAGATTCGCACGCCGAGGGTTCCGCACATACTAACTTATGTAAATTGTTCAATTCCCCATATCGAGTCTCGAAGATTTTTCAGTGGAAGTTTGCATGGTAAATCATATATGTTTTTTTAGTTTTATCATTCTTTTATTTTAGAAGTTACAGGGGACGACGACGACACATTTTACCAATTCGGAAGTGTCTCTTGCGCAAACTATTCAGTTTAGAAAAAAATATATATTAGAAACCTCAATATCATTTTTGAATACCTATCCATAAATACCCCATACGTTAGGGTTAGATAAAAAAAAAATTGAGTTTCAGTTCCAAGTAAGTTCCCCTAAAATTTATTGTTTCTTTTTTTCTATTTTTGTGTAAAAGTCCTAATGTGGTTCTCCGAATACATCTACTTACCAAGTTTCAACAGTATAGTTTTTATAGTTTCGGAAAAAAAGTGGCTGTGACATACGGACAGATAGACAAACATGAAGAATCCATACGGATTTTTGACGTTTTTTGCCATTTGGCTACGGAACCCTAAAAAGGTCATACAAGGTATATCTGGTCAAATATAGTCAAATGATGAGGTACTCATGACTTATCAGTATCTCGCTTAATTGAATCGCTTAGCTTTACCAGTGGAAACTCAATCTTTCGTTCTATTTTTATCACATATAATTTAAAGTGAAATCTGTAAGGTTTGCTCTGTAATTTTATCGATTTCACTATGAAATTAACTGTCTACACGCACGTGCAATTTTCCCCTTTCCTGCCTATTTTGCCTTTGATCAATGAATTTTCTTCTAAATGCATATAAATTTAAGAAAAGTTAAGCTTTCATGATAGAAACTTTGTATATTTTTAATCTTTGTTGTGTTAATCCTAAACTTAGAGAGTAGGTCAGTTGCACGTGTCGATTTCCTAGGTCAAGATCAAGGTTTTTATCGAGGTCGGTAGATGAGTGACCCAATTAAAATATAGAGAATCCTCCGTGCTTCAGAAAGCACGTTGCCGGCTAACAACGGCTAACGTTGGTCCCTGGACAGGCTGTTATTTGATATTTCTTTTTTTTTTTTTTAGTATAGTCGTAAGTTAGGAAATCTGACAGCAGTTTTGCTAAGGAGTATTATGTTACCCAATAACTGGGGGGGGGGGGGGGGGGGATCGTGGTTGGAAAGACCTCACGGCGTTCTCAACTTCCGCACGACGCAGGTGCTTACCGAACACGGAAAGTTCGCTAAGTACCTGTTCCGGATTCGTGTGGAGGATTCGCCCGGGTGTCGCCACTGTGCGGAACATCCGGAGGACACGGTGGAGCACACTGTAGAGGTGTGCCCCGCCTGGGCGGAGCATCGCCGTGTCCTCGTGAGGGCGATCGGCGGCAGCGATCTCTCTCGCCGGGCCTTGGTTCAGGCCATGGTCCGTAGTGAGGAGGGATGGCAGGCGGTCGCCTCCTTCTGCGAAGCAGTAATGCTAGCAAAGGAGGAGGCCGACCGCATCAGGCAGAGGCAACGGGGCGCTCGCCCCAGCCGCCGCCGGGATTCCGATCCCGATTTCCGGCCACCGTAGGCGCGGGCTTGCGGACGGCGTGCAATGGGTAGCACGCTGTCCGATCGTCCGGTAACCGACCGGACCGAGCCCAAGTCGTCGACGGCGGGTTCGGTTCCCGCGCGCCTCAAGGAGCTGTCAGCACACCGAAGAGGCCCAGCCTGCTAACTGCAGGCAGGCAGGGTCGAAGCCTACTGGGGTCATGGGTTTATTTCCGAAAGGAATGCTCGGCCCCGGCACGATAGGCTACGAAGGAACGGGGTAGGTTTTTAGTCAGTAAGAGTCTGACACTACTTCCCGCTCCGCCCAAGGGCGGGATTTGTCATTGGATGAAACCTACCATAAAAAAACCCAATAACTGGGATGTGGAGGTTGTGGAGGAGGTAAGTTATTCCATTTAATGTAGCTGCTTCCAATTGGATTGAAAACTGACCTCAATACAGTTGGGAAAAAATGAAGAAATTTTTTGATGAATTGAAACTATTTTAGGGAGTGTAAAAAAATCTTCATAGTAATTGAATGTCACTGAGGCACTTACAATAAATACAATAAATAAGGTGAAATAGCGAACAACACAAATAAAGCGAACATGAATTTTCTAATAATTTTGTATATTGCTATGGAAGAGTGGAGTCTCCTAATACAGACGTTACAAGCTTAATAGGACGCTCCAATCATATTTTAATGAAAACTATTTGGTTCAGAAATAAAGATCCTGTATATTTTGTATTTCCACTCCAGTGAATCCACTTACCAAGTTTTCCATGTATGGAGTTGAAGTGTACGCTTTTCTGCTGGATGATAAAAGAGGTCCCTACAGTGACCAGGACGGCTGCTAAGACCTGCATCGACCAGTGGAGGTGCTTCTTGTACCGACGGGTTATGAACATCGACCAGCTATTGTACTGTGACATTATCAGGGTCCCTTGGCACATGAAGAATTGGTACTGGAAATAAATGTTTTCTAATGATTTGGCGTCCCAATGTTATATTGTGCCATTTTATTATTTCCCCCGATACATCATTTACCGTAGAGATAGAGCCTCTACTCCTCTTGGCAACAAAAAAGGCGGAGGTGTATTGATCGCCGTATCAAGGGCTATAGATTCAACACGCATGAGAAGGTGGGAATCAGATGCCGAGGATCTGTGGGTCAAGATCAAAACAAACAGCAGGAAAGGTAACATATACATCTGTACGGTCTATCTGCCACCACCTGTGCATCATGCTTCACTTAACGTATTTTTGGACAACGTGGGTGCAGCGATTGAATCTGCAGGAGACGACGTTATTATTGCTGGGGATTTCAATCTCAGTTTCATCGACTGGTGCATGGACAATACTCTCTCCGGTTCGCCGTGCACAACTGCTAAGAACTATTCCAACAGGTTAGGCTACTCACTGATAGATTTCATGTCGTCAAATAGCATTAATCAAATCAACACTGTTAGAAACTGTTACAATAGAACTCTTGACCTTATTTTGTGCAACTTCCACGGTGGATCCGTCAGTGAATGTAAGAACCCGATGTCGCTAGTGGATGTTCATCATCCTCCTCTTGACATCACCTTTAGAAATAATTCACCCGCAATATTAAAGGGTAAGAGTCCTCTCAAATATAACTTCTGGAAGGCAAACTATGAACTCGTAAATGAGAGGCTGAGGAGCATCGACTGGTTGCATTTGTTTTCGGATCTGGCGGATGTGGATTTAATGGTAGATACTTTGTACACACATTTGAATAGAATAGTGGATGAATGTGTTCCTAGATACACCAAAAGAAATAATAAATTTCCTATCTGGTTTTCCAAATATTTGATTAGACTCCTCAACGAAAAGGAGAAATTAAGACTTCGTTTCAAAAAATATAAAAATCCGAGGGACAAATATGAATACCGTATATTGGAGGAACGTTCTAAGGAAATGATTAAAAAATGCTACAGCACATACGTCAATCAAACTGAAATGAACATCAAACTTAATCCGAAGGCATTTTGGTCATTTGTAAAGGCCAAAAAAGCAAAGTCTAATGACATTCCATCTGAGATGCATTGGAACCAAAACGTGGCAACTTCTGAAGAAGAAGTGACTAAACTTTTTGCTTCACACTTTTCTTCCACGTTTGAATCTGCGGCTGCACCTCTCGCTCCTCAAAGAGAATTTAAAAACTACCCTCAGCTTTCTTTGGGAAGCTACTATTTCACAGAGCGAGATGTACATAAAGAATTAAAAAAACTGAACTCTTGCAAAGGTCCAGGGCCTGATGGACTACCACCGCATTTCATAAAGCAATGTGCCAGATATTTATCTTTACCGCTCAAACTAATTTTTAACCGGTCCCTTATGTCTTCCAAGTTCCCCACGCAGTGGAAAATTGCTCACGTAGTACCGATATATAAAAAAGGTGAGGCTAATGATGTTAAAAACTATCGACCCATATCGCTCCTCTCAATTTTCTCGAAACTGTTTGAATCATTGGTTTGTCCCATATTAACTTCACTCATTAAAACTCAATTGGCTGCACAGCAACACGGTTTCTGTAACAATAAATCCACTACCACCAACTTAGTTCATTACGTTAATGATATAAGCAGATCTGTGGACTCCGGTGTGCAAGTGGACTCAATCTACACTGACTTCAGCAGTGCGTTCGACAAAGTGAACCATGTGCTTTTACTACAAAAACTGGAGAACTTTGGTATACACGGTCTATTTCTACGCTGGTTTAAATCATACCTATCGGAACGACAGCAAAGAGTGGTTATAAAAGGGTATCAATCGCCGCTTTATCATTCAACCTCTGGTGTACCACAGGGTTCTCATTTAGGTCCTATTCTGTTCCTGGTTTTTGTGAACGATATCATCCAATCAATAAAAAACTCAAAATGCTTCATGTTTGCGGATGATCTCAAGATTTATAAAGAGATTGCATCAAGTACTGATATCGTTTTGCTTCAGAAAGACTTGGACGCAATCAATGAGTGGTGTCATAATAACATGATGACTCTCAATGCCAATAAGTGTTTTCATATAACCTTTACGCGGAACAAGTTGATTCAGCCCTCAGCATACCACTTAAACGGCATAACTCTTCAGAGAGTTGATACTATTCGTGATTTGGGTGTCCAACTCGACAGCCAGCTAACTTTTGTAAATCACTTTGATACCATCATAGCCAAAGCAAATAAAATGTCCGGATTCGTCAGAAGAACTTGTAAAGACTTTCAGTCAACCAGTACCCTTAAGGTTCTCTACAATTCTCTGGTGAGGAGTATACTGGAATATGCGTCTCCCGTATGGAATCCAACATATCGTGTCCACATTGACAGAATAGAGAGCATTCAAAAAAAGTTTACGAGATACCTTCGCTTCAGATCACAGACCTGCGATCGTGAGGCTGGATATTCTCAAAGGCTCAGTCATTTTAAAATGTACTCCCTGGAGCAACGGAGAAGCTACTCAGATTTGGTCTTGCTTTATAAGATTGTTCATAACTTGGCGAACGTACCGGAGTTACTTTCAGAAATTAGTCTTATCGTGCCCCGTCGTACCTATTACAGATCCAATTTTAAAACCGAATCATTTGAAATGCCCAAAAATAGAACAAATCTTGGTCGTTCCGCTCCTTTATATCGTTTTCTGTATATTTACAATAAGCTGTGTACACGTACTAACAACGTAGACATATTTTCGAACAGTCTGATTGAATTTAAACGTTTTATCCAAGTCAGTAACCCTTGATTCAAATCTATTGTTATCGTTCTTTTTTTTTTAATTTGATTTAATTTTTTTTTAATATTTTAATTTTTTTTATTATTATTATTGTAATTTTTTAATTATTGTAGTTTATTTAATACTGAATTTAATCGTCTTTGTAAAGTAATTGATCTCAATTTATATCTATTTCTTAAGCTGACATATCAATGTAATTAATATTATTTGTTTTTTGAATTTGTATTTTCATATTGATGTATTTTTTTTTTTTGTGTTGTCATATCATTGCAATTTTTAATTTTATTTATTACTATTCCATTGTAATCCTAAATTCGATTTAACTTATTTTAATTTATTTTAGTGTAATTTATCAATTAGTTTTAATGTAATTTAATTTTATTATGTTCATATGATCACAAATTTGTTTTATATATAAATTACTGTACAAGTGCTGTGCACGCCTATAAGTGACAAATTCACTATAATATTTTTCAATTGCAAAGAGTCTTTTTATAATGTTAAACCAGTGAAGGAGTCGTTGGTGTGCCGATACAAATAAATAAATAAATAAATAAATAAATTTATGACGTTTGGTGTTGCATTCAACAATAAGTATAATTCAATAAAAACGGAAGGCGTCGTCTAGCGTAGTCTAGGCTGGTGATTACTTGAATTATTATGAAATACTTTGTTCCAAGGGCGTCGCCAGCCGATGATCAAGGGGGGGTGGGGGTGGTCTATTGGAAGTATAGAGAATAATAAAAAGTTTTTTTAAAAATAATAATAAAATATTTTTTCTCCACAATATAACTCCTAATTGCTAGCCTTGTATCTATTGTAACATATAGGATGGGCATTAAATTTTGGGAGACTGGTGCCTAAACTAGGCTCTAAAGCTGTAAAGCAAGCCTCTAGGAGGGCCGTAGCCCCCCCTGCCCCACCTTGGCGACGCCCATACTTTGTTGAACAATAAAAAATTTCTAAAGATACTAGTATGCACCAGCGGCTTCGCTCGCGTGAAAGATTTCTCCATACAAACTTTGGGTTTCCATACATACAAGTTTATTTTCGTATTTTTTTTTTGTATTTACTCTGAATTAATTAGAATTCAATCATTTTCGCAAATAGTTCTCGAAAATAGCGTAAAAACATATAAATTAAAAATTTAATTCGCATGTTTACTATTGAAAGCTAGCTGATATAGGATGACAGTTTTTCTAAGACATTTCTTCTGTTGGCCGCTCTATTGTAACTCTCTAATCTCTTTGATTGCATGTAACAAAAGTCGATGCTTTAAAAGAAATCTATATATCTAAAACAAAGTCGTGTTAGTTACACCATTCATAACTCAAGAACGGCTGCATCGATTTTAATGATCTTTGCTTTATTAGATTCGTATCTATCTCGAATATCAGAATAAAAAAAAGTCCAAATAGGATCTGAAAATGACAGCAACTGTCAAATAGTTTCAATAATTAAATGATTCGATCATTAAGTTTAGCTAAAAGATAATCACTACATTAATGACTGTTAGCGGTACGAAGCTCGCCGGGTTAGCTAGTCAATAATACAAATAAATATCAAAGTGAACATCCTAAGAAAAATGTTTTGTTTCTATTTACCCTGCGTTCCTGTTCACCCCGTCTGGCGGTATATCAATGAGATATAGGAATTAAAATAGAGTAATTATTAGCACATTATCTTACCCCAAGAACACACAGTATGATGTGTAACTCATACAGACCAACCGTTGAATTACACGAGAACAGTATACAAATAAACACAGTCAAAAATATTAAGACGTGCGTTAATACATTGACTGTCATCCGCACTGATTTGTACCACACATTGTTCACAACCTTCGACGTTTCGTTACTTTTAAAATCACTCTCCGTAGTCGCAGTCATTTTTTCGAATGGTCTGTATTGTTAGAAATATCGATGTACTATGACAACTGAATAGTGTTAAGGTTTAAATATAATGCTCTCAAAATAATTGCCTCAATAAGATATGCATGAAGGATAGATAGAGCGGTATCATCATAATCTGAAGTATTATTTGGTACGTGATATACAGACTACGTGAGTCAAGAGGTGTAAAGATAGTGAATGATTTGTGTAAATCCCGTCATTGATGACCCTACGATTGACCATCTAAGAATTCGCCGCCGTTTTTTATTGATGGTACTAAAGGAAGATAAATAAATACAACAACCAGTGTTTAAAGCTTATTATTTTTGTACATTGTTATATGCATCATTAGTACAGACAAAATTTATTAAACGGTAGGGAAAACTCTAATTACTTTTAGCGAAAACCAATTAATACATACATTGTGATGGTACAATGTTTCAACTAATACAATCGTATAAATACTTAACAGCCAGTAAGTAAATGCACTATACATATAAAAATAATTATCTATTTACACAATTCGACTCTTTAATAATACAGAACTGACTCTTTGACAATAGAATCGGTGTAATAAGTTATTGTGAACACTGATGCTTGAGCCACACATCTGCGGATGTCAGGGGTGGCGAACCTGTGGCATGCGGCTAAGTAGTCCGGACAGACCAATGCAACATTTAAGCTGAACTACATTAGACCGACGCACACGTATAACACGCCTAATTTGTATGTAGAACGACGTCGCATGGTGTAGATCAAGTGTAGCTCTACAAGTCTAGTTTCCATATAAAATGTATGGAGACCGTCGCACCCTGATCGGTGTGCGTGGCACACGTGTGCGCAGTGTAGTTCTACGTTTACTCGTATCCACTTCGCTGGGCGACAAATTTTTTACTTAGCCTATGTCACTCAGGTATAGTGTAACTTTCTACTGCTGAAAGAATTTCCGAAAACGGTTCAGTGGCTGCACAGATTATTTCAAAGACCAACTCACGAACTTACAAACTTTACCTTTTCATAATATTAGTGTAGGTTTAAATTATACTAAGTTAAACTTACAATTCCTTTACGAATGTCGGGATTTCAACCAATATTCTTTGGTTGTATCTTGGTCAAACACTTTTATAGTTTTTTTTTTGTTTAAATATATTAAGTGTCACGGTCACTCTACATATGGGTAAGTATATGGCTGTTGTTTATCCAAAATTGTTTCTTTTTTAAATTATGTATAGGTTCGCCATCCCTGGCATGAGTTCGTCACGGTGAGGGATGTGCAACATAAGTGTTACAATTTCACACGAACCCCTCACAGACAAACGTTACCAACTAAATTAGTAGACGTGTGGCATCGGCATTATAGTTTCTATAAGTACATACCGAAGAAACTATTACATCAATAAGAAATACTATTTTGTTCTTAATCTAGATATAGTATAGGCTAAGTTGCATTACAAATGCAAAATGAACTGTAGTCCCAAACATGCTTTTATGCAATAATTAATCTCCTAAGTAATACACAGTATACGAAATTCGGTAAAAATGCATTTCCATTACTTGGTTACAGGCAAGTTATAAACAAATCTACGCATACAGGTGCTCAACTCCATAACATGTCGTGCAATATAATGTAATAAGAGATAAACAAAATACATTTTTTTTTTCATTTTTATAATTTTGATAGTTCTACAGTTCACAGATCGACTCCAAAACTCGACTAAACAATCTGGAGATCACGAAACTATTCCTAATACTTACAGAGGCCCTACCAGGAGCTTTTAACGCGATCGATTTGACGACCTAAACTGGATTGTTAAAGGGATGGAGCTATAAAGGGTATATAGCTTCATCTCTCTGGCTCCGCTTGACATGTAACATGTCATGGTATGGCCTCAGACTCGAACGTTGAAAGTTCATTATTGAGCCGCGCGCACACTGTACGTTCTCGTCGTCAATAACACGAAGCACAGTAAAACATTGAGTAATGAACAATTTCATAGAGCATTTGAATGAGTCATTTAGGTAAATCAATCCGATATCTAGTCTTAGTCTGTTTCACTTTGGCTTTGATTCAGACTTAATACTCTGCATTAGCATTGATACCTTTCCTAATGTATTAATTGAAGCGATGTTACGCGTTCCACTTTCATCGTGAAAGGATTCTTTGTACAGATCGCGTAGATCAGTTACGTGTGAGTTGGTGTGCGCAGGCGGCGCCGCGGGCCTCGGCTTGTTAAACATTACGTTACGTATTCTCACTATGCGTCCATTATCACAATACGTGTCATAGCGCCCTAGTGTTTCACTGCTTGTACCTGGGGGTGAGAGAAACTTGTCAATCAAAAATACTAAAAAAAAACATCATCATATTGGGCAGCAAGGTACATATTATAGCTGCGGGAATGTTAGGTGAGCGAAGAGTAAAGCGTGAAGTACATTAGACCGTCGCACATGTGGGCCACGCACGCCTGCGTAGCGTCGTGTGGCTTGTAGCTCTAGAAGTCTAGTTCCCATATAAAATATATGGAGACCGACGCGCTCAGTTACGCGCGTGGCATACGTGGCCCACGTGTGCGCAGTGTAGTTCTACGTTTACTCGCTGGCGCCGTCCGATTAGGCTAAGACCAGGCCGGCAAGAGGATTCAGCACAGTGATGGGGACAATATCTGCTAGGGTTGTAGGATTGTTCGAAAGGCATTAAAAATTAAAGTCTCAGTTTGTAAAGTCAGGTGCATTTTCTTTTAAAGTTAAATCAAACTTACAAAAAAATAAAAAAAAATAAAGATGATGAATTGAATAAAAAAACAGTAGTTCTTACTCCAGCCATGATGGTTTACCGTCCGTGGCAGGATTTGCAGCAGTAGTCGGCGTAGTACGGGTAATGGCACAGCCGCGCTTGCACCGCCAGCGCGCAGTTGTTCAACTTGTCCGGACAAGCTCCTGCATCAATTCATAGGTTAGAAATGAGGAATGATGACGTCATCATTAACCTTTTGACCGCTTAAAATAGACGAAAAAAATACGAGAATGATTTTTCGCATTTAATCCGCCAGGGGCCACATATCTGCGATCAAATACTCCATCTTGTCAGCTTTTCTATCACTTATGGGGATTGAAGAGTTAAACGAGATGGAGTATCCAGTCGCAAACACTCGACCCTAACGAATAGGACACGAAAACAATCGTCGGACCAATACATCTTGATGAGATTAACACAGAAAAAAAATCTCTAGACATATGAAAACATAGATATACAACATGTAACATAATAACCACACATCATGAAAGTATTATTTTCAAATTTGCCTACTGTTGTATTCAGCTGTTTTTTAAATATGTAATATTTGTATCTTATAATAATCTAGAATTATTTAAGAATAAAATATACAATACAATACAATACAATACAATAAACTTTATTGTACACCAAAATATGTAGAAACAATTTACAGGAACTTAAATCTATGGGTACAAAGGCGGCCTTATCGCTTACAGCGATTTCTACCAGACAACCTTAGGATGGATTATAAGAACTTTAAAAAGAGGGGTAGTCTGCGGTGTACTACTAGCAAATATAACTAACATAAAACTAAAAATACGAAAAATGGATAAAATATACCTTTACAAAATATAATACATAAGCTTAAAATATATATATATCAGTACATGTATATAATATAAATATATAATATATATATAATTATGTGTTACACAATTAAATGGAAGCGAACAAAGAAAAATCAAGAAAAGAATAAAGGGTAGTGATGGTCCTAAATAAGTTTTTGATAAATCGACGTTGCGATTGCGACACTAGCTTGTTTGCGTATGCGCTTGATTGATGCACTTCCAATGTACCTAGTACGTCGATTCCTATATTAGAATAACTATTACCTAAAATTAGGATATTTCTTTTTTTTTTGCAGTCTAATTTACTAATTGGGATGTATAAGGGAGTGCATTATTCTAGTTACATGCTGTATGAAAAACATTACGAACACCATTACGAACAAGAAAACTAAAACAGGATGACAGAATGTACTGTTCCTAAAAGCGAAATTTAAAAACATGAGTGGCATAAAGGAAGCGTTGCACCATAACTAGATGGATGAAATAGAAGATCAGAAAGAAAAGAAGAAAGAATTAACAAATGATGAAGATATGAACGATACGGCAAAGTTGGGGAAATTGTGCAGAAAAGTAGATCCTAAGAAAACGCTTAGATTTATACCGTCAACTAGAAGAAGCATTAGGGAGGTGCTAAGGACGTAAAGAGAGAAGCGTCGAAAGAAAAGATAGTGAATTCGAAAAATCTGTATGAAAAAAATATGTGATATAAAGATATATGTTTTAAAGTAAATAAGTCCACAATATTTACCATCAGCATAAGATCTATCTCTGACATTCTGTGCGGTATGGCTTTGGTGTCTTGTCACACGTTGTTGTGGGTCTGTAACTGTTGGAAACATAAATAAAATTAATCAAGAACACACTTCTGGCAAACTAAAACATCATCATCATTCCAGCTAAAAGAAGTTCATTGCTAGACATAAGTCTCCCCCAAGCGTCGCCACATTGTTGAAAAGAGTTATCACTGCCCTAGAATACCAAGGGTACCTTAAGGCTCTCTCTTGCTCCACCCAGACGGGATGACTTCTAACTGAAAAAGGTATCACAACATTGACCGGTCCTGTGCTTTTGATATTCAGGAGATTACCGCTACCTTCACCCAGGTTATTAGTAAACCTTGCGAGAGGCCTCTTAACACGCGGTTGTCCATATCATTTCAGCCACAGTGATCATCCTTTCTATGAGCATTTAACATTGCTCTACATTCTTTTTCTTCTCAGTCGTACACTTCTGGCGGAGTAGTCGTGGACGTGGATCGTCTGGTAGGTTGGTTGCGGCTTTTGAGAGACTTCTCTATCTCCCTATTCGTGGCACTACGTGTACATTTTAAAACTAAAACAATGGACACTCTGAAATTCAAACCTGAAGGAGGTGCGTTCACGATAGACGTCTTGACGGGTGGTCTCGTAGAACACCGCGAGGGCACACACGCGCGCCTGGCCGGAGGTCGCACTCCGGCGCAGTCGGCGTCCCGCGCCGCACCCCCCGCGCCCTCTGCGCCGCCGCGCGCACACCATACTGTTCGGGACTGGACTCCCGCTTCGCATGGACCTTGGCACTGGAGACAAAGGATCAAATTAAACCTCCACAGATTCTTGGCCTTTAAGTAAATAGTAAAATACACATACGTGCAAAACGGATGATCAACGCAACTCTGACATGAATAACATAAGGGAAATTGATTGATTCTTCTCACATAACAGTTTCAATGTTTTAGTTTTCGGCAAAAGGACCCACTAGCTGGCTTTTACCTTGCTCAGAGATTTACCATTGCCATATAACGTGATAATGCCGCCAGCCTCTTGGCCACACTTCCAGTTGACAGCGATGCGGAGGAATTTTTTGACGCCATATTTTAGCTAAGAGTTATCAAATCAATTTATTCGCTGTAAGTGTTGGTACAATTTCGGTTTTAACATAAAATATGATCACATTTAGTCATACCCAATTGACATGCAAACAGTTAGGGTAATAGTTATTTATATATTCTAGTGATACAATATTTTTTGCGTATTTTTTTGTCTCGTTTTATTGTAGATATAAAAATTTAAATTTAAATTGAAAAAACCTAAATAATGACGATACCATAACTAGTTATGCAGAATATAAAAATAGCAAAGTACAATAGTTCTAATTAAACGAGCCATTTTGCATTTTTTGCATCACCGCAATTTTCTTTGACTACCATAATTTTCCTTCTATTGTGATATCAAACATTTTTATTTTTTTGAACAATTTTTTGACAGCTAAATTACTAAATTACTGCTGACGTCTTAAAAGATTAGGTTGGCGACAAGAAAATGAGTAAGGTTTGGATTAATTAGTGGGCTTGTTATGTACTCGTTGTTTTAATTAGTACTATTTAGTGAGGGCGGTCCCAGTAACATTGGCATATTTGGAATCATTGTCCTAATCGCTACGGACATTCCGCTATATGAACCTTGATCTTCAATTCACGGAGTGGTAGTAATACCTATTCACTTAATAAATAGATGTTCCGCAATTTTTGTTTGGAACATAATTATTTATCTTACTTATTTATTGTACACACAAACCCTTAAAAAATGAAAAGACTATCTTAACGTCTCCGGACAATAAGTCGGTAATCGCAAAACTGTGTCTTTTTCGATTACCGACTTATTGTCCGGGTAATAAAGTCGGTAATCAAAATAACATTTTTGCGATTATCGATTTATTGCCTGGAGACGTCGAAATGTAGATAAAAGAGCACAAAGGTGAGGTGCTTGCTTATTTCAAACGAAATTTCTTCTAGCAGATCTGCGATAGGAGAGTTGGAAGAGAAATATTGACACAGTGTATATAAAAAAAACAAAAATCTTAAAATATACTAGATTTTTTAAATTAAATCTTACAATACATACATTTATGTCTCAGTGTTTTTATGTAATGTATATAATTGTGTATTTGTATAATAAAATTTAATTAAGAACTTAAAAAAAAACTATCTCAATAATAGTAAATAATTTACAAGTATAGAATATCTTTTTCAAATGTCGAAGATCTTTCAAATACGTAAGACGCTTGCTACTTTTCAGACGCACATTGTTTTTTTGCAGATAAAGTCTAGATAGGAATCTATATATATGCCTATCTATCAATCAAACGTTCATTGTAGATATAAACGAACTCGGATTATAAATATAAAGCCACGCACTCACTCAGCATTTACATTTTAATGCAGGGACAATTCTTAAAACTTTTTTACAACAGAAAAGTTTAACTAAAAAAAGAAAAAAAAAAGGAAAAGGAAAGGTAAAGGAAAGGCAAAGAAAAGGTAAAGGAAAGGTTTAGTTTAAAGTTTTAACTTCTTGCAACAGAAAATTACGGAGGCGGACTTAATACCTTAAGGTTATACTAGTCAATACTTTTTTATACAAATTTTGGAGGATATTATTCCAAAATTTGACATTTTCAATCCAAAATAAAATATGATATGGTTTTATGTTATTATTGATTTTGTCTGTACGGAAACAGAAAAAAACAAAAAAAAATTGCCATCACAAAGTTATGAGCCAACAACAACTTTAAGTGTAAAAAAGTAACAAAAATCGTATTTAATCTTCAAAACGAAGTTTTAATTATCGATGAGTTATGTACAATTTATTTATAATACATTTATGCAGTGGTTTTTCATAAAACTCGATTTTCCAAAGCACTACTCTCAGATTTTACGCTGCGTCTAATGTCATTTCAGTTCAATACGTTATGCATAAAGGCTAGCGTCTAACTGCTCATACTTGAAATTATCGTTGTCGGACACGATGTCAGATGAGACATCGCACTTTTTGACCTCACCCATCAGCGAGTTCGAGCCCGCGACTAGTTCAGCCTTGCATTCTCTACCAGTAAACTAAGGGTGGTGGAAAGACAACATCACGGGTGCATAATAAAAATACTAATAAACAAACAGAGGCACAAAAGCCCCGCCCCTTTCTTTGTTTTTCACGAAATCGCTGAAAAAATCGAGCTCTAAAATTAAAACTGAATAACAAGCATTCCAAGTCCATCCTAACATTGAAGGTTATGAATTGCAAAACCACCAGCAAGCTACATTTAATGGGGCATTGCGGTTGCAATTATCTCCCTTATTTAAATTGATGGGTACAGCGTCTAACTACTGGGTACTACAATGTCGAGATCTGTTCTTAGCCTTACAAACCTAAACTAAGCTCATTTCGTCATTTGGCACAAGGAAAATTGGACTCCTTTGTCTGTAAGGTGGGTCTGTGAGATTGTCTAGATAAATCATCTAGTCTAGGTCGCTTTATAGGGGTGTTTTACCCTTGTTTTAGAAGTAGATAAGTTTTCAGTGTCTTATATATTCTCCAAACAGATTTGTATTATGTATATTTACTTAAACAACATTAATTTTAGTATATATGCGAGAGCCAAAGCACGTGTCTAGAATTTTTATGTAAAATACATAGATTGTGTACACATAACAATAACATGAAAAATCACATATTTCTAGTTAAAAATTTGTTATGTTATCTAGTTGTCCGCAAAAATACATGTTCACTGGGCCATCCGGGCGACTGAGGGGTTGTTTTGCTCATGCACCCAGCTGTGCGCTGGCGCCTAATTCCTGCTATGACCTGCCATGACCTGTGTTGTACTTAGTATCTGTGGTGTCTCACTTATGACTTTTTTTTAAATATTTTTTGAAAAAAATGTAACATGGTGTAAAAAATATTGGAATAGATTCAGTTACTGATTCTGAACAAACTATATTCAGGCTTCGCATAATAATATACTAAAAATAATTTTGTCTATGTTTAATCCACAATTGAAATATTTAATCTTTATGAAACAAAAAAGTAATAAAAAGGCGGACTTAGGTAGGCGAATATTTCATAAAAAAGGCAACAAAAAACATGGAAAACGAAGATCAAGTATCTAATAATGAAGGACCGGGACATATGAAATTTTGAGAAAATATGGCAAATAATATTAAATAGTATACCATAATCAGTCTTATTATGTTTCTACTGTAGGGGTTCTGGCCTCCTCTTTAGAAAAGGAGCCGTAATCCACTACGCGGGCCCAGAACGGATTAGTGGATGTCACATATCTTTAAATTTTTGTTTTTATGGCTCACGATGTTTTCTTTCACCATTTTGAGAGTAATGGCGATGAAACAAAGTAATGTGCACGGCTTGGTTTGAACCTGCGACCTAGAAATCATAAGTTAGGGACGTTACCACTGCTCCACTACTGCTTTCGAAGGACAAAGTAGGACTGGGAGATGAGAAATTTTGAGAAAGTATGGCAAACATTATAAATAGTCAATATTATTTATTTTTATCCACATACCTCGGTCCAATCACTAAGATACCACGAGGGACTGCAAGCACCCCCGCAAGCCCGTTCAGCTTCAGGCTTGGTCCCCCGACAGGACCCGTCACGTAATCTCCTGCCGTTGCCCTCGATGCAGATCACGCCTCGGACCTGCTTACCACCACAAGTAGCAGAGCATGCAGACCATTCACCTAGAACAGACAACGTCTTTCGTAAACCTAGAAACGATATCACTTTTTAGGATTCTGTACCCAAAGGGTGCCAATGGGACCCTATTAAACCTCCAATATTTGTACGTTCGGTTCTCTGACTGTTCGTCTGTCAGAGAGCTGTATCTTATAAACTATAAGAGGTAGACAGTTGAAATATTCACTGAATGTATATGTCTAATGCAGGTTCATCAAAAAACAATAAAATACTAGTTATTTTTAAACGACTTCGAAAAGGAGGAGGTTCTATGTTCGGCTATATGTTTTTTTTTTATGTATGTTCACCGACATCTCGGTCAATTGTGGACCGATTTAAAGATTATACTTCCGAATTGGTCCCATAAATATATCGTTTTGATCTGATGATGAACTTCGAAGATATAGAACCAAACTATTCAAAAATTCATAGCAGAACTGTCGTTTTTTTTTTTGTGTTTTTTTTCGTCTTGTTTTGCTCGATTTTAGTATTGTAATATGGAACTTTTCGTGTGCGAGTCCAACTTGCGCTTGGCCAGATTTTGAATTTTTTGTTTTCGTCACAATTTGGGGCTATTCTAAAATGTATTTCTTTAAAAATGATTCTGGAGTGTCCCCAGAGTAACTAAGAACAGTTTCATATCTACCATAGACCATAAGTTGAATAAGGTGCCAAGGAAAACTCGTCCTAACAAAACGCTCGGGTTCTGTTAAATAGAAACCACTAAATGCTTACACAAGAATCGCTCTAAAATTCAATCGTCGTTGAACAAACCAAATCTGACAAGTAGGCAGTGAACCATCTGCATTCAATTGAATTGAAATGGCCTTACGAAATTAGTTCAACATCGAATAATTTATGGTAGAGACCTATTCCGTCTTATTATTGCACAATACAAGATGTCACTTACTGGTGAACCACTGCGCGTCACACTGCTTCCTGACTGCACAGGTTTGCGTCTGTTCCGGCGCTCGGTGTGAAGTGCACCCGTTAGGATCCACGCAGCGAACTCCACGAGACTGTACCCCTCCGCCCACGCACCAACCCACACACTATAACACAGAACCTTTATTTAAATGAGGCCTCATTGACCATAGATTAGTAACCTCAATAACCTTCTTGGATTACGCACTGTTCACAAATGTAGGACATAGAAATCCACAAAGTTTTTGCCAGAAAACGGTTATAATCTGGGATCCAAGGGTATACTCATAAATAACTCTAGGG
Organism: Leucania comma; assembly: GCA_958295575.1. NCBI lineage: Eukaryota > Metazoa > Arthropoda > Insecta > Lepidoptera > Noctuidae > Leucania > Leucania comma. The sequence continues at coordinate 12,595,665 of OY282480.1, read as the reverse complement.
TCAGACCCTTATCACATTTAAGTCTAATTAATACCTTTATTGGCGAATGTAAGCACACTGACCCGATGGTAGGGATTACAGATATTACTGTATTTTCCTATTATGAATCGGATTCGATATTTATTGTGGGACTGTACAAATAGAATGAAATCTTCAGTCCAGGCTCAGACAGGCAGACAAAGCCACGGGAATGCCAGATGCAAAGGACCGTTGGTTGTGGCGACACTTGGGGGAGACCATGCCCATAAGTGGACGTCCTTTGACTGAAATGATGATGACTGTACAAATGTATACTGATCTTACCTGAGACCACTCGGTATACAGCCATCCTCCTCCAGCGCTGTGGCTGTAACTTGGTGCAGGGGTGGTCCCAATATCGTTATCAGTCAAATTCGTCGCAAGGGATATCACTGGCCCTTCTCTAAAGTTATCAGTCCGATCTTTTGGTCGCACTTGACGTCTGGCATCGAGTCGTGGCACACTGGTCGTGGCTGCTGTGCCGTCACAGTTCGGAATATCGCACAGTTCACTGCTTGGAGGCATTGGTAGAGGACATTTTTGGTCGCTTATCTGAAAAATATGGTGTCATTGTAGACCTTTTGTGAAAGGATAAGAATTATGATATTCATGTTGTTTCTACTTTACCTTTGTGATTCCTCTGGCATGATCCTGAACACATCCCACAATTCGCGTCCTGTGTGCGGGCCCACAAACAGGGCAGGGTCCCCAGGCAGCTGCCCTCCATCTCGGAGGACATGGGCTGCCTCCACAACGACGTCTCCTGGCCGGTGGTGGAGAACCATTGCAATGGAAAGGAGACACCTCCTTATCTCCTTTCTCCGTCACTTCAGCGCACTTAAACTTCCCAATTTGAAGTCCTCCTCCACAACTACGCGAGCATTGCGAGAATTCCAGAATTTTCCAGATAAACTTTCTGCTGCCGATGACATTGCTCTCGACTTGGGATTGACTTTCTAAATTGTTGAAATCTGGCAGCTTCGATAAGGAAGGCTCGGATTTCGTTTCGAGGTCTCTCAGATGTGTTTCCGAGTTGTGATGCCTGTGATGGCGTTGCGCAGTACGGTGAGGCAGTGTGTTGACTGTCGGTATATCGTTACTTGTTTCGTCTGGTTCTAAGTCAGTTAAGTATTCGTATTTTATGTTCGGATTTGGTTGCGTGTATAGAATCTGGAAATGGAGGACATTCATTAGGTGAACTGTTCGAATTAGAATGAAGTAATATACTTATATATACTTTTGTTACAAAGTCATACCATAATGTCGATAGGGTGGTGGATGGGCCCATGCGCTATCACGCTGTCTTTTGCGCCGCTTCGTGAGTAAATGAAACGTGCGCCCGCCGCCTCGTACGTGCCCGCCGCCGACACCGCGAACTCCCCGTTCATTATGTACGAGCCGTTGGATACTTTCAACGCTAAAAAAAACAAACTTTTGTACCTATCGAAATTAAACGAAAGTAATTGAATAAACAACCGTTCAGCAAATTGTTGAACCCGACTAAATTGCTAGCGGCTGCGTCATGCGAATAATTAACCACCAATTGTGCAGACGGCTACCTCCATTTATCTCACAATTTGCGGCGTAGGCGCCTCTATTGAAGAGTTGCGGCGCGGTGCGCATGTGCAATTCCCATTAATCGATTCGACATCGATCTTTGCACTGCCGAACACTTCATCTCTCGATTAAGATGTCGCCTTGTGACCCGCTATTAATAATATACGGGACATTTTCAATAAAAAACCGATACAGACAGTTATGATGACTAACTTTTTAATAGGAACTACTTAATGGACCAATTTTTTTTTGGACTTTGAGCATTTTAATTTTGAAGAGACTGACCAGATTTTTGTCTTACCAATGTAGTTGTCACTGGATGTGACCTCAGAGACGTTGAGCCGGCAGGCGCCACGCGGTACGGTAGTGACGTAGGAGTAGCCGAGTGGCAGGCGCGGTCGGGAGAACAGCCCCGACACCAGGCGCCGCCCGCAGCGCAGCTCGCGCGCTTCTGCCGTGGACAGCACGCCCTCGCGACCCACCGCCTGTAGACAAAATAAATCAGAATCAGCTAAATGTAGATAATCATCATGGAGACTGTCTGCAAATGCAGGAAGTAAGTATGCTATCAAAACTAAAAACTCGTCACTTGCAAGATACAACAAGATACAAGATATGTTTATTTGGTATCTTGTTTTATCAATCGTTGTGGTTGTTGCATCGATATTATGTTTTCCCTTCCCTATCCTAGAACAAGCTTTGCAATAATTCATTTGTTCTTAACACGGTATCTGCATCGCGTTTAGGCAAAGTCCTTCTGCTATGTATCTTCTATATAAATAAAAATGAATCGCGAAAATGGATCTATGCGTATAACTTTAGAATGCCTTTTATTGTGTTTGTTATTGTAAGTGTCCTGAGGTTTGGGTGAAAGAAAATTGCATCCGAACGAAGCTGGGGCGGATAAATAGTAATTGAAAATGTCCATAGAACAAAGTTTTCAATACTTGGAAAACTCAATGAAATGTTTTGAAAATAAAAACAAGTAAGTAAAGAAACTGTTACCTTTCTCTCAAAACTACACGGTTAGTCAATTTAAACGATATAAAATAAGCACTCAAGCGATTACACAAGCAATTTCCCGCCCCTATCATGTCGTATAAAAGTAGTCGAGTTGTCACGCTCATAGATATGATGCATTGGCCACAGTTTAATGTAGAGCGCTAAGATGATTTACGCCATGAGCATTAAGTTGTCATCGTATTACACGGGTGTCTACCCAGCCAGGATTACAACTTCATAACGTTCATTGACAACTGAAAGCTCGCCCCGTATCAAACTGATATTTACGAGTATAATGAAGAAGCTGGTGTGTGGACGTCTGTTTGTTTGTTTATCAAGGTTTTTTGTTTTTTATTTGGGAAATCATCCAATGATATTACCCGCTCTCGGATGGAGCAGGAGAGAGCGTTTTAGACTTTTACTGATCCAAGCTACACCTGTATCGTACAGTTTTCCCTTGTCCTTGTTGTTGTCGTAACCGCGGGTTTCCTTTTTAGCTATTCCCCGTGGCTCTAGTAGGCACAGGTCCTGTTGCACCCTTAAGGTTTTGCTGACATCTCTTTAATGGGCGCGTGAAGCACTTAGCACCGTCGACGACTCAGCTCGGGCTCAATCCGGAAGGTTACTGAACGGTCGGATGGTGGTCGGACGCTGTCCGATCGTCCGGTAACCGACCGGACCGAGCCCAAGTTGCCGACGGCGCGTTCTGTTCCCGCGCGCCTCAAGGAGCTCTCAGCACACCGAAGAGGCCCAGCCTGCTAACTGCAGGCAGGCAGGGTTGAAGCTTACTGGGGTCATGGGTTAACTTCCGAAAGGAATACCCGGCCCCGGCACGATAGGCTACGAAGGAACGGGGTAGGTTTTTAGTCAGTAAGAGTCTGACACTACTTCCCGCTCCGCCCAAGGGCGGGATTTGTCATTGGATGATTTTACCTACCATAAAAAAAACCCTAAATAAATGAGGATAAGGGCAACACAATGATAATGACACAAACAAGTTTCCCTATAAGAGAGATAAACCGCGGACAAAACCCAATTCACAATTTATAATTGACCGAAATGAGAGCGCGGATGTTCGTAATTACTTAATTAGCGTACCTAAGTTTATTATGAAGAAAGCTTTGTTTAATAAAAGTTTTCACAAAAGCATCTTGTTCTTGTGTGATCTTGATCTGGGTTCTTTTGTTTTACTATAGGGGTCGTAATGGATCGTAATTAATATCTTGACTTGAATATAATGGTTTTGTTAATTGTGCTCTTGCCAGCCATTTTAATGGACTGAAGTAAACGACATTTTAGTTTGAAAGGATAATAGGTATTTCATGGCATTGAGATAGGTTTAGCATTTTACGTTTAACTAGATTTGAATATTATTTACATTTTAATAGAAAACGTTGAGTTGGTTGGAAATATAACTTAGTATAGACAGCATAATACATGTGGATGGATGGGGAGGGAGGCGGATGAAAATATGGATGGTGTGTGATATGAAGGAAGAGGGAGTCAGTCATAGCACTATGGTTGAGAGGGCAGAATGGAAGAAAATAACGTATTGCTCCGACTTCAAATAACATACGAGGGTAGGAAGATGATGATGCTAGAGAGCATATTCGTACTTGCATCGTATTACTCAATGCTGAGGGTCGTGACCTCTCTGCTGCATCACTTTCACTCGCACAATATTTTTCCATCTGTTTCAGTCCCCGGTGGTGTGAGGGAGAGAGCATAGTGGGTGCTATATATTCCGATGCATTAATTTACTTTTGTCAAGTCAATACACTTGTTGATAACTTATCAAAACCTATAGGGAACTTTCCATTCATCTATAATTATGAAATTTGGCAAAATAATAAATCAGGAGAAAGGATATAGTCGGGATGATAAACGCTACTAGGTATTGTATTGCCCCCAAGTGTCGCCACAACATATGGTCCTGTGCGTCTCAGGTCATCGGACCACCTAGTGGGAGGAATTATTGTCTCAACATATACTCATTTATTGTTCTGATACCCATCTATTTACACTCATAAACTGAGATCTAACTATTTCTGTTACACCCAACTCCGATATTTTGAATAGCATTCATTAATTAGGTGGATATATTTTCCAAGTCATGGATAAATTCATTGAAATGTAAAGCACGATCTCGTTATTATTTATTTGTATTTAAGATATAATGTTATTGTTGTTTCCAATCTTGTTTAATGTTAATTTTATCGTACGATTAATCGCGTTTTAATAGGCTTCTTGACGGAGCTGAAATATTTGAACGTTACAGCTCGGCTAAGTAGGTAATAGGTACATAATTTTCAGATAGTAAGAGGTCTGAAAGTGTTAAAGATTTTTTCCTTACATATAAAGTAAATAATATAAGAGGTAATACCACGTCTGTCTGTCTATTCACGATAAACCTAACAACTATTGAACGCGGGTGATAGACACCCGCGTTCAGTATTTGTTAAGTGCTTTTACCAATAGACAGAATAGCAGTGTAAAATAAATGCATGATGCATATTAATAGTAACCAAAAGAAAAAAAGATTTGTAACAACCGAGCTGGGGTAACGATAAAATCATCATCATCTTGATAAAATTAGAAGATAAACAAAATAAACCTTCATTATCGACAATTAAAAACTTTTAACAGAAAAGTGAATGAAGCACTTTTCAGCATTGGAATAAAAAAACATTCTTTAAATACTTGCACTTAAAAGAAACAACAACTATGTTAAACACATAGTAAAACAGGTAAATATTGACGGAGTGAATTAGTTTACGTTGAACTAACGCTGCATCTAAACACGGCGAAAGGAGACCACTATAAATAATCCAGTAAGAGTTTCATCCTTCATCCAGCCTAGCTAATTGACAAATTGTACGATACCAGCATATCGAATAAGCGGTCAATGTTATAATGAAGATGGCTGATTAGCATTTCGAGACGTTGAATACAGATACTGACACCGTTGTGGAGATGTTTCAATGTGTTTGCGTATGACCTGAAGCTACCCTGCCGCAGCTGCAGCGGCGCCTTTGTCAACTTTTCTAAATTGTTAATCTAAATGCGTAGAAATCAACTCTTGCGAAGTGTAATTAACGACACCTTGTTCAACTGAAATATTTTATTCAAGAACTGTAGTTTGTGGCACAGTGTCCCATAAAATCTAAGCAAGCTTCATCTCAGCACGTAGAAATCTTTAAAACATCTTAACTAAGAAAACGCTAAGTAGTCAGAACAGTGCTGATACATTTTGATATCATTGTTAATCCTTCGTACAAAACTAGATCACAAGGCCACGAGGTCGCAGGGAACGAGGGTGGTGTACTAAAACATCTGGCCTACACTGCACTCATGAACATTTCGTAATTAATAATGTGACACTAATGCATTTAGAACATTAGTCGTCTCTAATGTGCACTTTTATGAGGCTATAGTACAAGATAAGGGCAGCTAAATCTCACGTTGGGACCGTAGCCAGGCGACCTCAATGTGAGAAGGCTATTTCTTAATTAAGTGTGACATGAATCATTTTTAAAGGCAGTAAATGAACTCGCCCTTTGTGTAACGAACCTCTTGCGCTGACTGGGACGCAGGGTGTCGACACTGATGTATTGGGCCGCACGTAAGTGCTACTGAATCAGTTTTATTGCAGGCAATAATTTACTTAATCTAAAGAGGCAACTTGCAGGAGATAACTAACAAAGTAAGAAGTGTTTTTATGCTGACACAAGGGTACATTATTTATTATTAAAGGAACAAAGCCGACAGACGGCCGGGAAGGGGAGCATAAATCAGGGGACGTACCGATTCCTGATTTAAAGGTTCCGGTATACGGTTTTTGCCCAACAATTACTAACGGGCCATAAATATTTCTCGAGATCAACAAATCTCTGCGCAAAGACGCAGCCATTGTCCAAGATGATTATGATTTATTACCTACTGGTAGTAAATAGTCAAATAAAAGGAGGCGTCAAAATGAGATAGGAGAGGTCAGTACTTTAAATACTAAATATCGCGATATCTAGTTTAAATCTTGAACTAATTGAGTATGCTGCAGTACAATCGTTCGTTGCGGTTGGCCCTCCATAAAATAAAAACCCACTCATTACTGTTTAGGTCGGCCGAATTCAGCAGGGCAGTTAAACGTATAAAATATGTGCCTTGTCAGTATGTCTTATAAAGTTACCAATTGAGCCATGAACTGTTCGAACGTAAAAATACATTTCCAATTAAAGACTGATTCATTTAACTGTTTGACAAGTCACATAATTTGTAGGTACATTAATATCATTAAAATATATTTTAATTTAAACCATACACGTATTGGTAATAAAATCAATGTTGAGATATTACAGTTATACTGAGAAACATTGTCATTGTAATGTATTACAATAAGGAAAAGTTCATACTACTAATAACTCTGGTGTTTAATGGAATAATCCTTAGTAATCTAAAGTTATTATGATTAGATAATGACGTATAAGTAGAGCTATCCTGTGTGTGGTCCCTGGCTAAGAATAGGCCGCCCTAAGGGTTAACCTATCTCACCTCTTGAGTGATCTAAGAGGCAACTAAAGAATAATTGGTAAATAGTCAGCAGAATAAAATAAAATCCTAAGATGGATCAGAGTTTATAAATTCTACAAAAAGTAAAACTCACGGAAATATAAAAGAGCTTAAGTCAGCAAGAGTATTCCAAACAAATAAGACCCCAGTATAGATCCCACACATCCATGAACTGAAGAAAAAGGTAGAGTGTATTTCTTAAAATAATAAACAATGATTCAATCACTTGGCAAATCGTAGCAATCTGTGTCATTGACATCGTTCATTAATGTAAAAAAAAGGACGTAGAAGCAGAAAAAGAAAGAATAGCAAATAGCAATGACTTTACAGCTCTAGGTAAACGATCTTAAAAAACAATTGACGACTATGATAATAATAAAGTAAAATAAAGAAGGGTTATAAAATTACATGTTAACTGAACATCAAAACTAGAGCATTTGGTTCACTTGTCACAGTTATAACCCACTCATGCTGTGCACACACAATTGTCCAAAGTTTGTATTTTCTCTGTGCAATCAGTTGTCTAGTCTACGCATATGTTACTTTATTACTTTCAATTGTTTGTCGTTTATGGTACACACTCGCGGACGCAAGGCCGAAACGTTTAGGGCATGCAATTTGCCATAAACGTAGAAAAATAGGGCAATGAGTTGTTAGACCTACGCCGAAAAGAGGAAAAAATCTCCAAGGTGAATAAAATAAAAATGTCTGGCACATTATATTTTATGTAAGTACATAGTTAGCACCAACTATAACGGCTAGATTATGAATTGCCGAGGTTACATTTATTATTCTAACTGGACCAGTTGACTTTTCATTATCATATGCGATGAGGTGTGCTCATTGAGAATTATAAATTTATTAGCTTGCCTGTCTCTTTGCAGTTTACCAGAATAACAAACAGGATCCAGCGTGTGCCGAGCTTACAATGTTCATTAACGTACAACTTTAATAAGTTGAGGAAGACTTAACTCCTGAAAGGCCTGTTTCACATTTATTTATCCAAATACGACAGCAGCGACTCTGCTCTATCTCAATTTAGATAAGTTTACGCTTAACCGCTCCTGATCTAAATTAGGTCTGAAAGTTTTATTCGTATTCAGGCATATAGGGTCGCGACGTTATTGATAGTGTAACGAAGACAATGGCATGCCATCAGTATGACGTGAGCACGAAATTTATGAAACCGGAATATTCAGGTCGAATGAACAACTGAATCAGATAAGTGGGATTCTAAATTAGCCATTCAGTCGTAATCGGCAACTAAGACAAAGGTGGCTAGGGAGTGCGTCGGAGCGACTATGCAAACATCCATGTGCAGTGTACGCGGGCAACTGGGTCGCTCGGTGTTTATCATGCAACATAATAGCTCTTATTCAATATGAACAAACAAGTAACAACACTGTAAATAGCCTAACAATACCTACTGAAGTCTAATATCTAGATGGTAACCTTTCACACTTGAATTATTTAGCAACAAAATATATGGCATATTTAATATTTGCTGATAGTTATAATATTGAGAAATGAAGAACGCGTGACTGTTCAGTTTGGAGGTTTGCACGGCGTTTACGTGATATCCGTTGTCAAATCCAAACAGAGTTACGGCATGAGTGGCGCCAACATTCCGCGCCCATACCGTAAGCGTGTACCACACACATGGCTGTACCTAAGTACACAGCACTCGCCAAATAATCACTGACCAATGTTCCATAACCAAGCAAGAATTTTCGACGATATGCTGATTTCCTGGTAGTAAAATTGAGCAAACAGTTTCAATGTCAGACTTTACGATGAGTAAATTAAATAATAACGCAAGAAATTTTTTCAGAAAAATTTCAAGATCGTCTTTAATCTTTGAGTTGTATTTTATGAGGCTTTATTGCTTTGACATGATGAAGACAAAAACATGTCGTATTTCACGTTGAGGATAGTTCTTTTACATCAAAGAGAATATTTATAAGTAGTTAACAATTTAAAACACATTGAAGAAGACGTTATTGGGTGACCCCAAAAATGAGATCAATAATCAATGACAAAATAATATTACAAATTGGCGTACGTGTGACCTAAATAGTCGAATGTTCAAGTATCGTCTGCACAATTTTTCTAATCAACGCTAGGTGACCAGAATCATTTGAGATGGACCGTCTAGACAGTTTTACAATTTACAATAATTTGCACATTGCCATTGATGTGATTTATTTAATTGGCAATGATCGATATGAAGACAGGCTGATGCAAAACGTGCACATATATAAAGGGATGTTGTAAGGTTTTATCAAAGCAACGAATTACAGGGTTGATTTCTGCGCCCTCAATATTTTCCTCTAAAATAATAGTATTTTTATAAACATCATTTATTTACAGAACAAACATTCCATAGAGGCTATGAAATGTAAATGAATTGCTGGTTTAGATATTAGAAAAAAATATATCGATCTACATGTAATTAAATGTTCTAAAAACCTTGAGTAAGTCTTTTATTAGGTAAAATACAGTAAAAGAAAGATTCAATGAAAATATACTCACCAAGACAATCACCAACATAAGCACTGGTACATTCACCATTTTCATTGTTCGTTTAATATTTATAACACTCACAAATAATGTCACTTCTTACACTGGACAAACGTGTAATTTGGTCAGTAAAGAGTCGCTTGTTTAACAACAACACTATCTTTCATCGATAAAAATCCTCTTAAGATAAAAGATTGTGGTATCCTAAAAAATAAGTTTAAATATCTGAATGATTGCATCTCTGTTCTAAGTACGATTAAATTGATATAAATTAATATCTTAATGTAATATTATTGATAAGACAAGTTTATTATTCGTTCATAACAGGTGATAACCTACATTAGTTTTTAGTATGTTTATTTAGTAACAACAATAAACATTGGTATCTGTTTCAAATGCCGAAGTTTCTATTCGGATTGAGCCTACTCGCAAACAAGAATTCGTTATGGACATAAGTGTATTTAATTGAGTAGAACTTTATATTTACATTCATTAGTTACGTATTAATGCTTGCCTAAATCTGTGGGCCGCATCTTATTATTATTTAGGTAGTTGTTGCTTAGAATATCATGTATTTTCATGATGAATTAGTTCGTTTGTGAGATATTATATGTATAGAAAATGTCTCGTTATTATAAGCCTAGACGTGACAATAAATTACACAAGCGGCATTGGCAGATAAAAAGGTCTATGCACTAACTAACAATACAGATCATTCACGAGCACATCTTTGCTTAACTAACTCATTAGGCACAGCTTCATTTAGCGCAACTAACATTGCACACAAATACTGACCGTGGAACAAATTCAGCAAGGATATCAAAACGGCAATGAAGATTACCCCTGAGTTGTAAAAAATACATTCTTTCGTAATTTTTTCCTCTGAGATAGGCTGCGTGTTAATAAAACATTGAGCCAGAGTAAACACCTGAAGGAGAGATAACGATGCCGACGACGATCGAGACGCACATTTTTCACATGTTTACGTACATTTTTAGGTTTCATTCACAACGCCTCTGGCAAAAAAGAAAACAGTAATAAGCTGCCTGAACTCATTTATTATAATATGCAATTCCTTTTCTCATTTCCATATGTATGATGTTTCTATATTCTGTTCATTTTCCCTTCTCGGTACAGAATAGTTACGACAGATTCATCTTAGTTTGTATGTAGAGATGAAAATATATTAACAATTAAACTACGAGCATTCGATGCATGAAATTACAGCTGGTTCCTGTATATTACATAACGTATATCTAATTATTTTAATAGTTTCGATTCATACTCCCGAAATAAACGGTTGAGGCGCATCAATCAATTCGTGACGTTTTTTATTAGCCACAAATCAAACGGCTGTATTTTTGAAAATGTTATAAATAAAATCGTAAATTATTTACGATTTAAAATGTATCTGTCGGCCAGTTTGCTAAACCTTTCCAAGGGCGTGTAGTAAAAAGCAAACAACTTTTACAACATTTTAAAATAGACTATCATATTGAAGTTCATCTTGTATTTTGCGTCACAAAGATTTTATTTTTAGTAATAATTCACACATGTCGATGAGGAACGTTATATTGTAACAGTTATCTCGTAGGTTTCTCCAGCCATAGTTAGATCACGTACATGGGTTAGGTGGAGCAAGATTATAAGATCGTAATTTAAATTAGAATACAAGTACGTGAACCAGAAATGGGCCTTACACACTAAGCGTAGATTGTCTTAAATAAAATCGTGTTTAACAGTTGTTTAGATTAAACAAGGAAGGTATAAACAAACACGATTTTTAGGCACGTAAATTTATATTTGACACGGTTTTATAAGACCCTGACGGTCTTTCACGCAACAGAATTTTGAAATGTGTATATTTTGCGCAGTAGTACTCACAAACTCAATACTGGTTTCTATATAGGTCCGTTGTTCGCTAGGCCACAGGAATTTTGAAAAGAGAAAAGAGATATCGTGGTATTGGCTAATTAAAGGGCATACCTTTACTTAACCAATACGACGATAGCTCTGGTGGGTATTAGTCAATAAAAGTCCAATACAATATAGTCTCGCTTCAGTCTAGGGCGGCAGAAGTCCGACTTAAAAAAAAATACTGCTATGGAGGAACCACACCACTTGGTATATATAGGTAAGAGCAAACAGGCATCTTCTGGGCTTGCTCGTTCTATTGTAGACCTCATCCATCAGTTACTAACAAATAAGCGAAACCGAGGTCGATGAAATAGTATTCATTGAAAATTACTATTTACAATCATGTCTATATATATTTATATACACTAGATTGTCTAGTACAACTCAAGCTTTATCTTATTTTTCTGTTCGACAATTCTCATTTACCATGAATGAGGTTCTCATTGAGCTTCGTTCACTATTTCCTGGCTTCCGTCCAACACAACTGATTACTCTGTTCTCATAATATTTTACTACGCTATTACTAATCTCTTTGTATTAGAGTGAATTCTTTCGAAAACCTATAACTCAGATCAACGTTGGCGCGTTAAAATGTTTGTTACTTTTTGCGTCTAATGGAGCCATCAACGTAAAATTATTTTGATGTGCTTTGTAAAAACACCCCGATTCTCGTTAAATTTTTGTCTAAATAATTTCTTTCCTTTTAGTTTAACATCTTTATTGTAAAACTTACAAATGAAATAGCTGCTTCCTAACTTTTAACGAGATGTACCATTCATTATTCTGAATTCGTTTCGTATCATGTTAGTAGCGTTTTTATAGTGTTAATAGTCGACTTTAAAGTAAAGAGTGTTTATCGTGTGTAAGTGTCGACAGAAGGGAGTTAAACACCATCATTGTTTTCATATCTTTCTTAAGGGTAGGCTCTAACAATTTGATAAAAAAGTTTAGGTAGTTATTTTTTTAAGGATAATTTAATAAGTAATGTTGACTTCTGTTACATAACATGTAGTTATAATACCATGAGTAATACGTCCAATTAAGTAACGTTAAATCTTGCTAACAAGAAAATTATCGTGAGCTCATAACTCAACAACTTCAAATAACAGTAATTATAAAAATTAATAAGACAACTTTGGAAAATATATAACTTCGCGTTACACTGCTTATTACCGTCTATATTTCTTAAAAGCGTCAATTAATCGTGAACTCGAAGTGCAAAAAAGCTATCAATCGTTTATTAGATTACGTTATCACTTTATTAAGTCCAATACGTTTATGACAAAATAGATAAGTGATCGAAATTAAAGCGCGTACGCGGTAGTTTGGTGCAACTGTGCCTTAAGTGAGTGAGGAGTGTTAATAGCCGTGTCGATGGGCCGATAGACTGTTGATGATAATAGTCCCCCTGATAGGTGTGGTCCACACACGCAATTACCACAAGATTTATTTCTTATAAAATGTATGCGCTTCCCTATTTTTAAGCCGTCAATAAAGGAGTCTTGTACTATTTTTGATTTCTTCACAAATTGTTGGACGTTGTTAAGTGTTAGATTTACTTTTAGATTAGTGAAGCTGAGTAATTGAACGCTGTGTTGTAACGGTTGTGTTCCCCGAAGGGCTGAGAGGTGTGAAGTTTCCTGATGTTTTCCCACAGTTCATTAATGACAGCATTTATTTTCAAGGCGTATTTTATGGAGATTCTTTCACAACCTTTTTACGGCTTAGAAAGAGGTATTTTCATTGGTTACTTTTACTTATTTTTCTTCACTACTGTTTTTATAGCGATAAAAATAAATTAGCATCTGGTATTTACGAAAAACCATCAGTTCCTTTTTGCAAATCATAACAAGGTTGTCTAATTTAAAAGTTCAATAATTTATAAATCAATATGTCTGATTGGATTAAACGTGTAATGCTAAAAGAATTTCACTTCCAAAGCGCGGATTTCTGCGATATTTTTATTTTAACGTAACTAATTATACCAGTTTGGCTACATTTTTTATTGTGATCGAATTTAGTATGACAAGCTCATAAATTGTTACAAATGCGTTAATTATGTTAAAAGCCTATTCATATCGAGCAGTTATTTATGAACTAATATGAGTCTTGTCATTTTTTCTGCGTAAAATATTTCTACTGTGGTTATTATTACAATCATTTAGAAAATAAATTGTTTATCCCGTTAAAAAGTCATGATTTTATTGATCAAAGCGATGTTTTAATTAAGGGGACTATTTCTGTGTTAAACGTTGGCATTGGGTTTGTTTATTGTATCAAAGATAAAGGAATTTATCAAATACATTCTTTAATTAACGTTTCGAACCACAAATGCTTCGCAATCGATATTTAAGACGAACTGTTTCTATATTGAGCCATTCCTCTTGTGAGGTCTCGCCTGTAGATTAAATACTGAACCTATAAATAAATTGGTAATAGTTGGATTGGTACATAAATCTACTAAGTCGATAAAAGTTTTGGAAGTTAATAATAGCCTTACAGGTAAATCTTTTTAGTCGGAAAAGTGGGCGAGACCTGGCTGATGGGTAGGTCTAAATTCTGATCGATTGGGTAAATTTATTATCCTTCCTAAATAGGGTAAACCGCACACGATGAAATTCGCAACTTTTTTGTAATAACTTCTCAATGTTAGCTTAGAGATAAAAAATTAATAAAAATTTCATTTATATAGCCGCGTCTTAAGTTACTGCTTTGCTTTATTTGTTAGTCGAAGCGTGATTTTATATAGCCTTTCTAGATGGTATCTGTCCAACACCGAAAGTCTTATTCAATTCAAACCAGTAGTTTCTAAGATGTTTAACCAAAACTAAAACTTTACTTAAAAACTAAATATCGCAGCATCATTATGCTGAGATAGGAGCCCTTATGGTCTCACACATGTCCATTTTCTTTTCCTCTGTTGTTTGTTATTGTTTTTTTTATGTTGTTATAGATTAATTAACTTTTTTTATTGCTATTTGTCTTTGTGTTTCTTTCACTCTTTCTAAGGCAAAAATTTAGTCTATAAAAATTCTCAGTAGCAATAGATTAGTACCTATAGATGTCAACTAAGAACTAACCTATGCGGGTTGTCTCGATTACATAGAAATCTCCCGAGACACAAGTCGAATAACACAAATGAATATACGGTTCGGAGAGTTTGGTTAACAGAGTGTTGATTATGTCTCCCAAAAGTTCTTATTGAAAGTTACTAAAGACATAAAAACAAAGCCATTGTTTGTCCAAACAAAGTATTATTATACTTTCAGAACTGCGAAGTGTATAAAGTAAATAAAACTGTGTGGATATAGAGTAGTTAATTCTTAACGTAATTGTTTATTTTTCTTTCTTGAAATAGTAGGTAATCTAGGGTAAGATGGAGGTATGCGTTTCTATTTATTTTGACCTTACACCTAGTAACCTAAATTGATCGAGACGAACCAAATCTTAGGTTGTTAGGATTGAATTGGTACTGGTTTTTATCAGTCTGTGAAAATATGCCTATCGCTTGTCTTGCTGGAAAACTATGCCTAGAGAAACTGCGATTAATTTCTGGATAATATCTGCATTAAGTACAGCCGATACTGTTCAGAAACAAAATACGAGTATCTAAATGAAAATCAAAAATCAATGTTGTTTTGAAATACAATATTATCTGCGTCGGCTTTAATTGAATTTAAATATACGCAAGCAGTAAGCACGTTGTATTAAAATAGTTACCGCAAGCTGATGCTAGGCTTAGAGGGCCACTTAAAAGTTGCTTAGAAATACAAAATAACGGTAACGAGTAAAATTCACGGAATCTAATGACCAAGTTCGTTCGAAGAGTTATAATACTAAATGTGTTTCCTATAGATGATTTATATTGGAAATGAATCATGATTGTTTATTAAATCGACTCCGTTAATGTTATTTATTGGACTCCGTTTTCACAGTGAGTTTATGCAAAGTATGAGTAGGCAAGTAAGGAAATTGTGTTATTCATATCTCGCGCAAAATTGACATAGCGAGATAATACGGTCCCTTTAACCAATTTAGGGCAAACAAACTGTTATGGTTAGGGCGCTACGAGGACGCTGTAGGCAAACTTTTACAATATTTATTATATTTTGTAATTGGCCTATTTTTGAGGCGTTTTATCTCGGCTGTCATAGATTAAATAATAAACGACAGTAAGTTGCGACACGGTTGCGGATAGCAATCAGTTATGTTCTACGTGGTCGGGTATTCAAATTAACGTGACGCCGACGCATAGGTAAGCTAATATTAAAAATCCGTCATGTGCAACTGTACCTTAATTGATCATTACTCAAATATAATTGCGAGGAAATTAAAGCGCACCGAAAACTCGCAAACCTAAGTACCTACCTGCGGAAAATTTACGCGGGAATTGGTTCGCAATATTTCGCTAGTAATCATTGGAATATAAATGAATGACATGCTGTTGTATAAGTGAAAAAATACAAAAGTTTTAAAAATATCTGATTCTCAGAATACTCCAATAACTGTTTATTACCTTCATTTTCAATGTCGAATATTCAAATCCTAACGAAGGTAAAAGAATTGAATTAAATGTTTAATTTAGTTTGCTAAGTAAACAATTTGCTTCGCAAAAAAAAAAAATACTGAAAAAAAAAATTGAACAAAATATATCGTTTTTTTTTTAAATATTGATTTTAACCATGATGATCCCGGTTATATAATATTAATACTTATTAAAGATACAACAACTATGCAATACACACATTGATAAAATAAATTAAAACGGTTTTTATACATTTATTTTATCGAAACTGTCATGCGGATTTGCTCCACATGCACTAAATTACAAAAGGCAAAAAAACGCGTCCCGCGTGCGTATTGCACGCATTACAATAAATACTTGTATGAACAGGACATTTGCGGAGGTTACGCATGCGGAGCAATTCCGCATGCGTGATGAAATCCACACGATATCAAAAACACCCTGATATTAGTTTTCATATGACACGATATTGTAAATCCTTTTTCCAGCAATAATTTCCTAATTTTACAAAATTACCAACTAGTCACAAAATAATCACTTTGTAATAATGTATCTTAGATCTTACCTATCTAGTCTTAAAAGATTTGGTCTAAACTATTCAGTTTTATAGATACAAATGCAAATGCGTGTTCCTTTTTACTCTTCTGACCTAGTTTGCTGGGCTGATAAGAAAAATTAGATAGATGTAGGTACTGATAACAAACAGCCTTACCTACGATGACATTGGGCACCAACAACAACCTTGGATAAAAAAAGTACCTAACGTATGTAAGAAAAAGTTGTTAACGAGGTTTTTTTTAAAAAAAGCTTATGATTTTTTAATGATCGTTTGATTCTATAATCCGTGTTAACAGTTAATGTAAAATTATTAAATCATTTATACGTATTATCTTTTGACATCTCTAAAAAGTTTTCATTTATCCATGCATTATTTTCGCGGTTTTAAATCTGAGCGTTTGGTAAATTGTCTATGATTATTTTTTGAGGAAAAAAACAATAATATATGTCTAACCTGCCAGTTTCGAGGCAAACGTGCGGGACTGTGACAGTTTCGCCGTTTATTTGTTTAATGATAAGTGCATACTTAATTATTCACGTTATCTTGATTTAGACTTAATAGAATTGTATGGCCTACTTTGAGTAAGCGATATTTATTTAGGTTTTGTTGAAATTAGTATAATAACCGTTATAATTGAATTAGTTCCATTACCAAATGAGAGAGAAATGTGAAAATATAACCAAATGATAAATTTTCCAATAGATTATGTTTGTTGGCATTTCTTTTCGCTTCCAATTTGTTTTTCTTGTCTACACGTTATTTTTTCGCTGAACACGCGTAAGTTGGTAGTCTGCAGTTGATAGATTAATCACGACGAAAATATTGGGATTTGTGAACAACTCGTTAGACTTGTCAAAACAAAACGAAAAATATTAACACGTGTTCAATCTCCATCTCTTAAGTTGAGGATTAGTTTTGACAAATGAAGAATTTTTAAGTTCTTATAAATCTTTCTTTTTGGTTTTAAGAAATATATTTTCTTTTAAATATAAAAAGTTGCAGTAAGTAAATATTTTTTTGACAGTAGATGAATCATTCAGGAAAACTCATTTATGTAAAACAAAACACTAATAAAAAAATGAACATCCAAAAGAATCGTACACTTCACATAAAATAAGGTCCGTTGGCTGAATAAGATCGCGCCGTTGCAATACGCGAATGCAGAAAAATTGAAACGCCAATCATGAGTTTTGACAGTTCCGCATTTTCGCGGCAATTTTCCGGTTCGCGCGGGAACGAGGCGGGTGCACGGTCGGTGGCGCGGCCGCGCGCTCGCAGAGGACTGTGGCGGCGTCGCGCTGCGCCCCATCTACTACCTTACGATTTATGAGCGTGACGCAAAAATGGACAAAATTTGTAGCGACGTTGCTCTCGACACGGTACACCACGTGGTCTTGGATCTCGGATTAGATGGCCGGGTTTAAAAATTATATAAATAACTATTGATTCTCTAGGCCTATAGATAATTCTGCTATCAGTTTCAAAAGTAGAGATAAAAAGTGGGTAAAACCTGGAGTGGGATTTCCATCGAGGGTAAAAAAGAAGCAATATATTTAACATGTCCATGTCCCATGCCACGTCCATCCATTTCCAGCCTTGCTTAATGGATGAGGTTCCCTGAGTTCCCTTTAATGTTTTTCGCTCGATAAAAAAGGTTTCATACATTTCATAGAAATTAAATACTAACCGTCAGATTGAAAAGTATTTTCATTATCTACATATTTCATTGAGAAAATGAGGAAGAAATAAATTAATATTAAGAAATTTCACGCCGTCTGATCGACACTTTGCGTGATCAGAGGGCTGGCTCGTTCTTCACCCATAGAATTAGCATTGCCATTCAATGTGGCAATGCTGCCAATCTTCTGGGTACATTTCCGGATGACAGCGATGTGGAGGATTACTTCGACGCCTGAGTGTACTGTGTTTTTGTATTATATGTACCTAGGTAGGTTTCAGTATAAATAGTTTAGTTAATATATATTTAAGTTTTTGTACATGTGTTGATATAATTTGAAGATTAAATAAAGATTAGATTTCGGTAATATAAAAAATATGTAGAAGAATAATATACAATAGTATAATAATATCTAGCGAGTAGTAGAAATACTTGTCGAGAAAATAGAAATAAATCAAGGTGTTACTTAAATCCTATAATATTTCAAAGC
Source organism: Leucania comma (assembly GCA_958295575.1). NCBI lineage: Eukaryota > Metazoa > Arthropoda > Insecta > Lepidoptera > Noctuidae > Leucania > Leucania comma. The sequence goes on along the minus strand of OY282480.1, from coordinate 12,576,833 downwards.
GCAACGTAAAACGTCAATTACTTTGATATAGTGCAAACAAATCTACAATGTTATGAAAGTTCGTCATAACAATACGCTCTTAAACTTGGCCCGATTCCGCCAGCCGATAGAAACGTATCGTACGTTTTGTGCGATTGATCCATTTAGTGAACAAATTGCTCATCGTCGACTCATATGTACGCACACGCCAAGGAAGCACGTGTTTAAGTTACGAGTTCAGTGGAAATGTATAACTGATTGTTTGTTCAAGGCTGCCCCAGTTTTCTTTATAAAAATATGTTCAACATTATCTTAAAATAATGTTTTTACAGGAGGCATTTCTCTATTTATTACCAACCACCTGTTTTACGCGGCTGTGGCGATTAAAGTAATGGATGAAAATGGACTTCTTCTTTATGGAAAACCGAGTGTTATGGACACCTACTTGAACTACATCTGGGAAAAGTCTATTTTTGTAAGTTTAATGGGTGTAAGTTTAATAATATCCACCAAATCGAACCTGTTTCTTTAATCAAGTCGGGGCGAGGTACATTGGGTTTCTAATTAAGTCGAATAGTTCCCGCTTTTGTGCAAAGTTCCGAACTTGATCTAACTTAATTAAGACACAATGATGACCAATTTTACCCGTGCCACGAACTAGACAGGGAAAGTCTTGCGGAGCGAATTCCTAACTAAGTACCCGGTATCTATTAAACTAGACATAAATCGTAGGTAGTTGCGACAATATCAGATATTTGAATAAATATAGAGTGGTACGTCTTAACTCGGCAGCGGGTAAATGTACGATAAAGCTCGCAGATAGCTGGTATTTGACGGACAGGTGTAATTAGCCTCTCTACTCGCTACCGGCAAATGGAAGCGTGATGATAACGGCGGGAGTCAGAATAAACAACGATGCCCTTCGTGATTACATCTTGTGCTTACCGAAGTGGTTAAGTGGGATTGCGAAATGGTATATTGATATGGATAAATAATATGCTTACCTATACCGGTAATACTAGTGCCAATCGTAGAAATTGTGAATGAGCAACTTTATGAATGACGACAAACTAATAGGAATAATTACTATTTTTTATTAAATTGTTAATAGACTTCATTATCATTTAGTGATAAGCTGTTATCATATTTATGCATTTGGATCAAAACAGAGTGACCATTGTACATTGTATCTAATCACTTACCGTCACACCCTTATTTTGAGTTAAATGAGTGATAAGATCATCAATTAACGGGATTGTTATCTAAATCAAATGTTTCTCATCAATCAAAGGTTTGAACATTATCAATCGACACTTATGGCATTAAAGGGCAAACATGAGGATTTTCCACTGGCAGGTATGAACACGGAAGTGTGAGGAAAAATACTATAAGTAGGTTGATATAAAAAACGTTCTGCAAGATTTTATTCTGGTATGCGAACATACCACGGTAGACCACGAAGGATGTGTTGGGACGAACTACTTAGATAGTTTTGCTAGAACTGGTATGAGGAAGCGCGGGTCTGCAAAAGATGGAAGGAATGGATGGAGACCTTTGCCCAGGAGTGGGACAGAACAGGTTAACAAAAAAAAAATCGACCATTAATGGTACATTGATGACCGATATTTTACTGCTGAGCAATTTCTTTTTCATATCCCAGTCTTCATCCCAAAGTTAGCGCGGTTTATATTCATGAGTACTTTTATGCTTTGACAAAATAAATTGACAATAAACTTATAGTTGTCCTTTGTAACATTGAACATTGGCTTTGGTCTTACCGAGCCAGAACGTCCATGTAGGTTTTCCATGAATTCCAGTCTAAGATGGATCGGTGGTTTTTCCTTCTCATGGTGTAGATATTAGAACAAGTATGGGAGAGATTTTGATCGAAGTAAGTGAAAGCTATCGCCTGCCGAGACGAGATTTTACCGACGAATCTTGTGCCTCGCAGCTCCTACCAGGACATTAGTTCACTATGTCTTCCAACTCTCCGGCTTCCAGTATGCGGTATACCAAAACATTCTGGCCCCAATGGCCATCCGTTTAAAGCTATCTGGTCCATGAATATCCACCCGAAAGAGAAAGGTTTGGAGGCAATACGATAAGCTACCAACAGGTTAGGTCTACTAGACTCTTAAGTCTTAGACTAGGTATCAAGGAAAAGCTTATATCTTGAATCGGGTTTAACATAGGGAATAACAACTGATATCATAATTAATCGTTGATTCCCGTTTTACGTTAGACATAATTGATATTGTGGATAAGTTTGTCCAGCTAATCACAACTGGCAATTTGTAAGAAGATATATAGGATATGATAAATTTATCAACTTTTCCAGATTGCAGTATGGAAAAACTGGTTTTTATTACAAAAGATAATTTCTAATTCAGTACTTTGTCGCTCTTATTTCTAATCTATAGCTGATATTTTAAAAATCTTGAAGAAAAAGCTCTATGTACTTATAGGTTGTTAATGTTTTGGTGAATAATTAGTAGGTAATAATATTTGAGGATTTACTGTCCGTAGTATAGCAACAGACAGAAAGGGGCAGGTAATTTTGTGATGACTCATTTACAAGAGTATCCAATGATTTGTTATCTTGCCCATAGAAACGACCTACAGATGCACTGGTCTTTGATGTTTATTAAGTGCCCATGTGAAATAAAAACATTATTAATTATATATTATTAAATACATAATTTGAATTTGAGTTTGTTATTCTTCTGAGGCCCTATTGCAGCGAATTCAGAAATTATTTTCGACGTAGCTATACCTAGAAAATTAATTACAGTTGGTACACTACTGTAAAAACAATATCAAATTGCGCTCATAGAAACACAATACTGTTGCTTCCAATTATATAGCTTAGTCTTACACTTCATATTTCAAAGCTTTCCGAACCATGTGTTGCGAATTCCAAGCTAGACAAAATGTAAAAAACTCGCACTGTACTGTGAAGCCGTGAAAACAATAAGTTGACATAACAATTTGATAGTCATTGACAACTAGGTAATTGCGTTTGTATTTGTCCTTATAATTCATTTGTTTTAGCATGTAGTTCAATGCTATATTTCGTTGTCTCCGAGCAATAAGTCGGTAATTGCAAAAATTTGTTATTCGATTACCAATTTATTGTCCAGGTTATAAAGTAGAAAATCGAAAAACTATTTTTTTGCGATTACCGTCTTATTGCCCGGAGGCGTCGATTTGCAAAATTCAGGGTTAGAGTCTTAGGCCTATAGCCCATGGACGCGTAGCTTCATAGAAGAGGCAGCGCCGCTCCTGCTGACGTGTCGTTGACGCTTCGTCGATACAGTTTCATAGTTTTGTATGTATGTAAGCTTCACGCAGGTTTACACCAAGTGTATAATGATGAATACGCGTCTATGGAGCTATGCGTCTGTGGACCGTAGGTGTTATTCTAATGTGTGAAGTAGGTCTAATTTATTAGATGTGTTACTATTGGCACTTCATTATTTTATAGTTAAGGAAATAAAAATGACAAAACTATAAAAGTTTTTATCATTTCAGTGGACTACGCATCAATGGTGCTGTTTAGAAACGGCTTTGTCTGTTCGTTCAGTGAAAGTTTTCCAAAACGCAATTAATGTTGGGAACCCCTAGTGCGCGTTCAAACGGCATAGGTATGGTTATACTCAGTAAAAGTCTGACACGCTCTCTTGCTCTACGAGAGAAGTCCTTGGAAGATGTCACAACTTAAAAAAAGCACGAAATAGTTATTTTTTATCCAAGAGTGCAAAGTTGCTTTTTAACCGTGTGCTCAATTTTGATGACCGAGCAAGCGAAGGATTCTAAAATTGAGTCACGTGCGCAGCACGTGATTCAAACATTAGAATCCTGAGCTTTAGCGAGAGAACAGCAGCAACAAGTAACTCAGTACAGCTAGGAGGTTACGAGTCTGAGTTTTTAACAAATTAAAAAAAAAAATATAATTTTGGCACCATGGAGGTAGAAGTAAATAGGTTTAATGATGTTTTGAATTCAAAAACTTAGTGCACACGATGTTCTAAATTCAATTTACTTTATCCTCTAGCGGAACAAATGACTTTCGCACTCAGATATCGAAGAGCAAAAATACGATACTCTTTCCGAGATGGGGGGATGAAAAAGTTATTTGAAATGTCACTACATCAAACATTGCTGAGAGGAATTAAAGCCAATATTTATTTATTTACAAATAAGCCTTTTTCAAACAAATTAAACTACAACCAAATATTGCAACGGTAGGTAAAATCAGTATCTAGTCGGGAATCACAGACACTATCTCAACAACAAAACCCATGTCAACTTGTCCGATACGGCAGCGATATTAGCACACAACATTATAATACAATTATTATGCAATAGTTTGGTAAACTGATAATGATGTTAGCTCAGTGCATTCCCCGCAGGTAATTAGCGTCACGAGCTTGTTAGGCTTATCGATGAAAATATGCGATTCACGTGTTTACGAGGATGTAAACAGATAGTAATAGATTCCTAATTTAGGATGATGATGGATGATTTGAATAGTTTTCTTTCAAAGAAATGGACTCTACATGAATTGGCGATCGTCATAATCCGAAAGATGTCTTCTGTTGGACATAAGTCTCCCTCAAGTGTTGACACAACGACTGGTTCTATGCGTCCCACATCTATCGGATTTCAACAACCCTCACCAGGTCATCGGTTTTAATGATCCCACTGCTGGGACTCAGGTATCCTTTCTAGAAGAGGGAATGGGCCGTAATTCATCACGCGGGCCCAGTGCGGGTTAATGAATGTCACATGTCTTCAATTTTTTGGTTCTAGGGCAGGCCGGTTTTCTCACGATGTTTTCCTTCACCATTTTTGGGAGCAGTGAAATTACACAAAGTAATACGCCTAGCTGGGTTTGAACTCGCGACCTACGACTCGTAGATCGGGGCCGTTACCACTCGGCCACCACTGCTCTCAATACAAAGATATTCTATCATAAATATATACATACATATAATAGAATAGCTATTGCAATAATACATACTGAATAACAATACTACTACATACTATAATACTTGTGGTAGGTCTACCATGCTATTTCTTCCAGTACACGGTAGCTACTCCAGAACTTTTCGGTTCCATCGAGATCGACCACCTATTCTGTGAGCAATGTGATCTGCAAACAGCAACTTAAGTTTGGTGATCAGGAATGAAGATATAAGCAGGAGACAGTTTTCCTGCTCCTGTTTATATCTTAATTTCTAATATAGTCTAAAGAATTAACAAACTTAACTTCATTCCTGATTCGATCAAATATATAAATTCTGAACTTGTTAAAAGACGAATTTTTATAATTTCATTTAAAAAATGTCCTCTGAAGGACATAAATAGGCCTTCCGACTAGTCTTCTGCGACCCTCAGAAAGTCATCGATCACTATTCGCACTACGTTCTGCTAATTACAAAATATTGCGAACAAACCACCATATTTAAAATAATTAACGCTGTGTTGGTGCTCGTATTGCGATAATCTTTTTTCAGTTCTGATTATATTTATTATAATAAAAAATAAAAATATTTTTTTACTTTATATTTTGATGTTTGAAATAAATTGTTTTGCAAAATGTGTTTTTTTTTTACATTAAAGTCATCATCTGGATATTACTCTTTCTCCCTCTCCAATATCAGATTATAACCATATTTTTATGCGACCAATTCGGCACTAGTTTTCAAATAAAAAAAAAAACATAAATATCTTCTCGTCGGCGTCCGTTAAAATGGAACCGTATTTAAATACTTTGAATAAACAAAAAACTAATTAATATCTTTAACTTACAGACGACACCAACGACTTTATTTTATTTATTCGGAAAAAAAGACAGTTATACATTAAAATTTAATAATAAGTTATAAACATACAGAACTCATAAATGTGTAACCTAAGACATTTTCCACATCATTTTCCACGACATTTATGTTACGCTAAGTTGTTATAAAAGTTACAATATCTTCTTATACTATTTTAGAACCTATGTCAGTTCACTTGAAAAGCGTAGGTATCTGCTGCGTGTCATTCCACGCTGTTGGTCAAAGTCAACCCAGGGATAGGCTTGCCGCCATACAAGTAATAGGCAATATTTCTTGGCAAATTGCCACTACGATGTATGTGAATTTTTCAAATTTTATCTCACCGTTTGCCCGTCTCGGTCAAGCTGTATTTTGGCACAATTTTAAAATGCTTGTTATTATATAACTGCTAGCAATATTTTGCAAAACGTATCGACTCAAGTATAAATAAATGAGTGGGTAGGAATTTTAGTGGACGCTCTTACAATGTCGCATTATTTGAATTCCTTTTCGCAAATTCGTTTTTAAAGCATCGCGGTTAACACACATCATAAATTCTCTCTGGATGAGTCAGAATCTTATTGCTACATCTTGTTTGGTCTTATAACACAAAAAGACAAAAAACAAATATGATTAATGAGGTATATAATATTTCATTTTCTTTTGTAAAAGATATCGAAATCCAAATAACGTTGTCAAAAAAATAAATTGTAATTTACCATATTAAAGAATCTCGCCGGTAGGCAAGCCATATGTGACATGATACGTACCTACTTGTTATTTCATCGAAGTTTATTGATACGCCGCTCTCAGCGGTGACAACAAAGGTGAAGATTTCCCTTAAAAGGTTCAGCAAACAGTCGGTTGATTCGGCCATAAATCATGTTACTGTGTACTCGCGGACGTAATACGCATATTTTCACAGATACCGCGGATGTAAAGATTAATCTAGAAGTGGAATTTTTCACACCTGTTTACAATGCGCACACATTGGAACATTAACGCCTTTTTGTAATTTATGATTCACGGGATCAGTGACTCTTGATTTCAGCCGTGTAATGACTGTTTCATATTCCATTATGCGACATTTATGACTTCATCAAGAAGCTCAACAGACAAAATACATTGCAATTTAAATATTATAAAGTTGTGCTGATTTTCAGGTGACATACTTTTATAGCATGTCGCAAATTTCATTAACATTTTTCATGTTTCATATTATGTATTACCAGTTTTTGACCAGTTTTTTTTAAATAAAATAATTATCCATTAATCGGCCACATCATTATGTGTAATTTCACCTGTATATAACGTAATCTTAATTTTGTAGGTGTCACCTATGACGATGATTGATAATACATTATATAAATTGCACAATTCATGAATACATTAAGACTTACTTATGTATTATTAGGTTATATTTACTATTATTATGCTTGTTCGTATATAATAACATTATTTACGCGTATTAGAATAATAGAAGCGGCCCTTTGTGATCGATTATGGAAATATGTAAAAATATTTGCGTGGGTTAAATAGACAAATATTTATTTGGCCAAGTTGAATGGAATGTCCCCTGCCCAAATATTATGGAATGTGAAAATAAAACAAAAGATTATTTTATTGTTATGTGAATGTAGGTGTAACTTATTTTGATCATAATATTTAATATGACAATCGGTTTAATGTAGTTGTTTCATTGATGATTTATTATTGGAGAGCGTGGTCGCAGTATCTTCCAGTGAGAGCTATCTATTTGTATTCTCACCTCCATATACGGCAAGCGAGCACTGAACTCGAGACCTTGGTCAAAAATAGCCTAACGAATTTCACCAAATTTACACTCGACTTACACGTTCAGAGCTTATCTGTTGTTAGTACAATGGTGCATTTTTTTCTCTCATTAGGTACTTCGATTGAAAACTTTTTCCCATACATGAAGCAAGTAGATTACATGCTATCAACGCTTGTTTGTTTTTTGTTTTGGTTTGTTTTATTTTGTGCCAGTCACTGATGTATTGTACGCCATTTTTATTTAAGTTTAACGGAGCGTTTTATTTATTCCCATTATTAAAGCATAGATTCGTATTGATTCTCTCCATTACGGATACAAGCGGATATTTTTTTGGTGATCATTTTTGACTATTGTAGTCACGTTAATATTATAAAGGCGTAAGTTTGTATGTATGTTTTCTTCTCCTTCACGCTTAATTAGCTCCACACTGACAGTGGGCAATGGGTAGCTCGCCGTGCGGCCTTCCGCTAACCGTCCGGACTGAGCTCGAGTCATCGACGGTGCATAGTGTTCCACGACAGCAAAACCGTGAGGGCCCAGCAGGGCCGAAACCTACTGGGAGCGAATGCATGGCACATTCGCTTCGGAAAGAGAAATCTGGAGTCCTAGAACACAAGGCAAAGAAGGAATATAGGAGTGGGATTTAGTCAGTAAAAATCTGACTCACCCACCTGCTCTGCCTTAGTGATAAAAGATATTGGATGATTTCCCACTTAAAAAAAAAACGCTCAAATGGGTTTAGATTCAGTTCAACCATTCTTATTCCTGGAGTGTTTCCCAGAGACAATTTTCACACAGCAAAGCCGCTGCTAAAAACTAGTTTCTTTATAGGTTTTTGTACTAAAGGCAAAACTAAGATGTACGTTGTCCATTTTGCATATAAGAAAAGGTCAAGATCCATTTAATGTATCGAACGAATAAGCCAACAAGATTATGTTTATTTTACTAACATGATAATAAACCAACAAGATTTTGTTTATTTTACTAAGATGAACTAATCAGCCTAGGTATCAATTAAACAGTTAAAATCGGAAGATCGGCCTAACGTTTGAACTAGGAATAAACTTGACCTCATGATCTGATAATTTAGTCTTATCAATCACTCAAACGTATATTATTTTAACCGACTTCGCAATTAAATTCGCGACTGACCTAAATTCTTTAACAATAAGGCAAACTCTTCACAAACGAAAAACCGACTCATCGTATGAACCATCGGAGCTGAATATCTCAATCACTAAATTACGGTTACCTATCTAAAATAATCATAAAACTATTTATAATTATAAATAGACTCAAAGTGATACCATGACTTTTCTTGTTCATAAGCATTAAAAATAGATGTATAGTATGAGATCAAATGATTTATTTGAGTAATTATGTGAATAACATCCGATAGGAATGTTAAGTAACCCCGCATGCGTGTGCGCAGTGATTCAGACGATTATATTCGGTCAATGCGCTAACACTTGGCGCCAACCTATGGAGCATCATAGGAATTTTCATGTACCTACCTACCCGGTCATTGTGTAAACGTGTGGCTTGATAATCCCTTGGATTGAATCAATTAACACTGTAATTAATTATCATGTATCGGCCTTTTGGCAGCTCAACAAAATGTAATAAACATATTTCCCCGCTAACACGAAAAGTAAAAAAACAGGCAAAGGTTTGTTTGGGTGTGTAAGGTAAGTCAATATTATGTTAATGAATCTAAAGAATACAAGGTAACAGTACCATAAAATAATAATCGATGTTTATGATTGATTAAGAACTTTATGGTTTTATACTCGCTACTGCTTACATCTATAAAGTTATATTCATCGAGAAACGCTCCTGAAACTCAGGATGTTGTTTATAAAACGCTTATTAAAAGTATAATTCCATATGTTTAACCGTAACGTTACAATTTTTAATTTGAGTTAATAAATACAATTCATATGGGATCTGTAATTTATTAGCATATGATCCAGTGTACATTTTAGCAGTAAATGTAAAATATGATTACTACATATATTCACCAAGGTCGCTGACATAGCCAAAAGAATCACCAAACTAAAGTGGCAGTGGGCAGGACACATTGCTCGTAGAACAGATGGTCGATGGGGCTGAAAGGTTCTAGAGTGGCGACCGCGCACCGGAAAACGCAGTGTTGGAAGGCCTCCCACAAGGTGGACCGAAGACCTGGTTTTTTTTTTGTTAGGCAAAATCATCCAATGACAAATCCCGCCCTTGAGCGGAGCGGGAAATAGTGTCAGACTCTTACTGACTAAAAACCCTTTGCCCGCCGTCCGCAAGCCCGCGCCTACGGTGGCCGGAAATCGGAATACCAGCGGCGGCGGCGACGTGTGCACCGTTGCCTGATGCGGTCGGCCTCCTCCTTTGTTGGCTGCTTCGCAGAAGGAGGCGACCGCCTGCCACTCCTCTTCGCTCCGGAGCATGGCCTGTACCAAGGCCCGGCGCGAGAGATCGCCGCCGCCGATCGCCCCCACTAGGACATGGCGATGCTCTTCCCAAGCGAGGCACACCTCGACTGTGTGCTCCACCGTGTCCTCCGGACGGTACCGAAGACCTGGTGAGAGTCGCGGGAATGCGGTGGATGCGAGACGCACAGGACCGTTCGTTGGGGCGACGCTTGGGGAGGCCTATGTCCAACAGTGGACATCTATATTATTACAAGTTTATGAACCGTTTAGAGATCATAGTGGCCGCGTAATTACTACGTAGACACTGCATGGTCATTACGTAGTGATGACGTAGTCATCATATAATGACCATGTAGTCACTGCGTAGAGGCCGTGTACCACGTAGAGGTCACGTGGTCAACATGAACACGGTTTTAATGTCTGTGTTTAGGACAACAAACTTTTTTAATAGCCTTACCGAGAGAAATTGGTTGGTTAAAGTTATAAGTAAGCAATTAGCACAATTTTTCTGATAATTAAAAAGTGCATGTAAATGGTTTATTTGAAATATTTGTTTTGTTTCTTATTTCTTGGTAACGTGGAAAATACAAAACAAAATGAAACAGTAAAATAATAAAGTGATTTACTCAAATATGTGATAGTTTCAACTGAACATAGCAAATATTTTGGCATACCTGTGATATCAAGCCTAATGAGACATCCACTGTGTAAATTCCGCGGCATTTCGTTATCTAATCAAATTATGCATTTGTCATACATTGCAAATAACTAAATGTTGCGAACTAGTTATTGTACTAACATGAATAGCGACGCCGCGACAGTTTGAAGGAAAAACAAGGCTATTTCTGTATGTTGAATGTTGGTATGTGTTATTGAGATTTTATCAAAGAATCGTTTAAAATCTTGTATACTGTTTAATTTCACACCATGTTCTAGTAGATGTTAAAGTTATTACGATAGTTATGGTGACAATTATGTAATCCACATTATTTTACAGGTGCAATACAACTCTTTGAAACGTGTAGCAGATTATTTTTACTCCTGTTGAAGAGGTAGATTTTGAAAATAGTAGCTCTCTCGAAGAAGGTGGCGGAAAGCGTGAGGAGAGGATTTTTTTTACGTTGAAAATCATCCAATGACATCTCCCACTCTTGGGCGAAGCGAGAGGGTGTGTCAGACTTTTACTGACTAAAAACCCACTCCTGTTCCTTCTTTGCCTTTCATACGCCTTGCGCCCCGTCCTTCACTACAGGCACGAACTAGCGGACGGAGTGCAATGGGTAGCTCGTTGTTCAGTAAAAAAAAAGCGAGTTGTATTCCACACTCACCTCAAAGAGATACCTGTTAAGCTACCAAGATAAAGATTTACCATGGCCCCGGACCGCAAAGGGAACTGGACTGCCAGAAAATAGGTTGGTTTTAGTCAGTAAAGTCTGTCATTTCCTCTCGCTCCATCCAGAGCGGGAGAAGTCATTTGATGTTTTCCCACGTAAAAAAGGATGTATACCATTTATATTTAATTTTCGCCTCTTATCTAAAGTTCTAGTGTCACCATAATGCTATTAACAGAACACGACACGCATTAAAATTCCCGATTACAAGTAATTCATTCATTAGACCATAATGTTTTATTGCCTTAAAAAAACGTTATCACCGGTACATTTCATTCGCCATCCACAATCATGCCCTACGACGAGCTCTTATGCGATTCATTTGACGACCTAAACTGAACTGTTAGAGGTTAGGAACTGTATATATGGCGTCTATCTACATCCCTTTTTCTTGCTGGCAAGATTGGCATTTGAACATATCGTGGTATGGCAAGAACAAGAAATTACGGGGCGACATAGTTTTTTTGGGCTGAACACGCTTGCTCAGATCGACTGGATGGAACAGTTGAGATCGACAGGTCGATCACAATCGACTGGTTGGCCACATCTGCTATAGTATTGGCCTGTTAGCCTAGTGGTTAGTGGCCCTGACTGCTAAGCTGGAGGTCTTGGTTTCGATTCCAACCTAGGACAAATGTTTGTGTGATGACTACGATCATTTGTTCCGTGTCTGGGTGTAATTTATCTATAATCTGTATTTATGTAGCGGCGTTGTGTGATAGTTAAAAAGAAAATAGTAGCTCTGCGTGGAGGTAATAAACATAACAGTTCAGAAAGGTAAACTGTCTCTAAAAGCTATAATTGTATCAAAATAAACAATCAATCAGAACATTTATAGTTGTTCTAAAAATCAATCTAAGACACTCTAGCGAGCCATAAAAGATTTATTAGGTACCTGCCCGTATTCCCACACGTTGAAAGGGTGTCATGTTTGAGAAACAAACTTGGCAGAAGAAAGGTTGCTCCCGAAGCACGTAGAACATTTATTGTATCTCAAAACCTCTTTCAGTTTTTATTGACACTATTTTGCTGAACAGATAAACTGGAATTTTCTGTTAGATCTCTACGTGAGGGATTATATTTTTGCAGGATTATTTTAGAAAGACTTTTTGAGGTGCTGTTTGCTTTTCAGGCGGAGTTAAAGTACTAAGTTTTATTTAAAAGTGAATTCAATTATTTTCCCGCAGTTTTTATAAAAGTTGCATCTTTGATTTCAATCTGAGAAAGCTCGAGGTGAAAAGTATTTTTAAATACGCTTACTCGAAAACCAACGCTTATCCCTACAGATTTTAGGCATGCAATTTATATTTTTTCGCACTAGTGCGGCAAAGTGCGCGTGCTCGCCTCTATTACATTTAACTTATCAGGCTGGGCACTAAGCGCCTCTTACGAGTCGCACTTCAACCCCCGTTTACTGATGTCTTCGTAACTGTATTGAAAAACGTCACTGCAGCGGTGCAGCCTTCGGCACCAATGTCGTAATGACAAACTTTCTCCACTTGTATCAAAATGTTTGCAGAAGCGTCAGAAGGATTTACCTTTAAGATAAAGTAAATCGGTCTTGCATTGCACGAGGGCGGCTAGTGGATAGGTCAAGCACAGTTTTACCATGGGATGTCATACCAGTTAGTTGTGGAAGATAGATAGTTGATCCATTTAAGACACTGTTATTCTACCCCGACCCTTACAAAGTTAAAAAAAGATTTGTTGGCGAAGTCTTCCTAACTAATTGTAAACTTATAAGCTAGCAGAAAGAGAACCTCAAACACTCAAGCAGGGTATTAGACACATTAGAATGGCACCGGCAACAAACCATTATTTGTACACTCGTACGCAGATAACAAGTGCTTACAAACTCAATTGGTGTATTGTTGTATTAAGATAGACAGCTGTCAAATTACAAGATAAGTATCGACTTAAACATTCACTTTGTCTGTACCACGATCAGAGGTGGTTACGAATTACATTAATCAAAATCAAATCGTGTTCAAACAAACTATTTGTTGGTACCGTGTTATTTAATAGACAAATTTTGTTTTAGTAAATGACAAGTTAAAGATTAATTGGTTTTCTTTTGTTTAGGTTTGTGATATCAGTGGGAACCTGTTGAGAGAGTACTTATTCACGGCTAAATTTTGATCGTTTTAATCCCGTGGAGGGCCGATCCGGTACATGGAACACTATCGATTTCTAAAGATGAAATTAAAAAATAAAGTTTTTTCTAAAACTCGAATTAATATACGCATGTACGAAATTATTATTTTTTTGAGTAAAAACCCGCTGATCGAGTGCAATGAGCTGCAGTTAGTTAGTACGCAACGACCGGCAACTAGTTACAAGTCATTGGACTCGCTACTACTATGTACTAGAACCATTCGAAGACATGTGACATTCACCAACCCACACTGGGCCCCCGTAGTGGATTACGATCCATTCCCTTTCTTAGAGAGGAGGCCTGTGTCCCAGCAGTGGGAACATTAAAAAAGGCTGATGATGATGATTGTGAAATCGATATTATTTCATGTACCAGATCGACCCTCCACGGGATTAAAACGACCAAAATTTGACCGTATACTGTTCGGTTTACTGTCGATGAAATAGCACCAACACGACAGCATGACGTTACCGCTTTATCGACAGAGTTTCATATTTTTGTATGTAAGCTGTGAGCAGACGTACACCAAGCGTATAATGACGAATATGCGTCTTTGAAGCTACGCGTTCGTGGACAATCGTGCATGAAAGCATAAGCACAATCTTTTTCTATGAGTAAGACTGGACCGTAATCTAACATACGGGCCCATTGCGGGTTGGTATCATGTCTTCGAAGTTTCAGTTCAAGGACAATTTCCTCACGAAGTTTCCCTTCACCGTTTTAATAGCTGTGATGAAATAAATTTTACAAAGTAAAATGCAGGTAGAGTCTGCGAGGTAAAATTCGTAAGTCGGGTACGTTCCTATTGGGCCATCACTGCTTTAGGCGGAGGATTAGTTTTTGCACTTAGTAGTGCACTATGGTTATAAACCCAATGACATTGGTTTGATCAAGTCTATTGGTAGACAGTCAGTTTTTTTTCAGGTCAGACTGGTTTCGTGATATATGACCGAAAATACTGCAGTGCTCTTTGGAAGTGGATCCTATTTTCTTTTAAAATAAATTACGTTCTGTGAAAGAATATAAATAAGAGAAAAAAAAAAATACTAACTGCTGCCGATTTTATTGTGTTACAAAACTTATGTATCTCAAGACTTTTAATAGCATTTAGTTCTCACAGTAGCTTTAATTACAATTTAATATTAACCATGTATTGTTCCGCACAATAAAAAATTGTAGATACTGCATATAAATTGCCTCGCAATCATTTATTTTGACATCAGCCTCGGCATACCATGCGTTATCAGGAGACCATGCTCAATGCGGAGTCGATCTCCTAATGCCGATTATTTACAGTTACTTGCAAATAAATAATGTTTACTTTATCTCTGTGTCGAAAAGCGGTAGCACGAGTCAACTGTACGAATAATAATAATCCGGTTTTAAATCAAAGTTAAGTTGTATTTACGATGCTCAGCGGGCCTTAGGCACTAAGGAACCCTTCCTATTTTATCAGTTCAGGTATATGTAGATGCAAAATAAGGTAAACCACGTATTTCTCAATGTTTGACTCGTTTAAGTATAAACGGCGCCAGAGGCCATCGATAATCTCGCAAATTAAGTGATCAGTGTTCTGTTGTACTGTAATTTTGTAATCTATAGTGTATCTTGCATTGCTAATTCGATAGTTCCCATTCATGCGGCGGATTTAGCTAAGATATAAATTATGCGAAATGTTTAGTTTGTTTATGTAAAAATGTGAATAGTAGAGAGTGAGCGTAACGTGAGCGATTGACGCATTGTACAGGACAAATAAACAACATTTGAGGGAAGTTTTAAAATACATTCGGGCGGGACGGTTTCAATAAATACTGGCCGCACTAAACCAAGATATTTCCGACTGCTAAAAGTCTTTGAACGCCAATAGAAAATATTTTGCATTCTTTTGAGATTAATGAGTGTTATTATACCGCATTTCTGGAGTATTTGTTAGAGTGTGGAATGTTGCGGAAATTGTAAACTGACGTCAAGATTACCTGCGATGTTCGGCAGGCGTGTTCTGAGAAAAAGCATTAGTGCATGGCCGTGACTTTGTTTGTGTTGACCCACTTCTGTCTAACACGGTTCCCGCACTTCCTGCTAAGCACATAAGCCCTCCAAAGTTGGGACCAATGCTTATTTGGTTTCAGTACCAAAAACAGAAACAGAAGTTCTCTTTCTTAATTGTATTTACACAATGCTCAGTTTTGATTTATGACAATTGCCGTAATTGGAACTTATTGATGGGAAAACATACGTTGGGCAGTTAAAATATTTTGAAATGGTCTTTGGGTTTTATGTTTCCTCAAAACAAACATAAAAATATGAAAGTCGGGAAATAAATCATTTCTGTTGAAATATTATGAAATAATAAGCATGGGAAACTTACATCTTCTCATAATAATGTTTCGTGTATATCTCGTGAAACGAAATTGTTTTAAATAATAAAGTTGTTTTTACTGTATAATGATGATATTTAGGGAAAGTGCCTCGGCAACAGTAGGTAACTTAATTTTCACAGGTTTGATTGAAGAAAGATCAACTAACACAACTACTACAATGTATTTTTAACACAGTTTATGTAAATAATAAATATTAATTACTTTTTAGAAAATATTTTTTTTTAGTTTGGAAATCATTAAGTGTTTGATAATTTCTTTTGCCTTTGCATAGTTAGCATTAGATTCAATCGGGTAGCCATACATAATAGTTACAATGTACAGTTTTTTTTAAGTTTGCTATCATTTATTTGTTTATTTATTCTTCATGCAACCAAAGGTACAAACGCGGACTTAATGCCTCAATCAACCTTAATGCCTTAATCATTGAATGGATTAATGACTTCTCACGCTCCAGGGTGGAGCTGGGTGTGTTAGATTTTGCTGACTAAAACCACATCTCTGTTAAATCTTTGCCCTGCGTTTCAGTACAGAGATAGTCAGCTCGGGGGACGCGGGAATGTAAGGGTCTGCATTGAGCCACCCAGCAATTGAAGTCAAGCCTTTACCTTTAGCCATGTGTTTTTGTCTTTGCCTTTTATTTTTTAAGGGTGGAAATCATCTAATGACTTCTCCGGCTTGGGGCAAAGCGAGAGGGCGGGTCAGACTTTTCTTAACTAAATCCAAACCTGAGTTCTTCAGTTACCCTTTGCGATCTAGGACTACGGGTTTCCTTTTCCTTTTCTTTTTACCGGACGGCCAGACGGCGAGCTGCCTATTGCTCGACGTTCGCAAGCCCGCTTCTACCGTAGCTGATGGAATTTCGGCGGCTGGGGCGTGACGACGTTCGTTACCTCACGTGTGCAGCCTGCTACTTCGTTAGCATCACTGCTTCGCATAAGGAGGCGACCGCCTACCCCTGCCTTGGGTTGACTTCAATCTATGGTACCAGTAGGGTTTGGTTCTGCTGGCCCCCTACAGTTTTGCTGCCATCTCTTTGAGGCACGTTTGGAATACTACGTGGTGTCAACGACTCGGGCCATTTTTTTTTTTGAGTTAGTAAACCATCAAATAACTCCTCCCGTCCGGGATCAAGAGAAGGGATGGTCAGACTTTCACTGAACTATCTGACCTACGCGTATTCTTCCAGTTGTCGCGCATTCTAGACCCGCGGTAACACTTACCAACAATCCGGATTTATCTTGAATGGTGTAACTATACCTTCCCTCAATTTCAACTACATAAAAAGTCAAATACATCAAACAAACTTGGCCCATATTATTCAAATCAGCCTAGGGTTCGGTTTGGTTAACCGTTGGTGCAAACATCTTACGGAACCCATTTCCCGGAGTTGACTTAGGACGCGTGTGATGACAGGTGACATTCGAAGGGATGATCATGTTTTTCTTTAATTTCCTGGTTGGAACATTATACTCGAGGTTTACTTTTGATATAAAAATGTAGGACTTCAACTATGTCTATTTTATTTAAGTACGTATAGTCAAACAGGGTGAATAGAAAAGCAGGGGGGTAAATGGGGACAAAACTTGAAGAGAAATTTTACGCGTTTTTTGAACAATTCTTTCCAGAATTTAAGTACTCCTGATTAATTCATTAAGGGCCGGTTTTAGACACTATTTTTTTTTTGTATGAACTTCGCTCGGGATTATGTCGTCTTCGCGGCCCAAATACAGCGGTTTTATTTTTATATAAAAAAAAAAAACAATAACTATTCAAGATTTTTGTTCTTGCGAAGCGCTTTTAAATAACAAGCTTTATTTTTTTTTTGTAACTTTCAAATAGTTCCGTAACATAATCTCGTAAATAAATACGTTTGAAATCGTAAATTAGGGTCAGATTCGCGATTTTTTTTATCAAGCCAACTAATTTATATCGTGTTTTCATTTTTGCCAAGCCCTTGGCCATATAGTCAATTTTAATAAAATTAATTTTCATGGATTAAATATATTTGAATGGATTTTCTTTTTTATATTTGTGGATTTCCATAGGTTTAAAAAAGGTCAAAATGAATAGAACCGGGCCCTAACTGTAGTAAAAACTGATACTTTGTGTAATTTATTTCATCTTTACTGCTCTCACATCGTGAGGAAGCCAGCAGGTCCTAGAACCTAAACTTCGAAGACATATTATGACATCCACCACACTGGGCCCGCGTAGTGGATTACGGTCCATTTCCTCTCTTAGAGAGGAGGCTTGAGTTCCACCAGTGGGAACAGTATAAAGCTGATAATGCAAATGCTAAAGACGTTACCGTTGTAAAAAAAAAATCTTAATCTTAACCAAAATTACATATTGTATAAAGCTGCTGAAGATGGGACAAATCACTAGTAAGCCGTCCCAATTTCACACGGGTGTTACAAATCTTTAAAAATTTCAGTTTTCTCTGTAGGAGGGTTTCTTCCACATAAATTATTGATTCAACCCCATAAAAAATCATTACGTGATTTTTCAACAGATAGACAGACGCGGACGGATTTTTTTTGTCTCCGACATTGTTAATCTTGAATTTTAGCGACAAATTCGAATGCAATTTACACATGTTACAATGTCAGGCTTAACGGTCAATCCTGCTGTCAGTCAAAAATCATTGATAGCTATTTTAACTTAAATAACGTTCAGTGACTAAACTGCCGTCAAAGTGCTCGTAACACGTCAACCTTCGAGCTA
Source organism: Leucania comma (assembly GCA_958295575.1). Taxonomy (NCBI): domain Eukaryota; kingdom Metazoa; phylum Arthropoda; class Insecta; order Lepidoptera; family Noctuidae; genus Leucania; species Leucania comma. The sequence continues at coordinate 12,558,157 of OY282480.1, read as the reverse complement.
AGTGTTGAAATTAGTATTTTTATTGACGTTTTAAAAGACATATAAATCCGATTCTAGATAAATCTATCTACATTCGGGATAAAGTATGTTGATGAAGTTGACCTAAAAAGTGTATTTTTCTTTTCTAATCTTCTTTGCAATTTCCACTCAGTCTTTCATAGTACGAAACTACTTTAACGTTTTTCTGAGAAATAGTTAAACCGACATAGATAGTTTGAATGCTCTTTAGTAATCGTTTTTCGAGAAACCCGCAAAAGTCCTTTTGCACAGAAAATTTCCAATTACGGAACGGGTCTCATCTATCATAGGTACTCGTATTTCCATGAAGTCTTTAAAATGATGTAAGTGTGAAAATAATAAGGTGCTTGATAGATTTCTTGCGAAAATCATCAAAATAATAACACGTTACGAAAAGAGTCTTGAACGTTTCGTATTATGGTGTAGTTTATAGAAAATTAGGAGAAATAAAATTAGCTTTTTACAACAATAATTTTATAGATTATCTCGTTTCAGTAATCATACATTTTACGGTTCATTATTGTAATAATATACGATCTAGTGCATAACATTAATTTTGCTGAAACACTATACGCTTGTTATAGTACCATTTTATAGACCCGTAAACCATTTTAACAAAGTAAAAGAAAATTTGAAATGGAATTTATATTGAATAAAAATATTATAAAGACCCATAAATTATTTAAAAAGGTTATAAAAATGATAAGAAATAACGTTGCTATTTTTCGCATAGTTCGCTGTCAGTATATATTTTGCTTAGTGCTTATTTTATTGCCAGTAACAATAAATATCTGATCTACACAAAAAGCTCTAACAATAAATGTTGCCAGAAAAAATTAAACAATTTGAAAGAAAAACCACAGACCACTGCTAATTATAAGTAATACTTTATAAAATACTTTATTAAATGCAGATAGTGTTTTTAGGTATCACCATCTCTACAGCTTAAAATAATGATATATCATTCACCAGCTTGTTTGAAAGATATACATTACGTTTGGTCTGTGTTTACGTTGTTTTGTATTTCTTGGCAACCTGAAATTTTAACGGTTTTCCACAACTTAGTAAATAATTCGTTTGTACTTATTAGTTTAATAATAATATTTATCAAACAAAAAATCGAGTTGCTAAAATCTTGAGAGAGGTCGTTGACTCCAAATGCAATTTGTTTTCGCGGGATTTTCTAGTAAATCAACTGAATCTGAAATGTTATTTTAGAACATCAATTTTAAATTCAAATTATGAATCCTCGGTTTTATTTAAAAATAATAAGAGGCTATGCCCGCAGTTACAATAAGTGATTAAAAACAGCAATGAAAAATTGCCAATTTTAAATGGACAGGTGTTTGTGGAGTAAGTCGTTCAGCTCCTTGTCTAGTCCTAAGTTTGAGCTACACGAATACTGACAAAATGCTTACATTGACTGGACAGGTCCACTCAAATCTGTGTAGTTCTTTCTTCAGAAGACCTACTGAGACACTAATCTGCATGGTTCTCATATGATTTGACCATTAGGTACAGGTTTACTGTATGGACTTTAAAAGAGACTGACCTCTGAGTTTGTTTCGGTGTTTCTTGTCAGGGTAGTCAGCTAGGAAACACTGGTCTCATCTAGCATAAATTAAAAAAAACTTTTTTCTGAAACCTATTTGCAAAATAAATATCATTTATAATTTAGGACACATTGCAGAACTTAACGACTATAAGGCCGAAGGTGTTTGGTACGGTAATATAGTGGTTGGGAACCATCGTTGATAGATCTATGATAAGGTGGAAATCAAAGGTCAAGGGGTAAAGGGTTCATCAAAGGTGGTGTATCCATGCGTGCCAAATAAAATTCTAAAAAAATAAAATTCTTTCTTTTTTCTTTAGCCCACCTTACAGACTTGATGAAGGTAGGGGGAACACACTGGTTGCGATAGTCATAGGATTCGTCCATGTGGTGTTGCTTAGTGCAAGCTTATATCCAGTAGTGGATATATTTTGATGCTGGAAACAATTTCCAGTTGAACAAGATTGTTTAAGGAGTAAAAACACCAAATTTCTCCTTTCACTCTGCGTAGTGCGAAAGGGAGTGTCAGAATTTTAACCAACTGTGTTTTTTCAGTTGCCCTTTTGCGTTCTAAGCCGGTTCTAAGTTTGTATTGACCATTTAGAATAGCGGTAGGTATGTCTAGTAAAATCACCTACGTTTTTCTTCGTGTCCAGAGATTTTTTTCTCAAGGGCACTGGAATACCTATTACATAAGTCGATCTATTGTTGGAGGTTCGCTAGTTCGTGGAATTTTAATTGTTGCCACTGAACTGATTTAGAACAAGACAATCAGTTGGGTGTCCATCAAATGGTGTATCGCTGGACAAGCGTAGCGCTGAAAATTTCCTTGTGATGTCACTCAGCCTGGAGGGCGTCTATTTTAATTTGTGTTTTAATCGCCGATATTTTGTTAGTTCTATATCAATCTTTTTTTTTGTCGGTGGGAACATCATCTAATGACATCTCCGTGCCCTTGGGCGGGGCAGGAGATAGTGTCAGACTTTTACTAACCAAAAACTCACTCCTGTTACTTCTTTGCCTTTCATATTGGAGCCGAACCTTACTTTCAGAAAATGATCTTAATCTGTCCTAGCTCAGAGGACACCGGTGTCCTCTCACATCCACGCCACTATAGGCCTTAATTCCGATGTTTAGAGTCTACTTTTGTATGAACAAGTTGGGTAGTTGTGGATCGACGTGTTAAGCCGAAGTAGGCTTCGACCATGCTGGGTCTCTACGGTTTGCTGACAACTCCTTGAGGCGCGCGTGGAACACTATGCGCCGTCGACGACTTGGGCTCGGCCCGGACGGTTATCGGACAGCGAGCTACCCATTGCTCGCCGTCCGCAAGCCCGCGCCTACGGTGGCCGGAAATCGAGAACAGAATCCCGACGGGTTCTATTTATTTATAAAAATATAGACTTATCTTCTATGAAACAGGTAATTGTGTAATAGGTATACAATCAATGACACGGTCGGTGCAGTGATTGAGCGATTGGCTGCAGCCTGCGTGTCGCAGGTTTGATACCCTAGCGGAACAAATATTTCTACGCTCTACAGATTACGTTCTGGGTCTGGGTATTTTGGTGTATTTGAGTTTATATGTTTGTGAACACACCCATGATATACGTGCAAATTCTATTGTGAGACAATGATAATATAAAAAAAAACATATGGTAAAGTCTTACAGTAGGTATTAGTTTAGATTGCCGGATAAAATATGTATTCATTTTATTTTTTCAGAGACTAAAATAAGGGCTAGGACAGAAACAATGAAGGCGGATAACCGCGTAATGTGGCGTAAGGATCAGGAGAGGCTTTTTCCAGCACTGAACTGGAACAGACTGATTTAACGTTGAAACTAAAAATACTTGCGATCTCTAACGGACCCAGTTTTATTTACAAATAGCGAGCCGCCCTAGCTTCGCACGGGTGCAATGCAATATTATGCAAGTATTATACATATAAACCTTCCTCTTGAATCACTCTATCTATAAAAAACCACATCAAAATCCGTTGCGTAGTTTTAAAGATCTAAGCAAAAGTAACAAAGTCGCATCCCGTTGTCTGTCCCTATATATAGGGACAGACAACGGGATGCGACTTTGTTTTATACTATGTAGTGATTATTCCTTCTGCTAATACCTAGACCATTATTTAAACACCCGTATAATACCACCCGCATACAGCCAAACAACAAACAATTGGCGCAGAACCTCTGTTTACCTTGTAATGGTCACCTAACGGGCCAACTCGTTACGTCTAAACACGTACAAGTAAGTACTAAGTACATAATGCTATGTTCGCTGTATCGCCCCCGGCCGGGTGAGGGTTCGACTCGGTACTAGCGCGGCTAGTTGTAGTTAACCAATTAGTCACTCTGATCGGACAATCACGTTTCACGCTTACGCCCTTTAGCTGTTGTTTGGGACGACTAGTAAGTTCACGCGGGATGCTTTGTCTTTTGATGGTTTTTCAGTTTTTCAATAGGAAGGTGTTTTATAAGATTTTAAGTAACCAAACGTTACCGTAAGTACAAGGTTTGTATTCGATATAATTGAAGGCAATGGAGGCCGTAACCTTTACGTATATGGCACTCAATACGATAAGTGGAATATACCTACTTTATTGTTATGGCTAAAGATATCTAAGACTGAATGCATATGCCTCTTACGCAAGACCATGACCTGATGCGAGACGCACAGGACGGCTCATTGTGGCGACACTTGGGGGAGGCCTATGTCCAGCAGTGGACGTCTTTGATGATGATGATGACGACCTTAAAAACTTACATAAAACTAATATTATAAAGGCTAAAATTGGTGAGTGTATAATAATGTACATAATATATATTTATGTTTGTCACTCCTTTATGCTGAAACGGCTAATCGGATTTGGATGAAATTTGGCATAAGGGTAGACCATATCTTGCAATAACCAGAAGTCTAAATAGGTAGATTTTATTTACTTAAAAGTCGTGGAAGTGAGTAACATAGAGTTATTAATACCTCATCTAAAATCCTCGTATCAAAAACACGACTTTCAATAGATATTATTAAAAAAAAAGCAATAGGAGGCGTGGGCGACGTTGCTGGTAGAAGCTGACGTAAAAGGGAAAGATATTAATAAAAAATCGTTATTAGCAAGAATTTCTATAGATTACGAAAAGTGGAAAGAAATGAATGAAACCAAACGAGCTTCAAAGTAAACGATTTCTATTGAGACAATTCCCTAAGTAGTAAGATCCACAATCGCTTACTTCTATGAAATAAACAGACAAACCAATCTACTACAAGACTAGGATAACAGATTAAGATTTATTTAACTGGCAAGCCGTAAAATTGGTGCTAACTAAATTACTAGATAGAATTACAGTTAAGTGGTACATTAGGGTTACCGCCTCAGTTAAAGGTACGGTAGATACGTGTTAATACTTTTCATAAATGGTTAGAAAAAGAGGTCTTGCAACAAAGTTTTTGCTTGAGAAATATCTTCAACTTAGATGGCGGAGTCCTGTGTGTGCTGCAGTAGATGTCTTGCAGCTGAAGTAATGATGAAGATGATATTAGTAGGCTCGCACAACTGACATGTTAGGACATTTCAAGCGGTCGCCTCCTTCTGTGAAGCAGTAATGTTAGCAAAGGAGGAGGCCGACCGCGTGAGGCAACGGCGCTCACGCCCCGGCCGACGTCGGGATTCTGTTCCCGATTTCCGGCCACCGTAGGCGCGGGCTTGCGGACGGCGAGCAATGGGTAGCTCGCTGTCCGATAACCGTCCAGACCGAGCCCAAATTGTCGATGGCGCGTACTGTTCCACGCGTGCCTCAAGAAGTTGTCAGCGAACCGTAGGGTCGAAGCCTTGTGGGGCCAAGAGTCTGCTTCTGAAAGGAAGGACCGGCCTTGGTATGAAAGGCAACGAAGAAACGGTGTGGGTTTTTAGTCAGTAAAAGTCTGACACTACCTCTCGCTTTGCCCAAGGGCGGGACATGTTAATGGGTGATTTACCAAACATAAAAAAATAGACTGACATGTTAACAGGTCATTGTAGGTCCCCTGATAAACTCATCGTTCAAAGATTCGACAAAAGCAGCGGTAGTAAGGGAATTGGGAAGTTTCTGGATCCTTCAGTCGGGTTTTAGGACGGCCACAAGAATTTCGCTTTACACGTGGTTCTTGTCGACAAAAGCCTGCGGGCTGTAAAGGACAACTTCTAATATGACCTGATTTATCTTAGAACCACAAGCATGTTGGTGATAATTTGCTATCTACCTACCTCGGTGATAAAATAGAGACGAGTGAAGATAAAATCTTCCAAGTGACATTTAACCTTAAATCTAAGAAAATAAGAGCGAAAAGTAATGGAAAATCAAATCAAAAGGAGTTTGTGAGTAGTTCCTATGTCCATGAACCAAAAATTCAAAGACATGTGACGCTCATCTACCCGCACTGGGCCCGCTCGAATTTTTTTTATGGTAGGTAAAATCATCCAATGACAAATCCCGCGCTTGGGTGGGGCGGGAAATAGTGTCAGACTCTTACTGACTAAAAACCTACCCTGTTCCATTCATTGCCTTTGTCCTAGGGCCCCGGGTGACATTTTCACATAACCTTTGGCCCCAGTAGGCTTCGGCCCTGCTGGGCTCCCCGCTTGGTGGATTACGGCCCATTCCCTCTTCTAGTCTTCTCCTTCCCTAGCTTGAGTCCCAGCAGTGGGAACATTAAAAGGCTGGTTATACTTATGCTAAGTGTAGTTAGCTAGCTCAGAATATTGTTAAATAATCTACTGCAGCGTATGTGTGTGTGTGCTGTGCTTGTGAATCACTTTTTCCCACTCTCCTGTCCCTCATATTTTCTCTGCGCTCAACTCTCTCTTGGACACGACCCCGATTGTGATTGATGTGTGTGACTGTGAGATGAGTGTGTGAATTTTGTGTATAATATTCTCTAACTAATGTAATTAGCGAATAGCCGTTTTTTTGGAAAGTAAAATTTTGTAAGTGTAAAACATTTTCACTAAGTTCTACATTTAAGTTAGTGTTATTGTATTATGTAGAGATTTACTCATGCAGTGCTGTATAAAAGGCTTAACCCGCGTCGGACACAAAGAACGTCGGCAAAAGGAAATTGCTATAATTACCATATTTCGGCTCATCCACCGGCTGTAATCCCTACGCGCCCTTTACAACAAGTATTTTGGGGATGCTATTCTTAGCTGGGCAGAAGCTTTCAGTGTTTACTTTCGTAATATATTTTGTAAAGTCTAACAGAAATATCAAAAAAGCTACTATCAATATGGTATTATATTAGGGCGTAAAATTAACTACTCATGACAAAATGGATAGCTTAAGGATTTCCGATGAATAGAAAGATACCCGGTACATTTTACTACATTGCCCCTCACTGGCTACTCTTTTTTCGTGGGTGGCTTTACAAATATTTAAACTCACATAGACATGACACCTGGAACCAGAACTCCTATCGATAGGCCATACAAATATTTGTTTGTGTGGGAATCGAACTCGCGACACGCAGCAAAGTCTCACAATTGCTGAACTATTATACCAACCGTACCGTCAAAACACTATAGGTACTAAGCAATTTTCTAGTTCCTAACAAATTTTGCATGTATCACGATGGATGATTCGGTTGTTAATGTGGAGGCCTCAATTAGTTGCAATTCACTGCCAAGTAATAATAGTGAATACATGGGACTAACTCCGGATAGTTTAAACTAATTCATAAGACAACAGAGGGTACCAGTAATACCATAGTTATACCAAATAATAACAAGGTATCTTCTTGCTTTCAAAATGTTAAACGGCAAAAAGGGGTTCAGCAGCATGCCTTGAAATTATTTCATCAAAATATTCAGGGCATCTCTTCCAAATTATTAGAAATTGAAATGTTTTTAGAAAAAACAAAGTTTGATGTTATATGTTTTAGTGAGCATTGGTTGAAAGATTACCAAATGCTTCTTAGTTTTGAAAATTATATTGTGGGAAGTTGTTTTAACCGTAATTCTATGTTGCGGGGTGGTTCACTAATATTAATAAAAAAATGCTTAAAATTTAAACAACGTAATGACATAGTAAGTTTGTCAACTGAACATTGCATTGAACTGTCCTGTGTTGAGCTAGATGAGCATGTTATAGTGTGCGTGTACAGACCCCCAAATCCTCAAAACTTTAGTCTTTTTGAGTCAACAATGGAAGATATTCTAGCAAAATTTGCAAGCAGTAATAAATCTATAATTATTTGTGGAGATTTTAATATTAACATTTTAGAAAATAATTCAAATAGCAGCAGATTTTTAAGCCTGTTTAAATCATTTAATTTGTCTAATGTTTTTACAGAAGCAACCAGAGTAACTCCAACCTCTGCAACTTGCATTGACAACGTTTTCTGCAATTGTGATTATATAGATAAAACAATAGTAAATTATCTTCCGTCCGACCATAGTGGACAAACGGTAATTTTTAACTTTAAAACTGCCATACAAAAAACTCAAATTCAATTTAGGCCAATTACACTTGGCAAATTAACAAAATTTAATAGTAACTTACAAAAAAAGTTAAATGCTCTGGGCCATAATATAAATGATGCTAATAAATTTTATGATAATTTCTTTTCAGTAGTACTTAATGAATTTAATACAAGTTTTGAAAAGAAGTCGAAAAATATTTTCCCTAAGTTTATTTTTAGTGACTGGGCGACTAAGGGTATAAGGATAAGCAGGGAAAGACTCTTTGAACTTTATGGCCTTAAGCCATTCTTCAACTCCGAAACCTTTAACAAGTTTGTAAATAAATACTCTAAACTTTTTAGAAATATTTGCAAGGTAGCGAAGGCCCTATTTATTAGCAATAAGATTAAATCGGCAGAAAATAAAATAAAGACCGTTTGGAAGGTTATTAATAGTGAAACTGGTAGGAATAAAGTACGGAACACTGATTTTTTATTGCAGAATTCTCGTGGTCCCATAAACTCTAATATCGAAGTAGCCGAAGAGTTTGTGAATTTTTTCACCGATATACCCCTTAAGACAACGGAAGCTTTAAATTCCTCACCCGAGGCCTCAATTGCTTTATTGAAAGAAAACTTGCCACGCTGTCCAGCTGAATTTCAATTCAATCATATAAACCCTATGACAGTTATAAAGGTTTTCAGGCAAATCAAAATTAAATTAACCGAAGACCTTTGGGGAATGTCTATTAAAGTATGTACATCTATTATCGAAACCGTAGCACCATACTTAGCCTTAATTTTTAATTTGTGTGTGGACCAAGGAGTTTTTCCAGATGTAATGAAATTTAGTAAAGTTATACCTCTTTTTAAATCTGGTGAGCACAATGACACCAATAATTATAGACCTGTATCCGTGTTGCCGGTTTTCAGTAAGGTATTTGAAAAAGTTATGCTCGATCAAATGCTTATTCATTTTAATACTAATAAAATCTTACACGATCAGCAGTATGGTTTCACCAAAGGGCGTTGTACGACTGACGCTGGTGTCACCTTATTAAAACACATATTTGCAGCGTGGGAAGAGGCCCAAGATGCGATAGGAATTTTCTGTGACCTCTCAAAGGCATTTGATTGTGTTAATCACGAAACCTTGCTTTTAAAGCTAGAACATTACGGGTTTGGTAAACTTGCACTAAGCTTGTTGAAATCTTATTTAAATGACAGGCAGCAGCAGGTTCAAATAAATGGTGTCAATTCACGGGGTTTAAAGGTCAAAATGGGTGTACCACAAGGCTCAATATTGGGTCCTTTCCTTTTTTGGTATATATTAATGATTTACCACATTTATTTAATAAAAAGCCACATATAGTATTGTTTGCTGACGATACGTCCTTAATTTTTAAGATCAATAGACGTTCCACTAATATTGATGACATAAACAACGCTCTACAGCAAGTCCAAAACTGGTTCACTGTTAATAATTTAGTATTAAATGAGAAAAAAACCAAGTGCATAAGATTTGCGTTACCGAATGTTAGAAGTAATGACTTGGAAATAGTATTGAACAAAGAGAAACTTGAATTTGTCGAAAACACAGTTTTCTTGGGAATCACGCTCGACTCGAGGCTACAATGGGGTCCTCATTTAGCATCACTAGCTGGACGGCTTAGTTCAGCAGCATATGCTGTCAGAAAAATCCGTCAATTTACTGATGTACATACCGCGAGGCTGGTCTATTTTAGCTACTTTCATAGTATCATGTCTTACGGTATTTTGCTATGGGGACGGGCTGCAGACATAGAGTCTATTTTTATTCTGCAGAAAAGAGCTATCAGAGCCATATACAATCTTCGCAGGTGCGATTCTCTAAGGGAACTGTTTAAGGATATAAACATCATGACGGTACCTTGTCAATGCATTTATGAAAATATTATGTACGTTCGGAAAAATATTCATCTTTTTACTAAGATAAGTGACAGGCACAATTTTAATACTAGGAATAGGCACAAACTAGATCAACCTCGATTCAGATTGGCTAAAGTATATAATTCTTTTATGGGGTGCTGTGTAAAATTTTATAATAAGATACCACTTGAGATTATTCAATTGAATGAATCCAAATTTAAAACATGCATTAAACGCACACTATGTAGACAAGCATATTATAAAGTGGAAGATTATATCCTCGATAAAAATGCTTGGCTAAATGCTGGTCCTGCTCCACTAACACTTTTGCCTACTAATTAGTTTTTTGTTTTTTTATAGTTTTATAAATATTGGAAGAGATGATATTACCCTTTCCGTATGTTGTTTTTTTAGAAATGGTATGATATTGCTTTAATGAAGCTTATGACCTTTTAATGCTCTTATTTTGTTTATTTTTCTTATTTGGAACCATTAGCATTGTATAATGTAGAAGCACTTTTATCAAATTTTTGTGAATGTGAAGTCCCATGGAGCATTTTTACTAGGTTACAATTTGTTTGACTTAAATGAGCATGGCAGTTGAGAGTTTGTCATTCTCACTCAAATGTCTTGCTGATGGTGGCGCGTGTTATTGAGTCATTCTGTTCCCTTCATAATGGTTGAGCAGAGTGGGGTTGAGGCACGCGTCATGCTCGTGAACGGGCGCCGTCAGTTGAGACTGGTCATCTCTTTGCTGCCAGTGGCTTAATTCAATTTCTATTTTTAGTTAGTTTTTTTTTTTTTCTCACTACTTTTCTACATGGTGCTCACATAATTGTAGCGACAAGAAATATGTAACCAAGATTATTGTAACACTTAAAATGATTTTAAAAGAGTGTCCATGGAGTTTCTTGCACGTTCTTCTCCATAGAGATCTACGCTTTGGAACGTGCAATTTAGCTTCACTTTTTTTTGACTGACCGACATTTTGACTATTCAAAAGTGCCTGTAAATGGTCTATTTGAAATAAAAGAGTTGATTTTGATTTTTTACTCAAAGCCAAAACACTAATTTTGCCAGTAAAATTTTGTTCTGTGAATTTCCCGTTAGTGAAGACCCGATATATTATGTAGGTAGAACTTATAAGTTTAAAAGGAAAAGTATGTGAATTTTGGAGAAGTATTCTAAGTTTCTAATGTCTTTCTGAGGTTTTTAATGTCTTTTAGCTTTGTCTTGTGCCTCGGAAAGTATGTAAAAAGTACCTACTAACGTGATTTTTTTCATTCTTAAGTAGTTTTCTAAGTTTCTAATGTCTTTCTGAGTTTTTTAATGTCTTTCAGCTTTGTCTTGTGCCTCGGAAAGTATGTAAAGGCTTTTGGCCCCTTTTGTCATTCGTAGATGTCGTAGAGGTTAGGAGCCCTAAACATAACGTGTTAAAATGTCAAGCGTACGAGTGAGAAACAGGGATGGAGCTATACACCCTATGTAGCACCATCCCTTTAACAGTGCATTTTAAATCATCAAAAGGATTGCGTTAAGAGCTCGAGGTAGGACCTCTAATGGGCAGTCGCTCCATGTAAATTATGCGGCTGGATTCACGAATTCTGCCGTATCTGGTTAGATTAGAAGTCGACCCAAGCTAGTTGAGAAAGCGGATTTGCGAACGGCGAGCAACGGGTAGCTCATCATCTGACCGTCCGGACCAAGCCCAAGTCGTCGATGAAGCGTACTGTTCCACGCGCATCTCAAGGAGATGTCAGCAAACGGTAGAGGCTCAGTAGGAACGAAGCCTACTGGGGCCACAGGTTGTGCGAAAGTGAACCCCGGGTCCTGGAAGGCTGGAACGAAGGCAAAGAAGGAACAGGAGTGGGTTTTTAGTCAGTAAAAGTCTGACACACCCTCTTGCTCTGCCCAAAAGCGGAGCGAGAGGGTGTGTCAGACTTTTACTGAGATGTCATTGGATGTTATTCCCACTTAAAAAAAGCTAGTAGACTAGAGAGCTGATGATGATGTTCTGACTAAACATAGAGTCGGTATTTGCTTACCTCATCTATTAAACTTCTAATAAATTAATAACCGCCTGGCTTTAAATAATCTAATTTATGAAATTCTTTGCGAATTCTTTCTAATAAACTGGAGATTGTCCTTGACTTTCATTGTGCTGATGTAACCGGAATGTTGTATTTACAAATTAGGATGTTGCTATGTTGCTTCTTTAGGCTTGTAATATTTAATGGGATACATTAATTTTGTGGTTTATATTATTGCTACATTTGGATTGCCGTCTTTGAATGTGACTTTATTAAAGCAAAGATAGAAGTTGTTGTATTATGAACATTTATAAAATGTACTTTTTGTTGCTGTTTGTGTGTAATTTACAACATGTAACTGGAATAATGCATACTCTTTTTATGCTAATTCTAAGCAAATAATATGGGAATCGACGCACTATTTTTACTGGAAGTGCATCGGTATTGGTATTTACGCACACATAAACACTAGTGACATAATCAAGATTTACTTATTTATCAAAAATAGTAGAGTAGTAGAATAGTAGTAGTAGTGAGGGGGATAAAGCAGTGTCTTTAACTCGCGGGCAGCATGTTGAATTCCGAACGAAACGATGGTGTATAAGTTTTAATCCCGAACGTCAGAGAGGAATTTATGTAATGAAATCCCGAGAAATGTGAGGGAGTCAATGTAGAAACCTGAGTGAAGTGAGGAGTTTAAACCGCCCAAGTCAAAGACAGCTTTATTTCCGTGTTGGATAATCTGCTTTTTAAACCATCTGTGAGATAATTAAAAAACAATTTACGAAAACCAACTATATTTTACAGAAATATAAGTAATATTTACAAGCTAATCTTTTAAAACTCGACATTCAATAAATTCAGTACTGTAAGATTCTATAATTTTAATTTTCTATAGCGCTTTCATTACTTTTTTTAGAGCGGCGTCAGTAAACACATTTTATTCTTTTTTTTGGTAATGGCTATTATTCCCTAGAGATCGCTGATACTACATTATCTCTCTAGGGAGAGAATGACTCCCTTTAAGTGATGGTTGTATGACATATAAATAAAAACTCGTGGCCACAGCGTGGTTCTAGAGCGGCAATTGTGCGTTTTTATTTATAATAACAAAGCAACGCTGCGGAAGCACTGCAGCCACGCTGCCGTCGTGCGGCACCTTGCGGCTAATTTGAAGGCGCCCTAAGTCCGTAAGTTATGTGCGTAAAGTGTTGATATAAATAAAGATTAAATATTTTTCAATACACTTACTCAAAAACCCGCTCTTATCGCATCGCTTTTAGGCACGCAATAGACTGTTTTCCGCACTAGTGCAGAAAAATGCGCGTGCTCGCCCCCAACACAGTTATATTACGAGTACATTTATCGTATCAGGCTAGTCGCGCCTCGACCACCACGTGGCGCGCGTCAACCACCACGTGGCGCACGTCAACCACCACGAGTCGTAAGTGTATTGAAAAACGTCGTTTGATACACGTGCAAATTTGTTACTGCAGTCATCGGCTTCATAACACACTCGCCTACAGGTCGTTGCGAATTCCGCCTCCGTCACTATGACAAACTTTCTGCACTTGTATCAAAACGAAAAGCGTGTTACCGTAGGGGCCCAGGAAGGCCAACGCCTGCTAGAGCAACCTGGAACGCAAAGGGCAACTGAAGGAACATAGGTGTGGTTTTAGTCAGTAAAAGTCTGATACAGCTTCTCATTCCACTCTAGAGCGGAAAACCCATAAAATGATTTACCACCTCAAAAAAAAAGTACGACGTGTGTCTCCACAGTGGTGCTCCATATGTTGAATACGCATTTGTTACAATCATTCCATGTATTAATATTAACAACCAACGTCAAGCCCAATGAATGAAAAATGTGTCCCTAATTGAGTACATTTTCTTTGTTGGATTATGATGACCTAACTTCCGAGAACGGGCCACTGAAGCGTATTAAGTAGACCGCATATGACACAGGAGGAGATACCATTAATTAATTTATGTTCCGAGTTAACAATGTTATCGATCGAGCAAGCAGTATCGCGTCATTCCTGTGAGGATATTAATTTAGCGAAGGTTAGCGGGACTGGGTCAACCTGGGATGGAAGAAAAATGGGACTTGATTGATTTACAAGGACATGTTTTGCAGGAAGTACGTTAACAAACTCCAGCACTTCATTTGTGTCAAATGTCCTCGATTACTAAAAAGTTTTTTTTTTTTTGTATCAAATTAAACCTCTATATAGTATAGAGGTTTAATTTGATACATATATATAGATATACACCTACAACCACATATGTAAGTAAAAGAGGGGTTATTTTCAGCTATATTTGTCGTACTATTTTATTTTTCTAAGAAAATTAAAATTTGGGTATAGTAATTTTAATACTCGTAACAACAAGTTAAACAGCGTGCTGGATAACAAGACAAAATCGAAGAAAAAACATCTTATTGCACCGAACCCCAATAACACGGGATAATGTGGTAGTTAATATACATATTATTATTATGTAGCTTTGTCAAAATAAAGTCTGTTATGATTTTGAGAGTATTATGCAAACGGCACGGGCACGGGATATGTTTTAAAAGCAAGTGCTGAATTTAGTTTACTTTGAATTAATATAAGCACTTGCTGTGCTTATTAACATATGTTTTAAAGCCTCTCTCTCTGATCTCAGCGTTCACTGGAAACTATATTAAAGACAAATCCTCATGAAGCTGTAGAAACAATGAAATTCATTAAATCAACAAAACTTGTGGTAAAGTTAGCGACTCTGATTCGTGCTCTCACGGAAGGAAAACCAAAGTGTTAACCATAGTTAACCATAATCTTTTTAAGTTTGTGTGGGTTTTACAGTCAGTAATTTCGGTTTAGTCATTGCCCATGACTTTGTCCTCAACTAAAAATAATTATTAGTACGTACGTATAGATATTACTCATCCTGAAGTTCATTAATAAAAATATCTGTCTCGAATAAAATACTTTCAGATGTAACCGAATTTGATATTCAACTCTTCAAAATATTTGTCAGCACAGAAATCTAAATTGAACTAAGATTAATTTGATCAGCCGTTTCTAACGTTACATGAATATTTTTTTCAGAGAGATATGATTTGACATTATATAATGTTTAAGCTCAATCATACAGTCTTCATAATCATAGAATATTTCATTCGGTTGTAACAAAAACCGAATGAAATATTCTTTGTAATTAAAGTAGTTCAAACTGCAAGCTTTCAACAAATGTATTCAGGTATTTTCTCTCACATAAACTTAGTAAGCTTGTAAACACAACCCCTTACATTAGTCATTGTTAATTGGCATTGTAAATAAACCATTTAATTCAACTGTAATAAATACGAAGCTTACGAGTTCGCGTGCCTCATTTATATCAGCTTGAACGAGAGTGCCTTCAGGTGCGTTTAGATCAAATGGATCTATAACAACAATAAGAACACTGACGTACATCGTTTCTTTAATCTTTGTTATAGAATAACAAGATGAGTCATAGTCGGCAATATATTATTCACTATCTTTAAAGAAAGCTTTTGCTCTGTTCTACGCTAGCTTGATCTAAACGGACCTTAGCGAAACCATTGCACTGATTGCTCGCCTACACTACTGGCTAGATAAGTGGTCGGTGTTTCTAGCGGCACTTTCAATTATGCATGAGTCCACTTTTATCTGTACACTTAACAACCTGACAAATTATATGGCAGCTGTTGTTAGTACAATTTCTAAAGTTTTCACTCAATGTTCGAATGTCATTTAATCATTGGAGAACAATTTTATTTTATAAATAGCAAATTCCTAATTAAGAAAACCATCTTAATTAACTCTTCGCGCATGTAAAACACATTAATAAGCAATACTTGTAACGTAAACAAATGTTGACTCAGTAATAAACAAGCCTTTGAGCAAGTATGAGTAATTAAATGTTGTTTTTACTAGTTTGGAATCAATTTTGTAGGAAAATTAGTGTGAAATGTAGTGTAATTGAAATATATTGTACTAGTGCAAATAATGTATAAATTATAGGAAATGTAGTGGTATAAGATGACCCCAGTCGTTCATGTCTTTCACATTATGGAATAGTACAAGTAATTATCCATACACAAAAGGAAGTACCAATCAACCCTGAAGAAAATATGTACGATTTTATTCAGTGTCTCGCAAAGGCACTTGTATTCCAACATCTATGTAAAACCTAACATTATAAAGGGAATTGCTCACTCAAAACAACTAGTACTTAGTGTACCGACGGATTGGTAATAATCGACCGATAGAAATCGACTAACAAGTCGTAGCTCCATCAGACACAGCCGGCTTGTCATTACTCTACAATTAATTTGTCGTTCCATGCAAAGCAAATACTGCTGTAGGCGATCTACTAAGTAATGTTGTGATATTACTAACCATCGCATTTCCATTGCCACTTACATCAAACTCTGATTACAACTGTACTTTCTATCAACAGCATTGGACATCAAAATCATTAATATAATCTCTCATGCCGTTTTGGTAGGTGGTAGTTTGCCACTAATTTTGTCATCTACTAGCGATAGTATTGCATTACCATGTCTTGCGTCTTCTGGAGTTTAAACCTGATCCTCTAGTTAAGATTTCTAGACGGTTTTTATTATTGCTTTAATATCGGACATTATCTTCACCACTTTTATTACTCGGAGACATGCAATGTGTTTTCACTAACTTTATTAGATTTGTAGCAATATTATAATACATAATGAAGATGTGTTTTTATAGTTCCCTATTTGTGTCTATCACCGTGTTTGTTTTCTAAGCTAGACAGCATTTAACGTTACTCATACAAAGTTGATGCTGTTGGAGACCAAGCAATCAAACGTTCCGGAACACTCAGGGTGCCATTGAAGTGACTCAAACTGGTCGATAAGTTTGCGGCCATCTGTGGCTCATTAGAAAACTATAACTTCGGCATGTACTCTCAATTGTGATTTGTTTGCCGTTTAATCTGCCGAACGATGAGTAATGTTACAGTCAGTAGTTATGATACGACTGGGGGCTATGGCACCCTTTGAATCATACTATGTACAGCTTTATATAAGTTGTAGTTGTAATGACATGTCATAAAGATATTGTACGTGGAAATAAGTTACTGTCCATTTCGGGACATGTTTCGACCTTAAACCAACTTTCTTATTGAGAAACTTATTCATACCATAGCTCTCAAAGTAGTGCCAACTCAGTTTATGATTAGGCATTATATTCAAAACCTAACCTCAAAATTATGGCGTCATAACTTATGGAAATATCATTAAATATAAATTCAAGAGGGACACGACCACAACCAGTAATATGCACATGATTTACAACACCAGTGGCGAAGACACCTTCGTTTGGGAGGGGTTTTGTATGTTAGTCGGAACAAGAGGGTAGGTAGAGGTCAATTGAAACTGGTGTTCTGTAGTCTGTGGGCAATCGACAACAATTACTGTCAGAACAATAGCAACCGATCTTTTGTACCGTTAGCAGCCCGCGGGCTCTCGGTCAAGTGTGGCCAGATTCTGCGATGCCTAAACTGCTTGTGCACTTACCTTTCTGTTCCTAAGAATGCCTTTATGTATTTTGTTGTTCACGGTCGAAAAGGGTTCATCATACTTTTTTTGTCTATTTTATTTCTGGTGGATGACTATTGGAAATTTTTGTAAAAATCAATCTATCATTTGTTTTTTTCAGGAGTTCTGACACGAACTGATCACGCCAGAAATCGATGACGTAAACGTATCATTATTTTTGTAGAGTAATACATCACTTTCCTATACATACTCACTCAGGTACCTAAATAGAAATATCCGTGAAATAATTTTCCAATAGACAGATTTTTACATTACGATGCCAAAATGATTTGCGTATGACGTCAGTGGCCAGTACCTAATCCGTAACCTCGGCCCGATCACATCTTAACGCCACATGTATTGAAAGCTAGGCAGATTCAAATATAATTCATATTAAATGTAGCTACATTTATGACAGATGTATTTGATTGCGTCAGAATATGCCGCGTCATTATTTTTGCTGTTTCTACGCGTTTGATTTAAGGCTTAGTGAAATAAATATTGTAATGTTTTCGAAAGAAACAAAGTTTTTAGGCGCCACTTGAGACCACCACGCCAGTAGTGACAGAGCAAGTCTACTACTAGTGCTGATGAGAGAGCTAATGAGTAGCGGTTGGTGGTTGACTAGTGCATCTCACCATCAACGATTGCACAATTGCTTAAATCAATTAGAAATCAGCGTTTTGGGCACTTTTCCTTTTGACATCGATGTGCATGAATTTCTTGATGCCCAATAAGTTCGTTTTTTTACCCATTTGTAAATATTATTATTTTTAGTTTGTTTATACACTTTTTAAGTTATAATATTTATTAGTTAAAAAAATTATAAGTAGTTACCTAATATTATAAATAGTTAAATATAATAATTAATAATTAAAAATACAATTTGAGAGAACTAAGAGAGATTTTTGTTTTTTATGGTAGGTAAAATCATCCAATGACAAATCCTGCCCTTGGGTGGAGCGGGAAATAGTGTCAGACTCTTACTGACTAAAAACCTACCCCGTTCCTTCGTAGCCTATCGTGCCGGGGCCGGGTATTCCTTTCGGAAGCTGACCCATGACCCCAGTAGGCTTCGACCCTGCCTGCCTGCAGCTAGCAGGCTGGGCCTCTACAGTTTGCTGACAGCTCCTTGAGGCGCGCGGGAACAGAATGCGTCGTCGACGACTTGGGCTCGGTCCGGCCAGTTACCAGACCATCGGACAGCGTGCTACCCATTGCACGCCGTCCGCAAGCCCGCGCCTACGGTGGAACTAAGACAGATTTGATTTTTATGTTCGTATCATCTCGACGGTCCCTACGTATAAAAAGACATGTCGAAAATGGCATTTTTTTTTTATTGGATCATTGGCTTTAGATTATCTATGCGCACATACTGACATGCGATTTTTTTTTTAATTTTGTTTATTTACCTTGTTTTACAAATCGTATAAGAGAACAAGTATTATAAATACAACGAATAAGTGTCGTAGATGCGGACATCTGTACATATCTTTTTGTACGGTGTTTTAAAATGCGCGCCGCTCGGTGCGAACACGGTCTTGTCAGACATGTCCGCTTATACTATGATTTAGTAATTGCGACAATTTTTTTTCACAAATAACAATGATAAATTGTAGGCTTCTTTCAAATATGATTTCCTAAATAATTGTTAAAAAGAAAACAACTTCTTATTGTTATCAAAGTAAATGAAGTTATGTCTTACATGTTTGTTTATACGCGTAACTCTTAATATTTTTATGGACTTGTTATTATTTACGGTTAGTTACTATCAAACATTAAATATTTTTTTTACTTGGAATAAACATTTTTTTAGAGAAGAGATTTGTGTTCCTCGGTGTAAATAATAATAATAATATTCCACAACTATCACACAACGCTGTCTAGTCTCAAGCTAAGCAGAGCTTGTGTTATGAGTACTAGACAACTGATATATTTCTATATATATATACATACTTATATATTTCTAAATACATACATATTATAGATAAATTACACCACCCAATTAAATGATTATAGTTTGATTTTTTTTAGACTCACGTCGTGTTGATACCGAAAATAGTAAATTTTAATGGATCTTGAGGAAGTTTAAATCAATATTATCGCAAATTAATTTGAATTATATAATTGACACCTATTTGCGAAAATCAAACACCACGACAAATACCTGAAAATGATAATGAAGAATCTTTGATTACAACACCAATGCCAAGTCCATGCAGGACCTTTGGGGACACCGTAAGTGAATTTATATATTTAAGTGAGAGTAGCGCTATTCTTTAAGATCAAGCCCGTTAGGTTCCAGCGAAATTGCCACGTTGGATGGCAATGGTGATTCGTTGACCGAAGTAAAGCCCAGACCAGTTTTCTGATACCACGCACAACTCGATGAGCGCTCGGACCCCATGGCCCTAGTGTTTCAACCCCAAACGGCTTAAACATATAACTTCCTATATATATTATAATTACGCCTTTTGAGGTTTTCTGCACTTGCAGAAAGCTCGCCCCAGCGCAGCCCGCCGTACTCAGAAGATGAGATGGCGCAAGGGTGTTGACACATGTTGCATCCCACACCAAAGGCCTACCCAACGCTTCTACTGCAAGATAGGCCATGGTGTCCGAGGCGGTCAACTGCTTCAGCGCATTGACACCGATATGGAGCTCCGCTAGGAGCAGGTAGTCGCATTCCGTACCAACCTGCAGAGCGGCTCATCCCACTGTTTCTGGGAAGATGGATTCTCGGGCAACGCCTTATCCAATCAAGCCATTTTCCAGGCGTTCATGGCATCGGCTAAGCACGGCAACTCACAGCTAACCAGTGATGGAGACAAAATTCTATTGGTCAACTGTTAAGTACTGTGGACCGAAGACAGGAACGCCAGTAGGCTTACACTAGAAATTTTGCGGATACCGTCCACCAAAATGAATGGGTGGCTTGTAGCCATGCTCGATCGTCCAGGGTCACATTCAATATGGAAGTTAGAGTATACCAAATGGTCTGACCAATTTTGTCCAAGAGATGTAGCTACTTTCATAAAGGGGAACAGCGGAGAAAATACATGAAATTTGGTGTAAAACAACAATACCGTCTGAGGGTGAAAGCCGAATGTAGGTTAATTTTGGAAATTTGGAAAGACGTTCAATTTTGTCGTCAGCGAATAAAGAAAAACTGTCTTCCAAAATTGGAGAACTTAGGAAGTGCAGTACTGTGATTTTTTATGTTTAGTTCCTACTTCAGTGTGACTATACCTAGTTACCTATTATTTAGATGCTAAGAACACCTAAGCTTGTGTTTTATTAATTAAACCTTGTTTAATTAATAAAACACAAGCCTGATCATTTTATTTAAAGACATGTCTTTGTTTACATTACAAGAACTATAGTCCTACCCCGAAAGACTATAACCACGTATAAAGTGATATGTCTTCATTGAAGTACTTTTTATATCCATGGGTGACGATTTCAGGATGTTTAACGTATTAATTTAAAAACAGTAACATAATCCTACATTTACATAAAACATTTTATTTAAAATCTATATCAGACACTGTTTTTTTGTTTCCTACGTATAAAAAGGCATCATAGACATGACTGACACACTTCTATTTTATTATCGGCGTAGAAACGGTCATCTATCAGTTTTTCCAAGAAAACGTAAAAAAATTAAATATGTGTAAATAGCATTATAAAGCTCGGAAAACTGTTAAAATATTGTAGAAAGAAAATATTTATTATTGGTCATAGAATTATTTCTAGGGCGTGTTGAACACAAATTTCGCTCTCCTGTAAACCTCGGTTTTTGACTTGTCCTTTTGTACGTAGGGACCGTCGATCTGTGATTTTGAGGTTAAGAAACGACCAAAAAACGATCGATGGATGAACTGATTGAAAGATAAATTTGTGTCTTAAAAGAAGTTTTTGGCAGGATTTTTTTGATATAAAGTTCAGATTGGGTTGGTTTGGTTAAATTATTGGTTTTTTAAATTATAAGGTAGTTTAAATTATTCACAAATTGGTTCTTAGTTGATATTGTGAGGTAAAATTGGTGTAGTTTTGTATCTCAAGTATCTACACAAATTGACAATATGTACAATCATAGAAACAGACGCGATCTCGGTAAAATGGAGCTGAGAATTTTACTGCAGTATTGCCTACTGCAAAGCTTGCCAGGAAAGTTTACGTGATAAGAAAATGTGCTGCCCAATACTGCAACATTATAAAAAATAATAATATATATGTCTAAAAAAAGTGGTCATTGGGATGACGGTTAGTAGAAAAGTAATAAAGAATTTGATGGCAAATAAATTGCAATTGAGGCAAGATAGTCATGACAACGAACACTTAATATCATGACTTTATGATATTACAAGTGATCGTTGGTATGCAAATATGCAAATGCATGTAATCCGGTCCCTAATCATGACTTTATCTCTATATAATTTTATCAGTAGAAAATTGTCCCTAAAAGTACATATTCCCGGGATCAAAATTATCGCGAATTGCCTCAAAGAACATAGTCCTTGGATAAAAAGTATCCTCCAAGATGTTTACCCCAAAACTGCATACTGCAGCATTTCGATGCATAAATCCTCTATGTCCAAAACTCTCCCGATTTGTCACGTTTTTTTTTTTTTTTTATTCTAACTCACTAACCTTTATAATATGAGTGTGAAGTGTGATTCAGAAGTTGACAAATCTGTTAAGGAAAAGATAGAGCCTAAAAATTGCTCCAAGTTCAGTTTCTTCAACTTCTCGTTAAAGCACGTACTAATTAGTCATAGTTATAGGAGAGCCTGAGAGAATTCAACCGGGCTAATTACTTGATATTCAAATCTATGTGTTTGCTATTTAATTTTATAGTTTTGCCTTAGTTTATGAAGTTAACTTGTTTCCTTTGATGAAGTTTGTGTTGTATTTGGTAATAAACTGATTTGGGTAAAAACGAAAGTTTGAAGTAAACAATCAAATTTGGCAAAACGACAACTATTCATTTTGCCCCGTATTTTCAAAGCATAAGCATAGCATTACTGGTATTGTGCTTATTTGGTACAAAATTGATTTGGGTACAAACGAATTAAAAAGTTTGAAGTAAACTATTAATTGTGTAAAAAAAATTATTTAAACTTTTTAAATTCGTAATCTATTTCACCACAAAACAATAAAGTTACTTAAACTCGGACAAGGAAATAGAATGAAGTAAGAGAAGGCGTCGGCCCGTCCACGGCACTGTCACGTCAGTGACGTGTGTATACAGAAAACCACTGACGAGCACGGAAGCTCGGTGTCGGCACGGGCACGTTGCTGCCCAGTCACTGAACTGGCACGGATGTGGAAAAAGTAGGAAATTTATTTGAACGAAGTCGTAGGTATAGTGCTAGTTTAAGTATACAACCTTATTTTTTGTATATACGAAACCCGAAACATGGGTCTTGTATTTTTATGCAAAAAATCTATGTACAAAATTTCATAACTGTATCGTGAAAAATCACAAAGTTATAAGCTTGGTATGTTACCTGATTGTCCACACAATCACGTAGTCATCAGGCCATCCGAGAAACTCAGGGGTTGTATTTCTTCCGCACCTAGAGAGTACCCTGAGGTACACCTCAGGGTACTCTCTAGGTGTACACCCTGGCATCTCATGTACGCTATGACTTGCCACGACCTGTCCAACTGGTGACCTTTTTTAAAATATTTTTCGGAAAAAATATAACATGTGAATCGATTCAGTTAGTGATACTGAACAAACTACTCGTATATTCAGGTTTCCCATATACTAAAAATAATGTTGTATATATTTGGCATGCCGTAAAGCATAAACTGTACGAATAATAAAGAGAAAAAACTACTAAGTATCTTTATATACATAGCTATGTTATATGGTTAATTATAATTTTTCTGTATGTATGTTTGTCACCTAACTTCTTCTAAACAGCTTGATCGATTTGGACGAAATATTGTTTGTTTGTTTGAGTAGATCCTTGAATGGTTTGAAAATACAATTGAACCCGGTAGGTGGCGGTGCAATCGGGTTATTTTTTTAATAAAAAAACACATTTCGGGTAGGACAACGTCTATCGGGACTGCTAGTACAAAACATTATTTTTAGTATAATGCGAAACCTAAATATAGTTTGTTCACAATCAGTCACAGAATCGAATCCCCAATATGTATATTTTTTCCCAAAAATATTTAAAAAAGGTCACACGTTGGACACCACCGACACTAAGTACAACACAAATCACGGCAGGTCATAGTGGGTATTAGGTTTCAGCGCACAGCTGGGTGAGGGAGAAAAACAACCCCTCAGTCACCCGGAAGGCCCGGTGACCATGTATTTATGCGAACAACCAGGTAACATAACGAGCTTATAACTTTGTGATTTAAGTTATGAAATTTTTTACATAAAAATACTAAACACGTGTTTCAGGATTCGCATATACCTACTAAAACTAATGTTACTATAAAATTCTATCTTTACCTTTGTATGTATGTAGACTCTACAAAATAAATGATATATCAGTGCCTGTGGGCTCGTTACGGGGCTGGTAGGAAGTGCCTCGCTCGGGACACGAACATGCGCCCATGGGACATTCCGACATGCATTGCTGATTAACGTCCATACGTAGCTATTAGTAAGTACATGTCATTGCTGTTTGTTTATGTAGATGCTTGTAGTTTGAACTGATCAGTTAATTATCGGTAAGTAGTCTAAGGAAGGGATACTTCTCTAGATTATAAATTGGAAGTTAAGTTAATCATACTGTTTAAAAAATTAGCCAAGTGTGAGTCAGACTCTCACAGGGAGGGTTCCTTAATAAAATATTAAAATCAAGCAAAAAGCGCCTAAAAATAATGATTCTTTTTTCGGCATTTTTTTTTTAACAAAGTTGAAATAAATTAAAAATTAAAGGAGGTACCCAAACAAATTTTTAATTTATTTTAACTTTGTTAAGTTTTAGCGGCATCTCTACCGGTTTAAGATGTATATCCCGCTGACAGACGCACGGATGTACAGAGAGACGAACGTGCGGATAGCGGCAATATTTGGGTGCAAACTCTAAAATGAAATCTAAACAAAATGTTGCACCACATAAAAATTACTCCTGTATCGTGGGTGAGTTCACCAACACTTAGGCCCGTATTACAGAACCTTACTCAAGTACTACTTAAACTGCGTTCAACCGATTACTGCTTGAGCGAAGAATCTCGACTTAAGCGTTCAGTTTATTTTAGAACTATCCTCAAACTCAAATCAAACTAAACAACGCTTGAGTAGAGATTTTGATCTCTGATTACGTGAGTAAGCTATCATTGTGGTAACCCTGAATAATTGTTGCTGCAACTGCACAACTGGACAATATGAGGGTGGAATCATTGAAACAGGTGCAATCTCGGTAAAATGGAGCTGAGAATTTTATTGGTATTGACTACCACAGCGAAATTTGCGAGAAGGCTGACTCGTTACGTTTGCTGCTAAATACTGAAAAAAAAAAAAATATAATGTGTTGAATGAAGAGCGCGGGTGATTCTAATGAAACTCAAAAAAGATAGAAATGAAAATAAGGTCTCAGTTACAAAGTCAAAAAATAAACACGTAAACACACAAGAATTTGCAATTCTGGGGCTATCGGATGCCCACGGTTATGTGATTTTCTTAAATCGTGGTCAATCATCAGTAAAATTTAATGTTTCACGACATCTTTTGAAAACCTGTAGGTACTTCTCCTTAAAATTGTCAAAATTATAAGGGTCCTGCGTATCTCGTAAATATCTCAGAGGAACATTTAAGTTAAACGTTTGATTTGTATTATCTACTTCTGCAAATATATATCCATTTTGATTAGGTAGGTAAGTACTCGATTCACTCCAAATCCACAAAAAAATTCATGAGAATCTATGCTCAAGCGTGGTCTCGACTACACTTGCGAAAACAAAGATCAAATCTCGCCTCAAGCAGTGATTCTGAACTTATTGAGATTTTAAAATAAGGACACATTGAGTGGAGCTCAGTCAAGCCTCAAGCACTGTTCTATAATACGTAATAAATGTCATTTAAAAGTGACATTGCTCAGGTGATTATTGATTGTAGTTTCTCTGCTCAAGTCAAGTTCTAAAATTAAAACTCCAATTGAGACTAGTTTTAAGTAATGCTTGATTTAAAGTCACATACACAAGACGTCCAAACAAGAAATAACTCTCTGTATACCATACAAATCTATTTGTTACGTAGCATAGCATAGCATAGCATCAGCCTTGAAATTTTCCCACTGCTGGGACTCAGGCCTCCTCTCTAGGAGAGGGAATAGGAGGGATTTGTTATGTGCTGGAATCAAACCCGCGACACGCAGCGGCCAATCGCTTAACCACTGTGCCAACTATGCTGTCAATAAGGTATGTTGAATGAAGTTTGGATTTAGACTGAAGTATCATTCTAATAGATATGCACATTGCACATGACTGTCTGTAGAAGTTGAGCTGGTTTTGCGTAGTGCGGACGTTTTTTAACGCCATATTTTAGTTTGATTTTAGTTAGTCGTAGTTAGCGTAGGGATTTTGCTTTTTTTATTGAACTTAGATTAATTAAAAAAAAATTGTTCGTTTATGAAGTAGGTAGATAAATCTAACAATCCAAATAGATGTCAACGCAATCTTTACATAACAAAATAATAAAGGTATACAGAACAAATTACTAATTAGGTATTTATTATATTTATTGGGTCTAAACATAAATTGAATTACTGTAGATAATCTAACAAGTTACTCAAAAGCTGAAAAAAATGAGCTTTTATCGTCATCTATTCAACAATAGATGGCGCTATAAGACATAAAACAATACGAGCGAGCTTCAATTTATTCATTGTGAGTCATGGTAATCTAGTTCATAGATAAGTTTACTCTACTAGATACGAGATGGCGCTGTAGTACCGGACTATTTCGGCTCTTTGTAGGTTTTATGTCTCTACTAAATACCGTCAAATAGGGTGAATAGAAATGGCGGGGTGAATAGAAACAAAACTTTTAATAAGACTTTCAGTCATTAAATTTCTTCTAAAATTGGTTTCTAGCAAAGCTTCCATTGTTTTTGTAATATAATGCAAGAAAAATTGCAGTATTTGAATGCTGCAAATAATTTCTTAATAACTTGAGTAAAGCCTTCATACTTTTGTTTCTATTCACCCTTGCGTTCCTGTTCAAACCGTTTGCCTGTTTCTATTTTTTTAAACTCTTGTCTTAGTTAAATGCTAACATCAGCTGTCTGAAGATAGCTGATACGAAACATCAAAAATTAAATATTAAAAAGCAGATTGGAAAGGGTAGGAGAAAGGCTGTTGATTTTTACAAGCTGTTATCTTTTAATTTCACCTGTCCCGATGTTTGTCTGTGAACAAATGTTGCATATTAAATTTGACCCACTTCCCGGTTACCGACTGAGCTGAAATTTTGCATGCATGTGTAAATCAGATGACAATACAAAATTATTATGACGCGAACCTGATCTGATGATGGAATCGGAAAGTGCCCATGGAAACTCAGTAGTTAAACGACCCCATCGAGTTCCACCGTAGGCGTGGGCTTGCGGACGGCGTGCAATGGGTAGCACGCTGTCCCATCGTCCGGTAACCGACCGGACCGAGCCCAAGTCGTCGACGCCGCATTCTGTTCCCGCGCGCCTCAAGGAGCTGTCAGCACACCGAAGAGGCCCAGCCTGCTAACTGCAGGCAGGCAGGGTCGAAGCCTACTGGGGTCATGGGTTAGCTTCCGAAAGGAATACCCGGCCCCGGCACGATAGGCTACGAAGGAACGGGGTAGGTTTTTAGTCAGTAAGAGTCTGACACTACTTCCCGCTCCGCCCTAGGGCGGGATTTTTCATTCGATGATTTTACCTACCATAAAAAAACCCCATCGAGTTTGGATTCGTTTGATCCGTCTTAATGATTACTTTGGTGCTAGTTGGTAAATGATAAACGATATTTATTTTGCAAATAGGTTTTTAAAAACACTTCTATACGTATTTTTTTTTTCGTCAATTTTAATTTGATGGGGCCGGTGTTTCCTAGCTGACTAACCTGAGACCAGCGTCTGATGATGGAGCTAGAAGATGGTCATGGGAACTCGTTACCTACCTAATAAGCGCAATAGGATAACCTTATCGTGTTTGAGCTTTTTAGAATTGTCTTGATGAGTATTAATTAGATAGATAAATACCGCGCTATAAACGTTTTCTATGAAAAAACTATTTTCATTGAAAACTTGTTTAAGCTTCTATTGGATGAGCATTGTAAACGACAGCTTACGTTTTTCGGAATGAGTTTACCCTTCCATAAAAAGAATAATAATGTTTATGATACGTAAGTGCTTGATTACGGAGACGCGGTGCGTTGCGCGGCGCGTCAGGCGGTCCGTCGTACATTGCCATATGTGTGTGTTTGCGCGAGTGATGACGCGGCCCGCTGCTGCAATGTACGACGAAACGCCCAACGCGCCGCGTCTCCTACACGGCCTATTCATTATAAAATCAATATAACTTAGGTAGGTACTGATGTAAATAAAGTAAGAACCAGATAAACTAGGATTAGCGGCCATTGAACATCCTACTTTCTTAATTTAAAAAGGGAAAATAGAGACAAAGTAGGTACATTTTGGATCGACATATCGCGATTCTTTACATTTTCAAAAAATATTATTTGTTTTTCGGGGAGGTACCCTACAAAGCGTTCCTACGAAGCGTTATTAGATAAAAGTCAATGTACTTTTTTCCAAGTCTATATGGCGCCTTGTATAATAGAATAGTTGATTAACATATTTTCATAATTAAAGAACGAATTACGCCTCCATCACACTTTTCTGTAATGATCAATTTGATTATAGTCGTTACAAAACAAGAAGGGACTTTCTATTACGTTGAAATGGAACGCAAAAATTTTTTGTCGGCATAAACAAGGCCCAGTCACGCGGCAAATAAGTTGAAGGAAAATGATCGTCGTTGCTATTGTTACGCGCAGCCCGAAAATCCGAAAATCTGTTACTGCGGTCGATCGCCATTTTGTTTCAATTTATATGCCACATATTGTACCGAAAATTTTTGCCTTTGCAATAACAGAAATTAAGGTAAAAAAAAAATTATTATCTAAACTAGTGTTTGACTGCGATCCCACCTGATGGTAAACAGTAATGCAATCGCTGATGATGAAGTGCACTAATTTATTAACGCCTTATTCACTGTAGGCTAGACCTAAGTTGTAATCGGACGGGAAAACCACAGCAGGCAAATTTGAAAGTAAGCACTTACCTTACAGTCCCCCTGCACGCAGATGGCTCGGAAGCCTGGCTTGGTGCAGGGCGTGCCGTCCACCACCAGCGCCAGCGACGCGTAGAACTGCTGCCCGCGCGGACGGCAGTTCAGGGTGCATGGTGAGTCGCCTGGAAATACAACATAATGATTAGTTAAAGTGAAAAAGAATTGATAATATCACCTACCTAAGCCACGGAAAATAGCTACCCCTCTAGCCAAGTTACTATCATTTCTTTTAGCGTGAACGCTTAGAATTGGCCACGACCACGAATTCCTTTGTTCTGACGTCATGTCAACTCAGTCACGTGGTTAGAACAAAAGAATTGGGGGCGTTGCCAACTCCAAGCGTAGCGCATAGAACCGAAAAGTAGGTTCCTATAGCAGAAAGGCCTGTAGCAGTGGGTAATGCCAGGTTGATATGATGATGATGATGCAGAGTATCGTTGTGAATACCGCTTGCATTGCATTGTATCAGCCTTATAGGAAATGTTCCCACTACTGGGACTCAGGCCTCCTCTCTAGGAGAGAGAATGGGCCGTAATCCACCACGTGGGCCTAGCTTACATCGCCGCTTACGTCGGATATATTCAATAAATACTTTTGTGTTTATTCCGCCAGGGTCACACATCCACGACCAGATACTCCATTTCGTCAGCTCTACTGTCACCTATGGGGATGGAAGATTTAAACGAGATGAAGTAAATACCCAGGGAATATGAGTACATGAAAAAAGATTTGCTATTTAACCAGTTTATCAAAAAATATACAAATTTAAGAATAATATCGAAATTGATAGAAAAGCAAACGAGGTATAACCATTTTAAATAAATATGTTTGTCTCTCTCATCAAAACGCTATTTTCTATGGCGGCTGTATAGGCGTGATGAACTTTTACGTCAAAAACCACGACGGACTTCTCATTCTTATTAACAGCTTTGAAACTAGGAGTATATACCTAACTTCGTTATTGATGAAGATATTTCAAAGGACCTTTTATATTTAAAAATTTCGCAAACAAAAAAAAAATGCATGCTTTTCTCTAAAGAGTGCGGCAACAAATAAATATTTTGGCTAACGAATCAGCGTTGTAATCCAGTATGACAATGCTACCAGAAGTCTGGGCACTGTTCCCATTGACAACGATATAAAGAATATTATTTGATGCCTAATGGCTTCTTTTTAAACCAATTTGAACATATTATTACAATATATTATTATTATAAGGAAAATATTAAATAATTGATTAAATTAATTATTTATAAGTATGTTATATTGTAGCTATATTCTGTTGTAAATAAATAAAATAATCTTTAATTAGGTATTGATTATATTAACATGCGTTCTATCAGCGATAAAAATTTGTCAGAATTCCAAAATTTCGGTATGAAATTGCACATGCACCGCAGAATTTTCACGTGGTCATATCAAAAAATAATGTATCCAGTCATCACTTGACTGAGCTCAAGGTGAGATTCTATCATGAAACTTACCATCAACATAAGGCACCCAAGTGTAGAACCGACCGCGGAAAGGTCTTCTGTCATACACAGCGCACTGCTCGGCGCGTGCGTCTCGAACAGGACCGGGACACGGCTGTGAACAATAGACGAGGAAAAAGGTTAAATTTATCATTCAAGAAGCGGTATTATACACCGCTAAATTTTGATCGTTTTAATCCCGTGGAGGATCGATTCGGTACATGAAACACTATCGATTTATATAAATAAAATTAAAAATTAATTTTTTTTTTTTTCTAAATAATTTCTTTAAATAAACGAGTCGAACGATTGAACGATCTTGTAGGGAGTTGTTTGTCGTTGCGTACTACCTACAGTTCATTGGACTCGATCAGCTGACGTTTACTTAAAGAAATCAATTTCGTACAAGCGTAAATTAATTCAAGTTTTTAAAAAAAGTACTTTATTTTTCATTTTTATCTTTACAAATCGATAAGGTTTCATGTACCGATCGACCCTCCGCGGGATTAAAACGACCAAAATTTAACGGTGTATAAGTAAATACAAGAATTATTAGGTGCCTTGACTTAATTTATAATTTAGCATTCCCAAAACAAACGCTAACCTTAACATTGCTAATCTCCAACCTTCCTAATTAGCGAATGATATCGCAAACACCTCCCACAACATATCCTATTACTTCTTCATTACTACCTGTAACTCCTACAATACTTTGTAAATCCAGGTGATTACAAACCTTGGCATACAATCGCGCATGACTAATAACCACTGATATCAAGCCGGTCATTGATCTTACAGAGAGATTGCCGCCTCAACAATGATTCGTATTTATTTAGCATTGTGTATCGTCATGCCCCTTTCGCCTGTTGTTCGGGAGAGATGTGGACGTATCAACAGTGGCCTCAGGCGAGATAATAGTATAATATCTTTTGAAACTTATCCTGATAATGGAGACAATGGTATCGCGGTAGCCCATCGACATTTTAATTTAGTAATGATATGTGTATGCTTCATCAGTGATTGCTTACGAGATGCGAAGGGAGTAGTACATTGATAGGCAAAGGAAAATAATAGTATCGATTTGTACTTAGAGAGGTCTGGTAGGTAAGTATGATTCAAATTGGGGAACTTTGACAATAATAATAATTTGGACAGCATGTACGCTTTACAAGGCGATAATATGAGATGTTTATTAATCAAATTCGCATGGAGGTTCTAACTTTGATCTACAACTGACGTTTAAGAAGGTTATACATATATATGTATATATGTTTGAAAACGTTGCCCTCACACTATTCCTAGATTTTTCCATGTGTTCAAAAACGTGTCAACTCACATACATAAGATATCTAGACCCGGAACAACTATCTGTAGGCCATACAAAAATTTTGACCGTGAAGGAATCAAACTACGACACGCAGTGCTGCAGCTAACTGGTCACCCACTACTCCAATCGTGCGGTCAAGTGGGTCAAGGTGATAACAGCTTTGATATAAAGTAATGTTATCGATCTTTATTTTGCTTTAACAATTATTACTGGACTTGGATGTCTTCCTTAACAAGTGGAATGAGAAAACGAGGAACCGTGATCGTTGGAAAGAATAGATAGAGGTCTTTGGCTAGTATTGAAATAATACGGGCTAGCTGTAATAATATTATAATAATAGCCAAGACTGAGAAAAGAGCAGTGATGGCCCAGTGGTAACGATTTGTAGCTTCTGGGTTCAAGCCCAGGCACCTGCGCTTTACTTTGTGTAATTTAATACAGTACTACTGTCCTCAAAACGGTGAAAGAAAACATCGTGAGGAAACCAGCATGTCCTGGAACCAAAAAATTGAAGACATTGTATCCACCAACCCGCACTAAGCCCGCATGGTGGATTACATCCCACCTAGGGAGGAGGCATAAGTTCCACTAACGGAAACATAATAAGGCATAAGGTGCTTGAAGTGTCAGACTTTTACTGACAAAAACTCACTCATGTTATCTTTGCCTTCGTTCCAGGGCTCCGGGGTTCACTTTTGCACAAACCAAGCACGGTTTTGCTGATATCTGCTTGAGATCCGCGTGGAATACTACGCGCCATAACCGTGTCTTGTGAATGTGTTAAAGTTTACGTTTGTGATTGCACCCACGATGCAGGAGGAATTCTTAATGCAGGGCAAAGTTTTTTTTTAACTAGCTTTGAGGTGGGCTTTTTCAAACTGTTTTTGTTACTGTTCTGAACCCGATGGTTCTACAGAAAAGTAACAACGATGGAACCAATGTTCCATAGCCATGGATAATTTTACAGTTTATGCTCTTCCTCAATTCAAGTTCAATAAAAAAGATAATAATGTAGTTGCTCACCGCAGTGTTACACTCGTGGTACCTCCTCGCCAAGCCGGGACAGTCGGGCCCCGATGAGCTCGGTGCGTGGATCACGTTGCGGGCTCTTCTTGAGTGCACGATGCTTCGAACCAGTTTCCTTCTTTTTCTGCTACGCCGCAATCTGGAAAGTGAACAGTTGGCTTGAGATGAATATGACGACCAAAAACAAATGTGAAAATGGGTTCCAAGTTCAATATTATGGTATGGTATGGTTCTTGACTTCACCAACAAAAGAATAAAGATCTAATAGGGTGAACAAGTTCTGTAGACCATTCTGAAATATAAAAACTTATTATCTCAAAATTTTATTTAGCTCGTTTTTAGATATATACAAATCACCTCATATCTATATGTATCTAGATGTATGTTGCTAGGTATACTGGCTGTAGCTTTGTGGAGTACCTTCGTTAAAAAATCAGATAGACCTGAAGGTTGCCCGGTGGCATTCAGTCCGCCTATGTACGTTTGTATGCATAATCACATCACACTAAATTATAAAGGAGAAAGGTTGAGACTGTGTAAGTGTGTACTGTTATGTGTTTGTATGTTTGTTATTTCTTCATGTTCAAACAGCTGAATTTTGCTATACGGATATCTCGAGCATATGTTCCCTTGGGACAATTTTCTGATTTCATACAGGCGAAGCCGCTGGCAAGTGCTTGTGTTCAATAAATAAATAAATGTACAACCAAAAATAAATTATTCTTCTTTTTGACAGGGTTTTTTTATGGTAGGTAGAATCATCAAATGACAAATCCCGGGCGGGAGATAGTGTCAGACTCATTGCCTTCAATCCAGGGCCCCGGGGTTCATTTTCACCTAACCCTTAACAACCAAAAATAATTATTCTTCTTTTTGACAGGGTGAAAAATACACCCTACAAATAAAAATACCCGTTACAGAATTCCGTCTTAGTGCCTAAAGCTTGAGAAACTGGATCAGGGACTCTCAAATAGAATATATCAAGGTATTTAAAAATCTTTCCTAACAACGACACAACTCCTTAGAGGAAAGTTGTCCTCTAAGGAGTTGTGTATGATTGTTATAATTCAACGGACTAAGCATATATTTAAGGCTTAACAGGACCTCAAAACACTCACGACTAACTAAACCGGTGGATCTGTTTAACTAAGTGTGAAACCTAGTACGTAAGCTAACAAGATTTTCGTAGAAACCTGTAGAAACTTCAAAGATAAAATTCGTATGCACGAACCGTAGTGAATGCTAGGAAAACGCAAAGTCGAACACAATCCCGTCAAGATCCGTCTTATTCAGATCCCAATTCGATTAATGGTCATGAAATGAAAATCTGATAGACGTGAGCAGCTAATAGTGTCAAATGTCTATAAATATTAATAGGTACTAGCTAGTATTAGTATGTAAAGTGGTACAGAGTTAGAACTGGAAACACTCTCAGACATCCTAAATTCCGAGCTTCCATACGTCATCATGTTCACACTTGAGTTTCACTTAGGAATAACGACATTTGGTTTCAGATTGTAAGCGGCCAATTTCATAAAGACTAGTAACAATTTCTAATCTAAAAATAATTATGAAATATAAAATTTAAAATAGAATTAAGAGCACCTTTGGCGACAAAAATATACTATATGAGGAAGCAAAACTATATAATGAAAAACCTGATAATGTATTTATCTGTAAAAGCTTGTAGACAAAAAGCCATAGAAGAATACGTTAGAATGAAATACTACCACCGAATGTCACCTATTAAATCTCCTAATAATTCTGTTGTTTTGTATAACTGCATGTGATCACAGAGACTAATACACTTTTACTATATAATTTCTATATATTTCTCAATACGTAAGTGAACCATAATGTTCTTTTGTTTGAGTAATAAATGTCTTTAAACCGAATTTATACATTTCTTTTACGATGCACGGTTGGGGCAGTGGTTGACTGATTGGCTGCTGTAATGCGTGTCGTGGTTTCGATTCCCGCATGGGACAAATATTAGTATGGCCTACAGATAAGTGTTTCGGGTCTGGGGGTCTTTTGTATATGAGTTCCCATGATTCTACCCACGATATAGGAGTTATTTATAGTGTTGAAAAAAAAAAACAATTTGGTTTTCTCAGTGATTAGAAGAAGTCGGCTTTTTACGTGTGCAAATATCTATTTATATATTAATAATGCAAAGTTAATAAAAAATATACCTTGCTACAAAGAAAGAAAGTGTATTACCAATTCACCACTCCTTTACACACAGGGAAAATCGGAGGAATATGGTTCAAAATTGAGAAAGATTTCTATTCTTTGGACAGCTTTATGTATTTTCCTTCAAACAAAGGACGGCCTAAAAGGCGGTAAAATAAACAGTTAATTAAGGTGTAGGTATTCGTATATTTAATTAAATTTTTAAATAAAATATTTGTTCAAACAGCCAATCAAAATATTTTAGCGCCGCAACACGAAAAATATATTAGCGGTTCATATTGTTTGTGTTAAGCATATTAAAGTTATTTAGCACAAATATTTATTTGGAATTTCTCATTTAAGTACTTATTATTTGATTACTGCTAAGTTTAGAAAATAAAACAAAGCCATGTGTTTACTTTATTCGGCTAGTACAAGATTTTTTGCAAGAAATTTTAAAATATGCATGTTTTTACATATTGACTCATGTCCTTGAATATGCAATGTCTATTAAATGGTATGTTGTTTTTCTAAGTAAAATTGTCTTTCTTTTATAAAAATAAATTTATTTTGAAGAAGGAATGTGGTCTTAATTACTTGAATTTGAACTGGCAGATCCATAGATCATGGAATGCGGCGTTGGCAGGAATTAGCAATGTCGTTGCTAGGCCGTGCAATGTGCGCTTTGAAAGTACATACCCATTTATCGATTCAGTAACATATTTAATATTTTATTATATCCTTTATTAGACACCTCATGTAAACATTTACATTTACAATAAAAGTGTACAATGGGACAACCTTTGGGTGGACTGAACGAAATTATAAATGATATTAATTAGATATATACTTTTATAAATAAAATCTATCCAAAAAGCAGCAGTGTGGGCGTCACGGACTTTGACACCAGAGACTTTGCTGAACTTTTCTTTCTCAATGCCAAGTTTGACGCTTTATGACTTCATCGCTGATGAAAATATCTAAAAAAATACTTTTATATTTATTTACTTACGCTAATAATTATTTTGGTATAGAAATAAATAAATGACAGCAATATCCTAAGAGCACATACTCCCGGGATAAAAAAGTAAAAGTGTTAAATTTTATCCAGACCGTGAAGTAGCAACAAATTTGCACACACACTTCCGATTTTTGCCTTTATAATATTGCTATCTGACCCAACAAACTTCATACCGCCTAATTTTCGATGTTTTTTCAAGAATGTTTCCATATTATCTCACCGTTTAAACTTTTCCTGATGTATCACGAATATTTCAAGATCAAAATTAGCCAAATCGGTCCAGCCCAGCTGTTCTTGAGTTTTATCGAGACTAAAAAACATTTATTAATTTATAAGAAGATCAGCTGACTCGGAAACTTCGTACTGCCTAATAATAGTTTTTTTTTACGTGAAGCTTTCCATACTTTTCACCGTTTAAACTTTTTCTGGAGTATCACGAATATTTCAAGACCAAAATTAGCCAAATCGGTCCAGCCGTTCTCAAGTTTTATCGAGACTAATGAATAGCGGATTCATTTTTGTATATAAGATTGTAACTGGCAGGAACCGTCAATTTATATGATTAAACAGGAATTTTGCTGAGATGCCCGGTTTTTATGGAAAAAAAAAATGACAATGGCGTCTCTAGCAATAGTTCTTTCGTGTATCATAGGTGTATCCGATTAGGTATATAATTATTTGGATAAAAACATGGTCGTCCTGGACAAGCTAAACTAATCTATAGGTATCTTTTAAGGAGTAAGTAATAATCAACCATTGGCTACGATTGATTTGCCATAGACGAACCTCTAGGCAGAACTAAATAGATAATTTAAAACAGAGCTATAAATTAATCAAGACGGAAATGGCACGAAGATGTTGAAATGTCAATACATAAAATATTGGTACAGATAGACAATAATGCATTGTATGTATGTGACATTGGAATTGTTTCTACATGAGTTCATTTTTACTATTTTTATTTGTTGCGAAGAAAAAAATCCAAATCTGTAGAATTCTTAACATTTTTATTTACAATATGATATTAGGTAATAGATATTATGTTAATGTTACACAAACACCTAAAAACATGCTAAAGAAAATTAGTGTGTTATAAATTCTGTTTAGATTAAAATAATTTTTATTAAAAATAATGTGATTTCCGAGAATCAGTTCATGCAATGCAAGTCAAAATAATTTCGATTAAGAGATACTTATTTAAATAAATAAATAAATAATTTCAGAAACTACTTTTCAAGATTTTTATTGTTTTAGATCTGTTTGGCATTCGCATTAATAATTATTCAAACAACTAAGAGAAAAGAAACAAACAAAAACAAACAACAGAGAGACAAAACTAGAAACATCGACTTCCGAAATTAAAGTCATTTTGCAGTTTTAGGGTTCCGTTCCTCAAAAAGAAAAAACGGAACCCTTACCTATAGGATTACTTTGTTGTCCGTATGTTTGTCTGTCTGTCAAGACCTTTTCTCTCGAGAACTCGTGAAGATATCGAGTTAAAACCATAGGTATACTCAAATTGGTGATCCCTAGAAGCTGTGTAAAAATCGAACTTTTAAATTAACGAACAAAAAAGTTATAGGAATAAATAAGAAGAACAAATATAGGAATATATAAGTAAACAGTAAACTTGTGGTTACGTCAGAAAAAAATCTTTTTTTTTGCGATTTGGGAAAATCATGAAGACTCCATTCGGGATTTGAACTATTTACATAGGTTAGTTTGTACGGAATCCTCAGAGCCCGAATCCGACTAGCACTTGCTCAGTTTTTTTAGAACTTTTATTTGTTGTGTTCCTGTTCACATTGTACCTGTAATACATGATTTATCAGTCTATCATTATCATTATTAAATCTATATTGTTGGTATCTAAACATTGACAACAACCATTTGAAATAGAACTTTTTATTTGAAAGAATGTGAAAAGGAATGCGCCTTTGAGTGATTCATTCCACTTCGAAAATATGTGACTTACCGCTTTATTGTTCTAATACACACATATAGTATAATATAAATATATAATTAGGTGGGTTAGTATTCTTCGGCACATGTCTTAACGTAATGAAACCTCATTGTTTCAGCCCATCATTAGTACAGGAATCCGCCGCAACGGGGCGCCACACACGACTTTTGTTTAGTAATTAAAAATTATGAAATTGATACTTCATTCTTTTGATGATATGTTTTAATTAGTTGTTCGCGCCGCCTGCGCCAGTCATTTGTTTATTATTTTCTACTTGGGAGTGATATCTAGGAATGTTTATTGTTTATCGTATGCAGGGATTGGACTTACGGAGTCCAATAAAGGTTGAATGGACTGTGTGGAAATTTCAGACATCATATGGCTAAGAAGAGGGTGAGCATTAAGATGAAAACTTAAAGAGTAGTATGGAGGAAAACCATATTGCGACGCCTCTGTAGAAATCAAATAAGGGCGAATTCATACCACGCAATTTTGAAGTTAATCTGCCTCTAACTCACATATGAAGTTTTTCATTTGCATTTGACTTAGGTAAGTGTGAAATCAATATTTATGATCAATTATGACGACAAAAAACCTATAGGATTGCATTACACAGGTATTTGTTTGCAATATTATCGCACACACTCTTATTTAACACTTCAAATATTGATCTACTGTTCTCGTTGAGTTAAACAGTCAATAAGAAAAGTTTGATGTCAATTTGAGTATATACCATAGCATGCGCTTCGTTTCTGTTCAAGGCATCATCGTAAAGCTTCGGGTCTTGTCGGTGCCGCTCGTTAAATAGTTGTAAAAACAGATTGGAAAGTACACACAATACGTTTTTGCTTGTCTCTAGTTTACATGGGCATTTAGCTGATTAAATATGTATCTACAAATGCCGTAACAGATTTGGTATATGATTGGGAAATACGATTCAACTGACATGAGTTTATAATAAATCTATGTGTTTAGATTAGAATAAAATGATATCTATTGGTCACACAACGTATATACCACATGAGAGCGACTGGACCGATACGATTCGACTAAGGTTTTGATAAGAAAAAATTAGGTAAAACAAACAAAAATCTAGTTAAAACGAATTAATTTAGCTTTTTTTTTTCTAACTTTTAACGTCGAACAAGGTTTTGAAATGAAAAAATATACAAGTTGGGAGAAAAAAACTTCAGGGAAATAGTAGAAGAGCCTTTATAAGATTTTTATATAAAGTATTTATACAAGACAAAAGCTGCTGTAGTTAATTCAGCTAGTTTTTAAATGGGAATTAATATTATGCAACACAACAAATGTAAACGAATTTATTGCACGCAAACAAAATGATTAAAATCATGTATCTCCTAAAGACCGTTTTGTCCGTCAATCAAAATGCTTGTAGAAAAACAGCTGTTGAGACTTGTTACCAATTGTTTGCATGTCGCATTCTATATTGCCTTAATTTGGCATGTTCGACGGGATCAGGGCAACAGGGTCGCTGAACGTTCTGTTAGCCTTTGACATTTGAAATCAATGTTCTATTCTATCTACTGAACATTGGGACGAGACGCGGTCCCAATGTATTGTTTTGTGTCTGAGAAAATGGAACTCGTACTAAAGTGGAGAGTGTGGCCAGTGAGATAAATTGACTTTGTCTTGGTTGTAAGTATACACTTTCGACAACTGATAGCGAGATGATGATGTGATCGATAGTGGCACAAGTTTGCCTAGAATTGAGTAATTAGGACATACAGGTCATCATCAGATTGTGGATCATTAGTTTTAGATTATAGTAAGTGTATCAACAATTATTATCGCTATTAATTTAATTTCTACCATTAGGTATCGAGTAACAAAAAATTTTTGTAGACTGGAGAAGTTAATTACCAAAGAAACACACACTTAGTCTGGCAGGAAATTCTACTACTTATCTACTCGTAGGCACAATAAACGTCTTCCCAAAACCTTTTGTGTGTGTCTAAAGCTTCTTTTAGGTTTTAAATTAATTGAAGTTTTTTTTTAAGTAATTTTACACAACTACTTACACTTGTAATATTTACTTAATTGAAAAGGTGCATATTTAGGCCCGTATACATAACACGGCGGAACTTAGAGCCTAGTCGAGATAAAAATGTGAAAGTGTTGATAATCCGCCGCTAATGTTGTTTTTGTTAAATTCACGTGTCCAATCGATGTTCTAATCGAATCACATCTCATCACATCTCACTCGAAGCCATCGTGTGTACAGGGTATTAGGTCGGTTTATCGAAAGTAAATATAATATCCCGATTTGAAATAAGAACGTGTTGAACTTTGGGTCATTTTGGAAAAGAGGTTTGATCGTTTTGTTTGGATATGAGCCGAAGTTATGGCTACAAAGGAACGGACCATTGAGATGACGGCACATTACTAAAGATGCCTGAACGAGAAGATATTTTGTGGAGACCCATGCTTTCAAATACATTGAGTTTCCTAGGGGCAGAAGGATGATGCTGATGATCTAATTTAATTTTGAACCTAATTATTAAGATAACTATTTTTTTTTTTTTTTAACTATCACACAACACCGTCTAGTCCCAAGCTAAGCAGAGCTTGTGTTATGGGTACCAGACAGCTGATAAACATACTTATATATTTCTAAATACATACATATTATAGATAAATAACACCCAGACAGAACAAATGATCGTGCTCATCACACAAATATTTGTCCTGGGTGGGAATCGAACCCACGACCTCCGGCATAGCAGTCAGGGTCACTAACCACTAGACCAACAGGCCAGTCGATTATAAGTGATTTTTAAGAGCGTCCAATCTGAGATACATTTCCATACAACCTCTCTTACGTTTACGTAAATATATGACGTTATTATAATGTTTTCTCTAGATATTATGGAAATACATCTGCAGTATATTATTACGGTTTCTATTGAAATCAATGCAGTAAAAACCTCTATAAATCTACTATTTTGCTATGCCCCTTCGTTATGTACTCATAAATTAAAAAAGTAAAGAAAATATAACTATAGAAACTTTGCACATTTATTCGAGATTTAGAAAGACAACATTTTTAATCAATAGCTTTTAAGGTATTTAAAAAGAAAAAATGTAATTCCTGGAATAAGTTTAGTGAAATGTTTGAGTAAATGACAATTACAGAATTTTAGCAGAACGTTCAGGAGTAAAATATACTCTTTTTTAATGTTGCTTCTTCATCAAGCAATGGGTTGGATGAATCAACCGGCTTTTAAATCGTTTTTAAGTTGAGTATAGACTGATAGAGAAGAGCCCACTTAATTTGAAAAAATCAGAACCTATTTTACATAACAAAAGCGTTTTGGGAACACTTTCATTATGCGTACAGCTAAGGAGTGGAATTCCCTGCCGGAGTCTGTGTTTCCTGATGGCTACAACCCGGGAATCTTTAAGTCAAGAGTGAATAGGTTTCTTCTAGGTAAGCGCGCTCCATCGTCGACCGTATCGTCGCTTTCCATCAGGTGAGATAGCGGTCAAGCGTGAACCTATAAAAATAAATAACCCATTTGATACAATATAGACAGGTCAAATAGCTTTTTAACCACAGAGTATTGCTTTTGCTCTCAGTCCACCATCTTAGAAAACTGGAGTACAATGTCATTGCGATACAATTTCAACCACAGTTTACCTCACAACTAACCTTGTTTCAATATTAGGTATTATTCCAAAGTTTGAAACACTCCATTAGCGTCAAAACAAATGATTGGATATTTCCTATTCAAGACAGCATTTCATTATCATTTTGGTCGCATCCCTCGATGGTAAGGAAGCGATACGTTTCGCGAGTGCCTGGCGTCCAATGGGCCATTAGTCATGGCCAGTCATGGGCCATCGTTTGTCTCAGTACCGCTTGATCCTCTATTACATCTGAGGGTTGATGACTTGGCCGTGATGTGGGAAGACAGGGCTAATCTGAATGTTGAAGATTGATGGACTGAGAGGGTAATGGGAAAGAAGATATGGAGTGAAAGGTTTGATGCGCGCATATTTGTAATTGAATTGTTAAGTTATAGACGATTTTATTAAAAGTGGATTATAATATTTTTTTGTAACGTCTTTGACTATGAAGCAATCCTTTCCAATCTTTTTTTTTTGTTTTTGATATAATCTAGTGCTTGACTGCAATCCCATCTGATGGTAAGCAGTGATGCAATGGTTGATGGTGAGGCCTTAAAGACACCTATAATCGGACTGGAAGACCGCAGCAGGCAAACGGTTCCAGTCCTTCGATGTATGCGATATAAACGATGAGGCAAAATGCCGTCCGGACCGTAGCAGTTTCTACAACCGTTCCGATCCGGTTGTCCGATGGTAGAATGGAATAGAATAAAACTTTTTTGTACTCCAAAGAAGTAACACTATCTATACTTAAATCTATGGGTACAATGAAAGAATGAAATGGTTGAAAGGTGGTGGAATGAGATGATAGAATTGAGATGGCGGAATCAAGTCATGAAATTCCCGCGCACACTCTCCAAAATGCGTCCTACAAAATACCGAAAGGCTGGCTACTTTATGCTTGTGCAAAAGGCTTTGTAGATTGAACTTAACCAAATCTGTTTCAAATCCTAATATTATAAATATGAAAGTAAATCTGTCACTTGCAACTAAGATTGGGCAGTTTAATTCAGAAACTTCTAATTTAACTGTACGAACGATAGGTAAAATCATTGGTTGTATGTCCTTCATTGAAAAAGGCTGTATTTTTTTAAATGTCATCAAATAACTTCCTCCTTGTGTCAGAATTTAACTGATTAAAACATATCTCTGTCCTTCAGGTGCCCTTTGCGTTCTTTGATCTCGGACACTCTTACAAACGTTCTCGCAGTTATATTATTACCTTAGTGTGACATTGACATAATATTCGTAGTAGAGTGCCATAAGCTAATTATAACGTGCAAAAATACATGTTACCACTGATTGGCTTTTTTAAGATTAGAACTTATCCAATCACTTCTCCTGCCCTGGATGGATAAGAAGGGTGTATCAGAATTTTGCTGACTAAAACCACACCTGTCTCTTTCACTCCTTCAGTGGCCCTTTGCATTCTATGACCACCTACTACTACCACCACCACCATCACCACCTACTTACTACGTTATGTTTTTGCTCCACCTTATGGTCGACTAGTAGAAAATGCCTATGGCATTAAGTACACCTTTGTACAGTTTTTACTTGTGGATATAGCTTAAATAAATAAAAATCCCCGCGAACCTAGTCGGCCCCTACGATTTGCAAAAATGTCTGTGGGAATGAAACTGTAAGAAATTGCTATCATTTAATTGATACTAAGTACATAAATATTTTTTTTTTTACTTTCAACAATGTCAACATAGCATAGTATATTCAGCCTTTTTTAATGTTCCCACTGTTGGGACTCAGGCCTCCTATCTAGGAAAGGGACTATCTACGTTGTAACTAAATTAAGCTATTGTTAAAAAAAATCTGTTGTTTTATTACCTAGTAAGACAAACGTCGCAAACAAAAGCAAATTAAAAAAACAATCAAAAATAAAATATGGCTCAATCGAGTATCCCGAGTGCCGTATCTAGCAGGTAACGGTGCTTGTTCGGCGCGGGCGCAGGTTGGAAGGCTCTCCCGCGGTGGCCATTCCACGCTCCTTTATCGATCACGCGCCCTATCATTAGATATCATTGTGATCTATGATCAATGCGCCCGCGATAACATAGGGCTGGCGCTGCCATTGGCTTGGTGTGTTTTGGGTAAAAATGATAAAGATTTTTGGTCGTTTAAATAATAAAACAAATCAAAAAATAATATTTAAAATATTTTTGTTATA
Source organism: Leucania comma (assembly GCA_958295575.1). Lineage (NCBI taxonomy): Eukaryota > Metazoa > Arthropoda > Insecta > Lepidoptera > Noctuidae > Leucania > Leucania comma. The sequence continues at coordinate 12,514,503 of OY282480.1, read as the reverse complement.
GTAAGTTAAATGTAGGTTAGTTCAGACTTTTCTTTTTGAGTGCAATTTTTTCAACATAGTTGAGCAAGCGAAAAAAATAAAGACAAAGTAAAAAATTTTAAAAGAGCATGCTGAACTCTTAAAGTTATCAATCTTCAAAAGCCCCGAAAAACTTTTCCGGAAAACCCATTAATGAGCATCAAATCATCAATCTATGTAATATTTTTAAATAAAAGAAAAAAAAAAAGTAAGTATACCAGCGAAGAAGATTTTTCTTGTTTTCTAATCGAGTTAAAAAAAAACACTACGAAAAAATCTCGTTAAGCTTTTTATAGGTCTTTCTAATGACATTCAACCTTACTGATTTTGCTGTTGCTTATATGCGGTCGCATTATTTGCGGTTAGAACGAAAAAAAACTAGATTCAAAATCATGACCTACATATATAACATAATTATGCACACTATAGCGTGTTCCGAAAAGAATCAGTATCCACACAATCAGCAACAAATAATAGAAGGTCTATAATGAAATAGTTAACACAAAACCTCACGAAACCTACCCTACTAATTTTGCTGTTGCTTATATATTTTTTAAGGAAATCATCCATTTTCTTATTCTCCCGTTCTTGGGCATGTCATAATTTTACTAAATAAAACCCACTCGTTTGTTCTTTCTTAGCTTTGCGTTCCAGGGCCCCCTTCTTTACCTCAGGTCCCAAGGCCCCGCTGTTGCCTATATATTTTTCTATTTTTTATGCTTTCTCCTAGAGAGGAGGCTTAAGTCCCAGCAGTGGAATGTTCCCATAAGGCTGATGCAAAGCAAAGCAATGCATGCTTATATGCGGCCTCATTATTTGCAGTTAGAACGAAAAATAAGAATCGAAACCATGACCTACATTTACGACAAAACTATACACACTACAGCATGTTCTAAAAACAATCAGTTTTCTCACTATCAAACGACAAACCCCCGTATCTAAGATAGAGGCTCTATAATGAAACAATTAATACAAAACCTCACGAACAATACAAAAAACTAAACACATTAATCTTCCTCACGTCCTCACGTGTTCGTTCGTTTGTTTGTTTTATATTGTTCAACACTAATACGGTTTTTAAGACCTTTGAGAAATTGGAATAATGACGTTATTATTGGGATTTTATCGTCGCTTCGAATTGGTTGGTGCCGGTGTGTTGTAACAGATTGTTATGGGTTTATAATGGTTTTTGTTTTATTGATATTTCTTTTATTGGGTTTAATGGTTTTGTTAATTTGACTATTTAGCGACTTTTGTAATCAGTATTTTTTGCTTTTAGCAGTAAAAGTTTGAAAGTTTGTTACGGCAAAATTGTTATTTAAGGAGGCGGAGGGACAAGCTGCAGGACGATACCCAGTCATCATCAGTGCCAGACGACAAGCAGTGGATAGTTCTCTGTCTGGCCGTTCGGTAAGCAACAAACCGGAGTCAAAGGCTAGCTGTGTTCTATACGCGCCTAAAAGTGATGTAAGCAAAACTAAAGAAGTCCAGAAGTACTGATTTCTACATGGAGTTACCGTAGCCCTTGTACGTAAAAGGCAACTGAAGGAACACAGGTGGGCTTTAGTTAATTAAAGTCTGACACGCCCATTCATTCCATCAAGATTAGGAGAAGGTGATGATTTCGCACCTCAAAACATTCACAAGGTGGAGACTTGTGGTGAAATTGCAATTCCTAGATACATGTTACCCCTTCTAAGAAAGTGCGCATTCAAACAATGCAACTAATATTTTCAATTTATAAGTTTATTGTATCTTGGATTTAAAAGACAGTGCTAGGTTTTTTTTTAGAATTAACAAAATTTTTGTGCATCTAATTAAAGTAGATAACTGATTTTACTTATTTATTTGTGTAAATTGACAGCGTAGACTTTCATTCAAACGCACAGACTGCCAAATATGTAAATGTCTAGTGTCGAAAAATAAAAAAAAGTTTACATCCAATTACGGAAATCTGTAAGACATAAAACTATCCTTACCTAGCCGGATCCCTGGGCAGACAGTGACGCTCCTGCACAGCCACTCCCCCCCCACATGTCTTGGAGCAGGGGCTCCAGGTGCCCCACGAGCTCCACGCGTACATCGTCGCGTTCGTTCGAATCGCTTCTGTCGTTCTCTGCACCTGAAAGGTATTGTTCAACGTTTTGTAATGTTTTTCTTTTTAGTTTTGCTTGGTTGGGCTTGTTGTTGATTTAAAAAGAATTCAGTTTTCATCAGAAAGCAGATGAAACATATTCTAATTTATTTTGTAATATTTGGTAGCATTTAAAATCTAGAATCTGCCTACTCGGTAAGCTTCACTGAGATAGTTAAGACAACAATATGGGCGCCTTCAATATTCCAAATAAATAAAAGCGTGCGCCTGCCGCGCTACAACTGCGCTGCGTCCGCGCGACTTTTATTTATATGAAAAAAACAACGCAGCGCGACAGCAGCGCTGCCATTCCGCAGCACGTTGCGGCTAATTTGAAGGCGCCCTATAAATTAGCAGTTCCATTTTACTAAGTTCGCGCCTTCATGTACACTTATTCACCAGATGTGTAGACACTTGAAATATAAAACTACACCAATTATACATCTCAATATTAACTGGAAATCAATTTGCGAGTACAATTATAACAGAAACTCAATTTCACTCAGACAAATCTCGCCAAAAACTCCTTGTAATGCTGTGGTCTCTTCGCGTTTCGTTCAATCGCAGCACCTACATGTCAGAGGTGAGGTTGATAAAATGTGTCCATCACTATACATCGTATTTTAAATCATCATCTAATCAAGAGGCCGAATCATAAGCAAGCATTTTAGTTCGCAGCAAACAGCTAAAATGGGTTTCTCCAGAACACTAATCACCTAAAGGATGGAAAGGGTTCAGAGTTTTCTTGCGTGATCGCATCAGAAATGAAGATATCTGCAAGAGAACCAGGGTTGCGGGAATCCGATGAATGCGAGACGCACAGGACCGATCTTTATAGTGGCACTTGGAGAAAGCCTATGTTTGAACAGTGGATAGTGATGATGAGACATAGTTCGTCTTCTAACATTGTCTCAGGATGAGGTTAGAATTAATTAAGAAGTGATTTTATAACGGCTGGAAATTGAGGGCATCTTTTGTGATCATCGGAACCTATGAATGATGGTGTTTTGGAATTTATAATGTGTTACAGCATGATGACATTAAATTTAACCTTATGATTAAAAATCTGATTCCTGGATTACATTACATGATTATTGTACGAGTATGTCTGTTATCTTGATTTTAGTAATTTATGTATTGCACTAATAACTCATGAGCTCAAAAGCTCAATGGTAAGATATTTGAGATTCCTCGTATTGCGTGAATTGATTGAATTCTTTGATGTGGTTATTGATTTGTGTTTGTAAACATAATTTTTAAACTGTTTTCGTTTAAAATCTGTTATTATGTCAAGGCTAAAAGTTTTATTTAACTACAGATCCAGACATGTACCTACGCTTCAATACACAGCCGGGACCGGGACAAAGCTTGGTAGTGGAACAGTGGAGTGTTTGCGATTGATTTTATTATTAGAAAAAATTAAGACATGCATTTTTATTTAACTCAAAACTTTTAGCTTACTGCTTCGAAACGAATAAAAAGAAAAAAGAAAAACTTTGCCAATGTTTACTTGCAACTTCTTTAAAACATAAAATGCGAAACAAAAAACATATGAGATACAAGAGCGAGCGAAGAGAGTTCGAAAATTTAACACACCGTATCGGAATAACTACATAATATGTAGTTAATGGATATGTGGTTGGTTGGCTGTTGGTTGTGTGGTTGTTGTCACGTCATTATGCATGAATGGCTGGACCAATTTCGCTAATTTCATATTTTGTCGTATTTGTTTTGTGCCAGGAGAAGCTTTTATTAAAGAAAACAATGAGAAAGTAGCACGGAACTTAATGACTATGTAACGTTCATGCATTTGATAGTTATCATAGCTAAGACAGAGTAACGTATCAGTCGGGTCAGTTAGTTTATTACTCTATGCTAGGCTGGGATCATACTCCTGCTACTACTGTCTTGTTGTAACTACTGGACAATGATGTGATTTGAATATGAAACCTCAACTAAATAAGAAAACTTCACGCAACCTGAGGCCTAGAGCTGTATAAGATGTATAACTTAATCCCTTTTTATTTCACACGCCTGTCATTTGAACAATGTAATGGCCATGGCAAGGCCTCTGTAGCTAGCAGCCGTGGTGGCTGCACATAGTGGCCAATTATAACACCATATAACTTGCTTTATTTCTTATAGTAAATGTGAAAAATAGAGTATGCTCCTCAAGGACCAAGTTACGGCAGCTGTAGAAGCATGCTCAAGTCACGTGTCCACGATTTACTCAGTACGGGCCTGCTGAAATAACATCATTAGTAAAGACAAATATTTCTAAATTATGCTTCGATTGGTACATTCGTGTAACAAATTTTGAAATCACAACAGCAGTCAAGGAAACATTGATTCAGCTGATACCAATACCCATTCCTATTAAATGAATGGCGGATAGATTGATGGGTCATTGACGTTGTACGAAATGTTCCACTTGGCCATATCATTGTCGAAATTGTGCCTAAATTGGCCCAGATGTTCAGTCTTATAGGCTACATTGTTTGAATTGTTATATAGTGGACAGTGGTGAAACGAATTTCAGTCACGTCGCTGTGAATACAGCTGTATCATATAAAGTGACACACATACATTCAAATGTAAAACATACCTTTACATTCGATATTATTCCATTGCTTATTTACAGAAGCATACAGGAACAAATGATTAAAGTCAAAGAGCTATCGATGTTGCAATACACTGGAAGAGGCAATTTGTTAAGAAAGCTTTCTCTGAGATCAGTGTAAGTCAACATCAAAGGATAATAATTGATGACGTCATAACTCACCGGTCGTCCAACTTCGGTGCTCGTAGTTTGTGCGTGTGTGAGTGGGTCTCGCGAACAGGCGAGGAACCTGCAACAAAAACAATTCTACTCAACATCTTGTAAACACCCTGTGTAGTATTACTCACATGATTTATTGCATTTATTCAGCTTGGGAATGCTTTGTACGAATTTACAGACTGACGAAAATGTTGCTCAGGGAAATAATTCAACGGTTGTGATTGTCGACTCATCTCTGTTGGACAAAGAAACGCTTTCACTTCGAAAAGCTTTGACAACAACATTATAGGTTTTATTGCGAGCTGTCTTTAATTCTTAGCTTTAGACCGTAGTGTTTCTGTAATAATACGTTTATTTGTAGTCGGCTTAGATATTAAATGTGGAGAAACAAAGGCTTTGCACTGGGTAAGTATTGGCCTTTCATCTTGTGACTCGAGAATCGTAAACCTATAGAATTATATTAATCTGATTCTGCGATGACCAGTCAGACTTTGAATGGTAATAGTTAAAACTGATATCCAGTGTTTTGACAGTATTGCGTTATATTCCGTTTATTCCTGTTCAGTGCAGTAGTTTGTTTCGTAGCTTTGTCAATGACTAGGTACGGTATTACATTTTTTCAGTATCTATATCGGTCTTCTAGATTTACTCTTTCTTTACTTTTTATGCCAAGAAAGAGTTATTTACTTTTTCTTCTTCTTAAGACACGACTGATTCATCTCACAAAAGTGTAGATTTTTGTGAAATAAAATGTTTTGATTTATATTTGATTTTTTTGCAGACTGGTTAGCATAGCATAGCATCAGCCATATAATGCTCCCACTGCTGGGACTTAGGCCTCCTCTTAAGGAGAGGGAATGAGCCGCAATCCACCACGCAGGCCGGTGCGGATTGATGGATGTCACATGTCTTCGAATTTTTGGTTTTAGGACATGCCGGTTTCCTTACGATGTTTTCCTTCGCCGTTTCGTCAGACTGGTTACGTAAGTTTTATTGTTGATATTTTAGTAAAAACCTAAACAAAATATGGTTTGAAATCACCATCTCAAACTATTATTAACAATAATTCCATCAATAATATGTTTATGTGAAAAAAAAGGTTGATCGGTAGGAAATTTAAAATCTGCTCCACTACAGTTAGAACATACATTCCTAGTACTAAACAGTAAGTTGGCAGCATCATCAGGTTGCTCTAGTTTGTACCCAACATGATAGGTGGTCGTTCTCAGGCATTCCGCACGTTTAGAATTTATATTTTGTACGTTATTTTCCCCGCTGTGTATACCTTCAGCATTTAAATTGGTTACCTACTGCTGAGAATAAATTGGTTTAATTCTCGGTTTTAATAGATCGTTATTCATCTTAATTTATGTTTAGTTAGGTCTAGATTGTAAGGTGAGATAATTAGTATCTATAAAGTTTGCAGTTAAAATCATAAGCTTATGGGGAGATAGTGATTGACATGTGCTACTGGAATGTAACATGGTCTATCCCAAAATATAATATTTTTGCACTTTGACAATCATTACACCACATTGTCAAAATGAACGACATTTTTTCTATAACCTCTAATTTCTACACTTTTTTTTTACATATGGGTGTAAATGAGATGTGTAGGAGAAATATTTTTATGTTATCAGTTGACAATTAAGAAGCTTTGTTTGATTTCTATGACGTGCCCCCATATTAGTAGGGATCTAAAAAAACTCAAACTTCATTTTTAATACACACCCTCTTTGAATCTGCCTATAGTTATTCAATCATCAAAATAACTTCTTCTACTTTGGATGGAGCGAGGAGTATCATTTTAACTAACTTAACCCAATCTTCAGTAGCCCTTCGCATTCCAGAGCCACGCTGTCTTTACCCACTTAGGTACGACTAATGAATTATGAGCCCTAAAGGGCTTCAATATTCGGCAACCCAAAACCAAGAACGGCGCGATATCGAATCAACAAAACAATACATACATTACAAATATAATATTAATACAAAGGGCTCTTAATATCCTATCGAAGTGTCAAATGATAATTATAATTTCCATCACAAACGGCGCTAGTACTTTATGTCGCCGATAGAGGGCGCTTCTGAATACTAAGTGAGCGATAAGATCGCTAGCTAATGCCTTATTAAAATAACACATTCATGCCTTAGCTTATAGAAAATAGTTTAGTTACTAATGTATTTTAAAGCTGTTTTGGTCTGAATTAGTTTGTATTTAATTTGCGTTTTCATTGAACTGGAAGGTAGTTTAGTCATAGAAGTTGAAGCTTTTAAATATAATATGTAAATAGGGTTGAATTAATAATACAGTTTTGTTTTGTTGTCACGAGGTAATTTGACTACGTAAATTGTTTGATTGATTGATAGAAAGCTGTGTTAATGCTACTAAAAGCGATTTTTATATTACAAAAACGTTGACTAAGTATGTATGGCACGTGTCCAATATGGACAGGTGACTAAGTATGGTATTGTACTTTTTCAGTATTGTACTTACTAGTCAGTATTTTTTCTTAAGTTTCATTGATGGAATGTATTGATAACATCGTTATATTTTGTTTTATGGCAAGATTTTTCATAGGGTACGCTTGATTCAAACCGTGGATGGATCTAGTGTTTCAAAAGTGTACGTTTTTGTGAAATCAAATATTAGGACTTTAAGTATATGTATGTTTATTTTTTTTAGATTGATTAATTTCTACACTACTTTTGATATTTCGGTAAAAAATTACACGTATGATGGTCTGAAATCACTAACTTGGACTACCACTAATGGGAATGAAGCTTATTAATGTCCATAAGAAAAATATTCCTATCAATGGGAAATTTGAAATCTAGCTACAATTAGAATTGAGTGACTGAAAGTTACATTAGTGCTGCTATAAGCGGTATTGATTGAAGCTTAATAGAAAATAAAATGGCCAAATCAAGACCGCAACATTTGCAAAACCAATCCAGACCAGATATTCCACAAAATATTAACTAAAACATAAACTTTCAAGCATACCTTGCACCATAACTCTGGTCTTTGTCCTATTGTATCATTAAATTTGTCCTTATCTTAGCCGCATTTGAATATTTGAAACGTCCCGTAACTTCCGCGTAGTTTGTATCTCTGGAGATTCGATACAGATTAGATAAGAACTAGTGTTGCCAACCTTAGCCTAGAGAAAAATTACTCAAAACAAGGGAAAACTGTAAATATGTATAAAAAAATAGATTTGTCCAGTAATTAAAAAAAAAATGGCAATATGAACAAAAATCATTTTAAACAGATTACCAAAGAATCATGCACATTTTAAGTCATAATATTAGATAAAATTATAATATTCGTCGCTTTCCATCAGATGAGATAGTGGTCAAGTGCAGGTCTATTAACAATGAAAAAATACCATATTTTATTATTACCACTTAGCACCTAACGTAGCGTAAATAAAAATAAAAAACTGTAGATTGTGTGGCCTAACCTAACTGGGTAGATTTCCCAAATACTGATAGGGCAACCCTGACGGAAACACTCTACCTGCAGTAAAGTATACTGTAATCCAGGCCATAAAGGGACTTGTTGTCTATTAAAATGTGTGCATTTTACGACTTTGAATTTGCACGAACATCCGTTTGGAAGGTAGATTGGTCTTAGGTTGATTTAACTTTGAAGCGTCATGGGATTTTGTAGATCTTCTATATTTTAAGGAAGAGATAACATCGTTGTTAAAAGCTATTATAGCACGCGGAAAATTAGTTGACCATTTGCTACAGTTACGCGCAGCCCCCTATTGCGATTGAGACCCGAAAATCACAATAAGGGCTCGTGCACCTTATGAACATGTGATATAAGTGATGCTTTAAAATTAGAGACTAAAGGCGGGTTTCTGAATTGATTATTTTGAGTTAAAAACGTCTCAAACCATGCTTAAGTTCCAAATTTCGACAGGTTTACAGGCTAAAGTAGAGTTTGAGTAATTCTCAACTTCAAATGCTTAAATCAGAAATCGGGGGTATGTTTAGTGTGAGTTCAGGAGATAAATATTTATCTTGCTTCTCTCCCATCTAACGAATGTGCCTGAATGTGACGCGCCCTTATTTCAATCTCAGTCCTCTTCCAATTTGAAAATCGAATAACCGAGATTCACTTCAAAAGCAGTACTAAACGCATCGAATTTATTTTATACAGTATGTATTCGACACATGGGCAATAAATGAAATCACATGCGTGTTTTAGCGTTTACTAACGATATACAGAAAATGAACGAAATCAGTCAAATAGTTTGGACAAAAAATTTAGTTTTAATTTTAAATAAATATTGTGAAAACGCCGCCTCGCACAGCGCCGCGCCGCACCGTCTTGTCTGCATTTAAACTGTTGCCATTCTTTACTCAAGGTACTTAAGTAGGTATTGTACCTACGTATTCTAAACAGTGTTTGACTTTTATTGAATTTATTTGTTTTTTTTTTTTTTTTGAAAATTCAAGTTTGTAAATTTTTTGATTTTTAATTTAATAACTAATTTAGTTATGCTTCTGTGGACGAGTATTGCTCGTGATTTCATTTATTGTCCATATCTCGAACGCATACTTTATAAAACAGTCTAATTTTGCAGTTGGGTCGAGTGACCGAGCGCAATGCATCCGACTGTGGGAGAACGATCGTTTACTTCGGTAATCCATTACACTCGACGTTTCCCGATCGACGACGGCGACGTGACCGAACCATTATCACTTCAATTACAATTTATGGGGAAGAATATTTGCCTACTACTTTACGAGAGTTCAATAAAGTATACCAACAAGTCAAACTGGAGTCTGGATTTGTAATATAACTGTTGAAATATGGGAGTGTTAATATATATTTGCCTGTCCTATCATGAGATGTTTTATTTTGAAATTATGATAGATATGATTGTGCTTCAAAAAATATGTGAATATGTAAGTGTGGTGTTCACTAGAATCACTAGTTAGGGATTTGGATTTATATAAATGATAAATGAAATTTATTATGCAAATAGGTTTTAAGAAAACACTGTCACACGTCAATTTTTTTTTTTTTGTCAGCTATAATATATGAGGCCGGTGTTTCCTAGCTGACTACCCTGATAAGGAACAACGAAACAACCTCAGGGTTCAAAGTCTCTTTTAAAGTCCATACAGTAAACATGTAATGGTCAAGTCATATAAGAACCATGCAGATTAGTGTCTCAGATGGTCTTTTGAAGAAAGAACGTCACAGGTTTGAGTGGACCTTTCCAGTCAGTGCAAGCATTTGTCAGTATTCGTGTACCTCAAACTTAGGACTACTAAAGAGCTCAACGACTTGATGAACAATACCAAAGAAAGGACATTTGGGTAGGCCGCATCAAATACTCAAAACTGCTAGAAATCATATAAAAACTATAAATTAAACAACCAAATTATCACTAAGCAGGCACCACTCAAGAATGACGTCTAAGACAGAGAGTGCCCACGACGTCACTACTTTACTTGTCCTACATTTAATTTGTATACCACATCTCTTCTTTTTAATAAAATGATTTAGATTACAAGTATTTGTTACAATATTTAGCACTTTGATGATAATTTACAATATTCACTAGTTCGGTTTTAAAGTAGGTTGACGTTGTCCCACGACTTGATTTGCTCTGTTTAATGTGTATACCACAGTAAGTATGTATAAATAATTTGAAACTTGTGGTTAATTTTAACCCAGATGAGACACCGGGTAGGTTGGCAGCACAGAAGAATATTTACAAGATATATGACTGTTATGTCCAAATCATCTTAAAAATAAAGCCTAAATCCTTGAATGACCCAGACAACCATCACCACTGTCAATAATGGCGTCTCTTGACAGAATAATGTTTACAAATCTTAAGTAAACAGTCGCATGGCGTCATTCAATGGCATTTTTCAGTTCACATTGCCATGTGTAAAAATAGGACACATTAGGTACAAGAGTAGCAGTCATCAGGGAGTGTTCGACGGTCACGGATGGGTGGCCGGTTGCGTCAGCGATCGACACGGCCTAATCTGACGATAAATCACTTGGTTTCTGGATCGGAATGAGATCACGGGTCCAAATCGATACTAAATGAGAGACGAGTTTAATTGGAGTAAACTAGTCGTTCGTGCACGATTTATTTTGTTAGTTCTTTTGTTGTTTTAAATCTGTATTGTTAGTGATGTCCCCTTTGTCTGCATTGTGTTGCTGCAAGTGGTTAATTGGCTTGTGCAATTTGTGCAGATAATGATTAATGGGATTTTGTTGCTTTCTCTGCCTTTTTATCGTCAAAGGTTGTAATGGTTGATTCGTTGTTATTTGATTTGTACAGTTTTGTCCTTTAAATGATTTGATATCTATCTACTACCATCATCACGTTATTTGCCCTTGTCCAGTGTTACTTGGGGTCAGCCGAACCCGTATTTTTTTCATTTTGTTTTCCATTTCCATTTATGGCTCTCTTTCTCCACATATTATCACAAAATATAGAAATAAAAAGTCTTATATCTCGTTGAACCTTTACGTTTCTCCTTCTTTATTGCCGTTGTTTCCAACAATGGTTAAATTCATAGGTCATGTTTCGAATTAGGTTAAAGTAATTAATGCTTATTTATGAGTTTTAAGTGCAGCTTACTCTAACTACAACATTTTTTCACAGACCCTAGTTATTTCAGTATCTGAATAGTTTACCGTACCTATAATTAGGACTGGTTCAAGTTCACCTCATCTGGTTCAAAGGTAAACGATCGCTTTAACTGCCGATAAATACCTACGGTTTGAACCACACACGATTAGTTTAAGGGTTACCATACCAGTCAAATTTATTTAATTGGGAATCAATTCTTATCAATATTGTGATTTTTCGATTACTCTGACTTAAATTATACTACTGGCGAAATATGTCACGTCTGTTTTAAGCTTTTAGTGAATGCAGGCCTGATGAGTCATTTTATGAGATTATACGATAGTGGTTTCAGGTATCTATAGTACCTAATAGATGATTTTAAAGACAAAACACCTCAGTCTGTATTTTGAGGCATAGGTATTTTCTTGCAATATGCAATCTTTCGAAAAAGCTCACTTGAAAGTGAAAATTGCAGATAATTCCATAGTCTTAGTGATGAGGATCGCAGAGGGCAAACTGATCGTTTGAATTCGTGAAAGTCTAGAGAATTTCTTAAAATGGTAAGCAAGCACTTACACCGTAGTCGTGAAGCAAAGAAGCTATTTTACGGAAGTTCCAATTTGAAAGCTACCATTGAGTTGCTAAAATAATCCTGCTGAAAGAAATTCCCTTGAATCATTTAAATAAATAAAAACGCACAATAATGTGTTTATCAAAAACAACAAAATAATGCCACATTCTTAACCACCTGGTGCTGTAGCAACCCTAAAATGCTGCTCGTATTTATTTATATGAAGTGTGTTACCAAGCGATAGATGCAGTAGCATTAGTTATGGCGGTGATAAAATCTTTTCCGGCGCCCTTGTTTGGTTCCGGGTTATATTATCTACATGCTACTGCTCTGAGTTTAGGGGTTAGGTACCTGTTGCATCTGTTAATGTGTTTGTATAGTTTATGGTATTAATTTGAGTGCTTAGATGTGTGTAGATTCAGATCAGTTTGTTAATTGATTTTTGAACTTGTAATAAGCTGCTATAACTTTACCATGACGTTTCAGTTTTATATTATTATCTATTAATATATTTGCAATACAAAGGTACAAAGGCAGACTTAATGCCTTAGGCATTCTCTACCTGTCAACTAAGAGTGGTGATGAAAACACATGGCAGGTGTATAAAAGAAGAAAATATATACTGAGTTTTATTCTTTATATTGTGCTTTATGATAACGTTGCTCTGGTAAACGTATAAATGAAGATAAATATTAATGATGATTGTAATAGTGTGATAATTTTATTCAATTACACAGTTAACATCCTAAATTGTAAAAAAGTTATATTTAACGAAACAAACAGACACATTTATTTGAGTTACAACAGACTACAAGTCGCAACGCGTTCTCACCAAATTAATATTATAATTTACACGAAAACGTTAATTAGATTAACTTATCAACATTAAAGTGAATCTAATTTACGAGTGAAATATGCAAATGTGTCGGCCATTGAAGCCCGCACGGTAGCACTGACTCAGAATTATTAATATGTTTACAATTCAGATAACAGAGGCCCTTTGTGTAAACGACCATAAAAGTAATTGGTGTAATTCATCTCAATAGCTTATGTTGTAAAATTGGGGTTATAACGCGGGTCCGGAGTACCGAGCGCGTGACCATTATACGGTTAAGTCTCAGGGTGCACCGCAGACCACACCTGGATTTCATCGTAATTTTTATGAGCATGATTGATGGGTTAATTGGTTAAGGGCCAAATTCACCAATAAACTAATCGCGATTATATAAAACAAAACGTAGTTTGAGCGCCTAATCGAGATTACAGCTTCATTTTGCGTTTCACCGCGATGAATTGAACCTAGTTTACGCTAAACTTAGTTTCAATTCTTTTGTGGTCGCCCATGTTTACGACACGGATCTTCATCAGATTATGCTGAGCTCAGTTTAGTTGAACTAAGTTTTTATATTGAATGATGAAATCAGCCCTTAGAATTAATCATTTTGTTACTAACCGTGATTTTGTTTTTAATTGGTACGTGTGTTGCTAACGTTGAAAATTTCATCATCATCATTCCAGCCAAAAGACGTCCACAGTTGGGCATAGGCTCAATTTTTGTTGAAATTTGGTTCAACAAAAATTAAGGTGTTAGTTTACCACCCATGAATAGCAGATTTATTTGAAAGCATTGCTAAAAATTTGGATAGTCTTTTTTAGACATTATAAGTCTACTAGCTGCTGTCAGCGGCTTCGTCTGCGTGACAGTAAAAAAATGTCAAGAGCAAATTCTATCTCAAAAAAAATAATCCTATGTGCTATTTCAGAACATGGTCTACCCGTGTGTAAAACATACAAGTTCTGTCTTTCGAGCGTAAATAATTTGTAACAAACATACACAATCACATACAAAACTTTAGCCTTTATAATATTAGTGCGATAAGGAAACATAAAGTCCAGCTGGGATTTGTTACACTAAACGAAATTCTCTGCATTTTCATATACGGTTTTATTCGTATAGATGGTAGCTTTGTTCGATCATGAAAAAATATTCTAAAATGATGGGACTGAAAATAAGGCCTATCGATTTCCAAGGTTCTACTATTATAATAATCAGGATTATTTATTTTGTTTGCTTACATATGAATGCCTACTATAATTTACTAGGCCTGACAGTGATGGGAAATAGTCCATTCATGTCGTGTTTAGATAGAATAGACAGCGTAGAATTTATTCCATCCGTTCCCATCTAAATCATTGATAAGATATCAGGGATTAGGAATATCATAGACACGATAAGGAGACGTAAGATCTATGATACCCTTGATAATTTTAGTACAACGAGTTTCATTGAGTAGGATAGGAAAAGTAATCAGAAAGTTAATTTTTTTATCAAGTATGATAGTAAATATGTGTGTCTTGTTTTTATCAAGTAGTAAGTATGTATGCAATTTACTATGTGTTTAACTATAAAAGATACAATTACCTAAATTAAGAAGATAATCTCTGCAGAATGGGTAACACTTACCTAAATCTATGTATATAGAAGTGAAATACCACTCACTTTTCTCTTCTCTCTAGAAATTAGGTGTCTTAAAGGCTAGAGCCCTCTAGAAATTAGGTGTCTTCAAGGCAAGAGCTCTCTAAAAATTAGGTGTGTTCAAGGCTTAGAGCCCTCAAGAAATTAGGTGTCTTCAAGGCTTAGAGCCCACTAGAAATTAGGCGTCTTCAAGGCTAGAACCCTCTAGAAATCAGGTGTCTTTAAGGCTAGAGCCCTCTAGAAATTATTTGTCTTCAAGGTTAAGAGCCCTCAAGAAATTAGGTATCTTCAAGGCTAGAGCCCTCTAGAAATTATGTGTCTTCAAGGCTAGGAGCCCTCTAGAAATTAGATGTCTTCAAGGCTCTTAATAAATTAGTGCGTCTCACCATCAACGATTGCATCACTGCTAACCATTAAATGGGATCGCAGTCAAGCACTAGTTTATATCAATTAAGAATAAATAATTACCTCACACAGCTTTTTTTTAAAAGCTGCCTCTCTTGAAATTTCCTCCTCAGTCATGGGCGTTTGCACACAAATCTCACATAACCAAACACTAAACTCCTACATTAACATACTACAGTCGGAATTTTTTCTTTCCATTATGACATGACAAGTATGACACAAGCTTACGTGACGACATGACATCATTGTCATCATGTGGACCCAGGTACCCGAAGTACTGGCGAATCTCGGAACCACTCCTATGGAATAATAACCGACTGGAAGTCGGTCAGACCGACAATCTAAGCCATTGTCTTTGTACTGACTAATTACTGTGATTGTTATACAATTACTGTTAAATTGTTTGCATATTGTGATTTAAGTAGCTGTGTTCGTTGAAAAAACTTGCAAGATTTTTTTAAGGGCAACTTTAGAATAGAATTAACTTCATACTACTACTAAGTAGTAATCATTTTATAGAAACTTAAATCTATGGCTAATTATGGCATGGTTGGCGCAGTGAATCAGAGGTTAGCTGCTACGCTACCGGTCGCGGGTTTGAATCCCGCACGGAGCAAATATTTGTATGGCGTACAGATAGTTATTGCTGTCTTGTGTGTGAATTTACAAATTTTTGTATGTGAGTAATTCCTAGTGCGAGGGAAACATTTTATTATAAATAAATAATTAAGTTAGTATCAATGTGGTGGTTTGGCATAATTATAATCTAAACAAGAGCTCTCAAAGCGTCATTTTTATTCCCCAAATAAAAATTAGGTACCTATCTTTGTTTTTGGTGAGTAATCATTAATTAGCTTCTTCCGCTCCGGGTTGAGCTAAAGGGAATGTTCGATTTCTACTGACCACAACTCATCTGTGCTCCTTCAATTACACTTTGTATCCCATGGTCACGGTAACACTTTCAAAAAATCCCACATAGATAGATTACCATTTTGTTAGTGGTATATCATCAAAATTCCCTCCTATTGAGGTTGGAGAGAGAGGGAGTATCAGACTTTTATTGACAAAACCCATCTGTGTTCCTTCAGCTGCCCTTTCCGTTTCTGGGCCATGGAAATTCTTTCTAACGATCTCGCAACCCTACCAAAGAATATAAATTATCATGACGTAAAAAATAAAAGCTTAAAAAAAAAAAACATGTTTTCGCTTTTTCGGAATCTTTGTACAGCAAAACATGCCACAGTAAAACGGTTATTTCTCGATCTATTCCGATCTCACTTGTTGACGGTATGCTCCGTGTCAAAATAACTTCCCATAATCTGGCGAATGCCGTCCATAAGATAAATATGGACCAACCCGGATATATTGACGTCCGCCGCTGTTTGTACCAGCATCTTTATATCTACGAGTAATATACACGTTCTGTAATGTCTACATGTTTGTCTATATTGCGAACCCATTTTGATTCGTTTTTTTTTTTATGGTAGGTAAAATCATCCAATGACAAATCCCGCCCTTGGGCGGAGCGGGAATTTTGATTCGGTTTCAAGTATTTTCATGAATTAGTCTCTTAGTTACCGGCAATCTGTATAATTCAGGTATTCTATAATGTGTGTAAAAGACGAGAGCAGGGCGGAGGCCGACACGGACAGGTTAGGTTAGAGTTTCTTTTTTATTACCACCTGAAAATAAAAGCCTTACTTTAACCGTATTTTATACATTGCCTAGGTATTGTATAGAATACCGGATTATATAGATTACTAGTAACATATGTATACACATAATAAATCTGTAGAAGTTTTAGTTGTAGGTACATAAAATGTACGAAATCGATGTAGATGTCTTATATAGGTACCTACATTAAAATTGGGTGTACCTTAATATATTATTAGGCATTGTTTTATCGCAATCGGTTGGCTGTATCGAAAGATATTATGAATTTAAAGAAAAAGTAAAATAGTTAGGCGCGCGGTACGAAGCCACGCCAGCTAGTTATTAATAAGTTTAAGTCTACATTGATTTATTGTTTTTTTTTTGTTGTTATCTTTAAGCCTCAGATACATTAGGGACAAAATGTCCCCCAACATGACTGTCAGCGCTGTCAAAATTAAATGGTCCAACAACATGTCCTGCGATACCTGATTGCGTTGTAAAATGTTAGAAGGCAAATTGCGCGACACTGAGCAACGTTGCAGCGTCACGTAGATTGAGCGTTGCGCGTCATATTGGAGGACATTTTGTCCCCTAATGTATCTGAGGTTTTAACCTTTAGTTTTTTTAACCGTGTATCTATTTCTCGTCCAAGCCTGAAAAATTCCATATCATTTTCATATTCAGCATATATTTGTTTTCATTCCAAAGTATAAAAAAAAAATATTTCAATTTATTTTCCTAACTGACAATATTGTCATGTCTTTAAAAATCCATAAGTAATTACTAGATGGTACTAATTATCCCAATTTCATCGTTGTTGGATTATGTACCTATAGGCTAAGCTACCTATGATCCAACAAACGAATTTCCCGCCATTCATTATATTATAACCATAAACAAAGGCTACTTACTAATACAGTTGCATTTAATGAAGTGATCCCGATACTAAAACAGAAATTCCATTTATCTAAATTACTGGGCGGTATTATACGAGTCAATTTTAGTAGAAGACTAGTTTGATCGTTTGACCCAGTAATTCAAAGAACTAATTTCAGAGCAATAATAAGGAATAGCGTGGACTTACCGATTCCTGGATCGAAAACAAATTATTCACACTATAAAATATATAATGCTACCGGCACTGTTGACACGTGGTCGACACAGTTGAACTTGGTACGATTTTTTTTTTTTTGGTAGGTAAAATCATCCAATGACAAATCCCGCCTTTGGGTGGGGCGGGAAATAGTGTCAGACTCTTACTGACTAAAAACCTACCCTTCCATTCCTTGCCTTTGTCCCGGGGCCCGTGGTGAAATTCTCACATAACCTTTGGCCCCAGTAGGCTTCGGCCCTGCTGGACCCCTACAGTTGCTGACAACTCCTTGAGGCGCGCGGGAACAGTGCGCGCCGTAGAGAACTTGGTACGATGGAATTGGTTCGACCGTACCAAAGTCGAGCGTGATTCAGCGCAATATTAGCCTAAAGACACGTTCGAACTTGGTACGGCCAACCAAACTTACAAGACTGACGTTATATTTTCTGGTAAGTATCTACTAAAATTACAACACCTAATATACCGACAAATAAATAAAATGTTGTAAGTAACAAATATTCTCTTTGCACTCGCTGAAGGAGTACCATTAGAACATAATAATAAAATAACAAATGTAAATATACTTACATATCAGTTTCCTTCCATCTAAATCGTAAATCACAAATTCGTAAATTAATGAATTTTGAGTTTCTTTTTTCTACATCTGCTTGGGCATTCGTAGGTATGTTATTGCCGAGATTCATCAGAATAACACTTCCAAATTCTTTAGTTATGGCTTTACATTGCGTGCTATTAGCCACTGTCACGTGCAGCATATTAGGAATAAGTTTTAAATCTTTAGTTTTTCATTTTAAGCAGAAACTTTGTATTCCACAAAATCGCGATCGCGCCTTTTTAAGGTAAAATGTTATATCCACATTATATTGTCCAGTAACATAAACACTTGAGACACAAAGCTACACCAATTTTAAATCGTAAAATACACAAAGAATTATTTTCTGAATATTTAGCAACCAATAAACTCCACTCGAAACTATCCCGCCAAAAGTTTCATTTCCTTCAAAAAAAAAAAAAATCCTTCATAAATTAAAATTCAAACGTGGAACGAATCCTCGGTTGAATGAGGTTTTTATACCATACTTAGACTGGTTGCGCCAATTTGCTATGTTCCGCGATTTTGTTTTTTGTAATTTATTTTTTTGGCCTGGCAATCCTATCCCTTCCGTTTTCCGCCCGCACGACCTCTAGAAATGAAGTGACATTGACGTGTGTGCATCGATTGTGAATGTGACCGCACCGCCAATCGCCCGCCCGAAATTACAAGAAAATTGACTATTTCGTGATCCAACCATTCAAAACTCAACAATAGTGCAGTGTAGTGCAAACAGGACCTGGCAGTGGTTAAATGTGCGAAGTCGAGGATCGCCGGCCGGTGCCACGTGCAACCTTCGAAGTCTAAAGGTCAGTGTTCCTTCCCAATACATTTATCCCATTAATGAACGCCAAGCACAGTATCTGCATATTGTTAACAAACCTTAGTTCGCTTTTTTAAACCTACAGTCCACAGCAAAATTCGCGCAACCATTACTTTTGGTCCTACGAGCAGGATCGTGAATCATTTTCTTGTAATTTCGCAATATAGTATTTGTTCCATAGGGAATAAACGCAACGCGCCTGTTTACCTAGATATAATAGTAGAAAACCCGCATCTAGGCATTTAGGCAACTATACGTTATTTCGCTCGTATAGTTAAAGAGTCATTGATAATTACGGTACCTACGCCGTCAACCGCACCGCATAATTATAGTTAGCTACGTAAATATCAGCGTAGATATAAATCGATCGCATTCTTTTTCTTGACAAAATTCATTCGGAAGTCCTACAAATTGCATGTAGGTAGACGCATTTCAAAAATACCCGTTCATTGTTGAGTGAATATTTGTAGGAAACGGATAAACCATAGATTATATACGCATATGAACGACGCCGTTCACTTTGTTGTTTACAATATTACCATATTGTTATCTGATAAATATCGCTTACTTAATAATTCGTTAAGTGTTTGTTTGAGTGTATAGTGTGAATATATCAAAACAAGATGTCTCTTAAGGGAATTAAGGTTAGTACTGATTTAAAGGTTCAGTTAAAGCTTTTATACGCTAAAAGGGACTCACAGTTTTCACGTGTTCAATCAATTTGTGATAAATCTTTGCAAATCTCGGATCTGGCGATTAGAGATGCTTTCTTGTGTTCGTTGGAAACTTTAGATAGTTTGCGCGCGGATTTTGAATCTACAATTAATAATATAAACATTTTAGAGTTGGAGTTAAATCCTGATTACTGTGTGAGTTATCAGACATTGTCGTCCTTTGATGACTTGTATTGTCGTATCAAACGTATTGCTAGGAGTTTAGAGACTCCCCCCCCCCGCGAGTGGTTTATCCAACCCTCCTCGCGAACGCCCACGATTGCCGCCAATTCAAATACCTGAATTTAATGGTGACATTCGAAATTGGAATTTATTTATAGATAGTTTCGAAAATATAATACATAGGAACACATCGCTGACAGATCACGAGAGATTGCATTATCTCGTAGAAAAATTGACCGGTAAGGCAAAGGCCGTCTGTGCTGGAATTACGTTTAGCGCTGAAAATTACACTTTAGTTTTGAACACTTTAAAAACAAAATACGAAGATAAGCGATTAGTAGCCACCGCATATTTAGATCAATTATTCGATTTGAAAAGTTTTTCCGTTTGTAACGATCATAATTTAGAGAAGTTTTTAAATATTTTCGCATCATCTGTTCGTGCAGTAAAGAACCTAAAGGTCAATGACCTCTGTGACTTTTTGTTTTTGTATATCGGTTTAAAGAAATTAGATCCTGAAACTGTTCGTCTGTTTGAAACGACTCAGCGCGGTAAAGAAATACCTAAGTTCGAAGATTTAGAATCTTTTATTCGCGACCATATTAAGGTATTGCAGCGCACGTCGGCACGTCATGAAGTCACGAATAGGACAGGTTCCGATCGCCGTATAGACGCGTCATCGAAGTCAGTCAAGACTGCACATACGCTAGTTAATACCGCCTCAACACCTGACTGTTCTCTGTGTAAGGGTAGCCATACACAGCTGTACAAGTGTTCGGAATTTCAGAGATTATCGCCTAGTGATCGTTACAAGTTTGTCCGCACTAATAATTTGTGTTTTAATTGTCTAAGTGACAAACATCTGGTTACGTCATGTAACAGTGGTGTTAGCTGTCGTAAATGTCTAGCTAGACATCATACCTTCTTACATTTTGAGAGTAGTAAGCTGCCATCGCAGCAGCAGCCTGCGCAGACGCGCGACGCTTGTGACGCGCGGCCTGCTGCAAGTGCAAACGACGTAACATTGTGTTCGCTTTCCGCCGCTGGTACTCAAATCACTACCGTTTTACTTGCGACCGCGCAAGTTGTCATTGTAGATGCCTTTGGCAAACCGCACACCGTTCGAGCGCTACTAGATGGCGCTTCCCAGAGTAATTTTATTACTCGGGATTGTTGTCAACGCCTTGGTTTTAGTTTTAATAATTGGTCATCCCGCTCAGAAGTGAAAGGTTTTGGAGGTTTAAAGGCAACCATTCACGGTTCCATTAAAATAATATTTAGTTCATGTTTTAATCGTAATATTTCGTTTGAAATGGATTCGCTAGTCGCAGATAAGATTACGGAACGGTTGCCCACGGTACCGGTTGACACGTCCATGCTGACGGAGTTTAAGAACTTGCAGTTAGCCGACGGAAATTACGCTTTCCCTGGAGATATCGATCTATTGATCGGTGCTTCGATTCTCCCGCATCTCCAGTTATCACGTAAAATTCAAGGTCTTCCGATGTACCCCGCTCCGCACGCACTGGAAACAGTTCTCGGGTTTGTTATAGTTGGTTCCGCACCCGCTTATTTAAATAGTTACTCGACTGTGTCGCACTGTTGCACCGTCGAGCCGCCGCTTGAGTCTACCATCCGCAAGTTCTGGGAGATTGAAGAGGTCAATGTCCCGCCTATTCTCAGCCCTGAGGATCAGGTCACTGAGGAGATTTATACCCGCACGACTACTCGTGATAAAGATGGTCGTTATGTTGTCGCGCTCCCTTTCAAGGGTGATATTTTTTCGCTCGGTGGCTCCCGTGCCTCCGCAGAAAAACGCTTTCTATGCTTGGAACGTAAGATGCAGGCGTCTCCTAAGTTGAAGCAAGCCTCTGATGATGTGCTGATCGAATATTTAGATAAAGGTTATATCTCATCAGCGCCTGCCGAGACTGAGGAGACACGTGATTACCCGTTTTACATCATCCCGCACCATGGAGTTGTTAGAGAAGACAAACTTACAACTAAACTGCGTGTGGTTATGGATGGTAGCGCTAAGACTAGTACTGGCATATCGCTTAACGATATCTTGTATTGTGGTCAGAACCTCCAGGGTAACTTATTTGAAATAATAGTAAATTTTCGCTTGTTTGCTATTGCGCTCTCTGCCGATATTCGGCAAATGTTTCTTAGTATTGGAATCAGAGAATGTGACCGTAGATTCCAACGCTTCTTGTATAGATTTTCTCCGCAGGAACCTTTGAAGGTTTACGAATTCAATCGTGTTTGTTTTGGGCTTAAGTCTAGTCCCTTTCACGCTCTTCGCACTATCAAGCAGTTGGCCGCTGACGAGGGTGATACATACCCGAAAGCAAGGGCCACTATTGAAACCGGATTGTACATGGACGATTTTGTGTACAGTGTACCTAGTGAAGCAGAGGCTATAGAGACCGCTGCTCAAGTAATCAGCCTCATGAAGTCCGGTCAATTTGATCTGGTGAAATGGACAAGCAACTCGCAAGCTACATTAGAGTCGATTCCACCGTCACACCGGTTGACTTCGGTAAAGGAATTCGATGATAGTGATTCGCATAAGATCCTTGGTTTAAGTTGGTCACCCGCAACTGATATGTTCAGTCTTAAAATTAGCTCGACTCCGCCAACTTGTACCAAACGCGTTATCCTAGCATGTGTAGCTCGGATATGGGATATAATGGGTTTTGTAGCTCCTGTCGTTTTGTATGCAAAGCTGCTTATAAAAGAGCTTTGGCTTTCCAACTGTGATTGGGACGACACCGCTCCTGACAGTGTTGCCAAGTTGTGGGCTCGCTATAGGAAAGAGCTTCCAATGCTCGATCAGATACAGATTCCTCGCCATGTTGGTATAGTACCAGACACTGTTGTTAATGTGGTAGGTTTCGCAGACGCCAGTGAGAGGGCTTACGGGGGAGTGGTTTACTTTCAGGTCCAAAATGGCGATAACATTTCAGTTTTCCTCATTAGCGCAAAATCAAAGGTATCTCCTCGTAAGGTTGTCTCTCTTGCTCGTCTCGAACTCTGCGCTATTCTTATGTTGGTTCAATTGATTACATCTGTAGTCAAAACTTGTCGTCCTCGCATTAATATAGAGAGAATTGTAGCGTTTTCAGACTCAACCGTTGCTCTATGTTAGGCCCACTCTTCACCCCATCGATGGGGCACGTTTGTCGCAAATAGGGTGGCTAAGATTCAAGCTGAATTGTCACCGGAAAATATATTCCATGTCGCTGGAACAGAAAACCCAGCTGATTGTCTCTCACGTGGTTTGCTTCCTGCGCAAATTTTAAATCATCCGCTTTGGTTTTGTGGCCCTCCCTGGCTTCATACCACTCCTAACGAGTGGCCAAATGCTCCGTTTAACCCCGCTACTGTTTCAGAGCCACCCGAGGAGAAGAAACATACGCTTGTAGTATCAGTTCCGCGTGAAGAGTCAGTTGTTTTGTTGTTGTCTAATCGAGTCTCGTCTTGGTCGAGACTATTACGCTGTGTAGTTTACGTCCTAAGATTTTTGAGATTATTACCATCGCGTGGTTCTATAATCGCAGCTGATTTGGATAGAGCTGAATCAGTTGTACTTCGAGAGTTGCAGAAATTTTATTTTTCAATAGAATTTCGTAGTTTAGAATCACATAAACCTTGTAGTCCCGCACTTCAACATTTGAAACCATTTTTGCAAGACGGACTCATTCGTGTCGGTGGCCGTCTGCGAAATGCTAAGTTAGAGTTTGAACAAATGCATCCAGTAGTTCTACCACGCAGGGATCACGTTTTGGATTTGTTGGTGGACTATCACCATAAGGTGAATTGTCACGCTGGTCCCGATTTATTAATGTCCATTCTTCGACAGAAGTACTGGATACTTTCCGCTCGCAATTTGATACGCGCTAGAGTGCACAGATGTGTGCCCTGCTTTAAGCTCCGCCCGTGTTTCAACGCGCCGGAAATGGCCGACCATCGTTCTTGTCGTGTTGTACAGACGGTGAAACCTTTCATACATACTGGGACGGACTATGCTGGACCGTTTAAAGTCACTATTGCCCGTGGTCGTGGTATACGTTCCACAAAGGCATACATTTGCCTATTCGTTTGTATGACAACTCGTGCGGTTCACATAGAGTTAACCAGTGATTTGAGTACGCAGGGTTTTATGTCTGCATTTAAACGATTTTTATCTCGCCGTGGTCCCGTTAAGCGCTTATACTCTGACAACGGCACAAATTATGTTGGAGCGCGACGCAATATTTCGGAATTACATACATTCTTACGCTCCAAGTACTACCAAAGTGAATTCGCCCATGTCTTAGCTGAGAATCGCATTGATTGGTGTTTTAATACGCCAGCAGCTAGTCATTTTGGTGGCAATTGGGAGGCGAATATTAAAAGCCTTAAGTCGCACCTGTTTCGGGTCATAGGCGAACAGATTCTCTCGTACGAGGAGTTGAGCACCGTACTCGCTCAGGTAGAGGCGTTGATGAATACGCGTCCGTTGTGTCGGACTTTGTCTAGTGATCCATCGGAGCCACTAGCGTTGACGCCGGCTCACTTCTTGACGACGACTCCTCTTAAATATTTGCCCGCTTTAGATGTCGAGACTGACAAACTGCAGCTTCACCCGCGTCACGCTCTGCTAGATAGCTTAGTTCAGTCCTTTTGGAAGCGATGGAGGACAGATTATCTGCATACGCTGCAGTCGCGTCAAAAGTGGAACACTCCTTCAGATCCAGTCACAGTCGGTACTGTGGTGATACTGAAGACTGAGAGTGCGCCTCCTCTGCACTGGCCTCTTGGTGTAGTGGAAGAAGTTTTTCCGGGTTCGAACGGAATAACGCGAGTCGTAAAAGTTAAAACCGCAACTGGATCGTACCTGCGTCCGGTTATTCGCCTCTGCCCTCTGCCTAATCAGTAGTAGTGGCATAGTTAGTTATAAGTTGTTTCGCTACCTAGTATTGATAGTTTAGATTAGTAATAGGGTTTAGTTTCGCTTTTGTTTTTTTTCTTTTCTTTGAAGGTAACCCTTCAAACCCGGGGGGAATGGTTGCGCCAATTTGCTATGTTCCGCGATTTTGTTTTTTGTAATTTATTTTTTTGGCCTGGCAATCCTATCCCTTCCGTTTTCCGCCCGCACGACCTCTAGAAATGAAGTGACATTGACGTGTGTGCATCGATTGTGAATGTGACCGCACCGCCAATCGCCCGCCCGAAATTACAAGAAAATTGACTATTTCGTGATCCAACCATTCAAAACTCAACAATAGTGCAGTGTAGTGCAAACAGGACCTGGCAGTGGTTAAATGTGCGAAGTCGAGGATCGCCGGCCGGTGCCACGTGCAACCTTCGAAGTCTAAAGGTCAGTGTTCCTTCCCAATACATTTATCCCATTAATGAACGCCAAGCACAGTATCTGCATATTGTTAACAAACCTTAGTTCGCTTTTTTAAACCTACAGTCCACAGCAAAATTCGCGCAACCATAGACAGAACAGTATCAACTTTTTAATGTATGTTTTTTTTTTACAAGATTAGACATAAATGCTAGAAAATGTGGACAATATTTTCTCATTTTATTTAATTCATTATTCTTTTGATTTGAATAACTTTACTGTTCTTTTGTTGTTTTTTTTTTTGCGAAATATTTTTATTCATATATCTGATTATGAATTTTAGCCCATTTATGAAAATCTGTAGTTATGTTTGAAAGACTCAGGAAATGGTGTGAGAAATGCAAGGGAAGATAAAAAAAACAGCGGATGGATCACAGAATCTCGAGTCAAGTTATTCGCTGCCTTCTGTACCATAGCTTAGGAACGTAAAGGGCAACTAAAGAAACACAGGTGGATTTTAGTCAGATCGGGAGAATTTATGTAATGTATTTAATGATTTCACACCAATAAAACCCTGTGTTTCGAAGTAGATTTTATGGAAAGTATTTGGTTAATCTCCGTTGAGATTGGCCACCGTGACTTAAATTCCGCCAGGTGGATTATTTGTGTGACGTGTTTAATATAATCTGCGTTTGGAATTCGCTTGAATATTTGTATTCAAGTGGATGCTACTGCTCTTTCTCCCCACATAATCTCTCTTCCTAAGAGAGGTTACGAAAACAGCCCACTCTGTTATCATTTTGTAATTGCAGACTGATTACTGAACATTTGTACGCATATAACATGCAAACGTAGGTTTAACCCTTTCAAATTAGACTTGGCAGTAACAATAATTACACACATGGGCTTATGTTTGTAATTAGTTGCCAGTGTTCCTAAGGGTCGTAATTACAAATTGCTCCAATTTAAGAGCCTTTTATTACAGGCCATTTTGTTGAGTTTCAAAAATTTCTTCAGACTGTTTACGGGTTTGCTCATGACTTCCTAGTTTAGTTTTGTACTTTTTTGAGCCCTTATGCCCATTTTCATTAACAGCGTGTAGCATTCTCAGCTGGAGATCAGAGCTCCCGAAGCGTCTTGAGAGCAGCATTTCATGGCTCAGCGCGCCGCTTTAGGAGTTATTCAATCAATACTTTTATAATAGCAATCAAGCACCCAAAATCATAACATGAACTACACAAGTAACGTATGCTCACCTCATAATGCTCTCTAGAGAGGGTATGGACCGTAACCCACTACGCGGTGCAGGATCCCAGTGCAGGATGTTACATGTCTTTGATTTTTTTTTCTTGGCCAGCGGTTTCTTGATGATGTTTTGCTTCACCGTTTTAGTGATAAATGAAAAAAAAAAACATATTTAGCTCATGACGAATGATTTCTGTAACGCTTTTGAAGTTCTTACAACCACTCACAGCACACGGTTGTAAGTTTGTCATGTTTTTAGTCCTAGAACCAACGTATCAAGCTTTACATTTTGACAAGCTCCCTATTTTATAAACGTATGACGGTTTTCAAGCGTCTTGCGTACAGTGTGCGCAAACTAAATAACGGTGTGTTCCGGAGTGAGCCCGCAATTAACAAGGTCTGGTTCAGAATGAGACGAGATGAGGTACATAGGCACATGTAGGCACTACTTTATAAGCGAATACTTTATAATGAACCTAAGAACGGAGGTAGGTACGTAAAGCTTTCTTGCACGCTCACAAGATTCCACAATCATTATCCGCCTGTTAGCTTGCAGGTTTAACTATACAGTTCGTATATTAACCTACGTATTAGCCCAGTACAGTGATTAAATTTACATAAATACAGAAAATAGATTAATAGTTTTATCTAAATGGGGATGTTTAATTCTATAGTCATAAGCGGTGTTTTAGTGTCGAGCAACTTGCTACATTTTTATTACGTATGACAACTAGTTTGCTTCATATTCAATTAAAATACCTACTCTGTAATAAACTGGTCGAGTGCGATTTTTTAGATTAATAAGCAGAAGGCTTTATGTTTTATTAATTGCTTGTTCCTTTTTATGACTTGCCATTAATTTGAAGTCACCTAGGAAACTAAGACACGTTTTCTATTATTAGAAACAGTATTATGTTATTCGTCTAACTACAAGATAAAGAATAGACAAGATAAGATCACGATGAACTCGAATCCAATTTTCACCTTAGTTCGGGAACTCAAAATAGGAAGTGAAACGATAAATTGATAGCCTTCTGAGAATAACACGAGTACAATAAGTTCGCAGTACCTTAGTTAGTTTATCATAACACCATAGGAGGTGCATAGCCGTCGGACTATGCAAAACAGGTTGAGGCGAATGCAATTATTGCAGTCATAGATAGATGCATAGAATTTTAATCATAAATCAATGGGTTTATGCGGCTTTGGGCATTCACGGCGTGTTTGTCTATGGCGCCAGAGACCATAGAGAACAGTAAGGTTTATGTCATAGATGCATGCTGTCATCGGCATATTTTGGCGTTTGTTACACGTTATATTGCCTCCACGTGTTGCGAATTGTGCATGCCGTCCGTTTGACCCAGTAATGCTAATCTCTGGTACATTTCGTGAATGGAAGTCTGTCTGATTAAAACCAACCTCTATATTGTACTCGCGAACTGTACTGTTAACAATCAAATAAATCTGATAGCCGCTGTATATCGTATCATAAAAGTTTATTAGGATTGATATGTTTGTTCGGTCGAGTGAAATCGGGTCATAGGCTAGTTCTCGGTTAATTAAATGGTGTTTACCTTCTGGTTAGTTTCACTTAAAGCGATTTGCTATGGTTGTTTGTTTTGCGAAGGTACTGTGTGTTAAAATCACACTTTTCAAAGTTGAGTTGAATTTAATGACGTTCATAAGAAGATAATGTTATGGCTATTTTTGTATGGTTGGTACTTTAAATCAGTCTTTACATGCGACAAAAATGTTTTACACATTTTTTTTTTTTACTTTTGCGGGAATGACATTAATGCAAAAATGTTTTATTTTAAAGATTTGTCATCATACATTTTTTATTTTGAATTCTTACCGTTTTAAACATAATTTATTGCCTCTTGAATATTTTAGAAAGTTATTTAGTAATTTTTGCAAGTAAATAAAAAAAACATTGATCATAAATGGAATAAAAATGTTTCCACTTAGTCAGCAGGTAAATATTGGACCAATAAATTCATATATTCGCAATGTCCAATAAAGTTCTAGAAAGCTGTAGTTTATTACGACATTTCAAAGCTTGTATTACAAATTGTGCTCATATATTATGACGGTTGTTGTTGCAAATATTTTGACGATAGATATGTAAATAGCCTTGTACTTGAAACATTTTTCCTAGTTGGAATCAGGCGTAACAATCAAGCAAGAGCGTCACCCATAAAATTTGAATAGTTAAATGAAATATGAGGCCACGTAATTGTTTTACAACTAGTCTAGCTTCAGGCGGCCATCGGCGCCGGCCAAGGAGACGAAAAAGTGATTTGGCAAAATTAATGACTTGCTTCCATTTAGTCAAGAATCTGATGTTCACAGAGTAATGAATCAAACAGAGGCTCCCCGCATAATTGCTGCAAAAATACCTCAAGTGTTTCGGCTATTTTTAGTTCCATTTAACCTAAGTGAACTCGTGATAGATCCAAAATTAATAGATTACGGTCAGTGACACTGACATCATCCTTTATATCTGATAATACTCGAATCCATTAACTTGTTATGTTTGTCTACATCATAGCGTGTCAAAGTAAACACAAGACAGTTATTAGGTCAATGTGCGAGTACGTGCGTCTTGTGAAGTTCCGTTTACTAACAGAATTGGACAGACTTATTGATGATGGTAATGACAATTTTATGAGCATGCGTTTTATTGCCGCGGCTAATCTATACAAATATTGAGTTCCCTGATTGTCCGACAGACTTGCTTCCAAACCTCTTAATATGACAAATGAGTCAATGACCTTGTAGGTAGTTGTCGGTCGTTGCATACTATCTTCCTACAGGTCATTGGGCTTGCTCAGCTGACTCTTACTTAAAGAAATAATTTCGTACATTCGTAAATTAATTCGAGTTAAAAAAAAAATATCTTTACAAATCGATAGTGTTTCATGAACCGAATCGACCCTCGATGGGATTAAAACAATAAAATTTTATCGGTGCATAAAGGCCAAAATACGCGCGTCGGAAACTGTACAAAATTTCTATAAGACGATGAGGGTGACAGCTCTCGGATTCATACAATGTTGTCGCTACCTATCCTTTAATCTCATCTTAAAGATGCATATTTTCGTCAAGCTCTCATCCTACGCATGCAATATAAAAAAGGCCTTTGGAGCTTGCATGCCAAAGTGACAAACACTACTCTGAACTTATTATGATACAGCGGCTTGCAAGCTACTTGCAGACTTGTACAAAAAGCAAATTGGCCTTAAAACATTATCCATTGATAAACGGGACGCGACAATGCCACAGTGCTGTGGCAATGCATTACCATTTATTAAGTAAAAACTTCTATAAGCGTGCTGCTCGGAAATTAACCATAACGTGTTAAAACCTCAGTCGTATGAGCGAGAAAAAGAATGGAGCTATACACCTATGAACCCTTTATAGCTCTATCACTTCAACAGTTCAGTCTAGGTCGTAAAATAGATCGCGTTAAGAGCTCGTGGTAGAGCCGCTGAGGACTTTATTTAATGAGACTGAGGCATCATTCTCAGCAATGTAATTTTCGTTCGGGTGGGATCGGCTCAAGTCGACTAAGAGAGCGAGAAAAATATAATCAACGCGTCACTACTGCACAACCTCGTTATAAATGTTATTACTTTAAGAATATAGATATAACAGATGTTTTATTAAATATATACGTATGTATATTTTATTTATATATATTTGAATCCTTTTCTTAATAATCTCTTGTTTTTTTTTTTTATGCACCTGCCATGTTTTCTCTTCACCACTCTTGGTTGACGGGTAGAGAATGCCTAAGGCATTAAGTCCGCCTGTGTACCTTTGTGTTGCATAAAGTATTAATAAATAAATAAGTATCATGAAGCGATCATAGAATTGATCATTTCATGATATGGCCAACTAAAACTTGCCAGATCGTTTGAACGTTAACATTTGAAGATATGTCAATCCTCGTTCGGCCATATCATTAATGTTTTGTGAGGATTTCTATAACAATAAAAGGTCTAAAAAAAGTAGGCCAAACTAGTATTGACATATCATCAAACTTTAACGTTTAAAACAATCTAGCCAGTTTTAGTTGGCCATTTCATAAAGTGATCGATTTCTAAAATCTGGCCACGACATAGAAAAAAAATAGTTGTGTTTCGTTTTACCTTATTTGTATTTCGTTAAACCTTTCATTGATGAAACCTTTACTTCTGTTGTATGGTCTTAAGCACATACTGTTGTGTTTTAGAACCATTTCTATGAAAACACGTTGCCGAATTATTGCATGTCCGTGTCTGCATCTTTGCTTCAGTTTTAAAAGTGTAGAAATTGTCAAAATTCGTTTCCATTCTTGTTACAAAAGTGGACATGTACCAAACATGTTAACATTGCCCAATTCAAATGCCGGTGACATCGCAAACTAGGCGAGTGTTAAGAAACTAAGATAGCAGATACGGGAGATAAACTAGCTGATAATAACTAAACAAAAGTTGATACAGTTAGACGTGTTATCAAGATTTTTTTTTCTTATTGTTACAATTTTTGGAGCGTTTGAGTTATTTTCTCTCTGTTGCTCCTAGACCGAGTAGAATAGAATTAATTTCATTGTACACCAAATTAGTACCAAAGCTTAAACATAAACTTATATCTATGGGTACAATAGCGGTCTTATCGCTGACAGCGATATCTTCTAGGCATCTTTAGAGTGGACTGTAAGAACTTAAAATAAAAAGGGAGTAGTCTAGACTGTATATCTTATTCAAACTTTGAGGGGTGATTCTTTAAAACTGAGAGAACGTCTCATTCATCTGGCCTAGCTTTTGTAACTACTCGTATCTATTTTGTGTCGTAAGCCACTGGGCGCAAATGAGTAGGTACCTTTGATACATTTAGTGATCAGCGACAACTAATAGCATAGCATAGCATAAGCCTTATGATATTCCCACTGCTGGGACCAAGGCCTCCTCTATAGGAGAGGGAATGGGCCGTAATCCACCACGTAGGCCCGGTACGGATTGGTGAATGTCACATGTCTTCGAATTTTCGGTTTTAAGACATGCCGGTTTCCTCACGATGTTTTGCTTCACCGTTCGTTCGTTTGGAAAACTAATATGCTAATATAAATATCAAATTGTAAAAAAAAAAACTAGGCCAGACGAATGACACACCCTCTAGATTTCAGAATATCACCTGGATGGGATTTCTTTGTCCTTTTATCCCATTGAGCAGTGATTTTGTACTTTGCGTCGTTGATTTGTTGAAAGCTGCATCTAACCATTCATTGTTCTACAATTTTAATATGAAAATAAACATGGCACTGGCAACATTGTATAATTGAGATGTGTCTCGTTACGGCCACTTTGTATGTTTGCACAGTTATTAAGATCAAATAGCCGCTGGAGAAGCATATGACAAACATTGGCCATTTGGCCCAAATGTTTACGTTGTACAATATATAAAATATTCGTTGCAGGAAGATATAAATCGTGATCGGCTTTAACCAAGTTTAGTTCACTTCCTTATATGTGTATGGAAATTGTGGAATGTTAAATTTATGGAAGGAATTATTGTTTGTTGGACCACGATTATTATAATAGTACGAATTAATTATCTGGAGCGTTGTGAAAGCAGTGTCAACGCTTATGTTATATTGTTTTGCCAGTAAATGTGGCAATAGATTTATCTTGCCTTAGACGTACGGAAAAGTAAATAATATGGTAACTGATCATTCATGGAGCTCTTTTATACAGAAAATCTGACATCATTATTGCTATTATTTCAGCCATAATGTCTTCCCCAATCTTCACCGTATTGGTCCACCCCAAAGATCATTAAACTACTAGCAACCAATTTACTTCCACTGCCTTTGCCAATCGATTTAACTTGATCATTTATTTATAAAAACAAAAATTACAGATCTTTAAAATAAACAGCAACACCTCACAGGTTCTGGAAGACCTCCCAACGTATTTTTTTTTGCTTCTCTCTATAAGTCTATACTGAGTAAAATCCAGTCGTGTTTATTCAGTTGATCTTTGCATCCAGGACCGCGGCAACTTTTTCAAACAATGCCTTAGGTTTAGCGAGTTACGGTCGTAAAACATAGTTTTAATAAAAATAGAACCTGCTACAGACTTAAAATGAAAAAACCTAAAAAAGGAGACCCTGGAGCTGTCACCTAAAAATCAAAACAGATGTCCATGCCTATGTCCCATTCTACAATGTCCTTCACACGGCCTAAGACAGGAACAGATCGAGAAACATCATTCAGGGAAAAGTGATGAAACAGGGTGGTCAGGACCCTCAGTATTGAGAAATACGACGCATGGAGGAGATCCCATTCTGAGCCAACTTCCAGTGAAGAAATTTCGTCAATTATACTTACAATATGTATCTACATTGTATGTAATTGGGCTGATTTAATAACCAAATTCTGTAATCTGTTTACTTACCTAAGTACCTACTGAATGCCCGATCCAAATTATACTTCAGGTCATTTAGTGATAACTAATCAGTAATGTTTACTAAATTCAATCAATATCAGACTCAATCATGCTCATAGTTCAAATACTTAATTGAACAATGAGCTAATGTCCTAGTCTCTTTCTTAAAATTGGCAAGGAACCTTTTATGGGTTACAACCTGAGACAGCTAGATAATTGAAATTTTCACAGATGATGTATTTCAGTTGCGGCTATGACGACAAATAAAACTAAAAAAAAAGTTATAATATAGTGTGTATAGATAATGGTACAGAACCCTTCGGGCACCTTCAAATTAGCCGCAACCTGACTGCAGCGCGGTTGCAGTGCTGCAGCCACGCTCCTTTGTTAGTCCATATAAATAAAAACCGTGCGACTGCCGCGCTGCCACCGCGCTGAGGCCGTGTGACAGGGTAATCCGTCCCAGGTGATTCTTTGAAACCGAGAGGGTGTCTCATTCGTCTGGCCTAGTTTATTCTTTACAATTTGATATTTTTATTTGCTTAATAGATATCACCGATCACTAAATATATCAAAGGCTATTTGCCCGACAAAATAGATTGGTACGAGAGCGAGGCCAGATGAATGAGACATTTGCTCAGTTTTAAAGAATCACCCCCCAAAGTTTAAATAAGACAAAGTCTGACCCTAGGCTACCACCTTTTTATTTTAAGTTCTTACAGTCCATCCTAAAGCTTTCGTCTTTTTTGTCACGTTAGCCTATTACGCTAGCTCGGTTTTCTCACTCAAAATTGGTGAGAGCAGACTCAGAACATTTCCGACAAGGCCGACGCCATGTCAAAACACTGTAAACACTGGCGATGCTTGTAGTTTGCATTAGCGAGACCAAGGGCTGTTTGCTGAGAAAATTGTTACAGACATTCGAGCTTCGTAGAGGCGTCGATGTTTTTGTAGACGGGTTTAGGTGTTAGATATTGGAAAATCTTTGATTATTGTTGATGGAGCGATAAGTATACTCTTTTATTCCTTTTTTTGAGATTAAAAACCTCTTCCCGTTAGCCTTATTCTCTAAAAAAACTCACCTTTTCCTAAAGTTTTTTTTTGCATTGCAAGGCCATGACAACTCTTTTAATCTGTCCTAGCTCAGAGGACACCGGTGTCCTCTCACATCCACGCCACTATAGGCCTTAATTCCGATGTTTAGAGTCTACTTTTGTATGAACAAGTTGGGTAGTTGTGGATCGAAGTGTTAAGGGTGTTTTTAATATCATGCAGATTTCATTACGCATGCAGATTTGCTCCGCATACGTAACCTCCGATGTCCTTTTCATACCAGTATTTATTGTAATGCGTGCAATACTCACGCGGGACGGGACGCGTTTTTTGGTTTTTAAAAGTTTCTGCCTGCGTTAAGTGGACTAGAGAATATAATTATTTAGATCATTATGAGATCTTATACGTAGTATTTGAAATACGTTATTAGGATTAACCCGATAACGTTTTTTTTAAATGGTACTCATTAGACACTAAAAGTCTCAAATACGACCCATTTCAATGTTCTTCCTGCTCTAATTAATGTTCTACTATGCGTAGAACCGCAATTTTTTACAACTTTTTATGAAACAATAGTCATCACATTTCATTTCAAAACCGTAAAAAAATGTGATTTATTATTATTCATATTTATAGAATATCGAAATGGGTCAAATTTGGGACGCCCGCATTTCTAGTGTTAAAAAACCTTGTTGAGACACACACCTTGTTGACTTTTAGACATCAATTGTTTAAATACTTAATCTAAAAATTGCTCTGATTGCCTATCCATTTAATTAGGACACATTCAAGAAAGGAACACATCCTTTGACACGTGTAGTTTTCGCAAAACAAATAGGTATTCCACTTGTCAGGTTTGCGTGCCAAAGCAAACTGACGTTGTTTTGCTTTCTGACTTAAACAAATAGCTAGCAACATACCCAACAAATTAATCAATGTATTACACTAGTTTAAGCTGCTGTAGTACGAGGTGGCACATCAATTGGCTGACGTATTTGCGTCAACAGTGACTGCAGAGCAATCAGAGGCAGCTAACTGGTTCTGGGATTAGCTGCCGATGAAATGGTACAATCTATAAGCCCCGCAAAAACGTGCTAAGTTGCAGACGAGTAGCCGGCTTGCTACTGTGGTTATTATGGGATAAGAGTGATTAATTCTGTGCTTCTTATTTTAGAAAGTTTTCTGGTCCTAGGTTTTAATTTTTATTGCGAAATTATCAGATGACTCCTTATTGTCTGGGTGAAGCGAGTGGGGTAGAATTTTTGCTGACTGAAACCGAACTATTTTATTCCCTTTGTGGTCCTACTGCCCTTGATGTTTAGACCCAGTGTTGACGGTGTCTATAGGCGGCGGCCTACAGTCCTGGACTTTAGTTAGGCATTGGCCCAAGCAGGTCCCATCCTTCAGCTTACTGAAGCTCACCTGGGATACAAGGTGCCCGAACGTGGTCCTTTTCAGACGACAAGCTACCTTTTGCTTGCCGCCCGCTAGTCGTAAGTGTAAATTATTAGTATTAAAGTTACCTTCCCTTTCTTTGGCTAGACTTAATGTGCGTCTTTCATCCAAGTTTTTCTCGACTTCGACGATGTCCTTAACAAAAAAGCTCGTGTGCTTTTGGAACGCCCTGCTTCTTTGCCTTGCTTGAAACATTTGGCCATTTTCAGCCATTTGGTCAACTCTTTTTACACCATTGGCCATCTCCACGTCTAGCCTGATGTCCAATAATCATGACAAGCAATATGCCCGATTTTTTAGTACCTACCTAATCTGCCTATCTATTGTTTTTGGAATTTTGTCCCGTAGCTTTTGGATTGTTTCCACCGCTATCTAACAATGTCAGATCTGATCGATCAACTAACTTTGCTATAAAAGGAATGTAGGTATGACATAATGGCCCTCGTGATATGAATACTAAGTTACCTTAATCTTAAAAGTTGTTTCATGTATATTTTTGCCGACTTTAGTAGGACCGTGAATGAATATTTTTTTATTGATGGCAAGTAGAGCCGATATTGACTATTCTACGTATTATTATGATAGTATGGCGTCAATCATTTACTAAAAAGCCGTTTTAATTATTTGAAGGATCCTGCAAACTGGCAGGACGCAACAACGTATTTACAAGAAATTATATAAAATATGTATTTTATACCAGTTTTAGACTAAGTTCCGAGAGAGTACGTCATTGCATTGTTGTAACATAGTCGCATTATATCTTTCTGCAGGAGCTTTTATAAAAGAATGAAAGTGAAAAAGACAATAGATGTTATTTGACACCAATTAAGGATGTGGTGATTGAGTCACATTTCCCAATTATGATTTTGGGTTTAATGATCAAGAATTTGTGTCATGAACCACTTCTTTGTTGTGTCTACCCAATTTATACAACACTATTAGGTAATTTGAGTCAATCAGTCGTTGCTATCTTACCAAACTGAGATTTCTCTGTGCCTCAGAGAGCTTTTAAGCCGTTAATCCCCGACAATTATTACGGATAGGCAGGAGCCAGCAAATCTGATACCAGCCTGACCAAGAAGTATCGTGTTACCCAATCACTAGGCCACATAGACCGTCGTTCCATCCAATACTGATATCCAGCTGCTTCTAGTTTGATTGGAAGCCGACTCCAAATAGTTGAGAAAAGGCTGGCCAGATTGATTGACGTTCAATCAATCAATGACTATCTCACACTAACTAATCGTGTATCAGTAGGTATAAGGTGTGTCTTCCTGCAATTAGATGAACCGAAGACCTTAAAAAAGTGGTGAGGATGGACTTAGAGCAAAAGACGGAGGACCGAGTATTTTGGCAAAAAAAGAAGATACTTGTAGCGGATATAATGGTTGGTTACCATTACGCCGCTTGATTCAATGTTTTGATCAAGTGAAAATCAAACCAAATATTAACAAATATTAATCAACAATGAACGTGAATATAAAGAATATAAAGCAATTGTCAGATCGACCAACGGTTGTCATCTGAAGGCGCACTCGCTTCTTTGCGTGCTCTGACGCCTTTTGATGTTCTTGAATTTGTGTGAATGACTGCGATCACTTATCAAGCTGCTAGATCAAGTGGCAT
The DNA here is from genome assembly GCA_958295575.1 of Leucania comma. Taxonomy (NCBI): domain Eukaryota; kingdom Metazoa; phylum Arthropoda; class Insecta; order Lepidoptera; family Noctuidae; genus Leucania; species Leucania comma. The sequence continues at coordinate 12,477,274 of OY282480.1, read as the reverse complement.
GTTGCTGAGTGGCCACCGTAACCTGCAACAGGTTGTGGCGGGATCGCGAGGTATACTACTGTCACGTTACAAACATAAAGGCAATTGTAAACAGTAAACATGATTACATTAACAATTTCGAAACAGATTCGCCCATTTGTAATCGGTCTGTATCGCTTGATTTTACCTATAAAACTTTTTACGATATTGCCATCAGTAGCTTGTACATGTTACTTGTGTTAGTTTAAGTGCTGTAATACGACTATTAAGCCGAATAAGGACGAACGCGATCCTTTGATGTCTGTTCTCTCACGTAGGTGAGTAAGTATCATGTTTTATAGCCATTACTACAATTCGAATGCTTGATATTTTGAATGTTGAGGTCATACTCGTATTATGGTGTAACAGAGTAAAATCGCTCTGTAAATTTATTTACCGATATAAACTCTTGTGTCAGTTTTTGTCATTTAATTCCTCCGAAACGATCCTAGATCCTATTAACTTTTTTTTTGTATATATTTGGTAAATCTGAGAATTTGTTATATTCTATTCTTTAGGTGATAAGTCTACTGTCACATAAGTCAAAAACTGCTAGTTTTTACCGCTAAGTTTACCGATAAGGTAATTATACCTTGCTTTTTCCTCTTGTGTTTGGTGTTTGGTGGTTTTGTCACATACTTCAATGAAGTCGCGAATGTCTGTGGTACCTGCCATATAGAGTTAGAATTGACTGCCGATTCTGAATAATTAAAAACTAAGTTCAGTGTGTGTGTAAAATTATCCCAAGGGAAAATAAAACATCTAGGTGCTATTCTATAAAATGTCCTGGTGGTCACCCAAACTTCAAACTTTCGTCTTTTTAATATTAGTGTAATAATATCATACGTTTCAAAAGCTGGACGGAATTTAATAAAATGCATACAGGTAGACCATAAATTGGATTAGGATATATTATGTCTTAAGGGAGAGGGTCCCTTAGGACATTTCCACAGGATATTTTTTTATTTTCACAAGGGTCAAACCGTTGGTTGAAGCTAGTCTGATTAAATAGCACTCAGTCACATTATATTAAAATAAAATCTTAACGATTTGACTTTTCATTATTATAATCTATTGGTAGCCCGCTAATGACACATGAACAGCAAACCACACTAAACACCTTGCCTTCACATGCTATTACGAGTTTCACACATCATCAATCATCGAATTTGCTTACCAAATAAACTGTGCAATTAGTCAATTACCACATGCACGAAACATTTCAACGTTTGTGCAATTTGCGACTAAACTGTCAGACTAGTCGATCAATCATTGCGTTTTGTCGCAGAGTTAGGAATCGTAGTGACGGGACTACAGACGTCATGAAATTTATATTTTACTAGCGACCCGCCCGAGCTTCGCACGGGTGCAATGGTGATATTAAATATATTATGCATGTATTATACGCACGGAACACAGAAAGAACTATACATTATAAACCTTCCTCTTGAATCACTCTATCTATTAAAAAATACCGCATCAAAATCTGTTGCGTAGTTTTAAAGATCTAAGCATAGGGACAGACAGCGGGAAGCGACTTTGTTGTATACTATGTGACTGGTGAACTGCCCCAGTAGAGTAACTGGTAAGCAGTCGTTCCGAGTAAAACACAAGTATCCACATCCAATACGGCTGGAAGCCAACCCTAAGCTAGTTTGGAAAAGGTTAGGGAGATGATGAGTAAGCCGCCCCAGCTTTTCACGGGTTCATATTGTAGATACAACAAAAACATTCCTCCTTTATTACTTTTCTATTAGTGAATACAGCATCAAAATCCGTTGCGTGGTTTAGAAGGGTTTAGTGGAAAACAAACAAAGTGACGTTGATTTATACCTACAATGTCAAAACTCTGGAAGTTCGAGAGACGCAAAGGAGCGAGCAGGAAAAGCTTATTAATTAAAATAATTATTATTATTTATTTGAATTCAAGATCCATATTTTGTTTTGAGTACTAAAAATTGTGTACACATACACAATTCATTCATATTATATTCTGAAATTCCCACTATAAATACAATTAAATAACAACATAAAAATCAACATTATAACTAAGTAAAAATATATGAAGTTTTGTCATAGGCATTTTATTTTAGGAGGGAAAATCATCCAATGACATCATCTGGCCCTTGTGCGGGGCAAGAGATAGTGTCAGACTTTTACTGACTAAAAACCTACTTCTGCTCCTTCATTGCCATTCATACCAGGTCCTATGAAATTCATTACATAAATGATTAAAATCAGTAAAATTCACTTATAAGTTACATAAATAAAATGTAAGCACTAAAAATTAAGATGAATAAACATTTCGCTGAACGCAATATTGGGCATACTATTAGGTTAGCCACAAAGCTATAATATTATCACTGTCACGGTTACGACTTAGCAGTGACAGGTTAATATTCGTGCCCAGCTGGTAAGTTTAAGCTGTCATAGTGTAGTCAGAACTGACACGAGTGACACGGGTTGACAATTTCTGTCAGGAACCGGTGGCACTCATTGACACGCTTGGTTCACTTTTGACAATGCCGTCTCTCTCAGTTGCTCCTGAGGCGTCTCCACACTCCGATTTTAGTCTACACGTGTAATCTGTCTTTACATTGTGACTTAGCTAAGCTGATTATACAGTAAGTGTTGAGTTCGAGTGAGCACGTGCCTTTTGTTACAGACACGAGTGGGTTTCTGTTTAGAGTTTAGATGGATGACTAGGTTAAGTACGTCATCACGATTTTGGCTTTCAATATTCTTGTGTTGATGGAGCGAAATTGTTGAAGTACATGAACAGTTATGTATCTTGATTACATTGATTACAATTACCAATCTGCATCAAAATGTCACAAATCTTTGAAAAAAGTATCTAATTTAATAATATATTTTGTTTTTATTATTTAAAGGCTCGCGTTTAACCACTAGGTATATGTCCACCTGATGTGATGAATAAGTTTCAATATAGTACGAGTATATTTTGATAAAAGTGTAGAAATTTTGCCTCATCTCACTATTGTGGGTCATAATTGTCGGACATACCTACGGCAGACAGGTCCTGCCTTTTGAGTCACATCAGCTGTTACAATAATTAGTTGTGACACTGGATCCCGCACTAGGATACCATTTGTCACTTGATCTGATCTGTCTATATATCATAATAAAAGGTTTCCCTGGCTTTACTTGATTGATAAAAGAACATTATCCCAAGGGAAAATTTCTCCCGGGACAAAAACTTTTTCATGTAACATTCCAGAGCATAGTTTGCTCGTGTACCAAATTTCATCGAAACCCATTCAGCCATTTGAGCATGAAGGAATACCAAACATGCACACAAATACAAACCTTCGCCTTTTTGATATTATGGTGGATGATACCTATATTTTTTGTTTTTTTTTTTCACATATTTATATAATTTTTGCTTACATTTACAAAAATGTTGTCCAATTTCTTGCAGCTCAATTAATAGGTTAATGGTATGGAGAAGGTGAATCAGTAAATGCTGAAAATTGAGAAAAAAAATACCCACAAAGAAAACATCGCAAATAAAATGGGACATCAATTAACGGAATAGTGTCTATGCCAATTGCCATACTTGCTAGGGAGTCAATACTCAAGTGTCATTTGAGTGGCAATTGACTTACGTATCCAATATGTTTCCGTTACAAGTAGTTTCAACCTGTCGTTGAAAATACAAACCGCTTTTTGAGTACACTCAACTTTTACTCTGTGTGTATGACTAATAAAAAAAAAACAATCATCTCTGGGGTTTCATGTTTTTTTTTCAATAAAGTAAATTTAAAATTAAATCTGAGCATTTTGCTTCATCGTTTACACCGCTTACATAGAAAAACTGAAACAATTTGTCTACTGCGGTCTTCCTTTCCGATTATAATTTAGGTGTCTTCAAGGCTAGAATGAATAGGCTATTAATAAACTAGAGCGCCTCACCATCAACATTTGCACTAGTTTATATCATGACATAAAAAAAATAACATTCTGCTTCAATTTTTTGCACTAAAGCTACGCAGCTCTAACATTGTCGATAAGATAGATGGTAGAAAAGTAAAAATTTGCAAAAAGGGGCGTATGGGAACAGCATATTATTGTAGGATTAGGGGAAAATTTACTGTGTCTGTGATGATAATTATATGAGAAAACGGAGGGATTACAGTTACAGTAAAATTTGAAAAAAAAAATTGGGATAAGGACAAGAGATTGAGAGAGAAAGAGATTGTGTAAAGAGAATGGAATGAAAAGCCAGATACAACAAATGAAAAGTAGTAGCAAAAATAATTACTCGTAGTTAGGTAACTAATTTGACACAAAACTTTGAACAATTACCTTTCATAGTCCTTATTGACGATGAATAGTTCATTCTACATTACAAGATTAACACAAAACAGAAGCGAAATATCGTGATACTCTAAGCCAAGTGAATATCTCCTAATTACTCAAACTAAATACCTGTATTCAAGCCGGAATGTGACCGAATGTTCATTGTGTGCAGACGATCTGGACACGACTTGCTAATTATAATTAACAATAGTACAAAGACGAAAAATATGTTAGAACTGACCTGGGTTTGACATAATAGTTGCCCAACTCTGTCTTACGAAGGTCAGGCTACAGTAGTGGTGGATAATACTGGTGCATAAAGGCATTATGAATTCAAAGAAATTTCGAGTGAAGACGTAAATGGGCTTGTCAGTCAAATTACGAAATATAACAGCGGACTCTTCAGATATGCATCGCAGTATTAAAAGTAATAGTGCTGCCGTACACTTTGGTTTACTCTTATGAGGACCGGGCGCTGAGAATTATTTACAGTTGTCACGAATAATCGAGGGAAAAAGTTCATAAGGCATTTATTAACAACATTGAACGCAGAAACTAGACCTATTATTTTTTTCTGTGACTGTACACTGATAAAAGTGATTACAACATAACCACATCAAATCATAATATAGCCCGCTCTGTGATTCCCTTTCCACGTCCGACTCGCGGCTATAATTTGCAACACAAATTACTGGACCGCAATACTTCGAATAACTCGCATCGTTGGCCAAAAATTACACGGACCGCAGCTTTAATTATATCTCGGGCCAAAAATCTCAATCAGGATGTGCCATGAATGACACGCGTCCCATATTTGTGGCCGATGATCCGAATCGTCGCGCCCGTCAGCCGAGTTGCGACACTGAACAAAGGCACACTGTCTCTTTGTCGTTTCAGGACCTACTGTTGCAGTGTGGACGAAATCGAGGTGCTTGATTTTTCGACGTTCGATTTTTGAAGTATGATGTTCTTCTTTTTTTTTATTAGGTGCAAATGTTGTTTGTTGTCACTTTGTTGTCTTTGGTTATTTTGGCTTCCGAAAAGATTGGATGTCAGAAATAGAATGTAAAAAAATTAAAGTTTAAAGTTTTGTTCTATTTTTGGATCGTAATACAGTTTCCACAGAAACGCGGTTATACGTCCTAAGATAACAGAACTGGAGATGGGAAGCCGTTTATCAGCTGTTTGTATTCTTGCGTAATGTGTAACTGTTAACTTGGAGACTGGAGATGGAAATTAATGGAATATCTTGATGCATGTAGGTGCTTTTAAGCATATTCATGTAGGTATAAATAAATGTGATGGGAAGGATCCTGGTGTAACTAACAGTAAAGGTAATTTACAAGAGAAAATAGGACATAGGAACAAAGAGGAAGGATTTCTTGCTTTTGATAGGAAACAAAGCTTTTCTAAAGCAGTTTGGCTGTTTTATGACTACAAAATGAGAACGCCGTATATTTTAATTGCGTCTTAAAATCATAGCCCCTTCTATTATTGTTTTCGAAGAACTAGATGCTAGTAATTATATTGAAAATACTCAAAACTGCAATAGACGAAATAATAACGTTATTAAAATGAATGTCGCTAATCAAATGATGAATCAAAGAAACAACTGGAACAAATCAACGAATTTGTGATTGATTAAAGTCAAAATGGAGGTCAGAATTTCGATTTGCGGCCAAATGGTACAACCTTGGTCCCAAACGGAACCATTAACTTGTTTAAAGACCATTAAAGTCACATTTCAAGAGAAAACGGTTAGATTTACAACGTTCATTGTAGATAGAATTGTTGGGAGGAACAGATTTATCGGTAATCATTCGCATTCGAAATACATTGGTCATCATTAATATCGATGAGTTTGGATTGGTAGTAGTAAGTATGGAATATTGAACTGACTATTGACTTTTGTATCAATAGATAGATAGAATGCAATTTCAGTTGCAGAAATTTGAAATGGAAATGAAAAATTAAATACGATATGTACATTAAAGTCTTCTTTTACGTACTTACCAGAACAATACAATTACTCACAAACCAGATAATAAACGTCTTAAAGTAAGTAGTATTTCATTAAACAAATAACTATTCTTGTTACATACTTCAAAGATTTAATAGATAATGCATAGAGTTCACATAAATTCATGTATAGAAAAAAATAGCGGTATAAGTTGACAATAAATAAATATTAAAAACAGAACATAAGTTTGTACATAAATAATATGTAATAATACAAGCTGTAACAATATTGATGTTAGGAATGTATTGTTTTTGAACTAACGGCAATTTATTAGCTATCGTTGTTTCATGGCTTTTAGATCTGTCATTCATGCTAGCTCAAATGACACACTTATTTGCTTATGTCTGTTGCTAACAAAGCTACCACCCATACGAACAAAACCGTTTTATGATAATGGAGACAATTTTATTGAGAGTACAGCTAAAGGAGTGTAAATTCTCGCCGGATTCTCTGTTTCCTAAAATAAAAAAAACTGGGCTTGTGCAACTCGGACTCGCGCACTGACGATTACTTACAAACAAATTACTTATGAGAACAGTTTACTTTCAGAATCGAGTTTCGAAGATTTTTCCGAATCGCAAAAGCTTTTTTTTATGACGTAACTACATTTACAGTTTTAAGATTTTTTCCTGTACTTGTGCTCTAAGACCTTGTTTTATGCTTTTCAGGATTCTAGGTCAACGGGAAGTACCCTATAAAATGATTCCAATTTAAAAAAAAGCAATTCATATTTTAAAAGCGGAACTTAGTTAAGTGTGTGTGTGTATGTTTGTTACTTCATTACGCTAGAACGACGGAACGGGTTTGGATGAAATTTGGCACATGGGTAGACTATTGTCCTGGAATAGCTCATAGGATAAGTACTTTTTATTTTGAAATTATGTTCTTTTAGGATTGACAATCGACTTTCAAGCGGGCGGAGTCGCTAGAAGTAGCTAGTTGGTAATAAGCTCGGGATCTTTTTTGAGTCAAGAGCGAAAAGGTTTCTTAATATTTACAACTGTACCACAATGACAGTTTCGAGACGGTGCGGGAGGAGAATATCTAGAAGGACTGCGGCGAGCGGTCCAAGCTTATGTTGTGAAAACCACTACGGTCTGGACTAAGTGTTTTGCTCGGTTTTGCCTTGTCGTTTAAACCGTGTACATCGAAGAAACAACAACTGGAACAATTTGCCTGCTGCGGTTTTTCCATCCGATTATAATTTGAGGAATAGGCTCTTAATAAACTAGTGAGCCTCACCATCAACGGTTGCATCACTGCTTACCCATTAAGTAGAATCGCAGTCAACCACTAGTTTATATCAATAGTAGTACATACAAAGTTATTTTTATTTGCACATGCCAATCTATCCTAAACCTATGAACATAAAAAAACTAAACTAAGAATATATACTAGACCTTTATATCAATTTAAAAAAAATGTAATGGTGACCTTTGTCCGGCAGTGGGACATTGTTATCTAGAAATAAAAAAACACGCGTGCTTTAGCATTGACAACATAATCGCAGATCCCCAGAGTCCCAGCAGTGGGAACAACATAAAAAGCTGATTATGCTATGTTATGTTATTATCAAGGGGAGAGATATTGATAAAACATGGGAGCATCAAAAACAAAAACGCGCGAGCGCAAGACATCCAAATTCCTTCAACAAAGTCATATGCGTGATAGAATGTCTTACTGCCCCATATTCTTCCGTAACGGGAATCCATAGTGCCCTAAATAATGCCTAAGATACATTGACAACGTGATTAGAAATGCGTACATTTCAAAGTATGGCGCCTGTGTCCTTCTAGGAAGCACATTCCATAGTTTAATTAATCCAAGTAACGTCTTCAAAGTGTAAACATGATATCCGACCGTCGAGCTGTGTGGCCGTTTTGAGTAATTGTAATTATTATTACCAGAATTATAATTACATGTTGACAAATTGGTGCTAACTCCGCTGTGAGTAATGGTTCCTGTCCTCTATCGTTGTCCCACGGACCTTAACAGTATAAACAGACGTCTTAATATAAATTTTACGACAATCTTCCTGTGTTAGTTGAAAAAAGTCATGGATGTTTTCTGTTGATAAAAAATTATGAGTTTTGAAACATCTATTTTAGCAAGAAAAGTCACGATCGAGGTTGTAGATATTGGATGTTTTATGGTTATTGACATCTTATAATAATAATATGTTTAGGAATTTTATAACAATGACAATTTATATATATTCACATGACGTTGTTTTACCCAAAAGCTGGATTATAGTGAAAAAAGATTGAGAACTTGATTGGGTCTATATATTTGTATTTTTAAACTGTCGAGGGACCCATTCAAATAAACACACAAAGTCTTATCCAAATTGGTCAAGCCGTTTAGGAGAAATTAGGTAACAAATAAACAAACAGATGAATTATAAAGATAAAACAAAGTCGCTACCCGTGTCTGTTGGTTGCGCAGGAGTTACCTTTTAGCCAAGCAACGGATTTAGATGCGTTTTTCATTACCAGAAAAAGTAATAAACAGGAAGGCCTTTTTGTATAATTTCCATCCGTGCAATGCCGGGGCGGTTACTAGTATATATTAAATCATCAAGATTTGAAAAAAAAAAAACAAATATGGACCGATCACCAAATAAACAAAAGTCAAAGTTTAATTCCGCTAGTCACAACTTAGCTACTAGCTAGATGCAATAATTTCATAATAAAAACTCATTTTGGATCATAAAAGAATATAGACACAAGCGTAACTTCAAGAATTTCGATCTCTTAAAGATTTTTAGAAATGACATACGTCTGCCCCAATCGGTGAATGTCGACTCGACTGTTCATTCGAAATTCCAGTATTAAACATTCCTACTTTCATTACATTTCGTAGCAAAGATTCGTCCAATATCTATCGCAATTTGCGATTCGTGGAACACCCGTTTTCAGACTGAAAGGACTGTTCGTGATACAAGTCATATTGGAATAGTTAACGCATACCGGAGGCCCTAAGTGTGGGCGCACGCGAGGTGTTTAACAATTTCATTATAGCACGATCGATGAAACATGAAAGTGTGTATTTTGTGAATTTCGTCCAAGTTTTTGTGTGCTATATTAAAATAAAAATGTAGATACAGGAACTAAGATTAGCAGCTATTGTTTTTGTCACATAATATTGGTGTTTATTTATTATCACGCACATTACAATCGATTATTAAGGTAAAAATCAACCATAATTACTTACTATCAACACTATAATACTAACAAAACTATGGACATAAATAATGTAAACGCTGAAATAAACTTATTTTCTTATTATATATAAAAATGAATAGCTGTTCTTTAGTCGCGCTAAAACTCGAGAACGGCTGGACTGATTTGGGTAATTTTGCTCTTGATACTTGTATATGAAAATATTGAAAATATGGAAAAAAGCACGATAAAAATTTCGTGCTCAGTTCAGTTTCAGGGTCAGGTAGTTAATATAATAAAAAGCTCAAAATAATGCATATTGCTTTCTTTAGTTACACTCATGTATCCATACCTATTCACATTAGTCAAATCTATAGAATGTCATCTTTACATCATTTATGTTAGGCTTAGGCGTTGCTAATTAAAACTAGCTTCTAGCAGTGGGTTCACCTGCGCAAAAGTAGAGGACCATAAGGGAATTTACTCCCGAACTAAAAATATAATGTATCCTACGTTTCGACATAGGGAATAGAATAGGTTGCACGACATAAATAGAATAGAAGAACTTCATTGTACACCAAATAAGTAACACAACTTATAACTGTTGACATTACCATCAAACTGTTGAGATAACCAACTAACTGTTGGCATGGTCTATTGGTATACCTTTCATCCAACTCCATATTACCTATACCTAGCAGTTTGAGCATGAAGGAGTACCTAACACACATACACTCAAAATTATGTACCCGTACGTATATACAAACTTACGTCATTAGAATATTAGTGTGATAATGTAATTATATGCATTACACTAACATTTTCCTGCGACGTCTACGTGAATGTCGGCTATTGCGAGCGTGAAGTCGAAGCTACATAAAAAGTGCATACTTTTTTTCTAAAGGAATGACAAAGGTATCTTTGTCCTTCCTTTCTTTAGCTCAGTTTAATCGTTTACTTTCATAATCTATATTTTATATATTTTGAATATATTTTAAACATATTTTGAATATATGTATTTTGTCAGGTATTTTATTTTTATTTATAAGTATTTTCCTACGCTGACCCTTACCCATTTCCCGAACACATCGGAACACTTAAAAGACATTGTAAACGCGCATTACGGACATTAAAGTCGTGAGAACGACAGTAAACGGCGTAGCTACTCGCTTGTCAACTGTCGCACTAGCCGTGAGCGGTGGTGGCGAGAACTAGCATTCAAGTGCCAAGAGTTCAGTACTGACTGACGCTTGTGTACAAGACAGAGTATCAAGTGTACACGGTACTTCACTTATATTATGCAAGTGTGTATACTAGGTTTGAATTGATTTTCTGAATTATAGCTCTTTTTTATATCTGACCAAGTTCTAAAGCCTACTGGCCTACTTGGTTTAGTTTTGCACTTCGGAAGTTTTGTTCTATAAAGATGTTGCATTTTAGTTTTTGCAATGTGAAAACTATAGTAGATTGTTGCGAGGCGTGAAATGCAAAGGCGACAATTCATGCATCTTATTACATGTATCGTCGTAGATATTTTTATATCCATCAGCGACTTTTTTACAACCTCCTTTGCAAGCATCACTTCCGCGCAAAAAGGTGCGACGGCGATCAAAGCATTCACTCTTTTTACCATGGACTAAACACTTTCAGCAGGATACATTAGGTCCTTTTAGATGGAGTTAAAGCTGCGGAAGAGTAGCTGCAGAGTAATAGCTGCAACCTGGGGTTAGAACTAATCTTAAAATTAAAACCGAGTAATTTTTATTTTCGACACATCAACAATCATTTCCATTTTTCTGGAAAATGTATCCAAATCAATCATAAAGCCAAAAAATACGCCAATAATATTAAAATACCAGAAGCTTTTTAAATAATGAGTTCTGTTACTTTTTCAACGCCAGTTGCCAGCCCGCCATTGATTTTAATGGCAAAATGTTTTGCATTTATAATCCTCGTACATCCTCGTTCATCGGCGATTTTAATACAAATTATGAGCAGTGTGTATTTACAACAAACTAGTACTAGGTCTTGCTTTTCAATTTGCTATAATTTCATATAAATGAGCCCCTACACAATTAATTGCGAGTTACTGCCGCGCGGCAACGACGTACACATAAAACTGTATTTAGCATTAATTTATAAATAGTGTACTGTTTACCGTAAAGAAGTTTTATTTTTGTTTTTTGTTTGTGTTGTTTTATTTAAATCTGTTTAATTTTATATTGAGTTAATCATTTTTAAATACACTCCATATTACTATTGACTGGCCTGTCGGTCTAGTAGTTAGTGACCCTGACTGCTATGCCAAAGGTCGTGGGTTCGATTCCCACTCAGGATGAATGTTTGTGTGATGAGCACGATCATTTGTTCTGAGTCTAGGTGTAATTTATCTATAACATGTATGTATTTAGAAATATGTAAGTATAATTATCAGTTGTCTAGTACTCATAACACAAGCTCTGCTTAGCTTGGGACTAGACAGCGTTGTGTGATAGTTGTGAAATATATTATATATTATATTATTATGCTAATGTTATTTGGATTTTATTTGAAAATCGAAGATTCTTAATTAGTTAATACTTGTTTGAATATCTATGCCAGTCTAATTCTAAATAGCCAAAAAAGATTAAATGCACTATTTGAAATGAAAACTGCCAATTACTGTCCATACAGTTACCTCTACTGTAGGTTTGACGTTAAATCGGACTTTAAACACCAGAAATGTTTATTTTAACATTGAGGTTAGACCTTAACGGGGCTCTTATACCCATCAGGAAAAAAGACTACCTACATCACAATATTATTATAAGGTTATTCCAATACTTTTATAAGTGCTAAACAAATCAAATAAAAAAGCTCTCTTAGAAATTATTGAGTCATACACAATAATAGATATGGTGATGAGGAAATATTTTTAAACTTCTTTTTTACTGCGTTGACATGTTTTGAGAAAGTCGTTGAACCGGCGCGGGCGCAACTCTATGTCAAGTTGACATGTCAACGTCCGCCATGATTAATTCGCCATATTCCAAAATTTGGCATCAGCTATTCAAATAATACTTTTAACATTCTAGATTATTTTATTAATATTAAAAGGTGTGACACCACAATACTCATGTTTTTATCGCCTATGTAAAACTAAATCTAAAGACACGCTAAACAAATAATATGCTAAAATTGTGCCGTATATAATAGACGCGTTCGCATAATATTTGCATAAAGTAACACAGTTTTCGCAAAATTTTAATATAATCTTTAAAATTTGCATCATAAAAGTTATTACTACTACGTATAAACTGACAGTGAAAATAACTTTATAGGTTGAAGCATACATTAATAGTATTAACATAGTTATGTCTATAGAAAATAATAAATGATTTGGCAAAAATTATGTCAAAGTAGGTCCCTACTCTCAAGCATTAGGTCAACAGTTTGTATTTGCCGTAACTCTTATAACCTATTACCACGACTAATATTTGATTAAACGAAAGTTCATAGAATTCAGAATTATCCAAATATTGATCTATAAACAAACACACAAATTTCTACCTAATTGACGTAATAAATTTAATGAAGGGCGACTTCCTCAGGAATCTAGCAAATTGCCTATAACTAGACAAGCCTGCCAATTATAAAGCATTATATGAACCGTGGTATTATTAGCTTTATTAAATAACAAAGTCAAATTAAGCTCTAAAACTGACAGGAGAAATATAAATAATGAAGCCATTTGAAATTTATTGTCCATATATTTCACATAAATTCAATTTTTCTAATCTGATTTACTGTCACCTTTTTAATTATATCACAGGAAATTATATTCGAAACTGATGATAGCTAGTTATGTTAAACGTTGGAATGTTTAATTATTTAAATTTTTATGTCAACAATTTAATTTTAATAAAATGCAATTATAAAATCGCGGGTGCGATGTTTGATCAGATTAATATACAAAGTTATCAACGACTACTCATAACATTTCAACTTTATAGTTTCCTGAAATTAAAAAAAAATGTGATTCTTGGCTAGTATAAAGTTAATTGAAAGAACTTGTTTCTTTGACATTACACTAAAGCATTTTGTATAGCCATTTTTGCGCTGCAACCGGATGGTAATATTACCTTAACTTGAGATAACGACACGTTATCTTATGATCTATGCATAACCATCACAACACTATCGCTTGGAAATCTAAGAAGTAGTTAGCAGTTTGTATAATTTATAAACTGTTATGAAATATTAGGTACACCAAGTTTTGAGCAAAAATCTGAGACCGTGAATAGATTGGTACTATACGTACTAGATGAAGAGAAAGAAGTTCAAAAATATTCATTTGTTTCTTCACAATCCACCCCTCATACACAACATTTTTGTGCGGGGTTGATTGTCAAGGTGAGATACTGGTCAATCCACTATCTCAACTGATATTTTGACCAATACATATTTACTGTATGGACTTTAAAAGAGACTTTGACCCCTGAGTTTGTTTCGGTGTTTCTTCTCAGGGTAGTCAGCTAGGAAACACCGGCCTCATCTAGATTAAAATGACAAAAAAAATTTGACGCGTAAAAGTGTTTTTAAAAACCTACTTACAAAATAAATATCATTTATCATTTGATAGTTAGGGATGATGCAGTCGATGATTGATTCATAAAGCTGAGTATATTGCTTGCACACAGTATTTAAAACACAATCTCTACCTACCTAGTACAGAAAAAACTCACTATCTACGTATGCCTGTTTGTCCACAAAATCCTACTAAACCTTCCTACTTATAAGATTTTGTATACCTATAAGATTTTGATATTCTGATGCGGTTTTCACTAATAGAAATAACAATAAACACGGAAAGTTCGGGTATGAATTATACACCTGAGCGAAATCGGGGCGAGATATAAGTAAAAAAAAATTCGCCCAGATTACCGAGTCCGAAGTATTTTGTCGTTAAAGATCGCATTAATGTAAAAATAAGGCTAAGAACTCACGAAGCGGTTTTCACCCGCGACCGCCGCGGAGAGGAAACAGCTAATTCAAAACTAACGATACGGCAGATTTACGTGGTTTCGCAGCCGTCATGGTTGCGATTTTCGACTGCAAGCCTGGCGGCCGATTATCGCCAGCCATTGCGCGGTTGCTCGCTAACCAACCGCACAGCGTGCGGGCGCAAACTGTCAAGGCCCTGGGCGATCGTGGCCAGTGCGATTCTACAAGTTGCCCGCCGGTGCAGCGGGAATCGCGAACAACCGCGCATACCGCGGCCGTAAAACGCGTCGTGAAATGTACTTTAATTTTTTACATAATAATATATACATATGTGAATTCTACAGAAGCCGTGGGCCCGCAACCGCGGCGGCCGCGGGTGAAAACCGCTACGTGAGTTCTCTCCCGCACTAGACATTCAGATCCAAAAATTGGCCATCTCATCCCAAACCAACGTACATCTACATAAACAATACCTACTAAAATAATATGAAAGTCTGTTCCTGTGTTTATTTGTTACGCTGTTACTATTCTGATGTAACCTATTTACACGAAGTGATACGCAAAACAAACAGTTATTTAGTGGAAATAAGACATACCTAATCAACAAGACCAATCTAATTCAACAAATAAGAGAAACACAACGTTTCGTCTCGTTTGATCTCCATCACATTAGTTAAATCTAATTTGCTCGTCGTAGTTAAGGTTGTCAAATATCCGGATAAAAAAAATATATTGTTGGTTTTTTTTTTTCTTTATTTGTCCAGCTTTTGTTAAGCTTCTCATATTCATACTAAGTTTTTTTTTATGAGAAAATCATCCAATGACATCTCCGCGCTCTTGAGCGGGGCGGAAGATATTGTCAGACTTTTACTGACTAAAATCCCACTCCTGTTCTTTCGTTGCCTTTCGACGTCGAATCTTCCTTTCAGAAATCGACCCTGGCTCCAGTAGATTTCAATCCTTCTGGGCCCCTGCGGTTGCTGTCAACTCCTCATGCTAGTGTATACCGCCGGGTATACACTAGCATGAGGACGTGCTATTACGCTACAAAAAAAAAAAAAAGCAAAAAAAAAATATAAGAGAAAAGAAGATATGCAATTTGTTTATTTATTTGAAAAATTAAAACTTTCATATCCAATTTTTTTAAAGCATTAATGTTTTATTGGTTTAAAACCATCTTCGCAATATTGCCTTTCGGTTGCAGTTTTCAGTTCAGGGCATATCGGTTGAATAGTACATCAAAATTATAAAAATTTAAATAGCGATGTTTTGGTCCCTGAAAACAGATTCATTTTATAAATAGCTAGGGTTAAAAATCCCCTGGTGGAGTCTGTATTTTCTCACAGCTAGAACCTGGGGTTAAGTTAGGTTACTTCTAGGCAAGCCCATCATCGTTTAACATCAAGTGAAACAGTGACAAGCGCGAGCCTATCAACAATAACACCTAATTAAATAAAATCTTGGTCTAGACCTTCTGACAACCCTAGCTGTAGCAACCAACAGCGCACGCAATAAAACCAATCGAGACGCCATATTCGCACGCCTCATTGGGCCCGTCTACTAATTTATTTCAAGCATCAACATTTGATACAATATAATACAGATCAGATTCACCCCGTACTTCCTTATTGCTATGCAAATTTTAGTTATTGAGTTACACTTGGCCTCACAAGATGTATCGTGGTCGTAGAAATGATGGTAGGTGCTATTTATGTTCAGCGCCCCGGGCGATGACGCGGGAAATGCTATGTGGTGACAACGCCTTACTTACACGTCACAGATAATGTAATACTTGCGAATTTATGTTTATGTATGGCGCTACTGATAAGGTTTTATCGTCTTAAATCCAATAGCGAAACCTATTTTTGCTAAAATATTGATAATATAGTGCTTTTGCTACGTTTTAGTTCTTATTACTCCATATGGGTAATATTGATAATCTCCATTACCAAAACGGCAGGTCATTAAACTAGCAGTTATTTGAGAGGACGATTAAAAATCCATCTGCCAAACCTTTTCCAACTATGGTGAGGGTCAGCTTCTAACCCCGAATATCAATACTTTAAATGGAATATCTACGCGATTGACACGTTTATGACGTTCGACGCTAAAACTGGCTCGCTCCAAGTTCTTAACCAATCAGAGAGCCAAATGCGGAAAACTTTTCGGTCACATTAACGTAAAAACCACTCGCACTCAGTGCACAGAGGGCTTAGTTCGAGTTTTTTTTACGTCTACAAAATCGACACGTTTATGACGTTCGACGCTCCAATTGGCCCACTTCAAGTTCTTAACCAATCAGAGAGAAAAATTCGGTAGACTTTTCGATCACGTTAACGGAAAAACAACTCGTACACTGCGTACTGACCTCCAAAGCCCAGTAACACGGATTAAGAGTTTCTTTTCGTCATTTATACTGCGTACATAGAAGGGCTGAAACAATTTTCGCTGAGACCATCCTGACTGATTATAATTTAGGTGCATTTAAAGCTGGAATGAATAGGCTCTATAAACTAATGCGCTTCACCATCAACGACTGTATCACTGCTTATAATTTGGAGTCAAGCACTAGATTTTATTATTAAAAAAACACGTTCCCTAATTCTTATTTAGCCATCACCAGCATATTTATACCAGCCATACTACCATATTCTAAGAAGACACAGCTCAAACTTCTGCTCAGCTCACCATTTCTTAAGTTCGTACCAAGAAGACTCTAATTACCAAAGTAAACAATCATACGAATACAATGTAAAAGCGAAAGTTTGTAAGTGTGTGTGTATATTTGTTACTTCTTCACACTTGAACGGCTAGACGGACTTACGGGTGGACCACTCTTAGGGCTTCGCGGCGCGTTGGGCGGTCATCGTACATTGCCATGTTTGTCTTCGTGCATGCGATGACGCGGCCCGCTGACGACGAACGCCCAACGCGCCGCGTCTCCGTAAACACGGCTTTAGGACACTGAAGTATGTTCCCTTGGGATAATTTTCTACTATCACTCAGGTAAAGCCGCTGGCAGCAGATAGTCTATATCTATACTAAAATATTATAAAGATAAAAGATTAGTACTTTTATTTGTAATGAATTAACTCAAAAGCTACTTGACCGATTTTAAAAATTCTTTCACCAGTAGAATCCTACTTTATTACTGAGTGACACAGACACATACATTATTTCCACTTTGACGCAGGCGAAACCGCTGGCAGAGGCTAGTTCATATAAAGTAAAACAGTAACATTACCAAGATCTATTTTCATCGTCACTGTTTTAAATACCGCTACATTTATCTTATCTTGAGCTGTCCGTTCAGTTCAATAGTTATCTATGACGAAACAGACCACCCATTGTGAAACACAAAATATTCGCGAAACACACCTTATACTTGTACATGTCGCAGGATTATTGTATAAGATCATTTTTTCGCAAACATCCTAATAATTTGTGCTATAGACGAATTATTGAAAATTAAGTAAGATTCAGCTTCGCATGTAATATAAATATTGGTGATATTAAATATATTATGCATGTATTATGATTATACATATAAACCTTCATTGAATCCCTCTACCTATTAAAAAAAACCGCATCAAAATCCGTTGCGTAGCTTTAAAGATCTAAGCATACATAGGGACAGACAGCGGGAAGGTTTTATAGGTCGAGCTTTTAACAGGATTTATGCAAAAACCAGAGTGCAGATTTTTGTGAGTAGTGGTGGCTCAGTGATAATGGTCTCGAGTTACGAGTTTTAGGTCGTGGGTTCAAATCCAGCCACTTTAAGAAATTTATTTCATCACCACTGCTCTCAAAATGGAAACGGAAAACATCGTGAGGAAACTGTATATAATAAGTAGTAGAACCTAAAAATTTAAAAATCATATTACACACGCACTGAGCCTGTGAACCGCAGAGGCGAGACGCCCTGAGTCTCAGCAGTGAGAACATTATATGGTTAATCATGTTTATGCTATTATACAAAAAACCTAGTTTGTTTAATACGATTGGAAATTGACTTTCTATTGTTGAAACTTTGATTTATTTATCAAGCCGTCTTTCAATATTTTTTTTTAACATGTAAACTCACATACACAAGACAAGACATAGTCCATAATATTTGTCCCATGCAGGAATCAAATCCGCGACACGCAGCTTAGTAAATCAGATGCAGGTCAGTTAGGTTATTTTTTCATTAAAACATGATTTGCGATCGAAACACATATGGCTTTACTGAGTTATAATAATTAAAATCATCAACATAACTCTCTCAGTTCAGCGAACTCTATCGATTGTCTTTTTCATAGTCATTTAATGGAGTTAGATGTATCGAGAGCATTAAAAATACTAAAACTCAACCAGAGAGAGTTATTTGAGAATTTTCCAATATATAAAAAAAAAAAAACTAACTTTGGTCATTATTGGTATAAGCTCGTATGATTACAAACATCTTTCTAAGTTGCCAATACTTAGCACAAGCATAATAGCCAATCAACAAACCGCACTGGGCCCGCGTGGCCCTCTACTATAGAGGAGGCCTGAGGCCCAGCAGTGGGAACATTAAAAAGCTGATGATGATGATGATAAATAGCTAATCAATGCTTTTAATATTCCCACAGCTAAGACTCGGGCCTCCTCTCTAAGACAGAGAATGGGTCGTTATCAAAGATATTAGAAAGAGTCGTAATCTACCACGCGGGCAAATTAAACGAAACAATGCACCTGGCTGTGTTCAAACCCACGACCTTTCGTAAGTCAGTCCTATTATCACTGGGCCACCACTGCTCCAATACTTGAGATCGAGGTGTGAAAGGCTAATTGGTTTAAGCGACATCTAAAGCAATATTGAGTTAAATATATATTCGGAATCAGCGATTTTTTCTTCGTCGAATGGTGCCAGATTCATTAAAATCTTCAAAAATGAAGCTTCAACCAAGTAGCCTTTCACCCCTCGATATGGTCTTTTATAAAAAACAGAATTTCCGCAAACCAAACCATTTCTCCAATATTATCCTGCGACGTAATAATAACGACAACTTTTATTGTTACAGCTGACTTCATTTGTAGCCCGGCGAGTCTTTAATCTGTCCTAGCTCAGAGGACACCGGTGTCCTCTCACATCCACGCCACTATAGGCCTTAATTCCGATGTTTAGAGTCTACTTTTGTATGAACAAGTTGGGTAGTTGTGGATCGAAGTGTTAATGTCATAACAAAGAATTATGCCACGCTTAAGGCTTCTTCAGACGTGTCCGCGCAAATCGTTGACTGCATAATAATTTGCATGTGAATGATAATAATGCAATCATGTTTCAAACAATACTTTCTGTGAGTAAGGTAAGAAGGTTGTTTGAATTTGTGTAATCGGCTTTGAAGAGTTATGTTAATCATTTTCTTCAGAAAAGCCGGAAATTTATTCATTTTATGCAGTATATTCAACGGCGTATCCGCATTTAAAAGCTTACATTTTAAACTAACTCATATTAACTTTAAATCTCAGGTAAAGCTGATTGAAAATTCACTTTCAAAAGAAACAACATGGTAAAAATTTCACTCAAAATATAACTAAACCCTATAAGACAGGGCGGGCTATATTTGCCGTATGACTTTAAGGTGTGGGTCAAAATAACCACAATGTGAAACTAGACAGGGTTTCACAAGGTAGCTATTTTTTGTATGAAATACTTACAACCATATTTTTAATATACGCGAAACCTGAAACACGTGTCTCTAGTATTTTTACGTAAAGAATCTATGTACATAGTTTCAAAAACATATCATGAAAAATCACAAAGTTATAAGCATGTTATGCTACCTGCTTGTCCTTAGAAATACATGGTCACGGAGCCATCCGAGCGACTGAGGGTTTGTTTTGCTCCTGCACCCAACTGTGTGTTGTACTTAGTGTAGTTAGTGTCCAAATTTAATAGTGTGATTTTTTAAATAGTTTTGTAAAAAAATATACCATAGTGAAAAAAAAAATTAGAATCGATTCAGTTACTGATTCTGAACAAACTATATTCAGGTTACTCATAATACTAAAAATAATGTTGTATATTATGTAAAGCTATTGGAAGGAGTCGGATAGAATAAAATACCGGTTATCATTGGATCGAGCAGAAAGTTATGGACAGTACTTTGCTCAGCAGTGGGATGTTGCTTCTACTATTACTATTCCCTATAGTAACTAGTATGATCAAAATTTTTACTAATTTTATTTCTGACGACAGCATCAAATATTTATTTAGGAATTAAGTCATTTCATCATTCTCTCACCTGGAATTATTTTTGTATCGCTGGTGCATTCAAAAACGATAAAAAAAACAATATAAAATCACTAATACAAGACAGCAAATTCAATTTTACGCCACAGTCTGCAAAATCGACAACGCGTTCCAAAAATGAACTTATGAAAAAATAAAATCGTAGTGACACGTGCAGACAGCCCCTTAAATATTTTAGCAGCAGCCTGTTGTAAAATAATACGAGTAGAATGTTACCGTAACGAATCGGTTCGAGTAGTCTCATTCCCAGTCTAAAGGTTATCGTATCGTAACCGCATAATATTATGACTATTACGAAGCACGAGTACGACGGATATCACTGAAAGGATACTTGATGATACAGCTCTAGGTGAGTGCTTTTCTTTTCTAGAACCAGGACGATATCAGTCTTGAAGAATAGCTTTGGTTCTTGACGAATTGGTCTTTTACCAGTGCCTTGCTTTTTTCCTGCTTACGTCTCACCTCTATCTTTCAGTGCAGTCAAGAATTTCAATCGTAAATGCACCTTTTTGTTTTTTTTTTTTTTGGTGTGTAAAAGTCATCCAATGACATCTCCCGCCCTTCGGCGGAGCGGAAGATAGTGTCAGATTTTATTGGTGGTGGGAAATCATTAAATGACTTTTTCCTCTCTAGGGTGGAATGCGAGGATGTTTCAGATTTTTATCAACTAAAATCCGCCTGTGTCATTCAGTTGCCTTTTCTGTTCCAAAGCAATGGTAGATCTTTTAATTTTTTTAGCTAGCACCGGCCTTAAGTTTAGTAGATTTACTTAAGTGCCTACCGCGAAGGACACAAATATTTTGAGTAATGTTTTCCACTTTGAAAAAATATTACTAAATTAACCTATGTATCTAAAAGGTTGGACAACTGTGAGTCGGACTCGCACTCTGAGAGTTTCGTACAAACTTACCTATACATATAAACAGTTCAGTTCCCGAATTGAATCTCGAAGATTTTTCCGAGTTGCAATAAAGTGTTTTTTTTTTTGTGAAGTAATTAAAAATTTACAGTTTTTCATTTATTCCTATATCTATGCTATAAGACCTTGCATTTTTTTATTCGTTAACTTAGAAGTTTGATTTTTTACAGCTTCAAGGGACTGCAGATCTAAATATATTGTTTTAATTTCAACTTAATACGTTCGCGCGTTCCCGAAATAAAGGGCCTTACAAACAGAAAATAAAGTGATCTTATAAGGCTTCCATTTTTTTCTTTTTAGGTACGGAACCCTAAAAGGGAACAATAGACGAAAATATATAATAAACTGGATCCGATATCGCTCATCATCGCAACGCTTTGAAACGAAAAGAAATACTCAGCAACACTATTTAATTACTTAATCTATAACGTCAATAAAACATTTATATCAGTAATAAATCACCAGAATTTAGTGCCGTAGACATCTTATTAATTAGTGATTTATTTACCTTAACTTATATAATGGATGTATGCATGAAACTTGCGTAACAAGTTTTTTTTATTATTGCTATTGCAAAATGTCACTAAGTTATAAATCTTATCGAAGTACGTCATACTAGTTTTAAGAAAAATGGGACCATAACCTTCATTATTCTACTGTATAAATACCATGAACATGCTACTGCAGCGCTACAGCGCTGTGTGTTCATCGCATTGTGCATGAGGGCACAGCTTTATGCTGAGCGTTCGGCCGTTTTGCACGGATGTGGCGCATATCTTTCCTTTAATATGTTACGTTTGTCTATTTTTTAGTTGCGTCTTCCCGTGTAAATAAACTGTTTTTCTTTCTTTTCTTTTCTTTCTACTATCACGAGTGTCTTTAGAGGAGCCGTGGGAGCCTCATTTTCAACCTGCCGCAAGTGAAAAATTCACATATGACCTTCAGTTGCTCTTACCAAGGGAACATCTTTGAACAAACTGCGGATCAGTGTATTTTTAATATCGCGTGGATATCATCACACATGCGGAGTTGCTCCGCATGCAGAAAATTTCTAAAGGCCAAAAAACGCGTCCCGCGTGCGTATTGCACGCATTACAATAAATACTTGTTCGAAAAGAACATTTGTGGAGGCTACGCATGCGGAGCAAATCCGCTTGCGCGATGAAATTTGCACGATATTAAAAACACCCTTACGGTCGACGCCTGCGAGGGCTGCGGAATGTTCAAAGATGTTTCCTTGGAAAGAGCAACTGAAGGTCATATTTAAATATATTCAGTAAAAAATTTACTACTTACAGTTCATTGACCTCGATCAGCTGACGTTTACTTAAAGAAATCAATTTCGTACATGCGTAAATTAATTCGAGTTTAAAAAAAAAACTTTAATTTTTATCTTTACAAATCGATAGGGTTTCATGTACCGAATCTACCCTCCGCGGGATTAAAACGACCAAAATTTAACGGTGTATAATAACTTCACAGAGATTACGAATAAGTGTTCTATTATCAGGGTATCTTAACTGGACTTGACTTATATACCTGTTTCAATCTACAATTATACCATAGACACGGCTCATATGGTATTTAATGAGACAAAAGTTTTAGTACTATCTAGACTTTTTCATCAAATTATCAACAGGCTAAAGAAGTCCACTCAGATCCCAGGAGCCTAAGTACTTCTCAAGTAATAGATGCGACCTCACAATACTAGCCATTTTGGATTTTTGACAATTATATTGTTGTGTCATCAATGTCACTTTCCAAAAATCAAGGTCCAGGTCCCAGGTCAAGACATGGTCTCCAGTAATACAGGGTAGTATCAATATCAGTCCTGCTATATCAGTTATAACGTCAGTTTGTTAGAAATGATTGGCAAAATATTGCAGAGGACAGGGATAAATGGAAAGAACTTACTAACTTAGATTTAGATTTATAACGATAAATATGTTAAAGGAAATCGAAAATAAAACCTTTTTATTTTATTTTCTTTACTCATTGAATATGCATATAAATTACATTTTTAAATATATTTAAAAAAAAAAAACATGTATAAATATAAAAAATTGTGTCCCACTGGTATCGGGAACAGGGTGCATGCTACATGCATGCATGGTCAGGGCTCCAGAGAAAAGAACCTCCTAACAATACGAGCTGTGTCCAGGAGAATCGCTTTCCGAATCAAGCCCTTGATCCAGCCACGTAACGAAAGCCTCCTAAGGTGTTGGTTGAGGCTCTCTTATTTTATTTACCAATATCAGTTTCAGAGGGTTCTACAGCCGTTTATATAAAGATTGAAGAACTATTTAAGCTTTCTAAGAATATGGCCAATTTTCTTCTCATTTTATTTTATAGTTTTATAAAGACGGCATTACACTGATTCATTATATTTTAGTACCGTGATATCTGTAATAACGACTCCTAAAGAAGAATATTATTACCCTACCATGTAATGGGCTTAGTAAGAAATTGCAATAATAATCTTAACCTGTTGAATACCGTAATTAGAGACACAATAGAAAGACATTAGGTGTGCGGACGCCGGCGTCCTCTCGGGGAATAATGAATTAAAGCGTAAGTACAAAGCATCCGATGGATGCGGGACTCGCAGGACTGTTCATTGTGGTGACATTTGGGGAGGCCTTTGTCCAACAGCCTGGCCTGTGTCTGTGGCTTGTTGGTCTAGTGGTTAGTGGCCCTGACTGCTATGCCGGAGGTAGTGGGTTCGATTCCCACCCAGGAAAAATGTTTGTGTGATGAGCACAATCATTTGTTCTGTGTCTGGGTGTTATCTATCTATAATATGTATGTATTTAGAAATATATAAGTATGTATATCAGCTGTCTGGTACCCATAACACAAGCTCTGCTTAGCTTGGGACTAGACGGTGTTGTGTGATAGTTGTGGAGTATATTATATTATATTATTAGTGGACGACTTTGGGCAGAAATGATGATGATGATGATGTAAGAACAAATTACGGTTGGTGAATAACATTAATGTGTGTTCGAAAAAAGCCGAGTGACATAGTGATCACGTGCTGCCGAGCATAGCAAGGCATGGGGGAGAGCAGGAGACCAAAACATTGTAAACCTCTGCGTCTTTTAAAGGGTTTCTTCTCGAATACAGGTTCTGAAGTAGCTTTTGCCGCAGCTTCGCTCCCAAATCCACAGGAACTGAACATTTCTTTAGCATAAAAAACATAACTATAAAAATTACCTATTTACTTAGCGACGATGTTACTTTTCGCTCACTTTTGACAGTGTGTCTACTAATGAAATAATTTCCGTAATTGATTGAGGATTTTTATTGTGGTGTTGCCAGATGGCAAGCAATGATTTGGTCAAGGATAGAACATGCTTGTCTAGAAATAACCTATTCACTCTTGACTCCAAGACCTCAGGTTATATACTTTCCAAACGGAAATGTACAAAGAAATACTGGTCTTGATTGAATGTAGTTTTATTGGTTTTACCATATTCAAGCAATATTTTACACCTATACGATACGACTTCAATAAACAGTCTATCGGCAACATAGAAAGTAAACTCACATTTTACAAGTTCCTTTCACATAAAAAGCTTTGTGCTTAGTACCTATTAAACTACCCCGGAGTTTACTTAATTAGCGCCATTATCTCCTCCGACAACTTTGGTCAAGTTTATAACAAAGATAACCAGTTTACAAAGCAACGCTGTTAATTCAAACTACTTAATAAAATCTAATATAATATGTATTATGTGGGCGAAATACCTTTCTAAATTAATATTAATGTAATTTTAATCAGCACGCTCAATAAATTATATATTAACCTTACAATGACGAAATTTATAAAGTTTTATTAATATGTTTTATTTGATTCGACCGCCATTTTTAAATGAGCTTTTTTAAAATTCCATTTTTCATGTTACCCAATTTAGAAATTGGTTTACGTAAACATCTTGAGTTTTAATTGGAACTAAAAATATTTTTCTTTAAATAGTTGTGCTTGCTCTGCTCGTGAACGCTACCATTCAACTCGTGCGCAGCGGACAAGTTAACTTGCTTTATCGTAAAGTCATTAATCAAGTCTCACACTTAGCCTTTAATAATTATAATTAATAATTTTATCACCTATTCAGCTGGGGTATGTTCAAGCTCACCACTTGACAGGGTTCACATACTGTAATAATTACCGATTTATCATACACTAGCTGCTGCTAGTGACTTTGCCTGTGTGAGTGTAGAAAATTATCCTTAGGGATTTTATTTAAATTGATATAAACTAGTGCTAGACTGCAATCCCAGTTGATGGTAAGCAGTGATGCAATCGTTGATGGTTAGGTGCATTAGTTTATTAAGAAAAACATTATTTTAAGATGAAAAGGATCCTATGTACTATTCCAGAACATAGTCTCCTCTTGGTATACGGGTTTCTTCGAAGTTAGAAGTTTAGTTTTTTAAATATTTTTAGAAGAATTAGCGTCAGTTATTAATGATTTGAAATACGAAATATAGTGTAGTATTAATCATAAAATTGACTTGATTATTGAACAATTTTTATTGTATCTACGTCATCAATTCTTTTCTTTTAATAATTATTTTAACTATAAATTTTAGATATAGGTAGGTAGGTACTTTACAAATATTAAACAGATTATATTATCTAGAAATTTGATAATATATTATATTTGAAAAGTGTATAAACAGACTCACTTTTATTTTTAAATAGGTACATATTTTTCCCCACACTCGGAATATCTCGCATGTAATCTCACATACACAATACACCCAGGCCCGGAACACCTATCTATAATTACAAATATTTATTTGGTGCGGGATTCGAACTCACGATACATAGCTCAGCAGTCAATCGCTCAACCATGCTGTCAATATAAACGCGTAGAAAAATCCAAAAATAATAGATATCTGTCCCGAGAAAATTAATTCCGACTACATCACAACCCTGATTACCCAGAACTACTATCAAATTACACAGAAACATTGTAAACACGGTCCTTCATCACTGATATTTCTAATTGTCACTAGGAAGACATAAATACGTTAAAAGATTTTCGATAACACTCTAGATTCAGATCGACACAACTCGGTTACAAGAAATCGACTCTAAGTCTTAGCAATAAATCTTCCGAAGTAACCAGTCCTATTCAGATTCCTGCTTTCGAATTAGACTGATATTCTTGTTTATTATAATATGATTGTGCCATCAATATTAATAATTATTATTTACTCCACAGAATTTTTGACTGGCCTGTTGGTCTAGTAGTTATTGGCCCTGACTGCTATACCGGAGGTCGTGGATTCGTTTCCCACCCAGGACAAATGTTTGTGTGATGAACATGATCATTTGTTCTGTCTGGGTGTAATTTATCTATGTTATGTATGTATTTAGTAATATATAAGCATGTTTATCAGTTGTTTAGTACTCATAACACAAGCTCTGCTTAGCTTGGTACTAGATGGCGTTGTGAGATAGTTTAAAAAAATGTAAAAAAAGAGTTAGGTGCTATTACATGCTTGATATAATCCTTTTTTGTTTCAATACTCTTTTTTTGTAGTGTCAAACTTATACTGACTTAAACCCATCTTTGTTCTTTCAGTTACGATTTGCATTCCAGTGCTGCGGTAAATTTTTAAAAAAATCTTGCAGGTTCTAACAATTCCCTAGTAGTATCTACTAGGAGTAATGTTGCAAATACAAGTAGGTAATTGTACTTAGATTTTTTTTTATTGAACTGTTTATTTTTCTAATGCACCTTGTCATTGATTTGTGACAACTTGACTATTTTGCCTTTTATTTAGTTGTGAAAAGACTAACACCCGATTTCTAAATTAAGGATTTATCACGGTTTTAACTTAAAATAAGCAATGTCAAAGAAATCTGCAAATTATGTCCAACATCCTCTAGTTCCATCGCACATGGTCTGCAGTTTTTTAAATGAGTACTCTTCAAGTTACTTATCGTAATTTGTTAATTTATAAAAAAAATATATTTTTCTTCTGCTTTAATTATATTTTTATTTTTAATTGATGGCGTACATGAAAGGGCCTACCTCTTTCATGTAGATTTATATTAATGAGTCTTGTATGTCACGTCTCACGTTGTTATTATGTTTGTCCTAGTGCCAATTTCAATTAATTTTAAAAATTTCATGCCAAATTTTGGGCAGAAATATATGGCCCAACGGTTATATTTTTATATTCTAGGAAATATGATTTATAATTTTATTTTGATTTGATAAAGTTTTCTTGTCAACTGTACATCAAGAAGTAGTCTGGCTACCAGCCAGTATTGTTAGCCAGTGTCTTATGGGATTTAGAATATAACAGTATCAGTGTTACCATAGTCAAGCTTGTGATACAGATCTAACTGTATTTATCGGTCTATTCTTTTTAAAACTGTGCATAAAGATTTAGGTGAAGGAACTTTGATGTGAGCTTTCAATTTCCTGACTGGATTGATACCTCACTCCAAGGTCCGCCAACATCATCATCATCATTCCGCCGTAATCATCCAATATTCCCCCGACCCTCACCAGATCATCGGTCCGGTTTTGGGATACCTTCTAACCTTAGAACGTTTTGGCTCCAGTGACTTTCTATGCCTTGCCCACTGCCACATAAGTTTGGCGAATATTTGGACTATATCAGTAACTTTGGGTCTCCTGTAGATATCTCCATTCCTGATGTGATCATGAAAGGAAATTCCAAGCATAACCTTTTAGGTGACTTTAAAACTTTGATGTGGTCCATTGTGCCGACGTCGATGTTTTAGAACCAATGTACCCAAGCCAAGCTCAGTTTATCAAACTCAGTGCACCATCATTACTAACTAATATTAACGAGGATAGGATTTCTGCTAAAATCCTTTTATAACACTGAAGACTTAGCAGCTCCTATTTGATGGTTTTTGCTTAGGTCTTTTCGTAAATACTGATGTCCAGTTGAAAATTAAAAACAAAAGTATAAGTGCGAAGTTCACTCACTAAGTCTCCAACTTGTTAAATATTTCAATGCCCAATTCCGAAGAATACATATCTGCTTTATGTTAAGGATGCAATAACAACACATTTTATAGCTAAATAACAACAAATAGCAACAATTTATAGTGTGTTAATGGACACATAAATATCCGAACTCAAGATACAATCGCTTGTTTCAAACAAATTAATTACCCTCAATAATTCTGCTTTCATCAGTCTCATATCTTAGAAATAAACGGAGACAATAACACTGCACAATGTCCCCTTCAACATTAATATTATATGAATGAATATTAAACCACTAAATATCCGGAAACATTACAAGTCTGACCAAACTAGATGTTTAGAATAAGCCATTCATTCTGTTTATATCATCCAGGTATAATGTCAACGAATATACTGTAGGCGTATTTCGTAACTTAGATTTAGACCTGCTTTCTCGATTATTGTAATGAGATTGGCTTGTTGATCTAAAATAATGTTACTACTGTTGAAATTGAGGTCCTGAGCCCGATCTTTGGATTGTCTGAAGGATGATTGGTTTACTCAGTACTTCATCGCTCAGTCTTCATTTTGCTGCTCAGAAGTAACTTCGAAGAGTGTCTTCATTTATATGTGATCCTTTGGTGCCAATAAGTTGTTTTTTTTTTTATTTTAATATGTGGACATCACTAATGATTTCCACCCTGCGACGGTCACCTATCTGAGTCTTTCACACTCTTACTGATTAAAACCACTTGTTAGACTGCATTTAATATTGGAAGGGGCTTTCTCCAAAAGTTCATAACTTGACTAATAAATTATTATCATCGGTTTCTTGTTTGTCATCTCAATTTGTCTATGTGAGTTCAACAGAACGTCTTTTTTTTCTGTATATCTCTACTATAATTAGTCATCTTATCAGAAGTTACCATTATATTTCTCGGAGTTAATTATCAGTGACTTTGGTTTTTCTTTATATAGCTCATACATCTAAAAATGAACTGTATGAGCTAAAAACTTTCTTCACGACAGTTTTTTTACTTTTCCGCATCGCATACTTATAGCTCATATATTTTTATTGGAGTATGATGGAGTATTAGATTGAACATACCTTTGTTCTTTCAGTTACTTTCTAGAGTCGCAGTAACTCTTCCGAACAACCCGCAAACCTACCAGACATCATCAGTCTTAAGCGGCCCCGTCTTATTGCTGTTTCATATAAATCAATTTCTATACAAATTTTCAGACAATCAGTGTCTGCTACATTCTTAGTCTTTCACAAAAAGTGATCTAACTATTTATCTATTCTCATCTTAGCTGCCTGCCTTTCATTCATTACTGTTTCTACAGAAACATGCTACACGTCTGCCAATCCAAAGGAGGAGTACAGACATGTTATTATGTTAAAAGACGCGTGACCTAAATATGGGCACTTTTATCTCAAATTTAGCTCAAGTTCAAATCATACGAGCTCTTTGAACGTTATAAAATTATCTGCATGTGTATTAGAAGTGATTTCTTTTATGATGTTAGAAGGTTTGGTTATTTATTCTTCGGTAGGAGTAGGTCATCAAAGGGGTTGTGTTATTTTATTAACTGCTGTTAAAAAATGGATATAATCATCAGGTGCCTTACCATTGCGTGTTAAAATGTACAAACGAGAAAGAGCTATACATCCTATTATAGCTTTAACAGTCTAGTTAACGTCGTGAAATGGTCGTGTTAAAAACACGTGTTCGAAAGTTGAATTGTAAAAGAATTATTTGTTTAATAAAAAACCTTTCCTATAGATACTATGGATGCTATCTTAATATAAGAGCATGAATTCGAAAGTTGAACTATAATAAGATTATTTTTTTAATAATAAAACCTTCCGGACCGGCCATTGTGGCGACGCTTGGGGGAGGCCTATGTCCAACAGTGGACGTCTTTTGGCTGAAATGATGATGATGATGAATAAAACCTTTCTGAAAGACGCTTCTGATGCTAACAATCATCTTCTGAGCATACGATTTTACGAAGAGGAACAAAGAGTGTAGATGCAATCATATCACGTTGTACATAATTATAATTATCGTCATATTACCTACATCTTTAACAATAAGTTAACAAATACTACGCAATTGTAACCAGTGTCTTTTCTAGATAGACAACTTCCAAAGATTCGTTTTTGACTTCAGGTCTTGATCTAGAAACGCCATATCCGCTACAGCTTCTTAGTATTTCATTCACTTAATTTCAACAATAGTGGGCTCAATAAAGTGACTAATTTAATAGCAGTACATATAGCTACATCAATTCAATATACAGCATTAGTCGTACAGGAAATGCAATCAATTATGTACTTTATACTACTTTTATAATAGATCCACATTTGTCAAGCATTGTAGTTTTAGAGCAGGGATTTCAATTAGAGGTATTGAGGTGAGCGGGCAAGGCAACATTGACATATGTTTTGACATTTCAATCATTGTTACATACTAACGGATAGCGAATAAATTGATTTGTGTTTTAGTACTATTTCTTTTCGTGGTAAGTGGAGCTTGCAAGCCTAATATATCATGCATTGAACATACAAGTTTATAAAAGGGTTAGTACCTACTGTTAGAAAAATACATATTTGTTAAAACCTTCATGTATCTATCTCCATTTTTTATGCTCAAAACGGCATTTTCATGTGTAGGATGATGTTGATCATTTCTCTCATTCAGAACATTTAAGGCAGGCGTGAAATTTTCTTACGCTCTTGTATAATTAACTCTGTTTGCAAAACCTTTTATTGTTTTCGTCTTAGTATGGTCTGCAGTGTTCAGTACACCTTCACTGTAAGCATGCAGAATACCCTCAGGTTTAATTGGATAAACTTAGACAATTAGAATTACTTAGCAGAGAAAATTTCTTGCATCACCAGCTTAGGTCTAAAGAAAATCCAAGGCATCTTTATTATCAAATAAAGCTTAGCTAACGAAGTCTTCCACATTACTATTCTAGATTAAGCCCACTCAGTTAGGCACTGGTAATAAATAACACGTACATTTGACACCCTCAGAGCATTTCTCTAGTAAGTTGGGAAAGAGCGCTGGCTGCTCCGGTTGCTGGTGAGGCGGTGACACAGAATTCGCCGGACCGGACCGGATCGCCCACCGGGCAGCGACCGCACCATTCATAAATATCGACCACGCAATTACGCAATTTAGATTAACACTTAGTAATGGTGTACTGAATTAAAACGCGTTTAATAGAGATAAGAGATTGCGCGGAAATATTTCTGGATGAAGGTTAAGGAACTCTGCGCAGTCACAGCCCCTAACGTTTATTATGGTGTAAATAAAACCTACAATTGTATGGCAAATGAATTGAGTAGATTACTGCCACTTGATACTGGTTTCGTTTTACCCATTACAGAAGGTATAAGCAACAAATTGTATAAATACAAGTCTTAAGTGTTAGAAGTAGGTTTTATTTCTGATACTGAACTGTAGAGGTTCGATAACGTTATTTTATAGTGAAATTCTTCTATTATGCCATCGGCAATAGTCCACAGCTCAACTGATTGTTGACCTGTTGTTGGCTTACTGCGACACCAAGTGTATTTACAATGCATTTTCTTTTGACCTCTGAAGCCCTACCACGAGCTCGAGATTCATTTGACGACCTAAACTGATCTGTTAAAGGGATGGAGTTATATAAGTAGTGAGCTTCATCTCTCTGTTCACAGAAACCCCAGTTCTTTTCTAGCTCAAAAGTCAGGGCTTCAGATATGGTTGTACATGAGTAATTTATAAGCCAATAAATATTTGAAATTTGACTGACTTATATCATTGCTGTAAATCCAGTGGAAAGATTCACTGCTGTTCATAGGCTTACTCCTTGGAGCGAACTAACGCTTGCGTTGCCACATGAATTGATCTTGATTCTCGCATGCAGCCGATTTTCGAACACCTCGAGATAATAGGTTTATTTAATGGGACTAGCTCTACATTTGATATCCAGCTATCCGCACTGAGCCTGCGTGGTGGATTACGGCCCATTCCCTCTCCTAGAGAGGAGGCCTGTATTCCAGCAGTGGGAAAAAAAGGCTGATGATGATGAGCTCTACATCTTCCTCTTCACCATCACCGTAAGGTGATGGTGAAGAGGCTGCTTGCAGAATGCTTGGTGAAGAGGCTGCTTGTAGGTGATGGCTACAAGCAATCCCGGGCGCATCACTGTAACGATGTCTTTAACACATCTCCTTTTAGTTAGTTATATATAATTTATCTAAACAAACAGAATATACTAAAATATACCTACATAAAAACTTCCAGACGAAAGCAATGTGGATGAATCTTTTAACGCCATATTTTAAGATATAGGTAGAAGTTTTTGTTTAAAGTGCATAGGTTAGTATTAGTATAGTTAGTTAAATTATTTAATACTGCTTAGTTGTAATAAACATGAATGAAACAATAATAACTAAGTTTATTCGAGTAATGATTTTAAGGGCTGATTTCATCATTCAATATAAAAACTTAGTTCAACTAAACTGAGCTCAGCGTAATCTAGTTTAAAGACCCGTGTCGTAATCATGGGCGACTACGAAAGAATTGAAACTGAGTTTAGCGTAAACTAGGTTCAAGTCATTGCGGTGAAACGCAAAATGAAGCTATAATCTCGATTAGTCGCTCAAACTGCGTTTTGTTTGAACGAATCGCGATTAGTTTATTGGTGAATTTGGCTCTAAGGGTTGATTTCATCATTCAATATAAAAACTTAGTTCAACTAAACTGAGCTCAGCGTAATCTAGTTTAAAGACCCGTGTCGTAAAATGGGGGACAACAAAAGAATTGAATCTGAGTTTAGAGTAAACTAAGTTTAATTCATCGCGGTGAAACGCAAAATGAAGCTAAAATCTCGATTAGTCGCTCAAACTGCGTTTTGTTTGAACAAATCGCGATTAGTTTATTGGTGAATTTGGCCCAAAGTGTCCTAGCTATAAAACTTAGATTAAGGTCGCATGCATTCTAGGAATAGTTGAGGCCAACTTAGATATGTTTAGACCTGCTAATTCACCAGTTATTTTAGGTTTGATTACTAAGACGGAAGATATATACATTTACGTTAAATTGTTCATCAACATCATCATCAGCAATTCAGCCGAAAGACGTCCACTGTAGGACATAGGTCTTTCTTTAGTGTCGTCACAATAAACGGTCATTTGCGTCTCGCATCCATCGGATTCCCGCGACCTTCACCAGAGTGCCTAGTATGAGTTTGTTTTACGTAAACGCGATCGACACGTTTATGACGTTCGGCGCACCGATTGGCCTACTTGAAGCTCTTAGCCAATCAGAGAGCCAAACGCGGTAACCGTTTCGATCGCATTAACGTAAAAACAACTCGCACTCAGCACACAGGTCATCAGTCCACCGTGTGAGAGGTCTTTCAACGCTGCGTTTTCCGGTACACAATCGCCACTCCAGAACCTTATCCTTACCCACTGCTATTTTGTATGTCTTTTTTTCCGAAGTGTGGAATGGAAATCGCAAAAATACTTTTCTCGCTCAAGGATGGCCAAGAGAGCGTGTCAGACTACCTAACTAAAATCCAAGGCCCCACGGCGTCGTCACCTTCCGGTTGGCGCAGGTGCTGACCGAACACGGCAAGTTCGGTCCGTACCTGTACAAGATTCGTGCGGAGACGACGCCCGGGTGTCGCCACTGTGCGGACCGCCCGGTGGACACGGTGGAGCACACAGTCGAGGTGTGCCCCGCTTGGGAAGAGCACCGCCGTGTCCTCGTGGGGGCGATCGGCGGCGATCTCTCGCGCCGGGGCCTGGTTCAAGCCATGCTCCGGAGCGAGGAGGAGTGGCAGGCGGTCGCCTCCTTCTGCGAAGCAGTAATGCTAGTAAAGGAGGAGGCCGACCGCATTAGGCAAAGGCGCACACGCCGCCGTCGCCGCCGGGTTTCCGATCCCAATTTCCGGCCACCGTAGGCGCGGGCTCGCGGATGGTGGGCAATGGGTAGCTCGCTGTCCGTCCGTCCGGTAACAGACCGGTCCGAGCTCAGGTCGTCTACGGCGCGCACCGTTCCCGCGCGCCTCAAGGAGTTGTCAGCAAACTGTAGGGGTCCAGCAGGGCCGAAGCCTACTGGGGCCAAAGGTTATGCGAGAGTGTCACCACGGGCCCCGGGACAAAGGCGAGGAATGGAAAGGTAGGTTTTTAGTCAGTAAAAGTCTGACACTGTTTCCCGCCCCACCCAAGGGCGGGATTCGTCATTGGATGATTTTACCTACCAATAAAAAAAAAAAAAAAAAAAAACCTATGTTCCTTCAGCCATTTGAGTTCTAAGGCTACGGAAACACTTAGGTACGTAAAATTTTTTATTTACTTGATATATTCGTAAACTAGGGCTTGACTACGATCCCACTGGATGATCCCACTCATGCGTACGTTTATGTGTAGGTACGATTGTTACTGCTTCACGCGCAAACTGCTGACAGGATTTGGATGAAATTTCACACGGGATAAAGTAATTAACACATTGCCACGGGTAGACCATGATCTATGGTAGTTCTAGGTCATGACCTAGAATAGCACACAGAATGCTTTATAGCAGGGGTGGCCAACTTAATTCGAACCACGATCTACCGTGTACTGATTAGACTCTGTGAGATCTACCAATTATAAAATAAATTTACGAATGAGAAAAAAAAACCGAACGATCGCGAAAAAAGTCAAAAAGGAGATTTTGCTAGAACAAGACTCTCTTATTCTGACCTTACATGCTTAAATTATGTATCTCTACACCATATTACCACGAATAACATAAGTGTGATTTTTTCTCGACAAACCAGAAGTTACGGGGCAACCAGGTAATAGGATGTAGTGAGAGCGGCGAATAATAGCTAGTTGCCCCATCGCGACATTCTTTTGGCTTAAAAATAAACATGGTTGCCAAGATCGACTAGATTAACTGCCGAGATCGAAAGGTCGATCGTCACCGACTGGTTGGCCACCCCTGCTTTATAGGTTTTCGGGGAGCATATTCCCTTGAAACAATCTCTTACTTTCACGCGGGCAACGCCGGTGGTAGAAACTAGTAGTCTAACATATGCCAGATGTTATAAAAATGTAATATTGTGATGCTAAACAAATTAGTACTATGAACTTCTTTTTTTTTTGCAGATTTTTATTTGATGGCAGCCTGCTTCTTTTCCAAGCAAAGATGTCACATCGCAAAAACTTGAATTTTTCCTAGATAATATCCACAAGATTCAAATATCTAGAGAATGTTTCAAAAACATCTAGTTAAAGATGTGGAATAACGCCGAATTCACGTAAAATCGGTTGTGTGGAAAAGTTTCTCAGGTTAGACGCTCTTAAATAGTATCGATAGTGAAGTCAGCTTGAAGAGCCAGATGGAATTATTAACTAGAAACCCGCCCCGACTTCGCGCGGGTTGAAATTGTACACAAATATTTTTCGTTTATAGCTCTTCCTACTGGTGAAAACTGCATCAAAATCATTGTGTAGTCTAGGAGTTAATGGATAAACATATTGCGACAAGCGATTTTGCTTTATATTATGTTAAGATAAAAAAAAAAAAAATACGGAAATAACTATTTAATGTGTTTATTTGAATTGAAAGACATCACTTCAGATGTATAATTTTTCTCCACAGCTGGAGTTAGCTCTTAGGGCTACACAAACTACGATGCGATACGATGCCGCTTCGTAAAAACCTGCGATGCGAATTGCTGCAATGTGATTTTTGCGGTATAGCACCATGCATCGGTTCAGGTGACCATCCAATAGGATGTTTACGATGCGACATCGCATTGCAGTTTTGTGTTCGGGTTCTTATAATCCTTCCAATCTTTAGTATCTTATTAGATTATCTAAATTAATCTTCACAACCCGAGGCGTCGGTTTACTCGAGCATCGATACACTCATTCAACCGTTCCATTCAAATGGAAAATATTTCGAAATATGAACACAGGCCTAAGGCATGCCATGACATTGTATTTACATAAAATAATTAATATTTTGCTATCTCTATATAAACGAGTGTTAAACTAGTTAAACAAGATCATATCTCCGATTCATTTGTATTAGAATTACACTAGAACGTATTACAAACATAAATATAATTTACGAGTATGCGATGGCGCATAAATTCGATCATAAGTAGTGGAGTCGTAAAGTAAATCTTAAAAGACAATAAGCTCAGGCGTTGGTCGACAGCTCCACGACTACAATACCTACAATAGCCCGTCGATTTTATATCGATTTATAAATCATATCTCCCGAAACTTTTATAGCTGTCTAAAGCTGATTGGACACTCAAACACTATAAAATAACGTATTAATAGCCCTACCTATTATGTTAAGATAAGTCAATAAACGACAATAAAACATTGCTTAAATAGGATTTATTACTGAAGATACGTTTCAAGCAAGTGATATAATCGCGGTCGAAGCAGATGTTGTTCAATACTCACATTATCAAAATGTAGAACAGAAGAGGCCCTTGAAGCATCATGGCGGCACTGTATCGATTCACACACGATCACCGTAACGAAATATCACTTATTGAAAGCGAGTGTCTATAGTGAAATGATACCACTGAGTCACGCCACAGATTTAGCATTAGATTGAAAAATACCACTTGATTGAAATTCGAAGAACTGTACATAGATTGGTTGTGTTGAAGACAAAAGTTTCATTTTCCGTGCTTATGTGACGCCGGCCATCTCGCAGACAGCTTAAGGGAGCGCCAAAGACCTGTGAAGAGAGAAAATGAGTAAATTATTCATATCTGACACTGAATGCAAAAATAACGTAAATATTAAGCGTTTGCTGTCACCAACTCCGACTCAAGCGGCGCCAGTGGACAGATATTAAACATTATTACTACCAAATATGGCAACCGTTTGTCTGACTGTTTATGATAAAGTGGACTGGTATATCCGGCTTCTATTGCCCTTAAAACTACGCTTTTTACGCCTACAGCAAGTCAAGGTTAGTGTCAAACAACTATTTCTCAACCTCGTAGTACTCCACCATCATACATCAAATATACATTTTCTACGCAGACATTCCCGACTTCATTCGTGACTATAATTACACCAAGGATAAGACATGAAGTATGAGAGCGTGTTATATCGACTGAAGCTATAAAAATAGAGAAAATATCGACAACATTCAATGATCGATTACTTTCTGACGCAAAACCAATAACTCGGTCTATAAATCCTGTATATCTGAAGGGCATGACTTCCCTCACATTATACAAATAAATAGCTGGCAAGACATGTACTAAGATCTTTTTACATAGTATGAGTAAGATGACAGCAGGATGAAAATATGCATATTTAAGGTGAGAGAAAAGGATAAGTAGCATCCACATCCAACATTGTTTTAATCTGACAGCTGTCACCCGCACCATCCTATAGCAATTGTAGTGTACAATTTGCCTCACACATTGCTTGGTCTTTTTATTTGAAAGATGCGACAGAACCTAATTTGTCACTGCGCAGTATGACCAATATGTCTTGGTAGTTCGTGGTGCTGCTTACAAATGTAAATGTCTATTAGCTGTCAAATTAGGAACACTGTAGTTCCTTATATTGTCGCATCCCATAGTACAGAGTTAATTTTGGATAGAGTATATACTCTCATATCGTTGTTCAGTTTATAAACGTACTTGGAATAATATTAACAAAATATCATTATGACTAAACCCAGAGGCTCCATGATTATTTCTCTTTATGGAAAATAATATTAATTATTATGACTTATGTTTTCTTTTGTAAGCGTTTTCTGATAGCTATAACCTAGGAGTCTTTAAGTCATAAGTGAAATAAGTTACGTCTAGGTAAGCCCACTACATCGTCGCTTTCCATCAGATGAGTTAGGGCCGATTTCATCATTCAATATAAAAACTTAGTTCAACTAAATTGAGCTTAGCTTAATCTAGTTTAAAGACCGGAGTCGTAAACATGAGCGACAACAAAAGAATTGAAACTGAGATTAGCGTAAACTAGGTTTAATTCATCGCGGAACAAACAAAATGAAGCTATAATCTCGATTAGGCGCTCAAACTGCGTTTTGTTTTATATAATCGCGATTAGTTTATTGGTGAATTTGGCCCTTAGTGGTCAAGCGCGAGTTTATTAAAATTATATACATATATATATATCAGTAGGTTGAACAGGAAAATATTTGATGAGAAGTTCATTGCCTGACCATCATAGTAACCAAGTATAAATCACTTTTAAAATACCTACTTAAACAAGCAGAAAAAATAAATACTATCTACGAATCGTAGTAACACTGCTCCAAAATCTCATCGATATTGTATAGATGTGGATAATGACAAAAAGTCCACAATAAATAGGTAGGTAGTCATTGAAAATTAAAATACAAGTATCAACGACATACCTGCCAATGATTCACAGTACATTGTTATGGGACGTGATCTTATAAGAGATCAAATAGCTGTTACCCGTAACTGAGTGTCCTACGAAAAAATATATATGTAATTAACAAATTTTTTACCTGTTTCATCGAATTTTACTGGTAAGTTTTACCGAGAGTCCAATTTGAATACATCGGTCTTGTAGACACGATGATTGTCATAAGAAAATAAATGAGCGTCAGATTTTTTTTTAAACTCTGGTAGGTACATACTTGCAGACCACCTGATTGTAAATGGCTACCGCCCACAATAGATACTCAAAATACCAACGGTATCTCAGATTCTTTGGCTACCATCAACCATTGTAAGCATGTTTATAAATTTCTAAATAAATAATATCCGCTATACAAAAAACTTAAGTCATGGAGAACTCCTTCTGCGAGTTGCTTACATTTCGGAAACATATATATTCATTTAATTTTCAATATTTTTCGCTGACGAATCGGACACCAGCAAATTTATTGAAGCTGTTTAGTACAATGTCAGATAAAAAAAAATTAAAATGTAATTTAAAGAAATTTACTACCCGAAGTTGCTACCTTAAATTCAACCTAAAATAGTTTTCTTGACGATTTTTTCCATATAATTATTACATTTTAAAACTATTTTTCTGACTGTATTAAACAATGTGTGCCCGGTTCGTCCCTAAAAAAAATATTAAAATTAAAATGTGCTTATTTGAACACTGTTCAAATATATTGTGTCTGAATCGTCAGTGACTTACTTTTGCATGCCCCGGAAAATTCGTTAAGTCTGAGATGGCTAAGCGGACAAAGGGTATTTGGATTTAAAGATATCAAAGTCTTATTTACACAGAACATTAAAACACATAATACATCGTTAAATTTTGGTCGTTTTAATCCCGTGGAGGATGGATTCGGTAAATGAAACACTATCGATTTATAAAGATAAAATGAAAAAATAAAATACTTTTTTCTAAAACTCGAATTAATATACGCATGAACGAAATTAACTTCTTTAAGTAAACGAGTCAATGACCTTGTTGGAAGTTTTTGGTCGTTGCGTACTAACTACCTACAGTTCAATGGCCTCGATCAGTTGACGAAAAAATCAATTTCGTACATGCGTAAATTAATTCGAGTTGCAAAAAAAGTATTATTTTTTTTTTCATTTTTATCTTCACAAATCGATAGGGTTTCATGTACCGAATCGACCCTCCGCGGGATTAAAACAACAAAAATTTAACGGTGTATATCTGGTTACACTGGAAGACGATCCCAGCATAGAGAAAAGGCTAAGCAAATGATGACGACTTAGATTAACTTGACTATGACCAAATTAGTTGAACCCATTAAGGTTGGCCCACTTAGATCTACCTCCGTCACCTACCATAAACCTTTGATTAACATAACATCATATATTATAATAATTCCTTTGTTAGTCAATAGGCATATATAAACAATTTATTATGAGTTATTTTAAATAATAAATGATGGTATAACAATAAAATATAGCAAGGCAAGCAAGCGGTTATGAGCCAACCCAACATGTTTTAGTTTTTGCCTTTTTTGGAAATAGACAAAAAATTTCTTAGTTTTTTGGGATATTACGATTTGTTATACAAAAAAAGTAATGGATTAAACTAAAAATAACACGATAATTTCTTAGATAAGGTGCTACGAAAGCAGTAATTTAGGTAAAGTGCTGCGACAGATAGAAACATAATTATTATAAAAAAAGAGAAACTGTCTGATTGATATATCAACCCACAGCCGAAACTACTTGGACTAGGAGTATGAAATGTTACACAAAGTTTTCTTTTATGACATAGGCGAGGAATAAGACAGGATTTCTTAAAGTTCATCCCCTAAGGAGATGAAACGAGGTTGCAAAATTTGTATGAAGAAACCTACTGTCTCGCAACGAAGCCGCTGCTAGAAGCTTGTTAAATATACCTATCTGGTGAGTATTCAACCATGAAATTAGTTTCACTTCAGTCAAAAAGTCAGTTGAGCACCATAAAACTGCTGATGCCAATCAAGCAAACGAATCATTACACACTACTAAGTAATTGGTTTCTGCAAAGCGTGTTTATAATGTACTTAATTTATCAACACCACCTTATACCATGGATCCAGTTCATGACCCTGGACAACACAGTGGTGGAAATTTTCGTTAATGTTTAACGTTTTATATACTATATATTTTTTAAATCTTTACTTTGGATGGGGATTTTACCTACCATAAAAAAAAAAACTTTTTTTTTTAAGCTCTATAAAATCGTTATCCTAATAAATTCCAATCATATTTTGATTATAACTAAAAAGAAAACGTCCGAGGAAATGCCTATGTAAAATAACTAAAATATGCCAGTTTGTGTTTTTTTTAAATGTTTGTTACTTCTCGAATGGTAGAACGGATTTCGATGAAACTTGGTAAGCGGGTAAAGTACGCCCTGAAATAACACATAATTGATAATTTTTATCCTGGGAGGATGTTACTTTGGGACAATTTTTTACTATCACGCGGGCTAAGTCACTAGCAACAGCTAGTACTAGATTAGTACAAAGGACACTTTTTTATCTTGACTTAATTTACTCTTCGAGCAACCGGCAGAAGCTACTAAGAATATGTTGCAAAACTATTTGATAAATACCAAACAAATATAGCGCAGATCCTCATGATCGGCTTAATATCGCAATGTTCATTTTTGGCCGATACCCGATCCCGTCGGTTTCCCGACAACTTCCAGACGATGCGACCTGACAGGTGAGTCTCGCCAACTAATAGCAATGTGAAGCAGTCTATTCTTGGATGAAATTCTGATGCTCTTAAACGAAGATTTGTTGACATAGTATCGGAGCATCGAGTTGGGTGGAGGGAAAAGAGTTTAAGGTCGAATTCTTAAGCTTCAGGAAAGCAGGAAAAGTTATTTAATGACTTCCTACACTATGGTTTAAAAACAGGCCATAAAAATATTATTTCTAGGGTTCCGTATCTCAATCAGTAAAACATAATCCCTATAAAATCCTTTTATTAGTTTAAGGGTGCACTTATTTGACGGCCCGAACTCGTTGATGGTGCAATTAAAGTGCATGCATCTCATTCAATTTCATATACAAAAGTTACCACCAGTTCAAAGCGCATACGAATACACACCCTTATAATATAAATGATGATTTATAACGAAAAGAGCTCGTAAAATACGTAAAGAACTTTGGACATATATCTTGATAAAACCTGCTAAAATTAACTGTTAAAAATACAATAAATTAAAATGTTGAACAAAGATCTATCCCAGTACCTAAGGAAACTGTAGGTAAAGCCTAAAACTATGCAAATTAGAGGAATTTTCGCTGACTTTTGGAATTTTCTTTTTATAAATTTTAATTTTATATGGCTAATAGTTTGGCCTAAGATTTCACGGACTGTTTATTTATTCATTAATTTAGTTATTTCAAGTAACAATCTAACTACATGATAAAATTAATATATTTAAATTGCATTAGATTATAATTAGTCAGTCCGACATATTACAAAGAAATTACACAAAATCAAAATACATTTTAATTTATTTTGATCACGATCTACGACTGTCTTTAAAACTGTAATGATGAAAGAATTTTATATGTATTAAGTAGTCTTAATGTGTGGCCATTATAAGGATAATATTACAAAGGTGTTATAAACTAATGATTATGCCAAATAAGAATATATAATATAATTTCACAGGCAGGATTAATTTGATGTCTTTTAGCTCACAATTTATTCGACTTTCATTTGAATGCAAAACATCATTTTCACTTTCTGTTTTATCGTCTGGGTGGTCAACTACCATTGCAATATATTAAGCATTTTGTTGTTTATAAATTTCTGGCAGTATCAAGCGTATTGACACAAATAGCCTGTTGTCAAACTTAATGGTGACCATCGAGCACCATTATCTTTTAAACGTGCACAATTTATTACCTATCTAATGAGCCCTGTGTCATGACTGGTTTTGTCCTCACCGATGTAACTCCATAAAAGATGTATTTAGTTGAGTGATATAAAAATCCACCTACACGCGGAAACATCATAATATTAATATATAATAAGACGATAAAATTCGGGTTTTGTCGTTCTTTTTGACACTCAATCGACGATAGAGCCGTGGTTTGTAATTTCAGATGAACTACTAGTCTACGAATTTGATTTTCTTTTATCTAATTTAAATATAAATCTGTCTAATTCATCTAGGTAAATACGAACTTAATATCGATTTTCTTGATATTGACCTTATTTAATAATAATATAATTTTTGTAAGCAAGCTTTTGTTTAAAACAAATATTTAAAAATGTTATTTATATTTTATAATTTTGAAATTATCATCAGGCATTTTAGCCTATAGGTGTATACCTCATAGAATAATATCATTATGGTTAGTGAATAAGACTTCGGACTATGTTAGCAATACTTCACATTGCACTATGTTCACTTCGAGCTGTTCGGGCTGTCCGCGGAAGCGACGAAACACCACGGCTTGCGGCCTAAATTCTTCCTTCAACATGAGGGGCAGAAAGGTGTGGCATATTTGTCAAATGCGTGATGTTGACGACGTATTTGAGCAAAGATTTGGTTAACAACTCAATCAACAACCGTCCAATTTGCATGAAATAATAACAGAATATTAATCAAAAGTCAAACAAGGTGCTTTCTTTTCTGATCAAACGGCTGATAACTTATTTATTTACATACATTTAACTAGATATTGGGTCAAGGAATTTCACTCCCGTAACTTGACCTCTGGCGATAAC
Organism: Leucania comma; assembly: GCA_958295575.1. Taxonomy (NCBI): domain Eukaryota; kingdom Metazoa; phylum Arthropoda; class Insecta; order Lepidoptera; family Noctuidae; genus Leucania; species Leucania comma. The sequence continues at coordinate 12,433,395 of OY282480.1, read as the reverse complement.
AAATCAATATATCTGACATTTCAATTTGTATATTGACACGTTTTTAATCTTCTGTTATTGTTTATGTATCGGTAGCTGCGTTGAGTTTGTCTTAATAAATTTCTCTCATAGTTCGGTGTTGAAAATAATGCGCGCGCGGCCTCTACACTACAGTCTAATGACTATAAATCTTCACCTGTCTTTCACTGTATCTTTTTCTTTTGACTTTGATGTGTATATCAACGAGACGTCCTATTACACGTATTAATCTTGTGGAACCGTGATGCTAGACGGTTTTTGTTTTTATAAATTATATGGAATTTGATTTTTAAATTTATGGTGGACGTCTATGCGCTTGCATTATGAAAATTAGTACAAATTTAATTGATTATAAAACTTTTTGGTACACAATGGGCGAGGATTCCAAAAATAAGAACAAAAAGAGTCAAATAATTGCTTTTTGTTTTAAATAGTTTTTAATTAAATTAAAATTTATATATTTATTTATATAATTTAAATTCTAATGTACGAGTACCATACCCAAAGTAAAATAAATTTCACCATTATCTTATTATTGAAATGTTCTATCCCTGACCGGAATTGGAAGAAATGGTGTCAAATCATTAAAGTTACGGCAATTGTCTAAGCAATGTAACAACTGCACAAATACAAGCCATGAACCAATTTACACGACAAATATACGACCATTTAAAGACGACAATACGAACCAACAGAAACCATTCTTTAGAAATTCTGTAATCGTTCATTGACATGTTATTTCTTCAAACTATTTCGTGTCTTCTTTTCTAAACCAAATTTGTAAAGACGGAAAAATGTTCCATTTGAAAAAAGTTGTGTCTGGAAGTCGTGATATGGGCCTTATCATGACGAGTTAAAATTTCATTCGAGTAAAGAGGGTTTGAGTTATATAGCTCCATCCCCTTATCAGTCCAAAATAAGTTGTCAAATAGGTCGCGTAAACCTAGGCAGAGTTAGCCTTGGCCCATAATGTCTTCCTTCTAAAAATGATCATAATTAAAATTAAATAATAGGTATATTTTATATGTGGCTCTCGTTAATGGTCATTAACAAAACGTCAAAAGTCCATACTCGGGGTCTGCCAGCGAGCAATGGAACGAAGTATTCTCGGGGTCAAAAGGACAGATCGCATAAGGAGCAATATACTTCGTTCCAAAACAAAAATCGTAGACGTAGATAACTCAGCCGCCGAACTAAAATGAAACTGGGCACATCTGCCGCATTTTGCAACAAAATTGGGCTAAGGCAACTACTGATTGGATTCCGAACAGCAGGAACCGGCGACGCGGTAAGCCCAGAAGGAGATGGCGTGATGATTTGAACTCCTGCCTTAGGGATTGGCCAGAAGTGGCTAAGGACAGAAAAGAGTGGAATAATGGAAGGAAGGCCTTTGCCCTGCAGTGGGATACAATGGGCTCATAATAACAACATATAATAATTTTATGTGTAAAATTCTGTTTTGTTACAAAATTGGGGCGAAATGCTAGTTTATATCTAATAAAATAAAATCTTTATTTTATGCGACAACAAAATTAATGATTGTTATTATCAATTAATATATCTAGTGAAATTTTCACAGTTAATGGCGCCAGCAGCATTTGTTATTTAAGTGTTTTAAGCTAAAATCAAATAAAAATTTATTGCTGGCGTTATAATATTTCCATATCAAGTTTATTGGAAAGCGTGCCTGTTGTCTTTTAAAAGAATAAAAGAAAAATCATTTATAATCAAATTTTATTATAGCTTTTGCGTATTTATAAATAAAATACTAATAATAAGTTCAAATGCTAATGGAATCGTGTCTGTTTTTATTATGTCCTTGTTTATTTTTTATCGGATATATGCAGTCTCATAAAATCAATTGAGATGGTAGAAACACACAAGGAAATATGGAAACTTGACACGCGATCTTTTAATTTTGTTGAAAAAATAAGTAGAGAAACAACAGAAGTTTTACGTGGATTGGTTCGGAAAGGTCCAAGTTTCTTTCACTTTAGATAGTTTCCATTAAAAATATTATAGAACAGGCATGTAGAACACGACTTGATTACCTATAAATCAACTTTATTGGATCAAAACTCTACTGACTTTACCTATATACTTACATTCTAAAAACACATTAAGTACAACTATTGTGTTTTAAATTCGTGAAATTTGATTTGTAATAAATTATTGACAAGACATTGAACCTTTAAAAAACTACAAAAAAAGGCATTTATAAAAAGTTAGCCATTTAATTTTTATACACAAAAAATAGTTAATATAAACATTAAAATTCTTTACATGATCTGTATCAATTTTATGCTCTTAATTCTAATTTAATGTGGCCGTAAAATCTACTTATTCTCATTCTATCGTACAAAAAAAGTGACAACTCGTAAAAACAATTTGGAATATTTTGCGAACATTGTCATAGACAATTTTATGATTCATTTGATTGGTATCACTGACCGATTATGCAGATTACACAGTGTTAGGTAACTCGTTATCTCCTATGTTGATGTTCCTTTTGACGGTCTTAGCTCGAGTAAACATGTGATTGCGTTATTTCACGTAATCTTTGCACGAGTCGTCAAGTGAAATAACTTACCTTTTGTAACTGTTCAAGTAAAGACGCGACGTCACTATTTAACAACGAGTAACAAAACCTCGTTGGCTGTGATATTTTTTTTCCAAACCGTAAATTGTTTTGTAGAGCAACGATCGAGAATTAATCTTGATTCTTTGATAGTGCATGGAATTATAATTTTAAACACAGGTTCAAGTTCATTGTTCAAGAACATTGTCCACAATATAAAATCTAGATTCCCTTTTTGAATATTTTTTCTATTAAATATTTTTACCCGACTGCGCCAGAAGGAGGGTTATGTTTTTCGAGAGTATGTATGTATGTATGTATGTATGTATGTATGTATGTATGTATGTATGTATGTATGTATGTATAATTGTTTGGCACGCTCTGCAGCCTGAACGGCTCGATGGATTTTAGCTTGAGAGGTGTCGTTAGATTCGTATTTACTGTGAGAGTGACACTGGGTATATCAAAATAAATAAAAAACAAAATGGCGGATTTTTAGCGCCAAATTCAAATGTTTGGCACGCTCTGCGACCTGAACGGCTCGATGGATTTTAGTTTGAGAGGTGTCTTTAGATTCGTAATTACTTTGAAAGTGATATCATAATAAAATAAAACTCAAAAAATAAAAAATAAAAAACGGTAATTTAAAAAACTAAAAAACCCGACTGCTTTTCTGAGCATTCATGAAAAAGCCCTAAAACAAGAAAAATCTGGCAGTCGGGACCTATTCTAGAAAGTCAACCGTCTAGTCAATAGATTGGAGTAATCTGCAATGTAATATAGGTATGTGCTCTCAATTCTAGAATGGGTCCCGACTGCCAGATTTTTCTTGTTTTAGGGCTTTTTCATGAATGCTCAGAAAAGCAGTCGGGTTTTTTAGTTTTTTAAATTACCAAAACGGTAATTTTATGGCTATTCATCAAATCAAAAATGTTAGTATGAGTAATCCATTCTAATTTTGAATTTATCCTTGAGTTCTATACGCTATTTTAATCCTTCCCTATTTAGTTTATTACGAAGGCGTCTTTTATTGTTTTTCTCAAACAATCGCAAATTACATGTGTTGACAACTTGAATTGTATAACGTGTATTATTTGTTCGACACTGCATTAGTACATTAAATTTTTAAAATAGCATCAATATGGTTTATCAACATTGTTTAAATGTGATTACAATTTGCAATACGTTGTATTTTGAATAATAGAAACAAAACAAAGAACATGAATAGCGATCAGAAAATAAACATCTCATTCATGGTCTGTCGTAAGAACGTACTGAAGAAAAATATTCTAATACATTGTGCGATAAGCGAACGTAATTGGGTTATCTATGTAGTACCCATCTCGTAAACAAATAGATTGTTAAAAAATATACTCAACGGAGAGCAGACGTGGTTTCGTAACATACAAGTGCATAGTACAGAGATATTATGCGATCTCGTGCCTAAATAAGTCACACGAGTCGATCTTTGAGCTGTGAGATTCTTCGAAAGTATTACTGCGGCCCTGAAACGCTAAAAACAATTATAGGATTACGGAGCTTTCCGGCCACCGCGTAGGTCCGGGCATGTGGACTGCACGCCGCCTGGCCTCCGATAAGGACGTAGTTCTCGACGCGTTTTAGACATGGGGTTGCGGATACCTGGCCGACATACTCGTACCATACAATAAAAGGGGGCAACGGCGTACGAGGGCGCGTGGTGTTCCACGCGTGCCTAGCAAAATTAACGAGGGCCAATTCAAGCTGATGTCTGCCAGGACTGTGGTTTGTTCGAAGAAGATCCCATGAAAATGGCAACCGAAGGAACACTGGGTTTTAGTCAGTAAAAGTCTGCTGTTCCCTCTCACTTCACTAAATCAGAATTTATTTGATAATAGAAAAAGAAAGGAAGAAAATAAAATGTATTCGTTTCTCACAAATACAGTAGAAACAAATTAAAATAGATAAGACTGAAAGACTGCCTAACATAGTCGGAAATGGCTATAGTGTAAAATATTTAAAATATTTAAAAAAACGAATGCGTCTTGTCAAGAGGTATCATCACGTAACCCGGTTAAGGATGTCAGATAGGAAGTCGCTCCAAGTAACATACTGACAATTAATGTGGTAAGAATAGAAGACTCGATAACATACCTAGGTACTTGAGAAATGGCCAATGGTCATAAATTGTAAAATATTTGATAGGTATATAGAACGTGGAACATCTCTAGTTCCATTTAGAAAAAAAAAAAATGCCGTTCCATTGTTGAAATTTTTACGGCTCGCTGGTAGGTAGCTGGAATTAAAAACGGTTCAGAGTTTTTGCCATAAACAACAAAAAAGTATTTTTTAAAGGTGACAATGTTAAATAGATGGTGGCAAAACATGAGATAATTTTATTAGTATGGAACAAAAAAAAATGTACTTGTAAACGTCTTGGGTATTTTTTTTTTTTTAATAAAGTTACCTACTCATGAGTCATGTATAATTTATGGTGTAAAATTAGTGTTTGAACTCATTAAAATATTATTTACCACTGAGTGTTAAAAAATCAGTTCAAACATAAAAAAAAACAATAATGACAATTTAAATCGTCAAATGGTAAACATTGACTTGCTCGAATCAATTATGTTGTTCCAAGCAAAAAACGCCCAGTCCTGTCGAAAGTGGTCTATAAGTGGAATCTTTATTGATTTGACGTTTTACGAGATTTTTTTCTAATTACACCAGTTGTCCACCTTTCAATTACTGTCAGTATCGATACGATAACTGCTATTTAGAAAAATAGATCTAGTTTGTGAGGTACTAAAGTACATATTTCTTTGAATGAAATTGTTGTTTCTATCCTTCGATTAAAAGTCATTGAGTGACCGCACATGGAGACGTTTAAAAAGTTGTATTTCACACACACGCGTTATGAAATGGATGTAACTTTTGAATGCAGCCATGATTTTTGAATTAACGCAGCCTACATGCACAGTAAGGTTTTTAAGAAATAAAAATAGCGTGAAAAGATAGCAATGAGTAAGTAATCGGCTATCGATAGATCAGTGATCATCGACATTGCATTTTAATGGCCGATCGATTCTGGTTTCAGATAAATAAATGACAACTGGTTACTGGCATTCTAACGGACTCCACTTATCAAGTTAGTAGCAATAGACAAATAAAAAAAAATTGAATATAGAATTGAGTAATAAGCATCGGAAAAATAAAAGAAAACATTTTCCAGCCAGTGTCAAAGTGTCACTGTCAGTGGACGAAATGGATACTATAGTAAAAACTTTTTAGCGTAAAAAATATTGACAGATTACAAGAAATATAACCGTTTGGCGTTTCCTCTCCAGAGTTCAATGCCGTTGACACTGTTATACTTATAAACTCCTCGCATTCGTTACGTAATCTGCTCGTGTCCAATTTGACCATTTTGATCTTCAACTAGTCCATCTAAAAATAATTCAGGACACAAATAACTGGAGACATTGCGTTAATTAAAATTACATTCTTGGTTGAAATAAAGACCTTTGTCAGTTGCGTAAAGTCAACGCACTTTTGGTTTCATGTTGCTGGCGTTAACAGTGATAATGTTTTCGTGAACTAAAAAGTTTAACTATACATTTTGTTAGAATTTGAGGCTGACCAAATTTCGTTTTCGAGTTTTTGGTCATCTTTGGCCCTTTTCTTTTTATCCCAAAGTACCTTAGTTATACTATTAGCAGTGCCAAAAATACAGTCTCGGCAAATTAATGCTAAACATCAGGATGGCATCGGCCCTCCTTTATGGTAAAGAAAAACGGCACGGTTGGCGCAGTGTCTGAGCATTTGACTGTTGCGCTGCGGGTCGCGGGTTCGATCCCCGCACGGAACAAATATTTGTATGGCGTACAGATTGGTGTTCCGGGGCTGGGTCAATCACCAAAAAAAAAACTTATTGACGATTCGGAAAATCTTTGAGACTCGATTCGAGAATTGAACTATTTTCACAGTAGGCACGCGGGCGCGGGAAGCGGCGCGGAATGGTCAACGCGGGACGCCCGCGGACACGCCTTGCTTGTTATAACGAATTTTGATGCGGTGTAAGTTTTTAGAAGGAGTACGCGAGTCCGACTCGCACTTGCCCGTTTTTTTTCCTATTTGTTTGTTTGCCATTAAGTTGAACCTGCCATGTTACGTTTCTGCATGCACCACCCTAAGGTCGACTGGTATTTAATATCGTGCGGATTTCATCCCACATGCGGATGTGTAACCTCCGCAAATGTCCTTTTCATGCAAGTTATTGTAATGCGTGCAATACGCACGAGGGACGCTTTTTTTTGCCTTTTGATTTTTTTTGCATGCAGAGCAAATCCGCATGCGTGATGAAATAAGCATGATATTAAAAACACCCCTAAACATTAAGTCCGTCTTTGTACAGTGCAAGCAAAGAAAAATGTCAGGCTGGGAAAAACCCTTTATCTGAACTAATTGATTTGATCACGTATAAAGAAATGATTAAGTAGGTATCTCTCTATACACCACTATTTTTTAATTATTGCAAATACTTAAAGGGCTTATTAGAAAAGGTCTTGTTATTATTTAAGTAAAGTCTCTATAAATAATATTCATAAACAGCAAAGTTATGAGCGTTTGTTTATATCCCAAAATCACACTCAATTTATGGAAACATTGTACAGGTTATTGTTTATGAATGAAAGAATGTCAATAAAAATGAGAAAACACTGCGCTTAGTATTTTCTAGTAGTAGTTGTTATGTATGATGCTTAAATTATGAATTTACCAATAATGACAAATTTTCGTGGACAATTTTGGAATTTCGTCTTTTGTACTTTTAACTACACAAATATGATTAGTAACGGGTACTGATTGAGACCAATTTTTTTGTGCACTAATTAAAAAATAGGGGTTTATTTCTTAATGGACAAATAAAATCGTCTAAACAAGGAAACGTAACCCAAACGCTGTCTCCTAAATGTTAACATATTGTTACTAATTAACGTATTTGCCTTACAGCAGGACGAAAGCCATTAATCACGAACTTAAAAGAGTTTATAAATAAAAAGTTCACTTATGGAGAGACAGGTTCAAAGTAGCATGTCTAAAACAGACAGCTCTTAGTATATTCAGCCTAAGGATATTTGTGATTTATGATAAAACGTGTTTTTAAGCTCCGATAATCAATGTACATATTAATAAATTAATAAGACAGCCGGATGTATGGAACAGGCAAACATAATAGATGAATCTTTATAAAGTAATATTTGTAATAAATTAAAATGTCTCAATTATATAACGATTAGATTTATAGGTCTGCGCATGTCTATAAAAAAACCAGGATAATATATATTGTCTCTAGACTACTAAAACAACGAATGGCATGAAGAAAAAAACATTAAATAAGAGATGTTTAAAAAACTAGTCTATAAAAATGCCTATAAAATCAGTTATTATATGAACAACCAAAATAATCATGTCATAAGTTCGCGCGCCTCAAGGAGCTGTCAGCAAACCGTAAAGACCCAGCCTGCTAGCTACAGGCAGGCAAGGTCGATGCCTGCTTGGGTCATGGGCCATCAGCTTCCGAAAGGAAGGCCCGGCCCCGGTACGATAGGCAACGAAGGAACGGGGTAAGTTTTTATTCAGTAAGAGTTTGACACTATTTTCCGCTCCGCCAAAGGGCGGGAATTGTCATTGGATGATTTTACCTACTATAAAAAAAAAAAGTCATACGTTCGAACTTTTGAACCCAAGCAAGTGCTTTACTTTTATCTTTTTAATAAAAAGTTATGTATTTCATCACTACTGTTCTCAAAAATGTGAAAGGAAATTTTCGGAAGAAACCAGCATGTTCTAGAATAAAACTTGCAAGACATGTGACATCAACCAACTTACACCGAGCCTGTGTGGTGGATCATGATTCACAGCTTATGGGATCTCCTAGAAGAAAGCTTGGCAATGGGAGCATTATGAAGCTGATTATGCTATTAAACTCTTCTATCATCTACATCTACTATGATATGTACCTTATGCCTTAAAAATAAGAGTGAACAGGTATCTCTTAGATTTCTTCATTCCAATATAGATCATTTCCATTACTTACTATTAAACGTACCTAATCGAGCACCACAGTGCGAGAGCTTCTCAAGAGCGTGTTTATTGTAAAAATAAAATGTTCAATAAAATTAACTCCTAGCTATAATATGGCGCCAAAAAATTCATCCGCAACGCTGTCGACTGAAAGTGTGCCCAAAAGACTGGCGGCATTGCCACGTTGTATGGCAAAGCTTAATCTCAGATTAATGCCAGTCCTTGGGTCTCGCGAAATGTTAAGTAGACGTTTGGTTAATTCTTTAAAAAGCGTACCTATGAGCATTCGGACCCCACGGCCCAAATATTGTTGTTCTATCTATGTTAAACACATAATTCATCATTATCATCATCATATCAGCCAAAATACGTCCACTGTTGGACATAGGCCTCCCCCAAGCCGCCGGTCCTATGCGTCTCACATTCATCGGACTCCAGCGACCTTGACCAGGTCTTCCGACATTGCGTCTTCCGGTACGTGGCCGCCACTCCAGAACCTTTCGGCCCCAACGGCCATCTGTTCTGCGTGCAATGTGCCCAGCCCATTTCCACTTAAGTTTGGTGATTCTACATGCTATGTCGGAAACTCTGATTCTCTGCCGGATATCTTCATTCCTGATTCGATCACGCAAGGAAACTCCGAGCATAGCCCTTTCCATTGCCCTTTGGGTGACTTAATTACGAAACACATAATCAAGAGCAGATAATTATTATAAAAAAAAGTACTCGTCAACCTTGAAAATATTAAAACAAAATCAACAATGGCACGCGTGAATGCGCAGACGTAACCTGCCCTTTCATATCACAGTTACCGCGGCTTATCGCTTCGCATCGTAACTGAGCGACCTAAATGCAAAGCGAGTCCAATAGAAAAATCACACGATCGGGCCCGTTAAACCATCCGACGATAGTGTTATCGGCTGGCCCTAAAACATGTCACAGGACACTGCAGCGCGAACGACTGATGTAACTAATTACAAATATCTGGTGTAGTCTCAGTGAGAATTAGATCAGTTAGGAAAAGACGCAATTTAAAAAAGAAAAAAAATGGTAATTTAAAAAACTAAAAAACCCGACTGCTTTTCTGAGTATTCATGAAAAAGCCCTAAAACAAGAAAGTCGTTGTAGCAGTCGGGACCCATTACATCATAGATCTACTGACTAGACGGCTGACTTTCTAGAATGGGTCCCGACTGCTACAACGACTTTCTTGTTTTAGGGCTTTTTCATGAATACTCAGAAAAGCAGTCGGGTTTTTTAGTTTTTTAAATTACCATTTTTTATTTTTTACTTTTTTAGTTTTATTTTTTTACGATATCACTTTCACAGTAATTACAAATCTAACGACACCTCGCAAACTAAAATCCATCGAGCCGTACAGGCCACAGAGCGTGCCAAATATTTGAATTTGGCGCCAAAAATCCGCCATTTTGTTTTTTTTTATTTTGATATACCCAGTGTCACTCTCACAGTAAATACGAATCTAACGAGACCTCGCAAGCTAAAATCCATCGAGCCGTTTAGGCTGCAGAGCGTGCCAAACAATTATACATACATACATACATACATACATACATACATACATACTCTCGAAAAACATAACCCTCCTTCTGGCGCAGTCGGGTAAAAAACAAAATTAGGTGACGTTCGGAAAACAGTAAATTTTCTGAAATTAACTGTTTTTTTTTTAAACTTTATTAAATTGAAGTTTTCTGTAATCAACCGTTTTAAAATTAAAATTTACCGTTGTTTTTTTTAAATGCAATGAGATATTTAACGTTATTTGAAAATAACAGCTGAAGTTAAAAAAAATATAGTGAAACTGATCGATTCTATCCGTAAAAGCTGCATAGCTGTACCGACGGAAATAAATGTGATTACATACATTGCCAGGAGGCTCGCTCGAAGCACGAACTCTGACGAATCGAAAATATTTGTTACGAACACTCGCCAGCGTGTTAATTTTATTCTAGAGGACGGATACTCCTGAGTAGCTACTGTTCAGAAAGGTCAATGTCAAAATCGTCCATCCTACCTTTGCTCACTTCAGATCACTACTCTACTACTCGCCTGATAATGAGTGATGCTCTTCATCATTTAACATCACATGAGGTCGCCGATGGAACACATTTACCTAGAAGTAACCTATTGACGCTAGATATAAACGACTCCGGTAGGGAATTCCGCACTTATAAATATAAATAATATCTAAACATGTACAAAACCTTAAATATTAATTAAACTATTTATACTAAAACCTACCTATGTGCATATAATACAAAAACACAGTACACTCAGGCGTCGAAGTACTCCTCCACATCGCTGTCATCCGGAAATGTACCCAGAAGACTGGCAGCATTGCCACGTTGAATGGCAATGCTAATTCTTTGGGTGAAGAACGAGCCAGCTCTCTGGTCACATAAAGTGTTAAAAAAGAGAAGCGCACTCGGACCCCATGACCCAAGCGTTTCAACCCCAAACGGCTCAAAACTGTAATTACCAATAAGGTTACAGTTATGAGCCGTTTAAGGGTCTCAGCAGCCGCAGCGGCAGCGCCGGCACAGCCCGCCGTACTTGGAATATGTGAAGGCGCAAGGGTGTCGACACAGGTTGCGTCCCACACCAGAGGCCTATCTACCTTCCAAGATGTATTAAATAATAATGTTAGCACAAGATACGACTATATGATTTAAATTGTAAACATTTATTTGATAGTCATCTCATTAGCTAAATATTAACAGTGTCGGTCTAATGTGGCTAGATAACCTACACAAGTGCGTTAACCTTGTTTTTAATAACCACATTGGGATTACCTACTTAAACTACATCTTAATTTGACTATTTTTATAACGCTATTCTTAACTACACAATGAGCTACTTAACAAAATATGGATTTTGTAGTGAAATTTTGTCGTAATCATTTCGACCGAAATACGTCCACTGCTGGACATAGGCCTTCCCCAAGTATCGCCACAACGAATGGTCCTGTGCGTCTCGCATCCATCTCGCGTGAATCTCACCAGGATTATGCATCATTGGAAAGCCTCCTAAAAGGTGCAACGATTTAAAATTTTCTCCTCCTTGCATAGTTTATACTCAACGATGAGGGTCGTGACCTCGACAAAAAACTTTTGTGTGGACTATATTTCGCCATGTTGTCTATCTTCGGCGATGTGGATGGCGTCGCAGACTGTGATCTCCAGTGTAGCACGGATTTGGTCTGACCAACGTATCGGTCTCCTGCCCCTAGGTCTTTTTCCATCTATTCCTTTTACCTCTCTTTCTGGCATTGTTGCCAAAGAAATAAAAAAATCTTCCTTGGCATTATGGTGGTGAGCCTCATGGGTGACTTGAGTTCGGCTATTATAGAGTCGATTTAAAATTCTGTTGCACTTACGACTAAAATCACATCTATTTTTTGTCGATTATCCTTTTTTAAGGCATAGTTTTTGACTAAAATATGGTTTGAATTCAGAAATTGATTTATCTACACTAATATTATAAAGAGGTAAATTTTATGTTTTGTTATTTATTTATTTATAAAATTTCAGTAACGACACCTTAACAGCTAACGCCAATGCGATGATTTGATGAACGATTCCCCTTTATGTTTGAAGGAGGTAATCTCTGAGAGTACAGGACCGATTGTTAAAATTTTTTCACCGATAGAAAGGTGCTTTATTGCTGAGAAACATAGGCTATATTTTATATACGCATTCCAAGCCGCAGACAGAAGCTTGTTTCTGAAATAAAGTCATTACAAAAGTAATGTAAAAACCCTAGTTTTGATTTTTTCATTGGGTTTGGGTACTAAAACTGTTGTAAGTTTAAGCACAGTTTTGTTAGTCGAGTTTTATCGAAGTATGTTAATTAAGCAGAAATGCTTACATTTATGATTCATAATGGTAGCGAGCGAGCGTGACGTCATCGCGAGTGGTGTTAATTGTGAGAGCTAAGAAATTATTTAACAACTGCTACCAGTAATGGGGAACGGAAGAAAAGGAAATATAAACAAGCTTTTGTTTACGATAATGCTTGTATTGCAACTGAACTAATATAAAACGTTTTGTGACGAAATAGAATATTATTTAATGTTTTATACGACCTTATTTTTAGTACATGCGAAACCCGAAACACGTGTATTTTTATTCAAACAATTTATGTACACGTGTTATATGATAACTGTATAATGAATAATCACAAAGTTATAAGCTAAACTTGTTATGTTACCTGGTTGTCCACCCAAACACATGGTCACCGGGCTATCCGGGAGACTGAGAGGTTGTTTTGCTCCTGTACCCAGCTGTGCGCTGGTGCCTAATACCCGTTATGATCTGCCGTGACCTGTGTTGTACTTAGTGTCAGTGGTGTCCAACTTAAAACCTTTTTTAAATATTTTTGGGAAAAATTATAACATGCGTTGTAAAAATTATTGGAATCGATTCAGTTACTGATTCTGATCAAACCACATTCATGTTATTCCAAGATAGCTATCCTGGTACTAAATTGTATCTAAATCTGTGCAGCCGTTTGAACGTGATGGAGTAACCAACATACATACTCATATAAAACAAACTCAATTCTATCTATAATATTAATGCGACAGTTAATCATGGTTTTGAAAAATATGTAGCGCTGTCTAGCCTTACAATGTGATCGTTTAAAGTTACTTCTCTTTCCCTGGGAATAGCAATTTTATTTTGACAGAAAAAATAATGATTTTACTAATTATTGTATTATATTCGGGCGGCTTACTAAACTTAGCTAACAACACAAAATTTATTGCAGGGATCACGATGAGCCATTTACAAGCCTAGAGGCTCGTGTGGTGGATGTAGACATTCACCGTTCAAAAAAATCCACTGTATGCACAATGAATGTGGTCCCATAACATTTTGTGCGTATGCGCATGTCCCCCAAATATGTAGTTACTGGAGGCGAGTCGCCGTACATTTTGTGGACCGATGATTTATGTACCTACAGATAAAGAGTGAAATTCTCTGCGGTAGCAGTGTCACCAGATATATAAAAACTAGAGGCCTTTAAGTCAAGAGTGAATAATGGGCTTGGCGGAATCAGGTTAAGTATTCCGACGCACACTTCCCGAAATCCAACTCGTAAAAAAATTGTTAGAATCTTTACTCATGTAGGACAATCATTTCAATTACACATACATTACAAATAAACATTACATTTAAAACCAAATCAATTTAAAAAAAAGACAAGGACAAGTAATAAGCATTTAGCAGGATATTATTTAAGATGCACTACAACCGTTCTTATTTATCATCGAAGCCAATTTTAAACGCATGCCATAAATGTTCGATGTTAGATAGAAATCAAAGTTACCTACATAGCTGAAGACACTCTAAAAATTATCTAGAACCGTTATTCGGTTACCCATCTTGCTTACCTACCTAACTGATGTCATAGCGCAGTGCGTAAAAAATACAGCCTTTCAATTTGGTCAACTCATTCAGATCACCGTATGAAATGTCTGCGCTTATGTATCAGTAAAAACTAAATGGTTACTAAGTAGGAAGTACATACCACGTCTATAATATTTTGAAAGTCGCATTCAATAAAATACCACAACACAATACATACGTCATAGACACATTATTATAATCTATTAACACAACAAAAAATAATATTGTTCGCTACTTTTTTTTCCAACGAAATCGTGAATGGTCATTGTCCCGACTCCTGACTAGAAATACTTCAAGTCATCAAAAATGACAATGTCACTGATAACTATATCAATTTGGACTTATAAAGTCATGACATCTCATTTATGATGGCAAAAAGCGCAAAAAACCCAATGGACATTCATTAGGGACCAATACGTATCAATAATAGGCAAATGACCGAAAGAAAAAACTATTGATACTTTATAAAAATTATAGCAAGGGAAATTGACGTAAACATTATCGATCACACAGCTGATCGATAAAAAACGATCCGATAAAAACTATCGATTCGAAATATCAATACCTACCACATGTCAATTTGCTGATAAGTTGGTTGAATAAATTTACATTTTAATGAATGAATCCCATTAATTAATTAAATATGATAGACTTTAATCGTCTCTACGCTACAGTTCACAGTTTTGTAGATTATTATTTAATGCTAATTACACGCCACTTCCCGAGAGATTTCAATATGAAGCCATCACTTTTCTACGGTTAGTAAAATTTATCACTAAAAATGTCAGTTGTCAATTAATTTTAATTCATAACTACAAGAAAATGTAAATACATTCTCCGCCGTCATATTGTGTTCGTTAGAGGGTTAAGGTTATACATTGAACTCTGCACATGTCTAGCTAGCGATCGGAACGCATTTCCATTGATAATTTTCAACAGCGTACGTTTTGGAACAATGTTAATTTATGGAAAAACATACTAACCTTTCAATTACGGGTCACTGGAAAAATCATTCACTATTTCATTCACAAACAAAAAAAAAACCAGACAGATTGTCGTGTTTAAGTTTCGAACAACAACAAAAAAAAATACAAAAATGTTTTTATTGTTTTTGGGACTGTTTATGTTTATCACTAGATCGAGTGCGTGCAAGTTGCCTTCCGCGTGCTCTTCGCGTCGGGTTGTCGAGCGCGCGTCCTAACACTAACGCGCCTTGTCGTCGACTATGGCCGCTTCTCGTATGAACCGGCATAAATTCTACTAGAATTTTACTTTGGTACGCGACGCACACCTATGTATGTACCTAGTCTATTACCTACCGACGAAATTCCTAATTTAAAATATGCAACCGTAGTCAATTTTCGTTGTAAAATGAAAATTAATTCCTTAATTCATGTCATTTGCCCTGTGTAAAAAAATGTAAATAGAATGTCATCGTCATTATTTATAATAAAACTATCCTCCTTTTTAAAGAATAAAAACAAAAAAAAAAACATCAACTAAAAAGAATTCTAAATTCAAACTTGATGTAGGTAGGTACTTAATGAGTGTTGCAATTTATTATTGTTAAATAAAATAGTGTGAACCTTGAAGATAATAATTTTATTGAAGATCCGAATTACGCTTTCAACTATTATTGTCATTGGCAATGACAATGTAATAGACAGAACATCTGAAATTCAATATTGTTGAATTTAACACACAAGTGCTAATAGAGAGTCATTTTGCAATTTGTGTCGCGTCGCATCGAGTGTTTCGTTTCCCGTCAATCAGTCAATGTCTTTATTAATTTCCTGTCAAAAATCTTTTTCGTTTTAACTTTATTGTGGCTAAGTTTTCTTTTTTCTGACTAAACTTCATTTTAAAGCATCATTGCATTCGTCAGTCTATAATGAATTCCGGACAGTACAGCTGTGCAAATGTTGCAATACAAAATGTTGTGTTTTTGATATCGTAGAGTATTTTAGGTGTATATTATTATAATGTAATAATCTGTTTGTTATAACTGAAATTGGAATTTCAGATAATTTATGTAAACAAAATATACTTAGCATTTGGTCAGTAAATTGCGTGTTTTTATCATGTTTTCTCCAAGGTAAGTACAGTATAAAATAATAATTTATTTCAGATTTCTCCATACTTAGTAATTAAGCTTCTTTTTTTTTTGATCCACCAACATTTTGAAAATGTTCTATTTGATATAAACCTTTCAGATTTTTTTTAATATTGTTAGTAACACTAAAATACTTAAAAGCTAATGTTAGTTAGCAAACAAAACTGGGCAAGTGCGAGTCGGACTTGCACACCGAGGGTTTCGTACAAATTAATTTATGTAAATACTTCAATTCCTGAATCGAGGCTCGAAGATTTTTTTTTGTGACGTAACAAAAAATTTACAGTTTTCAGATTATTTCCTATATATTTGTGCATTTCAGGGTTCTATTGCAACGGGAAGTACCCTAAGAATTTTGATTCTCTTGAGAGTGTCGAAATGTACGTTTTTTGTGACATTATCTGCCGCATTTTTTAATCGTTAACTTAGTAATTTGATTTTTTCACAGCTTCAAGGGACCGCAGACTTATATGGTTTTAATTTCAAATCGATACATTCACTTGTTTCCGAGATAAAGCGTCTTGACAGACAGACAGACGGACAAAAAGTGATTTTATAAGGATTCCTTTTTTCGTTCCGTCGAAAAAACGGAACCGTTTCACCCTAAAAATCTGACAAAATATAATAAAACACTCACTATTTCAACAATCCGATACCAGAATGCACCTATTTTACTGCGTAAAAAAAGTATCGTTTTAGTTTCGACTGAAAAGTCAAAGTATTGAATTTTTTGCACAAAATATTTTGCGCCAGTATCGCATTATGATCGTGTCACTTTGATGGATAGGTAATTTTATTGAGTTAGTTAACAAAAAAAAATATTATCCTTCTCCAGAACTGCTTGTGGCGTTGATGATCTTCATCCGCCACAACAATATAAAATTATAAGTCATAAGCTCCAAATATTCTGTCTAAGTAATTGTGGTTTACGTGTGTATTTAATGTTTTAACAATTATATTATTTATGTATCTCTATTTTATGTTTGTTTCAGTCCAATACTAACACATCAAGTGCAACTGTACCACTCGAAGGATTTTAAATCTCCAGTCACAAGCCCTTTTATTATTATTATTTCCTTTATTTCTTTTATCACATATTTTTGACATTTTTAAATATTTTTAACATACATTTAAAAATAAAACATAAAAAAAACATTTAAAAATATAAAAAATAGTGTCCCACCGGTATCGGGAACAGGGTCCAAGCTACCGGCGGTCAGGGCTCCAGAGAAAGGAACCTCCTAACAATACGAGCCGTGTCCAGGAGTACCGCTTTCTGAATCAAGCCCTTGATCCAGCCGCCTAACGAGAGCCTCCTAAGGTGTTGGTCGAGGCTCTTGGCTATTAAGCCATTACCCGACACGACTATCGGTACAATGATCGCCGAATCCACTTCCCACATGTCGACAACCTCGCGAGCCAAGTCAATATACTTGATTTGTTTATCTTTCTTGGCTTTCACGAGGTTCTCGTCATGCGGAACGGATATGTCAACAATCATTGCACGCCTCTCGTTTCGGTCCACCACCACTATATCAGGCTTATTGGCTACAATAGTCCTGTCAGTGATGATGGACCGATCCCAGTACAAAGTGATATGACCATTATCAAGAACTGGGTCGGGCTCATACCTGTAGTACGGCACTTCCGATCCCACAAGAGAGTATTTCAAAGCAAGTTGCTGATGGATAATCTTATTATTTTTTTTTTTTTTTATACATCACTTGCTTCTCCAATTTACTTCCGACATTGGCAGAATAGTCGACATCGGCTCATTTGCCATTAACAAAAATAGAATAGAATAGAACAAAAAAATATCTGAGATTCCAATGGTACAAGAAAAAGAAAAGCAAAAAGCATCTAAAAATCTTTGTCATTTTGGTACGTAACACAAAAAGCAGTCATAAATTAATAAACATACCCAATTAAATCACTCCTCCCGTCAATGACCAAAGCACAATACTAACGAACACTATTCCTTAAGAGGACTACAGCACCTAAAGCTCAGTCACTCTTCAACTGTCGGACTCGCACACGAAGAGTTTTGAACGGGCCAAAAATTAGTTTTGTTTTTCTGAGAGTCCCACTTATATATTTATTCCTTTTATAATATTTTTTATTTATTATTAAATAAGCAGCAGAAATACATGATCTATGACAATTTTAACTGTCTAGCTATCAAGGTTCATGACATACAGCCTGGTGACAGATAGATGGACAACAGAGTGATAGCGGAGAGATATAAACCTGAAAAAGGGATGCACAAAGACACAGTGCTTACAAATATGAAGCATTTTAGCGATTTACTAAAAATCTACTTAATATTAAAACATAAACGATAAAACATTGCTTGTAGAATAATTTGACTAACAGCAATTAGGATGATTGCATGTGTGTTAGTCCGGATTCTAATCGATAAAAGAAATTTTTAGGGATTTTTTTTTAGCTGCCTACCACACTACCTATCTACTATTTAACTTGAAGAAAAACATATATTTTCGTGATTCGATTTACTGCAGTGAATCATATACTTTTGCGCATTTTATAACATGCGATAAACTCTTGTAGTCCCCTTAACACCTCCGATTCGTAGCAGAAGCGTAAACACACGGTGTCAATTAATAGTACACGATTCTTACACATGCCATAACTTTCACACATGGACAGAAGGCACGTGTCGTAAACACAGAGCTGTCAGGAATGTGTCAGCATAAATACCTTAGCAAAGGAGAGCTTTGGACAAAAGGCTGCTGCACAATGACGGGTGTAAAATGTCACTTGTTTTTTTCAACGTTGTAATCATTTTTTTTTTTCGAAGAACTCGTGATTAATTAATAATAACAGCACGGGACGGTTCAAGGTTAAGCTACACTGGCCGAGGTTAGTCAGTAGATGGGTGACCTAAAAATTTATGCCGAGTTTCCTCTGTAAAACGGAAAGCACACCTCGCCTCCTTCTGCGAAGCAGTAATGCTAGCAAAGGAGGAGGCCGACCGTATCAGGCAAAGGCAACGGAGCGCACGCCTTAGCTGCCGCCGGGATTCCGATCTCGATTTCCGGCCACCGTAGACGCGGGCTTGCGGACAGCGAGCAATGGGTAGCTCGCTGTCCGATCGTCCGGCCACCGATCGGACCGAGCCCAAGTCGTCGATGGCGCGTACTGTTCCCGCGCGCCTCAAGAAGCTGTCAGCAAACCGTAGAGGCCCAGCCTGCTAGCTGCAGGCAGGCAGGGTCGAAGCTTACTGGCGTCATGGGTCGGCTTCTGAAAGGAAGGCTCGGCCCCGGTACGATAGGCAACGAAGGAACGGGGTAGTTTTTTATTCAGTAAAAGTCTGACACTATTTCCAGCTCCGCCAAAGGGCGGAATCTGTCATTCGATGATTTTACCTACCATAAAAAAAAACATATACCTAGCTTGCCAATCTTATTACCCGTGGGTTGTAGAGGACAGAAAGGCAGTCCTCCTCCTCCTTGTGCTCCTTGTAAAATACAGATAAATCAGCTGCATTCGTTTGGTCTTAAAGCCAACCTCAAGTTAGTTGCAAAAAAGCTAGGGAAATTGTGATAAATTTATTTTGAAACTAAAGCCCATGGCACAATGGTCCTAACATATAGGTATGTATGTGTTTTTAGGGTTCCGTACCACAAAAAGATCAGGACAAGATCACTTTGTTGTCAGTTTGTCTGTCTGTCCGTCTGTTTGTCTCTCACCGCCTTTTATCTCGGGAACGCGTGAAAGTATCGAGTTTAAATTGAAACCATATACTCAAGTCTGCGATTGAACATAGTATTTTTTTTGTTACGTCACGAAAAAAACACTTTTTTGCAAATTGTATGAAACTCAGTGCGCGAGTCCGACTCGCATTTGCCCAGATTTTTTAAAAAATTTAAATTCTATAAACTTTTGAGTAACTTAAGTCTTCCTATACCTTCGAATATTGCACCCATAACCACAATGCTCGAAATGCTCAGTAAACAGCAATGTCTAACACTACAAAAAGAAATAATATAACAGTTCTAAATATAGGCTTACCTAGGTGAAATAGGAGCCTTCGTGACTCTTAACACCTTGTCAACGCAAAAAAGTGGTCAAAAGGTGGAATTCCAATAACATTCAGAAGAAATCACAATAGGCATGGTTACCTAAAATATGTACCGATTTGTCGGATTTTAGACACCAAATAGTTGCAGAAAAATAAAAATATACCTGCATTCCTGGGCACATTTTCTCGGTAGATATTTTTTTAATTGGTATAAACTAGTGCTTGACTGCGATCCCACCTGATGGTAAGCAGTGTTACAATCGTTGATGGTGAAGCGCATTAATTTATTAAGAACCAATTCATTGTAGCCTTGAAGACACTTAAATTATAATCTGACGAGAATACCACAGCAGGTAAATTGTTCCTTCAATGTACGTACTGTATACTGTAAGTGAAACGTATTCCAGACTTTAAAGGAATTAACTATATAGCTCTAAGTAATTTTTTTTTTTCATTTCCAATACTATAATCAATGAAGAGAACATAATCTATGAAAATGCGTTCCTGCGTTTATCACGACGTGTCTACGGGACATTTTTTTTTTTAATTTTTGATAGAGTCGCGTTTGACCACTATCTCTCCTGATGGTAAACGATGTGGTCGATAGTGGAGTACGCTCACCAGTAATCTGTTCAGTCTTGTGACTTTTAATTGATACCAATATTATAATACAAAAACATTTGAAAACTAGTTGCTGCTATTAACTTCGCCAGTGTGAAAGTAAAATTTGACTTGAGGTAACATACTCCCGAAATACGTCGTTCAAGTATGAAGAAGTTAGAAACATACAAACACAATCACAAAAATTACCCTTCATTGTATTAGTGTGAACTATCTTTCTTTTTTAGGAGTATTGTTGCCGGTTTTTATACAAATAAATCGACCAATTGGGGCCGCACACTAGTTTCTGACGTTTGTGTGACAAGTGCCTATGTAAAATAAAATATTTTGGATTGAATAAAATCTTTACCAACAAAACACTTTTCAAAAGGCAAAAATAGCTTCACCTGCGTTTATAGTAGAATCTCATCATCGCAAGTTTGATTTAATATGCATATACTAGCACTTAGAGCCAAATTCACCAATAAAATAATCGCGATTCGTTCAAACAAAACGCAGTTTGAGCGACTAATCGAGATTATAGCTTCATTTTGCGTTTCACCGCTATGAATTGAACCTAGTTTACGCTAAACTCAGTTTCAATTCTTTTATTGTCGCCCATGTTTACGACACGGATCTTTAAACTAGATTACGCTGAGCTCAGTTTAGTTGAACTAAGTTTTTATATTAAATGATGAAATCAGCCCTTAGCCCGCGATTTCGTTCGTGACAACGTTTTCATAAAAACTATAACACCTTTTAAATCCAATTTTGAGGGTATTTTTGAAAAACTAATTATGACAGTCTTTATTTATATCTTATAATAAAAAAAAAAACGTTGCCCCACACTAGACATTACTCCTAACCATAAGTGCGTTCTCAAACATGTAAACTTACTACACAAGACACCCTGACCCAGAACATTTATTTGTAGGCCATACAAATATTTGTTCCGTGCTGGAATCGAATCAAATCTGGGAACACACAGGACCGGTCATTATGGCAATACTTGGGGAAGGCCTATGTCCAACAGTGGACGTCTTTAGGTTGAAATGATGATGATGATACTCGTGATTTAGTTAACACAATGCTTTTCTAGGTTTGATGGAGACCGCCATGTTTCTATTTCCCAAAAGGACTCCAGTCCATATGCTATTGATATTGCTAACATTACAAAAAGTACTTAGTTACCTTTATCTTACCTACTCTTTTTATGTGCCATAAAATGACTGGAAATACGTAAATATACAAAGGCAATAGGGACAGCGTCTAATTTCGCTAGAAATAAGCAGTACTTTTGTACTCTTCTATCTGTATTTGTTCTTCTCGTTTTTAAGAGTTTGTGTGTACATGAATAAATAAATAAATAATATACCTCATGATGATTTATAATTAAAACCATTTCGGCGTTATTTCAGGACCGGATATGTATGTAAATTAAGTACGGGAAAACTATCAAATTCATGAAAAAGATACAGGATACAAACAACAAATTGCAGTTCTGAACAAAGTACATTAACACTTTATATTTCACACTCATAATATTTACTTACATTACCATGAAAAACCGTGTCTGGAATATAGGTCATTGCACTCATTTTCATAGACCAAAGTCTAGGAGAAAGAATTTCAACCTCATTGTATTGTCTATTGTTTCTTGTCTAGTAACGTAATCAACGAAGTTAATAATAACATATGTTATATTAATGCGAAATTTTATCAGCTGTTAAAAATGCAAAATTTACCGCCAACGTTTATGACTTCACATTTACCTAGTTTATTAATGAGTTTGTTACAGATATAGTGTTCATGCGGTGAATGGAGAAGGAAAATATTGTGAGGAAACCAGCATGTCCTAGAACCAAAAATTCAAAGATATGTGACATCCACAAATCCACACTGGGCGCGCGGGTGTATTACGGCCCATCCCTTCTTCTAGAGAGGAGGTCTGAGTCCCAGCAATGGAAACATTATAAAGCGGAGTAGTTATGCTATGCTATGCTAAATTATAAATCCAATCATCCAACTACCTATCTATCTAGTTTAACTTCAAACGGAAATCAAGCGCTAATTAGTTTAAATTAATCCAATAGTGAAGGTTTAAGCTTTTCCTATTTCCTCTTTTCTGCAGAAAATCTTAGTTTTTCAGCTTTCAGATTAACTGATATCGGTATCAAACTCCGTGTACTCGTAGGGGCGATCGCTGGAATCGACCTCTCGCGCCAGGCCCTGGTATAGACTATGGTTTGGAGCGAGGAGGAATGGCAGGCGGTCGCGTCCTTCAGCAAAGCAGTAATGCTAGCGATGAAGGCGGCCGCACGTGTAAAGGAACAGCCCTCATGCCCCGCTCGCCGGAATCTCGACCCCGATTTCCAGTCACCGTAAGCGTGGGCTTGCGGACGACGAACAATAGATAGCTCACCGTCCGGCCGTCCGGTAACCGTTCGAACCGAGCTCAAGTCGGCGACGGCGCATAGTGTTCCATGCGTGCCTCAAGGAGATGTCAGCAAAATCGTAGGGGCTCAGCAGGGTCGGAGCCCACTGTCGGTCCTGGGTCGTGCGAACCTCGGGGACCTGGAATGAAGGCAAAAACCACTATCGGACATAGGCCTCCCCATATATTGCCACAATGAATGGTCCTGTGCGTCTCGCATCCATCGGATTTCCGCAACCTTTCAGATCATCGGTCTATCTTGTAGAAGGCCTTCAACGTTCCATCTTCCTATATGTGGCCGCTACTCCAGAATCTTTTTGGCCCCAACGGCCATCTGTTCGAGCGATATGCCCAGCCTATTACCACTTTAGTTTGGCGATTTTTCATGCTGTGTCAAGGTACCTACGAGTTTGTTTTACGTTAACGCGATACACGCGTTTATGACGTAACGTGCTCTGATTGGCCCAATGCAAGTTCTTAACCAATCAGAGAGCCAGACGTGGTAAACTTTTCTATCGCATTAAGTAAAAACAACTCGCACTAAGCTCACAGAACATGAGACCAGAGCGGTCAGTGTGTCAACACAACCGATTTCGCTGTTGGTTGTTCGGTAAACTAATCCCTTTGTTGTTCGGTCAACTTGTTTGTAGTCCGCTTTACTTGGCCACAATAATTGATCGTCTCTGGACACGTGAGCGGCGAAGTCACTCGCGTTGCTGTTGGAAAAAAAGGTTTATTTCACTTTGTACTAAATTCTAGTCCTATAAACCCATTGCTTTAATAAGACAGCGTCTGAGAGTTCTGCGCTGATGCAGTTATGTCAGGTGAAAGCTCATTGACAGGTAAACACATATTTCGTACCGCACAATAAATAAGATACCTTATAAATTAGATTTTTACCATGTACCAGTGGAACAATGTGTTTCGATCTAGCAGGCCCACTCGAGATATACCGCAAAAACTAGTGACATTTCTTACTTTGTTCTATGTACCTTACGTATTTACTAACAAGATCCAACAAACCTCAACAAATTTTATAGAAATTACAATTAATTGCCTCGTCCATCTAGCGGGGCCTTCGGTTCTATTATGCTCGGAATACATGAAAATAATACTGATTGTAACTTTTGTCAACGTACCTCTTGATTTATGTATTCACTCCAGGGGATCTTTAACAAAACAAGAGAAATTCAGCAAAAAAATCGTCTGCCCAGTAGGGCCCTTTGTAATTTGAATTCATGCTTTCAAAAAAACACACCATTGTTATGTATTAGGTACCAATATACCTATGAAAACCTACATATGATATTCCAAATAGACCCGTAATTTTTTAGAACTTTTTCAGTTAAATAAAAGTGTAGTTAAAAAAAAAAGTGTATGATCTAGGTACTTAGTATATGTTTATTTATAACTAACTAGCTGACCCGGCAAGTCGAATTTTTTTGCGTGAATTTTTCCATATTTTCTAACACTTCAAACTTTCCCTGAAATATTTCAAGACCAAAATTAGCCAAACCGGTCCAGCCGTTCTCGAGTTTTAGCGAGACTAACGTACAGCTATTCTTTTTCATATATAAGAAGAAGATAAATTCTACCTTCTAGAAGTAATACTTGAATCAAGAGGTACACTGGCAAAAGTTACGGTCAGTATTATTTTTAGGTATTACGAGCGTGATACTTAAAGAACCGAGGGCCCGACTGGATGAATGAGGTAATTAATCATAATTTCAGTCAAAATAGTTGAGATACATGGACCTTGTCAGTAAATTCATAAGGTACAGTAAACAAACAAAGCATTGTCACTAGTGTTTTCGGTCTAGCTCGAGTGGTCCCGCTGGATCGAAGCACAACGCCGGCCATACCTCAAAAGTATGCAACTAACCCATCATTGTCCTTCAAGTCACCAACAGTTTGACCAAGGCTAATCATTGCTTTTTTTTCTTTGTCGTAATTCTTATTTATTGATATCACTAGATACAGTCTCGATTCAAACAATTCGCCTAGGAATTGATAGCATGTCAGATTAGGTATTATATTTTGTTTATACATTTTGCTCGTTACTTGAGCAATATTATCATATCGGCAATCTATTGGAGACTGATTGATTGCTCTAAATAATAGCTTGTATACTACAGCCTACTATAAAAAAAAATGTTTATGGTATTTATTGGGATCATCTTAAAGACAATACATAATAAAGATGTTATCAGCCACGATAGCAACGTGGGTCTAGTTTTTGCCTTAACTGGTGGTCCGTATTATAAAACGCTAATTGGTTCCTTACTAAATGATTACGAAAAAAAATATCCCATTACGTATAATGTAAATTGAATAAGTATTGAGTACAAAGGAACTAATATCTTTATAAGCCATATTTTTTTTGTAAATCAGCCTGCCTGGTGATCCAATAGAACTTAAGATTTTTGTGGAACAGGTTGCAAAGTCCAGTAAACCTACATTGAAAAGGAAGGATCCTCCAACCAGACGGGTGTTACGTCTAGTCCGGGCAACTGTCCCACCTATGGTTAATTTGGGACTGTTGTGTTTATTCTAACCGCATAGAGATTTCGATTTTTTTTGTTCCTATGTGAGAGTCAGCGATGTCGCTACAGAATTTTTCTTCAATACAGACAACCGTACGTTATGCACTGTTGGTAAAATAAAGTGCAAATGGTCCTTATCTGCAAGATCAAAGAAGAACATAACAATTCTAACACGAGTAGGTTGAAACACGAGATATCGCCCAAAGACGTGTTGTTTCTCACGCCCCGCGCCCGGCGCGTCATGTAATCGAACACTGAGCGATATCATTTATCACATTCGTTACCGAATTCTCCAACACCTTATTAGTGCTTTGATCGCTAAATATAACCATTAGCTGCGGTTTGTGGTGGCGAGCTTAAAAATTAAGGGGATGTAGTGGTATTGGATCAGTGGTTCCGATATAATTCGATAATTGAATGTATCATAGTAAAAATATCGAGAGTAATATAAAAAGGCTTTTAGTTATCATATTGACTACTTTCAGTCAATATTTTAAAGTCAATGGGGAGCGGTCGAAATAGTTATTTGACATCGACAAAACTATTAAATGAGAACAGGATTTGTGAAACTAAGAAAACTGTAAATTCCTCAGAATTGCTCGATACAAATCCCCCTCAAACTCATTCTCCTACCATGCAGAAACTCATTCTCCTCCTGCAGATAAGTTCTCTATATGCTACAAAATGCGGTAGCACACCTGCTCCGCTAGCCAAGTTACAATCATTTCTAGAGTTGGCCATACCCCCAATTCCTTTTGTTAAGGACGTCAGAACAAAGTAATTGCGGGCGTGGTCAACTCCAAGCGTTCACGCTAAACGAAACGATTGTAACTTGGCTAGGGGGCAGCCTCCCCAGTCAAGTTACAATCGTCATCGGTTTAGTGACATCCAGATGACTGCAAGCAAGACTTGTACTGTATGGTATGTCGGAATGCTACTTCACGTGTGTATTTTGTAAAATTTGTCATTTATTGCAACTCAGAAGACCAGCAGCACCTTGGCCATTTCGCGGAGAGTATGTAAGATTTCCGAAGCACTTTGCCCTGTATGGATGAGGATTTCGATCTGGCACAAGCGTAGACTACGTCCCGGAGTAGGTTATAGGATAGTTAGATTTATTTGTATCGGAGTACATGTTCCCTTGAGTTAAATCTTTTATATTAAAATAATAATATTAAATCGCTGGCAGAGACTAGTTTTAATAAAGTAGATTGTCAAAGATCTTGAAATTAATGTAACTGCAACATGAAAACATCACTCTTTGGCCCTATTAAAACGAACTTTTTAATTATATTAATTAATGTAGAGATGAAAGTTTTACAATCGTTGCAAATTGCCATTGTTTGTGACAAAGGAGTTTCAGTTTGAAGTAAAGTAGGTCGAAAGCTTTTAATTACTCGATTTTGAGTCACTCAAGCTTTGTTTTGTGGTTTTACCACTTTTGGTGGAAGTAAGAAAGAAAGGAAGATAATTAATTTGTCAAACATGATGTGTTTGATCGGCAATAAGTTTTTAAATGTTAATTGCTCTGAAAAGTATAATTAACTAGTTAAGAACATGGTTGTGGCAGATTATTTTAAAAGATTCATGAAGAGCTTCAGTAATTGATTTTATTCTATTACTTTATTAACGAACATAATAAGGATCATCATCATCATCATATCAGCTGAAAGACGTCCACTGTTGGACATAGGCCTCCTCTGAGTGTCGCCACAATGAACGGTCCTGTGCATCTCGCATTCATCGGATTCCCGCAACTCTTGCCAGGTCATCGGTCCACTTTGTAAGATAATAATAATAATAGTAAGAATACTTTGTAAGAGGCCTTCCAACACTTCGTCTTCTGGTTCGCGGTCGCCACTCCAGAATCTTTCAGCCCCAACGGCCATCTGTTCTGCGAGCGATGTACCCTGCCCATTTCCACTTAAGTTTGGCGATTCTTCGTGCTATGTCGGCAACCTTGGTTCTCTTGCGGATATCTTCATTTCTGATTCAATAACGCAAGGAAACTTCGAGCATAGCCCTTTACATTGCCTTTGGGTGACTTTAAGTCTTCTGATGAGGCCCATTGTGAGCGACCACGTTTCAGAGCCATATGTCATCACTGGCAACCCGCACTTTCGTCTTTAGACACTGTGGTATGTGGGACGAGAAGATACCGCGCAGCTTCTCGGACGCCGCCCAACCGATAATTATGGATCGGATAGAACTTTTGATCGGAAAGGACTTTTGATTGATAAAAGGAGAAGCTGGGATAAGCGTACAGCCGAAACTACAGGGTTTAGGAGCGTGAAATTGCATTGAAAATGCATATTTTCTTTTTTTTCTTAAGGGGTGAATTTTCCAAAATCTAAGAAAATAATAATATCAAAAGGGAAATCGCAAATATTTTTTTTGTGATGTAGCAACAAATTTATTGTTTTCAGATTAATTCCTATACCTGTGTTATAAAATCTTGATTTATGCTGAATTTCAGGATTCTGGGTCAATGGGAAGTACCCTACGATTTTGATTCCCCTAAGAGTGTTGAAATATTCGTATTTTTTTGCGATTTATACGGCCTTTTTTTCGAGCTTAAAAGTTTGTTTTTTTCACAGCTCCAAAGGACCGCAGACTTTAATATTCGGTTTCTATTTCAACTTGATACCTTCACGAGTTTCCGAGATGTTGGGGTCTTTACAAACCGATCGACGGACAGCAAAGTGATCCTATAAGGGTTCCGTTTTTTCCTTTTGAGGTACGAAGCCCTAAAAAGAAGAATACAAGCAAAAATATACAAATAAACCATAGACACACAAAATACAATTATTTAAAGTGAATGAAATTCTTCATAACAGTTTCCTATTTAAGCACTATAAATGAGCTGTCCGACCTCCTAGCGGCTAACATACGAGTTCATTAGTTAGGGCGTCTGGAAGTGTCCTGTCACGATGATGTGTCGCGAAAGTCGCGCTAACAGCATCTGAGGAGCCGCCGCGGTGACGCCACCGAGCGCCGCCGCCCGCCGGGTCCACCCGTGCTAGACTGGACAAGAGTGGGGCGGGGATGACTTTCACACTAAAAAAAAGTCATAATTTTTTTTCATGCATTTTTCTCTTGAATGTAAATAAAAGCTACATAATCGCTTCTGATCCGATCCTTACCCACTCCTTTTGCTTTGTTTACACTCATAGGCCAGTTTTAAATACTTAATTATAATTTTAAAATTAGGTGTTGTTATTGGTATCAAGAACAACAGTAGTGGCTGAGAGCCCAAGGTTGATAAAGTCGATATTTCGGTAATCTCTGCATATGGATATATAAAAAGCAAAGTCCTGACTCTCACAGTGATTCATACGGCATAACGGCAAACCTTAAACTTAGAACGCTGAAATTTGGCACAAAAGTTCCTTTTATGATGAAAAAGAATAAGGATTTTCCAAAGTTCACTCTCTAGGATAAAACGTTTTATACACCGTTAAATTTTGGTCGTTTTAATCCCGTGAGGGGCCGATTCGGTATATTCACTATCGATTTGTAAAGATAAAATTAAAAAATAAAGTTCTTTTTTCTATAAGTCGAGTACGCATACGCATGTATGAAATTAATTTCTTTAAGTAAATGAGTCAATGACCTTGTAGGTAGTTGTCAGTCATTGCGTAATAACTACCTACAGTTCATTGGCCTCGCTCAACTGACGTTTACTTTTAATTTCGTAAACTTTACGAAATTAATTTCGTAAATGCGTAAATTAATTCGAGTTAAAAAAGTACTTACTTCATTTTTTAATTTTCTCTTTACAAATCGATAGTGTTTCATGTACCGAATCGAACCTGCACGGAAATTAAACGATCAAAATTTAACGGTATATAGAGAACCTACTTCAGGTAAAATAATTATGCCTACTACTAGACGTAGTCTCCACCGAGCATCGCCATATCAGCCGGTGACCTGTCCTCGCATCCACAGAAACAACACAAATAAAAGCAATAATTTAAAAATCAATACCATGGAAAAAAAATTACTTACCGTTTGCAACTCCACACATCTCGCATCCCGATCCGATCTCCACGGAGAAGAGCGGCGATGACAGCTAATTGTCGTATAACGAGGGTGACCATAAAACCGCTCACGGCGCATACATTTTACATGATCACGGATTGTCCCGCTACGATGCATTTCTCCTTGCCGTATGACGTACACGAGATGAACGTCGCGAATAGAGATGTGAAAATGGAAAACAGAGAGAAAGATATTCAAATTGATAGATTACATCTACACAGACTAAGGATTTATTTCAATGCTAGTCATTCTTAAAGTAAATCCTTACTTACGTAAATTATCTTCTGTCTATCTATCTATGTAAAGGTGTCTCAGAAAAAGTTCACTTTCATACATGCATAAAAAAAAAATACCGTAATATTATAAAACATTATCTCTAGTACATGTAATATGAGAAAACCTGAATATAGTTTGTTCAGAATCAGTAACTGAATCGATTCCAATCATTTTTAAACCATATTTTATTTTTTCCGAAAAATATTTAAAGAAGGTCACAAGTTGGATACCACCGATACTAAGAACCAAACAGATAATTGCAAGCCATTGCGGGTATTATGCGCTAACGCACGCCTGGGTGCGGGATAGCCCGGTGACCATGTGTTTTTGTAAACAACAAGCTTATAACTTTCTGATTTTTCATGATACAGTTATGAAATTTTGTAGTTCATAGATCCTTTACATAAAAAAAAGCTTGTAATAAACGTGTTTCGGGATTTAGTATATACTAAAAATAAGGTTGTATATGCGTTAAATTACAAAATCAGAATCTTCAAACATAGGAAAATTACTTTTGAAAGTAATATTCATCGATATATATGTACTGTAATATTATTCAAATGTCGTCAACATTATTCATAGCGGTTTCTAACATTCATGAAAACGCGACTCAAAAATCTATAAAAATAAATGGCAAATTGTATTCCTCAGCGCTTAACTAAATAATGACTGGACCAATTTGAATGAACTTTTTTGAAAACATTTGTTGAAGTCTCGCTCTAAAAGGTTTGTATGAAGAGAAATTTGGAAAAAAATGCATAGAGAACTGTGAACAACATTTTTCTTTATTAAATTCAAACTACTCCTAACTGTCAATATTATGGCGAACTACCAATTAAAATAGCTTTTGACAGACCATTCGGATCAGCCGGTAATGTTATAAAACTAAAAATTTACAGTTTTTAGATTTATTCCTATATCTACATTTTTTGCGACATAAACAGAAGTTTGATTTTTTCACAGCTTCAAGGGACTGCAGACTGCAAGAAAGTAATATTAATATGGATATAGGCTGTCTTGATACATTTGCTATCAAATATTGTACGAGTAATATTACCAACCCGCACTGAGCACGCGTGGTGGATTACGGCCCATTACCTCTCCAAGAGAGGAGGCCTGAATCCCAGCAGTAGGGAACATTAAAAAAAGGGCTGATGATGTTTATGCTATGTTTATGCGTTACATCCGCATATATTGTTTATTTACGTCTTTTAATTATACCAATTAAAAATAAAATAAACCAATGAATTTCATAACTTTAGTTGTCCAAACCTATACCTGTATTTAATGACTTAGGTGGGAATAAGAAAAGTTTGGTGAAAATTCTCACGGAAATTGTTTTTTGATTTGTCACACAAAACATAACTAAAACATCGTGATACAGTTCTGTCTTGAAAATAACGGAAATATTAGCTCTAATAATGAAGCTTTTAATAGAAACATTAATTTTATATTTATGATACTTTGGAATATTTAGATTGTCAGTTTAATAGAGAAATAACTTTATCTTTATACTAAAATTAATGAATACATAAAATATTTTAGAAAAATTAACATAAGAATTTCTTTGCGGCATATTTTGCATTACAAATAAATACATTTTAAGCCATTTGGAAGT
The DNA here is from genome assembly GCA_958295575.1 of Leucania comma. Lineage (NCBI taxonomy): Eukaryota > Metazoa > Arthropoda > Insecta > Lepidoptera > Noctuidae > Leucania > Leucania comma. The sequence continues at coordinate 12,401,640 of OY282480.1, read as the reverse complement.
CGTATCAGATAAACCTTTTTTAGTGAAAATTTTTGTTTAATAAATTAAACTCAATATTTCAAAATTAAATGTTGGAAAGATAATGATTATCAAAAGTCAAAAGCTAATTAGTAATTAATAAGGATGTATCCTGTATTTTAATTCATTTTATTTAGGAGCTTGATTTTATTTTATCAATCAGGCAATGTATTTTATCAATAAATTATAGTCATTTTGATAAATAAAGTTTTAATGTTTCCTGTTGCAATTAAAATTTATTAATAATTTGGTTGTTTTGTTTATTTGTATGAAAGAGAACCAAAGGTTACCGACATAGCCCGAATAATCGTCAAACTTAAGTAGTGGGCAGGGACATTGCTAGCAGAACAGCCCCCTAGCCAAGTTACCATCGTTTCGTTTAGCGTGAACGCTTGAAGTTGGTCACGCCCCCAATTCCTTTGTTGATATGAAATCAAAACAGATACTCGATGGGGCCAAAAAGAATCTGAAATGGCGATCGCATACCGGAAGACGCCGCGTTGGAAGGCCTCACTTGCAATGGATCGGCCGTTGTGGCAACACTTTGGGGAGGCCTATTAGCTGAAATGAATCAACATAAAATGCGGAAATTAATAAACAAATAAATTTTTTTAATCAAACAGTTTATTAGAGACGAGAAAGTTGGAAGAAGAGACAAGAAAAAGAGAACAATTTATTTAATCAAGATGAATAAAGTTTTATTTGTTTATTTCAAGAAAATTAATACAATCTATATTTCAGATGTAAGTTGTATTTGAACATAGTTTAAATATATTATAATATCCATCACTTTATCATACTAGTATAAAGTTTTGATCAATTTTTTTTCTCAATAATCTTCTGCTTCACTAGGAAACACGGCCATGTCACTCTATCTTTATCCTAATTTACTATAACATTTATTAGGAAAAATAACTTACTACTAAATGGTAGTTTAACTTCAAATAGAAAAGCAATAGGAAGGTAGCGGCTGCTTGAAATTGACACTAGCATGCAATGTCACGTACTGGCACTCCTACCTTATAATTACGATATTCTACAAAACCAGTAAATAACATACCTTTTCTAATTTCCATACTGTCTCTTTTGACTCTTTGACGAATGGTTCAAAAGAGTCATCTAAATGCTTTGTTGATATTTCTCATGAGGGTGAGCATTGCCATACAAAGTGGCAAAGTAGCCAGACTTTTGGACACATTGACTGTTGACGTCGAAGTGGAGGAGTTTTTCGATGCTATACCTACATAATATGTTAAATTGTTTTAGTTAGTTTAATTAAAACTAACGGCGTTGCGCCACCGGTACATGGTGGAGATCCAACCCATACGTACGTCGTACAAAGCGATTTGGGAGCACATTCATTATGCGTACAGCTAAGGAGTCGAATTCCCTGTCGGAGTCTGTGTTTCCTGATAGCTATAACCTCCCCCCCCCTCCTTAGTCGTTCACTCTTGACAGAGTGGTCGTGGTTGACTATGTTGCAGCTATAACCGTAAACGTAACCATCACCAACGTTCACTCTTGATTTAAAGACCCCTAGTCTTTAAATCAAGAGTGGGTGGGTGGGTTACTTCTAGACAAGCGTGCTCCATCGTCGGCCACTTTATCGCTTACCGTCAGGTGAGATAGTGGTCAAACGCGAGCCTATGCGCAATAAAAAAAAACTGGTTTTATTTTGTATGTAGCTCTAGTTAAGTGTGCTTTTTTATAATTAAATAGTATTAAGTTTAATAAATTGATAAACTGTTCTTACATCTTCTTTTAGGTTTTAACAGTTACGGCATGAATTTCACGGGTGGTATGTTTCGCAAAGGTAATAAAATATCTTGAAAGATAATACTCGTATAGTCTATTAATAGCTAATGTGTGTTGAGTATTGACGATCTATTTTACATAACAAAACGTCAAGGCTGTAGTCCCCATTGTTATGGACCTACCACACGCTTAAGTTTCACCACAATTTTGTCACGGAACACTGTGCATATTTTTGGCAAAACTTGTACAGTTTTACCTGGTGTGCCGTATGTATATAAACCGGCCTCAAGCAGGCAAAACTGTGCTAAAGCTTGCACGGATGGTAGGTCCATTAGGCAAAAGAGTACTTATTGTACCCTATATTTTGCTAGTAGTGTTGATATGCGAGCGATACGAGTAGTTTGAGGCATTTCCTCATCGCACCAGTCGGCTACTTAGGTCGTTTACGGCGCGCACTGTTCCTGCGCGCCTCAAGGAGTTGTCAGCAAACTGTAGGGGTCCAGCAGGGCCGAAGCCTACTGGGGCCAAAGGTTATGTGAGAATGTCACCACGGGCCCCGGGACAAAGGCAATGAATGGAAGGGTAGGTTTTTAGTCAGTAAAAGTCTGACACTATTTCCCGCCCCACCCAAGGGCGGGATTTGTCATTGGATGATTTTACCTACGATAAAAAAAAAATTAAAAAAAAACCAGTCGGCTACTTTATTGCCACTGTTCACAGTGTGCTGTGAACGAGTTACTGTGGCTCCAAAGCACAAAGGGCAACTAAAAAAAAAACGAGTGAGTTATAGTAAGGGAAGTCTGATATTTCCTCTGATTCCACCCAGAGCAGGACAAATTATTATTTTATGATTACGCACCCCAATAAAGACTAATATTTAAAAATTCTGATATTTCGCTGATACTTTGTGTAATTTATTTCATCACCGCTGCTCTTATAACGGTGAAGGAAAACATCGTGAGGAAACCGGCATGTCCTAGAACCAAAAAACTGCACCCGCAGCCCTCGACACAAGTGTATGAGGGAACACCAGTGTGGTTTTAGCCAGCAAGAGTCTGACAGACCCTTCTACCGACCCCAGGGCGGAGGATATCTATGAGGATTTCCATCCCGATAAAAAATGCACTTACATAGAGTCCCAAAGTTCCCTTGCACCTCTTTGGATGACTTAATATATATATATTACTTATACTGCAATTAACTTAGCCACCTACTGAGCTCGTACAATTTAAGAAGACCATTACTCGAAAAGAAGCAGAATTAAATTTCCTAACTTTCTTTTTCCATGAGTTTACTACTATGGAATACGATTAGGAATATATCTTGAGCTGGGCACTGTAACGTAAGTTATGACGTAGAGAGTAAAGGTTGCCATATGTTGGGAAGATGAATAGCTAGGTCGGGGACGGCGCCGGCGCCTGTAAATATTTTGCCTGTTGCAAGCACTTAATTTGTGCTTTGTGAGTTTCATTTATCACATTAATAGCTAGCCAGAACAAACAGACCGACAAAAATTTCAAAACTTGTATTTTTGTTATTACATCGGTATTAAATAAACATCATAACTAACCGACTTCCAAAAGGAGAAGGTTATACGTTCGGTTGTATATACTTCTTAAGGTTCCGTACCTCTAAAGGAATAAGCGGATCCCTTATTATAGGATGATTTTGCTGTCCATCGTCTGTCTGTCTGTCAAGGCCCTTTATCTCGAAAAGGCGTGGAGGTATCAGTTAATACATTTAGATCGCGTTTAATTAGTAGATATTAAACCTAGTAATTTTAGATCGCGTTTAATTGGTATTAAACCTAATAAAAGTCCTGGAACTATTTTAGATTGCATTTTGGAATAAGGCGGTTAAAGTTTGACTGATGGGTTTTGTGGTAACGCAACGCAACTAAAAAGATATTTTTTACACAAAAAAAAAATAACCTACTTCAATATTAAAAAATCACAAATGTGTACAAAAAAACTTTAATTTCGGAAATTGGTGTTAAATAACGAAGAGACATAACTATTATATCGAAGCGCAGCTAGTCTGCGTCATAATATCAATACCAAACATCTACCAAAACTTATTTCAATATTAACACACCAACTTTCGCATAACTTAATCAAACAATATTGATGTGATGTGGTAAAAGGCAGAGACGGGTATCTTTGCCATAATTCTCTCGGTCAAAACCCTGTTTGAAACCCTACGGTCACGAATTCACGCCCGTTAACTTTGCCAACTAAGTTATTTGAAACCACGGATCCTCGCTTCAAGAATCCCTTCAAAAGATAAACATATTTGTATTAAACATCAATTTCGCAGAAATTGTACTCAAATCCACACTACACTTTGTTTATTTGTCATAGTGAGAAAGTACACAGTATGTCCAATCCCAAGAACTAAAATTCTGTGGCATATGACACACACTAGAAGGAAGCTTGAGACACGTCAGTGTGTCAGCAGGTATCGAACATGAAGGTATTTTTTTTGTTGCTTATATGGTCACGCTTCGCCACTATCTTACTCAATTCAAGATAAATAGCACAGCCACCAGCCAACCTGCAGAGACCGTCACTCCTTCTAGCCTCGGGACGACGCCTCCTTTCGTTTATTAACTTGTGGTCTCCACTTACGCGGATATTGTCACCGGTTGGTTCAACGTCTGTAGGCCCGGAAAAAAATAATTAATGAAATTTTTCCAGCCATTCATGCGTGATGACGTGATCAAAAGAATAGAGATTTATTTTATACAACATTATTTTTAGTAGGCGTATGCGAAACCTGAATAAAGTTTGTTCGGAATCAGCAACTGAATGGATTACAATATTTCTTACACCATATTATATTTTTTCCCGAAAATATTTAAAAAGGTCACAAGTTGGACACCTCCGACACTAAGGTTACGGCAGGTCATAGCGAGCATTAGGAATAGCATAGCCAAAGTACAGCTGGGTGCGGGAGCAAAACAACTACTCAGGAGCAGGATGGCCCAGTGACTATGTGTTTGTGTGGACAACCTGGTAAAATAACAAGCTTATAACTTTGTGATTTTTCATGAAACAGTTATGAAATTTTGTACATAGATTATTTGCATAAAAACACTAGACCCGTGTTTCGGGTTTGGCATATACTTACTAAAAATAAGGTCGTATATAAGGTTGTATAAGTGCCATTTCTAAATCCTATAAAAGTTGGTTCTATAATATTATCTACATAAATTGACCCGTTGTGTAGATCTGACTCAATCGTATGAAAGTTAAGGGCAGGCTATTGTTCACGGGCTTGGGGCGGTCGTGCACATTGTTCATTGTCTATTCGCAGAAACGCTTCGATATGTTTTAAAATAATATTTTACGAGCCTCATCGATGGTCAGGGTTCGTTCGTACGTTGACAAAGAACGTGCATTTATTTAGAGATGCAAGAATTATTGAGATAAAATATATGCAAATAACAATGGGTTTTTGATAGCGTACCAATTCGATTTGTAATTTATTTATTTGTTTATCCGCACATCGGCACGTGTTACAGCAATTACATCAATTAGAGCAGATTTTTTTTCAGAATTTGCTGCTTTCTAACGTCTTGTGCGCGGTGGAGTGGTAGTCATCAAAGGAGCGGCCCGGGCGCTGTAGGCACGTACGCTCGGCCAGCACTCCTTCAGGATTGCACATGTACCATATTTTTAAACCAATTTTGAGGTATTTTATTTTCAAATATGTAATGAAAAAACCAAATACTACAAATCGCAAAATTCTTTACTAAAATTCTTTTATTTAAAAAAGTAAATCACTTTTTTAAATAAAAGAATTTTGCGATTTGTAGTGTTTTTATTTGGAAATCTATTGTAGTTATTTATAAAAAAATATTTTATAACAATAATTCAGGTATTTCATTAAGTCCTTAAAAAATCAACACAGAAATGAATACGCAATTAGGTATGCAAGTCGGGTTCAATTTTCAACCTCTACTCACAGAGGCCCTCCTTAAAAGACTAAAACTTTCCTAAGTAATTACTTACTGACTTACGATCTTTCTTTGACAACCCGCCGACACCAATGAATACATCGATTATATCGAAAATCAATGCGAATGCTCAGATAGTGATCGATAAGACTCGGTCATTGTGAAACAATATGCCACAGTTCTCAATGTAATCTTATTTTGAGTAGAAATCGATTAATTAAGTTCATTTAAGTGTATCTTATCGGCTTCTTTGATTGCGCCGCGTCATAAACAAATCACACAGTGGCAATCACAATCATTTGATATGGGAAATTAATTGCGATACAGTAGGCAACACTCGACATCCTATATTGGGTGTTGGGTGCTTAAAACTGCACTTTTAGGCTTGCAAAAACAATATGGCAAATGAAATTTCTCCTGAAGTGGCGCTTTACGAAAAGTTGATCTTTGATTGCGCCGCTTTATAAACAAAGTACACAGGAGCAATCACAATCCTTTGATATGGTAAATTAATTGTAATATAGTGGGCAACACTTGACATCATACATTGGGTGCTTCAAATTGCAATGTTAGGCTTGCAAAAACAATATGGCCAATGAAATTTCTCCTGAAGTGGCTTTTTATGAAAAGTTGAAAGCAGAACCACATTTTTTTGTAAAAGATCTTTAGAAATTCAGAAAGATCCTGTACGAAATTGAAGAGATCAGTTTTTCAATAAAATCTATGTAATAATCGTTGTAGCAACCTCTACGGTTCAGACTAAGCGTTTCGCCTCGTCGTTTATACAGCGTACATCGAAGGGCTGGAACAATTTGCCGGTCTATCCATCCACTTTCAAGGTTAGAGTGAATAGGACCTTAATAATCTAGTACGTTTTACCACCAAAGAGGCATCACTACTTACCATCAAGTAGGATCGCAGTCAAGCGCTGGTTTATATCAATTAAAAAAAGGTCTAGCTACGTTTGCTCTCTCTCTCTCGGGAGGATATTCTCTCTCTATATTTAGAACGTATAACGGTTTTACAAGTAACCTACATCCGATTCTAAAAACAAGAATCAATTTCGATTTCCAATCATCAACGACATAAAGTTCTCAAGGACTTCAATAAAACTTTAGTTACCGTACAATACAAACAGTTTTCAGCGTCATTTTAATGCCAATGTATTTGCGAAGCTGCGGGCGGTCCGTTTTCTTAAACAATTTATGCGCTCGGCGCCTTTGGGACCGAGTATCAGACGACTGACGTGCTAACCAAATCACTGTGAAATACTGTCCGTCTGTAAAATGCCGCTAATCTTGAGAACTAACGGCCTCTTTTTCATGAAGTTTGCGCGGTTGGAAAGTGTGTTTGAGAAAGAAAGCTTTACAACTGCCTTCCTGAGTGTTGATGGATCAATCATGAGATTAAACTGTTTATTATTATTGCACCCTAAAATAATAAAGTGTACATTGTCCGAATCCGATGGATGCGAGACGCATAGGACCGTTCATTGTGGCGACATTTTAGGGAGGCCTATGTCCAACAGTGGTCGTCTTTGGGCTGAAATGATGATGATGTACATGGTCCACATTTAGACAGATAGGAGAAGAAAGTTCTCCTGCTGTTTGTTATGGATGATTGACTACAAAAGACTGTTAGGTATAGTAAACGAGTATGACATGACTTTTTGCCATAAAAATCTTCACAGTACCTATCTATCCTAGATAAATGACTTTTTTATGGTGAGAAATCATTTAATAACTTCTCCCGCTCTCAAGCGAAGTGTTAGACTTACCCACTCCTATATCCCTTCTTTGCCATACGTTGCAGGACCCCAGGGTTTCTGTTTTGGGTAGCCATCCAATAGCCTCAGTAAACTTCGGTCTTGCTGGACCCCCATGGCTTTGCTGACATCTCTTTGAGGCGTACGTGGAACGACGACTCGAGCTCGGTCCTGACGGTTACGGAACGGCCGGATGACGAGCTACACATGGCCCTACAGTGGCTGGAAATCGGGGCACACCTCCACTAAATGCTCCACCGTGTCCTCCGGGCGTTCCACGCAGTGGTGACACCCGGGCGTTTCTTCCACATGAATCAAGCGCAGGAACACTCCGAACTTACGGTCCGGTGAGGACCTGCGTCATGCGGTAGGTGAGAACGCCATGTTGTTTTTCCAGCCACTCCTCAAAGAAGAGACTTACCGCAAGAATATGACCTGTCCAAAATTTCTAAATGACTGTATCCGTAAAAGCAACGTGAACATGTGTAGGTAAGTCTCAATGTGTTACAAGTTAATGATACCTAATAAGTAATGGCCGTTGATAATTGACTACTATCTACATTTGAGAAACGCTATTTGCGACGATGATCAGAACACTGATTCGCTTAAGTGGCAAAATGGCAGCACTCCCGACGCCATTCGGGAATCTGTTGGCCGTAGATTTCATGAATATAAATGAGATCATATTGTCAGTAATTAAAAATAATTACACAGATTTTTTTATTGGTGGACCAGCTCCTGTCCCGTGATTCTATATGTAAAGTCGTAATTCATTTAGCTGCCTAATAAATCAAGTTCTTTCTGACTACTTATTACACGAATAATTAATAGGAGACTGTTATTATCTACCTAGTTGTTATGCCACTACATACGTAATACTACATTGCTTGTCTTTTTTAAATCCATTACTTCTGATAACTTTAAAGTTTTTTTTTTTAATTATAAAAATATTGATGCTATTTCTATCATTTTTATAGTCATTCATTCGAAATTTTGTGGAGATAAAAAGCTTTTGCCAGCTTACAAACATCCAATCCCCGTTTTACCCTTGACAAGCCTGTTGATCTAGTTGTTAGTGGCCCTGACTGCTATGCTGGAGGTCGTGGGTTCGATTTCAACTCAGGACAAATGTTTGTGTGATGAGCACGCTCATTTGTTCTGTGTCTGGGTGTTAAAGATAAAGATAAAGATAAAGATCATTTTATTTGTAAAAACATGGGTATACATACAACATTAGCATGCAGGATGTTACAAATTTATCTTTGTCCGTACATGTTTCACCCTTTAGGCGTACAAATTTATAATGTTTACAAAATACAAATTAACAGAATAATAGAATTAATAAAAATTGAAAACAAAAAAAAAAATCACGAAATAAATTTTAAAAATGTCAAATTGTAATTTATAAGTATGCATGCGTAAAAAAAAAAATATAATGTCCGAGTAAAATATAAAATGTCAGAATAAAATAATAATAAAAATGTCAAAATTAAATAAAAAAAAAAAAATATGTCAGACTAAACTAAGATCAAATAAAAATGTCAAATAATTATTAATATGCATAATAGTAGTTATATCTACATCAATCAAATTAAGGACCATACAAAAAAAAAATGTCAAATATTGTCATTCAGAAAGTCACATATACTATAATAACACTTGTCTGTTAATAAATCTCGAAACTTCTTTTTAAACAAATTTATTGGTAATGTTTTATAAGACTGTGGTATTTTATTATAAATTTTAGGAGCCAAACAGAAAACACTTTTTCCCATTAATGCAGTCCTTGATGTATGCGTACACAGTTGATTATTGTCACGTCTATTACGGGGGAAGGTGTCGGCTAGTCGTGGAAATAGGTACTGATTCATCCTAACAAATGTCGCAATTTCAAAAATATACAAAGATGGTAGAGTCAATAATTTGTGTTTTTTAAAGAATGGCACACAGGTGTCGGTCGACTTCAAATTGAACATAGCCCGAATACATTTCTTTTGTGCTTTAAATGCTATTAATTTGTCAGTGGAATTCCCCCAAAAAATAATGCCGTAACGCAATAACGATGCTACTAGACCATGATACGCCGTTACTAAGGCATCTGTGTTTAGCTCTGGTGCTAGTTTATATAATGCGTACGCCGCAGAGCTTAGTCGTTTACATAGGTATTCGATGTGTGCTTTCCAGTTCAATTTAGAATCAATAATAACTCCTAAAAATTTTGTAGTGTCGACTTTATCAAGTACAGTTTTCTCGTATATAACGTTAATGTCTACTGGCTGGGAACGTTGCCTAAAATGCATAATATTTGTTTTGTTTAGATTTATTTTTAGGTTGTTTTTGTTAAGCCATGTTATAATTGATGTCAAAGATTCATTTATGTCAGTTTCATATTCGTTTTTATTTTTACATGCTATAGTCATAGTGCTGTCATCGGCAAAGAGAGTCATGGGGTGGTCAATAGCACTAGGCAAGTCATTGATGTATACTATGAATAGTAAAGATCCGAGTACGCCACCTTGGGGAACGCCGAATGTAGGTGTTCGTTCGCTTGATACATAAATTTCCTCTTTCTTTGTCTTAACATTAATTCTTTCAATTTCTGTGTACTGTTTTCTATTAGTAAGGTAAGACTTAATAAGTTTTAAAATGTTTCCCCTTATGCCGTAATATTCTAATTTCTGTAGCAAGATTGTATGATCAACGTAGTCAAACGCTTGCGTCATATCGCAGTATATAGCACATACCGGTATTCTTCTGTCCATATTCGTCATAACGGTATTTAAAAAATCATAAATGGCTTTACTGGTTGACATGTTTTGTCTAAACCCCTTTTGCTGTTTACTAAAGATATTTTTCTTTTCGAAGTATGAGTAAAGTGCTTTATAAACGAATTTTTCAAAAATTTTGGACATTATAGGAATTAAAGCAATTGGTCTGTAGTTAGCTATGTTTTCCTTATTGTTTTTTTTAAATAATGGTTTTACTCTGGAAACTTTTAGAGCATCGGGATATATACCTGAGCTGATGCACAAATTTATTAAGTAGCTTAAGTGGGTACAAATGGTTTCAGATACATACTTTACAACCTTTGTAGAAATACCATCATATCCTGTACTATTTGTGGCATTTAAAGACTTAATTATATTTAAAATGTCAACTGGTAAACAGGGTGCAACAAAGATTGAGTCTTTCCGTTTTTTAATGTTCGTTGTTACTTTATTTCCCAAACATTGACGTGGTTGAATTTTATCTACGAAAAAATTGTTAAACGCGTTAGCTATTTCTAGAGGGTCACTTACTATTTTGTCATCGACCTTTATATAGCTAATGGATTCTTTAGGTAAATATGGTTTTGATTTATTAATAATGTTCCAAGTCATTTTAGATTTATTTGTTGCAGTTTTAATTGAGTAATTGTTTTGAGCACATCGCGTCAATCTCATTACCTTTTTAAACCTTTTAGTGTAATTTTTTAAAATGTTTTTATTCGTCATACTAGGTTTTAATCTGTAATTCCAAAGCAATTGACGTTTCTTTTTGCTGCATAATTTAATGCCATGTGAGATCCATTTAGATTTTTTAATTACATTTATGGTTGTTAGCTTATATGGAAAACAAACAGTGTTATTTATCTATAATATGTATGTATTTATAAATATATAAGTATGTTTATCAGCTGTCTGGTACCCATAACACAAGCTCTGCTTAGCTTGGGACTAGACGATGTTGTGTGATAGGTGTAGAAATATTATATTATATATTATACCCTCTTGGGTGTAGATTTTTGTAAAATTCATTCTCAGCGGATGTGTACACTGTACACCCTATACGGACCCTACCTGCCAAAGTTTGTAGGTGTGTTCGTTTCTGCGAATTCGTGATTAATCAGTAAGTGGTATTTCGTTTTTATCTACACCGTTAAATTATAGTCGTTTTATCCCGCGGAGGGTCGATTCGATACATGAAAAACTATCGATTAGTGAACAGACAATTAAAAAATAAAGGACTTTTTTTAAACTCCATTTAATTTACGCATGTACGAAATTAATTTCTTCACGTAAACGTCGGCTGAGCGAGGTCAATTAAGTGCAGGTAGTTAGTACGCAACGACCGACAACTACCTAAAAGGCCATTGACTCGTTTGCTAATCCGAGTTTTAGAAAAAAGTACATACTTTATTTTTTTTATTTCATCTTTACAGATCGATGGTGTTTCATGTACCGGATCAACCCTCCACAGGATTAAAACGACCAAAATTTTACGATGTATCATAGATTTAACTTTAACCTTTAAGGTTTTCTTTTCGCATCATAAGTCGGATAAATAGCTAATTAACAAAATAAGTATTGTTGTAGCGTCATCTTTTCACGTCAAGTTTTAGCACGTTTATGTTTTATAATAATTTATTAGAAAAACCTAATACCTATCTCCGTTTCGAGGTTCGAAATAAACTGAAAATCTTCTCTTCTCTGCAGTCATCATCTTTCTAAATAAAACGACTTTCGCATAGTCCATTCGTGCATTACTTCAACGTATCTTCTTAAAATGCACCGTGTATGCTAGTTATCAATCAAATCGTCTGTCTTATTTTCACTGTTCAGTCTTAAGTCCTTCGTCCTTATTCCATATTACTGGGTTTATCATGTATTCTTTTTCCTTTGTATTCAGGTCTCAATCATCACTGTCAATATCACTGATCGTCTTTTTCTACAATTTTTTTTTTTTTTTTGTTTTATGCGTGATAGAAACTGTTAAGACCCGCATAGACACTAAGCTTTGAAGACACCTAAATTATAATTATAAACCTCTGCAGGCAAATTGTTATTTATTTCACAATCTAACCGAATTTTATTTTTCCTTGTTTCCATATCTCATCCATCTTGTTCTCATCATCCAAATTAATTTATAAAGATTTATCATCTTCATCAACAAACATCTCAAACTTATAATTTTCGCTCTTTTCCAATCAATTTACTGTCGCCTCATTCCTATCGGGTCTATTATTAGCTGCGCCGATTCCTCGCGACCACAGCGCCGCGGTTTGACCTCTCAGACATTGGATCAACACAATGTTGTACATTCCGAGTGACAGCTTGTAGGACAGTTGTCACAAGTATGATAATAATTATGATGTGACGAGTTCGCATGAGATTTTAAATAGGATAGAGTTTATAAAACACACCAATGGTGTATTAAAAGTCATTAGGTAAATTCCCACTTTAAAAAAAAAGAACATAAAAAACTAATACTATTGGTTGCGCGAATTTGCTTGATGTTTTAATGGACTGTATGTTTGAAAAAGCGATCTAAGGTTTATTAACAATATGCAGATACTGTGCCCGGCATGGGATAAATGTATTGGGAAGGAGCACTGACCTTTAGACTTCGAAGGTTGCACGTGGCACCGGCCGATCCTCGACTTCGCACATTTAAATCACTGCCAGGTCCTGTTTTGCACTACACTGCACCACTGTTGAGTTCTGAATGGTTGGATCACGAAAATAGTCAATTTTCTTGTAATTTCGAGCGGGCGCGGTTAGCGGTGCGGTCACATTCACAATCGATGCACACACGTCAATGTCAAATCATTTCTAGAGGTCGTGCGGGGAAGCGGAAACGGTAGGGATAGAATTGCTAGGCCAAAAAAATAAATTACAAAAAACAAAGTCGCGGATCATAGCAAATTGGCGCAACCATTCCCCCCGGGTTTGAAGGGTTACCTTCAAAGAAAAGAAAAAAAAACAAAGCGAAACTAAACCCTATTACTAATCTAAACTATCAATACTAGGTAGCGAAACAACTTATAACTAACTATGCCACTACTACTGATTAGGCAGAGGGCAGAGGCGAATAACCGGACGCAGGTACGATCCAGTTGCGGTTTTAACTTTTACGACTCGCGTTATTCCGTTCGAACCCGGAAAAACTTCTTCCACTACACCAAGAGGCCAGTGCAGAGGAGGCGCACTCTCAGTCTTCAGTATCACCACAGTACCGACTGTGACTGGATCTGAAGGAGTGTTCCACTTTTGATGCGACTGCAGCGTATGCAGATAATCTGTTCTCCATCGCTTCCAAAAGGACTGAACTAAGCTATCTAGCAGAGCGTGACGCGGGTGAAGCTGCAGTTTGTCAGTCTCGACATCTAAAGCGGGCAAATATTTAAGAGGAGTCGTCGTCAAGAAGTGAGCCGGCGTCAACGCTAGTGGCTCCGATGGATCACTAGACAAAGTCCGACACAACGGACGCGTATTCATCAACGCCTCTACCTGAGCGAGTACGGTGCTCAACTCCTCGTACGAGAGAATCTGTTCGCCTATGACCCGAAACAGGTGCGACTTAAGGCTTTTAATATTCGCCTCCCAATTGCCACCAAAATGACTAGCCGCTGGCGTATTAAAACACCAATCAATGCGATTCTCAGCTAAGACATGGGCGAATTCACTTTGGTAGTACTTGGAGCGTAAGAATGTATGTAATTCCGAAATATTGCGTCGCGCTCCAACATAATTTGTGCCGTTGTCAGAGTATAAGCGCTTAACGGGACCACGGCGAGATAAAAATCGTTTAAATGCAGACATAAAACCCTGCGTACTCAAATCACTGGTTAACTCTATGTGAACCGCACGAGTTGTCATACAAACGAATAGGCAAATGTATGCCTTTGTGGAACGTATACCACGACCACGGGCAATAGTGACTTTAAACGGTCCAGCATAGTCCGTCCCAGTATGTATGAAAGGTTTCACCGTCTGTACAACACGACAAGAACGATGGTCGGCCATTTCCGGCGCGTTGAAACGCGGGCGGAGCTTAAAGCAGGGCACACATCTGTGCACTCTAGCGCGTATCAAATTGCGAGCGGAAAGTATCCAGTACTTCTGTCGAAGAATGGACATTAATAAATCGGGACCAGCGTGACAATTCACCTTATGGTGATAGTCCACCAACAAATCCAAAACGTGATCCCTGCGTGGTAGAACTACTGGATGCATTTGTTCAAACTCTAACTTAGCATTTCGCAGACGGCCACCGACACGAATGAGTCCGTCTTGCAAAAATGGTTTCAAATGTTGAAGTGCGGGACTACAAGGTTTATGTGATTCTAAACTACGAAATTCTATTGAAAAATAAAATTTCTGCAACTCTCGAAGTACAACTGATTCAGCTCTATCCAAATCAGCTGCGATTATAGAACCACGCGATGGTAGTAATCTCAAAAATCTTAGGACGTAAACTACACAGCGTAATAGTCTCGACCAAGACGAGACTCGATTAGACAACAACAAAACAACTGACTCTTCACGCGGAACTGATACTACAAGCGTATGTTTCTTCTCCTCGGGTGGCTCTGAAACAGTAGCGGGGTTAAACGGAACACTTGGCCACTCGTTAGGAGTGGTATGAAGCCAGGGAGGGCCACAAAACCAAAGCGGATGATTTAAAATTTGCGCAGGAAGCAAACCACGTGAGAGACAATCAGCTGGGTTTTCTGTTCCAGCGACATGGAATATATTTTCCGATGACAATTCAGCTTGAATCTTACGTTCCAAGCATAGAAAGCGTTTTTCTGCGGAGGCACGGGAGCCACCGAGCGAAAAAATATCACCCTTGAAAGGGAGCGCGACAACATAACGACCATCTTTATCACGAGTAGTCGTGCGGGTATAAATCTCCTCAGTGACCTGATCCTCAGGGCTGAGAATAGGCGGGACATTGACCTCTTCAATCTCCCAGAACTTGCGGATGGTAGACTCAAGCGGCGGCTCGACGGTGCAACAGTGCGACACAGTCGAGTAACTATTTAAATAAGCGGGTGCGGAACCAACTATAACAAACCCGAGAACTGTTTCCAGTGCGTGCGGAGCGGGGTACATCGGAAGACCTTGAATTTTACGTGATAACTGGAGATGCGGGAGAATCGAAGCACCGATCAATAGATCGATATCTCCAGGGAAAGCGTAATTTCCGTCGGCTAACTGCAAGTTCTTAAACTCCGTCAGCATGGACGTGTCAACCGGTACCGTGGGCAACCGTTCCGTAATCTTATCTGCGACTAGCGAATCCATTTCAAACGAAATATTACGATTAAAACGTGAACTAAATATTATTTTAATGGAACCGTGAATGGTTGCCTTTAAACCTCCAAAACCTTTCACTTCTGAGCGGGATGACCAATTATTAAAACTAAAACCAAGGCGTTGACAACAATCCCGAGTAATAAAATTACTCTGGGAAGCGCCATCTAGTAGCGCTCGAACGGTGTGCGGTTTGCCAAAGGCATCTACAATGACAACTTGCGCGGTCGCAAGTAAAACGGTAGTGATTTGAGTACCAGCGGCGGAAAGCGAACACAATGTTACGTCGTTTGCACTTGCAGCAGGCCGCGCGTCACAAGCGTCGCGCGTCCGCGCAGGCCGCGGCCGCGATGGCAGCCTACTACTCTCAAAATGTAAGAAGGTATGATGTCTAGCTAGACATTTACGACAGCTAACACCACTGTTACATGACGTAACCAGATGTTTGTCACTTAGACAATTAAAACACAAATTATTAGTGCGGACAAACTTGTAACGATCCCTAGGCGATAATCTCTGAAATCCCGAACACTTGTACAGCTGTGTATGGCTACCCTTACACAGAGAACAGTCAGGTGTTGAGGCGGTATTAACTAGCGTATGTGCAGTCTTGACTGACTTCGATGACGCGTCTATACGGCGATCGGAACCTGTCCTATTCGTGACTTCATGACGTGCCGACGTGCGCTGCAATACCTTTATATGGTCGCGAATAAAAGATTCTAAATCTTCGAACTTAGGTATTTCTTTGCCGCGCTGAGTCGTTTCAAACAGACGAACAGTTTCAGGATCTAATTTATTTAAACCGATATACAAAAACAAAAAGTCACAGAGGTCATTGACCTTTAGGTTCTTTACTGCACGAACAGATGATGCGAAAATATTTAAAAACTTCTCTAAATTATGATCGTTACAAACGGAAAAACTTTTCAAATCGAATAATTGATCTAAATATGCGGTGGCTACTAATCGCTTATCTTCGTATTTTGTTTTTAAAGTGTCCAAAACTAAAGTGTAATTTTCAGCGCTAAACGTAATTCCAGCACAGACAGCCTTTGCCTTACCGGTCAATTTTTCTACGAGATAATGCAATCTCTCGTGATCTGTCAGCGATGTGTTCCTATGTATTATATTTTCGAAACTATCTATAAATAAATTCCAATTTCGAATGTCACCATCAAATTCAGGTATTTGAATTGGCGGCAATCGTGGGCGTTCGCGAGGAGGGTTGGATAAACCACTCGCGGGGGGGGGAGTCTCTAAACTCCTAGCAATACGTTTGATATGACAATACAAGTCATCAAAGGACGACAATGCCTGATAACTCACACAGTAATCAGGATTTAACTCCAACTCTAAAATGTTTATATTATTAATTGTAGATTCAAAATCCGCGCGCAAACTATCTAAAGTTTCCAACGAACACAAGAAAGCATCTCTAATCGCCAGATCCGAGATTTGCAAAGATTTATCACAAATTGATTGAACACGTGAAAACTGTGAGTCCCTTTTAGCGTATAAAAGCTTTAACTGAACCTTTAAATCAGTACTAACCTTGGTGCCCTTAAGAGACATCTTGTTTTGATATATTCACACTATACACTCAAACAAACACTTAACGGATTATTAAGTAAGCGATAATTATCAGATAACAATATGGTAATATTGTAAACAACAAAGTGAACGGCGAACGAACGGAATAACCTGTCTATATAATCTATGGTTTATCCGTTTCCTACAAATATTCACTCAACAATGAACGGGTATTTTTGAAATGCGTCTACCTACATGCAATTTGTAGGACTTCCGAATGAATTTTGTCAAGAAAAAGAATGCGATCGATTTATATCTACGCTGATATTTACGTAGCTAACTATAATTATGCGGTGCGGTTGACGGCGTAGGTACCGTAATTATCAATGACTCTTTAACTATACGAGCGAAATAACGTATAGTTGCCTAAATGCCTAGATGCGGGTTTTCTACTATTATATCTAGGTAAACAGGCGCGTTGCGTTTATTCCCTATGGAACAAATACTATATTGCGAAATTACAAGAAAATGATTCACGATCCTGCTCGTAGGACCAAAAGTAAATGGTTGCGCGAATTTGCTTGATGTTTTAACGGACTGTATGTTTGAAAAAGCGATCTAAGGTTTATTAACAATATGCAGATACTGTGCCCGGCATGGGATAAATGTATTGGGAAGGAGCACTGACCTTTAGACTTCGAAGGTTGCACGTGGCACCGGCCGATCCTCGACTTCGCACATTTAAATCACTGCCAGGTCCTGTTTTGCACTACACTGCACCACTGTTGAGTTCTGAATGGTTGGATCACGAAAATAGTCAATTTTCTTGTAATTTCGAGCGGGCGCGGTTAGCGGTGCGGTCACATTCACAATCGATGCACACACGTCAATGTCAAATCATTTCTAGAGGTCGTGCGGGGAAGCGGAAACGGTAGGGATAGAATTGCTAGGCCAAAAAAATAAATTACAAAAAACAAAGTCGCGGATCATAGCAAATTGGCGCAACCAACTATAAATGTGAAATTAACGCTGTCGGTTAAAAAAAAAAACCACTCACTTATGAAGTTTCCTCTAAAAACGGGTTAAATACCTATAATAACCGGATTATTGCACACATTGTAAGATTATAATAAATCTAGCATTATTGTAAGTTATAATACTGCGATGTTAAAGAAAATACAAAAAATAATTATTTTCAAAAAATAATGAAGTACCTACCTTTTATTAAAAATTATCTTATTATTCCAAGTCAATCCGAAGATATCACAGTTTAAAGTAACCCGCTTTAAAAAACGATAATTTCCTATAATTTTAAATAGATCATTTCAAATACAATAAATCTCATCCGAAGATCATTTATAATGTGTCCGAGTCTTACTGAAAAACAAAGAGTTCATTTTACGTGATTTATCAGCTTACAATTATCCGGTGAATACGACTGGCCTGTTAGTCTAGTGGTTAGTGGTCGTGGGTTCGATTCCCATCCAGGACAAATGTTTGTGTGATGAGCACGATCATTTGTTCTGTGTCTGGGTGTAATTTATCCATAATATGTATGTATTTAGAAATGTATAAGTATGTTTATCAGTTGTGTAGTACCCATAACACAAGCTCTGCTTAGCTTGGGACTAGTCGGCGTTGTGTGATAGTTAAAAAAAAATATATATCCGGTGACATACATTTCTTTATCCCGGGTGTTTGTTGTTTTGCGTTGATTCCCTAATTTTATGAGAGCCGCTAGCAGAACATTGCTTATTATATAAAAATGCAGGATATAAGATATTGTTAGAAATGCTTTACCAAAATTGCTAATATTTAAAGTAATAAAAAATGGTAATTTAAAAAACTAAAAAACCCGACTGCTTTTCTGAGTATTCATGAAAAAGCCCTAAAACAAGAAAGTCGTTGTAGCAGTCGGGACCCATTCTAGAAAGTCAGCCGTCTAGTCAGTAGATCTATGATGTAATGGGTCCCGACTGCTACAACGACTTTCTTGTTTTAGGGCTTTTTCATGAATACTCAGAAAAGCAGTCGGGTTTTTTAGTTTTTTAAATTACCATTTTTTATTTTTTATTTTTTTAGTTTAATTTTATTACGATATCACTTTCACAGTAATTACGAATCTAACGACACCTCGCAAACTAAAATCCATCGAGCCGTTCAGGCCGCAGAGCGTGCCAAACATTTGAATTTGGCGCCAAAAACCCGTCATTTTGTTTTTTTTTTTATTTTGATATACCCAGTGTCACTCTCACAGTAAATACGAATCTAACGACACCTCTCAAGCTAAAATCCATCGAGGCGTTCAGGCTGCAGAGCGTGCCAAACAATTATACATACATACATACATATATACATACATACTCTCGAAAAACATAACCCTCCTTCTGGCGCAGTCGGGTAAAAATTCTGAAAGATATGGCCACAAGTATGACGAATATTTTGAAATACGATGATCATTTTTTTTTGGAGTGAAACGAAGATGTGATTCTGTGTTTAACGATACGAAAATGTAAAAGAAACCACGTAGGTAGATAACGTTTGCCAATTTATGAGTCACAGTGGAAACAGTCAGTGTTCTAGAATTACAAAATGACAATGTAAGCAAACTAATAAATTAGTTACAAATAACAATAATTTAAGGTGTAGTGACACTACGCAGTCAAAATAGAGCTGTCTACTGTGACAGTGCTGTCAACAAAAGATTTAAATTAATACTCTTTGGCCGATTGTCCACAATTCATTGAATTTCAACAAAAGTCCACACATCTGCACTTCCGGGACCCTTTAGTTACATCATCAGAAGATTTATAGCAAGTAACATATACAAGTGTTCAAGCCACGCCAAAATAAACCTTATTTGGTAAATAGTTACGTTAAAAATATATTTTATAGACCTTTTCAACAGATCAGATACAAAACCGTCAATTTAAAAACCATTTCAAGCGTCCGTTGAGGACTATGATAACTACTTAGTGTGATATATTTCTATTTATTACACAAAAAGCAAGGCTATTCAGTTATCATTATCAAACTAATAAAGCAAAAAGATCACACATTGTAGCCTGAGATAAAATGAAAAAGATTTACGATCAGATAAACAGATTTATAATAAGTCGAGATAATGTCCCAGATGGTAGGAGCAAGGTCGATGTATTTAGTGATTCTTTAAACAGGGGAGACAGCAGTGAATTTATTGTGAACCAATTAAGTAATTTTTCAACTGTGAGAACTGCTAAGGAGGATTATAATAACAAAATATACTCTCGACTGAATTTTGGTCAATGAGCCAACCACTGCCAAGTATATTAAAGATGTGTACTTATGCGCTAACACAGATGCTATTTCCCTAACTTTCACAGTTCGATAGTGATTCAATGGGATGATGATCAGAATAAAATATACACCTACTGTATTGTGATAAAATTTTGGTAAAGACAAAAAACAAAGAAATATTTTTGAGCTGTGATCTGTTATTTAATTATTAGGATCGCCAATATTACACGCACTGGGAATTTATAGGTACCTACATTGTTTAACAATATTCAAGTGCTGTAATACTTAGATATATTAACTAGTAAGATTAGGCGATTGAATTTAACTGAAAAAAAAGTCAAAGAAAAAAAACAACTCAAATTATAATAATTAAACAAAACTAAGTCTGCAGACAGAAATAAAAATAATTAAATAAAAAATTATAAATTACGTTGCAAAAATACATTTATGTCTTATTGAATTAAATTATTATACTTATAATATTTTATTGAATTTGCTTTAAATTATTTATAAAAAATTAAAATAAGTACACATTAGAGGCAAGTTGAGTTTGTTAAAAACTTTTTGTCTATTAATATGTTATAATACTTGCACATCAAAGTTAATTAATTTCTTAGTGGCGTTCATTTAGGCGCATATTAAAGAACAATCACACTCGAAAGATGAGAGTATTTAATAATAACTTCTATTATTAAATATTGTCTATTAATAATTCCATTCATTGTTATAACTAGCCAGTAGCTACCGTATTATTAACCGTATTGGTATCCATTAACGCTTGATAAGTCCCACCTGCCAGTTTTGATTTAATAAGTAAAACAACGCTTAGATCGTTTGGGATGAGATGATTGTATAATAATAGTAATTTAAGTGGAATTTCTATACTTGTTTGTGAGAACTGTGATTTGGTTTGAGACGTACTTGGAAATTGTAAAACTAAAAAATAGTTAGGGATACTCCATAAATTTAAATGTAGTACTGTACGTTTTTGCATAAAGCGTTTACGCAAATTGACAAAAAAGTACAATTGAAACTAAACATTTTTTTTTGAGTGGTACATCTCCCAATGAGTTCTCCAGCTCTAGGGTGGAGTGTAATGGCATGTCAGATTTTTATTGACTTATTATATATTGAATAAGGTTTAAATTATTTCTTGGTGCTAGTGATATCTGAAATCATGATTATGATTACGAAAATTTAACTACACTATCGCTGCACTTAGGAACGAAATGCTTTTTATTCCAATAAATGTTCGATTCCTGTGTAAGAGAGGAGCTAGACCAAGCAAGTTGAAAATAGCGGATTTAATGAGAGTTGCTACAATATTGACTGCAAGATTGTTCGAAAGAGTCACCGTAGCTTTAGAACGCAAAGGGCAACCCAGACAACTGGAAAAATACAGGTGGATTGTAAGTAAGTAAAAGTCTGACAATCTTCTCGCTCCACCCGGAGGGGAAAAAGTTATTCGACGATATTTCATCATCGCCATTTCTGGTGTAAGACGTCCATTGTTGGACGCCTCCCCAAGCGTCACCATAACGAACGGTCCTGTACATTCCCTACCAGATCATTGGTCCATCTTATGTAAACGCTGCATCTTCCGGTGTCCGGTTATCACTCCAGAACCTTTCGGCCCTATCGACCACCTGTTCTGTGAGCAATGTACTCTGCCCACTGCCACTTAAGTTTGGTGATTTTACGGGCTACAGAATTTCACCCGCAAAAAAAAATTTTAATCTACAACTTCAATAAAAAAAAATTTGCATCAGCATAAACATGATACAAGCTAACTCAAAAAGGTCCCGTTCCCCTTGTACGATCTCAAAGCCGATAGCAAACAACTCAGACGCGTGCCAGACACACGACAATCATTCGGTGATAAGATCGGCTAATCATACGAATCATGTTCCATGCATAGAGTCGGATGTCTTGCTAAAGAAATACTAGCTCCAGGGGCATTGAAGGAGTATGGGGTTTGATAATTCCGATACAAGAAATGGATACGTGCATTATTAGATTTAGTCTTGTATGAAATTTTACATACGTGTCTTGAGGTACTTCGGTAATCAAGGGGTATTAAAGGGGTATGGGGTTTCAATAATGTCAATACAAGTATTGGATTTATTAGATGTATGTGTATTATTAGATTTGGTCTTGTATGTAATTCTACGTTTCTATGTTTGTTTAAGTCCATTAATAATCTTATTCTATTTAATAAGGTCCTATCCTAATACCAATGTATTAGACTCTTTTTATTTCTAAAGTACATCTATATGTACATTTCAAGTCGCTCTCTTTCCCGTCATATCATTTTATAAATTTATACCTTTTCTTAGAACATGTTGTGTTTTTTCTATCATTTTTAAAGATACGGCTATGATCAGTAACGGAAAGTGGTATGTCATTTCTTTGTAAAAACCACCGACGAGTTTCCTTCAACTTAAAAATAAAGGAAACGTTTATCGTCTTCTGACATAAATACACGTGAGCAACTAAGAAACCAGTCAAATATAAACCAATATAAACTTGATCGATACCAAATAAAGCAAGCCGGTACGCTTATCTGAATACAATCTCCAGATAGGATAATGTCGCCGCAGACAAGCATGTTATAGAACCTTTTGTTCTATCTACAACGCGGCATAGTTTAGCAGTCTCCCAGCCTCCCATGATAGGGGTGAAGACAGTACAATAAGAGTACCATCAACTATAAGATCTTTAATCGATATATTCAAAAGCAGCGATTACATCGACAAGCTATTGTGGGTAAAGTTGTGACAGTCAGCCTTAATAGCAGTTGTCTAGAAGATAAATGAACAGAATTTCAATCGCAGTTTGAAAATGATCGATGTTGAAGTTGGTGTCGATTTCAATGAGGCTCTACGTACAGGACACCCAATACTGGTGTAATAGATAATAGCTGGTATCCTTTATTTAAATATTGCCTCTAATACTGGTTAAAAGCTGTATGGGCGTAGCAAGAATAGCATAGTCTATCTATTTAGTCGACAAACAAGTTTGCTTTAAATTAGGACTAGACAGCTTGAGAAATTAAAGAAGACAATGGTACTACATTATCTTACAGCAGTAATAATGATTTGAAACTTACTTACGGAGCTTTGATTGTCAGTGTACACACATTTATCAATTGGTCGGCGTCATTTGCTAAAGATGATGCTGGTGATAATGATGATGATTCAAACATCTTTTTTTTTAAGTGGAAAATCCTCAAATATTTTTCTCGCTCTAAGATAAAGCGAGAGGGTGTATCATACTTATATTGAATAAAATCCACGCATGTTCTTAAATTTATCCTTTAAATTCTAGAATCATGGATTTTTCTGCCATCGTTCCCGCAGCACACCAAATGCCATTAATTTTTACGGAAATAACGAAACACAATAACGACCGCAAACTACACGCAACCAGTCTTATTTCCACCACACATAACGAAAATAATTTAAAAGCTTGAGAAGAAATTACAAGCTCAATTTAACGAGTGAACCATATTTTAGCGATAAAAGAAATCCAAATAGCAAATGTAAACGAGCGAGTGTACGAGCGCGTTAGTTATGAACACATAGTAAAACTAAAGTAGACAGCTAAAATTAACGTTCATTGAATTTCTAAACACTAGAGCACTGTTCCTAAGCTAAACTGGGAACTGAGGAGGTAGATAAGGATAATGGAATGGGAAATCTGGTTAAATGTGAATTTAAACCTGAAAATCTAGTATTTGATTATGTTTGTGGTCACGCAGCTAGCTAGTGAATGAAGAAATGAACTAAGTCACTTCATTCAGGTAGTAAAGTGGATATTTATGGAAACCACAAAGCATCTGACGGATGCTGGTCTCTAGTCTATATTTAAACCAGCTAGATAGATTATTATAATATATATGGATAGGTTTAAACTATACAGATGATATTAAATTTTTCTTGTGGTCGGATTTCATCGAATAACTTTTTCCGTTTTGGGTAAAGCGAGAGGGAGTTTTATTGATTAAAACCTACCTGTAGTCCTCCAGTTGCCCTTTATGTACCAGGGCCTTAGTGAATCACATCTTAGTAAGTTCCTTACTCATAAAATCTATCTGATCCGATGTTCAAATCTATGTTAACATCGGATCAGATACCTACTGGCTTTAGGACATAAGGTACTCTTATATGAAGGGCGGAGAAGGGACGAACGAACCATGCCTGCCCTAGGACGTTGGGGTACCCGTTCAAAATTCTATGATGGACACCATAAAACTGATAGATAACTTCACACGAAGATTAAACATGTCAAGGGCCAGGTTTCCCTTAAAAAATTACCCTAGATACACATTGGCGTATAATTAAAATTAATTATAATTATTAGCTTAAATCCAATGCATTGGCTTTGGATATAAGCTTATAATTATTATTAGAAAATAAGAAACAAATAACCCATATCAAATAAGCGTACCCACCGTCAATAACTGAACCACGGATCACTAAAGAAACACAATACTTCCCGAATTCATTTATTTATTGAATCATCAAGAAATCCTTGTGTTAGATAAACATCAACAAAGGAACGAGTAACTACTGATACGGTACCGCCATGAGTATCAAATTGTAACAACGTAATATTTCATACCGATACCGCTTGCTGCTTTATCTCTGGTAACTTAATTTAAGCCTTTGATCTGAGTGAACGCGTGGTGACTAGAGTGGGTGCGGGCGCGGTAGCGGGCGTGATATGGTGGCTAGTTATTGTTCAGAGCGAGCTATTGTAATGGGCAGAGAGGCTAGACGTGATTCCAAAGATTAAAAAAATTGACGTTTGATTTGAATTGCAAAGCAAATTCATAACGTTGCACTAACATCAGACACAAACACATTTGTTTTTGTACATGGGATATGTTTTAAGTTTTTTGTTTTTTTCATTCTGTAAATGTGATCACAACTTGCGGATTGGAAGCACGCTTTACCATTTGGTAGCGTTGCTCGTCGCGCCTGTCAAAGTAACTTTAGTAATGATGCAAAAGGCGATTTCATATGTTTGATAGTTTGATACTACGCACAGGCCTTAGTACCCGCTTAAGCTTTTTACCCTGTTCGAGGCCTTAGACTTGATACAACTAAGTGAATTAGAAATGTATTATGTTACGAGGTATAATGTTATGTCATTGTTTGTTGTTCCTGGTATAGTTCAGTAGTTTAATTTGTGCTTTAAGAAAACAGTTGATGTTTGCTGATTCGATTGTTTTAGAATATTTTGTTGATGAATTACGTCAGCATTTTTTTGTCTCCTTTTTAAAACACTGTATAAAGTCGCACAAAAGTCCGGTGAAAAAGGATAATCCCCGCTTCGGGCAGGCAACTGGGCGATAGTTGATAACAGGCTAAATATAGTATGATTTTCTAAATCGCAAAGGGAACACATAATACCGCGATACAGGACTTTGAATTTCATTTCTTACATGGCGTCATGGAAATCGCTACAAGTTCTACGTTTGAGTTTTTTTGCGAATATCAGATTTTCAAACTCTAAAATTGATGAAAACTATGCTGCCGTCGTAAGTAAAAAGGGCACAACTAACATTTTTCCGTCGTAAGTAAAAAGGGCACAACTAACATTTTTTAAGACATTAAGTTATATACATATTTGGGATCAGAAAAAAACACTGATTCCGAATATGTATTTAAAAAAAATCGGAAAAAAATGTTAGTTGTGCCCTTTTTAATTACGACGGCAGTATGGCTTTCTACATGTTCAAATTGCAATTACATTTTTATCCTGTAGTTAGTCACCGGATACATGCCTTTAGTTGTAATTTAATGTCTAACAAAATAATTTTATAGCCAGGTTTATAATAAAATCCTACGCGCCAACAAATTCTCGTCCACGTTAACGCCATAATTTCTCCATTGTTTCACAAACACTATACAATTCGTAACGGACAATTTAGACTTTTAACGTCGACGGGGACAGCATAATGGTGGGGTAGTGACGCCAAACATTTTCATTAATAAAGGTTGCCCAGAAACTCTTGTTAACAATGATAACTGCATTCTGGAAGAAACGAAGCATAACTCATTCGATTAAACTGTGAGTTTACCGACTGCGGGCCGGGTTAATTTGTAAAACTACGAAGAACATCAGCCATTTTACTGAGACCCCTAAAAAACTTTACCATCTTTAAGCAGTGGAATACTTTACCAAATTTCACGGTTCTGGTTGTACTGGTTATGTTAATCTTCGGCGAGGGCTAAGCAGATCTTAGTGACGTTGAGAAAATGTTAATCCTATTTTAATATGACTAATTGTGTGCAGTTGACGGTGACTACTTTACTAAACAATGTTTGTGGGTGGAAGTGCAATTAATATTACCTACTAGAAAAGTCCTGACCTCTTGCTTGACAAGTATATTTTGTGGAGTTATTCGCTTTAACGGGAAATAAGAATCTAGTACTGGATACTGGGTGAACGTATAGCTACGTACTTATCAGCTGTCAGGTTGTTCAAAAGAATTACCGTGCGTGAGCTAAGGTGTCCAATAAAGTATACAGGTTTACTGGTAACTCGATGTATTCCTCGATGTATTCATGGTAAGACTATAATACAACAAATTAAGCCAAAGTAAGGTTTTAGTCAGCATAATTAAGTACTCGTAGGTATGAAATTTCCTGTCACTCTACTCGAGCGAAGAAACAATGATAAAAATGTGATCATTGAAACTGCGAATCAACGAGAGCATTTCGGAAGGTGCATTTTTGGAAAGCTGGTAATGGTGAATCGATGACCGAAAAGGACAGCGAGAGCCAGCTGGATATGAGAAACATAGGATCAATCGATATGGCGGTTCTTGGGGGAGGTCTTCATAAGCTGTGAAATCCAAAGATTTCTAATGCCTTGATCGCACGTAGCGAGCAAACGGGCGAGACAGTGCTATCGGCCGAATACTCGGTGCGTATAAACATATCGACGAGTGCTCGGCCGAGTGCTTATCTCTGCAACTCGCTTACATCACTGTCTCGGTCGAGCAGCATTTTACTGCCTCACCCTTTTAGTTGGTACGTGTGACCAAGGCATAACTCTCGAACAAAGCTGCGGCGGGTCGCTAGCGAATGGGCATATGAGTACCTACCTACATTAAAATAATAATAAGTAGGTATGTAATAGTAAACGTCGGAAGTAAAACTTATTGATAAGGGCGGTGACCTTAAAGTTGAACTTTCTTGTTATCGTTTTGTAACTTGACTATTAAACTTCGATTACATCACTATAGTGTAAATATAATGTCGTGTACTTACCTATTAATAGACTGATGAAAGAAATTGTAGAAAGTCCATAAACTCCGTTACACATTTACAATGACAGGTTTGTTGAAATGTTTGTCCGTTCTGAGTTTTAGGTTAAAAACAAAGGTCAGGTTAGGTTAAGTAACCTAACTTTTGTTTTTAACCCAAAAACTCATATGGGTTCATTTTCACTTAACCCTTGGCCCCAGTAGGCTTCGGCCCTGCTGGGCAACTAAACTTAGACCAACGCGTGGGTTCGTATTTCTTTGTGGATAGAAGGGGAAGTAATTTTAATTTTTCCCATTCTCAAAAAAAGTTACACAGGTAGGTACCAATGTAATGATAAACTGAAAAAGTGATATAGCGTGACATGAAAACATGTCATAACAAATTAATAAGCTGCATACCGACATCATAATTATGAAAACATAAAAAGTGTAATAATTGACCGAATAAGTGTGGTGCGCGCCCCTTTTTGGATTACCATACAAATGTAATAAATTATATGTAGATGTTGTTACTGCATGGGCTGGTTGCTCGTGTTAATTTATTGGATAGTTTCGTGGTTATAGTGGCTAGGTGTACTCAGGATTGTTCGAAAGAGTTATCAGGCCCTGGATCGTAAAAGGCAAGAATGAACCCCTGATGCTCCGTCTAGCTCTACCCAAAGTGAGAGCAGTTATTTGATGATTTACCACCTCTAATCTTATTCAGTAAAAATCTGACACGTCTAGTCGCTTCATCCTAGAACGGTATAAGTCATTGGATGATTTCACGCCTCACGTAGGGGTGCCTACAGTATAACACTATTGAACTACATAATAGAACAAAATGGTTGGTAACTATGATGTTATTTTTTTTTATTGTTATAAGGGGGAAACTTTCAAAAGACGCCTGCGCTTATGAGGAAAAGTCAGGGAGCCAGGGAATGTTGGATTTTTATCTCATTGAAACCACCCTGGTGATCACAATCCGCTATTGGAAAATGCTCCGTGACCTTTTAAAGCCCACCCCAGTATCCCTATTATAACGTAACACGGTCTTATGTACCTATGCCTAACACTGTCTGTAAGTAACCTACTCTATATTTTTTTTTATGCGCCAACTATTGCATCCAGTTCGTAAATAACCGCACTCGCCACTATCGCAGTCAAAATGCGCGTGATCAATCGATCAATGATTAATTTGACGATCAATAAAGCGAATGTATTCCGTGCGTGACTTATGTAAAAACCTTATCCACCTTTTGTTTTTGCTAATTGGAATTAAGCATTGCTTGCTACCGCAACGGTAATGGAGTAAGTATGTATACAAATAAAGTGTGTGTGGAGATAATAGTACCTAAGTATAGTAAGGCAGTGATCAAGTGCAAGGACTGGAAGTTGAAGCGTGGGGAGATTGGGCCAACGCTGGTAGGTACGTATTTAGAACCTAGATGAAGTTGACACAGGAGCGTAAAGATTAGCACAAAAGAAAAGAAAAATGTTCAGCAGAATTTGAAGAATCGCCAAACTAAACTGGCTGTGGGCAAGGAACATTACTCGCAGAACAGATAGTCGTTAAGGCCAAAAGGTTCAGAAGTGGGATCGCAGGAATCCGATGGATGGGCGACTATATATTCGTTGTGGTCAGACATGGGGGAAATCTGTGTCCAACGATGGACATATATTGGCAGAAAATGACGATGATGATGATGTTCAGCCGTGGGCAAACTGGGCAAAGTTAAGCTGTGGATCACGCACTCGGCGATGAAATGATCAAGCAAGGTATGAAAGACAAAATAAACTTTCACTGAATCAGTAGGTATCTAGCATAACTCTATTTCAAAAGTTCCAAATTTAAATTAGGTAAAAAAAAAAACAATATGATATGAACATAATACATCACCAAGCTAATGTAAATAACAATGTAAGTGTACATAATCCAATAAGGCACGTGTCGTTCCTAAAATAGCCGACTAATTTATGTATCTAAAAAATTGGCTTTGAAACGGCGTGGCGTGTGAGTTTGAACTAGCGTCTATCGTGGACCCCTGCCGGGCTCTTGGCATTAACAACTAATAGCTGTATGTTAATCGACAGGCGATCATTGTCGGCAATCACTTCGGAAAATAAAAAACTAGAGCGTCATACGATATCTCGAAAGATAAAATTCGTAATCCGTTCCACGTATTGAATATCGATGGATAGACATAACACGATTGTTACTTGTTTTTTTTTGTCTGTTTTGTAATCAAAATCATTATTAAGTAGGTACTTACTTATGGGCTAACCAGTTAACAATGTGATGATTGATAATAATGTTACAAGTGGTTATGTCCACCAAGGATAACTTTAATTTTATGAATATTTTAGAGTACGATATAATTGAATACAAGAAAATTATGGTTCTTATGAAAAAGGATCACAAAAAAGTTTGATGGTTCTATTAGCGCCACCTGTCGGTGAATAGATACATTATGATGCGAGAACTTTTACGGATCTAGTTTTGCTATTCTACACAAGATGGCAGTAGTATAGGACATTAATTATTTCACAAATTATTGAAGTAAATTGTGACAATTTGTAAATTCATAAAAATAACTGAAATATCAGCTTACTAATCATCAATTCTAAAATGTAACAATCCAACTTGATTTCAAGAAATAGGCTTGTAACCCTTATTAAACTGTCACTGTGAACTAAATCTTTATGTCAATGTCAAAGTCAATTTGACGATAGTGTTGGTAAATAACCTATTTACTTACAGTTTTAATTTTACGTTTTACCAGTGTAATTTGCTATTATATTTAGTATTTAAGTCAAATTATACAAAAAAATGAAGTACAAGACACGAATTACTGCCAGATAAGTTCAAATTTAATAGTACACGTCCTTAAAATAACTTTCAAAAAGCGTATTGCGACAGAGTGCAGATTTCAGGTAAACAATGAACATAACTAGATTGCACATGACAAAGCAACTTCTAAAGTATGCAAGACTCATAAATAATGTGCAACAAATCCAAAGAATGGTTCCTAGTCATGGTTACTACTCCACGCTTACAATTGATGCATTTACCAGTGAGATATTTGAAAGACACCGAACTTCAAAGATTCAGAGAAATGACCTGACGGATTCAGGTATACAACATTGTTCGTATACAAGCGACACAAATAACGTAGCCACGATGAGCAGTGCGGACTTGGACGAAATATTTTCAGAAATACTTGCTAAAAACAAACACAAAAAGATTGAAGAACTAGTCATACAATGTCAGAACTGTAAGAAATATCTTTCTTATGCGACTGTTAAGAAGCTCTTTAGACATTATAGCATGAATGGAAATCCTAAGATGGTAGCTGTGATTCAGAATTATTGTTTTAAAGTTGATTCAAACTCATACAAGAGAAACGGAGAGTTTATGCATTATCTAGCAAAGGCAGAATGTATTAAAGGTAATTCGGAAAAAGGGCTATCAATACTAACGAGTTGTTATAAGAAATATGAGAGCTTAAGGAGTTTTTATAGGATAATATTTAGAGAATTAATACAAGATACAGTATTAAACAGATCAGAGGCATCATTAGTTATTTTCAGAAAGTATGTAATGGAGTTCAGTGATAAAATGTCGGACCACTACCCGCTGGTCTGCTTCTGGCATATTTGCTGGGCCAGCTCTTGGTTTTCTGACCAAATGTTGGCCAATGAACTTCTTGAAATGTCCGAAGTTCTTTTAGAAATTGTGGGAGAAAAGTAAGTATTCACAACTTTATTTGGATTTGACCTCATTAATTAATGATTCAATTAGTGCTGTAGTGTAGCTTTTCAAAGGCATTGCTGGAAGATGGTTTGAAAAAGTTATCATGGCACTAGAACACAAAGAACTGAAAGAACACAGATGTATTTTATTCAGTAAAAGTCTGGGTGGGGTGTGTAAGGTACACACCCTACTCAAAATTGGAGAAGTTGCCTAAAGACTTTTTTATTTGACGACATTATCAGCCTTTTATGTTCCCACTGTCGAGACTCCGGCCTTCTCTCTTGGAGTGGGAATGGGCCGAAATCAAGCATGCGGGCCCAGTGTGGATTGGTAAATGTCAGATGTCTTCGAATTTTAGGTTCTAGGACATGCTTGTTTCCTCACGATGTTTTCCTTTATCATTTTGAGAGCGCCACGACAGACATAGTTTACCAAACGCCGAAATATGAGTAGTTGTTCTCGCTGGGGGACACACTCCACCTGTACCAATATTTCAAGACCTGCTTATGGTAGCAACTGATTGCAGATAAGCCGAGAAAAGAAAATAAAAATTGAGAGCAGTGGTAATTAAATAAATTACAACA
The DNA here is from genome assembly GCA_958295575.1 of Leucania comma. Taxonomy (NCBI): domain Eukaryota; kingdom Metazoa; phylum Arthropoda; class Insecta; order Lepidoptera; family Noctuidae; genus Leucania; species Leucania comma. The sequence continues at coordinate 12,369,661 of OY282480.1, read as the reverse complement.
TAATTAAATAAATTACGGCCCGCAACTGTAATGTCTTCCCACTTCAAAAAAGGTGCAAAATTGCAAACCTTTTAACTCTGTGTAGATGTGATTATTGTGTTTAATTTCATTAATTAAATTATCTCTGCTAGAAGTGATAAAACTCATTGCAAATTGGTACAGTTATTTTTTTTTAGAACAACCAAGTTTTAAAACAAGTATATAACTATTTTCAGAGCTACTGCATTCAGTATAATGGCGTTAAAAGACTACAATGAAGATGCAGTGGTCAGACTGTTGCAGACACTACTCAAATATGACATGATGATGGAGTATGTAGCAGTTCTACAAGTGTTGTTCAATTATAAATGTAAGTCATGGCTTTTTTACATACCAATGCTAATTAGCTAAGGCTTAACATAATAGATTGACTGACAGGAGTAAACGGAGACACAATCACTCTTGGTTAGGTTCCAGTAACTGTCCATACCAAGCATGAATCGGTGGTGATGCGTTCACTTTCCACGCGCCTTTACCTTGGTTGGAATGCTAGTTTGCAAACGTCAGGTCCACCCTTTATGGACCACCCACCTCTATGTTACCACATGTATGTACATAATACATTTGAATATAGGTCACTTTCCTACTCGCCAATGTTATCTAGGTAGTAACTTCCCAGACAATAACTTTATCAGTCTGTATGTACTTCTTTATACTAGGTCTGTGATCCTGGTACCCTTTAATGATATGACCTATAATAAATCTAGTACAATGTAGGGCCTGGTAGTTTATTTTCCTAGCATTAGTACAATATTTTGTTAATATATTTTGCCAATTGTATGGGCGGTAATGATCTTATTGTCATTTCCTCTTGCACCCCTCATATCTTGTAAATGGCTGAATCGATTTAGATCAAACATATCCAAGAATTGTCACTAGAAAACCTGCTTTCAAATTAAAAAACCTGTCAAGTACGAATCTGACTCGTGCACTAAGGATTCCGTACAAGCTTACCTATAATTACCTTACCTTCAATTCCCAACGATTTTTCCGAATATCAAAACAGTTTTTTTTTTTGTGACGTAACAACAAATTTACTTTTTAAGGTAATGAATGGAACTGGGTAGGTTTTTGTCAGTACGAGTCTGACACTATTTCCCGCCCCACCCAAGGGCGAGATTTGTCATTGGATGATTTTTACCTACCATAAAAAAATTATAATAAATAAGTACCAAATTTCAGGCTTCTGAAGTACCCTATGAATTTTTATTCCCTTAAGAGTGTCTTTTTTTTGGTTAAATTAGAAGTTAATTTTTCAAAGCTTCAAAGGATTGCAGACGTATATGGTTTTAATTTCAGTTCGATGATACCTCTATGCGTATCCGAGATAAAGGGTCTTGACAGATAGAGATAGGTTTTTTCCTTTTGGGGTACAGTACCCTAAAAAACGGCATACAAATCGGTTCACCCATTTATGAGTTACAATTGACAGACATACACACACATATAGCGGTGAAACTTATAGGTACCCTCCTTTTACGTCGGGGGTTAAAAACGCAATGCATTTGAAACAGGTAGGTTATAGTAGGTTCATACAAGATTATGAATTGTACCTACCGCATTGTGTATTGAATAATTGTTGTAGATAATTAATCAACTGCCCTTGTGAACTTATAATAATTACTTGATCTGTTTGTCGACCCTATCATACAATAAATATAACGTTGCATTTAGCAAATTAGTCACTTCTCTGTTCCTTTTCTGCTGAGGATACGGAGTTGTACGTAACAACTCGCCACCAAGCTATGCGCATTTGCAAGGTCATCATCATCATCATTGCAGCCGAAAGACGTCTGACGTTGGATATAGGCCTCTCCCAAGTGCCGACATAATGACCGGTCCTGTGCGTCTCGCATCCATCGGATTCCCGCAACCCTCATCAGGTCATTGGTCCACCGGGGCCTTCCAACGTGATGTCTTCCCGTTTGTGGTCATCACTCCAGAACCTTTCGTTCTCTGCGTGCACGAGCTTAAGTCGGGCGATTTTTCGGGCTAAATCGATGTGCGTGTTCTCCTGCGTATATCTTCATTTCTGATGTGATCACGCAAGGAAACTCCAAGCATAGGCCTTTCCATTGTCCTTTGGGTGATTTTTAAGTCTTCTGATGGGAGCCATTTTAAGCGACCGCGTTTCGAAGCCATATGTCATCACTGGCAACACATACTGATCATAGACTTTCGTCTCCGCAAGGTGGACTGCTCGAAATGCTGCCTCTAACAGTTAATACAGTTACTCGATTAAGCGATTAAGCATAATCAGCCTTATAATGTTCCCACTGCTGTGACTCAGGCCTTCTCTCCAAAAGAGGAAATGGGCCGTACTCCACCACGCGGGCCCAGTGCGGATTGGACCCGGTTACTTGGCCCTAAATATAGACACTTTCCACTACAAAAGGCGTCAATACCATTTTGAGGCAATGGAATTTTTGATGCACTTTTAATTACAGTTTTTCATGTATGTATGTTTGTATGTAATATTTAAAATTGTGACACGATAAAAAAAAGTCTATTGTAAAGCTACAATTCGCCTATTTTAAAAACTTTTATCGAGCTTTATGAAGAAATGTAGGTATTGGGCGGGTTTCTAAATTGAGTATTTTGAGTTGAGAATATACTTGCCAAAATTGAGCATTTAAGTAGGGTTTGACTCTTCTTAAATGCTAAATTGTGACAAGTTTTCAGTCATAGTAGTTTGAAAAATACTCAATATCAGGTAAATCACACATAGACCGTATATTTAAATATGAGTGACGTGACATAGATATATAATATATATATATATAATATTCCACAACTATCACACAACATGGTCTAGTCCCAAGCTAAGCAGAGCTTGTGTTATGGGTACTAGACAACTGATAAACATACTTATATATTTCTAAATACATACATATTATAGATAAATAACACCCAGACACAGAACAAAATGATCATGCTCATCACACAAACATTTGTCCTGGGTGGGGATCGAACCCACGACCTACGGCATAGCAGTCAGGGCCACTAACCACTAGACCAACAGGCCTGTCGAAGATCTATTAAGCTCTATTAAGCTTAACCATTTCTATGTTTAGATTAGTCATATTTTGTCCAGGCGCTGTAATTGATAGGTATGGTGAATTGTCCAATTGTCCATTAGTACAATACCCACCTATATAAGAAAAATAGTTTTGATAACATCTCTAATAGCTTCTAGTAATCGTTATCGCGCAAATTGATCTGTCTACAAATATAATTGAATGAACTTGATGGGTATGGACATCGATCCAGGTACATTACATTCTTTAGAAATACTTATAGGTTAAGGTACCTAAAAACATTGTGACTTACTTATTAATATACCTCCTTTAGTCGACAGTCGAGTCGAAAGACGTCCTCTATTGGACATGGCCTCCCCCAAGTGTTGCCGGTCCAAGATTTATGTTGAGTCACGCTCGACCTTGGCACGGACGGACCAAACTCGTCGTACCATAAGAATTTTAAAACTACCTACATTTTTGTTTCAGTGAGGAACAGAGATATCCGGGGATGCTCAGAGATAATCAGAAACTGTGAAGCTCTCGGTGTGAACCTGCCCTCAGATCAACAAGGGAGGTACATTAAGATGTTAATCGATGACAAGAAACAATGGCCCAAGGCACAACCGACGAAGACAACGTCTAAAGATTTCAAACTTAAGTTTTAGCATTTTTTACAGTTTTTTTTAATGTGAATAGTAGAATGTAAATAATAAATTATGATTAGTATATAAATGAACATTTTCTGTTTTACTTAGTGTGTACCTCAAAGAAAATTGCGTGGTAAGTGGTAATGGCCTAAAGGGTACAAATTTTATTTAAATTCCTTAAGCGATAATGACTGGAGAAAACAACAAATAAAATAAATTATCACACATTGTATCATAAATATTGCTCTGATAGGACATTTTTAACCATAAAAAAGTACGAAATGTCTAGAGGCTATGGGCAAGAAAGTAACATTCAATCGGCAATAACGATTGTGTGAAATATGGAAAATGTATGGGATTTTATTTTACTTCTTTGGATTTTGATTGTCAAGTATTACCGAAGACCTTTCGACATTTGATTTCGCTGAGAGAATGTCATTTTATCTAGAACCTCTTAATTACCATAATATAATAATAATAATATTCCACAATGTCGTCTAGTCCCAAGCTAAGCAGAGCTTGTGTTACGAGTACTAGACAACTGATAAACATACTTACATATTTCTAATCTACTTATATATATAAAAGAAAGTAGTGTTAGTTTCACTATTTATAACTCAAGAACGGCTGAACGGATTTGGCTAAAAATGTCAGTTAAGATTATACCCAAAAGCACAATAAAAATAATAATGATAAAAAGTGGGTCGAAATAAAAATATGAAGGTAGTTTGATATTTCGACAACCGTTTCTTATTTGAGAAATGTGTACTGCTTACCTTGACAATTTACATAAAAACCTGCCTATAAATTCTAGGTTAATAGGTAGGTACGCATTCGCAGTTCCATTCACATAAAAAGAAAATTGGAGTTTCGTGAATAGATGGCGGTACTTAGCAAACTACATTACAACGACATACTAATTGGCACTGATGTTATTTAGATAAAGTTCTAATATAGAGCCATAAAGTACCGAATGACGTGACCCAAACTTAGTAAGTTTTGTGTGGGTTTTGATCAAGAACATTATCCGAAATGGCGGTTAGTTATAAATGATTTTGTTTACATACACCTTAGATTGGAAGAAATATTAATCTTGTACTTTCGGAAAAGAAAATCATTTTGTAGGATGAACTTTGAGAAGTAGGTCAAACGTCGAATCCGACGTTCGGCAGCGTTTGGGAAGCTGCGTCGTATTTTTACGTCCGACACCTACCACAAGACCAAGACTAAAGTCTATGACCAGTGCGTACCTACTACCAGAGATGATACCTATTGATGGCTTTGAAACGTAGTCGCTTACAATGGGCCTTGTCAGAAGTCTTAAAATCATTCAAAGGGCAATGAAAATGGCTATGCTCGGAGTTTCCTTGTGAAGAATAAGGTTACCGACATTGCCTAAAGAATTGCGAAAAAAGTGACAGTGAGAAGGGCACATATGCTCACAGAACAGATGGTCGATGTGTAAAAGGTTTAGAGTGAATTAAATTGGACCGATGACCAGGTGAGGGTTTAATATGATGGATATGAGAGGCACAGGACCAAGCCTTAGAGGAGGGGGGTATAGCATTAACCATGCGTTGTGTGCGCAAGCGTTACAGATACTAAGTTATTTTAAATCTGTGATCCAGTACCCCTTGATTCACTGTAACCCACTCTCTTCTTTTGTTTAAGTCTCATATAAAGCACTGCAAACCTATTACCACAAGTTCCAATTTTAGACTCCGTGTTACTAATGAGTAAACTTAAGGAAAAATTCAATGACATTGTCCAACAATCGAATAAAGGACCTCTGGCACAGCACTTGCTTGCACTGGAACGCTTTCTGCGTTTGCGACCAACAAAGCGTTCAACAGATTATGAATCCTTTACAAATTATATTGCAAATTACGACCATACGTCATATGAATTTTATGTTAGAGGCTTAAGGTAAAATTAAATTTCAAATAAACACTGTGCTCTCTTGACTTGTTTCGACTAAAATCTGTTTTCCAGGCCCTAATGTTAATGCCGCGTTTCCACTAGGAGATACGTCACAGGGACATTTCGGCAGACGTTTACGTAGGTACCTACCTATCTATATCTCTGCAACTTTGTGGGACAATATCGCTCGATATTTACCTTGTCCGCACTATCCAGTGGTGATTAGTATATCGCCCGAGGTTTCTCTCGCAATAGCAATAGTGTGGTCTACCACACTTGTCGGGCGACCCGCGATAGTCAAAGAGTAGGTATAGTAAATAAGGCGACAGTCAAAGAGTATAGTAGATAAGGCGACAGGCAATGAATATAGTAAATAAGGCGACAGTCCATGAATATAGTAAATAAGGCGTCAGTCAAGGGACACGGAGGTCGCCAGTGTTGACGCCCGTAAAACGTCAGCTTGCAGCAAGTCCCGCGTCCCATAGATGTCGCAAGCGATGTCGACTGATATCGATCAGGTCATATTTACTGTCCAACAGAGTTGAGTTTGCAAAGGATTCGGTCTATACTTAAATTTTTACTATTGTGTGCCAATACCAACACCCTTCCTACATTCAGTTTAATAGGTTTTGTAAGAACCTCACTTTCATGCAGTCACCTTTTTTTATCAATAATTAACAGATTTTGAATTATTTGTTTTTGCTTGGGTATACTCTCGAATTGGCCCCATAGAAATATTGTCCACTATCTGATGATTAACTTTGGAGATATGGAACAGAACTCGTCTCTGTTGGTGGATGAGCCCACGCTTTATACCTATATTTTTGCCCAAGGTTCTTTCGTGCCAAGCAAAAGAGTTGCGGGACAAATGTACTCTAGTGAAAACGTGGATCAAAACAAATAGGTGCTAATCGTTGGTCAATAAAACAAAAGTTTGTCACGTGTCAAACCTCTGATAATATCCCACAAATACCATTGTATTTGTTTGTTAAATGTCCTAATTATGACCATTTTGTATAAATACTAGTATCTAATCCAGTAAACCTACTTACTGGTGTAGGTACTTCTTTGTTAAACATGATCTTGTAGCTATGCGTGCAAATATTTGACTGCAAGGATTTCGAATAAGGTTGGATCTTTATTATGATGATAGGTAATTAGGTACTTAGCTTACCTACATCAATGATTGATGATATAGGAAGTGGTCTTATTCACCTTCTCACTATTCGAGTAGCGTTTCCCTTACGAACCATTTTTTTTTCTGATGTGCTTTTATTTTGTTTTCTAAGTTCATGGACGACGCCGCCGAGGTTGACCTACAAAGAGTTGCTGAGATGACCTAGACGCCTACCGCAAGGACTGGTTCCAGGTGGCCAGTGAAAAAAATACCTGGAAGAAGTTGGGAGAGGCCTTTGCCCAGTAGTGGGACGATAAAAGATAAAGAAAAAAAAAGAAAGAAAAAAAAAGTGTTTGTGCTGAGCCGAAACCTGTAAGGAAGTTGTTCCTTTTCGATTTCCGAACACGGGAATAGGTATCACGCCTCCTATATCAAAATTACGAGCAGTAACTAAGAAATAGAAAAACCAAGCAACGTTTTCCAAAGTGAGAATCGAACCCAGGAATCCCACGTCTAGCAGCCACGCTTACCTACTTATAGTTACGACCTCAAGACCAATAAAGCAATTTTGAAGGGACAAAAGGATAGTTACTTATAGCCTAATTAAAAATATTGGTCAAATTACCATACAATAGCAATGGCAAAATTCTTAATTAAGTAGGTACCCTTCATAGTTTTTCTGTCAAGATTTTTTCAAGTGAACTTAAGTGGTGATTTTTTTATTATTCACAAAAGAATTTTTAGTAGATATTGTAAGGTAAAATTGGTTTACTGTCTGTTTATTGGTCGTCGATGAAATGGAGCTGAAAATTATGTTTTAACTACTTCAGCGATGCCTGCCGCAAAGGTTAATTTTGCTGTCATTTATGGGAAAACAATAGACTCTACTCTCAGTATTCTATCTCTAAATTTAAATACTTTTTAAACTTGACAATGGCTAAATGCACAAAGCGTGCCAAACAAAAAAAAAAAAATTCCAACAAAGTATAGAAAAACCTCTTTTAGGTGTTTATACTCTATAATCTACTTACATATCTCCACAGATAGGAGTAACCGTCCGTCACATTCTTTAGTGCGGCGTCTGTCCGCAGACCATGTCCTACCTTCCATCCTGCATCATGTGCCCTGTTACCTACCTGATCACGTGGGACCCTAATGACAGCGTCTGTGGACGGTATTCCCGTTGCCGAATATTGGGCTAGGCAAGGAATTCAACTTGAAAAAAAAAAACTAGTTTTGCCATCGACACGCTAAGAAGTAGGTAGTCTACAAGTTATACCTATACCTACTCCACCGGTATTTAACTAAACGTACCCAAACAATCTTGATAGGTTTTTTTATTTTTAAAAATCGTAATGAAGACATACAAAGATTATTTTAATTTAGTTAAGTACCTAAACAGATGGAGTATAGTTCTAACCACTTTATTTGATATTTGGCAGTTTTTGGTTCAAACTCATCATCATCATCATCATCATTTCAGCCAAAAGACGTCCACTGTTGGACATAGGCCTCCCCCAAGCATCGCCACAATGACGGGTCCTGTACGTCTCGCATCCATCGGACTCCAGCGACTCTGACCAGGTCATCGGTCCACCTTGTGGACCTTGTGTTGGTTCAAACTAAGGTCCTAGAAATACTAACGAGGTAGGTAGGTAGGTAACTAACCCAAAACCCGCACCTTCCCAATTGGCAATATGACACTAGCTTTGCTACCCATATCTAGTGCTTGTCACTATATTATCTACCTACCTAGTTACTTACCAGAAGCGTAGCCAGATGTGGGTGATGTGGACTCTCGCTTACGGCCTCACTCCCAAAGGAGCCTCGCGCAAGCCCTCACTTCTTTAAGAGCGGAGGTTTATTTTTATAATAGGTTGACTGATGACCTGGTGCGAGTTGCGGAAATGCGGTGGATACGAAACGCATAGAACCGTTCGTTGTGGCGACACTTGGGTGAGGCCAATGTCCAACAGTGGACGTCCTTCGGCTGAAATAATGATGATGATGAAGCTCTCTTTTACCCACTTTTTCACTTGGTTGTAAACGACAATGTGGTCGAACGCTGGGTTGCGACAGTGACTATCTCGTTAACGAATTTATGAGAGAAAAAGGCCTCGCCGATGTGCCTTCGCCCACGCCCAAGCTAGTCCACGCTACGCCTCTGCTACTTAACCACATAGTGACAAGGGTTTATGATCAGACAAACCCGCAAAGGCAATGAACTGACGACAATCGAGTCTTGGGTTATCTTCAATAAGCCTTTATTATAAACAGTGATAAATTGTTACTCGATGTAGATACCTAGTAATTAAGTATTGTAGACTTCTAGGTACCTACTGATAAAGATCGTTTCCGGGTCAACTTCGAACTTTGTCTTGTTAAAAATTTAGGTACCTACATAATATTATTTATTAGAATTTTAAGTACCTTCTTTTTTTAAGTGGCATAAATCATCCGATTACTTCACCTGCTTTACGCGCCAACAACTTGGAATTGTGGGTGGTGCTAGTTTCTCCCAAGCCCCACCACATAATCTTGAGTCAAGTTATTTGCCGCCTTCCGTAACAGGAGCAAGGATATTGCCATCAACTAAGTCGGAGGCTTTTACCATATTAAATGGAAATAAATAAAACGAATTTTCGGGGTTTCTTTTTTATTTTAAATTCATTCGGGAGCATTAGAAAATAAAATATACACGATTCTATACAAATCTTAATTATATTGAGATTTTTCGCATAACTATAATTAAATTTAACGCTTAACAATAATAAATTATATTTATCAAAAACGTGTGATTTCATTCTCCTTCGGTTTGACTTCGGGTGTAGCCTGAAGAGCGCGCTCATCATTTCTTCGGAGAATGAAAATTGCTCTGTGAAAGAAATAAAAATGGTTAGTCTTTTTTGACCTACATAATATTCAAAACATTGTTATACGTTGTCCTAATTAATCTAAAAAAAATTGCTGTGACAAACGGACAGGCAGACACGCAAATGATCCTGGGGTTCAGTCTTTTCATTGGATCGTTAGTATACCAACCAACCTGTTGAATACCGTAATTAGAGACACAATAGAAAGACAATAGGTGTGCGGACGCCGGCGTCCTCTCGGGGAATAATGAATTAAACTAACCAACCATCAACCATTCCCATGCCATTTGTCCATTAATCTAACCATTTAATGGTTCAACTTATTTGCCTAGTACTATATGTGGATGGATGGACAGGGATAGGAAAGACAAAGAAAAGATGGATGGATTATGTGAGGAGTGGTATGAAGATAAAGTAGGAGGAGGGTTGCACCGGCTTCAAGTAACATAGGATAAGGCAAGAAGATGACGATGACGTTAAGACCCCTAAAAACTTCGGTTCAGTAGAAGTATCTACATTTATTTCTGCGTGCACAACTCGTCAAATTGTAGTTGAAAAATCCGGGTTGCAGAATGTAAACCTACGTAGGATAATACAAGTCGCCACGTATTTGCCCAGTTTAGAAGCCAAGCTTAAGGCTAGAATTACATTCCACTGACGCACACGTGTAACACGCCTGATTTGTACGTAGAACTACGTCGTGTAGCGTGTATCAAGTGTAGCTCTACAAGTCTAGTTTCCATATAAAATGTAAGGAGACCGACGTGCCCAGATCGGCGTGTGTGGCTGGCGTGGCCAACTCGAGGCATTCGACGCAAGAGAATCGAAATAAAACGGTCGTAATCTGGCAAGGGGGGGCAGGGCAGCATTTTTTTGTCTTTGTTGCAATAATACCTGTATTGCAACAATAAAAAAAAAAACTTATGTTGTTCTCCGACCATCAGCTAATGAAAGATAATTTTGAGAAAACTAAAACAACGATCAAATATTATTACTTTTCTAAGGGCAGGTTCTAGTCACTGTTTTTTTGTATGAACTTCGCTCGGGATTATGTCGTCTTCGCGGCCCCAAAACAGCGGTTTTATTTCTATGCGAAGCGCTTTTAAATAACAAGAATTTTTATTTTTTGTAACGTTCAAATAGTTCCGTAACATAATCTCGTAGATAAATACGTTTGAAATCGTAAATTAGGGTCAGATTTGCGTTTTTTTTTTTTTCGAGCCAACTAATTTATATCGTGATTTCATTTTTGCCAAGCCCTTGGCCATATAGTCAATTTTAATAAAATAAATTTTCATGGTGTTCTCTTTTATATTTGTGGATTTCCATAGGTTTAAAAAAGGTCAAAATGAGAACCGGGCCTTAAAAAAGACTTAGGTGCCGTCCTATTGTCATCGCTCGTGCGTTCGACGAAAATGATCGCGAGACCGTGCATCCATTAGATACCTAACCACCGTGTTCTACTAAACGACCTATTAAAGGTCGCGCGATCATACGATGCGATCAAATTGTTTAGTTTACATCGCGTGATCATCGATGCATCGTATTGATCGGACGAACGCCGATCAAATATAGATAGGTAAGTAAGTATTGATAATTATAATGAATGCCATAATGGCGTTGAAAGTATTTTTTTTAAGATTTTTTCTGTGGTCCACGTTTTCTTTTTTGATGCTAAATAACATTGCATTGCATTGCATCAGCCTTATAATGTTCCCACTGCTGGGACTCAGGCCTCCTCTCTAGGAGAGGGAGGATAGGTGGGTCCTTCCACCAGTGCGGATTGGTGGATGTCACATGTCTTCGAATTTTTGGTTCTAGGACATGCCGGGTTCCTCACGATGTTTTCCTTCACCGTTTTTGAGAGCAGTGGTGATGAAATAAATTACACAAAGTAATGCGCTTGGCTGGGTTTGAACCCGCGACCTACATCTCGTAAGTCGGGGCCGTTACCACTCGGCCACCACTGCTCTACTCTACTCTATGCTAAATAACATTAAAACGATATTACCCGACAGCAAAACTTGCAATTCTGTTAAGAGCTATTACGAGTGTGATCGCATTGCTTCAAAATAGGACACACAATATCATTTCGCGCGACCGGTTTTATCGTACGATGGAATCGCATCACATTATCGCACGAGCGATGACGATAGGATGGCGCCTTACACGCTTACTATAGGTACCTACTTAGTGGTTTAACTACTTAATCATTGCGATTAAAGGTTATACTTAAACTTGACTGTGTATAGGGGCAATATTGTGCATGATGTAAAACTTAATGTTTTTTCATATGTCACTGATATGACTTATCATTAGGTAACTATGATGATAATAATAATTTACACAAAACATTGAATTGGTTAGGTAATAAACAAATTATTTAGGCAGTGTGCTCATGGTTGCGCTAAAATATAGTAGGTTACAACTGCGCAAAAGGTCTGAAACTATTTCGTCAAAAGGTTATATGACTATAGACATCTTTCTACGAAAAGATATTTGCACAAACGCACCAGAGGCGTAGCTACCGCCGTATCTGCCGTATCAATTATACGGGGCCCCCACCCTACAGGGGCCCCGAAATAGGCAAATATTCGGAACATGTTATCAACAACCGTCTCGTAGCCAAGAATTAGTAAAATAACACCATTTTTTTATACGGGGCCCTTGTGGGACTAGCTACGCCACTGAAACGCACTCCACGTGTCGAGTACTTTTAGGGATCTGGATCCCTCCACAAGTGGGGTGCGTTAACTGGTTAAAATGAAAAATATCTAAATATATAAAAGCAAAATATCACTTACAGTTTAATCCCAAAATGTCAGAAACTATAACACTTACAAACTTAAAATTAGGCAGGTAAGTTCCTTATAGGGTATAGACGTCCGCAAAGAACGGTTTTTACGAAACTCCACCCCAAAGGGTTAAACCGACTTTCATGCTGGCAGAAGCTAGTGTCTTATAATTCTTTGAAAACGTTTTTCGATTAGTATTTCGAGATCAGAGACTTTTAGTTAATTCATTGGAAATCTTTCAGAGGGTGACAGTACTATACACCGTAAAATTTTGGTCGTTTTAATCCCGTGGAGGATCGATTCGGTACATGAAACACTATCGATTTACAAAGATAAAATTAAAAAATAAAGTACTTTTTACAACTAATATCTAAGAAAACGAGTCAATGACCTTGTAGGGATTTTTCGGTCGTTGCTTATAAACTACCTACAGTTCATTGACCTCGATCAGCTGACGTTTACTTAAAGAAATCAATTTCATACATGCCTAAATTAGTTAGAATTAAAAAAAAGTGCTTTATTTTTCATTTTTATCTTTACAAATCGATACTCCGCGGGATTAAAACGACCAAAATTTAACGGTGTATTTACTCGTGATAATGGTTAACTTTTACAATGAGTACAATTCTATATTTTTTCTTATTCGGGAAAACTTTCTTTTCCTGAAACGAAACGAAAGTCATACAGCATATTTTTATTGTTTTTCTGTCTGTATATCGGTGTATGTTACTCAATATCTTTCTATAGTCGTGACAGAAGCGACGACACGTCAAAAACAACACTCGTGACTTCTACGAACATAAACCAAACAAGATTGAAGCAGGATTTGATTCGTTTTCCACTTTCAATCTCCCCGTATTTGATGTGATATCGTTTCCTATTTTCCTATCATATTTACGTGCTCTCTAAAAATATCAAACGTATGAGATGTGATGTGAAATGCTGAAATGTAGCTCGATAGAAACTCAAATCTATTTGAATACGTTCGGAGTTCCAGCAACGTAGGGAGTCAATTTTTTTAAAATTTGAAATCTCTAATCACGTTCAATAAAAATATATCATTATTTGCACTAAGTTTTATAACGCCAAACAGCCATAGTAAATTCTTTTAGTCATAGTTTTTTTCCGCAACACTTGAAGATATCAAATTTCTAGAGCTTGTAAAGCAGCCTGTGAACTTGTTTCAATAGTGAGCTTATTTTCTACCGAGACGATGGAGTAATACCTTTAGTACCCACGGGTCCTAATCTGGGGCGTAATTACTCCTACGGAGGCAAATTATAATATATGATCGAACGTAGCACACCAGTGCATGTCTTATGTACTCTAACAGTGTAACCAAATGACAAGTCGGAGCCTCGCTTGAAACCAATTACCACTGCACTGAAAATGTTAAATGTTACGTTTAGTAAAGTCTATAAAGATTATAACTGTAAATAATGGTAATAGGTGATGTGATTGTTAGAACTTGCTCAATATTTTTGCACATTTTTTATGTATCGAATTAAGTCTGTTTGCATTAGTATAGGCAGACAAGGAAGGAGATGGCGGGACGGTTTAGATGTCTTCCTTAGGAATTGGTACGAAGTGGCTCAAAGCCAAGAACACTGAAAGGAATATAGAGGCATTTGTTCAGCTGTAGGACAGTATAGGCTAGATATAATTAAATAAATAATAATAATAACTACATTCATTGGCTGCATGAGGGAGAAGACGGAGGGGGAAAATCATTTTCCAAAAGCGAAATCACAAGATCGAAATGGTTAGCATTCACACTGCTTTATTAAGTATTAAAAAAAAAAAAACAGGAAAATCCTAAAAACCCAGCTCTCTACTATAACACTGTCAGTTTTATAGTTAAATTCCACTTTATATGAAACCTTGAGTTTTGCAGCAGTTTTAATTAACGATTGGTTTTCTGTTGATTCATTGAATGAAAATTGGTAGTTCAATGAGTGTAGGATGACCGTCAGTAGCTTTAATTGAATTGAAAGGATAAAAATGGAAACAAATAGTCTCAATTAAAATGCTGATGCATTTTATGACTGTTCTTTTAATTGCTGTTTTTTGTTTTGAACGTCGCCGTCGTGATAGTTCAGTGGTTAAAGCACCCACCTTTCATCTAACTAACTATATGTGAATTTGTCAATTCATGTGTACTTTTATAAGTAATCTAGGACATTACTGAAACCTTGTGGGCGGGTTTCTAAATTGAGTAAGTTGAGTTAAGAACGTCTCAAACGTGGATTAAGGCCCATTACCTCTCTTTGAGAGGACGCCTGAGTCCTAGCAGTGGGATCATTATAAGGCTGTTTATGCTATGCTTATATATACGTTAATTTAACTAAACCGTAGTTTAATGCCAAGATTTTAGACTAGAGTTTAAGAAGCATACTCAACTTCAAATGCTTAAATAACACATTGGAGGGTTAACTTAGAAAGCACGTAAAGCAGTTGTATTTCGTAAATTATTTGACAGTCTTTACAGGCAGCCTGACGCCAGAAAGTTTGACCATCAGTCTATCCAAGGAGTACCGTGTTGCCCAATAACTGTTCTGTGGAGGTCTGATAGACAGTCAATCCATGAAAAAGACGGGAGTTCAGTCGCATCTCATCCCTAAGGTCTACTGGGGCCAAAGGTTATGTGAGACTGTCACCAAAGGCCCCAGGATAAAGGCAAGGAATGGAAAGGTAGGTTTTTAGTCAGTAAAAGTCTGACACTGTTTCCCGCCCCACCCAAGGGCGGGATTCGTCATTGGATGATTTTACCTACCCAAAAAAAAAAAAAAGTCTAGTTGGGAGAAGGAAGATGATGATGATTTTTAATGGTTGTTTTTTGAGACCATGGTTAAAAATTTGGCATTCGTTATCAAAGATATGCAACGTGGTGCCGACAATAAGACAATAAATTATTTAATATTCGTAGTAGTAGTCCATAGGAATATTATTAAACTACAAAAAAAACCTAAAATGAAAATAAAAACAAAGTTGTTTTTAAACAAATTAATATTATTTATAATCGCAAACAAAAAAGAATATCATTTATAAATATCGGAACAATAACGATGACATTTTCTGAGTTGGCAAAAAAGTTTTTTTTAGTAATGTAGAAAATGCTAAAAAAAGTCTTGTTATTATGTCTCGTGGCTAAACTACTGGATGTATTCGAATATTTTTTGCTATACAAACTGGGAACATCATGAGGTACACGCAGTTTAATTTAGTATTGTATTGTCGGCGCCACCCCTTAATAATATAAATAAAGGCACCTTTGGCTTTTGCACTTTGACAGTATTTAAGGATTTAATTCATTTAAAAATATTAATCTTCAAATTGAAATGGAATATACATAGGGACAGAGCTTATTCAAAAATAAATATTTACTAGTAAATGTCAAAGGTGGGTTAGTAAATCATTATTAATAGATACTTAAAAGTTCTAAATGTTAAAAAATAAATATTAATACAACAGGATTCCTTATTAGATTGTGATTACGATAACGTAGAGGCCTTAAGGAGATTTGTCAAAGTATTTGCAATATATTAAAACCGGTAATAATATTACCATACACTGGTTGTGAAGTATCATTAGAATTTGTGATCAACTAGCACCCAAGGTTTGCATATCACAAAAAATTTGCACGAATTATTTGATTGTGATTAAAATAACACAGCGGCCTTTAAAAGATTTGTCAAATGTTTGCAATATATTACAACGGTTTCTTAATGAAAAACCGTTAAAAAATTACCATGCATTGGTCGTGAAACGTCTTTAAAATTCATGTTCTGCTAGCCCCTCACCTTTGTAAAGGTGTTACAAATCTTTGAATATTTCGGTATTTTTCTACTGTGATATATACATGTTTTATACACCTAAATATTCTTCATGAATAACCGAGCCTATTGGTGAAGTTTGCATGAAAATACGTTTAGTAGTTTTTAAGTTTATCGGAAACAGAAAGATAGACTGATAGACGCAATGGGTGACTATATTTTTTAATATGTACAAGGAACTTATTTATTATTTCAAATTCAATTTTTACGTTTTATTTATTAGCTAGTTTGCTCTGTGTTTTATCGCTTATCCGTCAACAATTCTAACTGGCCAGTTATTTGAACGATGACCTAAGACTTTCGCTATCAACTTTATGCTCAATAATTTATCATTCAATTGTGTGCTACTTACATTATTAATAATAATAATTTTGCATAAAAGTTCTTTGTTGTTTTAAAAACTGTTTCCAGGGTGTTCAAAAAAAAATATAAGCTAAAAGTCCTAATTGTCCAGAGGCTGTAGTCAAACAGACGTTTAACCACTGATGAACGATCGTCAAAAAGTTCAAAAATGATTAGGATCGACAATGTTACCGAAATAATGTAACTATTTCTAGAACATCATGATTGAGACGCTAACGAAATGTCACGTATCAACACTTTTTATTTTGACTTTTCGACGATGTCATGTCGGTATATTGCCGTAGAGAACTTGAAGAAGTATTGTCAACATTTTATGTACTAACTAGCTTTGGACAGCGGCTTCGCCTGTGCTATTAGTACTAATGAAGAAACCATTAAAATTATAGCTTGTTCAGCTATTTGGTATTAAACTTTTTATTTACAATATTAGTGTGATAATGTGATGACAAAATAACAAGACTATCAATCGTTTTTAATATAAAATCTGTGGTTATAATTAAATAATCATTAATTTTAATAATGTTTAATAAAATCATAATTATTATTTTTTTCTATTTTATTTTTTGTTTTCGTTTTAAGTATATAATTATTGTGCTTGTACCTTGTGCTGTGCCGAATAAATTATGTTT
This sequence comes from Leucania comma, assembly GCA_958295575.1. Lineage (NCBI taxonomy): Eukaryota > Metazoa > Arthropoda > Insecta > Lepidoptera > Noctuidae > Leucania > Leucania comma. The sequence goes on along the minus strand of OY282480.1, from coordinate 12,352,425 downwards.
CTTTCTTTCTTTTTTCTTTCGGTAGCAGATGTAGGTATGTATGTCGAACTAGTATCAACAACTCCACATTCAAAGCGCAATTAAAGCAGATTATCAGGAAGCTTTATTAAAACACACTTGACATATAGGCTGATAATAAAATATTTATAATTTAAGTCATAGATATCATTTATTGGACGATAAAATACGTTTCCGTAGACTAAAAATAATTCATTCATTCACTCGCCAATAAAACTTAAATTACGTAACCTTTACGAATGTTAAACATTTTTAAATTGAGAATAAAAAGTGTTCTAACCATTTAATTAGAACCATTCCTTTTATTTTAGGGTACGGTGGTCTCTTAGGTTAATAATAAAAGTAAGTTTCTTTTTACGAGATTTTACCAATTAAAATACATATTTATGTCTCCTTTTCAAGGATATTTCTCACCGACTGATCAACACTGCGTGACTAGAGGCCTGTCCGTTCTTTACTCAAAAAATTAACATTAAGTAGATACTATTCAACGTGACAATGCTGCCAGTCTTCTGGGCACGTTTTCGGATGACAGCGATTCGGAGGAGTACTTTAACGCCTCAATGTAGTTTGTTTATGTATATGTGTTTTTGTATAAATTTCTTTTTGACATCAAAACACTACAACAATAGAACAAATTCAAGATTTTTCAATGGGGGAGTGTAGCATAATAGGTGTTAAGCGTATAGATCGCAAATAGCAGATGTCGGTGAAAAAACAGCTAGGCTGAAGTGGGTGTGGGCTGGTCACGTCGCACGAATGCACCCGGACAGATGGGCGAAGATTGTGACTGGATGCCTGGAAGGAGGTCGACGCCATCGAGATCGACCGCGGCGAAGGTGGTGTGACGAAATGATCATGTTCACAAATCACAGGGCAAACTTGGCCGGAGATTGCCCTAGACAGAGAAATTTGGAAAGAGAAAGGGGAGGCCTTTGCTCAGCAGTGGGACACATAACAGGCTTTAAAAATATATAAGTCCACGACAGCAAAAAAAAAAAAGGTATGTAGTTTGGCTTGGTATAAACAGTAAGTTTAAATTTAGGTTTCTTAAGTATTTCTATTTTCTAAATTCACTAAAATGATATAAATATCACTTAGCATAGCATAATCAGCCTTTTAATGTTCCCACTACTGGGACTCAGGCCTCCTCACTAGGAGAGGGAATGGGCCGTAATCCACCACGCGTGACGCGAGTCCAGTGCGGGTGGGCGGATGGTTTCCTCACGACTTCACTGTTTTGATAGCAGGTGGTGGTTTAATAAATTACACAAAGTAATGCGCCTGGCTGGGTTCGAACCCACAACCTACAAGTCCTAAGTAAGGACCGTTACCGCTGGGTCACGACTTTTCTCACTTACTCTTGTACTATTTATTTGTAAAGGTACAGTTAAAGGTCTGTTGAAAATTACTTTGCAATTTCATAGGGATTTAAGGTCAATCAAAAGGTAGGAAAATAGAAAATAGTAAACGGTTCAAGGTTGTACAGCGATTAGAAATCGCTCATTGGTCGCAGATGACAAAATTATAGTAAGGGCGAACTCTCGAGTTGACCACAAGGTCAGTTTTTGTTGTGGTGTCGAAATAACGCCGCGGTTGCTAAGACGGGCCGTGTAGTCATGCACTTGTTCCATGGCAAAAAATCTTGGTTTTGAATTTAGAACGCATGTTTATACTTTCCTAGATTTTTTTTGGCTCAGATGTAGGTTGAGACATTATATAGGGTTTTTTTTATGGTAGATAGAATCATCCAATGACAAATCCCGCCCTTGGGTGGAGCGGGAAGTAGTGTCAGACTCTTACTGACTAAAAACCTACCCCTTTCCAACATTATATAGGGTAAGTTTTCAATCATAGGCCATTTTTATTTCAAAGGGTGACCAAGTCCTTACCAGTAAAGTACTAGATATTATCCATTCTGGGATAAATTAACTTCTATAATCTACTATAGAATAAGATAATCAACAGATAGGAAAATATATTTATGTTCTCATATTAAATTAATATTATGTATTTGATATTATGCAAGTTGCAACTAAATTAATGCACACCCCTAACCCTAATTAAAAAATAAAAATTTAGGCATACTAATAATATAATATAATAATATTCCTCAACTATCACACAACGCTGTCTAGTCCCAAGTTAGCAGAGCTTGTTATGAGTACTAGACAACTGATAAACTTACTTATATATTTCTAAATACATACATATTAAAGACAAATTAAACTCAGACACAGAACAAATGATCGTGCTCATCACACAAACATATGTCCTAACTAATACACTGTACTTGTATTTTTTTTATTGTTGATGGGTTCGCGCTTGACCGCTATTTCACCATGAAATACAAATAAATTATAGACGCTCTGTTGTATATCTTACTGAAGAAAAAACATTACACGGATTCACCTAAATTTATAGTTTGGTCTTAAAATATGTTTCTTAATATTTCATAATATCTTTGAGATTGTTCATAAATTAAAATCAACCCTGTAATATTGTTTCAGGCCTACTCAGAGTTTCATCAAGTTTTCATAATCGTATTCTAAAACCTTGACTAATAATCTTGTTAAATTTGTCAACTGAAGAACTTTCTGGTAACGAAGTTAAAAGTGAATGCTCTAAAGCGTAGCTTGCATAAGATCGATACAGCCAAGTGTGCTCTTGGACTAATGTTGATAAATGAGCTTTCAGTATCTCCTTGTCTAAACGATGCTACAGATAAAAATTCAACGAGAGGTTACTGACTTCTTCAGCGAGGCACTTATGTGAAGAAGACATGAAAATAAATTAAAAAGAAAAATCTTGCAGATTGAACTTTCGAATGTGCCTTTAAACGTTTTTGGGCAGACAGAAGGAAACTTTAGAGGCTTCAATTAATTTGTTCCATCGTTACTGTTTGAATAACGTAATAATAATAAAAATCCATTTAGACCTGAAGACTCAAAACTAGACCGTAATAAATTTGTTGTTGTACAGATTTGAATCTCTTTTTTGTTGTTTTTCTCTCATTAAGGTCGTCTTAAGGGTCACACTGCAGAATAGGAAAAGTTGGGCGCGCGATAATTATCAGGGTGGAAGTCTACTGGGGTCACAGGTTATGCGAAAGTGAACCCCGGGTCCTAGAACAAAGGCAAAGAAGGAACAGGAGTGTCATTAGATGATTTGATGGGAAGTCACATGGGTACACTGAGCAAGATTAGTAAAAGTGATTTATGCAATTATACATCGACGCCCCTACCCCCCGGGCAGTAAGTCGGTAATCGCATAAAATTGATTTTCGATTGCTCACATCATGTTTTTATAGGAAATAAATATTTTTAGATTTAATATTTTCCATCTGGCATTGGAGGAAGAATGCTTAGGTGAAGTCTATCGATCAACCGGTCGCCACTACAAAACCCTTTGGGTCAATCAGTCATCCGTTCTGCGATCTATTGCCTCGCCCACTGTCACATAACATTTTTCTGTTTATGATGCTTACCTCTAGCCAAGTAAAGTTTAGGGCAGTGGCAAACCCTGCGTTTAAAAAAAAGATAAGTCAAAATGTCTTACACTAATATGGCTATGGCAGGAACGGCTAGTACGGCGCTGATGATGTAAAACGCGCCGGGCATGGTAGACAGCGTAGAGAGGTACACCTTAGTGTACACTGGCGAGTAGATCACAGGCACCAGGGCCTCTGATATGCTTATTAGAGAGCTTGTTTTGCCTGAAACAGAAAAATGGTGACATTTAGTATAGAAACACCATGTTTTTGACAGTTGGTGAGAGTATAAAGATAGAGGATGGACTGAGTGTTCTGTTCTATAGTTGTGTCAAAGCGGCGACATATATGCCAGTAGCTGGCATAGAGAGTATGCAATTAGCTTGCATTCCAATTGACCATACAAGGAGTTCTGATTGGTATATATCACTATAGCATGCGAATTGCTTGTATACTTTTGCACCCGCTACAGGCATGTGTATCACAATGTTTGTAAAGTGAATGTAAGCAGAAATGTGGAAGAGAAAGGGTGTCAGTCCATTCTCCAGGTTTTAATTTTGTGTATGACCAAAGATTTAAATCGGCAGCTTGATATTCAGAGGTCTTTGCACCTATATATTTTAAATTGTGTAAAAAAAAGCCGATACAAAGAAGAGTGAAGCTCACACAATAGCATTGGTGACAATCAAGTGTCAAGTCTAAAGTCTTTATGAAATTTTGGGTGTCGCAGGTGTCAAAACGAAATAAACGCGACCACGGACTCTTAAAGTGACATGCTGTTAAGGATAACATCTATCAAAAGTAAAAAAAAAACATTTCGATTGGTGTAGCTACCGAAATGTCATTATGATCACTTTGTCTAGAGCCTCATCTTTTGAAACGATTGAATTGTTTCAAATGTTAAAATTAGCATTGAATCAATGTGGTGATACTGTCAGTGTTCTGGGCGCATTTTCTAATCGATAATTTTTTGATACCCAAATAAATCTTTTTATACGCGTTTGTACATAATATTATTCTTTTCAGTTGGTTTATAAACACTCCTTAAGTTATTTATTAATTTAATTTGTTTGTAAATGTATTGTGAATATATTCTGTGGCAAATAAATATAACAAAAGCAAAAAAAGGTTGCATTTTCAGAGTTCTTAGTTTAGTTGCAAGTAGGTGACATTGGCATTATTACAAGAATTACTATGAAACGATTACACTGTCTAACCGAGATTCAAGAACAGTAAACAACGATGACAAAAAATAAACACAGTTTATGCATTTAATAGTTATTTATCGGGTATAAAATTACAGGTCATTGTTACTTAGTTCAGATATTAAATTACTTAGTTATATCAACATCAAATAATTAGAGATGCATTTACAGTAGGCACATCCACATTTCACTAGCTATGACACAAAGAAAGTTACATCACAAACAAATACAATATAAATATCATATTAGTGATAATCATAATTAAAATATTGCATAAACGGGTATAGATAGTTTTTCTATAATTTCTTAATGTAACTGATGCTTCATAATTGCTTTAGTAAAGTGTCTGTTTTTTATAAGAAACTATTTTATTTTTTTACTATATGCAATTTTTATAATTGTATGTCTGTCGGTCTGCTCCGGCTAATCTAGGAAACGGCTCGATTGATTTTGACAGGATTTTCACTGACGAATACTTTATATCACAAGAAGTAACTTTGCCGTCTTTTTTTTTACGGAATTTAAAAAGACAGAATACGTCTCCGAAACGATTGAGCAAAATTTATGGGATTTTAACAGGGATATAGCTAATGTTTTATTTTGTAATTTAAGCTGCTTTTTATTGTCCCGCAGGCACGGGACTTAATCGCCGTGGAGGACGACCTTAATTCCCGACAGAGGGTAGAGGGGAGCGACATCTCCAAAACGGATAATATTTTTTACACGATTGGCTCAAAAAAGGAAGATAACGTTCTTTAGCTTCACGCAAACAAAGTCACCGACCACTGCTAGTTCTCAAATAAAGAACAGCAATTAGTTATCATGTTTTTGTTTAAGTACGTATACGTAATTTAGGCCACAATTTATTTGTGATGTAAAACAGGCTTGTTTTTTCAGTCACGCAATTTGTAATGGCATTTATTTTTCTATCTTTTTTAAGGGTGTCATCACACAATTACGATCGTTCGTACATGTAAAGTTCGAATGGCCGAGGCATGTAAGGTGCATTGTATTAAATTAAGGAAAACTTTCTTCAGAATTTTTGCTTTATATATATGAAATGTATGAGGATAAGAAAAAAAGTAGGAAACTGTGATTACTATAAACTACATTAATAACTGAACTAAACTATCCAACACCTAAGTCAAAGTCAGCCAGTCCAGAAATGACTGTCAAAACATTAATTGGTTTGACGTGATGTATTCATAATATATTTGATGTTTCAAGTATCATCTGACCTATTACAATCTGATGCGTTTTCAATAATCCAGAGACAGCCTGTTAATTGTCTCTTTATTGACAGTTACGGAAGGACACAGGTAATAACGGAATTATTTTTATGGTTTGTAGGTACAATATACCTAAAAATAATTCCGTCATTATCTTCTCGATTAGTACACACGATATTAAAATACGATCTATTCGTAAGCCTTTTGTTATATAAATAAATGGTATCGACATGAATAATTGATAATAATTAAATGATATATTTTGTTTAATGCTAGTATTAATAAAATGTTGCGATGTATGGAAACAATTATTATTATTAATCGACTTACGCAAATGATGCAAGTTGGCTGTTAAAATCAGCCAATTAAAAATCACATAACGAGCGTTGAAGAAATTAATCACATTATTCATTGATTATAATTGAACTAACTTGATTCATTGACTATAAGAGAAGATACATTACACAGTAACATCAGGAAATGTGAGCTCAAAACTCACATATTAACTCTACCTGTAGTCAGTAATAGACAAGGACAGAGATAAGAACCGGCGCTGTCATGCGAGCAAAATACGACCTATGTGAAATCGTTCCAATTGGCACAATTTCACTGTTTTGATAATTTCTAAGACATTATTATAAATTTCTTTAGCTGACAGTACTACGTCATTAGTATGAAAATATACTCAAATAATAGATATTAACCTTATTTTATTCAGAAAATTCCAAAAGGGTTATCAAGAGTTACAATTCGAAGATTAGTTGACCTCAAAACTGATATTATTAATGTCATTAGACGATAATTTACATAGATACGTCAAATAGCAAATAAATTTTGGCGTAAGTTCCTACTTAGATACCTTTATGAACAAGAAAAGTATTTGTTTCGGTATTCATCGTATATCTTCGGAAATACTAACGCACTTCTGTACGTATTAGTTATAGAATTGTACCAATCAGGCAGAAGTAACAAGTAACACTATAAACACTTCTTGGATCCGTACTAGTTATATCTAAATTATTTATCATTTATGTAACTGTTTATTTTTAAAATCTTATAAACTCTCATAACTCAAAACTTAAAATTTATTGAGAGAGTGCTAGTAGAAGTCTAAAATTAGAGATGAGCTCTAAAAGATGAGGAATTTTGGAATTTCAAAAATTATCCCTTCAAGGGTATGAAATATGAGTCCAAATTTTATATAGAGACACCTACTTTCACGCGAACAAAACCACTGGCAAAAGCTAGTAAAATAATATAAAAATTACTTATTTTTGGTAAAACATTGACTGATTTCAAATTTACACTTCCATTGTCACCAAGATTTATGTAACTCATAGTATGATTTTAAAAGAGTGTCCATGGAGTTTCTTGCACGTTCTTCTCCATAGAGATCTACGCTTTGGAACGTGCAATTTAGCTTCACATTTTTGGACTGACCGACATTTTGACAATTCAAAAGTACCTGTAATTGGTCTATTTGAAATAAACTATTCTGATTCTTTCATTTCCATTGAGTATAATTATTTATACGCCACGTTATGCTTTGTGAGAAAATATAGGAAAATTTTCTCTCAATCTTCCTCTGGTTATAAATGCAAATAGGCATAATAAATTCCATTATTAATTATGATCGCTTAAGCTATACCTCTTATTGCTAAGGTGCCTTCATATATAATATATGCAAACAAAAGTCATTCAAAAGTAATATTATTAAAACTAAGTACATGTATTATTGAAACGTATTGAATTAATGGTTAGTAATTTTCCAAAGTTATCATAGGAATTGTGTGGAAATCGTACGTATCCGCATGAGATGTGGAGGTATGCAGAAAATCGAGAAGAATATTTTGCGTAGGTATACAACATGTAACTGGAATAATGCTCCTCTCTATATAGTGTGACTGGTAATTAGTGAACAATACTTAAACACGTGATTGTAGTCATGATAACAAACAACTTTTACTATAGGACCAAACCTGAAATTGGGAAAAAGAAAACTGCTGGTCAGTACATTTATGTTTGCCTAACTGGTCAAAATGTACGTAAAAGTTGTTTGTTATCATGACTAAAATCACATGTTGAAGTATCGTTCACTAATTACCAGTCACCCTATATAGGTAATTCAATAGGAAAATTGAATTAGGTAATAGTAGTCGTTTACAGTCTAACATTCCTAGAATTTAGTTAGTATAAATTTGACATTCCTGGAATTTAGTCATTATAAGTCTGACATTCCTGGAATTTAGTCAGTATTAGTCTGACATTCCTTCTCGTTACACAGAGCGGGGGAAATTGTTTGATTTGTTACACCAAAAAAAAGGCAGTTGCATGAAATAAATTACTCATCTTCTAATAAGACAGTGCCAATCCGGTAAGAACTCAAGGATTATTAAACATTCCATTGGGTGTATTTTTTGCTCTCATAATTGATCTTAATAACTCACTTCTTAACAATGTAGCGCTATTAATGAACTTATCAATGATTTATGAAAAAAAAAAACAAAAATGCAATATTGTTTGTTTCGAAATATTGAATGGAGACAATAGATACCATAATTGGTTGTCAAGAGATCCCACTCACAATTAATGACAATAAGGTTAATAAAGCGATTATTGACTTTATAATCGATTATATTGAGAAAATTATTGTAATTAGTTTATTTATGACACTTTATCCTGATTTGAAAAAGTAATTTCTGAAACGGTAATGATTTTCCATTGTGTTCGATATTGTTGAAAACCATTTAACGTTCCCTGATTTATTAAATCATTAAATGTATCCGTTTTCTATCATCTTAGTGGACCTTTATTATAACCTACGTTTAATATTGCTTTTGATTGTATTCTGTTTATTTTTTCGGTAATTTTTCAGGACTAAAATTTGTATTTATGCCAAGGATGGCGTAAAAGTAGGTTTCTCTATACCAACTTTGGACCACCGTTTCATCCCCTGAGGGGGTGAATTTTGGTGACGTTTACTTAATGAAATTAATTTCGTACATGCGTAAATTAATTCGGGTTTAAAAAAAGAAGTCTATTTTTTAATTTTATCTTTACAAATCGGTAGTGTTTCATGTACCTAATCGACCCTCCACAGGATTAAAACGATCAAAATTTAACGGTGTACGGTCACTGGGCCACCCGGGCGACTGAGGGGTTTTCGAAAATAGAACCTCCTCCTTTTCAAAGTCGGTTAAAAATAAAGTTGTACATCCCGGGAGTATGTTATACCTCGGGAAAAATTTTCTACATTCATGCAAACAAAACAGGTGTTAGAATCTTGTTATTCATAAATGCTGTAACTTATCGCACTATTACGTTAACAATGTTGTTGCGACATATATTTACGTTAGTCTAGAACAAGAAGGAACATGACGATCAATAATACGTGTAATTAGGAACAAGTTATCATATTTTATTGTATGTAGTTACCTACAACACACGCTAGTAAAACAAGCACTGAATAAACATGATGATGTTATTTTTTTCTTTTAAATTAATAGCTCTTTAAGGCCCTAAGTAGCGTTGCCAGACGTCCTGATTTTCGCGGGACGTCCCGATTTTTAAATCAAAATTAAATTTCCCGCGTGGGACAGGCTTAGTCCCGCTTTTCGGGGATAACTCGACTGTGCGTACAGCGTGACAGGGTGACTCAGTCAATATAAACTGGCCGCCGGCCGATAGAGTAAATCTGATTAAAAATAGTTTTCTATAACTATTTTTGCTATCTATTGTCACGTACACGTAATTTAAATACTCATGTAAAAATATTTAAAAAGTTCTCCTTACGTATACGTTTCGATGGAAGAATCCCGCTTTTTTTACTAAGGCAGTTTCCAAATCCCGAATTCGCATAGAAAAAAATTTGGCAGCACTGGCCCTGATTCCGAAGCTGCTATAAAAGTGACTTCCGAAGTCTACACTTCGGTAACGGCTAGGTCAATACGTTTGAAAAAATGTATGTTTATTATAGATTTATGTACAACATTATCAACATACGATTTTTTCGTATGTTGATAATGTTGTACTTGCCAAATGTTCAAGGAATTTACGCCTTAAACTGTATTTTTTGTTTGTCACAAATAAATGAAAAAACAAATACTCCGGGCCAATTTGAAAAAATCATTCACCAGTAATGTTTCTTTATCAATAAGTGACACAGAATTTTTTTTTTTTTTTTTTTACTTGGGCATAGATTTTTCTGCCGTCCACTAACTAAAACGCAGCTAAGTGCAAAAAGTATTTTTCGAGAAAACGCAAAAATAAGTGGGAATTGATGACTCTTGAAAAATATGCTACGTAGGAACAAGGTTGCAAGTTGTATATGTAGGCATAGTCTTTGTGCACAATATGTGTTATATTTTATTCATTTATATTTATTATATTTTTTTTAAATTCATTTTCTAACTTTTAGCTAAGCAATTTTTTTCATTTTTACATAATATACTGCACTTTAAGGCCGCTAACCATACCTTAACTGCTTTATAGCAAAGCAATTTCTTGTAGCCGCCACGTCATGTACTTACAGTATAAGTTATCAAAATATAATTAGTTATAAAGCAGTTAAAGGATTTTAACAGACTTTTAGCCTAGTCGCTAACACTTGGAAGACCTTACTTTGCTTACTTAGAAAGCAGTTATGGGATTTTAAACGCTTTTAAGCTCGGCATTGTAAAACATATTTTTATACTGGTTCTCCTATTGCTTAATTAGAAGGCAGTTAAAGACATCTCGCTCGCAATTAACTGCCTTTTAAGTGAGCACTTACGGATAAAAAGGTGAGAAGTTAAAAAATATTTTATGAAAATCAGAACTAAACTCTATTCTTTTTTAATAAATAATATCAAAAAAGAATAGACAATCAGAACTTATCAAATAACTTTTTATTAATTAAACAATATAAAAAAACAAACAAGTTTAATCAAACTTTTACAAATCTTATTAAGTAATGAGATCACATTTACCACATATTTAATAATAATCAGTATTCGAAAAAAAGTCAAATATTACGTTTATGTATAAACGTAATATTAATTTCACTGGCCAAATAACGACAATTAGGAGTTGTTCACAACGATAGAGCGGTGCAGCTGAATTTGAAAGATTCAATATGGTCCGTAATAATATTTATATCTCTATTAAAAGCTGAAGTCTTTACGTGCTTGACCCTTTTATCAATATCTTCGTCAGAATTAAGAGAATTAACCAATATTTTATCTTTTTTTTGCAGTAAGTATATATATACGCCTTTCACCACCACCACCTTATATACACCTATATGTATATATAAAGAAGGTATCTTCTTTAAAACTCCATCACTCTTTTGTAAAGTAAAAGCTTTTTTTGCATTTCTCTTAGGCTCCTGAACATATTTTCTCTTAGAAACTGCTACCGTATAGTTACTTCTTATAAATAATCTTCTTTCAGAATGTGTCATCATCCAATACTTGTTGTTAATATCAAAATGTTCCTCGATATAGTTGAGCAACATTTTGTACACTTCATATCACAGCCTGTTTTTACATTGTACTTGCTTCTGCGTGCTTTTTCCTTCTCAACTAATCTATCTTTGAAGCTAGTATCATATTTCTTTCTCTTTACTAAATCCGTAGAAATAGAGGAATCAATAATAGATAAAGATGTACGTCTTTTCTTAGGTAACCGATATCCAATAATCTCATCTGTTAATGTAAATTCTTGAGTATGTCGTCGCGTTTTAATTTTTTGGTAAAAATTTTAGTTATTGATTGTTTTCCTTTTCAATATTGCGTTACTTTTAGGGTTTGAAACTGTATTTTGTCTTTGCATGTCATAACCATATTCAGTATCATCACTAAAAACTTCATCACATGGTTGGCAGATTCTTAACGAAGATGGCATCGTAGAAGGATATCGATTCGTGGCATATAGAGAATATGTTTCAAGCTGTTGAGCTATTGTAAGCTTTAGAGTTTCTTCTGGTTGGCTGGAATTATATGTTATTTGTGTTACATTTTATTTTTTAAACACTTGTGATTGTCATCGAGTAAGGTTCTTGGTAGAGAAGATTAACTAAATCGTTATTGTTCATGTGGGCGTACTTTGATTCTTTTTGGCTAATATTAGAGCACAAGTGGAATTGCGTATAGATGGCATGCTGTTTAGTTTCAAGGCGTTGTGCAGTTGGAATTTCCTGGTCTACCAACACACTTTTTTCATCATAGTTTGGATCCTTGATGATACTCAGGAACGTCTAAAATACAATGAAATATAATCAGTTAACTAATAAACCAATTATACGACGCATCTCTCTTACATTAGTAGGTATAAAACAATAACGATTTAGTTAATCTTCTCTACCAAGAACCTTACTCGATGACAATCACAAGTGTTTAAAAAATAAAATGAAACACAAATAACATATAATTCCAGCCAACCAGAAGAAACTGTGCAGGTATTGCGGAATACAGAAAAAATTATGGTAATAAAAACAGGTATTTATAAAGTTAGATAAATTAAAAACCATTCATTCCTTTTTTCTTAAAAGAGTTACAAACAGTCAAACGTACTTTCGCATTTATAATAATATTACAATAAATGAAATAATAATGTCAGCTTACCTTTATGCCATTATACGCCATTCTCGTAATTGTGGCGCCAAAAAGCAAAAGACGCGCCGCTCGTTCGTCCGCTATTAGCACCCGAAGTGAAAGAATTATACCCTGCCCCCCTAGCCAAGTTACAATCGTTTCGTTTTGCGTTAACGCCTGGAATTGGCCACGCCCCCATTTCCTTTGTTCGAACAAAGGAATTAGGGGCGTGGCCAACTCCAAGCGTTAACGCAAAACGAAACCATTGTAACTTGGCTAGGGGGGCTGAGCTGGTCAAACGCAAACGAAAATCACAAGCGTTTAACTTCTATTTAGTCTAGTATTGTCGTTTAGCTGCTCTCTAACGATTGATATTTAGCCAATACTAATTTCAATACATAACTTAAAAGCCGCTATTGGCGTATAACTGCTTTCTAGTGTAGTTTTTCTTTATAACTGCTTTATAGTTAAGGTACGATGTTCAGATGGTTATTTGTATAACACAATACAAGAAGGTAGTTAAAGACGCTTAGCTGCTTTTTAGTCAAGCATGACTAGATAACGTACTTTTAGTTAAGTAAATTTAGAAAAAAACATATATTAATTTGCCGGTAAAGTATGTTAACGTCTTTCTAGAGAAGTATTGTGGCTTAGCCGCTTTTTAATTAAGGAAGTAACGAAATTTATGTGGTTTAACTGCTCAGCAATATTCTGTATCTTTAAAACTATTAATCATAGAAAAATGATTCTTAGATCAAAAGATAGAGAATCGAAAGTTGTATAAGACTACATTAAAAAGTGAAAAACGACCAACTGTGGCTTAACGGCCTTTTAGTTAGTGGACGGCAGTTTTTTAATATTACGCAAGCGAAAGCCGTTTGCAGAAGCTAGTATTTTATAAACGTCTTGAACTAATGCTGAACAGTTTCAAATTATATAAAATATTATTCCGATAAAGTAATAAAGTAAAACAAAACGTATTCTCATGATCAAACTACATAAAACGTGTAACATTTTAAACAGCTAAATATAGGCAGAGTAAGTTCTTTGAACTGGGTTTTTCTAACAAGTACCTATTTCTAAATTTCAGGAAGGCAATTACTAAGAAAGAAAAATGTGTCAGCGTTTACTTTTGCCAAACATCTACCGTTTACTCACTGATTTAATTTATTACCAATTTCCTCCGGATGTACTCTTTCAATATAAGTAGGAAAAATCCTACATTACACATCTGTTTCCATTATCTATAGAATGCCAAAGAAACCTCTGTCTTTACTACGCGATAAATAAACAAAAACTTTGATAATGGCGCAGTGTACTAGAATACACAAGAGTCATATTACGGTAGTTTTTATCTACATCGCTGACAGGTATCACTCCATTCATTGTTTCAAGGGAACTCCATAGTCATATAAGAATAAATAGAAAATACCCACAGTATGTACGTTATAACATGTTTCATTTTTTATATCCGTACGCAAATACGCGCTTTAGACGTAGAGTTTCGGACACCAGCCCAGAGAGCTGTCATCAGCACCATTCTATAATAATTGTAGTGTAGTTGCATATTCCAAACTTTTTTTTCCTTAATTTAAATGAATTTAAGCAAATATACTGTGCCTATCTATTGGAATGTTTAGTAAAATTTTCTGAGTAATGCTAAAAAACGCGTTATTACAATTTACATTAGATTAAAAATATTTGCCAATTATAAAAAGATAACAGAATCATAAAAGTCTTCCCTCTTTATAGATACCAATAAAACATTTGTTTATTAAGACTCGTGTAAAATGCGCATTAGCGTTTTTTTTACATAAATTTAATACTATTTAGTATACCTATGATAATAAAACTGCAATATGGGCACATTACAATATGGTTGCTATATCTTTGACAGATTTTACATTTAAATAGTACATGTGATATACATATTAAACGTAGTGCAACTCATATGAGGAAGATCTGTAGTATACAGTATACATAATAAAAAACCTAAACACTGTAATTTTATTTAAAAAACGAACTTACCAATATTGTTAATTATCATCTGAGTAATATATATGCAAAGAAGATTCAAAGAATTTGTTTCAGATATATCATTAAAAGGCAGTTTTGAATTGTCAAGAAGATAGTCGAAAAACTGATGCTAATTGCACATTCTATTCTAAAACGGAGATCTATAAGGAGAAGAATGTACAAGAAACTCCGTTAGATAGATCTTACAAAAATGTCTCGGTTACATGTTTCTTGTCGTTCGCGCACATCACGCGTATATCAGCATCACTCAGCTCAACCATTTGACAAAAATATGACATGGTGTAAAGATTATTGGAAACGATTTTGTTACTGATTCTAAAGAAATAACAGATTTTGCACATGCAGAAAATAAGAATCCCTTACTAGTGATTCTATATAACACTATAGTAGGTACCTAGTTTAGTTCCAATGTCATTTTTATTCAATAAGTGTCATGGCTGCATCAGTAAAACCTATAATCATCATCACAGTCTCGTCCATCTTCCAAATACCTATGCTTAATGCCGATTAAGTTATCCTGCAAGGTGTCACGTAGGTACTAATAATCTCATAAGGTCTTTAATTTCGCGGCTTCGTTCTGTGGACTATCGTCGCGTCGTCAAGAATAATCTTTCTAGTAGTAAAAAGTAGACTATGAGACATAACACATGGTATCAATCTAGGATGAATGAAATGGCAACAGGTCACTGGAACAACCGGTGACCTATGGATGCCCCTCCGGTTGAAGGATAAAATCTACAAGTCCGTGATAATAACCGTCATACTGCATGGATAGAATGTTGGGCTAGGAAAAAAGATTGCTTGTAGTGGAAATGAGAGTGTTGAGATGGGCGTGTGGAGTGAGAGAAGAATGGATAAAGTGAGATATTTGTATATTATAGGCAGTTTGAAAGTAGTGCCAGTGACTGAAAATATGAAAGGGAATCATTTGTCTTGGTAAGTTGATATAGTTATACGAGTACTTATGTAAAGAGATGATAATGTAGTTAGTGATAGCTGAGTGAAAGAAAAATCGTATTGCGCCGACCCCACATAATACGGGACGAGGCTGGAATATGATGACTAAATAGTAGACTATGAACCTCTTTATGGTAATCGTTTTTTAACATTACCATTACACGCTAGGTCACATGCCTAAATAATCGGTCACATAGAAAAACGTGTGATATATCTCAAAGTACTGTAGTTACATCAACGCTTGCATAAATGATATGTTATAAGTAGTTTGGTAGTACTTATTTCAAATATAAAAATAGGTTTCATTTGAACTAGTTACAGCTTAAAAAATATATTTTTTGAAACTTCAATAAGATGTTGAACTCATGATTGGAGCTGTGATTAATCAAGTGTGAAAGTGATTGGTTTCTGTTGGTCTGAGGCTTACTATTAATAGATATTATATACAAGTTATCTAGACTATAGGAATCTATGCTAGGTATCATGATTTACGAAGCAAAAGAGAATGTGGCATATTCATTAATCTATCTTTCTTTTTATTTAAAAAGAAAGCGTTGCCCCACAATAGGAGTTAGTTCTGTATCGTGGTTGCGTTCACATAAGGCAACTAATTGTAGACCATACAAATATGTATTTGTTTAATATGTATCTGTTTTATTTTATTATTTATTTAATCATTTATTTCAGGGTTTTATTTAATCATATACTTGATCCGTGCGGGAATCAAACCAGTGACACGTAGCGCAGCAGCCAATCGCTGAACCATTGCGCCAATGGTGCTGACATTCATTGGACAATAAAGTTCTGTTAGTACATCTGTTTTTCCATCATGTATGGGTTTGAACCTGTTACCTACAACTCTTAAGTGGGGACTCGTCTTAGGTACATACATTAAAAGCGTGATGTATTCACCGTATTTTATGCCTTTATTCCAATTTGGGGTATTGATATTCAAATTTCGCAATTATTTGTCACATAAGCATGTCACCCATTTCATCAGTAGTGTTGTCGTGTAATTACGATAAGAGTAGATTAACCTACGCATATTAAACTAAAGTTGTTCTACAAATTTTGACAATTTAGTTTCGAAATTGGATCCTTGTCATGATGATATCAACTCACCATTTTTTTTGTAATCATCATGACTTCTCCCACTCTGTCCAATCCACATAGGATTACTTTTCCTTTTTTTTAATTTTAACTAATGTTCGGCAGATAAGTACATTTTGCGGCCTACCAAAATGTCTTTTCTTTGGTATTGCTGTCTTGCAATACAAAGAAAGGTTTTTTCAAACATTTGATTTGGGCTCAACTACACGCATACTGACAAATGTTTGCACAGACTGGACAGGTCCACTCGAAACTATGTGGTTCTTTCTTCAAAAGACCACCTCAGACTCCAATCTGCATAATAAAGAGACTGACCCGAATCCGAGCTAGGAAACACCGGCCTCATCTGTTAAAATTTGACGAAAAATTTACGTGTAAATGTGTTTTTAAAAACCTATTGCAAAATAAATATTAAACCAGTTAAGTTAGAACTATCAGTTACACAAACGTATACGGGTATGTCAGATTTTAACTAACTAAAATCCACTCCTATGTTTCGCCATTACATCCCCAAATTTTGAAAAATCCTACCTCTACTATTCTTCTAAATGTTTGTATAGGTGCACCATAAAATAAACTTCTGTGAATTTCACCAATGTAGGTCCAAGGGTTTGAGGGCGTTGATGACACAGTGAATGAGTCAGGTCTTTGGTTTTTATGATACAGAAAATTTATTACTTTGTGCGCCATTATTATAATAATGCTGTCTGCTTCAGGAAGGGCAACACAAGCCCAAGAGTGATGCGTTTTGTGAGACGAGCATTTTTGGGGCTGACATCAGCCCCCATGACTATATACGAGTATCCTGAGTCACAGAGCGCATTGACTTCCTGAAACAAAAGGTGTATGCATGGGCAAACCGTATCCGCAGGTATAAGTGGCGGGTGGAGCGATACACCCAGAATCGCACATTCTGGAGTAATGAAAGGTGGGTTTATAGCGCTTGGGAGCAACTGGACCAAGGTGTGACTGACGCGCGCCTCCCGGATGATGATGCCACGAGTTCATTCTGGCGCAGCATCTGGTCGGTGCTTGTTAGTCACACCAAGGGTGACTGAACTCGGGAGGTCGAGCGAACGCTATCAAACTACCGTTCACTCATCATTATCATCATCATCATTTCGGTCGAAAAAAGTCCACTGTTGAACATAGCGTTTCGCATCACCATTCACTCACTTTTCTTTTATTTGATTCATTTGCTTTGATAACAGAGTAGTTAAACCAACGATCCAGCCGATTTTAAGTACGATACGTATTTGTGAATCAAAAAACGCTATCGTTAATTGAAAATCTACCTTCATTTCTTTCAATCATACTTCTCATTTCACTCACAGTGCACTTCAGATGTTTTAGTTCAATTTTCCCTGATTACTTTTTATTGTGCCGGAAATCGTTTCAATCGAAATCAAGCAGAATGAGGTCTTTGTTCGCAGTTTTCTCTTTGTATTAGCAATCATTTTGCTATGGGAAATTGAAGGTCGCTTTGGAAACTTAAGTAATAATAATCGAACGATCTGTGAAGATCTAATATCTAGCGAAAACAATACTCTTTTTGTAGGCGGCAAAAAAATCATTGTTTTACGAAAATGTGTGAAAATACGCATTACCTAAGTAATACGTAATCAGTTCCTAATACATTATGCAAACAAATTACATGCTCTAAGTGTTATAATGTTGGTTGTTGAGGTGGATGTATGAATGTCTCTATTAGGGTTTTTTTATGGTAGGTAAAATCATCTAATGACTAATCCCGCCCTTGGGTGGAGCGGGGAATAGTGTCAGACTGTCCAAAAACCTACCCTGTTCGATTCATTGCCTTCGATCCAGGCACCGGGGTTCATTTTCACCTAAACCTTGGCCCCAGTAGATTTCGGCCCTGCTGGGCTCCTACAGTTTGCAGACAACTCCTTGAGGCGCGCGGGAACAGTGCGCGCCGTAGACGACTTGGGCTCGGACCGGTCTGTTACCGGACGGACGGACAGCAAGCTACCCATTGCCCGCCATCCGCAAGCCCGTGCCTGCGGTGGCCGGAAATCGGGATCGGAATACCAGCGGGCCTACATTAGGGTGCCTTCAAAATTCGTCATTCCGCGAAGTGCTACGCGACGGTAGCGCGGCCGTAGTTTTGATAAACTGATAATAACCGTCTTTATTTAGATTAGTAGACATTAGAATTTGTACCAAGTTTCTAGTTTATTTGACGAAGGAATAAGATTCTCCCATACAACCTTTAACACCCGTTAATACGTTTTATAGGTGTAATTTTGAAAAACCAATAATGAAAACCTGATTTATTTACTTAGGTTACTATTTATGCTAAGGGAAGATACGTTACCTAAGCGCTAACATCACAATCAGAAAACCTGCATTCAAAACTCGCATTTCTATGATCAGTTTCATCACAGCCGCAAACCTACAGTAACTGATAGACAAGGACAGAGATAAGAGCCAGCGCTGTCGTGCGAGCAAAGTTGCGTTAGCCGCAATTAGGCGTCGGGCCTGATTTCAGCGGTCCACGCGCTAGAGACAAGTCACTTATCTCCCGCTGTTTTGATTTTATCTAATATATTGACCGAAGAAATAAAATTTTGCATACAAACCAATTTCCCCCTTTTCAGCCCCGTTATAAGATGAATTTTCAAAAACTACTTCTCAATGCTCGCCTACATCATAAAGGGAAAGTGTGTGCAAAATTTCACGTTCCCAGACACGATAGTTTCCGTAGTGTGTTGATATATAAGTCAGACAGTTTCTCCTCTTAAATGTATAGATTTTCTATTTCATAATCTAATAATAATCTACTCAGTCGCGTACCTATGAGTCACCATGAGAAGTCAACTGTGAATAACGCATTAAAAATGCTTACGTTATAAGCAGAGGAAGTTAAATGAGCCATATAATCTTGCAAAAATATTTGCTCTGAAAAATCTTACGAAATGAAAGAAGGTCGTTCGAGATTGTTTGGTTAACTACTTCTGTTAGTGCGATAACATGATAGTGTAGTTTTCTTACCAATTTTGGTTATCTTTGAGTAATTTTATATGGATGGATAAATGTGGCTACATAAAAACCAATTCTTTAACCGATTTTAGATACTTTTTTGCCATTTTACGTCAAAGCATGCCTCGAAGCAGGCGACATGCTTAATTAAAAAAAAATAGTACCTTTTCTTGGAAGTACCGATCAAGCAGTTACATACTTGAATTTTCAGTATATGTAGGTAAGTCATAATTTTGAATGGAAAATCTGCGGCTATTAAAACTGGTACTCATCATTATTAGACGGTTTACGACTTAATACACTAGACTAGGAAACACGTGAATGAATGTAACGACAAAACACTTCAAAATATGTAATAAAATACATATTTAGAATAACATTAAAAGTTATTTAATTTATCGAGGAAAATTGTCGAAAATGGACGTGTTTAAAACAATATTTGAGTTGTAGTTTGAGATGAATAATTTACACACAATGATTTACGTAAATCGGTTTTATCTGGTTCCATTACACATGCTTGTTTTCTAAATTAAGTTACGAATCCAGTGAAGTGAGTGCGTTATTGCTTTGCTGTTTAATGTGGTGTGCAACTCAAGGTACCAATTAAGGGTAGATGCATCTACGATACTTCATATCTCGCATATATATCATGTTCATCACAAATTGATGTAATAAGTGACACATAATAAATTTTAAATTTAATTTTATGATGGAAAACAATAATCATACATAAGAAGAGAGCATCCTGCCCAAATAACGCTTACTGCTACTCTAATATACAATCAATTAATTAATGTTATAATTTATGAACTATATAATTATAAGAAAGAAAGTATTTATTCAGCAAAGACATAACGCAACAGCAACAATCGCAAAAGAATAGAATTACAAACAGAAAATGTACAAGACCGTAACTAGAAGGGTCATGAATATAAATGTGGATGGATAAAGAGAAAAGAGGCCAAAGAAAATATTAATGAATTGAGTGAAGAATTATATGAACGTCAAAGAAATCAATAAAAGCCTTACGGTTGACAAGAGAGAATGATACAAGAAATTGTGAAGCTAAAGTACATGGCGGAAAGATGATAATGACCAAATTTATCAAAATGGACATAAAATTAATATCTAAGTAAGAAGATCGTAAAATGAACAAGAATCGTACAATGTGCATGTTCCCGATGTAAAAAATCAAGGCTTCAGGTAACATGGTTAAGGTTATCAATTGGAGATAATATTATTAATAATACTCGTATAATAAAACGTTATAAATAAATCAATACACATGTATATACGGCATCGTGGGAAACCAAAATGCATACTTATTGTCATTTATCTTAATAAGGCAATTACATTATTAATTTATTATCATAACATTGCTAGCGATAAACAAATAGATTTAACTAATTATTGTAATCTTGTTGCTCATACAGGAACATAAAATGTAAGTTATATATATAGATCTATTTAACAAACAAATTACTATTTATTAATTGAGTTCTGGAAATAGCATACAAATAAAGATGTTACTTTTGATAAAGTCGGTGTTTCTTATTTGTATCTTTGCTATTTAACACCACCTTCTGCCTTCCGACATTAAAGTTACCTATGTGTATTTTTTTAGTACAAAGTTATTTACTTTTTAGTAGTGGAGTATCACAGCAAAATCTAATTAGTATATTTATAAAAACAGTAATATAAAAAAAACAACTATGAAACTAATATATAACTAATCTATATTCTATATATTTAGTATAAAAGGGGAAACTGACTAACATATCAACGCCCAGGAGAAACTACTGGGACTGGGAGCGTCAAATTTTGCGCATAGCTTCCTTTTATGACGTAGAAGAGCACTAAGAGATTTCCTAAAACTGATCTCCTGAAGGGATGAAAAGAAGGTTCAAATTTTGTATGGAGAACTCTACTTTCATGTGGGCGAAGTCGCAGGCAGCAGCTAGTTTAATATAAAATTTATTTGAACTTATAATTCCAAGTCGATCCGAAGCTCAAGGTTTAAAAACGCCAATTTCATATTCAAGGAACTAGTAACTAATAAAAGTACAGAAATAATGTTACATTTAAATAAAATATAAACATAACTCGTGAATGGAAAAATTGCTGGGTGCCGAGAAACTAATTTGAGGAGGAGATGTAAGTAAATAGACGTTATTATGAAACATTATAAAACTATAAAAGAGGAACTTAGCAAGTTAGATAATCTATGTTAAATAGTACCAAAACAATAAGCTTTAAATAGTAACAAAAAAATTGTTCACTACAAAGACAATCAAAACAAAATATGTATATTATGTTTTAAATGTATCAATCATTTGTAAATATCATGTAATAGCACATGACATAATACAATATAATAACATTGTACAGTACATAAATAAACCTATCAATCATTAGTTCAAACATTTGCAGCATTAACTGTTTAAAAATAATTAACCTTTGACTTGATTGGCGATATTGTCATGTATTTGTTTATAATAAACAAAGAAGAATTTGTATTTAACGTGTTTGATATCTTGGAAATTATCTCCTGCACTCAATTTGTTTTGGACCTTAGTCCCATATTATTTTTTCCGCAATATCAGTGATCTTTTCTGTCCATTGATATACTATTTTTCACACAATCCATCTATCATTTTGCTAGTCTGCATATTTGAATAATCATTTTTTAATATAGCAATATCTTTAAATTACAAGCGACCAAGATTGAACAAAAAAAAAAATCGATTTCAGTCAAGCTTTTGAGATCAATGGCCTTAAAAATTACATGATCTAGTGTCGGAACGTATACTAACAGGTTATTCAGGAAAAAAACATGCTCTCTCACTCATCCAGTAAAAAGTTAGGTAGTCGAATTTGATTAGACGAGAGTTATATTTGAAATTTAACGATATCCCACAACGTATGTATCTAGTTACTAAAGTAAGTCTTCGATGTAATTATTTCTGAGTAGGTAATGACTGGATGTAGTAAAATAGTAATTACCCCAGTTGTCTTGTTTAATGGAATAATGGCTTACTGTTTCTACGTTCGACTTCCTAGACTGAACAACAGTACTCGAACTAAAATTTATAAATCGAAGAGAACTTCGAGATCCATTGAGAAATTGATAGTGACCGAGAAGACGAAATTTTATATTGTGAAAGACAAAAAGACAATGATGTATAATTGATTGTTTACGGTTTTGTAATGAAAATAACACAGTTTGCTATCTGTCCTTGACCAACAGGTGGTACGGATGAACGGACTCGCAAAAAGTGATTGTCAACGTCAAGATCTTTTCGAGAACCGACCAAGTTAACGACCTGTGCAACACGAGGGTCACTGATTATAATATCACTTCAAGGTTTTGTCGGAAAATGCATATTGATAGGCTTGACTGAAGTTTCTCTTAGGTAAGAACAATAAACTTAGTTGAAGGCAATACTGAACCTTTTCAAAACGTAGAAAAAAGGCATGTTGTACTGACCGTAACTAAATCGGATTAACAGATCAGAACGAATTCGATTAAGCATCATCATGTGTGTATGTTATTCAATCATCAAAATCCTTCCATACCAATTAAGCAGCTATAAATGATACTAGTGCATGTACAGTACACGTAGTTGATTTGATAAACTTAATGTGATGAAAAAAAAATCCTGATATTGCATGAAGAACATATTAATATGATAAAGAGTTAGACATCACTTTTTGAATCCATAAATGTACTCTGATCTTTCTTTACTCCAGTTGACATCTGTTATAAAGCATCTGTTGCTATAATTAAAGGAGCAAAGGTAATTTAAGGGAATTTGTCAAATTTCAACGGTTATTAGTATAAACATTTTGGTAAATAATTATACGAGTTTCATCATATTAAGTATAATATATGCTCCTAATAACTTACGCTTCAATCTTAAATAGGGGGACTCTTAACGTGTATTTAAAAGTGAATGAAAAGGTGCATCATAATTTATATTTCATACTAGCAATATGAGTGGAATAATTAATCATCTACCGGGAAAATGAGTTGCTACTGTTATATGGTCACTGTTTAAGTCTAAGAAAACATTATTAGCTGTGTTACTTTACACCAGACAAACTTTTAAATCGTGTATACAATAATGATAATTTAAGTCTAAAAATTTCGCATCTTTTGGTCATAACGAGAGAGGGAAAAATAAAAATAATACAAAATAGAAATACCGAGTAACGTGGGTTAAACTTGGTCTCAGGGTCTAACTTTGACACAAGCTTATTAATCAATAGGAAAATGAGAAACTGTGTTTACAGTGCTTTTGTTGTCTGTTAGGACTAAAGTAACCCTATTTTATGAGGAAAGTGGTTTAACTTTGGCCCTAAGGTATAACTATGCCACAATTAACCAATAGGTACATAAGAAATTGGTTTTACTGTGATTTTTGTTGGTTAATGAGTTCGGGTCAAAGTTATACCTCAGGGTACCATAATTTACAGTATGTAATTAAAAAAATGGACTCACCGACTTCATCAGCATCCACCAACTTAGAAGCAATTGATCGTAGGGAAGTGGCTCCAGCTGAGCTGAACATGTCCAACACTGGGCCCAAGAAGTAGACCGTCCTGGTAGGAGCAAGCGAGTACACCACCGCCGCAGCTATCCTACTGAGACAGGCTACCACCCCGATGATGCTGTCTTCAATCTTCCATCTTTTGCTGAACAAATATATTGTTATGAAGGAACCTGTGAACCACCAAAGAAATTGTGACATATATTTTAGACTAATAAATGAGATAAAAAAAAGAAAAAATTATAACACAAGAGACATGACAAGTCATCACGTTAGTCATTACAAGATTTTCACACGTAGAGTACCTTGTAAATACAAAAGATTTGACCAGACACAACGTTAGGTACAAATGCTGTTTTTAAACTATTCATGTCTGTCAAAACAAAACCTTGACTTAAACAAAGTTCCTATAGAAGAGATATATTAAGTAAAATGTTATCAAATACCTCATCTGTGGAAATTACCTACTATATTTATAAAACAGTATTGTCTTTGTATCATATTTTGCCTACAACAATTTCTGTCATAACAAGTCCAATGGCGTCTCTGAATGTCGTTTTATTTAAAACAATATTTCATTATCTGATACTAAATGCCGATAAAATTATATATATTTATGCAAAACATGTCCACCGCAGTATCTGCATCTATGTTAGAATTTTTAATAGTAAACCTTTTACTATACCTTACTATACCTTTTACTATATCTTTTACTTTTACTCTATATAAATTGAATGTGATTTATTCGATACTGGAATTGGACGAAGTAAAGCTAATTTCTTTATTATATTTAAAACATATTAAAAACTTCTATCTATTTTAAAATCTGGTGCAATTTTGCAGCAATATAATGAAAGGTTTTATTGATCCAAAATTTAATCAAGTTGAAATCAAAGGTTTATTACTACATTGCTGTGCTAAAATATCGGTTACCCAAGATTTGTCGTCTGTGATCTATTCAAAGATATTCCATGCCATTTCACTATCATTTAATTGTAAGCATTTCAAATGTTTGTCTTGTTTGTTTACCCTGTTCTAAGCTGACAGTTTGAAGATAGACGGGCGGTTGTTTCGAGGTCGAAGCAGAGCTAGATAGAAGAAGACAAATTACTTGTAATGCCACGTTTACAAAGAGCAAGTAAGCTAGATATTAGATTTATTTGATAGCTTTTCAGATTGATAATCGCTTCAAAGAGACAAGTATCGAGAACCTAGGAGCCAGGTGGAGCTGGAGCCAGGAGCAGCCTGTAGAGGCTAAAGCATCGGCAGCCATGTCTGGCTGTGTCGCCCTGGAGGAAGGCGCAAGGGAGGAGAAGCAGAACCATAAGGGAGCAGCGCACCTATCGGGAAATATTGTTACTAATTATAAAGTGGAATATACGGGAAGTGACGTAATCCGGTAGTGTTATTTTGTTTTATATCCCTCCAACTCGACCCTGGGTCATACATGATGGTCGTCATTATAAGCTTGGTGTACGCGTGCATGAAGCTTACATACAAAACTATGGCCTACTCCTCCACGGTGCATTTAAATTTTGCTCCATCAAATAGGTCTTAGATTTGTGAAACATTTTCTAAGTTTGTTTTTTTAGAGGCTCAAATTAAAAAGTCAACTACTTCCCAAAGCCAGTTCGTAAATCATTTCATACTAGATGATTCACGGGAATCATGTCAAGTGTACTCTTCCTACGTCAACGAGGCCTAACATTGTCATGTTGGGACTAGATAAATAAGACAGAATATGTAGGCATGTGGACTTAAACAAAATTAGGTAAGATTCTAATTTCTGTAATTTACTTTTTCTGAGCAGTTTTCGCCTAAGATTTTTTTTGCCAATGTTTTATTTCAGAACGAAAGAAAAAAATAATTTCATATCATGCAACAAGTCAGTTTACATAAACCTAAAATAGATTGTTACAAAGACAGGTTAAGAAATTAGGAGGTAAAAGTAATCAACTTGATTAAAGTAAATTACTCATAAACTAGTACACATCATCAACGATTACATTACTGCTTACCATCAGGTGATATCGCAGTCGAGCACTAGATTATATTACCAAAAAAAAGAATGAGAAGAAGCTCTCCTCTTATATATTTTTGCAAAAAATAAAATATTTTATTGACAGACTTTAAAAAATCTGGCGGTTTTCCCATCGGTCTTTTAATGTCCATTATTCAATATTTTCTACCGTAATTATTATCGGATTCTGTTGTATTTCTTACGCTAGATGCAAGTGTGAACTGTGAAATTTGATTTACTTGTGGCGATTCGATCCGATAAGCGAGAAATACAGTTTACACTTTTTAATCTACTCGATTAATTTACTGTTTCACTTATGGGTTTGTCGATATTTTATTTATTATGAATAAATTTATGAGACCGTTGTGTTCCACTGCAGGGCAAGGCCTCCCTTCCGTTATTCCACTCTTATCTGTCCTTAGCCACTTCTGGCCAATCCAAAAGGTAGGAGTCCAAATCGTCACGCCATCTCCTTCTGGGTCTGCTGCGTCGCCGGTTCCTGTTGTTCGGAATCCAATCAGTAGTTGCCTTCGCCCAATTTTGTTGCGACATGCGGCAGATGGATCTGCCTAGATCCATTTTAAATGTATAACCTTAAGAAAAACTATAATACGGATGTCATTTAAAATGTCATCCGTGTATACATGAATATAAATTTTGGCGTTATGCATTTTCTATATACACGGTGACACTAAGGCCTACTGTCTACAGATGTGTAGCTTCATAGGCGCGTATTCGTCATTATACGCTTCGTGTACGCCTGCGTGAAGCTAACATACAAAACTATGGCCTGTTATCCACGGACGCATAGCTTCATAGACGCGATACGACGGCAAGACGCTGGCGCTTCGTCGAAAGAGTTTCATATTTTTAAATGGAAGCTTTACGCAGACGCACACTAAGCGTATAGTGACAAATACGCGTCTATAAAGATACGCGTCCATGGACAGTTTTTTTTTTTTTCATTGACAGTAGCCTTCACTGATGCGCATGGTTTGCAGGAATATTCGATGACTGATTTATATAGTAGTTATCGCTTCAGGTAAAAGTTTTCCTCTCTCTTGCTAAGCTGGTAAAGTTATTTTATAATTTGCCACACTCAAAAAAAGTACTCTGAGAGAAATCAAAATCAAAATAGTTTTTATTTCACATAAGCCTACATGGGCACTTATAAAACGTCAGAAGCTAGTGCACGGTTCCAAATTGGTCGTATCCTATGGAGAAGAACCACGCCCATCTCAAATTGTCTTACAATTTTAAGCAAATTTAATTTTATATTAATTAATACAACTTGCGAAATCCTTTTAGCATCATAACGAATTAACAATTTGTTTATTTTAGTAACAATCTAATATATTCTTAAACTTGTTCCTACATATTTTTATTACCGAAGATTATGTTATTTTAATAACCAGTTTTTTTCTGATCATGTGACAAAATAAAAATACTAATTCCGCACGTTTTTATTAAGTACCTGTGACTGGAAAATTCTATTCAAGTCTACTATTTTTTTCAAAATTACGATTTCATTTAGTTATGAAATATCAATTCTGTAGATGTATTTTCAGATCCGCTCTTGACTCCACGGTATTAAGGCCCTTCACACCGCCAAAGACAGGAATACTTGGAGAAACATGATAAGAGTGAAAGTGATGAAGCATCGAGGTCACGACCCTCAGCATTGAGGAATATGACGCAAAGAGGAGGAGGATATATTTTGAAGAATAAAAGAGTTGTCTTTCAAATACTGTAAAAATACGTTGTTTTTTTTTTTTTTTTTAAAAGCCTTCGCACGTTTTTTCAAGGTCGATAGTTGTTGTCATAAACCACAACAGACAATGTGATATAGATTTGTTTAATTTATTCTGCTATACAAAGGTCTCGGAGGTTACGGTTATTATTATTGTAAATTATGATTTAAACGTGTTTATAGACGTTTTAGTGTGACTTTTATTAAGAACGACGTTATGATATACCTTATCCACAGTTTGGTTCATGAAAATAAACGAGTTACTGACGATTCGGATACAATGTCCAAAATGACGCCATTTATTTTCAATATTTTTTCACTGACAATTTCGACACCACCGAATTTATTGAAGCTGTTTAGTACAGTCAGATAAAAAAGTTTAATAAATATAATATAAAAAAATATTACCTGAAGTTGCCGCCTTAAATCCAACTTAAAATAGGTTTGGTAGCTAATGCTTTTTTTCCCATACTTTTTGTTTATGGTAGATAAAATCATCCAATGACATCCCACGCCCTTGGGCGGAGTGTGAGATGGTGTCAGACTTTACTGACTAAAAACCTACCCCATTCCTTCTCTGCCTTGGTTCCAGGGCCCTGGTATACATTTTCACACTATACCAAGGCCCTAGAGTAGGCTTCGACCTTGCTGGGCCCCTACAGTTTGCTGACAACTCCTTGAGGCGCGCGGGCACAGTGCGCGCCGTCGACGACTTGGGCTCGGTCCGGATTGTTACCGGACGGACGGATAGCGAGCAACCCATTGCCCGCCGTCCGCGCCTACGATGGCCGGAAATCAGGATTGAAATTACGGCGGCGGCTGCGGCGTGAGCACCGTTGCTTGATGCGGTCGACCTCCTCTTTTGCTAGCATTACTGCTTCGCAGAAGGAGGCGACCGCCTGCCACTCTTCCTCGCTCCGGACCTCCACTGTGTCCTCCGGGCAGTCCACACAGTGGCGACACCCGGGCGTCACCTCCGCACGAATCTTGTATAGGTACTTCCCGAACTTTCCATGTACGGTGATGACCTGCATCATGCGGAAGGTGAGGACGCCGTGAGATCTTTCCAGCCACGCCTTAAAGACGGGCCTTACCGCCATAATCGTGGCGTGCCCTTTTTCCCATATACTTATTTAATTTAAACTTTTTATCTAACTGTACTAAACAGTGTGTCCGAATCATCAGGGCAAAAAATATCTAAAAAAATATGTGTCAGTTTGGACACTGTGTCTGGATATATTGTGTTTGAATCGTCAGTAAGTTAAACAAGGTTTTTGTATAATGTATAGTTTTAATTTTTTTTATGTCAACTTTTTTTTTATGAAATACTTGTTATCTGTCTCACCATATATTTTTATGTAATAATTGATAAATCACAACGTAATTTTCTTATCTAAAAAACTACACAGTGACGTTACCCATAAATATTTCAGAACTACCTTCTTGAAATCGCACGCTGTCATAATATTTGTTAAACTCTTTATCATGTCATTTAAATAATCTTCTTCACCGTGTAATTTTCCGAAAAAAGATTGTTTTGTAGGTTTTATGTTGATTAATCATATTTGGTTAATGATGAAAAAAATCTCCGCGTATTTGCTTTTCATAAAGGAACGTGCAAGCTTTATTTGATTAGGTTGGTTTGCTGATATTGCGCAAGATTATAATTAAATTAGATAAAATTCTTTCCACTCGTTGAAGTAGCAAAAACTTCCCAGAAAGCCTGCGATATTATTATATATTTTTTTGGCATTATCAAGAGGAACCTGTTTTATATCAAGACTTCAAAGAAGTCAAATAAAAGTATTACAATATTCTATGTGTCTGTTTATAACTATTAATGTTTATCTAAAATTTTACTTTCGGATATCACATTTATAAAGTATTATAATTTGATAATGGTCTTAATTATACATTCTATTATTTCATTATTTTAATCCTGTAGAACAACTTGGTCATTAATAAATGTTTTAAAAACGTATTTTCTCGACATGTGACCATCTATCTCCGTGCATCAGTCGGTACAAAGATGCATGGTTCGCGTGCGCTACAGATTTATTGCTTTGCCCCGTCGACCTGTATACATCGCTCTATACACTAGGTTCATTGTTACTGTTCAATGTTTAGATTCCATTCGTCATATGTTATGCGGCACAAGTTAGTTTAAGAATGTAATTATGATCAATAACGTAGTTGACATCCACAAAAAAATAATGTTTTATTTTCTTTACTATTAATCAGACGTCTTTAATTTACGCTGATTCCAATTAACGATGTATTTGTGATTGATTGTCTTATATATATATTTATTACCTCCGTTTGTAGGATTAAGCAATGCGTTTTTAGAGTAATTTGTTGATTTCCCACTTTTGTTAGATATTACTTTTTTTCTCACGCAGCTTGTGTTTACATTTCTCCTGCTTGATATTGGTATACTCACTGTGACTTGTTCTTGTTTAAATATAATGTTATCTAATTATTTATGAAGACAAAAGAACTGCAAAAACCATTTAATTTCACGTAATAAACCAGCGCCGTTTTTATTTATTTTGAGGTTAACAAGTAAACAATAATATGTAATGGCATGGATTATCTTAGTAAATTTTCAAAGCTTATATGCAATATATATCTATATTAAATTTATATAGATATATATTGCATATGTCACTTACTTACTACAAAGTGATTTTCTTTTTTGCTAATTGAAGTCTATACTTTATTCCTTACGAACAAAAAGCTACAGACCTAACGGTAACATTCTAGCAGGTAAGAAAAATTAGCAAGTAAGCAGTAAAATTTAAAATTTTCATATTACCAAAATAATATTTCCGTGCTTTTCAATTCTAAGGCGACGATATTTTTTTACATTTGTACACGTTTAAACAAAGCATTCCAAAGTACATTACTTTTAAACATCTTTTTCGTGTACACAATAATAAATCTTATCGAAGAACAAACAACAAATCTTATTCTGACAACTCGTAAGTCAACTCATTAATAGAACAAAGTAATAAAACAGAACTTACCAATGCTCCCAACAAGAACGGAGTAGGTGAGGAATAAGCTGTAGTCCACTTCGGTGAATTTGAACTTGTACCGAGTGAACCAGTACGTCATCTGCGCCTCACCTTTATCCCAAACGAAACAGGTATTAGTCAATCAGCCACCGAGGGACGGCAATCTGCAAACATCACCTGTAAAAGGCTCTGTTCTAGCCGTATTTGGGGAAGTTGGAGGAAAATATTAGGATAATTGGGAAAAGAGAGACTTAAGAGGAAAAATGGGAATTCTTGGGGTAAATAGGACGTATACAAGAAGAAATGTGAAAACGCACAAAAAAAAAAATAGAGAAACATATTGAGATGATTAAGAAATCACAAGAGCAATAAAAATATGTAGAAGTTTTAAAATTGGAGATTCACAGAAAAGGTACAGGCACACGGTACACGTCGATACGTTGGAGGTACATATAAAAATATAGGAGAATACATAGAGGTTGGAAATATGAAAAAGTGTCATATTTGGAGGAACAAGGATAAATGGTACATAAGAAAATAAAAAACATCCAGTCCTACGAATATAAGTTAGTGAATCATATGCATCTAATGGTAATTAATGAAATTATGTCTGTTAATGAATAAATAATTGTTAAACAAATACGTTTTACTTTTATTATGTGGAAAAACTAAGGGATTGTTGAACTAATCCTTGAGAATATTTTAAAAAGCTTAGAGTATGATATAACTATATAATTATATTCTCAACAAGTTCAATATACTCTAAGACACATTACATAAATTGACTGAGTCAATACGTAATGGAACTCTCACGGGCATTTTATTTTATCGTCTATTACTTTGCAAATACCGAATCGAACGAATAAGATAGGTAGATGTTTTAACTTATATGTATTATTTCTAAATCTTCTGTTTATTTTTAAATTTAATTACCTAAATTAGTGATGTTTAAAAATTAACTAGTCGTAATAAAAGTGCAAAATAAGTTTAATTTCAGAAATTAGTGTTTTTAGTTTAGTTTCATCATTGCTTAACACAGCTTTTTCTTTTTTACCCATAATTTTTATTTTATTTCATCTCATGAATATTTTTTATCAATTTTCACTGTTCAATCAGCTCTGACGTATGAAACATAATCAGTTGATCCCCATTATTTTTGTGAAAAGGCTCTTTTCATAGGATATGCCTCTTTTAACAGTTCAGTTTAGGTCGTCAAATAAATCGCGTTAAAAGTTCGTGGTAAGGCTTCTGCTTGGCATGCAAAACCACCTCAACATCATTAAATGACAGGGCTATCCAGGTGGCATACTGGTCAGTAAAAATATGAGTCTTTATCAGAAAGAAGAAGAAGTAGATCTCCACACTATGTTAAATTATCCAACATAAATTTGATCGGGCTTGCGGACGGCGTGCAATGGGTAGCACGCTGTCCGATCGTCCGGTAACCGACCGGACCGAGCCCAAGTCGTCGACGGCGCGATCTGTTCCCGCGCGCCTCAAGGAGCTGTCAGCACACCGAAGAGGCCCAGCCTGCTAACTGCAGGCAGGCAGGGTCGAAGCCTACTGGGGTCATGGGTTAGTTCCGAAAGGAATGCTCGGCCCCGGCACGATAGGCTACGAAGGAACGGGGTAGGTTTTTAGTCAGTAAGAGTCTGACACTACTTCCCGCTCCACCCAAGGGCGGGATTTGTCATTGGATGATTTTACCTACCATAAAAAAAAAAAACATAAATTTGATGTATTTCGAAGTTAGTCTGGTTTTATCTTACAATAAAGTTGTTTATTCAGTTTCCGCAGGAAAATATTAATCTTCAGTAAATTTGGGGATAAGATTACGTAGATGACGTAATACTAAAAGTTTGTAGTTGGGATTAAATTAAGCCCTTTTCGGGATTACTCTCAACCGTTGCCTTACTAGCAAACTCTTTTGGCAGAGGCCTTTTAATATGGAGACGGTTAAACTTGTGTTAAAAGTCTGACTTTTAAATTCATACGAAACTACTAGGGACCATTTAGTAAAAGAGTGACCATGGAGTTTATTGCACATTCTTCTCCACAGATCTACGCTTTGAAATATGAAATTGGCATCATTTTTGTGATTGACATCTTGACAATTCAAAAGTGTTTGTAAAAAAGTACTTTTTATCATAATACATCCGTTTCGTCTGGTTAGTACCGTTGTTCATATTCATAATTAAGTAGGTATTTTCACACTTGAAAGTCACCCTGTAGCAACTAGCTGATAGTTTCCAGGACTTATAATCAGAGACTAATTTAAGCCAAAATGGTTATGCGTGAGTTGTAGACAATAGTGTAGTACAAAATAAATTTATATGAATAATACTATACTAGATGGAGTATAGTATTATTAATATAAATTTATTTTACCTAAACAAATGGAGTAAAGGTACTTTTGTTTAGATTAGAAATCAATGTCACGGGCAATGCATTTTTTTTGAGTTGAGAAATCATCAACCCGAGTAAAACCCATCTATGTAGGGTGACTGGTAATTAGTGAACGATACTTAAACACGTGATTGTAGTCATGATAACAAACAACTTTTACTATGAGACCAAACCTAAAATTGCGAAAAAAGTCTGACAAGTTCAGAACATTTATCTTCGCCCAATTGGTCAAAATGTACTGATCGTGGCAATTTTTTTCGCATGACTACAATCACGTGTTTAAGTATCGTTCACTAATTATCAGTCACCCTATATATTATGTTCTTTCATTTGCCGATTGCATTCTAGGACTACTGTAACTCTTTAAACGTTCCACAGTTCTTGTGTAATGCCTTTGTTATGAATTGTTGATTACTTTCTATGAATGGTTTTCTTTACATAACAATGCCAAAGGAATTCAGCGCGTGTTACTTCCTTGTAAAAGGAGATTTGGAACCATATTTGTTTAATGATTCACTACATGTAACTGGTAGGCCAAGACTTTCAGATATACAAATTAGTTTGTATGTTTGGTTGAAAAAATCCTTCATAATTTTTCTCTAAACTCAAAATTCAAGCTAATACAACTGAGTAATTTTAAAAATCAAATTACTTCAAATTAATTTGAATAATGTTTAAGTTCATTTATGAACGAGTAAAAATTTATTTACAAAGTAAAATTTTATATTATCTAGCGCTTGACTGCGATCCCTCCTGATGATAAGCAGTGATGCAATCGTTGGTAGTGAAGTGCACTAGCCTATATCTAGCCTTATTCAATCTAGCCTTGGAAACGCCTAAATTATAATTGGAGGGGAACACCGCAGCAGGAAAATATTGCAGTCCTTCGATATAAGCGGTATAAAAAACGAGGAAAAACGCTCAGTCCGGACTTGATTTTATTCGGATAGGATGCGAGTGTGAGAGTGGAACGATAGGCGCCGTCAATGACTTGGGCTCAGTCTGGACCGTCCGGTAACTGTCCACGCGCGCCTCAAGGAGTTGTCAGCAAACCGCAAGGACCCATCATGGTCGAAGCCTATTTGGGCCAGGGTTGATTTCTGAAAGGAAGATTCGGAACCGGTATGAAAGGCAATGAGGGAACAGGAGTGAGTTTTTAGTCAGTAAAAGTCTGACACTATTTCCCGCCCCGCCCAAGGGCCTGGAGATGTCAATGACCAATGTGCAATTATAGTATATATAATTTTGTTCACTAAGCAAAAAAAAAAAAATATACATATAAGCATCTCTCTAAAGTTTTAACCACAAGAATCAGATTTCAATAATATTAATTTAGTCCACGAGAACTTGGCCTAAAGTTTTGAACGATAAGATTAGTTGAAAAACTTTTGGATTAAGTGTACAGTCTGGCTTACCATAGATTATACGAAAGCTTAGCTAAAGATTTTGCAAAGTGATAAGAGCAGATAACCATATTCGAGTATATATTAGTCTATCTGGACCTCTCAAAATAAGTAGACAAAAGGGAAAAATTGAGGCGTTGGGATTGTTTCAATAAATTGCCGCGACCCTGAAACACATAGGGCAATTGAAGGAACCCCGCTGGTTTTAATGGCTAAAGCGTTTTTGCAACACATTTATGGTACGTACAGATAAGCTAAGCTAAGGAGTAGAATTGCCTGCTGGAGTCTGTGTTTCCTGATAAATACAATCTAGAGGTCTTTAAGTCAAGAATTAATAGATTACTTCTAGGTAAGCATGCTCCATCATCGTTTAACATCAGCTGAGGTAATGGTCATACGCGAGCCTATCAATTAATAAAAAAAAAAACTGAGCAAATGCCAGTCGGACTCGCACACTGAGGGTTCCGTACGAAGATTTTTCCAAATCGTAAAAAAACAGTTTTTTTGTGATGTAACTACAAATTTATAGTTTTCAGATTTTTTCCTATACTTGTGCCATGAGACTTTGCTTTATGCCCAATTTCAGGATTTTAGGTCAACGGGAAGTACCCTATGAATTTTGATTCCCTTGAGAGGGTCGAAATATACGTTTTTTGTGACATAAACGACCGTATCTTTTTTTTTCTTCATTAACTCAGAAGTTTGATTTTTTCACAGCTTCAAAGGACCGCAACCTTGAGTATATGGTTTTAATTTCAATTTGATACCTTTATGCGTTTCCCAGATTAACGATCTTGACAGACAGATAAATAGACAGACATACGGACAACAAAGTGATCTTACAAGGGTTTTTTATGGTAGGTAAAATCATCCAACGACAAATCCCGCCCTTGGGCGGAGCGGGAAGTAGTATAACAGCGGGTTTCTGAACTGAGTATCTACAGTTAAGAACATCTCAAACCCTACTTAAGTACCAAATTTTGACAGGTTTTCAAGCTAAAGTAAAGTTTGAGAAATACTCAACTTCAAATGCTTAAATCAGAATTCAGCTGTAAGACTCTTACTGACTAAAAACCTACCCCGTTCCTTGGTTGCCTATCGTGCCGGGGCCGGGCCTTCCTTTCGGAAGCTCACCCATGACCCAAGCAGGCTTCGACCCTGCCTGCCTGCAGCTAATGCTACAAGGGTTCCGTTTTTTCCTTTTGAGTTACGGAACCTTAAAAAAGATACTCGTATCTTACCTCAAAAAAAGTTTACCTAGTCTCGTGTAAATTTGTAAAAACAGCTAGTAATCCAAATATTGAATACTTTTCTATCTGCCAGCATTTTATACAGTTATTTAAACTATTGTTTATTCCATATGTGGGTAATTTTGTTAAAGGACGTGGATCGTTTCGAAGAGTACACAGAGCAATTACGTTTGGTCAAGCAATTTTCTATTTGCGTTGATTCCAACTGTTTTGGCATTGGCTCTTTTGTTTTTACATATAGAACAGATAAGTTATTTAGGACATGGCACTGTGCCACTATTTTTCATTATAGTAATTAAGTTAAAAATTGTTTGATGTCTTTGGGTCAACGTATTTATCATTATTGTTTTGATTATGAGGTTATCCTAAGTTAACAGTAACTGGCTTGAAATGATAGAGAAAATGTACTTAAGTCATAAATACATTTTTTTTTATGTTAGAAATTAGTAGTACTTAAAAATGAGTTTTGAGACAGAGAGATGTGATTACTTTGTATAATTTACTAATGTTATTAAGGTGAAAGTTTTATATTATAAACATACATTTGTTATATACACCGTTAAATTTTGATCGTTTTAATCCCGTGAAGGGTCGATCCGATACATGAAACACTATTATATGTAAAGATAAAATAAAGTATTTTTTTCCAAAACTTGAATTTCGAAATTAAATTCTTTAAGTATACGAGTCAATGACCTGGTAGGTACTTTTCAGTCGTTGCGTACTAACTACCTACAGGTCATTGAACTCGCCAGCTGACGTTTACTTAAA
The DNA here is from genome assembly GCA_958295575.1 of Leucania comma. Taxonomy (NCBI): domain Eukaryota; kingdom Metazoa; phylum Arthropoda; class Insecta; order Lepidoptera; family Noctuidae; genus Leucania; species Leucania comma. Next base: position 12,315,640 of record OY282480.1, on the reverse strand, counting down.
GAAATTAATTTCGTACATGCCTAAATAATTCGAGTTTAAAAATAAAATACTTTATTTTTTAAATTATCTTTACAAATTGATAGTGTTTCATGTACCGAATCGACCCTCCGCGGGGTTAAAACGTCCAAAATTTAACGGTGTATGTTATTTCTTCACAGTAAAATGGCTTTAACTTTTATTTATGTTTCTTGTTTGTATGCGATCAGTGTTTGCCATTATGTGATGGGTGCATTATGTACGCTAAATATATTGTGATAAAATTTGGCACATTGGTAGACTGTGTTCTAGAACAGGAAAAAGGGTGCTTTTTATGCCTATAATATGTCCTCTTAAGCTAATTTTTTATTTTTGTACGAACGAAGCCACTAACAGAAGCTTGTTATTTTTAATATTATTAAATTTAAATGCGTTCTTTAACATTTGTCATTTTAAACACAAGCAGGGTTACCTGTTCAACCAGTTGTTGTCAACGTCGTTTTTAAATTATACCTAAATATGTATATTGAATTTTCTTAGAACTGTTTTTATCAATAAAAACGTCTTAGGAGTGAACCGTGCAAAACACGTGCCCCATTTTTACATATTTATAAAAAAAACTACACATTTAATAAATTGTGCCTGTCAACTATAAAATGTTTATTCTGGTATTATATTACATTCGGTTAATTTTATTTGCATATTAAAACACTATGGATTTTCCTAAATATTTATTTTATCTAAAGGATGGCTTTAAATACATTATCTTTATTTTTAAGAGGGTTAAAGTAGGTACCTGCTAATTAATAAAAAAAAATTTACTATATCATCGACTGCGAAATATGAAAAAAAAAAACAAAACCACTGTTGAGTATATTTAAGTTTATTTAACTTCACAAAACAATATTTGTCATATTCATTATGATTCTTTACCCCCTGTAAATATTGATAACCTATTAAATTAAAGTCGACTGTATATATTTAAAACTGTCAAAGTTTTTGTTAACATTATCAAATAGTGTCACAAATATCTTGTCCCAGTAGTGCGTGTTATCAAGAAAATTAATAATGGAAACATTTTTAACGAACATGAACGGAAATATTTTAAAACAGTTTGAATGAATTTACATAATCTCAGATTTGACACGTATAGATTTACGTGTGCGACGTGAATTTTCTCGAAATCTATGATATTGAAATGTTACCATAGATAAATCACGGACCAATTGACGGTTTCTTGGAATTCTAGCCAATGTAGGAGATTATTCGTATAACTTTAAAGAAAATTTACGTCGAATATTTTAATTGCGGTTTGTCACATCGCAATATCTATAGGCGAACCAGCAACACACAGGGCGATAGTCAATCCCTCAACTATGGCGTCAATCGAACCGTGATTGCTGTTTATGAGAAATTAAAAATATAAAATATATCTCACTTCGTTTCGTTTGCTGATAAATCATTTGAACTTCCTGGTGAAATGTCTAATATATCATCTTCCTGCCCGTGTCCCATTTTCGCTCCATTAATTTATGAAAAAAAAACTATTTGATCTCCCTCTTCTTTTTTTCTCAGTGGATAAAAATCATCCAATGACATTTTCCGCCCTTGAACCGAGCGGGAGATAATGTTAGACTTATACTGATTAAAAAACCCACCCTATTTATTCGTAGGCTTCGTACCGGGGCCCTGGTGTTCACTTGAATGTTAATTCTACCAAAGTAAAGCCAACAAAATGAACGCACTAAAGAGACATTCTATCAGCGACAACAATAATCACAAAGTAAAAAAAAAATCTGTTGCGACTTGCGCATAGAGTAGATATTATGCGCTGTCGATATGTCACGTAGACCACGTAAGCATTTTTTCTTTCTTTTCGCTTCGCACGGTTTGTGCATTTGGCCAGAGTCAAGGTTAAAAACTATTTGGTTTTTGATACAGATTCCAGTCACTTTGTTGTCTATTTAAAAAAAAAAAAATCCCGACGGAAAAGAGGTTATAAGTTTGATGTGTCTGTCGGTTGGTATGTCGTGTCTGTCCGTGGCATCGTAGATTTTTTTTTTTTTTTTTTTTTATTTAATGTTCAACATCGCATTATACATTATATTTTTTTATTACAAACCACAAAAGCCATTACTGGCTTATATACGGTTAGTGAGTTCGGATACAATTACAAATATATTAGTGTTTTATTTTTTTAAGTTTTTAAGTTTTACATTCAAATATGTTATTGAATTAATTTAAAGTAATTACACAGATTGCAAAAAATGGTTTTTTAATAGACTTTTTGATTTTTTAGGGTTGCAGAGGTAGTTATTTTGTATATCCACAGGAAGTTCGTTTATTATTTTTGGCAGTATGTACGAGTATGTTCTCATGCCATATGTATTGTTGTATCTAGGCAAGGTAAAGGTGTTCATGTTTGTTAACGTTCTTAGTTTCGGATGACGTGTGTTTTTAATCAAATTATTTATATTGTTAAATTCGTCTTTTAGTATTGAAAGTTTGGCCATGCTATGGACTGGCAATATGTTGCAATAATGAAATAGTTCAGAATAATCATTTTGGTATTTTATTTTAATTTTAATTGGTACTATATTTTTGAGAATTCGTTGTTGTAATTTGTAAATTTTATCTAAATGTGTTTTATACGTTCTCCCGTAGCTGCTCAGTCCATAACCAATTATGGAGTCAGCAAGAGCTAGGTATAGTAACCTAAGGGTTTTATAGGGCATTTTGTGTTTAAGAACTATTATTCGACCCAGGATAGACCTTAGTCTATCACATAAATAGTTAATGTGTGGGACCCAATTGAATTTGTCGTCGATAATAAGACCAATGTACTTGTGTTCCTTGACGAACTCTAATGTATCACAGCTACAAGTACCGGCACATACTGCGTGCAAGCAGACATGGTTATGCGCTCTGATGGCAGGTGTGTAGGTGACTATATTATGTGAGGAATGTATGTGCATGGCTTTGGTTTTGTCAGCATTTATGACAAGACCAACATCGTGCGACCACTTACATAGTAAGTCAAAGTTCGTTTGAAGAAGACGCTCGGCCACTTCAGCATCTTTATCAGCTACCACGATGCAGGTGTCATCGGCAAACTGGTATACAGAGCCTACCTCTATAGTGTTGCACATATCATTGACATAAAGTAGGTATTCTGTAGGCCCGAATATTGACCCTTGTGCCGTGCCTTTAGTTGTTATTTTCATGTCGCTATACGAGTTCCCTAGCTTGACAGTCGTAAATCTATTGCTGTGGTAGCTCATAAACCACTGAAGAAGGGGACCTCTTATACCACAGCATTCTAGTTTCTGTGAAAGTGTATTATAATTTAGCGTGTCGAATGCTTTACTAAAATCTATAAATATAACTAAAATATGTTTTTTTTCATTAAGGTATGAATTAATTTCGTTACTAAATTGACATAATAGTTGAGTGGCGCTTCGGTCTTTCTGAAAGCCAAATTGCTTTTTATTTATTATATTGTTCTCACGTAAAAAGTGGTTTATTTTATCACCAATACAACGTTCAACTATTTTGTCAATACTTGACAAAATCGTGATAGGTCTATAATTATTGTAGTCTTTTAAGGAACCTTTTTTGTGAACAGGACGAATCGTACCTATTTTTAGTTTATCAGGGTAAGTACATGTTTTTAAACTAGTATTAATAAGATGTGTAATGACTGGACAAATTTTTTGTGACACACATTTCAAGTCGGAAACTCGTATCTCATCATAACCAGGACTTTTATTTATATTGAGTTTATTTATAATTTTGTAAATTTTGTCGTATGGTATACAATCAATTCGTAGGGACATGCCGCAGTCACTAGAGTACGTCAGTGGGTCTAATATGGTGGTGCCACAGGGTTTTGTTATGATCCTACATGAATGGACCAATTTTGACGCGTTTTTTTTTTGTTTCAAATCTGACGCAATTGAGATGACCCCCGACTCAGTGACGCACATCTTAAAAGTATTTATAGGTTCTTTTAATGAAGTTAAAATGCCGAAAAAGAAATCAATTAACTTATTTTGCACTTTTTATTTTACGTCGGGAATTTTTAAATTTTTTAATATTGTTTTTATAATGCGAATGTAACACAACCTCTTAGGCGCCGATTGTACATACGTTTGTACAACTTGAATAACCTTGAAAAAACGCTAATTGTCGTACTGTACACAAGGGGGTATGAATTTCATTCGGCCGAAAATTTTGGTTTCAATGTCTTAGTTTTTTTTTTTTGGAAAGTTCCCCAAAAAGTTTTTTTTATATTTTTTTATGTGATTTTCTAAAAAGCTCGCAATTACGTAATAATAATACCCCCTGGCGGCTGAGGGGTTAATTTTTTTTTTGCAGGATTTGACAGCAATTTTTTCGTGGCAGCCTTCACTGCAAGCTTTGCTGAGGTTGTCAATATTTACTGCAATAAAATTCTCTTTTCTATTTTACCGAGATCGATTCAACGACTTATCACCATTACATATTGTCAAGTTGTATAAATACTTGAGGTACGAAACCAAATCAATTTCATATCACAATGAGTATTTACTAGGAATCATTTTGTGGATAATAATAATTGAAACAGCCACTGAACTTTACTCACAAAAATCTTTAAATACTCCTTGAAAACTGTTATCGTTGAAATGATGCAGAAGAAAACAAAGACAAGAAGTTACTGCCCCAAGATGTTGCAAAAATATTTAGTCAAAATGGAACAATGAATTCGTCATCGTTAAAGTTTTTATGATATTCAGAGCATGTAAACTTATGGTGACATCGAAAAAATCTTGTTCATTGCAATAATACAAGGTGTACGAAAATACACAAAAGTTATTTTTTAAAGTATTTTTCCACCTACCTAGTCATACAGCAATACAAGTACAATCTACATATATGTATAAAAACGAAATACCACTCACTGATTAATCACGAAATCTCAGAAACTATAACACCTACAAACTTAAAATTTGGCAGGTAGGTTCCTTATAGGGTGTAGACGTCCGCTAAGAAAGGATTTTACGAAACTCCACCCCTAAGGTGGTCCGACCGACTTTCACGCGGACGAAGCTGCTGGCAGATGCTAGTATAAATATATAACTACTTATAACTGGTTTCCTTGCGTGATCGAAGCAGGAATGAAAATATCTGCAAGAGAACCAGGGTTTCCGACATAGCACGTAGAATCGCCAAACTTAAGGGGCAATGGGCTGAGCACATTGAACGCAGAACAGATGGCCGTTGGGGCCGAAAGGTTATGGAGTGGCGGCCGGGTACCAGAAGACGCAGCGTTGGAAGGCCTCCCACAAGGTGGACCGATGACCTGGTTAGGGTAGCTGGAGTCCGATGGATGCGAGAGGCACAAGACCGGCCATTGTGGCGACGCTTGGGAGGGCCTATGTCCAACAATGAATGTCTTTTGGCTGAAATGATGACGATGAACTGGTAAGTATCCAGTTGAATCACTATCAAACCTTTTTTTTAGATATAGGAGATTTTCTTCTCATTCAAAATCATAATTGCAGCCGAAAGATATCTACTGCTTTTTTTTAGGTGGGTAAAAATCATCTAATGACATTTCCGCGCCCGGTGGGGGTGGGGCAGGTGGGGCGGGAGATAGTGTCAGACTTTTACTGACTAAAACACCCACTCTTGTTTCTTCTTTGCCTTCGTTCCAGGGTCCCGGTTGTAACGTTTTCAAATTGCCTCGTGGCCCCAGTAGGCTTCGAACCAGCTGGGCCCCTACGGTTTGCTGACAACGACTAATCTAATATATATCTACTGCTGAATATAGGGTACTCACAACTGGTTCTGTGCCCATCGGATTCTCACGACTAGTTCATTGGCTCTCTTAGTAGCCTTCCAACGCTACATCTGCCATTACGCGGTCGCCAATCCAGACCCATTTGGCCCCGTGTATTTGACCACCCCTATAATAATGCCCCACCCCTGTAATTTTGGTTCTCTTGGGTAACTTTCCCTCCTTCCACTTTGACTCTGTTTCGTTTTTTGTTCTACCTAAAAATTCTACTCGTTTTTTACTATCCGCCATCAATAAACATTTGCTCACATACAGCAGCAGCATTATAAAAAATGTAAAAACTGTTCACGATAACGCATGATTGTTGAATATAGTTCGTAAGTAATGTAGAGATTACACATTTCAGGTTATACGCCAACAAGGCATACGGGTTCAATATGCTTTCTTTGAAATGAACATTCTATTAAGCGAACCTATCAATAATAAAAAATAAATAAATAAAATACTTTATTACGACACCGAGTCTGATAAGTGAAATTAAATTAAATTAATGACGTATTAATTCCATTTAATTTCACTTGTAAGAAAAATAATTAATGACGCGTTGGAACAGTGGTGGCCGAGTGGTAACGGCCTCAACTTTCAAGCTGTAGTTCACAGGTTGAAACCCAGCTAGGCGCATTACTTTGTGTAATTTATTTCATCACCACTGCTCTCACAATGGTGAAGGAAAACATCGTGAGGAAACCGGCATGTTCTAGAACCAAAAACTCGAAGGCATGTGACATTCACCAACCCGCACTGGGCGTGTGTGGTAGATTGCGGCCCATTCCCTCTTCTAGAGAGGAGGCCTAAGTCCCAGCAGTGGGAACATTATAAGGCTGATGGGTTAATTTAAAAACTTGTAAACTCACATACACAAGACGCCTAATTTTTCGATTCAAACTATTAATTCTTGAGAATTGTGCGTTCAAACAAGCAAAAAAACTTTTCAGCTTTAAAATATTAGTATAGATGTAGTAAACATTCTCCCACTGCAAGTCAAAAGACCCCTCCAATTTTGTTAGTCATTCTACACAGCTAGGTAGATGATAGATAGAACTTGATATTGCAGACATTGACATCGTGAATTTATCACTGGGTGTTCTTAAACAAACTAACAAACAAAATCAAAAGTTTGTACAAATCTCAATTCATATAACTAATAAACTAAATTAATATCTCATTAGTTTCATCGTTATCACGCCTAACTTCTTTGAAAACATCGAAGTTTGTATTATATCATTAATCTTAATAAGACTCGTGGTCGTTGACTTTTCAATATTTGCTGTGCCAAGCTAGAATACGAAAGTGTAATGACAGAATGATTTTCAAAAATTTTATTCTCCTCGAATAATTTGGTACCGTTACTACCCTTTGGTATCATAACTAGGTACCACTAATATTCTTTGGTGCCATAATTTAATCCCTTTAATAATTTTAATTTCAGTATCTTAATTAGGTACCTTTAATATTCTTTATTAATATAAAAAGGTACCAATAACACTCGTAAGTAGCATAATTAGATATAGCGATAGTGTATTAGCGAATACTCTTTGTACCATAACTAGGTACCATTAATATTCTTTTGAGTTAAAAAAAATTACCCCTTCACTAATTTCAATAAACTGGTATACAATTCACTTCTTTCTCTATCGTGGCAACTTTAAAATCTATTACGCGAGTATATTGTTCTAAGATAAACAAGATTACGTCTCCATAATTGATATAAATGTAGCAGAACGCCACAAACGAGTGCATCAACCCCTACGAAATATACAGGGTGAATTTTGGATTAAGTAGAGAAATTAAGCTATTTTGTATTAGATAGGTTCTGTATAGACCGGTTCTTTGTGTAGAAATTGATACTTATTTTCGAATATTCCTGTTACATGGTTTACCCTAAAACTTAGTAAATTAAGTAATTATGTTCCTATCATATTAAATCCTAATTTATAATAAATTTGTACCTACAACGTGCTTAATAAAAATGCAAGTACATTTAACTGAATATCCTACTTGTTAACAAGGTACTTTTTTATAGATATCACAGTGAGACTTTACTTAAATAAAAACAAGACCTTTTCTAATAAGCCCTTTAAGTATTTGCACAAATTTTTAAATATATACAGTTTAACGATATCACAGTTGACATAAATTATGGTATTTACTTGAGAAGGAAAATATCGACATCAGAGAGTATTTTGTTCTTTCAAATGTGTATGTATTTAAGTTTGTAATAAATACTTCGCTAATATTAAGTTTTTTTCATGTACATATTGTTATTTACTATTGACAAATAAACCTATGGCATGAAGAAGGTAATCTATTATTATAATAAAACAGTAGAAATATTTTATATTTAGTTATGATTACTTGTCAAGATATAATTGGTCTAATAATGGATTGTTTGAGAAATTATATGAAATAAAAAGGATTCAGCGACAGCATGATGGTTGACAGGACAGAATGGTAGAAAGAAACGTATTGTGCCGAGCCCAAGTAACATAAGAAGATGATGACGTCAATATATAAAATAATTTTTTGTTTCCTCTACCTATTTCTCTTACCTTCCCACTGCAGGGCAAATGTCTCCCCCAAATCTTTTCAGACATTCTTCATACCGCCTTTAAAATAATTTAGATAATAATTTAAATCTCGAATGTTAGTATATTTCAGTTGCTTTCAATTACATTCTTGAAGAAATTTCAATAAATTGAAATTGTATATTAATTTTGCTTTGTCTTAAAGACTCGCCCCGTACACGACACGTTAAATTCTCTTTAGTTACAACGAAACTATGTTTGTTGTTAACTTATTTGAGTGTATATTCATGTTGCTTTACGAAGATGTGAAATTAGAACGAATTTCGTCCCGAATAAACGTACCTCGAGATACAATAGTTTATAAGGGTAGGGGAGTACTCTGATGAGGCTAATATAAATAAAATTTAAAAGAAAAGAGGGTAGAGTCATTCGTTTTGCTATTTTGTTCGGGCACTGCTTTGGTTTTTAAAACTCATTCAGAACTTCCATAAATCCATTTAAATATATAGTATCGAAGGGTTCTGGAGGTCAGATAGACGGTCGTTTCATTTGAATACTAGTATGAAGCTGTATCTGGTTTGACTAGCACAGTTGGAAAAAGACATAAAAATTACTGCTAGTTGTTATTCTAATTTTTATGGCTATTTTCGCACTATGGCATCTTCTGGACTCATGCTTTTTTATAGGTTGCCTATCTTTTCTTTTTTAATCTATTTCTTCATTTTGTTTAAATACATACACAAGCTCATGATTATTAATAAATTTATGATAATAATTTTGATTGAGAGCAGTGGCCGAGTGGTAAAGGCCCCGACTTACGAGTTGTAGGTCGCGGGTTCCAGCCCAGCCAGGCGCATTACTTTGTGTAATTAATTTCATCACCACTGCTCTCAAAACGGTGAAGGAAAACATCGTGAAGAAACCGGCATGTCCTAGAACCAAAAATTCGAAGACATGTGACATCAACCAATTCGAACTGGGCCCGCGTGGTGGATTACGGCCCATTTCCTCTCCTAGAGAGGAGGCCTGAGTCCCAGCAGTGGACACATTATAAGGCTGATGCAATGCAATGCAATGCAAAAATTTTGTTTGCCTTTTAATCTTTAATGAAATTAATTAATCAAATATATTCAGACCTTTCCTAGAATCGTTTCATTATTGTCATCACTAATGCGACTTAAATATAAAAACTAGTTTTTTAAATGCGGGCTGTTTAATAGCGATCACTAAATATTTTACAGACAATTCCGTTTATTTATACAAAAACTATTTATCAAAATTTATTGCAGAAACAAAATAAACTTAAAAACTTACTAAGTATTTATACTAAACCTATGTACATAAAAACTAAACTAAGAATGTATACTAGACCTAACTATGTACAAATATAATACAAAAACACCAAATACACTCAGGCGTCGAAGTACTCCTCCACATTGCTGTCATCCGGAAATGTACCCAGAAGACTGGCAGCATTGCCACGTTGAATGGCAATGCTGATTCTTAGGGCAAAGAATGTGCCAGCCCTCTGGTCACGCAAAGTGTCGATCAAGCGATGTGAAATTTCTACGTAAGACAGATGAAGATTAAAAACAAAAAAAAAAAAAAAACCTACCAATCAAATGGGTTTGGTTTATTATATTTTTCAATAATTATCTCAATTACCTAAAATGTACCTATACTTGTGCGAACCTAAACCTATAGTTGTTTTGGCCAGGAAAGAGTGCTCTCGATATAAATCCCCAAGTTATTCAAAGCGTGACTTAAAGAAATTATGGTTTTATTGAAATAAAAGCCAGGAAAAGTGGCGACCAATCCATTTTTGATTCAGTTCAAGAACTGTCAACAACCATCACTTGCATCCAAACTCAGTGCTCCAGTTACCTATATGTCAATATTAATAATTAAGGTTATTTAATTACTCTTCAATAGAGGTTTGAGTATAATTTTAGAAATCATCAGGAAAAGATCATACAGAAAGAAGATAGGTCTGGAGTGATGGCATTAACAAAAAGTGTCAAGACTAAGGGAGTTAAAACGCCACCAAGTGATACATTAACAACAAAGATGCGCACCAAAGCGAGAATGATTCAGCAATACAAATATGCCTCTGGCGGTCAAATATTCAATTTCAGATGAAGATGTGATAGGAGAGCATGAGATGCCGAACAAAATATCAAAGTCAATTGTACTAAAAGCATTGCTAAAGTCCAGCAGACTAGTAAGTATCGTAAATTCTACACTTGACCTACATAATATTATCTGTAATGTGCATGAGTACTGAGGAAGTCCTATGTCTCGGTCGAAAACTAGATTGGACGGGATTAAGCAGATTGTTGTGTTTGTAAAGGGACGTGCTTACTAATCGGTGGACAAGCTTATCGAAGACATAGAATAGGAATTAATGGAAGAATAGAAGTGGAACGGTAGTTAGAGAAAGATGTGGGATGAGATTTTTTAGACAAATGCATTGAATAACTTGGGCATCTACAAGAGAAAGAAAACGGATAAGGCACGCAGATGATACGTGGATGTCACAGTCACTAAAATTGTTATGCAAGGATATGATTAAATTCTGATACGGGCATAATCGACCATGTCATTTTTCTTTCCGGGCTTGACACATTTCTAGCACGGTCATGGTATGGTACGATATTTTTAGTAGACCAATATTATACGTTAGTAAAGGAGTATGAACGAGGACGAAATAATAACTTGTTTAAAACAAAAATAGCAAACTTATGATAATAATGTAAAGCATGTCTAACATTATTTAATTAGCACGTATCTCTTTTTTTAAATAACCGCCTGCAGACCATTTAAGAAAAATAAGTGGAAACTATACTTTCACCTTCACGCAAGTTTACCTTCAGCATAGTTCAGTGTCGTGGTCAAGGTTAAAGTAAAATAATTTAATATTTCAGTTTGATCACTAAACTGTACTCCTAGAAGGGCACTAGCTTCTGAGTTCTGACATTTTATAAGTGCCCATATGAAAAAAAAACCATTTGAATTTTGAAAAAAAAAAAAAACAGAATCAACTATCTGGTAAATACTGTTTAGGTGTTTAATAAAAACATATTGAATTTACCAACCCCTGCCAAAAAGTAAGCATAAAAAAAATATAGGTACATCAACTAACTCTTTTTGAAGAATGTTTTTAGAACATTTCATATAGATAGGTACGTATTTATTGGCCAAATAATATTTTTAAAGATCATGTCAAAATTATTAGAATATTTTTTATTTATTTTTCTCATGTTGCATGCATATGGAGTTCATTCATAGCCTACCAAAATATTTTGTCATACCTAACACATATTTGGTAAAAGCTTAAAGGTTTGCACCTACAGAGGTGGGAGCAGCGGGGAGCGATCCAATAGCGATCTTTATTCGTGATCGTGCCCGCTTTCTGTATAACAGATCGCATATAAACTAGAACATTGCAAAATATCTCATCCCGGATTGCGATCGCTTCCCGGCTCTGTGGACGCTAAGCTTAAATATGACCAACCATCTTAAACCGTCTAGGTAGACCGCGTCAAAATTTTTCCCGTTCATGAATTAGCCATAGCCAAAGTGCTTGCTAAAATTAAAATATAATTTGTTAAAGTCGTATAGAACTGTGATGGATGGTGTACCAATAAAATGAGTCTAATTGTTGCTCAACTTAGTTTGGCTCAATCTTCTGCACAAATTTTACTTATGATTCTGCGGTCTTAAAACTTTAGTTCTATCTAACTTGTAATTAAAGAGTTTTGGTTGGCACCCAAGCTTTTTTTTTTTTTTTTTTTTAATGGTAGGTAAAATCATCCAATGACAAGTCCCGCCCTTGGGTGGAGCGGGAAGTAGTGTCAGACTCTTACTGACTAAAAACCTACCCCGTTCCTTCATGCCTATCAGTTAGCACCTAAGCTGTAAGTTACTCGGTTCTCAAGACATGTCTCTGCAATATTTAAGTCTCTTTAGATCCTTTGCTAAGCTTTATCAATTTGAATTATTTTCGTATATTCTGTTTCTATTAAAGTTTACTTTAAATGCACTGCCAATATTTAGGGGTTGACAATAATATCTTTCTAAATTTAATAAATTAACAGCTGTTCGTTAGTTTCGCCAAAACTCGAGAAAGGCTGGACCGATTTGGCAAATTTTGGTCTTGAAATATTTGTGATACTCCAGAGAAGGTTTAAACAGTGAGAAAAGATGGATATTCATAGTCTATTTGGCGGTACGAAGTTTGCCGGGTCAATATAAACAACATTATCATGTTAGTGTAGTCAATTTTAAAATCACGCATACTATATGCATACGTTCTTTAACTCACTAAAATACAGCTTATGAATTTAAAATTACCCAGTAGATGCTGTCAAAAAATACATACTACATACAACTGGAAAAATTGTATAGGAAGAAAACTTTTGAGTGACATAAAAAAATAAAAATAATTTTGATATCTACTCGAGTTACAAAACAATGCTTGAACTTTAAAATTACTTCAAGATTAAAGCAGATGGAATAAATTCAGGAAAATATCAGCTGATAAAACAATTAATAAAGAAAGATATACGGGAAGGTATGCGTTGGTCATTGTTATGCAAGACGGGAACGGTATACTCGTAAGCAATAAGAATCGTCGAGGGATATCTGAGAGTAGTTTTGTCCCCATATGAAAAAAATGGACGTCTGACTAAAAGCAAACGTAGAAAATAGTTGGAAAACGATCTCAAAAGCTTAATAGTAGATTATTATAACTGAGAGATAGAGCAGTGTCTTTAAATACAGTGACTTATTGAATTAATAACAGAGGAAATGTTATTGAGGTTAAACGCTAGATGTAGTGAAAGATTTGTATAATTAAGTCCCGAGCATAGCGAGGGAGTTGACTGGATGGTTTTGACGTTCCAAATTAATTTCAATTTAAATACCTAAGGAACGCTCATATCTCACTAAATCCCTAAGAATAGAATAATTTGCTTTAGATGAGAAATGTACGGAATATAATTAAGGACATTATCAAGCAGGTAGTGTAAAAAATGTATGATATCGCAGTTAACTTTGTTCACCATTCAACCTATTTATACGTATCGCATATTATACGGAAAGTCAAGCTTCGTTCATTTCGATCATTGTACCCTTCAACATAAGTATAATCAGATCGCTAGTTGATCGATGCCATTTAATTAGCAGGACAGGCTGTTACCTGGATGGCCAATTAAGCTTGTTGTCATGTGGGTAATATTTGCTAGCGTCTAAAGTTATTATATTGCGAATTGGAAGTACTAGACAGAACATTTAAAGATCTGCGCAATGACTTGAGATATTTTAGACGCGCAATCATTGTACTGTCTGGCTATAACTAACACTGCCAGTCATTCCAAGATCCAATGTGATTCACGCGATGATACTTAAAGGAAAATTCAAAGATGAGGAAGTTTGCATTCCGAGGATTCCGATTAAAATTATGGTTAGTTACAGTCTGTAGTTATAGATTGGTTGATTCGTATTTATAAACAAGTAAAAATAATTACTTAAACAAAAGTAACTACATAAGTAATAATTTATAGTTACGAAATATTGAAATGTTTAATTTAGATTTCTAACCTCAAGTAAATAAGAAATTACTAATAAGAAATTAAAAATGTAGTAAGATATTACTTAGCAACAAGTAGTAACTTATTTATAAATGAAGGATAAGGATTTTGTAGAAAATTTCTTTATCCATTGCTTCATAGGTTTTATTGTTCGTCTGCTAAAAACATAAATTAATGGAATGAGTATTTTTTTTTTGAATTTTAAATTTAAAGATGTTATCCATTATGCAGCAGATATTTATATATAGTACTCCTGACTGAATTTTAGATATGGCGATTATTGTGCCTATTGGCTCGGGAGGTATTTTCACATGCACATCCTCTGATATAAATGTTTTGCCCGCTAGAGCCATAGGATTTTTTGAAAAAAATACCAACATTTGCTCATTTGCTCCACTTACGAGCGGGAGAAGACATTTGATAACTTTCCATTTCAAAAAGGAATAATTAATTGTTCTATCTCACCAAAACTGGATACTACTAAATGGATCCTGGATGTCTGAACATACACTCTTTTTTTTTCTATGGGTAAGCTAGAGCACTAACACCCGTATTCATAAACAAGTAAAAGTAACTTAATAAAAGTAACTGGGTTAACTTCCGAAAGGAATACCCGGCCCCGGCACGATAGGCTACGAAGGAACGGGGTAGGTTTTTAGTCAGTAAGAGTCTGACACTACTTCCCGCTCCACCCTAGGGCGGGATTTGTCATTAGATGAATTTACCTGCCATAAAAAAAAAAGGTTGACTGGTAGAAAATGCCGTAAGGCATTAAGTCCGCCTCTGTACTGTTTGTATGCATAAAGGATTAATAAATAAATAAATAAATACCTACATCTAATAATTCATTCAATTAAAATATCTTGTACAAATAAACGCTTACAAACAATACAAAGAACAAGAAAATATTAAAACGTTTCAACAGCTTTTATTTCTAACCAGCAGCTAATTAATTGCCCACATTTGCTACAATTTGACAACGAAATAATATATTTTTTCATTTATTTATAAATCTCTCAAAAAAAAAAATACAACGTAAACTTACACCTAAATCCACACATCTATACCTTCCGGAATTAATTTTATTAATCATTATAAAATATTACTAAAAGCCGTTGAGTTAAAAAAAAAACGAGTTCATAGACGAACGCAAAAAGTCATTTTATTGCGTAATATGGGTAGATATATCTTATTTATAGTGCTTTATAGTATTTTATAATTTTCCCACGCTTCATGTGCCTAATTTTTTTTTTTCGAGTGCTAATCAAATTTCTAACAATAAAAAAAAATTGAAGTGGAATTACTATTGTTAGATACCAGTGACAGTATTAGACATGAAAATTGACTTTAATTTTTGTTTACAATGCATGTCGTATGATCAAAACAGAATAGATTACTATAATTTAGGAATTTATAAAATCTTTCACTAATTTTGTAATTCTAACAATAATTTAGTGTTAAATTTTGTTAGTGGAATGCTGAAAATCGAGTTTTATTTTACCTTCTACCAGTGCCTTCGTCCACATAAACGTAGTAAGTATCCCAAAGGTACATATTTAAAGGATAAAAAAAGTACTATGTGCTATTCCAGAATATATCCTAAACTTATCTTTCTCAAATCTGCTCAACAGTGAAGGTGTAACAAACATACACTGTTTCGCTAATAAAAGATTAGTGTGATTATTTTATGATTATTCCTTGAGATCCTAATGATTACGTATTTTGAAATTTGTGGGACGTATTTTGGGCTAAACGCTTTTGTACCTAAGTAGGGTAAAGTTTCGAGAGTAAATACGAATACAATATTTTTTATAGGTATTAGAAAAAGAATCTCCGAATTTTGGTATACTCATATTATCTGTTATTGCTAAACTTGCTCATAAATAATTTATGAAAACTAATTCATTTAAAAGAAACCAGTTCGACTATTTTAAAGATCGTGAGAAAAACTTAATGTACCTAAGTCTAATTTTTGTTCTTTTATTTATCGACTAGCTGCTGCCAGCGGATTCGTCCATATGAAAATAGAAAATTATCCCAAGGAATATACTCCGGGGATAAAAATCTTAACTTCTGCCATTTAACAATTTGTTCTAAATTATCTATTTGGTAATAATTGTTTTTTATATTATTTTTATATCTTAGATTAAAAATGTGTCAATTTTATCACTTGTGACTGTATTAAATCTGTACTGAATAATAAAAATAATAATAAAAAAATATATATTCCACAAGTTTGGTGCAACGCCATCTAGTCCCAAACTAAGCAGAGCTTGTGCCATGAGTACTACACAATTGACAAACACATTTATATATTTATAAATACATACCTACGTAAATTATAGAGATAGTTATGACTAAGAATAAAAATAAATATCTTTCGACAATAATACTATATAAGATGACGTGACCAAGAATGTATGACCTGAGCACGTGCGCTATGCACTAACTTTGTCGTATGATATTTTCCTCTATACTTAAATGTAATTAAATTCCTATGACATTTTTAAAATAACTATTACCCCTTATAGATTTTCCTCTGAGTCATTCGTGAGATAAATATGAATCAGACAGCTGAGCTTAACAGATTTATAACAGGTTGATCTCAGTTGTAAGATTCTAGGCTAACTTATACATATATTTTTATTAAGAACTTTCGATGCAAGTCTCAATAATTTTTCACCCCTCGCCTTTCAAACCCGAGGGGTGAAGTGGTGGAGGGGTCAAATTTATGCAAATGAAATTGCTGGTTGCATAAACATTGAAATAAAATTAAGTGCAATATTAAAAAGAATTAATTGTTTTGTGTGATCTATGTTGAACAATTTTTATGAAGAAGGATGAATATTTGGATGGCTTTCTATTTTAAAATTTTATCAATTTAAAATTCGTTATAATAAAATGTACGTCAAAGATTCTAAATGAGCTCGTCTAATCTAACAGGAATGAAACTATGTAATGCAAAGTTTGCCATTTGATTATACCAGTTTCTCTATAAATAAATATAAATTTTGTCATTCAGGCTTACTTATTTTGATTTTATTCTATAGCGAGAAGATTAGTTTTATTTTATCAACACTAATTATAACTATATATACACTTAAACCTACTCCCAACTAAAAAATGGCGTCATAAACCTCGTCCGCATCGCTGTCGACTGGAAGTGTGCCCAAAAGGTTGGCGGCATTGCCACGTTGTACGGCAATGATTAATCTCTGACCGAGGTAAAAGCCAGCCTTTGGGTCACGCGAAATGTCAACTAAACATTTGGAGAGATCTTTAAAAAGCGTATATAATTATGTATTTGTGAATAAATTTCGTACATAATTAAATCGTTTTTATCAACCTTGACCTTTGGATCAGTATGAGAAATTTAGCAAATGATAATTGCTTTCAATTGACAGGGCCAAAATGAGGTACCTCTCATTTTACCCCCGTCAAAGTTACCATACTCTTTCCTACAAATTATGCTCTAATTTAAGATGCAAGGATTTTTATTTATAAAGCAGGTAATACAATGCAAAATTTGCCATTTGATTAAACGAGTTTCTTTATAAATAAATACAAATGTTGTAATCTAGATTTGCTTAAAATATCGATTTTATTATACAGCGAATCGACTAGATTTATTTTATCAAGTTTTGAATCAGTGTGGAAAATTAAGCGAATTGTAAATTGTCCTCAATTGAACGCAATAAAATAAAGGATATTCAAAGTTACTTTATACCTTTTCACAAATTATGCTATAAGTTAAGATTAATTTAAAAGATTTCTATTTAATAAAATTTGCTTTTTTTATCCTTGAGCACTTCAGGTCAAAATCAAAACAATTACTATCTTAGAAAAATAAATTTATGGAGGGTTACACAAGATTACGTTCATGGATTTTTAATAATCATCTTCGTTAAAATTATTAATTCTAAGAATTAAAAATACAAAATCTGTACTAAATGTCGTTTCATTATCTTATGTAAGGAGATTTTTGAATTCTTCTATTGCTCCTTTGAAAAACCCGTTATATGTTTTTAGTTATTCCTTTTAAATTTATACAAAGATTAGGCATAAAGTTTTGATATCTTCGACATTAAATCTATTTTAGATTAAGCCTTGTTTAAATTTAAATAGTTTTGAAATATTATTATTTTCATAACAGCTCACTCAAATTGATTTTAAAATTTAGTCGTTGCATAAATTTACATCATATGTAAACGTTATCAATAATGCGATATATGTAATAGATTAAACTGAGTTTACCTAATAAATTGTTACGAAATTTAGTTGAGTAATACTTAGCTATTCTTATACATACCTACAAACTTAAATCCAAATTTGATCTCTTAGTAATGTTTTTTTAAACAAAACCAAGGTAGATCCTTTTTGCCTCTACCTCTAATTAATCCTTACAAACTTCACCCTCAAAGAGATAACTAATAAAATATATTTAAAAAATGGTAATTTACCATTACATCATAGATCTACTGACTAGACGGCTGACTTTCTAGAATGGGTCCCGACTGCAACAACGACTTTCTTGTTTTAGCGCTTTTTCATGAATACTCAGAAAAGCAGTCGGGTTTTTTAGTTTTTTAAATTACCATTTTTTATTTTTTACTTTTTTAGTTTTATTTTTTTACGATATCACTTTCACAGTAATTACAAATCTAACAACACCTCGCTAACTAAAATCCATCGAGCCGTTCAGGCCACAGAGCGTGCCAAATATTTGAATTTGGCGCCAAAAATCCGACATTTTGTTTTTTTATTATTTTGATATACCCAGTGTCACTCTCACAGTAAATACAAATCTAACGACACCTCTCAAGCTAAAATCCATCGAGCCGTTCAGGCTGCAGAGCGTGCCAAACAATTATACATACATACATACATACATACATACATACTCTCGAAAAACATAACCCTCCTTCTGGCGCAGTCGGGTAAATATGAAGTACGGGTTAAACCTTGAAGAAATATCAGTCTACTAAATTTCCGTTTTCACTTAATAAATAATGATAAATTATTTTACTTATGGTTTTATGTTCCACTTGAACATATAACCATAAGTAAACTAAATCTAGCCGTTTACCGATGATGGTAACGGCTAGATAATTTACCAAGAAATAATAAATTAGTGTATGTGGGTAGTAAATTATCTAGCCTATCTAGATAATTTACTAACTTATATCATCATCTCCATAGTCTTTTCCCAACTAGCTTGATTTCGGCTTCCAATCTAACCAGATGTGACTGAATACCTGTGTTTTACATGAAGCGACTGCCTATCAAACGCCTACAACCCAGTTACTGGGCAACGCGATTTTTTTAATTTATAAAAGTTAATAAATTAAAAATCTTGATATTATCTTTCTTGAGAATTGGAATGAAAAAGCGAGTAACCGTGATAATTGGAAAGAATGGAGGGAGGCCTTTGCCCAGCAGTGGGACAGTACAGATTAAATATAATAATAATAATAAAAGTTTATAAATTTATCTAGTCCTCTTGGCTTTATACACCGAAAAAAATTAGCTTTTATGAGAAAAATATATAATTATTATCTTGGTGATTGTTACATGACAACAAATACAATATGTGTTGTCAAATTCTCTCTAGACTATCATATTATTGTAATAATTTATATAAACAGAAATTTAAAAACGTACTTACTATTTACATATGTAGGTAAAACAGATAACATTTTTTTAGTAATAAAAAGTTGTTTGTGATAACCTGCGAAGCTTTCTGCTGATTGTAATAAACAATTTTTATTTCGTGTTTTCTTGGAATAACTTTGAGATATGTGACCTTATATGAGAAAAATGTCATAAAAACCAATTAAAAGGTAGAACTTCTGTCGTAAAAAAAAACATTTTAAAATGCAAAGGTTTACGGTTACGATTATCTTAGTACCACTGAAACAATGGATTCCGATTAACGTAGACAATCAAAATTTGTATTCAATTTTACAAGCAAAGGTGAAAAAAAAAATAGAGTGACGATGTTTGTACTACCTATTCTTGTCGTTATGAATCGGTATTTGCAATAACAAGAAAAAGAAAATTTACATTCGGCAATGAAATCACAATAAAATCCAACGATCCGAGCACATATGGTAAATTTCATTTTATGTTGCGATAGTAGGTAATATTTGAACATTCTTTATGAAACACAGGCATTGACCTGAACAAGAAATGTATAATATGAATCAGTGAAATGAGTTTCTGTCCTTGCTTAATATTTTATTTAGTTCCTATGCAAACTGGATGAATTTCATGATCATCATAACAGCCAGTTTTTGATCCGCAGTTATCCTGAGTGATCACACATATATTATATTAAAAGTTTTGAATATGTATATTTGTTACTCCTTCATGCTGAAACTCTTGAAAGGATTTGGATGAAATTCATCCTTGAGATTATTTTTTACCTTTACGCAGGTGAACACGCTAGCAGAAGCTAGTAGTTAAAAAATAACAACTAATTGATAAGTAAATCAAAAATTTTTCTATAATTAGAACTTTTTTCTTAACTACTAGTTATTTATTTTACCATTGGTTAAATAAGCAATTTCTTCAACGACGCATTTTGCCGAAAATTATATCAATTAGTTACTATTCTAACTATTTGTTGACTTAACTACGGATCAAAAACCTCGCCCTAAGCAAACGTAAATCGTTAGGCTTATCAGAAAATAATTTAGTAAAGAGATAGTGTGAAATAATAAAAAGTATTTACCTAATACGGGTCCAACGATGAACATGTACGCTAACATGACAAGGATTATTTGTCCTCGGCGCGAACCTTGCCGCTTTTTGAACGCCACATTCACAGTCGCCACTAAATCCTTCACAGAAAGCACTGTAAAAATACTTGGCATCTTATCGCCGTCCACATCTTTCGTCTTCTTTTTATTATTCTCTTTAAGTCTTACAACGATGTAAACAAACCCGATTAGATAGAACACACACGATGTGCTGAAGACACCGTAGTAACCGAAACGACGTGTCATAATACCACTGACCGCCATACCTATGGGTCTGCTAAGAGTCAATATTGCCGTAATAATCCCTAAACGGAAAGTCCTTTCTGATTCACTAGTGATGTCAGTGATGTAACTGTAAACAGCCATCGTCATGGCAACACGCCCGCCAGCCAACGCAGGTGGCAGGCCCTCGATCAGAGCCGTCTCATTCACCCCAACTTGAAGGAAGAACACCGTACTTAGGATGAGACCAACAGCAGACAACAATTTGCCTAGAATAGGCAACACCATAAAGGTTTTTCTGTTTCCCGTTCGATCGCTCCATGCTCCCAAGAATAGTGTCAGTATTCCTGGCAGTGCAGTCTGGAGCGGGAAACTCCAAGCGGTCATCGAGGCGACCATTGTCTGCACGTTTTTCTCTTGTTCCGTGTAGTTGTGAGTGCGTCCCTGCATTATATGCGAGCAGGTTCGCTCGTCGTACTGTAGATTTACAAGACATGATTTCTCTAAGCTCAAATTCTGGACAGCTAACCCTGCGAGTACACTCGGCAACAAGTAACAAATAACAAATGGTTCTACTGTAATTTTAGATCTAAAAGCCCAGGACTCTTTCAGGAATTGTTTCAGTCTTTTGCTCAATTTTGTTTCTGTCTTCTTGAGCTCGGTGCCGTATTGTATGTTGCACTTGCATGGTTCCACACTCACGATCTTTTCTCCGGGCACTTCGACCCGTAACGTCATTTTGACAACAGTTTACCACTTTATTGTTCATTTGTTTTTTAACATAATTTAAACGAGGACAATTTTTTTTTATAGTTTTTTGTTACTGCTTGAATATTTTTTTAATTTAAATTATTTATATTTTTTTTTATCACAGGGTAGCGCGTTTACGTTGATGGGGGCGAGTGTTCGGTTGCGCGTGCGACGGTTGATTGCGAGAGCTCGCGGCTGTTACGGGCGGCTCTAGTCTCGTTACTGCCTATCAGCTGGCTGTTGGTAGAGTTTAATTTGTACTTTATAATGCTATCACGTGGCCCTACTTGCGTGTATTCAAACTTCAATTTATAGTTGTAATTGATCATATGCAACATTATAAGCTAATCGAATCTTCACCATGACTCCTTTATGAGTTCACAAAATAAGAAATATTCCACAACGGTTCATTAGGGAAGGATGCGGTTATTATAACATAATTAAAGTTTTTCTGAACTATTTATTAAGGGTTATAACATTACTGACATAATTTTCATTTATTTTTTGTAAGACTATTTCAGGATTCTGATCGGGCGTTTATTTAGCACTTAAAGTATGTTAGACAAATAATTTAGTGAGAATTTCAGTTCAAATACTGACATATAGCATCATAACAAAATTCTCATTAATTTATTACGTACTTTATTGTACCTACATATGAATATACATAAACATGTATCCTCTTTATAGATCAACAAAATATAAAAATAAAAAAAAAGTGATCAACTTCATCTGTTTTCATTAGTGTAAAACTGAAATCTGACCTTGGTTTGTTTGCATTTGAACTTGACATTCCAAATCTGTTCATCTTTAAAGTATTTGTGTAAACAAATGGCCTTTAGTTTATATTTAAATGAAATACGGTAATGTAATGTCTTATAAGCTTATTTTATATTTTAGCGTGTTCCAAATAAAATTATCATGAAGGACAATTAAAACATGAAAACTGAATAAAGATGGCTGAAAATAAAAGTTTGTTCTTTAGGATATGCATTTCTTGTACGTTTATGTACTTGTTATTTTATAGTCTACTGTACTGTCCCACTGCTGGGCAAAGGCTTTAATTTATTATGACTCCTTGACGTAGGTACTTAGCATGGCATAATCAGCCTTATGATGTTCCCATTGCTGAAGCCTCCTCTCCAAAAAAAAAGGAATGGGCTGTAATCGGTGGATTTAAATATTAAGTTCAAATAATAACCATAACAGGCCAAGCGTGCCCAGTGCCGAACGATTAAAGTATGTACTTACGTTAATTTAATTACATTTATCTGTATAGTTAGGCTACAAATATTAGTAGTAAATATTGTCTTTGTTACTCGTTATCATATTTTTGTTATATATATTGGGTTCTACACAAAGTTACATATAACAAAGACTGTTATAACTATAATTGCTAAGTCCAAGTGGTTTTTTTTGGTGGGTAAAAATCATCCAATAACATCTCCCACCCTTGGGCGGAGCGGAAGATAGTGTCTGACTTTTACTGACTAAAAAACCTACCCCGTTTCTTCTTTGCCTTCGTTCCAGTGCCCTGGTGTTCACTTTCACATTAGACGTGGCCCCAGTAGGATTCGACCTTGCTAGACCCCTACGGTTTGCTGACTACTCCTTGAAGCCCGCGAGTACAGTACGCGCCGTCGACGACTTGGGCTCGGTCCGGAATATTACCGGATGATCGGACAGTGAGCAACCCATTGTTCGCCGTCTACAAGCCCGCGCCTACGGTGGCCGGAAATTGGGATCGGATTCCCGGCGGTGACTGGGGCGTGAGCGCCGTTGCCTTTGCCTGATGCGGTTGGCCTCCTCCTTTGCTAGCATTACTGTATCGCAGAAGGAGGCGACCGCCTGCCACTCCTCCTCGCTCTGGACCATGGCCTGTACCAAGACCCAGCGCGAGGATCCACGTAGTAGATTATAACCCATTCATTTCCTCCTAGCTCGGCTTAAAGTGCTTTTGTAAGGCACGGAGGGCAAAAGTTTTAGTATGTCGATCATCGATGGTCACTAAACCACAGACCTAGAAACCATAGCCTAGACCAACATATTATCTAGACATATATCACATATTTTTCAAACCTTTTCTTACCTTAAACAATTACCTAAGTGAACAATAAGCAGTCATCAAAATTCTTAATGACAAAGTTTATCACGTAATACATGCGCTCCAATTTTTCCCATAAGTCGGTCAAGAGGACTGGCAGAAGTTGCGTAATGTGTTTATTATCAAACGAATTAGATGCCTTTGACAATGACCATATTTTATAATTGAACCAACAATCAGATACAACATTTTTGTCTCAAGGCTTTCAGTGGAAATGGTTTTGCAATTAACCATGCACTAGATGTTTTTAAAAGGTAAAATAATTTACATAACAAATAGCTTACTCAGCCTTATAATGTTTTGACTGCAGGGACTAAGGCGTCCTCTGTAGGCGAGGAAATGGGCTGTCTGCTACGCGGGCCCAGTGCAAACTAGTTGATGTCACATGGTTTCGAATATCTGGTTCTAGGACATGCCGGTTTCGTCACGATGTGTTCCTTCACCGTTTTGAGAGCAATTGTGATGAAATCAATTACACAAAACAATGAGCCTGGCTGGGTTTGACCTTCAACTCTTAAGTCTGTTGATACTGGGTCAACACTGCTTCTAAAATAATTTGTTTACCACTACATCAGCCTGTTTTTTCATACCTTGGTTTGGGTCAGCGTCCACTCTAACCAGATGCAGTTGAATTAGTGGAAGTATTTTAGATATAGCAATTGCCTTCTAACTACCCATAACAAATAATATAATAATAAATATATAATAATCACCTTTCAAATAATAATGTGTATTTTTCCTAATTTTTCCTAATATTTAATCCCCTCTAGTCTCTAGCATAGTATAGCATCAGCCTCATAATGTTCCCACTGTTGGAAATCAGGCCTCCTCTGTAGGAGAGGGAATGGGCCTTAATCCACTACGTGGGTCCAGTGCGGGTTGGCGGATATCACATGTTTTCGAATTTTTGGTTGTAGGACATGTCGGTTTCCTCACGATGTTTTCCTTCACCGTTTTAAGAGCGGTGATGAAATTAATTACACAAAGTAATACGCCTGGCTGGGTTTGAACCTGCGACTTACAACTCGTAAGTCGGGGCCGTTACCACTCGGCCACCACTTCTCTACCCAGATAAAACTAAATATAAATTACCGAAATCCGTCAAGACGTTTTTGAGTTTTAGCAAGGTCGGGGTCGCTAATGCCCAACGATTCGCCACAAAACTGCCCTGTGTATTGTATCTCTTACTCTGGCCCCTTATCCTAGGCATGTTATGCCAAACCAGTTGTTACCGATACAGATCTAAGGATTATTGGAGTACAAAGCCCTACCATGATGTTAAGGTAGGAGATACGGCGATGGGGAATGATCGAAATCTGTCAAGCCGTTTTTGAGTTTTAGCGAGACTAACAAACTTCAATTGATTAAAAAGACCATGGTACTAAATTTGGTGTACAGTAAAGTTTATTCTATTTATAACGTTGTTAAAATTTTCCTAGGATAAATTTTAATTGATCATCTTAAAAATTGGTCATCTTGGAAATAGGTCACCAAAAGCAGACCATTTAGTGCAAAACTAACAAGAAGAATATTTCTGCGATAAAATACGACAAGTTTTCACTAGTACCACATATTTAGGTTATTAATTTGCACCTTCAGAAGGTGATGGAGATTTCCAATTAAAATATTCAATAAGACGAATAATAAAAGTAAAAATAACAAAAAATAGTTGAAAATAGAAGTAAAGCATATTTTGCAATATAACATCTACACATGATTAAATTAAAACAATACTTCTGAAATTAATTTTCGAAGTCGCCAATAAAACAAAATAAAATATAAAGATAGAGCTAAACATATTCTTAAGCTTTTCATTTGAATTTGGAAATCGTTGCTTAAGTCCTAAGATACAGATTCGAAAAATGACGTCACTAAACTTATGTTTACTGTCATCCCTTGTCACACAATTTTAGTCTCTTCCACAAAGGCCATTACTATTGAAGTCACTTTGACTCCCTCCCTGAATGTGTGATCCTCCAAGACATTACCTGATTAGTGCAGTACCTGGGGTTTTTTGCCTGGGATTACAGTGACTGCAAATTAAATAAAAAAAAAACAAATCGACTGTAAACTGGCAACCAGTCCTATCTAATTTTTTAGGGTTCCATACCCAAAGGGTAAAAAAACCGGGACCCTATTACTAAGACTTCGCTGTCTGTCCGTCCGTCAGTCTGTCTGTCTGTCACCAGGCTGAATCTCAAGAACCGCGATAGCAAGACAGTTAAAAATTTCACAGACGATGTATTTTTGTTGCCGCTATAACGACAAATACTAAAAACAGAAAAAAAATTTAGTTGGGCTCCCCTACCACAAACGTGATTTTTTACCGTTTTTTGGTACGGACGATACGGAACCTGTTTCGGAACTCCGACCCGCATATCGTCCGCGAGTTCGACTCGCACTTGGCCGGTTTTTATTTCTCTCTTTACTACCGTTTTACATTATTACATACTTGAGTGTTGCAAAAAGTACCATCTCAGATACAATAAAATTTGACGCCAGAATCGATTTCATTCTTCTGTTGTTCCTATCTATACAGTATGTATACGACACATGGGCAAAAAATGAAATCACATGCGTGGTTTGGCGTTTACTAACGATATGCGGAAAATGAATGAAATCAGTCCAATATTTTAGACAAAAAATTGAGTTTTAATTTTAAGTAAATACTGTTAAATTGCAATAAAAACGCCGCCCAGCACCGCGCCGCGTCGTCTCGTCTGCATTTAAGCGATTGCCATTATGTACTCCAGGTAAGTAGGTATTATACCTACATATTCTAAACAGAGTGTTTGACTTTTACTGATATTTATTTAGTTTAAAAATTTAAGTTTGTTAATTTTTTTTATTTTTTATTTAATAATCAATTTAGTTATGCTTCTGTTGAAGAGTATTGCTCGTGATTTGATTTATTGCCCATATGTCAAATACACACTGTATATAGAAGGAAGCATAATAAACAACTAATGTTTTTTATATATATAATATATGTGTAATAATATTATAAAAAAACACGCATTTTTTTTCAATATACCAGATGCTGTATTAATGACGTAAACAAGTCTGTTTATCAAAGTTGTTAAAACACCGATGATCCTACTGATCGCCATTTCATAGTCGAAATATGATTTGTTTTATTCTTGGATAGCCTATATATTTAGGAAGGCTACATAAAATCATGCCATGACCAATAAAAGCGGAGTAATAAACAATAACCAAAGAACTGAATGAAACCGCGGGGGCCAGCTAGTAATACCTACATACTGTAGAAGTTTGTGTCTATCAAAATTAAGTTAGGGTAAATATTTATGCACCGTTAAATTTTGGTCGTTTTAATCCCGTGGAGGGTCGATTCGGTACATGAAACCCTATCGATTTGTAAAGATAATTAAAAAATAAAGTACTTTTTTTAAACTCGAATTAATTTACGCATGTACGAGATCGATTTCTTTAAGTAAACTTCAGCTGATCGAGGCCAGTGAACTGTAGGTAGTTAGTACGCAACGACTGACTACTCCGTGCAAGGTCATTGACTCGTTTACTTAAAGAAATTAATTTCGTACATTTTTTTTTTTTTTTGGTAGGTAAAATCATCCAATGACAAATCCCACCCTTGGGTGGGGCGGGAAATAGTGTCAGACTTTTACTGACTAAAAACCTACCTTCCCGTTCCTTGCCTTTGTCCCGGGGCCCGTGGTGACACTCTCGCATAACCTTTGGCCCCAGTAGGCTTCGGCCCTACTGGACCCCTACAGTTTGCTGACAACTCCTTGAGGCGCGCGGGAACGGTGCGCGCCGTAGACGACCTGAGCTCGGACCGGTCTGTTACCGGACGGACGGACAGCGAGCTACCCATTGCCCACCGTCCGCGAGCCCGCACCTACGGTGGCCGGCAATCGGGATCGGAAACCCGGCGGCGGCGGCGGCGTGTGCGCCTTTGCCTAATGCGGTCGGCCTCCTCCTTTGCTAGCATTACTGCTTCGCAAAAGGAGGCGACCGCCTGCCACTCCTCCTCGCTCCGGAGCATGGCTTGAACCAAGCCCCGGCGCGAGAGATCGCCGCCGATCGCCCCCACGAGGACACGGCGCTGCTCTTCCCAAGCGGGGCACACCTCGACTGTGTGCTCCACCGTGTCCACCGGGCGGTCCGCACAGTGGCGATACCCGGGCGTCGTCTCCGCACGAATCTTGTACAGGTACGGACCGAACTTGCCGTGTTCGGTCAGCACCTGCACCAAACGGAAGGTGACGACGCCGTGGGGCCTTTCCAGCCACGCCTCAAAGAGGGGCCTTACCGCTTCGATCGTGGCGTGCCCAGCACGAGGTTGCGACAATCGCTCTCGCCATTTCACCATGAGATCCCGCCGGAGCTCTGCCCGCCATGCTAATTTCGTACATGCGTATATTAATTCAAGTTTTTGAAAAAGAGTACTTTATTTTTTATTTTTTTCTATGCGAATCGATAGTCTCTCATGTACCGAATCGACCCTCCGCGGGATTAAAACGACCAAAATTTTTCGGTGTATAATGACAGTATTTTTGGTTAGTTGAACATTTCCCATTTTATCCACGTAAAATATATTGTTCGAAGTGAAGTTGAAGCAACTATTTCCTCTAAATTGTGCTTACACATGGTTTTTGGACGGTCAAACTTTTACTGACCAGGCACAAATTTAAGTTCTCAAACACCACCGAGAATTCGCCACTGAAATACTCGATAGCTGTTCGTTTGACTAAGAAAAAAAGAAAGAATGAAAAACAGTTTATTTATGCGAAATGACGCAAAACTTAAAACTAATTAACAAACACAAATACTGTTTAAGGAGGATATGCGTCACATCCGCGCAAAACAGCCGAACGCTCAGCCTAAAGTTGTGGCCTCATGCTTAGAGCGATGAGCTAACAGCGCTGATTTTCAGCGCAGCCCGGTGGCGGTGTCGACATAAAGACGCCGAACGGTGCAGAATGTTCAAAAATATAAATAAAATAAAAAAGGAAACAAAAACTGCGTATACTATGTATTCCAGCATATACTCGTATCGCTATTCCCTATGTGCCTTGGCCTTCTTATTATAAGTTGGGCAAAACATAAAAGAAACCATCAAATTCATTACAAAAAGTAGAAGGCTTTTTTTTAGATGGCAAATCATCCAATGACATTTCCATCCCTAGTGTGGAGTGGTGTATTTTTGCCTTCGTTCTAGTGTGCTCTGGGGTTCTTTTTCGCACAACCTATGACTCCAGTAGGCTTCGACCCTGCTGGGCCCCTGCGGTTCTGCTAAAGTCTCCTTGAAGCCCACTGAATTTTTTAGTTACTATTCTGATACTTACTTCCTTTAAAAAATAAAACCTATTAATGAACTTATCATGATTGTCAATAGTAAAGTTTTTTTCATATATCCGTATACTAGATTAAGACATGTTTCCTGTATTAGTGTGTATCAAATATTATTAACAGCTACCCCTTTATAATAATGCTCTTTTATTGTAATCTGTACTTAATTAGCAATCATTTTAAAATTAACGGTTATATCATAACAACCATTGAGTTTATTCAGAATTACTGACGCTCAAACAAAAGTAATTTCATATAAATTATATCTGGTTTAGTAATATGTTGCTAATCAGTATTTTTATTGCGTATTACCTATACAGGTTGTCTCACATTGACGCACAAATGAATACCATGGATCCAGTACATGATTCTGGACCCCAGTGATTTTTTTATGATAGGGAAATCATCCAATGATATCTCCCGCTCTTGGGCGTAGCGGGAGATGGTGTCAAACTCTACTAACTAAAAACCTACCCCGTTCCTTCGTTGCCTTTCATACCGTGTCCGAGGCGTCTTTTCAGAAGCCGATCCTTGGCCCCAATAGGCTCAGGCCCTGCCTGCATGCTAGCAGACTGGGCCTTTACGGTTTGCTGACAGCTTCTTGAGGTATGCGGGAACAGTACGCGTCACCGACAACTTGGGCTCGGTCCGGTCGGTTATCGGACGGTCGGACAGCGAGCTACCCAGTGCTCGCCGTCCACAAGCGCGCACCTACATTGGCCGAAAATTGGGATCGGAATCCCAGCGTCGCGCGTCGGCTGGGGCGTGAATACCGTTGCCTTTGCCTGATGCGGTCGGCTTCCTCTACCATTACTGCTTCGCTGAAGGAAGCGACTGCCTGCCATACCTTGGTCCGGACCATGGACTGTACCAAAGTCCGGTGCGAGGGATCGCCGTTGCCGATCGCCCCCACAAGGACACGGTGATGCTCTGCCCAGGCGGGGCACACCTTTACTGTGTGCTCCACCGTGTCCTCCGGGCAGATCCCCAGTGGTGGAAATTTTCGTCGGTTTTTTCCCAATTTAGCTAGTCAAATCATAAATCAAATCAAAATTCGTAAATGTAGGTTTCGATACAAAGGGATCTTATAATAAGATGGTTAGTTTGCAATATTTTACTCGATAACACACAAATTATAATAAAGTTGACGGGCCAGTTGGTCTCGTGGTCAGTGACCCTGCCTGCTATGCTAGGTCGTGGGTTCGATTCCTACCCAGGAAAAATGTTTGTGTGATGAGCGCGATCATTTGTCATGTCTGGATGGAATTTATCTATAATATGTATGTAGATATTTAGAAATATATAAGTATGTTTATCAGTTGTCTAACGCTCATAGAACAAACTCTGATTAGTTTGGGACTACATGGCTTTGAGTCAAAGTTGTGGAAAATTATATTATACTGTTATATTGAAACAACAGACACATTAGACACTAACATACATACAAACAATTTTTAACCGACTTCGAAAAGGAGGAGGTTCTATGTTCGGATGTATGTATTTTTTTTTATGTATGTTCACCGACATCTCGGTCAATTGTGGACCGATTTAAAAAAAAAAACATATTTTGATTGGAATATTATACTTCCAAATTGATCCCATAAAAATATCTTTTTGATCTGATGATGAACTTTGAAGATATACAACGAAACTCTTCGCAAAATCATAGCAGAACTGTCGTTTTAATACGTATGGCCTCTGATATCTCGGTAAATTGTGGACTGATTTTGAATTTTTTTATTTTGTTTACAAGATTTTACTCCCGAGTTAGTCCCATAGAAATATTGTTTTTATCTGATGATGAACTACGAAGATACAGAACGGAACTCTTCAAAAACCATAGCAGAACTGTCGTAACAAGCAAATTTACTTTGTTTATACATGTAGTCGGTGGCTGACTGAAAGGAAGAAGGGGATACATAGAACTGATCTGATGATGAAGACGAAAGGTAGATAAGAGCCGAAACTTTGTAATAAATCAGTGTATCCTAGCCGTGTTCGGTATTATTAGAATTGTCATGATGATTTGATGATGGAACCGAATAGCGGAAGGTACGAGTACCTATCGATTTAAGTTTGGGTGAGGGGTACAACTAAAAAGTGTGAAATATTTTTTTTTTTACAAAAAAAGAATACAACCGTCTTCTTCTGTCGGCATTAAAATTTAAATTGATAAATTAAAAAATAAATAAATATATATTTTTTTTTTATTTTTTTATTTAGCCTGTTCTGTCCCACTCCTGGGCAAAGGCCTCCCTCCACGCCTTCCACCTTTCGCGGGCCTGCGCCTCCTCTTGCCAGTTCTGGAGGAATCTGTCCAGCTCATCGCGCCATCTCCTTCGCGGTCTGCCGCGACCCCGTCGCACTGTCTTAGGGCACCAACTTTGTGCTATTTCTGCCCATAGTTTGTCGGTCATGCGGCAAACGTGTCCTGCCCAGTCCCATTTCAGCTGGGCAGCCTTTTGAGCCACATCAGCTATTTTGGTTTTGGAGCGCAGCGTAGTGTTTCGAACTCGATCCGTTAATTTAACACCAAGTATACTGCGCTCCATTGCTCGTTGGCAAACCTTGAGTTTGGACTTTTGGATATTAGTCAAAGACCAAGTCTGTGCGCCATAGGTCAACACAGGGAGAATACATATGTCCATGAGCTTTTGTTTTAGTGCCATGGGCAATTCACCTTTGAATAAGTCTTTCATGGACCAGTAGCTCTTCCAGGCGTTTTCAGTTCGTCTCGCGATTTCTTTGTCTTGCCTCGCCTGGAAAGAGACTACTTGGCCCAAGTAAAGGTATTCTTGGACATGTTGTATTGTCTCCCCGTATAGTTTTATGTTTTTTGGCGCTTCGTTGGTCATGACTTTAGTCTTTGCCATATTCATCTTCAGTCCTCAACCTCAAGGCTTGCATCACTTAGTTCTTGTAGCATGCGTTCGAGCTCGGTGGCTGAAGAAGAAAAGAGAACAATGTCATCAGCGAAACGAAGATTTGTTAGCCTCGTCTCACCAACGACGATACCTCTCTCCTTCCAATCAGCTGCCAATCTTTTGAAAATTTCTTCTAGGGTACTGGTGAACAATTTAGGAGATAGCGAGTCGCCCTGTTTGACTCCTTTTTGTATATTAAATTTTTGACCTGTGGTTTCTAATTTGATTGCGGCTGTGCTATTCTTATAAATTATCCGTAACAGGTTAATGTAAGTGGGATCTATTTGTTGTCTGCTTAAAGCGTCAAAAATGGCTGTGTGTGTGATGCTGTCAAACGCTTTGGAATAGTCAACAAACGCCAGGTGGAGCGGGATCTTGTACTCTTGGTGTTTTTCTATTAATTGATTGACTGCGTGGAGATGATCCGTCGTACAGAGGCCAGGTCGGAAGCCTGCTTGCTCAGGAGGCTGATGTTTGTCTAATTCGCGGGATATGCGATTTTCGATTATTTTAATAAATGTTTTATAAATGTGCGAAATTAAACTTATATATATATTTTAAATTAATCGTAAATTAAATTAACAGTTTGCTGTCTTCGTTATTTAACACCGACTTCTGAAATTAAAGTTATTTTGCACTGTTTGGTGTTTTTTGAAGACGGTTGTATTGTTTTTTTATTTATTTTTTATATTTATATTAGAATGTATGTCAATAAAATTTTATTATTCAAAGTCAACCATTCAGGAGATAATTAAAAATAAAATATATTAAAATGTATGTCAGTATTATTATAAAGTTATAAAAAATCGTCATTAAGAAATTCATCTAGAGTGTTATAGTAACATTTTTCAAGTAGTAACTCGTTAAGCGTTTTTTAAACTTCTGTAATGACATACATTTTATTTCATCGAGTATTTTGTTATATATTTGCGGTGCAATACCAAAGAAGCTTTTCCTCATTAGAGAAGTTTTACATTTCAGAAGGCATAGATCATTCATCTATTGAGCACGCATAGGAGTTTTCTTTACTGTACATGGTTTCTTGAATAAATGTGGGTTATTTTATACAAACACACTTTCTTAGTTTATCAGTTTTAAATTAGCGATGTGCCACATTTGAGGCGCTGTGTTTCTGTTTTTTTCTTTCCCCACTTTTACGTCTAACACTAACGAACCTAGTGGCCTAGTTAATTTTAGCAAATTGTATTCAAATTTATTTTATTTAGAGAAATTGACTAACGTCAAATAAGCGGTAAGCCTGTCGACAAATCTACAATATTAATTGTTGTATCTGAATTTGAAAGCTACCGCAAATAGCGAAGATTATCATCAGGTCAAAACCATATTTCTGTGGGACGAACTCTGGACCCGATCTTTCAACCAAAATAAAAAATTTCAAAATCGTTCCACAATAATTGACCGAGATATCGGTGAACATACTTAAAAAACAGGGCAGGTAATTCAAAAATTAATTCTTATTTTTTGAAGAAAACCCAGTCCTGCATATTTTCAAAACAATCTAAGAACTGGTTAGTAGAGGGACTTAATGCAAATTACGTTTCAAATAATTGTTTTGGGAATTATTTTTGAACAAAACAAGTCCACTGTTTTTGTTTTCAAAATTGTGGTCTTTCGCCTTTTTGATTTCATCATCATAGTAACCATACTTACCACTAAATTAATTAAAAAGCTTGTTCAAATTATTGTTAACAACGAAATTCTAAATAATCAATGATTCATTTGTGAATAACAAATACCTAGTACTTAAGTATTATTCACGTAAGGTAATATCGTAACAAATAACAAGACGATACAGTTATTAAAATTACTCATTACACAGTAACGTCTTGTATGAGTTACCTAATAAACATTGGTTAATAATAAGTCACCAGAGTTTGTTAGGTGATCTCATTCTGAAATTTGTTGGTACCAAGAAAATACAGTAATTCTTTGTTACCAAAAATATCAAATATTAGCACTGAAAATTTATTTAAATAATATAGGAGACAACCCGCCTTATTCCAAAACGCGATCTAAAATAGTTTCAGGACTATTACTAGGTTTAATCCCGATTAAACGCTATCTAAATGTAGTTTTCGGGATTATTACTATAAACCTACCAATTAAAAGCGATCTAAATGTATTTCCGAGACTATTATTAGGCTTAATGCCGATTAAAACTATTAATAGTCCCGAAACTATTTTAGATTGCGTTTTGGAATAAGGCGGTTACAGTTTAAATAAGTCAATAAGAAATAATAACTTAGACTGAGAGTCAATATTATAATAGACAGTTAATATACAAGTTCTCACTTTTAGAGTACAAAAAATACTAAATTCGGTGAACACTACATCCCCCGCCCTTGGGCGGAGCAGGAGATAGTGCCAGACTCTTACTGACTAAAAACCTACTCCGTTCCTCCTTTGCCTTGGTTCCAGGGTTTCGGTTCGACCCTACTGGGCTCCTACAGTTTGCTGACGACTCCTTGAGGTGCGCGGGAACAGTGCGCACCGTATACGACTTGGGCTCGGTCCAGTCTGTTACCGAACGGACGGACAGCGAGCTACCCATTGCCTGCCGTCCGCAAGGTGAAAACTAGGTAAAGAGATAAGAAAAATAGTTTCTGAATAACTAGTACACTACAGTTACATTATAATTTTGGCCGCATTGTATAATAACTATGTTATTACGATAATTATGTAATATGAAACTAGATGAATAATACAAGTATTCTGTTAAGTTCTTCCGAGAACTCACTATCGCTAGTTAGAAATGGATTCATATCACAATACTCACAATATTGTATCATTTTATTATATTGTTTTTAATATATTTCTTTTTTGAATTATTTTTTTAAAATTTATATTTAATGATTATTTTTATTCTACAACTTGAAATATTTACTTAACACTCTATCGTATTGACCAATGAAGAGAATTTCATTTTTTCTGTGATATCTCTAGGTCGGCTCTTATCACGGACTTGCAGATTTTACCCTATAACTTAGGGCACATCAATGGCTCTTAAATTGTTCCAGTGACCTGTTACAATTTCATCCATCCTGGGTTGACCTACGTTACGTCTTGTTCTACCTCGTCATTTCTTAAGACAAATGACCCGAGGTACCGAAAATCGGAGTAAATCGATGTGGGTGTTCGTGCGAGACCTAAGAGTACAAGACTGGAGAAACTGACGAATTGGAGAACAAAGTATTCAGTTTTGGTCTTGCTCAATTTGAGGCAAACACTCTCTGTGCTACTACACTTTAAATCTACTCTAGAACACTCTCGGCAACCAACACAATCATTAATAATAATAAATATATTTTTATATTTTTAAATGTTTTTTTTTTATATGTATGTTAAAAATATTTAAAAATTTAAAAAAATATGTGATACAATAAATAAAGGGAATAATATAATAATATTTTCTCTCTCAACTATCACACAACACCGTCTAGTCCCAAGCTAAGCAGAGCTTGTGTTATGGGTACCAGACAGCTGATAAACATACTTATATATTTCTAAATACATACATATTATAGATAAATAACACCCAGACACAGAACAAATGATCGTGCTTATCACACAAACATTTGTCCTGCAAGGGAATCGAACCCACGACCTCCGGCATAGCAGTCAGGGCCACTAACCACTAGACCAACAGGCCAGTCGGTAAACAGGTGGCCTCTTCTTGAATGTACTACGTCAGAGCGTCCATTATAATATTTATAATTACAAAGAAATAAGGACTGAGGGTTGACCCTTGATGCAAGCCGACAGCCACTTTGAAGTTGCCAGTCTGTGGTGCCCACTGTAGACCGGACTTGGGTACTGTATCGACTATACATCGCCGGATCAACCATACATACTTCCTAGGTATACTTTTCTTCCCAAAAGTCCACCACAGGACCTCACGAGATACCCAGTCGTTTGCTTTATTGAGGTCTACGAATACAACGGTTAGTACGACTATAACTCTAGTGGCTTCAACAAAGCCAAGTTTTTTCATACTCATTAAGCGATTTAAGTGTGCTAAGGAGTCGAGAATGAATAGATACTAAGGATTCGCCAATGTTGTGGCTAGCTTTGTGAAGTCTTTGAAACACCGACGAAACTTTCAGACTATGAAACACTGAGGAACCTTGCAATCGTTATTTCAGTTTTTATGGCCACCTTTCGACACCATCAAAAGGACACTTTTTTGTAGTGCAATATCACAGATATTTATTTACTTATTTATTTATTTATTATCTATTAACACATACACTTGCTTTAACAGGCGCACCCAATGTAACAATATATTGTTTGACATATCTGTGTGCAATATGATCATAATCTACTCTTTCGGCTCTGGATGAACCAGAGGGAGTATCAGATTTTCAAAAACTAAACCCACCATGATCAAAACGATGGTGCTATCTTGTTTGGGTGCGGAGCTCTTTTGGTCACCTTCCGGCTTTATCATCAGACCCTAGGTACCATCTTGTGCGAAATTACTTTTGAATACAAATCGATTTTAGATTCAAGTTAAGGAGATCCCTGAACCATATAAATTAATCCGGTAACCGACCGGACCGAGCCCAAGTCGTGGGAGGTCAATGAATGATTTTAACCACCATAAAAAAACTTAAATATAATACTTAGACTAAAAAGAAACTGGATCCGTGATATGACGAGTACATTGTTATGTTTAAGTTTTCTGCTACTTGTTGCGCTGAGTTCAATTTCCGCTCGAAACAAATATTTTTATGGTCTGCAGATGGGTGAACCGAAACATTTCGGTTCTAGGTGTCTTGTGATGTACATGAATTGTGTTTGTGAACACACCCACAATACAGGAGTTATTCCTAATGTTGCCAAAAAAAAAATCTAGCTGTGTAATAAAATTTATATCACATTCCTGCAACTATTGAAAGCCAGAACAAACAGTGGTGACCACAAGAAATACATCGAATCAATGAAGCTTGGAGAGTCCAGGGAAAACAATTAATCTCTCTTCTCTCCAGCAATAAAATTAATTAGAGAATAACAGCAAAAAAGTAAGAAAAACAGATTTGAATTTCCTCTACTTTTGCTCTTTCCTGCACTAACTAATACAATCACTAAATAAATTACCTCAATGCAGTAGCAACGCAGATTACAATAGTAATCCACAGTTGCAATATCATCTAAGTATTCCCGAAAAACTGAATTACAGCAAGATGGCTTAGTAGTACGAGATCCAATAGAAGAAGCACCTTCCCTCATCGGTTATTTGATTAGGATAAATATTATATGCTAGATGATGCTTTTATTGATACATTGCAAGTAGGTTGCCTATCTAAATCTGGTGCCAAAGATGTGAAACAATTAAATTAGTTAATGTTTTTTTTTTCATCAACTACCCTGATTGGTTATTTAAGAAAAACGAGCATCAGCTGAAAGAATGCGCTCTGAGGAACTCAAAAAGCCTAATTAAAAGCCTAATTAAAGTTGCCTAATTTTCCTTGGGGCAAACATAGGAGTTGCCTCGTTTGAAGAGGTAGATAAATGGTGGTAATATACTCTCATCTGTTATTTAATCGAATTATATATCAAATGAAAGGTAATTTTATTCCTAATCCAACCGTATTAGGTTGCCTTCCCAAATATGGTGTGAATGAATAGTTGCCTACATTTAAGATTTAAAATTTTCTGGGCTAGTTCTGGTATTAAAAATATATTTCCTCATCTGTAATTAAATGATAATAAGATTATACGCCAGATAAAGCATATATCGATATATCGCGAGTAGATTGCTTAGCTAAATCACATACCAATGATGTTAAACAATAAAATTTGTTATTAATTATTTTTTATCTTCTATCGTACTTCTTACTTCTTCTATCGGATCTTAGATCATAGTGTACGTTAGCGACTTACGGGTTCAAACCCAGATAAGCGCTTTAATTTCTTTAATAAAAAAAAATCATAAATTATCATGAGGAATGTCTTAGAACTGAGCCCGTGTAGGGTACGGCCAATTTCTCCTAGAGAGAAAACCTGAACCCCGGCAGTGGGAACCTGATAAAGCTAATTATGAATGCTTTTCCTGAATAATTTCAAATGAGAATCTTTTTTTAACGTCTTTTTATTACGCACGGCCACTGTAGTCCATTTATTATATTACCCCATTGACGTCGGCCCTGAACGTGGCGAACTGAAAAAAAAAAACAATAACAGGCCAACGTATTAAGATCATGTCAAGTACATGTTCTTGAAATGTAATCTCAAGATATTACAAACCACATACTTTATGTACGTGATATCAAAAATAAGTAAATTGGTTTTACTGAGCTGGTCACGTAGTTATGGGCCCTACAACTGGGTGTTAGCATCCTTGAATGGAGGCCGTAGAAAGTGGGTACAACCTTCTGCCAGATACGAGTGGTCCATTGACCTGATGGAAATTGCTGGCTATTGTTATATTACATGAATGGCAAATAATAAGGTAACTAGGTATTCAAAGAAGTGAAAAAATGGTTCTGCAAATTGGTTGGTTTTATCTTGCGCTTTAGCTGCCGTATTCTTGAATGGGTCTATAAAATTTGTTTGTTAAATTTTCAGTGCACGAAAATAGACAGCTATTGCTGATTTATTTTATTTTATACTCATAATATCATAAAACTAATCAGTTAGTTTGTTTGTTCGAACGCGCGTTCGAATCTCAGGAATCACTGATTCGAAATGAAAAATTATTTTAGAATTGGATATCCCATTTATCATGGAAGGCTATAAATAAGAGCACATCAAACCGTGGCGGGGTAGCACCCACAGACGCGGGTAAATCCGTGGAGAATAGCTAGTTAAGATGATGAGGTTGGTATAAATACTCTCGTTTTATTTTATTCGCTAGTCTAAATTTAGAATTTTGTTAATTTTTAGGCATAGAATGTAATCAATTAAGACCTATTTACCCATAATTACTCATACATGCAATCTTAGTTGACTGTTACTATTTAGCGGCAGAGGTGGAAAATAAGGAGGTCAAATAAAGGCATTTAAATAAAAATTAAATCGAATTAGCAATGGCAAGTCTTCCTCCTCCTCGAGTCGTATTCCACATTACTGAGTGTCGTGAACTTCCCTCTTGATTACCTTCTTATAGATGATGTCTCACCATCCATTTTTAAAATCCATTTTTTATATGAATTTTTCAATTCTAATATTTAAAAATGTAATTAATATGTTTAAATGAAAATAAACGGAATAAAAATGATAAAAATTTAATTCTACGATCTTGCATTACATAAGAGCAAAGAGAATTGTTAAAAAACCTGGCCCAACACTAAGATTCCCTGTATCCAGTTTCTTCCCAAGTTAGGCCACCACATATTAGGCTAATAGAAAAAAAAGAGGTTTTATAAAAAAAAAATTGTTTACAAAAAACAACAGAATTATTTTGCAAAAACGGGTGTTTACAAGGGCTTCTGGGCAAATACTTAGTG
This sequence comes from Leucania comma, assembly GCA_958295575.1. Lineage (NCBI taxonomy): Eukaryota > Metazoa > Arthropoda > Insecta > Lepidoptera > Noctuidae > Leucania > Leucania comma. The sequence goes on along the minus strand of OY282480.1, from coordinate 12,276,145 downwards.
GAACTGTCTAGCGGAAGGGTAACTGAGTTTGCATACGCAGGGCAATAGTTTTAATAATTTGATATAGTTTATTTATATGTATTAGTTTAATTTTGTATGGTTATTTGTGTATTTTATCTATGGGCCTTAGTTGCCTGACAATAAAGGTTTATTATTATTATTAATAATACCTAGGCAGGGCAGCGTGACGAAATACACAAATGCTTCAGCTAAAGGTAGCTGTAACACCTTGTACTAAAAATCTAACAGGCTCCTCCGCCCGCCCCAGGGTAGAAGTCATCCATAAAGATTTGTAGGGGCTCAGCAGAAAGGGAAACCTGTGTCTGAAAGCAAAACGCAACTGAAGGAATATAGGTGCGGTTTTAGTCAGTGAAAGTCTAACACGCCGTCTCGCTTCGCCTTTCTCCGCCAGAAGAAATTACTCGATGATGTCACACCTTAAAATAAAAGAAGATATTCACACAATATAAAATAGAAAGGGAATATTAGGATTAAGTTTCAACTACTTTAGGAAAAACATATTCAATTAATTTCCAATTATTCAGATGGTTACAAGATGGTTTCAATAGACATCCTACCTTTAATTATTATACAAGAAGGTTATTTCCTTGGGAAATAAAGTCATCCATTGTTAACAGATAAAATTACAATACCAGACTTATTACTAGACTGACAAACAAAGAGACATTACATGACATTTGAACTAGAACTGCCACTAAACTGTTTAGTAATGCAAGCTGAATCGGGAAATAAAGGCTATCGAAGCGCCTGTTGCATTAATGAAACCAATCGGTCGCACGACGAATTTGTATCCGCTTGCAACAGGCGTTATCCGTAAATAATCAATTTAACACACTCGCAATCCGATCGCCATCCGTTGCCAAAGGGATTTTCGGTAACAATAAAATGACATTGAATGTTATCCGAAAAAATCTGATTTAATGAGATATTGATATACTGCAACTAATATTGTGCATTAATACTTCATACAACTTTGTTTTTAATTTTTTCTAAAGAAAATTTTTATTCAATTAAGTTTTTGTAAATTTAAGGGATATTTCGGGGTTATTTATTATATTACTTCTGAAGTGTGGGGTGGTGGTCAATGTACTAACATTTTTAGACACATTTATCAGGAATTTTAGTAAAATTTTCCTATAGTTTCCATAAATAATGCAGTAATTTTACAATAACACAAATGTTTTATTAATAAATGCTACCGGGTTAAAAAAATAGATGAAACTAATTAAATATTTTTAGAAAATATTACCACACAGATAAGTGAATACAATGTGCACTAAATCAAGTAATTATACCTCGAAATCCACAATTTAAACTCAATTGGTCCTATTTATTAAAAAAGGGACTTCTATTTTGTCTTTACTTAAAATATTCGGTGACATTTAAAGTATCTAAAAAAAAAAGAAGAATTTAATTAAACTTTGATATATCTTAGTTCAAGGGCATTTTGAGTAGGATCTTCTTCGACTTATGAAGATAGGTACTAGTAGCCGTAATAATAAGAAACAAGTTTCCGTGATGTTTCCGATGACCTACGGTCGAGCTGCCAGTCGGTTAACGTATTTACAAACAAACGCACTCGTTAGAACAAAACATTTAAAATATCATACGGATTGACATGAAACTATAAAAATGAACGGAGAAAGTGAAAAAGGTCTAGAACTTAATAAGAAAGATAATTTAGAAGCTAATGAAAACAGTGACAACAAGAAAGAAAAAGAACCAGTGACTTGTGGTATTCTCGTTAGAAGATTTTTAAACTTCTTTACAGTTGAACCATTTTTATTGTGCTACATTTTGCCGATAGCCATTTCAGGATTGGCAGTGCAAAAGCTAAACATAGAAAAAGCCTGTCGAGTAGATTTGAATCTATCAGAAGAAATATGTTTGAGAGCAGTGAACGGCGATGTCAGTGAAAATGACACTATCGGTACAGAAGCACAAATAAATGCAAGTAAATTAATAGCAGATATGACAGCATGGCAGAATCCCTTACAGAGCAGTTTGCCAGCTATTGTCATATTGAATGTTGGAGCGTGGAGTGACAAAACTGGTAATAGAAAAGCTTTGATGCTGATACCTGTTATAGGAGAAATAATATCTTCCGTTGGTTTACTCCTGACAACTTATTTCTTTCTGGAATGGCCATTGTGGTCAACTGCGTTAATAGAAGCTCTACCTTCTGCTTTGACAGGAGGTTATGCAATCGCTTTGATGGGCTCGTACAGTTTGATTGCTGATCTTACAACTGTAGAATCAAGGACATTCAGAATCGGATTAGTTGGAATTATTGTGACATTAGGAGTCCCATTCGGTACATCAATAAGTGGAGTGTTAACAGAAGCTGTTGGATACTATGGAATATTTGGTATTAATTTAGCTTTGTACATCTTTGGGTTTTTCTACACTTACTTCAAAATCAAGAATGTAAGGACTGTGAAATTGGAAGGAACCTTGATGCAGCAAGTGTTAGACTTTTTCCATCCGAAGAATGTGTGGGATACTATATCATTGGTCTTCTTGTCTCGTGGGAAACAGTTGGTACAAATACTTTTAGTCATTTGTGCACATATTGTCATCATGGGACCGGTTTTCGGTAAGGCTTACTTATAAATTACCGTTTCGATACCAATATACTTTAACCAGTTTTTATCATGTTAACTTATGTATATGTTCATTAATTACCTCATAGAAAATAAATTATCTATTAAAATGGTCTCCATGGCCCAGTTTGATGGTTCCTTGTTCTTTTTAATGAATATCTATAATGGAAATCTATAATGGAAACAATTATCTACAAATTTATGCAAAACCATCCTGTATTATGTATTTTCTTAATTCTTTATGCCTTAGCCTACTTCAAGCTAGTTGATGAAGATGTTTTTGTTTACTTGTGATTTCAATATTAAATTTATGCATCACAAAAACAACACTGTTTACATCAAACAGACAATTATAATTTCATAATTGTTTATAATCGTTTTATACACGGAATATCTTAATTATATTTACCCTTGAATAACACTCATTTGTTTTTTTCAGGCGAAGCATCTGTTCTTTTCCTGTATGCGTTGACTAAGTTTAGTATGAGCGTCGTAGACCTGAGTTTATTCAGCACATATTCTATATTGATGGGCACTGCAGGTATGAAAAACTTGGATATAATACTTAAGTATTTTATAGTTCTTAAACATGAGTATATTATAACAATAAACAATAATTTATACGTAACACATAATTGCAACGTCATACTGAATCTTAGAGCATTAAACCTAGAATATAGTTAAATGATATCGAATATATTTGTACAAAAGTACCTACTTTATTTAGTACCCATTATGTTTAGTATATTAGGTATATGAGTACCTAATATACTTATACTAAACGATTTGCACAAGAATAAATTATAGGTAGGTACGTTACATGAGAAATAGGCTAAAGAACCACAATTGCAATATACCATTTGACATATCTGTGCCAGAAAACATCTTATATCGTCGATAATATCCCAGGTTTTTTTGGGATATATCATTCAATGACTTCTCCGGCTCTAGGGAGCAGCGGGATGGCGTGACAGACTTTACTAACTAAAACCCACACCTGTTTCTTCTTTGCCTTACGTTTTAGAACCCTGGGTTTCCCTTTCAGGAGCCAACTCAGGCTCTAGTAGGCTTTGTGGCCTGCTGGGTCCCTAGGATAAGCTCGGTTCCTACTGAAAACACTAACATTTACGTGAAAAACGGAGAGGAAGACCATTGTCCTGCACACACACGCTTATATACAAATAAAATACTGATGAACCTTATGTGCAAGTCTTATTATCATAATTTTTATTACATGTGGTTAGATTATGGAACACAATTTGAGCGAAATAATAAGCAAGAAGTTCAATCATGATGTTATTTCATTCAAATTGTTTCAAGCGCCCTCGAGGCTTTATTAACTCCTATATTTATAGCTTTGGCTCGAGTAATAACCATTTTACTCAATTCAAAAGTCAAAAGTTATTAAACCTTAAAAAAAAGGTGTGTGCCATTTTTCTTAGTTGTTTAATTTAATATAATGAGCGTAAAATTATTTACACTAGGTTATAATATTATAATTACAATATGAAATAAGTTAGAGATGTCAAATTAGTGTAATGCTTTCTTCTTATTCAATCTTCATTGCGTTTTTATTAAAATTAATATTAAAGAATATAGTTTTTTTTTTTTGTGAAGACTAAACATATTCATATTATATAGGCGAAAGTCTTTGAGTATGTGTGTGTATATTTATTACTTCTTCACGCTCTAACGGCTGAACGTATTTGGATGAAATTTGGCAGTTCTGGAATAGCACGCAGGACACTTTTTAAAACGGGAATATTTTCCCTTGGGAAAATTTCCCACTCTCAAGCAGGCGAAGCCTCTGGCAACAACTAGTATAATATAAAAAAGTTAAAAAAGCCGTGCGGATTTCATCACACGTGCGGAATTGCTCAGCACGCGAAGCCCCCGCTAATGTCCTTTTCATACAAGTATTTAGTTTTAATGCGTGAAATACACAAGCGGAATGCGGAGCGTGATATCGGGCAGCAGCCTGATATACGGAGCAATTCCGCATGCGTGATGAAATCCGCAAGATATCAAAAACACCCTAATGCGTCCAAACATCTCTAAAATCTACGAATGTAAAATTAAATTTTAAAGGTGTCGAGTTATGTTAGGAAACTTTCAATTCCAACTTAGGAATTGGAAAGGCGATTGACAGTTTTATCAATTAGAAACTTTTACCATATTGGGGAGTTGTGGGTGTATGACAGTTAGTCGATTCTTTTGGCAGCTCTATATTGCTCTTATGTAACTAGCTGCTGGGCCATAATCCAAAACATAATTTGACTAACCGTCTAGTGATTAGTGGCCCTGACTGCTATGCCGGAAGTCATGGATTCGATGTTCACCCAAGGAAAATGCTTGTGCGATGAGCACGATCATTTGTTCTGTGTCTGGGCGTAATAATATGTATGTATTGAGAAATATGTAATTATATTCGCACACTTGCTTACTACTTGATGTCGTATAATTATGATTCTCCCGCAAACTTTTTAAAAGTTTGCCTTCCTAACATGTTTAGAGTTTTATTTTACCATATTATACATTTTATTTTAACGAATTGTTTTATTATAGTTTATCATAATGACCTATCTTCAATTATTGACTACGTTCTCAATGGCCTATAACTTAAAAATTTACTATCAGAACGTTCGCGGTCTTCGAACTAAAACTCATTCTTTCTATCGTCAGATGTTACTTAATTCATATGATATCATAGTACTTACTGAGACTTGGTTATTGGATGGGATTTTAAATTCTGAGTTTTTTGATGAACGGTACATTGTTTGGCGCCGTGATCGGGATTACGTTTTAACCGGACAATCGCGTGGTGGAGGGGTACTTATTGCCACTCGTAGAGAATTATCAGTTGTTTGCCAACCTAATTTTCATTCGACCGCGGAGGACCTTTGGCTATCCATACGCCTTAAAAATTCCACCACCCGGAATATTATTACCCTGCATATTTGTGTTCTTTACTTATGTCAACAAAACTTAGGTCTTTCTTTCTCTTTACAACTTTCTAATTTTCTTGTTAAATTAAACCAATCAGTTGTTAATAATACTTCTGATGCCTTCCTCGTTATTGGTGACTTCAATATGAGTGGTATTAACTGGGTCCCATCTGATAATAATCTGTCACTTGTTCCATCGAATCCTAATAGTAATGACGAAATTTTGCTTTGTGATGAATTATCCACTCTTGGTTTTGGTCAGTATAACGTCGTACCTAATAAGAATGGTAGAATCCTAGATCTAGTGATTTCGAACGAAGTTGTAAATGTAACTGAATGTCTTAGCCCACTGGTGCCTATTGATGCCTATCACCCAGCATTATTAATTAATTTAGATCTAATTGTGATGCCACTCCTCGAGAGTGCGCCTCGTACTCAATTTTTGTTTGATAAAGGTGACTATGAATCTATTAACAGAGACATTGGCGCGACTGACTGGGAAACTGAGTTTTCATTACGCTCAATTGATGATTCCGTAAACTTTTTTAACCATTTTATTTTTGGTTTACAGACTAAATATATTCCACAGAAACTGACTGGAAATAAAAAGTATCCAACGTGGTATAGCGCATCACTTATAAGAACGATTAAAGAAAAATTTAAATACTTAAAAAAATTCAAAACATACGGTAATAAATCTGATGAATTAACATTTAAGCTTCTTCGTGAACGAGTGAAAGATTTGGAATCTCAATGTTACCGAAGCTATTTGAATCTAACTGAACAATCTATAAAAAATAACCCGAAATATTTTTGGACTTTTGTAAAGAAACGTTACAGTTCAAATGCAATGCCAAGCACCTTGAACTATAATAGTAATACTTTCCGAACTGGTGAATCTATTTGTCAAGCTTTTTCTGAATATTTCCACTCTACTTTTCTAAAACCTAGTGTTAGTCATCCAAACTCTTCTCCTCTTCTTTTTACTGAATCGTTGAACTTATCATCTGATATCTCCAGTATCAATGTTAACACTGAAGAAGTAATTACCTTACTACGAACATTGGACACATCCAAGGCACCAGGTCCTGACAATATATCATCCAAACTTCTTGTGCGGTGTGCACCTTCGATAGCGCAACCTATTTCAATTTTATTTAAAAAGTCCTTAAATACTGGTGTTGTTCCGCAAGTATGGAAATCAGCATTTATAACGCCTGTTCATAAAAAAGGTGTAAAAACAGACGTAGTCAACTACAGGCCGATATCTAAACTGTGTATCATAGCAAAGGTATTTGAAAGAATTATATATAATCAGGTTTATAATGCTCTGAAAAATTCATTTAGCTCGTTTCAACACGGTTTTTTGAAAGGAAAGTCTACTGTCACGAACCTGATTCTTCTTAATGATTTTATCACTGCTGCTATGGATAACGGTGAGCAGGTCGATGTCGTTTATACAGACTACAGCAAGGCCTTTGACCGAATTGATCATAGTATTCTACTTAAAAAGTTAAATAGTATGGGAATACGCGGAGATCTACTCAGATGGTTTTCTTCTTATCTTGTGAACAGGTCCCAAGCAGTGGTACTTAACAATTATATTTCGAGCTGGGTACCTGTTCCTAGTGGTGTGCCGCAGGGATCATTGCTTGGTCCTTTGCTATTTATTATCTATATTAACGACATCGACTCTTGCTTGACTTCATCCAAACTACTGTGTTTTGCTGATGATATGAAGATTTATGCTACAATATCATCGCAGATGGATGTAACAGCACTCCAAGATGACCTGCGCCGTCTTGAGGACTATTGTCTACGAAGCAAACTGGATCTCAATCCCGCAAAATGTTCGGTTATTACGTATTCTCGGAAGCGTTCAATTATTGCTGCATCATATACCTTATATGATCAAGTTCTACCCAGATCAAATTCCATTCGTGATCTGGGAGTTTACCACGATTCCAAGCTCAGTTTTGAGATGCACGTTGACGCAATAGTTGCGAAGGCATCTAAATCATTGGGTTTCATAATGAGGTTATCCAAGTGCTTCTCTCAAGCCAAAACTTTAAAAATTCTATACTGTACTTTTGTAAGAAGCCACTTGGAATACGCGTCTGAAATATGGAACCCGTGTTACCATAAATATATTAAACGCATAGAGAGCATTCAAAAAAGATTTATTAAATACTTATGTTATCATCAAAAAGTACCGTATCAGTCTGAAAATTACCTTAACCTCTGCAAAAAATATCACTTATTACCCTTGGTTGATCATCGCGAGATTTCTGATTGCATTTGTTTATTAAAAATTTTCAATGGTAGTATAAATTGCCCCGACATTTTGTCCAAATTTTATTTTAATACTCCTAGGAAGTCGAAAAGATTTAATCCACCTTTGCGTGTGCCCTTATCCTCAACAAATTATCGACAGAATTCGTACATTGTGCGTGCAAGCCGAAATTTAAATAAGTTGTGTAAACAGCATGATATTGATCCATTCCTAACTAGTGTGTCCTCGGTCAGGAAGTGCTTAAGCCGATTTTTTTAAATTTAATTTCTTATAATATTGAGGTTGTTATGTAATGCGAGCTTAAACTATTATTGATACTGTAGTGTATTCATTGATTGCGTTCTTTGAATTTAATATTAATTGTCTGATATTTATAAGTGAGGACTTGTTATTGGCTGTCAGTTTGTTTTACTGCTCCTTCTCTGTATTTTCTAGCTGTAAGTCTTCCATAATACTTAAATAAATAAATAAATATTGGTATAGAAGTATACTGAAAAACTGATAGCTTTCCAGTATTTGTATTACAAGCTCTGCTTAGTTTGGGAATAGATGGCGTTGTGTGATAGTTGTGAAATATTATTATTATATTCTCTGTATTCATTGTAACTTAAATATTAAGGATATAGTTAAATATTTAAATGATATTTATTTTGTAAATAGGTTTTTAAAAACACTTTTACATGTCATTTTTTTTTTCGTCAATTTGAACTAGATGAGAGATGAGGCCGGGAAATAATTAATAATAAAAAGAAATCCTTAAAAAAAACTGATTATATATTACTATAACTTTTTCCCTGAGACTCGCTGAGCATTACTGTCTTGGCACTGTCCTGGTGGCCACAGTTCACACAGGCCTTTTGCGTCACGACTGTTAGAAATATTGTGGCGGATTTGTCTAGTTGTTCTAAATTCAAATATTCATCAATTCCTCATATTCCAGGTTCCGCAGTAGCTGTAACGCTCTTCAGTAAGAAGATGAAGATGCACGACAGTTTCCTTGGTATTATAGCCACCGCTTGCAAGACAGTATCTGGTTACGTATATGGGTTGGCTCCAACGAGAGAGTGGTTGTATGCTGCCCCAGTCTTCGACTTTTTTGGAAACTCTGGAGCCATAGCTATCAGGTCTCTTGGCACTAAGGTTGTGAGGCAGGATCAAGTTGGTGAGTTGTTTAATTTAAATTCTATGATCATATTATTTATAAAAATAAATTTTGTATACAAATATAAGCATATGGAAATAGATGGAAGATCCTCATTCTTAAAGTGTAGGTATATTTGCCGTTATAAAAGTGTGTTTGGGTAAAAAAAAATAGTGCAGAAAGCTGAAGTTATGCTCAAAATTTAACTGAAAAAACATTGGTCTTTATAAATATACTTGTCTATAATTATAACTAACTAAGAAAAGGAATATTCTATACCTTGCCTTTTGTATACATAATTAGATTATGAGTGAGGTTAGTACTCGTAAATCCAAAAAAAAAACTCCTAACCAACGCTTCTTCGTCTACTTTAAAAATTATATTATCACCTACTAGTGGATATATTTACATAATATGAAGATATCTCCATAATTATATTATGCACATACAGCCTATTATATAAAATTACAGATTAACAATTTAATATAGTTCTCCCTTTGAATACCGTAATTAGAGACACAATAGAAAGACAATAGGTGTACGGACACCGGTCAATTGTATGATTTTTTCAAATAACATTTAACTGAGGAACTCAACAGAAAAGACCAGTAGACCCATAGCTTGTAGTTATTTCTTTATTGACTGGCCTGTAGGTCTAGTGGTTAGTGGCCCTGACTGCTATGCCGGAGGTCATGGGTTCGATTCCCACCCAGGGCAAATGTTTGTGTGATGAGCACGATCATTTGTTCTGTGTCTGGGTGTTATTTATCTATAATATGGATATATTTAGAAATACATAAGTATGTTTATCAGCTGTCTGATACCCATAACACAAGCTCAGCTTAGCTTGGGACTAGACAGTGTTGTGTGATAGTTGTGGAAATATAAATTTATATATATATATATATATATATATATATATATATATATATATAAATCTTTTAAGAATTCCAAATTCAGTGGTTCCTAAAATTAATAACTTTTAACACCGACCTTTTTAGACCTATATTGTATTCATAAGATATGAGTACCATTTAAATAGGGTTGAATAAATCAAAGTCATAAATCTCATGAATCATTTAGTAAAAGAATTGTTGTCATATCTGATACTGGCCCACGGGACTTATATATCTTAAGAAAACTTGAACTTATTTAAAAAAAGTTAGAAATATCAAAAATGATTCATGGTGGCTCATACTAAGAATAAATTTACACATATTTTATTCAGTACTTGGACTCTGTTATTGGACCCCTAGGGCTTTGTTTTAGGGTTCAAAGATAAGAAAAGACTATTTGATTAATCCAAAAATCAAACGAATAAAATTGTGAAGATTTTCAAGAAGAATTTTTACTTTTAACCTGAACCTTTAAAAGACAAATGATTGTAAAAGCCTTTAGATAAAGAAAACAGTTTTTAAAGAAAGCTTTAATATTTTATCGATATTCAAAACCTTCAGAAAAATCGGACTTCTGATCAACTTGTCATTACTTTTTATCTTTGAATTTATCTTTGCAGTAAATTATCTGGCTAATGGCATCTGAATATTTATTATATTTATTAAAATTTTCTGTCTGTAGTATTATCTCTGTGAAAATTGAAAACTATTTCAAGGAACACTACTATTGACGCCCTCTCTACTCTCAGGACAAAAAGTGTGTATTTCTCAAATATCAAAACTTTTTCTATATCAAAAATCATCAAAATGGTTTAACGCTTAACATAGAAACGTAATTAGAGAGATATTAAAACACAAATATTCACGAGTAATTTCGCATTTATAATATTACTAGTGTAATAATATTACTATTAGTAGTACTACTCGCCCCAGCTTTGAACGACGACAAAAAAAAAAAATTATGCATTAGCTTTTTCCGTTTATTGTTCCTCGAAATCAGTTGCATAGTTTAGGCGACTATGTAAAGATTATGTTTATGATTGTATGTGATTTTTGTGTTTATGATTTTTTTTTTGAGGTGATAAATCACTTAATGAGTTCTCCCAGTCCAGACTAAAGCGGGAAATGTGTCAGACTTATACTGACTAAAACCATACTTTTATCCTTCAGTTGTGCTTGTGACGATCAAGGGTTTCCTTTTTAGAAATTCCCCGCAGGGCATCGACCCTGCCAGGCCTGCTATGGACACGTGTTTGTGCCACAGATATATTTTTATACCTGTGATACGTCAATTAGGCTCAGACCGGCTAGTAGGTGTTTTCATTATATTTATTATATTTAATTGGAAATGTCCGAGCTCAATAAATGTTGAAAAACTATAGTAGGTACCTCACCTTAATAATTTGGAGATTTATTCGGTTTCATTCAATTAATTTATAAAAGTATATTTTTGTGGATTACTCAAAAATATGATTGAAAATTATTTAAAGATAAGACTTTCAAGTTGAAGATACTTGATTTAATAAACTTGAAGTATCGACCCTTTTCAGAAAGAACATCTTAAGTGGCCATTTGTATTTTTTGCAGAAATAGGTTTTCACTTCCATAATAAAAAGTACTGATATAAATATGATAATAGTATCTATTCTATTAGATCAGTAGTATATATTAAGTTATATTTTTTTAATTATGGAAGACAAACACATTCCTGCTAAGAACAAAAACTATCGCTTACGATGTTCTTCCAAAAAATGGGTTGATATGTTTTGTTCGCTGCGTTATACGAGTATGTTAATTTATCTTATAACTATACAACATTATTTTTAGTATATGCGAAACCTGAATATAGTTTGTTTAGAATCAGTAAATAAATCGATTCCAATATTTTTTGCACCATGTTATATTTTTCGCCAAAAATATTTAAATAAGGGCACAAATTGGACACCAAAACTAAGTACAACACAGGCCACGCTGGGTTATAACGGGCATTAGACGCCAGCAACCAGCTGGGTATGGGAGCAAAACAACCCCTTAGTCACTTGGATGATCCGGTGACCATGTAAGGACAACCAAGGTCACATAATAAGCTTATAACTTTGTGATTTTTCATGATATAGTTATGAAATTTTGTACATAGATTCTTTACATAAAAATACTAGACCCGTGTTTCGGGTTTCATATATAGGGTGACTGGTAATTAGTGAACGATACTTAGACTCGTGATTGTAGTTATGATAACAAACAACTTTTACTATGGGACCAAACCTGAAATCGCGAAAAAATTCAGCCAAATTCAGTACATTTTGACCAGTTAGGCGAACACAAATGTACTGACAAGCAGATTAAACTGTAATGTGTGTGTGTGTGTGTGTGTAAATTTATTTATTTTAGCCAGTAAGAGTCTGACACTATCTCCCGCCCCACCCAAGGGCGGAATTTGTCATTTGATGATTTTACCTACCATAAAAAAAAACTACAATATTAATAGATGTGAGAGGACACTGTAGACTGGTCAGCTTTGTACCCAAATCGCTGGAAAAAGCTAATCTACCTAAACAAAGAAGACAATATTATATTGGGTACGCCAATTTCCACCCGACGCAGGTCCTCATTAGACATGGCCAGTTCGGAAGGTTCCTGTTTCGGATTAAAGTAGAAAAAACGCCCTGTTATGATCACTGTCCAGATCACCTGGAGGTCACTGTGAAAGTCTACCCCGTTTGGGCAAAATATCGGATTGACCTTGTGGAGACCATCGGAGGCGGCGACCTCTTACGTCTGACTCTGGTCCGGGGCATGGTCCAGATCAAGGATAAATGGAAAGCGGCTACGGATCGATTCCTGGCCACCGTAGGCGCGGATTTACGCAGAAGACGAGCAATAGCTGGTTTACCATCTCGAGACGACAGTACATTGTGTTCCTCGTGCTCCTCAAAGAGATTTTGGCAAAGCTGAAAGGGCCATGAAGGGTCGATGCCTATGCAACGGGCAAATGCGGGATTACATGTGGGCTTTAGTCAGTAAAAGTCTGACTCACCCTCTCGCTCCACCCTAGAGCGGGAGAATGATGACACCTTAAAAAAAAGATTAAAATATAGTTAAACTGATATAATTATATACGGTTATTTTATCAATCTATAAAAATCAAGGTGAGAAACAAATAGTTTAAACATAAATTAATAATAACAATATAAAAAGCTTAGATAATAATATAAAAACAGACACGTGCAAAGCGTGGGCAGCTTAATTTGATGAAAACCCGGTCAAGTGTGAGTGAAGGCTACACGTTACATTAACTCTTATTAAAGTAGTTACGGCTTAATAATTATTTTTAGCCACAGTCTGAGTAGAGTTTTAAGTCAGAAATGTTTGCCATGAACTTCAAAGACGGATTTCTGTATTTCGTAGTTTTTCAACGAAGACAAGCTTGGTCAATTGGTCATCCATGTCTTTACTTTTCGAGTTCTAATTTTTATAAACAACTGATGCTCCTGAAAAACGCTATCCTGCCCGAAAGCTGCTTTGGGTCAGAAAAAAAAGGTTGAGGACCCGATTGCGGCGCCACCTACCGTTTCCAATTTTATTTTTGAACCATCCAAATACTCGTTGAAATTACTCACGAAATTCCAATTAAATTAGTCAGTTACATAAGAATAAAGTCAAGTCGAGATAAACTACAGCATTCTAACTTCAAAATCATTTTCCGGCGAAATTAAAAAGAAGCAGATTTTTTTCAGTTTGGTATTGACGCTATTCTGCACTCTGTAACTGCAGCAAAATGATTGCTTTCTATATCAATCTCGCATCATTATTCACACAGGCCAAGCATAGTTTTTTTTGGCCATACCTTACTTTTAAATCCATTCTATCAGAAAAAAAAAGGTTGAGGACCCGATTGCGGCGCCACCTACCGGGTCCAAATTTATTTTTGAACCATTCAGAGACTCATTGCAATTACTCACGTAATTCCAATTAAATTAGTCAGTTACATAAGAATAAAGTCAAGTCGAGATAAACTACAGCATTCTAACTTCAAAATAATTTTCCGGCGAAATTAAAAAGAAGCAGATTTTTTTCAGTTTGGGATTGACGCTATTCGGCACTCTGTAACTGCAGCAAAATGATTGCTTTCTATATCAATCTCGCATCATTATTCACACAGGCCAAGCATAGTTTTTTTTGGCCATACCTTACTTTTAAATCCATTCTATGTGATATCATATCCAACCAAAAAAAGTATTTTTTCCAAATACAACTAATGTTACATAGTCATACAACAAAGACATATATGGATTTCTAATAACCGCGGATCCTTAAGTTTTTATCAACCGCTGATGTCAGCTCCGAGGCATGTGGTTATTATTATAATCATCATCAACATAAACCACTAACCGGATTCTGTGTAAAAGATCAAGCGAAACATAATTTAAGAGAAAAAAAAATCGAATAATTATGTTTGTGGATCTTTTTATAGATGATGGGTATAAACATTTAAATGTATAGTACGAATTAGTAATGTGTTTATTCGTATTTGTTATGGAAATGCCACCACCACCGTGATAAGAAGTAAAAGTGCAAACAATTTGTCTGAATTTGCCCAGTGGCTATATAAATTTGCTATTGGTAAAAAAGACTTTTTCAAATTCGATAAAAAAAATAAACTGTATAAGATGCTCGAATTGAACAATGTCCTTGTTATCCGGCTCGAAGGTCCAAATTATGAAAATATTGTGTTTTCCAATACTAACGGGAAAACTGTAAAAGACGAAGTCAGTAGTTTATATATAAATAGTTTCCTTTTGTATATTATGTTACGAGAAAAATCCATGAATATCAACATATTTTCAATTTGCTATGCAGGATTAATGCATAGTCTTCTCTATTGTACACCAATACACCAATGTAGCTGTTTTGAAATTTAACTGAAAAAAAAAGTCTAAAGTTAGCTCTTAATCTATCTTAACACTAACACGCGGAAGTAATACAGAGCTTTTAAACCGCTAGTGCTAAGCTAGGTACCCTCCATCTGTCTCTTTAAAGTTTGTCCTAAATTCTTGCTCTTACAAAGTGTGACAGACATTGCATGTCTAGTTGAGTGAGAGAATTTAACTCATGTACAGCTGAGTAAATTGTATTTCCCAGCTACGGCTTGTCTAGATTATAGTGTAAAAAACATATACAAGTTTTAGTTTTGTTTTTATGCTTCATAAAATCTGCAAGATATTAAAAATACCCTGAGAAAATATGGAAAAGAATACGAAAAAAAATTCTAATACAACGCCATCTCTAATAAAAATTTAATTTTGAATTGAATTTTGCTGGTTTTGGGTAATGTCTGTAGATGGCGTTATTTTAGAACCGTTTAGTTGGACTATTAAGCAATAAATAATAATAATATATATTAGTTAATCATTATCATATAATAGTGTCAATGGCTACATTTTTATCAGAACTAAAATACCTACGCACTTATTTATTTTATCGAAAGTATTTTTTTTATTTTTATACATACATTTATTTAATACCTGTAATAACTTATGTTTGAAACCGCTTGATCCGTCACTCATCACTGAAGGTTCATTGGAAGACCAGCGTCAGACAGTATTTTTCTGTTTGGCAACATTGCTGAAATGAATCTTTTTTGGCGCAGCCGTGAGGCACACATAGTGTTGCAGTTTTTATTTATTTATCTTACGAGTATTTAAGTGTGTTATCCTGGTGACTGTCGCCAAATAAATATTTTTTCTTTCTTTCTTTCTTTCTTTCAATACCTACAAATTTAAAATCGCCGGGTCAGCTAGTAATAAATATTTATTTATATAAAACTCATTTATACAAGACACAAAGACCCGGAACACCCATCTGAAGGACATACAAATATTTGTTCCGTGCGGGAATCGAACGCAGTGCGGTAGACAATCACTCCACCACTGCGGCAAGCATGTCGTTTTTGTCATGAACATTAATCACAGGCTGCGATTATTTATTACTATTAGCTCAGTAACGTTACCGAAAGAAAATGCTGAAAAATATTCTCAACAAAATTGATTGATGGTATCAAGCCGTCCAATAAATCAATTAAGCAGGCTCCGTTTATAGGTTTGTGCACTTAACTAATTGCTCATTTTACTTGAATGAATCTTGAGTCATCTAGAAAACGAACCGTCTATTTTACATTCCTTCAGTAATAATGATTTTCAATATTTCAGTAAAGCTCTAACATTTTGCAATTTTGACATTTTAATTCGTTGAGACATTTTCACTTTGTCTAAAACCTCAGCAGATTTTATTTTTTTCTTTCATATGAACGAGTTCAATGACCTGTAGGTATTTTTCGGTCGTTGCGTACTAACTACCTGCAGATCATTGAACTCGCTCAGCTGACTTTTACTTAGAGAAATTAATTTCGTACATGCGTCTGTTAATTGGAGTTTTAGAAAAAAGGTACTTTATTTTTTAATTTTATCTTTACAAATCGATACTGTTTCATGTACCGGATCGACCCTCCATGGGATCCCCACCGCCTGTGTTCCCACGTTGTCGTCGTGGTGGGGCTTGCGTGTCTCTGTGATCTTGAGGGCTATGCCGGTAGAGCTACTCACGCCGGAAGGCCTCAAGGGAGAGACCAGACCAAGAGGAACACACACGGCGGAGTCCAGTCGGACCGCCACAGAGGGTGCGCAGTCTAGGAGCATCGGCTCAACCAGCTGTTGGTGCTCTTGGGCGGCGATTTTGGAGAAGTTGTTTCGCCTCCGGCAACATTTAACGGTGTATATCTACTTTATTGTATACGAAAACAAGGTTGGAAGTTACTAAACGCAGACCAAAGAATCACTAAACTGAAGTGGCAGTGGACATTGTTCACAGAACAGATTCTTATTGGAACCGACAGGTTCTGGAAGACTGCGTGTTGCAGAAACGGTAGTCCTTCATTCAGGTGGATCAATGACCTGTTGAGGGTCGCAGAAATTCAACGAATGCGTGACGCACAGGATCGGTTGTTGTGGCGAGACTTGGTGGAGGCCTATGTCCAATAGTGGACGTTTTTCGCCTGAAATGTTGATTATACTCAAAGACAATAAATAACGTAATGGAAAACTTAAACTAAAAACATACAATAGGTGGCACTATCGCATTTTGTGATATCTTCCAGGAAACCTGGAATGGACAGTGATTGCCTTAGTTAAATCACAGTGAAACTTTTAATATGGTAATTAGCTAACCCGCACCCGCACCCGCATCTTATAATTCATGCAAATTAGCTGATTTTGTTCTCAGAGAATATCCGGATGTAAAAAGTTTCACACTCTGTAACTTCTACTGACTAAAATTTAAAAAAAAAATGTATTATAAACTTTACCTTTCCACGGGAACTAGATAAATGCGGTTGTATTTCTACAAAGTAGTTCCTGAAGCCTTCATTTTAGCTCTGTCAGAATATTTATGTAATTTAAACTATTTACTGACTAGCTTTATTCTTGAATAGCTAGGTTGGATTTTCGAATCGGGTTCATGTTATTGGATTGGTTCATCAAGGTTATTCTTGAAGATATCTGTTTCAGCATATCGTAGGGAGAGTTGGAAATAGTAAATTTTGACTAAAGTTGTACATATTTATAGAAAAATAAAGTATATGAAAATGCTCTAGTGTAGCGACATCTATGGCGTCAAATAAGAACTAATCCTGCATCGCGCAAGTAAACTTATCCGCGCAATTTGAACGTATGTATACTCTCTCTCACTAGACGTAACATCCGTCTGGTCGGAGGATCCTCCCTTTTCTTGTTCCGCAAACCTCCAAACTATGTAGTTTCAATCTTTACTTTGATGCGTAAAATGAAACACTAATATGAATAATTACTGAACTATTCGTCTTTTCGTTGAAATTCGAATATGTTTCTAAAATGTAAGGATGTCTAAAAAAGAATTATTAGTGTATCTTGAATAAATAAAAAATATATCTTAGAGAAAAAATTAGTAGAAATATGAAAAATACGTGTTTTCCTTCGAATTTTTTTTTACCTACTGAAAATGATGTGATAGTTACATTTTTTTTTAAACAGTCCGCAACCTTAATCTTAATCTTGACACAAGTAGAGAAAGTTTGTCATATCGGCCGAGGTAGAACTCGCACAAGCCGTGGGCAATGGTTATGAAACAGAGTGCTGAAGTGACAAATTTTCACGAGTGTAAAACAACGTCTTTTCAGTTTTGAAAAAGTGTATTGAAAAATAAATGTAGTCACGAGAAAAAGTTAAAAAAAAAAAATCACTTTGAAAAGATTGTGCTTATGTTATATGACGCTATAATAATGTTATGTACTTACGTAACTTTCTAATAAAACTAAAATTAGGTCAAATAACTGTTTTTTCTTTTCAGGTAAAATCTGTTCGATCATCGGATTCGTCGAGACGCTGATACCTGTGATCTACATACCGTTGTACAGCAAATTATTTTCCAACACCGTAGAGACTTTGCCCGGGGCGGTATACCTGCTGGGTGGAACCATGACGATACCGGCCTTCCTTATATTTATGTGAGTATCAGTTTCTAATATTATAAGTTACTCATCAAGTTAGTCTGCGTTTGCTTGAAGAGGATGAATATGATAGCCAATGGGGCCAAAAGGTTCTGGAGTGGCTTCAGCCCAGCACAGTTGATGGATGTCGCATGTTTTCGAATGATTGGTTCTTGAACACGTTGGTTTCCTTCACGATGTTTTCTTTCGCCGTTTTGAGAGAGGTGCTGGTGAAATAAATTAGGTACACAAAATAATGGGCCTGACTGGGTTTGAACCCGCGACTTACAACTCGTAAATGCTCCTACTCGCTTTCTGATCCCTCCACTGCTCCTATGTGATATAATTTAATAAATAATAATAATATTTAAAAATAATATTATTATTTTATAAAATAATAATAATATTATTATTAAAAATATTACCTAATAATATTTTAAATAATAAATATGTTATTATTTTATAAAGTATTATTATTTATTATTATATATACCTAATATCTAGATGTATAGTACTGATTGTCTATAAGTCAAATTTCAGTAGACATTTTCACATTACTCAAACTTACGTAGAGTATATTTAGAAGTTAAAACCAACAGTATCTTCCATATTGACAACTAATACATCACAAAGAACCACAAAGTAGATACTTCAACTCACAAAAACCAATTGATTGCTCTTGGAAAAACTGAATGGCTCAAAAAGGTCGAGGCTGTTTCCAATCACGTAATCAGTATATTACATGACGGAATTCTGCCAAGTGCCTGGTTTAAATGGGTTTTTAAAATTGATCACGTTATTCGGTCAAAGGCCGATCTCATGGGCGTTGGTGGTGAATTTCTAATTGACATGTGTTAAAAGTGTGGTATGCAGGTTTTTTTTCGGTGGGTAAAAATCATCCAATGACAACTCCCGCCCTCGGGTGGAGCAGGAGATAGTGTCAGACTCTTACTGACTAAATAACCCACCCTGTTCCTAAATTGTCTTTCATACTAGGGCCGAGACTTCCTCTCAGAAGCGTACCCTTGGTCCCAGTAGGCTTCGACCCATCTGCAGGGTCCCTACGATGTGGTATGTGGGTTCTATAGCTTACTTTAAAGAGTAGGTAGGTAATAGGCGCTCTATTAAGGTTCCGGTGTGGTTTTTAAAGAGTTCACGGAAATGATTCCAGAGATCTCTGTGGTTGTTTTAGTGAGGTAAAAATATCGCACTCTCTAAATTATCTGTTGGCCATCGAAGGACTGAAACAGTTTGCCTGCTACGGCCTTCAAGTCCTCTTATAATTTAGGTATCTTCGAGGCTAGAATAAACTTTTAATAAACCATCAACGATTGCATCATTGCTTACCATTAGTTGGGTCGCAGTCAAACACTAGTTTATATCATTTAGAAAAAAAAGCCAGATATTTTTTAAAGGCTTCCCCTGTAAAAATTGTCAAAATGTACGACAGAAATGCGGCTACAGAATCCTAGCACTCAGAAAAATATGGAGAAAATCACAATTTCTTTTTTATATTAACGTAAAGATGTTTTGAAATACAATTGAAAAAACAATTACAAAAAAATATTTAGTTCTTGCCCGTGACCTTTCCTAAAGAATCGTTCAGTTTTATAAACGTGAAAGAATTTTCGTACGTCCTATAAACAAAATTATTGAATGGTGTTCGATAATATATTTTATTCTTTTTCTTTTTTCTTTGACACAAACTAGCGTTGGTTGAAAACAGGCGTTGACAATGACATCCAAAAGATTGAGGTCGTGAATTTATTTTTACTAAATTAGTCAGTCGCATACTGGAAGAACATTGTACCTAAAAATAATAATAAACATTTAATTATAGACATATCAATATAAAATAGAGTCATGACGAAGTATTTTTTATATTGGATTATAAAGAACTTATTTACATATTTACTCACTATACTAACATAATATATCGACCGATAACTTAGCAGGGTTGTGGAGCCCCACAGTACGACCCATTTCACACGTATGAACGTAGGCGTATCCCAAGAAATCCTTTTTTACTACTCTGCTACTCTTTGCTTCGACAACGAAAGAGGCGATGAGACATATAACAACCCGAAAAAAAAACCCACACTGGGCCCATGTGGTTTATTATGGCTAATTCCACTCTTAGATACAAGACCTGTGTCTCAATAATGGGAATATTATAAGGCTGATAAACATAGGAATATAAAATATCTTTGCCAATTATGATGAAGTTTATTATGCCTATAAAAACCTGGAGATTTTATTTTTTTCATTTTACGCTACTTTGTATATATGCTTACACGTACCAACTATTACAAAATACTGTTTATGTACTTAATTATTTAATATATTAGTCCCACTAATATATTGACCTTATCCTAAGGTACACATTACTCAAATCACTCGTAATCCAGTTCTGAAATTTATTCAGACGGAGTCTCGGGCTTTAATTTTTTTCAGAAATCAAATGCGCGTTCATTTTGTTCAATTGAGTTATTGATGCTTGTCATAATTTTTTTTTTTTTTGCAATTTTTTTATTTATTTTTCTTTAACATATAAATTAATTTTATTTACTTATATTAAATAACCTAAATTTAATCTATGTTTACAAAAACTAAACTAAGAATGTAAACTAGACATAACTATGTACATATATAATACAAAAACACCAAATACACTCAGGCGTCGAAGTACTCCTCCACATCGCTGTCATAATAATTATGTTTGACGTATTTCAAACCTAAAATAAATCATTTCTTTTTAGCCTGTTTTTTGAGATGAAATATGAGATAGACGCAGTAAAATTTGTCACTAGACTAGAAAATAAAATATTTACCCAATATTACCTTTTTAATAAATTTGGGAAATCATCAAAATATATCTTCTACGTTCTTTATTGTACAACTTTATACACCGTTTAAAAAGTCATATATCATAAAAATGTAGATATTGACCGGAGCGGAAACGTCACTTAAAACTTTGTACGCTAACTCGACTCGATTCCAACTTTTCAACAAGTTTCTTAACTTAGTAATGGACTTTAATAGGTAACCGCAGAGCCAATCAATTTACTTCAATGCATTCAACTCATTTTAATTTTATGGAAAAAGATTTTCGGGAAATTTCAATTAATTAAATCTTACGTTTTCTAAGAAATAACCACATTTTTATAGTGCCAATTACTTTACTCTTTATTTGCAAAAAATTACGCATTTTTTCTAAAAGACAGAATGATGCCAGGGTTTCTATTAAATCTGGGCTCACTTTCCATTAGCTATGTTCCTTATATCGTTGGGTAGATAATTTTGAGCTAAATAAAGGATAGGTTACTACTTACCACCAAGTTCACAAGCACCAAGTTCCAATTTTTAGTCCGTTTAGAGTTAAAACAATCAATCAATCAATACGTATAATAATAACGAAACACGTTACATCACGTACCATTAAAAATATCTAAAGGGCCTCTGCGAGTTGGGCTCGGTTTCTCGTACACCTTCCAAAGGACCAGGACTTCAGTGTTCTGAGATATATTGAAACGTATACTAATAATAATAGTTTAATAGTCAATTACTTATTTGTTGCAAATAAAAAAATTATAAGAATGTATTTTGTGATAAAATGGTTAATTTTTTCACTCGCTTTTTACTTTTATCGTCCTCCTCTATCGTTGATGTACTCACAAATATGTAAACTCAGATACACAAAATTACCAGACCTGTAACAAATTATCAACTATGTCTCTGTAGGCCATAAAAATATTAGTTCTGTGCAGGATTTGTACCCACGAAACGCAGCATCCAATCGCTCTACCACTTCAACCAACGGTGCCATTTATAGAGCTTTTTGTAATTTTTATTTACTTTCTACGTTTCAGAGCTCTCTACGTCATGCACAAACGACAGGAACGGGATACAGTGAAGAACCCAGCAGCCAAGGAGGCGTATGCACATGACAATGACGTCACCGCACTTTAGTTGACAGACAATTGATAACAGTAAAATACGAGATTGAGAACAAAAGTGTTCAGCCATGACAATAGAATACTATCTTTTGACAGTGACTTAGCCCGCGTGGAAGTCGGTTTCTCCATACAGACTCCCAACCCCCGTTTTACCCCCTTAGGGGTAGAGTTTCGTAATCTGTTCTTAATGGACGTCTACACCCTATAAGGAACTTACCTGACAAATTTTAAGTTTGTCTGATATTTCGTGATTAATGAGTGAGTGGTATTTCGCTTTTATTTATATAGATTTAAAATTTCTCACTAAGCCAATCCGTCGATATAAGTATACCAGAGTTGATCCCAAAGTATTATTATAAATTTTGAATATTATGGCAAAGGGCCAAGCTCTCGGTTCTGGGCCGATTTTTCGGTTCCCAGGAAAGAAAGTCCCACCATCCCCTTTAAAGTAATTTATCTTCTATAATTTTTATACTTTTTAAATAGCTAGATTAGCATTTTAAGAGTATTCTAATCCTCAAAAAAGTTGGCAACCAGTTAAAATTTATGCGTATAAATGTGGACAGTTAATTTTGCATTTGTTCTCCGATAAAAAACAAAGACAATGTTCTAATGTATATTTCTTATTTCATAACCTAGCGTGCACCTGAAAAGATTGCATATTGTGGCATCAACTTCGCCTTATGCTTCCCCATTTTTCATGTCAACTGCAGCCAAGGAAACTAATTATTTTTCTTGCACCTGCAAGCAAATTGCTTGCAAGTTAAATTACATTGCGGGGTACAACTGATAGATCACATTATACCTACTTCACACATTATACCTAATGCAACTCCCATGAAAACTTACGGGTTGAAACGTAGCATATGGTTGAATGTCACGACAATTGATAGTCTATTTTTTTATACGACAGGTTGATTCGAGCTTATAATATGGTGAAATCAAACGTTTTACTAGAAATAAGGTTTTTTATATTATTTTTCTATTATTCCATGTTCAAACAGCTGCAAAAACATAGCAATGAACATTCACTTACACTTTTCTTTCAGTATGAGATATCGTGTGTTTTGGAATTAGTTGTCTGTTACAGAACTCTAGGTTAGTCTAGAATTCTAGATGATAGGGTGAACCCAAATGAACTATCTCCTTGTGTACAAACTGTTCATTTTTCTTTCAATCAAAGTAAATGATGCCGAATGTCAATATCAAACATTATTGGATCAATTCACTAATGTATTCATTTGGCACTTTTCTGTCATTCCATGTTTAAATATTTCATTTTCAGTGAACGACGCACAAAAACCAAAAAATAATAGATTTGGTTCCGCGTTTAATGACATTTGAAGGTATTGGGAGGTGTCAATCGTGGTCAACAATTTATTTCCATGATTAAAATATGAACAGCGAATTAAATACAACGAATCTACAAGCAACACAGTGAATTATAAGTTTGTGATAAAAGGTTTTTTTTTTAAGAATAAGATTAAAATAAAATTATTATTATGATTAAGGATGTGGATATGCCATAACTCACGGTTCGTGAAATGAACAGGTTTTTAAAACCTGAGAGATTAATATAATTAAGAATATATTAAGTAAATATTTTTATGGTAATTTCAGTTTATTTTACTCCTTCCGTCAAGGTCAAATGCGAGATTTTATATAATCTATGGTAATATACGAGTATATATCCACAACTATCACACAACACCGTCTAGTCCCAAGCTAAGCAGAGCTTGTGTTATGGGTACAAAATAGCTGATAAACATACTTAATGACATATTTGGGTAAAATCGTATCAGATGTTTATCTAGGATATAATTAATTACCTATTAATTGTAGAACTCGGTATAGTCATCATCGACGGCCAGCTGGACCGATGACCTGGGGGGGGGGGTTGTGGGAATCCGATGAATACGAGACGCACAGGAGAAGCCTTTATATAGCTGTACGCCTTTCAACTGAAATGATGATGAATATTGTTTGAAGTAGGTAATCACCAATTGCCTTCTGCCTCTCTAGGGTGCAGCGAGACGGCAAGTCAGACTTTTACTGACCAAAACACACAACTGTTATTCAGTTGCCATGTACGGTGTTGCAGGATCACGGTATCTCTTTCAAAAAATTCTCATGGCCTTAGCGGGCATCCACACCAGTGGGCCCACGGAACAGATGAAATCTGTGAATGAAGTCTGTGCGTAACAGATGAAATCTGTTCTGTGACTGGGCCCCTTACGGTTTTGGCCGCGGAGAGGTATTGGTGGTTTTGCGGTTTGATATAGTATTTAAGACTTCCGAGTTAGTTTTCAGGACGGTATCTAACTCAGAAAAGAAGTATTTGAACTTGAGTTTAAACACTTCTTTTCTGAGTTAGGTCTTTTTATGATAAAGCGAGAGCAGTGGTGGCCGAGTGGTAACGGCCCCGACTTACGAATTGTAGGTCGCGGGTTCAAACCTGGCTAGGCGCATTACTTTGTGTAATTTATATCTCAAAACGGTGAAGGAAAACATCGTGAGGAAACCGGCATGTCCTAGAACCAAAAAAATTCGAAGGCATTTGATATCCACCAATCCGCACAGGGCCCACGTGGTGGATTACGGCCCATTCTTTCTCCTAGAGAGGAGGCCTGAGTCCCAGCAGTGGCAATATTAAAAGGTTGATGATGAACATGATGATGATTAAGCGTGGTCATGGACAGAGTGTTTTTAATTGTGGACTATATCATATTAAATCTCTTTTGCGTTTCTCGCTGTGTCAAATTTTTTTTTTGTTATGTTATTAGTTTTATCATGTGATCAGTCCTGTGGACTATAAACAGATGAGATGTAGTCTGGATAGCTTGTAGGCTGCTGCCCCCTGCGGGGCCTGCCCTTCCTGAAATGAAGTCACGAGACTTATGTGTGACTTTTCTGGTCAAAGATGTCCCGCCGCTTCTTCAGTTGACGAATACTTTCGGGAATAGTAAGCTGTCCTGCTAGTTGGTTTGGGTGCTTTTGGAGATGTGACTTGTAGTTAGTACCATGGCAATTGATCACCTCTTTAACCATTGGCACATTCAGAATTTCATGGATCTCTTCTGTTTTGATGAACCAAGGTGCATTAGATATCTGCTTTAGAATGCAGTTTTGTGCCCTTTGAATTATCATAGTGTTGGAGTCGCATGCTGAACCCCACAGTTCAATGCCATAGGTCCAGATTGGTTTCAGGATAGTTTTATAAATAAGAATCTTGTTATCGATTCCTAGTTTTGCGTTTCTACCTAGCAACCAGTAGAGACCTCTATATTTTAAATTCATCTCGTCTCTTTTTGTTTGGATATGTTTTTTCCAGGTGAGTCGGCGGTCCAGGTGTAATCCCAAGTATTTAACTGTATTTTGATGTGGAAGTTGGGTACTGTTGAGAGTAACTGGAGCACAGTCCTCTTTGCGGAGTGTAAAAGTTATGTGCACTGATTTCAACACGTTGGCTGCGATTCTCCATTTACTCAACCATTTTTCCATTTTATATAGTCCTGTTTGCAGGAGCTCTGAGGCCCGAACTGGACATGGGCTTGAAGCTATTAGAGCCGTATCATCTGCAAAGGTCGCAACTGTGATCTCTGGGCTTTGTGGTAGGTCAGAAGTATACAGGGTGTACAAGACAGGCCCTAGGACAGAACCTTGTGGCACTCCTGCGGTGATATTATGGAAATCTGATGTGCAGTTGTTTTCTTTGACTTGAAATAGCCGGTTGGACTAGATAGAGGCATAATATCTTTATTATTATTATATATAAATAAAATCCAATTATTACACAATTGTAGGTACTTGATTTCTACATATCTCTGTTTGGTTTTTCTAGTTAGGTTCTCAAATAAATATAAACACAGAACATAGGTTATCTAAAACACGTATAACAATGTAATAAAAAATATTATCTTAAGTCCCGTAATTATTGTGTACCTAGTTGACCATTCAAGGCCGAAAGATATTTACAAGCAATCCTTTCTTATCCTTACAACAGCAACATATATAGGGTGACTGGTAATAAGTGAACGATACTTAAACACGTGATTGTAGTCATGATAATAAACAACTTTTACTATGAGACCAAACCTGAAATCGCAAAAAAAAACACCCAAGTTCAGTACGTTTTGACCACTTAGAAGAACACAAATGTATTGACCAGCAGATTTTTTTTCGCGATTTTATGTTTGTAATAGTAAAATTTGTTTGTTATCATGACTACAATCACGTGTTTAAGTATCGGTCACTAATTACCAGTTACCCTATATATTTAAATGTTGCCCCTCAGCCTAAATGCACCCGAGTAAGCCTAAAGTTACTCCTCTATAGAGGGTGGCATAAGACTCCCAGACCCAGAATAATGATCTGCAGGTCATATTTGGACTGGCCTTTTGGTCTAGTAGTTACTGGCCCTGACTGCTATGCCGGAGGTCTTGGGTTCGATTACCACCCAGGACAAATGTTAGTGTGATGATTACGATCATTTTTGTTCTGTGTCTGGGTTTAATTTATCTATAATTAGCTTTTGCCCGCGGCTTCGCTCCTAGTCTACCCTACTTTACCCTACTCTCCCCTACTCTCCCCTACTCTACCCTACTCCACCCTACTCTACCCTACTGTAGCCTACTCTTTCTTATATCAATAAATGAGCAGGTCTTGGGGTTTCTTTTTTACTTATCGTTAAAAATAATCCTATGTCCTTCTCCCGGCTCTAAGCTACCATCCACCAATTTTCAGCCAAATCGTTTCAGCCGTTCTTGAGTTATAAATAGTGTAACTAACACGACTTTCATTTATATATATAGATATGTATGTATTTAGAAATATATATAAGTATTTTTATCAGTTGTCTAGTACCCATAACACAAGCTCTGCTTAGCTTATTATAATTTAGGTGTCTTCAAGGCTAGAGTGAATAGGCTCTTAATAAACTAGTGCGCCTCACCATCAACGATTGCATCACTGCTTACCATCAGGTGGGATTGCAGTCAAGCACTAGTTTTTAGTAATTCATATTATTATTTTAAATTTTCAATCGAGCGCGTGATTTATATATTTATGATTGCTGCGAATAACACTGTTGATTGATTTTCTATTATTTAGTTGTTTGTTATTTCAAATAAATAAAATAAAAATATTTGTTCCGGACGAGAATCGAACCCACGATGCACAGCCCAGCAGTCTACTTCACCTCTTTACCCCAGCACTAACCGTGCGGTCTATCTATTTCTAAATCGTTATTTTTTTATCACTATATACTTGACCTGCAATCAGACCTGCAATAGTATCAAATGAGCTATTACTATCTTCATTGCTCTCACACAAATATACAGTCAACAGAATTCATTGGTAACAATTTAATATTGACAGTGCCTTTAATAATATTGCATTTATATAAGATGCTTTTTGTAGTGAAAATTTTTCAACCAACTTTAAAAAGGAGGAATATTTAGGAGGCTGTATCTATGTATTTTTCTTTTCAACCAACCATACTACCTACCTAAATTTGTTAAATTTCTTTAATAGATTTTCAACCTTATCACAATTAAGGAAGGTTAATGTTCGATTGGTAAAATTTGACAGATTGAGTTAGATTGATGTGCTGGCGTCTGTACCTATATATGTTCACCCATTACTCGGTTAATTGAAGATCGATGTTGGAAAAAGTATTTTCAACAGACTTACTCAAAAACCCGCTCTTATCCCACCGCTTGTAGACACACAATGGACTGTTTCCCACACTAGTGCGGAAAAAAGCGAGTGCTGGCCCCCGCCACAATTTTATCGTACGAGTAATAAAACTGTTTATCTATTAGATCCCCCCACGAGTCATAAGTGTATTAAAAATGTCGCTGCAACCCTCGGCTCCATAACACACTCGCCTACGACTCGTGCAAACTCCGCCTCGGCCGCAATGACAAACTTTTTGCACTTGTATCAAAGCGTACTATTTTTATTTATAGATCCCGAATACTAGTACCATAAAAATATTGTTATGATCTGATAATGAACTTCGAAAATATGGAATAATAATAATAAATTTATTTCTCATCACAAATGTTCAATTAATAAATACTTAATCTAATAGAATAAACGCAGACATTTGTGAGACTGACTGAAGGAAGTGGGGAAACCGATCTGATGATGAAGCCGAAGATATGCACCGAAACTATGTAATAAATCATGTTTGGGGTTATTAGATTGTCATGAGATGCTATCTGGCTATAAATTGATATCGAACTGACCTGATGATGGAACTGAAAGGTGGAAGGAATTTAAGTTTGGCTGAGGGGTTATGATATAAGGTTGACTGTACGTCCATTAACCCTGCCCTCAGTCAATGTTAGGGCACAGATTACTACGTTCGTTAGGGTAGTATTACAAATGCAATGTCAACAGAGCTATTTGTATCATGTTCACATCACACGAGATGTGTCCATAAATAAATTGTCCGACAATATCTACATATACGTATATTAAACATTGAAGACGCAGCTACAAAAGAGAGATACTGCAGAAGACAATCTACATACAAAGCGCGCTCGAGCAACACACACATAGACACCGCTCACGGACACGATATCTTGTACGTGACTAAACAGTGCTAAACCAGTGCTAAATCACAGAGTACTTTTTCTAGAGACCGCCGAGCGTAGGTATAAAAAGTTAAGTAAATACATGAGATTAACTTCTGTACCTATCTATTTTGTGACGCAGCGTTGGAGGGCCTCCCACAAGGTGCATCGTTGACCAGTACCTCTACCATGAGTTATAAGCAATAGTATTCGTCGCTACTCGATATCGACGCCGTAAATATTTTGTATGGCAAATTTTGGTTTTACAAGTGACCGCTAGAGGCGCTGCAAAATTGGATGGTGGATGAGAGACGCACAGGAGCGTTCGTTGTGGTGACACTTGGTGGAAACTATGTCTAGCAGTGGACGTCTTTCGGCTGAAATGAAGATGATGATGATTAAACTTTATGTATCTTATATAATACTAGCTGTGTGTGCCCGCGACTTCGTTCACGTGGACGACGGATCTTATCAATGAGTTTTTGGGTAAAGTGCTATTTGTGTGTTATCTACCGAGCATACCGGTATTAACACTTCTGTCCGGCGCGAGCCCTTTGTGGATAATTACAATAGAAAACCAATTGTGTCTCATTAGCGGTGATTAAGAATATGATATCTTTTCTCGTATAATATAAAAATGAATAGCTGTTCGTTAGTCTCGTTAAAATTCGAGAAACCCTGGACCGATTTGGTTCATTTTGGTCTTGAAATATTCGTAATAGTTCAAGGAAGGTTTAAAAGGAGAGAAAAAAGTATTCATTGATTTATATATTTATAATTAGGTGGTACGAAGTTTGCTGGGTCAACTAGTCTTCTTATACTCGTAAATAAAAATGTATAGCTGTTCTTTAGTTTCTTTAAAACTCGAGAACGGCTGGACCGATTTGGCTAACTTTGGTCTTGAAATATTTGTGATACTCCAGAGAAGGTTTAAACGGTGAAAAAATATGGAAAAATTCATGAAAAAAAATCGACTATTAGGCGATACGAAGTTTGCGGGGCAGCTAGTAATAAGTCCCGCGCGCCTCAAGGAGTTGTCAGCAAACTGTAGGGGTCCAGCAGGGCCGAAGCCTACTGGGGCCAAAGGTTATGTGAGACTGTCACCAAAGGCCCCAGGATAAAGGCAAGGAACGGAAAGGTAGGTTTTTAGTCAGTAAAAGTCTGACACTGTTTCCCGCCCCACCCAAGGGCGGGATTCGTCATTGGATGATTTTACCTACCCAAAAAAAAAAAAAAAAAAAAAAGCTAGTAATAAGTAATTTACTTTAAGAGATCATATTTAGTTTTGATTAAGTTGAAGAGATAATAATGAAAACCTGGATGGAAAGAGGCCAGACGGGATGACCATAATTCCCTGGAAGTTGGGTAGGCCTTTGGTGTGGGATGCAACTTGTGTCGACACCCTTGCGCCATCCCATCTTCTGAGTACGGCAGGCTGTGCTGGTGCGGCTGCTGCAGGTGCAGAAAACCTCAAACGGCGTAAATATAATAACCTTATCGGTAGTTACATGTTTGAACCGTTTGAGGTTGAAACACTAGGGCCATGGGGTCCGAGCGCTCATCGAGTTGTTCGTGACATCAGCAAACAGCTGGTCGACTCTTCGCGTGAACAGAAGGCTGGGCTTTTCTTCGGTCAACGAATCGAAAAGTGCCCAGAACGCTGGCAGCATTGCCACGTTGGGTGGCAATGCTGCCAGCGTTCTGGGCACTTTTCCCATTGATATCGATGTGGATGATTTTTTTGATGACCAAAAAGTTCTTTTTCTACCCGTTTGTACATATTATTATTTTTAATTTGTATATATTTCTATTAAGTTTTATATAGAACTAGATTTAATTATTATTAATATTGTAAATCATCATTAAAGAGTTGTCTTGGTTCCAAGTAGGAACATGCAATAAAAAAATAAAACAATATAATTCAGTTAATGAATGCAGTTGCAGAAAGTAAGGTTTAGGATTTGGTGATCATTGATAATTTCGACGTAAGATTTTCTTCTTTGTTTCTTTTACTGAGTTTATTGCTAACAATTGTAACAAGGAAGTTCTTTTTTTCTCTTGATACCTATTTGATCAGTAAGTTCAATATAAAGTGTGACGGCGTATTTCGTTCTCTCTGTCATGAAAAAAAAAACCTTAATATATGTATAGCGCTTGAATTGTATGGATTTTACTAATAACCCTAGAATAAAAGAGAACTGAGTGACTTGAGTGTGTAAAAAAAGGTTAACGTAGATATGTTTACCTGATTTTCGACGGTGACGAGCTTTAGTCAAAAAAAAAAGTCCAAATAGCAATAAGTATAATATATGTGAAAAAAACGTCCAAATAGCAATAAGTATAATATATGTGAACTTGCTACATTTCGGACGGCAGGCACTCTTGCACTTTACTTCATGAAAACTTGCAATTGATTTTAAGTAGAGTTTGTTTGCACCTACGAAGGTTTTTTTATGGTATGTAAAATCATCCAATGACCCGCCCTTGGGCGGATTGGGAGATAATGTCAGACTCTTACTGACTAAAGACTACACTGTTTCTTCTTCGCCTTAGTTCCAGGGCCCTGTACCTCTACCATGAGTTTTAAGTAATAGTACTCGTCACTACTCGATATCGACGCCGTAAATATTTTGTATGGCAAATTTTTCAGCGCCTCTAGCGGTCACTTGCAGAACCAAAATTTGCCATACAAAATATTTACGGCGTCGATATCGAGTAGCGACGAATACTATTGCTTAAAACTCATGGTAGAGGTACATATTGTATGCATTTTCATACCTCCCCAGAGCTACTGGGCCCCTGCAGTTTGCGGACAACTCCTTGATGCACCTACGTAGGTACTTATTTCAGCAACGCAATCAGCAGCAGCAGCAGTTGGAATTGAAAAATTAATTTATTGTTGGATTGCCCATTTATCGAAGAGTGCTAAGGCTATAATAATATAATATTACAATAGGAGCGAAGTAGTTACTAAAAACACGGGTGAAACATCGGGAGTCAGTAAGTTGGTAAAGTATATATATAAATAAAGAAAATATGTACTGAGGTTTTAGACAAACTGAAAATAACTCAAAGAAAACTGTAGTCAAAATTTAAAAATGTTTGACATTTACTGAAATACTGATCACGCTATGATCGATAGTAGTAGAGCAGTAACCATTAAGATGCGGGTAAAACCACAGGAGAAGACTAGTGTTTTAAGTAAGTGTGATAAACTAATAGGCTAAAAAGTTTATTCTCACTTAAGAAACCATTAAATGCATTCTTAAAAAATTCAATTGAGGTTAAATACTTTCCTAAACTCAAGGTATGCATAAAATAGTACCCAATAGTAATTATATTTATCTGTCCCAGTTTAAATGCATTCTGTATTACTGCCCCGAGGGTTGCCACTTTTGGTCTTTTATACAAACAAAAGAGTATCCACCCTTACATTGTTCGGTAAGGCCCCTCTTTGAGGCGTAGCTGGAAAGGCCCCACGGCGTCGTCACCTTCCGCTTGGCGCAGGTGCTTACCGAACACCGTACCTGTACAAGATTCGTACGGAGACGACGCCCGGATGTCGCCACTGTGCGGAGCGTCCGGAGGACACGGTGGAGCACACAGTCGAGGTGTGCCCCGCTTGGGAAGAGCATCGCCGTGTCCTTGTGGGGGCGATCGGCGGCAGCGATCTCTCGCGCCGGGGTTTGGTTCAAGCCATGCTCCGGAGCGAGGAGGAGTGGCAGGCGGTCGCCTCCTTCTGCGAAGCAGTAATGCTAGCAAAGGAGGAGGCCGACCGCATCAGGCAACGGCGTACACGTCGCCGCCGCCGCCGGGATTCCGATCCCGATTTCCGGCCACCGTAGGCGCGGGCTCGCGGACGGCGGGCAATGGGTAGCTCGCTGTCCGTCCGTCCGGTAACAGACCGGTCCGAGCTCAAGTCGTTTACGGCGCGCACTGTTCCCGCGCGCCTCAAGGAGTTGTCAGCAAACTGTAGGGGCCCAACAGGGCCGAAGCCTACTGGGGTCAAAGGGTATGTGAAAATGGCACCCGGGGCCCTGGGACCAAGGCGAAGAATGGAACGGAGTAGGTTTTTAGTCAGTAAGAGTCTGACACTACTTCCCGCTCCACCCAAGGGCGGGATTTGTCATTGGATGATTTTAGCTACCAAAAAAAAAAAAGCAAAGGAGGAGGCCGACCGCATTAAGCAACGGCGGACACCCCGCCGCCGCCGCCGGGATTCCGATCCCGATTTCCAGCCACCGGCGGGCAATGGGTAGCTCACTGTCGGTTCGTCCGGTGACAATCCGGACCGAGCCCAAGTCGTCAATGGCGCTTACTGTTCCCGCGCGCCTCAAGGAGTTGACAGCAAACTGTAGGGGCCCATCAGGGTCGAAGCCTACTGGGGCCAAGGGTTGTGCGAAAGTGAACCCCGAGGTCCTGGAACGAAGGCAATGAAGGAACAGGGTTTGTTTTTAGTCAGTAAGAGTCTGACACTATCTCCCGCCCAAGGGCGGAATTTGTCATTGGATAATTTTAACCACCACCAAAAAAAAAAAAAAAGTCCCCACTTTGAAGATTGTCTAGAAAAACGTCACGGCGTACTCACCTTCTGCATGACGCAGGTCTTCACTGGACATGGTAAATTCAGAATGTTACTGCACCGGATTCGTGCGGAAGAAACGTCTGGGTGTCATCATTGTGTAGGCCGCCCGGGGAGCACGGCGGAGCATACGGTAGAGGTTTGCCTCGCTTAGGTCCTCGTGAGGGCAATGGGCAGCAACGATTTCTAGCGTCGGGCCCTGGTACAGACATAGTCTGGAGCAAGAAGAAATGGCAGGTGGTTGCCTCCTTCTGCAAAGTAGTAATGCTAGCGATGGAAGTGGCCGCATGCGTGAAGGAACGGACTTTTACGCCCCAGCCCTAAGGACCCCAATCTGGACTGCAAGCCACCGTATGCCTGGGCTTGCGGATGACAATAAATGGGATTAGTCATTGCATTATTTCCCACCTGAAAAAATAAATCACGTATTGTATGGAACCGATATTTTTTATCACAAAATCGATGTAGAGATGAGATGTAGCGTATCACATCTTATCGCAGTTTTGTGTAGTAACTTTATACCTAAGACGCCTACAACATTTCTCACAGCAACACGCATAAAACAAAAACAAAAGAACCACGACACAAAATATGCATCAGCGACCAATAATAATATCTAACAATGTAAGTAACGATTCCGTCTTCGGCCTTGATCTCATTTATGAAATTATTTCTTCTTATTGTAGTCCCGAGTGACATTTATGCAATCAGACGCGACGGATCTGAGTCCTTTACAAGGCTATTAACAATTGGGACGG
This sequence comes from Leucania comma, assembly GCA_958295575.1. Classification (NCBI taxonomy): domain Eukaryota; kingdom Metazoa; phylum Arthropoda; class Insecta; order Lepidoptera; family Noctuidae; genus Leucania; species Leucania comma. The sequence continues at coordinate 12,241,851 of OY282480.1, read as the reverse complement.
AATTAAAGGCTCGTTTAATATGATGTGATGGTATGTGTGGAAAAAAATAAAAGAGGTTCGATACCCAGAAGGTGTGTATTAACTTACCACGGCCCTGGAACACAATGGGCCTGGAATACTTTAGTTATTAAATGTCTGAAACTCTGTTTCGATACAGCCAGAGTGAGAGAAGTTATTTTTGAGATTTATGTATACCTATATTATTACCATTAGTTACATTCATTGCAGTTAGTCGTACCCGTGCCGAAAAATAAACATTTTTATAAAGAACTGTTTCCAGGTCTCATGGTCTTCGATGTAGTTTGGGGCATATTTTTTTTATCTAATTACAAATCAATATACCTACCGTGAGTCCCTCAGCGATTCCGGATTAATAGCCTTTTGCCTGACCAAGTAAGTTTATTCGGCAGGTAGTTATATTGAATACATTGAATACCACTAGAACTAGGATACTATACCTAAAGTTGGCTACCATTCTAATCAAATGCAGCTAATTATCTATAGATACTCCATCTGTTTTGGTACTTAACTAAACATAAACAATATTCAAGTCTTCTATATAGAAGACTAAATAGTTCAAATCTCAATTTTTTTTTTTTTTTGGGACGTAACTACCTATAATTTAAGACTTTGCTTCATACCAAATTTCAAGGTTTTGATTTCTTTGAGAGTGTCAAAATGTATGTTTTTTACAACATAAACGGCTGTATCTTTTTTTTCGTTAACTTAGAAGTTTAATTTTTTTACAGCTTCAAGGGACTGCAGACCTGAGTAGACGGTTTAAATTTCAATTCGATACCTCTATGCTTTTCTGAGATAAAGGGTCTTGACAACAAAGTGATCCTATAAGGGTTCCGTTGTTACCTTTTGAGGTGCGGAACCCTAAAAAATAATGAAAAAACTTCCAGAGTAAATTGGAATTGTACACATAATTATAACCTTAAAATATAATGTTTCTTTTTGATATCTCCTGCTAGTTACGGCTATGTATATTGGCATTTTGTACATGAAAGAAACATTTTTAAGAATTTGCATTCTTATCGGCATTTCATAGGTACTAATCCTCCCGGGTTGACAATTACTTAAAGTAATTGAAAAATAAAAGTAGGACTTTCTTTTGAGATGCTAATGAGGTTAAGTAGTACCTACTTGATTAGCAAGGTACCGATAAAATACCTAAAAAGGTGCTTGCTTAAACAAAATCTCTAACAAGTCTTATGGTTGACATTGTTTTAGGATAAATAGTCAACTAGCCAAGTAGCCAGTGGACTTTTCCTTAAAAACCTTTGTCATCTTTTTCTGGGTCTCATAAATACTTTCCTTAGTAGTAAAATCGGCATATTATCTACGAGTAGAATGCGCCACAGGAGACAAACTGCTGGAAAAAGTTAGTGCAAGATATCTTGTGAAACTGTTGCTCTTCTTCTTTTCATATCTTTTTTTTTTTTTTGTGTGCATCGCATTTTGTTCCCTGACACTGGTCAGAGCCCTTATTTGGCTAGGCACGGATTGTCGCTACATTTTTTTTTTTCCTTGTTCTCTTTGTGGGAGTGAGAAGGCCATAAGACCCATCACGGATGCTTTACTATGTAAGTACATAAAATTACTAATAAATAAATACTAAGAGTTAAAGATTAGGTATCCCATTCATTATTTTTTTTCTTTTTTTTTCTCTTTTTTTTTGATCTGGTATTTTTCTTTTTTTCCTTTTATCTGTTTAATTTTTTTTATCTTTTCATGTCTATAAACTCAAATTAATTTTAAGAACCTATTCTTCTTCTTCTTCTTAGTCATGCACTCTTGACAGAGTGGTCGTGGTCATGGGTCGGTCGAGTCTTGTGCCACCGCCTCTCTCGCGATACGACGCCATGCAGCTCTGTGTTTGGCGGCTTGGGCATTTTGATTAACGTTGCAGTGTATCGTCGTTTTGATGAGGTCCGTCCACAGTGTTGGAGAGCTTCCTCGTGATCTCTTGCCCTCCACTTTCCCTTGCACCACCAATCACTCCATCGAGTTCTCTTTACGGGTGGGTTAGGGACCAATACCTACAGTTTTATCATTGGTCTCCTTTATACTCGTATATCTTCAAAGTACTAGATAAAACTGATGCTCGATTTCTTTTCCAGTCAATAATCTCATTTTTTTTTTGTCTGACCAATATTTAGGAACCTGTACTGCTCTATCACTTGCATTGTATAGGTCCTAGAAGTTCCAAGATATAAGTGTCGTCAATTATCGTAATAACATTTTAAACTTTATTTGTAAATATTTTTATAAAGTGCCGTTTTACACATTTTGGGTGTAGTGTAGTTTTTAATTTATTTATTTATTAAAGTTTTATGCACTAGTGTACAAAGACGGACTTAATCCGGACTTTTTTATTGTGTATAGGCTCGCGTTTGCCCACTATCTCACCCGCAGGCCTAACCAAATTACGACCATTTTGTTTCGATTCGCTTGCGTCGAACGCCTCGAGTTAGCCTCGCCTCCAATTCCTTTGTCCTGACGTCATCTCAACGCTCAGTAACGTGGTCAGGACAAAGAAATTAGAGTCGTGGCCGACTCAAGACGATCGACGCAAGAGAATTGTCGTAACTTGGCTAGTGGGGCTGATAATAAGCGATGATGTGGCCGACGATGGAGCACGCTTGCCTAAAAGTAACCTATTCACTCTTAACTTAAATTCCACTTCTTAACTGTAGGCATAATGAATATGTTCCCAAAATACTTTGTACGTATGAGTAGGATGTCCACCATGTACTGATGGCGCAACGCCGCGTCGTACGTCTAGTGGTCGGATGATGGAACGGACTTGGCGGAATTAAATTGTGTAAGTCTAGTTCTAAAAGGCACACTCAATGAACTTCTTCTTGTTATTTGTAAGGGCACCTTCAAATTAACCACAAAGTGCCGCGCGAAGGAAGCGCGATTGCAGCGCTACCGTCACACTGTTTTGTTATTTCATATAAATAAATGGCGCGCGGCTATAGCGCTGCAACCGCACTAAGGCCATGTTTACGGAGACTCGGCACGTTGCGCAGCGCGTTGGGCTTTTGTTGTACATTGCAACAGCGGGCCGCGTCATCACTCGCGCAAACACAGGCAATGTACGACGGACCGCCCAGCGCGCCGCGTCTCCGTAAACAAGCACTAAGGCGGAAGGAAGCGGAGGAACGCGCCCTAAAGTACCTGTGATACATTCGATATTACTTCTAACACGACCAAAGTAAGAAACCAACACTGCAACTGTACTTAACCTTACGTGTAAAAAATATTACTCTATCTTTTTCATTGCGAAGATGAGTAAAAAGGAAAAGAGGGACCACTAAAAGGTTAGTTCCTATAACAAGGAAAAGATAAGAAAGATTGAATGTTACAAGACATAGCTTTTTGAAATACAAGTCGCATATGCCAGTAAAAGAGTCAACCACTAATAGAGTCATCTGTATTTGTGTCGCAATGTTTTTAGATATTTCCTTACGGAACATGCAGGTTACATATTAAGCATATCCTGAAAGTAAGTACTAGAGAGTCGGTTACTTAACCGATTGGAGCTATTTTTAAAATAGGTAAGAAATTTTAAATATTTTGCAGTAAAAAAAATATTACAATTTTTTTAGTATATATGCAAAACCTAAATATAGTTTGTTAAAAACCAGTAACTGAATTGATTCTAATAATTTTTACACCATATTAAATTTTATTCCCAAAAATATCTAAAAAAGGACACAAGTGTTTCGTGAAATTTCTATTATTTATTGTTACTTTTATCTATTTTTTTATGACACAAGTTGGACATCACGTTTTTTGCATTACAATTGGCATTAGGTGTCAGCGCCCAGCTGGGTATAGGAGCAAAATACTCACTACTCAGTCACCCGGATGGTCTGGTGACCATGTGTTTTTGAGAACAACCAGGTAACATAACAAGCTTATAATTTTGTGTTTTTTCATGATACAGTTATGAAATTGTTTACATAGATTCTTTACATAATAATACTAGACACGTGTTTCGGGTTTCGCTTATACTAAAAATAAGGTATATGCATTTCTGTAAATCTTGATTGCGTCACTAGCGTATCTGTGTTCGGGTACTATAGGCACCAATACCGATGCTCTACCAACGTATTGTGTTGATGCACAAGTTATTTGCCTACAATTAGGATAGTTATTTTTTTAAACCAAAACCGGGCAGGTGCCAGTCGGACTCACAGAGTGAGGGTTCCGAACAAAACTACCTATGAAAATAATTAAATTCCCAAATCGAGCCTCGAAGCATTTTTAGAATCGCTAAAACAGTTTTTTTTTGGTACTACACATTTACAGTTTTCAGATTTTCCCCTATATTTGTGCTATAAGGCCTTGCTTTACGCTAAGTTTTAGGATTCTAAGTTAACGGAATTTTGGTTCCCTTGAGGGAGTCGAAATATAAGTTTTTTGCGACATAAACGTCCATATCATTTTTTTTAGTTAATTTTGTAAGTTTACAATTTTCACAGCTTCAAGGGACCGCAGACTTGAGGATACGGTTTTTATTTCAACTCGATGGCTTCGCCGTTCTCGAGGTTAAGTGTCTTGACAGATAGACAGACAGACGGACAACAAAGTCATCCTTTAAGGGTGCCGTTTTCCTTTTGAGGTACGTTACAGCTGAAAAGTGCAGTTGCACTCTACCGACACTAAAGTATGTAAAATTCCTTTGTAAAAGAGGGTAAATGGATCATGACCGATTTAGTTTGTAGCATGTAATTTAAAATATTGAATAAACTAGTTGTGGAACTCTAGACTTCTACTACAAAGAAATTTTAGACAGTTTAGCATTGTTAGAGTGCAACTGCACTTTTGACCCCATACCGTACATTTCAGTACTTAAATTATAATTTTTACTAAGTTTTCTAATTAGGGTGTGCATTCCAATTACACTTGTACCTATGTATAATATTTATTGTTAAATTTACTACACTAATTGGCCATTAATATTAAATATTATTATATAAACACGTATAAAGGCCGTACAATATTAGCGACCTTTCTCAATCTTAAATTACTACATAAATAACTGGTGTAGGAAAAATTTTGTTCAATATACCGCGAGATCCAGTCAGTACTTTTAGAGCGATTTATTTACATTACATTTAAAAATTCATTAATATTATTTTATTACGCTTTTTCTGTCAGTATTTTTTTTAAGTTTTATGAAACTGGTCTGTATTATTTAATGGCGTTATTTGAAAACTCACCCTCGCCTTGGAATGCAAAGGAAAACTGTAGGGATTTATACAATAAAAGTCTGACACTCCCTCTTATTCCGCCCAGAGCCAGAAAACATATTTGATAATATCCCATCCAAAAAAAAAAAGTAGACAAGAGCGAGTCGGACTCACACACTGAGGGTTCCATACAAACTAACTTATGTACTCGTAAATAGTGCAATTACCGAATCGAGTCTCGGAAGATTGTTGCGAATATTAAAAAAAAATTTTTTTGGGCTTAGTCACAAATTTTCAATTTTAGATTTATTTCTTCACTTGTGCTATAAAATCTTGCTTCATGCCAAATTTCCGAGTTCTAGGTCAACGGAAAGTACCCTACGAATTTTGATCCCCTTGGAGAGTGTCGAAATATAAGTTTTTTACGACACTTAACATAAAAGGTTGATTTTTCCACAGCTTCAAGTGACCGTAGATCAGAAATTATATAGTTTTAATATTAACTCGATACCTCTACGCGTTCTCGAGATAAAGGGTCTTGAAAGACATACAGACGGAAACACACAACAATGAAATCCTATGAGGATTCCCTTTTTTCATTTTGAGGTACGGAATCCTAAAAAGATGTTATACCTTAAAAGTAAAAATAAATACACCATCCACTTAGTAGACTTTCACTTTGGAATTTTATGACTATTTTGAAGAGGCTTTACGAGAAAAGTTATTTTAAATTATGTAAATGAAGCAATAGAAGAACTGACAGAAATTAGATTATTATTTATAGGAGAAACGAAGCCGATAGACCTACAACGAAATAGTACCCTATTATAGAAAGGTGCCAGTCACACTCACGACCATGAAGCGACGTGAGGTTAAAAAAGAAACTTCTTAAGCCGACCAAATAGTCGGCTTAGCACTAAATTCTCTCATCAAGATGACTATAGAGTCATAAAAAGGTGAACAACCTCAACTTACTCGACCACCACGCTAACAATATCAGTGACTAGATAAGTCAACGTATAACATTTCTTAATGAGATCGATACTGACGACTACACTCAGTTACGTGTTTAATTAAATTAAAATAATAAAACAATATATATAAAGTTTGCCATACCAGTGGTGTTTGTACAGCCATTACGATTATGCTAATTGTTATTTAGGCGTCAGAGTCGTTAAGCTATCGGAACAATGTTGGCCGATGCGTAACTCAAGGTACAGCAAGATAAATGAGCTACATATTTATTAAAAGTGGTGTCGTCGACAGTGAGACCTGTGTTATCGTATCGGGCGAGATGCGAGCGACTCGTATGCGCCGGCGCACTCTCATATCGCGCTTAATTTTACAACCTGACATTTACTGCTCAGGTTTTTGGAAACTACAGACGAATAAAAACGGATTAAACGTATAGTCACCTTTGGGTGCCGGTGCCGTACAGTGTCGTGTGTGATATAAGCCGTGGGCCACAGAACTTTTACTGACTCTCACTTTTCTGGCGCCAAGTGAACATGATCTCGAGCACAGAAAACATTAGCAGTGTCAACGAGCTCACCAGATCCAACATACGTCTCACAGGCTCCCAGAAATGTACGACATGGAAGGAACAATCCAAAAAGTCAATAAAATACGTCAAGAGTGTTTTCCGCGAGACCACGGTCGAACCCTGTTTGTTTGTTTACATGCTGTGCACCGCTATATCTTCACTAGCTGTCATGAACATGCACCTGGATAAAGCCTGCAGAGTAAATTTAAAATATGGATCGGACATATGCGATCGTATTGCGAGAAGAAATATAACTGGACTGGATGAAGAGGACAAGGAAATACAATCGCTGGTGGCTGGAGTGGTCGCGTGGAAATTCCCTCTTCAAACAGCGATACCAGCAGTGATGGTGCTATTCGTGGGGGCCTGGAGTGATAAGTACAAAAAGAGAAAAATATGCATTTTATTTCCATTTATTGGAGAGATTATCTGCAATATAGGACTATTATTTGCTACATATTTTTTTAATGAATTGTCACTGACAGCGACAGCTTTGATCGAAGCATTGCCGGCGGCGTTGACTGGCGGTTACATCATCATATTTATGGGAATGTTCAGTTTTATGGCAGATAGAACTACGATAGAAAATAGGACATTCCGCCTGGGGCTCGTAACTATATGTGTGACGGCGGGAACGCCAACTGGGACGGCTCTCAGTGGCATATTGTTACGTGCTGTGGGATATTACGGGGTGTTTTCTATACTATTAGCATTGTACACTTTATCCTTCTTATACGGTGTGTTTAGACTTGAAGATACGCTGCCTCCTGATGAAGTGAATAATTCTAATGTTCCTGAAAAAGTAAAGGAACGGAATGTGTTGAAGGATGTGTTTGAACTAGTTGGAAACACTGTGATGGTGGCTGTGAAGCCTCGTGAATTTAGAGGAAGGACTCAAATATTTTGTGTCATACTACTGTATCTGCTAATGGTGGGACCTCTTTATGGTGAGTAACAATTTTTACTGTTTTAAAACTCTAATACTAAAAGTAAATAATTATGTCAAATTCCTTTATACTCTCTTTATAAGCTCTTGTTACAATGAGACGTCGAAAGTGGGTCATTAACTCATTACGGCGTCTGGATTTGTTTGTGTCTCTCAGTTAATAAAGTTTCGTTACCAGCTGTGTACATACATTGGCCAATATTGGCCCTTTTACCATCCGCTTGATTTTAATTGATTGCGCACTTGTGTACAATGGTAAAAAGGATTTTTATGATGATTTTTTTTTTGTGAGGATATTTTTGTGAGTTTACGTAACATTCTTGATATTATTTATTCAAATTACTCCTTTGATTTACATGACTATAAAAATCTAAGATCGTGAGAAATAGCAATAACCTAGTACTGAAGGTAGACATCATAAACGACCCATTAGCAATATTTTATTGGCTTCACGACACTTGCATCTCGTAATACCGTCATAAGTGCACAACATCAAAACGTTTTAACATTAATTTTAGCACTTAAACTTAGAACAAAAAATAACATACCGGAAGAAACAGCACTCTAAGAAAATGCAACTAAGTATATTATAACTGAACAATATTAAATTAAAGTAGATATTCAACATCTTCCTGTCCTTTTCCCAGTTACTTGTGGTCAGAGCAACACGCCTTTGTCTTATTCCATTATGTCCTGTCAACTGGCACGCTACTACTTTATATATATTTTTATATATTCTTTTTTTAAATCATAAAATAAATTTTCCAGCTCTAGAATGAATGGACGAAGAGTTAGACTTTTACTGATGTTTGTTCTCTTTTTTTTTTTGCGTTCCAAGGTCACCGCAATTTTTTGGCTTTCCTCTCCTTCTTTCTCTCTATCTATCAAAATAAAAATTAAATTATTAAATGTAGGTACAATACCGTACAGGTATCGAATCGAACATTACTTATCCGTAAGTTAACCACGCGGCCCGTTTTACTAGCCCACTATCTAGAAGGCAAGCCGGTAAATAACTAGCAAACCTTGACTCCAATACTTTCCTGTTTACTTACTTCACATGTTCGAAAAAAAAGTAATGTCACTTATTTCTTTTATGTGTGGAAAACTGTGAAGCACTCTATGCTGTTTAAGTTACATTGTTCAAGTTATACAACAGATATATTGTTTTGATACTAATTTCTTACGAACTTAATTTCTGGCATATTCATTACATCATCTTCATTTACTTTAGGTATTTTATATTTTAGTCATTCCGGTTTTAATTCGGTCTCTATTTATTTGTGTGTGTAAAATTTTGGATAAAAAACTAAACTGGAATTAAAATATTCTAATATTTTTGTGGCTGTGACTTAAAAGGATCAGAATCAGAATCAGAATTTTATTTGTAAAACATAGGTATTTACATAAAGTTCTTAAATTAATTAATGTGCGCTATGTTTTGCCGTGATGGCGTACAAATATTGAACAACATAAAAACTAAATAAAAACTAAACTTACACCAAAAAAACAAAAAACAAAATTAAACTCTATAAGACAAAAAGGAGAACTATCTTACATTTAAATTAAATATCTTTATAAAATTATAATTAAAACAAAATTAATAAAGCGAAACCGTAAGTATTAAAATTGGTAATCAGTCTTTGAAGTGTTTAAAACTATATCGAAAGTTTATTTTTACATTATTTTATATACATAATTATTGTTTATTGCACATAAAATATTAAAAAGTATCGTTTATAAAATCTTCTACAGTATAGTAACATTTTTCAATTAATAGTGAGTAGAGACTTTTTTTAAATTTTAATATGGGCAATATTTTTATGCTATCTGGTATTTTATTATAGATTTTCGGAGCCATACCAAAAAAACTCTTTTTCATTAAAGCGGTTCTGCAATTTCTGTAACACAGTTTGTTCACATATTGAGAACGCATTGGGGTCTTTTTAACATCGGATATTTTTTTAAACAGATTTAAATTATTTTTTACAAACAAAGCAGTTTCGTATATGTACATGGCTGGCATAGTCAGTAATTTTAGAGATTTAAAATGAGGTAGACAAGTTTCGGTACTTTTTAAGCCACACATAGATCGAATACATCGTTTTTGCGCTTTAAAAACCGTCTCTCTTTCAGTAGATTGGCCCCAAAAAATAATTCCAAACCTCAGAACTGATGCAACTAATCCGTGATACGCTGTTAAAAGTGTTTGCGTATTAACTTTTTTCGACAGCTGAAACAGTGCATATGCAGATTTATTTAATTTAAGGCAAATTTCCTCAATATGGGGTTTCCATGTTAATTTACTATCAACCGCTATACCTAAAAATTTAGCCTTATCTGTATCTTCTATTTGGCACTCGTTATATGTAACATGAACTGGAGGTTTTTCACATCTTTGACGAAAGTGCATTACTCTTGTTTTCTTTAAATTAATTACTAAATTATTGTTATTGAGCCAGTTAATTATTCTATTGAGACAATCATTTATATCACTTTCGTAATTGACAGGATTATTACATTTTACAATAGCGGTACTGTCATCAGCAAAAAGTACCATATTTTGAGATATAAATATTGGAAGATCATTTATATATATTAAAAAAAGTAGAGGCCCCAGCACGCTACCTTGGGGCACCCCGTATTTTATCATTCTTGGTTGAGATGTGTAAATGGTTACTAAATTCCTTTTTTTGCATAATTGTGAGATTTCAGTGCATTGAGATCTGTTATCAAGATATGACTCCAAAAGTTTTAAAATATTTCCTCGAATTCCATATCCATACAGTTTTTTTAATAAAATCTTATGATCCACATAGTCGAAAGCTTTTGTCATATCGGTATATATAGCACATACCGGAGCTCTTTCATCGACAGACGTCATAATACAAGAAAGGAGGTCGTACAGTGCCATATTTATATTAGTATTTTTACGAAATCCTTTTTGTTCACTGCAAAACAACTTATTTTTTTCAAAATAACCATAGATGGAGTTGTAAATTACTTTTTCGAGAATCTTAGAAAATATAGGAATTTTAGCAATAGGTCTGTAATTTTTTACATCTGATTTATCGTCTCTTTTAAATAAAGGCTTAATTATTACTTTTTTTAGTCTATTTGGAAAAACTCCATTTGTTATGCATAAATTAATAATGTGCGTTAGTGGTTGTGCTATAACATCTTTGACATATTTCACAACTTCAGTACTCACTCCATCATAACCAACAGTGTTTGTATTTTTAAGATTATTTATAATTTGTATTATGTCAATGGGTAAAACTGGTTGCATATATAATGATTGTGTAGTTAAATTGTTGAAAGTATTACTATTCGAAGTAACGTTACTATTTATATTTTTTTCAATTACATCTACAAAAAAATTGTTGAATTCGTTTGCGATATCCATGGGTTGTGTAATAGTAGAATCCCCTTTCTTTATAGACGGTATTAAATGATGAGGTAAGCGAAATTTGGATTTATTAATTATTTGCCATGCAGCTTTTGATTTATTTTGAGAATTGTTTATGAAGTGGTTATTTTGTGCTTTTTGTGTAAGACGTATAATCTTTTTGTAAATCTTAGTATAATTCTTAAAATCTTGTCTGTTTTTATAGTTAGGTTTAAATCGATACGACCAAAGTAATTTTCTTTGTTTATGACTACAGATTTTAATTCCACGAGAAATCCATTTGGTTTTTGTATTCGTTTTTATCGTTACATATTTTGTTGGAAAACATAGTTTATACAACATCAAAAAATCATCTGCAAATAAGTCATACGAATCATTCACATCACTGGTACTATAAACTTGTGTGAAAGATAAATTACTCAAATAATTTTTAAACTTCTTTAAATTTTCTGGGCATATGTCCTGCTTTTGTGTTTTCCAATATTTAAGTTTACATGATTTATTTATAGGTACACTTAGTAGTTGGGATGTATGATCTGATAGAATTAGATCTATTATTTGAGCTTTACAGTTTTTTCTATAGGTATGTGCAAAGTTATCTATGCAGGAGTTGCTGCTTAATCTAGTAGGTTTATGAAAGGCTAAGTTAAGATTAAATTGGGCAAGAAAATGTTCAAATTCTAGTGAAGTTTTATTTCTTTTTAAGATGTCAATGTTAAAGTCGCCAGTTAAGATTACCTTTTTTTTAGGGAGTGCACAATATTTTCTTAATATGTCGTCTAACTTTTCATAAAATATACTGTAATTGTGTTTAGGTATGCGATATATACAAATAATAACAATGTTATGATGTATAAGTTCTATGGCACAGGATTCAAAAACACCCGATACTGACTGCTTTGCTACATCAGATATTTCTCTAAATTGCAGTCCAGCTCTAACAAGAATACATGTACCTCCACGTTTAGCCTTTCTTGAAAAGAAAGCTGCCGGTAAAAAGTTTGGTATATGTAATAAATCTTCATAACCTGTTTCAATAAAATGTTCTGTTATACAAATCACATCAATTTTAGTTCCTGCATTGTGAAGCTCTTCTATTTTAACTGTAAGTGTATCTGATTTGTTCATCAGTCCCGCTATGTTTTGGTGAAGTATATTTAAATACTTACAGAAAAAACTGAGAATCATTTTGGGAGTCTGTTCCTGTTATGTCTTTTTGAGTTTTTTGGGAACAATCAACTTCGGAGCTAATAGTAGTCTTAGGTGCTATAGTACAGTATGAGATCAAATCTATTAAATCTAATATAATACATTGTAAACCTTTTTTATTAAGTGTCCCATAATATGGGCTATACGTATCATAAGTGTATGGTAAGTTAAGGTTAGAATCTAAAATGTAAGCATAATTACTTATTTGTGCATCCATATAAAGTAGATTATTAAAGGTCTCGACTCTGCTGTTGAACATAATATTTACATTACTCATGTACTTAAAAGTTGGTAGGCATATTATAAAATTAGTGTGATTCAAAGGCATAATTTTTTTACGAATAACTCCAACAAGTGCTATGTAATTTTGAGTTTTTTTGAAATCTTCTTCACCTATATGTATAATACAGAAATCTGATTTGGTAAAGTTTTGAACTTTACCATCTAAATTGTCTAGTATTAGTTTTAAATTACAATTAGGCTTACGATAGTGACAGATTTCATGACTATTTGATAAGCTAGTGCTATCCAATAATTTACACATTCTACTGCTATTTTCACTACTCAGGATGCATATTTTATGCTTAATAGGCGACTGTTTCGCATTACTCGATATTATCTTATTAAGAGAAGAAGTTCGAGTGACATCTTTGATTTTGGTTTGGCCGTCTTGATTCAAAGAAGTAGTATTCCCAATATTTACATCTGTTTGAGTATGTTTAGCTTGTCTTGACTGGCCAACTTAAATGGGACTGGGCTGAACACGTCTGCCACTGTAACCATGGGCCCGTAAAACACAGGATTGGTTCCTGGACATAGCGACGCGGGGCCGCAGCAGACCACGAAGGAGATGGCGGTACGACCTGGATGTCTTCCTTGAAAATTGGAATGAGAAAGCGATGAACCGTGATCGTTGGAAATAATGGAGGTCTTTGCTCAACCGTGGGACAATACCAGCTTAAGCATAAGCATAATCAGCCTTTTAATGCTCACACTGCTGGGAATCAGGCCTCCTCTCTAGGAGAGGGAATGGGTCGTAATGCACCACGCGGGCCCAGTGCGGGTTAGTAATACCGGCTTACTATAATAATAACATTTTTAGACAGAATAACATTTTAGTTCAGAGGAAATATTCTGTTCACTCCGTTAGTAATACCCATTTATATGTAATACCTAGTTATTAGTACGTTTATGACTAATTAAATCCTTGCGATATAATTTTATTCATTCTTTTGTTTTTATTTTTTCAAGCCGGTAAATAACTAGCAAACCTTGACTCCAATACTTTCCTGCTTACTTACTTCACATGTTCGAAAAAAAAGTAATGTCACTTATTACTTTTATGTGTGGAAAACTGTGAAGCACTCTATGCTGTTTAAGTTACATTGTTCAAGTTATACAATAGTAATACCCATTTATATGTAATACTAGTTATTAGTACGTTTATGACTAATTAAATCCTTGCGATATAATTTTATTCATTCTTTTGTTTTTTTTTTTTTTTTATCAAAATAATAAAATCCATAAAGCTATTATGATTATTGACTTCGTCTGTCAATCTATTTTTCTGTTGATGCTGCATATTTCAGACTACTTGACATTTGGAGTGACTGAATAACTGAAAATATTCAATATTTTCACTTTGAACATGATTTATTTTCTTACACCAAACGCTCAGTGCACGAATCTGAACCTTTTTTTTGCCAATTATTTATAATCAAACTTTTTTATCTTATTTTTGTACTAGCAGACACAATATAGCCTGTAACTATTTTTCCTCATTCAAACTCCGAAAAAAAAATCATACCAGACGACATACGTAGGTATCTACCGACCACATAAAAACTAGTCTATTTTACCTACACAATGATAGAACGTAGAATTAATCAAGAATGTCTTTGAAAAATTACTTTAGCTTCTTTAAAAAGGTAACATTGAATCAGCAAAATAATATTGATTGTCAAAACTTTTTACAAAAAAAAAAAAAACCGACTTCATTAAAAAAACACTAAAAGGATTAAAATAACTAGTCGTCAGAGTGCCTATTTTTTACGATAATTCCAAAAAACCCAAACTGCTAGGATACATTGTTTTATTATGAAGTTCTCGTATCTACCTTCCACCTTCCGGCTCCATCATCAGATCAGTTTGATAGTACCTTATAGCCAAAGTTATGACAATTCTAATAAGCCCAAGCACGGCTAGGATACATTGATTCATTACGGAGTTCCGGTGACTATCTTACGGCTCCATCATCATCATCAGGTCACATAGATGATACCATTTTCAACATAATTATTTAGAACCATTTATTTATTTGTATTGTCAAAGTCGCTTAACTATCTTCAGTGATATCTATGTGAGTAGATATGAAGTTCCGTTGGCCATTTCTGGTCTTCTTCATCAGTTCCACTTCATCAAATGTTACTTTTTGACTGTAAATGCTTAAGTCCTCGATAAAAATACCAAAATTACCATATAGTTGTCTATAATATTTGAGGAGTTCCCTCGATTTCTCATGGATCCCATCATCAGAATTAGATTTTGAAAACAATGGGATCAATCTGGGAGCATACTCAATACGAGGAAAAAAAATTTGCAAATCGGTCCATAAACGACGGAGATATGGCGAACAAACATAAAAAAAGCATTTATACGGTCGAATTGAGAAACTTTTTTTGATGTCGGTTAAAAATGAAAGAACACTGGAATATACGTGATATTATGATAATGCTTTCATATAGCATAGCATGATGTTACTATTGATGGGACTTAGGCATTCTGTCTAAAAGTGGCAATGGGCCATAATCCACCATGTTTGCCCTCATGGTGAAATGGCGAGAACGACTGTCGCAACCCTGTGCTGGACACGCCACGATCGAGGTGGTAAGGCCTCTCTTTGAGGCGTGGCTGGAAAGACCTCACGGCGTCGTAATCTTCCGCATGGCGCAGGTACTAACCGAACATGGCAAGTTCGGGCCGTACCTGTACAAGATCCGTGCGGAGGTGACGCCCGGGTGTCGTCACTGTGCGGAACGCCCGGTGGACACGGTGGAGCACACAGTAGAGGTGTGCCCCGCTTGGGAAGAGCATCGCCGTGTCCTCGTGAGGGCGATCGGTAGCAATGATCTCTCGCGCCGGGGCTTGGTTCAGGCCATGCTCCGGAGCGAGGAGGAGTGGCAGGCGGTCGCCTCCTTCTGCGAAGCAGTAATGCTAGCAAAGGAGGAGGCTGACCGTATCAGGCAACGGCACTCACGCCGCAGCCGCCGCCGTAATTCCGATCCAAATTTCCGGCCACCGTAGGCGCGGGCTTGCGGACGGCGGGCAATGGGTAGCTCGCTGTCCGTTTATCCGGTAACAGACCGGATCGAGTCCAAGTCGTTTACGGCACGCACTGTTCCCGTGTGCCTCAAGGAGTTGTCAGCAAACCGTAGGGGCCCAGTAGGGTCGAGGCCCTAGTCTGGGGCTCTGGGAAGGTATGAAAATAGTCAGTAAAAAAAACCAAAAAAAAAATACATATTTGCCCAGTGCGAGTGGGTGGATGTCACGTGTCTTAAATTTTTGTGGTAGGGCATAGTGGTTCACCGTTTTGAGAGCAGTTGTAATAAAATAAATTACCCAAAGTACCTATAGCCCCTGCTTGGGTTTGGACATGACATGCAACTCGTAAGTTGAGGTCATTACCATCAGGCCATTAATGCTCTATGATACGACTGCGACGAATCCCTTTATACATTTTTGGGTCAAGGAGTCACTTCCCCACACGTCTATTGCAACGTCGAGCATGGTTTAAAAGCTCGTTGCTTTATCTAACTAAAGTAATCCAACGCGATGTTTGATGGAGTGGCAATTCTGTTGGCATTCGGTAATTCCGTGATTTACTTGAATATTTCACAAAACTTGTTCCAGGAAATAAGTGTTACAGGAAATACAGATTTTTAGAGGTCTTTACTGGATTAGTTTTACACAAATTTATGTTTTGATTTCTATAGAAACCTATATAATAATAATTATCTTCGTTTATTTCTCCTCATAAAACATGACCTCATGGTAACACATAGTTCTATAAGTTCTTTAATTTTCGAGTCATGTGAATGTACAGAAATATTGTCTGCGATAGATTTTAACCTGTAATTACGGATCACTAGCTCCTCACCCCATGAGCAAACAAGGGTAACAAAACAATATAATATCTCGACTTAGCACACGAGGTTGTCGACATGTGGAATGTGGACTCGGCTGTCATTGTGCCGATTGTCGTGACCGCTAATGGCCTTATAGCCAAAAGCTTCGACGACCACCTGTCGAAGCTGTCGTTGCGCGGTTGGATCAAGGGCCTGATACAGAAGGCAGTACTCCTCGATACGGCTCGCATTGTGAGGAGGTTCCTTTCTTTGGAGCCCTAACCACCGGTAGCTTGGACCCTGCTCCCGACACCGGCGGACTACTATTTTTATACTTTTAAATGTTTTTTTTTTTTATATATTTGTATTCATAAATATTTAAAAATAGAAAAATATGTATAGAAAAAAAAAATAAAGGAAATAATAATATACAATTTATTCACAAAAAGAGGTACAGTCTAAACAGTTACAATAGATATGACCAAATTACAAAGTAGAAGAAGAGTGTCCTGGCGTCCTAGCTAGGTTACACAGTAACCTGTATTAAGGTTCACCAGCCCAAGATCCCGTCCGGGTGCCCGACTACCTCTGTCGTGTGATCGAGGCCTACCTTTCGGAGAGGTATATTATCTATCCCGGTCACCAGGGAGAGTGGAAACGTCGAGAGATGTCGTGCGGTGTTCCGCAGGGATCGGTACTAGGACCACCCTTGTGGAACATCGGATACGACTACGTGCTGCGCGGCGACTTCCCCGACGGGGTCAGCGTGGTCTGCTACGCGGACGACACGTTGGTCCTAGCGCGGGGAGAGTCGTACCGGACGGCGGTCGAACTAGCGACACGCGGGGTTGCGATAGTCGTTGAAAGGATCCAGCAGTTGGGACTCGAGGTGGCACTGCACAAGTCCGAGGCCATGTGCTTTCACGGCCCTCGGGGTGCGCCACCACCGGGTTCCCAGCTAACGGTAGGAGGGGTTCACATCAGCGTCGGGTCGACGATGAAGTACCTGGGACTCGTCCTCGACAGCTGGTGGAACTTCAAGGAGCACTTCCGACGTCTGGCTCCCAAACTGAATCGGACTGGGGCTGCTCTCGGGCGGCTCCTGCCCAACCTCAGGGGACCAGACGCCTCCTGCCGGAAGCTCTACGCGGGAATCGTTCGGTCCATGGCCCTTTACGGGGCTCCGGTGTGGGCACCGACGTTGCAACAGCAACCGAGGGCCCAGCTGAATGCGTGCCAGAGGGTCATGGCAATACGCATGGTGCGAGGGTACCGAACGATTTCCCGCGAGGCGGCGACCCTCTTTGCTGGCCAACCGCCATGGGATCTGGAGGCAACAGTCCTTGCACACATGCACGATAAGCGCATGGAGATGCAACGCCGGGGCGAAATTCCGCTGCCACGTCAAGTCGAGGCATGGCGGACAGAGCTCCGGCGGGATCTCATGGCGAAATGGCGTCAGCGACTATCGCAACCTCGTTCGGGGCGCGCCACAATTGAGGCGATAAGGCCCATCTTTGAGGCGTGGCTGGAAAGACCTCACGGCGCTCTCAACTTCCGCACGACGCAGGTGCTTACCGAACACGGAAAGTTCGCTAAGTACCTGTTCCGGATTCGTGCGGAGGATTCGCCCGGGTGTCGCCACTGTGCGGAACACCCGGAGGACACGGTGGAGCACACTGTAGAGGTGTGCCCCGCCTGGGCGGAGCATCGCCGTGTCCTCGTGGGGGCGATCGGCGGCAGCGATCTCTCTCGCCGGGCCTTGGTTCAGGCCATGGTCCGTAGTGAGGAGGGATGGCAGGCGGTCGCCTCCTTCTGTGAAGCAGTAATGCTAGCAAAGGAGGAGGCCGACCGCATCAGACAGAGGCAACGGGGCGCTCGCCCCAGCCGCCGCCGGGATTCCGATCCCGATTTCCGGCCACCGTAGGCGCGGGCTTGCGGACGGCGTGCAATGGGTAGCACGCTGTCCGATCGTCCGGTAACCGGCCGGACCGAGCCCAAGTCGTCGACGGCGCGTTCTGTTCCCGCGCGCCTCAAGGAGCTGTCAGCAAACCGAAGAGGCCCAGCCTGCTAACTGCAGGCAGGCAGGGTCGAAGCCTGCTGGGGCCAAGGGCCGTTTTCTGAGAGGAAGGCTCAGCCCCGGCACTATAGGCAACGAAGGAACGGGGTAGGTTTTTAGTCAGTACGAGTCTGACACTATTTCCCGCTCCGCCCAAGGGCGGGATCTGTCATTGGATGATTTTACCTACCATAAAAAAAAAAAAAAAAAAAAAAAAAAAGCCCAAGATCCCGTTATTAAAGTTGTCATTAATTCAGAGAGACTGCCTAAAGTATTGAAATTAATTATTAAAAACTTAAGTTTGCCATCAAATGCATATTGCGTAAAGTGTAAGTATGTGTGTTTGTATGTGTGTTTTATGAGTATGTTGTGTGTGTGTGAGTAGTAAGAAGTAGTGGTAGGAAGTAGTGTACATTTTTTAATGCCATAATTATTTTACCATATTTTCATGCTACATAGAGTTTTAAATACTCAATTTAATTTAAAAAAAATGTTTAATTAAAAAATCGGAAAGAAATCTTTGTTAAATAAAAGCAGAATTTTTGAGCTCGCTTAAAATGTAGCAATCTGGCTAATCAACCGATCTGTCACGACTTCCCTTTATGCCAACATCGTGCTGATTTATTGAGTATCGTTAAAAAATATTGGTCAAGTGCAAGTGGCACTCCGTATCGAGGGCTCCGTAGCCATTAAAGACTAACACTTTAGAGAGCAAAAAAGTCACTGGTCGTATCCCACTTTTATTTTCTAGAAACTGTTACTTTGTAGTGTGAACTGTCTTTTATTTTGTTTGTTAAGTCAAGTTTGAATGATTGCTGTTTTAAATAATCTAATGTTGTGAAGTTGATATTATACAGTTGAAGAGTTGCTTGTTCGGTTGAATACGCTAATCTTCGTAACTACAGGTTTGAATAAAAAAAATCTTTGAATGTGTGATAGCCCATTTATTGAGGAAGGCTTATATCTAACATCACACCTACGACCCATGGGAGTGGAACAATAACCAAAGAAGCGGATGATAAGGTGAAAAATAGATATTATATAAGAAACACTGCATAACTAACCGAAGTTCTCCCAATCTGAAATCTGAATATCATATTAAATCACAAAAATACCTAAACCTTTTTTTATGATTATGATTTTTATGAAGGTTCCTACTGTAAAAAACCAGAATCTAGAAACAAAGAAGCGTTGCAACAACAAACACTTTCAAAGGATCCCTAAAAATCACGAAAATACAACCACTTTCACATACTTTTTATGGCAGCAAGTATGTTGTATAACAAAAGCGAATGATCTGACGAATAAATAAGATTTCGTAAATGTTAAATTATTGAGAAGAAGTTGTGTAATTTTAAAGAATTTATTTAAATTAATATATTATTTTGAAACGTTATAGTTTTGAAAGTCTTCAATGTTACCACAGATATGTGTCTGTTTCTTAACAGCTTGAACCTCTTTTTCTTCCTGCCCTTATCTCATATTACTTGGGGTCGGCGCCACACGTTTTTTCCTTCCACTATGTTCTGTAACCCGTCACACTATCACTAACTTCCTTTTCTTTCATATTACTCCTCACACAATCCATCCATCTCTTTTTTTGGCCTCTCTCTTCCTTTCCACCCATAGCTAGAACCTGGAAACCCCTGAAGCTTGATAGCTACAACCAAAGAGGGTCAAAGTTAAGAGTGAATAGGTTACTCCCAGGCAAGCATGCTCCATTGTTGACCACATCGTCGCTTTCCATCAGGTGAGATAGCGGTCAAGGACGAACCCAATAATAATAAAACAAAAGAGATTTACGAACCCGGTAGACGTTACGAGCGGTATTTCTGAGCACTGTATCTGATAATCTAAACAAACTAGAAACTAGGAACTAGAAACCAGCAATCGCATACTAGATGCTTACGAAATTCACATCTAATATTCTCCTAGCGTTTCTACCAGAGCTGCACTGTTCCTTTCATAATAACACAACCACCGTAATACTAAAGTTTATTAACTTTTTTGTGGTGTGAGATTCCCCACCAATAGTTTCTCCCACTTTAAGGTGGCGCGGAAGGGCGCGTCAGACTTTGACTGAATAAAACCACACCTGTGTACTTCATTTGTCTTTCACATTGTAGTACCGCAGGTGTCCTTTTCATAAATTCTACCTTAATGGGTCTCTACGGTTTTGTTACCATAACTTTCAGGCGCGCGTGATACTACTCGCCGTCGATATCTCGAGCTCAGTCCGAACGGTTACCAGACGATCCGATTTGTGCGGCAAGCTATCCGTTGCTTGTCGTCCGCAAGCCTGTTCCTAGCGTTATTCACTAACCATAATGCATCAATAAAGAGTAACAATGACACTCCGTTCTCAATCAATGCAAGTCACTAAAACTAAGTGCCTGATACAATTTGACCTACTTTGACTACATCCTTAACTGTAATAGTTACGTGTGAATCACAGCACTATCGCGTAGAACTCAATAGTTTGACCTGGCCTTGATAACACTACTATTGGAGCTAGGAACGTTAACATTTTCGCCACGTGCATTTCGCTGTCTCATTAGCGATACAAAGGGCGTTCGGCCTTGACTGATACGAGAGAACAAGTCCACAACAATTATAAAAGATTGAATTGACGTCATCAGTGTACAAAAATGTTAATAAAGGCGTCATAGCATCTTAAGCCACTTCGTGATCCGCTAAGATCATCGATATATGTACTACGGCTAAGACTGATGAATTGTTTAAAAGCATCAACGTGAAATGACAGAGTTTATCGTGCTCACTCAAATGTTTCACTGATCGTGGTGCGTGTGTCGGAACATTCGGTTCCCTTCAAAATGGTTGAACTGAGTGGTGCTGTTAGACGCTTCATGTCCGTGAACGGGCGCTGTCAGTTGAGACTGGTCATCTCTTAGCTGCCGGTGACTTATGATAATACTGTTTTATATTTACTTCATTGACTTTAATAACAATAAGCCTTTTATTTCAATCTCGAAGTAATAATACATTTCATATAACAATAGATAAAATAAAATTGATTATAGTAGATATTTTTAAGTATCTATATTAATTATATTTATAAGGTTCTGGAGTGGGGACCTCGTACCGGAAGACGCAGCGTTGGAAGGCCTCCCACAAGGTGGACCGATGACCTGGTCAGGGTCGCTGGAGTCCGATGGATGCGAGACGCACAGGACCGGTCGTTATAGCAACACTTGGGGGAGCCCTATGTCCAACTGCAGTGGACGTCTTTCGGCTGAAATGATGATGATGAATTATTTCTTTATTTAATCAAACAAGCACTGCATAATTTTAATTAAATAAAAAATTATTTAACTGAACCTTTGAACGCGACCCCAGAATGCAAGGGACAACTGAAAGAATACGGATTGTTTTTTAGTCAATAATTATCTGCACACTCTTTCTAGCTCTACTCAGAGCCAGAGAAGTTATTTTTTGATTTTCAGCGTTCAAAAGGAAAAAACTGAACTTTTATAGGATCACATACTTATGTATACTTAAGTCAGCGGTCCCTTGAAGCTGTGAAAAAATTAAACTTCTAAGTTATCGAAAAAAAAGATACAGTCGTTAATGTCACAAAAAACGTATATTTCGACATTCTCAAGGAATTCAAAATTCATAGGGTACTTCCTGTTGACTTAGAATCCTAAAATTATACAAGTATAGGGATAAATCTGAAAACTGAATATTTGTAGAACTACATCACAGAAAAAAAACTTTTTCGATGCAGAAAAATTTTCGAGACTCAATTTGGGAATTGAATTACTTTGTACGGAACCCTCAGTGTGCAAGTCCGACTCGCACTTGCCCAGTTTTTTTTTACCATAAAAAGGTTCATCTTAATCCACAACCTCCTTCATTTCTGGGCCAGTCATTCTGGTTTATGATAAGGAATGACCGACTTCAAACCTCTATACACTCAAATGAGAAGTCGACAAAAATGAAAGTTTGAATAAATTCCATTTTGGTTTTTTCAAACTCGTTTGTGTATAACCAAATAAAATTAAAAATCATCTTGCCGACAGAATTCAGCCTTGGGCCTTGCGTTTCATTCAATTGTTCTTGTAACAGGGGTCACGAAGTAAACATGGTTTTAAATGTGAATATTTCTACTTATATCTTGGCATATTATTTATGAGTATTACGGACTAGAAATTCACGTTCATGGATCATCTGATTGGTTACAATGGTTGCAGCGTAGCCAGCAAAACAAAGCTTTTGAACCAAATCATCTTTTGTGTGCACCCTCGTACTTTCAACAATCTTCCACCTTCTTTCTTCTTTTGAAATTTTAAATTAAAAAAAAATTACTCGAATTATTGATAAGTAACTGTTATTACAATCATAAGTTGAACCATCATGGCGGTAGACCTTGAATGCGTAGTACCCAATTTTCTGATCTCAATCGAGGTAGGCCGCGCGTAACTATAACAACTGGTTCAACTTATTTGCCGCGTACATATCGTATATCTAAATGAGAAGGCACAATCAGCCGGTTTACTAATACAAAACAAACGAGCACACAATTATAAATTAAAAACTACTCAAAGCACTATGTTATTGTTTTATAAACTATAATGGTGATATTAAATATATTATGCATGTATTATACATACAAACCTTCATCTTGAATCACTTTATCTATTAAAAAAAAACCGCATCAAAATCCGTTGCGTAGTTTTAAACAGACGCACAGACAGACAGTAGGAAGCGATTTAGTTTTATACTATGTAGTCATGATAATGATACGACTAATTTATAAATTGACTTAAATATTTTACTAATTTAATTTTAATGTATTTCATGCTACCTATGTCTATTCTTGGATGTCAAATGTCGATATATTTTAACTATGTGCCAAATAAATAATAAGATTTTTGTCTCATTAGTGGGACAGCAGAACCTGTAACGAAAACAACCTCTTATGAACCCATAATGAGCCTATGGTCCACAATAAACGATTTGAACTTATGTGAGATTTCTCCATTTCTCTCTATTATTACGTAAGTTCAAATTCATGCAAGTTATAATATATTATCATATAAAACCATAAACATGAATCACCTTTGCAGTATTGGTTCGAAGTGTGGTACCGAGAATATACGCAAGAAAAATCGAAAAAGCGTCGCAAATTCCAAATTTATGTGATACAAAAGTTTATTGTTCTATTTTTCTCCAATATCTAAAGTAAAATCTTTTGTTGAAAGGGACATTATATCAGATAAATCGATTCTACCTGACAAATACAGCCGTCAATAAATTAACTTTTATTTTTCTACAGTACAATAGTTACACAGAGCTGTAGTGGCCCAGAGATAATGGCCGCGACTTACGAGTTGTAGGTCGCGGGTTCAA
Organism: Leucania comma; assembly: GCA_958295575.1. Taxonomy (NCBI): domain Eukaryota; kingdom Metazoa; phylum Arthropoda; class Insecta; order Lepidoptera; family Noctuidae; genus Leucania; species Leucania comma. The sequence continues at coordinate 12,217,978 of OY282480.1, read as the reverse complement.
ACCCAGCGCATTACTTTGTGTAATTTATTTCATCTCCACTGCTCTCAAAACGGTGAAGGAATACATTGTGAGGAAACCAGCATGTCCTAGAACCAAAAAATCGGAGACATGTGACATTTACCAATCCTTACTGGGCCCGCGTGGTTGATTACGGCCCAATCCTCTCTTAGAGAAGAGGTCTGAGTCCGAGTGGAACAATAACAGAGCTTTAGTTGTGTATATTACATTCAAATTCCATGCATACAACGTGGAGGAGAGGAGAATAATAACAGCCGCATGAGACGATCTTCAAGGTTAAGCAACGTTTGCTGAGGTCGATCTATGTCGACCTCGATAGGGTGACCAGCCTAACATACTCCGTGACTTGGTAAACACGTAATGCCGTTGGTACTAGCTGTAATTTAAAGACCTTTGACAGTCTTTATACATTGTCAGAAAGCACAAAATCTGACACCCGGTTTTTCTTCTGAGGGTAGTCAGAAAACATCGGCCTCATCTAGTTTAAATTGAGGAAAAAAATTTACGTGTAGTAGTGTCATTTAAAACCTATTTGCAAAATAAACATCATTTATCATCATTTATCTCATTGTGTCACAGATCAAATAATTATGCTATTTTTTTTTTACAATGTCACATTATCTGAAACTAATCTTTTCAGGACGTCATTGACGGATGATTGCTCTTGTGATAATTTTCTTAAAACAATTTTGTTTTTCTGCTTACTTTGTACTTGACTTTACTTATAACTGTTAATAAACAAACACGGAATGACACTATTGTATAACAGTACTACATCGTTATAATTCTTTGTTTTCTATCATTAAATAAAGTACATCTCTTGTCCTTAACGCTGGCGGTAGAGGACAAGGTGTCGTTTTATCTTAATGTGTCACCGTACACTAGGGATGTAATGAAAGTGGTTTTATTGGACGCGAATTCGGAAGCGAGGTTTTCGTTTTGTTGGGATCGGAATTGAAACCGAAATCGAAGGTGGAGGTAGATGCAGAAGCAAAGCTAATGACAAATTTATCATCATTATCATTTCATCCTAAAAACGTCCATTCGACGTCCACGTCAAAACATTTGTGTTCAATGCCTTAATGCATCAATGTCTGTTGAACACAGGCTTCGCCCAAGTGCAAGAAACGGTCCTGTGCATCACACATCCATCGCATTCCCGTTACTCTCACCAGATCACCAGTCAACCTTGTGTGAGGCCTTTCATGCAGCGTCTTTCGGTACGCGATAACCACTTCAAAATCTATCAGCCCCATAGACCATCTACGAGAAATGTCCCGTGCCCTCTGCCACTTAAGTTTGACGATACTTCATGCTGCGTCGGTAACCTTAGTTCTCCTACGGATATTTTCATTTCTAATGCGATCACGCAAGGGAGCTCCGAGCATAGCTCTTTTCATTTTCTTTTGAGTGACTTTAAGCCATGTGATGAAGTTCATAACAAACTCGGATATGTATAAATGAAGAGCGAAGTCTTGACATTTCAAATACAAAACAAAACATCAAGTGAAAGAGTAATCAACAGAAGATACTGGGGTTTCTCCCGACAGTTACAAATTTGTTTGTACCTCTGATATAAGTTTCGATTAAAATTCATTGGAACCGAAATAAAAGTCGAAGGTGTAAAATCAATCCGAAGTTCTAAACTTTCCCATTGGAAGTGAATCTCTGAAACATCTTTACCGTACACCATACTAATGCTCGGTGTTATGACTAGAAAAATAACTGGTGACTTATTTTTACGAAATGGCATGACTGACGCTGTAGTTCAGTGTTTGATTACCGCGCTGTTGTTTCTGCTTCAATATTTTTTTCTCTATTACATCTTTTTCAGCTGAATGTCTGCGGATTTCAGATAATTTCACAATACTCTATCGTAACCAGCTCAATTTTTCCTTTAGTTCCTTCACTGACGTGAAGGAACTCAAGGAAAAATTGAGCTGGTTCAAAAGTTTCGCAAGAGTGCTCGCATGTTATACGGTCCAACGTCCAGTCGTCTGTTTTAACGGGGTAGTCGGATTTCATCCGGGGATTCTTCACATCCCTAGCCTCGCCGTAACCTTGACTGCTACTCGAGTAAAGAATAGACAGGCTGCTAGGCATTTGGGATCTTTGTTTTTTGTTGAGTTTACCATTTCATTTGTTTGTTGGTCATTTGGTGAGTTTACCATATTCGCCACACTTGACGAATTGCATAAATAATGTTGCTGCCCATTCCCTGGTGAATCTCTCAGTTACCTCTTACGACACCCACGGGAATTATAGGTATTCACTATATCTATCAATTGATTAACTGAACACATAGTTGCTTTTCAGTTCAAACCAGTTTGCCGTAAAATATAGATAATTACAACGTGTAATAAGCATCAATAAATCGATCTAATTGATGCTATTATTAGGCCTATTAGGCATCAATTTGCTGTAGCCAACTGGAAACCCACAATGAAATTAGCGATTTCGCAGCATTTGAGCCAATTAATTATTTGATAATACATGCACTAGTTAACTGTTAAAGGCATTAAATTCCTTTACGAAGTTAATTATGGGAAAGCGTGGGGTAAAAGCATTGTAATTGTACAATATTATGTCGATTTATTCCAGAAGTTAACAATGACAGAAGTATTTAAAAAATGTTACAGCTTAAAGCAGAAACTAAGAACTAGTTTGTGCCAGTGGCTTCGCCCGGTGAAAGTGGGTTTCTCCTTATAAACTTCCAACCCCCGTTTTACCTCTTTAGGGGTAGACTTTTGTAAAATCGGTTCTTAGCGGATGTCTACATCCTATAAGAAACCTACCTGACGAATTTTAAATTTTTAAGTGTTTCTGAGATTTCGTGATTAATTTTCTCTTTCTTTTGATATGACTAAACTCCACCCCTAAGGGGATTGGAAGTTTGTATGGAAAAACCGACTTTCACGAAGGCGAAGCCGCTGGCAGAAGCTACTTATTTTATATTCAGGGGTTATTTAGACTATCACACGGTCAACCGGACACGGTTCGGTTCGGTCACGGTTTTGTGTTTGTACACAAATATTATACGCTTGAAATTAAAAAACATAAAAATATAAAGTCTTCCTGGTTTCTACAGCTAGGTAGTAGGATGATTTTATCATGCTACGTGGTTTATCTCACAGTAAATTTAGAAGCAGCTAACAATAAATACCTGCTGCTTTCGAGTGCTACCCATCCTCAAGACGTGCTTATTTGATTTATTATGGTTGATCGCGTTTCCCCTACTCATCTTTGTTTCCTTATTTATTTAGCAGTCATGTTTTCCTAAGAAATTAATCAACAGAATAACAAAGTATTTTTTTGTTTCCAGGTGACTCCCAAGTAGCGTATCTCTACGTGATTCGTAAATTCGGCTTCACAGAGGTTGAATACAGTGTTTATGGTACCATAAACATCGTCTTGGGTCTCTTTGGTAAGTAAAAATTAACACATATTCTTGGATTCCTTCCTTACAGAAGTAAAGGTTCATACACAATCACAACACAGTCACGGAACAATCATGTCGCCCATTAGTCACCGATTAATTGTGTTTTTTTTTGTTTTAAACTAAACGTGATACGCACTAGGGATTATTTTTAGATTTAATCCCGTGGAGGGTCGAATCGGTACATTTACTTTTTTTCTAAAACTCGAATTAATGTACGAATGTACGAAATTAATTTCTTTAAATAAACGAGTCAATGACCTTGTAGGTAGTTGTCGGTCGTTGCGTGCTACCTGAGTTTATTCCTAGTAGATATTGTGATGTAAAATTGGTGTAGTTTTGTATTTCAAGCGCCTAAACTGAACGATATGTATGAATCCTGAATCATCGAAACAGGCGTAATCTCTGCAATATGTAGCCGATATTTTAGCATTGACTACGTCTGCGAAGCTTGCCTACGGCTGATTCAATACATTTGCAGCCACATACTACAAAAACATTGGAATGTGGTATATTCGCGCATAATAACGGCTAAATACAAAAACTTTAAAGGATTATGTATCTAACGTTAAAAATGAAATATGAAAGAACATTTTTTTTAACTTGTCTGACCAGCAACGTAGATTGGAAGTGACTAAAACGGAGTTCACATTATAGTGTTGTGTCGTGTCGTGGCGCCTTCTTATACAGTTCATTGGCTATAAAAATCGTTGTGATTTGACGTAAACTTGAACATAGTCGGTTGTTTGGTGCAGCCCCACAAAACACAGTAATGTGGCTGAGGTTCAATGTGTCTATACCTTTAGTTAGTAAGGTTTTGATAAGACCGTCTGTCATAAAGTTTTATTTTCTTATTATTTTTCTTACAATATACCAAGGGTTCAATTTTATTGGCTTATAAAATGTGTAATTAAATGTGAACACTCACATTTGATTGGTATATTGTTTTGGATTTAATATCAATGAAATTTTATTAATGATTTTTTTAATGATATAAACTTGTGCTTGACTGTGATCCCATCTGACAATAAGCTACTGTTTATTATCAGGTGGGATCACTATGCAATCGTGGAAGGTGTATTCGATGGAGGTGCAACACTATGCAATCGTTTACAGTGAAGCGCAATAAAGAAGTAATCACTCGTTGCTAAGTAATTTTTTATTAAGTCAAAATTTGACGTTTTCGAACGTCAAATTTTGACTTAGTAAAAAATCATTCGAAATTTAAATTTTTCTTAACTATAGAATACAAATTGTTACTTCATTAGCTACTTTTACTCAAGTAATTAGTTTTGGTTGTTTATAAATGAGGGTGTTAGAGCTTATTCACTCTAGCTTTGAAGACGCCTAAATTATAAACGGATGGAAGACGTAGGCAGTTAAATTGTGCCAGTCCTTCCATGTACGCGATATATTATATATGATTGATGTGAATATATCCATGTGCCACATGACTGGCACATTGCATGGCGGATTCGGATGTTTTTTTTCTCACGGGTTAAGCATGATCTGGATAAAGATACATTAGGGATTTTCTGTGAGATATATATTTATCGTCATTATAGTTGCTAGCGAAGCTGCTGGCTAGTTAAATTGATGATCAAGGGCTTGATACTTAGGGTAAAACCCGGATAGTCGCCCCGGGGGTATAGTTGCCTTAATTGCAATTACTCTAGTTACGCAAATGAAATACATGTTATTTATTTGTCTATCGAGAGACTCTGCAACTACAACTAAGTTGACCGTGTTGCATGTCTCTGTGCGATTTTATGGGACGGCTAGGTGCGATCAGAGTTTTTGCGGGATAAATGTCCGTGTCCTCGACGGGACATCTATCCTAAATGTAATTTACATGGATTAGGCAACTATCCCCTATATGGGATAGTTGTCCCAAAATTTTGAGATCTGCAAAAATCGCCAATACTCTGGAAATATTAAAGATAATGTTTATTCCTTTCATAGATATGAAGATAATAAACCAAAGTACCTACCCATTTTACAAATAATGAATCTTGCTTTTTGTACAAGCAGATATAAAGTAATTTCAAAAAGTAGGGCAACTATCCTGGTTTTACCTTAAGACGCTAAAATATCTTTGATTGGGCTTGGAGTTTTTTCTTTTTGAAGCAAACAAAAATAGACTAGAGACGTAGATTTGAGTATTTTATCATATTTTGTTTTATATTTTTTGTTGTCCTAACAAAAAATGGGTTTATTCTGAAAATAGACTACAAAAAAATAAGATCTTTAATCTCACCTCCAAAGGTTATTCTAAAATTCATCGTCACAAAGTATCAGTAAGTACCTACGTTTTTTGTCAAAGTCAAAAAATATCTCTACCTAAACATGATTTAATAAATAAAAGTATAGAACAATAGGAGTTTTCTTAGTTACATAATTAAAAGCAATTAATTTTTCAGATTAATTGCTATTATTTGCATAAAATATTAAACTGTAAGTCCCATGTGACCTATCTTTGGCTGGTGTATGTGAATCTTGTATCTTTATCTTTTACGAAGTTTTAAGAAACGCATCATCTTGCGTGCGACTTGGTAGGTAAATGCCATCTTTATCAACCTAGGTCAAGGATGGCGGATCGCGATAGAGACTTGCATTTATCACGCAACAGATTTTCCATCATTCAAAAATGATTTCAATACCTTGAGCATCAGAGTTCTGTTTCTCTTATATAGGGTTATGTTCATTAATTTGCTAATTATTTTTATCACAACAGGTTTCAAGTACTGAACAGGTGTTGTTTAACAAATTAACTTAAAGTATCATACTTTCAATGTTAAACCTAATTTTCGGTCATTCACTGTAGGTGCCTGGTATGTAATTTTATGGCAGGTAGGTATTTCTAGTTATTAATCCAGTTTTATTCGATTGAATTGAGATCGTTGAACTAAAATCGGTATTACCTATAGGTACGAGTACCTTAAACGACTTCTCGGATCATTGTAAGGTCGGTGTAAAATACGGGGTTTATACAAGTGAGCAAATGGCACGATTCAGGGGTTCCCATTTTTTTTTAATGGTAGATAAACTCATCCAAAGACAACCGGCCCCGGGGTTTACTTTCGCACAACCCTTGGCACCAGTAGGCTTCGACCCTGATAGGCCCCTACAGTTTTCTGACAACTCCTTGAGGCGCGCAGGAACAGTGCGCACCGTCGACGACTTGGGCTCGAACCGGTCTGTTACCGGACGGACGGACAGCGAGCTACCCATTGCCCACCGTCCGCGAGCCCAGGGATTCCCTATTGGATTTCGAAATTTGATGATTCGATTTTTATTATATCGAACACAGTGATAATTCTGTACGATGTTCTATTCCATTGATGCTTTATTAGTGCGATGTAACGTTAGTGCAAAAATTCCTGTTGCGAAAAACTCTACAGCGATTGCTCATTAAATCGGTAATTTAAATAATATATTTTTATAATAATTTAGATAGTAAGTATGTCGATTTGAAACGCATATTATTGTTCCGTGACTAACCTATTTTGCACTATAGACGTCAACGTCTTTTAGAATTAAAAAAAGACCAATTCCAAATATCCTTTTTATTAAATTTTATTTACATTTTTTTTATTACTCTAGTTATAGACTTTTTAATTTTCGATTGTCGTGCTATGGGGATCGTTCGAAACAGTTACCGAAACTTTAGAACGCAAAAGGCAACTAAATGGGAGTCTCTTTAGTATTAAACTTTTACTGACTAACCTACACCTGTGTCCCTCAGTTGCCCTTTACGTTGTAGGACAATGGGCAATGTCTCGACAACCTGTAGCCTTTTTTTCCAATAAATCCGCAAAAAAAGATAGTTATTTGATATTCCTTCTTGCTGCACCCAGCGGGAAGAGTCATTTGATAATTTTCCATATATACCTAATTGAATTATTAAATATATTATATCTGCATAAGTAGGTATTGAATAATGCGTCGTATAAAATCTTACAGAAGTTCACAGAAACGCAATAATTACATTTATAGATAAATGAAATGCGGAAAGGTCGATGCAAGATCAATTTATTATCTTCAAGTATTTAAGTTATCTGAAAGTAAATATTGTCGCGGAATAGGCGCGAATTAAAATATTGTAATTATTATGAGATTAATAGTGCGTGCACTGAAATGATAAGGAGCTTGTAGATAAAGATTCATATATTCAAAACATTTCATTTCAAATATACCATTTACAGGCACTTTTGAAAGGTCAATAAGTCAGTTAGAAAATTGATGATATAATTAAAAACATATACTCAAGTCTGCGGTCCCTTAAATCTGTGAATCACCAAACTTCTAAGTTAACGGAAAAAATATACGGCCATTTATGTCGCAAAAAGCCTATATTTCGTAACTCTCAAGAGAATCAAAATTCATAGGGTACTCCTCGTTGACCGGGGCGTTTCCTGCTAAGAAATATAGATACCCTAAGTCTTCACTCACGTGTTTAAGTAAAAATGAAGAAAATAGGTATCTAATCGTTCAAGTTTCTATGAAAACGAGCCGTGGGTAGGAGTTAGTCTAGTTGATAATTATGAAAACTTTCTGTCGAAGTAATAAGTATTATATTTGAATGCCAATCTAAAGTTGAGTTTCAAGCATTACTCTACATAGTTATGGTATCTGCTCAACCAATCAATTTGAGGAATCAAGTCCTAAACGCTTTGCATTTGAAAGCAATCTGTAACCTAATCTTAGGTTCGTTACTAATTTTACAAACTAGATTTGTAGAAGGTAAACAAGGCTCAGACGTTCTAATTCTTCAAAACAATTTCGCCTACATTACCATACACTGGTAATTTGGAAGACTTAATGATTCTGTAGATGCTATAATTAACGCAGCCGCCTATCTGTACCGCGTTTAAATAGCGTTTAATCGGGATTAAACCTAGCAATAGTCCCGGAACTATTTTAGATTGCGTTTTGGAATAAGGCGGCAACAATTTAAAGAGTCTACCATCGACTCTAAAAGAAGGAAAACAATTTCTATGTAAACATTTTTCTAGCATCAGTGTCGCATTTTCTTATCACACCTGTTGGCAGACGCTTTAATTACAATATAAATTAAAATATATGGATAAAATGTTACCTAATGAATGAGCTCAAATAGCGAAAAAAATTGCTCACAATAATTCGTGGCAAGTCACATTACGAAATCCAAAGAAGAAAAGCGCTTTATGATATTACAGTAAAATCGCTATTAACGGAACAGCCATGACCCATTGTTACCCCCCAATATTTAAAGATCGTCAAACTCCTGGAACAACATCTCAAGCACGAAGCAAAAGCAATAATACAAGCGAAGGAGGTGACAAAATTAGAGAGGAGATAACCTTCATGACGTGACCCCATCAGAGTCTCCCTGGATGTCGGGTATGATGTGGCGACTTCCGGTCATCGTAAGTGCAGGATTGGGGACGGTGACCACAGTCTACGACGCATCGTGTTTCACGCACGTCCTAGAGACATGTCAGCAAAATTGATGGAGCCTGCTAGAACCGATACCTGCCAGGCGGTTAGGCTGTTCGGTAACTGACCGGACCGAGCCCAGTTGTCAGCAGCACGTAGCGATTCGCGCGCTCCTCAAAGTGATGTCAGCAAACCCCAGTAGGGCCGAAGCCCGCTATCAAAGCTCGCGGGGAATCTCTGAAAAGGAAAGCCGTAGTCCTAGCACGTAAAGAGCAACTGAGGGACATAGGTGTGGATTTAGTCAGTAAAAGTCTGAGTCGCCCTCCCGCTCCACCCAGAGCAGGAGAAGTCGTTGAATGATTTCCACCCTGAAAAAGAAGTGTAGTGGGATTGATCAAAAGAGTTAACGTGATCCTGGAAACCAAAGGGCAACTAAAAGAACACAGTTGGGCTTACGGGAGCCAAATTCTGTTCTTCATTCTATTAACACCGAGAGGAGTTATTTGATGATTTCTCACCTCAAAATCCTATCTATATTATCTCATCCCCTGTCAATAACTCACGCTCTTCCCTAGGAGTATCACAGTTGCAACACTCTGAGGTTAGCCCAGATGATTATATATCACGTACTGTTGTAGACGTTATGCCACAGTTCGTTTTCCGAAGTCCGGAAATACACGATATAACTCGTGATTTACGTTTCGAATTTCCGTACTGCACTTACATTTCACAATAGCAGGAAAATTCAGCAGTATAACAAACACTTCTTTATTGTTTTCTCTCTACTCAACCATAGTCATGTTTGATGTAATGGGTATGTAATACCCAATCCTATCAGTATTCGAGACTCTACGCTCAAAGTTAAAGACAATATTTTTTTGGAACAAAGAGTACTTTTAGGTAGGTCTAACTTTGTAAAATAGTCATTATTGAAGGTATTTTGAGACTATTGCATATGAATCTCCGGTGTTCGGCTGATATTTCGAGGGTTTTCTCTTATAAACCTGTTCTTGAAGTTTGAGATGATTAGAAAATGGACCATGTATTTATATTTTATTCTTTCATGTAGATATATATATTTCGACAAAAAATAATGGTTCGAGCAAAAAAAAACTCTTAAGAGTACAAACTACCTTGAAATAAATAGATTTCAAGATAAACTACTTTGTATTTTAACTATACAATACTATGATATGTTGATTACATAAGTTAACGCAACATCCAAAAAAACCAGCCATTTCATGAATTTCATGAAACTACGCCTTCTGAATCGATCAATTTTGGGTAAATGGTGTCCAAACGCAGTACTGCATTATATATGAGATTCAGTCTAGCACAACTGTTTATTTATTAGTCCTAGAATAAATAGGGTTACAGAATACTGTTTCGATGGCGTTTGAAATGTTGTTCAAAGTAGGTGCTGTTATTTTGAGATGGAAATTATCCAGTGAACTCTCCCGCTTAGGGGTGAAACGAGACGGCGTGACAGCCTTTTACCCTTTTACGGACTAAAACTCACTTATGACCTTTAGTTGCCTTTCGCGTTATAGGCCACGATCACTCCTTCAAAGGTTCCTGTAGCCCTAGCGGCCTTTAGTTTTGCTGACATCTCTTTGAGACATGTAGCTGCAATGCATCGTCGACTCTTACCGGATAGCCGAAAGGCGAGGGTGCATATTGCTCTTCGTATGCAAGGTCGCTCCTACTGTGGCCGGGAATCGTCCCGCAACTCCCGATGTCCAGAGCATCACGCGTCAACTGGAAAGTGAAGACGCCGTGACGCCTCTCTAGCCATTCATCAAAGAAGAGACTTACCGCCACGATTATGGCGTGGCCGGCATTAGGATATGTGTCATTCTTTTACCGTTAGGTAAACGTAAAATTTTGAGAACACCATTAAATAAGACATGTCAATAAACTCTCGGGTCGATTACCTAAAATCCGGTTAGATGATTGCTAAAAGCTTGCAAAATATACATTGTTAAAGTAATTTTGTCTTGAATTATCGTAAATTCTATGCGTGGGTAGAAGACCCAAGACACAAAATAATGCCGGATAAGGCCATATTTTGGACGTTTTATTAGAGGCTAAAGTGAATGCGGTAGTAGAATATCAGTTGTACACGCAACTTAGATATTTCAAGTCCCTAAAAATGGGAATATTTTTGGAAAATAACGAGATGCTATGTTAATCGAGTACCTAATAAGCAAAAGATAACATTTTTACATCGATATTCTTATCTTTTAGGAAATTTATTGTATCTGATATAAAAATACTCTTATCTACACAATATATACCTTTCTCCTAAAACAGTAAATCTATGTTTCAGACCTTTTTTAAGGAAAATCAAAATTGAAAACAATAGATTTCAATCATTAACAAGATTTAAAGGACCAGTTATGAGAGGCCCGAGGCCCGCGCTCAATATATTGCGTTTTGGGCGCACATCATGAGAACGTTACATTTTCGTCAAACGCTACAAAATGACCATATTTTTGTTGTGAGCTTTGAAAACTCACCATCTTGAAGCAGAGAAAATTACAATGAAAAATGATAAAAGGTTTTGCACGCTACCTATGCGTTACAAAATGTTTAAATGGGCGCCCAAAACGCAGCGTACCGAGCGCGCGATTTGAGCGTCTTTTATACCTAGTCACTTACTGTTAATTTTAATGAGTCGAAGTGAGAAATAACTTAAAATATAAGGGGTGTGATGGGTAAAGATTTAATATTTATTTATTTAAACTTCATGTACAGTAGTGGTAAATAGGCGGACTTAAAGCCAAAAGGCGTTCTTTACCAGTCAACCTATGGTTTAATATACTTCCGTAATCTTTCAAAATTTATTAATTAACCTGTGCTTCATTCTTTTCAGGAACCTTTTTCTGCATATCAGTTCTAAGTAAAAGACTGAGCGTGCAGGACAGCGCTATCGGTGCCCTTGCAGGTGCGAGCAGGATAGCTAGCTGTTTCATGTTTGCGTTTGCCCCGACGAGACCATGGTATTACTCCGCCCCGCTGCTGAACATCTTCAGTCATACCGGTCTGACTGCTGTAAGATCTTTGGCGACTAAGAGTGTTCCTACGGAGGAAGTTGGTAAGATTCTTTTAATTTTTTTCCTGAACATATTATTACATGGCTCCTTTGAAACACAGTCATAGGCACACAGGTATACAAAATTATTTTTAATATATACGAAACCTGAATATAGTTTGTTCAGAATCAGTAACTGAATCGATTCCAATCATTTTTAAACCATGTTAGATTTTTCTCAAAAACTATTTAAAAAAAAGTCACATGTTGGACACACTAAAACTAAGTACAACACAATTCACGGCAGGTTATAGTTGGCTTTGAGCCAGCACACAGCTGAAAGCGGGAGTAAAACAACCCTCAAACAGTCACCCGGATGACCCGGAAACTATGTATTTGTGCGGACTACAAGGTAACATAACAAGCAACTTTGTAATTTTCATGATACAGTTATGAAATTTTGTACATAGATTCTTTTCTTTAGATAATACTAGACACGTGTTTCGGGTTTCACATATACTAAAAGTAATGTTGTATAGTGGTTGGTCTTGGGTTCGAGAGACAAGTATTACTGGCTGTCCATCATGAACTTCTCCATGATAGCACGGAATTCGATGTGACGTTCCCAGGACTTGAAAAGCTCGTCAAGTCATTGTTGGTCCGGAGCTTGATCTTCTTCCAGTAGAGTCGAATTGTCATCTCTTAGAAAATTAGTGTAAGGAAAGATCTCTCTTTCCTTACACTAATTTTCTAAGAGATGAGATTCTTGTTGTGCTCGAAACATTAAAATGATGGGTGTGTGACTAATGTGTCTTTAGTTGTCTTATGCGGAATAGGGTGTAAATTCTCACATATCTCCGTTGAAAAGGGAGGATCCTCCGACCAGATGAAGGTTGCGTCTGATCCGGGCCCCTGGCCGTTAGTTAATTTCGGACCGTTGTATAATTTTTAGGATTCTGTACCTCAAAGGAAAAACGGAACACTTATAGGGTCACTTTATTGTCCGTCTGTCTGTCTGTCAAGACCCTTTATCTTGGGAAGGCGTGTAGGTATCGAGCTGAAATTAAAACCATGTACTCAGGTCTGCGGTCCCTTGAATGATAAAAAACTTCTGAGTTAACGAAAAAAAAAAAAAAACAATACGGCTGTTTATATCCAAAATACGTATATTTGAAGGGAATCAAAATTTACAGTATACTTCCCGTTGTCCTAAAATCCTGAAACGCATGAAGCAAGGTCTCATGGCACAAGTATAGGAAAAATTCTGAAAACTGTAAATTTGTTTTTAAATCCAAAAAAAAAAATGCAATTCGGAAAAATCTTAGAAACTCGAGTCGGGAATTGAACTGTTTTCAATGGTAAGCTTGTACGGAACCCACAGTGCATAGGTCTGATTCGCACTTGCTTGGATTTTATTTTTAAATTTGACATGCGTGATTTTCAGTTGTACAATGAAAATAAAATGAACATTTGACTCCTGAACTAAGTAAAAATAAAAAGTAGTGTCTTAGTTTTAAGTCATAGTTAATTCCGAAAAAAATATAGACTAATTTTGCACATAACTTGGTACGGTCAGTGACTTTAACTTCCTTGAAGCAAAATATTCGTTTTCATGGACAAAAACAGTATCTCAAATACCCACCCGTCTACGGTATAAGCCTGTATATTTTCGTTCTACCATTTTCCTGAGGTGCATTTACGAGGTTTGATAATAGTCCCACTGCAGGTAAGGAGCTTATGACCGCTACTGTTTCCGTAAGAAGCTTACCTACCAAGAAAATAGTTTTCAAGACTCTTTGAAATTACCCATCACTCAAAAATTCTATTTGCTCTAGCAACAAAACACTAACGTTATTAAATCAACCAAAATACCCTTAATTCAATTGAATCGGTACTATTAGACGACCGATAACCTGGTAAAGGTTTTGGAAAACCGATGGATGCCAGATAGATGCACAGGAGTCAAATCATCCTCATTGTGACGACACTTGAAGCAGGCATAAGTGTACTTGTCACGGTTTACAGCGACTCTTGAACTCTGGACTATGAAGGAGACTGTACAACGCGTAGGTGAGCGCCCGCGTGACCGCTTCCTCTCCACTTGTCCTTGGATAACGAGTTGCTCCATGGAGTGTTCGTTACGAACAACGTGACAGAAATATTTGAGGAGAAATACTTGCACAGTCGACGACAAACTCTGTTTGATTTTTAGCTCCTCCAGGATCGAGACGTTAGTCCTAAGTGCTCTCCAAGGGATCTGCAGCAGTCGACGCCAGCACCACATCTCGAGTGCATCGATTTTGCGTGGATCTTTGAGGCGAACCATCCACGTTTCTGCACCATAAAGAAATATTCGGTAGACTAAGCTTCTCATGAGGTGGACTTTCATGGCTTTAATGATGTTACGGATGCATCGGATCCTTTCGTATGTGCAGTACCTAGTGAACATCTTTCAGTTGAAATTATGAGAATAATGATAGAACTAATAGAGTATACAACTGTAGCTCAGAATTTCTGAGGAACAGAAAATCCATGGAGCAACTTTGATTGTTCTATTTATCTGGAAGCAAATGACCTGAAAATGTTTACACAAAATAAATGACGGAAGAAATTGCTCACTAAAACGTTACGACTTGATAAGACAAAATTTCCAGGAAAAGGGCAAAAACAGCAGTTTATTCAAGAGAGATACGCTCATGCAAAGGATTAACACCTGTTGCTATGAAGACAGAGGATTCGTTTTTGCGTAAACATTATTCGCATTAGCGCACCCACTTAATTAATCAGAAGAGACGTGGAAATTAGAAATTGCTTGTTTCGGTCTTGTTGGCTTTGCCAAGTTTGTACTTCAAAATTCATGAAGTTTTGTAGATCTTTATTTAGAGATTTGTTCAGCGTGTTTTGGGTTAAGAAATTGCTCTTGTTTACTGACTTAAAGTGTGATATGATTTGACATCTAATATTAAAATTTTGGTAGTAGGCTAGCTTTTTTTAACCAATTCAAATGGCTAGTAGTTTCGCCATCCTACAAATAACTTTGTTTTTGCATTATTTAACCTCTAATATTAACCAATACAGGCCCTACTACAAGAGTTCGTTAAGCTTTCCTTCGTTCCCTACAGATACCAGATCTCGAACCTCTGGATTTTTCCTCTGGGATTATCTGAGAGTTAGAATGTAAATTAATAATCCATCAAGCATATCTAAGTTGACGAAAACATTAGACAAAAAATCAACAACATTCCTACTCAACTGCAGAGGAACGTTTCTATATGTTAGAGATCGCTTTGAAAAATGCCAGAACCGCAAAGAAGGACATTTAAATAATGAAAAAGTAATTTTCCCTTGTCTTCAGTATTTGATTTTATAATTTAAAGAGTATTATTATTATTATTATTTTTTTATGCATTATGCATAATATGATTTTATTCTGAGACAGCAACACCATAATCATGACACACCTAAACCATGCAAAATGTTAACCAAAAACATTTCGTTTCAGCTAAGCTGAGTGCCCTGATGGGAGTGACGGAGGCCATAGCACCGTCGATATATATGCCGGCAACCAGTTACATCTATGTAATGACCATCGACCACTTTCCTGGTGCCTTCTACATGTTCGATGCCGCCTTGACTGTGGTAGCTTTAGGATTATTCGGGTGAGTAGTTTTTGGCCATTTTATTGGATCACATAAAGTTAGTCTAAGAAATCCTGATATGACGGCACGGTTGGAGTTTCATTCCTCAACTTAACAAATATTTGCATGGCCTACAGATGTTTGTTCCGGGTTTGCATGTCTTAAACACATGTGTTTACATGTTTGTGAATGCACCAATTATAGAGAGACGTTTAAAATAAAAAACGGTAATTTAAAAAACTAAAAAACCCGACTGCTTTTCTGAGCATTCATGAAAAATCCCTAAAACAAGAAAATCTGGCAGTCGGGACCCATTCTAGAATTGAGAGCACATACCTATATTACATTGCAGATTACTCCAATCTATTGACTAGACGGTTGACTTTCTAGAATGGGTCCCGACTGCCAGATTTTCTTGTTTTAGGGATTTTTCATGAATGCTCAGAAAAGCAGTCGGGTTTTTTAGTTTTTTAAATTACCGTTTTTTATTTTTTATTTTTTTAGTTTTATTTTATGACGATATCACTTTCAAAGTAATTACGAATCTTAAGACACCTCTCAAACTAAAATCCATCGAGCCGTTCAGGTCGCAGAGCGTGCCAAACATTTGAATTTGGCGCTAAAAATCCGCCATTTTGCTTATTTTTTATTTTGATATACCCAGTGTCACTCTCACAGTAAATACGAATCTAACGACACCTCTCAAGCTAAAATCCATCGAGCCGTTCAGGCTGCAGAGCGTGCCAAACAATTATACATACATACATACATACATACATACATACATACTTACATACATACATACATACATACTCTCGAAAAACATAACCCTCCTTCTGGCGCAGTCGGGTAAAAAATAGAATTTTTGCTAAATTCCATGGAAATGACATCATTATGTCTAGTAACAGCGACCGTTGATAACTATAATAGGTATATTATCTGAAACGACGTATACATTCAGCAGCTCTGGGGCGTCAGGATCAGGTACCTGTGAAAACCTTGATGTTTATGACATAATGTTATAATTATTTATTGTAACATAAGTAATTGACTACAGCGTCTTATTGATCAAATAGACGGTACAATCACGTTAATATAAGTGAACCAACATGACGGTCGACCTTGAATGCGCAGTAACCGATTTTCGGATCTCAATCGAGATGGAACTGCGCGTAACCATAGGAATTTGTTCAACTTATTTGTCGCATATTATAATCAACTGGAAGCATGATTTTTCTATAAATTCTTCATTACCTGAAATAAATAAAAAACATTGTGTCGACAGAAGTGTAAACTTCATCAAGTCGTGATTAATAAAACAAAATCGTTATCGTTCGGGAAAGGTCGACTCGAGACGACCGACCTTACATAGCCTGCCGTGTCATCACAGTGACGGCTTATTCTCATTCAACGGCATTCAATACCAACAAAGTAAAGTGCTCAGCGTGCCTAAAGAAAATTTCACTTCAAAAGTATGATTTTTTTTATTGATTTGATCATTACTTATCGATACCCGTCACATTATTCTGTAAAGTTTCGCTGCTTGATAAATGGTAATGGATTTCAGGGATGTAGCGAACCTCCGCAACCGTAACCGAATCTATCAGATATCCGAAAACATATATCCGTAAATGTAAACGAAACTGACATAAAACATACACTAAACTTGACAACAACACACACATGACGTGTGACATTTTTAATCTTTCACTTCGCTAACACCTAGATGAGAAGTGTTTTACTAACCATTTGAATCTGTCTGAATGAATAAAACTATACTATTATCACTATAAAAGTTGTGGATAGTTTTGGATAAAGGCAGAGTCTAGAGAGTTTGAGGCGTCACGGTGCCCTTACCTTCCGCATAACGCAGGTCCTCATCGGACAAGGTCAGTTCGGGAGGTTCCTGCACTCGATTCGCGCAGAAGAAACGCTCGGGTATCACTATAAATTATTTCAATAAAATATTACCTGACATCAAAATAATAGTTTTTGCAGATGACACAAATGCAATAGTATCAGCGAATGACATTCGAACACTAAACGATGCCATTAATGCGGCTCTAGCTATCTTTCATTCATGGTTTACTGCGAATAAACTTAAGAGGCGTATTACAAAAAAACACGAAATTGCAAGTTTTCTACGTTGAAATTTTAGGTTTTATGTTCGTTGTATGAAATAACAATTTCTTGGTTAATATAGTTCGTTTTCTCTACTACAATTACCTCAAAACTGATTTTAAATTAATTATTTAATTATTTAGTAATAAGCTTTCTCCCGATACATGTTTCGGCAAAAATTCACGGAGACATCATTTCTGAGCTCTAATTTTGAGATTCTACTAAATATCAGTCAAAAACAAAAATATTATTAGCTCTCAAATATCCTATACTTCAATCATAACAGGTAATATTTTCGTTATATGCCTTTTATGTAAAGAAAAAAAAAACAACGTAATTCAATTATCTACCGAAAAGGCTTCAAAACAAGCCCCAATATCTCCAAAGTTCTACATTATTCTGACTTCAAATTTATACCAAAATAATCATCAACATTTGCTTAAACTATAGTATTATTTTTATTTTTTAAATCGCTACTATTATTTTTTAATAAAATAAATAAAAACACTTTATATTTCACTGCGCCGGTCATCTGCGATTAGTATCGCGCGAGCGCTTGTCGAGGTCGGACCTATGTCAGTTTCTTTCCCGCGCGCTTTCGTTCCGATACTACCGTGACTACCGTCGTGTGCGCCGACTGTCGCGTAGACGCTGCCGCATTGCTATTGTGTGCGTGTGAACTACGAACGCAGTTTTTGATCTTTGTAAATATTTATTTTCGAACGGTATAATATACCGTTATATTGAAGTTATAATAAAGTGTGAACTTTATACTAATTGAAATAATATTTCAATTAGTATAAAGTTCACACTTTACTAGTATACCAGATAGTGAACTTATTAAAGTTAGGGCCTCGTTCACCATCTCCAAGTAAAGCGTTGATTAGTTACTTTCCGATTAAAGTTAATTGACAAGTAAAAGTTATGAGTATCCTCTATCAATTTCACAAGCGAAAATAAAGCTTCGAGTAACTACTTACGGGTTAAGTGAATGAAATACCAAATCATTCGAAACATTCGTTCAATAATACATCAGGTACTCGCCAGATGTCATTGTTAGTTGTTTTTTGTGTATATTTTTTAGATCTGTAACGTCGGTTTCGGTTGCGTCTTGAATGTTGTGTTGTAGAATAATGCGTGTGAACTTATAAAAGAGACAGAATTGCAAACTTTTCTACAAATGAGAGGGATATTTTGGTATCTCTTGCTCAAATCACCCGCCATTTTAGTTCAACTTATATGCCGCGTATTGTATGCTACGTTATTAGTAAAACCACTTAGAAAAAACCACCACTCACCTTTGCGATTTAGGTATAATTTAATGTTTTATAATTATGCACTTACTTCACTGATAAACGGAATCTAGCAAATCAGTTACATCTAGATTCGGAAAATAATCAGCATGGAATTTAAAGACGCGAATCCTCGGTATATGCAGCGCCGTGGAATATTCTAATTCATCCAAATCATAATCAAAGAAATCAATACCATATTTTAAAAACTTTCTTTGATGATATGCGCAAATGACAACAGAAAGGCTACAGACACTACAGTAAAAAATACACAATACAATATTCAGTAAAAAATCACCGTTAACTGCCAAGTAAGTATCCTAATTGGCAGAGCATCTGGCAAGTAAGTTACTGGTCAGTTAATCTTATGATTAGTGCTACTCGGACATCGTGAAACTCGAACGTGAAGTTACGGGTGACTTTAACTGACGATTAGCCTACTCGTCACTTTACTTGACGGTGGTGAAAGAGGCCCTTAGACTAGTTAAAGTCATGACTGGTTCTACCAAATACAAGGACAGCTTTATATATCCAATAAAAATGTCTGCATACTTGCCATATGGACTGGACCAGACTTTCCTGTAAAAACTATAACAATCTACAAAGATGACGAATTTTGGTCGTTAAAAATGTTACCCAAATTAAAAGCTTTTTATGAAAAATGTGTACTGCCAGAAGTTATCGACTCAAGAAAAGATCGATCAATGCCTTTGCGGGAAATATTTTTCTGATGTAAAAATATGATGTCTGACTGTACCAAATAATAAAATAAATAATACATTTTGTTGTTTCATTTATTCGATAAGATTTCAACCATACTACCATAAAATTAAGGCTAGGCTGAAAATACACTTAATAAACTAGTTATCAACGATTGCATCACTGCTTACCATCAGGTTGGATCACAGTCGAGCACTAATTTATATGAATTAAAAATAAATATATACAACTTTAAAAATCTATTTTTGCTATGAATAGTATATATTACAATCGATTGTTTATCGAATACTGCAGAATATTAAAAATATTTGTTTGAACATATTTAAATTAAAACGACATTTAAAAAAAATATCCATTTTCTAACCTCTTTCTGAATACTTCAATTACGAAAGATCAAGATCGTTTAGCCGCCGTATACACAATATCATAGTGCGAGCGAGACTGCTAGAAGCATGAATGAAAATATCGCTCACGTAGTTCGCCGCCCGCTCGATGCATAAAATACCTAAATTTGCGTAATGCCGAAATGTGAAAGGGCTCTTAAAATAAACGCGAATAAAACGAATGTAATGTTGTTCAAAACTACTGCTCGTAATAAAGATAATATGGACATTGAACTAAATAAGGCTAAAATTGAGCTTGTCAGGGAAGTAAAGTTTCTGGGAATGCATATAGATGATTTATTAAATTGGAAAAAAGAATTAGTAGCACTTGATTCAACTATATCTTCGGCGTGCTATGCTTTAAGAATTCTTAGGGATGAAGTTAGTTTGGAAGCACTAAAAATGGTATACTACGCGCTAATAGAGTCAAGATTACGGTACAGTATACAATTTTGGGGTAACAGCTACAACTACAATTTTCAAAGGGCGTTCATTCTCCAGAAAAGAGCGATTAGAACCATTGTTCGTGTTTCCCAACAAGAGAGCTGTCGACCCTATTTTAAAGAACTTGCCATCCTCACAGTACCTGGACTTTACGTACTGGTACTTTTAACCACCTTGAAGAAATATATCTATCACTTTGAAACTGATGATAACAGACTTTTAAGGGAAAAAACACGTAGAAAAGATTTAGATAGCAAACTCATTCCAATACTTAACATTGTTAAACACAGTCCACTGTACCAGGCCGTTAAAATATTTAATAGATTGCCAGTTGAATTAAAAAGCACTTTGTATACAAGCTCGTTCAAAGCAAGGCTCAAGGCATTCCTGTTGGAGAAATGCCTCTACTCAATAGATGATTTGTAAAATACAGAATTAAGTTTTTAATATTGTTATTTAATTTATTGTTATTTTTTTTTCTATTGACATTGTAACTAACTTTTTTTTTCTCACTTTTTTATTTATTGACATTCTTAATCAATTTAATTTTCAATTGACATTGGTAGTTAATTT
Organism: Leucania comma; assembly: GCA_958295575.1. Lineage (NCBI taxonomy): Eukaryota > Metazoa > Arthropoda > Insecta > Lepidoptera > Noctuidae > Leucania > Leucania comma. The sequence continues at coordinate 12,196,901 of OY282480.1, read as the reverse complement.
TATTTTTATGTATTGATGTGGTTAGTAAATTTTATGTTTAATTATTGACTTAATGGTAACCAAATTTAATCTGTTTGTTTGTTTTATTTATTATTGTTTATTTTTTAATGTAACTTTTTTTTTTCGTCATTAGTTTCTGCTACTTGTGTTCCTAGTTTGTAAGCTTTTATATTCACACACAATGTAAATTGTTTTTGAAATAAATAAATCAAATCAAATCTAAAAAATCACTATTGTGCGGACCACCCGGAGGACCCGGTGGGGTATGCGGTTGGAAGTGTTCCCCGCTTAGGTGGAGCACAGCCCTGATTCCGGCCATGGTCCGGAACGAAGAGGAGATGGTAGCGATCGCCTCTTTCTACGAAACAGTGATGCTAGCAAAGTTATCAGCCGTACGAATGAGGGAACGGACATCCTCATGCCCCAGCTGTCCCTCCAGCTGGGCTGGCGCGATTTTGAGCCATCTTAGGCGTGGGCTTGCGGACGATAGCAATGTGTAGCTCGGCGTTCGGCCATCCGGTAACCGTCCGAACCGAGTCCTAATCTTCGATAGCGCGTAATATTCTGCAGGCACTCGCAGAATATTACGCGCTATCGACGATTAAGACAAAGAGATGTCACTAAAACCGTAGGGGCTGAAACCTACTAGGGCTATGGGTTGATTTCTAAAAGGAGAATCTGCAAGGGCAAATAAGGATCATATGCGTGGTTTTAGTCAATAAAAGTCTGACACGCTCTCCTGCTCCACCCTTAACTGCGAAAAATCATTACACGATTTCTCACCTTAAAAAACCTAATATTGTAATATTGTCCTATATCCGTATTGAGATCCCAATTTTCAAAACCATAACATCCCTAATGAATTTCTAAGGGAGATGTTTCAGTCAAGCTTATAGTAGACATTATTCGCTGTTACGTTCAATAATGAGCAGATTAGTCATTTTTGATTCATTTACCAACTCTTATCTTACGTTTTTGTTCTATTCTGTTTATCGATAAGAATACAATACTTACAATGGCGAAATATTGACACTGATCGGCGTTATTGGAAGCATTATCTTTTGAAAGACTTGTTTGTGTCTATTATTCTTCATTATTTTCCTCATGCTATGTGCGTGTTGTCAGTGATGAGATATGGCTCCGAAACGTGACCGCTTATAAAAAGCCTCATCAGACTTAAAGTCACTCAAAGGGCAATGGAAAGGGCTATGCTCGGAGTTTCCTTGCATAATCACATTAGAAATTAAGATATCCGCAAAAGACCCAAGTTTACCGACAGAGCCCGAAGAATGGCCAAACTTAAGTGGCAGTGGGCATGGCACACACACACACAGGCCACACAGATGGGAACGAAAGGGTCTAGAGTGGGACCACGTACTGGAAGACGCAGTGTTAGAAGGCCTCCACAAGGTGAATAAATTACCTGGATGGATCAGGACGCACAGAACCGGTCAATATGGCGTCTCCTGTTGATGGGGGGGAGGGGGGATTCTATGTCTAACAGTGAACGTTTTTCGGCTGAAATGATGATGATTTTCCTCATAGACTACTTACCAAGCACAAAGTAATAACAAGAAGTGAGGAAAACATGGTGAAAGAAATTATTGTAGCTAGTTATTGTAGGGTAAACGCTTAGATTAAAATTTACGCAATATGTAATCTAGTCTGCAATTTATCTATAATGTGTAGGTATGTATGTAGAAATATACAAGAGAAAGTGGCTCTTATTGCACTACACTTAGGTATATAATGGTACCTGTTACCAAACTGTGACATTTTGATTACCATTACGCACTAGTGCTGTAATGTAGCTATAACCTTTTTATTCAACCTCTTTGTTCGGAGAACAAATTTTGAATACGGAAGAATAAAAATTGTTCGTGGTCTATGGCCGTCATTTTAAGATGCGCGTGGCTTTTGTCCTGATTTTTTCAAGTGAAGTTTATGGACTGCATTAATTAAATTAAATCAAATACTACAAAAACATTATAAAATGTTACATCCATATTCTATTGTCATTGCGAATGACATTAACTTAAAAACTGTTCACACAAGAAAACAAACGACGACTAGGTAATATGATCAAATGACCATATAGCCATAGCATAGCGCCTGCCTATGAAAACAGATTTAATTTTTTATCGCCCTGTTATGAAGAATTTTACTAGTTTTATCGTTGTAATATTAGTTACCTAAATTATTTTTCTTCACAAGTGTATTGAAAAACGTCGTATGATACACGTGAGTAATGAATGGTTACCGTTCTTGGCTCGCTTAAGACCCTCGCCACGGCTGGGGTCTTAATACCGCCTCGACGGTAACCTCCTACATTACACACTTATATCATAATGTACTATTATCAGTTGTCTAGTACTAATAGAACAAGCTCTGCTTAATATAGGACTACATCACGTTGTATGAAAGTTGTGGGATGAATAAATTATGTTCCACTAACCTTCCACTGAGACATTGATGAAAACCTTAAAAAGCTCAATTTATTTTCAGAACAGATAAAGTGTGGTCGTGACTAAAATAAAAATCAGCAGCGATAAATATTTCCTTTAAAAAATCTACATTTATGTTACACGAACAGGAAATCAACAATTGACTTACATAGTTTTTACTCTGAATGCTTCTTAAAAATCTAACACCCGTATTTATAAAGAAGTAATTACTTGATGCTAATTAATTTCCTATAAAATCATTACTTGAGGTTAGGAATTTTCATGAAGACATTTAAATTTTGACAAATTGTTACATAAGTACATACATATTTACTTTTGATCAAGTATTTAGTTTTACTTGTTTATAAATACGGGTTTTAATGCTTAAGAATATACAGCGGGAGTTTAAAAAAATATAGATACTTGACCAAGCGGTTTACTTACAAAATAATATTTTTAAAACTTAAAAACAACTACGTACCGTCCTATCTAATATTTTTTTCTAATATTTTAAGGAATTTTCATTCACTACTGTGACGATGTCAATCCCATCGCACCTACTATCACGTTTCAGTAGCAAAAAATCTTACATTAATGAAGGAATATAAAACTCTTGCACTCACTGGTTTAGTTAAGATGCCATTAAAAACTCCTACATCCATTGCGGTCAACTTCAACGACTTTAAAGGATGTTTCTCCTGTCCTTGTATCGGACACATTCAACCAACATAATGCTGTACGTCTTCCTTTTTCCCACACACGTCACAGTTAGGGGTAAATATTATTTTATTTGTTTTTAAAATAATATTTGTTTTCTTTTTTAATTTTTTTTTCATCTGATGGTGACCAGATGAAAAAATCAAAAGTTCGGAGAAAAGGCCTGATTGCCATTGAAAAATCTTGAGAATTTTACAGTTTGAGAATATTCTCTCAAACGTACTCAACAATTTAAAAAAAGAAAGATTATTTTTAAGATTGTATAACTATTTCTAAGATTTTTAATTTTTTTTTTGTTGTAAGCTGTATTTTATTGAAAATGCTGAAAATCCTGAGATTTCATGAAATATGCAAAATCCGGCCGTAAATCTGACAAGAGTCCTAAAATCTGAGGACAAAATCCTGAGAAATGCTAGGTACACACTTAAAATAAAGTCGTAACTAAATATCTTATAAAATTTGGCGAAAACCCTCCTGCATCGCTGTCAACTAGAAGTGTGTTCCAAAGACTGGCGCCATTGTCACGTAGCATGGTAATGCTTAATCTCTGGTTGGAGGAATAAGAGATTAACGCCCTTAAGAAAACTCTCAGCTCAGTATAGATAAAGTAATCGAAGTTCCTTTTTCCGTTCGACATCCGTTTGTCCGGTAACCATACGGACCGAGTCCAAGTCGTCAACGACGCATAGTGTTCCATGCGCGCCTCAAATAGATGTCAGCAAAATCGTAGGGGACCAAAACCTACTGGGTCCATGGATTCTGCGAAAGAGAACCCCGGCGCCCTGGAACAAAAGCAAACAAGGTATATAGGAAGTTATTTTTTGGTGGTAAATAATCCAATAAAATGTCCCACCTTTGGACAGAGCGCGAGGGTGTGTCAGACTTTTATGGACTAAATCCCACTCCTGTTCCTTCTTTGGCTTCGTTCCAGGGCCCCGAGGTTCTCTTTCGCACAACGCATGGCCCTAGAAGGCTTCGACCGTACTGGGCCCTTACGGTTTGCGGCCCTTGCTGACATCTTCTTGAGGCGTGCGTGAAACACCACACGCCATCAACGACTTGGGTTCGGTTCGGACGGTTACCGGACTGACACTTATTGTTCCATGCGTGCCTTAAAGAGATATCAGTAAAAGCGTAGGAGGTCCCCTACTATGGTTTATGTAAGCCCAAAACCTACTGGAACCATAGATCATCCTAAAGACAACCAACAAAAACAAAGGAGGTTCTGGGACGCAAGGCTAAAGAAGGTACATAGGAGTGGGTTTTAGTAAGCAAAAGTCTGAAACGCCCTCACGCTCCACTGTAGAGCGAAATAAATAGTCGTTCGAGGATTACCAACCTAAGAAAATAATCGTTACTTTTTCCATATCCAATAAGCAAAATAATGAATGCATTAATATAAAAGGAGAAGCTGTGCGTTGAACTGTGCGCTGATACTACTAATCTACTGGTACTGCGCGTGAAATTTGCACACGACTTCCTTTTATGATATAGACGAGCACTAAGAAGGGGTTTTAGAAATTCAATCACAACCCGTGTAACGATATACTTGAAAGTTAGTACGAATACAAATGGTAACCTAAGAAAAGGTTCCCATTTTTTTGTTTTTAGAACTACCCACAATAGAACAATTAAGTGCGTTTTAAGATTCTTATTTCTTGGATTGATTAATTTTAAACTTAGCAAGAACTTTTACCAAGTTTTTTCAAATCTGCTTTCATAACAGTTTCAAAATGTACAATGATGACTGTCGATATAAGTTTTTTAAAACTGCTTTCATCGTGGTAATTTTTTAAGAGAACATTATTGCGAACGAAATGGCTTTCAAAGTGCTAATCTCCTTATAACAATTAATTCCGTTAATATTGCATCAATGACGAGTCAATTGAAACAAAATCTTGTTTAACATACGCGTATTTACACAATGATAACCTATCAAGTTCTTGTGTTCTGATAGTATTGTCCATTCATGTTTTGCAAGTAAATTGTGGTTTTAACTGAAATAGCACTGGAGTATTATCAGTTATACATGCAGGTCGAATTGATAAGAATGGCATTTTTTTTTTTTTAAGAATTCTGTACAGAATTGTAAAAACTGGGCAAGTGTGAGTCGGACTCGCACACTGAGGATTCCGTACAAACTAACTTATGTAAATAGTTCAATTCTCAAATTGAGTCTCGGAAGATTTTTGCAAATCGAAAAAAATATTTTTTTTATTGACATAAGCACAAATTTACAGTTTTCAGAGTTATTTATATTTTTTATAATAGGTATTGGTATTAGAACTTTCAGGTGAGGTGAAATTTCAGGGTTCTAGGTCAACGGGAGGTACCCCATGAATTTTGATTCTCTCTGCGAAAAGATAAACAAATCTTTTTTTAGTTTAACTTAGAAGTGTGATTTTTTCACAAATCCAAGGAACCGTAGACCTGAGTATATGATTTTAATTTCAATTCGATACCTTCACGCATTCTTGAGATAAAGGGTCTTGATCGACAGACAGATAGACAGACATACATACACACAGACAGACAGACAGACGGATAACAAAGTGATCCTATATGGGTTTTCTTTTTTTCTTTTGGGGTACGGAACCCTAAAACCCTAAAAAGACCACACTACGCCTCTGCCGCAGAGAGGAGACATCACTTTGTTTTGAGCCTTTGCGGGGTTTTTACTTCGTATCTATTCTATCCTCAATGATTGTGCTCTATCAACTCTCGGAAAAACATAGTTTTACGTGTTTGGGCATGTGCATTAATATGCGCATACCCACCCGCATCCGTATCTGTGTTAGTAATTACAAACATACAAAAAAACGTAGTTATTTTTCCATACTATTTATTTTGATCTGTATGATACTATGTAATGTACCAACCAACCCGCACTTGGTTCACATGAATTACATTACAGGCCTGAGTCTAAGCAGATTATTATTATGTTTTTTTGATGATATAGCCAGACGGGAAGATCACAGCAGGCAAATTGCTCCAGTCCTTTGACGTACGCGGTAAAAACGACGATGTGAATCGCTTAGTCCGGACCGTATAGATGTCAACAATGTTTTTTTTTTGAGGATGGAAAAGTGATGGCGGAATCAAGTCATGTAATTCCCACGCACACTCTACAAAATGCATCCTATAGTGTGTTTTTATTAACATGCGTGTACATCACGCATGCGCATTATTATTAGCATAAGCATTATTATTATTTTGGAAAAATGTGGATGATTTTTGCGAATCTCCACTCAAGCCAGGCAATAAAGGCAAGAGAGAGATGGAAGCTCGGTTCCTCGTTAGTGTTCACTACGGCTGACCAATAAAGGCAAGCCGGAGATGAAAAACAAGAATTCTCCCAGGAGATCGAGGAGATCGGGTCCGTGGGGTTAATGCCCAACAGTTCGCCACAAAATTGCCTTGCGGATTGTATCTCTCTCTTAGTCTGGTCCCTCACCCTAGGCATGTTACGGCGAAGCAAACGCTACCGATACAGAGCCAGGATTCATTGGAGCGCGCAAGCCCCACCATGACGTCAACGTAGAGATACGGTGATGGGGTTATTATTATAATAAACTAGCCTTTGCCCGTGGCTTCGCTCCCGCTCTACCCTACTCTACCCTACTATACCCTACTCTACCTTACTCTACCTTACTCTACCTTACTCTACCCTACTCTAACCTACTCTTCTATACTCTGCCCTGCTCTACCCCACTCTACCCTAATCTACCCTACCCTACTCTACACTATACCAATAAATGACCAGGTTTTGGTTTTTTTTGTATTTTTTTTATTTAATGGGATAAAAATCCCATGTCCTTCTCCTGGTTCTAAGCTACCTACCCACCAATTTTCAGCCAAATTGGTTTAGCCGTTCTTGAGTTATAAATAGTGTAACTAACACGACTTTCTTATATATACAGCCCTATTTTTTAATTAGTTCCCAAAAAAGTGGGGATCATTCAGTACCGGTTACTGATCATATTTGTGTAGTCAAAAGTAAAGAAAAACAAAAACCCAAAATTTTCCAAAAAATTTGTCATTATTGGTAAATTCATAACTGAATCATCATACATAATAACTACTACTAGAAAATACTAAGCGCAGTGTTTTTCCATTTTTATTGACATTTTTTCATTCATAAATAATAACCTGTACAATGTTTTCATAAATTGAGTGTGATTTTGGGATATAAACGAAACGTTCATAACTTTGTTATTTATGAATATTATTTATTGAGACTTTACTTAAATAATAACAAGACCTTTTCTAATAAGCCCTTTAAGTATTTGCACTAATTAAAAATAGTGGTGTATATAGATACTTGTATGAAAATGACATAAGCATGCGTAGCAAGTTTGAATTCCGTACGACGAAAAAAAAACGAACGAACGAATGCCGAAAGACTGAGTGAGTTGCTTTAGTATAGACCGGTCCGAGCTCAAGTCGTTTACGGCGCGCACTGTTCCAGTGCGCCTCAAGGAGCTGTCAGCAAACTGTAGGGGCCCAGCAGGGCTGAAGCCTACTGGGGCCAAAGGTTATGTGAAAATGTCACCCGGGGCCCTGGGACGAAGGCAATGAATGGAACAGGGTAGATTTTTAGTCAGTAAGAGTCTGACACTATTTCCCGCCCCACCCAAGGGAGGGATTTGACATTGGATGATTTTACCTACCATAAAAAAACCTATAGGTACTTTGAATGAATTACCATTATGATGTGAATTTGTTGCAAATCTGTTTCGATTTTAATCCAATCTCTTCATCATCATTGACTTGTGTTAAAATAGCTCACTTTCTTCGTTTATTCTCTCGAAAGTGGCAAAAATATTAGATTTTATATTCTTTTTCTCATTTTCTGTAAAAAAAAAAACTAATTTTTAGTTGTATTTGAGTTATTCTGTAGTGAGTCCGTTTTTTTATTGTATTCAAAGAGGTAAACTGGAATTACACCTTTGATTGTAAAAAAATATACGATTAATACCAGTTGTTTTCATAATATTTTTAAGTTTCTTAAAAGTATTTGCAATCTAATCTGTCAAAGACGTCTATAATTTTCCAAAATGACTTGACAAATTGAACGTCATCGAGAGACATACGAATAATAGCAAACGTAGTGTAATTTACTCAACAATGGAATGTACAAATACAATAACGTGCTTAACGTTTAAATAACTGTTAACAGTTTATTTGGGAAGCAAACGATGTTTTCTGAGCAAATATATTTTTTACCTTAATTTTTTCAATGACAATGTATTTTAGTTTCCACATTATTTAACACTTACTTCTGAAACTTAAATAATATTATGTTAATGTAAAAGTTTTTTTTTAGTTTTTAGCGTTTTTTTTTTTATTGTTTTTTTTTTAGTTTTGTTAGCAAGATTTTATTTTTATTTTTATTTTTTTCGTTTACAGGTTAATTTACATACTAGTGAGGCGGAGGATGCGAGCTACCGTATCGGATCCAAGCAAAAAAGAAGATTTCGCCAGATCAAATGAAGTGTCTCGGTTTTAATTATTGTAATGTATGTAGATTTTAGTTAGCGTAAAACAAAAATGATCTGAAAGAGAAAGAATGAAATGATTTATTGTTTGAGAAATTGCTATAAAGGCCCCTGCAGAAAAGCGCCAGGTGATAACGATGCCAAGACAATTTTTCAAAGAAGTTCATTTATGAATAATAGGCATATTTGACTTAAGAAAATATCTTAAGTAAAGTTATTGTTTTTAAATATTGTTGATATTTAAAACAATAACTTCATCGCATCGCACTTACTGACGGCCTTAAATCAGACTAGGTGATATATATACTTAAAAACAATGCATTCTATAGTAAGTGTAATACAACATAAAATACATAAGGACGCTGTCATTTGCAAAAGCTCAAAAATTGCTGGTATTCAATGTTTTTTGTCTAAACCAAGTCTATGAAGTTTGATGTTGAGATAAAAAACTTTTTACAAAAAAAAAAATACAGCCGACTTTAATGTAAAAAATAAGTGCAAAATAACTTTCATTTCGGAACTCAGTGTTTCTGTAATAATTTAGTCTCTTCGTTATTAAACACCGACTTCTGAAATGAAAGTTATTTTGCACTTTTTTATGTTTTTTTTTTTTTACATTGAAGTCGGTTTTTTTGGTTTTTGTAAAAAGTTTTTTTGTATGCAATGCGGAAGTGACCACGTCTTAGGCGGTCACGATCACGGTTTTAAAATTCTATTATATTTTATTTTGCTTTCTAACCGTGGAAGAACGAACAAACTGAAATTAGATATACCTATTCCTTGACCTTACTTGTTAGTAATAAAAATGTTGATAACGAAATAAGCAAACTGAATTTCTCAGTGATGAAACTGCGTACTCAAAATATTAGTCTTGGTACGATTTAATTAATTTAGTTGTTTGAACTGTATATGTACATTAATAGATAAAAGTTCTCTAGTAGGTTGTAAAAATACCTAATAAAAGAGTGACTATTGAAAAATTGGAATGCTGTACAAATATAAGAATAATTAAAAACAGGAATAAATTCATAGTTCTCGATTTTGACAATGGTTCCCAGTGAATCTGTACTTACTTTCTCTGATTGTACCTACTATAATAATAGTTTACCAATGAAATTGCCGTATTTTTAAAACGTGTTGCTTTGAAGTGTTATATCTTTGGATTGACTTGGAATTATAAGTTCAAATAAACTTTATTTGCTTTAATATCGGATCAACGCCGGATGGATGAAATGGCGACAGGTCACGGGAACAACTTGTGACCCACGGATGCCACTTAAGTTGAAGGGTAAAATTTACAAATCCGTGATAAGACCTGTCATACTTTATGGATCAGAATGTTGGGCTGTGAAAAAGATGGATGAAAAAAGACTGCATGTAGCGGAGATGAGAATGTTGAGATGGATGTGTGGTGTGACGAAAATGGATAAAGTGAGAAATGAGTATATTAGAGGAAGTTTGAAAGTGGCGCCAGTGACTGAAAAGATGAAAGGAAATCGTTTGTCTTGGTATGGTCATGTGAAGAGGAGGGATGAAACACGTGTTACTAAAAGAGTTCTGAGTTTACAAGTAGATGGATGGAGAGGAAGAGGGAGGCCGAAGAATAGATGGATGGATTGTGTGAGGAGTGATATGAAAGAAAAGGAAGTTAGTGATAGTGTGACGGCTGACAGGATAGAGTGGAAGAAAAAAACGTGTTGCGCCGACCCCAAGTAATATGGGACAAGGGCAGGAAGAAGAAGAAGAATCACTGTATTTATAATCATTTTTAAATGAAATCTAAGAAAACTCGCATTATTTTGTAAAATGAGTTCTACCGTGGATGTTTCCACGGTACTATGTGTCTCCAGCGGTATGTAATACTGATGATTTCACAGACGTAAAACTGCTAATTTTTTTGGCATGTCTAATTTTTTTTCAATAACTTTCACGTGGAAAATTTCATCTCACGAATAACTTTTCTTCTCAGTGCAGCTACAAGACAAAATTTCCAAAATGAAAGTTAGTAAACCAAGAATATTGTTAGAAGATTCTTTTGTTAGAAAAAAGTCGTAGGTATACGATATTGATATTGCTTGCTCTTTGAAATGCATAGTTTCTACGTTGGAAATTTTAATATGAAAAAACGTTTTATTAGCCTTTTGGATATAAGTACCTACTGCGATATTAAAGAAAATACAAAACACAAAGAAACCAAAAAATATTCAATTAAAAATATATATATAACGTAAGTACCTTTATTTGAGCTTACAATTCCACTTCACAGTAATTTCTTAGGTACCTACCTATTATCATACTAAACATGATCTTAACTGTAAAAAATATTAAATAATTGTCTTCAGTAAAGAACCCAGTGCAATGTTTTATCAGAAACTTAAATAATGTAAGACTGTAATTAATATGTTATATTTTTAAATTGTTATAATATTAGTAAAGAATTATAAAATGAAATTTCTAAGAAATATACGTTATGTTATCTTGGATATGAGTCTTATGTTTATTTAGATGAGAAGTTCAATGGTCTACTATCTGTTCGTAAATACAATGGAGTGACAAAGATTAGCAATAATTCTAGTCGAAATTATACGTTTTATTTGAGTAAGGCATCATACAGTCTATCGTGAACGTCATAATGACCGGTCAACAGTCGCTATTTAGCTTATGCTTAAATTGTTTAGTTTTGAATTTTTGACTGGCATGATCTAGTGGTTAGTAACCCTGACTGCTATGCCGGAGGTCGTGGGTTCGATTCCCACCCAGGACAAATGTTTGTGTGATGGATGAGCATGATCATTTGTTCTGCCTCTGGGTGTAATTTATGTATAATATGTATGTATTTAGAAATATTTAAGTATGTTTATCAGTTTTCTAGTACTCGTAACACAAGCTCTGTTGAACTTGGGACTAGACGGCGTTGTGTGATACATGTGGACTATTATATTATATATAAAAAAAATTGTGCCTAAAAATTACTTATCAATTGCTTCTATTTGACAAGGAAGCTTTTAGTTTTTCTTCTTCTTCTTGAATCGATGTTTTCCGTTTCTCTCAAAATTTTTGGGCCCAGTAGTACTAGTTTTTAGTTAAACTCTTGGCTAACTTAAAGAAAGAAAAAGCAGGGTCTAGCCTATATATAGTGAAATAAATGATTGATATAAGCAATTTTTGGCTCATGAATATATAAATAATCTCACATTCTTACAACTTTACAGAGATTGTCTAGCCATTCTGATATCAGAATGGACGGTCAACCTTAAATGTATTAATTAATCTTTTTACTTATGAAGTAAGCAATTCTCTCATCATAGTAAGCAAATAAAACTGCTGAAAACCGGCCATTCTAATGTTCAATTGTAGTTCGTTGTTGAAAGAAATTTTATCGACGCGTCTAAGTTATGCTATTAGCTTTTTATAAATTACTTCAAAATAATAATGCGTGTATGAGAATCCTACTGCCTGTATTTTTTTATTACTACTAGGCTCACTCTTGACTACTATTTCACCTGATGGTAAGCAGTGATGTGGCATGTGGTACGATGGAGCACGCTTGCCTAGTAGAAGATTAGAAGTAAGCTGTTCACTATTGTGTACTAAAAAGACAGCACAATGAATGTGTTCGTTTTTTACGTGTACCTATTCACATTTTTAGCCAAACTAATGAGCCAATGTCAACAGTTATTTCAGATATACAAGGAACTTGCATTTATATGTCTATCTGAAAAACTTCTCTAATTTAAGAAATGTTTTGTTTTACAATGTAATCTCCCTCAAGCTCAATACACTTAGCTTATTTCTACTGCAGCAACTTCCACAACTCTTAGAAACGAATCCTGCTGTTGGCCGTCAAATCAGGCGGCTTTTGCCACCTCGATATCTATATCACTTGAAAATCTCTTAACACGTTTTTTTTTAGCAGGAAATAATATGTATAGAGCAGGCCAGGAACAATGCTGCCCTGACAATACACAAACGAAAATAAACTCCTATAGTCTCCACTCATGAACAGCAACCTACGCTTGGTGCACATAAATGTATACGAATGTATACTGGCGCGCTGTCGTGGAAAAACAATACGTTCTTTAATAGTGCGGCGCAAATGCCTTTTGGGGTTACTACCCTCGATGCCCTTAGGCCATTGAATTTGGACCAGTACCTGCCGGGGATATGGGATTGTTCGAAAGAGTTACCGTGGCCCTGAAGAAACGAATTAATTATAGTTCGGCTTATGTGAAATATAACTAATTTGAATTTAAATTGGACTCACGGTATAAGATCAACCCGCTCTGGGCCTGCGTGGTGGATTACGGCCCATTTCCTCTCCTAGAGAGGAGACCTGAGTCACAGCAGTGGTCGCCGTGTTCTCGTGAGGTCGATCGGCAGCGGCGATCTCTCACGCCGAGCCCTGGTACGGGCCATGGTCCGAAGCGAGGAGGGATGGCAGGCGTTCGCCTCCTACTTCGAAGCAGTAATGTAAAGGAGGAGGCCACACGCGAAAGGCAACGGCCCTCACACCCCAACCGTTGCGAGAATTCCGATTCCGATCCTGATTTCCAGCCAACGTAGACGCGGGCTTGTGGACGGCGAGCTATGGGTAGATCGCTGTCTGGCAGCCCGGTAACCATCCGGACCAAGCCCAGGTCATCGACGGCGCGCACTGTTCCTGCGCACCTCAAGGAGTTGTCAGCAAACAGTAGAGGCCCAGCCTGCTAGCTGCAGGCAGGCAAGGTCGAAGCCTACTGGGGCCAAGGGTCTGCTTCTGAAAGGAAGGCTTGCCCCTGATACGAAAGGCAATGAAGGAACGGGGTGGGTTTTTAGTCAGTAAGTCTGACACTATCTCCCGCTCCGCCCAAGGGCGGGATTTGTCATTGGAAGATTTTACCTACCATAAAAAACCGTGTTTTCAAGCTTTTTTAAAGAAAAGTAGCGTATCATTAACTCAAGTCTGTGCACAACCTTAGTGTCGCCAAGGAAACAATGTGAAAACCCGTATTTAGATTATTTAGACGAGATAATTAAGATCGTAGGTATGTTAATCATAGTTAGATCTTTTAGTACCTAATTAAGTAATTACTTAGTCTTCATTTTGTATATTATCAGTGAGATATGAGTAGGTACCTACATATTAAACTAGTTGAATTAATTAAATCATAAGAAAAAAAAAAGGGAGAGAGCCTTTTGATTACTTGGTAATATTTCAGAGGGTAAAAATAATCATGAATCTTTTTTTTTATTGATATAATCTATTGCTTGGCTATGATCCCACCTGATAGTAGGCAGTAAAAGTCGTTTACGGCGCGCACTGTTTCCGCGCACCTCAAAGAGTTGTCAGCAAACTGGAATGGCCCAGCAGGGCCGAAGCCTACTGGGGCTAAAGCTTATGTGAAAATGAAACCTGGGGCCCTGAGACGAAGGCAATGAAAGGAGCAGGGTAGGTTTTTAGTCAGTAAGAGTCTGACACTACCTCCCACCCCATCCAAGGGCGGGATTTGTCATTTGATGATTTTACCTACCATAAAAAAAAAACCTGATACTCAGCAGTGATGCAATAGTTGATGGTGAGGTGCACTAATTTATTAAGAGCCTATTTGTTTATCCTTGAAGATAACTACATTATTATCGGAAGGTAAGACCACAACAGGCAAATTGTTCTAGTCATTCGATGTATGTAGTATAAATGCTTAGTTCGGACCATAGAAGTTTTTACTTTTGACTGAATATTATTTCGCTATTTCAAGTTGTCCCAATAGTCAAAGTTGTTTAGTTATATTAATGAGTAATCTCACCTCCAAAGAGATTGCCAATGAATTCTAAGCCTATTCTTAGGTAAAATGTATAGGTAGCATTGTTATTTATCGAATCAATCAAGGGACTATCTAGGTACCTTCATACATTGCAATTTTGATTATGGAATAAAAGAACTTAGATAGTTAGAGATGTTGAAAAATATTTATTGATGAATGTTGGAATATATATAATATATATATATTGAGTAGATTGAATTTATCATTGGCTATTTCTAAAAATTGATTGAGTGTATGATTAACATAAAATATTCCAGTTCTCAATTAATCCTGATGAAAATCAATAGATGATAAAATGTACGAGATCCAGTGGACTCGGACTTTGAAGCCTGATGGATTTACTGTGGGCAGTGATGCTGCATTGATATTGACACTGATTAACGATTTGTAAGTCGCGCGTTCAAATTCAGGCAGGCGCTTTACTTTGTGTAAATTATTTTATCACTTCTGATATTCACTCAAAACGGGGAATGAATGTCATCGTGAGTAAGTAAGTCCTAAAGCTAACAATCCGAAGACATGTGGTTAACCCGTACTTTGCCCATATAGTAGATTACAGCCCATTAGTATTTTTTTTTTTTGATGGAGGAGGCCTGAGCCTCAGCAGTAGGAAGATTCTTCTTTTTAGAATGTCGACGCCAAATAAGTATAGTTTTTTTTTTTCAAATTAAATTAAATTCCTTGGCTGGCCCAGTTCGTGGTAATACCGTCCGCTGACGCTATCATTAGATCCCTCCTTAAACATGTAACAGGGTACGTACCCTGTTACATGTTTAAGGCCATATCCCACCTTCCACCTTGCGTCACGTGACGCAAGGTGGAAGGTGGGATATGGTCTTTTTTTATGGTGGGCAAAATCATTCAATGACATCTCCCACCCTTGGGCGGAGCGGGAGATAGTGTCAGACTTTTACTGACTAAAAAACCCACCCCGTTTCTTCGTTGCCTTTCATACCAGGGCTGAACCTTCCTTTCAGAAATAGACCCTTAGCCCCAAGGTTTCGGTCCTGCTGGGCCCCTACGGTTTGCTGACAACTCCTTGAAGCGCGCGTGGAACAGTACGCGCCGTCGATGACTTGGGCTCGGTCCTGACGGTTACCGGACAGTCGGATAGCGAACTGCCTATTGCTTGCCGTCCGCAAGCCCAGGTGGGATATGTTCTGCAGAATGACGCCGAACAAAAACTGAAGATCAAAACCGTCCTAAAATGACGATCTCCAGAGGCCAACTTGTGGCCGGTGAAGTTAAGTTTCGAGGTTAGCCATGTTAACTCTTGTCCACGTGAGAGGTGCCGAGGGCTAGATACAATTTTTGACAGGTTAAAGTGCCTACCGCTAAAGGTCGTATCTCTCCGAGATGCAGCAGACAGCAGCGCTGCTGCCACGCTGTCGTCGCTAGGCACTTCGAGGCTAAATAGAGGGCACCCTTAGCGTAATTAGTAGGGACTAAAATGCTTATAAAATAAATAAACACGTGTCAAATGCTAGTGACGTCATTTTATGGTTACTTTCGTTATTCCTCTTAAATGACTATGATAAATTCATAAAGTCTATGGCACGAGATAAATTTTTAAGAATAATTTATACTCATGAACTCAAACTCGTGACTTCATGCATCAGCATTAATACTATAAACAGTCATATTCTTTTCGTAGCTTTTAAATATGTCTTAGCTCTATCCTTATTTTTCAGCATGTGCTCTTGTAGAAAGGGTTTTAACAAAAGCAATCACTTAACTAAATTTAAGAACCAAAACCTTACAATCGAACGAAAACATTTGATACAATAAAAATATCCTGGATCTGGAGCAGAACTCACTAAAGAAAGGTGAAAAGTCATTTATTTAAACTTATCTTCTCTAAGATACCGTCACGAACATAAAGTCTGAACGAATGTACTACCTCGTATTTAATCTTGATAATGACTATGGAGGTTTAGTAACATATGTCGTTCAATTTTATTTACTGAACTGCTCGTAAAAAGCCTCTAATGTCACAGAGTAATTGAGGTGGTAGGTTCACTTCATTTTAGCTGGAAACTTATTGGTGATACCTACATTATATAACATCACGCAATCGAACTTTATCACGCTTTCAGCTTGATAGACTTAATTTAGGCAGTATTTTATGAAATCATTAGGTCCACCTTATGATTCCATAAAATAAAGTAAACACATTGCTGAGAAGATAAAATATTAAGATGAAAATAATGGTCATTAGGAATTCAGAGTGAGTAATTTCCTTACAATATATGCGTTGTCTAATACTATAATATAATGCCAACCGCATTTGTTCTAAACATTTCCAGTAATAGTTTTTTTTATAAATTTATTGATACAAATAGAAAAAAAAGATAAAATACGTAGACTACTTAAAAATAAACTAAAGTATTCCTCCACATCGCTGTCATCCGGAAATGTTCCCAGACGACTGGCAGTATTGCCACGTTGAATGGCAATGCTAATTCTTTGAGCGAAGAAAGAGCCAGCTCTTTGTTCACGTGGTGTCTATCATTCGGCGTTTCTCTATCATTTGGTCGAAACTTTTTTGCTATCAAATAATAATTTAAGTTACTGACAACACTATAAATACAATAGGTAGGTAAGTGTTGAATCTACGCTATACTAAAAAGACGTAAGATTTGTAAGTTTTTTTGTAAGAAGTAAACTGTAGAATTATTGGACAGATTTTGAAAATTCTTTTACCAGTAGAAAGCTATGTTATTCTTGAGTTACATATTGGTTTTTAAACGAAGTAATTTTTTTTTACGCACAAAGGTTTGACGCCCAAGGAAGTGGGAACAAGAGAGCTTCAATAATCTCATGAGCAAAATCAATATATTTCATGATCTTTGATTTATTGCAAATATGTTACATTTCGTCATTTTGTTACTGTTAGTAATGTATTTCAAAATTGAAACTCATTTCCTACACTCAAACGTCAACTTCATGTTTGACAAAGAAACCTGAAAGTATACAGAACCAAAACATGTACAACAGTAAGTAAACCATTTTAACAATAACATAATAAGATAAGGCTTACCCACATCATAAGTTAACAATAAACTAGGTCCTAGCTAAAGCCCGAGATACGGTAAATTTTCTCTATAAATCAAAGAAAATGATAACATCACGTTACGTAGTAATAGTCTTGTGGCTTATAAAGGCTCATAAAGACAGGCGTGACGGTAGAGCGACAATATGACAATGATGCGACAACGCCTGTTCTTGAATTACTTTACAGAATGGCTGTGAGACAGAAAAAGATGGAGGAATATCATACCAGTGAAAGTGATGAAGCAGGGAGGGCACGACTCTCAGCATTGAGGAATACGACGCAAAGAGGAGATATACATTTCTATAAATACTACCCTATGAAATAACGTTTCTTGTGTGAGCTCCCCTTTTTTAATCATAACTTTACTTTTAATTTTAATAAATTTTTGTTTCTGTACTGGCAATAGAAATACATTTTTTGTAAAAATTTCACCTCTCTACCTCTTACGGTTTATGAGATACATCTCATTGACAGGAGGACGGACGGACAGCAAAAGCGTAGTAATATGGTACTGTTGACACCCTTACGATACGGAGCCCTGAAAACGGGTCGTCACATCATTGTCGTATTGTCACTCTGCACCTGTGTCCACAAGAAATAGTCCCTGTCATATTTAAAAACGATTCAATGTGTGTGAACGACATTGTATTTTGTGAATATTACTTGCCGAAAAACGTATGTTGGGTAGAATTTTTACTTGTGCCTTTTTGCTTTATGTGTCATTCATTTTGTAATAGATTTTTTTTTACAACTAATCATCAATTGACAGCTTAGTAGAGTGATTAGCTGCTACGCTGTAGAATCCTTCCTTTAGCTCAATTAGGTACTTGACTCAATTTTTATTATTATTTGATTAAAAAAGTATCTTTTTCCAAAATCACAAGTAATAAGGTATTTTTAAATCCATAAAAATATATTTTTTTTTTTTTTATTTACTAGTTCTTGACTGAAATCCCACCTGATGGTAAGCAGTGATGCAATCGTTGATGATGAAAAGCACTAGTTTATTAAGAGCCTATTCACTCTAGCCTTGAAGACACCAAAATTATAATAGGACTGGAAAACAATTTGCCTGCTGCGAGGCAAATTGTTCCAGTCCCTCGATGTACGCGGTTAAACGACGAGGCAAAATTAAACAAGTTAGAAAACTTTCAAATCTGGTAGAAGGGGAAAACGACAAGTAACAGAATAAAGATGCACGTACTGAAATGTGACGTCACTGTTTGGACTCCGTTCCACTATGTGTATGTCTGTGATTTTTTTAAATATTGTAGAAAAATAAATACAGGCGAATTTCCAATTCGACGCTCCCGGGCAATATGTCGCTAATCGCAAAAAATTGTTTTTTGATTACCGACTTTTCTGGGCAATAGAATCTGTAATCGAAAAACATTTTTTTTTGCGATTACCGACTTATTGCCCGGGCTGTCGAATTGAGCAAAAGTTATTTGAGCCCACGTCTTTATGATTCAATCAAATGTCTGATAATTCGTCACTTTCTGACAAATATTGACAGAAACATAGTCGTCACAAAGTGATAAAATTATTTGTAGCGTCACTAACCTATTCACAATGTTTACGAGAAAATGATAAGAGTCACCAAAACAGTAAGTTCAGAAGAACAATTACTAGAATCTAAAGCTTAATTTATGTAACAAAAAAAAAAAAAATGTAGGCACAACGAACCTACAATATGGATTAATATCGTTATCTGTGATAAATAGAATAACTAGCGAGTGCACGGTAGTACTGATGCGATTAGATTCGACTTAGATTTAGTAGTTCTATATTACTAGTTCGCGTAGTTCAACCGTATGAGCGCTTTTATAACCTAGTTCCAAAACTTCAGCGTTTCATTAGATAATTACTAAGTGCTCGATTACGGAGACGCGGTGCATTGCGCGGCGCGTCGGGCGGTCCGTCGTACATTGCCATGTGTTTGTGTTTGCTCGAGCGATGACGCGGCCCGCTGCTGCATTATACGACGAAACGCCCAAATAAACAAAAAAAAAAACGGCTGAAATGATGATGAAGAAAAACACCATGAGAGTTGAATATGAAACCAAAATAGTACTAAAACTTAAGAAACTGGGACTTATAAAAATATACATACGTCTGAAATTAAGCGTTGTGTCATATTATTCTCGTTATGTCATATAGGGAACACTTATACTAACGTATTTCGGAAGAATTAATATTATTAGTTCGACAATTCGTTGTTTAAACGAGATTACTGTACCTACACCATACTTTACTTATAACACGGTTTTTAATTTTATATTTTGTCCTCAAAGTGTCCCTATAATACATTATTCATAGATTTTTATTGACTGACGTGCAAAGAGAGTGACGTTTACAAGGCCGATATATATTTTATGTTTGTATTTTTACTGCCCAATAAATGTAAAAACTTCACGCCTATAAAGTTTGGCAGGCATCAATAAAGCGGATAGACAGCCCAATCCAATATTTGGCCTGTTTTAAATTATATTTAGGAACACACTCGTAGGCAGAAAAGTTTTACAATAACGGCGTCTGGTGAAGACATTCGGATATGAGAGAATCGAGCCAACACTTCGAAATAAAGTTTCTGGAAGATCTATTTCTTTTCGTGTCGTTAACTACTCGTAGATTAAACAGTCCACTCCGTTGTTTGCCGCATTCAGTTTTTATTCAGTCTCAGAAGGTTTCTGAAAGAAATATCGCTGTCGTGGAACTGAAAAGACAGCTGAAGAAATACAGGTGAGTTTAAGTCAGTTGTCCCACCGGCAACGATGAACGAGTAGCGAGTAGCTAAAATGTACAAACGAGTTGGCGAGCCGCGGGTAGCGAGTGTGTAGTTCCGATAGCTCGGTTATAAGCGAGTTTGCTGTAATGTTTATATTGAAACACTTGATATAGTGGATACTAGATTTATTAGACTTAGAACATGTACATAATATTAAGATTAATCAGACACTGCTTAGGCGGCCACACCCATACCGACAATGACCAATATATCTCACTAGGGTTGTGACCATTAGTTTTACTAACTAGTGATGTGATATTACAACATCCCCCTTGTTAAGTTCAAATTAACCTTTAACAAACAATGTAACATAGGCTGTGGACGGACTTGACTTAAATTCAATTGACAATACAAAGTATCTGACAAGTACTTATTTAGTTTTACAATACAAAACATCTTGGCTTAAATATGACTTAATCTAAAATACACTTTAGTACATTTAATTGATTTCATCAATTAGCCTTCTAGTTGGCTTTACAATTCTACCATAACGGGTTGACTTTTGACCTATGAATTGAGATGAGGATTCTTGAGGTGCTGACTCCTGACTATCACCTTCCTCTCTCCCCTGCGACGAGTTGGATAACATAGGAGAATATTTATGCCTTAGGTGAATTCTGTTTCTCCTATACCTAACTCCATTGACATCCTCAATGATATATGACCTATTTCCTGTCAACCTTTGTTTGACAATGGCCTGTTCCCAATTATAATTTGGTTTTCTTTTGAAGTAGACATGATCATTGGGATATAATATTGACAATGACTTAGTATTCTTGTTATAATACTTAGACTTTTTTTCATTGTTCTTATTGACACACTCTTTATAATTTTTAAATGTTACAACCTTTGGTTTTAATTTTTTGTATGACATTGGAATGTTATCTCTTAAATTCCTAGACATTAACAATTGTGCTGGAGATGGTAAGTTATTCTTAGGTGTATTTCTATATTGTAATAAGGCTATATATGGGTCAGACGAATTTTCTCTACATTTTTTTAACATATTTTTGACTATTTTGACTGAACTTTCTGCTTGTCCATTTGACTGTGAATGATATGGACTAGTTACATTATGTTCTATGTCCCATTCATGTAGGAAATTTTTAAATTCTAATGACTGAAAAGGAGGTCCACCATCTGACACTAATGACAAAGGTATTCCATGACGGGCAAAAATAGACTTTAAATGTGTAATTACATTTTTGGCTGTACTGTTTTTATTTAACAAAGCTATTTCTATGTATTTAGAATAATAATCTGTGACAATTAAATATGTAAGGTTATCAAAATACATTAAATCAATACCAACTTGTTGCCATGGATACTTATTTATTTCAAAATTTTGTAGTGGTTCCTTTTGATTACACGGTTTATATTTTGCACATATGAGACACTGTTCTACCACATTTTTAATATCTGCTGACATGCTTGGCCAATACAAAGAATCTCTTGCTACTTTTAAACATTTATTTATACCTTGGTGACCTTCGTGGATTTTAGCCAACATTTCTTTATACATAGACTGAGGTACTATTAATTTTGAACCTTTAAACAACAAATCTTTGACTACATGAATTTCAGCTTGTGTACTCCAAAATGGTTTTGCCAATGGACTGACTTTATTTTTATTTTTTGGCCAACCTTCATAATAATATTCCTTTAACAATTGCAAAGTTTCATCTTTATTTGTATGTTGCAACAGTTTTGTACTGTATTCCTTTGTGACAGCTAAATTTGAATACATTAAATTGACATGACAAGACATTTCAGATTCATTCTCTGGTATATAATGATCTTTTAAGGCTGCTCTGGACAATGTATCTGATATATACATCTGCTTTCCTGGGACATGTATAACTCTCAAATCATATTTTTGTAAAGTTAACATCATTCGCTGTAATCTAGCTGGTACATCATGTAATGGTTTATCAAATAAGTAGACTAAGGGTTTGTGATCAGTATGGACAGTTACCCTATGACCATATACATACTGGTGAAACTTTTCACAACCAAATTGTATTGCTAACAATTCTTTCTCAATTTGAGCATACCTAGACTGAGTTTCTGTTAGTGTTTTTGAACTATAAGCAATGGGTTTATTGTTTTGTAAAATGACTGCTCCCAATGCTGACTTAGACGAATCTACTGACAAGACTAATGGAATATTGGGGTTATAATGAGCTAAGACTGGTGACTTTGTGATTTCATCTATTAAACTCTTAAGACATTTACTATGATTTTCATCCCAAGTCCAGACTGAATCTTTTTTCAAAAGATTTCTTAAAATTTGAGTTTTTTCTGACAAATTGCTAATAAAGGGACCTAAATAGTTGATCATACCTAAAATTCTTTGCAATTCTTTGACATTTTGTGGTGTAGGCATATTGACAATTGCTTTTACTTTTTCTTGATCGACCCTAGCACCATGTTTACTAAAAACATAACCTAAAAAACAGACTTCAGAAACTAGAAATTTACATTTAGACTTATTGAACTTTAAATTGACTTGACGTGCTCTTTGCATGACCTTATGTAATCTCTCATTATGTATGGCCTCATTCGGTCCATAGACAAGAATGTCATCGATGAATATTAAGACTCCTTCTAAATCACCAAACAAATTCATCATAACTCTCTGAAATATTTCTGATGATGCATTTATACCAAAAGGCAATCTTAAATATTTATATCTACCAAAGGGTGTTTGAAAGGTACATAAATCAGAACTATATTCATCTAATCTTAACATCCAGAATCCTGAAAAAGCATCTAAATGAGAGAAACATTCAGCTCCAACTAACTGAGATCTTATCTCATCAATTGACTTAAGTGGATAGATTTCCCTTATAATATTCTTATTTAAATTTCTAGGATCTAAACAAATTCTCAACTGACCTGAATTCTTGACAGTAATTACTATGCTATTCACCCATTCTGTAGGCTTAGTGACTTTCTCAATCACCTGCATTCTTTCCATGCGATCCAACTCTTCGCGAAGTTTATCGAGCAACGCAAATGGTACTCTCCTGGGAGGATCCACACATGGCACAGCATCAGGTTTGAGTTTCAGGTGACAGACAGGAGGCAGACATCCAAGACCCTGGAATACATCATTGTATTGTGTAAGAATTTGTTGACAAAAATTTTGTTTTGACACTGAAAAAACTCTTTTAATTATACCTAATTTCTCACAAGTGGGAAGACCTAGGACATTTGGACAAACTAAATCTGCGACTATAAATACTATATTTTCTATAATAGTACTGCTATTCAAGGTTAAGCTGCATCTGACATTGACTTTACCAATTATGGGTATTGACTTGCCACCAAATCCAGTGACATTTATCTGACATTTGACAAGTGTCATTTGAGAATGACGTTTTAAACAAAGAAAAGTTTGTTTTGACATTATGTTAAGATCAGCTCCTGAATCAATGATACAACTAATTTGTGTATGACCTACTAAAATGTTTATGTTCCATGACTGATTAGAATAGTATTTGTTTTGTGTTGTATCTACTGTGTTGACTTGTTGACTTTGTGGTGATGTGATTGACGTACCTGTTCTAAGTGTAACAAATGACTTTTGATGAAATGGTTTTGTTATGATAGTGAGTGATTCCTCAGACATGTGTCTGTGTTCATCATTGAGATATGAACTTTGACTTTGACTATATTTATTTGACTTCTTTGACTTGACACTGAATCTCTCAGACTGGTGATTGCTTTCATCACTGGGGCTATTTCTAGACCTCTCAGATATTACATTTTCACCACTTTCATCATTGAGACATGACTTATAATATTTTTTATGACAATGTGAGTCTACATGAGATCTCTCAGATATGACACCAATCTCATCATCGGAATCATTCCTAGACTGTGACTGGCCATTATATGACCATCCTGACTGTGATTGTCGGTGTAGTTGCATAGTGTGTGACGGTGTGCCTATTGACTTGACATGTTTATGTGACTTTAAATGACTGTTGGATTGACTTGACTTATGACTTATAATTCCAACAAAATTATCTTGACTATAATTATGACTAAATGACACCAAGTGACTGACTTTTCTATTTGTGAAACAATATTTAGCAAAATGACCAAAAGATTTACATGACCTGCATTGAACTCCTTGCGCTGGGCACTTGTAGCGGTGAGACTGCCCACAGCGGCTACACGTCCTCGAGCGCTTTTCAGGGTTGGGAGACTGTTTTCCTTTGTTGGGTGACTTCCCTGCGCCAGATCCCTGCTGACCGACTGGTGAAGCTCGCTGTCGACGTTCCCCTCGACTACGGCTCCTCCGACGTAGATGCATGACATTTTCTGTATTTTCATTTGTAGAACCATTGTTTGTAGAACCATTGAGCATCTTTTCTGCATCCTGCTGAGCAACGATGAGTGTCCTTGCTAGTTCTCGCATCCTCTGGTATGTCAGATCAGGTTCCTGCAGCAATCTCTGACGGACATGTGCTAAATCTAGATTTAGATTTGCGATAAAAATATCCCTGATGAGTGATTCCCTGAGCGTTCCAAATTCGCATTCTTGACTTTTATTTTCTAGATCTGCCAGGAATCCCTCGATGGACTCGGATTTCTGTTGTCTCCTTGTGAAGAAACTATAACGGCACATGGTCAAGTTTCTCCTAGGCTCAAAATAATGGTCGAATTTTTCTTTGACATCCAGTATCGTGGTCTCTTCTAATTTGAGGTTAAAAGTGTTAAATATATTTAAACCGTTCTCACCAATGAGATGGAGTAAAATGGCGATCTTGCGTTTTTCACCTGCCCTGTCCAGACCTGTGGCTAACAAATACAGCTCAAATTGCTGCCACCAGCGTTTCCATGCTTCCGCATTGTTGTTTGTTGAATCTGAGGTGATTTTCAAGGCTTTAATCGCATTGTTCAGACTTTGTTCAAAATGGCTACCGCTTTTGACTGTTGATGAGTGGTCCATTTTTTTCGCGATTTTCTTCGTGTTTTTGGATTCTTCACTTCTGACACCATGTAATGTTTATATTGAAACACTTGATATAGTGGATACTAGATTTATTAGACTTAGAACATGTACATAATATTAAGATTAATCAGACACTGCTTAGGCGGCCACACCCATACCGACAATGACCAATATATCTCACTAGGGTTGTGACCATTAGTTTTACTAACTAGTGATGTGATATTACAACATTTGCGAGTGAGACGAGCGATTACTCGCATCACTCGCTCGCGGCGGCCAAGCGAACAGTCCTGCGCTAACCTGCACACCGCTGGTTGCTCTCTCGGCGTGAGTTCTGATCGCTGACCGAGTATTGCTGAGCGAGTATTATCTATCATAGCTCTTATCGCCCAGCGACAAACTAGTGAAGCGAGTCCTCGCCGGCAGTGTGAACAGTCAGCGATCAACTACTTGTATATGCATCTCTTTTGTTTACACGGTATGTATGTATGTGTATTGAACGTTTCTTGAGCGATAAAATAGCCGATAGTTAGTCGTTTTCTCGCCGCCGGTGGGACAACTGCCTTAGTGTGTAAAAGTCGGACACGCGCTCTCGCTCCACCCAAAAGCGGAAGAAGTCATCAGACGAAAAAATGCTGGGTAGGAAAAAATATGAGGCATATCATGTGAAGGTTCTCCACACTACCATTATGGTTGGGATAGATCCAGGTAGCCCCATTTTACTATTACATCTACAATGATCAACCTAGACTCGCCTAGGTTATGATTTTAGGTGTTTAGATAGATTAAGATTAGCCACTAGATTTCGCATTCAGGGAGCAGATTTTCTGCCGGAGTGATGTAGTGTGCAGGGACCACTTTATGGAAAAGTTCACATCTCTCTGGAAGGTTATATAGTCTTTTTTATTACCCTTTTCCTTTGTTATAAAGACATACATAGTTTGCAATAAAAAATAAATCATTAGTTTCTTAAACATCTATCATCTACATCAACGGCTTATTGGTTGGTACATTATCGTCACATTTCGGTTCATCACTCATAAAAAATAATGATTGCTACCTGCTATTAGACAGAAACCTAGTCTAACCACACACGAAAAACAGGCATCCTCTTGTGAATTTGTGGTGATTGATTGAAAAGCCCAGATATATCTCGGGGTAAAAGTGGATCAGTATATTTATACCTACATTATTTTATATTATTTTAGGAATCTATACGTATTTTTATTTCGGTGGGTAAAGATCATCCAATGATATACCCCGTCCTTGGGCGGAGCGAGCGGGAGTGTCAGACTTTGACTGACTAAAAAACCCACCCCGTTCCTTCGTTGCAAAGTATAAGTTGTCGAAACAGACCTTTGGCTCCAATAGGCTTCGACCCTGCCTGCTAGCAGGCTGGGCATCTACGGTTTGCT
The DNA here is from genome assembly GCA_958295575.1 of Leucania comma. NCBI lineage: Eukaryota > Metazoa > Arthropoda > Insecta > Lepidoptera > Noctuidae > Leucania > Leucania comma. The sequence continues at coordinate 12,170,217 of OY282480.1, read as the reverse complement.
GACATTTCCTTGAGGCGCGCGGGAATAGTACGCGCCGTCGACGACTTGAGCTCGGTCCGGTCGGTTACCGGACGGTCGGACAGCGAGTTAACCATTGCTTGTCGTCCGCAGGCCTACGCTTATGGTAGCCGGAAATCGGGATCAGAATCCCGGCGGTGGCTAGGCTAAGCTAGATACATAGACATCAATCAAACAAACATAGATATCAAAATATCCATAGATATCAAACTATGTATAGTTTCCTAAAATAATCTATGTAGGTACAAATAAATTGATCCACTTATACCTTGAGATATGTCTCGGTTTTGCATGATCAATATTATCGAAGAAGGTTTTGCCACGAGACTCTAGTTGGTTGGTTGTTTGGTTGGTTGGTTTGTGGTGGTGTGCGTTGTGTGTGTATGTGTGATGATGAGTAGAAAGGAATTTCATTACATGTTTTGAATTTGTATCCACTTATACCTTGAGTTATATCTGGGTTTTAATGATCGATTTCATGCGAGAAGTTCTAGCTGGGAGACTCTAGTTTGTTAAACCATGAACTGGTTGAAGGAATTTCATGATACACTAGCGACCCGCCCCGGCTTCGCACGGCTGGAACGGCCATGTTAAATATATATGCATGTATTACACATGTAAGTATGTTTATCAGTTGTCTAGTACTCATAACACAAGCTCTGCTTAGCTTGAGACTAGACAGCGTTGTGTAATAGTTGTGGAATATTATTAAATTATTATTATTAAATGTTATTATATAAACCTTTCTCTTGAATCACTATCGATTAAAAAACCAAAATCCGTTGCGTAGTTTTAAAGATCTAAACATACATAGGTACAGACAGCGGGAAGCGACTTTGTTATATACTATGTAGTGATAGTTTTTTTTTATGGTTGGTAAAATCATCAAATGATAAATCCCACCCTTGGGTGGGGCGGGAGATAGTGTCAGACTCTTACTGACTAAAAACCTACCCTGCTCCTTTAATTGTCTTTGTCCCAGGGCCCCGGGGTTCATTTTTACATAAACCTTGGCCCTAGTAGGCTTTGGCCCTACTGGGCCCCTACAGTTTGCTGACCACTCCTTGAAGCGCTCGGGAACAGTGCGCGCCGTAAATGACTTGAGCTCGGACCGGTCTGTTACCGGATGGACGGACAGCGAGCTACCCATTGTCCACCATCCGCGAGCCTGCGCTTACGGTGGCCGGAAATCGGGATCGGAATCCCGGCGGAGGTCGGCCTCCTCCTTTGCTAGCATTACTGCTTCGTAGAAGGAGGCGACCGCCTGCCACTCCTCCTCGCTCCAGAGCATGGCCTGAACCAAGGCTCGGCGCGAGAGATCACCGCCGCCGATCGCCCCCACGTACCACTGCCATGAAAAATATCTTCCATAGTAAACCAGGCAAGCCTCAGTTGGGAATATGTCCCACTTGTAAAACTAAAATTTGTTGGTTATTTGACTTTATCTGTTTAGTATATAAGTATGACGGCGATGTAAACTACACAATGCATGTTTAACTTGCGGTATATAGTTTATGTCATTTTAAATGCGTGTCTTAGTTTGACAAGCAGAGAAAATCATTTTGGCAGTATTGACTATTGAATACTTAGGTTTGGAGTACACAGTCTAAACCTAGATTTCATTAGTCACCTACAATAAATAAAAATATATTACTAAACAGGAAACCAATAAATTCTCCATTCGAAAGTCCATACATTTTCCTTTGCCAAGTAATTTCATTTCATTCTATTTTTGCTATATCTTCGTTCCAAGTATTTCCTTTGAGAACAGATCTTTCTGATAGATAGAATTTAAAGCGAAAATTAGTACTGCTCGACGCAGACCATAGCCTAAGAATGTTATTAGCATTTATAAAGTTAGTTAAAAGCGCTGATTCGACTTTCTGAAATGTGTCTGAAGATTTAATTTTACGATTAGTTTTTTCCATTACTTTGTCAACTATTCTGCCAACTGCATGTGGTTCCGTATGGTTGGATATACAACTTTAATTTTAAGATAGTATATGCGGAACCCGAAACACGGATCTATTTACAAAATTTCATAACTGCATCATGAAAAATGACATAGTTATAAGCTTGTTATATTAACTGGTTGTCCACACAAACACATGGTCACTGGGCCATCTGGGCCACTGAGAGGTAATTTTGCTCCGGCATCCAGCTGTACATTGGCACCCAATGCGCGTCACGATCAGCCGTTACCTGTGATATGCTTAGTGGTGGTGTCCAATTTGTGACCTTTTTTTAAATATTTTTGGTATAACATGACATAAAAATTATTCCACTTTAAACGAAAAGGTATACATTCATAATAAGATCGCCTGTTGTCTGTCTGTTACAGTAGTTTTATCCAAGTAAACCCGTTACACGGCTTGAGCCCAGTAGGTGGCTACGACTAACTGCGGCATCAATGGCACTCATTAAATCTTCCAAGGTGCAGGTGCATACACCTGCCCATATGCACTGGTGATACCACAACTATAAAAAAGAAAAGAAAAACGTTTAGAAATAACGAAAAACCAAAACCAGAAACAGCGACTTGCGAAATTAAAGTTAGCTTGAACTTTTTAGTGTTTATTCTTTACGCTTAAACGGTTAAACTTTTTGTATGAAATTTGTCACGAAAAAACAATGTCCTATTACAAAGCAAAGATTTACGATAGATTGCAATTTAGTGACAAAGGTCTTAAACCACAAGTATATTTTGTATCTAAGATAAATACCTCGAAAATGAATTAGCAAAAAAAACCACCAAATGTCTAACAAAAACGTTCATAACAACATCTAAAATTGATTGAGTAGGTATCCTTATATCCGTATCACAAATTCATTTCCCATTACTTTCATATCAAAGAACCCTTTCCAAGTTATTGGTATGAAAAATGAGTTTTCTTATAACATTTATTAAGGCTAAAGCATCAGGGAATCTGGAATATTAAACTTATAATCTAAGCTAGATCTCAAGAGAGTTAGTTTTCATATTCTTGCGTGATAAAATAGGATGATGCAACAAATATGTCAACAAGAATATTTTCTAGAGATGTTCCGACTAAGTTCTCAGCTCGTTATAAATATTCGGCAAAAGGACTGTCGACTATCCAGCCTCTTACTTTTCCCTACGCGAGGGGAGCATACTCCCCCGCCTATGGCTCCGCCACCACCAGCGGTGTCTGACGCGGACCACGACGGCAACGACGGCGTCATTGCTCCGGAGGTGACCGAGGTGGAGATGAGAGTGGCGGTGCGAAGGCTGAGTGCCAAAAACACCGCCCCAGGACCCGATGGCTTGCCTGGGAAAGCCTGGGTCCTGGCCATGGAGGAACTCGGGTCTCGACTGAGAGGGCTCTTCAGCGCATGCATGGAGAGGGGCCAGTTCCCGCTTCGCTGGAAGACGGGGAAACTGGTCCTTATCGCGAAGCCGGGGCGCCCCGCGGACTCGCCGTCCGCGTACCGGCCCATTGTGCTGCTCGACGAGGTGGGCAAGCTCTTTGAAAGAGTAATTGCAGACCGCCTCGTCGTGCACCTGGCACGGAAGGGGCCGGATCTTGCGGACGGCCAATTCGGATTTCGCAGGAGGCGCTCCACTGTGGACGCCATCATGCGCGTGCGAGCCCTCACGACGGGGGATGCGGTATCCCGGGGCAGGTGTGTCTTGGCGGTGTCTTTGGACATCGCCAACGCCTTCAACTCCCTGCCCTGGAGTTGCATTGGTAGGGCACTCCGGTACCACCGGGTGCCCGACTACCTCTGTCGGGTGATCGAGGCCTACCTGTCAGACAGGTTCATCATCTACCCCGGTCATCAGGGGGAGTTGAAACGGCGAGAGATGTCGTGCGGTGTTCCACAGGGATCGGTACTAGGGCCGCCCTTGTGGAACATCGGGTACGACTACGTGCTGCGCGCCGACCTCCCCGACAGGGTCAGCGTGGTCTGTTACGCAGACGACACGCTGGTCCTGGCGCGGGCACGGTCGTACCAGGCGGCGGTCGAACTAGCGACACGCGGGGTTGCGACAGTCGTGGAGAGGATACAGCAGTTGGGACTCGAGGTGGCGCTACACAAGTCCGAGGCCATGTGTTTTCACGGCCCTCGGAGCGCGCCACCTCCGAGCTCCCAATTAACGGTAGGAGGAGTTCACATCGGCGTCGGGTCGACGATGAAGTACCTGGGACTCGTCCTCGACAGCCGGTGGCACTTCGGAGAGCATTTCCGACGTTTGGCTCCCAGATTGAATCTGACTGGGGCTGCTCTCAAGCGGCTCCTGCCGAACCTGGGAGGTCCAGACGCCTCCTGCCGGAGGCTCTATGCAGGCATCGTTCGGTCCATGGCCCTTTACGGGGCGCCGGTCCGGGCGCCGACGCTGCGAAAGCGAGTGGCGGCCCGGCTGAACGCCTGCCAGAGGGTCATGGCCATTCGGATGATCCGGGGATACCGTACGGTGTCCTGCGAAGCGGCGAGCCTCCTTGCTGGCCTACCACCATGGGATTTGGAGGCAACAGTCCTTGCACACATGCATGACTTACGCGTGGAGATGCAACGTCGGGGCGAAACTCCGCTGCCGCGACAAATCGCGGCATGGCGGACAGAGTTCCGGCGGGATCTCATGGTGAAATGGCGAGAACGATTGTCGCAACCTCGTGCTGGGCACGCCACGATCGAGGCGGTAAGGCCCCTCTTTGAGGCGTGGCTGGAAAGGCCCCACGGCGTCGTCACCTTCCGTTTGGCGCAGGTGCTGACCGAACACGGCAAGTTCGGTCCGTACCTGTACAAGATTCGTGCGGAGACGACGCCCGGATGTCGCCACTGTGCGGAGCGTCCGGAGGACACGGTGGAGCACACAGTCGAGGTGTGCCCCGCTTGGGAAGAGCATCGCCGTGTCCTTGTGGGGGCGATCGGCGGCAGCGATCTCTCGCGCCGGGGTTTGGTTCAAGCCATGCTCCGGAGCGAGGAGGAGTGGCAGGCGGTCGCCTCCTTCTGCGAAGCAGTGATGCTAGCAAAGGAGGAGGCCGACCGCATCAGGCAACGGCGTACACGCCGCCGCCGCCGCCGGGTTTCCGATCCCGATTTCCGGCCACCGTAGGCGCGGGCTCGCGGACAGCGGGCAATGGGTAGCTCGCTGTCCGTCCGTCCGGTAACAGACCGGTCCGAGCTCAAGTCGTTTACGGTGCGCACTGTTCCCGCGCGCCTCAAGGAGTTGTCAGCAAACTGAAGGGGCCCGATAGGGCCGAAGCCTACTGGGGTCAAAGGGTATGTGAAAATGGCACCCGGGGCCCTGGGACCAAGGCGAAGAATGGAACGGGGTAGGTTTTTAGTCAGTAAGAGTCTGACACTACTTCCCGCTCCACCCAAGGGCGGGATTTGTCATTGGATGATTTTACCTACCGAAAAAAAAAAAAAAAAAAAAAAGCCTCTTACTTTTTATGTATTAAGTATATTTCTTTATATAGATATAACGTTTAGGAATTCATGATCACAGAACCTTAGTTTGAGTTAAAGGTTCAATGTCGGTATTTTTTTTGTTTAATTAATATAAACTGTGCTTGACTGCAATCCCACCTGATGTTAAGCTGTGATGCAATCGTTGATGGTGAGGCGCTTTAGTTTATTAAGAGCCTATTCACTCTAGCTTTGAAGGCACTCAAATTATAATCGGAAGGGAAGACCGCAGTAGGCAAACTGTTCCAGTCCCTCGATGTACGCGGTATAAATGACGACGCAAAACGCTTAGTCCTTACCGTAGAAGTTTCAACAACGTAAGGGTGGATATTCGCCGTACGCGGGTTGTCAATTGAGATGGCGCAATCAAGTCATGTAATTCCCACGCACACTCTCCAAAATGCATCCTGTAAAACACCGAAACGCTGGCTAATCTACGCCTGTGCTAAAAGCTTTTTAGATTGAACTTAACCAAATCTGGATCACCGATTAGCCTCTTCGCACGGTATTCCACCGAATCCAAAGCTGCTAGGTGGCATTTTTAGCACCAGCCCATAAGTGGCTGCAGTACTCCACACACGATCGGACCTGTGCTTTGTATAACATTAGAAGTACCGTTCCTAGCTGCTACCTTAGCTTTGGACACAAAAATTTAATAAGATTGTTGATAAATCATAGTATTTGTATGTTTTCCCTGCCTGCGAGAAATTATCATTCAGCACTGGTTACACGTGACTTTACCAAATCCAATATCCACTAATTGTTCAATAGTACATTTTGATATATGTAAGTGGAGAAAGTTTTTCATTGCAACCGAGGCGAAATTCATCTGAGCCGTACGGGCGAGGGTATAATGGAGCCGAGTACTGCAGTGACAAATTTCCACGTCTATCAAACGATTTTTTTCAATACACTTACGTAGAAATACTTTCTCTGAACATTACAACGTATTTTTGTTACTTAATTTTGTACTAGAGATTTTTTTTCAAAGTTGCTATACATTTCAGTTTTGATTTAGATTGCAGCAGGCTATTGAAAATATTTTTTTACATTAATCACAAAATATTCTGGCGGCGCGGCATAGCAGCTAAATAATTCACTTTAATTAAAAAGACATTTTTTCAAAAATAACACAAATGAATAAGATAAGTGTTAGATATATCTACATAATTTTTTCCATTATACGTACATCAAAATATTGAAAATAGAAATTGACCTAGAATCCTGAAATTTGACATGAAGCAAGGTCTTACAGCACAAGTGTAGGAAAAAACTGAAAACTGTAAATTTGTTATTTCGTTTCGTTTAGTTCGGAAAAAACTCCATTCGGGAATTGAAGTGTTATCAACTTTTACAAGATGATATAAAAAATAGTCTATAAGACTTTCTATGATAATAAGAAATTCAGGTTTCAGTACATTTGACAGGATGACGATAGTAAATTATATTTTGACAGTACACTAGTCTGTTTCGACAAGTCATAAGTACCGCAGCGGCCCGATTTCGGCCTGACAGGCGCTTAACAGCGATTGATAGAATAATTTACTCGATACTGGAAACCGTGTTGAGTTTATTACGTAGATTGATGACGTATTTTGATTTGCGATCTTTGTTAAAATCTGGGTCACGTTGGATGGTAAAATATTTGTGAAATTTTTTGACTTCGATGAACTACATAGTTTAAGATACATTTCTCTATACACCGTTAAATTTTGATGGTTTTAATCCCGTGTAGGGTCGATCCGGTACATGAATCACTATCGATTTGTAAAGATAAAATTAAAAAAGAAAATACTTTTATTAAACTCGAATTAATTTACGCATGTACGAAATTAAATTCTTTAAGTAAACGTCATCTGGGCGAGTTCAATGACCTGTAGGTAGTTAGTACACAATGACCGACAACTAGCTACAAGGTCATTGACTCGACTACTTATCAGATAAACTTTTTTCTTGGTTTGGTATTATAATCAGATATGCCCTTTTTCTATAATATGGGGCAAAATGGGTAGACAATAATGATGATTTGCAACAAGAAATGTAAATCTTCTTAGGTATCGTTTTAGTTATTCTATAACTGGAGGGTGTTTGCCAAGCAGGTAGGTTGCTAGGCAGCATACAGCTTTTGACTAAACTTGAAAATGATCCCAACAAAATTGGTAAACAAAGCGAAGTCAATCACTAGTCAAATTACAGTTGCATCAAGATTTTTTTGTAATACTACATATATAATACCATAATAAAGGCACATCCTGAAAGTATATTCAGATTTGACTACTGAATCCCCTTAATAATAATGAAGAATTAGCTAGCGGCCGTTTTTGGGGGCCCATTTATTGAGTGTGCAAGTCACCCCCTGCCTGTTTACCGATGGATATTAATAACATTGCTTAGGCAGGGGCCATAGTTTTCACATAGCTCTTGGTAACCAGTCCACTTAAGACTCCAAAAACCATAGCCCTATTGTCTTTATTTTCCATATGTCACAATAGTTTTCACCAACCGGGGGTTGTCCTTGGATGCACTAGCATTGCGCGTACAGGGACAATCGTCGGTTGGCAACACGTTCCATTAAAAGTACCTAAAGGGCCTCTGCGAGTTGGTTTCGGCTCCTCGTACGCCTTCCAAAGGTCCAGGACCTCAGGGTCCTGAGATAAATAAATACATAAATGAAGAATTATATAATTCGGCATTTAGCGCAGTCTGAATTTTCGATTGCATTAAAAGACTCTAAATAAAAGTCACAGGTTAAGAAAACTGTATATTGCTACCGCCAAAAAGTAATGTCACTAGAGAAGAGAAAACCATAGAGAATTTGTACTCCCTAGAGAAAACTAAACATAGAGCACTAAGCTAATGAAGAATTATTTTAGGTTAAAAATATTATCTATTTCGACAAATTTTTGGTAAACATTGGTTACAACACTAACGTGTTTGTGGTGTGTGTACCAAAATCTATACCAATACCGATGAGCTACCAACGTAATGCGTCTATTTCAACATTATTTGCTTACAATTACAATATTTTTTTAAAAACTACTATCAAGTAAAATTGCAATGTTTGAATTATGATTGTAACTTAATTTTCTAAGTTGTATAAGTTGAAAGCAGTCTGTTTTAAATCGAGTTCCACACACTTTTTCCAACGTTGAGTTATCGAACGGGCTCCGAATGGGCTCGAACAAGCTCGTACGGGGTAAAAGATTTGAAATTACGTTTCCGTTCAATTTCGTCCATTAGCACCCTTTGCTTTGCGTCAGTGTACCTGAATGCCTGTGAGAGGGGAACTCTGACAAAAATAATGTTATTTCCTCGAGTAGGCTTCCGCTGTTTGAAACCCTCTTTATGACAATATATAGGGTGGAAAGTGGTAGCGAACTCGGGTGTAAAATATTTTATATAATGCTATCAGTTTTAATTCAAAAAATTTCAAATAATACCGTCTTTTCAAAAGTAGGTAAAGCTGATAAATTCCTGATTTCCTCACGCATGCGGATTTGCCCCGCATGCAGATAATTTCAAACACGTTCACGGTGCTTTCAACAAGTCCAGCCTTAGAAAGCAATTTCCAAAAGTACCCACTTATCGGATTACCAAACATTTTCCAACTGAAATAAACTAAATACACTATCTGCTCAATAGCTGAGTCAACAACGTCGTCATATAGTCATAAAGACACCCGATACCGGACATAAGCTTCTTCGAAGTGTCGCCACAACGTCTGGTCCAGTGCTTCTCGCATCCATCGGATTCGCAACCTTCGCCAGGTCATCGATCCACTTTTTGAGAGGTTTTTCTGTACGCAGTCGTCACTCTAAAAGCTTTCGGCTCCATTGACCATACTGTTCTGTGAGCAAAGTTCCCTGCCTACTGACACTTAGGTTTGGCAATTCTTCGGAATATATTGGTAATCTTGGTTCTCCTGCGAATATCTTCATTTATGATATGAGCAATGAGCATACAAGGAAACTCTGAGCATAGGTTTCTAGTTTTAAAGAGAGCCTTAGTTACCCAAAAGCCAACGAAGAGCCACTAATAGCTGAGTATCAAAGGTTAATTTTGAAAAAGTACTATTCCTCTAGACCTTGAAAGCAAAACCATGGAACTCATCATCATTTAAGCCAAAAGACGTCCACTGTTGGACATAGGCCGCCACAGTTTCAACTGGCCTGTTAGTGTCCTGGCAGTCTAGTGGTCAGTGGCCCTGACTGCTATGCCAGAGGTCGTGGGTTCGATTCCCACCCAGGACAAATGTTTGTGTGATGAGCACGATTATTTGTTCTGTGTCTGGGTGTAATTTATTTATAATATGTATGTACTCGTATTTAGAAATATATAAGTATGTCTATCAGTTGTCTAGTACCCATAACACAAGCTCTGCTTAGCTTGGGACTAGACGACGTTGTGTGATAATTGTGGAATTTTATTATTATATTACAATGAAGGGTCCTATGCGCCTCGCATCCATGTGACTAACAAGTTATTATATGAACCCGTATCGTGACGCAAATGTGCTCTCAAACATTGAAAAGCCACTTCACATGGCAAATACTAACCTATTCCAAGGAGAAAACTTTCAAGTTTATGACATAAACTTCGTGTTCTATTTTATGACATTCGCTCAAGCGTTTCTTGGCGTATCTAGCTCATGGGTGTGTGGAGCTCGATATCAAGATGTACAGAGGGCAGGGCATTATTTAAAACTGGGTTAAAAGTGTTATGGGAAGCATTTCATGTCGGGTAACGATGTTGGAAACTTGTAACTGAATGGAGCTCGCCTGGATTTAGCTTAGTTAATTAACTTCCAGTAGCTGGAGACTCGGCTAAGGATGTTTTGTTCAAAGGAAAATGTAATTGGTATAAAAGTTTCTTTATGAGCTTGTTATTATAAAATTAGGTATCTTTAACTGCAGTTTATAAATAGCTTATAAGTGAAAAAATGGAATGTGGCAATACCAGTATTTTAGGCTTAAAGTACTTAATATTATAAACGGTAAAGTTTTGTAAATGTAGGTAGGTATGTTGATCCATCACACTCAAACAGCTAAACGAATTTTAATTGAAATGAGGTACCAAGATTGCTTAAATTCGGGCTATAATTTTACCCTATACGATATTTCAGCAATATAGCCCGAAAGTTTATAAGCCTTGAAAAATATGTAGGAAGAAAGAAATTTATTAGTTTAAAATATTAGCATATAATTATGCATATCTTATTATTTTATGTAACTAATTTTAATGATACTACATTATATTTGAAATATCTGTTATTTGTTTATTGTGCACACTTACCCCAGTGTTGTCTTTTTTAACCCGAAGGTTGACTGGTAGAGAATGCCTTGTTGCATTAAGTCCGCATATGTATCCTATTGTACATGAAGATTAAATAAATAAATAAAAACACACACTATAGAAACAGAATTTAGAAACTTAAAACAGGAGAGAAGAAAGTGATTTACAATACGTATGTCGTAATCTAATCAAGAAAAAATCCAAGGCAACGATTTAACCAACGCATTGTACATACAAAGATCGTAATAAATGATCAATTTCCTTTACATAATCAAAAAACGTTGGTCGGATCCAAGATATTACGAAACGATCAGGCAGTGAGCAAAAAACTGAAATACGACCACTTCTTATAAATATATTGACGTCATGGATTGGTGGTAAAAATTAAGTAGCACACTTTGTTTTTTTTTTTTTTGTAGGTAAAATCATCCAATGACAAATCCCGCCCTTGGGTGGGGCGGGAAATAGTGTCAGACTTTTACTGACTAAAAACCTACCTTTCCGTTCCTTGCCTTTGTCCCGGGGCCTGTGGTGACATTCTCACATAACCTTTGGAGCACACTTTGTTAGATTCTATTACAGAAATAGGTACCTACCTACCTATTTCTGTAGCAAAATAAAACAGTAATATCTAAAATATTAAATTATTTTTATATTTAAATAAGCTGGCAAAAAGCAAAATAGATTTCAGCACTCTGCTAAAATTGCTTCATATATTAGTGTAATAAGTATTATAATAGTCCAATCAGCAAATAGAGACATATCACATTCTGCAAGCAATAGATACCTACCACGAATCGAATACCCAATACCTTATAACCTAATATCAAAAAAGTCGTAACTGCCACTTTCCGCTTGAAGGATCTTTCTCCGAACATGACAGTACATTTTCCCGTCCCTTGTCAATACTGAAAACTCATTTAGGCTAAAAAAGCATGGAAGTTCTAAGTAAGTTATACGAATGTCATTAGCAGACATTGAAAACTTGTTAAAGCATAACTAATGGACTTCCGAGTAAAGTTCATTATCTCCTTCACTAAGATAATTACTAACTCTGCGGAAAAATTAAAGATCTAACTTTATTTTCAAGGGTCGATTTATACTTCGTCGTTTGAACTTATTTTTTTTTTTGTAGTTTTTTTTTTTGGAATGTAAAATCATCTAATGACAAATCCCGCCCTTGGACGGAGCGGGAAGTAGTGTCAGACTCTTACTGACTAAAAACCTACCCCGTTCCTTCGTAGCCTATCGTGCCGGGGCCGGGCATTCCTTTCGGAAGTTAACCCATGACCCCAGTAGGCTTCGACCCTGCCTGCCTGCAGTTAGCACGCTGGGCGTCTTCGGTGTGCTGACAGCTCCACGAGGCGCGCGGGAACAGAACGCGCCGTCGACGACTTGGGCTCTATTATTATCTTAAAATGAATCATTCAGGCTTGTTTTTACTCTTGTGGCCTTTTCTAAAGAAATCAAGAATAAATGGTATCATATTATTGCCGATATAGTATTAGCGATATAATGTACAAGCATTGACATAATAAGGGAAATGGTTACGCGCTAACATCGCAATGTGCAATGCAAGTGTCATCACAGTCCCAAACCTACAGTCTCTGATAGACAAGGACAGAGATAAGAGCCGGCACTACGATGCGAGCGAAATCGAAAAAAAAATATTGCGTAACACCTTCGTTTATGTCAATCGCCAATAGCGACTGAGTGAAATCAAGCTAAAGACTAAAGGCCTGATTTTAGCGGTCCACACGCTAGAGGCGAGTCACCTATCTTCCACTGTTTAGATTCAATCTAAGTGTAGTGTACCTATACAAGGATGCTATTTAAAAATATCGTTAATTTACGGGCTCGGAAAACCTGACCTTTGATATTTGTATGCACTGATGTTAATTCTTCACGCTCAAGCAGCTCAATGGTCTTGGATGGCATCTGGGTAGAAGCGGTTATGCGGTTTGAAAGGAGATAGAGTGATAAAGTATTGGTCCTCGGTCCGGACAGACGGTAAACTACCCGTGTTTAGCTGTTGAGATCATATTGAGGTTTTAATTGCTATGAATTCAGGAAGCGTCTTATGAAATGTACAGACGTTATTCGTGATGTTCTTCGGAATCAGAAGATTGGGTTGCATTATTGCGTAGTATTCACCACTACGTTTGGCGTTCGTGTGTATTACGAATACAAAAGAAGTAAAAGGAGTATTCAAAGAATATGCATCATTATGAGCAGTGGTGGCCTAGTGGTAACTGCCTCGACTTACAAATTGTAGGGTTCAAACCCAGCTAGGCTCATTACTTTGTGTAATTTATTTCATTACCACTTCTCTCAAAACGCTGAAGGAAAACATCGTGAGGAAACTGGCAGGTTCTAGAACCACAAATTCGAAGACATGTGACATCCACCAATCCGCACTGGGCCCGCGTGGTGGAATATGGCCCATTCCCTTTCCAAGAGAGGAGTCCCTGAGTCCCAACAGAGGGATCATTAATGATCAAGGCCGATAATGTTAAGGCTAACGCATCTTCAAAAAATTCTCAATAAATAGACACAGTAAGCAAATAAAGAAGTCGCAATAACTTTTCTGCAGGGCAATATAAATTTCCCGCCCGTGTGGTTCGACATCTGCTGCCGCGCCGCATATGCAATATCCTCTACCAACTTAGTTATCGTATCGATTCGCTATGTATTTACCGCTTCCTAGTATGCCCGCTTTGTACATACAATGGCTGAGAATGAGGAGGCATTTTATTTATAGTACAGCTAGCTTTTACAGTAGGTAATATTCTAGGGATTGAGACTTGTTACATGAGGGTAGTAGGAGAGAGATATAAGTGAGGCACTGGTACAGAAGATAGCAAATAAGTTGACTTGAGATTTTGCGATGGGGGAAGCTCTCACCACCCATAATGCCATGAAAATTTCTCGTCAAGTTAATTACTGCATACTGTACCTCTACCATGAGTTTTAAGCAATAGTATTCGTCGCTACTCGATATCGACGCCGTAAATATTTTGTATGGCAAATTTTGCAGCGCCTCTAGCGGTCACTTGCAGAACCAAAATTTGCCATACAAAATATTTACGGCGTCGATATCAAGTAGCGACCAATAATATTGCTTAAAACTCATGGTAGAGGTACTGTAGCTTAGTTTTGGCCCAGTAGGTGGGATCACTGGCCCACCAGGGTGCAGTTGTGGCCTAGTGCTGACACAATGATGGCACACTGGTGAGCCAGCTGTTGTGACTTAGTAGATTTGAAGTCAGGCAGTACTACGTCGTGTAAACTTATTTTAGTGCTCTGTTCTTTGTCTGCGCCAACCCCAGCATTATTATTACTTACAGATGCGACTTTTGTCCGAGATGTTCCCAGCATAATAGGCTGATAATGATATGCATGCATGAGGATAGATGGTTTCATGTTGATGACTGAACCATCTATATTCACTAGAGTTGGTTCTCATCTATCCTCAAGACGGATACATAATGAAAGAGAGCGACAGAGTGGGAGTTGGCAGATATCGGACGGAAATGTTGCAGCCCTTATCAATAGGGAGTCCGCACAACACCTTTTTTTCTACCATTCTGTCCTGTCACCCGTCATGCTTTCACTAGCTTCCTTTTCTTTCAAATCACTCCTCACACAATTTATTCATATTTTCTTTAGCCTCCCACTCCATCCAACAATTCATCCATATGTGTATACTCATAACTCTTTTAGTAACATGCGTTTCACCTCTCCACTTCACATGACTATAACAAGACAGACATCTTCAACTTTTCAGTTACTAGCGCCACTTTAAAACTTCCTCTGACATACTTATGTCTCGCTTTGTTCATTCTCGTCACACCATGCATCCATTTCAACATTCTCATCTCTGATAAATGCAAACTTTACAGAGAATCACTGTGTTAATTTTAGGTTTCCTAGATTCGCGCCAGAAGTTTTGAAAGGCCACGATTATTATTACTTACTGTTTTACTCAAAGTATCAACCAAAAGCGGCAAGTTCAATTAATATTTGAAATAAGTTCGACGAAGTTAAGAATTAATATCGAAAAACTTTGTTTTATACTTTCCATCCCGTTTACTTTGGTGTTGAAACTTATATTTCTGTGAAGAGAAAGACATTTTAATACTGATAAAACTTTATCTAGTCGGAATAATAATTTGAAAGATAATATCTGCTATTTTTAACCGACATCTCAAAACGAAGAGGTCTTTTCTGTCTGTAATTTACGTTCTGAATTTTTTTTTTCACAAAAGCCTTTGAAAATAAAATGACACAAAAACACCGACTTCTTTCGGCTTCCATCATCGATATATATGTACTACGCGCTTCCATAAATACATATAAGATTTTTTATGTAGAAAACTGTTGTTTTATTTTATTTGAATAAAAAAAAAACTGGGCAAGTGCGAGTCGGACTCGCACACTGAGGGTTCCGTACAAACTAACTTATGTAAATAATTAAATTCCCAAATCGAGTCTCATAGATTTTTTCACAGCTTTAAGGGATTGCAGACCTGAGTATATGGTTTTTATTTCAACTCGATAGCTTCACGCGTTCTTGAGATAGTGTCTTGACAGACAGAAAGACAGACGGACAACAATTTAAGGTTTGGAACCCTAAAAAGGAGTAATTATCAAACTTTTATAACGTGATCACGTGACATGTATTTAAGTA
Organism: Leucania comma; assembly: GCA_958295575.1. Taxonomy (NCBI): domain Eukaryota; kingdom Metazoa; phylum Arthropoda; class Insecta; order Lepidoptera; family Noctuidae; genus Leucania; species Leucania comma. Next base: position 12,154,781 of record OY282480.1, on the reverse strand, counting down.
AGTAACATGACAAAGTTTAAATTCCATCAAAAAATAAAATACTTAAAAGAAATTCGACTTCGACATGAAATATTGAATGATTAATTCTATTAAAAGTATATTTTTAATTGCAGACAGTATTTTTGGCTTAATTGTAATAGATAATAATTGTTGTTAATCCTACTGATCAAGGTTCGACGAAGTATTGTGTTACAGCTCCTGTTAAAATTTTAATATCAATAAGACGCTTCGAAGTAAATATTGTGTTTATAATCATTATCACAGGCGTTCTTGGAAATAATTGCTCAATTTACGGCTTAATGGGGCTTGAATAAATTTCTTATTTCCAACATAAAATATATTTTATTCTATTGTGAAATATTGCAAAATTTTCTTGGTAAAGCATCATTTTTTTAAAACCTTTTTTAATTCTCTTTTGTAAAATGATTGGCCGAATGGTACTAGCGTATGAGTCATATTCGTGCAGAAGCGCTATTGATTGGACCTGACGAAGCAAAATTGTATGACCTTCGAAATCCAGAACGATATAATCGGCCATTGCAGGCTCACAAAAGAAAGATACTTCAAAAAGACTCTTTTGCATGAAGTTATGATTGTGAACGCATCAGTGAACTAACTTCAGCACGTTTTATCGCTTTGAAAATCATGCTACCTATATAATAATATATTTTGAGTGTCGAAAGATTGCTTGCGTTCAATACCTTCCTACGTCTTTTGTTGGTTGCGCAAATAAGCTGTGGACTGTAGATTTTAAAAAAGCGATCTAAGGTTTATTAACAATATGCAGATACTATGCCTGGCATGGGATAAAGGTATTGGGAAAGAGCACTGACCTTTAGACTTCGAAGGTTCCACGTGGCACCGCCGGTGATTTTCGACTTCGCACATTTAAATCACTGCCAGGTCCTGTTTTGCACTACACGGCACCACTGTTGTTGAGTTTGAATGGTTGGATCACGAAAATAGTCAATTTTCTTGTAATTTCGAGCGGGCGCGGTTAGCGGTGCGGTCACATTCACAATGCACAAAACGTCAATGTCAAATCATTTCTTGCGGTCGTGCGGGTGGAGGGAAAACGGATGGTATAGGATTGCTAGGCCAAAAAAACAAATTACAAAAAACAAAGTCGCGGATCATAGCAAATTGGCGCAACCATTCCCCCCGGGTTTGAAGGGTTACCTTCAAAGAAAAGAAAAAAAAAAACAAAAGCGAAACTAAACCCTATTACTAATCTAAACTATCAATACTAGGTAGCGAAACAACTTATAACTAACTATGCCACTACTACTGATTAGGCAGAGGGCAGAGGCGAATAACCGGACGCAGGTACGATCCAGTTGCGGTTTTAACTTTTACGACTCGCGTTATTCCGTTCGAACCCGGAAAAACCTCTTCCACTACACCAAGAGGCCAGTGCAGAGGAGGCGCACTCTCAGTCTTCAGTATCACCACAGTACCGACTGTGACTGGATCTGAAGGAGTGTTCCACTTTTGACGCGACTGCAGCGTATGCAGATAATCTGTCCTCCATCGCTTCCAAAAGGACTGAACTAAGCTATCTAGCAGAGCGTGACGCGGGTGGAGCTGCAGTTTGTCAGTCTCGACATCTAAAGCGGGCAAATATTTAAGAGGAGTCGTCGTCAAGAAGTGAGCCGGCGTCAACGCTAGTGGCTCCGATGGATCACTAGACAAAGTCCGACACAACGGACGCGTATTCATCAACGCCTCTACCTGAGCGAGTACAGTGCTCAACTCCTCGTACGAGAGAATCTGTTCGCCTATGACCCGAAACAGGTGCGACTTAAGGCTTTTAATATTCGCCTCCCAATTGCCACCAAAATGACTAGCTGCTGGCGTATTAAAACACCAATCAATGCGATTCTCAGCTAAGACATGGGCGAATTCACTTTGGTAGTACTTGGAGCGTAAGAATGTATGTAATTCCGAAATATTGCGTCGCGCTCCAACATAATTTGTGCCGTTGTCAGAGTATAAGCGCTTAACGGGACCACGGCGAGATAAAAATCGTTTAAATGCAGACATAAAACCCTGCGTACTCAAATCACTGGTTAACTCTATGTGAACCGCACGAGTTGTCATACAAACGAATAGGCAAATGTATGCCTTTGTGGAACGTATACCACGACCACGGGCAATAGTGACTTTAAACGGTCCAGCATAGTCCGTCCCAGTATGTATGAAAGGTTTCACCGTCTGTACAACACGACAAGAACGATGGTCGGCCATTTCCGGCGCGTTGAAACGCGGGCGGAGCTTAAAGCAGGGCACACATCTGTGCACTCTAGCGCGTATCAAATTGCGAGCGGAAAGTATCCAGTACTTCTGTCGAAGAATGGACATTAATAAATCGGGACCAGCGTGACAATTCACCTTATGGTGATAGTCCACCAACAAATCCAAAACGTGATCCCTGCGTGGTAGAACTACTGGATGCATCTGTTCAAACTCTAACTTAGCATTTCGCAGACGGCCACCGACACGAATGAGTCCGTCTTGCAAAAATGGTTTCAAATGTTGAAGTGCGGGACTACAAGGTTTATGTGATTCTAAACTATGAAATTCTATTGAAAAATAAAATTTCTGCAACTCTCGAAGTACAACTGATTCAGCTCTATCCAAATCAGCTGCGATTATAGAACCACGCGATGGTAATAATCTCAAAAATCTTAGGACGTAAACTACACAGCGTAGTAGTCTCGACCAAGACGAGACTCGATTAGACAACAACAAAACAACTGACTCTTCACGCGGAACTGATACTACAAGCGTATGTTTCTTCTCCTCGGGTGGTTCTGAAACAGTAGCGGGGTTAAACGGAGCATTTGGCCACTCGTTAGGAGTGGTATGCAGCCAGGGAGGGCCACAAAACCAAAGCGGATGATTTAAAATTGGCGCGGGAAGCAAACCACGTGAGAGACAATCAGCTGGGTTTTCTGCGGAGGCACGGGAGCCACCGAGCGAAAAAATATCACCCTTGAAAGGGAGCGCGACAACATAACGACCATCTTTATCACGAGTAGTCGTGCGGGTATAAATCTCCTCAGTGACCTGATCCTCAGGGCTGAGAATAGGCGGGACATTGACCTCTTCAATCTCCCAGAACTTGCGGATGGTAGACTCAAGCGGCGGCTCGACGGTGCAACAGTGCGACACAGTCGAGTAACTATTTAAATAAGCGGGTGCGGAACCAACTATAACAAACCCGAGAACTGTTTCCAGTGCGTGCGGAGCGGGGTACATCGGAAGACCTTGAATTTTACGTGATAACTGGAGATGCGGGAGAATCGAAGCACCGATCAATAGATCGATATCTCCAGGGAAAGCGTAATTTCCGTCGGCTAACTGCAAGTTCTTAAACTCCGTCAGCATGGACGTGTCAACCGGTACCGTGGGCAACCGTTCCGTAATCTTATCTGCGACTAGCGAATCCATTTCAAACGAAATATTACGATTAAAACGTGAACTAAATATTATTTTAATGGAACCGTGAATGGTTGCCTTTAAACCTCCAAAACCTTTCACTTCTGAGCGGGATGACCAATTATTAAAACTAAAACCAAGGCGTTGACAACAATCCCGAGTAATAAAATTACTCTGGGAAGCGCCATCTAGTAGCGCTCGAACGGTGCGCGGTTTGCCAAAGGCATCTACAATGACAACTTGCGCGGTCGCAAGTAAAACGGTAGTGACTTGAGTACCAGCGGCGGAAAGCGAACACAATGTTACGTCGTTTGCACTTGCAGCAGGCCGCGCGTCACAAGCGTCGCGCGTCTGCGCAGGCTGCTGCTGCGATGGCAGCTTACTACTCTCAAAATGTAAGAAGGTATGATGTCTAGCTGGACATTTACGACAGCTAACACCACTTTTACATGACGTAACCAGATGTTTGTCACTTAGACAATTAAAACACAAATTATTAGTGCGGACAAACTTGTAACGATCACTAGGCGATAATCTCTGAAATCCCGAACACTTGTACAGCTGTGTATGGCTACCCTTACACAGAGAACAGTCAGGTGTTGAGGCGGTATTAACTAGCGTATGTGCAGTCTTGACTGACTTCGATGACGCGTCCATACGGCGATCGGAACCTGTCCTATTCGTGACTTCATGACGTGCCGACGTGCGCTGCAACACCTTAATATGGTCTCGAATAAAAGATTCTAAATCTTCGAACTTAGGTATTTCTTTGCCGCGCTGAGTCGTTTCAAACAGACGAACAGTTTCAGGATCTAATTTATTTAAACCGATATACAAAAACAAAAAGTCACAGAGGTCATTGACCTTTAGGTTCTTTACTGCACGAACAGATGATGCGAAAATATTTAAAAACTTCTCTAAATTATGATCGTTACAAACGGAAAAACTTTTCAAATCGAATAATTGATCTAAATATGCGGTGGCTACTAATCGCTTATCTTCGTATTTTGTTTTTAAAGTGTTCAAAACTAAATTGTAATTTTCAGCGCTAAACGTAATTCCAGCACAGACAGCCTTTGCCTTACCGGTCAATTTTTCTACGAGATAATGCAATCTCTCGTGATCTGTCAGCGATGTGTTCCTATGTATTATATTTTCGAAACTATCTATAAATAAATTCCAATTTCGAATGTCACCATCAAATTCAGGTATTTGAATTGGCGGCAATCGTGGGCGTTCGCGAGGAGGGTTGGATAAACCACTCGCGGGGGGGGGAGTCTCTAAACTCCTAGCAATACGTTTGATACGACAATACAAGTCATCAAAGGACGACAATGCCTGATAACTCACACAGTAATCAGGATTTAATTCCAACTCTAAAATGTTTATATTATTAATTGTAGATTCAAAATCCGCGCGCAAACTATCTAAAGTTTCCAACGAACACAAGAAAGCATCTCTAATCGCCAGATCCGAGGTTTGCGAAGATTTATCACAAATCGATTGAACACGTGAAAACTGTGAGTCCCTTTTAGCGTATAAAAGCTTTAACTGAACCTTTAAATCAGTACTAACCTTGGTTCCCTTAAGAGACATCTTGTTTTGATATATTCACACTATACACTCAAACAAACACTTAACGAATTATTAAGTAAGCGATAATTAACAGATAACAATATGGTAATATTGTAAACAACAAAGTGAACGGCGAACGAACGGAACAACCTGAATCAATGAGTGAATATTACCCAATTTCTCGATTAAATATATGCGTATATAATCTATGGTTTATCCGTTTCCTACAAATGTTCACTCAACAATGAACGGGTATTTTTGAAATGCGTCTACCTACATGCAATTTGTAGGATGGTCGAATGAATTTTGTCAAGAAAAAGTATGCGATCGATTTATATCTACGCTGATATTTACGTAGCTAACTATAATTATGCGGTGCGGTTGACGGCGTAGGTACCGTAATTATCAATGACTCTTTAACTATAATAATAATAATAATAATAATTTTATTTTCAGGCATCGGAGGCCCATAGAAAAAAAATACATAAAATAATCTTAAACAATAATAAACTAATACATATTATAAAAACAAAACTTATTTAACTATAATTTATACACGTAATGTAGTCGGCGTCGTGTTGCGCTGCGTGGTGTCGTGTAACCGTCCGCGGAAACGTCGATATACGACACCTTTCGGCCAGAAGTCCTCTTTTAAGAAGGTCTGTAGCTGTTGGGTTGGAACTCGTACCACGAACGACTTGAAGTTGACGTCGTGGCGCGCCTCCAACCTTACGACCCTCAGAGTCCAGTTGGTCTTCACTTTCAAATACTCCACGACTTCCTCAACCTTCGTGTAGTGATGCAGGCGCGAAATGTATAGCTGCGTCGTAGGCACAGCAGGACGCAGCAGCATGTTCGGACCACTCGGTGCGGTACCGCACTGGTTACGGGAACAGGATTTCTTCTTCTTCTTCTTTTCCACTCTTGTGAAACCCTCTTCATCCACTTGGCTTGTTTTTGGCAAGGTGCTCTGGACTGCTGACAGGGTAGGTTGAGTACCCGTTTTCAGCTTTTCCCCTATTTTCGTTCGTCGCTTTGGTTGCGACGCACCTGATTTGCCGGCGGTGACAATAGCAGCATAGGCACGTTTAGGGGTCGACGTACCTACGTGTGACGTTTCCGCAGCCGGTGTTGAGGCGCGGGCGACGGCAGCGGCGGGCGGCGCTTGATCAGCATTTTCGGCAGGTGGTGACGCACTTGTGTTCGTCGATTGAAAACCGCCGACTGATGCATTTTGTGCCCCTAGACGTGTGCTCACCTTCGAGGCCTCGGGTGACCCACTTACTGAACCAACGTTGCGCAATAATGCTATTTCTACACGTAGTTCAGCATTGGACTTTTCTGATACCTCGATTCTGGACTGCATTCTGGTCATCTCCACCTTCAAGGTAGTTATTTCCTTTAGCAGCCGTGTGACGTCGACGTGATCGAACGTGCCGGGGGGCAGCTTACTCAGCTCCTTCGCCACGAAATCAGGCACGTCGTCCGGATCAGTCTTCTTCAACATATCGATGATATCCTGAAGACTCTTCCCAGTTCCATCTCTGCGGCGTGATGGCATCTCGTCAAGTTTTCCAAGTGACTGGAACAGTAACAGTTTTCCACTGCTGATCTCGTCCTCCTTGAAATTCGACCGGCATATCTGTAGGATGCTCACCTCGTCCATGTAGTCAATAGCATGGACAAGGAATGCCAGCAATTCATTGACTATGAGCTGTTTAGAACTCATAGTTATTGGGCAGCGATTATCGCTGCGTAAAACGCGAATAAAATTCGTAACGTGCACAGTGGAAACACATCCGTACTCGAGCGTGGATCGCACTGCACTGAATATACTATACGAGCGAAATAACGTATAGTTGCCTAAATGCCTAGATGCGGGTTTTCTACTATTATATCTAGGTAAATAGGCGCGTTGCGTTTATTCCCTATGGAACAAATACTATATTGCGAAATTACAAGAAAATGATTCACGATCCTGCTCGTATGGACCAAAAAAGTAATGGTTGCGCAAATAAGCTGTGGACTGTAGATTTTAAAAAAGCGATCTAAGGTTTATTAACAATATGCAGATACTATGCCTGGCATGGGATAAAGGTATTGGGAAAGAGCACTGACCTTTAGACTTCGAAGGTTCCACGTGGCACCGCCGGTGATTTTCGACTTCGCACATTTAAATCACTGCCAGGTCCTGTTTTGCACTACACGGCACCACTGTTGTTGAGTTTGAATGGTTGGATCACGAAAATAGTCAATTTTCTTGTAATTTCGAGCGGGCGCGGTTAGCGGTGCGGTCACATTCACAATGCACAAAACGTCAATGTCAAATCATTTCTTGCGGTCGTGCGGGTGGAGGGAAAACGGATGGTATAGGATTGCTAGGCCAAAAAAACAAATTACAAAAAACAAAGTCGCGGATCATAGCAAATTGGCGCAACCATTTGTTATATGTACTTACTTTCGTACCAACCCCCGGGGTAGCCAAGTTAGGATCGTTTCGTTTAGCGTGAACGCGTGGAGTTGGCCACGCCCTCAATTCCTTTATTCGGACCACGTGACTAAGCGTTGAGATGACGTCAGAATAAAAGAAACGGGGCGTGGCCAGCTCCAAACGTTGCCGCTAAATTAAACGATTGTAACTTGTCTAAGGGTGCTGTTCATCTCTCAACAGCCACGGTTTATTTTAAATTATAAATTATTGTTCTACGAATTGTTACATTTACTGTAGGCGCTTTTAATTTTCTCGTATTATAAACCATAAACATAATTGCAACACTTACTATGTAACCATAATTTTGTAACTATTTAATGATTTCAAAAATATTTATTCGACAGCAACTAATAAATGCATTCTTCTCTAAATTTATATGCCATTACTTTTCCTATTTCATATCTTGCGAAGGAAAGTTCTACACATGACTGTAGTTTCAATTTAAAGTTCGCACAAAAGTATATTCATAATCTCGTTTAAGTTTTTGAGATGACCTTAAACATGGACAAAAGTCTCGGCAAACATTTTCATATAATAGTAAGTTAAACAATATTTAAAACAGAATGTAACTACAATATAATTACAAGCAACTAAACCAATAAATAACAAATAGGTATTTTTTTATGGTGGGTAAAATCATCCCATGACTAATCCGGCCCTTGGCCTGAGCGGGAAATAGTGTCAGAATCTTACTGACTAAAAACCAACCCTGTTCCTTCCCTGCCTTGGTTTCAGGGCCTTGGTATGCATTTTCATACCTCCCCAGAGCCTTAGACTAGGCCTCGTCCCTACTAAGCCCCTACAGTTTCCTGACAATTCCTTGAGGCGCGCGGGAACAGTGCGCACCGTAAACGACTTAAGCTCGATCCGGTCTGTTACCGGACGAACGGACAGCGAGCTACCCATTGCTTACCGTCCGCAAGCCCGCGCCTGCGGTGGCCGGAAATTGGGATCGGAAAGGGCGGTGGCTGCGGCGTGAGCGCCGTTGCCTGATGCGGTTGGCCTCCTCCTTTATAGGTGTAGGCATAATAAGAACTCGTTGGGAAAAAAGAAATCTAAATGTCATCTACATCGTTGTCAATGGCAAAAGTGCCCAACACGAAGGAAGACTGTTTCGTTGGCCAAAAAAAAACTCAGCCTTTTGACATGAAGAGACTTGAAAAGTTGTGAAAGCTGAGTAAGATTGAAAACTTAAAACAGCTTGCATATTGTACACGCTATTTACACACATTGTTCCAATGCTTACTACCGCAGCAAAACTACAGAAATCAGAAACGTTTATTTCAAATAGACCATTTACAGACACTTTTGAATTGTAAAAAGGTCGGTCGGTCAAAAAGATGAGGCTAAATTGCACGCGTATTCTATAGCGTATACAGATCTCTACGAAGAACATCGTGAAAGATACTCCTAAACACGATACACCTTCGATTTCATTATATCCACCATTATCGCTATATTTCGAAGGAGTGACAATTATACATTTTCATTACCACTACCCACTCACAAAGCCTACTGAAAAATTCACAACTACAGACTTTGCAACGAAAATTCATCATAACTATCATCCATCGTCCATCAATCGCTACAAATCAAGCGTGACGATTTCAAGGGAAAAACAAAAGAAGATAGAAAATCAAACTAATATTTTCTTAGTTTGACGCCTATTTAAACTTGATTTTATGATTTTATGATTAAATGTGTACGTACTAAATATACTCGTATTTTTATTATTAGTTAATATTCAGAGGTCGGTTATTAGATATTTTATTTAGTCGGTGTTAATTAAGAAACAAACAATACCGAGAAACACCGCCTTCCGAAATTAAAGTTGTTTTGATCCTTTGGTTGTTAATAGTTATTTTTTTACTTTTTATGTATGCTTCGAAAGTACTCCTTATAGCAAGTCGTTCAGTTTCGGGAAAACAAATATTAAAATTTCACGGTACAGCCATTTCAGTACTAACAGTGTAACACTTAAAAAACTTAGTCACGGTTTGAGGTATGTAGCGACCTCTAGTTGCGCATAATGTCACTGAATGCAATGTCAAACAGTTCTGACTGAGGCCCGTCAGATGGCGCCACGATTTAATCGATTTGTTTAGTTTTTCTTTTCTTTCGATTATTGAGTTATAATATTTAAATAAATTAATTATAACCTTATTAATTACTTTTTACTAAATTTAATATAACTAAATAGTAATAATCGAATAGGAAATATCGATATAATCATAACCAATTAAAATGACAGATCCATTGACAAATTGGGTGTGGTCATTCTTTTTTCATTTGCTCGCTGATGAGAAGCATACATAATATTTTTATTAGAGTTTTATTAATTTAAATCACGTAAGATGTCGAGAACTAGACGTGGAAACAGCGTTAAATTTAAGATGATATTCCCCCGATTGTGGTAAGCATTTTTAGACGAAATTGATGAATATTATCTTAGCGTAAAGCGTGCATCAGAATTCTCAACATGTAAATTCTCTTTGACAGGGTTCAAGATTTTATTATATTATTTTAGTCTACCATATCCCATGGATATGTATTAAGAAGAAAAATAGTCTCCCAATATAATACCAATATAATACCAATAAGATATGTATGAAATATGAAGCTACATCTTTGCACATGACTCGTTGACAAGCAATCTCACATGGACAGCTAGGAGACAGTTTCCGAATACAGCGTATGGCTTTGGACCTTGGATGAACTGCACTGGATGACGGTACTGGCTGTGAGGACTATACTGTATGGTCATAATTGAGGTTAATGTATTACCACTCCATGTAAGTTACTTTATTCTAACCTTACCATATATGTTCCTGTCACGGGCTGTAACTAGTGTAGCTGTTTAATTACTAAATATATATTGTGGAGACAAGTTATACCTTTTATTCCAGTCAACACCTCATGCAAAACACACCCTTTAGTCTCATGCAAACTACCGCTGGGTAAGTCGGTGGTAAGGTCAAAAACCCAACCTTACAAGTTGGAGTCCCATGAAGGACAGCCTTGCAACAGGACTCTCAAAAATTATAGAAATAATTATAAATAGCAGATTAATAGATTATCTTGAAGTTAACAAATTGCTTTCTAACAATCAATTTGGATTCAGACCTAAAAGATCAACTAACCAAGCAGTTCATAAGCTGTCTGAGTACATCAGTACGAGACTAGATAGGGGCATGCATACCATTGGGATCTTTCTGGACCTCGCAAAAGCCTTCGACATAATTTCTTGTTCTATATTGTTGCACACTGGGGTAAGAGGAGAATAACACTTGGGGTAAGAGGAGTGCAAATTCTGTTATTTTCTGACTGTCTAAGAAACACAATAATGTGTTAACATAGGGCAGTATACAAGTTCTGAGATGGAAAATAGTTGTTTCGGAATACCACAAGGTAGTATTTTGGGACCCACATTATTTTTAATTTATATTAATGACCTTTGTAGTTTAGTCCTCCGTAATGGACTAATATTATCATATGTGGATGACACGGCTTTATTATTTTCCACTGACTCCCGGGTTGAAGCTTACGTACATGCCCAAAACGGCTTTAATATTGTGTCATATTAGCTTCATCAAAATCTTCTATCATTAAATATGATAAAACTAAATACATTCTATTCTCAATGAGACACGTTAATCCACCGCTTACTAACCTAAACATATGTGCACATAATTGCAAGCATGCTGACTTTGCTTGTAGTTGCCCTACTTTAATTAAAGCTGATCACATAAAATACCTAGGTGTAACGATTGACAGAAATCTAAATTTCCGTAAACATATCGAGTTACTGTGCACAAGAGTGCGTAAATTAATTTGTATTTTTAAGAACTTACGTCACATAGCCGACTAAAAGTTAATTAAACAGGTTTATTTGGCTCTGTGTCAATCTATGCTAACCTACTGTATTAGTTCATGGCGTGGTACCGCAAAGACTATCTTACTTCCTTTAGAACGTGTTCAAAGAGCAATTCTAAAGGTTGCAACCTTCCGACTTTTTATATATCCCAAACACCAGCTATACACTGCATGTAAAATACTAACAATACGTCAACTATATATATTGCACATCATACTTTATCAGCACTCTGAGCTTCCTTTAGACCCTGTACTTTCAACCAGAAGGAGGAAAGATTTGGTTTGCATAAAACCACGGACGAGACATGCATTTGCACATAGATTTTACGTATTTTTAGGACTTTTTTTGTACAACAAGCTCAAAAATTATTAGATATATATCGCTTAAATAGCTTATGTTATATTAAATGTAGTAAATTGGTATCGGAGTATATATTGAAATTCAATTACACAGACACAGAGAACCTTTTGGAAGTTTTAGTATAATTGTAAGGTTTAGTTCATAAGTTGTTATCTATAGTTCTGTATACCCATTATGATTAGTTTTGCTTAAGTGATGACCTGAAACACAGGTTTTTGTAAACCTAGCTCAGGAAAGTCGCTAATTATACATAACGTACGTTTTCACAAGCTTTGAAGTATTGATCATTTAGGTAAACACAAAATGATTTCTATGGCATTAGCATAATTATTTACTTAAGATTTATTTGTCATTATTTTATATAACTATGTGTAAAAAAGACTATTATTATTATTACGGTGTATAATATAAATTTTGAACAAACGCTACCTGTAAATATCCATTGAATCAAAATTGTCAGATTTTTATCACCGTTACGAAACATTTCGTCGAATCGAAGATGAACTTACTGAACAAATCCCACTCTTCAAATAATGTACAAGACATCAAATCTTCAAACAACTGGAGGCACGTTTGACCGATTTCCTCGAGAGCAATACAAATAAAGAAATCCAACTAATAAATGCTTTGCATGGGTACCCTATTTCGGAAAACTGTAAATTCTTCCGCTATAAGAAAAGGGCGCATGTAACCGAAACAAAGTGGGAAATATAAAAAAAATCGATAATTGATTTCAAAATCGAAATTTAGCACAGTAAAAATGTGGAGTGATTGACTATGGTTTATACCATAGCTTTTCAGATATATCTAAATTAGTTAGTTCAAAAAGTATTATAATATGTTAGTTAATTTGAAAGGTGTATCCTCTTAGATTTATGTGTTAAATAAAATGTTAAACATTTGTTCGGCCAAGCTTGACTATTTATTAGTATAACTTAATTATTGAATCTTTTAGAAAAATATCGCCTTGTTTTAGGACGGTGGAGTTTGAAGTAACCTTTCACATATATTTTTATCTCTGAAAGCATTCTCGAGCGCATTTTATTAGTACTTTTAAAAGCATAAACAGAAAAGTTCGCGAGGTCGTGGTCGCCTTCCCCTCTCTACGCATCTCGGGCTTTTTATTTTTATATAAAAAGATGTTATAAGACGTAATCCCGGTATTATCCATTCGAGTGCGTTTAATTAAATAGGTACTTGAAAACTTCAAAGAAAAAATATTTTTCTACTGATGACTATTTACAGGGCTTTATAATCATCGCAATTGTTGACGCGTATTGAATAAGTAAACATCATTAATCTCGAGTTGAATTCAATACCCGAAAGGCAGTACGGAAAGGCCTTTGAGCTGATTCTTCCGCGATAGTGCAAAAAAAAGAAAATCATCAAATTAATGTTTACTTTAAGACATGTTTTTTTTTTGTAAAATCATATAAAATCAATAAAGACAAGAATCTCGTTACTACTTAGCGACAAATGTCCTTGTTTCGCTTGATTGTCTACATAAATCACTTGACGTAATGAAATGTTCCAGATAATCGATCTTCCTGAACAATTTAATTACGTTTTCTTGGTAGCATGATTTTGAAAGAAGTTGAAGGCAACTTATTATAATATACACCACGCATCTTAAAATAAAATGAAAATTCTAGTACTTAATCATCAGGAATTATCGTTTTGCCTGTAAAAAGTTACAACACTTTTTATTTGTATTACCCCTCAGTCAAACTTAAATAGATACCTTCTGCCATTCGGTTCATCATCCAATCATCATGACAATACTACTATGATTTTTTGAAGAGTTCCGTTCTATGCCTTCGAAGTTCATCATCAGATCAAAAAAATATTTCTATTGGACCAACTTGGTAGATCTTTTAATCAAAACAAAAATTTTCAAAATCGGTCCACAATTTGACCGACATATAAAAAAAATATATATACAGCTGAACATAGAACCTCCTCCCTTTGGAAGTCGGTTAAAAATTACATGTTTACTACAGAATCTACAGAATAATAATGCTAAGAAATTTTGAGGGATGGGCTGCATCCTTTTCACAATTTGTCCACAACAACAGGCAATGATTAATGATCGCCATGACGACGCAGGATTAGAGGCTCAGGCTTTCCGCCTTTCACGGCGTATACATATTTTTTATTGTAACTGCGCACAGAGGTTGTACTTACTAAGATTAAGTTAGAAAAATATAGGCTGTAAAATACACATTTGTGCATGTCACGAAGAGACAGCTAAGACTCTTGCAGCCCTGCGTTCATATTTGAGGTTAGACAAAGAGATTTTAAAAGATACTATAGAGCGGACATCGGAAGAAATGACTTAGAAAAACTGTCATCCCATTTCAGCTAACTTTCAATAGTAACCATGCAAATTAAATTTGTAATTTATATGTTTTTACGCTATTTTCTAGAACTATTTGCGAACATTTTTGAATTCTAATTGATTACAGAGTAAATACGAAAATAAACTTAAGTTAGGTCTAGTCGTCCACACTAGACTGAGCGATTTACTACTCCTAGGAAACAACTATCGGATCACGATTTTGTTCGCTATGTCCTGTCTATTTGTAGTCTATATTTAATGTCTTTGAGGTTAGAGTTCATTCTAATTTTTGATCGCGAACGTACTCGTAGATTTCAACTGTCAATGTCATTTATGGCCACCGAGTATAAATTATATGGTAGCCTTACGCCAACCTACCCTGCTCGGAGTTAGAGTTAGTAGAGTTAACTCTAGGGTAGCTACTCGAGTTATAAAAGAACGGCGCTTGGTTGCAACTCGAAGCATTTTTTAAACGGTTGTAGTAGCGACTCTACCTTACTCTGGTTATTTTTGAACGCAGGGCTGATGGCACCTAACATTTGTCAAAGCTCTTGTGATCGACTAAGGAACACTCTTTGCTTAGAAACATTTCTCTTGCGTCGTACTCTGGTTCAGGCCATGATCCTGAACGAGAGGGCATGGAAAGCGATCGCATGCTTCTGCGAAGCAGTAAAAAGGAGTTATTTGCAACTGTGCGGTACCGGGCACAGTCAGCCACCACAGGAGACGCCCCGACCTTCGGGAGTCGCAGGGCAATCTCCGGTCACCGAAGGCGTGAGCGGCTGAGGAGCAATGGGTAACTGGCCGTCAAACAAAACTCAAACTCATTTATTTCAAATAGACCATTTACAGGCACTTTTGAATAGTCAAAATGTCAGTGAGTCAAAAAAAAAGTGAAGCTAAATTGCACGTTTCAAAACTTAGATCTCTATGGAGAAGAACGTGCAAGAAACTCCATGGACATTCTTTTTAAATCATATTCTGAGTTACATTAATCTTGGTTACATATTTCTAGTCGCTTCTATCATGTGAACACAATGTAGAGAAGTAATGAATAATAAAAAAAAAACTAATCAAAAATAGTAATTTAATTAAGCCACTGGCAGCTAAGAGATGACCAGTCTCAACTGACGGCGCCCGTTCACGAGCATGACACGTGCTTCAGCCCCACTCTGCTCAACCATTTTGAAGGGAGCAAAATGACCTAATGACATGCGCCGCCAGCAGCGAGACATTTGAGTCGTCTGATAAAGACCAAACACTAGTTGTGAACAGTACGTAGCGCCATGCGCGTCTCAAAGAAACGACAGTATAACCGTAGGAGCCCAGTAGAGCCGGTATCCACCAGGGCCACTTGGAATATCTGAAAACCGTAACTGAAGTAAGCTTTTAGATAGTAAAAGTCTGACACGCCCTCTTGCTCCATTCCAGAGTGGGACAAGACATTGGATTATTTCACACCTCAAAAAAAAAAACTCAAATACAGGAGATACACACATTTCACTGTAAACATTAATGATTTGTTTACCTGATAGCGCAGTCGAGGCCGGTCTAGAAAGAGATGGCGAGATGATCTGGACGCGTCCCATGTGGAATGGTTCTAGACGGCACGGGGGACGAATGTTTGGAAGGACTTGGGGTGGGCCTAAGCCCAGCAGAGGGATAATAATGGTTAGTTAAAAATAAATACCCGAAAGGAAAAAAATCATATCACTCCTCACATAATGCATATGCCTTTTCTTTGGCCTCCCTTCTCCTTTCCATCCTCTCCCTCTCATGAACTACATGATTAAAAGAGTACATTCACCCCCAGATATACACCGTTAAATTTTTGGGCGTTTTAATCCCGCGGAGGGCAGATTCTATACATGAAACACTAAAGATTTGTAAAGAGAAAATTAAAAAATAAAGTACTTTTTTTTCAAACTCGAATTAATTTACGCATTAACGAAATTAATTTCTTTAAGTAAACGTCAGCTGAGCATGGCCAATGAACTGTAGGTAGTTAGTACGCAATAACAGACAGCTACCTACAAGGTCAGTAACTCGTTCACTTAAAGAATTTAATTTCGTACGTGTGTAAATGTAAGTAATTCGAGTTTTTGAAAAAAAGTAGTTTTTTTTCTTTTCAAATCGATAGATAGTATTTCATGTACCGAATCGATCCTCTGCGGGATAAATAAAAACGACTAAAATTTTACGGTGTATTCACTTATACTAGATATATACTTAAATTACATGAGGACAGACTCATAACCAGAGGTCGGAGTAGGTAGATTGATTTTATATACTTGCGCCAAGATTTTATAATATGGACATGCCATTTTATCCATAATGTGCAGGAAGTACCGGAAAAAGTTCCGGGATTGGAATTATGGACTAAAATAAAATAAAGCGCCATACTGTTCAGCGTCATTTCTAATTCAACAGTACGGGACAAAATACGGTGTAACTATTCCAAGGTTTTTTTGTATAAAATAAAATACTGATTTCTTTCACCATTAGCTAAAACTGGCAGCGTAGATTGATATTATTAATACGTTTTTCACCTTAAACACAAATTCGTGCTAATTTCAAAATTCCGGAACAAATATCACAATAAATATGAAGTTCCGGTATTTTGGAGGCATATCCATATTATCCTCTACGTTTGACGTCAACGACCTTAAATCAATCTACCTACTCCGACCTCTGCTCATAACGCTTTGTATTTATTTTGCTTAAAGTGAGACATGCCAATAAAATCACAACAAAAGTCTCTACGTCCAAATAGACGAAACCAATCTCATATTTCTACGAATAAAACTGCATTTTCAAGTTCCAATCAAATAGAATTCACAGATATTTTAAAGTTGTTTTAACCCGTGATTTGACACTTGTACTTTACTTTCCATATATTATGTCTGCCATATCTTAACTAAATGTATCAACGGACGGCTTCACGACTCAGCCGCTGAGATTCAGAACGTTGACTACCAGCCACGGTAGACGTGGGTTTGCGGACGTCGAGCAAGGGTAGCTCGCCATCCGTTCGTCCGGTCCGGACCGGACCGAGCCCAGTCGTCAGCAGCGTGATGATCCACGTGCTCCTCAAAGAAATGTCAGCAAACCGTAGGTGCCCAGCAGGGCCGATGTCCGCTAGCAAGGATAGCGGGGAGTCTGATACGCCCTCTCGCTGCACCCTGACGTGGAAGAAGTCATGATTCCTCGCCATAAAAAAAACCAAAAATATTATTTTGATTTTATTATTTTTGACTTTTTTTAAACAACATATAAAAAAAATGAACATTCTCAATGCAATATTATTTCTTTTTACAAAAATAATCTAGAAATGTTTGATAAATGTTATAATAATAAAACTTTTGCAATCAACGATTTGCATTCCATGTTGTAATATGGTAATATTGTGCTATATTTTTAACAACTATAAAATTAATGAATAATTTTGGGATAAAAAAAAATACCCATTTTAATAAATTCCATGATATTCGTATGTTTGTGTGTGCAAGCGTAGATAGCAATATCCGTATGATTTGCCTACAATTAGGATAAGAAATTGCTTACGAAATTACTACATTTAAGTTTTTTTATTTTTTTTTATTTATCATATAAACAAAGAATACAGGATTATCTATATTAAAAAGCAACTAAAAACCACGAAGGTTTAAACTTGTGCTATCATAAATCTATCCCAACATCGAAATAGTACGTTAATAAACAATTCGTAAAATGATTAGGTCTTTATAAGCTTAATTAAACAATCATTCCTATAAAATACTTAGGTAATATTGCTTACGTTTACACTTGATATTTTTAGGTGTAATATTCTTTTTTAATTCTGGGGGTAAGCTATTAATTAGTCTTGGAACAATATACCCAGTAGTTCGTTCGCCATACGTATTGCTGGCGCGCTGAGTACGAAGCTTATTCTCAGAAATGGATCGAGTGCATACAGGATGTAAAAGTAGAAATGTGTAGTGCTGAAATTATGTTTTTAACTTTAATTATCTGATTGTGGTGTATAAAGGTATCCATTATTATCCATACACGTATAGGACAGCACTTTCCAAAACAAATTGTTTTATCTGTATCGTAATCTTAAGAGAATTTGTAAACGCATTAATCTGGTCTTAGGGAGCACTAAATTCAGACGCATTATAAATGTAAGCACACACTAACCTGCTTAAATTTTTTATCTAATTTTAAGACAAACGGGAAACAAAGGGTACGCAATTCATTTGGCTTAATCTATTTTTCAGTAGGCCCAGGACCCCAAGACTCAGGCAATTCGTTCTTTTACCTTTTCCGTATGTGTATTGTGTTTTTTTGGTTAAATGGGGAATAGATTTCTTTTAATACCCTTTTTGGTTTTCTCAGTCATTTAATTACACTGTTTCATGCTACTTTAGCACTCGTTTGGCTTTATCCTTGAATACTTAACTAAACATTGTAGTACAGTATACTTTTTTTAGCTATTTATGAAAACTTATACAACAACGACCATGTCTCGTTTTAATTGACTTCAAAAATCGAATAGGTTTGTAATTAATCGGATATTTTTATTGTGTTTGTTTGCTGATTAGAAAGAAAGAAAGAACTACCACAGCTCTTGGTTGAGAACAATGGTAGCTGAGCTGAGTGATACCATAACTAAAAAGTGTGAAATAATGAACTGTTTTACAAATACAACCACAAAATATATATATATATATATATAAAGTGCAAAATAAGTTTTGTTTAGAAAATTAGTACTAAATAACAAAGAAACAAAATCGAAATACCGTTTTTTATCACACGAGAAACTAATTAACTTAAAATTTATTTATTTATTTATATATACTTTATTGTACACCAAGATGAAAAGATTATACAATTTTGAGATTTAAATAAAAACATACAATGGGCGGCCTTATCGCTATCTGCGATCTCTTCCAGGCAACCTGGGATGGAAAGAGATTGCCTGAACATAAAATTGAACATTTATTAACATTACTACTTGTTCACTACACATATAGCTTACTCAAAAGATAGAAGGTATATAACTATTCAAAGTATTTTGTTCCTCATTTTGAAAGGACCCGAGATATCTCAGTGCTCAATATGCTCATACTATACCTATCTACTATAATTATTTCCCATATTCCATATTCTATTTACTGATTATGTAACGCATCTTGCATTTTATACCTGCTGATTATTTCCAATCTTGCATTTTATATCTACTGATTATGTCCCAACTTGCATATTATAGATACCCACAAATTATGTCTTAATATAAATATTCTATACTATAATTACTAATTTCGTCCCGATGTCCCATTTCTTATATTATACTTGCTTCAATTATACCCCAAACCATAATTTTCCATATTGTTAATACTAATTTGTTTCCCGGTATCCCATGTCCTACATTATACCCATTAATACCAACCTGGGGCCCAAGTCTGCTATTTATGTAAATTCGACATTCCAACACAATCCCATTGTCATTTTGGTAAAAGTTCTTAATCTGCTAAATCATAATGGTCGATCATTGGTCTGGTAAACGAATGGTGGTTGAATGACTTTGTCGTATTCAGACAAATCTAATGGTAAGCCACTAATCAAAGGAACTGACTAAATTTTAGCAGATTACCCCTTAACTCAGAAATTCATTTGTCATTATGTACGAGATTACCATTTCTTTCAATACTGTGTTTTTTTTTTTTTTTTTTTTATTGATAATGATTGACTGTTGGAAAGTCATAGTGACGCCATTATATTAGTAGATTACCAAACTTATCAAAATCAACCATGATGAAATCAATGATAGGCGATTCTGACACTATTGTAATAGCAGACTTGAGGCCCTGGTGTGACAAAACTTTCGCTCAATTACAACTCAATTGTACATTTTCATTGAGCGACTGTAAGACTGGCCGAAATAAAAAATATCCTGGGATAAGCACTACCCTGGTTTGTTAAATTGCGTTAGTGCACGACTATCATTTGTAACCCTGAAGGTGAATTAGTCAAGAGGAGATAAATCACGAGCGCATTGATAAGTGCTCGGTTGAGAGCAAGGGTAACATTTATCAGATACACCGCATTTGGAGGGTTTAGAAGGAAAGAAGGAAATTTTAAAATGTTTTGCAGTATTTTGGTCATATAACGAGTGTTCCAATATACAGCTTTTTGCAGAAACTGAAAAACGGCGTTCGAGTGTCGAAAATATTTAAAATTTATTGGTTCTTATAGTTTTATGAGTTGATTATTTGAACAATTGGGAAATGGAATCTCCTTAGAGATTTTTCTCGTTAAATGATCGATACTTTGCGCAACTAGAGGGTTAGCCCGTTCTTTGTCCATAGAATTAGCATTGCCATTCAACGTGGCAATTATATTGTTTTTGTATTTCATATAATACGTACATAGTTAGGTTTAATACAAATAGTACTTTTTAAGATATTTGTTTACATTCATATTTTATATACCTATAGTTATTTATTAATTAAATCTAAAAACTAATTAAAATTATTTATATTTATAATAAAGGCCATTACTTCTAACTAAAATATGGCCTCATAAAACTCCTGCGCATCGTTGGCGATTGAACGTATGTTCAAAAGGCTGGCGGCATTGCCACGTTTTATGGCAATGAGCAAGATAAAAGACAGGCCTTGGGTCATGCGAAGAGACAACTTAAAAATTAATTCTTAAAAAAACTTATGAGCACTCGGACCCCACGACCCAAAAGTTTCAACCCCAAACGGCTCAAAAGATAACTGCCGATGAGGTTGTACATTAATTAGATATTTTAAGCTTATATTAGGTACCTAAGTAACTGGAGACTATGGGTTTCAAATTAATTATATAATCTCATGAAAAATAAGGTTTTTTGAGGTGGGAAATCATCAAATAATTCCTCCCACTCTGGGTATTTTCAAAGTTGCAAATTGTCATGACATAATGCAGAATGGGGTTTCCGTATACCGAATTATTTGTTTAAACATATTACAGTTCCTTGTAGAAAACGTCGAACAAATAATATGCATATTATTGTTTTCAAGGGTACATTAAGTTATCTAATCTATTAAGAAAAATTTGCGATCCACGCGTCCCTCGTTTCCTAGTAAAATACTATTTAGAAAATGGAAAGCTATCACTTTGATTAAATTATTCTGAATTTCAGAGCGAAATACATTGCGATACCGTGCATTTCAATAATGACCAATATTTTACCAATTTCTCTAGGTTTTCCTTTTCCGATATTTTTTGCTTATACTGAATTGCTGCTTTTACTTTTAGAATATGTTTTAAGTAAGTACCTAATGGCCTTGAAGTTTATGAAGGAACGAGTAACCCTGTAAGTTTTCCCATGAAATCCTTCGTTCTCTCTTAGCCATTTATTTTGATACCATCGGGTTTAACTTTTCAATCATTTTATATCTTATTTGGCCTTCTACTAGCTTTTTTATGATAGGTAAAATCATCCAATGAAAAATCCCGGGAAAATAGTGTCAGACTCTAACTGACTAAAAATCTACCCTGTTCCATTCATTGTCTTCGATCCAGGGCCCCGGGGTTCATTTTCACCTAACCCTTGGCCCCAGTAGGCTTCGGCCCTGCTGGGCCCCTGCAGTTTGCTTTGGTTTTTTTATGGTGTTATTGTAGCTAGGCCTTCTACTAGCTACGGTAACATCACAAAAAAAAAAAAAAAAAACAAAAATAATGATCGTTAAATGTACCCTTTATTTAATTATGAAAGAATTAAAAACTTATTTAAATTGCCTTGAAACTAACAACAAAAATATGTGTTTTTAATCCTAATTAGCTCACATAATTAAATAAAAAATATTTCCAATAACCTGATCTTTTCCAAAAATCCTAGGATATATCTACAAAATAAAATAATAATTCCTGCGATATAGTCTTAGCCATTATTCTCATAAAACTGAAATATTATTTTACCGAGATTTTTATGAGTCAGGAAAATATTTCAAAGTATTTACTCTATTGCTGCAACAGATTCAACATAATCACGTTGCTGCCAAGCGGCGTTAAATTGACGCCTAGACAGACACTCCACTATATCTATTACATAGTATAGGTATAAAACAAAATAAAACCAAAAGGTTCACTAGTAAAAATTTAAGTTCAAAACGAGAAAAATAATTTCAGGGCTGTCTAACATAACTTATTTTCACATGGATAAAACCTTAGGTTCTCAGTAGCGACTTATGTGCTTTTGAATACTTGTGTGCTTGTGAAGCTCCCCATTATAGGCCCTTACTATAACTTGTGATATCTGGAAGGATTTAACTGATTACATAAAATATTTGTGACCTTTTCCTTTTTACTAACAATTGGTTATTTTCAAAAAATTTTGTTTTTTGAACCAATTAAAAAATCAAAAACAAAAGTGGGTGTCGGACTCGTGCACCGAGGGTTCCATACAAACTGAAATAGTTCGATTCGAAGATTTCTCTGAATTGAAAAAATAAATATTATTTTGTGATTTTTTTTTTAAGAATATGAACTAGTGCTTGACTGCGACCCCACCTGAAGGTAAGTAGTGATGTAATCGTTGAGGGTGAATCGTAACAGCAAAATGATTTAAAGACGATTTTTCCTTTACTGTGCTATGAAAACTTGCTTCATACCAAATTTCAAGATTCTAGGTCAACGGTATGTACCATATAGATTTTTATTTCCTTGCGAACGTCAAAACACGCCATAAACGTTGCATAAACAACCTTGTTTTTAGAAGTTTGGTTTTTCACTACTCTAGTATTTGGTAGACCTGAGTATTTTGTATATTTATCAGCTCGATACCTCCACGCGTTCCTGAGAAATGGAGTATTATATGATAAACTAGCGACCTACCCCAGCTTCGCATGGGTGCAATGGTGATATTAAATATATTATACATGTTTTATACATATAAACCTTCCTCTTGAAACACTATCTAATAAAAAAAAACCTAAAGATCTAAGCATACATAGACAGCGGGAAGCGACTTTGGATTATACTATGTCGTGATAGATATTATTATATTCGCCTTTATAATGTGATGTGTGTCATGATTGTGGTACGACATTATGGATATCTTGGACTACAGCAAACATGATAGTTGATTGAGTTTTACACAGTTTAAGCCTTCTGACCTCTCTGTCTTACGTCTATTTCGTCGAAGACGATTTAAAATTGAGGTCAATTACGTGCGGAGTCCCCAACCAATAATAGCTTGTAGCGAAACCAATACGGGTTAATGTTTGTACTATGGCGCTCTTGACCCTTATGGGGCGAATGGGGTCCCAAACGAACGCTATAGCCGCTAGTCAATTGCGTCATACGTAATGAGAGAAAACTAAGAGAATGAAGATATCCGCAAGAGAACCTAGGTTGCCGACATAGCACGTAAAATCGCGAAATTTAACTGGCAGTGGGCAGGGCACATTGCTTGCAGAACGAATGGCCGTTGGGGCCGAAAGGTTCTGGAATGGCGACCGCGTACCGGAAGACGCAGTGTTGAAAGGCCTTCTACAATGTGGACCGATGACCTGGCAAGAGTTGTGGGAATCCGATGGATGCAAGATGCACAGGACCGTTCATTGTGGCGACACTTGGGGGAGGCCTATGTCCAACAGTGGACGTCTTTCGGCTGATATGATGATGATGATTTAAAATTATGTGTTATTTAACCCAAATGTGTAACCACAGTGTTGTCTTTCTTAACCCAAAGGTTGACTGGTAGAGAAGGCCTTGTTTTATTAAGTCCGCCTATGTACCACTACTGTAAATGAAGTTTGAATAAATAAATAATAAACGAAGTTTTAGAAAAAAAAGAATTATTATGTGTGACGTTGAATTTAATCTATACTTATAATAAATCTGTAGAAGTAAAAATTCTGTACATTGAAAATATCAAAAAAATTAATGGCAGGGGGTGTTACTAGATCGACAACGAACCCAAAAATGTGACTAAAAAAATTTTTGTCTGTCTGTCTGTTTGTTCAGGCATCACGCAAAAACTACCGGTTCAATTACGATGAAACTTGGTATAATTATTCTTTAATATCCTGGGCACCACACTGGGTAAAAACAAACTTAATTTTGCGGTTCGATCCCTAAGCCCGATTACTGTACCAACCGCAAATAATAAGTTTGTCGCAGGTTACGTCACCCGTTTCTATTGTAATTAGCCACAAAAGACACGCGCCGAGACAGAAGTATGCTCGATAGATAACGTTCTACACAAATAGCACTTTAGACAAAAAACTCATTGATAAGTTTCGTCGTTCACGCGAACGAAGTTGCGGGCACAGCTAGTATTGGATAATATAATCAGAAATTACCGAAATTAAAACAAAGATAAGGAAGGTCTCCCACAACTGTAAGGAAGGAAGGTCTCCCACAACTGATGACCTGGTGAAGTTCACGGTAATCAGATGGATGCGAGACGCTTAGGACTGGTTGTTATCGCAAAAATTGGGGAGGCTTGAGTCTTTCGGGTGAAATGATGACAATGATAATATAATATATTCCACAGCTATCACATAACACCGTATAGTCCCAAGCTAAGCAGAGCTACATATAAATATATACATATTATAGATAAATAACACCCAGACACAGAACAAATGATCATGCTCATCACTCAAACATTTGTCCTGGGTAAGAATCGAACCCACGACCTCCGGCATAGCAGTCAGGGCCACTAACCACTAGACCAATAGGCCAGTCAAATGAAAAAAAGTCATGATGAAAGATGAATAAGAAATAAACATTCTATAGTATGAAATTGAATTCAAATATTCAGTATAAAAGACAATTATTAGTAGTTACTCACAACTAAACAAGTTCATTTATGAATCATTAGACCGTCTGAGCATATACGTTCCTACGCTAAGTGATGACACATTTTAATATTTATGCCATTCCTAATGGATCGTAAAATAGTTTTATTATATTTGTCCAACACAATCGTATAAATAAATTTCTGCTGTAGTTCATGTGACTCAATTTAGCGGTGAATTCATAATATTACTTTTTCTCGGCTAAAAATCAATTGAGAAGTGGTGACGGGCCGGTTTTTGGAAGATTGTATTTAATTTTGACTGATTTTTATTTATACATAAAAAGACAGTCTTTCAAGTCTCGTAGCTTAATTTGAATAAACGGCTCTAAAACATGACATATTTATAATCGGTATAGTACCTACCTGATTAGTAAACTACGAGAACAACACGAAAAAAACAATCAATTATACTAAAAATAAATCAATCACAGCAAAAAAAAAAAAACAGAATACACGATGGCGACAGCGAAAGAACAACAGATTTTTTTAAATATTTAATTTTGACAAAGAGATTGACAAAACATAAATGGATATTGTGGAAAAATATACAGTTAAAGAGGACGAGAATTCTGAGATGACGGGTAATCTTTATAGATAATAATTTCTCTATACGTATGTTTGTCACCTAAAACTCAATTTATACCGCCGCAGAATGGAATGGAAGCGTCAATATCGCGTCATGACGCGTGAATTTGCTGGAATCCTAGCGCATTCCAGCGTAAACGCTTAGCAGTGCACTACTGTTCCCCGCGGCATTTCCCGCGGATTCCTCAAACGGCGCCGACAGTAGCTAGGGGAATTCTCGTGTATGCGCGAGGATCCCCCGGAAGACGCGCGACCTTTTTTTTATTCGTATTTGGTTTGTATATTATACAATTGATATGACGTTCATTATATTATGTATGTGTATAATTTCGTTTACAAAAAGTCGCCATTCCATTCCGCGGCAGTGTAAATTGACCCTAACTCTTCTTAAACGGCTTGAACCTGGATGATTTGGAAATATAATTTAACCCAGTAGGTGGCGCTACAATCGGGTTCTCATGTTTTTTTCTGCCATTAAGCCAGTTTTCGGTAAGGACAACGTCCGCCAGGACCGCTAGTAGGTATATCAATATAATGTTTTTTAGGTCGGAAATCATCCAATGACTTCTCCCAACCTTGGACGGAGTGGAAATGCGTGTTAGACTTTTACTTACTAAAATCCACTCGTATGTTCTTTCTTTCACTTAATCAAAAGCTGCAGTAGGCTTCGCCCATACGATTTGCTTACATCTCCCTGAGGCGTACATGTACAACACTACGCGCCGTCGACGACATTTCTATAAACACCGTTAAATTTTGGTCATTTTAATCCCGCGGAGGGTCAATTCGGTACATGAAACCCTATCGATTTGTAAAGATAAAAATGAAAAATAAAGTACTTTTTTTAAAAACTCGAATTAATTTACGCGTGTACGAAATTGATTTTGGTTGCGCCAATTTGCTATGTTCCGCGATTTTGTTTTTTGTAATTTATTTTTTTGGCCTAGCAATCCTATCCCTTCCGTTTATTTCCCCGCACGACCTCAAGAAATGATTTGACATTTGACGTTTGTGCATCGATTGTGAATGTGACCGCACCGCTAACAACGCCCGCGCGAAATTACAAGAAAATTGGCTATTTCGTGATCCAACCATTCAGAGACTCAACAATAGTGCAGTGTTAGTGCAAAACAGAACCTGGCAGTGATTTAAATGTGCGAAGTCGAAAATCGCCGGCGGTGCCACGTGGAATCTTCGAAGTCCAAAGGTCAGTGTTCCTTCCTAGTTTCCGTCCCATCCAGGCACAGTATCTGCATATTGTTAACAAACCTTAGATCGCTTTTTCAAACATACAGTCCATTAAAACATCAGCAAATTCGCGCAACCATTACTTTTGGTCCTACGAGCAGGATCGTGAATCATTTTCTTGTAATTTCGCAATATAGTATTTGTTCCATAGGGAATAAACGCAACGCGCCTGTTTACCTAGATATAATAGTAGAAAACCCGCATCTAGGCATAAAGGCAACTATACGTTATTTCGCTCGTATAGTTAAAGAGCCATTGATAATTACGGTACCTACGCCGTCAACCGCACCGCATAATTATAGTTAGCTACGTAAATATCAGCGTAGATATAAATCGATCGCATTCTTTTTCTTGACAAAATTCATTCGACCATCCTACAAATTGCATGTAGGTAGACGCATTTCAAAAATACCCGTTCATTGTTGAGTGAATATTTGTAGGAAACGGATAAACCATAGATTATATAGACAGGTTATTCCGTTCGTTCGCCGTTCGCTTTGTTGTTTACAATACTACCATATTGTTATCTGATAATTATCGCTTACTTAATAATTCGTTAAGTGTTTGTTTGAGTGTATAGTGTGAATATATCAAAACAAGATGTCTCTTAAGGGAACCAAGGTTAGTACTGATTTAAAGGTTCAGTTAAAGCTTTTATACGCCGAAAGGGACTCACAGTTTTCACGTGTTCAATCAATTTGTGATAAATCTTTGCAAATCTCGGATCTGATGATTAGAGATGCTTTCTTGTGTTCGTTGGAAACTTTAGATAGTTTGCGCGAGGATTTTAAATCTACAAATAAGAATATAAACATTTTAGAGTTGGAGTTAAATCCTGATTACTGTGTGAGTTATCAGGCATTGTCGTCCTTTGATGACTTGTATTGTCGTATCAAACGTATTGCTAGGAGTTTAGAGACTCCCCCCCCCGCGAGTGGTTTATCCAACCCTCCTCGCGAACGCCCACGATTGCCGCCAATTCAAATACCTGAATTTGATGGTGACATTCGAAATTGGAATTTATTTATAGATAGTTTCGAAAATATAATACATAGGAACACATCGCTGACAGATCACGAGAGATTGCATTATCTCGTAGAAAAATTGACCGGTAAGGCAAAGGCTGTCTGTGCTGGAATTACGTTTAGCGCTGAAAATTACACTTTAGTTTTGGACACTTTAAAAACAAAATACGAAGATAAGCGATTAGTAGCCACCGCATATTTAGATCAATTATTCGATTTGAAAAGTTTTTCCGTTTGTAACGATCATAATTTAGAGAAGTTTTTAAATATTTTCGCATCATCTGTTCGTGCAGTAAAGAACCTAAAGGTCAATGACCTCTGTGACTTTTTGTTTTTGTATATCGGTTTAAATAAATTAGATCCTGAAACTGTTCGTCTGTTGGAAACGACTCAGCGCGGTAACGAAATACCTAAGTTCAAAGATTTAGAATCTTTTATTCGCGACCATATTAAGGTATTGCAGCGCACGTCGGCACGTCATGAAGTCACGAATAGGACAGGTTCCGATCGCCGTATAGACGCGTCATCGAAGTCAGTCAAGACTGCACATACGCTAGTTAATACCGTCTCAACACCTGACTGTTCTCTGTGTAAGGGTAGCCATACACAGCTGTACAAGTGTTCGGGATTTCAGAGATTATCGCCTAGTGATCGTTACAAGTTTGTCCGCACTAATAATTTGTGTTTTAATTGTCTAAGTGACAAACATCTGGTTACGTCATGTAACAGTGGTGTTAGCTGTCGTAAATGTCTAGCTAGACATCATACCTTCTTACATTTTGAGAGTAGTAAGCTGCCATCGCAGCAGCAGCCTGCGCAGACTCGCGACGCTTGTGACGCGCGGCCTGCTGCAAGTGCAAACGACGTAACATTGTGTTCGCTTTCCGCCGCTGGTACTCAAATCACTACCGTTTTACTTGCGACCGCGCAAGTTGTCATTGTAGATGCCTTTGGCAAACCGCACACCGTTCGAGCGCTACTAGATGGCGCTTCCCAGAGTAATTTTATTACTCGGGATTGTTGTCAACGCCTTGGTTTTAGTTTTAATAATTGGTCATCCCGCTCAGAAGTGAAAGGTTTTGGAGGTTTAAAGGCAACCATTCACGGTTCCATTAAAATAATATTTAGTTCACGTTTTAATCGTAATATTTCGTTTGAAATGGATTCGCTAGTCGCAGATAAGATTACGGAACGGTTGCCCACGGTACCGGTTGACACGTCCATGCTGACGGAGTTTAAGAACTTGCAGTTAGCCGACGGAAATTACGCTTTCCCTGGAGATATCGATCTATTGATCGGTGCTTCGATTCTCCCGCATCTCCAGTTATCACGTAAAATTCAAGGTCTTCCGATGTACCCCGCTCCGCACGCACTGGAAACAGTTCTCGGGTTTGTTATAGTTGGTTCCGCACCCGCTTGTTTAGTTAGTTACTCGACTGTGTCGCACTGTTGCACCGTCGAGCCGCCGCTTGAGTCTACCATCCGCAAGTTCTGGGAGATTGAAGAGGTCAATGTCCCGCCTATTCTCAGCCCTGAGGATCAGGTCACTGAGGAGATTTATACCCGCACGACTACTCGTGATAAAGATGGTCGTTATGTTGTCGCGCTCCCTTTCAAGGGTGATATTTTTTCGCTCGGTGGCTCCCGTGCCTCCGCAGAAAAACGCTTGTTTGCTATTGCGCTCTCTGCCGATATTCGGCAAATGTTTCTTAGTATTGGAATCAGAGAATGTGACCGTAGATTCCAACGCTTCTTGTATAGATTTTCTCCGCAGGAACCTTTGAAGGTTTACGAATTCAATCGTCGAATTCAATCGTCACCCCATCGATGGGGCACGTTTGTCGCAAATAGGGTGGCTAAGATTCAAGCTGAATTGTCACCGGAAAATATGTTCCATGTCGCTGGAACAGAAAACCCAGCTGATTGTCTCTCACGTGGTTTGCTTCCCGCGCAAATTTTAAATCATCCGCTTTGGTTTTGTGGCCCTCCCTGGCTGCATACCACTCCTAACGAGTGGCCAAATGCTCCGTTTAACCCCGCTACTGTTTCAGAGCCACCCGAGGAGAAGAAACATACGCTTGTAGTATCAGTTCCGCGTGAAGAGTCAGTTGTTTTGTTGTTGTCTAATCGAGTCTCGTCTTGGTCGAGACTATTACGCTGTGTAGTTTATGTCCTAAGATTTTTGAGATTATTACCATCGCGTGGTTCTATAATCGCAGCTGATTTGGATAGAGCTGAATCAGTTGTACTTCGAGAGTTGCAGAAATTTTATTTTTCAATAGAATTTCGTAGTTTAGAATCACATAAACCTTGTAGTCCCGCACTTCAACATTTGAAACCATTTTTGCAAGACGGACTCATTCGTGTCGGTGGCCGTCTGCGAAATGCTAAGTTAGAGTTTGAACAAATGCATCCAGTAGTTCTACCACGCAAGGATCACGTTTTGGATTTGTTGGTGGATTATCACCATAAGGTGAATTGTCACGCTGGTCCCGATTTATTAATGTCCATTCTTCGACAGAAGTACTGGATACTTTCCGCTCGCAATTTGATACGCGCTAGAGTGCACAGATGTGTGCCCTGCTTTAAGCTCCGCCCGCGTTTCAACGCGCCGGAAATGGCCGACCATCGTTCTTGTCGTGTTGTACAGACGGTGAAACCTTTCATACATACTGGGACGGACTATGCTGGACCGTTTAAAGTCACTATTGCCCGTGGTCGTGGTATACGTTCCACAAAGGCATACATTTGCCTATTCGTTTGTATGACAACTCGTGCGGTTCACATAGAGTTAACCAGTGATTTGAGTACGCAGGGTTTTATGTCTGCATTTAAACGATTTTTATCTCGCCGTGGTCCCGTTAAGCGCTTATACTCTGACAACGGCACAAATTATGTTGGAGCGCGACGCAATATTTCGGAATTACATACATTCTTACGCTCCAAGTACTACCAAAGTGAATTCGCCCATGTCTTAGCTGAGAATCGCATTGATTGGTGTTTTAATACGCCAGCGGCTAGTCATTTTGGTGGCAATTGGGAGGCGAATATTAAAAGCCTTAAGTCGCACCTGTTTCGGGTCATAGGCGAACAGATTCTCTCGTACGAGGAGTTGAGCACCGTACTCGCTCAGGTAGAGGCGTTGATGAATACGCGTCCGTTGTGTCGGACTTTGTCTAGTGATCCATCGGAGCCACTAGCGTTGACGCCGGCTCACTTCTTGACGACGACTCCTCTTAAATATTTGCCCGCTTTAGATGTCGAGACTGACAAACTGCAGCTTCACCCGCGTCACGCTCTGCTGGATAGCTTAGTTCAGTCCTTTTGGAAGCGATGGAGGACAGATTATCTGCATACGCTGCAGTCGCGTCAAAAGTGGAACACTCCTTCAGATCCAGTCACAGTCGGTACTGTGGTGATACTGAAGACTGAGAGTGCGCCTCCTCTGCACTGGCCTCTTGGTGTAGTGGAAGAAGTTTTTCCGGGTTCGAACGGAATAACGCGAGTCGTAAAGGTTAAAACCGCAACTGGATCGTACCTGCGTCCGGTTATTCGCCTCTGCCCTCTGCCTAATCAGTAGTAGTGGCATAGTTAGTTATAAGTTGTTTCGCTACCTAGTATTGATAGTTTAGATTAGTAATAGGGTTTAGTTTCGCTTTTGTTTTTTTTCTTTTCTTTGAAGGTAACCCTTCAAACCCGGGGGGAATGGTTGCGCCAATTTGCTATGTTCCGCGATTTTGTTTTTTGTAATTTATTTTTTTGGCCTAGCAATCCTATCCCTTCCGTTTATTTCCCCGCACGACCTCAAGAAATGATTTGACATTTGACGTTTGTGCATCGATTGTGAATGTGACCGCACCGCTAACAACGCCCGCGCGAAATTACAAGAAAATTGGCTATTTCGTGATCCAACCATTCAGAGACTCAACAATAGTGCAGTGTTAGTGCAAAACAGAACCTGGCAGTGATTTAAATGTGCGAAGTCGAAAATCGCCGGCGGTGCCACGTGGAATCTTCGAAGTCCAAAGGTCAGTGTTCCTTCCTAGTTTCCGTCCCATCCAGGCACAGTATCTGCATATTGTTAACAAACCTTAGATCGCTTTTTCAAACATACAGTCCATTAAAACATCAGCAAATTCGCGCAACCAGATTTCTTTAAGTAAACCTCAGCTGATCGAGGTCAATGAACTGTAGGTAGTTAGTACACAACGACCGACAACTCCCTACAAGGTCACTGACTCGTTTACTTAAGGAAATTAATTTCATGTATGCGTATATTAATTCGAGTGTTAGAAAAAAAGTACTTTATTTTTTAATTTAAGGTTTTGATATTCATTTTGATATAGCTCCCTA
The DNA here is from genome assembly GCA_958295575.1 of Leucania comma. Lineage (NCBI taxonomy): Eukaryota > Metazoa > Arthropoda > Insecta > Lepidoptera > Noctuidae > Leucania > Leucania comma. Next base: position 12,122,651 of record OY282480.1, on the reverse strand, counting down.
AAAAAAACTACGTACGATAAAGAATATTTATTTTTCTTTTTTCTAGAATGTGTTGTGAAAATTGTTTTAATAATTTAATTGAATCGTCTAGTTAAACTAATCCCAATAATAATTTTATAATAAATTTTAATGATGTATGTATTGTACTGTACTTATTATGACTTATAACTAACACCTACAAGCAATGTTATCTGTTATAATTTGCTTATTTCTAGAGGGACATTGGCTCCTAAAACACAAGCTTTTAGCCTAGATTAGGAGGCAGCAGTTAGTATTTTAAATTTGATATTATGTACAACATGATATCTGTAAATGTATACTAATTTATGTAAATTGTAAAGTACAAATAAATTATTATTGTTCTTATAATACGAGTATCTTAAGAAAATTTTCATGAAACCCAATTCCCATGCATGAAGGACTCTTCAAATTTATTTCAACCTTGATTAAAAATCAAGGTCTTTGCCTTCGGAAGTCGCATAAGTAGATAGCGGACTGACAGTCAAAATTGAGGCAAATGGAAGATGCGACAATTTCGTGATATGCCGATATACTTAGTAACGAGAAAAAATACGTTTCAGTGGCTGTTTACTGTGAAAATGGGATCTGTGGAAATTGTATTCTGGTAAATTATATTTTATACTTGGACAGCTTATTATCAATAGTAATTTCAATACAAACAGAAAGTGTCACAAGCAAAATACGCGCTTTAGTCGTGGAGTTGCGGATACCAGCCCGAAATATGACGATGACCTGGTTTTTTTTTTTTTTTTTTTTTTTTTATGGTAGGTAAAATCATCCAATGACAAATCCCGCCCTTGGGCGGAGCGGGAAGTAGTGTCAGACTCTTACTGACTAAAAACCTACCCCGTTCCTTCGTAGCCTATCGTGCCGGGGTCGAGCATTCCTTTCGGAACTAACCCATGACCCCAGTAGGCTTCGACCCTGCCTGCCTGCAGTTAGCAGGCTGGGCCTCTTCGGTGTGCTGACAGCTCCTTGAGGCGCGCGGGAACAGAACGCGCCGTCGACGACTTGGGCTCGGTCCGGTCGGTTACCGGACGATCGGACAGCGTGCTACCCATTGCACGCCGTCCACAAGCCCGTTCCTACGGTGGCCGGAAATCGGGATCGGAATCCCGGCGGCGGCTGGGGCGAGCGCCCCGTTGCCTCTGCCTGATGCGGTCGGCCTCCTCCTTTGCTAGCATTACTGCTTCGCAGAAGGAGGCGACCGCCTGCCATCCCTCCTCACTGCGGACCATGGCCTGAACCAAGGCCCGGCGAGAGAGATCGCTGCCGCCGATCGCCCCCACGAGGACACGGCGATGCTCCGCCCAGGCGGGGCACACCTCTACAGTGTGCTCCACCGTGTCCTCCGGATGTTCCGCACAGTGGCGACACCCGGGCGAATCCTCCGCACGAAACGATGACCTGGTGAGGCATCGCGGTAATCCCATGGATGCAAGACGCTTAGAACCGTTCGTTATAGCGAAACTTGGAGAGACTTTAGTTTAACAGTGGACATCTTTCGGCTGAAATGATAATGATGATGCAAGATGAATCAGAAATAAACATTCTATGAAATTTAATTAAAGTTTTCAGTTAAAAAAAAAAAAACAATATTATTAGTAGTCACTCACAACTAGACAAGTCCATTTATGAATCATTAGACCGTCTGATCATATACCTTCCTACGCTAAGTGATGACACATTTTAATATTTATGCCATTCCTAATGGATCGTAAAATATTTTTATTATATTTGTCCAACACAATCGTATAAATAAATGTCTGCTGTAGTTCATGTGACTCAATTTTGCGGTGAATTCATAATAGTACTTTTTCTGGGCTAAAAATCAATTGAGAAGTGGTGACGGGCCGGTTTTTGGAAGATTGTATTTAATTTTGACTGAGTTTTATTTATACATAAAAAGAGTTTCAAGTCTCTTGGCTTAATTTGAATAAACGGCTCTAAAACATGACATATTTACAATCGGTATAGTACCTGATTAGTAAACTACGAGAACAACACAAAAAAAACAATCAATTATACTAAAAATAAATCATCACAGCAAAAAAAAAAAAAAAAAACAGAATACACGATGGCGACAGCGAAAGAACAACAGATTTTTTTAAATATTTAATTTTGACAAAGAGATTGCCAAAACATAAATGGATATTGTGGAAAAATATACAGCTAAAGACGACGCGAATTCTGAGATGAAGGTTAATCTTTATAGATAATAATTTCTCTATACGTATGTTTGTCACCTAAAACTCAATTTATACCACCGCAGAATGGAATGGAAGCGCCAATATCGCCTCATGACGCGTGAATTTGCTGGAATCCTTGCGCATTCCAGCGTAAACGCTTAGCAGTGCACTACTGTTCCCCGCGGCATTTCCCGCGGATTCCTCAGACGGCGCCGACAGTAGCTAGGGGAATTCTCGTGTATGCGCGAGGATTCCCCGTAAGACGCGCGAACTTTTTTTTATTCGTATTTGGTTTGTATCTCGTACAATTGTCATGACGTTCATTATATTATGTATGTGTATAATTTCGTTTACAAAAAGTCGCTTCCATTCCATTCCGCGGCGGTGTAAATTGAGCCTAACTCTTCTTAAACGGCTTGAACCTGGATTATTTGGAAATATAATTTAACCCAGTAGGTGGCACTACAATCGGGTTCTCATGTTTTTTTCTGCGGATAAGCCAGTTTTCGGAAAGGATAACGTCTGCCAGGTCCGCTAGTAGGTATAACAATATAATGTTTTTTAGGTTGGAAATCATCCAATGACTTCTCCCAACCTTGGACGGAGTGGAAGTGCGTGTCAGACTTTTACTTACTAAAATCCACTCGTATGTTCTTTCTTTCACTTAATCAAAAGCTGCAGTAGGCTTCGCCCATACGATTCGCTTACATCTCCCTGAGGCGTACATGTACAACACTACGCGCCGTCGACGATATTTCTATAAACACTGTTAAATTTTAATCGTTTTAATCCCGCGGAGAGTCAATTCGGTACATGAAACTCAGAAATTTGTAAAGATAAAAATGAAAAATAAAGTACTTTTTTTTAAAACTCGAATTATTTCACGCGTGTACGAAATTAATTTATTTAAGTAAACGTCAGCTGAGCGAGGCCAATGAACTGTAGGTAGTTAGTACACAACGACCGACAACTCCCTACAAGGTCATTGACTCGTTTACTTAAAGAAATTAATTTCGTGTATGCGTATATTAATACGAGTTTTAGAAAAAAAGTACTTTATTTTTTAATTTAAGGTTTTGATATTCATTTTGATATAGCTCCCTAAAAAAAACTACGTACGATAAAGAATATTTCTTTTTCTTTTTTCTAGAATGTGTTGTGAAAATTGTTTTAATAATTTAATTTAATCGTCTAGTTAAACTAATCCCAATAATAATTTTATAATCAATTTGAATGATGTATGTATTGTACTGTACTTATTATAACTTATAACTAACAGCTACTTGCAATGTTATCTGTTACAATTTTCTTATTTCTGAAGGGACATTTGCTCCTAAAATACAGGCTTTTAGCCTAGATTAGGAGGCAGCAGTTCGTACTTTAAATTTGCTATTATGTACAAGATGATATCTGTAAATGTATACTAAATGTTATTATAATATCTTAAGAAAATTTTCCTGAAACCCACTTTCCATGCATGAAGGACTCTTCAAATTTATTTCAACCTTGATTAAAAATCAAGGTTTTTGCCTTCGGAAGCCGCATAAGTAGATAGCGGACTAACAGTCGAAATTGAGGCAAATGGAAGATGCGACAATTTCGTGATATGCCGATATACTTAGTAACGAGAAAAAATACGATTCAGTGACTGTTTACTGTGAAAATGGGATCTGTGGAAATTGTATTCTGGTAAATTATATTTTATACTTGGACAGCTTATTATCAATAGTAATTTCAATACAAACAGAAAGTGTCACAAGCAAAATACGCGCTTTAGTCGTGGAGTTGCGGATACCAGCCCGAAATACAATACAATACAAGTGTCACAAGCACAACACAAAAATGGCGACATTTTCATGTATAGGAAATCACTTTTGTGTGTATGTGAGATTATATGTTAGTGATTCACGATGCAGGATTATTCCTAGTATGGGGCAAAGGTTACATATTATTATTATTTTAAGTGAAGAGTATATAAAAACTTTACCCTCCAAACTTTTATTATCATCAGATTCCGCACAGTCAGATTTACACAAATTATACGAAAATTCCACATTTTTGCATGAAGTAAGCCTGTAATCCACATATTTGTGGGATCCCTACCTTTAAAAAAATATTTTCTTTCTCCTTCCAATAATATAGAATTTTCGGACTGTATACTTTAACAGTATCGAATGCTTTGGATAAGGCATAAATTGAAATTAAAAAAAAAAAATTAGGTCATTATTATTAATATATATAATAATGATAGCCGTGGTACGCCATTTCACTCCTCAAGCACCTCAGGATATGTTGCCCTCTTATTGCTACGTCACTTCGTGCTAACGACCGTTTTTGGGGGCCTAGTTAATGGCGAGTACTTGATTAGGCACAACCTTATAGTCAGGATTAACTATCAACAACTAGATCTGAAATACTCTCTTGTGGAATCAGAAGTGCCGTATAAAATGTATGAGCCCGACCCAGTTCTTGATAATGGTAACATCACTTTGTACTGGGATCGGCCCATAATCACTGGCAGAACCATAATATTGTAGCTAATAGGCCTGATATAGTGGTGATGGACAGAAGCGGAAAGCGTGCAATGATTGTTGACACTAGTAACTTGGACCCTGCTTCCGGCAGACTACTATTTTTTTATATTTGTAAATTCTTTGTTTTATAAAGTAATTAAAAATGTGTAAAACATGTACTTGAAAATGAATAAACGAAATAACAATATTATTCCACAACTATCACACAACTGAAAAAAAATCAGCCCTGGAACGAAGGCCAAAAAGGAACAAGTGTAGGTTTCAGTAAGTAAGGTTTCTGACACATCCTCCCACTCCGCCCAAGAGTGGGAAAAATCATTAGAAAAAAAATCACTTAATGCCATCAGAATCTACGAGTACTAGACAACCGGTAAACCAAAAAAAAATTATAGTTCTTATCACACACTTGTCTTGGTTGGGAAACGAACCCGCAACCTCCATCATAGCAGTCAGGGTGACTAACCACTTGACAAAAAGGCCAGTAAAATATCAACAGATATTACCACAAACTTTTAACTACGCTACCAGCTACATATCATCACTAGCGCGTCGTAATTAAAGGCAATCACAGTTACTAACTTCGCTATCGAAGCAAGTCCCTGGAGCACTTAGCTGTTCGCCACTTGATCAACAACTCCCTCCTATAATGCATCTGCACTGTATCTATACATAGAATTCTGTAGAGTTCTGGCTTGTAGAAGTTCATTTATTACACTTTTATTCTTCTTAGTCAGTACACTCTTGCCAGAATGTTCGTGGTCATTATTGTGAATCACGATGGTTTTGATGATTTAGCAACATTCATCGCGGAATGCAGCTTTTCGAATTAATTCGCAAACCGAGTTGCAGCCTTGATCTAGTCTGTTCATCTCATTGGTGATCTACCACGAGGCCTGGTGCCTTTAATTTTGCTCTGCACTACAAGACAGTCTTCACCACGACGAGATACGTGGCAGAATAAGATCAATATGCGCTCACTCAAAGACAAGGTTGGAATCATAATTCAAGCGCTAACTGTATTTTTAGGGTACTGGTGGATTTTACCCCTGAAATATGTTCCCATATAGGTAAGATAATTTAATCGTATCCGAGAACTCACATTGATAACAGCACTTGGAACTTGAACGGTCTAAACGTGATTCAGAGTTTCCATAGAATAAGAGATCAGCTTATACTAGCTTAGCTTGGTCATCACTGATGTTCTGCGTATGATATACTTAAAAAAAAAAATTACTAACTAACTTTTGCCCGCGCCTTCGCTCCCTCCCTAACGACCTGCTTACCCTACACTACCTATCTTAGGTAGGTAGGTAGCGTAAGATACCTTTACATTTTTTAAACCTTTAATACCATCCCTTTAGGCTGATGAACAAAACAGAAAAAGAATTATGAAAATCGGTCCAGCCATAAGTAATAACAAATACAACACATTAAAAATATATTTTTATTTCAATTAGAAAGTGTTAGATAGGTAGTTGGTACATCGATTTTAAAACATATGAGTGTAACTTGGTAAATAGAAATTCGGTTAATTAGTTTTTGATAAATCCCCTATGCCTACTGTTATTGTGGCCCTATTGCATTATGTTTACACATTAGTAGTTTTAACTTCAATAAATGTTTCAATAAAACTTGTATGACTTGATATCTAACTTAATTCTATAGATTTAAAAATATTGGGTGTCTCAGGAAAAACTCACTTTTTAAGATGCAAAAAAAAATTATAAATGTATTTATGTATACACGTTAATTTATGATATTAAAAACTGAAGACTCGAGTAAATTACTTTTTTAAATTAACATTATTCAAATGTTGTCTTTCACGGCTCTGATACTCTTCAAAGCGATCTCTAACATTTGAATAAATATAATACATAAAACTAATGAGCAGTGGTAGCCGAGTGGTAACGGCTCCGGCTTACGAGTTGTAGGTCCCGGGATCAAACCAAAAAACCAAAGCCAGGTGTATTACTTTGTGTAATTTATTTTCATCACCACTGCTCTCAAAACGGTGAAGGAAAATATCGTGAGGAAACCGGCATGTCTTGGAACTCGCACTGGGCCCGCGTGGTGGATTACGGCCCATTCCCTCTGCTAGAGAGGAGGCCTGAGTCCCAGCAGTGGGAACATTATAAGGCTGATGCCATGCTATGCTATAAAACTACTGAACAGATTTTCATCACATTATAATAAAGAAATGTCGGGAATTTTCACTGGCTTCACAGTAAATTACAAACTATAAAAGTCAATATTTTTGCAGTTACAAGCTATTTCAACAAAATCAGACTTGAGTTCAAGATAACAAACACAAATCAATTTCAAGATGGTGTACTTACTTTGAAACATTGCCTATCTAATAAAATAAATAAGAACGAAAAAAAAGGTAAGAGGGAAACTTTGGGACCGTCACGGTTCATTTAGTGCGAACGAGTGTCTGGACTGAATCCATCTGAATTTGAAAATTTATGAATATTATCAATAATTCTATAGAAACAGCGAGAAATACTATACACTAACTTCTGCCAGCGGTCATGTTTTACCCCCTTTGTGGTTTTTTTTTTTTTTTTTTTTTTTTTTTTGTGGTAGGTAAAAATCATCCAATGACGAATCCCGCCCTTGGGTGGGGCGGGAAACAGTGTCAGACTTTTACTGACTAAAAAACCTACCTTTCCATTCCTTGCCTTTATCCTGGGGCCTTTGGTGACAGTCTCACATAACCTTTGGCCCCAGTAGGCTTCGGCCCTGCTGGACCCCTACAGTATGCTGACAACTCCTTGAGGCGCGCGGGAACGGTGCGCGCCGTAGACGACCTGAGCTCGGACCGGTCTGTTACCGGACGGACGGACAGCGAGCTACCCATTGCCCACCGTCCGCGAGCCCGCGCCTACGGTGGCCGGAAATTGGGATCGGAAACCCGGCGGCGGCGGCGGCGTGTCCGCCTTTGCCTAAGGCGGTCGGCCTCCTCCTTTACTAGCATTACTGCTTCGCAGAAGGAGGCGACCGCCTGCCACTCCTCCTCGCTCCGGAGCATGGCTTGAACCAAGCCCCGGCGCGAGAGATCGCCGCCGATCGCCCCCACGAGGACACGGCGCTGCTCTTCCCAAGCGGGGCACACCTCGACTGTGTGCTCCACCGTGTCCACCGGGCGGTCCGCACAGTGGCGACACCCGGGCGTCGTCTCCGCACGAATCTTGTACAGGTACGGACCGAACTTGCCGTGCTCGGTCAGCACCTGCGCCAAACGGAAGGTGACGACGCCGTGGGGCCTTTCCAGCCACGCCTCAAAGAGGGGCCTTACCGCCTCGATCGTGGCGTGCCCAGCACGAGGTTGCGACAATCGCTCTCGCCATTTCACCATGAGATCCCGCCGGAGCTCTGTCCGCCATGCCGCGACTTGTCGCGGCACCCCCTTTGTGGTGGAGTTTCGTAAAATGATGATGATGATGATGAAATGTTTCGTAAAATACGCTCTTAGCGGATGTCTACACGCGATAAGGAATCTACCTGCCATATTTTAAGTTTGTAGGGGTTATCGTTTCTGAGATTTCGTAAATAATCAATGAGTGGTATTTGGCTTATACATATTGAAGCTCTGGATGTAGCGAAAGGACGTATCAGACTTTTACTGACTAAAACCCAAAGTGTTTCTTCAGTTTCTCTTTTTGCGAGGGCTACGGTAACTCCTTCAAACAGTCAGCAGCCCTGGCAGGGTACCGTCATTTTTTTAGGCGCGCGTTGAACACAGCGTGCCTAGGGACGTGACACCTGGCATGGGAAACTGTGGAGTAGATAACAATCGCTGCTCGTTGCGTATCCCTAAAGGAAGAGTACTCGAGCAAGAGAGTCACAGAATCTAACATGGACAAATAAATTGAATAATTTCTAATTCGTAGAACGATTTATATAAAAAAGGGCTGTCGCATCGTTGCCGCAACTGTGCCCGCAATTTCTGGGGGATCTCCCTATAATACAAAGACTGTTATTGTTATTTTTTTTTAATAATCTTTTATAATACAATAGAGTAACTGTGTAGCTTATCATATGGCTCATTAAAATGTTTTTAGACGGTCAAGTCTGTACCGGAATGTCATTCAATGGTTCCGTACCCTGTTTTATAAATGATGAGTATGGTGTAGTCTTTGGATCTGTGGGGTCTGTCTAGGCACGCATTATATTCTGTAACGTCAGCGCGCAGCTGTTACGAGCAGTCGCTCGCTAACCACCCTATGTATCAGTCGGACAATAAATATTATATTACGTAGTCAGTGATTTTATTTACCAGAGTATCTAAAGTGCACTTTACTACTTAACCAAAAACGGTCACTGAAAACAAACAAGCCGAAAATAAAAACAATGTTGCAGTCGTAGCACAGAACCCTAAAATTACATCATGATAACAATTGTATCGAGACAGAAATAATAACTGACTGCTCTCAGTTCAGTTTCATCCATGAAATAACGTGTTGCGACTTTGACTTCCATCCGTATCGTCGAGTAGTCAGATTAAGTCACATTTTTATGGTTTTTTAACTGCCCTGAAAAATCAAGAAAGTGGTAAAAGCCAGTCATCGTAACATAAAGATCTAACAAGTAAGTGTTTGTTTAGTGAAGTAATTTCACAGGCCCTGGGCTATCAGGATATCAGAGCGGCGTTATTTTTTTTTTTTATAATATGAGCATACTGAGAAATGAGTCTTTTTGGGCTCGAATAGTTTTTTTTTTCATGGTGAATATCAGATTCTGAGTACTTTTATTCCCCAAATACCTGAACAATGTTATTCGTAATTATACATACAGAATTTACAATAGTTGCCCGGGGTTTTTTATGTGGGGGTAGAAAATGACAAAAAAATGTTCTCACACTCAGGGTGGGACGAGCAATGGCAAAATTTTGCTGGCAAACCACCGGTGTTCATTCAGTTGCTCTTTATATTTATACTACCTTATGGCATTGTTTCAATCCATATAGCCTATCTTCTTATATAAAAATTAATAGCTGTTCATTAGTTTCACTAAAACTCGAGAACGCCACGATCGATTTGGCCAATTTTGGTCTTGATTTATTCGAATATGAGAAAATATGGAAAAAATAATGGAAAACAAAGTCCGAATACCATCCGAGGAAGTCCGAGTCGATCTCGAATTAAAATGTCATTTTAAAATGAATTTTGGTGGTCCTGGTAATGACAGTGGATGGCGTTATCCTTTGACAGTTTAGTTAAAAGTTATCACAACATTCATTGTGACTATTAAGTTTGCCGAGTCAACTAGTCACTAATAAAACTGTTTTTTTTTTCAGATTACATCTACATCATGTCTGGGTCGGTACTATTAAGAATATTCAGAACGACATGCCAGTACGTCCTAAGAGTTATCACAACATTTGTTATAACCAATATGCTGATATGTGGCTTCGTGTATAATGATAATTTGGATAAAGACAATCAATTTGATATATATCGCTTTCTCTGGACATTATTGCACTGTATTCTTTTCCAAAATTTGTACCGCTTAGGGACAGCTGAGAATCATTCCTCGGGAACGTACTACCGGGAGAAAAATATTGTATATCGTTATCCAGAACATGGTCCAACTGAGTGCCAATTCGTTCAAATAAGTGCGAATGATGAGTGATTAATTCATTATTCCCCGAGAGGCCGCCGGCGTCCGCACACCTATTGTCTTTCTATTGTGTCTGTAATTACGATACTCAACAGGTTAATTAAAAATAAACTACATAATACCTATTATGTTATCTAAACATTCCAGTTGTATTGGAGCCCCATGGCTTGGCACGCGACGATGGCAAGAGACCGGACGACATGTCGTTATTGCCATGGAAGATGGGTGGGCCTTTAGTGTGGGACGCTACTTCTGTTGGTACTCTTGCCACATGAGTATAGGTACAGAGACAAAGCTTCATACAACCGCGCGAATCAGTTGCACCACTACAAGCACACGGGGAATGTGTGCGAGACCACTGGCCGTTTGTTGCGTATGCGGCGAAACTGGAAAAAACCAGTGTTACCAACTTAGTGGATTTTCCACTAAAACTGGTGGTTTTGACCCCCCTTTTAGTGGCAAAATATTGCTTTTAGTGGCTGGTGGATTTTTCTAGTGGTTTAGTAGAATTCAGTTTCAATTACTGAAAATGCGATTTCTCAACCCCTGAACCACTTACATGTTTCGAAATATTTTATTTCTACTTATAATATTGTGTTCAGGAGTATTTATTTACCTTAACTGTTCAGGCAACACTGATGCTGATCCGTCAAAATGACGGGGATTTCCCGTAGAATATTTTTACGAGGGGTGTGATCGCGCTAATTTTGAACGTAAATACCAAAACCAAATCGTTAACGTTTTATCATTCTATCTCTATCCCAGAGTATCGATATGAAGGGGACAACATGACCGAACGGAAACGTTTTGGTTTTGGTTTTACCGTTCAAAATTACCGCGATGGTCAACTTCGACTGCTCGTTCTGTCTCGTATTATTTTCAATTATTTATTATATCTTATTATTATTTCGCGAGTTCAATTATTATGTACGATGCCGAAACCACAATATACGCAAAAGTTCCGGGACTCTTGGCTTCAAGACCCAGATTTGAAAGATTGGCTGCAAGCTTTTGAAAGTACTACTGGTCAAGTAGCGAAATGCAAATTTTGTGGAACTATTTTAAGGAGTCACTACGGTGATTTAAAGTCTCATGGGATGTCAAAGAAGCATCAACAAAATAAAAAGGTAAACGATTGTTTCTTTTATTGGTTAGTCATTTATTGGTCAGTTTTACCAAGGAGATGGAATTCGGTATAACATTCTGTTTTATTTACGTATGAGTTTACATCTTTGACTGAGTTAATTGTTACAGGTTATAACTGCGCAGCCTAAGATTCCGTTTAAGCCGGAGCCCATTAGAGGCAAAAAAAAGGAAGAAGCCAGGCTTGCATTGTTCACAGCCATGCATACCAGTATACGTACAGTTGACCACTTGGGAGAAGTAATTAATCATAGTCATGAAAAAGATATCGAAAAAGTTCAACTACACCGAACCAAGTGTTCGTCGGTTATAAAAAATGTTTTAGCTCCACATTTCACACAGGTTTTAAAACAAGATTTAAAGGACCAACCGTTTAGTATATTAATTGATGAATCAACAGATATTGCTGTACATAAATACTTGGGTTTGATTATAATTTACTACAGTAAATTTTACAAAAAAATTGTATCAACATATCTAGACCTGACTGAATTGCACGAGTGTAATGCTGGAGGTATTGTCTCTGCTATAAAGAATACACTTATACGATTCGATTTGCGACTTGAAAATTTAATGGGCATTGGCACAGACAATGCTTCTGTGATGGTTGGAGTAAATAACGGAGTTTTTGCCAAATTGAAAGAAGAGGTACCACACCTGATTTTAGTGCGTTGCTTGTGCCATTCTTTGCAACTGGCTGTTTCAGATGCTGCAAAGGATTTTTTACCAAGAACTTTGGAATTTTTAATTAGAGAAACATATGATTGGTTTAGTCGCTCCTCTTCCAGACAAACTCTTTATATCGAGTTATACAAAACCATCAATGATGGACAGAAACCGCTAAAAATAGTTCAAGCATGCCAGACAAGGTGGTTGTCAATAGAGTCCGCTGTTTCGAGAATATATACGCAATGGCTAGAGTTAAAAACACATTTTTCCATAGCTAAGGTGCATGAAAGGTGTCACACGGCAGAGTTATTGCACTCTATGTATGCGAATGAGATGAATTACGCATATATTTCATTTTTATATCCAATATTAATTGAAATAAACAGAGTCAATAAAATGTTCGAGTCAAAAGATACAGACCACACAAAATTGTGTGGTGAGTTGACCAACCTGATAGATATGCTTGTCAGTAAAGTTACGTTACCTACAAATAAACTTGATATTTTTACCCAAAACATTCGCGACTTCTTGGATCAAAGATGTTATCTGGGATTCCGATTTGAAAAGCAAATACTGGAAATGAGAGAAAAAGGATTACCACGGCAAGACGAAGAAACGATGCGGAATCGGTGCATACATTTTGTAGTACGACTGATTGAAGAAATAAAAAACAGGCTACCGGAAAATTTGTCATTGATGAAAAAAATTTCCCGAATAAGTGTTGAACAAGCACTTAATCACAATAAAGAAAATCTAATTGACATAATGGCTCAGTTCAACAAAAGTGCAGAATTTATAGCAAGAGTCGATGATCAATGGCGACAAATTCATTTATTGAAATGGAATGAGACCAAAGATACAAAAAAGTTTTGGAATGAAGTATTGCATTTCAAAGACGCTCAAGGGGAATCTAGATTTGAGGAACTGGCGAATTTTGTGATCACTCTCCTAATTCTGCCCCATTCCAATGCCGATGTTGAGAGACTATTCAGCAGTATGAATCTAATAAAAAACAAGCAGAGAAATAGAATGAAGTTAAAACTTTTAACTGCTTTATTAAGAATACGCTGTGGTTTGAGGTTGGAAGGCAAATGTTGCAACGACTATGAGATTCCAATGAACGTTTTAAAACAAATCGGTACCAAAGAATCGTATCAAGAAACCGACGACGATGATGCGGGCCACAATGATTCATCTGAAGAAGACGAATTAATTTAGATAGCAGTTGTTAACATTAAAATGAACATTAAAATTGAATTGTTGATTTTACTGATTGTTATTATTTTATTACGTATTAATAAAGGAAACTACTAAGGTTTTCCTTCGTAAAAACTAAACATCATATTTAGTGGAAAATTTAGCGGTTTTGAGAGTAGGGCCGTTTTCTGTTAGTGGTTTCCTGGTGGTTTTAGAAGTTGAATCTGGTGGAGAGCTCGTGTAACTGTTGGCAACACTGGAAAAAACCGGTTGACGCGGGCACAGTCAGTGGAAGATCTCTAGGGTCGACGCGACGCACGTTTTTTGTTTTGTTAGTTACAACTTTAAATATTTTATTGTAAAAACATGGTATTTTATTATTAATAATGGTAGTCTATCGTAGGTATAGTGTCTATAAACAATACTAGATAAATAAAAATATATCATACTTTAATTATCCTAAGATGATGATGATTATGACAATAAATAAGTAAATATTTAATTATTACTTTTTCAAGTAAGTACTTTTTTTTAATAAGAAGAAATAAAACTTTTTTAATTAAGAATAAACATTTTTAGGTATCTGAATAGGTTAGTATTTACGTAGTAGGTATGTGTGATGATTGTAAAATATAGATAATATCTGTATATATATGTATATATCTATACATATATACTATGGCTTGCTAGAGCTGGGGGTCTCGGCAATATTATAAAAAGATGTGTGAGTTCTAGGTTTGGGCTTGGAGTTGATGAGTCAGTGAGAGAGTTAGAACTTACCTTTTATACTTATACTAGCTTCTGCTAGCGGCTTCGCCTACGTTAAAGTCGGTTTCTCCATAAAAACTTTGATCCCCCTTTCATATCCTTAGGGTGTGAATTTGAAAAATTCTTTCTCATCCATAATATGGTCCAAGATCTGGTCTTTACGATCAGCGGTATAGGCTGTATGTTGATCCGTCAGTCATTCAGGACAAAGCATTTTATAAGTATAGATAATGTAGTGTTTGTGGGATTGCGGTCTTGTAGAAGATTAATAAAACTGTTGATACTGCGTAACTTGTTCATTATTTTTCACAACGAGTTTACAACTTTTTATTTTAAAACTTTTATATTCAAAATTACTACGTCCTGTCGCTCACGTTCAAAAGTCGCCATATCTCTTTTGTCCCTCCCATACCCATCTTTTCTCTCGCTCTCACCCTTCTTTTGCTTCATCTCACACATCACTATTACGTTCCTTTTACCCATTCAACAATAATGTACGGATAATATTAGTGGAAAAGCAGTGGTGATCCATTGGTAACGCCCCCGACTTACGAGTTGTAGGTTGTAGGTTCAAACCCAGCCAGGCGCATTACTTTGTGTAATTTATTTCACCAAAACTGCTCTAAAAACGGTGAAGGTAAACATCGTGAAGAAACCAGCATGTCATAGAACCAATGAAGACATGTGACATCCACCAACCCGCACTAGGCCCGCGTGATGGATTACGGTCCATTCCCTCTCCTAGAGAGAAGCACTGAGTCCAAGCAGTGGGAATATTATAAAGCTGTCACGAAGAATTCCGTGTCGTCCATAACAAAAAACGGCAAAAAATCACATTAATTGTTATAAATAGGAACCTGTGTACTAACCCCACATAAATATTTATTTTACTCCGTTTTCCATAAATATTGGACAAGGGCCTCCCCCAAGTGTCGCCATAATGACCAGTCCTGTAAGTCTTGTATCAAGCATAGAACACTACGCACCTCTTGTCCAGATTGATAGACTGACAGATTTTCCCTTATCCATCGACCCTGAACCTTTTGATGGGATTGAAAGGCGTGGTTCACCTTGCCGCGACGCCTGATGTAACCTCTTGGCCTAACCTAACTAGTAAGCAACTTAAGATGTCTATTACATAACGATAATTATAATAGATGGATAGAATCCTATTGACTCCTCAACTAGAACTGAAACCATTAAATGCTGTTTAATTACTGTTTCTAGTTTTAAATGGCAACTACCCTGTACGAGAAAGATTAGCTGCTGAACTGTACACAGTACACAATTGGTTATATGTTTGGTTGTGTTAGTAAGCGAGTGTGACCAACATGTAAAACATTTTTTCATAGTAAAATTAAAGTTTAGGTGTTTATAACTAATGCCGTACACCGTAAAGATTGATAATTCTCACATGCACGAACGAAAATGATGGCCTGACCATTACCACGACGTCGTACCTGCTAAGAGAACCTTTTGAGTATTTTTTATTACCTCTCTACTTAAGCCGGCTTACCATAGCACTCCCCACAATTGTCTACTAAGAGCTCAGACCAATTAGCTGCTCACCGCAGTCTTAATTAATTATCTAATTAATCGAACAAATCCCTAGCCGTGCATGGCCAACGATCACACAATATTACTGGATCTCAGTTGGCGTCCACTTTGCGTTATACGATCTACTCAATGTACCTTACAGGATGAATATGACAAGCAACACCTAAATTGCTGCACAAAAGTCCATTTATGCAAAACAAAAATCTGTAATATCGTACCTAAATATGAATATCTTACGAAATTACAAAAATACAACACCAAAAATCAAACATGGGTAAAACATGCATATCTACTCGTTAATATTAATTTTAGAAATTTAAAACTTGTGGACCAACGGGCTATGCGTCTCCCGTACACTTTCTACTGCATTTAAAATTGCATTCACATTTAAAGCTGGCTCGAACGTGAACAGCTGAAAATGCTAAGGCTTTTGTGCACAAGTACACTAGCGGGATTTTTCAAGTGTTACTGTGGCCTTAAAGTGCAAAAGACAAGTGAAGCACAGGAAGCATTTTTAATAGGATATTTTTAACTGGGCATCAAAAATCATATGCTTCATTAAAAATAGTAATTGTACACCAAATATTAATGAACTTTTTGCAATTATTTAGGGACTTTGGAACCTCAGGTTCGGATAGGTTAAGTTAGAAGGGGATGGCAGTGTCTAATGAGCGAGCGAAGCAAGCGAAAAAAGACCCCGCTGTCTTCTTCGAGGTTATTTTTTTAAACCAGAAGAGCAAATTTGAGTGCATAATTGGCACATTTTGTAGTAGGAATAAATTGAGGAACAGTTAAATACTACCCTTTTTAATCAGTAAAAGTTTGACAGTCCATTCGCTTCACCCAGAGTGGAAGGAATTATTCGATGATTCCTGTCTCAAAACAAAAAAAAATCTTCTGGTTTAATAAGAATCCTGATAATTTATCATAAAATGAACGTAAACATTTAACCGACTTTTCTCCGAGGGTTTGCATAATTCATACTTTTGGGTTTAGCCTGTTTGTGTCCGACCTTGTTTCCTTTGTGGTAATTGTGTTCCAAGGTGTAGGAATACGAGATTATGATGCTAAATCCATGTGCCCTCTGGATATAAATTATATTATTGTATTAACAGGCGTTTGCGAGTAAAAATAAAAAACTTTTTACAAAAAAATTACAACCGACTTCAATGTAAGAAAAAAAAACAATAAAGTGCAAAATAACTTTAATTTCGGAAGTCGATGTTGAATAACGAAAAGACGAAACTATTATAGAAACACCGACTTCCGAAATTAAAGTTATTTTGAAAAACAAAACAAAAATTTGCAAAGTCGGTCCACAATTGACTGAGATATCAGTGAACATACATATAATAAAAACGACAGTTCTGCTATGATTTTTTGAAGTATTTCGTTCTATATCTTGAGTTCATCATCAGATCAAAACGATATTTTTATGGGACCAATTCGGAGGTATAATCTTTCAATCAAAATAAAAAATTCAAAATCGGTCCACAATTGCCCGAAATATGTGAACGTAAATAAAAAAAAAATACATACAGCAGAACATAAAATCTCCTACTTTTCGAAGTCGGTTAAATACCCTTTAACTTGTCCAAACAACGGATTCTTTCTGTGTTCGGGAGGTATAACGATTTACAAATATTTGAATCTGTTTTTTGTTATATTTACAGCTCTCTGTTTTTGCGTTGTTGCTCATAATTTTGGCAAACAACTTTCAGCATTTTTATTATTCATTTTATAAAGCGTGACCTAAAACAATTTATGACGCATATCCACTTGTGTGGCCAGTAAATATTTGGGTTATTACCTAAATTACCTGTGAAAAATAATAAATTTCCTGTTTTCAAATGAAGAAATGACATCTGTTATCATCTCCCAAAGCAAGAAATCATAACCTCAATCTCAGAAACAGTGCATTAAAATAAAATAGGTTACCGATTTGTAGCACTTTGGTAATAAAATGTCACTTAAACGTGCTAAAATTTGTTACATTTTACATTTATATGTTCCATTAGTTGCACATAAATTAAAGATGTGCTAGATTAGAAATATTTTATTTATAAGCTCTAACAGTCGCTTGTGGTTCTAATTATAAATATTTTATATAATATGTAACATAACATTCCACAACTTTCAACGCCATCTAGTCTCACAATAAGCAGAGCTTGTTTTATACAACAACAACACAACTGATAAACTTTTAAATACATACATTATTATAGATAAATTACACCCAGACACAGAATAAATAGTCGTGCTCATCACATAAACATTTATCCTGGGTGGGAATTGAACCCATGACCTCCGGAATAGCAGTCAAGGTCACTGACCACTAGACTAACAGGCCAGTCAAACTAAAAATATAGATAGTATGTATTATTATTATTCCTTATCAGTTTTTAAATATTTCTTACAAATAAATGACGACACGGTTAGCGCAGTAATTAAGCGATTAGCTGCTGCGCTGCAAGTCATGGGTTCAATACCCACATGGGGCAAATATTTCTATAGTCTACAGATGTGTGCCGGGTCTGGGTCTCTTGTTATTGCTAGTGCAAAGCAATGCTAAAAAAAACATAAAAAAATATAATTACATATTAGTAGATCTAGCCTGTACTGTCCCACTGCTGGGCTTCCTGTATTCTCGTTATTTCCGACTCTGACCCACTTTTTGCCAATGTAGGTAGTAGGGAAACTATTTCTACTAGATTTAAAAAAAAACGTTAAAAACGTTAGGACTGTAGTTGCTCCTAATATAAACAGTGTAAAAATGAAATACTAGTAAGTTGGTTATTCCTTATTTATTCTAGATACTTAATTTTTTGCTGAAAAAAGAATGAAAGAAAAATACATTTATTTAGCACACAGACACACAAAATTATTTAAATAAAAAACAGTAAAATTTCGTTGAAGCGGCCGCACGCGTGTAAAAAACGACTTCCTCACGCCCCAGCCGCCAGGGATCCAGACCTGATTTCCAACCATCGTTGGCGTGGGTTTGCGGACGAAAAGCGATGGGTAGCTGGGCCGGGCGTCCGGTAACCGTCTGGATCGAGCCCGAGTCGTCGATGGCGCGAAGTATTCTACGCGCGCCTCAAGATGTCAGCAAACCGTAGGGTCTAGCAAGGTCGAGGCCAGACCAGAGGCCACGGGTTGTGCGAAAGTGTAACCTGGGGCGCTAGAACGAAGGCAAAGAAGGAAGAGGAGTGTGTTTTAGAGAGTAATGACACGCCCTCCCGCTCCACCCAAGATTAAAAGTCGTGATACGAGCGGGTGGTTGTACAAGTACATGCTGAGCAGGAAAAGAGGTGACACATATCCCGTAAAGGGGTCCATAATGGCACTGTGTTGCAATGGGTCCAGGATAGTCATCACCAGTCATCAATCGATCAGTTTTTTTTTGCAGCTTGTATCAAAACTAACATAAAGATTACCGAGTTATTTGTAAAACATAACATGATTGAAAAGAGTGTCCATGAAGTTTCTTGTATAAGTACATTCTTCTCATAGATATAGCTTTGAAATGTGCAATTAGCATCAATATTTTTTCACTAATTGACTGACATTTTGACAATTCAAGAGTGCATATACATGGTTTATTTATTTTGATTCTGGTTGAAGCTCGTGCAAAAATCTCTGAAAAATTTATACGTTGCGAATCTTGCGATCTTTTCAACCGATAAGAAATAAATAAAAAATCTTCGTAACCAACGTTTCCTAATGATGCCGGTGTTGTCATCAACATTACGGTGGCGCACGTGTTGTCAAAAGCCTCTTAGTATCATCCCAGCATCTTCGGGTTTGACAAGAGGTCCTCCGAACCGCCTTGATCTCTCGAGAGTCACTCCCGCACTCCCGGTGTCAATAATAAAGTCGTCAAGAGTGCCATCCCTCCAGGATTCTTGGGAAAAATTGCGAATAAGTATCCGCTTTGTTATAAGCTTCGAAAACTGTAAAGTATAAAACTTTGCACGTTTTGCCGACCTATCTTATAATTTGAAATGTTCTGTCATTCAGTAAGTAGAGTTTTCTTTAAATGATGTTGCTATATACTAGGAATATCTAAACTCCAATATGTAAACTCACACACAGATACCTAGACCCGGAACAACCATCCTTAAGTCATATAAATGTTTGCTCGGTGCGGAAATCGAACCCGCGTCACGCTAGCAACGCAGCATCAAATCGCTCAATTGCTGCCCCAAAATTGTGGTTAAGATAAAATTATATTATTCTGTCCTAGCTCAGAGGACACCGGTGTCCTCTCACATCCACGCCACTATAGGCCTTAATTCCGATGTTTAAAGTCTACTTTTGTATGAACAAGTTGGGTAGTTGTGGATCGAAGTGTTAAATACATACTAGCTTCTTGAGAGCAGTGGTGGCCGAGTGGTAACGGCCTCGACTTACGATTAGTCGCGGGTTCAAGCTCGGCAAGGCGCATTACTTTGTGTAATTTATTTCATCACCACTGCTCTCAAAACGGTGAAGGAAAACATCGTGAGGAAACCGGCATGTCCTTGAACCAAAAATTCGAAGACATGTGACATCCACCAACCCGCACCGGGCCCGCGTGGTGGATTACGGCCCATTCCCTCTCTTAGAGAGGAGGCCTGAGTCCCAGCAGTGGGAACATTAAAAGGCTGATGATGATGATGATGACTAGCTTCTGCCAGCGGCTTCGCCCGCGTGAAAGTCGGTTTCTCCGTACAAACTTCCAACACCTGTTTTACGAATGTTTGTCACCTAACTCTTCCTAAACGGCTACACCGATTTGGATGCGATTTTGATTGTATATTTGAGCAAGTCCTAGAATAGTTTGAAAATATTATTGAACCCGTTGGGTTTTTTTTATGGTAGGTAAAATCATCCAATGACATCCCATCCCCCCTTGGGCGGAGCGGGAGATAGTGTCAGACTCTTACCGACTAAAAACCTACCCCTTTCTTTCTTTACCTAGGTTCCAGCGTAGGTTTCGACCCTGCGGGGTCACTACAGTTTGCTTACAACTCCTAGAGGCGCGCAGGAACTGTGCGCGCCGTCGATGACTTGGGCTCGGTCCGGACTGTTACCAGACGGACGGACAGCGAGCTACCCATTGCCCGCCGTCCGCAAGCCCGCGGCCACGGTGGCGAGAAATCGGGATCGGAGTCACGGCGGTGGCAGCGGCGAGTGAGCCGTTGCCTGATGCGTTCGGCCTCCTCCTTTGCTAGCATCCTGCGACCGCCTGCCACTCCTCCTCGCTCCATACCATGGCCTGCACCAAGGCCCGGCGCGAGAGATCGCCACCGCCGATTGCCCCCACAAGGACACGGCGATGCTCTTCCCAGGCGGGGCACACCTCTATCGTGTGCTTCACCTTGTCCTCAGGGCGGTTCACAAAGTGGCGACACTCGGGCGTCACCTCCACTCGAATCTTGTACAGGTACTTCCCGAACTTGCCATGTCCGGTGAGGACTGCGGCATGCGGAAGGTGAGGACGCCGTGAGGTCTTTCCAGCCACATCTCAAAGATAGGCCTTACCGCCATAATCATGGCGTGCCCAGCACTGGGTTGCGACAGTCGCTCTCGCCATTTCACCATAAAATCCCGCCGGAACTCTGTCATCATCTGTCGTGGCATGCCACGAATTGTCGCGGCAACGGAGTTTTGCCCCGGCGTTGCATCTCCACGCGTAGATCGCATATGTGTGTGTATAGATCCCATGTTGGCAGGCCAGCAAGGAGGCTCGCCTCTTCGCGGGATCGCAGTGGGTGGCGCTGCAATCGGATTCTTATTTTTTTTTTCAGACAAACTTGCCAGCTTTCTGTCAAGACAATATCACCCGGGACCACTAATATATAAAGATAGTGAAAGATAGCAATAAAAATCAATCAACCATATCTAAACTGACACTAATAACGTTACATGTGAATTCACTTGTTTTGACGTTATCGTTGAAATGTAAAAAGATAAAAGCAATAAAAATAAAAGCTTGTAGAAATTATGTTTAATGTACTTAACGTAAAGTCTGATTAAATTTGGTTTTTGGAAATTAGCGATCGTTTATGGTTGGTAGAAAGGTAGTACAAGAAAGTCAATGAACCTACCTACTAAAAAAAAAAAAACCACTAAATATGTGATTAATATAATGCAGTAGCATTAATTAACAATTAGTCAAATTAAAGATTAATCTTTGATAAAATTGCAGAGACACATTAATTTAAAAAAAAACAGTATATTCGTATGTCGACTAAATGAAATGAATCGCGAGTCGTCTATCATCATATCATATCATCATCATCATCATCATTTTAATGTTCCCATTGCTGGGACACAGGCCTCCTCTCTAAGAGAGGGTGTCCTCATCTATACATGACAACTTTATGATGCATAAAAGTACATAATTATGTCAATTTTATTCGAAAGGATTTTCTAATTTGCTTTTTTTTTTAATATATAATTTTCAGCCATGCCACTTTATTTGTAAGGTTTTAGCGTACGTAATATATTGATACTCGTATATTTTTTGAGACTTGAGTTTGAGTTTCAAAGTAAGTGGGAGTTATTCAAGTGATGTAATAATTTATGCTAACAAACAACTAGCATGGAGAATGTAAACAATACAAAATTAGTTGGTACTTCGTGGGTTATGATAACCCTAAATTGGTTTATATACCTGTATTCGTTAACCAATTCTGCAGAAATATAGGTATTTGTCTAAGTTAACGGTTATAAGAAGGTCGGTAAGTTACGTCCCTTTTATCAAATGAAGTAAAACAATAGGCAATTGATTAGAAAAAGACGTTATCAAAAATTGTTACCCTTCAACGTGGAGTGGGTAGGGTAGGCAAACAATAGAACAAAAAAATAAATAAAAAATGGAGTTTTTTTTTCCACAACTATCATATAACGCCGTCTAGTCACGCCAAGATAAGCAGAGCTTATGTTATGGGTACTAGACAACTGATAAACATACTTATATATTTCTAAATACATACATATTATAGATAAATTACACCCAGATACAGAACAAATGATCGTGCTCATCACACAAACATTTGTCCTGGGTGGGAATCGCACCCACGACCTCCAGCAAAGCAGTCAAGGCCACTAACCACTAGACTAGTTTGTATTTGTATGAATATATTTATATTCAAAAGGTTTAAAAATCTGAAAAATCCAATGACTTTTAAGTATGATATAAAAACTGTGTACAAGCACAAGTGCCCTTACAGTATTCCTACTGTTGGGATTTAGGCCTCCTCTCTAGGAGAGGCAGTGAGCCGTACGCGGGCCCAGTCCGGTTTGATGGATATCACGTCTTCGAATTTTTTATTCTAAAACATGCCAATTTCCTCACGATGTTTTATTTCACCGTTTTGATTAGTGGTGGTTAAATAAATTACACAAAGTAATGCGTTTGCCTGGGTTTGAACTCGCGACCTACAACTCGTAAGTCAAAGCCGTTATCACTCAGCCGGTACTGTTTTCGTATTAAATCTACAACACGGTAGTCATAATATTTAGTGGTTCGACAAATGCACAAAAAAATCGCTGAATATATCAGATGCAAATGATGCTTTATGAAAACCAGCTCAGTGCGAGAAACTCAACGACACAACACTCCTGATTCACATTTACTCGAGCTCCAAGCGGACACCGGTGTCCGCACACCTATTGTTTTTCCATTGTGTCTCTATTTACGGTATTTAAGGGGTGTTTTGGGAGGAAAGAAAAAAATATATCGCTTGCTATCTGTGTTATTTATCGTAAATTAAATCATCATACCACTACACATTTTAATTTATTTTTCTTCAAATATTCCTGAACCCTTCTCTCAATTTTTGTTACTCAAACACGAAACATGTTCTCATAAAGCCTAATCCCATCCATTAAAGATGCGGTCTTGTATAATTAAAACAAAACAAAGGTGAATTTCAAGCCAAAGGGCGGCCAACCACTGAATTTTCCCCTATGAGACGAGCGAGCGGCCGTCTCAGTACAATTCGAACGTTGATGGAACGCGGGCGCGCGCTCTTAGGACGTCGCGACACGCACGCTGCACGAAAACTTGTAAACTTATCGAAATATTTAAATAAATAGAAACTTATAACAGCAAACACAAGGCAAATAGTGAGTGTTAGTGTCAGTTCTGGTGAAGTTTCTAAATCTCCAGTGCCACGAGGATTTATCATCTTAAGGTAACAATTGTTTATGTAATTTTGTCTTATATACATACATGAAGCATCCGACTATCGAATCAGTCTTGCTATCGAGTGACCCGGCTACGAGATGTTTATTCAATTTGTTAATACCAAGATTTATAGCCACATCACTTAAGGATGTGCGAAAATTGTGTTTAAAAGTTCTAATCACTTGTTTAATCAATAGTTATGTAAGTATATAATACCATTTAGTTGGCATTGTATTAAAACAATAGGTTACAAGTGCAGACGGTAGTAAGGCGCCAGTTAAACAATAAAATTAATTAGATTGCTTACATACTCATAAAAGCATTATCAATTTGATAACAATGTATCGTAATAATTTGATGTTCGAATGATGTCAGAACAAAATCATCTATGACTGGTTTCATCAATGAAAATTACCCAGAATTAGCAACTAGCAAGTACGCATCAAATGCTACGCATTATTTTGATTGAACTACTAATTACGGAATAGACGAGTTTCTAAGTATATAAGATAATAAATCGTATAACGTAGTAAAGAGATGTGACATAAGCAATAAATTGATAGCACATTAATGTGTGTCGCAAATAATAACATACGACAAACTTGAGTAAATTGAGTAAAATTTGTCGCGACAAGACTTAGCGAGAAGTTGTTTTTGCACATCAATCTATGAGGTCTAAACTTATACATATGGAAAAGTTATGATGTTAGGTACTAAGATCTATTTAATACTCGGAGGTAAACAGATAAATAATCACATGTCATTGCCATTATTAATAAACAACTTTAGGAAAAGGAATGTCGACGCAACAGCCTTCAATATAGTAAAACATTCAAACATTGAATTTGACAATGAGGACAATATTTGTATACCTTACTTGGGTAGTGATAATAAAGTTCAAAAATAGTCAACTTAGGCCATCCCTGCTTTGGTTTAGAATAGTAGAATAAGGCATCTCATTTTAGTGACGTCTGTGACCCAAAACGTTTACCATTTCTGACAAAAATGGTGATTATAACAATAAGAATTGAAGGCCATACATTGTAGTATGTCTGAATAATTCGGCAAGCCCATATACAGCAGTCTACGGGAAAGGGATGATGAAGATGTAAAAACTAATGTTGCATTGATAAGAGTAGTTGTAAGTCTTATATGGACAAGCAGGTAAATACAGTTTTATAGTTTATTTTAAATGTAGGGTAGTAATTACATATTGATGCTCAAAAAGGACATCCTTATGTGTAGTATTCAACATTTTAACAACGTCTACAGTTCATCAGCTAAAAATCTAACTGATCTCTCATCTATTTGGTATGTTTTTTTTTTTCGGTGGGTAAAATCATCCAATGACATCTCCCAACCTTAGGCGAAGCGGGAGATATTGTCAGACTTTTACTCAATAAAAAGCCCTCCCCATTCCATCGTTGCCTGTCATACCAGGGCCGAGCCTTTCTTTCAGAAGTAGACCCTTGCCCCAGTATGCTTCGACCCTGCCTGCTTCTATTTAGTTTGTTTCCGATTGAGTTCAGGTTTTCCCAAAATGTACTTCTGCTTTCTCGTATTTTCTTTAGACGTGTTTAACGATACTTATTTTTAATTTAATGAGTTTCATGGGTAGCATGAGTTTACAATGCGCAGAATAGAATAATTATGTACCTACGTAGTTTACGGTATAGTTTCGAATCCAGATCCTTCTTTTATAGTTGGAATGTTATCAAATAACACTTCCCACCGAGGATGGAGCAGGAGGGAATTTTAGATTTTAATGACTAAAACCCACCCGATTCCTTCGTTAACTCTTTGCGTTCCGGGATCGCAGTAACTCTTTCGAACATTTCTGCAGCCCTGGTATAATACACCCTGCTGCCAATATTAAGTGAATTAGCTTCATGCAGCATAATTATGCTGACTTAGGCGCCTTTTTGGCCTCTCACTGATTATAAATTTCTTTTTTCATTGCTATTTTATAAGATTGTGTGTCTCTGTAGTCTATTTTCTTTTTTCTTTCTTTCTATATGCAGTTTTTTCAGGTTCTAATTCATCAAATCCCAATGAAATTAGTTTAGTAATTTAGTCGTGAAAATATTTGTAAAAGACATACATTTAGGCTTTTAATAAACGTTTGCATCACTGCTTACCCTCAGGTGGGATCGCAGTCAAGTACTAGTACGTGGACACCTAGGCATCATCCGATTTCTTGAAACCCCAAGAACATCTCCCGCCTGAAAGCAATAAATCGGTTGCGTACCCAGGTAGGCCGCTGTAAATACTCGTACAACTTGGCGAAATGGGGTTTTAAAGACCTGTCGAAAATTCAATGTGAATGCGGTGCCCGTGTTCAAAACATGAGCCACATGTTTGAGTGCCCTAAGTGCCCATACACCTGCACTATGGAGGATTTAATGAGTGCCACCGATGCTGCAGTTAACATAGCCACCTACTGGGCCCCAAAAGTTTAACGTGTTTACCATCGACTCGAAAAGAAAAATAAGAACACTAGTAGGTATATATCACTTAAAAAAAAGACATGCAAAGACGAAGTGTAGAGTAGACATGATATAAACTCACAATTGTCACATTCACAGTTAACCACAACTACATAAAAGTAGTATCAACATTGTGTATAAACCACTTCACTTATCAAATAATTTTATTAGGAATCTCTATCATTCTATTAAAACCTTGTATGTTTTACTATAGATAGCAGCGTGAGTAAGCAAGCGTACGTAGCGTGGACTGCTACACCGTAAAAATGGCTATAAAGCCAGCCCAGCTCGTTAACCCAAGTACTTCCTACGCGATACAATAATAAAGTTACTTATTGAAATAACCACACCTTTATTTTATACTGTCTCACTTTGTGGGGACTCTTTATTACCCACTCAGATGGTCACTGGTGCGGCTAATACTGGGGAGTGGATTGAAAATTGATATTAATACTTGATATTAGGCTTTTACGATAATACTCGTAGTCTATTTGGATGATTGAAGAAGTACTGCACTGTGATTTGAGTTTTATTTTTTTCGATAAATTCGCAAACACCAATTAGAATAGAATAGAATAGAATAAGCTTTATTGTACACCAAAATATGTAGTAACAATTTACAAGAACTTAAATCTATGGGTACAAAGGCGGTCTTATCGCTGACACTAATTAGGTACACTCTGATTAGGTACTTTATTTGCTGTTTTTTAAGTTTTCGAATATTTTCTGAAAATTATTATTATTATAGCATTGTTCCATAGCATTAGTGGCCGAATGGTTACAGCCCCGATACGGCCACTGCTCTCAATACGGTGAAGGAAAACATCGTGCGGAAACCGGCATATACTAGAACCAAAAAATTCGAAAACATGTGACATCCACCAATCCGCACTGGGCCCGCGTGGTGGATTACGGCCCATTCCCTCTCCTAGAGAGGAGGCCTGTGTCCCAGAGTGTGACCCAGTACATTGATTTTGAAGCCTCATGTAAAATATAAAAATACGGGGTTCAAAAATCTAGAAAATATTTTAAGGGTTCCTTATTAATTTACTTACTATGGAATAAATTTAAGCAAAAATATAACATATTCCTAAAAATGAAATTTGGCAACATGAGATCAAGTGAGGGTTATATGGCACCCTGGCTCATATAATTCTCACTTGATCATAATTTTCATAGTAAATGTATCAAATGAAATAAAACCGAAAGGAAATAATCGCCGAAAAAAATCGACTGTTATACGGTACAAAGTTTGCCGGGTCAGCAAGTCTAATATAAAAAAAATATCGTGTCATAGTGTTTATTATCGAATTTTTCCAAAACGACTTAACCGTTTTTTATAAAATTGCAAATATATTCGCAGACAAGCACTAGTTTACAACAATTTACAAAATATATTTCGAAGGTCTAAGAAGTAGGCTATTTTTTACCCTCCATCCGCACCTTCGTATTTTTCTTTGATAATTTATATGACAAAACAACGTGTGCAGTGACAGCTAGTAGAGATATAATATTATCTTGTTCTTAGAGTTTCGTATCCAAAAGACTGCCATCAAACCAATGTAATTTAACCTCACACCAGAGCCACCTGTCTGTCATAAGGCTGTATCGTTTTGACCATACCTGACTAGAATTTATCAGGATATATACATGTTACTGTTACCTCTATCATCATGACAAATAGAGTTTGAGGTTATTTCGGTGTTTCTTCTCAGGGTAGTCAGCTAGGAAACATCGGCCTCATCTAGTTTAAACTGACGGAAAAAAAAATGACGTGTAAAAGTGTTTTTAAAACCTACTTGCAAAATAAATATCGTTTAATAAAGAAAGGTGACCATTATCAGTTATCGCTGAGACCGATTTTTCACGATCATCATCATGACCTGCTGGATTTTTTGAAAGACCACGGGCTTGGAATGAAAAAAAACAACTAAAAGAACACAGGTGCGCTTTAGTCAGTGAGAATCTTATACTCTCTCTCGCTGCACCCAGAGTAGAAAAAGTTTTTTGATGTAAACCTCCTTAAAAATCGTCATCATCAGTTCAATAGCTCTTATTCCAACGATTTAGAGTCAAGGCAGCATGTATTTTTCGTCTATATATTTCTTATACAGATTCAATCAATCATGCCAGTATAAAAACCACGTGTTTACAGACATATCTCTCAAAATAAACAGACATAACGGCAATATAAGTACTGCATGTAAATATCGAAGCAACAATTTTAATGAGTTGACCACATAACTCGGGTGAACGTAGAAGAAATAAACAACAGCTGATTATATTATCACTATGATAGATGTGAGAATGGAAACTAGGAAATGAATCATCTGAGTAGTGACATAGTCTGTAGCATAGACGTAGAGAAATACATTGAGAATTACCGTCAAAATTTACTTCTTATCGTGCCGATGGTTCATCAAATTATATCATATTGGCCCAATAGGTAGGCTCCGAGATTCTTCGAAAGAGTCATCACGAAAAATTTAACTGAAGAAATAAGGGCGGCTTTTATCCAGCCTCTCACTTCAAAGCAAAGTCATTTGATGATATGGGCCCAGGGCCAAACAAAGGAAACGATTGATACACCCTGGACAGATAATAATCGGCAAAACGCGACTCTAATGAACTAATCCTTCTACCATGATGGTACTAAATTAGGGGTACTAATGGATTGTAAGAGACAAAGCGAATGTGGGGTCAACACCTGTCTCTTTTCTGTGATATATAGTGCTAAAGATAACACTGACAGCCTTTAATTTGAACCAATCAAAATGTCACGTTGGTTGTACGATCGCTTTGTCTCTTAAGCTTAACTATGAATCTCTGTCGATGAAGCGGCAGCACCGTTCCGTCATGTAGTTGCAGCTTCGGCGACAGTTTCATAGTATTGTATGTAAGCTTCACGCAGGCGTAAATCAAGCGTATAATGACAAATACGCGTATATGAAGCTACGCGTCCGTGAACAGTACCTTGGCCTTATTTGAACGTATTCTCCGGGCAGCCAAACAAGGAACGCTTAGTCCAGTTCTAAGTCTGTAGCTTTATGTAGGCTGCCCTTGTACTATCAACTGCTTACAATGCAATATTCATTTAAAACCATTTGGATCCATCCTTCATCTCTTTATCCTTGTGACTGTGCATTTGTAAATTGATAATCACTTAGCCGATTTGCGTGTTTTATTTTCAATTCTGTTTATAGAGTTTGCTGCTGGCATGTTTTTATTATTACTTGATTAAGGGTAGTATTTCACTGTTCCTCAATTCATTTCTGTTTTCTACCACAAGATATTATTATACTTTTCTGGGTGGTTTAAAGAATATAACCACAAACGAGATGACGGGCTCGGCTCTGTGTTAGCTTGCTTCACTTGCTCACTAGACCCCACCATTCTCTTCCAACCTATCCGGGCCAAGCCAAGGTTCCCCAAGCCCTCAAAATTTATATTTTGGATTATTTTTTATCCTTTGGATTATCATTATCCACTTTCACTCGGGCGACGCAGCTTCACCATCATCGATAACATCACTACTCACCATCACGTGGGATATAAAAAGTATTTATAGCTTGACGTATGTTTCTTACAGAAGATGAAATCGCTCGGATATCCTAGTCTAGTGCAGTGCTAAAGACTGGTCTATGGAGTAATAGGTTGCTTCCCGATTACTAACTAGTCACACCATTGCCTATTGGTCAATCTTTAAAAAAAAGCGTAGGATTGAATCAAGTGGCTGAGATTAGAATATAATAGGCATATCTACTTTTGTACATGTTGTCATAGAGCAAAATATATATATATAACAAAAATAAAGTACCATAAGTATCGCACGATCACCCTTATAAAGTTATAGACCCTACTGTTGGGACTTAGTTCTAAGAAATAGGCCGTCAGTCACCACGCGGGTCCAGTGCGGGTTGGTATACATAATTATGCCTTCGACTTTTTATTTGTAGGTCGTTTTCCTTATGATGTTTCCTTCTCCGTTTTTCAAATCATTGATGATGAAATAAATTTAAACTACATCAAGTAAAACGTATGCCCCGGTTTGAACCCAGGACCTAGAGATCGTAAGTCGCAATGCATTACCACAGCCACCATTGCTCCTGCTTCCGAAAAGGTGTAAGGAATTGCAGAATTTGGAAAAGATGGGTGGATTCGGACAAACAGATGAGAATTAACAATACGAGATTTTTTAATTATTATTTTACAATTTTTTTTAATGACATAAACTAGTGCTTGACTGCGGTACCAGCAGATGATAAGCAGTTATGAAATCGTTGATGGTGAATCACACAGATACAAGACACTTAAATTATAATCAAACGAGAAGACCTTTGCAGGCAAATTGTTTCAATCCTTCGATGTAGACAGTATAAACGATGAAGTGAAACGTTTAGTCCGGACCGTGTACTTAGTACGTTACTAGCCGTACAAGTTCCGCGAAACCACGTTGTCGCATCATTGTTAAAAAGTCGCGTCGCGCCTGTCTGAGAGAACCTTTACAAGTAAAGCGGCAGACAAAGCTAAATAATAATATAAGCGACATTTACTACACAAACATTATCCAACATATTGTGATCCCAAAGTTTAGCCGTGTCAGCAGTTCCATATTGTTTGGAAGTCCGGATATCTTTTGATCCAAGTTGGATATACAATACATATGTTTATGCCGACATGCCTCTTAACTCTCTACTGTATACTTATGTTGGTTAGACTAGAACGTTAGAAGTGGTTTGACAAGTGTAATTGTAATTTCTGATCTAATAATAATTAATAATTTAATTAATATCTAGAGTAAGTGCCAAGTTAGTAGAAGAGGTGTATGTATATCTGTATAACTGTATAAACATACACTGTGTGTTTAACATCGACGAATACCATGGATCCACTAAATGATTCTGGATACCACAGTGGTGGAGTTTTTCGTCGGGTTTTTTTCTAATTAAAAATATACTGTAATTTTTAATATGTTAACCAAGCCCCAAAATATATCGGGGTTGGTTAACTCTTCAATTCCCATAAGTAAGTAGAGTAGTGAGTCCAAATAAGTAGAAAAACCTTTTATTTTTGAGTATAGTAGCTTAAATACAGTTAGTTATAATGAAAAAGACATATAAAATAAAATTCACAAAAGGTAAAAAAATGAATAAAATAAACAAATGACGTTTGATTTGTGACATGAGAATAATAATAAAAAAAAATTACTAATTAGCTTTACTGGTAAGCAATCATGGTAAAATTCAAATTACAAACTCCATGTAAAAGAAAAAAAAAACTTTTGTCACCGGTGACACTGGGAATTGATTTATACAATATATATGCATAAATTATATATTTCTAGGTGCTATACTCTTAGTTTGTTGTTTTATATAAAATATTCTTTTACTCAATTAGATGTCTGTCACGTTAAATTTGGAGATGGAGAAACAAAGTATCTGAACATTTGATGATCTGGTATGGGGGTAATTTCATATCTAAATTATTTTTAGAATAGAATAGAATCAGATCAGACGGTAATATTAAGTAATTTTACGTTTTAGGTACAGTCGAGATAAAAACTGTAGAAGCACTCTCCCGAGACTAAAGAGTCCGCTATGTAGAAGAAAGTTAATAGTCTATTGGTATAATCTATCATCTTCATCATCAGCCTTTCAATTTTCTAACTGCTGGGACACAGGCCCCCTTTCTGAGAGAGGGAGGGTGTAAGGAGGAGGCGGGGAGTATAATCTATGCTTTACCCTAAATTGAATCAGTCGTGAAGTAAAACATTTCTCACGCAGGAAAAGCCGTAGATAGAGAAAAGTTTTTAACCTTTTGAATACCGTAATTAGAGACACAATAGAAAGACAATAGGTGTGCGAACGCCGGTGTCCTCTTGAGAATTAATGAATACATAAAACAAATACCAATCACCGGACCAAACAGTCCGAAAATCAACTATTAGACAGTTGCCTAGACCAGACACAAAGACCGTCTGATCGGAGGATCCAGCTTTTTCTATGAAGATTTAATCTATGCTTTACCCTCGATTGAATCAGTCGTGAAGTAAAACATTTCTCACGCGGGAAAAGCCGTATACAGAAGAAATTTTGTAAGAACTAAAAGAAAGAACTAAAATCCGAAACACCAAACACACACTAAACAGTTCGAAAATCAACTATCGGACAGACAAATCAGCCCGGACTAGACACAACAACCGTCTGATCTGATATCATTTGTCTTAGTTGACCGCATACCTACTTATGCTAACTTGTCTAGATCAGAATGCGCATCATAGCGTTGGTACCACTGCTTTGCAAGTCAATAGCAACAGAACAACTGCGTTCAATATTCATACCAGGACTCTGCGTGTACCATCACCAAGGGCCACGCCAAAATAACGTTACTGCCAACAAATTTATATAAAAAAAAGAAATTGTGTCTCCCTATTGGATATAAATAAAAATCAGATACAGTTACAATATATCAGAATTAATTTGAGCTTCTGGATTTATGAGTCCGGACATGAGTAACATACTCGACGACGCCATTTATCAAACTTTGACATTCCGGGCGTTTTACCCAGGGATCTAAAAATCGCCATTGCGTGCCAAAAATGTCACAATTTTGTAGGATTTCTGAAAAAATATGTGGGCAACTTTTTGATTGCTTTATTACTCCTTCGGAATTTTGATTATTTATAGGGGAAAGCTTATTAAGCCAGAAGGTTCTGGCTGTCATTTACAGATCTTTAACCGTGATTACGGCCATTAGGAGATCAGTCAAGGGTTATTCTGTAATTCAATTTCTGGATACTGGAGGTCAGACAAGCAGAAACTCGATGCAAAATACCAGTATTAATTTATTAAATTAGATTTTTGTTTGAGAGAGAGAGTGAAAGCAGTGGTGGCCGAGTGGTAACGGCCCCAATCTACGAGTCGTATGTCGCGGGTTCAAACCCAGCCCGGCGCATTACTTTGTGTAATTTATTTCATCACTACTGCTCTCGAAACGGTGAAGGAAAACATCGTGAGGAAACCGCCTTGTCCTAGAACCATTCCCACAAAACATTCGAAGACATGTGACATCCACAAACCCGCACTGAGCCCGCGTGGTGGATTACGGCCCATTCCCTCTCCTAGAGAGGAGGCCTGAGTCCCAGCAGTGGGAACATTAAAAGACTGATGATGATAATGAGATTTTTGTTTTAATTATTCAGTTAAAAACTTTTTCGGCTCAAAATTCGGAAGCAGTAATATGCTTTTTATGAAAAGAATGTTTTTAATAGACGCCTGAATGCAATGCTCGTGCCGTTTTTGCTGAATAGATGCGAAGGATAGACATACTCCGTATGTTAGTTAGTTATTGTTTAATTATGTACGTTTACTTTATTTCATCTTCTTTTTACTTTACTGTTAGTTTTTTTAATTTTTCCAGCTCTGTCTAAGCTTCCACATATCAGACAAATGTTATTGGGGTTACCTCGACCCCTGTCATACAGGACGTCCTACATCAGGGGTTGAGGCGATCTAATTATATTATTATTCAGTTTGATGCGATTTGATTAGAAGCTACCCCAAACATCATACTGTAGAAGCCAAGTAGGGTTGAAGCCTAATCTGGGGCTCTGGGAAAGCATAAAAATGCATACTGGGCCCTGGAACCAAGGCAAAGGAGGAACGGGGTAGGTTTTTTGTCAGTAAGAGTCTGACACTATCTTCCTCTGCGCCCAAGGGCGGGGGATATCATTGGATGATTTAACCTACTTTTAAAAAAAAACCCCAAACATCATTTTATTAGACTAAGTATTTTATTTTGGCAATGTAACATGTTTGTTGTAGACTATTTAATATGTGAACATCAAATTTATTCCCAGACCAATAAACTGTACATAAATACTTCAGACAACATCACACTTCACAACATTTAATTAATTAAACCACAGCATGCTAACGCTACAGTTTATACTGTAATAAATGAGTGAAGTGTCTGTATAGATATCACTATCACGTTATGTCATAAAATCATCCAATCAGAGCCGAGTTTATCACTTCGCCAGCCAAAGTATTCCACGCTCTTGACATTTTGCGATATTTTACTTTTATTAATTTGTGGATTTTTTTTGATAAAGTAAATTGTTTTTATTGTGATAATGCGAGTTACGTAAAGTTATAATGCATAATGAGCTGATAATTTTAACTTTGAGTTTGACCATGAGCATTTTTCGTAAACAAGAAATATATCTTTGTAGTTTCCTATTTCTATTTATATGAATAAATTACAAACATAGATGTGATATTATTATTATTAATGGTACCTCATTTCATGGAATGTTTTTTGTAGGTCCGGAGAGTCCTACAAAATCGAAAAGATGCAATTTAATCATAAAAACTGGGCAAGAGGGAGTCGGATTCGTACACTGAGAGTTCCGTACAAATAACTTATTTTAATATGTAATTCAATTCCCAAATCGAGTCTCGAAAGATATTTTGAATCGATTTATTTCTATACTTGTGCTCTCTGGGTTCTAAGTGAACGGGAAGTATCCTATGAATCTTGATTCCCTTGAGAATGTCGTAATGGACATTTTTTAGACATAAACGGCCGTATCTTTTTTTTTTTTCATTAACTTACAAGTTCGTTTTTTCACAGCTTTAAGGAACTGCAGACCTGAATATATGGTTTTGCTTTCAACTCGACACCTCGACGTGTTATCGAGATAAAGGGTCTTGACAGACAGAAAGACAGACAGCAAATTGATCGTATAAGGTTTCCGGTTTCCCTTTTAGTTACGGAACCCTAAAACCGTATATATTACGTCTGAAAAGATTTTGTCTTCGAAGACGTCTTTTTGTGTGAATTAATGATATGTTTGGAGTTTGTCTGCCAATTTCCTTAGATAAATTTAATGATTTATTAGACATGCGTGTAATATTTGTGCGTATGGTAGAGTAGGTCAATATTGTTGTAGTTATTGTTATTATAAATTAATATTAGTTAACACTACATAGTTACAAAATACTTATACAGGTATAAAATCGACTACTACTACATAGAAGAGTTTCTTATCAAAAGTAACCTACTTGAAAATACTCGACAGTTAAAATAGAAATTTATTGCCAGACATAAAACTTGCTTAGTGAAAATAATTTTAATTAATTCTGTAAACTAACCCCAACTATTGTATTAAGCAGTTATTTTGAAATGAACGTCAATTACATAAGGAGTGGAATTCCCTGTCGGAGTCTGTGTTTACTGATAGCTTCGATCCGGAGGTCTTCGAGTCAAGAGTGAATAGGTTACTTCTTTGGCAAACGTGATTCACTGTCGACCATATCATCACATACTATCAGGTCAAATAGTTCGAGCCTATCAATAATTAAAAAAAGCTGTACCTACCTTTTATTTATATTATCATTTCATGTTAAGAATTAATTATTCGACAAAGGAGAACTTGCTGTTGTCGGTTGCTGATATAGTGCTAAGAATCGCTAAACTAAAGTGGCACTGGGCAGCGCAAATTGCTCGCAGAACAAATGTACGTTGGAGCCGAAATTTGCTGGAGTGGGCATACCAGAAGTTGCAGCGTTTGATGGCCTCCCACAAGGTTTTTTTCTGGTGGGTAAAATCATTCAATGACATCTCCCCTTGGGCGGAGCGGGAGATAGTTGCAGACTCTTACTGACTAAAAACCCACCCCGTTCCTTCATTGTCTTCGTACCAGGACCCTAATGTACACTTTCACATTTAGGTACCCAAGGCCTCCTACAAGGTGGACCGATGACCTGATGAGAGTCGCGGAAATCAGACGGAATAATGATGATGATTGGACGCAGCATCAGTTTGACCCACATGGCAAACCCAATCAATGTTTTTTGAAAACACACCTATGCTAACACTAACTATGTAAATTATAGCTTCATGAACAAGTGCATATTAAAGGCTGCCACAGTCAGGCACTGCGCGTTTTTTGTTATGTTTTAACATATAGCTTGGAGAAACAATTATTAACTTGCTATCGGTGCATTGTGACAATGCGACATCTCGCATTGTCGCAATGTACCTGTGGGAATCTTAATTCATCATCATGACAGTGCTGTAGCTAGCCTTTTCTATGCCTTTTGACAGATTCTGCTAATTGGGCTATTAAAATATCCGAACTGGGTAAGTTTTATCCGCTTGACGCAGGTCTTTATCGAACATAAATGTTTCGAGAGGAACCTATTTCGAATCTGATGGGAAGAAATGCTCTGGTGCAACCATTATGCAGATCGCTCGGACAACATGGTGAAGCATATGGTGGAAGTTTGCCCCGCTTGGGCAGAGTCCTGCCGTGTCCTTGTGGAAGCAATCGACGGTGGCGATCCAAGCATCTGGTTCTGGTTTAGGCCATGGTACAGAGTGAAAGAGAATGAAAAACAGATGATGGTGATGATAGGGATGAGTAACAGTAGCCTCATGATGAAATCAATTATAAAAAACTTGGCATCAGTTTGATCATTTCTGCGCCCCATCAGGGTCTGCACCCTGTATCTGGCTGGTTGGTATCCTCGTTTATAACTTTCGTAAGAGTGCACATGTTATACAAACAAACAACTAACTCGATGCTTAATTGAAGTTTCATAGGGGTTTGCTCATAGTAAATAAGTATAGCAGTAAACTAATTTGTAGATCACAGTAATATTATAAGCTTAAACATTGCATGCATGCGTTTGTGAGTGTATGTTTGATACTCTTTCATGCTCAAATGCTAGAAAGGATTTAGATAAAATTCAGAATAAGTACGAGTAGATAATATCCAGAAATAATACATTATGTATAATAAATACATTTAGTACTAAAGTAGACTTTTGCAGGATATTTTTTTAAGTTTCACGTAGTGGCGACCCCTAGTAGAAAATAATTTTTCATAAAGATAAACTACTTTTATACAAATGTGTTGTGTATTAGTTTTTCTTTTCAATCTGACATGATCACAATTGAGTAGGTAATAATTGAACCTGTTCCCCTAGCCAAGTCCTACAATCGTTTCGTTTAGCGTAAACGCTTGGTGTTGTCCACTCCCCCAATTTTTTTGCTCTGACCACGTGACTGAGCGTTGAAATTACGTCAGAACAAAGGAATTGCGGGCGTTGCCAACTCCAAGCGTTCACGCTAAACGAAACGATTGTAAGTTTGCTAGGGGGGATGACGTTTCTAAGCTTCCCTTCAGTAGGCAACGACAACACAAGTATCTATCTTCGCTTTTGAATTCACTAAACGGATTTCGTCTGCGTGCACAATCTGCATATCTATTGATGAAGCTACTTCATTCAGAGAGTTAGCAAAGGGTTATAAAACGCCTCTACTTGGCTCCTAGCCAGCCACACCAATTATCTATTGGGTTTTCAAATTGCATTATATACAGTATCTACGTACATAGTAACAAGTATCTTGCTTGTTGAAATAGTTAGTGTAATAATAGAACAATCGAAATATTATATTTATTTTGAGCTACTATTTGCCAATAGAGTTATTAAGGAGGGTATAAGCCACTACAACAATACAAAAAATAGGTTTGCTTGGAAAGAAATAACGATACAAAATGAGAGATCAACTTACCTTTTATTTTGACATCATATAATTGCTTAGATTTAGATATTATTTTTACAAATAATTAACTAGTTCTGCCAGTGGCTTTACTCGCTTAAAAATTGAAAATTATTCCAAAAGAAAAATCTTTTGGTATAAAAAATATTCTACATAATATATGTAGAATATTTTTCCTGACTATGTCCTTCATACTTATCATGATATATAATGCCTTTTTCAGGATATAGTCAATACGCGTACGAAGCTTAACCTTTTAAATAGCGTAATTAGAGACACAATAGAAAGACAATAGGTGTACGGACGCCGGCGTCCTCTTGGGAATTAATGAAATATGAAAAAAAATACAAACTTTCGTTTTTAAATAATTTGCAGATCCATACAATTATCTTAATCTAGCACATTGTACCGTAAACATTGACGAGTACAGTACGGCCGAGTCTGTCGATCTTGGCGAGTTCAGACTCGCCAAGATACGTCGGCCGTACTGTAGTCGACGACGCATAGCCACGCGTGTCTCAAGGAGATGTCAGCAAAACCAGGGAACCAGCAAGGTGTATGCCTGCAGGATCAGGGAAATTCCTGAAAAGGAAACATGTAGTCCTAAACGCAAAGAGCAACTGAAGGACACAGGTACGGTTTTAGTCAGTAAAAGTCTGACACTCTCTCTTGCTCCAC
The DNA here is from genome assembly GCA_958295575.1 of Leucania comma. Classification (NCBI taxonomy): domain Eukaryota; kingdom Metazoa; phylum Arthropoda; class Insecta; order Lepidoptera; family Noctuidae; genus Leucania; species Leucania comma. Next base: position 12,084,037 of record OY282480.1, on the reverse strand, counting down.
CTTAGAGAAGAAAAAGTCATTGGATGATTTTTAAACTAGAATCATAAATATCAAGCGGAGCTGCCATCTAATTTATCTCAGCCTAAGTTAACACACGAACCTTTAAAAGCCTTTATATAAATCTAGGTAATCGAGTTCGTGCCCAAAATGGTCCTCGTTTATCATAAAAGTGTGAAAATTACATACTTGTAAAAATGTCAAGAAAATTTATGTCTTTTCTTGAAGCTCCAGCGATAAACTTGTGATCGAAACCCGTTTTAGTAACAAATACACACGCACTCACCAATTTTTCACCTTTATAATTACTTTTACATATCACATGATATATACAACCTTATTTTTATTAGTATATGCGAAACCCAAAACACGGGTCTAGTATTTTTATGCAAAGAATCTATGTATACATACTAAATTTCAAAAGTGTATCATGAAAATCACCAAGTTATAAACTGATTATGTTACTTGATTGTCCGCACAAACACATTGTCACCGGGTCATCCGGGCCACTGAGGGGTTGTTTTGCTCCTGCACGTGTATTTTACTTAGTCTCGGTAGTGTCCAACTTGTGACCTTTTTTAAATATCTTTAGGAAAAAATAATAACATGGTGAAAAATAATTGAAATCGATTCAGTTACTGATTCTGAACAAACTATATTCAGGTTTCGTTTAAACTAAAAATAATGTTGTATACTAAAATCTTCCGAGTGATGGAACCACAATTAAGGCTGACATAACACGATAGCAAATTATTACAAAACACACCACAAACCACGCCGCCATTCCTAAAACACTTCCGTGTCACATTAGCTGAGGGTCAAATGGACGCTTTGAAAACCTTCAAAATACTTGAACGGGCATTAAAAGTAACATTAGCAAAGGCGAAATTTTTATACACATGTAAATGTAGGTATGTTTCCCGCAAAACGAATAAATTACGGTTTTGGATTAAATTTGGCACGCAGGTACACCGTAATAACTTGGAATAAAATAAATATTTTAATATCTATCTCAGAAGTATATTTTCTCACGACATTTTTTTACCTTGGCGCGGGAAAAGCCACTCACAGAAGTTAATATATACCTTTATATGAGAATGTCCAATTCTTTCGCGCATCGGCAGACGCAACGTTGCAAAGCGTCCCACAAGGTGGACCGATGACCTGGCAAGAGTCGCAGGAATGCCATGGATGCAAGACACACAAGACCATCCATTCGTTGTGGTGACACTTGGAGGAGGTCTGAGTCTAACAGTAGACGTCTTTCGGCTGAAATGATGATGGTGTCCGTTTGTTTGGATATTTGATTTCTTTAGATTTTGTTAATCAATCACGTTTGAACTGCCGAACGGATTTGAATGTTTGGAGCATGGGCATCTCAGTGGTAGGTGTAGCATAGCAAAGCATCAGCCTTATAATGTTCCCAATACTGGGACTCAGCTCTCTTCTCTAGGGGAGGGAATGGGCTGTAATTCACCACGAGGGCGGGCTCAGTGCGAGTTGGTGGATGTGACATGTCTTCGAATTTTTGGTTCTAGGACATACCGGTTTCCTCACGATGTTTTCCTTAACCGTTTTGAGAGCAGTGGTTATAAAATAAATTATACAACGTAATGTGCCTTTGCGCAGCGGGTTTGAGCGTGCTGTTACCATTTGGCCACCAGCAGCTCTCTCAGTGGTAGGTGTATTCCTGTTGATTGATTTTCGATTATTTCACACAGCAATAGTACTGACAAAAGCTACACAGTAACAACAATATAGATTCAGAGTTTCCAGCTTAATCCCCAATGCGCTGATAGTTTGATTCGAGCTTAAACTAGGTATCTGCTAAGAATTGAATGCTCTCTATATAGCAGGAGGCGGTAATCCTTTCAATTCAACTGTCATACAATTTTCAATAGTATTATACGTAATAGGTCTTATTGGGCTTCAAAACTTACAATTCTTAATGAAGTTCTTTCAAATCTTTTTGATAAGTAAAACCATAATACTCCAAAAAAAGGGTTTTTATGAGCATTTTGTAGAGGCTTTCTTTTAAATATGAAGATACCAGTGACTGAATACCTCACAGAAGGCTTAAAGTCACCCCAAGGGCCATTGCCCAGATTGCCCATGGCCCCATTGTCACGGAGTTTCCTCGGGTGATCGAATCCGGAATGAAGATATCAGCAGGAAAACCAAGGTCGCTGACATAGCACGAAGAGTCGCCAAACTATAGTGGCAATAATAATAATAATAAAATAATAATAATTTTATTTCAGGTAACAAAACCCATATTACAAATACCTTATATACTAACGTACATATTTATCTAAATAAAAAGAGATAAAAAGATCTTGTTAGTACATATGATTTATAAATACGAGTATGATGATTTGTTTTTTTTATGGCAATGGGCAGGGCACACTGCTAGCAGAACAGATGGCCGTTGGGGCCGAAAGGTTCTGGAGTGGCGGCTGCGTAACGAACGACGCAGCGTTGGAAGGCCTCCTACAAGGTGGACCAATGACCTAGTAAAGGTTGCGTGAATCCGATGGATGCGACACGCACAGGACCGTTCTTTGTGGCGATATTTGGGGGAGGCCTATGTCCGACAGTGGACGTCTTTGGGCTGAAATGATGATGACGATGATACTTCCACATCTATTATAATTTATGCTTTTAAACTAAAACTAATACATAGTTTAAAAAAAAAATCAACGAGAATACTTATTGGTGTTTAAACATTGTAATCATGACATTCTTCATAAACTTGTCTCAATGTCCTGGGCGTCAACGCTACAAGAACTGCAAATGTAATACTGAGACAATAAGTTCTATGTAATAATATTTATCCGATTTTAGAGACTACTGAACACTGGAGTGCTTGTAATAACTATAAGCCTCTTTTTTCTCTCGACGCAGGATTTCGTCACTTAAGAGAGCCCTGCCTGATACGTCTAACATAAACGTGCGTATGGTTTAAAAGCTTGTTCGTTCATCCAAAGCAATCGAAAGAACGCCTTAACGTTCTGTTGGCATAGTGCTGAAACCGTTACCTCATATATTACTCACTCGAATTTTTCACATTTTTTTTTTTTTTTGTTTTTTGATTTATTTATTTCTTTAACAGTTTTTTGTTTTTGTACAATATTTCCTCTCCAAACTTTACAGTTTGATGGCGAGATACGCCCGCTTTTTATAACATCTATCAAAACAGTTTGTTGGAAATACAATTTTTTTTTTAATCCACAGAAGTAATTTGGAAATAATTTTCGACATTCAGAATTTCGATTAAATGTGCAAGGATTTTTTTTTACCTGCTTTAATTTTAAAGAGATCACTCAAAATAGCAAATTTTCCGAGTCCTTCACTTGTTCTATGTTTTAGTTTCAAATTCAATAGAAACCAAGATAACCTCAATGCGGTGAAGCAGTCGACCGCCTCGGACACCATGGCCTGTCCTGCAGTAGAAGCGCTGGTCGGATAGCACGGCATGCCAGCATTAATGACATCATCCGCCGAGCTCTCGTCATCGCCGGGGTGCCAGCTGTTTTAGAACCTATCGGCTTGGCACGTGACGATGGAAAGAGGCCAGACGGGATGACCATAATGCCCTGGAAGTTGGGTAGGCCTTAGGTGTGGGATGCAACTTGTGTCGACACCCTTGCGCCATCCCATCTTCTGAGTACGGCAGGCTGTGCTGGGGCGGCTGCTGCAGGTGCAGAAAACCTCAAACGGCGTAAATACAATAACCTTATCGGTAGTTACATGTTTGAGCCGTTTGGGGTTGAAACACTAGGGCCATGGGGTCCGAGCGCTCATCGAGTTTTTCGTGACATCAGCAAACAGCTGGTCGACTCTTCGCGTGACCAGAGGGCTGGGCTTTTCTTCGGTCAACGAATCAGCATTGCCATCCAACGAGGCAATGCTGCCAGCGTTCTGGGCACTTTTCCCATTGATATCGATGTAGATGAATTTTTTGATGCCCAATAAGTTCTTTTTCTACCCGTTTGTACATGTTATTATTTTTAATTTAAAGATATCTTGTTTTAATTTTAGACTATTAATCTAGATTGTATTTTTTTTATGTTATTTGATTTTTGATAACCTCAATAAGATATCTGTGTTTCCAAAATATCCAGAGCAATATATGTAACTAACTACTCTAGCGCCTTCACCTCTGTGAAAGTAGTGTTCTCTATATAACCTTTGAGTTCCACCTTAGGTAAGGATCTCTATTTTTTTTAAAAGCCTAATTATAGCCTATGTTACTCAGTGAAGAATTAGCTTTTTGGAGTTCTTAGCGGGATTTCTTTAAGTGAAGTTCAGTGGCTGTTTTAATTATTCGCGAATTGATTCCTAGTGGATATTATGATGTAAAATTGGTGTAGTTTTGTATCTCAAGTGTCTGCGCAACTGGACAATATGTAGTATCATTGAAACAGGCGCGATCTCGGTAAAATGGAGCTGAGAATTTTATTGTAGTGTTGATTACCTACCTCAGCGAAGTTTGCCGAGAAGGTTGACTTGATGCATTTGCTGGCAAACACTACAAAACAAAAAAAAAAACATTAGAATGTGTACATCTATATTCTAATGGTAAACCAAAGTTTTTACACGAAGACATGGCTTAAAGGACTTAGTATCCAAGCCAAGAATATTAACAAAAAAAAACTAGCTTTCTAATGTGTCAATTTTTATTTTAATCGTTCAAGTAGTTTTTAAGTTAAATTGTAACACGCAAACAATCAAACGAAAAATCAAATCTTTCCTCTTTATAAAATTGGTTTATATTTATATAACATCATAATCACGTTAGAACAGTTATATGAAAATGGATCTCGGGTGGGGCGCTCTGAAACACTTTATCCGTGTCGCGAATTATCGTCTCAGTACTCTGACGTCATCACCAAACTAAGCCGAATGGATCCCTTTGTCTATATTGCCGCAGGATTTACTCCCAGCTTATGACGTCACCGACGAACTTTCCACCTCCTTGACTCGTTTAATTGGGATAAGTGTCCATCTGACACTATAGGAGTACTATTTTTGGGGTCCTTAAATGCCCACATGTTTACGCTTATGCGTGGTTATGTAAGTATATAATATATTATGTATACCTACGCAGTCTGGGGCCTTACTGTTACATGACGTGTTTAAATGACAAGCGTGTGAGCAAGAAAGAGGAATGAAGCTGAACACCCTTTATTGCTCCTTTAAGGGCAGACATATGATTTTAGATGATTTTAAATCTAACATCACGTCTAAACGGCTAATCCGTATATTTTGAAATATAATTATATATTATGTTAAAGTAAACTATCTAATTTAATATACGAATATTTTTTTATTTTTTTTTTTCATAAAACTTGGTGTGATTTATTTTCTAAATTATGTCTAACACAGACAAAAAAAGCGAAGATCAGGCAAAAACCATTTTGTGTATTTTTATGAAAGTTTCACAAACTAAAAAATAAATTTAATTAACAATCTTTTGATATACGGTTTTAATTCATATTGTGTTTAATAAAAGAAGGATATTATTATTATTATTCAAATAATCTTGATGCGCGGGGAGTGACGCTAGCTCCTCTTTTGTTCACTTAGTGCTCGATTACGGAGACGCAGCGCGTTGCGCGGCGCGTCGGGCGGTCCGTCGTACATTGCTATAAGTTTGTGTTTGCGCGAGCGATGACGCGGCCCGCTGCTGCAATGTACGACAAAACACTCAACGCGCCGCGCAACGCGCCGCGCCTCTTTAAACACGGCCTTAAGGTTCAATTTATGTCGTCACATAAATCGCTTTAGGAGGTCGTGATAGGGACTCTGTGGAAAAACCAAAAGTGCTTTATTTTATAGCACATCATATGGACTCAAAATTTAGTTAGTTAGGGCAACGACTATTGGGTCAGTTCGTTAGGTACATAAAAAAAATTACGATGACAAGCTATTTTTCGTAACAAGACAGGGTTGAAGTAGACGAGCGAGGAAAAACGCCAACTCATTCATGGTGCTCGGGTAGAAAAAATCGAACCACAAAATATAAGCGCGTAATTGCCCCTCTGTAGGGTACAAAGCCGAGAATTGATTACCATTTTTCTTCTGTAGGTTTTTCCTAATCACAAAATATTATAATCAAGTTTTCGTGACAATGGCTTTTATTTTATAATGTTTAATGTAGTGGAAACATAAAAGTTGATTCATTTAATAGACAAAAAATAAGAACTGCAAACAAAATTTTAAAGTTAAAAATTGCAAAAAGAAACAGTCTTCTTGGGAATAAGACGGTGCAACCACCTCCCTGACTAATCTGTTGAACCTTAAGTTTTTTTTTTTTTTGGTACGAGATCATCTAATGACTTTTTCCGCTCTATGGCGGAGCGGCAGGGGCCTGTCAGAATATTACAGACTAAAATCATACCTATGTATCCTGGGACCACGTGTTGGTTTCCATTTGAAAAGCTATCCCTTAGTTTTAATAGGCTCTGCTGGGTTTAGCTGACATCTCTTTGAGGTGAAGTTGGCAGAATAATCACAGCACTGATTGGTTGATTTGTTTTTTACAGTAACATTGCTTATATAATTATGTAGGTACATATTTGAGGTATATATTTATTATTGTTTTTTTTTTCTTTTCCGTTTGTCTATTTATTAATTGCACCTATCATGTTAAGTTTCTACACCATCCTACTAAGGTCGACTGGTAGAAAATGCCTAAGACATTAAGTCCACCTTTGTAAAGTGTTTTGTGCATAAAGTTTGTATAAATAAATAAAATAAACATAGGTGTAGGTTTTAGTCAGTGAAAGTTTGTCTCCTGCTCCGCCCTAAAGTGGAAGAAGTCATGATGATTTACAAACCAAAAAAAAAAAAACAAAAAGTAATCCAGCGGTTACTCTTCAAACAATCCAACAACCCTGATACGACTTCTCAATAGAAATAGCGTAAAATACTGAAAAGGCTAAATACTGTTTCGATCACGCAGCCTCATTCTGAAAATGTAAAGGATCAGGGGAATTCAACAAATACCAGGTCCATTAGACCACAGTTTGACGACGACCATAAAAATATAGTCCTCGCTGTGACGTAAGCACAATGTGTCAGGTATTTAGTCCATGTGATTGATTACGCCCAAAACATGTCTCGATTGTTTTTCGATATTCATTCGTTCTGCCTATTTTTCGATACGGATCGTTATAGGCTGGTGAATCGAATACTCGAGGAAATGTAATTCGATGACATCATCACAGCTTTTAGGTCAATCAAAATTGGTTATTGATCATGCTTTAATGGTCAAGTTAAGTCATTTTGAATGGCCCTCTCATATTACTGACTAAGTTTTGCTTTCTTAGTTTCATCATTCAATATAAAAACTTAGTTAAACTAAACATGGGCGATAACAAAAGAATTGAAACTGAGTTTAGCGTAAACTAGGTTCAATTCATCGCGGTGAAACGCAAAATGAAGCTATAATCTCGATTAGTCACTCAAACTGCGTTTTGTTTGAACGAATCGCGATTAGTTTATTGATGAATTTGGCTCTTTGTCTAACTTCCAAGAACCATTCTAGAATAAAAACCGACCAAGTGCAAGTCGAAAAACGGCAAAAAAAAAAACACGTTTATAAAACAAACGTGTTTTTTTTGCCGTTTTTCGACGAGAAGCCCCCTTAAATATTTATTTCACTCTGTGTTTTTTTTTTTAGTATTTGTTGTTATAGATGCAAACCAAAATAAATCATGCATGAAAATTTCAACTGTTTAATTATCATGGTTGGTATGGAGGTAAAGCCTGGTGATAGACTTTCATACAGATAGACAGACGGACAGCGGAGTCATAGTAATAGGGATACGTTTTACCTTTTGGTAAACAGAACCCTAAAAAGTAGCCGCAAGGCATATTCGAAATTGCAAGGAGCAGCAAAACATCGATGCGTTGAGGCGTTTGGTATTACAGCGCAATGTCACGATGGGTGTTTTCGTCTGTTTTACAATTAAAACCTCACTCTCTTCTTTCGTACCACATACTTACTCTCTGTCTCATCCTCAAAATTTTAATGAGAGATTGAGTATAAAATAAAGTTTTAATCGTCACGTTTCCCAAGAAAAGGGCGCAGTGTTGCATCACTTCGCTTCAGGCATACATTCGGTGATAGAGTAGCCTGGAACCATTTTCGAAATCGGATCATTACCAACAAATATAGCATCATAAACATACAGGTATAAACAAATAAAGGTATATGTCTTTTTTTTTAAACGGCGAACTATGGAGAAAAATAAATGAATAAACATTTTGAAATAAAATACGAGTATGTATGTACAATATTCCCAAATTTTACTATGACACTGATATTATCAAGGTAAAAGTTTGTATGCTTGTATGGCTGTCTGTTATCTACTGTTTTAAACTTAGAATAAAATTGGCAACCGGGTAGAACAAACCAAGCTTGTAATTGGCAATTTAGTTATTTATTTGTGTAATAAATACGCTTGTATTGTTAAATGTAAAATGGCAGGTTAGTCTGTAAACTTTCTTAAAATGTGAAAATAATAAATAAGTAATATAATATCCCGGGTTTACCTATGTCCCCTTGAAAAAGTTTTCTATTTTCACGCGATCAAAGCCCCTGACAAAAGTTAGCACTACAAATATTATTTAAATATGATCTCAAAAAATTCTTCTGTATCGCTGTTGACTGGTAGTGTACCCAAACGACTGACAGTATTGACAAGTTTTATGTCAATACTTAATCTCTAGCTATGTTAGGTCAGCCCTTAAGTCACGAAAAGTGTCAACTACTAGCAAAGAGCTTTAAAAAGACGTCAGAAGAAATGTCTAAGTGCTCAATTACGGAGACGCGGTGCGTTGCGCGGCGCGTCGGGTGGTCCGTCGTACGTTGCCACATGTTTGTGTTTGCGCGAGCGATGACGCGGCCCGCAGCTGTAATGTACGACGAAACGCCCAACGCGCCGCGTCTCCATAAACACGGCCTTAGAAAAACTGTCATCCTGTGTCATCTAGCTTTTAATAGTAAACATGCGAATTACATTTGTAATTTATATGTTTTTACGCTATTTTCTAGAACTATTTGCGAAAATGATTGAACTCTAATGATTTACAGCGTAAAATATTTACGAAAGTAAACTGATGTTAGGTCCACTACCTCTACCATGAGTTTTAAGCAATAGTATTCGTCGCTACTCGATATCGACGCTGTAAATATTTTGTATGGCAAATTTTGCAGCGCCTCTAGCGGTCACTTGCAGAACCAAAATTAGCCATACAAAATATTTACGGCGTCGATATCGAGTAGCGACGAATACTATTGCTTTAAACTCATGGTAGAGGTACAGTCGTCCACACTAGACTGAGCGACTTACTACCTAGGTAATAAGTCTCGGATTACGATTTGTTCGCTGTATCCTGTCTATTGGTAGTATATATTTTTTGTATTAGACTATTATTATATACTAGCTGTGCCCGCAACTTCGTTCGCGTGAACGACGAAACTTATCAAAGAGTTTTTTTTTGTGTAGAACGTTATCTATCGAGCATACTTACCGGTATTAATACTTCTATCACAGCGCGGGCCTTTTGTGGCTAATTACAATAGAAACGGGGGACGTAGCCTGCGACAAACTTATTATTTGCGGTTGGTACAGTAATCGGGCTTAGGGATCGAACCGCAAAATTAAGTTTGTTTTTTATTATATATAGTTTTCCGGGACAAAAAGTACCCAATGTGGTGCCCAGGATATTAAAGAATAATTATACCAAGTTTGATCGTAATCCAACCGGTAGTTTTTGCGTAATGTCTGAACAAACAGACAGACAGACAGACAAAATTATTTTAAATCACATTTTTGGGTTCGGTGTCGGTCTAGTAACACCCCCTGCCATTTATTTTTTTGATATTTTCAATGTACAGAATTTTTACTTCTACAGATTTATTATAATTATTATTATTATAAATATATAAGTTGTTTTAAATGAAAAAACATGTCCCATTTCCGGACGAAAGGTTAGGGTTCCGTAGTTACTTTATTTACCGTCTGAGCCCTTATAGTGGGCACTATATCTGTGTCAGTTGGCAGGGAAAATCTTGTTTGTATACTGTCACATTATTATAAGGAAAACATTGACCCACCCTAGTTATAAGTTGCTGACACGATGTGTCTTTTTCACACCCCAAACATTGGCAAATTGTTACTGTCACGCTACTTTTGCGTGACATATAACTCAACAAAGTGAATTTTGTTTGTTTTTAAGTAGTATTTTGAAAACAAAAAGAGTCGGCGATAATGTAACGGTTAACGGAGTGTCTATAGCGAGTTTGTTTTAAGGGTGTTTTTTACCCGACTACGGCAAAGCCAAAGGAGGGTTATGATTTTGACCGGCTATGTACCTATGTATGTTCATCTGTTCCCTCATAGCTCCTAATCTACTTATCGGAACTCGTTATTAAAGTGTTTTGGTTGGTACCTATATAACGTGTGACTACGGCTTTTCTTTTTTTTTTGTTCTTGTTTCTCCAGTAACCTTGTTTATTTCAGTATCCCAAAATCTTGTTTACCCGACTACGACAAAAAAAAAACGATAAAAAGTATTTTTCTTTACTTTTTTTTAATATCGTGCGGATTTCATTACGCATGCGGATTTGTTTCGCATGTGTAACCTTCACAAATATCCTTTAAATACTTTCGCTCTAGACTCTAGACACTAGGTTAAACATTACATTATCGCTGACTCCCTTTGCTTTCAAAATACTACCTACTTAAAAACAAATAAAAATTCACGCGTTACCCCTAATTAAATCTCCTTTTTATACAAGTATTTATTGTAATGCATGCAATATGCACGCTGAACGCGTTTTTTTTTTTCATGCGTGATCCGCATGATATTAAACACACGCTATTCCTAACGCTATCGACACGTTTATAACATTCGGTGCTCTGATTGGTCCGCTCTTAACCAATTAGAAAGCCAAACGCGGTAAACGTTTTGGTCGCGTTGACATAAAAACAACTTGAACTCAGCTTACTAAACAGAATGAAAAATATAAACGTGTTGCGCCGACGCCACGTAACTTAGGAAAAGGGCAGGAAGATGATTTTACGCGGGGTGCCAGCTGAAAGTCATCGCTGGGTGTCTGACGCCCAGCAATTGCTGAGTTGGCGACTCTTTCGTGTCGGGAATGCTCAGCGCAACTGTATTGTTTTTCTGTCCTTTATTAATTTATTTTTTTGTTGTTGCCGCTGTATTGTATTGCCGAATAAATTCTATTCTTTTTTAAAATAATTATTTTAAATTAGCAATTAGAATTTATCTAGCATTCTACGAAGGTGCTTCTATTATTTCGGGCTTTATAGGTAGGTAGGTAGATTCAAATTTAGTTAGAACTAGCTTATAGTAATACTCGTAGCCAAAAAATCTTTCAGCATTAATTTGCACAGAATTTACCCATATTTAGACAATGATGATCAGTTGATATAATACAAGTCGCACCTTTAAGGTAATTAAATAAATACAAATTTTCAAGAAACGAGTTATGAACGCCATCTATCTTTAAATTTCGTAATACAGCTTACATTGATTACACTACACTACACGATTACTTACACTTTCTTCAAAATCCGAATTTAAAAAATAGATGGCGTTAAATTTTCCGTTACCAAACAAAATTTCGATTGGCTTACGAAATGCAGTATTGTGTCTATACCAGTTGGAACGTGTACTGTTGCGGAGTGATGACGAAGGGAAGGGAATAGTGTGATTATTTGGTCGGCTGCAGGAAAAGAAACAGGTAGGTATTTGGTTTATAAATATTAATCGGTTAAGTGTAACATTTTATTTAATCACATTTTGAATTTGATAATGAATAAATGGTAAAGTGTTATTATAAAAAATAAAACTATTTTATATAATTTTTTTCACTAAAACATATTGTTTTCTGTATTGTATAGCATACTTTAAATAAATGCCTATACTATAAAGCACCTCAAGAGGGCTCAAAATATCATGGACTAGAACGGTGTTGAGGAAAACATGACTTCTTTGTTTGTTTTTGCTCTCCTGTAAAATTTGATACTTTCGTTTAGTAACGGTTTACCTTTAGATGTATGAAGTACGATATAGTTCTTATTTTGAGATTTCACCGTAGTTTCACTCTGTATTGGCTTTTAAGTAGAAATGGGCCGTGTGTTGTTGACGTGTGATCAAAACTTCAGTTATTTAAAGTATGGTTGACAAAGACCATTTTACTCGTCCAAAGGCTACACGTACCACACGCACTTTAGAGTTAGTACTATACGTACTATCAAAGACACTTCCACCTGACCATCGCTAAGTTCATTTTTGCTTGCACTCGAAACGAAAATTTCAAAGGTTTGGCTTGGCACCGCGCCGCAGTTTTCAAGCGAATTTCTTTTTAAGTGATCAGGCAAAAATAACCGCGATGGTATCTAAAATAGGTAGAACTGTATTATTTATCAGAAAATCAAATATATTAAAATGTAAGCTTAATTGTTTTAATTGGTATGCGTTTTATATGGTTTTTTTGAAATAGGATATAAATGTGAGCGTATGTCACTATTAAATTGAAAGTTTTGGCAAGGAATTAATGAACAAAAAAAAAACAAAAAATGTAAGAGAAATAAATAATAATAAAATATAGTTACAAAAAAGCAAAGAAAAGGGGCGGCTGCTATAAGGTCTTTATTATAAACATATTCTTAATTGTACACTATACAAAATTTCAGTAGGAGCTTAAAATTAATGGACTGTAATAATGGGCGGTTTTATCGCTAAAAGCAATCTTTTACAGGTCACTTTTGGATGGATTTGACAGTGAAGGAAAAAATACGCTAGTAGTACGCGTGGTGTACTATTTACATAGGTACATCTATACAGATTTAATATTACAAACAATATAATATATCTTATACCTATACATAATATATGGTGGCAGAAAAACATGTACCTAGATTTACTTCATCATCATTCAAAGACGTCCACTGGTGGACATAGGCCTTCCCCAAGCGTCGTCACAACGACCGGTTCAGTGCGTCTCGCATCCATCGGACTCCAGCGACCCTGACCAAGTCATCGGTCCACCTTGTGGGAGGCCTTCCAATGCTGAGTCTTCCGGTACGCAGTCGCCACTCCATAACGTTTCGGACCCAACGGCCATCTGTTCTGCGTGCATTGTTAAAATGCCAAATGCCACTTAGGTGTGGAGATTCTACGTACTATGTCGGCAACCTTGGTTGTCTTGCGAATATCTTCATTTAGGTTCTTAATTACATTTACTTAACTAGTACTTTTCTCGTTATTGCGTTCATGTGAATTTTGATTATATTACAATTACCTACAAGGTCATTGACTCGTTTAATTAGAGACATTAATTTCGTACATGCATAAATCAATTCGAGTTTTAAAAAAATCCTTTATTTTTAATTTTATCTTACAAATCGATAGTGTTTCATATACACGACCAAAATTTAACGGTGTATTTCACTTCGACAGACAACATAGCACTTCTTAAAACAACACACTAATTTTTTCCTATCAAATATTCAAATGTATTTTAGAAATGCCAACATCCTTCGAAACATCTATCAAGCCAATCCGTTAACTAACAAGCAAACCTCATGACACCACGTTGCCGTCATCACAATACTTATACACAAATAAAACAAATGAACCCTCGACAACTTTTTCTCGGTGTAATCTCCTTGGCAGACGAATACATTGAGCATTCGTCTGCCAAATCCTAAGAATAACCTTCCCCAATCCCAATATCATACCATACTTAGTAAAATTTCTTTGCGTCTCGTGCCAAGTATTTGGTTCTTCACAATACAATTGACCGGGTTAACCTCGGACCCTGCATAGCTTTTAGCTACTTCAGAAAGGTGCTTTTGTGTTTGAAGATTGAAAGATACATATGTACGTCAAGTGTCCTGTTTGAAAAGGTTTTTCTCTTTGTCTGATTTAAAAAAAAGAATTGACAGCAATACGAACTAGAAGTAACGCGATTCAAATAAAAATAGGATTGACTTAGCGCCATGTTGTGACTATTTACTGATAAGTAAGCTTTTTTATTTGACTGTCTTAAAAAGTGAAAATATGATTGTGACGATTCGGACACTGTGTCCTAATCGTTGACAATTATATTTTCAGTAAGTCGATATGACGTCATAGCTGATAAAACGAAACAGGTAGGGTAAGCAAAACAAGATATTCTTTAAATTTTTGGTATAGTTTTCTATCTCAACTAAGTAGGATAACTGGACTATATCTGGAATTATTGAAATAGGCACCATCTCGGTAAAATGGAACAGTGCATTTTATTGATTACATCAATGGAGCTTGCTAAGAAGGCTGATTCAGTAGGCTGATTCAGTACATTTCCTGTATATTAGATACTGCAAAAGATTTAAAGTAACCGTAATCTGCATTAAAAATTAAATACTTACTATACTTGACACTAACCATGTAAAGCTAAAAGAAAAAATAAAGAAATCACTACCAACAAACTTATTGCAACTCAACAGGATTATATCACTCGTAACAATATGTTTTGTATTAATACATAAACTTTCGGCCCCGTCCTTCCATCCATCAGCCCCATGTGCCCTGCCCACTAGTACTTAAATGTGGCGATTTTTCGAGTTATCATTGTTACTAACTGTTACCAGGGGATGCGCCCATGTGATATTGAAAATTATCTTAAGGAAATATACTCACGGAATAAAAAGTATCATATGTGCTATTCTAGAATAGGGTTGAATATACCAAACATATACTACTCTCTCTACTCACAAACTTTCACAAATTTTTACCTTTAAAATATTAGTGTCAATATATCACAGGACCCTAAAGTCCTGGTCCATTGGAAGGCGTACGAAGAGCCGAAACCAAGTCACAGAGGCCCTTTAGATATTTTTAATGGAACGTGATGCCAACCGACGATTGTCCCTGTACGCGCAATGCTAGTGCATCCAAGGACAACCACCGGTCTGTAAAAACTATTGTGACATATGGAAAATAAAAACAATAGGGCTATGGTTTTTGGAGTCTAAGGCCGTGTTTACGTAGATGCGGCGCGTTGCGTGGCGCGTCGGGTGGCGCAGCTCGCACTAAATTCAAACATATGAAGTTTTATTAGAGGGTTTACAGTGTTTTTTATAAGTAATCTTCCAGTATTTTAAGAAGAGTGTTGTTACACACTGTTGTAAGGAATAATAAAACAATAATAAATAAATAGAGATGTCTACTTATAATAATATTTTTGTTTTCATTACAAAATCCTACTTACTAAATTTGATTTTAATAAACATTTATTTAGGGTAAAACGTTCATGTAAACAATGATTGTAAGCAAAATTCCATTGTCGGATATTTTGTACATCTAGTAAACAGCTTCTGAGAACCATAAAGTATACCAAAGGTTTATTCTGAAATGGCTGAAAGATTTGGAAGATTTATTTATTTATTTATTTATTTATTTCTCACCTTACATCTATCTTTACAGGTTTTTTTTTTAGACCCCAATGCGATAAATGCGCTATTCCTAACTAAGTTCTAACCTTACAATCTATAACTAATTACAAATAATGCATTTCTTGTGAATTCACTCTGAGTACAACAAAATAAATCCGTCTCGACAGCAATCAGGTTGAGCGTGCGAAGTGCACGCGAAAGCGGTGCCTCCCTTAAAAGATTGGTCCGGCCGCGCGGCTCAACCAGCAGGCGTGGTTGCCGTCGTCGCCACACGTACCTGTCGGGAACACATAGGCTCACCTGTTCCAAAACAATGGAATTATGTACCATTCCTCTCAATATTTTAAATATATATGAAGTAAGTGCTAGATCCCTCCTAACCCTTAATTGATTGTATCCTACCATACCTAAAATAAATAGAGTAGGATACATTAATGGATACATCGGATAAACACCGTAATATCGCATATATAAATATCTAATAAACTTATTTTGTACCTTCTCCAGCATGAGGCTATATTTAGCTTCATGCGGAGACCAAGATACATATTTGCTATTGAATATTCAATGGATTTGATATTATGTGGTGAAATTTCACTGGATTATTTTACGGATTCCGATTGACTTTTTTCAGACGAACACGAAGCGATTCGCCGCGATTAAAAAAACAATTGAAACTCTTTTGTAGTGGCCTACCTTACAAACGTGGATGCGGCCGGAAACGAGCGAAGCGAAGTTGGCGCATCTAGCTGGTTTAATATTTTCGCGCAAACTTTTGCGGCTACCGCACTGTTTATAAACAATTATAAGTAATTACTTGTGTAAAAGTAACTACTGAAGTAACAATTTGTATTCTATAGTTAAGAAAGACTAAGCGTTTTGCCTCGTCGTTTATACCGCGTACATCGAGGGACTGGACTTGGACTTACCATCAGGTAGGATTGCCGTCAAGTGCTAGTTTATAAAATATAAAAAAAAAGAAAATTGAAATTTTTAATGAAAATTTCTAACCTCAAGAAATGACTTAATAAAAATTACTTTGCAACAAATAGTTATTTGTTTATAAATACGGGTGAAAGGTTCACATGGACGAAGTAATTTCTTTGGTGTAAATGATATCATTTACTAAAAGCTAAGGAAATCATGTACTCGTATATCGATTCTGAAAATACACAAACATCAAAAAAAGCTTTTAAAAACACACTAACCACAAAAAGTAGGTAATTACTACATTTACCGGCTCATCTGCCATGAGTAATGATCTGGTAATATCCGGTTTCTGGCTCAAGTTTTACGCTTTGACTCGTACCTAGTCTATGGGCACGGACAGGGTAAGAAGCTTGTGCGGGTGCCGAAGCGAGCACGTGATGGAGCCGTCTCGCTAGCGAGCGATCATCTAGTATTTAACACTCAAGAAGGAACACGTTTAATCTTAATATACACCGTTAAATGTTGATCGTTATAATCCCGTGGAGGGTCGATTCGGTACATGAAACACTTTTGATGTGTAAACACAAAATTAAAAAATAAAATTCTATTTTTAAATACTTTCTTTAAGTAAACGTCAGCTGGGCGAGTTCAATTACCTGTAGATCATTGACTGGTTTACTTAATTAAATTAATTTGTACATGCGTATATTAATTCAAGTTTTCGAAAAAAAGGGGATTAAAACGATCAAAATTTAACGGCGTAAATTAGGGGACAAAATGTCCTCCAACATGACGCGCAACACTCAATCTATGTAACTTATATTAAATTTATCCCGCAATATTTTGCGATGCATTTACGTGACGCGGGGCATGTTATTGGACAATTGACAGCGTTGTTCATCTTGGGGCACATTTTGTCCCCTAATGAATAACAAGCTATTAAAATCGATAGCAAAACATACTGAGGAAAAGTTCAAAACCGTTGAGGTTAAAGACTATTATTTACACTTTATATTTTTACTTCTATAGAAGCCTAGATAACATCCACAAGATATCTGTGTATTCAAAATATCTGGAGAAAGATGTATAATCACATCATAATCACGTATAAGAGATTTTCATAAACTCATGAAAATGCCTCGGGTTGACCGGCCTTAATCGCGCACTCAACCACGCCCGCTACCGCGCTTGCTACCGCGCAAGCTAATGCGTCCGCTATCCACGTCCGCCACCGCTCTCGCAGCTACCCTAATCACAGTACACTCACTATGAACAAGGACAATGGGAATACGAACGAGTCTAATTTAGTGGTATACGAGTATTGTGGGCAAAAGGGAAATGTGTGTTACGAATTGGACATTTACGAACTGTTTCAAATGATCTTTTGTTCTCATTTAGGGCTTTTTATTATGGATGACAGTATCAGGGGCTGTTATTGGCTATTTTTGTCACAATATCAGTGTGTTGGTTCAAACGAAAATAAACTATTAATGAAAAAAATACTAGTAAATTGTTTAAACTATTTTTAGATATATTTTTTGTTTTAAAAATAAGGTTTTAAATAATTTTTAGCTTTACCTTTTTATTTACTCTTTTGATAAAATAATAACATGCCCGATCGGCGGCGGCGACCTCTCGCGCCAGACCCTGGTTCAGGCTATGATCCGGAGCGAATGAGAATGAGCGGCGGACTTCTCCTTATAACGATGACGAACGATGTAATGCTAGCAAAGGAGGCGGCCGCACTCGTGAGGGAACAGACATCCTCTCGGCCCGACTGCTGGATTCCTGCCCCGTTTTCCAGCCACTGTGGGCGTGGGCTTTTGAACGACTAGCAATGGTTTGCTCGCGCGTCATCGAAGGCGCCTCAAAGAGATGTCAACAAAACCGTAGGGGCCCAGTTGTGCTCACTGGGTCTATGGGCTATGACTTCTGAAAGGGAAACCCGTATTCTTAAACACTGGAGGAACATAGGTGTGGTTTTAGTCAGTAAAAGTCTGACGCACAAACACATTAAATTATTTCCAACCTCTCTCAAAAAACTTTTTTTGACCAAGTGGGAAAATACATTTCTTTATTAAATGGATGACCACAATTAAATTCAATTCTTTTTCAGTATTTGCTAAAACTTTTAAATATAAAGACAATTTGCAAATATGAAAATTTATTTTTGAAATATTAAAAATGCTTCAAAAACTTTTAATATCATTATCAAAATTCGGTTCGCTTTAGTTTTATTTTCGTCTTGCTCACCGAAATGTACGTAACGCAAAGATATTGCAATGCTGGCCGGTGGTCTAGGCAACGAATTTTATTTTAAAGTTTTAATATAAATGGAATGAATATTTTTAAGATTTGCCGTAGCTCTGGAACGTCAAAGGAATGGATGGATTTATTTTTTTCAGTAATATCTCTACTTCTCAAAGACGGGACAAAGCTCAGAAATGTTGTTTATCAATCTACCTAGCCATTTACCAACTACATTAGGCATTGCAATCAGTTCAGAATGATGCAGCTGATACTTCCATTTTCAAAACCCAGTAACTCGGTAATACGGTACCACTGGCATAACAGAACTTTCAACAAAAAAAAAAAACACCATCAAATCTGTTAAAATTAATTGCATCCGAGACCCATATTCAGGATATTAAACTTTCTAATTATGAAAACGCCGACTGCTTCGCTTTCATAATAAGCATAATACATAATTGCTGACAGCCATAAACGGTACATTTGGGTGCGTATATATCTCAATTAACATGGAGTCAAGTGACGACACTTACCTTTATCTAGAGTGTATAAGTATTTCCTGAAAAAGGAAAATAGTTCTTGAGTATTTATTGATATTCAGGTATTTGTGGGAGGAATAATAGTGGCATGAATCGATCTTTTTTTCCCCATACTTGGAACTACCCCTGTACTATAGATGTATACACAAGCATGTAAACTCACACACATAAGTTACTCAGACCCCGGAACCAATTTCTGTAAGTCATAGCTAAATATTGGTTCCGTACGACAAACAATCTTACGACAATCAGCGCAGCAGTCAATCACTAAAATACTGCACCTAAAGTAATGGGTTGCGGTGGTCTCTAACAATGGACCTCACCAGAAAGCTAAAAGTCTATGAGAGGGCTATACTCGAAGTTTCCTTACATCATCGAATGAGAAATGAAGATATCCACAGGCGAACCAAGCGTTGCCTTAAGCGAATTACTAAACTTAAGTGGCGGTGGGTATTTTTGGTGAGTAAAACTCATCCAGTGACAACTCCCGCCCTTGGGTGGAGCAGGAGATAGTGTCAGACTCTTACTGACAATAAAACCCATCCTGTTCTTACGTTACCTTTCATACCAGGGTCAAGCCTTCCTTTCTGAAGAAAATCCTCAACCCATGCAGGGTCCCTGTGGTTTGCTGACAACTCCTTGAGGCGCGCGGGAACAGTACACGCCGTCGACGACTTGAGCTCGATCCCTTCGGTTACCGACCAGGCGGATAGCGGGCTACCCATTGATCGCCGTCCGCAAGCCCGCGCCTACGATAGCCGGAAATCGCGATCGGAATCCCGGCGGCAGATGAGACATAAGCGCCGTTGCCTTTGCCTGATGCTGTCAGCCTCCTCCTTTACTGCTTTGCAGAAGGAGGCGACCGCCTGCCATCCCTCCTCACTCTAGAACGTGGCCTGTACCAAGGTCCGGCGCGAGAGATCGCCGCCGCCGATCGCCCCCACGAGGACACGGCGATGCTCTGCCCGGGCGGGGCACACTTCTACCGTGTGCTCCACCGTTTCAAGTGGCAGTGGGTAGGGAACACAATGATTGATTGGGTCGATAGGTACTAGAATGGCATATGCGTAACGGAAGACGCAGTGTTGGAAGACCTCCTATAATGTGGTCCGATGGCCTGGTGAGAGTTGTGGGAATTTCATGGATGGAAGACGCGCAGGACCGGTCGTTGTGGCTACACTTGGGGGAAATCAGTGGTGGATGCCTTTCAACTGAAATTATGATGATGATGATTGATTAGACGGGAAGCCAGCCATAACATAAGCAATGATTGTGTGGCTGGGTAGGAAAGCCACGAACCCTTTAATTTATACTCGATTAAATTTCAAAATCGGCCATCTCAAACACCGAGCCTAACATGGCCATTACTGAAACGCTAAATATTTGCAGAACCCCAATAAACCTTGACATAATGTAAACAAGACATGTGACGTCACTGGAAAGTGTTCGCCTTGATTTACATAGACGACGATTTCAACGCCATAAGGCGAAAAACAAGCCCATTATTTTTGTGACATATACTTGTAAGATTCTAGAAAATGGCTTTCATTTCGGTAATACGCTTTGTCAATGTCAAAATGTTTGTGGTTGTCCGTCAATTGTGTTTATTTATTTGACATATACTTTAGATATTCTTCAAAGAAATCTACAAAATCTATTGTGTGGTAAAAACGATTTTTTTTTTTATCGCACAATAGATTATAGGGCGTTGGTAAATATAAAGTCTAGTTTTACCAAACAAATGTTTATTTCATAATTGTTACTTTTTTAGCGGTTTGTGGTTTTAGTTAAATATTACGACCAAAATAGTCTCGAGGCAGAGTGATATTTTAAGTAGGTAATTGACTAGGTCCTCGTCACGTACCCCTCTCTTAGAGACAAAGCTTGCGTCCCTGCAGTGGGAACTTTACTACTACCTAAAGTCTTCTCAACCTTAGTTTCAGTCTTCATCATATATAATAATATTGTCATATTTTAAGTCGTTAAACCTAGAACCCCAAAATGGCGAAGCTTTTAATACGTCATTTATGTACACGAACAAAATTAGCATTTCTTTCATCGTAAGGGAAATTCAAAGAAACTCGTTAAAGAACAAACAGTACTATTACACACATTAACCCGTCGAGCAACTACATGTATAAACAAAGCAATTTTACTTGTTACGACAGTTCTACTTTGATTTTTTGAGGAGTTCCGTTTTATATACTATTCCGTTTTATATATTAACTGAAAAAACATTATATTACGATGTGATGTCACCAACATGATTGTCATGCGGACTTCGTCCCGCGTGCGGATTTGTTCCGCATGCTTATGTCTTTTTTTTATTTAAGTATTTATTGTAATGCGGGGAATAAGCTCCTGAGATGCGTGCGGGGCGGGACGGTTCCGCATGCGTGATGGAGTCCGCGTGTTAATAAGAACACCCTAAGACTAATAAGCATAAGCCTATTTATTTAAATTTTAATGTAACATAATGTGTGCGAGTTTGCTATCTCCACTTTGTCACATAAACCTTTTGAAGTTTTAGACAAGTGTTTTTTGTTGTAACGAGTGCAAATTATAAATGTATTGAACAATAAATTAAAAAAAATATATCTTTGAAGTTCATCATCAGATCAAAACAATATTTCTATAGGACCAATTCGGGAGTATAATTTTTTATTTTTTTTTATTTGATATAAACTAGTGCTTGACTGCAATCCCACCTGATATTAAGCAGTGATGCAATCGTTGATGGTGAGGCGCACTAGTTTATTAAGAGCCTATTCACTCTAGCCTTGAAGACACCTAAATTATAATCAGACGGGAAGACCACAGCAGGCAAACTGTTCCAGTCTCTCGATGTACGCGGTATAAACGACGAGGCAAAACGCTTAGTCCGTACCGTAGAAGTTTCAACAACATAAGGGTGGATATTCGCCGTACGCCGGGTTGTCCGATGACGGAATTGAGATGGCGGAATTATGTCATGTAATTTCCGCGCACACTCTCCAAAATGCATCCTGTAAAACACCGAAAGGCTGGCTACTCTACGCCTGTGCTCGAGGCTTTGTAGATTGGACTTAACCAAGTTTGGATCATCAATTAGCCTGTTCGCACGCCTATCCACCGAGTCCAAAGCTACTAGGTGGCATTTTGCAAGCACCAGCCCATATGTGACTGCAGTACTAGTAGTAGTGTATCGGTGAACATAATTAAAAAAAATATACATAAAGCCTCCTCCTTTTCGAAGGCGGTTAAAAAATGAACCACACCAAGAGAATCCAGCTTGGTTGGCATAATTTATAATTCGCAAGTTCTCACCTACGTGACCTCTGTTGGAATTTTCACTACACTACAAAGTACTCGGTTAGAACGCTGGATTACATCCGTGTGGCCCATGCTTTAAACCATTAAGCTAAGCGGTATCACGCGATATTGGAGGGGTTAAGGTAAGGTGAACAAATAACTATTATTTATTCATACAATGCGTAGGTAATTTTTGTGACTTATCATCAATCAATTACGAAAAAAAACAATATGACAGGTTTTTATATTCAAAATATGTTTTAGCGATGATCGATGTGGTATTCATCATTCATTTTAATTATTTTAAACAGTTATTAGTGGAATAAGTAGCCTCTATTCCAGGGATTCTGAACCACATGCGTGCTAGTGGTGGCATGCCGGAAAATAATTCAGGCACGCCCATTGTACGAGGTTTAACGTCTAGGTTTAACCACTTGCTATGATCACGCGCAGCCCTCGTCACACAAGTTGAACCATCATGACAGTCGACCTTGAAAGCGCAGTAACCGATTTTTGAGTCTCCATTGAAGTGGGGGGGCTGCACGTAACTTTAGCAAATGGTTCAACTTATTTGCCGCATACTATAATCGCAATGACTTTCTCTTTTATTAAATTAAATAAAAAAACGACTGTGAACAATATACGAGTATTAAAGGAATTTTAGGTTGAAAATTAAAAGTCAAAATCAAAACCTTGTTTAATTTTTTATCCATTAAATCGTAAAGTAAAATATTATTCTGCGGCATGGCATGGCAACAATATTTTTGTATATAAATTTCATATTTAAATATACAGTTTGATATATTTATTTTTTTATATATTATGTAGGATGACTGGTAATTAGTGAATGATACTTAAACAGGTGATTGTAGTCATGATAACAAACAACTTTTACTATGGGACCCGAACCGATTTCAAAAGGAAAAAACGGATCCCTTAGGCAACAAAGAAACGGGGTAGGTTTTTAGTCAGTAAGAGTCTGACACTATTTCCCGCTCCGCCCAAGGTCGGGATTTGTCATTGGATAATTTTACCTACCATGAAAAAAAAACTCTTATAAGGTCTCTTTGTTGTCCGTCTGTGTGTCTATCTATCTGTCTGTTTGTTTGTCACGACTCTTTAAGTATTTCAGGAACACGTGGAGGTACCAAGTTGAAATTAAAACGATATACCCAGGTCTGCGGTCCCTTGAAGCTGTGCAAAAATCAAACTTTTAAGTTAAAGGCAAGGAAGATGTTGATATTATCCGTATCCGTATCCAGATGCGAAATTTCATATCTTCCTTACTACGTACGTCATCGTACCAAAATGTAGTAAAGGTGATGGACGCAAACTCCCGGAACTGTTGCTAACGTACCGTAACGACCTATTCCCGGCATCCAGAAAGCTTTCAGTCAATCTCTAAACGATATTCCGAAATGGTTCAAGCTATGAGCTGACAGGTTTTATTGGCATACGTAAGGTTTTACATCACTTCTGACGTATCAGCTCGTTTTGGATCATTTCCGGGCAGACTTGGAAGAATTTATTGAAAACTGATGGACGAAAATATAATACTGAATATAATTATAAGGTCTACTATAGAAGCAAAATATATCTAATCACTCTTGCTTTGAAAGCTGATGGGTTATAGGCAACGGCAATATTATAAAGAATACAGGTGGTGGTAAAGAGTTCCACACTTAAGCTTCTTGATATTAAACTATAAAGTTTATCGAGTCAAAAACTTTTTAAATTAAAATTAAGATGGAAAGGCAATAAAAAGGTCTGCGGGTTGCGTTTTCAAATATGGAAGCAAAGATTTGTGTTTCGTACGACTAGTTGAAAATATAATATATTAACTTCTGCTAGCGGCTTCGACCACGTCAATTTCGGTTATTGCGGACGTGATGTCGAAATTAAAGACAGAATTAAAAATAGCCTATGTATGTGTTAGAGCTTAAACTTTCTCCGTAGCATCAAAATCAGTTAAGTAGCTGTTTTTATTTAAACCGCTGTTTTTTTTTGTAGGTAGAAAATCATCCAAAAATCAATCAGCGTAATAGACAGACAGGCAGAGTTACTTTCACATTTAAAATATTATTGTAAGATTAGTTCAAGTTGAGAGAGGCCTACGTCCAACAGCAGACATCTTTTGGCTAAAATGATGATGATTATGAGTTTTAGTTGTTTTTTATAGTGCTGTACCGTGTTAAGCTATAAAAGAAAGCAAAAAATATCAATTTAATCTCAAGTGCCAAGCCCAAGACATCGACGGCGTGTTGTGCATACCAGGGCCTCAAGCGCCTCAAGGAGATGTCAGCAAAACCGTAGGGGCCAGCAGGGTTGAAGCCTACTGGGTCATGGGTTCGCTTCTGAGAGGAAAACCTGGGGTCCTGAAACGCAAGCCAAAGCCTTGTGCCGGAGCCAAAGTGGGATTTAGTCAGTAAAAGTCTGACACGCCCTCCCGCTCCGCCCGAGAGCAAGAAATAGTACATTTTGATACAAGTGCAGAAAGTTTGTCATTGCGACTAAGTGTGTTATGGAGCCGAGGGCGTATCAAATCACGTTTTTAAATACACTTACGACGCGTGGGGGTTGACCCGCACCTCATGGGAGACGACGCGCGCCCCGCCTGATACGATAAACAATTTTATTACAATAAAATTGTGGCGGAGAGAGCTCGCGCTTTTTCCACACTAGTGCGGGAAATAGGCCATTGCGTGCCTAGAAGCTGTGGGATAAGTGCGGGTTTTTGAGTAAGTGTATTGAAAAGTCATTCCACCAATAGCTTATTTGCCTTGTGGTAAAAACAAATTAAGACAACATTGTAGCAGAATTTCAAACAATAATCACGTTAGCAACGTCTATTTGCAGTCGAACGATCATGAAACACGCCTAAACAGAGAACGGTAAAGGGAAACGTATTGCCAATGTGTCCGCCAGTGTAATTGATCAGATGTTGATTGAACGCACTAATGACACAGAATAAAATATGCAACAGAGACTAAACCTCGTTCTTAAAAGCATACGATAGTATTTAACGCATACTTTATTTTTTTCTAACGAAGAAAAAAATATGCTAGCAATACGTTGCCAAGTATCGCTAACATTTATTTTTAGGATTTATCTTTCTTTAACTCATTTGATGGAATTGAGGAACGCATACTACGATTAAATGCAATTGATCCTAAAAGTTGATGGAGAATACAGACATTAACAAAGAGTATTGATAGTATTTGCCTATGGGAATAGTAATCTGAGAAAGTGCAACTGTTTCATACAGTAAATTGCTTAGATTGGTCAATGAAATGCCTCTCAAATACTCAAAATTCGGTTGTATTTCAAAGACGCAGCGCTATATGTCAAGAAACACCAGACATCTCCATCGAACCAAAACCTTTAAATACTGCATGGTAGCAATGAAATTGTAAAATGTAACAACATTTCAAACAATAATCACTACTATCAAACTATTCTCTATTTCTATTTGAAGTCGTGCGATTTTGAAACACATAAACAGAGAACGATAAAGAGAAACGTTTCGCTAATGTGACTGCATATGTAATTTCTCAGATGATGATTGAACGCACTAGTGACACAGGAGGAGATAGCCAACAGAGACCAAACCACGGTCTTGAGGCATGTTATAGATACACTTACGAGCAGTTAACTTGACAGTTAACAACATCTTTTCTACGTAGTTTCATTTATTAATTTTATTTGAGATTATATAATAATAAAATTGCGACTCTCAGTGAGTTCTTTCAATTACGTGAGCATTGTCAACCGTGTTTTGTTTCAGTTCTTACATAAAACGAAGTGCGTTCTCTGTAGTTTTATCTAGTCCTGTATCACTCGACGCACGTATTTATGACTGCTGCCAATTGACCAGCTTATTGTTATTGTATTCGCTTATTAGATAGGTACACCTACTGTCGGAATATTAATTTATGTCTAGACGTACGGTTTATTGTCAGTACCAATATTGTAATAAAGTATTATTGCCTTTGTAATCAGCTTGTTTATTGTAGGCAATCTGTTAGGCATATGAAATTGTAAATATTACTAGGTTTACAAAGATACCAAGTAGGCATTTCAAATACCCATCTACTCGTAATTAGATGTAAAGATCAACCAGATCAACTTTCCAGTCATATGACATCAATGTTTTTATGTATGTGTGTGCGGAGAGCAGCGGTGACCGAATGGTAACGGCCCCTACTTCGGGTTGTAGGTCGCGGGTTCAATCCTAACCAACCGCATTACTTTGTGTAATTTATTTTATCATCTCTGCTCTCAAAACGGTGAAGAAAAACATCGTGAGGAAACCGGCATGTCCTAGAACCAAAAATTTGAAGACGTGTGACATCCACCAACCCGCATTGGGCCCGTGGTGGATCACAGCCCATTCCCTCTCTTAGAGAGTAGGCCTGAGTCCCAGCAGTGGGAACATAATAAGGCTGATGCAATGCAATGCTATGCAATGTGTGTTTGTTACTCCTACATGCATTTGCACACGAGTAGATCATTTCCTAGACTTATTTTTTTTTTGAGTGAAGCCGCTAGCTGAAACTAGTATCCAATAAAGCTAAACCACTACAAGTTAGTTTTAAGTTAATTGTAACATTTTGAGTGTTTCTGTACTAGATAATTTGGTCGATAAGTTAAAAAGAACTATTATAAACAAATTAAATAAACATGTCCAACCTATTACTGGGATTCGTTTCTAAATTAATCACACATTATCTATACCATAAATTTATTACCCGGATTAACGGCCAAGGCAAAGAAATTTTTTTTTTATACTTCGTACCGCCTAATAGTCGGTTTTTTTTTCGTTATACGATGTCCATATTTTCTCAGCGTTTAAACCTTCCATGACCATCACCAATATTTCAAGACGACAGTTAGCCAAATCGGTCCAGCCATTCTCGAGTTTTAGCGAGACTAACGAACAGCTATTCATTTTTCATTAAAAAAAAACTAGCTGACACGGCAAACTTAATACAGCCTAATAGTCGGATTTTTTTTTCGAGAATTTTTCCATATTTTCTCACCGTTTAAACCTTTCCTGGAGTATCACAAATATTTCAAGACCAAAATTGGCCAAATCAGTCCAGTCGTTCTCGAGTTTTAGCGAGACTAAGGAACAGCTATTCATTTTATATATGAGAAGACTAGCTGTCCCGGCAAACTTCGTACAGCCTAATCGTCTATTAATATCCATATTTTCTCACCGCTTAAACCTTCCCTGGACTATTACGAATATTTCAAGATCAAAATGAACCAAATCAGTCCAGCCGTTCTCGAGTTTTAGCGAGACTAACGAACAGGTAATCATTTTTATATATAACATAGGCTTTTCGACCGTCACGTCCACCGTCGTTTTCAAGTGACCTATACATAAGTGAGCCAGGATATTTAACCAGAGTCAGCCCACCAGCTCAAAAAATGTGCCTGTTGAACTGTTGAGTTTTTTTCTTTTTTGAGAAATTGTAAAATTTGAGCTTTTTAACAAAATGCTTTACTACTTAAAACTATTTGGTTTTTTGCTCTCTATATCGAACAAGAAATACAAAGACTTATTAAGATGAAACTACATGAGCTAAGCAAGCCTCAAACAGAAGCAAGATAAAATAAAGTTCTAGAAATCAAAGTAAATAGAAGAACATTATTTAAGTCAAGGCTTCACTCAAGTTATGTTAACTTTGTTTACTTAAAACATGGACGTGTCTACAGATGTCAGGTTTTCCAACTCATTTCAGTAAAATGTTTACTTTGATAGTGTAAGTTCTTCTTGAAATTTCATTTTAAAACTAAATATCTTGTTGGCCTTTCTGTTTACAACAGCTCTGAAACTACTCCGTATTAAAATTATCAGAAATTCTACCAGGAGTTTTCAGTTGAAAAATATAATTCTTGGAACCTTCTAAGAAATTACTTAGCAGGTTATTTTTCAATTTTAACATAACAAGCTGCTGCCAGTAGCGTCGTCAGCGTATAAATAGAAAATTATCCCAAGAAAATATAATTCCGGGATAAGAAGTATCCTATGTGCTATTTCAAGACATGGTCTATTTGTATATTTATTCGAGATTTTGAAAAAGTACTTTATTCTTAAATCTTTACAAATTGATAGTGTTTCATATACCGGATCAACCCTCCACGGGATTAAAACGATTAATATTAAACCGTGTAGATCTTTCTACTTCACATGACCGTATGGTCACACTACAGATGGGACAGAGAGTTCGAAAGAGTTCCAGGGTCCCGGCCTGGAACGCAAAGGATAACTGAAGAAATACAGCGATTTTTAATCAGTAAAAGTCTGACACTCTGACCTCTCGCTCTACCCATTAGTGGAAGAAGTTATTTGATTATTTCCCACTTAAAAAAAGTCACTGATGCTACTTTCCAACTTCCTCTGTAGTAATAAGTTTGTTAAAAGAAAGTTGTAGGTTTACGTCATTGAATAGCTTGCCCTTTGTAATACACAGTTTCTACGTTGAAACTCTTAATAAGAATTAAAAAAAAAAAAATTAGCTTTTATGGTTGTAAATACAGTGATATTATAGAAAATACAAAATACAAAGAAACCAATAAAAGAATAACGGACCTTTAATATAATGTTTATTTGAACTTATAATCTCAAGTCAATTCAAACATACCGCCCGGAGGACACGGTGGAGCACACGGTAGAAATTGTTGCGGTGGAGCACGGTTTGCCCCACCTGAGCAGATAATCGCCGTGTACTCGTGGGGGTAATCGGTGGCGGCGATCTCTCGCGCCGGGCCTTGGTGCAGGCCATGGTATGGAGCGAGGAGGGATGGCAGGCGGTCGCCTCCTTCTGCGGAGTAGTAGTGGTAGCTGGCCGCACAAGGCAACAGCGCTCACGCCCCAGTCTCCGCCGGGATTTCGGTCCCGATTTCTAGCCACCTTAGGCGCGGTCTTGCGGACGGCGAGCAATAGGTAGCTCGCTGTCAGGTCATCCGGTAACCGTCCAGAACAAGCCCAAGTTGTCGACGGCGCACACTGTTCCCGCGCGCCTCAAGGAGTTGTCAGCAAACCATAGGAACCCTGCAGAAGGGTTGAAGCCTACTGAGGCCAAGGGTTCACTTCTGAAAGGAAGGCTCGGTCCTAGTATGAAAGACAACTTAGGAACGGGGTGGGTTTTTTATTCAGTAAGAGTCTGACACTATCTCCTGCTCCACCCAGGGGCGTTATCATTGAGTGATTTTCACACCATAAAAAAGATAATCCAAAGATATAAATAACACTTTAAAACAACTCGTTTTAGAAAACCGCCAATTTCATAGGTAAAGACCTATTACACTGCGTTACAAATTAAAAAAAATTTTGAGTACCCGCTTTGAAATGTTATGTTTTCTTATTTATACCTATCGCTTATTAAACATACATACAAATTTTCTTTTCATCACGTCTCATTTTTCTTCTGTAAGAATGTGCCAATTTATATTAAAAATTAAAAGGCAAAAACATATTTTAAAGAAATCTAATAAAATCAACCAGAATTTTTTACATTCATCAAGTTTAATTTTATCATTTAGGTAAAAAAAACTCAAAAAAAGCCATTTTATAAAATTTTAATACAAAATATCATGAAAATTTAACTTTTTCTTTTGTGCTCTGAATGATCTTCTCGTTTTAAATACCAACAGTAATCACCTAGCATGGTTGTGTCCCAACGACCTTGAAATCGTTCCTCAAGCTTCTTTACATCCTGGTGGAACCTCTCACCCTGCTCATCACTGACCGCACCAAGATTTGATGGAAAGAAAGAAAAATGAGAATGAAGAAAGTGAATTTTTAATGACATTCTGCAACCCAACTTTTCGTATCATGTATGCCTTTAACATGTCGTTAACCAGCTGTTCCGCATTTTCAGCTCTGTGGTTCCCTAAAAACCCTTTTATAACTGCTTTAAGTGATAACCAGGCGTCAAGTTCCTTATTAGTAAGCTTTTTGTCGAAATTTGGGTCTTTCATCAATGTGCGTATTTGCGGTCCCACAAATATCCCTTCCTTGAGTTTTGCATCACTTAATTTTGAAAATACTGTCTTTAAATATAAAAATCCATCTCCCTCTTTATTCATAGCCTTCAAAAATTTTTCATCAAACCAAGTTTTATGTGGAGGGGAGGTAAAATGACATTTTTGGGATCTATCAATGGTATATGTTTCACATTAGATTTTCCGCAAACAAACTCTGACCTTTCTGGCCATACTTTTGTAGTATAGTGCTTTTCTGTGGCTCTGCTGTCCCACATACAAAGAAAACAACAGTATTTAGTAAATCCACCCTGTAATCCGAGCAAAATAGCTATAACTTTGAGATCAGCGCATATTTTCCAGCCGTAATCTTTGTATTTTATTAAATTTAATATTGATTTCATATTTTCATATGTTTCTTTTAAAACAGTTGAATATGCTATTGGTACTGATGCATACTTGTTGCCATTGTGAAGCAATACCGCTTTCAGACTTGTTTTTGAACCATCAATAAATAAACGCCAGTCTTGTGTTTGGTAAGGACTGTTCAACTCACTCATCAAAGTTTCGATATCGTTACAGTAATATATGTTTTCAAAATTTGAATAAAATGAAGCCAGTTCCTTATTACGTTTTCGTTGCACAGATACATTTGTGTTAGGAGCCAACAAATTCCACTCTTTTAATCTAGATCCTAGTAATTCAGCTTGCCTAATTGATAAATCTAAGTCTCGTATCAAATCATTCAATTCATTTTGATTTATCAGATGTGGACGGCCAAGAGAACTTGTTGAAGGTAAAAACTCGGGGTCTTCGCTGCTTTCTTCACTGTATTCTACAACATTTGGCAAATCTGGTTCTTCTGGAACCTCAATTTCATTTTTGGTGGGAGGTAAAGGAGGAGGCATTTCTTCACTGTGAGGTACTGGTTTCGACATTGAAGGAACGTCAGAATACTTGATGTTGTGCTTGATTTTCTTTGTAAAACCACGTATGTCAGTCATGCAAAAGTAGCAATCATTAAAATGATTACTAGGTTCCCGCCATAAAGCTGGTATGGCAAATGGCATTGATGTCTTGTTCCCATTGAACCAAGATATGAGAGTAGCATAGCACGAAACACAAAAAAACTTTGGTATCCATGGTTTATCTTGATTAATAGCACGTCCAAAATATAGTAAATATGCACTTTTCACTTTTTCGGAAACATTTTTCGTTTGTGATTTCACAATATACTGTCCGCAAACGTAACAAAACTT
Source organism: Leucania comma (assembly GCA_958295575.1). NCBI lineage: Eukaryota > Metazoa > Arthropoda > Insecta > Lepidoptera > Noctuidae > Leucania > Leucania comma. Next base: position 12,052,294 of record OY282480.1, on the reverse strand, counting down.
ATTTGGTGCATTTGAGCAGTTGCGACGACCACTTAGTCCAGTATTCATTTTGAATTACCAGAGGGTACCAAAATCGTGTAACGCAGTGTTATTTGCATAGCTCATTCTGGTCTCATCAGTCTACATATCTTAGTCTTTTTATTTGCTATTTCTTATTTCACCATAGCATGTAGCTATCTGTAAAACAAATCTAGAGTATCACTATAATCTATCACTTTATTTCAGATCTTCACATCTTTCAATTTATACAATGCATACAGTACGTATTGGAAAATCTCATGCATATAATAGAACGTTATGAAACGGTTCGGAGCGAGAGCAGTAGGTACTCCATTTCCTGTAGAACAAAATATCGGACGTCAATTCAAAAATCGAACACTTCGCAGTGATACTTTATTTTAAAAAGATAAAAATATCGACCTAGTTCTAGTTAAAGCTACAGATATACAGCCAAATTTATTAAAGGACATTCCCAATCTTTGTATGAGAGTTGAACCAAGTGCTGCCCAGAATGAACACAAAGTGCATTTGGTTTCTCAGGCCAAGCGCTTCAAAATCTGTCTCAGGAGTCAAGAGAAAAAATGTTTTGTTGTAAATTATTTAGTTTCGAAAATCTTAATAAATGATTTTAGCGTAATTGATTACTGACTGTAATATACAACCTTATTTTTGGTATATGCGACACCTGAATTTAGTTTGTTCAAAATCAGTTACTGAAACGATTCCAATAATTTTTAAACCATGTTATATTTTTCCCAAAAATATTTAAACAAGGTCACAAGTTGGACTCCACCGACAATAAGTACAAAACAGGTCACGGCAGGTCATAACGGGATTTAAACGCCAGCGCACAGCTGGGTGTGGGGAGCAAAACCACCCATCAGTTGCTCGGGTGGCCCGGTGACCATGTATTTTTCATAATACAGTTTTGAAATTTTGTACATAGATTCTTTACATAAAAATACAAGATAGGTATTTCAGGTTTCGCATATACTAAAATAAGGTTGTATAATCAGTAATCAATTACACTGAAAAGTATCTTTTTGTCATAAAAAGTGGTATTTTAGACTGATAATAACATAAACTGCACCCAGCAACGCCGTCTCTGTTACTGTGTTATCTGTATTATGTACAGTCAGAGGTCAAAATTTTAGCAGCACTCTACTGATTTTATTTTATTACATTTGGAAAAATTATATCAAATAAAAACATGTTTACTTATTTAATTAAACTTCAATCTGATTAAAAGTTTTGACTTAAAAATGAATATTCTGTGTTCAATTTTTTTAAGTACATTTAATGCAATACATGCACAGGCAAAAACCCTACTATTACTACATTTTTTCAAAAAAAAAAAACTGACATAAAATTAGCAATCAAAATATGTAAACTTTGCAATTTCAAAATTACACGACATATTTGCTAAATAAAAAATAAATAAATAAACAAATATTTAAAAAAAAAGACTCCTGACAATATAAACTTAAATATTATAACTATATTTTTTATAATAAACCCAACTATCTATCCAATAATAAAAAAGAGGTCGTCAGAGTATTCCTCCACATCACTGTCATCCTGAAATTTTAGGGGTCTGTAAGTCTTGAGTGAAAATTTTACTTTAACTTAAGCTTGCTCCATCCTCAGCCATCAGATCATCGCTTACCATCAGGTGAGAAGTGGTCAAATGCGTGCCTATCCACACTAAAGATGAAATATGCTCAGCAGACTGAGCACTGGTTTTTAGTTTTCACCACAATCGCTCCTGGGAGCTCTGCCATTTTTTTTTTACCATTTGATATTTATGTTCATCTTTTACAATTTGACATTGTAGATTATTTTAATTTTCTAATGTTTGTTTGTTTGTTTTTGTTTTTCTAATGTTTGACATAAATACTTTGCTAAGTATTACATTTTGTAACTATATTTTTTTTCTTTTAATACTGTGAACGTGAGGTCAATGTGGATTAGTTTTTATTTATTGTTTATCTCTTCTCTTCTCTCTTTTCTTTTCAGTAATTTTTAGCATATGTCTGGCAATTTGAGTATTTTCTGCGGCCTACCCAAATGTCCTTTCCTTGGTATTGTTCGTCAAATCGTTGAGCTCCTTAGTGTCCCGAGTTGAGTTTTGCGAATACTGACAAATACTTGCACTGACTGGACAGATCCACTCAAATCTGTATGGTTCTTTCTTCAAAAGGCCATTTCAGACAAATCTGCATTGTCCTCATGTGATTTGACCAATACATATTTACTGTATGGACTTTAAAAGAGACTTTGACCCCTGAGTTTGTTTCGGTGTTTCTTCTCAGGGTAGTCAGCAAGGAAACACCGGCCTCATCTAGTTTAAAATGACAAAAAAAAATTTTGACGTGTAAAATTGTTTTTAAAACCTACTTACAAAATAAATATCATTTATCATTTGTAGCATATTTTGCTATTTCTTATGGCGCGTCCAGACCTGGCGAACCCGCCGCGTATGTGCAAAACCCTTGCGCCGCCCGCGCTCAAGCCGTACTCGAGTGGTGCAGGAGGAGCGTCTCTCTGTATGAACACGAGTGTGCAATTAGAAACACTCGATGTGCAATTAGAGACACTCGTATTCATACAGAGACACTCGATGTATACACTGAGTGTACAGTATAAAGTGTCGTAGTCTATTCGTACCTTTATAGTTTCAGTTTCGGAATTAGCCATTCACGCCCACTCAAAACAATCACCCAAACTATTCCAAAACTACCCACTATAACTATTCCAAATTACTTATTAAATGATTATTGAATAAGTTAAACTTTGGATTTTAACTTATTCAAAAACCATTTAAAAGTAATTAAGCTAACAATATGACTTGGAGCTTTATATAATAAAAAGGATTTTAGAGCTGAATAACAACGAAATTAAAAGTTATAAGCTTATTCTAATAAAGATGAGAAATATTTTCGTTACAAATATTTGGAAGATGGGACAACTGCACTTATATTGTATATTTTTCTAATTTCCACTATGAAACTTATCTTAAATCTATTCCATTCCTATATATACAAAAAACCCTCAGATCAATAAATCTATACTATTATTATACTCGTATTAAAAGGAACTTTGTTTGCTTTTCAGTTTGTTACTTCTTCTGTATGAAACACCAGCAGACCATTCAAATAAAATTGGCCTCTCACAATAATTCCAACTACGGCCTGCTTCCCCTACTTCTTAGTTTGGTCACTGCTGACGATTGTGACCACATACTTACGATGTGCGTCAAGGATTTCCGATCTTTTCTATAGGATGGTTTAAAAGAAATACTGTGGCTTTAGAACGCAAAAGGCAACTATAGCAACACTGTCGTGTAGTCAGTCATAGCTCGACACTCTTCTGCTCTCACTACACCAAGAGCAAAAGAAAATATTTGATTTAAAAAAATGCTGTATTCTGCTGTGTGGGCCACTCGGTATTTACAACAGCTGAAGGGTCATCTTAATTATTTCTTGTCTCTCTTGTCGGTATTCTTACATAAATACCTACACTTCTTTCGTTTTGATAGCAGTAAGTTAAGGTAGACCTATGGTTATGGCGCACATCTGGGCGCGTCGGTCTCCATACATTTTATATGGCAACTAGACTTGTAGAGCTACATTAAATCTACGCCATGCGACGCAGTTCTACGTACAAATCAGGCGAGGTCTACGTGTGTGAAGCTCTAATATAGTTCCAGCTTTATGAACTTCGCAAATCAGCGACTTCGAATATTATTATCAATGGCCGCTCTAGTCTCTGCCAGAACCATTTTTATGCTCTATGGTAACGATCAAGCGGTGAATAAAACTCGTTGAACCCAGCACAATGCCTTTTATATTTCAGATCAACAGACTGAAAGCTTAGGTAAGTCATCAATACTTGTCCTGAACAGAGCTCTTAGAGAAAATTCATCATTGAAAACATAATCTAGTTTAAACTTTCTTTAAATTATTTCTACATCTGGAGATTTTATTATTCATTGTTAGGTCTGCGTTCAATTTAGAGTAACAAGATGTTTTAAAGGTATTTGTTTGGATAAAATTTAAAAGGATAATTTTAGCAAAAATGTGTTTTGTTTTTAAATAACAGATATATAAATGAAAACATTGTCTAGTTGATTAAAAAATTTCCTTTTATTTTCAAGTGATCGAAGCGAGTACTGAGTATAGGTAAATACATAAATGTTTTTCAGAATCAGAATCAGAATCAGAATTTTATTTGTAAAACATAGGTGTTAGGTCCAAGCAACCGAACACCTGCTAAACAATGTTCAAATATTTAATTTGTCTAGCAAAATAGTTCCCAAAGTTAACTGAACCATGACCCACCTAAAAACTTACCAAACAGAACTCTGAAAAAAAAAGAAAGCATAACTACAGGCCTATTTAAAATAGCAATTAGAATTTAAAAAAAAAAACCTGGCATGTACGAGTCGAACTCACACACCAAAGGTTCCGTAAAAACAAATTTATTTATTTAAAGATTTTAATTACCGGATCGAGACGATTTTTTCGAATCGCAAAAAAAGATTTTCTTTTTTAGTGTCGTAACTACAAAACTGTGTTCAGTTTTATTTCTATATTTGTGCTTTAGGACTGCTCCATGGCAAACTTCAGGATTCCAGGGCAACGGAAAGTACCCTATGAATTTTGGTTCCTCTGAGAGTGTCGAAATGTATGTTTTTTGCTCTGAGAGTGTCGAAATATATGTTTTGGCTGTATCTTCTTTTTTTGTCAACTAGAAGTTTGACTATTTTACAGTTTCTAGGAACCGCAGACTTGAGTACATAGTTTTAATTTCAACTCGATACTTTCACGCGTTCCCGAGACAAAGGCTCTTGACAGACAGACAGACAGAAAAACAGACGGACAACAAAGAGTATAAGGGTTCCGTTTTTTTTTTCTTTTTGATGTATGGAACCCTAAAAAAAAGATAAATTCGAACGATGCACTTACAAGCTCTCCATGTTGTTTATGTACATTTAATAAATACAGGCACTATTTCAAAAAAAAAAAGAATGTCTTTGTAACTCAGGCATTCGTTTTCAGGGTGCATTTAATAATCCTTTGAGACTCTCCAGAGAGTGACTTATACCTAGTTTGAGAAATTTTGATCTAGAATTCTAGAGCTTTCTTTTCCAGACCAAAATTGAAAAATTCTTGAAAATATCGATTATTTTATACGAAAGAGGGACGAAACTTAAATTTAATCTATGCGGGCTATTAAGCGCAACTAATCCGGTGCGGTTTACGTAAATTCAACGCGATGCGGCGTCTATGTCCTACGGGCGCCGCAGTAATTAGTGCGGAAATATCAAACCAACTACATTTGTCTGCTTCGATTCGCTCATCGCCGCACCGAAGTCACGTGACATTGGTCACGTAGGCTACTACGATAGACTATGAATTGTGTGATCCAATCGCATCGCTTCAAATCAGCAGGACACTGCGTTAGCGTCACGTAGCAACGTCAACTTTTATAATTTGACATAGTGGAAATTTAAAATTACTTCAACAATACAGTGTGAATGCATTTGCAATTTCGCATATCATTATGTAGGGAGCACAGCAGCGGTTGGTTACCGCTGTTTCGCTTTATATTTTACACTCCCACGTTGATCATTAAAGATTTATTAATATACCGACGATGTCTGTATAAATTGTGTCTTGTGTTTGCAGAATCTCCATATTCAAACAGTTAAATTAATAATTTTGGTTATTACTGGGGCCCAAGTATGCTATTTTTGTAAATTCGACATTCCAACACAATCCCATTGTCATTTAGGTAAAAGTTCTTAATCTACTAAATCATAATGTTCCATCATTGGTCGGTTATTGGTCTCGTAAACGAATGGTGGTAGAATGACTTTGTCGTATTCAGACAAATCTAATGGTAAGTCACTAATCAAAGAAACTGACAAAATTTTAACAGATTACCCCATAAGTCAGAAATTCATTTGTCATTATGAACGAGATTACGATTTCTTTCAATGGTGTGTCAGTGATTGACTGTTGGAAAGTCATAGTGACGCCATTATATTAGTAGATTACCAAACTTATCAAAATCAACCATGATCAAATCAATGATAGCCGATTCTGACACTATTGTAATAGCAGACTTGAGGCCCAGGTATGTTGCTTAATACAAAATTATAAAGCAAAATTATACAGTTAAAATATTTTACTACGTATAGCTACACCAAGCTAATAATAAAACTATTAAAATCTTTAGTTACGAAGCAATTTTTCTTTAGGAAAAATGGAAATAAATAATAAAAATAACAATCAAGCTTTCTGTATCAAGCCCTGATCCAACCGAAAGCCTCTTAAGGTGTTGTTCGAGGCTCGTGGCTATTAAGCTACGCTTACACGTCTATGGATACAATGAACGCAAGTCAAATCTAATACAATAGATTTTGTTATAAAAAGTTTATTTTTTTCTCTATTACTCAAAGGTTTATGGGGATAAAACTCAACTTAGAGTTAAGACACGTATATAACTACTATTTACTATTTTAATATTAATTGTACCATCGCGGTCATTTTTGCCTGATCACTTAATAATTTTTTTTTGAAAACAGCGGAGCGGTTCTTTGAAGATTTCGTTTCAAGTGCAAGCAAAAATGAACTTAGCGGTGGTCGCCGTGTCCTCGTGGGGGCGATCGGCGGCAGCGATCTCTCTCGCCGGGCCTTGGTTCAGGCCATGGTCCGTAGCGAGGAGGGATGGCAGGCGGTCTCCTCCTTCTGCGAAGCAGTAATGCTAGCAAAGGAGGAGGCCGACCGCATCAGGCAGTGGCAACGGGGCGCTCACCCCAGCCGCCGCCGGGATTCCGATCCCGATTTCCGGCCACCGTAGGCGCGGGCTTGCAGACGGCGTGCAATGGGTAGCACGCTGTCCGATCGTCCGGTAACATACCGGACCGAGCCCAAGTCGTCGACGGCGCGTTCTGTTCCCGCGCGCCTCAAGAAGCTGTCAGCAAACCGTAGAGGCCCAGCCTGCTAGCTGCAGGCAGGCAGATTCGAAGCCCGCTGGGGTTAAGGGCCGTTTTCTAAGAGGAAGGCTCAGCCCCGGCACTATAGGCAACGAAGGAACGGGGTAGGTTTTTAGTCAGTAAGAGTCTGACACTACTTCCCGCTCCACCCAAGGGTGGGATTTGTCATTGGATGATTTTACCTACCATAAAAAAAAACTTAGCGGTGGTCAGACGGAAGTGTCTTTGATAGTACAATAAAGACTTAAGAAGAATTAAGATTTTTATACAACCACAACAATCGTTTTTGTAGATAGGTAATAAAATACTGATTAGATCAAATAAATATTCGAGCGTCGGCAAATTATTTAATACCATTCAGATGAAACAAAAAAGATCAGTTGAAAAGCGTTGCGTAGCATTTGATATCAGAGGAATGTATTACAAAGGAGAACAAAGGACTGGAATTTGCGCTAGATATCAGAATATTTTAGATTTTTACAACTTTCTTGACATAACACAGCTTTTTTTTATAAATTCCCGAATAGTTGGTAATAAAATACCAAAGACTGCTAAAGTGAAAAGAATATTAAAATAGCTGAATTTCAAAGGTATATAACTCATCATTTCAGCCGAAGGACGTCCATTGTTGGTCATAGGCCTCTTTAAAGTATCGTCACAACGAACGGTCCTGTGCTTCTCGCATCCATCGCATTCCCGCGGCTCTCACCAGGTCATCGGTCCACCTTGTGGGAGGCCTTCCAACACTGCGTTTTCCGGTGCACGATCTTTTGGCCCTATTGACCATCCGTTCTACGAGCAATGTGCCCTGCCTACTGCCACTTAAGTTAGGCGATTCTTCGGGCTATGTCGACCATGCTTTTTCTGCGGATATCGTCATTCCTGATGAGATCCCGCAAGGTAAATTCGAGCATAATATGTAACTACTTATACATTACAAATGTGAAATAGTGGTGAAACGCGAGCCCATCAATAATAAAAAGTACTCTTCGAAGAAGGTCGATTAAAATTAAACTTTCTTGTTGAAAATGAATCGAATTAAAGTTGTAAAAGCCTAAGCGTGGGTCGTTACACGATTTTCACGAAACGTAACGTAACCAGTGACGTCGAAGGCGTCACCGGTCTTGAAAACACGTTATTTATGTAACTAGTTATTTTTCAAAATTGTGATTCTGTTGTAGTATGACAGTTATTCACGAAACGATAGAACAGAATAATACGTAACACAAACTAAGTTTTTGGAACAAATACGTTTTTGTAGTTACAGTATAACTAAATTTTTTGAAGCCGCTACAATTGTTATTCAAAAATGAGTATCACTCACATCAAATTAAACTAATCTTTATGAGTAAAGCAATAATGTATGAGTACCGCATTATAATATTGTCTCCTTTTCATTTGCGGTAGTTGGTCAGCGTGTCTTGTTCGTACTCGTAACGCTCCGTTTCTCCCAATTTCAATTTCATTCAGTCACTGTATTAGCTTTGTAACTTACAAAATCAAGTGTTACGAAAATCACTAGTTCACTACGTTTCGTTTATGCTCGAAACTAGCTACTCGGTTATATGTCTCGTAGCCAGTTACTGTAAACAGTGCCGTGATTTAACGCCCATACCTATTAAAAAGCCCATTTTAACTTAATTTTCCATGTACTTAAGCGTAACACTAAAAAATTAATCTCAAACGCATTAAGATGTTTTCACGAAAAAGTTTCTAAATTGAGCCTAAAAAGCTTGTGACTGATTTTTTTTTCTTTTTAACAAGAAATATTAATATCTTATCGTTTTAAAGTTTATATTCACAACGTGGTCTTGTCTTCTCATAAGTGTAACACGTGCTTAGAAAATAAGGTGTTGCTTTTCTAAAGCTTGAGTTAACGAAGATAAAAACAAAAAAAAAAGGCTTTAATGAATTTACTTTGAACAGGTAATATCTTTCTTTTTAAGTTATCGGTTCACCCACACATATAATTGAACATTTAAATTTATTACGGTGTTGATTACTTTTTTTTTGTATGTATGCCTAAATATAAATAAAATGCACTCATGCACACACACAAACCACAAATCTGCTGTTAAAATGATTAATAAGTACATAATTATATGTTACTCTTTTTTAAAGAGGAAAATCATCACATGACTTCTCCCTCACTGGGTGGAGCGAGTGTCAGGCTTTTAAAACAAAAGAGAGATAGTAAAGAAGACAATCTACACACAAAGCGCGCTCGGGCAATGCACACATAGACACGGCTCACGGACACGATACCCCAGCACGCTCAAACCAGTGCGAGCTCGAGTGTTACCCGTTTGAAACACGCCTCTATAAACTCTTTTGTGCAATAATGGAGCAACGAAAAAATGTTATTATTACTGTTCAGTAGACGGTTGTTTAAATTCAACATTATATAGTAAATTATCGTTTTTCAAGCTACCAGTTGCTTCAGATGGATAAGTGGGTATTTGAAGGTTGATTTAACGTAACGCAGAACAGTTGGGTAGTACCCCGGTGGCCAATTTACATTAAGTAGGTATTTTCGCCGCGCCCAGGCGCGCACGGACAGAGCGGCGCTGGCGGCGACCCTAGCGCGACCTAGCGCGAGCTTAGGTATGAAAAGTGAAGTTAGTATATTCATGAGATTGTCTTCTGTACCTATCTATTTTGTGGTTTTACTGACTAAAACCCCGTGTTTATTCAGTCGCCTTTGGCGTTCTAAGGTTGTGGTGACTCTTCCGGACAATCTCGCAGCCCCTGACTACAAGTCACCGAAATCATCAAATAACTTCTACTACTCCAGTGGAGGTGGATTGAATGTCAGTGGTGGAGAGAGTAAAAGTGGGATAGGCTTTTACTTATTAACTAATACCTACCTGCGTCAACTAAATCGTACTGAGAGAATTCTAATCTAGCTTATGGCAGACCGTTAAGAGCATTAAGATTATAATCATAATTTAAAGCAAATGCATGAGTTAGAGGTGTACTTTTATGTTAACTTAATGAGTACCTTGTGCGTATATCACACTAATTATTATAGGCAAAAGTTTGTGAATTTGTGTGTGCATGTTAGTATGTTTGTTACTTCTTCACACTCGAACGGCTGAATGGCTTTGGATGGGCACACAGATAGACTATGTTTTATAATTATAACACTTATGATAATTTTTATCCCGGAGGCATGTTCCCTTGAGACAATTTTCTACCTTCACAAGGGATGTAGAACTCACTGAGTGTTGGAACTCAAAACCCGGATATATCTCGGAAGGTCATGAAAGCCTGGAAAATACTAACAGACTTACAGAAAGATGACGTCATTGCATAACGCCATCTATCAAACGAATTATGAACTAATTAGATATATACGCCGTCTATGCGAAAATAACCAATGACCTATTTATTTTTGTTACTCGAATTGTTTAATTTAGTTTTAATTCAAATTGACCAATGACTGTGTATCCCCTTTGACCTTTGTATATTGACCCTAATAACTTATTGGAATGTGTTTTTGTCTTATCTGTTTGGTTTTTAGTTTGTGATTTTTTAATTATTCTAGTTTACAGCGGTTACATGTGCATACTGTGGTCTCCTGTAACTGAAGGAGCACACGTTAAAGGACCCCATGACTAAAGATTTCTACTGTATCTGTGTGACCTTTGTTGGAGACTTTTTTGTTTTTTTTTTTTTTTTTTTGGTTGTGGGTAAAATCATCCAATGACATCTAGATAGTGTCAGACTCTTACTGACTAAAAACCCACCCCGTTCCTTCGTGGCCTTAGATACCAGGGCCGGGCTTTCCTTTCGGAAGCAGTTGGAGATCCAAATAAATAAATAAATAAAAAATGGTGGGTGTTAGAACTAACGTGAATGCGGGTAAAGCCACTGGCAGCAGCTATAAGTGTTGGCATGAAAAAGAGTGATTCTATTTCTTTTTGTTTTTTGTTGTTTTTTTTTTCTTTTTCCGATTTTTTATGCGAGAATATTCAGTGGTATATACAGAGAATATGTAGTGGTGTATATAGATGGTATATTTCGTAGTTCACTCTGTAGTAACTAACTAGCCACAATGGCCAGATCACATGTTATTGTTTTGAAATCGCTACACATAGAAACTAATCTGGAACAAATCGTCAAAGGAAATAATAGCCGCCATTTTCAGTAAAAAATTCTGCCTAGCTCATTACGGTCCATTGTTAGTGTATCCAAAATTCTACCCAAGCATAGTTTTTGATTTAATAACAAATATTCGACTAGATTTATATCACCCAATGTACACCATTAACCTTCACAGCTCGGCGAATAGCACACAATTGATTAGTCTCCGAATTCATGTGATGAACGCAATCATATTTTATTGGCCTCAAACAGATCAAATCATATTTATTGGCTTGTGATGAAACATTCTAGATTTTTTTATCTTATACGCATTCTTTCTACCATCCCTTATTCATGCTATGGATGTAAACCTCATTTATATGGTAACTAGCTTTACTTACAAATTCAAATTTAATCACGATCTGAACCAAATTTGATTTTTGCTCTATCATCAAAAATAGGCATAAAATTTGCATACTAATATCAACGCAGTGTGTTGCGTTTATCGACTCGTAAAATTTAACCTTTTGTCAGTCAATGTTTAATGAATGAATCTTGTAATTATTGTGACCAAATTCGCTATCACTTTTTTTCTTTACGTATACACCGTTAAATTTTGGTCGTTTTAATCCCATGGAGGGTCGATTCGGTACATGAAACACTATCGATTTATAAAGATAAAATAAAAATAAGGTATTTTTTTTCTAAAACTCAAATTAATAGACGCATGTACGAAATTAATTTCTTTGAGTAAACGAGTCAATGACCTTGAAGGGAGTTGTCGGTCGTTGCGTACTAACTACCTAATCATTGGCTTCGATCAGCTGACGTTTATTTAAATTAATTTCATACATGCGTAAATTAATTCGAGTTTAAAAAAAAGTACTTTATTTTTAATTTTTTATCTTTACAAATCGATAGGGTTTCATGTACCGAATCAACCCTCCGCGGGATTAAAACGACCAACATTTAACGGTGTATAATCAGCATCATCATCAATTAAGTCGAAAATCGTCTACTTTTCGATCGACATTGTTCCCCCCAAGTGTGACAGCGATCGGTCTTTTGCATCTCGCATTCATCGAATTCGTATCCCTCACCAGGTCACCCATCCACCTTTCGGAAGGCCTTCTAACGCTGTGTCTTCAGTTACGTGGTCAGCACTCTAGAACCTTTCGGCCCCGTCAACTATCTGTTCTGAGAGCAATGTACCCTGCCCACTGCCACTTAAGTTTGGCGATTTTCTTTCTTATACTGTCGCAGTAACTTATAGAGCTGTAGGCACCTGATTAAATGTGATTTTAATAGCTGTTTATTTTTGAGTCGAATCATGTCGTTTTAGGTCTCTTAACCCACCGTAGGGTTAAGTTTTAAAGTCAACCCAAACTGAGTAGCTAAATATTTTCCTAGCGACCCGTCCCAGCATCGCACAAATGTTGGAAACCTTTGAAGTTCTCGGCTGTTCTCTACTATATGTACTATATTTGTAAGTATTATAGAAGTCAAACTTTCTCATGAGTTTCTCTATCTATTGGTAAAAACTGTTTGTAAAACTGTTCAGTATTTTTGGAGTTTATTGCAATCATACAGATAGACTAATTATAGTTTATTAGTCTGTCTGTATGATTGCAATTAACTCCTCAGTGCGCATTAACATTAACGATTGCATCACTGCTTACCATCAGGTGGGATTGCAGTCAGGCACTAGATTTATCATTAAAAAAAAAGACGTTTTGAAGAACTTTGGTTTATAATAATTGTAAGGATACTACTAAAAATCAATTAGGTACGCACGCTATGTGCCCATGGTATAGTAATCGAATCCATTGGATATCCGAATACAAACAAGATCAATCACCATCCATCAAAAATAATTATTTCTTTACGAAAGTAGATACGCACCTGTTGGTTTTCCGTCGTCTTATAATAAAATAACATCACGCCTTTTTACAAAAGGCCGTGTTTACAGAGACGCGGCGCGTTGCGCGTTTCGTCGTATATTAAGGCATTGTACTACGGACCGCCCGACGCGCCGCCTAACGCGCCGCGTCTCTGTAATCGAGCACCAAGGGTTCATGTTTCACTTTGATTACATTTTTTATCATATTTGCCTTCTTCATAAGGCGGTGCCCACATCCGAGTCAAATCGTTATTGTCAGTCACATATTTTTCTCTCGTATAAAAATGACTTATTATGTAAATTTTTGTCTGGTTTCACTCTGTAACCTTTTGGATATAATATTTGCATACCGTCATCTAAAGATTGTTACCGTAACGAGGTAATACAAAATCTATGTTTTTGAAAGTATCTCTGGAAATATAGTACTGAGCCTATTATGAAAAACCTGTTACTGATGAAAGCTTCATACACACTGATACTGAGACTCATAGGCTACTGTTATTCCGGTGGAATAAAATTTTCCTGTGGAATTCAGGACACGGGCATCTGTCATTCAAATTATTGTGGGACATGTCACCGAAGTGAAACCGCGAAAAAAGGCTATGCTTTTACATAGAGACAAAGTTTACCTGAAGCTATAAAAAAACATAACTTTTTTATACCGACTTCCAGCGCCTATTTGACAGTATTAGTTATAAGATATAGCTATGGAGAAATAAGATCATATTTATTGCCATCCGCACAGATTACCTATTGGTTTTAAAAGCGATTTGTAGCAGTATATTAATAACTAAGAAATAATGGACTATTTATAAAAAATATAAAATAAACTTTAATTTATTTTACCTAATGCCATGTTTTTGAAAACGGTCGCTATTGGCTGAATCTGTTTAAATGTCACAAATCTGAAAATATGTCTGTCATCGGCTGCTATGTCTTTAGGATATATATATATATAAATATATGTGTATATATATGAGATGGATGGATGGATGAAATGGCGACAGGTCACGGGAACAACTTGTGACCCACGGATGCCACTCAAGTTGAAGGGTAAAATTTACAAGTCCGTGATAAGACCTGTCATACTGTATGGATCAGAATGTTGGGCTGTGAAAAAGATGGATGAAAAAAGACTGCATGTAGCGGAGATGAGAATGTTGAGATGGATGTGTGGTGTGACGAAAATGGATAAAGTGAGAAATGAGTATATTAGAGGAAGTTTGAAAGTGGCGCCAGTGACTGAAAAGTTGAAAGGAAATCGTTTGTCTTGGTATGGTCATGTGAAGAGGAGGGATGGAACACATGTTACTAAAAGAGTTCTGAGTTTACAAGTACATGGATGGAGAAGAAGAGGGAGGCCGAAGAAGAGATGGATGGATTGTGTGAGGAGTGATATGAAAGAAAAGGAAGTTAGTGATAGTGTGACGGCTGACAGGATAGAGTGGAAGAAAAAAACATGTTGCGCCGACCCCAAGTAATATGGGACAAGGGCAGGAAGAAGAAGTGTATATATATGAGATCCTTGGCTGCTATTCCTTTGTGTGCCTATGTTTATTTACTAGCGTGTGACGTTTCCGAATAAAATTTGACGTCAAATGTGGCGTTTTGCTGGCTTATTTGAATAATACAAATTTATATGCTATTTTTTATGTTAATATTTACAAACACTTTTTTGGACTCTTTAAATAATAATTCATAATATTAAATCGATTCCAAAAATCAGTCAAATAGCCTATTCTTATCTAGTGTAAAACTAATTTCAATAATTATTAACATAATGTAATTAGGTAGAAGGTGCCGTATGTATCTTCGTCACATTAAATAGACCGGTATGTACGTGTATAATACCAAATGTATTCTTTTTATGAGCGGTCCCAATTTGTCGTGTTAACTCACTGAAAGCCAATATAATAAGAGGCTAAATCCTTGAACGTGTCAAATCATATGGAGGATATAATATACAATACAGAAATGATTGTAGGGGCTTTGCATTACTCTTTCATACGATATGTGTTATATTTTTATGTTTTTTACTTTTCATTTTATTTCTGTTGTAAACCCAATACTTATTTTTTTTTCTTTTTTGCTATTTATTTTTTTCTTTTCTGTGATTTCTTTTTCTTTTTTTTAGGATTCTGATTTTATTAAGTTATAGACCTGATTTTTATATTTAAACGTTTTTTACAGCGCCTCTCATAGCGTAAGTAAACATAATACTTTCGCCTAAGGGTTTGTTGACGAAGACGCGGTGCGTTGCGTGGCACGTTGGGCGGGCGTCGTACATTGTCATATGTTTTTGTTTGCGCGGGCGATGACGCGGCCCGCTGCTGCAATGTACGACAAACGCCCAACGCGCTGCATCTCCGTAAACACGGCCTAAGTAACAATACTTCTGGCATTAAAGTATCCTATGTCTAGAACATGCTCTACCTGTGTGCTGTGAGTAAATTTCATCAAGTTCAGTGGTTTGAGCAAGTAGTAGTAACAAACATACATACCTACAAACATCCATCTTTGTAATATTTTAGTGTGATTATTTAATATGATACTGTGATTCATGTTTCCAACAGGTAAAGCTAAAGGGCCTCCAGCCCCTTACACCGAACATTGAACCTTCAATCCGGAACATGACAGAAATAGGCGTCGTATGGTTCACCGCATATCATACGTGCGATCTCCTTCACCCTTTAGCACCTTTAAGCACGCTTGAATTGTACGTGGTACAGTTCAAGCGTGGGAGGTGGGGGAACATACCCTTTAGTTATTATCGTCGTAATTATGACTGATCTCTAAAGCATGGACCAGAAGGTTGTAATCCAGCATTCCAATAGAAGTCACCCTGGTTGTAGCTTGGTTTGTGTGTTTGGACTATGTCGCGCCTACAAGTATGTAATCCACGCGCCAACACGTTCACAAATCAATCACAGTGGTAGAAACTGTGGTTGGGATAACACGCTCCCCAACCAAGGGCGTTGAAGGTCATGGATTACAACTGCTGTCTACAAGGATTGAAACTAGGAAGGTCACCCCTGATGGCACGCTGGATTGCAACCGTCTGTTCCATGCTTTATACAATGTGGGTAGTAGATATTCCTGAGTTATAGAGCAACTTAGTTGGACCAAAAAATTTAATCCCTCATAGCCCTCGTTATATCCACTTAATTAGAGAGTTGGCAAAATCCGCTTTTTACAAATTAAGAACCATTATTATGTTTGCCTTACCCCAATTTATGTTGGTCAGTATAACATGTGTTCTTCCATTCTTCATTTGTAGGAAAACAAATGAGGTTATTTAGTTTTTACTAGCTTCTAGGGCCGGTTTGGCCTACATAACAGTCGAAATGAATCTGAAGGGAACGTACTTTTTTGGATTGACCAAATTTCCATTAACTTCTCTGACTCTAGCTAAAGTGAATGGGTTTTTTTATGGTAGGTAAAATCATCCAATGACAAATCCCGCCCTTACTGACTAAAAACCTATCCCGTTCCTTCGTTACCTATTATACCGGGGCTCAGCCTTCCTCTCGGAAAACGGCCCTTGACCCCAGCAGGCTTCGACCCTGCCTGCCTGCAGCTAGCGGGCTGAGCCTCTATGGTTCACTGACAGCTCCTTGAGGCGCGCGGGAACAGTACGCGCCGTCGACGACTTGGGCTCGGTTCGGTCGGTTACCGGACGATCGGACAGCGTGCTACCCATTGCACGCCGTCCGCAAGCCCGCGCCCACGGTGTAGTTACCCAGGTAAAAGTAAAAATCTGGCGGGCATGCCAGACTTTTATTTTTACTTTTACCTGAGTTATTTCAGTTACTCTTTACGTTTCAGAGCCACGGTAATGCATTCGAACATTCCTACAGTTATTTTTTTCCGCCTAGGCTTCCTAATGAGCTTGATTGTTGTGAATAGACACTATCACATCCTGCCAGAAAAAGACGTACAAGTTGAGAGCAAGAAAGAGTTATATCTTTTTCACTTTCATTGTTTTTTTGATAAACATAGAAAAAAAAAATCATAAAATACGTAGAAAACTTAAATATAAACTAAACTATAAATACTTTTACACTAAACCTAACTATGTACATACATTTCATTGTAAATTTCTCATTCTTGAAATTTCACAGTCTAGTCTTGTCTTACTCAACATTGGAATCACCAATTGCCGCCTTAAAAGTTTCACTTTATAAACTCTTAAATAAAAGGATTATGAAAATGTGTAGGGTGACTGGTAATTAGTGAACGATACTTAAACACGTGATTGTAGTCATGATAACAAACAACTTTTACTATGGGACTAAACCAAAAATCGCGAAAAAAAATCTGCTGGTCAGTACATTAAAATTTGTGTTCGCCTAACTGGTCAAAATTTACTGAACTTGGCTGATTTTTTTCGCGATTTCAGGTTTGGTCCCATAGTAAAAGTTGTTTGTTATCATGACTACAATCACGTGTTTAAGTATCGTTCGCTAATTACCAGTCACCCTATATATTAAACCGCGGTGAATCCCAGTCGTTTGTGCTTTTTTTATTTGATCTGTTTCTTTCAATTTTGTATGACCCGGGTTTTAATAAAAACATTAAAAATATATAGCTACCATGATAGCATGGTAGCTCATAGTGACGTTACTGTGAAAGGAAAAATATTCAGGCGAAAAAGCCATCAAGAGCTGATACTAGACGGATCGATAATCGATGACCGCATACATCAACGACAGCTTGGTTTTACAGATTTCAATGTATAAATAGGTGTTTAAAGTGATATAATGTACCCTTTGACTAGTATGTTTTACAGTGATTTTTTAACTTTTCGTACTGATATAGTTAGGTTAGGTTAGGTTAGGTTATAGTAATTTCACTTAACTTATAACTATAGGCGTAAGCGTGCGTGACGTCACACAAAAAAATTGAACCTTCAATCTAATTCAGTCTTATTTGAAACGGATTTTTGTTTGAATATTTAAATACTCTAGCAATTTTTCCGCACAAAATGAACTAGGGTGAAGAAAAAATAAGAATGCCCAAAAGAAAAACAAGGAGGGCCAGCAATTTATATTCAATCCTCCCGAATCTCGGAACATTAAAACAATATTGACATTAAGCTCGACTTTATGGCAACCATAGATAAAGAGAATGGACTGAGCGTTTCCTATTTAGGTATTAAGTGAATACGAGAAGAAAAGTGTTTGAGAGATGAAGTAATTGTGTCGTAACTTCGTGCTACTTGAATTATTGTAAGCGTTGTAAGTGTGATGGTGAAATAGATACATATTTAATACCAGCAACACAGCTTAATTTTTAGCACGGGTCTTGGATTGGATCGGGCCTCCACTGTAACACTAAGTGATTAGTCTTATTTAGGTTAATATGTACTCATCATTGTGTTGAATAAATTGAAGTTTTTTTTTTTTAATTCTGGTTGGGCTACGTCATATGTTTACTGTGTAACCTTTGTCAGAACAATTTAATAAAGAGACAAGTATTGGTCGCACAGTTGTTTTGTCTCTTTTCGCGTAGTGTTGGATTTTGTAAGGACATATTTATAATATGTTCAGTTCATTCTCTATGTCTAAAATACGGGACTTATTCTGTTTCGGGTTGGTCGATCGTCGCGTCCCCGCTTGACATCATATTACAACAAATGACACTGATCTCTCTTTATAGGGTTTTATGGATTTCACATGTCGATGTTTATTTACAAGATGTCTTGAAGTAAATTGATTGTTTGGGCAAACGTCATGTCATTGGTCTGCGGTTGTGTCGCATTGAAAAAAAATATAATGTTTATTTAACCAGTTGTAACCTAAGCGGACGCCGGCGTCCTCGCGTGTTTTAACAGTAAAATAAATAAACGTAGGTTCCTACAGATGACACTTTTATTGACGTTCGGCACCGATTGGCTCTCAATCAGAGAACCAAACGCGGAAAACGTATCGATACGTTTTAACGTGAAAACAATTCACACTAAGTATAATGTTAAAGTTTTAGCAGATTGACACTGGACCTTGTAAATGTGTCTACTCGCTTCGACCCAATCAAAGGCTTCGGTTCTTTCAAATAATTCAGGCGGAATATAAATCTGAACTAATACTAAGTATTAAGGAGTCAAAAGATGCTGGTTTGTATTTGTCAAAATCCCTGGAAGTAATGAGATCCTACCATGTCATCCTAATTCCGCTGTTGGACATACACAGAGCTAAACAGGACTCACAGCAGTAACCTCATATTACAACGAAATCTTAATAGAATTGAGACGTCATAGTAGGCCCCCAGTAGTCCCTTACCTGGGGCCCAAGTCTGCTATTTTCGTAAATTTGACATTCCAACTCAATCTCATTCTCATTTTGGTAAAAGTTCATCTGCTAAGTCATAATGGTCGATCATTGATCGGTTAAATGGTTATATTATGTATTTAGTTGACTCTGACCCCATGTACAGCTTTCATATAAGTATATTACTTGTGAAATTTATGTATATTGTAACTACACGGGTGAAAGGTAAAGGATCTTCTTTTGTAGCGACGTGTATATCTCCACATGGGAACTATACTTAATTCAAAATCTAGCATCGCGATATCAGAGTTCTTCTCGAGTCTAGAAGATACACAACAGTCCGAAATCAACTACCGGGCAATTGCGCGGACCAGACGCAACAACCGTATGGCTTGAGGATCCTTTCAGTTTACCATCAGACCTACATATGCGTGTTTTTTTTTTTATATACCTGGCACAAGTCTGCTTTTTTTGTAAATTTGACATTCCAACACAATCCCATTGTCATTTTGTTAAAAGTTCTTAATCTGCTAAATCATAATAGTCGATCATTGGTCGGTTATTAGGCTCGTAAACGAATGGTGGTAGAATGACTTTATCGTATACAGACAAATCTAATGGTAAGTTACTAATCAACCCACACTGGGCCCGCGTGGTGGATTACGGCCCATTCCCTCTCCTAGAGAGGAGGTCTGAGTCCCAGCAGTGGGAACATTAAAAAAGACTGATGATGATGATGATGAAGTTACTAATCAAAGGAACTGACAAAATTTTAGCAGATTACCCCATAAGTCCCATTCATTTGTCATTATGTACGAGATTACCATTTTTTTCAATGGTGTGTCAGTGATTGACTGTGTGAAAGTCATAGTGACGTCATTATATTAGTAGATTACCAAACTTGTCAAAATCAATGATGATGAAATCAATGATAGACGATTCTGACACTATTGTAATAGCAGACTTGAGGCCCTGCTCATCATTTTCTCTGCTCTTGGGCTTTACTTGACGTTGGTTCCCCTAGACAATCCTTTAATTTTAAGGGTTCCGTACCTCAAAAGGAAAAAACGGAATCCTTATAGGATCACTTCGTTGTCCGTCTGTCTGTCTGTCTATTGTACTGAATAAAACCGTATAATTATTATCATTCTGTGTCTTCTTTTTCAACTTATCACAGCAATAGTAACAACAATAAGGCATTAGCTGGCGCGAGCCAGATTGATGACACTAGCCTTAAGCTATCGCGAGCTGGATCGATGACACTGGCGGGCCGAATATGGCCCGCGGGCTGGAGACCTCTGCTCGAGACAGACGTAATTACAAGTATCTGGTGAATGCCCTCTTAATGCATCCCTAAATTCTCATTACTGATGCAAATGCTTCTCACCACTTGCGCCAAAACAACAGCTTTTTCAACCACTAACACGTCCCTTGACATTTATTTATTTGAATATCTGCTAAAGTCGAACGTGCATTTCGCACTAAATACTATTAACTCGTTCTAGGTCTCCCTTTCTCATATTTTTTCCCCTTTTTATATAGCATATATATAATATAATATAATATATATATATAATATATTTCCACAACTATTACACAACACCGTCTAGTCCCAAGCTAAGCAGAGCTTGTGTTATGGGTACCAGACAGCTGATAAACATACTTATATATTTCTAAATACATACATATTATAGATAAATAACACCCAGACACAGAACAAATGATCGTGCTCTTCACACAAACATTTGTCCTGGGTGGGAATCGAACCCACGACCTCCGGCATAGCAGTCAGGGCCACTAACCACTAGACCAACAGGCCAGTCAAGCATAAGTAGATCCTTAATTGATGCTTGTAAATATTTGATGTTTCACTATAAATGATTTGCTTGTTATTGACTTTTGGCCTTACCATGACGTATTAAAAAAAAACAGTCGTGCGAGTAAGAAGAGGGATGGAGAACTTGGTATAGCTGTTTTTAACAGTTCAATTTAGGTAGTAAAATGAATCGCGTTTAAAGCACGAGCTCTTAAAGCAATCCCATATACATAAGTTATGTTTCAGGATACGTAAGGATAAGCAGTGCTACCTCTTTATAGCAAATGCTTATCCTTAAGGTAGAACTACATTGCGCACAAGGGGGCCACGTACGCCGATCTGGGTGCGTATATGGCAACTAGACTTGTAGAGCAACATTAGATCCACGCCACACGACGTCGTTCTACGCACAAATCTGGCGTGGGCCACGTGTGCGGCAGTCTAATGTAGTTCTAGGTTTACCTTTACATAATTTAAAACAAAGTATTAAATGCGTCTGTCTAGATTTTCATGCAGTAATCACGGTCGAGTGATTCATGAAAGTTTTGGTTTATAAAACAGTACAGTACAAACAGTATATAGGGTGACGATACTTAAACACGTGATTGTAGTCATGATAACAAACAACTTTAACTTTAGGACCAAACCTGAAATCGCGAAAAAAAGTCTGCTGGTCAGTACAGTATATTTGTGTTCGCCTAACTGGTCAAAATGTACTGAACTTGGCAAATTTTTTGGCGATTTCAGGTTTGGTCTCATAGTAAAAGTTTTTTGTTATCATGACTACAATCACGTGTTTAAGTATCGTTCACTAATTACCAGTCAATAGTCAAGAAGTAAGGCGAGTCGCTAATTGATTTATAAATTCAAACAATTTTGGGACGAGCTGAACAACTAAAAAAAAAGGAGATTAACATAATTAGGCTTGGGTGGGACCTAGCAGTAGAAGCATGCAATATAAAAATAAGTAATCAACGAATATGTAAATCTATATTTACTCCATTTTATTACAACTTTTAAGTATTATTTACATATGTAAATAACATGTTACAATTGTTCAATAAAAGCGTTTTTACCAATAAATTTTATTACTTAAATTAATATTTCCCGGAAAAGCCACTGAATTTTTATGACTTGCGGTACAAGCGTTCGAAATATCATTCATTGTTCTGAAAATAACAGGAAGGACCGCAAAAACCACTGCTGTAATAAATTTAATGATATCGTATGTTGGGTAACCAGCGTGTTACCGGTAGAGGTAGCGTATTTTGTTAGTCTGTGATTAATACGAAAGCTGAGGGTAAATTATCCTTTAAGCATATTTGGAACTATTTATTTAATGAGTAGTGTCTAAATACTCTCAATTTATTCCTGTTTTCGAAAAATCCCAAAATCTGGTATTGGGATTTTGACGATTTTTGTATTTTCATCAAGAAGTCAAACGTTTTAACGTTGAAGAAGACTACAAGATCTCTGGTCTTCTTCATCAAGTGATACTTCTTTTTCCTTATCAAGTTGCCATCTGATGGCTAATAGAACTATACGTCCACCACAGAAATTTTCTCGGTTAAAATAATGAAGCAACGACGAAATAAAACGTAAATGATTCTAATAAAAACAATAACGTTTTTAGATAACTAATCTCATTTTGAAGCTGAAAGAAAGGTACTGAAAGTCCGTGGTAAAGCAATTTACTATGCGTTCCAAATAAGAATAGGAAAGCCAATAACCTCGATCTGTCAAAATTTGAGTGAAAAGTGCGGTTTGCAAAAAAAAAACTTATTTGCGTATCAATAAAGGTTTTTTTTTTGCTTTGTATTACGAAGTCTTAGATAAGTATAGGTGAAGTAAAAACGTTATTGTTTAATATAAATTAGCTAAATATGTTGTTTTAAGTCATAATTAGTTAAAAAAAATCTATTTTCTGTTTTATTTTCATTGTTGTTGTTGTTGTTTCATTAACCTTCTTCTTCCATTTGCCACTAATCAGACACTTCACACAGTGACGCAGAGATGAGCAAATTGAAGAACTGGATTCTGATAAAACTTTTTTGGTTCACGATTCGAAAATAAATTAAATTTAAAAAAAAAACTTTTTTTGCTCGCCGTACCCAATTTCTTCAATTTAATAGTTCGACGTGACGTGCCAACATAGTAATCGATCCTATTCTCATTTGGACCGCATTGTACTCTCGTAGCTTTGTTTGGGCGCATTAGAAGTAAATAAAATATTTGGAAGTCGGCGTAAAATATAGATGAAACAAAACAAAAAAACTGACGTCCAAAATTTAAAAAATGTGCACATTTTTGTGAAACACACTCTTATTATGAAAATTGGTTGCATGTGAGAAGGTTTTTTCCTAAGCCTATTTTTAATAAGTTCGTTCAAACGAGGTACGTTTTCGTGAAGATCAGTCTGTTATCTAAATCTATTAAACATCGTTAGCGAGCCTTGTTAACGCCCTTCAAACTTTCATCACGTGAGTAAAAGGAGTTTCTAGTCACGTGCTTTATTTATTTATTTTAACTTTATGTAAAGTAATGGTTCACACCCGGACCTGTTGTATCTTTCAAACTTTGAGTTCAATTTATTAATACTACACTATGAAAGGAGTGCAATGTAATAAATACCTAAATACTTTATAATAATTAAATTCTAAAAGTGTCCTAAAAAGTTTACATAGCTGCTATATATATATCAACTACAATAATAAATTAATAAATATTACAAATTTAAATTACGAAAAACAAAAAAAAATATTATGACGGAAACTACATTAAGCATAAAATAAGGAATGTTTTTACGTGTATATCAAAAACATTATTATTCACTAAAAATATTAATCGTACACAATTTTCAATTGAAAATTGTGTACAATTCATATTTTTGTTTCAATTGAACTTGAAATTATTAAGGGACTTAGGGCACCCGACTTGGACAGGTTAGGTTATTTTTTTAGAGCATATTTGAGTGCACAATATTAGTATTCTTGGTGGAGCAAAAGCGTACTTTGTAGTAGAAACGGGAAGAAATTGATCTCTGGAACCAATTATCCTAACAAATTAAAAAAAAAAAAACAGTTTGGTTGTGAGGTAATAAATACACCTACATATATCACGGAATTGAGAACTTCCTCTCTTTTTTAAATCAGTTAAAATGGAGTGCTTTTACAGATCGACAATGCTAAATTTATTCCGGAGCACTCTAGTCATCTCCGGATAGTACCTAGCTGGCTGACTACGAATTGAGTTAGTTTAATTTAGACTACGATGTGCTGAATCGAGAAATTTTCACACTATTCTTTATTCACTCTCATTATCAACATGCACAGTCCGACTTTGCCGTCTGCGAACTATACTTGGTCTGTTTTATAAACAAGAATCGCAACATTTTACTTTTAGTTTGTTTTCGTACAGAACCTTTTAGACTTTTTTATGAATATTTTCTGTTTTCGAACATATGGCACCCAAAGGCTGCAGCTGAAAATCAGCGTCTATCCTTGTGTTACCATTATGGCATTATGCTGAGCTGTAGCTGTTTTGACATTACTCAGTGGACGTTTTGTTTAATTTTAAGGTGTTACCGTTTTTGTAATGAAAATAAACGCAATTTTCTTACTTTCATATTTTTGTGCTCCTAACCGTGATGGCTGGTTTGAGACGGCGCGGGAGAAGAAGCAGTAGCCAGCAGTTGGACAGTAAGGGCTATTAAAAAAAAGAAAAAAAAACCGTGATGGCTGCAATAGAATAGAATAAATCGAATAAACATTATTGTATACCAAAATAGTAACAATTTTACAGAAACTCAAATCCTTCGATTGAGACCTAAAAATCTGTTACTACACATATAAGGCCGACCGCCAATTCGGTTCAACTTATATGCCGCGTATTGTTCCAATAATAAACATCCATAACAATGCTCGTCATATCGCTGTCATATTGTAGCGTCATGTCTGTCTGCGGCAGCTTTCAGAAATGGCTTCCCCAATGCGTCATAATATGTCAAATTTATTCGAACCTTTCTCTTTGTTACAGGTAAATCACTGGGAATATTTTTATCATTATTTTCATAGTGGATGGAGCAACGAAGTTTTATACATCCTTCGAAAACTTTTTATAAAGAATTACCGTGGACCTGGAACCCAAAGGGCAACTGAAGGAATTCAGGTAGGTTTTGATCAGTATAAACACAAAAGAGAGATAGTACATAAGACAATCCACATACAAAGCGCGCTAGAGCAACGCACACATAGACACCGTTCACAGACATGATATCTCGTCCGCACTCAAACCAGTGCGAGGTCGAATGCTGTCTGTGAACTTTTTTGTGCAATAATGGAGCGACGAAAAAAGATTCAACAATAAATGGTAAATTATCGTATTTTTAAGCTACAATTGTTTCAGAGAGGTAAGTGGGTATTTGCTTGTATTTTGGTGATTGGTTATATCATAACGTAGAACAGATATGTAGGTAGGTGAGTACCCCGGTGCCCTATGAGAAAGCTAACATGACTTTGTGGCCATATATGTAATATCTTTAAAATTTACATTAAGTTGGTATTATCGCCGCGCCCGGGCGCGCTCGTACTGCGCAGCGGCGCTGGCGGCGACCCTAGCGCAACCACCGAACGTAGGTACTCGTATGAAAAGTGAAGTACATACATAAGATTGAATTCTGTACCTATATATTCTGTGATATAAGTCTGACGAGCCCTCTCACTCCAACCAGATCGGGAGAAGTTATTTAATGACATTTCACTAAAAAGAAAATAATTTCTGTTCCTGATAAGGAACTAAACATTTGCTCTTTTCTCGCCAGTTTTTTAAACAGTTATAGATTAATTATTGTATTTTTCTGAATAAAAATAGAATGTGACCCCCACCCCGCAAACTCTGCAGCCAAAAAAGTATCCATGTAAGCGATTTTATGTTTTGGCAATAATAGTTTGGAAAGGTAATATAAAAATTGTATATTTGTACCGTCATAGGACCCACATCTGACGTCGGTACATTCCTTTAGTCTTGTTGATGGGAGAGTAACGATTAACTGCTCTCACTGAGTGGAGAGAAAAGAAGTGTCAGAATTTAATGACTAAACTTCCTCCAGTTGCCACTTGCAAGGGGTGTATTGACTCTGAAATAATACTGCAATCCTGGCAGGCATCGACCTTAGCGAGTTCCTTGAGCAACCACATAGTCATAGCTTTTCACTTCCTCGTCAGCGATGGTCCAGAGCCACGAGTTCCTAAGGCGATCCATTTGACGACCTAAACTGAACAGTTTAAGGGATGGAGGTCTCGTATTTAGGGTGTACAGCTCATACCTCTTTCTCGCTAGCACGCCTAAGGGTGTTTTTAATATCGCGCGGATTTCATCACGCATGCGGGGCTACTGCCCGATATCATGCTACGCATCCCGCGTGCGTATACCACGCATTACACTAAATACTTGTATGAAACGGACATTTGCGGTGGCTATGCAATCGTTATGAAATCCGCGCGATATTAAAAACACCCTAACATTTCAACACGCCCCAGGTACCTACGCATGTCAAAACTGGTAAAGCCGGTAGGCAAAGAAAACACAATGTAAAATATGACTAAGAGACTCGTTAATAAGCTACTGATCGTCTTTGACACGCGCGTGCTAACGTGGCAGTCACGAGCGCATTCCGACACTTTCGGTTTCGGTTACTATAGCCATATTTGTGTCCTCCAGCGCTTTATACAGCGTAATACCATTTTAGTGCTTTTACTTTATTGTTACAGCTCAGACGTCAGAGGATGCAATACATTACGTATTTGTTTGCGCAGTTTAAACATTTAGGTATTTTCATTTGTTTTCTATTTCACAACTCCATCTAGTCCCAAACTAAGCAGAGTTTGTACTATTGATACAAGACAACTGATAAACATACCTATATATGTCTATAGATATATAATATAAATAAAACAAATGATCGTGCTCATCACACAAACATTTGTCTTCTCCTCCGGCGTAGCAGTCAGGGCAACTAACCATTACATCAACAAGCCAATAAGTTAGGGTCAAATAGTATTGGAATGTGGGATTGTTCGAAAGAGCTCCCGTGACCCTAGAATGCATCGGGCAACTGAAAAGTTACTGTAGGTATGCATTAGTCAGTAAAAATCTGACACTTTCTCTGGCACACCTAGACCGTGGTGGAATGATTTGAAGATATATAAAAAAAGAGAAACGTGCTATTGATAAAAAAAAGTGAAATGATAATGGAAACTATTTAAAAACAAGATAACGTTATTAATACCGATTTTTAGTATACCATATCGTCTGCTTACTGCAAGAACTCGCTTACTTAAGCCACTTTTACTTTGTAAGTACTTTATTATTATTTTATTTCTTTTTTGTTTTATGTATTCGGTTTGCTGGTAGAAAACCCAATTATGGGTTAAGCTCGCCTATGTACATCCACTGACCTTTTATTGTTTTGTTGAAACTGTATGTACAATAAAGAATAAAGAATACTTTTAATAAAGCCACTTTTAATATCTAAAAGTGGTTTTTTTTTCGAAGTTTTGTATTTGTCAGTTAATGAGTTCTTGCAGTACCAAGCCGACGATATTTTAAAAAATAAATATTATTTTTCTTGCCAACTGCAAACATGATAAAAAAAAATAAACATAAATAACAAACAGTCTGCATCTCTCCCCGAGGCGTAAATATCAAAAATATCTGTCATGTCACTTAAATTTATTACGGCGGCATGCAAATTTTTCGACGCTAGCTTTCTCCACTTTTCTGAATGCATTGCTGCGCAGCCCCGGCTGTTAATCCAATTCCAAGGCGACTAAAATATGAGTTTCACAGAACTGTCTCTTTATGTTTTTTACTATTTTTATTTTAAGCGAATTCATATGACGTTTTCATTTCGTACGTTGTTGTGCTTTTCATTATAATAAGGTATCGTACTTTCTGGGTTCTTCTAACATTATTAATTGATATATCTGTCTCTTAAGATTTTGTTCTTAGATCTCGTGTAGTTCTGTAAGCTACACGAGATCTAAGAACAAAATGTGTTGTTAGTTTTCTTATTAATACTTGTGTTATTTGTATTTCATGTTTTACAAAATCGTTCAAAAAGTTACCGTGAGATTTAAGTGTGTGAGATAATTATACTAAGTTACATTCGCATCTATTATACTGTCTAATAACAATATAAACTATGAATTTATTATATCCTACAGCCTATCACATAGAGTAAATTGTGTATGAGTACATTCAATATTAACCCAAAAAGTAAAAAAAAAAACAAAACCAAAACCATAGGGTAAGAGCTTCTACCGCCTATGATATAGGTTTATCCTAGCACAGGCACAAACGACAGCTATACATTTTTAATTATCCTTAAGATTTTATGTAACTATTTACAAAGTTTTATCACTGAAAAATAATATCTTATATTTAAAGCTGTTCGTTAGTCTCGTTAAAACTCGAGAACGGCTGGACCGATTTAGCCAATTTAGGTCTTCAAATATTCGTGAAACTCTAGGACAGGTTTAAACGGTGAGAAAATATCGTCCCCGTAGAGCGAAAAGTCATTAAGTCGAAAAATCATGTTTTGAGATAATGAATTTTAAAGTTTTTAAAAATTAGATTCGTTATAACTTTGGCTAGCCATTACATATCTTTATGTTTTTTTGTTTTAATTTGAAGGAAAAAAAGTAATGTTTATATTTTAAGTGCTAAAATGCATGAAAATCTTTTTATATTTAAGAAAAACTAAAAACATCAAACTAGTTAATTATTCTTTAGAAAATCAATGACTTAGTTTTGACTTAGTGAATTGTCGACCGTAGTTAGTGATTTTTCACTTAGTTTTAAATTATTTTAGAGAAAAATAACCCGAGTTAAGTAAAATGGAACTAACTGTTACATTACCAAATATGTATTGTAAATACTATCTAACAAAATTTTGAAAGCATGTATGGTAAGTTTTGTTTTAAATTTGACATGAATAATGTAATTTAAATATTGTAATAAATTTACTTAACGATTATTAAAGGAAATAATGTGAAAAAATCAATAAAACACTATCACATTTTAACAAAAACAAAAAAATGTGCAAAAACAGACCATCAACACCAGGTGGTGCTGAATCTCGGTTTCTTTTAGAGCGAGCAGATCAGTTCATTGCACTGACAATTTCTACACTGCCCCTTTTACCATTAATCTCATTCCTAGTTATACAATATGTTTCATGCGATGGTTTAGACGTGTGGATCGTATAATTTTGAACATTCAATTTTGTGTGTAATATAAAATACCAACTCCACTGACTAGCATATGCAAAGTAGACTGCATGACTGCCGTTACGACTAGGTAATGTTCATCAATAATTCTTCTTCTGCTTCATTTCACTTTTTTGGGTCTTATATTTAGCAGCAGGTCTGCTTCCCTTCTGAAAGTCCGTCGATCTGTACTGAAGCTATGGAGTATTTTATCCCTTATAGTGAGGTATCCATCGGAGGCTCAGCTATCCCATAGTTGAACGCTAATTGCGTTTAAGCTGAAGAACGTAAGCATTAATCGTTTCTCACCTAGGTAAACGCTCGTGATCCCAAAGCTCCGGACCTGAACTTAAAGAAGAGAACCTTCAATCGCGCTACCAAGTCCTACAAAAAGGCACTATGGAAGGCTCGCTTTGACCATATTACTCATACCGGCACAAAGCTCTCTGCACAGCCGTCCGGTAGCAGAGCTTTTTGGTCCCTTGCCAAGTCGGTCGAAGCGAACTTCTGTCGATCCGTACTGCCTCCGCTGGTTAAACCTGATGGAATACTGGCTCATACCGCGAGAGTGAAAGCTCTCTCTCTTTGCATCTCTCTTCGCCCATAATTCTTGTCTTGACACTTGCGGTGCTACTCCACCGACTCTGCCTATCTACGACACCTCATACCCGAGGTTTACATAAGGAACAAAGAAGTTCTGAGAGTACTGTATCGTCTAGACGTGAATAAAGCTAGTGGACCGGATGGTATACCAGCGATTTTTCTTAGGGCTTGTGCGCCTGAATTGGTTCCTGTATTGGCGCGCTTGTATCGCCTTTCATTTGGGACTGGTATAGTGCCCAAGTCCTGGAAGCTTGCCAACGTGCAACACGTGCCCAAAAAGGGCAGTCGTGCCGATCCTGCCAATTATCGGTCGATTTTAATAACCCTATACTCTGCAAGATTATGTAACGTGTATCGAACTCGCGCCTCATGGCACATGGCATGGTCTACTGGGGACCTACTAGTTTATGCCACCCACTTGTAGGGCGAGGCTCTCGAGAAGAATGGGGAAGCGATTGCTGTTTCCCTAGATATCTCGAAGGCCTTCGACAAGGTATAACACGCTAGCCTTTTGAGTAAGCTTCCAACGTACGGCATTTCCCCTGGCCTGATTAATTGGGTAAAAGACTTCCTGAGTAAACGGTCTCTCTTAACGGATACTCATCAGAGCCCATGATGAATAATACCTGAGTTCCTCAGGGGTTGTTCTCTTTGCAACTCTCTTCCTCCTGCTTATCAACGATCTGCTGATGCCTATTATCTATGGGTATACAGATGATAGCACAGTTGTAGACAGATACCTGCCAACTGCTCAGGGTAGCAAAGAGCTAATTCAGTCTGAAAGAGAGGCTATGGTAGAGTGCACTAATGTCTTCAGGCAATCTCTAAGTGGGGCAAAGCCAATTTGGTGGGATATAAGGCCGTCAAAACAACCAGCGCGTCTGTTTACAAAGCGAGCCACTTTGAAAAGGAAAGGAGTTCACCTTGGGTCCTGCTTTTCAAAATGTATCCTTGGAGTGCACCGACTGCCTTCAACTCTTAGGAGTTGAAATTTCCTCTGACCTCAATTCTGGGAGGTTCATTGAGTCTGAAGCCAAGATAGCTGCTAGGAAGCTGGGCTTTCTTGCAAAAATCTGACGGTACTTCACACCGGGACAAGTTCTAATGTTATGCAAAGCCCAGGTGCGATCGTGTGTGGAATACTGTAGCCATTTATGGGCGGGTGCTGCAAAATGCCACCTGGCAGCTTTGCACTCGATGGAAAGGTGTGCGAAGAGGCTAATTGGTGATCCAGATTTAGTTAAGTCCAATCTACAAATCCTTGATCACAATCGTAGAGTAGCCAGCCTTTCGGTATTTTACAGAACATTTTGGAGAGTGTGCGCGGGAATTGAATGGCATTGATTCCGCCAACTCATTTCTACCATCGGACAACCCGCGAATATCCACCAGTAGGTTGAACAAATCAAGAATAAACTCAGCACGGCTCATTTTTACACAGTACGTAATAATTAGGTTAATTTTAACACCAGCGGATCGCGTGTATATCTATCGACTTCGACCTCACGAATGAATCTCACCACGCGCCGCGTTCATAAGTCGTCATAATAAATAGCAACAAACTGACTAACTCGAGGCCCTCTCGAGCGAAATTTACCTTAATTGTAACAATGCATGTCGAAGTTGTATAAATAATAACTAAAAGACTTTTATTATTTTTCACTTTAGATCTTATGTTTCCCTTTCAAAGGAAAAAAAATGTTTAAAATGGGTTGATGATTTTTCGCTTTTGCAGTGCAGCACAAATCATTTAAAAATCAAGAGTGAGTATTCACTATGTCGGGTTAGTTAATTTTCGCTTTCGTGCGTTTTAGCAAACTATTGATTTTAAATATTCACTAAATCATTGTAATGATTTTTAAACTACCTGTAGGCTTATGTATGCATTAATAATTTAATACGAAAAGCAATTAAGTCGACTTAATTTCGAATTTTGTAAATTTTCGGTAAATGAATAATAATTAATTTAGTTAGTTATTTCTTCCATTATGATGTATCATCCAAATAGTAGGTTTATTTACTATTCACATTTCGTAAAACAAAAACGAAGGCAGCTACAAAAATACCGGTAAGACTGATATGTAGAGAAAAAAAATATGATATTAATGGTAGTGATAACTCATTTTGGTCATTTTGGGACTTAGTGACTTTTCGCTCTACGGGGACGATATGGAAAAATTCAGGTCAGCTATTATTATTACTTATATAAATTGTTGGCACAGAAACAAAAACAAATCAAAACAAATGACAATCCCATCAAAAAACAAATGAGCAACGAAGATTCTTCTATAAAATCATTTCCAAGCAAAGTAGACATTACAAAGGTCAGGAAAACACTAGACTAGCGTAACTAGCTATGAAATGTTTACTTATGAAATCAATTTCTACGAGTATTGTCAGTCACTTAGTACTCGCGTGGGACGATAAGACGTTATATCTGCCATTTGATTTACTTTCATTCACAGATAACTAGATGGTTATTTATACAGTTGCTATGTAGTCAATCAATTATAACATACTAGCTTTGCCTGCGAAAATATATCTCAAAGGAATATAGAAAAATAGTACTCGTAGTAGTATTAGTTATTTCGTACATGCGTATATTAATTCCAGTTTTAGAAAAAAAGTAATTTATATTTTTTTATTTTAACTTTACTAATCGATAGTTTTTCATATACCGGATCGCCCCTCTACGAGATTAAAACGATAAAAATTTAACGGTATATATTTAAATATTTGTCTGCCTTATGACTACGCTAAAAAGGTGTGAGTATGACTTTTTATCCCGGAATATGTTTGCTTGTGATAATTTTCTACTTTCAAACGTGTGAACCCGCTGGTATAAACTACTCGTAGCTTTTCTTTCTCCCGAGTACGTCCCATATTAAAATTTATTTAACATCAAAAAGTTACATTATGTTTAAAATAAACTTCTACAATTATATGGATAAAAATCACAAGTACTTATAAATAATGACGTTACAAGAAATAACATAAAAGAAGCCTTTTAGTGCAAGTTTTTACGTTAACATGATCAAAACGTTTGCCGCGTTTGGCTCTCTGATTGGTTAGGAGCTTGCAGTGGGCCAATCAGAGCGTTGAACGTCATAAACGTGTCGATCGCGTTAACACAAAACAACCTCCTAATGGGAGCCACTCTGAACAAGGTCACAAAATGGAACCATTTAGACCTATTTAGCTCAAAATACATACAACCAGCAAGATTCAACAGTCTAGAAAATCTATAGAGGCGACCAATATTTATATCACAATACTAAACTAATACAGGCTAACGGAAAGGTACAAGGCTACTAGAAGATGAAAGGGACAATAGATTTCTCGGTCCACAGGTTATTACGTCCTTTTTATAGGCTCGTTTACAAGTCAACATGGCGGCAAGAAGTGAAGTCGATTCGCCAAATAGCTGATTTCCGATATTGCCATGTGTAAATAAGCATGTTTGACAAATTTTCCTATTTACGTTGTGTTAAGCGAGCGTGGTTAAAGCATGAGTGATTTATGTTGATTGAGTTCCTCTTGCACGATTAATTTTCAATGGATTTATAGACGCCGTATGGATTAAACCTTTGAAAGCAGGTCAAAGAAATTACGTAGGTCATAAAAGTGCTGCAGAGCAGATATTTTGCATATTTTAAAATAGGTTCTGTTGTTTTTTTCTATTATTTTTTCTCCCTTGAATATTCAAGTGTTTTCTTCATTAAGAAGCTTTAATTTTTTTTATGGCAGGTAAAATCTGATTCGGATGATTTTTGGCAAGAGCGCTTGGGTGGAGCGGAAAATAGTGTCAGACTCTTAATGACTAAAACTCTACCCCGTTCCTTCGTTGCCTATCGTGCCGGGGCCGGGTCTTCCTTTCAGAAACTAACCAATGACCTAAGCAGCCTTCGACCCTGCCTGCCTGCAGCTAGCAGGCTGGGTCTCTACGCTTTGCTGACAGCTCCTTGAGGCGCGCGGGAACAGTACGTGCTTTCGACTTTTGCCTTTGCCTGATGCGGTCGGCCTCCTCCTTTGCTAGCATTACTGCTTCGCAGAAGGAGACGACCGCCTGCCATCCGTCTTCACTCCGGACCATGGCCTGAACCAAGGCCAGGCGAGAGAGATCGCTACCGCCGATCGCCCTCACAAGGACTCGGCGATGCTCTGCCCAGGCGGGGCACAACTCTACAGTGTCCTCCACATGAATCCGGAAGAGAAACTTACCGAACTTGCCGTGTTCGGTAAGGACCTGCATCGTGCGATAGTTGAGAACGCCGTGAGGTCTTTCCAGCCACTTTCAATGCAGACTCATTTCGTTCACAATGCAATATATATATATTTAGATATATATAACAGGGTGACTGGTAATTAGTGATTGTAGTCGTGATAACTAACAACTTTTACTATGGAACCAAACACGAAATCGGGAAAAAAATCGACAAAGTTCAGTATATTTTGACTAGTTGGCGAAGATATAAGTATGTACTGACCAGCAGATTTTTTCGCGATTTCATTCATAGTAAGATAGATAGATAGATAGATGTATTCTTTATTGTACAGCAAAAATAAAATTACATAAAGAACTTAAAATTAATAGGGTGTCACAATGGGCGGTCTTATCACTAAAAGCGATCTCTTACAGACAACCTTTAGTAAATTCATAATAAAAGTTGTTTGTGATCATGACTGCAAACACCAGTTTAAGTATCGGTCACTAATTACCAGTCACTCTATATATTATAATAATGCTTTCATTAAAAAAAAAACTTGCTTTTGTCAGCAGCTTCGCTCGTGTGAGAGTAGATAATAAATAGGTAGCCTACTACTCAGTCTCTCCTCTTTGTAATATTCCTATAGCTATTTAAGTATAACATTATAATTTATCTATACAATAATTCTGTCCTTACGTCCTTACATACGGTGCTCCGACGTGAACGCATGCTGCGTTCCACTGCTGGGTATAAAAATCCGTTAGAATAAAAAACACCCAATGCGTTTAAATATCGGGATTATAAACGTGGTAAAAAAGGTTGTTAGGTTGGAATGAGGTTCGCAGACTCCCCTGGATGACACTGCTACGGCTGGCCTGGGAAGAGGTGACGACTTGTCCTAGATGCCTACCACATGAACTGTTTCGAGATGGCATAGGAAGAGCCTACCTTGAAGGAAGGAGAAGAGGCCATTGCTAAACTGTGGAAAAGTATGGACTAAATAAAAATAAAAAATAACAATTTCCATAAAAACTCATCCTCGGATCTTTTTTTGCGTAAGAAAATATGGTTTTATACCACTTTAGGGACACATTTACTACCAGTATCATCTATCTTAACTGTCAGTGTCAAGCCGTTTAAAAGCTCTCAAAGTTATATTTTAAAACCACCTCTTAGTTCCTGACTTGCACAATATCTAACATCCGATGTCCTAAATCTATATCATAATACAATTTTAGCAGAAAGAAAAATAATATGGTATTTTACAGGATACATTTATGAGAGTGTGCGTGGGAAGTACCATCGCGGTCATTTCTGCCTGAACACATAAAAATATTTTTCGCTTGAATCCTGCGGCGTGGCGCCAAACTAAACGCTTTGAAGTTTTTATAAAGAGTGCAAGCAAAAATGAACTTAGCGGTGGTCAGGCGGAAGCGTCTTTGATAGTACATGTCATGATTCCGCCATTACCTTTCTACCATCGGACAAACCGACGAGAGGTCCGAACTAAGCTTTACCTATAGCGATTACAATTTGCCTGCTACGATCTTCCCGTCCGAACATAATTTAGGTGTACTTATTGAAGATTAGAGCGAATAGCCTCTTAATAAACTATTTCGATTCACCATCAAAACTACTATCGAATTCAAGCACTGGGATACATAATTTTAAAAAAAAGTATCGGGACAATAAATACATATTTTCTTAGAAGAGTTTTGGTGTGTATAGGTAAACTTTATACTATTATCATAATAATCATCGATTTATTTCATTATGTACAATCTCAAGTTATTTATTTATAATAACGACACAAGTGACACGCTCTATCTTTGCACGGGTGTCACAAATCTTTGGAATTTAAATTCTCGGTTTTTCTTTGTTTAAAATAACATAAATACTATATAAATGCACTTCTTCACAAATTACTCTGTCGATTAGTGAAACGGCATGAAAATCCGTTCAGTAGTTTTTGAGTTAATAGCAAATAAACATACGTAGTAGAGGATTTTTTTTATAATAAGTATATGAAATGAGACAGCAGTGGATTGAGCAAGCAGGATAGAGCAGTGGTGGCCGAGTGGCCCGGATTTACGAGTTGTAGGTCGCGGGTTCTAACCCAGCCAGACGCATTACTTTGCGTAATTTATTTAATCAACACTGCTCTCAAAACGTTGAAGGAAAACATCGTGAGGAAACAAGCATGTCCTAAAACCATGTGAAATCGAAGACATGTGATATCCATCAACCCGCATTGGGCCCGCATGGTAGATTGCGGCCCAATCCCTCCCCTAGAAAGGAGGCCTGAGCCTAGCAGTGAGAACATTATGATGCTGATGCTATGCTATGCTTTGCTAATGAAATGATCCTATAGTTATTATATCGTAAATAAAACGACGAAAAATTACTGTTAAATATTTTATAGAACTAAAATACACGTAGTCTTTTTCTCCTTCTATGTAAAGATAGACTCTAAATATAATTACTCTTTTTAATTGTTAATGTTTCGCTAGCTGAGTCATAAATATGTAGGACCAGACCGTACAGTACAAACTGCATAAATTAAGACGCAAAAATCTTGGCAAGAAAGTAAAATAAAGGAGGAAAATATTTCTCTCTTCACCTCTCCTAAACATTTTATACTAGAAATTGTGGCAACCACCTGTTTGCTTATTTTCGTATTAAACCGACTCTCAATTTATTAAATAGAATCAAAAGGAAACTTTATCTTTAAGGCAATTTTCCACGTCTCTAGAAAAATGCAGTTCTGAGGTCAATTAAAATAGCTAACATAAGCATACACTAAGTAACTTTTAAAACCAAAAATCGAAGGAACACAGGTTTTAGACTGGGCACGCCATAATCATGACAGTAATTCCCCTTTCTGAGAAGAGGCTGGAGAGACATCACGGTTTCCTCACCTTCCGCATGATGTAGGTCCTCACCGAACATGGTAAGTTCGAGAGGTACCTGTATCAGATAAGGGCAGAAGAAACGCCCGAATATCACCATTGAAGACAAGGTAGAGCATACGGTGGAGGTGTCCGCCATCGGCTGCTGCGACATCTCATGCTAAGCCTTAGTTTAGGATATGGTTCGAAGCGAAAATGAATGGCAGAGAGTCACTTCCTTCTTCAACGCAGTAATGCTAGTGAAGGAGATGGCCACACGCGCCAGGGAACCAACATCCTCCCTCCTCAGCCACTGAGACACCGATCCTGACTACCAGCCGCGGTAGTCGCGAGCTTTCGGATGACCAATAATGGGTAGCTCGCCTTCTGGCTATCCGGTAATCGAACAGACCGACCCCGAGTCAGAGATGTCAGCAAATGTAGGGGCCCAGCTGGGCCGATACCCGCTAGGGCCGCGGATATTTTCTGAAAAGGAAACCCTTGATTTAGAACACAGAGGGTGGCTTGAGCAGCTAAAGGACATAGCTGTGGTTTTAGTCAGCAAAAATCTGACACGCTTTCCCGCTCCACCCAGAGTTGGAAAAGTATTTAATGATTTTTCATTAAGCAAGGTTCTAAATAAAATAACAGAACCTATACACCCATATTTTTTAATTAGTGCACAAAAAAATGGGGCTCAATCAGTACCCGTTACTGTTCATATTTGTGTAGTCAAAAGTATAAAAAACGAAATCACAAAATTGTCCGTGAAGTCATTATTGGTAAATTCATAATTGAACCATCATTCATAACATCTACTAGTAGAAAATACTAAGCGCAGTGTTTTTCCATTTTCATTGAAATTCTATCATTCATAAACAATAACCTGTACAGTTTTTCCATAAATTGAGTAAGATTTTGGGATATAAACAAACGCTCATAACTTTGCTGTTTAAAAATATTATGCATTGAGACTTTACTTAAATAATAACAAGACCTTTTCTAATAAGCTCTTTAAGTATTTGCACTAATTAAAAAATAGTGGTGTATAGACGATAACGATTATTATTGAAACACTAAAAAGTTATGGTATTGCCATACGCTACCAATAGTTAAATTTTGGATTAAGTTGCTTCGTAATGGTGCCTTTAATGGCATAACACTGCCGCTCGATATAAAAATCTCCAAAGTAGGCATCAAACATCACCTATTATTATTTTTACTCATGAAAATACCTTTTTTTATATTTATTTGTTCTTGTTTAGTTTTCAAAAACATTCTATTGATTATAGTTTCTAAGATTTCGTGATTAATCGGTGAGTGGTATTTCGCTTTTATATATATATAGATATATTCGTAGATTAATATCAGGCAATGAACCCTTCGAATATCCAGCTACAGAATGGTTTGAACAGTTACCATGACGCTGGAACGCAAAAGGCAACTGAAGGAACACTAGTGTCTTTTTGTCAATAAAAGTCTGACACGCCCTCCACTCCACCCAAAGCGGTACAATTTGTTCAATTTCCCACCTCAAAAAAGGCAAGGAGTTCTGAAGCTCTTCTCACACAAGTGATATTAAATCGACAATAGACATTTTCTGAAAGTCAAAAATGAACAAGCATTACTTGACTACATGAGTTTTCTATCTTTCTGTCTCTCCCTCCTAGCCAAGTTACGATCGTTTCGTTAAGCATGAATGCTTGGAGTCCACGCCCCCAATTCCTTTTTTCTAGCCACGTGACTGAGCGTTGAGATGACGTCAGAAAAAAGGAATTGGTGGCTTGGCCAACTCCAAGCGTTCACGCTTAACGAAACGATCTTAACTTGGCTAGGGGTTTTTTTTATATCACTGTTAGAATGGGCCTACACCTTAGATTTCCAGTGACATCGCTAGTTGATATGGTCCCCTATCTGCTAAACCAATGCACCACAGTACTATAAAGTCAAAATCACCTTCATAAAGCAATACATAGAAAATGAGGCACTATTAAACTATCTCAAAACTAGAATCACCTCAAATGCCTAGCTCACACCGCAATAGTCCCCCTGAGGATGGCAGATATGCATGCATTATAACCTTAAGTAGTTAATGTACTTCAGTACCTAATAGGCTTCTCTCAAGTGAAACTGAGTAATACCTCGTAATAGGTCTAATCCAACCTCAGACCTGCGGTATCCGTTGCTAATAGGATAAGAGTATGGAATATGATCATCAATTACATTGAAGTGCATTACGAGTGCTCATACTCGTAATGCATGGTTTGCACTAGGCGGCTCTTACATTACGCTCACCTTTCCAGCAATTCAGATGCAGTTGGTGGCATCTATTTTGCCACCAACTGTATAAGACTACGTGAAAAGTGTTTTAGTTTTTCTTGCAGTCAGGTTTTTTGAATCATCATCATCTTCCTGCCTTTTTCCACAACACGTTTTCTTTTTCCATTCTGCCCTGTCACCCATCACACTATCACAAGGGCGGGAGATGTCATTGGATGATTTTACCCACCACCAAAAAAAAAAACCCATCACACTATCACTAACATCCTTTTCTTTCAAATCACTCTTCACACAATCCATCCATCTTTTCTTTGAATACTTTCAAATTTTTATGACCTGTATCAAAAATATAAGACACGACCCCTACATGTTTTAAATTTAAAAGATGTAGGGGTTTAGACTCGCCTCCTTGTCGCCTTATTTTAATATGCCATCCATCAATTACTTAAAGAGAACACCCGTCATGATGTCACAACAATATGAAAACGGTTGCTAACCATACCACTTTATATCGTTATCCTAAATGGTCATATTTTGAAATGAAAAATAATGACAGAAATTTAATAAAGATTTTTGAAGACCTATTCAATGATGCTCCATTTGTTAGAGCTTTTATAGTTCGCCGACTTATTGTTTTTTTTCTTTTTACAATATGGCTTCTAGTTGCCACCATATTGAATAGTAATTCCTATCATGTCTTTAATGGCCCTTGAGCAATTAAGACACGTAAGTATCATAAAAATCAGCCCACGCGTTTGGTCTTTATAGTTACAAAACTAAAATACATAAACTGATAGCACATAACCCTCTCTTGCATCGCGCAGTCGGGTAAAAATAGAATTCGTCCTGGCAGCATTCTTCACACTGCACTACACTGTAGCAGGGGAATATTGTAGTGTAGATATATGTGTTAGTGTATGTAGGTATGTTTATGTATTATTTTATTCACATTATTTGTACTTTTAAAATTTCCTATCCTACTCTCTATTGGGATTTCTCTCAATCACTCAATGGTTAGCTGGAAGAAAACTCAACTTTCGAGTGCGGAGAAAAGATTTAGCGTAAATACAACACACGGACACTAACACGGTAGGCGCAGTAGTTGAGCGTTTGCCTGCTGCACCGGGTCACACGTGTGCATACCCACACTGCTCAAAACTTTGTTTGGTTTGCAGATAGGCATTCCGAATATGGGTGTCTTGTCTATGTGAGTTTGTTTTTCAGGCGGAAAATTACTCAATGATTTCTCCCGCTCTAAGGCGGAGCGGGAAGGGTAAGACTTACTGAATAAAACCAGTTGCTTCTTTGCTTTCCATGACCCCAGGTTTCGTTATTGCTAGGGTGGATTTTATTTTTATTTATCTCTTCTCTAAAAACGTACACACGATCATAAAGCTTGTAATCGAACACTCAATACATTATCACAAAATCAACACATTAGTATAATTAATACTTCGCCATCGCATTTATACGATAGTTTTTCACACAAGAGTCAGTTTCCTAAACAAATATAGAGCTAATTGGTTTATTAGGAAACTACTTAGCGAATGACGCCGAAAACATATTAATTAATTAGGTAGGTAGTTAATCTGTGGAGAAGTGTCCCACACCCAAATTGCGTAATACCCTCCATACAAACACTTTAATTGTGTTTATACCTGAAACAAAATCTTTTTCCTCGTGTAGGAACACTTAATGATCATCAACATCATTAAGGTAAAGGAGGAGGCCGACCGCATTAGGCGCACACGCCGCCGCCGCCGCCGGGATTCCGATCCCTATTTCCGGCCACCGTAGGCGCGGGCTCGCGGACGGTGGGCAATGGGTAGCTCGCTGTCCGTCCGTCCGGTAACAGACCGGTTCGAGCTCAAGTCGTCTACGGCGCGCACTGTTCCCGCACGCCTCAAGGAGTTGTCAGCAAACTGTAGGGGCCCAGCAGGGCCGAAGCCTACTGGGGCCGAAGGTTATGTGAAAATGTCACCACGGGCCCTGGAACAAAGGCAATTAATGGAAGGGTAGGTTTTTAGTCAGTAAGAGTCTGACACTATTTCCCGCCCCACCCAAGGGCGGGATTTGTCATTGGATGATTTTACCTACCATAAAAAAAAACATCATTAAGGTGTAACTATATTACGCACACATGGTCCACATACACCGATCTGGGCGCGTTGGTCTCTACGTACATCTTATATGGCAACTAGACTTGTAAAGCTACACTTGACACACGCCACGCGACGTCGTCGTTCTACGTACAAATCAGGCGTGTTGTACACGTGTGCGTCGGTCTAATGTAGTTCTAGCTACAATTCAGTCCAGAGACGTCTACAGTGGGACACAGG
This sequence comes from Leucania comma, assembly GCA_958295575.1. Lineage (NCBI taxonomy): Eukaryota > Metazoa > Arthropoda > Insecta > Lepidoptera > Noctuidae > Leucania > Leucania comma. Next base: position 12,010,638 of record OY282480.1, on the reverse strand, counting down.
TCAGGAGGCCAATATACTCAGATAAATTATGAGGGTCGATCCGGTACATGAAACACTATCGATTTGTAAAGATAAAATAAAAAAAGAAAGCACTTTTGTTTTAAAACTCGAATTAATTTACGCATGCACGAAATTTATTTCTTTGACTTCAGCTGAGCGAGCCCAATGACCTATAGGTAGTTAGTACGCAATGACCGACAACTATTCATACAAAAAATTGCAGTTTTTGCCTATTTTGTTGTTGTTCTGTTGTTAACCTAGTCAATGGTACTGAATCCTTCGTGCGCTATTCCGACTCGCACTTGGCCGTTTATTAATGACTAAAACCAATCAATAGTCCTTTAGTTTCCCTTTGTGTTCCAGAGCCGCTGTAACTCTTTCAAACGTAGCAAAAGTATGTAAAATAAAATAACAAATAATAATAAAAGCACCACACAAATTGAGCAGTAACTACATTTTCACATAAGACTTATTTAAACCCAACTATTTAATTCGCCAACATATATGTAACCATTAAAATGTTCGTATCAGTGATATCACTGAACATTACGCTACCCAAATCGTCCTCAATCCCTTGACGTAGATACTCTTGAGGCATATCAAGGCTTGTATCACTAATTAAGAACCGCACCCTGGCCGGAAATAAAGCCAACCCAAAAGGCTAGCGCAAATTGAACTCACGACGGCTTCCGGCCGCAAATGAGATTTTCGGGTGGCAAACAGCAACCGTTTACAACGTTTGAATTTCAAGTTAAACTGACATTTAGCTGCCTAAACTTTGATCAGTATCAGATAACTTATTACGGAAAACTGATCCTTATTTACTTTATTAATTTACGAAATATTTTTGGTTTTAATTTTATGTTTAAATGTTCTTTTATCTGTTTGGAATTTGCTTGGTTTCCTCATATTGATTACCGTGGTGGATACGTAGGTACGGCTGTAATCAATACGTATGGAATGTAGACAGAAGTTCTAATTTTATTAATTCAACTAAGAAACTTGACGCTTATTTACAAGAGTCATGTTTCTCTTGATTCTGTTTATAGCAGCGTAGTAATTAAAGGCATTTTCAATACCTCTCTGCGCTTTGCAGTCACGCAACACAGCGAGGTTCATATTTTAGCTACTAGTGCAGTATCATCATCATCTTCCTGCTCTTATTTTTTGGTTGAAAATCATCCAATGTCTTTTCCCGTTCTAGGGTCAAAGCGCGAGAGCACGTCAGATTTTAACTGATTAAAACCCACTCCTGTGTTTCTTCATTGTCTTGAGTCCAAGACCACGAGCTTTCCTTTCAGAAGTGAACCCATGGCCCCAGTAGGCTTCGATCCTGCTGGGTCCCTACAGTTTTGTTGACATCTCCTTGAGGGACGCGTGCAACACTACGCATCGTCAATGACTCGATCTCGGTCCGGACTCGGGCTGGACGGCAAGCTACCTTTCTCGCTATCAGCAAGCCTACGCCTACGATAGCTAGAAATCGGTGTCTTGGAAATCTTCCTGACCTTACCCCGTATAATTTGGGTTGGCGCAACACGTTTTTTTCTTCCATTCTGTCCTGACACCCGTGACGCTATCACTAACTCCTATTTCTTTCAAATACGTAAACTTTATAAAAAGAAAATGAACCCTGACAATGATGAAGTATTCATATACTATATCTGCAAACAGCTTTACCATATAAAACAAAGACATAACCCTGTCCTCACCTTCCCACGTGTGTTATAAAAGTCGGAAGAGGTAAATGGGTCAGTTCACCCCGCATGGTAGGGTTAACAACCTGTCACATCGTCCCTACTCATACACTAATACTACAAAGCTACGTGACAACACCCTGATTGCTTGGAGCCTCACTTATTGTACCTACGAGAGGCTTAAGGTACCTGCCCACCTGATTAGACACGACAGAAAGATTAACAAGTAATCAGGAAACAGCTTGTGTCTACACATCCGATTAAAACCATATCTTAGTGAGACATGCAGTCCCTAGTGAATAGTTGGCTTAAGGTGTGGTCTAACTATATATTCGACCACCGACTGTAGCGTATATTGAAACCACAGCTTTAATCTTGCAAGCAACCTGGTGAACGAAAGAGATTTTATTTTCTCGTAAACTGGTCACATGTCGTCTAAATTGGAGATACGTGATCGAGTTTCATGGTAATGATCGTCTTTTATGTTGGCTCTAACTTACGGGCCATATAATTGAGTATATAACTTATCATTTACGCGACTTATGAACCCTTGGGACTTGAATACGTGTTTCCTTCGTTTGATTGCAATGCAAGGTTGGATACTTGAATTAGATCCTTAGATCAAACTTTGATTCCAGTTAAAGAATTCCCTAGTGAATGGTGGCCAAGTATAGCTAACTAGACTCTAACACTATTATAGTTAGAGTCGAAACATCTGAATGTTAGTTTAGGTATTATAGCGCATTAGGTGAATTATAAGGCAAGCTTTGACTAAGTTGAATATCCGATTACCGCGAATACAATTTTCTTGGCCTTATATTGCTTCTATACCAAGAGCGTCGCCAGCCGATGATCAAAAGGGTGGGGAGGGGGGCTATTGGAAGTATAGACAATTTTATATTGTCTATTTCTACGGTAACATACACCGTTAAATTTTGGTCGTTTTAATCCCGCGGAGGGTCGATTTGGTACATGAAACACTATCGATTTGTAAAGATAAGAATGAAAAATAAAGTACTTTTTTTTAAACTCCAATTATTTTACGCCTGTACGAAATTGATTTCTTTAAGTAAAGTCAGCTGATCGAGGCCAATGAACTGTAGGTAGTTAGTACGCAACGACCAACATGCGTATTTATTAATTCGAGTTTTAGAAGAAAAAAAAACTTAATTTTTAAAGGATCAGGGGCAAATTTGTATGAAACCTGGGCGTTAGACCAACAGAAGTGCAACTAGTGCCAGTTTTTAGGGCTTAAAGCCAGAATCGAAATTATATAAATAATACTAGTCATATCCACCGGGTTTTCTTGAAAAACTGTTTTATCAAAATGAAATAATTAAGAAACTTTTAATAATTACGTATTGTTTAATTACTAGAGGGACATCATTAAATAAAAATAAAATGTTATTTGATCGGTTTTTTATGAAAAGCATGTGTATTAAGTAAATCAAATACAAATAAACTCCCGAACTCATTCCACACACACCTAAACTCCGTCTCGGTCTACGACAACATCTAACAAATGACGTGCGGGGGCGATAAATGGCGCATGTCGTCCCAAACTAAGATACCATCACCTTCCGCATAGCACAGGTTCTCACCGAGCAAGTCAGTTTAGGAAGTTCCTGCACTGCATTCGTGCGGAAGTGACGCCGGGTTGTTACACTGTGTGGACCACCCGGAGAACACGGTGGAGCACACGGTAGAAGTGTGCTCCGCTTGGGAAGCGTACCGCTGTGTCCTCGTGGGGGTGATCGGCGGTAATGATCTCTCGCGTCGGACCTTGGTACAGGTTATGGTCCGAAGCGAGAAGGAGTAGCAGGCGGTCGCATCCTTCTGAGAAGCAGTAATGCTAGCAAAGGAGGAGGCCGCAAGCGTGGGTCAACGGCCCTCACTCCCCAGCCGCTGCAGGGATTCCGATCCCGATTTCCGGCTAAAATGGGTAGCTCACTGTCCGACCATCCGGAAACCGTCCGGACCGGGCCCAAGTCGTCGACGGCGCGTATTATTCGCGAAATGTTAGCATACTGTAACATAGCGGTGGAGCACACTGTAGAGGTGTGCCCCGCACAGGCGGAGCATCGTCGTGTCCTCGTGAGGGCGATCGGCGGCAGCGATCTCTCTCGCCGGGCCTTGGTTCAGGCCATGGTCCGTAGTGAGGAGGGATGGCAGGCGGTCGCCTCCTTCTGCGAAGCAGTAATGCTAGCAAAGGAGAAGGCCGACCGCATCAGGCAGAGGCAACGGGGCGCTCGCCCCAGCCGCCGCCGGGATTCCGATCCCGATTTCCGGCCACCGTAGGCGCGGGCTTGCGGACGGCGTGCAATGGGTAGCACGCTGTCCGATCGTCCGGTAACCGACCGGACCGAGCCCAAGTCGTCGACGGCGCGTTCTGTTCCCGCGCGCCTCAAGGAGCTGTCAGCACACCGAAGAGGCCCAGCCTGCTAACTGCAAGCAGGCAGGGTCGAAACCTACTGGGGTCATGGGTTTATTTCCGAAAGGAATGCTCGGCCCCGGCACGATAGGCTACGAAGGAACGGGGTAGGTTTTTAGTCAGTAAGAGTCTGACACTACTTCCCGCTCCGCCCAAGGGCGGGATTTGTCATTGGATGATTTTACGTACCATAAAAAAAAAAAACCTTGAGAGGCGGCTTGAGGTAGTAGTGGTGGTGAATTCGAGGAAACATTGCTACGTGCGTGTGGGCCACGTTTATAACACTAAGTTTTTTTCAAAAAACGTGTTAGATGTAGTCAATTCTTCAGTATTTATACGGAAAAAATGTATATTTTCAACTGGCTCTATCTCTGTTCTCCGGTGACTTAGCTACTTGCCTCCATAGTATAAAATAAAGTAGTAATTATAAGCTTTAATTTGAGATATATTTCAAATCTGTTGGACTTACGCCCATTTTGACCATGATTCTTTTATCTTTATAAATCGATAATGTTTCATGTACCGAATCCTTCCTCCACGGGATTAAAACGACCAAAATTTAACGGTGTATAAGATGGGTATTACATTTTGGGAGACTGGTCTCTAAACTTTCGAGGCCTAGGTCACCAAGGCAAAACTATGAATTGTAGTTACAGTCGAGAGCTTTTGAAGCTATAAAGCAAGTGAAAACTTGAACATTTGAGTGCTAAAGTTGAAAAAGCGTGTGGCACCATTTTGCCTGCCCCTACCTTTCTTAGTTCCTGACAATGAAACATCAAAGCCACCAAAACCAAAGTAAAACGCGCCTTCAAGGGGACCACTCTTGAAGGCGCGTTTTACTTGTTCAAATGTTCTTTTTAATTAATCGAGTTTTTTGTAAATGACAAGTTTACAAGTGGTTAACAAATGTCGCCAGACCCCCTTGGCAGCGCCCTTGTTCTATACACTAAAAAAATGTTGAGATTAGCGCCATCTAGCGAGAATAAGGCCACGCTCGAGCCCGTAACTTTTACTTTAAGTAAAGATATAGCAAGCATTAGTCGCGAGAGAGTTTCTACGGCAAATTATGTGATTGGAACCAGTGAACCATTCAAAGCCATCCGTACTTATCCTAAGTAAAACTTATTAATAAGTTCTGTGAAACGATTTCTCGACATTCTGATTGAAAATTGTATTCCAACTTAGAAGTGCAGTGAATTTCAGACATTCGAACCTCTAGTTGTTCAGTATTCAGAAGTTTAGGACACAAAGCATCTCAAGATCTATATCATATACATACTTGGATCCTGAGTTCCGATTCGTGAAGTATTCGACAAAGAGACGCCATTCATAGTTTCCGGACTTGCAAAACTTTCTTCGTGAATGTTGGTAAGTACTGGTGAAATCATGATTCTGTCTTTAGATTTGAAATTATTCTGTTAAAGTATTCCAGCGTCTTCCCCCTTCTTGCTTCATTTATCCTCAATGCTGAGAATTGTGACCTCGACGAATGACTTACTGTGAATTATATTTCGCCATGTTGTCCTATCTTCGGCGATGTGGTCTCCAGTGAAGCACGAATTTGGTCTGACCAACGTGTCGAACTTCTGCCCCTAGGTCTTTTCACATCTACTTTTCCTGTAAGCAGCAACATTTCCAAGTTACCTCTCTTCATCATCACCTCTCTTTCTGAAGATGTGGCCAAAGAACTCAAAAATTCTTCTTTGGCATATGGTGGTGAGCCTCATAGGCTAACATGATTTCGGCTCGAACAACTGAACTGAATACCATTTACTACTACGACTACTATGAAGTGCCAATGAGTTCTAAGTGACATTTTTTGAGAAGATTGCTTTTTAGCGATACGGATTTAAACGTGTTTCTCCATGTTTTAGGAAAGTCTCCGAAGCGGATATTTAGTTGCAACTATATTAAATTAAACTGTGGATACATCGCAACTAAACCAATATGTCAATTACAATTATGTTACTATTTTAGTGTACAATATTTTATTCTACGTACATTTTCATCGTAGAAAAAGTCCATACGTGCGCATTACGTAATATGGGATTTTCGAAATGTATTGAAACAAGTTTTACCGCCAGATGCATCGCCCTCATTAAATTTCATTTTAATTAAAATAAGTTCCTTATTTATTTAACGATATTATTTGGTACGATATTTAAAGCAGCCCGCTGTGAATGTTACAAAAGCAGTAATCAATTTTGCGTGTGTTATTTCAAAGGAATATTTAAAATTCGTATTCGTGTTTTCGGTATTTTGTTTTTGTAAACACCGTTAAATTTTGGTCGTTTCAATCCCGCGGAGAGTCGATTCGGTACATGAAACACTATAGATTTATAAAGATAAAATTATAAAATAAAGTATTTTTTTTCTAAAACTCGCATTAATATACGCATACACGAAATTAATTTCTTTAATCCTGCTACCCACCTGTCTGCTGAGTTTTCCAAATTAATCTAAGTTTGACTGTGTAAATACAAAATCGCTGTCTGTTTGCACAAATATACTAGGTCTTTGTTTAAGAACCCTTTACAAACGTTTCGTACTAGTTAGTAACATCAATACGCTTTGTCTCATTACATTTTATGTCAGTTGCACTTCGCGTCAGTCTAGTCGAGTCTCTGGTAAAATGCACTTTTCGTTGACAAAAGAAAAAGCTTGTGAGTCGCCATTTAGTCTACAAATCTTTTTAGACAAAGTGACATTCTTTCAACAATATTTTACTGACAGAAAATGCATAGAATTAACGGATAGGTTTTATTTATGCAATTAAACTTTATGTACCTACAGTGTCACCTGTATATCAATTTCGGTTTGCCGACGACCTAGTAGTCATGGCTGAAACTACGAAGGATTTCAGCACAATGCTCAATGAGCTCGATAGAGCTTCCGAAAGAGTGGGACTTAAAATAAACAAGGACGAAACCAAAGTCATGATAAACAGCTATGTAGCACCCATTCCTATCAAGATCGGAGACTCTACACTCGAAGTTGTGGAAGATTACGTTTACCTCGGATCTGTCCGAGTCCAGTTGGGTAGATCTAATGTCGAGAAAGAGAGCGACCGTCGAATCCGATTCGGCTGGGCGGCGTTTGAGAAGCTGCGCGGTATCTTCTCAGCCAACATATAAAAGTGTCTCAAGACAAAAATTTATGACCAGTGCATGTTACCTGTGATGACATATGGCTCTGTAACGTGGTCGCTCACAATCGCTCCTCATCAGAAGGCTTAACCTCATCAACAAAGGGCAATGGAAAGGGCGTTACCTTACGTGATCGAATCAAAAATGAAGATATCCGCACGAAAACCACGGTTGCCGACATAGCACGAAGAATCTCCAAACTTCATCCAAACTTAATGGCAATAGGTAGGACACATTGCTCGCAAAACAGATGGCCATTGGGGCCGAAAGTCGTGGTTTCTGGCGTGTCGACCACGTACTACGCACCTTTCATCTATTCTGCAAGAAATGTACCCGTGCCAGTTAAGTTTGACGATTCAGAAATTAGAAACGTTTATTTCAAATAGATCATTTACAGGCCCTTTTGAATCGTCCAAATGTCAGTCAAAAAATAAGATGCTAATTTGCACGTTGCAAAGCGTAGTTCTCTTTACAGAAGAACGTGCAAGAAAATCCATGGAGTCTTGGTTACATATTTCTTGTCGCTTCTATTTTTATTTTTACTCTTCGGGATATGTTGGTGATGCACTAACCTGTCTAATTTGAGGCCAACATCCAAGATTTCGTCACTCTTTGACGTCCCAGTTAAACGATGCAGCGGCAACGTTTGATACATTTTATTTCTCACCTCCAGTAACATTTTCCTGTACTTGACATGTTTTCAATCGTGTCGTACAGGAAGGAGGTTGTTAGCTCCACTCGTATATTTTATTCGAATGATTACTGTGAGTGATTGTTCGCTTGTTGTTGTGCTGGTGTGAATCATTCGTAATTGGTAAGCAGTTGGTTGGTTGTAAAGAGTTTTAAGCCGCGTAAATATTTGAAGTGTTAGTATTTTTTATTGGTTGTTCTTTTCTAGAAGATTCGTTCGAGCCGTTCGGGATATCAGCAAACGGTTGGTCGAGTCTTCGCGTGACCAGAGGGCTGGGATTTTCTTCGGTCAACGAATTAGCATTGCCATCCAAAAACTTTTTATAAAAAAAAAATCGACTGGGCTTTGGTCGTACAGGGATTTTAACTTTTACTGACAAACACCCACTCCTATTATCCTCCTTTGCCTTGATCCTGGTTTGCTGGAACATTTATAAAAGTTGGATACCGGCCCCAGAATGCAAAGGGTACATAAATGAAGGAACATGGAACATTGTAGGAGTTTTTTGTTATAACGGATGAAATCATTTAATGATTTCCTACATAAAAATAAAAAACATCCAAATGAAAACAAATGAGCACCGAAACTGCATTCTCAAAACTTTCCAAACAAAGTAATTTTGTTAGTGAATGTCACCATTTACCTACTCATTTGCTTACTCATAGGAATTGACAGATTGACTCAATTATGTGTTCAGCCCACATTGCGAGAGCATGAATATTTTTAGTATAGCGTGAGTCGTCTCTTATCTCTAACGGCAGCGAAATAAAATTTAAAACATTAAACTGTCTTCAAAATTAGTGTCTAAAGCATTTAAGAGACCGACTATACTGTCACAGACTTTTTATTCCAAAAATTAAGTACAAAACCGTAATGTGAAAACCAAACATTTAGCTAAAAGCCCCAATGTTCACTCTCAGTAATAACAACAATTTGGCGCTCTCTTTGAAACTGGTTGTTAAAATCAATTGTATGTACTAAAAACTATATTTACTTAAAAGCACTTACGAACTAATTTGTCACTCACATATTCTTTAAAAAAGATAAAATTAGAGAAAAAAACATTTGGTGTTCTAATTTTGAAAACAAAAACAAAAAAGCTGTAAAAATAAATGCGACGCAAACTGGTAAATATAAATCTGTTCTAGAAATAAATGATTTAGGTACCAATTTCAACCTAAAATTTCCCACTTAACGAATTATTTTTAAAATTTCCCACTTAACGAATTAGTTTAAAACATCGAGGTTGTGAAGGAGTAAAAAGTTTTGCCATAATGACAGAATGTGAAAGCAAAACAAGTTGAATTGCCAAGTTGAATGAAGTTTGCCATTTTGTTTTGTTTACGCCTAAGTGGGAATGAGTTCGGTCTAATGTTCCGTGCTGTACAAAAAGTTTTATTTACAATGTGCCTCGAGGTATTGTTTGGAGAGACTTTGAGTAAGTAAAATGTAAATTACACTTTATTTGCTCTTTTGAATGCGAGAATATTCGAAAGAGTTCCCGTGGCTCTGAAACGCAAGGGACAACTCATAGATTACGTTTTTTCAACTGGTGGGTTTAGACCCACCATTGGTCCAGGCCTAGGGTAACCAGCCTTTAGGTATTTTGGTTTGCGTGGAAATGATTTCGCCATCGCCTTTCTACCATCGGACAACCCGACGTACAGCGCACATTGTTGACACCTCTACGATCCGGACTAAGCGTTTCGCCGCGTAAATAGAAGAACTGGAATAATTTTAGAATAATTTGGTGTTCCCGTCCGAATATAGGTCTTCAAGGCTTTTGATAAACTAGTGCAATTCACCATCAAAGTTGCATCACTGCTTACTATCAGGTCATCGCTGTCAAGAACTTGTTTAAATCAATTAGAAAAAAAAGACTGAAAATCTGATACGCCATAACGGGAGAAGTTATTTAATGATTCTCACCTCAAACAAAAATAATTATGCTCTTTTGAAAGTAAGGTATATTAATCAGATACGGTATACATAAACATAAAAATATCAGTATTAACAGCCTCCTGCAAAAAAACTTAAAACAAAAGCACCAAACCTAGAGAAAATAGTTTCTTTAGATTTTAATTCCAAAATTGAATTGATTACACAACTTTGGAATAGCTACGTATCATAATTGACAAAGTTCTTTCATGGCATAGCATAGGATAGCATCAGCCTTATAATGTGTCCACTGCTGGGACTCAGGCCTCTTCTCTAGAAGAGGGAATGGGCCGTAATTCACCAAGCGAGCCCAGTGTGGGTTGGTGGATGTCACGTCATGTCTTCGAATTTTTGGTTCTAGGACGTTTTGAGAGCTGTGGGACGAAATAAATAACACCAAGTAATGTACCTGGCTGAGTTTGAACCCGCGACCTACAACTCGTGACTTGGGGCCGTTGCCACTCGGCCACTACTGCTCTCAATCAATCATGGCAATCCATACATTTTTGTATATAATAATAGACACTTAAAAACCAACTTAAAATATAGAAAGTTAAAGTCTACTCTTGAATTAATGGCAACGAAATCAAAATTATAAGTATGAAATGTGTTTTTTACCAAAACGTCCCATTGCACCAAACACCGCCCAAAACCGACTCGAGCTTTTATCGATATCTGTCGATCGTAAAACTAAACATATACTCACTACTTACCGTTTGTACTGCAACCAATGCAATGTAAACATCGTAAACGAACCATGGTGTTGTTTGTGCAGTAAATGGACGGTTTAATTACCGTAACTGGCAATTGTCACTGAGCAATTAACAGAAAGAATTAAACAATATTGCAATTGTTTTATGTTTGAAATACAAAAAGGAAAATAAGTAGATATTACTAACTCCTACTGTCCACGGACACATAGCTTCATAGACGCGTATTCGTTATTATACGTTTGGTGTACGTCTGCGTGAATCTTACACGCGTACACTATTGCGTGGCGCATAATGAACAATACGCGTCTATAAAGCTAGCGTCCGTGGATCGTAGGAGTTAGTATGGTCTACTTATTTTCTATTTCGTTTTTTGAAATGGATTTATTTTGGAGCCTTAAAGACTACAGCGATTTAAGGGCATGTTTGTAAAAGTCTCATTAAAATATCTTTCACTTTGTCCATATTACACCGGTATTTAAAAATAAATAATAATATATTAATTTCATAAACAAGCATTTTTTTACACCTGGGAATTTTCGGTGAGCATTATGAATAAATTCATGGCTCCAGAGATTGGACTAAACTTTTTTAAATAAAATGTATACCTTAGTATTCCTAGTTCATCAAGTATTCTCAAAGCCTTGAGCGTAATTCGTAATTTTGTTTTTTCATGCAAATCCACGAACTTGGTAGCACAATTATTTACTGGCAAACTTGAATAGCTTTATAAGGGTTAAAAATAATGTTCGATGTTTGTTGTACCTATATTTATATGAAAACAAAGTCCTCCTCATAAATAAACTCCAATTAGAAAATTAATTTTCGGTTGTAATTTAAGCACAAAAATCTTATTTAAATGCACTATTAGTTAAATATCTGAAAAACTAAACGATTTAGCCGAATCTGTACATACAGGATGTGTTAATTGTGTTAAGTGTTATAATATTATTTATTTATTTATTTTAGTTTATTTTAGGCATTAACTTATAAAAACATTATTGAAGCAAATTAAATTATTATAGCTTAACGAAGCAAATTAAACTATTATAGCTTAAATAATAATAAATGGTATGGTGGTGGTGGTGGTTATGGTTTTGGTTGATTGATGGTTAGTTGTTGATGGTAAATGGTTATTTGATTGATGGATGGTTGGTTGGTGGTTATGGATGTGATGTAGTATCTAGTAGTAGTAATAAGTATATGATTTATCTATTTGCTAATAGAATGTCACTTCAGAAGCTTTGCCTTGTGTAATGATTAAAAAAAAAACATTTGGTAAATGGAAAACAAAGCACTGTTATTTTTACGAGTAAAAATAATAATGGGTGAAGTTTCTTACTTATTATTTCGGCGACTTTTACATTGTACGGCTGTTATGACATTAAAGGCTATTATGAAGCAAGTTATTCCAAAAAGATTGTTCAACGTGACCAAATACGCTTGTTCTTTTATTTACTTTAGGAGTTATAAAAGTAATTGCAAGACTTTTTATGTGTATGTTTAATTTATAGAAAAAGAAAGAATAACATTTATTTAGCAACACTTCATGAAACATGGTACAGAGAAAAAAATACAATAAAAGATGGAATGCTTTAACATCGTAGTGTTTGCCTCACAATCCCACTTAAATTCTATTTTTGTTGTAACGCGATCCTAAATTTTCAAAGCTTTACAAAGAATACACTACTATAAAGAAATACATTTTTCCAAAACATAAACCAAAATTGTTAAGGGATAAAGATAGCCAGTACTGATTATAGATATTGGTATTAATGGAAGCCCAGACCATTTCCTGAAAGGTACTCGTAAATTCTCCGAAAGGATTGCTGAGAAGGTTTCCTTACCTGTAATATTAATACGTATCCAATACGATGGTAGTAAAATTTTGTATTTAGTAAATCCTCCTCCTTGCGTCATATTCCTCAATGCTGAAGGTCGTGACCTCCCTGCTTCATCACTTTCACTCGCACGAGACTTCTCCATCTGTTTCGGTCTCTGGTGATGTGAAGGGCATTGTATACCGTAGAGTCAAGAGAGGTGCGGATCTGGTCAGACCAACGAATTGGGCTGCGTCTACAAGGCGTTTTACCTGCCACTTTACCGGTCACGATAAGCCTTTCGAGGTTGCCACAGTAATTCCTTGAAATTTAGTAAATATGAACAGAATATTTGAAGGGAGTAAAAATAGAGATGTACACATGACACAGTCGAGTCGATTAAACCAGATCACATAATATCAGAACTAAAGTAAAAGACATAACATATATGTATATACAATATACATATTTTTTGGTGTACAATAAAGAATACATCTATCTATCTATCTATCTATAACATGAAGACTCCAAACTGGGTTAGCAGTACAAAACGGATGGTTAACGGAACGGAAAATTTCTGGAGTAGTAGCTGCGTACTAGAAGGCGTAGTATTACTTCCAAATTATGACCCGGCGAAGGCAGATGGCAGGTCGATGCAGCGTTGTTTGTATTAGGCCTATGGATGTCTTTCGGCTAAAATGATAATGTTTCATAATATCTTTAGCAGTAGGAGTACATCTATCAAAACATTCGCTGCAACTGTTTACAAGTTTACAATATCGGATATGCAGCAGACTGTCGGCCAGATCTAAACAACTCGTCGGAATCCTGGAGCAGAGCCAAGCCCACTGTTGTACCGGAGATCCCTCAAAATAGGTACATCAACATTAAATAGTTTTATTGTGATCCAATAGATTTCGTTGAGTCAGGTATTATTGGTCTATTTTAGGAGATGGATCGTTTAGGAATTTTGTTTTGCAAGAAGAATAATATTATCTACTATTGATGATTCGAATCGTGGTTTGATTAAATGTTGTATATACATGATGTCACGTGGTCAGAGTCGCATTTGGAGGGCTGGAACCCCGGGAGCGCAAGGCATTAAGGTCTGCGCGGGCGCGGGTGTAACACCTCTCTGATACGAAACTGTCGGTTGCCCATACATTCGTTATTACTTAGCATTGCTACCTGTGTTTCTACTTAGAACACTACCTGTAAATGTGAAAGTGACATTCTAATTAATTGAAAATCAAGTGCATAGTTATTTAAAATCCGTTCGGTATTAAACCCAGTACCACTGAACCAAGACGATGACGGCTATATCGCTCAGCCATTCCTGGCGCCGTCATCAGATAGCAATTATATCATTATCATATAGAAATTATATCATTTGGTATTTCATATCGAGCAAAAAGCTCGATATGAAATATCAAATGATATAATTTCAGGTTAGTTAATAAATCAAAATTGGTTATTAAATGAAGCAATAATTGGAGGAAGATTAGGATATAGTGGAAACATCTTCATCTCATTGAAACGCCAAACTTGGCTAGTAGCCCCCCTAGCCAAGTTACGACCGTTTTGTATCGGTTCTCATAAATCAAACGCCTCGAGTTGGCCACGTCCCCGATTCCATTGTTCCATGTGAGCGTTGAGATGACATCAGAGCAAAGGAGTTGGAGCCGTGACCAACTCGAGACGTTCGACGCAAGAGAACCGAAACGAAACGGTCGTAACCTGGCTAGGGGGGCTGTATATCCAAATATCTAAATTTCCAAATGTAAGATTCACATTTCTAATATTTGCAGGATTTTAGGATTATTTTAAACTAATGGGTTGACATTTCCGTATTTAAGTATAAAGTGTATTCTTCATATCAGAACATTTTTAAAGAAAATGCATAACACCATTATCAGATCCAGAAGTTTTGCTTCAAAACTTTATACTGTGTACCAAGCTGAATAGAATCCCGGCCGCGGTTCAAATTCTTAACAAAAGATCCAGTGGCGTTGCTACGTTCATGTACTCGTATATCTATTGAAAACTACGTATTATATAAATCGGCTTTGTGTGACTATATTGTGGAACAACGTGTGCAAAATTTTGTTGAGAAATAGGTACGTGTCCCTAGGAACAGCGGTATAAAATAGCTCATCTGTTTCAAAATGTGTTCAACCTATTTAAAGCTAGGGCACACCATAATCTTGGCAGTAAGTCCTCTCTCTGAGAAGTGGTTGAAAGACGTCATGGTGTCCTCACCCGCTGCATGACGCAGGTTCTCATCGGACATGGTAAGTTCGGGAGGTTTCTGCATTGGATTCAGGCGGAAACTACCCCCGGGTGTCACCATTGTGTGAATGGAGTACACGGTGGAGTTTACGTTAGACGTGTATGCCACTTTGGCGGATCACCGCCGTGTTCTCGTAGAGGCAATCGGTGGCGGTGGCGGTGCGACCTCTCACGCCAGGCCTTGGTTCAGGCTATTGTCCGGAGCGAGGACGAATGGTAATTAATCATACGAATCTTTCTGCAAAGCAGTAATGCTAGCTAAGAAGGAAGCTGCACACATAAAAGAATGAACATTCTCAAGCACTTGCCACTGAGACTCCGACCCCGACTATCAGCCACGGTAGACGCGGGATTGCAGACGTTGAGCAGTGTGTAGCTCACCATCCGGCAGTTCGGTATTCGACCGCAACGAAGCCCAGCCGTCGATAGCGCGTAATAATCCACATGCTCCTCAAAGAAATGTCAGCAATCTTTACGGGCCCAGAAGGGCCGATACTTGCTAGAACTGCGGTGATTTTTTGAAAAGGAAACCCGTAGTCGTAGAACGTAATGAGCAACTGAAGGTCATAGGTCTGGTTTTAGTCAGTAATAGTCTGAGAAGCTTTCCTGGTCCACCCAGGCCGGGAGAAATCATTGGATGAAGTCCAACCTTAAAAAAATGCTAAAGAATACGTATTGTTATTATTTGTTTCATTTAATCAGAACGGGCGAAACCAATTACACTATTTAAAGTACAAAGAAAACAAAACATACAAAATAAAATAATTTTATACAGACAATTCGAAATTCGCGCAGGACTTGCAGGGGCTTTTATACTGTAATTATCATGTAAAACCACGAGAGGACATTGCGTATAATTACTACCCGTAAATATGGACCACATAATTTAAAAAAGCTACTAAAACCAGCCAACATGTTATTCTACAGCCATATTATTGAAATTCGAGAGTCAATGTAATAGGCATCTGATTTTAATTAACCACAGTTTGTTTTAATTCTGCACAGTTTATTTTTATAAAGCACTGTTTATTTTAATTGATTAATATAATGTAAAATAATTATCTCTATGCTGGGATGTTTTTAGGGTTTCGTACCTCAAAAGGAAAAAATGAAACCTTTATAGGATCACTTTGTTGTCCGTCTGTCTGTGTGACTGTCTGTGTGTCAAACTCAAGACCCTTTATCTTAGGAACGCGTGAATGTATCCAGTTGAAATTAAAAACATATACTCAGGTCTACGGTCCCTTGAAGTTGTGCGCTATTCCAGGATATGGTTCACTCGTTTACCAAGTTTCTTCGAAATCCAATCAGCTGGGTCGAGCGTGAAGAAGTTACATACATACACACAAGCTTTTGCTTTTATAATATTAGTATTATATTATTAGGTACATGTTAAGCCGCGTATGCACGAGCCAACAAATTTGTTGCGTTACATGAATCGCAACAACTTGGTTCACATATGCGTACCACTAAGTGCCTGTTTACGGACACGCGGCGCGTTGCGTCGTCAGTCCGTCATACATTGTCATAATGTTTGTGTTTGCGCGTGCGATGACGCGGCCCCCTGTTGCAAGTTGCAATGTACGACGAATGCCCAAGTCTAAAGCGCCGCGCAACGCGCCGCGTCACCGTAAACACACGCCGTGTTTACGGAGACGCGGCGCGTTGCGCAGAACATCTAGAACAGCCGCAGTCACACGTTGTAGGTACCAACCGAAACACTTTAAGAACGTGTGACTACGACTTTTCTTTATGTTCTTTTCTTGTTTTTTCAGTTACCTTGTTTATTTCAGCATCCTAAAAATCTTGTTTCATCATCAGACCAGCTCAATGACACCAGATTGTACGGATTATTTCAAATATTAGGTTTTTTTTTTTTTTTTTTTTGTGGTAGGTAAAATCATCCAATGACGAATCCCGCCCTTGGGTGGGGCGGCAAACAGTGTCAGACTTTTACTGACTAAAAACCTACCTTTCCATTCCTCGCCTTTGTCCCGGGGCCCGTGGTGACACTCTCGCATAACCTTTGGCCCCAGTAGGCTTCGGCCCTGCTGGACCCCTACAGTTTGCAGACAACTCCTTGAGGCGCGCGGGAACGGTGCGCGCCGTAGACGACCTGAGCTCGGACCGGTCTGTTACCGGACGGACGGACAGCGAGCTACCCATTGCCCACCGTCCGCGAGCCCGCGCCTACGGTGGCCGGAAATTGGGATCGGAAACCCGGCGGCGGCGGCGGCGTGTCCGCCTTTGCCTAAGGCGGTCGGCCTCCTCCTTTACGAGCATTACTGCTTCGCAGAAGGAGGCGACCGCCTGCTTCAAATATTAGGTAAGTTGTTAAGTTTAGTAAGTAAGTTGTTAAGTTTTTTAAAACCCTATCGCAGTTAACAAACGTGCTGATGACCTTAAACACCTGAACAGATCTTCATAAATTGTAGCTAAGAACCATCTCGATTAAGTCAGCTTTCAAACAAAAAAATACCGCATCAAAATCGGTCCATTTGTTTGGGCGCTACGATGCCACGGACAGACACATAGACAGACAGACAGAGAGGTCAAACTTATAACAACCCTCTTTTCCGTCGGGGTTTATTAAAATAAAATATCATAAGTTAAAATAAAACAAAACAAAAATAAAAATATGAAAATAGGCGTCCTCTCCCAAGCAGCCGAATAATCCTCCTCAGTACCTACTGCGGACTCCGGCCTTTCCGATGATTCTTCCATAAATTATCTCAGAACGTATTATAATAACGTGTTTCTTTTTTCAGGTACTTGCCTTCACGTTTGCAGTATCTCCTGAAACATGGCACCATAGGTATGTATGTTTCATATTATTCATTGAAACTGAAAAAATATCGAAAGTTAATCTTATAAAAATGCTTTAAGAATAAGTTTTCCATTGCATTTACTCTAGAGTTTAGGTGGAGCAAAACTGGGATTAGCAGATAGCTCTAGGCCTTATCCTTGGCCAGGTTATAATAGGGAGTGAAGAGGGCCTGAGATGTGCTCACCTCCTTCTGCGAATATACTCATAATGCTTGCAAAGAAAATGGCTGCAACTGTGAGGGAACAGACATCCTCACGCCTCAGCTGCCACCATAGGTGCAGGATGGCGAACGACGAGCAATAGGTAGCTCGCCGTTAACCGTCCGGTAAGAACTGAGGCCGAGTTTTCAAAGGCGCGTAGTATTATACGTGCACCTCAAAGAGACGTCAGCAAAAACGTAGGGTCCCAGCAGAGTCGATGCCTGCTAGGGCCACGAGATTTTTTTAAAGAGTTACAATGACTCTGGAACGCAAAGTGCGATTAATTGAAGCACAAAGGTGGAATTTAACCAGTTAAAGTCTGTAACGCCCTCTCTTTCCACCCTGCAGAAGAAGCCACCGAAGGCGTGAGCTTGCGAACGGCGAGCAATGGGTAGCTCACCGTTCGACCGTCTGGTAACCGGCCGGACCGAGCCCAAGACGTCGACGGCGGGTATTGTTTCACGTTCAAGGAGTTGTCAGCAAATCGTAGGGGCCCAGCAAGGTCGAAGCCTACTGGGGTCAAGGGTCTGCTTCTGAAAGTACAATTTGACACCGGTACGAAAGGCAACGAAGGAACAGGAGTGGGTTTTTAGTCTGTAAAATTCTGACACTATCTCCCGCTCCACCCAAGAGCGCGGAGATGTCATTGGTGATTTTCCCACCAGCAAAAAAAATCCTACAGAAAGAGAAGTCACTTGATGATGTCCAAACTAAAATTAAAAATGCTATCTGTACATCAAAATCAAACAACGTAACACATTGGCTAAGTTCCTTAGGCAATATAATAACCCTGAGAACCTATTTAAAGGTCAATCGGTCAGTGTGCCCTCACACTGCATTGAGTATATTAAAGTAAGTACTTCCATACTGTAAGTGGTTTACCGCCGTTATTGAATACCCACTTTAATAACACACTTTCGCACCAGCTATTGTGCTGTGACCGCCACAGCGTTACTTGCGCAGACAAATGCCAAGAATACGTCAAATTGAATATATAATCCACAACTACACACAGTTTACAGTATTTCCTGTTTTTATTTTAGTTAAACCTATGTCTATGGATACGCCGTCAACGACGGCTGGCGTTGAAAATCAGCGCTGTGGCTCTGTTTTGTACACGAGCTCCAGCATTTTGCTGAGCGCTGGCTGTTTTGCACGGATGTGACGCATATTTTATTATGCACTTTTTTATTGTCTTTGTTTGTTGCTGTTATTTTAGGATATGCGCCATGTTTGAGGCAAATAAACTGTATTTTTTTCTTTTTCTTCT
Source organism: Leucania comma (assembly GCA_958295575.1). Taxonomy (NCBI): domain Eukaryota; kingdom Metazoa; phylum Arthropoda; class Insecta; order Lepidoptera; family Noctuidae; genus Leucania; species Leucania comma. Next base: position 11,991,619 of record OY282480.1, on the reverse strand, counting down.
ATCACACAACGCCGCCGACGCCGCAAGTCTCAAGCTAAGTAGAGCTTGTGTTTTGAGTACTAGATAACTGATAAACATACTTATATACTTCTCAATACATACATATTATAGATAAATTACACCCAGACACAGAACAAATGATCGTGCTCATCACAAAAACATTTGTCCTAGGTGGAATCGAACCCACGATCTCTGGCATAGCAGTCAAGGCCATTAACCATTAGACCAACAGTCCAGTCAGACTAATGTACAGAAATACGGTTCCTCATTTTGCCACGTATCTAAATTGAACTTATAGTGAACTGAACAAATGCATATTGACGTTGCGCTCAATTATCTTCTTGTGACAGATATGTTTTCTACAATGTTAGGAAACCCTGCTTGAGCATGTGTTTTTTATGGGGGTATTTAAGTCAGGAATAACAGGATATTCTTAAATAAGCGTGCTTCTACATTGACCACATCATAGCTTACTATTAGGTGAGATAGTGGACAACATGAACATATCAATAGGTAATAAAAAAATTATTAAAATAAAATAGAGATTACTTCTTTTTAATTTAGATCTTAATAATAGATATTGGTACCTAGAGTGGGCACGCGTAGTGGATTATTTGAAAGCGCCCGTTGTGCTTTGCCAATTTTTATAAAAACAACTGCAATAATATATGCTGTTGCAGCCTCTTGAGAGCAGATTCTTTCTTTACCGGAACTATTTTATAAAGAATTGATATAATCCTAAGAAAGGCAAGCCCTATCAAACGTTATTCATTAAACTAATAAGAATCAAACTGATACTGACTAACTTGATGCCACCATCTCGATTCTACCATCGGACAACCCGACGTACGGCGAGTATCCACCCTTACGATGAAACCCTTAATATGAAACCTCTACGGTTTGGACTAGGCGTTTCGCCTCATCGTTTGTACCGCGTACATCGAAGGACTGGAACAATTTGCCTGCTGCGGCCTTCCCATCTAATTATAATTATAAATTGGGGTGTCTTCAAGGCTCAGTAAATAGGCTCTTAATAAGTTAGTGCGCCACAACATCAACGATTTTATCACTGCTTAACATCAGGTGAATCCCAGTCAAGCAATAGTTTACATCAAATAAAAAAAAAAACTCTCTCATCATTATCATCATCATCTTCTTGCCCTAGTTCCGTGTTATTTTTAGTCGGCGTAACACATTTAGTTCTTTACTTTCAGATCACTATTCAGATTCACACAATCTATCAAAATGAAATTAAAAAAAAAAATTAAAGTCACTCCCATCATTAAAATATTGGAGTAATTAGAAATTCTAATTTGATACTTGACAAATAAATTGTGATGCCTATGGTTTAGTAATAAATTGCAAGATTCTAACGCTAATAATTATAGACATTGACTATCAGTCTGTATATAATTATATGTATATCTATGACAATAATTACAAAGCTAAATACGCACTCGTCTTGTCTTACAATATTAATGTGCGCAATTAATATCCGAGATCTCCCACCAGATATGCGTGTATATGCGCTCGTTCTTAACGAGAACCGTTGTTATCTATGCCGAAGAGATATTGAGTTAATTCACAAAGCGTCGGGAAACCTCGGGAAGCTGAAGACGGCACTGTCAAAACTTTCTGCTCAAACCAAGCGTGTAAGCGAGTGTCATATACAGAAATTGACGGCTCGTGACAATCCAGTAGTTTCCTGTTGATCAGTAGTTCAAATAAACAACGATGTTGTTACGCTAGGAATACCTATTAAATTTGTTCCCATTTTCTTTGATCTGACCGCGTGAGTGAGTGTTAAGATGACGCCAGAACAAAAGAATTGGGGGTGTGACCAACTCCAAGCGTTCATGGTAAACAAAACTATTGTAACTTGGCTAGGGGGGCTGTACAGTTACACTTCTACTTATCCTGTAAATATTAACAAAAAGAGCTTTTTAAAAAAAACAAATACCACTCCTGTGTCTTTCACAACTGAACTGACTGATCACCTACGGAGTCTTTTGTGTACTAACTACAGGTTTCTTTAAAAAAAATATCCCCGCAGCCCTAGCGGGTATTGGCCTACATTGTAGCGTCTACGTCTTTATTCTGTTACTTTAAAGTTCCCCCTTTCCGCTAAATTTAAATGGTTTCTAAATAACTTACTATGTAACGAATTTGAAAAATGTTTTTTTTACGATTATAAATAAAGTTACTTTTTGATACAAATATTTTTTTTTTTTATTGGTTCGGCAGCCCAGTTCTAACTTTGACTATGACCGCTAAAATGCCGAGTTTAGTGCTGTAGAGGGACTATGAGTATTAAGTAGGTATTAGTTATACCGCCTCTAGCCACGGCTAGCACGGCCTTTCGTGCTCCAGTGAATTAATCTGTATCGTAGTGTTTATGACCAGATCCCGGATAGCTATATTATAATATATATTTCTAATATACTAGGCTTAAGTGGTAATCTGCTAATTAATTTCTAGATTTAGTTGAAATATCTATATATAGTGTAGGTATGTATAAGAGATAATCCTCCGAATATAGATCATGTCAAGTCCAAATCTATAAACTAGGTGTGAAAAATAAAAACTTACAAGAAAAATATCTAAGTAGAGATTTACAAAAAAAAATCATCGATCCAAATGCAACATTTAAGTTTTCATGTAGTAGGTACAAACAAATTATGAGATTCACAGAAGAAAATTTTATTTACAGATGAAAATTTTTATGTGTTTGTTTGTTACTCCTTCAAATTCAAACACCTGAAAAGATTTGGATGATTTTTATCAAATTGTTAGACCCCAATAGCGAAAAAGATACTTTTATCCCAGGAAAATATTTCATTGGGTTATGGTTTTATTTTCATGAAGTGAAGGCGCTAACAGAAGCCAAGATATTAAATATATTCATAAGATTTTTTACGTCAGTTGAAAAGCGATGAAACCAACGTGCCGAACCGTGCCGTGAAGATAGGAAGACCATTGAACTTGTCAAGTTTGATTGCATTAAGATTGTAGTTAGTACTTTTGCAATACGCACTAGTTTTATCAGATTCAGAACTACGAAATGCGTTACGGAATGACGAAAGCATTGAAGTAAGGGATATCTAAGTGAGGTATGTCACGTACGTCGTGTATATTCCCAATTCAGTATTAGAATATTCTTGAAACCAATTTGGTGCAGATAACGTTATCAGTCAAGTTGTAGTTTTCTGTATTAGAATTTGATGGACTAGAACTATTGATTGATAACGCATTTTTTTTTTATATTCGACCTTTTTTTCGCAAAAATAACGCACTTCAAATATTAAAATATAACCTTCAAGATTAAATACAGATCCATCTTGTGCATTACCTAAGTATTCATGTAATATACGAGTATTAAGAGTTTTATTACAGCTTGCGATCAACACATTACCGAAGATGCTAACCGATGCCAAGACTGCAGTTATTAATTAAAAAATAATTAACCAGTTCGCTGATGCGGGGTGTATCGAGGTTAATCACTAAAACTTTTAGATAGCGAATATGCTCTTGGGGGTAAATTCTCAGGTATACGAGAATTTTCATTGCATGTAATTATGAATTAATTTGCTCTGAAAAATCTTCTCTGAAAATTATGAATTTATATGCTCTGAAAATTTGAAAAATGAATGAAAGGGCGACCGACCTTATTACTAAGACTCCACTGTTTGTCTGTCCAGGCTGTATTCCATGAAACGCGATTACATCTAACTTATCTTTTATGCTTTGTTTTTTGTTGCTGGTTTGACAACAAATACTAAAAACTAAAAAAAGGTTTAGTAGTATAGTATGTATATTGTGTCGAATGTTGTATAGATATGGTACGAAACATTTCGTGCGCAAGTCTGATTTGTGCTTGGCCGGACATTTTATAAAATATACACACACTAATATCTATAGGTACATACGTGCGGTACTGACTCAATTAAACCTTGCGGTGCAGTGTATCTTTCACTTCAATACACCCATAATTGTTTGATCTCACTTCAAAGGTATCAATAAACACTATACTTGACGTTTATATACCCACGCGTTTACATAAATTGAATTGTATTCAAAATTCACTCTCTATGAACAGTTCATTATATTCCTTGTTAACCAACTAAACTAAAAAGGGCAAACAATAACATTTAAAGGTCACGAGGGCAAAACTGTCTGAATATTTACAAGGCTTTTCCTCAGTTTATGCTAATGCAATAATTTGGATAATTTTGTGGTATCTACTTGTTAAGTATTTTAATATTCATTGAACAGCTTTTGTGTTTGAAAGCTCAAAAATAATAACAAATAATTCAGAAGAACTTGAATCTTTATTTTTGCTGCAATATACATTTTAAAATACTACTGAGCCAACAATAACTTTGTACAATCTATTTCATCACTACCGTTCTAACCGTCCGGTGAAGGAAAACATCGTGAGGAAAACGGTCCTTGAACCAAAAATTCGAATACGTGTGACATTCACCAACCCGCTGGGCCTACGTGGTGGATTACGGTTCATTTCATCTTCTATACTTATAGGAGGCCCGAGTCCCAGGAATGGGAATATTATAAGGCTGATAGTGCTATGCATAAGGCGGGTTTCTGAATTGAGTATTTTGAGTTAAGAACGTCTCAAACCATACTTAAATGCCAAGTTTATAGGCTAAAGTAGAGTTTGAATAATTCTCAACTTCAAATACTTAAATCAGAAATCGGGGGTTACTCTATACATTTTAAGTTACTTTAAGTTAATAATAAGCGCCAAAACAACATACTTTTAAATTCATATTTGAAACCAAATCTACGCACTATAAAATCCACAAAAATATTTTTTTCATCGAAATTGCCGTATATTTCAGCTTTTTGTGTAAAACATCCGTCGCTTCCTTCTGACGAAGTCTATTTTAATATTCACAATTTCACATTAATAAAAAAACAACGCTCCTCGGTCGAAGCTGTAAAAAGCGATTACCCTTCAGTATTTTTTTTTGAGAAAATGAATGTTTCATATATTTAACAATGTTTGTAGCAGTCCTAAAGTTACCCTTTGGGTTCAAGCTGGATGTTCGCAGAATCCTGTAGCCAAATGGATACAAAAATATGCCAGATGAAACGTTTGAATTCCATGATGCGTATTTTCGTTCATGATAAAATGTATCGCGGTATTTGCGGTTTCGCATTACGATCTGAATCTGAATTCCATGTGGTCGGAAAACATATTCGAAATTGGAAATATTTATTGGAACTGTGCCCTTTGAATATTATAGCCAATAATGAGTGTTTATTAATTTAATGTTTATCTTTGTATTTAGATATCCCTTTTTTGTGGTAGCAAATCATCAAATGACTTCATCCGCTCTAGGGTAAAGCAAAAAAGTATATATGAGATTTTTACTGACCCACCTGTTTCCTCCAGTTGCCCTATGCGTTCCAGAGCTACGGAAACTCTTTAGGAAAAATCCGTCGCCCTAGCGGACAAGCGGCCCTGCTGGGCGTTTACGTTTAACTGATATATGTCTGAGGTGCTCGTGGAATGCTACGTACCGTCGACAATTCGGCCTCAATCCTCGATCGATAGAGTCACTTTGTTGTCCGTTTGTCTATCTGTAAAGACTTTTTTTCTCGGGAACGCATAGAGGTATCGAGTTGAAATTAAAACATACTCAGGTCTACGGGCCCTTGAAGATGTGAAAAAATCAAACTTTAAAGTTAATGAAAAGAAAGTTACGGCCGTTTATGTTGCAAAAAACGTATATTTCGACACTAAAGAAAATAAAAATTCATAGGGTACTTCCCGTTGACCTAGAACCCTGAAATTTGAGATCTTATAGCACAAGTATATAGAAATACATCTGAAAACTGTAAATTTGTTGTTACGAATTTGATCTGGAAAAATCTTCGCGACTCGATAAGGGAATTGAACTAATTATGTACAATCAGGGCTCAAAAGTGCAGTTGCACTCTACCGATACTAAAGTATGTAAAATTAGTAGTTTGTAAAAGAGGGTCAATGAATCTAAAATATCGAATAAACTACTTCTACTACAAAGAAATTTTAGAGAGTTTAGCATTGTTAGAGTGCAACTGCACTTTTGACCTCTGACCGTACATAAATTAGTTTGTACGGAACCCGCAGTGTGCGAGTCTGACTCGCAGTTGCCCTGTCTTTTTTATTGTTGATAGGTTTACGCTTGACCTATATCTTTTCCTTGCTATCTCTTCTGATGGAAAGTGACGATGCGGTCGACGAGGTTCACTTAGGACGCCATTAGCTTCTAGGTATGCCAGGCGCTTAGGGTTGATTACACGTTCCATAGTCTTACAATTAAAATAAGAATGGACGTTACTAAGATTGGTCTGTAGTGAGCTGATTCAGCTCGACTACCCTTATTGGGCATGGGCTTTAATTTAGCTTGCTTCCATGCAATCGGCACTTTTCCAGCCTCAGATGAAAGCCAAAATAGGCGTGTCGTGCAAGCCCGCGCATGTGAATGTTTGGTACAAACAGACTATTAGAAGAAAAATTAGTTAGCGCTATGACAATAGATACTATTATCACTTTCTTACAAATATCCTCATGATCTTTAACCAATAAAGGTTACTCGTTAAAGTTCATTAGTAATAATGGTTCTTTTTAATAAAAAATAACCATTATTACTCATGAAATTCATTTTTTATTAGGTTAACAGAACAAAGTACATAAAAAATGGCCAAATGCGAGTTGGACTCGCTCATAAAGGGTTCCGTACCATATCCAGTAAAAAATTTCAAAAATTGCGTTTGTTGTGTGGGAGCCCCCTTTAAATATTTATTTTATTTTAGTTTTAGCATTTTTTGTTATAGCGGCAACAGAAATACATAATTTGTGAAAATTTCAACCGCCTTGCTATCGCGGTTCTCGAGATACAGTCTGGTGTCAGTCGGTCAGACAGCGAAGTCTTAGTTATAAGGTCCCGTTTTTACCTCTTCTATAAAATTCTGGAATATGCTTCCTCTTGACGTCAAAAAAGCTGAAAGTAAACTTTTTTTCAAGTGTAAAATTCGGAACTACTACTTGAAGTGCTCTCAACTTTAGTTCGGTTTTCGTCAGAATTATCATATTTTAAGCCCTATTAATGATTTGATATATATCATAGTGTTTATTAGTTTATAATATTAGGATATACGTATTTTATTATTATAAGTAACCAATTTCATTAATTGCATATTATATTTGAAATATCTGTTATTTATTTATTGTGCACACCTGCCACAATTTTGTCTTTTTATCCCAAAGGTTGACTGGAAGACAATGCCTTGTTGCATTAAGTTCGCCTATGTACCACTATTGTACATGAAGATTAAATAAATAAATACCACTCACTGGTTAATCACAAAATCTCAGAAAATATAACACCTCTATACTTAAAATTTGGCAGATAGGTTCTTTATAGGGTATTCCTTATAGGTTTCTTATAGGGTCTAAGTATGGATTTTACGAAACTCTACCTCTAAAGGGGTTAAAGGGGAGTTGGAAGTATGTATGGAGAAACCTACTTTCATGCGGGCGAAGCCCAGCGACAGAAGCTAGTAACATTAAATAGCTATACCGATAAACCGAAAAATAAATCGAACCATAATAAATAATAACACCAAGCACCGGATCAGTATAAATTCCAAACGAAATATTGACACAAACGGGTTATGAATAAGATTTAAATGTGCTGATCGCGTTCTGTTTCAGTGACGAAATTCGCCTTAAGTCGTTATGACTCTGACAGATTATTGCTCCCTGTAGACTCAGTGTTATAATAGATCTTGATTTTCTCACCGCCTCCCTTCAAAGATAATCCGTACATCAGTTTGATTGATAATGCTAACCAGAGTAGAATTTTAATGTTTTCTAATAAAATATGTAAGTACACTTTTGAAATAAGGTCAAGACTATTAATCCCAAAAAAGTCGCATTTAATATCTTTGTTTTACTCTCGAATCAAGACTAAGTTTAAATAAATAAATTATTATTATACACTTTTTTTTATGGTAGGTAAAATCATTCAATGACAAATCCCGCCCTTGGGCGGAGCGGGAAGTAGTGTCAGACTCTTAGTGACTAAAATTATACACTTTGATAATAATATAATTAGGGAAGATGCCTTACGCGCACATCGCAATCAGAAAACTCGAAACTCACACATCTCCACTATCTGTAGACACTGATAGACAAGGACAGAGATAAAAGCTGTCACTGTTGTGCGAGCGAAATAGCGTTAGCCGCCGACTGATATGAAATCGTGACAATTGGCATACTTCCACGCGCTAGAGGTGAGTCATCTAACTTCTGCTATTTTCATTTAATCTAAGATTATACATCTAACTACTATTCGGCAAACTTTTGTATAAATTATTAAAGATAATAATGGCAGTGAGAGTAAAATCTACCTAATTTATACAAAAAAATAATAATTAAAAACCGTTTTTTTTTTAATTTTTATAAACTCGTTCTTGACTGCAATACCACCTGTTGTTAAGCTGTGATGCGATCGTTGCTGGTGAGGCGCACTAGTTTATTAAGAACCTATTTAGTCTAGCCTTGAAGTTATCTAAATTATAATCGGACGGGAAGACCGCAGCAAGCCAATTGTTCCAGTACTTCGATGTACGCGGTATAAACGACGAGGCAAAACGCTAAGTCCGGACCGTGGAAGTTTCAACAACGTAAGGGTGGATATTCGCCGCACGTTGGGATGTCCGATGGTAGAAATGTGATGGCGGAATCAAGTCGTGCAATTCCCGCGCACACTCTCCAAAATGCATACTGTAAAATACCGACTGGCTACTCTAAGCCTGTGCTCAAAGCTTTGTAAATTGGACTTAACCAAATCTGGATTATCAATTAGCCTCTTTGCACGCCTTTCCACCGAGTCCAAAGCTGCTAGGTGGCAAGTTGTGGCGGTCAAGTTGTTTCGGAGGAGTTGGATTACAAACAAGTGTGTAACGAAAGTTTTATATAAATTGTATTACTTAAGTTCTTAAACTTAATTACTGTCGTACCCGACAATCACTGCGCAAATACAGTATTCAAACTAACCAAGCAGATGATTCAGACAGTATGAATACAGCCTAACCGCTTACCGCCAATCAGAGCGCTTCAAACCGCACCGAAGTGACATCTAATGAAACCCACATTCGTTCACACTCCACATAACCAATGACAGCTCGATAATACGATCCGACTAAACAATTTTTGTAATTACGCAGCGGATCTGGTACTCTTGCAAAAAATATTTTGCTGCAAATGACATTTATACGATAAACCACTTGCGTGAAACGACAATTGCGTGAATGGAGTTTTGCGTGAATTTAGTTTTGCGCCCGAGCCTTACCATCACGTGTTAAAATGTCAGACGTGCGAGTGAGTAAAAGGGCTATACACTCTATATAGGGTGACTGGTAATTAGTGAACGATACTTAAACATGTGATTGTAGTCATGATAACAAATAACTTTTATTATGAGATTAAACCTGAAATCGCGGAAAAAAATCTGCATGTTAGTACATTTATGTTCGCCTAACTGGTCAAAATGTACTGAACTTGGCTGATTTTATTCGCAAGGAAGGCAGGGTCGAAGCCTGCTGGGGTCATGGATCAGCTTCCGAAAGGAATACCCGGCCCCGGCACGATAGACAACGAAGGAACGGTGTAGGTTTTTGTGAGTAAGAGTCTGACACTACTTCCCGCTCCGCCCAAGGTCGGGATTTGTCATTGGAAGATTTTACCTACCATAAAAAAACCATGAATTTACATAACGAGCCCACAGAAAAATTGCATCTTGACACACTGCCATAATTGTTAGGTATACATCAACAAATGGATACACAGTTCAAGTATCTCTCTGGGCTGTGCCTAGTTCAGTACCTCTACCATGAGTTTTAAGCAATAGTATTCGTCGCTACTCGATATCGACGCCGTAAATATTTTGTATGGCAAATTTTGGTTCTACAAGTGACCGCTAGAGGCGCTGCAAAATTTGCCATACAAAATATTTACGGCGTCGATATCGAGTAGCGACGAATACTATTGCTTAACACTCATGGTAGAGGTACAGAGCCCACGGCCACGTCTATACGTTATCTATTTGTTTTCTTCTAATTTGTATATTAATCTTTTTTTTCTTATAAACTTGTGTGTTGCAATAAATACATTATTATTATTATCTCTGAGTTTTAATGATATTCTCGGAGTGTAATAGACAAAGTGAAGATTATTTTAATGAGACCTTTACAAACTTCTTAGACTTGAATCGTTGTTATTAGAGGCTCCATTATTTTTGCTTTGAAATTTTTAATATAATACTAGGTTGAAATCAACGGTATGCTCAAGTATGCTTTGAACTATGTTAAATTAAGTTGATTTACCTAGATATTGTTCAGATTTTTGATGACGGTCTACTTACCTAATAATGACTACACACTCTCTCACTGTTTTGATGACTACTTAATACTGATTCATGAGAGGTTTTTTTTTCGGTGGATAAAAATCATCCAACGAGATCTCCTTCCTTGGGCGGAGCGGGAGATAGTGCTAGACTTTTACTGACTAAAAAACCCACCCGTTCCTTCGTTGCCTTTCATACCAGGGCCGAACCTTACTATTAGATGCAGACCCTTGGCCCCAGTAGGCTTTGACCCTGCCTGGCAGTAGGCTGGGTCTCTACGGTTTGCTGACAACTCCTTGAGGCGTGCGGGAACAGTAGGCGCCCTCGATGACTTGGCCTCGGTCCCGTCGGTTACCGCATAGTTGGAGAGCGAGCTACACATTGCTTGTCGTCCACAAGCCCACAGTGAGATTCATTAGAGGTTGAATTATTTCATGGACATGATAAATATGCTTAAGACGGCCCAGAAAGAGGTGGTGAGCTGATCTAGACGCGTACTACGAAGCGTGGGGGACAAATATCTAGAAGGGCTTGGGAGAGGCCATTGCTCAGCAGTAAAACAGTAATGGCTATTAAAACAAAATAGATTCATGAGTAAAATGTGTCATGACTAAAATCAAAAAATCAAATTTTTATTTCACATAGGCCTACAGGCGCACTTATAAAACGTCAGAAGCTAGTGCACTGTTCCAAATTGGTCGTTCTCTAAGAAAAAGAACCGGCAAGAAACTCCATGGTTACTCTTTTAAAAAAATGGTTTGTCTTACACTGTAAATAATCATATAAGGACAGTTTAGACCAGTCAATATTGTACCCACAAGCACAATAAAAATAATCGTAATAACAAAAAAAAAAGAATTTAATTTGGCAGATCCTGCACATTTTCGTACATATTTCAAGAATTTTTCATGCATATAACAAGCTTTTTATGTTGCATATAATCCGGTTTCTACACGTAACCAGCTCTAGCTTTTACCCCCATTGATCCATTGAATATTGATATTGTTTTTCCCGAGGAATTATCAAATGAGAGAGCCTAACCACGCACCTCCAATCAGAGTGCTTTAACCACACCGAAGTGACGTCTAATGAAACCCAAATTCGTTCACACTCCACGTAACCAATGACAGTTGGGTAACGCGATCCGACCACACAGTTTTTGTAATTACGCCACCCTTATGATAGCAATATGAATAACCCCTCGTTGGAGGTTTTCAGGGGAAGAATTAGGGAGCATTTCCTGTCTATGTGACTCATTGTATATATGTATAGGGTTTATTTATTGTGTATATAAATAGTATGTTTATATAATATGTATTGTGTGCTTGCACATATTTATGTAGTTTTAAGTATAAAATAATTAATGTTAATAGTATCTTAAGTTTTGTTGTGCATATTATGTAATATCCTCAAGTTTTAAAATTTCTTTATATACATTTAAAAGGTTTACTTTTAAAAAAACTCACTTGTTGGGTTGAGCTCGCTTGTGTACATCGCCTGTCCTATTTTTTGTTAACTTTATAATCTGTGTACAATTAAGAATATAAGAATGAATTGACATCAACAGTCGGAATATAACGGTAGAAAGCCATTCCTACAGGATAGAAGGATAGTTTTTTTTGTAGTTTTAATGGCTTATTGATGAAAAGTTAGATACCTAAGTGGATAATTAATAACAGTTTTAGTTTTTTTTTTTCATTTTACTTGATGGAAAGCGACGCCATCGTTGACCATTATTATGTTCAACGATTGCCTAGAAGTAAACTATTCACTCCTGCCCTAATCCCTGGGACAAAGGCAATGAATGGAAGGGTAGGTTTTTAGTCATTAAGAGTCTGACACTATTTCCCGCCCCACCCAAGGGCGGGATTTGTCATTGGATGATTTTACCTACCATAAAAATAAAAAATAAAACTCATGCCCTAATAGTCCCCAGGGATCCTTTTAAAGGTTTCATACCTCGTTGTCCCTTTGACTGCCAAAACTCTTTTATTAAGCATACATGGAGGATTCAATTTATACTTGGTACTTCCATAATTTTCTTATCATGGCTTACGAGGCGGATAACTACAGAACTCTACACTGTGTGTTGACTTGTTGGGGATCATTTTCATATGTCCGATTAAAAAAATATTAATCAGAGAAATTAAGTAATACCAAAAAAAAAAAGTTTTTTCAGCTCTTGCTTTTTTACTTTTAAAGCTTAATCCTTTATATATCCACACATATATTTCTTTGCCAAAACTCAATTCCAAAACAACGCCATTTTAATATTCCATAAAGTCAGACTCCGTTGCAATAAGCGAGCCGTGAATATCATTATTTCTAATAATAGAACTGAGTGTAAGTAATGCAGTACAGAAATTTAATTTACCCTGAAGCTGAGAGCTACTGCGGTGTTGCGGATCATCCCTGGGGCAACTATCCCACTGCCAGCGGTAAGCGACAAGCGAGTTTAGTTCGATAATTATTATAAGTTATTGTGGTTGAAGTAGAGGATACCTACATCTCATCATAGATAAAAGAAGGTCACATCATGACCATGAAGGTAACTTCCATCTTTAATGATTGACTAAAATTTCGCATGACGCGGGTCCTCACCGTATTAGATAAGTTCGGGAGGTGCCTTCACTGTATTCAGGTCGAAAAAACACCAGGGTGTCAGCATTGTGCAGATTGCTTAGAAGTCACTGTAGAGCACACGGATGGAGGGGTACCGCGCTTGGCAGCAGCACCATGTTCTCGCGAGGGCGATCGGTGACGACGACCAACAACAACGAGTATTTTCTATGCATATAGGTTTCATCATCATTTCAGCCGAAAGACGTCCACTGTTGGACATAGGTCTCTCCTAAATGTCGCCATAATGACCGATCTTGTGGGTCTCGTATTCATCGGATTCTCACAACCCTCACCAGGTCATCGGTCTACCTTGTGAGAAGCCTTATGGGTATTATGTATATTGTTGCTATTACAAATGACACTTCTTCAAAAACTTCCTCTAGAGAGAAAAGTATATGTTGGAGGTGGTTCTTCATGGGCGTCGGGACAGGAGCCTTAGCTTTCACAATGCAAAATGCATTTTCTTTCATGAAAAGTATTGCTGGGGAATTCTGTCAACCTTTGTAATCATGGAGATCTTTTTCTTAGATATTATATTATCCTTCAAGTAGAACTGACGTTTTGTTATTTTTCTGGTCTTGTACTTTTTAAAATTCATGTACAGTAGTAGTGGTTTTCACTTATTCTTTGCCAGTCTAATCTTTGCGTTATAGATTTATTTTATTTTATTTATTTTTATAAAAATAAACATTGACAATATAATACAGATACACAAAACACATAAATAATAATATTGTAGGCTATAGGGATACTGTTTTTATCGCTATTAATTTTATGCCAATTTTCGATTTTCTTTGCTGTCCATTTTTTTTTAAATTTTGGTGTTGCATTTTGCATTGGATAGTTTTTAAAACAAAATGTATGTACAGTTATAATTGAATTATAAAATTCGAATAAAAAATTGAAATATGATTATAATTTACCAATTTTTTGTTACGTAATGGATCAACTGATCCTCAAACTCAAAAGATTCGACGAAATCTGAATTTTTGGGTTTTATTTTTTTAATGTGGAAATCATCCAATGTCTTGTCTCCCGCTCTAGGGTGGAGCGTAAGGTGTCTGACTTTTACTGACTAAAAACACACCTGTGTCCTCCAGTTGTTGTTGTGGAACCAGATGTTTCCTTTATGGTTACTTTGATAGTGGGACACCTGATAAAGTATGCGAAAACTGAATCTAAGAGCACGAATAGGTGAAGTTTGGTATCTTAGTTTGATTCATAAAAAATGTAAAACCTGAATTATATATGGAAAGATAATATTGTATGACTGTCGTTTGATACTTTTTATCATACTTTTCATCTTAGTTTTATATTATTACTAGCTTTTGCGGCTACGCTCCCGCTCTACACTACTCTGACCTTTACTCTGACCTAATCTACCCTACTCTACCCTATTTTACACTACTCTACCCTACTGTACCCTATTCTACCCTACTCTACCCTACTCTACCCTACTCTACCCTACTCTACCCTACTCTACCCTACTCTACCCTACTCTACCCTACTCTACCCTACTCTACCCTACTCTACCCTACTCTACCCTACTCTACCCTACTCTACCCTACTCTACCCTACTCTACCCTACTCTACCCTACTCTACCCTACTCTACCCTACTCTACCCTACTCTACCCTACTCTACCCTACTCTACCCTACTCTACCCTACTCTACCCTACTCTACCCTACTCTACCCTACTCTACCCTACTCTACCCTACTCTACCCTACTCTTCCCTACTCTACCCTACTCTACCCTACTCTACCCTACTCTACCCTACTCTACCCTACTCTACCCTACTCTACCCTACTCTACCCTACTCTACCCTACTCTACCCTACTCTACCCTACTCTACCCTACTCTACCCTACTCTACCCTACTCTACCCTACTCTACCCTACTCTACCCTACTCTACCCTACTCTACCCTACTCTACCCTACTCTACCCTACTCTACCCTACTCTACCCTACTCTACCCTACTCTATCCTACTCTACAATACTCGAACCTACTCTACCCTATACCAATAAATGAGCAGGTTTTGGATGGTTTTTGTTTAACTGGATAAAAATTCTATGTCCGTTTTCTGGTTCTAAGCTACCTTCCCACCAATTTTCAGCCAAATCGTTTCAGACGTTCTTGAGTTATAAACAGTGTAACTAACACGACTTTCTTTTATAGATATAGATATCCTAATGGGCTATTCTGTATTTTTATGCCCAATATGTAAACCGAATATTATATAGTAAAGGAAGAATTGGTACTGGGAATAATATTATGAAGTAAGTATTTGAGATTTATATCCCTTTACGGAGTAAGTGCTTTACGGGTCGTATGTGATATTCGAATATCGTATCGTACAAATAATGTCCAATATGAATATTTAAATACCTACAGACGGTTCTTGCAACGGATCAAAGAGCACAACATATTTTAAATATTTTCTCATTGGGATCATAAAGGGAATATTTATGTCTTTCCAATTCATGAGTTTCTTTTTCAATTATTATTAATATTTTTTTCAGATAAAAATTTACGACATTGATACAATATGATCTGCTAAAACTATTTCTAATTTCATATTTAGTTATATATGAAAAAAAAAACTTACAAGAACATGTCTAATGATGCTTCAAATACTTACTAATCAAAATTTGATTAATTTTAATATTTATTTATTTGATATTTATGCAACTAAAGGTACAGAGGCGGACTTATTACCTCGGACATTCTCTACCAGGTAACCTAAGGTGGTGGAGGTCTCTCCGAACCTTTAAATTCACAAAATATTATCTACCCACGATTTTCAGGACTGAATTAGTCTTACTGTGATTAGATACTTTTCTCAGAAGGATGCAATGTAATGCCTTGTTCACACGTACCGAGTAAAAACGCGAATCAGTTAAATAATACACGGCCGAGAAAGTGAAAGTGTAGAGATAAGCGCTCGGTGGAGCACTCGGCGCTATGTTTATATGCTCGAGTATTCGGTCGAGAGCATTGTCTAGCTCGTTTGCTCTTATTACCTCAATAACTTGAAAGTAACCCTTGAAGTCCATGAAATGGGTAGTATCTATCCTGAAGTGATTGACTTCAGTCTATATTTAGAATTGTTCTGAGACTTCGAGTGGGTGCCTTTACACTTCACTAAGCCTCTAAATGTCCAAAAATAGAACCATTTCTGTCTTCATACCTCTACTTTAATAAAACCCACAACACCCCCGGACTCCTGTAAATTTTTAATTTCCCACATTTTGTGCGCATTCTAGTACAATAAAGAATTGGTTGTTACTTTTTATATCCTGTAGAGTGTAGCAGTACAAAAAACCGACACTCGTTAAATTTTACAGGCCGGTGCTTTAGTACTCTTTGCTTAATCAATTACTTTATTTGTTCTTCTTTAAATGGGTTTGGGTAATACTAACGTCATTGCAGTAACTGTTAAAAGACACCCACATACATAATAATATAATGTACGTTTGCGCGGTTTAGACGAAACGAACTATTTGAAATTTGACTGTCGCGTAGGAATGGAATTGACGTGTCATGTACGGTCAGGGGTCAAAAGTGCAGTTGCACTCTAACAATGCTAAACTGTCTAAAATTTCTTTGTAGTAGAAGTCTAGTGTTCAGAAACTGGTATGTTCAATATTTTAGATTAAATGCTACAAACTAAATTGGTCATGATCCATTGACCCTATTTTATAAAGAATTTTTTTTACATACTTTAGTGTCGGTAAATTGCAACTGCACTTTTGAGCCCTGACTGTACATTGATATAAAGAAAGATACGTTACGCGCTAACATCGCAATCAGAAACCTGGACTAGAAACTCACACATCTATGATCAGTGTCATTACAGTTGCAAACTGCAGTCACTAATAGATAAAGACAGAGATAAAAGCCTGCGCTTTTGTGCGAGCGTTAGCCACCGAATATGTGTGATCGTCGCGACCGATGTAAAATCGTGCCATATAGACACAATTTCAGCGGTCCACGCGCTAGAGGCGAGTCACCGATCTCCCGCTGTTTTGATTTAATCTAAGGTCATGTAAAAAGATAAATCAGAACGACTCTTCTCTTGAAAGGAAGGTTTGCACAGTATCTGAATATCAGCACAGCTTAGTACATACGATGTCACTATTTTTAAAGTACAAACTCCAAATTTCACTCGACTTCGACTCGGTTAGTCATTTAAACGTCATTGCAAAATGCGAGTGTTAACGAAACGTCATTCCATGTTTGAATGAGCAGCTAACTCAGTCTCTTTCACTTGATAGGTATGTGCGGGAAAGGAATGGAAATAGAAATGCAACAAGCAGTCAAACAATGATTTTATCGCGATAGAGAATGAATGTATCCAAGGTTACTTACTTTATTTACGTTGATTCGAAATATGCGAATTTTCAGTAGTTCCTGTTATTTTGTATTATAGGTAAGGTATAAGAAAAAAAGAAGAGGGAAAGAAAATGTAACATATTTTTATTTCATACTTTTCAAGACAACCCCAAATGAAGGGATAAGGCAAGGAAGAACAAGAAGACTTTTCAAGACAAATTGGTTTCAAATCGGAGAATCTATTCACCTTCGAATTCCTCCAATTTTTTTTATAATAATAATATAATATTCCACAACTATCACACAACGCCGTCTAGTCCCAAGCTAAACAGAGCTTGTGTTATGAGTACTAGACAACTAATAAACATACTTATATATTTCTAAATACATACATATTATAGATAAATTACACCCAGACACAGAACAAATGATCGTGCTTATAACACAAATATTTGTCCTGGGTGGGAATCGAACCCATGACCTCCGGCATAGCAGTTAGGGTCACTCATTCCAAGCTCAAAGCATTATGCTGGCTACAGTGTTATATATAAAGCTAGCTAATTTAATAGATACCACGGTGCAGCCGCTTCGGAAGCAATTAATCGAGTAAAAGGTAATTAACTGACGTTCTGACATCGGCTGCTCGCGCCAATTACACCCGTTCTTTATGTAGCACCTTCCAATAAACAGTAAAAAGGAATGCTGAGCTGGTCAATTAGAAGGAAGATAAAATAGATTGCGTATTTTTTTTATATTATGTTCGGTAGTTTTTTTTTCAAGACATTCGAGATCTGGCTCCTACCTCATCGCTTTTAGGCACGCAATGAAGCATATTTTATACTAATGCGGAAAATGATCCAGCTAGCCCCCGATCTTATTAATTTTATATAATGTTGTAACATCATGTTGTCGCCAGATAGCACCCACATTGTTTGTTCGCTAGGTAGCCCCATGAAAATCAATCTTTTGACTCCGATGAGTATCCGCAAACTATTTTCCACAATTATTAATTAATAAAACAGTTTTTATGCTTATAATTTTTTTTAAGTAAATGTGTTGGAAAACGGTATTTGATGCACGTGGGCATTAGATATTGCAGTCTTTCGGCACCATAATAACCTTGCCTTCAGATCGGGCGTATATTATACCTCGGCTGCTATAACAATGTTGGTCTACTACTAAAATTTTAAATAAATAAATAGTCGTATCAAAGACTAGCTAGTCCTTTCATAAGTTTAAATACCTGCAAACAAGCACGAAATAAGCATGCGTAAAAACTTTAAGTTCTAAAAAAATATTGACTTTACAATATTACGTTAGCGCAAGAAGATAATTTATAATCGTCCCAAAGCAGTAAATTTGATCTCGGCTATTTATTAATTGTATCATTAAATCGCTAATCTATTCCAATAAAACAAAAGACAAACAAAGCCATTTATTTAATATCCGACGCAAACAATTGAATTGAGTTCCACAAAAGTAATTACAGATTAACGAGCCTGATTGTTAAGTACGGATCAAATACGAACAATTTCCAACATAATTGTTTTTCATGAACCCAAGGAATGAACAAATTAAATGCTATCAAGAGCATTGAATAAAATTATCAATGAACAAACGAAAATAGGGAACCTTTATTTGTTTATTTTACACCAAGATTACAATTTGCAATAGGAAATTATATAAAAAGAACATACAATTGGCGGCCTTATCGCACTCGGTGATTTCTTCAAGGCAACAACAGTATTTTGCAAGCAATGTGTTCCACCCACTGCTATATAAGTCAGGCGATTCTTGGGGATATGCCAGTAATCTTGGTTATCCTGCGGATATCTTCATTCCTGATTCAATCATGCAAGGAAACTCTGAGCATAGCTCTTCCTATTACCCTTGGGTAGTTACCGTTACCGTGTGGTGAAGTTTCACACGCGGTATTGAAACAATAAACAGAGAATTGGCTAAATAAGCTCTGAATAATATTAACTCGAGAGCAGTGGTGGCCAAGTGGTAACGGCCCCGATTTACGAGTTGCAGGTCGCGAGTTCAAACCCAGCCAGGCGCATTACTTTGCGTAATTTATTTCATCATCACTGCTCTCAAAACGGTGAAGGAAAACATCGTGAGGAAACCGGCATGTCCTAGAACCAAAAAATTCGAAAACATGTGACATTCACCAATCCGCACTGGGCCCGCGTGGTGGATTACGGCCCATTCCCTCTCCTAGAGGAGGCCTGAGTCCCAGCAGTGGGAACATTAAAAGGCTGATGATGATGATGATGATTAATATTAACTCAGCTTTCTATAGGTGTGTATTGCTCTATTACTTATCTAATTGTCAATTAAATCTCCATCAGTCTTCAATATGAATCTCAAGTGACAATAAACGTAATTTCAAAATAAATTGATTTTCAACAAGTTCTGATTCTCAGCCTAAATGTTTTTCTGTTGTAATATCCGTCCAAGATTACTGTGCGATTCTACAACCGAGTAATATTCTGCAATAGAATTTAATATAGCACGTATCATAATATTGATCATATTATACTACAAACAGCAATGTTCAATGTTGATTAATAATTACGTGTTGAAGACCCTCACACGTAAGTAAATTATTCAACAAAGTAAACTATTGCACAAACAGATCCATTGCGTCGTCTTCAGACTTGTATTTGTAGTAATATCTACCTAAGGTACATTTCTGTTCACAATGGAGATGTTTCATGATGTTATCAATGTCATATTTTATCACAATAATGTGTTGATCGGCAACACTAAGTTATCAATGAAATTTCAATGATCAATCGATCAATATTTCAGTGTTCTTTTTTTAAATTGATGTAAAAATGGCTGAGAAATTATTTATTTAAGTTTACGAACAACGATTGCGTCTCTCACTCGACTGTGTCAATTTACCTGCACTCCATCTGTTCCGGTACTAAACTAAACGTAAACACTTGCTATGCCTTTTTATTTTTTTTAAATGGTATAAATAATAATAATAATACTACTACTAATTCTCGACTTAGTTCTCGATTACGGAGATACGGCGCGTTGTGCGGCGCATCGGGCGGTCCGTCGTACTTTGCCATAAGTTTTTTCGTCGTACTTTGCCCGCTGCTGCAATGTACGACGAAACGACCAACGTGCCGCGCAACGCGCCGCGGCTCCGTAAACACGGCCTTACGCGCTGTAAACACTTATAAAGTAATAATAAACGACATAGCAACAAGCAGCTGCTCCACAAATTAATTTTGTATAAATTAAACAAATGTAATAAAACGGACTTATTAAGAATTATAGCGGCTCTCAAAGGGAAAGCGCTTGATAATTACATAAAGAGGGCTTCTTTGCCAATTAGCACCCTCGAGCCCTCTTTGAGTGGACGAGCCACCTTTTAGCTGTCGAACCAACAAATGGACACTGATTTCTATTTTCTATTTTGCTGTTGGTACCTATTTAATTAATTTTATTACCTTTATATTGTTAGTGTTTTAATAGGTAGGTATATAGACTTGTTACCTGCCTTAATGGCCTTATAGTCGTTAGCACTACTGAGTGCTGGGTCTGATAGCTAGGCCAGGCAAAAAGTAGGTACTAATGAGTTTTTCCCATTAGGAATTTCTCTGTAGATAAATAGATAGAAAGATATATGCTCCTTATTGTACACGATAAATACAATTCCAATAGGAGCTTAAAATTAATGGGGTGTCACAATGGGCTGTTGTCATTGCACGTTATTTGGAAATTGGTGGTAAATTGTTGTTTTAATTGGTGTTGTTAATTTATTGGTGGTTACCTCTAAAAACACTAAAAGCCGTTGGTCCTGTGCCTGACCTCTCCCCAGTCGGACTTCAGTTACTGTCATTGTCTATCGGACAATAAAAGTAAAGGAAGACACAATCTCTCACAAAGTCTTCTCATACTTCGCCACTTTTTCGAGTTGTCAAATTAAGCATGAACACCCATGAGGTTTTCTAAAAGCTGGCGCCCCTGCTTTGTTGAGACTGGCCACCATGATCGAAATTCAGTACAGAAGATTATAGACTTGTTGATTCAGGGTACTCGTAGTTACTTTGTAGTGGTAGACAATAATTACTTGTTATACAAGAGTGCTAAGTTGGTTTTTACCGCGTGCTCACGAAGTCACGACCGAGCAAGCGAAGGATTCTAAAATTGAATCATGAGCGCAGCGACTGATTCAAAAATTAGAACAATAACATCGATTTCGGCAAGCTTCTGAATTGCACAAGAAAATATAGTTTAACAAAGCTGTGTGTACTCAAATTTAAACAATTACCGCTTATTAGGCTTTATTTGGCATATACAAGGATAAGCTGAAAAGAAATCTACCTAAGCATGAAAGAACAAGATAGATGGATGACTCGTATCATTTAGAACAGAAATCAGTCACTGTAGCAGTTGATATATGTACATAGGAATCGTTATTTATACATAGATTAAGCAGTCCACCTGGCTGATGCAAAGTCTTTCAATATTTATTTATTGTTTATTTAAAAATCTTAATGCACTAGTGTACAAAGGCGGACTTAATGCCGTAGGCATTATCTCCCAGTCGACTTTAGGGTGGTGCAGAGACATAACGTAATAGGTGCAACTTAATGAAAAACAAACAAAACAAATAGAAAACTAATACAATGCCTAATAAATATAAATACATACTTATATAAATACATACAAATAACCAAAATTATTTTGAGGAACGAATCCACCAAATCAACGCTGCGATGAATCTAGCAGCCTCTTGCGAATATGTTCACGTGCCATTACCTTAAAGGAGAACAGACTAGATGCCATCCTGATGTTCAACGGGAGCGCATTCCAAAGAAAGATCGCCTGTACAAAAAAGGAAGAATGGATAGACCCAGAGCGACAACAATAACAACAAACCAACAAACAACAAACTACAACAAACAACAAACAAACAAATCAAACTCAAACTAAACAAACAACAACACTAATAACAATAATATTGTGATACACAATTATATAACAATAATACATTAAGTGAATAGTGTAATCAATATAGATGGACAATTTAGTGACCTGAATACAGATTGCAAATGGCTTGCTGCAATAGTTTACATTGAATACAGTTCACTCAACAAAAGATTTTCAGGTTTAGTAGTTTCCAGGAGAATAAAACTGTCTAAAATATTAAACAAGAAACTTATTGATTTCACAGTCCTAAAAGAAGATTTATCAAAGGGTACATAAATAATACATCTGCATTGTTACCAAGATAAAGAAGAACTAAATAATTCATTCTTTAAACATATAGGTCCAAAAACATATTTTGCAAGTTTACTTAGCTCACAAGACAAACTAAAAATATGAAGCTTATCCATTTGGAAGTAAATATTATGAAAAATTTCCTAGCAAAGTTTTCGCTGAATTAATCATAGCAGATGAAAGGCAGTCAAGGGTGGGTTCCTTTTAATATGTATACCTTAAATTGAACATCTTTCGGTCAACAAAACATGATACCTTTGATCCTCATGTTTTACAATAGAACGGTGAAAACAGAATCGGGGTCAGCGGAATGTAAAATGGAAATATTAATTCTTAATTGCTTTTTTTGTCTCTATTTTATTTTCCTTCGTTGGCGAAGGCCGAATATCCCTTCGTTGAATAAAAGTATTTAAAAAAAGACAAAAAATTATACTCAAGTGGACAAAGTTACACTTCATTCGCAGTAAGTAGTACTTTTTTTACTAAACTTTCATCCACTTTTTAGGGTTTCATACCTCAAAGGAAAAAAACCGAACTCTTATAAGATCACTTTGCTGTCTGTCTGTCCGTCAAGACTCTTTATTTCAGGAATGCGTGGAGATATCGAGTTGAAATTAAAACCATATACTCACGACTGCGGTCCCTTGAAGCTGTGAACAAATCAAACTTCTGAGTTAACGGAAAAAAGATACGGCGGGTTTATTTTTTTAAACCTATTGGTTTAAAAAAAAGCATTTAATAAAAAGCAAAGCATTAAAGCATTAAAGTCGCATAAAACGTGTATTTCGACACGCTCCAGGGATTCAAAATTCACATATTGTACTGACCGTTGATCTATAATCCTGAAATTCGGCATGAAGCAAGATCTCTTACTACAAACAGGAAAAAATTTGAAAATTTTACATTTGTATTTACGTCACAAAAAAAAACTTTCTTTGCGATT
Organism: Leucania comma; assembly: GCA_958295575.1. Taxonomy (NCBI): domain Eukaryota; kingdom Metazoa; phylum Arthropoda; class Insecta; order Lepidoptera; family Noctuidae; genus Leucania; species Leucania comma. Next base: position 11,968,052 of record OY282480.1, on the reverse strand, counting down.
CGGAAAAATCGTCGTGGTTGCGCAAATAAGCTTGATGTTTTAATGGACTGTATGTTTGAAAAGCGATCTAAGGTTTGTTAACAATATGCAGATACTGTGCCTAGCGTTTATTAATGGGATAAATGTATTAGGAAAGGAACACTGACCTTTTAACCTCGAAGGTTCCACGTGGCGCCGGCCGGCGAACCTCGACTTCGCACATTTAACCACTGCCAGGTCCTGTTTTGCACTACACTGCACTATTGTTGAGTTTTGAATGGTTGGATCACGAAACAGTCAATTTTCTTGTAATTTCGAGCGGGCGTTGTTAGCGGTGCGGTCACATTCACAATCGATGCACACACGTCAATGTCATTTCATTTCTTGCGGTCGTGCGGGTGAAGGAAAACGGAAGGGATAGGATTGCTAGGCCAAAAAAATAAATTACAAAAAACAAAATCGCGGATCATAGCAAATTGGCGCAACCACGTCGTAATATTATTTCAAAGGATCCAAGCCATTTCGAAGGGGTAGGGAAAAGTTGTGTTAATCGATAGATATTTTTTTTTTAATAAAACGAAAATGTGTTGATAATGTTGTACATGAATCTATACTAAACTATATTTTTTTCTAATGTATTAACTTAGCCGATACCGGCTTCAAAAAATCACTGTTTAATGACATGTTCATGTGTTAGGTCCTTAGGTAACAAAATATTTAAATAGTCCAAAACTTAACTAACCTACAACCATTCAAAACGTTAAAATTCATTTTCAACCAGGTAGTAAGATTAAACCACATTTAATCAGAGAACGACGAATCTACCTGGAACATAGCTTTAAATATTTTAAAAGCAATCTTACGGTTTTATGAATATCACCTTGAATACATCGAAGGCACTTTACGTATGGGAAATACCCCACTTAGCTTTCCTAAAAACGTAGTCAAAACATTTAGGTACGATCAGTCATCATTATTAGCACTGTAATAGATGTAGCGACATCTATGGCGTTACAAAGGAACTATTCTCCACACACGATCAAAGTTCTCCGCGCCATTTGAATAGATACAACCGCCCGAAATCATCTCAATCAGTTGTCCACCAGACAAAACACCTGTCTAATCGGAGGAACCTCCCTTTTCAATGACGGTTTACGGGACTGTATTCTCTGTTCTGCATACCTCCAAATAGGAATTTATGTATTAACTAAAATTGCTCCGGGTCTGACCCCCGATTTCTGATTTAAGCATTTGGCGTTGAGAATTACTCAAACTCTACTTTAGCCTGCAAACCTGTCAAAATTTGGCATTTAAGTATGGTACGTTCTTAACTCAAAATACTCAATTCAGAAACCCGCCATGAATGTCTTGTGTATATGTGTTTACATATTTGTGAACGCACTTTCGATATATGAGAGAAAGAGGCAAGCAAGAGAGGAGGACTAAAGAGGGCAAAGTTTAAAATAAAAAAACCTACTTGCTAACTCTCGAGTTTTATACTTAAAATTTCTCATTTATAAAAATATGAACATAAGAAATCCTTCTATTAAAAATAATTTATTCAACTTACCACCTTTTTCCTCTTCAGATGCTTTTAAAAATCGCAAACCGTTTTCTTTTAAACTTTTTAAATAAGCCGCAATGCTCATTTTTTATAATTAGTCGAGCAAAGGTAATTAACTCTTTGTGATAAATACATAATTATTTTTTACTGAGCTACTTACCTAAATAATTTATAATTTGTGTAGATACTTTCAATAGAAACTCTAAGAGTTTGAAAAGAGAGGAAAAGAGTTTAACAAGTTTATTTGATGATAAAATATTTTGTAAATTATTTGTGATCATATTATAAATGGACTGAAATATTATAAGTAATTACCAATATTCATTGACAAAATCATTAGTTAAATATGTCCATCCTTGCCAAAGTCTAAAATTTACTTTTTTGTAAATGCTTTTATTGAACCTATAAACGAATACATAAAAATGTAAGCAAAACATAAATATTAATACGTAAATTCGTAAACTTGTAGTGCTGAGTCATGACTTTTACTTCAGATTGTGAAGATTTTTGTTTACTTCTGAATGAAGAAAATTGGTTTGGATAATTCGGAATAGGCAGGTATTTACTTGTAGTCAAAATAAAACTCTCGTAACTGTCGGAAGGTAAGTAAACGTACAGCTGTCAATCTAAATATAGCCTACCTACGCATATTTCGATATCAGACATTCTACGACACTGTCAGAAACAATCACTGTCAGAAACAATCTACCCTTCATTTAAAAAAAATACAGTCATCGAATTTATTTACTGTAATATGACACTAACAGAATAACAGAAATCGTAATTGTGTTATCATGAATAGCATGACAATTATAATCAGCCTAATAATGTTCCCACTACGACTCAAGCCTTCTATTTCAGAGAGAGATTGGCCGAAATATGCCATGGTAGATGCCAAATATTTTTGATTTTTTAGTTCTAGCCGGAAAGAATTTTGGTTCAGTACCTATCACACTGATCTTCTTCTCGTTCTGGTTAGAATAAACTACTAACTCATGTACTCTACCGACATTTAACTATCTAGATAGGTTCATCCTTTTTTAAATCCTGTAAATACACCTGTAATAAACTCCACCCCTAAGGGTGTCGGAGTGAGGAGGGATGGCAGGCGGTCGCCTCCTTCTGCGAAGCAGTAATGCTAGCAAAGGAGGAGGCCGACCGCATCAGGCAGAGGCAACGGGGCGCTCGCCCCAGCCGCCGCCGGGATTCCGATCCCGATTTCCGGCCACCGTAGGCGCGGGCTTGCGGACGGCGTGCAATGGGTAGCACGCTGTCCGATTGTCTGGTAACCGACCGGACCGAGCCCAAGTCGTCGACGGCGCGTTCTGTTCCCGCGCGCCTCAAGGAGCTGTCAGCACACCGAAGAGGCCCAGCCTGCTAACTGCAAGCAGGCAGGGTCGAAGCCTGCTGGGGTCAAGGGCCGTTTTCTGAGAGGAAGGCTCAGCCCCGGCACTATAGGCAACGAAGGAACGGGGTAGGTTTTTAGTCAGTAAGAGTCTGACACTACTTCCCGCTCCACCCAAGGGCGGGATTTGTCATTGGATGATTTTACCTACCATAAAAAAAAAAAAAAAAAAAAAAAAATCCTGTAAATACAGACCATAGACGATTGCCAGGATGACATAAATAAACTTTTCATATCTTGTGAAGGGGCTCTCATCTAACTAAAATTGCTTAAAAATATTATTTCAGGATTATAAAAAAAAATACTGTATCCTACATCTGTACAATAGAATTTCCAGCGTTTCTTTTTTTTCTTATTTTAATGGTTCACTCATGCATAAACCTGACCAGCCAGTATGTCATTGATGTCATTACAAGAAACAAATAAAACGCCATAATAACACCTACATTCCTCGTAAATAAAACCAACTTGTATTTTTTTTCTTTTTACAAAACTTGCTTCCATTATTACATCACAAAATTTTGCCAAACTGTAAAATAGTCTGTCGGCAGTTGTTCTCGTTCTGCATTTTCTTAATTTTTTTTTAAGACATACCAATAAACTTATACTAAACTAACATAGTTAAATAACCAATATACAAAATCAAACAATACCACATTCGATATCCGTGGATAATTTTCACTGTTCATGGATGTAAAATGCGGGGCTTGTTACACGATAGGCTACGGATATGATGACAGATAATGCTTTTAAGCATATTTTTTTTAAGTTGGTATAAATTTATCACAAAATCTGCCGTCAATTTTATTTTGCTTTAAAATCTTTTTCCATGGCTAATCTTCTTAACCATTACACGCCAAAAGAGAATTATTGCCCTCTTAATGGATGAAAATTTTATTCAACTAGCACACGAACACTGTCCAGCAATTCAATTTAATTTGAGAAAGTTCCGAAGAACATTTCTTAGCCCAATAAAAATTTCCCTAGCAGTAATTGTGACCATAAAAAAGATTATTAATTTTATTAGTTTTCTACGTAGGAGTAAAAAACATATTTTTTCTTTATCGATACTTTTCATTTAATAAAATTATTTTTATCCTTTTACAATATTTTCTTTTAATAAAGGATTTTCGGGCACTTTCCCCTCTGGCCCAATTATTATTTGTACCTACTCCCTACGGCGTATTTATTATTCACAAAATGTGATGTAAATCTAGTTTATCGGCAAACATCGCCTCCGGATCTGGAAAACCCATTAGGGAAACCTGGTGTTTCCTGTACCGAGCGGCAACGTTGCTAATGTGCCAATACTTCATAAGTACTTACCATACAAGATACGTACCATGAACCTCATTTATACACCGTAAGATTTTGATCGTTTTAATCCCGTGGAGGGTCGATCCAGTACATGAAACACTATCGATTTGTAAAGATAAAAAAATAAAGTACTTTTTTCCTAAAACTAAATATACGCATGTACGAAATTAATTAATTTAAGTAAACGTCAGCTGAGCGAGTTCAATGATGATAGGTAGTTAGTACGCAACGACCGACAACTACCTACATGTTTATTGACTCTTTTACTCCCTCCACGGGATTAAAACGATCAAAATTTAACGGTGTATAGGCAACCTAAGTACGCACGCAGTGACCGTCGACAAATTTCAAAAAGAAAAGACATGATCACATTGACTATTTAACACCATCATTACTCGAGGCGTATTAGAAAATTCACTTATATATTTATAAACACAATCAATTAAAAAATTTCAACTATTTTTCCTTATTTTTTTTTTGTTCTGTAAATCCCCATGTATTATAAGATATTCTCTTTCACCGATGTTAGTAAAGTTCAAAATAAATTACGTTTTCGCTTATATTTATAATTTCTTTAAGGAGATAATAATTATCCTATAATAAGAAAATTTTCTTTGTCAAAAAACTTGTTAAATATCTCACTCTTTGAGTCTTCGCCTTCAGCCATCTAAGCAAACACTTACAAAATAATTTGAAAATTGTCTATCTCCACTCAGATCTTAATTAGGCCTTCTATTTACCGAGTAATTATGAGTAAAAGTGACTTGAATACAAGAAGAAACAGATGTAAGTAATCCCTGATCCCGCATCTAGAGCAGCAAATGTTTGAGTAGGCTAAGCAAATTGATATTTTCTACAGAATAAACTCTAAAAAGTCCTAGTGGCTTTGTTTAAACAGATCTTTAAATAATATGCATGGTTCAATATTAATTCACTGCTTTCATTTTCAAGTTGTTGAGTGCTTTGAGGGTCAATAAATTAAGGAATATATTTTTTGATACTTACGAACCACTTTCAAGTCAAAGGTGAAAAAATAGTAATCATTAACATCATCATCATTTCATTTGAAGGATGTACACAGACCTTCTGTTATCCTTAGAATGTTCTGTTGTCCTTATATTGCACATAGACCTTGCCCAAGTGTCACCATAACGAACGGTCAATTACGTGTCGCATTCAGCGCATTCCCAAAAATATTGATATTATATTTATGTCTAAGGTCTTTATTTTCGAACATTGTTTTTCTTACTTATCCTGATATAACATAAAGATCAAACCAGAATCTCTTTATTGTTATACATAAAAATTCTCATTCACAACTAGATACAAACTTTTTGCCATATTTATTTTCAACTAAAAACGCTTTTTCCGAGAAACAAAATTATATGTTGAAACACGTTTTTTTTGTTAATATTATAGGCCAATAAAGGCAGGAACAATAAAATTATATATTTTTGATGAAAGCCCGGCTTTTATTAGAATCTAATTAGACTACATAGTCTCCATCAGGGACAGTGTCAAAGTCTCATCAGAGAGAGACAATCAAATTATTGTCAGGTGAAAGGGCTTTGTCAATTCCTTTGTTCATAACTACGGGGCGTAATTTTTAATTTCCTACCGTTCCGATCGTGGCTTCAGTCTCATTTTCAACAATGTCTAAGTACTTTTTTTGTTCTTGTTCAGTTTCATCAATCAATTTTATTGCTTCCATTATAAAGAAAACTTTCTCCTTGTCGATTAGAAGTTTGTAAATGTGAGTACCATGAAGCATAGTTTTAGGTTACAATTGGATTTGTTTGACATAAATGAGTATGACAGTTGAGCGTTTGTCATCCTTTCTCAAATGTCTCACTGATGGTGGCACACATGTTGGATTATTCAGTTCCCTTCAAATTGGTTGAATTGCTGGGTATACGGGTCATGTCCATGAACGGGCGCTGTCAGTTGAGACTGGTCATCTCTTAGCTGTCATTGGCTTATTAGTATCTATATTCAAATAATAAGCTCATAATCAGTCTTATAATGTTCGCAATGCCAGCGCTGAGAGAACTTATGCACTTTTAGGGCCGAAATGCGGCGCCACGCCGCTAAAATCAGTAGTGCCAACCGTCGGTCTTTTTCTCGTCGCCGCAACGCAACTTTTAGCTTTTATTTTCGTATCCTACAGGGATAACCAGTTTCTCGAGATTTTTGAGTGTGGATAGACATTTCTCTGCCATGGGTCGTAATAAACTTATGCTTATTTGTTATTAAGAAGAAATTACTCTATTTTAAACAAACTACAAAAAAGATACTGGTTATATCCATTTACGAGTAATAAAGCTATGGTATTCGCGTATTATACTCGTATAGTGGATGTACCATGTCTTCGAATATTCGAAGCTTAGACATCTAACTATTCAAGTTTATTTCCAACAATTCAATGTCGTTTTCCTCCTTAAAAATAATCTCAACATTCAAAAGAGTTCAGCGCGAAGTTCACACGTCTAATAAGCATTAAAGTGGCTCCCCTACTTCAGTGCACGCTTTCGATACTGTATAACGACGATGCATTGTGCTTGAGAGCTGCTTCGTGTCCGATGACTTTGTAAATCAACTGTTCTACCAAGATCCACTAACTCTATGTTCCTCCACAAGATCGAAGGTCTTGTTGAACTGGCCGGATTAATGTTCATCGTTAACCGTCTGAGTTTTGCACAGTCGAGGGAATCTTTTGATCTCTTGGCATCGCTAACATTTTTTATGGTGGTAAATATTTTTATGCGGGTGTGGGAAAATCGATGATCACATTTTAAAGAATAAATTTCGCAAATAAGCGTTTTTTTATAATATAAACTGTTGCTTGACAACGATCCCACCTGATGGTAAGCAGTGATCGTGGTTGGTGAGGCGCTATAGTTTATTAAGAGCTTATTCACTCTAGCCTTGAAGACACCCAAATTATAATCGGACGGGAAGACCGCAGCAGGCAAATTGGTCCAATCCTTCGATGTACGTGGTTTAAACGTTTCCTTTTTGAAGATGAAATTGAATAAAAATCTCGCGAAGTCTTATTGATGCATAATGTAATCTAATCCTGTTTGCCAGCCGTTCATTGGATGTTTGAGTTCGATATTAACTTCCGAGTTCGAGTCGGGTGGCAGTTTAGACAGTTTATTTGAAATTCAAGAAACTTTGACTCGGGATTAATTTAGTTTCATCATCTATTCAAACGGACATCGTTCCGCCATATTTGCTCGGAAAATGCGTTTATCTTTAACGTGATAAACTATTCAGTTTGATGTTTATTTTTCATATTGTTAGTTCACGGAGCTTTCATATTTGCTTCTTAAATAATTTGCTGGTAAACCAGTCATGAGTCGTGATTATTATGTTTTTTGTGTGATACCTGCAATAGTTAACTAAAACTATAGCTTCCGCCCCTAGACTAAAAAGTTTTAAAAGTAAGTGTCTATAGATGAGTATCGACTTTTACTAATTTATCTGCGGATATTTTATGAGATATGTTTTATTTTGTATTTATTGGTGTTATATATTTTTTTAATAATTGCTATACAAGTACCAGTGTCTTATATATTAATTATTTAAAAAAATGTTACATAGAAACATCTTGTAAGCGCTATTCAGACCTTTAAGTGAAGAGTTTGCTGTGATGATTGTACACATCGGTACTAACTGATAATAATACGTATAATAAAGATCAAAATAAAATAAAATAAAATAAATATTTTTATAATAAAGAGATCTTTTTTTTATATAAATCTGTCTGCAAAGTATTCCTTGGATTGCCGTTATAAATAAATACCGATATTTAAAAAAGTCTAGAAATTCTCATAACATGAACTTTGCAATCATTCTAATATTGGCATTCTAATATATAGGGTGACTGGTAATTAGTGAACGATACTTAAACACCTGATTGTAGTCATGATAACAAACAACGTTTACTATGGGAACAAACCTTAAATCGCGAAAAAAATCAGCCAAGTTCAGTACATTTTGACCAGGCGAACACAAATGTACTGACCAGCAGATTATTTTTCGCGATTTCAGGTTTGGTTCCATAGTAAAAGTTGTTTATTATCATGGCTACAATCACGTGTTTAAGTATCGTTCACTAATTTACCAATCAACTTATATATTTTTATTTTTAAATTAATCTTATGAATTGACTTTGGATTCAGACACAAAATTAAATTGACTATGAATAGTAAAATTTTGCTAGTATGCCTGCTGATGAATTTATATTTCAATTTAATAGCATAATAAAAATAAAAAAAATCTTAATAATTTGTATGCCAATTGGCAAAACGTAGCGCACTACCAAATTTTTTAAATCTTTTATATAATTGTCAACTATGTTTACAAGAAAGCTGGGCCCCGGTATGATAGGCAACGAAGGAAGGAAGTAGGTTTTTAGTCAGTAAGAGTCTGATTTGTCACTGGATGATTTTACCTACCATAAAAAGCTTATGTTTACAAATAAATGATTCTTATTCTTATACTACTTTTCCTAAGATACCTTTTTCATAAACTAGTTTTCGACATGAGACAGAATGATATAAACGTGTCACACGGTTCACTAATATCTAAAGTCAGCAGCTCCGTTTAATTCGATTTAAGATCTCACCTTTGATTGCAATCAGCAATGCATGTGCGACTCAAACTCAATTTTGAATTGCATACTACCCTAACTGTACCTATAGCTGTTGCGTTTTAGCAAAACAATAATGGTCATTGACCTAGTCTTAATTTATGAGAATCCTTAATTAAAAAGACAAAAATAACAACGTGAGCACAGCCGTCCTGTATACAAATTTTCTACAAATGTTACATCTTTCATTTGGTGTCTGAGAAAATTTAAAAGGGAATAAGCAATTACACAATTCCCATGCTAATATAAAAACAGTACAATATAATTCCAACAAAAAATCGTAAATTAGAAAGTTATGTGAATGGTTTTTATGAATAGGTATAATTGTGTAGATGTATAAATATTGTTATAGCAAATATGTATATTTTTTACCTTGATATCCGATACTGAACTGCAAATGACGGTTTTTTAGAAAAATTCACACCACCAGCTAGTGCAACTTAGCCAAGAGATCTTCTGCTTTAGAAAACATATACATATGTGTTTCCAGATGGCTACAACTCGGGAATCTTTAATTCATTAATTCCCAAGAGGACACCGGTGTCCGCACACCTATTGTCTTTCTATTACAGTATTCAAAAGGTTAAATCAAGAGTGAATAGGTTTCTTCTAGGTAAGCGCGCTCCATCGTCGACCGCATCGTCGCTTTCCAGGTGAGATAGCGGTCAAACGCGAACCTATGAATAATAAAAAAAATACATGACGTTGACGTCAATTTAACTAATGTCATTGGCATCCAGAATTTTTGTATTTTATTTTTAAACAAGCTCTCATTTTTGTTTAATTCTGTTTTGTATACCTGGAGTATATATATGGAGTGTCATATTCACTTTAGCAAAAAAGCTCGATAAACAATGTTTTAAAAAAAAGATAACATTAGCGTTTTGACAGATGCCTGGGCCTAAAACCTCAGTGCTGCCACCTGGTGAAACTCATTTTAAGAAACCATAATTGCAAAAAACGTAAAAATTAAACTTCGCGGTCTACCCTGTTCACCTTAAAAGCAAAAGTATTTTAAGAACTGTATATCAAGAATTATAAGCGATCCATAAAGTTACTAGTGTTGAAAAACGCATTGACACTGGTACATTTCGTTCGTAATAAAATCCCTGATTTGTTCGCAATAGAACTTTATTCATCATCCCTCCCCAACGAGTAGGAAGGGTTCCCATGATACATCTGCGCCGGCCAGCCCCTGATAACACAATAAGCCTTTTATACGATCCGACATCCTTACTGCGATCGCGAAAAACTTCCTATTTGAGGGGAAAGGTTGCTTTCACTATTTATTTATAAGAAGTTAAGACGTTATATGTGTTACGCTTGCTATTGCCCGCGGCTTTTCTTTCGTGGCCTATGCCAAAGGAACCGTGCATTATTTTGAAAACTTCAAACACTTGGCGACTTTTAGCTTTATGTATGCGAAAATAATTTTTACCTCATGGTAATTCTTCTATGATGCCTTAAATGATAAAAATTATTATAATTCTTTCGTGTGAGACAGAAATTGTGATATTCGTCTTGTAAAGCTCCGTCTCGCTCTTACATCGGAATTATAATAATTTTTGACGTCATCATATGGCTCCTTTTTGAGGTGAGAAATTATATATCAAATCAACTGCTCTTACTTGGGGTGAAGACGGAAAGCGTGTTAGACTTTTACTGACTAAAACCTGTGTATCTTCAAATGAACACAACACGCCGCTGACGTGAACTTCCCAGAATTGCTCGCCGTCGATAAACCGAGCTTAGTGTGGGCAGAACTCGTCTTGCACTCCTGATGCCCGGTGTCGATATAATACTCAACAAAATATGTAAATAAACAAACATTTTCTTGTCTCCATACTATGAGTTTAGGTATGAAGTACACGTGTTACAAATGCTATGTATACATCGCATCTGTGCCTTCGTAGCTCACGACTTCTCAAAATGGGTACGTGCTTACGTTTTTACCCTCGTCAGAACACTGTTCGTGTTTGGAAGTTTTTACGTTAGAAAAACAAGACTGTGACCTAACGCAAGATTGTAATTGCTTTATAAATAACTTCAAATACTTTTTTAGCTGTACAGTTTTTGAAGGAAAACATGAATTAACTTGTGCATGCTCTAGATCCCATGGCGGCAGGCCAGTAAGTAGGCTCGCCGTTTCGTTGAACACCGTGCAGTATCCACTAACCATCCGGATGGCCTTTCATGCCCTCTTGCTCCGCTCAAGGGTGGGGGAAGTCATTGGATGATTTACCACCCAAAAAAAAACAAATCCGGAGGCCATGGGCACCGGTCGCTTTTGCAGCACAGTGTCCACATCGGCGTTTCGTAAAGGGACGGGGCTAAGCAGTAATCTCATTGCTTGTGGACGAACTTCTTACTTATATACATCGTTATATTTTGGTTGTTTTTATTTATATTTTTTTTTTATTTGTTATAAGGTTATACTTGCAAGGTCATTGACTCGTTTACTTAAAGAAATTAATTTCGTACATGCGTATATTAATTCGAGTTTTAGAAAAAAAGCACTTTATTTTTATGTTCACAAATCGATAATGTTTGAATTGGATCGTCCTTCCACGGGATTATAACGATCAAAATTTAACGGAGTATACTTAATATCATGGGTCTGGCGCTAGTTTTATAATATAAAAGTTTGTATAGAGATAATTTCAAAGGAATCAATCATAGAAGCACGTACTCGTACATTATGAATTCAGTTACAAAGACAAGATCAATTTGTTACGTTTTATGATTTGAGTAACAGCTTTCAAGTCAACATGACCTGCTTTATAACTTTTTGACGTGTGACAAGATTTAGATTAAATCACACAGTGCCATGAATTTCCTTTCGATTATGTTCCGATGAAATGCTTACAAAAGAGCGGAAATAAAAATGTAAGCTTGATTTTTTCGATTTCCCATTCTACATAATATTAGAAACTTGTAATTCTTAGGTAGTTCTAAATGTATGATGTATTACGTATAGTTATAGACAGCTTTGAAAATTTCAAAGTGAAAAAGAACATTATTCGTAAAAGAACAATGTGCTTAATTCAGAGTAAATAAATAATAAGAAATCGATAATCTAAAATACAATTTGAAAATATGCAAATAACATTAGGTTCTAATCAGCTTTTGAAAAAAAACAGCGTGAAGAAACCAAGAGCAATAACAATTGATGTCATATATGATATATTCGAACACATATGACATCCGTCAACACGCACTGGGCTTGCGTGGATTACGAAACAATTCTCTCCAGGAGAGGAGGCCTGAGTCCCTTTGAGGAACCAGTAGGAACATTATAAGGCTGATTTAACATTAGAAGACTGGCCTGTTGGTCTATTAGTTAATGGCCCCGCCAGCTATGCTGCAGGTCGTGGTTCAGGACAAATTAATGTTTGTGTGATGAGCATGATCATTTGTTCTGTGTTTGGATGTAATTTATATATGATATGTAAATTTTTAGAAATGTATAAGTATATTTATCAGTTGTCTAGTACTCATAGCACAAGCTCTCCTTAGCTAGAGACTTGACGGCGTTGTGTGATAGTTGTAGTTGTAGAATATATTGTGGTTTTTTTAGGTGAACAATCGTCCAATGACTTCTTACAGTCTATGGTGAAGCGAGAGGACGCGTTAGACTTTTACTGTCTAAAATTTACCTGCGTTCCAAGATCACAGTATCCCTTTCAGACTAAAAATATCTTAAATTCTCAGCCAGTTTTACGCTTTCTTTTTCTGCAAGATTACCAAAAAAGAAACATATTTATTTGACAAATTTACAAAATACTTTCACGCAAAAATGCTCACAGCACTGGTAAATTAGCCCTTAGTAGTCGGTGTAATTTACTTCCGACTGTCAATTTGGACGGCCCGTGGTAATGACACTAACAAGGAAAAATGAAATGCAGAAAATGTTAAAATACTGAATATATTTTTCTGCTAGCTAGCAGGCTTCTCGTAACTCAAGCTTTCATATTCAGAATTTTATTTTGTTTGTGATGGAGTTGAAAAATATCACATACTCTGATGGGTTACCAAGTTGCTATAATTTAGATATTAGGATTGTTTTAACTTGTGTCAGACTTCGTTTTCTTGTATTACAATTTCAAAGAACGAAGTACCAATATTTAAAGTCCTTTACTTCGGTACATACTAAACTTGCAGAGTTAGAAGTGCACTCAAATTGTAGCAACGTACCTATTTAAAACTAGTTGCATTATTTTTTTTCATGTCATCTAACAACGATACTGAACTGAGGTCTTTTTGGCATAAATGGTAGGTAATTTTTAGACCAATAATGTTGGTTAAATTGGTTATGTTTGCGATAAATTTATGTAAACATCAGTAAAAAAACAAGAAGAACGGAATAGAAAAAAGATACAAATATAATAGTTTTTGGAAAGAAATGTCTTCTTTTTTAATTTCTTAACTTTAGAAAATCCTTTCAACATGTTATAAAAGCAGTACTTACTCAAGGTAACGAGGCATCTCTGAGAAGTTCATAAATCTCATTAACGATGCTCCACGTAACTTATGATTCACTTACCTATTAAAAGTTAGTTCAGGTACTAACAAGTACTGCTTAGTTCAACGGTTGAACCGTCACAGTTTGTTTACTTGGCCTTTAAGTGATTCATAACAATTTCTTTAAAGAAAGTTCAGAAGGAACTTCATCCACTCTTAATATCGGTGATGGATGACTAAGCGATTGTTAGTGCATGTCACAGCCACAAACGCCACCACGAGAAGCTAGAACCAGCCACAAGCCACTCTTGGCCAGTGGCTGCTACTTTTTTTAGCCCAAGCGCGACTTGACAGACAGATAACAATCGCGCGCGCCCTCTAAGTAAACGGTCCGTTTTCGTTTGCTCCCAATTAATATCAATTAAAAATAGTTTAAAGTACATTTTGTAAGTTAATTTTTCTCAATATACTCACATAGAACTGTAATAGTCTCAGTGTTATAATATCCAGTGCTAGTTTACCAAATAAACATCGTAAAATAACTATAAACAAAACAGTTTTCAAAATCTAGAAAGTGTTTCGCGTGTGATAAAGTGTTTTGATTCAAACGCGTAAGAGACGCGATATACCCGGCGCTTAAGACCTTATTTCCGCGTAAGTTTCGTGCGGCCGCTACATCGCCGCTAAGCGTAACCATCGCTGCTCGCTTAATTGCATGATTGAACGCCGATCGCTTTGCACACTGCTTAAAGCGCATTATTAGCACTGCGCCAACATTTGAATTTTGCGGTGTAACGTGTGCTAAATGATTGCGAGATGTCAACAAATAACTGCGCTGGATGTTTAAACGCTTTGGAGGGAGAAGACAGCGTTCAATGCTTTACTTGCTTTAAATATTATGATCTTATTTGTGCTAATATTTCTAAAAAAAGCCTAACGAACGTTCGTGTCAGAACTAATTGGAAATGCCCGGAATGCTTGCTCAAACAGCCGAAATTTGATAATACCAATACACCAGTCCGGCATGCCCGGCCGGAAAGCCCTACTATCGCTAATCAAAGTTTTTCTTCACCAATTGTTGTTAGTTTAGGCCTTCCTGATAAGCGCCGCGTAACTAATTTAAATTGTGCCGCCTGCCGAGGCATTATCGTCGACGGAGAAGAATACCTAAACTGTACATTGGATAAATGCAAACTCAAATATCATCTTCAATGCTCAGGTGAAGTGATCGTGACTGAAGGGCACCTAAAATCCTGGGTTTGTGTGGAATGTGCCTGTTCGACCAGAGGTGATTATAACTTTATCACTTTAACGCAAGATAGCGACCCGAATGTCACTTTAAGGAAAAAAGGCCCCATGATTCAAGATGCCCAAAACAAGGTCGAATTTCAGGAACTCTCTTTTGAAATGAGTAAATTACGATTTGAGATGGAGTTATTGAAAGAACAATTTGGCAAAGCTGTATCTGTTATTTCCAATTACGAATGTAAGTTAACTTGTTTTGCTTCTCAAATAGACCTTCTGAACACCCAATTAAAGCAGTGCACCATTTTGCTGTCAGCTCGTCTAAATGTTGCCGATCAACAGCAACCCCTCTGTGTTACAACGAAGCAACAACCGGACTTTTTAACCCCCCAACAGCCATTTCAGCACGTGCCGCCGGCCGGGGCTCCTACATCAGTGCAAATGTCACATCGTGCCAAAAAACATAAAAAGGCTAAAGCAAAAAGCGCTGCTACTAAAGCACCTAGCCATACTAACTCCAATCGGCTGGACATTGCACAGGCTAATCCAACTGACCACAAAGGACCCACGCCTGAAACATTAGAGCTGCTTAGTGTAAATAACCAAACCTCTCCTGCCAACGACTCCACTTCTTCTGTCGAACACCATATTTCTCACTCCGTTGACCACGCTTCTCCTGACAACGACGTCATTTCTACCGACGGTAGCAGTTTGCCTGCTGACGACAACGCTGACGATCAAAACTGGACGAAAGTTAAGGAAAAGAAATTCCGGAAACCTATGTCGTTATGTGGCGTGGCTGGGCCCAACATTACTAACTTAAAAGCAGTCGAACCTCGTAAATATCTGCACTTATGGAATATGGAGTCCAGTGCCGACGAGATTCGTGATTATCTACGCCAATTATGTCCCACAGGCGCATGTACGGTCGAACAGCTACGAGCTAGAGGAAGTTATAAGTCGTATAAGATCGGTGTTCTAATAATTCACTATGAGAAATGTTATTCTGTTGATGTGTGGCCAATGAACGCAAGAGTTAATACTTGGATTGCACGTAATGGAAGTCATAAGGCGCCTGATAGCGCCCAACTGAGCCAACTGATTCAACAGACATTTCGTGCCCAAGCCGCCTCATACCAGAATTAAAAACTTTGATGTGTTGTACCAAAATGTCCGTGGTCTCAAGACTAAACTCTCGACTTGGAGAATGAACTTATTACAGTTGGAACATAATCTCATAGCTGTAACAGAGAGCTTCCTCGATGCTTCTATTGAAGATGGAGAACTTGCGGTTGGCGATTGGAACGTATTGCGACGCGACCGGAGTACACCATGCGGCGGAGTGATGCTCGCTGCTCGTGCACCTATCGCACTACGTCGCCGCCGCGATCTAGAAACGGTCAGTGGTGAAGACCTGTGGGCGGATTTCTCATGGTGCGGTCGAACTGTTCACGTATGTGTTGTATACATCAAACCTAGTGCAAGTGATGATGAGTACATGGGATGGTTTTGTAAAGTGGAAGAGTATATAAATAATTTAAAAGGACTTGTTATCATTTTAGGTGACTTAAATTTAAATAGTGCTTCGTTAAATATTAAGAATTATTATTGTTATTTTGTGTCTTTTTGTTGTATGAATGAGATGAATGTTGTGAATATGTTGTATGGCGGTATGTTAGATGTTGTTTTGGTCCAAGAGAACATTAGTGCTCCAAGAACCGTAGTCACTGCCACCGAAGGCATAGTGCCACTGGACGCATATCACCCGGCTCTGCACATTGAGGTAAGCATTGATGTACGCCATTCCTCAGACTCGATAGAGCCTAGTAACATTGACAAAGCCAAGGATTGGAACTTCCGCAAATGCGATTTTGATAAACTTTATTTACTTCTCTCTGGTGAGAATATTTGGGAGGAGGTTTTGGATTCCAATGATGTAGAAATAGCCACTCGTAAGTTCTACAACATAATCTATAAGTTTTTTGACTCCTGCATGCCCAAAAAGCACAGAAAAAGGTCGGCAAATAAACGATATCCAGTGTGGTATACAAGTGATATCATTCAGGATCTAAAGCTCAAGTTGAAGCTCCACAAGAACTGGAGGAGAACTAAGTGCGATAGCGCGTATTTGCTTTTCTCGAATCTCAGGGCAAGCTTAAAGTGCCGTATTGCGGATGCGTATACCTCGTATATGAGTAATATAGAGAGTAGAATTAAGTGCAACCCTCGTACTTTCTGGTCACACATTTCCAGCCTACGGTCCAAAGGTGGGTTTGAGCCTAACATTACATACAAGGGTGAAACTTTTTCAGGATCTAAGGCAGCAGGGGCTTTTGCTCAGTTTTTCTCTGATGTCTTTCTGCCTGACGTTCCGCGGCTTGACGCTGATCATACCACTGCGGTTAGCCATACCAGTAATAGCAATTACATAAAAATACCACCCTTGTGTCCAGTAGACCTAATAAAAGGCATAAATAAACTTAAACCTAACACCTCCATCGGCCCTGACAATATTCCCCCCTTTATTATTAAAGATTTAAGAAACTTTTTCAGTGGTCCTCTCTGCCACATTTTTAATTTAGCCTTGCAATCTGGTAGATATCCCCCTCAGTGGAAGGTTTCCAGAGTCACACCAATTCCTAAAACCCAAAACAAAAGTTCCATTGAAGATTACCGCCCCATCGCAATTTTATCTTCCCCGGCGAAGGTCTTTGAGAACATCCTCTTCAATGCCATCTACCAGCAAATAAACACGTACTTATGTAATGAGCAGCACGGTTTCAGGGGCCAGAGATCTGTTGACACGAATCTCCTGACTCTGGTTGATTATATCTCTTCTAGCTTGGACCGCGGACGTCAGGTAGATGTACTTTATTTTGACTTCCGGAAGGCGTTTGATAGGGTCAATAATGACACGCTGCTGATGAAACTAAGCAAAATTGGTTTCTCACCTTCCCTGCTCCGTTTCTTCGCAGATTATCTACGCGATCGTCAGCAGTTTGTTAGGCTCGGAATGTACGAGTCCGATACCTATCACACGCGTTCCGGAGTGAGTCAAGGTTCAATTCTGGGGCCTTTATTATTCCTAATCATGGTAAATGATCTCCCTCAAGTTCTGCGTCACGCAAGATGTCTTTTATATGCCGATGACTTGAAACTTTACCTTGAAGTAAACTCCGAGTCTGACTGCTTGGCACTACAACAAGACATTGACGCAATCTATAACTGGAGTTTAGATAACAAGATGGAATTTAATAGCTCTAAATGCTTCGCTATGACCTTCGGTCGAATGCGGTGCCCAGTTGATTTCGAATACCATCTTGATAATAGTACCATCACAAAAACAACAGATATGAAAGACCTGGGAGTCACATTCGATCGAAAGCTTACATTCCACGACCACATGGCCACGGTAGCAAAATCCTCTTACCAAAGGTTGGGTTTTGTTTTGCGCAATTGCCGTGATTTTTGCACCGCGCACGCCATTAAAATTTTATTTAATGCGCTCGTGCGTAGTAAGCTGGAATCCAGCTCTTGCGTGTGGAACCCGCACCAAAGTACTTACGTGCTTTTATTAGAAAAAGTACAAAAAGCGTTCCTTAGGTTCCTGTACAAGCGGATGCATGGCTATTACCCATACCTCTATCCGACAAAATTTTTACTGGGTTGCCTCGGATATAACTCGCTAGAGGTAAGACGAGCACGAGATCAGCTCA
This sequence comes from Leucania comma, assembly GCA_958295575.1. NCBI lineage: Eukaryota > Metazoa > Arthropoda > Insecta > Lepidoptera > Noctuidae > Leucania > Leucania comma. The sequence goes on along the minus strand of OY282480.1, from coordinate 11,949,711 downwards.
CTATAGCCTGCAAGACGCTCCGTGGGGCTATTGATGCGCCGGACCTACTTGCTGTGCTGGCACTCTTCTTTGTCCCAGACAACTACTGCCGCGGTAAAAAGCACAGGATGTTCGCTGTGCCTCAGTGTCGCACTGTTGCCCGTGCTCAGTCACCAATACCTCGCACTTTGGCTGCACTAAATGGCCTCTTGGACTCCAATTCAACTAGCGATCTGTTTGCGGATGAATGGAAGACGATTTTATTGGCATGTCAGAAGTACTGTGAGAGGGATTGATGTATGAGTATAACTTACATATCTTCTTAACATTTTTGTGTTTTGTTATATTTTTCCTTTTTTAAGTTTTTTTAGTTACTGTAATTGGTTGTAAGACCGTTGTAATTAATAATAAATAAATAAATAAATAAATAAATAAATATTGACGACGAAGGTTTAAATGCGCGAGTGGCGTGTGACGGCGTTTTGTATCGGTGTAATGTTGCCATTTTGGGCCACAAGAAGCTAGCAGCGGCGATTTGTAGCGTGAGGCGGCCACCGGCGTCAACCGTGTCCGGGAGAATCCATATAAAATGTGAAACCTACAGGAAATATGATGGCGGCGTTTTGCTTTGCGTGTCCAGCGACTCTTATTCTTTGAGATCGTCAGTATTATTTTCGTAGTATCTTTTTTTTTTAAACCCAATTCGGTCACTAGCTTCTACCAGCATAAATGTAGAAAATCTCAAAGGAACATACTCTCGGTATAAAATACACAAAAATGACGGGGTGTATTATTCAGCTTTATTTGTGAAAATAAATGGCCACTGTGAATGTGAGTGTTAAATTGAAATATTATTCTATTGGAAAAAAATAGTATACACTTCTGTGTATTTGGGAAGTTCTATAGACACAGGATTATAATACACCTTTAAAGGTATGCGAAAAAGAGTGTTAACACTCTTTTGTGTTAACTCCTTAGAAAAAGATAGATAGATCCGGGCAACTTCCCGATAGATGATTTTTGGCTGTTATACACCGTTAAATTTTTAAATTTTAAACTAATTTCGTATATTAACTCGAGTTTTAGAAAAAAAGTACTTTATTTTATCTTTACAAATCGATAGTGTTTCATTTAACGAATCGACCCTCAGCGGAATTAAAACGACTAAAATATAACGATGTATAATATGATCAAGTCGCGCGGATTCTCTGTAATTGCGTGATGCAGGTTCTTATGTAGCGTTCGTTTAAAGTGCCTAAGTTTTTGTTTTCTTACAATTTCCATTGAAATCTTTAGACACACTTAGTTACCTTAATTAGCTAGAAATAATAGCCTATATTAGGTTAATATTATGCTCAAGTAATACCTATGTCAAATCTACTTCGTGAAAAGCAAGCAATTCTGGCAAACGATGAATATTTTAAACTGTTCTTTACTTTGTATATTCTGGAGCCAAATTGGTGAAATATATTAATAATGTAATGTTATGAGTACATAAACAAGTCATTTCTTTCAGTGGTTTCGCCCGCTTGAATGTCTGCAATTATCCTAAAAAGAACACATTCCCAGGATAAAAAATTCTATAAAAATCTTGTGACTTATTTTTCATCCAAATCCAATCCGCAGTGTGCATGTGTGATGAATTACGGCCTCTCCTAGAGAGGAGGCTTGAGCGGCAACAGCGAAACATTATAATGTTGATAATGCTATTATTATTATGATGCAGTCAATGCATGCTAAATTAAAAGTATGGATGGAATCTAAATAACCAACCAACCACACAGCTAAACTACGGCAAACAAATCCCAGAATACCATAAAAACGCGCACGAAATGCCTGTTTTTGGTCGTAATTTTCTAATTTTTTAATAAAAATGTTCGTACCCCCAAAACCATGATCAAATTTTTTTATAACAAAAAACCTTTATTCGTTTGTTCTCGAGTGTTCAAATTACGTCACAATTTCCGGATGCCTTTTATTCTGCAACATTTTTCACCTTAGCTGTCCGGCGCGCGGCGGTTGACCGCGGCGCGGTAAAGCCCGTTTTTCATCCCAGTGATCCCTTTCATACTCACCGACCGACCCTACGTTGTAGATCCAAGGTTTGATTCCCTTACGAAGGTTTATCTTTACGCCTTACTTATAACAGGGTCCAAAACTGCGGGCTCTAAATTCTAAGGGTTGATTAGATTGGGAATGAATAGAACTCTATTTTTCTAGCTTGTCTTTCGGAGCGGAATTTTTAAAGAAGAATTTCGCTTTAGCAGTAAAGTTTCATCTCAAATATTTTCTCTCAAATTCATTTTGGGAGCATGCATTTTAATCGTCGCATTGTCTGGAAAGTCGGTGTCAGCATTGGGTGAATAATATCCAAATGTTTCCAAAGCTTTGTCTGAACTTTCCGCTGCGGTGTTATTTTTACCAAAACTAAGTTCAATTCAATTTTACTTTGATAATTAACCTTGCCTGTTAAGAAAAGTCGTAATTAACTTTGACAACAATAAGACAATAGCTAGTCTGGCTGAGTTCATCGCCATTGAATGTAGACCCGCAGCTTTAGACAACAAATTATTAAGTTGTTTTGAACATGCTTTGTAAGAATAATCCAGCGTGAGTCGTCATTTCATTCCCTTGTGTTTTGTGTAGTTAAAAGGTGCTTTCGTATCATTTCCGTCTCACCTAATCGACATGAGAATTCGTTATTCCGAATAAACAACTATAATTATTATTTTTATTTACCTAAAACTAGCGACCCGCCCCAGCTTCGCACGGGTGCAAAGATGATATTAAATATATTATGCCGTACGCAAAATACGCGCTTTAGTTGTGCGGACACCAGCCCGAAACACAAATACAAAAATATTATACGTATATTATACATATAAACCTTCCTCTTGAATCACTCTATCTATTAAAAAGAAACCGCATCAAAATCCGTTGCGTAGTTTTAAAGATACATAGGGTAAGTAGTGAAGTGAAATTGTTTGTGTTCAAGAAAACTTTCACTTTAAACGAAATTTGCGAAATTTGACAAACACAGTAAAAGTTTACGAATCCTTATGACCTTGGATCATTCATGTTTAGATTTCTCATAGGGACAGACAGCGAGAAGCGACTTTGTTTTATACTATGTAGTGATGATGCAAGTAGTATGTCTTCTCTCCTTAAATAGCTAGGACCCTTCCTGACTAATTAAAAATCAGGTTTCTAGAAACCTATGCGTATTAGTTATTTAGTTAAGTCCCAGAAAACCAAAAGGCACGATTTCATAAATTATTATGACACGTTTGTATTTCTTTCACCAGAGACAAAAGTGTCATATTATTATCTTCTTTATATATAAAAGAAAATAGTATTAGCTATTAATAACTCAAGAACGGCTGAACTGATTTAGTCACACTATTTATAACTTACACTATTATTAATAAAAACGTGTTAGTTACAAAACCTGCTTATTTATTGGTATAGTAATACGGTAGAGTAGGGTAGAGAAATCTTACAACTATGTATTTAAATTTAAGAAGGGTAAATTTTGGCAATAATGCAACCCATAACTTTGTCCACAGATACAAGGGTAGACACAAATTTGTATAAATACGATTATTATCGCAAGGAGTATTAATGTGTAATATATTCAGTTAGTAATAATGTTATAGAGAAAAATTCACTAGGGAAACACACAAGGTCATTACTTGGACAGAGAGCTACAGATGATTCTTTTAAATTTACCCATGGTACAATTGAAAATATCAATATTAGAAAAGCCTTTATTGTAAGAATCAACCATACGGCGGACAGGTGACCGCTTGCCAGAATTAATATATTATGTGCTATTGTTCCAGGGTAGTGTCCACACATGTACCAGATTAATCCGAATACGTTTAGCTGTTAAAGGAGTAACAAACAGACATACACACACACATAATTAAACTTTCACCTTTATGATATTTGTGGGATTCAATCCATTTTGTATGACGGGGGAGCCTCCAATTTCTACCAATAGGTATATTTATTTATGCTGAAAATGAAACGAAATGAAATACAAATAGAATTGAGGAAGGTATATATTTATTACATAAATGGGTTCTCTGTAAAAGCCTAATAATCAATCATCTGTTTGCAAAACAGATTGGGGTTCATCTGTAATCGGATATATAGCGCTAGAATCATTTGACGCATTCTACTGACTAGTGACGTCATTAGCATTCTGTAGAGCTTCAGTGATTTTCATCTTATACACCGTTAAATTTCGATCGTTTCAATCCCGTGGAGGGTTGGTTTGGTACATGAAACAGTAATTTGTAAAGATAAAATTAAAAAATAAAGTACTTTTTTTAAAACTCGTATTAATTTACGCCTATACAAAATTAATTTCTTTAAGTAATCGTCAGCTAACGGCGTAAACGCCGCCGCCGCCGCCGGGATTCCGAGCCCGATTTCCGGCTACCGTAGGCGCGGGCTCGCGGACGGCGGGCAATGGGTAGCTCGCTGTCCGTCCGTCCGGTAACAGACCGGTCCGAGCTCAAGTCGTTTACGGCGCGCACTGTTTCCGCGCGCCTCAAGGAGTTGTCAGCAAACTGTAGGGGCCCAACAGGGCCGAAGCCTACTGGGGTCAAAGGGTATGTGAAAATGGCACCCGGGGCTTTGGGACCAAGACAAAGAATGGAACGGGGTAGGTTTTTAGTCACTAAAAGTCTGACACTACTTCCCGCTCCACCCAAGGGCGGGATTTGTCATTGGATGATATTACCTACCATAAAAAAACCAACTAGTTGCAAAACAATATTCCTAATGAGTAGTAATCTAAGTTTACCGTACTATAATTATTTTGTTCCAGAATTCAAATGTTGTATTTGCAGCACAACTTCGTGTGTTAGCATAGCTTTGTACCTAGAATATTAGTAGGTAAACTGCGAAATGCATCTCTAAGCTTCTAGACATTTCTAAATGCGTTTATTTATTCATTTCTAGATACTCCTGCGTCTTTCTTAGTCTCACCAATCCGACATAAGCGTTTATGCCTTGAGCAAACGAGCGAGATAGTGCTCTCGATCGGATACTCGGTACGTATAAACATAGCGCCGAGTGCTCGGCCGAGCGCTTATCTCTACAACTCGCTTATATCACTGTCTCGGCCGAGCAATATTTATTTATTTAGTTATTTATATATACTTTATTGTACACCAACATAAAAAGATAATACATTTTTGAGACTTAAATAAAAACATACAATGGACTATATCGCCCTTTTACTCGGTACGTGTGATCAAGGCATTAGTGTTAATAGCCTTAACAATGACAGATACCTAGCACTAGCTCTAACCTGCCACTTTGCTTGCGTGTAAGTTAAAATTTCTTTAACGTAAACTGGCGAGACAGTATTGAAAAAAAAATATTCTTTTTCTAATTCAGGCAAGGGTAGACTTGCAAAAAATTCAAGTTTAAAATAAAATGAGTATTACAGACCACCGTTTCTAATAAAAGTGGAAAAAGAAAATCTACTGGAGCACAATTAATTTGAGTTAATTAAAAACTTTATTCAGGTCCATTTTCCTTCAATCTCTGACATTTATTAGAAATTTAATTTCCAGGTAAAAGGAAAAATCTCTGATATCAATCCTGAAAATTCTACTACGTGCCTTGAATAACATTATTTCAAATGTTTAACATTCATACAAGACTAGCTGAACCGGGCGAACTTCGTACTGTCTAATAGACGTTTTAGTTAAACTGTCAAAAAAAATCATTTCATACTGCCATTTTAATCAAAGATTCAAAGCATTTTATTTCAAATCAACCATTTACAGGCACTTTTAGAAAGTCAAGAAGTCGGTCTGTCAGAAAAAATGATGCTAATTGCACATTCCAAAGCGTAGATCTCTATGGAGAAAAATGTGCAAGAAACTCTCTGGAGTATCACAAATATTTCAAGAGCAAAATTAGCCAAATTGGTCCAGCCGTTCTCGAGAAATAGCGAGACAAACGAACAGTTATTAATTTTTATATATAAGAGAAAAGAAGAAGATGAGTTTATGACAGAAATTATCTATCGACTAGCTGTTGCCAGCGATTTCCACTGCCTGAAAGTAGATTATTGTCCCAAGTGAATATACTTCCAGGATAAAAAGTATATGTAAATGTAAATATCCTATGTGCTTTTCCAGGACATGGCCTACCTATGTGCTAAATTCCATCCAAATCCATTCAGCCGTTCTATGTTGAAGTTACAAACATATATACACACCAACCAAACTTTCACCTCTATAATATTAGTATGATAAAAAATATATTTAATGCTACTGAAGAGTATGTATATAATATACTAAACTAATCTTGTCTATGCGCTACACAGCTACACTAGGTGTTGGTCTTTGAAAAATGGCATTGCGGCCGTGGTAGATATATTATGTGAGAGGATTGTGAAAAAAAACATTATAAAATACGTGTGTGCACTTGGCAACTTTCATTTGCCCTCTCGCCCTGTATACATTATGTATTCTCGTATGACATCTCTGGACTCTGCACTATAGGAAGTACTTAGATAACTATTTAGCTATACATATATATAACAACTATTCGATTGATCACAATTCCTTTAACGGAAATTCCGATTTTTTGGATGTTCCATGTTTGAAATCAAACTAGGCGACACTTCGCGTGACCACAAGGATTTATCTTTGGCCAACAAATCAGCATTATTATTCAATTCAACGTGACAATGTTGCTAGCGTTCGGGTACTTTTTCCTCTGACAACGATGTCGATATTTTTAACGCCCAATTCTTTTTCTACAGGTTTATACATACTATTAGCTATATCATATTATTTTTATTAACTTATTTATTAGTTTAGTTTTACATAAGCTTATTCTGTTGTAAATAAATATTTCTTTGTTCAAAACTAGATATTATCATCTGAATAGAATTTTACAAACTACTTTTATGTATATTGGGGTTTTTTTTGGTGGTGGGTAAAATCATCCAATAATATCTCCCGCCCTTGGGCGGAGCGGGAGATAGTGTCAGACTTTTACTGACTAAAAACCCACCCCGTTCCTTCGTGGCCTTAGATACCAGGGCCGGGCTTTCCTTTCGCAAGCAAACCCTTGGCCCCAGTAGGCTTTGACCCGGCCTGCCTGCAGCTAGCAGGCTGGGTCTCTACAGTTTGCTGACAACTCCTTGAGACGCGCGGGAACAGTGCGCGCCGTTGACGACCTGGGCTTGGTTCGGATGGTTACCCGACAGTCGGACAGCGAGCTACCCATAGGTCGCCGTCCGCAAGCCCGCGCCTACGTTGGCTGGAAATCAGGATCGGAATCGGAATCCCCGCGGCAGCTGGGCCGTGAGGGCCGTTGCCTCTCGCGTGCGGCCTCCTCCTTTGCTAGCATTACTGCTTCGCAGAAGGAGGCGACCGCCTGCCATCCCTCCTCATGTATATTGGGGTTTGGTATCCAGCCTAAAATAGCGTAGTTGTTTACCGGTATATATACTCTAAATCTAGATATAATTTAATTCTAAGCATAAGTCATCTAAAAACATGATTCACACAATACATGATTAAAAAAAAGAAATGGAAAGTCCTCAACGAGATACGAATGACTCCCAAGTGGGGTACTGTACGCTCGTTTGTGCCATACAAATCAGCAGACTTTCAAAAATGGATGGTGTTATTCAAAAATGTAACTCGAAATTTTCAACATTTTGCTCTTTCACCAGCCCTTCGTGCTACTCGAGGTTAAGAGCTGCCCTTGAGGCGCCTGATTCAGCTGTATACAGCGAAAACACCGCTTGAAACGAACCTTCCGATCAAGTGTAACTCTTATGAAAGTTTAATAAAGCGATCTCTTTGTCTATACGTACTACGTCGACCGCCTCCCAAAGATTACACGCGTTTGTACATACTTTATCGAGCAATTATGACCGTTATTGCTTTAGTATAAGAGTGTGAATACCATGAAAAGGTTGTTTAGAGCCCGGTCCGGTGTGAATATTTTATTTGAAGGTTTACAGCGTTTATATGATTTTCTCGTGCCCTCGGGGATTAGTGTGTTAACTTGACTCTGTTAATGTAAACCATAAAGGCATCTCGTTTCACATTATAAATGAGGTAAATGTATGAAAAAATTCTGTAAAGTTTAAAAAGATCATAAGGACACTAGGTTTTTATACTGTATATTGTGATGTACAATATTATATAGAAGAAAGATTTGTATTTTTGCATTTTCATTTGTAATGTATTAACTCAAACAGTACTGGACCAATTTAAAAAAAATCTTTCATCACTAGAATGATAGAATAATCTGTAGGTTTCACGCATACTCATTTTTCTGTGTGAGTAAACTGTGAGCACTCGTTGTCATAGTTTACGTCATTATACATTTCTAAAAACGTTATACATTTAATATACATTTTACATTTTTATTATGTATATTTTTATAAAACTGTGTCTTGAACCTAATTCTCAACCTTCATTAAAAGACCAACCACCCTTCATGAAACAGAATATCTATGTAGTTTATTTACCTGCACTTATTTACGTTTACGCACCCTAAAGAAAAACAAAATTCTAATTTTATGACAAAGGCTCTTCTTAATCTTAATTCACTCTAATCCTTTGAAATGTAAATTAATAAAACTTTTCATTTAAACATTATGCGAACGAAAGCTAAGTGCCTAATTCTTGAATTTTAAAACCTACTATTAAAGTGAAAAAAGACACTTATCTAGAGAAATTATTTTCAAATAATACACCAAGCTATTAACAAAGAAAATCGTATATTGGAAAGATGATTTATTTATTATATTACATTTTGATGCAAAAGCGAAGATTTTCATTGCAGCAGTGGTTGGGTTGTCGCACGAACCGAATGCAATCGCATCATAGAACCGAGACTGCAATGACAACTCATGACGTGTCAAACGACAATTTTCAACACAATTTCTACACATTTTCAGCCTATTGGGGCCATAGGTTCGTTTCTGAAAAAATAACGGCCCTGAAACACAAGGTAACGAAGGACTACAGGACCTACCCCCCTAGCCAAGTTACAATCGTTTCGTTTAGCGTGAACGCATGGTACGAACGTCATTTCAACGCTCAGTCACGTAGTCAAAACAAAGGAATTGGGGGCGTGGCCAATACCAAGCGTTCACGGTAAACGAAACGATTGTAAGTTGGCTAGGGGAGCTGGAGTGAGTTTTAGTCACTAAAAGTATGACACAAAAGAGCGGGAGGAGTCATAGAATGATTTGGGAACCTAAAAAAAAATATTATTTTTATCAAACTATTTTTCAAGTGCGTTGAAAACTAAATATATTTTAATTTTCTAAAATGAAATTAAGCTCAAAATTCATAATTTGACAAATTTTCCAGTCAATCAGACATGTAGGTACCTATGTAAGTATATTGTCAACTCGTTAACTAATTGAAATTGTAATCTAACAATTAATTAATCATGTCAATGTAATTTCCTTGTTAATAGTAATGTTCTAATAACTCATTGATTTATGAATAGAATCCAATGCATTTAACGATATTAGTAATCTAATATTAATAATCGAGTTCTGTTGGGGTAGGTATAAACATGTAAGATAGGTATACATATAGATATACTTCACAAGTGTAGGTATACCGGTTTACTCTTACTTTGAAGGCTGATATATATGATGATAGAATAATATCATATGTGTTACCGCTATAATATGCGTAAATCAGTTAGAGTGCAGATTAAGTCCGTTAAAGTGGAAAAAAAATGTTTAAGTTCCCGTTAAAGTGGAAAAAATGTTTAAGTTCCCGTTAAAGTGGAAAAAATGTTTAAGTTCCCGTTAAAGTGGAAAAAATGTTTAAGTTCTTATATTAACTAGATAGTTTTCAGACTTCCTGGGTAATCAGCAGATTAACGGCTAAACAGACGGTTAAGTTATAAAATAGGTTCTTTGACTGAAACATGCGAATTCAATCTAATTTTTAAATTTCTAATAATATCTAAAGTTTGATTACATATTTATTTAAGGACACCCCGACACGGACAGGTTAGGTCAGAAGACTAAGGTGATTTTTTTTATAAGTACCCAGAAGTAAAGTGGAGATAATCTGCTACTTTAAGTGGAATTTTGAACTTTAATGGAGTGTACCTGGTAAATTGTAGATTACCTAGTTAATGTGCATATTAAGATATTCCGCACTCTAACATATACACCGTTAAATTTTGGTCGTTTTAATCCCTCGGAGGGTCGATTCCATATATGAAACACTATCGATTTGTGAAGATTAAAATGAAATTAATTTCTTTAAGTAAACGTCAGCTGAGCGAGGCCAATGAACTGTAGGTAGTTAGTACGCAACGATCGACAGCTACCTACAAGGTCATTGACTCGTTTACTTAAAGAAAATAATTTCGTATATGCCTAAATTATTTATTAATTTTTTTCACTTTATTGCACAACAAGATTACAATTATTATAAAGGGAAACCATAGAAAAAAGAAAAACATACAATCGGCGGCCTTATCGCACTCGGCGATTTCTTCCAGACAACCTAGTATGGACAGAAATTGCCAGGACACAAAATGGGGTTGCACTTGGTGCAAATATAAATCCAAACTAAAATTATAAATTATTAATACTAAAATAGATACATATATACATACATACAAAAAATATACAGGCAAGAGAATAAGTGATACATCGAAAGCAATGTCACAGTGTCAAGTAATGCTCCTTCACAAGCCTTTTGAACACAGGTAGTGTTTGCGCACGTTTTATTGTCACAGGCAATGCATTCCATAGACGAGCGGCCTGGACAGAGAATGCCTTATCCAGGAAGGTACTTGAATGCATTGGTATTTTAAGTTTCAAATTATCTGATGATCTAAGAGTCTTCATGTGGGAGTCGCAAAGAAATTGGAACCGTTCTTTGAGGTAAAGAGGGGAAGAAGGGAAAAAGAGCACCTTATACAAAAGGAAAAGAATATGAGCATTACGGCGAAGGCGAATTGGCAACGACTTGAGTTTAACACGAAATTCAGAAACATGGTCATATTTGCGTAAACCGAATATGAACCTTATACAAAAGTTTTGAAGTCGCTCAAGTTTATCCAGTTGTACTCCAGTGAGATCAAGATAGCTGGCATCAGCATAATCAATGATGGGTAGAAGGAGAGATTGCGCAAGCGATATCTTGGTGGCAGTCGGCAGAAAATTACGTAGTCTTCTCAAAGATCCAGCAGATGCGAATAACTTGCGGCTGACTTCCTGTAGCTGGGCAGTCCAAGAAAAATTCGTGTCGATGAATACCCCCAAGTTCTTAACTTTAATTAATTCGAGTTTAGAAAAAAGTACTTTATTTTTTAATTTTATCTTTGCAAATCGATAGTGTTTCCTGTACCAAATCGACCCTCCACGGGATTAAAACGATCAAAATTTAACGGTGTATATTCATACGAATATAAATGCAAATAAATGTTATTCTATTTACATTTGGCAGTTATGAAGGTATCACAGAAGCTAGCAGAGAGTTCCACAACAGGAAATATGCTTGAAAAAAATATTTGTTACCGAACCAATTTATCAATAAATATGCCAAAACCGAACACAAACTGTGAAAAAAATATATCGGAAAACAAACGAGCCATAGCAATTTATCAATACTATGTTATTTATAAAACTGAGCTTGTTTTTTTTTTTTTTTTGTTTCAACGCACTAATATCAGGAATTATTGGTTCGAATTTGAAAACAAGAAGGCTCTATTAACATCCCGCTACGACTCACGGGAGCAGAGCAGTACCTAACTAAAGGCGTAGGTAAAACCGCAGGGGACAGCTAGTATCAGATAAATGGGACTCCCCTAAGGTTTTTTTTATGGTAGGTAAAATCATCATATGACAAATCCCGCTCTTGGGTAGGGCGGGATATAGTGTCAGACTTACTGACTAAAAACCTACCCTGCTCCTTTCATTGCCTTCGTCTATAGTGTTCTTCAAATAGTGCGCGCCGTAAACGACTTGAGCTCGGACCGGTCTGTTACCGGACGGACGGACAGCGAGATACCCTTTGCCCGCCGTCCGCGAGCCCGCACCTACGGTGGCCGGAAATCGGGGAACTCCCCTAAGGTGAAACTATCCCGTGGTAATCCTCTGGTTGCGGGAATTTGGTGGATGCGAGACACACGGCTGGTCGTTGTGGTAACACTTCGGGGAGGCCTATGTCCAGCAGTGGACCTGTTGCGGCTGAATTAATTGCGAATTAATGAATATCGATCTCTCTTGCATATATGAGTGTCATGGACTTTGACGTCAGGAGCCATATTGAACTAAAAGTTGTAATTTTTCGATTTCGAAGCTTTATAACTTTGTAGTTAATGAATTTATTTTAAAAATAAAAAGAAAAGTATTTCATTTCGCATATAACAAAATACGTGCATATTCTCTATTCAATCCTAATAAATAAGATATTACTCACTAGCAATTACATACTGTTATATTATATTAGTTACATAATACGTAACAAATCTTTAACAAAAAGGTGAAAAACTGGCCGTTTAAAAAGTGGCGGCTCTTTGGCATATTTTTCATAATTTTTTCACATAACTCGGTGAACATCCCATTAAAACAATATCAAATATTCAAGCTTTAGTATCAAAAATTGATACCACATCTTTTTTAAAAATAACATCGCCTAGAAACGCTGAAAGATCTGTAGAGGAAGGTAGAAAAAAGTGACAAACAAAAGTACGTGGTCGTAAACTTGACAAATCAAAAGTCCATCAGACATTGAAGAATGAGAAGAATGCCGTAGTACCGTGAAACTATACGCGAAACTCTGAAACTTGAACTATGAGCATTGGACAAGTTCTTCACGAGAGTCCTGTTTTATATGTCTGTGTGTGTGAAGATTATTTTGGATTTATTTCAATTCTTAAAATTTCCAGGTCTTAGTGTTGAAACATTACTGACATTCTAGCTACGAGAAGCACGTCAATTCGTTGGTCTCAGTTGTTTTTTTGTAGATCTTTGACTGTCTTTATAGATAGATAGACGCCAGATAGCTTGCCAATCAGTCTATCCAAGAAGTGCCGTGTTGTCCAGTAAACGAGCTGTGAAGGTCTGATAGGCTGTCGCTGCATGTTAAACACGGGTATACAGCGGCATCGATGTGGTAAATACTGGAAGCCGACCCCAAACTAGTTAATAATGATGAAATGTCCTTTAATATTTTTGAGTGTTTTCGACTATAAACAACACGCTTTACCGTCAAGGGGGGTTTTTTTTTTTGTAGGTAAAATCATCCAATGACAAATCCCGCCCTTGGGTGGGGCGGGAAATAGTGTCAGACTTTTACTGACTAAAAACCTACCTTTCCATTCCTTGCCTTTGTCCCGGGGCCCGTGGTGACACTCTCGCATAACCTTTGGCCCCAGTAGGCTTCGGCTCTGCTGGACCCCTACAGTTTGCTGACAACTCCTTGAGGCGCGCGGGAACGGTGCGCGCCGTAGACGACCTGAGCTCGGACCGGTCTGTTACCGGACGGACGGACAGCGAGCTACCCATTGCCCACCGTCCGCGAGCCCTCGCCGACGGTGGCCGGAAATCGGGACCGGAAACCCGGCGGCGGCGGCGGCGTGTGCGCCTTTGCCTAATGCGGTCGGCCTCCTCCTTTGCTAGCATTACTGCTTCGCAAAAGGAGGCGACCGCCTGCCACTCTTCCTCGCTCCGGAGCATGGCTTGAACCAAGAAGGGGGTAGAAAGCTACAGTAACCTTTTGCTTCGTCTAAGTTCATAACTATATTTGGCCTTCTAAGCAACTGACGTTTTTGAACCAATAAGATTTTTATGACTTTGAACCATTTTCCTGAAAATTTAAAACTATCAAGACAAAACGTACCTAATAATTATGTTCCATATAAAACCGTCTGTAAAATATGCAATTAGTTATAAAATATCCTGTATTTAATCATTTTTCAGTCTTTTTAACAAATAGATCAATAGCTTAGCGATATCAGTATGACATTATACATCGATGTGGCTCTAAGCCATTGCAAGCCGTGACGGTATCGGCTGTAAAGATAAAAATAAATTGTGCATAATATTAAAGGCGGCGATAAGAGGGTAGGTGACTATGGAAGGTATTAGTAGAACAACATGCATGACTGTGTAGGATATCAGTAACAATCTGATATGTATATAAAAATATCTTTTACAGTGTTTATTATCGGATTCCTCAAAAACTGCTCGAAAGATTGTTATGAAATATTTTTGTCTATATTTGCTGCAGTTTTCCCGTCTGATTGTGGAACCAGGTTTCTTCAAAGCTAGAGTGACCTATTCACTCTAGCCTTGAACTCGGATTTGCAGCGATTAGTTTTTGTCACAACATATTGATTTAGACACTATTTTAATTTAATACTGAAAATACTACTAAGTATAGTACGCGGCAAATAAGTCGAACCATTCGCCATGGCTACCGCGCAGCTCCCTTCCTCGACTGAGACCCGAAAGTTGAACCATCATGGCGGTCGACTTTGAATGCGCAGTAACCGATTTTTGGGTCCTAATCAAAGTCGGGGGTTGCGCGCAACCACAGCAAAGGGTGCAACATATTTGCCGCTTAGTATAACCGTCTATATATTTGTGAACAAAATTCTGTAAAATTTTGCTTCGGTGTGGTGAAAATATGGCAAATAAATCATTTGGCAATTAAAAAAGTTCAAATGAAGTTTCGGTCAATAGCAATTCGGTAAAATGATACCTATGACACATGCTGCTTCGATGATATAAAAATATGTCAAATAATGCACATAGCAAAAAATGCATCGGTGAATAGATTTCGACCAAATGAAATTCGAACAAAAAAAATTCGGAAAAATGATCGGTTCCCATGGTGGGGCCATGGATTGACTTCCAAAAGGGAACCTCGGAGTCTTGGAACGCAAGACAATTATAATTTGGTGGTTTCGCAAAAAATTAAGTAGGAAGAACGAAAGCATAAGGGCGATAATTTAAAAAGTACGTAATACTTTTATGGAGGTACAAATTACTCGTTTTCAAAGTTTTAATGAAGTTCACAGAACACTTAGAAAAAGGGTTCACGTAAACGACATTAAGTAGAAAGGAGTACCGCGTATAAGTAGGAACTTTGTCCTTAATTTCTGTCACAGTTTTCCTGTTATTAAGAACAAAAAGAAAAAGCGCGGGAAACTTTGAGCGGATCGGTGCATTTTTTCTTGTTAAAAATTTCAATTTTATTTTTTTTCTATTTAAGGATCAGTTTTGTATTATATTGTAAATTATATTAATATTTAGTGTATATATATTAGTTTTAGTGTATAGTTTGCCGGATTCGGTAAGTTTTTTGATATTTTTCAATGAACGAGCCGCCTGACTTGGCGGACCCGGGGGTCTTTGTACCCCCGGCTACAAATTTTGTAACAGTTCCTTCGTCAACGTTATCGAATGAATCTGGAATGGAGACGGATGGTTCTAATGTTCAACGTGGTCTTAAAAGGAATAGACTGCATAAAATATGCAGAGTCTGTAATAAAAAAAAAAGGAAGCACAGTCAGGCGGTTGATGGTAAGACAGGATGTTGTTGTGCTAGTACAGAGAGTGAAAATAGTGACTCTGCCCCTGTTGTTAACACCTCACTCAACACTGTCACACCGACTAGTGGTCCGAGTCCCAAGGTTTCAGAATCTGGTATCGCTAGAAATAAATATGAGGTCTCTGACATCGGCCCTTATATAGTACACATCATTAAAGAGATTAAATCACCCAACGATAATACCACCTTACACCCGGTCACATTTGGCAAGTTTTTAAAGAGCCATGCCATTCAAAACATTGTAGATGGATCTCTTAAGAGGATAGGCAGGAATAGAATTTGTTTAGCATTCTCAAACTTTAACAATGCTAATTCATTTATTTACAATCCAGAGTTACCAAAAAGCAATTTAAAAGCATTTATACCGAGTTTCCACATAACAAGAATGGGCCTTATACGTGGTGTTCCAGCTGATTGGTCGCCTGAAGAAATAATTGAAAATGCTTCAGTGCCGGATAATTGTGGAAAAATACTTAAAGTTAGGAGAATAAATTACAAAACTGTTGTAGAAGGTTCACCTGTCTGGAAACCAACGCAGAACGTTGTGGTAACGATTGACGGTCAGGTTCTTCCTCCACGAATATTTATGTGTTACAACTCACTACCTGTAGAGCTGTATGTGTTTCCCACTATCCAGTGTTACAATTGCTGTCGTTTTGGGCATACCAAAATTCAATGTAGGTCCAAACCTAAATGTTACAAGTGTGGCCAGGAACATACTGGTGATACTTGTAATGTTGAAGACGAAAATCTATCTTGCTGTCATTGCTCTGGCAAACATTTCGCTACCTCAAAAATATGCCCTGAATTTTTACGGCAAAAGGAGATTAAAACTGTTATGGCTGAAAAATGTATTTCATATGGTGAAGTTACTAAATTGATTGCACCTATTTCTAAATCGTACGCAAATGTAACTAGCTCTCCTGTTACTACTCATGCTCATCCAAACTCTTCTAATACACAATATTCTCTTTCACAAAGCTCTAATAAAAAAACAGTTTACATACAACGTCGGCCTCCTTCTAAACCAGGTAAAGGGTACGACCGAGAAAAACACCAAAAGATTGTTAATGAATATAACTTACCGAGCCCACAAAACGGCTGTGCCTTAAATACAAATACAACAACTACAATGATGTCAATGTCAGAAATAATACAAACTCTCATTCAAACCCTTACTCAATATAACATAGAAATACCGTCCAACGTTGCCCCTTTAGTCAATATCTATAAAAAACCTGCTGTTAATAATGTCAGTACAAATTCAGAACATACTACAATGGAACTGTAGAAGTGCAGTTTCAAAAAAAAATGAAATCATTTACTTGTTAAATAAGTATAATGCTTCTTTGTTTGCAATTTCGGAAACCTGGTTAAAACCAGACTCGATTTTCAAAATCAATGGCTTTTCTTGCCTCAGAGATGATAGGTCTGATGGGTACGGTGGGGCCGCTATACTCATCAGAAATACTGTCTCTTACTGTCCTCTATCCCTTCCTGTATATAATGATTTTTCTGTGGTAGCTGCACAGATTAATAATACTTGTGTTGTCTCTATATACATTCCTTCTCCTTCTTTGTCAACTCTTCAACAATTCAACAATCTTGTATCTATTCTTCCTCGTCCTTTCTTAATTTTAGGTGACTTCAATTGTCACCATATTTCTTGGGGGTGTACTATTTCATCATATTGTGGTAACATATTATTAGATATATTTGACCAACATAATATTTGTCTATTAAATTCCGGGTCTCCCACTCGACATACAGGGCCAAAAGAAAACTTAAGCGCAATAGATCTTTCCATCTGTACTCCTAATTTATCTTCATCTCTTTTATGGTGCACTTTGCCATCTTCTTATGGAAGCGACCACTTTCCAATTCATATATTTCCTACACATCCTTGCAGGTCTCCTAGTCTGCCGAGGCAACCACGGTTAAAATATAAACTTGGTGAGGATGGGTTATGGGATAAATTTAAAACTCTTGTAGAAAGTAAGCTTTCTAATTTACAAAATAATTTATTAGAGGATCCTATTGATTGTAATAATAATTTCACAAACGCACTTATACAAGCTGCAGATGAAACTTTTCCTTTAAAGAATTCAGCCAATGGTCGTATTCCTTCCCCTCCTTGGTGGGATAAGGAATGTTCCCAAGTAGTGAAAGTCAGAAAGAAAGCCGAAAAAAATTACAAAAATAACATGTCAGAAAGTAATTTCAAAATTTTATGTGATGCTATGGAGAAAGCACGAAAATTATTCAAAGAAAAAAAAATTGAAGGATGGAAAAAGTTTTGCCTTTCGATCTCTCCTAATGTCAGCGCGTCTATTGTCTGGCAAAATATCAGAAAATTTAGAAACGGAGTTACACTTTCTAATGTTTCTAGCATTCCACCAAATTTAAGAAACTCTTTCCTTAATCGCCTAGCTCCACCATCGGTTCCAGAGCAAGATATTATTTATGATAACATTCCTCCTTCTATCTCTCATAACCAAAGTCTACTAAATTCTCCTTTCACAATGCAGGAGTTACAGGGCGTTCTATCCTCAGTTAAAGATTCCGCTCCAGGTGAAGACGGTATTCCTTACTCATTCCTAGCTAATTTAAATAAATCTTCACTTGAACTGTACTTGGACCTAATTAACAAAGTTATGTTATCAGGTAATATCCCTCCATCATGGAAATCTCAATCTATTATTCCTATTTTGAAACCAGGTAAAACACCATTAGAACCTTCATCTTACCGCCCAATAGCTTTGTCGCCCGTAATTGCAAAAGTAGCTGAAAATTTAGTTAAAAACCGCCTTGAATGGATTATTGAAAACCGTGGAATTATACCAGAGTCTCAGTTTGGATTTAGGAAAGGCAAAAGTACATTGGATAGTGTGGCTACATTGGTAACAGATATAAGAGTTGCGTTTTCACGAAATCAATCGGTACTTGCAGTATTTTTAGATCTCGAATCAGCGTATGACAGTGTCCTCCTGAATGTTCTTAAAAAAAAATTAGAGATGCTTCACATTCCTGAAATGTTGTGTCGTTTTATAATTAACCTCCTCTCAGGCAGGAAAATTAACTTAGATCAAACACAGGATGACAGTAGGCTGGTATGGAAAGGACTCCCACAGGGTTCAGTACTCAGCCCTATATTATTTAATTTGTATACGTTTGATTTGGCTTCCTCACTTCAAAATTCAACAAGCATCCTACAATATGCAGATGACTTAGTTTTGTACGCTACGGGAAGTTCATCAAATTCTCTTTGTACTCTGCTATCTAACTCTCTTGTTGGTTTAAGAATTTGGATGGACAAAAATGGCCTGAACATATCAGCGAGTAAGAGTTCTTTAGTCTTATTTACTCGCCAACGTATTCAACCTCCGATATCTGTAGAGTATGACAATAATAAAATACCAGTTAAAAATCAAGCCAAGTTTTTGGGAATCGTTTTGGATTCTAAACTTTCAGGTATTCCTCACTGCGATTATGTTCTAAACAAATGTCAAAAACTTCTAAATTTGATGAGATGTCTATCAGGTGTTTGGTGGGGTGCGCATCCGTTTTCCTTAAAGCTTCTTTACAATGCTTTAGTTCGAAGTGTTCTTGATTATGGAATCTTCTTATTGGAGCCTTGTAACGTAGCTGCCCTTGGGAAACTGGATTCCATCCAATCAAGGGCCTTGAGAATAATCACAGGAGCCATGAAATCTAGTCCCATTAACGCATTACAAATTGAGTGTAATGAACCTCCACTTAGTCTAAGACGTCAATTTTTAGCGGACCGATTCTTCTTCCGTGTTTTACAGTTTACAAATAGCCTTTTAATTCAAAAACTTCAAATGCTTGCTGATCTCATTGACTCGTCAAATTATTGGAATCACAAATCTATTCCTTGTTTAGTTAAAAGTTATATCCGATTTAAATCATTTAATGCACCGACACACCGGTCTCCAAAACTTGATTTGTTTAACATTGAATACGAAGCCTTGACTAACACTCCATCTGTTAAGTACATTGCAGATATTGATAAAAATAACGCTAATACACATTTTAATTCTATCGTTCAACAAAATTGGCCTGAGCGGCATCATATTTTCACTGATGCTTCCAAACATAAATCTGATGATTGTGTGGGGGTAGGAATATATCACGCGCAGTACAATATTGTCCAGAAAGTAAAGTGCCCACCTGAAGCAACTGTTTTTACTGGTGAATGTCTTGGTATCCTTAAAGCTGTAGAATATATTTTACTTTTAAAGCTTAGAAATAGTTTAATTTTAACTGATTCCATGAGTGCCCTTCAGGCGCTCTTAAGATATCCTTTTAAGTCTAAAACACCGTCTCCTCTTATAACACATATTAGGAGAAAACTTTTTGACTGTGTTGTGAAGGGCTTTTCTGTTGTTTTTGTCTGGATACCGAGCCATTGTGGTATAAAAGGTAACGAAAAAGCTGATAGACTTGCTAATGAGGCTGTGGTGTGTGGGGATACTGTTCCATTCAAAAATTATACTCAAGACTTGGCTACTCTTCCTAGACATTATCTTAGGGATTCCTGGGATAGAGTTTGGGCAGAAAGTAGCCGTTCAAAAGGAAAATACTACTTTAGCATACAGTCAGAAATTCCATGTAAACCTTGGTTCTCTGTCCTCAAACTTGGCAAAATTGCGACAACCATTTTAATAAGAATGCGTTTAGGTCATACTACTTGCCCAGCGCACCTTGCACGCTTCCGTATTATAGATAGTCCTCAATGTGAATGTGGACATGACTTTGGGGATCTGAACCATATATTCTTTTCCTGCCCGATTCATGACCGTACTTCCTTTTTAAATTGTTTGATATCCCTCCGTGTCCCTTTCCCTACATCAGTGAAAACTCTTCTTTTTTCTTTCAACCCCTCCATATATAGTGTTCTTTCTGATTATATTTATGACAACAATATCCGTCTGTAAAATGTATAAATATTTATTAGTATTTTAATAGATTTTTGTCCCTTTTATTTACGTAATATTTTTAATAACTAAATATACAATAGGTTTTTTACACATTCCTGATCCTATATCCATGTTATTCCAAATTCCGTTAATTTTCGCATTATAATTATGTTTCCCTACCTTCCTCTTCAAACCCCGTCCAAAATAAACATCAAAACAACTTGACACTGGCGGATGCACAAGAGTGCCAGCCATAATCTCCTGTCGATGGATTGGAGAAAAAAAAAAAAAAAAAAAAAAAAAAAAGAACAAAAAAAAAACTCACACCCGTGAAAGTCTGACACGCCCTCCCACTCCACTCAAGAGCGAGAGAGGTTATTGGATGATTTCCCAACAAAAAACACACAACTTTAGTTTGCTACTGAGAAAATTATTTATAATTTTTTTATTTAAACTTTATGGACAGTAGTGGTACATAGGCGGACTTAATGCAACAAGGCATTCTCTACTAGTTGACCTTTGATTAAAATGTACTACACTGTGGTAATGATGCACATTAAATAAACAATAAAATAAATATTTGAAATAGAAATAAGTATCAAATTATATAACAACTAGCGACCCGCCCCAGCTCCGCAAGGCTGCAATGGTGATATTAAATATATTATGCATTTATTATACATATAAAACTACCTCTTGAATCACTCTATTCCTAAAAAAAAAACAATCGATTCATTTTAAATTTTATATCATTTAATTTATTTGGATGCAACATAATTGTTTACATGTTGTTGTGAGTCTATCGCTAGTTAATAAATAATGTAATTATTTTATTTGAAGTAGTATTACGAGTGTCGTCAGTTAATTTCTCAGTCTTCAGTCACCAAACCATTGTTCTTGGCTTTCATAAAACTTTAATTCTCACAGCGATCCCTTGTTATCTAAGATCATATATTAATTTCTGGTTTTCCGCTTCCCTGGGGTCGTAGGTTCGTTAAACAAAGAAGATATATTTCATCCAGATCCCTGCGGAGCACCTAAAAAGTGGCCTGAGTCCCTTATCTGAAGCTTACCGTGTTTCCTAAAACATTTTGTTGAGAATATACGAGTAGAAAAATCATTTTCATTTCTTGTTAACTGACCCTGAACTAACGAGGCTTATATTTGGTGGTTTCCAATTACTTGGATAATAAAAAATATCTTTATTTGAAGAAAGGTAAAGCTCTTTCTTGGTAGCTTCGTACTTAAGGCGTCTTCTTTTTTTACCAAAAATCGCTTTTTCCTCTCGAAAAATCGTGTAAATATCGTATTTACGTTGAAAATTTTAAGTTTTTATTTTCTTTTATTTTAAGATTATCAGTAAAATATAAACTATTATTCAAGGCCTTCCAATTGGATGATAATCTTATACTTTTTTAAATTTGCGTGACAGAGTGAATGAAATGCGCTTTTATGACACTTCTTTATTACTGATCAATGGTCGATAGAAAATAAAAACGTCCCACTTACTGATTAATTTGATACTTTTAAAACGTACCTACACTTAATTTGGGAAGATTGGTAACACCTTCACTCCCAAGTAATTGTCTACAATCCTGAGTGCAATTCATCCTAAACGATCCCACTGCTGGTATACAAACCTCTTTATTATTAAAGGAAGTAGGCATTATTTTCCAGTCCCAGTGCTAGTTGTTTAAGTCCGGCCAGTTTGACTGCAATGATGACAAAATAAAAGCAAAGTGCTGGCTCGAATTCAATTCAAAATGTTTGAAACATACGGACGTTTCTAACGTTTCAAAAGTGCACATGTTGTTGTGTTGGAACCGTTTCCAATAGGTCCTTAGAGAGAAGAAACGCCATGAAACTTCACGGTTACTAGAACGCTGATTGTACATCTGTTTGTACAACTTGAATGACCTAGAAAAAACGCTAATTGTCGTATTATAGGTATTATCACACGGGTATTCTAAATTCATTCGACCGAAAATTTTGATTTCGTTTTTCCTAGAAAAAACCAGTAAAAGTATTTTTTTGTTTTTTTTTTGACATTTTTATGTGATTTTCTAAAACGCACACAATTACGTAATAATAACACACACCGCGAGCAAGGGGAAAATATATAAAATGATTATTACAATATTTCCATATTATAATTGTTATGAGAGAGCAGAGTACCTAGACCAGTCCACTCAAGCACAAGAAAAAATTCTAGATCGAAATAATTGTACCCGATACCTCTGCTTTCTTTTGTAAGTACTCAATTTCATAAATATCTATTACGTCTTCCACTTTACTTAGTTTTCTTATGTATTCTATTAGTCCTGCATTCCAGTCAGGTTAATCTATTAACCTACTTATTTTACTGTCAATGTTTACAACTGTTTGTGTCACTCGTGTTTTATGGGCGACATTAACTTTTACTATAGGCGCACTTGAGTCGATACAGGGCCGAACGTAGAATTGAAACTTGTACAATACGTATAAAGTGTAGTACTTTCCGCTCATTGGCGATATTAAGGAACACTCAGTACTCTGCCCCTCTAGCCAAGTTACAATCGTTTCGTTTAATATGAACGCTTAGAGTTGGCCACGCCCCCAATTCCTTTGTTCTGACGTCATCTCATCGCTATTAAGCGATGACATGACATTTCAGTTTATGCATACTTTCTTTGTTACTTTACAGTAACTTTTTCACCTTTCACCTGATTCTAAAGATATTAACTTTCTTAATTCGTTTCATATTTTAAAAATTGTTTTAACTTGCGCATTTGGATAAAGTAATAAAAAAAAGTAATAAATAAGTAAATTCAATAATAAAAAATAAAAAACGGGCAAGTGCGAGTCGGACTCGCGCACTGGTTGGTTCCGCCCAAACTTACTTATAAAAAAAACTGTTCTCGAATCGAGTTTTGAATTTTTTTCTGAATCGCAAAAAAGTTTTTTATTGTAACTGACGTAACTGCAAATTTACAGTTTTCAGATTTTTTTTCAATATTTGTGCTATAAAACCATGCCAAATTTCAAGATTTTAGGTTAACGTGAAATACCTTATGAATTTTGATTCCCGTGATAATTTCGAAATATATATTTTTGAGATATAAACGGCCATATCCTTTTTCTTTTTCTTTAACTTAGAAACTTGATTTTTTCATAGCTTTAAGAAGCTGTAGATTTAAGAATATGGTTTTAATTTCAACTCGATACCTTCACGCGTTCCCAAGATAAAGGGTCTTGATAGACAGAGCGACAGACAGACAGATGGACAATAAAGTGATCCTATGAGGGTTCTGGATTTTTCCTTTTGAACCTCAAAAGGAAAAAAAATAGAACCCTTAAAACAGCATAAATTCAGTTCACCTATGTTCACTGAACACGACTAAATGCAGGAAATGGCAAACTTTTCACACATCTCCGAGTAGGCTTCAAATTGAAATTTGTGTTATTCATGAAGTTCTTTCATCCCTTTGTAACATAGCTAGTGAGTAAAAAGGGCTGGAACAAGATAATCAAGTTAGCGAAAAAACCTTTCAGCATTTTCGGAATTGTCAGTCTTTAACCAAATCCTCATCAATCTATATTGAATAAACACATTTTTATACATCACTGCAGAACTTCAATACTGCCTTTAAACCTTTCAGCACCACGGATGTTTAAAAAAAAAATGCTTATCAAATGCCTCGCACTGATAATGTCGAGTTCCAAAAAAACAACACTTACAGCGTTAACAGCTGCGTAATTTATTTTATGTTTAATTTGAATTTTGTTATTGTTTATTTGTTTGAATTGTTGTTGTTTGTTTGTTTTTTTTTTTGTTTTCTTCTTTGTATGTATATATCATTTATTTTCTTTGTATTTTTTTAAAAGTAAATCAATAATATTACAATGGGTTTATTAATGCCTGAAATAAACAATAAAAAAATAAATAATATTTCAAATTGTGGCTTTAAAAGGGTCAACTTAAAAATTTCACAGATTAATAATCCGATTCCGAATCCCCCGATTTCGGTTTCCGATTGGAAATCCGGTGGATGCAAGACGCACAGGACCATTCATTGTAGCGACACTTGAGGGAGGCCTATCTCCAACAGTGGATATCTTTCGGCTGAAATGATGATGATGATGAGATTAACCATTACCGGCTAAGTGCACGGTGAAAAATAGATCATAGATAAGTATCTACTAAAAAATAAATTGCTATGATGTATAAGGGATCTCCTTTATGATTTCATTGCGTCTGTGTTTCCTGATAGCTACAACTTAAGGGTCTTTAAGTCAAGAATAAATAGGTTACTTCTAGGTAAGCGTGCTCCATCGTCGGCCACATCATCACTTACCATCAACTGAGATAGTGGTCAAACGCGAGCATATTATGTAAAATTTAAAAAAAAATGTAAACAAAAAACGGAGCGAATATAAAGCGAACAGTAGTGGAAAACTGCTTTTTCACTATGGACACGTCATGGCAGGGAAGTATGCTGCGGGACTGTTTGAAAAAGTTACTGCGGACCAGTTGTGCTATTCTCTAAGAAAACGCAGCGCTGCCGCAACGACGAACATTCAAATAGAACACATTGAATTAACAATCCAATGTTTAGGTTCATTAGGTTGACAATCCAATGTATCCTATTTGGGTGTTCATCATTGAGGCAGAGCTACGCTTCCTTAGAGAATAGCACCACTGAAGAAGCATGGTTGAATTGAAGTGTGTAAAAGTCTGAAGGGAGTTCTCTTGCACCATCTAGAGAAGGAGAAGTTATTTGTATTCTCCCCCCAAAATATAATGACAGTTTCCCACCACAGACATTGCCGTCTTAAGATTAACCCTTTGAATACCGTCATTAGAGACACAATAGAAAGACACTAAGGTGTGCGGACATCGGTGTTTGCTTGGGGCTTGACAGTTTAAGTATGAATATGGTAAAAAGATAAAATTTTTGTAAAGAGAAATATCTGATAGAACTGAGCCAATTTTACCCATAGAGTGTAAATCTATGTGGTATTATTACTTTTTTGCTGTACAATAAAGTTTCTTCTATTCTCTCATAAAAATCTTTTCATCCCGAAAAAATTGCGGTCCTTGTGGTAGGTAGGAGCTAGAAATAAAGTATTTTCAGTTTGTAAAATGAGATCATGACCGTGTGTTTAACTTTATGATATGAAAGTACTTAAGTGAAGTTTTGAAACTTGTTAGCCACCACGTTTCACGTTGAAAAATGTAATGCTAACAGGATAGGCCTCGAGAGCGGTACCACGGGAAAAGACTAGTTAGAAACAACGAACCAAAACTTTGTAAATAGGACTTCCTGGCTGTCCAAGGCCGTAACAAGGTTGCCTATATTTCATAAAAAAATCCTTTATTATTTTCCGTTACGGAATTAGGTTTTAATTAATGTAATGTCTAATTATTGGAATTATACGCGTATTGTTCCACGCGCGCCTCAAGTAGTCTGACACTATCTCCCGCCCCGCCCAAGGGCGCGGAGATGTCATTGGATGATTTTCCCATCTACGATAGAAAACTACTATCATTATTGCGATAGTATTACATGTGGCAAATAAGATAATTAGTCATTGGGTATTTATGTTCTGGACACATCGACATACCATCTAAACAAGCGTTGTACAGAAGAGTTCCGGGGTAGTCTTTAAGAATTCATTGAGCCCCTTCCATGTGCGGATGATAATCAACGGGGGTTGTTTCAGTAAGTTGAAAATCCCATACTTCCAGGGGCCTTAGTCTAATATTTTTATAAATTCGTCATTCCAACACTATCCCATTGTCATTTTGCTAAAAGTTCGTAATCTATTAATTTATAATGGCCGATCATTGGTTGGTCAGTAGTATCTTAATAGAATTGTGGTATGAGCTCTCTTGTAACGAATTAAAAGCAATAACTGCACAATAACGTTCTAATGGTAGGTCACTGATCAAAGGAACTGTCAAAATTTTGTCAGATTACCGCATAAGTCAGATATTCATTTGTCATTATGTACGTGATTACCATTTCTTTCAATGGTGTGTTAGTGATTGACTTTTGAAAAGTCATAGAGACGCCATTATATTAGTAGATTACCAAACTGGTCAAATTCAACAATTTTGAAATCAATGATAGACCATTCTGATACTATTATAAAAGCAGGCTTGACGCCTTGGTTGAAAGTCCAGACGCCATACCACTGACCCACCACGTTTCGGAACAAAACTGCGTTAATAAGTTAGTGTAAATATTATAGATGATCACCTCAAAGTTAAATGATCCCAATCTAAACTCTGCTTTTTCATCAAACAGTGTGGTAAGTTTTTTAATATTTTTATTTTATGAATTAAAAATGATGAATATTTTTTTTCTGTTTCAGGTAAGTTCGCTTTTGATAAGATAGCTCATCAATTACCGCAGTAAGTATTATTATACACGTTTTGTAAAATATATAATTCAAAATTTCAAAAATAAATCGGTAGTTACAAAGTTCAAAATATTCATAAAATCGTTTCAATGCAAAAATTATGTTTTAACAACTGAAAAATTTATGTTTATGTCAGCCCATCAATTGTATCCTTGGTTGTCATAAAAACGGTCTACCCTTAACATTCAGATCCCCTCGTAAACACTCACAATATAATAAGTATTATTACAAAAACTACCCGCCTCTTTGTTAAGCCGAGCACTACTTAAAGCCGGAAAACTCTAAAATGAATTCTGTGAGTCGTGGTATACAAACAAAAACACAATAGACATACGATAACCAGAACAGAGCTCTTCTATTTTACATGAGCACAAACAAAATTTAACGTACAATGTTAAAATTATGTTAAAATGTTCCAGCACTAGAGAAGTAAAGATTTTTTAGTGAACATTTTGACAGATTACACATTTTGTAGAAACTTTTCTTTGTTCATGCGGAATTTAAAGATATTATGTAGAGAGTTGGTCAAGCGTAATTTCTGCCACTCAAAATTAAAAATAATGACTCAGATTCCGTCACATTTTTATTCACTATCAAAAAGGTTTGGTTAGATTTAAGAATCTAAGTGTTTATTTCAAATAAACCATTTACAGTAGGCACTTTAGAATCTTTGTGGTTCAAACATAAAACGCGAATTAAAAGCCAAAATAATTTTAAAAAACAATCACAAAATCAGCTATTCCCTAGATTTTATTAAATGTAATGTAATATTAATAGACTCATATAAGTAATGTAATGTATATAAGTAATGATGATGACGCAAATTACTCTTGGTGACTTGTAATCTGACCTGGCCCTAATTCAAGGTAAAAATAAAGGCAATTTTATATTAATACTCACGTTCATCCATCTCTGTTTGTCAAAAGACAGAAACATTCCAAAAACTCAATTAACTCGAGGAAACAAGAACAAAAACAAATATAGGTCTTGAGAAAATACAAAGTTACACAAAATTAGACGGCACTCCAATTTCTAACTACTGGTGCCAAAAACTGTTACAATTATTTTCTAAATAGACTAGAAGAGGATCAATTTACCAGCGAGGTCATTAAATAGGTGGCCAAACCTTCGAATAGATTATGTCATACCAGTGTTGGGCGCAGTTAAATACTTTTCTGTAATCAGATTACAAATTACTATTGAAAGTAGTTAACTACATGTAGTTTGATTTCAAACTACATGAAGTAGTTGTTAATTTGATTACTGTAATCTAGTAGTCATGATTACTGGTTATTTGAGTACTAAGAACTAATATTTTAAGTAACTAATATTGTACATTTTAGTAGTCTCGTAATCGTGATTGCAGCTACAATTAGTAGTTAGTAATGAAAATGTTTAACTACTTTTTACGATTATTTAAAGTAGTTTGTAGTTTTGATTACTAACTACAATATGTAGTCGTAGTTATTAATCAGTAGTTAGATTACATATTGCCCAACACTGTCTCATACTTGAGCTGGTCAAGCCAAGTTCCACTAGAAAAAGGGACCAGCTTATTCTGAATTTGTCATCACTAATTTGACGATTTGGACAGTACATAGCACCAACGGCGTCTGTTGAAAACCGCGACCCCCAAATATACATCCAGAATAAACATTAAAAAAATTAATGAAATGCCAAAATAAAAGTTACCAAAGCCTAAACGTGTTATTAGAGAATATTAATTAATAGATACGTTAGGGAATACTGCCTGAAATTAAATCTATGGACCTAACATACGAGGTACTGGTTAGGAAATTCTTGGCTCAGAATTTATGGCGCAAATTTCAAGGGTGATTTATGATACGCTAGGTATATGACGGACGCAAGAGGGTGAAATGTCCAAATATGAGCTGTTGTACGCACAGAGTATGGAATAAAAATTACTTGATTTTCTGATAATACTTTTTTTACTAGGCTTTTTTTAAATTATTAGTGCTGAAATCAGAACAGTAATATCAAAAAGCTTGTGATGACATTATTAGATATTGCTAGTTAGCAATACAAAAAGTTTGGAATCCTTACACGAGTATATAACTTAATATTATAAATAAGACAAATCGCTTTTTATATAATTGTGAAAAAAATTGAAAACCAACGAACATTTTTTTATTGATAGATAACCTTCAAAAGCGTAACTTCAAGAAAGGGCTAGTAACAATATACTCGGGTCACAAAGTCCTGAATGTACGCATTTGAAGTAGGACCTTACAAAAATGCTAGCAACAATAAACTCAGGTCACAAAATCCTAAAGATTTGAAGTAGGACCTTACAAAAAATGTAGCATCAAATAAATCGGGGTCACAAAATCCTGAATCCTAAACATTTAAAATAGAACCTTACGAAAAAGCTGGTAGCGATGAATTCGGGTCACTTAATCCGAAATCTGCATATTCAAATTAGGACCTTACGAAATTTAAGCCTAAATATTATTAACCATCCTATAATATCAAACTAAATAATTGTATCGCTTAAAGTTGTTGTTGCAGCCCGTTGTGTTTTGAATTCATAATTTATTGGTACAGTAATATTCCTAGTAAAAATTTATTTTACTAATACTTTTATGAATGGATTTAAATCTATGTTCGATCATTATAGGTTTCGTAAACATCCAGTTTTACGTGGGATTTAGAAACTCGCCCACAGTATGAATGAATATTGAGCTAAAGTTTTAGTTCTTCTATTTGAGTAATTATCAAAAGTGTGTGACTGGTTGTTTTAGAAGTCTGAAAATAACTTATTGGACTTTCTGTCTGACTTGTGCTTTGAGAAATAAGTAACAAATATTATTTATTGAATCTATAAGCACTAGTAAAAAACTATGTACAAAGGCGGACTTAATGCTTTAGGCATTTTCTACCAGTCGACCTTAGGGTGGTGCAGAAACATAACATGGTAGGTGCAACCTATGGTAAACTAGATAAGAAAAATACAATAACAAATATATACTTAAATACATACATACAAATTAATAATGATATTATGAAAAACGAATCCAACAAATCAACGCTGTGATGATTACACCAACTTCCTGCGAATGTGTTCACGTGCCTTCACCTTAAAAGTGAACTGACTGGAAACCGTTCTGATGTTCTGAGGGAGCACATTCCAAAGAGAGATCGCCTGCACAAAGAAGGAGGATAAACCTAGAGCGAAGTGTGGGACATTGTAACAGGCGATTATTAGTAGATCGAAGAATTTTATTAAGTTTACTAAAGTTCTACCAGAGCAAATAAACTGAATATGAGAAGTCAAATAATAAGGAGAAGAAGATTTATCCAGAAAAAAAAAACAGGGTAGTCAAAAGCAGGGTTCTGAAAAATTTATCAACTGATTACCGAAACCAATCCTGTATTTCTTTCACTCTGACGGATATCAAACTGGTGCGGTCCTCACCAGATCTTCATCCATCTTTTGAGACGCCTCCCAACGTTTTCACTGCGTCTTCTGATAAGCTCTTGTCCTTTCAGAACCATACAGTCCAATTGGCTTTTCGTTTTGCGAACAATGTGCCTTACCTTGCTCGATATATGTCAGTGTCTTGGTCCAACAGAGTACGTATCTTGCTTGAAATAATAATTTATTTATTTATCTTTAAATAGAACGGCCGAAGCTAATTACACTATTTAAACCTAATTTATTTAACTCAGTCATGCATAATATGCATGCTTCTCGCTAAAAACAGACATTCTCAAACTCAAAACTCAAACTCAAAATCCTTTATTTTACATAGGCCTACATGGGCACTTATAAAATGTCAGAAGCTTGCGCACGGTTCCAATTGGTCGTTTCCTATGGAGAAGAACCGGCAAGAAACTCCATAGTTACTCTTTTAAAAAAGTGATTGTTTCTACAATATTTTCATACTACAATATTAATAGATATGAGAGGACAATGTAGACCGGTCAGGTTTGTACCCAAAATCACGATAAAAATTGTAATCCTTGAATCTACGGAGTTTTCGGTGTTCTCACATTCACATTATAAAAGAAGCTATACAAAAATAAAAATAAACATGTCAATAAATTAAAGATGTATACAATAATAAATTACTAGTAAAATTGGTAGGCTATGTTTATATAATATAAAAAAACATTGCAAAAACAATGTCACAGGACAGGATTCTGACATTATCATCTTTCACTTATTTGCAAACATATCAAGACCTGTATTTGAGTTCAGGAGAGTGTTAATAGCGGCTAATTTCCAAGGAATAGGCGACTTGGAGTGTGTAAGAGCGGTTTTGCACTACGACCAATTCCAATCCGATCTGACAAAAACCCGCTTCTATCCCACCGCTTTTAGGCACGAAATTGACAGTTTTCCGCACTAGTGCAGAAAAGTGCGCGTGCTCGCCCCACCACAATTTTGACGTAGTGCGAAACCGCTCTAATAGTACGGCAAGTTGGAACAGCCAGTGAACAGTGTTTTCTGCCACGTCAGCAAATGATGATAATGTAGAACCATTTGACCAATATATTCCACTGTATTATTATCCAATGACAAATCCCGCCCTTGGGTGGGTCGGGAAATAGTGTCAGACTTTTACATACTAAAAACCTACCTTGCCATTCCTTGCCTTTGTCCCGGGGCCTGTGGTGACATTCTCACAAAACCTTTGGCCCCAGTAGGCTTCGGCCCTGCTGGACCCCTTCAGTTTGCTGACAACTCCTTGAGACGCGCGGAAACAGTGCGCGCCGTAGACGACCTGAGCTCTGTATTGTTATTATTTTTTTATTTTTTTGCTGTATATGAGCATTGAAGGTTTAATCTTTAAACCTTCAGTGTTCCTTACCTTCCATTCAAAGGGGTATAAAACTTCCCAGGTAACCTATTGTAATCGTAGTTCAAAGTTAACGATGTATGTGCCGCACCCGATCGCTGCGCAGAACATTGTTCAAGTTTACAATCTATTATTAACTTCTGAAATGTTAGTTACTTGCCATCTCCTTCGACTTTCCAAGTTGGTAATTATTTATTTATTTATTTATTTAAACTTCATGTACAGTAGTGGTACATAGGTGGACTTAATGCAACAAGGCATTCTCTACCAGTCAACCTTTGGGTGAGCATATATCTTCAGATTATATTTTAGGTTCTCATTGCTGAGGCACACCCGCTGTCTCGTCATTTCTGATGGTCAAACTTACCTGTTAAATTGATTACTGTGAATGACTGTCCATGCGACCGACAACCCGACTGAAGCCGTCCAAAACGGCTCTCATCAGCCTCTTGGTTGAACCGCTTCAACGCCCTCCCGTAGACTGGCAGGACTCCCATACGATGTGGGGGGAGGAGGGATTTAAGTAAACAGCGTGCTGTGTGCTTCTCCAAGAGTCAACTGATGTACGTTCTTTAATTGGTAACATATACATATACATAATCGTATGTGACACTATGCTAGTAATGCTATGAACACAGCTTATCTATCTTAACTTAAACTATGCGTTATACGTGATGTGCTGATGAACGTGACTTCACACCACACCTGTTTATTTTTCAGAAATTAGCTTTTTCTCGCCGCTTTACAACCGTGACCTCCCGTATTCGTCGAGTTGATTTGACTCAAATTTTGTTTGACCATCGATATATATGTACTTCGCTAGGATATAAGTCGATGTGTTCTACAAATATGTAGCCACCTGGAGAGCTTTTCGGGATAAAAGCCAGACATACTGGCACTCGGTGATAGCTTTTAGACGTATTTAAATAATTTTTGAAAGCAATTAGTATTGTTTACTTCTAAAAAAAAAAACTAATAGTTACCCGCCACAATTACTCATGAAGGTATAGGGACTTCATTCTACATATTATATGTGAATATAATTAAAATACATCCATGATAATGCCTCAAGGTTGATCTCGTATGGCATGGTTTTAAATTAAACATCGATTATAAGTCCCACCTACGAAGACACCCTCGAAATTGGGTCGGTTCATCTGTTCTGACAGTGTCACGCCTCAGGTAACATAATTTATTATGACAGATTTAAACACACTGTGGGGTGAAGGCAAATTATTAAATGACATTTTATTTAATGTTAAATTGACCTGTATAAACCTCAGAAATTTTTACCGTGACGCCCACTAGTGAAAATAAGTTTATTCACTCGAACATTTTCTATTGCTTTTGACCGGTGAAGTACCAGAAGATTGTTTCACTATTTTATTAAAGAAAATACACGGTATTTCTTTAGTGAGTTCGTTCGAAATTGGTTTTCTTTAGCTCCACTCGGGGCATTTGTACAGTATTGTAAAATATTTGTATTTTAATGCATTGATTGAATATCATTCTATTTGTTCTACATTGTTGGTTATGTTTTTTTTTTATAGCAGTTTACTTTACAATTAACTAACAAGCTTTTTTCGGCGTAAATTTTGAAGTGAGAACTTTTTGACGCGCTGTGCATTTTATTTTGTGGTTATTAAATGAGACTGAGAATGAATCTATCCGAGGAGTATCGTGTTGTACGGTAACAGAGTTGTGGAAGTCTGACAGGCTGTCACTCCATATAAAACACGGGTATTTAACCGCATCTAGTTAGACTTCAACCTTGGAGAAGTGGTGGCCAAGTGGTAACGGCCCCGGCTTACAAGTTGTAGGTCGCGGGTTCAAACCCAGCCAGGCGCATAACTTTGTGTAATTTATTTCATCATCACTGCTCTCAAAGCGGTGAATGAAAACATCGTGAGGGAACTGGCATGTCCTAGAAAAAAAAATTAAAGAAATGTGACATCCACTAATCCGCACTGAGCTCGCGTGGTGGATTACGGCCCATTCCCTCTTCTAGAGAGGAGACCTGAGTCCCAGCAGTGGGAACATTATAGGACTGATGCTATGCTATTCTATGCTAAACTCACCTTAATGAAGTTTTCACTTCTATCGTCTTGCTCACACTGTTTTATTTTTTACAATAGGTAGGCTTGTAATCAAATCTTGCAAATTGAAGACTCACTTCCCACTTTCTCATTAAGTTTACTAAAGTTCTACACACTACTACAGTAGAGAGAAATGAGCAAACTAGTTAATTACCTCATAAATTCTAGAAAAAATGTTGTAAAAACAAGTTGAAATTAGTTGTTGATCGGTTTTAACAACTAATTTAATTTAAGCTTGTTTGAAAACTTGAGACTCTGAGAAGTAAAACAGTTTTTCGGTCTGAATAAAATCATTTTAAAAACGAGTGATGATCTCGTTACCTCCACGCATTCCCGAGATACTGAGTTTTAACTAGAGATTGCAAACCTTTTTTGACATCCACTGGGCCCGGCCATTGATACCGGGCCCCATAACCGGCCCGGCCATTCATACCGGGCCTAATGGATGTCTAAAAGGGCACCACTTGCAATCTCTAGTTTTAACAGACCGATACACAGACGGGCAAGAAAGTAATCGTATATTAATAAGTTCCGATTAAGATCCTTTATTTTCTGTTGAGATACGGTACCCTTAAATAAGATTTAAAGCACAAGAAACATTATTTTCCTTGTTGTTCCTTATTTTTAGCATACTTGCTTTTTTGTCCTTATTAAATTATAGGATACTTAGAATACATTAATAAGTAATGCTGTTACTATGTATACTCAAGGGCGCAATTTTAATGGACTAAACCACGTTCGGTATACTAGCTGAAAGATCGTTTCATAAAGTCATAAATTATAACGATAAAAGCCACAAAATTGACATAAAGTGAGCCGTTTGATAAAAAAAAAATATAATTTAATACTTAAACTGAGAGCCCAGGAAGAGGAGGCTAAACGACCTTGATGCGTAACGCAAGGGTTGATTTCAAGAGTTGTTAGCAAACCGTAGGGGCCCAGCAGGGTCGAAGCCTACTGGGGCCAAGTATCGATTTCTGAAAGGAAGGTTTGGCCCTGGTTTGAAAGGCAACGAATGATGTCGAGTTGGTTTTTAGTCAGCAAAGTTGTTTGACACTATCTCCCACCCCACCCAAGGGCGCTGAGATGTCATTAGATGATTTTCCCACTGAAAATAAAGGGTTGCTTCAAGATGGGCTTTTTTTTCGGTGGGTAAAAATCATCTCCCAATCACCCCGTTCCTTCATTGCCTTTCATAATGGGTCCCGACTGCCAGATTTTCTTGTTTTAGGGCTTTTTCATGAATGCTCAGAAAAGCAGTCGGGTTTTTTAGTTTTTTAAATTACCGTTTTTTATTTTTTATTTTTTTAGTTTTATTTTATTACGATATCACTTTCAAAGTAATTACGAATCTAAAGACACCTAAAATCCATCGATCTGTTCAGGTCGCAGAGCGTGCCAAACATTTGAATTTGGCGCTAAAAATCCGCCATTTTGTTTTTTTTTTTATTTTGATATACCCAGTGTCACTCTCACAGTAAATACAAATCTAACGACACCTCTCAAGCTAAAATCCATCGAGCCGTTCAGGCTGCAGAGCGTGCCAAACAATTATACATACATACATACTTACATACATACATACATACATACATACATACATACTCTCGAAAAACATAACCCTCCTTCTGGCGCAGTCGGGTAAAAAGGAGTTGTTTCATTATTCGTCAGAAAAGGTTACCAATGAAGATTTTTTTTTGCCCTGTCTAGTTGGACAGTGTAGGATTTAATAAAAACTAGAAGTATTTGTCTATGAAAATAAAATTATTTAGGCAACAAACGAGTAAGCGTCTGGTCACGCAGTATCGTTCAGTCGGCAAGAAATATCCTTGAAAAAGAGACGCACACTCGGACCACATGACCCAAGCGTTTCGACCTCAAACGGCTCAAAACTGTAATTACCATTATAAAGTTAGAGAATATTTGCACCGCTAGAATAGAGACAATACGTAATGAATGAAAAGTTACAACTTTTAATTTTAACGGGCTTTTATTTAACTTGCAATGTTTGTATCAAAAAAGCTTATACTTAGTCGATGTTTAATTGGTCACGACGCACTTCCCTACTAGCACTTGTGCTACTGCCAATCTGGCTGAGCGAAGGATATTCCACAGGGATACTAATAAAACCACTGTCTATATCACAATCACATGTAATGTTGTACTGAACTAACTAAACCAAAAATAATCGTGGAGGGTCATTAGATCGCGGAGAATCTTAACACCGCGATCTACAAAACGGACTTAAACTAACAACGCCATCTGTGATTAGGAAAAGGAACTAATTTTAAAATGAAGATGGCGACACTTAAACATCCCGCCCCCCAAGGACATTATTGAGGAATGTCCTTCAAACAAAAAATACTATTCTGTGTACATTAATATTTTTAGAACTAGCACTTACATTAAAGGCAAAAAAATAAGAATAAAACTAAATGACATACAAGTTGTTTCTACTATTAACTATCATAGCCTGACATAAAATCTTTATATAAAATCAAACATAAGCATTTAATATTAACTTCTTAAATCTCAACCAAAAGTTAACAATTACCTTACCCTTACATCAAATAAATCTTTGTTTAAAATAAATCAGAATCCTAACTTTAAATACCTAAAATCTTAACTACAAATTCACAACAACTTAGAGCTTATATTCACCTGCCTAGATATAGCATAGATATAAACAGTTCTTACTTAACAAACTAGTTTATTCAATAAACCTTCAGTTAGTGAACTATTAATGTAACACTTTAACAATAAAATAACAGACTTCACAAACATTCTGGGTTTAAATACAATCAATTATGTTTATTCATTGACTGGCAGAATACAGAGCTTGGACGTAGGACGTTTCAACAAACCCTTACTAGTTCGTAGCGTTACTACTCGTGTGATTTCATCGGGTCCTGGATGTTTCTCAATAATTGTACCCAGAAACCAACAAGCAGGGGGCATATCGAATTCCTTAACAAGAACTACATCCCCGACCTTAGGCTCAGGAGTCCTGTGCGACCACTTATACCTATGAACTAAGCTACTCATGTATTCTACCGACCAGCGTTTCCAAAAACTTTGAACCATTTTTTGTACATGCTGCCATCGAGATAAAGAACTGATATTAGATCCTTCATAACTAATATCCGGAACAGTGACTAGCGGCTCACCGATTAAAAAATGACCTGGGGTTAATGGCATCGGTTCATGAATATCTTCACCATTGATCACAGTCATTGGCCTGGAATTTAAACACGCCTCTATTTCACTCAACAGAGTGCTCATCTCCTCGTAAGTCAATGTTGAACTACCTATTACGCGTTTTAAGTGATATTTGGTAGATTTCACTGCTGACTCCCATAATCCACCGAAATTTGGAGCATGCGGTGGTATGAAATGCCAAGTAGTATTACGATCTTCTAACCTTCCTGCAATATCTTGTTGGATCGAAGCTAATTCCCTAAGTTCTCTTGCTGCACCTACGAAATTGGTGCCATTATCGCTCCAGATGTTTGCACAATGGCCCCGTCTAGCTACAAATCGACGAAAAGCTGCGAGAAAACCCTGAGTACTCATGTCACTCACCACCTCTAAGTGTATAGCTCGAGTACTCATACACACATACACACAAATGTAGCCCTTGTGAGAGCGATGCCCTCGACCCTTTGTCGTCCTAATTTGAACTGGACCTGCATAATCTACACCACTATTCAGAAATGGTCGTGATGGAGTACAACGTGATGAAGGAAGCGAACCCATAAACTGATTATATACCTTAGCTTTATTTTTTACACATATGACACATTTATTTACATAATTTTTAGCAAGACTTTTTACTCCTATTATCCAATAAGCTGATCTTAGATAGTTAATCATTATCTGAAGACCACCGTGTAACGTCCTATCATTAATGTATCATTGAGTGATACTCCCTTTTCATTTTTGCAGGACGCGTCGAACACTACGCGCACCTTTGATGTAGATTTATCCTCCCTTATGACGGCGTGATGAGGTAAGTATGCTGCTTTATTTAACCTTTTGTCCGGTTTCTGTACTCTTCTCATGTGGTTCAAATGTAAATATTCCTCTATAACCTTTGTGTAATTTTCTTTCAGATTTAAATTCTTCGCGAATTTTCTCTCTAATGCCTTGAATCTTCTTACAGCTATTTCCTTTATGTTACTATTTACACAGGCCGGTATTGCATCCTTAAAGGGTAAATTAACTATGTATCGTCCATCTTCGCCTCTTGAAGTA
The DNA here is from genome assembly GCA_958295575.1 of Leucania comma. Taxonomy (NCBI): domain Eukaryota; kingdom Metazoa; phylum Arthropoda; class Insecta; order Lepidoptera; family Noctuidae; genus Leucania; species Leucania comma. The sequence continues at coordinate 11,911,618 of OY282480.1, read as the reverse complement.
GAAGCTTTATAAAGCTCTTCACACCTTAATTCTTCCTCGGTTAAGATACTAGTTTGCGGAACTTGGTCTTCGATCTCCCAGAACTTCTTTAGTAGATCATTTTGGTCTACCGCTGTGTGCATAACTGTGAGATTACCCGCGCTGTCTTTATTTTCAACTTGTGTGACACCAGAAAGAATCCAACCTAATTTGGTACACTGTGCTACCATTGATCCACTGGGCGCTCTCTTAAGACCCTCTTTCAGTATCTTACTGTACACGTCTGCACCTAATAAAATATCTATCCTATTGGGTGTAGAAAACTGCGGGTCTGCCAGTGTAAGTTGCTCTAATTCAGACCAATCAAGATGGGCTACCTGTCTTTCCGGTATGTATGAGGTAATATTTTTCAAAACATATGCAGTAACTTCTAACATAACACTGGGTTCTGTCATTGATTTTAACACCAAGGTTACAATTGAATTTGCTGTTGATTCGATGCTACCTAGACCAGAAACAACACTCTTAACCGGACTTTTCTTTAAACGTAAATATTGTGCCGTAGCTTCTGTGATAAAGGAAGCCTGGGATCCCTGATCCAACAAGGCTCGAACTGTATGATAATTCGCCGTAGCGGTTTGAACCTTAACTAACGCAGTAGCTAGCAATACCTGATTAGGACTTACGATGTGTTTAGTCGACATACACGAGACCACTGGACTTACATCAGTTGGTGTATCATTGTTAGCTGAACTAGCAATTTGCTCCTCTTCTTTAGCCTTCTGTTCATAGTTAACATGTAAAAGTGTGTGGTGTTTCTTTTTGCAAATATGACATACTGATGATCTCCTACATTGATAAACTAAATGGTTGCCACCCAAACAATTGAAACAAATTTTATTCGATTGCACAAAGGCTCTTCTTTGATCAACACTAATCTTTGTGAACGGAATACAAAAGCATAGTTTATGGCTATCGCTGCAATATTCACAACTTATTTTCGTTTGACCAGATGGGCCAGGATCTTCGCTCCGAGCGAGCAAAGTCTTTTGACTGGAAACCCTTTCTGTTCGCGAACCCGCTCGCTCCTGTCCCGATGTTTTCTGTGGTTCTATACATTCAAGCGCTCTAAATCTACTTTCTAAAAATGTCTTGAATTGTGATAGAGTTGGTGGCTCAGTTGGATCGTCCGCGTCAGAGGATATCTTCAACTCCCACTGCTTACGGGTTTCTGGGTCCAGTTTTGAAGAAACTACATAAATTACGATAATGTCTACAACGGTGTTCATGCTAAGACCTAGATTATTAAATGCATTCATGCAATCCGACGTTGTGTCTAATAACTGTTTTATGGTTACAGCTGATTCTGTATTAATTTGTTTTTGATTAAATAAACGTTGAAGAATTGAATTTGCTAAATGACGTTTGTTATTATATCTTTGTTCTAACTGCTCCCAACATACTGAGTAATTTCCAGCCGTTATTGGTATTTGTCGAAGTAATAGTTCTGCTTCGCCTGTCAGACATCCCTTTAAATAGTGAAGTTTTTGCACGTTGTCTAAGCCCTTTTCGGAATGTACTAACGATACAAAAAGGTCCCTAAAACTAGTCCATTCACTGTATCTGCCTGAAAATGAAGGTATGCTAATTTTTGGCAATCTGACGTTTGAAGATGTTGTAGTACAAGTTTCACTTATTTTACTGACAGTCTTTAATTTATGAATACCATCTTTCAATTCTGATTTGTACTTTATATAAATTTCTTCAGTCTCATTGTGGCAGTCAGAAGTAAAGTAACTATGTTTTAGATCCGTTATTGTGGCAGTTTCAATCATTTTCTCATGCCTTTTATTAAATGTAGACCACTGTTCTTCTAAAGATTCTAATCTGGTTTCCATATAACCAAGAGTTATCCTTTCTTTGGGAGATTTTTTGAAATTAGTTCTCCCTTTCTCAATTGTGTTTTTTAAATTGTCTTGTAACTTGAATAAGGACTCCATATTTAACTCTTAAAATGACTTAGTAAATAATTGAATAAAGCCACTAAACAATCAATAACAATAACTAACAAACTATAAACCAGTGTACGGACTCAACCTAGTTGCAATCGTAATTAAATAAATAGTTAGATCTTACTTGCAAACAACAATGTTAAAATTATTGTTATACACTTCCCACTTGAACATGCCACTGACACATAACTTCGCTGTAACACGTACTCGCTCGGCTCCGCTGCTTACGTACGCTCCCGGCTCCTCCACTCGACTCGTACGCTCCCGGCTCCTCCACTCGACTCGTACTCGCCCGGCTCCTCCACTCGACTCGTACTCGCCCGGCTCCTCCACTCGACTCGAACTCGCCCGGCTCCTCCACTCGACTCGAACTCGCCCGGCTCCTCCACTCGACTCGAACTCGCCCGGCTCCTCCACTCGACTCGAACTCGCCCGGCTCCTCCACTCGACTGGTACTCGCCCGGCTCCTCCGCTCCGTTCTGCTGCTCTGCGCCGCAACCTCCGGTGCTCGTTCTGGGTATTGAACCCGGTGCAACAACTCACCAGCACCTTGGTACCATCAGCAGCGATCCACTACTGTGTCGGCACCCTCTCCGGAACCACTCACTGTGACTATGTCACCTCCGACTCGTAAGGACCAATGTTTAATTGGTCACGACGCACTTCCCTACTAGCACTTGTGCTACTGCCAATCTGGCTGAGCGAAGGATATTCCACAGGGATACTAATAAAACCACTGTCTATATCACAATCACATGTAATGTTGTACTGAACTAACTAAACCAAAAATAATCGTGGAGGGTCATTAGATCGCGGAGAATCTTAACACCGCGATCTACAAAACGGACTTAAACTAACAACGCCATCTGTGATTAGGAAAAGGAACTAATTTTAAAATGAAGATGTCGACACTTAAACAGTCGATAAACTCTAAAATGTAGGTATGTATTTAATTAAGTAGGTATTTTCAATAATGATATATTAATAAATTATGACATTATTTTAGGATTGATTAATAGATTTTTTTATGGTAGGTAATATCATTGACAATGATATTACCTACCATTAGATTCACAATGACATCCCCCGCTCTTGGGCGGACCGGGAGATAGTGTCAAACGCTTACTGACTAAAAACTTGCCCCGTTCCTGCTTTGCCTTGGTTCCAGGGCCCTGGTATGCACTTTACTACCTCCCCGGAGCCCCAGAATATTATTTATGATAGGTTTATTCCTATCATAAATAATTTTCTAATAACATAACGCTGCCACTCTCAAAATACAAGAATATATTGACTACCGCAAAATAACGACGAATGTATGAACTTATGTTGCTTTTTCTACTGAAACTGACTAGTCCTTATACTTTTTCAAACACACATAAATTTAATTGTAATTTTAAGATATTAATTGTTATAAGTTGCCATTTTAATTTATTGGTAGTTTGTAAGTTACCATTTTAATTCTTATTTTGTTAATTACCACTTTATGTATTGCTTAATTATTATCACTTTATATACACAATTAATCTATTGCTTGATTATTATCATTCTTTTTGCCTAAATTTATCTTAATTCAAATTATATTTTGACCCTAATTTGAACACATAAGTAATTATTATACTGTCACCTAGTTACTCGTATATGTGCATGCTGTGGTCTCCTGTAACTGAAGGAACACACGCTAAAGGACCTCTTGTACTATTTTCGATCTTGGTATGTTATTACTGTGTATCCTTTGTTGGAGATCCCAATAAATAAATAAATAAATATTCTGGGGCTCCTACTACTACGAATACTACTACCACTAGTGCGGGGTGCCACGACAGAAAACCTCCACGAGTGCCCGCAGACTATAGTTCCCTTGCGGATACGTCCGTCGCGAAGGCTAGTCTGCGGGACGGTGCACCCTGGGAGGCGGCCAACCACCCCCTTGGGCACTCCTGCCTAAGGGGCCTCGATGGCCGTCTGCGAATGTTCTGTCGGGAGTACGCTTCAACGCGTGTCCCTCTGCTTTAGCAGAGGGCACAGTGGCGAAGCAAGAGCGGGCTCGGCGTGCACTCACCCTGCCACCGGGCAGGCAGGAGGAAGGCTTTCTCCTCCTTCTGCCACCGTTGTTCTCGTAGCCCCAGAGATTGTCCAAGGTCATGTTTCTGACTTTTGATGGGGGTCGAGGGTCCTGGCTTAACCGCCCGGGCCGCGAGGAAGACAACCTCTATAAAAAATTACCCCAAACCTCCAAGCGGCGGCGCACCGTGAGGGAGGTTGTTAGCTTGACTAATGGGTAGCTAAATTAGTCTCTAGTGCGGACCACTAACTTTGAGCCAGTACAACATGTATTTTACTCGTGGGAACTGCATGGAATCTAAATTTTTTGAAAAACCACTTGAGAGTGATGCGCGGTCGGAGTCCGACGCGGCATCCGGAAGGAGCTCGGAGAGCTCGGAGGTTGAGGAGGTGGAGGAGACGATGGCCGACTCCGGAAGAAACGCAAGTTCCTTCCGGAAACGCTCCCTATCTAGGGACAAATCGTCCTCCGATGCCGAAAAGGGCTCGGCCCGAAAAATCCCCACCAGTGGGCGGGGAGCGGGCCGAGCAACGGGAAAAGGGAGGGGAGGCACCTCCCAGGAGGAGGCGGCCGAGCGAGCTAAGAGGCTCGCCGCGGAAGGGCGCCACCCTGCTGCGATGGACCCCTCGGGGCCATCTGGCAGCGAGCGGGAAGACTCCGCCGAGGAGTCACGCCGTTCCTTCGGCGAGCTCGTCGTCGCCGCTTTGCGGGATATGGGCCGCAAGCGAGAGAGGACGTCGAAGGAGAGGACGGTCCTCCGCCATGCCGCCTCAATGCAGGAGGCCTTCGACGTCGCCCTCCGGAAAGGCGTAGCGAAGCTCCGGGCTGAGCTCAAAGCCGGGCTCCGGGTCGAGATCCAGGCCGAGCTCGCTGGGGTCCATGGGGCCCGCAGCCAGGAGCCCGTGGAAGGGGGGCGCAAGCAAGGGCAGGGGCAAAGTCGGCCCCAGCCCCAGCCTCAGCCCCAGCCTCGGCCCCAGCCCCAGCCCCAGGCCGAGTCGGGAAGCCAGCTGCTGACGCTGGTGCAGCGGGAACTGGCTGCTTTTCAGCAGCAGCTGCAAAAGCAGCTGCAGGAGCAGCAGCAGCAGTTCCAGCTGCGGATCCAGCAGCAGCTGTCCCTGCTGGAGGGCATCGTGTTGCGCCCCCCACTAGCGGCCTCCGGCCAGCGAAGGGCGGCGTCATACGCTGCCGCCGCGGCCTCGGCGGTTGCGCCCAAGGCGGGCCCGTCAGGGCAGACCAGGCGCGTGGCCACGGTCGCGAACCCCGCCGGAGCGGCCCCACAGGCCAAGAAACAGCAGCAGGTGAGGCCAACCCCTGCTGCTGCCCCTAAGAAGGGCAAGTCGGCACCGGCCACAAAGGCGGCGGGAGCCCCTGTTGTGGCGGCAAGCAGGCGGCCTAGGCCGCCTCCCCAACCTGCAGATCCTCCGGCCGAAGCCGGATGGCAAGTGGCCGGAGCCAAAAAGCAGGCTGGCAAGGCGGCTCGCGCTGCCGGGAGGCGTGAGCGGCAAAAGCTGCGGAAGCGGACGGCCCTCGCGGCCAGGATTCGCACCCCGCGCTCCACGGCTGTAGTTATCACACTGCAGCCGGAGGCAGCGAAAAAGGGTGCGACCTACGGCGAGGTCCTCCGTAAGGCGAAGCGGGCGGTGAACCTCACCGACCTCGGGATCACCGGGGGCTTCCAGATGCGGCATACCGCAACTGGTGCCCTGATGTTGGAGGTCCCCGGAGCCAACAGCGGCCCCACCGCAGACGCCCTGGCTGAAAAAATCAGGGCGTCCTTGGATGCGGAGGAGGTCCGGGTGTCCAGGCCCACAAGATGCGTCGACATGCGCATTATGGGCCTGGACGATTCCGTCGAGGTCGAGGAGGTCGTGGCCGCTGTCGCCAGGACGGGTGGGTGCCCTGCCGATCAGGTCCGGGCAGGCACCATCCGTGTTGACGGCACTGGCATGGGGGCGGTTACTGTAAACTGCCCCCTGTCAGCGGCCAGGAGCATCACCGGGGAGGGTAAGCGACTCCTGGTGGGCTGGGTCTCCGCGCGAGTCAAGCTGCTGGAGCCTAGACCGCTGCGCTGCTATCGCTGCCACGTGGGTCACCACGTGGGGGTCTGTTGCGCAGCGGAGGAAGATCGCAGCGACCGCTGCTTCCAGTGCGGTCAGCCCGGCCACAAGGCCGATACCTGCGGTGCAGCGCCGCACTGCTACGCATGTGCGGCGGCAGGCAAGTCGGCCGACCACCGGGCTGGGAGCAGGACCTGCGATCCCCCCGCCAAGGCCAAGGGCAAGGTCCCAAGGCCCATCCCCGCGAAGGTGCTCACCGCCGCGGCTGCCCCGTTGGCTGCCGCCGCCATCGCCTCCGCAGACGCCGCCGCCGCTACCACCGCGGCAGGACCCTCACGGAGGGCCCGGGAGGAGACTGTAATGGACTGCCAATAACGGCTCCATTACGTCTCCTCCAGGCGAATATCAACCACTGCGCCCCCGCTCAGGATCTGTTGCTCCAGAGCATGGCGCAGTGGTCGATCAACATCGCCGTTGTCTCCGAGCCGCACTTTGTCCTGCCCAGAGCCGACTGGGTTCAGGACCTGAGCGGCTCGGTGACACTCATTTCGTCGGCCGCCGCCGGTACCCCGGCACTCGAGGCCGTCAAGAAAGGCCGGGGTTGCGTGGCAGCACGGTTCGGGGACATAGTGGTGGTAGGCGTCTACCTGTCCCCGAACAGATCTCTCGCCGAACTAGACAGCTCCCTTTTGGAGCTGGATGCCGTCGTTGCTGGGTTTGACTCCAGCCTCCCCGTGGTCGTTTGCGGGGACTTCAACGCCTGGAACGAGGCTTGGGGTTCCCGGTTTACGAACCAACGAGGTCGAAGGGTGGAGGAATGGGCCCTAGGACAGGGCCTAGTCGTACAAAACCGGGGTTCTGTCCCCACGTGTGTGCGGATGCAGGGCGAGTCGGTGGTGGACATTACGTTCGCCAGCCCTGCACTGGCACCGCGCGTCGTCGACTGGCGCGTCATAGAGGAGGTGGAGACGTTCTCCGACCACCGTTACATCCGGTTTGACGTCTCCGCCCAGACCTCGACCGTGCCGGTCCGACAGACCCCGTGTGGTCCGCGTTGGGCGCTGAGGCAGCTGGACAGGGACCTGCTCCAGGAAGCCGCGATAGTACAGGCCTGGGTGCAAGCACCGGACAGGCCTGTCGACATCGACGTCGAGGCGGACTGGTTCCAGGTGGCCATGTCGCAAATCTGCGACGCGGCCATGCCCCGAGTCCGGCCAGGACGTGCCCGGCGCCAAGTACACTGGTGGTCGCCAGAGATTGCGGCACTGCGCGATGCGTGCAATGCTGCGCGACGCCGGTATACTAGACACCGCAGGCGCCGCACCCGTCCACCGGGTGCGGAGGCCATAGAGGCGGAGCTGTATGAGGGATACAGAGCGGCAAAGCGCACCCTCCGAGCGGAGATAAAGCGGGCCAAACTCGAGGCCCGCAACGTGTGGCTGGAGTCTCTGAACGTCGATCCGTGGGGACGCCCATACAAAATGGTGATGGACAAACTCCGCCCATGGGCTCCCCCGCTGACTCAGAGTCTCCGGCCCCAGCTCGTGGAGGGTGTGGTAAGCGCTCTGTTCCCTACGCGAGGGGAGCATACTCCCCCGCCTATGGCTCCGCCACCAGCGGCGGTGTCCGATGCGGACCACGACGGCAACGACGGCAACAATGCTCCAGAGGTGACCGAGGTGGAGATGAGAGTGGCGGTGCGAAGGCTGAGTGCCAAGAACACCGCCCCAGGACCCGATGGCTTGCCTGGAAAAGCCTGGGTCCTGGCCATGGAGGAACTCGGGTCTCGACTGAGAGGGCTCTTCAGCGCATGCATGGAGAGGGGCCAGTTCCCGCTTCGCTGGAAGACGGGGAAACTGGTCCTTATCGCGAAGCCGGGGCGCCCCGCGGACTCTCCGTCCGCGTATCGGCCCATTGTGCTGCTCGACGAGGTGGGCAAGCTCTTTGAAAGAGTAATTGCAGACCGCCTCGTCGTGCATCTGGCACGGAAGGGGCCGGATCTTGCGGACGGCCAGTTCGGATTTCGCAGGAGGCGCTCCACTGTGGACGCCATCATGCGCGTGCGAGCCCTCACGACGGGGGATGCGGTGTCCCGGGGCAGGTGTGTCTTGGCGGTGTCTCTGGACATCGCCAACGCCTTCAACTCCCTGCCCTGGAGTTGCATTGGTAGGGCACTCCGGTACCACCGGGTGCCCGACTCTGTCGGGTGATCGAGGCCTACCTGTCGGACAGGTTCATCATCTACCCCGGTCATCAGGGGGAGTTGAAACGGCGAGAGATGTCGTGCGGTGTTCCGCAGGGATCGGTACTAGGACCGCCCTTGTGGAACATCGGGTACGACTACGTGCTGCGCGCCGACCTCCCCGACGGGGTCAGCGTGGTCTGTTACGCAGACGACACGCTGGTCCTGGCGCGGGGACGGTCGTACCAGGCGGCGGTCGAACTAGCGACGCGCGGGGTTGCGACAGTCGTGGAGAGGATACAGCAGTTGGGACTCGAGGTGGCATTGCACAAGTCCGAGGCCATGTGTTTTCACGGCCCTCGGAGCGCGCCACCTCCGGGCTCCCAATTAACGGTAGGAGGAGTTCACATCGGCGTCGGGTCGACGATGAAGTACCTGGGACTCGTCCTCGACAGCCGGTGGAACTTCAAGGAGCACTTCCGACGTCTGGCTCCCAGGTTGAATGCGACTGGGGCTGCGCTCAAGCGGCTCCTGCCGAACCTAGGGGGTCCAGACGCCTCCTGCCGGAGGCTCTACGCAGGCATCGTTCGGTCCATGGCCCTTTACGGTGCGCCGGTGTGGGCGCCATCGCTACGGAAGCGAGTGGCGGCCCGGCTAACCGCCTGCCAGAGGGTCATGGCCATCCGGATGATCCGCGGATACCGTTCGGTGTCCTGCGAAGCGGCGAGCCTCCTTGCTGGCCTACCACCGTGGGATTTGGAGGCAACAGTCCTTGCACACATGCATGACTTACGCGTGGAGATGCAACGTCGGGGCGAAACTCCGCTGCCGCGACAAGTCGCGGCATGGCGGTCAGAGCTCCGGCGGGATCTCATGGTGAAATGGCGAGAACGATTGTCGCAACCTCGTGCTGGGCACGCCACGATCGAGGCGGTAAGGCCCCTCTTTGAGGCGTGGCTGGAAAGGCCCCACGGCGTCGTCACCTTCCGTTTGGCGCAGGTGCTGACCGAACACGGCAAGTTCGGTCCGTACCTGTACAAGATTCGTGCGGAGACGACGCCCGGGTGTCGCCACTGTGCGGACCGCCCGGTGGACCCGGTGGAGCACACAGTCGAGGTGTGCCCCGCTTGGGAAGAGCAGCGCCGTGTCCTCGTGGGGGCGATCGGCGGCGATCTCTCGCGCCGGGGCTTGGTTCAAGCCATGCTCCGGAGCGAGGAGGAGTGGCAGGCGGTCGCCTCCTTCTGCGAAGCAGTAATGCTAGTAAAGGAGGAGGCCGACCGCCTTAGGCAAAGGCGGACACGCCGCCGCCGCCGCCGGGTTTCCGATCCCAATTTCCGGCCACCGTAGGCGCGGGCTCGCGGACGGTGGGCAATGGGTAGCTCGCTGTCCGTCCGTCCGGTAACAGACCGGTCCGAGCTCAGGTCGTCTACGGCGCGCACCGTTCCCGCGCGCCTCAAGGAGTTGTCAGCAAACTGCAGGGGTCCAGCAGGGCCGAAGCCTACTGGGGCCAAAGGTTATGTGAGACTGTCACCAAAGGCCCCAGGATAAAGGCAAGGAATGGAAAGGTAGGTTTTTAGTCAGTAAAAGTCTGACACTGTTTCCCGCCCCACCCAAGGGCGGGATTCGTCATTGGATGATTTTACCTACCCAAAAAAAAAAAAAAAAAAAAACCACTAGTGCAGTCTAGACGCCCCAAAAAGATGTCAGTAAACCATAGGTTTACTGTGCCGTGGGTCGAGAAAAACCCTAGCTATGAACTTTGAAGCTGGTTTTTAAAATTGACTTTTTAACATTATCTTGGTTTAGTGTATTGACGCAAGAGGCGTAACTTTACTTTGTCATTAAATCGTTCCTTTTCATAAAAAACGTTAGGAAATGTTAAAATTATTCCATTCCCGCAGAACCACAGATAAAAAGTTCCTAAATCAAATTATAAAGCTACTTGCAATTACTAAGATCGCTTTTATGGTTCCCTCAATTACTTTTTCTTTATAGAATATAATATAATTTATTTTTTACGACCGTTTTCTTCTTGAAATAAAATAAATTGAATTTTTAACAGATTTTTCGTTGCGTCTGAAAACACTCAAGGACGGGATAGAGTATTGGATTTACGACCATAATGGTGTAAAAATAGTTATGTTTCTAGTCCAAAAATAACTATTTAAAGTGAAAATAAACCAGTCGATGACGCGTCTAAAACGGATCTTTACTACCTACCTCAATCGACGGCCGGTTTGAAATAGCTAGCTATATAACAAAAAAATATTTTTCTCCCGACCGAGTTTCGTTCATAGTAGCAAATCTCAACAGAAATTAGCCAAGTAAAGGAGATATTATAGTGTTCCTTGGGAGGTGGTGCACTCTCTGTTCCTTTACTCTCATAGTCCGATGGGACTGCAATCCGACATGACCTGAGGGAGAGAGATCAGACGCAAGACAAGCTGCTTCACGGGCTTTCCGAGGCACAGGAATCTCACACTACAATCTTTCACGGTTTCTCTTTAATAGAAAACCTAATAGTATTTTTGACTAACCTGGGAATCGAACCCAGGACCCCATTTTCAACAGCGCTTGCGACCGACAAAAATGAGGCACACACACACACACACACACACACATATATAAAAAGGCCCATTTTTTTTTTAAATTTAGTCCCATGAGTAAACGAGTAATACTACACCTATTTTCAGTCGACTTTGCTTTCTAGGAACATTCCTAGAAAGCAAACTCAACTGAAAATGGGTGTACTTTTAGTCAGCAAAAGTCTAACATGCCATTCTGCTCCGCCCTAGAGTGGAAAAAGTTATTAGATGATTTCCTACCTAAAAAAAAACCTCTGTTCCTTCAATTGTTTTTCGCGATCCAGAGCCACGATAAAGGTAGAACTACATTGGGCACATGTGGGCCACGTACGCGGATGTGGGCGCGTCGGACTCCATACATTTTATATGGCGACTACACTTGTAGAGTTACATTAGATCCACACCACGCAACGCGCCGCTACGTACAAATCAGGCGTGGCCCATGTGTGCGACGGTCTAATATAATTCTCGCTTTAAGGTCTATCGCCACACATCCGACGCCGAGCCGTCAACGAGGCGTCAGTGTCACCTTCGACACCGCAACGTGCCCGAGCCTTCCGATTCCACGTCGTGCCGTGCCCTTGTTGATATTTTTTCCTTGCACTTTTGATTTTATTGATGGTAAAAATTTATGATGAGTTATTAATAGAGACTGTACGCTTATATAGCGTACTGTACCACTTGTCTAACCTGAAATATATGAGTTACAAGTATAAAAACCAAATATGGAATGATATCCGACAAAAATTAAACTGAGAAGGTGTGTCAAATTTTTATTTCAATTTTTTCAATTCGTAATCTATTTCAACACTTAGAGCTCGTCAAACGCGCTCAAAGAAATAAGGGAAGGCGTCGGCCCGTCCACGGCACTGACACGTCACTGGCATGTCATCATCATTTTCCTGTACTTGTCCCGTTTTTTTTTTACTTTTTACTTGTCACATAGAAGAAAGAAAAAAAAGAAAAAGAGTTCGAATGACGTATATGAACATAAAACCACTGACGGGGCACGGAAGCTCGGTGTCAGTACGGGCACTGTGCTGGCCCGTCACAGACCCGGCACGGATGTTTGAGGATAGACCTTTACTTTTTCAAGCTATCCCACAGTCCTAATGATGCCCCGTTGATTATGTTGGTGCATTCTGAAAAAAGACGCCTCAATAAAAATACAAACATTAAAATCTTTATAATGTTATTGAAACAGATACAATTTGGTCTTAGACCAAGTATTACGCTCAAAGATCAATTTCCTAACAGCAAAAAAAGAAAACTCCGTATTATAATATATTTTCAATCTGCCACATAGCGAGCCCTGGGGTCTTACACTTTTCAGACGGAGTGGTCAGCAGGGTCCCCATTCCATTTAAAGTGATTAACGGGCATTTACGAGCAGAATTTGACCCTCGTACACGTTGTGATCACGTTCGAAACTCCTGGGACAGAATAACACTACAACAACTAAAAAAAAAGGTATCTTTATATTTTAGCCTTTTTTTACCCGAGAGAAGTTTGAGTTTTTTTTTTACTTTGCCCCACACACTACGACTAAGATTCTCCTGTACCGCAGGTGTATCACAAACAAGTAAACTCATAAGATACACAGACCCGAAACAACATGTAGACCATACGAAAATATTTGTCTGTGTGGGAGTCGAACCCGACGACACACAGTACAACAGCACGAAATCGCGTAGTGTCTTACAATAAAAATAACAATTGTTCTTTTATTCTTTACTATTTTTTGCCCGCGGCTTCCCTACTCTACCAATAAATGAGCAAATTTTGAATTGGTTTTTTTTTTATTTATTTAACGGAATAAAAATTATCCTGTGTCCTTCTCCTTCTTCTAAGCTACTTTCCCACCTATTTTCAGCCAAATCGGTTCAGCCATTTTTGAGTTATAAATAATGTAACTAACACGACTTTTTTCTATATCTATAGGTTTTACACAAAAACTTAACATAAGTACACAGTAATTTGACAATTCATGTACAAAGACGAATTGAACTCGTCAATGAGATGTTTCCCAGCAAACTCCTCCTAAAAAAATGTTTATTAATAGCAACAAGGCCCAAAAAATTGTAATCAGAATCATAAAAAAACTATGTTAGTAAACAAAATATTAGCCTCTGATAAAAAGTATATTATAGTAAAAATGAGCAGTGGTGGCCAAATAGTGACGACCCTGACTTAAGACTAGTTGGTTGCGGGTTCAAACCCAACTAGGCGCATGATTTTGTGTAATTTATTTCACCACCATTGCTCTCAAAACGGAGAAGGAAAACATCGTGAGGAAACCGCCATGTCTTAGAACCAAAACTTCGAAAACGTGACATCCATCCATCAGCACTAAGTCGTTTACGGCGCGCACAGTTCCCGTGCGCCTCAAAGAGTTGTTAGCAAAACTGTAGGGGCCCAGTAGGGTCGAGGCCTAGTCTGGGGCTCTGGGGAGGTATGAAAATACATACCAGGGCCCTGGAACCAAGGCAAAGAAGGAACAGGGTAGGTTTTTAGTCAGTAAGAGTCTGACACTATTTCCCGGTCCGCCCAAGGGCGGAATTTGTCATTTGAATGACTTTACCTATAATAAAAATTAAGAAAAAAACCATCAGCACTGGGTCCGCGTGGTAGATTAGGGCCCATTCCCGCACTTAGAGAGGAGGCCTGAGTCCCAGCCGTGGGAACATTATAAGTCTGATTATGCTAGTAAAAACAGTATAGACAAGCTGTATAAATTAGTCACCGCTTTTCAATTTAATATTAATTAGTTACGGGTTGTCGATATTATCTTGAGCGGAATTCTAACCAGTATTTTGTAATACGAGTATGTTGTGGTTGAATAAATATGAAAGCTATACTACTAAAAATCTACCTGTAAACTACAAAATATTTAGAGGTAATTCAGCTCGACCACCTTTACCGTAACATGTGACCTGAACAAACTTCAAGCAAACATTTCACGACCAACATTTAGTTTATTCAAGAACATTGCTACGTTGCTAATATAATTTTGATGAGTTTGGCAACACACTTTCTGAATGTAACTTCAATATTATTAATGGCCAATTTTTGACAGACCAATCGAATGTTGGCAAAGTTTTGCAACGTCCATCAATAGATTAACTGATAAAGTTTGGATAAGTTTTCAAAAACTTGCAATTTTTTCTTTCTTAGTTATTAACCTTTTGATTTTATGATACTTCTTTGATAGGTTATAAAAATGTTATAATCTTACACGAATCTATTTATTATCTAAACGTAGGGGTCCAGTAGGCACAAGCGATGCACGCTAGGGCTATAAGTAACGTTCGAAAGAATGACTGTGGCCCTGAAACGTAAGGAGCAATTAAAGGACACATGAATTTTAGTTAATAATAGTCTAACATGCACCCTCGCTCCACCTTAAGGCAAAAGAAATCATCAATTGATATCGCACCTCAAAAATCTCTTTACTATCCATATCTACATTTTTTTTCTATTATCTAAAAGATTCGCTTTTACTTTCTTTGTATGGGTTATATATAGGACCACGTCAATTCTTACTTAACTATTTTAGGTACTCATTACATTTTTCAGGTTTTTCACTTTAGTAAATTATTTCGTTTAGTATAAGTACCACCACATATGACAAAGTTCCTAAATCAAACTATATATCTATTTGCAATGACTAAGATCGTCTTTATGATTTCTACAATTATGATTTCTATAAAGATTCTAAACTTGCTTAAAAGTAGTCTAGTTTTGTCAAGTCGTAGAAACCTCACGAAGTATCAGCAGATTGCTAATTCATTATAAACCAGACTAATTTTATTAATCTCTAAGCAAAGTACTGTAAACATTTCAAACATAACATATCTATTGAACTGCTTCTGAAAATACCAACTAGACGACAACATCGTATCCGACCTTTCTCCAAATATGTTGCGGTCGCTTTTCAGTATAACCAAATGTGACGAAATATCTACCATATCACATATTCCTATTTCTGTATTCCCTTACAAAATTCATCGAAATACCTTCTCTTACGTATATACATACTGAACACATGTGGTACACACCATGGTAATAAGTAGGTGAATATAACACACTCTGGCTCATACATAGAGTATTGAATCGCCTGAGCGGGGTTTTCCTCAAAGCGCATCTATTTTAAATTATTCCTCAGAGCGCAACTAATAGTTAAAATTAAATTAATAATATATTATGTGTATGAATGCGTTATTTTTTTCCAATTGCTTGTCGATTTGAACTAATTGTTTGAATGTAATAGTGCAAATAAGTATGTGGCTTATTAATTTGAGTATACATGTATTATATATTTGTATTATATTTAAGGTTAATTGGTATATATATTCTCGTTATCGCCTTCTCTCTCTCTTTTATTACACCTACCACTATTTTTCTCTACATCACCGATGGTTGACTTGGTAGATAATGCCAAGAGCGTGGACACATGTCTAAGGCACGGCCCCGCCACCGTGCAACGGCACGACGGCGACTTCGTGCCGAGTATGGTGCACCGCGGCCACAAGACCTCAACCATAGTTCAGTTTTTGTCGTGAGCCGAATAATACGTGTTTCGCGGTCCAAATCTCTCCTTGCAGAGCAGGCGCTTCACTGTTTACTTACAGAAATAGTCGACCCGTGATAATATTAACATTTTCTATGACAGCTCAGACTTTTTCTTTGGCTTTTATTGCGTGGGCACGAATATTAAATCCTGACAGGGCACGTGTTCGATGTAGCCTGTATAATGTACTATAGACCAAAGTGACAGCTACTAGTACAACAAAGGTTTAATGACAGCAGGGCATTGTTTATCGACAGCTTTTTTTTTTTGGTAGGTAAAATCATCCAATGACAAATCCCGCCCTTGGGTGGGGCGGGAAATAGTGTCAGACTTTTACTGACTAAAAACCTACCTTTCCGTTCCTTGCCTTTGTCCCGAGGCCCGTGGTGACACTCTCGCATAACCTTTGGCCCCAGTAGGCTTCGGCCCTGCTGGACCCCTACAGTTTGCTGACAACTCCTTGAGGCGCGCGGGAACATTGCGTGCCGTAGACGACCTGAGCTCGGACCGGTCTGTTACCGGACGGACGGACAGCGAGCTACCCATTGCCCACCGTCCGCGAGCCTACGGTGGCCGGAAATCGGGATCAGAAACCCGGCGGCGGCGGCGGCGTGTGCGCCTTTGCTTAATGCGATCGGCCTCCTCCTTTGCTAGCATTACTGCTTCGCAAAAGGAGGCGACCGCCTGCCACTCCTCCTCGCTCCGGAGCATGCGGCGCGAGAGATAGCCGCCGATCGCCTCCACGAACACGGCGATGCTCTTCCCAAGCGGGGCACACCTCGACTGTGTGCTCCACCGTGTCCACCGGGCGGTCCGCACAGTGGCGACACCCGGGCGTCGTCGTTTATCGACAGCTGGGCATTGATTTCTGCTGTCACTTTGGATCTTCTAATCAAAAATTATAACTGTATTATAAGTGTCGAAATTCCGGAACATTAAACCGACCCGCACCTTATGATGAAAAGTGCATCGTGTAGATTGTTCCATGTAGGTTCTGCCGATTCATAACTTTAATCTTATAAACCTAATACCACTTCCTACGGCTCCTGTACACTCTCCTATTAGCAATAACGTCCTCAGTCGCTGTCGCCGCGGTGATTCCGTGTTCTATGCTCTGGGTCATGTCAGACATATCATCATAATATACGTCTACCGTGTCAGATCTCAAGACATGTGTGTCTTTGTTCTCGTGGCTCGGGTCCATCGTATAAGTACAGTCGGATCATATATCAAGCTATTGATAGAACATGGTACTATTAATATATCTACGAGTAAACAGTAATTTATTAGTATCTATTTGTGCGCAATATTTGTTGCAGTAGACTACGAAGGATGGCGGGATTATTTAGATGTTTTCTTTAAAAATTGGAAAGAAAAGGCCCAGAGTCGGGAACAATGAATGGATTGGAAATATGATAATAATGCGCATTCTTTACTTTTTGACTTCGCTTCACTCTTGACAGAGTGGTCATGGACACTGAGTTGCACATACAGCTGCATTAAAAAAAACTACTTTTATCATACACCCAAGATAGGACTGAAAAACTTGTAATAATGCTGCCTTTATAAAGTTTTTCACTCTGTCCTCTATGGAATGTATCATAAACAACTCATAACGATATCAAAGATTAAAGCTTTATCTTCAATTAAAAGCTGGCGAGGTACTTACTTTCTAGCCGACCATTACCTGTGTTGTCGATCCGTTAGGTAATACCACTGCCCCCACTCGCCCACACAGTGCGTAACGATGTGGAACATCGGTCGTAACTGAATGGATACCTACATATGTAGGTATTGTTTCAAGTTGATGAGATCGGTCATCTGTCTACCCGAGTTCAAAATATAACAGTCTATAATTTCTTTATTGGATTTTGATAATTTCAAATGCAATAATAAAATAAACAGAAAAAAATAAACTAAAATTGATTTCAGTATCTGTCTAAAAAAAGAGATAAAAAAATCTAAATGTCGACCTAGAATGGAAAAGGATGGGAATAGAACAACAATGTCATCTGTGTGAACTGTAAAAAAAAATAGCACTATTTCAATTTTGCTATTTCACTATTTCAATTTTCCCAGAGCTCGTTGCTAAAGTTTTATTTGCGACCTGTGTCCACAAAATGTAGTTTTCAATATAAAGTTCACGCATGGTCCTAGCCAGTTCGTTTTATGTGGTTTGATTCATCTGTTTTTAACTGCTGCGTTATTTTCCTACTTAAATAAACTGGAGCACGGTGTATTTGTGCGCGGAATTTTCATTTGTCAGTTTTTTTCCATTTGTCAGTTTAGTAAAGAGATTAAAGAAAATGTTTGAACAATAATGTTCCGAAATTAATGTTTCATTTGTTTTGTTTGCACACATTAGCAAACAATTACACAATTCGTAATGTAATAATTAAAATGTTGTACAAACATAACATCAGATGTTGATGTTGAAAGAAATCACGATTATTTGTTCATAAAAACATTTATAAAATTACCAAGGGAAACATGGGGTAGGTATAATAAGTCTATTCAAAATGAATGACGTATATTATTATGATGTTCACTTTTCGCTG
The DNA here is from genome assembly GCA_958295575.1 of Leucania comma. Lineage (NCBI taxonomy): Eukaryota > Metazoa > Arthropoda > Insecta > Lepidoptera > Noctuidae > Leucania > Leucania comma. The sequence continues at coordinate 11,893,610 of OY282480.1, read as the reverse complement.
CACAATACCTACCCTTCACCCGACTGACACATGAAAGTCGCCATTAGATTTGACCTTTAAAATTACTTTTCAATACACTTGCACAAAAAGTGGCTCTTATTGCACTACACTTAGGTATATAATGGCACCTGATACCAAACTTCTCAACTCTATAATTTCGGTTTTTGGCGTGATTTTTTCGAGTGAATTTCATGGGCTGTATTAATTAAATTAAATCAAATTCTACAAAAACATTATAAAATGTTACATCCATATTCTATTGTCACTACGAATGACATTAACGTAAAAATTTTCACACAAGAAAACAAACGACGACTAGGCAATATAATCAAAAGACCATATAGCCATAGCCTAGCACGTGCTTATGAAAACAGATTTAATTTTTTACCGCCATGTTATGAAAAGAATTACTAGTTTTACCGTTGTAATATCAGTTAGCTGAATTATTTTTCTTCACAAGTGTATTCAAAAACGTCGTATGATACACGTGAGTAATGAATGGTTACTGTTCTTGGCTCCCTTAAGACCCTCGCCAAGGCTCGGGTCTTAATACCGCCTCGACGGTAACCTCCTACATTACACACTTATATCATAATGTACTATTATATCTCCAATTCAAATATTAGACACAAATGAGGTAAGGTTGCAAGATTTTATGAAATATTTTCCGAGACCCTGGAGCGCAAAGTGTAACTAAAAGAACAAAGGTGGGTTTTGTCAGTTTTGAAACCCTTCTATGTTACTTCAATTGTTTTACTGTAAAGTCTAATATTAGACTTTTCAGTAAAACCTCGCTCTGGGTAGAGCGAGTGACAGCTCTTGCTCTACCCGGAGCGGGAGAAGTTATTTAATGATTTCCAACCCAATAAAAAAAGAAAATCGTCGCAAATAAAGTAGTAGTAAGCTGTAGATAAGTAATTTATACTAAATTAAAATTCATCCAAAAGTTGTTTTCAAAATATCGCTTTAAGCACCGCCAGTTGTGTCATCTAATACGATGCTTCCAATAATTGTATTTTTTGTGGTGTAAAATTTAATGATAAACACATTGCTTGCGGAACAGATGGCCGGTGGGACTGAAAGGTTCTGGAATGGCGACCGCGAACTGGAACAGGCAGCGTTGGAAGGCCTGCTACACGGTGAACTGATGACCTGTACCTCTACCAAGAGTTTTAAGCAATAGTATTCGTCGCTAATCGATATCGACGCCGTAAATATTTTGTATGGCAAATTTTGGTTCTGCAAGTGACCGCTAGAGGCGCTGCAAAATTTGCCATACAAAATATTTACGGCGTCGATATGCACAGGACCGTTCAGTGTGGCGATATTTGTGGTTGAAATGATGATGATGATGATGACGGTGAAATGGTGTACGTAACAAAATGTACTCTATCTTTATAATATCTCAATGAAGATAACTCTATTGCACCTTTTCCTTTCACAAGAAAGTGACAAACAAATTAACAGTAACTAACTCAATGCAAAAACATTTCTACCTAGCTTGTAATTAGACCGGTTCTATTCATTACTTGAACAAACTTATAAAGTAAGCTAAGCTTGCACGTGGTGCCTGCAGCGCGTTACCGCTGTAAAGCGCTTCAGTGGCTGAGTTCCAACACGGTTAATGCTAACGAGGGATTTCATAGCTTTTGTGTGCACCCAGCCGTACTGATAACCGGACTGACACAAACCATTCCATATTAAAACTTCACAAAGTCGACTGATATTATAACTTTGCTGACCAAAAATGAGTCGGCAAGTTAATTGGTTCATTATTTTAAATTGCCTTTCAGATTCAGTGCAATTTGTTAATTGGATATTGATTATAAAATTGGGTTGTGATAAACCATAATGGTTGCGGTATTTATCAATTTTAATGAAAACTTTTCATTGTAGGTGCTTATTCGACTTGCTGAAAAAAAAACATAAGTGCGAGTCGAATTCACGCAAGAAGGGAGAGCACATTATAACTATTATTAATATCGAACAAAAAACGGCCAAAAAAAATACGTTTGCTATATGGGAGCCCCATTTAAATATTTATTTTATTCTGTTTTTAGTATTTAGTTAAATTTAGGCATTAGAAATACATAATCTGTGAAAATTTCAACTGCCTAGCTATCACGGTTCTTGAGATACAGCCTGGTGTCAGACAGACTGTGGAGTCTTAGTAATTAGGTCCCGTGTTAACCCTTTGGGTACATAATCTTAAAAACTAATTAAAAACGAATTCACGTTGAGACTTAACACACACAAGTTTACCCACCCAAGAAAACTTAATGCTTTAATTATAAGTTGGTTAATAAAGTCAGCATTCAAAATTACTTTCACAAACAAAGACTCGCTCATGAAATATATAAATCGTCGTTTGCTTTTCTAAAGTAAAATTTCCTATCCTTTTGTTACAATTAAAGTTTCAGACATTTTTCAAATCTATTGGCTTTTTCGTTTTTGGAGAAATAATATTATAATTTAAGCGCGTTTCCATTAATCGTAATTTTCTTTACAGAATTAATGAAAATACTTAGATTTCCCGTGAGATTCTAATAACTCGAAACTTAATAGTTTATTCAACTTGACTATTTTCTTTGCAAAAACTACCATATGCCGCCATTTTATACAAGCATTTTGCTCAAGACTAACTCATTTTTAATAAAGTTGAATTAACAATATGAACAAAGTTATATCGTATGTTTCTCGTTCCATTAATAAAATATAATTTCACGATTTCTATTAAGTTGACTGCGAACATTTAAAGTGAATTTAATTTTCTATTCACAATTAATTCTAAGTTCAAAAGATCAAACTGTTGAGCTAGACTAATTGGCTGGCGCTGGTTGGCATTGGCGCGCGCTGGCTACGTGCGGCCAAATGAATGGCTTACAGTTACCATTTGAACCTAGAATTTCTGATTGAAGTTAAATATTCAAAAGGGATTTTGTTTCAAAACAACTCGTCGCTTGGTATTTATATGCTGTCTTTTTTTAAGGCCTTCCTACAGAGTGACTGTTATGTTCAGAATTATTAACTTTGCGAGTGATCTACGGAATCGTGGTGATGGTAGTCCAAATATTTGATTCTTAATTAAAAAAACATGGCAAGTATCGGGATTTCAAATGAAGTTCAGTGTCTGTTTACTTTTAATTAATCGCAAATTGGTTCCTATTGGATATTGTGATGTAAAATTGGTGTAGGTTTTGAATCTCAAGTGTCTGCATAACTGGACAATTAAAAAATGGACATACCATCAACGATTTCACCACTGCTTACCATTGCGTGGGATTGCAGTCAAGCACAAGTTTACATCAATTAAAAAAAAATCATTGAAACAGGCGCGATCTCGGAAAAATGGAACTGATAATTTTATTGTAATGTTGATTTTCTCAGTGAAGTTTGCCTTTATTACGTACAATGAAATGTATAAATAATACATAAATAAATAAAAACAATAGAATGTGTACATCCATATTCTAATGGTACCTAAACAAATTAATTATTCATACGAAGACATGGCTCAAAGGACTTGGTATACAGACCAAAAACATTAACAAATAAAAAGAGTCCAAGTCAAAAACGTTTATGACAAACTAGGGTTTTTGGCGGGATTTCTTCGAGTGAATTTCAGTGCCTGTTTTAATTATTCGTCTAGGTTGTTCTTGGTGCAAAGGTTGGCTATCGCTATTCAGCGAGGTAATGCGGCGAGTGTTATGGGAACTTTTGCACCAGGAACGATCAGGGGCGGATTATTCATTGACGTTTGACATTTTATTTAATTTGTCTATTAGAAAATTATTTAACAAAAAGTATAAAAGAGTGAGTTCGCAAATTGATTCCTAGTGGATATTGAAATTTAAATTTGGTGTAGTTTTGTATCTCAAGTGTCTGCGTAATTGGACAATATTTGAAGTCATTAAAACAGGCGCGATCTCGGTATAATGGAGCTGTGAATTTTATTGTAGTTTTGGCTACCTCAGCGAAGTTTACCCAGAAGGCTGACTCGATACATTTGCTGCCAAATACTACAAAAACATTAGAATATGTTGCACCCGCATTCTAATGTAATTATTAATGCAAGAAAACATGGACGAAAGACTAGGCGATATGGTCGAACAATTATAGCCTTCCCTAATAGGTAAATAGAAAAAAAAATATTGCGAACTAAGTGTACAGTGTTAGTGTTATATATCATGACTGTACTTTTGACTTAGCAGCCTTTTACAAATATAAACATGATACTAGCAAGAACATACGATTGTCCTACTTCCTCAGAGATACAATCATTTATTCAGTTCTCAATGTTGAATATTTAACACATACAGCATAAAATAAACATACGTACACATAACTAATTAATAACGGCTCTCCAGTAATTTCAGCAACCATTAATTACTTAATTTACCACAAACGATATTGACTTACGGAATATAACGTATCATCAGAATTGTAAAACGTTTTTATGCATGTTTCAATTAATTATGACTGGAATACATGGTTTCAATTTATAAATTCATAATGAGATGCATAAACTGCGAATGTAAAAGGTTTTTTAAATGCTTTCTTAAATTTAGAATTCTAGGTGCTTTAAGTTTGTGTCGAAACACTCTTACACCAGATAAACAAGTAAAACTAATTAGGTACTTGAGTAAAAGTAACTACTCAAATAACATTTTGTATTCTATAGTTAATCATTTAAATACTGTAATTAGAGACACAATAGAAAGGCAACAGGTGTGCGGACGCCAGCGTTCGCTTGGGGCTTGAGTAACTACAAAAAAAATAAATGAATGAAGATTTCTAGCCTCAATAAGAAATTACTTAGCAACAAGTAATGACTTCTTTATGAATACGGGAGTTAAAATGTGAATTTTTCAGCTGTACGAAAAAGTCTCATTACTTACTAATTTTTTTTACTGTTAAATTGCGAACACACTTTTCTCAAAAACTTAAAAAAAAAACTGCCAGTTTCCAACTGCGAATGAAAACATTGTAAAATATTTCCGTCCATGTGAAAACCCCGTAGCTCAGTAGACAATGGCGTAGCAACAAGTACCAGGGTCGCAAAATATGACGGCAGTTATTTGTTTGACAGGAGACAGGTACCACTAATACAAATGGCCGACATTGCTGTGGCGAATCGTGAATATTCCGCACGAATAAACGCCCTTCGGAAACACGCGATTATTTTTTTTTTTTAACACAGATACCAGTCAAAGACAGCTGTGACAGCTGAAAGTTTATGGCACTTATATTTTTTTAAGTGAGTCTATTTTTTTTTCTATTAATAGGTACTGGCTGGTTTTCAGTTTTTGTTCTTAAAAAAAGATATTTTTGTTTGACGAGATTTCAGCAATAAATGAGAATTTATAGGCTTTTAAAGATATTGAAAGTAAGCACGATCAGAAATATTTCACTTCATTATAATTTCAAATGGATTATTTTACCTTACAAGAGAATCACCTCCGACTATGTTATTTATAATGAGGATTCCCCGTTCAGTGCAAGCTTTTCATGTAAACTCAGCTGTGATTAACAAGAGAATAATAATTATATTCTGAATTTGATTGCTTCTAAAAACGATTTGCTTTATTTCTTTCTAGAAATGAAAAAGTCTTATAAAAAAATATATTTAGATATTTGAAGACTAATTTCTAAATTGAAAATATAGGGTTAAGAAAGTATCAAACCCTACTCTAATGTTAAATTAGACACGATTTCTGACAAAAGTAGAGTATTGAAGCAATTTAATAATTTAAAATTGTACAAGTAAACATACAGTCCTCAGATATTATAGATAAGTAGCTAGCCGGCGCCGGTCGTGTTAAATATTTATAATGTTATGAACTTATGATATTTTAAAGTTAGTTTCCAATCCACATCGTGAAAGACTTGCTTGTTTACTTCCTTTTAGTGCGATTGGTCCAATTCGCGATTGATCCAATGTTCAAAAAAAGGTCCAATTCGCAGTTGGTCCAATTCGCAGTTAGTCCAATTTGCAGTTGGTCCAATTCGCAGTTGGTCCAATTCGCAGTTGGTCCAATTCGCAGTTGGTCCAATTCGCAGTTTGTCCAATTCGCAGTTGGTCCAATTCGCAGTTCGTCCAATTCGCAATTTGTCCTGTTCGCAGTTGGTCCAAAATAGACAATGTTTCCGCAATTATCTAAACTAATATCATAAAGAGGAAAGATTTGATTTGTTTGTTTGTTTGTTTGTATCAACTTAACGGTCAGTGGATACGAAACGGGGCACTGAGGAAAAAGACATAGAAAAATACCACTCAAACAACAAACACTCACCAATCCAATTTGAACCTTAACCACACCACTTACAAAAACTCAACATCAAATTCTTAATTCACCTAGATGATAAGTTTTCTACTAACCATTGGATCAATGATGTCTGAATAAATAAAATTATTATTATTATTATTATTATTATTAATTCAAAAATCGGGGGTAGATAAGTATTGATACTTTTCAGCCCAACATTTTTCTTCTGCCGACAAAACTGTTACGTCGAAAACAGCTAGCCATAAACAAGCAAAAAAAAAACCTAACGGTATTTCACTCATGAAAATTATGGTAGTTGCGCGTTCGCTCATACATTTCAAAAACACTTTGAACGTAGAAGGGGCACAATATGGGACAAAACAAAAGATCTCCGGCAATATTTTCCGTGGCTTAATACCAACAAGTTGGTATGAATGGACTCGTATTTTTAACAATGAAACTGTACGTAGTACTCGTATAGTACATGAAATATGCACGATTCTCTTCGCATGGCCTCTCACAGTACTTTGGCAAGCTTCATCAGATTACCCGGACAAATTCGGGGGACTGAAAGGCTGGCCAGACAAAGGATATATTAAGCAGGACTATGAAGCTGTGTTCATAAAATATGCATGTATACATTTTGTAGCGGACAAACAATATTGATTGTAACCCTTTGTTTGTATATTATTACCATGCAAAGGTAATGTTAGATGTAGATACTTTAACATTTTGGATCCTAAGAAAACAACTATGCCTATTTCATCGTCGTCATTATTTCAGCTGAAACACGTCCACTGTTGGGCATAGCCCTCGAAGTTTCGCTACAACGAACGGTTTTGTGCGCCCAGCATCCATTGGATTCCTGTGACTCTCACCAGGTTATCTATCCACTTTGTGGAAGGCCTTCCAATGCTACATCTTCTGATACGCTATCACCACTCCAGAACCTTTCGTCCCCAACGACCATCTGTTCTGCGAGCAATGTGCCCTGGTCACTGCCACTTAAGGGCCTGTGCACACCACGGTTTTTAAACGCGCCGTTGCGGTTGATATAATTTATTACAGAGCTCTGGGATCACAGTTTCAACTCAAAATTTACATAACTTATAAATAGTTATAGAATATATTATTAATACTAATTCTATAGAATTATTAAAGTGTTAGTGTACCTAAGTAGATACTAAACTCAAGAGAAACTATTTTCTTTACGTGCGATATCTTAGACTAACAGCATAATAATCGCACGAGTGCCAGAAATCATTTACATCTATTTATTTAATCTTTATGCAGCACAAAGGTACAAAGAAAAAATAAAGAAAGAACGTTTATTCGTACATCATACAATCGTATTATAAATTCAAAATACATATTAGAAAACCAAATTAAAATAATATAGCAAGGTCAAAAAGGCGTCTAACTCAGTGCATTATGTAATATTTAAAACCATAAATGACGCAGCGCTGGTATTCTGTTAGGGACTGCTGTGATGCCACTCAAGGACGTTAATTAGACTATCGAAATAAAATAATAATAAAAAATATAAATAGAGAAAAACTGCTATTCGAACATCGGCTGCAGGCTGCGGAAGCACACGCATGCATGACACGCAGCCGTTGCCTGCATCCGCAACCGGAAGTGAATCCGAGGCTGAACGCGAGTGCAGTCGCAAATCTAAGATTCAGCGAGCACTATCAGCTCCGAGTAGAGATTATTTCGGGACTTGTCTAAACAGGTTGGAGTGACGTAACTTCGTGCGCATCGACTTGCGGCCGCACACAAACCAGTCGTGCAGCTGCTGCCAGCTTCATACTGCCTCCGCATGTGCTATCTGCATCGGCAGCCTGGCGCTGAAGTTCGAATAGCACCTTGACGCTCCAACATCATTTGCCAAAGGTGAACATAAAACCTCAGACACTTTCTACCAGTTTACCACGCAGGCCCAGTACGTATACACCGTTAAATTTAAGTCGTTTTAAAAAAAGTACTTTATTTTTTTATTCGAGTTTAAAAAAAGTACTTTATTTTTTTATTTTCTCTTAAAAATCGATAGTATTTCATGTACCGAATCGAACCCCCGCGGGATTAAATCGACCAAAATGTAACGGTGTATAAGTAAAAAGTGTACCTATATGTACGAAGAAAAATCACTTCACAAGCTAAACTAGAAAACTCTTTTAATATAATAAAATACAAGTTTGTACGTTTGTGACTCAATCACGTCGCAACAGCTGTGCGAAATCAAATAAAATCCGCACAAAGGTAGAGCAAAACGTATTCGCTGGTGAAATAGGTACCTACTTAACAATTTAACGAGAAGTTTTGTAACGGGCAGAGCCGCAGGCACGAGTAGTTACATTATACACGCTCTTTTCACTGGAAGTTTTCTCAGGTTCCACAAAGTTGCTTTTACTCTAAAGTTTGCTCACCAGTTTACCATTAAATTCAAGAATTTCTGATCTAGGGCTTAGACTTTTAATAACATTTCTGTAGCCTTACTCTGACTTGTTAAAATGTTAATCATACGACCGAGAAAGGGAGATGGAACTATACACCCTTGATAGCTCCATCCCCCAGTTCACGTTAGGTAGTCAAATAGATCGCGTTAGAAGCTCGTGGTAGAGCCTCTTTTGGCGTTCTCGCCAAAAGCTAAGAACATTTATAGCAATGACCTGTCACGCCACTTATCACGTGACTTCTCCGCAGGTATAATGCTCGGCACACAAGTTAAACCATCATGGTAGTTGGCGTAGTAACCGATTTTCGGGTCTCAATCGAGGTGGGGGCTGCGCGTAACCATAACAACGGATTCAACTTATTTGCCGCGTGACGTATTTGCCATAAATGTGCTTAACGTTCAACGAGAGTTCTAACAAAAAGTAATATGTTTAAGCCTGTTTAGACACTACTGCTATAAACCAGGTATTTTCTACTTTCATTTTTGCCTTGTTATTTTGCCTTATTCTTTTTTTCTTTACAGAAACAGTTCCCCGTAAGCAAGTCTTACGGAGATTTTTATGAAGGCAATTGCAAAATACACAACATACACTGACATAGCCCGAAGAATCGCCAAACTTAAATGGTAATGGGCAGGTATTCGCAGAACATAAGGTTTATTGGGCAATGGCGACCACGTACTAGAAGACGCAGCGTTGAAAAGCCTCCCACAAAGTGGACCGCGATCCTCACCAGGTCATCACCTGGTGATGACCTGGGATCGTGGAAATCCGATAGATACAAGACGCACAGGACCAATCGTGATGGCGACACTTCTCAGAGGCCTATACCCAACAGTGAACGTCTTTAGGCTGGGATGATGATGGTGATGATGAATTACAAAAAAGCAGAAATTTTCCGTAAAGATAAATAGTATTATTCTTGTCTAGATTTCTCATTGAGCGCAATGCGAAATCTAAACAAGAATGATCCAAGGTCATAAGGATTCGTAAACTTTTACTGTGCTCGTCAAATTTCGCAAATTCCATGATGATCTTGAAAAATTTGTACAAACACAAGCACTTTTACTTTTTAAATAAATCAGAATGCCAACTCGAAATAACTTGAAAAAGTTTTGTGGCTTTGAAGCTAAAAACATCAAATTAGGAGGTCGTCTGATATGATTATAACATTTTTAGCGCTTCTCAACAATTTAAACTTATTTTGTATTCTGTTTGCAAAACTGAAAACAGGGCCGTTTGTGTTTGACGTGAGCGTGAATCGACTTCGATTCGGCACTAAAATAAATTTAAGACCAATAAAACTTGCTATGGCTTTGATTTCTTTTTATGATGTCTACCACGCGCGTCATCCGACACTCTTAACTCGTAGAATATCCTGATTCTGATCTGCAAGGAGACCAATCAATTTGTCCAGTTTTTTGTCCTATGTTCGGATCGACTAGAAGTCTAACCGTTTGCCGCTGAGAAGCAGTGTTTTATATGTAGCGAGACTGCCTTCCAGACCTTCACAAACCAATAGAGTAGTGGTAGGTACAAATAAAGTCTGTACTTCCTTATAGCTACAACCTGAAGGCCTTTCGATCAAGAATGAATGTGTTACTTCTGGGCAAGCGTGTCCATCGTCGACCATATCGTCGGTTTCCATAAGGTGAAAAAGTCTATCAATAATAATAAAAACTGGATAACCCCTTGGTGAAGCTGGTTTTAAATCTTATGGTTTCTGTCTCCTCGTAACAGCTGTCACAGATCTACACTTTGCGAGGCCAAGAACAGTCCTGTATATAAAAGATAGTCAGCCAGCCAAAACTGCCCTCAAATAGCAGTATCTTAAAGACCGAATTATGCAGCTGTAATTATTATAGCGAGCTGTTCAAGATCGTAAGCATCCATTTTTGTTTATTCTTCTTATTGTCGCATGCTACATCGATTTTAACGAGTGACGGACTCAATGGAGTGGAATTAATAGAACTGTTTTCTTTTAATGTGTAGTCGTCTTGAAGTCTTGTTTAATGACACGAAGGCTCATCTTGTTCAACGGCATGAGAGTGGTCAACAAGTACTACTCACTGAACTTGGACTTTACCATGACGTGTTAAAAGTAATTTTTGCAAGCTAGGAAGATAGATGGAGCTATACACCTTATAGAACCAAGGTTATCGACATAGTCCGAAGAATCGCCAAACTTAAGTGGTAGTGGACAGCGCACATTGTTCGCAGAACGGATGGTCTATGGGGATGAAAGGTTCGGAAGTGGCAACCACGTACCGGAAGACCCAGCGTTGGATAGCTTCCCACAAGTTGGACCGATGACCTGGTGAGGGATGTAGGAATCCGATGGATGCGAGGCCCAAAGGACCGCTTATTATGATGACACTTGGGGAGGTCTATGTCCAACAGTGGACGGTTTTATGCTGAAATGATGATGATGATCACATCATATATAGCTACATCCATTTAACAGTTTAGGTCAAAATTGGATAGCGTTAAGAGCTCGTGGTAGACTCTGATATCATTTTGTGTAGGTACGTAAGGTAAACATAGAATCAATTAGAACTCCATGTTCTAGTTTTAAACTTAAGGAAGTTGTGTAAGTTGTACGCATAAAAGAAATTCACAGTTAGAATTCATGACACGATAAAGTAATTTCAAATAGGTGTTTCTACACGTTTTCTTTCACATGACCTGAAGATCTATAGCGCTATTCTTGATCTTCTTGATTGATCTTTTTTACTCCAAAAAAGACGTTAACAATGCGATTCTATGATAAAAGGTTTTAGGAGATTCTCCCACGCACGCGACTTTTAGCACCGCTTAAACACGTGGATCTCAAGAGTGTGTTCTAGCAATTGACAATGGAGGGACATCTTCACTCACCAGCTCTTCCCGTGGCACACCGCCAAAACTCACTTTGTCGTCTTCGCCCTCCACACCGGCAGCAAATACCACTACTGGTTTATGAAAATTAAAGATTAACTACGTAACATTCCGGTAGCGTTTATCAATCGACAATCGTTGCCACTTAAAGAATGCCGTTTAGTTTAAGGCCACCCTTGAAAATTCAAAAAGTAAATGCGAAAACAAAGATGCGAATAGAACAGCAAGTAAAATAAAAACAAACGCGTTGTTTGTGCACGACTCAATGCCGGCTATATTTCCTGAGCAAACAGTACAGTGAACACAGCGCAGTCAATGGTTATTACTCCAACAGTTATTACTACTTTCTGTGTCGTGTTTGCATTGGCATGCATAGCGATGGAAGAAATGTGAGTTTGAAATAAGAAGACGAGAATACTGTGACATGGTCCTTTAGCGATAGAGATTACAAAGATATTTTTAGTAAATTGAGACCAAAAGATATAATTTTTTATGGTGGGAAAATATCCAATGACTTTTCCTGCTCTAGGGTGGAGCGGGAGGTTGTGCCAGATTTTTCACAGACTAAAAATACACTTATGTTTCCTCTTAGCGATGCGTTTCTGGACCCCAGTTTTCCCTTTCGAGCTACCCATGGCCTTTGCCACGTAAAATAAAGATATACTTACATTTACTACTTTCGATCACATTCATTTCGGATACTGAGTATCTCCATAAAAAGAAATCCATAAAGAATATCTCAGTATCAGATCTCTGTATCGTGTTGCTCCCGGAACAGATGGTCGATAGGGCTGAAAGATTCTGGAATGACAACCGCGTACTGTATAATGCAACCTTGGTAGGCCTCCCATAAGCTAGATTGAAGACCTGGTGGATGCGTAACGTAGCCCTATGCTTCGCAATAGGCTCTATTAATAGGAGAGTCGTCATGTTACGCCATACCGCCTCGTGTTATATTATTTGGGGTTGGCGCAACAACTTTTTTTCACTCTTCACATATCCCATCCACATTTTCTTTGACTTCCCCTCTTCCTCTCGATCCATTCACATGTATATTCATAACTCTTTTAGTCACATATGTTTCACCCCTCTTCACATGACCAAACTAAGGCAAACGATTCCCTTTCCACTTTTCTTTCGCTAGGTAATTACATTGCACCCTACCACCAAAATTGGCAGTCGCACAGCGGACAGGTTTTTTTTATGGTAGTTAAAATCATCCAATGACAAATTCCGCCCTTGGGCGGAGCGGGAAGTAGTGTCAGACTCTTACTGACTAAAAACCTACCCCGTTCTTTCGTTGCCTATCGTGCCGGAGCTGGGTATTCCTTTCGGAAGCTGACCCATGACCCCAGCAGTCTTTGACCCTGCCTGCCTGCAGCTAGCAGGATGGGCATCTACGGTTTGCTGACAGCCCTTTGAGGCGCGCGGTAACGGCACGCGCTGTCGACGACTTGGGCTCGGTCCGGTCGGTTACCGGACGATTGGACAGCGTGCACGCCGTCCGCATCCCGCGCCTACGGTGGCCGGAAATCGGGATCGGAATCCCGGCTGCGGCTGAGGGGGGCGCCCCGTTACACAACGGACAGGTGAGTGAAGACTGTCGCTCAATGGACGATCGAGTGAGGAGGTGATGAAGATAGTGTGACGACCTGACAAACTTGGCCAGAGATCACCCTTGGGCGTGTAAAAATAAAGAGAAGCTTTTGCCCAGCAGCGGGATACAGTATGAGCTAAATAAACAAGAAAACATAAAATGAATAAAACAAGAATTCTAAGCAACAGGTCTGAAACAAGTTCAGGCCAAACACAATTATTCTTTGTTAACGTTTAAAATTCTACACGTAATTTACCTACTATTTCAACAATCTGTATTAATTATTCGAAACAAAGAAGGAAACTCGGACAATGAAAATTAAATATAGGTAGACCGGTACACAAGTTTATGGTTGAAACAAAACATGATTTAACAAAAAGATTTTCCTAAGGCCGTGTTTACGGAGACGCGGCGCGTTGGGCGTTTCGTCGTACATTGCAGCAGCGGGCCGCGTTATCGCTCGCGCAAACACAAACATATGGCAATGTACGACGGACCACCCGACGAGCCGCGCAACGCGCCGCGTCTCCGTAATCGAACACTTAGCGTACTGATGATTTAAATGAAATTGAGTCAGACAAAACGATTCATTTACAAAAATAAACAGATTTTAGCATTTCAAATGTATCGTATAGAAATTTAAATACGAATGTCTTTTTGTTTGTTTGCTAATTAATCAAAACTCAACGACTGAATGGATTTTTTGTATCCTAGCGGGTCTATTTTCTAAAAAAGTAATCATGAAAACATAAGTGAAACAAAATTGAAGTGACATACAGTCAATCACGAGCATTCAAAAAGGAAAGAAAGAAAATATGTTTATTTGGCATACACGTTATGTAGAAAGTTATTTTTTTATTATTATTAAAGACCAAAATTGAAAAAAATCTTTACGCATAAAAAAATATTAAACGTTTGTTTCGAAAAAATTCGCTTCGACGGTTTGTGTGTAGTAACAGATACAATAGTGTGGACAAATTATATATATATCAATCCACTTCTTTGTGTATCTCACGGCAGCACCAGATAAGTATAGTTCAGTAAATACTAGTTGCATAACGCTGGTTTTCAACTGAAGCATCAGCATATCAACGCATTTCCCCTTAATTTTACGGTATATTTTTTATAGAATAGAATACTAGATAAACTAATCGTTATACCTACCATACTAGCTTCTGTCAACGGCTTTGCCTGCGTAAATTAGAAAATTATCCCAAGAGAACGTGCTCCCGGGATAAAAATATCCTGTATGCTATTTCAGAAAAAGGCACAAAGGTATATCATACCCTTATGACAAATTTCATCCAAGAAGTAACAAACATATAAACACACACAAACACTTTCCTCTTTATAATATTAGTAAGATATTATTTTGCTATATTTACCAATAATTATAGTGAGATATTTTTCACCCCGTTGCACGTTGGTTTGTTCTCTTGAGAGAATAAAATAATTGCCACGTAGACGAAGCCGTTACAAAAAGCTAGTTTCGAATAAATAAAGACCGTACCTTCAGTGTCGGGAATATTTAGCTCAAACACGTGTGATAAATTACTCCGGGAACAAAGAAATGACGCTTTATTTTCCCCTTTAATGTGAGTAACGGAACTTCGGCTAAAATGTGAGTGAAATAAAAAACAAAGAAGTGAAATTCTGTAGTATTATTTTCTGGAACTGATTAAAAGGCTAAATGATGATGATGCCTTTAACGGTGGAACGAATTTTGTTGAGAATTTTTTTTTTACTGTCAATAAGCTCGCGCTTGACCTTTACCTCACCCGACGAAGTGTTTTTTTTTTTTTTGTGGTAGGTAAAATCATCCAATGACAGATCCCGCCCTTGGGCGGAGCGGGAAATAGTGTCAGACTCTTACTGACTAAAAACCTACCCCGTTCCTTCGTTGCCTATAGTGCCGGGGCTGAGCCTTCCTCTCAGAAAACGGCCCTTGACCCCAGCAGGCTTCGACCCTGCCTGCCTGCAGCTAGCAGGCTGGGCCTCTACGGTTTGCTGACAGCTCCTTGAGGCGCGCACCATCATCAACACCCGACGATGTGTTGATGATGGAGCGCAATTGTCTACAAGTAACTTATTCACTCTTAACAAAACCTCCATGTTATATATGATTTGACCATTACATGGTTGCTGTATTAACTTTTAAAAGAGACTTTGACCCTTGAGTTTGTTGCGGTGTTTCTTCTCAGGGTAGTCAGCTAGGAAACTCCGGCCTCATCTAGCTTAAACTGACGAAAAAATTTACGTGTAAAAGTGTTTTTAAGAAACCTATTTGCAAATTACGAGTAAATATAATTTATCATATCAGGAAATACGGTTGAAACATGGAGGATGATTGAAATATGGAACACAGACATACTATGGCTTGAATGCTTTACATCCTGATGCTATTGTAAGAATCAGAAATAAAAAAGGCTTATACGTATGCGGCCGGGATTTAATTGTGGTAAGAACGTATCTGTATAACATCCGTATTTATAAACAAGTAAAATTTTACTTGTTAACAACAATGTTAATGTTGTTGTTAAGTAACAATTTGTATTGTATAGTTAAGAAAAATTTAAATTTTTGAAGAAGATTTCTAACTAACTTTCTCAAGTAATGACTTAATAAAAAATTACTTACTTAGCAACAAGTAATTACTTCTTTATAAATACGGTTGTGCAGTGTATTAAACACATTTTGTGACTGCAGGATTCTCATCAAATGGTTTTATTCAGTAAAAGTCTGTCTGCAGAGCAAATGAAGTCATTAGATGATTTTCAACCTTTAAAAAAATAGCAAAACAAGAAGCTTTAGACAAGTGACATTCATCAGCATTTGAATATTTAACACAAAGTATTTTTTAAATAAAATCATACAAAAAAAAAACTTAAGTTGGGTTATTTGACACAAAGTTTTTTTTTAATTTATATACACCGTTAAATTTTAGTCGTTTTAATCCCGCGGAGAGAAAAAAAATAAAAAATTACAAAACAATGTACTTTTTTTTAAAAACTCGAATTAATATACGCATATACGAAATTGATTTCTTTAAGTAAACAAGTCAATGACCTTGTAGGTAGTTGTCGATCATTGCGTACTAACTACCTACAGTTCATTGACCTCGATCAGCTGACGTTTAATTTCATACATGCGTAAATTAATGCGAGTTTTAAAAAAAAGTTCTTTATTTTTCATTTATATCTTTACAAATCGATAGGGTTTCATGTACCGAATAGACCCTCCGCGGGATTAAAACGACCAAAATTTAACGGTGTATAAGCGAAACACCATTCATGATTAATCACGAAATTCGGAAACTATAAGACCTACAAACTTAAAATTTGGCAGGAAGGTTCCTCATATGGTGTAGACATCCACTAAGAAAGAATTTTTCGATTCTTTCGAGTTTGTATGGAGAAACCGATTCTCACGCGGCCGAAGCCGCTGACAGAAGCTAGTAAAATTATATTAAAAAAATGAATAGTACATTATGTGGCCAGGGGATAAAATAGTGTCTTAAAGTCGCAGGCGACATGTTGAATTTTGATCGAAACGAAGATTGCTAAGTTTCAATCCCGAACGTAGTGAGGGAAATATATAATTAACTGGTGATGATTACTGTAATTTGCAATAATGTGTAATAAACATAATACAATACCAAATAGCGATTTATCGGAAACTAATATCCAGTTTCAGTGTAAACCCGCCCTAATTATCTAATGAGATCGACCGATCCCATTCCAGCTAATGACTTCAATCAAGGACCTAATTAGCGTAGGCAGTGGTCAAACAGTGTTCTCATAAGTGCACAAACCAATTAGGATCATCTCACATGTCCGCCCATAAACATCCACTAATGAACATAAGCCTATTCATCAGTAAACGCTTGATATAACAGGTCTTTTACCTATAAAAACGGATTGATTTGAAGTTATCTTTAGATTGACTCATTCAACAAAATAATACGGTTTTTTTTGCGGTTTTATTTCATACAAAAATGGTTACTAAGTACTGCGATATTACAGAAAATACAAAACACAAATATGAAGTTTATTTGAACTTGTAATTCAAAGCCAATCCAAAGATAAAACACTTTAAAGCAACCCTTTTTAAAAAAGAAAACGGCAATTTCATAGGTATATATTACAAGTGATACTATCTGCTGCCAGCGGCTTTGTCCGTGAAAGTTGAAAATTGAACCAAAGGAAAATACTCCCGGAAAAAAATAATTATCATAAGTGCTACTTCAGGACATGATCTGCTTGCATACCAGATTTCAACGAAATCCATTCAAAGATTTGAGCGTGATGATAAAACAAACATACACACAAACACACACACACACAACGCCTTTATAATATTGGTGTGATGACTGAACTGAGTAAACGCTCAAACTTGCTAAGAAAAGGAATCTACATTTCTTAGCAAGTTTGAGCGTTTACTCAGTCAGTCTTAGCAACTTTTGTGTTCAGTCGTGGTTCAGTCACAGTCATAATTGGTTTATAATCTTATTTAACAATAATTCTGGACACGACTCATATAGTCAGGAGGTTTCTTTCTCTGGAGCCCTTACCGCCAGTAGCTTGGACCCTGTTCCCAATACCGGTGGTCGTTTTTTTTTATATTTTTAAATGTTTTTTTTATTGAAATATTTAAAATTATAATTTATATGTATATTAAATGAATAAACGGAAATAATAAAGTAAATACAACTTATCGTTACTAAATAAGACATAAAACTGTGTTAGTAACACTTGATACAAACAATTAGACGTGAATATTAGACACTGCATTGGCTGGGTTTTTTTTTACGTGGGAATTCATCTAATTACTTTTCCGCTCTAGGACGGAACGGGAGAGCGTGGCAGACTGACTGAAACCCTACTCCTATGTTGCTTCGTTGCCTTGCATTCCAGGGACCCGGGTTTTCCTTTCAGAATGCCATGGCCCCATGCATAGTTCTGATAAGATTGCATTTTCAAATCTAGTGAGTTTTTGCAAAGTTTCTTACAGTTTAAATAAATCCATTTTGATGATTTCAACCGAAAATCACTTGCACTGCATGAATTCAGTATAGCATTTATTTTTATCTCATCACTATCCCTAACAACTTCTATCCATCATACCATACTGAGTATCTAATGCCACCTCCCTTATCGGTATTATTTATTTGCTTATAATGGTAATGAAATACTTAAACTTACTTACAAGGTTAAATATATAATAATGTTTCTATTTTTTTATATTATTAAAAATATAATTAATGTTTAAAAAAAATATATAACAATACTTTTAGTTTCACATGGTTTAAAAAAAAAATAACAATACTTTTAGTTTATGGTCACATTTCACAAAAGAAATCAACACATACATATTTACACATAGACAAGCAAACAAAACTTTCTTTCGGCTCGCGTTTCGGCTTTTTTTTAATTCTGCGATTTCTTCCTACATCGACAATCGCAGAAACTAGAATGAACAAAGATTGCCAGGATACAAAATGGGGTTATACCAGATGCAAATAAAAATTTATCAGTTAGTCACTTTCATTTCTATTACGTTAGTAATTAAATACAACGTTAAGGTCGGTTAGCACTTTCATTATTGCAAGTGATTAGCGAAGTACTGATCGTAACTAGTGCTTAAAAGGTTTAGCATAATGTTACAGTTCTTGCTACAGTGTTACCTTGTACTAATTAAAATGTAAACAGCAGTCAACATTCTATTTACTAACATTTATTTCTAGCTTAGGCTCTCGACACTATCATATATATAAATAAATCCCTATTTCCCTTGGTCACGCCATCACGCGTGAACGACTGGACTGGTTTTGCTAATTATTTTTTTGTTGTGTTTGTTATCGTCAAGAGAAGGTTCTTATGAAAGAAAAAATAGTGTAGAGCAGGGTAGAGTAGAGTAGGGCAGGGTAGAGTATGGTAGAGTAGGGTAGAGTAGGGTAGAGTAGGGTAGAGTAGGGTAGAGTAGGGTAGAGTAGGGTAGAGTAGGGTAGAGTAGGGTAGAGTAGGGTAGAGTAGGGTAGAGTAGGGTAAAGTAGGGTAGTGTAGGGTAGAGTAGGGTAGAGTAGGGTAGAGTAGGGTAGAGTAGGGTAGAGTAGGGTAGAGTAGGGTAGAGTAGGGTAGAGTAGGGTAGAGTAGGGTAGAGTAGGGTAGAGTAGGGTAGAGTAGGGTAGAGTAGGGTAGAGTAGGGTAGAGTAGGGTAGAGTAGGGTAGAGTAGGGTAGAGTAGGGTAGAGTAGGGTAGAGTAGGGTAGAGTAGGGTAGAGTAGGGTAGAGTAGGGTAGAGTAGGGTAGAGTAGGATAGAGTAGGGTGGAGTAGGTTAGAGTGGGGTAGAGTAGAGTAAGGTAGAGTAAGGTAAAGTAGGGTAGAGTAGAGTAGGGGAGGGTAGAGCAGGGTAAAGTAGAGTAGAGTAAGGTAGAGTAGTCAGTTGACAAGAGCGAAACCGCGAGCAAATGCTAGTAATATTATAAATGTGAAAGTTACTCTGTTTGTCTGTTACGCTTTCATAGCTAAACCGATTTTGGTTTGAACCCCAAGGATGGACATAAACTACTTTTTATTCGTTTCCGACCTTGACTTCACGCCTGCAATAATCAATATTCACTCTAGTGAAGCTTCCGGTAAAAGCACTAGCTTCTGCCAGCAGCTTAAATTATTATTTTAATTTTTCATGAATATTTAAATTATAAATCATTTTTCACGAATATTGTTGGTTGTGTTTTATACATTGGTAACATTTATGTAGCTTAAATCTAATGTTGAACCTACCAAGGATAATATTGTAGTTGTAGCATGTACAAATATGAATGCTATACTTATAAAAAACCGTATTGACGATAATCCTCTGAATTATGATCTTTGAAATGAATATTAGATTTATATTCCTACTTTAATGTAATAAGTTGTATAAATCGATAAGTACTTACTTTTATGACAATATTGTGTTTGACGTTTAACTGTCAAACCCCTACCCGTCGACCCTTATAAAAAGTGTGGTGTATTCCCGCTGGAACGATCCACTTGCTTCAAGCCCTAGACCTTTACTGACTACTAAAGATCACGTAAGTTATTTATTATCATATCTAAATTATTGCTATTGGTTTTATTGATTCTGTATATGTGTGTAGCGACATCTATGTCGTCACAAATGAACTAATCTTGCATCGCGCAAGTTAAATTCTCCGCACGAATTGAACTTATAGAACAGCCCGGAATCATCTACCTGGCAATAGCCCACCAGACATAACACCCGTCTGGTCGGAGGATCCTCCCTTTTCGAGGGAGGTATGTAAGACTTTACTCTCTGTTCCGCATACCCTCCAAATGTGTCATACTGTGGCTTTTGTTTTGGTATTAGGGAATATCTACTTATTCACCTTCTTTATCTTATTATTAATAAATGGCCTAAGACTATGTTCTATACATAGTATTACTTGTAGATGTTGTTGTAATAAAAAGTGATAAACCATAATTAGTGATATTATGAATGCTATATTTGAGTTACCATGGCGTTCCTTAGCCGTTCTTCTCCATGACGACTTAGCTTCCGAACAAGCCAGTAGTTAATTAGATAAATTGACAAGCCTACTTGAAATAAATATATAGTCTTGTCTTTCTGTGCTCCATAAAACCCTTTCCATACTCACCTCCATCATAGAAACTTTGATACTCAGTAAAAAAAAACACCATCTTGAGATATTAGTATGATGTGTATGTA
The DNA here is from genome assembly GCA_958295575.1 of Leucania comma. Classification (NCBI taxonomy): domain Eukaryota; kingdom Metazoa; phylum Arthropoda; class Insecta; order Lepidoptera; family Noctuidae; genus Leucania; species Leucania comma. Next base: position 11,872,683 of record OY282480.1, on the reverse strand, counting down.
GATATAAATATATAACTAACCATATAGTTACCTTCATACATCTAACACGTGCTCCATCGTCCACCACATTATCGCTCACCATGCGAGCCTAATAATTATTTTTTTTTAGCTGTAAATCTTTCACATAATTTAAATAAAACTAAATAGAAACATTTTGCCACAAACCTGCGCCTATGCGCAGCTCTGCTTTGTTCCAAGGCCGGGGTTGCTCGCTAGTTAACTAGAAAACCGGATTCACTTAATTAATCATGTCGGCTTTCCGTTTTACTCAAAGCGGGGAGGTTTAATCGAATCTTCGGAACCATCAGGGAAATGTGGTCGCAGCAACATAGTGCTATCGATGAACTGGTCCTAGTAATTTTTAATTATAACCTACTGGGAATCTAAATTTTTATTGTTCGAGTCTGCATAATGCCGAACAAGCTAAGTGGAATTCGAAAGACAGTGTGTGTCTGTTTATTTATTTATTAATTAAACCTTTATGCACTAATAAAAAACTATGTACGAAGGCGGACTTAACGCCTTAGACATTTTCTACCAGTCGACCTTAGGGTTGTGCAGAAACATAACATGGTAGGTGCAACTTATGGTAAACTAGATAAGAAATACAGTAACAAATATATACTTAGATACATACAAATTAATAATGATATTATGAAAAACGAATCCAACAAATCAACGCTGTGATGATTACTTTCCTTCGAAACCAACTTCCTGCGAATGTGTTCACGTGCCTTCACCTTAAAAGTGAACCGACTGGAAACCGTCCTGATGTTCTGCGGAAGCGCATTCCAAAAAGAGATCGCCAGCACAAAGAAGGACGTATGGATAAACCTAGAGCGATGTGTGGGACATTATAGTAGGCGATTATTGGTTGATCGAAGAATTTTATTATGACCAGAGCAAAGAAACTGAATATAAGAAGGAGAAGAAGGTTTATCCAGAAAAGAAAACAGGGTAGTCAAGGTTCTTAGCACTCTACGCTGACGGATGAGTAACCATTTTAAAAGTGATCGTTGCTCGGATACATGGTGGTACTTACGAAGGTTGAACACAAATCGAATGCAGTTATTCAGAAGGCGTCAAGTTGAGGTTTAGTTTAAGCTACGAACGGAAAGACTATGTTATCGAATAAGACAGGTAGAACAGTTAGGCCATCCAGCTTACTCAAACTATAGGGGCTTTCTACAATGATTTTTACCTGACCTTTCAAAGGATTAACTGCCACCCCAATATAAAAAAACCCAATGCGGTCTCACAAGTTTTTTATAGTTTTTAAATCCTGGTTTAGCTTCTCGGTAGCATCTGATATGTTGTTAACGCTTGACTCACAATAGAGCTGCAAATCATCGGCATAGAGATGATACGTACATAGAAAATCAGTGGTTATAAGATTAATAAAAACAGAAAACAAAAGAGGAGATAAAATACCGCCTTGGGGGATGCCAGCTAAGATCACACCACTTTGATAAGCAGTTCCCAGTGCGAACCAACTGCTGACAACCCCGAAGATAAGAGGAAAACCACTCCAGTACCTCCGAGGAGACCATAAGATTGGACAGGATCGACAGGAGGACATTGTGGCTAACGGTATTAAAAGCGTTGAAGAAGGAAGTTGATTAACACCAAAGTAATAACTTTAGTGTCTTCCTTTAAGAACACACAAGACTGGTCTGATAAAAGCTTATCTCTTATTTATATATTTTATCTTTTATTGTACTCCTTATAATGTTGACTGGATAAACATTTACAAAAACTAATAGTACAATGGGCGGCCTTATTGCATAGACTAGTCCCTTACAGACAATCTTAAGATGGACTGAACGAAATGAGATAGATTTCTTCTGTATTGAAATGACTGTCTCAAGACAAAGTGTAATTCTATCGAAAACGATTGTAATAGAATCAGCCTTATTATGTTCCCACTGCTGGGATCTGGAAGAGAAACTCATCCATTAACCGTGTGGCCTTTTCAAAATTCACCCCCCGAGGGGATGCAACGGGGTCCGAAGTTTGTATCGAAATATCTCTTTTCACATCGCTTCGCTTCGCTTTTTTAGCTTCTGTCAAGCTATTATATACCTTAACACTCACATAAAAAAATTTCAACTCAGAATCATATAAAATCAATATTTTATTTCTCTTTACCACCGCAACCTGTAAATTACAAGTTCGTGTTAAAAGTTCGATACAGTTCCTTAGAGAAACGTCCCAGTCATCCGCGCAGCGTCTCCAAAACTTTGATTATGTGAACTAATGAGGCCCAAAATTTCCGCGGCACGTACTCTATAGACTCACGTACTTATGGTACTTACCCCTCGCATACTTTAAATAAAATTATGCCAGCAACATCGAATCTTTGGCAATTTTCTTGACAGCAAAATACAAAGGCAACCGCAAAGTTTCCTACTTACACCAAGCTTTTTGCTTGGTGCTTACTGCCAAGTATAACATATTACAGTCTAGATCATGGAATCCTTTGAACTTTTCAGCATCGGTTAATCAAACTCTTAACTGGGTACTTGACTCGATTTACGGGAATATATACCCTATAAGTTTTGATTTCTTAGCGAGTGACGAAATGTACGCCTAAATGGAGCATCAACGACCTTATCTTTAGATTGCGTTGACTTAGAAGTTTTTCACAGCTGCTTGGGGTAGCAGACCCAAGTATTTGAGATTAATTGCAGCTTGATACCTCTACGCATTCCTGAGAAAAAGGGTTTTGACAGACGGACAACAAAATGGTCTTATAAGGGTCCATTTTTGTCAACTTAGGTAGGTACGGTACCCTACAAAGGACACTGAAACTAACATTCGCATTGCTATACAAGCGCCAATTCCCAGATTTCCCAACACATAAAAACTGGGGCTAGCACAAAATGAAATGAAACATCAGAATTAGCAGCAATAAAACGCCCACATTACTTCTTTAAGACTATATAACTTCACAATAAAGTGCGTTTATTGCCTTCTCCCAATCTACTTACGCGCGCCATCTTTCTTGCTTGCAGGGCTGCCAACCGTAATCGTATTTGCGCGGTCTCCGTCCAGGTAGTGCCAATGTTACCACAAACTACGAGTACTAAGCAACGTCTCTTAGAATTCTGAATTAGTCGCTCCAGTGAACACGAAAGAGCAACAAGTGTCTCTCGACCTCTTATACTGTGGGTTACTACTTACTAGGAAAGACGGAAATAGGTATTTACTAGGAAATTGTGTTTCTGCGAAAAACGGTTGTAAGTAATTCATTTATGATCACTAGAAACCTACCAGAGCAAAACAAAGAAAAACTATCACTCTTTCTTTCAAAAATTATGCAGAACTAGGATATCATATTACAAAAAATATATATTTGTAACTCTTTGTTTTCTTTCTTTGATTTTTAGTATATATACAAATATGACTATTTGGTGCTATGAAACTCGATTTTGAAAGCCGTTAAAACGAACTTCAAAAGATAAAATTAAGTGTGCGACCTTTATTTAATAAATACATACGTTCTGATTTGGATAGAGCTAATTCAAGTGCATGTTTTTCAGATTAGGTTTTAGTATACACTGGGATCTGATAAAGATCTTCTGTATTAGACGCTGGAACTCTTTAATGACTAACAGCAAATGACCCGCGAATGCTGCGATCACATGTATGTGTATTTTTTAAGTACTTTACCTATTTTATATTTTCACACAACATCACGCCGATACGCTCTTAAAAGGTATGTTTGTAGATGGGTACCATCGTTCACCTTAATTTTTCAAACAACACTAATGTTTAAATTGAAACATTGTGGGCATTTTGCCATTCCTGTAGGAATCTTACCGAAAACCTACTCAGAATTAAAACACAAAGCGAAATTACTTCAAAACCAAATCAAATCAAAATAATTTTATTTCACATAGGCCAACATGGGAACTTATAAAACGTCACAAGCTAGTGCACGGTTCCAAATTGGTCCTTTCCTATGAAGAAGAACTCCATGGTTACTCTTTAATCTGTCCTAGCTCAGAGGACACCGGTGTCCTCTCACATCCACGCCACTATAGGCCTTAATTCCGATGTTTAAAGTCTACTTTTGAATGAACAAGTTGGGTAGTTGTGGATCGAAGTGTTAAAAAATATGGCTTACATTACAATATTTCCTTATTACAGAATTCATAGATAAATTATGTACACACTGTGTAGGCAAGTCAATATTATACCCAAGAGCAAAACAAAAATAAATCATTAAAAAAAAGTGAGTTAAGTTAGGAAGTAATCTAAGAATTTGCGAAGTCTACAGTATTCTCACATTCACATTATGTAAAGAAACACCAGCTTTCTAAAATATAACAATTGTGATTTTTTTTCGTTTTGTTTCTAAAAGTTGGTTCTATTTTTTGTAAACCAGTTTTTGCATTCAATCATTTCTTTCTTTAATGGGAATACAATAAATCATCCGCTAATTCAAATCAATGTCAATAAGACATCAATGTCTTATTAGTAACATTACTGAGGTCTAAAAAGTAGTTTTAAACATGTCCTACTTCATGGCGATAACAAAAAAAAAATCATTATAGCATCAGATACCATCAAAAGCGTAGCTGAAAATCTACAGTACAGAAAACGAGACAATTTCTTTAAATCCACATCGACTCCCACATTTACAGCAACACAGTTGCTACCTACGTAGTCTTTTGCCATACAAAGTAAACAGAGGAACAAGAAATACAAACAGCGGTCGGTTACCGTTTGATCTGACGTTTTATACTAACGTATTGGTTTAGAAATCGCTCCAGTATAAATGTTAAGTAAACTACCTTTGAATGACACAAACAACTTACGGGGCTACTGGAAAACGTAGAAAACGGTCTAGTATTTTTCTATTTCCATTGGAATATTGACAGCAGTGGTGGCCGAATGGTAGCGGCCCCAAATTACGAGTTGTAGGTCGCAGGTTCAAACCCGGCCAGGCGCATTACTTTGTGTAATTTATTTCATCACCACTGCGCTCAATACGGTGAAGGAAAACATCGTGAGGAAACACGTCCACGGCATATCCTAGAACTAAAAATTCGAAGACATGTGACATTCGCCAACCCGCACTGGGCCCACGTGGTGGATTACAGCCCATTCCCTCTCCCAGAGAGGAGGCCTGTGTCCCAGCAGTGGGAACTTTAAAAGGCTGATGATGATGGTGATGATTGGAATATTACAAACGGTAAATATAAAAGCAGTGGCGTAGCTAGCCCCACAGGGGCCCCGTATCAAAAAAATTGTATTTTTTTTACAAATTATGGTTCACCCTACGCGCCGATTGTGGATAACATGTTGCGAATTTTTGCCTAGATCGTGGCCCCTGTAGCGCGGGGGCCCCGTAACTAGCGATCTCGGCAGACGTTTTCCTGCTTGCCAGGCCAATCCACAAGCCAGTGCCCATTTCTTGTCCAGGCAATTACTGTCCATCCCAGGTTGCCTGGAAGAGATCGCAGAGTGCGATAAGGCCGCCCATTGTATATGTGTGTTTTAGTTTTAGTTCCTTGTTTATGTTCATGTTATGGTGTACAATATCGTCGGCAAAAATATGAGAACCCGGCTGCAGGGCCACGTACAGGATTAAATTGTATTTTCAAACCATCCAGAGACCCAATTAGACACACACAATTTCGTCAAAATCGGCCATGTTGTTTAGCACAAGTACAGAAGAACTATACACCGTTAAATTTTAGTCGTTTTAATCCCCCGGTTAGTCGATCCGGTACATGAAAAACTATCGGTTTGTGAAGAGAAAATTAAAAAATAAAGTACTTTTTTTAAACCGAATTATTTTCGCATGTACGAAATTAGTTTCTTCAAGTAAACGTTAGCTGAGCGAGGCCAATGAACTGTAGGTAGTTAGTACGCAACGACCGACAACTACCTACAAGGTCATTGACCCTTTTACTTAAAGAAATTAATTCGAGTTTTTGAAAAAAAGTACTTTATTTTTTGTTTACAAATCGATAGTATTTCATGTACCGAATCGACCCTCCGCGAGATTAAGACGATTAAAATTTAACAGTGTATAATAATAATAAAACATTTAATTCAAAATGAGGACACACAAAAATTAATCAAAATAACTTTAATTTCGGAAGTCGGTGTTTCTCGGTATCGTTTGTTTCTTATTTAACACCAACTACCGAAATTAACGTTATTTTGATAAATTTTTGTTTTTTTTTTTTAATGAAGTTTGTTATTTTTTTTTGTAAATAGTTTTTTTTTTACTTTTACTGTATGTTTCGAAAGTACTCCTTGTGGCAAGTCGTTCAGCCGCGGGAAAAGAAACACTAAATTTTCACAGTGTATGGATATAAGATATAAATTAAATAATGAAGAACAAAGATATTACCGACGCGACGCGAGAATATGAGATTTTGCATTGAAATTCTTCCGTATAATTTATCCATAGATCAACGTCTAAAACTCATTTTTTTTACTGTATCATTTCATCTGCAGTCCCTTATGTTGAGTCGACGATAAATGAGCGTGAGGTTTTTTGAAAAAAAAAAAAACGTTTGAGGTTTATATTCCACTTCGTAGGCCATTAATTCAATTAATGATGATTTAATTATTCGATTAATCTGAATTTGAGTATTAAATGACTGAAAATATTTGGATTATCTACTCATCCTATTTCGTAAATGCATTGATAGCTTTAACTGCGAAAACGACAATCTCCACAGATTGGGGTTTTCGGATGGTTCTAATCTTCAGTGTTTGTGCGGCGTCTCTCCGCAGACCCTATCCAACTTCCTGTCCCACCTTCCATCCTGCATCACGTGCCCTATTACCTGTTCACGTAGGGACCTAAGACAGCATCAGTCGACGGCATGTCGTGGCCGAATAATAATTTTGCCATCGACACGCTAAGAAGAAGACTGCGAAAACCTTTTTTTTCTTTACCAATTGATTTTTTTTTACTATCACACAACGCTGTTTAGTCTCAAGCTAAGAGAGCTTGTGTTATGAGTACTAGACAATTGATAAACATGCTTATATATTTCTAAATACATATATATTATATATAAATGAACGCGATCATAACACAAACATTTGTCCTGGGTGGAAATCGAACACACTACCTCCCGCATAGCAGTCCGGGCCACTGACCACTAGACCAAGTCAAAAATGGTTAATTAAAGCTCTTCAATGTTTTTTTTTGTAATAGTAAATCTGAACAAACAGAGTAGATTTTCCGATCTATTAAGAATAAGAAGATCTGTTAAGAAAGTAATTTTTGTAAAATATAATGTTAGTTATATTATTTTTCTGATCAAAACCTTCGGTTCGTTTAGTTAAACATAATGAATTACACTATTTCCCGCCCCACCCAAGGGCGGGATTTGTCATTGGATGATTTTACCTACCCAAAAAAAAAAAAAATGGGCGTGGATGGCCAAAACCGAAATTAAGTATGAGAAATAGCGAAAAATATTCGAAAAGTTTCCACTTCAATTTTGACTAATACTGAAACTGCATCTTTCTTTTTTTTTAACAGTGCTAGCCAGTAATTGAACCAGTTGATTTTGAAAAATAAATGCTTATTATTTAACTATCCGATAGTGTCATAGTCATATTTCTAAAAAAATACGCTCTTTTTTTTTTACTTGTGGTTATTACATGTGGTTTTGATCCCAAAAAAATCCGGGCAAGTGCGAGTTGGAATCGCGCACTGAGGGTTCCGTAAAAACTTACCTAGATGTAAATAGTTCAAATCCCAAATTGAGTCTCGAAATTTTTTTCGTGTCGCAAAGTTTTTTTTTTTTCGTGACGAAACAACAAATTTATTTATTATTCATATATATTCTTTATTGTACATCACATAAACAACAAATATAGGACAAACATTATTTACTGTTTTCAGATTCATTCTTTTACTTGTACTCTGTCAACGGGAGGTGCGAGTACCCTATAAAATTTGATGCCTTGAGAGTGTCGAAATATACGTTTTTGATTATACGGCCACATCTTTTTTTTCGATAACTTAGAAGTATGATTTTTTCACGGCTTTAAAGGACCGCAAACCCGTATATTCGGGTTTTCAGATTTTTCCCTATATCTTGCTTCATGCCAGATTTCAGAATTCTAGATCAACGGGAAATACCCTATGAATTTTGATTCCATTGAGAGTGTCGAAATATACTTTTTTTGCGACATAAAAGGCCGTATCTTTGTTTTTTAACCGACTTCGAAAAGGAGAAGGTTATATGTTCGGCTGTATGTATTTTTTTTTATGTATGTTCACCGATATCTCGGTCAATTGTGGACCGATTTCGAATTTTTTGTTAACTTAGAAATTTTATTTTTTCACAGCTTCAAGTGATCACAGACCAGAGTATATGGTTTGAATTTCAACTCGATACATCCACGCGTTCCCGAGTTAAAGGGTCTTGACAGACAGACGGACAACAAAGTGATCCTATATGGATCCCGTTTTTTTAATTTTTATGTACGGAATACTAAAAACGCGCGATTCTTGCGGAAAAAGCCAATACTTCAATAATCCAACTCATTCTGAACAAATAGTAAACATAATAATAACTAACATCTGTTACTTGAATACCTCAGTGCTCCTTGCCCCTTAATCAATCCATCAAAATTGATTGATGTCTGACCCCTCTTATTTGTAGCATTATGCAGTCGATATCAATCAGAAATCTAGATTGATCTGATCAATTGGTTATTATAATTTGTTAAAGTGTAGGTACTTTGTAGGTTGTTTCTATACAAAATTTTGCTGACTGTGAATTACCTTAACTAATAACTGAATTTATTTGTTACTGGCTCCTGGTAGCGGTTTCAAACGCATGGAATTAGAAAGTTGCCCGAAGTAAACATACTCTCTGGATATCCGGGAAGAATCGCCAAATTACATGGCAGAGTGCGGCAAATTTTTAATACGATTTTGCGCGCTTCAAAACATGTTTGATGATTTAGATCAGTAATTCAGTCAGTTTCAGTTTTTGTTTTTTTTTATTACTTTTTTGCGATCTGTATTTTTTGCGGCCTAGTTTAGCTGCAACAATATAATACAAAATTAAAACTAAATTTCCGACTTCCTGGTAACGCAACCAGACAGTCGACATGTTTACACAGAACACGCAAGTCTTCTTCAGGTTGTAAATTCTACTAAATCTTTAGGTGTTCTTCCTCGCTTTAAACATCCCATATTCAAACTTTATCAAACACTCTTCCTTTTGAAGTCAGTTAAAACTCGAATTCAATGAACGGGAGATAATATTGAAGTAGTTAATTACTCGTAGTTAGTTATCTGTTCTCGTAAAGTTCAATCTTCTTTGATCTTGATGTAGTTGAACAGTAAGTCCACTATTAAGACTTCGTCTACTTGTCCCAATGTTATGCGTTCCTGGTACCTTGTAACTTCAACAAGTTTATTTACTGATAATGTAGGTTATAACAACAGATTACGGTAAAGTAATACTTGTAGTTATAATTTCTAGGACTGTTTAAGCTCTAATAAAGTTCTAAATTGACTATTGCCAGAGTTGCGAAAATTTTTGCTACCGTTACCTTGCGGAATGCAGAAAACAAAGGAACATACCACGGAGAATTCCAGGAAAGAAAAAGACCCTACAAGTCTGACACCTGAGTCTGAGCCTGATAGTCGAGATAACTTCCCACCTTAAAAAATAATTAAATGAACACAAGTGAGTACTTATATGACATTAAAAATCGGACATTCCGTCTCCTGTCACCTAAAGCAGGAGGAGCAAAAAAAGAAAAGGTAGTCTTGTTGATGAAAACTGCAAAACAAAAGCACTTTTAGCAACAACATAACAGTTCATTAGATTTACGAAGACCTAACTTCAATTTTAAATCACTGGGGTGTTCCCACTAAGAAATACAACCACGCTTGCAATGAAACATTAGTACGCCTCTCGAGTATTCTATTTCCTTCCATTCTAGTGTGTAGAACACGATAATTATAAAAGAATGTAATTCTCTTTTTCTACAGTCACATTTGATGAATACAGCCGTAGGAGCGGGCTTGCGGACGGCGGGTAGTGAGTAGCTCGCTGTCCGTTTGTCCGGTAACAGTCCTTGAGACGCACTGTTCTCGTGCGTCTCAAGGAGTTGTCAGCAAACTGTAGGGTCGAGGCCTAATCTTGGGCTCTGGGGAGGTATAAAAATGCACACCACGGCCCTGTATCTAAGGCAGGGAAGGAACAGGTTAAGTTTTTAGTCAGTAAGAGTCTGACACTATTTCCCGCTCCGCCCAAGGGCGGGATTTGTCATTGGATGATTTAACCTACCATAAAAAAAAAATACAAATGCAATTTTACTAACGAAACAGTCCGTTAGATTTAAGAAGACCTAAATTACTGGGTTGTTCTCACCAAGAAACACAACCACGCTTGCAATGAAACATTAGTACCTCTCGCCTGTTCCATTTTCTTCCTTTCTAGTATGTATAGCACAATATAGTAGACTGCAATTTCCTTTTTCTTGCCAACTAAATTAAAAAGCTTCAAGGCAAAAATTCCCAATTACAAAGAAGCCAAGAAATCACAACCACAATTTTATTTCATTTTAGCCCCTTTCTTTCTGACCCTACTGACCGCAGTGCTTAGTACAGTAGCACATATGAAACGCTAACTATAATAAGCGAGTGGCTCGAAGTTTCACAGGCATTGGTTAGGAACTTTCCACATGCACGGAGACTGTCAATAGGTCCCTCTGGCCCCACTGGGAGCTAATTTTAATAACTGCTGGTCTGGGTGTGTACATTTGAATTTAGCAATATGGTCCGCTCGTGATCCTTTGCTGTATAAAATTGATGCTGAACATTTTCCTGTAGCAAGCGGTTTTGAAATTGGTATTAGGTATGATTAATAAATAATTGGTGCTGTAATTTAAAGATGGAATTGATTTAGTCAGTAAAGTAGCTAGGCGTGGACGATGTGGGCCCTCGCTCACGGCCACAAAGGGGCCTCGTGCAAGCCCTCGCTTCTTAAAAACGAATGTTTTTTTTTTTATAACAGGTAGGCTCTCTTTTGACCTCTTTATCACCTGATGGTAAGCGGCGATGTGTTCGACCGCTGGGTTGCGTCAATATCTGTCTCGTTTTTTTCGCTTCGCCAACTACTAAATAAGTCCACGCCTCTGGGTTTGGTTGACATTTTTAAATGACAAATGATATTTATTTTGCAAACGAGTTTAAAAAAAATCACTCTTACACGGCTATTTTTTAGTCTGTTTTCTAGCCTAGAGGGTTTTTTATTGTTAATAGGTTCGCACTTGACCGCTATCTTAACTGATGGAAAGCGACAATGTGGTCTACGATGGAGCACGCTTACCTAGAAGTAACCTATTCACTCTTGACTTAAAGATTCCCAGGTTGTAGCCATCAGGAAACAGACTCCATCAGGGAATTCGTCTGTATACACGATGTAAGAACAATGAATGTGTTCCCAAAACGTTTTGTGCGTATTGATGGGATGTCCACCATGTACTGGTGGCACATTGCCATAGCCTATGTAAATGTCAGTCTCTTTTATTTAAAAACAAGTTTAAGTTAATCTGCCCTGAAAAATATGCAAAAACGAATTATTCATTTGTAATAAAAATCAACTAAAATCACTGCTATTGGAAATCACGACTTATTTTATACATAGCATAAAGTATAAAATAAGTCGTGTCCTAGTTCTTAAAATATTTCTTTAAATTCTTTAAAATTCACCCTTCATCTGAATTTCCAATCTCATGAAAAAATAAAATAAAAAAAATATTCACAATTGAAAATAAAGTTAAGAATAAAGACTTAATTGATAGGCTAACAACCGTTGTAATATACCCGAAACTAATTAGCTGGTACTCAACTTACTTAGGTACCCAAGTTATCAGATCTAGGTATACTAGAGCGTATGCGTGATCCGCTTATGAGAGATACGGCATAATCCCGATTGTTTGTTCTGTAATGTGCTAATTAATTATATTACATATTAATGTATTTTAGCTCAGGATTTCAGGAGTGTTATTGCATTCTGAATGATTATATGTTTATTATTTATTTGTGTTGAAAAAGTCGCTTTACATTTTAAATTGTAATTATTTTGATACAAAAGCTTGTTTATTTGAAAACAGAGGAATTTAGTTGATGAAATGATATGGATGTTTTTTTTTTTACATTACTTTTACATGCGTTTTTACATACTATTATTTTCAGTTTGCATAATATGATTAAGTTATTTATGCGTTGAGTAGTTTATAAGGTTATTAAAATTGTGAAACCTTTATTCGAATTTTTAAATAGGGTTACTGGTAATTAGTGTCCGATACTTAATCACGTGACTGTAGTCATTATAACAAACAACTTTTATTATGGGACCAAACATGAAATCGCGAAATAAATAAAATAAAATTGTAGAATATGAAATTTATATATTTTTTAATTTAGCCCATACTACTGTTATATATAAATTTATAATAGTAAAGAAAAAGCTCTGGCATCATAGAAAAAAAAAACCAGCTCCTGCAGAAACTAGATGTATCTCAAATTATCAATAATAGTAAGTAATTTTTTTTTTGGTACTGAATTTTATTTATTTTATTTATTTTTTTATTTATTTATTTAACAATTTGTACACACACATAAAAAAGGAAAAAAAGAATGAAGAATACAGATAAATAGGTACAGAGGTGATGCTTATTTCTAAAGAAATCTCTTCCAGCACACCTGCGAAAGGATAGTTTGAAAAAAAAGAAAAGTAGACACCGTGTGTAATAGTAAAAGGAAAATTAGTACACACACAATTAATTTTTTTTTTTTTGTCAGGTTAATATTGTTGTGATATAACACTGTAACGCTTTTTATAATTTTTTAATATTGTACAATAATGAACTAAATATTAACATTTGTACGCCTAATGGCAAAGCATAGAGAACCCTCAAAAATGTAACATCTCACACTCATGTGTATCTGTAACCTATGTTCTCTGACACTATTTCCCGCTCCGCCCAAGGGCGGGATTTGGCATATGATCATTTTACCTACCATAAAAAAAATCCTCAGACGATATGAGTCACTTGTTGCTTCAATTTTATTACAATTTTACAACGTATTAATGAAACTTTAGTCAAACGCCAACGACAGTTACATGAAATACTTTAGTCATATTAAAATTCTTCGAAGCTGAAATAAATTCCTTTGGTTCGTGAACATTGAAACCGAAACCTTTGTTAGCTGACATCAAAGACTAAAGTAGTTAGACTAGGCATTTCTCCTAAAACCACTTTTAATATAAAGGTTTTAAGCCAAAAATTTAAATCAGTCTGGATTCTAATTTATTTTGTATTATTTTATTTTCCATCGAAGGACTGAAACAATTTACCTGCTGCGGTCTTCCCATCCGATTATAATTTGGGTGTCTTCAAGGCTAGAGTGAATAGGCTCTTAATAAACTAGTGCAACTCACCTTCAACTATTGCGTCACTGCTTACCATCAGGGGGCTTTCTCTCGAGTTTAATTCCGATCGGTCGGCATTGGAATTGTGACGTTAGGTACTCTTGAATTCGATGCTAGCCCCCAGGTGGGACCGCAATCAAGCACTAGTCTATATCAAATAAAAAAAATATTAAATTTTTTTTTCTATAAAATTAAGTCTAAATCATGTGATGACTTTTAGTAGGGATGTTCCCTACTAAAAGTCATCACATGATTTATGCATGAAATGTTTTTATTTGCTAAATTAAATAAATTTTAACTTTTATAAATAAATATAAAAGAATGTTTAAATTATTTTTATCAACAATGAAGTTATACCTATAGCTTCAAAGCTTCTAATAAGAAAGAGAAGTCCGACGTGGACTTGACGTCAATGTTTATCACACTCATATAGCCGGTATAGAAAAAGAATTTGATGAAAGAGATAGATATAATATATCTGTCTCTCTGGTCATAAGTGTTACATTTCGTTTACTTTTCTACTAATTTTGATATGTATTTCAATGTTTTTATTTATTATATGCTTTATTGTACACCATTACATATACAAAAATAAGGAACTAAAACTAAAACACACATATACAATGGGCGGCCTTATCGCATTCTGCGATCTCTTCCAGGCAACCTGGAATGGACAGTAATTGTCTGGATAAGAAATGGGGCTGTCATTGGTGTGACAATACCAGTAACATACATATTTATATTACAATAGATACATAGATACCTATATACATATGTTATATAATATATACGTACATATTGATAACAATACAAAAAATTATATGACGACTAACAACATTCACAGCTACAGGTAATGTTGTTGTTGGTTAGAAAACAAATATTTTTTATGAATATTCCCTATTACATTACACACTGATTTATCATTGGTTGCTACACTTGCAAAAGTTGTATGTGTCTTCCACACACGGAAGAAAAATACGGACGAGAATCAACACATACATCTAAAATCAATTCACAGTGGTGAGATAGAACTACCACTCATGTATTTGTTTTTACAGGCTTTTATTAACTGGCAGTGTTTGTTTGGGAGGAATCTTGCAAGCTGTATTAGGACCACTTCCTTTTATCTTACAACGTTGAAATTTGACATGCTGGTTCAGTTCTGATGACAGTGGATTTTCATGAAAAGCATGATCTGAAATGGCATCCAGGATTAGTTTCAGATAAAAGAATTCTTCAACAGTTAACAGCACTGGCGTACAATTTTGTTTTCATATTTCATTATCATGACTAGACCTTTTTAACCTATTAAGTTATCCTTAAAAAAGAATAATTAACCTACTTGGGTACCTTTAATATGTAGATAAACGGTTATATCTCACGCCTGCTATGATAATAAGTCACCCCGAGGCGTAATGATGAAGCTAACGTGTCTGGAGATAAGCCGTGCTTACATATACGACTTATGTATTACGTTACAAACTTCTGCACCAACTGCTGCTGCTGTTCTGTGTACTGTTCTGTTCAAACTTTTGTGTGTATTGTCTGTGTTTAAAAATTTCTGCAATTAATAACTAAAAATTAAGTTTATGAAAAATAAGTTAGTATGGTAGTGGTCAGCAGTAGGATTTCAAACCAGTATTCAATAATTTAAAGTTTTCATCCCTTTTAAGTATGAATATTTGTATATAAATAGCGGTCCCGAGCCGTTAGGAAGAGTTAGGTGACAAACAAACGTACAAAAGAATTATACACCGTTAAATTTTGATCGTTTCCGATCCAGTACATTAAACACTATCGATTTGTAAAGATAAAAGAAAAAACTAAAGAGTTTTAAAAAAAGTACGGTATTTTTTAATTTTACCTTTATAAATCGATAGTGTTTCATGTACTGAATCGACCCTCCACGGGATTAAAACGATCTAAATTTAACGGTGGATACATAAATACACTATTTCCTTTTTTTTATTCTATTTCACCTGAATTTTTAACCTAATACCAGCTAAATATTATCTGCCTTACATTTTTTACTACAGAAACCGTGCTTATATTCCAATAACTTTTTAATCCGAAAAAAAAAAATATAGCAATAGTACATTGATAGTTCTATCAGTAAAAGAATTTTCGTAAACTGACATGAGACTTCTTTTAAATAATTTATATACAAACGAACAAAAAAGTTAAGCTTTTCATAACGTAATTTTAAACGTAGTTACAAAAACTGACCATATTAGTTTAACAGACTGCAACATTTATTTTATTTTAATTGTTTTTAAACTCAATACGATAAATGCATATTATAGAACATAACATATTCTTAAACACTACAGACCAGTTTAAAACTCAAAAACAAACAACAGTCTAGCCCACCACAGCTTAACCAACAAACACACCCGAGCTCCCCCGGCTTTATATCTATTTTTATTTCCCAGTGTGTGTACGTGTCCGACCGTATCTTTCCGCGCCACGCTAACAGCCCCGGGCACAGCGTGATGGGCTTACGGGTAAACTCGATGCAATCTCTGTACTGTACCGACCGCGTTAGTGCAGCTAAATGGAGCTTGTGCTATTTATAGATAGCTATATATACGCAACAACACAGAATACTTACTTAGTTAATATTAGTATGTGTTTTTGTTGAGAGTGTGTGGTAGGAATGGTTTACTTGCGTAGTGAGAGCTTTACAACTCTAGGGACGGTCAAATAAATTCCCACCACAGATATGTCGAATAGTACATATCTGTGATTCCAACGATATACAGTAGACTTCAAGGCTAGAGTGAATAGGCTCTTAATAAACTAGTGCGCCTCACCTTCAACTGATTGCATCACTGTTTACCATCAGGTGGGATTGCAGTCAAGCAGTAGTTTATATCAACTACAAAGTAATAATAATAAACACACACAAACTATTTTTATAGTATATATATAAGGTATGGTAGGTAAAATCATTCAATGACAGATACCGCCCTTGGGCAGAGCGGGAAATAGTGTCAGACTCTTAATGACTAAAAACCTACCCCGTTCCTTCGTTGCCTATCATACTGGGGCTGAGCCTTCCTCTCAGAAAACGGCCCTTGACCCCAACAGGCCTCGACCCTACCTGCCTGCAGCTAGCAGGCTGGGCCTCTACGGTTCGCTGACAGCTCCTTGAGGCGCGCGGGAACAGTACGCGCCGTCGACGACTTGGTCTCGGTCCGGTCGGTTATCGGACGATCGGACAGCGTGCTACCGGTACACGGTGGCCGGAAATCGGGATCGGAGTCCTGGCGGCGTCTGGGGCGAGCGCCCCGTTGCCTTGGCCTGATGCGGTCGGCCTCCTCCTTTACTAGCATTACTGCTTCGCAGAAGGAGGCGACCGCCTGCCATCCCTCCTCAATCCAGACCATGGCCTGAACCAAGGTCCGGCGAGAGAGATCGTTGCTGCTGATCGCCCCCACGGGGACACGGCCATGCTCTGCCCAGGCGGGGCACACCTCTACAGTGTGCTCCACCGTGTCCTCCGACAAACAAACTGTTTAATTTTGTTGAGGTCTTGTCAGTTATTAATTGATTTGTTTTGTTTTTGAACACAGAACGTTATCTTTATTATCCCGTTAATTTATTTTTTATTCGAAACACACAATTTTCATCCAAAAAATCGACTGGCATTTGCAACAAACGAAGCATTATTTTACTCTTGTTATTCAAAATGAACCCACGGGTATTTCTTTGCATTCCTTTTTATTTACTTAATCCTACTACTATGTCGAACTCACGATAACTTCTTATTGAGAAACAGAACGTGACCGGAATATTCTGAAAACAAAATCTGTAGATACTTTGATTGTGTTTAAACCAGATATTTTCTTTTCTTATAAACTTTCAAACAAATATACATTGGTTTAATATATTCGATTTTGCAAGAAATGAGAACGAACTTTTCGGTTACGTGAAATCTTGGCGGAGCATGGACTTATGGCAATTTGGTATTCGCTGAATATTTCAAGTTGTGGTTGAATTAAATTCATAAACATACTACAGTTTTCAAATTATCTTCATCATTAACACTTTCTATACGCACTTTAAAATATCAATATTATGGTGGTCTCAGTGTGACCTTGGATATGAAGTAAATCTTCCATAAGTTGTCATCATTTAGGAAGTCAAAATGGCGAAATTTCTTTTACATATTTTGTCGCTGGAAAATTGCAGACTCTTTATGATTGGAATAAATATTCATTAGATTATAATTTTTGGATATATTATTATAAAATCGTTTTGTATATGATAAATCATTTCTAAATTCACTAGTTTCTAACATAACCGTTTCTTATTTAGAAAAAAAATAGTTTATAATTTCTAGCGAAATATTATCTTACGGGGTTTTTTTTTCTGGTGACATATTCAAGGGCAACTTTATTTACATAAAATACAGTAACAGATTGTTCTAAGAAAATGGATTCAAAAGAAAACAGATTTAATCGAAAAAGCTTCTTATTACTACATTGCTAAAACGGTGTAAGGGCCGGCCATTTTTATGCAAACAAAAAACCCTTATTTAAAAGGCGAAGGAAATCAGTTCTTAAGTTTAGGGTACCGGTGTTCTCCGGTAATTGGGATCGCTACGCTAAATCTGTGTTAAATATGGGTATTGGATGCCTTTGTTGAAGAATAAGTTTAAGATTTGGTTTGTTCACTGAAAGTTGACTAACTTTAGGGTACGTTTTCACTGAAACGGAGCCGGACGGAGTGAATTTAAGTGTCGTGCTATCCGCTCGGTACCTACCCGACTCCGTTCTGTACACTCCACTTATACTGTTTCCACTGATGCGGAATGGAGATTTCAAGCACTGTGATTGGACTATTTTTGATCCGCTCCTTTCCTCTCACTAAATGTTAACTATAAAGGTGAGTCTACGCTAGAGGAGCCGAACATGAGCAAATTGTGGACGTATAAGAAATCTCCAACGATCATTGTCTTTGAACGTGATACGAAACCCCTCAGGGCTCATCAAAGAACCAACAAACGATATCATAAACAATAGGCGGACCACAGTCTAGCACAGACCAAACGCTCGAAGCGGTGATCGGATCGTGCTCAGCGCCTTTAGTGTAGACCCACCTTAAGTGAGTTAACTTAACCTTGAACTTCAATATTTTATTAGAGTTACGCATTTACACAGAAACCTTACATCATAAGTCATAACCTAAGGCGATGGAGTAATAAAAGTAATGAAATGGTCGTATGCTAATAAAACGGCATTACCGTAAGGCTCTTATTTACATAGATACATGGTTTTATGTAATAAGACGTACAGAAATAAAAGAGATATAAAAGGCAGCCAGTCCAGCTTTTATTGATATGCCTCAGATATCTAAATTGCGATTTATCGATGTGTTCCTAAAGGTGTCTACACACCTAAGTCGCCGGGCCGCCGTTACAAACCTACCAACTGAGTTAGTGCCGGCGACTTTAGAAGTTACGAGCAGAAATATTTTCCGACGGCATGAAAGTCGCAGCATGCAGTGTGCGCGTGTCTTTCGAATTATTACGACGTTTCGTCGTCCCATTACATAAAGTTCAAGTCAGTACATAACATAGACACGTCACTATTCCTTAAAATTAAGCGGCCAACTGAAAAGTGGAGAGGGTCGTACCGCCAGGCCGGGTAGACGGCGCGGGCGCAAGCTCTGTACATATGTATGTATGTATGTATGTATGTATGTGAGTATGTTCATCTGTTCCCTCATAGCTCCTAATCTACTTATCGGAGCTCAACGTATGAGGTATCGTTAGAACCGTCTTATTTGTTCGCTGAACATAGGTTACGTAACGTGTCATAAAAATCTATGTGGCACCCTATAGCGGACAAAAAGTAATGTGTAAAAAAATAAAAATGATATAATTATGCCGTGTTTGGTATCATTAGAAAGGGCTTGACTCGCAGATTACCAAAATATCATTCAAATTTAAACTAACGCCCTGTAGTGGACAAAAAGTCATGTGTTAAAAAAATGTTAAGATAAATACACCGTGTTTGGTATCATTTGAAAGGACTTCACTTGTACATTTCCAATATATTGTTCAAATCTAAAGTGACACCCTCTAGCGGATAAAAAGGCATGTTTTTCAAAAAGACGTTAGTATAAATACACCGGATTTGATATCATTTGAAAGGGCTTCACTTGTGCTTATCAAAAATATTATTATCACAATACAATATGGCGCCCACAAGCGGTCAAAAAATTCGAAAAAAATCGTTTCTACACGATTTTTTTCGAATTTTTTGACCGCACAGTGTTTTAACACCAAAATAGTTTAAATAAAAGAAAGGAAAAAACTAAAACCCGACTACGACAACAAAAACCGCTAAAAAGTATGAAACAAGATCTTTGGAATACTGAAATAAACGACACTACCTTCCGAACAAAACAAAAAGAAAAGCCGTAGTCACCCGTTATTAAAGTGTTATGGTTGGTACGTATACCTATGGTGTATTCTAGTGCTTCTAGATATTGAGATTGATAGAACATACGGTTTTCCCGAATTTTAGTTTTTCAATTTACTTTTAGTCCAACGATAATAATTCAAACGACCGGTCCTATGCGTTTCGCATTGATCTGATTTTCGCGACCCTTACTAAGTCGTCGGTCCACCACGTGGGAGGTCTTCCAACGCTGCGTCTTCCAGTACGTGGTCAAGACTCCAGATCCTTTCGTCCCAATCGCCCATCTGTTCTGCGACCGATGGATCCGAGATGTACAGGACTAGTCATTATGGTGACATTTAAAGGAGGCCTATATCCAACAGTGGATGTTATCAGTATTATTACTTGGCATCCCATGAAGCAGAGAATTAAATCTCACTCTGTGTTAAAGATTTTGTTACATAGGAGAATAGATTTATCAAGCAATTCTCAACTGGATTTTTAAACTAAAAATTATTCTCTGTACTCACCACTTTACTTAGTTCAAAATATCTGACCACCATCACAAAGGAGGATGCCATTTTTGAGCTCACCTTCCAATACCAATCCTTCCTATACAACCACCTTCAAATAGCTATGTATGGTATAGGTATCTTCAAGCTGAACAAAACGTACTATGGCACCAAGTTCCAAATCTTAGTCTGTTAAGAATTATTCTAGGTTTAACAAGTTAATTTTGCCAATAACAAAGTATGAATAGTGCGCGACAAATAAGTTTAACCAAAATCGCCGTCGTTGCTATGGTTATGTGCAACCACCCCCCCCCCCGCAACTCGATTGAGGTGAATATCTGTTACTGCTGGTTACTGCACATTGAAGGTCTATCGCCATTTTGGTTAAATTTATATGCTGAATACTACTTACTTGGTTATTGGCTAAACTAACATGTCAAACCGAGAATAACTCTGTATGAACTAAGATTTGGAACTTGGGGCCATAGTAACTTTTATTCAGCACAAAATTACCTATCCAACGATAAAACACACATAAGTAGCTATTGGAAGTTGGGCCCAAAGTTCATAAAAAACTCTGGCATCCTCCTTTGTTGGCACTACAGTCTACCAATGTACTCACTTCGGGGAACAATTTATCAGGTGAGTTCAATTCAATAGAGTTCAAAGTGTTTGTAGAGAGACGAATTTGAATTTACTCAGCCAGCCTACATGAATTGGCAATCATTTAACAGAATACAGTTCAGTGTGTTTGTAGATAGTCGATCTTTGAGTAACTTTGACGTACCCAGCCAGCCCACATAAATTGGCAATTCCTAGATAAATGGATCTAGAATTAACTAGCATTTTGATAAAGTCGTAGTGGATCCATTTATTCAAGCCTAGTGGTTTATTTAATGATAATTCTCTCGAA
Organism: Leucania comma; assembly: GCA_958295575.1. NCBI lineage: Eukaryota > Metazoa > Arthropoda > Insecta > Lepidoptera > Noctuidae > Leucania > Leucania comma. The sequence goes on along the minus strand of OY282480.1, from coordinate 11,851,400 downwards.
GACCTTTGCTCGGATCGGATCCTAGCCTCGATCAGTACCTACTCGTAAAATCAACAATCTGTAAATCATCAAATAACAAGGATAAGGTTTTTTTTTATGGTAGGTAAAATCATCCAATGACAGATTGTCATTGGATGATTTTACCTACCATAAAAATCAAACATCCCTTGGGCGGAACGGGAAATAATGTCAGACTTTTACTGACTAAAAACCTACCCCATTCCTTCGTTGCCTATCGTGCCGGGGCCGGGCCTTCCTTTCAGAAACTGACCCATGGCCCCAACAGACTTCGACCCTGCCCGCAGCTAGCAGGCTGGGCATCTACGGTTTGCTGACAGCTCCTTGAAGCGCGCGGGAACAGTACGCGCTGTCGACGACTTGGGCTCGGCCTGGTCGGTTACCGGACGATCGGACTGCGTGCTACGGTGGCCGGAAATCAGGATCGGAATCCCGGCACGGCTGGGGCGAGCGCCCAGTTGCCTTTGTCTGATGCGGTCGGCCTCCTCCTTTGCTAGCATTATTGCTTCGCAGCAGGAGGCGACCTTCTGCCATCCCTCCTCAGTCCGGACCATAGGGTTGAAAACTCACAATACTGGTAGGTTAAGTATGTAGATATTTGAAGGCACCTTTACTTTTCGAGCGTAAAAGAAAACTGTCCAATCAAGTTAATAATTTTGTATGGAGAAGCCAATTTTTTTTTTTTGTTTCCAAAAAAGTAATCGGAAGGTTAGTCAGGTTCGTATACTAAGCAAGCCCTAAAAATTGCAGTGACCTGACCCTTGCACCCTGTATAGCTCCACTTTTTTAACCGTTCAGTTAAGTTCATCAAATAAATCGAATTAAGAGCTCCTGGTAGGGCCGCCTAATGGTAAAAGATGTCTTCATCGGCGAAATATTTTTATTAAATCATCGTCATAGAAAAAGATCAAGAATGAAATCGTTTTTTCTTTAAAATATTCAGTAGAAAGTAGATAAATGATATTTATTTTGTAAGTAAGTTTTAAAAACACTTTTACACAATACTTAGTTTTTGAAAAAAAAAAACCTACCTGCTTTACTCGGATCTGCAGGCATTACATTTCTAACCGTTAGTCTCAGATAAAGGTAATCAATCGGCTGCAGTTTCGAGAGTGAACTCTCTGATTTTGATAGTGAGTACTACATGGGCTTATCATGGCCTAGGTTTTGTCCACGTTCATTTCAAGTGATCCTCAAAGAGAACCATTCTTTCGAAAGCTCTGTTGAGGTTAACCATAGCCTAACCCATGGCTACCACATTGTCGGTAAATCGAAGGTTAGAATCACTTGCAAGCCTTAATTATAAGTTTATCACTGAAGTATGCCATAACAACACCATGTTCTTTATCTATTTTTTGACAATAACTACACCTGAAAGAATACCACTTGTCCCTGCCCTCTTGTACATTTTCGGAACCTATTAAAACTTGGATCACACATCGGCCTTTGTACAGGATCCAATTACTAGTGGGAAGCATTCCTTAAATCTGTCGTGATGTGCCTACTAAACCTTCATGTAAATGGGTCTCTGAACTTTACCGTCGTAATTTATTGTTATAAGTACGAAAAAAAAACACACAGGGTAACGAACCATTTTAATAAATGAAAAATATTCTGTAATAATAAACAGCAAGACATGAAAAATTTTCTAGATACAGTGTACAGTGAAGGCAAGCAATAGTTTGTTTTTGTTTATTAAAGGCCTGTAAGATTCAAAATGCAGACACCAGAATCTAGTACTAAACTATTTATTTATTATTTCATCAGTTATGTAGCAGTATATACAAAGTCAAATATCGATAGCTTTGAAAACCTTTACAACGTAGTTGAATGAAACAGTGGTTTTTAGTAAAGGCTTTTTTTTATTTGAAAAGCGCCGTCTGGTGGCAAAACGGAAAGGTTACATTTCTTATACCGCGTGTGTTTGTTCACAATATACCTACTCTAAAAGTACTGATCAGATTTTCATACGGTTTCCATCAATAATAGACAGAGTGATTATGAAAAAAGTTTAAATGTATAATACATGCATATTACAGTAGAGAAAAACTGAGAATTTAAGTACGGCGAATATCTACTGTTAGGTTTAATTTAAATCGAAATTAATAATTTATTTTACTGGCAACATTTAAAAATATTAAATTGGTGCAGATCAATTTAATTGTAATGGCAACACCGAAAACGGTAATTTGGAAAAAAGACGCGGCAACGCTCTCTTTCGGTTCCAGCTGTCATAGGAAAAAGACGTGCTCCGTGCTTGAGTTAGTGTAAGCGGAGATACAGTTGGATATCGGTGTTCTACTGTATATTAGGTACAGGTAAATTAATAGTTATGAATGATTGTAAATTATTATATAGTAAATGCAATATGAATTGTGGAAAGTAAAAGATGTGATTGTGTACCGTATATCATTTGGTTTTATAGTACAATGGAAATAAATGAAATAATAAAGTGTTTTAGTGTTTTCTATTATTATATCCTGCCCTTTACATTTGACATCTGTAGATTCAAAGAATAAATCTTTAGTTTTACATAGTACCCTCACACATAAATATTAGAAATAGAATTAAAGTAACTATTATATGAAGTGTTGGAAGTAGATTCTTACACTACGGTATGGACTAAGCGTTTTGCCTCGTCGCGTACATCGAGAGACCGGAACAGTTTGGTTGCTGCGGTCTTCCCGTCCGATTATAATGTAGACGTCTTCAAGGCTAGAATTAATAAGCTCTTAATAAACTAGTGCGCCTCACCATCAACGATTGCATCACTGCTTACCATCAGGTGGGATTACAGTCAAACACTAATTACAAAACCTTTCATTCAACCTTCTATCCATATTCAAGCGCTGAAAGTGCTGAAACTGTTTCTTGATTAAATTGTGCTAAGCGATTTTACTGCTTTTTTATGAGGCACTGTTCTTACTTAAGTAACCTTGACACTTACACAAACAAGGTAATTTATTGAAAAGTCTTTTAGTGGAGGAAGTTTTTCTGATCTTAGTTGTGATTTATAGCAAGGATAATTCACTTATTCAAACAAATTTTTACTGATGTTCTGAAGACGAAAGATTTGCCTGCTGTGGTCTTCCCATCCGATTATAATTTAGGTGTTTTCAAGGCTAGAGTTAATGGGCTCTTAATAAACTAGTGCGCCTCACCATCAACGATTGCATTTCTGCTTACCATCAGGTAAGATTGCAATCAAGCTCTATTTTTTTTCATCATTACATTATCATTACAAATAAAAATACAAACTTGGAATAATACTACTCTTTGCTCTTTATTATTTCATTATAGTATAGGTAGATAAAACCATGAAACTGGCACTTGATAAAAATCTTATTATATAGAAATTTCAAAAACACAAAGAGGCTGTCCAAAGTAACTAAAGTAGGAAATAAAAGCACCATTAATGTCAAATTGTATTTTGGCCAAGTAGGCACTTGGCAGATTTGGCTGAATGGTTGATTCACTTGACATTTTGACTTTAAAATAATAAAAAAAATTCTTGAATCATTTCGAACCCAATTTTACTCCTGTATTTTTGTTTAATTCTTATCTATTTTGTTTCAGGTAATCCCACCGTTTGTGTTTACTACTTCTAGAGGTTTAGCGACTCGTCTACAGGTAACAATTACGTGGTAATAATATAGAATTACAATGAACAACTATTAAAAAATCGTTCCAACTCTATACACACACACACACACACACATGAATCTGAAATTAAAATTAAATAGATTGCTTTCGTAATAATCTTGACTAGGAGTGGCGCATGTACCACATTTTCCAATATGGGTTCATATTGGAAAATGTGGTACATGAAAAAAAAACCGGGAAAGTGTGAGTCAGACTTGCTCACTGAGCGTTCTGCTCCATACAAACTTGGTAAATTGCGATTTACGATTTATGACGTATTAAAAAAAAGAACTACTTACCGGTGGAAGTTTGCATGGTTGTGTACATCATACATTTTAGAAGTTGCAGGGAGGGGGGGGGGACACATTTTACCACTTTGAAAGTGTCTCTCGCGCTAAGTTCGCGCTTCAGTTTAGAAAATAATGATATTAGAAACCTCAATATCATTTTTGAAGACCTATCCATACGCGTATAGGTTTGATGAAAAAGAAAATTTTTAGTTTCAGTTGTAAGTATGCGGAAACCTCAAAATTTGTTGTTTTTTTTTCCTATTTTTGTGTAAAAATCTTAATGCGGTTTACAGAATACATCCACTTACCAAGTTTCAACAGTATAGTTCTTATAGTTTCGGAAAAAAGTGGCTGTGACATACGGACGAACAGACAGACGTGACGAATCTATAAGGGTTCCGTTTTGCCATTTGGCTACAGAACCCTAATAATAAAGTGGTCATGATGTGCCACCAAAGAATTATGACTTTGTACCTTAATGGACAAACTTTGTAACTAAATGCTAATAACTCTTAATTTGTAACCCGCAATTCGTAAAGAAAATATAAAATTAATGTGATTACAGCAGTATCAAATCGTCACCATATTGTACATCTTACACTGGCGTGCCATAGATTCACCATCCCTGACTTATGCGTATGAAGTAGTCATGGCCAGTTTCCTTGTTAAGAATTGCTTAACCCTACTGTTTTAGCAAATGATGGCCGTTTTGCAGTGTGCAAAATATGGCTTAATAAATAAGACGAAGTCACAGGCAAAGTACTCGTGTATTTAATTAGGTATTAATAACATAAAGTCTCTATGTGCTCACAATATCAAAATCTAAAATAAACTTAATATGTTACACCTACAAGCTTCTCAAAGAGAAGTACTTACGACTATATTCAGAACCACTATTGCTTTTCCAAGTATTTTCTTAACAGCAATAATGTAGATACCTCATTAATATCTCTACGATTCACTTAATTATTTCATACATTTCGAACGTGTGTGAATTAAAATCGTAATTATATACAACTGAGTTCGATATGCTGTATTGAACACACGTTCAATGTAGATAAGGGAATTATTATTATATTGTACAAAGGACGGATCATACAGAATGCATGGCATTTTCATAGGACGCTTTTTATGTGACATATGAGTAGCTTGTGGTTACTACGAGTATAATAATATTCGCACGGGTGATTCCCTATAGGTACACAATTTTAACTGGCCTGTTGGTCTAGTGGTTAGTGACCCTGACTGCTATGCCGGAGGTCGTGGGTTCGATTCCCACCCAGGACAAATGTTTGTGTGATAAGCACGATCATTTGTTCGGTGTCTGGGTGTAATTTATCTATAATATGTATGTATTTAGAAATATTTATGTATGTTTATCAGTTGTCTAGTACTGATAACACAAGCTCTGCTTAGCTTGGGACTAGACGACGTTGTGTGATAGTGTGTGTGATATTATATATTACAATCGCTGTGGTATGGTCCTTGTTTGAGCAGTGAGTACAGAAATGCCACGGCGTAGCATTCTCACTTTCACCAGGCAGGTCCTCATCAGATTTGTGTATTTCTGGAGGAGAAAAAACATCCGAATGTCACCATCGTGTGGGTCGGGTATCCTCTCGCGCCTGGCCCTGGTTTCACCATGGTCTGGAACGAGAGGCATCGAGAAGCGGTCACCTCTTTCTGTGAAGCAATTGACCACTTCCTACGAGCACGGTTGCTAGGGCCTTACCACACGGTTGCCTAGGGTGAAATGTAGCCTTTCGCTACATTTCACCTAAATCCGTTCCACCGTTTAACCGTGAAAGAGTAACAAACATACACACACACAAACAAACACTCGCAAACTTTCGCCTTTATAATATTAAACGAAGCAATGGTAATAGATAGCGCAATCACCAATATGCAAATTCAACTTGTAAATTAACTTGAGGCAGGCCTCAAAGTTCAGGCAATTAAATATTCTTAAGTAGGTTAGCTATTTATCATGTCAACTCGAAGTGATAGATCGACATAGTCAGGGAAATTTAGTGAGTATCGCCTTAAAGTAGAATGTTACTTGTTAAAAATGGTCTTTAATTTGTCTATGTGACAAATAATTTCACCCATAATGAAGTTTTTAAGATTTTTTTTTTTAAGTTAATTTACCTCTAATTTTCGTTATCGTGAAGAGGATGATAAAATCGTTGCCGATCAAGAACTGATATCTGTAATTTTGTATCTATAAAATTTTTTAATTTCCACCTGTCAAAATGACATATGAATGGATGGAAAGTGAGAGGGAGACCAAAGAAAAGTTGGAAGGGTTGTGAGAGGAGTAATATGAAAAAAAAGGGAACCGGTGATTGAGTGACGGTAGCCAGGACAGAATGGTGGGTAAAAGGGGTTGCGCTAAGCCCAAATAACATGACTAAGGCAGGAAGATGATGATGACATGTCAAAATGACATTATAATAACATTTAACAGTTGGTTCGGTAGCAGCAGTACTATTTTAAGCAATATTATTTAAACAAACAGCAGTACTCATTACATATTATTACTTGCAAATCAATAAACCAATCGTCAAAGAAAAAATTGTGGACCCAAAGATTTTTTTTACTCCATTAAACCTAGACCAATATATCAACTGCAATTTATATACATATGAACATTCTGAATCATATTACAACATAAAGTTAAAACGATAACTTGTAGGTACACTACGATTATTTGAAATTTTAATATTCCATATGCTATAAGATTATACATAAATGGAAAAAGTAAAACAATATGCCCTGTAAAACATTCGTATCAAAGTAGCTAGCCATTTAAATGATTCTTTTGCAAGAGTAGGTAATGCAAAAAAAACAAATCGAAAGAAAGTTTAAAAAGTTTTCCTTAAAAAAGATTAATTCAGTATCCAATGAAAAGAAGACGAATTTTTTTTTCGTTCGTAATTAAAGTGTTTCGGTGGCCTTAGAGACAGATAAAAGCCGGCCAAGTGTGAGTTGGATTCACGTACCGAGGATTCCATACAGACTTACTATCATAAACTATGATAGTACCAAACTAGATTGAGTGATAAGCCTAACTTTGCTGTTGGAAAACTATTGTTCCATACATCGACCAATATTGGTATTAGGAATCTATACTTATAATAAATCTGTAGAAGTAAAAATTCTGTACATTGAAAATATCAAAAAAATAAATGGCAGGGGGTGTTACTAGACCGACACCGAACCCAAAAATGTGATTAAAAAATTTTTTGTCTGTCTGTTTGTTTAGGCATCACGCAAAAACTACCGGTTCGATTACGATGAAACTTAATATAATTATTCTTTAATATCCTGGGCACCACACTGGGTACTTTTTATCCCGGAAAAGTATATACAATAAAAAACAAACTTAATTTTGCGGTTCGATCCCTAGACCCGATTACTGTACCAACCGCACATAATAAGTTTGTCGTAGGTTACGTCACCCATATCTATGGTAATTAGCCACAAAGAGCCCGCGCCGGGACAGAAGTCTTAATAACGATATGCTCGATAGATAACATTCTACACAAATAGCACTTTACACAAAAAACTCATTGATAAGTTTCGTCGTTCACGCGAACGAAGTTGCGGGCACAGCTAGTTATAAATAAGTTTATAGGTAATCACAAAAAAAAAATGTGAATGACGTACGGCGAGTATCCACCCATACGTTGTTAAAGCCTCTACGGTCCGGACTAAACGTTTCGCCTCATCATTTATACTGCACAATTACTGTACAATTTTCCTGATAAGGTCTTCCCATCCGATTATAATTTGAGTGCCTTCAAAGCTAGAGTGAATAGGCTCTTAATAAACTACTGCACCTTATCATCAACGGTTGCATCACTACTTACCATCAGGTATTGCTTCTAATTAAACGAGAAGTATTCTATAAGTTTTAGTTCCCATGAAAGTGTCAAAATGTGCGGCAAAACGGTCGTATCTTTCAATTGTATTGGTTTAAAAGTTTTATACATTCACAGCTCTAAGGGATTGCAATACTGAGTATTTTATTTTGTTTTCTGTACCTCTACTATGAGTTTTAAGCAATAGTATTCGTCGCTACTCGATATCGATGCCGTAAATATTTTGTATGGCAAATTTTGCAGCGCCTCTAGCGGTCACTTGCAGAACAAAAATTTGCCATACAAAATATTTACGGCGTCAATATCGAGTAGTGACGAATACTATTGCTTAAAACTCATGGTAGAGGTACTGGTATGGTACCTATTTAAGTATTTAACTACAGACAAAGAAACAGAAACGTAACGAAGGAATCGTATATGGGTTCTTTATTTCTTTTTGACATAAGGACCCCTTAAAACAGTGGTGGTTTCTTAGTAATCTAAAAAGATACTGGAGGGTAAAGAAAGTTTCTGTAACTTCCTAATTTAAGTTTTAGGAAACATTATTTGTTCTTTATTTTTCATTTAATTGTGAGGAGCACCGAGACGCCTCGGTGACCATTGCTAAAGACGAAATTTTCTTTAATCGAAATAGTTCTTAGCTACAATTTATGAAGATCTGACCAGGTGTTGAAGTTCATTTGTTTGATGCGATAGGTATCGATAATGCGTATTTACTTTACTTTTATACATTTGTGTGTCTAATATTTGAAATACTCATGTACATGATGGTGTCATTGAGCTGGTCTGATGATGGAGCTCAGGTAGAAGACGTAACTCTGGATTGTTTATTAGTAAGCCCATCAATTTTGGGCTCATTACAAATAGATTCATCTTAACCAGTGCTAAACATTTCTCATGATGTCAAGAACCTGATGCTAGAACTGGGAGGTGGCTGATGCACCCTGGAATGCTTACTAGTAAACCTATCGAGTTTGGGCTCGTTAGATTTGTCTTAATTAATTTTCTTCATTTCTCATGATGCGTGTTGGGGTTATTTAACATTTTTAATTTTATATTGTTTGCAATACCTACTCCACAGTTTGAAACATCAATCATAAAACGTCTGTCCTGATAGCTGTCGCTTTTAGGTTTGAGAGCAGATGTGGACCTGTCTGTACGGACATGTACACTGGCAGACAAAATTAAATCACGTGAACGAGCAACGGGCGATAGGTCACAAAAGCAGGGAATTCACTTCTAGCCATAAGGCTGTGACAGTTGAGACTTGTGCTGGGCACAATTCCATGGCATTAGTCATGGCATCCTAGTCATCCATAGCGGTAAAGTGATAGTTCTTATTTACAAGTCTCTGCCAGCGGCTTCGCCCGCGTGAAAGTCGGTTTCTCCATACAAACTTCAAACCCTCGTTTTACCATAGAAGAAACGCCATGAAACTTCACGGCTACTATAAAAAAAGTGATTATAATAGTTATGAGAGAGCAGAGTACCTAGACCAGTCAAGCACAAGAAAAAATACTGGATTGAAGTAATTGTACTCGATACAACTGCTTTCTTTTATACTCAACTAACTACTCTGCAGGCGGCTTCGCCGGCGTGAAAGTCAGTTTCTCCATATAAACTTCAAACCCTTCTTTTACCCCTTTAGGGGGCAGACTTTCGTAAAATCCGTTCTTAGCAGATGTCTACACCCTATAAGGAACCTACCTGCCCAATTTTAAGTTTGTAGGTTTTATAGTTTCTGAGATTTCCTGATTAATCAGTAAGTGGTATTTCACTTTTATATATGAAATATATATAGATTTGGCAAAATCGTGTTCTATTACACCAAGCAGTAACATTGGTACCTAATAATGGCATTTCCTTTAAAATATCAAGTGTAGGGATTAGGGACACTTTGGGCACTATAGATATAACCAGCAAGTGGTCTTGCCATAAGTATTATAATATTTATGATATTAGAAAGACGTGCTTATTTTTTTTAACAGACTATATGGACTAACCCATTTATCAAAACAGTGAAGGAAAACATCGTGAAAAAACTGGCATTTCGTTAGAACAAAAAACTCGAGTACATGTGACCAAAACCAATCTTTACTGGTCCCATGTGATGGATTACGGCCCATTCCCTCTCCTAACGAGGAGGCCTGATTCTTGGCAGCAGTGGGAACATTATGGCTGATTAGATCATGCTATGTTGTCGTACTATATGTTTTAACAAAACCAATTTCAGTTGACCTATTTTTCGCACCCACTGAAAGTATAAATGAAAGTATAGGTCGGTATAACAGAAAATTAAATATAAGTTTTGTCGTTTGGACTTCAGCCAAGAATATACCACCCTATCACTTTCAGTGAGGGTCGTAAAAGACGACTTATGAATTTTGCTGAATAAATTCACACGAACAGATTATTCTACAATAATAATAGAGTACGAGAAGTTCTTCTGGTTGCTCGATGACTCGACCTGATTTCGCTAAATCTTTTTGACGCCATATTGTAGCTAGGAGTTATTGCCTTTAGTGTTTTGCCTAATTTTTGTAACAATTTATATATGTCACCGTAAAATTGCAAATACCGATAGATTACAATCTATCTCGAGAGATTGTAAACTATCGAAAGATTGTGAACCTTAACAAACAGCTCACGATTTAACGCATTATTTTTCGGGAGATTGTAATATCTCGAATTTAAACTGTTAAATTGTCAAATGGTATAGAACAGAACGCATCTCGCGCGCTGATTGGTTGAACGTCATGTGCCGCGAGCCGCCATATTTGTTTGATATAATTCGTTTGTTGTCAAACGTAAACAAACAGTATTCTGGTGATTTTAAATTAATTTCGTGTTAAAAATAACTTGTGGGTAAAGTTAGTCATAAGTAATTGTTGTGAAGTAAAACTGAATCTGTGGTTAACCTAAGAAGTGCAGTTTGAACTATAAATAAGTAAGTTTTAGTCAACGAATATAAACAAAATTACATACATTTTCCGTGTTTTCACATTTTTTATGAATGTAAACCTTTAGGATCTTAATTCATAATATTTACAATGTCGGAAATTGAATCTGTCATCAAAAAAACTCAGAAATACCAGCTATTGTTAATCACGATGAATTTACTATAGAGTTACAAAACTATTACAGAGGGCATAATCAAAATAGCAAAAAATTAGAATGGACAAATCTGAGAATTCAAAATGTAATAAAATTGTTAGACGAGTACAGCACAATAAAATCTCAAGGTAGACGACCAACAAATAAGCATTACCATCATGCAAGAAAATACGATGTAAAGAATGTTGGTAACTATAAATAAGTGAACATTTTTTTTGGCACAATTTACTTTTACTTCTTTTTTACTAATAGACAATTTTGTTACGTTTTCGATTTATTATTTTGAATTTGTTTTCGAGGAGAAATTATTGTAATGTTTCTGATTATTTTTATTTGCTTATAATTTTTCTTAACATGTCATGTCATAATTATTAAATATCTATTAAATAACAAATAAATAGTTGAATTTATTGCATTTATTTAATTTGACTGACACCTGTGTTTCATTCCTAAATCTATAGACACAGAACGACCTACTGTAAGACCGACCAATCAAGGACAGTCTTTAGACAGTTGAAAATTTAACGCGCGATAGATTGTAATGTATCAGTTTAACTTCGAGATATTACAATCTCCCGAATAATAATGCGTTAAATCGTGAGCTGTTTGATATGATTCACAATCTTTCGATAGTTTACAATCTCTCGAGATAGATTGTAATCTATCGGTATTTGCAATTTTACGGTGACATATACACATATACACCGTTAAATTTTAGAGACCCTGGCGAGAGCAGTGGTTCTCGCCACCGTCTCTTGCCTAATAGTATTATTTGAATACAGTAAAAAATCGCTAAAAAGTTGACTTTTAAAGCCACAGACTGCTATAACATAACATGCAATGTAACATGAAATGAAAGAATTTGCTGTCTACATTGTCGGAATGTATCATGCAATGTAACAGAATTCCCATAGTGTGGACGCCTTGCGTGCGCGAGCCGTGCACACTACGCGCGCGAACAGAGCATTTTAACTGAGGAAACAGATGCGAGTAGGTACATGTTCGATTCGTGCACGCGCTGCGTCCACACTTATGATATTTTGCATGTTACGTCACCAGTTACAGCAGTCGATACCCGACTCAAAGCTATAAGCCCAAGCATGGCTGTGTTCCCTCAATATTTTTAGTGTACTTTGTTTTTAGTATCTTGTCAAGGAAATTATATTTGTTCACTTTATTGAACTTAAGCCTACTGTCCACGGACACATAGCTTCATAGACGCGTATTCAACGTTATAACGCTTTGTGTACGCCTGCTCACAGCTTACATACAAAACAATGAAACTCTGTCGACAAAGCTGCAATGACACGACGACACGACGTTGCCGATTTGTCGACAAAATTTCATAGTTTTGGCGTACACCAAGCGTATAGTGATGAATACGCATCTATGAAGCTACGCGTCCCTGAGCAGTAGGCCTTAGTCAAATTATTCCACCCTTGCATGCTGACCGATCGTCCGGTAACCGACCGGACCGAGCCCAAGTCGTCGACGGCACGTTCTGTTCCCACGCGCCTCAAGGAGCTGTCAGCAAACCGTAGAGGCCCAGCCTGCTAGCTGCAGGCAGGCAGGGTCGAAGCCTGCTTGAGTCATAGGTCAACTTCTGAAAGGAAGGCCCGGCCCCGGCACGATAGGCAACGAAGGAACGGGGTAGGTTTTCAGTCAGTAAGAGTCTGACACTATTTCCCGCTCCGCCCAAGGGCGGAATTTGTCATTAGATGATTTTACCTACCATAAAAAAAACCTCTAAACTCACCTAATTTTGATTATTCGTATAGTATAGCCATATTTCTTAAGTATAGCGCTATACATAAGCAATATAATTAGAAACATGAACAGTTCAGATTTGACAAAACGACCAGCTAACTATAATTTGTATGAGTTTCCTTTGTGGCACACCTATTTTTGGGTTGTTATCATACAAGTTAGTTAGATTCGCATTTGGTCATAATGGGCAAAGTTTACCAACTATGGCATTACTTGAACTCTAAAACCGGGCAAAAGCGAGTCGGACTTGTGCACTGAGGGTTCCGTACAAACTTACCTATGGAAATAGTTCAATTCCCGAATTGAGTTACGAAGATTTTTCTGAAATGCCGTTTTTTTGACGTACCTACTTTGCAGCTTTCAGATTTTCCCTATATTAGAAATTTTATTTTTTCACAGCTGCAAGTGATCACAGACCAGAGTATGTGGTTTAAATTTCAACTCGATTCACCCACGAGTTCCCGAGATAAAGAGTATTGGCAAACAGACAGACGGACAAAAAAGTGATCCTATGAGGGTTCCGTTTTTGACTTTTGAGGTTCTGAACCCTAAAAAGAAAGTAATGATCTCCTAATCTCGATGTATAGATGGCCAAAGCCACATCAAAATCTCTACCATACCCCAAAATATTGAAAGTAAATATATAGTCAATTTTAAACTTGATATTTCCATTTCCAACATGTCCACAGATGCAAGCCAACTATCTTGCGACTGTGGCTGATATTTTAAAGAACTTTGAGGGAACAGAGGCTGGCTCCGGTCCAGCCATTTTAAATGTTTCGCAAAAGAATGACCCTAATCTCTAAAAAGATAGAAATAGCACTGCTGACGTCCAACGCTTTGAAATAGATATTTAATTTCTCTTCTGATAGGTTTACCGTGCGTTTGGTTTTATTTTAGTGAAACGATGGTGAACGATAGATGTGAATTTATTTATTTAAACTTCATGTACAGTAGTGGTACATAGATGGAGTTAATGCTACAAGGCATTCTCTACCAGTCAACTTTTGGGTTAAGAAAGACAACACTGTGGTAGGTGTGCACAATAAATACAATTAAACAAAACATAATTTTAAATTTTTTCTTAGTTTTTTAGGTGAATTCTTTCGAAAAAGTAACATCTAAACCAACGTAAATCTAATATATAATTCTTCTATCAAAGCTTGATATAAAAACTCGCCAAGGTAATATTCTTTCAGAGATAATGATTGACAAAAAGTCATTGAGAGGAAATATAAAAACAAGCGTGCTCCTAGTAAAGTGTTGCTGAGAATTTTACTCTAGTATTGACTTTCTCAGTGAAGCTTACCGAGAATTCCAACTCGATATAATTCTACCAAATACTGTCATCATCATCATGATCATCAGCCGAAGACGTCCACTGTTGGACATAGGCCTCCCCAAGTGTCGCCATAATTAAGTTTCCTGTGCGTCTTGCAGCCATCGAATTCCCGCAACCCTTACCAGGTCATCGGTCTACCTTGTAGGAAGCCTTCCAACGCTACGTCTTCCGGTACGTGGTCTCCAGTCCAGCCAACGGCCACTTAAGTTTGGCGATTCTTCGTGCTATGTCGGTAACCTTGACTCTCCTGCGGACATCCTCATTCCTGATTCGATCACGCAAGGAAACTCCGAGCATAGCCCTTTCCATTGACCTATAACAGTGTAAAACATTAGACTGTACAAGTGATTGTATAGTGTATCAAACACTACACTTAACTATAGAGCAATCCATGTCGAATAGCTCTGAGTCGAGATAGATATATCATCCATAATGATGTTATTAATAAAATATTTAAAAGATAGACCTAATCTTTTTCGATTACCTAAATAAATGTTATATCCAATAAGATTAAAAGAAATAATTTTTAGAGTATATACTCTATAAACTTAACTCTAGCAAACCGAATAAATTCCTAATTAATATAAAAAATAGTGCATGTAAGATACAATATTCTATTTATGTAACTGCAATGTAAACCATCACTTCACTACATGCTGTGACCATAAAACCACAGGCCTAATTAAAACACAAACATACACACAGCTGCATCATTGGACACACTGTAGGTGTGTGTGTGTGTATACCTTTATGTCATTGCTGTAATGTCAGACTGCCGGTCACAAACCTAATGAAAAGAGACCACAACGTTTTTTTTTTTTTTCGGTAGGTAAAATCATCCAATGACAAATCCCGCCCTTGGGTAGAGCGGGAAGTAGTGTCAGACTCTTACTGACTAAAAACCTACCCCGTTCCATTCTTCGCCTTGGTCCCAGGGCCCCGGGTGCCATTTTCACATACCCTTTGACCCCAGTAGGCTTCAGCCCTGTCGGGCCCCTACGGGACAATACAAGGGTGGATATTCGCTGTACGTCGGGTTTGTACGATGGTAGAAGAGTGATGGTGAAATCTAGAATGCAATTCCTGTGCACACTCTCCAAAATACATCCTGTAATTTACCGAAAGACTGAAAGAAAAGAAAAAAAACACGTTTATTTGGCACACAGGTACACACAATAAATTTAAAAATTGTACAAATTTAACTACTTAATCCTAAATACATCATCATTGTGCCTCTCATGGCTGTGCCAAATAGGTGCAGTCAAGCATATTGCCATGGCCACTTCGTCGACACGACTGGAAATCTTAAGCCTGAGCTCCGGGCTTTGTATATTGGACTTAACTTAATCTGAATCGCCAACTAGCCTGTTCCGACCTTTCTACAATCTGCTACAATCTTAATGAATATGTATGTATACATAAGGATATACATGGGTATCTATATATTCGACTAAGTCCTTTACTTTTTATAAAATAATATAGTTAAACCTGGTTGTCTAGTATCTCAAGCAATTATTTAGTTAATTTTATCGTGTTGAATATTGGCTTGAACTCCGGAGAACAGGTTTATTTGCAAAGTGAAAACTTTTAAAAAGATTCGTAATGCCCTCTGCTATTTAAGAGAGATAAGTAATTTTTTATCACTTAGCTATTCATTTACCCAGTCTCCGTAAGTATATTTAAAGTAACATTATAATATACCAATGCTGTAAATTATGGAATAACTAAAATATTATATATCTACAATGCTGTATCAAAATAAATAAATTACATACAAACTACACATGTACCTAAATCAAAAGTAACCAAGTAGGTACATCTTAATTCCTGGTCTTGAGACAGAACATTTATAAAAGGTAATGTATTGTACAGTGCCGTCTTACGACCATAAATAATGCGTAGCTAACTCGCCACATGAAATGTGCCTGACATAAATATTTCTGAAACGCTTACAGCAAAAACGTATGTAATAATTTAACTATTTGCCTCGTAAATCTTGTAATTTTATTGCAACTTATGTTACTTTCAGTTCTTGAGTAAAGAGGACGAAAGAAATCTTGTTTTCGTAAAAGATGGGGCCTTATTTATGGTAACTGTACCAAAAAATCACATATATTAGGATTAAGACTAACTGCCTATCCGTTTTGGTTTCGCTTTGGTCAACAGAGGAAGTGAAAACTGCTATCGTTAGGGAAACGTCTATTTCATTATTTATGTTTGTTGAGCGTAGGATGAATCTCAAGCTACGAAAGAAACTTAGATCGTTATGGATTAAATCTTTACGGTATACTCATAAAAATGGATATTAAAATAAGTGTAATAACCTAATCAATTAAAAACTCATAGATTGTTTTATTTTTCGATCCAGTTTTCTATTAATTTTTTTATTTCACTTATTTGGTACATATCTTTTTTATGGTAGGTAAAATCATCCAATGACAAATCCCGCCCTTGGGCGGAGCGGGAAATAGTGTCAGACTCTAACTGACTAAAAACCTACACCGTTCCTTCGTTGCCTATCATACCGGGGCTGAGTCTTCCTCTCAGAAAACGGCCATTGACCCCAGCAGGCTTCGACCCTGCCTGCCTGCAGCCAGCAGGCTGGGCCTCTACGGTTCGCTGACAGCTCCTTGAGACGCACGGGAGGCGTCGATTACCGGACGATCGGACAGCGTGCTACCCATTGCACGCCGCCCGCGCCTATTTGCTAGGACATACTGACTTTTTCTCATACCAATTAATATTGTAATATAAAAACATTGTAAAACTCAATTATGACTTTTAAACAATAACAAACAACAAACTT
The DNA here is from genome assembly GCA_958295575.1 of Leucania comma. NCBI lineage: Eukaryota > Metazoa > Arthropoda > Insecta > Lepidoptera > Noctuidae > Leucania > Leucania comma. The sequence continues at coordinate 11,834,537 of OY282480.1, read as the reverse complement.
GAGTCCCGGACTCGACTTCTACTAAACATAGAATTCGAGTCGAGTCGACTCGATCCACTAAACCAGTGACTCAACACATCACTAAACTGAAGAAGTAAATGAACTGCAGTTTCCCTCTTATTAAATATCACTTAAATCTATTAAAATAGTCTAAAACAATTAACGATCCACCTACGCCAGCAACTGTTCATAACGACCGTCGCAGCGTTAAGGCGAAAGTAGTAAATAAAGTAATAAGAGCTTTTGATCGAACCTGACTTCGAGTTTGCTTAGAGAAGTTTTATAACAGAACTTTTAGTTATAGTTTATAATAACTACGCATTTAGGAACGTGCTGGGCCTTATTTAATACTAGCTTATGCCAGCAGCTTCGCCCACGTGACAATAGATAATTATCCCAATGGAACATAATTCCGGGATAAAAAGTCTCGTTCTAGAACATAGTCTACCCATGTGTCCAATTATATCCAAACTCAAGCAGCTGTTTCAACGTAAAAGAGTATTAAACGTACATAGAGACAACTTTAATTTTTTTTAACAAACTAGCTTACAAATATTCTTATTATTTCGCAAGTTAGTTTGTTATTTATTGGTATCCTTTGTTTTAAAAGTAATTTGTTTCACATTATTAAATTTACTGAAAAATAAAAATTTTAATAACTTAAAATTCGGCTTAGTTTAAGATTAGTTCAAAATCTTTTTTCGTTTCTTAAATCTGTTTGTGCGAGCCTTTAAAATTCCTTTTTGTAAACAAAGAACCATATTATAAGGTACTTACTGGATGAGCTTACTTTGAGTAATCAGATTACTGGCTCGCCGAAAATCTTTCAGATTATGAGAAGGACCCATCTGTCCCTTTATACCTATCTTAAAATATTCACGCAAAGACGCTCATACCTGGTTAAGCCTGCAAATAAACGCTATGAACAATGCCCTATTATAGTCATAACCCAGAAGCAACCGAAAAGGACCCTAATATTGCTGAAAATTTAGTAAAGTATTCTTATCCTATCTTACATAAACATATTAAAAAAATTATACAGTAAAAAAACAACCAACTTCACTATAAAAACACTAAAATCAAATTGATGTCAAAAAATGGGCGCAATTTAAAAGAATCCTTATAAGAGAATTTTGCAAATCGGTTCACAAATGATGAGAATGATGAATAAAAGATAAAAAAAACATAAAAAATATAACCGAATTGATATCTTCCTACTTTTTCTTAAAGTCGGTTAAAAACAAAATCTCACCATGCCTCTTGCAGGCCAAAATTTTTAAACAATTTTTCATGCGGTTCATCGATACACATACCCCCGATTTTTGATTTAAGCATTTGAAGTTGAGAAATTCTCAAACTGTACTTTAGCCTGTAAACCTGTCAAAATTTGGCATTTAAGTATGATTTGAGACATTCTTAACTCAAAATACTCAATTCAGAAACCCGCCCTGAGTGATTTAGTGACGTATTATAGATATATGTATATTACAGTAGAGAAAAACTGAGAATTAAGAGATTACTACTCACTAGTATAAAAACAAACTACTCGTGCAGCAAAGGGATATCATAATAAACATTACAAATATTTCAAAAGAAAACGTTAGAAAACTACCTGTTCCTGGAAATTAAAAATAGATCCCTAGGGTAATAGATTACTAGGAGAGCATGAAAGCGTGGAGACTACGCCGCTAGGAGATTGAAAAAGTAGTGCAATGTAACGAGCTATAGTCTCCTATAGTCATGGGCCCGTGTCTGAATAGACGGACAGATTGCCTGTCACGTAGACCGTCTGCCAGTAAATGGAACTAGCTTCATAAATGAGTCACGGACTGAAGGTATTTGAATATAAATCTTAGAATAGGTACATGGTTCGTATATTTAAGATTTTTGGTAGATTCTTCTTCGCTTTATTTATTTAAGATTTATTTATTATATACTTTATTGTACACCATTACACATACAAAAGGAAACTAAAACACCTACATACAATGGGCGGCCTTATCGCATTTTATTAATCTTTAATCAAAGTAGAATCTAAACTACTTATTAAAATAGTACGAATAATAGTTTTGGGAACCTGGGGAATAGTTTGGGTTTTTTATTTTTTGTAAAAAATAACAAATCTACAATGTTTTTTTACCCGACTGCGCCAGAAGGAGGGTTATGTTTTTCGAGAGTATGTATGTATGTATGTATATATGTATGTATGTATGTATGTATGTATAATTGTTTGGCACGCTCTGCAGCCTGAACGGCTTGATGGATTTTAGCTTGAGAGGTGTCGTTAGATTCGTATTTACTGTGAGAGTGACACTGGGTATATCAAAATAAAAAAAAAACAAAATGGCGGATTTTTAGCGCCAAATTCAAATGTTTGGCACGCTCTGCGACCTGAACGGCTCGATGGATTTTAGTTTGAGAGGTGTCTTTAGATTCGTAATTACTTTGAAAGTAATATCGTAATAAAATAAAACTAAAAAAATAAAAAATAAAAAACGGTAATTTAAAAAACTAAAAAAACCCGACTGCTTTTCTGAGCATTTATGAAAAAGCCCTAAAACAAGAAAGTCGTTGTACCCGATTGCACTTATCTATATAATATTTTAAATACTGGCAGTCGGGACCCATTCTAGAATTGAGAGCACATACCTATATTACATTGCAGATTACTCCAATCTATTGACCAGACGGCTGACTTTCTAGAATAGGTCCCGACTGCCAGTATTTAAAATATTATATAGATAAGTGCAATCGGGTACAACGACTTTCTTGTTTTAGGGCTTTTTCATAAATGCTCAGAAAAGCAGTCGAGTTTTTTAGTTTTTTAAATTACCGTTTTTTATTTAATTTTAATATCGATTCCTACGAATTGTTTTGTTTTCTTATATCCTTTTAACCTGTCTACCACTACTAGAGAGCAGTGGTTGCCGAGTGGTAACGGGCTCGACTTACGATTAGTAGGTCGCGGGTTCAAGCCCGGCCAGGCGCATTACTTTGTGTAATATATTTCATCACCACTGCTCTCAAAACGGTGAAGGAAAACATCGTGAGGAAACCGGCATGTCCTAGAACCAAAAATGCGAAAACATGTGAGATCCACTAACCCGCACTGGGCCCGCGTGGTGGATTACGGCCCATTCCCTCTCTTAGAGAGGAGGCCTGTTTCCCAGCAGTGGGAACATTAAAAGGCTGATAATGATGAAAATGAAAAAATGTCTACCATGTCAACAAGCAAAGAATCTATGTACAAAATTTCATAACTGTAGGTATCATGAAAAATCACAAATTTATAAGCTTGTTATGTTACCTGGTGGTCCACATTGGTCACTGGACCATCCGGGCCACTAAAGGGTGGTTTTGCTCCTCGCATCCAGCTGTGCGCTGGTTTCTAATGCCCGCTATGACCTGCCGTGAGCTGTATTGTACTTAGTCTCAGTCGTATCCAACTTGTGACCTTTTTTTAAATATGGTTGGAAAAAAATATAACATGTAAAAATTATTCAAATGGATTCAGTTACTGATTCTGAATAAACTATATTCAGGTTTCGCATATAATGTTGTTTAGTACACATATAATTTATTAAGTGAAGCGAATTGGAAGACAACGAACAATGACCGATAGGACTAAATAAACCTATTCCAAAGAGAATGTTTGAAGCGGTTTGAACCCTACCCTTGTGGCACATGGGGCTCCGAAGATTTATTACCAGGCTCGGAAAATAAAACTAGGAATTCTAACAACATTTTACTTCTTACTCTACTTTTTTACTTCTTAATTACAATCTTAACCAGACTTAAAACTTCGCCAGCGACGCAATCATAAGACCAACGAGTTTAATCAATATAACTGAACTCGTTTTAAACATAAACGTCAACAAAACGAATAGGTACATGTGTGGACTTTTGTAATTTTAAAAGTTTAGCAATCACAAGTTGTTAAAGATCCGCATAGATTGAAAGGGAATTAGGAATACGATACAAATTACATAAAGATACTCATAGGGCCGGAAACCGACTAACCTATAAATGGTCCTTCGAGCCGGATTCCGACCAAAAAAGGCCTGTAATATAATTGATCTTAAGGAAAAGCCTGCAGTAACTTTGTAGTTAGTTTGTTAGTTTGTGGACTAATGCTTGTACATTAGTCCTTAAAAAAAAATCAAATTTAAAATGGTTTATTGTGGTACGTACACAGGTAAAAATGTGATATAACAGTTTATATAGTAAAGTACGAGTACATTTATGATCCGCCTTTGATATACAATGATTTAAAAACAATTACAACATAGCATTAATCAATAATTTGGTATGTAGTGTATGGTAAGTTTGTTTGTATTTTATGCGGTAAAGGTATAATTTAAAAATAAAATGGGTGAAACAAGATTATTGGATATTTCTTCAAAGCAGATATTTTTCTGTAACAATAACTAATTTTCAAGTAGGATTAACTTTTTCCGATTAGTTTATTTATATTACAATTGAAAACCATTACCTTCAGCTTTTTTAGCGGCAATTATATATTGAAATCATTAAATTTCAATAGCAAAATAATAAAAATGAACTGCGTACTTATAAAGTTGGTGCTAACAAAGATTTTTCCAAAGTAGGCACTTATTGTAAAGTGGTTTAAGTAGATTAAACTTTCAACGCAGCTTTGAAGTCAGCCCCTTCAAATATTTGTAGTCTGGAAACTATGTTTGTAAGGTCTACCGCACTATATTATTCCTACAAATTCAACATTGTGCTCTTTACGTAACTTCCTCTCGACCTATTTTATAAATAAAACTAGCTGCCTGCCCTTGCTTTGCCTTTCTTGCGTAATTTTTATATTATTTATGTATGCCCATCTCAAAATAAGTATCTACATTTAAAAAAATAATAATAATATTTTTATTTTCAAAAGTATACAAGTGACACTTAGTTTAGGGTACAATTTGCTAGGTAAACCTATACTTTTTCAACACTTCTACCTTCGTTTTTTATTTTAATTTATCACAACCGGAGCTATTTTCTTTCCCATTTCGTCACGTTCAAGGGTGATTCATATTTAATGAACATTGAAATTGCGTTTATGAACAGAAAAACAATAAATAAAATAATCATTTTATTTATTGTTTTTCTGTTTACACACAGTAACACAGTAATTTGTTAATATCAACAAATTAACAATTTTTTGTGTTCTAAATTCATAAATATTTGAAGTCTATTTATAATATTAAAAAGTATTTATAACGTTTTGATAACTTTGCTTTTCCTTCAACCTGCAAAGGTTAAGCACAGGAAAAAAGTCAATTAAATACTAATAAAAATCTTAATTATTTGAGTTATTTGTGAAAAAAAATGTTGAATTTATGATTTTAATAAAATTCTTTAGATACTAAGCCGCCCCCGCCAGATATTGTGATTAAGGTAAAAAATACTTTCGATAGCCTACTAGTAATATCTAAACCGAAATTAAAATGTAGGGCAACTTTGAAAAATTTTCTTCAGTACAAAATGAACAAAAATACATCGTAATTTTCAGAGATAGTACTTACTTCTTCGAAAGTGTACTGAAAAACGTCGTTTGATACACGTGCATATTTGTCAGTGCAGCTCTCGGCTCCATACCACACTCACCTATAGCTCGTGTGAATTCAAACTTCACTTGTACCAAAATGTACTATTTCAAATAGGTGTAGTACTTACGAAGATAACCCAAACACAAACTAAAAAACTAGCCAAGTACGACTCGGACTCGCGCTTGAAGGATTCTGTACCATCAGTAGCAAAAAACGGCAAAAAAGTCACTTTTGTTATATGGAACCCCACTTACTTAAATATTTATTTTATTCTGTTCTTAGAATTAGTTGCTATAGTTGCATCGAAAATATCTGTGAAAATTTCAACTAGCTGTCACGGTTCATGAGATACAGCCTGGTGACAGACAGACAGCAGAGTGATAGTAATGGGTCCCGTTTATATTATCCTTTAGGTAATCAAGCCCTAAAAAACTAAATTTATCTTCATAATAATATTAAATAATATAGTACAGAAAATAAAGCAACACAGACCAAACTAATTGCTTGGTGGAATACATAAATTCCGAGAAAAATTAAAAACAGACTACCTACCATTTTAAACTCCAAAATCATTTAACATTTACAATTCTTAAATACAATAGTTAATCAGAAAATAGGCCAAAAAAACAAACTTAATTATTGTAACATGTGCCTTAAGTTACAGAACAAACGATCGCCCACACTATCACGACTTTCTACAGTTACAGTAAATACTGAAATTCCCAACACTAATAAATTTCCATTTTCTTCAACATTCTAGGCAATTTACTGTTCAAAAATAATTAAAACAAGAATTTATAACATGAGGTAGTATGGGTTTGAGTAAGACAAAATTCAATTAGTCTCATAGATACCGCGCAAACTTCATCAATCTATTGATTCTCGTAATTTGATTCGTTGCGTAGTGGCGTGACATTAAGAGGGACTCGAAGGATGTATGATATAGGGCTGGTGAATAGGTCACTAGTGGGGACGGGTGAACTGTAAAAATAGGATAAGGTTGACACTAAGAAAAGGTCGTCAGAATCGACATTTTAATCTTTTTTTTTTTTAATTAGGAACTGTAGCTATAGTAATTATGAATACTTGTAGATAACAATGAAATCTCCTCTAAAATCGAAACAATATTCTAGTGTTTGCATACTTGACTCGAGTTCACGGGCAGTCAGTGACAGTCGACAGTCATCACAGAGTACTTTGTAATAGACAGTCATATATGAGCCATCGATGGAGATAGACGTGTTGAACCTTACTGCTGGCGAAGTAACGAGCCAATATGTTTACCCGCTATGTCAATATATTCACTACAAATATGTTATTGTTCCTTTTTTTAAAGTGGGGAATCATCAAATTAAAGCATTCATTTCAAATAAACTATTTACATGCACTTTTGATGTCTCAAGGTTGTTCAATCACAAAAAGGTTGAAGATATTTTCACGTTTTAGAGTGTGGGTCTTTAAGTAGAAAAAGGTGCATGAAACTCCAAGGACATTCATTTAAATCAAGAAATAATTACAAAATCATTAAACGATCATGCGTTTAGCCGTTCATATCGTTAAACGCAGAGTGTTCGTTCACGACATATATACATATTTTTTAAATAAGTAAATATTATGAGCTCGCAGTGGGACACTACAGGCTCATAATAAATAATAATAATAATAAGTAAATATCAGGAAAATAAAGATTCAGTTTCTGAAAGACATGTACGCCCAAAATTAAATAAATAAAGTAGCAAATAAAGGTGACTGCTTCCAATACCCTTACGCTAGGTATCAGACCACCGATTGTTTCGAAGACACGGCGGGGTAGTCTTCCACCGTATGTTCCACCGTGCACTCCAGGTTATTTGCACATTAATAAATAATGCCTGCCGAATCCGAAACCGAAACCATTCGAATAAACCATGTCCGGTGAAGACCTGCGTCAGGTGGGAAGTAACCACTATATAATCCAAGAGGGGACCTAAAAGGCACTATTATTTCTATTTCTATTGGCAAAATGTTTACCTTTTACCTAAATGGTATAAAAGTACGTCTGCTGAACTCTAGGCAGTCAGCTTAGCAAATTTTTTTTATCATCATTGTGTCAGCCAGAAGACGTCCACTGTTAGAAAAACGCCTTCCCTAAGTATCGCCATAACGACTGGTCAGTAACTGAATTTCACATCTATGGGACTCCCGCGACCCACCAGGCCATCGGTCCACCTTGTGGGTAGCCTTCCAACGCTGCTTCTTCCATCAACCTGTTCGAACTGTAAGTATTGTGCCATGCTACTTAGGTTTACCTCCTATAGATATCTTCATCCTTGATTCTATCACACAAGGATACTCCGAACGAAACCCTTTCCAATGGTCTTTGGGTGACTTTAAAGTCTCTAATGAGGCCCATTGTGAGCGACCACTTCTCAGAGCTATGTCATCACTGATCATAGACTTTCATCTTGAGACACTGTGGTATGTTGGACAAGAAAATACCGCGCACTTACCACTAAGACATAAACAATATATTGTATCACCTCGAAATACACAAAATATTAAAAAAACAAGACAAGTGAGTTATTTTCTTAATTACATCACACAAAAATAGCCGAAAACAGGCGTCAAAGACAAAGTTGCCAAAGGAAAATCATACATACTTTTCTTAATTTTGCTTTCATAAAAAAGCCCTTATAAATTGGCTGTATGCAAGCCCTGTCGAGTGACATTAGGGCAGTAAAAACTTATAACCAAGACAAGAATGATCGCACGGTGACAACAGCGGATAGGGGTACGATGATGGGCGCGATTAGATGATGACAATAGTACATTTTGATACACGTGGAGAAAGTTTGTCATTTGCACGAGCGTGTATCAGACGACATTTTTCAATACACTTACGTCGTGTAAGTTGACGTGCGACTTGTTGAGGTTGCCACACGCCTTGTGAGGGTCGCTTAGCGCCCAGCTTAATACGATAAATGTAATAAAATCTTAGTGGGGGCGAGCAGGCGCACTTTTCCGCACTTGTGCCAGAAACAGTAAATTGCGTGCCTAAAAGCGGTTGGGATGAGAGCGAATTCTCTAATACGTGTATTGAAAAACCATTCCACTCCGTCACGTCGCTCTAGGCACCTGGCATATCTATTCGCTATGGTAACTTCAGCATGGTCACCTCCAGTTTTTCGCATTTGATACTATGCGCCCGCGCAAGCACCCTCGCAAGCTCCTCACCCTGGCTGAAGCTTAACTGGTTAGGCACTTCACGTGCTTAGTCATATATCTTACAGCTTCCCACTTGATGTACGAATGTTTTGTATAATTTTAACTTTTGAGGGGCCGACTGAAGTGAAGTCCAATTAGTATATACATATTTTAGAGTGCAATGTCCACGATCCTCCTTTGTTGGGAACAAACAAGTGTTTTATTTGAAGAGTACTTAGACGAAAAGGCTTTTGCGTCAGTCTGAGAGATTTCTTTTGCATTGTTAAGCATATTTTATTTATACTTTTTATTTTGTAGAGTAACCATAGCGCCTTCTCGTTTTAGTAGAACCTTTTTAAAGTTTTCCTCGATGTTTTTAGAGTATTGATGATGAAATAAATTACAAAAAGAAATGCGCCACTGCTCTGGAGCTAGTATAATGAAAAACTCGATTGAATAATTATTTCTGTGTAATCATTGAATTCTCGTTAGCATACATTCATTTCATGTAAAACAGTTCTATAGTATGCTGAATAAAAACTGATTGTATTCAACTATAAGCAATTAGAGATTCCCCGGTTTCGCTTTTTATTTTTTATTTCGACTTATTCAATTTCAATCTGAAAAAGGTCAGTTTTATTTACAGTTGTATTTCGGCGTAAATGAGTAAATGTGAGTTTACATAAAAACTGACTGGCCTGTTGGTCTAGAGGTTAGTGGCCGTGACTGCTATACCGAAGGTCGTGGGTTAGATTCCCACCCAGGACAAATGTTTGTGTGATGAGCACGATCATTTGTTCTGTGTCTGAGTGTAATTTATCGATATTGTGTATGTATTTAGAAATATATAAGTATGTTCATCAGTTGTCTAGTGCTCATAACACAAGCTCTGCTTAGCTTGAGACTAGACTGGCTTGTGTGATAGTTATGGAATTTTATTATATATTATTAAACAAAGTCGTCGTTCCACGTCTGTCCGTCTGTCGATCAGCGATAAACTCGAAAAATACTGAACAGATTTTAATTTTTGTTTTAGATTTGTTTGTTATCATGAGTACAATCACGTGTTTAAGTATCTGTCACTAATTACCAGTCACCCTATATATCTTATTGATCGTGACTGTACAGCTCACTGTGCACTTAAATCACCCGGTTTCGATAAACAATCGTAATTAGTTGCGTTTGAAAGGCGTATAATTGCTCCACACTATTATAAACCCGGTAGCAAACGTCCGACACTGCTGTTACACGAACAAAGGAAGCTTTGTACAAAATACTCTATTGTGCGGCCTGTACATGTTATTGTTTCATTTCACTACTTAAAACTTTGACCCAATTTCATCAATAGAACTGAATTTATATATAAAACTGAATATCAGCTTAAAAAATACAAAAAACAAAAAATTATCTGTCACTGTGTTCGTAGCCGAAAAAGAGTTAACGTAATAGATGAGCCTTAATTTCAGTCACATCTTTTTTCCTTGTATATTTTTTGATAAAAGTATATTATAAACATCCATATAAAAAATTTACAATGCATATAGATTACTTGTTAAAAGTTAGTGTCAAAAATGTAGGGAAGTGAGAGTCATCGACAATTTGTTCAAAAGTTCATTGATTCGACTGAAACGCTCCCTAGCCTACGTTGCTACGGCGTAGTGCGTAGCAGAGTGCTACGAAACTGTCGTAGATTGAAAATTACATACTATTCTAAAACATGAACAACAAAGAACATACCACAATATTGTTAGTTGAGTATGCATGCCATTCTACTTCTTCCTACTAATATTACAAACTAAAACTTACCTCAATTTCGAATGAAGGTTAGGATTTCTCGAATTCTCGCTTTTTCTCTACTATAATATGCATGTGCTAGCTCCTGCCAGCAGCTTCGCCTGCATGAAAATAGGTTTCTCCATGTAAACTTTGAATTTTGGAAAAGCCTCTCTTATTGCTCGCCTAAATCAAAAAAAGGATACCTTGTACAAAATTTCACGCTCGATCATTACACAGCCGAAATTACAGGACCTACCTTGTAATTTCGGGTGTTTGTTGATATGTCAGTCATTCAATTTCTCCTTTTAGACATACACATTACACATATATATATATACTAACCGCTATAACTCGAGAACGGCTGGACCGATTTTTGACAATTTTGGTCTTTAAATATTCATGATATTCCAGGGAAGGTTTAAACAGTGAGAAAATATAAAAAAATTACCTTTACCCAGAATAATGTTATACTGAGAGTATGTTCCCTTGGGAGAATTTTATACTTTTAAGTAAACAAAGCCAATGGCTGATACTAGTCCCTTTATAAGACACAGTTTTAACAATTTCTTACTTATCTACTGCAGGTACTTCGTTGACGTAACTGCTCGGTGAACATAACGGCATTAAATGGTGGCCAATAACCTCAGTTTAATTAGTGCACCAGACAGAATAATGGCATGCCTGCTACAGGCTAGCCACTGCTAGAGAAACTGAAATATATGACAATGCCGTCTCTATATTTTTTTCTTAGATAGCACACACAAATATAGACAAAGAACAACAAACGCACACAAATACAAACAAACATGTGCAAATATAATATGGGAGTAATTCTTAATGAAATTTTATTATATTTTTATTATAGCTAAGTAAGTAATCAGAACAGGAGAAGTAATTTGATAGCTTTCGACCTCGAAGGAAAAAAAAAAGATTAAATAAGATTATGACTTTGGCAAGAGATACTACTGTGCTCATGATGTCAGCAAACCGTAGAGGCCCAGCCGGGTCGGGGCCACGGGTTTTGCGAAGCGAACCCCGGGGTCCGCTTTTGCACAACCCGTGGCATACCAGTCGTGCCAGGGTACGAAGGCAAAGAAGGAATAGGAATGGGTTTTTAGTCAGTAAAAGTCTGACACACCCTCCCGCTCCACCCAAGGGCGAGAGATGTCATTGGATGATATTCCCTCCTAAAAAAAAGTATAAGCCTTAAAAAAGTATAAGGCCTCCTCTCTGGAAGAGAGAACTAGGGCCGTAATCCGCCACTCGTGTCCAGTGCGGGTTAGTGGTTCATTCAGCATTGACATTTAGTGTTTCAAGTAGAAAAAAGAGAGAAAAAAATATAGAAAAAAACAGCAATTTTTTTACGTCAACGATTTTGTATACTTATTATAAACCCCCTTTTTCATGACCGAGCCCAAGCCGTCGACGGCGCGTACTGTTCCCGCGCGCCTCAAGGAGCTGTCAACAAACCGTAGAGGCCCAGCCTGCTAGCTGCAGGCAGGCAGGGTCGAAGCCTGCTTGGGTCATGGGTCAGCTTCTGAAAGGAAGGCCCGGCCCCGGCACGATAGACAACGAAGGAACGGGGTAGGTTTTTAGTCAGTAAGAGTCTGACACTATTTCCCTCTCCGCTCAAGGGCGGGATTTGTCATTGGATGATTTTACCTACCATAAAAAACCCCTTTTTCATTTCTTCTTGTGAATCTCTGTGCTATAAAACTAATGATAAATGCATTCGAAGACTGCTACTAGTAGGTAGGTATTAATCTTTCTTTACGATAAAGTATATCTTAAGAGGCAACATTGCATTTCTGCAAATACAAAATTGTTTTTGATTTTAATCATTATTACTTAACTACTTTATTGCAATATTATTTTTAGTCATCATCGCCTTAACTTTTTGAATACTGTAATTAGAGACAAAATAGAACGACAATAGGTGTGCGGACACTGGTGTCCTCTTGAGGCTTCACAGCTTAATATGATTTTTGATTCAGATTTTAGAAGTAATGATAATTCGTTCAATATCTCATTAGATGAAACTTTTCGTGACACTGTAATCTCTTGCTCATTGGCCTAAGAGTAAGACAATCCATCATCTGAAATGAAAGTTAGAAAACACTCGGGCACCTTCATTTAGATATTCCAGAATTAAGACTACAGTTCATAATTTATTGAAACCGCAAAAATAGGCTGCTGTAAACAGCCAAGAGAAAGGCCAATGAATCTTAGGACTAGTTTATTTATTGTACAAAACATCTCCAGATTTATTTAAAAAAATATGAGTGCTTGGAATTTCTAAAATATAGCAAATCTTACCCGAAACCGGGATTGGCTTAAGCCAAAGGTATACGTGCAATAAGCTGGAAACTTCAAATCCTGTACCTTATTCTGTATTCAAACATATTTCGGGATTCCGATGGGTCTGGTCAAATGGTCCCAAATATTCGACCCCTTCGGTTTACAAGCAGTTATTAAATAAATCAATTCGGCTTGGTCTCCAATTTGACTCTGAATGGAAATTGTATAGCTTGTTGGAAGACAATTTCGAATTTCGTGCAATCTCTCAAATTTCATTTATAATTTTAATGGTATCGTGACTGCAATTTAATCAGAAATTGAAATGTTTTGTTGTTACACTTAGAAGCAGAAATATGATGGTAATAATACTTAACATAAAAGCATAATCAGTTTTATAATGTTTCCACTCCTGGGACTCAATCCGAATTAGTGGATGTCATAATTATGTCTTCGATGTTTTTAGTTCAAGGAAATGCCGGTTTCCTCCCGATGTTTTCATGCAGTTTTGAAAGCAGTGGTGATAAAATAAATTACACAAAGTAAAGCACCTGACTGGGTTTGAACCCGCGACCTACAACACGTAAAGCTAGGCTGCTTCCATTAGGCCACCACTGTTAATAATAAAACTTGAAGTTACATAATTATAATAACGCTTTTGAGAATCTGTACGTAGTATCTAACATCAAATTTCGAGGAGGTTGTAAATCTCATAAATCTTTCACGGCTCTTTAAATATTCTACAGGTATTAACTGCAGGAAGTGATGGTCTCGGCTACGATGACAACCAGTTATACCTTCCAGGGGGCTTACTCTCGATTTTAATTCCCATCGGTCGACATTGGAATTGTGACGTTAGGTACTCTTGAATTCGATACTAGCGCCAAATTAATTTAAAATTGCGTAGCCACACGCCAAGCCTTATCCCCATTTTACTTCTGCCGGAGGCTCTACGTGGGAATCGTTCGGTCCATGCTACAACCCCGTTCTGGGCGCGCCACAATTGTGGCGATAAGGCCCATCCTTGAGGCGTGGCTGGAAAGACCTCACGGCGTTCTCAACTACCGCACGACGCAGGTCCTTACCGAACACGGTAAGTTCGGACCGTACCTGTACAAGATTCGGATTCGTGCGGAGGAGTCGCCCGTGTGTCGCCGAAATCGAATCTAAAATCGAACTCACTACCTCCCGCATAGCATTCAGGGTCACTAACCACTAGACCAACAGGCCAGGTCATTTTGATGATAATGGACAAGTGCGAGCCTATCAATCATTAAAAAAAACAAATGTCGAATCTAAAGCCAAATGTGAAAATAGCAGCCAATAGTTACTGAATTATTTTTGGTGATATAAATAAATACGCTTCTATATTTTATAACAATATTATCATTACCGCAAGTAAACACAATATGTCACAATAATAGGTGAAAATATCAACAGATAAGAATGAGAGAGTATTAGTAATAATGACAAACATAACAATCTAAGTCGTTATCACTCACTCAGGTTTGACTCACTTGATATTGATGTTAACAAATGATACAGCTGTCAACGAACTTGATGGCTTAGGCCGTGATTATATCGAAATAATTCAGTAGCACACAAAAACAAATCATGAAAATATTACAAACTAACTTCTGCTAGTGGTTTTCCCCGCGACCCGATGTCACACAGCGATAAAGTAGGATAATATTGCTGAAAGAATTTTTAAAACCGGTCTAATATTTTTTAGATTATTTGTTGTGCGTGCAATGGGTGGCATGCTGTCCCATCGTCCGGTAACCGACCGGACCGAGCCCAAGTCGTCGACGGCGCGCAGTGTTCCCGCGCGCCTCAAGGAGCTGTCAGCAACCCGTAGAGGCCCAGCCGGCTAGCTGCAGGCAGGCAGGGTCGAAGCCTGCTGGGGTCATGGTTCAGTTTCTGAAAGGAAGGCCCGGGCCCGGCACGATAGGCAACGAAGGAACGGGGTAGGTTTTTAGTCAGTAAGAGTCTAACACTATTTCCCGCTCCGCCCAAGGGCGGGATTTGTCATTGGATGATTTTACCTACTATAAAAAAAAAGAAATCTTTCCTCTTTATAATATATACATATATATAAATATAAAATGTAATAAATATAAATTATATAGTTTTACCCCGACAAACGTTGTTTTGACAAATAAATTATAACGGATCATCCGTTAAACCACCTTAATACTAGGGCTCTGGAACGAAAGCAAAGAAGGAACGAGGTGGGTTATTTAGTCAGTAAAAGTCTGACACTATTTCCCGCTCCGCCTAGGTGCGGGTGATGTCATTGGAAAACTTTAACCCTCCAAAAAAAATTTGGTTGCTTTGATGTGTTATATCATTGGATCGGCTTGGAATTATAAGTTCATAAACTTGATATTAAAGGTACATCATTCTATTTTCGAAATTAGGTATTTATTGGTTTCTTTGTGTTTTGATTTTCTGTAATATCCCTGTATTTATAACCATTTTTGTATGAAATCTAAGAAAACTCGCATAAGAAATATTCTTTCGATGCAACCAATAGTTATAAAACAAAACTACTCGTACTTTACATACCAAATCATCTTTATAACATTGAATTCCATCCTTGTTTAGCGAATAATGCTAATAAAAATATATTACTTCTAATCTGCACTCGGATCACGTAACAAATACTGGTCAAATCGTAGATCCTAATATAGCGTGAACCTTTAAGGCCTTTCTATTCACAAATTGTTCCCCAATAAAGGCCAATTTAGACGGTGCATTTTCTCATCTCGAATTTACGATTCTCGCCAGAATGGACGAACGAGAGGTATGACTTATGAGTACCTCTCGCTCGTTCACTTTGGCGAGATTGGTTTGGTTGGAGAAACTTGCACCGAGAGTGGACGGGCGAGAGGTATGACAGTATGACTTACGACTACCTCTCGCTCGTCCACTCTGGTGAGAATAGTTTGGTTTTAGAAACTTGCACCGAGAGTGGACGAAAGAGAGGTATGACAGTATGACTTACGACTACCTCTCGCTCGTCCACTATGGCGAGAATAGTTTGGTTTTAGAAACTTGCACCGAGAGTGGACGAGAGAGAGGTATGACCGTATGACTTACGACTACCTCTCGCTCGTCCACTCTGGCGAGAATAGTTTGGTTTTAGAAACTTGCACCGAGAGTGGACGAAAGAGAGGTATGACAGTATGACTTACGACTACCTCTCGCTCGTCCACTATGGCGAGAATAGTTTGGTTTTAGAAACTTGCACCGAGAGTGGACGAGAGAGAGGTATGACCGTATGACTTACGACTACCTCTCGCTCGTTTGCTCTGGTGAGATTGGTTTGATTGGAGAAACTTGCACCGAGAGTGGACGAGCGAGAGGTATGACCGTATGACTTAGGACTACCTCTCGCTCGTCCACTCTGGTGAGATTGGTTTGATTGGAGAAACTTGCACCGAGAGTGGACGAGCGAGAGGTATGACCGTATGACTTACGACTACCTCTCGCTCGTCCACTCTGGCGAGATTGATTTGGTTGGAGAAACTTGCACCGAGAGTGGACGAGCGAGAGGTATGAGAGTATGACTTACGACTACCTCTCGCTCGTCCACTCTGGCGAGATTGATTTGGTTGGAGAAACTTGCACCGAGAGTGGACGAGCGAGAGGTATGACCGTATGACTTACGACTACCTCTCGCTCGTCCACTCTGGCGAGATTGATTTGGTTGGAGAAACTTGCACCGAGAGTGGACGAGCGAGAGGTATGAGAGTATGACTTATGACTACCTCTCGCTCGTCCACTCTGGCGAGATTGATTTGGTTGGAGAAACTTGCACCGAGAGTGGACGAGCGAGAGGTATGAGAGTATGACTTACGACTACCTCTCGCTCGTCCACTCTGGTGAGATTGGTTTGATTGGAGAAACTTGCACCGAGAGTGGACGAGCGAGAGGTATGACCGTATGACTTACGACTACCTCTCGCTCGTCCACTCTGGTGAGATTGGTTTGATTGGAGAAACTTGCACCGAGAGTGGACGAGCGAGAGGTATGACCGTATGACTTACGACTACCTCTCACTCGTCCACTCTGGCGAGATTGATTTGGTTGGAGAAACTTGCACCGAGAGTGGACGAGCGAGAGGTATGAGAGTATGACTTACGACTACCTCTCGCTCGTCCACTCTGGCGAGATTGATTTGGTTGGAGAAACTTGCACCGAGAGTGGACGAGCGAGAGGTATGAGAGTATGACTTACGACTACCTCTCGCTCGTCCACTCTGGCGAGATTGATTTGGTTGGAGAAACTTGCACCGAGAGTGGACGAGCGAGAGGTATGAGAGTATGACTTACGACTACCTCTCGCTCGTCCACTCTGGCGAGAATAGTTTGGTTTTAGAAACTTGCACCGAGAGTGGACGAGCGAGAGGTATGACCGTATGACTTACGACTACCTCTCGCTCGTCCACTCTGGTGAGATTGGTTTGATTGGAGAAACTTGCACCGAGAGTGGACGAGCGAGAGGTATGACCGTATGACTTACGACTACCTCTCGCTCGTCCACTCTGGCGAGATTGATTTGGTTGGAGAAACTTGCACCGAGAGTGGACGAGCGAGAGGTATGAGAGTATGACTTACGACTACCTCTCGCTCGTCCACTCTGGCGAGATTGATTTGGTTGGAGAAACTTGCACCGAGAGTGGATGAGCGAGAGGTATGAGAGTATGACTTACGACTACCTCTCGCTCGTCCACTCTGGCGAGAATAGTTTGGTTTTAGAAACTTGCACCGAGAGTGGACGAGAGAGAGGTATGACCGTATGACTTACGACTACCTCTCGCTCGTCCACTCTGGCGAGATTGATTTGGTTGGAGAAACTTGCACCGAGAGTGGACGAGCGAGAGGTATGAGAGTATGACTTACGACTACCTCTCGCTCGTCCACTCTGGCGAGAATAGTTTGGTTTTAGAAACTTGCACCGAGAGTGGACGAGAGAGAGGTATGACCGTATGACTTACGACTACCTCTCGCACGTCCACTCTGGCGTGAATGGTGTGGTTGGAGTAACTTGCACCGTGTAAATGGGCCTTTACAAACAGTTCCTTTTTTACTAGCTTCCGTCAGAGGCTTTGCCCGTTTGAAAAATTAATCTTACAGGAAGCACTACCGGGATTAAAGTTATCATCACCATTATTTCACCCGAAAGACGTCCACTGCTGGACATAGGCCTCCTCCAAATATCGCCACAACAAATGTTTCCGTATGTCTCGCATCCGTCGCATTCCTGCGACTGTCACCCGGTAACCGGTTCACCTTGTAGGTGGCCTGGCGAACGTAGAGTTCAACTGTCAATGTCATTTATGGCCGCTTATACCAACCTGCCCTGCTCGGAGTTAAAGTTAGTTGGGTTAACTCTAGAGTAGCTACTCGAGTTATAAAAGAACGACCCTGGGTCGCAACTCTACCCTACTCTGAATACTTTTGAACGCAGGGCAGGGTTACTTTAAGTCTTCTGATGAGGCCCATTGTGAGTGACTACGTTTCAGTGCAATTTGTATGTCATTACTGGCAACACACATGCCATTAATGTTATATCTTAATTCGAATCATGTTCTACCCATACACTAAATTTCATCAAAGCCGTGAAAGCTTTATTTGTCAACAAACATACAGACTTTTACATAATATTAGGTGGAAGGATTAGGAGTAACAGGGAGTAATAAAGGTTATATTTTCATAATATCTTTGTCTTTGTGAATTTTATTTACGTCTTCTTGCCTTCCTGTTTGAACTTCAATACAGCTTAGCCTCGCGTGAAACTAGGAAATTATCCCAAGAGATCAAATTTCCAGGTTAAAAATATTCTATTCTAAAATATGATCTGCTCGAGTGCCAAATTTCTCAAAAAATTTGTTCAGCAATTTTTGGGTAAAAGAGTAACACACATATACGTAAAGAAAAAAAAGAAAAAGTTTATGACATAATGTTTACAGACAGTGACAATGTTAGTGTTACTCTCTGCAAACTTCACTATCCTTTTCATGGTCTAGTTCCCTGTTCTTTTTTAGGTGAAAAATCATCAAATAAATGCTGTGGGAGGAACGAGAGGGCGTTTCGGACTTTTATTGATTCCCAAGTCCCATTGAAAACCCTTCTGTGTTCTTTTAGTTGCCCTTTACATTCCAGAACCACGGCAATTCTTTCGAGCAATACCGCAGCCGTGATCTAGCCTTTTGAGCCATAGGTTCATAACTCCTACTGCTGACTGCACTAGATAACTTTAATACTAAGTTAATGTTCCACCCGGTTCCACTTTAAGTCTAAACGAGACAGTTATTATAACTTAACTTTAATAACGTTATAAATTGAAACGGGTTTCAACCACCCACCATTATGAGTAGGGTTACCAGAATCAAAAATATATCCTAATTTAAAAGAAAACCGGAACTTTTCGGGTTTTCTTTTATAATTATATTTGTTTTGGTAATAATTTACAAATACATCTGTCGATTTATCGAAAAACGAACATTACAATTTTTACATCTTGATTACCAAAATGTTAAAATTTCGATCTATTAAGAATGTTTTCGCTTGCCAGACGAAAATATAATATTACTGAACCAGTCTTGTCTGAGATATTCCGGATGAATGACAACCCTAAGGCTGAAGAGTGGTTGAGAGCCGTCATATCATTTATAACTGTGTTGAAATCCCTGATGCACACACTTTTGTGTCAGTTGTGTGTTCGGTATATTAATCTTTATCGTTTGTCGTTTACTGAGTGCTTTTAATGCTGTGTTATGCATTATCGGAATGGCGATAATGGCGGTAGCGTTATAGATTGTGGTAGTGTAGGATAGTAGACGTTTGCCATTGAATTGCTTGTAATAAATGCACAGTTTATATCGGTTTGTTTGTTTCCTTACTTTATTACTTATAATAATGTTTATTGTTTTGACTTTTGACTCGCTCATTAGTTATCACCACATAGTATAAAACAAAGTCGCTTCCCGCTGTCTGTGCGTATGTATGCTTAGATCTTTAAAACTACGCAACGGATTTTGATGCGGTTTTTTTTAATAGATAGAGTGATTCATAATAAAGGTTTATATGTATAATACGTGCATAATATATTTAATATCACGATTGCACCCGTGCGAAGCTGGGGCGGGTCGAAATTTCTAAATAAAAATGAATTTGTGTTTTGTGTTTTAACTACGAGTATACTTGTAGTAATAATATAAAGTTGACAAATTAGTTTGTTTAAGCGCGCTAGTATTAGGAATTACTGGTTCGATTTACAACATTATTTTAGTATTTGGTAGCCCATTTATTGACAAAAAATATAGTATATTATATAGCTTTTCTCAATAAATAGACTATCAAAACCTTAAACAAATTCCCAATTATAACTAGTACCTAATTACTGAGACTGGCGCGTTCAAATAAACAAACATACTCTACAGCTTTATAATATTAATAATGGTTGTAAAATGCTATAACGTCACGCAGTAAACTAAAATTGAACCATCTTCTATTTAGCATAAGATGCGATCTAAATATTTATGTAAATCCGTCGCAAATTAAAAACCTAGAGAGCCATATTCCGTAACTATTGAAAAATAAATTACGTTCCCGATGCGATACTTTCCATTCGAATGCGATTCAATACGCCATGAATATTCAGGAGAACGTTAGCCGCTGCGGATCCGCGTATACCCGATCAACCAACACGACTCGGCTTCGGTCGGCTCCGCGCCGAGCGATTGTCAAAACGAAACAAACGTTTGAAAACGGAACGATTACGCTTGAATACGCGGCAAACGACTTTCCATTTTATATCTATTGTTCCTACCGTCACTTTTACATTTTGCGTTTGTTTTCAGTCCTATTGTGATGGTGGACGCGATGCTTTTTGTTTTGCTTGTAGGTACTTTGTTTTTTAAGTTTTCATAAACATGAAAATAGCAACAAATAAAATACTTTAAACCCAAGTTTAGCAACTGGGCCTTACTATGATGTGTTAAAATATCAATCATACGAGTGACAAACAGGGATGAAGCTATACAACCTAAATAGGTCCATTCCATTAAACAATTCACTTTAAGTCGTAAAATGGATCCCGTGGTGTAAGACCTCGTGGTAGGCCCCCTGATTGATCTACACTCTTACACCCGTATTTATATACAAGTAAAACTAATTACTTGAGCTACATAAGTAATAATTTATATTCTATAGATAAGAAAAATTAAAAAAAGATATGAAGATTTCTAACCTCAAGTAATGACTTAGTAAGAAATCACTTAGCAACAAGTAATTACTTCCTTATAAATACGGGTGTTAGAGAATTTGAAATAAGAATCATTTCTTTTGTTGTGGTGATCCTCTAGAAACTCTTTTTTTTTGTGTTTAATAAACAAGACTCGTATCTTAAAAATCGGAGATTGTGTTTTTTTTTTTTAATATTGGCGCTGGGAACACTGTACAATCTGTGTCGTCAATGTCAATATATTGTATAGATCTCCCAAAAAAAAACAATTTACGTGTGAACCATTTGTATCATCTTGAAACCTCCGTTCTTTATTTAAGTATTACAAAGAAGGATTATTAAGATCCCTGGCACTAAGTCGAAATAATCCTAGACTAGAAAGAATAGGAAATTAGTACCATGAATAAATTATATTACAAAAGAAACAAGGCTCCTGTGTTGCCAATCATTCCAGCCTTTTCTTTTTAACATTATTATTTTCGACATCAAAAACAAAACAAAAGGGTAGCTACAAGGAATTTGTGTATTCCTAACTAATGTTATAAGGAGTATTTTTGTTTGTTTATAAACCATTAAATTTTAGTCGTTTTAATCCCGTGGAGGGTCGATCAGGTACATGAAACACTATCGATTTGTAAAAATAAAATTAAAAAATAAAGTACTCATTTTTCTAAAACGCGAAATTAAAATACGCATGTACGAAATTAATTTCTTTAATTAAGTAAACGAGTCAATGACCTTGTAGGTAGTTGTCGGTCGTTGCGTACTAACTACCTACAGTTCATTAGCCTCGCTCAGCTGACGTTTACTTAAAGTAATGAATTTCGCACATGCATAAATTAATTCGAATTTAAAAAAAAGTACTTTATTTTTTAATTTTCTCTTTACAAATCGATAGTGTTTCAAGTACCAAATCGACCCTGCAAGAGATTAAAACGATCACAATTTAACGGTATATAAAAAGGGGGTTTTACAGATGGCGAGTAATGAGTAGCTCACCGTCCAATATAGACCAGGTCCAGGTCGAAAAACAAACGAAGGAAAATTGGGCCTACGAAAGCTGCGGAATTGTTCGAAAGACTTACCGTGGCCTTGAAACACTAAGGGCAACTGAACGAATAGAGGTGGGTTTTAATCGGTAAAAGTCTGACAGAGTCAAAAAAAAAAGTCTAAAAGTATTTATTTCAAAAAAACCATTTACAGGCACTTTTGAAAGGTCAAGAAGTTTGTCTGTCCTAAAAAAATGATGCTAATTGCACAAAAGTTATTTGCACAAATTGATCTAAAGCGTAGATCTCTATGGAGAAGAATGTGCAAGAAACTCCATGGATATTTTTTTAAATTATGGTTTGTCAGTCACACTCAACCCAGAGCGATAGGGGTTATAATTAATCTCCCATTAAAAATATTTGTACAAGATGGTTTAGCACTACGTATAGATTAATGCAACACTTAATAAATCTGGGACCACGGGTTTGATTCTGAAAGAGAAACCCGTGACCTTGGAACGCTGGGCAAAGAAAAAACGTAGAAGCGGGTTTTAGTCAGTAAAAGTTGAAAAGCCATCCCACATAAAAAAACTGTTAGTAAATAATATAATAATAATAATAATATTCCGCCACGCTCACACAACGCCGTCTAGTCCCAAGCTAAGCAGAGCTTGTGTTATAAGTAGTAGTAGTAAAAACATACATATTATAGATAAATTACACCCAGACAGAACAAATGATCGTGGTCTTCACACAAACATTTGTCCTGGTTGAGAATCGAACCCATGACCTCCAGCACAGCAGTCAGGGCCACTAACCGCTAGACCAACAGGCCTGTCAAAAAATGAAAGTTTGTGCGACTAACATTTATGAAGAAAAGTAAATCTATGTTACCTCAAATTTTATGCGAGCAAAGCCGTAGGCAAAAAAGCTAGTAAATAATAAAAGTACTCGAACCGAGGAAATGTAATAAAAAAGTCTTCGCGTGCAGACTTTGAGCGCTACGGAATTCCGTTCCAACGGCAATTCAGTTTATCACCAGTACCTAATAGGTACTTGTAGTTGTAGCTTTATTCATTCCAACATTTTATTTTATTTAGGTATGTCAAGGATTTTTTTTTTTCTTTTTGGCCTCAATATCGATCCTGACGGCGTTGAACCCCCAAAAATGTATTTCATCATCAACATCATCATCAGACTTTTAATGTTCCCACTGCTGGGACGCAGGCCTCCTCTCTAAGAGAGGGAATGGGCCGTAATCCACCACGCGGGCCCAATGCGGGTTGGTGAATGTCACATGTCTTCCAATTTTTGGTTCTAGGACATGTCGGTTTCCTCACGATGTTTTCCTTCACTATTTTGAGAGCAGTGGTGGTGAAATAAATGACACAAAGTAATTCGCCTGGCCAGGTTTGAACCCGCGACCTACAACTCGTAAGTCGGTGCCGTTACCACTCGGCCACCTCTGTTCTCAAAAAAAAACATGTGTTTACTTCTGCTTAACTCAAGAGGCCCCTTCCCAACTTGTCTACTAAACCTGAGCATGGTTTAAAAAGCTTGTTGATTCATCCAACGCAATATTATTTATCTAATATTACGTTGGATGTTGGATATTGAATTGTCATATTTTAGGTTCTCATAGTTATGATTTGAATATTTATCATAGTATTTATTAGTTTATAATATTAACATATATACGTATTTTATTATTATAACTTATACATTCTATTTAAAATTATGTGTTATTTATTTATTGTGCACACCTACCACAGTGTTGTTTTTCTTAACCCAAAAATTGACTGGTAGAGAATGCCTTGTTGCATTAAGTCCGCCTATGTACCACTATTGTACATGAAGTTTAAATAAATAAATGAGGTAATGATGGAGAAATGATGAAAAGAGGTAATGTGAAAAAGAGTGATAACACCTGAATGCACGAATATTTCACAAAACTGGTTCCAGGAAATACGTGTTTTTTGAACATAAACGTCTTTTGAAAACAAAAACAGTATGCAGAATTTTCATTGAATGTGCGAGGTTTCTATAATTTTATTTCTTTTATTTATGAGTATATTAAGAACGGTCAAACATTTTCAGAGTTCTTTACTGTTTTAGTCTTACACAATATTATTTGATTTCAATAGAAACCTAGATAATATCCACAACATATATATTTCCAAAATATCTAGAGAAAGATGCATTATAATCGCATAAGAGCTGTTATATTGAAGTTGTACCTCGGGAAGGACGCTCTTAAGTAACCATGGAATTTCTGGCAGGTTCAACTCCATAAAAAACTACCAATTGGAACCGTGCACTAGCTTCTGACGTTTTATAAGTGCCCTATCTATCTATCTATCTATCTATCATGTAGGCCTGTGAAATATTATTATATTTTTTATTTAATTGATTAATAATTCTAAGGCTCCGAGTTATACATTATAGGAAACATAGATGCTGCTAGCCGAGTTCTCACTCAGTTTTGCACATAATGATAAGATTTCCAGCAAAGTACAGTCGAGTACACACGTAGCTACTCGAGGCAAATCACACACAATGTCTACGCAACTGTACAGTCGAGTGATAAATCAAATCATATCAACATCAAACAAGATACTGACGCAACATTCGTGACCTAAGTGTCAAATAAAAATAAAACCAATAAAAGTGGAAATAATTCCATTGTTTGCCGCCTTGCGAACGGCAATTTCCTTGCATATTGACGGAAACAAGACGAAATTCACGTCTTCGTTGTGAATTAGTTATCTTTGGCTTTATATCGTCCATTTCCTTTTGTTGAAGAAATGGTGCCAACAAATTGTTTCTCGAGAAATGTACCTAATCTTTTAGATTTCGACCGTTTTGCGCTCGTTTGCAGACGATTTAGTCTAGACAAAGTGACATTCCATCACTGATTAAGAGTGTCAAAAAGTCCAAAATACATATTGTTATACATATTGTTTTGCACTATTAATATGCAATATTGGTATGCACTTTTTATAATAATATGCACTATTGAAATCAGCTATTGTATTGATTCGCACTATTGATGCGTACGCACATTTCATTACTGCGTACCAATAGTTCGTACTAATGATCTGCACTATTGAAATGTCACATGGTAGACAAAAAATAAGAGCTTTAGCAGTTAACGTTAGTATAGTTTAAGTTTGCTTCTAAAAGTTATATTTGATATAATTTCACTTTTACTCTCTAGTAAAAGACGAAAGAAACACCGATTTCCGATTTAAAGTTATTTTGCACTAATTCGACATTAAAATAGGTATTTAGTTAGTTCTTTATTTATGATTTGATGTGAACCATTAGCAGTCACTAGCCGTTCGCTACAAATATGACATAAAATTGCACAAAAATTGCTTTTACAAAGGCTGTATAAATGATGCTATAATGTTTATGTATAATATTATAAATGTTAAAGTTTATATGAATGGTTTTCTGTATGGCATTTTGTTGCACTTTCACGCAAAAAGTATTTCGGACGGTGGGCAATGGGTAGCTCGCTGTCCATTTGTCCGGTAACAGACCGAACCGAGCCCAAGTCGTTTACGGCGCGCACTGTTCCCGTGCGCCTCAAGGAGTTGTCATCAAACCTTAGGGGCCCAGTAGGGTCGAGGCCTAGTCTGGGGCTCTGTGGAGGTATGAAAATGCATACCTAGATCCAAGGCAGGGAAGGAACAGGGTAGGTTTTTAGTCAGTAAGATTCTGACACTATTTCCCGCTCCGCCCAAGGGCGGGATTTGTCATTGGATGATTTTACCTACCATAAAAAAAAAAACGCAAAAAGTATTTAACAGATTTTGTTGAAACTTTCCAATAATAATAATTGTAAAACTGGTTATCCTAGTAACCAGTATTCTATTATGGGTTAAATAAATAAATTATTAATTAAATAATATAGCTTACTAATGACCCCACTCGGTTGTCTAAGAGTGCAAACCTTAGTTTTAGTATATGTGAAACCCGAAACACGGATCTAATATTTTTATTTAAAGAATCTTTATACAAAATTTCACAATTGTTTCATGAAAAATCACAAAGTTATAAGCATGTTATGTTACCTGTTTGACCATATAATCACCTGGTCACCGGGCTATCCGGGTGGCTTAGGGATTACTTTGCTCCCGCACCCAGTTGTGTGTTGGCGCCTAATGCCCGTTATGACATGCCGTGACCCGTGTTGTACTTAGTTTTCGGTGGTGTCCAACTTGTAAACTTTTATAAATATTTTTGGGAAAAAATCTAACATGGTGTAAAAATTATTGCAATCGATTCAGTTACTGATTCTGAACAAACTATATTCAAGTTTCTCATACTTATACTAAAAATAATGTTGTATAGAAAAAAGAAAAAATCTTTCTCGTTTATTGTTCTTTGTATTAATGGACGCTGTATGACAATTATAGTAAATAAATAATATTGTTTTGTATTATGATAATACATACATAATAAAAATACACCGGAGTAAAAGGCTATGGGAGGGGAGGATGAAGTATTCATTCTACGGGAGCGAATTCGCAGGCAAAAGCTAGTACATGGATATAATAACTTTTTTATTCCGCCTATTACTTCGTGTAGTTGATACTTTTGCCGTATTTTTACGATTTCTAGGATGAAATTGCGCCAAATAATTGTAGTTTATGGTTTTTTAGCGGGTTTTATATATACTATATATATATTTCACAACTATCACACAACACCACCTAGTCCCAAGCTGAGCAGAGCTTGTGTTATGGGTACCAGACAGCTGATAAACATACTTATATATTTCTAAATACATACATATTATAGATAAACAACACCCATGGTGTTTTTCTCATATTTTGTTTGTCTGTGCTTATATCAAAAAAAGGCCAAAGGAGCAATATTTTTTTTTATTCTTTGTTATTATTATCACCTACATATTTATCATATTGCAGAACCTCTTCCATCAGTACCTGTTTAGAGAGTCCAAACCTGGCACATAATATATTTTTGACATAAACTTTAAATTTTTAAATATTATTAAAAAAAAATAGTGTTTTGACATTTTGATTTTTATTTATTTTTAATTTAATGATTTTGATTTGATGTTTGATAATTTGATTTTAATTTTTAAGTTATGATTTTTATTTAATTTTATTCTGTTGTTTCAACTGTGAGACTGTTATTTTATGTAATTGATATGAACTCTCGTCTGAAAATAAATGCTATTATTATTATAATAAATAAATACTAAAACGAGTTTTAGTTTTTGTTTTAGTTTTAGTGTAAAGATTGATCATGCCATCCCATGATGTCCTCAATCGAGGTCTGCGCGTAGCCATAGCCACTGGTTCAACTTACTTGCCGCGTACTATTTTGTGTACTGTACTGTACAGAATAAACATAGATTTTTTATACTATTACAAAAATAGTCATTTGGTGGGACTAAATCCTATAATTTTAAAACGCATAAGCTTCCCTTTATAATATTTTTCAATAATACGAGTATTTATAACAAATTAACTGACTGATCGACATTTTGCATGACTAGAAGTCTGGCTCGTTCTTTGCCCAAAGAATTAGCATTGCTACTCAACAGAGCAATGTTGCCAGTTTTCTAGCACGTTTCTCGATGACAGCGATGTGGAGACTACACAGTACGTTAATATTTCGACTGTCCGTAAACTCACGAATCTGAAAAATAGCATTATGTTTTGTTTAATAAAAACTAGCTAAACTAGCTAGTTTTCCTAAAAAACTAGCTAGTTTAGCTAAACTAGCTAGTTTTCCGGACAGTTTTTCCGGATTTGGCTATCCTGTAAAAAAGAACTGGGCAAGACGTGCGAGTCGGACTTGCGCACTGAGAGTTCCGTACAAACTTACCTAAATAGTTCAATACCCGAATTGAGTCTCGAAGATTTTTCCGATTCGTAAAAAAGATTTTTTTTTTCGACGTAACTATAAACATACAGATTTCAGATTTATTCCTATACTTCTGCTATAAGACCTTGCTTCATGCCAAATTTCATGCCAAATTACAGGGTTCTAGGTCACCAAAGTCCGGGCGCCTTTGGAGGTTTCACCTCGAAAACCAAAAAAAAAGTCTAGGGTTAGTACGGTACGGGAATCAAAATTCATTTTTGATTCCTAGAGAGTATCGAAATATACTTTTTTTGCGACATAACGGGCCGTATCTTTTTTTACGTTAACCCAGAAATTTGAATTTATCACAGCTGCAAGGGACTGAACATAAATATATGGCTTTAATTTCAACTCGAAAAAGTGTTCCCGAGATAAAGGATTATGACAGATAAGAAGAAGACACACGAACAACAAATTGATCCTAACAAGAATTCCGTTTTTAGCCTTTTGAGGTACGAAACCCTTAAAACACAAATTAATTATGTGCGAGAACAAACCCTTAAATAATAATCCACCTTCTTATATCCTTAAACACTACAAGTACCTTAGGAAGAAAAAACTAATTTCACTCACGAAAAATTGTATTTCCCTATAGGCCTTTATAAAATTATCGGAAAAGTCGGGAGTAAGTTAAACGGATTTTTTCGTAGTCCCGAGGGCATAATTTTGCTGGTAAAAATAAAAGTTGATTTTAACTGGTATACAATAGGGTGCGTATTTTCATTTAAAAGAGAAAACCGATATATTTTTTTTACAAAATTGAAACATTGTTCATTGGGGATTGTTATTTACGAAATTGTTGGTGAAAATAAAACATTTTTTATTAAACTTACGACTATAAAAAAAATACTTTTCATACGCGAAATAGATTTACTAACAAAACAATTTTAACTAACGAGCTTTACAAGATTAAATTTGTCAAGTTGAAAGAAGACTTGTTTAGCTTCAAATCAATAAATAAACGGACAAGATATAAATTGGAATAAGTGAATTAAACATTGCTAACTATAAGTCACACACTACACAACCCCACCGGTCACACTCACATCCACACACACACACACATACTCACTCAGGATACACATACCACACCTACACGCGCGATTTGGGCTTTGTTGTGTAATTTTTATCCGACTTCAAAAAGAAGGAGGTTATTCAGTTACCTTTTTTTTTAATAATTGCATGTTAACATTGTCGTCCGATGCGGTCGCTTTCCATCAGGTGAGATAGCGGTAAAGCGCGAAGCTATAAACAATAAAAAAAAAACATTGTCTATTTTTCAATAACATAAAAATGACAAGTGGAAATGCGGAGTCACCTAATACAAGCAACTCCTTGCTTAAAAGGTGATCTCCATTAAACGTATCAAAATGCCTATTGCAATTGAAATAAACATTTTTTTAATTAAATTTTTCAAGTGTGAGTGGGCTTTATTTTCTAAAATACTCAAAGGTCTCGATTTTGATAAAAAAATAAAGGAAATCATTGGATTTTTAAAAAATCAATTTACATTCCAAGAACCTATAAATTTTGGAAAAAACATTATTATTACACCATCCTGCATCCTGCAGTTAATTAAGATAAAAATGTGGAAAGTATTGACATACGGCAAAGATAAGGAAAAAGCAAATATTAAACGCAACACTTTATTTTTGTGACGTAGGTAACGTCGTTATGTACATTGTTTTTTTACATTAGCTTAAAATTTGAATGCCTACGACCGCATGATTTGGGTTTACAGGCTCCAATTATAAGGAGGTCATTAAATTGAAACTGCATCATTTTGTTAATTGGAATAAAAATGTGGAAAGTATTGATATATCGACTGTGAACTGGCAACCAGTCCTATCTCGATTTTTTTGAAAATTTCACTTTTTAAAACGATTTTGTACTAGGCATTTCGTACTCCGTAGCGTTGCATGAAGTTCCATCTCAGTTCCTTTTTTTGTGCCAGAATCAACTTCAATCAACTTGTACCTATTAACTTCAACTTCTCTTGTTGATTGATATTGTCCTAGTTTGTTTTAGAATTAGAAAGAGCTTTAGTAATAAAAATATTTAAAAAATCACACGTTTTTTATTCAATATAGCAAATGGTACAAAAAAGTTTTTTCTTCATCCTGTTAAGTTGTCAAAATTGAGATAGTATTGATGACCAGTAATTCAGTCGATGTGGCAAAAGTATGGAAAAATTATAGTAGGTACAAGTAGTATTTTTCTGATGTTAAATTATTTTTTACGTTAGTTTCAAATATGGCCACCCACTCCCGCTTGATTTGGCTTAACAGTCTCCAATTAAAAGAGATCATTAAAATGCAACTGCATCATTTATTTCAGTTAAAACGCAGGCACTATTTTATCAATTTTGTACGTTCCTTTTAATTTTTTGTTCAATACTTCATTAATTTCTCCCTTCTACTTTATATATAAATGGAAATCGAAAATATACTTCCTACAGCGAATTTAATTTGAATGAGTAAACATACTCGTCCTTCAATTTCGAGCTTCTCTCCAATCTATGATGGTTTACTGTTATAATTATACAAACAGCAATCTGATGCTATCAAAGACTCTTGTAATTGGCAATATCTCAATATTAGTTCATTTTGAAGTATGTGCCATTCTTGAAGAGATCTCCCATCTAGGAATAAAAAAGAGGCCAAAACCAAAATAACCCTACTCGGTCCGAGCCCAAGTCGTTTATGGCGCTCACTGTTCCCGAGCGCCTCAAGGAGTTGCCAGCAAAGTGTAGTGGCCCAGTAGGGTCGAAGCCTTATCTGGGGCTCCGGGGAGATATGAAAATGCATATCAGAGCCCTGGAACCAAGGCAAAGAATGAACGGGGTAGGTTTTTAGTCAGTAAGAGTCTGACACTATCTCCCGCTCCGCCCAAGGGCGGGGGATTCCATTGGATGATTTTACCTACCATAAAAAAAATGGTTTACTAGTGTAACCCTAATTATCTTGGGCTCACACAAATTGTACATACATCATACATTGTATCAGGAAGTTAAAAAGTAGAAAATGTATTGTATGGACATTCGTTACGAAACATAGGTATCGTAAATTATGTTTATTTAAATCTCAATGAGGAGTACAAGGTGAATTGCTTGATATAGGTATTCGCACAAAATTAAAAAAAAAAATTGTTGATGATTAAAGCCAAAAACATCAGTCAAACAACACAGGGCTGTGTATGTAATTTTCGACGCCATATTTTAGATTGTTTTCAATTCGTTAAAAGTTTCGTTTTAAATCTATATCTGAGTCTTTACTTACTTAATTTGTAATACACACAACATAATTTTAGTCTTTTTATACGGTACAGTAGAATGACACAGTCCACCAAATTAGTTTTCATTGATTATTGTAAACTGGTCTAGATTTACAATAATCAACGAAAACTAATTTAAAGTAATAACCTTTTAATTATTTCTTGTACAGAATATGCAACATAAATTATAAACGTATTTCAATTTCACATGCAGAGTTTTTGGTTAATTATATAAAAATTATTATTATTATACCAACCCGAAACACAGGTCTAGTATTTTTATGCAAATAATCAGTGTATGTACAAAATTTCATAAGTGTATCAAGAAAAATCACAAAGTTTTTATATTACTTGGTTATCCAAACAAACATGGTCACCGGGCCATCAGGGCCACTAGGCGTTGTTTTGCTCCCACACCCAGCTACCCTGGCTAATGCCCGCTATGACCTGCCGTGACATGTGTTCTACTTAGCGTCGTATTTTTTAAGTCACAAGTTGGACACTATCCAACTTGTGACTTAAAAAATATTTTTTGGGAAAAAATATAACATGGTGTAAAAATTATTTGAATCGATTCAGCTACTGATTCTGAACAAACTATATTCAGAATTTGCATATATTATATAAAAAATAATGTTGTACCTATAATGTCACTTTGTCGATAACACAAGAAATGCACAGCGGACAATTCTAAAAAGTTTTCCTGAGTGTTTTATATTCTTATGAAACTATTACAAACACAATTTACACACTCTCCTTATTCTTTATAGACTCAGTGATTTATGTGCAGTTCCTCCGTACGTTGTTATCATACTTAAGTAAATACATATAAATCAATCAGTCCATATCAGTTGCCAGAATTAAGAATTCTTAATTCTAGAAAATAATAACGGGTGCTTAACTTATTATTAACGTGTCATTGAACCCTAAAAATAAAGCCTACATAACCTACATAATGACATTGGTAGTTAGTTTGTTTTCTGAAAATATAAAACAAATTAGTTATGCTTAAAATACGTATACACTAACACCCGTATTTATAAACATGTAAAACTAAATACTTGAGTAAAAGTAACTACTATTTGTATTCTATAATTAAGAAAATTTTGAATTTTGAATGCAGATTTCAAACGTCAAGTAATGACTTACTAAGATTTTACTTAGTAACAAGTAAATACTTCTTTATAAATACGGGTGTTACTATTCAGGTCGAAGGTGAGGTCGTTCGTTTGCGAGGTTGTAAACCACTGATTTACAATAGAGAGATAATAGCTAGGGTTGTGGGTTTGTTCGATAGATTGAAGCCCACTGACCACGGATGTATAGCTTCACAGACGCGTATTCAGAACTCGAAACTGTGTGGTTCTTTCTTCAAAAGACCATCTCAGACTCCAATCTGCATGGTTTTCAAATGATTTGACCATTACATGTTTATGTATGGACTTTAGACTTTTACCCCTGAGTTTGTTCCAGAGTTTCTTCTCAGGGTAGTCAGCTAGGAAACACTGGCCTCATCTAGTTTAAACTGACGAAAAAAAAATTGACGTGTAAAAGTGTTTTTAAAAACCTATTTGCAAAATAAATATCATTTATCATTTATATGCTTGATGAGTGGTGCTCATAGCCTACATACAAAACTATGTCGACGAAGTAGCAAAGTCGTGCCTTCATGTCAGTGACGAAGCTTGCTTTACAGCTTCAGAGTCTAGTTTAGGCACCAGTCTTCCACAATATAATGCTGATCCTTATGTTACCGTAGATATAAGGCTAGCAATTAGAAGTTACGAGTATATTGTGGAGAAAAAAAAGTTTTTTTTTTACTTTTTTAGTGTTCTCTATACTTCCAATAGCCCCCCCCCCCCCCCTTAATCATCGGCTGACGACGCCCTTGTCGTGCGCATTACTGGAAAGTAGGTCTTAGGGTGGTTTTAACATCGTGCGGATTTCATCACAGGGCAGCAGTGCCACATGCGGGGCTATATCACGCCCCGCATCCCGCGTGCGTATTCCACGCATTACAATAAATACTTGTATGAAAAGGACATTTGTATTTGCAAGTGCTGAAATCCGCACGATATTGAAAACACTCTTACCACGGCCTTAGAACGCCAAGAATAACTGAAATAATACAGGTTCTTTTAAGTGGGAAATCATCCAGTGACTTCTCCCGCTCTTGGGCTGATCGGGAGGATGTGTCAGACTTTTACTGACTAAAACTGACTCCTATTCCTTCTTTGCATTCGTTCCAGGGCCCCGGGGTTAATTTTCACATAACCCATGGATAACAATACAGATGGGTTTCTGATCGACGAGCGAGTAATACATCGATCACACACTTTAATCAGTGAAAGTCTGACACTCTCTTTCGCTCAACCTAGTGCAGAAGATATTATTTGATGATTTCCCATTCCCAAATAAAAAATAAAAAGGGACTATATCATGAGAAGGATAGTGAAGGTTGTAAAAAGCATTAACAAAATGGTCGCCGTTTGCTAACTTTATGTCATTAACTTTTTGTTGTTAAGGCTTCGGTACCCAAACGAGAAAAGCTGTTTGATGATTTTGCACCCAAAAAAAAAGGTTTAGTTAATGGCAAATTGAGTAAATACCACTCAAATAAAAAACGTTGATTATGGATGTAAATTTACAAAGGTTTCATTATTCATCAAACATTTAATTGGAATTGCGCGAATGTAGCAAATATAGCCAATTATCCACATTCGCATAATTAGAATCTGTATATTTACATACCTAAATTATGTTTGGCGGCAGCAATCTAAAAATTTCCTAATTAAACTTTAGAATAAATTAGGATCAGGCCATGATCCGGAGCGAGGAGGAATAGCAGGAGGTCGCCTCCTTCTGCAAAGCAGTAATACCAGCGAACAGCCGCACTCGTAAGGAAACGGACATCCTGATGCCGCAGCTGCCGCAACCACAGATCGAGGTTCAAAGAGTTATCAGTAAACCGTTGGGCCTCAGCAGGGCCGATTCTTGTTAAGGCCACGGGCATTTTCTGGAAAGAAAAACCCGTTATCTTAGACCGCAAAGAGCAACTAGGACTAACTATGTAAAGGACGTAGGTATGGTTTTAGTCAATAAAATTCTGACATACCCTACCAATCCAACCAGAGAAGTCATTGGATGATTACCCGCTTTAAAAAAAAAAAGTAGTATGATTTGTCTTGTTGCTTCATTCAAATTGAAGACGGAATCAAAATAAATATATCAAAACTGGAACATTAAAATATAAAAATGACTAATTATCTTTCAAGTTGCGTATAAATCAAATTACAGAGAGCAATTCCTTTGTTCATTCATTTTCATAGAACATCACACCAGTAGCGTCTAGAAGCACTATTGCTAATTACTTCATACATAGGTTTCAACTGTCATAGCTATAGTCAGTATCGTAGACATAGAGAACTGGAGCCATGAAAAAAAATGCCTAAAATACTAAAATAAAGGACTAGTTTCTGACAACAGCATCACCAGTATGAATATAGGAAATTGTCTCAAGGGACTAGTTATACTCCCGGGGTAAAAATATCCTATGTATTCCAGGATATGGTACTCTCCTGTATCAAACTTTACCAAAATTCGTTCAGTCCTTTGAGCGTAAAGAAATCAAATCAAATTTTAAAAAATATATATAATTAATTTGAAGTAGATAACAAACTTTTTTACTCCCTATTAATGCACCTGCCACCATTTTTCTCTGCATCACCCAATCGTCGTCTGGTAGAAAATTCTTAAGGCTTTAAGTCCACCACTGTACCTTCATGTGCATGTAAGTGTAAATAAATAAATAAACGTACACAACATTACACATAAAAAATAGAATACAATACAATAGAATAAACTTTATTGTACACCAAAACAATAAAAAAAAAATTACACTAACAAAATTCTCGCCTCTATGTTAGAACTGCCAATGGCTTCGTCCGCGTGATGTAAAACATTGTGAAAAGGGAACATACTCCTACTAGACTTTAGCAAAACTTTTACAAAAAAATACAAACGACTACAATGTAAAAAAAAAAGTGCACAATAACTTTAATTTCGGAAGTCGTTATTTCTATAATACGAGTAGTTTGGTCTCGTCGTTATTGAACTTAAATAGATACCTTCGACCATTCGGTTTCATCATCAAATCATCATGACAATTCTAATAAATACCAAACACGGCTAGGATACACTGATTTATAACAGATTTCCGGTACCTACCTTCCAATTTCATCATTAGATCAGTTCTATGTATACCCTCCCTTTCTTCCTTCAGTCAGTCACCGACAACATGTATAAACTAAGCAATTTTACTTGTAACAACAGTTCTGCTATGATTCTTTGAAGAGTTCCGTTCTATATCTTCGAAGTTCCTCACCAGATCAAAACCAACTCAGGAGGATAATCTTTCAATCAAAACAAACATTTGCAAAATCGGTCCACAATTGACCGAGATATGGGTAAACATACATAAGAAAAAAAACAACATACAGCTGAACGTAGAACCCCTCCTTTTCCAAGTCGGTTAAAAATGTCACATAGTCAATCCCAAACAGATTGGCATTACAACACTATTACCGATTTCATTTCACGTTACGCAAAATTCTAGCAGTGGCAGACGTGGCGTCTCCTTACTCTGTGGCTCCACTTCCCCTCCATCGAGACGTCATTGGAAGCACTAGCCAAATTACTCAATTCTCTGAAACGCTTTTAACCTTGTTTAACTTTTACTGTCCATTATCTATGGAACGAAGAGGAGCAAAAGCATAATATAATTATTCATGAAATATAGGTTTTTAGAATATATATATATGGTGAAAATTGTGTGACAGTGCGATACTAAAGTAATTTGCTTGGCGAGCGAAAATAATCGTTACTTACCGAAATAAATGTTACGTTTTATATAAAAATCTTCATGTTATCTATTTCCAATATTTATTTTTTAAATATTTTATTCTAGTTTTCGACCTTCTATTGTGTTACAAAAACTAGTGATTTTTGAATTTAGAATTTTTATCGTGAGATCTATGGCAATTAAGTAGGATTTGACACAATCGTAACTAATTTTTTTTAACTCTACAGTCTCCTAGTAATTTACTAGAATATGATATTCATTTGGAAAAGTGGTACAAAAAAAAAGGGCTTTGTTTCTCAGAATATAGCATTTTCTGTTAATACACATCTTTAACGTGTACTATAAGTTAATACCTACTCCTTTTTTTGGGTGAGAAATCATCTAATAACTTCTCTCGCTCTGGGGTGGTGCGTGAGAGCATGTCAGAGGTTTACTGAGTTAAACCACATCTGTGTCCTTCAGATTACATTGTAAACTACAAAATTAGATAATTATACTCCATGTGTTTAGGTACTTAACTAAACGTAAACAATCTTGATATGTCTTTTTTTATCATATAAAAGGCAGATAGATTATTTAAATTCAGTTAATTACTAAGTAAGTAATTGTAAACATTTTAGTGTTTAGATAAAAGACCTATGATGATTGTAAACAGTTAAGTACCTAAACAAATGGAGTGTAGATACAAAACGCAGCTTCAATCAAGAACTAAAGACGAAAAACTAAATAATAAATGCCCATCCGTGTGTCAATATTAATATACATACACACACGCACACATACAAAATTTGGCTATCCCCTTCACGTTCAAAAGTTTGAACACCTACACTGAAATAGGACACTTTGGACACTTTTTATCCCAAGAACATATTCTTGGGATAAAAAGTGTCCTATTTCAGTGTGCCTTCGAATAATTTGCTATCAAGCGGGTGAAGCCGCCGGCAGGAGCTAGTAATACCTACAAATACCTAATTACATGCTGTCTGTTCACATTGATATCATCTGTCGGTAATGGACAGCGCACTTATTTGCATATAGTTGAAACGGATTAACTAACCAACATATATCGACATTTGCATATTGGTAATCAAACATCAGGTAGGTTTTTGACTTTGACTTTGACTTTGAACTTTTACCAACGGCTTTGCCCTCTAAATTTTACTGAACGACCATACTAAGGTCAAAAGGTCGTTTTAATCCCGTTGAGGGTCGATTCGGTACATGAAACACTATCGATTTGTAAAGATAAAATTAAAGAACAAAGTACATTTTTGAATCCGGAATCAATTTACGCATGTACGAAATTAGTTACTTTTAATTTATTGTAACGGTATATTATAGTATATTGTCCAATTAATTAGATACTTGAATCAGAAATCTACACCGGTTTTATAACACTAGTAATCAATTGGCAAATAATTATAACAGTCACTAAACTTTACTTGAAAAAATCCTGCCAAAAAATCTTCTGCGTTGCATATAAATTGACGTACCAGTATATATACTCTAAACTAAACGTACCTGCACTATTCCTTGCTTGTAATTTTCTTGAAAATAAATTGTGGAATTAAAGCAATTGTTAAAAAGATATATGCACAATATTAATTAAAAAGCTACTTAATTAAATTACAGTAAAATAAAAATAAAAATCCTACGCTAACTACGACTAACTTAAATATGGCGTCAAAAAGAAATGTTAGTAATATCGTGAATTTATAAAACTCTATTTAGTTTTAGCATGACAACTTGTTAAAATCCAATAATAAAGTAGTGTTTGACAAGTTATTAATTTCAGTCTCTATTCTGAAATCAAGGGTAAGTTTTTAGACAGGAATTTCCACGCCCAGCCCAGCCTGCTAGCTACAGGCAGGCAGGGTCGAAGCCTGCTGGGGTCAAGGGTCAGCTTCCGAAAGGAATACCCGGCCCCGGCACGATAGGCTACGAAGGAACGGGTAGGTTTTTAGTCAGTAAGAGTCTGACACTACTTCCTGCTCCGCCCAAGGGCGGGATTTGTCATTGGATGACCTACCATAAAAAAACCACTGAGTTAAATATGATTACAGAAAAATGGAAGACGATGCTACCAGCATGTATACAATTCCGTGTAATGAGCAAAACTTTTATGACTATGTATTTTGTTTATTAAATTTGTGCCTAGACCCAAGAATTTCTGCTTGGTATATCATTCTCCTGTTTTACTTCACCTATGCGTTTCATTTTCTAGATCTGATTGTTCTTTCTTTTATGTAGTGTTCAAATACCTATAGTGTTCAAATAGTGAAATCATTGCGGCTGTTCTGTTCAAACTAAATAAATAAATCAGCAAACAGATATGAGATAGATATAAGGGCAACAGAGAACATCACAAGGAATTAAAATAACGATGTAAGTTTTGTACTCGTTATAACTAGTTTCTACAAGATTTTTCCATCACTTTGTAAGCATTTGTGAAGTTACTCTGTGTATAGGTACATAAATAAACGTTTAAGTATCTAGAACGAGAATAAATAAGTACAGTTTACCTGTTGGTAATAATAAATTGACCGTATCTTGAGTGCTTCCTCATTCCTACATTTTAATGAATTTTTATACTCGTAATTATAATTACATAATTATCGTCTGCCTTCGTTCTCATACATTCTAACATAGATCGAACCACACCACAAAAAAACCATTATAGGCCCTGAATTAACCTAAATAGAGGCAGACCAATCACAAAGAAAACCTAATTACTTTTGGGCGACCTGACGATCGGACCCATGACCCAAATACCGCGTCGACATTCGCTACCCTATCCAATAACGGTTCCCCATAACAACGCGACCAATTCAATTATTTAATTAAATATCTCTATCGTAGATAACACTGAATTACTGCAATCAAAACACTAGCAAGCAATGCTGCTAAATATTTATGTTCGTTATACATGAAACAGTGATAGCACCACGTATTTGTTATCTGTAGCACGCTCCTTGAATACTAACTCAGAACACATTACGACTGTATCAAATAGTAACTCATAAAAAGTGTGTATACAACTTATCTACATGATAACATGACCAAAGGTGTCTCTTTGCAGGTTGCACGGACAATAAGGCTTAAATGGGGCAAAAGAAATTAAATTAAAAACTAAAGTTCCTAGCACGATACGCAAATACTCGCACAGACTGCCGATGTTTGCTCTCGGAACGTTATCTCTTGATAAGTTGGAACACAAGCTACGAGCAAACAGTGTTATCATGGTAACGTTCTTGCCGGGGACTGGGAGGCGCTGTTCTCTGCCACAGACTCCGCTTGGCTGCGGCGTGCCCCTCGAGGCAAGTGAGACCTGAACAACGCTGTGCTCCATACTCTACTCCCCGCCACCGGATGGCGCGATGGAAGTTCGAAGCACACACAGATAGACCCGTGAAAGTGATAACTGATGTGACTAAGTGTTAATATAGTGTAAATAGCCAACCAAAGAACAAACCAAAGCTAATTAGCTCAAATTCCTAGTCGAGAGAGATTTTACGTCGTCAAGCTGGAGGACCTAACGACCTTTGATACGGAGATATTCGAGAATGTCAGTGAGGAGTGTGCGGCGAAGAATGATGTGCTGCTGCCGACGGGGTACTGCCCCGCGTACTTCGACGGGTTGCTGTGCTGGGACCCGACGCCCTGGAACACGCTGGCGATACAGCACTGCTTCAGCGAGTTCCACGGCGTGCAGTACGATGACACACGTAAGTTAATCTCTAATCCTTTCTTACGCTCGCTCTTTGAGAATGTAAACAATGCGATCACGTGTTAGACGGATCTGATGGAGGATTTTATGCAAATCTCTTTAAATTTTTCGCAGTGAAAAAACTTTCAATAATCCAAAAATGAAATATGATCTTATATTTTCATGTTTTTTAAAATATTCTTGATGATCTGACATTCCGTTTAAGTTTGTTTTGCCTTTTGTTTTTACAATATTCGAAATCATAAAATATTTATAAAGATTCGTTGCAGGAAACATTAATTGATTGTACAGCAGTTGAATGCGAGCTATTTTTGGCAATACTTTTATCGATTTTTTTTTCTTTTCTTTGATTCCAATAGCTGATATGGTTACTGCAACTACAGTAATAATGTTATTGTTGGGGTCGGCACTTCTTATTCGGTCTTGTCACTCGTCACGCTATCACTTACTCCTTTTTCTTTCATACGACTTTTCACACAATCCATCCAGCTTTTCTTTGACCTCTCTCTCTCCTTCTCCTAACTCTTCTATTAACGTGCGTTTCATTCCTCCTCTTTGCATGGCCATACCAAGACAAACGATTTCCTTTCAACTATTCAAACACTGGTACCACTTTCAAACTTCCTCTTATATTATACTCACTTCTCACTTAATTCATTCTCGTCACACCACACATCCATCTCGACATTCTCATCTCTGCTACATGCAATCTTTTCTCATTCGTCTTTTTCACAGCCGACATTCTCTAGCTGTACATAATCCAAAAAGAGATCCAGTCTAATGACTTACCTATAACGGAGTAAACCAGTCACTGGAACATGATCGTGTCCTGCTTTTCTTTTAAAACCGAAACCAGAAACAATGAAATCTATACTTAAATTTTAAAAAAGGAACAGCTTTGTTTTCTCGTCGTACTACAATAATAGCAACGAAATGTGTTCAAAGAGTTTTCATTGTTTGTCGTACTAAAATATCACGAAAACAAAAGCGATACAAATAACAACAGTTCCTGGCCTCGTTACTTTTGTTGTGAAAACAGATAGAACTGGTGCAGCGACTGGAGTGTTAAATGCATCGATAATAAGTTCCGCGCTTGAGTGCAGTTCTCTGAATACTTTAAAAAAAAACGCCTTGTTTGCAACTCTTCTTATATTTTTTTGACAACAATTTTCACGTTTCAGTCCAGCTCACTCACATTTTCTACTAAATGTGTATAATTGTTTTCTTTTTTGTAGTGATGGGACCACTGTTGTTGCGAAGTAGATAATATTGATCTAAAGCCCGGGTGCTATAAGTTTGAAATCTTTATTCATTACATACATACATAATATATGTGCGTTCCACTGAACATTATCCGCCAAAGACATTTATAATAAAACCACTCTCACTTACCTAAGATTTCAATGAATCCAAGAGATATTGATTTGCTTGCTTGATTATAAATATATTTAGCACGAAATATTGATATGAACATTATAGTAGCACATAAAATATAGTGCGCTTCACTACCAACGATTGCATCACTGCTTACCATCAGGTGCGTTCGCAGTCAAGCTCTAGTTTAAATCATTTAACAGAGAAAAATAAATAAGACTAACAAAGTATGGAATCAGACTTTTACTAAAAAAGGTTTTGTCAAACGATTCTCTCGTTATTCCAACCTTTATTATTTCCATAAACCATAAATGCAAGCGTTTAGATAGCGTACCCATAGTAGCTTTACCAAAAACCACAAACCATTAGGTCCTATCAAAATATCACCCATTTTAATACTACATCATATAAAAATATATGAATGTTATTACAGCAGCCGTCATATCACTTTGTAAAATGGAAATAAAGAGGTAAGTTTGCTATTTGATAAGAGAAGAAGGTTTATAGGTCAAGAAGAAAAATAGGGGTATGGGCTATCTTCTGGTGATTCTTAATGGTTTATCGGGTTTAGTGCTTTAGAAAATTCAATGCATATTATTATTTTTATCCAAAAATATTATCATATGAAACAGAAGAAAATTATTCAGTCACGAGCAATAAGATAATATATACAGTTGCATTTTTATATGTATGTTACGGTTAATAGCTGAAATGCGGCTAAACTTAGTTTTAGCCAACAACAACTAGGTGCAGCCGGCTACGTGCGGTTAAACCTAGGTGTATCCTACTTATTTTCGGTTAGACCTAGGTTTGCCACACAACAGTGGTAAAACTTAGGTGTATCTTTTTATCATCGGCTAGGACGAGGTTAGGTAGGACATTTGCGGGGGTTACGCGTACGGGCAGTGCCGCATGCGTGACGAAATCCGTATGATATTAAAAATACCCTTAAATTTTGTACTTAATGGTATGTATTTTAATGTAGAGTTCCTCTCTGGTAAAAACTAAATACACGCTATAATGTGCAGGTAAAGAAGCCAGTGTTTTGAGTAACTCTAAATGTCATTCAAGTTTATCTTATTCAAATAAGTGATACATATATTTTTGCAACATACTATCACATGAAGAATTTGTTGATTGTTTTTTTTTTATAATTAAAATTGAGTCAAAATGTTTTGCTATTTGTTTTAAAATAAAATATAAGAGAAGAGTACAAAGAGTTGTCGATTTTGTCATAGTTTGTAAAACTTTATTTTTCATGTTTGAATTTATCACCTTTAATCATAAAATGTCTAGTTCTTTTAGTTCTGAAGAGAAGATTTATGATATTTTGAGTTTTACTATTACTTCATTATATTATTCAGTATTTTTGTCTTTTATTTATTTTCCAATGTAATCGAATCAATCGGGAAACGCAAGATAAGAATTTCAAAACAAAACCAAAATGCTTAACTGCACTGAAAACCTAGTTCTAATCGATGATAAATAGGATACACCTATGTTTAACCAGCGGTGTGTGGCTGAACCTAATTCTAGCCGCTATGATGAAGGCTAAACCTGGGTCTAACCGAAGATAACTAAGTTTAATCGCACTTAGCCGGCTGCACCTAGTTGTAGCCGGCTAAAACTAGTTTTAGCCGCTATTAGCCGTACATATACACCGTGAAATTTTTTCTCGGTATTGTTTGTTTCTTATTTAACACCGACTTCCAAAATTAAAGTTATTTTGATAAATTTTTGTGTTTTTTTTTTATTGAAGTATGTTATTTTATTTTTTTGGAAATAGTTTTTTTTTAACTTCTACTGTATATTCCGAAAGTACTCCCTATGGCAAGTCGTTCTGCCGCAAGAAAACAACCACTAAAATTTCACGGTGTATTCTTCTGTACGTGTGTTTGTCACCTAACCCCTCTTAAACGCCTTGACCGATTTTGATGAAAGTTTGTGTTTATTAAAATTTATATATACCAAATGTCATCCAAATCACTCAAATAAGTGGGTCCATAGATGATTTAAAAATACAATTTGAACCCGGTATGTGCTGCAATTGGGTGATAATTTTTTTTTAACTCATAGCCAGTTTTCAGACAGGACAACGACCGTTGGGACCACTAGTTTTCCACATAACGTAACTTCTGCTATGCAAGAAATAAGAGCGCGACTGTACATTGTACAAGTAGAATCAACGTTTTGCGTAGTACGACTGTACTGTGCAAGTTTAGTCAATATTTTAAGTATTTTACAAACTAACTGTGGTGCTATTCTCTAAGAAAACCAGCGCTGCCGCAACGACGAACATCCAAATAGGATACATTGAATTAACAATCCAATGTACTCGTATAGGTGCATTAGGTTGACAATCCAATGTATCCTATTTGGGTGTTCGTCGTTGAGGCAGCGCTGCCTTTTCTTAGAGAATAGCACCACTGGAATCGGTCAATAAATAATCAACAATTTTTTTTTTTATTTTGTATAGAAATTTTATTTTCCAGTGGTTACACCCGCGTGAAAATTAGAATTTTTCTATATGGAAGCGTACCATTGAGATAAAAAAATATTTTAAACCATTGTTCCAAAATTTAAAAAAAAAAATTTGAATCTTTCCACTAATGCCGCATGATTAATTACCAACATGCAGACTTATTTATGACATTTATAAGAAATGGGATAGTAAAATAAAAAGTTCGCTCCATAAATGGTAATTTTTACTACTTCGCATGTTCGCGTCAATCATTATTTGATTCTATTTCTGAGTCACTCTCGCAAAGTAAGTTCTATAAATAACAAGAAGAGAGAGAGGCAAGTTAATAACTTGCCTATTACGTTTGTGGACATAAGTAATGTGTCCAGATTAAACAGGTTTAGAGTTAATCATAACTCAAACTTATTTGATCTTTAGAAGCTTAGATACCATATTTAAGAATCTATCAAGTCTATTCGATGAACTATTTCGCCATTCTCTTCATATGTGGTAAACTAATGATCTACTTAGCTTTTACTTAAATATATAATAGGGTTGGCATCTAGTCTATCTGACCGCCACCACCCTATAGCAAAGAAACACGATATCTCTTGGCAAGATCGGTGTCGCTTTCCGACTTCTAAAAAGTTCTACAAATAGATTGTTATAGATTTAGTTA
Source organism: Leucania comma (assembly GCA_958295575.1). Classification (NCBI taxonomy): domain Eukaryota; kingdom Metazoa; phylum Arthropoda; class Insecta; order Lepidoptera; family Noctuidae; genus Leucania; species Leucania comma. Next base: position 11,790,201 of record OY282480.1, on the reverse strand, counting down.
TGTCCAATCTACAAAGCCTTGAGTACAGGCGTAGGGTAGCCAGTCTTTCGGTATTTTACAGGATGCATTTTGGAAAGAATCCGCCCTTACATTGTTGAAACATCTACGGTCTGGATTAAGCGTTTTGCCTCGACGTTTATACCGCTTACATCGAAGGACTGGAACAATTTGCCTGCTGCGGAAGACAGCAGCAGGCAAATTTTTCCAGTCCTTCGACCTAAATTATAATCAGACGGGAAGACCCGTCTGATTATAATTTAGGTGTCTTCAAGTCTAGAGTGAATAGACTTTTAATAAACTAGTGCAATTCACTATCAACAATTGCATCACTGCTTAACATCAGGTGGTATCGCAGTCAAGCACAGGTATACAAATATATCAATTAAAAATAAATAACGGCTGAGACCATCTTTTTATATCATATTCTTATTATAGAAGACGTTATTCAAAAACAAAATATGAAATACTTAAAAAGTAAGTACTCAGTCTACAAAACAAAGGAATGATAAAAAGAATCTGTTATATTAAAAAAGTGTAACCTCGCAGAAAATCCCTCCGTCGCGTTGTCTGAATAAAATCGTGTAAACAAGTCGTGAGAAAATCCGCTTTGTATTAGCAGAAATATTTTGTGCTCGAGTGCATCGAGGCTGGAATTTTCCTGCATTACAGAATACATTAAAATCATTTATTTCAGGAATTCACCCATACGTATGAGTTTACAACTAGTTATAAAAGACATTGCCAAAAAGGCGTATGAACCGATAATTCAATACGTTTGTACAAGTGAATTATTATTTTTATTATAAAATACTCTTATTTATTTTATTCGTAACAGCCATTTCAATTGTTTTTGCTGATATTATCATTCAGCTATTTATTAGTAATTTTTTAACACTTATTAGAACCGACGATTACGCGAAGTTGATGCTCGTAAAATTTGAGTGTTTACTCTGGGAAAGCGTGCCAATGTCATCAAATGATGTGGTCGACGACGGCGTCACAGTATTTAGCTGTTGGCGAGTCGGACTCGGAAGAGTTCCATACCATCAAAAGCAAAAAAAAATGACAGAAATATCAAGTCTGTTGCACTTAAATATATTTATTTTATTCTCTTCTTAGTATTTGTTGTTATAACGGTAACAGAAATCTTACATTATCTGTGAAAATCGTAAACGGTTCGTCCGCTAGTATGAAACATTCCAACTCTTTTTGTCTTCATGTCTCTGGCTCCGACAGTTTTTAAAATTTTGTTGGAACAAAACTCCGCCGCCTGCGTAGAACAAGCGACGAAATTCGTCAGTGACAGCACAGATGTAACTTTAGCTGCAAATTTTGGGGCATAGGGCATAAGACAGGAGCTAAAGCATAAATATTTCTGACTTACCTGTTGGTCTATTCGTTACTGGCCCTGACTGCTATGCCGGAGGTCGTGGGTTCGGTTCCCACCTAAGACAAATATTTGTCTGATGAGCACGATCATTTGTTCTGTGTCTGGGTGTAATTTATTTATAATATTATAAGTAGCTTTATCAGTTGTCTAGTGCTCATAAAACAAGCTCTGCTTAGCTTGAGACTAGATGACGTTGTGTGATAGTTATAGAATATTATTATTCTTTATTCTCATTATTTCGTAACAAAGCTACATCCATACCCTGGTGCCGTCGAACTTATGAATATTGTTCTACGAGTGTTTTGTTATAGCATGACAAAAATAATCATTGCTCTTTCCCTAACAATCATCATCATCATCATTTCAGCCGAAAGACGTTCACTGTTGGACATAGGTCTCCCCCAAGTGTCGCGACAATAAACGGCCCTGTGCGTCTCGCATCCATTGAATTCCTGCAACCCTCACCAGGTCATCGGTTCACCTTGTAGGAGGCCTTACAACGATGCGTCTTCCGATACGCGGTCGTCACTCCAAAATCTTTCTGTCCCTAACAATCCGAATAATAAACTATGTATCGCTTTTAATCAAATAAAATTTTTAATGTTCTTATAGATATTTGTAGATGTCGATTCGAGAAGAAGAAGCAGGTGTGACCATTGTCGCTAAGCTAAAAAGCTAAAACTATAACCGTGGAGCTCGTACCTACAGCTTAATTAGCGAATTTTCTATTTCATTATTATTAGGCTCGCGTTTCACCTCTATCTCACTCGAAGATAAGCAATGATATTGTGGTCGACCATGGGCCATATTTTTATTCACTCTTTGCTGTTTATACCTCTCTCTTTGTAGACTGAAAGAGGACGCCTTCTTAGACACACAAGTTCATAAAACACAAAGATACAAAAATAGACTTAATGCTTTCAATAAATCTAGACTACTTGTGTGTTGCATGGACTTTTGATAAATAAAAGAGACTTGAAAAACTAACCAATTTTATGCTAATTATGAAATAGTGTAAAATTTTAACATTCCTTTTATTTGTGGCACAGAGAACGCATCTCGGTTTTGCATGGAGGGCGGCACGTGGAAGAACTACTCCAACTATTCGAACTGCACGGAACGCATCGCCAACGTGTCGCCGACTGACGTCACCAGCCTCATCTACCTCGCCGGCTACTCGCTCAGCCTGGCTGTGCTGTCACTCGCTGTGTTCGTCTTCCTTTACTTCAAGTAAGTGCACTTACTTAACACTTGATCTTACCATAACGTGTTAAAATGTATGAGAGCGAGAAAGATGGATGGAGGTGTACACCCTGTATAGCTCCATCCATTTAACAGTTCAGTTTAGGTCATCAAAGGGATCGCGTTGTAGGGCTTCAGTACCCGCAGAAAGCGACCGAATCTGTGGTATTCATCAAAGTAGATCGCTGATACATGTTACCGCAAAAGTAAACTCTATATGTACAGTACTAAAGTTCATTGGAGCGTGCAAGCTCCACCACGACGTCAACGTTAAGACGTTGACGTCGTGGTCGCGTGTGTGTTATTATTATTATATTGAAAATCGACGGTGTGTTGTTATTATTATTATATTACATCGGTTTCGAATGCTAAATCTTCAAATGCTAAATTGAATCAAAGAATAAAGAAATACATTCGTGAATATTTGTAAAGTTAGGCTCCAAACTTTTTTTTTACAAATCGAACCGAAGCGTTTAACAGAACTTCTATTTGACAAATATAATTTTCTGAAGGACTCTTTTATCTTAACAGCAAATAAAAAACAAACAGGGAATTAATACCCAATATTTTTAGTAAGCATTTTCTTCGATACAAAATTATATTCTATCTGGACTAAATTATGAGAGGTAAACAAAAAGAAGATTTATTCCGACAATAAATTATGTGTCAACTTTTTTTTTTACTATGGAAACATATTTGTTGGGTCAGCCTACACTGAACCCAAAAATAATAGGCTTTGAATGACCTCTTGACACGTTAGCTTGACAATTTAGGCTGCACAGTTAATTTGCAGACATTGCGTAATAAATTGTAACACACTAGAGCTATCTCGCCCTTTTGCTGAACCATTTATTGCATGGTTTATATTTCCAAAGGGTTTTCTGTACAAAAAACCACACACAAAAGGATATTAGAGCGTCTAAATAGGACCTCATAGAATACATTTTAATAAAATGTGGCGGGGGCCATAAAATAAAATTCCTTGAATTACAGCACCTAATTTTTATAAACTTCTTTCTTATGGGTTATCTATATAATCAGCATTGTAGATAGCTGGATTTGCCCAGCATCTCGATATACGCCGAGTATCGGCTCATTCTTGCTCAGATGCGACGTACAACTTGTAGGTATATACTCGATACAAAAATCGTTATTCGTTTGGCATGATTATTATTATAGCCTTAAAATGTTGAAATGAAAGGGAACGGGCCGTAAACCAACACACGGGCTAAAGGCATATCTTAGAGTTTTTGGTTTTAGGATATGCCAGTTTCTTCACGATGTTTTCCTTCACCGTTTTGAGGGTATTGGTGATGAAATAAATTACAGAACCTATAGCTCGTAAATCGGGGCTGTTATGTACCGCTGGACCAACACCATTGTTTTTGAGATAAAAAAAAAACATCAAATGAAAGATGAAGCGAGAAGGAATCACAGATTTTTACTGACTTAAACCTACCTGTGTTTCTTCAGTTGCCCTTTGTTTAGGTCCACAGTAACGTTTGCTAAGAACGGATTGTACGAAACTCCACCCCTAAGGATTTTTTTGATGGTAGGTAAAATCATCAAATGAAAAATCCCGCCCTTGGTTGACGCGGGAGATAGTATCAGACTCTTACTGACTAAAAACCTACCCTGTTCCATTCATTGCCTTCGATCCAGAGCCCCAGGGTTCATTTTCACCTAACCCTTAGCCCCAATAGGCTTCGGCTCTACTGGGGCCCTACAGTTTGCTGACAACTCCTTGAGGCGCGCGGGAACAGTAAAAGTAAACAACTTGGGCTGGGACCGGTCTGTTACCAGACGGACGTACAGCGAGCTACCCATTGCCCGCAGTCCGCAAGCCCGCGCCTTCGGTGGCCGGAAATCGGGATCGGAATCCCGGCGGCGACGGCGGCGTGTGCGCTGCTGCCTGATGCGGTCGGCCTCCTCCTTTGCTAGCATTACTACTTCGCAGAAGGAGGCGCCTGCCAGTCCTCCACGCTCCGGAGCATGGCCTGTACCAAGGCCTGACGCGAGAGATCGCCGCCGCACCCCTAAGGCGGGAGATGTCATTGGATGATTTTACCCACTATCAAAAAAAAAACCCCTAAGGGGGTAAACCGACTTTCATGCGGGCGAAGCCGCGAGCAGAAGCTAGTAGTGTTATAAAATGAACCTGCAAATGCCCAGTGCATGTAATGTCAGCGATCCTAATAATAATAAATAATGTCAGTTTAGATGATTTGCGAATTATCAGCAAAGTAGATAGAAAGACATCGTAAGTAGGCCACTGAACTGTGATCACTGAGATATTTATCTATTACACGTACATTTGCAGATCAATCATACTTATCACAGAAATGTTGGATAGAAGACACAACATTAAAATGATATACGAGTAGAAATCTACTTGCTAGATTATCAAGTAGCAATTTAAATCTGTCTGCTAGGGTTGTGATTGTTCGAAAGAGTTGCCTGGCTCTGATACGCAAAGGGCACCCTAAAGGGGAACATATATGGGTTTTACTCAGTAAAATTCCTTCCAAAAAAAAAAAAACCTTTGACTAGACTATGTGACCCCCTAGAAGCAAAAACTGGAACCACCCTTGCATCCGTAGGAACACAGCAGGGTTGAAGCCGACTAGGGCCAAGGGTCTGCTCCTGAAAGGATGGCTCGGCCCTAGTATGAAAGGCAACGAAGAAACGGGGTGTCAGAAAAAGTCTTACACTATGTCCTGCTCCGCCCAAGGGCGAGAGATGTCATTGGATGAATTGTAAATACACACCGAAAAAAAAAATCCACCCTTGCATAATCTAGGTTACAGGGCCGAAGCCTTCTGGGGCCATGGGTTGACTTCCCGTGGTCCTGGAACGCAAAGGAAAAGAAGGAAGATGTCCATAGGACCTCGGTAATTGGCGCAATAAGATAACGTGTTTAATCTGTTTGAAATGATCTTGATGAGTATTAATTACATAGGTATATACCGCGCTATGAAAGCTTGCTATGAAAAAAATATTTTCATTGATAACTTGTTCTGTTTTTATCTTAATCTGGGACGTTACTGAAACCCTGTGACTCAGAATGTACGGTCAATCATGGTTGCCAATCATAGAACAGTGATTTTATTACAGGTCCAAAGAGTATAGTGTTGGGAATTGTTTTTTTTTTTTCAGTTAAAAGTCAGCTTTAGAACAGGGCAAAGTCTGTTGGGACCATTAGTGTATGATTTTACATCTGTATAATTTACTCCCGTGCAAAGCCGGGTCTATTTTTTGTGGTGGGTAAAATCATCCAATGCCATCTCCCGCTCTTAGGCGGAGCAGAAGATAGTGTCAGACTCTTACTGACTAAAAACCCACCCCGTTCTATCTTAGTCCTTTATACCGGGGCCGGACATTCTTTTCAGATATCAGTCCAAAGCCAGATCTACAACAATAGACTTGTATACAATATTAGTTTAGAAGTTCAAATAACACGATAAACCACTAAATCTGTACGACTACAATATAACTAAAATGCCTAGTCATGTTTCCTACAACTAGTGCCAAAACAAGCTACATTCGCTTATCGTTACACACGATGCTGACTCGACAATAATGTTGTTCAGTATGCTAATGTCCGGCGGCTGTTTGGGAATAATTTCTATATTTTATGACGCTCATGTTCATAGTTACTTTAAAGGTAGAACTACACTACACGGACATCCGCCACACACGCCGATCTGTGGCGAATTTCCGTACACTGTAGTTTTTTTACCTTAAATGATAAATTATATTTATTAATAGGATTTTAAAAAACTCTTTTACACGTCAATTTATTTTATTTGATGAGGCCTGTGTTTCCTAGCTTACTACCCTGCCCCCCTAGCCAAGTTACAATCGTTTCGTTTAGCGTGAACGCTTGGAATGGCTACGCCCCCAATTCCTTTGTTCTGACTACGCGACCGAGCGTTGAGATGACGTCAGAATAAAGGAATTGGGGGCGTGGCCAATTCAAGCGTTCATGTTAAACGAAACGATTGTAACTTGGCTAGGGGGCAGAGCAGAAACACCGGGTCAAAGTTATGTAAAATACTCGTATCTTTTTATAGTAGGTACTGTTACGTCTGTGTAATGAGTTTGCATAAGATTATATGCAGACTCATGCGTATACTCATAAGTTAGCATACTGATTGAATAGTAGTTCGAAGGATGTTAGTATCTTCTAGAATTAGTTTGAATATTTGTAAGAATAGAATGTTTTATTGTTTTATAGGAGTGCTATGTAGTCGTTCGAAGTGGAAGGAAGTATTTTTTAAAATATATCATTCTAAAAAGTCCAAGTCGTCTATTTTATAGATAGTTAATCCCGGTAGTCGAGCCTGCAGCAGCCAGGGTTCGACATACTGACTCGCCAAACGGTTTTCTGCCATATAAATAAATTATCAAAGAAAAAAATTTGGGGTGGGGGTAAGAAGGACCTACCAAATATATTCAAAAAAATTCATAAAAATCAGTTAAGCCATTTCGAAGGAGTTCGATACCAAAAACGGTGACATGAGATTTTTATATCGTATGCTTAATAGAAAAGAGGCCTAACTGAAAAAAGAAGGTATTTGAATCTTAAAAATTATGTTTCAATAATAAGGTTCAATTTTGAAATACCCTCTTTTATTAGTTAGTTCTGTTTTCTATTAAACATACGATATATTAGACTAGCGTCTGCCAGCGGCTTCGCCCGCGTCGAAGTCTGTTTCTCATACAAACTTCCAATACCCGTTTTACCAAAAAATATTTCATTCCTAGCGGATGTCTGCATCCTATAAGGAACGAACCTGCCAAATTTTAAGTTTATTTAAGTGAGTAGTATTTCGCTTTTCTATAATATATACAGATTTTGACTGTTTTTATTCTGTCTCTGACAACATCCCACAAGCAATATTAGTAGGTATGTGAGTGACATTAATTTTCCTGCCCTCGAATTTTATTTGAAATCGTCGAAACATGTTTTTTTTTCTTCCATTCTATCCTGTCACACGTCACGCTATCACTACCCTTTTCTTTTATATCACACATTATATTCATCTTTTCTATGGCCTAATACTTGTATACTCATAACTCTTTTAGGAATAAGGACCAAATTAATAGGTCGCCAATAAAATAAGGATACCCAGGTGTTATTGTTATTGTTTTCAACATGTTTACATTTTCACGCCAAAAACAAATTTGACAACATTCTGACCATCAAAAACAAAAGTGATTTGAAATTCGAATTGAGTGTTCGAAACCAGCCAGCACTAATTAACTACCAGCCTGCGTATTATAGAGTTTCCTTCAACAAGCAACTTTCATAGTACCTAGGTAATTTGTTTATTAGCCAGGGTCTTATTAATTGATGATCACAATAGCCATTTAAGCCCCTTCGTAAAGGTATATTAGGTTTTCAAAAAAGTAAATAATATTTTGTTAACAACTCGATCAATCTGCTTATACACCACTATTTTTTAATTAGTGCACAAAAAAATGGGGCTCAATCAGTACCCGTTACTGATCATATTTGTGTAGTCAAAAGTACAAAAAACGAAATCCCAAACACAGTACAGTCAAATTAGACCGAAAAATAGGGGCAAGGTTACAATAATTCGCACCCAGCTGGAAATTGGTTGGATTGTTCAAAACACCATCATAAATAAAATCTAAAAAGTCCTCATCGATCCGACACCTGGAAAAAATACTCGGGATCAAAGGTCAAAAAAACTAGTTTTAAAATAGCCCAAACAAAATTGTTGATCAGATAATTTATAATTATTATCAACAAAAATGTCGTTAACTTAAATACATTTTTTCCCAAAAGCCACTGTTTTTAGAAATAAAAATGATTCAAAAAGAAAAAAGAGGTAATCGTCGTAATATACACACGTTTTCACGCCGCCTTTCAGGTAATGTACTTAGCGCGTTTTAGCTCAAAACTCTTTATTTAGATTTGCGAGGGGAAGTCAGAGTACGATAAAAGATATCGTTCAATAAAATCACTTCAATTTCCCAGCCTTATTTAATATATAGCTATAGTGCGTTCGAATGCTCTGATGTGGGGCGAATTATTTCTACATACAAAACGACCGCGAGATATATAAAAGAAAAGCGAGCGAAAATGTTTGCGCGTATTGCTAAAAAAGGCCGCTAAGCATCCTCGCACCACTCAGCTACACAGCATTTCATAGCTTAGCTACAAATTTTTTTTTGTCGGGTTAGCTACACTTGATTTAGCTACCTCGCACATCTATATTGGAAGCAACCAAAACGGGAACAAAGTGTACAGAAAGGCTAATCCCAGAATTAGGCCCAGATCTCCGAAATCCTTAAGATAAAATCGACGACATTTGATGTTGTCTCTTTAAATAAGGGTATCGTATCGATTCCGATTAGGACCCTTGTTTACGTTAGATACGGTGAAGGGCGAGAGTTTTTCGCTTTGATTTTATCTCTTACCCCCTGATAACGTAAAAAATACGGAATCATTTTTTTACGCGTAAGCTCAAGTTCTGGTAAATTAGATCAATTCGGTGGATAAGCACGGATTTAGACGACATAAATATAGCTGTGGTGACACTTGGGGGAGGCCTATGTCCAACAGTGGACATCTTTTGGCTAAAATGATGATGATGATGAAAAATAGTTGTAACGTTTTAGTAAGGCTATAGTAGGCCCTTCCGTGTGCTGATGGTGATCGTTGGATTGCTTTTGGTGAGAAGAATCCCAAACTCTCTGGTCTTTTCCACCAAAAATCCAAGCGTCTTTTGAAGGTTTATAACGCAAACAAAAAATTAAGGATTTAGGACGACATAACTATAATGGTATGGTAGAGCAGTGGTGGCCGAGTGGTAACGGCCCCGACTTACGAGTTGTAAGTCGCGGGTTCAAACCCAGTTCGCGTATTACTTTGTGTAATTTATTTCATCACCACTGCTCTCAAAACGGTGAAGGAAAACATCGTGAGAAAACCGAACCAAAGACATGTGACATTCATCAATCCGCACTGGGCCCGCGTGGTTGATTACGGCCCATTCCCTCATAATAATCCTAATCGTAATCATAATCATAGTAATTTTTTTTTTCTCCTAGAGAAAAGGCCTAAGTCCCAAAAGTTATAGCATTAGCATTATCAGCCTTTTAAAGTGTTTTATTAAAAGGCTGATAATGCTAACTATAATGGTAGCGTTTTATCAAGTTAATTGTGGTCATTGTTCTTTCTCAAATATCTTTTCGTAGGATGACCAATGGTCCTTAGGAGCTGCCTAACAGGCGCTGCACAGAGGGATTCCGGAATGACCTTTTAAGAGGTAACGGTGCCCCTTCTATGTGCTGATAGTGATCACCGGGGTGGTTTTAGTGAGGTAAAAATCCCACACTCCCCGGACTTATCCACAAAGTCCGGGCGCCTTTTAAGGCTTTTCCTCGAAAACAAAAAAAAACAACAATATGCCTTGTATTTTTTTTTTCATTTGTAAAAAACACTGAACATCAAGATAGATGTCGAATCTATCAATCTACCAATGTATAAATTTCGTATTTTTAGGGTTCCGTAACTCAAAAGGAGAAAACGGAACCCTTATAGGATCACTTTGTTTTCCATTTGTCTGTCTATCTGTCAATACCCTTTATCTCGGGAACGCGTGGATGTATCGAGTTGAAATTAAACCTGTGTATACTTAAGTCTGCGGTTTCTTGAAGCTGTGAAAAAATCAAACTTCTAAGTTTACGAAAAAAAAAGATACGGATGTTTATATAGCAAAAAACGTACATTTCTATTCGGAAAAATCTTAGAGACTCAATTCGATAATTGAACTATTTACGTAAGTTAGTGTGTACGAAATCCTCAGTGTCCCTCAGGTTTTTTTTTTAATTAAGCCCTGTCAAAAAAGCCAGTCGGTCAATGACCGTTATTGCCATATTAACCATCTCACCATCTTCATCGTCTCAACAATTCTTAAAAAAAAAAATCTTTTTCCTAAAAGAAACAAAAACCTAAAAAGAATTTTCGAAGCTTACAACCAATAAATGTCTAGAGAATTACATCACTGTCATATCGTTAAGATACATTTTCAGATTTTCCCTCGTAATTTAAGAGTGAGCTTCAATCGAGATGAGTCATTCTACATGTGTTATTTGGACAGATATATTGTATACTATTTAAAACCCGTATTAAGGCACGTACACACACATCAGTCACAACCACAGGCCACGTCACTTTTCCGTTAATGTCACGTCAAAAGATGTAGTTTAGTAACTAAAAAATATGTGTTATGTATTTTTTTACTTTAATATAATAAATAAATCTTTACCAGTAAAAAAACTATGCCTACTATAACTATTAGTAGGTAAATGCACTATTTTTTCTAAAGAGTTTCTTTGACCCTAGAACGGAAAGGGCAACTGAAGGAACACAGGTGGGTTTTAGTCATCAAAAGTCTGACACTCACTCGAACCTAACGTAATCTTTGATAATTCCTATCTCAGCTGTGGTTTGGTCATTTAAATACGATCACGGACATCGGTGGGGGGTAGTCACATGACTTCAATGCACGTGCCTTAACTAATGTCAAACCTGTTAATATCAAATATTGAGCTAGTGTAATCATATTCTTATATAAAATATTATATCTGTTCCGTTTTGTTCACTTTTTTAATTGACTGCCAAGTTACAGTAATCTTAATTAAATCACATTGAAACCACTCTGTTTCACATGTACGAGTATATAGAAAAAACTCTTCACTGAATTTTGGAATAAAATAAGCTTTTCATTTATGTATAGAAAATATTTATGTTAAACGTGTAATTTAGTTGATTGCATTCGTAAATAATCACAGGCTCGTTTGTGTATCTAAAATGTAATGTTTTGAAACTAAACGCACTAATTGAAATATAACATAAACATCAACACATTAGTTATTGTGATGTTAATGTAACAGCAACATTATATTGTTGTTACATTAACATCACAAATGACGTAAATCTGTAAACTTCATTATCTATAAGACTCGAACTCATGTTAAATTATCACATTTGGTTAATAGGTTTTGAAATTATTGTTTCGTAATGTTTCGAACCGAAAGGTTCTGGAGTGGCGACCGCGTACCGGAAAACGCAGTGTTGGAAGGCCTCCTACAAGATGAACTTGGCAAGAGTTGCGGGTATCCGATGTATGTGAGATGCACAGGACCGCTCATTGTGGCGACACTTGGGGGAGGCTTATGTCCAACAGTGGACGTCTTTCGGCTGATAAGATGATGAATGTTTCGAGAGTTTGCACACTCGTACGATTCTAAAATAAATCTAATTGTCCTGTGATAGGTACATTTTACATTTCGACACTTTCAAAGCTCTAAGCTGTAGTGCAGTAACATTTTTTTTTAAGTAAACATGTATTATAAAAATATTAAATAAATATTGCTATTTCTTATAACATCCAGCGTTTGGTACTGTGATCTTAAACTAATTATTGATTCTAAATATTATGCAAATAGTGGAGAGCAATGGTGGCCGAGTGGTAGCGACCCCGGCTTACGAGTTGTAGGTCACGGGTTCGAACCCAGCACGCTTTGTGTAGTTTATTTCATCACCACGGCTATATACGGTGAAGGAAATCATCGTGAGGAAACCGGCATGTCCTAGAACCAAAAATTCGAAGACATGTGACATTGTCAAACCCACACTGGGCCCGCGTGGTGGAGAGAAGGCCTGGGTCCCAGCAGTGGGAACATCAAAAGCCTGATTATGCTTGTTTTATCGCAAATACAAAACTTTTCACAAATCACTTACACAGTTAATAATTAAAAAACCCTACTCCTAAAAAAAAAAAATACATTACGACCTTATGCATGGGGTGTCGATGTATTTGTTACAAAATAAAAATTATAAATATTATTCTAAAACGTTATTTCTTCAAATAAAACTCTAATATAATAAATATAAATGATCCCAATATCTGTCAACATTAATAAGATCAATCAACAGATAGACTTTTTTGTGTTTTAGTAAAATTTTCAAGACTCCATTCGGGAATTGAACTATATATTCACATAGGTAAGTTTATACGGAACCCTCAGTGCACGAGTCCGACTTGCACTTGCCCAGTTTTTTTTTTCTGTTTTACCACAGCTATCTGTCTGAAAATAGATTGACGTCAAAACCAATTATTAAAAACTAATTTACAAGATAAACATAATATGCTGTAAACAAAGTGCGTTGCTGTATTTTACTAATGAAAAAGTTTTCATTTCAAAATGTTTATTTGAACGTTTAATTTAAATAACTAAGTGCCTAAATAATCACAAACTCGTTTGTGTAATTAAACATAACTAAAAGTGTTAAGTCTAGTGGAAATAAAATTAATGAGACCGTCTAGTCCTTAAAAACAACGTTTTAAAACTAAACACAATTTAATATTACGTACAACAGATATAGCACAGATATATCTGTATTGACTTTCTCGCGTCTTTACTCGGTATTTTTTTAATATTAAGTGTAACCTAGACCAAAAGTAGCTTCAGCGATGGTATAAATTTCTACCAGTGAAAGAATTTTACATCCCACACCTAGATGTAAATGGGTTTTAAGAGTGCGCTTCCCACTCCGTCCATCGTTAACGTGGGCTTGATTGAATTTTTTTTTTATTCCATCTAATGCAATTTTTTAATAAAGAGCCAACGCGAAAAAGAGAGCGCTTGAACGCTCGATTGGCATTCGGTAACTTCCATCGCTCGAAAATTTTCGAGCAATGGAAATACAAAACTTGTTCTAAAAACTACGTGTTTTTTAAAAACCAAATCTCCATAAATATATTTCCTTTTCTTTATTAGATTTACAGAAATCTTTACTGGATTAGTTTTACATAAATTTATAGTTTATATTCAATAGAAACCTAAATAATAACCACTGAAAAAGATGTATCATAACGTGTCGTACTCACGTAACAGCGGTTATATGGGAAGTATCACGGGTTGAGCGCTCTTAAGTCTTCACTTCCAATTAATAATGCGAATAACCGTATGAACTATATTTCCAAAAGCATCGCCTTTGCCATTCGCCCCACCCCCCACTCAAGCAAACCAACACAGGACCACATTAATAAAACACAAGTGTACAATGGGCGGTCTTATCGCACAGGGTGGATCTACACAATCATTTGTAACTGTAATGCGTTTTTCCCTCTATCAAGTCTATTTGGACAGTGTCCTTCTCATTATTCTGGGCTTTGAATAAAATACTAGTCATTATAAGGGTCAACGGTAGGTAGATTCATTTGAAGGGAAATCAAGGGTTCGAGACACTCCAGATACATACCACATATTGAGGCAAGCACCTACAAGTAAGCACCAATATAACTCAGCATGAGCATAAACTGAGATATTTTTGCGCAGATTTGACGCATATTTTTCCTTATTCTGTATGTATTTCTCGTTTTTTATTAATAGGCACGTGCTTGACCACAATCTCATCTGATGGAAAGCGACGATATGGTCGGTGGTGGAGCACGCTTGCCTAGAAGTAACCTCTCTCTCGCTCATAAGCTCTATGCACAATGAATTAGTTCGCAAAACGATCTGTGCGTTCCACCATGTACCGATGTTCATTAATGAAACCACTTTTTTTCTTTCTATATATACATATACATTACGCGTTTTATACACTTCTATAACTAATAATGTGTGTGTGTGTGTGTGTACTTATATAACTAACCCACAAACTACATTGTTACAAACAAAAAGTTTATTTCAACATAACTACAGCACAAGGACACTTCTACCCATAGATTCTTCTACCCATCTTCCAAATGGGACAGTTTGACCTTTCAACACAATGACGAACAACAATGGCCATTGGCTCAAAATTCCACCTTTTTACTCATCATATTTTAACAAAAATACATTATTGCTAACAGCTCATAATCAAACTTACTGGAGCGATATTTATAACTTGCTGTTGCTGTTCTTTCTATAATTAATATCATTACAGTCTTTCTCTTTTTATTAATATTAACTAAATAATTGTATCTTGTCAATATTTTATACTATAACATTGTTTAAAGTACCGAATAGAAATAATTTATATTATTTCTTACTATTTAACAATTAGAGTTCACACTTTCGTTATTTACTTTTATGGTTAAATTAACGAGATTTCTCCAATAAAATGGACCCTTTCCCTTTGAACTTACTTTTCTCCTAAAATTTTATGCCTATGGCAGGGAGATAATCGCATGAGGTACCGGACCGAATACAATATTCGGTCCACTCTGTATATTAAACAACACTTAACAAATTTTGTGTGTAGATAAATCAAAGACTCTACCAAGAGCTATCCGCGATCCATTTGACGATTAAATCGAACTGTTAAAAGAGATGGAGATAGGGTATATAGCTCCATCCCTTTTTCTCACTCGAAGAAAGCAAAAAAAGCGAAGGTCAGCCGGACCTTTTAGCACGCCATGGTAAGGCATCAGGAAGCGTTCTATATCGGCATGTTTATTTCACTCAAGGGCATCCCAATAATTATGAAAATTGCACATTGATAAAAGAAACGTCATAAAATCAACTCATTTCACTGATAATGCAGACAATAGAACGTCACGTCAAACAGCCAGTTTTGTCATGTAATTTGTCTGCACAAAATTGTAGCCCGTAATGATATCAATTTTGTGCCTAACTGACAACAAATCGCGTACCTTTTACAATTTCACAAATTGAATTTCAAATGAACCGTCATTGAATTTTCTTTTTTTCCCAAATAATCTTTTTACGGTTATCTTTAAAAAAAATGTTTTTTCTATTTCATTGCGTAAAAGAATCTCCTTTTGTGTAAGTAAAGAGGTGAAAAATTTAGGTACCTACAGTAAAATAGCGATAACATTTTAAAACTGTTGTAGAGCTACAGAAACTATTTTAATGGTATGTTTTTTCCTATCTAACCTACATTTATTCACCCAATAAAAAACGGTAACTTAAAAAACTATAAAACTCGACTGCTTTTCTGAGTATACATGAAAAAGCCCTAAAACAAGGAACTCGTTGTACCCGATTGCACTAAACTATATAATATTTTAAATACAAGGTAAATTGTAGCAGTCGTAGAAATGGAGGCTTAGTGAATTGAGGGCACATACCAATATTACATTGCAGATTACTCCAATCTACTGACTTTCTAGAATGGGTCCCGACTGCTACAATTTATTTTATTACGATATCACTTTCACAGTAATTACGAATCTAACGACACCTCGCAAACTAAAATCCATCGAGCCGTTCAGGCCGCAGAGCGTGCCAAACATTTGAATTTGGCGCTTATAATCACCCATTTTGTTTTTTTTATTTTGATATACCCATTGTCACTCTCACAGTAAATACAAATATAACGACACCTCTCAAGCTAAAATCCATCGAGTCGTTCAGGCTGCAGAGCGTGCCAAACAATTATACATACATACATACTCTCGAAACCCTCCTTCTGGCGCAGTCGGGTAAAAATACAAAAGCGTAACTGAGAATTAGCAATTTTCAGACGAAAACCCAAACCAAATTTTAAGTAGTGGTTTGAATTTAATTGCCTGTTTTTGCTACATGCTTACACAACCCTTTTATTATTATCTTATTTTATATTTACGAAAATCTTAGCAACCTTTATATCTGTAGGTAGGTTAATTCAGGCGAAAATTTAAGCAAGACAAGTGAAGCAAATTACCTTCAGCCTTTTCAAAATAACAGCGCAGAATATAGAAGTTAAATTTTATACTGCGTTGTTATAATATTTACCCACATATTACTTATAGTAAAAAGTCGTAATATGAGATAGTAACGAGCTACTATCTCTGCTCATTCCAAATATTATTATAATCAGATTCACAAATAAGAACATTGTTACAAATAAAAAATCCTTCATTTTCCTTAACAATAAGCACTGAGAAAAAGTTCGCGAGACTGTCTGCATTTTAGTTGTTATTTCTAATTATTACATTGTCTTTCATATCTTTATCAGATAAAATAAAAAATCTTTTTGCTTATTATTTTCTTGAAAATTTCTCAAAAATTATTTTTGCTTTATTTTTATTTAAACTTTTCACTTGAGTTAAAATTTAAAAAAAAAATATTTAAAGAGGTTTGAAGAGTGACATTGAATATTTAATTTTTAGCTGAAATTTTTGGTACAATAAGATTTTTTATTGTAATCGAAAATCGTCAAATAACTCCGCCCGCTCTGGGTCGAGCAAATAGAAGTGTCAGACTTTTACTGATTTAAACCCACCTATGTTTCTTCACTTGCCCTTTGCTTTCCATGGCCACGGGAACTCATTTGGACGTCGACGGCATGGTCGGTGCGGCGGTTAAGTAATTTTGCTCTGCGCCGGTTCGATTCCCGCACGGAACAAAAATATTTGTACGACCCAAGACAGATGTTCCGGGTCTAGGTGTCTTGTGTATGTGAGTTTACAATGTTGGTGATACAGAAGTAATTACTAGTGTAGGGAAATGTTAAAAAAATGGTACAGCAGTATCAGGCATCGCAGTGAGGTTTTACGCTTTTACTTGCTTTGGGTTACAACTTTGATTTTCTTTTTTATTTCCTCAATTCACCAAACCTTTCACGCCTTATACGTGGTAATTTCGAAATAATTTCCTACTTATACCAGGGCCTGAAAAACCGTAAATCATATTTTCATCGTGTCTGAGACAAGCTTAAAAGGCGGCTATATCAGAACCAGGCCGCTAAAATATATTTATATTGTATGTGAAATTCTCTTAGTTACATCTACATACCTACATTACTAACATGTACATAATATTAGTTTTAGCATTTGCTAAACCCGAAATACGTGTCTACTTGTCTAGTATTTTTATGTAAAGAATCTATCCACATTTAAGATCTGCATGAAAAATCACAAAGTTATAAACTTGTTATACTGTGTAATTGTCCGCACAAATACATGTTCACCAGGCCATCCGATTGATTGAAGGGTGGTATTGCTCTCGCACCCAACTGCAGCTGTGACCTGTGTTGTACTCAGTGTGGCGGGGTGCACCTGGTAACATTAAAAAAAAAACCCGAAAAAAAATAAAAAAATGTCACCAGTAGTGTAGAAATTACTGAAATCGATTCAGTTATTGATTCTGCACAAACTATATTCTGGTTTTGCATATACTATTCATAATGTTATAAATGTTTTCCCATTCAATTTACTGTCCAAATCTGTATAGAACAGTTACTGCAGCATCCAGTGTCAATTTAATGGCTATCTGAAATTTATACTTCCAGTTATGAAGAGTAGATACCATCAACCGTGCCAAGATATTATTGCCGCTATAATATCGCTTGTGTACTAAAGTTTACGATCTTTCCATTAGTGTTCCAAAACATCAACAAACAATATTATTAGTGACAATATTTTGTGAATCAGAACTATAGCGGGAATCCGGGATAGTATACCCGCCGTCCACTAAAAAGCTTATAAATCTTTATATACTTAGAAATCGCTATTTTCTGTAAATTGTATCTTAAGCTGCATTATTAAGCTATATTTTCTCTTAAGAAAGTTTAACATATCATTATCAATTTATGAGTAATTAAAGATTTCCATCAAAGTGACTTTCGGTTAATATCTTCAACCTGGGTCGACTTAACCCCCAAAGTTTTCAATTATAAAACACTTATATACGAACTCATGAAGACTAAAAAGAACGAAACCGTTCTAGTTAGTGTTTAATGATAACGAATACTGCAATGTAGCACACGTAAGTGCTACCTAATAAACGAAACAAAATAAAAACTCACTTACTGAGAAACTATGAAAATAAAAATGATTTTAATATTCTTTGGTGTTATGATACTATTTGAGTGCAGAATTTTTTCATCCAGTGACTTCTCTCGCTATAGGGTGGAGCTAGAGGGCGTATCAGACATATACTAAGTAAAACCTGTGTCCTTAAATTGAACTATTTGCTATGGTTAAGCGCAGCCCCCCACTTCAATTGAGATCCGAAAGTCGGTTATTGCGCAATCAAAGTCGACCATTCAGGGTATGCTAAGTTTATCGAACTCTTCCTATTTATGTTGCCCTGGTACTTGGTATATTACGCGGGAAATAAGTTGAACCATTTGCTATGGTTACACGCACCCACCTCAATTGAGACCCAAAAATCGGTTAGGTACTGCATCAAGGTCAACTGTTATGATGGTTCAACTTGTGTAGCGAGGATTATTACCGATTTTCGGATCTTACCGAATTGGGGGGCTGCACATAACCATAGCAAATGGATCAACTTATTTGCCGCGTACTATGCTTGATTAAATACCGCTAGTCTTTGAAATAAATATTAGGCCTTTATATGATTGCCATAATCAAAGCTAAGCAAATCATATTACTCTTCAAATAATGGCGATAAAAAGCTGAATGGTGAATATCACTTTTGGCAAGCAAACGAGGGATTATGGCCATTTACTAACATCATACGTTTGAATGATGCGATCAAAGGATAATAACGTTATTTTGATATCACACGAGTACGTGAAGTGGTTGTTATAGGCGGACGGAACTGTTTCCATTAGTGCTAGAGTAGTTTGAGAATCTGAATCAGTTTTCCATTTGTTACTAACGTTTGAAAGAGTAACCGTGGACCTAGATCGGAAAGGGCAACTGAAGGACACAGGTGGGTTTTGGTTAGTAGAAATCTGACAAGCGCTCTCACTCCATCCTTGAGCGGGAAATGTCATTGGACTATTTCCTACCTTAAAAAAGCTGACGTTTTACAAAATCATGGCTGTGTTCCTATAAGGGTAAAGTATAACCTTAAAGTCCCTTGAAAATGTGAAAAAATGAAAGTCCTAAGTTAACGGAAAAAAAGATACGACCGTTTATGTCGCAAAAAACGTATATTTCGATACTCTCAAGGGAATCAAAAATCATAGGATATTTCCCGTTGACCTAGAGTGCTAAATTTGGCATGAAGCAAGGTGTTATAGCACAAGTATAGGAAAAGATCTGAAAACTGTAAATTCATAAAGTCGTCACAAAATCTTGTTAACTCAATTTGCTAATTGAACTGTTTTCATGGATTTTGTGTGTACGGAACCCTCAGTTCAACTCTCACTTGCTCGGTTTTTTATTGTTCTGTGACATGTTAAATTATATCAATCAATAAAATAATATTGATGGATATGAGTTCGATAGTTGGCACAGGAGTTGAGCGATTAGCTGCTGCGCTGGATGTCGCGGGTTGCATTCCCGCACGGAACAAATATTTGTATGGCCTAGGTACAGTTACCTGTTGCAGTGGTGCTATTATCTAAGATAACGCAGCGCTGCCTCAACGACGAATACCCAAATAGGATACATTGGATTGTCAACCTAATGTCACCTATACATTCGATTGTTAATTCAATGTATCCTATTTGGATATTCGTCGTTGCGGCATCGCTGCCTTTCTTAGAGAATAGCACCACTAGTCTGGGTGTCTTATGTATGTGAGTTTACATGTTTTTTAACGTATTACCATAGAATACTACCTATTCATATGACATAAAAGTTATTCCTAGAGTGGGGCAAAATGAAAATAAAATATATATCATATTTTACTTGTAGAAAAATTCCAGCAACGTCAATTACACTGACATATTACTTGTGATCGTGTTAACCTTCTGTCAGTCTGCCATCTCCTTTATTTTAACACAATTCCCACAGACAATTTCACCTAACTCTGTCATTCAAGTGTCACTCAGTTATAGTATACGACCGAACTTTCGCTTTCGTTTTCGGCCTATTTATTTTCGGCTAAATGCGAGTTTCGGCTTAGTTTCAGTTGCTATACGGCTGAAATCGAAACTAATTTCAAAAGATTTTGTGCTGCGATCGGACATGTTATATTGCACCTAGTTTATTAGGCAAAAGGTAATTTGATTACTTATTTAATGTCAGTTATATATACACCGTATATTAAATTTATATACACCGTATGTCAGATATAATCGACGCACAAGCGAGTACCATGGATCTAGTACATCTTTCTGGACGCCTCAATTGTAGAATTTATCGTTGACTCTTTTTTCATTGATTTAAAATGTATAAAATCGGTAACCTAACATTTTTTGGTGAAAAAAATTAATTAATTGCTTTTTAATAAATTTTAGCAGCGGAAAATAGTAAATTGCATGCTTAATGAAAAAATAATGTGTAATTTTGAAATGAGACTGAATGATTAAGATTGGCAACACCACGAAAACATGACTTTAAATATAATTTTCTGTTTTGGTCATGAAAAAATAAACTAGTGCGCGTCACCGTCAACGATTGTATCACTGCTTACCATCAATCAGGTGGGATCGCACTCAAGCACTAGTTTATATCAAATAAAAAAAAAACTTGTCTTAGTCGGACACTACTCAGCCTTTAAATAATGGAAATATTGCTTATATATTTCAAATCCATCCTTTCAATGCAGTTGCCATAAAAACAAAGACAGCTTCAATAATAATATAAACACGAATGGAATTCCCTGCCTGAGTCTGTGTTTCCTGATAGCTATAACCTAGGGGTCTTTAAGTTAAGAATGAATAAGCTATTTCTAGGCAAGCGTACTCCATCGTCGGCCACATCTTCGCTTTCCATCAGGTGAGATAGTGGTCAAACGCGAGTCTATTACCAATAAAAAAAAACACCTTCAATCTAATTGAGTTTTACTTTACTATGATAGTTCTATCTCCAATTTGTCACAACTTTAACTCCATTATGACTTTAAAGTACCTAAGCACTGTCGTTACTTTTTGTGTTTACTGCAGAGTAATCAAATATGCATAAGTTGAAGAGATCGCTTTTAAACCAAAAGCACTAAAAGAATTTCTATTGCGAAAGTGCGAGGCGCATTGAAAATAAACGTGGATGCAATATGAACCGTCTCGCAAGTCACGATAATGTTCGGTTTATTTGGTTTAAAAATATTTTAATAGATATAATTAAGAAGAGTGCTGTCAAATTAAAACTGATTCTTACACCGGTGTTTATAAATAAGTCATTACTTGTTGCTAAGTAATTTAGGTTAGAAATCTCCATTCATTTATGTTTTTCTTAACATTATTTAAGAAGTTACTTTTACTCAAGTAATTAATTTATTTGTTTATAAATACGGGTGTTAAACTTCATTCGAATTCTTTTCAAAATGGATATTGTGAAAAAATTCATTTTAATTCCTAAAAATCTAAAAAGGCAATAACGCAAAAGATATAAAAAAACGGAATCCTTTGTCATATTTTTTACGCCAATTTATTTTGAAAAAACTGCAAAAAAATTATGTCTAACTCCGCAAGTCCAACTAAAATGTATTTTATAATAAAAGTTACATCATCCATAGACACAATCCGTGGCAGACACGTGTCGGAACGACACAGATGCTGAATCTAAAGTTGCACATTTGCTATCTAGCTCGTGCCTGTCATTGCGACACAGTCCAGTCAGTTTACATAATATGACCGATTTAAAAAGATCATAGATAAAATTGTCCGTTTAAAGCTTGGGTCATATCACTGCGTGGAGTCGTTTAGCGCCTTCTGGCGCAGTTGACTGGCTACAATTCTCATTGTACGTTACAAATTCGTATAACTAATGTACGTAACATACGGTGCATATAATTGTGACTGAATATATCCCGGCCACAATTATATGCACCTAGCTTAAGTCCGGTCAGTGGGTACCATAAATAAATGTGACTGAGCAATTCCTTTAAACAATTAATCATTCTATAAATAGACACAAAGCGTCTATGAAAACAACATCTGTATTTTTTTTGTAGGTCATGGTCACAAAGGTGACTGGTCACTGATGCGTGGTCAATCACAATATGAACTGGCGCCCTTACTCCTCATTCGTCCATCTCCTTCATCCCAGCTCGTTTACTTATGTCGAGCCAATTCCCACTTCCGCAGCATCGGCTCCACCTATGCCTGGGCCGCGGCCTGGCGCTCCTCATCATTCAATCCTGCACGGATCACCTCTAGGTCAGCTGGCAGAACTCCACCCAAACTGCCAAGGTGATCGTACTGGTAGATCTGTATACATTCGTCAGCAGAATCAGGCTTGGTCTCTGGCACCGGAGCAGCGCGCTCCGAACAACGTGGAGTGTCGCTTTTTGGTACCAACAAGCGGCAGCATACATAAACGTGGCAACGAATGTGCCCCTATAGAGGATGCGCAGACCGGGATATCGAATGGCCCAAGACGATGCCGCCCGTGACATCTTCCCAAAGCCCCCCAAAGATTTGGCTGCTCTCTCCCCTATCGATACCGCATGCTGCGCAAAAGAAGCGTAGTTCATAAATGGACAGAGAAAACTCAGTCCATGTTCCATGCCTTTGACCGGTTAAGTAGTTCCTGTAACTATTTCTAACCCTGTACTGCTAATAACGAATGCTAAAGGATTAATAACTACACAGTTAAGCACAAATGAGGGTTAAATACATGAGAAGTCACTAACGTATTAAGCCGAGCAATTAGTACCAAACGACTACTTAGAACCAAATTTTGGTAAAGTTAAATGGTGTGGGACGGAATTATAGTGACGTCAGCTGTGACCGCTCTTTCTCCATTTACGTACTATTCATAATTGAGGTTAGCTTTTATGAAGGGTCATGAACCCCTGAGTAATGAAACGACACCAAACTTAGATGTTCTTAGAAGTTTTTTTGGGAGTGTGAGTTAATGTAATGTAGACAGAAATAGTACCGTAAGCCCTAAAATTTGGCAGTTTATTGAAAACTAGCTGTCCTCTGAAGTGTCCCCCGTGTCTTTAGTTACTGCTCCAGATCCGTGGGCCGTAGCCTATACAGTTATATAGCCTACAGCCTTCTGGAATATATTATATTATATATAAAAACGAAATACCACTCACCGATTAATTACGAAATCTAAGAAACACCTATAAACTTAAAATTTGACAGGTAGGTTCCTTATAGGGTGTAAACGTCCAATAAGAACGAATTTTATGAAACTCCACCCCTAAGGGGGTAAACCGACTATCACGCGGGCGAAGCTACTAGCAGAAGCTAGTATAATATAAATAATAAGTTTTAATAATTTAAAATTATTTATGAACAAGACAAAAGTGTTTGTTGGTCAAAATACCAACAAACACTTTTGCCTCTGACAGAGATATGAAGAAAGAGACAAAAACATAGCGACGTTAGAATATAGCACAAAGTATTTAGTGAGTGGTCGTGCAAGAGTGCGATAATGGTCCTTACTTGAGCCACCTTTGCGAATTATGCGGGTCTTAACTAAACTTTAACTCATCTTATAAAGGGAGAAAAGCGTCCTTCAGCAATTATAATTACGTGAGGTATTTACTCAAAAGACGTATGTATCTTATATCTCGCCTTGCCTATATTTAGGGTTGCCTGATGTACGGATACAATCGGATATTTGAAAGAAAATTAATTTGTTTGTGACACGCAAAGGTAAGACTTTCTGATTGCGTGTCTGGCCTAAAGTTGGCCACGCCCCCAATTTCTTTATTCTGACCACGTGCCTGAGCGTTCAGATGACGTCAAAACAAAGGATTTGGGGACGTAGCCAAATCCAAGCGTTCTCGCTATACAAAACTATTGTAACTTGCCTAAGGGGCTGTCCATTTTTTCATACGTTTTTTTTAAATATTTGTTTAATAAGTTATCAACGTTTATTACCAAGTTACCACCCTCTTTGGGAGGAATTTTTTAGGCAATGTTTTGATTGAACTGTGAACACCTGAGAAAACAGAAAAAAACCTGAGGTCCTAGAATGCAAAAACAACTGAAGGAATATAAGTTAAAGTAAGCTTACCCTAGAGCCGGGGAAATCATTAGATGATATCCCACCTCAAAAAAATAAATAAAAAGTCTTGAATTCTAGAACCTGCCAACCCTACATATCTGTAACATCTCACTGTGCCTCTACTAATATTATTTTGTCATTTCCAGGGACCTGCGATGTCTAAGGAACACGATACACACCAACCTCATGTCTACGTATATACTGTCTGCTTGCAGTTGGGTATTAAACTTAGCTTTACAAGTAAGTGTCGATATCTATTATGTACATAATATAAACAACAATAACTAGTAGTAGTTTAGGCTGATTTACATTGATACAGTAGCTGGCGCCAGTATAATTGGATTCCGGCACTGTATCAGCACTGTATCAATGTAAATTAGCCTTTAGCCTGTTATGTCCCACTATTAGGCGAAGGCCTCCCTCTCCTTTTTTCACACACGTCTGTCCTCAGCTATTACGGTCCTGTCCGTCCGGTGTTGTGCTATTATCTCATAGTATAAAAATAAATAAATAATAATCTTCCCTTCCGAATTACAATCACAATGTCCCATTTCAACGGAGATTAGCCAAGTACGCAAGAGATATAATACAGAAGTGCGCAAATACAAATGTACAATTGAGAGTACATCTGTGTTTCCGTTACTCTTACACACTTGATCATGGGGGAGATCAGGCACCTTGAATTAACTAATCTTTTCGTGCTTTCCGACCACCAACACCACCAACGTCCAAAGTCAAGGCTGTTACTAAGAAATTCTTCAAAAGGAAATATAATACAGAAGTGTGTGCGCAAACAGAGATGTACAATAGAGAGTACATCTGTGTTTCCTTTACTCTTACACACTTGATCATGGCGGAGATCAGGGACCTTGAACTAAGTAATCTTTATGTGCTCTCCGACCACCAACACCATCAACGTCCAAACTCAAGGCTTTTACTAAGAAATTATTTAAAAGGAAATTTCTCAATAGGAAATCCCAATATGTGTTATTGGGATTTCCTATTGAGGAATTTCCTTTTAAAGAATTTTGACCGACCTGGGAATCAAGGAGCATGAGCATGGGGTTCTACAATCTCACGTACGACCACCAGACTAACGAAACACAGAATACGTTTAGAGAGCTATTATAAATAAATAATTAAATGGTAAGACGATGATTCTGGAAGGTTAGACGGTTCTGGAGGGACGCGGGAATCCGATAGATGCGAGAAGCACAGGACCGGTGATGCTTGAGGAGGACTATGTCACACAGTGGATGTCTTTCAGCTGAAATGATGATGATGAAGACAATGATATGGCGCGTAGCGTCGACTCGCTCGTAGAAGTGGTGGCTTAGAGTGAGGATTGTCGTAATATTCCGTAAAAACCAAGTGAATGACACTTTTACTCATAAAAATTAACGGCGTTTTACAATTGGGTGTTTTACTGTTTCGCTTTAGTACAATACGAGTATATTATACTAAACAAATAACACTAATTTTTTTTTCTCAAAAGCATCAAAACTGATTAATCCGACATAAGCGGTGAAAATAATAATTTGATCAGCAATTACTATTTCAAATATTATTATAACCACAGAATAAGTAATAGTTAACGAAGGTTATATAATAATGATACGATGGTTAATATTAGGGTTGTGGTGGTGACACCTAACTATTTCTTTTGTACACATGTAACCTAATGGTGGACACGTGACGTCACATTTCAGTGTTTGCATCCTTATTCTGTTTCTAGCTTATTTAATAAAAATGGGATTTGAAAAATTCTTTCTATTTGCGATTTTGGATAAAGCTACTTCTTAATACAATTAAGAAAAAAAAAATTTTAACTACCCAATAGATACTATGGATTGATTAATAAAAAGCCTTCTCTACTCTCTAGTCGCCGCGTCAGCCGTCGCGACGCTCCGTGCACTTTGTCTAATATGTAATCTGTAGATAGTGTCTGTAAACAGTGGCTTAACGAAGGAATGAGAATTAGGTCGGACTTTGATTTATGAGACGTCATCTTAGGAAATTCAATTTAATATGCAGTGACGTATTTATTGATTTAATCACTAGTTTATACCAACGGCTTTGCCCCGCGTGACAAATGTCATCGAAATAGATGACTGGCCTGTTTATCCAGTAGTTAGTGACCCTGCTATGCCGGAGGTCGTGGATTCGATTCCCACCCAGGAGTCTCTTCTGTAACATTTACTTATTACAATTGTACATATATGTATTTAGAAAATATATAAGTAGGTTTATCAGTTGTCTAGTACTCATAATACAAGCTTTGGTTAGCTTGGGACTAGACGGCGTTTTGTGATAGTTGTGGAATGTAGATACTCGTATCATATATCTTCAAATTTTTGGTGCTACATGCCGGTTTCCTCACGATGTTTTCCTTCACCGTTTTGAGAGCAGTGGTGATGAAATAAATTACACATAGTAATGCGCCTGGCTGGGTTTGAACCCCCGAACCACTGCTCTCAATATAATAATAATATATATACATACATATATTTATAAATCCGTGGAGCCGTTTGAATGTGAAAGAGTAACAATCTTACACACACACACATACATAAATACGTCGTGTCGCCATTTAAAGAGGGACACACTAAAGAATAACTAACATTTGGATATAAAAATACCCCTTATTTTGCTTTTTGACAGATTCATTTAGATTAGCCACTAAACTTATTTACTGTTTATATTAAACTGCCAAGCCCCAAGAGGACACACACACACACACAGTTCGCACACTTATTGTCTTTCTATTGTGTCTCTAATTATAGTAATCAAAAGGTTAAAAGAATTTTTTCAATACAATCTAATCTCGGCATCATAATGATCTTGCCTAAATGCCTTAAGTAAATCAAATAATGTTACGACATTTATGATAAGTTAAATATATATGTCAGCCTACGCTTTTACTTCGACATTGATAACTTCAAAGAGAAAGCGTAGGTAGGTATGCACATAAACTAAACCAAGACAGAATACAAAATATATGTATATTCAGTATTATTTGATTATAACAGACAAAGCCCTCAGCCAACACAAGTTTTTAGTATCTAACATTGACACAAGATAGTTTATAATCTCTCTTTCGTCTTTAATTTATAAATAATTGCTCTGCATCTCTTCGGTCTCTTCAGTTTCGGCCATAATTGAAACCGAAACTAACGTTTGATATGGTTGTACATAGAAGGATAGTTAAAACTTTCATAAAATACTAAATAATCGAATAAATCGACGATTACATAAAAATTATATCTTACTATATGTACTTATGTTGTAAAAACGAACTCGTTCATCTGAATGAGTCAGTCAGTTTTTAGATATCTATCACAACCATCAGCTTAAAGACGCTAGTTTCAGTCGAGCCGTATATTCGGCGCCTTTATGGCCGAAACTAAAACCAGTTTTTCAATAATATTACAATTTTATTTATTGTACTCTGCTCCAAAATACTACTTATCCCCGAGCGGTTTTGCTGCCGTGTTTATATGAATGCCAGAAGTGTATAGCATACCATCAGTCTTATAATGTTCCCTCTGCTGGGACTCAGGCCTCCTCTCTCGGAGAGGGAAAGGGCAGTAGGTAATCCATCACGCGGGCCCAGTGTGGGTTGGTGGATGTCACATGTCTTCGAAGTTTTGTTTCTAGGACATGCCGGTTTCCTCGCGATGTTTTCCTTCACCCTTTGAGAGCAGTGGTGATGAAATAAATTAAACAAAGTAATGCACCTGGCTGGGTTTGAACCCGCAACCTACAACTAGTAAGACGGGGCCGTTACCACTCGGCCACCACTGCTCCTATATATTCCTTTTACTAACATATTAATTATATTTACATTATTAATCCAAAAACATATTTTCGAACTCCTGAATAAAGGTCTCCCTCCATTCCTTCCCTGTCCATTTCTCGCGGTGTAGAGATTCGTTGTACATTTAATATTTGACAGGCCTGCTGGTCTAGTAGTCAGCAGACCTGACTGATCGAGGATCGGAGGTCGTGGGTTCGATTCCCATTCAGGACCAATGTTTGTGTGATGAGCACGATCATTTCTTCTGTGTCTAGATGTAATTTATCTAAAATATCTATTTAGAAATATATAAGTATGTTTATCAGTTGTCTAGTACTCATACCACAACCTCTGCTTAGTTTGGGACTAGATGGCGTTGAGTGATAGTTGTGAAATATTATTATATTTATCGAGGTCATTGTTCCTTCGACCGTTTATAATATGTTTTCTGGGGCTTCGATTGATTTATGTGTTATTAATAGTTGTTAAACTGCGGATGGTGCTTTTTCCAAACAAAACGATCTGCAAAGTCTCAATCGACACAATTATTTTAAAAATAAACTAGCCGATATGATACAAGATTTAACACTTTTTTAACACTCCATTCTCGTACTGAAACACTGGTGACCGGTTCCTACATCCATAAAGAATTGAAGCTATCGTCAATAGCAAAATAATTTTTAGCTATTACCGTCCCACTGCTGGGCAAAGACATTCTACGTAATATGCATCCAAATTATCTCGCCACTGTTCCGTCGCTTTCTGGGTCGGCTATGATTACTTCGTATGTCAAATCATCATCATCATCATTTCAGCCGAATGACGTCCACTGTTGGACATAGGCCTTCCCAAGTGTCGCTACAATGAACGGTCCTGTGCGTCTGGCGTCTACCGGATTCCCGTAACCCTCACCAGGTCATCGGTCCACCTGGTGGAAGGCCTTCCAACAATTCCAAATAAATATAAGTTCAAAAGGTTTACTTTAAATGAAATTACCTTATACTCTTAAAGCACAGGAACACAACAATACCTAAGTTACTAACACTATATAAAACGGCGATTCAAATATTAATTTACGACGCGGTTTTAGTAAAATACTTCTTCTAATTTGCACTTCAGTTGCGCGTAGAACCGCATTCTATTTCCTATTCACAAACAACCTGCATGCGGGTGCCAGAAAATCTGTTTGAAGTTTGCTTTCTGGGCTGCTTTCCTATCAAATATATCATCATAGTGTAAATAGGATATCATATAAGGTTGCTTGAAATTCCTCTCAAACAGATGTAGTTTCGACTCCAGCAGATTCACATCAACTCTCAACAGTCAATGGAAATTTTATACTAAAACTGACTCTTCCAAGAATCTAACTCGTTTTGTTGAAAACTTCTTGTTTTCCAACACACGGGATGTGCTCCAACGAAGCCTTCAACAAATTTTCATAACAAATATTATTATGTTTATACTTTACAAGTTTCGCAATATAAAGTTAATTATTCTGCCAACAACTGCTTAAATATGCAAATTTACTTATTTGAGAATAGTGGTAAAACATACTTCTTGGCACGAATACGTAATTTCCATGCTGAACAAATCATAAAAGAACTGTAAACCAAAGTTGGTTCAAGGAAGTTGGTTACCAACATAACCAACATACTGTAGAATATTCTAGTAGATACGCCAAGAAAAATATTTCAAAATGAATTGCTATCCCTTTTGTGGCTAATGAACCAGCCATGAATATAAAAACGTGCCGCGGATACAAGAGAATCAAAAGACGGAGCTTTGATTATAAAGCTACAAGAAACGTCGTTAATTTAGAATTTACTGCCATGAAGGATTTCGTTCACGTCTCAAGTCTTTGAACTTTCTTTTATTATCGAAACGTTGAATCGCAATCTACAGAATGCACGCGATTCTTTTCGTACGGTTTATCTAGTCTAGATCTAAATAACTCATAATAAAGAAAATGTTTAAAAATAACAAAGAAATCACGTCAGATTTTTATTAACGATAAATAATATCTGATCAAAATATTTGACTGAAAAGAAAAACACTGAAAAGAAAATTCCATAGCGTATTGTGAACCCGTCAGTAAACATGTCATAAAAACTGTTCCAGTATAAATAAAAGAAAAACTAGATTCTTTATTCATGTCATGTCAAAATATACCGACTCTAATGTAGTAGGTACTCCAAGGCGAACCCATTATCCACCAAATATGTTTTCTAGAACTAAATCTATCAATCACGTGGATCTTTTTCTGGAACACTTTATTACCCGAACGATCCGATTTCATTCTTTGCGAATACGTAGGTATGTTTGACGTCACGGGAAAAATTCAAATGATCTAATATTGTACAGGTACCTGCCGGAATTTTCTAAGGTTACGGATATAGACGGCAGTAGCTCTATATAGGTATGACATACCAACTGACATTCGTACCGCGAACAGAATTATACAAAGTTTTTCCCAGAATATGTAGATAAGTACCTACTAATGAATGAATGAGAATGAGAGAATGTTTAGATGTTTCCTGTATACCGATAATTAAGATGTCAGTCTATATTCAGGTCCGACAAAAATTCAGGTTGTCACCATTTTTGAACCTGAATTTTTAATAGGTCCAAAAATGGTGATAACTTGACCTGTGTCTTTTTTTAGACGGAAAATTACTGACTGTCCCCAATGTCCTTCAGTTTCCCTTTGAATTCTAAGACCACGGTTACCCTTTCAGAACTTAACCTACATTCAGATCCTTTTTGCCTAACTCTAATTAAGGCATAAAAACATAGCCAAAGTATTAATAAAACTCTCTAATTAAATCCTAAATCAAATAAATGCTCAGGAAACAAAACCTTCTTCGGCAATAAGGCATCATGCGTGGACAAGGGTCCTGGCAAAGCTATTAATTAATCTAGAAGAGTGCCCTCCGCGTTGACAACTGGCTTTTCATCTCTCACGGCGTAATTGAATCCGTAACAGCCAACATACCGGAGATAAAAAATATATAGAAACCCCTGTTTGTTTCCTGAGAGCTTTGAGGATAGAGCTTTGAAATATTTCAATAACCATTGATGGATCGAATCATCTAAAGCCGTGTACAGAATGCTGTAACGTAAGGTACAAGGTAACATGAAAGGAGCATTTCATGAGTGTGAACGCAGCGTGCGCACGAACATGTACAGTCAAGGGGTCAAAAGTGCAGTTACACTCTACTGATAATAAAGTGTCTAGATTTTTTTTATAGAACAGGATTAATGGATCATCACTCAGTTCGTTTGTACCATAGAACCTAAAGAATTAAATAAGCCAGTTGTGGCCCAGTGGCCCTCTTTTACAAAGATATTTTATACACTTTAGCATTAGTAGAATGCAACTGCACTTTTGACCCCTGACCGTACATACTTACATAGTTTATAATTGTTAGGTTTAATTTAAATCGAAATTAATAATTTATTTTAGTGGCAACATTTTAAAATATTAAATTGGTGCAGATCAATTTTATTGTAATGGCAACACCGAAAACGGTAATTTGGAAAAAAGACGCGGCAACGCGCTCTTTCGGTTCCGGCTGTCATAGGAGAAAGACGTGCTCCGTGCTTGAGTTAGTTTAAGCGGAGATACAGTTGGATATTGGTGTTCTACTGTAACATTACAGGTAAATTAATAGTTATGAATGATTGTAAATTATTATATTGTAAATGCAATAAGAACTGTGGAAAGTAAAAGATGTGATTGTGTACCGTATATCATTTGGTTTTATAGTACAATGGAAATAAATGAATTTATAAAGTGTTTCAGTGTTTTCTATTATTATATCCTGCCCTTTACATTGGACATCTGTAGCTTCAAGTATAAATCTATAGTTTCACATAGTACCCTCACACATAAATATTAGAAATAGAGTTAAAGTAACTATTATATGAAGTGTTGGAAGTAGATTCTTACATTTCAGAAGTGGGATAGTAGCCCGCAATTGCCTTGCATTAAAATAAAGGTGTCATTCGTTAGCACAAAATATAAATATACCCACATCACATCTTTTGTTCTTTCTCGTGGTAATATAAATGTCTTGTGTGTTGGAATCTTATTGTTTGGATAAGGTTTTCAAATGACAATGACACTTAATGTCGTGTGTGACAGCTGATATTTTAAAGTTAGAAATAACTGTCGTCTAGATGGCGTTAGTTTTGATATCTGTTTGTTTTGTCAAATGACGATTTTACATTTAAAGTGGTGCATTAAATAATTCTTGAACTTTATGTGACATTAAATCAAATGTTTCAGACATTTATATTTTTGTAAGGATTTTTCTGGTTGTCTTTATACATATACTTTCTTGAATAAATAGTTAACTGTTTCTGCCAAGATGGCGGTAGATCCTGTCCTCAATTTTAATAATAGTGGGTGTTCGCACCCACTAGAGTAGTCGGTTGTCGATTTTAGAAAGGGCAAGTCAAGGAAATAAAAGTGCTGTGTGGATGAAGTCAGTAATGTTGAATTAGTGATCCAACATGTGTGAGTATTATTTGGAATTTACACCTGCAAATTTGAAATACTCTTCTCAGCTGAAAGACGTCCACTGTTGGACGTAGGCCTCCCCCAAGTGTCGCCGCAACGCACTTTTTCATAGTCCACAATCGCTAGGCAGATTATACTCCTTGGTCTTCTGTATATAATTGGAAATACTGCCCAAGTTATTTCCAGGTCAATATTTTTTTTATGTATTTGGTTACGGGGTACCCTACAGCGGGTCTACGGGGAAGCCAAATCTTGTTATTTTTGAGCTACGATTAACCGTTTAGGAGATATAGGGCATTTTAACCTTTTTATAGAAATTGTTCGAAAAGGAGTCAAGCCGTTTTGTACAAGTTTCAGATTATGCCACGCGACCCGAGCAGATGCTCGGGTAAGGTTGAGTCACAGTCATAGCCACCGCCATGAAAGCCACGAGAAACACGAGCGTGAGCGGAGTCGCAGCGGGACTAGCCGTGGACCTAGCAGTGGGCGTAGGCGTTGAGAAGAGTTGCAGTCGTGGCAGGCAGAGTGTAGACGTGGGGCTACAGGAAAGCGAACAGGAGCTCGACAGGCAACGCGCGCGGCTTTTGTGCTTGAAGAAGATGTTGACAAGGAGCGCAGCCGGCTACGCCGTCAAGATGACCGATGTCGGGATGATAGCAGAGTCACCACGAGGAATACAAGGTCACGTAGCCCTCATTTTAATTCTAAAGACTTTCTTGAGATTATAAAAAAAAAATCTTTGAAATCCCAACCAGTGACAACAGGCACCTCATTACCTACTAGTACCATTAACTATAAAAATATTTTACCGGATTTTGATCCATCGGCTAAGACCCAGAGAACTGATATATTTGGATCATGAAGGTCAATGATTATGCATCTGTCTATGGGTGGGATGAACGAACAACCGTTCACTTTGCCATGCAAAAATTTCAGGGATTGGCCAAAGTTTGGTATGAAAACCAAAATTCTATTTTATTTAGCTGGTCTGAATGGCAAGAAAAACTTACAAGTACTTTCCCCTGCGAACAAAACTGTGGCCAGTCCTTGGAAGACATGCTTCGTAGGAAAAGTACATACAATGAACCCCTAGACGTTTATTACTATGAAAAGATAGCCTTGTTAAACCAATGCGACATATTCGGCAAGTATGCAGTTGATTGTATAATTCATGGCCGAAACGACAAAACTTTGAGGTCTAGTGCTAATGCGTTACGCTGTACTCAGCCTGATCAGCTGCTACAATTTTTAATGAATAATCAAAATGTTTCACACACAGTCCTTCAATCTAATAGTAGGAATAAGTCGAAAAATGAACAGAACGACGTTAAAGCGGATAATAATAACGTTTTCATTACTCATACGCTGAAAGTAGGTCTGAAGTTGCCTGAGAAGCGGGTTGAAAGTAATACTTTTCATCCCTAGGGAGAATCACTTTCAACTGACAGCTGTCAAATTATTAAAAAAATCTAGTTCTATATTCGCATTTCTATTGTCTATGTCTCAACTTTCTATACAGCTAGTCAATTACAGCGCGATTTAAAATTGAAATTAAGAGATAAAAATGTATATTTTTTTAAAAATTACATAATTATTTAAAATTTACTTTCAATTAATTCTTTAATTTTTTTTAAACTAACATAGATATGAGAAATATTTACCATTTTTCACTGATATAAATGGAAAAAAATGATGGCTGAATAGCCGATTGGCCATAGAAAAAAAAAAACAAAATGGCGGAAAACTTGTTGTAGAATTTTGTTTATAGTTACTTTACTAAATCTCTGCTGTAAGAAATTTTTTAATTACACAATAATCAGATTCAGTTAAGGATTCAACGCCTGATTCTTAAGAGAAGAGGTTAAAGCAATAGTCGGAAACTTTTTACGGCCTAAATTAAAACGAAACATATCTGAAATCATACGACGACCTTTGACGACGACTCAGGTTTTTATTTTTATTTTCCTTTTATTCGTAATGAAAAGCATAGTGTTTACCTCGGGTGAAAGGCTTATATGACTAAATAAGTTACTTTCATCCCTAGGGTAACAATGTACTATTTTACGGGTCAAATATTTTGTTTAATTGTAGAGAGAAGGGTCATCCTTATTCGAAATATCCTAAGCCGCTAATACAATGTACAAAATGCAATCGTTATGGACGTTTCTATCGGACCAGAAACACAAGGCTGACCCAATCTCAAAGATAATGCTAATATCAACTATACGTACTAACGCGAAGTATTTAAAGGATTGAACGATAAACGGAGTTTTTATAAAATGTTTTGTTGAATTCGGCAGGGACGTTTCACTTAAAACACTATCAATTGTAGAAAAAATAAAATTAAATGTGGACAAAGTAACGCTATCTTTATAAGGTTTTGGCAACGAAATTGTGCATTCAATGGGCGAATTGTGTAAAACGGTGTAGGAGCGAAAGTCGTATGCCATGTAGTTAAAGACGTGTTGTTGGACGTTCCGTTGTTGGTGAGTCAATCGTTTATCGAATAGTTACATATTAGTTTATAAAAATGTAAACAATGATTTTTTTATGATAAAATTGATTCGAATATAAATAAAGCACTGATAGTTTTTTTTTATTTTTATTATTGGACGCGTTCATTATTCTAAAGATGATTTATTATACTTAGAAATTATACCTATGATGAAGGTTGTTCTATTGCGAGAAGGGATGGAGTAAGGGGTACTAGGGTACAAAATACATAATAGTTAATCGGATACTCACGACAACGGTTGAAGTATTAGTATCAGACCAAGATAAGATTGAAAGTAACGTTCATATAAACGATACAATTAGCGATTCTCAAAGACGCGATTTGTTAAAGTTGATGCAAAAAGTGTAGACATTGTTTTGCTAAATCCTTAAAAGATGTAGGTTATACCAATGTTACTGAGATGGACATAAAATTAAATAGTTGCAAACTTATTATCTACCGCCCCTATAGACTATCCCATAATGAACGCGAACAGATTAGGAGGCTAGTTGGGGAGATGTTGGACGCGAGAATAGTAAAAGTATCTGCTACGGAATACGCTAGTCCAATTTTATTAGTCCGTAAGAAGGATGGCGGGGTAAAGATATGTGTGGACTATCTTATGCTTAATTCGCGCGATACCCTATGCCTCTTATTGAGGATGAAATTGCTTGATTATCAAGGTGAGCATATTTCATTACATAAGGCTTAAATCCAGTTATTATTAAGTACCGATATCAGAAAACTCCAAGCCACTCATTTCGTTGGTCACTCCAGTCGGACAATACGAATTTAATCGTATACCGTTGGATTGGCAAATGCTCCCGCCGTCTTTCAACGCACAATAAAATATAGGTTATTTAATGAGGTTTGAATAATAGTCTAAAAGACGACCGGTAACACACCTTCGGAAGTTATGTTTGGGTTCTGAATGAATTTTAATAACGATGGCAAAAGTAAAAAGCTTTTACCATCTTTTCTAGGTGTATATTGAGCTGTAGAATTACCTATTAGAAAATGACAATGATAAGAATAAATGTAAAACAAGTTGCTGCTGCTCGCGTGTCGCCTTGGGTTCATATAGCTTCCTTAGACTTAAATGATGATATTGATGATGATACTGAAAATGATACTGATGATGACAATTATGATAAAGGAACCAATATTAATGATACTGAATTTAACAAAATGTGTATGGATTAGAATTGCAATTATACTATTTTACTATAATGTTTTAGATCACTTTTTAAACTGAAAAATAAGAGATCATTGTTATTTTTCTTTAATTAAGATATGAATATTATTACAATAGGAAATTGAAGTACTGATGAATTTGATTAATAATTAAGAGATGAATAATATTAAAATAGGAAATTGAAGATCTGATGAATTCTATTTAGTTGGTTGCAAGAATTGAGGGTTTGCACCAATTACGTAGACAAATAGAATATATAATTAAGTTATTGTGAGAATTGAGGGTTCGCGATGGCTTATTTATATAATATGGAATAAAGGATCTGATGAATTCTATTTAGTTGGTTGCAAGAATTGAGGGTTTGCACCAGTTACGTAGACAAATAGAATATATAACTAAGTTATTGTGAGAATTGAGGGTTCGCGATGGCTTATTTATATAATATGGAATAAAGGATCTGATGAATTCTATTTAGTTGGTTGCAAGAATTGAGGGTTTGCACCAGTTACGTAGACAAATAGAATATATAACTAAGTTATTGTGAGAATTGAGGGTTCGCGATGGCTTATTTATATAATATGGAATAATGGAACTAGTGAATTTTATTTAATTGGTTGTAAGAAATGAGGGTTTACACCAATTAAGTAAACATTAAAATATAATTAAGTCTTTGTAAGAATTGAGGGTTTGCAATGGCTTGATTATGTAATGATCTGAGATGACTATGAATCTATGCTATTGGTTGTGAGAATTGAGGGTTCACGCCACTAGAATAGAAGGATGAAACTAAGTATTGCTAAGTTTTGTGAGAATTGAGGGTTCACAATAACTAAGTAATGCGTATTTTTGAGTAATTACCATGACATTGCTGTGAGAATTGATGACTTACAGTACTTTATTTATATGATTTGCATTACCATAATTATGATGTACAACTTGTATTTTATTCATTTTAATTTGATTCGATGTGATTTCATATTGTTACTATTTTTTAGAATTGTTTGTCAAGACAGTTGAACCAAAAGAGAGCCAAGTGTTAGGTTGTTGTTTTGAAATTGTGCATGGGGACATGCACATAGTCAGGATGGTCGAGTGTTAGGTTTAATTTAAATCGAAATTAATAATTTATTTTAGTGGCAACATTTTAAAATATTAAATTGGTGCAGATCAATTTTATTGTAATGGCAACACCGAAAACGGTAATTTGGAAAAAAGACGCGGCAACGCGCTCTTTCGGTTCCGGCTGTCATAGGAGAAAGACGTGCTCCGTGCTTGAGTTAGTTTAAGCGGAGATACAGTTGGATATTGGTGTTCTACTGTAACATTACAGGTAAATTAATAGTTATGAATGATTGTAAATTATTATATTGTAAATGCAATAAGAACTGTGGAAAGTAAAAGATGTGATTGTGTACCGTATATCATTTGGTTTTATAGTACAATGGAAATAAATGAATTTATAAAGTGTTTCAGTGTTTTCTATTATTATATCCTGCCCTTTACATTGGACATCTGTAGCTTCAAGTATAAATCTATAGTTTCACATAGTACCCTCACACATAAATATTAGAAATAGAGTTAAAGTAACTATTATATGAAGTGTTGGAAGTAGATTCTTACATAATAATGCTCTGTTGGCGCACGTAGTGAGCGCGGTTCGCGCGTATAAGGCAGTGTCCTAATTGGCAACGATCGTACGAGCAAACTATGCGTTCTCGTCGCACGACGAGATTAAACACACTAATTTCTTTAATGTTTCCTAATAGAGTTTGTAAGTGATCGTGCGAGAACAGTGAAATGCTTAAAAACGATCGTACAATGGATTTGATCGCGCGATCGTGCAGTCAAAGCTACAAATCTCTTTTGTGTGTCCTGATTGGTCATTAACGCGTCATCACATGAGCAGAACGCGGGGGGAGGTGGTTAAATATAAGAAAAATTCGCCACACTGACTTCTGGGTCTATAAAGTATATTATGTGGTCTACATTTTCTTTCTTCAATGTCACTTGCAATTTTCAAAACAATATTGCCCGATAGCAAAAGCTGTGCATCTCTGTAAACAGGCATGAACGCATCGTTTGCTCGTAAGATCGTTGCCAATCAGGACAATCAGGATTATGCAAATAATATAAGAAATTTATGTAAATAGTCAAACCGTTTATTCGATGCAAAGAGAAAAAAAAACATTTAATGATATCAGCAAAATGAAATTTATAAAATACACTTATCCCTACATGACGGCCATTCTAACTTGGCGAGTCTGAAATTAAGCTCTGCGAACTATATCGCTGTTATTGCTGTTAACAACTGTTATTGGCATTTATCTTTTAAACCCCTTAATTTTTTTACGAGTGCACAAGCGCTAAAGTTCGCAGAGCCTAACTTCAGACTCGCCAAGTTAGAAGGGTCGTACTGTACATTGAACAGTAGCATCTGACGTTATTTAGGTATATGCATTTAAGCACAGTTGGATGAGTACCAAGATCTTGTGTACCAATGTGTTTGTCCTCCTGGAAATAAAACTGCAAGCTGCATTTTTTATCTCGAAAAATCTCGTCGCCGTAGGAAACAATTACTTTTAGTTCCGGGAAACTGCAGTTAACTGCCGGTAATTAATACGACACTTAAAGCGAATAATGGCCAGTTTAAATCTCACGTAAAATGTGCTTAAATACAGCCAGATTACATGTAGCATGTAGACAGCGTGTACAATATGCAGACGTATTATAGGATAGGAAAGTATGCTTCAAAGTTCGACATTTGTGCCGAAGGAAATTCTACCGTGATTAATTCTTTGGTCATTGATATACATAATATATTATAAGAGAACATACGTTATGCGCCAACATCGCAATCAGAATACCTGGACTCGAAACTTACACATCAGTGTTATCGCAGTCGTAAACCTACAGTCGCTGATAGACAAGGACAGAGATAAGGACCGGCTCTGTCGAGCGAGCGAAATCGCGCTACCCGCAATTAGGCGGCGGGCCTGATTTCAGCGGTCCACGTGATAGAGGCGAGTCACCTGTCTTCCACTTCAGTGCACTACTGCGCGATCACTCCACACAAATATAAAAGCGAAAATTTGCGAATGTGTGAGTGTGCAAGTTTGCCACTTCTTCACGCCCAAACGGCTGAACGGATTTCGATGCAACTTTATACACGGGTAGACTATGTCCTGCAACAGTACATGATACTTCTTATCCCGATAGCATGTTCACCAGGAAAAATTAAGCAGCAGCTAGTATTTCATAATGTAATTCAATTGTATTAATAAATTAATCATAACAGCTGTTAGTAAAGTATTTAGCAATTTTTAATCCTCTATGAAATTAATTTTCAAATCAAGAAAGGATTCTTAGTGTTGTCATTTTCGTAGTATCAATAAGTACTCTTTTATAAAAACCATTCTTCTAGACCAACGGTTTAGGCTGCAAGTTGCCTAATAAGGGGAAACTGACTGACTGACATAATATAGGTATAAATAAATAGAAGGTTTCCTTTTATCTTAGGGGAACACTAAGAGAGGATTTCCCAAAGTAAAGAGAGACCTACTTTCACGCGGGCGAAAATTCAGCTTCTGCCAGCGAAAAACTGTTTTTTTTTCTCTACAAAATACTACCTTCTGCGGCTGCGCCCGCGTGGAAAAGTAGAAGATTATTCCAGAGGAACACACTTCCCGGAATAAAATGTGCTAGATCATGGTCTACGCCAGGGGTGGCCAGCCGGTCGATCGCGATCGACTGGTCAATCTTGGATATTAATCCAGTCGATCTTGGCTTAACTTTTAGGCAAAGAGCAGTATGGTGCGGTTTCTTGTTCCCCATAATTTAATGTTTTTTAAAAGAAAATCGTACGTATACCGGGCAGGTTGCACAAACTTTTGAACATTTTAAATGAAGCTTAGTTTAACATATTAAAACTCTTTCAAGTGTAGTGCTGTGAGCTCGCTCGCTCTTTTATACCTAACTGGTAGATCTCACAAAGTCTAGTTAGTAAATAGTAGATCGTAGGTCCTATAAAGTTGGCCACCCCCGCCACGCGTGTGCCAAATTTCATACTAGTCTATTCAACCGTTTGAACATAAAACAGTAACAAACATACTTACATATCTACTAATTTCAACCTTTATAATATCAGTGTGAGAAATTTTATTAAAGTTAACAGTTCAAGCGGCTGCTCCACGTTGGAATAAAACTCTCTCAATAATTTACTCTGTAGGAGATAAAAGCCTTCCAATATATTCAATCAGAATTTTGTATAGGCTTCATAAAACTAAATATGTATACCGTATATGTCCTGTCCCTACTCGTAAAAGGGAATATGAATTTTAAATGTATTGACATTTATGAGACAAGGGTGAAACTGGCTGACAAGTCATGTGTTTTATGGCTTTAAATTGTAATATCTTGTTTATTATAATGATTATTGAGTAAAACACTTGAGCCATTTAATTAATTGAAAGATTTCTAAAAACATCGAATAATTGGACAGTTAGTTCACTTATTTTTTTTTATTTGTATCGAAAAGTAACTTTATTGAAAATCGCAAATAGAATAGAATAGAATAAAAATACTTTTATTCGAGACAGACTCAGCACAACGGTTACAAACATGAAATAATAATAAAAAAACACACACACAAATGTACAGAGTACGCTGAGCGTGCCCGCACCGAATAGAAAGAATTTTGAAATGAAAATCAATTCATTAAGTAAGTTGGAAACATTTCAAATCCGGCAGAAGGTGAAACTGTCAAATAACCGAATAGGGATGCACATATCTACTGAAATGTGACGTTACCGCCATTAGATTACGTGTGTACAATAGAGTCAGCGAGATGTTCCTACCCTGCCCCCACTCTTTCTTATAACAATATTTGAAATGCTAATTGCTGCTTCGTTTAGTAATCAATTTTGATGTTGTTTTTAGGAAAACATTTCTTGTTAGTGTTAATAATTTGTTGTTTAGTATAAAATATTGTACAATGTAATTTATTTGTCCTAAATTGATGTGTTTTGTTTCAGAATTGGTCTGACGAGGCTCAACAAGATCAAACGTCGTGTATGATTCTGGTCATATGTATGCACTACTTTTACCTCACTAATTTCTTCTGGATGCTTGTAGAAGGTACGGATATAAATAGTTCCAAAATAACCTTAAAGGTCATAGCTCATTAGAGCCACCTGGAACCGGTTCCGGGTGGCTCTAACGAACTGTAACCTTTATAAAAAACTTTTAAACACAACTCGACTTTTTAACAACTTTTAAATTATTTGCGATATTTTATTTGGCTTTGGGAGCAACCGTGAAATCACAAAAGTCATCAACTTTACTCTCTCTCCGTTTTGTAAATTATGAAAACAAAAAAAGTGCAAAATTTTAACAGCACAATTTTTTTGTCATTTTGAAGTTGATGATAATGGGGACAAAGCATTCGATTTTTTCCATTAAACTGTACATATATTTTGTATAATACTTTTGTAAATAAGCAAAAAAAAATTAATATTCTACGATGATCGACGGAAACAAATGTATAATCACTGACAACATACGAGTATGCACATAGAATTCCATTGCACTATGAATAACATTAAAAAGTAACTTACATAATGATATCATTCTACACAATGATACTATTATGTTACGTATAGTACGCGGCAAACAAGTTGAAACATTTGCTATGGTTACGCGCAGCCTCCCATTTCGATTGAAACTCGAAAATCGGTTCGACCACCATGATGGTCAACTTGTGTGACGAGGATTATAACTGATGTTCGGGTCTCAATCGAAGTGGGAAGCTGCGCATAACAAAACTGAAGTAACTAACTGCGCATACGCAAATGGATCAACTTATTTGCCGCATACTATAGCTCTGTTTATGTGCTTACTATAGATAATATACCATTGCAGGTCTATACCTTTATATGCTGGTGGTGGAAACGTTCACCGCGGAGAACATCAAGCTGAAAGTGTACACTACTATTGGTTGGGGTGAGTTTTGACGAGTTTTTATTTGTTATCATCATCATTTCAGCCAAAAGAAGTCCACTGTTGAACATAGGCCTCCCCCCAGTTTCGCCACACCGAACAGTCCTGTGCGTGTCGCATCTATTCGATTCCTACGACCGTCACCAGGTCATCGGTCCACCTTGTGGGAGGCCTTCCGATGCTGTATTTTACGGTGCGCGGTCGTCACTCCAGAACCTTTCGGCCACATCTACCATCTTTTCTACGAGTAATGTGCCCTGCCCACTGCCACTTAAGTTTGGCGATTCTTCAGGCTATGCCGGCGACCTTGGTTCTCCTGCGGATATCTACATTTCTGATGCGATCACGCAAGGAAACTTTGAGCATAGCCCT
Organism: Leucania comma; assembly: GCA_958295575.1. Classification (NCBI taxonomy): domain Eukaryota; kingdom Metazoa; phylum Arthropoda; class Insecta; order Lepidoptera; family Noctuidae; genus Leucania; species Leucania comma. The sequence continues at coordinate 11,747,390 of OY282480.1, read as the reverse complement.
GTACATTGCCATTTGAGTGACCTTCTGATGAGGTCCATTTATTAGTAGGTATTTACTAAATATTTAAAAGGGTTATTTGGAGTGTGACAGTTTTACTTCGTATTTACATAATAGCTAATTTAATTCGACCAAGGAAAAGGCAAATTCCCCTGGTGTTTGTACGTAGGTATTCGGGTTATCTGTGCTTGTTATACATTTTTAATAAGTACTGATCCGTGGCCTTTTCCGAAATAGCTCGGGGTTGACTTTCAATCTAACCGGATGCGGCAGAAAACCTTTGTTTAACCTGGAGCAAATATAATGAGACCTTGAGCCTAAGACCATGACAGTCCATGGACAGACTGATGGCCAGACTTTCCGGCGTCTGACTACCTGTATTGACTATCAAAGATCTACCAATCACAACCGAGACCAACGGTTGCACATACTTTCCGCGGCACGAGGTGTCAGTAATATCCTAGACTACTATGGAAAAGTACATCTAAATTGAAAAAAACATTGGTACCTACTTGCCCGATTTTGAACACGCAACCTCATGCATGAGAGGCTGGTGCCTCACCACCACTGAGCCATCACGACATCACGTTGCTAACACTAACAAAACGTTGTGAATAAAAAATAGAAACAAACGTTACAATAATCCGTAAAATACATTCTAATATATACTCGTATTTTATGTTTGTTCACAGGTGCGCCCGCGGTATTCCTCATAACTTGGGTGATATCGAGGTGCTTCGTCAACGTCGTGCCTTCCAATGGGACTGATGGGGTGAGACTCCATTCACTTCTTACACTTAAATATTTCTTCTTTTTATAACTAAACAGAAATTCAAATCTTATTCTGACTTCTATAACACAGGCTTTTACCTAGCTTGTAAAGACTTCAAATCAAATATCTTTGTCTCATTTATTTATTTATTTTTATTATTATTATTGATAGGCTTGTGTTTGACCACTAGCCCACCTGATGGTAAACGATGATGTAGCCGACGTCCATCGTCGGCTACATCATCGTTTACAGCACACTTGCCTGGAAGTAACCTATTCACTCTTGACTTAAGGCCCAAACGGTTATAGCTAAATTTTATCAATACATATATCTTATTTGATTTAATTTTAATTAAAATTCAAAACGCTGACATGATAGATTGCACAGGGATTTCAGGGTTGCAAACTTGGATGCTAACTACTCTCAAGGGACCTAACAACATATTAAAAAATCTTAGTTACATGCGCGTTTGCGATGTTTATCCTCTTTTGTTTTGATATTGACTGCCCTAAATAATCCTTTTTTAAAAGCTGTAAAGTCATCGAATTTCTTCGCCTGTTCTAAGTGGAACAAAACAGAGTGTCAGATTTTTCTTACTTAAAGGTCGTATTCCTTTAGTTGCCAAGGCCGCGGTGACACTTTGAACAATCCCGCTACATTCAGAAAACCAAAATAACCCCTTTATACTATAAATTAATTCGAAACCCATTCAACCGTCGCGTTTTAACGATGCTATCAACTGATGTGGCGAAGCCTTCAATTCATCAACAAGTCAAGGTCAATTACGCTATCCCGCCCGTAACGAAACTGAAAAGGGCAACCAATTATTTGATAGTGAAACCATTCTATGTTAGCCTAGTAACTTACGCCCTCAAGTTCGTAAAATACATACAGAACCGGCCTATACAAACAGTTAAGTTTGCTTCAACTTGCATACTTTGCGAAACCCTGAATGAGTCAATCCATATTGTGTTGGGGTTAGTTTAGAATAAAAGTCATTTTCCCCAACTAAGAATTATGCTAGAACTACACTGCGCACACGTGTGCCACACACGTGCGCGTATCTGTATCTGGGCGCGTCGGTCTCCATACATTTTATATGGAAACTAGACCCTTAGAGCTACACTTGATCCACGCCATGCGACGCCACGCGATGTCGTTCTAAGTACAAATAAGACGTATTAGAGTGGGTTCACATTAGGTCGGACCGACAAATGTGTCTGATCCATATTAGCATATGTATTTCAATAGCGCCGGTCACATTAGCGCGACCCGCCAAACTAACGGAACCGACACTTTGACCGGACGTTTAGTCATGATTTCTGTCGACGTAATATTGACATTCTGGCAAATATAGGGTCATTCGGCAGCTTCTAGTGTGAACAGCAACACCCGACAGTCGGCTAACAGTAACACTGCCGGTTCGACCTAATGTGAACCTGCTCTTACACGTCTGTGTCGGTCTAATGTAGTTCTAGCTTTACTCCTGTATCTTGGGTGCATCCACGAACATGTGAACTTACATACCTACACAAACAACACAGATCCGGAACAACAAGCTGTAGGTCTTACAAATATTTGTTCCGTGCGAGAATAGAACCCGTGGCACGTCACCATACGCAGTGCACATACTTTCGCAAACAACGTGTTTTATGGAGATTTTATCGTTTTTAAAATAACTGTCTCGTTCTGACGGTAAACAGCACACCCAGCATCCCAAAGAAATAACAATATTAGGGTTGACCGCTAACCCTAATACTGAGCTGCGGGAATGTCCGAAAGAGTTCACTGTGGCCCTAGAGCGCAAAGGGCAACTGAAGGCCACAAGTAGATTTTTCTCAATAAAAGTCTGACACGAAGAACGCACTGCACGCAGAACGGAAGAAGTTATTGTTCTTTTAAAAAAAAAGCTTTCAAATCGCAAGACCTTAGGAAGGTAGAGGTAGATGTGGAAGAAAGTCAAGAGTGAATAGGTTACTTCTAGGTAATCGCGCTCCATCGTCGAACGCATCATCGCTTTCCATCAGGTGAGATAGCGGTCAAGAGCGTACATATCTTATATATAAAAATGTCTTATATATAAAAATGAACAGCTGTTCGTTAGTCTCGCTAAAACTCGAGAACGGCCGGGCCAATTTGGCCAATTTTGATCTTGAAATATTCGTGGTAGTCCAAAGAAGGTTCAAACGGTGAGAAAAATTCACTAAAAAAATTCGACCATTAGGCAGTACGAAGTTTGCCCAGTCAGCTAGTCAACAATAAAAAAAGGTAGAGGTGACGTAGCCAGAAGTTATTATTCATAAACCATAAAAGTGTTAATGGTAAATATCACCATTACATGTTTGCTGTATAAACTTTAATTACTCAAGCCCCAAGCGAACGCCGCTCGCACACCTATTGTCTTTCTATTGTGTCTTTAATTACGGTATTCAAAAGATTAAAAGGGAGTCTAAGAGTCTATCTAAGCTTATTTCGGTGTATCTTCTCAGGATAGTCAATTGACTAATTAGACAACACCGGCGTCATCTTGTTGTAAAAGTTTTATTTTAAAACCTATTTGCAAAACTCAAAATCATTTATCGCTTTTTGTTTGCAGCTGGCCATAGCAGGGGAAACCAAGATGTGTACTTGGATGCACGAGCATCAAGTAGACTGGATTCATAAAGCTCCTGCGCTTGCAGGACTCGCCCTCAATCTGTTCTTCCTCATTAGGATTATGTGGGTGAGTATTTGATGAAAGTTTTGTAAACGACTTAACACGAAAATATTATAAAGGTATTTTGTGAGTATGTGCTTTTTCTTCTTTACGCTTGAACCGCTTTACGAATTCGAATGAAAGTGATAGACCATGGGCTTTACCATAACGTTTTAAAATGGCGTAACTTAGCATCACCCTTATTATGTTTCCACTACTGGGACTCAGTCACTCTAGGAGAGGGAATCCACCACGCGAGCCCGGTTGGTATATATCACATGTCTTCGGATTTTTAGTTCTAGGACATGCCGGTTTCCTCACGATGTTTTCGTTTACCGTTTTGAGAGCAGTGGTGATGAAATAAATTACACAAAGTAATGCGCCTGGCTGGGCTTGAACCCGCGACCGACAACTTATAAGTCGGGGCCGTTACCACTCGGCCACCACTGCTCTCAAAATGTCAGGTGTGCTGGAAAGAAGTATGGAGCTATATAGCAAAAATAGCTCAATCTCTTTAACAGTTCACTTTAGTTAATATTCTAAAATAGAACAAAGGATACTTATTATCCCGGAAGTATGTTCCCTCGAGAGAATTTTCGAATTTCACGCGTTTGAAGTCGCTGTCAAAAGCTATTCATACCATAAATAGCCATTTTATCCAGATTTATCATAAAATCAAACCCATAAAATATCAATTACGAAAACTTTCCACCAAGAAAATAAATCAGTTTTCGTTTTCCCCTTTCTAAAAAATTGCGATGAGATATTTTGCTGTCGGGTCAAATTAATTCGAAGAATGACCGCGCACAAGTTAAGCCTCTCTCGGGAAATTAGAATAGCACATTAAGCACCAATCGGAACGTTGAAATAAATCGACAACATCAATTTACTACCATCTGTTTTCACCAAATTTCATAGCGTTTTTGAAAAACTCTTTTTATTTCTGTTCTATAATTTTTTCGCATGGTTTTGTGCCTATATAATCTGGGGTGAAAGGGATGAGACACAAATAGGAGTCTATAGGAAGGAATGTCATAAGAGACTGAGCTACATTGACTTTCCTGAGGAATTTTCTGGATGTGCTGATGGTTATTGTGGGAACATTGACCATAGGCATATTCTTGACAGGTTATACTCTGATATTGTATGCGCCCTTCGTGAGGCGGCAATGGTCAGTGGGGGGAACGCGCATGCTGGGAGGGGTAGGAGAGGCTCACGCATAGCAGGATGGAATAAACACGTCAGTGAGGCTCATCGGGTGGCCAGGTCGAAGTTTCAGGAATGGGTCTCATGTGGCAAACCTAGCACTGGGTATGTTTATAACGAAATGAGGAACAGTCGAAGAGTATTTAAATCTCGGCTCAAATGGTGCCAAGACCATCAAGACCAGGTCAAAATGGATGCCCTTGCTGAAAAGCATGCGTCTGGACACTTCCGGAGTTTCTGGAAGTGTACCAACAGCGTTAACCCAAGACCTGGCCGCCCGGCGAGCGTCGGTGGAGTGAATGACCCCAAGAAGATTGCTGACATCTTTAGAAGTCATTTTCGTGTAAAGTCTTCTCTGGGCAAAGGCGGGGAGGTGCACACTGCTGAGTTACCGAGTGGTCGCGTAGGGACAAGTTTCAATTCAAAAGACGTAGCTACAGTCATAAGGGCTATGACTAAAGGTAAATCTCCCGGCCACGATGGGCTCAGCATTGAGCACCTTCAGCAAGCGGGGCCACATATATCGAGAGTGCTAGCTCTATTCTATTCGCTGTGCGTGAGTCATTCTTACTTACCACCAGACTTCATGAAAACGGTTGTAGTGCCTGTGGTTAAGAATAAGACTGGGGACGTTGCTGACGTTAGTAACTACAGGCCTATTTCACTTGCAACAATTTTAGCAAAAGTGTTTGACGGCCTGCTTAATACTCAGTTGCATAAATATCTGTCATTACATGATAATCAGTTTGGGTTTCGACCCAACCTATCTACTGAAACTGCTATACTGAGTGTTAAGCATGTCGTCAGATATTATAATGATCGAAAAACTCCAGTGTACGCGTGCTTTCTCGATCTCTCCAGGGCCTTCGATCTGGTGTCATATGATATCCTGTGGGAAAAGCTGAAGAATATCAAGTTACCCCTAGAATTATCTAACATATTTAAGTATTGGTATGGACACCAGATCAACAGCGTCAGATGGGCGGGTATAATGTCAGAGCCGTATAGGTTGGAATGCGGGGTGAGACAGGGAGGATTGACCTCCCCTGCGCTTTTCAACCTGTATATAAATGCACTGATCGATGAGCTCAGCGGCCAGCGTATCGGCTGCCATGTGGATGGTGTATGTGTAAACAATCTGAGCTATGCCGATGATATGGTTCTGCTGAGTGCATCGGTCTGTGGATTAAGAAAATTATTGAGTATCTGTGAGGAGTATGCCTCTGGCCACGGGCTGAAGTATAATGCGAACAAAAGCAAATACATTGTATTTGGGGCGGGTCTAAAGATACCGAAGGATGTACCATCTGTTTGTGTAAATGCGGTTCCTCTAGAGAGAGTGTATGTTTTTAAATACCTGGGTCACATTGTCTCAGTAGACCTGAAAGACAATGCGGACATTGAGCGTGAGCGGAGGGCGTTGTCGGTCAGGGGTAATATGCTGGCTCGCAGGTTTGCTCGCTGTTCGAGGGAGGTAAAAATAACACTGTTCAGAGCTTATTGTACATCCCTCTACACGTGCAGTCTGTGGTCTAAGTTTACCCGTGCGGCATACAGCGCCATCCGCGTCCAGTTCAACAACGCGTTCAGGGCGGTGCTGAGGCTGCCCCGCTACTGCAGCGCCTCGGGCATGTTCGCGGAGGCGCGTACCGACTGTTTCCACGCGACGATGCGCAAGCGGTGCGCGTCTCTGGTGCGCAGAGTGCGGGGCAGCGCTAACACCGTCCTGGCGATGATCGCCGGCAGATTGGATTGCCCGTACATTCGGCAATGCTCAAGTCTGCATAATTATGTGTGTAATTAAGTGTTGTCATGTTAGTTTGTGTTGTTGTATTTATGTGTGTGTATGTATGTAATTGTACCTTTATATGTTTGTGTTTTTTATGAGTTTTTGAGACTGTATGTATGCCTATGAGTCGTGTCACTTGAAATAAAGGAATTTTATTTTTTTTTTTTTTTTTTTATAACCTAGCCTACAGGAACTACATATACCAAAATTAGAAGTCAGTTTTTCAATTAATTTTTTTTTAAAATATAACTAAATAGTGAGCAAGTTCTACGCTAAGGTAACTTAAAAGACTTACAAAATGCTCATAACTACTCAATCTATACTTGTCTGTTTTGTTTATGAAATGAGAGTGTACCTGGCTGAACTGTACACATCTTCATTTTCCCCTCAAATTGAGCCGGGTGTAAGCTTAGGTATGAAATGGTGTCAAAATGACATAGACATACAACCGTAGCAATCGTGGGTCAGTTGCTGTTAGGTATTGTTTCATTGTCTGTCTCGAAGATCTTCATCAGATCCCTAATACTTTATGCTGGATACTAGAAACTTGCCTGAAATATATAGGGTGACTGGTAATTAGTTAACGATACTTAAACACGGGATTGTAATCATGATAACAAACAACTTTTACTATGGGACCAAACCTGAAATCGCGAAAAAAAATCAGTCAAATTCAGTACATTTTGACCAGTTAGGCGAACACAAATAAGTAGGTTATAAAGTAATTCACGCCGACTGCTCATTCAACAATGGATATTGCTACAACTAACTCTTTCTATCCTTACCAGGTATTAATAACTAAGCTCCGATCAGCGAACACGTTGGAAACCGAGCAGTATCGGAAAGCCACCAAAGCGCTTCTAGTCCTAATCCCACTGCTGGGCATCACAAACCTGCTGGTGCTGTGTGGACCCAACGACGACTCCTGGTTCGCGCATGCCTTCGACTACGCGAGGGCGCTAATGTTGTCGACACAGGTACAGTTATACGCCACTCAAGACATAGGAAAAATTGGTTGAAAACAGATCACGGGTGTACCCCATTCATGATTATTTAATATCGACTCTTTCATCCTTTCATCAGAAATGGCGTAAAAACCATTTTGGAGAAGATGATTTTTCGATGCTTTCTTACACAGTTTTTCACGCTCTTTCGATCTGTGTAATTAAAATTGCAGTACGGTAAAAAACATGATTTTTACAATGTTTTCTTAATGCTGCCATTTGTTCACGAAACTTTTTCGCTTTTTGCTCATTGCCAAAAATAATAAGTTTAGAGTTAAGCACGCCTTTTGTAGCAGAAAAAGTCGATATGGTATTAGTAATTTTTGTTAAGTAGGCTACGGGAATCTTAAAAAGAAAGGGAGGAATTTAGGAAAAGGGATATCGTGGCCCTGTAACGCAAAAGGCATATAAAAGGAATACAGGTGGGTTCTAGTCTGCAAAATCGGACAGACCTCGCTCTACCCGGAGCAGAAGAAGTTTATTTATATAACCACTTCAAAGAAAACAAAAGTTGTTAGGGTCCCAATAAAATCTCTCTCTCTCTCTCACTGAAGCCATAATTCTCAAACGATTTATTAAAAGCAACGATCACAAAATCTATTTTTAGTGTCAAAGACTTGAAGTTTATCTCAGTTATAAACCCCATTCTTCATACACTCGGTGCGGTCAGACGCAGTTAAATGTATCTGGTAGTCTAGCAGACCCACTCCGCAGAGCCGTTGTATATCGTCTTTAGAAACCGCAGCCTCACTTCAGACTACTTATGTTCCGTGTATCTGTTTGCTTTCGTATTGTTTCCCTTTGACTTGGAAACATGGAGCTCCTCAAACAATCAAACGTTAGCCGCAACTTGTGGCAAGTTCAGTGGCGGAATGAAGTTTCAAACTTGTGGATATGTCTGTATATTCGCGCCATGTTATAGTTTCCTACAAACTTTGATGGCTTAGTGTGCTGCTTCAGCAGTTAATGATAGCCATTTGAGGCGTTTTGGCTACGTAGTTTAAAGGTAGAACTACACTGCTAACACGTGTGCCACACACACCGATCTGGGCGCGTCGGTCTCCATACATTTTTTATGGAAACTATATTTGTAGAGCTACACTTGACACACACCTCGCGACGTCGTCGTTCTACGTATAAATCTGCCCCCATAACTAAGTTACAATCGTTTCGTTTAGCGTGAACGCTTGGAGTTGGCCACGCCCTGAATTATTTTGTTCTGACGTCATCTCAACGCTCAGACACGTGGTCAGAACAAAAGGTCGTGGCCAACTACAAGCGTTCACGCTAAACGAAACGATTGTAACTTGACTAGGGGGCTGGCGTGTTACACGTGTGAGTCGGTCTAACGTAGTTCTAGCTTAATGGTAGTTGGTACTTTATAAGGTAATCAAAATTTGAATAAAAACGACAGTGGGTCGAAAAATCAGACCAGAGACATTTAAAAAATCTACATCATGGGATATTTTTTCTTTTTTTAAACAATATAAATGTGATTGACGGCAATCCCACCTGATGGTAAGCAGTGATGCAATCGTTGACAGTGAAGCTTATTAATTTTTTAGGGGCCTTTTCTCTCTAGCCTTGAAAATACCTAAATTAAAATGGGACGAGAAGACCTTCCTCTAATATTTCTTCACTAATATACCCAAGCATAAACTTGGAAATACCTATAAACTCGTACAAATAACATTGTTAGGCATTGATCTATTATAAGGGAAGATACGTTACGTATGGGAAAGTACGCGCTAACATCGCAATCAGAAAACTTGAACTCGAAACTCACACATCTACCTGTAGTCACTGATAGACTAGGACAGAGATCCAGCCGGTGTTGTCGTACGAGAGAAATAGCGTTAGCCGCCGGATGTGTGTGATCGTCGCGACCGATGTGAAATCGAGCCAGTTGGCACAATTTCAGCGGTCCACGCGCTAGAAGCGAGTCACCTATCTTCCGCAATTTTAATTTACCTAATCTAAGTGATTCTAAAGGGTATATTTTTATTATTCTCATGAACCGACTTTCTAGGTACCAGTCCTTGTCCACACAAGGACTGGTACCAGTAGTTCACACTACAGTACATATAATATGGTTGTTATAAATGATATAATATGAATAATTGCAAAAACGACAAGGCTAGGAACATGAATGAGCCAGTACTCCTAGACCATTTCTGTAGGTAATTATTTATTTTTCAGGGTTTCACAGTGGCACTGTTCTATTGCTTCATGAACACTGAAGTGCGGCACGCGATCAGATACCACGTGGAGAGGTGGAAGACAGGCAGGACCATTGGAGGCGGGCGGAGACGTGGGGCATCATACTCTAAAGACTGGTCGCCTAGGTCACGGACGGAGAGCATACGGTAAGAACTTTCTACCATATCCGATATTAGTGGAATTCATAAACACTATAAGAATCTTTAGACAGATGCTAGTCTTTCAGTGATATCGATTGTCAAAAATGAAGAAAGATTTGAGATCGGCAAGCGCTATCGAAATATCAAACGAACTCTTTTTTTTGAGGTGGAAAATTAGTATATAACTCCTCCTAGGTGGAGTGAGAGGAAATGTCAGACTTTTGCTGACTTAGGGCCGTGCCTCACTGGGACGCCATGATGGCGTACCCAGTTCCAGTTCAAGACGTCAATAAAAAGTATGGATTAGCTGCCTGGCCAACAGTTGCCAGGTGAGGTACACACCATAGAGCTGCATGCATTTCCTTGGTTACTCGAACTGGCTGCGCCGCCATGGCGTCCCGGTGAGTCAGTGGCCTTAGACCCACCTGCATTTTTTCAGTTTCAGTTTACGTTCTAAACGCAATCAATAACTTTAACTAACATTGATATTTTGTCATTTCGATAATCGATATCGCTAATAGAACAACACTTATTATACCGCCTAAGGTTTTAGTGCACGCAGAAACGAATAAAAATACTAATTTCAAAATCTGGGCTAAATTAACTGTCATCAAACGAGACACAATGGGTTTTATTGGCCACCATTCCATTAATTTCGCCATTCATGGGACGCTAACGTTGAATAAAAATTTGGATAAAATTTTAAACTATAACAAACAACACTCAAAAGAGTCTAAGACCTGACTTTGTTGGAAGCTACATTTGCATCAATGGGTTTAAAAAAAAGAATAATTAACCTAACCATGAATCATACTCGCGATTTAAGAAAAAAAAACAACAAATAGAGTTGCTAACAAGGATCCAATTCAGGCATATATTGCGGGTCTTTTTAAAGAGAATTTCGTTCATTCCAATCGACCTAGTTGATATGACAACGAAAAATCTGAACTAATTTCAATGAACTATTACTGTCAATTTGATTCTCAGGGGTGTCGAATTCAATTGACAGAAGTGATTTAAAATAAGTAGTGTCGAAAACAAAATTCTTCTTAGCTGTCCCTGTGTATTTTCTTTTAATATCTTTCTTTATACAATGTTAAGTAAACAAAAATGTGAAAAATCAGTTATGCTATCCAAATAATAAATAGCTCGACAAGTTTGACACTTTATATGCCAAACAATATAAGCTCCTAAAACTTTTCACATAACATCTGTAGCGAATGTTCAATTCAAGCTCCAATGTAATAAAATATATAACATATTCCGTTCCAAGATTGACAATATCACTTTTATTGCGTGATAGTAAGTGAACCATGGGAGAAACAACACAAAAACGCTGTTACGCGCAGCCCCCCTCTTCGATTGAGACCCGGAAATGGGTTATACGCCTCGTCACACAAGTTGAACTATCATAACAGTTGACCTTGATGCAGTAACCGATTTTTGGGTCTCAATTGAGGTGGGTGGCTGCGTGTAACCATAGCAAATGGTTCAACTTATTTCCCGCGTACTATACCAAGTACCAGGGCAACATAAATAGGAAGGGTTCGATACACTTAGCATACCCTCACAAGAAAAAGTAGTATCATTGTAGTCTGATAATGAAGTTCTGACTTGCAGAATACGATGTAGCTTCATTTCAAATCGAACGAAAGTCACGACTCAATGGAGTACAAGTACCACTTTAAAGGATTTATGAAAGAATAAATTGTTGAAGTAAATTATAGTAGTCGGTATAAAATAGGTGCTAGGTAACTGCTTTGAGACGGATTCTGTGTCTTCTTTTATTCATTTTCTATTCGATAGTAGACAACATTACCGAACATAAATAAAACACAATATTATACAAGTCATTCTCTGTGGCCACCTCTCTTGCGGCAATTTTCTTGAATTATTATATATATTATTTACAAAGTACTTGTAAAGGATTAACCGAAATCCCTTTTCCAGTGATGGTTTGGACCAATAGCTCATTAATTAATTCAAAAATTATGTTTACGAAGCGCTTAACTGCACGCTTGTCATAAAGTTATATGCATCCAATAACAGTTTTCCAAATCCATATTTGATCAGATATTTTTATTTCCCAATAGACTCACAGTATGAAGAGGCCCACGGATTCCAATCTGGATAGACATTCAACGAATTTGCTTACTGAAATGGACTTTATGCATTTAAGAAGATGTTTTAAGATATAATGTGGATTTGGATGGAATTTTTATTGTTTTATTTTTGTTACGTATATTTTATTAATTTTACAATAAATCAATGTTTAATCAGCTTTATTTATTCTTTTTTCTTTTTACATTAATACCCCTTTTAATTCGTTATTTTCCTTTTAATTTATTAATTCAGCATTTCTGCGTTATTTAATTTCCGCACATCATTATTCACTGCCATTAATTTAAGGTCATCAATTCAATTTAATCTTGCATGGCACAACTTGTGTTTGTTTTTGGCCATGTATTACAAACGAGCAGCTCTTGGGATAACACCTATTTTTATTTTCCTATAGAAGTTCTCTACTCGCTAAACTAATTTTAAAAGGTACTAATATATTTTATTTCTCAGGATACCTTTTGAATTTACATTAATATCGTTTCTAAAGGGATAGACTTCAAAAGGGCTCACCTAAAAGGGTGAATTTCCATACCTATTGACAACAAAGTGCGAACGAACGGAAGGAAAGTGGAATAAATCTTGGTATCCTTTTGCCAAATAATCACGAGTGCTATTGACAAGTCAATTTGAAAAGTAATAAGAGCACTTATTAACTCTTTCACTTCATTCGTACAAAACCTGAAACGGGTAGACAAAATAAAGCCAAAATTTTACTCAGTTTCTAGACAAACGTATTCGACAAATAATGGTTTGACTTTGAGAAAACAATACACAACAAAGTTGAATTTCAAAGCGCGTTTGCTGACAAACAGAGCCGAACTTGTGCAATATTGTCCAAACATTGCAATTCCAACCTCGCTTTGAAGTTTCAAACCAGCTGAAAGTTGTATGACAAAGTAAACACATACTTGTTAGTAATAACCAAAACTTGGTGGAACAGTCAAATACACATACCTGTTACCGTTGTAATTTTAAATAATATATTTAAAAAGATATGGCAAGAGTCATTGTCAAAATGACACTATCATTACACGGAATTGGTGCAAAACCTATGTATTGTCATCGCATTTAAAAGTGATTTTATTTGAGATTTCTTTGTTTAACCGTCTGAAATTCCAATACCAAGTACAGATGCCTAATTCTGAGAACTTCATTAATCTTTCCTTCATTTTAGCCAAAATTCCAATTAGAACCGTTGCTCGGTTTACTTACATCAAAATTAATATATTATTAAGTAATAATCGTACTAATTTTATCTTTTTCGCTAGTTTCGGAATCAATGCATGACAAGCTTGTTCAGTTGTGAACCATTGTAAAACAAAATAGTGAACATTGAAGCAAAGGAGATGCTTTATTAGACCTGTTTATTCCTAACTGTAATTTATTTTTTATATAAATATAAATGAATGGCTAAAAGTATTGCTAAGCGCAGAACTCCGGGATGACTGGTTGGATATTTTTTCAAACTAATATTTGTTGAAGTTTCAAAAAAGTTAATGGGAACAGAAAATTAGATACATTTTTATTCATTGCATTCAAAAGCTGTTAATACAAGGGTTACCTGGCAATCTTTACTATAAACTGCTTTAATTTATGCGTAGATTTGACACTTTCTCTTTTTCGATATTATGTTTGTGACAGAACGAAGACGATAAACGTTGATTTCTTTTATTTAATATTTTATACAATTCATAATATCTGACTGACTAATACGAGTAGTATAATTTTAATCATTTTAATTTTTGAAAGAAAAAAGAAAGAAAAACATTAATTTGAGACTCGCACAGGACAAAAAATATATACAAAACCATACAAAAACTAAAAATAGTTTTAACACATAAAAAAAAAACAATAAATAAAGAAACACAAAAAAAATGATTGAAAATACCTGTGTGAGTTCAAAAAGGCCCCTATCTCAGCATATGCATATAATTTATTCTATGGTGTCATTTTCTTTATCTTTATATTTTATACAAGTATGAGTAATTTGTTTAAATAATTTTATCATATAAAGCCTTTGAATTAAAGACGTTTGACGAGTCGGCTAATATTTTAGCACATGTGTAATATCTTTGCTGCCCCTGACAAGATCTATTTGTGATATCTATAAAGTAATTATTAAATTAGGTATCGTACAAAAATCACAAATGGAACCGGTCAAGCGCAGCAATGATATATGGTTACTTCATATTTGTAGAAAATCCTTTCGACCACTAAGCCAATTTTGAGATTGTGTTCGGGACTTATTTTTTTCTTACCAAGACTATCTCTCCGTTGTTTCAATATTCTCTCAAAGGTAGATTTTTAATGATCTTTTTATCAAACTGTTCTTAAATTTTTGTTTATTTATTACTTCTATGGATTGTTCTATGACTATTGTTAGAGTTACTTAAATATTAGCGTATATGCACAGAGAGTGTTTGAATACGGATGTTAACAAGAAGCCTGTGGGGCAGGTTGTACAGCCACCCATCTAAACGGGAGTCGGCAGCGTCGGAGACTACCACTACTACTTTGCTGGTGCCAAGAACATCTCTGTTGCCTCCCCTTGAAGGCAGGCACCTGCATGCTGTAAGTATATCTAATGCCGTTGACATATGCTCAATTAGATTCACTTAGTTAATATACTTTAAAACTCTTTCCTGGAAAGTGAAAGCTGTTTACCGTTTGTCGTTCTACGCCTAAGATATTTTTTACATAGCGTGGGTAGTATGACAGCAGGACAAAAATATGCATCTTTAAAATGAAGGAAAAGGATAGGATGATTGCGACAGCTGTCATCTGTACCATCCTATAGCAATTGTAGTGTAGGTAGTCAAACTACATCTTTGCACTATTGCATCTCCAAATAACTCTCCAGTCAAATTTTGGGAGGAATATAAAAAAAATAAAAATAAAGATCTCTTCCAAACTGCCACATAGGTTTTTTTTTCTTTTTGGTAGGTAAAATCATCCAATGACAAATGCCGCCCTTGGGCGGAGCGGGAAGTAGTGTCAGACTCTTACTGACTAAAAACCTACACTGTTCCATTAGAATCTAGATTCTCCTATAGACAGTTTCTTTTCCAAACTGTTTCTTTTAAGATCTTTATTTTTTTTTAATATTCCTCCCAAAATTTAACTAGAAAGATCCTAATCGGGGGATAATTACCTCTATGCGGGTAAAACTATTCTATGGAGTTAAACAGCTAGTAAAAAAACAAATAACAGACCAATAAGACCGAATCTAACTCGTTATTGCATGTCATGCCCTAACTGTGTAATCAAAAGAACAAGTCGAAGTCGCGCCAGTACAACCCATATATCGCATGAAAAGAATTTACGTACGGCATGTACGAATTGGACGATAACGTACTTGTCAATGTCTAATAAAGCCAATTTGTATTTCGTCCCCGTAGAGCGAAAAGTCATTAAGTCGAAAAATCATGTTTTGAGATAATGAATTTTAAAGTTTTTAAAAATTAGATTCGTTATAACTTTGGCTAGCCATTACATATCTTTATGTTTTTTGTTTCAGTTTGTAGGAAAAAAAGTAATGTTTATATTTTCAGTGCTAAAATGCATGAAAATCTTTTTATAATTAAGAAAAACTAAAAACATCAAACTAGTTAATTATTCTTTAGACAATCAATGACTTAGTTTTGACTTAGTGAATTGTCGACCTCAGTTAGTGATTTTTCACTTACTTTTAAATTATTATAAAGAAAAATAACCCGAGTTAAGTAAAATGGAACTAACTGTTACATTACCAAATGTGTATTGTAAATACTATCTAACTAAATTTTGAAAGCCTGTATGGTAAGTTTTGTGTTAAATATGACATGAATAATGTAATTTAACTATTGTAATAAATTTACTTAACGTTTATTAAAGGAAATAATGTGAAAAAATCAATAAAACACTATCAGATTTTAACAAAAACAAAAAAAAAGTGCAAAAATAGACCATCAACACCAGGTGGTGCTGAATCTCGGTTTCTTTTAGAGCGAGCAGATCAGTTCATTGCACTGACAATTTCCATACTGCCCCTTTTACCATTAACGTTTCTCACCTAGGTAAACGCTCGTGATCGCAAAGCTCCGGACCTGAGCTTAAAGAAGAGAACCTTCAATCGCGCTACCAAGTCCTACAAAAAGGCACTATGGAAGGCTCGCTTTGACCATATTACTCATACCGGCACAAAGCTCTCTGCACAACCGTCCGGTAGCAAAGCTTTTTGGTCCCTTGCCAAGTCCACCGAATCGATCCGTACTGCCTCCGCTGGTTAAACCTGATGGAACACTGGCTCACACCGCGAGAGTGAAAGCTCTCTCTCGTTGCATCCCTCTTCACCCATAATTCTTGTCTTGACACTTGCGGTGCTACTCCACCGACTCTGCCTATCTGCGACACCTCGATAGCCGAGGTTTACATGAGGAACAAAGAAGTTCCGAGAGTACTGTATCGTCTAGACGTGAATAAAGCTAGTGGACCGGATGGTATACCAGCGATTTTTCTTAAGGCTTGTGCGCCTGAATTGGTTCCTGTATTGGCGCGCTTGTATCGCCTTTCATTTGGGACTGGTATAGTGCCCAAGTCCTGGAAGCTTGCCAACGTGCAACACGTGCCCAAAAAGGCAGTCGTGCCGATCCTGCCAACTATCGGTCGATTTTAATAACCTCTATACTCTGCAAGATTATGTAACGTGTATCGAACTCGCGCATCATGGCACATGGCATGGTCTACTGGGGACCTACTAGTTTATGCCACTCACTTGTAGGGCGAGGCTCTCGAAAAGAATGGGGAAGCGATTGCTGTTTCCCTAGATGTCTCGAAGACCTTCGACAAGGTATTGTTGCACGCTAGCCTTTTGAGTAAGCTTCCAACGTACGGCATTTCCCCTGGCCTGATTAATTGTGTAAAAGACTTCCTGAGTGAACGGTCTCTCTCAACGGATACTCATCAGAGCCCATGATGAATAATACCTGAGTTCCTCAGGGGTTGTTCTCTTTGCAACTCTCTTCCTCCTGCTTATCAACGATCTGCTGATGCCTGTTATTTATGGGTATACAGATGATAGTAAAGTTGTCGACAGATACCTGCTAACTGCTCGGGGTAGCAAAGAGCTAATTCAGTCTGAAAGAGAGGCTATTGTAGAGTGCACTAATGTCTTCAGGCAATGTCCAAGTGGGGCAAAGCCAATTTTGTGGGATATAAGGCTGCCAAAACAACAAGCGCTGTTTACAAAGCGAGCCACCTTGAAAAGGAAAGCAGTTCACCTTGGCTCCTGCTTTTCAAAATGTATCCTTGGAGTGCACCGACTGCCTTCAACTCTTAGGAGTTGAAATTTCCTCTGACCTCAATTTTAGGAGGTTCATTGAGTCTGAAGCCAAAGTAGCTGCTAGGAAGCTAGGCTTTCTTGCAAAAATCTGACGGTACTTCACACCGGGACATGTTCTAATGTTATACAAAGCCCAGGTGCGATCGTGTGTGGAATACTGAAGCCATTTATGGGCGATGTGAAAGGTGTGCGAAGAGGCTAATTGGTGATCCAGATTTAGTTAAGTCCAATCTACAAATCCTTGATCACAATCGTAGAGTAGCCAGCCTTTCGGTATTTTACAGAACATTTTGGAGAGTGTGCGCGGGAATTGCATGACTTGATTCCGCTAACTTATTTCTACCATCGGACAACCCACGAATATCCACCAGTAGGTTGAACAAATCAAGAATAAACTCAGCACGGCTCATTTTTACGCAGTACGTAATAATTAGGTTAATTTTAACACCAGCGGATCGTGTGTATATCAATCGCCTTCGACCCCACGAATGAATCTCACCACGCGCCGCGTTCATAAGTCGTTATAATAAATAGCAACAAACTGACTAACTCGAGGCCCTCTCGAGCGAAATTTACCTTAATTGTAACAATGCATGTCAAAGTTGCATAAATAATAACTAAAAGACTTTTATTATTTTTCACTTTAGATCTTATGTTTCCCTTTCAAAGGAAAAAAAAATGTTTAAAATGGGTTGATGATTTTTCGCTTTTGCAGTGCAGCACAAATCATTTAAAAATCAAGAGTGAGTATTCACTATGTCGGGTTAGTTAATTTTCGCTTTCGTGCGTTTTAGCAAACTATTGATTTTAAATATTCACTAAATCATTGTAATGATTTTTAAACTACCTGTAGGCTTATGTATGCATTCATAATTTAATACGAAAAGCAATTAAGTCGACTTAACTTCGAGTTTTGTAAATTTTCGGTAAATGTATAATAATTAATTAAGTTAGTTATTTCTTCCATTATGATGTATCATCCAAAGAGTAGGTTTATTTACTATTCGCCTTTTGTAAAACAAAAACGAAGGCAGCTACAAAAATACCGGTAAGACTGATACGTAGAGAAAAAAATTATGATATTAATGATAGTGATAACTCATTTTGGGACTTAGTGACTTTTCGCTCTACGGGGACGATTTATATGTATGAACTATACTCATTGGTAACGTGAAGGAGAGGGGGGGGGAAGAATCAATAACTCTAGCTAAATTATAGAAGTGACAAAATCTTATATTAATTGGTTCTCAAAATTTTGTAAATGTGTGTATAGATTGGTGTGGTAGTAATCATGTTACCTACCCTTCTTGGTTTCTCGATTTATGACATTTGACGTTAGTCAATTGAAGCAGTAGATTTGAATTTAGTAGAAACTGTCGATGGGTGTCGACTAATTCATTCAACCATCGATCGATGGCTTAGTTGGTACTCTAACACCCTAAGTAGTACATCACTGCGCAGGACTACATAACGAGTGGAAGCGCCAGCGGGGACCAGTCCCCGGTGTGAGGCGGGGGGCGGGGGAGGCTGCCGCGCCTGCGCACCCTGCCCGAGGAGGACGCTCCCCCGCCGGGCTTGTCCGCTCTCGCCTCTCCCGCCTCTTCATCACCGCTCGCCCCCACCGACCAACAACTCGTCACTGCTTCAACCACCATCTCGATCCTCAACGGCTACCACAAATCCGACTCCCTCAGCCCCAACGAAAAACCTTCAGGTAATGGACCTTTCTCACTCACCAACATCACAATATCCAATGCAACCACCCCCAACTCATCCAACTCAAGCCCCAACACTAAATATTTTGAATATTAAACTGTACGCATTTAACGTTCCTGTAACTATTGTAAAATGATTATTGTTATAATAAAATAGTAAATATTTATAATGTGATGCATGAAAGGAGTTAGTTATAACGTATTAAATACACTCATTAGCTTAAATTTAATAATATTAATTTACAAAATAAAAATAAAAATTATATTCGCAGACATTTCGTCAAGTTAACGTTATAATGATCTTTTTTAAAATTAATGTAAGTAGAGAAATTTAATATGAAAAGGTGAATTTTCTTTAGTAATTTAGAAATTTATTTGTAACTAACTCGGTTTTGTAACAAGTCATAATAAAAAAAAAACTTTATGTACGTACCTCACGTAATTTAAGCCAGTTTACATAATATAAAATGTTGCCAAAGCTGTAACGGCTTATATAGAATTATAGATATTATAAAATAATTATAAAACTATTTTATATCTAGACGTAAGAAAGAAATTGGGAAACAATGCGCTATTTGTATCATAAACTTTATAGCATATCGTAAATTTTACATACAAAGACGTTATTTTCTGTATAATTACGAGTACTATATTCATAATTATGTCATCTACGTGAAACTTATGAGTGTACATTACTACCAATTTATAATTACATTAGACGTATTAAGATTCAGAATAAAATGAAGCTAGCTATGTATTTTGTACTAGGTATATCGCAGTATGAGTATTCGATGAACAACTTAATAAATGTATGATATCCATTATGGTGTACATGTAAATTCTAAAATGAATTAATGTTTGTACATTTATCTGTAATAAAATTTGTGATCGTCTGTGTTTTGTTTTATTACAAGCTTTTATTTAGTTTCACCTGTCCCGATGTATGTCTGTGATCAAATCTTGCAAATTAAATTTGAGCCACTTCCCAGTAACCAATTGAGCTGAAATTTCGCATGCATGTATAAATCAGATGACAATGCAAAATTATTATGACTTGGAGTTGATCTGATGATGGAACCGGAAGGTGGCTATAGGAACCCGGTAATTAAACGACACAACCCTATCCAGTTTGGGCTCGTGTGATTCGTCTTGAAGAGTATTTTAGTTCTATATTGTAACCAGGGACTCATGATGGAGCTGGAAGAATAGGAACTCTGTAAGCGCAATAAGATAACTCTATGACTCTATCGTGTTTAAACTTTTTGGAATGGTATTAAAGAGTATTAATTATATAGGTATATACCGCGCTAGAAAAGCTTGCTATGAAAAAATGATTTTCATTGAATACTTGTTTAAAAGAGCTTCAGAATTCGAACGTTTCTGAAACTGTTCTACCGTACTGTTTTCCTATAAACGTATTACTGACGAAACTATTGAACCGTTCATTGAGAATCTTGTTTCGTAGAACTGCTTCAGAATCCCTTCACACGTCATCATATGACAAATTACAACTCATTGAAGGTAAGACGGGCTGTTGACCAAATTACAACAGCCTATAAAATTATCAATGGTTACACTGACGCATCCGACTTACATGCGGAGTTGTGTCAATTATTTGTTCCAAATAATTACAATCGCTCTAGAAAGCATAAATTATTTAATGTCCCATTTTGTCGCACTGTAGCTCGATCCACCTCTCCTATACCGCGTATGCTAACGATGCTCAACGCGCTCGTAGAGACCAACCCTGGATTGGATTTGTTTGCTGATGAATGGAAGACGATATTACTAGAAAGTTTAAGGTTCTGTGAGAAGACAGAGTGAAAGGTTTAATTTAATTTAGTATTAATGGCTATTTTGCTATACTGAATAAATAAATAAATAAATCATCGCCGCCCTAGCCTATTCCCAACTAGCTTGAGATCGGCATCTAGTTTGACTGCTTCACACGTAAGCCAATTAATTTGGAATTTCTGGTACTAACGGCAGTAATACAAATAACCGCTAAGTACTGGTAAGTACCCTTGTTCTATTGACAATCAATACATCTGGTTTCATGTAGCATGTATATAGCTGTATGTACGTATCTAATGTGCAAAGTCCAGCACATAAATCGAGAGAAACTTAAAGCAAGTATAAACGTAGTAGGTGTACACCGTTAAATTTAGGTCGTTTTAATCCCGTGGTGGGTCGATCCGGTACATGAAACACTATCGATATGTAAAGATAAAATTAAAAAAATAGTTTTTGACTTGAAATAATTTACGCATGTGCGAAATTAATGAAAATGCCCGTACCATATTGTGTCACGTGCATGTTTTATTTATTTGAATAATTTACTGATTTTTAACCCCTTTTTTTTAACCACATTAAAAATATTATAAAAATTATATTAAATGATTAACAATTCCTATTTCCTAAAAAAAATAACAGTCATTTTTTAAATCCTCACGTTCCAATTACAGTAGTCAGTTATTTTCGTAATGTGAAAAGTAATTATGTAATACACAATTCTGTAATTCAGCCTAAAAGGCTTACCTATACAGTACCTACAGCTTACAAAATATAATAATCACGATGGTAAAAAAAAATCCTATAAAATATGTTCAGAGGTTTTATAACTTTTTTGAATATTTCAAAATTGTGGTTAAAAATTAACAAAAAAAAGTTAAATGATAGCTATACTCTTGAGAGTAAACTTGGTATGACAAAAGTTGGTATGGATCCACATACAAAAATTTGTATGTGGATCCATACCAACTTGTGTCCAAATGGGCTATCTCTTTTAATATGCCGTATATTTTCTGAACGACAGAGTAAAATTTTTCTTTATTTATGTTATGTTCATTAATCTCTGAAAATCCTAAGCCGAAAACGGTAGTAGTATTATAGGTTACTTTTTAAATCTAGAAAACATTACAGCATACGGTTCCTGTGGGTCACGACAAAATCTTGGTTACGTATCGGTTTGACTATATTCGACCATTATCTGCAACAGCCAACCAGACTTTTTTATGACAGATCTTTTTTAGGTCTTTTTGTATGCAAATAACAGTATTAGCTACTATTTCACCAGATCAATTTAAAGACACTATCAATTGGTGAAATTTGTAAGTAGAAGAATCCAGTAAAATATAAACTAAATAAGAATTCTACAACACAACACAAATACACAAGTTTATGTTTGTTACTGAAAGAGCAAAAACTACTGAACGGATTTTGATACAAATTTACAATAAGTTATAAAACTTAAACTTAATAAAACTTATTAACAACTGCCTGCGGCTTCACCCTTGGGAAAGAAGAAAATTGTCCAAAGGGAACATACTCCCAAGAGAAATGTATCCTATATGCTACTCCAGGACATGGTCTACCCGTTACCAAGTTTCATCCAAATCCGTTCAGCTATTTAAGCGTAACAAACATATACACACGAACACTTACACTCTTGGCCTTTACAATATTAGTGTGATGATGATGCCATCTAGCCGATTTCGGCTACAGCGACCGCATTCCTTGGCTCTTCTTAGTGCTTGTACGCTCAGATGTGCTGCTCTGTCATGTGCTCTCGTGTGACTTGCATATCCAACTTATCCGAACAAACTCCGAGCACGGAGCGGATATGTCAGAACACCATTAACAATATTATAAATTATAGTTGCTGGTGGTCTAGTCTTGAGGTCGTCGACTTATATCAGAATAACAATTGACTGTAATTTATAATGAGAGGAAAAGAGCTGCCGGAAAGTACTTAAAAATAAATGTTAGAATGTCATCTAGTGTTATTTCTATATCGTGGTTCCAAGTTAAGATTAAAGGATCTGAGTAAGCTTCTGCACGAGATCGAGAGCACAAGAAGCTGCTCCCACACCCCATTTATCCAGCCTTCAGAAATAACTCAGAAAAGGTTTGTATAAACAATTTGTAAGTGAATTTACTGTTAAAGAACGCACCCACGATAGAGTAAAACAAATACAAAGACTTAATATGGGGAAGTAGGCAAAGTGACATTCTACTATTAACTATATTACGAGTAAATGGGTCCCGACTGCTACAATTTATCTTGTATTTAAAATATTATATAGTTAAGTGCAATCGAGTACAACGACTTTCTTGTTTTAGGGCTTTTTCATGAATACTCAAAAAAGCAGTCGGGTTTTTTATTTTTTTAAATTACCGTTTTTTATTTTTTTTAGTTTTATTTTACTACGATATCACTTTCAAAGTAATTACAAATCTTACGACACCTAAAAAAAAAACAAAAACCTCGAAATCTAAAATCCATCGAGCCGTTCAAGCCGCACAGCGTGCCAAACATTCGTGCGTTCATTCGTTCGAATTTGGCGCCAAAAAACCGCTATTTTGTTTTTTTTTTTATTTTGATATACCCAGTGTCACTCTCACAGTAAATACGAATCTAACGACAGCTTTCAAGCTAAAATCCATATAGCCGTTCAGGCTGCAGAGCGTGCCAAACAATTATACATACATACTTACTTACATACTCTCGAAAAACATAACCTTCCTTCTGGCGCAGTCGGGTAAAAAGAGAGATAACACCTAAAAACTCTGTGAGCAATCGGTAATTTCGTAATTTACTCGAATATTTCACAAAACCTGTTCCAGTAAATACGTGTTCTTTTTTAAATTTTAAATTTTTTTGAGAAATATTTTCATCTCTCAAAATCAAGATTAGAAATATACAAGGCTATACGTGCTTTTTATATTTTTAATATATGAATAACTATGAACTAACGAGTACTCATACATAATGGAGGGCCAAATTTCACGTAAAATAGCACATTTTCAGAGGTCTTTACTGGATTATTTTTACACAATTTTATGTTTTGATTTCTATAGAAGCCTAGATAATATCCACAACACAAAATATCTGTGATTCCAAAATATCTGGAGAAAGATGTGTAATAACATCATAATCACGTAAGAGCGGTTGTATAAAAATGACCTCGAGTTGACCGCTCTTAAAGACGGACTTCGGCAAGGAATTCATTCTTCGTACGCACAAATGTTCTCAAAACGTATTGTTCGATTGTATAGAAGGTGCAGTGGTGGCCGAGTGGTAACGGCCCCGACTTACGATTAGTCGGCTAGGCAGGTCGCGGGTTCAAGCCCGGCCAGGCGCATTACTTTGTGTAATTTATTTCATCACCACTGCTCTCAAAACGGTGAAGGAAAACATCGTGAGGAAACCGGCATGTCCTAGAACCAAAAATTCGAAGACATGTGACATCCACCAACCCGCACTGGGCCCGCGTGGTGGATTACGGCCCTTTCCCTCTCTTAGAGAGGAGGCCTGTGTCCCAGCAGTGGGAACATTAAAAGGCTGATGATGATGATGATGATAGAAGGTCCATCATATACCGTTGGCGTACCACCATGCGTATACCTAGTGGAACTCGGCGAAATTCAATTATGCACTTTCGACCGACGCAGTCTCTGCGAAATGTCAACGATAGAAAACCGACGACAGGCGCACCACATACTCTGACAATTGACAGGTACTTCAAACTCAGTGGCGTAGCTGGTCACCGAGGGGCCCTTTTCACCTCACAAAGGGGCCCTTTGATTATCATTTAATGAATTCATTTCAAATATTTATGAGGGTTTTTTTTATAAAATGGACCCTATTACTCGTAGCACAGAACTAGTGACCTGCAACAGCAAGACGGATTCACGATAGGCCACGAAGAAAATAGTTAGGGTACAATACTGACTAGAAATTGTGTCGGCTCGCGAAAGATGGAAGAAAAGTTTTTGTCATCATGTAAGACCGAGCTCGAAAATAGAATTAATCTAACTGGGATAGGACAAATCGTGATTAAATTTGAACTCATTAACTGGAGCCTTCTAGCCTAGGATAGATTAAGTTTTTGTATAGTATATTGTAGGTATGACATGTGTGTTTGTATTGTGTTTTAAGAGGAGTATTTATTCACTACGGGTCTCTTATAATGAGACAATTGAAGATTGTAAACTCGTTGGGGCTCCTGTAGACAGGGGGCCCCGCATTATTGATGCTCCCCTTCAAACTTCACATCCCGAAAACCGAACCATCGGGGCGCTAGTTGACTCTTAACTGGTTTTTTTTTTCACATGACGGCATTGCCACGACCCCTATCAGACCAGGGAACGGACGTAGGTAATCAAATTATCGCTACTCATGCGAGTGTGGTGGTATCCATCCTCTTGACTAATCCCGGCTTTAATCTAAATAGGAGTTGATTTGTTTTCTGCTTCCTATCAATATTCGTTTCATTCGAAGGACTGGAATAACTTGCCTGCAGCGGTCTTCCCATCCGACTATAAATTAGGAGTCTTCAAGGCTAGAGCGAAAATGCTCTTCAAAAACTAATGTGCCTCACCATCAACAATTGCATCACTGCTTACCATCAACTGGAATCGCAGTCAAGCATTGGTTTTTATCCATAAAAAAAAGATTCTATCTACCTAATGCTAGAGGATCCTATCCTAATCCTATTTATACGAGAGACAAAATAACAAAATAAATCGTAATTTTTCTCCATTTCAAAAGGCTTCTGAGCCTCATTCAGTATAAAACAAGTATATGAGTAGTGGGCAGGACGTGGAGCCGGTTCATTCGCTGGGTAATGAGTGTACCGGTGATTTGAAACAATGGAATAACAATGGCTCGGGAAATACTGAACTGAAATGTTAGGTGCGTGTAGAACTGGGTACATTGTTACCTCGAATGTGAGTATTATTACTGTAGGCCCATTTTTATAGTAGCATGAAAGGCATTGTTTACGAGCATTTTACGAATCACGGTAGGTATTACCTATACACCGTTCAATTTTGATCGTTTTAATCCCGTGGAGGGTCGATCCGGTACATGAAGCACTATCGATTTGTAAAGATAAAAAAAAAAAAAAGTATTTTTTTCTAAATCCTGACTTAATATATGCATGTACGAAATTAATTTCTTTACGTTAATGACTCAATGACCTTGTAGGTAGTTGTCGGTCGTTGCGTACCTACTAACTACCTACGGGTCACTGAACTCGACCAGCTGACGTTTACTTAAAGAAATTAATTTCGTACATGCGTAAATTAATTAAAGTTTTAATAAAATACTTTATTTTTTAATTTTATCTTTACAAATCGATATTGTTTCATTTGCCGAATCGACCCACCACGGGATTAAAACGATCAAAATTAAACGGTGTATGTTTTCAAACCCAAAAGCTTGGGAACTTGAACAAAGCGGTTTTAAGTTTTCTTTAGAAAAACAAAAGTCACTCTCTATATCTGTCTAACCTTTTTTTGTAAAAGCCCTATATTAGAAATACAACCAAAGTAGCTCCAGTTCAGTATAAATGCGAAACTACTAATTCCAGACGCTGTTTCCAACTGAACCTGAGGTTGAGACGTAACGCCTTAATCACACGTACCGAGTAAAAGGGCGAGACAGTAAAATGTTGCTCAGTGATGTAAGCAAGTTGTTTATACGTACCGTGTTCGGTCGAGAGCACTGCCTCGTCTGTTTGCTCTATCTCTATAATATAATGATTATAATATTTCACAACTTACACACAATGCCGTCTAGTCTCAAGCTAAGCAGAGCTGGTGTTATGAGTACTAGACAACTGATAAACATACTTATATATTTCTAAATACATACATATTCTAGATAAATGACAACCAGACACAGAACAAATGATCGTGCTCATCACACAAACATTTGTCCTCGGTGGGAATCAAACCCACGACCTCCGGCATAACAGTCAGGGCCACTAACCACTAGACCAACAGGCCAGTCAAATTCAAGTCATGTCTATTATTACGACGTATGTATGTAAATCAGTTTTGTATAACAGTGATACTTCCATAATTAATAATATTAAAATATTATACTGTGTTCCACAGCTGGGCAAAGGCCTCCCTCTTCTCCTTCCAAAGTTCTCTGTCTAGGGCGATTTCTGGCCAAGTTTACCTCGTGAACATGATCAAATTGTCACACCACCTTCGCCGCGGTCGACCTCGACTGCATCCGACTATTTTCACCCTGCCCAGATACTTTCATGATGTCATTCATGGTTGTTGGTTTTGTGATTCATGGTGTAATGTGTTGGTGATGGTGTTGTGATGCCAGCCCAATCCCACTACACTTCTCTAAACTTATCTACCAATAAAATTCAAACAATATCTGTAGTTCTGTCTTTTCTCATGTAAAAAGTGTAAGTTATGTTTGGAAGAAACTTCGATGGAAAAGAAAAAACATTTCTAAAGAGATAACATCGCAAAGTGACGCGACAGCTGTCTAGCGGAAAGCAATTTGCTGAATTACTACAGATTTATGTAGATTTATAAGACTTACACCGCAAGTACGAGCACTCGGTCAAGGACATGTCGATTTCTATAAAAAATATCGACACGACGTGTCTAGTTAAACACTACTCAAATGAATTGATTATTATTTTTCAATACACTTACCCGAAAACCCGCTCCTATCCCTAAAAGCGGTGGCTTTTAGGCATGCAATGGATTTTTTTCCGCAATAGTACAGTAAAGTACGCGTGCTCGCCCCCGACACAATTTTATTTCATTTATCATATGAAGCTAGGCGCACGTCGACCACGTGTTGTAAGTGTATTCAAAAACGTCGTTTGATACACATGCAATTTTCTCACTGCAGCTTTTGGCTCCATAACACACTCGCCTACTGCTCGTGCAAATTCCGCCTCGGTCGTAATGACAAGCTTTCTGCACTTGTATCTCACCCGTGGGGTTCTGGACCTTTAGAAGGTGTATGAAGGACCAAAGTATACTCTCTCTCAGGTTTTTTTTTTTTTTTTTAACGTATGTAAAATCATCCAATGACAAATCCCGCCCTTGGGTGGGGCGGGAAATAGTGTCAGACTTTTACTGACTAAAAACCTACCTTCCATTCCTTGCCTTTATCCTGGGGCCCGTGGTCAGGTGTCTTTTCATTTCTTCCAACAAGCACGATTTATCGCTTGTTGTTTCCAATTCTTGATCCAGGTAGTCGCGGCCCTGGGTCACTGTGTCATAGTAGCTATATTATGTTTAACAGGCCCAAAGCTGATCAGACGTGCGGTATACATTGTATGTCCCATTTAAGTTAGGCAGCCTTTCGACCCGCATCAACGATTTGTGTTCAAACTCACATAACCGATCAAAGCATCTAACACGTGTTAGACAGATTATCTTATCAATTTTGAGATCGATTTCGTTCCTGAAAATTGGATTGGCCTGTTGGTTTAGTGGTCAGTGGCCCTGACTGCTATGCACGAGGTCGTGGGTTCGATTCCCACCCAGGACAAATGTTTGTGTGATGAGCATGATCATTTGTTCTGTATCTGGGTGTAAATTATCTATAATATGTATGTATTTAAAAATATATAAGTAAGTTTATCAGTTGTCTAGTACCCATAACACAAGCTCTGCTTAGCTTGGGATTAGACGGCGTTGTGTGATAGTTGTGGAATATTATTATTATTATATATTGGCCTTCTGATGTGTCTTCTCAGTAAAATATCAAAGTAACAACTATCACTCAAGATTTGGGATCAACTAGCTAAAGTTTAAATCCATTGATCCTCTCTAAAACGGAAGTTGGGAGTCAGTATCCCGCCCGTCACAAGTTAATACCGCCGTGTTACAGTTTTAATTGATATTGAGGTCGCAGTAGATAGTCAATGTTACTTTGTAAGCTTGTTTTGAATTAAATAGAGTCTTGTAGGTGGTTAGGACTGAAATATTAATTGATAAGTTAGCAACCAGTGTTAATTAGCTGCCTTCTGTCAGTAGCACTTTTGTATAGTTAGATAGATCATTACTTACATGAGTACAACACATAAGTCACAAAATAAATTGTCAGGATGCAAGAGATGTTTCAACTTTCAAGCCTATTGTATTTCTATTGTGTCTCTAATTACGGTATTAAAATTCGAAATAAAATGTCATTTTCACTTTAGTGTCCCGTACACGGGCCACAAAAAAAAAGCCACCACACAAAAAAACTGCTTCTAGCTTCTTTTTGTGGCCTGTGTGCGTCGTAAGCGGCGTTTTTTTATGGCGGCCATTTCTTGTGGCAGCGTTTTTTTGTGGCAGTGCTTTTTTGAGGCCCGTATGCGGCGCCACTTAAACAACGACATGGAAATATAAAAAAAAAACAGGAAAAAGCATTCTACCGTGTCAATATAATTCAAATGAGGTTGATAACCATCCAACGACTTTTTAGAAACAGAGTGAAATGTCT
This sequence comes from Leucania comma, assembly GCA_958295575.1. Classification (NCBI taxonomy): domain Eukaryota; kingdom Metazoa; phylum Arthropoda; class Insecta; order Lepidoptera; family Noctuidae; genus Leucania; species Leucania comma. The sequence goes on along the minus strand of OY282480.1, from coordinate 11,718,150 downwards.
GATATACCTTCGTTGAATAGAGATGATCCTCCGACCAGATGGATATTATATGAGCCCTACTAGCCAAGCTGCGATCGTTTCGTTAAACGTGAACGCTTGGAGTTGGACACGCCCCCAAATCCTTAGTTCTGACCACGTGACTGAGCGTTGAGATGACGTCTCGAACAAAGGAATTGGGGGCGTGGCCAATTGGTTAAAAAATATATAGGTAAAACCTACTATGAATATGATGTTATACCTTCAGAATGAAATTATTATTACGACTTACTATAATGAAAATAAAACTGAAACTTGAAGTATGTAATAAAAATGGCCATCTTATTATTTTACTAGACTACTAGAATATATAATTAAATTGTCTTTCTACTTCTAAATTAAAGAAGAAACTTTATTTTCAGTTTATAGTCAAACACGTATTAATAAAGATTTAAACTAATAAATTTAATATCGTTGATCATAAAACCCTTCATAAATCGCCCTTTTAGCTCATCTGTACATCACTCGAACAAAATTAATGAAATATAACTCGAATTAAAGCAGGTAATGGATCCATTAGGAGTGGCCAGCGCAATATCTCTTAAATTATACAGATAAAGTACGTAAAGTACGTACTTAGGATCGCATTACCGCAAAGTAGGTAATCTCGACTACACACTTTAAATAATAAATTAATTAAAAGTGGAATAAATTATTTAGACCACTTTGTTTTATGTTTGGTGAAACAAAGTAAAACTGAAATCTTTTTCTAACAGCTCGTTGGTTTAGCTTTGTTGAATAAAGAAGACTGTCAAAAAACCCAAGCGCAAAAACACAACTTATTATCAATGTTAACTGACCTACTTATAAAATGACAAGCAAAAGAAATAATGTTCTATTACTCAAAATCAATATGCGTAGAAGACGAGAGCAGGGAATGAATCGAAGTAATTTTAGGCATCCCAATACGGACAGTTTAGGCTCTAGGGTGTGTCAAATAAATATTCATTCAAAAAACAAAACCCTCCTTCTGACGGAGTTGGGTAGAAATATTTAGCAGAACCATCCCTACTAAAATATTTCCCAGCAAAGCGGAACTAACGTACATTTTAGGAACTACTGACACAGATATTTTCAGTATTCGGTCCAAATGCTGAATACTGTGCAATATTTCAACGTCGAATAAACGTTTATATAAATGCAGGTTAGCTTTTACCAGAACTGGACATCGTATTTACGGTTCAGCAGCTCCAATATCATCAGGATTGTGTGGGAACAATCAGCAGTCAATGTCCCTATATCTGTGAGTAGATTTTGCCAATGGCTTGACCCTTGTGATCAAGGGAACTAACTTCCAGGATTTAAAGTCTCTTACGTGCTATTACAAGATATGGCCTACCCGTATGCCAAAGAATCATGGCCGTTTGTCACCTAAAAGTAATAATAATAACATGGCAGGTACTCCTCGATACGGTACGCATTGTGAGGAGGTTCCTGTCTCTAGAGCCCTAACCACCGGTAGCTTGAGCTCTGCTCCCAACACCGGCGGACGACTATTTTTTATGTTTTTAAATATATATATTTTTTATGTGTTGTAAGAAATATTTGAAAATATATAAAATATGTACAGAAAATGAAATAAAGGAAATAATAATATTCCACAACTATTACACATCGCCGTCTAGTCCTAAGCTAAGCAGAACTTGTGTTATGAGTACTAAACAACTGATAAACATACTTATATATCTGTAAATACATACACATTATGGATAAAATAATTACACCCAGACACAGAAAGAATGATCGTGTTCATCACACAAACATTTGTCCTGGATGGGAATCGAACCCACTACCTCCGGTATAGCGGTTAGGGCCACTAACCGCTAGACCAACAGGCTATTCACACAAAGTGTGCAGATAAAGTAAACTACACAACTATCTTAAATCAACTATCTTAAAAGTGGTTAGAATTATGATAGATATTCATTTGAAATCTTAAAAGGACTCAATAAAAAAAATCTTTTTGTTGATTTTATTTCAGTTTAAATTTCAGCCATTTAGATGCCAACGCAAAGCTGGGTGCGGAAGCAAAACAACCCCTCAGTCGCCCAGATGGTCCAGTGACCACGGTTTTTGTGTGAACAACGAGAAAAACAAACTTATATCTTTGTGATTTTTCATGATACAGTTATAAAATTTTGTGTATAGATTCATTACATAAAAATACTAAACACGTATTTCGGATTTCGCATATACTAAAAATAAGGTTGTATAATTTTATTTTTTGTAAAAAAACGATTCCCCACACTGAAAACTACTAACTAACACTAACACACACTAGGAACACACACTGACACTGGGAATTCATATTATAATTTCGACTTTATAATATTTGTAATACGTTCTCGATGATTCCAGTATCTCTCTCTCTGCCTGACCTTAACCAAACAATGAAGGGGTCGGCTTCCAGTCTAAGCGTACCTATACAGCTGAGTACCACTGTTTTACATGAAGAAACTACCTTTCCAACCTCCAAAACCCAATAACTGGGTAATACAATACTCCTTGACAAGTTTAGCATCAGATTCTGTATCCGAAACTACCGTAACAACTGTCAAAGGTCTTCAAATGACAGCCAGGACCAATGCTAAGTAACGTGCTTTCCGAGGCACTAAGAAGTCTCAGTACATAAGAGGTCACCCATCTACAGACCAACATCACCATGCGCTGCTTAACCTTGAAGATCACTTCACCATCGCATTCATAGATTTCTTACATAACCATCATCATCATCACTTCAGCCGAAAAAAATCCACTGTTGGACACAAATGTCACCACAACGATCACGTACATATGTACATCATCATACATATTTTTTTTATATAAAAGCGAAACAGATGGACAGATAGGCTAAGATTGCCACTCACTGGACGCCTACGACAAAGTTGGTGTGATGATCTGATCATGTTTGCAGTGCAAACTTGGCCAGAGATCGCCATAAGCAGAAAAGTTTGGAAGGAGAAAGGGGAGGCCTTTGCCCAGCAGTCGGACACGTAACAAGCTGGCCTGCTGGTCTGGTGGTTAGTGGAGGGTGACTGTTATGCCGGAGGTCGTGGGTTCGATTCATTTGTGATGAGCACGATCATTTGATCTGTGTCTGGATGTAATTTATCTATAATATGTATATATTCAGAAATATATAAGTATGTTTATCAGTTGTCTAGTACTCATAACACAAGCTCTGCTTAGGTTGAGACTAGACAGCGTTGTGTGATAGTTGTGGAATATTATTATTATTATTTTATAGCGAAATACCACTCACTGATTAATCACCAAATCTCAGAAACTATAACACCTATAAACTTAAAATTTGGCAGGTAGGTTCCTTATAGGGTGTAGGCGTTCGCTAAGAATGGTTTTTACGAAACTCTGCCCCTAAGGGGGTAAAACGGGTGTTGGAAGTTTGTACGGAGAAAACGACTGTCACGCGGGCGAAGCCACTGACTCAAGCAAGTATTTGTATATGCAAAAAAACTTAACCTACAAAACAATGCTCGCCACTACTAAACCCATTATGACACGAATTAAATAATAAGTACACCAAAAAACAAAAGTCTACGCTCTCATAATAGAGCTATTATTTACTGGTACTACAATGAAAATTCCAAGCAAACAAAAATATTAGCGTCTTTCATTTTCATCTTTCTCTGACTCATTACATTACATTATTATTCTGTCTTAAGCATGAATACAAAAACCTAAATTATTTTTAATGTGATCTTCTCTTATTGTCATAGAACGTTCAATATTATCCATCATCTTTATTCAATGAACTCTAGCAGCTGTAAATACAGAATTTTGAGTGCAACGAACCAGTGCTCTGTAAACCAAAGCGACTGTTGAATATATAAAATTCAGTTCCAATTTACTGAAAGTTCACCCATCGCTTCATATTTATGTTATTCCATCACACAAATTGATTCTATTAACTTTTGTGTGAAAATAAATAAATAAATTGTCGAAAAAACTGTAATATAGTTGAGTACCAAGTTCTCAGCGGTGACAAATGAAGTGTCAAGTGTCTGTTTATATCAGTCACAGTGTTGAATAATGTATCGGTTTTCGCCCTTGAGAGGACACGGCCACACGAGTTGATGGCTCGCCGGTATTAATCACCTCTCATGTGACAATTAACTGGGTATTTCATTATTTAGACGGTTTAGGATTGACATTCATTTACAAAGGCCATCGAAGATTTAATTCACTATTTCGTCGCCTTGGTGGCCAATGAAGTTAAGCCACAAGTTTAATCCTTTGAAACCTACCGTCCTCTATTGCCCTCCAAGGTGACGAATTTGTGGTGGTGAATTTGTGGTGGTTGTTTCAACACTCATTAAGCAAGAGTTTCAAATATATAGAATAAACTAAATTAAATAATACCAGACAACTCTGAGTAATCGAAAATGTTGTCACCACGATGTGATATTGAACATTCTCTTTCAATTCTTGTCTTACAATACTGTGTGCTAAAGTGGTTTGTGTTAGCGACAAATATGCTTTAGGTAAAAAAAATGCGTTTCATGGATAGATTGGTGTGGGGAAAAAATTATTGATTATATTATTAATGCAATTACTGCCGCAGCCGCGTATTATATAGAGCAGCGTTGGAAGGCCTCCCACAAGGTGGACCGAAGACCTGTTCAGGGTCGCTGGAGTCCGATGGATGCGAGACGCACAGGACCGGCCATTGTGGCGACGCTTGGGGGAGGCCTATGTCCAACAGTGGACGTCTTTTGGCTGAAATGATGATGATGATGATGAAATTACCTCATACAATAGTAGAATATGTGACTAAGGGATAAAGCAGTGTCTTTAAGACGCGGGCGGTATGTTAAATTCCAAACGAAACGAAGATTGCTAAGTTTTAATCCGGAACGCCCGTAAGGGGTTTATTTAATTAACTCCCGAGCATGTGAGGGAGTTAATATAGAAACCTGAGTGAAGTGAGAAATTCAAACCGCCCAAGACAAAGACAACTTTATCCCGTGTTGGATACTCTACTTTTTACACCATCTGTGAGAATTTACTAAAACAAAGTATAAATATATTAGAGAAATATAAATATTAATATACAAGTTAATCTCAACTACCACTCGACATATTTGAGATTTGAATCAAACAAAATCAACTCTAAGATTCTATAGTTTGAATTATCTATAACACTTCTGCTATTTCACTACTGTTTTTAGAGACTCGTTAATAACCACATTTTATTCTCTTTTTTGTTGTTAGTGGCCAGTTTGATTTTCGAATAAAGTTTGATGCACGTACATTTAAATTCACTAAATTTGTTATTTTCTTTTTTTAAATAATGGTTTTTGACGATGCAAATTCTAAAATTATTATTTCCTAGGGATCCCCCATACTACAGTATCTCCCGAGGGAGATTTACATGATCATTGTATAACGTATAAAAGGACGAGCAGGTTGAATAAAAACATTATTTAATTTAAAATTTTCATATTTGAAACAGATTTCACATGACTGCTGAATCTATCCAATGGCTATTTGGGCTTGTTATTACAAAGCTTTGATTAAGAAAAAAATAACATAAGTGACATACTGTCTGTTTTGGTCCACATAACGCACAACAAAATGTAGACCAATGACCTGATTAGGATCACAAGAATCTGATAGATGCTATAAGTTATTGTGGTGAATTGGTGACACTTCTTTCTTTATCTTTAAGTCCGAAAAAATGATAGTAAATCGTGGGAAATATTAATAGTTTAAACACTAGGTAAAATGAATCGTAATAAAAACAACACTTATTTTCAAACATACGGTAATATGATGATGTAGCAAAATAAAGTTGACACCGGGCCACACAGAAAATGAGAAAATGTGTTCATTATTCTTTACAAAGTTAGATACGCCACTGGTCGAGTGCTGCGTATTGCGTTAACTTATTTAGTGAACTTCGGCCAACCTCGAAGTCTATTTATAGACTTCAGTAAGACTAAGTTAGCCATATTAATTCAAAGGAGTGAAACACTAACTAAAGCCAACAAATGTTCTCCGATTGATCAATATCGAAAGTTAAAAAAAACTATAAAAACTTTTTTTAGAAAATGACAATTAAATTGATTTATTAGGTGATCCCCCAAGTAGTGCCCCACAACTGGGGCCATGGTCGATTCCTACCGTGACCAGGGTTGGTTCAATGAAGGAACAGGAGTGGGTTTTTAATCAGTAAAAGTCTGACACTATCTCCCACCCGCCCAAAGGCGCGGATATGTCATTGGATGATTTTCCAACCGAAAAAAAATATATTAGTGCCCCACAAATTTACGTTCCGCCCCCTGAAATTCAAGCAAAATCTTTTAAATACAAGGTGCCGTTTTGAACCTGCAGGAGGTTGTAATAAAACTCGTAAACAATCATATATGATTGTTTACGAGTTTTATATTTTATATATAAAATACGATACCTGTTCAATAATAATCACTAATATCTTTTAGTTTTATTATTTATTTTTAAGGTTATTCAGAATAACTCTCTCAATAAGTTTTTTAAAAAAAAACAGAATCAGTCATTTTTTTTATGGTAGGTAAAATCATCTAATGACAAATCTCGCCCTTGGGCGTAGCGGGAAGTAGTGTCAGACTCTTACTGACTAAAAACCTACCCCGTTCCTCGTTGCCTATCGTGCCGGGGCCGGGCCTTCCTTTCGCGATTTATAGCGCGTCATATCACTGTGTCTTCGCTACACCCAACCTGGGTGCGGAGCTTGTTTAGAGTTTTCCAGATTGGCCATGGCAGCTCCTGGAGAGAGGCTATCCGACGGCTCGATAAAATCGTCAGGAGGTTTGAAATTCTCACGCCAAAGGTCGCATCTCTCCGAGGTCATCTCCACAGATGAGGGTTCTCGGACGGTTCTGATCTTCAGTGTTTGTGCGACGACTCTCCTCAAACCATGCTCCACCTTCCATCCTGCATCACGTGCCCTATTACCTGTTCACGTAGGGACCTAATGACAGCATCAATGGACGGCATTGCCGTGGCCGAATACTGGGGCCAGGCAAGGAATTTAATTTTGCCATCGACAAGCTAAGAAGAAGATGTCACAGTGTGCGAAAATGCGACAACCTGAACGATGCTCCGCCCACTTTCTCTACCAAAACGCTTTAATTCCATAAATTAGAAGAACATAAAATTTAACAAATAACTTATTATATAAGCAGTCGAGAATCATTAATATCCAGAAATGTTTTGCGGATTCTAAAGTGTACCTTAGGAGATTCCCAGCCTGCTAGCTACAGGCAGGCAGAGTCGAAGCCTACTTGGATCATGGGTGAGCTTCTGAAAGGAAGGCCCGGCCCCGGCACGATAGGCAACGAAGGACGAGGTAGGTTTTTAGTCAGTAAGAGTCTGAAGCATAGAGCACAAGATCGGTCGCAATGGGTGACTACTGTCGACACCCTCTGCCCCAGCTAGGGGACATAGGATCTTAAGTAAGAGTCTGACACTATTTCCCGCTCCGCCCAAGAGCGGGATTTGTCATTGAATAATTTTAACTACCATAAAAAAGTGTACCTTGTATATCAAAAAAAAATCTTCTTCCTTCTTTTCCAAATATAAATATAATTCACAAAACCAATGGTACAATAACAGCCAAAATCGCTCCAATTTATTTTCAAGTAAAGCATCTAAAGTAAGATTAAAAGACTAACTTTATTGCCGCCTGAAGTCATTAAGTAGGGTTTACTTTTCCCCAATCCATGCTTTTATGGTGCTCCAAGTAGGTACATACATAGTTGTAGATAGGCACTCGAGTAAGATTAACGACGCGCGTAAATGAATTTATTTAAATTGGGTTCAACGTGTTAAATTGTAGCTAAAACATTTTTTATTTAAAATAACTTAAAATCCGGGATGTTATTGAGATCCTTAACAGTAGATGGAATGGTATGAAAGGCAACGAAGGAACGGGGTGGATTTTTGATTTTGCCCATCAAAAAAAATGTTCCTAACAGTAACCGAAATCATCGTATACCCAAAATAAAAAAAAATAAGCAAGTGTGAATAGAACTCGGGTTCTGTACAAACCTACTTAAAAGTTCAATAAAAAAAAAAAAAGTTCAAAGTTCAGTTCAGTAGGTACTGACTTAATAGATCAATTCCCGAATCGAGACTGGAAGATTTTTCCGAATCACAAAAAAGTAAGCGTAACAACGAATTTAAAGTTTTCAGATATCTTTTCCTATACTGGTGCTATGAGACCTTCTATGGGAATCGAAGCCGCGGACACAGCACAGCAGCCAATCGCTCAACCACTGAGGAAAACGTACCATCAAATTATTGAAATATTGAGGACCACAAAGACAAAGTTTAAAGACTGCGCTACGTGCCTCGTAGTTTCGTAGCGCGTAGCGTCTCGTAGGCATCGCGTAGGCAAGACATTAAGGTTCATGTAGTAGTCAGAATTATCACGAACTTAATTTGTATGAATAGTAAGTATAAACTGGGCCGTCTCTGGCAGGGACGTCAAAGGCCTCTCCTAGCTCAGTGGGCTGCACCACCAACGCCTCATTAAGAGACTTTACAAGGATCGCAAATTGGTAAATAGTACATTCGGTACTAAATAAATGTACAAATAAAAACGTTCATAGTACGTTCGGCAGAAGTGTAACATTTAAGTTCGTAAACACGCGCGCACAGACGCGCGAAGTCCAGGCCGGTGGCAACATATCGTAGTGGAGTCATCACGGCAGCGGCATGACGCTGTCATACTGTTTGCCATCACGGCATTCGAGTCGGTATTCGCGTTTATAGAGTTATCAACAATCGTGCGTCTATTTAGGCAGAATAAACGTGGTTTCTTTCTTACCCGACTGCGCTAGACGGAGGGTTATGTTTTTCGAGAGTATGTATGTATAATTGTTTGGCACGCTCTGCAGCCTGAACGGCTCGATGGATTTTAACTTGAGAGGTGTCGTTAGATTCGTATTTAATGTGAAAGTGATATCGTAATAAAATAAAACTAAAAAAATAAAAAATGGTAATTTTAAAAAATAAAAAACCCGACTGCTTTTCTGAGTATTCATGAAAAAGCCCTAAAACAAGAAACTCGTTGTACCCGATTGCACTTAACTACCCATTCTAGAAACTCAGCCGTCTAGTCAGTAGATTGGAGTAATCTACAATGTAATATAGGTATGTGCTCTCAATTCACTAAGCCTCCTTTTCTAGAATGGGTCCTGAATGCTACAATATCCGTCATATTTGTTTTTTTTTGTATGTGATAAGTAACTAAGCTCTGATAGCTTATCCACCATTACATTTCATAACGAACCTGCCACTAAAATATCACAAGGAATTTCCATTTCAATTTTCTCGAATGACTTTGAATTCCTTCAATCACTAGTCATATAGGTAGCGCTTGTAGAGCAACACAGTGCAACAACAATACAATACAATTCGTTCAAGTACTTTACAATAACAAACACCATAACAAATATAACAATACTGAACTCCATAACTTAAGTGAGCACAATCAAAGGTAAAGGTCGTGGTTGAGCGGAATCGAAAACTGAATTATTTCAAAAGAGCGGAAAGTGGGCCGCTATGCAAAGCGCAGGAAATGGAGCTCGAGTCGAGACCACCGCAAAAATAATATTCTTTTTCTTTAAAGAACTTGTAAACCGTCTCAGTAGCTTTAGTTGATTTTTTTAACGTCTTAATGTCAATTTGTACTAAAACTAAATAAGAGGCGTCTGGTGACAATGATGGATACCTACATTTTGATACAAGTGCAGAAAAATTGTCATTGGGGCCGAGGCGACAATCACCCGAGCCACGGTGAGGGTGTTATGGAGCCGAGCGGTGCAGTATTACCCCTCGTGTTTTATTTTTAATTCACCATGACAAGGGTTTTATTGATTCTGATTTCATCACGGATAACAATAAACAACTGTTCGATTCTCTAGTTATGCGGCAATGATTATTTTTTTCGCAGCAAAGAGGCACACGTTTTTAAAAAGCCTTAGAATAGAATAGAATAAAACTTTATTGTACACCAAAGAAGTAACACAATCTATAGGTACTTAAACTTAAATCTATGGGTACAATGGCGGTCTTATCGCTGATAGCCTTAATATTGAATGAAAATTTAAATTGTATTTATGAATAGAATCAGTATAAATAAACACACATTTATACAATAATTTGCTTTTACAAACAAATTAACATTTATTTGTGTTCTAAATTCAAAAATATTTCAATTTCTTATTTGTAATATTAGGACGTAAGCAATTTTATACCTTTCCTCCTGCTTCAAACTGCCAAAGTTAAGCAAAACGTTTTGTGCGTGTTATGTGTATGTTCAATATGGCGGTGGCGCATCACCTTACTACCGTATACCACCGTAGGTCTTGTAATCCGATGATGGAACGAGCTTGGCAGAATTATTTTGAATAAAATTATGACATGAGAAACATTTTATCCTAGATAAAAGATAATGTTCTATCTACGCACAAGCGTACCATTCTCAAAAAAATCTGATAAAAATATATTGGCATGTCCATAAATATATCGACAAAAATATATCGGCATGTCCATCGTAACCTATCCATTAATCAAAAGTAGGTACGTGAACGGTGAAAGGTCTAAATTGTTAGGCCTTTGACAGCGCTTGGAATGTCCATTACACGTGCACCACGACTCTTAACCATATTTGGAACGCTATACATATCTCTGAATCCCTAGTGGAACGTGAACCTTTTGTGGACAATAATGAATGAATTGAAGAATACCTACGATCACTTGAACAATTCGAAACTTAGGAAGAATGCACGAGTTCACGTGGACAATGGTAACCTTTGTATGCTTTAGTAGTAATACTTTTATTGACTTTTTTCATTTTCAGTAGGTACCTGATTTGTACTAAGCAGTATTATCTAAGCTAATATCATAAAGAGGAAAGATTTGATTTTTTGTTTGATTTAACGTTTAAAAAATTCTTTCATCATTATAAAGCTATAGCTTTACTAAGTAACATAGGCACTGAGTAAGTAGCATATATATGACGGCGCGTGACATTATTAAATAATGAAAATCGGTTAATTTGGAGAATCGTAATTGGTTTTGTTACTTTTTTAATCATTGGTCATTATTTTGTTATTTTTAGCGATTAGTCGATTTGATTTTGAGATACTGGTAATTTTAACTAAGAGCGGGTAACACCGAATGGAGTTGCGTCTGTCATGACGGGCGAACGTGATGTCAATTTTACGTAGGGTAGTTGACAACCGTTGCATGTTTTGAGCACTCGCAAACCCATTGGCTCTAAATCGCTAATTATTGTTGTAATCGTCTATTGTTTACGTAATTTAGGTGTCTGTATACTTAAAGTAGTGAACAGTCATCGCTACAGTGCATTAATTTCAAAGTTTCCTGAAGTTCAACGCCCAATATGATTACCGCGCTGACGAAGTCACGAATCAGCAATCAGATGCAACAGCCCGGTCTCCCGATATCCCGTTATCAGAAGTGGGATTACCAGGGACTTCCCAGGAACGTGAAACAGGTCAGAGTATTGATTTTAACCTAAATAGTGAATCTGACCGTTAGAAAATATTGTTTGAAATTCAACAACGTAGGATGATGGAATTAAATCATGCTATAAAGGACACAAATACAGTTGATACAAAGCTAACGTTCCCCAAATTCAATCCTGATTCTCGAGATGTCGATGCCAGGTCATGGTACAATACTGTAGACTTATGCATGCAAGAAAAACTATTATCTAATGGTACTCTGATTATCGCCATGAGCAAAGCACGTAGTTACTCAAGCCCCCAAGCGGACACCGGTGTCCGCACACCTTTTGTCTTTCTATTGTGTCTCTAATTACGGTATTCAAATTGATCAGAGGACCCGTGGCGCGGCAGCCACGTGATTGGCTCAAAATAGTTTCGCTGGTGTAACCTGGCCTCAGTTAAGGGATTGGTTTCTTGCTCGGGTAACTACTTCGAGACTCCAGCTGCTACCTTGTATAGACTCTTTAATGAAAGCCCAAAAGACGGAGAGTGCATGTCAGCTCATACTACTCGATTTCTGAGTATATTAATGAATCAATGGCATTCTTTTTCGATTGAACAAATTGCAATTGCTGTAACTCTGGCTCACGCAGTGAAAATTGAACATCGCCGGCAAAGACTAGGATTAACTGAAAAAAAATTGATACTAGAATAAAATTGCAACAAGAGCTAATGGCATGCGATGCCAGAAAAGTCTAATACTTGCAGTGACGCTAAGAAACCGCGAAATGAACCGAATAAGTGTTATAATTATGGCAGACTAGGCCACATGGCAAACGAATGCCTCTTCAAAGACTCGCGCAATACCAGCACTAATCTCAAACCTCTGTTTTCAGCAACCAATAAACAGCAAGAGACTCAAGGCAGCAGGGTACCAAGCAAAACATCTTCGCCTACGTGCTATCACTGCAGCGAACCAGGTCACATTGCCACTCGCTGCCCGAAAAAGGACACCAGATTAGTAGCGGCACTGGTTGAATGCCTGCCTTATGAAGCCAGCCACTGATCACCTAGCAGTTGAATTCGGTGAGAAGTTTTTATTTTGTTTTGATTCCGACGCCTAGTGCTCTCTAGTCTAAGAAAGTTTAGCAAATAGACTCTAAGGCAAGCGTCATCATACCTCGGTAACATTGAAAGGTACCAATAAAACGTTAAGTGCAATGTTCAAATATTGACAACTGTACTACTATTACTGTAATGCTATTCAGGGATACTCAATGTAGTTATTATTACATGTCGTGCCAGACTATTTTATTTCTGATTCCATTTTTATTGGAAGGGAATTACTATAGTCAATGGGATTTTCGGTTGAAGTTTGTGAAAACCAAAATATTTTGAGGAAAATTAGAACAGTTTTAGCGTATGATATAGGCGAAAAAAAAATAGTAATTTTTACAATATCAATACTGATAAACCCACTGATTATAAACATCAATTAGTTTCATTGCTTGAACGTAGCTCGGATTATTTTGTAGAAGGTACACCTACGGGTAGAGTAACGATAGGGCAATTTGAGATTCGATTAGCTGAGTTTATGACTATGTGTTATTAGAAAATCATGAACGCAATAAAACAAAGCCCCCAATACCCAAAATTTAAGGGACCTTATCAGGTGGCTGAGGTGCTTGATAGTGACAGGTATTAACTAAAAGCATTGAACTCTAATCGGACGTATAAGTATACACATGATCGCATACGACCTATGCCATGTGAGTGCTGTGTTCCATTGGATTTGAATGTAGGTTTGGAGGCACCTACTAATAGTGTAGAATCAGAATGTACCGATAACGGCGCAGGTGAGTTGTACATCTGGATTTATTTGTTTACTGTGAAGGACTTTGCTAATATTAACAATTGTTGACAATAGCCTGTGTGGCAATAGCCTGTGTGGCACTAGCCTGTGTGGCAATAGCCTGTGTGGCACTAGCCTGTGTGGCATCAGCCTGTGTGGCACTAGCCTGTGTGGCAATAGCCTGTGTGGCAGTAGCCTGTGGCACTAACCTGTGTGGCAATAGCCTATGTAGTCCCAGCCTGTATGGCAATCTGGTGTTGTCTGGGTGTCTGGAGTTTTTCGTTAACTGTGATTTGAGGTCTCGCTCTTTGTGATATTGAGGTGTTTAATTCAAACGGTCAGAATGACCGAACGTTAAGTTGTTTACTTGATCTCTTTTATGATTGTCCACAAATACTGCAGAAATAAACTATTCACCCGAGGACGTGTGAAGACGCAGGACGGCCGTGACGGCGCGTGACATTATTAAATAATGAAAATCGGTTAATTTGGAGAATCGTAATTGGTTTTGTTACTTTTTTAATCATTGGTCATTATTTTGTTATTTTTAGCGATTAGTCGATTTGATTTTGAGATACTGGTAATTTTAACTAAGAGCGGGTAACACCGAATGGAGTTGCGTCTGTCATGACGGGCGAACGTGATGTCAATTTTACGTAGGGTAGTTGACAACCGTTGCATGTTTTGAGCACTCGCAAACCCATTGGCTCTAAATCGCTAATTATTGTTGTAATCGTCTATTGTTTACGTAATTTAGGTGTCTGTATACTTAAAGTAGTGAACAGTCATCGCTACAGTGCATTAATTTCAAAGTTTCCTGAAGTTCAACGCCCAATATGATTACCGCGCTGACGAAGTCACGAATCAGCAATCAGATGCAACAGCCCGGTCTCCCGATATCCCGTTATATATATATATATATTCCACATTCACGCGGGCGAAGCCGGTGGCTGAAGCTAGTAAGCAATAAAAATAAGAGCGGAGATGAATTAACATGGATTTCTCGTCTGCGAAATGGACTAGTAATTATGAAAAAAATTGGGCAGTTGAATAGTACGGCGCTCATTATTAGGAATTGGCTATCAGGAGTCTTTCCAGAACCCGACGACTAGTGTGTAAGTAAACCAAAATCTAGCCTGTATGTTTATGAATAAATAGAAATAAGGGAAATTTTAATTTCCCTTATTTCTATTTATGCAATAATGCATATTAATAATGATGATGATGATGATTATTAATGCAATTTTATTTCTCTTATGTGCAGTCATTTTTTTACAATACTGCCTACTCTTGCAGTGCTCTTTGCATGAGAGTAACCAACATTTCAGTTAACACCCACAAATAGTCTGATAACTAAGGCTTAGACCCGAATTTTGCACAAGTTTGTGCACAAGTTTTATATTTCAGTCTAGGGAGAATTTAGTCCTGAACTAAAAAGGAGGGCGTAATGAAGCTCATAATATTGTAAAAAAAAATAGAGCATGCATATTTAGTACAAAAAAATTCAGTGATTGACCAAATCTTGGGGAAGCCTGTGTCTAATTGTGGACGTCTTTTGGCTGAAATGATGATGATAGTGATGAGCGAATCGAAGGCGAGACGGAGATGAAACTAACTCACTTCACTTGTTTCCAAATGTAGTAAGTACAATTAATTATTTCTTAGTCTACAAATTAATAGATCATATGTTTCAACGCCGAGTAGTCGCTTCTAACAGGTACCGCTGTTAAACCCGCGAAAAAAGGTCATATTTATGTAAATAATAAATCGCATTTGTTTTTTTGCTGTTAGTTGTGTTGTATTTATTAATGTTGTTGTGTTTGTTAGTGTTGTTGTTTATTTGTTAGTCTTGTTATTAGTTTATTGTTTCATCGAATCCTAAGATTCGTACCACTTCAATTTAGATTTTATCGCAATAAAATATATCAACAACAATACTATGCTCATCTTTAAAGTTACAAACGGAATTGTTTCACAAAGGGATTCAGTAAGCATCTGTATCGGATATGCAATTCGAGCGAGAGTTCTTGTCGTACCAGTCAGTGCACAGATCGAGGATTTATTACTTCAGCTTTTCGAAGGAACGCTTTTGAGCTGCAAATATATTTGTGTGCTATTACGTGATGCTTTCCGCTCTCGCGCCTTTAGTATTTTTTTTAAACGGGCAATCATCCAATGATTTGTCTGGCTGTAGGGTGGAGCGGGAGACCTGTCAGACTTTTACTGACTAAAACCTACTCCTAACACAGGAGACCTTCTTTGCCTTCGTTCCAGGACCCCGTGGTTCTCTTTCGTACAACCCAGGGCCCCTAGGCTTCGACCCTACTGGGCCCCTACGGTTTTGCTGACATCTCCTTGAGGCACGCTTGGACACTTCGCGTCGTCGACGACTCGAGCTCTGTCCGACGGTTACCAGACGGCCGGACAGCGAGGTACCTACTGCTAGCCGTCTGCAAGCCCACGGCTATGGTGACTGGAAATCGGGGTAGATATCCCGGCAGCTGAGACGTAAGGAAGGCTGTTCTCTCACGCGTGCGACCGCTTCCTTCGTTAGCATTACTGCTTCGCTGAATGAAGTGACCGCCTGCCATTCCTCTTCGCTCCGGACCATGGCCTGTTACAAGGCCTGGCGCGTGAGGTCACTGCCGATCACCCTCAGTGCCTTTAGTATTGTGATCACGTCAAATTTCAATACTGCATCTCGATGATGCAAACGTAATTCCTTCAGACTGAACTTAATTATTCAGATTTTTTAATTAAATTCTTACTCGTGTATACTGCTTAATTAATTTTACTTGGTTCGTGTTTCGCTCCGTTGATGTCTGCTATGTTTATTTTTATTTAGGTACTTGTATCTTTCATTAAGGCGCACCAATGAACATTGACTTAATTAAAAAACATTGGTTGAACAACAAAAAGCCATTAATATTCAGAAACAATTGGAAAATGTTTATTTTCTTTTATCATGTAAATAAGTTGATTGTGAATTTGATCGGTTTATCGAGTTTCCATTAAAGAAAGTATTTTCACTGATCCTGATCAAGTATACGACAGGTGTGCCGAAAATGGCGCCATGACAATTGAAAGGTTTATTTCCAAATTGTTTACGTTTAAATGTTTTAAATTAACTTTGGTAATCGTGGTGAAAAATGTCTATGGCTGCAATCGATAACACATAATATAATTTTAAAAGAGTGGCTATAGAGTTTCTTACACGTTTTCTCCGTAGAGATCTACGCTTTGGAACGTGCAATTTTGCTTCACTTTTTTTGACTGATCGATATTTTGACTATTCAAAAGTGCCTGTACCTGGTATATTTGAAATAAATGAGTTTGAGTTTGAGTTCGAACGCTACTTTTTCTATAAACATATGAAGGAATGTTCGTGATCAGATGAGCACCTACTTCTAGACATTACCTTTTACAAATAATTCTAACTTTTATAATATTATTGTAGCTTGATTTTACTTTTTTTTAATATTATTATCTCTATTTCTATTTTATAAATTACTGTAGTTTAAGCTTACCTTTTTTGAAATTACTGTAGTTTAAGTTCACCTTTTTTTGTCATTACTGTAGTTTGATTTCCCTTTTTATGAAATTACAGTAGTTTAATTTTACCTTTTTATAAAATGACTGTAGTTGGTTTTACCTTTTTTATAATTTTATGGTAGTTTTATTAAATTGTTCGGTTAGCGCGGTGGATGAGCGATTGACTGCTGCGCTGTGTGTTACCGGTTCCATTTTCGCAATGAACAAATATTTGTATGGCCTAATAATAAATATTCCATGTCTCGGTGTCTTGCGTATTCGAGTTTACATGTTTGTTAACGCACCCACGATATAGGATGGAGGCTCTCGGGCCTCGACTCAGAGGGCTCCTCAGCGCATGTATGGAGAGGGGCCAGTTCCCGCTTCGTTGGAAGACGGGGAAACTGGTCCTAATCGCGAAGCCAGGGCGACCTGCGGACTCTCCGTCCGCGTATCGGCCCATTGTGCTGCTCGACGAGGTGGGCAAGCTCTTTGAAAGAGTAGTTGCAAACCGCCTCGTCGCGCACCTAGCACGGGTCGGTCCGAACCTGTCGGATGACCAGTTCGGCTTCCGCAGGATGCGCTCAACGGTGGACGCTATCATGCGCGTGCGAGCCCTCACGACGGGGAATGCAGTGTCCCGGGGCAGGTGTGTCTTGGCGGTGTCTTTGGATATCGCCAACGCCTTCAACTCCCTGCCCTGGAGTAGCATTAGGAGCGCACTCCGGTACTACCGGGTGCCCGACTACCTCTGTCGTGTGATCGAGGCCTACCTGTCGAGCAGGTACATTATCTACCCCGGTCATCAGGGAGAATGGAATCGGCGAGAGATGTCGTGCGGTGTCCCGCAGGGATCGGTACTAGGGCCGCCCTTGTGGAACATCGGGTACGACTACGTGCTGCGCGCCGACCTCCCCGACGGGGTCAGCGTGGTCTGCTACGCGGACGACACGCTGGTCCTGGCGCGGGGACGGTCGTACCAGGCGGCGGTCGAACTAGCGACGCGCGGGGTTGCGACAGTCGTGGAGAGGATCCAGCAGTTGGGACTCGAGGTGGCATTGCACAAGTCCGAGGCCATGTGCTTTCACGGCCCTCGGTACGCGCCACCACCGGGTTCCCAATTAACGGTAGGAGGAGTTCACATCGGCGTCGGGTCGACGATGAAGTACCTGGGACTCGTCCTCGACAGCCGGTGGAACTTCGAGGCGCACTTCCGACGTTTGGCTCCCCAACTTAATCGGACTTCGGCTGCACTCAAGCGGCTCCTGCCGAACCTGGGGGGTCCAGACGCCTCCTGCCGGAGGCTCTACGCTGGCATCGTTCGGTCCATGGCCCTTTACGGGGCGCCGGTGTGGGCGCCGACGTTGCGAAGACGACCGGCGGCCCTGCTGAACGCCTGCCAGAGGGTCATACGGATGATTCGGGGATACGGATGATTCGGGGATACCGCACGGTATCCCGCGAAGCGGCGAGCCTCCTTGCTGGCCTGCCACCTGGGATCTGGAGGCAACAGTCCTTGCACGCATGCACGATCTGCGCGTGGAGATGCAACGCCGGGGCGAATCCCCGCTGCCACGACAAGTCGCGGCTTGGCGGACAGAGTTCCGGCGAGATCTCATGGTGAAATGGCGAGAACGACTGTCGCAACCCTGTGCTGGGCACGCCACGATTGAGGCGGTAAGGCCCCTCTTTGAGGCGTGGCTGGAAAGGCCTCACGGCGTCATAACCTTCCGCATGGCGCAGGTACTAACCGAACATGGCAAGTTCGGGCCGTACCTGTACAAGATCCGTGCGGAGGTGACGCCCGGGTGTCGTCACTGTGCGGAACGCCCGGTGGACACGGTGGAGCACACGGTAGAGGTGTGCCCCGCTTGGGAAGAGCATCGCCGTGTCCTCGTGGGGGCAATCGGAGGCGATCTCTCGCGCCGGGGCTTGGTTCAAGCCATGCTCCGGAGCGAGGAGGAGTGGCAGGCGGTCGCCTCCTTCTGCGAAGCAGTAATGCTAGCAAAGGAGGAGGCTGACCGTATCAGGCAACGGCGCTCACGCCGCAGCCGCCGCCGTAACTCCGATCCAAATTTCCGGCCACCGTAGACGCGGGCTTGCGGACGGCGGGCAATGGGTAGCTCGCTGTCCGTTTGTCCGGTAACAGACCGGACCGAGCCCAAGTCGTTTACGGCGCGCACTGTTCCCGTGCGCCTCAAGGAGTTGTCAGCAAACCGTAGGGGCCCAGTAGGGTCGAGGCCTAGTCTGGGGCTCTGGGAAGGTATGAAAATGCATACCAGGGCCCTGGAACCAAGGCAGGGAAGGAACAGGGTAGGTTTTTAGTCAGTAAAAGTCTGACACTATTTCCCGCTCCGCCCAAGGGCGGGATTTGTCATTGGATGATTTTACCTACCGTAAAAAAAAAAAAAAAAAAAACCCACGATATAGGAGTAATTCCTAGTATGAGACAACGTTGTAAAATTCAAAAACAAATATTTACAATATTTCGTAAAAAAAAAAATCTTTCAGCAGGTACATCACACCTATAGGTAATCTTACACTACAAAAAACTGTTAGCAACATTAAAATACAGAGTAACCTAGACCTTGATATTTCGAAGCTCAGAAAGCTATTTCGTTAATATAACCATGACTTGCTCTATTGTAGATAGTGGTTAGTCTGGAAACGAATCTTGTTCAAAATGGTGAAGCATCACACGTCACAACACTGTGATAATGGGACAACAGAACGAATAAATAAATGCTTCTTGGATGCGACTTCGGTTAATTCTGACTCATGATTTGCCTAGCCTTTTCCCAACTAGCTTGCGGTCCTGGGGCCAAGGGTTAGTTGAAAATGAACTCCGGGCCCCTGGATCGAAGGCAATGAATGGATCAGGGTAGGTTTTTAGTCAGTAAGAGTCTGACACTATTTCCCGCTCCACCCAAGGGCGGGATTTGTCATTGGATGATTTTACCTACCATAAAAAAACTAGCTTGCGGTCGGCTTACTGTTTGCTGTCAGATGCGACTGAATACCCGTGTTCCACATGGAGTGACTGCCTATCAGACCTCCACAACTCAGTTACTGGGTAACATGATGCTCCTTGGATAGGCTTTCTGGTGTCTGACTACCCGTAATGACCGTCATAGATCTACGAATGACAACAAGGCACAGGGCTAATACCTGTGCCTCGGAAATGTAACGTATAAAGTCAAAGTACATTATATGAATTGAAAAAATCACAATGGTGCTTGCCTGGTTTTGATCCTGCAACCTCACGCATTTGAGGCGGGGTGCCTTAATAATAATTTATTTATTTATTTTCTCCCATACATAGTAACATTTGTACAGGTCATAAGAACCGGTTTTCAGGCGTTTACTCATTGGGCCGTCACTACTTTCAATTAATTCTGACTGAAGATTAAAATTACATATAATATCCCTACAATACAATAGTTTAAAGATTCTGCGCTTTGTAGACTCAGAATACATCTCATTACGCCCCAAATTGCTGTGTCATTAAACGGCCAATCAGAATGCCCATATTTCCGAGATTGCCGTATATCTCAAAATACAAGACCTTCTGAGCCTGACAAACGCCTTGTCATAAATTGGGCTAAAACAAAAGCAAAGCGGGTAAGAAATTACCATCGTCGTGGTATCTCCGTCACAGACGAAATTACCGTCAACTCGACGACGTAAAGAAAAATATGCATAAATTTTATTTTTTTGATGAAAAATAATATAAGCTGATGCGACTAAAATGTTCTGGGTGTGTTGGAACACATTTGTATTTTGAACCTTTATCTACACATTTAAAACGAGAAATCGACTGATTGACACAGCCAAACTGGGAGTAGGCTTGTGAATATTTGCACAAGGTTTCCTTTTATGACTCAGGCCTCCTCTCTAAGAGAGGAAATGAGCCGTAATCCACCACGCGGGCCCAGTGCGAGTTGGTGGATGTCACATGTCTTCGAATTTTTAGTTCTAGGACATGCCGGTTTCCTCACGATGTTTTCCTTCACCGTTTTGGGAGCAGTGATGATGAAATAAATTACACAAAGTAATGCGCCTGGCTGGGTTTGAACCCGCGACCTACAAACTCGTAAGTCGGAGCCGTTACCACTCGACCACCACTGCTCTTAATCACGCAAAATATTATAGATAAACACACCCTGACACAGAACAATAATTGATCGTGCTCATCACAATCAATCAAAACTTTTTGTTTCACATAGGCCTACATGGGCACTTAGAAAACGTCAGAAGCTAGTGTACAAACATCTATCTTGAGTGGGAATTGAACCCACGACATTTTACAAGCTATTTAGAAGCTTTGGTTGACTCAATTTATTCAGAATAGTTTATTTCAAATAGACCAATTACAGGCTCTTTTGAATTGTCAAAATGTCGGTCAGTTCATAAAGTGAAGCTAAATTACACGGTCCAAAGCGTAGATCTCTATGGAGAACGTGCAAGAAACTCCACGGACACTCTTTTTAAATCATATTATGAGTTACATAAATCTTGGTTACATATTTCTTGTCGCTTCTGTCGCACAATGAAGAAAAAAAATTAAAAGCAAATAAAAAAATAAAATAAACTAATAAATATAAAATATTTGAGGGAGGGATGTCATGAAACAAATATCTTCTTCTGCTCTGAGAGGGAGTGTCCACTCAGTTGCCCCTTTGCGTTCCACGGTCGCGATAACTCTTTCAAACAATCTGAGTTTTGCATAAATGTATATTAAATATGGCGATACAAAACTGGCTATCAAATGTCAGGGTTTTCTGGGAGGAATAAAAAACTAATACTTATATTAAAAAGTTTAATTGTTACTTAATAAATCGGAAATTATTTATTGGACTATATTTGTACCCTAGACTTTCCAGTTTTCAGTTTTATATGTGTAAAACTGGAAATATATAAAAAGTGACGCATTCTAGTGGCTTCGTTTGTGTGAGTACCGCTCGAAACTATTTCCAAAAGGGTCGGCGTAGGTACGGGTCACGTTTGAAACCAGAGAGGCCTGCTCTCTACACCGCCTAGCTATTATTCCACATTCCTACATATTCTGTGAACAGACAATCGTGCACTCCTCGAATAGAATTTTACCCATATGTCCGATACACTACATAACATTCTAAGCTTTTGAAAGCTTCCAAGCTTGAAATGGACAATCGTATTCGGTTCTCTCTATAGTCATACAATGATCTTTTAAGGTACCTACTAAAACGTTTTAATAAAGAAAAATCTACTTACAGTATTTTTATTCCACCAAAGGCAAGCGAAACAGAAATTACATTAGCATGGTACAGCATACATTTACATTGTTTACCTTTCTCGAACGCGAGCGAAACCGACCAAACTTAATTGAAAACTGCGTATATTTTGTAAACAACCTGCGCCACATCGCCGAAAGTCTCCCTGTTCATTATGAAAACATCAGCAGCTGTTAAACACAGAGGGCTCTGCGACAGACAAAGCATCAATAGCACGACCTTTGCTTGTTTTGCCTCCATCAGCTCCCACCCACAGCCGTACACCGACGCAGACATTTCTAATCCAGCCGATATGAGCATCTCTCCCCCAAAACAGTACAAAAACAACGGCATGATGCCCGTCACTCCAGTCAATATAGTGTTCCTCACATCCCACACGTTCATCGTCTGTAAAGTCGTCACCAGAACAATCGTCATACTCATAAAGTGAGCCCCGAATATCACTTTGTACAGCTCTCGTATCTTGCCATGGTATTGCATCAGAAACTGATGGTGCTTCACGCAGAAAATTAACATCTCATCAATCGATTCGTTTCCCGTCTCCTCGGAGTTGCGAGATTTCTCGTTCTTGATCAAAGTTTTATGTATCCCGTTTAGAGCTTCAGTGATTGCGTAGAAGTGCCCCAGCTCGTGGCAGATGAGAGTGACGAAGAGCACAATGTAGCCGGTCTGATTAATGGCGGAGAACGCCGTCGCCACACACGTCAGGACAAATGTTATTTCGTAAAATGGTGTTTCGTATTTCGGACTTAAACCTGAAAAGGACGGAAATGTTGTTAGTTTGATTTATAGTGACACTGGTTGCGGCTACAATATATCATGTATTCCAAATATTATTTGGAAAATGCAAACCTTTTTTATTTTTACTGTCCTCATTCTGATTTACGACTTTTAAAAAGCTTTACAACCAAAAAATAATATCGTTGCAAACATAATATTTGGTATGTATTTTAAAGTATGATTAGGGTCAGTTCACACTAAGACACGATGCGACGCGAAGAGCGACTCAAAATACGAGTATAACTTTAATTACTTCACGAAAAGATACACATATACGTAAATATTTTGTGTCGCTCTTTGCGCAGCGTCGCGTCGCATAGTGTCTCGGTGTGAGCTGACATAAAACGGCGATGCGAAACTACGCCGCATCACACATGCAATGCGATTTCGTACAGCAATGGATCGGTTCAGGTGACCATACAATGTGCGATGCGAATCAATTCGCAGGTTTTTGCGATGCGTCGTCGCATCGAAGTTTCGTGTTTAGACCCTCTTTCAGTGTTAACGATTGTCTTACCATATGTTTCACCAGGAGTTGTAGGCAAGTATCTATCGTTTCCAAAGACCGTGAAGAGGAAAGGCATCAATAAATAGGTAGCATGAGTGATGGCCTGATTGGCGACCACCAGCCACGAGACGTAGCGACCATGCTGCAACGTCTTGAGCATCTTCTTCTTTGAATCTGTGCCATTTGGTATAGAGTCTAATCCATGTCGGCTTAGCTCAAAAACAGTCCGCAAACGAGACCTTTAAAATATTACAGATAGTTCAAACAGCAATATAAATAAAAAAAATATTCAAACGGACATGAGCGAAGCTGAGGGAAAGCAAAAGCTAGTTTTACCCGCGGCTTCGCTCTTGTGACCTATCTCACAGGAACCGCGAATATTGTCATAAGGCTTCGCAGCGAAAGTGCAGCTCTGCCTATCAGTGAAATAATTTTCGAAATCGTACCCTCTACATCCCAAAATTACTTTTTACAAACATCATTTATTACGCTTGAGCTTACAACTTTGCTTGAGCTTGAGCTTGTAACTTACAGGGGCTTATAAGGGTTAGGTTAAGGTGCATGTAATATCGCAGCCAACTGGCTTAATTCGTCATCCATTTAACTGAGAGATGTCCATGCTCTATTCGCTCGCCTTGCTCACTTATTTTAGGCTCCCTTTATCTCTTTTGAGCCTAACGTGTCTTATTTTTAGGTGGGAAGATCATCCAATTACATCTCCCACCCTTGAGCGAAACGTAGTCAGACTTGTAGCGACTAAAAACCTACTCCTGTTCCTTCTTTGCCTTTGTTCCAGGGCCCCGGGCCTAACGTGTCTGTACCGGGACGCCCTAAGATTTTTTTTTACATTAGCCAGCGAGTTCATTCTACGTCGGGATGCCCTAAGGTCTTTTATGGTATTTGCCAGTGTGGGTATTACTCATCATCATCAGCCTTTTAATGTTCCCTCTGCTGGGACACAGGCGTCCTCTGTAGGAGAGGGAATGGGCCGTAAACCACCACGCGGGGCCAGTGCGGATTGGTGGATGCCACATGTCTTCGAATTTTTTGGTTCTAGACATACCGGTTTCCTCACGACGTTTTCCTTCACCGTTTTGAGAGCAGTGGTGATGATATGAATTACACAAAGTAATGCATGCACCTGGCTGGGTTTGAACCCGCGACCTACAATTCGTAAGTCGGGGCCGTTACCACACGGCCAACACTGCTCACTCGGTCACCAGATTAGACACATCAGCTAAATATTATTCGGACTGCTAGTGACATCTACCAGAATTGCATGATGTTGTATTGTATTTCGGGCTGGTGTCCGCAACTCCAAGACTAAAGCGCGCATTACGAATAAGTTACCTTGTCTCTGGAACGCAAAGAGCAGCTTAAGGAACTTGCTCCACCAAGAGTGGGGGGAGATTTTTAATGATTTCTCAGCAAAAAGGGCTAGGCTTTTAATTGAATTAAGCTAGTTGACTATGATACAATTTTAATACCTCGCAGTCCACATGAAGAAGAACTTAGTCAGAGGCACAGAAGACGCGCTGATACAGTTCATAGCTTTGAAAGTCTCGATCTTGTCAGGAAACACCTGCACCAGGTAGATGAACTGACTCAGTTGCCCCACGTAGATAAATGATCCAGCGTAGAGTACTGTAGCCAGCACGGAAAAAACTGTGAAACCTGGAGGTAAAAAAAGCCTGATGAACCCCCTCTGATGGTATGCAATGAATGAGGTCCACGATGGGTTTGCGATGCGAAAAAGCCTTACTTGCTTTGAATATACACGGCTACATTTTGATCGTTTTGATCCTGTAGGGGGTCACTATCGATTTGTAAAGATAAAATTAAAAGTACGAAATAATTTCTTTAAGTAAACATCAGCTGAGCGAATCCGATGACCTGTAGGTAGTGGTCGGTCGTTGCGTACTAACTACCTACAGGTCATTGGACTCCCTGTGTATGTATATGACAAAGCAAAAATATTTTCAACACGCCACGATCACGACTACATGACAAAATCGTAGCTTAGCGGCGAGAGCACGCTTTTCCGTTTTTGATGTGGCGTGGCGGTCAAAAAGACGTAAAAAATGCGTATCGTGGTAATGCATAACAAAATAAATAATTGATCTGCTACCTCAATTGTTGATTTTGTTATGTTTTTTAGGTGAATAAGAATTTTGGAAAAAAGAAAGCACGTATTAAAAAAAAAATAGTGACAAATCCAGAATAAGCTACTCTTATATTTACTATTGATACTCCTTATTACGCTGTACGCATTAAAAAATATATAATATCAATCCCCAAAACGATTGTACTAACTAACCTAAGTGTGAGAACTGGTTATTTTTTTGTTTAAATAAATAATAAAGATTATTTACCACAAAAATAAATAAGAATATTTGGAGAGATTTTTTCGAGTGAAGTTTAGTGGATGTTTTAATTATTCACAAATTAATTCCTAGTAGATATTGTAATGTAGTATTGGCGTAGTACCTATCTCAAGTTTCTACATAACTGGACAATTTATATGGAATCAATGAAATAGGCACAATCTCGATAAGACTGGTCACACAAATTCTTTGTAACATTGACTACCTCAGCTAAGTTTGTCGTGAAGGTTAATTCTATAGATTTAAATCTGTCAAAATATTGCAAAAACATTAAAATGTGTCTCACCCGTAATCTAATGAAAAAGGAAGTGACTATACTCTGTAAAATAAAAAACTAAATACCTAAAAAAAAAATACTTCCAAAAATGATACTGGCTAAATACAATATAGAGCGAATAAAAAAAGGAAAATCTTATGGCATCCTTTAGGTAATAAAAACATGCGAACGTTATTCAAGAAAGAATGCGAATAAGTTTAAATTATTTTCTTTCTGTAAAAAAGAGTCAGACATCATAATTTCTAAGGCCCACTGTCCACGGATGCGTAGCTTCATAGACGCGTATTTGTCATTATACACTTGCTGTACGCGTGCGTGAAGCTTAAATACAACACTATGAACCTGCGTCGAAGAAGCTGCAATGACATGACGGCATGTCATTGCGTTTGCGGATAGTAGGTCTTATGCACAGTCTTACTTCGTTTATTTTCGCCAAAGACGTTTCGAATCCCAACTAATTTCTGGATAGAACTGATCATCGCTTTCCCTGCGTCAATTGGATCCTCCACGTCGAATAGCCTCCCCATGTAACTTCGTAAGTTATCTTTTAGAACCTTCATCGTTGAAGACCAAAATTTATTTGAAAAAAGCTAAACTTTATAGAGCTTAACAATCGTTACTCAAATTAACACCCAATTACGTAAAAACAATGTAGGTACGTCAATTTTCGAATATAAAATATTGAGTACTAGTTGCTGCCAGCGGTTTTACCTGCTTGATGTAGAGAAATTATCCCAAGGGAACATACTCCAGGGATAAAAAGTATCTTCTAAGCTATTCCAGGACATGGTCTATATGTGTACCAAGTTTCATCAAAATCCATTCAGTAGTGTTTACTTAAGAGTGACAAACATCCATACATCCACACATACTCGTACAAACTTTGGCGTTTATAATATTAGTAGGATTTTAATTACTCTTGATATTATTTTAATATCTATAGTTATTTTACGATGTTTTAAGTATTTTGTTGAAACCATTTCAATCGTTTAGTAATAATAACCGTTAATTGACTTCGCACCAATTTTATCTTATTAAAATTGGTCACAGTGAGGATTAGTGGATATCACATGGCATCGATTTTTTGGTTCTAGAACATACTCGTACTGGTTTTTGCTTGTTAACAGATTCTGGGCCCGCGTAGTTACCAAGAGGTTCATAAGAATCAAGAGGTTCATAAGAACTATTGAAAATAGAATAAGTAAAACCATAAATATTATACTTAAAATAAGTACAAAAGCTGTTGTATAAGTAACGCTAGCGCTTTGGTTATTAACACAGATATGTCTATGGTTATTAATTATCTCACTATAACTGTGCTATAATAACCTATGACCTAAGGCGTCCCATACACCTACAATAATATTGCACAATATATCTGATTGTACAATATTATTCAACGTGTAGAGACAGTATTGAAACATTGCGCAAAGATTTAACAAAAGTTTGAGTGAGCTTAAATTTTATTGTGCAATATTATTGTAGGTGTATGGGGCGCCTAACTACATCATAACCATCGTCGTCTTGAGAAAAAACCAAAGGTCTCCAAATGGATGTTGCGCAAGAAACTGTATCATAATACTTATAGAAGCCAAACATCACGAAAGAGAATGAACCAAGAAAATGAAAGAACAATAAGTGCTTGTTTATGAAGACGCGGCGCGTTGGGCGTTCGCCGTACATTGCAGCAGCGGACCGCGTCATCGCACGCGCAAACACAAACATATGGCAATGTACGACGACCGCCCAAAGCGCCGCGTCTCCGTAAACAAGCCCTTAGACTCCCAGTCTGCAAGCCCACGCCTACGGTCAGGAAATCGTTCTGCTACTCTTTGTCTATATCCGGGGTAAGGGTGGCTACTTATCCTTACCATCAGCTGAGCCCTCTGCTGGTATGCTTCGCTATGGCATTAAAAAAGTTGAGTTTCCACCAGTGGGTATCCATTGATTGACTCATTTTCTACATTATTTTATAGATTATTATATCTTAATACGCCATTATAATATCTTGTCACCCCGTAAGTTCTAATTTATAAAAAAAATCGAACTTCAAGACAGGTTGCTCAAATTTTCAAGCTCGATTCGCTCGTTTTTTCATGTTGGAGTACCCTATTTTTTATTTGATATATTAGTTTACCATAATTTGTACCTTTTTGAAGAGTTGTGCTAAAATATGTTTTAATACTATTGTCATATACTATATTATGATCTATTACTATTGTCAAAATTGATTTTGTAACAGGTCTATCTCACAGTGTGTAGTGAGTAAACAGTAGATCATACTTAGGTGTAATTAAATTGGCCACCCCTGCTTACTCGTACACTAACAATACAATATACTTCCTCGCAGTCGCAGCACATCTCATTATTTGACATTCATTTCACAAATGGGTGTAGGTAGGTCTACATGTGATTGATTCTGCAGTACATTTGTTCCGTCTGCGGGTGTGGGTGCGGTGTCTAAATTAATCACTCAATTTAGCGGAGTGCTGGCTACACATTCATTGAGGTCAGGTAAAGGAATGTGTTCGGTAATAGCAGCAAGGGCGTCGCCAGGGGGGGTAGGGGGGGGCGTAGAGAATAGAGACTGTTTTTTTTAATCTAATATGTACATTCGTAACCTTTGTTAACCACTTGTAATAAAAAAAGGAACATTTGAACAAGTGAAGTACGCGCTGTCAAGGGGGCCACTTTGGTTTTGATGGCTTTGACGTTTCACTAGAACTGGAAGGTGGGGGCAGGAAATATGGCGCCACGCGCTTCGTTTGGTGTTGCGAAATCAGCACTTTTAGTGCTAGATTAGCACTATTATGGTAAGAATTTCGGTCGTGACTACAATCCCCTTGAACATTTTAGTGGGTATTTCATCAATTTAAGCACTAAAATGTTGAATTTTTCACTTGCTTTACAGCTGCAAAACTTCTAACTACAATTCATACTTTTGCCATTCTCTTTACTTCCAATAGCCCCCCCCCCCCCCTTGATCATCGGCTGATGACGCCCTTAAATAGCAGGGTTTGTTTCCTAAAATAGGGTGGCTTTGTCAACCCTGTAAACTTTCAATAATGGTTGTAAGTGTTGTTACTGGGTGCGAAACAGTAATGTTAGCGAAGGAGACGGGTGCGTACGAGCAGGAACGGGGCCCCGACCATAGACGGTTAGCTCGCCTTGCGGACCGAGCCCAAGTCGTCGACAGCGCGTAGCGTGTTCTGCGCGCTCCTCAATGAGATATCAGCAAACCCCAGCAGCATCAACATCGGCCCTCTCAAAAATAGTACGTGATTCGGATTTTTTTGATACGAAATTTTTGGGATGCAATAATAAATTAATATAAAAAAACCAACCTTCATCGTTCTCAATTAATTTCATGGCAACTTATAGTACGCGGCAAATAAGTTGAACCCGTTGTTATGATTACGCGCAGCCCGCACTTCGATCGAGACCCGAAAATCTGTTACTATACGCGGAAAATAAGTTGAACTAAAATGGCCGTAATTGATATGGTTACGCACCACCCTCCGCTGTGCTGCACCTCGACTGAGACCTGAAAATTTGTACTATTTAGGTTCAACTTATATGCCGCGTATTGTAACATGTTTATTATTATGATTCCACTAAACTTTGACTGTGGTTTCTAAAACTATAACTTTGGAGGGCAACTGTTTTAAATAGCTCCCAAGACAGGTAAACAAGCCCTGTATTTCTGATTTACATAGAAAACCAGGACTGACACAACTGTTTATAGAGCTCTTAGAACTGTGGGCGGTAGATAATAACAATTAGAAAGCTTGTAAGCCTGAACAAACTATGAAGACTGTCTAAATCTCGTCTTTGGAGCCGCAAAACTTACACTACATCTTAATGTGGATGTGGAAAGTAAAACAATCAAATTGTCTTTCTTTTTTTTTGAGGTGGTAAATCTTACAGCTAAATTCTCGCGCTCTGGGTGAAGCGAAAGCGCCTGAAGCCACTTTTTCTGACAGAAAAATGTGTTCACAAAATGGCGATCGTCCTTGAATGAGCTGTAACAGAATTTCTGGTCTCAATCGAGGTGAAGGGGGGTTCAACATATTTGCCGCGTGCTATAACTTTTTCGAACATTCCCGCAGCACTAGCAAGCATCGGCAGGTTTAGTTCGGACCGTACCTGTACAAGATTAATGCGGAGACGACGCGCGGGTGTCGCCACTGTGCGGACCGC
Source organism: Leucania comma (assembly GCA_958295575.1). Lineage (NCBI taxonomy): Eukaryota > Metazoa > Arthropoda > Insecta > Lepidoptera > Noctuidae > Leucania > Leucania comma. Next base: position 11,687,829 of record OY282480.1, on the reverse strand, counting down.
CCGGAGGACACGGTAGAGCACACAGTCGAGGTGTGCCCCGCTTGGGAAGAGCATCGCCGTGTCCTAGTGGGGGCGATCGGCGGCGATCTCTCGCGCCGGGGCTTGGTTCAAGCCATGCTCCGTAGCGAGGAGGCGTGGCAGGCGGTCGCCTCCTTTTGCGAAGCATTAATGCTAGCAAAGGAGGAGGCCGACCACGTTAGGCAAAGGCGCACACGCCGCCGCCGCCGCCGGGATTCCGATCCCGAATTCCGGCCACCGTAGGCGCGGGCTTGCGGACGGTGGGCAATGGGCAGCTCGCTGTCCGTCCGTCCGGTAACAGACCGGTCCGAGCTCAAGTCGTCTACGGCGTGCACTGTTCCCGCGCGCCTCAAGGAGTTGTCAGCAAACTGTAGGGGTCCAGCAGGGTCGAAGCCTTCTGGGGCCAAAGGTTATGTGAGAATGTCACCACGGGCCCCGGGACAAAGGCAATGAATGGAAGGGTAGGTTTTTAGTCAGTAAAAGTCTGACACTATTTCCCGCCCCAACCAAGGGCGGGATTTGTCATTGGATGATTTTACCTACGATAAAAAAAAAAGCATCGGCAGGTTTATAAACCTACAAATAATTGCAATTAGTGTAACTTTACCTAGAGGTATAAATTCATATAAAAAAAACAGGGCGTTAGGCACTCCATAAAGTCCTCACATTCAGGTCCTTTTCGGTGTTCATTATATGGATATGGACCACCTGGAAGACAAGAGTGGAGTATAGGTACGGTGGAGGTGTGCCCCGCTTGGGCGGAGCACCGCCATGTCTTAGTGGAAACGATCAGCATCAGTGACCTCTCGCCATGGTCTGGAGTATGAAGTGGTGGTGTAAAATAAATACATACTTAAGTCGTACCGCAAACATATTTTTTGTTATCAGACTCTTAAATACTGAGCTATTTACCCTATTTTATTTTAAGTTCTTACGATCCATCCTAAGGTTGTCTGGTAGATATCGCTATCAGCGATAAGACCGCCATTGTACCCATAGATTTAAGTTTAAGTACCTATAGATTGTGTTACTTCTTTGGTGTACAATAAAGTTTTATTCTATTCTATTCTATTCTGCAAATTACAAAAAACTTGCGGTTGCATTTCGCAGGCTACGCCATAAGATCTACTTCTAGTCTAACCAGATAAAATTGAATACCAGTGGGTACACTGAAACTGAATAACACCCCTTGGGCAGACTGAATTTGACTCGGCTGAGCGGCGTTCGAGAAGCAGCGGTATCGTCTCGTCCAACTTACTACTGTGTCTCAAAACGAAAGTCTATGACCAGTGCGTGTTGCCAGTGACGACATATGGATACAAAACGTAGTTGCTCACAATAAGCCTCATCAGAAGGCTTAAAGTCACCCAAAGGGCAATAGAAAGGGCTATACTCGGAGAATAAAAAAAGATATCCGCAGGAGAACCAAGCTTGCCAACATAGCTCGAAGAGTCGCCAAACTTATGTCGCAATGGACAGGGTACATTGCTCGGAGAACAGACAGCCGTTGGTGCCGAAAGGTTCTGGAGTGGCGGCCGCGTACCAGAAGATGCAGCATTGGAAAGCCTCCTGCAAGGTGAACCGATGATCTGGCAAGGGTTGCGGGAATCGGCACAGGACCGTTCATTATGACGACACTTAGGGGAGGCCTATGCCCAACAGTGGACGACTTTCGGCTGAAATGATGATGATGGGCAGACTTAATCAGACTATCTTGTTTTTGATTACCCCGTAACCTTGACCACACGGCTCAGTGGTTAAGTGATTGGCTGCTGCGCTGCGTGTCACGGGTTCGGTTTTCGCACGGAACAAATATTTTTATGACCTATATAATTATATAGATGTTCCTGGTTTGGATGTCTTTGGATTACATGTTTGTAAATGCACCCACGATACAGGAGTAGTGTGTAGCAAAATTAAAAAAAAAAGCGGAACCTTAAAAAAGAACCTAAGTTACCTTACGTTAATATTTCAAATAAACGGGTTTATAATATAAATAACCCGTTTTAGAAAAGCAAAATATAATCAATTATTTCAAATGCCAGTGTAAATAAACAATCAAATTTTGTTCCAATGTTTAGCCAGCCTTCACCGTTCTCAACTCAATTCAACCCGAGGTAACTTGTTTATTATTAAGATGTAGATATTGCAAATAAACTTTGCCTGTGGTTTCTAGAATCGTAACTTTAAAGGGCAAGTGTTACTTTGAGATTGTTTTTATAGCTCCTCAGAGACCGATATAAACAACGTACATGTAAAATTAGGTTGGAATATCTTGTTGTTTATTAATCCATTCTAATATTATAATAGCAAAGCATAGCTTCAGCCTTATAATGTTCCCACTGCTGGGACTCAGACCTCCTCTCTAGGAGACGGAATGGGTCGTAATACACCACGCGGGCCCGTGCGGGTTGGTGGATGCCACATGTCTTCGATTTTTTTGTTCTAGATCTAGGACATCCCAGTTTCCTTCACCGTTTTGAGAGCAGTGGTAATGAAATAAATAACACAAAGTAATGCGCCTGGCTGAGTTTGAACCCGCAACCTACAAGTCGTACGTTGAGGCTGTTACCACTCGGCCACCACTACTCATATAATAAATGTGAAAGTAATTCTATCCGTCTGTATGTTTGTCTGTTACGCTGTCACGGTTAAACTACTGAACTGATTTTGATGTGGTACAGAGAAAGCTTGAACTCCAGGGATGAGCATAGGCTACTTTTTATCTGCCTTCGACTTAACCTTCGCGTTCGCAATAACCAACATTCACACGGTCGCAGCTACTGGCAGAAGCTAGTATAATCGTTAAATTTTGGTCGTTTTAATCCCGCGGAGGGTCGATTGGATACATGTAAAACTATCGATTTGTAAAGATAAAAATGAAAAATAAAGTACATTTTTTTGAACTTGAATTAACTTACGCATGTACGAAATTGATTTCTTTAAGTAAACGTCAGTTGATCGAGACCAATAAACTGTAGGTAGTTAGTACGCAATGACCGACAACTCCCTACAAGGTCATTGACACGTTTACTTAAAGATCAAATTTGATTAGATCTCAGATCTATCAAATATACATTAAAAAAAAATATGAAAATTAGTCAAGCAACTTCGAAGTTCAATAACAAACACTGTAACATCAGATTTTTATACATTTGAACATATAACTTACTATCGACTGCTGTAATGTTGATTAATATTCCTTCAATGAATTATGACTAAACTTGACGATTTGAAAAAACATAATGTTGTAAGCCCTAATTCAAGACTTAATCTAACATATAGATAAAAGATGCAAAGCTATTCCTGGCTGCCGTAAGCGCAGGCTTGTAGACGACGAGCAATGGGTAGGTCACCGTCCAACCGTCCGGTAAGAAACAAACCCAAGTCGACGATGCGTTGTGTCTCACGCGTGAAAGACCTGTCAGCAAAATCGAAGGAACCAAACATTGATCGTGTTAGCTCGCCAATACCAGAGAATCAGTGAGCTGGCTGATATTGACACTGAAAACAGCCGACACTTAGATTTCCCGTCCGTCAAGGTCAAAGTAAATCCATAAATTATAGGAAACCTATCAAAACATTATGGTAATCTTATACTTACAACGCGAACGTACAATTCTTATGTAAGTAAGATTCTTGTTTTTTCAGCCTGATTTTTGTTTTTTTTTTTTTTAGGTATCAACTTACTGATATAATCAGTAAGTTGATACCTAAATCAACTTACTGATTATATCAACGATATAAATTTTTATTCTAAAAAAGAATCTGCTCATCGGTTCCTACATCTTACTCGTAGCTCGCACATCTCTACAAAATGTAGGGAACAGTTGGTTTTTTGTTTGAGAAATAAAATGAAGTTGTAAAATGAACTACTCGTCTATCCTCAACGTGAGCCTGGTTTAAAAGCTTGCTCCTTCATTCAACGCAATCCTGAATTACTGTTTGATGAAGAGGCTATGCGAAAAAGATAGATAACTCCTGAAAATTCAGTTGGCATTCGATGATTCCGCTATTTAATAATATTTCACAAAACGTGTACTAGGAAATAAGCTTTTTTTTAAGAACCTTAAAATTTTTGGAAAAAATTTTGGTCACTCAGAACCTCGATTAAATGTGCAAGGTTTCTTTATATTATACATATGTACTCGTATACATATATCTTTTGTTTAATTTATGTGTAGGTACATTTTGTAGGACCTAAGTTCACGCATCTTGACAAATGTTTTGATTTCAGCAGAAACCTCGATAATATCCAAAAGAAATCTGTGTTTCCAAAATAATTATCTGGAGAAAGATGTTTAATAACGTCATAAACATGTAAGAAAAATGTTGTATAAAAAAATATCTTGGATTGACCGCTTTTAAATACTGTGGATTGGTACAAACCAACATAATTATGAACTTTTGAGACGGATCTATCTTACTTTAAAATGCTAACTAAATTGAAAAGAAAAGTTAAGCTCTGCAAACTAAGTAACTATTTCTCAACCACTTAGACCGACTACTCAAGATTTTAGTTACTTCAGCTTTCCCAGTTCAACTTACAGTTAACTTTTTAGCCTTACTACAGGTACGACGGTTTTTTTTAAGGTAGAATATACTGCCGTCGTAATTAAACTGTGAAGCCCCAAGAGGACACCGGTGTCCGCCATCTATTGTCTTTCTATGATGTCTCTAATTACGGTATTCAAAAGGTTAAAAAGGACACAACCAACTTTTAATTTATTACATTTTTGGAATAAGTGTTTTTTTCTGATTCCGAATGTGTATACACAGTTACATTTTGGTCGTTTTAATCCCGCGGAGGGTCGATTAGGCAATGAAACCCTATCGATTTGTAAAGATAAAAATGAAAAATAAAGTACTTTTTTTTTAAACTCGAATTAATTTACGCATATACAAAATTGATTTTTTTAAGTATGTCAGCTGATCGAGGCCAATGAACTGTAGGTAGTTAGTACGCAAGTAAATCCTCACGGTGTGGGTAGAGCGGGAGTATCAAGCTAAACTGTGTTCCTTCAGTTACTCCTTGCGTTCCAGAGTCGCCTCAGTGAGCATACGGTGGAAGTCTACCCCGTTCAAGAGAAGCATCCTCGTGTCTTCGTGGAGGCCTCTCGAGTCCAACCCTGGTCCAGGCCATGATCCAATGCAATGAGGACTAGGAAATGATTATAACTACTTCTGCGAAGCAATAAAGCGAGCGCAGGCAATGGCCGCAATCATGAAGAAGAGATTATCCTCACGCACCAGCCACCGCTACAAGAGACGCCTCGTGCATCGAGAGTCGCAGAAAGGTTCAAACGCCACCATAAGCGAGGGCTTGCAGACGACGAACAATGGGCAGCTCGCCATTCAACCGTCCGGTAAGGACCAAGCCCGAGTCGAGGTGCGTCCATTTAGGCAGAATAAACGTGTTTTTTTTTTTATTTACGTGGCCCTGGAAGTTGCAAGTGAAGGACTCAGGTGGGTTAGTCAATAAAAGTCTGATACACTCGCGCTCCACCCTGAAGCAGGAGAAGTCATTTGATAATTTTCCATATACGTAATATTATTGGTTTTTCATTACAATAGCCAAATAAACGGAAATTAAACCGTCTTTACGTACGCTTTATTTCATAGATTAAATATTTCTAATTGATGAAGCGAACCCAAATAAATAATAAATGATATTTACTTTGCAAATACATTTTTAAAATACTTTTGTTGCTGGTGTTTCCTAGCTGACTACCCTGAGAAGATACACCGAGACAAAGTCCTGAGGTTGTCCCGTGTTGAACTGTTGACCCCTGGGTCAAAGTCTATTCTAAAGTCCATACAGTCAACATGTAATGATCAAATCATATGAGAACCATGCAGATTGGAGTCTGAGATGGGTGAATAAATCCGACTATAGGTTGAACCGCTTCATTTTATTTTCTTTTTAAATTAATTTATGTAGGTAGGTTTTTGCTACACTTAACAGGAATGCTATCATTTTTATTTAATCTCACACAAAAATGTACGTCGCACAAACTATGCGAGCTTTGGCCTCAATAAGGTATTTAATTACTTTGACCGCCTCTTTCGCTGACTCTGGATAAATACCGGCAGGCCACCAAATTGGATCATATCTAACTTAGATATTTTTCTCAGGGGATGGTAGTTGCGATTTTATAGCGCAAGATAACACTTCTAGCGCCATTAACTTTTCATTAGGAGACAGTTCCAGAGACTGCGCGGTATCTTATCTTATAATTTAGGTGTCTCCAAGGCTAGAGATACCCTCACCAACAACGATTGCATCGCTGCTTACCGGGATCGCGGTATCAGGTGGGATCGCAGTCAAGCACTAGTCAGACTTGCCTATTTAATTTTAAAAAAATATGAGAATTTATTACAGTTGGTGGTTGTTTTACCTGCATAAGTTTATTTCCATTTAGTCGATTTACATTTACAGCATGCATGCTTTTTTAAAATAAATTCAGTTCTAATCGTTAAAAGGAAACATCTGCATTGGTCACTTCTCACTCTCCTAGAGGCCTGGGACGCACTGTGAATGACCAGAGGGTATCTGGTCTTCAACTTGATAGTTAATTTGAATTTAGTTTCTATGTGGCGTCATAGATGTCACTACTACTACTACTATTAAAAAACAAAGTTGGTCTGTCTGTTCGCAATTATGCGGTTTCTACCAATAGTGTAGGGCCGTCGCTGCGTAAGCGATTGGCGGCCCGGCTGAACGCCTGCCAGTGGGTCATGGCCAACCGGTTGATCCGGGGATACCGTACGGTGTCCTGCGAAGCGGCGAGCCTCCTTGCTGGCCTACCACCATGAGATTTGGAGGCAACAGTCCTTGCACACGTGCATGACCTACGCGTGGAGATGCAACGCAGGGGCGAAACTCCGCTGCCACAACAAATCGCGGCATGGCGGACAGAGTTCCGGTGGGATCTCATGATGAAATGATGAGAGCGACCCCGTGCTGGGCACGCCACGATCGAGGCGGTAAGGCCCCTCTTTGAGGCGTGGCAGGAAAGGCCCCACGACGTCGTCATCTTCCGTTTGGCGCAGGTACTAACCGAACACGGCAAGTTTGGGACGTACCTGTATAAGATTCGTGCGGAGACGACACCCGGGTGTCGCCAATGTGCGGACCGCCCGGAGGATACTGTGGAGCACACAGTCGAGGTGTACCCCGCTTGGGAAGAGCATCGCCGTGTCCTCGTAGGGGCGATCGGCGGCGGCGATCTCTCGCACCAGAGCTTGGTTCAAGCCATGCTCCGGAGCGAGGAGGAGTGGCAGGCGGTCGCCTCCTTCTGCGAAGCAGTAATGCTAGCAAAGGAGGAGGCCGACCGCATCAGGCAACGGCGCACACGCCGCCGCCGCCAGGATTCCGATCCCAATTTCCGGCCATCGTAGGCGCGGGCTCGCGGACGGCGGGCAATGGGTAGCTCTCTGTCTGTCCGTCCGGTAACAGACCGGTCCAAGCTCAAGTCGTCTACGGCGCGCACTGTTCCCGCGCGCCTCAAGGAGTTGTCAGCAAACTGTAAGAGCCCAGCAGGGCCGAAACCTACTGGGGCCAAAGGTTATGTGAAAATGTCACCAAGGGCCCTGGGACAAAGGCAATGAATAGAACAGGATAGATTTTTAGTCAGTAAGAGTCTGACACTATTTCCCGTCCCACCCTAGGGCAGGATTTGTCATTGGATGATTTTACCTATATTAAAAAAAAAACAATAGAGTGTTTCATGAAGATTTTAGATGTATGTATAATACATGAATATTACAGTAGAGAATAGAATTTCACAGATTTGTAACAGCGGCACTGGGATAGTACGCTAATTAAAAAATAATAAAACTGGATATCTATGAATAAAACCCATTTTTCTATAAAATAGAAGTCCTGTTCAGAGCTGCGTCGTGTCTAGTTTCTATAGAAAAGACTTTAATTTCCGTTTGAGAACGAGGGCAGGTAATGGAATGAATCGAGAGAGGTAATTACTCCTGCAGCCGTTACCTACGTTGTGGCCTCAAGTGAAATACGGCTGCCGTAAATGTTAGGAGCGACCATTTTTGTTGTGGTCTCGTGGGCGTTAAATTTGTTCAGGATTTCTTTTCGATTAATCATCGGTTTGGTGCCTACTATAGATCATTGGGATGGGGCTGATATGGAGCTACGCAACCGAAACTGAAAGCATCGGATATCCGAAATAAAAAATATCCGTAACATCTGATAAAGGTGGACTCTAAATAACAGTTTAGCATAGCGTAGCATAGCATTAGCAGGCATGGATAAAATTATCTATGCTTGTGTCTACCGTTCGCACAGTGGAGATCAGGAGACGACCAGGCTCACACAGTACCAACCCGGGAATCTTTAAGTCAAGAGTGAATCGGTTTCATCTAGGTAAGTGCGCTCCATCGTCGACCATATCGTCGCTTTCCATCAGGTGAGATAGCGGTGAAGCGCGAACCTACCAATAATAAAAAAAAGGAGAGGGTATAGGCCGTAATCAACCACACGGGCCCAATATGGGTTGGTGAATGTAACATGTCTTCGAATTTTTGGTTCTTGGACATGCCGGTTATGTTTTCCTTCATCGTTTTGGGAGCAGTGCTGATGAAATGACAGATAATATGATAGAGTTATTGTTTGTTTTGGGAAAAAATAGAATCTAGCCTAGAAATAAAAAATCAAATCTTGCTATTTGTATTTTACTTTTTTAATTTTAAAATTCCTTTATCCGCTAGTATCCGTATCCGAAACTGGTATAATAGATATTATTCCGATATCCGTATTGGAATCCAGTTCCGATATTTCAAAATCATAACATCGCTGCTATACCTAATTGCTGACTCGTTGGTCTTGTGATCGCAAACGCTACTGCTGAGTGAGCTTAGGATCGGCGTATTCGATTCCCAGGATGGGAAAAAATGTGCCAGTTTATACTATACGTAAGTAAATTTTAATGTATCCATTACGTTTCCAGATGTTACAAGCTTTAAATAAGACACATTTTTGTAAAATTAAATAAAATCAATGTTCAACAACAATTATCCCCGAGCCTCAGGAAACACAAGTCGTTGGTCTTGCGCCTGAATTATCTCCGGTCGCATAAGAAAAAAAACCGGCCAAGTGCGAGTCGGACTCGCACACGAAGGGTTCCATGGGTTCCATTCAACAGAACAACAACAAAGTAGGCAAAAAATGGCTTTGTTTGTATGGAAGCCCCTCTTATAGTAGGTACATTCTGATACAAGTGCAGAAATTTTGTCATTGCGACCGAGGCGGAATTCTCACGAGCCGAAGGCGAGTGTGTTATGAAGCCGAGGGCTGCAGTGACAAATTTGCACGTGTATCAAACGACGTTTTTCAATACACTTACGAAGAAATGCTTTCACTGAAAATTACAACGCTTTTTGTTCATTTTGTACTGAAGAAAATTTTTCAATGTTATCAGATATTTTAGTATTGATTTAGATGGCAGCAGGCTATCGCAAGTATTTTTTTACCTTAACAATAGCTATAGCTGATAATAGTTATAATAGTTATAGCTTGTTTTTAGCAATAGCTGGCTGCGGCGGCGTAGCATCTAAAGAATTCTCTTCAAATCTTCATTCAAATTTTTTTTTACAAATAACACAAATAAATAGGTTAGATAATAGTATTTATTAGACTTTTTTCCCGCAAACATTAAATCTTTGCAGGTTGAAGAAGAGGCAAAGGTATCAAATCGATATACATCCTAATATTAATAAAAATAGCAATTCAAATATTTTTGAATTTAGAACGCCGATAAATGTTAATTTATTGGTAGAATAGAATTATTGTGTAAGTAAACATGTTTATTTATTATATTCTGTTCAAAAACACAATTAAAATTTTGATTAAAGATTAAAACCTTAAAAATATCCTCCACATTGCTTTAAAAAAAAAACATCCTTGACCGTGACGAAATAGGAATGAAAAAAGCCCTTGGTGTGATAAATTTAACAAAAGCACGCGGGTGCCATACCATGTCGAACCTAATTGTAGTGCGATAAAGGGCAGTTTTCGAGTAAGTGTATTGAAAAATAATTATTTTATTTTAGTTTTATACAACTGAGTATTTTGTGAATATTTCAAGTTTGCCATTATTAATATGGAGCTAAAAAGGGCAACAGTCGTGTAAAAAATCGCATTTGTTGTATGGGAGCCCACCATGAATATTTGTTTTATTTTGTTTTTAGTATTTGTTTTTATAGTAGCAAGAGAAATGCATAATTTGTGAAAATTTCAACTGTCTAGCTATCGTGTTTCTTGAGGTACAGCCTGGTGACAAGCAGACGGACAGACAGCGAAGTAACCGGAACCCAAAAAGAAGACTTACTACTAACTTTGTTAGCGCATACTTTTGTGCACAATAATATCTCATACGCGGCATACGCGGCTACCTGACCGAAAGTCGGGAGGATAATAGTCATTATAGATGTGCCTAGATGTACCTTATCATACTGATGACAGATAGAAAATAAAACTGTTAACTTTTCACACTGAAAATACTAGATACATTTAGCAAATGAGCTGATGAAACGGAACGCAGGTGATTGGAAAACCACTTGATAGATTATAATCACAAGAGACCACACAAGACACGGGCATTACTTTTTTCCTTACCACTATAATCCCACTGCTGGGCCATAGACTCCCCCAAGTCCTTTCAAACATCCCGCCGCCCCCCCGTCGTCTTGAAGTCAGTGCTCGAACCACGTGTCTAAATCATCTCGCCACCAGGCATTAGGTACTTTGGATAAATGTTAGAACATTATATTTATCAGTTTGAATATTTACAACGAAAATGGTGACCTTTAAGTAGCGAGGTAGGTAACAGCAGGTGTAAATTAGGTGTGTACGTAGGTAATTGAGTACTTTACGTAGGCAGCAATTGGTGTAAATCGAGGTATTAGCTTGAAATAGAGAAAGTGTCGATATAAAATTAAAATAAATGAGTCATTAATCTTGCTAAAAATAAAACAAGCACGCCCGAAACTGCTTCGTCAGATTTACACGTTGATCCCTAGACAAACAGTCTTGATCTTTTTACGTGGCAGCCATTTCAAAGTTCAAAATTCGAAATAGGAACCAAATTAAATCACGTTCACGTCTGTATTACAGGTGGTACACATTTCAGCAGTTGTGTCTAAGTTTTTGTCTAAGCGAAGCCGATGTCACAAACTAGTAAATCTATATTCACATGTCGTGTTGGGCACCTACATACTCAACATAATAAATTAACGTATTATTTTAATTTCTCAGTTTTTAGTTCTCTTGAAGCATATAGAATTATCACATCTTGATCTGAGTATCTACTGCGAGTTTGTTACGCGTTAAAGCGATCGAAACGGGAGAATAGACGTTTGATGTAGGAATTTTCCTTCTTGTTACTAAAAATGAAAATTAAATAAGGCGTCTAAGCTTCAAATTGTAATCGTATTCAGTAAAAATAGATAAAAAAGTAGGTACCTACCTGAGGCTCTACCACGAGCTCTTAACGCGATCTATGTAAGGCCGTGTTTACGGAGACGCGGCGCGTTGGGCGGTCCGTCGTACATGCATTGCCATATGTTTGAGTTCGCGCGAGCGATGACGCGGCCCGCTGCTGCAATGTACGAAAAACGTCCAACGCGCCGCGTCCCCGTAAACACGGCCTTAAAGTTCCAAGTTCTCAAGTTACGAATTTTGCGTAAGACTCATTTTACGCAATGTCATCGACTGCAAATTTCAAGTTTTTATGAGGATATGCAAAATTCTAAGGTGAAGACTGTAGTAAGACCTTCAATCAATCAAGATCTTTGCATTCTTATTTTGATTAGGTAATATAATATAATATATACTCGTAGTACAATTGATATCCACCAAACAGCTCAACTGATTGATTGGAGATCCGACAGAATATTGGTTGGTATTTGATCGCGTTGTCCAGGCCTCTGATTGATCTATTGTTTGCATTGACTGTCATCAGCTATGCGTTGTACATAATATATATTTAGGTATAATTTAGATTATTCCACCCTACTACGCTGAATAGGCTAAAATAATAATTATTTGTAGTACCTATACTACGATTATAAACAGGGTTAGGGATTGAATTTCAGACAAAGATAATATCTAGGTATGGCTGTACCTAGATATATATCTTTGTCTGAAATCCGAAAACCTATACCGGCTGGTATAGGTTGAACGTATTGTTTTAAGACCGACTCTACTCTTATTTGTACCTACAGTAGTAGCTAAGGGTCCAACTTAAGTGACAAAGGACAGGGTAGGTACATTGCTCACAGAACTGATGAACATGAACGTAAGACTAGGCGATAAGTTGAAAGACCCTTATCGATATATGTAGTTGAAAGGCCTTGGATCTTATATATCCTACGTATAAAAAATCCTTGGCCTTACCTTAGGGGTAAATAAATAGTGGCAAACGACATAATATACTATCACAAAGGCAATGAATGGAAGGGTAGGTTTTTAGTCAGTAAAAGTCTGACACTATTTCCCGCCCCACCCAAGGGCGAGATTTGTCATTGGAGGCGCCCGCACGCTCTGCGACCGGTCTACGACCGCAGTGGCTGGTGGGGGTACAGATCTCTATTCTCAAAATCAGTGGACACACGTTCCGGAACTTTTTGGGACCTTTGTTTTAATTCTTCTGTAAAATAAGTATAACACAACAACTCGTTTCTGGTGTGTGTTCATGGCTGTCTAAAATTCGACTGATAATTAATCACCCATGCTTGCGATAATCGCTTGCCAAGTTTGCGGGTGATAATCGCAACCGCGACGGCTGTTTAATTGAAAAAAGGACAATCTCATGAGGTTAGAAATAAAACAGCTGTCCCTCCACCGCGGCGAGCGCGGGTGAAAACCGCTTCATAGCCTAAAAGGGGAAACAAAATAAACTGAAAAAGATTTTTTTATCAACTTTTCATTTACTTTATATAGGTACATATAAAATATCATGGACTCAACAAACAAACATTCAAGCATAACATAAATAAAAACTATAAGTACTTTGTATCAACACATTTTATTTCCATTTAGGGGTCAACATGAACTTTTATTGTTGGTCAGTTTTTTCATGGTTCATACAAAATTTGAAAATAATGGTCCTCTGATCCAGGCCCAACAAGAATAAGACCTAAGAATAGACCTAATTTCTGTCGGGCCTGACTCGATCGATATTGTAGCCTAAGCGCAACACTTTATACACTGTCAAACGAATATCAACTTTATATTAGAAGGCAGGTAGTTGAAAATATAATTTCATTCATTTTTAATTTTTTTTTTAGAAGACCAATGTTAAAATTTGTCTAACAGTGAATACCGCCCTGCGCTGGGTTTCATCAGATTTGCGGTGAAGACAGAAATAAAACAACTGACATTCATATCGGGATTGGCCGTTATCATAATAAGCGATAACAATAACGACACAATATCGTGTGGGTGGTAGTAGTTTTAGAAAACGTATGAAAGATACTACCAGTCCGTCAATATCGTGTCGTTTAGAGATGGAAACGGGGTCCAGCAAACCTGCAGAATACCACGTCAATTTTAGTCCTGCTAGATCCCGCGCCTCCAAATGCGGGATCCGCGAATGTCGTGCAATTTGAAAGCTGGCGCCAAATCTATTGCGTGGATAAAAATTAGCTCACCGAGCCACAGAATGCGCGCCTTGCGCGTGACGCTGCCGTTTCGCAAAATAACGAGGCACTGATTGATTATTGTGAATAATAAAACAGGGTCAAACTAAAAAGGAATGTTAAATGCTATTTATTCATGTAAAAATATAAGTTTATGTGATCAAAATCTCCAGCTAAGCAATACACCTGATTTTTTGTACCTGATGTGATTATCAGGAAGTCGTTATAATTGTTTCTAATTACTTTTCTTCGAATGTAATTCTGTTAAATTTTAAGTACTTTCGTTATTTACGTAACAGGGTTTATGATTGTGAAAAATATATCAGTTTTAATAAAATTTGATTAAATGTTTATAAGAGCGCTGGAATGGTCAATCCCACAAATCAATACCGCAAGAATGAAATATTACAGGGTTACATTACCTAGTGTCGTTATAGTTATCGTCTAATATAATAACGGCCATAGGGACCCTTAATTTTATCATGATTCTTTCATAATTGTACTTCATACACACAACCACAAAACATCTATGTACAAACCAATAATCTAATAACAAGCTACATTTTTATGTTATCAAATGCTGAGGTACTTCTATGGCTAATCACTACACAATTTTTTTCTTGTAACGTGGTCCAAGTTGCGGTCGGTTGAACTGCTGGTAGGATCCTCGCGGTAGGCGTGATGGGTCCACAGGTTTTTGTTTATCTATCTCATTGGTGAGTAGTTGATCCAGAGTCTAAAAATTATGAAATAAATATTATCATATTTATAAAGACTAGCCAGCTAATAAACTGTATTTAAAAAATACACATAGTCGCATGTCTGAAAGAGCTTCACTTTCCCTCTATTTCTGGTCTAAGCGTTTGAAATTGAGTATTTTTCAAACTCTAGTCTGTAAACCTGTTAAAAGATGTTTTTAACTCAAAATACTCTATTTAGAAACCCTGCCTTTGACTATTTATTGTTTGAGCATTCTAGTGTTAGGACAATATTTATTTTTTTGGAATACTCATTGAAATGCACTCGTGCGAAAACTGCGAAGCCAAGGCGGATCGCTAGTTAATCATTAAATATTGATTAGAAATAAGCTTGTCATTTAAAAATTTAATAAACATATATTTTAAATTGATTACCTTATGTTCAATAAGACCTCTATCTTTCAAGGCTTTCTCGATATCCTCAAATTCTTTCTGTATATCCTTATTTTTAGTTTTTTCGACAGCTTGTCGTACTCTTTGGACCTGAAATAGGGTTTACTGAATTTTAGATTTGATGTTGTCAAGGAAAAAATAAACGAAAGATGTTCGATTTCGGAAAACGAATCATGGATATTAGTAGGGACACTTGGAAGGCGCGGTGATGACAATTGATTACAATGGCCAAGTGGCTTCCTAAGTTTGTAAAGCCGGGTATTGTTCGTCCCGAAAGCGCGGGTAGAACTAAATAAAGCCAACCTCATCGCACAGGAGCTGGAAAATCGACACAAGAAAAGAAAGGCGAAGTTGAACTTACGGTTTCTTCAAAGAAGGTATGTTTATCTTTCTGGGTAGGACTATCGATATCCAGGACTGATCTCAGAACGGGCAATGCATCCTCAACTCTGCCCATATCTGCTAATGCAATCGCCTGTTGAACATAAACAAATTGAAAATATCTACAGGAATGTTAGGCCGTGAATGCACGGACCGGATTGTCAAAATCCTAAGGCTTAGCGAATCATGGCGAGTAGCGAAGTGTTACGAACTGTGTATTCGTGTATTCACTTGACACCACTGTGTGTTTTTGTTACGACACCACCTCCGTATTGAAGTTCTAATACGAAACGTATGCATTAATTGATATCAATCATTATTTATCATTAAGGTAAGATCACTACCATAACATAGATGATGTCTTTCTGTTAATCTGATTTTCCTCTAGGGAAAACTATGTACTACTACCCTTTGACATTACCAAATTTTTCTTTTTTAATAATATCGGTTTTTTTTCGGAGGAAAAATCATCCAATGACATCTCCCCGCCCTTGGGAGATAGTGTCAAACTTTTACCGACTAAAAACCCACACCTGTTCCTTCGTTGCCTTTCATACCGGGGCCGAACCTTCTTTTCAGAACACGATCTTTGGCCCCAGTAGGCTTCGACCCTGCTGTTTACTCCTATGGTTTGCTGAAAACTCCTTGAGGCGCGCGTGTGGAACAATACGAGCCATCGACGACTTGGGCATAATATCGAGTAAAGTTTTTTTTTTTTTTTTGTAGTAATTTGCTTATTTTTGTTGTAGTAAATTTTATTATGTTTTACAAAGCCCTTGTGAATTTGACCAAATTCAGTATTATCGAAAAAACATAACATAGGTAACGTAACGGCAGTGGAACGGTAAACAAAAAACATTGCGAAAGACCACAGTGGTGTAAAAATACACGCACAAAAGTGATAAAATGCTTACAACCGGGCGGTTGCACTGACGCTTACAAACCTATGCAGTCATTTAATAAATTACTTACTATGGGTCATTTTGAACATTTACCTTTATATTCCTAACAGTGACATAATGCTGTCTTTGCGACGATATTGATTCCATAGCTATGTGTGGAGCACCTTGTTTTAAAGCTAAAGCTGGAATATAAAGATAGAATTGATGATTATTTGCTCACTATTATCCCAATTTCATTAGGCTAGGTCCAATGTTACTTCGTAATAATAACATACAACATAATCAACCTTATGTGTAAGTGTCAAAAAGGCGAGTGTACCCCAGCAAATTTAATTATACCAATTCGCAATAAAAATGCATCAAGTCGACGTCTCCGGGCAATAAGTTGGTATTCGCAGGGATCAGTTTTTCGATTACCGACTTTATTACCCGGGCAATAAATCTGTAATCGAAAACATAATTTTTGCGATTGCCCAAAGACGTTGAAATGTTTTTTTAGGCACATTTTTTTGATGTAAGTAATTGTATTTTATGAGTACACAGTTGACACATTTGTTAAAGTTCAATACTATGAACTTTAACAAATTTTTCAGTCACTGGTGCCACTTTTATAATATTGATACTATAAAAGAAACTTCAAGCAATAAACAATAATGAATGCATTATGATACAAACCAGCAAAAAATGTACAAGCTCTTCTGACCGGTACATTCCCAGCATTGGCCATTTCAGACCATAGTTTAGATGCATACTCTAAACTCTTTGGTGTGTTCTGAAATATAAAAGCAAAAAAAAATTTTCATTACTTAAAACTATAACTAGCTACAACCAAACTACACCAGTGTGCACTCACTGCTGGAGAAGGTCTATGTCCCAGCATAGGAAATGTTACAGACTGATCATTTTATGATTCAAATATAAAACGAGCATTAAGCTCTGTTACAAGTTATTTGAAAATTTTAAAAAAATAATCTATGAATGGAGTGGCCTGGCGTTGCCTGGCGTTTTTCGTAACTTTTTTAGGGTCAGCTTATTTCGTTAATAAGCCCATAAGCTTAGCACGCACTGCGATTAAACGCAAGCGGTTAGAAATAGCTGAAAACGTAACCACGTGTCATTTCGTAAAATCAGTCACTTAACAAAGTTGCTATTGCATGCACTTGTATAGAAAGCCTTGTGTTACATTTTTTTGCGGTTTCAGACCTGGCGTTTAATCGCGGTGCGTGCTAAGCCTTAGTCTACCTATATTAAAGAAATAAAGTTATAGTAAAGATTAATACCCTTCCAAAAACAGTAATTCTCAATTGATTTAAGGATACTCACTTGTTTATAGCAAGCTGCCAGTATCATGACCACAGAGTATTTAGGAAACTTGCTCATGTTAATCTGTTTCTGTTGTACCTTATCAAATACTTTGTACATCTCATCATACATCTCATGACTATACAACAGGTCAAGCAGGATGTGGTATGACACTTGCTGGTCAAAGAAACCATCATTCTTTGGGTCATAAAAACACTAAAAAAAACACAATTTGTAATAAATATATTAGAAAGGATTGGTGGGTCTCTTTGGCAAAGGTGTATCCAATTCAACAGTTCAAACTGGTAAAAAAAGGTGGACAACTTTGGCAGAGCAGCATAGGGAATGCCACAAGAATAGGAAGGCCTGTGGTCAGTAGAAGGCAAAGCCTGTCGGTAGATGATTATAAATTATTTTTAGATGATTCTGTTAATAAATATTTTTCTAATTATGTTCTTTTTTCAAATCACTTGATAACTTTAACATAAAGTATTTTTAATAGTCTTAATGAAATACAGTTTTACATAAATAAATGCTTAATCAAAATTATTTATTTTTTTGGTATGTTTACCTCAAGTGCTTCTTTCGGTGCATCCAAGAAGTGGAACATCCTCATAACAACTGGCCCAAAGACATAGGAGCCAAACCTTAGTTCGTTCTGAGAGTTGAACCTGGAATAATGAAATGAATGACCACTGTTAGACTTTTATTTGTTATTGAGCTATTGAGCTATTCAGGGTTCCCTCAAATCCCATTATGTTAAACAGCATGTAAAACTTTTTATGGCTTAATCTTTAATTATACAGTCAAGTCAAAAAAAGATAGAACAGTCACATAATCGTGACTGGCCTGTTGGTCTAGTGACTGGCCTGTTGGTCTAGTAGTTAGTGGCCCTGACTGCTATGCCGGAGGTCATGGGTTCGATTCCCACCCAGGACAAATGTTTGTGTGATAAGCACGATCATTTGTTCTGCGTCTGGGTGTAATTTATGTATAATATGTATGTATTTAAAATTTTAAATATATACATATAAGTAAATTTATCAGTTGTCTAGTACCCATAACACAAGTTCTGCTTATCTTGGGACTAGGCGACATTGTAGGATAGTTCAGAAAAAAAAAACAATGTAAGATTTCTTACTTTCTGATCATATTCAAAATGAGTTTCAAGTCAGTAGGCTCAGCTAAATGTACCATATTTTTCAAATCTTCTGTAAATATCATATTTTCTTGGGATGACACAAATTCATTCATCTTAGTTCTGAACTTCTCATCATAGTTAGTAAATTGTTCCTTAGCTCTTTTCCTTGTGTGTAGGAAGCTATCAATTCCTAATGCAGCAGGCGAATAGAGGTTCTTGACTGGAAATATAAGAGATAATTAATAAAAGCTTCAGTAACAGCAAGATTAGCAGTGAGTAATTGGCTACTGCGCTGGGTGTCACGGATTTGATATCCACAGAGAACAAATATTTTATGGCCTGTGTCTAAATATTTTTAAATACTGCAGAAAAACCTAAATGTGGGGTAATGTTTTTTTAACAGAGAAAACAGCTGCAACACACTATTTAACTATTTGTTTCTTTAATATCTTAGTACCTATGAATATCCAAGTCGATAAAATATTTATACTGTAAATGTATCCTCGGAAAATTAAGATCAGGAAGACCATCATCAAGAACTTATAAGAATCACAAACCTTGAGTCACGTAAACGCCTCTATATGGTGCTATTAAACGTAAATTTGAATAGAAGCTAGATCTCGCAAGGGAATTTACAATAATAGACATTTTAATATAATAAACCGACAATTAACCTAATTTAAATGTAATTTGTAGGTTATATTTTATGAGGACCTGAGTAATTTTGACAATTCCTTTTTTTTTACTCGGGAAGGCTACAATGTTCCGAGCATATTGCTTAGTTTTACAGTACGGCCGACGGATCTTGGCGCGCCTGAAGTTAGGCTCCGCGAACGTTAGCGCTCAAAATAAGCGCGCCAAATAAATGATTTATAAAAATAAATACCAGTAACTGTTGTTAACAGCAATAACAACTGCTATGGGCATTTATTTTTTCAAACCATTAATTTTTTTACGAGTGCACAAGCGCTAAAGTTCGCAGACTTCAGACGCGCCAAGATCCGTCGGCCGAACTGTACGTCTGTATCCGCACTTCCGCAGAAGCGATTCACAGATTAATACGATGCGATTTAAACAAAAACCGACCATACAGCCCATAGACGCCTCATGCTTGATAGCTGTGTACCAAAAAAATTCTGTCAACTAGCTGAGAGCCTTGAGATACGAGCAAGCGGTGTAGCACTGCGTTTCAGCGCTTCTGTTTGGCCTGACCAAGGTCACACTATACATACGCTGTTAGAAAAATTAGAAATTTAACCGATGTAGAGACAGCCCGTCTAGTTTATTTTAGCTACTTCCATAGTGTCATGTCGTACGGTATTCTACTGTGGGGAAATGCCGCCGATATCCAGACAATTTTTATTTTGCAGAAAAGGGCTATTCGTTCGATTTATAAATTAAGTCCTAGATACTCCCTCAGAGATAAATTTAAAGATATCAATATAATGACCGTACCTTCGCAGTATATTTACGAGAATATTTTGTATGCCCACAAAAATAAAAACATGTTTAAGAAATACAGTGATATTCATAATTTTAATACTAGGAATAAACATGAATTTGTAGTTCCTGCTACCAGGCTCAAAAAAATAGGGGGCTCATTTAGATGCCAATGTATACGCTTCTATAATAAACTTCCTAGTCATATTCAACAACTAAGCCTAAATAAATTCAAATCATTTGTAAAGCGAAAACTTTGTGTCGTCACCTCACACCACTTTAAGTATCTCGGGGGATGAATGATATAATCGGTGTAGGTACAACAAACATGGATGTTAGAATGCATCACATACCTGCCGATCTGAACTGCCAATCTTCGTAATAGATTTCTTTCTCTTATATATCATCTGCTTCGCTTATGACTGAACTTCTACCATCTGTAAAGTTTAAAGCTCCCTGAACATGAATATATCAACGCAATTAACCCTAAACTTATTGTGTAAACAATACACCAACAATAACATCTGAAGAACATCATTTCAACAGTGTATAATCAATAGCTGTACCAGGATGAATATGACATAATAACAGCTTCATCACAAATCATTAAACATGAGGTTAAATAAATATTAGAGCCCGAACTCCCTCGGGACTCCTCCCCCAGGATCAGGTCCTGGGAGCATCAGGTTAGGTTAAAAGAGGAGCCCGATCGCCGTCGGAGCTCCCTCCCCCAGGATCAGGTCCCGGGGGGACCAGCTGGCTCAAATTGGTGTATAACACACCCATGTAACATCGGAACCCGGAGGAAACCACCTCTCCAGGACTCGGCTCACACCCCTATCATACTAGAGGCAGCCTACCCGTTAAAACGTACATGCCGGAATCCTGGAGACTAACTCGCCAGGCCTCAGCTACTTCCGCCCTCTCCGCCCGGAAGCAACCTACTCCGCTAACCTTCCGCATCGGGATCCTGGAGATTAACTCTCCAGGCCTCATCATACTGACGCCTCTCGCCCCATCAGTATATTACCCCGAGCGAGTCTACTAAACCTCATACAGTTAGGCATTCACCTTTAACATTAACATTTATAGGAATCAATTGCGCTGAGACACCAAATAACCACACAGAGCTTGACTAAGATATTAACATAAGTAATACTTAGCTTTCATGCCTTCGACGTCTGGATACATGTCCCTCTTCCAGACACGGCACGAAAGATCTTTAATTAACATAATTCACGCTCGGTACACAAGTTATCACAGTACACTTGCAACTTGGTAACCTTTAGAAATGGCGGTATAGAGTTACAGTTCGCGCCAACTAATATTTGTAAAGTCTATTATCTATGCTTACCATAGTTAGTCAAGATAGCCCTCGGGATGTTGCTAGTGTTGAATTTATATATTTGGTCTATGGATTCGCGTTAGTCGCGACACTTTGCGAAAAGGCTTTTTACACTGTAAAGGACTACGTTGAGGATGAAAAGGCTTGGGATTGACCTGCTCCAGTACGCTCTGCAATTCTTTTGTTTTTTTCTTTTGTGAAATTATTTTCATTTTTATTATTATTATATATTTTTTTTTTATCGTTTGATATTTATGTTCATCTTTTACAATTTGACATTGTAGATTATTTTAATTTTACAATTAGATGTATATATATATAAATATATTGTTTTAAATAATGTTTGACATAAATACTTTGCTAAGTATTACATTTTGTAAACTATATTTTTTTTTTCTTTTAATATTGTGAACGTGAGGACAATGTGGATTAGTTTTTATTATTATTATTTTTTCTCTTCTCTTCTCTCTTTTCAGTAATTTTTAGCATAATTATGTCTGGCAATTTGAGTATTTTCTGCGGCCTACCCAAATGTCCTTTCCTTGGTATTGTTCGTCAAATCGTTGAGCTCCTTAGTGTCCTGAGTTGAGCTTTGCGAATACTGACAAATGCTTGCACTGACTGGACAGGTCCACTCAAATCTGTATGGTTCTTTCTTCAAAAGGCCATTTCAGACAAATCGGCATGGTCCTCATGTGATTTGACCAATACATATTTACTGTATGGACTTTAAAAGAGACTTTGACCCCTGAGTTTGTTTCGGTGTTTCTTCTCAGGGTAGTCAGCTAGGAAACACCGGCCTCATCTAGTGATAAAAATGACAAAAAAAAATTTTGACGTGTAAAAGTGTTTTTAAAAACCTACTTACAAAATAAATATCATTTATCATTTATCATACACTGTCCTCTATTGATTTAACACACATTACACCACACTAGGGATGAGATAGGGATAGCGTGATTACACTTAAAAAAAAAAAAGGAAGCACGACGTTTATATCCTAAATCGTAAATAATTTAGGAAGTAGAGCGGTCTTAACCTTCAATTTACACTAAATCGGAACTAATCTGTTCTAATCATGGTTCTAACAGTCGATTCACGACCTTGCCGCTGTGAGTGACAGCTAACAGCGCATGAAATTCACGACTTCGGTCTTAGAGGCGAGTGGGACGTAATCGGTAGGCGATTTGTCGAGTCGAACTCGCGCCGCTATGGCCGCTAAGAGCTACGGCCCCTCTCGCTGCTAAGAAAAAGTCATGAATGGGCCCTAAACGCGGTGTCGGCGAGCGGTAAGAACAAAAGTATGAAAATGTTAAAAGCATGCCACGAGGCGCCACTCATAGCGCCGTGCAACGACTCGTGTCGATTACTCCTTCCGATTACCTACAAATTGGATAGTGTAATAAGTATTTTATAGGTAGCATTTCAGTAATCTGTGAAATGTACTTTGTCTTTGTAGAGATCTTTATCAAAAACAATAGCAAGAAATTTAAAAAAAATTTCAACCATAGCCAACAATACAAAAATGGAGGTGTTTATGTGAAAATGTAAATCTTAGATTATTTAATTTCTATAAAATTGTTCAGTTATTTGCGTAACTTCAAGTAAAATTAAAGTCACTGGTGAACACTAGTGAATGACTTTCAAGTCATTGAATTCCTAAAACTAAAGAACATCTGTGTGAAATAATTTGCGACAATATTTGTGTGCACGAAATGTAACGATGAATTTATTGATTTGATGAATCATCTTTGAGAATCAGACAGTTTTTGTACGATTCAAGAATTTGTGAAAGCGAACGATAAATTGTGTAACGCAAGAAACCACAATGCAATTAAAATTGAAAGGTTTTCTGTGTTACACAATTCTCAATCTCATTTAACAGGATTCTTAGCATGAATTCCACTTTTGGTTAAAATAAAACATTTACAGCAATGAAAAATTATTATATTCGCTTATTCAGTCGTTATTGTGAATTAGCTTATCATATAAGTTGACCTGTTTTTATTTATTTGCATTTTAATTTCATGCTATGAATACTGTTTATATAAACCAATCATTCTTATTATCTACATGTTTGCTAAAAGAAACATGTTTTTATTAAGAATCATGTGCAACCACAAACTTAATATTGTGTATATTTAAAACATTTTTTACTTGAATTGGTGTAATGTGTATTTCACTAATTAGCACAATTTTTTCTAGCTAGCACATAGACTTTATGATTTGAGGTCCATTACAAATAAATAGTCATGGACGGAAGTGTTAAGTGACACTGATCACTGGATGTATGACTGGACAATATAAACTGAGATGAGAGGTCAACAATCAACATGAAAAGTGTTGAGGACTGAGTAATGTTGGACCTGATGATAGTGGCAGGGTGGAAATGTAATCAAAGATACAGTTAACAATACTTATGTATAGATGCGCAAACAGTCAACTTCATGAGGGTTGTGATATTATGTCCTCCATACACTTAACATAACAATACTCCGGGTTTCTGAACAACATTCATGAAAGTGACACAAGGCTCATGCTTTTAATGCACAAAATCATGTATTTTTTATATATCCTATCTACTTCAAACCCTTTTTACTTAATGTTGGCTTCTATAGTTCTTACTTAATGTGTTGAAATTAATTTTATCTTATATCTTTACAGATAAGTGGTGCTGTTCTTACAGAATTTGTTAAGTGCTAATTAAATTATTAGGAGTTAAAATGGCTGACAGTTACAGCAGACATTCTCAAAGCAAATCAACAAGATATCAACATAATGAAAAAGATATTATAATGAAATCCAAATCTAGGAGGTCTAAATACTCTGATCAAAAGTATCATCATGTGGAGGCGAAAACACCTCCATTGCCCACCAGAAGCACCTCCACATTGGAAGAGTTGTTACAAAAAAGAGAATCTCTCAAACAGGAACTAAAAAACATTGTAAAACATTCTGACACTGAGTCAACTAAAGAAAGCAAAAAACGTAGGCATTCCAAAGAAGACTATGCTTATGAAATAATTAGTAATAAAAAAACCTACAAGGAGAATGAGGCTAAATCCAATACATATTCTAAAAGAAAATCTCTTCATGAATCTTCTCCAGAACTAGATCATACACAAGCAGATTCAGAAGATGAGGAAAGTATTATTGAGCTAAGACGGCATCTACGTAAACAACTTATAGAAAAATTCAAAGGATCTCATGATACAAGCAGTGGTAGTAATGAATCAAACAACAAGGACACTAGCAGTCCTGTAGAAAAATGTCTCAAACAAGTTAAAAGTGATGAAACCCATCAAAACCATCATAAAAAAATAACAGACATGTTTTCTGAAAAAGATGAGTTTGATTCTAAAAGTACAACAAATAATGTAACCCAAAACAACAACGAAGCTAATTTAACTGACAATTGGGATGATGCAGAGGGATACTACAAAATATGTATTGGAGATGTTATCAACAACAGATACACTATCAAAAGTATTTTAGGCCAAGGAGTATTTGCTAATGTTGTTCGAGCTCAAGACAATATTGATGGAAATGATTATGTGGCCATTAAAATTATTAGGAACAATGAATTAATGTATAAGACAAGTCTAAAGGAGATAGCCATTTTAAAAGAAATAAGAGAAGCAGACCCAGAGAACAAATATCATTGTGTTCAGTTCTTTGATTACTTTATGCACAAAGGACACCTTTGTCTTTTACTAGAGTCTTTGCACATGGATTTAAGAGCTGTCATTAAAAAGTATGGCAAAAATCATGGCATCAATATAAAAGCATTAATGAGCTATAGCAGACAGCTACTTCTGGCATTAAGGCTTCTCAAAAAACTTGGAATTATTCATGCTGATATAAAACCTGATAATATTTTAGTGAATGAGAGGAAAAATGTCTTAAAATTGTGTGATTTTGGCTCAGCATCAAAGAGTGAAGACAATGAGCCTACCCCTTATCTAGTTTCAAGATTTTACAGAGCACCTGAAATCATTCTTGGAGTGCCATACAAACATGGTGTTGATATATGGTCAGCTGCATGTACCATTTTTGAAATGGCTACAGCGAAAATTATGTTTACAGGAAGTTCCAATAATAAAATGCTAAAATGTTTTATGGATTTAAAAGGAAAATTCTCAAGCAAGCTTGTAAGAAGAGGTAAATTTAAAGACCAGCATTTTAATTACAATAATAACTTCCTTCTTCATAAAAAAGACGAGTTCACTGGTAGAGAGAAAGTTGTGGAAATGAGCAATATTAATATTAATAGAGATTTACTATATGAACTTAAAAAGTCTTATAAGAATACATTTGTGAATGAAGAAAGAAAACTTGCACAACTCAAAGACTTGCTTGATAAGATGACAATGCTAGATTCTAGTCAAAGAATTTCAGTGTCTGATTGCTTAAAGCATCCTTTCATTTTAGAGGAATTACAGAAAAATGCAAGTACAAAATAATAGTTATTTTGTTACAATAAGATGAAGTTAAATAAAAGATTTTTTTTCAATAAAAAGTATTTACTTTATTAACTTCTAAGAGACGAAAACAACAAAAATATACGCCATCAACCAAATATCACTTAAAGTTTTCATAATATGGACTATCACAATTTATAAGGAAAAATTGACTGTCATCCAATGGTAATAACACTGCTGTACCTATAGGGAATTGACATGACCACTTTAGACCTCTGCTACACTGAGTATAATCCCAAAACCTAATACAAAATCAAGTTAATGTGCTTAGTACGTAAAGTTTTTTTTTATTGAAGAGTTTCTGTATTCAAATCATATAATTTTCATTCAAACTTCAGATGTTTTCAAAAAGTGTAATATTTTATTTAGAGGTCGGAAATGTTAATGTTGGTAACAAAATTGCAGCTAGCAAATAGTAGGTACTTACGTTTTTATGTAGTCAAACGTTTATGTTAAAAATTAACATAAAATTATAAATATCAATTGGATCACCACTTAAAGATTTAATTACAAATAGTGTTCTTTAAAAAACATAAAAAAAGACATTGTTTACTTTCCATTTCCTGCCGTTTGCTAGGTACTCTCTCTATTTCATAGAAAAAAAAAATAACAACAAGAGTAAGTAGATATAATGCATCACAGTACAATAACATAAACAATATGTATGTTACTAGCAAAGCCTTCAGGTTACCAAGTTGACGATGAGTAATTATCTAGAGCTTTCGTGAGAAATGGACTTGGTGTGTAGGGATCGTGTACACGACGCCGCCTCTGTGCTGTGTATACCCAAAGATTTTTCATACTATCTGGATCGATTACAACAACCTCAAAAACGTTCCAAAGAGTACGATACAAAGGGTATGTTATCTTTTTCTGCTAGTGTGTCCATAGACTAGTTAGTACTACGGGTCAATTCTGTTCAAAAGAAGTTCAAGGTATTATTACAGTAACCATAGCAAATGGTTCAACTTTTTCCCACATACTATACCAATGTTGAACAACTTACAAACTTTGCTAGCAACATATGAATCACACTTACAGTACAACTTATCTCTTACAATAAAGCTTCTGTAGCACATATTTACAGAATAAAAGAGACATATTTTACAAAAGTTCCCTAATACTTGAAGTATGAATACTGTTGCAATGAGTAAAGGACTAATTTAACTGCGGTATCATTACAGTTCATTTAAAACTAAGTACAGCCAAACACTGAAATTAATAAATGAACACGTAAGTTTCAAATGATTGCTTTATACTGATAAGTTATTTTTTTTTAGATATGTTTGTTTAATGAGATATACCTACTGATGCAATGTAAATAATCGATATGGTCAAACTAAAATAAAATAGGTTTTCCTACCTAGATACTCAAATTAATCAATTGATTCAATACTTCGCGTGTTTATTCGATTTTGATGTAGTCATAGACAATAGTAGACAATCACGAGTGCTACAGAATAATTCAGAATTCATTATGTATATTTGAGAATAACCTCTGCCAAGTTTCTGCATACAACTTTTAAAGTTTTTTCGTTGCAATGTCTAAAAACTGAACAAGACAACTAAATATAAAATCACAAGACAAGTCACTACTGTCACAGCAACTTTTATAATAAATCTACATTTTAACAACTATCATTATAATCTTATATGTCAAAATCTTATGGATGGAGCCATTACACGATGAATTAGGTAGTTAGCAGAAATGGGATGAAATGCAGTCTCAATTAATTCGATTTGATCACTGGCTTTACTTATCACAAAAGTAATGGTTCGCAAAGACAACATATTGTGTTGGTAAATATAAAAGAGTTACCTATGAGATTCTAATATCGACTAACTATAGACTTCTCATTAGATTCTATCGTTACGCGACTCTAAATATATAATTAATGTTTTTTCTTTGGATGCGTGGAGTTGGATAACACAATAACGAGCTTTTTATGATGTCGTGATTGTTGTTATGTTGAGGGCATGTTTTGGCTCTGAAAGCCGGAGGTGGGGGCACCGATCTCGATGGACTGCCCAGACGCTATCGAATCGGGACTCTGTAGCGACGCGCTGTACACGGGGTTCATAGGCGTGGTTCCGCCGGCCTCGAACAATGTGCTGTCATACACACTGTTGCTCTGCTGGAAAATACAAACATTTGAGCTTCAACTAAAAAGTGATGTTGATGTGCCATAGAGTTTAGCCAACAACCTGTTTTTCCTACCAAGGTATGGATCCCTGGTTGACAATTCCATGTCACTCTTTACGGATTTTATAAAAAAAAAAAAAACGGTTTCCCTAGCAATAAAATGCGTGTGAACCTTGGTAAATAACTCACTGGAACAACCTTTTCAATAAAATGATAAATATTACCTGGTAAATGTAATCAGAATCAGTTTTGAGCGAACTGAAGCTCTGCTGGTGCGGCAAGGAAACCTGATCTTCGTCCATAGGCTCGTCCATTTGAGCCTTGTACGAGAACATGATGCTTGGTTGAGATACACTGAAACCACAAGTTAACAAAAAAATGTTTTATAATTTAATGCTTATTTACATAAACCATACTAGGAACCCACCCCGATTTCGCTCAGATGCAAAAAATATACACAAACATTCGTTTATCGCTTGTTTCTATTAGTGAAAACCGCATCAAAGTCCATTGTGTGGCCCAGGAGGAGTTAACTGATAAACAAACTGGCTCAGAAAGTGACTATTTTATTTATTTAGGGATAGATAAGTGTTTCCTCTCTTAGAGTGGAGGCCTGTGTCCCAGCAGTGGGGACGTTAAAAGGCTGATGATGATGATGAGAAAAGTTATAAAAAGCAGTAGTGGCCCAGTGGTTATGGTTGCCAACTGTACGAGCTCTGGCCTACCAAATATACACAGAACAATAAAAATCAGTCAAGCCGTTTCGGAGGAGTTCGATAACACATGTAACACTAGATTTTTATTTTGTAGAAGATGATATCACGTTACGAAGCATGGAAACGGAGCAGTAACTAAAGACGCGGGGGATTGCTAGTGCTAAAACCGGTTGCACGTTGTACGATTGTTAGAGTTCAATGGCAAGAGATATTGCTGTAAATGGAAATGACGTCAACTAGTAAACGCGTCATAGCTACCTTCTCAAAGTGTATGAACGATAATATGACTAACAAGAGACTACAAGACTTATTATTTAAATGAATGTATCGACATATCTTCACGGAATCGCCGCGCTGGAACCGACTAGGGAAATGTCGAAAAGACGCGAAATGCCAGCCGAACAGCCTAAATTCATAACCTGTAGGTTCAAAATACCTTGACACTTATTGTTAAGCAGGTTGGTACCCTAGTACAAGTCCTAATTGTCACCGATATAGTTAAGGTTGCCACGAGCCATCGATTTCTATAAACGGATAATAACTGACGTGTTTCTTTATTCAGGAAAGATTGACATTACCGTACTGTCTCTAGCTATGACCACATAGCAACAAAAGTGCAAGTAAAAATCGAGACGAGATTTTCGCTTCCACATGAAACATTTTTATGTTATCACTAACCTATACCACTATCTATATTACCACTAACCCAAAAAGCTGCCACTCTAAAGTGCGATTGGGCCGTACATGTCTGCCGCATGTCAGATGAGCTCTGGGCTAAAAGAGCCACTTATTGGGTTCTATTAAACGCAAGGAGACTTCGCGGCAGATCAAGACGAAGGTGGAGAGATGAGCTGGACAACTACTGGAGGGAGTGGGCTTTTTTCCAATCCAATGACATCTCGCGCCCTTGGGCGGAACGGGAGATAGTGTCAGACTTTTACTGACTAAATACCCACCCCGTTCCTTCGTTACCTTTCATACCAGGGCCGAGCCTTCTTTTCAGAAACAAACCCTTGGCCCCAGTTAACAACTGTTTGCTTACAACTCCTTGAGGCGCGAGGGAATGGATGGTTACCAGACGGTCGGACAGCGAGCTACCCATTGCTCGCCGTCCGTAAGCCAGCACGTACGTTGGCTGGAAATCATGTTCGGAATCGGAATCTCCGCGGCGGTTGGGGCGTGAGGGCCGTTTCCTCTCGCGTGCGGCCACCTCCTTTGCTAGCATTACTGCTTCACAAAAGGAGGCGACCGCCTGCCACTCCTTCTAGGCCCGGCGCGATAGATTACCGCTGCCGATTGCCCTCACGAGAACACGGTGATGCTCTGCCCAAGCGGGGCACACCTCGACCGTGTGCTCAACCGTGTTCTCCGGGCGGTCCACACCCGGGCGTCGGTTCCGCACAGGAACTTCCCGAACTTGAGGGAGTGTGTTGCAATTGCCGAGGACAGACATGTGTGGAAAAGGGAGAGGGAGGCCTTCGCCCAGCAATGGGAGATAATGGGTTATACTAACTACAAAAAGGTCAATTATGGAATTGACCGAATTGGCTAAATCAGTTCTTAAATGAGCCTATAAAATAATATATTTATGTATCGTTTCCAGATCAGTTCAACTCTAGTTATTACTTTTCCAATTACTCACCTGAAAAATTCGCTTAGGAATGTGTGATAGACAAGAGGAGTGTAGAGTGAGAAGTAGAGCCAAGTAGTGACGTCGACGACACACAGGCCGGACTGCATGTTGCCCCACGCCAGGAGCCCGGCGCCGACGGCCTGCGTCGTGTCCAACAGCGCCAGTAGCAACACGTACAGGTAGAATGATAGTTTAGCTGCAACAAAATAGCTCTCACTTGTTTACTTATTTATTTAACAGCTTGCGTCGGATTGGTCTGAGAAATGTTTTAGTGTCCTATTCGCCAAGGTCGTGTATTTGCGACTGGGTACTCCATCTCGTTTAACTCTTCAATCCCCATAGGTGACAGAAGAAGAGCTGACGAGATAGAATATTTGGTCGGGGATGTGCGACATTGGCGGAATAAATGCGAGTATTTGTCGGTTATATCCGACGTAGGCGGTTAAAATGTTAGAGAAAACATGGCAAGTGAATAAAAGATTACTAAGAAAACAAGGGTACAAAAGGTTTTTAGGTTGTTGTCCTCTTTTTGTGGGGAAATCATTATAAATATCTAGTCTGAGAAGAGAGTATTATTTCGAACTTTTACCCCAGAGTTCTTAACCCTACCATGAGTCATGCACCCAAGAGATATAAGAAACTTCGCACGCTCTCAAGTTGTAATGTACCCAGTGGCGTAGCTAGGTGACAAAAGGCCCTGGGGCAAAAAAATGGGGCCCCTTTTTACGTGGGATATCATCAAATAACTTCTGCTCTGGGCCAAACGGGAGGGAGTATCAGCCTTTTACTGAATTATACGAGTAACGATAATGTTAAAGTAGTGATGCAATAACTCTTGTTTAGGTTTCGAACTTGGGGAATATTTTTCGTTAGTTCAGTAAGAGGTTTGTTGATCAGGTTTTGGGGGCCCAAGACACTGCCCTGCCTAGCCCTTTGGTAGCTACGCCAGTGAACGTACTGCCGTCACCTAAAGGGCCACGACGAAAAATCATGAGAAAGATTACGCATAAGGAACAACTGCGCGCCACCTTTTTAAGTCTCTTTCAATCCGAGATCGTTTACCATTGGTACTGGCTCCAACGCTTAAGTAAGCGTCCCACGGCAAATGATATCGCACCGAGCCGTGCATGTAAGTACGAGCCAGTGTTAAACCAAATTCAGTTTGATTTTTTTATAGCCTATTTAATGTCCCACTAAGGGGCACGGAGTTCCCTTTTCTCCTTCTAAACCTCTCTGTCTAGGGCGATCTCTGGCCAAGTTTGTCCCGCGAACAAGATCAGATCGCCACATGATCGATCGTCAATTTAATTTGTTATAGGACTTAAATCAGACCAAAGATGTAACAAGTGATATATACACTTAAATGTTTTTGTTAAAATATGTAGGTACCTATAACATTAATCTAAGACTAGTTCTTATAAGACAAGACACGTTATGAGTATTTGAAGCCATACACAATCGGCGCACGGAGTTAAATCCTACTAATATTATAAATGCAAAAGTTTGTATTTGTATGGATGTTTGTTGACTCTTTCACGCAAAAAATACTGAATAGAAT
This sequence comes from Leucania comma, assembly GCA_958295575.1. NCBI lineage: Eukaryota > Metazoa > Arthropoda > Insecta > Lepidoptera > Noctuidae > Leucania > Leucania comma. The sequence continues at coordinate 11,655,956 of OY282480.1, read as the reverse complement.
TCGATGAAACTTGATACACAGGTAGACCATGTCCTAAAATAGCATAACGGATACTTTTTATCCCAGGAATAAGTTACCTTGAAATAATTTTCTGCAGCAGTTAGTACTGCATAAATTTAATAATGGCAGATATAAATAATATCTGAATATGCTATGACTGTTTTCATAGTTACTTTATATTTTAATGAGCCTATCTACAGTTTTCGACAGTTCCAGATAAATCAGGGTTACATGTGTAATATAATATCAGAGTCATTGGGCATGGGATCAAGTTGCTTGGTCAGACAACCAACAAAGTTTGAATTGGTCAATGTTAATATTATTCGCATTATTATTTCTTTGTTATTGCAGATGGTGTAAGAATTAGTTTTCAAATAAAAATTATAAAATTAATGGCATTATTTCCATTATATAATGTAAGCAATATACAGACGTTTTGGGGTCCTGGTTGTTTTGTATCAAATAATAAGGTCATTAGGTTATGTGATACCCATTATTCAATGTGCACATTTCAGTTACATTTAAAGATTATATGATACAAAATCTATAATGTATAATTCCTGAGTTTATAATGTTGAATTAGTTACTAAGACATCTCAGATACACATCCAATAATAACAATACTATATTAATATTAACTATTATTGTTAAATGCATGTTAAAGTTGCATAATTTATTGTTAATCAACCAATAAATAATAATGATAACTGAACAGGGAAATAATTCTCACTATTATACTTATCAGAAAACTAAATGAGTACTTACATGCAATTTGATACAGGAAAAAAATAATTAAGTACATTATAAAAAGGTTTTATGATTAATATGACTGCTAATCTCCTAATGTGTGTAATGAGCTATTTCAACAATGCTATTATTGTAATAATAAAATATCTCATTTAATTTAGTCCACCTATTAAGGTAATTGTTTGTTGTGCTCAATGTTTATTTATTCATTAAATGAGTAACTAGTTTTGGTATGTATGATCATTACACAAAAAATAAAAACAAAATACTTACTTGGTAAAGCAAGATATTCTCTCAGTGGAATCCAGGGCAATAGTAATATTAAGAAGTAAATGAGAGCAAAGACTAAAGATGAAGTAAACCAAAACAGCATCCCTCCATGACCAAACAAATCATAATCTCTGGTGTCAACGTGGAACATATCATCTGGCATGACAATCTCCAGGGTGCCTTGCGTGACAGTGAAAGCAAGGGACAAGAGTGATGTTGCCAATAACACATATCTAATGCTGCTGCGGCTGTCTAGATGGCCTGAAATGTAAGTACAGCAATATAAGAAAATAAAACAAAGTTAAACTTATTTGAAATACTTATTATTATTTAAAAACTTCACAGATAATTAATGCAAATGTTTCTAGACCTGAGATAACCTTCTAGCCTTTAAATCCTAAATATAAACAGAGAAAGTCTGTCTGCATGACAATAGACCAACGGTGATGGAAATTAGGACTAGATTAGTCATTTACACAAAAAATATGAAGGTTAAAACTTACCAAAAGCCAAGCCAAAAATTACAACACTCATCTCTGTTGCTAGTAGGAAAAATCTGACCATGACCCACAACACCTTGTCCACCAGTCCACCGAGAGGCACAGCCGCATTCACAGTCATGGACACACCACATCGCACCAAGCTTATGATCACATTGCCCCATACCAGTGTGTAAAACGTCAAGAATATAGGACTGCTTGTAGCACGCAATTTTAACTGAGCCTTGTTAAATCTTACCACTAAGAAAAGCACAAACAACGCGTTTGGTATCAAAATAATTAAATCCCAAATACGGACCCTGCAAAAGAACAACAAAGTGAGCACAAAAACATACGCAAAAAAAATACCAAGGACGAAGAACATTTACGTACCTTGAATTATTTATCTCGTAGTATAAAACATATTTACAAAATGTATCCTCCGTTACGGGAGGAAAATCTGAGCCATTGGAGCCATACATCTTCATAATCATCTACTGTTTTGCCATTTATCTTGTTACGAAAGCGTCTTGAGCCCGTGGCAGCATTACTCCAATAATCAAGTTATTGGAATAGGCCACAGTTACGTCAACTTAGTCCTATCATTATAAACATAAACGCTTTGATTCTGCACAAGTAGTTCTCTAGCTTTCTAATTCAATTATCAATGGTGACACTATTAAAATAATCACACTATGAGATATTATAGTTATGATAAAATAATTTATTCTTTTCCATTCAATTTATTCAACTCGCTTCTCTTCTTCGCTTTACTTATTTGACATTGACAATTGCACACAGTATAGCTACAGAATAGCACGGATATTTTAAGATTTTTCTCTTTGGCAACATAGCCCCATAAATTATTTTGTTAGTGGGTACAAAAACAATTAAGCAATTTAAGCTATTTTTTAGAATTACTAGATTAGCCAGACGCACACGTGTAACACGCCTGATTTGTACATAGAACGATGTCGCGTGGTGTGTATCAGTCTAGTTTCCATTTCCATGCGACCGGCGTGCATTGCACTTATGTTAGCAGTGTAGTTCCACCTTGATGGCCAATTGACGACTGTCGTCACCTCACACCACTTTAAGTATCTCACACGGGGATGAATAATATAATCGGTGTAGGTACAACAAACATGGATGTTAGAATGCATCACATACCTGCCGATCTGAACTGCCAATCTTCGTAATAGATTTCTTTCTCTTATATATCATCTGCTTCGCTTATGACTGAACTTCTACCATCTGTAAAGTTTAAAGCTCCCTGAACATGAATATATCAACGCAATTAACCCTAAACTTATGGTATAAACAATATACCAACAATAACATCTGAAGAACATCATTTCAACAGTGTATAATCAATAGCTGTATCAGGATGAATATGGCATAATAACAGCTTCATCACAAATCATTAAACATGAGGTTAAATAAATATTAGAGCCCGAACTCCCTCGGGACTCCTCCCCCAGGATCACGTCCTGGGAGCATCAGGTTAGGTTAAAAGAGGAGCCCGATCGCCGTCGGAGCTCCCTCCCCCAGGATCAGGTCCCGGGGGGACCAGCTGGCTCAAATTGGTGTATAACACACCCATGTAACATCGGAACCCGGAGGAAACCACCTCTCCAGGACTCGGCTCACACCCCTATCATACTAGAGGCAGCCTACCCGTTAAAACGTACATGCCGGAATCCTGGAGACTAACTCGCCAGGCCTCAGCTACTTCCGCCCTCTCCGCCCGGAAGCAACCTACTCCGCTAACCTTCCGCATCGGGATCCTGGAGATTAACTCTCCAGGCCTCATCATACTGACGCCTCTCGCCCCATCAGTATATTACCCCGAGCGAGTCTACTAAACCTCATACAGTTAGGCATTCACCTTTAACATTAACATTTATAGGAATCAATTGCGCTGAGACACCAAATAACCACACAGAGCTTGACTAAGATATTAACATAAGTAATACTTAGCTTTCATGCCTTCGACGTCTGGATACATGTCCCTCTTCCAGACACGGCACGAAAGGTCTTTAATTAACATAATTCACGCTCGGTACACAAGTTATCACAGTACACTTGCAACTTAGCAACCTTTAGAAATGGCGGTATAGAGTTACTGTTCGCGCCAAATAATATTTGTAAAGTCTATTATCTATGCTTACCATAGTTAGTCAAGATAGCCCTCGGGATGTTGCTAGTGTTGAATTTATATATTTGGTCTATGGATTCGCGTTAGTCGCGACACTCCCGACAAAAGGCGAAAGTAGCGTGATCAGGATACTCGTCCACTCTTTAATCTTTTCAAGGGCTCGTGTGGCAGCTACTCTTTTTGGTCTAGACTCTTGACTTTCTTCTATTGATACACAGTCAGTTTGATCACTTGACTCAGGCTCGAATAATACGTACGACTTAGGTTCAACAGACTTAGCAGTGTCTATTTTACTTTCTTGATACACAACAGGCGAACGCTCTACGGTACTTTCATCTTCATTAAGTACTCTACTAATTTCACTCTCAACAGAAAGTTCGGCGGTATTAGGACTTAGTGGTTTTTTGGTAACTTTGTTTCCAGGTGGTTGTAACTGAAATTCTGTAATTTGGAGGTCTCGTTCTTCGGTCTCTTTTAGTTCTGTTCCCTTGACACAGTTTTCTTCTCCATCTTCAATTTCAAGAGGATAAAGATGTGCAATTGACCTTGTGAACTCGGTATCACCTACTTTAACTTTAGCTACTCTGCACATACCATCTACCCCTTTTATCAAAGAGACTATTTTTCCGACTTTCCAATTTATTCGATTTTTGTTGTCACTTTTGATTTGCACGATTTGACCAATCCTGGGAGTCAATTTCGACGTTACTCTTGGCTCCCTCGGTCCGTGACTATACCTCTCTCGTAAGCTGAGAAGGTAACGATTGGAAAACATATCTTTAAATTCATTCAAGATGAGTGCTCTTTTCCAACTTTGGATCAGAGTATCTTTTGTCACTGTACCTTGAATTTTAGTAGGGTCCTTTCCAGATTCTTCCATTGTAATACATTTCCCCATGGTGAGAAAATCTGAAGGTTTCAGTACATGATCTGGCTCTGAGTCCACCCTGGTCAGAGGTCTAGTGTTAAGAACTGCTTCGATTTCCTTTACTACTGTAACGAGTTGACTGTCTTTTAACAAATGTTTCTGTAAGGTTCTCTTTAAACAGTTCTTTACAAGACCCACTAGCCGTTCGTAGAATCCTCCATGCCACGGTGCTAGTTGTGGTATAAATTTCCAGCGTATTTTCTTTTCTACACAGAATTGGTCTTCTAATATTTCAGATATTAACTTAAAGTGTGTCGCATTATCTGACGTGATTAAGTCTGGTACACCCCTTGTAGATACCATTCTCCTTAATGCAAGTAATCCTTCTTCAGCTGTGAGGTCATTGACTACTTCTAGGTGTACAGCCCTAACTGCTAAACATGTATATAAACATATCCATCTCTTGCAGTTGTCGTTACCATTGTTAACTAACAGAGGTCCCATGTAATCCATTCCGACATACGTGAACGGAGAGCTGTAGTTAACTCGTTCTTTTGGTAAAGCTGGTGTTGGTGGTAACTTGTATGGTCCTCCTGTATATTTAACGCATTCAGGACATTTCTTTATTATTCGTTGAACTTGACTTCTTCCTTGAGGGATCCAATATAATTGTCTAATTCTGTCAAGTGTATGACTAACTCCCACATGTTTATTTTCACGATGTGTTTTCATAATAATTTCTTCTGTGAAATCTACATTCTTGGGTATTAATATAGGGTATCGTTTATCAAACGACCAGTCTGCATTTTTCATACGACCTTTACACCTTAATAATCCGTCAATATCTGTGAATAGTCCCAAATTGCGACTTAAGCTTGTTAACTTTCCTTCTACTTCCAAAGGAAAATATTCAGATTGAATTTTCTTTAAATTTGTAATTGTGTCATCTTGTATATTATTATCTTCTGGTTTTTATGTTATCTTGTATATTTATATCCTTAATCATTGGGTTATCAACGTTAATGTCTGGATTATTTATTTCCATCGGATCATCCTTTCTTTCTCCCGTCGGACCCTCCCCAGCCGAAAATGAATGGGTTTCTACGGCAACAGATCCACTTGGCCACTTGTCTGGACTGTCCACTAGGAATTGTGGGCCTATAAGCCACTTCTTCCTATCTTCTGTCGAACTGGTAGGTCTTGTTCCGACGTCAGCTGTGTTAAGCTCCGATGGAATATATCTGATCTCTATTTGTTGGTTCTTTTTGATTTCCTCAACTCGTCTAGCCACAAATGGTGGCAGTAACTTGTTAGATTTACACCATTCGATGACAATTTGACTGTCTGTCCATAAAACTTGTCTTGTTATGTTTTGATGAATGAATTTAAGAACAAATTTGATTAATCTACATCCGATTAATACACCAAGTAACTCAAGTCTTGAAATTTTGAGGTTGTCCTGATCTTTTATAGGTACAAGACGTGATTTTCCTATGACAAAATTTTTTCTCAGATCCGCTGACTAGGAAAACGGAAGCCGAGTACGCCTGCAGAGCCTGAAGAGTCGGTAAGACAGTGCAATTCGTTGACATATGTAGTGTCTACTTGACCGCTGCCAAGCCAACCAAATGAAGAATCTACTAGGAATAGATTCTCACTTAATTGTATTTTCTTGTCACGGATAATATTGAAGTAATAATCGTTTCCTATCAGTATTTGTACCAAATAAGATTTACTAATATCTGATAAATTTATGTGAGGGATGCCTCCTCTTGAAATAAACTCAATGCAATTCGCATGTATGACAACTATTTCCTCCGTTCGTGACTGCATCTGAAATGTAACCACAGGGCTTCGTACTTCCTGGGGCTTTTCCGTCCCGAAGGTGAAAATGGTCAGATTACTTTCTTCCTCTATGGAAAGTTTTAATTCTTTAGCTAATTTAAATGTTATATAAGATCTCTGTGAACCTGAATCCATCAAAACCCGACATTTGATTTGTTTAAATATATTTCCAACGATGCTAGCTTTGACTATGGCTGTTTGTAAAATCGTGGGTCCCTTTTCGTTGATTGTCATAGCTGTTTCTCTTCTGGGGTCTTGGAAAAAATTGATGGGCATAAAGCTCTATTATGCTTCTGATTTGCATTGCAATGCACACATTTTACCTTAAATGTACAGTCTGGCATGAAGTGACCTTTCTTTAAACAGAGGTAACAGTTTCGACTCAATCTTGATTTTCTCTCTTCCAATCCTTTGAACTTCTCGCACTTATCGCTATAGTGATTGCCTTGGCAAAATACACAGCCTTTATTTACTAGTCTTTTATACTTATTAATTTTGTTATCGGTTCTTCTTCCTACGTTCATCTCCTTGTGTATTACAGCTCGGTGGAAATTAGCCTTACGGTTGTCACAACGATTATTGTTTTCTTTATAGTTTAGTGGATTTGTATGCTTTGCTCGTTTTGACAGCACCTGTAAAGTTTCTACTGTACTACTTTCTTTATCACTCTGCCTTTTCCTTCCAGATATTCTTTCTGCATCTTCCCTGGCAGCTATATTCTTTTCTAAATGATGCCTCAATTCTTGAATAGAGTCACTATTGGTTCTAAGCTTTAATTCATAAATTAGCTCAGTGGGGAACTTTTCCATTATCATGAAACGAAGATGATTGTGATTTATATCTTCACCTAATGATTCCAATATTTTCACGTTCCTTTCAATTTCATTGAAAGTCTTTCTGCAATCTTCTGATGTATTTTTTGCAATGTTGATTTTGCAAAGAGTCGCATAATGTGCATCAATGAGGTAAGAGGTTTGTCCGAATCTATTTTTCAAAATCGATAAAGTTATTTGATAATTTTTATTAGTGGTGTCTAACCCTTCAATAGCCTTCTTGGCATTACCCGTTACAGAAGCTTTCAAATATGAAAGTTTATCAACATCAGTCAGATTTCTAGAATCAATATTAGAACTAAATTGGTCCCAAAATTCATGCCATGTCAGTATATCTCCATCAAACGTGGGTAATTGCAGTTTTGGAAGGCGACAGGATGAATTATTTTCTTGATTAATTCGCTTATTAGTATTGTGAAAGTGTACAATTTATCTTGGCATTTAACACGGCCAAAGCTTCTTCTGCTTCCAATTGTATTTCACTTATTTGAGAAATTTCATCCGAAGCTTCAAACCCCGCTTCGGCATGGGTTGCTAAACGAAAATATTCTAAAAGGTCCGAATTTAACTGCTTCATTAAAGCTTCTAATTTGCTATAAGTTATTGCCCTTGTGTCAAAGTGTCACTGTTAATAGAATCTGGTATGTTACCTAAGTCAATTTTAATCTTTTCAATAATGAGCCTAAGTCTATTTAAAAGTATTTCTTCCATGTTGCTGTCTATTCCTGTAATACACACATATAATTACATAGTCTAATAACTATATCATTCAGCATCCTTTATTACTTTCATAAGTTGTGAGCAATTATTCAATTTAGATTCTCCTTGATTCAAAACCATTGGATAAATAATTATAAATGTCTTCATTCAATTAAATTCCTACTCTGATTAACCGTTCAAAACTTCTTCTACTAATAGACCAACAATTTGGAAACTTGAACATAATTAATTTTTTTTAAAAGTATATTGACATCTTCCTATAATAACTCAAAACTCATTAAATTACTTTTATTTACTGTATGATTTTAGAAAAATAAATCCATATTAAACGGTGAATTTATTGTATTTTATCACTAAATTATTTCATAGTTTTTATTTCATTTTCATTTCTTGATTTATTTTATTAAAATATTAAACAATATTAAAATCATACCAGTTTAAAGAAAACACACATAACATAATAAACATGGACACACAAACGCATAACTGTCAAAAGTAAAAACAGAATATTATTTTTAAATCTTATTCAAAATAAAATTAAACAATCAACCTGTCTTAGCTTGTCTGTTATCTTGTTTTACTATGCAATGTCAAAGTCTTTGTGAAGATAATAACAAGTTGTTGTATCAAAATAAAATAATGAATAAATTCATAAACTTAGTAAAGTTTCAAAATTGGGTAATAGCAATTCTATTTTAAAAGTTTTCTTCAATCAATCATAAATATGTAGGTTGGTGAACTTCTCAATAAACCATACCACCTTAATTAACTTGCTTATGACACCAATATTGAAAATATCATATTGTGATTTATGAACTAAATTTGGAATATTAATTTTATACTATTTTTAAATATCAAGTATAAATCTTCATTTAATTCTTACTAATTTCTTTACAGTATGCATAATAAATTTCTCTACTTAGTTTAGGTACAAGTAAAACTAAATGTACAATTATTTTACGAACGACACTGAAAAAATTAGCCTGTCAGCCATTTTTTTTTTCTTTTTATCCAAACATTGGCGAAAATTAATTAAACCTGTAATGTTATGAAAGTCACTGAATGAATTCGCGTTGAAAGTGGTACTTGTTTACTAATATTCAAATAGATGTACCTACGCTATTAGTCTTGTAACAAGCAATCAACACTTTATATTAACTCGGTTGAACAAGGTTTAGGAAAATGTAAAACTTACCGATTTTATGAAAATATTCGCTTAATTAATCCAATTCCTTGTATTTTGTCCCAATCCAAGTAATACGCTTTCAACGTAGTGTAAAATCCAGTGTGGTTGACGGCTAGATCATAATTTTTCGAATTATCTCGCGCCAATGTACCTATGTAGTTAAGTCTAAAATTCGGCGCGAACAAGTTATGAAGTTACCAGCCGAAGAGTTCACGACTCCCCGATACCACCTATTATGTGGGAAAATTTCGTGAGGATTTTTATATGTGTTTATAATCAATTCTTACTATCTAATTCTAGCTTTTATATATTTCAACACATAATTACTTTAGTGTATAAAACATATACACTCATGGTAAAACCGCAACCAATGCCACTTTAGTCCAGTACTAAATGACATCTTTATATAACTTATTTTTTATTAGTAGTAAAGTCGAAGTTTCACGTAATTTTTTCCCGTTCTTCCGTTATAGTTGATCAGTACTTCATATCTGTTCATTTATCTTCATTCATTAATCATTTTTTCAAGATAATGTTAGTGTAGAATATTTCTTAAATTTTAGTTAAAGCCTTAACTTTGTCATCGAAACGCTTAGAAGAAGTTAAAGCCTTGATAGCTTTTATTTTTCCTTCTTTTCTTCCCACCATTTATTTAATATTTAATTTTCATGCTTCCTCAAATAATATTGAAAGTCCACTTTAGTGTGGAATTTATCCAAGATCTGGTAACACTTTGTACCTTTTACCCAATATGGCGAATCATATTCTTTTTCCTTTAGACACAATGTTCACTTACATTTAACGTTGAAATTAGTTATTTCACACTGATTATTCCCATTATAAATTCGACAAATTTCCTTAAGTTTTTTAAATAATAAGACCATTCACCACAATATGCTTCGTAGTATTTTTATGCCGTCCAATAATTATTATTCCTTTATTCGTATTACCGTTCCGAACTTCTGTTCGCCATTTATATTAATGCGTACAAAATAATATTTTATTGAGCCTTTCTTATCCTTCGAAAGTCATTCTCACTTGTTAAATTAATAAGTCAATTTAGACCAAGAAAAATAGAGTTTTACGCTGATATTAATCTCAATAAGTGACGGAAGCGAAGTTTCCCAAATAATTTTAACTAATTGGTTCCTTCGCTGTATACGGAACGCACCGTTTGATAGCTGTCACTGTCAGTTGACGTCGGACGATTGATAAACAATTCTTTGAAGTTCGATGCTATTGTTTGGAATTCGCGTTTATAAAGAATTTTATTAATTTCAGGGCTCCAACAACCCTTAAATAAGAAATTTATTCAAGAATAATGTGGTCATATCATCATAGTGATCTTTCTTCGCGAATTAACTCGTATATATTGTACAAACAAGCAAAAGTTTCAATGCTTTTCAACAACATCCATTTTTCAGTCAAAATTACTTGATGTCGTTCCTTGTTGGAAAGTATAGAGTGTGATGAAATATTAGCGACCGAGCGTTAACTACCTTTTCTAATTATTGAATTGTATTTATCTGATTATTAACCATTACAGCTCAAATCAGCCGGCATGCTCTGCATTCTCTAGTTTACTCAAATATGAGCCTTCTAGGTACTTTGTAATGTGATGCATATCCCAGCATCTCCACCATTTTTGTCGTCACCTCACACCACTTTAAGTATCTCACACGGGGATGAATAATATAATCGGTGTAGGTACAACAAACATGGATGTTAGAATGCATCACATACCTGCCGATCTGAACTGCCAATCTTCGTAATAGATTTCTTTCTCTTATATATCATCTGCTTCGCTTATGACTGAACTTCTACCATCTGTAAAGTTTAAAGCTCCCTGAACATGAATATATCAACGCAATTAACCCTAAACTTATGGTATAAACAATATACCAACAATAACATCTGAAGAACATCATTTCAACAGTGTATAATCAATAGCTGTATCAGGATGAATATGGCATAATAACAGCTTCATCACAAATCATTAAACATGAGGTTAAATAAATATTAGAGCCCGAACTCCCTCGGGACTCCTCCCCCAGGATCACGTCCTGGGAGCATCAGGTTAGGTTAAAAGAGGAGCCCGATCGCCGTCGGAGCTCCCTCCCCCAGGATCAGGTCCCGGGGGGACCAGCTGGCTCAAATTGGTGTATAACACACCCATGTAACATCGGAACCCGGAGGAAACCACCTCTCCAGGACTCGGCTCACACCCCTATCATACTAGAGGCAGCCTACCCGTTAAAACGTACATGCCGGAATCCTGGAGACTAACTCGCCAGGCCTCAGCTACTTCCGCCCTCTCCGCCCGGAAGCAACCTACTCCGCTAACCTTCCGCATCGGGATCCTGGAGATTAACTCTCCAGGCCTCATCATACTGACGCCTCTCGCCCCATCAGTATATTACCCCGAGCGAGTCTACTAAACCTCATACAGTTAGGCATTCACCTTTAACATTAACATTTATAGGAATCAATTGCGCTGAGACACCAAATAACCACACAGAGCTTGACTAAGATATTAACATAAGTAATACTTAGCTTTCATGCCTTCGACGTCTGGATACATGTCCCTCTTCCAGACACGGCACGAAAGGTCTTTAATTAACATAATTCACGCTCGGTACACAAGTTATCACAGTACACTTGCAACTTAGCAACCTTTAGAAATGGCGGTATAGAGTTACTGTTCGCGCCAAATAATATTTGTAAAGTCTATTATCTATGCTTACCATAGTTAGTCAAGATAGCCCTCGGGATGTTGCTAGTGTTGAATTTATATATTTGGTCTATGGATTCGCGTTAGTCGCGACAACGACCGTAGGTAGGGCGGCGAGCGGTAAAATCAAAAGTATGAAAATATTAGCGCACGCCAAAGAGAACTGACTAACTCGAAAATAAACTCTAAGACAAACTGTGTATCGTGTGTGAAATATCGAGTGGTGTAAAAGGCGCTTTAGTAGTTTAGTTTCTTACGTACGACCAGCGGGGCTATTGCGTAACTCTGTTGACAGCTCAAGTGAAGATCACTATTTAGAATGTACATCGTATAACTGTCAAACAGCTAGTTTCTTATCGCCTATCTTTAGTGACCAACTGATATGACGTCATTATCCACCGGCGCCTTTGATATCCACCGTAACACGTTTTGACAGATGTTATTGTTTCGATATTTTTAAAATTGTGATAGTGTAAGCTTTAAGCTGAAGATGCGATATTCACCTTAGCGATAGTAGTCTATAGAATCTAGAGCCGGGACAATATGCACCGTTAATTTTTGTTAGCCAGCACTTACCCACCGTAGTTTGTTAGCCACTTGATGTCATACGTAATACCATAGTTATGAAATTGTTAGTTGACAACAAAGTTTAGTGTACATCAAAGGCCAATTGTCAATTGTTTGAAAAAAGTTAGCCAATAGCCCTGCTGTTGACGACCTTACCGCTGTGAGTGGCAGCTAAGCGCGGGGCGGTGAGCACTAAGAACAAAAGTATAAAAATGTTGGTAGAAGGCATGCGTCCAATATATCAAAACGATTTTAAAATCCGATACCAGTCACAAACCGAAACCGATTTCAAAAAACGAAATCCAAACTAAACAGCAAAATACAATCTGAAATCTAGCCGAAATCGCGATATATTGTGTCCACTGTCCTTTTTATTCCCGCTATGTTCCGCTTAGTTAGAAAAAGAGGAGGCGAATTGCATATGGCATCAGTCAGTTTGCGTTTAGATATGTACATAAAATCGTTTTGTAAGTATCCAGATAAGATTTAAATGTTTGGATTCGTTTGGTGATATAGATCGTTAACGTTTGGTTTGGCTTTTTTAAAGTTTGCGTTTGGATTTCAACACAATGACACAAATCGTTTCGTGATATCCAGATATTTTTAGTTGATTTGGACTTATGGATTCGATATCAGTGTGTCGATTACCGAAATCCAACCAAAATCACATTGACATTACATTACATTCGTTTTCATAAATACGCGCATCCCAGTACGATCCTTCTTCACGAATGCATCGTCTGTACGATTTAGAATTCAAATTACTGTAATGTGTAACACTTTCAACTAACTAAAAATTACTTTGCTTCCTAACTGTCCTAAAACTTGGATAGTGTATCATGTACCTTAATAATATTCTGTGGAAAACATATGACTTTGACATTAGAAGAAACATCAATTAACAAAGAAATAATGTTGTATCGAAAATAGAATAATTCCTTTTCTTTTAAAATACCAAAAAATATACCCATCTCCACTCAGTACTACAGTATCAGGCGTAAATTAAAATCAGTCGCAGATCCAAGAAATTTTAAGACCAATAATAATAAATAATCGTGGAGTTTACCGAGTAATAAGACAGTGTGAACGCAGTTTCTGTTAAAACTTCCAGGTGTTTATGTAATACCCCTTGTAATTTTATACAATTCTTACCTAAACAAGAAAATGTCGAATACATACAGATTGCTGTGGAGCCAAATTTTGCGAGTATCTAGAAATTATAAAACTATTGATAATAAAATTACAGATCGTGTTTCAAACTTTCCTAGGACAACAAAACCCTATATAATAGGATTTTCACTGTTTACTTGGCTCGGATTCGACAAAAAGTTGACTGCAGAAGATGAACTTATTCACACCATAAAACATTGTGTATTATTTATCCAAAAGAATGAATTAGAAAAGGCAGAACAGCTACTCCATGTAGCATTGAGACAAGCTCAGCAAATCCATCATCAATTTGGAATTACTTATGTATATGATGTTATGGCAAATTTAGCTCTACAGAGGGAACAATTAGAAAAAGCAAAGAATCTATTTATTGCAGTAACACAAAGAATTATGACAGACGGTGCTACAGAAGATGATCCTAGAGTGATACATCTCAGTGTTAAATTAGCAAGAGTCAGCCATCTGCAAAAGGATTACACTACTGCACAGATAGGATATGACTGGTGTTTGGAGAAACTACAGCAATTATTAGAAAGAGATCCTTCAGATAATAATAAACAACTATTAGCCATGGCTGAAGATTGGTATGGACGGCTGTTCCTAGATGTTGATAGATATGAAGATGGCTTAAGGCTCATGAAGACTTCCTTAGAAAGGATGAAAGAAGTACCTGACATTGAAAAAGAACATTTAGTCATTCAGCTAAATGATATTGGAACTGTGTGTGATCGCCTTGGTCACGCAGATGAGAGCATAAAATATTTTAATGAAGCCATTGAAATGGCAAACTCTCTGGAGATGGAAGATTTAGGAACTATGTATGTAAATTTGGGCAGGGCTTACATGAAAAGACAACTGCTAGATGCAGCTAGAAAGTCTTGTGGCCATGCATGGAAACTGGGAGTAATGGCCAAAAACAAAGAAGTCAAACAAGAAGCTGAAATGTGTATCAAACAAATAAACAATCTTTTATAGACATTTTTTTATTGAAAAATAGTGTTGGCATGTTTCACTTATGATGATAATGTACAATAGAAAGTAAATAAAGTGAACTAAATAATAAATCTCAATATTTCCACACCTTTTGACAAAAATTGTGGCACAAAATTAATACACTTTTTAAACTTAAGGTCATACATTGCAAACAAAAACTTGTAACAAAGTATACCTACTACTATTTTATTTTATTTATACAGCACTTTCTTTTGTGACACTGAAAGGTTCAGACACAATTTCTGTTTTGGTGTCTGCAATAAGCACATCTTTTACTGGGCGGTCATTGGCAGCAGTGACAGTTTTTTCAATCTTGCGAACAACATCCTGTGAACAAACAACATTGTCATTTATAATACAAACAAGTTTACTTGGAAAAAGCTTTCCCTGGAACTTCATTCTAAAGAATGATAAACATTACAGTGTTTACCATTTTTTGTTTGGTTCTTATTTCAAAATCAATGCTAATTGAAACCGAACATGTACTGAGTTGGTATCAAGAATATTCATAAAATTTATTTATGATTAACATATTTAACTACATATATTTTAAATATACACAAGTAATAATAAAAACAACTAACTAATTATAGTTCAAAGTATGGTGTTGAAAATCTAAATGTCAAGTCAACTAATAATGTGCCCCAAAAGTCTGGCAGTAATACCACGCTGTATGGCAATGCTTATCCTCTGTCCAAGGTTAAGTGCCAACCCTGTGAAGTGTCAACAAACCCCCCAATACTAAAAATATTAATTAAAAATCAAGGTGGGTTAAAATGTTCTTGAGCTCCATAAACCATAACTGAAACTATTGAACATCCGAAAAAAAAAAACAGACTGATATAAAAGTTTCAGATAAATAATAACTATATGTATATTGTATAGATTATAAAGTTATTAAGTTTACTATTTGTTTATTATCGAATCAGTGAAAACTGATTGTTAAAACAAACGATAATAGATATGATAGTTGTTAGACTAGAAGTGAAAGTCAAATCCCGCTATTCATATTTTACTTGTATAATTCTAATATCCATTTTTAACTGAAACTTTTCGAAACTAGCAGACAATCCAAAATCATTTCATATCCATAACTCCATAACATTCGTGATCTAACACATCTATCTTCTATAAATAAATAAAATGTATGTGTCTAATTGTAATATCAACATAATTTTTTTTTTTTAATGCATATTAAAGCCTATAACAAAATGTAATTTTTTTTGTCTGTTTGTTCTGGTTAGTATCCGAAACGGAATCGCTGGACCTATTTTGACGGAACTTTCATTGTAGTTCATTTTTAGAAAAAGAATTAGGGTACCGCGTAAAAAAAATATTGAAATTGTGACCAAATTTTCTGTTTTACAAGCCATTGTGCTTTCGACGAGTCTGACGAGGTTGAAGTCGCGGGCAACAGCTACTTAAAAATAGGTATTTCTATCTTTCTGAACTCGCGTGCATATATAGATTATTCGTAATCGATAGGTACATTTCTTGATATTTTTTCCATTTGTGTTTACACAGCTGTATAATAACAATTACTTTATTAAACAATTTAGTAGTAATATTAAGGAAAGATTTATTATTTAAATCGGTAGGTACTCTTACCGCTCAGGGCGTTTTTTGGGCCCCTGACTTACAGTAGAGGTATACCTGCTGTATTTTTTTTAAGTTGTTATCTTTTGACTTCTCCCGCTCTAGGGTGGAGTGGGAGTGTCAGAATTAACCGACTAAACCACACTTGTGTCCTTCAGTTGCCCTTTGCGTTCCCCAGTTAGAGGATGTATGTACCTACATATTAGAATACAGATTTACCTACAAAAAAAAGATCCAAGATTTTTCTTACCATGCCTTCCAAGATTTTTCCAAAGACAACGTGCCTGCCGTCGAGCCAAGGAGTCTTGGTGGTGGTTATGAAGAACTGGGAGCCGTTGGTGTCTTTACCAGCGTTGGCCATGGACAGCCAGCCAGCGCCATAGTGGCGGAGTTTGAAGTTCTCATCTTCGAAACGTTCGCCGTAAATGCTGCGTCCTGTAGTTAAATTAAGTTTATTTATATGAGCAGTAACAAGATTGTTACTATGCAGGGGATAAAAACAAGTTTGTTCATATCATTACCTATATTATATTTATCTGGTCTAACATGATAAACTTTGGATAGATAAGGATTTAAGTACTCTCATAAGACATGCCTACAAATAACTTGTGAGTGATATCGATGTAATGCTGTCGTGTTATCACTTTTATTATGACTAAGTAAAGCATGTAACTTTCTTGTGTTTAATTTGTTGCCATAAACTGTTATTGCCAATTAGAAAGGTGACCATAAAACTAATTGGAAGTTTATAAATCCAATTTTCACGGACATCGGTTACATAACACGTGAATTGTTAAAACAATGGCAAACATCGTGTTTTAAAGCCTATTGTTTTTTACAAGGTTTTGTTTTAGACTTTTTGTTTTTCCAACAAGTCAATGAAAAGTCTCGTAGATTGGCCATTGTGTGGGTTATCCAGCACCATAACTTACCACCAGTGCCATCGCCTTTAGTAAAGTCTCCTCCCTGAATCATGAAGTTCTCAATGACTCTGTGGAACTTGCTGCCCTTATAGCCTTCACCCGGTGGTTTCTGTGCCAACTGGAAGAAGTTTTCAGTAGTCTTGGGGACAGTCTTTCCGAATAAACCAATGACGATGGTGCCAATATCTTCATCTCCCAGCTTCATCACAAAGCTGACCTGAATAATAATAATAAAACAATTACCTACTTCACTTATTAAAAAAAATCCTAGTGGTCTGATAAAAAAAAGTTATAACTATCAAGATTAATATTTAATAATAATATAAGTAAAATACGCCGTTTTAAATTATGGCCAGACGGTTTAAAAAACGATGCTATTTCCTAATACTGTTACGCTGTGGCGACAGACGTTAATTAAAATATACAAAAAATATTTTATACCATGCGTACGCAAACATGTGAACTCACATACGCAAGACACCCAAACAAGGAACACCTGTCTAGTAGGCTACAAATATATGTTCTTTGCGAGAATCGAACCCGCGAACCGCAGCGCAACAGATCATCGCTCAACCCATGCGCTAACCATGCCGTCAATTGTACAGTCAGGGCTCAAAAGTGCAAATGCACTCTACCAACACTAAAGTATGTAAAATTTCTTTGTAAAAGAGGGTCAATCGATCATTACCCATTTAGTTTGTAGCATAGAATCTAAAGTATTGAATAAACTAGTTGCAGAACACTGGACTTTTAGACAGTTTAGCATTGTTAGAGTGCAACTGCACTTTTGACCCTTGACCGTACATAATGTTGGCTGAATTTAATTGGATTAATTCTTTTTTGTATGTGTGATCTGCTTCAAACAAAAAACAAAAAAAAAGTAATTTCCGACCGAAACGCGAAAAATTGTTGCAGTAGTATTGTCAATAAGTACCTACTAAATCTAATTATACCGACAATCTATAAGGGTGACTGGTAATTAGTGAACGATACTTAAACACGTGATTGTAGTCATGATAACAAACAACTTATAATATGGGACCACGTGTTTAAGTATAGGACACTAATTTACCAGTCACCCTTTAAGTATAATCCTGTATTCTATACAATAAGTCCACTCATAAAATATATACGAAAATTTTTTGGCCGAAATTCCTGCCGAGACCAGTTGTTTTGCCCCATACTTGGCTTAAACCGAATCTGAACCTTCAGTCAGGAAAAGAAGTAGATTTGTGGTTGCGCTGAAACAGCTAAATACAACCAAGTAACGTAGAGAAGTCCGAGTTCGACTCGCGTACGATGAGTTCCGTACATAGCAGAAATTAACAAAAAAAAATACATTTTTGTTGTATATGTATGGGTATGGGCGCTCCACTTAAATATTAATTTTATTCTGGTTTTAGTATTTGTTTTTAAAGCGACAACAGAAATACATCATCGGTAAAAATGTCTACTGTCTAGCTATAACGGATCATGACATACAGCCTGGTGACAGACATATGGACAGTAGATTCATAGCAATAGGGTCCCGTTTTTACCCTTTGGGTACGGAACCCCAAAAAAATAGCTGTATTTATATGTAATGTAATTATATATTCTATACAAGACTACTGATGCAAAGCCATTACAATCCACCAATGACATAGTTTGTTATCAGTGACTTCAAAAATGTCCTGTATGATATCTTATAGTTTATTCAAATGTAAAATATGATAAGTAGAAAACATTTTTGCTGTGTCATGGAATAAATTCAAGTTTATAAGCCCTTGCCTGTAATTCAGCTTCCCTTTTTTAGCTGACCTACATTTTGACAATTCAAAAGTATGTGAAAACAGTTTATTCTGAAATAAACATATCTGATTTATGTGAGTATCTGAATTACAATACACAACACATGTAGTACATTTAAAAGAGACAAAGGGATATAGACTGGAACAAGTTGCCAAAGCTCAATGTTATTTTTATCTTCTATATCCTTTTGTTGACAGACTTCAAGGTCAGAATTGAGTTTTTTTGTTTTTTTAATTTAATTAATTATAGGAGGAAACATAAACTGTTCATTTTCTTGACACATAAGCATGATTATGTTCCAATTGTATAGGCCAATCACAGCTCTACACATAAACACTGCCACATGGCAATGAAACAGCTAAATAAACAAAAGAAAAATTATCTACATCCTGTTAAGTAGGTATATTATTTGTCAATTGATTTAAAAATAATTATAAAGATTGTTTTATTAAGTTTGGAATTTCAATTCAGCATATTTATATTCTATAAATTGTTATATTGTCATTGTATTTTATAATGTAATTTTGATTCAGGTTTTGTCCTAGTTCAAGATATGATCTACTTGCATAAAAAAATTCATCGAAACCTGTTCAGCATTTGTTAAATAGAATTCAATTTCATCACTATTTTAAACTACTTCTTATAGGATAGTAAGTAGTCACAGAAAATAATTCTGACTTAAAAAATTGCATTATTATTCTTAACAGGATACAAGGAACTATAAAAATAAATTGAGTACGTGTATTGAATAGCTAACAGTAACATGAGCTAATAAAAAAAAGAATACTTTGGGCAAAAGAAACTTGTAGCGTCATCACAAAAGGTCACCGACCGATCATCGGCATACACGAACTTTGTGAAGGAACTATTTGATTTGCACACAGTAATATTATAACACGATTGCTCCAATTGAATGACAATAGCTGGTCTACAATACAACAATACTAACCTTGTGAGTTACTTTGGGTCCTTTGGGAGCATCTTCTGAATGTGCAGCGGAAATAATCAGAAGAAGACCAAGAGCTGCTGCGAAAGCGCTCATGATTAAAATAAGTTTTGTCCTTTTTCTTAATATTTTTACGAATTAACCCTAACTGGTAGGATGTTGAGAATTTTTATTTAATTTATTTGGACGGATCCAAGACTTCTTGCTTCTTCGCTCGCCGAATAATGAACACGCCGCCAACACGCAACGACAGCGAATCGGCTCGGTTCGGTTGTGTTGTCAGCGTTGTCACTTATCTTAACTGTCAGTCACTGCGCTACCGCTGTCAAATCTCTAAAAACCACGTCATGTCTTACCAGTAAGAAATATCCACGGAATTAATATGTACAGCGCGGATTGCAAAACACAAAATTGTGACTGAGGTGGAATTCGCACGAGCGTTGGCGAGTGTGTTATGGAGCCGAGGCCTGCAGTGAATTTGCACGAGTAACCAACGACGTTATTCAATACAGTGTCACTTATTTCCAGGGATGATGTGCGCCTCGTGAGGGTCGACGCGCGCCCATAATAATACGATAAACAATTTTATTACATTAAAATTGTGGCGGGGGCGAGCATGCGCACTTTTCTGCACTAGTGCGGAAAACAGTCAATTGTGTGCCAAAAAAACTGATCAGAACGGGATTTCGATTAAGTGTATTGAAAATATTTCTTTTAAATAATCTTCAAACAATTTGTAGAATATTTGTTTTTAACCGACTTAAAAAAAGGAGGTTTCTCAATTCAATCGTATACATGCTTTTTTATGTTTGTTCGCGGATAACTCCGTCATTTATGGACCGATTTGTAAATATTTTTTTTCTTCTTAAAGGGTATACTTAACTCTCTTCCTCCAATTATTTTTAATGGTGCCGTCATCCCCATTAGTTCTAGCGTAAAAGATCTCGGTTTGCATATTGACTCGACCCTTGGTTGGGAAAGTCAGGTTTCCAGTGTCTGCCAAAGAGTCAACGGGACTCTGCGGTATCTGTATCGTCTGAGGAACTTTCTGCCTGTGAGGACGTAGACTATGCTTGTGCAAACTTTAATTTTCCCTGTAGTCGACTATGGTGACGTGTGCTACTTTGACCTGAACGCAGTGTTGCTGGACAAACTAGACAGGCTTCTTAACAACTGCATCAGGTTCATATTTAACTTGAAAAAATATGACCACATCTCGAGTTACAGATCCGAGCTGAAATGGATGCCGATTCGCCAGAGAAGAAGTCTGCGAGCACTGACTACTCTTTACTCTCTACTCAACTCACCCACTCCTCCTTCTTATCTTATTTCCCACTTTCAATATCTTTGTTCTTCTCACGCTAAGAATCTGCGTTCTTCTAACAATCTTTTATTGCTTTGTCCTTCTCATACTTCTGATTTTGTTCACTCTTCCTTTCATATACAGTCCATACTTCTGTGGAATGTGCTTCCTCTCGACATCAGGATGGCCACCAGTCAGTATGCATTCAAGCGGAAGTTGCGGAATTATTTTCTTCACAGATAGCGAAGTCGTCTCATAAACCCCTTTCTTTCACTTTATATAAATGTATGTATATGTAGGTATATATTATATTAAATATATATGTATGTGTATTTTATTCATATAGATATATTCAGATAGATATTTGAACCCTTGTTTTCTTAATAATCTTTTGTTTTTTTTTTTTATGCACCTGCCATGATTTCTCTTCACCACCCTTGGTTGACTGGTAGAGAATGCCTAAGGCATTAAGTCCGCCTGTGTACCCTTGTGTTGCATAAAGTTCTAATAAATAAATAAATAAATAAATACTTTTAGATTGGTCCCATTATTTTCAAAATCCAGTTGTAATGATCGGATCCATGAGGAATCGAGGGAACTCCTCAAATATTACAGGCAACTATATAGTGATTTTGGTATTTTTATCGAGGACTTAAGTATTTACAGTTAATAAGTAACATTTGATGAAGTGGAACTGATGAAGAAGACCAGAAATGGCCAACGGAATTTCATACTTGCATAGATATCAAAATGAAGATAGTTATGCGACTGTGAAAATACAAATAAATAAATGGTTCTGAATAGTTATGTTGAAAATGGTATCATCAAAGTGACCTGATGATGATGATGGAGCCGGAAGATAGCCACCGGAACTCCGTAATAAACCAATGTATCTTAGCCGTGTTTGGGCTTGTTAGAATTGTCATAAGATGCACTTTGGCTAAAAGGTACTATCAAACTGGTCTGATGATTGAGCCGGAAGGTGGAAGGTAGACACGAGAACTTCATAATAAAACAATGTATCTTAGCAGCGTTTGGGTTTATTGGAATTATCATGAGACATAGGCACTCTGGTTATAAGTGCAAGTGTGAAATAAAAAACTTTTTCCAAAAAAAATATAACCGACTTCATTAAATAAAAAACACGTTTCACAAATTTCGGAAGTCGGTGTTAAATAAGAAACAAACAATACCGAGAAACACCGACTTCCGAAATTAAAGTTATTATAATCCATAATTATAATCTCTGAAGCTACGGTTCGAATTTAAAATAGTACATTTTGATACAAGTGGGGAAAGTTTGTCATTGCAGCCGAGGTGAAATTCACCCGAGCCGTACAGGTGAGGGTGTTATGGAGCCGAGTGCTGTCCCCACGTGTATCAAACGACGTTTTTCAATACACTTACGACGAAATACGATGAAAAATCCACCAATAATTAATCTGTCTTCCATCGGAAAATTACGACGCAGTTTTGTTCATTTTGTACTGAAGAAAATTGTGAAATTGTGAATTGTGAAATTGTGTTGTTGTTGTTGTGTTGATATGTCCTATATTTGTTGTTTATGCGGTGTACAATAAAGAATATATAAATAAATAATATAAATAAAATTTTCCAAAGTTGTCTAACAATTTGGTTTTAATTTGATGGCAGCAGGCTATCGCAAGTATTTTTTACCTCAATCACATAATCTGGCGGCGTAGCATCTAAGGGATTCTCTTCAAATCATCTTTTTCACAACTACCACAAATGAATAGGTTAGTTAATAGTAGAGGTGTACTTTTTTCCCGCGCGTAAACTTTGCAGCTTTGTAGGCTGAAGGAGAAGCAAAGTTATCAAACCGTACACATACATCCTTATATTAAAAATATAAAAATTCAAATATTTTTGAATTTAGAACACAGATACAGTTCATTTGTTGGTATTAACAAATTATTGTTTACGTAATCATGTCTTTTTATTATATACTGTTCAAAAACACAATTTACATTAAATATTAAAACCTTAAAAATATCCGCATCTTTGCTTTAAAAAAATAATAATAATCACTCTCGATCGTGACGAAATAGGAATGAAAAAAGCCCTTGTTTTGATAAATTCAAAAAAAGCACGCGGGTGATAAACATTGCCATATCGAATCTAATCGTAGTGCGATAAGAGGCAGTTTTCGAGTAAGTGTATTCAAAATTCTTTTGTGTCGGATTACCCGTTCGAAGACATGAATTAAATCGAAGATATGTGACATCCACCAATCCGAGTCCAAAGAGGAAATGTCTTGTGTAGAAGAGGCCAGAGTCCCAACAGTGGGAACATTGCAAGGCCGATAATACTAATGCTAAAAAAACCCATTCATCCAGAAAGGAACACCACGCTACGATTAGACCAGAGACCAGAGAGTTACCAAAGTCGTGGGTGGTGTGATAATTTTTTGCATAATCTTTGGGTGTAACCAGCGGGAATAGCTAGCTGTAGAATGTTTTTTGTTTGCAAAGCATTTTTGTATAATTGAATATTTTATACTTTTGTTCACATTAAATATTTCCTTTAACTTCTGACATTTGAATGATAGGTAAAGTTGAAACTACTATTTCCGCGGCATTGTACACAAGTATTTCTAACCGACTTCAAAAAAAGGAGGTTCTCAGTTTGACCTGTATGTATGTAGGTATGTTTGTCCGCGATTATCTCGCGTTTGGCTGAACAGATTTTTATACGGTTTTTATACGGTTTTTAGGAGAATATTTGTCACATTTAGGAGAAGGTTTTGGAATTCTAATTGACTTAAAAAAAGGAAAATCTCAGTTTTTAGAAATGGCATGATGATTTGATAATGCAACCGAATGGCGGAGGGTATCTTTTTATGTTTGACTAAGAGTTACTACAACTAAAAGGTGTGAAATATACTTTTTCATTACTCATACGCTGAAAGTCGGTCTAAAGTTGCCTGAGGAGCGGGTTGAAAGTAATACTTTTCGTTCCTAGGGAGAATCACTTTCAACTGACAGCTCTCAAATTTAAAAAAAAAAAAAAACTAGTTCTATCTTCCCATTTCTATTGATCTATGTCTCAACTTTCTATACAGCTAGTCATTTACAGCGCGATGTAAAATTGAAATTAAGAGATAAATATCAATATATATTTTTTTATTAACATAATTATTTATAATTTACTTTCAATTAATTTTTTAAAACTAACATAGATATGAGAAATAGTTACCAGTTTTCACTGATTAAAATGAAAAATAATGGCTGAATAGCCGATTGACCACCAAAAAAAAAAAAAATGGCGGGAAACTAGATGTAGAATTTTGTTTATTGGTACTTTACTAAATCTTTGATGTAAGTAATTTTCTAATTACACAATAATCAGATTCAGTTAAGGATTCAACGCCTGAGGTTAAACCTTTTACGGCCTAAATTAAAAGAAACATACCTAAAATCATACGACGACCATTGACGACGACTCAGGTATTTATTTTTATTTTCCTTTTATTCGTAATGAAAAGCAGTGTTTACCTTGGGTTAAAGGCTTATTTAGTTTCACTCCTAGGGTAAAAATGTACTATTTTTTTTAATTCTTCAAAAAACAAAACAAAACAGCGCAAAATACTAATTACTTTAATTTCGGAAGTCGGTGTATAATTATAAAGAGACCAAACTATTGTAGAAACTCCGACTTCCAAAATTAAAATTATTTTGCACTTTTCTGTTTTTTTTTTTTACCATAGGAAATCATCAAATGACTCCTCCCATTCAGAGTGGAGCGAGAGCGAGTGTCCACATCCCTTCCCCACGGAAGAACTTAACTTCTGATTTGAAGGTAGCGAGGGAGTGGCAGTGGAAAAATAAAGAGAACAATAATTTTATCAGAAATTTAATAACTATTGGGAATCAACATTCAGATGAGTAAATTATTTTCACCTTAAAGACAATTTCTTAGTGGTCCATAAAGTAAAACCGACTCCCTAAACAGTTGCTCTGTTGGTTGGTATTGACGCACTTTTGATGATGGAACTAAAAACTTGATACTTCGAATAATGTCTCCATCGCATTATGTTATCTTTACTAAAACTGCGTTTAAATCTTGCAAAGGTACGGTTTCTTATGAAAGTTACGCATTTGCGCAGGCGACCAGGAAGTTGAGATCATAACTTAGTTTGATTAAGTAAATCATAATCCGACTCTCCACGCCGGTACACGTCTGAAATGAAGATATCTTCAGTTTAGAACAGATAATAAATGTAATATTTAAAGATAAAAACTGTGGTGGTATTTCATGAAATAGGTACACTTTTGCTGACCATATTATGATTTGTATTGACTGAATCAATAAATAGAAATGAAGTAAAACAACAAACTTATTTGAAGCGATGAGACATGCTCTCTCTTATCTCTCATATACAGCTAATTTTGTAAGTCGCTGGCGGACTAAAGTTCACTGTTCATGCCACCATAGTTGACTGTCCACGCCATTATAGTGGCTCAAAATGGATGATCTGCACTGCAGGTTACGATATAATATACCTACAGCTGCAGTAAATGGAAGATCTATAATTATTAACTTACAGTTTCTTAATGTTCTCGACATTATTCACATTCGATTCAATTTTACTATCTTTACTATTTATCATCAAACACCATTGCTTGATGGGCTTTTGAAAATTCAGTAATGCGTGGTCGCTAGAATCCTCATAATCTTTTGGTGTCAGATTTTCTATATTGTCGAGATTACTGTCGATATCATTACTTTTATGGATTCCTCGTTGAACGTCTTCACTGTAACATTTTCTAACAAAACTGAAAACAAACTTTGCGTAAGTTATTATATTATACGTCAACAGAAATGTCTTAGGTAGATACTATTTAAACAATATAATTACAGAATGTCTATTTATATTCTTACCGAACTTCATCATGACTTTGAGATTGATGAACGAAATCTTTTGCAGAATAATCCAACTTATCTGAAACCACATTACAATAATGATAACTTATGATCAATGGGGCAAAAAATGTTAGCTAAATCAATAAAAAATGTGAACGTATATTGTAAGATTAAGTAAGGGCTTGTTTACAGAGACGCGGCGCGTTGGGCGGTCGTCGTACATTGCTATATCTTAGTGTTTGCGCGTGCGATGACGCGGCCCGCTACTGCAATGAACGACGGACGCCAAACGCGCCGTGCAACGCGCCGCAACTCCGTAAACAAGCTCTAATTGTAATTGTACTAGTAGTCGACGTAGAAACAGGGGCGTAGCGTGGACTAGTTTAGACACGGGCGAATCAGCGAGGTCTTTTTCTTCCATAAATTCGAAAACGAGATTACGAGACAGCTCCAGTCCCAACTTCGCGTTCGACCACATATCGTCGGTAACTATAAGGTGAGAAAGGGGTTCAAAGAGAGCCTATCTATTATAAAAAAAAACCCTCGTTCTTAAGAAGCGAGGGCCTACATCGCCTACGCCTAGCTACACTGCATAGAAAGTGCTATTCCCGGGATTCTGAATTCCGATTCTGAATTTTATTTCTTTAATATGTAAGTATATTAAACAGATTTTTCATAAAAATGTCATGTAAGGGTACTAAGACGAACTGAGAGTAGTGTAATTGCGTAAATATATATGTATTACGGCTGCCAATCGTATGTAAATCAACATTAAATTTTACGCTCACCTGTAAAATGCAAAAAAAAACATATGTTTCAATTTCTCGGGCGACATTGGAGCATAATCCCCTTATTTTAATTAGTAGGTATTGTGTTCTTACCGGTGTTACTTCTATCAACTTTATCATTTCCATATTTTCTTCCACTAGTGCTTTTTCTTAAACAGTAAGAAGGATGTTCCTCCCTTAGTTCTGATTCTGCCTAGATCAAATAAAAAATACAAGTCCTAGTCAAGTTCCAAATATATACTCTTAAACGTAGTGCTTACATTTTCTTTGCATAATGTCTCGACTTGCTACTGCTGCCAGCAAACGGTTATTTACTGCTATAAATAGCAGTAAGTAACTATTTGCTGCTATTTATAGGAGTCAATAACTGATTGCTGGCAAAAAATAATAATAAGTAAACACACACTTAAACAAAATATAATATGCAGAAATCATCATCATCATCATCATCATCATCAGCTTTTTAATGTTCCCACTGCTGGGACACAGGGCTCCTCTCTAAGAGAGGGATTGGGCCATAATTCACCACGCGGGCCCAGTGCGGCTTGGTGAATGTCACATGTCTTCGAATTTTTGGTTCTAGGACATGTTTCCTCGCAATGTTTTCCTTCACCGTTTTGAGAGCAGTGGTGATGAAATAAATTACACAAAGTAATGCGCCTGGCTGGGTTTGAACCCGCGACCTACAACTCGTAAGTCGGGGCCGTTACCACTCGGCCACCACTGCTCTAATATGCAGAAATATTGTTGCTTAATTTAATTTTCGAAATGTATTGAAATTATATAAAGAAAAACTACCTGAGCTAATTTCATAACTTTTCTGTTAGCTCGCCATCTGTCGATTGCTTTCTGTTGCTGCTCTTTAAGGTGGACGTACTTTGAATACCATTTGACGTGCGAAATAATTTCTTCTTCACGTATACCTGAGGAGTTTAAAATACTTATCATTTTAAGAAACTTAAATATGTTCATCAAGATAAGATTACCGATCTACTTAAAGTCAAACTAACTCAACACATTAGGAAAAAATTAAACAGGCCTTGAGTCTAGTTTAAGCAATAGTCTCCCACAATATAATGCCCCTTCTGTAATGTTACTGTAGAAATAAGGCTAGCAATTAAAAATAATACTCTGTAGAAAATAAACTATTTTTATTATAAAACAATAAACGTCTAGTACATGATTCGAGATTTAAAGGGAAGCTAATATAAAAATGCGTCACCTTGTAATTTCGGAAGAAGTTCTAACAGAAACGAATGAAATGCTGAAGAACTTTCCACGAGGTTTTCCATTTCTTCAGAAGAAGTATCTAGTTGAGATCCGAAATATTTTTTCCAATAGTTTACAAATATATTATGGTGATATTCATTCCACCCTCCATAACGGTTTGCACTGTTCATCATAAATTCTTGGAACTGTTGAACTTCCTATAAATCAATAGGTACAGTTTGATTGAAATCCGGCGAAGGCAGTTGCCTGCTTCGAAAGTAATGTAACGAAACTATAATGTTTAGTCAGATGGACCAAAAGGACAGCTATATTAATGATTTATTGTCGCGAGACATTGTTCATTAACAGCTGGGCAATGTCCAGCGCTGTTTAGCTAATAAAAAATCAGAATATAGCGTCTATGTTAGGCAAACTTTTAATTTAGCCAATTCAACTTGTAATCCGATCATCCATATGTCAAAGAAGGTATTTGTTGGCATACTTGATATTACTCAGTAATTTACTCGACACTGATATAGTATACTGATGGACGGAGCGAAATCATACCTCTGATAATATATAATGTACTAGCTTTTGCCCGCGGCTTCGCTCCCGGTCTACCCTACTTCACCCTACTCTACCCTACCCTACTGTACCCTACTCTACCCGACTCTGCCCTACTCTACCATACTCTACCCTACTCTACTCTATACATTAGTATGAGCAGGTTTTGTATTTTTTTTTAAAGGGTATAAAAAAGAAATTGTCCTCCTGGTTCTAAGCCATCTTCCCACCAATTTTCATAAAAATCAAAAACCAGTTCAGCCTTTTAGTTATAAATAGTGTAACTAACACGACTTTCTTTTATTTAAATAGATTAGAAGAATACTCACTAAACACTTGAATGGGGATGTCATAATCGTCCTAACAGGACTCGGCACAATCTCGTTGTATTTAGCTGTTCGGATTCTTGGCTGTCTTTTGAACTTATTGAATGAAATTGGGTTTTCATTAATCTGAAATTATAATATTTATTCAATAACACAGTACCGCCTAAAGGAGAGTGGGACTTCTGGGCCAAAAATGTAAATGATTGAGATATGCTTTTAAAAACTAGTTACATAATTCTATTTCAAAATAGAAAAAATCTAGCCCTAGTTGAAGTGAGGAAAATGAGATATCTAAAAAATAAGTTTTAGTCATGAGTAACCTATTTTAGGTTAGGTATACAATCGAAAAATAGTTTATTCCAAGGACTAACTCCTTGGAATAAACTATTTATCAATTGTATGATGTATTTTTTTAAATTTTTGTTAACAAGACTTATATTCTACTCCTTTCTACTTTTCTACTCTATGTATGATTAGTCGTAGACATGGGCTTTTTTGGCTTTGAGTACATACGGATATTAATCCGATATCAGACTTCAAAATAGACTTTCTGTTTTTAGATATTCGGTTTTAGTAACGCCTAGCCTAACAATAAACCATAAAATAAAATATAGCAGTATTCTTGTAAATATTCTTAAGCACTAAAAATAAGATGATATTGTTTGCTTATTTCAATGTGCAATAGATTTTCATAAAAATCTAAATTGAGCGATTCGCACTGTCTTTTTTATTTCGCGTTTATATAAAGAGAAAAAGCGAATTTTTACGCATTGGTCAGTTTGACTTTGGCTATACACAAAATTCATTTGACCTTTCTCAGCTCCAGCTACATCTACGTTTCCAGTGCTATTATTCGTCGATTGTGATTAGTTTGGTTGTTTATATCGTTTAGCTTGGCTAGGCCGGTTTTATAAATCTGATTTTCTAGACCGAGAAAACGATAAAAATGTGTTTGAAATTGACTTTTAAATTCGTTTTTATATATCGAACACATGCCTAGTCACTCGTCTCGTATTCTTCGGTTACTTGCGGTATAATGACTAGTAGTTGCAACCTCTTCCGTCACGGCATAGGACGGAAGAGGTTGCAGCTAAACGGCATAGAGTTATTATGTCGATGAGATATACTGACATAATATAGAAATGTCACTAATAAAAAGCTATTTTAAAATTCCTGTTTTCCATAAAGGCCATTAATGAAAAGTTGAAGTTGAAATATAATTGTTGTTATTGAACTGCATCTAGAGTGTAGAGTATTTTCTACACACCATCTAAGTACTCCAGATTAAATGCTGAAATGCACTATGTCGACGACCTATGTATGTTGAAATGATATTGTCAGTGATTTCTCTTAATGGCGCCACAACCTGTAAGTATAATCACGCCACATTTTATTATTAACCAGCATCTACTACGATGCACCGTTTCCTTTCTCCACGATATTAACAAATAAAAATATATTTTTAGAGAACATTGATATTATTTACATTTTACTAAATTATTTTTTGAATAAACTATTATTCCCATGTTTCAGGTAATCGATAGTGACTACATTTATCAACCTAACTGGGACTTTGCTCAAAGGTCGTCTGTTGATGAAACAATACAAACCGGCCACAGTTGTATTGGTCTCCACTGTGGTCGTTCTCTTGCATCACGAATCACTACTTCATGCAACTCGTGAATCGAGAATTTATAATTTTATTCAATTGTTGATTATGCCTCGAAACGGAAATTCTTGGTTTGCATGGTGTTTATGAAAAAAAAAATTATATGTAAACTGTTTTATTATAAATTAAATATGACCCTTTGCTTTACCATTGCCATTTGGGAACGCGATAATCATGGTGGTAAGTCCCTTCTTTGAGGAATGGCTGGAGAGGCGTCACGACGTCGAACCTTCCACGTGCCATAGGTCCTCCCCAGATATGGTAAATTCGAGAGGTACCTGTACCAAATTCAGATGGAAGAAACGCCCGGGTCATCATTGTGCGGACCACCCGAAAAACAGGACAGAGGGGACAAGCAGTGGTCGCCTCCTTCTGCGCAGCAGTAATAATAGCGAAGGAGACTGCGGCAGCCTGAGGAAATAGAGACTCTCACACCCCAGCCACTGAGACCCTGACCCCGACTACCAGCCAGGAGGATGATGAGTAATGGGTAATTCGCTTTCCGGCCGTCTACTAACCGTCCAGACCGAGTCCGAGACGCCGACGACCGTAGTATTTCACACGCGCGCCTCATAGAGATGTTAGCAAAACCGTAGAAGCCCAACAAGCCCGATGTCCGCTGGGGTAGCGGATAGTTTCTGAAAACGGTTCCAGAAATAAGTGTAAGTGAAGGACAGAGACGTGGTTTTAGAAAGTATGTCTGACTCGCCACTTTATTCTAGAGCTTTTTCTTTGTGGTAGGTAAAATCATTCAAAGACATCTCCCGCCCTTGGGCGGAGCAGGAGATAGCGTCAGACTCTTACTGACTAAAAACCTACCCCGTTCCTTCATTGCCTTAGTTCTGGGGCCCTGGTATGCATTTTCGTACTTCCCCAAGGCTCTGCTGGGGGGGCTACAGTTTGCTGACAACTCCTTGAGGCGCGCGAGATCAGTACGCGCCATCAACGACTTGTTCTCGGTTCAGACTGTTACCGGACGGAAAGACAGCGAGCTACCCATTGCTCGCCGTCCTCAAGCCTGCGCTAACGGTGGCCGGAAATTGGGTTCAGAATCCCAGCGGTGGCGGCAGTGTGGGCGCCGTTGCCTGATGCGGTCGGCCTCCTCCTCTACCCTAGAGCTGGAGAAGTCTTTTGATAATTTTCCACCTCAATAAAAATACAACCTTACCCTAAATATATGAATGATGGGTTGTTTAATATTTTTTCATTCTGCAAAACTCTCCATAATAAATAAATACTGTCAATCAAAACTTAATATCTTACATAACCTCACTTTTATTAAATCTCTGATAACTCTTCTCTCTGACTGATAAATTCCGCAGAATTTTCAGCAAATGGTTGAAAATATATTAGCTACTAACTGACATCACTTTCATTTCTTTACTACCCAGGCCCAACATTGTATGAAAGCGTATCTGTCTCCTTTTGACACAAGCGAGTAAAATTCGTGATTGAGACCGAGGCGGTATACACAGCCGACCTGAAGGCAAGGTTATTTTGAAGCCACGAAACTAGAATGTCAAGTGATCATGTGTATCAAACGACCGTTTTCAACACACTCGAAAATAATAAGTAAAACTTCAAAAACATAATATTTAGTAAACATGATTGTGAGAAATAGGTCGCGGTTTTTTTTTTCATTCGCCGTGGTGTTTGTTGCTGATACAATAAACTTGGCTGCACTTTCTCGAATTTGTGAGTAAACAACAACACACGAGAAGAGCGGTTTCGCACTACGTCCGATCCGAATCCGATCAGTCAAAAACCCGCTCCTATTTCACCGCTTTCAGGCACGCAAATGACAGTTTTCCGCACTAGTGCAGAAAAGTGCGCGTGCTCGCCCCCCACCAGAATTTTATTGAAATGAAATAGTTACGGCTACAAAAGTATGGTCCGTAACCATACTTTTACGGGTTCGAATCGGATCCGGATCGGACGTAGTACGAAACCGCTCTAAGAAGTGTTGAAAAAGAAATTAGTCTTTGTCGTTTTCACGCGAACTTGGACCGTGGGTTTTAGTACCTCAAAAATACTTACAGTTGGATGCAATTGTTCCTCAGCGGATTTAAGACAGATTAATTCTGTTTGTAAATACATCTTAAATGCTTTCATAAGGTTTTCCAACTGAAGCGTGCTTTTTTTAAATTCATCTATGTCTGAAATGGTATTCAAGAATCAACAATTTTATCAAACATGCTTACTCTTCATATACAATCAAAAGTCGGCATTCAAAAGTTGCTGCTGTACAGCGTATCGTGGATTCAATTCCTACGGTACAAAATTTGTATGGCCTACCATTTGTTTGATAGCTGTTGTTTCGGGTCTGAGTGTCATAAATGGGAATTTACATGATTGTGATAAATGATATTTATTTTCCAAGTAGGTTTTAAAAACACTTGAACACACGTGAACACACGCACGCACTTGCTACGGTGCAGGAGTAATATACCTAGAACTGGGCAAATTTCTATCTGATATTGACAACGCTCAAATATGTTTGTTATAAAAACCATCAAGAACGTCTACATGCTCACCAAGTGTTTTCAGCGTTTCTTTCGAAGACGTACTAGCCTTAATATCTTGGTATAGTAGTTTTATTTCTATAAATGAATTTGTAGTCTTTCCTAAAAAAGCTTTGAAATCTGAGAATGTTCGGTAACTTGTTGCATCAATTTCTCCGATTTCTACATCTGTGTGCGACTTTGCTGATACACCTTTTTTATTTATTCTTTGTAAAAGTAGACTTTCTTCAATTTGCAATCTTTTCATTTTAGCGGACAGGCTTGAGGTTTGTGTGATATCAGAACAGTTACCGGACTTCGTAGAAGTTAAATCCATCTTTTATTACTAGCCCTGTTTAATAATTGAACAGTTATATTTAGCTATGGGTAAAATATCTATTTACAATAATTATTGATCAAACATTCAATATTTTGAATTTACCCTCGCTTGACAACCTTATCTGGTAACGTTGCCAGACTACAAAATCTTTATATCGATTACGATAACCAAAATCGACTAATAATTTGTTAAGTTTCGATGGCATGGTGATGGGAATAGTTCGGTTTGTTTATCTGAGCTGAGGTTCTGTCATGTCCGTTAGTGGTGGGTCGTTGTCGAATTTTTGACCGACGAAACGCAATCGGTCTTGCGAAGACAGAAACGGTTGTTAAAAACGGTCCTCCTCGCGATTGATTTGAAGA
The DNA here is from genome assembly GCA_958295575.1 of Leucania comma. Taxonomy (NCBI): domain Eukaryota; kingdom Metazoa; phylum Arthropoda; class Insecta; order Lepidoptera; family Noctuidae; genus Leucania; species Leucania comma. The sequence goes on along the minus strand of OY282480.1, from coordinate 11,622,187 downwards.
CGAAACTATTGTTGAATGAACAAGTTGCAGAAAATCTTCGTTGTCGCAACCGCAACTAGTTTGAGGACGGTTTAAGAGTATAGCCATAATGTTCATTTTTCATTGCAAGAACTACTTTGGAAGCAATGACGCGACGAGTGTATAATTGAATTAATGCACTCTCAACCTTATTTCCTTAAGAGTAAGATAACAATTAGCAAGTCTGGTTTGTGCAACGAAGACTGATCGCAGGTCGAAATAACGCTTTCACCTTCGCGTGGCAGAACATTTTTGAAACGATGACGACGACGTGACGATTGTGATAGTTGAATCAATGGTTTCTTGACCTTATTTTTTTTAAAGTAAGATAAGAATTCGCATGCAGTAATTCGAAGACTGGTTAGTTAAACTAAGAATGTTTGGTCGTAGTATGAAAAACGGTTATTCTGTTGCAGAACAAAAAACGGTATTTGAAAATTAAAAACGGTTCGTTGTTCAAACACCCACCGCTAATGTCCGTTTGACTGAAGGCGAATTTTGAGCAAAAAGAGATTTTTGGGGAATGGAAAGTGAAAATACGAGGAAATACTCTAGAAATATATAAAAATGTTCAGTCGTTCGAGATTGTTTTTCACAAAGGCTCTCCCATTACGGGTTAGTACTGTTGGATAAATATGTATTTACATAATAATTCCTACAAAAGTATTGATGTACTTAACCTTACAATATATTGTTTTCAGAATGTTTTTAACGTGGAATATCAAAACAATGCACGAATTGTGTACAGAATAACAGCCACAAGAAGTCGCTCAACAACTCCGCTTAATACTATTGTTATGTTCGTCCCACAACAAGAGGTATTTGATCTTAAATTTTAACACAGCTGAGCTAATCAGTAGAAATAATTTTTGGCTGAATTTAATGTAAGTCCTTAACCAAAAAGTAGATGATGTAGTTATATTTATAAAACTTTCCTGAGCAGAGGATGAATCGGCTAGAGGGTCATCTTTGATAATGTTGGTTTTGTGCTCAGGTAAGAAAGTTTCATCATTCACTTATCTACATTATTGTAATATTAAATCATTACAGGCATGGATTGTGGAGCGAATGGGAAAATTTCACAGGATCTTAGAACCTGGTCTGAACCTTCTGTGGCCAATAGTGGACAAGATAAAATATGTGCAGAGTTTGAAGGAGATAGCCATAGATGTTCCTAAACAGAGTGCCATTACTTCCGACAATGTAACACTGAGCATTGATGGAGTGCTTTATCTTCGAATTATTGACCCTTATTTAGGTAAGACACAACATTATTTTAAATATTGCATCACCTTTCATATATTTGTATGGTCATAAATAGAGTTGTGACTGATATATTAGTATTCGCTAAGATATTAGTGATATTCAATGTAATAATATTTCATATTCACATAATATGTAAGGACCGTTTAACACAGGGTGAACATTATAATGGAAAAGTGCTCTGTGAATATAATATCATTCGGGATTCATTCGATTACCGCGGATCATATTCACTCATTATCACTCAATACTAGCAATATCAAATAGTATCTAGATACAATCTCAAAGTAATATCTGTTTATTGAATACAAATACAGCAGTGATATCTATGTATTCCATCATATTCAGATATCACACTAATACTCAAATATTAGTTTAAATATTACTAGACAAATATATTCATATTAGCTAATAGGTACTGACAAATATCGGTATTAACCCATCTTTAGTCATAAAGACAAATATTGCAAGATGCATTTTGTGAAACCTCATCATCATCAGGGTTGCCACTGTTGGGTATGCAGGATTTGAAATGATTTACACAAATAGAGGTTGAGTATGGAATGATATTTATCTCTTAAAGCTTGCTCCTTTTATACAAAAAATCTTTTTGTATTGTGGGTACATTTAAAATATTCATTTAAACACATAGTAATGATAAATATGTAGGTAGATTTGTTAGGATGACATTCCACTACAATGTTATTTTTTGTGACTATAATCACATTATTTGTTTACATCATGTTAGTTTTATAAAAGAGAGAGTTTGTATATGAAAAGAGTGTAAGAGTGTATATAGTGTAAGTTTATTACTTTTACACTCGGTAAAAGTCATAAGTCTGAATGGATTTGGATGAAAGGTAGCAGGCTAGCTTATATTCTGGATTAACACTTAACCTGTTGAATACCGTAATTAGAGACACAATAGAAAGACAATAGGTGTGCGGACGCCGGCATCCTCTTGGGAAATAATGAATTAAAATGGCTATAATGTGTAAAGGTGGGAAGTAGCAAGTAAGTAGAGTAAAAGAATTGCTTGTCTGTAATTTGTCTGTCAAGTATCTTATACATGATTTTGGAATGTGATTTACACATACAGTACGGCCAACGGATCTCAGCAAGTCTGAAGTTAGGCTCTGCGAACTTTAGCACTCGTAAAAGAATAAATGGTCAGCATTTATTTTTGTTATTACTGTTAATAACTGTTATTTTTGTTATTACTGTTAACAACTGTTATTGGCATTTATTTTTGCTAATAATTTATTTTGACACAAAAAAAAACAGAAAAATTATATAATTATAGTTTGAATTGTTATTTTTATTCTAGCTTCATATGGTGTGGAAGATCCCGAGTTTGCTATTACACAGCTGGCTCAAACCACTATGCGTTCTGAACTTGGTCAAATTTCACTTGATAAGGTATTTAGAGAGAGAGAATCTCTAAATACTGGCATTGTGGATGCCATCAACAAGGCCAGTGAAGCTTGGGGTATTGCATGTCTGCGATATGAGATACGTAAGTGTATATCAATTATATTTATTTATAATATACTTCACTGTACACCTCATAACGTGAATAGGATAAAACTTTACAAAAATAAGCGTACAAAATGGGTTTTTAATCACACAGCTAAATTATATTGATTGAAAAGAGTATTTTTTAATCTGCCTAAAGTATTCTTTAAAGCTTCCAGTCTAACACACTAGTTCAATACCAGTACTTAGAGTGACTGCCTTACTGTTCTGTAAAATGTTTTTTTTTTTGAATAATAGGTACTTAAATGTAAGCTAGAAAGCTTATATAAGAAACCAACAAATAAGTTTGTAGTACATGTAATACATTTGAGCGATTCTTGTACATACGAGTATTTACAGGGGATATTAAACTACCAACGCGAGTGCATGAGGCTATGCAGATGCAAGTAGAAGCGGAACGGCGAAAAAGAGCAGCCATTTTGGAGTCCGAGGGAGTACGCGCCGCAGATATTAACGTCGCTGAGGGCAAGCGTCAAGCCAGGATATTGGCGTCAGGTACACATATAATTTTTCGCAATTAAGCAATCCTTTTAGGAATAGCCTACTTTGTGGCCCAAAGATGCGATGCCAAAGAACGGATGCTGGGCAAAGGTCTTTCCCTTTCTTCTAAACATTTTTGTCCTGGGCTATCCCTGACCAAATTTATCCCGCGAACATGATCAGATCTTCTCACATATATTTTTCCTTCGGGCCGGGTGCATAAGTGGGTCGACAGTATTCGTATATATTCGCTTCATACCTATTATGTTTCGCTCCATTATCAGATACTAAACAAAACTTTATTTACTACATAAATAAAAATGAAATACGTTCCACGCTGGCGAGAAACTTTGACCCGCAGCGACGTGTGCGTCGGTGGAACTCCATTACACCGACGCACACGGAGACCACGCATGATTTGTATGTAGATAGAACGTCGACGGCGCGTGGCGTGGATCTAATGTAGCTCTACAACTGTAGCTCTAAATTTCCAGAGGCTGAGAAACAAGAGCAGATAAACAAGGCGTCTGGTGAGGCGCAGGCCATGCTCGCTGTAGCCGAGGCGCGCGCCAAGGGACTCAGGCTCGTGGGCGGGGCGCTGGCCCAGCGGGTCAGTTATTTATTATTTTCAAGCTTTCTTTTGTATTCCTTGGGTATATTATGAAAGTTGTGTTCAAAACTTCAGCAAAATTCCACGTATACAAGGTGTGCCTGCGATATTGTTCGAAAGATTTACCATGGCTCTGGAAAGTCAGTAAAAGTCTGATACTCCTTACAATCCACCCAGAGCAAGAAAAGTTTTTTGTCAATTTCCCAACTTAAACATAAAAAAAGGCTTAAACGGAGTCTTACAAATCAAGAGTGAATGTGCTTCTAGGCGGACATTCTTCATGATCCACATCGTCTCTTATCAAGTAAAGCTGATAGTGGTCTAACGCGAGCCACTAAATCTTTACATATCTCTTCTGTGTGTGTGTCATGTAAGTCCTCCTAAACGTCTTAATTTGGATTGCAGGATTTGGATGAAACTTTGTGTTCTTATCCAGGGCAAATTCGAGTATTTGCCCTGGATGATTTGAAAATACAATTGAACCCTGTAGGTGGCGCTGCAATAGGGTTCTCTTTTTTTTCTGACGAATAGCCAGCTCTTGGACAGGACAATGTCAGTCAAGACCGCTACTAATAAAATAAAGAATGACGTAGAAGAATAACGGATTCTGAGGATAGCACTTTGACAAGTCTATGGTGCGTTTACATGTGGGCCCAGCCTTGGCCGTGGCTGGGCCCACATGTAAATGCACCAAAAAGCAGTTTCCAAATTGCCCAAACAACCTAGTTTTCTTTTTATAATTCTGTATACTCGTTTGTTTTGAAGTTTTGGTCTCACATATTAGGTAGTTTATATTAACATGGGGCCCCTTTTCACAGGATAGCAAGCATGCCGCGTCGCTGACGCTGGCTGAGCAGTATGTGTCGGCGTTCAACAAGCTCGCGAGGACGAACAACACCCTCATCTTACCAGCGAATGCGGGAGACGTATCCACCTTAGTTGCTCAGGTACGTTTTGATATCATGAAGATTGAAGACTCATGTTGATATAATACCGAAAATCTCTAACCAACTCACCAGCCGCACATTAAGAATAACGGCTGTTGCGAAACTATTATTAGCTTGTCATTTTAGGTATCTTTGTAGCTTGTAAATGAAATATTAACATGACTTCTATTTCCAGGCTATGTCAATATATTCTACAGTGACCACACACAATGCACAGGCCAAAAACATGCCTCAAATTGACGAATATGAGGAACCTCTAGTCAAAGTTAACACAGCAACAGAACCAGGTTCCTCCTTAGCCGGTCCATCTGTGATAAACTTCGATGGCTCCTTAGAAGAATACTTCTCAGATGATGAAGAAAGAGAAAAAGCTTTGAGGTCTCATAAAGAGAAGAAAGACTATCATACACAACAATTAAATAAGCTGGAAAAAATAGAAAAGGACTCATAGAACTGTTACTTAAATTAGTACCTGCCTTTAACCTTTTAACCACCTACGTCGGATATATCCGACAAAATACTCTCGCGTTTATTCCGTCAAGGTCGCACAGAGACGACCAAATACACCATCTTGCCAGCTCTTCTGTCACCTATGGAGCAGATGGAGTACCCAGTCGCAAACACATGACCCTGTGGAAAAGGACACGAAATCACTCGTCGGACCAATCCGTTGCGAGTGGTTAAAGGTTTAAAAACTTAAGATTGTTTCTGCATTTTAAATGTAGCTCTAAAAGTTTGTTGTAAATTAATGCATTAGGGACTAGTTCTGAATAAAAACTAGATTGTTACAATAAAATAAATTTATTTTCATATGTTGTACAATACAGTCAGTTCCCAGTGTATTCAAATGTTAATGTACAGATATGCAAAACGTATTTTTAAAGCAAATCATATCTCATTAGTTGTCATTATAAGTTATTTATTGTGAAATAACTCTGGAGAAACAAAATAAAACCTAATATTATAAAAAAATATATTTACTTTTTAACCTACAGCAATACAAATTCGAAATAATATAAGTCTCATAAGCTTTCATGGAGTTTTTAACTAACATAACAATGTAAAACTTTTAACCGCTGCTTACGTCGGATATATCCGACAAATATTTATACTTCTTGGGGTCAAAAAGACAGATCGCATAAGTAGCACTATACTTCGTTTCAAAACACAAATCGCAGACATAGGTAACTCAGCCGCCAAACTAAAATGGAACTAGGCAGGTCACATCTGCCGCATGTCGCAAAAAAAGGCCTAAGGCAACTACTGACTGGATTCCGAACAGCAGGAACCGGTGACGCGGCAGGCCCAGGAGAGGGCGTGACGAGTTGCACTCCTACCTTAAGAATAGGCTAGAATTAGCTAAGGACAGAAAAGAGTGGAATAAGGGAAGGGAGGCCTTTGCCCTGCTATGGGACACAACGGGCTCATAATAATAATTTATACTTGTCGGATATATCCGACAATCAATTCCACCAAGGTCGCACATCCACGACCAAATACTCCATCTCGTCAGCTCCTCTGTCACCTAAGGGGATTGAAGAGCTAAACGAGATTGAGTACCTAGTCGACACAGTCAGACGACTCTGGCGAATAGGAAAACACTCGTCGGACCAATCCGACGCAAGTGGCTAAAGGGTTATACATCAGGTATGTACCTATTGGAAATGTATGGCGTGACTATCCTTTCACGTTTGCGTGTCAAGCTAAGCTTGAGTCCTGCAAAACAGGTGTGGATGGCGAAAAGCTTATCCAGTAGCAGTGGGGCACAAATTAACTACCAAAAAGAATTGAAATATCAAAAGCATTATTTACCAATAGGAAAGGAAGACGCTGTGTTTCTATGGTTTAATGAACTAGGCCAAAATAATACTCATTCTGAGTTTTCCTCAATTCAAATGCAAAATTACACGTCACAATTTCATGCATATAAAATCGTGCATATTACGTATAGTTTTTTGGCTATTTCACTATGCAGCTTGGCAGCTTGCGATGCGATGGTCGGTACTCATCGGGAGCATTCGCTTTTGTGTCAGTTAGTTGACCTCTATAAATAACAAACATTAATTCCCAAAACAAATAAATTGAAATTGATGTCCTTGCAAAATACACAATTGTGTCTAAAAAAAAAACGGAGGTCTTTGCCCAGTAGTGGGACAAATCGGGACGGATAGATATGCTCGTAAATTCAACGCTCGCACAACAAAATGCTTTTTTTTACGAATTCGCCAGTGACTTTCACACGCGAATTCGTCTCGCGGTGAGTACCAACTTTTCATTTCCCTCCTGCCCTTGTTCCATATTACTTGGGGTCGGCAATCACGCTATCACTGACTCTTCTTTCATAAATCATATCACTTCTTACATATTCTATCCATATTTTCTTTGGCGTCCCTCTGTCTCTCTTAGACCACCCATCCATCCACACGTCTATGTCACTCTTTTAGTATCTAGCATGCGTTTCCCTTTCATCTATTGCCCCAACTCTCCATTACACGAATTTTATACAATAATAATTTGTAAATTCGTATTACATCCAAAAAGTTCTTTAGGAAAATAAGTTTTTACTGAAGCCAAACCTGTTCATAATAGTTTACAGTACATATAACTATAAAAATATCACCATATTTTATACCCATATGGCCATACATGGAATAAAACAAAACAAGTTTTTGCAACCCTTCAAAATGACTCGTGCAAAAAGGATACAATAGTCATAATCTATTCTAAATTTTTTATAAACACTTCGAAGTGCTAGATTTTCATATTTTATTTGTCTATGTATATTAATAATATGAATGTATTTATTTATACAATAAAAAACTTGTTTCGAAAATTTTAGATTAGGTACCTACTGTTATTTACATAATGTATAAGTATAATATTATCAATACAGGATTTAGAGAAACAAAACAAGTAAAACGCGTTTTGCCATAATAGGGATATCAGATGGTTTGTCTTTTAAGATATTTTTACTATTTTTTCTCTCTGATTGAAGTAACTAACTGTGCCTTCCTCTGGTTGGGTTAGATTTGCGGGTGCTGGCATTCTGTGCAGACTAAGATATGACGCTGACAGGTCCGTTCCATCGAATTGTCGCAAATGAATCTAGAACAGGCACAGAAATATCCATGAAAGAAACAATTAAATATCAGGTGAATCAAAAATGCACAGCTGTATTTACTTTACCTATACAGGTTGTACAAACATTGGCCAAAAAAAAATAGTTGTAAATGTACAACACGAATTTTATACTCACTAATAAATGAAGGTTGACTTCATCACTTCTGCTCAAATAGGGGAAGTTACCGCCGCTTTTTAGATGAGCTAGCTTTGCTTGAGGATATGACTTATAGAGGTCCTCGCGAACTCGAGAACTTAAGGCACATTCATCCCACACATCCATTATTGTGATAGGCAGGTTTACCAGTACTTGTGGTTTTATGTAACAAGGTGTGCAGTTCAAAGTTAGTCTAGAAGCTAACTCTGCTTGGTTCAGGGAGTCCAACTGAAAATTACAAGTTTTTAATGAAAAAAATCTATGCAGAATAAAATTTTAATACCTATACAGCATGGTTTTTTGATCACCATCCAACATTTTTATCCCCTTGTAAGACTTGGTTTTTTACATAAATTGTGTTTATTTATTTTCGGATGTTTTTCTAAACTAATATTATACATATAAAGATTTGATTTTTTGTTTCTATGTTACGATTTAATTCAAAAACTACTTACTAGACCGATTTTAAAAATTCTTTCACCAATAGAAAGCTACATTTTTATTGAGTAAAATCTGCTAATTATATTTTCTTCTACCACGCGAAGCCGCTGACAAGACCTAATACACGAAATATTTTTGGATAGTTTTAAAAATCAAGCAGTAGAGGTTCCAAATTAATCATACTATAATTGGTTTGGTGATAACAGCTCAAATATTTTTTTTTTTTGTAAGATAACAATAAGTAAAAAAAATAAGATAAAGCAACAATTTAGATAGCAATCAGTGCTCTCGTAATATATTATTGTGAGAACAGGAATTATATTGCAGGATTACAATATCAGGTTGCAAGATTTTATGTCATACTGTATGAAGTTACTTGTTGCTCAGCAGAGCATGGAGACATTATTAGTAGCTGTAAAGCATTGACAAAACTTAGAGAGTTGTAATACAATAATTATATATCTATACACCGTTAAATTCTAGTCGTTTTAATCCCGCGAAGGGTCAATTCGGTACATGACATACTATAGATTTGTAAAGAAAAAAATAAAATATTTTTTTTTCAAAAACTCGAATTAATATACGTTTATACGAAATTAATTTCTTTAAGTAAACGAGTCAATGACCTTGTAGGTAGTTGTCGATCGTTGCGTACTAACTACCTATAGTTCATTAGCCTCGCTCAGCTGGCGTTTACTTAAAGAAATTTATTTCGTTCATGCATAAATTAATTTAAGTTTAAAAAAATTACTTTATTTTTTAATTTTCTCTTTACAAATCGATAGTACTCGTATTTTATGTACCAAATCGACCCTTCGCGGGATTAAAACGACCAAAATTTAACGGCGTTTTTTTTTAACGTGTTTTTTATTTAACGGTATAAACGAGAAGCGGACTGACATATCAACGCACAACCGAAACCACTGGGACTGGTAACGTAAAATTTTGCACAAGGCTTTCTTTTACGAAGTAAGTGAGCACTAAGAGAGGATTATCCAAAATTCACCCTCTAAAGTCATGAAACAGGGTTTCGAAGTTTATTTGGTGAAACCTATTTCACGTGGGCGAAACCGCTGACAGAAGCTAGTTATATTATATTTATACTATACTATGATTTTTTATTAGATGTAAAGTGACAGCAGTGGACAATGCCCAACAGTCAAACAACCATTGTTATAGCTGTCACTTTACTTCATCTAATAAAAAATCATAGTATAGTGACCCACCCGCTTTCGTTCGGGTACAAATTACATACATAAACCATGCGAGAAGCGAATTTGTAGTTCCGGTTTTGTCACTAGCCTATAAGTGCGAGTATGACGGGCGATACTCGCACCAATCAGTGGCTAGTGTGGCTATTCCTGCCCAATGCTGCTCGCGCACGTACGTGTTTGGTCTTTCAGTGCGATTTTTGACAGCCAAACGTGGCTAAACTAGTTGAGCGAGAGAACAATCGGCGATCAACTATTAACATATAGCCGATAGTTTGTTGCTTCCTAGCCGGCAGTGGAACACCTTCCTCAAGAGGAGTTAGCAGATGTTTATCTGCTAACTCGTCTTGAGGAAGTTGTGCCACTAGACAGATGTGAAAATATTTTTTTTTAATAGTTTGAGCTTATTCATAATAAACATAAATACAAATCATTTGTCTTCATAATGTTTGAATAGATACAAAAATGTTCTTTGAATTTTTAGTAAAACTTATCTTACTTACTCTTTCAACCATAAAGTCAATTGATTCAGCCATCCTTTTGTCAACTTTATCAGTTGTAAAATTACCCATGAGCATTCTCTTCAATACCAATGAAGGCAAGAGCCAGAAGAGGGCTGAGGAGTCATGGTATTCAAACACTGATGTGTCTGTGAAAGTGTTGCACAAAACGAGAGATGCAACACGGGGACAATTACTTGTCAATTCAGCAAATTTTTGTGCTATAAATCCACCTAGAAAATAATTGTGCATTAAAATTAGAGGTTAACATGATGGCAAAAGTAATTAAAACAATAAATACTTAACCTATTATTTCATGTTCTGATTTTAAATAAATAAAAAACAAACTGATAACTTATCTACTGTTTGTCATTTTGCTTTACTGTATGAACAATAAACTTGTAATTACCATTGTAATGTCTCTAACATTAGTGTTGATTGGAATTTGATCCACTCACTAAATAATTTAATTATTATTACAACAAGTATGACACATAATACTACTACTTAATTATGTTGTACTTTCTATTGATGAACTCAGTATTTTTACAATAACAGCTGAATATAAATCTTTTTTTATGGAATTATTTCCTAAGAACCAACCTAAGGATGCTCCAAAAACATGAACCTTGTCGAGTTCAAGGTAGTCAATCAGTCTTTTGAAACCATCACACCATTCTTTCATGTTCCAGTAAGGTGGAGGCTCAGCAGCAATGACTCGGACCCCCCTTGTGGCAAGTCCCAAGACTTGTTGGAAAAACACATCTGCGGTGCCTGACACTGGCGGCAGGCATATCAAAGGACACCTTACGGATTTTGGGCCACTGTCGAAAATTCTCCAGGACTGAGAAAGTTATAAAAAAATTGCAGTACTTATGTTATAAAATTTTAAAAAGATAGCAAGCCAAAGAATTTTGAAAGTGGGTCAGGTAGCTTACCCTCATTACACAAAATTACAAATTCGATAGATAATATCTGATTAAGTTTGTTTACCTTGGATCCGTCTGAGTCGACCACTATTTTTCTCAAGGGAATACTGCTTCTAAAACTGAGATACTCATTAGACTGGGATAATTCACTGACGCAACTCATATTTAGTTTCTATTACTTTACAAAAAAATAAAGGTATCATAGAACAATAAAACTTAATAAATTGTTTTGGAATGTTCTCAGTTTGTTCATTTATCACTCTGAATCTTGCTTGACTTTGACTGAATCAAATGACGTTACGGTATCGTATTTTGACGTTTTAGGAACGTCATTTTATGTATATTTCTATCCACGCAGAACTACTGCCTTGTGTTCAAAAATAACCAGAGTCGAGTCGCTAGTCGCTACCAAAGAGAATTATTTGAGGGAAGTCGTTACTTCAACCATCCAAAAATGCTTCGTTTTGCAACCCAGGGTCGTTCTGTTAACCCAACTTACTCTTACAGTCCGTTCACGACCTTGCCGCTGTGAGCGACAACTAAGCGTGGTGGCGGCGAACGGATGATCTAAAGTATGAAAATGTTTCAAGCACGCCATGCCACTCATAGCGGTCGCCGCTCGCCGCTAAGACCGAAATCGTGACGGGCCGTAACTCCAAGCAGGGTAGGTTGGTGTAAGGGCCATAAATGACACTTGCTTGACATTGACAGAACTCTACGTTCGCCACAGATTACTGATATGTAGCAAGCTTCAGATAAGACAGTCTTTGCGTGTTGCTTTTTTATACAGTTTTTGACGTTCGCGTTCAAAATAAGAGTAGATAGTCTCATCAGGATCAGGGTAGATACCCTGATGACATCATTAGAGTTAACTCTAATTTCACGCAGGGCTGATGACTTATTTTTTTTACCGATAATCTAAATAGTGAAATGTGTTTATTCAATTTGGATTGGATATGTTTGTAGGGTTTGCCCTAGAATTCTCCTCTCCGATCTTTCTTGGCCCTTTTTCTTCAAGATAACATCCAAGCAACTTTGTTATTTAAAAGCGGACTTTCAAGGATATTAAATAACAAAGTTTATAGCCAACGTGAATAAACAGCCCTACGTGTCCCCCGTGGTTTCATTCGTTGCTTTTGTAGTATGGAGTGGAGCTACCGTTCCGTCCGGAAAACACAACACCCGCCTGAACGGAGTATCCTTCCTTGTTCCGTACTCTTTCAAACCGGTAAACCTTTTGCCCTCGCTCGACAGTGAAAGTTACTGTCTTGTTAATTATGACTTATTCAAGTTCTTGAGCAGTGAATATACAGTCAGTACCTACTCACGGTTTTAACGGCTATGCTGATAACTAGCATGCCTTCCTGGTTGTAGCTGGTGATCACCTTCAACCACATCAGCGACTTTGAATAAGCACACTGCACCTTCGGCTAGTTGATGAAGAGCCATGAAGAACCTTTACTGGTTGACACCAGCGGTTAAGCCTCTAAGTTGCAAATCATCACCCCGATCCACTGGACCCAACAGCACAACACCAAAGCCACTGCTACGTCATCACTCCGACTCACTGGGGCATCATCCCAACTCACTGAGGCATCATCGCAGACAGTTCAGACGTTCTAGAACTAACCTTCCACGCACTGGTCTGGCACACATTACGATGTATTAAAATAATTACACCCCTCTAGTGTTATAAAAATACCGTATAATACCAAAAGGCTATGTATTAAACCGGTATTTTATTGTAATTTACAGTATTATTGGAATTTTATATTTTGATTCACTTTTTAAGATCCTGCAATATTACGAAAAGTTCTAGTTTAATAAATAATATATATTTTAACTTTCGATTGTATTCTATATTTTAGAATGACTAATTCTAATTTAATAATTACTTAGTAATTAAACTTCACAGATATTACAATATTACATTTCCGTCTAATTTTCATTAATGTGTTTGTTAAATATTTAAATGTACCGCACAGTAGGTACGATTTACGACCCACCCGCGGCTCAACGTTGCATTCGTCGCCGTCGACACGTTAAGATATATTCTACCGCGCTGTGTTCGCTCCATTTAGTGTCGTCTCGATCGACGATCTCGCTTACGCATTGACGTGATCCTTTTTTGTAGTACTGGGTCAAATCGGGTTTTTCGTAAACCGAAACAGAAAGTAATTTTAAAAAAAAAGAACAATTCTATGAAACAATTGCATTAAAGAAACTAACCATTATAGTTCTACTTTGAGTATAAGTTGAACCATAACAGCGATTGACCTTGAATGCGCAAAAGGTAACAGATTTTTGGTTTACAATCGAAGTGGGCATATTTGCAAACGATATCGAACAATTAATACGCGCGCGCGTTTCTGTTGTCAATTGATTTTAAATTTCATAACAAATAAAACGAACGCTTGACCTTCATCAGTCAACTGAAGCTAACAAAACCAGTTCTTATTGATCTTAAAAGATCAATAAGAACTGGTTACTAAACTACTTACTGGTTACTGGTACTCTAATGGTAATCCATTAGAGTATCTTAATTGATTTCTACTTAGCTGAAAATAAGAGTCATTTTAACTTACACATAACTAAAAAACGAAAACCTAAAATCTTTCAATTCATACAAATTTTGGTCTTATCATAATAGTAGTATGCAGTATATTCCTGTCGTATTCGATAAAACGAGCGAATGGTTCATTTCGTTTAGTGGTTCAGCATTTGTGGTAGTTTCAAGTGTTTTTAACAACGTAATGTTGGCGTAAAACAGTTCGTTCGTTTTTTATAGAAGAACCGTTCCTGAATGAAACGCCCAGAACTACTTTTTTGCAATATATAAATAATACAAATTTATCATACCATTTCATGTTTTATTTCTGTGCATTTCCACCGTATTCAGTATTTTAATGATAATGCAGATAATTTACTTAAAAAAATATAGAAACAATCAATTTATACATAAAATACAGTAGCAAATGGTATAATACCGTATTTTTCGTTTTATTCCTTGTGTTGCAAATGGTATAATACAGCACTTACATCTCTACTCCCCTCCTATTTCCGGAGGGGTGATATGGCGAAGACTGAGTTGCAACATAGTCTATCCAGCATCGGGGTATAAGAATTCTTCACACGACTAGAACATAATTAAGCAACCATTCGAAATTAACTACAGAGCAGTTGCCAGACCAGACACAACACTCGTCTGGTCGGAGGATCCGTCCTTTTCTACGGAGGTTTGCGGAACTTTACCTACACCCTGTTCCGCATATCTCTAAAGAGGTGATAAGAGACTATTACGAGCATTAACTTAAACGTTAAAATAAATAGATCATTCTCTGCTGTAAGAATATCATTTTAGCGATAAATAGGTTTCACGTAGTAGCAGCCATAATATCTTTGGTCTAAGTTGGCCATCAACGAAATAGCGGATACTTGATTGATGAAGTTATACTGTGGAATAACGGTCCAACTTTCAACAAAAGAAAACCCTATCCAACTGCGCAGACCACGCGGCCACGGGTCGGTTCAGTTTTGTTTATCTTTCAGTCTGCCAGTTTTAGACGGTCATCGTGACGTCGTTTTATCATCTTGTCAATACATGCGCCAGTCATGTCAAGCTAGGTATGTATAATTAATAAGTTTATCAACTACTTACATAAAATTTAACTTTTATTGACCATTATGAAGTTTAATTAAATTTATATGATATTTAGGAAAGCCAAGATGAATTCTTTTCGGGCATGAGTGTGGATTTATTTCAGGGCTGAGTATAGGGAATAATGAAAAAATGCGTTCTCATCCAAACACATTCTGTTTATTATTTATACGTAATTAACATTCTCATCGTGAATTTTCCTACGATAATTTTCCAAACCGCTTACTCTATCTTACATCTAACTAATGAATAACTTTTGGACGATTTTAGCAGGATTTTGAAAATATTATGTTCTGACTGAGACAAAGGAGTAGGTAGGATCTATTGACGCTTTAAGGCTGCCTGCACACGGAACGCTTGTGACTGCGAGTGATGGTCAGTGCGGCAGCCATCTTGCCATACAGCTGTGGCTATATGGCAAGTACGGGCAGTAGTGCTCAATTATGCACTAGTAGCCAGTACTTGCGCCAGCCACTCGCTAAACGCAAGACAGGTGGCTATCACTGACCACTTGCGGCTGTCGTGAGAGACCCGTGTGCAGAAACACTAAACATTACGAAATAGCATCGCGATCGGAGATAAAAGTTACACAATAGTTTTATTAGGAATTTAGAAGCCAAAGTCGCAGGTAGTCTAACTCTTAAAATTACAAATCATACAAGTATTACATTACAAATCTATATAAATTTAACTTAGTGCACACTAACCATTAAAATTCATTTTTTCTTAATATACATTACAAATAATTTCGTTCATGAATACTAAACATTCTTATTAACGTAGGTACTGTATCATTTTTTTAAGTATTATCATAATATGATTTGAGCATACTCCAGAATCATTGAGATTCTGAGCAATAGCATCTCGTTACTGTATACACTCTGAATTTGTCAGGATCAAAATGAGTGAAGCATGGAAATTATAAGAGTGAACACACCAGAGCATTTACACGTCAGCACAATCTTACAAAAATAAAAAAGGGAGGCCCATTTAAAAAAAAATATTTTACTTCGTCAGTGTAAGCTCCATGCAGCGTTTAACAAATGATGAGTGAGCATTTCCTTGAATTCCTTGTAATTTTATTCCTTTCTTTCTGTTTTGTAAGTCGTACGTAATTTAGATTAGTATATTTAAAACCACATTTTAACAAAGTATCGAGTTTCGTTCCCAATTTCAGTTCATCAAAGGGCTGATACCCTAAAGGCTCCAGCAGACGGGCGCGACACGACGGACTGTTATCATAGAAATTGTTATGTAAAAAAAGTGCCACGTCGTGCCTTTCTGTAGGAGTCTCAGAGAGGCTCGATATTCTGTTACTAGTAACTGCTCTAATGTGTGCTCCCCATAAGACAAAAGAACAGAAACATTTACTACTAAATAGCTAGGTACATTGACTTGCCAGTTCTTTAACTCCATATACGACACAAACATTTAACCACTATGAGATGATTATGACTGTGTTTCAGAAATTAAAATGCCAGAAATTATTGTTATTACTTTTTAATGATTCTAATAATCAAAAAAATAATAAAACTAAACATAAGACAAACGAATATTCAGGCAATAATGTTTTACAATCACAGCAGTATTGTTACATATAAGAAATATGAACAAAACTAATTTATTATTATAATTGTCTATTTCAGAAAGATTCTAACATTTACATAACGGCCACATAAGCCGTTGAGATATAATAATTATAATAGAAACAAGAATGACTCATTCACTGTTATTACAATAAAAATAGTATTTACTATCCAGTTCAGGCAAGCGGTACGGGCAACTGAAAATAATAAACGTAATTAACTATTCAAATGCAATAAATAGTCAGATGAAATGATGCCATCGTTTACAATTTATAATTACGATAATACAATTTTCAAAAATAGTTTAATATTCTACTGTTTAGATACACGACATTTTTTAATAGTTATTATTCAAGTTATAATATATCCAGATAAATTTTTACATAATGTTCCGTTAGACAAATTATTTTTATTATTCATATTTTTTTTATTTCTTTACACTATTTTCTTTTCTGAATACAAATCTCCGTAGTACCGGTGATTCAGTCAAATCAAGGTTGGGCTAGTAAGCTGTTGACAACTCTAATTAATATTGCCCGTGTTAAAAAAACGGAGACTTTTGAAGAAACTTAAATGGTTCTTTATGAGTTTTTTGCACACGAAAAAACAATCCATTATTTAAAAAACCAAGTATGATAGAAATAATTAAAAGAAAAGCATATCGGTGATAGAAAAGCGCCGTTTTGACACTAAATATTTCAACGTTTGTGTGTTTTGTTGTATTCGTAAAATAGTTGTAAGTATTTATATTAGACATTTGCACACGTTATGTAAGAAAAATATAGAATAAAAGAATATGCGAGCGAAAAACAGTAAACGACTCACGCTTCTAGCATTTATATCGTAGTTGAGAATGATAAAGTAATATTAAATTTAATTTTAATTTAATCTGCAGGTATGTTCACACTGCAACAGCATGTAATATCGGTTGTATAACCCGCCTGTATAACTACGGAAGTGGGCTGTAGCACGCATGGGCAGTCAGTCGTAAAATGAAGTCACAACTCACGACTA
The DNA here is from genome assembly GCA_958295575.1 of Leucania comma. Classification (NCBI taxonomy): domain Eukaryota; kingdom Metazoa; phylum Arthropoda; class Insecta; order Lepidoptera; family Noctuidae; genus Leucania; species Leucania comma. The sequence continues at coordinate 11,604,717 of OY282480.1, read as the reverse complement.
CACAGCATATAGCCTTGGCAATACGTAACTGCAAGGAAACTGAAATTCGCCAATTTAGCATATTGAAAAAAGTATGCATGTCCGGAAGAAAGAAACGACGCGATTCAATACTGATTGGTTTTCAGTCAATTTGATCAAGAGGAACTAACTTTTTGTGATACTTGCTAAGGAGGCGAAGCGGTATTGGGAATAGGGCTTGACAGTTGTAGATAACGGTTTCTGCCAAAGCGGTAATGAGGTGAATGGTAACATTTTGTTGCTGTTAACTGTCAAGACTTTACATCCCAGATCAAAACTCTACTAGGCTAGTTGACACTATTCCGCAAGTCTTAAAATTGATTATTGATCTACAAGCCGACCGTACAAAATGGTTGTATATTTAGAGCTCGGTTCTTACAAATGGTGTCACATCATTTGTAAAAACCGACATGCGTTGGTTTCTTCTATGAAGAAACCAACGCAAGTACAAGAAATACGATCACGATCATGACAATCACGTTTTCGGCATGGAATTAATAAGTACTATGTCATTGGTAAGAAAACTATATTTTTAAATTAAATTTCTACAGCCATTACACCACGTAAAAAAAAATGGTTTATTGAATTTATTGTATTGAAAATTGAATCAGCAAAAAGATTAATTTAAGTCAACTAGCCTTTTATACGGCTTCTAATTAGTTATTGAATAGTTACAAGGTTTATCCGGTAGTGGGTCATATCCGTGTGTTAGGTTAGATTACCGGAGTGCTCGGTCCGCCGGAGGAGATCGCGTGCGGGGCTCGGGACACGGGGCGCGGCCTCACGACTCGCCGTTGCCACTGTCGTCGCCATCGCCGTCCCCGCCGTCCACTTCCTCGTCAGAATCTGTGTCGAGATCGTCGTAATCGTCGTCGTAGAAGTCTGTCATATCCAACTGAAAAAAAAAGACAAGCATGAATTAAAGTAATTTCTTCAAATTAATTTAAACGAATGCCAGTGGCTTCGCACGTGTGCTCTTTAGACTTAGTAAATTACGTTTGTTGTATGGGACCACTTAAATGTTTACTTTATTCTGTTTTTAGTACTTGTGGTTATAGCGGCAACAGAAATACATCATCTGTGACAATTTCATGTCTAGTTATCGCGGTTCATGAGATGCAGCCTGGTAACAGACAGACGAAAAGCGGAGTCAGAGCAACAGGCTCCCATTTTTACCCTTTGAGTACGGAACCCTAACCCTAAAAATTAACGTTCTGTAATACAATGACTTCATGAAGTTCACAATATTTATAAAGTGATTCACCTTCGATTCCTTCTAAACATTTTATGGTACCGTTTAATACAAATGCTGTCATCAAATAATTTTGATTACTACAATGTAATGGAGTCATAATACGTACGTATTTTATATACAAAAATCGACGTAGAATTGTTAAAAGTTAAGGGGCTCCGTTTGAAACGCGAACACGTAATTTATACCTGTCTATAGAGAATATAATGATAGTAAATATTATACAAATACTTTTTTACTAACAGTCCATTTTTTTTTAAGATATTAAAAAAAAATAACTATAGGAAACGTTAAAATGTCAAAACAAAGGTTGCCTAGCTCTTTGGACGTATAACTCGTATAACTTCGCCGTAATAATTTAGGGGAAGACAAATACAGTCATCAGTTCCAAGCTCAAAATTTTGAAAATCTTGAGCTGGCTTGTCTGAGAATTTTACCCAGGAACATGAGCCTGTCATTGACTGTGCTACAAATTAATAGCCTAGACAATGAATAAATAAAGTCCATTGAAGCATGAGGTCATTTTAATTTATTTGCAGTTTATTTTATAATGGTGTGACCGATAGTGTTATCCGCTGATCCGCATTCATGGAATAGGTACTACTTGAAGCTATCACTAATCAGTTTAAATTGACTGTTTCTTTATTAGCCTTAACATTAAATAAATGTATACTAGCTTTTGCCAGCGGCGTCATTCGCGTGAAAGTGGACAAATTTTTTTTTTCGCCTCATTTATCACACAAAGCCATCTAGCCTCAAACTAAGCAGAGCTTGTGCTATGAGTACTAGGATAAACATCACACAAACATTTGTCCTGCGTGGGAATCGAAGCCACGACCTCCGGTTTAGCAGTCAAGGTCACTAACCACTAGATCAACAGGCCAGTCGAACTATTTAGATAGAACTTGGATTATGCTACAACATAGATTCTTACGGCTCTCTCCAAGCCAAGGCCGTATCCTAATTTATCTCTATACAAATGTATCAGCCCTATACGGGGCCCCCACTTATGGAAGCATAAAACTACAAATTGTTATTAATGAGGCTCTCAAATTGGCCTTTCATGATAATTCGGAGCTAGTTTGGCCTATTATTATTATAGTTTTTTAGTTGGGCCTATTTTGTAATAAAAACCATTTCCTTCTTAGGCTTTCCCGGTGTCAGGTAAAAAAAGGGGTGCCCAATTATTTATTATACAGGTGGCCTTGTATAATAAAAACGCTACTCTACTGAGACAATTCATACTTTTGCATTTAGAATATTAGTATGGATTAGCTTTCCCGCAGTTTTTTGCCCTTACCCTATCCCATAGTACTGTGGGATTGTTCGAAAGAGTTCCCTGGAACGTGAAGAACAACTGAAGTAACACAAGTGAGTTTAAGTCAGTAAAAGTCTGATACTCCTCCTTGTTCCAACACGAGCGGGTCATTGATGATTTCCCACCAAAAAAGGCTATCTAATAGAAATCATAATATATAGGGTGACTGGTAATTAGTGAACGATGCTTAAACACGTGATTGTAGTCATGATAAAAAAAAACTTTTACTATGGGACCAAACCTGAAATCGCGAAAAAATCAGCCTAGTTCAGTACATTTTGACCAGTAAGGCGAACACAAAAGTACTGACCAACAGATTTTTTTTCACGATTTCAGGTTTGGTCCCATAGTAAAAGTTGTTTGTTATCATGACTACAATCACATGTTTAAGTATCGTTCACTAATTACCAGTCACCCTATATTTTCAGTGTAAAAAGACAGCGACATTGTAGCTTTCCATTAGTGAAACGTATGTGATCAGATTAGTATATCCAGAGAATACCTTTTACAAACATACGTATAAACAAACAATTTTATCTTTTAGGTATTACCAATGCCCAGTGGCGTAACTATAGGGTGGCAAGGCTAGCAAAATGCCACGGGCCCCTGGTCTGGTGGCGCCCCCGGTCCAAAAGGCCTTGAGTTCAGAAGTAAATATACAAATTCAAGTAAATTATTAAAATTTATCAAACGCGAAAAGAATCAATTTTTTGTGGTATTTTGTCAGTCCTAACACCTTAAAGATACGCTACTGTATTAGAAAACCTGCCAATATATTTATAAATAAGAATATTTTAGGTATGTAGTACTTTAGTGATTGATCCAAATTAAATAACAAAGTTTACGGTTTTCCTGGGGCCCTAAGCATCCAATTATTTTGTATAGTTACGCCACTGCCAACGTCTAGATAAATACAGAACTACTGCGAACAAACCTGTGGCTCCTGCGTCGTCGACTTGACTTGTGTTTTAATGCAATAATCTTCTAACGTAAGGGGTACTACGATTCCTTCCTTCTCCGCCTCTGTGCGCGCAACCTGGGCTTGCTTCCTGTAAAGCAAAGCGAACAATTGAGAAACATGTTTCTCTAATATAAGTATTATAAGAATAACACACGATAAGGTTGCAACAAACGATAACAGTTAGTACTCGTGACTGCTCCTTACATTATCTGTAATTATTTGTAACAAAGGCGGGCATTTCAGTTTTTATACAGCTTAACAGGTACATGCGCTAGTCATAAAGAATGCTACTTTTATTTTCCATACATACAGCAAAACTGTATAAAATCGTAGTGATCACATTCGATTTTAATCCAGAACATTGAAGTCAATAATTTTTTTTTTTGTCCGAAGCGAGGAGGAGTGGTAGGCGGTGGCCTCCTTCTGCGAAGCAGTAATGTTAGCAAAGGAGGAGGCCAACCGCATCTAGCAGCGGCTCTCACACCACAGCCGCCGCCGGGATTCCGATCCCGATTTCCGGTCACCGAAGGCGATTGCGGATTGCGAGCAATGGGTAGCTCGCTGTCCGACCGTCCGGTAACTATCCGGATCGATCCCAAGTCGTACTGTTCCCGTGCGCCTCTAGGTGTTGTCAGCAAACTGTAGGGGCCCAGCAGGGTCGAAAACTATTCTGTGGCCTTGGGTAAATGTGAAAGTGTACACCACGGCTCTGGTACGAAGGCAATGAAGGAACGAGGAGGGTTTTTTATTCGCTTTACCCAAGGGCGGGAATTGTTATTGGATAATTTTTACCCACAAAAAAAAGCTATGTTGGGATCAGATTCCGGTCTAAACGGATGCAAAGGAACCAGTATTTTAGATGAAGCGACTTCCGCATCCTCAACGTCACAACACAGTTACTGGTTTACAAATCATCAAATATTCATATGATGCATGATACAAAAGTTGATTGATGATATAAAAAGGTCAATCCATGTTCTAAATAAAATATATCAATACGCTCAAAATATGGCATTATTTTTATAATTATACACGTCACCGTCAGCGCTCAAACGACCGACTTAGTTACAGATTCAGTGAAACGAGGACGCGACCGAATAAACTCATTGTGTTATATTACTTTCACCAAACGACGGAACTGTATGTTGTCACATGGCCTCAGTAACAATCGAATTGGGATGAGTAAGGTTCGGAAATTTTGGCAGCATCGAGGGTGGGACCAGTAGTCAGAACTTTAGAAGTCAGAAAATCTGCCACCGGCCTTGCATTGTATCGTGTTATCCACAAATTCGTCTAACAGGGTTCTTAAAGTCATTCGTTTTGATACTGAGGTCACTTCAAGTCCATGTAAAATACTGGAATTCAGCTGCATGCGGTTAGATTGGAAGCTGACCCCCAACATAGTTGAGACGGCGGGACGAGTTCGGTAAACCCTCGTCCACTGATCTTCATCAGCCCTGAGTCAAAACAGCGCGAGTTTAGCTGTTAATGTTACACGCCGATGGTAACCATCGTCATTCATCGTTATATTAGCTTAGGATGACCAACAGCTGGATATTAAGCCTCGAATCCTTTCCTTTCCGCAATACTTCCCGGTTGTGTGCGTGCCTCATCCAGTTGTTTCTCTAGCAATATCGTTGACCCTAATGTTTTTAGACGCCTTGATTACTATGGACCGACCTTGACCACCATAGTAACCTTATAGGACAGTGACGTAACGCACTTACTAGCCAATGCCTTGAATTTTAACGATTCAATAGCATACAACTGCTCAAGTATTTGAGCAGACGAATTTTTCGCACAAATATATTAAAATGAACGGATTAAAATAATCCTTCAAAACCTTCTTTCCTTGTTGATATAAAGCGTGTTTCGCAATCGGGGTGCAGCTGCAAAGGTTGCATAGAAACCGTAAATACGGAAGCAAGCGTCAGCCAGCAGTTAGCACAAATTATGAAAGGAGCAACATTCCTACCTACTTTCTTTTGATACATATTATAACTCAGTCGTTCTGGTTTAGAAGTCTTTAAGTAAAAGAAAATATTATGATCAGTGTTATGTACAATAACAAACCATTTTTCGGTTCTTTTACGTAACTTATTGGTAAAATTAATTATTCCGAGTATGATTTTATAATTTGCGAGTATATCATTTTCGTAGTCTGAATGAATTAAAGATGGTAGAAGCAAAAATAAGTCGACCCTCAATAAAACTGAGGTAAAGGCTGATCGACGTCATGCCTCAAATAAGTCAGAACAAATGGATACATGACCCTTGTTATTGAAATAAAACAAGACTTTTGAGTCTTTTGATCGGTACATTAAAACTAGGAAGATTTTTATGTTAAATCCATGACTTAACTGCATGAATGCATGAAGTTGGTAGAAGGAAGAAATACTGCGTTTCCTTAGTCTAGTAAGTAGCTCTAGACAAGATTTAGCAGTGGGAGAAACATAAGGTAACATCTTGAACCCCCGTTGGCATCGGCGTAGTCAGCCATGGGCTCAGCGTGGGGCAGCAGTCTAAAATAATGTGTAACTTGCAAATTAAACCCGCGGTCTTACCCCGGTTATTTTTTTCATAAAAGAAGGCTACACCTTATAGTACTCTGTATCCGTATGTATAATTCGAATTATCCAAAACACTTTCTTATTGCTCACCTACCTACACCACGAAATCTTTCATTTATCTTTATAGTTTTGGTTAGGTACCTTACAGGTCAGAGCCAGGGTGGGGCGAGCGCCCCACCCTGCCCCACCGTGGCTACGCCCATGCCCGTTGGCCCTTAGACCAATCCATTTGGGATGCACCGACCCCAAATGTATGTCTTCTTCGCCCTTCCATACATCACAAATCGCAGTCACCTCAATAATTCCTTCTTATCCAGCCAGGTGATCTATCACACAATCCTCGTCTTCGTTTATCCCTAGAACCATATTTAAACTTTCCTTACGACAAGTTCCTCATTCTTACGCATCAGTCAAAGTCAAAATGTTTTTATTTCATATACGCCTACATGGGCATTTATAAAACTTCAGAAGCTAGTGCACGGTTTCAAATTGGTCGTTTCCTATGGAGAAGAACTGGCAAGAAACTCCATGGTTACTCTTTTAAAAAAATGGTTTGTTGTACAATATTTTCAAATTACAGTATTAATAATTATGTAAAGACAGTGTAGACCAGTCAATATTGTGCCCAAAAGCACAATAAAAATAATCATAATAATAAAAAGAAAGTGACTCGTAATAGGAATTCGCGAAGTCTACAGTGTTCTCACATTCACATTGTAAAGAAAAGCTATATAAAGAAAATTAATAGACACAATATGAATGAGTTACCAGGAGGCCACATGTGCAGAAGCAGTCATTGCTAAACAAGCAATCTTCGACATAGTCCTTAACCTTATAATATGCTTTTTTGGTTAGGACACGCTTAATATGAGTTTTGAATCATATGCCCGACGTTATTAAAATTCAATGTATCTCCCCGTTTAAAGTCAAAAACTCACCTGATAATATTCTCGTATTCCTTATCCTTGCCTTTAGAGTCGCGCCAGCGGCGGTACATAACGCTGGCGTCGACATTGGCCGGGCTGAAGGTGTTAGGCTCGTTGAGCAGCGAGATCACCGACAGCAGCACTGTGCGCACCGACTGCGTCGGATTCCAACGCTCGCAGGGCAGTTCGCCTGACTGGGGGTCGTCCACCGGCGGGTGCAGGATCGATATGCACAGGTCACCATTCTGGAACATTTTAAAAGGGCCACTTAGGATGGAATATCTTTATTTTTAGGGTGTAAGTACGTACAGTACGCGACAAATAAGTCGTACCATTTGCTATGATTACGCGCAGGCCGCAGCCACCCACTTTGACTGAGACCCGAAAATCGGTTATTGCGCATTCATAGTCGACTGTCATGATGGTTCAACTAGTGTGATAGGGGGCTGCGCGTAACTATAGCAGAGAAAAATCTTTCATTTTCGGCAGGTTGTGTAATTAGAACTTTGTGTAGACAATTCACTAGAGTCTATTGTTTAAGACGAATTGAGGAGTGTCTCAACCAGCATTCATTGTTTAACTCCGAATGTGCTACATAAAATTGTTTCCAGTACATAAAAACTGAAATCTATTCTATGGCTGAGATATATTACGAAGTAACGCCAGCTATTTCAAACCGAAGAGACAAAAATCAAAGTATTTACTTGACCTCCTTAGTGGAACAAGTCAAGTTTAATAAGCACAGTAAAATTGTTAACAAGTTTTTGTTAAAATTAGTTGCTTTCCCTAACTCTCTCTTATTAATTTGCTTTACTCTGGTAAGTATTTTTTTTCTGCGATTTGGGACAGGTAGGAGATTGTTTATAAAATAAAACAATCGTTGAATCGTGACCTCACAGCATCTCCGCGATAGATTTTTGATGTTAGCACATTATACGAGTATATATGTAAAGTATTTTTTTTTTTTGAGCAATGATCGAAAAGAGAGGTTAATGACCATGTTAAAAAAACCCCCCTATAAAAAAAAACCTGAAGGTTTTTTTATAGGGTGCCTAAAAAAATACATCATAATAAGTGATAATAATCAACCCGAGTTTTTTAGAAGACTGCTTCGAAGTCTTATACATAATGTAGGTATTATTAAAGAATAAGTAGGTAAATAGTACAAGTAGTATCATCTGTGTACCTCTGGTTGCCATTTCTGGCGCCGTTATAATTTGTATTCAGTCATTTGTCCTACGATTTTATCGATTGTTGCCAAAATATGAAACCAAACATAAAGGCTTCCTTAGATGGGTGCGAAGCTTTAATGCGACGACTTTTCGTAGAAAATTGTTGTTTAAATATGTTGTTTCGTGCTGAGTAGGGTTTGTTTATTCCGACAATTCAATTTGCCGGTCGCGTCTATCTACAGGGATTATAACTTAATTGGTACGTTAAAAGTTTGCTCCTAGAAGTACCAGCTCCCAGATGTTCAGCCTGTGCTGCATGGTCACGTGCAAAGACGCCCCGACGATCATATAGTGAAGCTAGCCCTTGAACTGCTTACGATGAAGCACACGTGTGGAAGATCACCTACCACTCGGTTGACGACGGGCTCAAAGAAGCTTTATTTCTACACAGAAATGGCACAAAATCGTGCTCAATTGGAAACGAAGATAAGAGGGCCGAACCCAAATAAATGGGACAAGGTCTAGCCAGACGAGAAGATGAGTTCGGTCTGTGCTGTCAATCAGCAAATTGAAGACTAAAGTTTACACAATAAATTGCCGGCCAGACTTATTAAATCTTGATACGACTTAATGCTTCACGGTTACGGTTAGGAAGACAGATTTCGATTTCGTTGCGTTATAGCGCGCGTAAGACTGTTACATAAAGTCCATTGTTGCCTCGCCTCGCCCAACAACAGTTTACCAGCAACCTTCATAACAGTTCTTACGTGTGATACGAAACTGGGATGTTGAAAGTAGCTTTGTATCCTACAAAAAAATAGTGCAGCTTGGTACGGTTGTTGCCTATATCGATTTCTAATTTCTAGTCGGTCTAAGAAAGCGATATGTGTTGTTAGGCAAACTTAAGTTTGATTGCAGACTCATTTAGACAAATATCATTTGTTATTTATAGTTTCTTTGTTAAAAAGGCGCTTCGCTAAGGAACAAAAGGTTCGGATTGAAAAAATACGTTAGTGCGGTAAGACCAGTTACCAAAGACGCGGTTGTTACTGCAGGGACCAGTTAGTTTATGATATAAGCAAAAAGTGCACTATCAGGGACTCATCAACGTCACTAAAGCCGGACGACTTTCAGTGCTGGACATAAGTCTCGTCTAAGCGCCCTGAGCTTCAAGCATTCGGTGGACACTACACTTTGTGGGGACGTCATCTAACCTTTCGTGAGTAGACCAAAGGTTCTCTCTATTTGGGTATACATTTTCGCTAAGACCATTAAAGTAACTACTTACTAAGTATAATGTTATAGACTTTGCCTTGATATTTTGCAATTCATAATTAGATACGGATCGTCTGCAAAATTATCAATTAATTTCCGCCTTCAATCTTATATCCAAACGATATCGTTTGGTCTTATGGTATGGTAACAAACAACCTAAGCAATGCATATAAATACTTCCGTAATATAATCTAAACAATGAATAAATAAATAAGGTGAACGAACCTAAAAAAAAAACGATTTCTTAAACACGGAATAAATCCTGTATCCTGTGTCTTCGTTTACAAACGTCTAAACATGAGAGGAAATTCGAAGTTATCAGAGATTTGGTAAATTGTCTCAAAAACCAATTATTGGATTCGGACTTCTCCAAACAGTCCCAATTAAAAAGAATCAAGTTTATACAATGATGTAAAACTAATATAATTATTCAGCTAATAATTATGTCCACCAATTGTAGACTAATTTTTCTATACCACAACGTCAATCGTTTCTACGAAGGAAATAAAACCTGAACAAAGAGAATGTCATATGGGTTTAAATAAATAATAATGAAAATCGAAGCAGTTGTCGTCTTAGTATAGTTGAACAAACAGTAGTTAGTATAAATACTTTGTACTTATATACTAATAATTAAATTATTAATGCCGAAAACTGTTTGTTTGTTATGTTTACACAAACCGATGACTTAATAAAAACTTGGTACAAAGTTACTGCTTGGATAAAGTGAGAAATGGGCATATTAGAGGAAATTTGAAAGTGGCACCAGTGACTGAAAAGTTGAAAGGGAGTCGGTATTTTGGTATGGTTATGTAAAGAGGGCTGTGACGCATGTTACTTAAAGATTTATGAATATGTACGTGGATGGCTGGACAGGGAGAGGTAGGCCAAAAGATGCGATGGATTGTGTAAGAAGTGAATAAATAAAAGGGGCGTCGATGAAATCGTGACTGTTGATAGGATTAGAATGGAAGAAAAAATATATTAAGCCGATCGCAAGTAAAATAGGGCAAGGGCAGGAAGATGATGGTACAAAATTACCGTAAAAGAACACAGCAAACTCAAATCTCGGTTCATAATAAAACATTGTTCACGCGTTCGAGGCCGCGGGCAGAAGCAAGTGTATATAATAAGCTAGGTAAGTATGTGATACAAGAGTTACACATGGTTATGGAATCAACCGTTTGTACCTGGAAGTTACTGGTGTGTATCATTATATCGTTAATCACAGTCGTTTCCTGTTCTTATGAATTGCTTGCAGCTGCAAGTTGTAAGTAAAGAAAAATGTTTAGTCGCACTAGCTGATCTATTGATTTTAGCGTAATTTTATTAGCGTCTAGCATATCGGCCATGAATTCGACTGCGCGGATTTCGTACCTCCCCTTCGAACTTCAACTTCACCTTCTTTAAAGGTTAGTTTGGTAACATTAATCATACATATCTTTATTATTTATCTGGATAAGTGAGTGATTTCTAAATTGGTAGTATAAGATTTTTTTGCAGAAACAAATTCCTACCATTTTACCGTTTTAAAAGTTAGTTAAATTTTATAAATGTATGCAAATTCGTTTTAAACTACAACTGTCTACCAGAAAACTGAAATATAAAAATTTTACTTACGCTGAGCCTAAACCAATGATGGTTTAGGCTCTGCGCTGATAAATCAGCATATTTTACTTTACTCTCTCTAATTTATACAAATTCAAGAGCCGAAAATGACTTCACTGTATCGACTGATTCGGAACCAGCGATTTGTTTCGTGTTGCCAGTTTACATCTGCATTATTATGAAGCACGATTTGGCAGTAATTTGATATACTCGATCTTGTCCTACATTCAAACTTATTCCGTGTTATGTTCGAACTATGTTATTGAAGATGATTGCAATAGAATAAACTGCAAGTACATTGTTTATAATGAAAATATATATATATATTGGTATGAATGTTAAGGTCATCACTACCCTTCACCAGATAATAGCCAGTATTATTATTACTCATCAATTTGCACCGTCGACATCGACAAGGTCCTCATACCAACCGACTCCTTATGCATGCTATCTAGCTTCATGTCTTTCTAAGGAGATAGCGGAAGGAGGTAAGCGAGACGGAACGGACAAGAGGCTTACCTCCGCAATTTGCCCTTGACGATCGCGGTAAAGTAGCATATCGACGACCCCATTCATTTCGTGAAGGTTAGTTTATCCAATGAACTTAAAACTTATGTTGTATTGCAAGATCACCAAACATAATTAAGTATATTATGATAGATAATGCTCGAAACGTTCAGTTCAAACCAGTGGCCTACTCTAGTATTCGCATGACCCAGATACATTTGTCTATCGCGATAACTAGCTACTTTACAGTATAATAATTAACGACTGTATATACATATAAGTCTTTGGTCATATCTGTAAGTGTTTTTAAATCTCAATTTACTAAAATTGTTTGATAACTTAGTCAATAACTGCGTAGTTGAGATAATAACGAGCTGAATCACAGTTTGATACATCAATTCAAATTCCATGACAGTGCAATATCTGAATATGCCTTAACCTTAACCCACGGTGACCGTAAAAGGTCTTCGGATACATTAAAATATGAAGCATTGAAAGAAAACTTGAAGTCTCCGGTTGGAGGGATCTTTGTAGTTAGTAACTAGGTTATTGATCAGAGGCGAAGCTAGTTCCAAAGGGGCCCTGTATCAAACAATTTTAAGGGTTTTTATTTACGTAATAGGCGCTACTAGCACAGAACAAGTGTCCTGAAACAGCGAGGCGCGATAGGTTACAAAGGAGATACCCAGTCAAACTAACTGGATAGGTCATTACTGACTAGGAAACGTGCGGGCTCGCGAAAGATGGATGAAGTGATTCTGTCATTTTGTAAGACCAAAATCGAAAATGGGATTACTCTGACTGAGATAGGACAAGTCTTGATTGAAAATGACATTGTTTATTGGAGCATTCTGGTCTAGGATAGGTTACATTTTTAGTGCGATCTTATGTAGATAATGCTAGAGCTATCATATAGTCATCACCCATTCCCTACGGGTCTATTATCAATAAGAGAATTTAAGGTAAAGTACAAATTTTGGCACAAGTCGGAGCCAAGTGATACGGTTTATACGGCGATTGCTGCGCCCCTCATTATAGAGCAGTAGTTTGAGAAACTGCAAAATTGATAACAGAAATTGTTGTTACCAAGCAAAGTACAATGGTACAGTGAAACTGTTTCTTTCTAACGGTCCACTCTGACGTATGGAACGGGTCTGCGCTCTGCGGTACCTGAGCTTTTGCGCACAAGGATTTGAATGCTATCAGCATCATCAGTATATTTTATTTATTGTTGTTTTTGAATCGAATGTTCTAGTATCAACGAATTAGAAATTCATGATCGTCATAGCATTACCAGTAAACAGGACATTATTCTTGGAAATTTAAATTCGTGGGGGATCAGACAAATTATGTACATTTGAATTGATTCTTCCAGGAGAGTGATGTTTGTTGGTGTTTTAACTTTTAAGAGGTTGGTGTAAGAAAAGAAATGATTTCTAAGAACGACTAGCTGCATTTTTTACAGTGAAGTCATGATGATAGAGCATAAAGGCGCGGACATTACAGTGATGGCTTGGTGCGTCGCCCTCGGCTAAAAATATGCCACCGGTTCACTGCGCGCTTCCTCACAAAGAAAATGCTTGTGCTCTGACCTCCAAATTGGGAAACACTTGAAAAATACATACAATGCTTATTTACAAAACCACTTGTAGACATATAGAAAAAGTACTAGTCTACAAGAATCATGTCAAGGTACATGGTCAAGAATAAGTTAACAGAGCGGAAAACCAATCACGAGTTGGCATGTCGAAGGAATATTGAGAATTTAATAATATTGAGGTTGAAATCTTCATAAATTTTTGGCTTAAATCTTAAATCCGTTTTGAAATTCATGTAGGCGGGTAGGTAACGGAAATATATTCAGCATTGTCTTTTCGATAACTTGTGGAATATTATATTATCAAGACTGAGTGGTTACTGGCTAGTCTGGCATGAGCAGTCGTGAGGCGAGGACCTTGGTGACTCGGCCGGGTGGGTTGAAGGCCCGGTGACGCACGTGTCCGGCCGCGGAAGCGCCCCCGCCTTCTTACAAGCCAACCTGTCTTATCTTAACAACTATAAATGTTCTTTAAACGTAGCCAAAGTATTTTTAACAGAATAAACAAATACAAAGGGCTTGATTCTCTACTTAAGGAAAACAGACAGGAATTAGAATATTTAAACGTATAGATTCTATTAGAATAGAATCTATACGTTTACAGTCAGTCAGTGGCTGCAGACGGAGCTTTTCAACAGATTGATGAAACAGACCATGTAAATGTTTCCAGTACTTACAAAAACAAAAAAAAAAAAACAAGTTTCCTAACTGCGCAACATATTGTACGGGTCTTTCTCGAGTGCTTATAACCTTCGATAATAGCAACTTGTTGCAAGAATATCGACTATTGTTCCCTCGACACGTATTGACAGATTCATATTCACTATCGGCTGCCGATTACGACGCATGTGGCTGCCGGTGCAAGGAACCACGTGGCTAGTATTAAAAGAGTCTGATTGAGATGTTGGCACTTGCCTCCTATGTTGGGACTTGGACGATCGCGTCTCGGGGGCGTTATTTAAAGAACCGCGTATGAATGTAGCACAAGTTCAAAGCGGCCACCGCGACGCAGGTCGGAATAAGGTTAATTACCCCAAGGCCGGGGAGTGCCAACATCAGCCGGGATGATCCCCAAGGGAAAGACTCCTCTACTGGGAAATAAAACAAACTAATTCTCCTTGACATTGTGCCAAATAGACATGTTTATAAAATCTTTTTAATAGCATTAGTTTACATGCCCAGCGATGCCGTTGAACAGTTAATAAACTTCGTCATCACTGATATGGCACCATTTCTGCTTGTTTGAAGAGATGTTATACGTATAATACGGATTCACAATTCCTTCTTATAAATATTTTATAGAGGTTTTTTTGCAATTTAATCCTGTAAAAGGACCCAAAGTTTTATTAAATGTCCTAAAAGGAAAAAAAACCAAGACTGCCATGACAAATATTGGTGTAAGTAGGTATTAAGAGTCAGGGCAGGACACTAACCACCAACCGGGTAGAAATAAAATCTTTGGTTGTCGATAAAATTGATCGTGAAACGGGAAGTTGGTACACAGATTTTCGTGAGCAAGCATTAAATATGTACAACATGAACAAAGCTGCCTGCTACAGCTAGTTGACTACAAAGTGATTCACAGGCGTTTAAATTAAATATTGGTCGTTTACTATACTCACCATGGCCGGTAGTAACTTCATGCAAAAGGTCGTTCAACTTGTACTACACATCCTGTTTAATGAGATCTTTTCGTGGACTGTTTTACGCAATATCGTGAAATACATTTCAAGAGCTTTACCAAAGATGTTCAAATAAATAAAAATCATTTTTACGTCAGAAACTCGGAACTTCTATAAATAGGGATTCCCTAAAACCTAGGCTCATCGAAGACATGTTATGTCTGTCGTGTTTGTTTTAGCTTATGGGAACGAATCGTGAAAGTAGAATATGGAACTGGTTTACTAAAACTTTACTGACATTAATAACGTTGGTACGCTACTGTACCACATTCAATCATTACACTGTAGACGTTTAAATATAAATCCAGTAGATGCCTATATCAGAGAATTTAATGCGTGCAACACTTGATCTAATTTAGTATCGTTTGTTAGAATCTTAAAAATAAGGTAGGTAGGGCGTTGTATGCGTCACTTCGTCACAGTGTGATTCAGCCAATCGGACTGATGACCCCGCTGCTTCGCTACTATACAAGCTACATTATTTTGTGCCGACGACTCAGTTGACTCTTCTAAAAGCTAACGGTAACGCGCAGACGACGCTAAAACTGTACAACCGGCTGTGGCCTGGGTTTTAAGAAATGAAATGCAATGCACAAATAATATTACCCAATGGTTTGTTTTTTATTATTTGAAAATAATAAAATGTGTGATGCTATTCTGCATAAAACACAACACAGTCAATCACACTCTCATTTAGTTGTTAATACGTTATAGGTGTGGTACGAATTGACACCTCACTTCAGTCAAACACGGTGAGGTTTTTGCAGAATGACCCCATTGATTTTGTTATTTTCATTTCTGTTTCAACGGTGACTTTCGTCGCAGGAGCAAGAAATATATGTTTCAACTTACACTGCTTCCAAGTAAGCCACGGGATCGTGTCGAAAACAGATTGCATGCTGTGCTGTGTCCCACTTACTCAAATATTGATCTACCGCAATAATAATAGTATTGTCAACGTACGAGCCAATCTTTGAAACTGGTGATGATTCATGTAGATTTTGTAGAAATGACTGGACATGAGTGAGAGTATAGTGTGAGATTATAGAAATCTAGACGCTATATCATAGTCCAGAGACAACTTAACTCTGAAAATCGAACTTGTAACAACTCAAACTAATGGCGCCGACAACTTAACTCTAACATGAGCACTATATTTATTTTAATCGTTATGATCATAATAATCAGTATCTTGATAATACTGATCATCATAATAATGATGAGTAGACGGAAACGAAAATAGGAACTCCTAAGTCTGCAAACCTTTAAAGGAATCTTGGGATCGAGCTGTCGTGTTAACAAGACGTTGCAGTAGACTCAAGAAGCATGAGCGGGAGCGCAAACTCTAACCAGACTTGATTTGTTGGGGGAGACCTAAGAAGAGCGAGCGGTGGTAGCCTCAAATCTAATTAGGCTTTAAGAAAATTCCAGAGAATCAAGCTAACTGTAGACTAGGTCTACAATAGGAAGACCTAACTAATAAAATAAATGTCTAAAATTTAATTCATTCAAACTAGGTCAGTGTGATACAGTGTAAAACGTTTCGCAGTCCCGGGGTCAAAGACGCCAAGAGTGTGTCGCAAGTAACGACTAGATAGCTAGGAGTGTTAAGATTGTTGAAGCCTGTACTATTTACTATAGAAGAATTTTGGTACCATGCCTGTACTAAAACAATCTTGTTCAATTGTAAATAATGCTAAATTATTCTGATATCTTTGCTTAATAAGGGCGTTTACGCCACAGAAACTGGCAATTCCGGATTCCCAGAAAGAGGTCGCTGGAAGCCTGCTCCCAATGCGACACCTTTTCATGGAAAGTTCTTTAGTTGTAAAGTTGTTGCTGAAGCCAACTAGGTGTTAGGCGTTTTTGTAAGTAAGTAGTTTCAACAGTGCTTGGAACAACAGGTTACGTAACCGCAAGTTTTGTTTGTAAGAGAAATTGTGGTTTCGGAGTCCCGAATGTTAGTTAATGCCCGTTTATTTGTTGACGATGCTACAATTTATAGGATTGAAACAACGACTTTGTACTACATTTGTAGTAACCGTCTCAAATCAACAGATTTTCATTCGTTCTGTATCCTAGGCGTTGACACTTCAGTATCAAGTTCTAGGTCATACAAGGTTTGTTTTTGTCCTGGATTGAACTTGATTTTCATATCTGGTAAGAGTAGTTTATATACATTAAAGTCAGCAAAGTAGTTAACATTTGCTTGTCTGAACCTTTTCGATCTATAAGAGATTTTTGAAAATGTGATTCAACTAATACATGTGAACAAATATTATTCAAGAATACCGAAGCACATGCAAATCTTAACATATAACAAACAATCTTCTTATTTGTCTTGATTGATAAATGAGAAAATAGTTACTAGATTGTCCCTGTTGTATTCGTTTAGGATTGGGTCGATCTAGCACAAACTCTGGCTGGAGCCAGATACAGATGTTATTAGGGTGGGGTAGCCATTATTCTTCATCAAACGATGTTTCTTCGAAAACTTGGTCTGCGTTCAACAATAATACTTCTTCACGAATTCTCAGTAACACGAGAAGCTTCCGGGAAATTCATGTATCCCATAGCATAGCCCATAGCTTTATCAATCGACTATAATCGCATTTCTGAGCTCTCAGCAGAGAATTTTATCTACTTCTATGTAGTAAAGAAAAACATCACAAACAGAAACTATTTTTTATACAGGGTGACTAGTAATTATTGAACGTTACTTAAACACAGAATTTGTTTGTTATCATGACTACAATCACGTGTTTAAGTATCGTTCACTAATTACCAGTCACCCTATATATTCGTGGAAAGTGTACTTCATCAGTATTCTTGGAAAAGAATTTATGTTTGGCTAGGCATAGTGTATAAGGACATTTTGTATTACATACACAAAATGTTTAGTTACATTAATGATTTCCTGGAATGAAAATAACATCGGTACGAGGAAAAATATAGTTTCCGTTTCATCGTCTTGAATAGAAATCTACCAAAATCTTGTTTGATAGGTACTTGATTATTCAACCAAAGCTTCAATACAAGATGGTTGATACAAACCATTAAGGGGATTACATCGCCCAAATCCAAGTTCAAATTGAAGTTTATAGATTATTCCTTATGTACGATTACCATATAAAAAATGAAGGGGATACTTAAGGACATTACTAATAAATTGTATTGATTACGTTTCTCAAAAAAATATCATAACTCTAGAAAAAAAATCTGGTAAATAGGCCTTTTTTGAACATTAATTCCATATTTTCTCGAAAACGGCTCTATATTTATACATTGAATTTATACCAAAATATATGTTACGATAAACTGAATAACTTGTATTGATTTTTTTTTTCTAATTTCATTGAATATCGATAAGTAATCAAGAAAAAACTCGAATCAGTACTAACACCCCGCGCGCAGCACCCCCTGCAATGCCTGTGTAGAGGTCAATTCTTCTCTACTAGTGTTGAGGTAAATTTTTCAAGGTCATTGAGCAATGTAATACCCTTAATAAGATGCTTTAAATACGTTGTGGTCCTATGACAGGTCAGAATGAAAGAAAAAAGAAAACATATTACGCCGACCCCAAATAACACGGGACAAGGGTGTATGACGATGACGATGATGATGATAATGACGGTGCGTTCTTGTAAAATTTTGTTATTTGCATGTAGACAAGATCCTTACGGGTGTATCTATTTCATATGTTCACAACAATAATTAAGTATAGCTTTATGGATTGGATGCACGGATTGTGTAAAAGATGATAATTATGGCTAGAAAGGTTAGTTGACTATTGATATGACCGCAAATAAATACGTATCTAGTAAGGAGATGTTGCGCCAATCTCAAATAAATTGGAATCAGAGCATTAGGATAGTTATGATATTCATAACTCCATGTGTTATATATTAATCACAAAACCAATTGGATTGAATGCTCTTCACGAGAATAGGTCCCTGAAGTTTGAACTACTCATCATCACTATTGCAATGTTCAAATGGGTTTTATTAGTGTCGGATACTTATTGGCGAATCCATGAAGGAGCACTAATTAATCTTACTAAACGTGGAGCAAATCTTTGTCACACAAATTAATAGACAACTGTATTATGCTTCAATGGTACGATCTCTTATCTGTTGACGTCACGAATATTAATAATTATATCGACAAAATTAATGAACTTTGCGAGTAAGACGATCTGCGGTTTGATAGTTCGTAATGATAGGTAATTAGTTTGTACACGTTTTCGGAGACATACCCAATTACTATTTTATGACAAAGTTGCGACTGGAGAGAAGTTACTCTGACAACATGCTTGGTACTAATACTTTACTAGACCACTCGGTCTTTGTATGTGTAATGTTCCAGGTATAGACTGAAAATATACTGAGCAATACCCTCTCAAAATTTACCAATCTGAAGAAAGAGACAAATAGACTGTCCGTGCAGGACAAATATATCTCTTTCTGTAGGTGGTAGTACCGGTGGTCTCACTAGAAACAAGCTTGTAACGTTGCTCAATAAGAATGTTGAAAAACACAATTACTGGATCGCTTTATCCCTCTCACATATTCCTGCCTGTATACACATGTTTCTTATGCATAGGAAAAGCTCAGTCCATTCTTTATGTTTCCGGTTTTAAGTGTCCAAACAATAGCTGAAAACATAAATAAAGGTAGACCGCACTTTTCAAATAATAAATAGTAGACCGAAAATAATTGATAGATAAAGTAAAAGGAGAAATTCCAAAAGCAAGACCGGTCTTAATAATAATATGCACATAGGTGACTGAAAACATTTTTGAAGATAGCTAAGTATTCAATAACAATTCAAATGTTTGATTCGTTTATTATAAGGGAAATAGGTTGCTATACTAAAATGTTACATGTTTTTATTTAGTCTTGCATCAACCATTGTCATTGTTCAATGTTTTTGCCGCATTCGGTCTACGTATATTGGAGTGCAATAAAAACGATTGTCACTGTCGCTATTTGTAATTCAGAGTACTGAGACTTGCTACAAACTGTTTTAGCTGGAGTAACATATTAGTAACATCTTCTTTTATCAAGATTATTTTCAAATAGTTAACTATAATGCTTACACTTGCAGAAACCTAGATTTTCAATGAAGACAAGCCAAACCATGGTAAGAATATGCCATATGCGTCAATCATTATAATTTCAAGTGACATCATTAATTGGTGTCTTTAGTAAAGAAAGCAACGTTTCAAATTGAACGCAATTAAATTACTTTCTTTGTTTTCTGTTATAATTTATAATACAGGCTCAGTAAACGTACCTAATCTGAATGATTCGATGTTGTCTGAATGGTCGAACTATATAACACCCGTATTTGTAAAGAAGTAACTACTTGTTACTAAGTAAAACTCTTATTAAGTAATTACTTGACGTTTGAAATCTTCATTCAAAATTTAAAATTTTCTTAACTATAGAATACAAATTGTTACTTAAGTAGTCACTTTTACTCAAGAATCTAGTTTTACTTGTTTATAAATACGGGTGTAAGTATCGGGCCATCATCTCTCTAATCAAATAGCTTCTTCTAACTTCTTTCTTTTCCCAACTAGCTTGGGGTCGGCTTCCTATCAACACGGATGCGGCATGCGGCCGAATACCCGTGTTTTACATGAACCTCCATAACCCAGTTATTGGTAACACGGTACTTCTTGGATAGACGGTCAGACTTCCAGGCGTCTGATTACCTGTATCGACTGTCAAAGACCTACGGGTGACAACAGAGACCAACGGTTATACGTGCTCTTCGAGGCACGCGGTGTCAGTAATGATCGGACTATGTCGGGTAAAGTATCCTAGCAAATATATAAGTAAGAATCTTGCGGCGGCGGCGACGATGAACGACGACGGTGCGAGTACAGCGGGCCTAAAAACGTCACATGAGCAATTAATCTAAAGCAAATCATATTCCGAATTTCTAGCAGATCATATACAATTCTTCTAATGTTCGTAAAATGGTTGCACAAATTAGTCGAATCATACTCAATTCACTGCATATCAGAATCATATTCCTTGTAAATATTGCCGTATAAAAAATATGATTCATATTATGATTCTGCTAAAGTGGTCTTTTTAGCCCCCTTGTTCGGCCGATGCGACTATGCGACGAGATCACGCGACTATTTGGACACCTTCATCGGGTACACCTGGCATTGGCAGAATACGCGCGATCAACAATATCGATGACGAATAACGATCGATCGGACGTCATCAGGTGATTTGTATTTAATGTAGGCCTTACAGGAAACCAACAAACCACAAAGTGTTAAAAACTATGTTCTGACTATGTTCAGAATTTTAAATCTGTGCTCATTTATTGGCTTGGAAGTTATGAAACTGAGTCTAGCTATCGTCATTAGCAATTAGTCAAATGATATCTATTGCGTATGTCATTTAGTCAGTACAACTCCAGAGCGTATTTGTTTTTCAACTTTTTCATATTATTTTATAAAACGTGTTCTGCTGCAGACATTCGGTACGAGTGGGAGACTGTAGGTAGGATTCATTGATGTATCTGTTACCAGCAATCTATATAATCCGGTATTATTAAAAATTACAATACCTAAGCAATGCATAGAATACGGTTTAAAGTAAAGCTTTTATTTTCAGGTGATGATAAAAAATAACCTAACCTGTCCGTGTCGGGGTGCCCCAAAATTACATTACCTCCATCCCTGTTCTTGTCTTTTACACACATTACCCGCTGAGAATTCGGTATTGTATAGAATACCTGAATTATACAGATTGCCGGCAAAATAATATATATAATTATTAGTTAACAATATTGTGTTCTAAAATATTCGGGTATTTGACGAATTTTTACATACTGGTTGATTGCTTTAGTTTGAGCCAAACTTCGACTAAGTAGTACAGGCAGACATGAAAGTATCTAGAGTAGTAAGTATATAGAGCTATAATCACTTACGTATCTTATACAATCTAATTCCTAAAGACAGTCTTATCTACATGACCCATTTAAAAATGTTTGTACATGTACAAGACAAACTCTTTGAGCTTCCATAATTGTAAAGCACTTTGTTTGCATCAGTATAAATGAGACTCATGAGGAAATGGGGAAATGCATACTTTTACCATTCTCCTAAAAACGTTATTTAGATATCTGCCTGATTAACTTATTGTCATTAGACAATTATCTATATGATTTTAAAATATAACCAGATAATGATATTATTATTGTAGTTATACAAGTATAGTTAAGATTGCAAAGCATAATGAGCCTCATGTTTCTACAGCAGGGATTCGGGCCTACTCTTCAGGAGAGGGAATGGGCCGTAATCTAAAGGCGAGTTCGTTTGTGGATGTAGCTTAGTTTCGATTGTTTTTACCCGACTGCGCCAGAAGGAGGGTTATGTTTTTCGAGAGTATGTATGTGAGTATTTCTCAAAATACATGTACATCTTTGAAAAAAAAAGTGTGCTTTGAAACAGTTCAAAAGTTTTATATTTATAAATCATCACACAAAAAAAACACACACTCAATTTTGTAGGATGAATATTAATCTTTAAGATAACGAAGAATTATAGCTATAATCATACTTATTATCAAATATTTCGATATTTTAAAAATAGCTTTTTTTACCTTTCATACAAAAACCTGTTTGCCACTCTACCTTTTTCATGTGTTTTTGTTTCATAAAATGCGATACGTAACTAAATTATTGTAAATTTCTTTGTATCATCGTTCTACAGTAATCGCAGTTTCTGTATCAAATTGATTTTCTATGGGGTGTCATAGTGAATTGGCAATTTAAAGCAAAAAAACAAAATGAGTCGCTCTCATTTACTATTTAGTTATTACTCTTTAGTTACGATTTATTTCTACTTTCCCATGATTTCTGAACGATTCCGTAATTTTTTTACACGGACAACACTAGCTTCACTCTGATTGGCTATTGGTTTGACGTCTCCGCCATTACATCTATCGTGAAAATCAGTGAGAACGTGTGTGTTTTGTGGGGTTACTTTTTCGAGACAGGAAGTAAAATCAGCGATTTTTCATAGAACGGTAAGTCTTCATTTACCCATTTTTTGTAATACGTGTTGTACGAATATTTAATAAGCTTTTATATTTGCTGTAACAGCTTTTATCAATAAATATATTTTTTCTGACCTCAATTTGTCTAATATTTCGTAACGTTTTTTACGAATTTCGTTACGTAACGAAAAAGTACAACATAAAGCTGAGTGTATACTGTTATAACCTGACTAAGCATAGTAATATTCACTACTTAATTTATGAAAAAAAAATATATAGAGCGTCAATAACTAAAGGATTGGATATTATCTGCTATATAGAAGTGCCACCAGCAAAAAATAATGAAATAATTTAAATTACGTTTTTATGTGATTTAACAACTTTTTACCCCTGATATTACTTACATGAAGTTCTATTGAGAACTTCCTCCTTTTCGTCGGTTAAAAAACCTCGCGGCTTTGTTTCAATTCGCTTGAGAATAGAATTATACCGATTGTTACAAATACTTAACTCTTGCTAATGACACTTCTGTAGAGATGCCCACTATACTTGTTGGTTTGACTTATCAAATTGGTTATTACTTACAACTGCTTATATACAACTGCATTACTTCTTTTGTTTTTTAAGGAATGCCGCCAAAAACCAATGCCGAAAGGCAAAAAGCTTACAGAGAACGACTCAAAAAGGATAAACCAAATAAATATGAGGAAATCCGTGTCAAACATTTGGAAAAAGTTAAAGAAAATATCAAAAAGAAAAAAGAAATTCTTACAGAAGAAGAAAAACAAGAGCTACGAGCAAAGTGGAGACAAGCCAATGCTATAAGAGCTGAAAGAAAAAAAAAGGCCTACTCTACGACAAAACAAAACAACACATTGGAAGTAAGAAAAAATGCTAAAAATAATACAAATATCCTAAAGGAGAGACTACAAAAGCTTACTGAAGAAAATACTCAATTAAAACGACGAAATAAAAATTTAAGACAGGCCTGCAATCGGATGAAAAAGCGAGTGGAAATTCTGAAAAAACGACTACCCCAACAAATTAGGCCTGATAATGATGCTATTTCCATTGAAACTCGTCAGTGTGATGACACACCGTTAACAAAATCGAATAGTTTTTTTCATTTTTAAAAGATTGGGAAAAAAAAATAATTTGATTAAAATAGTATGAATGATTACTCCCTTATTTTATTTCTAACCCCTTAAGTATTTGGGTACATACTTACAAATATTTCGTATTGAATAAATGAAGAGCATTCACAATATTTCGCCAATGTGTAACCAGCCTTATGGTTACTATTTAGTTACATCTAAGGACTATTTCGTAACAATATTTCGTTACTACCATTTCGTTACGTACATTTATTTTGAGAAATACTCATGTATGTATGTATGTATGTATGTATGTATAATTGTTTGGCACGCTCTGCAGCCTGAACGGCTCGATGGATTTTAGCTTGAGAGGTGGCGTTAGATTCGTATTTACTATGAGAGTGACACTGGGTATACCAAAATAAAAAAAAAACAAAATGGCGAATTTTTGACGCCAAATTCAAATATTTGGCACGCTGTGTGGCCTGAACGGCTCGATGGATTTTAGTTTGCGAGGTGTCGTTAGATTTGTAATTACTGTGAAAGTGATATCGTAAAAAAATTAAACTAAAAAAGTAAAAAATAAAAAATGGTAATTTAAAAAACTAAAAAACCCGACTGCTTTTCTGAGCATTCATGAAAAAGCCCTAAAACAAGAAAGTCGTTGTAGCAGTCGGGACCCATTCTAGAAAGTCAGCCGTCTAGTCAGTAGATCTATGATGTAATGGGTCCCGACTGCTACAACGACTTTCTTGTTTTAGGGCTTTTTCATGAATGCTCAGAAAAGCAGTCGGGTTTTTTAGTTTTTTAAATTACCATTTTTTTGGATCTAGTTACATGCGGGTTTCCTCATGATGTTTTTTTTTCGCCGCTTTCAGAGCAGTGGTGATGAAATAAGTTACACAAAGTAAAGTAGTTCTTGTCTGGGTTTAAACCTATGACTAACCACTCGTACGTCGGGGCCGTTACCACTGGGCCACCACTGCTCCTACGATAAGATAAGGTATAACATCTGTATAATTTAATAATTATATTACAAAACCCAGAACATGTCATTATTTACATTAAAACCAAACCAGACGGAACAATAGTCCACTATAAGGATAATGTCGGTTACTTATACTAACAATAATGTGTTTAATAATATAATTGTAACAATGATAAATTAAAGAGTATAACTTACCTCATACACATTTGGATGCCATACTTTTGTTAAAAATCTAATGGAAGGTGGTGAGTATGGATAGTCTGGCGGGAATTTCATATGTGCCTGAAACAAAAGAAAAAATTAACATTATAACATTTTAATTGTTTTATTTTTAAAATGGTATTATATTATGGATATTAGAGAATTTCTCGTATTGACGTAAAATATCTATCAGCCAAGAAGAAGAAATAAACCCATGTGTGGTAACAGTAGAAGCTTGAGAACTGACGACAGAGCTAATGCGAATGTTTTTTGCTGAATGACAGAAATAGGTACCAATAATAAATTGATTGACTCAATTATACAATTCCTAGGGATTGTGTAGAGTACCTGCTGGTCACCAGCAATGTGTAAAATAAATAGATTTTGGTCCTATTTCTGTTTGCGGGATTTAATCTTTGGAATACCGTAATCATAGACACAATTAAATAGGTGTGCGAACGTCGGCGTTCGCTTCGGGCTTGAGTAATTACAAGTAAGGCTTCTATTTCTGAGTGGTTAAAAAAATATCCCTAACCTAACCCGCCGGGTCGAGGTGCCTTAAAATTACGTCAGTACCTCTACCATGAGTTTTAAACAATAGTATTCGTCGCTACTCGATATCGACGCCCTAAATATTTTGTATGGCAAATTTTGGTTCTGCAAGTGACCGCTAGAGGCGCTGCAAAATTTGCCATACAAAATATTTGCGGCCTCGATACAGGTCCTTTCCTACTCTCGTCTTTTACACACAATTTCTACTGCACATTCGGTATTGTATATAATACCTACATAAGCAAAGTATAAAATAAATAATATTTCATGCATTACCTACATGTCAAGTATTGATACATTGCCTAGGTATTGTGTAGAACACCGGATTATACAGATTGCAGGTAACATAATACAATAAATAGACATGCCATAATTGCAGTAATCCCGGAAAAAAATTATAACAAGTCGCTATAATTTATTGAAGTGTTTTATGGCCTATTTACGGATTTCTTCATCAAATCTTTACCAAATTTAAATCGGTACAAAGAATAGACAAGACAGAAAACAAGACAGAAAAAAATCAGACTTAGGGACAGAACTCACGAAGCGGTTTTCTCCCGCTGCCGCCACGGTAGCGGGCCCGCAGCTTCTGTATAATGCAAATATATACGTAAAAAATTAAATCAGTTTTCACGACGCGGTTTACGGCCGCGGTGTGAGCGGTGGTTCGCGGCTGCCGCTGATCGACGCCGCGGGCGCCCGCCGTTGCCTCGGCGGTTTTCGTCTGCATGCTCTGCGGTCGGTTGGCGGCGACCGCGCCCTATCGCCGGCGGCTTGCGGTCGAAAATCGCAGCCGTCGCGGCGGCGGCGGCGGCGGCGAATCAACCGCCTCGTGAGTTTTGAAATAAAATAGGCATTTCCTCTGCCGTGGCAGCCGCGGAAAAAAACCGCTTCGTGAGCTCTCTCCCTCAGACTTTTTTTGGAAATCGATTAAAATATATATTTTCAGTTAGAAGCTAGTTAGTCAAAATAAATATGAATTGATGTATTAACATAAATATATTATTATTAATTACTTTCTCTGCCTGTGTTTTTGGGTTACAGTCAGTGGCGTCAGTCTAGCCGACAAGCTGGTGTATTGTTATTCGCTTATTAATTTCAGTTTTTAATACATTTATATAAGGTGTCGGTTACCAGACAATCGGACAGCGTGCTACCCATTGCACGCCGTCCGCAAGCCCGCGCCTACGGTGGCCGGAAATCAGGATCGGAATCCCGGCGGCGGCTGGGGCGAGCGCCCCGTTGCCTCTGCTTGATGTGGTCGGCCTCCTCCTTTGCTCTTCGCAGAAGGAGGCGACCGCCTGCCATCCCTCCTCACTACGGACCATGGCCTGAACCAAGGCCCGGCGAGAGAGATCGCTGCCGCCGATCGCCCCCACTAGTACACGGCGATGCTCCACCCAGGCGGGGCACACCTCTACAGTGTGCTCCACCGTGTCCTCCGGGTGTTCCGCACAGTGGCGAATCCTCCGCACGAATCCGGAACAGGTACTTAGCGAACTTTCCGTGTTCGGTAAGCACCCGCGTCGTGCGGAAGTTGAGAACGCCGTGAGGTCTTTCCAACCACGCCTCAAGGATGGGCTTTATCGCCCCAATTGTGGCGCGCCCCGAACGAGGTTGCGATAGTCGCTGACGCCATTTCGCCATGAGATGACGCCGGAGCTCTAGTACTAAGGGTAGGGAAACTGAGTTGTTCATCCACTGAATTTTTATCTGTGAACAGATTCTGAACAAACTTGCCACATATGTGGCATTTTTAGTCCATAAGTTACTGCAACAAGATTGAAAGTTGATCTATTAATGGAGACAGGAGTCAGTTAAGTGAAGTTCAAGTGGAGTTTGGGCTTATTGCTTTCTTCTACCGAGGGCTTGTACTATTTAGCAAAAAATTAAGAGCCACTTTCTGAAAAGAAGGTTCGGCCCCAGTATGATAGACAACGAAGGAACGGGGTAGGTTTGCAGTCAGTGAGAGTCTGATACAATCTCCCGCCCCGACAAGGGTGGAATTTATCACATTATAAAATAATAATAAATAATAAAAAAGAACCTGAAAAAAAGATGCCAAACATTTATGACAATTTCACTATAAGTAATTACTTAACGTTTTGATTACCGTAATTAGAGACACAATAGAAAGACAATAGGTGTGCGAACACCTGTGTCCTCTTGGGTCTTTACAATTTAATTGATTATTTGTTCAGCCCTGATACAAATTTATTTAATAAAAGACCTGCATGCTTTATTTTATTGTTTTTTAGTTTCTTTGATTTCTCAGTGATTTAATCTTTTTCTATATATAGTTCAGTAGTTTTTATTTCTAAAAGTCATTTCAATGAAGGAACTACTGACTGATGAAAAAATTAGCACAGTTCCATACTTTGTTTCAGTATATTTATTCCTTTTTTTTTTTAATCTTTACTATAAAATTACACTATA
Organism: Leucania comma; assembly: GCA_958295575.1. Classification (NCBI taxonomy): domain Eukaryota; kingdom Metazoa; phylum Arthropoda; class Insecta; order Lepidoptera; family Noctuidae; genus Leucania; species Leucania comma. The sequence goes on along the minus strand of OY282480.1, from coordinate 11,576,533 downwards.
CCGAATTTTATTGTTTTGTTCACCTGGTTGGTAATAATAAGTATAACATAACATTAGTTCTTTTTTTAATTAAGAAATGGGGCAAGTAAACATAATGATGATCGTGTTAAAAAATCTTATTTGTAATACTTCAATGAAATTAAGATTGAGCTGGTTTATGATCTTGTGATAATACCCAAGATAATTTCTTAACTTGTATATTTAATCATTAGTTAACTGATTTATAAAGCTATACTTAAATGCACTTGAAAACATTTTATTGCTAGTATCTCTGCATATTAATTGAAATCAGAGGGTAAAAAGATCTTTACTCCAAAATTATGCCAATATTATTTTGATGTTTATGACTACGAATATTGTTATGTGTGTATTGAGCATTGAATGGACATAATATATGAAACATGTATTTTTTTGTCTGATCATTCAATATTAAGCACTCTTTACAAGGTGAGTATTTTTTAACAGTTTGTGCCTATGCTAGAATCATACTATTGTATGTATAATAAAAATTTTGTGTCTTTCCTAATCTACATTGTCAAATACTAACAAGGCTAATTACTCAACCGCAAGAGGCAAAAACAGGTTATGTTTTTCATGCATATCTACAATATTTATGCATGTGGGATGCTTAAGTCTTTTGTAGCATCCTAAAGGTACGACGGTCATGAAAAATTGTATCAGATAGTCTATGGCATGTGATGGTTTTAGACTATTTGATTTTGTGCATTCAAGTTTTAAGTTCCTTTTTAAAATTTTAGTAATCTTAGTCATTCATTCAGTCTTCATTTGATAAACGATAAGATAATTTAATGTTACAAGGAGCTATAACCACACAGGACTATGTTGCTGTTATCAAGGAGTTCTTATCAATACTTAATTGCTACTATACTATTGACATTAATTACCGTAATACAAACAAATTTTGATACTGATAATAAAAATCGCCAACATACACATGCCTACTTACACCATTCAATAAAGAAGAAAAAAATAAAAGAAAAGCTAAGAAAAATAAATGAAAAGGAAGTTTTTAATCAGTGTTTCAGTACCAGCACCTTTTTTTCCGGTCTGGTGAGGTGTCAACAATGTAACACTCGCCATACGTTGGATTGTATGATGGTAGACATGTCATGTCAACTAGCAAGTCTAACTCTAACACCCACATTTATAAAGAAGTAAATACTTGTTGTTGAGGTTAGAAATCACTATAGAATACAAATTGTTACTTAAGTAAGTTATTTTTACTCAAGTAATTAGCTTTACTTGTTTAAATAAATACGGATGTAAGTATGCTTAGTATACAGTCTAGATTCTTTCCGGCTTCCAGGTTTATGTGGTACTAATGTGCAGGTATAAATGATATTTATTTTTGTAAATAGGTTTTTTAAATCAGTATCAACATAGTTACAAAATTACCACAAGGAACTGTCACTCTGATTTATCAGAATGGAAAGCATTTATTGAATATTAAGAGTTTTGTCACACACTGGAACAATCAAATTACAAAGAAGTGCTTGAAATTTGATTTGCCCTTATTATTTATCAAAAATAGGTACTAATATTCAAGTAACTATTTAATTACAATTCTGCCAACTCAATCAAGAGTGACATTTGAAGATAATTCAACACTGCATGCCTTTCATTGCACATTTGTTATTTAAGCAGTGATTTATGATCAAAACAAAACAAAATAATGTAACCAACAAGTATCTGGGTGAATAAATAGACTGGTTTTTTCCATGAGATTGATCAAGTTGAGAAATGGCGAAATTAAAAATACCCTACAAATTCATTTTATATAAATTATGTTCAAGTAAATGAATAAAAAATGTTTTTTTCTGTTAACGCTCTGACGCACAATTTTCAGCATTGCTGTCTAGTCATTGCGAATGCAATACATAAATCTAAATGCTTACCTTGAAATATCCACCTTGATATAACGTGTCTGGAGGTCCGAAAATTGCAACTTCCCACTCAAATAAATTGTCCTCTCCTAAAAGTTTCACTCGGAACCCTTCCACGGGTTCTTCTTGCAGACTCTTATACTCTAAGGCCAAAGCCCTCAGTGCAGAACTGGTCGGAACTGTGTTAGACATTGTCAAGAACTAATTTTTCTAAAATCACTATCTAAAAGAGATTCTATTAACATAACACTGCGGAACTCTCCTTGTGGTCCACGTATTCACGAGGCATTTCAACCTGAGTCACAATAACAACGAACGAGGAATTTTGGTAAACATAGCCCCAGCGTAGCTTACGGATTTATGATTCACACACTTCAAACGCCAATACTGCAATTACTTCCACAGTAATATACGTTGAAAAATGGACGAAAGAATAGTCCAAACTACACGGTGATTACTACAATAATGAGAAAGCAACGTCCAAACAATCGCGATCCCAAGGAAAACGGCTGCGTGGTACAGCTGCTGCCTGAGTTGCCCGAGCGAATATTGTAGAACAGCTGTTATTTTATTTCCGTGCTTGATTGCGCAGTGGTGTGACGCACACGACCATTTTATCGACTTTGCTACGAGTGTTGCCACCTGCCGGACTTGATTATTTTAACCCACCAAAACGCTGCAACGCTTGAAAGTACAGTCGTGATGTTTTGACAATGTTTAGTAAGATGGCAGCACACCACTAGTTGGCGATGCTAACGACCTCTATGCGTATTTCTTATCATTAGTACACTCGAGTTAGTCACTGTTGATTCTAGATGGCGGCACTAAATAGTCTATAGAGAAATTGGCGCAATTTTAGAACTTCAGTGGCTGTATTATTATTCCTAGTGGATATTGTGATGTAAAATTATTAGTGTAGTTTTGTATCTCCAGTGCCTGCGCAACTGGACAATAATATTATGTAGAATCATTGAAACAGGCGCGATTTCGGTGGGATTTTTTTTTAGGTTTGAATTAATCATCCAATGACATCTTTCTTCTCGTCTCACACTTTGATACACCACTCTTAGTTCCTTCATTGCTTTTCATATCCTGGGCCGGGTTAGCGAGGATGAGTGGCAGGCGATCGCCTCCTTCTGTGAAGCAGTAGGTAATGCTAGCAAAGGAAGAGGCCGACCGCATCAGATCCCGATTTCCGGCCACCGTAGGTGCGGGCTTACGGACGGCGAGCAATCTGTAGCTTTACAGTCCAGTAACTGTCCGGACCGAGCCCAAGTTGACGGCGCGTACTGTTCCCGCGCGCCTCAAGGAGTTGTCAGCAAACTGTAGAGGCCCAGCAGGGTCGTTTTGCTACGTTGCCGAAGTGTAGGTATTGTTTGTCTATAGCCGACGGTGCTGAGGTGGCAAAGATTGCTGTGCTGCGACTATTATGTGCTGTAGTAGATGAATCTATTCGTGTGATTTCAATATAGCAGAAACGCAAAACTCTTCGTTGTGCCACAAAGTCATAAAAAAACGTACCTAATGGTTATAAATATACAGATATTTATAAACATGTTATAAGGTAAAGCAAACCATTGGGTAAAGTACATTTATGTAGCTGGTCAGAGCTACATACTTTTAAATAATGAGCAACTATTGTCAATAGTCTATTGACCCCTTCCATGCGAGAAATATGGGTTTCTGCTGACTATTTTCTCGCCACGGGCTGTAAAGACTTCAAAACTCTGTGAATTCTTCACCTATTTATTTTTATTAGATGGTTACGGAGCCATGGATCGACTCCAGCGTTGCTTAAAATTTAAAATTTATGATCACCTTATGATTTTTTTTTTTTTTTTTGGGTAGGTAAAATCATCCAATGACAAATCCCGCCCTTGGGTGGGGCGGGAAATAGTGTCAGACTTTTACTGACTAAAAACCTACCTTTCCGTTCCTTGCCTTTATCCCGGGGCCCGTGGTGACAGTCTCACATAACCTTTGGCCCCAGTAGGCTTCGACCCTGCAAACTGTAGGGGTCCACCCCTACAGTTTGCTGACAACGCGCCTTGAGGCGCGCGGGAACAGTGCGCGCCGTAGACGACCTGAGCTCGGACCGGTCTGTTACCGGACGGACGGACAGTGAGCTACCCATTGCCCACCGTCCGCGAGCCCGCGCCTACGGTGGCCGGAAATCGGGATCGGAAACCCGGCGGCGGCGGCGGCGGCGGCGTGTGCGCCTTTGTCTAATGCGGTCGGCCTCCTCCTTTGCTAGCATTACTGCTTCGCAAAAGGAGGCGACCGCATGCCACTCCTCCTCGCTCCGGAGCATGGCTTGAACCAAGCCCCGGCGCGAGAGATCGCCGCCGATCGCAACAACCAGGACACGGCGATGCTCTTCCCAAGCGGGGCACACCTCGACTGTGTGCTCCACCGTGTCTACCGGGCGGTCCGCACAGTGGCGACACCCGGGCGTCGTCTCCGCACGGATCTTGTACAGGTACGGACCGAACTTGCCGTGTTCGGTCAGCACCTGCGCCAAACGGAAGGTGACGACGCCGTGGGGCCTTTCCAGCCACGCCTCAAAGAGGGGCCTTACCGCCTCGATCGTGGCGTGCCCAGCACGAGGTTGCGACAGTCGATCTCGCCATTTCACCATGAGATCCCGCCGGAGCTCTGTCCGCCATGCCGCGACTTGTCGCGGCAGCGGAGTTTCGCCCCGACGTTGCATCTCCACGCGTAAATCATGCATGTGTGCAAGGACTGTTGCCTCCAAATCCCACGGTGGTAGGCCAGCAAGAAGGCTCGCCGCTTCGCAGGACACCGTACGGTATCCGCTGATCATCCGGATGGCCATGACCCTCTGGCAGGCGGTTAGCCGGGCCACCACTCGCTTTCGTAGCGATGGCGCCCACACCGGCGCACCGTAAAAAAGGGTTTTTTTAGTTTTTTAAATTACCCTTTTTCATGGACCGTACGATGCCTGCGTAGAGCCTCCGGCAGGAGGCGTCTGGACCCCCCATCACCTTATGATGGCAAACATATTCCTGTTTTCAGTCTCTTGTAGGTTGTAGCTGTTCTTATAACTATAGGTAGGTAGGTGAAAATTTAATCGGTCAGAAATTCTGTGTTGGGATATTACTCTACCACCGCAAAGTAACGGTGCACAGCAGAGATTAAGCATAGTCAATTATTTGTGAGCCAGTTGCATTCGCCATTCAGACAAGACAATTGGTCCGTGGGCGCGTGATTCAAAGACAAGTCGCCCACCCACTTCCATGTATAGGCAAAGGCAACGGGCCTTGCGCAACCCACGTCTGGCGCGGGCATAATGCCTTTAAGTGATTGGGTTTGTGCATCGATAAAATTCGGTTGGTAATGATTATTTTGGCAAAGTACTCTGAAAATAAAATAAGTTATCATATCTAATTAAGCTGCTATCAATCGTCATCAACAGGCCATCTGTAATGGTACATTGTTACCCTAGGGGTGAAAGTAACTTATTTAGTCCCGAGAAGAAGTTTGGCGTCCGAGCGAAGCGAGGTCGCTAATATTCGAGGGACTAAATAAGCCTTTCACCCGAGGTAAACACTGTGATTTTCATTACGAATAAAAAGAAAATAAAAATAAAAAAATGGTAATTTAAAAAACTAAAAAAACCCGACTGCTTTTCTGAGTTTTCATGAAAAAGCCCTAAAACAAGAAAGTTGTTGTAGCAGTCGGGACCCATTCTAGAAAGTCTGCCGTCTAGTCAGTAGATCTATGATGTAATGGGTCTTTCTTGTTTTAGGGCTTTTTCATGAAAACTCAGAAAAGCAGTCGGGTTTTTTTAGTTTTTTAAATTAAGTACCCTTTTTTATTTTTTACTTTTTTAGTTTTATTTTATTACGATATCACTTTCACAGTAATTACAAATCTAATGACACCTCGCAAACTAAAATCCATTGAACCGTTCAGGCCACAGAGCGTGCCAAATATTTGAATTTGGCGCCAAAAATCCGACATTATGTTTTTTTTATTTTGATATACCCAGTGTCACTCTCACAGTAAATACGAATCTAACGACACCTCTCCAGCTAAAATCCATCGAGCCGTTCAGGCTGCAGAGCGTGCCAAACAATTATACATACATACATACATACATATATACATACATACATACTCTCGAAAAACATAACCCTCCTTCTGGCGCAGTCGGGTAAAAACCTGAGTCGTCGTCAAAGGTCGTCGTATGATTTTAGGTATGTTTCTTTTGATTTAGGCCGTAAAAAGTTTCCGACTACTGCTTTAACCTCTTCTCTTAAGAATCAGGCGTTGAATCCTTAACTGAATCTGATTATTGCGTAATTAAAAAATTTCTTACAGCAAAGATGGGTAGTAGAGTACCAATAAACAAAATTCTACATCAAGTTTCCCGTGGTCAATCGGCTATTCAGCCATAATTTTTCATTTTTATCAGTGAAAAATGGTAACTATTTCTCATATCTATGTTAGTTTTAAAGAATTAAAGAATTATTGAAAGTAAATTATAAATAATTATGTAATTTAAAAAAAATATATAGATTCTTATCTCTTAATTTCAATTTTACATCGTGCTGTAAATGACTGGCTGTATAGAAAGTTGAGACATATATCAATAGAAATGGGACGATATAACTAGTTTTTTTTTTTTTATAATTTGTTAGCTGTCAGTTGAAAGTGATTCTCCCTAGGGACGAAAAGTATTACTTTCAACCCACTCCTCAGGCAACTTTAGACCTACTTTCAGCGTATGAGTAATGAAAATACATTTTTTTAAGGTAACCTTACGATGACAGTGTCAGACTTTTATTGACTAAAACCCACTTCTAAGCTTCTATGTTCCTTCTTTGCCTGTGTTCCAGGATCTCAGGTTTCTCTCCCGGAAAACAAACCCATGGCCCTAGTAGGCTTTAGCTCTGCTGGGTCCCTACGGTTTTGCTGACATCTTTTTGAGATGTGCTTAGAACACTACGCGCTGTCGACGACTCGGTCTCGATTTGGATGGTTACCAAACGGCCGGACGGCGTGTTACCCATTGTTAGTCGTCCGCAAGCCCACGGCTATGGTGCAGCGGTGGCTGGAAATCGAGGTTGGGATCCCGGTGGCTGGGGCGTGAAGATAGTCCGTTCTCTTATTCATGCGGCCATTTCCTTCGCTAGCATTGCTGCTTCGCAGAAGGAGTTGACCTCCTGCCATTCTTCCTCACCATGACCATGACCATGGCTGTACGAAGGTCCGGCGCGACAGGCTTCTATGAGGACACGGCGCGGCGGTGCTTTATTTTCCTTTTATTCCTAATGAAAAGCACAGTGTTTACCTCGGGTTAAAGACTTATTTAGTTAGTCCCTCAAATATAGGCGACCTCTCTACGCTCGGACGCCAAACTCCTTCTCGAGACTAAATAAGTTACTTTCAGTCATAAGGTAACAATGTACTATTACGTTTGTAGGTAGGTACTTTTTGAGTGCACATGTTCTTCGTGAGTCATGTCCAGATCGAAGTTCGATCACGTCTCGAAAATGATGGCAATTTTTTTTTAATGACATAAACTATTGCTTACTGCGATTCCACCTGGTGGTAAGCAGTGATGCAAACGTCGATGTTTAAGCGCAGTAGTTTATTAAGAGCCTATTCACTGCTTCGCTTGGAAGATACATAAATTATAATCAAACAATTCCTTTATTTGTTAATCATATTTCCGTTGATGGCGCCCTGTGACTGCCGACGCCCGAAGCGTCTTCTGTTGCGGGGGCTGGAGCATGAGGATGTCCATTCCCTCATGGTTGGGGCCATCTCCTTCGCTCGCCATTACTGCTTTGCAGAAGGAGGTGCCCACTTCCCATTCTTTTTCGTTCTGGACCATGACATAAACGCGGGCTGGATGCGAGAGGTCACCGACTCACATGGTACCTATAGGAATGAACTTACTGAACAGATTTGCTATCATTTATTGAAGTATTCTAGGGTGTGCTATCGCCAAAGTTCTTCATTCGGTCTTCACCAAATTTAAATGGGAAAACCTGGCAGAAAAACTCTTTAAAACAAAAAAGGAATCGTCAAAATTGGTTTATATTTGGCGAAGATATAGCTGAAGAGATGCAAAAAAAAAAATCAGAGGAATTAAGAACCTTGATTGATGGAATTGGGAACAAATTCATTGTGCGTAAACATAAGGAGTGGAATTCCCTACCGGGTCTGTGTTTCTTGATAGCTACAATTAGATTACAAGAGTCAATATGTCACGTCTAGGCAAGCGTGCTGCACTCTCGACCACATCATCGCACACCATCAGATAATGGTCAAGCGCAATCCTATCAATAATAAAAAGAAAAGCCCCTCCTTTTTTGGAAGTCGGTTAAAACAAACGAACAATTGGAATAGGTCACTTCTAAGCAAGCGTGCTGCACTGTCCTGTCGACCACATCATCGCATACTATCATATAGTGGACAAGCGCGAGCCTTTCAATAATAAAAAATTCCTTTTTGGAAGACGAAACGAAAAATTACATCTTTTTTCCCAAGTGCCGCAAAGCTCAAAAGGAAGGTTTTGAACCACAAGTGTAGGTTAGTTTACTTGAATGCTATCGTACCTATGACCTAGCGACTGGCATTAATAAGCCACAGTACTAATTACAATATTGTGTGTAACCCTAACGACCTTACAGAATACAGATGTATTAATTGTGTAAGAATATAGATGTATTAAAAGTGTAAGAATATAGATACTTCGTGATTCACATCAGCTCGACCTATTTACTCTTTTCCTCAGAATATCTCTGACTGGACAATTCGAGGTCGTATGCCGATTATGTACTTATGTACAAGTATGTTTCAATTTAACCAAAATAAATCTTCTCTCATACTATAACTAGTAAACAAATTCGTCAAGTGTTATTTTAATTTAATTCTGAAAAACGTTGTTTAGTGTTTTGCACAGCAATGCGTATCTATGTAGCTGGGCACCTATTTTGTAGGCCCAATGGTGGCAAAAAATCCAGGTCATGCGAATGCTGTAGGCACCGATCGAAGTGAACTGCATCGATGGCGGGCCGGCTTAGCTGAATCTGGAAGTTGCACTGCACCAAAATATTATGCAAATATCTGTGTCACATAACCAATCGTATCTACCCTGAGATCAGTTCACTTGAATCGTTTTATTTAGTTGAATAGCGTGGGTTGTGCTTATTTATTCATACCCATGATTAAGAAAGCGTAGGGGTCTATATTTTTAATCCCTTGAGTTTAACTGAATCACATATTCTAAAGGCGAAAATTTACGTGTATATTTGTATGTATGTTACTTCTTCACAATCGAGCGTCTGAACGGATTTCAATGAAACGTGGTGTACAAGTAGACCATGTCCTGAAATAAGGCGAAGCCTGGGATAAAACTTTTCTTCAATGCTGCAAATAACTAATTAAACTGAAAAATATAAGCCTTGAAAGCAACAGAAAAAGATGGAGAACAGAACCTTAACTTATCCAAGTTACTTGAAAATTATACCAAACAAAAGGTGCGTAAGTAATAATGTTTCGTAAAATATTTTTCATCAAACAAAATGTGACCCTGTGTTCCTAATGGCTGTGATTTTCATGAATAAACAGAAATGTATAAAACTAGGTCATTTTCACTTGAGTTACCCACTTCGCGCTCGCTTTTCATAGGATTACCGTCGATACAAACGCCTGAAGCCATGTAAGTCTAGTGTATTCAGAGATTCCATAGCAGAGTGTCTCTGCAAGTACGGAACTACCTAGCTACCGCTAGCGTTATGTGAACAGCTGTTTTAAAGACATTGTGTTGACAACTGAAAAAACCTTCAATACGTTTGTTGTGGTCGATAACTAAGACTATTTTTAAAATCAGCTATTTACGTAGGTACTAATCTATTTTATTTAGGGACTTTAAGTGAGACAGTTTTACAATACAGTGCGATCTAAAAGTGTTTTATATAGATAGGTAGTATTTATTGATCGGTTAAGTACACAAACAGCGCAATGTTGGTGACTAAGGTTCGTGATTAAGTAAGCAGTGAGTTAAGCAGTTTTTACACCATTTTTGGTATGAGCCCAACAGTGAGATGTGAGCGCTTACGTGTTGCAAAGGTCTGGTGGGCGCGATGTGCGGCGTCAAGGTGTGAGGGGCGCCTGCGTCGGCGCAGACACACAATCCGCGAGTCAGTTGCGAGCAGTGCGCGCGCTCTCTGCGACCACGATACGAACGACTCTCGCGACCAATATTTACTTTTTACATGGCAATTGTTTGACGATATTTATATTAAATGTGATAAGTTTTTAATTTAAAATATTTAAACGTGGTAATTTAAGAATCTCCTATATCAAATAGATATAAAGTTTAATGATAAAGTAATTTATTTTGTGAAACCAAAATGACGATAAAAAATAAAAAGACTAAACAATCAAAAACGTCCGAAGTGGCAACTTCTGGAAGTGCATCGACTAGTGTTCAGAAGACAAGTTCGACCACGTCGGTGCAGCAGAGCAGTAATACACTGCAGAAGGTCAGCTCGTCTGGTAAGAAGGTCCGCTATATCGAGGTAAAGGTCGAGGAAGATGACCCATTAATGATAACTGACATTTCCGACCATTCATCGATAGCTGGTTCGACTATATCGGAGCATTACAACAGCCACCCACACTACATCATCACGGAGGCTCCTTCTATCAGCGACTTGTCTCAAACAAGAGCACTGGAACATAACGTAAGTGACATGGCACAGTCTACTTCGGGCGAATATGTCTCGAGTTCGATGCTACAGGAGTCTTCCTCAACACATCAACAGAACTCCAAAACCGAAACATTCCAGACTTCATCTACTTCTGTTCAGCAGTCCGGTTCTAGTCACAGTCAAACATTTGACAGAACCGCAGATTCTTCTGCTCCTAATCAAACTCTCAATACAGGTTTTATTGATAACTCTTCGGCTAATGTTTCGAACTCCAACACATATTTGAAACGATCTCAAAATGCGAATACTACCAATTCTTTCCTCCAATCCGAACGACAGAGTTTAGTGAATCAATCTTCAGCATCGACATCCAAGGATCAGCAAAACTTGAAGCAAAGCGACAGAGTAACTTATCGCAACTCTCCTGATCCTTCACAAAGGACACAAACTGTTAAATCTGATTCTAAGAACTTTTACGGAGGTGAAGGCAGCTTAGATAACCGAGGTAAGACTAAAGAATATAGTAGCACTTCACAAACAAGTGAGACAAAAAGTAGCAATGTCACAAAGTCTTCATCATCTTCGTATGTTGTTGAAATTGTTGACGGTAAAGAGAGAATCATTGATAGTTCGAAGAGGGAGTATGGCGATGCTCAAGAACATGCATCAAAGGAAGCTTATGCAAGCGTTAGTGGAACTGGCATGAAACCGCAATCTGCTCACAGTATCCAAAACTATGATATGAAATCAAATTACGATACAGGCAAAGATGGTAAGAAGCCTACTAGCGAAATGATTGTTAAAGAAGACTCCAAATTCATCAAGGATGGATCTCAAATGACTTCACATTCCAATATTACTACAGAGAAAGATAACGTTGCTAAACATCAACAGTACATAACAAATCGTGATCATTTACCAGTTAATCAGCAGTATATAACACACCGTGATCAAATGACAAGTGATCAACAATACATAACAAATCGCGATGATTTGACCTCCAATCAACAGCAAAACACAACTCGTGAATATTTAACATCGGATCAACAGCAAAACACAACTCGTAAACATTTAACATCTGATCAACAGAACACAAGTCGTGATTATACTACAACGGATCAACAGTCCACAACTTATCATACAACATCTGACCAACAAACATCATCAGTGCAAGATGATCAATACCAGACTAAAAACGTTTCTAACAACACCAATAGAAACCGTACAGATATTGTTGACAATGTCACGACTAACCAAGAAAGAGTTGATAACCGACGACGTAATATGAATCAAACAGATTCATCAAATTTTTATGGATACGATGCCACTATTCAAAACGAACTGAGGAAAGTAGGCAACATATTACAGGTGCCAAATACAGAAAATATTAACTTTTCTACAAAAATTATGAAAAGTAATACTAGCAGTGCACAGCAAGCCTCAACTTCTTCTTACGTAGTTGAGATTATTGACGGAAAGGAGCGAATCGTGGACACTGCTCATAGAGAATGGGGAGATAATAAAGAACATTCCACTTACGAAAAGAGTCACAATGTCAGTGGTACTGGTATGAAACCTGAACACGAATATTCGCGACATGTATTGGACAAGGAATCTCACTATGATACTGGTAAAGACGGAGTTCCTAAAAGTTCTCTAGAAGTATCGGAAGAATCAGCATTGTACAAGAACGGGAAAGAAATTGCTTCTACTAGCAACAGATATGGAGGTGATTTCACGAAGAAGAAAGCAATAACTGAATATGTCACAGATAGTGACGACATGCATAATAAACGTATTCAAGATACAACTGATCAAAATGTACATACTACGACACAAAAGACAACGTCTTCTGATACCCAGACTCATATAAAAGATATTAGAGACGTGAAGGAAACTACTGACTTTGTGACGACGGAGATAGATAACTTAACTAAAGAATCTACATCTACCACCACCACTTCTCAAACTAAAGATAATTTGACCACATACGAAAGAAGCACCGGGACATGGAATGGAAAATTTGTTTACGAGAAAGATGATGACAGGCCTAAAAAACCCAAGCAGATGTCACCATTTGGCAGGCCTGAACAGCCAAGACACCACCTACAGCGACAAGATACAGAAGAAAACATCATTCTGTCATCCAGAGACATTAAAGATTTTACATCCATTAGTGACTTGCGAAAGATAATTGAGACTTCAAAGTTTAACAAAGATGTACGAGTAAGTAACAAAAATATTGTGATTAACAGGAATATCGATGATCGTATCTTGAAGGAGATAATTGATACTGTAAAGAAGTATCCATTTAAGAGGATTGAAAAAGTTACATTCGGAACTAAAATTAATGAAGATGTAAAAGATCTTTACGAAGGACTTGATACTGAAGAAACGACTGTTCTGAGTACCACTACAGGTGAAACTACTAGGAAGGCTTTCGAAGTGGAAAAGAAAAGGAGTCAAATCGAAGTCACTCGTTACGTCACTAAGAATGGAATTACAAGGAAAATAACAACTTATGAAGATGCTAAAGAAGACGACAAGATCAGAACGGACGTCTACGTCGACAAGAGCGGGTTAGACTTCAAAAACTTGGTAAGTAAAAAAAAGAATTATATAATTTCAAAACAGGCTGTACGTCAGTGGTAATAAAATCGGTATAAGCTGGTTTCTTACTCGTATTCTGTTAAAACTCGGTAGGTTAATTAGCCAGCTTATGATTAAATTGTTTCCACTAACGTACTGTCAGCCGTGTAGATCATTCATTATTTTGATTACATAATTTTGAACTGCTTATTACAAAGAGTAAGCTCAATTTTTCTAACAAATTGTGATTGTTTTTCTGTTATATTTTTTAGCAGTAGCGCGTGATGCAATCACAACATTAGACAAACTGATAGTATTGTATTTTTTTTTTTATTATTAGCAAGAAGAAAATATACCTATAAAATTTATGATAATCTGATCTGAAGTGCAGAAGATAAAACTTTACATCCATTTCAGCGCGATGTCCAAACGACCGAAGACGTTATTCGAGAATACGACGTGGTGGATCGTGCTATCACGGACACCACGAGGGAGGATACCACCGTCAGCACCGTCTACGATGAGAAGATCATCGACGATAGGAGAACCATGCGAGACGATAGGACCACGGTCGAGGAGACTGTTATTATCGACGAGACCCGGCCAAGAGGCGGCCCCAAGAAACCGGAGAAGACTGTGACTAAGGAACAGTGTATCTGTGAAATCTGCACTTGTGGGTAAGTAACAAACATTTTCTAGCAGTTTAATGTTTTTCATCACACCTTTTGACATGATAAATGCATATCAAAAACAACTGGGCCAATGGTGACGATACCTAGTTAAGCTAGCAGGACATCCTTTAGTAAATACATACAGAGATGCTACATGCAAGGTGAACTCATTCTGACTGCAGTTAGATTGATTTATCGAATCGTTTTCTAGCTTCGTTTAGTGTTTTTGCGAATTTTAAGTTACCTTTGCAGTTTGTCTTACACTTAACGTCCAGATTAAATCACATTTTTTTTTTACTTTATCTGACTTATTAATATTACTGCTCGAATGTCTACCATGTCTATGGTATATGTACAAACGTTTCTGTTGTAACAAGTGTTATGTAAGCAATACTTTTCTTTGGATGTGTACTTAGTACTTATCGGCCACAAAATTATCGTATTTGCCTTCTTGGAACTGCATTAATTCGGCACCGCGGCGATAATCCTCCGTCACGATGTTATTGCATACATACAAGATAATGTTGTCGGGTGCGCCACTGATATTGAGATAAATTTTGTAAGTTTTACGCTGATAGTGTCTATCTGATAATATAGGTCATATTATCTAGAAAGACGCAATGAACATTGTTTTATTGCGAGATGTATCTAATTATGAACGACAACGCCTAGTTTAGAAATTGTTTTCTAGTAGATACCATCTGTTAAAAAAAGTCTTAAACAAATAGCCTACCTATATGTACAGCAGAGAGTAGTAATAGCCCCGAGTTACTTAGTATGACCACTTTGCTCAAAACGGTGAAGGAAAAGATCGTAAGGAAACCGGCGTGTCTAGAAGACTTAGTAGTCTTCGACCTTTTGGTTCTAAGACCAAAGCCTAGTGGCCTGAGTCCCAGCAGTAGGAATATTATAAGGCTGCTTAAAATCTTTATTATGCTATACAAGTAAATAAATGTAAGTATTACGAGTACTACCAAAATTTTCAAATGATTTATTATTTTGTTTAAACAGTAAAGAATTTTAAATTCCTTAAATTCTAAATTCCTAAGTTACACAAATTGCATTATTGTCGAATCATGTTCACAGATTCATAGGAATGTAAAAAAAAAACAACATGACGTTCGATTACGTAGTTTGTTACTAGACATGACGTAACGATGTATTTTGGTAATCATTTCTTTGTAATAACTCTGCTACCTGACACGGTGTTTATCACCTTTATATATAACTACTGTACAAGTGAGCTCCACGGTGACCGTGAAAAATCATAGTCGCACCTTTGTTTTTTGATACATTGAAATTCAATGTAACTATATGAGTTAGTTTCGCATTTGTAATTTTTACGAAACTACTTTATATATCGCAGTGATTTCATTTTATTCCCAAGAGGAATGGGACAAGACCGCAGTATAAATCGTACACATTACACATTCTAGATTGATTGCTACTTAAATAACAATCAACAAAGTAGATCTATGTATATTCGTAAAATATCGATATACTCCTCAACTGTATGCTACGATGATCTTGTGACATGAATCTACTTAATGAAGTGTTACTAACGCAATCCCTTCCAACAGCTCTAACCAAATGTCTCGGGCGAGTCATCTTCACAGTAATGCCTTGTTCGCGTAGTGCCAGCCTGATACACTCAGTGTTGAGTAATTGATCGTTACCATAAATTCAGTCAAATATGTTGCAGTAGTCAGTCAAATCTGTTGCCCTGTGAAGCTAAAGAAATTACTAGCAGCTAAAGTTTCGATTTTGTTTGCATGATCTAACTATACTTTGCTTAGTTTTAGTGAAGGCTACCTAAGTCTTTCTTAAATTAAATTTGTTATGATACTGTCAAAGTAATTTCACGCTTGGAAATTAAGCGCGAACATACTGAACAGTTCAGCTCACCAAGTAATTTATTTCGTAATTAAAATACCGTTTCCGTTGCCTCTAATTTATGTTTCTACCTAATTCATTGATTTGCGTGGGTTTACATAGTCAATGGTTTCTAATAAATTGAGTTTAGTTCACAGTCCTGACATGTGTTTGACCCAAACCACTCCAGATTATTGGCGAATTAGTTAGCCACGTGCCAACACATATTATTCTACAATATATTTTACAACATTGATTGTGTCTCTGCAATGTTTTGATTTTCGTCGTACTCGCATCTGGCAGAGTGCCTAGTCGAAGTAAATATTTTTGTTATCACTTGTGCAGTCGTATAGCCTCAATGTCATGGCTATGTGGCCATGTGACTACGACGGGTGAACTTTGTTGAAACGAATCATTTCTCAACTTAGCGAGAAATATTGGTTATATTATTGAATGAGTCATGCCTCGAGTCTATCGGTTTCGTAACAGCCTTTTATTGCTTGCCTCACTCATACAAGTGTGGGTTGTATTTCAAATAATGTAACTACGAGTACTTAGCATCGCCTTCGATCTGAAATTCTATACATTTTATACTTCCATATTCTGTTGGAATCACACCCTCGTCATTTTAAGTCCTCCCGTCATTAGAAAGTTATTAACATTCCTATGTTGTTGCGTTCTTCGCTAATCGTCATCGGTATCTCATTTAAAGAAATTATCCGTTAAGATAAAATGTCATCACTGTATGTAGAGATTATAATTCTTTCTATTTTGACTTGTTGCTAAGTTGTTTTTGTTTTACACTAAACGAATTTTCATTTTATTATCACTCTGTTTATGTTTAGTTGATTGTGACGGCTTTTAACCTGCAATGATAATAATTTCTGCCAATTACTGTTAATTGAACGTTCCAAATAGCTCTCGCTCTGAAAATTCGTGTCAATCGAGATGCATGTCACCACTGAGCAAAATGTGTATGATAGATCAAATAGGATTAAATATTAACAAAGTGATATATTTAAAATTGTGATAACTTATCGTCGACATAGATATATTGTTTCTTAAATAACAGTTGTTAGATTAGGTAAATATTACATAATATCGTTTTGGAAATGATAAATAAATCCATTTTTTAGACAATCTTAGATTAGTTTAAACTGAAATCATTGCTATTGTAATAATATCTACAGACATTGATATTGTTCTAAGTAAAAACTAATTCCCTAAGTATCAAGATAGGTGATATACTCGTATTAGTCTATGACGTTATCTTTGAAATAAATGATGAACTGACGAAACTACACAGTAGCATAGCTACACGTAGGTGTTGTGTAGGAACAAAGATGAGACAGGTAGAAAAACACACATTCGTTCATATGAGTGGTTTTATGGATGACTGTGGAGCAAGTGCGTTCGTAGGTCGCGAATCTACTCAAGCGCATATTTCTTGGCTTACGTTAATAGCTGTAGTTTTAAGTTTGAAATTTCCACATCACAGCTGATTCAACAATGATAAATATACTGCTTTAGTAACTGTATAGATATTTTTGTAGTTGAAACTGTTTAGAGAATTTTCATCAATAATGGTATTTATCATAGATATATGGTTCTTAAATATCTATGGTTTTATATGGCTCGTTTCCTCATCAGATTAGCTTACCTAAAGAATCAGCAGCTGATCTATCACACTAATTGCAAGATTTTTCGAAAGAGTTCCGCGGTCATGGAAAGTCAACGTTAACTTTTTTAGTCGGTAGGTTTAGTCGGCAAAAGTCTGACTTGGGAAATCATTAAATAACATCTCCCGCTCTGGGTGTAGCGAGAATGAGTGGACCAAGCTATTTGATGTTGCTCACGCTCAAACATAAGACAAACCTGCTACACTACCAAATTATTTAAGTAGATATGATTTCTTTATTAGATCAGTATCGTTAAATTGTAAGTTTTGAAATTGTTGTAGTTATCTCGCTAGCTGCCCACAATACTCACTATGGCATTACATCACGCTATAGCGTGTATTCTGTTCGCAGTGACCGAGCAGCAAGGACACTTTTAAAATTAAAGCCAAACACAGCACCTGACATTAATCTATTTCATACAGTGCCATAGGAATCTCGTCCTACAGTTTATGAAATTAAGATATATTTTCAATTTAAATGAAGATATAAACTTTAGTTAATAATTCTAACTAGTTGTTGCAAAATGTTTTCCTATTCAGGTTGTAGCATAGTAATGTGGTACCAAATCGCGCCAGGCACCTCTATCCTCTGTCTTCATCTATTATCAACGTATCTTCCATAATACAAGACTGATGATTCGGTTAATTATCTTTCATTTCAATCAGACGAGTAAATTAACGTTCGTTAGTAGAATAAATCGTTCAATTAAATGGCGTCGTTTTACAAGTTCCATGATGCAGTTGTGGTTGATGAGACTTATTTGAATGAATTTTAAATTGTCATGGAAATTTTTTATACAAACGTTGAGATCTGAGTTAGTAGGTTAGAGTTTTTAACATTTATGTTTTAAGAAATCGTCGCTAGCATATCTCTTTGAGCATATTCCTGTCTAGCTTCTTCTTGTCTGTTAATTTATATTTCAGATAGTTTTTTTTTTTTTTTTTTTTTTTTTTTTTAGTGGTAGGTAAAAATCATCCAATGACGAATCCCGCCCTTGGGTGGGGCGGGAAACAGTGTCAGACTTTTACTGACTAAAAAACCTACCTTTCCATTCCTTGCCTTTATCCTGGGGCCTTTGGTATATTTCAGATAGTTGATAAGCTAGTCGCTTCACACAATGAAATGCGGAAGCTTTCTCTTCACATTATTAATTTATCGACATCTTGGAATCTTAAACATTTTCCCAGCCGCTGTTGGTGCCACTTCTGCATTGAATCATTCATCAGACAAATGCTTGTGTCATGTGGAACTCTGTATTTTAACGACCAACAAATTCACCACTTATTTTGATTATAAAAACTAAACTAAGAATGTGTACTAGAGCAAACTATGTACAAATATAATACAAAAATACCAAATACACTCAGGTGTTGAAGTACTCCTCAACATCGCTGTCATCCTGAAACGTACCTAGAAGACTGGCAGCATTGCCACGTTGAATGGCAATGCTGATTCTTTGAATAATAATTTAAAAAAACTACATTAGCAAAATGAAAAGCTAATGTTTTGTGGTAATAAATCAAGTTTTTATGACAAGCCTCTAACGGGTTACGGGAAGCTTAAATGAAATCGGAACAAGTTTCGCGATAACTCTTGAGAAAGCTGTTAGTTTCTCCTTTCCTATTTTATAAACTATTGACATTTTGCGATTGTCAACTATCCAGTACATTGCGAGATAGGTGTACTGTTTAGGTACTTCTTGGAGTAGATACATTCTAATTCCATGATAATTTCAATTCAATGCGATATTAAGTCTGTAGGAACATCGAACGATTGTAAACTTTTCGGAATTGAAATAGTTTTCAGCATCATTATTATAATCCGATTTTGACTACAGTTGGGCATGCGTGTCTCCTTACCAACAGTCGCCAAAAGATCACTCTAAAACTAATAAATATGCAATATTTAAACCTGAAAAGATGAACTGTGAGGCTGATGTTGTCTTGCCAATTTTACCACTTAAATATAAGGAAAAGCGATAAATTAATGCTCTCTCTCTCAAGTTCAACAGACATATGTTGCTTCATTGCAGTAGGTAATGTCGATGCCGATGTGATTACGTTTATGATATAATGAGTTACTAATCTTTTTATTTGCCAAATAAAATTATGCACTCTGATTAGATTGTTATATCATGCTTGTAAATTTTTATCATTATTGCAACTGTTATATAATCTCCGATAAGTCTTGTTATTTATGCTGGAAAACATTACCTTTGACTATATACACTGGTGAACTACTGATTTTTTCTATTTATTTTTATGCATTATTTTTCGAGTTTAGAATTTATAGACACTTTATCACACAATTCCTTAGCTTAGCAACAAATATAATGGATACTGAAGGTAAAGTGCGACTTAAAAACGCATTAGCGGTTTCCCCTGCTTTAATTTTCATGTTACCTTGTCATGGCACGGTAAATAATCTCCACGAAGCTAACTTTATGGATTTAGGCAACATTTTCAGTCATATTAGATATTATTTAGCTTATGCTCAAGGCTTCACTCGCATGAACGTCCGTTTTACCCTGTCAAGGGTTGAATTTCGAAAAGTCCTTTCGAACGTCTATATCTTAAAAACAATACCTGTGAAAATATTCATTATTGTAAATCTAAGGGCTGGCCGTAGATGAATTAGTGAGTTAAGCGTTCTCTTTTTATACATAAGGATACTAGTTAAGATATTATATAGAAACGGTTTTATTTCATTGATTCGGTGTTGAAAACGTCTTGACCGACGGATGTGGTGACACTTTAGACTAGAGTGAAGGCGTATCTCTTAGACATACCTATCTCTTTAACATTTTAAAGCGATATACAAGTTAATATTATCAAATATTATAGTAGTTTAATCAGAAAGATATTCATAACTTGAGAATTTCTATAAAACACTTCACAAAAAATACGAAAAAAATAAATTAAATTAAAAAGATTTTTATTATTACAATTTTTGTTTTAGTAGATACCCCCTAACTAAACCTAATATGTGTAAATTGTATAGTAAGGTACTTATAGAAAAAACCCATTACAAGTGTGTCCAAAGAGTTCCTACGATTTCACCAGGATGTTATCATCACATCCTGATCTACCCCTTAGTGCTCGATTACGGAGACGCGGTGCGTTGTGCGGCGCGTCGGGCGGTTCGTCGTACATTGCCATATGTATGTGTTTGCGCGAGCGATGACGCGGCCCTCTGCTGCAATGAACGACGAAACGTCCAACGCGCCGCGCAGCGCGCCGCGTCTCCGTAAACACGGCCTTAATCCTACCACTTGGGAAGACCCTTCAAACAAAAACTAATTTTACGATCTTCGAGTAATCGGGTAAAATCTTAGAGAATTTAAAAATATATAAAAATAAAATTCCGATGAATTGAGAACCTCCTCATTTATTGAAGTTGGTTAAAAAGATGATTGATTTAACAGTGCATGGAAAATAGTCACAATAACTAATGAATATTTGAATGAAATTATAACGTAGGCCTCTATTATTAGTTGCGTCAAGCATGGCCTTCTCCTGACCTTTGTGTCTACTGCATTATTCACTTGCATCAATCCGTATTGCTGTTATTTTAATACAGGTTTTTTATTAATCTCTCTCTTATTCTTGCAGTTGCAGTATTTTAGTGAATAGTAAGTATTTTTTTAACCGATTTAAACTAGTATTTGACCGTGATCCCACCTGATGGTAAAAAGTGATGCAATCGTTGATGGTGGAGTGCACTAATTTATTAAGAACCTCACTCTAGCCTTGAAGACACCCAAATTATAATTGGATGGGAAGCCAATGTGCCTTAATATATCAATACTATAACTAACTAGGTTACAATCTTGGAGCGTTCTATCTAGGCTTGTGACTAGAACAAGGAATATCTTAGTTATATCTTCATTCGTTCTAATTAGACGTGCAATATGACTGTGGCATATAACTCTATCTTCGTTCAAACAACAAAGAATGAATCGATCATTCGTCCCGGATTGGCTTGCGTCATGCCACCTGTCCTTGTCTGAGTGCACGACTGATGTCAGTTCAGGCTGAGATAAGCCCTGACAATACAACGTGTTTTCTTTCGCATACCATGTTAATGTTATTTATTTAAATACAACAGATAGTGTTTTAACTGGGTCTTCTAAACTAAACATACGTGCATATCCTTTAATTAATTAAATTATTAGGTTTATAGACATCATGACCCGAATTGTTGTGAGCTTGGTCAGTAGTCATGTCACATGAAAAGTTTTACTTACATATGATAACAAATTACTCAAAAAAATTAAGAAATCAGACAGTGTAAAGTAATCGTGAATGAACGATGATGATATTGGATGATATGATTAGGAAAGAAGTTAATATGTGGTGACAAGTGGTCAGGAATATATTGTATAACCGATTGGTAGCATTGGCTTCCTAGAGTTAGCTCGATGTCGTTCTAGTCTTTAGTTAATTACATTGAAACACTCAGAAGACATTTCCTAGAACCAACTCAGCATACCAATTCTACTCGCGTTAGCTATTTTTAGCAGTGTTGATAATGAGAGAAAAATGTCGTCACTGCTAGTCTTCTTTAGTTGAATACGTGTCTATTTAAATAAATACATTAATTTCAATGAAGAGTGTTCTTCGAAATGATTAATTGTTTAAACATTTCGCAACTTACAGCCTTATTGAGAATAGATCATTCGCTTAGTCATGAGTATTAAGTATAACCTTCATATATATATATAACACACGTTCCGTATTTTATTGATTTCAGCTAGCTAGCTTTTGAATAATGAAAATAGCGTCGGCAGTAAGACAACACGATAATGGTAGCGTGTTAAATAGGTCGATCAATTCCGTGTTATATTGCCGTATACGGGGTTGGTAGGTTGTATTATAGTCGTGTGGCGGTGATTTAACTTCCATTCTAGAAAATTATCACGCTGAGTTATCCAATTTGAATGTCTGTGTATTTTCCTTAACCCGTCGATATTATGCAGTTGAATAGTTCAATAATAAAGTCACAGCTGTAGAAGACGAGGAACGAATTTTAGCTACAAAAACTACACACTTTGTTTTATAGAGAAGTTCCGAGATAAGTGTTCAATAGGTGAAGGTAAAGACGGAAATGAAAGCATATAAATAAAGACGGAAAATTCTATTTAAAATAACTCAATAGCTTTTCATTTAATCGATCGACATAACAATCCACTCAAGAAAACCAACTGGCATCCAGGGACTTTCATTGCCTACAGATCATATCAATATGCGACTTCTAACGAGAACTGCTGGTGTTTATCAAAGGCAGCAAGCTCGAACTTCAATTAAGTCAATTAATTGCCGTTCATAAATACGGATTTAATTAGTAGTCAGCGATTTACTGCTTGGCTGGCGGACAGTCATGGTTGGGTCGGGAAAGCGGATGACGACGCGACGAACTGAGTTCGTATATTCTGTGGTAGATCGTAGATTCGGTGTTCGCCAGGGTACTCGACTGTGACACGTGAGGCTTACGGGCGCGACCACCGTGACCGAGAGAGTTTTGTTATGGCTTGCAACACTCTAATATTGACTACTATAGACCTGAAAGGGCTTTATGCGGTGCTACTGGTTCATTGTACTCGATTGATGCATCACTTGTATTACCGCTTTTTATGTAGCCTTAGCAGCTCAATACGCATTTTATGGTCCATCCATTTAAATAGGTTACGGCCTGTTCGATGACCATAGGTACTTCAGGATTGATGTCAAGGTTAAAAATAATAAATACCAACCATGGTTTGAATCACTGATGAGACATATTTTTTTTCAGACAGCAGCTGGAATATCCGTTGATTTTTTCCTCAAAATAGCTATTTTGTTTAGGTTGGTTCTTAACATATGCACATGCATATAATTTTACAAATATATAGGAAAATCGAACGATTAGTCGATTACACATACGTCATGTGATCTGCATTTCCGTTGACTTTGAAGGATGCTGTTATTCTGTCGTACATAGTGATTTTATGTGTAGTTCCTATATTTGTCACGTTATTGATCACGTTGTCCGATGGTCTGATGTCATTTGTGGTCAAGCTCACGAGGGCACCAATATTAAGTCGCGTGCTTCCACTCATTTGTACAGGAATTACATGAAGCTTACTGTTGTTCTCCGAAGAATCATCGTAAACATGATTAATGCTTGTTTTGGTATTGTTAATGGGTAAAAAGGTAGTTAGCATTGCAGGCATTTTTTTTCCTTTCGCTGTTGTAATAAATTATTAATTGTGTTTCTTTATTTCGTCGTTGTAGAAAGTAAGTAATAATAATATGTCTGTAGTGTTTATGGCACTACATAATCTAATTCATATCGCATAAATGATTAATGACACCATAACGAATATTAATAACACAATAATAATTAGTGGTACAAAGCTTACATCTATCGTCGAACGTGACTCGATTGGCGCCCGCGCGATAAGTAGACATATCCTTAGCATTCTGGACACGTCTAAACCACAAGATGGGTTGACAAGCAGGATAGCCATATTACGAGATCTATATCTACAATGTAGGTTGAAAAAACAGCAAAGGAAACCACACGGTGCGAAGATAATTATGTGATCCCTTTTTTGCTTTTTTGTATGACCTTCAGAATGTCTGGGATGAATTTTTGCACCAGTTTTCGGGCGTGAGATCGAAGTTATGACAAAAATTTTAAAGAACCTGTTTCTTTTGTGTATCATAGAATTTAAATGAGACGAATGGGTTCTTTTACCTAACAAATTTGTTACTTACTCGTATGTTATAATTAAGACGTTCAAGGCGTTCCACTTATACATAAACCACTTAAACATAGTAACGAACGGAATCGTATACCGAGGAATGCGTACCTAATCTTTAAAAATAATTTCATAACACTATAAACATGGCATACACTTGGTTTTCCTTTTAATATTCCACAACATTGTATTTGTATTGTTAACATACATTGATGATATTGTTTTGAATTTAGATGTGAATTTATACATGTGCTATTGCTATATGTCGAAACATATTTCCATCATGAATGCACAAACTTGTTCCTATCCGTCTGTACTACATATAAAGTAGAAGTATTGTATGCAAATCCCAAGTGGGAACGCTGCGCGTAGGCCACGCAGCCACGCCACACGGCCACACACATGAGTGACATCCATAAAATCTGGGGTGTTGGTCTATATGGTTGCGTGTTGTAGGAGATTGCGAAATAACATAGCATCATGAACGACGAGCCCATAAAGCTAATTTCAGTCATGATTACCTGTAGTTACATTGTTCTTAACTAGCTGTACCCAGGATCTTATCATTATAATTCTGGCATTTATTTTAGATTCTTGCAATGATGTCATGTCCGATATGGCAAGAATTCACGGCTTAAGATAATGACAGTAACGACGTACTTTGCACCAACCAATTGCATTCGCCTTCACAAAACGGCAATAAACCTCAATTTCCAATTGCATGATTATGACCACCTGTCGTCTGGTCATCTAGTGAGAAGGTGATTGAGTGATAGAGACGATAGAGCCGCATCAAGCTAACGAGAATAACAAGTAAAGTGCCCCGATGTACATTAGGCGCCCACTCGTCACTAGATCCTCAATTGAAAAATATTCCTCGTCGCTAAATTGACCTTAGAACGTCCTACATTCGTCTCAGAATAGGAAGAGCTGTCTTCTAATACAATATCAATGTTTGCGTCTAACCAAATTTGGGAAGCCGTGCTAATAATATGGTGCCCACATCACATCCTGCAATTCTCAGAAACATGAACCAAACTAGTTTCTGAATGATAGTTGTCTGCTTTATGTTGTGTAAACCTAACAAATAGCTGTAACCTATCAAATTGTAGCTGTAAAATGGTATCGTTTGTTTGTGTTAGGATGGGCCGCTTTATATTGCTTTCTTCTCGTGATGTACAGCATTCTCATGTATTTTATTACAGCGTGAGAGTGATGTAAAAAGCCGGGTATTGTATACAAAATCGGCACGCCAATTAGAAAGATACGTGACGTGGAGTGGTGCAGGCTGCGACCTCAGGCCGCTCTGGCGGTGGTATTCGCGGCGATGATCTCACCGACTCGGGCCCACGTCCTCGCCTCGCTCAAACTCGTTTGTTGTTTACTCGTGTCGATGTAAGAACTTAACGTTTTCGAACACAGGACGTTCAGTATCAAGTGAGACGGGGTTTACGTCATGCAAACACTATATTTTGACTTTTATTGCTCGAAAATGCCGTACATCCTTATTTAACTTAGCAATCTGGTCGTCCGCAAGCGCGACTATTGCTAGCTAACCAAAGCCGACTCTATTTTCTGCCACACTCTGTATTTGGTTATTTATTTTTTTTCATTGCTTTTAAGATTTGAATATTTACTCGGCTGTTTCGAAGCTGTTTTTATGATTGAAGGTTGAGCGCCATTATGTCGGGATGAAGTGATTTTTTGTGGTGCATAGGAAGTCAGCGAGGTAGCCAACCAATGGCGGATTTCAAGTGCAAAATCATTAAACACAGGAAACCAGTCAGTTTTCGAAACCATTACCGACT
Organism: Leucania comma; assembly: GCA_958295575.1. Lineage (NCBI taxonomy): Eukaryota > Metazoa > Arthropoda > Insecta > Lepidoptera > Noctuidae > Leucania > Leucania comma. Next base: position 11,550,578 of record OY282480.1, on the reverse strand, counting down.
AGCTAGACTATTATGAATACAACGTTATTTAGATATGTCGAGGACAAAACTTGGTTTGATGCTGTGTGAATGTGATTGATCATGTTACAAAAAGAGATCATGATTGGAGCATAGTCTGTGTTGCGGTGTTGCGTAATTTTGAGAATTGCGTGCAAGCCTGTTTTGTGTACAGACAGGTAGGCCATATGGTCGACGACCTTGCCTAGCCTGCCGACGGTGACTGGCGAACAGTGCTTACACCTACACTCTAATCATTTCCGATTCTTCACACCAGTTTTGAAAAATATCACTTCATATTTTAACTTTTTTTTGGTCGGTAAATATGTTTATGTATAGCAGCAAGATTTGATATCTTATCTATGCAAGTTTTTAAATATCAACGACCTTCTTGACTTCAACATCTATGTCATAATATTGCTAACAGCGTTGTCGTTTCTTACTTCGTCTTATTTTCTTTACATATGTTTTTTGGGTATCAACTTACTTCACGGAAAATGGCGGTGTACCACTTGGTTCTATAGAATTTAGTCTCATATAATACTAGTTTATTCGTTTAATTTAAATTCTGGCTATATCTTACAATGGCAGTTCTGGGATTTATATCTGAGACTCCATTTATAGCTGTGTTGTAAATTACATACCAGTTTGGCATCGAGCCGCTTTTGGGTAGCTTATTAAGGCAACTTTCCAACTCCTGCGCATTGGGGTCGAGTTTTTTTGACAACCACCATAACAGTATGGTAAGCATTACTTGGTTTTCTACCAAAACAGTCTCGATATGTGGAGCTGGTGACGTTATTTCTTTTCTTTCTTTTTACATAGCTATAGGTAATGAACATTTTCGTATAGCAACATAAAAGAAACTCAGTACCTATCGCTACAAACTTGTTTGCACGTTTTAATTTATTTCGGCATCAAAAGCGTTTGCGACCGTAATATGTCTGTTTCCAACTCTTTTCCTGCTTGACTACTTTGTTTTATTCTCTCTTTCTGACTTTTTGAGTTCTATAATATAAGATTGTGCATTTTTTGTTTAGTTTGTTGCACTGGACATTGCACTGTTGTCTACCAAACCCTCTAAGTACAACCATTGATCCTGGGGGAGATAATGACTTAATTTTAATTACATATGGCAGGTGTTGTAGTTATTACAGTTTGATGTAATAATAATTTTGAGTGTTTCTGACACTACTACACGACATAAAATCGCATATTCTTTGAATATGTGGTTAGGTACAGCTCTGTCCGTACTATAAATTACCTGTAATAGTACTGTCTACTGTTGATAGTCAGAGACCATGATCAATATCTTTTTCAGTATATTGTATGTATGTTTTTTTGCCAAAGCCGGTATGACTGGAATCAAGCTTCAGTTTGAATATTGCTAAATAATCTGTTCTTTGCAAATGTTGCAACAGCTAATTGGAGTGTTTCAAAACCATCTCGTTAGTCAGAACTCAGAGCTTAGAGCGAGCTTGCATACCACGAACGAACCAAGTGGTACCTATTGAGCACATTTGAAATGGCGTTGAGTAACCGTCCCGATATAGCGAAGCGCCATCACCCCCGTCATCTGATGCTCTCACTATGACTCAGGATTTAAACATATGTGCATTTGCAGCTTGAATAGCAAATTAACGTAGTGATGACAAGTGGTCAGTTAGTGTTCTGCTACTTGCATTTGTGAGTTTTCTGACCCGTATATCATTCCATTTCTATACATCTATCTCTTTGCCTCAGCTTCATTCTTCAGAGCTATTTTCTCACGTTTCATTAGACATTTTGCTCACCTAATAGATTTAGGATTACGCAGGTTACCGACCTTCGTCACTTCGGATTCCAGCTACATTCTTAACAATCGGGCTCAAACGTGCGTAGTTTTACAACCTGACTCGGTCGCCAGTTTTTATAGGTAGCCTAACAACATGTCGTTTCGTTGTTTGAATATCAATATGATGATATTATGTGAGTATTAGGTAGGTACAAGCTACTTAGTACGTGCTTAGCTTGAGAGCTTTCACTTTAGCTTTGTATTACATAACTTCAAATGCCAATAAGCTTTCAGGGTTCCTTGGTATTGATCTTGCGTTGTTAGCAAGATCTACTTACTTATTAGTTTCAAAAGTAGAGTCGATGCTCGATTTCCTTTCTTTTTTTATATATTTTTGTACACACGGAAACAGTACTGATAATTCATTATTTAATAAATATGCATACGAAATAACTGCTTATTTCTATAGAAATTTCTCGCAGCAGATCTGCGAAAAGAGAAATTAAAAGAAATGTAGACGATAGTATGTAAAAACAGGAAAAGAAGAGAGTATAAAGTCTTGAAGTATCAGTGACGTTTGATCAGTAATTCTGCTTGTATATATGGGGCATTAGTAGATAAACCATTAGTAGCCCAAGCAGCACGCAAGCGTATCAAACATCAATAAAGCAGCCGATATACAGCTTAGAGCTGTATAAGGGCTGTACAAGGGTGTAAAACACAGCTTTAGGCTGCATAAAGGTATCCGCGTACGCTTATGGTTCTATATCAGAGTATTTTTATTCAATTAAACAGCTTTAAGAGTTTTTTGACACTTAAGGCTGCGTTTTACACTTAAAGCTGTATATAGGCTGTATATTGCACGTCACCACTTCCTTTATACAGGTCTAAGTGTTATATTAGTGTAAAATGATACTTATTGCTGTATATTGGTGTAAACGAACTCCATTATACCTCTTATTCGTTTGGTGTAATTGTACACTCTTATAACTATTGTGGTGTTATAACTACTGCCTACAAGGGTGATATACAGCTATAAGAGTAAATGAACGCTATAGTACAGCGTTAGGCTGTATTACTAATGGAATCACTCGGATTGTGTTTTTGTGAACATCAATATGGAGGAAAAGACCGGTCAAGTGCGAGTTGGACTCGCGCACCAAGGATTCCGTAAAAACTTACTCGCACCGTGTCCGTTCTATGGGCCCTAGGATTAAAAAAAAGAAATTCAATTATCTCGAAAACGGTGCGTCCTAGGTCAAAAATAACCAAAATTTTAACCCCCCTGTGACACCCCCGTGCAAGTACCAATAGAATACAAAAACGTAAAAAAAAATTTTTTTTCGTGATCGAATCAGAGCAAGAATTCATTCCAGAAAAAAAAAATATCCGAGCAATTGGTGAATATTTTAATATAAAATAAAACTAAAGGCACATAACTCATAAGGCCATGAAACTTATACAGTTATACACTCAACCATAGAAACCTAAATAGTTTCTATGGTTGAGGTTAACCCAAAACTACAAAAAACAAAATGCTGTAAGTATTCTGTACCAATCAACTAAGGGTGGTGAAGAGAAAACATTGAATTAAGAGGAAGGTCAAAAGGAAATATTTAAATATTACAAATACAGATAATTTATTTAAATACAACAGACAGTAGAGATAGTAAAGTATAATTTATTGGAGAAGATAAAGTAATGGATCACAATCTGCTTCTTCAATGATGATAATAATAGACTTTATACGCAGCATTTTGATGTAATCCCACGATGATCTGGAGGGTTAGAACTGTCATCCTTCACCAATGCGTCCGACGTCTAATCACTCGCTTAGTAATTTTAGATCGCCTTCTGATTCTCGTGACCTTGATATTAGACCAAGTCAAAGGCCTTATTGTACCTTTTCTGAAAAATAGATGAAAGATTGGTTACAAATCTTACTCACTACTTCACAATAAGTATATAAATTGTTAAATTGTATTCGGACATATGAGATTTAGTCGTAGGTAGCTGAGGATTTTTTATTCCTTATACGTATCTCTAAAGATGGTTAGAAATGTACGTACTTGTTATGAACAATTACACAGATTATGGAGTAAAAATACTCTATTATACAGCCTAAGTCGTAAAAATACTCTATTATACAGCCTAAGTCGTAAAAATACTCTATTATACAGCCTAGGTCGTAAAAATACTCTATTATGCTAGCTGTCGCCATTTTGCAATGTACATAATGATTTTATGAACATAATAAAAGGCTTATTTGGCAAAAGCCTAAAGTCATATCATGATTATCAGCTTGAATTACGGTTGATTTGCATTTATACCTATTATTTCAACATATTTTTTTAATATAACCTAAAAAAATAATAACATTACTTACCGTATTTACTATTTTCCTTGATGTTAAAATTGATTATTTCGCTGGCGCGTTAATATTTTCACCGAAAATATACACACTTTTACAATGAAATTAAATCGGCACTATAAATTCACCATATTACTAAGGTCAACAAGTCCAATTTAACATATTATATTTAAAATTAAATGTATATGGCGTAGTCGCCATTAGTAAAATATTATAAAAAATAATCTTTAAGTTTGGATTCTTTCGTAATCTTACACCAATTAACAGCTTTTTGCTGTATATGATAGTTATAATTGAATATCTGTAGAGTTAAAGTGTAATTGTACACTGATATACAGCTTAGGGTGTACAAAAACGCCTTTATACAGCCGATATACAGCCAACACGCAGCCAATATACAGCTTTTATTCTCCACTTACACTTAACGCTGTATATAGGCTGTATATGTGGGCCCTTTTTGGAGTTACAAGGGCTGTATATAGGCTTATACAGCCTATATACAGCTTACTATACAGCTTAGAGTGTAAACCTGAACCTATATACAGCCCTTGTACAGCCTTTTGTGCTGCTTGAGAGGTGATCATTTGCATCGAAGTTGATGTATAAAAAGTTAAAAACTGCAAAAAGTATTTACTTAAAGTGAGCACAGTATATAGTTTTCCCATAAATAGCTTGAACAACATGTTTATTCAAGAAGTAGTGAAGTCATAAATATCTTTATGCACTTGTGTCAGGGCCTGTTTCTCCGTATCCCTCATTGCCACTGAATCACGAAATCTTATTCACCGCGGTTCGTGTAGGCTTTTTGCATGACCTCAAATGTAATAAGGATAATAAAAAAGTTAAATAATAAAGTTATTTTCAACTGTAACTTAGTATTCTTTAAAATTTACCTTAACCTTATCACTGTGTATGGATGCTGTTTTATTAATCGAACACTTACATTGAAGGTGAGTATGATCAAATATTACCCGCCTTCTACTTCCTGATTACTTCATTTATCTTTTATATGTAGGTAGGTATATGAATATTTTATATAATAAGAGAGTCTCCTTTATAGAAGGGTATAGGTTATTTTTTCTTTCTTTTTTTTACTATCACACTACATCGTCTAGTCCCAAGCCAAGCAGAGCTTGTATCATGGGTACCAGACAGCTGATAAACATACTTACATATTTCTAAATACATACATATTATAGATAAATAACACCCAGACACAGAACAAATGATCGTGCTCATCACACAATCATTTGTCCTGGGTGGGAATCGAACCCACCACCTCCGGCATAGCAGTCAGGGCTACTAACCATTAGACTAACAGGCCAGTCGAGGTATTCGAAGAGTAAGTAACGGAACCCTATTTCTAACTCTCCGCTTTCTGTCCGCCTATCCGTTTGTCTCTCTGACTGTCAGCGGGCTGAACCTATAGTTGAAATTTTCAGTATGTAATTGTGCATTTACATTTTTGCTGTAACAACTGGTTGCGCCAATTTGCTATGATCCGCGATTTTGTTTTTTGTAATTTATTTTTTGGCCTAGCAATCCTATCCCTTCCGTTTCCCTCCCCCGCACGACCTCAAGAAATGACATGACGTGTTGTGTGCATCGATTGTGAATGTGACCGCTCCGCTAACATCGCCCGCTCGAAATTACAAGAAAATTGACTATTCGGAGATCCAATTATTTAAAGACTCAACAATAGTGCAGTGTAGTGCAATACAGGACCTGGCAGTGGTTAAAGGTGCGAAGTCAGGGTTCGCCGGCCGGCGCCACGTGGAACCTTCGAGGTCAAAAGGTCAGTGTTCCTCCCTAAATCAATCCATCTATCCATCAATAAAGGCCAGGCACAGTACCTGCATATTGTTAACAAACCTTAGATCGCTTTTTTCAAACATACAGTCCATTAAGCTTATTCGCGCAACCAACAACAAATATTTTAAAATAAAACTACGATGGGGCGGTAACCTTAATGTGCGAGTCCGTCTTCCATTTGACCGATTTTTTTTATAACAATCTCAGTTAATTTCAACGTATAAGTATTAAAGTTATTGAATATTGTTAATCTGTTGACTGTTGAATAATATTTGCTGTTGACCATTATTTTTAAATTTCTTTTCCCATAGAAGTAGGCGCTAGAATAGTTGCAAATAATCACATTATTTCCTAAACAGCAATAAAATGATAAATAAAATAGACGTGACCAATAATTAGTTGCACTAGGTGAAGGCTGTACGTAAGTACACTATTTAATTACAAGTTAACGCGATAATCCGTTGAGGGAAAGTGTGAAAACTGAACTGATAACGATAAGGGTTGTCAAGCCGCCACGCTTGGCAGCTTGTGGTCGGATATTATCAATGCGTAAAACTAAAGTCAATGTTATCTTTCAAATACTGTACACGCATAGAAAGCGGTATTTAGTATTCAGTAGTTGCTCTCTATAGGTTCGTGAATCGTGATCCAACATCTAATGTGAACTTTTTGAAGTCTTGGAATTTAGTGATCTGCAACCATGGTTTTGAGGTACCACTTGATTGATTATATTGCATATTTAATTATATAACACATTAAAATAAAAACGTATGAAAAGCATCACAAAATAGGCAGGATTGGTAAGAAATAAGCAGACTATTAAAAAGTAGGTCTAGTCAGTTTAGTGCTGCGAAATAAAAGTTAATCTCGACTACATTTATATAATTTGGTTGTTTGGGTTTTGGCACGGCATGGATTAAGCTTGTTATAGGTACAAATTATGTCTGGGTACTTACTGATTTTGTAAAGATCCTGAATCTTTCAAATATATGAGTAACTAAACATCACACTAAGATACCCTTGCACCTTACTTGTAATTCCACATTGGTGTAAATTTTCGCCCACACTTTGAAGTCAAGACAATAAAACTAAATTCAGTTGGCGATATAGTTAGATAAGACTAAACTGAAATAATCTTGTAGTTTCTGTTAGATTAGAATAAATCAGTCGATAGTGTTTTGTTTTAGTATCTATGTCACACCTTGTTCAGAACACGGCAAGGATAAATACATCAGATTTCTGTGCTGATTTTAGCTATTCTTTCATGCACACATTCTTTGTACATTAAAAAGTATAATCAAAAATGCAAGATGCATAGGTTATTATCGTCTCCGATTTCTTCCTCTGTGATCTGATGAAATTATAGGTAAGTAGTTGGACACCTATCCGCTATCAGAGCTTTCCAGCGCGGGTTATGGTTCACATAACATCTAATTGTGAACCACGCTGGAAAATTGATGATTAATACGAATCATGACTGGCTTGTTAATCTAGTAGTCAGTGGCTCTGACTGCTATGACGGAGTATGGTGGGTTCGATTCACACCCATAACAAATGTTTTTGTGATGAACACGATCATTTGTTCTGTGTCTGGGTGTAATTTACCTATAGTATTTGTATGTATTTAGAAATATATAAGTATGTTTATCAGTGGTCTAGTACTTATACCACAAGCTCTGCTTAGTTCGGGACTAGACGGTTTTGTGTGAAAGTTGTGGAAAAAAAATCAATTCAAACAACTAAAATATCATCATCATCTTCCTCTTGTCCCACCTTATATGGCATTGATGGATCTACTTCCATTCCGTCCTTCCAACTGTCACGCTGACATACATACTTTTCCTTCATATCTTAAATCTAAAAATTCGTCCATCATTTTTTTGGGCTCTCGCACAACTACAATATCATGTGATTGATATATTGTGTCACAGTTAGAGGGTAGTCACATCGGAACTGACCTTTACGGGACAGCATATTGATCGGAATTGGAATAGACGCGACAGGGATTAGGAAATGTTTGCTCCTCATCGCTAGGCGACTACAAACTGGAGCAAACCTATTAAATTGTGAAGAATTGTGGTATAATTAACGAGCCCTTGGTTTTATGGGACATCGTATCTATTTTTATTGTTTCAAAAACTTGGTTTACTTATTTACCTCTTATTTATTTACATCTACGATTGGATCACTGCTTACCCTCAGGCACGGGGGATCGCAGTCAAGCACTAATAGTTTAGGTACCTATATGTATAAAAAAAAGAATGCGATGCGATGAATTTGAGTGTTTCTCAAAACCCTTTAAACTTGATGTAGGGTTTGACACGTTTTTAACCTTAAGATGGTACCATTTTAACCAAAAATTTTAGCCAGGCGTAAAAATAATGGTAACAGGCGTGATAGATTATTCCATTTTTGATGATTTATGAAATCAAACTAATACTCGTACCTATTATAAAGCCGAAAGTTTGTATGTTTGTTACTTCTTCGTGCTCGAACAGCTTAAAGGATTTCGATGAAACTTGGCACACGGGTAGACCATGTCGTGAATTAGCACATAGGATAGCACTTTTTATCGCGGGCGTATGTTGCCTTGGGAAAATTTTGGCATAATAATGTACCCGTCTCTCGCCTCTGAAACGACAATTAATGCCCTTCAGCTACTTTTCTCCCTCGTCCTTTAACTATCAAAGCTCTACAAAGGTCTAAGCTTTGATAGCTAAAGGTTATACGCGAAAAGACAAGATTACAAACAATATTAGATATTTGCCCGCATTTGTTCGTCAGAGGTGTTGAAGCATCCCTGTTACCATCCTAAAGTTGAATAAATTATACTCAATTTCAAAAACCTTTAACCATTAACAAAAGAAAGCGATTCTTGTGTATAATCAATAAACATAGCACAATATTTTGAGTAAACAGAGGGTCGTACTTATTTATAGTAAGTTTCATGACTTATCTTACCTCAGAGGAGGTTACCAGCTCTCCTTGCGAGTGGAAAGGGGGTCGCACAATTCGAGTCGTTCGTTGCATTGACTCTTTGAGTCATGGTTATATCTGGATTGCCTCTTGCGAATTGCAGCCGCCTACTCCTCGCATACACTTTGCAGGCCTGTTTAAAATTAATTTATCATTACATTTGATTTATACTTCTGTATAGGAGTTGCTTCAATACAAAGAACGGTTTAATTGAGTTTAAGTCGACGATGACGTCAACTCTTATTTTAGCGATTGCGATGAAAGAACAGTGAAATGAATGAGTGTGGTGCCATTGGAATGTTGATTCGGGCACTTCATGATTGTTATTGTTTGCAGATTTTTGGTAGAATTAGAAATCATTCTTTAAGTTTCTCTATAATAATAAAACCTTGAATAAACGGAATGCGTTCTAAAAGTTTTGTTTATATTTTGACAAGAGAAGCAGTGAAACTCTACCGATTTTAAGGTTTGTAGTGTAGGTAAGACTTGTCTATACAGTTTGGTACGGCCAGCGTCATCAAGTGTTCGCTAGACACCCCTTTGGCCCTTTTCTAGGGTATTTAAATGTGAGCGGCGTACCTACCCTATTGATGCAACTATCTGCACCTTTTTTAAAGAATCTAATTTTAGTCTTATTTATAGACTAAACAAGGTTGTATAAAAAGATTTAGTATTTATAAACTACTATCTGCGTTATTTACGTTTTTTTTTTAAACATCGTTACATAATTAACTTCGTCATCCAACAACCTACGTAACCTAGATCTTTTATAGCAAAAGGCACTGAAAGGCTTTCTTGCAGCTTGCCTGAATTTAGTTGCCCGCTCAGGGTCATGAAAGGTTCAGTGCCGTTGTTATGGAATCAGTAACGCGGTCACTCCGGTCCTGTCGATTGTTTCACACTTTTCATGAAAGATTGTTTATTAGCTCATGGTCAAATAATAGCCGCAGTCTTCTAGGTTAAGCAACTTCATGAGGTCGGTCCTAGGATGGATAACCAGCTGTTACTAAGATTTCTCCGTACCAAGATAACCGGAAGACGTCTCCGTACCTCAGAAAAATTTATTAAGCTGCCGATCCAACCTGGATCGGATCATTTCATTATTTTACATAAGTAGTCAGAAACCTGAAAATCTGCCCAATTTATACCAGGGATGTTAGACAGGCGACTGCCTGCAGGTCCATATAAAATTCAGATTGATAGGTACCTAATTTGTTACTCCTTTACGCTCAAACTACTAAATGGATTTGAATAAAATGGAGGCACTTAGGTAGACCATGTCCTGGAATAGCACATATAGGATTCTTTTAATCCCAGGAGTATATTCGCTTAGGATTATTTTCTACTTTTACGCAAGTTGTGTAACATGTTGAATTTCGTCGTCGACCGACCGACTATTAGTCGTACATATTAATCTATAAATGGGTAAGTAGGTTAGCCGTTCTTGGTAGCTTCTCTTTCTAGTAGCACACTTCGACTAATTGTTGGGTATTATATCTGTGCTGGCTGGGCTGAATAGTCGATGCTACATACCTACTTGTTGATATGGAGACGCCGTTTCATTTCAATAAGCCGGCACGGCAGTACGCGCCGCGAGCTCGAAGCCGCCGGATTCTTTCAACAACAGACCCTTATACTACCTTTACAAAATATACTAAATAATTCCGTTAGTGAAATCAAAGTTAAGAGAGTCGCCATCTCATGAGGAAAACTGTCTTTTGGCTGCGATAAACGTTTTGATTGTACAGCGAAAGGTTTTCACAGAAGCTTAATTAATACTAATTGCAGTCAAGTCTAGTGTTTGTTTGCCAATTTATGTTAAACCGTATTCACTGTGCCAAGCTTTCCATATTTAGTTTAACTGTATCTGGTGCTATTTAATCTAATCGTGGTTTAAAGTACCTAGTAAGCCTGGCTTATGTATCGAAAAATGTTTTTGCGGATAATGGCGACACGGTACCAGTTATATCAAAGAGAACAGCTGTGAAGTGCTACAAGCACCATTGCCTTGTGTCTCTGAAACGTGAGACGGAGGAGGTGAGCGCGATGGCCGCGGGTGATGGCCAATTCACTGACGCTGCCGCCTCTGCCGCTTCCCAGAAGATTCCCACTGTCTCTGCACCCTTATCGTGTCAAAAGGTGTGATTTTATGTAATTACTTCCATATCTAGCACCTAATATGAATTTAAATATACCTAAGCGAAGTTAGTCAGTAGGTAATTCTTTAAAATAATCCAAACAATCTTAAAATTTTGTTATAAGATCGCGTGACCCGTTAGCGACGTTTTTGTGTTTATAATATGTATTGTAACATTTTATATGGTTGTTTACAGGCGTCATCGCTGCCCACACAACGATGTCCCGGAGCCATTGTTCGATGTGGAGCACACGACGAGCGTGGTCTCCGCGTACAAGCGCGACTACGACGAGAAGCACGTAAGCCGCACCACCGCTGTCCACCACGAGGATCACCTTCGTCTTGAAGGCGACTTCCAAGAGCCAGAGCGTCCTCAGTGGCAACCTGCCGAGCGACCCAAACAAAGGAAACCTGAAGATAATCTTAAGCCCGAGGGTGATTTTGAGAGAAGGCAACCAGAGGAATGGCGGCCTGGTGAAAGGGCTCCCGTAAGAAAACCGGAGGATAATTTAAAACCTGAAGGCGAATTCGACAGACGTAAACCCGATGAATGGCGCCCCGGCGATCGTGCACCAGTCCGTAGGCCCCAAGATAACTTGAGACCAGAAGGAGAATTTACGACACCGGATAAAGAGCGTTGGGAACCCGCCGAACGTCCTAAACAAAAAAGACCACAAGACAACCTAAAACCAGAAGGCGATTTTGAACAGCCAAAACCAGATGAGTGGCGTCCAGCTGAGCGCGTTACCCAAAAGAGACCCCAAGATAACCTCAGACCTGAGGGTGACTTCGAGAAACCCAAGCAAGATGAATGGCGGCCGGCTGAAAGACAAACAGCGACCAAACCGAAAGACAATTTAAAACCAGAAGGTGACTTTGAACAACCAAAACATGATAAGTGGCGGCCAGCAGAGCCCGTAACCCAGAAGAGACCTAAAGATAACCTGAGACCTGAGGGTGACTTCGAGCAACCCAAACAAGACGAATGGCGTCCGGCTGAACGCGTCACACAGAAGAAACCTCAAGACAATCTTCGTCCCGAAGGCGATTTCGAACAGCCAAAGCATGATGAATGGCGTCCAGCAGAGCGCGTTACGCAGAAGAGGCCTAAAGATAATCTTAGACCTGAAGGAGACTTCGAGCAACCTAAGCAAGACGAATGGTGTCCCGCTGAAAGACAAACACCGACCAAACCGAAAGACAACTTGAAACCAGAAGGTGACTTTGAACAGCCTAAACACGATAAGTGGCGTCCAGCAGAACCAGTCACCCAGAAGAGACCCAAGGATAATCTCAGACCGGAAGGTGAGTTCGAGCAACCCAAGCAAGACGAATGGCGTCCAGCTGAACGCGTCACACCGAAGAAACCCCAAGATAATCTTAAACCTGAAGGAGAATTTGAAAAGCCTAAACATGATGAGTGGCGGCCTGCTGAAAAACAATCACCAACAAAACCAAAAGATAACTTAAAACCAGAAGGTGACTTTGAACAACCAAAACATGACGAATGGCGTCCCGCCGAACGCGTCACTCAGAAGAAGCCCCAGGATAACCTTAAACCAGAAGGTGAATTTACTACACCTACGAAGGATGAATGGAAACCAGCAGAAAGACCCCAACAGAAGAAGCCGACTGACAATTTGAAACCTGAAGGTGATTTCGCTAAGCGTCAGCCGGATGAGTTTGTTCCCGCAGAAAAGGCGATTGTGAAAAAGCCTGAGGATAACTTGAGGCCTGAAGGTGACTTTACCATTAGACGCACAGATGATTACAAGGTGGTGATTGGGGAGAGAGCAGAAATCATTCGACGAACTGATAATATCATCACTGAAGGAGAGTTCACAGGTAATTTTTATTTTTATTTTGCGAGTTTTATATAAATTTCAAACTTTTTCATAAACTGTTTCTGTGATTATAAGGACGAACAATATCTATATTTCTAAAATAGTAAATTGCAGTGGGGTGAAGTGACCTCAAAAATTTGTTAATCTGTGAGTTAGAAATCAAAATTGATAATTGACTAGTATTTGATCGAACCCCAAATTAATACCGTTTTTGAGTCTCAGTATATTATAGTAAACAACACCTAATTTATTTTTCAGATACTACAACTTCACGTACGGAGTATACTGTAAAACCAGTTGAAAGACCAAAACCAGTTCGTCGCAATACCTGGACTAAGTTAGAAGGAGACATGACTACAGAGACGACATCTCAGTCAGAATTTGTTGATTACACTGACACTGTAGAAAGAACAACTATGGTCACGAAGAGAACTGATAATTTAATACGAGAAGGCGAAATTGAATTTGTAACTTCCAATCAAAAAGACTATCCAGAAAAAGTAGGTCCAGTTGAACGACCTAAACGACGACGCACGTGGACAAAGGAAGACTTTGAAAAGTTTTATTCTACGGAAGAGCTCGAAAAAATTACTACATCCCAGGAGGAGTACAGAACATACGTAGAAACTGATGTAAGACAGCAGAGAATTATAAGAGAAGATAACTTACATATGGAAGGTATATTTGATAGTCATACTGTCTCTCATGATACATACGGCCCTAAATACTCTGAGAGGCCTAAACAAAAGAAGCCAATTGATAACCTGAAACCTGAGGGAGACTTTGAACAGCCAAAACATGACGAATGGCGTCCTGCAGAGCGTGTCACACAAAAGAGGCCTCAAGACAATCTTAAACCGGAAGGGGATTTCGAACAGCCCAAGCAAGATGAATGGCGCCCAGCAGAGCGAGTCACCCAGAAGAAACCTAAAGATAATCTCAAACCTGAAGGAGAATTTGAACAACCAAAACATGACGAATGGCGTCCAGCTGAAAGACAAACACCAACTAAACCCAAAGACAACTTAAAACCAGAAGGTGACTTTGAACAACCTAAACACGATGAGTGGCGTCCAGCAGAACGCGTTACACAAACGAGGCCAAAAGACAACCTTAAACCGGAGGGAGAATTCGAACAGCCAAAACATGACGAATGGCGTCCCGCAGAGCGTGTCACTCAGACGAGGCCTAAAGATAATCTTAAACCTGAAGGAGAATTTGAGCAACCAAAACACGACAAATGGCGTCCAGCTGAAAGACAAACACCAACTAAACCCAAAGACAACTTAAAACCAGAAGGTGACTTTGAACAGCCTAAACACGATGAGTGGCGTCCAGCAGAACGCGTTACGCAAACGAGGCCAAAAGACAACCTTAAACCGGAGGGAGAATTCGAACAGCCAAAACATGACGAATGGCGTCCCGCGGAGCGTGTCACTCAGACGAGGCCTAAAGATAATCTTAAACCTGAAGGAGAATTTGAGCAACCAAAACACGACAAATGGCGGCCAGCTGAAAGACAAACACCAACAAAACCAAAAGACAACCTTAAACCGGAAGGAGACTTTGAACAACCAAAACATGACGAATGGCGTCCAGCTGAGCGTGTTACTCAAAAGAAACCGAAGGATAATCTTAAACCAGAAGGTGACTTTGAACAACCTAAATACGATGAGTGGCGCCCTGCAGAACGTGTTACTCAAACGAGGCCGAAAGACAACCTCAAACCTGAAGGTGAATTTGAACAGCCTAAGCATGAAGAATGGCGTCCAGCTGAGAGACCAGTTCAAAAGAAACCTCAAGATAACCTTAAGCCCGAAGGGGACTTCGAACAACCTAAACATGACAAATGGCAGCCAGCAGAAAGGCAAACACCCACAAAACCAAAAGACAACTTGCGGCCTGAGGGTGAATTTGAGACTCCGAAACATGATGAATGGCGTCCTGCTGAACGAGTTACGCAAAAGAAACCAAAGGATAACCTTAAACCAGAAGGTGACTTTGAACAGCCAAAGCATGACGAGTGGCGTCCTGCAGAACGTGTCACTCAGAAGAAACCCAAGGATAATCTCAAACCAGAAGGTGATTTTGAGCAACCTAAGCATGATGAATGGCGCCCAGCTGAAAGACCGACACCGACAAAACCAAAAGACAACCTTAAGCCGGAAGGCGACTTTGAGCAGCCAAAACACGATGAGTGGCGTCCAGCAGAACGTGTGACTCAGAAGAAACCTAAGGACAATTTGAAACCTGAAGGTGAATTTGAGCAACCGAAGTATGATGAATGGCGCCCTGCGGAAAGGCAAACACCGACAAAACCAAAAGACAATTTAAAACCAGAAGGTGAGTTTGAGCAACCAAAACATGATGAGTGGCGACCCGCAGAGCGAGTTACTCAAAAGAAACCGAAAGACAATCTCAAGCCAGAGGGAGAGTTTGAACACCCAAAACATGACGAATGGCGTCCCGCAGAGCGTGTCACTCAGACGAGGCCTAAAGATAATCTTAAACCCGAAGGAGAATTTGAGCAACCAAAACACGACAAATGGCGGCCAGCTGAAAGACAAACACCCACAAAACCAAAAGATAACCTCAAACCAGAAGGTGACTTTGAACAGCCGAAGCACGATGAGTGGCGCCCTGCAGAACGTGTCACCCAGAAGAAACCCAAGGATAATCTTAAACCAGAAGGTGAATTTGAACAACCGAAACATGACGAATGGCGTCCGGCTGAAAGACAGACACCGACAAAACCAAAAGACAACCTTAAACCGGAAGGCGACTTTGAGCAGCCGAAACACGATGAATGGCGTCCCGCAGAGCGTGTCACTCAGAAGAAACCTAAAGACAATTTGAAACCTGAAGGAGAATTCGAGCAACCGAAGCATGACGAATGGCGCCCTGCCGAACGCGTCACCCAAAAGAAACCCAAGGATAACCTTAGACCAGAAGGTGATTTTGAACAACCGAAACCAGATCAATGGCGCCCAGCCGAGCGTGTTACTCAAAAGAAACCGAAGGATAATCTTAAACCGGAAGGTGACTTTGAGCAGCCAAAGCACGATGAATGGCGTCCTGCTGAACGAGTTACGCAAAAGAAACCTAAAGATAATCTGAAACCGGAGGGAGAATTTGAACAACCAAAGCACGACGAATGGCGTCCTGCGGAAAGACAAACGCCTACCAAACCTAAAGACAACTTAAAACCAGAAGGCGACTTCGAGCAGCCCAAACAAGACGAATGGCGTCCAGCAGAGCGGGTCACCCAAAAGAAACCCAAGGATAACCTTAAACCTGAAGGTGAATTCGAGCAGCCTAAGCATGAAGAATGGCGTCCAGCTGAGAGACCAGTTCAAAAGAAACCTCAAGATAACCTTAAGCCTGAAGGGGACTTCGAACAACCTAAACATGACAAATGGCAGCCAGCAGAAAGGCAAACACCTACAAAACCAAAAGACAACTTGCGGCCTGAGGGTGACTTTGAGACACCCAAACATGATGAATGGCGTCCTGCTGAAAGAGTTACGCAAAAGAAACCTAAAGATAATCTGAAACCAGAAGGTGAATTCGAACAGCCAAAACACGATGAATGGCGTCCAGCCGATCGGGTCACCCAGAAAAAACCTAAGGATAACCTTAAGCCTGAAGGTGAATTTGAACAACCAAAACACGACGAATGGCGTCCTGCTGAAAGACCAACTCCTACCAAACCTAAAGACAACTTAAAACCAGAAGGCGACTTCGAGCAACCCAAACATGACAAATGGCGACCAGCAGAGCGGGTCACCCAAAAGAAACCCAAGGATAACCTTAAACCTGAAGGAGAATTCGAGCAGCCTAAGCATGAAGAATGGCGTCCAGCTGAGAGACCAGTTCAAAAGAAACCTCAAGATAACCTTAAGCCCGAAGGGGAATTCGAACAACCTAAACATGACAAATGGCAGCCGGCAGAGAGGCAAACACCTACAAAACCAAAAGACAACTTGCGACCTGAGGGTGAATTTGATACTCCCAAACATGACGAATGGCGTCCCGCTGAACGAGTTACGCAAAAGAAACCTAAAGATAATCTTAAGCCGGAAGGTGAATTTGAGAAGCCTAAACAGGATGATTGGCGTCCTGCAGAAAGACCCGAAGTGAAGAAACCCAAAGATAATTTGAAGCCAGAAGGGGAATTCGAAAAACCGAAACAGGATAAATGGCAACCAGCTGAAAGGCAAACACCCAAAAAGCCACAAGACAATCTTAAACCAGAGGGCAAATTTGAACGGCCTGAAAAACCAAAACATGTCGTCGGCGAAAGACCCACGCAGAAGAAGCCAGAGGATAATTTGAAGCCTGAAGGAGATATGGACGTTGTAAGGAGAACTGATTATACCGCAACTCGAGGAGATCGCGTTGATGTCGTTAAGCATGAAGATCATCTAAGGATGGAAGGGACCATAGACATTCATCGCTCAAGAGACGATTATAAGCGTATTGAGAAAACTGAAAGAGTTGTCATTCAGAAGCATGAAGATAATTTAAGAACTGAAGGTGAGTTTATTGATCTTACAGTCCGAAACGACTACGGTGCCACTAAAGGTGAAAGAGCGCCAGTAGTACGACCGCAAGATAATCTGAAACCTGATGGCAAATTTTACAAGCCTGAAGTGGTACCTTCTCAACCAGCCGAAAAACGCAAACCATTTAAACAGGTTGATAATATCACTATTGAACGGGACATTGATCTACGACAGAGACAAAAAATTGAACGACTTGATATCATTAGAAGGGAAGATAATCTGAAGATTGAAGGTGAATTTATCGACATGAAGCAAAAAACAGATTATACTAAAGTCACTGGTGAACGGGCTGCTATTGTAAAACACGAAGATAATTTAAAAATGGAAGGAACGATGGAAAATATCCGATCATCTGACACATATCGTGTAGTTAAAGGTCAAAGAGTCAAATTAACGCGCAGAGAAGATAATCTGAAAATAGAGGGAGTATTTGAAGACCACACTCGTAGAGATGATTATAAGGTAACTAAAGGTGAACGATCGGCTATAGTATATCACCGGGATAATTTAAAACCGGAAGGTGATTTCGAAAAAAGGCCAAAGGAAGAGCATGAACCTGGTGAAAAACGAACACCACTTAAACAACCAGATAATCTAAGACCTGAAGGAGACTTTGACAGACCTTCTAGACCGAAATGGGAAACTTCCGATCGGCCAGACTTGATCAGACACCAAGATAACCTACACCCTGAAGGTGAATTTCCAAGCCGTCCTAAAACTCAATGGCAGCGAGGGGAGACACCAGAACAAGTTCGTCCTAAGGATAACTTGAAACCTGAAGGCGATTTTGATAGACCCTCAAGGCCAAAATGGGAAACATCGGAGAGACCCGAGCAAGTTAGACCTAAAGACAACTTACGCCCTGAAGGTGAATTTACGGACAGGCCTAAGACAAAATGGCAACCTGGAGAAACACCAAGTCAAGTACGTCCTAAAGACAATTTAAAACCTGAAGGTGATATGGACTCACGCACTCCGCAAAAATGGGCTCCAGGCGAAACACCTGCACAAGTTCGGCCAAAGGACAACTTGAAACCAGAGGGCGATTTTGATAGACCCTCAAGGCCAAAATGGGAAACATCGGAGAGACCCGAGCAAGTTAGACCTAAAGACAACTTACGCCCTGAAGGTGAATTTACGGACAGGCCTAAGATAAAATGGCAACCTGGAGAAACACCAAGTCAAGTACGTCCTAAAGACAATTTAAAACCTGAAGGTGATATGGACTCACGCACTCCGCAAAAATGGGCTCCAGGCGAAACACCTGCACAAGTTCGGCCAAAGGACAACTTGAAACCAGAGGGCGATTTTGATAGACCATCAAAACCGACGTGGACATCCGCAGACAGACGTGAACAGGTAAGACCGAAGGATAACTTACATCCGGAAGGCGACTTCACGGATAAACCCAAGAGCCATTGGCAACCAGGTGACACACCAAGTCAAGTACGTCCAAAGGACAATCTTAAACCTGAAGGCGTCATGGATTCACGTACCCCTACAAAGTGGGCTCCAGGTGAAACGCCAGCACAAGTTCGACCTAAAGACAACCTGAGACCAGAAGGCGATTTTGATCGTCCTTCGAGACCAAAATGGACGTCTGCCGATCGACCTGAACAAGTAAGACCAAAGGACAACTTACGTCCTGAAGGTGAATTTACCGACAGGCCCAAGACACAATGGCAACCGGGTGAAACACCAAGTCAGATTCGCCCTAAAGACAATTTACATCCAGAGGGTGATATGGTATCACGTACGCCATCGAAATGGGCTCCTGGAGAAACCCCATCTCAAGTTCGTCCGAAAGATAATTTGAAACCAGAAGGTGATGTTGACTATTCGTCAAAGCCGTCATGGGATAGACGAAGTCCACTTAAATCAAGGGATAATCTGCATCCTGAAGGCCAGACCAGGGCACCAGAAACTCCTGGGCAGGTTCGTCCGAAAGATAACTTAAAGCCTGCAGGCGAAAGACCAAAAGACAGCTATTATACCAATGGAGATATCACAAAACATGATACTAGCAAAACACAAACAAGTGAGACATCAAGAAGGACCGTAGAATCGAAGTCTGTCACTGGGCGTGATGATTGTGACATTAAATCTCAAACCATTTCACGTCATGAAACCCAAGTCCATCGCGATGATCAGTCGCATATATCTCACACAGAGACGCACTTGAAGCACTCTCACACTACCTCGGACCATACTACTTCAAAACATATCCAATCTGGAACGCATGGCAAACATATTACATCACACGATGTTATTGATCACAGTGGGTCACAGAAAAATATAGAAAGAATTGCAACACAAGATAGTGTGCCCGACAAAAACAAGAAGGTGGGTGTGACAGATCGATCTGTGTCTCGAAGTAGCACAGACAGAACAATAGTCAACAAAAGTGACACTAAAAGTATGAAAACTATTACTACAAGTACTACAAAAACCATTAAACAAATTTCAGAGAAGAAGCTTCGAGGAGGTAAGTGGGTTACTGTAACACGGAATGTTGAAGTGGATGTTACTGACGATACGAAAAAAATCACTCCTCAGCAGTCAACTCCCAAGAGAGAGTTAGACGACCATACAAACCGCATGCGACCAATCGAAGGAGACACAACACAAAGAACACAGTCATCCGATCATGTGAACTCTACTGTAACAAATCAAACTGTTCATGCAACACAGGGATCAAAAGGAACCAATTTTGTTGATCAACAACATTCTCGATCAAACCAACAATATATTGACAATACGCAAAGGATACATTCGTCTCAACAATCGGTTTCATCTTCGACCTCAAGTCAAAATCTAAGTTCCAATCAGCACCACACAACACAAAGAATTACAGGAGGTTCAAACATTTCTCGGGATCACGTTGGTCAAAATATTACAAAATCTACCCAGCAAACCACTACAGACGGGCATATAATAAAGGGTGGCGATACTAGTCAAAGAATTGTGTCGTCTGATTACTCTGGCAGACAGTCAAATCAAGGCCATGTCTCAGAAAGTCACATTCAAAGAAATATTAGCTCATCAACCCAAGTACATCAAGGAAGTCACTCGGAGCAGCATATCTCAAAATCAACTCAACATTCAACAAACAGAAACCAGTTGAGTGACAGTGTAACAAAGACGAGCATCGAATTCCAAAGAGCGATGCACGGCGGCGGCGGTAATGATCCACCGGTCACCGCTATCGACAGCTCCTCACGTAGCGGTCATCATAAACGCACGTCAGATTTGGTTTCTGATTCCTCTTCATCGAATTCGATTTTACATCGTAAGGGCGTTCACTCTAACACAGAAGCTCATCATTCGATTAGCTCTACAGCGGCTGCACAGAGAAAGAGCATCGGTAATCTATCAGAACGAGGTGAATACATCAGTAATTCTACTCACAGCACGGACAGAAAAAGCATCAGTTCTATGCATAGATCTACAAGAGACAACATGGGTGTTATTTCTCAGCATGAAAGTTCAGATTCTCGTCGCAATCAAACTAGAAGAGACGGACAGTCTACGCTCACGTCCGATCGTCAGCCAGCACGAGTTGTTCGAGACAACCTGAGAGTTGGCGGTGACTTTTACGGGCAATCAGAGTCTCGTTATGGAAGTTTTTCGCGCTCAGAACATGCACAGAAAATTGATCGTAACGAACGAGTTGAGCGTGTAGAGCGAGTCACAAGGCACGGAAATGCTTCGCAATTTGTCTTGGGTGACGGCAGCACCAGCTACAAGCGCGAATTTACTTCTCATGTTCACGGAACTTGCCCAGCTACATTGATCGATTCCGGACGCACTCCTTTCAAACATACGCGCGATTCACGTGAACATAAATTCTACGCGACAAAAATAACACAGCAACAATAACACATGAGCCGAGAAAAGGCTAAAAATATTTCATTCCTTATTACTTATATGGAGCTTATATTGTAATCCTGTTAATGTTATTTACTGTACACGCATGCTAACTGCTAGTCTTAATGAATATACGATTAACATGCCTTTATATGTATAATATGCATAATTTAATTTTTTAATTTAACAAATTTTAAATTTTATTTTGTCAAACATTGCCATGCAATAAACTTTTATATCATTAAGGAGTTGTTTTATTTATTTACTTCCTTCCTACACAAACAGAAGTAGGTATGTATATTTCAATAATTTTTGTGCGATTAAAATCATAATTCCACTCAGAAGAGTAGGTACCGCTGTATCAAAGATACGGGGTCCCCGAGCTACAGGGTAAAAAATCGCAACATGTTATCCACGGAACACAGAATGAACCTGGAAATAGTAAGTAGGCGTGGCACTGTCGCCGCTAGTGAGTACTGCATTACGCACTTGCTGTTCAAGCGCTCTCATTCGCAAACTAGACTACGTCAACATACAATTTACATAAAATAATATTAAAATGCCTTTGCCATTCTGGACTGTAAAAACCATAGTCGCACTAAAAATCTAACTCATGGAGGTGTATCATACCACCGGTAAGTATTATTTTCGATTTTATTTTAATAAAATGAAAAAATAAAATTTCGTCAAACATTGCACAAGATATACAAACAAAAATTGTCCTTAACTTCATGCAAACAAAGTTGATTTTCTTTTCCCGGTTATTAGCCTTTCTGGAATATTCGCATCTCCACCAACACTTTTCACGCTATCCAAATAGTGCGTGACTTTATCGATAAAATCAATCGACATGTATTGCATTGCCTTTTTAAAATAAAAGTATATATACTTGAGAGTATGAGTATTAAAATACAGATAATTATTAAATTAATAAAGTTAATAAAATAAATATTGTAGGATGATATTCGTGATGCAATTTTAAATAAATCTAGCTGAAGAGCTTGGAACAACATAGGGCGTTTGAATTATACCCTAATATCCTTATGTTTAGTCGTCGTCGGCTTCATCCGATCACACTTTTCGTAACGAATGCATAATAACTTTAATTTCGGAAGTCAATGTCAAAAAATGAAGAAAACAAACCGTAAACACCGACTTCCGCAATCAAAGTTATTTTACATTATTTAGTTTTTTTGAAGTCAGTTGTATTTTTTTGTAAAAGATTTTTTTTTTTGTATTTTCAATATTAAACACACAATAAAAATAAATTACCTTTTCCACTACGTCTTTAAAATAAGTTCTTATTTGTGAAATTGCAATACTTGTTACATTGTTACACCTATATGTCCGTAGTATTCAACATAAATAACATAACCTAAATTTGAAAAATATATTGATTTTAAAAGTGTTCAACTTCTTAGAACGGGCAACTAACTTGATCATTTAAAAGTGAAAAACAGTATAAAATGAACAAATACAAACAAAAAGGTATTTGATTTACATGCAAATAAATACCCTTCTTACTACGTTTAGAAATAACCATAGAAATATTAAAAACAAAGAAGCGCCAAGGAGGCGTGTTTGCGTCCGTGGTTCTTGCTCAACAAGGGCATATACCGGCAAACAGCCGTTTGACGGCCGTCAGTAACATCGCGAACGTGATCGTAAATAAATTAAAAATATACCGCGATGTTCAGTGGTTTTATGCAAAAACTAAAGCGAAAAGAAAAGCCTGGGTCATCAAGGAATCTCTTACCATAAATAAGTACAATGTTAATAGTATATTTATCTTTAAAATTAGGAAAAATAACAAATCTAATAATATCCCTTGCTTTTACTATTTTATTTTTGTTTTCAAATATCAAAGCGACTTTATTATTCATAGAATAAATACATTGCTCTTTAACCATTACCTAACCTTGACGCTCAGTAACTGAACAAGCAATGTAAAAATAACATAACGATACTTTATCAGTGCGGTGTATTTCTTATTACGACCGCAGTCAGTTGAGCCGAGTTAGTGTTGCGCCTGTACACATCCACCAATATAGACTATCGACCACAATATCGATTGGTTGGATATCCGAAGTGAAATATCAAATAATGTATTATTATTAATTTTGGAGTAGTAGAGAAATACGAAAGCAACTTTCGTAAAGTAAGTTGGTAAAATAGTAGGTCAAAAGTCGGTGGACAAATGGGAATAAATAATAATAAGTGTTTTTATTTTTATGATAAAAATTTTACTGTTCTAATAAAAATAAATTATTTTCCAGACATATTTATTTTAATTTAATTAGTTTTTGAAACCTAAACAAATATCATTATAAAAATTAAAAAATCGATAACTTTTCTATTTAGTCAATAACTAGCGTAAATGTAAAATAAATTGCTTTTGCACATCGATATTTATGTGTGCGTAAGTTATATGGTGCATGAAAAATATACGCTGTATTTAGGAAGATAAGGTTTATAATTTACTGTGTAGTATGATCTGATTTATAATTTTCGGGTGTGTGCGGGACTGCGTGTGCATCTGGATTGAGGGCCCATTTTTTAAATCCTTACGGAACGAAATAAAATTTACAGGGAATTTAGTTAAAAATTAGTAAAACGTAAAGCAATGACTCATAAATTTCTTAAACGTAAATTAAAAATGTTATGATTAAATAACGTGGGCCCTCAATCCAGACGCTTGCATAATGACGCATAGTCTAAATCTCGGAAAGTACTATGTCTGGGTAAATAATTTTTATTTAGGAATTTATTTAAGAATTTCTTAAATATTTTAAGAAATTCTCAAATCTGTAGAATATCACATTAAAGATTTATGGCGATTTATCTTGGGCCCTCAATTCAGCAATGTCATTTTTAAAGAATCTGCAAAAACTTAATTTATTTGACGAAATCCATCATACAATTTTAATAATATTTTAGTTAGATATCTCTATGAATTAGTAAAAAAGAAATAATGACCCAAAAGTTAATCGATAAAAAGTAAATGAGAGTTGAATTTTACTGAAACGTCTGAACTGAGGGCCCAAGATTTTCGGCTTTATTAACTAGACTTTACCTTATTGATTAAAGCAAAGAAGATTGAGGTTTTTAACTATTTTTTAACTAAATCCTGACGTGTCGTCCGTTTTTCTAAATGCTATATTTTAAAAGAAAACCGATTTTTAATTTTGTATGGGAGAAAATTTTGTAGGGTGTCCATACTGTTCATCATATCTATAAATTTTGTAAAGCGTAGACTAAAATTCTTATATTTGCAGATAAAAGTATTCAATTTCTACGATGATCTTATTTGTTTTTGTATTGTCCTAGATGCCTAAAGCAAATAAATAAAAAAGTTAAGAAATGTTAAATAGAAAAGTTAACGTTGCTTTATACGTTCAATACGTTCAAAAGCGGTCGAATTGATGTGATGAAAGATTTGACTCAGTCTGGTAGGCCATCAACGTCTTCAACTGCAACGAAGAAAACAGTGACTGAAAATCCTCTTTAGAATTTGAAAGAGATAGCTGCTGAACTTTCTGTGTCTCAATCGACCCGTATAGTTTGAAACAATCACATCCGTAAGAAACATGTCCATGCCCAGAAGACCTAAATTTTCTCTAAAAACTTAATCGCATATGAGCCGGGCTGAGGACGATTCGATTCCAGCCTTGAAAGAGCACACTTTGAGAAGGATAAAATTCAACATTTTGTGTATTATTGACCTTTTCCCGTGACTTTCTTGAAAGAATAGTAAAATACCAATAAATAAATCTTTACTCGTTTTTCTATCGTATTGGTTATTATAGCTATCCAGTATTGTTCTACTGCTGTGCAAAAGCTATCCACTCTTTCAAATGGTCTCAGTTCCTGGATGTCTTTCTTAAGAAATGGAATGTGAGATTCCATTTCTTAAGAAAGACATCCAGGACGGTTGGCAAACCTTGAGTTTAGATTTTTGGATGTTAGTCAAAGACCAAGTCTGTATACAATAGGTCAAATGAGTAGAATTCACGTGTCCATAAGCTTACGCTTCAGTGATTTCCTTCATAGACCAGTAACTTTTTCAGGTATTTTCTGTTCGAGCCGTTATTTCTTTGTCCAATTATGTGGCCCAGAAAGGGACTACTTGGCCCAAGTAGATAATAATATATTCTGGAACGTATTGTATATTCTGTCCGCCTACGTGTACGTTCCTTTTGGAGCTGTTGGTTATGATTTTGGTACCTTCAACATGTTTATATTTAGTCCAACCAGCATTTGCTCTAGTCCTGTGGCTGTAAAAGAGAACAGCACAATATTATCAGAGAAACGCAAATTAGTTAACTTGCCGATGACAATGCCCTTCTCTTCCCATTCGACTGCTAATGTCTGAAAGAATTGGTGAATAACTTTGAGGACAATGGGACGCCCTGTTTGACTCCCCTAAGAGTTTTAAACATAGGATCTAATCTCTCTAACTTGCTGGAAGTATGTGTGGATTCTATTTTTGTGTTGGTAAGGGAATTGAATATTGCTGAGTGTGTGATGCTGTTAAAAGCGTATTGGTTGAGTATTTCTAAACATTTTTTGTTCTTCAAATTAGGAATATAGTTCGTCAAAAAAAATTATACGGTTGTCACGAATACAAAAAAATACCCAAGTATCAAAGATTTTTTTTTCCTTGTATGACAGTAATACCATATTCAATATTTTTTAATTTGACCTCATTTTCTCAGGTCGCGCTTTCGTTAGACAGACTCTATAATGTTTATAATACTTGTTTATCTATTTTGACTTTTGACTATTGTGACTTAAATTCTGATTTGGACTTTAATCACAGAAGAAGTGTAACAGGTAAGTAACACGTTAAGGTCCTTGCTTCCATCTAATGCCGTAAAACAGTAACCGTTTACAATTTTATGATATTTCTTTCCCTCAGGAGCATGTCCGATACAACAATTACGATCAAACACGTTTTTTTTTTATTATTTATTTATTTATTTAAACTTCATGTACAGTAGTGGTACATAGGCGGACTTAATGCAACAAGGCATTCTCTACCAGTCAACCTTTGGGTTAAAAAAGAAAACACTGTGGTGTGGTGGGTGTGGTGGTGTGTGGTGTGGTGGTGTGTGGTGTGGTGGTGGTGTGGTTATTGATATAAACTAGTGCTTGACTGCGATCCCACCTGGTAGCAAACAGTGACGCAATCGTTGATGGTGGGGCGCACTAGTTTATTGAGAGCCTATTCACTCTAGCCTCGAAGACATCTAAATTATAATCGGATGGGAAGACCGCAGCAGGCAAATTGTTCCAAATCCTCGATGTACGTGGTATAAACGACGAAGCAAAACGCTTAGTCCGGACCGTAGAGGTTTCAACAACGTAAGGATGGATACTCGTCGTACGTCGAACTTAATTTAATTACCGTTTTATAAATAAATCTTATAAGTTATTAAAGTATTTAATTTGACGGCGAAGAAGAATAGAAGAAGTCCAAACCACTTCAGTCATGACTCCTACAGTGACATTCTGAATCCCAATCCTCGATAAGGGCTGGGTTAATAGATTAGATTGGTTTTTATTATATATTTGATTTTTTTTTAAACTTTATTAACATATGGTTTTACCGTATTACATACTTTTACTAAAAAAATGTTTACCAACGTAATATTTTTTCGCTTGTTTTCCCTACTCCTTTCAAACGGCTTTGCTTTTAAGAAATATGGTTACACAAAAAAAAAAAAAAATTTTCGATTGTATACATTTAATTCAAATGAAAAGATTTTACTGCGATGACCTGATTTAAGGTTACATACTACAATTTCTAGAGACAACAAGCCTCGCCTTCGGTCTTACACTCAATAGAGACAAAACCAAGATGATGATAGTGGACCGAGCTGTACTGAATCATCCTGATATCACTGTGATTGCCAATTGTGAAGTTGTTCAATCATATGTATATCTTGGTTCCACCGTCACCAACACTGGAGGATGTGAAGATGAGATTCGAAGGAGATGTGCTATCACACGATCTGCTGTTGACAGGCTGAAAAGGATCTGGTGCAACCGTAACATCACTAAAGCTACGAAAGTCCGCCTCATGAGAAGCTTGGTCTTCCCAATATTCCTTTATGGCGCAGAAACGTGGACGGTTCGCCTCAAAGACCGACGCAAAATCGATGCACTCGAGATGTGGTGCTGGCGGCGACTGCTGCGGATCCCTTGGACAGCGCGGAGGACTAACGTCTCGATCCTGGAGGAGTTAAAAATCAAACAGAGATTATCGTCGACTGTGCAAGTACGAATCCTTAAATATTTTGGTCACATTGTTCGCAACGAAGATTCCATGGAGCGACTCGTTGTCCAGGGACAAGTGGAAGGGAAGCGGTCACGCGGGCGCTCACCTACGCGTTGGACAGACCTCATCAGAGCTGCAACACAGACTTCCATAGTCCAGTGTTCCCGAGACGCCGTTAGCCGGGAAAAGTGGAGACGCATCGCGGGAGCCTCACTCGCCAACGAAAACGCAACATCGTCAACCACGACCACTCTGTCAAGAGTGAACGACTAAG
This sequence comes from Leucania comma, assembly GCA_958295575.1. Classification (NCBI taxonomy): domain Eukaryota; kingdom Metazoa; phylum Arthropoda; class Insecta; order Lepidoptera; family Noctuidae; genus Leucania; species Leucania comma. The sequence continues at coordinate 11,522,681 of OY282480.1, read as the reverse complement.
GAGGGACTACAATTTTATTTAAATGTATCGATGTATAGATTCAAACTGTTTGTTTGAAATAGTACTATATCGTAAAAACTAGTTCAGACAAGTTAAATTTATGTATTAAGTAAATTGTTTTCTTAGATTTATATCGAACGTGTTTTATTTACTGAAATTAACTTGATTGATTTACGGATTGCGACATTGCTGGTCCTCCAGATCTTGTCCATAGATACGATGACTACTTACAACATGCTAGGTACTAGTCGGTTAATTTATCTTTCATTTTTGCAAACATATTATTGTAGCTAAATAAATTAACTTTTTTATTTATTTGGGTGAATTTCCCAAATTACTTATTTTTTTTGTCTTCGGTGAAATTTGTTGTTGAAAACAGAAATATTGTTCTGGATTTTTTTTTAGTATTCAATAGGTAGTTATTGGGTTGTGGCAAAAATATAAATTGCCTAGGACTATTACAAAGGTAGATAAATAAATACATAAACTTCTATTTTATCAAATCGGTGCTGTCCCTCTAACTTTTTTAAAACAAAAAAGCTTATACACTAATAAAAATGTTTAAGTTAAGTATATAACTTATTCTATTTCATAGAATATTAGTTTTGCTATTAATATATAGCACATTTTATAACATAATTAATGATTATTATTACTGAGAGGCACAAACGTACTTGTCTTGCAAAATGTTCTCATTTCGTTGGACAAAAGTAATTTACACCTAACTTTACATCGACTAGTCCGACAGCGTCCCCACCCCAATTTTATTTCCCTCGTGAGTGTGTGCTAGTGCGCAGTCAGAACGGATGTGTGTCAAATCGCTGCATATTCCCGCCAATAACATTAGTACGCCATTTCAGTTGCCCCCGGACAATTATTTTATATTATCGGTGGTTGCATTTTTCTAGTGTAATGAATAGTTTTATTATTGTTATTTGGTTCTAACAGAGGTAGTAAGTTAATTAGCTTCATTGACTGTTATTGAATTTATCCTAGATATTATGCATTATTTCTAATTTTCTAAAAAGTGTGTTATTTCTCATGTCGCTGTTCCAACGATGTGATAATTTACACCGAAACGATACGAAAAATTCAATCGGTGTCTTATATCTAATATCGGTGTTTCGATTCATGATGAACGCACAGTTTTGTCACATCGGTGGATTGCTTTATCATATCGGTAGATCATTTTATCATCTCGGTGAGTCGTTTTATCATATCGGTAGATCCCGTGTCATTTCGTTAAGTATACAAAGAAACAATGGAACATACAAACATTCATATATTATATACATACATACATACAAACATTCATACATACATACTTACCTACATAGATTACCAAAATCATTACCACGACACCACTGGGTAGTAGATGTGGCCTCCCCTAAAGATACATTATACATCTTTTGATAAACAATAATAATAATTGTTAAACCTAGAAGGCTATAATTTTATAAGTGTACACACGGCAAAACAATTAGCTGGATCGTCCACAGTAATAAATATGTGTTGTGCAATTTTAACCTATAAAATATATTATAAAAGATTTTTGTTTTTTTTTTATACTTCATTTTAATAAAAACAATGAAAAAAAAAACATTGTTTTTTTAAAATTCTCAGTACCTATAGTGAATATAATAAAAAATAAGAAAAGAAAGTAAATATAATAAAATAGATATATAATTTCAAAAAATATATTTTAATTGGATTTCTAAGAACTCAGTTCTCTTTGGATGTGATCTACTTATATAAGACCCTCAGTTCAGGTCTTCAGTTCTAAGTCACCCTTCTAAAAATATATAGGCACCTACTAACTATTTCCTTTTTGATGTCAAAGGTGGATAGATTATCATATCGCTGGATATGTATGTCAGTTCGGTGGATAAACTTATCATATCGGTGTACAGAAAAAATAATCGGTGCCGGTTTGTCATACCGGTGGAAACCAGAATTCAAACTGAATTTTCTCCTTAGTCTTAAATGATACGTTGATGATATTAAATTTAGGGATATTTAATATCCTAAAGATTACATAAACCCTGAAAAACATACAACAAAAATATAAATGAAAAAGTTCACCGATATGACAAAAAAAATGGCATTTGTTGAAATTCACCCATTTGCTTTAGGCATCTAGGACAATACAAAAACAAATAAGATCATCGTAGATATTGAATACTTTTATCTGCAAACATAAGAATTTTAGTCTACGCTTTACAAAATGTATAGATATGATGAACAGTATGGTCACCCTACAAAATTTTCTCCCATACAAAATTAAAAATCGGTTTTCTTTTATAATATAGCATTTAGAAGAACGGACGACACGTCAGGATTTAGTTAAAAAATAGTTAAAAACCGGTCAATGCGATGAAGCAGTCGACCGCCTCGGACACCATGGCCTGTCCTGCAGTAGAAGCGCTGGTCGGATAGCACGGCATGCCAGCATTAATGACCATCATCCGCCGAGCTCTCGTCATCGCCGGGGTGCCAGCTGTTTTAGAACCTATCGGCTTGGCACGCCCTGGAAGTTGGGTAGGCCTTTGGTGTGGGATGTAACTTGTGTCGACACCCTTGCGCCATCCCATCTTCTGAGTACGGCAGGCTGTGCTGGGGCGGCTGCTGCAGGTGCAGAAAACCTCAAACGGCGTAAATACAATAACCTTATCGGTAGTTACATGTTTGAGCCGTTTGGGGTTGAAACACTAGGGCCATGGGGTCCGAGCGCTCATCAAGTTGTTCGTGACATCAGCAAACAGCTGGTCGACTCTTCGCGTGACCAGAGGGCTGGGCTTTTCTTCGGTCAACGAATCAGCATTGCCATCCAACGAGGCAATGCTGCCAGCGTTCTGGGCACTTTTCCCATTGATATCGATGTAGATGAATTTTTTGATGCCCAATAAGTTCTTTTTCTACCCGTTTGTACAGATTTTTATTTTTAATTTAAAGATATCTTGTTTTAAGTATGTACGTAGTTAAAAACCTCAATCTTCTTTGCTTTAATCTATGAGGTAAAGACTAGTTAATAAAGCCGAAAATCTTGGGCCCTCAGTTCAGACGTTTCAGTAAAATTCAACTCTCATTTACTTTTTATCGATTAACTTTTGGGTCATTATTTCTTTTTTACTAATTCATAAAGATATCTAACTAAAATATTATTAAAGTCGTATGATGAATTTCGTCAAATAAATTAAGTTTTTGCAGATTCTTTAAAAATGACATATCTGAATTGAGGGCCCAAGATAAATCGCCATAAATCTGTAATGTGATATTCTACAGATTTGAGAATTTCTTAAAATATTTAAGAAATTCTTAACTAAATTCCTAAATAAAAATTATTAACCCAGACATAGTATTTTCCGAGATTTAGACTATGCGTCATTATGTAAGCGTCTGGATTGAGGGCCCTCGTTATTTAATCATAACATTTTTAATTTACGTTTAAGAAATTTATGAGTCATTGCTTTAAGTTTTACTAATTTTTAACTAAATTCCCTGTGAATTTTATTTCGTTTCGTAAGGATTTAAAAAATGGGCCCTCAATCCAATGGCACACCAATTTGATCTATAGATCGTTGACTTTAAAGTTGCATTTCGTATAACTTTTTTTTTTTAAATTCGTTTACGCCCAACTTTTGTTTTAGCCAATCGTATCTTCCGGTTTGCAGTAAGAGTAAATCGTAAATGTGTGAATTTGGCGACACCGGTTCTGGTACAAACATTTTCTCACGCTATTTCTAGTGTCTTTCTGTGTTCTGTGTGGGTGATGAAATCCGCACGATATTAAACACCCTAAGGGTCACAATAAAACAGGGGTCATGTTTTGGTATTTATTTATAAATGTTTACATAATGATAGAGGTACCTACAAATTATACAGGTCATTTAAAATTAGTAATTTATTAAACTATGTTTTTCATAGAGAAGTAAAATTGTCTAAAATTGGGGGATATAAATTCATAGTGCGTACTATACTAGATAGACTGCCTTACGTTTATAAGTAACTCGTATAAAACTACAATTTTGCAAGACTGAACAAAAAAACTAATTTTAAATTACCTTATATTTGAATACTTATATGTAAAAACGTTATACAAATAATGTAAATTAAAGTTAAGTAGAAACTAATGTATTTTAATGCAAACGTCGTTCAAAATACTTAAAAATTATGTAATCGTTATCATAGTAACCTTTTTTAACCATTAGAAGTTGGTTCTTGATCATTATGCGATTGTTTCACTCGTCTTATTCGTTTATATCTGTTTAAATCTCCTTCATAGTTTCGAGGAAGTGGTCCAAATGCATCATTTTCTTGGTAGCGTGGTTCATTGAAGAAATTTTCTCCAGCAGATTTTTTGTCATTTTCAAGTAATATAGACCGCTCAGGTTCATCCTTCGCTATTTCTCTGGAGCCTTCAGCAGTTCGCCTGTTCCTGGCATCACTCCTGTACATAAGATTGTCATCGACGCCTTCAACCCCGGAGAGCACGCCATCAGTATCAGACCCGAGACTCATTGAGCCTTCACCTTCCAGATTTTCATGCGGTGCGGCTTTTGAATTATCAATATTTGAATTTTTAGCTTGTACTGATTGATCAGCGCTGGCAGTTTCCTCTTCTAAGCCTTTGTTACTATTAGCGAAATTAGAATTGCGGTCGTAAAAGCCTTCATCATCGAATTCATTTCCCTCATCGTTGTCTTCATCCTCGTTTTCTGCTTTGTAAGGGAAGTATCCAACTTTGGCGTCAGGGAAAAGTCCAGCTGATCTTTTTTTAATAACTTGATCGAAGTTTTTTCGTTTAACTCTTACTAAAGGACCTGAGTAAGGCACCGAATCGTCATAAGAATTCGAGTTCGGAAAAGAGTCTTCCAGTGATCTCATAGAGTCAGATAATTCAGATTGTTTTTCCAAATCGGCCTCTCGTTTGTACTCTTTGCCATCTTGATGAAATTGTGGATCATCATTCAATAATTTTGATGAACTTTCGTCCTGAGAAAAGTATCCTTGGTCATTAGCATAATCCTGTCCATTTTGAAGACTTAATTCGTTGTCCATTGTTTTAGAGCGATCAATGGACAGATTGTCCATATCTTCTAAATTAGCTTCTCTCTTTATTTCAGTTTTTGATGAAACTTGGGGATTTGCCACAACTTTGCCTAGATTTTTATTAGGATCTAGATTTAAATCTAGCGTGTTTAAACTGTCCGCGGCTTTCTGAATACTTTCATCGTTGTGACTTGTCAGTTCTATCTTATTAACAGAGCTCATACTTGTTTCTGCAGTTTTTTGACTGGATAGTTCATTGCCTTCAGTTGCCCCGTCTGGTTGCTTACTGATATCTGTAGTCTCCGTGTTCGGGGAAGGTGCAGCTTCAGTATTTAATTCAACAACCGGACTGCCACCTTGTACTTTGCTCAGATCAGATTGACAATTTTCAATAAAATTGTTCTCTTCAACAGCACCCGCTTTCTTTGTTATTTCTCGTTTATTAATAAACCCGTTGTCACTAGTATCGACGTCGTCGATTATTTTTTTCAAAAGCTCTCTTCTGTCGTCGGTAAGAGAATTTAGAAGCTGATTTAATTCGTCTACAGAAAGTTTTTTAATATGCCTTTTGATTGCAGATTCTTCATCTTCACTGTCTGTTTTTTCATTGCTTTCCTTAGTACCTTGGCTGTTAGATACCGTTGGAGTGTCAGCTGGACTAGCTTCTTTTACATCACGTCTATCTCTCAAGTTGTAACGAGCCCCACCATCATGACTTTTCTCTTCATTTATATCTCTACTGTCAGCTTGCATTGTGTTGTAATATTGCTTGAAATATCGAGATTGTTCATTGGTAGCAGAAGCTTCATTATTATTATTTACGTTTCTGTTTACTTTGCTGACTTGGTCCCTATTTTTTTCAAACAAAATATCACCTTCTTCGTTTGTCTGGCCTTCAAATTCAACAGTTCTTTTATTGATTTGATTTTCTCCTTGGCCCTGCATTATATGGTTAGGTTTGAAAGCATCGCGATTGCTCAAGTGTTCTGTTGCTTCTTGTTGATCATCGTTTGATTCAGTATATCTATTTGGCTGGTGAGCTCTTGGAAAAGATTGAGCCCGTTCGTTGAAATGTGTAGCTTCGGGATTATCTTCTCGTGTGTCTCGGTTCCGATGGTTTTTGTCTGAAAGCTATTGGAAATAATTAATAAATTTGCATATCAGAAATTTTCAGAAATATGGACACAGTTGATCTTGTTTTTTTTTAAATGCCATACATTTTCTGTTTTGGTCCGCGTTGGGCGGTCATCAATAGAGTTGCGCTGCAAATATCTGCTTTCAGTGAGATCCATCATGTGCCTACTTTGCGGTACGTCTTCTTCTTGAACAGCAGGCTCCTAAAATTAGTATTTTGGATTAATCGGATATCTCTATGAATATCAAGGCCATGACTATAAAAAGATTAAAGATTAGAAAAAGTAAAAGTATTCCAATAAATTGCGCTATAAGTTCGAACACGACTTCTGATGTTTTAGAATACATAGATATTTTTAAATAGTTCCTATTTATTATCAGCTTACTGTTTGTGTTATGAAAGTATATTAATTACCCGACTGCGCCAGAAGGAGGGTTATGTTTTTCGAGAGTATGTATGTATGTATAATTGTTTGGCACGCTCTGCAGCCTGAACGGCTCCATGGATTTCAGCTTGAAAGGTGTCGTTAGATTCGTATTTACTGTGAGAGTGACACTGGGTATATCAAAATAAAAAAACCAAAATGGCGGATTTTTGGCGCCAAATTCGAACGAATGAACGAACGAATGTTTGGCACGCTCTGCGGCTTGAACGGTTCGATGGATTTTAGATTTCGAGGTGTCGTTAGATTTGTAATTACTTTGAAAGTGATATCGTAATAAAAGTCAGCCGTCTAGTCAGTAGATTGGAGTAATCTGCAATGTAATATAGGTATGTGCTCTCAATTCACTAAGCCTCCATTTCTAGAATGGGTCCCGACTGCTACAATTTATCTTGTATTTAAAATATTATATAGTTAAGTGCAATCGGGTTTTTTTTTTTTTTTTTTGTGGTAGGTAAAATCATCCAATGACAAATCCCGCCCTTGGGTGGAGCGGGAAGTAGTGTCAGACTCTTACTGACTAAAAACCTACCCCGTTCCTTCGTTGCCTATAGTGCCGGGGCTGAGCCTTCCTCTCAGAAAACGGCCTTTGACCCCAGCAGGCTTCGACCCTGCCTGCCTGCAGTTAGCAGGCTGGGTCTCTTCGGTGTGCTGACAGCTCCTTGAGGCGCGCGGGAACAGAACGCGCCGTCGACGACTTGGGCTCGGTCCGGTCGGTTACCGGACGATCGGACAGCGTGCTACCCATTGCACGCCGTCCGCAAGCCCGCGCCTACGGTGGCCGGAAATCGGGATCGGAATCCCGGCGGCGGCTGGGGCGAGCGCCCCGTTGCCTCTGCCTGATGCGGTCGGCCTCCTCCTTTGCTAGCATTACTGCTTCGCAGAAGGAGGCGACCGCCTGCCATCCCTCCTCACTACGGACCATGGCCTGAACCAAGGCCCGGCGAGAGAGATCGATGCCGCCGATCGCCCCCACGAGGACACGGCGATGCTCCGCCCAGGCGGGGCACACCTCTACAGTGTGATCCACCGTGTCCTCCGGGTGAAGTGCAATCGGGTACAATTTTCTTGTTTTAGGGCTTTTTCATGAATACTCAGAAAAACAGTCCGGTTTTTAAATTTTTTAAATTACCGTTTTTTATTTTTCAATGAGTTAATGCATTTTTTAACAGGTTAACCCATTTCATCCACAACTTGTCCTAGAAAACGAAATGTTATTCCAAAATGTTGCTCGTCTTCAACTATAGAAAAAATTCAACTCAAATTTACGCCCAGCGACCCGTCATGGCTTTACAAAAAGGGTGCAAATTATGAATGGTTCGTGCTAAAAAAAAAAAAGAAAAAAAAATGCTTCGTGCTTATTTTTGTTTCTTCTTGAATAATTTTATATGCATTGTGTGCGTGATGGTGTGTACATTATTAAAAAAAAATATCTATCAAACTCCCTCTAAAGAAAAAAAAACTGAAACGCTAATAAAAAAACCGTTGTTTTACTGAGTGACCACTTGATTCCGACCATTTCTGAACAAATTATTCCAAAAGTGAGCAAATGAAGGCCCTGTTATCCGGTCGTTCTATCTTCGTAATATCTTTCTTACAACCGTCGTTAACACATTGCCGGCTTTGATATTGTATAGACTGCCTAGGTAAGGTATAGAATAAATAACATTTTATACATTACCTGAATGTTTTAGACATTCGAAGAATATTAAATAATAGAGACTGGCGGAAAGTTGGTGTATAAGTTATATGCCCCAATTTTCTTGTTTCATATTAGTGAACACCCCGTGTAAAATCAGTTGCATTGTTTAGAAGAAGCAAGCGGGGAAACAAACATAGGCCTGTATTTCCAGAATGATTACTCGAAAATAGTACACATCTATTTTAGTCCGATTTTTTGCTATAAATTTTACAGTCGCGTATATAGGCGAGTTATTATAATAAGGATTTAAGATTATGTATAAGTAGGGTTATACGAACCTTACGACATAAATTGTCTCAAGATGGTCACATGGTTTCTATGTAGGTATTACTAGCTGCTACGACGAATGGGTATTGCCAGCAACTGACAGTTAGGGTGTTACCATAAAAAAAGTAAGTAAGAGTGTCCGCCTAACCATGAGGCTGTCGAACTTACTTGCTCGGCCAGGCGCGTGTCATCATCGTCAGCCAAAAACTCTTCAGCCACGGGTTCATTTTCTTCATCTTCTTCAGCCTCCTCAAGATCACTGTAAAGAAAAATGGCCTACGTTTATAGACAGCTGATGTTACATGGGCCATGATTTTATAACTCTGTGGGTGGCCAAAAGCGAAGAAGTCATGGCCGGAATAATCATTGACACCACCATTGAATAAACTATTAGTTGCGATGAATGAAATATACTTACTTATTCGAGTTGAAGCGTTCGTCATGATTATTCATAAACGATATCAAGCGATTGATTGCCTCGTTATGGGTATTGTTGCTTTGCGCCGCTAAGTACCTACTGAGAACAGGGTTTTAATCCTCTGGCATCATCTAAATCATTGAAACTATAATTTCATATTTCACAGTACTATACTTACTTAGGCATCTACATAGTGAACTTTGGCCGTCCTCGTAAACGAACTAATCCATTGGTTTTGGATAATAAGCTCTACCTATATTCATACTTTTAAAGCCATTACATACAAAAAGAAAAGTTACCTATCATTATTATACTCTGCTGCCTGTTGTGGTCTGCTGAAAATCTGTACTAGAAGGCTCCCAAATAACATCAAAACAAACCAAGAACGCATGTTTGCAAATTCACACAAAAATCACATAGAAAATGTGGGGAATGACAAAAGACCGCATAATTTGAATGTTGAATTTGATTGACGTTACATAAATTTTGTTTGCAGCCTGTAATATAGTCAAACACGTGAATGAGGTTGAATTGAATGTAGTTTTGTCTACTAAGCAAGCCCTTTGCGGAGACTGACGCTTACGGTTTACTAATGATAAACATAAAATGGTATTGTGATAATTTACATTGGCATAACCAAATTCAGCATAATGATCATTACGCATAGTATTATTAGGCATAAATGTTTTGCCATAAATACTGCTAGCATAATAATAATGAAGCATCTTCTATATATATAAAAGAAAGTCGTGTTAGTTACACTATTTATAACTCAAGAACGGCTGAACCGATTTGGCTGAAACTTAGAACCAGGAGAAGGACATAGGATATTATCCTGTTAAATAGATTGAATAGATTTTTATTTATCCAATTTGATAAAAAAAAAATCCAAATACTGCTCATTTATTGGTATAGGCCAGGTTAGAGTACAGTAGCGTAGTGAGTAAGGTAGAGTAGCGTAGAGTAGGGTACAGGATGGTAGAGCGGGAGCGAAACCGCAGGCAAAAGCTACTAATTTTATAAAGCATAATGTTATAAACTATACAAAAACAAACATGTTCGCGGCTCATGGGTACCCGCCCAATGGCCAAACCTCACCGTAGAGTAATTTCTAATAAATAAATGCCTTTAAAATTATGCAACTCAACCTTATGCCAAAACATATTACCTACACTAAATGATAGTATTGTAACCTTTGCTTTATGCGAAAGTATTATTATGCAGCAGTATCATTATGCTAATAAAAGTTGCGCGAAAACGTTACGCCAAACTATATTGCCTTAAAATTTTATGCCAAGCGGGGTATTACCGACGCTTACACCATGTATGACCCAGGCGACGTAAAATCATGCTTATACGTATCATCTACATAGAATAGAATAAACAAGACGTAAAAACGTGTTATAGCCATCAGATCAAGAGCACTCAAGACTGAATGACGAGCATCATCGAGTCTCGAGTGAGCTTGTGTGAAACGGGCCTAAAGAAAAGTCTGTGGGCCAAAGATGCATCAATAGGAACTACAACCCAGCCTTAATGGTTTTGGATTGTCACATTCGACGCTGATTACCTGTACTGGATTGAACAGAAACAATAGGGGAAAATTCACATCAATATTTTCGAAGGGCACACCATAATTATGGCGGTAAGTCCCCTCTTTGAGGAGTGGCTGGAAAAACCTCACGGCGTTCTCACCTTCCACATGACGCAGGTTCTCACTGAACATGCTTAGTTTGGGAGGTTCCTGAACCGGTTTCGTGCGGAAGTAGCGCCCGGGTGTCTACACTGTGTGTCCCACAGAGCACCACCGTGTTCTCGTGGGGGCGATCGGCGGCAACGATCTTTCGCACCGGGTCTTGATGCAGGCCATGGTCCGAAGCGAGGAGTGCCAGGCGGTCGCCTCCTTCTGCAAAGGCTCTGCGACACGCATGAGGCAACGGCCCTCACACCTCAGCCGCTGCTGGGATCCCGGTCCCGATTTCCGGCCACCGTATGGCACGGGCTTGCGGACGGCGGTCCGGTAACTGTCCGGACCAACTACCTGCTCAGGGTGGAGCGAGGACTGTTAGTATTTTCCAGAATAAAACACCTGTGTTCATATAGTGCCCTGAGTTCCAGGGTCACGAAAACTCTTTCGAACATTCACGCAGCTCATTTAATCATATTCATTGCATTCATTACGATGTAGAAAAAACAAAATTTTGTAGTGTGATACAATGAAATATTACTTTCCTTCAAGCTCTTCGGATCGTTACAGCAAGTGTTAAATCAGCAGAAACTAAAATGTAAATTTTACAAAACTTTTTGCTCTACAAAGGTCAGTCAGTGGAGTGAGAGAATTCAGCACAGAGCATTGAGACCCCTCATGGACCGCAGATCAAGGCTGTACGGTAAGTACTATCTACACGTTTCTATATTAACAAAGCATGTCGGCATTTAGGGCCGAAATTGCGTAAAGCGGACACCCGCACGGTCCCGTACTAAAGTGCTACGTTGCGGCTCGCCGCGCGGGCATCCGTCGCGGGGAGCCGGGCCCCGAGCCCGTCGACCACATGTACACCGTCGTAGATATTCGCTTTACGCAGTTTCGGCCCTTACTCGTGCTACGACGCAAATAACGTATAGATAACTAGCTCCATCGAAAGGCAATCGTGATAGAAGTAATGCGTTCAACGCACTTTTTGCGCCTCGAAATTAATCAGTGCCCTGTATGAGAGTTATTTTTACGTAACGCGATCGAAACGTTTACCGCGTTTGGGTCTCTGATTGGTTAAGATCTTGAAGCCAGCCAATCAGTGCGCCGAACGTCATAAATGTGACAAAAGCGTTGACGTAAAACAAACTCGCACGAGACACTATGAAATGTGTTCTCTAGTAGCTGCTGTTTCATGCTCTGTGAAATTAACAATTTGTCGTTTGGAAAAAAGGCATTAATTATAGTTAAATAAATAAATACGACGAGGTAGTCATGAAAAATAACCAAATACTTACAACAACTTTATTTTAAATGAGACCGTTTCATCTCTATCACACTTATGTACATTTGGTTTAAATAAAACAAACCTTTGAAACATTTTACCGCAAATTCTTCATTAAGTTTGTGCATATTTGAGAAAAAACATATTATGTCTTATAATTAAATGTCGTATGAATTCATAGATTTAAGAATTGTAGAAATATTCGATCACACGGATTGGTGTCTCGTCGCTTCCGAGGGCATCGAAAGCTTTCTCATAACTGCACATACATTAGCCTATTACTATTTATAACTTAGCTCCAAAATGCAAAAGGTAAAAAAATCCAACAGGTTTTATAACTATGAGTAGTTTTCAAATGCGACTCGTGAGCAGAGCGACGCCCCCGGCGCCCTCTGCGCCACTGCTCGCATCTTCTCGCACGGTCGCAACAGAACATTCACAATTTTGACTTTGTACTTTTTGAATTGATAAACAATACATATTATGAACATAACAATATTCAAATAACAGTGTCATGACGTGGTCGAAACATTCCAACACATACAACTTATTGCACCTGACTCAGACTCAAATCAAACCCGACCGATATTCGTTAATCTTCTGCATTTGGCAGACACTAGCTTATATAACATGTACATAATGTATCTAAATTTAGAAAACACTATTTAAACTTTAATAAGAAAAAAAGAAACTTACTTTAACGTCAGATTAGGCTTCACAATGAATTATGTTGTGCTTTTTTACTTTATCACAATTATCGTACATTAACTATTTATACAGTACAAGTATATCATCTGTCATACAGTACATACCCCTATGGCGGAATTTTAAATAAAACTTTAAAACCATAACAACACGAACAGTCGTAATTCTGCGTACACTGTACACAACACAAAGATATACAATACATATGCTGCAATAGATATCTATTTTGTATACAATACTTTTGTAAACGAGCAGATATCAAATAGCCATGGGAACACGCGCCCCTGCTTCGGTTCCGTCTACATCATAACAAATCATTGTAATCAAATTGTCTCATAATTGTAATGGAATGAAATCTGTACATTTATAAAATCAGTTGAATTGTGTGAAATGTGTTAAAACTTCCTGAACGTAATTTGATGACTAGACTCTTAAAACATAATATAATGAGCATTTACAAAACAGAAAAACACAAATGTCTACTTGTATGTCAGTGCACTCGTAATATTAACTGCAGGATCGTATTAAAAATAATTTTACATATGTCATACATTTATTACAAAAACTATAGAATTATAAATTCACATAACATTACAAGAGAAGATACATTTACAGAGTTGAATGTTACGAGTGCAGTGTGTGTTTTAAAACTAAATATATCAAATACTTAATAACTATTTAAAGTTTAACTTCAGATAGTTACTGTTCTATAACAGAGAACAAGGATATGATCTAGCATCGAGTATCTGTCGGAAACAATCTAAGTATCGCAAACGAAATGTAACGAGCAGTCCCAGGAAGTCGCTGGCTAGTTCAACTGTGGCCTATCTCCACCTACAGTACTCTGTGTACACCTTGTCTTTATGACCGCCAGCGATATGTCATATTAAAACAAGTTTCTACGTAAAGACTAGAGCTTGCTCCCAAAATATCGAATGAAGACGAAGAATACATTATTCCTTCACAACGGTTTATTGTATAGAATGTCTATCTTTCTCTTTCTAAATGAGATCCCTAGAAAGTGAAGTAGTACAAAAGACAGACGCTTATTAAAAAAGTGACCAAATTCGAAAGAGGGTATTTGAAAATTGAACCTTATCATTAAAATATATGTTTAATATTCAAATACCCTCTTTTTGAGTTATGTCTATTATTAAGCGTACGTAAGACAAGAAACCGTTGTCAAGCTGCAATGTTTCCTCTTCAAAAAGGTATCGTGAGCGCCGCCACTCTTTACCTATCCGCATAATAGATAAAAGTTTACTTAAAAAAATAAAAAATTGAACTTACATAATCGATGTATACAATTCGAGCCGCGCAACCATACATACATACGAACATACAGATATGTTTGCGACAAAAGCTTTTTAAAAACCTCTTAAACAGCATTCCTCTTATTTACAATGGCCTAGAGTGTTACACTAAACAACTATATTCAGAAAGGAATTGGGACATCGAGTCACAATGTACACATGCTACATAACGTTGAGAAGTTCGTGCATAACCGATGTACACACTTGTGGAACAAGAAATGTAAACCATCTGCTCATCTGCGGGTTCAGTTACAAAATTCAGTCAATGCTTGAGCAATCGCTGAATAACATTAATGTCTAAGAGAATTATACGGTGCTCTGAAGTACAAGTTTAAAAACCAATAATATTAACAGTTCGTTAAACGACGCAACCAAGGACTTGTAGTTATACTAGCATGCAACATTAGCGATTTAAATGCAATTTCATCGAAGTGAACACTTTTAGTTTTTATTTTATGTACAAAGAAATCACCGTCAAGAATTTGACATGAATAGTTTTTAATAAAAAAACTCGATTAGATCCGAATCGATTTCCTAATGATATTCGAGTTACAAAGAATATTCACAATACTAATTAGAATAATCACCGAGGGCCGCACACGAATCGTCAATTCGATCGTCACTAATGCTACTTACCTACCCCTTCGAAATTGAAACATGAGTAAAACGCTTAACCACAATGAACACTTGGATCCCTGGCGGAATGTGCACGCACGCGTGGGCGGCCGACGGAGAGCTGTACTACAAGCGGTCCAGGCGGAACTCGTGCTCCACGGCCGAGTCGGGCACCAGCGCCGTGGGGTCCTCCAGCAGGCTCAGCTCGTCCAGGTCCAGCCCCGCGCGCAGCGTCGCCTCCTCGCCGCCGAACATGCCCGCGTCCAGCGACCCCGAGTAGTCTGTAACACGACCACCAATCATTACCGAGCCCATCACGTCTTTGGGTGCTTCAAGCGGAGTCTTTCCAAATAGAGTTAGGGTTAACTCGTAATAACATCGACATTAAATTCATTATAAGCACTATCATAAACTCACACCTTTTCCCAAAGGAACTGCGCTCCTTAGATACTTTTTTTTTCCTTTGTATACATTCATATTTCGGGGCCGACGGTGTCGACATAGTTACGATCGTGTATACATAAAGTACGGTTGCTAAGATGTTGCAAGGAAGCTGATTTTTAAGTTACTAAATTTTTCGACAATTTAATTCTTACAAAAGATAAAAAAATATTCAGTTAACCTTAAATATCAGCTAAAATTTCTATGAGAAATAGTGTTTTCAGGATAAGATTTATGTCATATTATGTACCAGCGCGGGTTATAACGAAATTCGGTAAAATATTGTTAGCTGGCTACAGCGGGCAGCAGCAAGGGTAAAAAAATGTACCTGTGAGCACGATGTCGGGTATGCTGGCGGGCGTGGCGGGCGTGGGCGGCGCGGACGGCGAGCCCAGCGGCTGCAGCGCCGCGAAGCCGCCGCCGCCCGCCACCGGGTCGCGCACGTTGCGGCGCGCGCAGCCCAGCGACCCCACGCCGCTGCCGCAGCTCGTCGCCGTCGACTGCGCACAAGTACAAGCGTCATCATCTCAACCACACCACAACATGGATGTGTAGCTGACCTCCATTTCCTAGCCAGCTCTGTGTTCAGAGAGCATATATGCAGCCAAAGTGACATGTGCGCTGCCACCAATGTCGTAGAAGTGGCAAAATTTTGTGCCAAAACATATTTAAGTATAATACTGTCGTGCCAGCGACACGAAGAACAACTGTAGATAATTAAATAGGACTCGACTAGCTTTCATGTTTCGATCTAGACGTGACGGCTGTCAAAAATCTATAAATGGCAGTCGGGACCAATTACTTATTACAACGGAAGTTAAGTGCAAAACGTGAGGAATTTTCACATTTCATTTCGATGAAATTGCATTTAAATCGCTAATCTTGCATTCAAGTATAATAAAGATTGTGATTCCAGATGTGGTCAGGAGATTTACTGCTCCCTTTTTAAATATCAAGTTAATAGATTGAACAAATGATTTGGCAATATCCAATTATTTGTTGTAGACAATTGAAAAAAAAAATATGTAAAAAATCAAGCAATTAAATAGGTATCTACTTTGTTATCGATAAATCGATTTAATTCCTGATCAATTTATATTAGTAGTTGTTTTGCGACCGAAAAAAAATTGTATGCTGTTAAAATAACTTATTAGCTGATTTTTATCGCCGATTGAATGTTTAAAAGAAAATACAATAATAAATTTAATTATCTGTAAATCGGAAATTTGTATCAAGTAGGTACCTATACTAAATTAAAAAATATAAGAGCAATACTGACCTGGGGATATGATAATGACGAATTATTTGTTGTCTGCGGTGAGTGCGGTGACCCGTGGTTGAGATACGTCGTGTTGTAATTCGACACCGGGTTGTCCAGCTGTCGACATAAGCAAACACATCACTACTCTACCCAAAAGACAATACAACGACTGGCAAGCGAGAGAAAAACAACGAGAAAACGCAGCGAATTCTGAAAATAAAAACACATGACTTCACTAACACTACCGCAATAATAGATTCATGGTATCGTTAGGTACAATGTCTAATGAGGTTGTAATAAAAACGGAAGCGAGACAGCCACTGAACAACATTTCAAAATAAAACACCGACTGTATTACAAATAAGGACTGTCAAAATAATATCTATGTAAAATTATGTACTTACTATTTTAATCACAAGCATAATGGTTGATTTATGAATTGAAGCGGAGTTTATATTAATTAGCCAGAGAGCTTTGGTCTCTTGAACGCACACCACCACTAACGCATCGGAAAAAGAACATGCCTGGCATTTTTCTTACAAATAAGTTTCCGGCATCACAACATTGTGCGTTCAAGAGACCAAATCTTTAGGTTTGTGTCACAAGAATCATTTTTATGGACGCAGCATTATGCTTATGAAAGTAACTGGCCTGTCTAAAGAGTGCGATAATCATGCTCATGACAATAGGAATGATCTGTATCTTCTGATTTATAAGACTGGTACTGTACGCAATCAAGTTTAACTAAGACTATATCAAAGGAAAATACCAATAAGACTAGAATATTTTGTACAGCTTTCTACTGTTTACTTGCAAAATATTAAATTGCCGAGCATGCCTAAGTTGATACATCGTTACTCTTTGAAAAAAAAAATGCAAATTAAATGAAAATTAAAATCTTAATAGTACTATTTTCTTTACTATGTTCGAACAGTTTCTTGTTGTATTTGAATGTGAAATAATAAAAAATAGTAATATTTAAGACTTTAGCTAAAGGAAATGAACACTTCTAAATCAAAGATATTTTCATTTCAAGGGATTTGAATTATCAAGGCAAAGTGAATTTTAAAGTCTAAGACACACGAAACGTTTTGCTTAAAATTCTTGAGTGTCCATTTTCTTCAGAAGGGACGTCGCTATAATAAAATGAAAAGTGAAAGAGTTCCAGCGCTTATTGTAAAGGCTAACTCGGAAAGATACGTGCGCTAATAATAATAATATCTGTGGAAATTAGTGTTACGACACGTAAAAATAACTCAATATCGAATCTGTGAGGGGTGGACGATTTCACAGCTTTTCACATTATTTGCAATGAATTTACTGAAAAATGGTGGTATAAATAGTGACGTTGTGTATAAACTGATTTTATAATGTATATTCTGTGCAGTAATACAGAATATACATTATTAGTGTAGAAGTGACAAAAAATACATTTAAATTCATATAAATTATTATAAACAAACTTTTTGTCTTATATAGCAAAGTTCAAATTCTTTGGCAACCGTCCTTATTAAGAGTATATTTAATATAAATTTATACTTAAAATACACAACGCTTAAAGTCAATTCTTGAGTTGACTCAATACAAAAGTAGTGCAATCAGCGGTACAATCGCGCACCCATCACATAGTAACGTCACTATAAATGCGTGAGGGGGGAGTGTCGTACATTTTCCGCCACTTGGACGTGCGCGGTCCAGCCTGACTCGACGAGGCTCTGCACCAGCTGCGCCCAATCCTTGGCCAACATCCACCAATATTACACATATTACACACTAGCACACTGTTGTTCAGTTACAGTCTGTCAAATATGTTTACCAAAAATAGGGAAAGAGACCTAATCTACACTCTCAATTTAGCTTCCAATGTAGGTATATGATTTGGGTCAATAAAGTTTATTTTCCGTTGCATCTTTACTATGTTTATAACCTTATTATTATTTAGATCCTAATCCTTCTAGAACGCTTCCTCTGACAAAGCGGAGGCCTATGTGTTCCAGTAGGGAGAGAATTTTAAATTAATTGTACTCGTACTATACTTCACTTATCATTCTAAAGTAAATCAACTCTAAATTTAATCAATTCTAAAGTAATTTACAAATGTGTAAAGTCAAATTGTATTGTGTCTGAAGGCTATCCAAGTTCTAAGTTTAAGTTTATTTTGGTTGATTGCAAAAAATACATAGCCGAGACGTAAATAAAACCTGTATTAATCATGCGTCATAGAACGCATTCAGCATAGCATTCATTTAGTTTGTGGTTTTTATATAAAGGAAGCGAAAATATGAGTCAATATTTGCAGACATATTATACAACCAAATATTCCATTCAGAGTTTTTTCTAAGAATGTATCTAATCCACTTTTAAATCGTGTCGACACGTGAATTAAATAACTTAGGTTCAAGTACCGATTGAAGTATCGCATGTCAGTAGTTATTATTGTTTTGTGTACTAACATACTTAACGTTATAATTACATTAGCATTTGACAGACAGTAACTTTACCATTGCTATTGTTATCACAGCAACAGGTCAAGTACATGAGACTAGTTTCTCAGCGCAATAAATATTTATGTATACACTCATATAAAACCAGTCCCATATACATGTATATATATTTCTGTATATAAATATCGTATTAAGTATATTCTCTATGTGCTGGCTTTAATTTGATGAATGATGTGCAGCTTTATCATAATGTGCGCTTCAAATACTTTATTCCTTCTCAATATGTGCCAAAATTAATATCTAGTCTCAATTCACCTTTTTGTTATATCTTTAAAACTACTTTTTAGTACATATTTTGATGATAAGATATATTTAAATACCATTGTGTTTAAACATTGCATTTCAATTCATTATTCTTTTATTACTTACAATTCCTTGCTGTTCCATTGAAGCATATAAGTATAAATAAAGTTATACATATTATTGTAGTTTTAAAAGTTACGTGGTATACGTAACAAGGATAAGTAAGAACCGGTTTTACTATCGAGTAACGTTATTTGGAATAATTTGTACTCAAATAATTAAGTGCACCTGAAAAAATTTACCAATGACGCAAGTCTGTGGCCTGTATTACGTTTAGAGTAAACAGTTTTGAAAGCAAAAAACAAATACTAACTTTACTACTATCACAAATTAAAAAAATTCTTG
Source organism: Leucania comma (assembly GCA_958295575.1). Lineage (NCBI taxonomy): Eukaryota > Metazoa > Arthropoda > Insecta > Lepidoptera > Noctuidae > Leucania > Leucania comma. Next base: position 11,503,203 of record OY282480.1, on the reverse strand, counting down.
AACCTTTAAATTGTTGAACTTTTTACTACTATTTTTGGCATGGATTAAAATATTTTATTGCAACCAGTGATTATTACCTCGCTTGTTTTTTTTTTTAAATGTGTTTTAACAACAAGGCTCAATATCGTTATTATTTTGACTGCAAATAATAGGCCAAAGTACTTTTTTTTTAATAAAATGATTACTACCTATAAACATTTATCTTTTCACTTTTTATTTTTTAATAATCGTGAATAAAAAAATATATTGCCAATAAAACATTACGACGTTCCAATCTCATTTTACACTCTGTAACATTTAAAATGGGAATGAATCCTTTGTTTTCATTCTACTACCACTGCGGTCAAGGTCGACAGATAATCGTACCGCGAAGCATGTCACGCATAAAGGTACATAATTAAATAAAGATATTAATAGTGGCCAGCGCGAAATGATTGACTTATTCATAACTTAACTGTCCAAGTATGTCCTTGACTATGAATATACAATATGTATGGATGGAAAACTAGTTTGGTTTAAGTTTAACATGGTGTGAGAATAAATGTAAGAGTTTTTGTACGTGCATTTTAACTTACCATTGTGATTTGTTCGAAAGGTTGTAAAAGCGCTTGATGTAGGTTGTTGTAGTCTGTTTGTGGTGATTCCGCCGGACTGCCCGGACTGTGCACCATCTGAAAAGTTTGCTCATTCACGTCAGTTACTGGCAACAAAAAATCAGTAGCTCTACCACTTTTTCTATGTGGGAAATCTTCAGGAAAATTCTTCCGCTCTAGATAGAACTAGAGAGCGTGTCACACTTTTACTGACTAAAACCCATCAGTGTTCCTTCAGTTGCCTTTGCGTTCCAGTGTCATGGTAACTCTTTCGAACAATCTCTCAACTTAGGCAGGAGTAGCTTTGCCATTAACGCCTATATTCTAAGTAATTTTCTGAACCCGGCGTTGCCATGGCAACAGAGTTGATTGAGAGCCTTTAAAAGGACTTAGAATGTATGCTTAAAACCTGGTTTCTGTTAAACTATCAAACAAGTTGCAGATTTATTGCTGTCGGAGAGAAGACTTGACCATCGTGGCAGAAACCGAGCATAAATCAGAGAAGTGAGCGTAAAGAATGTAAACTACATACTTTTAAAATCATTTGTGAATTCATTAACCCTTTGAACTCAAAACCTGTATCTAAAGTTGAGTTCTTTAAGGGTCTGGTATATATAATAATAATAGTTTCTTACTGTTGGTGAAGGTATGTTAATATTCGACGTTGAGGAATATTGCGAGGGCGGACTACAGTGCGTCTGGTAGCCGGAGGGTATCCACCCGTGGTCCAGAGGCGACATATTCTGCAACCAGTCGGAAAGAGAACGTTATACTGACGCCTTTACATCATCCACGCTAACAAGCGCCAAAAGACAAAATTTTATCCTCGAATTATCACACTCCGAAGAAACATAACAAGGCGTAAACATACATCATAATATAGTACGCGGCAAATAAGTTGAATCATCTGCCGCGGCTACGAGCAGCCTCCTATCTCGACGGAGTCCCGAAAATCGGTTATAATCCTCGTCACACAAGTTGAACCATCATTACTGTCGATCTTGAATGCGCAGTAACCGATTTTCGGGTCCCAATCGAAGTGGGGGACCGCGTGCAACCACACCAAATGGTTCATTGGCGCGTACTATACCTAGTGCGAGTTTGTTTTACGTAAAACGTGATCGATATGATTATGACGTTCGACGCTCTGATTGGCCCGCTTCAAGCAGTTAACCAATCACGAGAGCCAGACGCGGTAAACGTAATAACAATTAGCACACAGCGCACATGTCTCGTTTTGACTCGATATATTACGAGGACAAAATTATGTCGCGCGCTCACAGTAGCACGTAGTGAGTCTCAATAGAAAACAGTGTGAGTAGTTATAGGATTTTGAATTTATGTACTCAACAGCAGGAAATCGGCAGATTGGTATCAAACTTCAATTTATCGAATTATCGCTTATCAATTTCTAGTTTTTGCGAAATATAAAACAAGCTAATGACACTATTTGTATTCATTATGCTTGATAAATAGAGGTATAAATTTCATTAAACCTTAAACACATGAAATGCTAGATGTTATCCAACTTCAATCTTTGAATGGCAATTTCATTACAATAATAACCTGTATTCCAATATATTATAGATATAGATAGTCGATCAAGTTCAAAAACCTTAAAATATATTATTAACATTCTAATTGACACCAACGACTGCCACTGTTTATTTTTTGCAATAAACTAACAAATCAAACATTATCACACTGTTTCTAGCTAGAAGCCAATTTGTACATGCAGTTAGGACCGAATTAATTATGTAAAAGCAAATATAAAATTAATTATGAAGTTGTTCAGTATGCAAATTAATTACAATGACAGCAAAATGGTTTTCAAGCAGTATGTGGTCTGATCTTTAAATAAAATACACATTATATTAAAAATATATTAATGGTATTCTGTCCTCGTAATGTTTAAAGAAATTACCACATTTGTCTTTAATAGAAATCAGATCAATAAATGTCTAAATACTGCTGCTAAATTATATAAAAGTTATCATGCCAATTGATACTCAATATGATTTAAATTTTATATTTGCAAGCTGACGTAAAATATTGTATAATAGCTTGTGTTATAATATATAATAATATATTCCACAACTATCACACAACGCCGCCTAGTCCCAAGCTAAGCAGAGCTTGTGTTATGGGTACTAGACAACTGATAAACATACTTATATATTTCTAAATACATACATATTATAGATAAATTACATCCAGACACAGAACAAATGATCGTGCTCATCACACAAACATTTGTCCTGGGTGGGAATCGAACCCACGACCACCGGCATAGCAGTCAGGGTCTCTAACTACTAGACCAACAGGCCTGTCAAGTTATATATATCATGTAGTGTTTATCATGATTCATAAATGTAATATTAGTTATGCAATATAATTATAATAATTCTAATGATATTAAAAGTTAGCTTCAACACTATAACATAAATGTTAATATTTGCTTAACGATTATGACATGGGACATTTTTCTTTTTTGACGATACTCGCTTGTCCTCGCGAAAAATTATGTAAATATCGTTATTACGCTTGAATTTCTGTTTATTTATTTTGAGTTTATTAGTAAAATACATTGATCCAAGTTATAAAATTATACTGTTTTTGTTTAATCCGGGTAACAGTTAGGACGATATACGCCTCCGTCACACTTTTTTGTTCTAAATCGAGTCTATTCAAGAAAAACATCATAAGCGACAGTTTGCGCTTTTTTTGCAGGTGTGGTTTTTCTTTTCCATAATTAAAAAATGTTTTGGAATATATGAATAAATATACTAATATTATAAAGATAATAAACTCGAAAACTTATTGGACTGATTTAAAAAATCTTTCACCAATGAAATGCTACTTTAAAGCCGCTGGCAGAAGCTGGTAAGTTATACAGTTTTTTTTAATGATATTACCATACCCAAAGACTTTTTAACTATGGAAAACCCATTCTTGCAAAACACTCAAACTGTCGCTTACGATGTTTTCTTTTATAGGTTCGATATAATTATATGATACGATTGTCTCTAAAAAGAATAACGTCCCACATGCACATAAATAAATAAGACATAACATAATGGTCTAAGCAAATAATACGACTATTTAAGTTTGGGTCGTCGGCCTTTTGTTGTATTTCACCAAAATGGACGTCAATGTTACTCCAACTGACTTTATACGTGGCAGAGTTATTTAACCTTATACTTAACAGCTGGAGTATCAATGACATGAGTGACGACCTTTATTTGTATATAAATATTTATTAATGTTTAACTATTCCGATTATTCACTTTATATAACGCGAATAGCACAGACGTGTCATAATCTTACCAAATATCAATAAACAACTCTTAGAAATAATTTAAAATAAACAAAATGATAAAAATATTTAATAATGAAAAATTTCCGAAAGAAGTTAATTGGTGTCCTTTATGCGGAGGTGCGAAATAAGCAATATATTGCTTCGAAAATATAGTTAGTGGGCATGGTTAGCTGAAAACAAGTTAAAAACGTCGACGCATGCACCAAGCCTAATGTGATGAATGAAAAAGACGAAATATAGAATGAATGTCAAAGACAGATATAACGTAGGACGTTAGCGACCCAGCTCTGTTATAGATAATCAAAATTATTGGCACCGACAACAGACAGCGTTTCAAAGCATTCAAGCGACCGCCTGTAAAGAAAGAGCGGGAGTACAATTTAAAAGGAGGTTAAAAAAGAAAACGAACCTTATTATGATGAAGATAATTATTTGTGTTTGGTACAGATAAGTGATTCTGAAATAAACAAAAAATGATTTGTGTAGAAAGCAAATAAACACAAACATAACAAAAAAACAACAAAAATGTTAAAGTTCCTCTAGAGGTGAGTGCTCACTGGTGAGGCACACGTTAACGTGGTCAGTGTTGTTAGAGCTTACTATACACTGTACGACTACAACGTGGAGATACGATGATTCAGTCACTAAAGTCCATTACTTATCAAGAAGCAATCTACATTATGCATTGCTACTATTTCAGGAATCGGAACTACACGCCATTTTTGCTACACAATAGTGATTGGTTAGAGCGACGCATAAATTCTTGCATAGTAATGTCCGATAAATCGATACTGCAATACTTTTTTAATAGAGGGCGGATTTTGTTTGTAATGTAAATTTGATTGTCGCATACTTTTTTACGACGTAGTCGCTGATTGTGACTCATATTTATGTACGTTACCGTATTGGAGAAATTAATTTATAAATCGAATTTATAAACAACCGTCGATTTGCTTATCTATTAAACGTTACGCGTATTTATGTTTTAGATATATAGTTTATTTGTACACATGATATTATAATCAATAATCCATAAACGGTTAGCGCATTATTTTTGTTTAAACATGCAAATCTGCATTTGCAATTATACTACCTCTATTTAATCTATAAATACTCACAACACTAAGGCAATGGTCACTAGGTTCTAATGCAAAAATAAGCATCCGTAAGGACTATAAGGAATAATCGCGGTTGCTACATTCTCTAAATCAAAACTCGATGTTGAATTCTTGTAACATCGTATATATGAGAATAGAACCCGACGTCGAGTTCAGGTATGATCGGAGTAGTTGCGGAGTAGTCGGGTCGTCGGGGACACAGACCTGTGCATCGTAGAGCGGTGTCTGGTCGCGGTGCACCGTGGCGCCCACGGGCGAGCCCGAGGCCGGCGACAGGCCGCCCGTGGCCGGCGACACGCTGCCGCCGCCCGGCGACGCCGCGCCCGGCGACGTCGGCGACTGCAACCACCACCACACGTCACTCCACGACCTCTTCATCGCCGGACGCCATCGTACAACCCCAACATACGCACGGACTGTCCTAGCAGATTTGCTCTACCCCCTTTATGCATGATGGCCGCCAAATTAAACATACGGAATTGATACAACATGCTACATACGAGTAAATGTCAATCCCATACATTTAATGAATTAATTCTTGGCAATCGGATATTATTTAGTTAAGACACCGACCAACACTAATTAGATCTGTAGCTTAATCGCACATGTTGCGCAAGCGCACATTAGTGTTACTTTTACTTAAACCCATTAGTAGTATCACGCGACTGTGCAGTGCGAAACACGTGAGATGCAGCCGAGGCCTTATCACCGCGTTAGACAGACCGCGACGTATAGCCGATCAATTTGATTTTATTTTATAATAAAACACAGAAAGACGATACAACCCTTGCAGACATCACACGGCGGAATGTGGTGAGAATGAGCGATGGTGGGTTTGTGTTAGTTGTAGGCACCGAGCTATGGACTGAGTGCAGTCGGCACAAAATTGACTACTTGTAGAAAGGAGCAAAGCGACTGTGCGACCTTTCTTTTGCAACACTTCGAAAGTAACAGATCGTGATGTGGACTATTTAGACATCCAAGTTACACACCAAGTTACAAGAACTCTTTTCCGCCAAATGTTAGTTTGGAAAACTATATTTATATACCTGTAATTTTTTGAAGAAAAACAAATAAGTTAAAGACAACTACAGGCTGCAAGATCATTTTGTCTCTTATTCTGACCGTATTGATCAGCCAGATGGAGAACCCTGAGCAATTGGTCTCAATCAGAAATCTACAGGCCGCAAAATGGCTTTGAATTGAGTTACGCTTAGGCTGGCGGTCGGCGCTGACAGGCCAATATGTTTCCCTGTAAACGTTTTAGAATAACATCGACCGGCCAACGCCGAGTCATACGCGACCATATGCGCTTAGTCCGTTGCTCGAAGAAAAATTTAGAAAAAGACAATCACTGGCTGCAAGATCATCTCTCCTATTGTGTTTTGAGAGCACTCAACAAGTCCATTGGTGTGTAGGCGAGCTGGGTACGTACGTATCGGGGCTGGTAGTCGTTGGCGCGCGGCGCGTGCGGCGCGTGCTGCGCGTGCGGCGCGTGCTGCGCGTGCGGCGCGTAGTGCGGCGGCGGGAAGTGCACGGACGTCAGGTCGGGCAGCGAGCCGCCCGGCACGGCCAGCTCGCAGCCCAGCGCGCCGCCCAGCCCGCCCGACCCGTCCGTCACCGCGTATAAGCTGTCGAAATCGTCATACGTGCTAAACAGAAAACAGGTTACATTTGTATAGTATTATAATTTTTCTTTGAACACACCGTTACACCTTTCAGCATATGGGATGTTGACAAAAAAAAAAAAATGGGTAACTTGATAAATTCCAAGTCTCAAGTATAATTGGAAGGTTTTTTTTTAATGACATATAAAAACTAGTGCTTGACTGCAATCCCACCTAATGGTAAGCAGTGTAGCAATCGATGATGGTGAGAGGCACTAGTTAAGAGTCTATTCACTGGATGTACCCTATAGAGGCATTGATTTATAAATAGCCGCAGTTTTTCGAATTCCTACGGGTACGTAGATGTATTTTTATTTATCAAACTGAAAAAAAAAAAAACTACACTGCGCACACGTGTGCTACACACGCCGATCTGTGCGCGTCGGTCTCCATACGTTTTATATGGAAACTAGACTCGTAGAGTTACACATGATCCACGCCACGCGACGTCGTTCTACGTACAAATCAGGCGTGTTACACATGTGCGTCGGTCTAATGTAGTACTAGCTTAATACGTCCACGCTCATCTGAGAAAAAGGGTCTTAAAAACTTACAACTTAACCCAATAAGCATAAAGGTTTTATTTCCTTTGAAGGTATATATATATCTTGAAATCTCATCATGCCTACTGTGAATAAACTCGATATTTCCTTATACTAAAAAAGTACGCAGTACTTCATATGTTACAAAGATCATGCAGAAACATATGCGTAGTCGCCACCAACCATTATGGTGATGTATTGTTGATAATGGGACTAAAACTGAGTTATAATCCTCAGCACACAGCTGAACTATCATGGCGGTCAACCTTGAATGCGCAGTAATCGATTTTCGGGTCTCAATCGAAGTGGGGGACTGCGCGTAGCCATAGCAACGGGTTCAACTTATTTTCCACTTTCTATACGCAGTTTAGCTGTAGCCTTTCTGTTTAAGACTGACATGGATATTATTTTTTAATGTTGGATGAGACGTCACCATTGTTTCAAATCCTTGTGTTCGTCAAACGTTGCGTCGTTCGGTTCCCTATAAACTCTAATACGTCTCTTATTTCGTCTTATTTACTTACGTTGGTGTGTCAAAAGCTCAAATAACTGCAATGAGATTTGATTAGTCATATAAGTGCATTATTATTAGTTGCACGATGTTGTGCGCAAACAGGTCCCCGCTTGAGATGAATCACACTTATAAAAGTTGGTTACTATAAAACATACTTAACGTATGGAAAAGCCATTCATGTTGTGAGCTTAGGGAGGATAAAGTTGTACGTTTTTTCCGCTTGAATAACGTTAGGTGTTAAATACTTACTTATTATTGTTAGGTATCCTGGGTATTTCACATGACGATCTCGGCCGGTTTGCGGGGTTCATAGGTGCTAACACATCTAAGTGGATATCACCTGAAATAAATAGATATTTGTGTAAAAGTATTATAGGTAGAGATTTAATATTTTGTTTTAGGTGTTTTTATTTCAAATAAAATGGTTTGCGAGGAAGGTCAAATTTGGAACGCAAAGGGCATGTAAAGGAACAGGGTTTTTTTTTAATGGGAAGTCATCCAGTGACATCTTTCGCTCTTAGGCGGAGCGGGAGGGCTTGTCAGACTTTTACTGACTAAAACCCACACCACCTGCTTTGTCTTTGTGCCAGGGTCCCGGGGTTCTCTTTCGCACAACCCATGGCCCCAGTAGGCTTCGACCCTGCTGGGCCTTCGACTTTGCTGACATCTCCTTGAGGCACGCCTGGAACACTACGCGCCGTAAAGGAACAGGGGGTAGGTTTTACTTGGTAAAAGACTCTCCCTATCGCTCCACTCAGTGTAGGAGTGTTACTTAGTGTTCGATAGCCCCTGTATCGAGATAGGCTATTAGCTACATAACATCACGCAACGACCAATAGGAGAGGAGTAGTAACCAAAGACTCGGATGAAACCGTGGGGAACTGCTAGTCTAGAATAGGTTCTTGTTTCTGAAACCTAAATTACTAGTAGGTTGGATCCTAATCCTACTCTCGACATCGGCGGACTACTATCTTATAAATGTTTAGTATTATTTGTTTTTAAGAAATATTTAAATAACAGTAAAGGTCTGGTCATGGCAAGGGATTTAAATTTTTACTAATGGACATTCAAACGTATCAGACATAGAAATAAGATATAAATTGCTATGCTTTATAATGATGTCATGGCATCGAATGGGATTTCAGTGCACGTTATTGAAAGACTCGCCACGAGCTCCCGCGGCGGGATGCCGTGGCGTCCTGTGGTAGGCTACAGCATGCTAAGGACCCCGGCGCTTGTTGTGACGTACCGCGGCGTGAGGCGGGGGTAGAAAGAAGAATAAAAGCGTATCGGGCAGCAGGCGCTGCCAGGGCGTGCTTTGTCGTGGTATCTAAGCGGCTAGTGTGCGCTTAATGACGGCAAAATCTCTTGCCATGTCGTCCCGGTCTGTGTACGACTTTAGAAAAGTGACCAACGAAAAAGAATAAAATAAAGGCTCACCTCTCCGGTGGTGGTTCTGGTGCGGGTGCAGATGCGGGTGGGCGTGCGAGTGCATGGTCCGATGCGGCGACAGCGGCTGCGCCACCGCCTGCTGCTCCACGCCGCACGACTGGTGCAGCGCCGAGTCCGAGTTCGTGCGCCGCCAGTTACTGTCCGGTGGCGGGCTGCAACCAACATACTTATTGTCATCTACTCTCCATCCGTCATTAACTAATAGTATAGTACGCGGCTCCGCACTGGGCCCGCTTGGTGGATTACGGCCCATTCCCTCTCCTAGAGAGGAGGCCTGAGTCCCAGCAGTGGGAACATTAATAGGCTGATGATGATGATGATAGTACGCGGCAAATAAGTTCAACCATTTGCGCGAAGTACGTATTACTTCGATTGAGACCCGAAAATCGGTTACTGCACATTCAAGGTCGACCGCCACGCTGGTTCAACTTGTGTGTTGAGAATTATAACCAATTTTCAGATCTCAATCGAAGTGGTGGGGTGCGCGTAAATATAGCAAATGGTTCAACTTATTTGCCGCGCACTATATATATACACAGTTCATCATCTCTTCAACTAGCTTGGGGTCGGCGTCCAGTCTAACCGGATGCGGCTGAAGACTTTCTGGCGTCTGACTACCTGTAACGACTGTCAAAGATCTACGAATGACAACCGGGACAAAAGGCTTTACGTGCTTTCCAAGGTACAGGGGTTCAGTACATTACTGATAAACTAAGAAAATAGATAAACAGAAAAGTAAATTTGAATTGAAATACAAATTGGTTCATGCCCGGTTTCGAACTCGCAACTTTGTACCTAACTACTGGGCCATCACGACGAACTAATAGTATACACATTTAAAATTTGAAAATAATAAATAGAAAGATGGAAGTAATTCTTGAAAGGTGAAGAAAATTAAGTTGTAAAGTTTGTAAGTTTGAATGTAGGCGGTAACCGTCGAAATACTTCATCCGATTTCTAAAATTCTACCATTGGTATATAAACTTCCTAGCCGATTTCCGCTACGATGGCAGGTTTCTGATCTAGTGCAACTACGGGTTGCGATCATTGTGCTCTAATGTGGCTAATATAGCTTATCTTTGCTGCAAAGGTGCGTCTCCAGTATGGACACGTTAAAACACTATTGTGGTATAAGTATTGGATGTTGGATGCGGTTTACTTTTGATGGTATCTCGCCTGATGTCGAGATCTGTCTTACGTTGGTCTTTAAAGTTATAGGGTATAGACGTTTACAAAATTAAACGTCTCCAACCAAGTCTATCCTTTGGTCTATATTGCATTTCTTCATGATTTTACTGAATGAGCTTATACTTGAGGAACTGGCCGCCTTGTTTCCGCTTACCATCCTTGAGTTCAGAAAAGAAAATGCGCTTAGCTACCCTCTCGTCAGGCATCCTAACAACGTATCCAGACCAGCGTAGCTGACGACGCATTAGATAGGCCTCCATACCACAGACATTAGTCCTACGTAGAACATCCGTGATTCTAACACGGTCCGACTATTTGATGTGCAAAATGTCTCGGAGGAAACGGTCTAAAACACGTTTGTGTCTCCCGTACACGCACAACATCTCAGAAGCATTAAGGATCTTCGATATGACAATGGCTATATATACGTATAACCTAACCTAACCTAACCTTACTTTGTAATTTAAGGTCATGTTTGCCAAACACTGAAGCAGCACCGATTCTGCTGTTAATTTCTGGGTCCTTTATTAATAAGGGTACTATCCATATATTTGAATTTGTCGACCTGCTTAAGGACGGCACTGTCGAGTCGTATTTCAAGTGGGGATACTGCTAACTATGTAGCAGTTTCTAAAGCCAGGACTTCAGTCTTTGAAATGCTAATTTTAAGTCCGAATGTACGACATGACTTATTAAAGTGTCACATCAACTCTTGTCGATCTTCTGGGGACTCGTGTCGCAAAACACAGATCATCAGCGTACATAACTTCGGTGATAAGAGCGTATGACACTTTGGTGTGAGCTCTTAATCGGGTCAAGTTGAAAATCTCTCGCATTGACCTTTAGAACCTCTCCTAAAAAAACAGCAAAATATAAAGCAAACACGGTAGGTGCCAACACACATCCTTGCTTTACTGCACAGGTGACAGGGAAGAATTCCGATTGTTCGTTCTTCACTGCGGCACAACAACGCAAAATGTGAATAGATGGATCCAACTCACGATTTCAAACGTGTGACTTCACGGTAATATTTGAAAGTTACATAAAAGACTAAAGCATATTTTTGAAAGGGTCTGGCAAAAACAAAAATCTTGAATAGTTACCGCTGTTACGGGGCTGCGAAGTCGACATAGACCTGAGCGGAGTTCATACAAAATACTCTATATAGGACTACAACCAGCTCTTAAGTGCCTGTAATAGCAGCAGTGATACTTAATAAAAGACGCTAGTTGCGTCAACAATGCAACAAGTGTAGGCTCGAAATCCCGACCTTTCATTAGTAAGCTTGCTCCACAGACGAACATCGTTTTACCATTAGGTAAGATACTAGGGCAGGATGAAAAGTTCTCGGCCTGACCCAGAATAGTACATCAGCAAAATTTTGTTGCTCCTGCCTGGGTGTAGTTTTAATTTGTTCATATGAGAAGTATCAACTTGATCTCTCAAGTAGTTTGTGTGCAGGAATTTATTGTTACAGTAAGTCTTGCATGTTATTTGTGAAAAAGGATAAACTTGAATATCGTGCGATAATTATATTCTTCATTTTGGATGGATTAACCCCAAAAGAAATTTATCCAAAGTTGACACCAGTTTACTTCGCTGTTTCATGTCAACCGTTAAAAAGTGAGCCGGTGAATTTGAATGCCACAAACTGCTGCCATACCGGAAACTATCGAAAAAGTGCATCATATCGTGATGGATGACAGGCAAATGAAGGTGAGTCAGATAGCTGAGAGTGTAGCGATTTCGGAGGACCGGGTGTGAAACATTTTACAAAAAGAAATAGGGATGCAAAACTTTTGCGCAAGACGGGTGCCACATTTGCTGAATGCCGCCCAAAAACAAATGCGAAAACGATTTTCGCTTCAATAAAATTGGACCGTTTCACAAGGGACCCGACATCGAGGGTCGAGGGATGGATGACATCGGTCCACCACTATAGGCCAAAATTAAAACAGCAGTTCAAGCAGCTAGCGCCAAAGAAAAGGAAGACGACCGCTTGAAAGGCCGTTGCCATTGTGTGGTGGATTCGAAATAGATTCTTCTCTGTTAATTGATTATCTTGCAAAAGAGAAAACAATTACTGACGAATATTATTTCAACTTTCTTGACCAGCTGTATACCAAAATCCGCCAAGGCCCTGGCTTGAAAAAAAAAAAGAAAATAATCTTTCATCAGGACAGCGCACCTGTGCGCAAGGGAGCGTTGGCGACGGGAAAACTGCGTGGATTTAGGGTACGAATTGCTTGGCCATCCCCCATATTCTCCTGATTTGGCATCGTCACAATTTATCTGTTACCAAACTGAAAGAAATTTCTTTTTTACATCGAATGAATAAGTTGAGAGGGCCGTAGATAACTATTTTCAGAATCACACTTCCGGGAAGGAGTGGTGTCGTTGGAGAAACGCTGGACCAAGTGTATTGAAGTTAAGAGAGATTATGTAGAAAATAAAATCACTTTTTAACTGTATTCTTTCACTATCAGGCCGAGGACTTTTCACCCCGTCCTCGGAGTGGTCCTGCCTATTGATAAGTATAAAAAAACGTCGGGGTCAAATTCTACGCCATTTTCTGAATATCTGTGTATGGAACCCTTGGTCCGACGCGCTTTTAGCCGGGTTTTATATTGTTTTGGTCATGGATCACCTAAGGCAGGTCCTTTCAAATATGAATGCTGTCGTAAAATACGCAGACAGTAAAACTCTCCTCGACATCGAGATAAGCGAAGTCATTAATAAATTAAATTCATACGAGTTCTATAATTTATACGCCAATATTAAGCGCTTTGTAGAATGACGAAACCAGACTCGTTTTATTGCTAGTTTTCGAGGTAGAATTTGTTATCCTTAATATAAGCACACTACGCTTCGTGGTCTAAAACCTATTTACGTCTAAGAATTTCATAATTACTATTTTTTACCTGTAATTTATTTATCTTCTCCTTCTTTGCGTGTCGATGAACTCAAATTAAACTTTTTCTGACCAATATTTCGCAACCATTTATTTATTAAAAGTCCTTATTGCATTACACACATAGTGTGTAGTTTCCTGTTTGTATGTTTGTTGACACGTTGCGTCGTTTGAAACAATTATCTTATTAAATATGAATGAGGTTCTTAGAACGACTTACAATGAAACTTGAATTAACATGACATGTAAATGACTCATAAAATATTTTACCTCGTGAACTCGGTAATTAATAATTATTAACGTTCCCGGTGTTGGAATTAGAATAAGTTTTTCGTCCTTCGTTTTCTTGCGATTTAATATTTTAGACAATAATAATAATAATAATTCAGCATGACTACTATGATTACAAAAGTGACGTAAACAGTATAGTTAGCCACTGATTTAATTGTCGTAACCTCGAGGGTTACATAGTACCTAACTACGATTGAATTATTTGTAAAATTAAATGATACTTTTTATTGTTCTGCCATTCTCTACCAGACAGCAAAACGACAGCGGTATAGGAGTTAATGAGAAATTAATAACAGGTTTGGTACCTACCTTATCAATTTCGTTTTCTTTTTTGTTAAGAGTTATGAGAAATTAAAAACTTTGTTCTATTTGCTTTAAAACAATGGGGTACACAAAGTTTGTCGTTTTACAATTGGTAATGTATAAATTGGCGGGAAAAGTCCCTGCTCGGTCACTACTTTTACGATCATTTCAATCTTCTCGACATTTTGGATTAAAATTTACCTCAAGTAGGCAGTGCTGCCATAGGGGCTGGTGTCGTGCCTCCGGTCCGCGGGGCGGCGCATGGGGCCGACGGAGGAGGAGGCGCGGCCCCGCTGGCCGGCCGCTCCCGGCGAGCGGGACGGCGACGTGCCGCCGCTTCGGCCCCCGGCCATGGCATACTGGTTCGCTAACGGTAATTCTTCCGGCTAGGACAATAAAACAACAACATCTTAACACACATTTTTCTTATAATAATGAACGACTTCACGACGGGGACTAAACCCACATCATTATTTCTGATATGAATGGCATTTCCCGCCCAGCTAAGGCCGGCTCGACACCGGTTCTGCTGGAGTTAAGTACCATACATTTTCGAAACGACGCGCGCCGCGCCACCATTCCGGTTCGGCTAGTTTGGCGGGAAATACCAAAACAAATCATGCTGTCTTTTTCTCGTATTTTTCCTGTACATATAGTTATTTCATTTAATAGGTAGATCTAAATGTACTATAGTAGGTAAATGAGGTGTTTTCAAAGTGAATTAAACACAGTTATACTGCCATTGGTATGCTAAAATATGTACACAGCACACTACTGCTAGTATAGAATTTTTTTCATATTAGCAGGGGGTTAAACAACAACACTAAAATATTATAAATCTGGTTTTTTATCCTTACATGGTGATATTAGTATATCAAATACATCAATATAAAACTACTGCTATATGTGCAGGGAATATTTATAAAAATCTACAAAGAATTTACTAATAAATTGAAATAATTATAAAGATGCAACATGCCATTTCTCTAGAGATATTTTGTTTTTGATGCAATTTTACACTTATGATGAACTATATTAACATTATGTAAAAAAAAAAATTTTAGGAACAGAATGCAGGAAAAGCAAACAAAGAATCTTTTGTTTTTTTTTTTTATAATTGGTTATATTACAATTTATATTACTAGAACAGCATACTGCAATAAATTATAAAACATTCATAGTTAAACCTGTTTATAATGTGTGAGTGAACAGATGACGGAGTTAACTTTGGTGAACAAGAAAAATTATTAGAACACATGTTATAATGTAAATATGAGTTCGACACAGTTTTCTGTTAGCAAGAATTACTACATACTATTGTAGATTATTACAGGCATTTGATTCTATTTAGCAAGTACGTTTTTACAAAGTGACAAAGCAATTAGCACCCTTATGATCAATGAATTTTTTTTTTATTACTTTCAACTGCTGCTAATATTATTGTATAATATATAAAAAGTGAAACAGTATGGTAAACAGAAGAGAATACAGAATCAACATAAATTTCAGAAAAGAACAAAAACATTTCAGCCAGCTACAACTGCACCACTAACAAACAAAAATATGTATATAGCAAATTCTACCATAAATCACAGAGTCCATCAAGACCTTGCAGGTAATTACTCGAGTAAGCCTTAAAAACATTTAGAAAGTAATTTATTGGTTAGAAAATGCAAATAGAATGGCACTGGAATTCCCCAAGGTTTTTACTACTTGCAAGATCATAAACTGGTAGATTTATGCTATTAGGGATTTTAATGATCAGATTCCAAAACAAAGGAACCTTAATTGTTTCCAGCTCATTGGCGGTAGCTTGTGGTGCAGCCACATTTGGCAGGGAGCCACTGCGGAACGTGCCCAAGCCTTGCTGTGCAGGCCGAAGTGTTGACTCAACATTATCACTAGGCTCGGGGGGCGGTTTGACTCTGGCTACTTTACTTGAATTAACCTGTAATCATGATGCCTGAACATCCCTTGACTGTACTCTCACTATCAACATTGTTATTCTTGACAAATGTGACAAAAAGATAATAAACTGCATTTTGTGATCTTGAATTGTAATTATAACTTTAGAATGAATACCATTATTATCACAGAACATTGTTAGTATGTCTACATTCACAATATGTCTGAATCTAGATGTATGATACTATTATAATCACTCACAAGTTACTATTGTTATCAGTTATGATAGAGGAATAAGACTGCATATTTCCTTAGTTTCATTAGGAGATATAACAGTCATAATATTGTAACTAGCTATTGTGTAGGATACCAAATAGACTTCTAATTCATTTTGACAATGACAATTATTGTAACTATACACACAGAACTGAATGGTATTTTGCTATTGAGTTAAATGAAAAAATATGTTCACTTTGTTGTATAGACGCAATAAGTATATTGTAATGGATTATTGTTTACGTCGGCGGGCACATTTGACGGCCAGAAAGCGACTGGCTAAGTAAATAGGCGACATACCCTTTGGGTTGCGTCGGAAACTTCGCGCATAATCTTTTCAAAAGCAGCTGTTTCCTCTGCCTGTTTTTGATGATGGAGGGCAATTTTTTCACTAAATTTTCTTGGATTCGCCATGATGGCCAGTAAACATTTATTTTTCTCGTTTTTACATCACAATTTTTAGCGTTCAAAGACCTAAAACGCGCTTGACTTGACTGTCAGCCACAGATCTGAGTTGCCATTTAAAAAAATAACAAGGTCAATAGTCATGCACAAAGTAAATTACCAATTTTCTTTTTAGTCGATCTTATTTATTAAAAAAACCGCACACGTGAGGGTTCCGTATAATCTTACATAAAATCATTTCAATTCATGAATGTTTCGAAGATTAGTTGAAACTTTTCCGGGTGTCCCACGGTTGATGTGAGTTTGGAAATAAAAATAATTATATAGAATTGACCGAGACAGCAAGAGTAAGTATTATTTTGTATTCAGTTGTATATACATGACTAACTACAAAATAGTCGATTCAAACTTAATGACGGTCATTAAATGCATCGTTGGAAACTTATACTTAAAAGAATTGTGACAATTCTATGTTCGATATTCTTTCGATTTCCATTTTCACCCTAAAAGCAGGATGAATAAAATAAATTACAAAGTGTCTTTCTGTGTTCTGTGAGTTTTCTAGTAAGATGACGGCTCGGATAGGTTCTATCTAGTTAGTATAATCTCAGATGGCGAACGACAATGTGGAATCATTGTTGGACAGAGATAATGAGTTCGAAAAGCATTTTTATTATTATAAACCTCAAGAATTAAAAAAAGAAAACTAGCTACAAATAATATCCTTAATGTTATACGACTTGGTAAGCTGCGTACAACTGAACGCTGCCAGATTTGACAATTTTGACATACGATTGCTGTTTGAAGTCTTAGTTCGATGTTGACATTGACAAATTGACATTAGAGTGTTGACCGACTTTTAGGAAGTCAATGTATTGTATTTTTATCAATGAGAAATGAGTGCGGACGAATACAATACGCTTACGGTATTATTAATTTAAAGTGTTCCTTTTTAAATAAGTTGTGTGGAAGATATAGTGTTGATAAAAACCATGGAAGAAAAATATATTTTAACTCTAGATATAGGTACTAGCACTATTCGCGCTTTTATTTATAATTCCAAAGCCGAAACTGTTGGAAAAGCGGTTGATCAGGTATAAAATATGAAGAAAATTGTCTTAGATATTAGTGCTTATTCTTAAATGCTGGTAGCAATAATACGTAATTAAATTTGTGTGTTTAATGCTTTTATTGAGCCAGAGAAATTCTAAAATTCAAACGCAAAAAAAAAATGTATTAACATTTTTATTTTATAATTTAGGTGGTACTACATTATCCGCACCCTGGTTTTGTTGAAATTGATCCAGATGAACTATGGAACTCTGTTGTCAGTGTGGTACAGAAGTCATTGCAAGGTGAGCTCTTAAACTAATTTATTTTTATTTTTTTTGTGCTCTATTATTGTTGGTACTATTTCAAATTTAAATAAAATATGATAAACTAAAACAGCTGTTAAATCAGAAGACCACAAACAGGCTCACTGTTTATTGAAATAAAATACAGAGGAACAATAGTTGACAAGATAATCAAATTTGTTCAGGTATGATTATCTACTAAATTATTAGTTTCTACATAAATAAATATACACAACTTGTACTTATTGGAGCGGTGTCTTAAAATTGTGATAAGATTAGCTTATCAGTTATTCCAGTCTAATGAGTACAACAGTACAACAAAATGAACAAAACTTGTTGAATATCATAAACAGTATTTACAATTTTATAGAAATAATTAATGGCATGATACTGATATACTAATACTTCTTTAGAACATTATTTTATTAAGAAATAATTTATAAAATAATGCAAATCTAAACAATCCCAATAAATTTGTTTTTGTCGTTGCTGATAAAGTTCATCATTATGGCATTATATATCTGGCATTTTTGTAATATCTGTAGGTACAATATACATAACAAAATAACTGCAAATTGATAAAAATGAGTCTGCTAAATTGGTTCAAAAACAATCATAAGCCAAGCTATGGCAAAATTAATTGATAATAGATTAGATAACAGATATTGATAAGTTTATAAAACAAATTATCTAGTCAATTGTAATACAACAGATCATAGCCAATCTCATTATCAAGGTCCTACCTCCATTTGTCTATTTCAGGAGTTGAATAATTAATTAACTTGTTTTTTCGATTCTGTGATCCATAGGAAGCATTTAGGAGTTCTATTTTATGGGACATAAATATATCTGTACTGCTTCTTGGCAGTATTGCTTTTAGCCAGTAACAGAATTTTCGTAATCAGATCACTACTTTCAGAGTTAGGTCTTACATTCAGATTTACTTGGATTTTTTTATACTATTTTTACTTTGATTTACTTATACAAGGTGCACTTTTAAATCTGCAAATAAAGTTCAGGCCAATTATGTTTGTAATTCTCAATAAAAAGTATAATAATATAAGTAGGTTTTTTTTAAAAATTTTGTCCTTATTACCGGAAATCGGTAAAAGCGTTTCGCAGTGTAAGTGGGCGGAGCCTCGTGCAGGCTGTCGCACTCGTGACAATCGTACTCCCTCGTAACTCCTCGTAACTCGTGACATGACGCAGAATTAATCGTAATGGGTGATTTTGTTGTTTTGAGTTATTCTGAAAACCCGCCAAAAAAAAAAAAAAATGCGAGTCGGGCTCGTACACTGAGGGTTCCGTACAAACTAACTTATTATGTAAATAGTTCAATCGAGTCTGGGAAGATTTTTCCGAATCGATTTGTTTTACAGTTTTCAGATTTATTCTTATACTTATGCTCTAAGACTTTAACGGGAAGTACCCCATGAATTTGATTCCCTTGAGTGTCGAAATATACGTTTTATTGCGACATAAATGACCGTATCTTTTTATTTTTTTTACAACTTCAAGGGACCGCAGATCTGATTATATCGTTTTTATTTCAACTCGATACTTTCACGCGCTCCCGAGATAAAGGGTCTTGACAGACAGACAGACAGACAGACAACAAAGTGATCCTATAAAGGTTCCGTTTTTTCCTTTTGAGGTACAGAACTCAAAAAAAATAACTAAAATAACAAGTATTATTGGTTATTGAGCGGGTATCGTATTTTTATACGATTATTTACGAGTTTTGTAACAAACTCCTGAAATATTGTGCAGATTCACAACTATATCTAATATTTAATTAAAACTCAATGTATTATTCCTAGATGCCAATCTAACAGCGGGTCAAATGACAGCAATGGGCATTTCCACACAAAGAGGCACATTCATCAACTGGTCCCGCAAAACTGGCAAACCATTCCATAAGTTTATCACATGGAAGGATCTGAGAGCTGATAAACTTGTCAAACAATGGAATAACTCATACACATGGAAGGTACGTTTTAGGCAAATATCTACCAGGATTGACGTTTTTATTTTCGTATTAGGTTCTGATGGATGCTAGACGCACAGGGCCAGTCGTTCTGGCGACCCTTTGGGAGGCCTTTTTTAAGGTGTGAAATCATCCAATTAGCGGACGACGCTCTAGATGGAGCTAAAACCACATCTGTCTCCTTCAGTTGTCTTTTGCGTTCTAAGACCACGGGTTTCCATTTCAGAAAAATTTCCCCGACCTTAGCGGGGTATCAGCCCTACTGGGGTCCTCCTCCTCCTTGCGTCGTTTATCCTCAATGCTGAGGGTCGTGACCTCGACGAATAACTTTACTATGGACTATTTTTCGCCATTTTGTCTTATCTTCGGCGATGTGGATGGCGTCGTAGACTGTGGTCTCCATTGTAGCACGGATTTGGTCTGACCAACGTATTGGACTCCTGCCCCTGGGTCTTTTCCCGTCTACTCTCCCTGTAAGTAGCAACTTTTCCAGGTTATCACCTCTCTTTCTGGCAATGTGGCCAAAGAAATCAAAAACTCTTCTCTGGCATATGGTAGTGAGCCTCATAGGTGATTTGAGTTCGGTTATTATAGATTCGTTGGTCCGATGCTCTGTCCAGTGGATTCCGAGCATCTTTCTCCAACACCACATCTCAAAAGCGTCAATCCGGCAACGGTCAGCTTTTTTGAGGGTCCAAGTCTCTGCACCATACAGGAAGATGGAGAAAATGAGGGTAGTGACTGGGGTCCTAGGGTTTACTAATATCTCTTTGAGGAGCGTGTGGAGCCCTACCTATTGCTCGTCGTCATTTGGGCGCGGCTGGCCGGAATTAAATGCATACATACTCGTACTATCGCCTATTCTGTCAAAGAAGTAAGTAATTTTATGTCAAGATAACAATCATAGCTCAATTAGTGTTCGGTTTTTGAGGAACAATGCTGTCATACATAAATGTTGAGTAACTTTAACTGTTTTCGCGGCGCACGCAATGGAAGCTCTGAAATGAATAAAGGTTCCCTATTTTTGCTATAACCCTACTACGACAAAAAAAACGTCGCTGTAAAAGTATAAAATAAGATTTTCAGGATGCTTAATAAATAAGGTTACTGGCGAAACAAGGTCATAACAAAAAGAAATGCCGTTACGTAGTCAGACGTTATTATGGCAAAGTATCCCAATGAAATCTAACCTAATCTACTTGCTATCCCATTCCTTTCACGCGGCTTCATAAAATCTTCGCCTGCAGCTCAGGCTAATTCCGCTTCGTTCGCATATATCACAACAAACATTAACTTCAGCTATGATTGTGTTATTTTGACATAAAATTACTGACCTCTTTGCCAGCATCATGCGGCAGTACTAGTAGGTGTGCATTTAATTCCTGCCAGATGTTCGAGGGACTATCCGCCTTAAGCCGTTGTGGTGTTTATCGATAAACAAATAAGATATAAACATTCATAATATTGTAGGAAGTAGAATGTTTCTATGATTATTTGAAAATGATCAATAACTCAAGGTTTTTTTTTCAGTTAATCAAAGCAGGAGCCTACATTCTATATCTTATTCTAAGGAGCAAAAGATTCAAAGCAGGAAGTGTATTTAAATTTATGAATACTCAGGTAAGTTATTTTAATTAATTGAAAATACATTAATGCTTTATATATTAATAATCTTTTGCATATTTTATCTTTGTGTTTACTTCCTTATCTATTTATAAAATAACAATCTAATTCATCGTAAAATAATCTAATTTGTAGGAAATGTTCGAGAATTGTAATGATTTCCCACAACACTGAACTAATTTGAATTTATGCCAATTTAGGCGCACATTTACATAATACTGTGAGGATCGGTGATAATAAAAAGGCTTAATCAAGAAAGTGTAGGATTTTTTTAACGATTTCCTATAACACTGAACTATTTTGAATGTATGCCAATTTAGGCGCACATAATTATCTACATAATACTGTGTGGATAAAAAAGCTTAGTCAAGAAAGTGTAGGATTTTGTAAAATCAAATTAGGTTCTCTTATATCTTTAAAAACAAAGTTAGCTAGTTACACCATTTATAATTCAAGAACTTTTAAATTATTATTGCTTTGTTGGATTCGTTTCCGCCCCAAATAGCACAATAATTACTAAAATATTGGAGATTACCCCCTTTTATTTACATACACCGTTAAATTTTGGTCGTTTTAATCCCATGGAGGGTCGATTCGGTACATAAAACACTATCGATTTGTAGAGATAAAATTAAGAAATAAAGTACGTTTTTTCTAAAACTCGAATTAATATACGCATGTACGAAATTAATTTCTGTAAGTAAACGAGTTAATGACCTTGTAGGTAGCTGTTGGTGGTTGGGTACTAACTACCTACAGTTCATTGGCCTCGATCAGCTGACGTTTACTTAAAGAAATTAATTTCGTACATGCGTGAAATAATTCGAGTTTGAAAAAAAAGTACTTTATTTTTTATCGATTTTTACAAATCGATAGTGTTTCATGTACCGAATTGACCTTCCGCGGGATTAAAACGACCAAAATTTAATGGTGTATTTTGTAAAGTTTGAAATAGAAATACGTTTAGTCGTTCGAGCGCGAAGAAGTAATAAACATACAGATACCGGCACGAATCTTGAACGATCGGTGAAAGAGCGGGGATCGCTTTGCGCAACATACACATCGGCGAGCCTATCACTACAAGAATTGCACACCTCGCCCCCTCGTTCACTTCATACCACTAAAGAGATCCGATATTTCGCTTCTGCGTAAGGAAGTCAGCCATGAAGCAAAAATTCAGCGCACAAGATCCGTGCCGGTATCTTTACAATCATACAAACTTTCAGATTAATAACATTAGTGTGATTAGCTGTTGCCAGTGGCAATAGAAAATGATCCCAAGGGATTATACTCTCAGGATAAAAAGTATCCGGTGGTTTTTCCAGGGGACTTACCATGACGTGAGTCGTGCAAGCGAGAAATAGGGATGGAGTAATACAATACAGCCTATATGTATAGGGTGACTGGTAATTACACGTGATTGTATTTATGATAACAAACAAATTTTACTATGGGACCAAACCTGAAATCGCGAAAAAAATCAGCCAGTTCAGTACATTTTGACCAGTTAGGCGAACACAAATGTACTGAACAGCAGATTTTTTTTCGCGATTTCAGGTTTGGTCCCATAGTAAAAGTTTTTTGTTATCATGACTACAATCACGAGTTTAAGTATTGTTCACTAATTACCAGTCACCATAGGCTCCATCCCTTTAACAGTTCAGTCTAGGTCGTGAAATGGATTGTGTTATAGTGCTCGTAGTAGCACTGCTGCTCTGTGGTTTACCCGTGTACTATGGGTTTGAGCACACAACGTCTTTTAAACGCACCGTTGACGCGTTTTAAGAACGTGCGTCGACGGCGTGCTTTTATCCTATAGAAGGTCTACAGGCTGCGTCTGACTCATGTGCGTATCGCATCTGTATCGCTACAAACGCGCGTAAACGGCGCGTTTAAAAAACATGGTGGGCATAGGCCCTAAGTTTTGTAGAAATTCGTGTTAACGTGAAGAAATATCAAACAAACAAACTTTTGGCTTTATATTATTAGTGTGTCTAGCTGCTGCCAGCAGCATCGCCTGCGTGAATGTGGAAAATTGTACCAAGGGAGCATATTTTATTAAATAAATAAATAAAAATAAAAAATATTCTCCGGGTAAAAAGTATTCTATGTGCTATTCCACAACATGGTCTACCCGTGTGCCAATGTGTCAAATTTCCATAGCGAATACACTCACTCACCGTCTTTATTGGTGATATATTAGTGTGAAGTGTCGATTCATTGTTATGAGCTTGCATACCACACTTTGCACCTAAACTAACAAAAAAGGTTAAAGTCATTCATTGTGTAGAGTGCAACATTAATACCTAATTGTAAATTTATTTAACGACTTGCACGCAAATTCACACATTTATACAGACAATGCATTAAAAAAAAAGGAGATAGGAGGGTACTTAAGTTCAAAAATATGTATAATGTATATTTTTCTTTATACTGTGTTCCTACACTTACACACATTTGCAATGTGTGCCGTACCTACCCAACCGCCCATAGGGGCCCAGCGGGATCGAAGCCTACTGGGGCCAATGGTTTTGCGAAAGATAACCCCAAGAAGAAAGAAAGAACGAACATAGGTCTGGGTTTTAGTCAGTAAAATTCTGACACGCCCTCTCGCTCCGCTATAGAAGTCATTGGATGATTTCCCGCCTAAAAAAATCTAACTAAGGGTCACCAAACATGGCCCACCGGCCACAAGACCGCAACAGCAAAACGCCGCCACTGGCATATTCCCTGTAGATTTCATATATTTTATATGCGCATTAAACGCCGATACAAAACGCTGTCACACGTCACTCTCGCATTTAAACCTTCTTCGTCAGAGTCCATTATGATACTGCGCGTATGGGTTAAAAAAAGTAGCAGCCACTGCCCACAAGTGGCTGTGGCATGTGGCCCATGTGCGGGGACACTAAAGGCACAAATATAATAAAAGCGCAAGGGTCAACCCTCTTGCAATTTATGCTTGCGCCTTTATAGTGTTAATGGATCTCAATTATTATAAATCCTCTGTCAAGTTCAATTATTAGGTTGCCAGCAGTATGCCTTGTGTATGTATATCATAGATATACGTAAAGGCTCATTTTTGGTACATAATAAAGGTGCAGTTTTGATTTGCAAAAAAAAAATCAGGAGAAAAAGACAAAGAAAATCGGTAAGAGCGTTTCGTAAATTAAGTGGGTGGAACCAGGTGGAACCTCGTACAAGCTGTTGCAATCGCGCACATAGTGATAGGACGCGCCATAAACCGCTACGGGTGGTGATTAGCTTTTACTTCGTTGTAACTTTAGATTACCTACCTATTTCTTGTTTTTGTATTGCTGGATTGTTATTGAGTTTTAGTAGTGCGGAGAACCTGTATACTGCTCAGGATAAAGTCGTCAAAAAATAAAATGCCCGTTTGTGACATTTGTATTTTGACAAAATAATAATTAGGGGTCCGGTGTAGAGGCCCATTCTGCTAGCTGCAGGCAGGCTGGGTCGAAGCCTGCTGGGGTCATGGGTCAGCTTCCGAAAGGAATACCCGGCCCCGGCACGATAGGCAACGAAAGGAACGGGGTAGGTTTTTAGTCAGTAAGAGTCTGACACTACTTCCCGCTCCGCCCAAGGGCGGGATTTGTCATTGGATGATTTTACCTACACCTAAACTAAAAAAAAAAATATGGGTCCGGTGTAGTATTAGCTATTTTAGCTATTTTAGTAGTAGCTACACTACATCGGACAAGCCGCTAGGTAGTCAAAACACAAATGTCAAAATGGGTCTTCTATTTTTTGACAACTTTAAACAAATTACATTACACTAAAGGCGAAAGTTTGTGAGTGTGTATGTTTGTTACTTCTTCACGCTCGAACGGCTGAACGGATTTCGATGAAACTTGGTACACGGGTAGATCATATCCTGAGATTAGCACATAGGATACTGCGGGCTTTTTATCCGGGAGTATGTTCCCTTGGGATAATTTCTTAGTTTTACACGGGCGAAGCCTCTGGAAATTTTGATCACTAGCTTTGATAACTTGCAAAAGCCAGAAAATCAAACACTGTCTAATTTAGCTAGAAACGCATCCAATAACTGTATGTGCGACTTTATCCGCGCTTGGCAACCCTAGGTGTGTCTTATAGTTACGTTGTTAATAATAATTCGCTTGTTGTTTTCTCAGTCTATGAGCACTGTTCTAAAATTATACACACGGAAACGTGCCTATACATTGTTGTTATTGCTTTCTTTTATTTACACTGTATCTGAATATTTATAGATATCACTGTATATTTA
Organism: Leucania comma; assembly: GCA_958295575.1. Classification (NCBI taxonomy): domain Eukaryota; kingdom Metazoa; phylum Arthropoda; class Insecta; order Lepidoptera; family Noctuidae; genus Leucania; species Leucania comma. The sequence continues at coordinate 11,477,484 of OY282480.1, read as the reverse complement.
TAGACAATACTGAATTAATATAATCATACATCTGCCTTTTTTTTGAGTCAATGTCAATTTAAAATATCAAATATTTTCTTTCCCTACGAGTCCTTGAGAACGTTTGGTACAGTCAACAGTAAGAGCTTTGATAAAGGATAAATGTTTATTATTTCTATTTATATGAAATAAAAGACAATAAAAATGTACTTATGAAACGGTAAACATTACTCTACATGCATGTCTCTAAAGAGGTGAATAGTCATAGGCTCAATTTACACCGCCGCGGAATGGAATAGAAGCGACTTTTTGCAACAAAATTGTACATAGCATAATGAACTTTATGTCATTTGTATAGTATATAAACTAAAAACGAGCCAAAAAATAGTCGCGTCACGTCTTCCGGGGAATCCTCGCGCATTCTCGAGAATTCCCCTAGCTAGCCTTGTCGTCGGCGCCGTCTAGGTCTGTGGAATTCGCGGCCTCTCCTTACAAACTGTCCAATCAAGTTTATAATTTTGTATGGAGAGGCCGATTTTTATTTCGTTTCCTGAAAAAAATCTTGTGGAAGCTTGTTTAGTTTCGTCTACTGAGCCCTTAAAGTTTGCGGAGATCTGTCCCTTACACCCTGAAGCACTGCGAGGGAGTTAACATAGAAAACTGAGTGAAACGAGGAATTCAAGCCGCCCAAGACAAATTCAGCTTTTCCCCATTGAATACCTACTCTACTTTTTACGCCTTACGTGAGATAATGAAAAGAAAATGTACTGAAATAAATTATATATTAGAGAAATATAAGTATTATTATTTTACAAGTTCATTTTTAACTCGATATATTTGAGATTTGAAACAAACAAAACTCACTAAATAGAACGATATTTTTAATTTTCTATAATGCACCCGCCCTTAAAATATTTTTTTTAGAGACAACAGTATAATCTTCGGCACACAAATTGAACCATCATGGCGGTCGACCTTGAATGCGCAGTAACCGATTTTCGGGTATCAAGTGAGGGGCTGTGCGTAACCATAGCAACAGGTTCAACTTAGTTGTCGCGTACTAAACCACATTTTTTTCCTTATTGCACACTGTAACGAAAAGTTTCGTATGGAATGAATTGCACAGAATTTCATGTAGGAATTAACTATGATAAACATGGTATGGCATGTTTAGTATATGCTTACAGGTAGATAGGTATCTACTAATTCAAAATGTCGTAGGTGTATAATTCAACCAAGCAATTCCTTGTAGGTAAATATCATGTAATCAAAGGTGTTGGAACTTTGACCTTTTTTCTATTTGCGGCAGTCACGCCTAGAATCCGGTCGCGCGGCGCTCTAAATGCCGATATTATGGCGCTAAACACATTATGGGATGCTCTCATCATTTGTATATTAAGAATACCAAGAACAAATCTACATATACTACTTCCTGCTATTTTAATTTGATTGGAAAAAAAACCGCAGGAAGTGTAGCGGTTGTTAAACTTCCTAATAATCTATTATAATATGGTCATTTGATTTTCAAAAAAATTATGATTTGCTGAGCATATTAGTGACTTTTCCTGTACTTAAAGGTCATGTGATGAGAGTTTATCAGTCAATTATGTATATATACTAAAATTTCTGAATCCTGTGGCGAAAAACTGAACATTTTTTGCCGTCCGATTCACTAGCGTTAGTAAATAGTTGGTAGCTTTTGCTAGTGGTTTCTCGCATGTGTAAGTCGGAATTGTTCCAGAGGAACCCCAGGATTGGGGATGCCATAATTATGGCAGCAAGTCCCCTCTTTGAGGAGTGGCTGGAAAGACCTCACGGCGTCCTCACCTTCCGCATGACGCAAGTCCTCACCGGTCATGGTAAGTAAGGGAGGTTCTTGCACCGGATTCGTGCGGGAGAAACGCCTGGGTGTCACCACTGCGTAGAACACCCGGAGGACACGGTAGAGCACATAGTAGAGGTGTGCCCCGCGTGGGCAGAGCACCGCCATATCCTCGTGGGGGTGATCGGTGGCAACGATCTCTCGCGCCAGGCCTTGATACAGGCCATGGTCCGAAGCGAGGAGGAAGCAGTAATGCTAGCAAAGGAGGGGGCCGCATGCGTGACGCACGTCCCAGCCGCCGCCGGGGTTCCGATCCCGATTTCCGGCCACCGTAGGCGCGGGCTTGCGGACGGCGAGCAATGGGTAGCTCGCCATCCGACCGTCCGTTTACCGTCCGGACCGAGCCCAAGTCGTCGATGGCGCTAATCGTTCCACGCGCGCCTCGAGGAGTTGTCAGCAAACGATAGGGGCCCAGCATGTTCGAAGCCTACTGGGGCTAAGGATCGTTTTCTGAAAGGAAGGTTCGGCACCCGGTATGAAAGGCAATGAAGGAACAGGAGTGGGTTTTTAGTCAGTAAAATTCTGACACTATCTCCCGCCCCGACCAAGGGCGCAGAGATGTCATTGGATGACTTTCCCACCGAAAAAAAATACCCTGGATAAAAAGTATATCTACTATATAAAAATAAGTCGGGTTTTCCTTCCTGACGCTATAACTCCAGAACGCACGAACCGATTTCCACGGTTTTGCATTCGTTGGAAAGGTCTCGGGCTCCGTGAGGTTTATAGCAAAGAAAATTCAAGAGTAAGTAGGGTAGAGTAGGGTAGAGTAGGGTAGAGTAGGGTAGAGTAGGGTAGAGTAGGGTAGAGTAGGGTAGAGTAGGGTAGAGTAGGGTAGAGTAGGGTAGAGTAGGGTAGAGTAGGGTAGATTAGGGTAGAGCGGGAGCGAAGCCACGGGCAAAAGCTAGTAAGGATATAAGTATATTCCTTCTCCAAATCCTAATCTATCTGTATAGTATAGAGACAAACCAAAATCTGATGATGTGTTGTCTAATAGGCTTACCACACGCACAAACTTCACTATAGCTTTGAACTCCGTGTGTGTGATTGGTAAAACTTATACAGTTTGACACAGTGTACAAACAGGCCTGCGCAGGCAAAACACTGGTGAACCTTGTGTATGTGGTAGGCCCATAAACGAACATCATATTTAGGTTCAGTGGCTGAGGTGTGAACGCGTCAAACTTTTGAACCAGTTCCAGAATAGGACATGCGTTCTATATTTTGCATTGCAACATTGCCATTCTGTCGCCAACCCATTCAGCCGTAATAATAGCTATTTATAACATGGTGTTGTTTTCAGACATGCTTGAGACTATACTGGGCGCACCAGAACGTGTCTGCATTTAAGACTGCTGTTCAAGATGACGATGCACTCTTTGGGACCTTGGACACGTGGTTATTATACAAATTGACAGGTAGGTATTCTCCTATACAGATTTAGTTAATGGAAAAACAATTGCTTAACTTTTTATGACGATAGGTGGTAGTTTTCGTGATTGCTGTAAATTATACACATAGTAAATTATGCTTCCTAAATTGTTTTCACTTGATTAGTACCTACGTGGAAGTTTCCAACAGAAATAATTGGGATCATTATACTGCTATCATAATTTATTCCAGTAAATATTTTCAAACCCCTGGAGATTGTTACTTTTCTCTAAGAATTTTTAAAATTTAACTCTTTGAATACCGTAATTAGAGACAATAGAAAGACAAAAGCAACAGCGGCTTGAGTAAAATTGCATGTCAACTCCAACTGGACTGCGCAGTCGTATGGCAATTCCGGAGCAGTTATGTCAACTGCACAAAACTACATCCAAACTGTAGTGGTGCTTCTTTTGTAAACACATTCATTGTGCGTATGAGTCCTCTACCGGAGTCTTATCCCTGATAAATACAATCTAGGTACTTTAAGTCAAGATTGAATAAGTTACTTCTAAGCAAGCATTAGCCTTATTGTCGACCACATCATTGCTAACCATCAGATGAGATAGTGGTCAAGCACGAGCCGATCAAAAGTAATTAAAAAAATGCTGACCCTTCTTTAAAATTACAATGGCGCATAGCGTAAAACTATCGATTATTCCTACAGGTGGCAAAGTTCACATGACGGACGTATCTTCAGCTTCGGCCACTGGTTTCTACGACCCCTTCACCATGCAATGGGCAGGATGGGCCATGACGATGTTGAAGATACCGCGACAAGCGTTACCCGAAGTTGTGGACACGGCGGGCGACCACTTCACTAGTACACTGCCTTCGATATGGGGACATCCGATACGTATTGTCAGTTGTGTGAGTATGTTTTGTCTAATTTTTTATTTATGTTTGTTTTCAGAGAAGAGTGGTTTCATTGTAAATTTTGTGAGTGGTGGTGTAACTTTGATTACACGCTGCTTCCCTCCGTGCAAGTCGAAAAATCTGTTGAAAGTGTTCTTTAACAACAACATACAACTTTTAAACGTGTAGGTAATTGAAATGATTCGAACTTCACATAATTCTAATCCACTTTATTTTTCACGAAATCTCAAAAATAACATTACAGTCGGTTTATCTCTATATTTTGCAAAGCTGATGATTCCTTGGAGGTCAAAAAAATCTGTTAAAACTATTTTTTTTTAATAAAAATATACAACATGTAGGTAATTGAAATGATTGGGTCTCCATGGGGGATTGTTCGCATAATTCTATTTTTTTAATTTTTCACGAAACATCAAAAATTACAGTCGGTTTATCTGTATATTTTGCAAAACTAGATTATAGTGCAACTGATTATTTTTTTTATTTTTCACCAAAAATCAAAAATCATCAACAGTTATTTTATTTCTATATTTTGCAAAGCTCTAGATTATGGTGCAGTTGATTAATTAATGATTTCATGCTTATTCCCATTCTAAATGATGAGTAGTAATACACCATAAAAAGTTACAATATGTGTGGATGATACAGTTCATATACATAGGCGAGCTTTACTTAAAGTTGAGTTTTCTTCTAGCAAACTATTAAGTGATGGAAAGAAGCCTTCATTCGCGTTCCCCTATGATGAGTTTGTTTCGGTGTTTCTTCTCAGGGTCAGCTAGGAAACACCGGCCTCATTTAGTTTAAACTGACGAAAAAAAAAATATTGACGTGTAAAAGTGTTTTTTAAAACCTGTTTGCAAAATAAATATCATTTATCATTATCAAGTTTGACCTCTAGGCTCGATACCTGCGTATCCTTTAATCAGGTACATTTAAATATCGTGTCGATACGAGTACATTTATATCAGTGAATAAATTACTAAAATAAATGAATAAAGTCTTGTCATTTATTCGCATTCTGTGTAATGAATATTAATTAAACGTTATCAAGTAATCAGCTTTTTGTGGCGTTCATGGTCAATGGCCGTAAGAAGTCTTTGTTTAAACGTCAACTGCCCACGATCGCAGCGTCCGTTAAAATAATATTAAATATTATCACAATATTGAAATAAAACCAAGGAAAAAATGACATTTCAAGGTAACCATCTTATTTGTTTCCCTTCTTAAGGCAGGATAGATCAGGGTCAAATAAGACTTGAGGATAAATATTAAAACCTCAATGTTTTTCTTGGTACTTGTTTTTTTTTAATGTTGTCTAGAGTACCTTTAATATTATCAAACTATATAAATAAAGGCCAAGTGCGAGTCGGATTCGCGCTCGAGGGGTTCCGTACAACAACAAAAGAGGCAAAAAAGGTGTTTTTGTATGGGAGCCCCCATAAATATTTATTTTATTTTAATTTTATTATTTCTTTAATTCTTTATTGTACACCATAACAACTTATACAATAAATGGATAACAAAGGTCATTTACAAAGGCGAGCTTAACTCAAAGTTGAGTTTTCTTCCAGCAAACCATTGAGTGATAGAGAGAGATTACAATTACAAAAAAGAGGGTAGAATCCTGTGTACAATTTTAAAATTACAAATATTACGAATAAACTAATACATAAATTTATTATTAAAGTAAAAATACAACTGCGTATTTTGTGAATATTTCAAGTGCGTACCTGTTGCCTGATACTTATCGAGTAAAAAATCGCGTTTGTTGTAGGGGAGCCCTCCTTAAATATTTATTTATTTTGTTTTTAATATTTGTTGTTATAGCGGCAACAGAAATACATAATTCGTGGTTCTTGATATACAGCCTGGTGACAGACGGACAGACAGCGAAGTTTTAGTAATAAGGTCCCGTTTTTACCCTTTGGGTACGGATCCTTAAAAATGAATCGCCGAATTGTATATGCGCGCATGACTTCCGAACGGCTGCACCAAATTGGATATTTTTTTTTGTTCCTTATTGTCCGGTTAAGGTCAGAAGAATGAAAGACGAAAAAAGAAAACCGGAAAAATAAACACCCTGCAGGGGCCGCTAATGTATTATATGTTTTCCCTTCACTATCTAATTTGTAGGAGTTGGTAAATTCTACTTAGAGACAAGTGATACTTGTCGTATAAAGACTTAAGAATGTTTCGAGAAGATATCCTTCAACTAATTGGGGAAATATTTGGGGAAATATCCTGTTTCTCGCATATCGTAAAAATATTAGTCGGCAAAATGTTAAGCATCCAGATTTTATACGTACGTTCGTATATTTAACTGTCTCGTAGATATAGTAGTCATAAGTGCTGACTGCTGTCCTGGAACCCAAAGGGCAACTTAAGGACAAGTCTAAGAATCGCTCCACTCTAAAGCGGGAGAAGTTCTCGGTTGTTTTAGCGCACAGCTCATCTGATATACGGCAGACATGTCCAATCCCATCTAAGAATTGCAGCTTTTCGAGTAACATCTGTGGCCTTAGTTTTGCCGTGCAGACGCAGTATTGTGTTACTTACACCTTTCGAAATTTGAACCGCAATGGCAGAAAACAGACGTGTCTAAAGAGAGACAGAGGCCTTCGCCCAGCCGTGGGATATAATGGGCTAATTTGGGTAAATAGATTTGATTAGCATTATGTAACATTTAAGCGTCACCATGTGTTATTTTATAGCATTAATATTAACCCCCAGATGGCGGACCAAACAGCTTCAATGTGGGGCTCATGTTGCTTCGACGTTGGCGACGTGAAACTGACGATGGGTACAGGAACTTTCTTCAACATCAACACGGGTACGGAGCCCCACGCCAGCGTGTCGGGGCTGTACCCCATCGTGGGCTGGAGGCTTGGGGACGAGCTGGTGTTCTCCGCGGAGGGCGCTAATAATGACACAGCTTCGATTATCAAGTGGGCGCAGAATTTAGGTGATTATTTCAACTTTCATGTTAGACGTATTCATATAAAAAGCATTCGTCAAGAGTTTTTTTTTCATTATTTGCCTTTTTCATGTACCGATATGTTTTAATTAAGTTTTTTTAAATCGACTATCCCCTTTGCTTCGTATTCTTCAATGCGGGTCGTGCGTGACCTGCTTCATCGAAAGAAAGAAAAGAAAGAAAGAAAAAGAATTTATTTGGTACAGCATAAGGCATGAACACATCAATTAGGTAACACAAAAAATAATAAATTAACAAAAAAAAAAAAAAAAATTGTGTGCCTCATGGCTGCACCAAAATAGGTCCAGTTCAGCATGAATGCCAGACAACTAGTGCCACTTGTATGATATTCCTCAATCTGTTTCTGTCTTCGGCTCTGTAAATCAGACAGTTGCATCTGTGAGGATCTGGTCGGACCAAAGTATTGGGATGCGCCTACGAGGCTTTTCCCATCTACTTTATCGGCCACGGTACTTCACTACTTTACCGGTTACTGGTCTCGAAAACCGACTAAAACTTGTATGTTAAAAAAACGTCCTGTCACTGGTATTGTCTTATTGACTGTAACATCAACATAAAACGTGTACCTGAATTAAAAAAATCCAAGCACAGTCCGAAGGCAGCAAATTATGTTGGTAGATAAATTGGTATACATACTCGTATACAAGATTATTTTTAGTATATGTGAAATCTGAATATACACCTTTAAATTTTGATCGTTTTAATCCCGTGGAGGGTCGATCCGGTACATGAAACACTATCGATTTGTAAAGACAAAATAAAAAAATAAAGTACTTTTTTTCTAAAACTCGCTTAATATACGCATGTACGAAATTAATTTCATATGAAATTTTTCACATAATTTTTTAACATTAAAATACTAGACAAGTGATTCGGGTTTTGCATATACTAAAAATAAAGATGTATAAAAACCGCAAAAGTGTGAGTTGAAAAAGAGAGTGACTCGCGCATTCAGGGGTCCGTACAAACTTAAGTTTGTTTCACGACTTACTTCGAGTTTACTTATGTTTCTTAGGAATGCCCACAAAGAGAGAATTTTCGAAAACGGACTATTCTGAAAAAGTTATGGTTGGTAATAAAAAATAAAACTACACGAAAAAGGTGCTTCTATAGTTTTCGTCGGTTAAAAATAGTTTCAATGAATTCAGAATACTGTTTTAAAAGTAGCGTGGTTGTGATTATTTTGTCGATCTGTGTCGACCCAAGCATAAACTACAAAAATTAATTACTTTTGTACGTGCTTGACCGCGACCACTTACCTTACTTGCGTGAAGTATGAAATGTGTGCACTTTGTTGTGTAATTGTGAAGTTTTAGTAACAAAAAAAAAAAATTATGCATATTACACATTGCATGCGTAAATGGGGATACTCGTACGTCATTGCCTTTTACTTGGACTGTAAAATGAACCTACTTATTATTCCCCAACGTAAAAAGACGTGTTTTATGTTTGAACGTTGTTTGTCTGCCTGTGACACAGTTGCTCTTAAACAGGTGAACCGAAACTTTTTTTTTTTCTCTATTAGAAAGTAATCCTGCTTCTTTTTAGCGATGGTTCTTATTAGACGCGTTTTATCAAAATCGGTTCAGTCATTTACAAGTTATGGGGGGTTCAAAATGGAAATGACGGACCGAATGTTTGCAAATATGATGAAATGGAAGCGTATTATGATGTAGGTACGTCAGATTCGATTCGTTAAAAAATAAAAAATAGGTTCGATGGTTTTTTGGAACAATGCAATTAAAATTTTTGATTAATGATTTTTTTGCGTAATAGAATTGCTTTAATACGACTATTAAATCTTTACTGATTAAGAGCTAATTGATCCTTGCATTCATTTACGTACGTAATCACAATTGATTTGCACGCTAGAAGTTGCGAGAAAGAGTGTTGTAGTGAGTGGTTTGTCACTTATTAGAATCATTTTGGACGAATATCCGTCAATTCAGCGACAAGTCAAAATACCTATTCGCGCAGAACTTACATCTACGCAGAAATAATTAGGCAGGGAGCGCCATTAGCACGGTTTATTTTCACGCAACTTTGGGCATACCTAGCATACTGTTCTACTAAGCCAAAAAGTAGGTAACTAGATGTTCCAAAAAATTGTTTTTTTTTTTTAAAACGATTGCTTTACTTATATTTATACCTAATACCTACTAAGGGTGTTTTTAATATCGTGCAGATTTCATCACGCATGCGAGGATGCTGCCCGCCCGATATCACGCACCGCATCCCGCGTATTCCACGCATTGCAATAAATACTTGTATGTAAAGGACTTATGCGGTGGCTACGCGTTCGGAGCAATCCCGCATGCGTGATGAAATCCGCACGACATTACCCTAAAGAACGATTGCCGTCACCTTTGTGACGTATACTTACTAAATTAAAGCTTCTGCCCGCAGTTTCACTTGCATGGTATCTCGATAAAAAGTATCTCGAGTCCTTTTCAAAAAGAACACAAAAATATAACAAGGAGCTTAATAATATAAATACTTTTTGAAAAACTTAACTTCGGACGTAGTCTAGCTATGTCCTAAGTACCATTAAGGCGGTTTTTTTTGGCGTGATGAATTGACTAATATTGTTTTTAAATACCTATTTATATGTTCGAGTAGTCCCTAAAAACGAATTTTTGAAATAATTTGAGATATCACTTTTTAGGGTTCCTGGGCAGTATTATTAGTAATAAGGTCCAGTATTTACCCTTTGAGACTGCACTATCCGTCTGTATCTCATGATAATTATATAAAAATGTCTGCCGCATGTCAGATGAGCTGTGGGCTAAAAGGGCCACTTTTCGGGTCTCATTAAACGCAAGGCGACATCGCGGCAGACCAAGGCGAAAGTGGAAAGATGAGCTGGATAGTTGGAGGGATTGGCCCGCAATGGCCGTGGATAGACGTGTGTGGAAAAGGGAGAGGGAGGCTTTCGCCCAGCAGTGGGACATAATGGGCTAACTAACTAACTTTGGTTTAGTAGGACAACATAGGTAGTTCTATAGAATATTTCATTGTCACCATAACAGCTGCTAGCAAAGGAGGAGGCCGACCGCATCAGGCAACGGCGTACACGCCGCCGCCGCCGCCAGGTTTCCGATCCCGATTTCCGGCCACCGTAGGCGCGGGCTCGCGGACGGCGGGCAATGGGTAGCTCGCTGTCCGTCCGTCCGGTAACAGACCGGTCCGAGCTCATGTCGTTTACGGCGCGCACTGTTCCCGCGCGCCTCAAGGAGTTGTCAGCAAACTGTAGGGGCCCGACAGGGCCGAAGCCTACTGGGGTCAAAGGTTATGTGAAAATGGCACCCGGGGCCCTGGGACCAAGGCGAAGAATGGAACGGGGTAGGTTTTTAGTCAGTAAGAGTCTGACACTACTTCCCGCTCCACCCAAGGGCGGGATTTGTCCTTGGATGATTTTACCTACCGAAAAAAAAAAAAACCATAACAGCTGACAGACTTCCACTGTTGGATATAGCTTAGAGTTAGTATTGCCGCATCGATAGTTCTTTGTTTCTTACATCCAGACTGACATCTCGCGATTAACTTCATATCTACTTATTATTATTTTTTCTATCTGTTCTAGGGCTGTTTGACAACCCTGAAGATACGGCCGGCATCGCGACGTCAGTGCCAGACACGGACGGAGTTTACTTCATACCGGCGTTCAGCGGGCTTGGGGTAACTATTTACAAATTAGATTGTTACATGCCATAACATAACTGTTTTCTTAGAATTCATCATCGTTTTCCTGCAGTGCGCCATTACATTTGGACCAGCGCAACACGTTTTTTTCTTTATCCATCCACATTTATATTAATAACTCTTAGTAACATGTGTTTCTTCTCCCTTCCAAATGACTATACAAAGATAAACAATTCCCTTTCAACTTTGCAGTCCCTGGCTCCACCTTAAAATTTCCTCTAATGTGCTCTCATTACTCACTTTATCCATTCTGGCCCACACGTCCATGAGGTGGACGTGTGGGTCTTCTCATTTCCTAAAAGGGGTTAATAATAATAATAATTTATTTATTCATCACACTTCAGATATCTATTAGGTTAGTATCAATATTCTTAAGTTCGATACAAAACTGAAGCGAATTCAGCGAGGTATGCAGGACGCGACAGCGCAGCAAGGCTTAGTTTGACTCAATCGTTGTAGTGTAGCGGTAACGAGAGCCAAATCTTGCTACTCCCAGCTCTAAATAACGAGAAGAACCCCCTACCCCCCCCCCCTACTTCTGGATTTGTGCTTAGACAGCCTTGTCTATGCACAAATCCAGAAGTAGGGCTGTTACTGACAATTACCAGAAACCGGAACCGGAAAAACCCAATAGCATTTTTTTTTACCCTCAGGTTTGAAACTAGGGGCCTTACCATGACGTATTAAAATGTCAGGCGTGCGAGCGAGAAAGAGATGGAGCTATACACTCTATATAGCTCTATCCATTTAGAGGTCGTCAAATCAAAGTTCGTGATAGGGGCTCAGGATTTCGAGGTAAGTTGTACCTCCAGACCCGTTTACGATGAATGATGGTTCGGATATCATCATAGCCGAAAGACGTCCACTGTTGGACATAGGCCTCCCCCAAGCGTCGCCACAATGAACGGTCCTGTGCATCTCGCATCCATCGGATTCCCGCAACTCTTGCCTGGTCATCGGTCCACCTTGTAGGAGGCCTTCCAACACTGCGTCATCCGGTACGCGGTCGCCATTTCAGAACCTTTCGGCCCCAACGGCCATCCGATCTGCGAGCAATGTGCCCTGCCTGTTCGGATATCGTCATCAATTAATTATACCCCCAAAGGTAATGTGAGTCGGGTTCCCAATTGATGCAGCCGCCTGTACATACAAGTTTTGTTGCATTCAACGAGTTTCAACAGCCCTGACCTGAAAGTGCGATACTGTGAAAGTATGCATCACTTTCACATTATCAGCTATTGGTATAACTGTCACGTTTCGTTTGTTTCGTCATTGTTTGGCAAATATGCCTACTAGTGGCGTCGCTTAATGGAAACTGTTTACCATTGTCTTAACTTTACTTCATCTTAAGGATTGCTGCAATCGTTGTAATCCTTTAAAGATATTGCGTTTGCAGTTTATACAGTAGATATTTTGACAAACTTTTCATAAGTTAATCAACCTTTTTTTACGTTTTGTTTTTAATGTTGGAAATCATCGCATAAATCCTCACTCTCTGGGTGGAGCGCGAAAGTGTTAGACTGTTACTGACTAAAATATAACCCTTGCAGTCGGGTGTCACAGTGTTCCTTCAGTTGCCATTTTTTGCGAGGATTGCGGTAATTCCCTCGAATAATCTGCAACCCTGGTAAACGTCGGCCTTTAAAATTAATAGGGTCAATTAATTTTGCTGATATCTTTGAGCTGCGGCAAGCGTGGAACAAAACGCGTCTTCGACCCGGCCTTGGTCCTTACCGGACGGCCGGACGGCGATCTATCCATGGCTCATCGTCCGGCCGTCCTTTAAGGACCAAGGTAGTCTTCCTGCGAAAGTTAATCTGTCTAGGTTTTCTAGCTATGTTCAAAGCGTTTTGGGAACACATTTATTGTGCGTATAGCTTAAGGAGTGGAATTCCCTGCTGGAATAATTAAAAAACTGACGATGGTATTTAAAACAGCTCGACTGTACACAAAACAATGTTTAAATTGCGTCATACTAAATCACGATAACGGAAATATTGATTTGTTTACATCAAGCCAAACAAGTTTCTCTGTATAATTAGGTAAACATGTTTGAGAGGAATCGATTCAAAGTCAAACTTTTTTTATATGGTGTTATCCTTAATCTTTTGTGACCGACCTTGTGCCGACTTTTAAGGTGACCAATGATCGAATTATCGACGTTATGTATAATGAATACATGGTTATGTTTTATTGTATCATTATTTATTAACGATATTAAATAAAATTATAAATATGCATTTCAAAAAATAAATATGTATGTTTTTTAATATGTTTTTCAGTGGATATTTTTATAATTAGAATATTAATTGTAGGTAATCGGATGACATCTAATTTGACAATTAATCTACTTTTTTTTTGTTTGAAAGAAAAGAAATAAGGTTATATGTACGTTATGTATTTACAAAGACGTTATCAGATAGAGGCCTAACTCCACACTATTGTCCGCGAATGAGATTTTTAATTAAAAATGTATTAATGCTCAATCGTTGCCTGTTTTAAAAAAAAAACTCGTTAAGGAACATTACCTGTCGCTGCGAATATCGATAGTCGTCATTTATATTTCCGTCTATAGTTTTCAATATGTATGTATATATGTATCAATTATAATATATATGTATGATACTGGTTTTGTCACACCGATGACAGCCCCATTTCTTGTGCAGGCATTTACTGTCCATTCCATCCAAGGCCGTCCATTGTATGTATGTGGTTTAGTTTATTATTTTTGATGTGTGATTGGTGTACAATAAAGAATATGGAGGAATTGGTGTATAATAAATAAAAAAATAATGCGAATATGGAACTAAAACTAAAATTCGGACTCTATCCGGACATAATAAAAGGACAAGATACTTTTCTTGTCGTAAACAATTCAATTATATTTAACAATTGTTTATTACAAGAAGAAAGCAGAAGTGGTTTGCCATTTTATTTATTTATTTATTTATTATATGCTTTATTGTACACCATAACATAAACAATAACAAGGCACTCTGCGATCTCTTCCAGGCAACCTGGGATGGACAGTAATTGCCTGGACAAGAAATGGGGCTGTCATTGGTGTGACAAGAACAGTGATATACATATTTATATTCATTTTTTTTTGTGTTTTTTTTTAATAACTTGGTGCTAATCCATAAGGTTCAATTCCTTTATTGTCATCATTTGATTCTTTCTACATTTGGATAAACACAATACATAAAAGCAGAACGATTTGAGAGCGTGATCTAAGACGTCTTCCAGACAACCTTGATAGCTCAGGAAAATAAGAACAAAATAAGTCAGCTAAGAAACAATGAATCTGCGAAATAAATAAAGAAAATGAATGCATTTAGTTGGGTAATTTATTTAGTTATTCATGAGACTAATTCACACGCTATTTTGATAAAAGCAAGTTTGTTAGTTATCTGATTACAGAATAATAGAACAAAATCATTGCGTAGATTAGTTATTTTGTTGCTGCTACAAAACCAGTTATTACCTTAATCGTAGGCTCCCAGTAGAAGTACCTACTTCACTTAGCTGCAATAAAAAAATAATTGCCCTCACTTCTCTGACGATATAATGTTAGCTGGTGTAGCCATACAATGTTGAATAATTGTTATTATTTTCCTCCACAATTACGGGTTATTTAACACACTATCATGTAAAATTGCTATGAATTAGACGGTTTAATAATTATAATGATGGGGCACTTACTTCCACCTTCGGTTTCGATCGCTTTAAATGTTTTTTTTTTTATCTAAGGAATGTGGTTCTACCGGAATTGAGGGTATCCTATGTTCAGATCATGTCATCTGTATCGGTAATTCAGTATAGTACGCGGCAAATAAGTTTAACCATTTGCTATGGTTACGCGCAGCCACCCACCTCTACAAAGACCGAAAATCGGTTATACTCCTCGTCACACAAGTTGAACCACGATGACTTTCGACCTTGAATGAGCAGTAACCAATTTTCGGATTTCAATCTAAGTGAGGGGCTGCTTAACCATAGCAAATGGTTCAACTTATTTGCCGCGTACCATAAGTTTCATGTTCGCTGGCAACAGTTCCTAAATAATAAAACAACAATTAACTTTTGTTTCCAGCCTCCATATAACGACAGCTCAGCAGCGTCGGGGTTCGTGGGCATGAAGCCGTCGACGACGAAAGCGCATCTAGTGCGGGCCGTGTTGGAGTCACTCGCGTTCAGAACGGCGCAGCTTTACAGCTGTGTGCTCAATGAGACCAACTACACTTTCAATACTATCAGGTAACTAGATATATAAAAGAAAGAAAATCAGCATTGTTGATAGCTGAATTTGCCCAGCGTCACGGTATACGCTGAGC
The DNA here is from genome assembly GCA_958295575.1 of Leucania comma. Classification (NCBI taxonomy): domain Eukaryota; kingdom Metazoa; phylum Arthropoda; class Insecta; order Lepidoptera; family Noctuidae; genus Leucania; species Leucania comma. The sequence continues at coordinate 11,462,288 of OY282480.1, read as the reverse complement.
AATGGCCCATTCTTGCTTAAATGCGACGCACAACTTGTATTTATAGATTGTAAATTATGTCTCTTTTTCTTATTTGTTGGTTATGTTTGTCTCTGCTAAGGCCGGCGTCGCGGATGTAGTAGACAACCTAGACAACTAGGTTGTCTATGGTCACAAGGTGCAATATTATTATGCCCGATCCACACATGGCCTGACGGGGAAACTTTTTTTGGAAATAATTTGTGCGTCTATTTTAAGCAGAATAAACGTTTTTTCTTTCTTCTTTCTTTAAAAAAGATAATTATTCGGCGAAAGTACATTACGTAAACAGTTAAGGGCTAAAATAATAATAGGATTTTTTTAAAAAATAGCTGAAAATAACACCGTAAAATAATAACAGCCGAACGGGTGGATCTCTGAGCTTGCCGAGGTCGGTCTGTTGATGGGTTAATATCTTAACATACCGAGCTGCCTCTATACCTCGAAAAGCTGCCGCTGCTGTTGCGGATGTCACTTGTCGATATCTGAAAATCGTTTTGGATAGTCACAAGCCAGGAAATCTGACATCAGTCTTGCTAAAGGGTATCTTGTTGTTTGTATAAAAAAGGTGCGAATAAAAAAAAAATGAAGTGGTCGCAGTAAGTGCGCAGGAGGCGATTCCGTCCACCAGCCGCGCCGCTCCCCGCACCGCGCTGCCAGTCTGGCCGAGTACTCACAATAAGTAAGAATATTCATTTGAACGTTCTTATTTCAGGTTAGATGGCGGTGTCTCGAACAACGACTTCATAGCTCAACTGGTAGCCGATCTCACAGGGTTACGCGTTGAACGACCCGTCCATGTGGAGATGTCGTCACAGGGTTGTGCGCATATAGTCGGATATAAAATAGGTAAGGTACTTTTATTATTTAAGGTACAGTTATTTCGTGGCCACATAAGATCAGGCTTCGATCTTCGTTCAGAGTTAACGCTTGCCGAGGTAAGATGGGTGACCGACTATCACCCTCGAAAAGTTCGATAAGATGTTAGTTCTAGTAGTCGTTCGTAGATTTTTGACAGTGGTGCTGTAAACTCAAAAGCCACATCTAAAATCCCATCGTCCTTGACAAAAGAGGTATCGTGTTCAGATGAGCAGTCGCTCCATGACTCGTAAAATACTTTAATTCAACTGATTCCGGCTAGGCAAGAGCCGGCCTCAACATAGCCTAGATAGATTGATCAACTTTCTAGTCTTGAGTTCGTTAAAGTTTCAGCATTTTTTTTTTTTACTAGATGACACAATTGCATATAGAAAATGGAGTGAGCAATACCATCTCAAACACTATAGAAAGACATAATGTGACTATGTAACACCTGTTTCTACTTATGTTTTTTCCGAATCACCGGCAAGCGAACTTACAAGGATCGGATTGCTCGCAGTCTTCACTTCCTAGCTCGAAAGAGAACGCTCAGTCCATTCTTCTATGTGTATAAGCGTAAATCTGATAGATTATTAGAAGGTAAAATTTGTCCTTTCTGGAATAGTAACCGAAAAAGAGAAGAATACTATACAAGTCTATCACTGGCGCCAGCTTTCTACACCGCCAACTAATGTAAAATACGTTCGCCTTCAGGAATATGGAAATCAAAAGAAGAACTAAAGAAACTGCGGAAAATCGACTGCGTGTTCAGCCCACGTCCGAAAGTAAAGAAAGCGTACGAAGTGACATTCGCGCGTTGGCAGGACGCCGTGAAAAGAATGTGTGGCTGGTACAACGGGGAGCCCGCGGCACACGCCGCCATGCCTGACAGCAGCGCAGCGACGCCGCACAGCAGCTTCAAGGTCGCCGGCGGGCGTAAGAACGGCAGTATATCCAAATAGCAGTGGCTTTTCTGCCTGCTCGCGTTTTTAGCCGCGTGCTTGCCTCTGTGTCGGTGATATAGGTGTAGATGGGACCCCTTAAAGGTTCAAGTGAACTTGTAGGTCCCAGATGGTGACGGATTGACGTCACTTGCTTACAAGGGCGGATCTAGGATTTATTTCTGAGGCGGCATAAGGGCTAAACAAGTAAGATCCCCCCCTAATTTTACACGTCTCTAAGATTTATTAGGAAAAAAAAAATTGAGACTTGGTAGGTACGCAAAAACCAACATTTATATGATTTCAATTCAGTACAATAGGTATTAACCTCACAGGGTCTCAGTTTCTAGTTTTATGCATTGTCAAGGGGAAAGGGTGCTATGTCCTTCTTTCTTTAGATCCGCTCTTGTCGGCTTACCTAACTTCGTCAACCCTGGGAAGCTCATCTTTGAATGTATCAGTAAACATGACCGTCTGACAAACGGCTCGTCCGCATAGACTTGATAATGTAAAGTCACATTCCAAATAAACTGTATTGATAAATAACCAATTATATCATGTTGCTGACTTTAGAAAAAAGGGCACACCTAACCAAAACACAAAACAGAGATAAGAAAATAATAAAAAGGTCTGAAATGTTTAACATTCAATTGTTGGACCTGTAGCGACATCGTTGGGCCTCCGACCAGACGGGTGTTATGTCTGATCTGGGCAACTGCTTGAGAGATGATTTCGTGTTGTTGAACAGTCCGGGGTCAAAAGTGCAGTTGCACTCTAACAATGCTAAACTGTCTAAAATTTCTTTGTAGTAGAATTCCAGTGTTCTGCAACTAGTTTATTCAATATTTTAGATTCTATGCTACAAACTAAATGGGTAATGATCCATTGACCCTCTTTTACAAAGAAATTTTACATACTTAGGTAGAGAGCAACTGCACTTTTGAGCCCTGACTGTACATGATCAAATCTCGCGGAGAACTCTAATTGCGCGATGCAGGATTTCGTTGTTTATTTCCTATGTTCCATAGAGGTCGCTACAGACAATTTTGCATGAAAGGGCAGATGTGTCCATTTTTCTTTGGTCGGCAGTGACGAAGCGTGTAACCCAATAGTTAGGAGAAGTATCGATTAGTGCCTGTTATGACTAGATTAAAGGAGACTACTATTAAACGATATCAAAGATTTATTATGTGTTAAGGTAGTTAAATATTAATATATATATATATGTATGTAATACACTTAGTCTTGTGAAGGTAACAAACAAATGTGCAATATTTCTGCTCAAAGGTTGGTGAATGGTGTAAACGAAGTGGTAGGTATAAAGTTGATTTAACTATATGGAACGTTCTTTTATATCGACAATCGCTTATGTACTCGAAACACTATGTGAATAAATAAATATTTACACTTGAAATTAAGTTTGTAATTTTCAGTTAATTTTAAAATACATAGTTATAATTCAAGTGTTTTAAGTTGGGTAAAATAATAATACAAGCTGAGTCGGCCAACGTAGTTCTGCTATATTATATTATCTAAAGAGTAACGAAGGGTGGGGTGGGAGGGTAAAGAATAGCCTAAGAGTTATTTTCAGACCAACCAAATATACAGAAAAAAAAAAACATAAAAAAATCGTGTTCGCCTCATCGTTTATACCGCGTACATCGAAGGACTGGAACGGTTTGGCTGCTGTGGTCTTCCCGTTCGATTATAATTTAGGTATCTTGAAGGCTACAGTGAATAGGCTCTTTAATAAACTAGTGCGCTTCACTATCAACGATTGCATCACTCGTTTAAATCAATAAAAAAAAAAATCGATCAAGCCGTTTCGGAGGAGTTCGATTAAAGAAGATATTACCTACTTTTTTAAGTTTGTGTTACAGGGTGGACGAAGTACGCCTTTGTCACATTTTTTTTTGTACTGATCGATTGTCGATAAAAAATAACTGTGCACATAATTTTTATCATTATTTTTTTAGAGGCTTTTGGTCATTGGTACATGACAGCCCTATCGTGATATGCACATGAAAAAAAAAATACCTATTGCTAAAAAAAACTCTTACTAAACACTATGTTTGAAATTGCTGTGACTCTCAGTATAGATAGTGCAATTCTTATCTCGTTGTAATAAGGTGTACATTGGAATGGCTGTCACGCGTTCTTGAAATATATAATGCCGTTATAATGATTGAACTACAGTTAAATAACAACCTACGTTGAATATTGATTATAAATGTGATTATATTTTGTTTTAGAGTAGTAGTGTTATATATGACGATACAGATTTAATATTTTGTGATATCCATCGGTTAAGAGTACCCAATCCGTGACGACTTTCCATTCAATCGCTCTTACGTGATTATGAAGTTATTACACATCTTTCTTTAGACAGATATCTTGTGGATACTATCTAGGAATCTAATTCAATAGAATTATTGCAATTACAAAACAAATTTCAAACTCGTTGCAGAATATCAATATAATTTTGATTGCAGAACGATACATCCTAATGATGTAACATTAATGCTACACTGCTACCGTACAAGTTGCAGTTCTTTATTGCATTTTTTTTTTATATTAAATTCTTTAATACAAATTATGTTGATGTATAAACGAAATTGTTGACAAAACAAAATATTAAACGCCAAGCGCAACGCATGGAAAGTATTTGTGAATTAATACTACAAAGATCAAGCTAAATTTTGGTTCAATTTAATTAAGTAACATGCTGAGAAGATGATTTTTTTTCAATAATATATTTTCCTATTTTCTATAATATCAGATTATAACGTAGCTCTATTTGCCACGTGTATAATGGTCACGCTCGAGCTTCATAGCTTTCACTTTATGTTAAATTGGTGATTTTATTACAGAGTAGACTGCAGCTCATTTTATAGTTATTGCCTTTATATATGTGTAGTTATTATATAAAGACAATATTATTATTATTTTTTAAGTATAAATAATAATATACTTATAATGTTAACTCAATTTGTTGCAGCTGCAAATATTATTGTTCCTACTTTATTAGAATTAGGCTTTTGGAATTAAATCATCATTTCTATATCTTTTTACCCTTCCATGACATTGAAGATACCTTTTCTAATATTTTTAAGATATTACTCGCGGTTTAAGTAGGTTAAGTCAATCTAATAATAATGATTTTGTATGATTTATATCTAGTTAGCGAATTGTATATATTCCAAAAATACAGAAATAATTTTAAGTTTTATTATTTGACATAAGATTTTTTTTAAATATCTTTGAAGATTTTTCCTTCTATATGCTTACACAAACATCGAACCCTACAATGCGGGTTGTTTAATAAAAATGTATTATTTTATTTTATTTGAAATGACATTGTAAAAAGAATACTTCAAAAGTATATTCCATAAAAAGCTGAATTTATACTTTGTATTTTATTAAAATTATCCTTCAGGGCGTGGCCCGGTATCACAGCGCGGTTCCTTGGTTAATGTGGTCTTTTTTATGTTAGGTAAAATCATCAAATGACAAATCCCTCCCTTGGGTGGGGCGGGAGATAGTGTCAGACTCTTACTGACTAAAAACCTACCCTGCTCCTTTCATTACCTTCGTCCCAGGGCCACGGGGTTCATTTTCATATAACCCTTGGCCCCAGTAGGCTTCGGCTCTGTTGGGCCCCTACTGTTTGCTGACAACTCCTTGAGGCGCGCGGGAACAGTGCGCGCCGTAAACGACTTGGGCTCGGACCGGTCTGTTATCGGAGGAAGAGACAGCGAGCTACCTATTGCCCGCCGTCCGCGAGCCCGCACCGACGGTGGCCGGAAATCGGGATCGGAATCCCGGCGGCGGTGGCGGCGTGTGCGCCGTTGCCTGATGCTGTCGGCCTCCTCCTTTGCTAGCATTCGCTAGCTACATGCTAGCATCCTTTGCAAGCGGGGCACACCTCGACTGCTCCGCCGTGTCCTCCGGGTGGTCCGCACAGTGGCGACACCACCTGGCCGTCGTCTCTGCACGAATCTTGTACAGGTACTTCGCGAACTTGCCGTGTTCGGTTAGCACCTGCGCCAAGCGGAAGGTGACGCCGTGAGGCCTTTCCAGCCACGCCTCAAAGAGGGGCTTTACTGCCTTGATAGTGGCGTACCCAGCACTAGGTTGCGACAGTCGCTCTCGCCATTTCACCATGAGATCCCGCCGGAACTCTGTCCGCCATGCTGCGCATGAGCCTCTGGCAGGCGTTCAGCCGGGCCGCCGGTCGCTTTCGCAGCGACGGCGCCCACACCGGCGCCCCGTAAAGGGCCATGGACCGAACGATGCCTGCGTAGAGCCTCCGGCAGGAGGCGTCTGTACCCTCGGCAGGAGCCGCTTGAGAGAGGCCCCAGTCCGATTTAAATTGGGAGCCAGACGTCGGGACGTGTGAACTCCTCCTACCGTTAATTGGGAGTTGGGAGGTGGCGCGTTCCGAGGGCCGTGAAAACACATGGCCTCGGACTTGTGCAGTGCCACCTCGAGTCCCAACTGCTCGATCTTCTCTACGACTGTCGCAACCCCGCGCGTCGTCAGTTCGACCGCCGCCTGGTACGATCGTCCCCGCGACAGGACCAGCGTGTCGTCTGCGTAACAGACCACGCTGACGCAGCACGTAGTCGTACCCGATGTTCCACAAGGGCGGCCCTAGTACCGATCCCTGTGGGACACTGCACGACATCTCTCGCCGTTTCCACTCCCCGTGATGACCGGGGTAGATGATAAACCTGTCCGACAGATAGGCCTCGATCACCCCACAGAGGTAGTCGGGCACCCGGTGTTACCGGAGTGTCCTACCATTGCAACTCAAGGGCAGGGAGTTGAAGGTGTTGGCGATGTCTAAAGACACCGCCAAGACACACCTGCCCCGCGACACCGAATTCCCTGTCGTGAGGGCTCGCACACGCATGATGGCGTCCACAGTGGAGCGCCTCCTGCGAAATCCGAACTGGCCGTCCGCAAGATCCGGCGCCTTCCGTGCCAGGTGCGCGACGAGGCGGTCTGCAATTACTCTTTCAAAGAGCTTGCCCACCTCATCGAGCAACACAATGGGACCCTTACTCTTTACCTATGAGACCGACAATAGCAGCTATATGTTCCAGGCCTTGTATGTACAACAAACATTTTCTGAACACTAACATTTCTTTACTCCATGTTATGAATATCGGCCAAAACACAATGCCGTAGCCCTGGCAGTGCCAGTGCCAGTCACCGCGACATCGGAACGCAAAGAGCAACAGTGAAGGAACACAGGTGGGTTTTAGTCAGCCAAATTCTGAGGGCTAACGCGCTGATGTACGCGGTCGTCTGCGCGCGGTTCCATACAAAACTGCACCCATTCTAGAAAGTCGTCTAGTCAGTAGATTGGAGTAATCTGCAATGTAATATAGGTATGTGCTCTCAATTCACTAAGCCAAACTAGGATGGGTCCCGACTGCTACAATTTATGCTGTATTATTGTAATTAATATTATATAGTTAAGTGCAATCGGGTGCAACGACTTTCTTGTTTTAGGGCCTTTTCATGAAAACTCAGTAAAGCAGTCGGGTTTCGATATCACTCTCACAGTAATTACGAATCTAACGACACCTAGCAAACTAAAATCCATCGAGTCGTTCAGGCCGTAGAGCGTGCCAAACAATTATACATACATACCTACCCAAGTAACAAAAGCTTCTATAACCCAGGCGTTTTATCACCAGACAGTGATACAGTAGGCCTATAATGGTAACCATTGTGACTGCTTGTACTATAAAGGTTTTCAAGAGAGTGTTTTGGTTCTTTAAGATTAAAGAGCATTTAAGTTCTAAAATGTAGCTCTTAAAATGTTTATAGGACCATACAAAAGAATCTTTAAAGTATTGCACTGTAACAGATATGAAAAAAGCGATTATAGTACTATTTAGTACTATAGACGACCTTACTGACACTTTTGTGTATTTATTTTGCACTAATAATGTGTCAAAATAACTTTTACAGTACTAGTATGGTAGGAGTATCGTAAACACTATTACAGCATAAATTTGTGCTATAAAAGTACCTTGCACCACCATTACGTAACCTTTTAGCTTCTTATACGCTCCCTCAATATCGCTATGGGGCTAGTTCTGTAAAAGTCATGAAAACTCTTCTATAGTACTAAATTGTACCATAGCGACACCTAGCGCAGTTTTTAAGTAACTTAAATTTTAAATAGCTCTATAAATGAGTTTGTGCTTCTGCTACGAGACTTAAAGTGTGACATATTCGTTTTCTATGCAAATATGGCTGCTGTTTTCTGCCATGATAGCACGTTAGCAGCACGGCTGGAATCAATGTGTACTATAGCAGCTATTTTCGGAACAAGACCTTATTTTATTAATTAAAATTTAATTAAAATACGAAAATTATGAGGGCGCATTGTCAAATTTGAAATCAGCATAATGATTTTATCGATAAAATTATTTTCGCAAGTGCAAGCTATGATAAAGTTACGATTTATGAATGTTTTTTAGTATGTCCTTTTGCAACAATGGCAAATGACATAAAGCATAACTTCCAATCAATATATTTTGTATTCTTGAGGAACACTCAAGATGATACGATTACAATACGAACAAGTGTGATATGAAAGATCACTGGAATCGTTTATGGTGCAAAATAACACTATAAACAGGTTTTGGTTACTTTTATAGTGCAAATTTGTAACATAAATGTTGCAGACAGCAGTATTTTAGTACTAAAAAGCGGTTCTCGACACTTTTACATTTCAACTACAGAGCTGATGAATCACCGTGAGAGCTTTTATATAAAGTTTATAGAATAAATCAGTGATAAAACTAGGGCCTTTTTGGGGTTTTGTAAAAGTTTACAACATCGTTATAGTACTAATCATGAATACTAATTAGCACGTCCTAAATCGTTCTCTGAGCTTTTATAGTACCAAATTTTGCTACTTGGGTACATACTCTCGAAAAACATAACTTTCCTTCTGGCGCAGTCGGGTAAAAATATCATCGTTCATTTAAATGCAAATACATACATACGTTTCTGTAATAAACTTAATAATCATAATTATTCAACAACTAAGCCTTGATAAATTGAAATCCTTTGTAAAACGAAAACTTTGCCAAAAGGCTTTTTACACTGTAAAGGACTATATTGAGGACGAAAAGGCTTGGGATTGGCCTGCTCCAGTACGCACTACAACTGCTGTTATTTTTTTCTCTTTTGTTTTTATTTTCGATTGTGTTTTTTATTATTATTATTTTTTTGTCAATTTGACATAGTTGTTTATTTAATTTTTTTACAATTTGACGTTGTAAATTAGTTTTGAATTTTTTACAATTTGACGTAGTAAATTAGTTTTTATTTTACAATTGGACATTGTAAATTATTTTTATTTTACAATTGGACATATTTTTTTCTTCTTTTTCTTTTAATTAAAATTTAACATTTTCCATTCATTATATTGTAAATGTAAGGACTATGCGGATTGCATTTTTTTCTTTTCTTTTCAGTAATTTTAATGTATGTATGTCTTGCAATTTGAGTATTTTCTGCGGCTCATCCAAATGTCCTGTCTTTGGTATTGTTCGTCAAGTTGTTGAGCTCCTTAGTAGTCCTGAGTTGAGCTTCACGAATACTGACAAATGCTTGCACTGACTGGATAGGTCCACTCAAATCTGTATGGTTCTTTCTTCAAAAGACCATCTCAGACAAATCTGCATAGTTCCCAAGTGATTTGACAATTACAAATGTACTGTATGAACTTTAAAAGAAACTGTGACCCCTGAGTTTGTTTCGGTGTTTCTTCTCAGGGTAGTCAGCTAAAAAACACCGCCCTCATCTAGTTTAAACTGACGAAAAAAAATATTGATGTGTAAAAGTGTTTTTTAAAACCTATTTGCAAAATAAATATAATTTATCATTTATCATTGCGTGTTTGTTCGAATTAGTTACCGTGGCCATGAAAGGCAAAAGGCAACTGAAGAAACACAGTTTTTTTTTGTTATAATTTATCAGTTTGTACTTAGTCTGCATAGTGCCGGAAAAAGTCAAAGGCCTGAATTGATAAGGGGAAGAATTTGAAAACTAATAAAGTTATTACCGACTCGGAAAACTATTAAAGCTATTATAGACTTGAGTATGGTACTCAAGTCTACATACTCGACCATAGGTATCTACGGTATTATCGACTAGACGATAAGTATCTACGTAGGTGCACAATATTAAAGCAGACACTTTTTTTGCGGTGGAAAATCATCCAAATTTGACTTCTTCCGCTCCAGAGTAAAGCGAGATGGCGTGTCAAACTATTACTGAGTAAATCCCCGTGTGCGCCTGAAAAAACGCTATCAATGAGATTGCGTATCGGTAAGTAGGTATTGCTAAATATAAATATTGACAACTGTGACAAATCTGATTTTTAACATACGAGGGTCATTCAATAAATACTTAGCCTACAAAAAGTAAACGAAAATTTTGGAAAAGTGGCAATTTATTTTTCAACATAGTCTCCTTTTAGTTCGATACACTTAGCCCAGCGATGCTCCAACTTTTTTAACCCGTCCGAAAAATAGTTTTTGTCAAACTCTGCAAAATAGGCCTCCGTGGCGGCGATGACCTCCTCATTTGATCCATATCTATTCCCGGCGAGTGATTTTTTCAGATTAGGAAACAGAAAGAAGTCACAAGGGGCCAAATCTGGAGAATACGGTGGATGGGGCAGCAATTCGTAGCGTAATTCGACCAATTTGGCCATGGCAACGGCAGACGTGTGAACCGGTGCGTTGTCGTGGTGAAACAGCACTTTTTTCTTCGCCAGATGGGGTCGTTTTTTCTTTAATTCGGCGTCGAATCGGCCCAATAAATCGGCATAGTAAAGCCCTGTAATTGTTTTACCCTTCTCGAGGTAATCGATGTAGATCACACCTTGTGAATCCCAGAAAACGGTGGCCATAACTTTTCCGGCAGATTTTACAGTTTTCGCCTTCTTTGGAGCACGTTCCCCGGTCTGGATCCATTGTTTTGATTGCTCCTTGGTCTCTGGTGTGTACCAGTGGATCCAAGTTTCATCGACGGTCACAAAACGACGCAAAAACTCCGCTGGATTCCGCTTAAACAGAGCCAAACACGTCTCCGATGTGGTCTCACGGTTGCGCTTGTTTTCCGGTGTGAGTAAACGCGGCACCCATCGCGCCGACAGCTTTCTCATGCCGAGTTCCTCGTGAAGAATATGATGCACTGTTCCTTCTGAAATGCCTACAGTCTCAGCTAGCTCCCGAACCTTCAATCGGCGATCTGCCAATACGAGATCATGGATTTTTTTAATGTTTTCCTCCGTAGCAGCTGTTTTCGGTGCACCTGGACGTGGTTCATCAAAAACCGACGTACGGCCACGTGCAAACTCGTTGAACCAATTCTTGACGGTGGCCATCGATGGAGAAGAGTCACCGTACACAGCATCCAAGCGCTCTTTGATTTCGATGCGCGTTTTCCCTTCCAAAAATAGAAATCGAATTACCGAACGATATTGCTCTTTTTCCATTTTTGTAAAACCGATCGACACGTTCGCTTCCTTAAGTTGTCAAATTAAAACAAATGAAGGGATTGGAATGAAAATTTGAAAAAAGAATTAAAAAAGAATGTGCTACACTGTGGTAAAACTCTTTTGAAACTACAGCGCCCTCTGGCGATGAGGCTAGGTACTTATTGAATGCCCCTCGTACTATTGTGCTTGTGAAAAAGATCAGAATTAAGTTTTTTATTATTAATAATAAAAAAAAACAGTAATTAGGTACCTAAGCATTTTCTTTCATTAAATCGAGAAGAAAGTCCAGTGGTGCTATTCTTTAAGAAAACCAGCGCTGCCGCAACAACGAACATCCAAATAGGATACATTGGATTGTCAACCTAATTTTCTTAAACATTGGATTGTTAATTCAATGTATAGCACCACTGGACTACCTACACGCTGTGCGAATTGGAAAATCACCGTAATCCGAAAAACGTAAATGTGTGCGATGCAAACTATTCTTTTCTTAAAGTCTGCGCTTATTCTATTTTGTATGATCGCGTCTGCCTTTCCACATTTCGACTGCAAACACGATAACAGATAGAATTGTACCAACAGATAGTATGTCAAAAGCCACACGTTCGTCGCTTATCATTATTTTATAGAAAGGTCTGGGTTCGTTGTCGAGGTTGTTCTTTGTATTAGGGATATCGAGCATATCGCGAGTCCACTTGTAGTACTTAGTTGGTAGACCAGCTTCATTTATCCGTTCTGTTATGACTTGTAGATCTTCGTAGAAAGGGAAACCTAAGGAAACAGAGAATAAAATTAATAAGTACGGTCACAGTATGAGGATGAGAGTAATGTTTTTTTTTTAGTTGGGAAAATCATCCAATGATATCTCCGCGCCCTTTGGGCGGGGCTGGAGATAGTGTCAGACTTTTACTGACTAAAAACTCACTCCTGTTCCTTCTTTGCCTTCATACCGGGACCGAACCTTCCTTTCAGAAAACGATCCTTGGCCCCAGTATGAGTAATTTTTAGAGTATGGACGTGAATGGTTATAAAAGTAAGGAACGACGGAATATAGTACATTTACATTTTTAGTGCATTTTGATACAAGTGCAGAAAGTTTGTCATTGCAACTGAGCCGGAACTCACACGAGCCGTAAGCGAGTGTGTTATGTAGCCGAGGGCTGCAGTGACAAATTTGCACGTGTATCGAACGACGTTTTTCAATACACTTACGAAGAAATACTTTCTTTGACAATTACGACGCATTTTTGTTCATTTTGTACCTACTGAAGACAATTTTCCGAAGTTGCTATACATTTTAGTTTTGATTCAGATGGCAACAGGCTATCGCAAGTATTTTTTACCTTAATCACAATGTCTGGTGGAGGCGACGGCGTAGCGTTATAATTACTACTCTTTGGTAGCTTCTAAAGAATTCTCTTGAAAGAATTTTTTCTTTTCACAAATACCAGAAACAGACAGGTTAGATAAAAGTATATAATAGACTTTTTTCCGCGTTTAACCTTTGCAGGTTGAAGGAGAAGCAAACATACCTATACGTTTGCTTTGTTTTTTATATTAGGATGTATAACGGTATACCGATATACATCCTAATATAAATAAAAATAAAAATTCAAATATTTTTAAATTTAGAACACAGATAAATGTTAATCATATTTATTAATTATATTCTCTTCAAAAACACAATTTAAATCATTAAATATTACAGCATTAAAAATTTCCGCCTCTTTGCTTAAAAAAAAAAAATCACCTGACCGTGACAAAATAGGAATGAAAAATCCCTTGTAGTGATAAATTAAAAAAAAGCATGCGTTTGATACATGCCTTGTTGAACCTAATCGTAGTGCGATATGAGCCAGTTTTCGTGTAAGTGTATTGAAAAGATGAATTAACTGCGTGAAAGATGACATATATCAAGGAAGTGGGTTCTACTGTGATAATGGCTAATAGAGGAGTAGGTATGAAAGAGGAAGACATATTGCATGTTATACCTCCTCCTTATCTAATTATTTAGGATAGGCCCAAATAAATTGAAATAAGGCAGAGAAAACAACAGATGCGAGGTGATGGCTTATCCATACACCCACCAAAGCAAGTGCAGATTTGGTTTGATTGACGTCTTTTACCTGATCGCGCAATGTAGGATAAGTAATATGTCCAGAAACATTCGTCCAATATGTCGATCTTGGGGCTATCGTAACTATCTAAGAAATGCTCAGTTATTTTCATTTCGGCATCTGCCTTTCTATCCACTGTTGCGGCGTTTGTTTCAAGGATTATTCCTAGGGCAATAGGTTTAATAATAATATCCATTAACGTGTTGGTTATATAGAAGGATTACTATTAATACACTTACCAAGTCGACTGCTTGGCAACGGATAAGCTCCATCAAAGAATGCTGCTTGTAGCTTGTCATCTGGATTCAGTAGCTGTCTCATGAATACTTTCATTGATGGGGAAATGTGCAAAATCATGCCTGATGAGTAAAGATCCTGCAGAGTTTTGAATTGTGGATAACGTTTCACAGTTGTAAATACTCTGTTGAGGTGACCCTGAAATATTAGATAGCCAGTTTAAAATGCATCTTTCCCATAAACCTGGGTGTATTGTGAGATATGTACTATATCAGCAGAGTTCCGCTACACTACAATTATTGCTATAGGATGGTGCGAGTGACAGCTATCGGATCACACGATCACACAATGTACCTAGCTATCTTTTCTCTCATCATAAAGATGTATATGTTAAAAAGACCTTAGTTAATTTAATTTTACGCTGAATTTAATCCCAGCTTACCTGATAAATGGCCATAAAAAAGATGGAACCCAATAAACAAGTGCTCCTTAAAATTATGAACTTTTTTGATTTCATCGGTGCATATCCAATCATAGTCGTCATCACAGAGTTATAAAGGTAGCTCCAGAATGTCATTGTCTCTGGACCACCCATTGTTTTGTTAATAAACGCTGTGGCCCACATGATGCAACTGATTGCAAATAACACTGCTCCTATCAGGGCCCATAACGATGGAGTGAACAAATTAAATATACCCTTCCAAACCGGTATAATTCCGGGCTTTCTTATTAAAGCACATAGTGTGTCGGTTTTAATGTAGTGCAAGTAATAAATATTTTCATCTGAATATAATGTCATAAATCGTGAATTGAAAGATATGTCCAGCTCGTTACGTATAATACAGCCCAAAGCACCACTTACATTCCCGGGTTGCACGTAACCGTAATGGGCACACTCTATGTTTTCAGAAAACGATAAATTAAATCTTAAATTTGCGAGGATATCGTGCATTACCATTCCGTCCAAACCACAATAGCCATTCGTTAAATTCAAATTCAAGTTCGTGTAATAGTGTATATTCTCACAAGTTTTGATAGATGTGGGATCTCTGCGAAATATACTCGCTGTGACAGGATAACCATCAGCTAGCTTGTGCCCACTTTTCTTTATGGCTTTATATAAGGGTTTAAAATCAGAAGCATTAATTAATTTAATAGTTCTGTCGTATAAAATCCCAGTGGATGGTCTTTTGCCGTTATAAATTACCATCTTTTGTTCACATGCAAAAGGGAATACGACACCAACACGCATGATTTGAAGTTTTTGCCACAGAGTGTTCATTACATTTTCCAAAAATGAAAAATCTTTTCCGTTCATCTTGTCATTCTTGCATTTGAAGTTGCTGTCACCAGTAATGACGATGTACAGCAAAGACCAATTGGATTTAATAAAAAACTTCCAATGAAGAGACTCAACCATCTTCGATGTTAAATATTTTGTGATTATAATAACGTTAGGATTATTATTCGTCACAATAGAATTTATTGTGAGGTAGTCTGTCATGTCCACATCTGTATTTAGTAACAGGACTGATTGATCAGGAAAACTTTTTTGCAGGATACATGTTTTAATTTCAGGGTTGCTGCGTATATCCATGTCAAATAATAATGTTTCTGTATAGTTTTCAACTGGTAATAGAAGCTGACAATTTGTTACTACTGGTGCGAACTTGTACTTTGGTTCTGAGCTTGAAATTAAGAGAAACTTTGTTATGATGAAAAATGCAATGAGCTCCATTTTTATCGTAATAAATCTAAACTTTACAGCACTCTATGTCATGCTTTCTTGATATAGTGAACACTGATACGTTCTTAGAACTTCTTCTTTAATATAGACGTGCTTAGTTCCTACCTACTTGATCATTATCAATACCAACAACAATAAATCAACCTAAAGCGTTTCTTATGTCAATCTGTTAAATAGACAGCTCAAATATGAAATCGAAGATTTCTTTATTGATGAAGATGGACTTATTTGAAAAAGATAATATCTTATTGCTCAGCAAATAACATTACTTACCAATTTGAGTTAACGTTGTTTGAAAACTGTACAACTTAAGATTGATGTTAAACGTAATTTTGTAATCTCATAATTTATGCGTAACCTGCTTGTTTTACAACATTGCGGGCGGCATGTTGAGTTCCGATCGAAACGAAGGATGCTAAGTTTTAATCCTGAACGCTAGTGAAGGATTTATATAGTTAACTCCCAGAGCGTTGCAAAGATTGCATAGATGATTGCTTCCCAAAATCTTTCGCTCCTTACCATGGCTTGGATAACGGCTGGACGTGAGAAGTCAATAGGAAGAAAGGTTGGCTTACACTGTATACTCCACCATATCATCTGAACGATCCGCCCAATCGTAATACTGGCATTTTTTCCCACTGAATCCATAATAGAACAATTTCCTGAAATAACCGTGAGGCTTGGTGAGAACCTGCGTCAAAGGGAAAGTGAGATCACTGAGACGGCTAACGATTTCACAATGAGGAGACTTATCGCCGCGATTATGACTCATCCAGCGCTGGGTCGTGATGGTTTTTAGCTCCGTGCCGCCATAAGATACTAAGGTTGCTAAGTTTTTATTATAGAAACCTAAGTAAAGTGAGGAATTCAAGCCACTTAATACAAAGACAGCTTTATCTCCGTGTTGGACCCTCTACTTTTTACATTATCTGTGAAATAATTAAAAGACAATTTACTAAAACAAACTATTAGAGAAATATAATTTACAGGTTAATTTTAACTATCACTAGACTTGCTTTGAGATTTGAAACAAAATTTACTACGCTACTCGGGACACGGGAATAAACACGACATGTCTTTGTTTCGGATGACTTGAATACCTCACTTCAGTCAGGTTTCTATATTAGCTCCCTCGTAATGCTCGGGACTTAATTGTATAAATCCCTCACTTTGAAATTAAAACTTGGCAACCTTCGTTTCGTTCGGAATTCAACGAAGGAGATGTCAGCAAAACCGTAGGGGTCCAGTAGAGTCGAAGCCTACTCGGGTCATTGATTGTGCGAAAGAGAACCCCGGGGACCTGTAACGTAGGCAAAGAAGGAACAGGAGTGCGTTTTAGTCATTAAAAGCACAGTAAAAGTCTGACACGCCCTGCCGCTCCGCCCAAGGGCGGAAGATGTCATTAGATGAATTTCAACCTAAAAATAGGTAGGTACCTATATTTATGTTTGCATAACTCGATAAAATGTACAGGTTTGTTTCGCGATTTCAGGGCGGATCCGATACAGTTTTTCGTAATGATCAGTATTGTTAGTGTTTTCTTTTATTGTTGTATTTTTATCTATAAACTGTACTTATATACCTAGTTAAAATATAGTACGCAGCATCATCTTTTACGAGAACAGTTCCAACAGCTACCTGAAGGTAATTGCTACTAAATTGGATAGTCCTATATGGAGGTACTGGATACATATTCATCTAAAATAAAATATATATTTTTTCAAATGTATTATGGTAGGTACTACATTTAGTCCTAAGGAACTTTATGTACCAATTTTTTACTGACACAAATATTGAATTGAAATTGAATTGAATTCGTTATTATTATTTAAGTTGAAAGAACCTAGAGGCCTATAACCAACAGTGGACTGTTGGTTATAGGCCTCCCCAAGTGTTGTGACAACGACTGGCCCTAGTATAGCAACTAGCAACCTATGTAGGAAACATAGGTTGCTAGTTGCTATACACAAATAACTAGACCAAACCGTCGACTTATGGGACTCGGGAATGCAGAATGATGAACTTAATTACTCATTATCAAGCCCCAAGCGAACGCCGGCATTCGCACAGCTATTGTCTTTTTATTGTGTCTCTAATTACGGTATTCAAAAGATTAAATCAAAAAGACTTGTAGGCACAGCACGCATTTATTAATTTTAAGAACATAAAACTGAATACAATCAATTAATTACAGAAGTAAATACAGTATAAATATTATATGTTTACATATAAAATAGTAACATCATTATTATTAAAAAAGTTCGATACGCGGTTTACCTGTGTTGTACGACGGCCCATACAAAGTATACGATAGTGATAATTGAGAATTTCTGTTAGGTAAGACTACTGAGAATTTAGCAACGGCCCTGGCTGCTAAAATATTGGCCAGTAGGTAGATGCTCTTAAATCTTTGGGATTGAAACCTTTAAGAGAACAACTGGACGATCTGCACTATTGGCTTCTATCAGTCAAACTGCCTAATTTCCAACACTCTTGAGGTTCAACCAGGTGCAGCTGTATTTCACATGGAGTGCCTGCCTGTCTGACTTACACAATCCAGTTACTGAGTAATATCGATACCCCTTGCCAAGACTGGTTGTTATACTTTCGGGTTTTTAACTGTTGTCAAAGATCCACAAATAACAGCCATGATTAACGTTACTTGAATGTAACCTATGAGGATGAGTCGCCAACAAAGTCAGTAAAAGTCTGACACTATTTCCCGCCCCACCCAAGGGCGGGATTTGTCATTGGATGATTTTACCTACCAAAAAAAAAAAAAAAAACAATGTGTCTGTGTAGATACAAACATGGTTGTTAATAAATTGAAATAATTACTTAAGTAACTATTTGCATTTATTTTTTAAAAAGCTCAACGTAAAGAATTGTTGCTCTCAATTTGTGCGAATTAATAATAATTGCCGTAGTTTCGCCAATTCAGTAAGTTTTGTTTACTTCTATTGTGGATCTTTTATGAATAAATTATTATCAACTTTGTTAAGATTTTCGCTTGTATAGCTTTTTCTTAAGATATTTCCCTCTAGTCATCAACATTTCAGCCACGAACACGATCACAGAAATAATTGTACCAATGAATAGTATCCCAAAAGCTACAACAATATCTTTTAAATTTATTTTAGTAAAAGTCCGTGGTTCGCTGTTTTTTCCAATTACCATTTTTGGGATTTCAAGCATTTGCTGAGTCCATTTGTAGTAAATATTTGGTAATC
Organism: Leucania comma; assembly: GCA_958295575.1. Lineage (NCBI taxonomy): Eukaryota > Metazoa > Arthropoda > Insecta > Lepidoptera > Noctuidae > Leucania > Leucania comma. The sequence goes on along the minus strand of OY282480.1, from coordinate 11,443,602 downwards.
CAGCTTCATTGAGACGTTCCGTGAAAATTTGGAGTTCTTCGATGAATGGAAAACCTAAGGAAAAGAAACGCCTTAGTGCATTAGTGATGCTGAGTCTCGTTGCTAAAACTCTAGACTTCATTATTGCTGTGTTTAGCAATACACAGTAGAAAATAATCAAATACACTTCTCCTAGTGAGGCAGAAAGCCAGATCACCTATAGGCTGCCTGTCCACCTGAGTGGAGCGGACCAAAGGAGTAATATGGAGCGGAGTTGCGAACTGTGTCTGTTACCACAGCGGAACGAGGCTGCGGATTGAAGTGAGAAAGCAATGCAGAGCAGTTGCAGACTGTTTTAGCTATAATTTTTTATAGCACTCTCCGCTTCTTTTCTCTGCGTCCCCGTTTCGCTTACCTGCTCCATTGTCCCGCACCGCTTCCCAGTTTTGTATGAATTTTTAAACTAATTCGTACTCCCTGTCCAGCGAAGAGGAGCGGAGATTTTGTGCAATACTATTGGTTAATATTTCTCCGTTTCTTCGCTCCGCTGCTTCGTTCCACCCCTGTGGACACGCAGCCTTACACCTCCATGCGACACTCGTGCGTGAGCGAGAACTGTTGGTACCAGATACCACAGTGGCAACCCGGCGAGCCTTTGAGGAGACCGTGTGGTATCTCTGCCTCAACAACCCTAAACGCAACGGTGTCCCAAAACATCATCTTTTGGGACACCTTCAGCCAGTGGGCCGCTCGTGGAGGCAATTCATGATGGATAGCGACTATTTACAAAGTTCCCATATATGGAAAGGGGTTTTATCAAAATAAAGTACAGAAATGAGAAAGCCAAGACTAACACGTATTTCCTTCTGCGATGCAGTAATGTGAGCGAAAGAGGTAGTGGAAAGCGTATGAGAGAGGCAATCCTCACGCCCTAGTCCGCAGTCGGTGCTCCAGTAAGGCCCTATGCGTCGGGAGTCGTAGGGCGATTCCCGGCCATCGTAGGCGTGGGCTTGCAATGGCAATGGAGCAATGGTTAGCGCACCGTCGGTAAGGACCAAGCCTGGATCGACGCTGCGTGGTGTGCCACTCGCACCTCAAAGAGTTGACAGCATAATTGACGAGGGCCGCTAAGGCTAACATTTGTCTGTGCTGCGGGATTGTTCAAAAAAGTTACCGCACCCTGGAATACAAAGGGCTACTAAAGGATCACAATTGGGTTTTAGTTAGTAACAGTCTGACATCCCCTTTCGCTCCACATAGAAGGAGTTATTTTAGGATTTCCCACCACAACAAAAAAAAACAAGGTTACATTTAACTTAATGTGAAATCCGACGGGTTTCCCAAATCAGCTTTTTAGTAACAAAACTGATTTTGGGACCCAAATCATTATTATCTGGTCAAGCATAGCTAACCGCCACAAAATGAAGTACTTTACCTGGACGAGTAATGAAGGATAAGTAATATGTGTAGAAACATTCGTCCACTATATCAATAAGAGGCGTTCCGTCATTGCCTGAGTACTGTTCGAAAATTTCCATCAAAGCATCTGCTTTCCTGTCTACAGTTGCAGCGGATTTATATTGCAATACGACTTCTGCAATATATACAATTTATTTTTATTATTGTGTAGGTTGGTGCTAGTATTCCATAGTGAAATTGATCATTAAAAGCACTACTATCTAGGCAATACAATACACAATGTTATGCTACAATAGCCTTCTTTACCCAACTTACCCAAACGATCACGATCACCATCTATCAATTTAGTTCGTTCAAAGAATGCCTCTTGTAACTTATCGTTGGGGTTCTGAATTTGCCTCAAGATATCGTACATTGAAGGAGAAGTGTATAAGGTAGCTCCAGAATAATAAAGGTCCTTCAGAGTTTTTATTTGTTCAAATCGTTTCACTGTTGTGTACACTCTGTTAATATGTCCCTGAAATAATGCATATTTTAAAGGAGAAATTTTGAAACGTAAACATTCTTAAAAGTGTCAAATTATGAAAATATTTAACTTACCTGATATATACCCAGAATAAAAATAGAACCCAGTAAGCATGCGCTCCTTATCATTAGTAATGTCTTAGTTTTCATTGGTGAATATCCAATCATTGTTGAGATCACAGACTTGTGAAGGTACCACAAGAATGGCATTGTCTTTGGACCAGTCATTGCTTTGTTGACCATTGCCGCGGCCCACATGATTCCACCGATTGCCCATAACAGCGCACCTATCAGGACCCATAATGATGGAGTGAACAGATCATACACACCATGCCATAGTGGTATCACATCAGCTTTTTTTATTAAAGCACACAGTGTATCGGTTTTAACATAAGTCAAGTAATAAACTTCTTCATTCGAATACAAAGTCATAAATCGTGAATTGAAAGATATATCCAACTCCTTCCGAGAGATACAGCCCAATGTGCCACTAAGATATCCAGAAACTCCATAACCGTAATAGTTACATTTTTCATCTTTATTAAATATATTGTGAAATTTTAAATGCGAGAGGATGTCGTGCATTACCATTCCATCTATACCACAATATCCATCTGTTATGTTCAAATCGAAATTCACGTAAAAGTGTAAATTCTCACAATCTTTGATAGCTGTTGGATATCTGTAGAACATGCTCCCTTGTATCGGATAGTCTATATTAAGTTTTTCGCCACTTTTCTTTATGGATACAATTAAGTCTTTGTCGTCGGTAGCGTTAATTAATTTAATAGATCTGTCGTATAATATCCGAGTGGATGGTCTTTTGCCGTTATAAATAACCATCTTTTGTTCACATGCAAAAGGGAATACTACACCGACACGCATGATTTGAAATGTGTGCCACAGAGTGTTCATTAAATTTTCTAACAATAAAAAATCATTTGGATTCATCTTGCCATTCTTACATTTGAATTTGCTACCATCGGTAACGACAATATATAGTAATGACCAATTGGATTTAATAAAAAACTGCCATAGAGTAGAACTGAACAACTTTGTTGTAAACAATTTGGTTACTATAATGACGTTAGGATGCTTACTTGACCTAAATAATTCTCTTGTGACATTTGCTTGAATGTCTACATCTTGATTTAGTAATAGGACTGGTTTTTTAAACAGACTTTTTTTCAGGATGCATGTTTTAAATTCTGGATGAGCATGTGGATCCATGTCCAAAAATACTGTTTCTGAATAGTTTTCAACTGGTAAAAGTAACGGACAATTTGTTACTACTGGTTCGAATGTGTACTTCGGTTTGGAGCTTGAAATGAATACAATAAACGTTGTTAAAATGAGGATTGCTAGCAACTTCATTTTTCTCTATCAAAACCAAACTAAGCACTTATTTCTTTTCGCCTAGTTTTGAGCAAATTGTTCACTCTACTTCTATATCATTTTGATTTAGCTTCACTAACAATTACTAGGAAAAACTCGTTTTAATATGGACGTGTACTTGATCATTATCAATATATCTACCGACCTTAATCATTCTAAAACGTTTACTACTTCAATCTGTTAAACTTGTGACAGTACAATATGAACTTGAATATTTAATTATCGATGAAGTTGTATACTTTAGAATAAATACAACGTTTTATCTATAAGTAAATATGTAGATGATATACAACTAAAACATATTTGTAAAGGTTCCTTGAAAATCTTTAATTAAATAGTAACCAATTATTTTACTGCCAGAGTTGATATTTAAAAAAACCATACTCATTTAGAAAAATAGGGTTATTCCATATGTAGAGAACAGTCTAAAGTGTTTACAAAGGTGAATGCAGTAAATTCAATAAATTCTGGACAAGTTTGCCAGAATGTACTGAATGTGCTGCCTTTTATTTAAAACTTATGGCCTGACCTGGTTTTACTCGGGCTATAAATACATACTGGTAATACTTATGCCTATGTGGAATAATATACCGTACAAATGGCAAAAAAAAACTCAAATATGCAGCTGCGCAATGTTTTCGTTGTACCTACAGTCTCACAAAAGTCGCACTCTCTTTTTATTTTATTAAATGATTGTATAGTCTAGCAGAGGCGGCTGTAGGCTTCAAAGCGCCCGTGTGCAATCAATACTTGGCGCCTTCTAGTAGTCATGCGAATAACATGAAATTACTAGGAACTAGAAGAAGAGCCATGTTTTTTATTTTATTAAATGATTGTATAGTCTAGCAGAGGCGGCTGTAGGCTTCGAAGCGCCCGTGTGCAACCAAAACTTTGGTGCCTTTTAGTAGTCATGCGAATAAAATGGAATTACTAGGAACTAGAAGAAGAGCCATGTTTTTTATTTTATTAAATGATTGTATAGTTTAGTAGAGGCGGCTCTAGGCTTCGAAGCGCCCGTGTGCAACCAAAACCTTGGTGCCTTCTAGTAGTCATGCGGACAAGATGGAATTACTGGGAACTAGAAGGAGGGTTATGTTTTTTCGAGTGTCTGTATGTGTTTGGCACGCTCTAGAGCCTAAATAATAGTAGATGTAGTAGTTTAGCTTGAGAGGTGTCAATAGATTCGTTTTAATTGTGAAAATGACACTGGTATATCAGAATTATAAATATTTAGGTGTAATTTTCGTGCCCAAACACGTTTTCAAAAATGGTTTTTTCAATACACTTACTCGAAAATTGCCTCTTATGTATATCACCCGCGTGCTTAAAGTCGGTCCTGTAGTCTAAGTATATCTCCTTACAAATAATTATAAAGGTCACAGCTCATTAGAGCCACCCGGCACCCACTCCGCACCACCTCGCCTCCTGCGGCTAGTATTCTTCATATGAATTTGTATGAGCATGCGCTCACTACATCCACTCCGTAGCGTAACCAGAGTGCCTAGTGTGAGTTTCTTTTACGTAAACGCGATCGACACGTTAATGACGTTCGGCGCACCGATTGGCCTACTCGAAGCTCTTAGCCAATCAGAGAACCAAACGCGGTAAACATTTCGATCGCGTTAACGTAAAAACAACTCGCACTCAGCACGCAGATCGCCTCGGTCGTAAGTTGATAAGATAGATTTAGATTTATTGTATGCTAACCTTGTTTAGGGCGCGTTTGTGGAGATTATTTATTGGATCGTTTATTTATTTAATCAGAACGACCAAATGGCAAAATTTAGGTACACTGATAAGATACAAATTACGCAAAGCACATAGTCGGGGTAGATGGGGGAAAGAGGACAAAAGGAGAGAAATCAACAAGACTTGTAAACACAGCATGCATTTATTAACAATACCTTAATTTATAACATTCTATTTATATTAAGTAACGGTCACACACATTTAAATTGATGTATTAATCAAACATGATTAGATTTATTCTATTTAAACAGAAAGTGCATAACGTTGTATGTCACACCGTGATTATACTTGTATCTGTAACTTAGTGCACTAGTTAAAATACATAGGTAAATTTATTTTGAAAATAACGATTGTCGCCTATTTAGTTTCACGTGTTGACGTCTAGCTAACCTTATCTCGGCTGCGAACACAATAACAGACACCATTGTACCAATAAATAATATTCCAAAAGCGACCCGTTGGTCACTTAACGTAATTTTCGAGAAAAGACGTGGTTCTGTGTCAATATCAGCCATGGAATTGTGGATTTCAAGCATTTGTTGAGTCCATTTGTAGTACATTGCAGGTAAGCCAGCTTCATTCAGACGTTCTGTGAATACTTGAAGATCCTCGTAAAACGGGAAGCCTAATAACAAAGAATAAAATGGATTGAAACATGTTTCAGGATTAGGGTTGCATGTAAATGAAAAATCGAAACGAAATGAATTACGATATTTGTTTGAATTTACCTGTTCGAGCAATGTAGGTTAAGTAATAAGTGCGGAAACATTCTTCCACTATGTCGATGAGAGGATTTCCGTTCTCGTCTGAGTACTGCTCGAGAATTGACATCTCGGCATCAGATTGTCTGTCGACAGTTGCTGCGAATGGATGTCGCATGATTACTCCTGAGGGCGAAATATTAAATTATTTATGTGCTTTTACTAGCTTTTAGGATTACGTGTTGGATTGGGTACTAAGATCAAATACAAATGCTCTAAGCGCTCTAGCAAATGCTCTATTCAGGGAACTATCCTAGTTCGATCCTTGTTTTCAGTTCTCAATTTTCCCGATTGCTCTTGTTATTTAGCCTTTCAGTTTCAATACTTTTGCGCCAACCACAATAAAAGTCTACACTCATCTTATAACGGCCACCTTGAATGTCTTACTTATCGTGTATTCTCCCTTTGTTCGCGTTATTTCTTTGAATGCGCTCTCTCAGAAGATCAGGAGTCCAAAAAACCAATAAATCATTAAAAAAATCATTTTCGCGAGCATATTCGTAAGAAGTTGTAGTAGTATCATTCTAGCGTTAATGTTTCTGAATTGTCTGTTTCTTTGTATTGTTTTATGTAAATCATCACCCAAAGGTTGAGTGGTAGAAAATGCCTAACCTGTCAAAAAAATGATGGTTATTGCACATTCCCAAGTGTAGATCTCTATGGAGCAGAATGCTCAAGAAACTCCATGGACACTCTTTACAATCATGTTGTGTACTCGTATTACAAATATCTCGATTACATGGTTCTTGTTGCTGCACTACTAATTTAGTATGTGAGAATTGGAAAATAAATGCTTTATGATATCAATAGATTCTTTCCAATCCTAAAGCGTGATAGAAGAATAGGTGCTTGATGATAAATTGTCACACACAGGGAGGATGAAACGGCTGGTGGTTAGGGACATGAACCATTTGCGACTAAGAAGGCAGCAAATATCTTGACTTGAGATTTTGTGGTGGGAGAAGCTCCCACCACCCATAATTCCGTACATTTTGACATGCTCGAGCAACCCCCCCCACCGCGAGAATCTCTAGTCAAATTATTTGCCGCGGTTCACTAATGTTTCGCCAAAACTCCATTGACAAATTTTTAGTTTACAACCAACGTTTCGTATACTATTTATTTTACAAACGATTCGTTCTGTAAACGTTTCATTTTACAAACTCTCGCTTTATAAACTGTTATTTGGCAAATGCTTTTTTTGATAAATGGTTCGGATGATATTTAATCATTTATACATTATTCGTTAAATATTATGTTTTTTTTTTGTAAAACTTACGTTTATCTAAATATCATTTTATAATACATTTTCTAACCGATCACGACTAGGGCTTTCAATACCGGTATTCCGGGATCCCGTAATACCGTGATTTCGGATATATTTTGGTATTACAAAAATTAGTATATTTTATTACGATTTGTGATAATAAGTAGTTGGAAATTGTATTATGTGTTATAATTTATGATGAGATGTTACTCTCACACTTATTTTTGCAAGTGCAAGTACCAACTATCATGTTTGGCTCTCCTTTTCACGCCGAGCGAGCCACAATCGTGGTGATAAGTCTCCTCTTTGAAAAGTGACTGGAGATGTGCCATGGCGTCCTCTCTTTTCACATTATACAGGTCCTCACCTGGTATGGCGAGTTCGGGAGGTTCTTGTTTCAGTCGAAAGAAACGCCCAGGTGTCAGGCATCACCCGGAGAACACGGTGGAGCATACGGTGTAGGTTTTTTTTTTTTTTTTTTTTTTTTTTTGTGGTAGGTAAAATCATCCAATGACGAATCCCGCCCTTGGGTGGGGCGGGAAACAGTGTCAGACTTTTACTGACTAAAAACCTACCTTTCCATTCCTTGCCTTTATCCTGGGGCCTTTGGTGACAGTCTCACATAACCTTTGGCCCCAGTAGGCTTCGGCCCTGCTGGACCCCTACAGTTTGCTGACAACTCCTTGAGGCGCGCGGGAACGGTGCGCGCCGTAGACGACTTGAGCTCGGACCGGTCTGTTACCGGACGGACGGACAGCGAGCTACCCATTGCCCACCGTCCGCGAGCCCGCGCCTACGGTGGCCGGAAATTGGGATCGGAAACCCGGCGGCGGCGGCGGCGTGTCCGCCTTTGCCTAAGGCGGTCGGCCTCCTCCTTTACTAGCATTACTGCTTCGCAGAAGGAGGCGACCGCCTGCCACTCCTCCTCGCTCCGGAGCATGGCTTGAACCAAGCCCCGGCGCGAGAGATCGCCGCCGATCGCCCCCACGAGGACACGGCGCTGCTCTTCCCAAGCGGGGCACACCTCGACTGTGTGCTCCACCGTGTCCACCGGGCGGTCCGCACAGTGGCGACACCCGGGCGTCGTCTCCGCACGAATCTTGTACAGGTACGGACCGAACTTGCCGTGTTCGGTCAGCACCTGCGCCAAACGGAAGGTGACGACGCCGTGGGGCCTTTCCAGCCACGCCTCAAAGAGGGGCCTTACCGCCTCGATCGTGGCGTGCCCAGCACGAGGTTGCGACAATCGCTCTCGCCATTTCACCATGAGATCCCGCCGGAGCTCTGTCCGCCATGCCGATACGGTGTAGGTGTGCACCGTTTGAGTGTAGCACCACCGTATAAAGAAAGAAAGAAAGAAAAACATTTCGTATCTTCGTGAAGGGGTTAGGCAGCGGCGATCTATCGTGCCGGGCCTTGAGTCAGGCCATAGTCCGGAGTGAGAGGGAATGGGATGCTGTCTTCCGGTCCTTCAGCAATAATGCTAGCAAAGTAGATGGTCACAAGCGTAAAAGAACGGACATCTTCATTCCCCAGCCGCCGCGACAAGAGATGCTCTGGGCGTCGGGAGTAGTAGGGCAATTTCCGGCTACCGAAGACATGGGCTTGAAAACGACGAGCGCACCGTTCTCCCGTGCGTTAAGGACCTAGTCTAAGTCTTCGAGGGCCCTACACGCCCTTCCACGCATGCCTCTAATAGATGTAAGCAAAACCGTAGAGCCCCAGCAGGGCCGATGCCTGCTAGGGCAACAAAGAATTTCCAAATAGAAAACCTGCAGTCCTAGAACGCAAAGAAAGAAACACAGGTGGGTTTTAGTCAGTAAATGTCTGACACGCCCTCTTGCTCCACCCTAGTGCGGAAGAAGTCCCAGCCCAAAAAGATCTGTTGCGCATCTTAAGCCGATTCCCGAAATTAAGCCGTATTCAAAGCAAAATAACATTTTGCTTTGAATACGGCTTAATTTCGGGAAGTGAAATTGAATTTCGGGAAAGTGAATTTCGGGAAGTTAAGTGTGGACGTCAGTGTTTCTGCTTTTGCTTTTTCGTTTTTTGACATCTATTTCCGAATGTTATTTTACAATTGTTAGTTTTCGTTTTTTTTGCAGTCGAATTTTGCATTTTTTTGTAAAAAGCTTTTAATTTTTCACTTGTAGTTAATATGGGATTGGTACATTAACTGTGCAGTAGTAACAGCTCAAATTAAATGTGTTAACTGATAATTTACCTAAGGTACTGACAAAATACCCATAATTACTTGAATTATCTAAAGAATTATCACGGTTTTATAACTTAAAACACGACAAAAAGAATTATTAAAATTGGTCCTTAAAAAAAAATTGAACATAATTAATGAATTGAGGAGTGAACTTTAAACATCTTCGGTACCCCTTCAGAGCGTAAAGGCGTTATATTACTCGCATGTAATGAAATTGTATTAACAGTAAACAGAAATGCGATTTCAGCATTTGCTAAAGATTTTCTATTTATTGGAAATCGGTTATTTTCAGAAAGTAACTGTATTATAGACGGATTTTAAAATAAAAACACGTATTTTACTGGTTTTATCAATGTCGTGATTGAACTAGCGTTCAATACCGTGATCACGGTATTGATACCGGTATTCATACTAATACCGGTATTGATACCGGTATTGAAAAAATTCCGGTATTTGAAAGCCCTAATCATGACGGTATTGTTTTGCATAATTATACTGAACTACCTCCCTAAACTTGTTGTTGCACTGACATACTAATTAGACGTGAATCATTTTGTTATCAACGAGTACAGTGTTTTATTTAGTAATCATGCTCTCCTGAGTGGATTTATGGGTGGAAAGAAGATTTCTCTTTCCTCTTTGTTGCCTGACGACATGCAGCATGTAAGAAGGTGTCCAGCATGTAAGCAGGCATACAGCATGGAAGCAAGCATGCAATATGCAGCAAGCATGCAACATGCAGCAGGCATGCAACATGCAGCAGGCATGCAAGATGCAGTAGGCAGGCATGCAGCATAGAAGCAGTCATGCAACATGCAGCAGGCATGCAGCATGCAAGCAAGCATCTAACATGCAGCAGGCAAGGAGCAAGCATGCAACATGCAGCATTCAAGCATGCATTCAAGCAAGCATGGAACATGCAGCAGCCATGCAGCATGTAAGCAAGCATACAACATGCAGCATGCAAACCGGCCTTCAAGAGACAGTAAGCATTGTTTCTGTCACGGCTCCGGCGCTGCGGGATTTGGGCGGCCCCACGCGAGTTATCGTCACAGATGATTTTAACGCTCACCACCGCGTGTGTCTTCAAACCACCTGCTCCTCAGCTCGTGGGACGCCCTACCCCACCGTACCTACGCGGTTTTGAGTTACACTCTAGGGGTAGGGCAGACAAGACTGTGTGAAGTCGGTTTTGCGGCGACGTCACTAAATCGTTTCTGTCACTAAATTTTTTTGCGCAACATATTGGCTTTTAATAACACTATTTTAATTTAACATTGAAAATGCTACCAAGTAACCGTCTATATATTTGTGACAGTTCCGTAAAATATTGTTTCGGTGTGGAAAAATATGGCAACTGAAAAATTTTCAAAAGAGTCTTCGGCCAATCGCAAAAAGTTATTTTATAAATAATATAATATTTAATAATAAATTTAGAATAGTTTTAGGTTAAAATAAAATTCGAACAAAAAGATCGGAAAAGTCATTGATTACCAAAAAAAAACACTGGGTTTCGGGTAGCCTACTAAAAGTATACAAAACATTATACAATTCCAAACGTTGTGTTATGAGATAAAATGAATAAAAAATTAATCGTTTATCGAATGACACGTTATTAAACAAAAGTTTATTTGGTGATTTGTTTGTAAAGTAAACTATTTGGAAAACTTGTTGTTGTATAATAATGAAATAGCGAACCATGTTTTTGCCAATCGTTGGTTGTCAAATGAAAATTTGTATATCAATTTTTGGTGAACTTACAGGATACCATTTGCCGCATACTGTACCACATTTATTTCTCAAAAACAGTAAATTGAATACTTACACTACTGGAGCATGTTCTTGATTTCAACTTACCAATGTTGAGACAGCAAAATTGTCATTAGATATTCGCAATAAATGTAAATATTACAATACGACTACATATTTTTAAGTAGTTACCAACTTACCAAGACGATCACGAGGTATCAAATGAACTCGATCAAAGAATTCTCCTTGTAACTTGTCTTCCGGGTTTTGTACGCTTTTCAGGATATCCATTATTGTATCAGATGTATAAAAAGCAGCTCCTGAATTATAAAGGTCTTTTAAATTTTTAATAGTTGGAAAGCGTTCCACTGTTGTGTACACTTTGCTTATGTGCCCCTGAAATATAAAAATAATTAATTTTATTAAAATTATTTATAATTTTTGTGGATATTGGAAAATAATGAACTTACCTGGTATACAGACAAACTAAAAATTGATCCTAATAAGCATGCGCTCCTAATCATTAGCAATGTTCTGGTTTTCATCGGTGAATATCCAAGCAAAGTTGCCATCACAGAGTTGTAAATGTACCACCAGATTGTCATTGTCTCTGGACCAGCCATTGTTTTATTAATCATCGCCGCGGCCCACATTATGCCACCAATAGCCACTAACACCGCACTTATCAAGGCCCATAACGGTGGAGAGAACAAATTGAAAACCCCATGCCAAAGTGGTATAACGTTAGGTTTCTTTATTAAAGCACATAATGTGTCTGTTGTAACGTAATACAGGTAATAAACTTGTTCATTCGAATACAAAGTCATAAATCTTGAATTGAAGGATATGTCCATCTCGTTACGACTGACAGAACCCAAAGTACCGCTTATATTGCCATCAATCCCAGAACCAAAGAAGTTGCAGGATTCACTTTGACAAAAAGATGCATTAAATTTAAAATGTGAGAGGATGTCGTGCATTACCATTCCATCTAAACCGCAAAATCCAAGCGTTAGGGTTAAATTGAAATTCACGTAAAAGTGTAAATTCTCACAATCTGTTATAGATGTGGGATATCTATAGAATAAGCCTGCTATCATGGGATAGTCATGAGCTAGCTTTTCACCACTTTTCTTTATGGCTAGAAACAAGTCATCATAATTAGTAGCATTAATTAATTTAATAGATCTGTCGTATAAAATCCTAGTGGATGGTCTTTTGCCGTTATAAATAACCATCTTTTGTTCACATGCAAAAGGGAATACTACACCAACACGCATGATTTGAAATCTGTGCCACAGAGTGTTCATGACATTTTCCAATAATAAAAAATCTTTTGTATTCATCTTGCCATTCTTACATTTGAATTTGCTGTCATCTGTAATAACAATATATAACAAAGACCAATTCGATCTAATAGAAAACTTCCATTGAGCGGACTCAATTATTTTCGTTGTTAAATATGTTGTCTTTATAATGATATTAGGATTATTATTCGTTACAAGAAAATGTCGTGTGATATTGTCAGTCACATCTATATCTGTATCTAGTAACAGGAGAGATTGTTTGGATATACTGTTTTGCAGGATACATGTTTTAAAATCTGGGTGAGCCTGTACATCCATGTCGAAGAATACTGTTTGTGAATAGTTTTCAACTGGTAACAAAAGCGGACAATTTGTTGAAATTGGCGCAAACTTGTACTTCGGTTCGGACATTGAACTTGCGAGAAACGTTATTATGATAAGGAATGCAAGAGACTTCATTTTTATTATTTTACATGTAAATCTAAATACTACTGATCAAATCGTTCACTTCACATCAATTCTGTCTTGATGTGTTTTCACTAGCGAGTTCCAGGAAGCTTTTGCTTTAATGTAAACCTGTACATTATCCTAATCGATATCAATAGATACTAAAGGTACAGATAAAATTAATCAATCTAAAAGGTTTGTAACCTACATTCTCCAATCTGTTAACGTGTGACAGCATTATTTGTTCATGTCAATTGATGAAGATGTAGAAATGTGAAAAACTACTAGTTTTATGCTCTTTTAACTAACAGCTTTTAGCAATTTCATTTATTTATAAATAATCAAAAAATGAAATGATGATAATGCAACAAGAAAAATTAAAGAGTTTAAAATAATTTAACGATTACATTTTATTTTCAATTAAAAAGTTATATGATCACTTTGTTATCTGTCCGTCTATGAAGTCTCTTTTTCTGAGGAACAAGAGATATATTAAATGCTAAGGTAGTCGTTTTCTTAGATGAGTGGGAAGCCCAAATCAACGAAATCGAAAACCTACCCAGGCTACGCGATTTCATTTTGCGATTCTCTCAATTCTCAAGACCGGAAAGTGATTATAGTACATTATGATACAAGTGTGTAATGTTGGTGATTACCGCTGAGGTGATATTGAGATCCGAGCCGAAGGCGAGGATCTTAAGGGAGCCAAAGACGGTAATCACTAATACTCACGTGTATCATACGACGTTTTTCGACACACTTGTGAAGAAAAATAACTGAAGACATTTTTATAATGTAAAATAATTAAACCGTAAAACTGAACTTTTTGTATTATGGCGGCAAAAAAAGAAAATATTGTGCACGTATTTTTTTTGTTAATATTTTGACTTGGATACCAAATCCTTTGAGCCATGTCTTTGTATGAATAGATAGTTCATTAGTACCATTAGAATGCGGATGCAACACATTCTAATTTTTTTTTTCTGCGCGGTCTTCTAAAATGGCGACCATAGACTAGCAACTCTAGCTCTTGCTTTAAAAAGATAGTCCAATGAGGTTGCTTTCAAACAAAGAAAAACCAATAATAATTTATTGAATGAAAGATTTATTTTTAAACATAAAATAGTTTATTTAAACACGAAATTGCGTGAAATAAATAAGACTTATTTAGGCACGCAACTACCTAATGTTATTTTTTTTTTAATAAAACTATTTTTGAGAACAAAGAGGTTTTAACTACATTACCGCACTAGTGCGTAATGGTAATCAAAATGTCACAGTTTGGTTATGAACCCCTTTATATACCTAAGTGCAGTGCAATTACAGCCACTTTCTGAGCAAGTGTGTCGAAAATTTTTATTTATATTGTAATTTTAACAAAAATAAATAAACAAATATCGAAGTATGAAGAATCTTAATATGTGGTTTAACAACTCAGTCACATCATTAGTCTTTCCGAAAATACTACAAGCACCTTAATTTATCTAGATAGAAATCTATATGAAATTACAGACCTATTGCTGCCAATTATCAGTTTTTTCTAAAAGCATCTAGAAAGTAATTTATAAATCCCTATATAAGTCGAGGAGCCAGAAGGCATTTCGTAAACAGATGACGATAATAATTAATTTGGCTAGGCACAGTATTTTTAGACTATTCTATAAAATATCAAATGTTACATGTTTTTTTTTGTCACAAATGTCACATGTACAGTTTATATGAGTTAGATTCCATATAAACTATATGAAGCTTTCGACTGAGTAGATGTTTGAATTTTGTTAAAATTATTTTGAAAAATATAATGTAATGGGTAATGCAAATTGAATAAAAAACAATTGGAAGACATAACACCAATATACTAAATCTCGACTATAAATATTGACTAAAAAGTTAGGTAATTAAATATGGTGTACCTCAAGGTGGTGGGAAAGGGCCATCCTTCTTTTCCCTGAACATAAATGATATTTGTTGACGATATCACAGTAGTAATTGAATTAAAATGAAATAAATATAATAATAAGTGTCTAATACGGTTTAACAATAGGCGCCTTCGAATTAGCCGCAAAGTGACACGCTGCTTTGTTAATGCATATAAATAAAAAACGCGCGACTACAGCGCGACAACCGCACTTCGGTCGCGTACCAGTTCATTGACGACTAGGGACAAAGAGCACGTGGTTCTTGATCAACTCTAAATATGAACGAAAATCAATCAATACGTCTATTTGCATAATACAGGTAAGTATATAAAGGTGTTACATGTAGGTATTACAGATACGCTGTACTATGACAAAATAAGGTGTGCAAATTTATTATTTAATTTTAGAATCAGATTGAAGTATTTATTGACTCATAGTTATCCAGCGTAATATATATGTAATTCTGAAATTTTTGACTACAGTAGCCTTTTCTTTATGAAATTCAGTTTGATAGTTTACACAAAATAACGGCAATCTTTTCTTAGATTTCTTTTTCACTCACTCTAGAACCTTATTGACTATCCGTTCTACGAGCAATGTGCCCTGCCCACACTACCACTTAAGTTTGGCAATTCTTTGGGCTATATCGGCAGACTTTGGTCGAAACTACGAAAATATTCATTCCTGATGCGATCACGCAAGGAAACTCCGAGCATTTGGGTGACTGTAAGTCTTCTGTTGAGACTGGTATATTATAGGTTGATTGATTGAGTTTTGGTTGGACCGCCAATAGAGGCGGAAGAAGGCTGATAGGTTGAAATCAAATACACTTGAATGTGGAGCACACATTTATTAATAATTTAATACATAAATAAATTTTCATATTTTGGTAGGTTACATAAACATGACTAGACTAATTATCAAACATGAGTTCAAAAACACAATGTCACACAAAAACAGTCATGTCGTCTACACAGTGCTTTCAAAAATGGGTGAAGGCACAGCATACGCAGTGCAATTGGAAACTCGCTGATAAACCACAAATAAATACTGAAAACGTGCAACAATAGAAAAAAAAATGTACAAAAAAAGTTAATTTCATTCTATTTTATAAATTTAAATTTATGATTCTTACACTGTTTCAAACGTTGCTGCCGACCTATCCACATTTCAACAGCGAACACGAGAAGAGACATAATTGTACCAACAAATAGTATCCCAAAGGCCACACGTTGGTCACTTAACTTTATTTTAATGAAAGCCCTCGGTTCACTATAATTCTCGCGTCCCCGATTTGGAATTTTAAGCATTCGTTTAGTCCATCCGTAATACATATTCGGCAACCCAGCTTCATTCAGACGTTCAATAATAACTCGCAAATCCTCTAAAAATGGGAAACCTGTTGGAGTAAAGACTAAAATTTATTCACACAGAAGCCATGCACATGATGGGTTTACTCATCAGGAACATTCATTACTATTAAAAAATCCAAGGAAATGTTATAAATCACTTCATATTTCTAACATTAACAGCGAATCTATTATTTTATTACAAGTATAGCTTATAACTTATTTGTTTTCACATTTAAGAAAAGAGGGCCGGTTAGGGTGATATTTTAAATGAGGTTTTAGATGTTCCATTTATCATTTTGCCTAAGACAGTTTAGACGGACGTCAGTTAATAAGATCTTTCCACCAAAATTACCTGATCGAGCTATGTAGGACAAGTAGTAAGTGTAGAAACATTCGTCCACTATATCGATGAGAGGAGTTCCATAATCGTCTGAGTACTCCTTTTGTATTGACATCTCTGCATCCGATTTCCTGTCGATGGTTGTCACGCTTGGCTTTGTTAGAATTACTCCTGCTGAGCAATTGAGATGGATTTAGTTATATCTAAACTGAGTTCTTACAAGAAAAACACCTGCAGACTCAAATTTTCAGATAATTCGAGAATCTTCAAAATAATTGCGTAAAATTCGTAATCTGACTGTTATGGACATTTCAAAACAAAAAATAACCAAATTGCTCATTTAAAGCAGTTCTAAAGTGATGCGTTTACCTAGGAACTGCATTGAATTTTTATTTATTTAGATTTTGTTTATTTTTTTTTAATTTTTAGGAGTGACATGAAAGAAAAGCGAGTTAATGATTGCGTAACCAGTGATAGAATGAATGAAAAAACGTGTGTCCGACCCCAAGAAGATGATTTCATTTTTTTTTATCTTGTAATATTAATTAACTTTCTTGTTACTAGTACCTACTATTTTTAAATCATCCCTTGTATTAACGGGAGTACTTCAACGACTGATGATTATAGACTACTCTGATTCGGATGGTCTGACTGAAGCGAGTCCTTCGAGCAAGTTTTCAGTTATTCTTACTTATTGTTAGTCTATCTTTTTAAGAACTTCAATTGAAGACCAGAGACATTTCGTCTATTTAATTTAGCTTAAGGGTATTACATCGCTCAATGACCTTCAAGAATTTACCTCTACATTAGTAGAGAAGAATTGACCTCTAAACAGGCATTGCAGGGGGTGCTGCGCGCGGGGTGTTAGTACTGATTCCAGTTTTTTCTTGATTACTTATCGATATTCAATGAAATTCGAAAAAAAATCAATACAAGTTATTCAATTTATCGTAACATATATTTTGGTATAAATTCAATGTATAAATATAGAGCCGTTTTCGAGAAAATATGGAATTAATGTTCAAAAAAGGCCTATTTACCAGATTTTTTTTCTAGAGATAGGGTATTTTTTTGAGAAACGTAATCAATACAATTTATTAGTAATGTCCTTAAGCATCCCCTTCATTTTTTATATGGTAATCGTACATAAGGAAACTTCAAACAACTTAGGTGTTTTTTTTGGATTTGGGCGATGTAATCCCCTTAATTTATAAACCTACCAAGACGTTCACCAACTGTAAAATAAGCTCGATTAAAGAATTTCTCTTGCAATTTGTCTTCAGGGTTTTGTAAGTGTCTTACGAAATTTCTCATTGAAGGAGAAGTATATAAAATAGCATCAGAACAATAAAGTTCTTTCAGAGTTTTTATGGATCGAAAACGTTTCAGTGTTGTGTACACACGGCTTATGTGACCCTGAAACAATTCACAGAACAAAAGATGAGACGTGAAGGAATAATAATTCAGTCAAACTTCAACAGTATAACGATTAGAGTTTCAAAATACGACGTTTGTTAAGTTAAAGAAATCAAGGGCAATGAGCACTATTGTATGCATTCAGAACCTATTACTGAATCAAGTCGTAGTATATGCCATTTGAAAAGTCATAGTTTTAATTTTTGCGGTGGGAAATAATAAAATTATTTTTCCCTTTCAGCTGCAGTTTTCCAGCCGCTTGTCTATTTATACACCTAAATTCACCCATGTTACTTTAGATTATTTTTTTTGTTAGCCTATTGTGTGGCCCACTGCTGGGCAAAGGCCTACCCTTTCTCCTTCCAAACTTCGCTGTCTAGGGCAATCTCTGGCCAATTTTGCCCCGAAAACATGACCAGATCGTCACACCACCATCGTCGTGGTCGACCTCGACAGCGTCGACCTCCCTCAAGCGTCCAGTGAGTGACAATCTTCGCCCATCTGTCCGGGTGCATTCGTGCGACGTGGCCAGCCCACTCCCACTTCAGCCTAGCCGTTTTTTCTCCGACATCCGCTATTTGGGTTATGGAGCGCAGCGTGGTGTTTCTAACGCGATCTATTCGCTTGATACCTATTATGCAGCGCTCCATTGCCCTTTGGCAAATCTTGAGTTTTGATTTTTGTTGTTCAGTAAGTGACCAACTTTGAGCACCGTAAGTTAGGACGGGCAGGATACACATATCGATGAGTTTTCGTTTAAGTGTTATCGGAAGGTTACCCTTCATGTGCTCTTTAAAGGTCCAGAAAGTCTTCCAAGCGTTTTGGATTCGTCTTTCGACTTCCATGTCTTGCCTGTTTTTAAACGATATTATCTGGCCTAAGTACGTATACTCATCGACATATTGCAACACTTGCCCGTCTACCTCGACCCTACGTTTCGTGCTGTTGGTCATGATCTGGGTCTTAGATCTGTTCATTGTGAGTCCAACCTCAAGACTTGCCGTGCTCAGATCCTGGAGCATTGCTTCAAGTTCTGAAGGTGATGTGGAGAATAGCACAATGTCGTCAGCAAAGCGGAGGTTCGTTAGCTGGTGGCCACCAACGTTTATACCTCGTGACTGCCATGAATCAGGCAAGTTGTTAAAAACCTCCTGTAGTGCGCTTGTGAACAGCTTGGGTGAGAGTGGATCGCCTTGTTTAACTCCTTTTTCTACTCTAAAATTTGGACCAGAAATGTGTAACTTGATGTTTGCAGAACTACTTCGATAAATGGTGTCAATGAGGTCAATGTATGTGTGCTCAACATTTTGAGATTCTAAAGCATTGATTACTGAATTATGCTCTATACTATCGAATGCCTTAGCATAATCCACAAAGGCCAGATAAAGCGGTTTATTGAATTCACAGTATTTTTCAATAACTTGATTAATAGTGTGGAGGTGGTCGGTTGTGGAGAAATGGGGTCGAAATCCTGCTTGTTCCGGAGGTTGATGGGAATCAAGGGTCGGAGAGATACGGTTCTGTATTATTTTAATAAATAATTTGTACAAATGAGAAATCAGGCTTATGGGTCGATAGTTTGAGATGTCAGCTTTGTCTCCTTTCTTATGAAGTAGAATAATATTTGAGTGGCACATTTCATGGGGAATTTGACCGGTATGTAGAATTGTGTTAAAAAAGGAATAATATGAGGCACGAGAACGTTTCGCCCCAGCTTCAAAACTTCTGTAGTTATTCCATCTGTTCCCGGGCTTTTATTATATTTCATTTCGCGAAGAGCTCGCTGAACTTCGTAGGAACTGATGGGATGTACAGAGTTAGGACAGTAATAAACGAAGTGTCTCAGCCGTTATCTGAGCTGATATCCTACTAAAATAAAAATTAGTTATATTGATTTTCCCGCCCTATTAAATGGCATATGCTACAATTTAATATACATCTGGGTGCAAAACACTCATTCTCTTTTGTGCAATGTAAATTATATCAAAATAATTATCTTACCAAATAAATTGCTAGAAAAAAAATGGAACCCAATAGGCATGCGCTCCTTATCATCAGTAATGTTCTTGTTTTCATCGGTGAATATCCAAGCATAGTCGTCATTACAGACTTGTTAAGGT
The DNA here is from genome assembly GCA_958295575.1 of Leucania comma. NCBI lineage: Eukaryota > Metazoa > Arthropoda > Insecta > Lepidoptera > Noctuidae > Leucania > Leucania comma. Next base: position 11,423,642 of record OY282480.1, on the reverse strand, counting down.
ACCACCAGAATGGCATTGTCTCTGAACCAGTCATAGTTTTGTTGATCATCGCCGCGGCCCACATGATGCCGCCAACAGCTACTAATACTGCACCTATCAGGGCCCATAATTGTGGAGAGAACAAATTATATACCCCTTGCCAAAGCGGTACAATGTTCGGCTTCTTTACCAGAGCGCATAATTCATCAGTTTTAATGTAATGCAGGAAATTAACTGGTTCAGGCGAATACTGAGCCAAAAATCTTGAATTGAAAGATATATCCAACTCATTGCGAATTATACAACCCAAAGCACCGTTTACATTGGCGGACACCTTATAGCCGTAGTCGTTACAGTTTTCATTAGTATAGAGAGACACATTAAACTTCATATATGAGAGGATGTCGTGCATTACCATTCCGTCTAAACCACAATATCCAAACGTTAAGTTCAAATTAAATTGAACGTCATAGTAGCGTAAATTCTCGCATTCTTTGGTAGATGTAGGGTATCTATAGAACACACCTGCTACTATAGGATAGTCATAAGACAGCTTTTCACCACTTTTCTTAATATTTAAAAACAAGTCATTGTAATTAGAAGCATTAATTAATTTAATAGATCTATCGTACAAAATCTGATTTGATGATCTCTTGCCGTTATAAATTACCATCTTTTGTTCACATGCAAGAGGGAATACTACACCAACACGCATGATTTGAAATCTGTGCCACATTGTATTCATGATATGTTCCAACAATGAAAAATCTTTTGTATCCATCTTGTCATTCTTACATTTAAATTTGCTGTCATCAGTAATGACGATATATAGCAGAGACCAATTGGATCTCAAAGTGTACTTCCATTGAAGAGACTCAATTATATTTGAGGTTAAATATTTTGTCAATATAATGACGTTAGGATGATCACGCGTCACAATAAAATCTCTTGTGACATTTTCTGTCATATCCACATCTGTATTTAGTAACAGGACCGATTGTTTAGGAAAAATGCTTTTCAGAATACATGTTTTAATGTCTGGGTGGCCGGGTATATCCATTTCGAACAATACTGTTTGTGAATAGTTTCTGACTGGTAACATCAACTGACAATTTATCGCAACTGGATCGAATTTGTTCAGGCGCTCAGAGTTTAAAATTCCGAGAAGACTGGCCACGATAACAAATGCAAAAAACTTCATTTTGTTGGAAATAAATAAAACTTTCTGACAGTCTAGTATTCGTTAAAGTGTTCGCCTCATATCTGATGGCTTCTTGAATTAATTTTCAATAATAATTTCAAGTAAGATTATCCTTTAATCTAGCAAGTCATACACTTGATCTATATCAATATGACTTACAGTTTAATTCAGCTTAAAATGTTTTCTACAGTATATGTCAATCTGTTTGCGTGACAAATGAAAGTCGTAGATTCTTTATCAAAAACTAAATAAACTTATTGATATTATAATTTTGTGTTCCAATTTATGACTGCTTCCATTTGCACGTATTTACTTTTCAAATCTTCTGAATTCACAATTTTCCGCTTCAGAAGTGAGCAATATTTGCCTTTTGTATTATAACTCATTATTTGTACTCCTTAAAATTTATACGTCAACACGTTATTGTGTAAATAGAGTACCATGGTATATAAAATAACTTTACTCCACTTTTAAGCCATTGTCACGAACAAGTTGGGAATGGCACAACTCTTCATGCTGTTCTTATTATCGATTCTCTTGGCAGTTACCAGTGGACGAAATTTAGACGGACTGCATTTGCACCCTGAAATACTTAAAACTGCAATAGAAATACGTATGGGCAACGATTATATGGATTACAGCCCTTACCATTCGTTTGTGTTCAAAGAAACTGATATTCCTGTAATACCATCCGACAGTGTATTGGAAATAATGGAGGAGCCTTGAATCCGGGAATAAAACGAAAATAATGATTGCAGAACAATGGAAAGAACATAACATGACTTAAGATTTAACTATCTAGTTTTAACGTTATGGTTTTGTTAGGTTTATTTAATATTACGAGATATTTTGTTTTAAGATAAATAAATACTTTCTTTACAACATGTTGTTTCATTGCGAAAGCAATTTTTTAAGTCTTTGCCCCATACTAGAAATTTCTCTTGTATTGTGGGTGCGATTACAAAGATTTAAACTTACATTCACAAGAAAACCCAGACTCATAGGTCTGTGGGCCATATAACTATTTAACCCATGCAGGAATCTAACTCAAGACACAATGTTCAGTAGCCAATTTTTTCATGAAATAAAATTGGACTAAACTCACTGTCAGTCTGTGAAAATAAGGATTAGACATTGTTTTGAGCTCCTCCTTGAGGTGGACCTTGAAAAGAGGAGCTAAGAATCGAATGAAGTTGCTTTGTGTTAGAAAAACTAACGGAATTTTGTAGACTGACAGGAGTAAGTTTTTGATTTGAGTGGCTCATTGCCACTCTAATCAAAAACTTAATTACAACTTAATTGTTTTTAACACGAGTAAATTGAACAAGACTGATACATGATATGTCACGTATCACTCTTGTTTCTTCTTGTATATTTTGAAACTAGTACGCCAAACCACCAACTATTGCATCACCACTTACTATCAGATGGGATCGCAGTCAAGCACTAGTTAATACCTATGAATTAAGAAAAAATGTGCATGTATGGAATGTGGTGACGTGGTGGATTACGGCCCATTCCCTCTCCTAAAGAGGAGGCCGGAGTCCCAGCAGTGGGAATATTATAAGGCTGATGCAATGCAATGCAAAGAAAAAATGGTTTCTGCAGTTATTAGCTCCTTTTATAAAAAGCAGACGTGCTTTATACAATTAATGTAAGGTAGTTTGATTTGCTTAAAAACAGCTGTCAATAGTTGAATCGATGATATGATTGATATTATAGACAATATGGCTAGACAGGAGGTTTTATTTTTTTTACTATTATAATGATTGAAAATAAAAACATGAATGTAATAATAATAGGAATAAGAGAATAAGGGTGTTGTATGTGACTGGTCTAGGTTCAAACACTGGCAAGCACCTTTCAAGTACTCTATTGACATAAATTAAGAAACTGCTCTTGGTAAATGGTATGTATTGATACCATATCATGGATACGATGAAATAATCAGAAGAGCAATAAAAAACAAAAGATCACAAATACAAAAATTTATTTCAACAATTGAGAAATAGACAATATTAATGCTATAAGTATTAAAACTTTGTCAAATTAAAGATAATATTAGGGGAAGATTATCCTGCCCAGGTGGGGAGGAACTTGATCCTGCGGCCACCAACCCCGAGCTCCGCGTTGTCGAAGGCGAATCCATCGGCGTTAGCCAACAGGTCGTTGCTGGGGTTGTCTCCACGCAGGGCCGACCTCTTCTCCACCTTGTGAGCAGATTCTTTGGTTGCTGGCTCTGTAGAATTACCCTCCTCGACTGCCACTAGTACTGGTACATCCTCAATTACTTCTATCACTTCCAAAACTGGAACATCTTCTTCGGTAGCCACTGTCGTTTCAGCTGGCTGCTCTGCTGTGGTCGCAGGAGCTGCGAAGGCGCAACTCACGAGCGCGAGCGAGAGAAGGACAATCAATTTTGAAGCCATGGTGTTAGAAGCTTCTTGGTAACTTCTCCGCGATGATATGGGAATATTTCCCAAGAACTTGTATACGTTTGGCGTCTTCCGATGCTGACTTGTGTTTATGATGATGGAGCGTGCATAAATTGTTTTTATACCAATAATAAAATTGTGCTAACTAAAAATATCCAGAAATGGGCAACATTGACGCGTATTGTACCTGCGTCGCTAATGAGGGAAGTCAATATTCTCAATAACATAATGACCATGAATACCTATTGTTGTGCACTATATTGAAAAACCATGACAAACACTTAGTTTACTTTAGTGATTTGTGTAAAAAACGCATGTCGTAACGTGACAGGCGCATCCTTCCGATTTATTGATGAGTAAGGTTGAATGAGATTCTATTTCATAATAATATGCCCTTAGTCTTATATTCTCATAAAGTAGACTGAATCATCTCAGGATTTTAAATCGTTGAAGTGTAAGTATTGATTCATGCTTCAACGCTTCCGTAAACATGATTCTGATGTATCAATGTTTGCGAAACGAGACTACGCAAGGTAAAGTATTATAGTGATATTTTTTAAATACGACTGTTTGCTCAAATAAATTTTTATGTATTGTATTTTTAGGTTTTAGTATAAGTAATATATATTTTATTTCAAGTTTTTTACTCGTAAAAGGGTTAGAAACAAGTAACTATAGAATTCCATTTCTCTTCTAATAAATACTTTGACATTATTTGTATCCTGAAAACAAAACCTAAGTCAAACGAGGTATAGAAAAAAATCTTTAAAGGATATTTTCACGATATTTTAATACTTTTTTGCACGATTTAACTATATCAATTTATAAACTAATTGTTATTCTAAAAAGTCGATGCTTTGTCACAAGCCGATAATATGGTATCAAAGTGAAAAATCTAACCAAAATTAGGTTTCTATTCACTCCATTTTACGGTACTCGTTACAATCCTTTAGGAGATAGTAGATATATTGTCATTTTAATTAACAAAAAATTAAGAACAATCTTTATTCTAATAAATTATCAACGTTGTTTGAACGATCTACAACACGGTAAGTCAGGGCCATAACCACGGGGCCACCACTGTTCTCAAAGATTCCGGTGTCTTCGTGGAGGGAATCGGTGGCGGCAGCCTCTCATGCCCAGTCTTGTTCCAGGTCAGGGTACGGCGCGAGAGAAAATAGGAAGCAGACGGCTCTTCTGCGAAGTAGGAAGTGAAGAAGATGGCAAAAAGGGTCAGGGAAGCGAGAGGGGCCATACTTACTCCTCAGCTACCGAAGGAGAAACACATTGGGCATCGGGAGGTCTAGAATGGGAAATGGGTGACTACCTGTCCGATAAGGACCAGGCCAGAGTCCTCGGCGCGTTCTGTTCCACGCATGCTTCCAAGAGCTGTGACTCACAGCCACTCACACCCTGTGAGTATAATGGGTAGTGCCCGTCAGGGCCGATACCTGAAAGTGCTGCGGAATTGTTCGAAAAAGTCAGGCTCTGGAACACAATGAGTAGCTGAAAGAACACAGGAAGACACAGAAACCTATATGTACCTATTAAGTAATCTAATTCCACAATAAAATTGCGATCCCACATCTCTGCGGGATTGCGGACAGTGACCAATGGGTAGCTCGCCGTTTGGCCGTCTGGTAGGTAAGTACTTTAACTGACATTGATTATATTTCGTTCCCCTACCGATTTAGGACTTGCACAACACAAAAAAAGCAAAACGTATTTACCTGTAACATACAAAAATTAAAGCAATAGTACATTTTGATACAAGTGGGGAAAGCTTATCATTGCAGCCGAGGCGAAATTCACCAGAGCCATAACGGCGAGGGTGTTATGGAGCCAAGTGCTGCAGTGACAAATCTCCACGTGTATCAAACGACGTTTTTCAATACACGAAGAAATACGATGAAAAATCCATTAATACTGTATCTCCTATCGGAAAAATACGACGCATTCTTGTTCATTTTGTACTGAAGAAAATTTTCCAAAGTTACCTTACAATTTAGTTTTGATTTGATGGCAGCGGCTATCGCAAGAATTTTTACCTCAATCACATAATCTGGTGGCGTACCATCTAAAGGATTCTCTTCAAATCTTCTTTTTCACAACTATCGCAAATGAATCTTCTTCTTCTTCCTGCCCTTGTCCCATATTACTTGGGGTCGGCGCAACACGTTTTTTTCTTCCACTCTATCCTGTCAGCCGTCACACTATCACTAACTTCCTTTTCTTTCATATCACTCCTCACACAATCCATCCATCTCTTCTTCGGCCTCCCTCTTCCTCTCCATCCATCTACTTGTAAACTCAGAACTCTTTTAGTAACATGTGTTTCATCCCTCCTCTTCAACTATCGTAAATGAATAAGTTAGTTAATATTAGGTGCACTTTTTTCCGCGCATAACCTTTGCAGGTTGAAGAAGAAGCAAAGGTATCATACCGTATACATTCTAACATAAAATATTTTGCAATAATTTGTTTATATTTTTTGTGGTCAACCGGCTATTCAGCCATCCTGTTTCATTTTTATCAGTGAAAAAACGGTAAATTAAATATTTTTCTCACATCTATGTTACTTTTAAATAAATTATAATACATTTAAAAAAAATTGTACTTATTTTTATGTTTATGTATATTATAGTATTTATAAGACTTTTTCATTACTCATAGTCAGAAAGTAGGTCTGAAGTTGCCTGAGGAGCGGGTTGAAAGTAATACTTTTCGTCCCTAGGGAGAATCACTTTCAACTGACAGCTGCCAATTATTAAAAAAAAAAAACTAGTTCTGTTTTCCCATTTCTATTGATCTATGTCTCAACTTTATATACAGCCAGTTATTTACAGCGCGATGTAAAATAGAAATTAAGAGATAAGTATCTATATATTTTTTTAAATTACATAATTATTTATAATTTACTTTCAATTAATTCTTTAAAACTAACATAGATATGAGAAATAGTTACCATTTTTCACTGATAAAAATGAAAAATGATGGCTGAATAGCCGATTGACCACAGAAAAAAAAAACAAAATGGCGGGAAACTTGTTGTAGAATTTTGTTTATAGGTACTTTACTAAATGTTTGCTGTAAGAAATTTTGTAACTACACAATAATCAGATTCAGTTAAGGATTCAACGCCTGATTCCTAAGAGAAGAAGTTAAAGCAGTAGTCGGAAACTTTTTACGGCCTAAATCAAAAGAAACATACCTAAAATCATACGACGACCTTTGACGTCGACTCAGGTTTTTATTTTTATTTTCCTTTTATTCGTAATAAAAAGCACAGTGTTTACCTCGGGTGAAAGGCTTATTTAGTCCCTCGAATATTAGCGACCTCGCTTCGCTCGGACGCCAAACTTCTTCTCGGGACTAAATAAGTTACTTTCACCCCTAGGGTAACAATGTACTATGAAAGTTATAAAAAAATAAAACTTGTTTTTCAAAAGCGCCTCACAAAAACAAAAATCTTGAATAGTTATTTTTTTTTAATAAAAATAAAACAGTTGTTTCGTGCCGCCAAGTCGACATAGACCCGGGCGGAGTTCATACAAAATACTCAGTGATCACAACCGGCCCTTAAGGTAAAAAATACTTGCGATAGCCTGCTGCCATTTAAATTAAAACTAAAATGTATGGCAATTTTGGAAAAGTTTTCTTCAGTACAAAATGAACAAAAATGAGTCGTTATTTTCAGAGAAAGTATTTCTTTGTAAGTGGCCAGTCTAACATTACGTAAGTACTACAGGGGTGTGGGTGGGGGTCTTTGTTTTACTTATTTTTGATGACTTGGGGGATGGGGGGTCTAGACGGTGTATATTTTTTTTTAGTTTTAAGAGAACGATGTCGATGTTTCGAAATCACAAGAAAGTGAACACACATTATTAAGCAACATACTTACATCTAATGTCATTGAAGAGTTAGAGACTAATGGATTCGTGTGTCATGGACAGAACTATTATGTCAAAATTTAAATTTAAATTTTTTATTTTTCCTTTACATCAAGAATTCCTTTTTGCTGGATTTTCAACTACCTCATAAATTAATAACCAAACTGACACATTGACAAAATCACGTACCAATGTTAGCGTAAGCATGGGGGGGAGAGGTGAAAGCTTTGCTTATTTTTTGTTGACGAAGGGAAGGGCTTAGTATTGAAAAAATACTTTAACGGCCCCTAAGTAAATTAAAAAAACGTCGTTTGATACACGTGCAAAGTTGTCACTAGCTCTCGGCTTCATAACACAATAGCCTGCGGCTCGTGCGAATACGGCCTCAGTCGCTATTACAAACTTTCTGCACTTGTATCAAAATTCCATCAGCACAAATTATACAGAAAAGTCAGGAGTTCTATAGAAAATTAGTAAATCACTTGATACTGAAGCAAAGCTGAGTCTAACTGATAAATAGGTGATCAGAACGGCGCGTCGCACGTCGTCGTCTAAACTCAATTTTCTTAGAGAAAATAAAAAATCCCACAAGCATCTGTAGTTAGTTCATTGGTATTTTCCATAGACATAAGATTGCATTTTCTCTTGCAGTAACCTAAATAACATATTCTTATCAGCAGGCCTAGCGAAGTTTCGACTGTTTCGACGTGATTGAGACGCGAAAATCGGTTACTGCGCATTCAAGATCGACTGTCATGATGGTTTAACTTGTGTGACGAGAATTATAACCGATTTTCGGGTCTCAATCGAAGTGGGGCTTGCGTATAAGCATAGCAAATAGTTCAACTTATTTGTCGCGTACTATACCAACATAACATTTCTTAAATTTGCGTATGCGCCGCGCCGAGGCGTTACCGATTGTAGAAACGATTTGACACGAATCGGTCGTATTTTGGATGGCCGTCTGGGCTGTATGGTCGTCAATCTAAAAAAGAACCTGAACAATACCTAATTTCTAGTTTTATTTATTTAAAACGTAATTTGTCATAATAATAAAAATTTACTACACAAATAATATTTCGTGTTTCATATTAAAATAGTGTAACAAAAACATGTTTACGTACACTTTGTCTTGACTACCTTTGTGTGTTTACTAGTTCTGTTGCTCTTTATTTTTATCAGTTATCAGTAGCGTTTGCCGTCTCGTTAGCATGTTCTTAGAGCCAAGGCTCACAATGGAAGGATCGCTAATGTGCGATTTGAGATCGGCTCTTGTGAGATCATGCGTCAGTACTGTTCTAAAAATAATGACGCGCATTATCTGAGTATGCGATTTCAATAAAACATAATCACTTCTGTCAGCAATATATTCAGATATAAGGTGCTTTGAGATCAGCAAAGGCACAGTTCAGTTACTAGTTAAAGTAAGAACAAGATAGGATCTTTCGGGAATGCATTCAACACTATTCATCGTCGCGTCGCTGACGCTGCTGGTGCTCTGCGCATCCGCACCCGCCGAGCAGGATGTGATCCAGCACATCCCGCAAAAAGTCGAGCAAACACCATCAGTTACCGGAAGAGACGCTGTGGTATCTGGTGCTTCGGGAAAGGCTGCTGGTGCGTCTGAACATGTTGCCAGGGCTCGCCGTGACGTCGCCGGACAGGAGAGCGACCTGCTGCCTGCTGCCAACGATGTGGAAGTGTCACCCTTTGGAGAAACTTCGCAGCTGGAGGGCCGCGGCCGCATCAGGGTGCTGCCCGCCTACCTCGGCTGAATAACCAATACATCGGACCATACTACCACCACATCGGACATAACGTTATCATTTTAAGTTAAATAAGGTTGTATTAATTCATTTAAGTCGGTAAACAAGCTTTTCTGGTTATAAATGTACATTTTTTGTACATTTTAACTTAGTTTTTAGAAATAAAGAATAATTATAATAATTAATTTTCTGCATTTTATTTAAAAAATGACAACGTGTTTAAGTCGTGTTAATGATTTCAGATTTATATTTTAAGTCCGGGTGACTTAAAATAAAAATCTGAAATCATCAACACGTCTTGACTGCAAGTGTTGATTAACTCTCGTGCTTTCTTTTATGAACTCTTCTGTAGTGTAAGTAGGCAGTTTTATACTTATTGCTACTGTTCACATTTCACAGAAACATGGTAATAGCTAAAGGTGTTGCTAACTTAATTAATAAATTAACATAAATCCAATAATTAGTAGTCACGAGTATAAAAAGCATAATTTCCTTTGAAAATAATTTAATTCTTTTGATTTTCGCAATGTTAATCATCCTAGTTATGATGGCCATGGGCGCTGTTAACTTGGTATCAAGTTTAAATGTTGTGCAAAAAGATAATTTATTGGACATTGCAAATATAACAATGTTAGGAGATAATGATAAAATTCCGGAAAATACAGATTCAGAAACTAAAATCAAAAGAAACGTTATTGAAGGTGGTGTAAATGAAGGAAACAAAGAATTTATTGAAACTGCAGAAAGTAGTAACTTAGTGTATCGACCCCTCTTCGTATACAGAAGGATCCAGCACAGCAAAAGAAGAATAACCATGTTTAATTCTTTTGCAGGATAATTAAAGATCTCTAAGGTATGTTTTGTTTCTCCATACTGTTTGTATTATATATTTTAGCAAAGAAATTAAACACTCCACCAATTAAAAAAATAATCAAACTAACAAACCAATAAAAGTCTAACGATAAAGTCGTAAAATGCTGGGAGAGTTAGTGAAACTGCGGTTTAGTTTAATCCTAGCAGTTGTAGTATCCAGGACGATGATATTATTTAGAATTTGGGCTGTGGTTGTATTACTTATTGTAAGTAAATTTACTTTTCCCCTTTTTTATCTAAAGCATGAAACTAAAACATTCTAATATTTCAGATTCCTGACACGTCCGGAGGAATATCCCCAGTACACGATTTTAAGGAAAAAATGTTAAAAAGTTCTGATAATAATATTAATGAAAGATTTTTAATGACTTCTCCACATAATGTTTTGAAACATTTAGACAGTACAATTTCAAAAGCAACTAAAAACGTAACTCAGAACCCGGAAATGGACGATATTCTTTATCAGATTTCGAAGGATATAGTTTCGGCTATTTTATCAAAATTAGAAATTCAAGATAAAATAACCAGAATTACTACGGAGGCATTGGAAGCTCCTGGCAAAAACAAAGGTATTACGGCCATTGAGACAAGGCGTATCTTGGATTATATTTCTAGGACATTATCTGGCCATATACTTACTATAACTAGAGCTTCGACAGAGCCAGAACTTCATCGGTTGGTGTACGGATTAGCTCAAATTGCAGCTGAAGTATCGATTGTATCAGCATTAAAAGATACTACATATGCTGCAGCGCTGTCTAAAAAGCAATCTGTTGACTTAACTCTAAGAAGGAAAAGATCTATTTCATCTAAAAAAGAAAACGCACAGGTGACTTCGTCTCCTGCTCCAACAGCGACGACGGTTTATGGTGCTATTTTAAATAAAACTGTCCGTACTGTCAGTGTTTCTAAAAATAAAACATCAACAAAAGATTTTCCTTCGCCGTTCTCAGTGAGATCTAGAACAGAAAAGATAAGTCTTCATGTACTTAATAGTAAACACACGGTCCCAACGGACATAAAAGGGTTCTTGAATCAAACAGCCTTAGATATCGAAAATAAAGGGCGAGAAAATAATAACACAGATCCAATTTTCATGGAAAAGGCAGTTAATGGAACTCATTATGTTAGAGAAACACAAACCTTGGATACTCAAGAATTGAGTGCACCAGGACTTATAGACGACTGGGTTGATACTAAAGAAAATATTTATAAGCCTCTCAATCCTGATATTGTTGCTGATATGGAGATAGATCAACCAGACTTTGATGATGAAACTGGTAATGATAAGAGATCTAAACAGAAATTGGAAAGAATGGAAGTGAAAGCCAAAAAAGCTATTTTGTACGCTGGTGACGTGGCGTATTTAACTGCTGCAAGTGTTGTTGCTCTACGACGAGCTTTAACTGCATCTATCGAAGTTCAAATGTCTGTAAGGTACGCTAAAAATGGTATGTCAAATCACCAGGACTTAATGATGAACTTGGCCAAGACTGCTGCGCAACAGGCAGGAAAGCAGGCAAAAAGCGCAACTTCTAAATCTTTAGCTTGCGAGCGAGTAATTAAACTGGCCCTGAAATATACAGCCCAGTCACATGGGGCCCATTTAAATCACGTCGCGAATAGAATTGTGATGGATACTTTGTCATTAGCGACACTGGCGAAATCTATGGCATTCGTTGCTTCAGACATAGCTATAAATTCTTTATATCAAGCTACGGATGTGAAGCCACCAACATGATCTTATTAAAAGCAGTTGTCAAGACACATTTTCACTACCTACTTAGAATAGCACTTATTTGAACTTTTCATTTCAAATTCTATTATAATGCCATCTCAGTAAAGATTAAAATAAAATAAAGACATAAACAAGTTAGAGTTGCCTCCTTTATTTAGTAAAAAATAATGTAGTGAAATTTACTGAATATAATAAGAACAAAAAATATTTTATATTTCAAGTTTTATATAAAAAAAAAAATCCAAACTTAGAGGTGCTTGCTGTATGTTTTATGGAGTCGTCTAAAAATAACTTTTCCAGACCGAGTAGCGAACAGGAACACTGTAACAAAAATATATATATTTATGAAAAAATACTGTGGTATTTAATGGTAGTGAATGACATGGTACATGGCTACAAATGTATCCTTTGAGATCTCTTTCCGATTCGAATCAGTTATGCTGGTATGGCATGAGTCGCTGGTAGGTGTGTGAAAGGCAGAAAAGGAACATATTTCAATCTTCATTGCTTTGATGTTATCTAAATCATCACCAATTAGATTAGGGCAATCCTATTGGCGCCTAGCACCTAGTAAAAACATATGGTAAGTATTTTTTATTCGTACTTGTAGTAAACTCTAGGATAGAACAATCCATAAGGCCACCAGGCGGAAGCCTCCGTCTTTAAATCCGAGTCGTCGGGCGTCGGTGGCTTCGGTAAGTCTTCGTCTTTGACAGGCTTCGGTGGCTTCGGTAAGTCTTCGTCTTTGACAGGCTTCGGGTCCAAAGGCGAGTCAGTCGGTGCCGCTTCAAAGACATTTGGGTCTTCCACTGGTAAAGCGAAGCACACTCCCAATACTACGCAGATTGCAGCTAGTTTCACGATCTGTGAATATTAGCAGTTTATGTATAATGTAATACGTTTCAGAAATGATAGAACTTATTCTCTGAAAAAATAGCCAGTTAATTAGGGCTGTTTTGGTGGGCATACAGATTTTTAGGTAAGCAAATAGGCAGATATACAGGATTTGCTACTACTTTACTTAATACACTAGATATTTTAGCTAGCTAGCAAAATTATCCCAAATTCAAAACGCAGCCATAAAATGACTTCTTTATATCTTGCTTTTACGCAACTGAAGATACTGTATGTATTTGTATAATCATTTAGATTCCTGAGTTACATGCCGCACGTATGCAGTTGACCCATGAGGTAAATCGCGGTACGATAATACATTCTAATTGCGTTTGCCCTTAGTATATTGACACTCTGGTGAAAATTCATATCGGGCGAGAAATACTGGTCCAGAGAAGATTTATCGAGTTCAATACTAGGCTTAGCAACGAATAATACTTTTTCTATGGCAAATAAAGAATAATCACACCTCATCAAATTGGATATGGTCACATGTTTTTAAGCTCCAAGAATGGTAGCTGACACGATAATTTGATGCTAATATATAATAATATAAGATCCTGTATCATTTGTTTGTTTTTGGGATGCATTGGTTTTAAAAGGGTTCCTTTTATGGATAAAGAAGCGAGGTGATAATTTGAAGTGCGTTCGCGAATTAACCAATTGTGCGTAGATGTCTTCTATATGAGAAAAAGGCCATGAAAATTCATCATATAAATAATGTATTGTTAAATAGTGACGAGACTTATTGAATACTGACACGAGGCTCATCTGTACCAAAATTTTGCTAGTGCGGGGCGAAGGATCTTTAGATTTCTCAAATAAACGTTACCCCAGACTAGAAGTTACTTCGGTAATAATGGTTGCGTTCAAAATAAAAGTAAATTCACGTACCTATGACAAAAACTAAAACAAAACAAAACCTACTTCTTCGATTCAACGCGAGCCTAATAGCCAGTAAATAAACTCTCCCTTTATTGCTACCTTCACAGGCAAGGGTAGACTGTCAGGGCCTGTGCACAGTGTGCAAACCACGTTTTTTAAACGCGCCTTTACGCGCGTTTTAGAAACGTGCGTTGACGGCGCGCTTTTATCCTATTAAAGGCTGCGTCTGACCCGTGTGCGTATCGCATCTGTATCGCTACAAATGCGCGTCAACGGTGCGTTTAAAAAACGTGGTGTGCACAAGCCCTTAGAGTTAAATCACAAAGAAATGACACGGGACGCTGTGCTATGTAGCGTATAGTGATTTGTGCGTTTTAGGTTCTGGAGTGGCGAACGCCCGTGGCCCGTGTACCGAGTACCTGGTGAGTGAGACGCACAGAACCGGTAGTTGTGGCGACACGTGGGGAAATCCTAAGACCAGTAAAGGACGTGTTCCGACTGAAATGATGATGATGATGATGAACTGTGAGATATCTATTTTTAATCTGACCATGAACTTTAATTATATCAAACACATAAATGTGCTGTTTATATTTGAAATCACAGATGTGTCAAACAGTATTTGAAACCATCCCACCTCATTCTTTGCGTAAACAAATTGCGCGCACCCCGCTACTTGACATCCCAACCTAAAGAGTTACACATAGACTGATAGAATGGACATGGGATATAAACGCAATAAAATCTAACCTTCAAATGTTAAGGGTATGAAGTTGATGATAATATATTATAAAAACGTTAACTTACCATTTTGAATATTTTCCGAAAGTACACTTGTGAGTTCGGTTAAGTGATTGCAAGATTATGCTGATCCATGTAATGGGATCGCTATATATATCCTTAATTTTGGTGAGAGACAAGGACAAAATACCTTGTATTCTTTTATTGTAATATTGATGGTCACCTTAATATGTCATCGTCGCTGTGGTTTACCACTTAATTTTAACCTAAAAAATAAGGCTCTTCGCCAATATTGCTGTTATTAAATTACTATTTTTATTTAAAGAGGTTCTAAATAATAACTAAATTAAGTTTTTTTGCTGGATTATGGCAATTTAAATAAGTATTTAGAGGCCCTACTACGAGCTGTTAACGCGATCCATTTGACGACCTAAACTGAACTTTTAGTGTCTAAACACACTATGCCTAAGGCACACGACCGAAATTCGGCGTAATTACGCCTGCAATGCGCAAGCGTAATTACTCCAGACTTCGGTTGATTTGAATTACTGACGACAAATTATGAGAAAATTACGTTGGCGTAAGTTCAGCTGCAATTCGGCGGGAACGTATTTTGTAAAGCACACATACGCGGCTTAATTGCCGACGAAGATCCGGGGCGGGGAGCAACGGGAGGCAGATATGTCACACGCCCGTGCCCGCGTGCAAGCCCGTTGAGTTTATTTCGCCTCTGTCTGCGCCACAGAGTACTTTGTAATATACTGAAAGTCTGCGCAAGACAGGACACACGAGGTACTCTATGTTTGTTTCAAAAGAATTAATTATTAGTCGCGACCGTTTATGGAACAATGGGGATGCAAGCTGTAGAAAAGACAAAATGAAAATGAAATGAATGAATGAATGAAAAAAAAATGCGTAATAAAAATACACGCAAGGTTGCGCAACTGAATTACTGCCGCATACGTTCAGCACATATGGTGTGTCATATCAGTCAAATTCGACGGAATGTAAAATCAGTCGAAGAACATTGGTCGCGTTCTTTAATCGGCATAGTGGTCTAAACATACTACGCCGAAGGTAGGTAAGCTATATAAGGTATACTGTGTATACACCCTATATCGCGCGCAATTTACGCTCCATTCCACTTTCCCGTTCGCATTTCTGACGTTTTAACACCTCATGGTAAGACCCCAGACTATTTACAGTCTATTCAAAATGTTGTCAATGTGATAGGTAAGTAATTAGATACAATGCGGTCCAAATGAGATTAGGATCGATTGCCATGTTGTGACGTCACGTCGAACTGTCAAATTGAAGAAATTGGGTACGGCGAGCAAAAAAAGAAATTTTTAAAATTCAATTTATTTACGAATCATGAACGAAAATAGTTTAATCAGAATCCAATTCTTAAATTTTGCTCATCTCTGCGTAACTGTGTGAAGTGTTTGATTAGTAGCAAATGGAAGAAGAAGGCGAATTGTTCCTAACAATGAAAATAAGAAAAAAAAATTTTTTTTTACGTAATTATGACTTAAAACAATATATTTAGCTAATTTATATTAAACAATAACGTTTTTACTTCACCTAGACTTAACTAAGACTTCGTAATACAAATCAAAAATAAACCCTTTATTGATACGCAAATAAGGTTTTTTTGCAAACCGTACTTTTCACTCGACAATTGACAGATTGAGGCTTTCCTATTCTTATTTGGAACCATCGATATATATGTACTACGCACTAGATTAGGCGTGCCGTACAGTCACTTTTCTTCACTTAAATGACCTGCAGGCCGAACACTTTTACATTGATGGCATTAGTGCAGTTTTGACGTTCATGCAGTGTCAGAGCGACGCTTATAAATACAAATTTAAATGAACTTGGACATATATAATAATTTTGTAGTCAAGTAAGTAAAACCACTGGTTGTTCAAGCAATGTAATAGCTTTTACTATCGTAATAGTACGTTAGAGAAGATATTATTTTATTTAAACACTTCCCCATTTTACAATCATAGACTAAAACATGCAGATGTTTCCCTCCCACAAAAAGCAGATTTAGGTTTTTACCTACAGCTAGTTTACCAAATACAGACTTCGCAAGGTCTTTTATACTGTTTGATATTTTTAAATATTTTATTTAATGCTCTTTCTTTTTTTGTATAATTAATAACAATGATTTTTTTTTTAATAAATTATGACGACGAAATCTCAGAAAATCATGAGTTATCAGTTTTCATCGGTAAGTTTTGTTGTTAAGCATGCTGTCATTCGTTAGCAGTTAGGTAATTTACGTACCATATTACGTGCAGGTTAATATTAAAATTTGAATTAGGTTCAGTTGAACTTGTAGTCTTATGAGTGATTACTGATTTATTTATTTGTTTTACTGTTATCGAGATCTCGTTTTTACATACACTATAATTACAGTTTGAAATAGAGTATTATTGTAATGAAGTACTGTAGGCAAGAAACTGTGTCCCTTCTGCGGTATAAAAATCTATATGAATGACATTTCATTACACTAAATTGAACGAAACGCGTAAGTACTAGGAAATTCATGGCGCTTTAGACCTTTTGGTCGCGAAAAAGTATCCTCTATAAGCTGTCTTAGCGCTGTAAGTTTTAAAAGTTTTGTTAGACGACATAATGGCAATCTAGCGCTGCAGCGATTTGTTGTTTAAACTTTTCAGTATTTTGACAAATATTTTATATGAACGTGCTTGTCTATCGCAAGAATATAAGTCGATGTTTGGAACGCATAGTACATGACACATATCAATACTTAGCTACCAATAAGTTTTGTGTACCCCCTGTTGTGTGTTTTGTGTGGGTTTTAGTCAGTAAAAGTATACGCCGTAAGAAGCTAGATCGGGAAATGAGATTAAGGTTTGCTGGAAGGGTCAGAGAGTTAGCGGACGTATTGAAAAGAAGACGTATAAATATAGCATGCTTGCAGGCAACTAAATGGAAAGGAACAAAAGCAAGAGAAATTGGTGAGGGATATAAGTTCTACTACTGTGGAAGTGATTGAAAAAGAAATGGTGAAGGTATTCGTGTTAGAGAGTAAATTAAAAGAAAGCGTGATGGAAGTACCAAGAATAAGTGATAGATTTGTAGTGATGAAAGTTATGTTAGAGAATGTGATGTTGAATGTAGTTAGTGTGTATGCACCACAAGTAGGACGTGATGAAACTGGTAAAGAGAAATTTTGGGACGATTTTGACACAGCTTTAATGAACATCCCTGTTTATGAAGAATTGATAGTTGGAGGGTGAAATCTACAAGTCCGTGATAAGGCCTGTATGGATCAGAATGTTGGGCTGTGAACAAGACGAATGAAAAAAGATTGCACGTAGCTGAGATTTTTTTTTTTTTTTTTCGGTAGGTAATATCATCCAATGACAAATCCCGCCCTTGGGTGGAGCGGGAAGTAGTGTCAGACTCTTACTGACTAAAAACCTACCCCGTTCCATTCTTCGCCTTGGTCCCAGGGCCCCGGGTGCCATTTTCACATACCCTTTGACCCCAGTAGGCTTCGGCCCTGTTGGGCCCCTACAGTTTGCTGACAACTCCTTGAGGCGCGCGGGAACAGTGCGCGCCGTAAACGACTTGAGCTCGGACCGGTCTGTTACCGGACGGACGGACAGAGAGCTACTCATTGCCCGCCGTCCGCGAGCCCGCGCCTACGGTGACCGGAAATCGGGATCGGAATCCCGGCGGCCGCGGCGGCGTGTACGCCGTTGCCTGATGCGGTCGGCCTCCTCCTTTGCTAGCATTACTGCTTCGCAGAAGGAGGCGACCGCCTGCCACTCCTCCTCGCTCCGGAGCATGGCTTGAACCAAACCCCGACGCGAGAGATCGCTGCCGCCGATCGCCCCCACAAGGACACGGCGATGCTCTTCCCAAGCGGGGCACACCTCGACTGTGTGCTCCACCGTGTCCTCCGGACGTGCCGCACAGTGGCGACATCCGGGCGTCGTCTCCGCACGAATCTTGTACAGGTACGGACCGAACTTGCCGTGTTCGGTTAGCACCTGCGCCAAACGGAAGGTGACGACGCCGTGGGGCCTTTCCAGCCACGCCTCAAAGAGGGGCCTTACCGCCTCGATCGTGGCGAGCCCAACGTAGCTGAGATGAGAATGTTAAGATGAATGTGTGGTGTGATGAAAATGGATAAAGTGAGAAATTAATATATTAGGGGAAGTTTGAAAGTGGCGCCAGAGACTGGAAAGTTGAAAGGGAATCGTTTGTCTTGGTATGGTCATGTGAAGAGGAGGGATGAAACGCATGTAACTAAAAGAGTTATGACCTTAGACGTGATGGAGAGGGAGACCAAAGAAAAGATGGATGGATTGTGTGAGAAGATCACTTCTCACACAATCTTTTCTTTCATATCAATGAAAGAAAAGGTAGTTAGTGATAGCGTGAAGAGTGACAAGACAGAATGGAAGAAAAAACGTGTTACGCCGATCCCAAATAAAACGGGATAAGGGCAGGAAGATGATGAAATCATGTTAGAAAAAAAAAATTGACGTGCAAGTGGAGTCGATATTTCAGCAGACCAAGTGAATATTCGCCACGGAGAGATGGAGAGAAATGACCCACATTCATCATCATCATCATCATTTCAGTCGTACACTGTATTGGACATAGGCCTCCCTCAAGTGTCGCTATAACGACCGATACGTGTGCGTCTTGCATCCCTCGGATTTTCGCGATTCTCACCAGGTCATCGGTCCAGCTTGTGGGAGGCCTTCCAACTCTGCATCTTCCGGTACGTGGTCGGCATTTCAGAAACTTTTGGCCCCATTAACCATCTGTTCTGTGCTGCGAGCAATCTGCCCTGCCCACTGCCACTTAAATTTGGCGGTTCTTCAGGCTATGTCGGTAACTTTGGCCCGTATTGACGGCAAACGTGTGTGGAAAAAGGGAGAGGAAGGCGTTTATCCAGATTCTCGATTAGATTAGAAGTGGAGCGTGAGTTCCGCTAGTGCTCTGTATTAAAAGTAAAGCTATAGAATCTGCTACTACTTCTAACCGGCCGTTACCTGACCTGGTCTTGGGCCTCCCGCTTCCAGCCCATATCCACCCGATGCTAATACTAGATCGTCTTCTTTGACCGTATTTTACCTGATCTTCAGCCCGCCGCGTCCAGCCCTTACTCTTCCTCCTCCTGTTACTTTGACCAGGTCATCGGACCACCTGGTTCGTGGCCTATCTACGTGTTAAACAGAGATGGACCTATCCGCCGCAATAAAAGGGTACTTCAAACCAAAAAAGAGAATCAAACCACTTGAATACTTAGTTATTTGGAAAAACTAGACTTATCACTAGTATAGCTCGAGCAAAGAACTTTTGTAAAAATATATAGAAAAAAAATATACCAAATGTTCATAAGTCCGAATATGTAATTATCTTAGTTTCGTCTAAAATATAATTATGTGCCCTTGGTGGACCTCTGCCGCTAAAAGGAAAAGGATTTTAACAAAAACATAAAACGGTGAACCAAAAGTATATTTACAAAAACCCACAATATTAAACAAACAAATACCGGCGAACAAAAATATTACCTACAAGCTGCTCCAAAGTACGAATGTATATAAATAATAATAATGTATATAATTTCGCCTAAAATATATAAAAAAAAAGAAAATGAGTTTATTTGCGTCAAACATGTGCATACCCGGAATAATAACAATAACAACAATAAGGTGAGTCGGGGCAACAAACATCATCGGGGGTTTTTGATATGTTGAGGTAAGTAGGTATATTTTTTTAAGCACCTGTTTTTAAGGTTCAAAATACATGACGTACAGTAAGTGAAAAACTGTAAATACAACTTAGAGAGTGTTCTCTACTTAAAACGAGTTTGAAAATCATTATTATATTAATTTATTAATGAAAATATCCACACAAACGAAAATAATAGAAACGGGAAAAATTTGAATAAATTTTATATAGTAACGAATTATACACCGTTAAATCTTAGTCGTTTTAATCCCACGGAGAGTCGATTCGGTACATGAAACACTATCGATTTTGTAATGAGAAAATTAAAAAAATAAAGTAATTTTTTTTTAAACTCGAATTAATTTACGCATATACGAAATAAATTCCTTCAAGTAAACGTCAGCTGAGCGAGGCCAATGAACTGTAGGTAGTTAGTACGCAACGACCGACAACTACCTACAAGGTCATTGACTCGTTTACTTCAAGAAATTAATTTCGTACATGCGTATCTATATTAACTCGAATTTTAGAAAAAAAAGTACTTTATTTTTTAATTTTATCGTTACAAATCGATAGTATTTCATGAACCGAATCGACCCTACGCGAGATTAAAATGACCAAAATTTAACGGTGTATTATTAATTTATTGGAATATATTATATAAAAAAAAATTAAAAAATATTTTAGGCCATAGATTTACTGACAAATTGTGTAAAGTATGTAAAAGTACACGTATTTCTTCATCAAAGTGTTTTAAAGTAAAAAGAAATATGAAATTTTGTTGAATAATAAATTTCTTATTCCGGGTTGTTGAAATTCTGTTTGTTGAAGCTCTGTCTGGTTAGAAGTGAGCACCACTTCTAACAAATTTTGGTATAGTTTCTTAACAGTTTTATCTTAAACACCTAGTTGTATAGGATCACCTAGCCATCCAACGAGGCAATGCTGCCAGCGTTCTGGGCACTTTTCCCATTGATATCGATGTGGATGAATTTTTCGATGCCCAATAAGTTCTTTTTCTACCCGTTTGTACATATTATTATTTTTAACTACTACTAGATAATGATATGTTGTATAGGTAGATATTATGCACACATAAGTGACAATGGATAGTAATCGATCACTTGTGGCTGATTTTTGTCTTTATATTAGTTACTTAACATACCTGACGAATAATGGAAACAGAATTTGCTAATCAATACATATTTTTATCAATCAAACAAAGCAATACAAAATACAATCTTTATTTCTGAACCATATAGGTAGTATCACATTAGTAAGTGATTGGAGCTTCCTTTTAAGCATGTAATGCCTGTATTAGGAGACTCCGCTCTTCCACTGCAATATACAATATTTAATAACCTAGATTTAAAGCATGCTTGTGTGTTTGTACCTATGATGGTGTGTTCCTCTGTGTGTGTGTATGTGAGTGTTTATGTGAAAATGTACGTTTGTGTCAAAAAAAAAAAAAACAAAACTGCCCAAAATTGCCCTGTGCGATAAGACCGCCCATTGTACCCTTATTTATAATAATGTTTGTCCTATATTTGTTGTTTATGCGGAGTACAATAAAGAATAAATAAATAAATAATAAAATTCCAACACCCATTTTACAACTTTAGAGCTGAAATTTCGTAAAATTCGTTCTTAGCGGATGTTTACATTCTATTAGGAACCTGTCTGCTAAATTTAAAGTTTGTAGGTACTTAAAACTTAGCATATACAATACTTGAAACTTAGCTTATATAGTAACCTAAATAAATATAATACAAGTTGTCATATTTTTTTTATGTTACCCCAATAAAACTTTTTAGGGTATGATATTTGTGTTTAAAACGATTCTTATTACTGAGATTAATGAACTTGAACTTGGTCCAAGTTCTAACTTAAATGAATACCTAATAAGACTGTCCAATTTCAACTTAAATGAATAACAAAAGGCGGTTTGCCGGGAGTTGGAAAATATTTTCGCGAACGAAGTCGACTAACTGACGACTGAGTGACTTATCTACTTAAAGCCGAAACTACTGGGCCTCGGAACGTCAAATTTTTCACAAGGCTCCTTTTATGATGCAAGCGAGTACTAAAAAGGGATATTTGAAAAGGGGTGAAACGGGAGAAATTCGTTTGCATACAAAATTTTATTATAGGCCTATATTCCTGAAACTTAGAATTAAATGATGCTATGTGATATATAAATGATATTTATTTTGCAAATAAGTTAATCATAGCAATAAAAATAATCTTTCAGTAGATCTGAATATCAAAATGCTCCTCGGAGGAGTTGGGGATACCTTAATGTGTGTTTGCCTTGGGCTTACTTTAATCCCATACTATATTTAGGATTCCAGTCCAAAGTCGAGTTTACTCAGGAGTACGGATTTCAGACTACTATTTTACGTGATTACTGAAATGATCTACGGAAACAAATTATCTGTTCTCATAGGTAATTTAAGTAATGGCATTATATACATACGCGTGTTAGTGGCATTATGTACATACGCGCTAGAAGATCCTTGTAAACGATTAAATGATCTATTTGCTGAAAGTTTTGTTTTTTATTACAAAAGCTTGTAGCGCCATCTTTGTTGTAAAACCTGTTCCTCACAGTCCGCGCGCGAGTGTTGATGAATCACACAAATGAGGAACTCATTCTACAATGTACAGCGCCATCTTAAGGAAAATTGAGTAAAGTTCAAAATAATGTAGGCTACGTTATCTTGAAGTTTACTCAATTTTCCTTAAGATGGCGCTGTACTATCGATCATGACAATAGCTCAGTTCCAGAAAATTGAAAATCATATTTTCAGTTGTTATTGTTTAAAACTAGATGTCGCTAGTGTTGAGTAGATAAATTTTACCGTATTGATCCATATTACGGGAGGGTTATGAGTTTCGCAATCTATGTTTATGAATAATCATCGGTTCCTTCGTAGCGCCTAAACTAATTTATCACTTTTGTATAAATAAGGAGTAATTACATTTGTTTGACCATTCTTACAGCCAAGAAGTAATCGGTAAAAAGTATCGGTTTCCGGAGACCGAGACCTCAAATACCTACTTAGTTAATGCTCGACTATGGAGTGGGCTTTTAGTTAATTAAATAAATAGCACTGCCAAGTTATTCTTTAATCTGTGGTCAAGGTAAGTCATGAAAGAAATAGTGACTAGAACGCGAACCTACCGCGGGGTCTGGTTTAAGGAACGATGGGAAAAGGGTGCCTGAAAGGACTCCTATCTATATGAGCATAGTTTCCACACTTAGTCCTATGCGGACCATCGAGTACATTATCTTTGGTGGGCTTATTCCAACCATGGGCTGGTTCTTTCTAAAAACTGATTAGGCCTCCCTGATATTTCAGGGCGTCAATTCTGAAGGAGCTTAGGTGAGACCTTTGCCCTTTTGCAGGTGGACCCTACTGTCTAAAGAAACAAAACAATGCTGATATGCTGTTTGTTTGTGTACCTGGTTATATTGTGTAAGAGGTCACTCACAAACAATGGGTTCGAGTTAATGTCGAGCATGCCTGCATTAAAAAGTCTAATTAACTTAGTTCCTGCCGTAAATAAATCGTTTTTCATAAAAAAAAAAAAATACGTAGCTGTTCATATTGTGTGACTAATTTTAAGTAGCGTAATTCATAATGTAAAGAAGGTGCTGCTTCTATGTTTAATAATCTTGAGTTTTATAATATATGTTTGCGAGTAATAATTTTATGTACTTACCAAGCAACTGTGCACACAATGAATTTACATAGAAGCAAGGTATATGTATTTTACAAGATGACATTCACATTTTCCGTTTGCAGAACAAGTACCTAGTAGTAATTACCAACTACTGTCATCCTAATGAATATTACATACACATAATTATGATACATATAATATATGTAGGTGTATGAATTGAGAAGGCGTATTTTTTTCATCTTTTCAGGTAACAACATCAGTGATATATTTTTTTTCAAGGCTAAAGTGAATAAACCATGGCGCTGAATCAACGATTGCAGCACTGCATCGTAGGATCGCAGTCAAGTACTGGTTTATGTGATTAAAAAAATAAGTCACTTCTAACAGATGGGACATAATAATTGACAACAAAATTACTAATAATGGTTTAGACGTGGCTAAAATGTTTTTTAAAAGGTTCTATAACAAAATCTGCCTTTTATATTATATTCAAATAAAAGTATCAGCACCATGGACTCTATGATTTTATAAATGGCTGGCTTCTGTCAGCGGTTTCGCCCGCGTAAAAGTCGGTTTACCCCCTTAGGGGTTTTTTTATGGTAGGTAAAATCATGCAATGACAAATCCCGCCCTTGGGTGGGGCGGGAAATAGTGTCAGACTCTTACTGACTAAACACCTACCCTTCCATTCATTGCCTTTGTCCCAGGGCCCGTGGTGACATTTTCACATAACTTTTGGTCCCAGTAGGCTTCGGCCCTGCTGGGCCCCTACAGTTTGCTGACAACTCCTTGAGGCGCGCGGGAACAGTGCGCGCCGTAGACGACTTGAGCTCGGATCGGTCTGTTACCGGACGGACGGAAATCGAGCTACCCATTGCCCACCTTTCGCGAGCCCGCACCCCCTTAGGGATGGAGTTTCGTAAAATCCGGACTGACCAAATTACTAAATTTTAAGTTCGTAGGTGTTATAGTTTCTAAGAATTCGTGATTAATCTGTGAGTGGCATTTCGCTTTTATATCATGCTAGCGACCCTCCAGCTTCGCTCGGGTGCAATGGTGATATTTTCTTCTTGAATCACAATCTGCTGCGTAATTTTAAAGATCTAAGCATACATAGAGACAGACAGCGGGAAGCGACTTTGTTTTATACTATGTTGTGATATAGATTATAATGTATGAATTTTGAGCTAGTAGTTTCTAGCACACCTTTAGAAATTTTCAACTTATCATTCTGACTATTATTTTTTGCCTGCAATTTAACGATTTATTATTCTTTAAACTTCTTCTTTCGGTTTCTATAATATCCCGTTTCGCTAGTTTCTGTTTGCAGCGGCTTACTAGTGTGTCTACAAACCTACTATCGATTGATTACTTTGTCGTATGTCCGTCCAAACACAAACCCATAATATTGGCACGTTAGACAAAAATAGAGATAGATAGGTACATATCTTTTTAAATATACAAAGATAATGCTGCTATCGCGATCATAAAATCAATAGTGATAACATTGAGTGGAGGTACCGCAGCATTATCGATTTCACTTTTTATAGCTCAGATTGCTGCGTATGTACTTACTGAATTTTCTATTTTTTTCATCTAATCGTACATTTCTTACGACAAGCAGTGAGGTAGAACCTATTGAAGGGTGTTCCATAACAATCTTGAGTGCTTATGTATTACAAAATAACTTAAATACTAGGGCATACACTGTTCAAAAGAGTTACCGTGTAGCCCTGGCAATTAAACATCAACTGAAGGAACACAAGTGGGTTTTAGTCAGTTTTTTTAGGGTTCCGTACCTCAAAAGGAAAAAAACTTTGTCAGTCTGTTTGTCTGTCAATACCCTTTATGTAAAAAATGAAACTTCTAAGTTGACGAAAAAAAAGATACGGCCGCTTATGCCGCAAAAAAACGTATATTTTGAACCCTCAAAGAATCAAAATTCATAGGGTACTTCCCGTTGACCTAGAATCCAGCACAAATACAGGAAAAAGTCTAAAAAAATTAAGTTTGTAGTTAAGTCACAAAAAAAAAAAAAAATTACTACTCGGAATAATTTTCGAAACTTGATTCGGGAATCGAACTGTTGTCATAGGTAAGTTTGTATTTAACCATTAGTGCACGAGTTCGACTCGCACGGGTCCAGTTTTTTTTTTAAGGTGAGAAATAATCTAATGATCCCTTTCCAGTCTAGGGTTTTTTTTATGGTAGGTAAAATTATCAAATGACAAATCCCGCCCTTGGGTGGGGCGGGAGATAGTGTCAGACTCTTACTGGCTAAAAACCTACCCTGCTCCTTTCATTACCTTCATCCCAGGGCCGGGGCCCATTTTCATTTTCACATAACTCTTGGCCCCAGTAGGCTTCAGTCCTGCTGTAGGTGCAGTTTGCTGACAACTCCTTGAGGCGCGCGGGAACAGTGCGCGCCGTAAACGACTTGGACTCGGACCGGTCTGTTACAGGATGGACGGACAGCGAGCTACCCATTGCCCGCCGTCCGGAAGCCCGCGCCTACGGTGGTCCAGTCTAGGGTGGCGCGAAAGGGCGTATCAGACTTTTACTGACAAAAACCACACCTATTTTTCCTTCTTTGCAAAGACAAAGGCGTTCTGGCGGTCCGGTTTCGGCCCTGCTGGGCTACTACGGTTTTGCTGACATCTTTGCTTCACCCAGAGCGCGAGGAATTGAAGTACGAAATATTTGAAGATGTATCCCACCTCAAAAAAAGTACATATTTTTTTTCAAATTGCATGTATGATGTTTTTTTTTTTTTTTTTTTTTTAGGGTAGGAAAATCATCCAATGACAGGTCCCGCCCTTGGGTGGAGCGGGAAGTAGTGTCAGACTCTTACTGACTACCCCGTTCCATCGTTGCCTATCATGCCGGGGCTGAGCCTTCCTCTCAGAAAACGGCCCTTAACCCTAGCAGGCTTCGACCCTGCCTGCCTGCAGCTAGCAGGCTGGGCCTCTACGGTTTGCTGACAGCTCCTTGAGGCGCGCGGGATGCATGTGAGTATTTCTCAAAATAAATGTACGTAACGAAATGGTAGTAACGAAATATTGTTACGAAATAGTCCTTAGATGTAACTAAATAGTAACCATAAGGCTGGTTACACATTGGCGAAATATTGTGAATGCTCTTCATTTATTCAATACGAAATATTTGTAAGTATGTACCCAAATACTTAAGGGGTTAGAAATAAAATAAGGGAGTAATCATTCATACTATTTTAATCAAATTATTTTTTTTTCCCAATCTTTTAAAAATGAAAACCTGACGTTATTTTAAACATAAAAAAACTTAATTAGAATCACTATCCATTAGCGCTTTATAAATTTCTTCCTTATCTTTGTAATAATTGAATTCTTTCCGAAACACATTTGGTTTGACAATCCGTTTTTTAATCTTTGGATCACATCGCTTTGGCGCGTGAAGATAATTATTAAGCGATAGAGGTTTAAGTCCTTTATAAACCACTTTCTTTTTTGTGTGTATATTTTCCAGTATTTCGTCGTTAAGAATAGTCAGTCCACATGTTTCGCCTTTGACTTTGTGAGTGCCTTCAATTGGTACATTTTCATTATTTTCATATTCAGTGTTATTTTTTGTTGCATTATTATTTTGTATTATAACATCTACATTGTCCAAATCATTGAAATTAAACTCCGGTTCATTAAATGACATTGCATCACTCATATATTTTTCATCCGTAGTTACAGCTTCGTCACTTATTAAATCCTCGAGAATTATTGGCTTTGTATTGATATCAGTTGTTGATCCTTCTTCCTCATGACTTTTTATTTCTTTACTTGGTTTGTCTGTTTCACCTTTTTGTTTTAATACATTCATTATATCAATTGGATATTTGTCTTCTTCCATATCTTTTTGTTGCTTTGCTGTTTTCTTCCCTGTTACTTTTCCTTTTTTCTTAAAGTTTTCTTTGCCTTGTTGTGTTTCGTCTGCCTTGAGGCATTTTACTTCAGTATCATAGAAAGCATGGTTTGCAGACATAAATCTTGACGAAGATAACAATGTTACTTGTTCTGGGGGTTGCCGTTTAACATTTTCCTCCTTTGATGTGTCCTGAAAATTAAAAACATGACATCAAAGTGTATTTAAAAATATTTTTTTTTATGATTGATTTTGAAAGGTATTTATTAGTTTTTTATTTGTGTTTGACCCTAAAATACGTCAAAAATCATAAATAAATCTCTTTTATATTTGCTCTCAAATGGACATTCACCTCTAAGTCTTGATCACTCTCTCTGTCATCTATCCTGGGTAAATCATTGTCCTCACTCCAAAAATCCGCATCTATCAGATCTGAATCACTATGATAACTTATACTGACATCACTCTCCGTCGTAGTAGAACTATTTATTCTTTTGAATCTTTTCGCTGCTGGTTTTTGTTTTTTCAAGGCTTGCGGTTTGTTACTGCATGATGCTTTTGGTTCTGATAGGGTGTTGGATAGAAGTTCATGTTCTTTAGTGTAGTAGCAATCACAGCAGATGTTTTTCTGGCAATCAAAGCAGCTCAGCAATTTATATTTAATTGTCGTGTTGCCATCCGTTACAATCTGATGCAGCTTCATTGTTCCTTTTATGGGAATAATATTTTCAGGGATATTTTTGGTCATCTTCTGAATGTCGTTTTCATTAACATAAAACATTTTTACTTTACTGTTAACCATTAAATAGTCATATGCTTCTTTTGCGTTGGTTATGTCATTGCCATGTGAAATATGATTGTCAAGTTGGCGCTTTAATGCCCCACCAACCCCGTCAGCTGGCCCTTTGCCGTGAGAGGCTTCAAAAAAATTCCAAGTTGCATATTCAAATCCGTATTCTTTTATATTATGTTGGAACAAGAAAAAATTATGTTTTTGGCGGTACTGAGTTGTAGGGCTATCAGAAAATATATGAATCTTTTTAATGGTAAAGTGTTGGCACAGTTTCATTATTGGATCCAAATGGGCCCAGATTGCTCCAGGACCATGTTCATTATTTGGGGATATGGAGCATATCGATTGGGGTTTCACATTTTTTCTGTAAAGGACGCAAGTGTGCAATGTGACTTGATTTCTAGACCCTCCGAAGTGTATCGCCTGAATTTCTTCAGACTGCTTGCACGAAAAGTTTTCTGAAAAATCGCAAATCAATGCAGCTTCGTCTTCATCAAGGTTTTCAATACACTTTTTCCACGCCAAGTACTGATGTTGAACATTGTAGTAGTGAGTTTTAAATTTTTGAACATCATTTTGAAATTCTTTTATCAATGCATTCACTGTCCCTTTCACTACCTGTTTTGAATACTTTTTCGTCTGTTTTTCTACGCATTTCTTTTTGTCAATTTTAATATAAGTGTGTGTGCCTATTTTCCATTGAAGCCACTCCACAGGGCTGTCTTCATTTATTGTCAAATCAACAGCTAGTTTCTTATTTTTGCATTCAGAACACTCAGAGTACATGCATTTAAAACATTTACTGCAAGTGACATTTTTCATAAGTTCGTCAATGTCAGATGTCTGAAGCAAACCTAGCTTCTTCAACGATATTGCCTTGAAAGATAAATTACTATGCTTTATGCAAGCACAAGTATTCCTATCTTGAAGTCTTGGTTTCACAACGGAGAACGGTCGAAAACGATAAAAAGTTTGCAAAGACGCTTTACCACCCTCTAACCTGTATTTTCTATAGAGCTTGTATATTGGTTCCATTAAATATCTCTTTTGCACTTTTTCTTTGTTTCTCGTTATGCACTCGTTTTTTCCCGCACTAGGTCTACTTACATCTTCTCTTTCAAAGAAATCTTGTATATCTTTCATGAATTTCTTTTTCATTTCGTTTATTGATTTCGTCTTTCTTATTCTTCCTTTCAGACCAAGAACATTAGAAATAGCTGTTTTTAATTTGTATTTATTTGCAATATCGTTGGTAGCAACTTTTTTTAGTACTTTCTTCTCTTTGGTATCTGCTTTATTAAACTCTGTTTTTAAAGAATCTGTAATTGTGTTAAGCAAAATTAACTTCTTTTTTACCTTTTCTTTTTCCGTCACGGACACATTTGGTAAAGTTTCTTCTAAAAAACTATTCGATTTTGTTAACGGTGTGTCATCACACTGACGAGTTTCAATGGAAATAGCATCATTATCAGGCCTAATTTGTTGGGGTAGTCGTTTTTTCAGAATTTCCACTCGCTTTTTCATCCGATTGCAGGCCTGTCTTAAATTTTTATTTCGTCGTTTTAATTGAGTATTTTCTTCAGTAAGCTTTTGTAGTCTCTCCTTTAGGATATTTGTATTATTTTTAGCATTTTTTCTTACTTCCAATGTGTTGTTTTGTTTTGTCGTAGAGTAGGCCTTTTTTTTTCTTTCAGCTCTTATAGCATTGGCTTGTCTCCACTTTGCTCGTAGCTCTTGTTTTTCTTCTTCTGTAAGAATTTCTTTTTTCTTTTTGATATTTTCTTTAACTTTTTCCAAATGTTTGACACGGATTTCCTCATATTTATTTGGTTTATCCTTTTTGAGTCGTTCTCTGTAAGCTTTTTGCCTTTCGGCATTGGTTTTTGGCGGCATTCCTTAAAAAACAAAAGAAGTAATGCAGTTGTATATAAGCAGTTGTAAGTAATAACCAATTTGATAAGTCAAACCAACAAGTATAGTGGGCATCTCTACAGAAGTGTCATTAGCAAGAGTTAAGTATTTGTAACAATCGGTATAATTCTATTCTCAAGCGAATTGAAACAAAGCCGCGAGGTTTTTTAACCGACGAAAAGGAGGAAGTTCTCAATAGAACTTCATGTAAGTAATATCAGGGGTAAAAAGTTGTTAAATCACATAAAAACGTAATTTAAATTATTTCATTATTTTTTGCTGGTGGCACTTCTATATAGCAGATAATATCCAATCCTTTAGTTATTGACGCTCTATATATTTTTTTTTCATAAATTAAGTAGTGAATATTACTATGCTTAGTCAGGTTATAACAGTATACACTCAGCTTTATGTTGTACTTTTTCGTTACGTAACGAAATTCGTAAAAAACGTTACGAAATATTAGACAAATTGAGGTCAGAAAAAATATATTTATTGATAAAAGCTGTTACAGCAAATATAAAAGCTTATTAAATATTCGTACAACACGTATTACAAAAAATGGGTAAATGAAGACTTACCGTTCTATGAAAAATCGCTGATTTTACTTCCTGTCTCGAAAAAGTAACCCCACAAAACACACACGTTCTCACTGATTTTCACGATAGATGTAATGGCGGAGACGTCAAACCAATAGCCAATCAGAGTGAAGCTAGTGTTGTCCGTGTAAAAAAAATACGGAATCGTTCAGAAATCATGGGAAAGTAGAAATAAATCGTAACTAAAGAGTAATAACTAAATAGTAAATGAGAGCGACTCATTTTGTTTTTTTGCTTTAAATTGCCAATTCACTATGACACCCCATAGAAAATCAATTTGATACAGAAACTGCGATTACTGTAGAACGATGATACAAAGAAATTTACAATAATTTAGTTACGTATCGCATTTTATGAAACAAAAACACATGAAAAAGGTAGAGTGGCAAACAGGTTTTTGTATGAAAGGTAAAAAAAGCTATTTTTAAAATATCGAAATATTTGATAATAAGTATGATTATAGCTATAATTCTTCGTTATCTTAAAGATTAATATTCATCCTACAAAATTGAGTGTGTGTTTTTTTTGTGTGATGATTTATAAATATAAAACTTTTGAACTGTTTCAAAGCACACTTTTTTTTTCAAAGATGTACATGTATTTTGAGAAATACTCATGTATGATGTGGGTTTTTTTTCACTATTTTTGCAGCGAGCAATTCTCTTTGTTTAAAACTACGACGTAACGTGACTCAGGATATCTAAACCGGCAGTTTTCGAAGCAGAATTTAAATTGCTCTAAATGAGCATACCGTTTCTTTGCCTAAACCGCAACTTTTGATTGTTGACTGGACTATCAAAAGAATGAACTATTATTAAGAGCCGTATGACATTTCGACTGTGATATTTGCATGGTCTTTGGCGTTCTTATTCAGAGAACAGAAAGACTGACACATTTGACTAAGTAATTGTTGAGAACAGTTTTATAATATAGTTCATAATTGCTTTGCGTTTCGTAATTTTTCTTATTTTATAAAGTTTTTGCTTCTGCCAGCGGCATTGAAAATAAATTGGTGTAAAATTCGGTTTACTCCCTTAGGGGTTTTTTTTTATGGTAGGTAAAATCATCCAATGACAGATCCCGCCCTTGGGCGGAGCGGGAAATAGTGTCAGACCCTTACTGACTAAAAACCTACCCCGTTCCCATGACCCTCCCGGGGTGGAGTTTCGTAAAATCCGTTCTTAGCGGACGCAAATGCCAAATTTTAAGTTTACTACATATCTACAATACTAAGCAAACGAAATGAAATATACGAGTACTCATTTCTCCTAAAAACTTGTAATTTAGTTCATATTGTCAGTCCTCAGAATTTAAATATGAATTATTAAGAAAAAGAAAAACATCCCTTTCCTCATAAACGTTAGGTAGTTCATGCGAAATAAAGAAAATACTTTTTTTTTTTAAATAACTTATTATAAATTCTTAAATAATTTAATTGCTGAAGTTGGAAAATCCAAGTTGACGCATTCAACTTGGTTTTTCCAACTTCGAATGTATGAAAGAACAAAACTTTTGTACATTTGTTTCACTGCAGAGCAAACGGCATTTAGACATAAGTGCAGAGAAGGGGCGTCATCATGCTAATTTTGATGCAAACACATCAAATAGGTACACATTATATAAAAAGATTCACTTAACGGGCTATCCATAAATTATGTCACATGAATTTAAAGATTGTTTCACCCCTCCTCGTTCTTGTCACAGCAGTTAGATTTGCGAGAACCCCTCCCTAGTGTGACGTCACATATTTTCAGATTATAAAAAAGAACATTGTAATTTAAATAATTATATTTAAATTACAATTTTCTTTTAATAAAATATAATTAACACTAAACAAACTTCATATATTATAAACTCCCTCTCCTCCCCTTAAAATTCGCCGTAATTTATGGATAGCCCTTAAATTATAAAACCAAAGATATTTTTCTTGTAGGTCATAAACAGCTTAGTGGTTTAGAATTAATAAAATATCTCCTCATACTGGCCTCCTAAAGCAGGTCATAGTACGATCCAGTCGACGCTGGTCAAAGTCCAAGTTTACTTAATCAATACGACAATCTTGTTGGTACGAGTATGTACTCGAGTTGCCGCGTCATACAGCCGTGACTTCTTCCACACAATACGTCTTTAGTAGGTACGTGCTTATCGGTTTAATGTATGTTCAATTAAAGAGGTGTGTCGCAACGCCTCAAATTGATAATATTGCCGCGATGCGTGGCCTTTGTTTAAGCGATTTTTCGACGGGCGAGGCTAACTTATGTCTGTCCGAACGTACTCGTCGTAACAACATGGATTTACCCTGTGCCTTGCACAAAGGATTCTGCTTTATGGCAGTTGGGACGATTAGGTAGGTTCATAACACGATTTAGCGACGCACTCAAATTGCGGAAATCTTTAAAAAACGCACGCTAGATCTCTCTCTGAACTCGGTTCGAAATCGATTGGGCAGCAGGAATTTCCGAAAAAGTAACAGATTGGTGGGTTCAGCAAAAATCTGACACTCCCTGTCGCTATACTCAGACCGGTAGAAGTTACGAGTATGTGATGTCATTCCATCTCATAATAAAAAATAAAAAAATGTTGAAATCGATTGATATGCATTATACAGCGGATGCCCTTACCTAATGAGTTTTCTAAAACGAAACGAGTTTCGAACCTGTATGGTACATCCGGTGCAATTCGAGGGTAATTTAAAACTGCAAATTAAAATAATCAGTTAAAACTTAAGCATATACTTAAGTAGTGCTTGTGCAAGCAATGGGTGTGGCAGTCTCGTCGTCTACGCAACCACGAGGTGGCATTTTGCCGACGTCCTTGTACGCATTTTGTACTTAATCAGCGCCTCTGCCTTCTGGGCTTGCGAGGTCATAACTTCTATCGACGCGGTCAATACCCTTTTAGAAACTATACAGGTTATACAATATCCGTTTGTAAAAGTTTCATGAAAAAGTGTATACGTAACTGATTATTGTTAGGGACGGAGAATAAAGACTCC
Organism: Leucania comma; assembly: GCA_958295575.1. Classification (NCBI taxonomy): domain Eukaryota; kingdom Metazoa; phylum Arthropoda; class Insecta; order Lepidoptera; family Noctuidae; genus Leucania; species Leucania comma. The sequence continues at coordinate 11,389,631 of OY282480.1, read as the reverse complement.
TGTGTAATGATCGGATTTATATTTAGAACCACTACATTTTATCGTATTACATAGAGGTAGAAATAAGTTCAAACCGCCTAACGGCTTGGCAGCCTTCCTATTTTATCTGACTTAAAAAACAATACTTATAATTATCAAATTCAAAAACCTATTCTATATCTGAATAAAAAACAAAAAAAAAAATCTTGCTTGTATGGTAAATCAGGATTTTCTCTAGAAGTCTAGACAAAGAGGCACTTCATATAAGTTCTATCAGTGATAGTGATAGATGAAAATTCCAAATGAAAGCGATTGGCCACTTGACATTTCGTTAGAGCTTTGTTATTCTCATTTTGGTCTTTTTGACCATCGTGTTTGTAGCTGGAGTGTTATTTTGTCAAGAGTTATAGATGCCTATTAGGCTGCGGTGTTATGGTGCCTCGAAGAAGCGAACTACAGTGGCCAATCTTGGACCGGACCCAGGTTGGCCTCTGTAAAAACAATCTGGCTAAATGGGGCTTCCTCGACCCCTCTTAACACAATATCAGTGTGGAGCCACTGCACAAGACATGCGTCACCTACTATGCTGCCCATCCTGCACAACCATCTGCACTTTTCTTGAAAAGTGCAGGTGGTTGTGCAGGATAGGTCCTGATCTATACGAGGCTAATATTAGAGCTGTACAGGTTGCCAAATACTGGTCAGAAAAAAATTGTTTGGGAACATCGACACGAAAAGAAGGAGAAGGCTGCGGTACTGTTGGAAAGGGTCACCAGGGCCTTAGAATGCTAAGGGTAATTGCCGAAACATTCATGGGTTTTAGTCAGTAGTCTGACACTTTCAATCCACCAAGAGTGGAAAAAGTTACATGACGATTTTTCCACCTAAAAACAGGTGTGAACATTAAAGTATAGACTACCTACAGTAGGTAAGGTTTTTAAGGGTTATAATAACATACAGAAAAAAACATATTTTCTTTATATATATTTATAGAAGTCCATCACTCACAATGGACAGTTAAAATCAAGGTCAAATAACTGCAAACGACGACAGAATTAATTAATGAAGAATGATCTACATATTTTTTTAACATTCCCATCTATGTTACAGAAAAAATGTATTTTGTTGTAGGTAACCTAGCTGTTAACCTTCAAAAATGATTATAATTTATTCACTACGGATATGGAGCTGCCAACAGATTTATTCTATTTATGGCGATCTTTATGTTATTTGGTATTCCTTCTTTTTACAGCCGTCGCCGCGTCGTATGTACGAGTATATACTTAATGTAATACATAAAACCGGTAACAAACTAATTTCTAGATGGTTCTACTCGCTCTAGATTATGACGATAAGTGTTCACGTTGGCCAGTGTGAAATAAAATATTTTCTAATTTAATTGAATGTTAAAATCGAACATTATTTGATTTCTTAATTTAAGTGAATTACGATCCTACAAAAGTGGCCTTTTTAGACCTGTAGATCACAGTACAAATATAGTCAATGCTGTATTGCGGAAATAATTGCAATATTATTTGAACAACTGATGGTCGATAAAATTCTTATCCGCATAACATATATCATCGTTTCACTACTGCGCAAAACCTGGTTTGCCGTATTGTCCAAAACCTTGTTTAGTACATACAAATATTCTGTAGACTATAGAGCACGGAATTGGCCGTCTTCACATTTGATATCGTCAGACTGGTAGTCTCATACCTCGACATCGTTAGATATATGAAAGGTATATTAGCCCCACGATATCGTATCGTCGTCATCTAATGTGAATACGGCGTGGCGTCGTCGAGTGCTATTGTCATTATTTTTTATTTTATCATCATATCATATCTTATTTTAATTTTTATATTTGACGTCATCTCAGTAGTCACCACCATTTTTGGGTATACATAAGTACCTAATAAAAATCTTCGACAAAAGCCATCCATTATTTCTTTGGTTTTCCCATATAGAGAAATCATACTACGCCACTATGCGACTATAAGTACTAAATCTACCTTTTTTGAGGAGGTGGGAGATCACCGGATGTCTGCTCTCGCTCTAGGGTAGAACGAAAGCGCGAGTCAAAGTTTTTACTGACTAAGAACTGCTTATGTCCCTTCAGTCGCGTTCAGGTGAAATTCCGCATGGATGCCTGCTCACATAATGAGCGCTGACCACTGACAAGTTAAAACTGTCAGCAAATAAACGGTGGAACCTGGTTGTAGTCAGTAAAGGTACTTGTACTATTACTTATTCTGTGGTAAATTTAATTAATACATTAATACATTCCCTCTTGTTCTACTCAGAACGAGAGGACTCATAAGATATTTATTTTAACATAAACTTTCCATATAAACCAGCTTTTCAGTGAGTATCACCGTTTGCTCGCTGACAGTTGAGACTTATTAGTGGTCAGCGCTCATTGTGTGAGCAGGCATCCATGGGGAATTTCAATTGAAGGTAACTCATCATCATCATTTCAGCCCAAAGACGTCCATTGTCGGACATAGGCCTCCACCAAATGTCACCACAATGAACGGTCTAGTGCGTCTCGCATCCATCGGATCGGAAGGCAACTGAAAGAACATAAGTAGGTTTTGGTCAGTAAAAGTCTGGCACGTCCTCTTACTCCACCCTAGAGCGAGAAAAGCCATCCGATGATTTCTCACCTCCTTAAAAAAAAGGCATTTTTAGTACTTATCGTAGCGTAGTGGCGTAGCGTGATTTCTCTATCGTATCTTTAGCCATGTGGCTAGGGAAAACCAAAGAAATGATGGATGGCTTTTGTATGAAGATGATTATTAGGTCAAAAAGTCGAGAGAGGTGTCTCCGTGCTCTGTGGGATAGGTTTTGTCAATCAAACTTATTTGCTTCACGATTTATATTGCAAACAAGTAGTTGCAAATACATTATGCTTAAATCAACACAGCTCAGAAATTAACGTGCTGTTTCAAGGACTCTTATGTTCTACGTGTTCTACGTATTATTTAAGTCTCTGCGTTGTAAGTGTACTTACAACTTGATAGAATGAAGCGGGCCTTATTGCATTTACGCCTCATATTTAGTAAAAAAAAAGAGATGGACCGGATTGGCGGGAAAACCGACTATCAAGATATGTATAGGGTTAGATATATACTGGTAGTGAAATTTGCCAAGTTCAGTACATTTATGTTTGCCTAACTGGTCAAAATATAATGAACTTGGCATATTTTTTGTCGCGATTTCAGGTTTGGTCCCATAGTAAAAGTTGTTTGTTATCATGACTATAATCACGAGTTTAAGTATTGTTCACTAATTACCAGTCACCCTATATATAGTTGGCGACTAGCTGGCTATTGTTCGGAAAAATATGCCTATTAAGTAATCGTTATTGAGTGTCATATATTAAATCGAAAAATAAAATAAATAATATAGTTAATAGTATAATACAATTTGATAACAGTACATCGCAGACTACCCCTGTATTATTTTAAGTCCTTACGATCCATCCTAAGGTTGTCTGGAAGATATCGCTATCAGCGATAAAATCGCCATGGTTCCCACCATGGACTACTTACGATTTATGTATAAATTGTATAACTTTTTATTGGTGTACTATAAAGTTATATTATATTCGATTCCAAATAAATCGGTAGGGCTGATCACAAAATTACCTACATTCCATCAAATTATTATAATTTGTAATTTAAGCAAAAAAAAAAAAACTTATATAAATAAACGTAAAAGAAATCGACCATCTAGTCGGAAAAACCATCCGGTCACATATAAAAGTCACCAACTATAATCATCAATTAATAATAGTCGGTCATTAGAGGAGTACCGACGAGTGGTCTAGTCTTCTAGTTGGCCAAGTCCATAGTCCCACCTCTACTAGTGATAGTGAGACATGCAGCCGTATTGCAGGTTCAACGGAACAATCTAGAGACAAAGCAGGGTCAATGCCCCCCCACATTGCGTACATTCTGTATCTTCTATCTCTATCATACATGTTTCGTGGCCAATTCGTTAGGTAATCCGATGGATGATCATTGAAACAGCTGCAATTAATTCTCGAATAATAATAATTAATGAATTTCGGCCAAGGTTTCAAGTGCTTTCCGCTCTAAAGGAGGATTTATTTTCATTCGCCGTATTCGATACTTCTGAGGCTAGCCTGACTGTCAGCCAAACTAATGAAAAAAAATTATATGTGAAGGATTTCCACCGCTTTCCGCTCGAGTGCGGAAATAGAAAAAGAAACGCACGGGTCGAAGAATACTTTACTTTGTGGTGTGATAGGACTTGATTGGAGCCAGATTTCGAGTGTGTTTATTTATTATAATTGGAAAACGTAAACTGTACTCGACCTTATCATTCTTTGACTTTATTCAACTACTTAATAGGTGTATTTCTTTGAATGAAGCACATAAATATTATTATAGCTTGATAATGTAATTAATAACATTATATGCTTACTCATTCAATTCAACGAAATTTCTTTCTTGAAATTACGAATACAATTATTTTCAAGTGTTGACAACAATGTGTGATTAGTTACTTCAATATTACCTCAAATAAATAATGTGTAGGTACCTCAAATAAATAAAAGTAGCTACTTTTGTATAACAACTGTGTCGCCTCCTCGGACACTAATAAAATTGAGGACATTTTCTATTTTCCGCCAACGCGAATGGCAACACATATAGTATGTGTGTGGGTATGAAAACGCGAAACTATAGTTTAATATTTTTTTTAAGATTCAAATAAATAAACAAATAGAGGAACTTCTGTCAGCAGCTTTATCCTTGTGACAGTAGCAAATTACCCCAAGGTAACATATTTCAAGGAAAAAAACTTCTAGTTAAGTTCTATTCCAGGACATGGTCTACCCGTTGGCCAAATTTCATTCAAATCTGTTCCGATGTACACACTCATTATAAACTGTCGCCTTTATAATATTAATTGGAAGTACCTTTTGTTAAAAGGAAAATCAACAGATAACTTCTTTGCTCTAGGTGGAGCGTGAGGAAGTGTCAGACTTTTACTGACTAAAACCCGTAGTACTCTGCCGGCTGCACGGGCTAGGGTACAGTAAGCCGACGGATCTTGGCGAGTTTGAGGTTAGGCTCTGCGAACTTTAACGCTTGTGCAGGTGCACAAGTAAAGAAATTACATGGTTTAAAATAATAAATGCCAATAACAGTTGTTATTGGTGTTATCAACTCAACTTGAATTAATATACGCATGTACAATAGTACATTTTGATACAAGCGGGGAAAGGACGTACAGGCGAGGGTGTTATGGAGCCGAGTGCTGCAGTGCTTACGTATATAAAATATATTTGAATGGCCCCTAGGTATCAAAATGAATTGGTTAAGTTCAATAGGTATTCTTGTACTTTTTACCTACGCAATTATATACTACACAAACAGTTTTTCTATAAATTAAATATTATTACATCAAAACAATGTAAGCAAAGCATTTACGACATTTTATGTTTTATCATTCGCTTACATTGTTTAAAGTATAATTCACATTTAATTACAAAAGGCATCAGTAATGTTAATTAATTTGAATGTAATGATGAAATTTAGTTAAATTTTAATTTTATGCTCTTTCTTACTGACTTACTAATAGGTACTTACGAGTACATAATTAGAATATAATGTTTGTGCCTTAAATGAGTCTTTTGTAACTTGGAATTAATGAATAATAAATTAATTAGCAACAAAAAAGACAATATTAACACCTGACTCAGTAACCTAGATGTAATTTGTTATATAGAAGTATTTTTTATATTTATACATAAAAGGGCGTGTGACTAAACTAGTATTGGTTTTTATTTATAAACTAGCAAACCGCCTTAGCATGAGCAGGATATTCAAATCTTCCAAATTCTCTATTTTTCTCTACTAAATCTTCCTAATTCTTTCTACTCTGTTTGAATTTATATTGAACTGGGGACTTTGTTTTACTCATAACTTATGAAAGGAAGTGACATTTCTAATGAAGTTTCTGTAAGATTATACACACACATAAAGGTGGACCGACGGACCTGGCGAGGGTCATGGGAATCCGAAGAACGCGAGATACACAGGTCAGGTCGTTTCGGACGCGGACTTCGTGGGTGCTCGGGGAGGCTCGAGCATCCACCCATTTTTTTTTTTTTTTTTATGGTAGGTAAAATCATCCAATGACAAGTCCCGCCCTTGGGTGGAGCGGGAAGTAGTGTCAGACTCTTACTGGCTAAAAACCTACCCCGTTCCTTCGTTGCCTATCATGCCGGGGCTGAGCCTTCCTCTCAGAAAACGGCCCTTAACCCCAACAGGCTTCGACCCTGCCTGCCTGCAGCTAGCAGGCTGGGCCTCTACGGTTTGCTGACAGCTCCTTGAGGCGCGCGGGAACAGAACGCGCCGTCGACGACTTGGGCTCGGTCCGGTATGTTACCGGACGATCGGACAGCGTGCTACCCATTGCACGCCGTCCGCAAGCCCGCGCCTACGGTGGCCGGAAATCGGGATCGAAATCCCGGCGGCGGCTGGGGCGAGCGCCCCGTTGCCTCTGCCTGATGCGGTCGGCCTCCTCCTTTGCTAGCATGGACGTTTTTTCACTACTCGACGACTCGTTTAGTGCAGTGGTTTAGAGCAGGTTGAAGTTGAGCAAGTTGAAGAAAACCCGCGACCCTTTCGCGGGTTTTATTCCTGCACTAACACAAATCTAATTATATTTCTATCAAACATAATTAGTAATTAAGTACGCAGTATGTAAGTAGGACATTTATTTATGTCAGTAGATCAGTTTGCATTTCTCTTCTCACACTTCGCCACTTTTGCGAGTCACCCAATGAGCTCTCATGAGGTTTTCTAAAAGCCGGCACCCCTGGTTGTGGAGACACTTAAGGAAGGTCTATGTCCAGAATTGGACGGCTTTCTGCTGAAATGATGATAGTGATTATGATGAAGATTTACAAAGGAATTACAACCTTTGGAACGTTCACATCAGGGAGCTTGTGATAAACTAAACTGGCCATGGATTTTATTTAAGTATAAAGATAGCTAGCCTTACCTTACTTAGCTACCAATCGAGCTCGTATGTGGCTAGGAAAGTTGCCCAGTAGGTTTCAAAAGGTGCTATGCAAGACACAGGGCTACTGGCGAATGGAGAACCAACATGAAACTTGTATTGCAAATTATATTCTCGAACCTTCTGCCTGTATTAAGTATGCACTAGCTATACTCCGCATTTTCGCTTTAGTAGCCTATCCGACTTTTATCGTACATTTTCGGTAATCACAAAATCGAAAACAATAAAACAAACTAACACTCATGCACATCCTCGAGCCAAAAAATTGAAAACATTGCAGTATTTATCTTGAATCCTATCTATTTTAAGCTCGGCTGTTTGGAGAATAAGGCACAATCTCTACTCTCTCATAGATAGGATGCCAGCCCCCCTAGCCAAGTAACAATCGCTTCGTTTAGCGCGAACGCTTGGAGTTGGCCACGCCCCCAATTCCAATTGTTCAACAAAGGAATAAAGCTTTTAATAAGATATTCACCATCGAAACTGAGATGGTATTTATCTATTTTATACGCACATGTTACTAAATGTTGTAATGTTGTAAATAGTTTGACGTTTGGCACGAGTGTTCGCGGTTATAATGCCGAGGTGTTCTCGGTGTCATTGACACAGCTTTTACTTTTATTTGGCGGTACAAAGGTTAGGAAGAATCTTCTGGAATCAATTTAGCTACAGTATTGCACCGGAACAGTTAGTTAGATTTTGTAAGCGTATCCAAACTTGTATAAGATCAATCTGCCTTTTTCCCAATTAACCGCAAGGATTCATAAGAAATTTAGCGTCAGTTAGATATATTTGCCTGACAGATGCTGAGCCTGGACTCCCATTTGGAGCAACCTTGAGATGCACACCGAACTACATATTTCTGGATTTTATCTATACTTAGTACATTAATTATTTTTGTTTCTATTACTATAATGAAACCAACAGTCTTACATATAAAACTGTTATTTTTTATTTGTTTTCGTTATTGTGTTTAGTTTTTTCTAAATATTTCATTGTGTGGTGTATTATTTTATGTTGCAATCATTAAATGTTTTATCTATTTAACTACATTGGGGTTGGTATCCAAACTAATATTAAAAATAAATAAATGCTAAAGGTTGACTGGCAGAGAATGCCTTGTTGCATTAAGTCCGCCTATGTACCTCTACTGTACATGAAGATTAAATAAATAAATAAAATAACTCTGTCCACGTTATGCCTGAACCAATTTAGATGAATTCTGGCATAGAGGTAAAGGCTACCTTGAAGAACATAAGACATAAGACATTTTCATAGATTCCGGAAGTATATTCGATATCCATGGTTGGGATCATTACCGAATTACACTCGGGCGAGGCCTTTGACAGAAGCTACCTAATAACTACTTACGTACTTTATGTAAGCCTCTTTATCCATTATTAGAGTAGTAAAAAGGAAGTGCTTATGTATAGGTATACATTATGTGTTGTTGATTGCGGTGTACACAGCCGGCAGCCGTTCCGAATGCGACACAAACCGAAGTTGGACTTTGACCGGCCTTGATTGAACTCGTGTGAGAGCTACGACCGGTGTGTTGTAGATATTATATCTACATTTTTATGTAAGCCGCATTTTTGAAGCGCAGTTTGATATCGTATCGTAAATTCGAAAGTCCGGATTCGGCTGGGTTTGATATTTTGCTAATCTGCTTGAGGTCTGATAAGAATCATTAACGTGATAAGGAATGGAGGCTCGCCTTAATAGGTTTTTGCCATTGTTCCTGCACCTGAGAATCTTCGATCCTCCCAGTTTCTGGGATGAAAAGATCAGAGGCCCGTGTCATGTCGGTTTTTTGTGTGTTGGCGTTTACCAGTATGTTGGCGTTCAACACAGAATTTCGAATCTACATTCTACATACACCTATGCCGAAAACTGACCCAAATGACGAAATAAATTAACGGATCAGGATTCACACACTTGGATTCACACGGACATTTGGTTTCTTACCTACTTTTCTGCACGTTTTTTTTATGGTCCCTAAATCAAAAATATAATTGTATTTATAGGTCCGGGACCGCAGTCCTGATCCCAAAAGCCCCACAACCCCGTTCTTTACAGGATGACAATAACTAGCCACATATAAACAATATTTTAATCACATTAACTTCGTTCATGGCTACCACTTATTTGATAGGTCTTTTCCTATTTTGTATTTGGTAATTAGAGTTATTTTGCACTTTTTGGTGTTTTTTTGTAAAAAAAAAGTCGGTTGTATTTTTTTTGTAAATAGTTTTTTTTTAAAGAATGACTGTAGAGTTTCTTGCCGGTTCTTCTCTATCAACTGGAACAGTGCACTAGTTTCTGACATTTTACATTATTTGACAATAAAACATTTATTTTGAATTTTAAGATGACATAAAAAGACAGCGACATCTTGATAGACAAAAATTATTCTGTATGTAACTCGTTACATTTGGAAACGTTCCATGCAATACTAGTAGGTAAGTATTTAGATACTTTCATAGATAGATGACATGATTCACACAATGTTACAAGAATACATTTAATTGGTGTATGTATAATCAATAAAACGATGTAGGCGTATGTTTAATTATTATGGTTGCCGATTTATTTCCGGGTTTAAAATGCGGACGCAATGTTTTAAAAAATGTTACCTTTAAAATCCTCCGTCCTCAATCAATCAATCAATCAATACGTTTATTTGCATAATACAGGTAAGTATAAAAAGGAGTTACATGCATCTATAACCTAATTAAATAAGGTGTGCAAATTTATAAATTAGTTTTAAAATTCCTAAAGCCCAAGTAAACAACAATTATTGTATCAAAATTGAATACATAAATTAAAATTAAAATTAGTATGTCATAGCTAATAAAAAATAAATGAAAAATGTCAAATGGATTATATACATATTTCGTAATTAAAATAATCGAAAAAAAAAAAACTATTCAAAAATAAAATTAAACATAACCAATGTTTAATTTTATTTTTGAATTGACAAGTAAATTATTAAGACGTCACATTTTTATTGCTGTCATAATTTTATAATAAATTATTATGATTATTCATATAGCTTTCTCGATCTTGCTAATGGAAATAAGAATTTAAAAAATGTAGAAAGAGGTCGAGCAGTTTTGTATGTAAGCTTCACGCAGGCGTACACTGAGCGTAAAATAACCGTAGCGTATCACGACATAGTATAAAACAAAGTCGCTTCCCACTGTCTGTCTATGTGTGCTTAGATCTTTAAAACTACGCAACGGATTTTGATGCGGTTTTTTTAATAGATAGAGTGATACAAGAGGAAGGTTTATATGTATAAAACGTGCATAATATTGCATTACACCCGTACGAAGCTGGAGCGGGTCGCTAATATCTATACACCGTTAAATTTTGATCGTTTTAATCATCATGATGTACATGAAACACTATTGATTTGAAAAGATAAAATGTCAATGACCTTGTAGGTAGTTGTGTGTTCGTTGCGTACTAACTAACTATAGGTCATTGACCTCGCCCAGCTGACGTTTACTTAAAGAAATTAATTTTGTACACGCGTAAAATAATTTCAGTTTAAATAAAAGTACTTTATTTTTTAATATTATCTTTAGAAATCGATAGTGTTTCATGTACCGAATCGACCCTCCACGGGATTAAAAATCATTTTTTATTTTTTTTATTTATTTAACGGTGTATATGTATAAGAAATTAGGAATACACATCTATGAAGCTACGCATCCGTGGACAGTAGGTAGGTAGATCTTAGGGATGGCTGTTAGACCAATAGGCGCTTCTTATCTTTGATAATAATGTAAAATAATTTACGAAAAAGCCTTTTTATGTTTTACTTATAGTTATTTCACAGCAATCAAGTTGAGAAATAAAACAGGTTATTCGCAGAAATGATTGTAAATGCTTGTTTTTAATCCATGGACCCTCAGGTACTTGCAATTGAATGGCTGCGCACGAGTTGACGAGTTTTACTCGTTTGCTCGCTAATTGTACCTACAGATAATACATACCTACCAATCTGTTCTTGTACTTTGAGACTGAGATAAATTACGAAGCACTGTTTTTTTTTTTGTTATTTCAATGTAATAGGTAAAAGGATAAGTAGCAGATTAGTGTCGCATTAAAATAAATAAAATAAAAATAATAATAATAAAAAAAGCCTGTTTATTCCCTTAATTACAATTTAGTGTTTAAGTACATAACATCTTTTAACTTCTTTTTTTAAATTAAGGGCTCCCTCTTTGGCTAAAGGCCTCCTCTAGCTTGTGCCAACTTTCTCGGTCCTTTGACACTGTCAGCCATCCCTGCCCGGCCACTTTGATTACCTCGTCGGCCCATCTTTCTTGAGGTCTTCCCTGTCTGCGTTTGCCTTTCGGGCCCGCCGACTTGGCTATTTGTTTGGCCCATTTATCGTCCTGTGACCTGGCTACATGGCCCGCCCATTTCCATTTATGTCTTTGTGTAAAAACAAAATTATTAGTCGCATTATAGAAACTGCTAAAATAATTCACTTTACTGCTAAAACCGCTCCAAACACTACCGCTTTTGCCGCACGCAATGAGGTGTATTTTTCGTACTAGTGCATAAAAGTGTGGCGGCCGGCTCCTGCCAAAATTTCTTATATTAACTGTATGAGGCTGATTGCTGGGCAGTTCTTACTGGATCCTACCGCATCACTTCCAGCCTTTTATGCAGTAGGTATATTTCAAGCGCAGTGAGTTTGATATTTTTATAAATCCGCACTCATGCGGAAAAGTACGTGGATAAACCCATATATTTATAATATTAGGCTGGTTCACGATCAGTTTACCTCCACAGTACCAAACAAGGTGCATAAAAAAAGAAACCGTGAGCCGAAAAGAAATATTTAAAAATTTCTCGTAAATATTTGTTACAAACGAAACAAAACAGGTCACATCAGTTACGATCAACATTATATAAAAGGGTTTTTTCCTCATGGGAAAATTCAGTTGATGATAAACAAACAGCTTTTATACGCATCACGATTTTTTTTTTGTTCAAAAAAGTTATAAGTAAGTATGTTCTAGAACCCAAGTGAAGGGTGAATAAAGTTCACACTACATAAATGCATACAGCACATGCATATACTGTTTACAAGTCAAACGCGGGTCAACGACTGCTATTGACGTCAGAAGTCCCTTGATGCAGCAGGTATTAAATAAAAACAGTTTTTTGTAGAGGCGGTTTCTGATGAGGCTACTTTTGGCGGTACATTTATAAATAAACTAGCTAACCCTGCAAACTTCGTACTGTCTAATAGTCGGACTTTTTTTCCGTTATTTTTTCTATATTTTCTCACCGTTTAAACCTTGCCTGGAGTATCACGAATATTTCAAGACCAAAATTGGCCAAATCGCGCCAGCCAGCCGTTCTCGAGTTTTAGCGAGACTAACGAACAGCTATTCATTTTTATATATAAGATATACTAACCGCCAAAAAAAGCCTCGTTTGTGTCTTCCCTGAAATATGTCGTTGACAGTTAAGTATGTAATTCACTTCATTGATCGGCGGGATTGTTCGAGAGACATCGTGACTCTGCAACACAAAGTATTATTATTAGGTATTGAAGGAATATGGTTGAGTTTTGGACGCACAGTCGGTCATTATGGCGACATTTGGGAGAAGGCCTATGTCCAACGGTGGACGTCTTTGGGCTGAAACTCCCTCTTGCCTCACCTAGATCAGGAGAAGTTATTTGATGATGTCCCAACTCAAAAGGAAAAAGTAACTTTAGAAATTATAATTCTTAAGTAACATGAATTGTGCTAACCACGGAATAAACTCTGTTCTATGGCGGTAACAGTATGTAGCTCCGAAAATACAAAATGATGGCGTAAGCCCCACAAAATTGAGATAATCGTAGTAATGGTTATACTATGATCTTGATCCTGACCTTCCTATAAACACTCATTCTTCTTACAAGTAAGTTTCATACTGCCATTATAGAACTTTGACAATTTCCTTTTTTAAAATGTGTGTGCAAAGCCATTGCAGTCGCGGCGGGATTGCAGATCAGATGCCCAATCTGCAAGCGAGAGCATGATGTGGAACCGAGAGTATAGGTAAACCTGAATCAAACTGCCTATATTTTTATGATCATAAGAAGTAATCTGTTTTAGTTCAGATAAAGATACTACCTTTTCAACAATATACGCATTAGTTACCTCCAGTCGCTTAATCATAGCGATAAGATAAGGAGTCTAGACATAGACTATGACCAGGATACGAGGAAACAAGACAGATATTAGATAGGTACGTGATATCAAATCATTGAAGGTTTTGCAACAAAAATTGTTCCTCGATAACATCAAGTGACATGTAAATATTGTAAATCTTTAAGGCTATTATTTGAATCCCTCACTGTATTCAGTTCTTTAGTTCTATCAACTTCTTGCGAATGTGTTCACGTGACTTAACCCCAAGGAGAACTAACTCATCATCAACATCAGCCTTTTAGTGTTCCCACTGCTGGGACTCCGGCCTCCTCTCTAGGAGAGGGAATGGGCCGTAATCCACCACGCGGGCCCAGTGCGGGTTGGTGGATGTCACATGTCTTCGAATTTTTGATTTTAGGACATGCCGGTTTCCTCACGATGTTTTCCTTCACCGTTTTGAGAGCAGTGGTGATGAAATAAATTACACAAAGTAATACGCCTGGCTGGGTTTGAACCCGCGACCTACGACTCGTAGATCGGCCACCACTGCTCTCGGAGGAGAACCGGCTAAGTACTCCCTTTTAGGGTTCCGTATCTCATAAGAAAAAAAACGGAACCCTTTTGGGATCACTTTGTTGTCCGTCTGACTGTCTGTCTGTTAAGAGCCTTTATCTCGGGAACGCGTGGAGGTATCGAGTTGAAGTTAAAACCATACTCAGGTCTGCGGTCCCTTGAAACTGTAAAAAAACCTCTAAGTTAACGAAAAAAAAGATACGGCCGTTTATATCACAAAAAACGTAAATGTCAGTTCGAAATCGACACTCTCACGGAAATCAAAATTCATAGGGTACCTACTTCTCGTTGACCTAGAATCCTGAAATTTGGCATAAAGCAAGGTTTCATAGCACAAGTAAGTTGAGGAAAAAAATCTGGAAACTGTAAATATGTAGTTACGTACAAAAAAACCTATTTTTAGGGTTTCGTACCCAGAGGGTAAAAACGGGACTCTATTACTAAGACTTCACTGTCTGTCCGTCTGTCAGTCGCCACGCTGTATCTCAAGAAACGCGATAGTTAGATAGTTGAAATTTTTAAAAATTATGTATTTCTGTTGTCGCTATAATATTCAACAAATATAATATTCAAAATAAAATAAATATTTTAGAGGGGCATACAAAAAACGCCATTTTTTGCCTATTTTTGCTCGATACTGTTGTTTACCATCAAGGAGTTACGCAGATTTTTATGCATGGTGAATTTTTATAGGCGATTTTTACCCAAAGCTTCCGCAATTCAAGCTCTTTTGCTTAAGCTTCTCTGCGGACCAGCAATCAAACCTACTACATTAAGTGTTGGAGGAGTTGCATAAGGCATTTATCGCTTGCAAAACCAGGTTAGCTGAAGGTACGCTGCTTGCGCATCCCAATTTTAATCCTTTGCACTGACGCCTCAGATAAAGCTATCGGTTCTATGCTACAGCAGCATGTGTATTTATGAAGCCGTTAAACATTTTAGGCACATGGTTGAAGGTAAAACTTTCACTACCGATAGTTTCAGTATTTCAGAAGGCCTCCGAAAACTGCTCAACCCATCAGTTATTTACGTTTCGCAATTCATCACGCCGGGTCACCAATTTGTAGGCAACTACTCGTAGTACTACGAGTACAACGCACAAAACCCGATCAGGGTCGCCAAGTTCGTTTTCCCGATTATTTTCGACAGTAACGGTCTCGGGGCTGATGTAGCGATCGGGATAGTCGCCGAAACACCCGAATGCCCGTTCATGCAGCATCGGGAATCATCATGAGTTCCTGTCAGTCATTCCGAGTCCTTGACACGGTGAGGTGACGTAAGTCGCCTAGCGCTCCGATATAGAACTTAACAAAATAACTATCCTACAGCTATAATCACTCTTTCTTAACATTTCTGTCATTGGTAACACTTTCAAACTTAAAATGTGGGATTATGGTAAACGCACTGCTGCAAACCTCTTTTAACAAAGAACCCGTAAACATTATAAAATTAAAAGTATTTTTAGCAAAACAGATGTTATTAATAATCGCTTTTTATAATATATTTAGTAGGTATTTATTAACGATAGACGATGGGAGGTGTGGCACAGTCCACAGCTGTAGGTTGCGCAATAGATAGGCATCTTTGAAAACAATCATACATAATAAATAGGTAGAAGCCTTCTTACTTAGTCACACTAGATTTGCTGCATTGTGATCAAAACATATGAGTAGGTAATGTATTCGTAATGACGATTATGTCCATGCATTGCCAACCATTGCATCAATTGCCTGTTGCATAATTAGGTATATACTTATATCTAAAGTAATGTCGTATAGAGGTAAAGTTATTTGTTTCATTAACATCATTTCTTTAAATGGATATGGCTACTCCTCCAAGCGTCGCCACAACGACTGGTGCTGGTGCTTCTTGCATCTATCGGGTTCTTGAGAGCCTCACCAGCATGTCGGTCTATCGTGTGAAATAGAGAGCTTCCAACGTTGCGGTTTCCGCTACACGGCCACCTCTCCAAAACCCTTCGGCCCCATCGACAATTTGTTCTACGACCTAAGTGCCCTGCCCACTGCGTTCGGCGATTCTTCGGGCTACGTCGGTAGCCTTGGTTTTACTACGAGAAGTTATTTGTTTATGATATTTGTAAAGTGATCTATGAAAGTACGAGTAGCTAGAATGAACGAAATTACAAAAAAATATTTCGTTTAAAAAAACTAATTTACAGCTTCGTATCATAGAAACGAAAAGGCGAATGGGCGAATCGGACTAGGTCAGAAAGAATAAGAATTTGTCTGAGCTGAACCGATGCTCGTTTATAAATAAACATACATAATGTCTGTGGATGGTATTCAGATATTTTAAATTAGAATGTTTCCGTGACACAATTATTTCAATGCGACACACGCACACACCTATTTTATTTAAAAAGTAAGGCCATTATAAACCGAGAAACTGAAATGATCATAGTACACATGTATCAAACGACGTTTTTCAACATCATCATCATTTCAGTCGAAAGACATCCACTGTTGAACATGGGACATTTAACCATTAGTAAAAATGTTAAAAAGTTGGGATATGCGCGGACGGCCAGCGTGGGCGACTATATTTTGATACAATAAAATAATATAATCATTTGTGATGGGGTTTGGCCGGTGAACTTTCAGCACTAGTCCAAATTATACTAGCGGGCTTACTAGTAGTAGGGGTAAATAGGTTGTATGTTGAAAACAATTGAGCTTCATAAGTTAATTGTTAGAATATTACAGAATTGCATTTTCAGTTTAACCTAGATCCGGGACCTCAGATATCTTGTCAATATCACTTTTTAGCGATTATTTCAGAATTTCATAACGGCCTTGTGATATGGTTCATCATTATTGTATTGTGAATATTATCGAGTAATTTCTCCATTGAGATAGATATCGAGTGTTAATCTTTATCGATTATTTGAAATCAGTAGATACGTTATGAAAAATCTAGAAGCGTGTGGTAACGTGTTATCAGACTGTGGGAGTTGGTGCATATTATGTCACTAAAGGTAGGTAGCGTTATAATCGATCAATAATAAAAGAGACGATTTATATTCTATACCATGATTTTCAATTAGATGAACCAAAGTGACAGCAGTGGACAATGCCCAACTGTCAAATAAGAATGCCCAACTGTCAAACAACTATTGTTATAGCTGTCACTTTACTTCATCTAATAAAAAATTATAGTATACTGACAGTCCCTTATTTCCTCGAAACAAAAGCTAGAGCAGACAAAGAAAGAGAGAGAGGCAGTTTTTTTCTATGCAACCGTGCTCCACCGTCGACCACATTATTGTTAACCATCACTTTTCTATACTGATCAATTGTCGGTAAAAAGAAGGAAAATCCCACATAACTATTGATCAATCAATTAACACTCTAGAAAAGAGGCTCTTATAACAGCGTTTCTTTTTTACATTGCACAAAAGTGTGCACAAGTAAAAAAATTGTTAATAAATATTGTTATTTTTACTATGTAACTATAGTTATTTCCATATTTCGAAAGAGCGTTGAACTTAGAAGTGAACCCTGTTTGATACGTGTGAGCATTATATCGACGCTTTAAAGGCAAAAGTTACTAAGCGACATCGTAGAGTAGTAATCGGCAGAGTAGTTTTTGCCTTTCAAGTAAATATAGATATTATTATCATTGCACTTTCGCTCTCGATTTTGCTCTCGGCTATCTTGAGTGCAATGGCAAACTTTTCCCACTTGTGTCCAAAATCTATTTTAATGTAGGTACTAGATTGTCAGGAAATGGAAGGTCAAAATTGGGCTTTGTAAAATATCGTTATAACTATAAGAATTGGGAGAGCAGTGGTGGCCAAGTGGTAACGGCACCGACTTACGAGTTGTAGGTAGCGGGTTCAAACCCAGCCAGGCGCATTACATTGTGTAGTTTATTGATATAAATTACACAATGTAATGCGCCTGGCTGGGTCACCACTGCTCTTAAACGGGGGATGAAAACATCGTGAGGAAACCGGCATGTCCTAGAACCAAATATTCGAAGACATATATTATGACATACACCAACCCGCACTGGGTCCGCGTGGTGGATTACGGCCCATTCCCTTTTCTAGAGAGGAGGCCTGAGTCCCAGCAGTGGGAACATTATAAGGCTGATGTTATGCTAAGTATAAGGATTAACTAATATGATAAGTGGTATCCTTAATCCTCATACTTACAACTTTATTTTGTAGAGCAGGTGTCGAATTGAGTAAATAAGACCAAACATAGTCAGAAGAAAAGATCAAGTAGGATTTTGTACAATTTTAATAAAATTTTGTTTTGTAAAATTGCGAAAAAGACATCAAGGGAAATAAGAAAATATGCTAGAATAGTTATTGATTTTTGACTTGTAACTGGCGCTGGAAAAGCAAGTAGCTATTAGCTACTTGCTCATATACCTGTTGAACAATTAAATGTTATCAAAATGTGTGTGTGTAAATAAATAACGATTTCAGAACATCTAGTACGTACCGATTTGTGCTGAAAATATGTGGCCGTGAGCTTAGCAGATCATTTTCCAGCAGAGCATGAAAAAATGAGAGTTCTACTCGTATGCAGCATCTGGTGATTTTCCTGGAAAAAAATCAAATGAAAATATAATCTGCTAACTTCCGGTAGCATATCTTTTTTATTCCAAAAGCAAAAGGTACAGATTCTAAGCAAAATACAAGTAAAGTGCGTTTACTAAGCACTTTGTTTGATCGTTTACCATTCTCTTAATCATGTTATTTTTCCACTTGTAGCAGTGTTTAAGTTTGTTAGATACTTGAATAGAAACTTAGATTGCAAAGCAAACAACAAACGTGCACTAGAATCTTGTGAACCTACGCTTTTTTCTTTTGTTTATACAAGTAAATGCCTAACAGATAATCATCAATAATAGTACCTATGTATCTACATTTTGATGAAATGAAGTGAGCAAGGTAAAATTTTCTGAGCGGCATGAAGCTAAGAGTGCAATGAAAAATGCTCACGAAGACGTTTTTCAACAAATTATTGTGTTGATAATTGTATTAATATTTTTTTCCAATTAATGTTTGTGAAAACGGTTATGGGTTATGGATCTTCTCATGTTAAAATAGTGCTTATTATACAGTGTGGGATGGTGCCATACTAAAAGTTGTTTATACGAGTAATAATGAGTATAAGCCCCTTAGGAGGTTTTCAGTTATCTCAATTGCACAGTGTGCTACGCTCACGTAAGTTTAGCCGTTGTAGTTTTCGGCCAGTTACTTTTGACCCTTATCTTTGAGGTTTTACTCAAATTTGCACTTTGCTGAATTCAGTGGTGTAAATTAAAATAGTGCCGTAAAGGTGAGGCTCACCTAACCGTCTAGATTTTCCACGTGCAAGTACCTACTATTTTAATTAAATCGATACTAGACTTGATTGTGTAAAATAAAATACAAAGTAAGTAAATTGTAATCTTATGCAACTCTACGTGTCCTTTTATGTTTATGTAATAGATTGTACATAAAAGATAAGTCTTTATAATTATCTATCTCTATTTTTACATGATAAAAACTAGCGCTTGACTGCGATCCCACCTGATGGTAAGCAGTAATGCAATCGTTCATGGTGAGGTGCACTAGTTTATTAGTCTGTGTTGTGATTTTTCATGATACAGTCATGAAATTTTGTACATAGATTCTTTGCATAAAAATACTCGTACTAAACCCATGTTTCGGATTTCGCATATACTAAAAATAAGGTTGTATATTAGGGAGGTGATTTTACTGGAACCGAAGTCGGAGACGAAGGTTTTAAAGTTTTAGCAATAGCATTATCAGTCTTATATTGTTTCCACTGCTGGGACGCAGGAAATGGGCCATAATCCACCACGCGGGCCCAGTGCGGGTTTTTTTTTTTTTTTTTTTTTTTTTTTTTTTTATGGTAGGTAAAATCATCCAATGACAAATCCCGCCCTTGGGCGGAGCGGGAAGTAGTGTCAGACTCTTACTGACTAAAAACCTACCCCGTTCCTTCGTAGCCTATCGTGCCGGGGTCGAGCATTCCTTTCGGAACTAACCCATGACCCCAGTAGGCTTCGACCCTGCCTGCCTGCAGTTAGCAGGCTGGGCCTCTTCGGTGTGCTGACAGCTCCTTGAGGCGCGCGGGAACAGAACGCGCCGTCGACGACTTGGGCTCGGTCCGGTCGGTTACCGGACGATCGGACAGCGTGCTACCCATTGCACGCCGTCCGCAAGCCCGCGCCTACGGTGGCCGGAAATCGGGATCGGAATCCCGGCGGCGGCTGGGGCGAGCGCCCCGTTGCCTCTGCCTGATGCGGTCGGCCTCCTCCTTTGCTAGCATTACTGCTTCGCAGAAGGAGGCGACCGCCTGCCATCCCTCCTCACTACGGACCATGGCCTGAACCAAGGCTCGGCGAGAGAGATCGCTGCCGCCGATCGCCCCCACGAGGACACGGCGATGCTCCGCCCAGGCGGGGCACACCTCTACAGTGTGCTCCACCGTGTCCTCCGGATGTTCCGCACAGTGGCGACACCCGGGCGAATCCTCCGCACGAATCCGGAACAGGTACTTAGCGAACTTTCCGTGTTCGGTAAGCACCTGCGTCGTGCGGAAGTTGAGAACGCCGTGAGGTCTTTCCAGCCACGCCTCAAGGATGGGCCTTATCGCCCCAATTGTGGCGCGCCCCGAACGAGGTTGCGATAGTCGTTGACGCCATTTCGCCATGAGATCCCGCCGGAGCTCTGTCCGCCATGCCTCGACTTGTCGTGGCAGCGGAATTTCGCCCCGGCGTTGCATCTCCATGCGCTTGTCGTGCATGTGTGCAAGGACTGTTGCCTCCGCCCAGTGCGGGTTGGTGAAGGTCACATGTCTTCGAATTTTTGGTTCCATTACATTCTGGTTTCCTCACGATGTTTTCCTTCATCATTTTAAAGTTGATTTGTCGAATTTAGTTTGTACTGTCCCACCGCTTGACACAGTCCTCCCTCCATTTCTTTCATTGTTCCGGGCTCAGGGCCAATTCATAACAACCTTTAGGAGTAATCAATGAGAGGCCTAATGTCCCTTAAATATGTACACATCTAATTTGTCTACTGCCTTCGCCTTCGTTTTGTTTTGGACTCTCGTTGGTGAACCTTCAGTTTGGAGTTGTCTGTGCACAATAAAACAAAATGGAAAAAACATACTTGTCCATGTTGTCCAGTAAGTACACGCTTTAATAAGCGTGGATCAGTAGTTCTTCCACTCGTTTTCTATTCAGATATATTTCCTAGTGTTGCCTAGCCTGGAAAGAAACTACATAGCTTAAGTACCTATATTAGGTATTCTATTATATCTGAAATATTGTATCTATATCTATTTTTCTTTTATCTTCTGTTTTGACAGTGCATCGAATATCGCGGAATGTGTGATGTTATCAAAGGCTTCATAGATATCCGGAAATGCAATATACTATGTGGTTTTATCTTTATGGGGCAGGCTTAATAAAATAAAATAGTACTGAAAAAGTAATCGACGACAGAATGCACATGTGGAGGAGGGTTCCTTACGTAACATGTATAACCTTACCTCCTACACTGTGACTACAGGTGCAACTATTCCTCAACGTCTGATTAAATCTCCGATTTAAAAGTGTTAAAACCGAAGGTGACCATTTGGTCACCTCGATGGTTATGGTGGTAGCGGAAGGTGATAAGTTGGGAATTTTGATTAACGATGTCGCAGTGGAAATCCCGTGACATCCCTAGTATCTACATTCTTCATGTAGATAGGTAGGTATTAATACTGACGATACATAGGCTCATAGGATAGGATAGAATTGAATTTTCTTAACCAAAAAGACTCGCTTTTACTGAGAAGTAAGAAATCGGTATACATATTTTTTTATGTCACTTCTATCTTCTATTTTTTTATGTCATCTGATCTGGAAATCAAGTCAAATATGAAAAATAGAACAACAAAATTCAATGTACATATTTTTAACAGAATTCAAAAAGGAGGAGGTTCTCAATTCGGTTGTTTTTTTTTTTTAATGTTTGTTACCTCAGAACTCCGTCGTTTATGGACCGATTTGCAAATGTTTTTTTTTTGTTTCTTGAAAAGATATTCTTCCAGATTAGGCTAGGCCTACAATACAAATAATACAATAACCGACTTCACTAAAAAAAATAACTTTAATTTCGTAACTTTTTTTTTGTAAAAGTTTTTTTATTTCACATAGGCCTACGTGGCCACTTATGAAACGTCAGATGCTATTGCACGGTTACAATTGACCGTTTTCTATGCAAAAGAACCGACAGGAAAATAAGTACTCGGTTTAATATTTACTCTTTTTACTTGACAGCGCCAGAAAGAGAATCTGATGCAGTTGATGACGTCAAATCTATGATTGATCTAAATTAAATTCCACAAACTGCATCAGACTGCTTAAAGTGACTTATTTCGAACTTTTCAGTCATTTTTTAGGGTTCTGTAACCAAAGGGTAAAACGGGACCCTATTATTAAGACTCGGCTGTCCGTCTGTCTGTTACCAGGCTGTATCTCATGAACAGTGACAGGCAGGCAGGCAGTGGTTTACACGGATGATATAATATCTCTTGCTACTGTAACAACAAACACTCAAAACAGAATAAACTAAATATTGTTATGTCTTTTGCTACGCACGGTACGGAACCTTTCGTGTCCAAATCCGACTCGCACTTGGCCGGTTTTTCACTTCAACTTTGCTATTGCTGTAAGAAAGGTATCATTAATGAGATTGACTAACCCAGGTATATCTACCAGATGTTCAATATATTTACATTTAGTATTGCCGCTAGCAGTATTTCACGAGGGGCTTTAAAAAAGTCAGGCCTTCAAGATAAACCTATTATTCAGGTAATAAACCATCAAGCTATCTATTATTATGCCTGTCAAGATTACGTATGCGGTAGGCAAGTTTACTTGTACGCTGTACAAATCCATTACACATAGATACATGTCCCTTTGACGTCATAGGGGCTCTAATTGACCATTAATATTATTCGTTTTTTTCCGCATAGTGTTGTTACTTATCTTTATTTTTAGTTGTTTGCCAATAAAGTCGCAGTTTACACTATAGATATAACTCATTATCTGCCTAGCTTTTTATAACTGTTTGGGTCAATTTCCAGTGTTAACCCTGCAGAAGCCACGCGTGTGACAATAGTCATAGTCAAAGTTGTTACTATTTTGATTTTTCCGTTTTCTGAGCGAACTTTGCATAATATAGAACAAAGTCTCCTATCACGTCTATCTTTTGTCTGTCTGTTCGCGATAAACTTAAAAACTACTGGATGGTTTTTCATGTGATTTTTGCTACCGACAGAGGGGTTCATGGGGATGATATTTTAGATGTAGGTATAATACAGTCTAGAATTTCAGACTTGTAATTTATGGTAGGTAAAATCATACAATGACAAATCCCGCCCTTGGGCAGAGCGGGAAATAGTGTCAGTCTTACTGACTAAAAACCTACCCCGTTCCTTCGTTGCCTATCGTGCCGGGGCTGGGCCTTCCTTTCACAAATTGACCCATGACCCAAGCAGGTTTCGACCCTGCCTGCCTGCAGCTAGCAGGCTGGGCCTCTACGGTTTGCTAACAGCTCCTTGAGGTGCGCGGGAACAGTACGCGCCGTCGACGATGTGGATGGTCGACTCGGTCCGGTCTGTCACCGGACGATCGGATAGCGTGCTACCCATTGGGTGTTACAATTCTTTGAACATATCGAATTTGCTCGGGCGAAGCTTGAGCGCTAGTCTAAATTATAAATCTTAAGTATTGGTTTCGATGGTCTCAGCGACCACTGTAGGGTTAACCGGAGGTAACTACGTATTACTAATAAAGAAGTTCTTTATTAATTCATTATTTCCCAAGAGGACGCCGGCGTCCGCACACCTATTGTCTTTAATATCACCTATTATTCTTTTAGGTTGTCACCTATTATTCTTTTAGGTTAATGATGAATGGAGGCAACTGAATGGTCGGAGGATCTTGTTATATTCATAGAGGATGAGGAACATTTCTCTCCCTGTTTCTCATACGAGGGTGGTCTGAAAAGTGTCCGACCTCAATGTGAAAATAGCAATAGGTACTCGTCAATAAAAGATAGTGAATGTAGTTGTGCATCTTTGATAGTTACTCACCAAAGTAAAAATCATGTCCCGATGTAGTTCTAGTTATAAATAGAGTACATTTATTGTTCTCCAATTACACATACAACTAAATTCCAAATTCTCATGCACTGTACAACAACGCTATACAATAAATGTATAGAATTAATAAAATAAATATTGTTAATAATATTGTGACAGCTGTTTATTGGAGCATTAGGTAAATCTACAGTGTAGTAACAAAAAACGTCTTGTGTCCTGGTTTGGTCGGAAACTTTTCAGACCACATTTGTGTATATTAACACATTTTTTTTTTTACTTTATTTTATTTGTTGTCGACACAGGTCGACTATATGTCGACCTGTGTCGACAACAAATAAAATAAAGTTGTCATTGACCATATTGACACTGCACTTGGACTTGGTAATACGGAAACAGAATATTAAAATATTTATTGCAAACTGGATTATGTAATTGTTTTGTTCAAATTTGGTTGTGTATAATTTAACGAAGCAGAAGTTGAAGTTGTTTGATTACACCTAGTGGTTGAGCGATTGGTAATTGCGCTGCGAGTGCGATTTGCGGGTTCAATTCCCGCACCGAACAAATATTTGTACACTCTGATTATTTCAGATGAGTTGTTCCGGTTTTGGGTGTCTTGTGGGTGTGAGTTTATATGTTTATGAACATACCCATGATATAGGAGTTATTGCTCTTGTGAGGTAAAGTTAAAAAAAAAAAAACTGAGAAGGCTGGATATCTATGCTTGTATTCAATGAAAACATGCAATATGCAGTTTTACTTAGGTACTATTGAAATATGTAGATAGGTAGGTAATCTATTGTTTCCTAACGAGTCCGAATTGGTAATTAGGACTCGCTAAAACTTTCCACACTGATTATATAGGTACCTAACGGATTTTAGTAGATGTAGATACTAGGTAGTACCCTGCTATATATTTTTCAGGTTGAGATTTTATGCAGGTACCTTTAGGTACAAGTATTCTTATTATAATGTTAAAGCCAAGCTTTCTAGAAACAAGGTTGTTTTGTTAAAGTTGCTGGTACGCCTGCTGCTTTTTTTTCTCTGTTTCATATTTGGTCCTGTAATAAAAGTTGTTCTTCTTAGTGATAAGTAGTTTTCAGCACTTTGTAGAGCGGGACTCTTCGGTGTTGTATTGTATCTGTTTGGAAATACGAACAAATAAAGTTGGCAGCAGATAAGACTCTCTGTTTATAAGTGTATAGTCTATGGATAAGACTATCGATAAGTTGTTTCGTTATAATTCAACCGTGTTATAATGCCACCGGCAAGGTTGTGTAGGTATAGCACTGCTTTGTTTTGACTCGCCGTCATATCTCGCAACGCAGCGCTATCGATCGCACGCAGACTATTTTCCCGCGAAAATCATTTTTACCTTTTACATAAAAAATCAATAAAATGTACTCCATCGCTGAAGTAACTTTGGCTTTCGTTGTTCTCTATCTCTTTTCGTTCCTTTTTGAAGTGGTGGCAGGATTAGTTGTATAAACAGAAAATGAATTTATAATTTACTTTCGAAAATGTGATATTTATTTTAAGTTATAGGTGTTTTAATTAGTTCATAAGTTAATTAGTCAAAACATCAATGCAATTTAGGTGTATTAAGTTAGGTATTATTTATTTATGTGGTGACGTTATTATTGAACATCAAATATTTTGAAGAAACTGTCGGACCAACTAAACAGCACCAATTAGGTAAGCCTACATTGATTTATGCACACATTATTACTATTTATTATAATAATTATTTTTACGATTCATAAATTGTGTATATCTAACAATTACATAGTCTTTTAAAATAAAGAAACTGTAAATTCCTATCTGGGTCAGTCGGATAGAGCAAATCGATTGCTATGCTCTACAGAATAGTGTTCAACGCCATCTGTTATATTACTTTTTAAGTACCTATGTATTACTGAAAAGAGGGATCCGTGAATGTAGCAGAGTTTTTCAAAACTGTTTTTTTTTTTTGTAAATTGTGGCACTGGTCAACGTTTTGTGTTAGTATAAAAATTGCGAGTTGCACGTCATTGGTAACCTTGAGTTAGCCTAGCGTATTGCAAAGTATCAATAGATAACGAAGGCCAGCTTATATGGATTTATTAATGCGTAGTAAAGTTATGCCAAACAAAAACATAAAAGTAAATCTATTTGGTCTCATTATTTTGGAGGGTGCGTAAATCTTAATTTGTAATAACGCAGTATCAATATAATTTGAAGACCTATATTTATATTTTTTATCTGTTTTATTTACTTTCAATTTCTTTGTGTCAAAGTCAAAGTACTCTTCTAATGTCAAAATCTGCTGTTTTAGATCGATTGTGATGGAAGTGAATGTAATCAAGTGATGGCAATTAAAATATATTTTCAAAATGAAGTTTACTAAACTAAGTCGTGTTTTATGTTACAAAAATAATACTGTGTCTGCATGTGAATTTTCTACCGTGTCTAACAAAAAGTGGCAAAGTGTAGTGGGTTTAGAAGTGCATGCACAGTTGAACACTGAATCGAAACTATTTTCTGGTGCTCAGAACACGTTTGGTGGTGTAGTGAATAATTGCGTATCATTATTTGATGCTGCCATACCTGGCACATTACCAGTGCTTAATAGAAAATGCGTAGAATTAGGTATAATGACCGCATTGGCTTTGTCTTGTAAGGTCAATGAGGTGTCTACTTTTGATAGAAAACACTACTTTTATGCAGACTTACCGACTGGCTATCAAATAACGCAGCAACGCAACCCACTAGCTAGCGATGGTGTTATTAATTTCCAGGTATAATCAATTTTACAAGTTAGATAACCTCAAAATAAAATAGAACTGAGCATTGTCTATGTTTACATAACATTCCAACTTTAATTGGTTTTATTTATTTATTTGTTCTATTTCGTTTAATTTCAGGTATTTACACCAGGAATACATAAGAAACCCTATAGAAAGAGTTCCAAGATCAAACAAATCCAGCTGGAACAAGACAGCGGCAAATCCTTGCATGATGCAGAACTTAAGCGGAGTCTTATTGACCTCAATCGAGCTGGAGCTCCACTCATAGAACTGGTGTTTGAGCCTGATTTAGAGGTAAATACTGAACTTTGAACTTGTCTATTATTAGGAAGCTATTTATTAATTATTGTCTTAACAGCCTGTTAATAAATATAATCACCCTCATCTAGTCTTTCAGTATTTAAAACAATACAGCTTAGATGTTCTGTACAATGTGAGCTGTTTCATCTGACTGAAGTCATGTTCCTTTGTTAATTAATTTTTTAGACAATTTATCAAGTTTAAACAAGTAATTTTTTAATACTTAGTACTAGATTTAGGAGAGAATACTATTTTATAACAATAATAAGAAAATGTATCTTAATTTCTACTTTTAGTCGGGTGATATGGCTTTATAGGCTAGATATTATAATGATTAACAAGGAAAAGATATTGACTAGACGGCATTGGTTAGCACAATGGTTGAGCGGGTTTAATTCCCGCATGAAATAAATATTTGTATGGCCTACACACAGGTGTTTCGAGTCTGGGTGTCTTGTGTATTTGAGTTTACAAGTTTGTGAATCTACACACAATACAGGAGTCATTCCAAGAGGGGCAAAGTTCCAAAATAATAAAACCCTGATTTAAATATGGAAAAAGTATAACAATAATATTGTACCAGTTTCAGATATGGTTACGGAAATATGAATATGAAATTATTTCAGTTTATCAATATTACTAGTAGATTTTTATATTGGATATCTGTTTTGATTACAGTTGTTTGTCATTGGTTTTTGTGATATTTTTTTGGACAAAAATTGCTAATATTATGAATTACTTAAACAGTTTGTAGGTGAGGTTATGAAACAATTCATACATTTTAAACATGAATAAGTAGTTGACTGGCCTTTAGTCTGCTGATACAAAACATATTGAGCAAGTGTAGTTCATTAATTTGCAAATGAACAATCAAAGTGAAGAATATATTAGTTAAATGTTTTGAAACATGCTCAAAGAGTTGGCCTTGTTACATTTTAACTATTCTATTGTAATAACTAGCTATGCCCAGCGGTTTTACTTGTTTCTATGGTTACTGCTCCATTCTTATTAGTCAAAAATGGGCTATCAAGCACTAAAAGAATTTTTCCATTTTGAACCAGTAGTTCCTGAGATTAGCAAGTTCAAATGAACAATAGTTTCATCATCTTTGTAATAAAAAGCTAAATGACGATTAGTTAGTAGCAGTAATGAAAGTACCCTCCGAGAAATGGTCAGTAACACCAAGGCACTGCTGGCCTTCCTTGAGGAGCTGGGGTGGATCAAATGACACATTTGCCCCTCCCATACGCAAAATACATTACCGCTTAGTCGTGGAGTTGCAGATAAATACAAATAAGTCGGTAATAAAATTCGTTTTTCGATTACCGACTTTATTACTCGTACAATTAAAGTCGGTCATCGAAAGACTAATTCATGCGAATTACCAACTTATTGCCCGAAAGCTTCGAAATACAAAATGATCATTAGTTGATCACATGAACGTTTTCCTTGTTTCATGGGGTTCTTTTAGTGCCTGAATTGTATGCTACAAGAATTCAATGTAAATATTTACTAACGTAATTCACAATTCCTTTGTTCCTAAAAATAGACAGAATTGATTGAATATGCATTTATGCTAATTATATGTTTTGCCCAACTGGGCAATTTAAAATATATTTTAATATGCCTACCTGATTAAAAATCAAACAAGCATTCAGCATGCATATAACCTTCTTGTTCAAAGTTAGGTTAAAAATACTTGCATATTTTAATTTTAGTACCTATTTAAATTATAATATGGGATTAAAAATAGCTTTAGTAGTGGACAATCAATAAGATAATCGGCTGTCCTATTGGTCTAGTCGTTAGTGACCCTGACTGCTATGCCGGAGGTTATAGGTTTGATTCCAACCCCAAGACAAATGTTTGTTTGATGAGCATGATCATTTGTTCGGTGTCTGGGTGTAATTCATCTATAACATGTATATATTTAGAAATATATAAGTATGTTTATCAGTTATCTAGTATTCATAGCACAGCTAGCTTAGTTTTGGATTAGCTGGTGTTGTGTGATAGTTTTGAAATATTATTATAAATTAATTTGGATAAGCACAAGAGAATGATTATCTATATATATATTCGCCTGTTCTCTGTTCTATTTTCATATTCGATTTTTAAATTCTAGGATGGCGAAGAGGCGGCAGCGCTGGTGAAGGAATTGGTGCTGATCGTGCAAAGACTGGGCGCGTGCACGGGGCGCATGGAGGAGGGCGCGCTTAGAGTGGACGCCAACGTGTCGCTCCGGCGGCCCGGGGACCCGCTGTCGACGCGGACAGAGGTAAACATCTACAATTCTACAGCATACGTAACAAATAATAAATTTTGATATAAGTGCAAAAAGTTTGTCATTGCGACCGAGGCGGAATTCGCACGAGCCGTAGACGAGTGTGTTATGGAGCCGAGGACTGCAGTGAGAAATTTACATTTGTGTCAATCGACGTTTTTCAATACACTTTCTACTCTTGAGGGTTGACTTGTGGGGGTCGACGCGCGCTTGTTAAGGTAAACAATTTTATTACAATAAAACTGGCGGGAGCGAGCACGCGTACTTTTATGCACTAGTACGGAAAGCAGTACATTGCGTGCCTAAAAGCAGTGGGATAGGAGCAGGTTTTCGAGTAGGTAAGTGTATTGAAAAAGTAATGTTCGATCCAGCCAGTCCCTTGGTATCCTCCCCCAGCGAGGTCCTAAGTCGATATAGGGGGAAATAGTCGCTTAATTTTTAGCTTTTTGTAAGCCCAGGCTGAGCTCAAATTTTATTAAGATCGCCACAGTCAAGCCCGATTAAGTAGGCGACTACCTCATAGACTGAACTGAGAGAAGTCACTCATCACTCTTCACACTAATCCCTACTAACAGTTAGCTATTATAAATGTGAAAGTAATCTGTCTGTCTGTCACGGTTTGACTATTGAACCGGTGTTGATAAAATTTGGTACGGAGGAAGCTTGAACTCAAAGGGTGGAAATAGGCTAATTTTAAATCGTCTTAGGCTTCGAATTCGCGTCCGCGATAACCAACATTCACATGGAGGAAGCTGAAAGAATGAAGAAGAAGTTAGTTACTTCTGAGAGTGACTGAGAGCAGTGATGGCCGAGTGGTAACGGCACCGACTTACGACTTATAGGTCGCGGGTTCAATCAGGTTATTTAAGTAATTTATTTCATGACCACTACTCTCAAAACGGTGAACGAAAACATCGTGAGGAAACCGGCATGTCCTAGAACCAAAAATTAGAAGACATGTGACATCCACTAACCCGCACTGGTCCCGCTTGATGGATTACGGCCCATTCTCACTCCTAGAGAAGGTCTGAATCACAGCAGGGGGAACATTATAAGGCTGATTGATGCTTGTCACTTCCCCGTGTCGTGGTTCCAAACGGGTCTAAAAAATGTAATATAGAAGTTTTACACTTTTTTCAGGATGGCTATGATTTGAGTGTAATATGCAATAAGGTACTTATCCTATTCGGAAACCGAAGCGGTTGTCGAAATCGTCTTGAAAAGTATAATTGTAAAGGTACGAATAGACTACGACACTGTATACGGTACACTCAGTGTATACATCGAGTGTCTCTGTATGAACACGAGTGTCTCTAATTGCACGCTCGTCTAGTCGTAGTCTAAACGTACCTTAACAGCTAGCTTCACGAATGTTGACATCAGTCTCGTAAGATACTTCGCTTCGAATTTAGGTACTTAATTCACTTTATACCTACCGTGAATACGTAAAATTACATTACCGCAGTTGTTGTTGCACATTAAAATAATGATAATTTATTTTATAATTAACCTTTGTAAATAATTTTCCATTTTTATTTACAAAGGTTAATTATAAAATAATTAACACCATTTATTGGTCACCATTTACGCCACGTGAATACTTCCATTTGTAAAATAAAAACGAAATGGACGTCATCATAAAAACATGGATAAACCACGTATGTCCGTATTGTATAACAAGAAACTCATTCATAATTTTTCAATCAAAGTAGGTAATTAGTTTCCAAAGTACTTGGTACATTGACGTCGGTATGACGCCAGAATATATAAATGATGTGATGTGTGTTGAGTAAATTGGTTTTTAATATTAATATTAGAAACCAATTTACTCATAAACATATAGACACCATTTCGACGCCCCCGTGCAATAAGTCGTTAATCGCAATTTTTCTTTTTGAATACGAACTTATTGTCCGGGCAATAGAGTCGGTAATCGAAAAACAAATTTTTGCGATTACCAACTTATTGCACGGGGGCGTCGATTTGTAAAGGTACTTAACCAAATGTAAACAATCTTGACATGTCTTTTATCTAAAAATTGTATCTAAAAATGTTTGCAATCAATTAGTTATTTACCTAAACCGATTTTAGGTAATTAACTAAAATTAAATAACCTTTGTATGTCCTTCAAACGATTATTTTTTTAAATAAAAAGACATATCACGATTGTTTACGTTTAGTTAACTACCTAAACAGAAGGAGTAGGTATAGGTATTATAAATACCTACTCGATTCGTTCGGTATTTCCTATTCGTAAAGAAACACGAGCAAACTCAAAGGTCGATCCCTTTTGATCTCTTGTAATGGTTAAAACGTGTTTAAAACCATTAGGTTTTTTTTATATATGAACACAAAAACCGGGTTAATAAAATTTATGGAAGGCCAACAAGGTGGTAATTCCATGCAAGCCGTTCCGTTAAGCTCCCAAACAATCGTAGAGGTGGGTAATCATCCAATATATTCCCCACTCTTCTTGTCAGACTTTTATTGATAAAACTACACCTGTGCTCTTCAGTTGCCCTAAGAGGTCTAGGACCATGGGCTTCCTTTGGCCGTCCCTTTTAGGTCTGCGTTGAACACTAAGCCCCGTCGACGACTTGGGCTCGGTCCGGACGATTATCGGACGGCCAGACGGCGAGCTACCCATTGTTCGTCGTCCGCAATCTCGCGCCTACCGTGGCTGGTATACTTTAAATACGTAGGAATAAAAAAAATGACATTATATTATTGGCATTCTTCTTCCACCACAGCTGAGTATAAGTACCTTTATCGCTGTTTCGCTCGCCTTTGTATCTGGAACTCTTATAAAATACAATAATTGTATTTGTATTTCGATTTTGTAATAGGGATTTTTTTTTTTTTTGGTGGTGGGTAAAATCATAAAATGACGTCTCCCGCCCTTGGGCGGAGCGGGAGATAGTGTCAGACTCTTACGGACTAAAAACCCACCCCATTCCTTTGTTGCCT
The DNA here is from genome assembly GCA_958295575.1 of Leucania comma. Lineage (NCBI taxonomy): Eukaryota > Metazoa > Arthropoda > Insecta > Lepidoptera > Noctuidae > Leucania > Leucania comma. The sequence goes on along the minus strand of OY282480.1, from coordinate 11,357,365 downwards.
TAGATACTTGTTATAAGGGATTCGGCGTCAATGTTTAGGTAGTATCTATGTACATCAGAAACTTTTACAACATATAAACAGGTTTTTTTTTTAAATAACTGTAATTTTAATAATTAGAATTTAATGAATTCATAACGATTTAATAGTTCTTAATTGGTTTTTGGTTCCGCAAATAATTTAGATAAAGGGAATACCCCGTTGACAATAATAGTGTGGTTGATGATAGTTGATTGTGTTCGATTAACTGTGAGACTTAGAACACATTATCGTTAGTTGATGACATTGATGCGGTATGCATGTGACATTAAACATTGCGATAATTTCGTCGTAAATGATGTCGTCGATTTAAATATTTCACTAAGTTACTTCAATGTGCGTTACCATTTTTTTTTTGTGGAGGAAGTAGATCATCTTATACGTCTCCCGCTCTGAATGGAGTGAGAGGGAAGGTTAGACGGCCCCTGACATTTCTGAATTTTTGTGTGAATTTATCAGTATTTTGGCGACCATCATAGAATTTCGAACCGGTAGCCTATCATCCTAGGGCACTTGATCATACTAGGTGGGGGCACTATCACTCGCCCCCTCCTCTATATACTCCTCTGACTACGGTGACTCTTTCAAACAATTCCTTAAAAACTTATGTGCGTAAACTTAGCCTAAGTCTAACTATGCTGGGAGCGGCTGCCAGCTCTAAGGAGTATTGGTGTGTATCAACCAGTTCCTCCTCTTGGCGTCATGACCCTCAGCATTAAGGAATATTCTCATTCATCGCTTCATCACTTTCAATTATGATATTCCTCCATCCGATTCTGTCTCTGGCGGTGTGAAGGGCCTTGACATGGAGTCAAGAGCGGTGTGATCTGGTAGGATCGACTTATGGGGCTGCGCCTACGAGGCCTTTTCCCATCTACTTTACCAATCACAATGAGCCTTTCGAGATTTCCTATGTCTTTCCTTTCAATCGGTGGGACCGAAGTACTCGTATTGCAGAAAATGCGTTATGGTTTCGAAAAATCTGTCTGGTATTTGCTACTCTTTTTCCTCAATGCTTTCTTCTCACTAGTTATATATCTCAATTAAGGGAGCGAATTGCACAGTTATCACTGACTTATATACGTTTTCACTGAAGTTCCCTTCTTTTGTTACAGATCAAGAACATTGGGTCCGTGCGCGGCGTGGCGGGCGCGATTCGTCACGAGATTGACCGTCAGCAGACTATCTTGAACAGTGGCGGGCGCATCATCAACGAGACCCGCGCCTGGGATGCCGCCGCCAAGGTCACCATACCCATGAGAGACAAGGAGGTCGTCCAAGATTATAGGTGAGATACACATGAAACACAGCTTATTATTCTGTTCTATAAACTTCATTCTTCTCTCAGTATCTCTTGTCTTTGATTGTAATTTTAAACAGTGTGAGCCTGGTCATCTGTCTGTTTCCAAAATCTTGCAGTAGCTTCGGCACTATGTACCTTTTTAAGGCTGTGACGTAACACTTCATAAATATCAAATTACCCGTAGGTAGACATAGATAATGGATTATCTAAGTAATACTCAAAGCAAAGCGCCTGTCTGGGTTCCAGCACACGAACTTCGAACAATTGACTATGCAGTAATATATCATGGTGAATGTGTATTTTTTGAGCACGATAGTTTGGATCGCTAACTTCAGAGTGTTCAATGTATTTTGACCATACTATGCAACTCGTGAGTTGGTGTAGTTACCACTGGGCCACCATTCTCAGTGTATAACAAAGTAAATGGGTCTAATTGTATATTTTTCTTTGTCCAGATACATGCCGGAACCAAACCTGCCGCCGCTACGTGTGAACTTAACAACCAACACAGAATATAAAGACATTTTAAGCGTACCTCTCATAAAGGATAGAATACCAGAGCTCCCAGATCAATCAAGAAAAAGACTGATTGAACAGTTCCAGCTGCGACCAGAAACAGCCATCCAATTGGTCAATGAGCCGACGTTACTGGAATATTTCGAACATTTAACATCAGAAGCCAGAAATCCCACTAAAGTCGCGAATCTTCTAATAAACGATCTATTAACTGTACTTAATAAGAGAAAGTTAGATGCAGATGACTGTCCCATTACTGTTAAGCAACTAAAAGAAGTGACTGACATGCTTTTAAGTAAAGAAATTAATTTAGAAATTTGTAGAAATGTTCTTAATGAACTGATTGAATTATCTGATAGTGATGTATCACCTTTAAGAGTTGTACAAGATAAAGGTTGGAAGTTGACCAGCAATGAAGCAGAGCTAACAAAATTATGTATAGAAGTCATAGAGAATAATCCAAAGTTGGTGAATCAGTATAAAAGTGGTAAAACCAAAGTATTTAAAGCACTTCTAGGAATATTGTCTAAAAACAACAATAAAATTGATATGTCTGTAGTATCTAAGATCATGGAAGGGTTATTGAAAAAATTATAATAAATTAAAAATCAATACTTTTTTTATTTCCAACTGCTTACTACCAGCGGCTTCGCCCGCGCGAATGCTACTGTCAAGATTCCTACCAGCATCTTACTGGATTAATACATTCATCTTCCGAGTACGTTTGTTCTTGTGAATCTACTCAAATCAGTCAGTACCTAAAGGCAAGAGAGAGATGGTAGCTCTATTACAAGGGAACATACTTCTGGAATATGGAATCCACCGTGACAGGATGCGGGTATCCTTCGTACTATTATTCTAAGATAAGGTCTATCTGTGTGCCTGTTCCGCCGCTCGAGTATGCTGAAGTAACAAATATACACACGGCACGGACTTTCACCTTTGTCTATCACACTCTATTATTAGATAGACTGTGATAGTGTGATTGCGCCTTTGAAATTTTGAAAATGTTCGCGTTGTGTGTAAGCTCGCATGCATGCTTGTTTGCCGAGTCGATTTCTACTGTCAGCATCTCTGTAATCTAGAGGATTCTAGTTTCTAAAAAGGGTACGGTTCAGGAGTGGTAGATACTTAGCTTAATTTGTGGTCTTAGTGTCTTTCATACCCTTTACCTGAAGTGGCTTTTTCTAAAACAGTGCACAGATGATAAAATCAAGCTGCATATACGTGATATCTGTAAGATTAAAAATTGAGGCGTTATTATTAGTAGATACAGAGACAAAAGATGACGTGGACAAAATTAAGCACGCAGTCCAGTGATCTGGATCTGGACTTACGGCCGAACCCCACAAACGCAGACTTCGGCTCGTGGTTATAGCCTGTAGGAGTGTCGTCTTAATTTGGCGAAAGTCTTTAGCTGAATTTACTATCAGAATGTAGCCGACATGATTCCAACGATTTCCATGGTGACCTTGCCACAATTAGGGATGAAAGATTTGTAACTACGTGGTTCAAGTCGTAGTGACGTATCAACAAGAGGGCAACGTATCCTGAGGTGCTTGAGGAGTGAAGAGGTATACCACGGAAATCCTAGTATGGAAGTACTGTCCTACCAGCATCTTACTGGATTAATACATCCATCTCCCGAGCATGTTTGTTCTTGCGAATCTACTCAAATCAGCAAAAAAAGGCAAGAAAGAGATGGTACCTAGTTCTATTCCTCATCAGTCAAAGAGAGTTGGTAGCTCTATTCCTCAGTGTTCACTACGGCCGGCCAACAAACCCAAGCCGGAGACGAAAAACAAGAATTCTCACGGGAGATCTGGTACGTGGGAAGTCGCTGCTACAACTTATGCCACATACTGCCTCACAGATTGTAACTCTCTTAGTGTTGCTCCTCGCTCTAGGCAAATCAAACTCTATCGGTACAGACCCAAGGTTCATTGGAGCTCGTCAGTTACCATGTCGTCAATGTAGGGATGGTTTAAGACACTTTTTCAGACCTTGAGACTGGTCTTTACGTATATCTGAATTATACTGGTAAGATCATCGAGAAATATTTCGTCGAATGACTTTGAAACGATAACATCCACAATTTATTTACATCCACACTTGGTATGCAGCTCAGCTGAAGGTTGTTTGTTGACGATGCTTGTTGACACGCGCCCCGAATACGACACAAATCAGTCGGTACAGGGGTGCCTCGTTTTGTGAAGGTTCTGATTTTTTTGATGGTTTCTTATAAACACTTTATTAAATCGTCCTTTCGACAAAAAATAAATTGTAAAATAAACTGTTACATAGTAAAACATTTGAGAGACTATCAAGGTTATCTAGGTAAGTATGATTAATTTAGGATGCTAGCCAGAGCCGACTCAAAGCCACCAAATCCGCTTGGTTAGTCAGCCCTTTAGACTCTTGTCTAATCATCCTCATGTCATATCTCATCATTCATCCTCTACCATCATTTCGGATTAGTAGGGGTTGGTCAGAAAAAAAGAGATTTTAAAGGCATAGGAAGAATTATTCAATTTGTATGTCTAGGTACCTGAATGTTCGTTGCTTGAACGGAATTATTCGGTCGTTTTTCCTTTGTCTATTCAAACAGAAATTAAAAAAATCGATTGACTTGGTGGACTCTACGTATATAGCTATGAATAGATCAGTAACAATTGCCTTTAATTTACCTATAGGTAGCCAGGAACCAACAAAAAAAAAAAACATTGAAAGTGCGTATATTTGACAACCCTAATTACATTGTTGAAAGCATAAATCTATCCAATAATTAGGCAGAAAACACGCAGAGTTACACAACATCGGCCCCGCCTTCGTTGAATCCTGTCATTCGGCCTAACTACTTCATTCAGCTCAGAGCAAACAACGACTTCGATCAATCACAATGTGGACGCAAGTTATTACTTTTTCTAGTATTCTAACAATTGTTTTGAGTGCCACAGAAGTGCCTGGTATACCTGGTATACAAAGAGAATTAAGCAAAGGAGTTACGAGCAAGGGGTATAAGATCGTATACGGTGATGAAGATTTAACCATAATCAATCAAGTAGTCTCTGAAGTGGAGAAGGGTAACGTGTTGAAGAACAGAGTCAACTTGAATGAAGCCATAAAGCCGCTACCAGCTGAAGATGTTAAGTGCTTGATGTCCGTCGATCGATACTGCTCTAAAAAGATGGGAGCGATGAAAAGTGAGTAAAATGCAGATTAGAATTATTCATAATATTTAATTCCAATTTATTTGAGGATGACGCAGAATCTCGTGTTCAAATAATCATCTCTGTTTGCCCTCATAAAGCTCCTTTCTGGTCATATTTTTGTCATGTGTTTACTATCCATGCGTTCGTTTATTTGATCTTACTCTATGTTCATATTCATTTACCTATAACATGAGAAACAATTTATTCAAACTTTTCTCATCAATAAATTCTTCAATTTTCTGTTTTTGGTGTTATTTTTCGAGTGATAAGTCCCACGTTATCTTCTAGGTACATACCTATTATTTCACACGGTTCGTACTTAAAAGATAACAGCCATCAGCCCTTTTAAATAGGAAGCTCATTAACAATACTAAGCCCAGTGAAAAAATACACTGACGCATCTACCGTGACTGGACGGATTATTGGAGACTTTAAGTCACTAATTCGAGTACCGTCATGGTTCTAGTAAGAAACAGAGATGTAAAGAGCCAATAGTCGTAGTCACATTTGCTCTTTATTTAAAAAAAATGGCATTTACATCATTTACAAACTGATTTTGCTCTGATTTAATCCACAGGCGTTTTGATCCAAGCTATTAAAGAGGACTGCGCCAAATGTTCAACAAAGCAGAAGAACGAGGCGGGTAAGGTGATCGCCTCGATGATGGCTCACGACCCAGTAGCGTGGAAACTGTTCCTCACCAGGTACGACGGCCTCGATAGGGTGCAGAGGCTACTAGGGTAAAGGTAGCGGTTGGTTGGTATATTTAATTTTCTAAGTTACATGAAGAAATCAATGTGCAAGCCATAAGGAGTCGGCCAACAACTCTTTAGTTCAAATGTTGTTCTTGGAATTGTTAATTTGTTACTTCTAGCTTAGATTATTAATATTGTTGCATACAATTATACCGTTGCCGTAGTGGTCTCACTTCGTTATATTTTGTAACGAGTCGTTAGATTCTTAGTTTATTTTTAAATTCTATAATATAGATATTATAATTATTAAATGCCGATAATCTTAAACTTCTGACCAAAGGCCTCTTCCTTCTTTACTCTTTACGCACTCAGATAGGTATTGTAGGTTGTAGGGCAATCCTTTAAATATGTAATCCATTCCGCCATTTCCTTCTGGAGCTTTGGGACAAGTCCGCTAACCATTCCCAAATACTGCAACTCCTCTTTCTGGCGTTCTTCTATTCCCGAATACAGTAGGGGGCGTCCTATATATTTGATTTGACTACAACTCCTGCAGCTTGCGACAAATATGTCCTGCCCAGTTCCATACTACCTTGGTAACCGACAGAAACAAGGTTTTTTTTAAATAAAAATGATTCAAATTGATATTGTTGTAGATCTGCTCTTCAAATAATGCCAAGAAAACCGCATAAAGAAATAGAAGAGGTAAAATTAAGAGAGATAGGTGAAGGAGAGGAAGTAATACGGCCATCCAAGAATAGATTCATAATGCCTGGTGGTGCAGTTAGAGTCAAAAGATATGTTTCTGAAAAGATACCTTAGTGTAAGAAAAAGCAATGTATGTAGATTGTGATGTAGATGATACTTTGTTGATTTGTAGGTACATGTAAATAGGTTATAGTGTTTTGCCATGTGAATAAATAATTTGAAGAAAACTGTTTTTTATTGTGATCACGTATTGGTTAACGGCTGCGGAGATCCATCAATCTTTGAGCTTTGCGCAGTTGGTGTAGTACCATACCTATTGATTGACCGTCGATTTGTAAATCAATGACGTTTGTCGATATGAGTGATAGTTTTTGTATAGCAGCAATGTAAGCAGTTGAACCTCGGCGACTAGTACATTCTATCATCGATTGAAAATCGACTAATCGATGTGCAGCACGTTGCATCGATTGTCTTGGTTCCTAAATTAATCTTTTGAAGTCTGTTTACAGTTTTTTAATAGATATCGTTATTGTCCCAAAGGATGTCACTTGAAAATGCCATCTTCGAAAAACATAGCACTTATTGGGAAATAATACCTATGTAAGTTTTAGCGAGCGGCATTCTGTGGTTTCTGACGAACCTCTTGGGCGATAAGCGTGAGCTTTACAAATGCATGTATAGGTTTCGGTATAAAGCCTACAGGTAACTTAAACTTGAGCTTCCATATGAATTTTTACCAAGTGCCAATTTGCAATCGTTAACCGCAAGACCATAGAAAGACAAAGGTTGCTGACAGATTTTTATATTAACGACTTCCTTAATACGTATTATTTCATATAATCCATTGCGATGGTTGTGAGTTATTGGTGGCTGCGTTGTAAGATCACAGTGAGTTTATTCCTTAGAAGAATTCTTAATTTCTTCATCAGACTTTGTTACGTTTGTTTCTTTGCTGTCTTCAGTTTGCTGAGTTGATAGATATTTCATTTTGTAGCTTCCATCGGAGTTATATCTGAAAAGTGACCAGTGTAGATTGGCACACACAACCATAATTATGTACAAATTTGTAAGCTTATATGTATTTGTTTTTGTAAAGCTACATATGTAGTTATATAACTGTATATATCTATTAATGGTTTTAAATACAGAAGGTGGCCAGTGTCTAGTCAAAATAAAAAATCTAGACTATTCTATTTAGACTTTGTGATTTAGTTTCGCGTTGATGAAGGTTATGGATGGGAATACCCAAAGTAATAATTAGAAATTATAAATTGTCTTACTTCTTTTCTAGCTTTTCCCAGTCATCAGGTCTGTGATCGATGAGGTAGTGCATCACACGGTCAGAACCTTCGCGTTGTCTGTCAGTGCACTTCTTACAGTCATTGTCTATGGCATCGGGTATATTTTCTGTAAATTACATGTGCATTTATTTAGTCCCACCGGTCATATTCAGAGTAGTTGGCCATTTTATGAAATGGCTTGACCAAGCCAATGAAACCGTGTAACTACACATTTGCAAACGCAATAATGAAGCAAATCTTGTTTATGTGTTGAAAATAAAACTTATTGATCAGGCGCTTAGAGTTATAAGGATTTATCTACTATTTGTTGTGACTGTAAAAATAGTGGTTTATCTGGATATCATGGCACCATGTCCTTGCATTTGGATAAACAATATCACTGACATACTTTACAAGGTGAGTAAACTAAAGTAGTAGTGAGAAGGCTTAGGTAATATTGGATGCCCCACATCTGGTAGACCGACAATTTTAAAAAGGGCACTGGAACAGGCTGGATGAGGATGGCGGAAGACGTTACGTAAATCAGGTGAAAACTGTGACCAGCAGTGAAATGCGACAGGTTGAATAGACTGTTAGGTTGAGAATGAATATATTACGGTTTACTAATAAAGGTTGACTGGCAGAAAATGCATACGGCATTAAGTCCATCTTTGTACTACTACGTAATGCACACACAATGCATTAAGAATTCAATAAATAATGGTGCTTGCTGAAATAATACCTACTCTTAGCATCACCTTTAACGTTTAGAAATTTTGGAAGTACTTACTTTTTAACTCCTTCCCATCTGCCGTGCAGGGTCCATTGTCCATCAGACAGTTGACATAGCTGGTCAGCAGACGTTCATTGTTCAGGATCTCGTCCAGGTCAATACCATCGTACTTGGTGGTATACGTGGATGTCTCAGTAGCATTGCTTTGAATTGTCAGGTATAAAAGGAGAATCATGGCAAGCGGTGAGTACATCATCATTCCTGAAATAATTATTTAGTTCAGTTCCTTTCAAATCGATGTCCTGAATTGTGTCGTGCTGATCTGACTTTTCTTTTGACTTGTGAAAACAGCATTAAGTACATACAATTGCACTTAGTAAATATTATTTGCAAAGAATATTTTTTATTTTCCAGGGCGATGTAAGCGACTATATGAGGTAGACAGTTGTTTTTTGCTTCATATGTTAGTACACTTCGCATATTGGAACCAGACTATGTTTGAAATTTTCCTAATTTGAGGACCAGAGCCAATTGACCGACTTCGTAAACAAAAATGTGTTGAATCACTAATTCAACATTACTGACTTTATCCACACAGCACTTTTATTTCCTTGACTTGCCCTTTCTAAAATCGACAACTGACTCCTCTCGTGGGTTCGAACACCCGCTATTAATAAAAGTGAGGACCGGATCTACCGCCATCTTGGCAGAAACAGTTAACTATTTATTCAAGTCAGTGTATTTATAAAAACAACCAGAAAAATCCTTACAAAAATATAAATGTCTGAAACATTTGATTTAATGTCACATAAAGTTCAAGAATTATTTAATGCGCCACATTAAATGTAAAATCGTCATTTGACAAAACAAATATCAAAACTAACGCCATCTAGACGACAGTTATTTCTAACTTTAAAATATTAGCTGTCACACACGACAACAAGTGTCATTGTCATTTGAAAACCTTATCCAAACAATAAGATTCCAACATTCGGCCATCCGCATAACTTACGCGTCCCTGCGTAATTGCGAGAGTGTCTTTTACTTTAACGATAAAATTTTAAAGAAATGAAGGTAATGGTAGTTTGCGGGACTTCGTTCTTGTTCACTGTTCCGCATACCTCTAACCAACCTCTGGTGAACCTCGACTACGAACATTAACGCAGCCTTCACGCAGCTACCACATCGTGATGTCATATATCACTTCCTAAAACTCTTGAGCCATGCAGCCAGCACCTACGGCTTTAAAAGGTAACCTCACCACAAGCATGCTAACCTGATCTTAGCCCCATCAGTGACCTTGACTAAGCAGACTGTACTTTTGGCCATCATGTGAAGAGACTTTCCTGGTTGACGACAGCAGTCAGACGTAATGGCTTGCATTGAGTTACACATCATCGCTCCGACCCTCTGGTACTTGCAGCACTTCTCCGACCAACTGGAATCTGCAGAATTATCTCGACTCATGGAACATCACCACTATCTCACTGGGGCATCCCCGAATCATTGGGACAGTACCACCCTGACTCACTGGAACATCACCACACACAGCTCAGAATCACCGAGATCTATGCGGTATCCGGTTCTGACTCACTGGAACCAAACTTCCACTGACCTGGCGTGCATCACGACGCCTGAAAGACTCTTATCAATCATTTATGTTGCCACATAACAAATTAACGACAAAAAATTATAAATCCTGCATTGCAGTTCAGAGTTCTCCATGCGATCTAACCACATAAAAATCTGACATCAACCACCAGACAGCTGCCCGGATGAGACAACAACATCCATCTGTTGGGAGGATGCTTGGTTTTTGATGAAGGTTTACGGGGACTTCACACCTTGTCCCCGTACCTGTAAATTACAATTGCATAAAAGAAACACTACCATTAATCGATAACAATCAGTTACATACAACTGTATGTACATATAGTATGGCATAATATATACTACATACATTACTTGTAGAACAAGGCGTTACTATCTTGAAACTTAAAGAGCGGTGCAAGTCGCTTCTACCTTGAAGCCGCCAACATACAACTGTACGTTATAAACCATGTATTCGGTCAATATGTGGCTCAAAAACTATCCTTAAAATTTATGACTGTACCAGCTATGTACATTTACGAAACTGCTTTGTTTGTTAGAATCAATTTATATCTGTTTCAAAAGCTATCAGATTTTTTTTTTTTTTTTAAGAGACTGCAGTGCGTCCTCAATGTATGAACAAATCGTGTGAAAATAAGCTTTTTTTTTTTGGCATCGAAAACCCAATAATTCAAAAATTTACCCTTATTAAAATTTAAGAAAAGTCTATCTCTCTATTAATGGATAAATGTTACTATACTTTTTTTTATGACAATTTGTAATATTTCTCATTATGCAACCACATGGTTTACATATTTACTGTTTTGAGATTTCTTTTAAGTTCGTTTTCAATAGTACATTTTATAAAAATAACTAAATATAAAATAGTTATTTTAGTCTCTTGTATGAGTTTAATTTTTTTAAATATTATTATTTTCTTTGCTTTTTTTTTTTTGTCCTTAACTATTCATAAGCCTTCAAACCTATGTTTAACAAATTGAAATTCTGATTCTGATCCTGACTAATTACGTTACTAGTGGCACAAGTCGCTACTACCATACAACTGGAGCTGTACAAGTCGCTACTACCTTAACACCACTGGGGCGGTACAAGTCGCTTCTACCTCGAAGCCGCCAAAATAAAACTGTACGCTATATACTGTATTACTAGTGGTACTAGTCGCTACTACCTAGAAACCACTAGGGTGGTACAAGTCGCTACTACCTTGAAACCACTAGGGTGGTACAAGTCGCTACTACCTTGAAACCGTCAGAACTTGTTCTAATAATTATGCTTTGCACACCTTATGCATAATTGCGCTGTGCACTCAAACAACTATGCTTTGCACAGCTTGTGCATTCCAACAACTACGTTTTGCACGGCTTGTGCATTCTAACAACTATGCTTTGCATACCTTGTGCAATCTAACAAGTATGCTTTGCATACCTTATACATTCTAATACAGATTCATGTTTGTTTATTTGCTCAAACAAATCAAAAAAGAGATATTTGCTCTAATAATTATACTTTGCACACCTTTTACAATCTAACAACTATGCTTTGCACACCTTGTGCCTACTAACTATGCTTTGTTGTGCATTCTAACTACTATGCTTTGTACATCTTGTGCACTCAACAACTACATATTATTATGTTTTGCACACCTTGTGCAATCTAACAAATATGCTGTGCACACTTTGTGTATTCTAACAACTAAGGGCTGATTTCATCATTCAATATAAAAACTTAGTTCAACTAAACTGAGCTCAGCGTAATCTAGACCCGTATCATAAACATGGGCGACAACAAAAGAATTAAAACTGAGTTAGTCTAAACTAGATTCAATTCATATCGGTGAAATGCAAATGAAGCTATAATCTCGATTAGACGCTCTAACTGTATTTGTTTTAATTAATCGCAATTAGTTTATTGGGGAATTTGGCTCTAAGCTTTGCACACTTTGTGCGTTCGAATTCAGATTCATATTCCTTAATTTTTTTCAAATAAATCAAACCTATATATTTGCTCCAATAATTATGCTTTGCACACCTTGTGCAATCTAACTATGCTTTAAAAACCTTGTATACTCTAACAACTATGCTTTACACACCTTGTGCATTTTAATTACTATGCTTTGCTCATTTTGTGGATTCTAACAACTATGATTTGCACATATTGTGCACTCTGACAACTATGCTTTGCACATATTGTGCACTCTGACAACTATGCTTTGCACATATTGTGCACTCTGACAACTATGCTTTGCACATATTGTGCACTCTGACAACTATGCTTTGCACATATTGTGCACTCTGACAACTATGCTTTGCACATATTGTGCACTCTGACAACTATGCTTTGCACATATTGTGCACTCTGACAACTATGCTTTGCACATATTGTGCACTCTGACAACTATGCTTTGCACATATTGTGCACTCTGACAACTATGCTTTGCACATATTGTGCACTCTGACAACTATGCTTTGCACATATTGTGCACTCTGACAACTATGCTTTGCACATATTGTGCACTCTGACAACTATGCTTTGCACATATTGTGCACTCTGACAACTATGCTTTGCACATATTGTGCACTCTGACAACTATGCTTTGCACATATTGTGCACTCTGACAACTATGCTTTGCACATATTGTGCACTCTGACAACTATGCTTTGCACATATTGTGCACTCTGATAACTATGCTTTGCACATATTGTGCACTCTGACAACTATGCTTTGCACATATTGTGCAATCAAACAACTATGCCTTGCACATATTGTGCAATCAAACAACTATGCCTTGCACATATTGTGCAATCAAACAACTATGCCTTGCACATATTGTGCAATCAAACAACTATGCCTTGCACATATTGTGCAATCAAACAACTATGCCTTGCACATATTGTGCAATCAAACAACTATGCCTTGCACATATTGTGCAATCAAACAACTATGCCTTGCACATATTGTGCAATCAAACAACTACGCATTGCACCCCTTGTGCATTGATTACATTCCCACTCGACTGCGCTCACCTTGCCTTGCGCGGCGTCTGCCTAGGGCACTGCGCGGCGCCCACCTTGCGCACCGCGCTGCGCTCGCCTTGCGCACCGTGCTGCGCTCGGCTTGCACACTGCGCGGCGCCCGCCTTGCGCACTGCAACGCGCTCGCCTTGTGCACTGCGCCGCGCATGCTTTGCGCATTGCGCGACGCCTACTTTGCGCACTGCGCGACGCCTACTTTGCGCACTGCGCGACGCCTACTTTGCGCACTGCGCGACGCCTACTTTGCGCACTGCGCGACGCCTACTTTGCGCACTGCGCGACGCCTAATTTGCGCACTGCGCGACGCCTACTTTGCACACTGCGCGGCGCCTGCCTTATGCACTGCGCGGTGCCCACCATGCGCACTGCACGCACACCACAATGCATTCGCATGGCGTACCACACTGCGCTCGCCATGCGCACCGCGCTGCGCTCGCATGGCGCACCACGCTGCGCTCGCATGGCGCACCACGCTGCGCTCGCATGGCGCACCACGCTGCGCTCGCATGGCGCACCACGCTGCGCTCGCATGGCGCACCACGCTGCGCTCGCATGGCGCACCACGCTGCGCTCGCATGGCGCACCACGCTGCGCTCGCATGGCGTACCACGCTGCGCTCGCATGGCGTACCACGCTGCGTTCGCATGGCGTACCACGCTGCGCTCGCATGGCGTACCACGCTGCGCTCGCATGGCGTACCACGCTGCGCTCGCATGGCGTACGACGCTGCGCTCGCCTTACGCATCACGCAGCTTTCTTTTCGCGCACCATGCTGCGGTTGCTTGGCACACCACGCCGCGGCCGCTTGGCGCACCACGCCGCGGCCAGTTGGCGCACCACGCTGCGGCCGCTTGGCGCACCACGCTGCGGCCGCTTGGCGCACCACGCTGCGGCGGCTTGGCGCACCACAGTGCGGCCGCTTTGCGCACCACGCTGCGGCGGCTTGGCGCACACAGTGCGCTCACCTTACATAATATGCAGCACTTGCTTCACGCACCACGCTGCGGTCTCTTGGTGCACTACACTGCGCTCGTCTGGCGCACCACGCTGCGCTTGCCTCACGCATCACGCTGCACCCATTGCTACTGCTTTTAGAACAATAATTGCACACAACAAATGTTATAAAAAGTGCTAGCTGTTAGTCTCGGCCTTGTTTGGAAAACGACTTTATAGTTCAATTGGATTTAAGGTTGGATTATCAAGCCTTTTAATACTAATGTAATCACTAACAATGACTGCTTAGTGGCCGTAAAAATTCAAATTTAACCAGACCACTAACTGTTTTCAAATAGAACCAAATAGTTGAAAACAATATGATGAACCCGTACATTCATATAATTATTGTAGGTAAGCAACACAACACATCAGCAACATATTTCAAAGTTGTACCTACTTGTCTCAGATTAAAGTTATGATTAGTCTGATACAAGATCATTTGTTACTTACTCAAGCCCCAAGCGAACGCCGGCGCTCGCACACCTATTGTCTTTCTATTCTGTCTAATTACGGTATTCAAATGATTAAAATAAATCCACTAACGATATTGCCGTCTATGTTAAATTTATATCAATAAAATACCAATAAAAATAAGGGTACGTTGGTTTAAAACAAAAACCACTACATTTATATTCATTTCAATTAAAATACAATGAGGGTAACTTGTAAACCCACAGCTCGAAATAAAAACTTATCAGAAAAATATAAATAGGTACCCATTGGTTTCTTAAAAAAATCGATATTGACCTTACTGGATCAGTGAATCTCTTCAATGATGAGGAAATTATAATCAAACTCAGTTTTTCTTTGAATATGTACAAACAATTGTGTCAGTTTAAAGATAAACGAACCTATTTGCGTTCACAAATGCTACTAGCACAATATTTAATACTACAATACAGTGTAAGGTACTGAACCAACACAATCCGTTACAACAAAGACAAACAAAGTTATCTTTTAAATACAGGAACATTACAAAAAGGAAGAAAAAAAAAAACAGGTAGAAAATAAAATTAGTTTTCTTACCCTATGACAGCGTCAAATCAGAACAACCAAACTTACGTATGTGGGCCTGGATATAATTGGCTGGTATAACCGACCAACTATTAATATCCCGCTTCTGAATTGTTGAATCACTAATTCAACATTACTGACTTTATCCACACAGCACTTTTATTTCCTTGACTTGCCCTTTCTAAAATCGACAACTGACTCCTCTCGTGGGTTCGAACACCCGCTATTAATAAAAGTGAGGACCGGATCTACCGCCATCTTGGCAGAAACAGTTAACTATTTATTCAAGTCAGTGTATTTATAAAAACAACCAGAAAAATCCTTACAAAAATATAAATGTCTGAAACATTTGATTTAATGTCACATAAAGTTCAAGAATTATTTAATGCGCCACATTAAATGTAAAATCGTCATTTGACAAAACAAATATCAAAACTAACGCCATCTAGACGACAGTTATTTCTAACTTTAAAATATTAGCTGTCACACACGACAACAAGTGTCATTGTCATTTGAAAACCTTATCCAAACAATAAGATTCCAACAAATGTAAGTAAATAGTTGTTTAAAAAAAAAAACATTTCGTATAATGGTAGTGCCCGGCGCCGGATGGTCTGTCTTTTCGATACCTGTTAGTATATTGCGAATAGTGTTCAGTTAGGTTATAACATTATATTATTCTGAAAAAGAAGTGGTAGGTGAATTAGAACTATGTCCGAAAGGTGCTGGGCGATATTAGTTTTTACCACTAGAGCACATTCTTCCGAATATGGTTTCCGCTCTAATTGGACGGCGCGTGATTGGTCGATACAATTTAACAGAATCTGAGATAAATTGTCACCCGTTGACCCAATTAGGCATATATAAGAATAAAAGAGCATCTTTAATCGAGGATGCGGATCATAAACCCTTAGCCGCTGTAATGTGATTGATTGAAAAATATTCAAATAGTCTGACTTTCATATTTTTTTTTGCTGCCTTTTCAAAATATTGCTGCAGTCTTGTATGTCGCGCCATATTCCAGAATTTTTCAACCTCATCGACGATTTGTTCTTCGAGCAATGTTCCCTGCGCACTACTACTTAAGTTTGGCGATTCTTTGGACACTGTCAGTTAATTTGGTTTTTCTGCGGCTATCTTTAGATATTACAAGTTATATAGAAGAAAGTCCGTTCCATCATCGGATCACTAGACGTACGGCATTGCGCCATCGGTACATGGTGGACATCCCACTCATACGTTTTGGGAACACATTCATTATGCGTACAGCTAAGGAGTGGAATTCCCTTCCGGGGTCTGTGTTTCCTGATAACTACAACTTAAGAGTCTTTAAGTCAAGAGTGAATAAGTTACTTCTAGGCAAGCGTGCTACATCGTCGGCCACATCATCGCTTACTATCAGGTGAGATAGTGGTAAAACGCAAGCCTATTAATGATAAAAAAAATGTTCTTTCTTACCCACAGCAGCTGAAGAAGAGACGCTTTCGTTTGCAACAACTGTTAGTACTGAGTGATATCAGGAAGTCATTCTTTTATAGAATAGAGAACAGTTTAACGAGCCAACATCAGGCGTAGTTATCTCAAATCATTGGACATACTTAGCATATTAACTTAAACAACATGATGACAGTTAATGATGTTGCCTTTTGATTACCTATGTAAGGTGAATTTCATCAGCCAGATCCTGGAACGCAAAGGATAGCTGGAGCAACACAGCAGGGTTCCTCAGTAAAAGTCTTAAGGTACGTTTAGACTACGAGACTTTATACGGTACAGTCAGTGAGACAGTGTAAACATCGAGTGTCTCTGTATGAACACATGTGCATTTAGAGACACTCGATGTATGCACTGAGTGTACCGTAGTCTAAACGTACCTTGACACTCCGTCTTGCTCCACGCAGAGCGGTAGAAGCCATTTGATGATTATCCACCAAAATGAAAAGACTGCGAGATTGTTCGATAGAATTACCGCGGCCTTGAAACGCAACGGTCAACTAAAGGAATACCATTAGGTTACACTCCCTCTCGCTTCAAACAGCGGGATTGGTCATTTGATGATTTCCCACACAAAAAATAGCGAATATCTCCAAAAAACTGAACACAATAATTAGCACTTCTAAACCACCTATATGAGCTGTTCGTGTCATAATTTTTGCGGTCTTATAGCTACTGACAGTTCTCTATCTGCCAATTGCGCTAAATGCCATTGCTATTCCCTGTAATACATATTTTAGGAATTTATGTTCTTACTTAGTTGACGAGATCATCGTTGCAGTAGTGTAAAATAGGGTTTTATTTTCTAGGTTCACGATACTTGCATTTTTTTTAGAGGTTGGTAATTGAAATGACTTCTCTCGCTCCATCCTCTAGAGTGCGTCAGGCTATAACTGACTAAAACCCACTTATCTAGTTTTATTTTAAACTTAATATTATGCTTAGTAGGAAATTCAGTATTTCCCCACTGCAGCTATTAGTAATCCTCCTACTTCTCTGTGCATGGCTACCTATTTGCGACTTTTAGACGAACGTTATCACATAAAAATAAAGAATATAATTGAGAAAAGCCTATAAACTAAAAATTTGTGATAAAAATTCTTGTCTAAATTTGAATTACGTATGTAATGGTAAGCACTCCAAAGTGCCGCTGACTATTAGATGAGCATTATGTTGTAAGATTGAACTTTACATCGAGAAAATTGAGTGTGGTGAGCTGCAGTCGTAAATTGCTCTGCATGAAAACAGGCCTTTGTTCAATTAGGTATAATATAATAATAATAATCATTTTATTTCAGGTAAACAGTACCTATATCATAAATACCTTATCATCATCAGCCTTTTAATGTTTCCACTGCTGGGACACAGACCTCCTCTCTAGGAAAGTGAATGGGCCGTAATCCATCACGCGGGCCCAGTGCGGATTGGTAGAGGTCACATGTCTTCGAATTTTTGGTTCTAGGACATGCCGGTTTCCTCACGATGTTTTCCTTCACCGTTTTGAAAGCAGTGGTGATGAAATAAATTACACAAAGTAAATACCTTATAGACTAACATAAATAACTATATTATACTTTTTTCTTAGTAGGTGAATGTGATTCAAAACTAATTTAGTAATACTTCACTTTGCACTATATTGTCATGGTGCTGTCTTGTGGTGCTTGTCCGCGGAAGCGACAGAGTTCAACGCCCAGCGGCCAAAGTTCTTCCTTCATATGAAGGTGCAGAAAACAGTCCAGTACTCGCATCATAAACGCCTTAAAATTGACATTCTGATGCGACTCCAGCAACTGCACCCTCAATGTTTATTTCTACTTTTGGCGCACAATTCGTAGATGTTCTCCAACGTTGTGGTATATAGTAGAGCAGTTACAGGCTGTGCTCATTCGACTTTTTAACTAACTACTTGTACTCCCGCTCTGGGTGAAGCGAGAGAGAATGTTAAACTTGTGTTTAACCCACCTGTGGTCATTCAGTTGTTCTTTGCGTTGCTGTAACTCTTTGGAACAGCCCCGCAGTCCACGATTACCACACCAGGATACAATATATGTAAATGTCCACTTTAGTTTCTTTGGCGTTGATTCTAGCGGGACAGTAGCTTCACAGATGATGTATTTCTTTTGACACTATAACAACAAACACTAAAAACAGAATAAAATAAATATTTAGGGAGACTCCCATACAACAGATATTATTTTTTGCCGTTTTTTGCTACGGACGGTACTAAACTCTACGTGCGCGAGTCCGGTTCGCACTTGTCGGTTTTTATTAATACACCAACCGAGAAGCAGTAGGTGCTAATTCTATGCTATTTTGGCTGAGGGGTTTCATAGCAACTCCAACTAACGCGATATTTCTCCTGCAATCAAGGATATTTGAGCAGTATGCATTGCCACTATACTTCAAAGTTAATGGGGGAGAAGCTTCTATAGTAGGTAATAATAAACCTTCCGACCAATTCCGTTCATGGTGCCCAATCTCAGCTTAGTACGCAGGAGCTACACATCAACTAACTCTAACAAAAAAATGAATTAACCAACAAAATTTTCCACAGAGTAATACTTGAAGATTATAGAGCATAAAAAAACAGTGCTTCCTTATCTAGAATCTCGATTTATCTAGAATAATGCAAATCAAGTTCAACTGCGGTTTTCCTGGTCTTGGTAGTTATGGTGCAAGGTGAGTGTGCTGTAGTGTCAACATAGACATGCGACACAATACGTTATATATTATGATGGTCGACAGTAAAAAACACTAGATTGCTTTACGTTTATTATTTCCCTATACTTACCTATTCTTTATATATTTCTTAGTCACAACGTCAAAGAAAAAACCATTAAGAAAATGAATGTCTTCCATCGATATCGGGAATAGGGCCCAAGCTAGGGACGGTCAAGGCTCCAGAGAAGGGAATCTAATAACTATAGATGCTCTGTCCAGAAGTACTGTTTTCTGAATCAGGCCCTTGATCCAACCGCCTAACGAGAGCCTCCTTAGATGTTAATAGAGACTCGTGGGCCACAGGCTGACACGACTAGCGGTACAATAACCGTAGAGTCCACTTCCCACATGTCGACAACCTCGCGAGCCAAGTCAAGATACTTGATTTGCTTATATTTCTCGGATTTCACGAGGTTCTTGTCGTGCGGGACGGTTATATCAACAATCTGTTCACGCCTCTCAATTCGGTCCACTGCCACTAAATCAGACTTAGGGTAAAACCCGGATAGTCGCCCCGGGGGTATAGTTGCCTCTAGTTTCGCAAATGAAACACATGTTATTTAATTTGTCTTTCGAGAGCCTTTGCAACTATTACTAAGTTGACCGTGTTGCATGTCTCTGTGCGATTTCATGGGACGGCTAGGTGCGATCAAAGTTTTTGCGGGATAAATGTCCTCTTCCTCGACGGGGCATCTATCCTAAATGTAATTTACATGGATTCGGAAACTATCCCCTAAATGGAGTAGTTGTCCCAAAATTTAGAGGTCTGCAGAAATCGCCAATACTCTAGAAATATCAAAGATAATGTTTATTCCTTTCATAAATATGAAGATAATGAACCAAAGTGCTTTATGTACAAAGAGATATAAAGAAATTTCAAAAAGTGGGGCAACTATCCTGGCTTTAACCTATTAGTTACAATAGTCCTGTCAGTAATAATGAACCAAATGAATTATGACCCTGCCAGAAAAAGGGAAGCGTTGGCCTTACAATGGGATAGTCTATTGTAGGGCCAAGGCTTCCCTTTTCTCTTTCCACTTTTGTGTCGGTTTTTGCGATTTTGATCCGGGATTTTTTAAATGATATTTAAGTAGTGCTTGACTGTGATCCCGTCTGATGATAAGCAGTCGTTGATGGTGAAGCGCACTAGTTTATTAAGAGCCTATTTACTCTAGTCTTGAAGACACCTAAATTATAATCGGAAGGAAGACCGCAGCAGACAAATTGTTCCCGCTAGAAGTTTTTAACCCTCGCCTAAGCTTCCTTAAAATAAAACGGAGGTCTCTTTTTGCCCGTCGAGCAGCAGTGATTATGGCCAAGCGGTAACGGCCGAATTACGAATCGAACATCGCGGGATCAAACCCTGCAAGCGTTTTACTTTGTGTAATTTATGTCATCACCAGATGGGTCGATTATGTGAGGAATGATATGAAAGAAAAAGGAGTTAGAGATAGCGTGACACTCGTCACGCAGGCAGGATAGAATGGAAGAAAAAGAGGCGTTGCACAGACTTCAAATAAAATTTCCATCACCACTGCTTTTAAAACGGTGAAGGAAAAAAACGTAAGGAAACCAGTATGCCTATATACCTAAATATAGCATAGCATATCAGTACTGATTATTAATAAATATGTTCTATTGAAGTTCGAAGACATGTGACATCTTGCAACTCGAAAATGTATTGGATTCCGGCCAGATCCCCATCCATATAGAGGAATAGAGAGGAGGCTTGAGTCCCAGTAATGAGAACACTATGAGGCTGATTATGTTTTGCTTTTGTCATTCTATTTTGTTCGTCTCTCTTAGATTAGTGAGTAAAACAATGTAGATATGGTACGCAGGTTTTATTTCTCACCACAGTATCTCTTTTGAAATTCTTAATTGAACTGTCTTGATAAAACTTTTCAGAATTTTCTAGACGATACAATCGATCCGTACTGACCTTCCTCAAAAATATTCCATTAAATGTATAGGTCAGTTTTGTTAACCAGTTTACTCAAGGATAATGAACATCTGACTTGTGTGGCCAGCCCAGGAAGTTATTTTCCTTGTTTGGAACATCAACCTACGAACATAGTATTGAGTTATTAAGACTGCTTTAGAATCTGCATGCTTGAGAGGCCTTTATGATCTACACGGGGCTCGAAAATTTCTTCTACCCATGTTCGTGTGATCGTTGAGACGTAATTGATCAACAAACATCCAATTTTAGACATTTAGGCACACCTAGCAGTGGTATAAATGAATCTATGGAAAAAAATTGAGATCTCGACGACCGGGTGACCAAGCCGATTCAGACGATTATGAATACTGAGATGAGACTGAGATAGAATAAACCAAGGTTAAGCAATGAGAGAGAGTAAAATACCTACGTAGGAAACAAGTAGGTTTTTTTTTTTTAATTAATTTTTAATTCACCTGACAATTTAAAAGTGTCTGTAAATAGTTTTATTGTATTATGTGCTAATTTCTTTATTAAGGTGGGAAATCATCCTGTGAATCCCCAGTCTGGTTGGAGCGAGAGGGTCTGTCAGACTTTTATTGCCTAAAACCATACCTGTCTCCTTTCATTTCATTTATTTATTTTGCTTTAGTTGCCCCTCCCCCCTCCCCGCGGTCTCGGCGGCGCGGTCTGGGGCGTGAGGATGTTGACTCCCTCACGCGTGCGGCCTCTTCCTTCGCTAGCATTACTGCTTCGCTGAAGGAAACGGCCGCCTGCTGTTCCTCCTCGCTCCGGATCATAGCCTTAACTAGGGCCCGGCGTGAGAGGTCGCTGCCACCGATTGTCTCTACGTGGACACGGCGGTGATCCGCCCAAGCGGGGTATATCTCCATCGTATCGTATCTCCGTGCGGTCCTTCTGGCGGTTTACACAGTGGTGACACCCAAACATTTCTTTCGCCTGAATTCGATGAAGGAACCTCCCGAACTTACCAAGTCCGGCGAGAAAATGCGTCATGCGGAAGATGGGGACGCCGTGACGCCTCTCCAGCAACTCCTCAAAGTGTTATAAATGCTCTGACTTTGAGTATGCGTTTGAGACGCTCACAATTTTATGGCGCAAATGGGTAACTTTTAATTAATACGTATATCTTACCTACATATGTACGATAATATCCAAAGGCTCATGTAGCGTAAAATTGTAGCTCTTACGTACGATCACAAGGTGTGTAATAACAGTCTTGTAACCTATTGTGTATGTTAAGGCGCTGGCAAACGCTTACACGCGAGTACTGCCGTCTCATTGGGAATGAGGCTTAAAAAACGTCTTGAGAAGAATTAAAATCTAACTAAAACTACCTGAAAATGAATGACCTAATAGATTAAACACATTTTCAGAAACAAGCTTTGGTATCGGTTATCATAATTAAATATGTGCACAAAGTTACGTATCTGTGCTGTTGGCTGTTGAAGAGTTTCTTGATTCTGAAACATTTCTCCGACATTCGTTTCGCCGTTGATCGGTTCACCGACAGAACGATTCACTTTTCATTTTTTCTCCGACAGAACTTTTCAATGACGAACGATTCGCCGACAGAACGATTCACTTTTCATTTTTTCTCCGACAGAACTTTTCTTTGACGAACGATTCGCCGACAGAACGATTCACTTTTGAAAATTACATCGACAGAACCTTTCACCGGCGAGCGATTCGCCGACACAACTGTTTATTTATTTATTTATAACTTTATGCACTAAAAATACAGTGAAAAACAGTGAAATTAAACTTTGCACTCATAGTCATTCCGAAAGATTTTATAATTTCCGGCTAGCTTATCATTTAATTGCATATAATTCTAAATTAAATGCACAATGCAGGCTAGTATTATATGATAGTATTAATGACTATGAGTGCAAAGTTTAATTTTATGTATTAGTATTATATTGTATTATTGATTGTATTTTGTGTGTATTTGTGTGTTTTTTTAAAACAATAAACGGAAACAGGTCTACATGTCGAATACCTATGTTTTATACCCAGGGGCAGATGAACAGTTGTGTCGGCGAATCGCTCGCCGGTGAAAGGTTCTGTCGATGTAATTTTCAAAAGTGAATCGTTCTGTCGGCGAATCGTTCGTCATTGAAAAGTTCTGTCGGAGAAAAAATTAAAAGTGAATCGTTCTGTCGGCGAATCGTTCGTCATTGATAAGTTCTGTCGGGGAAAAAATGAAAAGTGAATCGTTTTGTCGGTGAACCGATCAACGGCGAAACGAATGTCGGAGAAATGTTTCAGAATCGAGTTTCTTTATTTGGAGCTAATCCTGGAGGCCGATTGAGACTATACTTACTATAAAAATGTATTGTTATCGGAACTGAAACAATGTTTAATATTTCAACTCAGTGAGATAAAGGAAGTGGTTCTAGTTCAGTTATCAAGATTTGACCTCAATAAATAAACATTGCAAGTTAAATTAAAGGTTATAATAGCAACCCCTTGAGCGCCGATTGTACATACGTCTGTACAACTTGAATGACCTTTAAAAAATTCTTAATTGACGTTTTTTTATTACACACGTTTTTACTAAATTTATTGACCCCTGACGTCCCAGGGGATAATCACTGCAATATTTATTTATTTATTAAAAATTCAGGGATCACAAACGTACAACTACAAAGTAAAACCTTAGGCATGCTCTACCAGTAAACCAAAAGAGGCGGAGATACAATATAAACAAAAAATATATTTGTATAAAAAAGGGTACAAAAGAATAAAGATAAATAAAACAGTCTTAACATGTTTAATATACTATATTATATATTATTAATTAAATATTATATAAAACCAATACAAAGTCGTAGAAAAACTGCGCATCACTGTCGCTGTCAACCGGTAATATACCCAAAAGACTGGCGACATTGCCACACTGTATGGAAATTCTTATCCTCTATCCAAGGCAAAAGTCATGTTCTGAGAAATATGCAAGAATAACATACATTTTTTCCGCTGTGAATTTTTGTTTCATTGCGATTCGCCTTAACCTGACGGCCATGAGAACGTATGAGCAGTGGGTAGTGAACATGTAGCAAGTTCAGCTTGTGATATAACCTGCAGTTGATTAAGTGAAATAGGTGAGAGTTAATAAATGTTGGTCAGTTAATTTGAGGTGAAGTGTACCTAATTCTTATACAACTATAAAGCTGCATTTGGATATCAGATAGTATATTATGTACGTACGTAACTGTTAGTCCGATTCTCTTGGGTTCCTTTCGTCATCTTTATCCATATTATTTAGATTCGATATCTCTTGAGCATGTGGTCGTAAGCCATAAAGTGTTTTATTTTTAAGACCAAGCGTTTTTGTTATTGTTTACGGTATATTAATTTGTGAAACGCTTTGATCCGATGTTTTGGCATTATGTAATATATAAATAATCAGTTTAAGATCACAGTACGAGATGCTGAATATACTTAATAAAATAATTTTACTCATAAAATAAGTTACGATTTTATGCGTAGGTATCGAAATAAAAAAAAAAAACGTTTTACAAAAACAAAAAAATACAACCGACTTCAATTCACCGGTGTTTCTATAATAGTTTGATGTCTTCGTTATTTAACACCAACTTTCGAAATTCAAGTTAATTTACATTACATTTTTATTTTGTGTGTGTTTTTTTATATTTTAGTCGGTTGTATCTTTTTTTGTAAAAAGTTAAAACTTTTTAGTTTTAGTACCTACCTCCCAACAAAAATATATAGATATCTTCCGTCATTCGGTTCCATCTTACGGCTTCATCATCAGATCAGTTCTATGTATCCCCTCCCCTTTTTCCTTCAGTCAACCACCGACTACACGTATAAACAAAGCAATTTTACTGGTAACGACAGTTCTTGTATGAATTTTTGAAGAGTTCCGTTCTATATCTTTGAAGTTCATCATCAGATCAAAACAATATTTCTATGGGACCATATTGGAAGTATAATCTTTGAATCAAAACAAAAATTTTCGAAATCAGTTCACATTTGACCGAGACATCGGTGAACATACATAAAAAAAATACATACAGCCGAATATAAAATCTCCTTCTTTTCGAAGTCGGCTAATTAACTCTATTTATCAGTTACGCATGATTAAACTAATATACAGATTTTGATGGAATTTGATATGTAGTAAGCTTGAACCCCAAAAAAGGACATAAAATACGTTATATCTGTCTTCAACTTCGCTTTAATCGACATTCACGCGGATGAAGTAGCGGGCAAAAGCTAGTTTGAATTATTTATTTTTCATGTCTGTTTTGTTTTTTTCCTACTAAATATTGTATATGTTTCTGATAAATATATTCAACAGGGTAATCTGAGTATCAATTATGTGTAGTTAATTTTTGATCGCACTGAGATTATAACTTTTTTTTTTGTAGTAACAATAGGTGCTTAATGAGCTCCGTAAACAAGGATAAATCAGCGTCTGTTTTCTCAAATCGTAGTGATAATTTTATTTAACTGCAATGTTTTCACATTTATTCATATTTCTCATATTAAATACAGAAGCGGAAAAAATCATGAGTCACACATTAGTATTCTGAAACGAGTAAAATATGCTTAATTCAAAGCAGTATTAGTAAATCAATGGCAATGGCAATTAGCATATGCTCTAGATTGCGTTGGGATTTACCTTCATTTATTTTATATTTGGTAATTCCTATTTATTATTATTTTCTAATTGTTTTTTTTCTATTTCCATTAAAATAAATATCACAATAAATATTAAATAATAGACTATCGCCAAACTGATACGCAACTAATTTGCTAAAAATATAAGAAGAAAGTGGATTGTTCTGAAAATAGCATCATTTGTGGTCACAAATCCTCTGACGCTTTACAAAAAACCCAGTTCTTCTTAAAAACATAAACAACAACAACAACGTAAAATTAGCTGCTAAAGGCGATTCTAAGTCAAATGGAATAAAGGTTAATGCTAATACTTCTAATTTTAGTAATTTTTCTTTTTATACCTGTCTGGGAAAACAAGGGAAACAGGTATTGGCGTAACGTAAAAAACTGAATGTAAAACTGAATGCGAGCCAAAGATCGAGTAAGTGCTGACAAAATATACCTCTATGTTTAAAGTACAATACAATTGACACCGTGGAACTCTTCAAATAAATTATCTTGATTTTATATGACAGGCCTGCTGGTCTGGTGTTGAGCACGATCATTTGTACTGTGTCTGGGTGTAATTTATTTATAATTATGTATGTTTATAGATATATATATATATATATAAGTATGTTTATCAGTTGTCTATGACTTCTACTACAAGATCTGCTTAGTTTGGGACTAGATGGCGTTGTGTGATAGTTGTGGAATATTATTATTTCATTATAAAAAATAAATTCTTATTTGATGTGAGAGTCATCTCTGTAGCATGACGAGAGCATGATGCGATGTTGGAACGTCAATAAACGTCGAGTCTGTCAAAATATTCTGTTTGTACAAAATTTATGAAAACCGGTAGTCTTGGCAATGAACCCAATGACACGACATCGTAACATCGTTTAAAAAAAATGTTGATGCAGGAACAGGACTGGATATTAAAACTCAAGTTAAATCTAGAGGTGTATTATGAATGTTACTTTTTGTTATAGTGTACCTACCAGCTTTTGCCTGCGGCTTGATTCGTGCTAGTACTTTTTTTTTATTTGTTATAAACTAGTGCTTGACTGCAATCCCACCTGATGGTAAGCAGTGATGCAATCGTCGGTTTCATAATTTTTTTCTGGATAAAAGGTTATGGCTTTTTTGTACCCCTGACAACGTATACTATACGCAAAAGCTCTGTTTACGTCATTCTTTTTCTTTTTCTTAGTCGGTACACTCTTGTCAGAGTGACGTCATTCTTAATGTAATTAAAAAAAGAAATCAGGAAGGTTGGTTCAGTGTCAGTCTCAGTCGGTTTCATCTGTGTGAAACTAGGAAATCATCCCAAGAATACATAGATAAACAAGAGACAAATAGTATCTTATGTCCTATCCTAGGACATGGTTCATCCGAATCCGTTCAACCGTTTGAGCGTCAAAGAGAAACAAACAAGCACACATGCAAACTGTTGCCTTTACAATATTAGTGGCATTATTTATATTTTAGTATGATGTTAGCTAATAGGATGACAAGAAAGAAAGGAACAGAAAGGTGGCGGTCATCAATGGAGAATAGAAAAAGCAAACGTATTGTGAACAAATTAAGGCCTGGTATCCACCAAAGCGGAGAGGAGAGGAGAAGAGAGGAGATGTGTTTTAATAAACCAATCCGATATCGTTATTTGCACATCTCTTCTCCGCTTAGTTTTGGTGGAAATGGATCAAGCGGAGAGGAGAGGATATGTCTCATTTCTCTATAGAATTTTGTGCGGCGAGCGTGCAAGCGGTGCGGCAGAGCGAAAAAGTGTCCAGTCGGGCGGCCGGGCGGTGCACACACTAGCGCACCGCGCATCCTGCTGCCTTCTAAACGCGCCTTTTCTCTCACGGCTCACATCTCTGCTACACAAAGCTCACGTCTCCTCTCCGCTACACTTCTCCTCTCAGCTTTGGTGGAAATAACCTACCAGCTTCGCAACACATCTTCTCTCGTCTCCTCTCCTCTCCGTTTTGGTGGAAACGGGGCCTAAAGCTGATGGATGCACAAGAGTACCAGCTGTAACTTCTGTCAATGGGCTGAAGGTAAAAAATATAGCGCCGACCCCAAGTGACATGGAGTAACTTAGATGCCCAGCAGGGTTGAAGCCTACTGGGGCCGTGAGTAATGCATAAATGAACATCAGGGCCCTGGAACGAAGGCAATGATGAAACAGGAGTGGGTTTTTAGTCAGTAAAAGTCTGATACTATCTCCCCCGCAGAGATGTCATTGGATGATTTTCCCACCGGAAAAAAAACAAAAACTGACATGGTGTCGGTGCCGACACCATGTCAGGTCGGTGCCGGTGCCTTTACTAAGCAGAAATTTCATGATGCCGTTAAGTTGTCAATAAAACTTCTAATAAAAAGCCGGTAAATCAGCTCTACAATACCTACCTACATGACTCATGGAAGATTGACGATTATGTTAGAACACGTTTCTTTACACTCAATTGTTAATTCAACATTGGTCGTAATACTCAGTAGTTATATTAGCGCGGTTCTTAACACCTAAACACATGACGTCAAGTTAGTAAGGAGAATCGTTTGTTGTTTACCCTGATATCGGTGACCTAGAGGTGTCATTAGAATCGCTGCGATTTTATATCTATTGTTGGAAATATTAATCGAGATGACTTTTTAGTACTATGACTTCGCTCTCGTGGTCAATGACGAAAAAAAAATGACTTATGTATGCATAAGCAAAGGTGAAACAATTAGTTAACATACTAAAATGAGTGATTTCTCTAGTAAAATAATAGTATGCTGCCATTGTGCCCTTATATTTAAGTTTGTGTGTGAGTTGTGTTATTTTTTTTGGTGTACAACAAAGTTTATACTACCCTACTTTACCCTACTCTGTCCTACCCTACTCCTCTATCTACCCTATTCTACGTTACTGCTTATGTTCGATTCAGTTCGAATCCGTTCGATTCTGTTCGACTCTGTTTGATTCTATTCAATTTCGTTTTTTTTTTTTATGGTAGGTAAAATCATCCAATGACAAATCCCGCCCTTGGGCGGAGCGGGAAGTAGTGTCAGACTCTTACTGACTAAAAACCTACCCCGTTCCTTCGTAGCCTATCGTGCCGGGGCCGAGCATTCCTTTCGGAACTAACCCATGACCCCAGTAGGCTTCGACCCTGCCTGCCTGCAGTTAGCAGGCTGGGCCTCTTCGGTGTGCTGACAGCTCCTTGAGGCGCGCGGGAACAGAACGCGCCGTCGACGACTTGGGCTCGGTCCGGTCGGTTACCGGACGATCGGACAGCGTGCTACCCATTGCACGCCGTCCGCAAGCCCGCGCCTACGGTGGCCGGAAATCGGGATCGGATTCCCGGCGGCGGCTGGGGCGAGCGCCCCGTTGCCTCTGCCTGATGCGGTAGGCCTCCTCCTTTGCTAGCATTACTGCTTCGCAGAAGGAGGCGACCGCCTGCCATCCCTCCTCACTACGGACCATGGTCTGAACCAAGGCCCGGCGAGAGAGATCGCTGCCGCCGATCGCCCCCACGAGGACACGGCGATGCTCCGCCCAGGCGGGGCACACCTCTACAGTGTGCTCCACCGTGTCCTCCGGATGTTCCGCACAGTGGCGACACCCAGGCGAATCCTCCGCACGAATCCGGAACAGGTACTTAGCGAACTTTCCGTGTTCGGTAAGCACCTGCGTCGTGCGGAAGTTGAGAACGCCGTGAGGTCTTTCCAGCCACGCCTCAAGGATGGGCCTTATCGCCCCAATTGTGGCGCGCCCCGAACGAGGTTGCGATAGTCGTTGACGCCATTTCGCTATGAGATTCCGCCGGAGCTCTGTCCGCCATGCCTCGACTTGTCGTGGCAGCGGAATTTCGCTCCGGCGTTGCATCTCCATGCGCTTGTCGTGCATGTGTGTAAGGACTGTTGCCTCCAGATCCCACGGCGGTTGGCCAGCAAGGAGGGTCGCCGCCTCGCGGGAGATCGTTCGGTACCCTCGCACCATGCGTATTGCCATGACCCTCTGGCACGCATTCAGCTGGGCCCTCGGTTGCTGTGTCAACGTCGGTGCCCACACCGGAGCCCCGTAGAGAGCCATGGACCGAACGATTCCCGCGTAGAGCTTCCGGCAGGAGGCGTCTGGTCCCCTGAGGTTGGGCAGGAGCCGCCCGAGAGCAGCCCCAGTCCAATTCAGTTTGGGAGCCAGACGTCGGAAGTGCTCCTTGAAGTTCCACCAGCTGTCGAGGACGAATCCCAGGTACTTCATCGTCGACCCGACGCTGATGTGAACCCCTCCTACCGTTAGCTGGGAACGCGGTGGTGGCGCACCCCGAGGGCCGTGGAAGCACATGGCCTCGGACTTGTGCAGTGCCACCTCGAGTCCCAACTGCTGGATCCTGTCAACGACCATCGCAACCCCGCGTGTCGCTAATTCGACCGCCGTCCGGTATTCAATTTCGTTCGATTTTCTTCGATTCTGCCCGATACTTTTGGTGTAAAAAGGTTTTGTTTTAGTTAGTAGTGATTGTAATTTTGAGATAATTACTATGTTTGCATACTGAAAATAAGTAAGCAATTTACGTGGAACGAATTACACTTGGGTCCTTTTCAAATAAATATTCTGCTCTATTTTCCGTAGAATTTTTCGTAAAGTCTACTCTAGACTTTCTCTCAAAGTTTTTTTTCGACGGTGCCGGTTCTGTACTTTCTTTGACTACAAACTAACAAACTTTTTACCTTTTTATAATTATTTTGATGAAAAATTTGGTAAAAATGGGAAGAACTCGTGGCTAGAATATAAATCTGCACGGGTCGATATCCAAAGTTAAACAATGCTTAGCGAGGTCGGTATTTGGAAGAAGTAGTATATTTATTTAGCACATAGACACAATGAAGAAAATATCGAAGAAACTTAAATAAAAATTAAAAACAACAAAATTGAGTCCCACGGCCGCGTTAAATGGATCCAGTTCAGCACACTTATTTCAGACCATGGTGTCCAATTTGTTAGTAACAATGCTCTTATAGAGTAGTTTTAGTAAAACATAAAACTACCAACTACAAAACATATAAAAAGAAAGTAAAATACAACAATTATGACTGATAATGTTAAGGATACTGTTGGCACGGCCACGTACTCTACGCACCAGGGTTACGCTTCTTTTACGCGTCGTAGCGTAAAAGCAGCCCATGCGACAATCAGCGAACATCCCTGATGCACTGCAGAATCACCGCAGCCCCTCTACTAAGGAAATAGCCCTGGGACGTGAAAGTTTTTTTCAGTTATAGGCTATGTTAGACTGTGGATTCAGCTCAGTGTCATCATAGACTCGAAACGAAAATAAAATCCAAGTTTAATAACCTTACTTGGGCAAACCATTGCTTTTTCTAGTTATGGAAATAGTGGGTGGGTCCGGTAATAGATGCCTTAACTGTTTTTTTTTAATCCATACATTGTAAGAAGTTCCCATGCAATTGTCTGTGTCACCGATTTATTGCAAAAATCTTTGAATTATAATAACGCGAGTTGGATTGTTGACTATTTTTTTTTTTTATAAGACACGGATTTTTTTAAGAAAATTCAATTTGTCGACATCCTCGGTCACGCCATAATCGCGGCTGTAAGTCCCCTCTTTGAGGAGTGGCTGGAGCGGCAACACGGAGTCCTCAACTTCCGCAAGACGCAGGACTCCCGGTACAGAACCGTTGTGAGCATCAACGAACAGTCCTGTGCATCTCACAGCCATCGGATTCCTGCAACCCACACCAGGGGCCCAAGTCTGCTATTTTTATAAATTCGTCATTCCAACACGATTCCATTGTCATTTTGCTACAAGTTCTTAATCTGCTAATCAATCAATCAAATCAAATCAATCAAAATATTTATTTGCTAGAATATGGTACATAAGGTGTTACAGTAAATTTGTTTCAGCATATTCTGCCATAACATGGCGTGCAAATATATTTACTGTCAGTGATGTCAATTACGCTAAATCATTATGGTCGATTATTGGTCAATCAGTGGTCTCGTAAACGAATGGTGGTAGAATGACTTTGTTGTATTCAGAAAAATCTAATGGTAAGTCACTAATCAAAGGAACTGTCAAAATTTTAGCAGATTACCCCATAAGTCAGACTTTCATGTATCATTATGTACGAGATTACCATTTCTTTCAATGGTGTGTCAGTAATTGACTATTGGAACGCCATTATGGCCATATCATGAAGTGATCAATTTCTATGATCTGGCCACGAAATATACATAATTATGGCGGTCAGGATTTTTTTTCTTGCTAATTCTACAGTTATATGTGATTTATATTATGATTATTTAAACACACTAAATTTCAATTTTTTATTGTTCCATACGCGTCACGAATGTATGTGTGACTTTGTAGAAAATGATGGTAAAAATTAAACAATTATGAAGAATTTACTTGAATCAAACAATAGACATACTCAGGACCAAACACGCATGGCTTAGCAAGCGAGTATTTGTTCACACTTACTAATCCATTAAAACTGGTTCTACACGCTTCTATGTAAGCTCAAAGGCTAAGATTACTTGAAGTACGTATCCATCTATAAACACATTTCATCTGTCTATACGGTACTTATTTCATAATATTCAAATATTATAATCAATAAGCAGTATACAAATATAGTCGCTAATTTTGGGTTGTCTGTATGAGCACTTTTTCCTAATAATCTTCATTTTTCTACCCTTAATACACCGTAAAATTTTGATCGTTTTAATCCCGTGGAGGGTCGATTCGGTACATGAAACACTATCGATTTGTAAAGATAAAATTAAGAAATAAAGTACTTTTTTTCTAAAAGGCGAGGTAATATTATACGCATTACGCATGTACGAAATTATTTTTTTAATTAAACGAGTCAATGATCTTGTAGGTAAGTGTCGGTCGTTGCGTACTAACTGCCTACAGTTCATTGGCCTCGCTCAGCTGACTTTTACTTAAAGAAATTAATTTCGTACATGCGTAAATTAGTTAGAGTTTAAAAAAATAGTACTTTATTTTTTAATTTTCTCTCTACAAATCGATAGTGTTTCATGTACCTAATTGACCCTCTGCGGGATTAAAACGACCAAAATTTAACGGTGTATAATAACAACTTTCACACAACACCATCTAGACCCGAACTAAGCAGAGATTATACTAGACAACTGATAAACATACTAAGCATCAGCCTTATAATGTTTCCACTGCTGGGACTCAGGTCTCCTCTCTAGAAGAGGGAACGGGCCGTAACCCACCACGCGGGCCCAGTGCGGTTTGTGGTGGATGTCACATGTCTCCGAATTTTTGGTTCTAGGACATGCCTGTTTCCTCACGATGTTTTCCTTCACCGTTTTGAAAGCAGTGGTGATGAAATAACAATTACACAAAGTAATGCACCTGGCTGGATTTAATATATAGATAAAAATACTTATATATTTCTAAATACATAGACACAGTAGAAATGATCGTGCTCACCACACAAACATTTGTCTTGGGTGGGAATCGAACCCACGACCTGCGGCATAGCAGTCAGGGCCACTGACCACTAGATCGACGGACCTGCCTGTCCTTGTACTATGGGGTCATCGCAAAAAGTTTTTTTTTAATCATTCTGGGGCCATGACGTGTTAAATTTTGAAGCATGTGAGCGAGACAGAGGTATGGAGCTAAACACCCTATATAGATTTCAGTTCAGGTCGTTAATACGCACATGCGTAAATTAATTATAGTTTAAAAAAAAAGCACTTTACTTTTCATTTTTATCTTTACAAATCGATAGGGATTCATGTACCGAATCGACCCTCCGCGGGATTAAAACGATCAAATTTTAACGGTGTATAGTTATGTTAAATAATATTTACATCATTAAAATATTTCATTAATATATTTTTTACGAAAACTGTCCTACTTCGCGCCATGTTTGAGTTTTCACAAAAATATTGCATTAATAAGTTAATAGTTTTAATTAAAAAGATCGATTTTTCTTCTGTTACAAGTATGAGAAAATTTTAAGCTTTTTATACTACACTTCTTACCTTAGAGCTATAATAATAATAATTACTACGCTATACTATAATATTTTGGACAAAATACCAAAATCCCATAAGCACGTTTTTAATGTTTATCGCCGGCGTGACGAAACCGTATTCCTCGAATAATGGGCAGAGCAAATGACCAAACTAGTTTTGCTGTTGAATCAAAACGCCATATGTTCAGTATAAAAAGTGGTGGAGGACTGACTGGCAAATTACTACACCCTGTGCAGAGCTCAGTGACAGTACTCCTCAAGAAATTCTAAAATCTAAGGTAGGTCAGTTTTTGTGAATATAAATCATCACCTTTGTACGACCCAATATATTATTATTGAGTTATCTCCCTGTTTGTCCCGAATTTTTGGAAGTATTAATACTAAAAAAAATATTAAATATTATATACCTAAAAAAACAATAACAAAAATGATATAAAATAATTATAATAATAAACCTAGAAATAAAAATAATAATTTCACAATATAAAAATAACAATAAAAATACAAACAAAAAAATCAAGAAAAAAAAAATATCAAAACCAACCTTTTTTTTTGTTATTATTTAAACGACGCTATAATAAAAATGCATTTATTAAATTAAATTTATAATTAAAGTTCATCTGTTTTGGCCATTTTAACAATATTTCGGAACAATTATTTACATAAGGTTTTGTACGATCAGGTCATTGTCACATAAGCGGTCAAGGTATACATCAATAATGAAGTTCATCCAATCTTTGTTGATTTCTTGCTTGAATGCTATTCGGTTTTACTATTACTTAATATTATAAACAAGATGACATTTAAGTTTTAAAAAAAGAGCAGTGGTGGCCGAGTGGTAACGGCGCTGACTTACGAGTTGTAAGGTTGTTGTTTGTCGCGGGTTAAAACCCAGCCAGGCGCATTACTTTAAGTTTCACATCCCAATAAAAATAAATGCGTACAAAAGGCAATGCAAACTTTTAGCATGATTTAATTTTTTGTTTTTACCAGAAATGAAACCTATGTTATATGTTAGAAGACAATACGAGAAATCAATAGCAAAAAAAAAAACATGTCCTTAAACCGTTACCGAACTAAGATACGTATAGAAGCGTTGCTAGTGTAATACATAACATTTTGAAGTTTCTGTTTATGAAACAGATTATGTTGGTTATTACTGTTATATTTTTTCACACTCGAAGTTTTTCATCACTAACACCAATAAAAAAATGTGATAAAAGAATTGAAAAGATACGCATTAGTATTGCGATAGTGATTATTTTATGCGTACACACCATAAATATCGAAACCAAAATTAAAAATAACGCCTAATAAAGACCCTATAGCAATCTACTAAAAGTCTCTAACTTCGTTTGGTTACGGTTGGTAGACATCATACTTTTTGCTATTGGTTTCTCATACAGTCCTTGAAATGGCCTAGGTTTCACTTTTGGCGAAAAGAAAAAAATATATGCCAGCAATTTATGGCAAAAGTTTTATTCTCCTTTAACGGGTATAATTTACTATATGGAACGATTTATAGATATTTAGGTGCCATATTTTAGACGTTTACCAGGCGATGTTTCTAACAGTTTCATTGCAATCATGACTATCCTTTTGTTTTTTTACTATAACGGTTATTTAAGTCATATTGTTAATCAAAAGCAGCCAAAATCGACCTTTCTTTAAAAATGTTACATTTGAAACATACATAAGTGAAGTGAAAGCTCACTTTAATTTAGTTTTCAGTGATATTTTTTACAGAATGAAAAAAAATACAAAATTTTTATTTCATAAATAAATTGAGGTAGCCCCAGTAGGTTACAGTAGTACTTGTTTTGGGGCGCACACTTCCCTGTTCAGCTAGTTGAACAATGTTTATGTTACCAATGTATATAATACCAAAGCAAAAACAAAAAAAAAAAAAAAACAAAAAAGAATAAAAATATAATAAGAATACAATTATAAACTTCAGCAGCTCTTGGTGTGCGAGTGTGCACGTATAATGGTGTGTTTATGTGTGTGTGTGTGTGGTGCAGTATTTTATTTCTTCTTATCCTTACCAATATGTTTTCTGTTTATTCGTATGTCAGGGTTTTTAACCAAATCGTTATTGTATCATGTTATAAATTAAATGTTAATGGTTTGTATTTTTTTTCCAGGATGAACAGCTTCACGGTTTTATGTTTATTCGGGCTTGTGGCGTTGACAGTTGCCAGGCCCGATGGCAAATACACCGATAGGTATGATAACATCAACCTTGATCAGATTCTCAGTAACCGCCGCCTGCTGGTGCCCTACATCAAGTGTATGCTTGATCAGGGAAAGTGCACACCCGAAGGCAAAGAGCTTAAAAGTAAGTAAAGAACAAGTATATTATTATAATTATAACAAAGTGATATTTTATCAGTAACAATAATTACCTCTAGGGTTACCCGCAAATATACGGTTTTCTGATTGAATTTTCCAATACGTTTATTATATTATTCAGGAACTCGAATCCACCGAGTATGTCTATAAGTTTTTATATTTCCACGTGGAAAGAACTCCAGATGGTTTTCTCGGTCTAAACTTCATTCGCAATAATCTAATCATTAGACTATTGATATATTATAAGGAAGATACGTTACGCACTAACATCGCAATCAGAAAACCTAGACTCGAAACTCACACATCTATAATCAGTGTCATTACAGTCGCAAATCTATAGTTATTGATCAACAAGGATAGAGATAAGAGCCAGCGTTGTTGTGTGATCGTCGCACTCGCGACCGATGTCAAATCGTGCCGTATAGGCACAATTTCAGCGGTCTATGCGCTAGAGGCGAGTCACCTATCTTCCGCTGTTTTGATTTAATCTAAGCATTAGAGATTTAAACAATTTTTTTTTCACTGTCCGTCAAACAGTTTTGCCTTTTATTACGTTAGTAGCAGGATAAATGGTGGCAGTTAGTATTGTAACCACTTTTTTGCTTTTAATGCCATCCTTATTGCAACGGAATAGAAGTCAAAATCGGTTGAAGAGACTTTAAGAAAGGTTTGTTTAAATATCTAATGTTAATGCGAGTGGAGTATAGGTTCCAGAAAATTTTGAATTTTTTTTTTGCACTTCTTATTCGGTAAACTTTTCTATATTGTTATATTGTTTCATTTACTTCTAGGTCACATCAGGGAAGCTCTAGTGGAAGACTGCGCCAAGTGCACAAAGGCACAGCGTGACGGAACCCGCCAAGTGATGGGCCATCTTATTAACCACGAGGTTGACTATTGGAATGAGCTGAAGGCCAAATATGACCCCAAGAACCAGTTCTCTAGCAAGCACGAACAGGAACTTAGGAAACTTAAGCAATAAATTAATTAGTATAGGTATAGTAATTAGGAATCTAGTACTGTTGTTTTTTTCGATATAGTTATAAATTTAGAATTGTCAAATAAGAATGTTTTAAAAGTTTTCAGATCATAAAGTTGCAATATCCCTTATATCAAGGCTTGTGAATTACTTTAAATACCTGCTATAGTGATAAATAAATTATTTTTTCGTAATCGAGACTTGGTATTTTTCTTCCTGATCTCAAACTGGTCAATTTATTATTATTATTTTTTGGTTGAGACCAGTTTTGGACGTTAGCCTTACTAAAATAACGATACTAAAAATGTTAAAACTTAAATTTCTGATTTTTTATTTCCTGCCAAGAATTTTAGAATACAGATGTTTGCATTTTCTGTTTATCGTCACATAAAACACTATATTTCGCTGTAAGGGCGATGTATAATCGTGCGACTGCCGCGCTGCAACCACGCTGCAGCCGCGAGTCATTTATTTATATTTATGTAGTAAAAAACAAAGCAGCGCTGCAACCGCGCTGTCGCCGCGCGGCAGATTGCGGCTAATTTGAAGGCGAAATTAATTGTTTTCAAATCTGTTTTGATTACAGCTATTAACATAAAGTTCATGATCTTGCAACTCTAGGTTATGAACTAGTTTTTAATTAAAATATTTTTTCATGGCAAGCTTTTATAGCGCGGAATATACTCAGGTTTATAATTCATACTCATCAAGACCATTCCAATAATTTCAAACCCGATAGAGTTATCTTATTGCGCTTATTACCGAGTTTCTATCACCATTTTTCAGTTCCATCATCAGACTCCAATTACCATCTAGTACCAAAATACTCGTCAAGACGAATTACACGAACCCAAACTCGGTGGGGTTGTGTCGTTTAATTACCGAGTTCCTATGGCTACCTTCCGGTTCCATCATCAGATCAGCTCCACGTCATAATAATTTTGCATTGTCATCTGAGTTACACATGCATGCAAAATTTCAGCTCAATCGGTAACCAGGAAATGGATCAAATTTAATTTACATGATTTGATTACAGACAAACATCGGGACAGGTGAAACTAAATAAAAGCTTGTAATTAACCGCAGCTCTTAATTCAACATTCCATTTGTAAATAATCAATTATTGCTATGTGTTGTTATCTCTGAGATGGTGAATATCAATATAATTTGATGACTTCTGCCAGAGGCTTCAACCCGGGTGGAAGTGGATTTATCTATACAAACTTTGGACCCCCGTTTCAACTCCTTAAAGGGTGAAGGAAAATTCTTTTTCTTTGCTTTGTTAACATTATAAAAGGATTTCTGTGTAATATATCAGCGTCCCGAGTCTGAGTCCGAGTCTGAGTCTGAGTCGGCGATATTGAGTCAGTAAATGAATCAAGATTTGCCGTTATATGTACCATCGCAGTCATTTCAGCCTGATTACTTAAAAAAAAATTCGTTTGAATCTTGCGGCATCACGCCAAACCACTCTTTGAAGTTTTCGTTTCGACTGCAAGCGAAAATGAACTTAGCGGTGGTCAGGGGAAAATGTCTTTGATAGTACAGATGAAAATGAGTACATATCTATCTGATCACACGAACTAGGCCATTTTTGTAGCGTTGCAGAAATGCGACGAGGGGAGAACATACATACGTTCTGCCCTAGTAGAGGCGTTTCATGCATTTTTACTGACTATAACCACACTGCGTTCTGCAGTTACCTTAGACTGGGGCGCCGCAGTGCTTGCGCGTTTCCGCACCCAGTTTAGAGATGATAAACATAACCAGGAACATCGTGTTGCCCAATAACTGGGTAGTGGAGGTTTCATATGCAGTTGTGTCATGTAAAACCCAGGTATTCAGCGGTATATGGTTATACAGGAAGCTGACTCTAAGCTAGTTTGGAAAAGACTAGAGAGAAAGAAAAGGATAGGAATTTACTCTTTCTGTTTTTTTTTTTTTGTGTATTTGTACAAATTACACTAGAAGAAAAATGTATTTATTCGTGCCTCACATAATCGTATAAATTAAAAAAAAAGAAAAACTTAGTTCTAAATAGTGCGAAGCCAAAAAGGCGCCTAACTCAGACTATGCCGCATTATTTAAAACTAATTACCTACACGTAATGAGCATATAAATATGAGAAATGATTTAACGTCGGTGTCACGAAATAAACTTTGAAACTAACGTCATTGTCAACGTAAGGTGATGTAAGTACGTGTGTGGAGTAAATAATAATATTTTCACACTGAGCTATGATTCCATGAAATCATTAAACAGTTTACTCAACGCCATTCTTTGAGTTAACATGAGTGCACGTGAAACTTAGGTAGGAACAATATTTGTATTGTAACTTAAAACAGTACGATAGATATTGCGGTTCGGATATCTAGTTAATGATTTTTATTTCTAATTTTTATTTCTAAAGATTATTTTTTAATTTGTCTTTACTCTACTCCTAACTAAAATGTAGCGTCAAAAAACTCCTCCGCGTCGCTGTCGACTAGAAGTGTGCCCAAAAGGCTGACGGCAATGCCACGTTGTAAGGCAATGCTTAATCTCTGACCGAGGTAAAAGCCAGCCCTTGGGTCAAGCGAAGTGTCAACTAAGCGTTGTTATATTTCCGCCGCTTGAGGTTCTCTGCTGTCGCACAATGAGCTAGGAAGATGGGATGGTGCAGGAGTGTCGACACAGGTAGTGTCCCACACTAAAGGTCTACCCATCTTTCACGGAAATAAAGACATACCATCCGGTCTCTTACCATCGTTGCGTGCCAGGCCAAGAGGTTCCAAAACAGCCGGGACGCCGACGGTGACAAGGGCTTCGACAGCATGACAGGCCGTGGTGACCGAGGCTGTTGACAACTTCGCCACAGTAGCAGCGATGAGGAGAATAGCGAGGAGCGCCAAGGCGTAGGTCAACAGCTAGGCGGAAAGTAGTATCGTCGAACAAGGTGCCAATATTCGACGACGGCAGTGCGTGAAGCCAAAGACCTGACTCCCAATTTCCCACAGCCAGTAGGCGCGCACGCTTCGCAATAGTAGCAGAAGTTACTATTAGGTTTTCCTGGACTACTTTGCAGAGCGGCTCATCCCACCGTCTCTGGGAAGCCGGGTTGTCGGGTGGATTTATATTCGGGCAAGCGATTTTCCAAGCATCTATAGCCTCGATGAAGCACGACACATTGAAATTAATCAGTGAGGATGATAGAATCTCTCCGAAATATCATTAAAATTTTGAATTTTTTCCTCAACAAAATTGGGAAAGGAATCCTCGAAAATGAGTGACCCAAGGAGACGAAGCGAAT
Source organism: Leucania comma (assembly GCA_958295575.1). NCBI lineage: Eukaryota > Metazoa > Arthropoda > Insecta > Lepidoptera > Noctuidae > Leucania > Leucania comma. The sequence goes on along the minus strand of OY282480.1, from coordinate 11,316,762 downwards.
TTTCTTCGTCGTAGTAGATAAAAAAAAATATACAGTGGTATTTCCTTTTATTTATTTTATATTTACTGTCTAGATATGATAAACATAAAAAATATAAGACCACTAGTAGACTATTGTATCTATACATATATTACAAGGAAAAAGGTTTGTATTTTATATTTTATTTGTAATTAAAAATCTCAGAATTTAGAATGCCACTTTATCACTGAGTAATATAGGTATATATTTCACGCGGATAAAGTCCTGATATCGATTAGATATTCTACCAATGTCTAAAGCAAAGTGAAGAAACGAGTATGCATAAACTCGCAGTTTTATATTTTTGTAACTGATAAAGATTATTAACACCACACGCTTGTGGCGTTCGGGAACGGAAGGGAAAATTAATCTGAAAAGGAACTTGAATTTATGGAGGCTATATAAAATCTTGAATCGCTAGCAGCTCAAGCTGTATAAAAAAATACAATATTCTATATGCGGTATGTCAAAAGTGAGGGTCAACTCGAATGACTGCAGAATTTGTGCATCCGCTTTATTTTTTTCCTCGGCAAATACATTCACGTGTCGGAGTTTCGGATTAAGTTGAAGTGGCTGCCAATTCGGAGTCAGCGAGATACTGTGATGTCGAAGCAGATTACATGAGGTACTTGCGCGAACTGGCTTGATAGAAGTTTTGAAGGTTGTTGGCATTTTTGGATTCGATTTTTTGATAGGAAAAAATTAGTTTGTTGTTTTGGCAGTTTGTTTGTGGTCGTTGAAGTCATCAATATATCGGTGTCTCCTAGTCCTGATTTCTTTTCATTTCATAAAACGATCCCAGAACCGAGGCCTGCCAGAGACAGAACTCGACAATACCCATATTCAAGATCTTCTCTATACTATCCTGCACGATCCCAATGCTCGTCAATATCTTCGTAAACGCTTTGAGTAGGTACCTCGTCCCAAGGGTACACTTCGCGTCACACTTCCCGCTGCTCACGATGACTCCTTCTCTGTAACTAACCTAACTGTGCGTCTTTGAAACTTTCTCCCACATTAATTTCGCGACAGCCCTTCTCTGGTCCTTAGAGGAAAATTAAAGAGCACTTCCTTTCTATTAGTTTATATTGGTATGTATTACATATATATATATTAGACGTATTTATGTAGATTTACGTATTGTTCCCTGGATTCTACCCTCGAATGTAATCTTCTCTGTCACTCAAGAGTTTGAGTAAAGCTCACTTTTGAACATTAATTTTCAAATGACTGTGTTTTAATATTAAGTTTTGTGTACAATAAATAAGGTAAGTATTGCACTAAATTTAGATTATTTTGATTTTTAAATAGCCACAGCATTTAAACAGTAGCATTTAAAATTTATAAATAGCCACAATGCAAAACGTGATTACACAAGAGACTTATTTCAATTTCAAATTGATACAGGTTAGAACAGGTTTACCTTACTAACGTTATGAGATTCAATAACTCAGACCCTGAAATAGGACCTGGATCATATAAAAAAAAAACTTGGATCATACAGAAGTATAAAAATATATTTCTTTATGATCCAAGTTTGATGTGCGATATTCCGTTCAATAATCTGTAGTAATTTAAAACTATAAACCGTCATCAACTTGAATGTAAATTGAATATATATATATTTATTGATATAAACTAGTGCTTGACTGCAATCCCACCTGATGTTAAGCAGTGATGCAATCGTTGATGGTGAGGCGCACTAGTTTATTAAGAGCCTATTCACTCTAGTCTTGAAGACACCTAAATTATAATCGGACGGGAAGACCGCAGCAGGCAAACTGTTCCTGTCTCTCGATGTACGCGGTATAAACGACGAGGCAAAACGCTTAGTCCGTACCGTATATATAAATAAACTAACTCATTTAGACGCTGGATTTCCCCTTCTATTTTAGGACTACAATTATCGTGGGTCGTGTGTGAAGCCTGTTTACTGACGTCATTGCTCCCATCTCGTCTGTTGCAGTGCTTCCAAGGTTACTTTACTTTGACGAGGTATTTTTTTTACGTGGGAAATCATGAAATGACTGCTCCAGCCAGAGCGGGTGCATAATAAATATAAATAGCTTTTTTTCTTAATTTTATTTGGATTTTGATTATTAATTTTTAAAGTGAATATGTAACTCAATATTCTGTGAATATTTCAAATATCAATCTGTTATCGTTATCAATGTCGAGCAAAAACGAGCAACAAATCACATTTGTTCTATGGGAGCCACTTTAGGTATTTATTTTATTCTATTTTTTATGAGCGCATCTGCGCGGAGTGGAGCGAAGAAACGGAGAAATATTAACCAATAGGATTGCACAAAATCTCTGCTCCTCTTCAGTGGACAAGGATTATGAACTAGTTTTAAAATTCATGCAAAACTGGAAAGCGGTGCGGGGCAACGGAGCAGGTAAGCGAAGCGGGGTCGCAGAGAGGGGAAGCGGAGAGGAGAAACGAGTGCGGGCGCTATTACAAAACTATAGTTAAAACAGTTGCAACTCCGCTCCGCATTACTTTCTTACTCCACTTTGCAGCCTCGCTCCGCTCTGGTAGACAGACACAGTCCGCAACTCCGCTCTGCTAAGGTGGACAGGCAGCCTTAGTGGTCCTATTTTACCCTTTGGGTAGGGACCCCTTAAAAAGATTACTTAAACTTTACGTACAAGCATGTTACTTAAAATAGGGAACAAAAAGTAAATCAGAGAAGTTTTAATAAATTTAATTTATTTAAAATTACGTGAAACGTACTTTAAAACGTATAAATTTTATTTTAAAATTCCGATTCTATAAAAACAGTCGATCACTCATCACTTATTGCTTGATCTCCTTGAGTTCCTTCTCATACTTGGCGGTGTACTTCCTCTTAGGGTCGTACTTCTCAGTCAGCTCGTTCCAGTAAGCGTCCTCGTGGTTGATCAGGTGACCGATGACGCGTCTGGTTCCACTCTTCTGAGTTTCAGTACATTTGCCACATTCGTTCTCTAGGGCTTCCCTGATGTGTTCTGTGAAAAAATAGAAGTAATTAGACAATGTGTTTAAAATGCTTGGCTTACTTTGTACACCTGTGGGCTGAATTCTACTAGCGAAGTAAATACGTATTTAATTGACCGACTTTAACCGACTTAAAAGAAAGGAAGAGGTTTTCAATTCAATTGTATTATTTTTATGTTGTTGCCTCAAATCTCCATCATTTATGAACCGATTTGGAAAGTTTGTTTTTTGTTTGCAGAAATATATTTCCAAAATCCAGTTCTGATGATGGATCCATGAGATAATGAGGAAATCCCTCGAATATTTTAGGCCATTTTGGTACTTTCATCAAGAAGTCATGCAGTTGCATTAAGAAATTGTCACTTGATGAATTGCAGCTGAGACAGAAGACCAGAAATGTCTAATGGAAAGTGACTGTAAAAACGAATGTTTTAATGAAAATGTTATTGTAGCGACATCTGTGTCGTCACAAATGAACTAATCCTGCATCGCGCAAGTAAGATTCGCGGCGCGATTGGAACATCTATATGTTTAACAAACCCGAAATCATCTATCGGGCAATAGCCCACCAGACATAACACCTGTCTGGTCGGAGGATCCTCCCTTTTCAACGGAGGTATGTGGGACTTTACTCTCTGTTCCATTACCTCCAAACTGGTGACGCTCGACAAAGAACGTCAGCGCAGCCTTCGTGCAGCTACTACTTCGTGACGTCATCATCACTTCCTCAAGCTTTCGAGCAGCGAGCCATACAGCCAGCACCCACGGCTATATGGGTATCCTGACCACCAGCATGCCTACTTGGTCATACCTGGTCATCACCCTCAGCCTCATCAGCGACCTTGGCTAAGCACCTGTACCTTCGGCCAGTCACATGAAGAGGCTTGAAGAACCTCTCCTGGTCGACGACAGCAGTCAAGCCCTACGTCGCACAGCACCGCTCTGACTCACTGGCGCCAGCCGCAATACTCCGACTCACTGGAGCCTGCAGCATCATATCCCGACTCACTGGGATAGCACCACCCCGACTCACTGGGGCATCACCGCAGACAGTTCCGACTCACCGAGAACTATGCGGAATCCGGTTCCGACTCACTGGATCCAACCTCCATTGGCCTGGCACGCATCAAGACGCCTCTTGAAGCATCAAGAACCATCGATCTCCGATCTCTGGAGGGGAGTGATGTAGCGACATCTATGTCGTCACAAATGAACTAATTCTGCATCGCGCAAGTAAGATTCGCGGCGCGATTGGAACATATAGAACGACCCTTTTCAACGGAGGTATGTGGGACTTTACTCTCTGTTCCATTATCTCCAAAGTATCATCAAATTGATTTGAAGATGAAGCCTGAAGGTAGGTATGTACTGGTACTTCGTAATAAACCAATGTTACCCAGCCGTGTTTGAGTTAATTGGAACTGTTATGAGTTTTTCTGTGGGTATAAGGTACTATCGAACTAATCTGATAGTTAAGCCGGGAGATAAGCCCTGGATCTCTGTAGTTAAAAAGTGTTACCTAGTTGTGTTTGAGCTTATTGGATCTGTTGTGAGTTGTTCCGTGTATATAAGGTACCATCAAACTAATCTGATGTTGAAATCGGAAGATAGGTACTGGAACTCAGCAATAAAACAATGTTATTGGAATTGAAATAAAATGTACTTAGGCTTTAAAGTAATCTGATGATGATGCCGGGTGGTAGGCACTAGATACAAATTGCCTGAGCTCAAAGCAAATGAGAAGCTAGTCAGCTTCTCCATGCGGATTTGCCCGTGTAAAAGTCGATTTCTCCACACAAAACTTCCAACCCCCGTTTTATCCTCTAAGGGATGGAGTTTCGTAAAATCCGTTCTTAGTGGATGTCCGCCAGATTGTAACTAGGTAATATAGTTTCTGAGATTTCGTGTTTAATCAGTGAGTGGTACTTCGCTTTTATATTAGATTTGACCTGCCCATGGAAATGAGCAAAATCCTCTAAGGTTGATTACCTCATAGAAGTTTGTCCAGTCCCAGAAAAAATTGAACTCTCCGTACAAAGTCACATGGATCATTATTAATACTATATTAACCTGGTCAAAATTAGTACGTCTGACGTTAGGTACAAATTCGTTTTTAGAAAACTATAACTTTTATGAAGAAAGTCGTTCATTTTTGTTCGATGGACACAAGCAGTTTTAATTAAACTAAAACACAAAAGCACGCTACGTACCCTTGAGCTCCTTGCCATCGGGCGAGCACTTGCCCTGGTCGAGGATACACTTGACGTAGGGCACCAGCAGGCGTCGGTTGCCGAGGATCTCGTCCAGGTCTACGTCGTCGTACCGGTCAGTGTAGCGAGCCTCCTCGGGACGCGCCAGAGCCATCACGGCCACGGACAGGACAAGCAGAACGATGCACGACTTCATTTTGATGCTGGAAACAGTAGAAACAAATAATTTTATTATTAGCTTCTGCTTGCGGCTTTACCTGGCTGATAGTCTTTTATATTAAGACAAGTTAAGACGTGAAGAAGGAACAAACAGGTCCAGAGATACAGATACTTTCACAGCTACAACTTGGGTGACCAAAACAAAAAATATCAACTAGTATTTCATCGATCTCATAATTTCCAATAACCAGCCTTAAGCAAAAGTATAAAGACAAAAAAAAAAAATATTTTTTTACGTCAAGAAAGATAAAAATATAGTTTTTATCAGGTAATTTGAAATCATCGTTAAATAATACATCTATTAATATTATTAATCAGTAACCAAATAGAGTGATGCAGGAGGATCGTTTTTTTTTTCTGGAAACTTTCAATGGTTATAATTATGATTTTAAATCTTCTCCGGTGGCTACCTAGCATTGCATTTAATCCCCCAGGTATAAAATTCCCAAAACTGTATTTCACCAAACCCAAAATTATCAAAAATCAACTCTATACAAAATCATAATATTCATAAAACCGACTTTTTTGTGTTATAATTTTAAATGATCGTTTTACGAGTTTTAAAAAATATTTTTTAATGATTACATTTATTTTTACCCGACTGCACCAGAAGGAGGGTTATTTATTAAATATGAAAGTATGATACCTGTTGGTTTAAAAGAGGTATGTTCACTGAGCAGATATTGTGCGATCTATAACAGGCACCGGCTTCACCTGGATTTATATACAATTCAAGTTGTGAGGCAAAGGGCTTATACGTACGCACTTGCAAACCTAGTGTGTGTATGACTATTTTTTTTATTGTTGATAGGTTTGCGCTTGACCGCTATCTCACCTGATGGAAAGACGATGCGGTCGACGGTGGAGGAATTATTACAATTGTAAAGAAATTTTTCTCTTGTGGTGTCAGGTGAGTGACCATGGAATTTATCTTTTTAATTTTTGAGTAAGAAATGTATAATGTGGTTATTTATTTATTGAGTGGATTTGAGATCGCTTTATAGGAAAGTTTACGTTTTAATTTGGGAAGTTCTTTCTTTTCCATTAGTCGAATAAAATTTATGTGTGGATTCTTTGAAAGTGAACCACACGTTGTGCAAAAGTGAACCTTGTTCACACACACAAGTGAACAAGGTTCACTTTTGCACAACGTGTGGTCCTTCCTTACTGCTTGATTTGGTTTGCTGGAAGTATTTGTAAGGCCGTAGCGTTTGCAGCAATTCCCTGTAGGCCTAGCAGGCCTAGCAGCTAGAATTGCTGCAAAGGAAACTCTGTTCCTAGAACTCAAAGGACAACTGAAGGACAAATGTGTAGTTTTAGTCACAAAACGTCTGACTTACCCTTGCTTCAATCATCCTAGAATGGGAGAAAACATTGAATAATTTCCCAATTCAAAAAAAAAAAACTACTTGAGCCTTTATAAAGTATGCCTTGCGGGACGAGACACACAGGACTGGTCGTTTTGGCAACACTTGGGGAGGCATATTTCCAACAATAGACTTCTTTCACAAGACGCTCCTGGCACTTTTGACGCGTCTGACCTACTTGATATGTTGTCATGTTTCTTTGTCCGGACAATTACTGCCGCGGTAAAAAGCACAGGATGTTTGCTGTGCCTCAGTGTCGCACTGTTGCCCGTGCTCAGTCTCCAATACCTCGCATTTTGGCTGCACTAAATGGTCTCTTGGATTCAATCCAACTAACGATCTGTTTGCGGATGAATGGAAGGTGATTTTATTGGCATGTCAGACGTACTGTGAGAGGGATTGATTCACGAGTACATACAAAACAGATATAAGTCATCATCTTTAGAATTTTATTATATTTTTGTTTAGTTACTGTAATTTGTTGTTAGACCGTTGTAATTAATTAACATAGAATAGCTTCAGACTTATAATGTTCTCAGTGTTAGGAATCAGGCCTCCTCTCTAGGCCTAGAGGGAACGGGCCGTAATTCACCTCGTGAGCCCGGTGCGGGTTGGTGGAATGTCACATGTCTTCGAATGTTTGGTTCTGGGACATGCCACTGCTTCAAAACGGTGAAAGAAAACATCGTGAGCAATTCATTGATCAAATAAATTCTTTTGGTTGAAATGATGAACGTATGCCTTGAATAATATGGTGTAAAAACCCATCAGTTGCAGGGATAATCTACTATGTTAATCAATGAATGATGTTCTTCATCCGGCTCTTGTATCCATTGACGTCATACGTAAGTAAAAATAGTAAACAGTGATAAAAATAGTCTCCTCAGAGTTAACTAACCCTGGAGACATAAAGATAAAAGGAAGTCTGACGTCAGTAAACAGGCTTAACGCACAACCAGTCTTGATGTACCTACGCCTGTGTTATTACAAGTTCTGAAATAGAACTGGTCATCTAATGAGCTTGCTAAATCTACTCATTTTTAGCAAACATTATAGCTTCTCAGCTATAGTTACCCTCGTAAGGTGTTCTTTTTAGGTGGGAAAATTACATCTAATGACATCTCCCACCCTTGGGCGGAGCAGGAGATATTGTCAGACTTTTACTGACTAAAAACCCATTCCTGTTCTTTCTTGGCCTTTCATACCAGGGCCGGGTTTTTTCAGAAGCAAACCCATAGCCTCATTAGGCTTTATTCCTGGGCCCCTACGGTTTGCTGACATCTCCTTGAGGCTTGCGTGGAAAAATATGCGCCGCCGGCGAGTTGTGCTCCATCCGGTAACCGTCCATTGCTACCCATTGCTAAATATGCAGCCATTGTGGAACACAAACTTATGCAGCCACTGTGGAGGCCCTCACCTCCGTGCAGAGTCTGCTCAGTGGCTAAAGGTGGATTGCCAAAAATGCTACAACTGTGTCAACGCGAAGATGGAGAAGACGGACCACAACGCGTTCAGCTTCGAGTGTCCTGTTCAAGTCAGGTGGGGCAAACTGGCACGTGCGTCCGTCGCCTATTGCTAAGGTGGTCCCAATAGACACACTGCCACATAAAATACTCCAGGTGAATCTTCAAAGGTAAATATTTAGAATTTATTAAAACAGAATTTTATTATTATATTATTATTTATTTTCAATGAAAAACAAACAAATTATAACTTTAAGAAATATTATTTATTATTTTACTATAAACACGTGTTTTAAGCGATAACTGAACTTTAAAACCCTACAGCCCATTTGTAACAACCCTGCATTACGGCAGGGAAGCCTTTCGTATTATTTAAAAAAAAAACCCTACTCTACCTTACTTTACCCTACTTTACCCTACTCTACCCTATTCTACCCTACACCAATAAACGAGCAGGATTTGGATTTTTTTCTTAATTATTGGGATAAAAATTTCTATGTCCTTCTCCTGGTTCTAAGCTATCATCCCACCAATTTTCGGCCAAATCCGTTCAGCGAGTTGTAAATAGTGTAACTAATACGACTTTCTTTTGTATTATATAGATATTGTCGGCACGGTTGGCGCAGTGGTTGAGCGATTAGTAGTGGCTGTTCGATTCCCGTCAAGAATTTGTATGGCCTACAGATAAGTGTTCCGGGTCTGTATATGTGTGTGTGTGTCTTGTGTATGTGAGTTTATATGTTTGTGAACGCACTCACAATACAAGAGTTAATATTAGTGTGGAGCAAAATCAAAAAAAAAAATATAGGTACTAAAAACTTTCAAATTTAGTTTATAGCTGTAGACTATAATCGTATAGAGAATTAATACAACGTAGATGTACTCAATATATAGAGATTTAGACAAAATGTTAGGTACATTAATAATGATGGCCTCGGTTAGTAAATTATTTATTTAATTATTGATTTTAGGTTTACGGAGATATTGCAGTAAATATATTTCAAGTTTATATATTACTAGCGACCCGCCACAGCTTCGCACGGGTGGAATATTATTATACACAAGAACCGTCCTCTTAAATCATTCTATCTTTTTAAAAAAACCGCACCAATGTCAGTTGCGTATTTTTAAAGATCTAAGCATACATAGGGACAGACAGCGGGAAGCGACTTTGTTTTATATTATGTTGTGATTATTGTTTTTAGTTGTTGTTTTGTTTGCATTTTTTTTTGGTAACTTATTTTATATCTGCCAGTTTTGCTTGTAAGCATTTGATTAATATGTGCAATACTTACATTTATCCAGTCCAGGGTAAAAGCTTAATTCTTTATTGTTTCGTGTTCAAATTTATGACCCTGCCTACGGACCTATTTATTTGACGGTAATCTTGCTTAACCTTAACTCTTTGTAGACCAATCAATCACATTTACATAAATTATTATAGTTATCACAAAAGAATCAAGATTCTATCATGGTGCAAAACTTTCCCAAAAGAACAGACAGAAAGCTGTTACATATTATTTCATTAATTCCCTGCTCAGTCAAATCATCTGTCATCTCAAGAAAAAGATTCAACACAAATATAATTAATTTAATCATACGCACATTAAGTAGACCGGTATGTAAGTATGCATGCAAGTAAGTGCAGCTTTTTGCCTCGCAACTTTTATGGTATATAAATGCAAGCGAACCCGCTGGAAGTTGTAGATCGTCTAGTATCCGATCGGTGAATATACCTCTCTGAAACCCACAGGTATTATATTTTTTAAATCAATAATAAATGCATTTTAATACAACCAAAACTATTTTTGAATCGATTAAAAATAATTCTTAAAAATTTATATTACTTTTAAATGCGATTTTGAACAGTAATTTATTGTCTAAAATACGTTTTTTGATATCCCATTTTTGTATAGGGTTTTGTTTTGTCATTTTTGTTAGAAAAAATATTTTTAAACTATTATTTTTTTGAAAAACTTTCAGCCGAGGTAAGGGTTATAAAAACTTTAGCTGGGGTGGGAAGCAATCCGGAGCGGTTTTAAAGTTTATTAAGTTTTTTAACAGCTCTAAAATGAAGTTGTGCATCGTTTTGCTTGTCCTGTCCGTGGCCGTGATGGCTCTGGCGCGTCCCGAGGAGGCTCGCTACACCGACCGGTACGACAACGTAGACCTGGACGAGATCCTCGGCAACCGCCGCCTGCTGGTGCCCTACGTCAAGTGCATCCTCGACCAGGGCAAGTGCGCGCCCGATGGAAAGGAGCTCAAGGGTATGTAGCTTGCTTTTGTATTTTGTGAAGATTCAGAAAATAATTTAAAGGTAATTAAAATAATAATTATTGTTCATGTAGAAGTATTCGATGTCTTTTTCGTCACTAATTCGTTTTCTTTTGTGCGGTCAACAAGATTCATTTTTCATTTTACACTTGGGATATTTTGTATATAGGTATCAATTTGTTATGATTATACTAAATGATACCCATTAATGTGAATAAAATTTACCGTTTACTACGTCCGCTTGTGCTAAGTCCACAATTGAGTCATAGCAAGCTTGGCGCTTCAAACACAATGTTCAATTGCTTCTATCTTTTCACAGAACACATCAGGGAAGCCCTAGAGAACGAATGTGGTAAATGTACTGAAACTCAGAAGAGTGGAACCAGACGCGTCATCGGTCACTTGATCAACCACGAGGACGCTTACTGGAAAGAGTTGACTGAGAAGTACGACCCTAAGAGGAAGTACACCGCCAAGTATGAGAAAGAACTCAAGGAGATCAAGCAATAAGTGATGAGTGATCGACTGTTTAAATGTAGAATTGGAATTCAAAATTGTTATAGTGTGGTTTTAATTTAAAAATTAAATTATTTTCAATTACGTTTTACGTAATTTGGAAAAATAATTATTAAATGCTTTCAGTTTTACTTCTTGTTTCCTATTTTAAGAAATGTGATTGTACGTCGTGTACAGCAGTGAATCGTGGACTGCGCAATGCATATAATCCGGTTCCAGAAATGTTGTCGCTGATCTTTGTTTAAGTATTACTTGAACCTTTTGTTTACGTTTACAAACTACAATCTCAAACTACAAACGTACGTTGAACCTCGAATATATGTTAAAATAATCTATCTTAGTTCTCTCGCTGTGCTCGGGAGTTGATTATATAAGTCTCTCACTACGTTCAGGATTAAAACTTAACAACGTTCGTTTCGTTCGGAATTCAATATGAAGCCCTCAAGACACTGCTTTATCCCCTAGTCACATAATCTACCATGACATAAAAGTCATTGTTAAAAAAAATACATGCTGCTGATGTATTGGATTAGTGGCTTCGCCCGTGTGAAAGTCGGTTTCTCCATACAAAATTTATAATCTCCGTTTTAGCCCCTTGGGGGTGAAATTTTGTAAAATCCGTTCATAGCGGATGTTTACATCTTATAAGGAATCTATCTGCAAAATTTTAAGTTAGTGGGTGTTATAGTTTCTGAGATTTCGTGTTTAATCAGTGAGTGGTATTTCGCTTTTAATATATATACTCGTAGATTAGCTGACCCGACAGACACGTTGTTCTGTCTTAGCTATGACTATACTGACAAAACGTGAGAACTGTCCATTGCGTATACGTTAAATTTTACTAAGTTTTTTTTTAATGTTCAGTAAACTGTATTTCCATCTGTTAATGATAAAATATTATGTTTTTTTTAATATATATAAACTAGTGCTTGACTACGATCCCACCTGATCATTATGCTCAACGTCTTGAGTGAAACCTTGGACAAATGCAACAATAGTCGACTTGATTACTTATGATGACAACGATTCATAATATGCAAATGCAGGCACTTAAAACAATAATACATATACATACAGCCAGGGTGGGCAAGACATTATTATTCATCGAACTTGCTGGTTTTAAGAATTGTTAGATTGCTACGTAAAAAAAGATTTCCAATTAATTCAAAAATAGTGCAACGTGTATCGACACTGGTCGTTTAGAGCTTTTTGACATATACACCGTTAAATTTTGGTCGTTTTAATCCCGTGGAGGGTCGATTCGGTACATGAAACACTATCGATTTATAAAGATGAAATTAAAATAGAAAGTACTTTTTTTCTAAAAATCAAATTAATTTACGCATGTACGAAATTAATTTCTATAAGTAAACGAGTCAATGACCTTGTTGGATGTTGTCGGTAGTTACGTACTAATTACCTACAGTTCATTGGCCTCGATCAGCTGACGTTTACTTAAAGAAATTAATTTCGTACATGCGTAAATTAATTCGAGTTTAAAAAAACTAGAACTTTATTTTTTCTTTACAAATCGATAGGGTTTCATGTACCGAATCGATCCTCCGTGGGATTAAAACGACCGAAATTTAGCGGTGTATATGTGGATAGTGGACGGATGGAGAGGTAGAGGGAACCAAAGAACAGATGATTGGATGGTAGGAGGGAGGAGTGATATGGAAGAAAAGGAATTCAGTGATAGCGCGACGATTGACAAAACAGATAGGAAGCAAAAATGATACGAAACAAAAATGATACGAAAGATGAATTGCTTTGTTTATACATGTTGTCGGTGACTGACTGAAGGAAGGGAGGGGATACATAGAACTGATCTGATGATGAAGCTGGAAGGTAGGTAAAAACCAGAATTCTCTAATAAATCAGTGTATCCTTGCCGTCAAACACGGCAAGGATACACGGGTATTATTAGAAATGTCATGATGATTTGATAATGGAACTGAATGGCGGAAGGTATCTGTTTACGTTTAGCCGAGGTATACTACGATTAAAAACTGTGAAATAGAAAACTTTTTACAAAAAAATACAAAAACACCAAAAAAGTGCAAAATAACTTTAATTTCGGAAGTCGGTGTTTAATAACGAAGATACCAGATTATTATAGAAACACCTTTTTTTTACATGGTCGGTCGGTTGAATTTTTTTTTGTAAAGTTTTTTTTTTTTCAACTTTGACTTTGCGCGTTGAAATCTTTTATATAGAGCAGCAAGGATTTTTTGGTGCTTAATTTTATAAATACAAACCTGGGAGCTGCTGTCTCTAAAAATAATAATTTATAAAGACAAGCCGGGCTTTCAATAAATATAATTATATAGTTAAATAAATGTAGTTATGTGACAATTGTTTGTGTGTGTTTTGAAAAAAAAGGTGCCAAAGTTTTCAGACATAAAATCCATCAAGGCCGGAAATGAATACCTCTTTGTTGAGGTGGAAAATCATCAAATGATTGCTCTTGCTCGTGAGTGGGGTGAGAGGGCGTGTCCCACTTTGAATGACTTAAATCCACCTGTGTCCTTCAGATGCCTTTTGCATTTTAAGGCCACAGTAAATTTCAAACGTTCCCGTAAAATTAATATCCTTTTTTCGTAAAGTGGGAAATCTACAAATTAGTCTCCCGCTTTTGGGTAAAGCGAGAATAATTAAGCATCTTAGACATTTACTGACTAAAACCCATCTGGGTCCTTCAGTTGCTCTTTGCGTTCCAAGGCCACAGTAACTATTTCATACTTTTACGTAGTACATTAATACCTTTAGAGTAATAAATAAATAGATAGATATACTCTTTATTGTACACCAAAAATAATCAAACAATACCACTAAAACTTGCAATTTAGAATTAGAAATTATACTTTTCCAGCATAGTGAGTCAACGTCAGCGAGTTTTTAAGTCAAGAGTGAATAGGTTACTTCTAGGCAAGCGTGAGCATCGTCGGTCACATCCGTCAGCTGAGATAGTGGCCAAACGCGAACCTATAACTAATATGCAAAAAAAAAAACGTATGTGTATCAAAACAAGATTTTTTTTTTTTTTGAAGACTCAACTTTTTAATGAAAATATTTATTTAATGATATCAAAATGAAAATCAAAATTAAATATGGTTATTTGTTACACATAGGTATAATGTCAGGGTACATGGTGTTATAAATTACAAAATATTGTGTTACCTCACTGGGCATACAAATATAGCTTATCTAATTTTTTAGACATATCCTTAAATTACTAATTAAATCTATAGTTATAAAATATATAAAATAATAAATAAATATATATTGATATATTGCACAGAAATCCTTTTATAATGTATACAAAGCAAAGAAAAAATAATTTTCCTTCACCCTTTAAGGAGTTGAAACGGGGCTCCAAAGTTTGTATAGATAATCCACTTCCACCCGAGTTGAAGCCTCTGGCAGAAGTCATCAGATTATATTGATATTCACCATCTAAGAGATAACTACACATAGCAATAATTGATTATTTACAAATGGAATTTTGAATTAAAAGCTGCGGTTAATTACAAGCTTTTATTTATATATTTTATAATTTATGTACACACATATACCGCAGAAGATACATTAAACAAAAAAAATTGTACAAAGTTACTGCTTATTTCAAAAAGAAATTTCTACCAGCAGACCTGCGAAAGGAGACATTGGAAGAAATGTAGACAATAGTGTGTTAGTGTGTGTTTAGTTTCACCTGTCCGATTTCGTCTGTGATCAAATCTTACAAAAAATAATTTGATCCACTTCCCGGTTACCGATTGAGCTGAAATTTTGCAGGTATATGTAAAATGCGTGACAATGCAATATTATGATGACATGGAGCTGATTTTATGACGGAGCTGGAAGGACGACACAATCCCATCGAGTTTGGGCTCTTATATAATATATTCCAGTGTGATGTACGATTCGTCTTGATGAGTACTTCAGTGCTTGATGGTAACCAGGGTCTGATGAAAATGACCATAGGAACCTATAAAAGCTTGCTATGAAAAAATGGTTTTTATTGATTACTTGTTTTGTTTCATTGCTACTGCTCAAAACGATGGAGGAAAAATCATGGGGAAGTCGGCTCGTTCTGAGCCGTGGCGGATTACGGCCCACTCCCTCACACAGATCTGTGGTGCTATTTTATAAGAAAACGCAGCGCTGCCGCAACGACGAACATCCAAATAGGATACATTGAATTAACAATCCAATGTATAGGTAGAGTAGGTTGACGATCCAATGTATCCTAATTGGGTGTTCGTCGTTTAGGCAGCGCTGCGTATTCTTAGAGAATAGCACCACAGATATCTGAATCCCAGCAGTCGGAAATTATACATTGAAATTTTTGTTCTTATTCTTTGTAAGCAAATAATAAGTTTACTATACCTACTTATATTATATAGATAAAGGGTTTGTTTATTTGAACGCGCATCTCAGAAACTATTATTTTGAATTGAAAAAATGATTTTATTGTTAGATATCACTTCCTCAATAAATATATTGAGGAAGTCTATTTATGTGTTATATTACATTATTTTTAGTATATGTGAAACTTGAATATAGTTTGTTCAGAATCAGTAACTGAATCGATCTCAATAATTTTTACACTTACACTTTTTACATTTTTACACCAAACATTTTTTACCAAAAATATAAAAAGGTCACAATTTTGACACCACCGAAGCTAAATAAGTACAAAACAGGTCATGGCAGGCCATTGTGGGTATTAGGCGCCAGTGTACCGCTGAATACGGGAGTACAACAACCCCTCAGTCGCACGGCTGGCTCGGTGACCAAGTGTCTGTGTGCACAACCAGGTAACACAAAAAACTTATAACTGTGTGATTTTTTATGATATGCTGCTTATGGTCTTATTGATTCTTCATTAATCAAAATTGACGACAAGGTAAGAACAAAACACTAATAACCAAGTTAGTAACAATGGATGGTTTGAAAACAATAAAGTACAATTTGCTGTACGTTAAGTGGGTAATAAATTATTATTTCTAATGTAAAAATAATGATCATTATTGTAAAACTGAAAAAAAAACTTTTGTCTTTTATTTCGTCTCTTTAAACTTTTTTACAAGCAACAGGTTGAAATGAAAAAAAAATTGTCCCTATTCAAAATAATGACTATATAATAATTTATCATTATTTGTAGTGAACCCGGCCGTCCGACTGACTGTCAACCGTCCGGATCGAGCCCGAGTCGTTGACGGTGGCGTGTAGTATCCCACGAGCGCCTCAAAGAGATGTCAGTAAACCTTAGAGGCATAGCAGGGCTGAAACCTTTGGTTGACTTTAAAAGGCTTCTAGAGTTCAGAAGGCAACTGAAGGAATAATATAGGCAAAAAAAACCAAACCACAAAAAGGGATTATTGCATCTATTTTTTTTATTATACCATGACACAATTTAAGTTGTTACAATCAATTATCAAGAAAGTTTGGTAAGCAACTGTAACATAAGACTCTTACTGCCTTGTCTATCGCCTCATATATGGCTAGCTATAATAATAATAATAACCAGTTCCTAGTAACCAGTCCACTTAAGACTCCAAAAACCATTGCCTTATTGTCTTTATTTTCCTTATGTCACAATAGTTTTCACCAACCGGGGGTTGTCCTTGGATGCACTAGCATTGCGTGTACAGGGACAATCGTCGGTTGGCATCACGTTCCATTAAAAGTATCTTAATAAATAATAATAATAAATTTATTGAACCATTGTTACCAAACTTGCCATAAATTAACATTATCGTAACTTAATGTAGGTCTGTAACTGTTGACAAGCTTCATTGTGTAGTCTTTACGGTGGTCTCCGAACTCGGCCGAGCCTGTATCTTGGGGACCAGAAATACACATATCCCGTAACAAGAATAAAGTCACGTAACAAAAAAGATTCCCCACCTCCATAATATTCCTTTAATTAGCAGTGAAAACATAAAAAATAAACCAGAACTAAATAAAAATAATTTCCTAGTCCGTGAAACCTCAGTGAAAATACTCATCGGATATCATTATAATTAGCTATGGACGCACTAAGTACTCAAGTAGGTACAAACTTTTTGCTACACAATTTCTATGGTATATAAGTCTTGTACATGTCAAGCCGATGGTAGTTGTAAATGGCACGGCATCTGATCAGTGAACAAACCTCGGTGAAACTAACAGGTACAATAATTTACACATATAAAAAATAAAAAAAAATACTATTTGTTTTTAATGCACGCAATCGATTTTTTTTTTTATAAAAAGTTACAGTTTTATACAATGTAACTTTGCACAGGGTTGATTTTTAATATTATTTTGTAGAATTGCTGAAGTAGTGTTCGGGTATTTTTGTTTTGATAATCCTTCAGCTGAAAGATTTTCTTTATGTACATATTTTTTTGTATGTGTGTTGGTCACTTTAATCATCCTAAAGCGCTTAACCGCAATGGGTGAACTTATGTGTGCGTATTTGAGTGGGTACCTGAATGGTTTAAGAATACAATTAGACCCGGTAGATGGCTCTGCAATCGAGTTCTCAATTTTTTCTGACATGAAGCCAGCTTTAGCTTTCCGGATTCGCTGGTAACAATATTAAATGCTTAGTAAAAGAGGATTTAAAGTTAACCCTCAAAATTGGTTTTCAGAAACAAAATGAAGTCTTACATTGCTCTGCTTGTCCTGTCCGTGGCCGTGTTGGCTCTGGCGCGTCCCGAGGAAACGCAGTACACTGACCGGTACGACAACGTAGACTTGGACGAGATCCTCAGCAACCGCCGTCTGCTGGTCCCTTACATTAAGTGCATCCTCGACCAGGGCAAATGCGCGCCCGACGCCAAGGAGCTCAAAGGTATGTAGCGTGCTTTTGTATAATAATTGTGAAGAAGCAATTTGTGATCACAATTAATTGATGTTACACATCTTTACAGTGGAAAAAATTGATATTATCTATAATATATTGCCTATACATTATGTATAATATATAAAGGGAGAAACTGACTGACTGACATATTACCGCATAGCCTAGCCAACTATTGGGACTAGGAGTGTAATTTTAAGGAGGTATCTAAGGAGATAACGCAAAGATACGCGCAAAGTTGCAGGCAGATGTTAGTGGTATACAGTGTTAAATTTTGGTCGTTTTAATCCCGTGGAGGGTCGATTCGGTACATGAAACACTATCGATTTGTAAAGATAAAATTAAAAAAATAAAGTACTTTTTTTCTAAAAGTCGAGGTAATATATGCATGTACCAAATTATTTTTTTTAAGTAAACGAGTCAATGACCTTGTAGGTAGTTGTCGGTCGTTGCGTACTAACTAGCTACAGCACATTGGCCTCGCTCAGCTGACGTTTACTTAAAGAAATCAATTTCATACATGCGTAAATTAATTCGAGTTAAAAAAAAAGTATTTGATTTTTTTTTATTTTCTCTTTACAAATTGATAGTGTTTCATGTACCTAATCGACCCTCCGCGGGATTAAAACGACCAAAATTTAACGGTGTATATGTGCATTATATTGGGGGCTAAATTTTGTAACTGTCAAGAGTCAAATGTTTACTATATTCCATCACTTAAAAACCTTCGCATCTTTCTTCTTACAGAACACCTTAAGGAAGCTCTAGAGAACGAATGCGCCAAATGTACGGAAGCCCAAAAGAAGGGAACCAGACGCGTTATTGCCTACCTCATCAACCACGAGGAAGATTACTGGAACGAGCTGACTGCCAAGTACGATCCTGAAAGGAAGTTCACTGGTAAATACGAGAAGGAACTCAAAGAGATCAAGGAGTAGGTAACTGTCGAACAATTTGTTCGGTACCTAGTCGGCTCTCAAAGTTGTAATGTGATTTTAGTTTAGAAATAAACAAACTTTAATGTTACTTTTTGATTGTTTTTTTTTTTTTACGTTTATGATGTGAACTACAAGTACCTAATTCTCAGTATATCTGGTTACTGATAATATTAAAAATATATATATATAGGATTGGTACGTAGTATAGTAGCAGAGTGAAGAATACCGTAGTAATTGAAATGAATATGTATGTTCATGATTTGTATAATTATATGGAGCCGTTTTTGTACGGAATCTTAAAAATAGTAACTTTTAGTTTTATTTTTTCTTCATGGTTTAAATTTTTCTTCAAATACAAGTGCCTTATTATAATGTCGATGCAATCCTCTGTCATCAAAAAACTTTTTAACAAAAAAAATACAACCGACTTCAAAAACCACCAAAAAGTGCAAAATAACTTTTAATTTCGGAAGTCGCTGTTTCTTTAATAGTTTGGTCTCTTCGTTATTTAACACCGACTTCCGAAATTAAAAGTTATTTTGCACTTTTTGGTGGTTTTTGAAGTCGGTTGTATTTTTTTTGTAAAAAGTTTTTTATTTCACACTTTTTAGTAGTAGTACCCCTCAGCCAAACTTAAATAGATAGGCACCTTCCGCCATTCGGTTTCATCATCAAATCATCATGACAGTTCTAATAATACCAAACACGGCTAGGATACACTGATTTATTACAAAGTTCCGGCTCTTACCCCCTCCCCTTTTTCCTTTAGTCAGCCACCGACTACATGTATAAACAAAGCAATTTTACTTATTACGACAGTTCTGCTAAGGTTTTTTGAAGAGTTACGTTCTATATCTTCGTAGTTCATCATCAGATCAAAACAATATTTCTATGGGACCAACTCGAGAGTATAATCTTTCAATCAAAACAAAAATTTTCAAAATCAGTCTAAAATTGACCCAGATATCGGCGAACAAACACATACAAACGACAGTTCTGCTATGAGTTTTTGAAGACTTTCGTCCTATATCTTCGAAGTTTATCATCAGATCAAAAAGATATTTTTATGGGACCAATTCGGAAGTATAATCTTTCAATCAAAATAAAAAAAATCGAAATCGATCTACAATTGACCGAGATATAGGTGAACATACATAAAAAAAATAAATGCATACAGCCGAACATGGAACCTCCTCCTATTCGAAGTCGGTTAAAAATAAAATAATCTCAGTTACATGAACGTTACCGAAAATATCTGCCATTATCTTTTAGCAAAAAATTGCCTAATGTTATTTCCACAAACATTATAATGTACTTAGTATATTTCTGAAAAGCATTATCAGTCGGCTTACATAATAAACAAAGGTAGAGAGGTTAGAGGTTATGTCTAAAGGTTTCCGTACCAAAAAAGGGTAAAAAAATTCATAGCAAGCTTTAAATCGTGCAGTATAGTACTCACACCATTATACAGAAAAAAAAAACTATAAAAACCATTTTAGAGAGCTCAAATATGATGGGCTAAACAAATCGCACTCAGTAGTTGCTATGGCCACTATCCGACTCCATCATCAGACCAGCTCCATGGTACTATATTAACGCTTTGTCATCTAAATTACATAGGTATACTAAATAACACAATCGCTTAGGATTACCGTTTCAAAATCCATTTGCAATATTTGTTCTAAATAACACATCGGGCCTTTTCAGGAAGTACGCTTATCATCATCATCATCATCAGTCTTTTAATGTTCCCACTGCTGGGACTCAGGCCTCCTCCTCCTCAGTACGCTTATAATAAGCGATAGTTCACAAGTTTTGCAGTAAGGGGTTCTTTTTTCGAATTAAAACGTATTTATGGTAATATTTCAACAGTGCCTCTTCTAGCAAATCAGTAGATGTATAATTCTTAAGTGGTTACATTTTTGATAGTTGTTTGGATGAGTTTCTCATAGGATAAACTAACAGTAATCTCTCATAAATTTGTTTTGTCTTCAATAACCTTTAAATTTTGGTGAAAACGTTCCCCTTGTTTGTAATTCATACTTCCTGAGTTTTCAGGGAAAAACTCAGATGCGAGCGCAGGAAATGAATCGTCAATTAATGAGCCACAATTTCTTTGTAATTTTCAATTTTATATATTTTAAATTTTTTAACGAGTCTAGATTTCAGATTTAGTCCCATAGTAAAAGTTGTTTGTTAGCATGACTACAATCACGTGTTTAAGTATCGTTCACTAATTACCAGTCACCCTATATATAAATGAGGTTTTAAGTATAGCAGTACTGTTTTTTTTGTGCTTTTTTTTGTGTACTGTTCTTGTAGCATTGAAAATTATGAATGAACTTATTATGTTATTATGTGAGGTTGAAGCATATCTCAAGGGTCGCATCAAATGCGTTACCGATCGTCAATGACCTCGCAACGGTCGACCAAAACACAGAATACGGTAAACGTAGACTAGGCCAAAATTAATGATAAACAACAGACTCCGATCATATCAATACAATTTAATAAAAAAAAAAACAATGACAAATTAAATCCTATTTCAAAATCCGGCTCAAAAAAATTTGCGAATTCGTTCACGTTGATTGTGCAGTAGTTTTGCTCATTTGTACAGTACCTCTACCATGAGTTTTAAGCAATAGTATTCGTCGCTACTCGATATCGACGTCGTAAATATTTTGTATGGCAAATTTTGCAGCGCCTCTAGCGGTCACTTGCAGAACAAAAATTTGCCATACAAAATATTTACGGCGTCGATATCGAGTAGCGACGAATACTATTGCTTAAAACTCATGGTAGAGGTACAGGTATGCCTTAATTTTTTTTAAAGGTTTTTAACTTACCGCCAAGAGCTTGTTTACGAGTATAGAGCAGAGCTTTGCCTTGAACTTCCAGATCTTTGGGTGATAGGCGACGTTGAGAAATAATGTTGTCTTTATGTACTCACATACGTAATTTCGCTATTAAATAGACGGCGGCTGTTTTCTGACTTAACATGAATTTTAACCGCTACAGTTACTATTTCCTAAAACAATATTTACTTTTGTTATTTCTATATCACTGTGTTAACCTATGTTTGAGACAAGTCTGGTAGAAATCAATACCTTATTCGTGTAAAATAATGGAATTATCCATTATAATTCTTCATAAGGTACGGAACCGTCTGTGGGCAAGGTTCTACGCTAGTTTTTTTCCCTTACTTGTTTTTATAATATTTGTTTACAGATTGATTGATTTTCATAAAAAAAAACTAGATTTTGTCCGTGGCTTTGCTTCCGGCAGCTGACTACTCTATTCTACTCTACCCTACTCGACCCTACTCTACTCTACTCTACTCTACCCAACTCTACCCTACTCTACCCTACTCTACCCTACTCTACCCTACTCTACCCTACTCTACCCTACTCTACCCTACTCTACCCTACTCTACCCTACTCTACCCTACTCTACCCTACTCTACCCTACTCTACCCTACTCTACCCTACTCTACCCTACTCTACCCTACTCTACCCTACTCTACCCTACTCTACCCTACTCTACCCTACTCTACCCTACTCTACCCTACTCTACCCTACTCTACCCTACTCTACCCTACTCTACCCTACTCTACCCTACTCTACCCTACTCTACCCTACTCTACCCTACTCTACCCTACTCTACCCTACTCTACCCTACTCTACCCTACTCTACCGTACTCTACCGTACTCTACCCTACTCTACCCTACTCTACCCTACTCTACCCTACTCTACCGTACTCTACCCTACTCTACCCTACTCTACCCTACTCTACCCTACTCTACCCTACTCTACCCTACTCTACCCTACTCTACCCTACTCTACCCTACTCTACCCTACTCTACCCTACTCTACCCTACTCTACCCTACTCTACCCTACTCTACCCTACTCTACCCTACTCTACCCTACTCTACCCTATTCTATCCCTTTTTTTTTAATATGAACCTTCTCCTGATAATAATAAACCAACGACCTTACAGCCACTAGAAGTGTAATAACAGGCGACGCATGTCTGTCAACACATCTGACTAATAGATCTGATGTGCGTAGGGATGTACCAATTCTTATGACCGCCTCTGTTATCGATAAAGCTGAATACCTATTCACTATTTATACGATCATTTTATACTTACTACATTAAAATTTAAATTTTATTGTTAATCGATTCTGATTTTAAAAATAAATGGATAATTGCAAACAAGCGAGAACAATGGTTCCTTGGATACTATTTTTTACTGTTATAATAATTAAAAGTACCTATGTTACGTTTTTATAGTTATAGAGGATTTTTGCAGCTTTTTTGTTTTTTTATTTTGATGTTACCACTCAAAATTTATTAATAACATAAAGTATGTACATTTTATGTTAAAATAATATCAAGAACTAGGAAGGGAAAAAATAAAATTAATAATTGTACTAAATATTATAACAAAAATATCGATACTTTCGTGATTAATTTAAATCTATCCCATCCCTAGAGTGTCGTAATGACCTTGGTCAGACCAATCAGAACGCAGTACCCCGCTTCCCGCACCTCAGCAAGTTGACAGATTTTTTTTTGGTGCGTTGGAGCAAGCATGCGGCGTCTAGGGGCTATATAGTCGATGTAATAAACACAACAAAAAAAGAATTAGCGAAATCGGTCCAGCTGTTCACGCGTGATGGCGTGACCAAGGGAAATAGTGATTAATTTTTATAAACATAACTAGCGACCCGCATCAGCTTCGCATCGCGGGTGCAATGGTGATATTAAATACATTATGCATGTATTATACATATAAAACTTCCTCTTGAATCACTCTATCTATTAAAAAAAAACTGCGTAGTTTTAAAGATCTAAGCATACATAAGGACAGATAGCGAGAAGCGACTTTGTTTTATACTGTGTAGTGATAATAATATATTTAGATAACTAAACTAATGAGTCAAAACACTATTAGGTGGCAAAAAAATTGTAATTAAACTATAACTTTAAAATAAAGAACTCAGAAATAAAAAAACTCGGTCATTGCGCACGAGTTTTTCGTCCTCTGATCAAACTATTTTTATTTAGTTTTGTTATGGTCTCGTCTGACGATTGTTCATGTATCATTTACGACACTTACACACACAGTAAAATTACAAGTTTTCTGATGGATAATGTGGCGATATGGTTCAAATTGGCACCCCCTGCCACGAGTTAATGAGCATTCGTTGAATGACTGGCCTATTGGTGTAGTGGTTAGTGACCCTGACTGCTATGTCAGAGGTCGTGGGTTCGATTCCCACCCAGGACAAATGTTTGTGTGATGAGCACGATCATTTGTTCTGAGTCTGGGTGAAATTTATCTATAATAACATGTATTTATTTAGGCATATGTGAGTATGTTTATCAGTTGTCTAATACTCATAACATAAGCTCTGCTTAACTTGGGACAAGACGCCGTTGTGTGATAGTTTTGGAATATATTATATTACAATTATTGTATTCATCGACCTATATTCGCAACATATATATCGATGATTGTATTATTGTAAGGTTAGTTTCGCCTCACCACCAACTTACCCAGCGGTAGGAAATGCATGAGACTAAAGGGTTCTTTTCGCATGAGGTGTTGACTGAAATAAAAGATATCACTGGTCTCCTCAATTTAAACACCGTTAAATTTAAGTAGTTTTAATCCCGCGGAGGGTCGATTCGGTCCATGAAATACTATCGATTTGTAAAGAGAAAATTAAAAATTAATTTCTTATATATACACATATATAATATACGCGAAATTAATTTCTTTAAGTAAACGAGTCAATGACCTTGTAGGTAGTCGTTGCGTACTAACTACCTACAGTTCATTGGCCTCGCTCAGCTGACGTTTATTTAGAGAAATTAATTTCGTACATGCGTAAATTAATTCGAGTTTAAAAAAAGTACTTTCTTTTTTAATTTTCTCTTTACAAATCGATAGTATTTCATGTACCGAACAGACCCTCCGCGGGATTAAAACGAACAAGCTACACTGGTTACAGCCCGTAACAGGAACCGGTAAAGTTATAAGACAAAGGAACGTATATGGAGTGGTCTAAATTAACTTTAACTATAAGCATCCAGTAGTCCTCGGAGCCAGTACCGCTAACCAGTGCAGTTCGTCCAAGGTCCAAAGCCATGCGCTGTATTCGGATACTGTTGCCTAGCTCTCCACGTGACGATTGTTCGTCAACGATTCATGTGAGTTGTAGCTTTATTTTTAGATGTATTGGGAGATAATTTTTAATAAAAACATATCCACGGGATATGAGGTTATAAAACTATATCTTGGACCCTGTCGAAAGAAAATTTAAATGTTGAGAAATTCTAAACGGATTATTATTTATCTGATCAATAAATACTTACAACGTCCTGAATATCATTGTTTTAAGTTCGAGGTTGGTTCCACGCCTAGCTTTCGACATCAATTTATATTTGCTTGCGAGATTATCGTGTGCTCCAGACTCGCACAGAAATGAAAAAAAAAGGACGCCATTCTGATTTTCTCTCATCAGTCAATTTCTGAGGCTAAGGTTTTATTCATTCTGCCTAGTCGAACTTTACATTTTAATTAAATCAAATTTAGTAAACAATGACCTGTGTCAATTAATTACGTTGTATTTGAATGTATTTAAAAATTCTAACTTCAAAACAAGTGAAAAACGAATTATAACGATTAAATTGCAGCGCCATCTGACGGGATTCAGTCAGAACTATTGTTCATGATCAGGTAGATATCCAGCAACTAGAGGTCGCTACATACCTCAAACAGAGACTTCAAGTTTTTAAATTTTACATATATATTATATATATTATTCGTTTCAGTGTTTGTGCGGCGTTTCTCCGCAAACCATGTCCCACCTTCCACACTGCATTACGTACCCTGTCACCTGTTCACTTAGGATCTCTACGTGACGTAATCCATCGCTGTAGCCGAATACTAGACCAGGCTAACTAACTTGAAAAAAAAAAGCACTAGATTTGGCATCGTTAAGCTAAGAAGAAAATTGACTCCTCCAATTGATTCCAGACATGACAAGGGTCGTCTTTGTAAGGTGCACCTTGCATGCAGTTTAACGCCTAGGAATACTTAGTTCAAAATTCTCCTACTGAACAGTTGACGGGACTCAGTCAGAACTATTGTTCATGATCAGGTAGATATCCAGCAACTAGAGGTCGCTACATACCTCAAACAGAGACTTCAAGTTTTTAAATTTTACATATATATTATATATATTATTCGTTTCAGTGTTTGTGCGGCGTTTCTCCGCAAACCATGTCCCACCTTCCACACTGCATTACGTACCCTGTCACCTGTTCACTTAGGATCTCTACGTGACGTAATCCATCGCTGTAGCCGAATACTAGACCAGGCTGAATTAACTTGAAAAAAAAAAGCACTAGATTTGGCATCGTTAAGCTAAGAAGAAAATTGACTCCTCCAATTGATTCCAGACATGACAAGGGTCGTCTTTGTAAGGTGCACCTTGCAAGCAGTTTAACGCCTAGGAATACTTAGTTCAAAATTCTCCTACTGAACAGTTGATCACTTTTAAATAATGTTTTTAAAATTAAAAGATCGCTCCCAGACCAATTTCTAAAATAACAAGGTTGTAGGTACTTGGAATTCAAAGTACTAATCAAAAAAGTATTGCGTTGCATCATCAAGAATGACATTAGAGTGATAGTTCGTGTAGTCTAAACTTAGTCTGCGCAAAGCCTTTGAGAAAAACTAACTACCCAGTGCCGGATTAAGTAAGGCCAGTGCGGGTCCTGACTTAAATTAACTTAAAACAGCGGCAGATAGGAGGTGACTTGCCTTTAGCGCGTGGACCGCTGAAATCATGCCTTTATTGCCTGATTTCACTCAGTCGCCTAGTCGCAATCGGCGAGTGACATAATTGAGGGTGTTATGAAAAGTATTTTTTTTTTATTTCGCTTGCACGATAGTTTCGGCTCCTATCTCTGTCCTTGTCTATGAGTGACTGTAGGTTTGCGACTGTAATGAAACTGTTCATAGATGTGTGAGTTTCGAGTCCAGGTTTTCTGATTGCGATGTTAGCACGTAATGTATCTTATAATATATCAATGTTCAATGGGTCCTAAAGTAAAAAATGTCAGTGACTTTTTCAAAATTAATGTTTTTTTTTCAACACAACACTAGTCAAACCATAATTACCAAACAAAGACGTTCTTTCCCTCCTGTATATTACATTAGTTACTCTATCTACTCAAACATTGAATTACAGTATTTTTGTAAAAACTTACATGATTGATTGCATACTGAATTGCTGATGGAATTGCAGTGTCTTTTCAAAGAGAACCTAAAGTATAACGGGTATCTTGGACAGGTTAGGTTTTCATTTGAACTTCAGAGAAATATTATCCAAAAAAAGGACTTAAACAAGGCAAGGCTCTCTCATCTAAGCTGTAAAGTTGGGGAATTTCACGAGGACTCATAGCGGCAGCAAGCTAACAAATTTTCTTTTTTGGCGCATCCTTGAGGCACAAGACCTCCATCTTGGGCGAAACCCTACCAAAACTATTCTAGGTTTGGTAGTGCTTAAGAGAGCCATTTTACCCAGCACATACTTCGTTGATTTCCGTGGTTAAGCTTAAAAATAAGGAGAAATTTGTATAAGAATGAGACAGGCGGATTCAAAATATTTTTTCAGTTGCTCTATGAGTTCCAGGGCCGTGGCAACCGTTTCGAAAAATCTCATAACCCTAGCAGTGCATGGGTCAGGCAAAGCGCCCCAAAACACGGGGCTGCATTTGCTACACTGAGTCCGGCTCTGAACCAGCCGTATACCTATCGTTTATTAAAATCGATGGGTAAAAACCACTTGATCTTTTTTTATAGAGCTAAGTTACGAGAATAGGTACCAAGTCTTTGGAATAACACGGGAACTTGTTTGTAGTTGGTTTTATTATTGCCTTTTTTGTTCTAGTTGCTGAGCAAGAATTATTTTTATGGTCGTTAATGATTGCTCTTAATAACTTGGGAGGAACAGTACATCTGTAGTTATTATTTTGATTGGGTTTTATGGCTTAGATTAGGAAGCGTTAAGGTAATAACTTAAATGATGTTTTTTCTGGTCAGAAACAGAGAAGCCGCTGTGGGCTATTTATGTACTCGTAATCATTAAGTCCATGCTTATCATTGTAAGAACTTACTTCATTTTTTTGTAATTTTAATTGCACCTTTGTACGAAAACGACCAAAATCCATACATCTTTGGAGATAGTGGAACAGAGAGTAAAGTCCCACATACCTCCTTTGAAAAGGGAGGATCCTCCGACCAGACAGGTGTTATATCTGGTGGGCTATTGCCCGATAGATGATTTCGGGTTTGTTCTATATGTTCCGATCGCGCCGCGAATCTTACTTGCGCGATGCAGGATTAGTTCTTTTTGTGACGACATGGATGTCGCTACATCACTCCCCTCCGGAGATCGGAGATCGATGGTTCTTGATACTTCTTGAGGCGATGTGATGCGTGCCAGGCCAATGGAGGTTGGTTCCAGTGAGTCGGAACCGGATTCCGCATAGTTCTCGGTGAGTCGGAACTGTCTGCGGTGATGCCCCAGTGAGTCGGGGTGGTGCTATCCCAGTGAGTCGGGATACGATGCTGCAGGCTCCAGTGAGTCGGAGTATTGCGGCTGGCTCCAGTGAGTCGGAACCGGATTCCGCATAGTTCTCGGTGAGTCGGAACTGTCTGCGGTGATGCCCCAGTGAGTCGGGGTGGTGCTATCCCAGTGAGTCGGGATACGATGCTGCAGGCTCCAGTGAGTCGGAGTAGTGCGGCTGGCTCCAGTGAGTCGGAGCGGTGCTGTGCGACGTAGGGCTTGACTGCTGTCGTCGACCAGGAGAGGTTCTTCAATACTCTTCATGTGACTGGCCGAAGGTGCAAGTGCTTAGCCAAGGTCGCTGATGAGGCTGAGGGTGATGACCAGGTATGACCAAGTAGGTATGCTGGTGGTCAGGATACCCATATAGCCGTGGGTGCTGGCTGTATGGCTCGCTGCTCGAAAGCTTGAGGAAGTGATGATGACGTCACGAGGTAGTTGCTGCACGAAGGCTGCGCTGACGTTCTTTGTCGAGGGTCACCAGTTTGGGGGTATGCGGAACAGAGAGTAAAGTCCCACATACCTCCGTTGAAAAGGGAGGATCCTCCGACCAGACAGGTGTTATGTCTGGTGGGCTATTGCCCGATAGATGATTTCGGGTTTGTTCTATATGTTCCAATCGCGCCGCGAATCTTACTTGCGCGATGCAGGATTAGTTCTTTTTGTGACGACATGGATGTCGCTACACATCCTTGAATATAAAATAGGTAGAATTAACAGTTTTATTTGATTTTGTTTAAATTTCCCCTAAATTTCGACGAAGAAGCGAGCGTTGAAAAAATAAAAATGCGCTTGTTTGTTAACACTAGTTTCTGCTCAGACAGCAAATAGTGTACATATTATTCACCAAAGGGACCAAAGCAGTGCCCTATGTTATGGGCATATTGAAACCCGAGTACCACGAAGGATTTTGGGCGTAGCGAGGGAATCAAGCTAACCAAAGATGAAGGAACCTTTATCTCCGAGTATAGTACTGTACTTTTCACATCTACTGAGAAAAAAAAAAAACAATAGTATAAAACTATAGCTTATTATTATATGCTGACTCCTACTCCACTGAGTTAAAGTTAGGTAGTTGATTTATTATTTATAATAAAAATAACAATTAAAACAATTTTCATGTTTCATAAATTAGACCAAATTGTGGAAAGACGAAATTGTTGAAACATAGATTTGTACTAGGTACACGCGCCTTTTTTTAAATGTGTTCTATTTTTCTTTTATTTCTATACGTAGAGGTCAGTTTTATTTTTGAACCAGTTCTTATATTTTTTTTTTCATACTTCCTAAGTTAAAATTTATCATAATTTATAGCGTATTTTGATACAAGAGAAGAAAGTTTTTCATTGCGACCGAGGCGGAATTTGCACGAGCCGTAGGCGAGGGTATAGATCTGAGAGCTACAGTGAATTTCCATATATATTAAACGTGGTTTTTCAATACAATTAATATAATAATAATAAAATAAAAATAATAATAAAATAAAATAACAAAAAATAGTAAGTAACAATACTCGTAAAAAGGGTATATTCAGATTGGTTAAGGTCTCTTTTGGGTATAGGTCTCCTCCAAGATTTGCTAGTTGGATCTCTCCCTGGCCTTATTAATCCAGTCAGCTCCTGCTCTTATTTTTATTTCGTCTTCATTTCTTTGGTTCTGCAATAGTTAGTCCCCGGGGTTAAAAAAGTCCTTTCTGTGGTAGTAGTGGAAACAGTTGTCAATTATTTGTAACAATACATCCATGTTCAGATATAGTTTTTGATCGCACTTATCTATAGACCAAAAATATGATGATATGAGGGATGCTTAGGATAGTATTTTAGAGTAATGATGGTGCTAATCATGCTGCTGCAAGTTACGCATTGAATACATTTGAAGGTACTTTTTTCAGGCAGTACTGCTGAATACGTACAAATTACCTCTTCAATTTAAGATCTGACCACAAAATTTGAAGGTAGCACATCAGATAGCTGCTCGCCTCTCCCTATTTTAATATTATGAATGTTATTATCTCAACTTTATAGGGGAGGTTTGAACACTCAAAACTGAATTCATACGTGCAAAAAAAGTATGCTTTTTTGCACGTATGAATTCAAATTACAAAGAAAATTACTGGAGAGACCAATGTTTTCTTGAGGAACAACTATTTGTAGGGAACAAATGTTTTGTTCAAGGTGATAATCGAACACGCAGCACTCACCGCAGCAGTCAATCACTCAACTATTTCGCCAACCGTGCAGTCAACCTTTCCCATCAATGAGAAAATTTTCTTAATTGAATCAGTATTTAAAAAAATACTTTTGTAGGTACAAACATATAAAGAAACAAATAAACATACACCTCTTTGCAATGGTATCTAGTTGATCAATTTGTTTTGTGTTGCAAAGTAAGTTTATGTTTGCATGTTTATATTTTGCAGGTTGATATTTTGTATTTTTATCTAAATTTCGTATTAATTGACTTAATGTCCTATGTCCCCTAGATGGGGCAGAGATTGCCCACATAAATCCTCCATCGCGAGTATAGTTGTCTGTTAATAAAACAACTGTTTATATTATACTGATATAATAAATTAGAGAAACTTTGTCTGTTGTTTGTGAAGTTATCAATACAGGTTTTTTTTGGGGGTTTGCAATCAGCTGCGGTGACCTTACGCGTTCGGGCCTAGTCCAGGCTATGCTATGAAGCGAAAGGGAATGGAAAGCAGTCCTCTCCTTCTGCGAAACAGTAATGCGAGAAAAGGAGGTGGCAGAACGCATAAGGAGGAGATAATCCTCACGACGGAATGTCCTAGGTGTCAGGAGTTGTCTAAGAGCGGGTTTGCGGATGGCAAGCAACGAGTAGCTGACCTCCGATAAGAATGAGGCCTGGGTCTACGGCGCGTCATGTTAGGTGTCAGCAAAATGGAAGGGATCCGCCAGGACCGATGCTTGAAAGGACTGCGAGATTGTTTGAAAGTGTTATCGCGGGCTTTGCAAACAAAAGGCAGGTGAAAAATCACATGTGGGTTTTAGTCAGTGAAAGTCTAACAGTCCCTCCGACTTTAAAAAAAGGTACCACCCGAGAGAAAGACGAAGGATTGTTTTTTGTAAACATGACACCCCGTGCAGAACCTAAGGTTTATTATAACGGCTTTTTTATGGTAGGAAAAATCATCCAATGACATTACTGACTAAAAACCTGCTCCGTTCCTTCTTAGCCCTTTATACCGGGGCCGGAAATTCTTTTCAGAAATCAGTCCATAACTCCAGTTGGCTTGGAGGGCCAAGCCAATTGGAGCTATGGACTGATTTCTGCCCCAGCAGGGGCTGGGGCTCTACGGTTTGCTGACAACTCCTTGAGGCGTGCGGGAACAGTGTGCGCTGTCGACGACTTGGGCTCGGTCCGGACGGTTACCGGACGGTTGGACGGCGAGCTGCTCGAGCTGATGGCCGGAAATCGGGATCGGAACCCCGACGGCGACTGGGGCGTGCGGCTTTCTCCTTTGCAAGCATTACTGCTTCGCAGAACAAGGCGATCGCCCGCGATCCCTCCTCGCTCCGGACCATGGCCTGTATCAAGGCCCGATTATAACGGCTTTAGAATAACATCATCGGTTGTTGGTATATGAGCTATTCTATTTGTTAATTATGTAGATTAGTCACCACAAATCAGCATAATTGTAGGAATATCGGAAACTAATGATTTTATTTATAAGATTAACTGATGCAGAAAATCCCAAGAAACATGTTTCAATTAAGTAGTGACGTAGGTAAAAAGGTATTAGAATGATAAATAAAACAAATAATAACAAAACCTGTTTCAGTCTGGTTTTGGAGCCATGTTCTAGTATAAATATACTTTGATCCACCAATATTTCAAACGTTTAGTGATCGTCGACAGCTAGTGATCGTGTTTTCCTCTTTGTCTTTTTAATAAGTAAGTTGCATTTATTGGTTTCATAAAATCATATTTTTTTAAACATGTTTAAAAATTGGTGAGAATTGATTCACTTATTTTTATAGTTTCTATTTAGATTTTTATGTATTGTCGATTTTTTATTATAACTTTGGAAGGGTAATTTTTCAATAGTCAGAAAATATTGGGTTATTCCCTAAGGGCGCCGATCCCCGAGGGCCCCGTACTGGACTCGAATGCGATAAATATGATTACATTTATTTTTATTCTCTTTTCTGTTGTTTTCAATGTGTACCGTCTAAAAAAAAAGTGCTTAAATTTGAGTTTATGTTGAGACTATGTACAATAATGAAATGGTACAATTTTTATAATATTGACCATTTTGTATATTTTCTGAAACCTTTGACTTTTATTGGTACTTGATTTTTGCATGTTTTGAGAATTAAAAGTTAGTAATATAATCGTTTAAGCATTTTTTATTTATCTGTGATGTAAAAAAGTGAAACTAATTTTGCACGCTAAAGTCTATTTTTGAGTTATCTATATATTATTCTGCATTATCAAAAATCCTTAAAAGAAACCTTTCATGTAGAGCTGGTATTTTAATTTTCTGTATTGAAAAAGGAACTATTGAAATTGAACTATTATATGTATAATAATAACAAATAAAACCTGTGATTGCTCTAGGACAGTCTATATTGTCTTCTCCAATTAAAATATTTACCATAACCAAGCAAAACTAAATTTTTCCTAATTCTTAAAGTTAAGTATAATAAATTTAGTAATTAGTAAAAATATCTAACGTACCACATAAAACGGCTCAGTTTGACAAAAGTTTATTTGGTATGGCATCCAAAATTTATAATAAAATGCCCATTGACATTATGAGCCCTAAAGAACTTCAACTATTTATATATAAATTCCGTAATTTTTTAATTGATAAAGCGTATTACACGATCCAGGATTTCTTAAATGATTGAATAATTATGTAATTTTGACATTTATAATAATTTTGACTCGATTAATTTTGACATTTATAATTCTTTTGACTCGATTAATTTTTTTTTAATGTATGTTAGTATAATCTGTAATTTATTGTTGTATGCCTAATACATACTGGGACATAATGGGACTGTAATTTATTACTTAGTCATACCATCTGTAGAAACCTATGCCCACAATAAAGACATTTTGATTCTGATTGTAATAAATCTTGTTTAATATCTTCTGCTGATGGTACTTTTAAGCTAAACTGACTTTTAATTAATATATATATATAAAAAAAAAACAGGTGTCTCCGGTACGAGGCTTTAGGCTCCGACCAAGTAAAACTGTGGTTTGACAACATTTGTAAAGAAAATTTTGACTCTAAGATTTCTTATAAGTACCGGTATTTTTTAAACTTTGACAGCAAAAAGTACTTTGACCGCAGCCCATGTTAGTAACAATAAATTAGATCTTTATGACATTTTTATCGTGAATTTTGCAATAAATGCGATGCACCTACTATATTCTTATTTAGATAATTTAAATAACGATAACTTGACTTATTGTAATTTAGATAACAGTTCTTGGTATAGTTTAAAACGACTAGACTTTTTTTTAAAAAAAAAATAGAACCAAAATGCCAAAGCATACTATTTCGTGAAATTCGCGACGGCTCTTTACCGTACCATATAAACTAAATAAAATAGAAATAAAGTAACAAACCGAACCTATATGCATAATATCTCTTAAATAGTCCTAACTACGAAAGTCCAACTAAGATAAAAAGATGTATATAAATATAAACAACTTACTAAAACTAAAAATATATATTAAATAAAAATAATAAAATAAAAATCTATGCGATACAAAAAAGGCTACTCACTCAGTATAGGCAGCGATATTTAAAAATACATAGCACAGCGCTTGTTTTCAGCTAGGGCCCGCTGTGATACTCTATAGCTAGTAGCCCTTAGTGCCTCTATTAGCTATTTATTACTAAGATTTTTTTTATGATAACATGCCTTAATGAGCTTCAGTAAGCAAATAAAACTATTTTCCTGCCAGCCTGCATGTTGAAAAGCCCCCTTCTGTTAACAGCCTTTAGTATACCTACTTACTATAATATACTATCTATCTTCTTTCAGCCAGATCATCATGAAAGCTATATTCATTCTGTGTGCCCTCGTGGTAGCGGTCACTGCTCGTCCAGAAGAGCAGTACACAGACAAATATGATAATGTGGACTTTAAGGAGGTCGTAGAAAACGTCAGATTGCGGGAAAGTTACTTCAAGTGCCTATTGGAAAAGGGCCAGTGCACGAGTGAAGGCAAGGAACTCCGATGTAAGTATTACTTTATTTAGACTGGCTTGTTGGTATAGTGGTTGGCCCTTACTGCTATGCCGGAGGTCTTGGGTTCGATTCCCAACCAAGACTAATCTTTTGGGGTCCTGAAACGAAGGCAAAGATTATGATGATGATGATGGTACCTAGGAGTGGATTTTAGTCAGTAAAAGTTTGTCCCTCCCGCCCACCTAAGAGAGGAGGAAGTCATTGGATGATTTCTCACCTTTAAAAAGAAAGCAAGACAAATGTAATCTGTAATATTTATCTATTATGATTATGAGTTGTCTAGCACTCATAGCACAAGCTCTGCTTAGTTACGGACTAGATGGCATTGTGTGAAAGTTATGGAATATTATTATATTATGGTACTCTTTGTTTTGCCAATTCAATTTGAAATAGAACATATGTCAAGGTTTTACTTAGCAAATCCTATTCGAATGTTTGCTTATACGCGAACATTTAGACGGCCTCATCATTACAAGAAACATTTTGATATCAAGACCACACGACTGCACTCGAAAATAGCCGATCGCTCCCGAATAACATGCAGTGAACACTTTTTGCCGATGTTCCTTAGTTTCTGTTTGCATTCTAGGGCCACGGAAGTTTTTCGAACTATTTGGTATCAACCGTTGTGGGCCCGGTTCATTTGACGCAATCGACTCCGTCCTTACTATCAATATAAATGCAATTAGCTCTTGACAAAGTGATATTCTATTAGCAGTATCTAACGTTTGGCATTGGACCTTTGGTTCATACTAAAAATCCAAATCATTTGGGATTGATATGCACGTCTAACTTCTTGAAACGATGCGGCTAGTAGGTTAGGTCAAGCTGAGTGCCTAAAAAATAATACCTACCTATCTAAGTAATGTTATGTATTTGAGAGCTATTTTTTGTCAGCGGCTTCGACCGTATAAAATTAGAAAATTATCCAGGACACGGTTCTGCCATTAAAATCCATTCGTTCGTTTGGGCATGAAGGAGTATCAAACATACACACGTAAATATTTTTAAAGTGGCTCTTATTGCACTTAGGTATATAATGGCACCTGTTACAGAACTGTGACATTTTGATTACCATTACGCACTAGTGCTGTAACGTAGCTATAACCTTTTTGTTTCAATCTCTTTGTTCGCAAATCAAATTCTGAATACGAAAAAAAACCTAGTTATTTATTAGTTTAATGCGTTCGTTCAATAGTATAAATTAGTGTCTTATTACTTATTTCATGCAATTTCAACCATTTTAACTTCTAACAACGATTTATTTAATAACAAAACATATATTATATAAATGGGCCGCGATGTGCGCGGTTTTTGGTGTGATTTTTTCGAGTGAATTTCATTGGCTGTATTAATTTAATTAAATCAAAAACTATAAAAATATTAGAAAATATAACATCCGTATTCTATTAGTCATCAAACTATCACTAAAAAAGACATTATTGATGAAACTTTTCACGCAAGAAAACAAACAACGTCTTGGCAATTTGATCAAAAGACTGGGTTTAGCCATGGGTAAATTTAAAAAAATTAGATTCAAGCCTATGGATAGATTTAATTTTTTACCGCCATATTATGAAAAATGTGAGTTTAGTTGGTTTTGTTTGGTTTGTGTTGTTATGTAAATGTTAGTTTGTGTTAGTTGTTAGTGTTGTTTTATGTTTGTGTTAGTTTTGCAATTGTAATAATAGTTAGCTAAATTATTTATCTTCACAAGTGTATTTTAAAACGTCGTATGATACACGTGAGTAATGTATGGTTACCGTTTTTGGCTCTCTTAACACCCTCGCCACGGCTTGGGTCTTAATACCGCCTCGACGGTAACCACTTACATTACACACTTGTATCACAATGTACTATTACCATTATACATATTATTAGTCTGATAAAGATTACATTTATCGCAAACGCACACTATTATGCAAATTAGCGAACCTGAGCAATGAAAACTCATGCTCTGCTGCCCTTGATATGTTCCTACCTATTTGCTTTTATCTAATCAAAAATTTTCATTTGCAGCGCATATTTCGGACGCACTACTAACCGAGTGCTCCAAGTGTACGCCGAAGCAGAAAGAAGGAACCAGATACGTTATTGCATTCTTGATCAACGAGCAACCCGATATGTGGAAGCAACTCTGCGCTAAATACGACCCCGAAGGCAAATACACAAAGAAATATGAAAAAGAACTCAAAAAACTCAACTAAGTCAAATAAAACAATGCGATCAAGTCGTGTTGTCTCCCTGTGATTTGATGGGTTGTTGCAATAAAGTATGTGATATTATCTGCCGTTTTTTCATTTCATAACTAGCTGAGCTTATACACTATGTACGCGAACCTCCTGTGCACCGCGCTCCTGCAACTGTTCCATATAATGGAAACGTTTACTCTCGTGGAGCGTGCAACGGTGCGCACTTCGTGCTCGGTGCTCAAATCGATGGCAAACTGGCAGTTTTTGGGCGAACATAAAGGGCAGCGCAGTCCGTACGTAGAAAAATACCAGTTTTAGTGCATACGACGTGTCCTAAATGGAGTGGTCGGATGAAAAATGTTCGCAAGGGGACTGTGGAGCATGCGTATTGCTTGCGCGTACGGTTTACACAAGAGCGATTGCAGATGCACGATGCACAGTTTGTTCGCAAACATAGTAGATACCCGACTTAATGCTTTATGCACACAAGTACACAGGCGGATTTAATGCTTTAGGCAGGCGCAGTCGTTTCTGACTTTATACATAAATCCCGTCTGATTTATTTATATCGAACTGTACTGACAGACATCTGACTCTTCCAAAATTCAATGCAATAGCCCCTGCAATCAAAATGATTGATAAAATGCTTATTCCTTTCCTTGGGGCCCCAATCTTTGAGGATTCCTTTCCCAGTTTTGTGGAAAAAAAAACATAAAATTTTGATGACGTTTCGGAAAGATTGCTTTAAATTAACATCTATTTGGCTATCACTCTCATTCTTTATGGTTGTTTCTTTGATTTGCAATTTTCTATAAGTCAACAATGAATAGGTTAGTTTTAGGTAAGCGTGCTCAATCGTCGACCACATCCTCGCTTACCATCAGGTGAGATAGTGTTCATGCGCGAGCCTAGACTGAAGTACCTAGTTAATTTTAAATTTAGAAATTGGGAGTAATAGGTATTATTTTAATTTACTTTTCCTAGACAGTTGAACAGGTATTCTTAATATTTTATAACTAAAGCTAGTTTACGTTTCACCTTCACAAGTTAACCTTCAACTTAGTCGACTTCCTTGCTGTGGTATTT
Organism: Leucania comma; assembly: GCA_958295575.1. Taxonomy (NCBI): domain Eukaryota; kingdom Metazoa; phylum Arthropoda; class Insecta; order Lepidoptera; family Noctuidae; genus Leucania; species Leucania comma. Next base: position 11,278,762 of record OY282480.1, on the reverse strand, counting down.
TTATCTATATTATAATGTTTTAAAGGAAACATTTTATGAGACGGACACTTGACTTTAGTAATGTGAGGTTATTTTAGTTTACCCTAGTAAACTACATTTCCTAGAAAACATTTAATTTTTCAATTAATCTGCTTAGCCTTATCCCAACTATATTGGGCATACTCGTACATTAATTTTAAATGTGGATAGATAACATTGTGGACCCTGGATGGTCCAACTTATCCTCAAGCTGTTCATCCCATAATTATGGGAGAACTCGTTGTCCTCAAAATTATCAGTATTAGTTTACAGGCATTTCTGTTTTTTATTTCACGGTACAGATTAATTAATCAGAAAAATTCTAGCTTCCACACTGCCAAGCCTGATGCAGCCAGATACCAATATTTTATATAGAGCGAACGCTTATCTTCAATCTTACCATTACGTGTTAAAAAGTCAGTCGTGTAAACGAGAAAAAGGGATTGAAGTATGCACATATATACCTCCTTTCCACAGTTCAGTTGAGGTCAGGTTAAGAGCTTGTAGTAGCACTGTTGACCTCCACAACAGTAAGGGTGTTTTTATTATTATGCGGATTTCATAACGGATGCAGGATTGTCTCGCCCCACATGCGTCTCGCCGCTCGCGTGCGTATTCCCCTCATTACAATAAATACTTGTATGAAAAGAACATAAGCATGCGGAGAAAATCCGCATGCGTGATGAAATCCGAAAAAGGGAACACGATGTGCCTTGGGGAAAACTTGTGACAAATTTTCTGACGTCTAACTGTCAACGATCTGCAATCGAGACCCAGAATCAACGGCTTAACTTGCTTTGCGAGACACAGGGTAATCTCAGGATGTTAAAATGGTTACCCATCAACATCTACACCTTGGCAAGTGTTGCTTAACCATAGAGATTGTTATTATTTAGCTACAAGCTTTTATAATTATATAAAAAAAATCTTAAAACAAATAACAATGTTCGGTCAGGGATCAAAAGTGCAGTTGCACTCTAACAATGCTAAACTGTCTAAAATTTCTTTGTAGTAGAAGTCCAGTGTTCTGAAACTAGTTTATTAATTTTTTTAGATTATACGCTACAAACTAAATCGGTCATGATCCATTGACACTCTTTTACAAATAAATTTTACATACTTTAGTATCGGTAGAGTGCAATTGCACTTTTGAGCCCTGACTGTACATGCACTTATAATACATGCATTGCAAGAAATAAATTGGAAAGATTCTACACAAGGTTATTTTTTTAAATAATAATAATAAAATTGTTTATTTGGACAACAAAGGTACCATTTTTGCTAGTATAAACTTACATGCTAAAACTTAAATACTAGGATTAGTATAAACTTAAGACTAATTAATATAACGAAACTTAAATACATTAGTTAGAAAGTGAGTCATGTAGGTACTTACGAGGCACTTCAGGCAGGGACAATTATTATTTTTAATGACTACTTTTATTTAACAATTGCTTAAAAAATATGGCGTCGAAAAACTCCTCCACATCGCTGTCTACACAACCCAACTCAACTCAAAAGTTTTTATTTCACGTAGGCCTCCATGGGCACTTATAAAACCGTCAGAAGCTAGTGGATGGTTCCAATTGGTCGTTTCCTATGGAGAAGAACCAGCTAGAAACTCCATATGAGAGTACTGTAATGAGTACTGGTAAATTGTCCGGCAGAACTCGGTCCAAGATAAAAGGCATATCTTCAGTCATGCGAAGTGTCACCAAGCGTGTTTTTAATTAGTTTCCTACTTTGCTATTTTTGTGGGTCCGAAAGTAGACATAAATATAAACAACTTTAACATGAGATCAAAACTAAAATGTGACTAAAACTTAGTTCAAAAGTGAATAAAGTTTTTTTCAGGGGCCTTATCAAGATGTGTTAAAATTTCCGTCTAAGCGCATTGTGAACGCGCTTAGACGGAAATCTCGAGGTCGGACCTCTGAAACTATCAAGTATTTTCTATTCGTATTGCGGTCCCCTGACTCAGTGACTGTTATAGTACATTATTATATAAGTGTGTAATGTAGGAGGTTACCGTCGAGGCGGTATTAAGAACGGTAACCATTCATTACTCACGTGTATCATACGACAAAAAAAACTGCCACTTATGATTTTGTTCCTAAAAATTATCGATATTTAACTTGGGATTTACGGATTTTTTCATATTTCAATCTTGTACCCATAGTAAAACATACAAAAAAAAATAGCTGATGAATAAAAAATAATCCTGTATAATAAAGCTTAATTGTATCCACTGATTGCGGGAGTATAATAGATGCAAGACGCACAGGACCAGTCATTATTGACAAGCCCCGTAGAAAAATATTATGATGTTACAGATAATAACTCCATTGCAAAAACCTAAAAAAATGTTTCGTTTACGTTGACGGCTGGCTCAAGCACCTGAAACAAAGAGAGCATCCGAACACGGTACGCAGGTTGTTTCCTCCCTCGGTTGCCCCGTAGCATGAGCGCATGACGTTCTCGTTAATAGATTGAGTCCATCTCATGCGCTGCACACTTCCGCCGGGAGCTGGGACCCTTTCAGAAGCTGGTGGGCCTCAAGGTCCTAAGCTGCTCGGCGAACAAAGTCCTCCCCGTCGACGCGCAGGTTGCAGTGTCGTAGACGGAGAGAAATCCTCGTCGCTGGAGTTCGACGCAACTGCCGCGGTCGGTGTCCCAGTACTCACGATGGGGCTATAGTGGGGATACATGGATACATGGAACTGCCTGTTGAATTTCCACAATCGATATCCGCGCCTCACTGCACCCACCGATATATGTTGACAATAAAATAAACTGTAAAAACCAGTTAACAGTATTAAAAAACCAGTGGCATAGTAAGTCCCACATCCTCCCCCGTAGGGCCCCATACCAATACTCTCACAGGGGCCCCATATAAAAAAAAAGTGACACCTCTTTTTACAAATGTTTTGGTTTACCCTACGAGACGATTGTGGCTAACATGATGCGAATTTTTGGCTAGGTTGGGGACCCTGTAGGGCGGGGGCCCCGTATAGTTGACACGGCAGATAAAAAACCCGAGGGCCTTGGTTCAGGCCATGGTTCGTAGTGAGGAGGGATGGCAGGCGGTCGCCTCCTTCTGCGAAGCAGTAATGCTAGCAAAGGAGGAGGCCGACCGCATCAGGCAGAGGCAACGGGGCGCTCGCCCCAGCCGCCGTCGGGATCCCGATCCCGATTTCCGGCCACCGTAGGCGCGGGCTTGCGGACGGCGTGCAATGGGTAGCACGCTGTCCGATCGTCCGGTAACCGACCGGACCGAGCCCAAGTCGTTGACGGCGCATTTTGTTCCCGCGCGCCTCAAGGAGCTGTCAGCACACCGAAGAGGCAGGCAGGGTCGAAGCCTACTGGGGTCATGGGTTAACTTCCGAAAGGAATACCTGGCCCCGGCACGATAGGATACGAAGGAACGGGGTAGGTTTTTAGTCAGCAAGAGTTTGACACTACTTTCCGCTCCGCCCAAGGGCGGGATTTGTCATTGGATGATTTTACCTACCATAAAAAAACCGCGTTCAATCTCGACTGAGATTGAATGCGGTTTTTAACCTCGGGTTTTATGACTATAGATTTGATGCTATAAACTGCATTAGACTGCTTAAACTGACTTGTTTAAAACAGGCTGTAACCGACCGGGGTGTAACCGTGCCGATATCCGACCATCTTGATCTTCTTGGTGTAACGTTGACATCTACTCTCAACTTTGGGCCATACATCGAAGCAAAGGCTCAACTGGCTGCAAAAAAGCTGGGAATCCTCGCAAAGGTCAGACGGCACTTCACGCCGGATCAGCTGCTCAAACTTTATCAAGCGCAAGTTCGATCGTGTATGGAGTATTGCTCTCATCTTTGGGACGAATCTGCCCGATACCAGCTTGATGCGCTTGAGACTATTGAGAGGCGAGCCAAGAGGATCATCGGCAATGATGCACTCGTCGAGTCGTGGCTTCAAAGTCTTGAGCATCGACGCCGAGTTGCTAGCCTGTCGGTTTTCTACCGGTTACATTTCGGGGAGTGTGCGTCGGAATTGCATAGCCTAATTCCGCCTAGCCCGTTCCATCATCGGACTACCAGACATACGGCGTTGCGCCACCGGTACATGGTGGACATCCCACCTATACGCACAAAGCGTTTTGGGAACACTTTCATTATGCGTACAGCCAAGGAGTGGAATTCCCTGCCGGAGTCTGTGTTTCCTGATGGCTACAACCTTTAGGTCAAGAGTGAATAGGTTTCTTCTAGGTAAGCGCGCTCCATCGTCGACCGTAACGTCACTTTCCATCAGGTGCGATAGCGGTCAAGCGCGAACCTATCAATAATAATAAAAAAAAGGCTGATTTCATCATTCAATATAAAAACTTAGTTCAACTAAACAGAGCTCAGCGTAATTTAGTTTAAAGACCCGTGTCGTAAACATGGGCGACAACAAAAGAATTGAAACTGAGTTTAGCGTAAACTAGGTTCAAGTCATCGCGTTGAAATGCAAAGTGAAGCTATAATCTCGATTAGGCGCTCAAACTGCGTTTTGTTTGAACGAATCGCGATTAGTTTATTGGTGAATTTGGCTCTTAGTGAGTAATATTTTTAAAATCGCCTCCTCGAGATATTTATTTTGATACCTTAAATGACCAATTCCCGAAAGCAAAAACATAATTTGGCACCAAAAATCCACCATTTTATTTTTTCAGCTTACCACTTTCAAGCAAGCATGTGATGCAACAAGCCGTTTAGACTCTAGGGCGTACCAAAAAAATATACCTACATACATTGGAAAAATATAATCATCCTTTTAGTGCAGTCAGGTAAAAACTAAGTATTTGATTAGTAATCGATCTTGACGCTTGAACATATCATAAGCAATTATTTGTCCAAGGAAAACATTCACTAGCACAACTTCTTATGTTCTTTTTTCTCACTTATACAGCCACTCGTGACAGGTTTGTAAACAAGCAAAAACTTGGAAGCCTTCAACCTCATGTGCTTATCTACTTTTAAAACGTGAATATGACAAGAACAGTCTTAATGAACTGACTGCTTGAACTATTGTAGTTTAATAATAATAATAAAATCCATAGCCCTATTGTCTTTATTTTCCATATGTCACAATAGTTTTCACCAACCGGGGGTTGTCCTTGGAAGCACTAGCATTGCGTGTACAGGGACAATCGTCGGTTGGCATCACGTTCCATTAAAAGTATCTAAAGGGCCTCTGTGAGTTGGTTTCGGTTCCTCGTACGCCTTCCAAAGGACCAGGACTTTAGGGTCCTGTGATGTATTTACATATTTAATAATAATAACGATTTATTAGCACACACACAAGTTTGAAAGAAGAATATACAAATATGAAAAAAGTAAATAGAAAACAATTCAGAGGTGGCCATGGGCTCCAAACTAGGCACAACCTGTATCTTGGTGGCCCAAGACTAATTAGCAGTAGGTACAGGTTGATTAAAGGTCCGTGTGATACACTACAAAATACAGAGACGGTGCAGGAAGGAATACAAAAGTATCAGTGTACAGAAGCAATAATAAAAAAAAAAAAATTCAAACTATAGTTATAAACAAAATTACAATTGCAAGAGAAAGAAAGAAAAAAAAAATTGAATAAAATCAAAATTAATAAACAAAAATGGCGAGATGTTAATAGATGATTTTACCCACCACCAAAAAAAAAGTGCCTTTTTGTCTTAAGAGGTCTATAGGACCTAAAGCGTGTACTCTCGGACTGCATACAAAAAAAAAAGAGATAGCCAAAATCACAATGCTTGCAAATATGTAGCATTTTAGTGATTTACTAAAAATCAACAGATTTGATTATAAAAATTAAAGCACTATAATGGTCGGCGAGCAATGGTTAGCTCGCTGTCCGGCCGTCCGGTAACCGACCGGACTGAGCCCCAGTCGTCGACGGCGCGTACTGTTCCCGCGTGCCTCAAGGAGTTGTCAGCAAACCGTAGAGGCCCAGCCTAGCTAGTAGGCAGGCAGGGTCGAAGCCTACTGGGGCCGAGGGTCTGTTTCTAAAAAGAAGGCTCGGCCATGGTATGAAAGGCAACGAAGGAATAGGGTGGGTTTTTTAGTCAGTAAAAGTCTGACACTATTTCCCGCTCCGCTAAAGTGCGGGGGATGTCATTGAATGATTTTTACCTACCGAAAAAAAAGTTCTATAACGGTAAAATGTTGGTTGTAGGATAATCAGACAAACAATCAGAATGATTAGTGTATTAATCTAGATTTTAATCAATAACAATATTTTTTAGAGGCGTAATCGTGACTTTTTTTTATCATAATAGCTCTATTAAGTTTTGAACTTTTTGTATCTGTCTATCTAGTATTTATCCTGAAGAATAACATATATATTTTTTTATTCTGGATCATAAACTTAACGCATTAACTTTAGCTTTGTTCACGTCATAATATTGAATACGCCAAACTCAAACACTAAACTAATATTTTTAGTACCTCATGTCTCGATAGATGGCGTTTATTGATTTAAATTCAAGCTATGGTTTCGTTACTGAGGATAGTAAAAGGCATCTAATAAATGTCTACGTCAAAGAGTGTATTAAACATGTGGTTATATTGCTATAAACAATCTCCCGGCTCGTCGATAAAACAGGGCGAAAGGATCGTCAATGAACTATTTCTTATAGTCCTCTTAATTTATTTTTAAAATAGAAACCAGGCTATAGAAATCAAGACTATTAGTCAGAGCATATTTTATTCATAAATAGAATTAGCAAACTGTTTCGTAATTAGCGTGTTCAACATCACAAGGTGAATCAATCACAGTTGATTGTCAACTCGGTGACCTCTGTAACCCAAGTAGGTATTTAATAACTTATTTATACATAGTGCTGTGACTCAACGAACAGTTTTCAAAACAAACAATAGGTTATGTAGGTAACGGTCGTCACGTTCTTGGGGTTAGCAAGACGCCACGTGAGTTTACTCAAGGCCAAAAAAACTTTTTACAAAAAAAGATAACCGACTTCACTATAAAAAAACACCAAAAGGATCAAAATAATTTTAATTTCAGAAGTCGGTGTTTCTCGTTTTTGTTTGTTACTTATTTAACACCGACTTCCGAAATTAAAGTATGTTTTTTATTTAAAACTTTTTAGTTGCGATACATTTATAACCAGAGTGCGTGTTTCTCATGACAATTTCAATTAACCCAAACACTGCTAGGATAAAATCGTTTTATTATGAAGTTTCCGTGTTTCCCTTCCACCTTCCGGCTTCATCATTAGATTAGTTCAATAGTACCTTACAGCCAAAGTGCATCTCATGACAATTCTAATAAGCCCAAACACGGCTAGGATACATTGATTAATTACGGAGTTCCATTGCCTATCTTCCGGCTCCATCATCATCATCATCATCAGGTCACTTCGATGATAGCATTTTCAATATAACTATTCACAACTATTTATTTATTTGTTTTGTCATAGTCGCTTAACTATCTTCACAGTGATATCTGTGAGAATTTTCCATTGGCCATTTCTGGTCTTCTTCATCAGTTCCACTTCATCAACTGTTACTTTTTGACTGTAAATTCTTAAGTCCTCGATAAAAATACTAAAATCACTAGAAGGTTGCCTATAATATTTGAGGAGTTCCCTCAACTCCTCATGAATCCCATCATCAGAACTGGATTTTGAAAAAAGTGGGATCAATCTGAAAGCATAACTTTTCAAGAACAAAAAAAAATAATTGTAAATCGGTCCATAAACGACGGAGTTCTGAGGTAAGACCATAAAAAAACCTCCTCCTTTTTTTGAAGTCGGTTAAAAATGATTAAATTCCATTCAATTTATTGCCAATCATATGTGTTTTTTAAGGTCTCAAAATAGACTGACAAGTTTACATGGGTAGTCGTAATTAAAGTTACAGCTAATAGTAGAATGTTATTATTAAAAAAAAATACACGGAAGCCCTGGTTGCTCAGATGGCAACGGTCTCGAATAACGCATGAGTTCCAACAACAAAAATTGAGTTCCAACCCTGCCAGGCGTATTACGCTAAGTAATTTGTCTCAACACTACTGCTCTAAAAACGATTAAGGAAAACATCGTGAGGAAACCGGCATGTCCTAGAACCAATTTTCGAAGACATGTGACATCCATCAACCTGCACTGGGCCGGCGTGGTGAGAGTGAAGGTCTGAGTCCTAGCAGTGGAAAATTAAAAGGTATAATGTATAGGTAAAGGCAGAGAAGAGAGTATTTCTGACTTAACTTTCTTATTGAAACAATAATATTCCACAACTATCACACAACGTCGTCTAGTCCCAAGCTAAGCAGAGCTTGTGTTATGGGTACTAGACAACTGATAAACATACTTATATATTTCTAAATACATACTTAATATAGAAAAAAAAAGAAAAGAAAAAAAAGAAAAGGAAAGAGAAAACTTTAACTAACTTTAACTTTTTTTTTAACATTTTTTTTTCTTTTTTTTTTACTTTTAATTTCGGAAGTCGGTGTTAAATAACGAAGAGACCAAACTATTAAAGAAACACCGATTTCCGAAATTAAAAGTTATTTTGCACTTTTTGGTGGTTTTTTAAGTCGGTTGTATTTTTTTTTTTGTAAAAAGTTTTTTATTGCATCATTAAAATATTTAATGAAATAAAGAGCTAAATTCCGCACAATTATTGTTATATATAAGGACAGCCATCATTGAGATTGAGTTTTTTCCGTCGTGATAGAAAATTGGAGCTACTACCAAAAAACTGTGTTTTTGTTGGTTTTTTTAACCGACTTCAAAAAAGGAGAAGGTTCTATGTTCAGCTGTATGTATTTTTTTTTAATGTAAGTATGTATTTTCATATATATCTCGGTCAATTGTGAACCGATTTTGATAATATTTGTTTTGATTTAAAGATTATACTCCCGAATTATTTTCAAAGAATTATTGTTTTAATCTGATGATAAACTTCGAAGATATACATAGAACGGAACTCCTCAAAAATCATAGCAGAACTGTCGTAACAAGTAAAATTACTTTGTATATACAAATGTAGTCAGTGACTGACTGAAGGAAGAAGGGGAGGGGATACACAGAACTGATGATGAAGCCCGAAGGTAGGTAAGTACTGGAATTTTGTAATAAATTAGTGTATCCTTGCCGTGTTTGGTTTTATTAGAATTTTCATGATGATTTGATGATGGAACCGAATGGCGGAAGGTATCTATTTAAATTTGGCTGAAGGGTACTCCAACTAAGAAGTGTGAAATAAAAATCTTTTTACAAAAAAATACAACCGACAAAAAAAAAACAAAAAACTAGTGCAAAATAACTTTAATTTCGGAAGTCGGTGTTAAATAACGAAGAGACCAAACTATTGTAGGAACACCGACTTTTGAAATTAAAGTTATTTTGCAATTTTTAGTGTTTTTTTGAAGTCGGTTGTATTTTTTTGGAAAAAGTATTTAGTATAAGATGTCATTGTATGTATATTGGCAACAGAAAAACAGTGGCAAAAAAAAAAAACTGTTTTACAACAGTGACTGCTCACAAAAATATTGAAAATATTCACGATATGTCGCTCAATAATAAAATAGCATGTTACTTTATAAGAATTTTTAAAATCGGTTCAGTAATTTTGGAGTTTATCAATTTAACCTTTTTTTATCACATTTTTATTATTAAATCTTTTTAATTTATAACTAGCTTCTGCCAGCGGCTTCTCCCGCATGAAAGTCGGTTTTTCCGTACAAACTTCGAACGCCCGTTTTACCCCCTTAGGGGACTTCACGAGGACACGGCTAGGGGTGGAGTTTCGTAAAATCAGTTCTTATCTGATGTCTGCACCCTATAAGGAACCTACCGGTTATAGTTTCATGAGAATTCAGGATTAATCAGTGAGTGGTATTTCGCTTTTTACATATAGATATTAGTATAGAATACAAGTATTCGCTAAGCTGTTTGAGTTCTAGTGGTACAACAAAGTTTTTTTTCGTGTTGTTGATGGGTGCGTTGCGATGCGAATTAAATCGCATAACATAGTTATCTTGGTCGAATCAATTCGTCAAACTTCGTTACTTTTTTCTCGGGTGCAAAAAAGGTACACGAACGTGATTAAAGTCGTGTTTTTAGTTTTTTCAAGTCGGTCTTTGACGCACATTCGGCTCCGGTCATTCGCTGACGCAAGAGATAGGTAGGTACTTTTTTTTCAGGTTGAGGCAGCAGTAAGCAGCAATAAGAAATGCGACTGGGAGACCGCAATGACATAAATGCTACGTTATAATTGAAAATTGGCTATGAAGTGACTACATCACACATCTTGATAAACGGCAGTTTGTCAGCCAGGATAGCATCAGAAAAGAATGACACACCGGTGGCTGTAAGTTATATTACACTAACCATTTTTATTTTTTATTTTTTTCCACAACTATCATACAACGTCGTCTAGTCCCAAGCTAAGCAGAGCTTGTGTAATGGGTACTAGACAACTGATGAACATACTTATATATTTCTAAATACATACATATTATATATAAACACCCAGACACAGAAGAAATGATCTTGCTCATCACACAAACATTTGTCCTGGGTGGGAATCGAACCCACGACCTCCAGTTTAGCAGTCAGGGCCACTAACTACTAGACCAACAGGCCAGTCATTGTTATTGTTCCTTTCGAATCCCCCATAACTTTAAATCAACTTGACATTATACGTATTTGATTTTATTTCCCTAACTTGACCATGAAAGACCATGAAAAATTCAAAATTTTAATAAACTTTTATGAGACTCTTAACTTCCTAGTTAAGTACTTTATGGAGTAGTAAACTGGTGTGCAAGTGGGTTACTGAATTGGGCACGTAAAAACCTCGGCGGCTGCGGTGGCAGTCCCGTCTTTGGTGCCTTGGTCACAAGTACCGAGTAAAAGGGCGAGAAGGTAAAATGTTGCTCGGCCGAGACAGTGATGTAAGCGTGTTGTAGAGATAAGCGCACGGCCTAGCACTCGGAGCTATTTTTATACATGCGTACTGAGTATTCGGTCTACACTGCTTCTCCCATTTGCTCGGCACGTAGGATCAAGGGATGACGAGTGAGGAGGCAGGCGCCACGACTTCATCAAATCATCAAATACTTTCTACCGCTCTGGGTATAGCGAGAGAGAGTGCCAGACTTAGACCGACCCATGTTCCTTCAATTGTCTTATGCATTCCAAGGCCACAATAACTGTTTTAAACAATTCCATGGCCCTGGCAGATACACAGATATGTCGTGGCCAGATCATAGAAATAGATCACTTCACAATATGCCTAAGTAAAACTGGCCAGATCGTTTTAAACGTTAAAGTTTGATGATATTTCTATCCTCGTTTGATCTATTTTGTTTAGACCTTTTATTACCGTAGAAATCCTATATCAATGATATGGCCAAACGAAGACTGAGATAATTATTATTAAATATTAACGTTTAAACGATTTGGCCAGTTTTTCTTAGCCATATCATGAAGTGATCAATTTCTACGATCTGGCCATGACAGATATACAAATTTTTGTACACCATTTTTGTCACATTGTCTTTAAACCCTCATGGCATGGCCAGTAACTGGCGCTGGTGGAAGAAGCTTCGTTCACTGACGCTTGACTCAAAACAGGTCGCTAGTCGCATACCCGAAGTTATGGACGAGGCCTTAGTAGGATGTTTCATTCCATTGCACTCGCTAGTCCGTTCATTAGGTGCTCCATTATGGTAAACATTAACGTAGGTTAATTTGTTCTTTTTTTAGTCTCCAATCTACAATTAACTAAAAAAACCTCGTTGTGAGTAATTTTGTTAAAAATAGACACTGTTTATTTACGATCATAATAACCGAAAATGTAGCGGGAAAATGTTTACGTGATGTTTTGCGTTTCTGTCGGTTTCTCAATAATTTCAAGGATTTGTAGTTTTTGTGAAGGTTTTTCTTACATAATACGTTGAATACTTTGTCTAGTAGGTATTTCTTGAGTTTTGTCATTACGTGGAAGCAGCAATAGTATTTACCTATGTAAATAAATCTTCACAATAACTGACTTATGAAATATTTTCAATACATTGACTTACGTTACGAACAAAGCGACCTGCGATTAGAAACATGACTTTCTGTAAATTTGTTTGCCCTTAGGAATCCCCATCAAAACTTTTTCTAAATAAACCATAACAGTTGCGAGGAACTTTTCTTTATTTTTACCAGGGGGACTTGAGATTCTAGTGTACGTACTTTATATAGAATTTGGTAGAATACCTACCAAATACAGTTTACAGTACGGCCGACGGATCTTGGCGCGTCTAAGTTAGGCTCTGCAAAATTTAGCGCTTGTGCACTCGTAAAAAAATAAATGGTTTGAATAAATAAATGCCAATAGCAGTTGGAATTGCTGTTAACAACTGTTATTGGCATTTATTTTTACAAAACATTTATTTGGCGCGCTTATTTTGAGCGCTAAAGTTCGCGGAGCCTAACTTCGGACGCGCCAAGATCCGTCGGCATTACTGTACATTCGACATTGTAGTGTGCAATAACAGCGCGGCTGCCATACGAAATATCTTGTCTATATCTAAATGTAACTTAAGACTCACAAGAAGTGGTCGATGGAAATTTCCGCAAGCCATCGTCATCGGCTTGTTGTGTTACAATTTCGCACATATAAATTACAGATGTGTATCTGTATCAACTATGATGATGTGATACGTAAAGACATCAGTTTTGCGTATCACATCATCGTCGTGTTTATATTCTTGTCCAATGTGATAACTTTGGCTAGGCACAACCTGTTTTTTTTTCTGTCCGTCATGTCAACTTTCAAGTTATTTCCAGCTCCCATTTCTTTTATATTTATCATTCCTCACACAATCCATCCTTCTTCTTAAGACTCCTTCACTCTTTTTATTTATCCACATTTATCTTAGGTATTCTTATGTTTTGGGATCACACATATAGTTCAGGGTGTTGAATCTCCTGGCAAAGTCTGGGTTTCACTGGTACTAGCTACAACTTGGGGGTTTATATATTAAGAGTGAATGGGTTATTTCTAGGCAAATGCGCTTCATCTTTATATACCTCATCGTTTACCATCCATTTATATATTATAGGGGAAGACACGTTATGCGCTAACATCGCAATCAGAAAACCTAGACTCGAAACTCACACTTCTACACTACCTGTACACAAGGACAGTACACTAATGATAGACAAGGACAAAGATGCGTGTGTGACACCAAATGTGTGTGATTGTCGTGACCGATTTGAAATTGTGATAATTGTCACAATTTCAAAGGTCCACGCGCTAGAGGCGAGTCACTTATCTTCCGCTGTTTTTATTTAATCTAAGTTACCATCAGGTTATGTAGCGATCAAGTGCAAGTCTATCAATAAAAAAAGTTCGTCTGGTTATTCAGACTGTTTATTTATCTACATAATATTACATTCGACTTTCCTCCCAACTCCAACAGCCTCCTAGTTACAACTTGCTCGATTATTTTGTTTCATCTGGTGAGGCAAGGAAGGCTTCATAGGTCTCTGTGTACTCATTTTCAGGGTCGTATTTGTTGACGATTTTCTTCCAGTAGTCTTGTTCCTTAGCTCGGATATGTTTGACCACCTTCTTCGCAGCCTTCTTTTGTTTCTTAGTACATCTTGCGCAACCTGTCTGCATAGCATCCTTGATATGGGCTGGAATAAAAAATAAAAGGGTTTATACAATGTTTAATGATATATTATTTTTTTTGTCAATGGTTTTGACATGGACTCTAAATTCTTTAAGCCATATGGCCGGATAAATAGTTAATTAGTTTATTATTAGAATGGATGTACATATTCTAATGTTTTTGTGGCTTAAAACTACAATAAAATTCTCAGATCGCACCTGTTTCAATGATCAACATATTGTCTAGTTGCGCAGACGCTTGGGATACAAAACTACTCCACAAGGAATCTATTTGCGAATAATTAGTATTATTTGGTAATAATAATAATCAATAAAAAACGGCTACTGAAAAAATCCTGCCTTAAGCTGTGATGATAAATTATTATTTATAGATTTATGTTAGATTAGATAGTACAGTGTGCTCAGTGTGAGTTGTTTATACGTTAGTGCGATCAAAACTTTTACCACGTTTAGATATTCAAAAACTTGGCGAAGCGCACGGAAGGTCAATACTGATATAGAATATAGTCTTTATTACAAAAATTTCGTTCTTTTGTTACTATCATCTATCGATGGATTTGTCATTCTTATTAATAAATATATATATATGTTACAGTCAAAACTCATAACCAATCAAAACCACTTTTGACTGCAAAAATTAGGCAAAAGTACTTTTGACCGATGCCTTTAGTTAAAAACATTTTTGACTGATTTTCGCAGTCAAAAGTGTTTTTAACTAAGGACGTTGGTCAAAAGTACTTTTAACTGCAAAATATTGGGTAATAGTGTTTGTGAACAAATTGTTATGTACGTTTTTAACCCCCGACGGAAAAGAGGGGTGTTATAAGTTTGACCTGTCTGTCTGTCTGTGTGTCTGTCCGTGGCATCGTAGCGCCCAAACGAATGGACCGATTTTGATGCGGTTTTTTTTTGTTTGAAAGCTGGTTTAGTCGAGATGGTTCTTAGTTACAATTAATGAAGATTTTTCCAGGTTTTTAAGGTCACCAGCTCGTTTGTTAACTGCGGTAGGGTTTTTAAACACTTAATGGGTATTTACTTTATTTCAATCACATGTGTGACCTAATATTTGAAATACTCGTGTACAATGTGATCCTATTGAGCTGGTCTGATGATGGAGCTCGAAGGTCGAGGACCCTGGATTGCTTATTAACATAGTAAACCCATCAAGTTTGGGCTCATTAGATTTGTCTTAACCAGTTCTATACATTTCTTATGGTGACAAGAACCTGATGCTAGAACTGGGAGCTGGCTGATGGAACTTTGGAATGCCTACTAGTAAACCTATCGAGTGTGGGCTCATTAGATTCACGTTAACCAGTTCTATACATTTCATATTGATGAAAAGGACTGTCGGGGTTTTTTTTTTATTTTTAATTTTAGATTATTGAGTATTTGCAATTCACAGGTCACGTACAATGCCGATGGAATTTCAAAGCACGTAAACTTTAAACTTTAAAATTGTTTCATAACACTATTTTGATTATTTTCCTGTCATTTTCACTAACCACCTCAATTTTTTATGAGTTTTGACTGACAATCTAAATTTTAAATCAGGCTAAACCACTTTTGACTGTTTTTTTTTTTGCAGTTAAAAGTACTTTTGACCGATGCCCTTAGTTAAAACCACTTTTGACTGTGAAAATCAGTCAAAAATATTTTTATATTGATTTTTTAGTGCTCCAAGGAGTAGTAGACCTTAGTACCTATATAGACCTTAGGATATTTGATGACATTTTAGATTCATACCTCCACGCGTTCCAAAAAAAAAGGGTATTGACAGATGGCCAACAAAGTAATCCTATAAGGGTTCCGTTTTTGCCAACTGAGATGCGGAACCCTAAAGACGAGATTTATGCCATGATCACTCGTACCGAGCAAATCGGGAAGTATAAACGTAGCACCGAGTGCTCGGCCGAGCACTTATCTCTACACACTGTCTCGGCCGAGCACCATTTTACTGTCTCGCCCTTTTACTCGGTACGTGTGATCAAGGCATTAATGGTCGATATTTAAAACAACGATTTTTTTTTATATATTCGTCTTGTAGCAGTTTCGATCTGGTGTGTGACGCGGCGTCTTCTCTCAACCCACATCACTGTCCATGGCTATTCTCGGCAATCTTTAATTATGATCATGGAGCAGGTTCACGGAAATTAATGAATAAACAACACGTTGCATGGTTATTTTCCTCACTGTTCCGCATAAAGCCGTCAATATTGAAGACATAATTGTGTTCACAGAAGATTTGTGTTTTTGTTCATTAGATGTATGTTAATAAACATGATTAGTCATGGCAAGGCTGATAATAAAATCTTTAGTGATAGGTACGTAATTGGTTTCCTTTTTATTTTTTATGGAAACTAAAGTAATCATCTTCCTGCTCTTATTTTGTGTTATTTGAGGTTGGCGTAACACGTATTTTTTTTTCTATTTTGTCCTGTCACCCGTGACATTATCACTAAGTAACTTTTCTTTATTTTTTTGATTCCTAATAACCATAAGTTAGGCCAAGAGTGAATAAGTTACTGATAGGCAAGCGTGTCAATCATCGGCCACATCCTCGCTTCTTAAAGTATCTATCATATTTAGCTGAATGGCACAGGATCCAGGTATCACTTTAAAATTGATTATACCACGCAATTTCGTAGCACTGGGGTTCTATTTATGCTAAGTTAACTAATTTAAATTATGGTTGCCTTTATTATTTCATTTTTTGATGCCCATTAAGTTCCTTTTTTTACCCATTTGTAAATATTATTATTTTTAGTGTATATATATACCTTTTAAGTTATAATATCTATTAATTAAGAAATTTGTAAGTAGCTCTTTTGTCATTTTATGTTAAACCATAGGTTTGCTGTATCCAAAATTAATTTTGATGAACGTTCCTCAGTTAGTTAAAGCTGAATGTTGCTTTCATGATGATCAATTACAAATTATTTTATATAAGATAGAATGTAAAGGATTGAGCATGCAGGCTACTGAAGAAACACGGGTGGGATTTAATCCGTAAACTTCTGACAATCCCTCTCGCCCCACTCAAAGTGAGAGAAGTTATATTAATGATTTCCCAACCAAGAAAAAAAGGGTGAGACCATTTCAAAATCAAAGTCAAATGGCTATGTACTTATGTCAATGACATACAGTTTGACTTTCACTATCATTGATAGAAGGTTATTTTTTACCCGACTGCGCCAGAAGGAGGGTTATGTTTTTCGAGAGTATGTATGTATGTATAATTGTTTGGCACGCTCTGCAGCCTGAAGGGCTCGATAGATTTGAGCTTGAGAGGTGTCGTTAGATTCGTATTTACTGTGAGAGTGACAATGGGTATACCAAAATAAAAATAAAAAAACAAAATAGCGGATTTTCGGCGCCAAATTCAAATGTTTGGCACTCTCTGCGGCCTGAACGGCTCAATGGATTTTAGTTTGCGAGGTGTCGTTAGATTCGTAATTACTGTGAAAGTGATATCGTAATAAACTAAAAAAATAAAAAATAAAAAACGGTAATTTAAAAAACTAAAATACCCGAAAAAGTCGGGACCTATTCTCGAAATGGAGGCTTAGTGAATTGAGAGCACGTACCTATATTACATTGCAGATTACTCCAATCTACTGACTATATAGACGGCTGACTTTCTAGATGATGATGATGATGGGTCCCGACTGCTACAATTTATCTTGTATTTAAAATATTATATTGTTAAGTGCAATCGGGTACAACGACTTTCTTGTTTAGGGCTTTTTCTACTCAGAAAGGCAGTCGGGATTTTTAGTTTTTTAAATTACCGTTTTTTTTCTAGAAAGATAAAGAGTGATAGAAAAATTAAAATTCCATACCTTTTAGCTCCTTCCCGTCAGGAGTACACCTCCCCTGATCAAGCGTGCACTTGATGTAAGGCACTAATAGCTTACGGTTATCAAGGATTTCGTCTACATTGACGTGGTCGTACTTATCTGTGTAGGATAGGTCAGCAGCCACAAAAGCCGCTAAAGTTACCACTAAAGATAACACGAGATAATTCATCCTGGAAACCGTGAAAAAAAAAAAAAAAATTAAAACTCCAAAAAATAAATGATTAAAACTTCGAAAAATAACAACTGTCTATGTTCCTTGAACACACGTAAAATAATGTTTGAAAATATTTACATTTTTCCAGTTTTATAACAATTTTCTTTATTGCGTTACTGATTTACGGCAGTCACCTTTTGCTCCCTAATTAATCATAGAATTTTTCCAAGTAGTTTTTACATAGTTTACTCATTTACAATGTCTTTTTTATTCAATGACAAACTTACGTATGACTAACAGAATAGACATTGAATATTTTTATCGTAGTAAACTTTTTTTTTGAAAATAGTCTTATAAACTTGTTTTACGTCGAATGTCATCAAATGACTTTTCCTGCTCTGGGTGGATCAAGACGGAGTACCAGACTTTTACTGACTAATAATTACAATCGGTATTTCTTCAGTAGCCTTTTGCGAGGGCCACGGTAGCTCTTTCAAACAATCAGCCGTTAAATTTTGATGGCATCTCTAAAAGAACGCGTGGGAGCCCCAGGACAGTCAACCGAGGTCCGCATCCCACATAGCGTGTAGTCGCTTAGTTTTAAGTTTGGTAGATTTTTTTTTATCGGGAAAATCGTCCAATGACATCTCCCGCCCTTGGGTGGATCAGGAGGGTGTGTCAGACTTTTACTGACTAAAAACCCACTCACTTCTTTCTTTACCTACGTTCCAGGGCCTCGGAGATCACTTTCACACAACTTGTTGCCCCAGTAGGCTTCGACCCTGCTGGGCTCCTACGGTTTGCTGACATCTCCTGGAGAAGTTTGGTGGATAAAACCTGGCTGGAGGGTTTGATGTTATATTAAAGCCTTACATTAACATTATTTACAGGCTATTCCGGTTAAGCAGTTGACAAAGTCATAGGCTGACCTACGAGGGGACACACAAAAAAAAAACAGCACTTGCGGACGGCGAGCTCAGGTCGTCAAGGGCGCGCACTGTTCCTGCGCGCCTCAAGGAGTTGTCAGCAAACCGTAGAGACCCAGCCTGCTAGCTGCAGGCAGGCAGGGTCGAAGCCTACTGGGGCCAAGGGTTTGCTTCCGAAAGGAAAACCCGGTCCTGGTAACTAAGGCCACGAAGGAACGGGGTGGGTTTTTAGTCAGTAAGAGTCTGACACTATCTCCTGCTCCGCCCAAGGGCGGGAGATGTCATTGGATGATTTTACCCATCACCAAAAAAAAAAAACAAACCCATTGTTCGGCGTCCGCAAGCCAGCATCTATAGTGGCCGGGATATCTCTGGCGAGGGCCGTGAAGCTTGTCAAATATTTCTTGTCACTTCTATTGTTATGTAAGAACAATGTAATTATATATAAAGTAAAAAAAAAAAAACTGAATTTGCATGTGACCTCTCCGCCTTTTATTTGTATGTTTTTTCATGCTTTCAGCTTTAATAAACAAATGAATTACCTGTGCTTTTACTGATGAACTCAGGATATTATTATCTATTGAAGCGAATCGAAAGACACTGATGATAAGATTAAAATCGATTTCATTTATAGAACTGATAGCAGCGATTACACGCGGGAAATGGCCACCCATTGTAGTCATAATTAAGCAAAACATTTAACCTGCAACCCTGCTGCAATTAGTGTAATTAATGCAATTCAAACAATTCTTCAGATGTAAGACAAACCTTGCGGAAAAAATGTGGGTACTGATGATAAGTCAAGATGCGATTGTTCCGTTTATGTGATAGTTTTATCAATGTATTTCGTGATTCTGTTTATAATCCAGCTTTCTAAACATAATATAATTATGAGCTAGAAAAATATCTCACAAGAACGTATAAATGGAGTAAAAAGTTTTTAAATGTTCTAACACAGGGTTATACAGGCCTACCATCCCTCGAGCCAAACGCCTTAAACCCTTTTAGAAGTTGAGGAGCGATTGATTCATAGGCGTGGCCACATGTCTACGACACGGCACCGCTACCGTGCAACGACACGGCACCGCCACCGTGCAACGACACGAGGCCGACACCGTGTGACGGTGTCGTGTTGTGGCACGGTGGCGAGTACGGTGCACCGAGGTGGCATACGGCGAACCGCTAAGAAATACCGTGACGTTTCACACTTGATAAGCCAAAATAACTTTGTATAGGCGTAACTCACATTATTTCTATTACATTTTCCATAAAACTATTAAATTATGAACCTTTTTTATTTTATCACAAGATTAATAATTAAAAATTATAAAACTTGTACATATACATAATAGATAGCTTTTGAACCGTTGTCGGCACCGTGGCGCGGCACGACGCCGTGACGTGTTCTGGTGGCAGCGTCGTGACGATCCACGGTGGCGGTGCCGTACCGTAGTCATGTGTCTACACCCTTATTGTTTATTTTGACCGTCCTGTGAAGCGAGCGGTTCAAAATAAACAAAAAGACAAATATATAAGAAAGGACTGTCAGCTTTCTGTGGATCATTCAACGTTTTATCTTACTTATAGGGTTCTTGAAATTAAGCATCGGTATAATTAACAGATTTTTGGGTCTCAATCGAAGTGCGGCTACGCGGAGTCTGCCCTAACTATAGCAACTATTGCCATTTTAGTTCAACTTTTACGCCGCCTATGATACAGTGGTGTATTTTTGGGAAAAACCTAGTTGAAGAATTTAAGATTGATTGAAAGTATACACAAAACTAGTCTACTATAACTATAAGAATAAATCCTATAATTTGATGCTTAGAAGCCTTTCATTATATTTCGATTTCTACAATACCCTCACGTATTTTCACAAGGATACGCTGAAATTAGACCACGCCTGCTGAGATCTTTCCGTACTCCATTCCTCTTCAATAATGTTCATAAAACTGGATCATTCACGTCAATTTTATGTGAGTAGGTATCAAAACTATTTCCTACTTTTTATTCCTATAAAAAAAAAAATGACACTAATGATGATGATTTAACATTAGAGATGAGCAGTCATTTTCTTAATCTTCGTTAAAAGTTCGTTAACAACACGAACAACCTAATAAAACTATATAAACCTACTTTTTGCTCTTTATTAAAGGTTAAATACTAACCTGTAAAATGCGAATTACCCGTTAGTTATTTCTCAGAGTAATCAGATAGGCAGCGACATCTTGTGGCTTACTAGCACAACTGTGAAAAGATTCCTTTTAAAGATCATAGATGGCTATACCTACGTTTGCCATACCATGTAACCACTAATGATTTCAATTATTATAAGGTGCCTGCCATTGATATACATATATGTAAGAATAAAAGTCGATGGCGGTTGCTGTTTCGAATACATTTTTAACTATTTGATTTTAAATCGCAATCTACTTTGGCATATTTAAAATTATTTTTAATCGATTGTTGATCGTTTATTTTGCAAAGGCTTTAAAACATATGGGTTGCATGACAACGGATTATAAAAATTACAAGTACATAATAGCATCTCAGGGGTAGGCAGAACACCAAGCGGTGAGGCAGCAGCCGAGCCAGTGATAGGATCTGGCAGTTGGAAATAGAGGTGGCCCTGCACAAGCCCGAAGATTTCATGGCCGTAAACATTACACCACTAGGTAGTCCGGGTACCCAAATAACAGTAAACGGCCGGTTTTACTGGCCTGTTGGTCTAGTAGTTAGAGGCCCTGACTGCTATACCCGTAGGTTCGATACCCACCCAGTACAAATGTTTGTGTGATGAGCACGGTCATTTGTTCTGTGTCTGGGTGTAATTTATCTAAAATATGTATATATTTAGAAATAAATAACTATTTTTAGCTGTTATCTAGTTCTCGTATCACAAGCTCTGTTCAGTTTGGGACTAGAAGGCGTTGTGTGCAATATTGTGGAATATTATTATTAATTTAAAAGAAGGAAAGGTTCACATCATTCAGTGACGTCGGGTCGACGATGAAGTAAGTACCTGGGATTTGTCTTCGACCGCCATCGCCAGTGGAGCTTCAAGAAGCATAATTATCTAATGTCTGCTTCCAGACTGGAGCAGGCTCTCTTGGCACAAGTTAGGGAGTCCAAAAGCAAAAAGCAACTAAAGGACAAAGTTGAGTTTCAGTCAGTAAAAGTCTGACATGCCCTCTCGTTCTATCCTAGAGCTGATAAAGACATTTGATGATTTTCCAACAAATTCACTACAGAATCGTGGTGGAGAAAGTATTATGCTGCTTCGTTTGCGTTCTATTTGGCCTGTCATACCATACACACACGCCGATTTTGAACAGTATGTTTATAATAAGTATTTAATTAAGGAATTTATGGAAGGTCATTTACCATAATCTATATATATATAAAAGAAAGTCGTGTTAGTTACACTATTTATAACTCAAAACCGACTGAACCGATTTGGCTGAAAATTGGTGGGAAGGTAGCTTAGACCCAGGAGACGGACATAGGACAATTTTTATTTCGCTAAATAAAAAAGTAAAAAATCAACACCTGCTCATTTATGTAGAGTAGGGTAGAGTAGGTTAGAGCGGGAGCGAAGCAGCGGGCAAAAGCTAGTCATAGATAAAAACCAATGCTAACTATTGGCATTATTTACTTTTTTCTTTTTGCCAGAGATAAAACCTAGGTTATAATTATGTCATCACCTCTGTACCTATTTATCTGTATTCTTCATTTTTTTTTTCCTTTTTTATGTGTGTGTACAAAATTGTTAAATAAATAAATAAATAAAATAAAAAAATATGTTAGAGGGCAATACGAGGAATCTATAACAAATAAAGAACCTGGTCTTTAAATCATAACCGAGCGATGATACCAAAAGAAGCATTGCTAGTATCTTTTTGTTAGGCGTTACCTATTTTCCTTATAATATACGTTGCGGTTCTTTTTTTTTAATATTCCACAACTATCCCACAAAGCCGCCTAGTCCCAAGCTAAGCAGAGCTTGTGTCATGAGTACTAGACAACTGATAAACATACTTATATATTTTCTAAATACATACATATTATAGATACCCAGACACAGAACAAATGAGGTCCGGGGTGGGAATCGAACCCACGACCTCCGGCATAGCAGTCAGGGCCACTAACCACTAGACCAACAAGCCAGTCTTTAACAAGCCAGTCTTTAACAAGCCAGTCTTTAACACTAGACGCCCTCTACCACACCCGGCGATATACATATATTCGGAACTAATGGACGCAGACGCATTAAAGCTGCCGTGAAGTGACTATATTTAACAATGGGAAACTTAAATCATAGACATGGAATATTTATATTAAAAACAAATAACACTTGAAAAAAAAAACACTACTGAATAATACCTAACTTCATTCGGTTACGGTTGGTAGACATAATTCTTTTTGTTATTGATTTCTCATACAGCCCTTTAAGATACGAGTATGGTCTAGGTTTCACTTTTGGCCAACAGAAAAAAATTCTATGCTAGTTATGTATGGAAAAAGTTTTACCGGACGGTCGGACGGCAAGCTAGTGTGAGAGCCGTTGGCCGCTTCGCAGAAGGGGGCGACTGCTTGCCACTCTTCCTCGTGCCTGTCCTAAGGCCCGGGCGAGAGATCGTTGCCACCGATCGGCCCCACGAGAATACGGCGGTGCTCTGGCTAGCTTTGCTTAGCCACTTACACCACTACCGTGTGCTCCACCGTGTCCTCCGGGCAAACCATTCAATAGTAAGATGCCTCTTCATTTACCAAAAGAAACTATGATCGGCTAAAAGGTTGATCAACATTTCCTCAAGCTTATACCTTTAATTCAGTACTAAAAATACTTTGGTTCTTTAATTTTGTTTTATAATCGAGTACGGTTGTCAAAGAGCTACAATACCTGATTAAGAAGAGCCACACAAATTTTACGATGACGCGATTCATCGAATGAATGGATCGTTAAAAAATAGTACTTTGTCTAGGGTCTTGTAAGCAGTAAAATCATTGTTCAAACCGTAGTTCAAACTGGATTTGTGCCAAAAAGAATTGAAATACGCACATGAATTTCTTTGGTTTATTTAAACAAAAAAAATAGTTATATCAAAGATGTCATAAAAAATATATCACATAAGAAAACATCAGCATCAACCGCCAAAATAGATAAATCACAATTTTAAAGCACAATATAAAGAAAACACAAATAAAAACATGAGTAACAGTAACAAAATTACTGAGTAAGAAAATTTTGAGCGTTTTGAGCTATTGCAGACAGATTGAGTTCAAGCAGTCATAGAACGCTTGGGCAACGTCTGTCTGTTGTCGCTCTTAAAATTTGTTTTAAAGAGGTTGGTTTAATCATCAGGAATGACGATGCCGGCGGCCTTCGCGCGGTCCTCGTACTTCTTCCTCCATTCGCCAGTGGCGTCGTACTTAGCGGCCAGCTCGCGCCAGGTGGCCAGCTCGTGCTTGATCAAGTGATCGATCACCTTTTGTGCTCCCTTCTGTTGATTGTCCGTGCATTTCTTGCAGCCGTTCTCGATGGCTTCCTGCAAGTGGTCTGTAAGCAGAAATAGAGATGGTTTTATATTTATCATATTATGAAGCCATTGTTTACATGTTCAAACGGTTGAACTAGATGAAATTTGACAAATATGTGGACCAAGTATTGGAACTGCTGGAGTATGTTGCAGTTTAGTGGTCAGATCTCAAAATTAATAATTTCATGATTTGACCGGCCATTTCATGAAATGCAGCTATTTTAGCTAAATAAATAGTTACGTTGTTCACCAGATCATTGTTGTGGCTCAATGTTTTCCTGTTTTCTACTACAAAATATGTTTTTTTCCGTCCAAAATACTAATTTTTAAATAAAATATGCTCTTTTGGGTGTTATTAAATAAAAACTATTATGAAGATGGCGGGGTCTGTGTTCACTGGCTTCGTTCGTTCGCTAGACTCCGCCATTCCTTTTTAATGTAACCTGTCCGAATCGGGGTGCGGGGTGTTATTTTCACTTTTTTATTATGATTATTACTTTTTTATCATGATTATTTTTACTGTGCTTTTGCGTACAGTATTGTTCGGTCTACACTGTCCTTACATAATTATGAAAACTGTAATATGGAAATATTGTAAGGCAAATCATTTTTTTAAAAGCTGCCGGTTCTTGCCGGTTCTTCCCCATAGGAAACAACCAATTTGGAACCGTGCACTAGCTTCTGACGTTTTATAAGTGCCTATGTAGGCCTATATGAAATAAAAATATTTGAATTTTTAATTTTTTGAAAAACTTTAGGCCACAACTGTACTCTTATCGCACAGACTCTATTCATCATTATACGCTTGGTGTACACCTGCGTTAAGCTTACATAAAAAACTATCGCTTCTATGAAGCTACGCGTGGACTGTTGGCCTAACACACACAAAACCTCAGAAGCATACACCTTGGAGTTCACTTACATTGTTGAGTATTTAAAGTATGTATTATATCCTCATTTAATTAAAATACACTATGTATCTACATCAGGTTTTTCTTATATTCCGGTTCGACAAACAATGCTCAAGATAAAATAAACACATTATTTTCCCCAATGTATATTGAACGGAAGTGAATCGTTCTGTGGTAGAGGACGTGACTCGCCTTCAAAATCACAACAATACGTTTCCTTAGAAGAATAGGTAATTATGACCTCTTGCATTTGATTTCCTACTATGATTGTTTGTTTTATTGCTTCAGTTTAATACAGACAACAATGATTTGTAACTGAAGTTATACATCATATAAAGAACTAGTTTTTGATAGCGGTTCTCTATACAAACTTCGGACCCCCGTTTTATCCACATATGTGACGAATTATACGAAAACCTCTCTTAGTGTTGATTAACATCACAAAAAGAGATCTTGTGCAAAATTTCACACTCCGAAGTATTCCTATTTCGGCATCAATTTTTTCGGCACTAAAAGTTTCGGCAACCAAGCTATTCCTCTTTCCATGTTAGCTTGGTGCCGAATCTGGAAACAACATACCAAAAACAACTATTGGTGCCGAAAGAGGAATAGCTTGGATGCCGAAAAAATTGGTGTCGAAACAGGATTACTTCCATGCTCCTAGTCTCAGTAATTTCAGCTGTGCGTTGATATGTCAGTCAGTCAGTTTATCTTTTTATATATATAGACAGACATACAGTTAGTATAATAGTAACTTTATGTAATACTGTAGGTATTACTAATTGTAAGTGGTATAAAGAAATCGATATATATTTATGAAAATAGCTAGGTAGCTTTTGAGAGTGGCTTCACCCAAGCTAAAGTAGAAAATTATCCGAATGAAACGTTCTCCTAGGATAAAAAGATATTTCAACGAATTCTATGTGATATTCCAGGCATTATTGTTTACCTATGAACCAAACCTCTAAGGGCTGATTTCATCATTCAATATAAAAACTTAGTTCAACTAAACTGAGTTCAGCGTAATCTAGTTTAAAGACCCGTGTCGTAAACATGGGCGATAACAAAAGAATTGAAACTGAGTTTAGCGTAAACTAGGTTCAAGTCACCGCGGTGAAATGCAAAATGAAAATGTTAAACTGCGTTTTGTTTGAACGAATCGCGATTAGTTTATTGGTGAATTTGGCTCTAAATCTATTCGACCGTTCGAGCGTGAAGTAGTAACAAACATGCACTCAGGACCAACGCTATGCGCGGAAAATTACTTGCACAGTGTCACTAGTTTAACTTTAACGGTGTGCATTTAGTCGTGTAGATGGAGAACTTTAATGTGGGTATTATTACGTAGCGGCATGGGCGCGGGGCGCGGCAGCCCGTGACGGGTGCCCGTGCGGCGACCCGTGACGGGTGCCCGTGCGGCGACGGGCAACCTTTGCATGGGACCACGCGTGCGCCCGCTTAACGCAGCGTTGGCCCTTATTCGATCACATTTATAAACTTTCGCCTATATAACATTCATCATCAACATCATTTGGATCAACCACAGTCGGAGATAGGCCTCCCCCAAGTGTCGCCACAATGAACGGTCCTGTGTGTCTTGCATCCACCGGATTCCGGCAACCTTTACCAGGTCATCGGTCCACCTTGTAGGAGGCCTTCCAACGCTATGTCTTCCGGTACGTGGCCGCCATTCCAGAACCTTCCGGCCCCAACGACCATCCGTTCATATAACATTAGTATGACAATTTATTTGACGTTGGCAAAGTTAGACTTCTTCACAACAACTCTATTAGATGTTTCTCAATACTCATCTCCATTATAGCCATGTCATATTAACACGCGATGGTTTATTTATTCCTTAGGCTTACCACGAGCTCTAAAAACGATCCATTTTACGACCTAAACTGAACTGCTAAAGGGATGGAGTTTTATAGGGTGTATAGCTCCATGCCACTTTTATGCTTGCACGACTCTCCGCCCAAGGGCGGGAGATGTCATTGGATGATTTTACAAAACAAAAAAAAAAAAAACTCGTCATGGTAAGATGTTATTGTTCTGCAAGATAAATTGGGCATTTTCTGATTACCAGTAGTGGCAGTGTTTGTAGACATAACAATCTCTGTAACACAATTTGCTTATAAATACTGCTTATGGTTGCGTTGTCACCTCTTGGTTCATGTGTCAATGAGTGTAATGATAAATACTCTATTGAGAAAATTACACCTCCGAG
Source organism: Leucania comma (assembly GCA_958295575.1). NCBI lineage: Eukaryota > Metazoa > Arthropoda > Insecta > Lepidoptera > Noctuidae > Leucania > Leucania comma. Next base: position 11,251,444 of record OY282480.1, on the reverse strand, counting down.
GTAAGAAGTTAATTACTGCTTCTTCTAGGAACACGTGTGTAACAGACATGTGCTTATGATTATTTTATATGTCCCAGTTGTCCATCTTCATGAAAATAAGCTACTCGAAGTACTAATACTGAGCAGACGAAGTTGTGGGCACCAGCTAGTATCATTATAAATTATAGCCCATGTCGTCGCCCCCGGAAATAAGTCGGTAATCGCGAAAATTTGTTATTCATTACCGAATTATTGTCCGGGGAATAGAGTCGGTAATCGAAAAACATTTTTTTTACTTATAGCCCGGGGGCGTCGATGTGTTATTTTGATGTATACCTAAGCTATATTATTGTAAAGTTTCATGAAAATCTATTCAGTAGTTTTTGCGTGAAAGAGTAACAAATATCGTACATAGAAACTTTCACATTTATTATATTTGTAGGATATCCTAGTTTGTGGTTCTTCTTTATAAGTTCAGCCAAAAAACATCTAAAGCTGAATATTAAATAATTTCAACGGAAAATCCTACTATTATTATTTTTTGCTTGTGTAATTATTTAAAATGTTTATAAGTACACTAGTGTCCCGCCCCAGCTTTGCACGTGCAATGGTGATATTAAATAAATTATGCATGTATTATACATATAATCCTCCATCTTGAATCATTCTATCTCATTTCTATCTATTAAAAAAACGCATCAAAATCCGTTGTGAAGTTTGAAAGATCTAGGAACAGACAACGGGAAGTGACTTTGTTTTATACTGTGTACCGACTATAATTAATTAAGTATGTAAATCAAGATATCTTACAATTACTCATATAAAATTACTCGGAAGTGCTATTTTTTACTAAGCTCAACATTTTACGGAATTCTTTCATATTATATAGGTATATATAATTTATTCACATGATTCACATTTTTTTTTTTTTTTTTTTGTAAGTTTTTGTGGCGCTCAAATTAGTCGCAACGTGTCGCGTGACGGCAGCGCGGTTGAAGCGCCATTGCCGCGCTACAACCGCGCTGCGGCCGCGCGTCATGTTCTTAAATCAAATTATTGTCACTATTGGAAACTGATGTTTTTCATCATATTTCAGCCGTTATCCCGGTTGATTTGTGGTCGGGACAGCATTTTTTCTTTTTCCTATATATAATTTCTTTTTTACTTTTAGACTGAAAATATAACTAATTAAAAGCAGGAGGTACATAACCTTCGATTTTCAGACCCTTTAAAAGTCTATCCGCGATATTCCCAAAAGTGTATTGTTCTAATTAAGTGATTGATTGTTTGATTTTATTTATTTACTTATTTAAGTAGGGTTTTCCTTAAATAAATGCATATTTTTAGGGAGGTATTAGTTGGTATATAATATGTTAGTATCTGGTAGAGATGTACGGAGTTTGACAATGGAACTCTTCTATAACTAACAGCAAATGACCAGGGTTTACTTCGATTATATGTCTATGTATTGTTTACATAATTTCATAATATAACATCGCGTTACTCTTTGCAGGGGTATGCGGATATGTACAGTTTACATTGGTACACCCTCATTTCACATACGGCACCTATGTGTTGATTGAGTCATTATGAGCATTTTCTCATTACTGTACCTTGCCTTAGAACTTCTGTTATTTAACATTTAATAAAACGTACTTTAGTCATCATAATTTTCTACAAATTATATAAAATAGTGCTAAATAACTCTAATTTTGAAAGTTGTTGGCCAAAAAATAATGTAGTGACCAAAAGTTTTTTCATTGAACATAGTTATATTTTTTTTTTGTAAAAAAAATATTTTTCTAACCTTGCCCCACATTTATTTCAGTTTAATTAAGAATTTCAGCATACATTTTTGATAATATCTTAGCGATTTTGTACTCGTAATTATTTGAAAGTGAGTCACTTGTTAAGATGCGCATTACATTGCTTAACACTATCCTTCTATTTTTGTTTTTGTGATAGAGTGTGCACACTTGAATTCTATTTTTAGATTCATTATGAAACATCATTATTTTGCTTTATTTTGTTTTGTAGCCACAATCAGAAGATAACATTAAAACAAGCTCAGTTTTTATAGCTAAAAACTGTCTATGTTTATCCTATATGAACAGGTTTTAGTATAATATAAAATAAATGTCAGCCAGACAGTTGCAAGGTTTTTTAGACAGAGTTGTTTCTGCGGTCCAAAAAATTATATAGGGTGACTGGTAATTAGTGAACGATACTTAAACAAGTGATTCTATTCATGATAACAAACAACTTTTACTATGTGATCAAAGCTGAAATAGCGAAAAATATCAGTCAAATTCAGTACATTTTTTGACCAGTTAGGCGAACATAAATGTACTGACCAGCAGATTTTGACCTTATATAATGAAAGCAAAAAAAATAATAAAAATACGAGTATAAAAAAAAATACCTTACTCCTTCAACTCTCACTACTATAATCTTCGATATAAAACATATTATTAAATATATACAAGATTAACTTATAAACATACCTTTGAGCTCCTTGCCCTCAGGAGTGCACTTTCCCCTGTCCAAGATGCAGTTGACGTAGGCATCCAGTAGACGCTTGTTGGAGAGGATCTCATCCAAGTCGATGTTATCGTACTTGTCAGTGTATTTATCTTCGGCGATGACAGCCGCCACCATCAGGCACATTAGTAGCACGAACTTCATGATGCACTGGAAAATATAGGAAGAATAAAATAAAATAATAATGGAGTGTTTGACTGTGAACATCTCTTGCAATGGGCGCTCCTTATACTCCTCATATTGATGCTATGTGGTTGAATGGAAGGCAAAAAGAGAAGAACTAAGGTACAAAATTAATTTGACGTTTATAGGAAACATTGAAAAGTAAGCAAATTTCATTTGATACAAACCAGGTCCCTGATAGGAGGCCATCGGCAAATATAACGATCTTGAAAACAAACTATCAGGCCCTACTCATCCCAAAATTCTGAAAGGTCACCATCGTTATTGATCCAGTGGTTTAAACTGGTTTTAGTCATTGGGGTTTCTTTGTTAATGAAATTAAAAGAAGAGAAGAGCCGAAGAATTTTACTCAGATTAGCTTTTAAAAAATAAACACACTGAAACTGTAGCCCTGGAGCGGAGAGGTCGTCATCAAAGATCATATTAATGATCTTGTCACTCAGAAAGAAGACCATCTTAACAAACTTGATGGCTTTAATGATGCCCGAGTTGCGAGATAGTTTAAAACAAGTTACTGTAGCCCTGGAGCGCAAAGGGCAACGGAAAGAATATAGGTGGGTTTCAGTTAAGGGAGAACTTAACTAAAAGCCACTAATCTTCCGTCAGTTGCTCCACCCAGAGAAGAAGAATCGTATGATGATTTCACGATTTCAAAAACAATGCCTCCAAAGGAGATTTAGTTTTCTAAGCAGCTTATTTACACAAATGCACAAACTACAACATGATAAATTCAAAAACTATGCAGGAAGCCAAAAAAAAAGGTACCACTTTTTAAGAAAACACCATACAGACAGGACTTACAAAATTTTTTGAATCGTTCTTTGATACAGAATTTTGACAAATGAAAACAATTTTTCCACAATTATTAAATTTTAGATTTTAGTAGAATAATATAAAATTAACTTGACCTACCGTTTACTTCTCGAGTATATACGTAAGTAATCGCAAGTGGCCGAGTGACTTATGATGTACGTCGTAATGATATGTCTCTTTATATAGTCGCTAGCGGTGTACCTAAAACATCTAATTTGCCCCTGGTTGGTTCATTATTTTATCTGTCTTCGATGCATAACCTGCGTACTTGTTATACAGGACGTTCCGTTTTCTTTGTTTATGTTTTGATTTTACGTTATTTCCACGAATTAAAGTTTGTCTTCAGTTTTGGAGTTGGGTGCGGATTTTTTGTTTCTTCTCTCGTGCAGTGCTCTTATTTTAGTTGGTATTTTCCATGTACGTAATAATAATGTTTATATTTGTTTTTTAGGAAACTAAACATTCACTGTTTGTGTTTAGTTTGTAAATTCTTTACAGAGCCGGCTCCAGTTTTCGTTTTTTTTTTATCGTAGGTAAAATCATCCAATGACAAATCCCGCCGGACGGGGGGAGAGATAGTGTCTGATTGGACGGGGCGGGAGATAGTGTCAGACTCTTACTGAATAAAAACCTGGAGAAAAACCCGGGGCACTTGAACGAAGACAATGAAGGAATATGTTCCTTCATTGCCTTCGTTCCAGTGCCCCGGGGTTCACTTCCAGGGCCCCGGGGTTCCAGTCATCAGTACGCCCGTGTGCAACAACCCTTGCCGCCGCTTAATTTTTTTTTTGTGGTTGGAAAATCATCTAATGACATCTCCCGCCCTTGGGCGGAGCGGAAACCCTCCAGTGTCAGACACTTTTACTGAATAAAAACCCACTCCTGTTCCTCTATTGCTCTAAATACCAGGTGTGCGCGGGAATTGCATGACTTTTCCACCATCTCCGTTCTATCATTGGACAACCCGACGTACGGCGAATATCCACTCTTAAGTTGTTGAATCTTCTACCGTCCAGACTAAGCGTTTTGCCTCGTCGTTTATAACGCGTACATCGATGGGCTGGAACAGTTTGCGTGCTGCATTCTTCCCATCCAATTATAATTTAGGTATCTTCAAGGGTAGTGTGGATAGGCTCTTAATAAACTAGTGCGCCTCACATCAGCGATTGCATCTCTGCTTACCATCAGGTAGGATCGCAGTCAAGCACTAGTTTATACAAATTAAGAAAAAATAGATTTTTAATTATAATGCTTGCTAGTCTTAGACAAAGTAATCTTTCACGCTGGGCCTTCGTACAGGCCATGGTCCATAGCGAGGAGTGGCAGCGGGTCGCCTCCTTCTGCGAAGCAGTAATGCTAGGTCAAGGAAATGTCAGCAAACCGTAGGGGCCCAACAGGGTCGAAGCCTACTGGGGCCATGGGTTAACTAAAAGTGAACCTCGGGGCCCTAAAACGAAGGCAAAGAAGGAACAAAAGTTGGTTTTTAGTCAGTAAAATTTTGACACTATCTCTCGCTTCGCCCAAGGGCGGGAGATGTCATTTTATGATTTTTCCACTTAAAAAAAGTCCTAGACAAAGTAATGTGCATGTAAATACTTTACTTAAGTTTTATTTTTAATTATAACCTTAATTATAAATTCAGTGGTAATTGTTCATTATATTTGGAACTTGGTTTTGAAAACATTGACACGTTTTTGTCACTGTTTAGCATAACAATAAGATATGAATAAATTGGACGACTGGATAATATTAACCCTGAGCTTGCATACAAAAATTTGCCAGTGGTGAGAATCGGTGACTAAGAACGCTATCTTGACCTCACTGAAGTATAACTGGATAAACTTGAGCGTCTCCAACATTATTGTATAAGGTTCATATTTGGTTTACGCAAATATGATCATGTTTCTGAGTTCCGTGTTAAACTCAAGTGGTTGCCAATTCGCCTTCGCCGGAATGCTCATATTCTTTCCCTCTTGTATAATGTGCTATTTTCCCTTTTCACCCCTCTTTATCTCAAGAACCGTTTTGAATTACTTTGTGACTCACATACGAAATCTCTTAGGTCATCAGATAATTTGAAACTTAAAATGCCGATGCATTCCACTACGTTTTTAGATAAATCCTTTACTGTTCAAGCTTGTCGTCTGTGGAATGCATTGCCTGTATCAATTAAACGCGCGCAATCAGTTCATATTTTCAAAACGCTTGTGAAGGAATATTACTTGTCCTTGTAGAGTTATGTTTCGTTTATATCTGTATCAATAGGGAATATGCATGCACTTTTTTTTATTTTTTTAAACGTTACTACTAGTTATTACATTACCAAAAATAAATATAACACATTCAAAATATAATCCATTGAGCTAGAAAAAAATTATTAAAGTCCTTATCATTTTCGCGCGATTGAAACGTGGCCATTTTGGCGCGCTTATTCTGTGACGTCAGATTACACGAGTTTGTTATCAACAACAAAGCGTTTCGCTCTTAAAGTTAAAAAAGTGACTGATTAAATCAATCGATTACCATGGAAAAGCACAAAAAAGATTACTATAAATATTGTGTCGTACCCATGTGCGAAAATAACAACAAAACGGCATCTGAAAAAATATATTTCCTTATGCCGAAAGATGAAGATATGAGGAAAAAGTGGTGTAGGGCAATGAGAAGAAACAATGTATCATCTTTGAGCCGTTTATACTGTTGTGAAGATCATTTTAACGTAAGTAAAGAGATTAAAAAAGTGATATAGGTACCTCTAAGAATCATTTTTACTTAGTGTACTTGTTTTGTTTACATACTTTGACGAAAACATGCGTTTTACTTGCACGTATCCAATGGCTGAATCTCAAAATGATTCTCATTCAGATCTGACAAAAACAATAAAAATAGCTGCATATTTTAGGTTATGTTTGTTATATTTACAAAACTATGAAAATAATCATGTATTAAGTGATATAGTTACTTATTTACCTCGCAGCTTTTACTCCTCTGAGTTCAGCAGATGTAAAATCTAAATTAGTTGCAAAATATGTGGACATCATGAACACGTCTATTCTAGGCAGATTGTCTGATTGCGCTTTGACAAAACCGGCTTCAGTCATTGTGCTAAATCTTTCTTCGTAAAGATTTAATACTTTTAACTCAGAATAATATGCAAAAACCATGAAACAATATAACTATTCACCAGAAACCATCTAAACAATTTGTTGACAGACCACGTCAGAGTGTAAGATGTCGTCACAACTTTGTCTGCCAATAGCGTTGCGTTTTGTAAATTTGCGAGGGAATTACAAAAAGGCTACTTTTTGATGATTAAATTTTACTATTAAATTATGAAAAAAATAAAAAATAGTTGTGTAGGTATGTTTTTTTAGTAGTAAAGAATACGAATAAAAATATTTTATTCAATTTGGGGTCACGTGCATATTCCCTATTGTAGTCGTCACTTGTTTCTTGCCTATATTTTAGTATGTATGTATTTATGTATTTAGCTAGTTTTAAGTATGTACTTTTTTTTCACTTATTTGTTTAACTTTTTTTTGTTACGCACCAAGTGCCACCCCACTTTATGTCCAGGCAATCTCTTTCCATCCCAGGTTGCCTGGAAGAGATCGCAGATAGCGATAAGGCCGCACATTATATGTGTTTATTTAAGTCTCAAAAATGTATAATCATTTTATCTTGGTGTACAATAAAGTATATATAAATAAATAAATAAATAACGGCGAAAAAGTTCGCGTCACACATACATCACGAGATGCACCCTAAACATAGGGCCTGATTCATTGGCGAATCTGGAAAATACCCTAGGGGTGTTTTTATTATTATGCTTTGCTCCGCATGCTTATGTCATTTTATACAAGTGTTTATTGTAATGCGGGGAATAAGCTCGCGGGATGCATGCGGTGCGGGCCAATTCCGCATGCGTGATGACATGCATGTCAATAAAAACACCCTAAGTGTTTGATTACGGAGACGCGGCGCGTTGCGCGGCGTGTCGGACGGTCCGTCGTACATTGCCATATCTTTGTGTTTGCGCGAGCGATGACGCGGCCCGCTGCTGCAATGTTCGACGAAACGCCTAACGCACCGCGCAACGCGCCGCGTCTCCGTAAACACGGCCTAAGCGAAAAAAAAAAACAGAGGAGGTAAAACTTAAGCGAGTTTTGTGATTGATTCTGATATTGATCAAATAAATACCTATAGTACATTTTGAAACTGTCAGTCCGTTTTTGTTCCGGCAAAAATTGCAATAATTTATTTATTTTAAGAAGTACTTAAAAACTTTTTCGAGATGGAGTACCTAATTGAGCTCGTTAGGCTCGGTCGCGCATATTATTGGTTCTCTGAGTTGCTGACGATTCAGCTTACCCTGTATATTTAGAAATTAAGGTTTTGCGTACGTATGCGACTTAGGTATATATTCAATGTGCAACTCGTTTAGCTAATTTTATGTAATAATAAAATATTTTAATCATATTATCTGATTTAAATGATTATTTCTTTTGTGTGATGAAATATTTAAAAAATCTTTTTTTTTTAATTCTTTATTTTAATAATTTGACATTTATTGCGTTTTTATTAACGACTTTTGACGACATTAATGATTAAAGTGTGTATTGTAATTTTGTGTTTGAAAATAAGTATAATGTAATCTATTAATTTAATATTATAATTTCAGTTCATTTCAATCTTAGAATAAAGACTGGTTTCCGTAATAAATGAAATTTTTTCTTATTTTATTTTATAAGGTCCAACTCTATTCACTTCAGGTCTCTAGGTCTACCTGGCTTTCTAAATCTCTTAAAGTGACCTGAAATAATAGATACTAAGCTCACTTCACTATTGCTAACCACTGCAACCGCGGAAACCTAAAATCAACAATGACGACCGTCGCGACAAGCACCGACGCAATAAGTTGACTGGTGTCAAAGACATTTTCAATTGTCTTGGGCCCGTGTTTGCAGGTCATACAAATATTTATTTTGTCGATTGCTCACTACTGCATCAAGCGTGATAAGCAATGATGCGCTCGTTGCGTCGAAGCACAGCTTCAAAGTCTTGAGCATCGAAGCCATGGTGCTAGCTTGTCGGTCTAACGGTTGCATTTCGGTGAGTGTGCTTCGGAGTTGTATAAATTAATTCCGCCAAGCCCGTTCCATCATCGAACCACTAGACGTACAGAGATGCGCCACCAGTACATGGTGTACATCTCACCCACACGCACAAAACGTTTTGCAACAGAACACCTTCATTGTGTGTACAGCTAAGGAGTGGAATTCCTATGAATAGGGGTCTTTAAATCAAGAGTGAATAGGTTACTTCTAGGTAAGCGTGCTCCATCATCGATTGCATCGTCGCTTACCATCAGGTGAGATAGTAATCAAACACGAGCTTATCCATAATAAAAAAAGCGTCCCACTTGATTCCTCGTTTTGTATTTCACGCATGTTTGCTGTCGTATTCATTAATGTACAAGTTACTAATTAGTAAACAATACAATTTACGATGACAGATGTCTATTATATCATCGTTATATACTTGTAAGTCTCATCAAGAATTCTTACAACATTCAAATAGTCAGAAAATTATTTTGAGAGCATACTGTATATAAAGATTATGTTCAGGGGAAACACTCGCTGGGTCTTCTACGATCGTTATGTACCCTTGAAAATATGTGTATAGTTTGTTAGTTTTGATTTTTCTCATGGCTATCAGATCAGCTCGTTAAAATCCTTTAAAATTAATATAGCTTCTCTTGTAACAATAAAAAAGTCGGTAATCAAACGGCCATGTGTTTTTTTTTTCTCATAAAAATATTTTCATACCTCCGAATTCTGATTTAAGCATTGTCGTCGAACCTGCGAAATTCTTCCATGCTTTTAGTACTTTTTTTTTTCAACATTACTATTTTGGAGTACAAAAATGTTTTGTTCTATAAAACTTATGTTAGAAAAGTTAATTTTGTTATTATTAAGTTATTTAGTTCGATTTATATGTGTCACTTTTGATACAAGAGGATCTGAGATTTTCGCAGTTGCTAGTTCTAAAGGCACGGTCGAACCCCCAGGACCCGGTAAGGGCTTGTTCTGCAACAACCAGCTCTGCCAGCTGAAGTGCATTGTGCTAACAAAGATCATTTTCTGTTTTCGTGATGACTTAAGAGTTCGTGGCTGCCAGACTTTCGTAATTTTATAAAAACTGGTACTTTGTCAGTGCATCCCTCTAGCACAGATAGGTATTATGCTCTAATTATAATTATGAAGTTTCAGTTATGGTGGCTTTGGCACCCAAGGTGTGTAATTTAGCAGCCTAAATTCGTTAAATTATACTTAAAGCAAAAAAAAATGTTATTCTGGACGGTGTTGGTAATCATGATTCATTGCAGACAACCTCTCGCCAGACACCCTTAAACTTCAATAAAATGTAACTAATAAAGCTAATTTTGTATATGATTATTCTGTAATTGTAAACAAATGTTTCTTAAGCAGCCAGACGGTTTTGATTGTTCAAACACTCAGCCAGAAAACTTTAAAGGTACGATTTCGGGGAATCTGTGGGTTTTTTTATGCGAAGATGAAATTGCGCACAAGCCTTAGTTTTATTTTGTATGTAAAATTTTATTTCTTAGACCCATTTATACATGGCATGGCAAAACTACCCTCATAAAACTGTTTAGGGGGTTTTAAAGGTTGTATGGGAGAATCTTATTCCTTGGGCTTATAAACTTGAAATTTGGCACAATTTCAAATATAAAAAACGGTAATTTAAAAAACTAAAAAACCCGACTGCTTTTCTGAGCATTCATGAAAAAGCCCTAAAACAAGTAAAATCTGGCAGTCGGGACCCATTCTAGAATTGAGAGCACATACCTATATTACATTGCAGATTACTCCAATCTATTGACTAGACGGTTGACTTTCTAGAATGGGTCCCGACTGCCAGATTTTACTTGTTTTAGGGCTTTTTCATGAATGCTCAGAAAAGCAGTCGGGTTTTTTAGTTTTTTAAATTACCGTTTTTTATTTTTATTTTTTTAGTTTTATTTTATTACGATATCAGTTTCAAAGTAAATACGAATCTAAAGACACCTCTCAAACTAAAATCCATCGAGCCGTTCAGGTCGCAGAGCGTGCCAAACATTTGAATTTGGCGCCAAAAATCCGCCATTTTGTTTTTTTTTTTATTTTGATATACCCAGTGTCACTCTCACAGTAAATACGAATCTAACGACACCTCTCAAGCTAAAATCCATCAAGCCGTTCAGGCTGCAGAGCGTGCCAAACAATTATACATACATACATACATACATACATACATACATACATACATACTCTCGAAAAACATAACCCTCCTTCTGGCGCAGTCGGGTAAAAAATGATAAATAGCCCGACTGGTATCATGGTTTTTCCAAACTATTTTTAAAATACGCTTTAACCTTGTTACAGACAGAGGGAATAATTATTTTTACCATCATGTTTTACAGGCTGTAATTTAAAAATCGCGTTCTCAGTATTTTATTATTATACCATGGCTGTTTGTTGACATTTCATTTCTTCATTGAATGTTCAAAGATAATTTTACAAAAAATATTTCATAAATCATCCCTGTATTTAAAGTGTGCACTTCCATGTGCTAAATTGTTCTGTTAAAAGGTTCAGGTGTGTTAAAGGTTTTATGAAAACATTCTCACGAAATAAGTCGCTGGCAAAGTGCAAGAGAATGTCTAAAAATTCAAACGATTTGGGAATTTTTGAACGAATTATAAAATCTGTTGCTGGCAACGCGAATTTCAGTTGTCACTCACTTGTCAAAAGCCGGTACGATACAGTTTGATGCTTTTATGTTATTTATTTTTCTTAGTTAGTAGTTTTATCATTAAAGAGACCGAAATAGGTTATACATGAAAATCTTTTACATTTTTTTATTGTTCAAAAGTTCCCCTAATAATATGAAATCTTAAAAAACAACTTATATTCGGTACGTTTTATAAGGTTTCATCAGTAAACAATGATCAAGACCTTTTAATCAACCTTGATTATTTCACCAGTGTCGACTACACCAGATTTCGTTGTACCCTAATAATTACCCAAGTCGTTTGACTTTTTAGACAGATTCTGGTAACTTATATTTTAACAGTTCAACAATCATTATCTTCGATAGAATATCATTTCCTAGCGTCAATGTTGTCTTCTAGCTCAATGCAGTGAATGTGCTAATGATGCAAATGACCGCAATACTATTCTTCAAATGTAACTGTTACATCTTATAATGTTGTCATCGAGGAATGATGAACTAGCTACGTGGTACATATTAACAAGTCGAGAATTAACTTGCAAATAAATAACATCACTAACCTTTGTTGTCATTTATTTCCTATTTCATAGAATTGATTAGAGAATCTAGAATCAGTACTGGGAAAATTTATGTAATAGACTGTGTTTTACAATATAGGTCGTAGTTATTAGGCCTCAGTCGGTATTTACCTACCCATTAGATGTAAATATTACTCGTATATGTACTCGGAACTAATATTTCCATGAGAATTTTCGTTTGGCCCTCACCACTAATGCAATATGATTTAGTTTGGTTTTAGAGTTCATAGTATTTAACAATTGTTCCACAGTATGTTTTATTTAACAATTACTAGATACATACTATAGGTATTTAAACCAGGGTAGACCGCCTCCAGCCACCGGGACCCCGACTCCGACTTCCGTAGGCGTGGAGTAATGGGTAGCTCGCCGTCCAGACGGAACCCGAATCGTAGACGGCGCGTAGTGTTTCACGCATGTCTCAAACAGATATCAGCAAAACCGTAGGGACCCAGCAGGGCCGAAGCCTACTTGAGCCATGAGTTGACTTTCAAATGAAAAAAAAAATATGGTTGCCGGCAGTAAAACGGATTTATTTACGGTATTATAATAATAAAAATCATTAACAAAACCCTTTCATTCAGTTCATCTAACCCTATTGAAGAGAAACGAATTTCGCGAAACGCTTTGGTGACCCATAACTTATGCGTCATGCAATACTGCCAATAGTGCTAATGCATGCAATACTACCAGTATAGACACGCTTATGGCCCCTAAGCGTGTCTATACTGGCAGTATTGCATGCATAGCTTATTCCCGCTTATTCTCTGTCTTAGGTAGATCTTTTGGGCACCAGTTGGCAGCGAAGCGTAGGATTTTTTCGACGACATATTTTAGATTGCTTTTAATTTTAATTAGTAAAAGGATTTTATAATGTTTTTGTTTTATTGTATCTCTGTATATTTATATTATTTTACTGTATGCGTGTTTGAACGATTTGAATGAAATATTGTGTGTACATTTGAGTGAGTCCCTAGATGGTTTAAAACTTTTGGGCAAGGTAACGTCTGACGTGACCGCTAGTATAGGTATAATTATAATCCATAGTATTTTTTATATTATATATGTTATCGAAAATCTATTAAATACCTGGGCAATATATAGAATACGGTTTAAAGTAAGGCTTTTATTTTCAGGTGGTGATAAAAAAATGACCCTAACCTAACCTGTCCGTGTCGGGATGCCCTAAAATTACATCACCTCCTTCCCTGCTCTCGCCTTACATACACATTACCTGCAAGGCATTCGGTATTTTATAGAATACCTGAATTATACAGATTTCCGATAAGATATAGATTTAAATAAGTAACATATTATTAACATTTCTGATACCAGGAAGAAGTTTAAGGAGCTATTGTTTATATACTGTACACGTAAATTATTACCTACAACAACAGCCATACGTCAGATTTGAACGTCATCATAGAAGTCTAAGAGGAAAAACCTAACGTTAGATTTGATGAAGGTAAGTTTTTACTCAACATGAATAATAATATAATGAACCAGTGCAAGGCCATCGCTTGAGTTATATTTAGAAAACTAAAAATTTCCAGTTTTTTAAACCTAATTTTATCTAATACTAGTTTGGTCCGCGGCGTTGCTCACGTTCACTGACTACTCAATTTTACTCTACCCAACTCTATCCTACTCTGCCCTACCGCTTAATTATCTTAATTTTTAGGGTTCCGTATCGCAAAAGGAAAAACGTAACACTTTGTTGTCTGTCTGTGTGTCAAAAAAAAACTTTTTTTGATTCAAAAAAATCTTCGTGAGTCCGACTGGATTTCTTTTTAACCCCCGACGGAAAAGAGGGGTGTTATAAGTTTGACGTGTCTATCTGTCTGTGTGTCTGTTCATGTCACTGTAGCTCCTACACGAAAGGACCGATTTTGATGCGGTTTTTTTGTTTGAATGGTGACGTAATCGTGATGATGATTAGCTACAATTGCAGATCTGTGCAGGTGTTCATGGTCATCAGCTCGTTTGTTAACTGCGGTAGGGTTTATAAACACTTGATGTGTATTTACTTTTTTTATTTTAAACACAATTATGTTTGATCTAATATTTGAAATACTCGTGTACAATCTGGTGCCATTGAGCTGGTCTGATGATGGAGCGCGAAGCTCGAAGACCCAGGATTGCTTATTAACATCGTAAACCTATTGAGTTTGGGCTCATTAGATTCGCCTTAACCAGTGCTATACATTTCATGACAAGTACCTGATGCTAGAACTGGGAGGTGGTTTATGGAACTTTGGAATGCCTATTAGTAAAACCATCAAGTTTGGGCTCATCAGATTCATCTTGGCCAGTTCTATAAATTTCTCATGATGACAAGAACCTGATGCTAGAACTGGGAGATGGCAGATAGAACTTTGGAATGCCTACTAGTAAACCCATCGGGTTTGGGCTCATTAGATTCGTCTTGACAAGTTCTATACATTTCATATTGATGACAAGGATTGTCGGGGTTTTTTACCCGACTGCGCCAGAAGGAGGGTTATGTTTTTCGAGAGTATGTATGTATGTAAGTATGTATGTATGTATGTATGTATGTATGTATGTATGTATGTATAATTGTTTGGCACGCTCTGCAGCCTGAACGGCTCGATGGATTTTAGCTTGAGAGGTGTCGTTAGATTCGTATTTACTGTGAGAGTGACACTGGGTATATCAAAATAAAAAAAAGCAAAATGGCGGATTTTTAGCGCCAAATTCAAATGTTTGGCACGCTCTGCGACCTGAACGGCTCGATGGATTTTAGTTTGAGAGGTGTCTTTAGATTTGTAATTACTTTGAAAGTGATATCGTAATAAAATAATCCTAAAAAAATAAAAAACGGTAATTTAAAAAACTAAAAAACCCGACTGCTTTTCTGAGCATTCATGAAAAAGCCCTAAAACAAGAAAATCTGGCAGTCGGGACCCATTCTAGAAAGTCAACCGTCTAGTCAATAGATTGGAGTAATCTGCAATGTAATATAGGTATGTGCTCTCAATTCTAGAATGGGTCCCGACTGCCAGATTTTCTTGTTTTAGGGCTTTTTCATGAATGCTCAGAAAAGCAGTCGGGTTTTTTAGTTTTTTAAATTACCGTTTTTTTTTAATTTTCAGTTTTCTAACAACCTTCTATGAAGTATTAGAAAACATAAAAAACTGGGCAAGTGCGAGTCGGACTCGCACACTTTCCGAGTAAACTAACTTATGTAAATAGTTAAATTAACGAATCGAGTCATTTTTCGAAAAAAGTTTTTTTTTTCTGGTGACGTTATTACAAATTTACAGTTTTCAGATTTATTCCTATACTTCAGCTATGAGACCTTGCTTCATGCCAAATTTCAGGGTTCTAGGTCAACGGGAAATACCCTATGAATTTTGATTCCCTTAAGAGTATCGAAATATACGTTTTTTGCGACATAAACGGCCGTATCTTTTTTTATCTTTAACTTAGAAGTTTGATTTTTCCACAGCTTCAATGGATCGCAAACTTTAGTATGTTTGCAGCCTCTTGAAACTTGTGAAAAAATCAAAGTTCTAAGTTAACGACCTGTGTATATAGAGTCGCCCCCCCCCCGGTATGAAAGGCAACGAAGGAAAAACAGGAGTGGGTCTTTAGTCAGTAAAAGTCTGACACTATCTCCAGCCCCACACGGAGATTATGATTACACGATTTGCCCACCGAAAAAAACCTTATTATATGGTTTTAATTTCAATTCGATACCTTTACGTGTTCCCGAGATAAAGGGTATTGACAAAAAGACAGACGGACAACAAAGTGATCCTATAAGGGTTCCGTTTTAATCTATCCAAATGTTACATTATGAGTTTTAGCCGTTCACGAAACCAAAAGTTCACTTATACCATAAATAATTCAGAAATAACAAGATAACACCAAGATCTTTAGTCGCCATCACGACTAAAGATCTTGTTGTTATCTTCGATGCTAAGTTTACCTTTCATGATCACATTGTTTCTCTAGCCAAAGAGTCGTTTCGGAGGTTAGGGTTCCTTCTTAGAAATTGGCGTGAGTTTACAAACCGTCAAGTTATCCGACTTCTATATAACACACTTGTTAGAAGTAAGCTTGACTCAAGCTCCTGTGTTTGGAATCCCTTCGAGAAATACTATTCTCTTATGATAGAAAAAGTCCAAAAAGCATTTTTAAGGTATTTCTACAAACGCAAGTTTGGCTACTATCCGTATTTGTATCCAACCAAGTTTCTATTAGGTTGCTTGGGCTTTACTTCACTCCAGGTTAGACGAGCTTTCGATGTCGACTTGCACTATGAAGGCATTAATGATATGCCACCGATATGCCTACTGGTCCCAAATAGTTTAGCGAGTTTACCACCGATTCGAAAAGAAGAAGATGCGGTTTTACCCAGCTCAATTTAGATATTTATCCCAAGAGAATATACTGTCCAGGTGTGTATTTTTAGCTGCTCTTTACGTTCAAGGGCCGCGATACCTTTTTTGAATAATGCCGCAGCGCTAGCATGCTTCAGCCATAGTGGGTCCTGTCCATTTGCTGACATTATTTGAACATAAGGCGCCATCAGTTCTGGACTGGTCCTTATTGGACGGAAAACTACCCATTACTCACCGTCCGTGAGCCCTCACGTTTGCAATAGCTGAGAGTGCTCTACGACTCATGATGACTGCTGATGACCTATGATGATAGATGCCTGAGGAGTACGAGTTGGGAACATTATCTTCCCTCACGCTTTCCACTACCTCCTTCACTTGCATTACTGTTTGACAGAAGAAGGTGACCGCTTCCTATTCTCTCTTGCTCCAGCCGGACGCAAAAGATCGCCCATGTCGATTGCCTTGTTTTACGTTACTGTTAAAATACCGTTTTTACTAGATGGATAATGTACAACCATCAGCACATAATTTAAATACCGATTTTGACCTCATAACGAAGACTGCCATAATGGTGTCGAAAAGTATGGGTTTTCTAATTTTGTTTTAAAACTTTTGGATTACGATATTTCAGCAATTCAGCCATGAGTTTTTTAAGACTACCCTCAAAATACGCTTTACGGAGTGTTAAAGCTTTTATGAAAACATTCTCGCGAACAAAGTCTCGGCCAAAGTGTTATATAGCCAATAAACATAACAATATTTTAGGGTACTGCTTACCCTTAAATATTGTTATGTTTATTGGCAGGTAAAAATATATATTTTCAAGGTTATTTTTTATTGTTTTTTGACGACACAAAACCTAGTCATTCGTATTAGTCCAGAACGCAAATGCATTTGCGTAGCACAGATTTAGTGTGCAATGCATCAGATATTTATGTACAGTCAGGGCTCAAAAGTGCAGTTGCACTCTACCGATAATAAAGTGTCTAGAATTTTTTATTATAGAACAGGCTCAATGGATCATCACTCAGTTCGTTTTCACCATAGAACCTAAAGAATTAAATAAACGAGTTGTAGCCCAGTGGCCCTCTTTTACAAAGAAATTTTATACACTTTAGCATTAGTAGAGTGCAACTGCACTTTTGACCCCAGACCGTACATAGTGTATTCCAGGTCTCTAACGCCCGAGTGCTCAAATGCCACTTAAGTCTGAGGGGCTCCTTAACATGTATTGACATCATAATTATATAAATATAACATTTATTGCGATAGCATGATCTGTAAGAGCCCCTTAAAGTTGAGTAGTGTTTGAATATTCGGGCTTAAGACAAGAATTCGCTAAAACACTAGCCTATCTTGTACCTTTTTATTTATACTTAGATACCTAGTATTCAAATTATATTATTACTGGGTTTTTCTATAAGGAAAATCTTTTGAGCATTAAATTAAACAATAAAAAATGAAGGCGTCAAGCAACATGTAACCGAGATATTAATATATTTGATTGAAAAGAGTGGCCATGGATTTACTTGCAAATTTTTCTCCGTAGACGCTTTGGAATGTGCAATTAGCATCTTTTTTTTGACTGACTGACTTCTTGACAGTTCAAAAGTGCCTGTACATGGTTTATTTGAAATAAATGCTTTGATACTTGATTCTTGAGGGCGCTGATTCTTGGCTTGACTTGACTCATACAGGCCTGCCTAGTTCAGGAGTCAAAGGCATTATAAATTGTATAGACTTTACATTACTATGTAATCATGCTAATAAAAAATATATTATTTATTTTCTTTATTCGTCTAGCAGTTTAGCCATTGAACGAAGGACACGGTTGACTGTCCGCGGGCAAAAGTAGCGGGAAGTGGTGCGACGTACCCTGACAGCTTTCGGAGAGCTACCTTAAAGACAACCACGACCACTCTGGCAAGAGTAAAATGATCAAGAAGAAGAAGAAGACTAGCAGCCTATAGCTTGAAACTTGGTGGTTTAATACCGCCTTTCTTCGAAAAACCCGTAAGCACTGCACCTGATATCTCCCCGGTCATGTCGGCTTTAGAACGCGGCAAATAAAGTTAAACAAAATGGCTGTCATTGCTATGGTTACGCGCAGCCGAAAATCTGCTACTGCGTATTCAAGGTCTATCGCCATTTTGGTTCAATTTATATGCTGCATATTGTACCCGTCCTTTTTGATTATGAAAATAAAGGAACAGAAAGTATAACTGAATTTTAACACTTGAGTACTATAACACGAGTATCTTCGCGTACTTGACTTTATTATGATTGGCCACTGTGACCGCAATTCGTCGGGGGCTTTTTCCTTAAGTTTTTTCCACTCGGGTTACTATTATAAATCCGGATCGACGGAGCGACAGTTGAATGCAGCAGATACAAGAAGCATGGACCGATGGCAACCTTGATGCACCGCGTTGAGCAAACCCGAATGTTGACGACCTCGTTGGCTGTCGTTAGGTGACTATAGAGCATAGAATCGCTACTCCTGGCAGCGACTAGATTTGATGAAGAACAAATAATGCTGTGTTACCTTTTCTTTCAAGATGAGCTGATTGTAAATATTTTGCATCGCACATCATCAACATTTCAACCGGATTCCCGCGAGCCTCATCAAGTCCTTGGTCTACCTTGAGGGAGGCCTACTAACGCTGCATCTTCCTGTGCGCGGTCACTACTCCTGAACTTTTCAGCCCCATCGACCTTCCGTTCTGCGAACATGTGACTTATTGGTAACATAATTACACTATAAATATTTCCTTTTTTTGAGGTAAAGAAGGAGAGTGTCTTTTGCTGATTGGAACCGACACGTATTCATTTACTTGCTCTTTGCGTTCTACGACCACGGCCACTGTTCTAAAAAATAACTGCAGCACGCAGTGACACTTGCGATTAATCTTGCAGCCAATCCTAAGGGTTTTAATACACTATTGTGGGAGGAAGAAATAATTAAATTTTCTTTATTTTTTTCTGTATTACCTAGGTTGTGTATTCGTTTTTTCTAAAGTTATCCAAAATATAGTTTTGGCTGTCAGTCAGCTTCATAATGAAATTATAGAATGATTTTTAATTAGATGAACCAAAGTGACAGCAGTGGACAATACCCAACTGTCAAATAACAATGCCCAACTGTCAAACAACCATTGTTATAGCTGTCACTTTAGTCTATCTAATAAAAAATCATAGTTTAGTCAAATGCTGTTAATTTGTACGAGTAAATGGTAATAATAATACGAGTACGCTTGCCTTTTATGGAAAGTTTTGACAATGTTGTCTGTGTAGTGGCCACCGAAGCGTCTCTGTGGTCTGTGGGTGACTCATTACTACTCATTAACATCTGGGAAGGCGGGTAGGTTTTTAGTCAGTAAGAGTCTGACACTATTTCCCGCTCCGCCCAAGGGCGGGACTTGTCATTGGATGATTTTACTTACAGTAAAAAAAAAAAAAAAACCGGCTGTTGTATAACGATTACAGATACGTATAGAATTAAGAACTCCTTTACAAATATTAGTGATTTTATTGCTATTACAAGTCTTCATTTCAATTTCCTACAATGGCAGCGGGATTCTTCGTAAGAGTGAGCCTATAAAGCAAAGAGCAACTGAAGGAACACGTCTGGGTTCTAGTCAGTAAAAGTCTGAATCTAGAGCGGGAGAAGTTATTTGATAATAATTTCCCGCCTCAAAAAAGGCTTAATTCCTAAGACAGATACTTGAATAGATTCCTCTTTGGTAACTTGAAATAATTCTCATTGATTTGTGGCCTATTTGACTCAAAATCCTTTTTATTTTTTTGTTGTACCGACGCTTGGGTCCTGTGCGTCTCGCATCCATCGCATTCCCACGACTCTCACAAGGGGCCCAAGTCTGCTATGTTTATATATACTTCATTACAACACGATTCCTTTGTCATTTTGCGAAAAGCAGCTAAAAGTTCATAATCTGCAAAATTCATATTGACCGATCATTAGTCGATCAGTGCTCTTTTAGCTGTCAAAGTCAAAGACAAGTGACATTACTGCTTACTGTTTTTATTTAGAGCGGCCGTCAGCCGTCGTTTTCAGTGTTTTGTTGTTGTTGTTGTATCAGTTTTTAGTTTTTGTTATGATATAAGGCAGACATTAATTTATCATCATGTAGGTAAGTACGAGATTACCATTCTATGCTATTTCTTTTAATGGAGTATCAGTGGTTGATCATTGAAAAGTCATAAAGACGCCTTTATATTAGTAGATTAAGAAATTTGTCAAAATCAACAATTATGTAATCAATGATCTATCATTGATTACATAATTGTTGATTTATTTAGTTAGTCTGCTATTACAATAGTGTCAAAATGGTCTACCATTTTGACACTATTGTAATAGCAGACTTGTGTTCCAGATCATCGGTACACTTTGTAGGAGGCCTTCCAATACTGCGTTTTCCGGTGCGCGGTCAATTCATTTTAGATATTTTGACAGTCGATTATTACTGGTAGAATGTCACTTTGTTTATGGGTTATAGTTTTTTTTTTTTTTACGCTTGGAAATGAATGACTCGCGAAAACAATAACGGAAGAAGAACATTTATGTTCCATTAATTGCTCTTTACGTTCTATGATCACAGATTTCCTTTTTAGAAGATGACCCATGGCTCCAGTAAGCTTAAGCTTTATTTCTAGACTTTCAATATAAATGAGTTAGGTTGACTTGTTATTATTAGGTACAATCATGGAAGCAAAAAAACTTGTGTCTTTTGTAACAAGATCACACGATGTTTACTTTTAATAAAAAACATACCTAAGTAGTTAATTAAAATCATATTTAGGATCAGGACCTTGTTTTTAATTAAAGTAAACCCATTGTTAGCCTCATGCGCTTTTTCATTATATTTGAAATGAACAGTGCGCAATGTTTCAGAGTTTTAGAGGCCAAAGTCTATGAAAAGTATGTATGTAATCTCATTACCGGTGATTGCGATCCACCTTATCTAATTACATGCAGTGTGGATACGTTCCTAATTAACGATCCTTTTATTCATCATAACAATTTACGTAATAACCATATTTAGGTTTTAACTAAATATTATTATAATATACACTGGGCCGCAAACAATCCAGCCCGTTAATAATAAAAATATTATGCCTATTGGCGAAAGTTTTGTTACCTCTTCACGAACTAATAGCTGAACGAATTTTGGCGGTAGGTCATGTCCTAGAATAATATTTAAGATACTTTTTATCCCGAGAGTTATTCCCTTCGGATAAATATCTAGTATCATGTGAGCGAAGTTGCTGGTAGTAGGTATTATAATATAATATACACCATGCCAAAAAAGATATGGGTCGCTAAAAATACAGATCGTTGGTTGATTGTTGTTGGTTGTTGTAATGAAACAGTATGTGTATATTATATATAACTGATTCTAATTCAGAAGAGAAAATACACACCGCAGTTTAACTTAAAAGTAGTTTGTTTTCTTAACAAGCCTTAAATAAATAAATTAAAAAAAATAGGATTTCATTTCTTCTGTCTGAGCGGCACTCTATGCAGGTAATACTGACTTCGTACTACTGAGTACTATGTGACCACGCATTACCAAATTAACAAAGTTAAAATTTTTGGCTATATTGGAGCAATCAGAGAACCATTTTTTCTAATAAGTCTGCACAGTACTCTGAAGATATCCTAGCCTTTTTCTCCTCTGCCTCAAAAAACACGCACGCATGTTTCTCGTCTCTTGAGCAAACTGTAGCTGACAACGCCCTGTGGCCATTTGCTGGCCAACACGAAAATTCATAAAATGTGTTTATTGGCTCTAACTTGTACAATTGAAGTTACTTTTGAAATTCGCTATCGCAATCATTCTATGTGACCCTTTATTTTGGCGGCCTGGTGTATTTGTGCATTTTATAGCATATTTTGTCGGGCAATGTAAAATTTTATTGACTTTGTATTTTTGCTAGGCTTTCTAAAAAATGCAGACTGTTCGTATGTTTACTGTTTTAACTTAATATCCAAGTTAGAGTTCTAAGGAACATTTAAAAAATACAAGCGAGCAAGAGTAGGTATAGATATTTTTTGCAGCAGCATTGGCTATCATGCTTAATCATTAATGTCTAGCAAGATCCCAACCAGCTATAAAATGTTTGAATAAATTGTGAATTTTACGGACAAAGAAAACTGCACTGACGCTTTTTTGTGTAAAATTATCATGAATTATAACTTATAAATTCAAAAGTGTTTATTTGGTTGAGGAAAATATTGAATTAAAGATTGTTTTTTTGTCATTGAGTGTTCATGGAACTGCTTGCAACCTGTTGTACTTGTTATGAAATGCAATGTAAACCAGGCTGTTTACTTTGGTGGCTATTTCAAGTTCTGCTTATTATATGAGGATAATACATTACGTCTTACATAATTTAAGAAAGGTTGCCAATCGCAGTACTGTTTTTACCGCTTAACATACATACTACTATATACTACTATAACTTTGTGGATAGGTATATGACATTTAAAGCCATGTGTCATGCAGTAAGTATACCAGATCAAAAGTACTGATAGCTGTAAATTTTTTTTTGTTAATTTGAAAATATTGTCACTTCTACCTCTATACATTTATGAAGTTGCCATGTTTATCAAAAATAAGGGGCGCCACACACGGGCCACAAAAAAGGAATTATTAAATAATTTAAAGATTGGCCCGTGCACGGCGGTTTTTTTTTTTTTTTTTTTTTTTGGGTAGGTAAAATCATCCAATGACGAATCCCGCCCTTGGGCGGGGCGGGAAACAGTGTCAGACTTTTACTGACTAAAAACCTACCTTTCCATTCCTTGCCTTTATCCTGGGGCCTTTGGTGACAGTCTCACATAACCTTTGGCCCCAGTAGGCTTCGGCCCTGCTGGACCCCTACAGTTTGCTGACAACTCCTTGAGGTGCGCGGGAACGGTGCGCGCCGTAGACGACCTGAGCTCGGACCGGTCTGTTACCGGACGGACGGACGGCGAGCTACCCATTGCCCACCGTCCTCGAGCCCGCGCCTACGGTGGCCGGAAATTGGGATCGGAAACCCGGCGGCGGCGGCGGCGTGTGCGCCTTTGCCTAATGCGGTCGGCCTCCTCCTTTACTAGCATCACTGCTTCGCAAAAGGAGGCGACCGCCTGCCACTCTTCCTCGCTCCGGAGCATGGCTTGAACCAAGCCCCGGCGCGAGAGATCGCCGCCGATCGCCCCCACGAGGACACGGCGATGCTCTTCCCAAGCGGGGCACACCTCGACTGTGTGCTCCACCGTGTCCACCGGGCGGTCCGCACAGTGGCGACACCCGGGCGTCGTCTCCGCACGAATCTTGTACAGGTACGGACCGAACTTGCCGTGTTCGGTCAGCACCTGCGCCAAACGGAAGGTGACGACGCCGTGGGGCCTTTCCAGCCACGCCTCAAAGAGGGGCCTTACCGCCTCGATCGTGGCGTGCCCAGCACGAGGTTGCGACAATCGCTCTCGCCATTTCACCATGAGATCCCGCCGGAGCTCTGTCCGCCATGCCGCGACTTGTCGCGGGCCCGTGCACGGCGGTGGCGGCGCTTTTTGTCACGGCTTTTTTTTTGAGCAATAAATAGCCTTTTTGGAAATCTATCTACCAAATGCCATCAAAGAGTAATTGAATTAAAAACCCATCAAACCCATTTCTCAAAAACTTTTTTAGGAATTACCCCGAAAAATATTTAATAAAGTACCTAAATCTATGACAACTTCAAGAGATCTAAACAAAAAAAAACTTTTCCAGCTGCTTCGTATGCGAAAATGTTTTTATAAAAACTTCTTCGTTTGTGAGTCGGACTAGATTACGAAGGGTTCCGTACGGAAATATTAAAATCAAGTAAAAAAAGGCCCCTTAATCAAGGTTGTTGTAGGACGCCATACTTAAATATTTGTTTTATTCTGTTTTTAGTATTTGTTGTTAGAGCGGCAACAGAAATAAATTATCCGTGAAAATTTCAACTGCCTAGCTATCACAGTTCATGAGTGGTGACAGATAGATAGACAGACAGTGGAGTCTTGGTAATAGAGTCCCGATGTTATCCTTTTAGTAAGGAACCCTAAAAATGGAAACTTGGCAGATATACACTGGGCCGTAAAAAAATCGGGTCACTAATAAAAAGTGTGATAGTTTCTTAAATATATATACCATGAATTTGTGAAACAGTTCTATTTTGTAGGTGACTTATTAATAAATAAAATTCATAACACGTTTTACACAAAAAAATATTTTAATTAATTATCGAATCACTTCAAATTTTTGACCGTAAAACTCATGGCTCTTGGAGTAAACAGTTTGGGAAAAATGAATTACGTATTTATAGTAGTTTATTTTTCAAAACAGTTTCCTCTCTGAGCCCGTATCACTTTAACACGACGTGACATGCAGTAAATCAAATTTTCAATACGTTTTTGGGGCGTGTTTGACCATTCTCCCACTAGCTCACTCTTTATCTAGTGTCTAGATCTTCCTTACTCGCCCCATGTATGTTTTATGGAATTAAAGCTTGGGCTACGAGCTGGTCACTTGTGTACGTAAAGTCGACGCCGTAGAATTTACGCATCGAAGAAATGCCCTCTTATGAAAATTGCTTGAGTACTTTTGGGATTATAGATAAAGATACTCCTACTATACTAACAATACTACCCATACTTCTTCCTTCTTATAGCATAGTTATAATTCATATATGTACACAAATTATTACCATTTTGTCTGCGGCTGTTGCCGATACGATGTTACATTGAATATTTTGACCAATCCAAGAAATCGTTTAAAACGACAACGCGGTTGACAACAATGATAAAATGTATTAATTTCATGTGTGACCCGTTATTTTTGCATCTCAGCATAAAACCTACGTTTAGTATCGTTTTCTAGTATTACAGAATAAGTTTACAACTAATTCTCAAGTGAGTCATTGCGTAACGCTTTTTTAAAGACTTTAATTAATTTTTTTAACTGAACTGCTTTACAAAGAGATTCTTTTATTATTTCAAGGCCACTGTATTACTTTTCTTTTATTCAGCGTTCCACTATATGTAGTTTTATTATTTAAACAAAGGATTAAGCTTATGTATAGAGTTACAGTAATTATATCACACTAATATTATATAAATAGGTGAAAGTTTGTGAATGTGTATGTTTGAATACAAACAAGATTCATTCCTTGCTCTCAATAGACTGTTGCCATCGAAATCAAAAGTATGATCAACACTGAAAAATTTTTTTTGTGAAAAGTTATCAAAAATGCGAAGTAATTTTCAGAGATTGTATATCTTCGTTGTATTGAAAAGCGTCGAGTATAGGAAACGTGCACGACGAAGGTTCTGCACTTCTGCCACCTGGTGGCACAAATCCGAATCATTTACCTTGACAATTTATTTGATTTTGACATTTCAGGTTTAATCGTATTTTAAATCTAATGTTTTATTTTAGGAGTGAAATAAAAAAAAGTAAATTGTAATTAAAATACATAGTTGCATTTTTGGATGCTCTAATACATATAACAATTTTATCATAAAACATTTTAATGTAAAATATTACTTTCTGATTAATAATACTTATATGCCATGGTTATGTAAAGAAACATACATAAGTTGAGTTTCGAAAGTATTTAAATAAAAATAAGTACGTTTTATCGCTAGTTTTCGACTTAATACTTTTCAGGCAATTTATATAATAAATTAAGGCCCAGACATGCTTGCGTTTACCAGATAGGCCTGCATTACAAAGCAAAAACAAATTCAAAAACCACTCAAATTGCACTATTCTATTGCAATAAAGCTATAAAGAATGGGACATGAAAAGAATTAACAATAATTATAGATGACATGTTATTTACATAAAAAACTAATTCAGGAAATACTTATCATTATTTTAATATCACAATTATATACATATATTGGATATTTACTATTATTATTATAACACGAAGTCATTAAAATAGTACTTAAGATACTTTTATTCCGAAAGTTATTCTTGGGATAATTTTTTACACGGGCGAAACCCCTGGCAGATGCAGTATTACGCTCGTATCCCCTGGAGAGTGAGACAGAGGTGTTCCAGAAGAAACTAAACTTTGATAACTATGGGCAAAAAACCATAAACTGGGCTGGGACTGAGAATTTCCAGGTGGATTAACTGGATAAGACTTTGTCCAACGCGGAATGAATTCAGACTATGAGGTCCTTGGTGCTGCTGCTCATGACGTCACATATGTGTAGACTCTAGTTGAACAGATTTCTATGAAACTGGGTAAGCGGGTAAACCATGTCCTCGAATAGCATATAAGATACTTTTTATTTCGGGAATATGGCCCATTGGGATATTTTATTACTATCTTGTGGGCGAAGCCACTGGCAGCAGCTGGTAGGTATACGACAAATAATATAAATAAATAATATATATTCCACAACTATCTCACACAACGCTGTCTAGTCCCAAGCTAAGCAGAGCTTGTGTTATGGGTACTAGACAACTGATGAACATACTTATATATTTCTAAATACATACATATTATAGATAAATTACACCCAGACACAGAACAAATGATCGTGCTCATCACACAAACATTTGTCCTGGGTGGGAATCAAACCCACAACCTCCGGCATAGCAGTCAGGGCCACTAACTACTAGACCAACAGGCTAGTCAAATAATACATTTTGATACAAGTGGGGAAACTTTGTCATTACAACCAAGGCGAAATTAGGCGAGCGTAGGCGAGGGTGTTATGAAGCCGAGTGCTGCTGTGACAAATTTCGTTTTTTCGAAAACCTTTCAACGACTCAAAATACCCTAACGAAGAAATACAATTTTTGAAAAATACGACGCATTATTGGTTATATTTCACTAAAAAAAAATTTCAAGTTTGATCATATTTTTGATTTAGATGGTAACAGGCTAAATCACAATATCTGGCGGCGTAGCATTTTAAGAATTCTCTTCAATAGTTAAATTTGACCTTTTTTTCACAAAAAACACAAATGAATAAGTTCCAGTACGCGGCAAATCAGTTGAACCCATTGCTATGGTTTTTTTTTTTTTTTTTTTGTGGTAGGTAAAATCATCCAATGACGAATCCCGCCCTTGGGTGGGGCGGGAAACAGTGTCAGACTTTTACTGACTAAAAACCTACCTTTCCATTCCTCGCCTTTGTCCCGGGGCCCGTGGTGACACTCTCGCATAACCTTTGGCCCCAGTAGGCTTCGGCCCTGCTGGACCCCTACAGTTTGCTGACAACTCCTTGAGGCGCGCGGGAACGGTGCGCGCCGTAGACGACCTGAGCTCGGACCGGTCTGTTACCGGACGGACGGACAGCGAGCTACCCATTGCCCACCGTCCGCGAGCCCGCGCCTACGGTGGCCGGAAATTGGGATCGGAAACCCGGCGGCGGCGGCGGCGTGTCCGCCTTTGCCTAAGGCGGTCGGCCTCCTCCTTTACTAGCATTACTGCTTCGCAGAAGGAGGCGACCGCCTGCCACTCCTCCTCGCTCCGGAGCATGGCTTGAACCAAGCCCCGGCGCGAGAGATCGCCGCCGATCGCCCCCACGAGGACACGGCGCTGCTCTTCCCAAGCGGGGCACACCTCGACTGTGTGCTCCACCGTGTCCACCGGGCGGTCCGCACAGTGGCGACACCCGGGCGTCGCCTCCGCGCGAATCTTGTACAGGTACGGACCGAACTTGCCGTGTTCGGTCAGCACCTGCGCCAAACGGAAGGTGACGACGCCGTGGGGCCTTTCCAGCCACGCCTCAAAGAGGGGCCTTACCGCCTCGATCGTGGCGTGCCCAGCACGAGGTTGCGACAATCGCTCTCGCCATTTCACCATGAGATCCCGCCGGAGTTCTGTCCGCCATGCCGCGACTTGTCGTGGCAGCGGAGTTTCGCCCCGACGTTGCATCTCCACGCGTAAGTCATGCATGTGTGCAAGGACTGTTGCCTCCAAATCCCACGGTGGTAGGCCAGCAAGGAGGCTCGCCGCTTCGCAGGACACCGTACGGTATCCGCGGATCATCCGGATGGCCATGACCCTCTGGCAGGCGGTTAGCCGGGCCGCCACTCGCTTCCGTAGCGATGGCGCCCACACCGGCGCACCGTAAAGGGCCATGGACCGAACGATGCCTGCGTAGAGCCTCCGGCAGGAGGCGTCTGGACCCCCTAGGTTCAGCAGGAGCCGCTTGAGCGCAGCCCCAGTCGCATTCAACCTGGGAGCCAGACGTCGGAAGTGCCCATTGCTATGGTTACGTGCAGCTTTCCACCTCGATTGACACCCGAAAATCGGTTCTTGCGCATTCAAGATAGAACGCCATGATAGTTGAACTTGTGTGGCCGGGATCACACTAACATTTAATTTGTTATTTACCCACGTCTAATCTTTGCAGGTTGAAGAAGAAGCAAAGGTATGAAACTCATCCAACACTACATAATATTTTAATAAAAAAAAAAAAAATAAAAAAACAATTTAAATTTTCATTAAATACTAAGGCCTTATAAATATGCGCCTCTTTGCCTTGAAAAAAAAAATATCATAGTTATTTATTATTACCAGTGAGTTCAGGAAGAAAAAAACCCGTGTTGCGATTAATTAAAAAAAAAAAAAATAACGAGAGAGATATAAATTGCATATCGAACGTAATAATAGTGCAATATAAGTTAGTTTTCAAGGAAGTGTCTAGAAATATTTTTTTTCTTATCTACACTCTGGCATTGATGTCCCCTTTATCTTACGATAACTGTCTCGTTAGTATCGTCATCGCAATTGCAACTACTGAGGGTGGATTCAGTTCCTGGGTAGGGCAAAAAGTAGAATTGGGATCAATAGGAATTATTCTGCAGCTATTCGTTACCCGCCGCTGCGCCGCTGTATCCGAGGGCCAGTCCATTTAGTTTTACGCGTAAGATCCTGGCGCTCCCGCGTCGTCGCTGCCGCCCCGCTGCCCGCAAGATTCGAGGCAGAGGCCATAGTCCCTGATACTTATTACTCCCTAGTATTTTCCCTAAATTGCCTAGCAACTATCAATAGATTCCCATCGTTAATAAAAAAAAGTGCACTATCTGTAACAGATTTTTAAGCTAGTAATTAACTGATCCACACAAATAAGGAGATTATAAATGGGTAAACTTTATAAAAACGATCATATTACCGAGGTTTTTTATACACTTAAAAAATGTTTGCGCCTTACACTGAAATATTATGTAGCAACGTATTAAAAACAGCAATTAACAATGTAATGATGCAATTATGATTTTAACGAATCATGTCTTTCAATTAAAAAAATAAATGAGACAAATTAGGCAACATAATAACACACTATTAAAGTCCAAAATATAGCAACTGAGGAACTAAGTAATTTAGTTTTTACACAGAACGTGATTTTCAGATGATAAACATAATTTTATCCGTAACTATGGTAAAGAAACTTTATAAATGTGTGTAACTAGACAAAAATAAACAGGAGCTCGTGGCAAAAATAATAAACACACAGGTCGATCTCCAAGGTCAAGCAACGTTAAACGAAGTCGATTTTAGGATGGGTGATTATTACCGTCTGTGCAAATACGAACACTCAAGTTCTTCGGGCATATCAACCGTAAAGAGGACTTGATGAAGCGATTGGTGGTACAAGGGAATGTCGAGGGCAAGAGATCACATGGACGCTCTCCAACACGGTGGACGGAGCTCATCAAACTGACGTCACACTGCAGCGTTAATGAAAACGCACAAGCCGCCAAACACAGAGCTCCATGGCATCGTATCGCGAGAGAGGCGGTGGCGCGGCGGTGGCGCAGAACTCGACCGATTCATGACCACGACCACTCTGACAAGAGTATACGACTAAGAAGAAGATCATTAAAACACACCACCATCCTCCGTGCGGAAAGCACGTTAAGCCCTTTTTCCCAGTCTTTTGTAGATCTTTGACAGTCGTTACGGATAGTCAGAAACTTGGGGATCTGACACTATAGTTTACAGTGGTAGCTCGTAGTCCGATTGTCCGGTAACCTTCCGGACCGAGCTCAAGTCGTCGACAGCGCGTATTGTTTCACACGCGCCTCAAGGAGATGTCAGCAAACCGTAGAGGTCCAGCAAGGTCGAAGCCTATTGGAGCCATGGGTAATGTGAATATGAAACCGAGCGCCCTGGAATGAAGGCAAAGAAGGAACCGGAATGTGTTTTTAGTCAGTAAAAGTCTGGCACTATCGTCCGCTCCTTCCAAGGGCGGTAGATATCATTAGATGATTTTCCCACCTAAAAAAAGAGAGGTAGTAGTTCTGTTGCATCCGCTTAGACTGGAACCTTTTCCCCAACACAGTTGATACTTGAACACTACAAAGACGGACCTAACCCCTTAGGGCTTGTTTACCACCAACGCACGACGTCTCCGTAAACACAGCCTTAGGCATTATCTTCCAGTCGGTTTTAAGGTGGTGGAGAATATGGCATAATATGGTAGGTGGAGGTCTGGGTAATAATATGGTTAGGTACCTATAACTATGAATGTTGTAATTGCAGTTACCTTCTTAAAGATGATGAATCTACTCTATTAAATATTATTAAGTATTCTTAACACATTCGTATTATATTAATTAATTTATTAGTCCACGTGTATCGTGTAAAACTTTAAATAAAGGAATTTTAATTGCCATTAAACTAAACGCTTAAAAGATTTGTTTGCAATTTAATACCTACCTACCTATAGGTACAAGATGGATTTTTGAGAAGGGTCAGTAAGGCCAGAAACATGTTCCTAGATTACCATACATTTAAAGATATTTCGAACTGCATTCATAAACTTTTACTAAGTTGCAAAAACGCTAAAATAGCAAAAAAAAATCTATCGATGCTATTTCATGTAGAGATCAAAAGATTTTGAGAGACCATTTTTTTTTTTACTATAAAGAGTACTAGGAATGACAAAAAACGTAAAAAAGTCTTCGCATCCATCGGAATCTTGCGACCCTCACCAGGTCGTCGGTCCTCCTTGTGGGAGGCCTTCCAATGCCACGTCTTCCAGTATGTGGTCACCGCTTCAGGACCTTTAACTGACGCTTTATTATATATGTATATCTAAACATAATCTGTATATTAAAAAAAAATAATCCACATATCCGAAAAAATAATTCACACCGAAACAACCTTCAGTATAATAATTTCATGGAAAATTGAGGAACCTGCGACATATTGACGCGATTTTTTATTTTTCTCGAAGACAAAGTCGCGGGCAGAAATTAGTTTTTAATTAATTGGCCAACAAAACAGCAAATTACTCTTACTGAATTAATTACCCAGGCTTCTTATAAAAAAATCTCGATCGCAGAAGTTTTATTAATGAAGTTAAGTTCGTAAAACATAAACAGAACGGGTACACTTAAGGATTAAAATTACTCTGTTTGTATTACAACAAAAAAATGTTAATAAACCTACTAAACATTTATTTAGTTTTGAAAATCAAAATTAGTATTTCACTTCCTTAAATTAGAGCTTTGTAATAAACACAATAAAATACAAATATATGAATGTTATAATACACACTTAGTTATTATTTTTACGATGTCCATTTTGCGATTTTGACTTTCCAATCGTCATAACGACTCTATCTCTCTTTCATATCGACTCTATCTCTGTCTCTCACTCAACCCGAAATAGTGGTAAAAATCGTGGATAGACTATACGATTTTTACTACTATTTCGGGTTGAGTTTTCTAATTAACAGGTTTGATAAGCTCCAACTACTGTGAATTTTGCAAATGTTGCACAATATATCTGGAAAATACGAATGTGTTTAAAAAAGCCACAAGTCAAAAAGACCGGGTTAAGTTCCCAACGGTCACGAACGTATGAAAACGTGTATTTGTCGACATTATAGAACTAATTATGTGACGTGTATAATTGTATGCCGACAAATATGAATTTTGTTCGGTTTTACCACGGCTTCGTCACACGAGTAATCACACAAATTACTGTCTTCGTCTTGTCCTAGAGGCTTTGACCTGCGTCAAAATCATAGGAAATTAGGTTGTCACGAACTCAAAGCAATTTACTTGGATATGAATAAACGCACTCTGGCTTGTGGTTGTATAATTACAAGCGTCAGTCCGCCGATGGATGATCATCCAATAGGTACATACTGATATCCTTTGTGTCTCGGAAACCTCACTACTAGTTGCTACCAGCTTCGCCCGCGTGTTCCCGTGCCGTCTGGTAACCATCTGGACCGAGCCTGAGATGTCAACAGGCGGGTCCACACAGCGAGAAGCCAGAGAGCAATAAAAAAACCGCGCTTGCCTTAGCCGAGGCTCGTCTACAACAAACCGAGCTGCCTCGCGCGGCAAATGCCTCGCGAGGCTGCTCGCTTTGTGTGTACCCGCCTAATGGCACGTAGTTCCACGAGCGCCTCAAAAAGATGTCGTAAAACCGTAGGGGTCCGGCAGGATCGAAGCCTGCTGGGGACATGTCGGCGACTTCTGGGCAACTGAGACACACTGGTGTGGTTTTAGTCAGTAAAAGTCTGACGCGCCCTCCTCAAGTTATAAGATGATGTCCACCTCAAAAAAAATCTGCGGTGATTGTTCTATTTATCAATCCTTCAGGAGTCGAATATACGGTTTTTATACACGGCTAAATTTCCCGTGGAGGGTCACGCATGTACAAACTTAGTTTCTATAAGTAAACAACAGCTGAGCGAGTCCAATGACGCGTCGGTAGTTGTCGGTCTTTGCTTTCTAACTACTTAAAGGTCATTACATTCGATCAGCTGATGTTTACTTAAAGAAATTAATTTCGTACATGACTAAATTAATCGAGTTTAAAAAAAAAGTACTTTATTTTTCAATTTTATCTTAACAAATCGATAGTGTTTCATGTACCGGATCGACACTCCACGGGATTAAAACGATCATTTAGCCATGTATATAATATCCTTATTAATTACCTATTCAACTCTCGTTTAAATATGAGACTTTTTTATCTGCTGTTTACAAGCTCGGGAAATCCAGCTACACCTCAGTTTAGCCTTGGTCACGCAAGTTGATTTCCAGATCTGTGAGTATACGTCAATCTAATATAAAATAAAATAAAAGATAACAAGGTTGTGTCAGTCTTGCCCGACGTTCTGATATTATTTTATAAGTAAACAAGTGCCAGTCCGCCGATGGATGATCATCCAATAGGTACATACTGATATCCTCTGTGTCTCGGAAACCTCACTACTAGTTGCTACCAGCTTCGCCCGCGTGTTCCCGTGCCGTCTGGTAACCATCTGGACCGAGCCTGAGATGTTAACAGGCAGGTCCACATAGAGCGAGCAGCCGAGGCCAAATGAAAAAAACAACGCTTGCCTTAGCCGAGGCACGTCTATCTATCTTCTGAGTATGGTTTCCGCACTCAGTCCTCTACGGACCATTGTACGTGGGCCATAGCGGCCATAATCTCAGGTGGGCTTATTCCAACCAGCCCACCTCTCTCCAAAAACTGATCAGGCCTCTCAGGTTCTTCAGGGCGTCAATAAGGGACATCGGAGATCCCAAGGTCCGTGTGCGTGTATCAGTGATCCCCGTGCGGTCCAGGAGCACATGCGAAACTGTCTCCTCCCCCTCCAAACACGCTCTGCACAAACCGAGCTGCCTAACATTTAAATTAAACAAGTAGATTTTGTTATATAAATCTAAGTACCTGCGTATGTACTTATAAAGATACAAAACGTAGGTAAAGTCTCAAAGATTTACTACACCCTGTCTCCTAAACTAAAAAAATATCCTCTAGTATCATATGAGACAGTGTTATCAGCAATTCCTTTCTAGAACCCTGTAATAAGCGAACAGACAGTTTACGCCTTATAATGTTCACACTACTGGGACTCATGCCACTCTCAAGGAGAGGAAATTGACCGTTATTCACCACGTGAACGCAGTGCGGGTGGTTGGATTGCTCCCGTCGTCAAATTTTTGGTTCAAGAACATTAATTAAATCCCTACCTATCTAAAGGTTACGTAACCAGCCAAGTTACAATCGTTTTGTTTAACGTGAACGCTTGGAGTTAATCACCCCCCCAATTCCTTTGTTTTGACGTCATCTCAACGCTCAGTCACGTCGTCAGAACAAAGGAATTGAGGGCGTGGCTAACTCCAAGCGTTCAAGCTAAACGAAACGATTGTAACTTGGCTAGGAGGGCAGGTGCTGTGTTCCTTACATCAAAAATAATTTATTTTGGATTACATTATAACATTTTGATTCCACCAAAATCAAGTTCTAAGAACGTATCAACAATAATTATGGGGTTTTCGATGAGCGAATGGGTCAGATCATCAGATGACAATGACATCGATCGACAGTTTGATGGTGCGGTTGGTGCACTAGTTAAGCGGGCTGTGTGTCAAGTGTTAAATTTCAGGACTATCTAAACCTACGCAGGGTAGCGGACAGCGAGCAATGGGTAGCTCGAATATTCCATAGTTGAAAAGTCCAGTACCTCTACCATGAGTTTAAAGCAATAGTATTCGTCGCTACTCGATATCGACGCCGTAAATATTTCGTATGGCAAATTTTTGTTCTGCAAGTGACCGCTAGAGGCGCTGCAAAACTTACCATACAAAATATTTACGGCGTCGATATCGAGTAGCGACGAATACTATTGCTTAAAACTCATGGTAGAGGTACTGTCGTCGAAACATCCGTAGGTGAAACTCTCTATCGACGAATCTCTCAAAAACAAAACGTCCTGTCGGTAAACCGTCCAAGGGAGAAACGACTGAAAGAGAACGCTTGCAGAATCAAATAAGTTTATGTATTTTGGAAAATCTTTGTTCATATCAACTTTAATCAACGTCTCTTTAAAATAAAACTTTATTTCCCTAAATAAGCATTCGTTTTACCGATAAGTGATAATAAATTAGTAATTTAATTAGTCATTGCAAAATAACTTTAATTGCAATCAACACGTTTTAAAAGGAACATCGACACGCCAACTACTTTGTCTCACAAGAATAATGAGCATTGAGTATGCTAATAATAATTAATCAATCAGTAAATAATGAATCACCTATTGCAAATACTACACAACATGTAACTGCAATTATGTGCACACCCTTTATACACCCTGATTAGTTGCAATTATAATTCAAGCACTAAAATGTTCCTCAAATAGGTACGTACTAATTGTTGGCAAATAATGTGGGAATCGATATACAATATATTGGTATCGGACGTAATCAAGAATTTATCAAAGGGATATTTATAACTGTGCATCAAAAATCTTATTGTTCACTAAAAATACTAATTTTTGTATACCAAATATTAATGGAGAGTTTACAATCATTGAGGGACTCGGGGCACCCTGACTCAGGTTATATTAGAAAGGGATAGCGGAGTCGAGAGAACGTGCGACGCGAGCGCATACAGACCCCGCTATCCCTTTCGTGATTTTAAACATTTAACAAGAAGAGCATTTATTTTAGTGCACAATTAATATTTTTGGTGAATCACAGGCATATATATTTTTTGGTAAAAAGCAGGAATACATTGAGGAATCATCATCATCAGCATTTAATGTTTCTACTGCTGGGACTCAGGCCTCCTCTCTAGGAGAGGGAATGGGCCGTAATCCACCACGCGGGCCCAGTGCGGGTTGGTGGATGTTACATGTTTTCGAATTTTTTGTTTCTAGGACATGCCGGTTTCCTCACGATGTTATCCTTCACCGTTTTGAGAGCAGTGATGATGATATAAATTACACAAAGTAATGCGCCTGGCTGAGTTTGAACCCGCGACTTACAATTCGTAAGTCGGGGCCGTTACCACTCGGACACTGCTCTCATTGAGGAATATTATAATACTATTCCGAAATAGGTAGTTTTCTTTTTATCCTAAAATTATACCAGGTTATTTAAAAAAAAAACCCTATTTTAATAACAGCGGACATTAGACGATTTTGAACATACTACTTTTAGGATATGCGTTTATTGGGACATACAAACATAAATAAGCCACATGTAAATGTGACTATTTTTTTACGGGCTTAATGATTCGGGATTATACTCCATTAAATTTTGATCGTTTTAATCGAGTCAATAACCTTGTAGGTAGTGGTCGGTCGTTGTGTACTAACTACCTACAGGTCACTGAACTCGCCAAGCTGACGTTTACTTAAAGAAATTAATTTCGTACATGCGTAAATTAATTCGAGTTATAAAAAAAGTATTTTATTTTTTAATTTAATCTTTACAAATCGATAGTGTTTAATGAACTGAATCGACCCTCCACGGGATTAAAACTTTAAAAATTTAACGGTATATAATAAAGGATGCGGGATTATAGGTACGAAAAGAGTTACTGAAGGAACACATGCGAGTTTTAGTCAGCAGAAGTCTGATTCTCCTCGATTTATCCAGAGCCCAAAAAAGTCTTTGAATATATTGTATTATCGATATAGTAGATAATTATATATATAATTATAGAATTCAGCTAACGTTAAATACTTTTTTTTTTCAATAAAAAAAAAACAAGTGTTACCTTCAAATTAGAAGATAAGCGTATTTCCATAAAGAAGGACATTTTTATTATAGTGTTGGAAAAAACATGAGCAATCTATTTCAGTTATCAACAAAAACATCTTGGGAACCGTTCTAATTTTTTAGTGGAATATTTATAACCGGAACATTAATTCGTAATAACAGGAACATTTTTCTAGACATTTTATTTTTGTGCATTGTAAAGACGTTGGCTTTATACACAGGAGGTTTGTGAAAGATAAAGAAGTTAAAGGAGACAGTCAATAAATGTATGGAGCTTGGGCTAAAAAATTGAACAGCATTCATACTTATACAGACTGAAAGAGCGTAATTATCTTGATTTTTTTTTTACCATTAAGTAACATTTTACAATCCTCTATTTTTTTTTTCAAGTAAAGTGTAAAAGATATAAGCTTGTATCACTAAACAATATTTGATAGAGTTAACAATCTTGTGATAATCGACGTGATAGTATAACTTTGTATCTCTGTGTGTGTATCTCAATTATGTATAGTGTATCTGTGTGTTTATTTCAACGTCAAACGTCAAGTCAATTTGACATTTACGAATTTGACCTTTTGACACCTTAGGATACTTATTGCATTATCATGATGATACATGAATATTTTGTCTTTATTTCATATAACGACAGCTGAAATCATAATAAAAAATTAAGGCATTTAAATCGCAATTTTAGCTACATTTTAAATAATAATAATTCGTCGGAACGAATAAACAAAAACAAAATGTGCGTTTTGGTTTTACTGAAACTTTTTCAGCTTTATACAAAAAATGGAGGACTGAAAAATTATCACTTAATCATGATCTGGTATCTTTTTTGTAAGGTATATCACGTTGGTGTTTTTTTTTTTTTTGGTGTTGGCAAATTTCTTCGGAATAATAGCCGAACACGTTGTCCAACGTGTAAATACTGTTCCAGAACAGTATTTCGGGTCAATCATCCTATGGCTGTGTGCCCACTATTGAATTGTGAATGCAAAATATTAGTGTTGAGCAGAATCCGAGTAGGCTTAAAAATCGATCCCAATATAGTAAAGTAAAGTTTGGCAGAAACATAGTGAACTGGTAATGTTCCCAATGCTGACACGATCTCTTCTTCCTAAGAGGAAGAAGGCTGTAATCCACTACGCGGACCCAGTACTATTCGATGGATATGACATCACATATCACATCTCAAACAATCTATCTATCTTTTCTTTAGCATCCCACTCCATCCATCTTCAAGTATACCCATAACTCTTTTAGTAACATACGTTTCATCTCTCTTCTTCACGTCACCAGCCGACATGTCACACATCTTCGTATTTTAAGTTCTAGTTTGTGTCGGTTACCTCATGATGTTGTTTTTCTTCATCGCTTTGAGAAGTTACAATTTAGAGCTGCTTAAATGTCCGTATTTACGCAAAATGGATCCACCCAGCAAATGCATACTTCTGAGATATTAAAGTATTTCAAAAACATGTGTAGCTCTGCTATATAATGGAAATTGCTGTTTATGTATTAGAATATTTGAAAAAAAAAATGTTTAAATATGTATATAACGGCGCGTAACATTATTATGTAATGAAAATCGGTTAATTTGGAGAATCGTAATTTGTTTTGTTACTTTTTTAATCATTGTTTTGTTAGTTTTAGGGATAAGTCGATTTGATTTTGTGATACTGGTAATTTTAATTAAGAGCGGGTAACACCGAATGGAGTTGCGTCTGTCATGACGGGCGAACGTGATGTCAATTTTTCGTAGGGTAGTAGACAAACATTGCATGTTTTGAGCACTCGCAAACCAATGGCTCTAAATCGCTAATTATTGTTGTAATCGTTTATTATTTACGTAATTTAAGTGTCTGTATACTTAAAGTAGTGAACAGTCATCGCTACAGTGTATTAATTTCAAATTTTCCTGAAGTTCAACGCCCAATATGGATTCCCGCGCTGACGAGGTCATGAATCAGCAATCAGATGCAACAGCCCGGTCTCCTGATTTCCCGCTATATATATGAATCGACTTTAAATAATCTTAAACTTAGTAGATATTTAAGGAAATGTGCATGTAGTTCCTTTTAGCATTTACAGATTGGTTAGTTTTCTCTTACACAAAAGGGAATCATGATCGGGGATTTGCTATTATAAAATAAAACTACCCATTAAAAATATCTTAATAAAGCTTTAATTAGAACAAACAAATTGAATCATAAATTTAAAAATGACATATTAAACGTTCAAGCAATGGTGCGTGTCGAATCCATATAGATCATCTTTGATTGTGTCATTACTAATGAGACTACTATAAAAACTCTTTGCATCTTGTGGAATGAGATGTAATATGGACTGAATATCAGCTAGTTTTGCTGGTGATACTGACTTCACTGTAGGCGATAGTGGAATTAAATGTCCTCGCAAGATTACAGCGGGTCTGCCGCAGACAGGTATATTTACTTCTACAAAGCTGCCAAAAAAATCAGTTTTAAAATAAGTGAGTTTTTGAGTTTGGTGAGTCTTTTGTTCTGTATATTTCTCGAGTTTGTAGCCAACTAAAGGGTTCTCTATTAATAATCTTCTATTCAATCTTAGAAGTTTCCCGAAAATCAGATTTTGCCATGACTGTAACTGTAAGTGGATTCTTCTTCTTGTAATCTTTTATAACCTGCATATTTTTTTTTTTTTATAAGTCTAGGATTTATTTTGAATGCAGTTTCAATGTGGGAACAATCTCTGTCTTTTGGATTCCTTTAGTGTATTTAAAATAATTGCAAATATTAAAAATGTGTGTAATGTATAAATGTACCAAGTATGATGCTTTTCTGTATAAATTGCCCTGGTAGTAATTTCATTTATTAGTTTGTACCGTCGAGTCCCATTATGCTGTGGTTCGCTTTCGCTTTATACGTTGTATATATTATGGCAGTTGGTTCTGTTCTGCTTTTAGAACCTACATAGTTTGTAAAGGGAAAATTCACGTGGTATTTTTTTCATGAGAATTTACATTATTCTTAAAGGTATCGTTAAAAAAAAACCAAATTCGAAATCTGTCGTGGTTCCTTTTTGCAATACGAACTAATACACAACGTGTATCATAAAGGTACATACTGAAAGTAGTTTGGTTAGAATCGGCTACGGAGTCGATATCAAATATTTTTTTTATTTAAATAAGTAATTTTATCCATAACAAGAATTTATGATGAAAAATAAAATTCAAAGAAAAAATGTCTTAACTGCTTCACTAGGGTGTTTGTTTGTGCGTGCATAGATATATATATGCGCTACCAGTGTATTGCGTCAATGCCCATAATTTTTATCCTTAAATAATCAAGAATTATTTTAGGATAAGAAATAAAACTCTAAGATCTTAATTGTCTCACTAGGGTGTTGTTTGTGCGTCCGATACACTACCAATGTGGTGTGTCAATGTCCATATTATTTTCCCTAGTATTAGTATAACTAATTAAAAAAGAACATTTTTGCAAATTTAAAAAAATAATTTAGCATATTTAGGTAAAATTACAGTGCCTAAATTATGATTGTAACTTAATTATTTTGTAATATTAGGGTGTAAAAGGATGTGCCTTATTTTAGTAACATATTTTTAGTTTTTTCCCTAGCCATGTCTCACTGCTTTGCAAAGGCCCCTCTAAAGTCCTTCCAGATATTCTTCTCTAGCACCGTCATGAACCAGTCCTTATGGTACGCCTCTACATGTACCGGTCTCGACGGCGCTTTCCCTTTGCAGGAACCCGTTGTGTGGCGACACTTGCCTGGCGGTCTCTGTGCATGCAGCAGACGTGACTCGCTCAATCCCACTTGAGCCTGGTATCTTTTTTGCCCACGTGATTTATACCTATTTCGGAGCGCAGCATGTTATTCCGTTTTCGGTCTGTTCTTTTTACACCCAGAATGCTACGCTTTATAGTTCTCAGTTAAACCCCAATGCGATACTTATTACATGTTGTACAACCAATTCCATGTTGTATTTTGTTGCCAATTATTATAACAAAACTAGCGACCCGCCCCAGCTTCGCACGGGTGCAATGGTGATATTAAATATATTATGCATGTATTATACATATAAAGCTTTCTGTTGAATCACTCTATATATAAAAAAAAACGCATCAAAATTCGTTGCGTAGTTTTAAAGATCGAAGCATACATAGGGTCAGACAGTGGGAAGCGACGTGTACTGATATCAGTTAGCTCTTCGCGACAGCCCTTCTCTAGATGTCTTCAAGAGGAAACTTAAAGATGAAACTTAACTTTCATTATGACATAATATATACTACATAGTATAAAACAAAGTTACTTCCTGCTGTCTGTCCCTGTGTATGCTGAAAAACGCTGGTTTTCTTTCTAATTTTCCTGCGTATTGGAGATTCTCCCATAACAATGTTATTTTTTCCCGAATATAGCATCTACATCTCCTACTTTACTGGGATCGCTAAATAAACACCAGAACAAGAAACACAAATCAATAAGTCTACGTAATCATTGACCGAAGCGTTTACTCTTCTAATTAATACTACCTCGTAATGCAACACCATTGTTTATGATATCCCGGTGCCTATTATATGCATAATGTCGTCACAATGCTTGATTAATTCAAGAGGTGAATGCAGTATAAATTGTGTTATGGGCAGATGCAGGCGTCACAACCCAGCCAAGGGTCGAACGGAGCTATCGAGGAATTGGTGAGTGTGGCCACCCTTTAATTTTCTACTATTTGGTAAATTATTGTTTACTTTCTCGCGCAGCGCAGTGTTGTTTAGGTAGCTCTAATGGTACCAACGTCTTTTATGTTTCATCTTCTTATTTAATCTTCTTTCATTTAAAACAAATGGTAGTATATGGTTGATATTTGTTGTAGGTACTAACAGTAGAAGTGATTCATTCATAGATCTAATAGTATTCATTTAACCCATTTTTTCTGTTTCGATATCCAGTAAGTATACTGTAATTACGTTTACTGTTATATTGTGGTTGTATTTTGTTGTTTGATGATCGAAATTTGTTATATTTTTGACTATAGTTTTAATTGAATTTTTGCAAACCTAAGAGTTTGATTGATCCAGTAGTTATTAAAATACATCAAACACTCAGCTTATTGAAATTAACCGAAACTCTCAAACTTCTATTAAATATAGACTATATCTATTCAACCAGGACACACAAGGAAATCTTAGATTCTTAAGAACACGTCCTTACTTTTGTTTAAAAATAATATCCTATTTTTTTTTTTATGGAAGGTAAAATCATCCAATGACAAATCCCGCCCTTGGGCGGAGCAGGAAGTAGTGTCAGACTCTTACTGACTAAAAACCTACCCCGTTCCTTCGTTGCCTATAGTGCCGGGGCTTTTAAGAAAATTTGTGAATTTCATTCTTTGAAGTCGTCATAACATTATTATTTTCTTGTTTCTAATTTCGTTAGAGCCGGCTCCGTCTCTTCTTCTTTTCTTTAGAGTTCGGTTTCTGCACTCAGTCAATGATAGACC
Source organism: Leucania comma (assembly GCA_958295575.1). Classification (NCBI taxonomy): domain Eukaryota; kingdom Metazoa; phylum Arthropoda; class Insecta; order Lepidoptera; family Noctuidae; genus Leucania; species Leucania comma. The sequence continues at coordinate 11,209,146 of OY282480.1, read as the reverse complement.
TTTGTACGTGGCCGTAGCGGCCTCTATTCCATCCAGCCCATCTCTCTTTTGAAGCAGATTAGGTCTCTGGACATACTCAGTGCGTTTATGAGGGAATTAGTAGGTCCTAGAGTTCGTATGCATATTTGGGTGACACCCGTGCACTCAAGAAGCATTTTCACCACCGTTTTTTGCGTCTCCTTGCATGCCCTGCACATGGCATTATTCGTAACGCCTAATGTGTAAAAGTATTCATTTGGTGAGCAGTGTCTAATTATGGTACTCACCACCAGGCAGTGACTGCCTCTGTCCAGTTGCAGAAGGTATCTTAGGGTTTTCCTCCAATTCCGTAGTCTCTTCAGTAGCTATCCGTTCAAATATCTTGTCCATTACTTTTTTAGCTCTTTTTCTTTTTTTTACCTCACCTTTTTTGAAGCCATTTTCTCCACTCTATGTAAACAAATTAACAATGTTCGATTGCAGGTGTATTTCCATTCTCGTTGCAACTTAATCTATCCTTCAAAAGTACTTAGAATATAGGCCTTATGGTTATTAAATCATCATAACCTTTTAGCAATATCTTATAATCTATGAATGTGTTAATATAAATGTTGGATGTCACTTGTTAACGCCTTTATGGATATCCTTGTAAGATAATATATCGTAAAGATTGCAGTCAATTACGCTTTATGTAGATGATTATAATTCTAAGTGTCACATAAGTCAGAATAAAAAGTTACGTTTATAATAGCTAGGTATCGTGGAGGGAAGTGAAACGGTATTATAGCTGACCTTATATAACCTATGTTTATAAACTTCGTAATTTTTCTCTCGTGTAAATATCGATCATTATACCAATTAGTAGGTATGTGTGATAAAAATCCAATGTCCCAGTTTAGGAAAAGGGACATGGACACAGTGCCCTAACTAGGGCGGTGCCAGCGGTACCCACGTACAGGATGCAGGAAAGATCTTATCAAGGTGATGTTTCATATCATTCATTTCATCAGAAGAAGATCACAATTCATTGCCCCTCGCTTTTTATCATGGCCTAAACTAGAGCCGGACGTTCGGCTCACCATCGTCGATCGCCCTGACGGGAACACGGTGGAGCTCTGCCCAAGCGGGGTGAACTTCCACCATATTTTTCAATGGTGACAACTGAGCGTGTCTTCCTGCCAGATCTGAATCAGGTACCTCCCCAAACATTCATGTCCGCCGGTGAGGACCAGTTTCAGACGGGTTATGCTTACTCAGCTCGGGTTTTTTAGAGGTGCAGTTACAAAAACTGATATCGGGCGTAAAAAAGTCTATATTATGGTTATGGCACTGCCTGAACATGGTAGAGAGGTGTACCAAATTTTAAACAAATTAGTTTATCGCTTCTCGGCCTTTTGGCTAAGATCAAAGTGTAAACAAATTAGTTTCGATGTTTTATTTATATAGATGATATCTGTGGAGTTTATCTAGATAATTTTATTTTACCCCATTGTTATGTAGCTATAGCATTGTTATGTACCAGGAAAACGAAGGCAGCATCATGACAATTAGCAACATCTTGTTAAGGGAAACAATTAAAATCAATAAGTACCAATTCATCATCAGTAATGAGCAAATCAATAGTTTCCTACTAAAGTCGTTAGCATTCTGTTGTAAATCTTTTAGAACTATCAGCAACTGTTATTAGACATTACTCATTGCTGACTTCGTTGTGATGAACTAGTGGTTATGTGGTATGCATGAGGTCTTGGTTCTAAATCGCACAAATGTGTGTGAGAATGGTTCCTTCCTAGTTTGGTTGACAATACGTTCGTAGAAGGAAAAAATCGTGAAGATACTCGTATCTGAACTTTTTGCTTTTCCTTAACTCAATGGAGATATTAGTTTATTTATTTATTTATTTTACACTTCATGCACATAAAGGTACAGAGGCGGACTTAATGCCTTAGGCATTTTCTACCAGTCAACCTTTGGGTGATGAAGAGAAAAAATTGTGGCAGATGCAATAAAAGAGAGGAGAAAAAAAAAAGAATTTAAAAAGATACACAAGAAGATAGATTAGTTCGCTTAGATTATCTTAAAAGGGATTTCTCCATAAGAGCAACAGGTCACATAATAGATAAAATAATATCGTTATTATTTCAACCTCCCAATCCCGATTTTCTGCTACTGTAGGCGTAAGCTTGCGGACGGCGAGCAATGAGTAGCTCGCCATCCGACCGTCCGGTAACTGACCGAAGCTTACTTTGGCCAAGGGTTTGCTGCTGAAAGAAAGAGTCGGCACTGGTATAAATTTAAAGGCATCGAAGGAACCGAAGTGGATATTTAGTCAGTAAAAGTTTGACAGGCTCTCCCGCTCCGTGATGATTGTCCCACCTAAAAAAAAATTTCCTCACCTCACCACAACGACCAGTACTGTGAACCCTTCATCTATCAGATTTCCATGACTGGTCAACAGGTCATCGACTCACCTTGCGGAGCCTATTAACGCTGCTTATTCTGTTGCACGGTTTCCTCTTCAGAACTTTTTGGCCTCATGGCCTCTGTTCTGCGAACAATGTTCCCTGCCCGCTGCCACTTCAGTTTTGTGATTCGATAGATAAAAGGTTATATTCCACTACCAAAACTTTTCATGCCTAATAGTATAGTAAGGTAACGCGTACGGAAATTATACAACATTATTTTTAGTATAATTTGTTCAGAATCATTATATGAATAAATTCCAATAATTTTTACACCGTGCTATATTTCTTCCCAAAAAACACAAACACAGGTTGGACACCACCAACACTAAGTACAACATAGGTTATGGCAGGTCATAGCGTGCATTAGGAGCTAGCGTATTGCGAGGTATCAAGCGGCGTATCAAGGTTGCGGCGTATCAAGGTTATGGCAGGTCATAGCGTGCATTAGGAGCTAGCGTATTGCGAGGTATCAAGCGGCGTATCAAGGTTGCGGCGTATCAAGGTTGCGAGAACAAACCAACCCCTTAGTCGCCCGCATGGCCCGGTGACTATGTGTTTGTGCGGACAACCAGGTAACATAAGCTTATAACTTGGTGATTTTCATGACACGGTTTTAAAATTCTGTACATAGATTCTTTACATAAAATACTAGACAAATGCTTAAGGTTTCTCATATACTAAAAATAAGGTTGTGTATACATGAGTAGGCAATACAGGATTGTATACTAACGATGTAACATTGTATTGGCACAGCCTATAGTAAATAACGACTTTATGGATATTGTGTCTACAATGCATTTGCGTATCTTAAACGCTATTGACTAGGTAATGAATCCTTTGTAAGAAAATTTAATCGATATGAAGGTATTTAATGTACCCAATATTCACATTTACAAACTTGAAAACCCATTTGGGAGATTTTATTGCTACTCACAGCTTCTTATCTTATTGAACCTTTGTCCCAACCTTTAAGAAACTGTTGGCTAACAGACTACGAGCAGTGGATCACATCTCGCGCCCGGTCCTGGTACAGGCTATGGTCCGAAGTGAGGAGGCTATCGCCTTCTGCAAAGCAGAAATGCTAGCAAAGAGGCGGCCGCACGTATGAGGGAAGGGCCCTCAAGTCCCAGGCGCCGGGATCCTGATTCCGATTCCCAACCACCGTAAGCGTAGACTTGCGGACGGCGCGCTAAGGGTAGTTTGCAATCCGACTGTCCGGTAAACGTCTGGGCCCATCCCGAGTCGTCAACGGCGCGTAGTGCCTACTGGGGCTTGAGTCGACTTCTGAAAGGGAAACCCGTGGTCCCAGGAATGCAAAAGGCAACTGAAAGAATATAGGTGCAGGTTTTAGTCAGTAAAAGTTTAAAACGCTTTCCGCTTCGCCCTAGAGCGAAAGAAGTCATTGGATGATTTCCCACTATAAATAAAAAAAAAATTAAGGGATAATGCCAAATATAACAAATCCTAAGCTGGTGTCTACATTCAGTGCCTAACTTTCTATCCGTCCCTCCGTGCTAAGTGAGGTCTCCGGTTCTCCTTCATTGCACACGGCTTAACCACATTCATTTGTCATGGATCTCCTGCATTTAATTACTATTTATTTAAACTTCATGTACAGTAGTGGTACATAGGCGGCATAATGCAACAAAGCAGTCTCTACCAGTCAACTACTACTGCTACTTACTTCTACTATCTGCTGCTTTAACCAGGATATCGCTCCACCTATTTCGAGGTCTGCATATTATGCTCCTATGGTCTATACTAAGACGGAGCGTTTTTATTACGCATCGGAACACACAAACACCTTGAGCAATTACTGTAAAGTCAGATTACTTTGGCCATGAAGTATAACTTTGGCCCAAACACGTTGACTAATAGAAACATTGTAAACATAGTGTCTCACGTTTCTACTGGCTTAAAATCTTGGGCAAAACTTAAACCCAAGGCCAAAGAAGATGCCCTGGAAGTCGACGGAAGGCAATTTCTAGACATAGTAGGACCGGCTTGCGGGCAGCAAGCAATGGGTGCTCACTTTGGCCTTTCCTAAGGATCAAGTAATTTGTACTTGGTCTTAACGAAAGGCCGGATGGTCGAGAGCGCGTTTTGATCCATTTAACAGCAAAATAGTCGAGGCCCAGTGGGGCCAATGCTTGCTAGGGCTGCAGGAGTGTTCCTCCGTGGCCCTAGAACGCAAAGGGCAACTAACTCCTGTAGGTTTTAGTCAGTAAAAATCTGACAATCCCTGTCTCACTTTAGAAGGAGAGATGATTTCCCGTCTCAAAAAAGGAAAATGTAACCCGACTTTAAATGTACATAATCAAAAATACCTCAACGAAAATTTAAATAAAAAACCTATACGTACAGACGAAGGATCGCAACAATCGGTCTTGACCATCGTCACAATGAGACAATAGGTAATCATGGTAATTAATAACAACGCTAGCCCGAGAACCTCGGCGAACAATTACAATCGCTCCCAACCATTGTCAGATAGTTTCATAATAAACAACGGAAAAATTATTGATTCTAGGTAAGTACACTGTACGCATGAATTGAAATATTCATTATTTATACTAGGTTATAGCGTCAGTAGACTTAATTGCAGTCAGATCAAGATGTAGACTAGACCCGGTTTAATTTGCCGTAGAAACAGCTCCGAGCAAAAGATTTAAATGCTAAATTCAAATTTTTTAAAGAATAAAATAGTGTGATTCAGTATCAACGAATATATCACTGCTTACCATCAAGTGGAATCGCAGTGAAACACTAGTTTATATCATTAAAAAAAAAGTGCACGAAAACTGGTTCTTAGTTCTTATATCCGGCCACCGTAGGTGCGGACTGGCGGATGACGAGCAATGAGTAGCTTACCGTCCGACCGTCCGGTAACCGTCCGGACTGAGCCCAAGTTATCGACGGCGCTTATCGTTCCACGTGCGTTTCAAGGAATTGTCAGCGAAAACAAAGAAAAAACAATAAAGGTGCCCAGCATGGCGAATTCTACCAGGGCCATGGGTAACGTGAAAATGACGCTGTCCGATCGTCCGGTAACCGACCGGACCGAGCCCAAGTCGTCAGCACACCGAAGAGGCCCAGCCTGCTAGCTGCAGGCAGGCAGGGTCGAAGCCTACTGGGGTCATGGGTCAGCTTCCGAAAGGAATACCCGGCCCCGGCACGAAAGGAACGGGGTAGGTTTTTAGTCAGTAAGAGTCTGACACTACTTCCCATTCCGCCCAAGGGCGGGATTTGTCATTGGATGATTTTACCTACCATAAAAAAAACCGGAGCTCTGGAACGAAGGCAAAGAAGGAATAGGTGTAGGTTTTTAGTCAGTAAAAGTCTGACACTATCCCTTGTTCCACGCAAGGGCTCCCAATGTCGTTGGATGATATTTCCACCTAAAAAAATAGTTAGTGTATTTCGCACACACATAACAGCGTTTCTTTTCCATATTCGTCATTGTGAGGAAAGTCTGGTAGGCGATTTACTCTTTCTACAACTAATACAAAAAAAAGTAATAATATGGCCACTATATAATTATTTTGTATATACCTAATTATGAAATGATATTTATCCTTTCTTTGCAAGATGGTATCTGTCATTGTACTCTTGGCTCAATACCGCCTCAACTGCAATGACGAAATTCACCCATTTGTATTAAAATATAATATTAGTTGCTTCAATACTGCGCATAGAAACATCACAGGTAACCATTTTGTGTAGTTACGAAATAACTATCTAAGAATAGATGTGTAGGGCAAAGTCGACTTAAAAGTCCTCTTGTTTTAAAAAAAATGAGTTTTCTAACCATTTTTTTTTTTGCCTTTTCCAGATCAAACAACCAATCCAAAATGAAGTTAATAGTCGCAGTTGCTTTATTGTCCATGGTGGCGATGGCCTGGGGTAAACCGGCCTCTACTTACACAGACAAATGGGACAATATCAATGTAGACGAGATCCTGGAGTCACAGCGCCTCCTGAAAGCTTATGTCGATTGCCTGATGGACCGAGGACGATGCACTCCTGATGGAAAGGCCCTCAAGGAAACTCTCCCCGACGCCTTAGAAAATGAATGCAGAAAATGCACAGAAAAACAAAAATCTGGCTCAGACAAGGTGATCAGGCACTTGGTGAACAAGCGTCCCGACTTGTGGAAGGAACTGTCAACTAAGTACGATCCTGAAAACATCTACCAGGAGAAGTACAAGACACAGATTAAATCTGCAAAGCAATAAGCATCAAGGAATGCTGATGAAAGCTATGTTGAAGAACGGGTGGAGGCTATGAAAATTATGATTTGAACGCAGTTACCAAAACTATCATTGGAGTTTATTGAAATAAAACAATTATTTTTATACAAATTTTATAATTTTTTTTAAATGTAAGTTAGAAATTTAGTTTTACTTTTTTTCATTTATTTGCAAACAAGTGTCACTGTTTTATACATACTCTACCTCCAGAACTAGTTAGTGCACCTACATCTCAGAAGACAGTACATATTGCATTATTGCAATCTGTTTACATACAGTGCTAATTATGCGATATATTAAAATTTAAAAAATATAAAATAAGACATGTATTTATAAAAACAAAATAGTATTCACATTTAGTTTAATCCCGATATATCCATTATTAACAAAATATTAAATTCCCTGCTAACGCATGTCATACATGCAACTTAAGTAATCTTAGCGGCTAAATGCCAGATGGTTTACATTATGATATATCAGGTAATTCAACAGGTGTTTGCTTAGAATCGTCATGAATTTCAAGAGATTTACCAAATTCAGCATAGTTGTTAAACTGAATGAGTTTTTTTAAATATTGATCTAAGACATACCTTTCCAAAAGGTTGGAAAATTAATACTAAATATTCCACAACTATCACACAACACCGTCTAGGCCCAAGCTAAGCAGAGCTTGTGTTGTGGGTACCAGACCGCTGATAAACATACTTATATATTTCTAAATACATACATTTTATAGATAAATAACACCTACACATAAAACAAATACTCATCACACAAACTTTTATCCTGGGTGGGAATCGAGCCCACGACTTCCAGCATAGCAGTCAGGACTACTAACCACTAGACCAACAGAATTAGATTAAATGAAAATATAATACACTAAAACATTAAATTATAATAAAAAAAATCGCCTATACAAATGACGATAGCAAGTTTCATTTAGTCTTCTTCTGCTAGAAATTTATCAAAGGAGTCTTTGAATTTCCTGTCCTTGTCGAATTTGTCGCTGAGCCTCTGCCATGCGTCAGGATGTCTGGCTATGACTGCTTTGACCACCTTCCTTATCAGCTGTTTCTGTTTCGGGCTGCATTTACCGCACGTGGTTTCTAGAGCTTCTGGGATTACTTCTGTAAAGAGAAAAGTCGTATGGCTATTAATTTTATGGCCCGCACCGGTTTAACCAGGTGATATTAACTCAAATATCACCTTTGAAAGAGAAAGCATAAGATTTATTATAAACTAGGTATTTGAGTTACAAAATAAAAACCAAACACTTGTATCTAATTATTTTTTCAATCATTTACACCGTGTAATATTTTTCCCAAAAATATTTAACAAAGGTCACAAAACAGGTCAGTCATAGCAGGCATCAGATGCCAGCATACAGCTGGGTGCGGGAGCAAAACAATCCCTCAGTGGCCCGGATGACCTGGTGACCATGTGTTTGTGTGGACAACCAGGTAACATAACAGGCTTACACCTTTGTGATTTTTCATGATAAAGTAATGATATTTTGTACATGTATTCTTTGCATAAAAATACTAAATCCGTGTATCGGGTTTTGCATATATTAAAAATAAGGCTGTATATCAAGACTGGATGAATGGTTTGTTTCAGAACTGTTATCCATACCATAAAAACTTTAAAAGTTTGAGGACCTTTTATTAAAATTTTGTTAGAAAGAACTCGTCACTTTATTTAGATTTTATATTAATGTTATGAAACTTACTCTTAAAATCCTTAGCATCTGGCGTACAGGGTCCCTCATCGAGGAAGCATTTGGTGTAGCTGAGGAGGATCCTATCATTCTCCAGCAGGGGCTCAACATCAAAACTGTCGTATTTGGAGTCGTAGAAGTCAGCTGCCACCACAGCCATTAATGTGGCCAAGAGCACGCAGTCAGCCTTCATGGTGAACTGAAATAGTGAAAAAATAAAACTGAATAGTGTCAAAAATAGCGGAGGGTTTGTAGACTGGTAGACAAATGCCGAGATGAAGGTGCGTTTGTCAAAAGTAAAGATTTTCCGGGGATAAGCAGGCTAGCGGGCTGCTGACTAGCATTTTACATGAAACAACTGCTTGTCTACCTACTCAGGTACTGGGAAAAACGAAACCCCTCGTTAGAACTGGTGTGCTATTCTCTAAGAAAACAGCCTTGAGCACAGCGCTGGCCGAGATACAAAATCCAAATAGGTACATTCAAATAACATACAAATCCAATGTACAGTTTGATTTCGTCGCTGGGCCAACGCTGCGCTTAAGGCTATTTTTTATAGAATAGCATTGTCGGTTGAAAGATTTTCAAGCTTCTCAACAATACACGGTCGATGTTAATGTTCTTTCCAATATCAGCCTCTACATTTTATGGACTCTCACTCGACTAGATCACCAATCCACGGATTGACTTCAAAGCCTCATCATCTACTAGTTTTCATTTGTGTTAGTCAACATTACACGCTGTCATGGATCACTACGCGCCGTTGACTACTGGGGATCGGTTCCCATTACTCTCTCCTCTCGGGGCATCTTCTGTGGCGAAGAACTCTTTTCTCTCAAGCTCCGGACTTATGACCTGAACCAGAGCCGGGCGCGACACATCAGACACGGTAGTAAAAGTAACGGGGCAAACTTTCAACGTATGCTCCGCCGTGTACTCCGGAACGTGCGTTGGAATATTAGTGACACCCAGGTGTCACTTTCGCCTGAACCAAAACAGGAATCTCCCGAACCGACCATGTCAGATGAGACAATGCGTCAAGCGAAGGTATAGTCCTGCATCGAGTAAATTACCACCAGTTTACGGTTATACGTAAATCTTAATAGTCATATAGTGTTTATAAACTTAGCGCCTACATAAATGGATGCTCCATGTAGCATGCCCATAAATGTAATAACACACAACACACAGATTACCGCTAGTATTTTCTACTACACGTTACTTATTTACATAGCGTTACTAACTAAGAACACACGACGCGAGTATTTCTTTTGTTTTGGGTTAGAATATCATCAACTAATTTTTCCCTCTTTGGATGAAACGAGAGGAAGTGTCAGACTTTTACTGACTAATACTCATCTGTGTCCCTTCAGTTGCGCTTTGCGTTCCAGGGCCACGGTAAATCTTTAGAAAAATTTCGCAGCCGACATGACCGACACTATCTAAAGTTCACACACACGGTTACCTTACCACGGATAAAAACTGTGAGCTTACTGGAATTGCAGTCATTGGGAACAATAATAAGGTGGGCCAGAAATAAACGGAAATAAGTACTTAAAACTAATTTAATACTGGTTAACTTAAGTTTAACAATATGCACGAAACTGACTGAGGACAACCGGATTACAGTTTTTCTATATTGATTCAAATTAACTAGGTAGGGACTGAACCGTCGCCAGTCAGTAACTTTCCATGTTTATGTAATAACCTGACTTATAGTGCACTCTCTAATTCACTTTCAAAGTAAGCGGGTATGAGTAATTGCAGGATTTCCTTTAGAATTCAAGAAACTGAGAAAGGTATAGATACATTATTTTAACGCTGGCTTTTATATAAGGTTTGCTTGTGTTTATGTAAGGTTTCCTTTTTCACACATGATACTGCGCTCCCTGCGCGCAGTATCATGTGTGAAAAAGGTTTAGGCGCAAATTGCCGAATTCGCAAAATGGCAACTGAGTCGCAAAAGGGCTAATTCTCAAAATAGCCAATTCTCAAAATGCCAAATTCTCAGAATGCCTAAATCGCAAAATGCCTAATTCTCAAACTACCACATTCTCAAAATGGCACATTTTCCGTACTTATACAATAAATTAAAAATTTATTAATATATTTTATGTAAAATTAATATTTTATCCGTCGACACCGCCGACAATGCGTTCCGAATCGTGTTACCGTTTATTGGGTATAAAATATAAATTTTAAATACGTATATTATTATCTTATTTTTGTCGTGTTGTGCGAATTTATAATTCACATAAGTAAACTACATTGTTATGGTATGAAGAATTGTAGATACATTTTAATACATATTTTTTTTTATTTATTGTATAAGTACGAAAAATGTGCCATTTTGAGAGTGTGGTATTCTGAGAATTTCTCACATAGAGGCCCAGCAGAGCCGAAGCTTATTGGAACCATGGACTGATTTCTGAAAGGAAAGTCCGGCCCCGGTATAAAGGGCTGAGAAGGAACGGGGTGGGCTTTTTAGTCAGTAAAAGTCTGAAACTATCTCCCGCTCCGCCCAAGGGCGGGGAATGGAATCGGTAAAAATCATTGGATTATTTTTACCGATCGACAAAAAGAATAACTTCTCAAACTTTAAATGGAGAGAAAAAGTGCGTTATAATTTCACTGACTAAAGCCCACTTGTGTTCCTTTAGCGCATCCTGCGGCAAGATTAGTCGAGGACGTAACCCAGAATACATTTAAAATTAAGTCGCATTGAGACGGACATGTGTGTCACATGGCAAATTAAATATGGGCTTAAAGAACTAAGTACCAAATGGTACTAGTAAATGCCAGATGATATCGTGGAAGAGAGAGCAGATCTAAGTCCTACCGAAAGGTTTAGATTCACGTTAATAAACAATAGAATGGTGTGGGGAAAAAAATGGAAACATTTTTCTCTACAGTAGGACAACATTTTAGGTGATTTTAGGGTAGTTAAACTTAAGTTTATATTTCATAAAAAAAACATATGAAACATCTTTAGTATATCACCGGTGGAACACAAATCGAACTTAATAATAATACGACTTGCCACTTTGCTATCTTTGCCTTCCTTGGCTAGCTCAGAAAAAGAGATTTTTCTGAGCAAGATAAAAGATTATAATGAAGTACCTGATTACTTTCACGATTTATTTAAATGTACTCGAGCGAGAATAGAGGGTGACCCAATTTTATAATTAACACGATAAACATCAAAAATAATAAACAGTTGTAAGTATCTACATGCAAATTGACCTAGACGCCTACTGAAAGGGCTATCTCGAGGTGGCTCAAGAAAAGAATATCATGACAAACCCACGTAGGGCAAGTGTCCACCTTTACGTAGTTGACGCCTCTACGATCCATAATAAACGGTTCACCTTTTCGTTTATACCGCGTACCTAGAGGAACTGGAACAATTTCCCTGCTGATTCAAGTCCGATTATAATTAAGGTGTCTAGAGTTAAGGCTCATAATAAACTAGTGCACTTCACCATCAACGATTGCATCACTTGCTTACCATTAGGTGGGATCGCAGTTAAGCTCTGGTTTATATTATTAAAAAAAAAGCTGAAGTTGGGAGGCCAACATTGGGAAAGTAGGAAAGTATAGGCTTAGTAAAAAAAAGTACCTGCTAACTATGCCAAGCCAGGTCAAGTCGAAACACAACTGCAAAGGAAATGACATACCTACTTGTATATAAAGCCTTGTTTGTCATTGTCCATAAGTGCGCACAGAGTAAACATAAGTGATTATTACTATCTCAGACGTGAGTACATTAGTAATAGGCGCATTACCGGGTACTGCGTCGCTGAGACGCGTAAGGCCTACTGTAGGAAGACCCTTGATTTCAATGATGGATATTTCCATACGTGTCCTATTTCTTTTTACACATGAATGTATAGAGAAATGCCGAGATTACTAAAAGCCCTGTGGCCCTAGAACACAAAAGCCAACTGAAGAAATACGAGTGGGTTTCAGTCAGTAAAATTCTGATACTTCTCACTTCACCTAGAGCGGAAGAAGTTATTTGACAGTTTTTTACCATTAAAGGAAAGAAAAAAGTTTAAAGAGTATTCAGCTGCATATTTTGATAACAAATAACCTGATATTCGTTTCCCATTAAGTAATTAAGACATTTTTAGGGTTCCGTACCTGAAAAGGAAGAAACGAAAACGGCGCGTATTTGCAGGCAGGCAGGGCAGAAGCCTACTGGGGCCAAGGGCCGCTTTCTGAAAATAAGGCTCGGCCCCGATTTGCTAGGCAACAAAGAAACAGCTATCAGACTCTTACTGACTAAAAACCTACCCAGTAAGAGTCTGATAGCTTATCCCGTCCCTTAAAGTTGTGAAAAAATCAAACTTCTAAGTTAACGTAAAAAAGATACGACCGTTTATGTCGCAAAAAACGTACATTTCGACACTCTCAAGGAAATCAAAATTCATAGGGTATTTCCCGTTGACCTAGACAAGATCAATGAAATCTTCCATGAAGCAAGGTTTTATAAGACAAATATAGGAATAAATCTGAAAACTGTGTATATACGTCACAAAAAAAAAAATACTCTCTTTGATTCGAAAAAATCTTTGAGACTCAATTCGCGGAAACCTTGGTGTGTAAATCCGACTCGCACTTGCCCAATTTTTCTTTTTGCTTTTTTTAAAGACAGTCGATACGTACTAAAAATGTGTGATGGAGGTGTACTCTGTTAAATAAATAAAATAAAAATATGGTATTACCTAGTTTTAAACCCTAAAATAAGTCACTGGCAGCTAAGAGATCACCTAATTATACTCGTAATCCCTATTAAGAAAATGACAACTTAAGTAAAAATATGCATTTCGAAAGTGTTCAGTTACATTTTATGACGTCATCATGAATTTCTTAAAGGATGAATGGCCCTCGAGTAAATTATGTGCGAAGTAGACTGAATTCGACGGAATCTGAAAGAACACGATGTCAAGGCTTATTTTTCTCTTTGTTTCATGTGGTTTCACATCACTATAATTATGTACAACAAACAGAAATCAAAATCATATTACAACTTTTTCGACGGAGCAAGTTACATGGTGGTGCCCAATTGGTAATGGTTAGGTACATCTTACGGGTCATATCGAAGCCCTTGCACACACACACGATTTGCGCATGAAGATGCAATGCCGGTGCAAAGCTCTACTAACACAACAATTGCGGTATGTCGGACAAAGTTCCGGCGAGATCTCATGATGATATCGCCATATTGTTGTTTGTCGCCACAACGACTGTGGCAACCCAAGGCTAGGTACGCCATAATTATGGTGGTAGTGCAGTCTTTGAAGAGAAACACCTTCCGCTTAACACAGGTCCTCACCGGACATCATAAGTTCTGGAGTACCATGCACCAAATTCAGACAATTGTGCGGACCACCCCGAGCATACAGTAAAGCATACGGTAGAAGTGTGCCTATTTTTTATTTATTTTACAATTATTTATGTACAAACAATAAAACAGAAAAAGGCAACACATAATAGATAATAGTACAAAGGTACTGCTTATTTCCAAAAAAAATTCTTCCAGCAGACCTGCAATGTTTTTACACCTGACCCCCCAGGACCTGCTGCGTTTTTTATTTCTTTATCGTCACTATCATCATTTCAGCCGAAAGACATTGCTATTGGCTATGGCATAGGCATCAGACATAGGACCCCGAGTGTTTTCACAATGACCGGTCTCATGTGTCTCCCATCCATTGGATTTCCACGACTCTCACCAGGTCATCAGTTCACCTGGGAGGCCCACCAACGCCGTGTCTTCTAATACGTAGGTAGTATTTTTTTCTTTATGTTTTGAGTTTGCAACTCATAAGGACATAAGTTAAAAGGTCAATTATACGCGTAGCAACAGACAATTAGAAGGTTAAAAAATGGAAGCATTAAATTAATTTATAAAGGTTTTCTTTATTTTGTTATCACTCACATATTCAATAAGAAATTAAATTTTAGGTACTCCTGATTGTTCATTGGAATTTGGTAGCTATATAAGTCAAAACTTCATGTCTTTATTCTTTAAGGAAGTCCTGCCATGCCTGTTGGTATTTGCCCTGGGGATCGTACATAGCCACCAGCTGGTTCCAGATGTCAGGGTGGTTCTTCTTCACTTCCTGAGCCAGGGCCTTGCCCATCTGCTTTTGCTTGTCCGTACATTTGGCACACCGAGTTTCCAGAGCTTCCGGCAGTTTTTCTGTAAAAGACAATACAGGATAAAGCAAAGAAACTGTTATGATTGGAACGAATATAAAAATTGTCGAAACATTTTTAATTTAAATCAAATGATCTCAATCTATTTTCAGATTATAAAAATTTACAGTATGATCATTAGGTAATTGCGTTACCCCTCATAGTAAAAAAAAAATTGCAAATTGGTCCATAAACGACCGAGTTATCCGCGAACAAACCTAAAAAAAAAGCATATATAGGGTCGAATTGAAAAACCTCCTTTTTTTTAAAGCAACCCTACTTGGCAGAATAGACGAAGCCAACAAGAACCAAAAATGAGGCTGGATTCTAAATAATGGCACCAAGAAAAAAGAAGAAGGTAATGTTCAGTATATTTAAGGAATTAAGAATGCTCTAGTATCTAAGGGACATCAATGAGAGAAGACACAGGTTTTTATAACTAGTCATAAGGCTGCAAATATGGCTGTATAATATCTTAAATATCACGAAAAAATACTTTATTTCATTTGATTGACTGTAATATTATCAGGCTTTGAATGCTACAATGATGAGCAGTTTTATGAAAATATTTTTGCTATTTTGAATAATAAAGAAATCACTATGGTGAAATTAAGGATCGGGTTCATATAATCATGTTACAGCATTTTCTTAATTTAATTAGAAAAAGTAAAATAATTAATTGATGCAAACAATAGTGATATTTGAATAGCTGACAGCCGTACCTATATTTTTCTACCATCAACAAATTGATTGAGTTTTATCAAGATATCAATAAATACCGAGACCAACCAAGGGCCTTCGAAAGCCTTTACTCAAAATAGACTTCAAATATAGAAGTTTATATTCCGCGGACCCATAAAAAAATGGGTTAAGTATAGGAGGATGATAATTTTAAGTTTTAATTTTAAGTTTTAGTCAATATTATGGCATAATAAGCTAATGAAAAGTTCATTTAAAACATAAGAAAAATAATGTTGGTTAATTTTCATACCTTTGACTTGTTTGACTTCGGGAGTGCAGGGTCCCTGGTCGAGCAGGCACTTGGCATAAGAGTGCAGTAACCTCTTATTTGTCAGAACTTCCGAGATATCGAAGTCATCGTTGGCAGATTCGTACTTGTCTTGAGCAAGCACTCCAAGAGCGAGACAGAGGGTAAGCAGAACTACCTTCATGATGGCTAGAGAAGACAGATACGTGGATCTCGCACACAGTCCAACAGCTGAGTGGTTTACTCGTCAAAATGTCCCATATTTATACGTACTAACAAATGCTTTATTTCTAAGAACAGACCACAGTATGATAAATATGTCGATTCTAATTATGCATGGATAAAGTACCTCGATAATTATCAGTTCAATGAAGATTGTTTTGCCGCATATCGACTGACAAACGACCCAGCAATTTATAGAAAAAAACCTTTATGTCGCTGATTTACACAATAATAGTTTTTAGAATGTTTAAGAGCATAATTGTATCAATTTTATGACACAAAGTATGTGCTTCATAATTTATAGTCTTTAACTTTTTATTGGTAACGTAGAGGTAAATGGGAGAAACGCAACACATATAGTGTGGACCTGGTAAGTTCCGGAGGTTCCAGCACTATATTCGTGCGGAAAAAACGCCCGGGTTTTACCACTGCGTGGACCACCCTGAGGACACGGTGGAGCACGCAGTAGAGGTGTGCCTGGCTTGAGCAGAATAGTGCCGCGCCTTGTCCTTGTAAGAGCGATTGGCGGCAACGACCTCTCGCGCCGAATCTTGGTACAGACCATGGTCCGAAGTGAGGAGGAATGGCAGGCCTTCTTCTGTGAAGCAGTCATGCTAGCGAAAGAGAGAAGGGCCCTCAAACCCCAGCCACCGTGATCCGGATTCCCAACCACTGTATGCGTAGGCTTGCGGTTGGCGGGCAAAGGATAGCTTGCCGTCCGGTCGTCCGGTAACTGTCCGGACCGAGCTCGAATCGTCGACGGCGCGTAGCGTTTCATGCGCGCCTCAAAAAGAGGTCGGCAAATCGTAGGGGCCCAGCAGGGTCAAAGCCTCTGGGGACACACGTTAAGTGAAAGTGAACGCCGGGGCTCTAGAACAAAGGCAAAGAAGGAGCAGGAGTGGGTTTTAGTTATAATAGTCTGACACATAATAGTTTCCCATCTTAACAAATAAAGAAAAATTATAGGTACAACTTTTGACACTCAAAATCAACAGTTATGATTTTCCGAAAAGTTCTGGCAAAATGTTTCCTTTGGGGTAGTAGTAAAGGAAATAAATAACCATACAATATATTCAACAAGTATTGTATACATTAGAAGCTTTTGCGTCACGCTACTGTTGAGCAACGTCCTGCGTTCGTTCCTTAATCGGTCAGTTTTGTTGGAATTTTCCATCGTAAAAACCTAGCTTTTATTTTCACACTAATATTATAAAAGCTTATGTTTGTGTGGGGTGTGTATCTGTATGTATGTATATCGTTTTGGCTCAAATGACTCAACAGATTCGAATATAATTAGGTACCCGATTATCCTATGTCTTACACAAAATGTCGGGTTCGAACCAAGGGAGGTTACTCCTTTGGCATAATTTTCTACTTTCAGGTAGACTAAGCCTCAGGTACAAACTAATGACGAAATAATAGTGAAAAACTAAGTAAAATCAATTTTGTCCAACACAATCTTCTGCTTGTTCGAGCTACCCAAGGATTAAGAAAACAACCACAATTCCACATAATTATTTATTTTATTATCGCATCACATCATCAGAAAACATCTAGCACATAAAATAAATACATACAGTTGACCGCACATTCGTAGAATCGAATACTCGGCCACCATATTGCCGGTCTTGCTTCCAGTGACGCGCGGTCAACCGTACATTACTCACCGCCTCAAAAATCAGTAATAATTTAATTAATCTTAGTATCTTACTATACCTATCTCTAATATTAATAAATAGCATAATAATTTAAAACAACGGTATACCCAAACTGGTATATCCTGACCTGTGAAATAAAGTCACTACTAGGTCGAAATGAATACAACATAACTGTTGTAGATAATAATTTCACTGGGTATCTGGGGCTCTAGATAGTGGCATACTATCAAAGATACCGACTGTCAAAATTGCAAAATTTTTGTTTAGCCACATGCCTTTTTGTACACGTGACTTCTCGATATCTGGCAATTAATTTGTTACTGGCCGGTAAGTAAGAAGGTGTAAAGGGCATCTCTGTTGGAGCGTTCAGGATTGTACTTGTCGAGGAGCTCTAAGAAGCGGGGCTCACTCTTGCTCCTGATGCCCAGGAGCAGCTTGCGCACAATGGTCTTCTGTGCAGAGTTGCAACGACCGCAGGCGGTAGCTAATGTCTCTGGCAGGACACCTGAAACAAGGTTGGAAGACTTTTAGTTTTATGTTTGTAGGCAGCCATTTTTAACCGACTTCGAAATGGAGGATTTTCTATGTTCGCCTGTATGTATTTTGTTAAACAAAGATGGAGTCGAAGATCATGATTTCGCCCAGGAGCAATTTTTTTTATTCGATCTCCTCTAACAGCCGTCACGTTATCGTTTACTTCCTCTTCTTTAATTCAAATGTTCAAAGAATAGACCTATCGAACAACAGATGTACATGATTTATTTATTTTTCCTTTTTTAGCCTCTCCATCCATCAATATTTTATTCATCACATTCTTGTCATGACATTCGTTTCAGCTCTTCTCATCACATGTTCGTGCCAAGACAATCAAGAAAAACATTATTCGAAAGTATTGCCAGTTATAGTAAAAAAAAATTGGCGCCATACGCTGTTTCGCAGCATGCATAGCAAAACGTGTTTTAAATCCTTACAATAGGATTAATAGTTTCTAATGATCGTAAGATATGTAATTTGTACTTGCACTTTAGACTACAATCTTTCCACATGCATAGGTATCATTTTTATTGAATAAAACGTAATGATATACATTATAATTATTGCGGCCTTTGCCATAGCCTCGAACACAATGTAACACTGCCATTTGAACTTAGACAAAACAGTTTTGATTTAATCACATTAATATTATAAAGATGTTTGCATGTGGCAATTTGTTTGCATTTTGACATTTGTCTTTGTCCGCATGGTGATCGGTCGTAAAGACTGGCACCATCCCATCTTTTCCTGTGGGTGTCGTAAGAGGCGACTAAGAGACACACCAGAGAATGGACAGCAGCCTTCTCTGTGCATTTCAACAAGTACACTGCGATCACCAACCCGTTTGCCAAGCTTAGTGATTATGTCAAAACCCCAAAACATGAACAGCACAACAAAAAGATGGCCGCCAGTGCCCGGCAGCCCGTCTACCCTTGACTCCAGTAGCGGTCAAGGCTACAACGAGGCAAGGGGTGCTAAGAATCACCGGATGAGATCCGACTGAAGGCCTCCACCAAGGTAGACCGATGACCTGGTGAAGGTCGCGGGAATCCGATGGATGCGAGACACACAGGACCGGTCGTTGTGGCGGCGCTAGGGGGAGGCCTATATCCAATAGTGGACGTCTTTTGGCTGAAATGATGATGGTGAATGAAAGCTTGCATGTACTTAAATGTCTGTGTTTTATTGTTACTCCTATTTGTCAGAAGTTAGTTTATACAAGGCGGAAAAAATCTATGGTCCTAAACCTATGGGCTATGGGTATTGAAATGGTTTACTTTAAGTAAAGGTCTCTTTCTTATCTTTTATTTTTTCAAATAATTAAAACTTCATTCACACATTTCTTGACAAAAAAATGTCGAGAAATCTATAAGTGCAGTTTTGATTTCACAAAAGTTTCAGGAAACTTTATTTTAGTTTAAAAAGCAGTTTTATTTCTTTTAAAACTAAAAAAAAATCTTTCAAGTGTCCGAAATAAATAATTATTATTTCAAAGATCATTTTTAGTAAAACATCGGTTAAGGAAAATGTCGTGAGGAAATCGGCATGTCCTAGAACCAAAAATTCGAAGACATGTAACATACACTAATCTGCACTGGGCCCGTGTGGTGGATTACGGCCCTTTCCCTTTCCTAGAGAGGAGGCCTGAGTCCCAGCAATGGGGACATTAAAAGGCTGATAATGCATATAATGCATATAGAGTATAAGTTATATAGAATCAGGTGTCAGGTGGTTAGTAGGGGTGTGTAGGTTATATATGAGTTTAAGAGTTCCAGAGCCAATAGATTTTTTCCACTCTGTATATTAACTAAACATAAATATTAATGTTAAATAGAATTTGTTTTAATTCTAATGTTTTCCAGTAAATGAGATGTAAACATACTTTGAGCTAGTTAATGAAGCTTGTCTGTAATGTTTTAAACATCAATGACATTATAGTTACTTGATACTTCCGTGCTTAGCATTTATAATGCTCTTTAAGTTTTCCTACACAGTTCAACTGTAGGCAATGCATCCGAGTTTTTAACATAATTGCTGAGCTGTGGCAGAGTTACACGGTAAAACAATGGGAACTCGGAAATAAGTTGGTAGTTACATGATGAATCTCTTCCGAAGTAAGATAATTATCTACGAGTACCATAGACAGGGTATTTACGTTCTAGAGATAGTAAGGGTGTTTTTAATATTGTATGGAATTCATTACGCATGCGGAATTGCGCCGCATGCGGGGCTGCTGCCCAATATCACGCTCCGCATCCCGTGAGCGTATTCCACGCATTACAATAAATACTTGTATGAAAAGGGCGATATTAAAAACACCCTTAATGACAAGAAGGAAGATTGTAAAATATGGGAGGATGAGCTGAAGTTAACAGTCAGTCAGTGTCCAAATTTGAAAGGAGTTGCCAGAGCTAAATAGCATGCAATGGATGGAATAATTATGTTAGAGGAGGCCTATGCCAAGAGGCACACCGACCGGGTGGAGAGGGGATACCGCACGGTGTCCCGCGAAGCAATGAGCCTCCTTGCTGGCCTGCCACCATAGGATCTGAAGGCACAATCTTGTATGAACGCACGATTTGGGCATGTAACACCGGAGAAAAACTCCGCTGCCGTGACAAGTCACAGGATAGCGGAGAGAGTTCTGGCGGGCAGACCAGCGCTGGATTATGGCGGTAAGCCTTTCTAGGCGTGGCTGAAAGACGTCACGGTGTCCACGCCTTCCGCATGACGCAGGTTCTCACCGGACATGGTAAATTCGGGAGGTTCCTGCACCAGATTTGTACAGAAGAAACGCTTGGTTGTCACCATTATGTAGACACCGAACTCGAAGATATTCGATAAAAAGTACGATGATAACAATTGAAGTTCAGAATAAATGTCTTATTGATGGGGACAGTTAGGGCCGATGCCTGCCAAGAGTACCGGTTGTTCGACAGAGCCTTCGCAAGACGCAACTGAAGTAACATTGTGGGTTTTAGTCAGTAGAAATCTAATACTCCCTCTCGCTCCACCCAGAGCGGCAGAAGCAATTTCATGATTTTCTGCGTAAAAAAAGTTAAACGTTGAACATGGCATTATGACACTTAGCTAGCTAAGTTGTTTGCATAGATGTGGTGAAGTTCTACGTTGCATACTCGGTGAAAGGCGCGAATCAAAACATGGCATTTTTTTTTACTGATTATTTTGGCCATACTCGTTTAGTGCCACGCTGCATGGCTAATTTGTCCGAGATACGCTAGTCTCAAAAACACCAAAACAAGATTCTAGCTGTATAGGTTTAACCTACGAAGGCAACATAGAGAATGAACGGAGCTATACCGTCAAAAAGGTCAACATTCTATAAGTATTATATGTGTCGGTGGATACTTGAAGAATCATTTTTTTATTAATTTTACAATCTGTATCATAAAATTACGAACTGTTTATCTCAGTAAGAAACTGTTTGAAAATGAGAATTCCATACATTGCAAGAATTATTACGACGTTACGGAGTTTACAATTATGCACGTGCATATTCTTATGTACATACGTACAGCCTAATTCGCTTTGTCAGCCTATGACGAAGCCAAATCAGCATGATTGCTTTATTTATCTCACTCTCTTCTGTTCTTACTTCATGTTATACCAGAAAACGCTCACTCCATTCTTCATAACCAAGATTTGAAGGTTAAACTTACGTTTGAAGTTCTTTCCATCCCTCGTGCAGGGTCCCTTGTCCATGACGCACTTGTAGTAGGCGAGGAGGATTCTGTCGTTCTGGATGATAGCGTCAGCATTGAAGTTCTCATAGCGGTTGGGTCCTTGTGAGTAGCATGACACCACCACCGTCAGCACGCAGAGACAAAGAAGCCAGTTCCTCATTGTTATAGTTTGTGTTGGTACTGCTGTTTATCTGATGGAAGGTGAATAAGATGATATTATAGGTTTTGTTTCTAATATGCCTAGCTGCAGGCAGTTTATTTAACAATTAAATTGCTTTTATTGTTAATTCAGTAAGAGGTTAAGTGATAGGGTATATGATATTTATGTTTGGGGACATCCTGGACACTTGATCAGTTAGCAAGAGATTTTAGAAGCCCGTCAAAGTATTCACAACCGATGCGATTCCTAAAAGTCGGAATAAGGAATCATGACCAGTAAAGCACGAAAACAATGAAGCTTGATGAGTCACGGAATAATCATACTACTACTACATAATATTTATCTTAATTATATAGCAAAAATTGATTAATTTATTAGTCATTTTTACAGTAAATTCTTGTACGAATTTTTATTTTCAAACATTTTCATTATTAGGTATACAATTTTATATCTAGACAATAGTTTGATTATCTATATTAACCCTAATTTTATTTTAAAAGTAAAGTTGCGCGCACAGGCAGCAACAAAAGTCCATTACCCTTGTTACTTTTAATGATAATCTTTATTTTGAATAGTTATTATCTTAGCGTTTGAGTAGTTATTGGTCTATAAATTATGTATCAGTTCAGATTCGTTATGACTGTTTGCTCTAATAACAATTAAATTAACTGTTTTATTTTTACGAATTTGATTGAGATTTCGCGCGTAATATCGTAAACATAATTTAAAATCGAGATCAAAGAAAGTTAAAAGAAACAATAGTATCGCACATGTCAAGGTCGGCGCCACGGACGGTAAAAGTAGTCAACTTTCTACAGCAACGGTAAAAATAGGATTCACAAGAATTACTTTGCATGCAAGACGTTTATACGAAGAAATTGCTTGAGTAAACTACAGTCAACCAATATTAAGAAGGTCGTTAAATAATTATTGACTGGCCTGTTAATCTAGTGGTTAGTGGCCCTGACTGTTATGCGGGAGCTCGTGGGTTCGATTCCCACCCAAGACAAATGTTTGTGTGATTAGCACGATCATTTGTTCTGTGACTGGGTGTAATTTATCTATAATATGTATGTATTTAGAAATATATAAGTATATTTATCAGTTGTCTAGTACCCATAACACAAGCTCTGCTTAGCTTGGGACTAGTCGGCGTTGTGTGATAGTTGTGAAATATTAGGTATATTAGGATTAGAATTATTAGGTATTAAAAAACAACACTACATCGGTTTAGGTACTTAACTAAATGTAAACATTTATCTTCACATTTATCTTTTATTTAAAAATTGTCTAAAAATGTTATCCAAAAATGTTTACAATTCGCTATTTACCTAAACCGATGTTAGATAATTAACTAAATTAAAATAATCTTTGTATGTCTTCTATACGTTTTTTTCTAAATAAAAAGACATAGCAGGATTGTTAGAATATAGCTGGCCCGGTAAACCTTATTCTGCCATCTAAATTATCAAAGGAAAGTTAGTGGGGAAAGGAAGATAAAAATAGCCTACGACATAAAATTATCAAATAAACACAAAAAATAATAATAATAAAAAACAGTCCCGCAGTTTCGGAGGAGTTCGATAACAAACACTGTGTCACGACATTTTTATAAATTAGACTATTTTTTACCCGCGACTTCAATCCCTTCAACTGACTACCTACCCTACCTACCTAAATTGATAGACTATTAATCAAAGCAATATAATAATATAGAAAATTATAAACAACAAATACAATAAATAATAAACCCATACAGTTATTAACACAAAAATATGATTATAAAATTACCCTGATCAGGGTAGGGAGTGGCGTGAGTAAACTATTTTTTCTTAATTTTTTTAGTGTCACACCTATGAAGTATTAGAAAACATTAAAAAAAAAAGATGAATGAAATCGATAAAGCTATTCTTAAGTTATAGATCATGAGGATGTATAGATAGAGATTCAGAATTAAGTACCTTTTGTTATATGCAATACTTCAATTGGTACTGAGATATTGTTAGAGATAATATAATCAACAAAGCGGTAATTGGACGCCGAAATATTCTTAGGCATGAGTTCCTTTTTATTCGAATGGATTAGTAAATTTATAGATCATTACCATCAGCTAGCCTACCGTAAGCTGTGATTCCAATAGCTTGAACCCGTAAACATAAATCAATACGAATACAAAAGATAATTAGCTACACAAATACTTATAGCACGATATTTTCTCAAACATAAACAATATAATCTCAAGAAGAAACACAAAGATATCAAGCAACGCGAACATAAGGAAAAAAGACAATTCAACTAGAACGCTTTGAACTGCTTGTGCCCACTAACTTTCACAGCACTTTCTAAGAAGCTTTTTATAGAAAAATACTCACAGAAGAAAGTGTTGCTTGTTGCTCTTGCGGCGTTCGCTGTTGCAATGGCTGCGGTGGCTTGTGGGCCCCTGGCTTGGATCCCGGCCTCATGGCGGGGCGGTAGCGGGGTGCGATAATCTCAAACCTGTCCTCTACAGGTCGATATAACGGGACGCATACAAAACGTTCCGAAGAAAGCACTGCGCCCGCGCAGGCTTTGTGGATAATCCTTGTGTGATCTTGTTGATCAAGTTTGTCATGTGTGTTTGCTTGTTTTGTAGGCATCGTAAAAGGCTCCTTGTCCAATTTTTTATTTTTATTAGAACTTAAAATTATCGGACGCATACAAAACGTTCCGAAGAAAGCACTGCGCCCGCGCAGCCATTGTGGATAATCCTTGTGTGATCTTGTTGATCAAGTTTGTCATGTGTGTTTGTTTGTTTTGTAGGCATCGTAAAAGGCTCCTTGTCCAATTTTTTATTTTTATTAGAACTTAAAATTATCGAACCGAGATGGTGTTTAGTAACTCTGCTCTCCTATACCTATAGGTACTCACCTATAGTAAGTATAGATGAGTGTGATATGGTAGTATTGTAAGTGTGGCACATTATTTAAAAAAAAAACATTTAACGAAATATGTAGGTATGTTATGCATAAATATCAGATTCCTCGGTTAGTTAAAGTTTTAAATACTGTGCCGTCACTAACTTACGATAGTTATTATTATTGTTAGTTTCTTCATGGGGTTTCCTAATTTTCAAGTCCAACCATAAACTACGTTTACGGTCCCTCGAAGCTGTGAAAAAATCAATCTTCTAAGTTAAGAAAAAAGATACGGCCGTTTATGATGCAGAAAACGTACATTTCGACATCCTTAAGGGACTCAAAATTCATCGGATTCTTCCCCTTGATCTAGAACCCTGAAATTTGACATGAAGCAAGACTTTATAGCACAAGTATAGGAAAAAATCTGGAATTTTGTGGATAAGCCACAATTTTTTTATTTTTTTGTTCTAAAATACCTTCGAGATTCGATTCGAGAATTGAATTATTTACTTAAATTAGTTGGTACAGAACTCTCAGTAAGCGAGTCCGACTCGCAGTTATCCAGTTTTTTTTTTTTAAATACTTTGCCCCTCACTAGGAATTGTATCGCGTGTGCGTTTACAAAAAAAAATAATATTTGTTTTACAAATAGGTTTTAAAAATCGCTTTTACACGTCAATAATTTTTTTCATCAGTTTAAACTAGCTGAGGCCGGTGTTTCCTAACTGACTACCCTGAGAAGAAACAACGAAACAAATTCAAGGGTCACAGTCTTTTTTAAAGTCCATACAGTAAATTTGTAATGGTCAAATCGTAGATTTGTCTGAGATGGTCTTTTTCAGAAAGAACCATATGGATTTCAGTGGGCCTGTTCAGTCAGTGCAAGCATTTGTCAATATTCGCAAAGCTCAACTCAGGACTAATAAGGAGCTCAACATCTTGACGAACAATACCAAAGAAAGGACATTTGGTTATGCCACAGAAAATAGACAAATTGCCAGCCATACATTAAAATTACTGAAAAGATAAGAAAAAAAGCAATCCATATCCATATCCCTCTCATTCACAATAATGAAAGGAAAATGTCAAAAATAAATTTTAAAAAAAGTTTGTGAATGTGAAGAAACGTTTTTTTTTAATGCAAACAAGGCAAAGTAAATTTTCCGTTATTACATGTGATTAACAGATCTTTATTTAGTAAATACTAACAAGTTTCTTCTTTTTTTTTTTTTTTATTTATTTATGTTCAACATCACAACATTCATCACACTTTTATTCATTTTTTTTTTCATATCGAGGGAACATTACCAAGAGCTGGTAACTAACTGAGCTATCGAGTTCATCAATTAATACTTAATATAATAAGTACAAATGTTAATGCAACATGTCGCCCTAGAGCAATGTCGAGCTTCCAATGTGCCGAACAAGCGCGCATTCGAATTTTCGAATTCGAATTTCTTGATTTGAGTCGCAGTATAGTTTTGTCGTACAAGCACATTTCCTTCCTGATCAAAATGTCTAAGTATCTAAACGTCCAACAGTGCGAAACGTCTAATGAGCAGTAAGACTAATTAGCAAATTGCCCATGTAGCAAAACGTCCAAATAGCAGATGGTCTTTATAGCAGAACTTTCATTTAGCAAATCGTCACATTCTCAAAATGTCTGGATACTCAGGCACAAAATTCAACACACACATAATCATCAATAAAAAAGAAACATAAATACCACGTGGTAATCTCCTATCTATAGGCGGTACAAACAATTGTTACATACGGGATTTATGCTAGGATATGTCAGTTTTTAATATTCCGCACCTCAGTAACCAAAAACAGTACGGAAATTAAAATGTAATACTCAAGTCTGCTGTTCCCAGGAACAGTGAAAAAATCTGACTCAATCAGAGAAATTCCGATTGAGTCTGATTTTTTCACTGTATAATATTAAATATATACATACATGAAATTTTAGCCTAACATTTCCATGAAAAGCATTTGCGCCAAAGACTTTTGCGAAGTCATATTCCTATTCATTGACCTCGATAAATTACTTCTGACATCTAACGAACTAATTACCTAATTACCTACTTCAAGTTTGACAGAGACACCTTGACATACACAAACTATGCCATGTACGTGGTGGGGGTATGCTAAGTATCGTCCAATCATCGCAGCCTTAGAAATGAATGAATTAATTTTGTACAGACTATCAAAATGGTTCCGGCATAACAAACTAGTTGATCATATTCCTTGCTTGTCCATTCTGCTCAACAACTTGCACATTCTGGGGTCATGAGAACACGACAACAAGGGTGCTTCGCTAATTCTAAATATCGCTAATATAAATTCGCTAATTCCTAGTTTATATGTGGGCCCAGCCTTGACCAATCACCATTGTGCAGACGAGGTTTCCCCGTTTATACAATGGCTACATAATGGCAATTGGCCGAGGTTGGGCTAACGTGTAAACTAGGCATAAGAAAACGGGCTTGAGCGCGGCGCTAGCCCAGCGACTAAATCTAAATAGGTAGATTGGATTTGTATGTGATTTGAATGAACCTACTTGGATTTCGTCGCTGGGCCAGCACCGCGCTCAAGGCTGTTTTCTTAGAGAATAGCACTGGTGGTAGACACAAAATGGTTGAAAAGAAGTTCAGTAGTGTATCGACACGAAACCAGAAAGGAGCAGAGCGCATTATTGAAAGAAAACCAGAACAAATTCAAAATAAAATAAGATTGAGTAAGTATTAGCTATAATATGGTGAGGCGGTCGCCTCTTTCTGCGAAGCAGTAATGCTAGCAAAGGAGGCGGCCGCACGCGTGAGGGAACGAAGTTCTTCACGCATCAGCGCCAGGACTCAGACCCCTACTTCCAGCCACCGTAGACGTGGACCAGCGGACGACGAGCAATAGGTAACTCGCCGTCCGGCCATCCGGTAACCATCCGGACCGAACCCTAGTTGTCGACACATCACGTAGTGTTTCACGCGTGCCTCAAAGAGATGTTAGTAAAACCGTTGGGGCCCAGCAGGGTCAAAGCTTTCTGGGGCCAAAGGTGGCCCTAAAGGGAACCCCAGGGTCCTCTAACGCAAGGTAAATAAAGAACATAGGTGTGGTTTCAGTAAGTATAACTCTGATACGCACTCTCACTCCGACCTAGAGCGGAAGAAATCATTGGATGATTGCCCACCTTAACAAAAGCTATAACAGGTTACAAGTAAATGTTTATTGAAGCAAGTATATTTTTAAGTCAGTTACCATTTTTTATGCGAAAGATTTTTTGAGTATTTTCTATTTAATATTATCAAGAGCAACGATTTTAAAATTTTTGTTTGTAACGAATAAATTAAAATAACTGATTTTTGAATTCTCACACTAGTAGAATACACTAGTGCTTTAAATTATATGCTGAAAGACATAGGACAGATATTTCCTACTTTCACGCAAGCGAAGTCACACGCAGAAACTAGTCGTTTTTTAATGTTTTAAAAATGCTATTTTCAATTAACTTTAAACCTTCTGAATACCGTAATTAGAGAAACAATAGAAAGACAATAGGTGTGTGGACACCGGTGACCTCTTGGGGTTTGACAGTTAAACACTAAAGTTACTTCTATGCCGTGGATACCTTCACAAACAGACCCGGATAATTATCGTGTTCCGTGCGAGAATCGAATCTGCGATACACAACGTAGCCGCGAATCGCTCAACCAATGCGGCATTTCTGGGTAAGCTTAAAGGTAAAACGTGGTAGAACTACACTGCGCACACGTGTGCCACACACGCCGATCCATACATTTTATATGGAAACTAGACTTGTAGAGCTACACTTGATCAACACGCCACGCGACGTCGTTCTACGCACATATCAGCCCCCCTAGCCAAGTTACAATCGTTTCGTTTTGCGTTAACGCTTGGAGTTGGCCACGCCCCCAATTCGTTTGTTCGAACAAAGGTAGTTCTAGCTTGATTGTTTCCAAAAAATCTGTGGTAGATGGCACGGTCAGAAATAAATTCATTGTGATGATAAAACTTCATTATACTTCTTAATCCATTGAGATAATGATTTTTTATTACTAATCTTCCCTTACCTACCCCTACTCTACCGTACCCCACCTATAGTGTGCCTAGATGCCTACCTACCTACAGTGTATCTTCTTACCTATAGAAGGCACCAATCTATCCTACCCTACCTACCTATTTTGCACCGACTTCATTTTTACTTTTATACCTACTCTGTAGGCTGGTGAAAAAAAAACAAACAACAAAACTAGCTAAGTGCGAGTCGGACTTGCATACGAAGGGTTCAGGACTATCCATAGTTAAAAAACGGCAAAAAATCGCATTTATTGTATGGTATTGTATAGTATTTGTTGCTATAGCGGCACAGAAATACATAATTTTTGAAAATTTCAACTGTCTAACTGTCACGGTTCTTGAGATACAGCCTGGCGACAGACAACCGGACAGCTAAGTCTTAGTAAGTAGGGTCCCGTTTTTACCCTTTGGATACGGAACCCTAAAAATAAATATTAAAATTCGTCCAGGCGATCTCGAGTTTTAACGAGACTAACGAACAGCAATTGATTTTTATATATAGGTATAAATACCGCAGTAAAATCGGCTAAATGCCAAATAACGGTATGGCTTTAGGACTGCTGAGCAGGTTATTCACCTTTTGTCGTATAAACCTTTGCAGTATACAACATGCGCTCCTTCGTTTTTCCTGCATCAGGTCGGTACGATTGCATCACTGCTTACCATCAGGTGAAATTAAAAAAAAACTTTTACCCTCTCGGAGGTCTTGGACTCAAGACAAAGTGATATTTCATCAACTATAGCTTAACGCATAGCATAATTAGTATTATAAAGTTCCCACAGATTGCACTCAGCTCTCTAGGGAATGGACCATAAACTACCATGCGGGCCCAGTGCGTTAGTTGGTAGACGTCACATGTATTCGAATTTTGGGTTCTAAGACATGCCGGTTTCTGCACTTTGCTTTCGTTTACCGTTTTGAGAGCAGTAGTGATGAAATAAATTACACGCCTGCTAGATTTATACCCGCGACCTACTGGGTCCCAATGGTTTTGCTGACAACTCCTTGAGGCGCGCTCGGAACACTACACTCCGTTGACGACTAGAGCTCGGTGCGGACGGTTACCGGACGGCGGACGGCCGGAGCGACCTACTAACTCGTGAGTCGGGGCCATTACCACTCGGCAACCACTGGTCAAAGAATTGCATACAATTCAGATACAATATATTCGGACACAGTATCCGAATCTACCATTATATTTTCAATATTTTGACTGACGATTTTACACCACCTTTATTAAAGCTCTTTATTAGATACAGTTATAAAAAACAGTTTTAAAATGTGATGATTTTATTGTACTTCATTTTCTGCTGACTCTAAGAAAAAGAAAAAGTTTTTTAAATGTTCCTACATCAATTCCCAGCGGGTCCACGAGATTGTCCAAAGTACAGTCAGTAAAGACAATTTCTTATCTGTCTTAATTCGTTTACTGTAAGTCTGGGAAAAAGAAAGACCCCCGATTTCTGATTTAAGCATTTGAAGTTGAGAATTACTCAAACTCTACTTTACCCTCCAAACCTGTCAAAATTTGGCATATAAGCATGGTTTGAGACGCTCTTAACTCAAAATACTCAATTCAGAAACCCGCTCATAGTTACTAAAAATAAACTTAAAAATACTAAATCATAACTTTTAAGTTTATTTTAGTGTAAGGTTGAAAACTGTTTTTCTTTTGTCATGTTTATGACTATTCACTTCGTTAGAGACATGCATGTAGAATTGTAGAGTAATGTTGACCGTTTCATAAGTACTGCGCAAATAAAATAAAATGTTCATTGTCTTTTATTTCATAGAAATAGAAATAATAAACATTTATCTCTTACAAAGCTTTAACTGCTAACTTTACCAATCTTTCTCATGGACTCGTAGGGAAAGAAAATAATTAATATTTTAAAATGACATGGACTCATTGGAAACTTATTTTCGAACTTTCATTTTTTTAGAACAATGGACTCGTGGACCTTTGGGAACAACCCCTTTAAATACAGCCTAAAATACTTTTGTTGACGCTTTTTTTTCGCCTTAAATTGTTTTAAAAACTTTTTATCTGACTGTAATAAAGGGTGAAAAAATTATGATATAAAAATGTGTCAATTCAGACACTGAGTTCAAATCTATTGTGTCCAAAACGTCAGCAAGTTACTCTAATATGGCCTACTACTCCAGCATGGTCTATATTAACTTTGTGTGATGGTAAACTTAGTTATGTGAGCTGTATGTATGTACGTATGCACCTAACAATGTTCAAATCCTATGCATGGAAAGATCTCATAGTAAACACAGTACCGGTTCATTGGTAGGCAAAATGTGTAGTACCACATATAAACATATGTAGTTTTCTGATAAATTCTAGGTAAAACAGTTATTCACCCTAGTTACGATTACGACAGTAGGTATAAAACCAAAACCAAAAAAACCATTTAGAAACCAAAACCGTACCAGGAATTAACAGAGTTACTTTCGCATTTTTTATAATTGTATTGAAATATCTATCCGCAGAGCAATGGTGGCCGAGTGGTAACGGGCCCAACTTACGAGTTGTAGGTCGCGGGATCAAACCCAGACAGGTGCATTACGTTGTGTAATTTATTTCATCACCACTGCTCTCAAAACGGTGAAGGAAAACATTGTGACAAAACCGGCATGTCTTAGAACCAAAAATTTAAAGACATGTGACATTCACCAACCCGCACTGGGCCCGCATGGTGAATTACGGCCCATTTCCTCTCCTAGAAAGGAGACCTGAGTCTCAGCAGTGAGAAAATTATAAGGCTGATGATACGCTATGCTATGCCATGTATCCGTAAGAGAACGAAGTTTACTGACGGGATTTTACCCATCACCAAAAAAAAAAAAAGCCCCAGCAGTGGGAACATTAAAAAAGCTGATAATGCTAATGCTAATAGTTTAGTGGACAAAACTTAACAACATTTAATACCACTAACTAATCGGAGTATGACTTCTTGACATACTTATTTGCTTTAAATATATTAACAAGACCTTTTACAACTTGTAGTTTTACAACGAAAGCGCCTACTTATGTACAATAGCAAATTCATGAATGTAGCGGCATGTGATGTTGCAGCAAGTTGTTTGATAGGCGAGTGTCAGTGATGTGTTAGGTTAGTGCTCGATTACGGACACGCGGTGCGTTGCGCGGCGCGTCGGGCGGTCCGTAGTACATTGCCATATGTTTGTGTTTGCGTGAGTGATGACGCGGCCCGCTGCTGCAATGTACGGCAAACCGCCCAACGCGCCGCGCAACGCGCCGCGTCTACGTAAACACGGCCTGAGAGCGGCCAACCCGAGGTACATTTTCATACAACCGCTCTTAGGTGAGATGTTATTACACATTTTTCTCCAGATATTTTGAAAACACAGATATCTTGTGGATATTATCTAGGCTTCTACAGAAATAAAAATATAAATTTGTGTAAGACTAATCCAGGAAAGGCCTTTGAAAATCTGGTGTTTTACGTGAACTTTGTCCGTCCATAATGAACTTATAGCTTTGCAAATTAATTAGTCGAGATTCTGAATGACGACAAAGTTTTCTCAAAAACTTTTCAGGGTTTTAAAAAAACATTTCCTGGAACAAGTTTTGTGAAATATTCAAATAAATCACGGAATAGCCGAATAAATGCAAACAGAGTTTTCAGCAACACGCAGCACTTGCGTACATATTTGGCTAAATATTTTTTTGCTGTGTTCGTAATGGTCAAAAAAAGGTCTGTTTGAAAAAAAATATCACCCGAACGAAGCCGGGTTGGGTTTCAGTGAACTATAAATCTGGAATTACTTGAAATAACTATTTCAGATTCAAAAATATAATTATATTTTTTATTGTGGCCGAATTTTACAATGCTAATTAATAGATACATTCTTTACAAACAAACTGTTTAGTTTCCAAGATTACAAGGTTTACAAGACTTGTAGATAGATACTATTTGAAGCATAGAGTCAATTAAAAGTACACTTCACTCTTCCAAAAGTTTATTTTCCATTTGAATGCCTTTGTATTGTATTATTCCTTAGGCCAATCCGAGCCAAGTAACTAAAGGTTTTTTAGTCACTTGCGTTGGATTGGCCCGATGAGTGTTTTAGTGTCCGATTCGCCAGGGTCGTGTGTTAGCGACTGGGTACTCCATCTCGGTTTAACTCTTCAATCTTCATATGTGACAGAAGAGTCGACTAGATGTAGTATTTGGTCGTAGATGTGCGACCCTGGTGGAATAAACGTAAGAGTGTTTTTCGAATATCTGACGATGGCGGTTTAAATGTTAAATCTTGAATACTACAATATAATTCTTTTATTTTCAATTTGAATTTATTAAAGCTTTAGATCGAAATTGTAAATAATCGTAACTACTTCTATTCCTTTTTAGCCGAAGCCTTCTTCAATAATGCTGTATAAACAGGCTCATAATGTTCTTGTAACTGCTTCACAACATTTTCGTATATTTTCTTTTGGTTAAGAGAGCATTCAGCACATTTACTTGATACAGCCTTCGTTGATAGTTCTGGAACAATAAAAAACAATGTTTTAACCAGTTTAAACATTAAAAAGAACCACTTATGTGAAAATATTTTTTAGCAGTTTATTATAAAAACTCAAACTCCTTAAAGATATACCTACTGGTATCTACGAATACATATTTTTAGGGTTCCGTAGCCAAATGGCAAAAAACGGAACCCTTATAGATTCGTCATGTCTGTCTGTCTGTCTGTCCGTCTGTATGTCACAGCCACTTTTTTCCGAAACTATAAGAACTATATTGTTGAAACTTGGTAAGTAGATGTATTCTGTGAACCGCATTAAGATTTTCACACAAAAATAGAAAATAAAAACAATAAATTTTGCGGTACCCTATACTTCGAATTTAAACTGATTTTTTTGTAAGCTGAATAGTTTGCGCGAGAGACAATTGAAATATATGAAGTAGGTACATTACCATGCAAACTTCCACCGAAAATTGGTTTGCACGAGATCTAGTAAGAGTTTTTTTTTATTTTTTTTAATACGTCATAAATCGTAAACCGCAATTTTTACGGAACCCTCAGTGTGCGAGTCCGAATCGCACTTACCCGATTTTTTTCAATATTTTATTCTGTAGACTGGCTCGACCAAATTGGATGCAATCTTGTGTCCCTGGATGGTTTGAAAATACACTGTTAAATTTTAGTCATTTTAATCCCGCGGAGGGTCCATTCAGTACATGAAATATTATCGATTTGTTCTTTACAAATCGACAATGTTTCAAAAATGAAAAATAAAGTACTTTTTTCCAAACTCGAATTAATTCAATGTACGAAATTAATTTCAATAACTAAATGTTTGCTGAGAGAGGCCAATGAATTATAGGTAGTTAGTACGCAACGACCGACAGCTATACCATGATTTTTAATTAGATGAACCAAAGTGACAGCAGTGGACAATACCCAACTGTCAAATAACAATGCCCAACTGTCAAACAACCATTATTATAGCTGTCACTTTACTTCATCTAATAAAAAATCATAGTATACCTACAATATCATTGACTCGGAAATTAACTCGACCCCTCACGGGATTAAAACAACCAAAATTTAATGGTGTATAATAAGGCCTGGCACTGCAATCGGTTACACTTTTTTTTTTGACAATAAGCCAGCTTTCAGACAAGACAAGAAATCAGAAGCGTTAATATCAAATAGACCAATTACAGGCACTTTTGAATTGTCAAAATATCGGTCAGCCAAAAAAAAAGTGAAGCTAAATTGCACGTTCTAAACCGTAGACCTCTATGGAGAAGAACGTGCAAGAAACTCCATGCACACTCATTTAATCTGTTGAATATCGTAATTAGAGACACAATAGAAAGACAATATGTGTGCGGACGCCGGCGTCCTCTCAGGGAATAATGAATTAAATCATATTATATGTTACATAAATCTAGGTCAACGTTTGTCGGGATCGCTAATATAACATAAATATGGTATCCCACACATGTGCCACACACACCGATCTGGGCACGTCCGTCTCCATACATTTTATATGGAAACCAGACTTGTACAGCTACACTTGATACACGTCACGCGACGTCGTTCTACGTACAAATCAGGCGTGTTACACGTTCTAATGTAGTAGCTTTGAGTTAAAAAAGTTAATATGTGTTTATTTTTATATATCTTTTAATAAAAAGTTGACTCTCTCTGGAAATAACACCTGTATCGTGGATGCGTTCACAAACAAATATTTGTTAACTACTCACGTATACAAGATCAGTCATCCAGACCCCTAAATACAATCTGTAGGCCATTCGAATATTTTTCCGTGCGGAAATTGAACCCGCGACACGGAACGCATTAGCCAACCTCACAATCACTGCACCAGCCTTACTGTCGTCGTCCGTTCTCAATTGAATCGGTCCACAAGATTCGAAGTAAATCCGAATCTAGCGGACCGATTCAATTAATAAAACTTTAGACAAGAAATCAACGACATTCCTACTCAACTTCTGAGGCGCGTTTTTATGAATGTTAAAATTGCTTTATAAAGACAGACGGAACTAGAGCCGCGAAGGATGACCGAAATAATTACATTTTCAAGAATTAATTTTCTCATGTCTGCGTTTTCTGGTTTTGTAATTTAACGCGTAATATTTTTTTTAAGTTTTTTATTCAAAAGTAGGTAGATACTATATTAAGCAATAGTTGACCACAATTGTTCTCTCAAGATTTTAATTACTGAATAAATTATACAACATTAATTTTAGTATATGCGAAACCCGAAACACGTCTGTTTTTATGTAAAGAATCTATGTACAAAATTTCATAACTGTATCATGAAAAATTACTAAGTTATAAGCGTGTTATGGTTGGCCTGGTTGTCCACAAAAATACTTGGTCACCAGGCCATCTGGGCAACTGAGGGGTGGTTTTGCTACCACACCCAGCTGTGCAGTCCTAATGTCCGCTATGACCTGCCGTGACCTTTATTGTATTGTGTATGTGTCGGTGGTGTCCAACTTGTGACCTTTTTTAAAGATTTTTGGGAAAAAACATAACATGGTGTAAAAATTTATTGGAATCGATTCGGTTAGTGATTCTAGGCAAAATATTCAGCTTTTGCATGTACAAAAAAAATAATATTGTATGTATGTAAATATTTACACCAAACAGTTCACAGACGGCATTAAAAAATCTGTTTCACTAAAATAATTCATTATTGTTCCCGTGGAATGTGCATTTGCATTAAATTCTATTTAAACAATGCATAAGTTCGCAGAAACAGATGAAGCTGCCTTTTATTTATTTGTTTGCTAGCTAAAATAATTCAATGACAAATCCTCCGGCCCTTAGGCGAAGCGGAGGATAGTGTCAGACTTTTACTGACTAAAAACCCCACCCCGTTCCTGCGTTGCCTTGGTTCCAGGGCCCTGTGCGCACTTTTACATTAACCCAAGGAAGCTGCCTTGCATTTACTCAATTAACCAAAGCGACCTTTGCATTCGTTGCCCCGGAAGGTGCGCGTCGTCACATTTTGCCTTCCAATTTTCCGCCTTCCGTATTCCGGCGGATTATAAATAATAAATGATATTTATTTTGTTAATAAGTTTTTTTAAAACACTTTTAGACGTAAATTTTTTCGTCAGTTTAAACTAGATGAGGCTGATTGCACGCACAAACGCAACGCTTTACCCAACAAGTCTAAGGCCGTGTTTACGGAGACGCGGCACGTTGGGCGTTTCGTCGTACATTGCTGCAGCGAACCGCGTCATCGCTTGCGCAAACACATACATGTGGCAATGTACGACGGACCGCCCGACGCGCCGCGCAACGCGCTGCGTCTCCTTAATCGAACACTAAACCAAAGAGATCCTTGGGCTCGAAAATGACCACAACGTCTCGAGAAGCGGTCTATTGTAGAAAAAAAATCTGAGCAGCGAGTCAGACTCACGCACTGAGGGTTCCCTACAAACATAAATATGTAAATAATTTAATTCCCTAATTGAGTCTCGAAGATTTTTTTGTGTCTAAAAGTGTCTTTTATTTCGTGACGTAACTATAAATTTACTGTTTTCAGATTTATTCCTATATTAGTGCTATAAGACCATGTCTAATGCCAAATTTCAGGATTCTGGGTCAACGGGAAGTAGCCTATGAATTTTGATTCTTTAAGAGTGTGGAAATCTACCTTTTTTGCGATATAAAGGTCGACTCTTTCTTTTTTCGTTAATTCCGAAGTTTGATTTTTTTACAGCTTCAAGGGACCTCAAGCTTGAGTACATGGTTTTAATTTTAACTTGATACTGCCATGCGTTTCGGAGATAAAGGATCTTGACAGAGAGACAGACGAACAACAAAGTGATCCTAAAAGGGTTCCGCTTTTTCCTGTTGACATACGGAACCCAAAAAAAAGAGTGTTCACTTTTATCATCAGGTAAAATGGGTCAAGCGCACAAGAGCGTGTAGACGTCTAGACAATGAGACAGTGATAAGTCAAACAAATATTCGAATTCTTGCATATTATAGGATTGCCCCTATCTGTTGTGGTAAGAAAACTCCAGATAAAACCATCGACTCACCTACTAACGGTTTGTAGCTACCGCATTCCCCCTTATCCATTATACAATCGAACACTATCTTTCTCTGCTCATCATTGGCAAACAATCCGTCGTAGTCGAATGCCTCCAGCATTTGCAGCTCTCCCGGTGTCAATGTAGCTGCAGCCGCGAAGGCAACTAGGGCTGATAGCACTACAAGTACTTTCATCTTCAGGCTTTGGAGGATCTGAAAATGTGTGTGAAAACTAAATCAAAATCGGGTCATCCGTTTTGGAGCAACGATCTCACAAACAGACACAGGTACGTCACATCACACTACTGTAAGATTGTCGTGTGTCTATGTTGTCACCTCTCTATTTTATGGTAAATTAAATATGATGAATGAAGCAGAAGGGGTGTATACGAAGTTAGGGGATGAATTTAGAAAAATATTTTCTTATTGTTTGCAAACGTTATCAAAAAAAACTTTTTGCTGAATTTTAGCGTTCTAGATTCAAGGGTTTGATCTGGATATTTACGAGTCAATGAGTGTCTCTGGACTTTGCCTTTTATAAATACAGAATAATAAGTTAAGAATGTATCTACTTGTACAAATATACAAACAATGTTGTTAATACTGGTGTGTCGGTTAATATCCTTATTTATGTACCAGACAACTGTTAGAGGGACCGAAATAATTTAAGAATAACTAGCTATCACCAGCTAGTCTTTTTTTTTTTTTTTTTTTTACGGTAGGTAAAATCATCCAATGACAAATCCCGCCCTTGGGCGGAGCGGGAAATAGTGTCAGACTTTTACTGACTAAAATCCTACCCTGTTCCTTCCCTGCCTTGGTTCCAGGGCCCTGGTATGCATTTTCATACCTTCTCAGAGCCCCAGATTAGGCCTCGACCCTACTGGGCCCCTACGGTTTGCTGACAACTCCTTGAGGCGCACGGGAACAGTGCGCGCCGTAAACGACTTGGGCTCGGTCCGGTCTGTTACCGGACAAACGGACAGCGAGCTACCCATTGCCCGCCGTCCGCAAGCCCGCGTCTACGGTGGCCGGAAATTTGGATCGGAGTTACGGCGGCGGCTGCGGCGTGAGCGCCGTTGCCTGATACGGTCAGCCTCCTCCTTTGCTAGCATTACTGCTTCGCAGAAGGAGGCGACCGCCTGCCACTCCTCCTCGCTCCGGAGCATGGCTTGAACCAAGCCCCGGCGCGAGAGATCGCCTCCGATTGCCCCCACGAGGACACGGCGATGCTCTTCCCAAGCGGGGCACACCTCTACCGTGTGCTCCACCGTGTCCACCGGGCGTTCCGCACAGTGACGACACCCGGGCGTCACCTCCGCACGGATCTTGTACAGGTACGGCCCGAACTTGCCATGTTCGGTTAGTACCTGCGCCATGCGGAAGGTTATGACGCCGTGAGGCCTTTCCAGCCACGCCTCAAAGAGGGGCCTTACCGCCTCAATCGTGGCGTGCCCAGCACAGGGTTGCGACAGTCGTTCTCGCCATTTCACCATGAGATCTCGCCGGAACTCTGTCCGCCAAGCCGCGACTTGTCGCGGCAGCGGGGATTCGCCCCGGCGTTGCATCTCCACGCGCAGATCGTGCATGCGTGCAAGGACTGTTGCCTCCAGATCCCATGGTGGCAGGCCAGCAAGGAGGCTCGCCGCTTCGCGGGATACCGTGCGGTATCCCCGAATCATCCGTATGGCCATGACCCTCTGGCAGGCGTTCAGCAGGGCCGCCGGTCGCCTTCGCAGCGTCGGCGCCCACACAGGCGCCCCGTAAAGGGCCATGGACCGAACGATGCCAGCGTAGAGCCTCCGGCAGGAGGCGTCTGGACCCCCCAGGTTCGGCAGGAGCCGCTTGAGTGCAGCCGAAGTCCGATTAAGTTGGGGAGCCAAACGTCGGAAGTGCGCCTCGAAGTTCCACCGGCTGTCGAGGACGAGTCCCAGGTACTTCATCGTCGACCCGACGCCGATGTGAACTCCTCCTACCGTTAATTGGGAACCCGGTGGTGGCGCGTACCGAGGGCCGTGAAAGCACATGGCCTCAGACTTGTGCAATGCCACCTCGAGTCCCAACTGCTGGATCCTCTCCACGACTGTCGCAACCCCGCGCGTCGCTAGTTCGACCGCCGCCTGGTACGACCGTCCCCGCGCCAGGACCAGCGTGTCGTCCGCGTAGCAGACCACGCTGACCCCGTCGGGGAGGTCGGCGCGCAGCACGTAGTCGTACCCGATGTTCCACAAGGGCGGCCCTAGTACCGATCCCTGTGGGACACCGCACGACATCTCTCGCCGATTCCATTCTCCCTGATGACCGGGGTAGATAATGTACCTGCTCGACAGGTAGGCCTCGATCACACGACAGAGGTAGTCGGGCACCCGGTGGTACCGGAGTGCGCTCCTAATGCTACTCCAGGGCAGGGAGTTGAAGGCGTTGGCGATATCCAAAGACACCGCCAAGACACACCTGCCCCGGGACACTGCATTCCCCGTCGTGAGGGCTCGCACGCGCATGATGGCGTCCACCGTTGAGCGCATCCTGCGGAAGCCGAACTGGTCATCCGACAGGTTCGGCCCGACGCGTGCTAAGTGCGCGACGAGGCGGTTTGCAACTACTCTTTCAAAGAGCTTGCCCACCTCGTCGAGCAGCACAATGGGCCGATACGCGGACGGAGAGTCCGCAGGTCGCCCTGGCTTCGCGATTAGGACCAGTTTCCCCGTCTTCCAACGAAGCGGGAACTGGCCCCTCTCCATACATGCGCTGAGGAGCCCTCTGAGTCGAGGCCCGAGAGCCTCCATGGCCAGGACCCAGGCTTTTCCAGGCAAGCCGTCGGGTCCCGGGGCGGTATTTTTGGCATTCAGCCTTTGTACCGCCACTCTCATCTCTACCTCGGTCACCTCTGGAGCAATATGGTCACCGTCGTCGCCATTGTGGTCCGCGTCGGACACCGCAGGTGGCGGAGCCATGGGCGGGGGGGTGTGTTCCCCCCGCGCAGGGAACAGAGAGTTCACTACACCCTCCACAAGCTGGGGCCGGAGACTCTGCGTCAGCGGGGGAGCCCAGGGGCGGAGTTTATCCCGCACCGCCTTGTACGGGCGACCCCACGGGTCCACGTTGAGAGTCCCCAGCCACACGTTGCGGGCCTCGAGTTTGGCCCGCTTTATCTCCGCTCGGAGGGTGCGCTTTGCTGCTCTGTATCCCTCATACAGCTCCGCCTCTATGGCCTCTGCATCC
Source organism: Leucania comma (assembly GCA_958295575.1). Lineage (NCBI taxonomy): Eukaryota > Metazoa > Arthropoda > Insecta > Lepidoptera > Noctuidae > Leucania > Leucania comma. The sequence goes on along the minus strand of OY282480.1, from coordinate 11,168,491 downwards.
GGTGGACGGATGCGGCGTCTGCGGTGTCTGGAGTACCGGCGTCGCGCGGCAGTGCATGCGTCACGCAGTGCCGCAATCTCCGGCGACCACCAGTGCACCTGGCGCTGGGCACGTCCTGGTCGGACTCGGGGCATAGCCGCGTCGCAAATTTGCGACAAGGCCTCCCCGAACCAGTCCGCCTCGGCGTCAATGTCGACAGGCCTGTCCGGTGCTTGCACCCAGGCCTGTACCGCCGCAGCCTGCCGGAAGAGATCCCGGTCCAGCTGCCTCAGCGCCCAACGCGGACCACACGGGGTCCGTTGGACCGGCGCGGTCGAGGACTGGGCGGAGACGTCGAACCGGATGTACCGGTGGTCCGAATACGTCTCCACCCCCTCTATGACGCGCCAGTCGACGACACGCGGTGACAGAGCAGGGCTGGCGAACGTTATGTCCACGACAGACTCACCCTGCATCCGCACACACGTGGGGACAGAACCCCGGTTTATGACGACCAGGCCCAACTCCAGGGCCCAGGCCTCCACCCTCCGACCCCGCTCGTTCGTGAACCGGGAACCCCAAGCCTCGTTCCAGGCGTTGAAGTCCCCGCACACGACCACAGGGAGGGAGGAGTGAAACCTAGCGACGACGGCATTCAGCTCCATAAGGGAGTTGTCTAGATCGGCGAGAGATCTGTTCGGGGACAGGTAGACTCCCACCACCACAATGTCCCCGAACCGTGCTGCCACGCAACCCCGCCCCCTCGTGACGGCCTCGAGGGACGGGGTACCGGCGGCGGCCGACGAAATTAAGGTCACCGAGCCGCTCAGGTCCTGAACCCAGTCGGCTCTGGGCAGGACAAAGTGCGGCTCGGAGACCACGGCGATATTGATCGACCACTGCGCCATGCTCTGGAGCAACAGATCCTGAGCGGGGGCGCAGCGGTTGATATTCGCCTGGAGGAGACGTAGTGGTGCCGTTATTGGCAGTCCATTGTCTCCTCCCGAGCCCCCTGTGAGGGCACTGCCGCGGTGGTTGCGGCGGCGACAGCAGCCACGGCAGCGGCTGCGGCGGTGGGCCTACGGACCTTGCCCTTGGCCATGGCGGGGGGGTCGCAGGGCCTGCTCCCAGCCCGATGATCGGCCTGCTTGCCAGCCGCCGCACATGTCTAAATGAAAATGTGCATAGGATCTTGTAAAATAATTCTAGATTATCCGAACTGATCGACTTTTATTAGACTAAATACTAATAACTTGCTACGCAGCGCAGCACAAAGATAGGTAACAAGTTCAGGGCTATATTGAAATTAATGTAAGTACTTGAAAGAGAAAAACAAAGAACTTAGAATACTTACACTGGCCACTGCTATTAAACTTTAAATAAAATAAAACACCGACGTATCTACTAGTCAGACACAAACTTGAATACTGATGAAGATTACATTAGTACCTAGATTATATACATTGTATTTGCGTGAGACTGAAATAAAGCAGTTTTTTTCAAAACACTAGGAAAACTCCGAGATAATAATAATGCAACCAATTAAAACCATTAGAAACAATTATTTTATACATGAGTTCCTAGTTTCATACAAATGGGTGATGCAACTATTTATCGACTCAAAGCCACCATCAAAACAGACTGTAGGGGTCCAGCAGGGCCGAAGCCTACTGGGGCCAAAGGTTATGTGAGAATGTCACCACGGGCCCCGGGACAAAGGCAATGAATGGAAGAGTAGGTTTTTAGTCAGTAAGAGTCTGACACTATTTCCCACCCCATAAAAAAAATACCATATATGATTTCACCTACCATAAAAAAAAAACTATCAAAACAGAAATCGCCAGCGTTCTTGTGTTTATATTTGATAAGCGACCCGCCCCAGCTTTGCACGGGTGCAATGGTGACATTAATGTCCAATTATGCAATCCAATTATATGTATAATGCATGCATAATACATTTAAATATATTATGCATGTATTATACATATAATTGGAAAACCTTTCCCTAGAATCACTCTTTAAAAACCTCATCAAAATCCGTGGCGTAGTTTTAAAGATCTAAGCTAGGCCCCTTTAAGAGGTTATGGAGCCCTCTTTCATGTACTGATGGTGATCACTGGGGTGGTTTTAGTGAGGAAAGAATCCCACACTCCCTGGTCTTTCCCCCAAAAGTCCAGGCGCCTTTTGAAGGTTTCCCCCCGAAAAAAAAGGTATGGACAGACAGTGGGAAGTGACTTTGTTTTTTTTTATACTAAGAATCGAACATGACTAGAGTGTATAATATACTGATGTTTGCAATACTAAATGTAAAATGTTAAATAACAATAAAATTATTATATTAAGGATCAAAGTATTCGATTTACAGTTGAATTATATGCTTTTAGAAGTATAATTCCTTGTTTTTTTTTTCGTATCTTTGTTCTTTTATCTAATTAAATGATCAGAGTTTTAATAATAGATTGCGAATATCACTAAGAAGTTTGAAGTTGAACTAAACAAAAAATGACACAACATGACTGTCCGTAGATAAACTCACGTAGAAAAACTGTTTTTTGTTTCTGTTATAAGCTAAGTAAAAACAAGATAGCTTATTAAAAATATTTTTGTGTAATGATTCTTAAACCCAAACTAAATAGGAAACCAAATTTATACACCGATTTAGTCATTGATGTAGTCATTTATGAATATCGTTATATAAAGTTGTCCATAAAATAAACTCCAAACCGTTGTCCTTTATAGTAAGTTTTTTCACTTCCGATAGTTTACCTAGTAGGGTTTTTTTTTTTGTAGAAACAGCATCACAGCAATATGGTGTGCGTATTAAATGAAGTACCAATTTGAAATACGGGTATGAGGAAGAGTGGGAGCGTGATGGAACGTTATCTTTTTTGTACACACGTAAGATAATGGCGTTGACGTCACATTATAGTTTATGCAACTTTTTTCTGTTACTTAACAATTACCTTTTCTGCTCGATTTAAAAAGTTTTTATCTTATTAACTTTTAACCGATTCAAAATTCTTTCTATTTGCGGTTTTGGATAAAGTCAATTTGTGATTTAAAATAATTAGTTTATATACGGATAATAAATAAAAAAGAAACAGAGTGTATTTATTTCTTATTATATCGTCACGAAACGCCGGGGTTTTTTCAGTTAAACGATTATCGTAATTTCTCATGAAATGGCCTAATTTTATGAAATGGCCAACTTCATCTAAAATTAGCTAACTCTATGATCTAATGACGACATAGACATCTTTTCCACAGTAGACGCTCTATTTTGGAAGGCAATTTACAGTAAAGAGGACCATGACAAATCGCTTGAAGAATTACTCGCATCAGCGGAGACTGCAACGATGTGATAGCGGTATTATAAGGAAGTTACAATAAGCCTTACTAGATTTTGCGACTCAAAACTATATATACTCGTACATATGTATAATCAACTGCATCAGACAGTCGCTTACCTTACTAGTTGAGACAAGCCCATTGATACCGCAAAGTTTCGCGCTTCTCTCTTCCAATCCAAAAGGCCACCTGCATCGCCTTAAATTCTACAACTAACACAGCAGCATCTCAGTTAATTCCTGAAATGCTTCATTTAGTATTTTATCAGGTTAACTCAAAACAGTTTATACCTTATCTACGTATTGCTGAAAAAAGGACAAGACAAGTTCGAAGACAAGAAGAGGAAAAACAGATATATTATCACTGTAAATGATAAATGATATTTATTTTGCAAATAGGTCTTAAAAAACACTTTTACATGTCATTTTTTTTTTTCGTGAGGCCGGTTTTTCCTAGTTGAATACCCTGAGAAGCACACCGAAACAAACTCATGGGTCAAAGTCTCTTTTAAAATCCATACAATAAATATGTAATGGCCAAATCACATGAGAACCATGCAGATTTGTCTTAAGTGGTTTTTTAAAGAAATAATCAAACAGATTTGAGTGGACCTATCCAGTCAGTGCAAGCATTTATCAGTATTCGCAAAGTTCACCTCAAAGTCAGAAGAAATCAGAATAGTTTATTTCAAATAGATCACTTACAGGCACTTTGAATTGTCAAAATGTCGGTCAGTCCACAAAAAAGTGAAGCTAAATTGCACGTTCCAAAGCGTAGATCTTTATGGAGAAAAGCATGCAAGAAACTCCATGGACAATCTTTTTAAATCCTATTACGAGTCAAATAAATCTTGGTTACATATTTCTTGTCACTTCTACTACGTGAGCAAAATGAAAAAAAAAAATAGATAGCAAGTAATGCAAAAAAAAAATAGAAATTGAATTAAGCCACGTGCAGCTAAGACATGACCAGTAGAGATTGCAATCTCTACTGCCCTTTTAGACAACCACCGGGCCCGGCCATTTATACCGGGCCCGGTGACCGGGCCCGGTAGGTACAAAAACTGCGGCACGGAAGCCCCAACTTGTAGAAAATTGGCATGGCAAGCGTTGCCATGCCAAATTTTCTACGCGACCGCGATGTTGCTATAAAAGTTTGATTGTTTACAGTTATAGTTACATTGCAGCCCAGCCAGTAGTTATAAGATTTTGCTATTTGCTCAATTATAGTTAAGCATATTAACACTTAATAGTCATATACCTAAAGTTATTGTTATTATCAAAAGAATATTGTTATTGCTCTTAAGAATTTGTTTTGTTTTTACTCAAGCTACCAAAGTTTATCTATCTAAGTTGATAAGATAAGTTTAGTACATTAGGCTTTTTTTTTTGGTGGTGGGTAAAATCATCCAATGACATCTCATCTCATCAGGAGCGGGAGATAGTGTCAGACTCTTACTGACTAAAAACCCAACCCGTTCCTTCGTGGCCTTAGATACCAGGGCCGGGCTTTCCTTTCGGAAACAAACCCTTGGCCCCAGTAGACTTCGACCCTGCCTGCAGCTAGCAGGCTGGGTCTCTACGGTTTGCTGACAACTCCTTGAGGCGCGCGGGAACAGTGCGCGCCGTTGACGACCTGGTCGGTTCCGCACGAATCCGGAACAGGAACCTCCCGAACTTACCGTGTCCGGTGAGAACCTGGGTCATGCGGAAGGTTAGGACGCCATGAGGTCTTTCCAGCCACGCCTCAAAGAGGGGCCTTACCGCCATAATTAAGGCGTGCCCAGCACTGGGTTGTGACAGTCGCAGTCGTCATTTCACCATGAAATCCCGCCGGAACTCTTTCCGCCATACCTCGACTTATCGTGGCAGGGGACTTTCGCCCCGGCGTTGCATCTCCACGCGTTTATCGTGCATATGTGCAAGGACTGTTGCCTCCAGATCCCATGGTGGCAGGCCAGCAAGGAGGCTCGCCGCTTCGCAGGAAACCGTGCGGTATCCCCGCACCATTCGTATAGCCATGACCCTCTGACACTTAGTACATTAGGCTGCGTTATTAGTTTCTTATTATAATACTATGTTTTCAAATAGTTACAACTAGTAATTAACTTTAAGCAAGCAGGTCTTTTTCTTTACTCTGTAAATTATTAGTAATTAAATTGCGGGCGACTTCTTGACTACTTTTCAAACTTTTTCTCGAAATCCTCTAAATCCAGGCATTTCATCAGCGCTAGAAGATCATTTCTATCCTAAACTTAATTACTGCATACTAATGCTTGCTTTAACTTAATTATTAACACTAATGTTACTATTCCGTTCATAAGTGAAACTAACTAATTCTGTATTATAAAATCGTGATTTTGAGACTGATTAAGACTGATAAATAAATATTTACCGTAATCTTGAATCATTGCATTTTTCCTCCATTTAAAAAAGCGAATTTTCTTAAAGTAATGTAAAGGTTTCATCGTAACACATCAACCCGGCGGGTTGGCGGCGAATGTTACCGGACCCGGCCGGGTTGAAAAACATACCGGTTTGCAATCTCTAATGACCAGTCCCAACTGACGGCGCCCATTAGTAAGAAAAAAACGCCAAATAGTAAGAAACAGAAACCAAAAGGACAAAAAAAAAAATGAAATAAAAAACCAAATAAAAGAACCAAGAAAGTTGTCAAAAAAGCTCAGAGATTCTGATGATGAAGGTACAGAATGTCTGTATTCGAATCTATTGAAGAATGGATCACTTGAGTTAATATTTTTATGACTGATTATAATTAAAGAAAGAAAACACCCAAAAGACTAACACCCGTATTTATAAACAAGTAAAACTAATTACTTGAGTAAAAGTAAATACTTCAGTAACAATTTTTATTCCTTATTTATGAAAAAATTAAATTTTTCATGAAGATATCTAACCTCAAGTAATGACTTAATAAGAAATTACTTAGCAACAATTAATTTCTTCTTTATAAATACGGGTGTTATTGCTTTCGTAATAAAAGTTCTTAATTTGTGCAATAAAAAACAGGGTTTTATTGATGAATTACCTTAAGGTCCCCGTCTTACCCCACCTTTCCCATATATATTTTTTTTTTGTGGCTGATTTTTACAATACTAATAATTACATAGATTCTATACAAACAGTTTAGTTTACTCACAAGATTTTTAAATACTATTTGAAGAATAGCGTCTATCAGAAGTACACTTCACTCTTCCAAAATTAAAATTATATTATTAAATATTGAATATTACAATATACCTAATTCGTTTATTGTCAATTTGAATTTATTAAACCTTTAAATCGAAATCGTAAATAATCGTAACTGCTACTATTCCTTTAAAGCCGCGGCATTCTTCACTGCTGCTTTATAAATATGCTCATATTTGTCTTGTACCATCTTCACAGTACGTTCGAATATTGTCTTCAGGGTAGGGTTGCATTCAGCACAATTGCTTGCCATAGCCTTCGTTGATAGGTCTGAAACAATTAATACCAATGTTTAAAAATAAGCCTCAGGAAATAAAAAAGACCTAATAGTGTGTAAAGGATTGTTTTAAAACCACAGACTCTTTAAATATATTCTGATATCTACGAATAAATATTTTTTTTTATATAATTTTGGTTTCTTTTATTTAAATTTTCGTCAAATTCCTAAATAACTTAGAAGTATTTATAAATAAAATATGTTTAAAAACTTCGCCATTTTATTAGCTATGCCACGCGGTACCAACGCTGTAGAAAACTTTTTTATTCCATGAGAAAAATTTGGTGCCCCATGTTATGTATGTTACGTGTCCGTATTTGGGTTATAGAAGTTCTTATGTGTTTATTTCTTCTTCTGCAAAGCAGTAATACCAGCGAACCAGCCTGATTTCCAGTCACTGCAGCTTGCGGACTGGACTGGCAATGTAAAAATACGAGTAACATAACGATAATTTATCAGTGCGGTGTGTTTCTTATTACGGCCGCAGTCAGTTGAGCCGAGTTAGGGTTGCGCCTGTACACATCCACCAATATAGACTATCAACCACAATATCGATTGGTTGGATATACGAAGTGAAATAATTTATTGTGGAGTAGTAGAGAAATACGAAAATATTCGAAAAGTAAGTTGGTAAAATTGTAGGTCAAAAGTCGGTGGACAAATGGGAATAAATAATAATTAGAGTTTTTAGTTTTATGATACGAGTAACAATTTTACTGTTTTGTTATAAATAAGTTATTTTCTAGACATATTTATTTTTATTTAATTAGTTTTTGGAACCTAAAAAAATATCATTATAAAAATGGAAACATCGATATTTTTGTTCTATTTAGTCAATCACTAGCGTAAATTTAAAATAAATTGCTTTTGCACAGCACAATTTTTACAAAAAATAAAAATAAATTATATTTTTATTGGTCAACTCGTCAAACCTTTCTTATTGAATGGAACTTTAAACATTATTTATCAATGTTTAGTACAGTTAGTAACACATTAACAATATTTTTATAAATGTTTCTTTTAATTTCGTTTTGTTCATATCATATTAAAAAAATCTGACAAATTAAGACCCTTCTTTTTTTTATAGCGGTCATAAAAGTCAGCGCCTACAATTTTCACATGCAAACGCACAAGTTAATGTGTTAGCCAAAATTAATAAAATATGGTTGACATGTCTATCTTGCGGTTATTAACAATTAATTAAACAATGGTAACAATGGTTACAGCGGTCACTTTTGAAGCTTATAATAATCTCGTTTTGTCAACTTCTCAAAATGTTAATTGGTCGCAAAATGTCCACTTCTCACAATGTAAACTTCTTAGAATGTCCACTTCTCATAATATCAATTTCTCACAATGACAATTTCTCATAAGGTCAACTTCTCACAATGTAACTTCTTAAAATGACCAATTCGCTTAATGACAACTCCACTAAGTTTCTACTCCCGGAGGACACGGTAGAGCATAAAGTGGAGGTGTATCCCGCTTGGGCGGACAACCACCATGTCCTCGTGGGAGCGATCATTAGCGGTGATCTCTAGCGCCAGGTCCTGCCGTGTTCCGAAGCGAACAGCAATGGAATGACGCAGTAATACTGGACCATTTACATAAGTAAGTTGTAGTAACCCTAATAGTAGTAAACCTCAGTGTGTGAGTCCGATTCGCCCTAGCCCCGTTTTTTCAATATTCAAGTCATTATTCTGAAACAAACGCTCCATGAACCATATTAAGGGATGCACCTACCCTTCTGCGATATCGTTAGATTATTTATTGTACACCAAAAATAAAATTACAATAGGAACTCAAAATACGCGATTAACTTTTATTACAAATTTTACTCTCGGGACTTCTGCGGACCATTTTTGTCCGATATATAATAAGTCCAAATACTGGTTTTTAATGGTGGCGACTTTTTTTGCCATTATACTCAATATGTATGTCCAAATATTGAAAAAACATGTATAAAGAGAGTAACAAACTAAAGAATTCACAGTGGAAATCACATCGTTGAGTAAAAAGAACCTCCTGCAGGTCAATGTCAGTAAGGGAACAAAAATATGATAATAGCAAAAATATGCGCCCTACGCACGCGCCACTCTACTGGCCCCGCCTACTTTCTTTACAAGTCATTCTGTCACAGTTCACCAGTCGCAGTTATAGATCCGCATTCGTTAAAATTCTGCATTAATTTGATGCAGATATGGATGTAGATGTCAGAATTGATGCGAATATTCTGCATTCCCTTGAGAGTGGATAAATAAACGGCCGTATCTTTTTTTCCGTTAACTTAGAAGTTTCATTTTTTCACAGCTTCAAAGGACCCCAGACCTAAGTATATGGTTTTAATTACAACTCGATACGAACGCGTATTCTCGAGATACAGGGTCTTGACAGACAGACAAACAGATAGGCAGACGGATAACAAAGTAATTCTATAAGGGTTCCGTTTTTCCTTTTGAGGTACTGAACCCTAAAAAATACTGTTCACTTAAGATGACGCTTACTTTTACCAACAGGTGAAATGGGTCAAGCGCACAAGAGGGTCTTGACAATGGGACAACGATAAAGCAAATAAGTAATTATAGGATAATGAAAAACTGTTTTCTCGAATATCCGAATTCTCGCATATTATGGGATTGGCACTATGATCTGTTGTGGTAGGTAATCTCCAGATAAAATCATTGACTCACCTACTAACTCTTTGTAGTCACCGCAATCCCCTTTATGTTCGATACAATCGAACACTATATTTCTCTCCTTATCGTTGGCGAACAACGCGTCGTAGTCGAAAGTCTCTAGTATTTTCTGCTCTCGCTTTGTCAACGGAGCTGCAGCCGCAAAGGCAATCAGCGCTGAGAGTATTACAAGTACTTTCATCTTCAGGTTTTGTTGGATCTGAAAATGTAAGATTGCATATGTAAAAACTAGGTTAAAAACGGTTTATACATTGTGGAGCTACAACCTTAAAGACAGTTACATAATCTCATGGCGAAATGGCATCAGCGACTATCGCAACCTCGTTCTGGGCGCGCCACAATTGAGGCGATAAGGCCCATCCTTGATGCGTGGCTGGAAAGACCTCACGGCGTTCTAAACTTCCGCACAACGCAGGTCTTTACCGAACACAGCAAGTTCGCTAAGTTCCTGTTCCTGGATTCGCCACTGTGCGGAACACCCGGAGGACACGGTGGAGCATACTGTTGTGGTGTGCCCCGCCTGGGCAGAGCATCGCCGTGTCCTCGTGGGGGCGATCGGCGGCAGCGATCTCTCTCGCCGGGTCTTGGTTCAGGCCAGTGTCCAGAGTGAGGAGGGATGGCAGGCGGTCACCTCCTTCTGCGAAGCAGTAATGCTAGCAAAGGAGAAGGCCGACCGCATCAGGCAGAGGCAACGGGGCGCTCGCCGCAGCCGCCGCCGGGATTCCGATCCCGATTTCCGACCACGGTAGGCGTGGGCTTGCGGACGGCGTGCAATTGGTAGCACACTGTCCGATCGTCCGGTAAGTTCGATTGATTATCGATCGAATATAATCGTTGTTGGCGAACGACTATGTAATCCTTGCTGGTCGTTTAAAGTTTTACCGTCAACGACGACTGGTGCTGAAAATTAGTCCCTGTCCAATACACGAGCCCCAGCATTTTGCTGAGCGCTGGCCGTTTTGCGCGAATGTGTCGCAAAACAACCCGCACTGGGCCCGCGTAGTGGATAACGGCCCATTCCCTCTTCTAGAGAGGAAGCCTGAGCCCCAGCAGTGGGAACATTAGGTATAAGGCTGATGCTATGCTGTACTATGGTTTATGCTATACTGTTTAATAGAGTTTGTTATTTTTTTATTTTTTAAGGTACGCACCATGTTTGACGTAAATAAACTCTTTTTCTTTCTTTTCTTTTCTTTCGTTTTATATACTAGCTTCTGCCAGTGGCTTCGCCCACGTGAAAGCAGGTTTCTCTATACAAAGTTCAAGTTTTAGGGGATGAATTTTTGAAAAACCTATCATATTCTTTACATACATTATCAAAAGAACCTATCTGCAAAATTTCAGTGTTCTAGGTTAAAGTTTTTGGGCTGGATGTTTTTTTTTTTTATGGTAGGTAAAATCATCCAATGACAAATCCCGCCCTTGGGTGGAGCGGGAAGTAGTGTCAGACTCTTACTGACTAAAAACCTACCCCGTTCCTTCGTTGCCTATAGTGCCGGGGCTGAGCCTTCCTCTCAGAAAACGGCCCTTGACCCCAGCAGGCTTCGACCCTGCCTGCTTGCAGTTAGCAGGCTGGGCCTCTTCGGTGTGCTGACAGCTCCTTGAGGCGCGCGGGAACAGAACGCGCCGTCGACGACTTGTGCTCGGTCCGGTCGGTTACCAGACAATCGATAAGAGTCAGTGTCTCTGTACTTTGCCTTTTAAATATACAGACTAGCTGCTGCCAGCGTTATCGCGCGCATGTAAGCAGTTTTCTCCATACAAAGATTGCCCCCCTTTTTCACCCTTTGGAGAGGAATTTCGAAAAATACTTTCTTATACAAAAAACATACCCTCCAAGATTCAGGTCTTTACAATCAGCGGTATAGGCTGTGCCTATATCCTATATCCTATATCCGTCGGTCATTCAGGACAAGACATTTTATATAAATTTTCATAGATTAATAAATTTAATGTAAAATGTATCTGCTTGTACTAATATACAAACATTGTTGTTAATTTTGTTAATCCTAGTATGGTATTTATGTACCAGGCAACTTTTAGAGGGACCGAAATTACTCAAAAATAACTAGACCGCTATCACCAGCTAGTCTAAATGAACATGTGCATAGGATCTTGTAAAATATTTCTAGATCGTCTGAACTGATCGACCATTATTAGACTGAAGACTATCTAATAACTTGCTAAGCAGCACAAAGGTAGATAACAAATTCAGGGGCTGTTTTCTTTCAAGTATCTTTATTGATTGCAATATACAAGCAATAAAGATACTTGAAAGAAAACAGCAAAGAACTAAGAATAGGTACTTACACTAGCCACTGCTATTAAACTTTAAATAAAATAAAGCGCCGACGTACTAGCCAGAAAACGTACACAAACTTGAATACTGATGAAGAATACAGTACCTAGATTATATCCACCCTTATATATACACATTTTATATGCGTGACACTGAAATATAGCTGTTTTTCAGCAGATCAGAAAAACTCTGAGATAATAATAATGCAACCAATTAAAACCATTAGAAACAATAAATTATATTATAAATGAGTTCCTAGTTGCATATAGAAGAAATGGCATAAAAAACTCAAATAAGGATTCAATAGAGTAGTGGTAAGAGATGAAGATGATGATGATGATGATGAAGAAGAGATGGCTGCAAACCCAGATAGATGCTAAACTTTGTGTGATTTATTTCATCGCCACTACTCTCGAAACGGTAAAGGAAAACATCGTGGAGAAAGCGGCACGTCTTAGAACCAAAAATTTAAAGACATGACTGTAACATCTGCTAACCCGCACTGGGCCTGCGTGGTGGTTTATGACCCATTCTAGCCTAGTCTTAAAGAAGAAGTGTGATTCCCAGCAGTGAGAAAATTATAAGGCAGTTAATTTTTAAACCAGGATATTTTTAAATATTTCGTTGAACAAAATGCAGGATAGCGTCCGAACTGTCCTTTTGAAGAAATAACCAAATGCGTTTCAGTAAACCTGTAGACGGTACAAATGCGTCACTCATCGAGAAGTCAACTCTATCTTAGGGAGCTGGGTTACGAGAATGTTCTAAAGAGGTGCTGTGGAACGCAAAAGGCAACTGAATGAATGTAGGTGAGGTTTCCACCCGGAACGGGAGAAGTTAAGCGGGAACTACATAAGACCGATACACATGTGGGCGACGGATGAGTTGTAAGTAGCTTCACGTTGCGTGGTAGGTATGGATCTAATATAGCTGTACAAGTCTAGTTGCCATATAAAATATGTGGAGACGACCCGCCTAGCTCGGCTCACGTGGCCGGGCGCAATGTAGTTCTACCTTTATTTTATAAAAATCTTAAGAAGCTGACCAGACTTACAATATTCCTACTACTTGGTTGACAACATGCAAATATTTCTGACATACGCGTCATATCCGTGAACGGGCGCTGTTAGTTGAGACAGGTCATCTCTTGCCAGTGGCTTATTTAATATCTACTTTTAGAAATTGTTTTTTTTTTTTTACTTTATGTACCTTATTCCCACATCATAATAGTGACAAAAAACATGTAACAGGAAGGGAAAATATTACTATTTACTTTCTACTATTCTCCATAAAGATTTACACTTTGGAATGTGCAATTTGCATTATTTTACTGACTGACTTAACGACATTTCAAAAGTGCATGTAAATGGTTTATTTGAAATAAAATGCTTTGAATCAAAAACTACCTATATAAAAAGCAGCCATAATCTACTTTACAAACTTTGGACAGTGGTCAGATGTTGTGAAATAACAATTATATATAATAAGCCATTTTACAATGATTAAAGTATTCAATTTACAGTAGAATGATGTGCATTCTGAAGTGTATTTGCTTATTCTTTCGTATATTTTTTTCTTTTATGTAAGTAAATGATCAGATTTTATTTTTATTTACAAACTACTATTGAATAAATTATTATTGTTATATTATATTATTATTAATAAATATTTTTATCTCTTTAAATGTGTTTGCCATCTAATAGCCTCAACATCAAGCATATAGCGTTTCCCTAACAAAATCCACCAATCTTAAATTTTGACAACTTTTTCAATTCTGATGCAACAACTTCACATCGAGATCAAATTTACCTTTTATATTTTTTATATATCCGCAATTGTGTTACCTTTTTCCTGTTAATAACTTTGTATATTTATTTACACTCGACGATATATTTTTTAACGTTACTAGCTTCTTCGCCCGCGTGAAAGTCGGTATCTCCGTACAAACATCCAACCCCTGTTTTACCCCCATAGCGTTTTTTTTATGGCAGGTAAATTCATCCAATGACAAATCCCGCCCTTGGGCGGAGCGGGAAATAGTGTCACACTCCTACTGACTAAAAACCTACCCTGTTCCTTGTCTGCCTTGGATCCAGGACCATAGTATGCATTTTCATACCTCCTCAGAACCCCAGACCCCCTTAGGGGTGGAGTTTCATAAAATTCTTTGCAGATGTCTACACCTTGTAAGGAAACTACCTGCCAAATTTTAAGTTTCTAGGTGTTATAGTTTCTGAGATTTCGTGATTAATGAGTGAGTGGTATTTCGCTTTATATATAAAAGATTAGGGTCTGATTTTAATATTTAACTGTATTTGTATCTATGAACCATTGCAATAGCTTGTATGGTTTCATTTTAATTTATATTTTCCAAATTCAAAATTATCGCTACCGCTGGCGTAAATCCATAATTTTTGGCATTCATATTTGGCCAATAGGTTTTTTTTTCTACATTGTTTTTTGTTTTGTGTTGTTTATTTTTCTTTTAATAATCAACAAAAAAAATTGTACATGTAAGTGGCGGAAGAGTGTCTATTTTTATTTATTTCACTACAACACGTAACGTAACTTAATGGCGGTGACGCCATTTTTTTTTACTCTAAATACGAGCAATGTTTAGCAATATTGAATTTAGGTGCAATTTTGTTTTTTATAACATTTCTTCTAGTGCTCTCTCTAAGTTCTCGTTCTTTTTGTGTAGTACTAAAACGCTAATATGCCCAACTTTTTAAAATAATCTTTATTTTCTTCGGCAATTATACTCGTAACTGCTTCCCCAAAATATAATTCTGGATCGTAACCTCTATCCTACCAATGAATAATATATTGACCTGCTGCAGTACGCACTACAACTGTTGTTATTGTTTTTCTTTTGTTTTTATTTTTGATTGTGTTTTTTATTATTATTATTAACAAATTTACATAATTGTTTATTTTTTTTTACAATTTAACGTTGTAAATTAGTTTTTATTTTACAATTAGACATTTTTTTCAATTTCTTTTTCTTTTAATTAATGTTTGACATTTTCCATTCATTATTATGCATAATGATAAATGGAAAACTGCGGCCTATCCAAATGTATGTCCTCAACTCAGGACTACTAGTCCTGAGTTGAGCTTCACGAATACTGACAAATGCTTGGATGGACAGGTTCACTCAAATCTGTATGGTTCATTCTTTAAAAGACCATCTCAGACAAATCTGCATAGTTCTCGTGTGATTTGGCCATTACAAATTTACTGTATGGACTATAGAAGAGACTGTGACCCCTGAGTTTGTTTCGGTGTTTCTTCTCAAGATAGTCAGCTAGGAAACACCGGCCTCATCTCGTTTAAACTGACGAAAAAAAATATTGACGTGTAAAAGGGTTTTTTAAATCCTATTTGCAAAATAAATATAATTTATCATTTATTGCTGTCAGCTGCTTTAAATCAATATTGTCCCTGAGGTTTCTTAGCGCGTACCAAGCTGAAGATAATAAGTCAATGGCGGTGAGCTCTTTTTGCCAATTTAATAAGGAATCTATGTAAACTCCTAAATTTAATTAATTAATTAATTGTTTTATAGTTAAACGATTAGCAATTTTTTTTTAATGAAATGGCTTTATTTTACGCAATAACCGATTTCATCTTAAAGCTAACTTCATGATGTAATGACAACATAGACATCTTCTCCACTGTGGATGCGCTATATTGGAAGGCAATTTACAGTAAAGAGGACCATGACAAATCGCTTGAAGAATAACTCGCATCGGCGGAGACTGCAACGATGTGATAGCGAATTGACAACATCACAAGCAATCAATTGAAGTACGAGTTTTAAGTCACCAAATAGTATGGTTTAGCAAATAGTATGTGTTGACTTTTGAGTCACCAAATAGTATGCATTTGGTGACTCAAAACTCATACTCTTGACGATATTTTCATAGTACTTAGTAAAATAGAATAAAACTTTATTGTAAACCAAAAAAGTTACACAAACTATACATAAATCTAAATCTATAGGTACAATGGCGGTCTTATCGTTGATAGCGATAGTTAGTAGGTACTTGCAAACCGCCCCAGTTTGGTCCTATTTCTTACTAACAATATGACCGAAATCAGTATAAGTACTTAGAATTATGATGATGAAACCATTTCTTTGTATTTTAGTATTGTCTCTGACAATTCATCGATAACCTCGTCAATATTGTTGAATCGTTGGTTCAGCGATCTTGATTCCGTTTAAGGAGGCTTTATTCAAACATTGTTAAAGATAACTTGTAGAACCATTACTTGCATTAATACTACTTCTCTACCTGCAAGCAATAACATAATGTTACATTTTCCTTGTATAAGTGACAAAAACTTTAAGATTGCCTAATTTTCCCGGTATCGTACCAATCTAGGATCATGTTTTGTTTATATTCACAAGTTGCTGACACATTAACATTTCACTAATAACACAGAGTGGTTATACCCAAAAGTAAATCACATGTATTAAAGTAAAAGGTTCAATTTTGACTGTTATGACTACGTAATCGTTGACCCATGTGCCAATGAAGGTAGTGGGTATACGGTCGTCAATATAAACCACTGTCGCTTTCTGCCGACGCTAGTTCTTTAGGCTGATATAGAGAGTAAAAGGTGGGTGAATGAACTGCAGGTTCGATCAGTGACGAATTATTTTGTGATTTGTGACATACAAACTGTGAATAAGCTGTGTGACGTTTGACTTTATGGGAGAACTGTAAAATTTGAATTTCGATTTGAAAACTCTCTTCGTTCGTCTCAAATAAATCTTTTTCATCTTCTTTTATTTCTTTGTTGTCTCTTACGTTGCATTAATATTCAACAAAGATCATCAGCTTTAATGTTTAAGATTTATGCATATAATTTTCGAATGAGTAACATCATTCGTATTCTAAACACGCCCTGTGTTTGTCCAATGTCCATGAAAATAGCCCGCTAAATAGATTTCATCGAGCAGTCGACACAAGCCACATTCTTTGTTCCATTGTGATCGTACGAAGTTGATTAATTGCAGTGAGGATTTAAAATTCGAATATTATTTCCAGAATTCAACTGTCAGAATGAGGGTCCTGATTGTGTTGTCGTGTTTGGTCGTGATGGCATTCGCCGCTGAGAAGTATAACGCTAAATATGATAACTTCGATGTGGAGACCCTGATCACCAACGACAGGCTCCTCAAGGCATACATTAACTGCTTCCTCGACAAAGGACGGTGTACACCAGAAGGATCAGATTTCAAAAGTAAGTGTTTTTATTTTTGTTCTCTTTCTCCTCGCGTCCTCGTGATTGATGGTCGTGATTCCCTCGAAGTGAAGTCATTCTCCCCTTGACAATGATTGGCAAGCGGTAATATATTCGTTTTAAAATATTTATTCGTTAAAATATGGTCTCTAGTTAGCTGATTATGAGATGATGATAGCTATTATACTAATCCATAAGTGAATTTCTGCATCACGAAGGAAATTATACGACGACGTTTAACCCAAAACACGAACTGTTGTTAATATAAACTAAATAACAAGACCATAATAATTCAATATAAAGCTGCTATAACTAGACTATTGATATATTTTTGGATTAACAAGCGGCGATGTTGACATAGACGCGGCGTAGCATAAAATACACATTTGCGTAACTCCGGATAAACCCAATACTGGCCACTCGAACAGCACAAACCGGGTCGAGGTCAAGGTGTTCAACAAGGAAAATATCCTGAGGTAGTGTCAAAATACAATCATGTATACAGATGCAGAATTTTTCATGCCCTTTGTTTTTTTTTTTTTTTCATTTATAGAGTTGCATTTTCCCAGTCACGATTATGTTTTATTAGTATAAATTAAAAAAAAAATGAAACAACTTTTAAAGTGCGAGTCGAACTTGACATTATACTCTTTACCAGCCTTGGTATGTCATAGAATAGGAACTCATCTCTGTGAACTCGATTCTGGTTCATACGGACATGGACAGATGAACAAGACTGAAAAATATGAGTTCCTTTTTTGCCATTTGGCTATAGAACCTTGAAAAGTTTCCCAATTAAAAGATCTATATAAAATCTTTATTAATCATGGAATCAAATTTTACAGAGACCCTCCCAGAAGCAATAGAAACGACATGCGCGAAGTGCACTGAGAAACAGAAGGGTAACATCAGGAAGGTGATCAAGGCAATCCAGCAGAAGCACCCCAAGGAATGGGACGACTTAGTGAAGAAAAACGACCCCACTGGCAAGAACCGCGCCAATTTCGATAAGTTCATCCAAGGAAGCAGATAGTAAACTAGAAAGGCTCCTACGTATTTTAGAATTAGATTTTTTAGGGATCTAGAACATACAAATTAATTTGCCCGAATTGCTTTAGGGATTCAAATAGCTCTCTATCTCATCTCCCACAGGATTCGTCCCACGTTTCTTCATTTCCTGGGATCGTTTTCCATGTGATTTTATTTATATATAGGCTTTTAGATTGTAATCGGATGACAAATTGTTGTGTTATTTATTTAAATATCACGATGTTGACTGATATTTTGTAATTAAATATTTGATTTAAATACGATTTTGTTTATCATTGACCTTTATTGACATTTGTTTATAAAATAAAATTTGCGAGTAAATGTATTTCAGATTCAAGGTAAATAAAATGTAGCTTGCCATGAGGTAATTGAACTTGAAGTTTTGACGCGTATTGGCCACAACATTAAGAGAAAAATCAATGTTAAAATTTGAGTCATTTCGTATGAAAAGTTCGGTCGCAGTCAGACATGATCAATTTGATCGTGTCAAAAAAAAAAAGAGGCTGAATGTCAATAATTTTTTTAATTATGAAATAATTGCTTTTAATAACGGAGCAATTGAGCTAGATGCATGTGGGTTTTCGTGTCAGGCAGGGCCATCGGAGCGCCGATGCGAAGCGGGGGGCAGGCCAGTTGCGCCAGCGCGAAGCCCACAGCGCTGCACTCTGATGCAACTTCATCGGTTGTGTAAGGCCGTCACATAACCGGTGCGACGCAATCGTTCCGCATCATGGCATGAGTTTCACGTCACTGGCTCTATGGAACCCCGTTACTGTTATAGCACTCACCTACCAATAATAATATATTGGCACATCTACACTTTTCATATTATTATATTTTTCAGATAACCATAGGCACCAATATAAAGTTTTAAGTTGTTTTTAAATTTTATATCTGAAATTGTGACGTTAGCTTGAATTGAGGTCTATACTAGTATAGAATTGAGGTCTATACTAGTATAGAATTGAGGTCTATACTAGTATAGACCTCAATTCAAGGATAACTCAGGCCGTTAAAGCTCAATTTTGCATTTATTTAGTTGAGCCAATATTTTACTTGGAGAGCAATATGGTAGCTATACCGTTTTCAAAACTGTTGGATTACGTTTCTTTGAGTACCTATCCCCTTTTTCACTATATTTGGTGAATTAATTTTATATCTGATATAGTCCTTATTAGATAGATGTAGTCCTTATTATACTCGTACACTATATAAGATTCCGGTACAGTAGAAGCTTAATTTAGGCTTTGATATTGAACAATGAGCTGATACATGTATTGTCTAATTATCCTGTTGGATCATTGATCACAAGGAAGGAATACAACTGTACTTTTGACCCCTGACTAAGTACTGAAGGGCGGGATTTGTCATTGAATGATTTTACCTACCATAAAAAAAAACCCCTGACTAAGTATATCTAAGCTAAAACCAACAACAAAATGACAAGTACTTTAACTTAAATACTTGTACCCTCTGATCCTAATAAACCATAATCTGTTTTATATTGTCGATATTATCAGTTCCATTGACGTCAAAAGGAAAATATTGTAACTGATATATTGCGAGAAACTACTCAAGCAAGTATGATATTATTTGCTTGAGTTCTTTTTCAACGTGTTTACGTAATATCGTGGATCAAAGGTCTTGCGTGACAATGCTATTAGCCAATCAGCCAACGGGATAGTAATTGGTTTAATTTATATCTTATTATGATTGCATTAATTATAGACCAAGTGACACTCCTTTTATAAGCTTTTATTTATTGATGTTATTACATGGAAACGACTTTTCTGTTTTTTTTTTTCATAAATTTAAACTATATGTTATTGAAATTATTATATTATTCCTGCGCTATATTTATCTGATTAATTTCGTACCGAGATCCAAGACAGTTGAATCACTTTGTCACTTTTCTGATAGTCGCCATTGTGGCATAAATGACTTAAGAAATGTAGCAAAATGGGGATAGTGTTATACACTTGTCTCTAACTAAGGCCTTGTTTACAAAGACGTGGCGCGTTGGGAGTTCGTCGTACATTGCATCAGCGGGCCGCGTCATCGCTTGCGCAGACACAAACATAATTGGCAATGTACAACGGACCGCCCAACGTGCCGCGTTTCCTTATTCGAGCACTTATTTATAGAAAATGTGAGCAATCAAGTAAAGTTACTAGTGCTGACAGAATGCCTATGTATGTTTTTATCTCCAAAGCAAAAACCATACTAATGTCACCTTTGTAATCGATAAGATCTAAAAATGTAAAATTTTTCAATAATGTAACTGTAACTGTAAATAATGTAAATATTTTTTTTTGTTACGTGATTTATTTTTAACTATTATTTGACTTTAATTTTGAACTATTATTGTTTTTTTTTTCTAATTTATTGCACTGATGCAAAATCCTCTAGGTCCTAGGACATGCCGGTTTCCTCACGATGTTTTCCTTCACCGTTTTTGAGAGCAGTGGTGATGGAAACACAAAGTAATGCGCCTGGCCGAGTTTGAACCCGCGGCAACTCGTAAGTCGGGGCCGTTACCACTCGGCTACCAAGGCTCTCAAAATTTTACTATTACGTGATTTATTTTTGACTATTGCTTGACTATAATTTTGAAGTAATATTGATTTTATTTCTAATTTATAACATTGCTATATATTTAGTCTTTATGCCTTTACTATTTCATTTTCTTTGACCAATTTGACATCCAAACAAAGCGTACTGTGGACTTATACCTAAGACTCTCTGTAACCTATGTTTTACAAACAAAATAAAATTATTTGATTTGATTTACCGGTATGCTGTTTCTAAGAAAATATTAACTACAGCCATTTTTATTGAAGCCATAAAAAGGTACTATACAGTACTCAGAACTATCCTGATACTTTTTTTTTTTTTTTTGGGTAGGTAAAATCATCCAATGACGAATCCCGCCCTTGGGTGGGGCGGGAAACAGTGTCAGACTTTTACTGACTAAAAACCTACCTTTCCATTCCTTGCCTTTATCCTGGGGCCTTTGGTGACAGTCTCACATAACCTTTGGCCCCAGTAGGCTTCGGCCCTGCTGGACCCCTACAGTTTGCTGACAACTCCTTGAGGCGCGCGGGTACGGTGCGCGCCGTAGACGACCTGAGCTCGGACCGGTCTGTTACCGGACGGACGGACAGCGAGCTACCCATTGCCCACCGTCCGCGAGCCCGCGCCTACGGTGGCCGGAAATTGGGATCGGAAACCCGGCGGCGGCGGCGGCGTGTGCGCCTTTGCCTAATGCGGTCGGCCTCCTCCTTTACTAGCATTACTGCTTCGCAGAAGGAGGCGACCGCCTGCCACTCCTCCTCGCTCCGGAGCATGGCTTGAACCAAGCCCCGGCAACTATCCTGATACTGGAGTATCAGAAATATTAATAAGTAGTAAAAAGAAAACAATTTTGTTTTAAACTTGCAACTTATTATTATACACTATTGTAATGCTCCACATAGTTTAAATCAGTTCCATTAACATAATCAGCCAAGATTCACTAAAGGCAAAACGCGGTTCGTATGATATTCAAATTAATCCGTTCCCATGACGAAAGCGGTGAAGGCCTTTTCATATTCTCCTTTGGGGTCGAACTTGGACCGGAACGCGATAAAGTCATCGGGTCTCTTCTCGCTGAGAGCCTTCACAGTTTTTCTGACATTCTGTTTTTGAATGGCATTACATTTTGCGCATGATGTTGCTATGACTTCCGGCAGCAGCTCTGAAAATAATGCAATAAAAAATATGAAATTGATATTATAAAAGTAGCTAAGTATATGTATACACCATTAAATTTTGATCGTTTTAATCTCGTGGAGGGTCGATTCGGTACATGAAACACTATCGATTTGTAAAGATAAGATAAAAAATAAACAATTTAATTTTTTAACTCGAATCAATTTACGCATGTATGAAATTGATTTTTTAAGTAAACGTCAGCTGGGCGAGTTCAATGACCTGTAGGTAGTTAGTACGCAACGACCTACAAGGTCATCGACTCGATTACTTAAAGATATTAATTTCGTACATGCGTATATTAATTCAAGTTTAAAAAAAAGTACTTCATTATTTAATTTATCTTTACAAATTGATATTGTTTCATGTACCAGATCGATCCTCCACGAGATTAAAACACTCAAAATTTAACGGTGTATATATAATCTATTTAACAAACTATAGATTATATACACACCGTTAAATGAGTGTAACTATATTAAACTATAAGAAAGAAACAAAACCGGTAAAAAAGACTACGTACAGCAGTATAACAACGCATGTAGGATGCTAGTGAAATTATCCTACTGTAGTGCATCAGGGGATGTTTGTAGAGAATAGAATAATATAATAAACTTAACACCAAAATGAGAGTAGTGGTGACCCAGAGGTAAAAGGCCTTCCCTTGCCCTTACTTAATAATTTATTTCATCGCTATTGCTCTCAAAACGGTGTCAGAAAACATCCGTGGAGTGGAAACCGATATATCCTAGAACCAAAAAATTCGAAGACATGTAACATCCACCAACCATACCAGTGGATTACGGCCCATTATTTGTCTTAAAGGGGAGTCTCAGAAGTGAGAACATTATAAGTTTGATTAAGCTATACTGCGCTGTGCTATGTACGCCAAAATAGTCATAAAATAATACACAAACTTAAATCTATGGGTACAGTGGCGGTCTTATCGCTGAAAGCAATATTTACGAGACAACCTAAGGATGGACTATAAAACTAAGAACATACGAAGTAGTTTACACCCGCGGCCGCGGCAGTAGAGGGAACAGCTATTGTATTTCAAAACCCACGGGATGGTAGATATACGCGGTTACGCGCCCATCGTGATTGCCATTTTCGACCGCAAGCCTGGTGGCCGATTATCACCAGCCACTGCGCGGTCGCCCGCCAACCGCGCAAACCGCCGAGGTGATGCGTGATCGCGGCCAGCGCGATTCTACAAGTTGCCTTTTGGTGCATCGAGAGCCGCGAACAACCGCACACACCGCGGCCGTAAAACGCGTCGTAAAATGTTCTTTAATTTTTTATATATATAACAGCATTCTACAAAACCTGCGGGACCGCAACCGTGGCGGCCGCGGGAGAAAACCGCTTCGTGAGATCTTATCCTTATTAAAATAAGGAGTGGGGTGGGTATGTAGATTGCTTTTACATAACAATGCGTAAAAGATGTGCTTCCCTGGTGCACAGGGCGTGAGACAGTTTCAACAGTTTCCTCTCAAGCATAATAAAATTGAGAGTCATTTGGACTGTATTTACGTAGGCAATCTCTTGTGTGTGTTCGTACGGGTAATCGACAATTGTTGTTTCTGTTTCTTTTATTTGAGAGTTTTTAACATTGTTGGTAGTTTTACTGACATATGGGGCAGGAAGATGATGATGATTTGATTTAGGGTTCCAAAACTAAAATCTAAAGACTCTCCGCACGAGATAGAATCGCAAACTCTCACTGACATCAACAGAAATTATGAAACGTTCTTTTCCGCATGAGTGCAGACATGAAAAATCAAACTGAACAATGAGCCAAAAATAGTATCCAGTTTTCATGTTTGTTGATAATGCTGCTATGTACTTACGTCTAAAATCAGCAGAATGTTCCTGAGTACACTCTCCTTTATCCAGCATGCAGTTGATGTAAGCAGTGAACAGCCCATCATCGGCGAGGATCTTGTCCACATCGATCTTGTCGTACTTTTCGTCGTATGCCAGGGCACTGGGCGCCAGCACGGCAAACAAAGCTATAAGTAGAGCGTTCATCTTCAACAGGTTCTGAAAAAGAACGTTTATAAGCAAGCTAGACAACATGAGGATAACATGAATTGAGCTCGCCGTCTGACCACTTGATTACCGTCCGGACCGGGCCCAAGTCGTCGACGGCACGTATTGTTCCACGAGCGCCTCAAAAAGATGACAGCAAATCGAAGGGGCCCAGCACGTCGAAGCCTACTGGGGCATGGGTTTTTTTTCTGGTAGGTAAAATCATCCAATGACAAATCCCGCCCTTGGGCGGAGCGGGAAGTAGTGTCAGACTCTTACTGACTAAAAACCTACCCCGTTCCTTCGTAGCCTATCGTGCCGGGGTCGAGCATTCCTTTCGGAAGTTAACCCATGACCCCAGTAGGCTTCGACCCTGCCTGCCTGCAGTTAGCAGGCTGGGCCTCTTCGGTGTGCTGACAGCTCCTTGAGGCGCGCGGGAACAGAACGCACCGTCGACGACTTGGGCTCGGTCCGGTCGGTTACCGGACGACCGGACAGCGTGCTACCCATTGCACGCCGTCCGCAAGCCCGCGCCTACGGTGGCCGGAAATCGGGATCGGAATCCCGGCGGCGGCTGGGGCGAGCGCCCCGTTGCCTCTGCCTGATGCGGTCGGCCTCCTCCTTTGCTAGCATTACTGCTTCGCAGAAGGAGGCGACCGCCTGCCATCCCTCCTCACTACGGACCATGGCCTGAACCAAGGCCCGGCGAGAGAGATCGCTGCCGCCGATCGCCCCCACGAAGACACGGCGATGCTCCGCCCAGGCGGGGCACACCTCTACAGTGTGCTCCACCGTGTCCTCCGGGTGTTCCGCACAGTGGCGACACCCGGGCGAATCCTCCGCACGAATCCGGAACAGGTACTTAGCGAACTTTCCGTGTTCGGTAAGCACCTGCGTCGTGCGGAAGTTGAGAACGCCGTGAGGTCTTTCCAACCACACTGGGGCATGGGTAATGAGAAACGGAAACTCAGGGCCCTGAAACGAAGGCACAGAAGGAACAGGAATGGGTTTTTAGTCAGTAAAAGTCTGACACTATCTCCCGCTCCACCCAAGGACGAGAGATGTCATTGAATGATTTTCCTACTTAAAAAAAATATGATTGTTTGAAAGTCACCACGGCTTTAAAACAAAGCGCAACTGAAGGAACATGGGTGGGTTTTTAACAGTAAAGTCTAACACTCCATCTCGCTCCGTCTAGGCGCATCTTTTTTCCGCTAAACGGAGTCAATTCCACCCGCCTCCATCATTTTGGAGTGTGACTGTGCCGATAACCAAGCACCTTAAGCTTATTGGGATAACGTTGTCGTCTACCTTCGATTTTGATTCTTCTAACTGCCAAAAAATTGGGGATCTTAGCAAAAGAGAGACGGTACTTCATGCCAAAACATTTGCTGAACCTTTATCAAGCGCAAGTAACTAGGTAACACGACCTCTACCCCTAGTCAATACTGATGTTTGATTTTCTGGCTTTTGACCATCAGTAACGACTATCAAACATCTACAAACCACACCCAGGACCAAGAGCTTTACGTGCTCCAAGGTTTGGAGGAATCTCGGTATGTTAAGACGGCTTGCTGCCCGACCTTGGCAACGTTGCTTTACCGTTGAGGTCGATCCAAACGGCTACTATTACTTAGTGACCAGCTAACAGACAATGATCATCTCCTTAGCCTTGCCCCAACTAACTTGAGGTCGGTTTCCAGTCTAACCAAGGCGGCTGAATACCCCTGTTTTACATGGAGCGACTGCCTATCAGACGTCCACAAACCAGTTACTAAGCAGACTTTCTGGCGTCTAACTACCTATAACGAATAAGCATTTCGCCGCGTACATCGCAGAACTAAAATAATTTGCCTGCTGCGGTCTTTCCTTCCGTTTATAATTTAGGTGCCATCAAGGCTAGAGTGAATAACCTCTTACTAAAACAATGTGCTTCACCATCATCAACGATCACAAATCACTGCTTACCATCGGATGGGATCGCAGTCAAACACTAGTACATAATATCTAATTTTTTTTAAAGTCAAAGATCTACGAATGACAATTACTTGGACCAACGGCAACAGCTTTTCTTATATTCTTTCCTAGGCACGAGGTTTAAGAAATGTGCTACATATATTAACTTTTAAAAATACATATGAACTGAAAAATCGCTTTGTTACTGACCTGAAACCTCATGCCTTTTTTTATGTAAAGGATTTTCGTACACTACTGTGACGATATCAATCCCATCATACCTAGTATCACAGTTCAATCACACAAAAATATTATATTTTTATAATATATAAAAGATATGTATTATAAAAATATATTTTCATAAATCGATGAAGGATTATAAAACTTTTGCTGCAATTAGGTTAACAAAGATGGCTTTAAAAACCCCTACATTGATTGAACCTCATGCCTGAGAGAAAGGTGTCTTAACTATTGGGCCATCACGGCACTGACAAATGATGAAATCAAAATAATAAATATAATTATTAAAAGTTTATTTCTTACCAAGATTCTTTCGTATAATCCTGAAGTTTTCCAGTAGACTCGATGCCTGAAAAACCCTACGCTGCATTTTATACCATACAGTACGGATACAAACAATTATGGTAATTTCCAAAAATATCAAAAGTTTTGTTTAATCTAATGTCACTATTATAATAATTCGCAAGATCTAATTGTCAGATATCACGGCAAGTACTAACATTGACCTCGGTGACACTAATAAGTGAGTGTCGTAGGCAGATCGTAGAATTGGACATTTTATGAAGTAGCTAGCTTCTTCCAGCGGCTTCGCCTACGTAAATGTCGGTTTCTGCATACAAACTTTGGACCCTTCTTTCATCCTCTTAGAGGGTGTATTTTGCAAAATCCCTTTCTATCGGATGCCTACGTCATATAAAGAACATACTCTCCAAGTTTCAGGTCTTTACGATCAGGGGTCTAAGCTGTGCGTATATCCGTTCGACAGTCATTCAGGACAAAGCATTTTATAAGTTTTATATAATAAATTTATCAGTTATAAATCATGTATTTTATGAAATATTACCACATTAATGGCCACATTATCTATGCCCATATAAATGTGAGAATTAAACATGTAGAGTTGCATAAAACTTGCGTAGTTTTGTATCGTGACTATATTACCGTGAACTTTCTTCCTCAGTTATAAAACTTGCATGTTTACTTCACTAGAAGGGCCAGATATTTTATTACCTGCAAATTACATCGTT
Organism: Leucania comma; assembly: GCA_958295575.1. Classification (NCBI taxonomy): domain Eukaryota; kingdom Metazoa; phylum Arthropoda; class Insecta; order Lepidoptera; family Noctuidae; genus Leucania; species Leucania comma. The sequence goes on along the minus strand of OY282480.1, from coordinate 11,141,372 downwards.
CGTTGGAGAATGTATAAAACTACCAGCCCGATACCGGCAGGCAGTTTAATACATTTTGTCTTTGTGTCGTGACCATCTAATAATGTGAAAACAGTAAAGAAAAACATCTTGAGGAGACCGGCATGTCCTAGAACCAAAAAATCGAAGATATATGACATTCACCAAACCGCATTGGGCCCGCGTGGTGGATTACGGCCCATTCCTTCTCTTAGAGAGGAGGCCTGTGTCCCAGCAGTGGGGATATTAAAAGACTGATGATGATGATGAATGTGAAAATAGTGAATCTCAAAATATCTTTTTACCGCCTTTTTTTTATTATTACTCTGATTTTTAATGACTTTTCCTGAATTATGATATTAAAATATTAGTAAATAATGAAATTCAGTTTTTTTTTTTTTATAGTTGGTAGTAAACATAATTTCATTAACAACTAACATTTTCCATTGTCAACAACAATTACTATTTTACCTTATCATGAAATAGCCGTGCCCGTGTTATTAGTTGTTTTTCTAATGAATATCAACTAGGTAATTGATAAATCTTAGGTAATTGATTTGATATGATTGGGTACTTCACGAAATGACCAATTTTACGGTCTAATACGTCATGGTTACCAATGCCATAGGGCTTATTATACAGCCAAAAGAAATTATTTCGTAATCAGGGTTATTTATATACCATGACATGACCACAGATTAATATAATACTTGCCATGGATATTTATACTGTATAATCGATCAGTCGATCAAAAAATGATTATCTTGGCAATATTAACAAATGATGATAATCGAGGTTGATTTACCTAAGCTAATAAGTATAAGAGCTTATATACATGAGCGATAACTGCAGCCGTTGACGCGTTGGTGGCAGCCGTCGACTTAAGCTGAAAACTCACGAAGCGGTTTTCACCCGTAACAGCTATTTTGTTTCAAAACTCACGAGACGACAGATTTACGCGGTTACGCAGCCGTCACGGTTGCGATTTTCGACCGCAAGCCTGGTGGCTGATTATTATCGCCAGCCAATGCGCGGTCGCCCACCAACCGACCGCACAGCGTGCGGGCGCAAACCGCCGAGGCGGCGGCGGCGGGCGACCGCGGCCAGCGCGATTCTATAGGGCAACTTATACCAGTGCAGCGGGAACCACGAACAACCGCTCACACCGCGGCCGTAAAATGCGTCGTGAAATGTGCTTTAATATTTTACTCATTTGCATTTTACAGAAGCCGCGGGCCCGCTATCGCGGCGACCGCGGGAGAAAACCGTATAGTGCATGACACGTCGGCTGCCGCTGATCTTCATTTGTTGGAATGTCGACGGTCGCCGTCGAGCGTCAACAGCTACCGACCTGTTGAATGTTGGCAACATCCCACCCGTGTGTATGAGCTCTAAGGTAAATAGAAGGTGGGTGGAAAAATCATTCTGGCATCTTCGTTGTCATTCATTTGATTCAGAGCAAGGTCGACTACGAATGGAGCTGTAGGTCAATCGAGGCGCATTTATAATAGTCTAAGATCCGATGAAGAACGACCTTCACCTAGCTGTTTATTGGATGAAAAGTATTTTATATGAAATGTTATATATTAAATAATATATCGCGGGTGGGTTAGCAAAAAAAAAATCTAGCCAGACTATCATTAATTGAAAATTGACTTTTTTTTAAAAAAATGCACTGGTGTGTTTAATGAATAAATTTGATACTAACCGAAAGTATGGAGCCTATAGAATATAAAAACGTTGGGTTGCCTACTTGTTCCCTGGCATTGCTCTGGGTTGCTAGGTATGTCGATACTAGGTATCTTCACCCATTTGTTTAATAAGTAAATTTTATATCAAAATATGTGCTGTTTTATTACAAATACGATGATATAAGTTTGTTTGCAAATAAATCCGGCTTGAATAACGGTTTTTGAGTTTTGAAAAGTGTTTTGATGCGAATGGAGACTTGCGATAAAGAGGTCCGAGCATAGTACGTATCTCGTGAGTTTGTATTTTTCAACCGACTTTAAAAAAGGAGGAGGTTCTCAATCCAGTTGTATGTATTACTGTTTTTTTTTAAGTTTGTCTCCTCAAAACTCCGTCGTTTATGAATCGATTTGTATTTTTTTTTTTTGCCTAAATGGATATGCTTTCTGATTGTTCAATTTTTTTTCAAAATCGATCTATCACTGCGTCTCGACGGTCCCTACGTACAAAAGGACAAGTCAAAAACCGAGGTTTACAGGAGAGCGAAATTTGTGTTCAACACGCCCTAGAAATAATTCTATGACCAATAATAAATATTTTCTTTCTATAATATTTTAACAGTTTTACGAGCTTTATAATGCTATTTACACATATTTAATTTTTTTACGTTTTCTTGGAAAAACTGATAGATGACCGTTTCTACGCCGATAATAAAATAGAAGTGTGTCAGTCATGTCTATGATGCCTTTTTATACGTAGGAAACAAAAAAACAGTGTCTGATATAGATTTTAAATAAAATGTTTTATGAAAATGTAGGATTATGTTACTGTTTTTAAATCAATACGTTAAACATCCTGAAATCGTCACCCATGGATATAAAAAGTACTTCAATGAAGACATATCACTTTATACGTGGTTATCGTCTTTCGGGGTAGGACTATAGTTCTTGTAATGTAAACAAAGACATGTCTTTAAATAAAATGATCAGGCTTGTTTTTTATTAATTAAACAAGGTTTATAAATTCAACATTATTTATTATTAAAAAAAAATCTTCTTAGCATCTAAATAATAGGTTACTAGGTATAGTCACACTGAAGTAGGAACTAAACATAAAAAATCACAGTACTGCACTTCCTAGGTTCTCCAATTTTGGAAGACAGTTTTTCTTTATTCGCTGACGACAAAATTGAACGTTTGAACAACATTTCGGTAAGACTTTCCAAAATTAACCTACATTCGGCTTTCACCCTCAGACGGTATTGTTGTTTTACACCAAATTTCATGTATTTTCTCCGCTCTTCCCCTTTATGAAAGTAGCTACATCTCTTGGACAAAATTGGTCAGACCATTTGGTATACTCTAACTTCCATATTGAAGGGGACGGTCGAGCATGGCTATAAGCCACCCATTCGTTTTGGTGGGCGGTATCCGCAAAATTCCAAGTGTAAGCCTACTGGCGTTTTTTTTTTTTTTTTTTTTTTTTATGGTAGGTAAAATCATCCAATGACAAATCCCGCCCTTGGGCGGAGCGGGAAGTAGTGTCAGACTCTTACTGACTAAAAACCTACCCCGTTCCTTCGTAGCCTATCGTGCCGGGGTCGAGCATTCCTTTCGGAACTAACCCATGACCCCAGTAGGCTTCGACCCTGCCTGCCTGCAGTTAGCAGGCTGGGCCTCTTCGGTGTGCTGACAGCTCCTTGAGGCGCGCGGGAACAGAACGCGCCGTCGACGACTTGGGCTCGGTCCGGTCGGTTACCGGACGATCGGACAGCGTGCTACCCATTGCACGCCGTCCGCAAGCCCGCGCCTACGGTGGCCGGAAATCGGGATCGGAATCCCGGCGGCGGCTGGGGCGAGCGCCCCGTTGCCTCTGCCTGATGCGGTCGGCCTCCTCCTTTGCTAGCATTACTGCTTCGCAGAAGGAGGCGACCGCCTGCCATCCCTCCTCACTACGGACCATGGCCTGAACCAAGGCCCGGCGAGAGAGATCGCTGCCGCCGATCAGCCTACTGGCGTTCCTGTCTTCGGTCCACAGTACTTAACAGTTGACCAATAGAATTTTGTCTCCATCACTGGTTAGCTGTAAGTTGCCGTGCTTAGGCGATGCCATGAACGCCTGGAAAATGGCTTGATCGGATAAGGCGTTGCCCGAGAATCCATCTTCCCAGAAACAGTGGGATGAGCCGCTCTGCAGGTTGGTACGGAATGCGACTACCTGCTCCTAGCGGAGCTCCATATCGGTGTCAATGCGCTGAAGCAGTTGACCGCCTCGGACACCATGGCCTATCTTGCAGTAGAAGCGTTGGGTAGGCCTTTGGTGTGGGATGCAACATGTGTCAACACCCTTGCGCCATCTCATCTTCTGAGTACGGTGGGCTGCGCTGGGGCGGCTGCTGCAAGTGCAGAAAACCTCAAAAGGCGTAATTATAATATGTACTTATAGGAAGTTATATGTTTAAGCCGTTTGGGGTTGAAACACTAGGGCCATGGGGTCCGAGCGCTCATCGAGTTGTGCGTGGTATCAGAAAACTGGTCTGGGCTTTACTTCGGTCAACGAATCACCATTGCCATCCAACGTGGCAATTTCGCTGGAACCTAACGGGCTTGATCTTAAAGAATAGCGCTACTCTCACTTAAATATATAAATTCACTTACGGTGTCCCCAAAGGTCCTGCATGGACTTGGCATTGGTGTTGTAATCAAAGATTCTTCATTATCATATCAGGTATTTGTTGTGGTGTTTGATTTTCACAAATAGGTGTCAATTATATAATTCAAATTAATTTGCGATAATATTGATTTAAACTTCCTCAAGATCCATTAAAATTTACTATTTTCGGTATCAACACGACGTGAGTCTAAAAAAAATCAAACTATAATCATTTAATTGGGTGGTGTAATTTATCTATAATATGTATGTATTTAGAAATACATAAGTATGTATATATATATAGAAATATATCAGTTGTCTAGTACTCATAACACAAGCTCTGCTTAGCTTGAGACTAGACAGCGTTGTGTGATAGTTGTGGAATATTATTATTATTATTTACACCGAGGAACACAAATCTCTTCTCTAAAAAAATGTTTATTCTAAGTAAAAAAATATTTAATGTTTGATAGTAACTAACCGTAAATAATAACAAGTCCATAAAAATATTAAGAGTTACGCGTAAAAACAAACATGTAGGACATAACTTCATTTACTTTGATAACAATAAGAAGTTGTTTTCTTTTTAACAATTATTTAGGAAATCATATTTGAAAGAAGCCTACAATTTATCATTGATATTTGTGAAAAAAAATTGTCGCAATTACTAAATCATAGTATAAGCGGACATGTCTGACAAGACCGCGTTCGCACGGAGCGGCGCGCATTTTAAAACACCGTACAAAAAGATATGTACAGATGTCCGCATCTACGACACTTATTCGTTGTATTTATAATACTTGTTCTCTTATACGATTTGTAAAACAAGGTAAATAAACAAAATTTAAAAAAAAATCGTATGTCAGTATGTGCGCATAGATAATCTAAAGCCAATGATCCAATAAAAAAAAAATGCCATTTTCGACATGTCTTTATATACGTAGGGACCGTCGGTCTGACTCTGAAATCAAGTCCCGATTCTCGTGTACCGCAGTATGACTTGCGACCACTAGACTTACAGAAATAAATACTTTCTTTATTCTAGAGGCAGTTTTAAATCTTATACGTCTACAACGTCCGAACATTTCTATCAAGGCCAGCTCAAGACTTTTATCAGAAAACCAATATTGTGACTGTTACTTTTGCCTGGAGCAAATAAAGCAATATAAAAATAGGAACAAGTACTGATCTAAAAAAACCAAACTACTGCTTAACTTTTTTTACAACGTGCCACCTCTTGCGTGTCAGACGTAAAGTTAGACCTTTCCCTGGACCAAACAGCCTCCAGTTACTGAGCAAAAAAAAAGTGAAATATGCGAAGAAGGGAAAATTAAGTTTGCGCCTACACATATTTTAATGGCAAACATCAATCTTGTGTTTTGCGTCAATTCGATCAAGTCAATTCAATTCAATCAAGTCAATTCAATTCAATCAAGTCAATTCAATTCTATCAAGTCAAATGAATTTTGTCTTACCTAGCATTTTCAACAAAACCTTGCTACCCAAGAAGGAATTCTAGTTAGTATAGTATGTGAATCGTGATTTAAGCTGTTAAGTGGGCTATATCGATTTTCTATAGGTCTTGTGTCACTTGAAGATTTTACATTCACACCAAAACCTACCAACCCACTTTTACGACCTAGTTGTGCCTGGTTACCTACATCATCCGTTAAGCCACTTTTGTAATATCTACAACTAGCATCTGTGATGAGATAATTATGATACTACCAGCAATAAGTTTGACTAAATAGACAACATATAGCTCGTTACATCTAATGGTTTATAATAAAGGAGATTAAATAACACAAAATAAAAATACGTTATTGATTATTTAGCTATGTCTTAAAATCATAACACACTACTCTATCTTGCTGCTCCACACAAGCTGTTTTAACTTTTTTCTCTGCGCTCTCAGTTTCCATTCGTAAAGCAGCACCATTGACTGTGGTCTTAACGACATTTGAAGTTCGAGAAACAACGGTATGATCGGATTTAGATTTCCTAACTAATTTAGGTAATGTTGATAACAATTCAATTAATCGTCTCCTTTTCTGTTTTATGATAGGTTTCAGTCTTAACATTGTCGTTTCACCATCAGAAATGTCGTTCGATTCTGAATTTTTAGGTAATGGTGTAGTAATTTTGGCAGTTAATGTTGTTGCTTTACTAGTAGTTGATTTAGGCGTATTTCCGGTGCTTCTTGATTTTCGCTCGATTGGTATTGCCTTTGTTTTTATCGTTGTCATTGTCGTCGTCGTCGTCGTTGTTGTTGACGACTCGGCCGTATTAGTTGTTGACGACTCGGCCGTATTATTTGTCGAAGGTACTTCAATTTTTGCTCTCGTTTTAATACTTCCTATACTCGTGTCTTCTGCTTTCATTACAAGTTTACTGGATGCAGGGTTTAGAAATTTGTTCTCTAGATTATCAGTTTTCATTACATTCAATGTAACAGATGGGGTGGTTGATTCCGTAATCGTGCTTGTACGCGTTGGTGCTTGTCTTCCCCGAATACCGTGGTGTTTGATTACATGGTGGTGATGGACTCTGTGGTGGTGATTGTTCCTATATTGCGTATTGTGTTCACTCTCTTTATCATGTACATTTTCTTTACCATGACCATCGTACTGGACGGCTGGATGTCTCAAATTTTTGTAATATTGTGGATTATCATATCCACACTCTATTCTATCACCACGTGTTCGACACCTATTGCCAATGTCTATCATTGTGTAGTCATCTAATAGGGGTCCTTTATTTTTCTCATAGCCGCAAAGTATCCTATTGTTAAATTGTATACATCTGTTATAATCGAAGGTATAACCGTCATATTGTCTTACATTGGTAACTTTCTCCGGGGACATGTCTTTTCGTAATATAGATACTGCCATTTCATTTGATAAGTAGCCGTCGGATGAGTCATTTTCGACATTGGATACTAAAGGAACAAAAACACCATTTCTAAAGGAAGTAGAATCGACGACTGGCGTAATTTTAGTTATGACCCAGTATATCTGCAAGAGAATTCAGTGGCTAGAGATAGTTTTTCGCATTATTATATGGAGATAAACATTTAAACTGGGGCCGGCAGATATCACAAATCGCATGTCAAACCAAAGACGAATAAAAAACTACACTCATTTTTAATAATACTGTTTGATAAGGTCAGTCGTAATTAAGATTAATATTTGTAAACAAATTATAAAATCTTCTCTATATGAAATAAAAAACCGGACAAGCGCAAGTGGAACTCGCAAACTGACGGTTCTGTAAATGTGAAGATGGTTTACATTAACTTAAGCACCTAAACAGATAGAGTATAGCCCGCGCCGTCGCCGTCAACTCAGGCTTGGTCCTTACGGGACAGTCGGATGGTAAACGGCCATGTTGCACCGTCCGCAAGCCCGTGCCAACGATAGCTGAAAATCGTCCTGCGAATCGTGAAGGCTTAGGCTTGTGTCCGTCTTACGACTTTGGTCGCCTCCTTTGCTTGCATTACTGCTGCGGTCGCCTCTTGCGCTTGCATTACAGCTTCGCACAAAGAGGTGACTACCTCCCATTCCTATTTACTCCATACCACAGCCTGAACTAGGGCCAGGCGTGAGGTGTCCTCGCCGCCGGTCATACTACTATAGAGTTAGATTGATGATGCAATTTAATGTTTCACGGGAATTTCCATACTGTTTAGCACGTTAATTTTCTCTTCAAGGTTTTTATAATAAAATAAGCATGTTAACAGAAAAACACTAGCCACTAAATTGAGTTACACAAAACCACCTTACCAGTAATGGTATTGACATTGTATAGCCATAAATGTAAGAATACGTTTATTGATTGGGTTTGTTTAATTTTATATTTTATGCTGATAACTTTTCTCGTTCTTCGTACGGTCTGCATCTTCGTATTGAATATTTTTTGTTGAATTTATTTATTTTAAATACTAATGGGTAATACTGCGTTAAAAAAATAAGTGCATTTTGTTTATTTGTTGGGAAATAAGACTTTGCTACTATTATTTCTGACTAGCTTTTACGCGTGGCTTCGATCCCGTCTACTAACTACCCTACCTGGGTAGGTAGGGTAGTATCAACCTATTTTTGTACGCTGGTCAACAAAAAAAAAAGAATGATTCAAATCAGTCCAGCCATTCTCATGTTTTAGCGAGACTAACGAACAGCAAATCATTTTTATTTATATAGATAGAATTTGACATGCCCAGAGGATCAGTTTTTTACATTTTTAGGTGGGAAATCATCCAATGACTTTTCCCGCTCCTGGACGGAGTGGGAGGGCGTGTAGGCTTTTACTGAACAAAACCCACTCCTGTTCCTTCTTTATCTTCGTTCCAGGGACCAGGGGTTCCCTTTCGCACAACCCATGGCCCCAGCAGGCTTTGACTCATCTCCACGACCCATCGTCCTCTGTCCAAGCGAGGATCACCTCTACCGTATCACGTATGCTCCACCGTATACTCCGGTTGGTCCAAGGTATTTCTTCCGCACGAATCCGGTGCAGGAACCTCCCGAACTTACCATGTAACACCTCAAAAAAAGGACAAACCGCCGTAATTATCGCGTGTCCAATGCCTAGAAGATCTGGACAGCACTCAATAAATACTTGAATGGCTCACCACTTCTTGTGATTTAAGTGTGAATATATAAGAATCCAATGACAAACAATAAGATACAGCAAAACCATTTTAGAGCCGTAAATAATTTTTTACATAAGTTCGTAATTACCAAGTTTTCAATGAAAATATTTTTTTCATAGCAAGCTTTTATAGCGCAGTATATACAAGTACTTATTCAATTGATACTAATCAAGACCACTCCAAAAAGTTTAAACACGATAGGGTTATCTTATTGCGCTTATTACCGAGTTTCTATGGCCATCTTCCAGTTCCATCATCAGGCCCTGGTTACCATCTAGCACCTAAATACTCGTCAATACAAATCAAACCAGCCCAAACTTGAAGGGGTTGTGTCGTTTTCGATCGAGTTCCTATGGCCACCTTCCAGCTCCATCATCAGATCAGCTCCATGTCATCATAATATTGTATTGCCACGCGATTTACACATGTGTACAAAATTTCAGTTCAATCGGTAACCGGGAAGTGGATCAAATTTAATTTGCAAGATTTGATCACTGACAAACATCAGTCAGGTGAAACTAAAGAAAAGCTTGTAAAAAGCAGTGACAGTGTAAAATAGCCTTTATAGAGATACAATCTACTTGGCAAATACGAGTAGATCACCTGAATTTAATCTATCTTTCTGAACGATAATAAAAACAGTCAGAACATCTGTGGTCAGAACGACTTCTTATGACAGAAGTCACACTTTTTTTTCTGTGTCACGCGTCAACCAACCGAACGAATTTCGCAAACAATGATGTTGAAATAATGCAACATGCATAAGCTAACAACATAAATAACAAGATCAAAATGAATTTACTAGCCTAGAAAGCCAGCCATTCTTTACACATAGACAGAAAACCAATCCCATTAAAATGTTAAAAAAAGATAGCACGCCCGGAAGCGCAACTCCTGAAACATCAAATAGTAAAAAATGTGCATCCGCCCTAAAAACAGTGAGTAATGGTTATTATACTTATTTGTTTGATTTGTAAAGACGTAAAGTCTACTGCTCTTATTTGTTACAGTGGGTCGTTTGTTCCTTAAAATAGTTGCAGTGATTAGGTTTAATTTTTCTCTCCGATAATATTCATTACCAACAGGAAATAAGAAGACCCAAATCCCAATTAAAAAGAAAAAGGAAAGTTGTACACAAAAATGCTGTCGTTGGCTTTGTCTTTGGATTCTAAGAAAAGTAGCAAGATGCGTCAAGAAAAGATGTATTGGTGATGACAATCCAAAGCTACCACAATTTTCGGGTTTAAGAATAAACTTAGGCAGAATACGAGATAAACTTAAAAGAAATATCTTTAAAAAACCTCATGCATCAAACAAAATAAAACTATCTAAGATGAATGTTAATGATATGGAACAGATCAGGGCACTTAAAGTCACTGACTTAAAGAAAAGTTACTCTATATCGGGATCTAAACTTAAAGTTTTAGGAGAAATGGTAGAAGATTATAAATTGGGAAACGTATCCGTATCGAAAATACCTCCCAAATCTCCTCAACGAAAGCAACTTAGTAAAGAACAAATGAACGAAATGTTAAAGAAATACGAAGCTGCAAAGAAAAAGAGGGACGTTGAGGAAATCCAGCATAACGCCCAAGATTTAAAAAAAATAATTAAATCCAATTCCAAAAAACAGGTGTTGGACATCATTTTAGATGATTTGTATAAAGGCAAAATTTTAGATGTCTCGATTATAAAAAGTAAATTAAATCCAGCAAATCTTAACTTGGAAGAAATCAATAATTTCCTGGCACAGTATAGAAACGCTAAGCAGCAGGGTAGAGGTATTTCTTATATAATACCAAAAAGCAAACTATTATTCCATCTGTCCCAATTCAAGCTCCAGGAGTTAATGGCAATTTTAAAGAGCATGCGTATATCGGAGATGTTTGACAATATTAAAATGACAAAACAATAAAAAAGTGATGAGAAATAATAAGATAATAAATCATAGTGTACGTAATAACAAATCTTATTTTTCTATTTGGCTTAGAATAAAATAGAAGTTATCAGAGAAGATCTACAAACAAAAACTGCAACGATAGTTTTAATGATAAATGTGTTTTTTTTTTAAGCAAATACGCTAAATAAACGAATCAAGTTCTTTTTACATAGCATGGGTAGGATGACAGCAGGACGAAAATAGATAGATAGATAGAAAGGATAGGAAGCTACAATGTATGAATCCGACAGCTGCTGTCACTCGCACCCTCCTATAGCAATTGAAGTGAAGTTAAGTAGGTACTCAAAATGACGAGATCTGTATATGATTTCAATTTTATTATTATTCAAACTGTACATGTATAAGGAAAGGAATTCAGGATATCTGTGTAAATTTATTCATGTCCGTTCATCATCTTCTATACTTATAATAAATCTGTAGAAGTAAAAATTCTGTACATTGAAAATATCAAAAAAATAAATGGCAGGTGGTGTTACTAGAACGACACTGAACCCAAAAAAGTTATTAAAAAATTTTTTGTCTGTCTGTCTGTTTGTTTAGGCATCACGCAAAAACTACCGGTTCGATTACGATGAAACTTGGTACAATTATTCTTTAATATCCCGGGCACCACACTGGGTACTTTTTATCCCGGAAAAGTATATACAATAAAAAACAAACTTAATTTTGCGGTTCGATCCCTAGACCCGATTACTGTACCAACCGCAAATAATAAGTTTGTCGTAGGTTACGTCATCTGTTTCTATTGTAATTAGCCACAAAGGGCCCGCGCCGGGACAGAAGTATTAATACCGGTATGCTCGATAGATAACGTTCTACACAAATAGCACTTTACACAAAAAACTCATTGATAAGTTTCGTCGTTTACGCGAACGAAGTTGCGGGCACAGCTAGTGTATAATATGTTCATTCTTGCCATAAATCTATATTTGCCGTAAAGGCCGTAAGGTCCGGTATCCTTCTAATATTGAACTACCCATATAACAACGTAATGCTACTCACAAAATTTGACCATTCTGATAATTGCTATTACGACAATGATATGCGGGCATGAATATTATTATATATTTAACAAATAAGTAACAATGTTGTCTCTCGTAACGATCCTGTATTCTGTGAAGTTGCCCTATTTTTAAAAGACTGATCTTAATATTGTAGTTAACATATAATATCCAATTTAAATTCCTTGCCTAGCCCAGTATTCGGCCACGGTAATGCCATGGCAAGTGCAGCTTAGGTAGGAGGTTGTTACAAGCCGCTGGGAACCATCAAATATTTACGAGTGTTTCTAAGTTCTATCTTGGTACCGATCGAATTCATTAGAATTCAAAATCAGTTGCACTCATTCTCGTTAATTTTTTTATAATGACCACTAATTTCTTGATAATTTTTTTAATATGCAAAGTTGATTCTTGACTTATTTCTGGATACATTTTATAAATCCACCATCTTCGTTGACGTTTATAATCATCGAGTAAAGCATCTATGAATACGTACGAGTATGCTGCACAAGTCACTTCGTCGAAAATCGTGGAATTCAAACCAAAACTGCGGACAGATCTGACTTGTCATTACGGTTACAGTGATATTATGGCCTTCTCCTACACACTAGAACCTCGTTACTGTATCTCTTTGGTTACAGTTACAGCTTACAAAATGAATACGCGTGGTGAAAGAGTTCGGGTGACGTCACGAACCTAAACTGTAGACGCGTACACACTGGAACCTCGTTCCTGTATCACGCAAGTTACGGTTACGGCTCGCTAATGAGTACCCGGCTTAACAGGGCATGTGACGCTTTAATATTTTTGTCATCAACATATTAAGAATAAGAACATGTATGTTGCAGAATAATTTAAAAGCGCTTGATCCATCTCCTTGCAAAAATAATAGGAATTTCGCACTAACAATAACGTTTTACCATTTATCCTGCGACATGGACCTAGCCTCTGTAATGCTTAGAGTCCAGCGGGCAATATAATTGATCAAATGAATGAAAAAGGATAGTAGATTTTTTTTTAAACTTAATTATTATTTTGTTGACAGGTCGTAGCAAAAGGCCGGGAGAAATCTCTATCTCGCATAAAAAAAAGACAAGATGTTGATCCACAAATGCTTAAGAATATATCACCACCTCCTGTTTGGGGTACATTGCAGTCGGATCAAAGTGATTATGGATTAAATCCAAACGAAATTAAAAGTGGAATAGCTCTTAAAAGGGTTTATAATATTGGAAAAGCAGAAGTGGGGAATCCCAAATTTATGAAAAAAGGAAAAAAAGATAAATCCAAAGAATTAAATAATAAACAAAATTACCCACCCGATAAGGTACCGAACCGACAGAAATTAAAAAAAACACTAAAATCAAAAGATCCTACCACAAGTGTTAGTCCACAAATAAAAAACCAAGAGCTTACTCCACAGCAAAAAATTGAAGAGAAACTGAGAAAAAGGAGTACCGCTGAGAAAGCCCTAAGCGATCGAAGAGCGGCTAGCCAACCAGTATTCATACAACCTCAACCTCAACCACAGCCTCTACTGAAACCTCAACCTCAATATCGACCTCAACCCCCATATCAGCCTCAACCTATATATCAACCTCAACCTCAATATCAACCTCAACCACAATATCAACCTCAACCTCAATTTCAACCTCGATCTCAATTTCAACCACGATCTCAATATCAACCTCAATATCAACCTCAATTTCAACCTCAACTTCAACCTCAACCTCAATTTCAACCTCGAAATCAATTTCAACCTCGACCTCAAAATCAACCTCAACTTCAATACCAACCTCAACCTAGTCCTTCAGAACGAAAAAAAAGCTTAGAAAGCCGGCTAACTACCAAGATTTGGCAAATACTGAGTCGGGATGTGTTCCTCCTGGATCATGAAAAATTCAATAACGAAATACAAGCAACAAATTCTGAGACAAAACGGTATATTATAAATGTAATAAAGAAATGTAATAACAAACAAATAAAAAGATTAAACCGACCGAAGGTAACGCAAACCTGTAAAGAGAATTGTTTTAGCAATAGATACCGTGACAAGAAGAGAGCAATGAAGATTGCTGTGAGGCGACGAGTCTGGGCCCTGGCAAAAGCTTCTATAAAACGTAGCAAACATTGGAGTCAATTTCTAGCTGATAATCATATCATCGTGGAGAATATTAATATCGATAAGTTTGACCTCAGTCTCATAGATTTGGAAGCATTGGGAATCCAAAACAAAATACTGAAGCGAACAGTAACGTGGCTTTTTAATTAAAACACTATATAAATAGTCACGAACAAAATGTAATAAACATGTTTAGTAATAAAACTTGAATCGTACTATTTTTTTGTTTCCCTGCCTCAGTCTAATAAGTCAAATTCAAAAACGTTTATTGCGAACTAAGTGTACAATGTTGGTGTTATGCATCATGTCAGTACTAATAAAATGAGTTCGTGGGACAAACATTCTGATTTATCATATCTCCCACATATAAACACTTTACTTCTTTATAATCCTACTAACCGATCCAGTTATAGCAGTAAACATAAAAAAAAATATAGGCAAGAAAAGTTTTAATGCACAAGTGCGTGCACATAGATGTACTGTCTGCAGTGTCTGCTACTTTAGGGTAAGATGCCCGCACCGATAGCGATGGGACAGTACTTGAAGAGGCCAAGTTATTTTGTACCCTGCAATTTTTCTCCTTCAAGGTACCACATACTGAGTATATGATTTTAATTTCAACTCGATGCCCCCTCGCATTCCCGAGATAAAGAGTTTTGACAGACAGACAGACGGACAAAGTGATCCTGTGATCAGGGTTCTGGTTTTTCCACTGTGAAAATGTACCTGTTTAGAAAAAATCAATCCTTGTAACACTGTACCTGTACAAATGTAGACTCTCCCTCTCCCCTATATAATTATTATACTCTTTGCTCTCCCTACTATAACTGTACTTTTTGATGTAGACCAAAGAGTACAGTAAATAAGGAGGGAAAAATGTAGACGTAATTTCAGTGTCTAGAGTCTCCCCTATATAATTATTATACTCTTTGGTCAGAGCCATTCTGTCAATCGCATTAATTCAGTAATAAAAAACCTTATAAATATAATAAAATAAAATTAACATAATGAAATGTTCAAACGTCTTTTCGGTGAGTGTTTTCAATCAAAGGTCTCAGTAACAATCATAAATTGCACGCATCATGTAAGAACAAACTGGCTAGTGGGATTGCTCGCCGAACGGATGGTCGATGGCGACGAAAGGTTCTGGACTACGGCGACCACGTACCGGAAGATGCAGCGTTGGAGGACCTCCCACAAGGAGGACCGATGACCTGGTTGCGGGAATCCGATGGATGTGAGACGCACAGAACCGGTCTTTATGACGACACTTGCGGGAGGCCTATGTCAACACATACACTGCTGAAACCATGATTTGCTAAGATATGCCTAATCTTAGCATAATAATATAAGCCTTTTTAAATGCTATGTACGCCCTTATAGATACACCAGATAAATAGTAATAAATTGTTTCTCAATAATAATAGTAATAATAATAGTTAAAATGTAAGTGATATGGCAGTACTTTGATAAATAAATAAAA
This sequence comes from Leucania comma, assembly GCA_958295575.1. Classification (NCBI taxonomy): domain Eukaryota; kingdom Metazoa; phylum Arthropoda; class Insecta; order Lepidoptera; family Noctuidae; genus Leucania; species Leucania comma. The sequence continues at coordinate 11,125,817 of OY282480.1, read as the reverse complement.
GCTTTTTTTTTACCGTAAAACATCGAAATATTTAATTTTAGTACATTTTATTTATATTTTGTTATTATTTACTGTTCATACACAGGTTTTATAAAACAAGAAGGTTTCTTCAGTCGCTGGTTTAGAAAAATCAAAAGCATATTTAAGAAGCAACCTATAGAAATTACGCCCACGCCTAGACGAGAAAGACTATCTATGACTCTTAAAAATAAAAGATCCAAGCAATGCCCTCATGCGGATGAAGAAAACAGAAAAAGATATTATGAAGAGGCCAAAAAGAAAGCCAAAAAGTTGAAGAAGAAATTAGTTTTAACTGAATCTCAAGGAAACATATTAGACGAAATGATCATTGATGCAAATAAAGGAAAAGGTGCTGACTTGCGGCTTATCAAGAATTTGCTCGATCCAAAGAAACTCACGAAAGACCGTTACCAGAAACTCATTAGACAATACAAGGAAGGAAAGAGAAAAAAGAGAGGGATTTCTTACATGATGACGCAGAGTAATCTCACACTACTTGTTGCATCAAAACGTAAGATCCGGCATTTAATGGAAAATAGGAGTGCTATTAGTAAAAACTTTACAGCAATACTAAAGAAGTACAAGGATTTCTAGATGGCGCTATTGTGCTCCGGGAAAAAAAATTGGAAGTAGTAATCTACTTCCAAATTTTTTTTCGAAACGAAGAAAAAATTTTGAAGTATGCCATGCATGTTATCGTCATACACACAGATCATACATTACTGGCAACGTGTATTATCCCTCTGCGGCAAAAATGCCTGCCACCTTGGTCTCGGTTTCATCCAGGGCTAATGTGTGTATGTTTACCTTTAATTTTGGTTTTGGTTTTGCTACGTACTACTTCACATCTAAACAAATATGGAGCGGTACCTAAAATCAAACCTATATCCGTATACAGTGTGGTATTAGATTACCTTCGCCAAGCAAGTAGACACTGCCCTAATGGGACATGTCAGATAAATATAATCGACAAAACTTAATAAGAGCAGTAAGTAGCAGCACTTGCAGCCTCTTATGGGCTGGTGCTGCAAAATGCCACCTAGCAGCTCTGGACTCGGTGGAAAGGCGTGCGAAGAGGCTAATTGGTGATCCAGATTTGGTTAAGTCCAATCTACAAAGCCACGCACAGGCGTAGAGTAGCCAGCCTTTCGGTATTTTACAGGAAGCATTATAGAGAGTGTGCGCGGGAATTGCATGACTTGATTCCGCCATCCCAATTCTTCCATCGGATAACCCAACATATGGAACGAATATCCACCCTTACGTTGTTGAAACTTCTACGGTCCGGACTAAGCTTTTGTCTCGTCGTTTATACTGCGTACATCGAAGGACTGGAACAATTTGCCTACTGCGGTCTTCCAGTCCGTTTATAATTTAGGTATCTTCAAGGCTAGCGTGAATAGGCACTTAATAAACTCATGCACCTCACCATCAACGATTGCATCACTACTTACCGTCACGTAGGATTGCATTCAAGCACTAGTTTATATCAATTTAAAAAAAAAAGATGTACCGCGTACTGAACGTATAGATCAGAAATCTGATTTCCTACATCCCTAGTATGACTACACATCAACCGTGGATAGACTAAAAAGACGCCAAAGCTTTTTGAAGCAGACGATCCATGATAGACTACTCAAGATCAAAAAGTGTTCTTATAGAAAGAGAGGTCTCTACCAACTCATGACTTCGTCTAATCCAAAAGGCACATGAAAATTAAAAAGACACAAGTACTCAATCGTTTGCATTATCAGGTAAATCGCTGCAAACATGACTTGTCAATGACTTGTCTTGTCGATGGATGCGAGATGCACGGACCGTTCATTGTGGCGACATTTGGGAGAGGCCTGTATCCAACAGTAGACGTCTTTCAGCTGATATGATGATGATGATGATGATTTGTCAAATCCTCGATGTGCCTACTCAACTCGCAGTGCAAGTGCGGTGCTCCTGAACAGACTGTTCTTGTGTTATGTTACTTCTTTTATTTGATCTATACGAACGCTTTTGATGCCGTACGAAACCTGCTGAACGCTAACAGAAGCATAACTTGTAGCCTAGAAGAACCATTTTAAAAGAACCTTGGGTTTTTCATTCCATAAGTCGATACATCTCCAGGCGTCTGCGACGGTATGATATAAACGTTCTTTCTATTGTTATATAGGAAATGTAAGAAGAAAGTAATTCTGTTGTCAAGATTCCCAAGTAATTTTACAAATAGGTATGTATTTATTATGTTTTGTGCTCGTCAAAGAGTTATAGTACGCGGCAAATAAGTTGAACCATTTGCTATGGTTAAGCGCAGCCCTCCACTTTTATTGAGACCAGAAAATCGGTTACTGCGCATTCAAGGTCAAACGCCATGACGGTTCAACTTGTGTACGAGGATTATAACGGATTTTCGGATCTCATTCGAAGTGGGGGGCTGTGCATAACCATAGCAAATCTAACTCGAATCATTTAATTACCCCTCCCGGTCTAGATGCAGCGAGAGGGATAATTTGATGAATTCCCACCTAAAAAACCCAGAAACTCATAAAAGTTGATCCAGTGAAGATCAGAGAAGTTACAATCGTTAATAGCCCGTATTATCCCACTGCTGGGCAAAGGCCATACCTCCATACTTTCCAAAAATCATGATTTTTAACCGACTTCTTTGCGTCAGTGACAAGGAGCCGCGCTTCTCCATGATTTACATGGAGAAGATTGGGACGACGCGCGACGACCGGATGTCTTCCTTAAGAATTGGAAATAAGAAGCATAACTTAGTGAGAAGTTATTAGTAGTACTAAAATATACATAAATTCTTTGTTTACTATTTGTTTCAATATTTCAATTAGTTAGCCAAGTTAGTACGAGTACCTATATTAACGTCTTAACAATGTAGATTTTTTTTTTCATTTCTTTTTAAAATAATATCTACGATTCCAATAAATAACATGCCAAGTTTATTTTATTTTTATAATTACTAAGATTTTTCCATAATTTTACCTCCTCAAACAGGATAACCTAGTTAAGGGACGTGACAAGAATGAACTTTTTCTTTCTGTGTTCATTTGCAGTCCATCTTTGATTGTAATACCTCGATCAACATTGTTGATCGAAGCTATACTATAAGAAAATTGTGAAGTGATTTTCAATGGACGAGGCAGTTCTGATCACAGGATCAAGCGCCGTTGCAAACAGGTTTCATGTCTGGTACAAATTAACTGGTATACCAGCACAGCAGTGTAACCATGGTACATTTGTTATAGATAGATCTCAATATAATGTTTCGAAATCGCTGTAGGATGGTCATTAGCTCTTTCCCACAGTTGGACATCATACATCCAGCTTTGTCTCAGTATGCTTTTGTAGATCAGGAGTTTATTATTTACGGAGAGTTTAGTTTCGTTCCATTAACTCAAAAGGATTTTTATAACGGATGTAAAACTCATCTTTGTTTTACTCTTTATGTGGTTCTTCTTAATCAGTCGAAGGTCCAGAGCTTGCCGAGATATCAAACACTTTTTTTGGGGTTGTGTATTGCTATCTAGAGTGACTGGTGGACAATCACCGCGTCTCAGGGTAAATGTTACATGCATCGATTTATTTGAAATAGCTCTTATTTTCCACTTGTTTAACCAGATCCGAGCGTTTCTGACACGGCAGATCAGAGTCTCAATTCCCGACTAGACTGACTGTCATCATCAGCGTATGTCGCGGTTATAGCTCCTGGTACTAGTGGCAGATTTGCTGTAGTATATCGCATACAACATCGGACAGCCTAGCAACTATACATTTAGGTACTGTCCCAATGCTATCACACATAAAAAATTAGATATGGTCAAGACTAAAATAAAAGATTTGTGTAGACTCTTGTTAATTCAAAAACATCAAGCTGAAATTGCCACCAAAAATAAGATTCAAGGTTCAAATCATTCTATTAAAAACTAGTTTCTGCCAGCGGCTTCGCCCGTGCGAAAGTCGGTTTCTCCATACAAACCTCCAAACCCCGTTGTACCCTACCTGTCACCTGCCTGTCTAAACTGACAGCGCCCGTTCACGGACATGACGCGTATATCAGCACGATTACGCTCAACTATTTTGAAAGCAACCGAATGATCCAACACACGCTCCACCATCGCATACTTACTCAACTCCTAACTAGTGACCAAAGGTATCAACAATGGCAAATCTGAAAATTGATATCGGCAAACTAGAAGGCGCTACGAATTGGCCTACTTAGAAAGGATCATGGCAAAGGATAATCCCAAACAAAATGCTGCTGGCATATTTTTTTAGCGTATAGTAATTAAAAATATACAGAAGTATACTAAATGATTTTGTGATTAATTTGTTATCTCATGAACGGGTCTGTGAGACCCACCCCAACGTCCGTGTAGCACTTTTCCACCCATGGACCTAGGTCCATGGGTGGAAAAGTCCACACCCTTGACCCCGGGTTAAGAGAATGCATTTGTCAGAAAATTTGGTAGAGTCTGTCTAACGAAAGCGCGATTTGGAGTTTTTAAAAAAAATTAAATTGGCAACATAATGTTTCCGTCAAAAGCACGTCAAAGGTTATGATTGCAATTGTCAGTATTTTGTAACAAAGTTTGATTTTAAAAATATAATTGCTTATCATGGGTAAAACAATAAAAAGTTATGTAGGAAAGCTGTGAAATACTATGATCAGTAAGTTTAAAGAAAAACAAGAAGAGAAAGTAGTTGTTTTTGATCTCGGGTTTTTAAGTTAGTATGACATTATAATCTTGATCATTGTTGACTGACTATTAGATATATTTTACGATATGATAATATTTTTTCTTATGTTTATAGATGATCTTGAAGATATTCAAGGGCTGCGCGAAATAAATAAAAAAAACATTGAATCGTTAAGGAATTTGGAGAAAAAACCATTACATTTAAAACTAAGCTTTAAGAAGAAATATCTTCACTACCGCACTTTATACGTTCAAAAGTGGTCGAATTGATGTGATGAAATAGCATACTTTGAGGATGATAAAATTCAACATTTTGTGTTATTCACCTTTTCCCGTGACTTTCTTGATAGAACAGTAATATACCAATAAATAAATCTTTACTCGTTTTTGTATTGTATTGGTTATTATCGCTATCCAGTATTGTTCTACTGCTGTGCAAAAGCCATCCACTCTTTCTAATGGTCTCAGTCCCTTACTCACATTTCATTTCTTAAGAAAGACATCCAGGTCGGTTGGCAAACCTTGAGTTTAGACTTTTAGATGTTAGTCAAAGACCAAGTCTGTATACACCATAGGTCAAATGAGGAGATTACATATGATCATAAGCTTACGCTTTAGTGATATGGGCAAAGTGCCCTTAAATAGTTCCTTGATGGACCAGTAACTTTTTCAGGTATTTTCTGTTCGACACGTTATTTGTTTATCTTACCTGGCCCAGAAAGAGACTACTTGGCTATTATATTATATTTTAAGACGTATTGTATATTTTGTCCGCCTACGTGTACGTTCCTTTTGGAGCTTCCGGTTTTGATTTTGGTCTTCAACATTTTTATATGTAGACCAACCAACATTTGCTCTAGTCCTGTGGCTGTAGGAAAGAACAGGACAATATTATCAGAAAAATGCAAATTACTTAGCTTCACTGATGACAATACCCTTCTCTTCTCATTCGACTGCTAATATCTGAAAGAAGTGTTGAATAACTTTAGGGACAACGGGACGCCTTGTTTGGCTCATTTCTGTTTGAAACATAGGATCTAATCTCTCTAACTTGCTGGAAGAAGTATGTGTGGATTCTATTTTTTGTTTTGCAAGGGAATTGAATATTTCTGAGTGTGTGATGCTGTTAAAAGCGTATTGGTTGAGTATATTTGTTTCTAAACATTTTTAGTTCCTCATATTAGAAATACAGTTCGTCAAAAAGAATTGTACGATTGTCGCAAATACAAAAAAATACTCAAGTATCAAAAATTTTTTCTCCTAGTATGACAGTAATACCATATTCAATTTTTTTTGATTTGACCTCATTTTCTCAGGTCGCGCTTTCGTTAGACAGACTCTATCACAAATTTACAATGTATTTTGAAGGAATTAGGGCCTGTGCACACCACATTTTTTAAACTCGCTTCTGACGCGCGTTTGTAGCAATACAAACGCACTGACATATTGCCTTCATATTGCATTTTGAAGCAGAACTTCGTGCTACTGTTAGCAAGATAAAATTGGTCGAGACATCATTGATTGCACACGCTTTATTAATATTTAAAAAAAAATGGAAGAAGTAAAATTACAGAGTTTGCACGCATTTGGTGGTTTGTTTGTTTTTACATTATACAACAATGCGCGTGTGTTGATATAGACACGCCTGTGTCGCGCGTTTTAATCACTATAAACGCGATGCTAACATGCGTGTGTATCGATACAAACGACAACAAACTGCTTCGTAGAATAAAAGTGCGCCATCGACGCACGTTATAAATGTATTACCAACCAACCTACTTAAATATTTAATCTATGTTTCTGAACGATAATAAAAATCACCAAAGAGTACAGTAAATAAGAAAAGCACTCAGAACGGCTTATTGTGACAGCCGTTAGTTTTTCTGTGTCACACATATAAAGTTTAATAAATATAGTGGGATGATCACGCCTCAGCCAGCCGAACCAATTTCTGCAAACAATAATGTTGAAACAAAGCAACAAAAGCTAACAACATAAATAACAAAATCAAGATGAATTTACTAACCTAAAAGCAAACCAGTCGATCGAATTTCTGCAAACAATCATGTTGAAATGCAACATGTATAAACTAACAACATATATAACAAAATCAAGATGAATTTACTAGCCTAAAAAGTCAACCAGCCAATCTTTACATACCCGGCCCGTAACCATTCCAGTCAAAATGTTAAAAAATTATAACACGCCCGCAACCGCAAGCCCCGAAACATCAAATATTAAAAAATGTATATCCGCCCCAAATATAGTAAGTGCTGTTTATTATGCTTATTGCTTTGATTTAGGTATAAAATCATAAAAGTCTATTGCTCGGATTTGTTACGGTGAGTATACAATTAGTTTTAGTATATGCGAAACCTGAAACACGTGTCTAGTATTTTTATGTGAATAATCCGTGTACAAACTTGCATAATTGTATCATGAAAAATCACAAAGTTATAAGCTTGTTATGTTACCTGGTTGTCAGCACAAATCCATGGTCATCGCACCATCTGGGTAACTGAGGGGTTGTGTTACCCCCGCACCCAGATGTGCGCTGGGTCTAGTACCCACTATGACCTGCCGTGACCTGAGTTGGACTTAGTGACGTGGTGTTTTTTAAATATTTTTGGATAAAAATATAACATAGTGTAAAAATGATTGGAATCAATTATGTAACAAATTTTGAACAAACTATATTCAGGTTTTCCATATACTAAAAATAATGTTCTATAAATGTCACTTATTTCTAAAATAGTTGCAGTAATTAGGTTTTCTCAGATAATATTCATTACCAACAGGAAATACGAAAACTACCAGATCCCAATTAAAGAGAAAAAGAAAAGTTGTAAACAAAAATGTCTATCGTTGGATTCAAAGAAAAGTAGAAAGATGCCTAATTTATCAAAGGAGTGTTTAACACTCATTTGATAAATTAGGTGTAAATGAGGTAGCATAGTAAAAAATTCTTAATTTTTATTAATATTTGGTTGACAGGTCCTAGCAGAAGGCCAGGAGGAATCTCCACCTTGCATAAGAAGAAGACAAGATGTTGATCCACAAATGCTTAAAAACACATTATCACCTCTTGTTTGGGATACACTGCAGTTGGATAAAAATGATTACGGAATAAACGCAAACGAAATCAAAAGTGGAACAACTCTTAACAGGGTTTACAATATTGAAACCGCGGAAGTGGTAAATCCTAACTTTATGAAAAAAGTAAAAAAAGATAAATCCAAAGAATTAAATAGAAGACAACATAACCCACCTGACAAGGAACCGAACCAAGAGCATTTAAAAAGAACACTTAAAACAAAAGATCCTATCACAACTGTTAATCCACAAATGAAAAACGAAGAGCTTACTCTACAGCAAAAATTTGAAGAGAAACTAAGAAAAAAAAGTACGACTGAGAAAGCCCTGAAGGATCGTAGAGCATTCAGCCAACCAATAATCACATTCACAAAGCCTCCGTTACAACCTCCACCTCAACCTCAACCAAGTACTTCGAAACGTAAAAAAAGCTTAGAAAGCCGGCTAACTACTAAGATTTGGCAAATATTAAGTCGGGATATGTTCCTTTTGGATCATGAAAAATTCAATAGCCATATACAGGCAACAAATTCTGAAACAAAAGAGTATATTATTAATATAATAAAGAAATGTAATAACAAACAGATAAAAAGACTAAATCGAACGAAGGTGACGCAAACCTGTAAAGAGAATTGTTTTGGCAATAGATACCGTGACAAGAAGAGAGCAATGAAGATTGCTGTGAGGCGACGAGTCTGGGCCCTGGCAAAAGCTTCTATAAAACATAGCAAACATTGGAGTCAATTTCTAGTTGAAAACCACATCATCGTAGATAATATTGACATCGATAAGTTAGACCTCAGTTTTATAGATTTCGAAGCATTGGAAATCGAGAACAAAATACTGAAGCGAATAATAACGTGGCTTTTTAGTTAAAGCAATATTTAAATAGTCACGAACAATATTTGTTGTATACATTGTTTAATATTGTTGTAATTATTATTGCAACATATTCAATACATTTTTAAATATTTCTTTACAAAAACATATTATAAAAAAATTAAATTTAAAAATATAAAAGATAAGAGTAGCCCACCGGCATCGGGAATAGGGTCCAAGCTACCGGTGGTCAGGGCTCCTGAGAAAGGAATCTCCTAACAATGCCTTCCGTATTCAGAACTACTGCTTTTTGGATCAAGCCCTTGATCCAACTACCTAACGAGAGCATCCTCAGATGTTGGTCGAGGCTCTTGGCTATTAAGCCATTGGCCGTCACGACTATCGGCAAAATGATTGCTGTATCCATTTCCCACATGTCGACAACCTCGCGAGCTAAGTCAAGATACTTAGTTTGCTTATCTTTTTCAGCTTTCACGAGGTTCTCGTCATGAGGGACCGCTATATCAACAATCATTGTGCGACGCTCTAGTCAATCTATTACCACTATGTCAGGCTTATTGGCAATAATAGAGGACTATTGTGTGTGTTTCAGTGATGATAGATCGGTCCCAATATAATGTGAATTATTATTATTATTATGTGTCTGTATATCTCAGAACCCTGAGGTCCAGGACCTTTGGAAGGCGTACGAGGAGCCGAAACCAACTCGCAGAGGCCCTTTAGATACTTTTAATGGAAGGACGATCGATTGGTATAATCGACGATTATCCCTGTGCGCACAATGCTATTGTTTTATTATTATTTGAATGGGCAACCAAAAACGGCCGCTGGCACGAAGTGACGTAGTAACAAAAAGGCAACATATCCTGAGGTGCTTGAGGAGTAGAGAGGTATACCACTGTTATCAAAACAATGCCGGAAGTACAGTCAAGATCCCTACCAGCACCTTACGGGATTATACATCCTTCTCCCGAGCACGTATACTCTTGCGAATCTCCACTCAAACCAGCCAATAAAGGCAAGACAGAGGTGGGAGCTCTGTTCCTCGTCAGTGTTAATATTTTCGTGTACAATAAAGTTTATTCTATTCTTGTCTCAGTCTAATAAAATTAGTTAGAGGGGAGACAGTTAGAACAATACTCTTTGATTCTGATTTATCATATCGTGACAATTGCACACATCGTCTTTTCTTCATTCATTGTGAAGCACATATTTTAAAAACTACATCTATATAACCCTCTTGACCAAATTCCATTAAAGTGGTTACCCTCAAATAATAGGCAGGAAAAGGTGTAGGATTGAAGGATTGAAGAGGCGAGTTATTTCGCACTGAAACCGGTGAAACCGTTGACGAAATCTGCATCGTGAAACCGCGAGGTGTATTCAAATTGGCAAGGTGCGACATAGGCTTAGCGTGCTCTTACACATCGAGACTACATGCGATTTGCGTGTAGTGAACATCACTACGCTGTCGCCTGACTCAAACGTGACACCGCTGGATACGTACTCGAATTACCTTACTGTATTTTTGTTTAATTCACTAGGAATAAGATTCGTGAGTTCTCTCCCTTATAGGGGTTAAAAAGGACTGTTTCTATGCAAAACATTGGCGGGACACAAGTGAAGTTTTGAACGAAACTTCATTTTTCGTCGGCTGGCCGTGACGCGGCGGTGTGCCGCTGCGCACGCCGCTTTCCGGCTAACTACATCGTCGCGGTTCTGTAGCGGTCCACCGCATTTCGTCCGTCTTCAGTGCTTCTAGAAATGATAGACACAGAAAAAGTTGCCATAGTTTTTTTCTTTATGGTAGGTAAAATCATCCAATGACAAGTCCCGCCCTTGGGTGGAGCGGGAAGTAGTGTCAGACTCTTACTGACTAAAAACCTACCCCGTTCCTTCGTTGCCTATAGTGCCGGGGCTGAGCCTTCCTCTCAGAAAACGGCCCTTGACCCCAGCAGGCTTCGACCCTGCCTGCCTGCAGTTAGCAGGCTGGGCCTCTTCGGTGTGCTGACAGCTCCTTAAGGCGCGCGGGAACAGAATGCGCCGTCGACGACTTGGGCTCGGTCCGGCCGGTTACCGGACGATCGGACAGCGTGTTACCCATTGCACGCCGTCCGCAAGCCCGCGCCTACGGTGGCTGGAAATCGGGATCGGAATTCCGGCGGCGGCTGGGGCGAGCGCCCCGTTGCCTCTGCCTGATGCGGTCGGCCTCCTCCTTTGCTAGCATTACTGCTTCGCAGAAGGAGGCGACCGCCTGCCATCCCTCCTCACTACGGACCATGTCCTGAACCAAGGCCCGGCGAGAGAGATCGCTGCCGCCGATCGCCCCCACGAGGACACGAAGAAGGGAAGTTGCTAGAGTCTGTCTAACGAAAGCGCGACCTGAGAAAATGAGGTCAAATCAAAAAATATTGAATATGGTATTACTGTCATACTAGGAGAAAAAATTTTTGATACTTGAGTATTTTTTTGTATTTGCGACAATCGTATAATTCTTTTTGACGAACTATATTCCTAATATGAGGAACACAAAATGTTTAGAAATAAATATACTCAACCAATACGCTTTTAACAGCATCACACACTCAGAAATATTCAATTCCCTTACAAAACAAAAAATAGAATACTTCTTCCAGCAAGTTAGAGAGATTAGATCCTATGTTTCAAACAGAAATGAGTCAAACAGGGCGTCCCGTTGTCCCCAAAGTTATTCACCACTTCTTTCAGACATTAGCAGTCGAATGGGAAGAGAAGGGCATTGTCATCAGCGAAGCTAAGTTAAGTAATTTGCGTTTCTCTGATAATATTGTCCTGTTCTCTCCTACAGCCACAGGACTAGAGCAAATGCTGGTTGGTCTACATATAAAAATGTTGAACATCAAAATCATAACCAGCAGCCTCCAAAAGGAACGTACACGTAGGCGGACAGAATATACAACACGTCTTAAAATATATACTTGGGCCAAGTAGTCTCTTTCTGAGCCAGGTAAGACAAAGAAATAACGTGTCGAACAGAAAATACCTGAAAAAGTTACTGGTCCATCAAGGAACTATTTAAGGGCACTTTGCCCATATCACTAAAGCGTAAGCTTATGGACATGTGTAATCTCCTCATTTGACCTATGGTGTATACAGACTTGGTCTTTGACTAACATCCAAAAGTCTAAACTCAAGGTTTGCCAACCGACCTGGATGTCTTTCTTAAGAAATGGAATATGAGTAAGGGACTGAGACCATTAGAAAGAGTGGATGGCTTTTGCACAGCAGTAGAACAATACTGGATAGCTATAATAACCAATAAAATACAAAAACGAGTAAAGATTTATTTATTGGTATATTACTATTCTATCAAGAAAGTCACGGGAAAAGGTGAATAACACAAAATGTTGGATTTTATCATCCTCAAAGTATGCTATTTCATCACATCAATTCGACCGCTTTGGAATGTATAAAGTGCGGTAGTGAAGATATTTCTTCTTAAAGCTTAGTTTTAAGTGTAAAGGTTTTTTCTCCAAATTCCTTAACGATTCAATGGTTTTTTATTTATTACGCGCAGTCCTTGAATATCTTCAAGATTATCTATAAACATAAGAAAAATTATTATCATATCGTAAAATATATTTAAGAGTCAGTCAACAATGATCAAGATTATAATGTCATACTAACTTAAAAACCCGAGATCAAAAACAACTACTTTTTCTTCTTGTTTTTCTTTAAACTTACTGATCATAGTATTTCACAGCTTTCCTACGTAACTTTTTATTGTTTTACCCATGATAAGCAACTATATTTTTAAAATCAATCTTTGTTACAAAATACTGACAATTGCAATCAGACTTTGACGTGCTTTTGACAGCAACATCATGTTGCCAATTTAATTTAAAAAAAAAAACTCCAGGTCGCGCTTTCGTTAGACAGACTCTATAGTTATTTATTTAAATCATTGTGAAAAATGTTCTTTGATCTCAAATGAATTTTTCTGTATCAACATTCGTGACACGCGTGCCCTGCATACAAAGTCTAGCGGCTGACGCTTGCGGCTAACCGCGTTGAGTGCGTGGAGGGCGTGCGGTGCGCCGCACACCACCACCGCAGACAACTGGAACGGTTGATGGCTGACCGCAAATCATTGCGTTGGTATCAATCGGTTTCATATAAAAAATTAAGTGCTACCAACCGGAATGGCACGCCGCATATTGGCTGGTCACTAGTGTGTTGGAGCTCTAAGAGTAGACCTCCATGCTTTATTGAAAGTCTTTGTATCACTTTGCTACATATCAGTAATCTGTGGTATCACTGACCTCTATGCTATATATATATATATATATAAAAGAAAGTTGTATTAGTTACACTATTATATATTATATACTCAAGAAAGACTGAACCGATTTGGCTGAAAATTGGTGGGAAGGTAACTTAGAACCAGGAGAAGGATATAGGGTATGTTTTATCCCGTTAAATAAAAAATCAAAAACCTGCTCATTTATGGGGCAGTAGGGTAGAGTAGAGTAGGGTAAAATAGGGTAGGGTAGCATAGAGTAGGGTAGGGTAGGGTAGAGTAGGGTAGAGTAGAGTAGGGTAGGGCAGAGTAGGATAGGGTAGGGTAAAGTAGGGTAGGGTAGGGTAGAGTACGGTAGAGTAGGGTAGAGCGGGAGCGAAGCCGCGGGCAAAAGCTAGTATATTTATAAATAGTAGAGGCACTGAGCTCAGAGGTCTGTGAATAGTAGAGTTATGCATTGTTTGTGCTTCCATATATGCTTGTAAAAATGTGCTCCAGGCAGGATACATAAGATCCTTGGCTCAAGGCCAAAACCACGCCAAAACCATTACAAAAAAAAAAAGTCCGTTTACGTAGTTATTGTATTCTCTTTTGTATAAAAAATGTACTCTGTGCTTTGATGTTCCTCATGACCTCTTTGGTCATGACGGAGTCTTTAAAAGCCACTTTGTCATCGTATTTCTGCTGTAAATTTTACGCATTTTATGTTGTAAAAATTCTTTAAAAAATTTAAACACAATGAAATGTTCAAAAGTCTTTTTGGTAAGTTTTTTCAATATGAATGATTGTTGTATTTATGTGTTCAAATTTAACAGTATTTACTCGTTTAGGTCCAAGATTACAAGAGAGTGTACCTATGCCTACTAATAGATAAACGACTTTAAATGTTTCTACATTTTGTTAAGTTAATCTAGTACTTAAGTTATTGGTAATAAAATGTTTTCTTTCCCATATATACAGGTTCTTCAAGAAGAAGGCGTGTAAGAAAACGTGGGTTTTTCAGTCGATTGTTTAAAAGTATTAAAAACGTATTTAAGCAGACACCTAAAGAAATTACGCCCTCGCCCACACGAGAGTCACTTTCTTTCAATGATAGAATCAAACGATCCGTGAAACGATATCGTATTAATGAGAAAAAAAGAAAAAAAGCTTTAGACGAAGCAAAAAAGAAAGCAAGAATTATAAAGAGAAAATTTGATCTGAGTGAATCCCAAGGAAAGATATTAGATAAATTAATCGCTGATGCAAATAAAAGAAGTACTTATGATTTGCGTTTAGTCAGCAATTTGATTGATCCAAAAACACTCACAAAATCGCGTGTTAAGAAACTTATTAGACAATATAAGGAAGCACAGAAAAGAAATAGAGGTCTCTCTTACATGATGACTCCAAGTAATCTTAAACTTATTCCAACTAAACATAAACTTCATAATTTGATGGAAAGTAGGAGTTTTTTTAGTAGAAACCTTACAACAATACTAAAGAAGTACAAGAATATCAAGAACATTTCGACATCACTATTTTTTTGATTTGTTTCAAAGATAAAAAAGTTTTTTGATGAATTCGATGTGTATTATCACAATACTGTCTACTTGTATCATCCCATTTTTGTGGATAGATTTTACGTCCTGTTTCTTTATGCTTTGTTATGTAAGCATGTTCAGTCTAACCATAAATACCTGGATATGATGTTAGTTAAAGTTTTGAACTTTCCATATCGTTTAATTGAGTCCAACTGGAGAGCAAAACACTATAGAGAATGCTTAAAAAATACCCAGCTCCGGCCGAAAAGAGATGTATCTCAAATTATCAATAATAATAATTAGTAATAAATAATAATAATAAGAGGCGAGCAGCAACCAACATCTTAGGAGGCTCATTAGGCGGCTGGATCAAGGGCTGGTTCAGAAAGCGGTACTCCTGGACACGGCTTGTATAGTTAGGAGGTTCCTTACTCTGGAGCCCTGACCTCCGGTAGCTTGGACCCTGTTCCCGATACCGGTGGGTAACTATTTTTTTTTATATTTTTTTATTTTATTTAAATATTTAAAAATATAATTTATATAATATGTCTCTTAATGAATAAACGAAATGATAATATAGCCTTTATTCAACAATCTTATTTACATTTTGTTTCTTACATGCTAAATTTTATTATCAGACATTAAACTGTCTAGCCCCGGGAGGACACCGGTGCCCGCACACCTATTGTCTTTCTATTCAAACTCAAACTCAAAATCGTTTATTTTACATAGGCCTACATGGGCATTTCCGAAAGTACGGTCAAGATCCTCTGCCTGTATATTGCTTTATTATACTTCCTGATACTCAGAGCACTTTACTCTTGCAAAGCATTACTCAAACTGACGAATAAAAGCAAGAGAGAGCTGAGAGCTCTGTTCCTCGTCACGTTCACTCCGGCTTCTCCTGATAATAACGAACACAACATTCAGCGATTTATTGGGACTAGACGACGCGACGTTGTGTTAAAGTTGTGAAAAAAAAAACATTGCAACTAAAATGCTTACGACTGCTGAACAAGAATTTTTTATCAGTATCATGACGAGCAATGAGTAGCCCACCGTCCAGCCGTCCGGTAGCCATCCGGATGAAGCCCAAGTCGTCGACGGCGCGTACTGTTCCACGTGCGCCTCAAGGAGATGTCAGAAAACCGTAGGGGCCCAGCAGGGTCAAAGCCTGTTGGGGCCATGAGTTATGTGAAAGTGAATCCCGGGGCCTTGGAACAAAGGTAAAGAAGGAACAGGAGTGAGCTTACAGGAGTCAGTAAAAGTCTGAAATGCTCTCCTGCTTCGCCCAAGAGCGATATCCCCCCTAAAAAAAAGTATATAAATCACTGACGCTACATACAAATAAAAATATTATTTTGTCGGTCAGTGTAACTTACACATAATACTCGTACAACGGAAATGATAACCTTTTTTATCAAGTATGTTAAAAATATTATAAATATGAGAATATCGGATAAAAAGAAACCCAGTGCAGCCAATATCTTTAATTATTCAATAGTTTTAAATTAAACTGAATCACAACAGGTCCGAGGTCTATGCCGATGACGGTGTTTTGAACAATCCTACCAATTTTCAGCTGGTTGCTATTTTTAACCGACTTCGAAAAGGAGGAGGTTCTATGTTCGGCTGTATTTTTTTTTTATGTATGTTCACAGATGTCTCGGTCGATTCTGGACCGATTTCGAATTTTTTTATTTTGATTGAAAGATTGTACTTCCGAATTGGTCCCATAAAAATATCTTTTTGATCTGATGATGAATTTCGAAGACACAACGAAATTCTTCGAAAAACCATAGCAGAACTGTCGTTTTAAAACGTATGTTCACCGATATCTCGGTCAATTGTGGACCGATTTTGAAATTTGTTTGAAAGATTATACTCCCGAGTTGGTCCTATAGAAATATTGTTTTGATCTGATGATGAACTACAAAGATATAGAACGGAATTCTTCAAAAAACCGTAGCAGAACTGTCGTAACAAGTAAAATTGCCTTGTCTATACATGTAGTCGGTGGCTGACTAAAGGAAAAGGGGAGGGGTACATAGAACTGATCTGATGATGAAAACGGAAAGTAGGTAAGAGCCAGAACTTTGTGGTAAATCAGTGTATCCTAGCCGTGTTTGGTATTATTAGAATTGTCATGATGATTTGATGATGGTACCGAATGGCGGAAGGTACCTGTCTATTTAAGTTTCACTGAGGTGTACTACAACTAAAAAGTGTGAAATAAAAAACTTAAAAAAAAAAAAACAAAAAATACCGACTTAAAAAAAACCAAAATGTTCAAAATAACTTTAATTTCAGAAGTTTTTTGTGTTTTTTTGAAGTCGGTTGTATTTTTTTTTTGTAAAAAGTTTTTTGTACCCACGGACGTCTAAATTGACCGGACCAAAGTATAAAACGAAGTCCAGGCTTTATTTAAGGCTCTACGTTAAAGTGTCGTCTGTGCATCCAAATGCTCGTAAAAATGCATCTGTCATAACAGTATCTTTGAAAGCTAAGCCATGTAAATTTTCGCAATTTCTATAGTAAAACCCTAAAACACTTTGAAAAAGTTGAAGTTGAAAAATATAAACACAATGAAATGTTCAATAGTCTTTTCGGTAAGTCTATTTCAATTATGAGTGATTGTTGTATCTATATACCCAAAGAATGTCTACGTAATAAGTGAATCTATGATAAATCGTGGGGGCGATCGGCGGCAGCGATCTCTCTCGCCAGGCCTTGATTCAGGCCATGGTCCGGAGTGAGGAGGGTTGCAGGCGGTCGCCTCCTTCTGTAAAGCAGTAATGCTAGCAAGGGAGGAGGCCGACCGCATCAGGCAAAGGCAACGGGGCGTTTGCCCAGGTCGCCGCCGTGATACCGATCCCGATTTCCGGCCACCGTAGGCGCGGGCTTGCGGACGGCGTGCAATGGGTAGCACGCTGTCCGAGCCCAAGTCGTCGACGGCGCGTACTGTTCCCGCGCGCCTCAAGGAGCTGTCAGCGAACCGTAGAGGCCCAGCCTGCTAGCTGCAGGCAGGCAGGATGGAAGCCTACTGGGGTCAAGGGCCGTTTTCTGAGAGGAAGGCTCAGCCCCGGTATGATAGACAACGAAGCAACGGGGTAGGTTTTTATTCAGTAAGAGTCTGACACTATTTCCCGCTCCGCCCGAGGGTGGGATTTGTCATTGTATGATTTTACCTACCATAAAAAAAAAAACCTATTATAAATTGGGTTAATGTAGCACATTATTAATAATATGTATTTTTTTCCATTGATACAGGTTCTTCAAGAAAGAAGCGTGTAAGAAAACGTGGATTTTTCAGTCGATTGTTTAACAATTTTAAAAACGTATTTAAGAGCAAACCTAAAGAAATTACGCCCTCGCCCACACGAGAGTCATCTTTCTCTGATAGAGTCAAACGATCCGTGAAACAATATCGCACTGATAATGGAAGCAGAAAAAAAACTTTAGAAGAAGTAAAAAAGAAAGCAAGAATTTTGAAGAGAACATTTGATATGAGTGAATCCACAGGAAGGGTATTAGACAAATTCATCGAAGATGCAAATAAAGGAACTGGTGCTGAATTGCGTATTGTCAACACTTTACTTGATCCTAAGAAACTTACAAAAAAGCGTGTTAAGAAACTTATAAGACAATATAAACAAGCACAGAGAAAACATAGAGGGATTTCCTACATGGTGACTCCAAGTAATATTTCGCTTCTTCCATCTAAAAATAAACTTAAAAAATTGTTGCCTGATCTACAAGCTATCAGTAAAAGTTTTACAGCTCTAGCTAGGAAGTACAGGTTCTAGAGACGTACATCGTGCTTCTGTTTTGCTGTTTTTGTTTAGACAAATGTATTTATAAAAAATTGTAAATAGTTCTTAAACATTTTTTATAGAAAAAGAGAGAAAGAAAAAGAGTTTATTGTATCAAGTCCAACGTATATCGAAAATTACATAGAAATAACTTTGTTTTAATCATGATAATTGTTAAAATGTAAATAAAAAATATTTTAAAATAAATATAATGCTTATGACATGAGGAGTAAACATGCCATTTTTTGTCATCATGACATTTTTAATCAAGAATGCAATGAATAATGTTCTCAAAATAGCCTTAAGGCCCGGTTTCCACCACAGCGAAGAGGAGAGGAGACGAAAGGAGACGAGAGGAGATGTGTTGCGAAACTGGCAGGTTATTTCCACCAAAGCGGAGAGGAGAAGTGTAGCGGAGAGGAGATGTAAGCTTTGTGTAGCAGAGATGTGAGATGTGAGAGAAGATGCGTGGGGAGGAGGCAGCGAGGTGCGGGGTGCACGAGTGCGGGCGCCGCTCGGCCGCCCAACTAGACACTTCTCCGCTCTGCCACACCGCTTGCTCGCTCGCCGCACAAAATTCTATAGTAAAATGAGACATCTACTCTCCTCTCCGCTTAATCCATTTCCACCAAAGTTAAGCGGAGAAGAGTCGTGGAAATAACGAAATCGCAATGGTTTATTCAAACACTTCTCCTCTCGTCTCCTCTCCTCTCCGCTTTGATGGATACTGGGCCTAATACTCCGATCAGGAGACTATGCATAGGCAAAGTTTGGATTCTTGGTGTAAAAAACTCGAATCACCAAATTGCACTTCTTGTAATATAAAATAGAGGACGTGCAACATTTGGTAATGGAGTGTATTAAAAATAAGACAGAGAGAAAGAAAAGAAAGAGTATGGATTGAGTAGGTTAAATATTGGTTTAATTTTATGCAGACGATATTTATCATACTCTAGTCTGATCTAGACAAACAACTTTGTAGTCTGGCAGTAATCTCAAATCCTTAGTGTTATAATTATCTAATTCGTATTATACATAAATGTATTTTGCAGATAAAACCCCCAAAGTAATTGTAGGGGCCCAATCATCGGGCCAATGGTTTTAGACACCGTACACTATCACCCTGTTGGTTGGGTTAGTTGTTGGAGTACACAGAAAGAGCCACAAGTTGAAGTTAAAGGTATATTCAAAATGTAAGTCGGTTAACAAGTAAAAATAGTAGCAATTCTTAACCTTGAAAAGTTTTAGTTCTACAGTTATTATCAGACCTACCCTGTATTGCGTAAAACGTCGTTGTTATAGTAAAATATTTGTGACGCACGACATCCAAGTAGGTTGCAGCATTCGCAAAGTAAATGTACGGTTGATGAGACCGTACAGTAATAATGGAGAATAAAAAAAAGTGTCGCAATAACGACCGATCCTGTGCGTGTTGCATATATCGGATTCCCGCGACCCTCACCAGATCATCGGTCCACCTTGTGGGAGGCCTTCCAAAACTGCGTCTCCTGGTGCGTGGTCACCATCCTAGCGCACATCAGTTCAATGTGCCCTACCCACTGCCACTTAAATTTGGTGATTCTTCACAAAAGCATGCTTACCTACAAAAAAACCTACTCACTGTTGATTTCATTAGATTGTAGCTATCAGGAAACACAGGCGGATTCGGATTTCGTAATCTCAGACGCCCATAGTTAAGACTTGGTCCGCCAGTCGTTTGGTTTTGGTGAGATAATAATCCCATACTCCCTGGTCTTTTCCTAAAAAGTCCAGTCGTATTTTGCAGGTTTCCCTCCGAAAACAAAAAAAAAAGTAACGCCTCAGAACCTTGTACATTTCAATCTGCAATCATCACTTCTTCAACTGCATCGGATTTATTATCTGATTATTTTTTAAGCTTAATCGCTGGCCACCCTAAAGAGTGCAGGTACTAGAGTCTGTCTAACGAAAGCGCGACCTGGAGTTTTTTTTTTAAATTAAATTGGCAACATAATGTTGCCGTCAAAAGCACGTCAAAGTCAATTGTCAGTATTTTGTAACAGATTGATTTTAAAAATATAATTGCTTATCATGGGTAAAACAATAAAAAATTATGTAGGAAAGCTGTGAAATATTATGATCGGTAAGTTTAAAGAAAAACAAGAAGAGAAAGTAGTTGTTTTTGATCTCGGGTTTTTAAGTTACTATGACATTATAATCTTGATCATTGTTGACTGACTATTAGATATATTTTACGATATAATAATATTTTTTCTTATGTTTATAGATAATCTTGAAGATATTCAAGGACTGCGCGAAATAAATAAAAAAACATTGAAGCGTTAAGGAATTTGGAGAAAAAACCTTTACACTTAAAACTAAGCTTTAAGAAGAAATATCTTCACTACCGCACTTTATATGTTCAAAAGCGGTCGAATTGATGTGATGAAATAGCATACTTTGAGGATGATAAAATTCAACATTTTGTGTTATTCACCTTTTCCAATGACTTTCTTGATAGTAGAATAGTAATTATACCTATAAATAAATCTTTACTCGTTTTTGTATTGTATTGGTTATTATAGCTATCCAGTATTGTTCTACTGCTGTGCAAAAGCCATCCACTCTTTCTAATGGTCTCAGTCCCTTACTCACATTCCATTTCTTAAGAAAGACATCCAGGTCGGTTGGCAAACCTTGAGTTTAGACTTTTAGATGTTAGTCAAACACCAAGTCTGTATACACCATAGGTCAAATGAGGAGATTACACATGTCCATAAGCTTACGCTTTAGTGATATGGGCAAAGTGCCCTTACATAGTTCCTTGATGGACCAGTAACTTTTTCAGGTATTTTCTGTTCGACACGTTATTTCTTTTTCTTACCTGGCCCAGAAAGAGACTACTTGGCCCAAGTAGACAATAATATATTTTAAGACGTATTGTATATTCTGTCCGCCTACGTGTACGTAAGTACGTGTACCTTTTGGAGCTGCTGGTTATGATTTTGGTCTTCAACATTTTTATATGTAGACCAACCAGCATTTGCTCTAGTCCTGTGGCTGTAGGAGAGAACAGGACAATATTATCAGAGAAACGCAAATTACTTAACTTAGCTTCGCTGATGACAATGCCCTTCTCTTCCCATTCGACTGCTAATGTCTGAAAGAAGTGGTGAATAACTTTGGGGACAACGGGACGCCCTGTTTGACTTATTTCTGTTTGAAACATAGGATCTAATCTCTCTAACTTGCTATTAGGAATCTAGTTCGTCAAAAAGAATTATACGATTGTCGCAAATACAAAAATATACTCAAGTATCAAAAATTTTTCCTCCTAGTATGACAGTAATACCATATTCAATATTTTTTTATTTGACCTCATTTTCTCAGGTCGCGCTTTCGTTAGACAGACTCTATCTGTTTCGCTACGATTTTAAATAAAACCGGACTCGATTCAAATTGTACCTAAATAGAAACAGATTTAATTTTCTCTACTTGTGCGACAAGATTTAGTACAAAATCCATACGTTTATGTATTTCTTAATTACTTGCTTTATAAACGGGATTTTAGAAATATAATAGCTTGTGCTCCATCGTCGGTCACATCTTCGCTTATCATCAGGGTAGATAGTGGTCAAACACGAACCTATCCAGAATTAAAAAACTTACTATTTTTTTCTATATAAGGTCTTGCTATGTACAGCTAAATAATTCATTGTTCTTCATTATGTACTAAAGTTTATACGATTTCCATGCTGTTCCGTCAAAGTTTCTTATTTTATAATAATCTACAAATTGGCGTGAGAATATCAGCGGCAGAACTGTTTTATCCCAACATATATCCTATTCAAATTACCATAGGAAGCTTATTTACATCAAGACTTTTTTCCTTTACGTTCCCGGACAACGGACCCGCCGCAATAGGCTTCGAGCCTTTACTTTTTGCTTTGGAGTTAAGATATAGTACTTCCGACGGAGGGTCGCCTGAACAAAATGGTTGATGACAAGGGATACATCGAACTCGTAGCGAATAAAACCCTACTATTCCTTTTCTACCACTAATGAGTTGGGGGCAGCCTGGAAGATCCACAATTGTCCCATAAGTATACATAATTCTTCATAAAAGCGCGCCCGGAATGTGCTGCATCTTTTGGACCTAGACTGGTCGAATTGTTCGTTACCTGCACAGATTACTGATATATATCAAGCTAGTAGGTCGCGCTTTCGTTAGACAGACTCTATTACGTATTTAACTGACACAATATTAATACTCTCATCGTATACAAGTTCCTTGGCTATTGGCTATCATATGACCGTAAAAAAAGTACCTATCACTGACAATCTGACAATATCACGAATGTGTCAAAACCAATCAATACAATTTCTATAATAATAAAACCTTTTAAAAATGTAAACAATATGAAATGTTCAAGCGTTTTTTCGGTATATTCAATCGAGGTAATTATTGTACTAAGTTTGGTAGTATATATTTAATGTCTTTGTACTAAGTAATTTTTTTAGATAAATCTAATTTTATAATCACAACTATTATAAGTTATGTGTAATATGATTAGTGATTGCAGTATTTATAATTATGTACCCAAACAATTAATAAGTTAAAAAATTCGTTTACTCCTATATTGACTAAATTATAGTAATATCATGTATTTTACACCGACCACGTAGGTACGACCCGAAGACGAAGATTTAAGATTAAGAGACGGCGTAAGTTTAGTTTCAAACGATGGTTTAGACGATTTACAAACATATTTAGAAAATACCCAAAAGAAATCACCCCTAGGAATACATCTGTGAAACCTTCCATTACAACGATATTTAAGAACAAAATTAAAAGATCCAAATTAAATGTTAAAGATATTGAACTGATTGAAGGTCTGGATGCATATGAATTAAAAAGAAGATTTTCTGTAACTGGATCTCGAGCAGAAATACTTGAAGGCATGGTTGCAGATTACAAAAGAGGAAAACTGTCTTTACCTGGTTTATCTCATAAATCAAAATTTGATGTTAAGTCACTTGATAAGGACCGATTAAATAAAATGATTAAACAGTACGATGAAGGTAAAAGAAAAAGACATTTGAGACATATTCAGGAAGCACAAAATAATGCCAAAATTTTGAAGAAAAAATTTAATATGAGTCGCTCTCAAGCAAGCAAATTACAAAAATTGATAGCTGAGTTAGATAGGGGAAAGGGTTCTAATGTGAAACTGGTCAAAAATTTACTTGATCCAGAAAAAGTGACGAAAAAACGTATCCAGAAGTTTATTGAACGATATAAAGAAGGACAGAAGAAAAATAGAGGGCTTTCTTACATGAAGGTTAAAAGTCAATTCTCACTTGCTCCATCTAGACGTTTCTACTAAAATACAGAATTTGGTGGAAGTTGTAAAACACGACCTTTCAGGAATACTTTTTCTCTTTCGAATTTATTAAGAAGTCTAGTCAAAAGAAAGTCTTGGCAGAATGAAGTCTCGTCATATATCGGCATATGTTGACATTTTTTTATTCTGAAATAAGATTTTATATTTTGATACATAATATTTAAAGGAACAAAACTGAAAACCTTATCGAATGCAAAGGAGCTTTGTGTACACGACTGTAAATATTTCCTAAATGTTTTTGCAAAAGATAGTTTTCGTATTGGTAATGTTTTTAATCAAAGTGTAAATACAGTATTTTAAATAAATTTTGTTTTATCATGAGAAGTGAGTATACTCAATGAGCTGTGGGTCAGTTTTGAAGCGATAATTCAAAGTCTTCTGCGGTATTATAGCGAAGATTAACTCAATAGGTAAGTTACTCGTATTTAGGGATTTATTACAGCAATAATTAATGTAATAATTGAGATATATGATTTTAATTTACGTAAATTTTCGACATCGCCACCTTGTAAAAACATTTTTGTTGTTTCAAATATTTCTTGGAAATATTAACAGAGATCCAATATATTTAGCAGATTTAAATAAGGATGCGAATATTAGATGGAATATGTAAGGATGCGTCAGAAATTGAAATCCACTGTTTGCCATAAGGCTCCCCCAAGTGTCGCCATAACGACCATTGAGGTAAGCTTTCGGTCTAACCGGATGCACCTGACCAGTAGTTACATGGGTTGACTGCCTTTCTGACCTCCTCAACCCATGAAGGACCTGGAACTGACTAAGATTTTCAAATCACAGCCTAGGATCAACAACAGCCTAGGCTTAACGTGATTTCCGAGGCTCGGAGGATGGACGATCACCCATCTACGAGGCAAGCTCGATAAGCTCGAAAACAGAAGGTATGGATATTTGGTGGTAAGCGGAACAGGGTCTAAAGTCCTATATATCTCCGTTGAAAAGGAACAATCCATCGACCAGACAGGTTTTAGGTGTTATGTCTGATCCAGATAACTGCCCGGTGGATGATTTCAGGCTATTGTATATGTTTTGTCTGATCAAGCTAACTGCCTGGTAGATGATTTCGGGCGGTCGATTATGTTCAAATCAAGGCGTTTATCTACTCCATCCTGAGAGTTCGAGCTCCATATTATTTGAAGTACCCACTGTCTCACTGTGCCTAGCAGTTATATACTACACACAGCAGATCTACCGTGTGTCAAATTTCATCCTAATTCATACAGCCTTTCAAGCGTGAAGAAGTAATAAACAAACACACTCACAAATCGTCTTTATAATATTATAGTGTGATTATCCGCCCAATGAGTTGAATGGTAATAATAATAAAACTTTGTGAAAGTTATTGATATAAATTTAAAGTTATTGAAATAAAAAACTGAAGTCATTGAAAATGTGAAGAAACGTTCCAATCAACAAAAAAATTTGTGCTGCGGCTGCCATACGACCTCAATTTTTTAATTTACCGTTTTCAACAATTTATAAAAAAAAATACGCAATAAATTGAAATAATCTTGCATTTTATAATTATTTTTGTGCTACCAGTACTTTTATTGATACGCAGAGTGAATGCACATGCATGCAATTCAGATAAGGGTGATGTTAAGACTTTGTGGCTGTTCGTGCATTTTATTTACGGTTAGTAAATGAACACAATTTTTTCTTTACTTTTTAGAATTTATGGCCGTTTCTTCTTGTATCTTTTATGAAATACTAGCTTTTGCCCGCGGCTTCGGTCCCGCTCTATCCAACTCTACTCTACCCTAGACTAATGAATGAGCAGGTTTTGGTTTTTTATTTATTTAATGGGATAAAAATACCCTGTGTCCGTCTCCTGGTTTTAAGCTACCTTCCCACCAATTTTCAGTCAAATCGGTTTAGCCGATGCTTGTAGTATTTTCGTTGCGATCAGTTTGGAATGTTTGCTCATTATGTGCTATAGTTGACAGGTAGCATGTTTTTATAATAAATTCACATTCGAGATAGGAATAGAGTAGATCTATTTACACATCTCATCCAAAACTAGATTTATTTAGACGTGTCAATAACTATATCTTGCAGTTGCCATATCTATATCATTTTACACAATACAATATACACTGGAGTCAAGTGGTGTAACTTATTTAGATCAGGAAATTGATCGATAAAATTGAATTTTACACATATTTAACAGAAAATTTTATTCATTTATTTCATAGCTGTTTACTGATTTATCTCGTTCCTCTTTGATCGCGTCATCGTTAACCACCTAGTTTGTTTTTTGGTTGAACAGTGACCAAACTCGACTTTATCGTAATAAAAAATCAGTTAAATAATCAATACCTATAGGTTTCTAGATAAGTATCTGTCAGCGTAAAGGACATTTACCCAACAGTCTAAAACATTCTTACCTTCATTGTTACTTTCGGTCTTAGTAGCGAGAAGCGTGTCTGTTAGCGCCTACTACTATCCAAATATCAATGTTTCATCTTATCGTGCAGATGAAATATTCTACAAAAAAAAATTCTTGTTAATTTTATGTAGGTTGGTACTTACAAATTTTAATATATTAAATTAAGCTTACTTCTGGATAAAGCCTCATTTTTCTATGCTAACTGTGGCGGAACACAGAGATACTTACCTACAGATATTTTTATAATACCTCAATTTTATTGTACCTAAGTGTCACTTATATATTATTGGCTAAATACATTAATATATCTTATCGATACACACGATACACTGATGCCTTGATTACACGTACCGCGCAAAAAGGCGAAACAGTAAAATGTTGCTCAGCCAAGACAGTGATGTAAACGAGTTATAAAGATAAGCGAAAAGAGCTCTCGGCGCTGAGTTTATATGTACCGAGTATAATAAATACCCTATGGATTGAATAAATAACCCATTATTTTCATCAATTGATAAAGAAATCGCACGAAAATTAAGCCTAAACTAAATAAAACTGTGAAATAAAAAACTATTTTTACAAAAAAAATTACCGACTTCATTAACATCAGTTAGTGTTATATCTACAGAAATAAAATCAGAAACACCGCTATTGTAACAGTAATTTACACTTCTTTTAGGATTTTAGTTTTGGTTTTTGACTTCTATTTTTAGTAAAAAGTAGTTTAAAGTATTTTCATTTTAGGTACGCTTTTTTTTATGCGGATGAAAATGCCATTACAACTTAATTTACAAGTTTCTAATGTTTAAGTGAATGTTGTTTATCCGATTACTCACCAATCATTAAACACGTACAGATACCGGCACGGATCTTGAGCGCTGACTTTTTGCTTCATAAGTATGACTGATTTCCACTTGTGCAGAAGTGAAATATCAGGGTGCTTACTCTCGAGTTTAATTCCGATCGGTCGGCATTGGAATTGTGACTTTAGGTACTCTTAAATTCGATGCTAGCGCCAAATTGATTTAAAATTGCGTGACCACATGCCAAGCCCAACCCCCATTTTACTTAGTTTCTCAAAAAGGTTACGCAATTTGGCCCTAGCATCGAATTCAAGAGTACCTAACGTCACAATTCCAATGTCAATAATCGGAATTAAACTCGAGAGTAAGCCCCCTGGTCTCTTTAGTAGTATGAAGCGAGACGCGGGGATGGGGTGTGCAATCCCTGTACTTGAGATTGGCTAGCTGATGTGTATGATGCGCAAAGCGTTCCCCGCTCTTTCACCGAGCGCTCAAGATTCGTGCCGGTATCTATAGCATTGTAGGATAATCGGCACCATGCTTTTTAGGACTCAGTACTTGTAATCAACGGATCGATCTTTTAAACCTCGATTTATTACAGAATTGATTCTTCGAACTTCGATTCGAATCGATTCCAAAATTGATCTCTTAAAGGAAGAATTCCCATTCTTACTTCAGAGCTTTATATCAATGAACTCAACCGGGAAAGTATACCTACGTATGTACCTACGAGTTGGTCGATGATTTTTTTTTACTGCGTGTTCAGTGAGCGATTATATGAAAACCACAATATTTCATACATCAATACGAGCCAGCCAAAAGAACAAATAATAATTTTTATCTTCCTATGGACAAAGTAAAACGTGTTTGCAAATTCACGGATATTCGGGGTTCCAGATATTTGCGGCTACATCTGTCGTCACCGCAAGACCTTGCAGCGGGAATTGCATTCAAGATCAAAACAGCCGTCGAGACGGTGGCTGTTTACCACAAAAGGATGATCAAAATCAGGACATCGTGTTACCACTAGTTTCAAATCCTTCACCTGATTCATATTCAGTGAGACGACAGAGTGGCTGTTGTCCATACGACTTTGATTTAAACCATTGTATAGTTGTGGATGATAGAGTTCTGTGTGGATATAACAAGAATGTAGGACAGCCTCAAAGTAAAAATAACGTAGTTCAAGTGTACGGAGGCTGCAGAATTCGTGGAGGAAGATTAGAATGTGGCTATGAGCACGCTCCCTTTACCAACCCAAGACGGCCGCCTCCTGGAGATAGTTCGGATCAGCTAAACATGCGGTTTGAATTTGGTGTCCATCGTGATCGTTCTGGTGAACATCAAGGTCCCAAGCCTACAATGAACCCGTTCGATGTAGTGACAAAATGTTTCGAGCTAGAAAACCGAATTGTTTGTAGAAAGACTTAGTTTATATTTTCGTTTTGGTTCATGTTTAAAAAGAAGACTATCCGTTTTGGTTCACGTATAGAAAAAGTTGATTTTAAAATTATCGTTGAAATTGTATGTTTTTTATTTATTGTATGTTTCATATTATGTTAATATCCATATTAAATGCACCTAGGTGCAAAAAATATCTAGCATTTTTTATTTAACGATGAATTGCATGACGTGCTTTCCGAGGTACGGTATGTCAATAAGGTTCTAGATACACTTAAAAAAGTACAAATAATTTGAAAAATTCACATTGAATAATACCTGCCCGGTTCCGAACCCACAACCTCATACATGTGTGTGTTACTATATTAGTGCACAATAAAGTTTATTCTATTCTATTCTATTCTATGAGAGGCCATAACAATAGGGTCACCACGATACACACTTAGAATAACCGTGGTTTCCTTATGAAAACCCTCAGGGTGATGGTAGATTGTACAATGTATATCTAACATTATTCTAGAGGCTTAGATTATTTACAAAATTAAGATAAATACTGATTATTGTAATATTATGTATGTTTGTTCTACTGCGGTTCACCACAAAAGAACAAACATGCGTTCATGCTGCTAATAAACACAATACCCTCCTTTATGCCAAGCAGTCGGATGAATAGTAAAGGAGAATGTTTTTTTGATTGATTTTTTTATTTTTTTCAAGGATAATTCGCACTTGACCGTTTTTTATTGCTTCCTACGATAGATCCCCATGCGTCTTTTACATAGGTTTTCCACAATAATACCCTATTTAAACAAGAAAATCTAGTGTAAATAATACTAATTATGTACTTTTATGTCTAACGAGAGCACAGATAGTAAAATACTAACGTTAAGAGACTAACAGTGAGGTAATTATACGGCTACTTTCACCATCATAATTAGATAACATTACTGAAGTTCATAAACCATGAACGCATCAGACTATGCTCTAACGAAAGAAAAGTGGCTTAACAGTGGTGCTATTCTCTAAGAAAACGTAGCGCTGCCTCAACGACGAACACCCAAATAGGATACATTGAATTGTCAACCTAAAATACCTACACATTGGATTGTTAATTCAATGTATCCTATTTGGATGTTTGTCGTTGTAGCAGCGCTGCGTTTTCTTAGAGAATAGCACCACAGAACATACCTACTAAACAATATAGTAAAGATCTTATAAAAATGAGCATGAATGAGCAGTGGTGGCCGAGTGGTAACGGCCCCGACTTACGAGTTGTAGGTCGCGGGTTCAAACCCAGCCAGGCGCATTACTTTGTGTAATTTATTTCATCACCACTGCTTTCAAAACGGTGAAGGAAAACATCGTGAGGAAGCCGGCGTCCTAGAACTGAAAATTCGAAGATATGTGACATCCACCAACCCGCACTGGGCCCGCGTGGTGGATTACGGCCCATTCCCTCTCCTAGAGAGGAGGCCTGTGTCCCAGCAGTGTGAACATTAAAAGGCTGATGATGATGATGATGTAATGAAAGATCTTATTATAATCACGAGTATATTAGCGTTTACATACAAGCCTATACACAAACATAGTTACCAAACGCCCTAAAGATACCAGCATAAACTCCTTTATGTAACTACCCAAGTGCCTACATCTGATCATCATCATTTCAGCCGAAAGACGTCCACTGTTGTACATAGGCCTCCCCCAAGTGTCGCCATAATGACCGGTCTTGTGTGTCTTGCATCCATCGGATTCCCGCAACCCTCCAAAGGGCATCGGGCCACCTACGCTGCGTCTTCTGGCACGTGGTCTCCACTCCAGAACCTTTCGTCCCCATCGACCATCCGTGCTGCGAGCAATGTGCTCTGCCCACTGCCACTTAAGCTTGGCGATTCTTCGGGCTATGTCGAAGAGTCGGAGAGTGTCTACATCTATTTAGCCTTTTCCCAACTACATTGGGTTCGACGTCCAGTATAACCGAATGAAGCTGAATCAGCTGAAAACCAGTATTTTACATAGAGTAATTCACAACCTAGTAACTGCGGGTATTACAATAGGCCTTGGCAAAACTTGTGTCAGATTTTCTAGTTTCTGACTATCCGCAACCTGTCAAAGATGTTCAAATAACCGCCAGGAATAATGGCTTTACGAGTTTAAGTAGACACGAAGGAAACTCGGGATGGTCACCCATCCCCGAACCAAACCCGGCTAGCAACCCATGCATCTGTTATTTGGCTTGCAGACGAAGAGCAATGAGTAGCTTGCCATCCGATCGTCCAGGAACCGCAAGTACGAGATCGAATTGCCGACACCGCGTAGTGTTCCACCCACACCTCAAAGTGATGTCATCAAAACCGTCGGGCCCCAGCAGGGCCAAAGCCTACTGGTGCCATGAGTCGACTTCTAAAAGGGTTACTTATGGACCTGGGACGCAACTGAAAGACCATATGTAGGAATGGTTTTAGTCAGTAATAGTCTGACACGCCCCCACTTCGCCCTACAGTGGGAGAAGTCATCAGACTGAAATGATTTCTCACCTAAAAAATACAGCTACAAGAGTCCTATATGGATCCATTTCTATTAAATTAGAAAATAATTATTTAATGAATGTATGTCTGCCAGGAGCTGAAAAACTATTTTTTTACGTAAAAGCGCTAGATTTGAACTGTAGCGTGTGCCTTACCTCAATTAAATTTAAATGAAAAACATATCAACGGGTCTAAAGTGAAAAAAGATGGTCTGCTATGATTTTCAGTTCATTGTAGTAACTTACCAAAATGATCATATTAAACAAAATGGCGGCGGAAAAAAAAACAATATCTGTGAACATAATATTGCCATGTTGCAAATTATGATATTTTTATTAATTAAGTTCCTGTAATTATCAAAATCGCAGATAACTTTTAACTTTGCCCCGTCGATATTAAACTCAATAATCCTTACT
Source organism: Leucania comma (assembly GCA_958295575.1). NCBI lineage: Eukaryota > Metazoa > Arthropoda > Insecta > Lepidoptera > Noctuidae > Leucania > Leucania comma. The sequence goes on along the minus strand of OY282480.1, from coordinate 11,094,607 downwards.
AATATTATATGTATATGCTAGTAAATAGTAGTAACTCTGCTTATGTGTTACGCTTTTACGGAAAAACTGCTCAACCTATTTCGATAAAAGGTATGGAGTAAGCTTGAACTCTAAGGAAGGGCATAGACTTTTTATTATCTGGCTTCGACTTCACATTTACGCGGATGAAGCTGCTAGCAGAAGCTAAAATAATATATTTATGTTTTAATTTATTCACTGTTACAGATTGTTGCGACCTCAACAATAATTGCAGTAGCCGCAAGAAATTGCAATGGTAATTACGAGGACATAGACGGCAAAAACAATGTACTACGCAAATCTAAATCTCAAAACATGCCTAAAAGACCGAAACCCTTCCCGAAAGACTTACCTGATACCAAAGTCAATCCTAACGACCCCATAAATCGAAGACGGTGCTGCCCTTACAATTTTAATAGCAATATTTGCAAAATTGTGGACGACAGAGTGCTCTGTGGGTATAATACGAACGCAGGAAACCCACAGAGTAAGGACACGGTGGTGGAAATGCATGGAGGGTGTAGGCTAAGAGCAGGAAGGTTGGAGTGCGGGTACCAGCACGGTCCATTCACCAATCCCAGGAGGCCACCAGCATGGAATGTGCGTCCTGAAGAACCTGGAAACCCTCGTCCAAGAGCGTAATTATATACTGTTTACAGACACAGAGGATGGACGAAAACGAATATTCGTTAAAATTATGTTTAACTATCAGTTAATACTATCTTTTCATGCTACATGTTCTTTTTTTTCCGAATACCGGAAAAGGTATTCTGAAAAAAGTTTACTTTTTATGTTTCTTATAGTATGTCTCTATTAAAAAATTAAAATTAAAAACGCTTTGATTTAAAAATTTAAATCGGCCACTCTGTTCACCCTTACAACGGCCTGACTACCAAATCGCAGTTAGGATGAAAGCTTTTCGTTACTCGAAAATGGGCCTTAATGACAATTCGGTTTGGTTCAGAATCCAGTGCATTTCACACCAATCGTTTTGTTTCATTTAGTTCTAAATAACACTATATTAGACAGACTGATAACTTTTGGGGGAAGCGGAACAGATTGTAAAGCCCCACGTACCTCTGTTAAAAAAGGGAGGATACTTCAACCAGACGAATGTTAATGCTAGCAAAGGAGGAGGCCACACGCCAGGCAGTGAGGGAGGCAACGGCCCTAACGCCCCAGCCGCCGCAGGGATTGCTAGCCCGATTTCCGCCCACCGCAGGCGCGGGCTGGCAAGCAATGGGTAGCTCACACAACGCTACACAACGCCATCTAGATGGTGTTGTATGAAAGTTGTGAAACATTATTATTATTAAACTCGGTATCTCTATATAATCGCTTCATCATAGCGACATAAATCAGGGCAACCAACCAAACATGGGAAAAGCCCTTTCTATTGCTGATGCATGAAGGTGATAGTCGAGGTGACTTAGTTATGGTTTTTTTTTTTTTTTTTTTTTTTTTTTTTTTTTTTTTTTTTTTTTTTTTTACGGCAGGTAAAATCATCCAATGACAAATCCCGCCCTTGGGCGGAGCGGGAAATAGTGTCAGACTTTTACTGACTAAAATCCTACCCTGTTCCTTCTGGTAGCCATACAACAATCAATGGAACAGTATCCGGATATTGTTAGAAGGCACATCACGCGCAACCTCAATTCTCTTATGAAGTTTATATTAAGAGTCGGTTGCAGTCAAAGAATATTTTGTTGGTACTAGCCTGGGTCTATGTCCTCTTCGCGGCCCCGTAACAGCGATTTTATTATTAGGAAAAATAAACATAGTAACTATTCAAGATTTTGGTTTTTTCCAGACCATTTTAAACAACAAGCTTTATTAAGTGTATTTTGCGTAACTTTCAAATATTTCCGTAACATAATCAAGTAGGTGTACTTGTACACATCTGAAATCGTAAGTTTGGACAGACTCGTATTTTTTTTTTATCGAGCCAAGTAATTTATGTCGTGTTTTGATTATTACAGTGGTTGTTTGGTCATATGGACAATTTTAATCATCCAATGACATCTCTCTTTTATATATGTGGATTATCAGAGATTCAAAAATCTCAAAAATTAGTGCAACGCCTTAAAGCACTTTGTCAGAGACATCGTTCGCGAACATTTCATATTTTCTCCAACAAAGGATATTGACCAAAACATTACACATCAGATTAAATATCTTATCATTTTCTTCATTATTTTATCGTATTCCAATAAGAAGTGATCCAATTTAACTTCTTCTGTGTACTACTTACATTCATTTGCATTTGTTTTGACTGGTAGTCGATCTGAAATACATAAGATAAGAAAATAGCTGAGCAGATGATAAGACTTCCTTCTACTTCCACTTAATGTTTTTTAATTGATATTTTATCACTGCTTACGATCAGGTAGGATCAAAGTCAGGCTGCTTGATTCGCAAAGGACTTCTTCAATAAACGTACCAAAAAAAAAAAAAAACAATAATATTTCTCTTCTCTTCCAGAGTTGCCATTTATTTTAGTTTTGTCTGATGGCAACAGGCTTTTTTAACCTGAAAAATCATCTAAATCTCAGCTGTATAGTCGATTGGGAGGACGTATCAGATTTTACTAGCTAATACCACACCTACGTACGTTGTTTCAGTGGCTCTTTGTGTTCTAGGACTATGGATTTCCTATTCAAAAGTCCTTCCATTGCCCTAGTTGGCATCGGCCCTACTAGGCCCTTACTATTTGATATGTGCGCGGAACACTACGGGCCGTCAACGATTCGGACCCGGTCGATCAGGCTGCCAGACGGTGAACTACCCATGGTTCGGCTTCCGCAAGACCCTACCTCCGGTGGCTGATAGTCGGGGTTAAGGTTTCAGCCACTAGGGCGTAAGGATACAAAATTGCCCATTCCCTGACGCGTCCTGCCGTCTCCTTCGCCAGCGTTACTGCTTCGCAAAAGGAGGTGACCTCCGCCCATTCCTCTTCGCTCTGGACCTTGACTTGAACCAGGATCTGAAACGACCACGTGACGTTACCACCTAGATTTTGAGCCTCAAAAACAATGTCTCCAAAGAACTTAAATTCGTTTTTTTTTTAAGCAAATATATAAAGTCGCTATAAATCCTAATAAAATATTCAAATATTTTTAAATTTAGAACACTGATAAATATTAATTTGTTGGTAAAAGCAAACTATTATATAATTATAATAATATCTATTTATGATATAAACACACACGACACGTTTTTAAACAAAAGTTTATATGGTGATATGTTTGTTATGACGCTTTGCACATGGAGTAACTATGCAATAGTTGCTCCATGTGCAACTGGCCATTGGTAACTAGCTGGCAACAAACTGGCAACTAGCTGGCAACTAACTGGCAACTAGCTGGCAACTAGCTGACAACTAGTTGGCAACTAGCTGGCAACTAGCTGGCAACTAGCTGACAACTAGTTGGCAACTAGCTGGCAACTAGCTGGCAACTAGTTGGCATATAGCTGGCAACTAGCTGTTTACATATATTTTAATTGGACTGCGCTCACATAGGAATTCCAGTTTCGAGTTACGGTGAGTGTGAAAATTTGTAAATCAATTTCTGATGTACTGACCGGATATCAAATTTTTGCCTCACAATAACGTCAAATCAATAGGATTTGAAAAAGCAATGTAAAGAATTAAATAGGTCCTACTTATATAATCATGTCAATGTACCATGCTAACTACCTAACGCTTTTAACACACTTTTCGGACAAAAATTAGCTTTGCCAGAGTCAACAGATTACCGCGTAACGTTACGAAATAGACTCGTTCATGCAAATTACAAGAAAGTTCAACAATCAAAAACTTTCTAATAGGTCAATAAATAAACCAGTTATTTCGAAATATCCCAGTATCACACAAGTGACAACAAAACTGGGATGAATGAACCTAGATTGTTATATAACTGAATGAAAAAGGTTTTTGCTCTTGGCAAGGCCTGCTAGGGAAAAAAGACATAGCTAGTATATGATAAAGACTAACCCGTACTGGACCCAAATGGTAGCCTATTCCCTCTCCTAGAGAGGTGGAATGCTAGTCCCAGCTGTGGTAACAATCACGGGCATAGCTACCGCTGTTTCTGCCGTGTCAATGATAGGTATGGAGCCCATAGGCAAAAATTCGCAACATGTTGTCTACAACCGTCTCTTTTTTACAAATGCTTGGTTTACCTTATAAACCGAGCAATTGTAAAAAAGCATCATTTTTTTTATTTTTTATTTGCCTCCGATACGAAATGATCCATATTTTTATTAGTAGTTATACCCAAAAATTATGTTAGTAACCTAAAATTAAAAAATAAAACAAATTACTTCACATGCATCTGTATACAATGCCACAACATTGGGCAGTCTGCTCGATCGGTCACAACGCTATGAATGCTGTTGCTACTGCCGCGGACACGACTTAGCAGCGATGCGGCCCTCTTACGAAGGATGGCATGAAAGCCATCAATACGTGCATCGGCGAACATACCAGATGCACTACAGTGCCGCGGCAGCCGCATCAGCATCCGCAGTTGTCTGACATATGCTGAACTGAACCTTTTTGGCGCAGCCGTGCAACGTATTATTGTTGTTAGTTTTTATTAGTTTATATTTCTATTTTTTTTATGTTTAATTAAAATTTGCAATCACTTTTGTTTATAATCATGGTGTGCCAAATAAACATGTTTTTCTTTTCTTTTCTTTAAACGCGTTGTTATACTTGTTATATTGAACACGCAAAGCGTTGACTGCCTTCTGCGTATAATTGATCCATAGACTGCACGTATAGAAAGTTTGGCAAAACGCCCGAGCTAAGGCCCGGTCCCCTCCCTGTGGGACTAGCTACGCCTCAGGTAACAATATCAGGCTGATAATGTAATCTTACATATTGAAGAAGCAGACACGCTGCGCTGACTCCAAATAAACTGCGAGAGAGACCTGGGACTAATTTGATAAAATTGACCAGGGGACATTCGACAATTTAGTAAATGACTCTCATAGTGTAAAAGCTACAGTTGTACAATTGACCCCTATACAGTTATTGGCCATTTCAACTTTGGCAGCCTAAAATATGCAATAAACTACCAGAATAGAATAAGTAGTTGTATTATGTTTTTGGTTGGGGCAACCACATACATAGCTATACTAAATCATTAAGCATAACCGGTCACAAAAATATCACAATTAGGAACGTAACAAATATAGCAGATTGACAGTTATTATAAATTATTATTTATTTTTGTTAGCCTATTATATATATCCCACGGTTGGGCAAAGAACTCCCCATTATTTTGATATCTTTCTAATTATGGGAATTTGACCTCTATTTATTTGTAATACTTTTTATTATTTTTTTCATTGCACGGTTCCCATTTGATCGGAGTAGGTCCCTGGGACATAGTATTGTACACGATATCTTGTAATTTGACGTACATATTCCTCCCTGATCGTGATAGTATTACCTCTTTTTTTAATTCAAAATTTTATTTAGGGGCTTTTGTCTAAAAAGGATATATCAGCCCCATCGTACTTTATACTAACTATTACTTCACCTCTTTCTCTATCAACAATACAGCAATTCATAAAATCTAGGTGAAAGTGTACGAAATTCGAGAAACAGAACGATTTACGAGTTCCGAAAACTTCCAAGAATTAATCATCAACGTAATAAGCATGATATAATCTTTTCTCTAGAAATACCAGGTTGATCGTATGCGTAGATTATGTAATTTAAGTCATCGAAATAGTTAAAAATAGATATAACAAGAAGTGATTTGTGTGATATTTTTTTAAAGACGACACGTTTGGCGCAGCGGTTGAGTGATTGGGTACTGTGCTGCAGGTTCGATTCCCGTACGGAACAATTATTTGTATGGCCTACAGATAGTGTTTCTGGGGTCTGGGTGTCTTATGTATGTGAGTTTATATATGTTTATGTACGCACCCACGATGATATAAGAGTAGGTAAGTTCAAATGTGAAGCAAGGTTTTTAAAACCAATTAAATCGTGTATGTTCATGTTCTTGGCCACTATGATCATGAAAATGATAACGTTACTATAAAATTAGCGATTACACTTAGGTGACACGGGAAGTAAATAACAGAAAAGAAAATCTGAAAAACTAAAAATAGAAGAGTTGTCCATAATATTAGAACATTTAGGAAAAAAACTGAATACCGGGTAAAATTGGGTGTATAGAAACTCAGGGGTGAATAGAAACAAAACTTTAAGGGATATTTTTACGATATTTGAATACATCTTTTTCAGCATTTAACTATATTAATTTTTTAATAAATTTTTATTCTAAAAAGTCGATACTTTGTTAGAAGCCGCTAATATGGTATCAAAGTAAAAAAAACAAACCAAAGTTCCGTTTTTATTCACCCCGTTTTACGGTTTTTTTTTATGGTAGGTATAATCATCAAATGACAAATCCCGCCCTTGGGTGGGGCAGGAGATAGTGTCAGACTCTTACTGACTAAAAACCTACCCTGTTACATTTATTGCCTTCGATCCAGGGCCCCGGGGTTCATTTTCACCTAACCCTTGGCCCCAGTAGGCTTCGGCCCTGCTGGGCCCCTACGCTTTGCTGACACCTCCTTGAGACGCACGGGAATAGTGCGCGCCGTAGACGACTTGGGCTCGGACCGGTCTGTTACCGGACGGACGGACAGCGAGCTACCGTGGCCAGAAATAGGGATCGGAATCCCGGCGGCGGCGACGGCGTGTGCTCCGTTGCCTGATGCGGTCGGCCTCCTCCACCCCGTTTTACGGTAGCTATTATGTACAGTACCTACTTTTACACAAACTCTGCGTCAAGACAACATCAGGTCAATTAATCAATAAATAAAATTATATCCGATGGTAATCACATCACTTGAAACCGAAGCTGAACTAAGGTATATTTAAATCCGTGGTATATTTTATATTCGTAATAACTTGAGTTAAGTTTTTATTTATTTAATGACACTTCATTGTACACTAATGTTAAAAGTTAGCTGAGCGAGTTCAATGACCTGTAGGTAGTCAGTACGCAACGACCAACAACTATCTACAAGGTCATTGACTAATTTACTTAAAGAAATTAATTTCGTACATGCGTATATAAATTCGAGTTTTAGAAAAAAAGTGCTTTATTCTTTTATTATATCTTTACAAATCGAAGGATCCCGTGGAGGGTCGATCCGCTACATGATGTTTCATGTTGTGTCGTGGTGATTAAACGACGAACGAGTCATTGACCTTGTAGGGAGTTGTCGGTCGTTGCGTACTAACTACCTACAGTTCATTGGCCTCGATCAGCTGACACGAAATAGGGTTGTAGGTACCTATTTCTTCAGGAAAAATAATTTGAAGTTGCCCGGAAAATTCTAAAATTTATTAAGTTCTGTTTTTATATGGTTTTGTTCCTGAACTCAGTTGGACAGGACCGGATTTGGGGACTTACTATGACGGGTTAAAATATCAGTGGGGCAGGTGAGAAAAAAAGATGTAGCTATACACCTTAAATAGGTCCATCCCTTTAACTTTTGGATCGCTTTAAGAGCTTGTGATAACACAGCTGGCTGATCAGGTAGTAGTGCATGCAATTCGCTGTCTAGAGCGCACGGCGTCAGTCCGAGGGCGAGAGTGGAAGTGTCACGGTGTGTGTGATCAAAGTGCGTGCCAGTCTGTGCTACACTAAACTAGAATAGATAATAAAGTGGCGACGAGAAAAAGGAAAGTGCCAACTTATACAGCCGCTAACGAGCCGCCCCTGCTTCACACGGTTTTTACAATTGGAAAAAACAACGACATTCCTATATTTCATGTAAGTACAACGTTAATTAATTGTACACGTAAAACTTCCCAATTGCCATTTCAGGACAAATATGAGTAAGTGACAATTTGCGTTTTACACACTTAAAAGGTATATATGAAAATATATAAATAGCAACTATTCTGTTAGATTAATAGATATATGAATCATAAATTATATTGTTCTTAGAATGATATTATGCCATAATGTCTCTCCACCACCCTAGGTTAATTGGTAGAGAATGCCTGAGGCATTAAGTCCATATTATCACAAATATTTTTTTATTATAGAGGAGAAAAAAATCTATTCCTGTAAAAAATGTAAACTGTAGCTTATGAATTTACGATGTTCTTTCAAAAAGAGCTGATAATCACTACATAGTGTAAAACAAAGTCGCTTCCCGCTGTCTGCTCCTATGTATGCTTAGATCTTTAAAACTACGCAACGGATTTTGGTGCGGTTTTTTAATAGATAGAGTAATTTAAGAGGAAGGTCTATATGTATAATATATGCATAATTTATATTTAATATCACCATTGCACTCGTGCAAAGCTGGGGTGGGTCGCTAGTATTCACTAAATTATGAAACAGCGTATCTAAATCTAACGCGTTGATTAGAAGAACAATGTCTTATGAACTTCATAGACACATAAAAAAACTATTATTACTAAGTATATTCTAACTCAAATCTTGTAGAGCTCATAAGCTGTATAAAGATCGGGGCCATTCCCAAATAGGCTTAAAGTCTGTCAAGTACTTACTCGCCAATTTTTAAATTTAGAATAAAATTGAATTCTAAATTTTTAAATTTAGAATACAGTATCCAGGGTAACATAGTCCAATCTCAGATATGCCCGTGCTCTCATATATTATTATATTTAAGAGGTTTTTGCATGTTATCTTCTCGAAAAATTTCCACTTACTTATGCACTAAACTTGATCAACGTTATAATCAACCTGTGAAATGAGGGTAAGGCTATATCTACCAGGGTGATCTGTACATAATTCACAATTGAAAACGACTTCAAAGCGTTTCAGACGGGAAATTGTCAAATGTCTTCTTCCACTCTAAGGTGGAACGAAGGAGTGTATCAAAATTTGGCAGATAAAGCTCACCCGTGTCCTTCAGTTGCCCTTTGCGTTCTAGGACGAAAGTTCCCTCGGCTTTAGCGAGTATCGGCCTTATTGAGCCCCTACGATTTTACTGACATCTTTTTGAGCCGTTGATAACGGGCTCGGACCTTAGCGGACGGACGGGGAGCTACCCAATGCTCATCATCTGCAATCCCACGGGGGCCGTGGTCTACATAGACCGCAGTTTGATTTTAGTTATTCAAGAGGTTCATTGTCTATCTCCGAAGATTTTCATCAGATCCTAATATAACCTTTCCAAAAATATTGTGCAATTAAATAACTAAAAATCCTATTTAAATCAGGTCAGAAGTTTTTGAGGACATCGTACCATAGATACCTACATTAGGGTTAAATATAAATCAACCTCTTGAAAAAGAGTGTTTAGTCAGCCAAGAATTGAAAAAACTTAAATTATACAGAAATAAAATTGTTTGTTATTTATTTGTAAAAAGTAATCATAGATATTTTACTAAAAGAAAACTAAACTATAGCAGAGTATTAAAGCAAATGTAATGCTTCTTATCACGAAAACAGAGTTCCTGTGGGATAGGCCAGCGAAGCGAAACCACGAGAAAAAACAAGTTGTTAAATAAACTCAGTGAAATCGATATAAACGGCCATGCCTTATCTTTGAAACCGGTACCAAGAATGAAGATTGGTGAAACTCATGAGTAATCCCACATTTATATCATACTTATGATGTATGGTCTACCTAAGGCTCAGTTTCGGGTCCCCACTTTTCCTCCTAAAATCCTCCGTAGCACTTTTGTGGTAATAACCACTGGGTTATTCATGAGGTCATATCGCATTGACGCATGCGATATTTTGGATGCCGCACACGATCCAGTTTACCATCAGGTGTACAGCGCATTTGAAGTAGCGTTTTTTTTTTTATTATTGTTATGGATAGGCTCACGTTTCATTACTACCTCACCTGATGGTAAACGATGATGATGTCAAATATAAAGCACAGTGGTCCAGAAGTAACGTATTCACTCTTGACTCAAAAACCCCTGGGCGTCGGTAAACTTGATAGTGTGTGAATATCAGTATGCATGAGATGTAGACTTGATCACTACAATGCATTAAGCGTGTACACAAACACAGGTACACCATCTGTTCCTTTACTCTCAAAATTCAATGGGACGGCAATCAGGCACGACCAAGGAAAGATCAGGTGTAGAAAAACTGATAGCGCTTTTTGCCCGACCCGACCATCGAATTCAAGACGCCTGGCTCAGCAATGGCATTTACGGCCACGAGACCTATCAGACAGTACCTAAATCTTCCCTTCTATACAAAAGTATTCCCCATCAAGTTTCTCTAAAAGTGGAACGGCCACTTAGTAAAATGAAATTCTATTGACATTAATGATTTTCAAAACTTCAATAAAATCGTAAATTTTTGTACGAGTATTTTGAATCCGATAATCGTTGTCCCTTAACTCTATTAAGCAAGTGAGAAACGAACACAGTAGAGCACAGCTGTGTTTTCACAGAGGCGATCTGCAGTGGCGACTTTTCATGCCCGGCCCTGGAGGCTTACTCTTGAGTTTAATTCCGATCGGTCGACTTTGGAATTGTCACGTTAGGTACTCTTGAATTCGATGTTAGCACCAAATTGATTTAAAATTGCGTGACCACACGCCAAGCCCAATCCCGATTTTACTTAGTTTCCCAAAAAGGGTCACGCAATTTGACCCTGGTATCGACTTCAAGAGTACCTAACGTCACAATTCCAATGTCGCCCGATCGGAATTAAACTCCAGAGTAAGCCCCCTGATTCGGGAATGGGAACCGATCGCCTCCTTCTGCGAAGCAGTAATACTAGCTAGCAGGACCGAAACCGTGAGGGTTTCGTTACTCTCCTTTGCTGACTTCTTTTCTTTCCTTAGCTGTCTTCTCGTATGCTGGAGGATGTCTGTCGGCATGAGAAGAAGCCGTCTCAGAGCGATCACTGGCTACGGTAGGTGCCGGCTTGCAGGCGACGAAAAATGAGTAGCTTAACGTCTGGCCGTCCGGTAAGGACCGAGCCCAAGTTATCGTCAGCGTAGTGTTCCACGGCGTCTCAAAGAGATATCAGCGAAACCGTAGGAGCCCTGCATGGCCGAAACTTTCTGGAGCCATGGGTAGTCAGAAAGGGAACCCGGGGTCCTGGAACACAAGCCAAAGAAAGAACATACATAGGTGTGTGTTTTGGTTAGCAAAAATCTGACACGCCCTCCATGTCATTGGATAATTTCCGGCCTTAAAATTTTTTATTGGGGCTGACCTTAAAATTCATTTGTTATCATGTAGGTACATTATCTACATTTTTCGTAAAAATATGTAAAGAAAAACTATTAGGTTGCAGGAAGGATCAAAATTATTGTATAAATTACAATTTCAACACTCTGCCTACTCCAAAACTGGTTCTTACTTATGGCATAGCTTTCAGGTTCACACTGCAGTGTATTCCACACACGTCTGATCGCTTTTACTTTCTTATTTGCACTCGTGCATTGTGGTTACATTTTACTACCTATGTAGGTACCTGCATGTATGTACGCCTTAGAGCGGTTTCGCACTATATCCGATTCGAATCCAATCCAACAAAAACCCGCTCAACAGCGGTAGGATAACACCGCTTTTAGACACGCAATTGACAGTTTTCCGCACTAATGCAGAAAAGTGGGCGTGCTTGCCACCGCTACAATTTTATTGCAATGAAATAGTTCTAAGGCTACTACAGATCATACAATCACGAGTTCGGATCGGATTCGGATCGGACGTAGTGCGAAACCGCTCTTATCCTTTTTGATACAATTTATAATAGGTACTTATCAGAAATGTAAGTTTCTACTTCTATATCAACAAAGTAATGCTCGTTTTTCTAGACTATTTAGTTATTACCTTCAGTGTATCTATCTAGTTTTAATTAGAGAAGTGTTTGAATTTTTCTTATTATACTATTTCGTATGTTACAAAATAAATTATTTATCAAGCCAAATGAGATAATTGCTGGCAGAATATCATTAAAAAAAATTTTTCGCTACAAATATTATTATGTTAATTTGTGTTTCAAGTACATACAGTTACTGTTAATATTATGTGTAATTTTAATTTAGGTAGCTGGATGGTTTTTTGGCATCGAAAAAAATATTTCCCATAATTACATATTTGCCACATAAAAATATTTTGTTCCACACCAAACACCAAATTTAGTTTAGTTCTATATACAGCGATTTTTGATAGTTCATATACAAAAGCAAGCTTCGTTAGTGTGTTGAAAATCGTCGTTTAATACGCGTCAACATTTATATATTTTTTTAAACTCTCGGTTTTTCATATTCTATAACGTCAAATCTTCCTCAATTACAATGATAAATTTAGCCACCTTACATTAAATTGTCTCCAAATTATCTACTTTCTATCTACTATATCTAGTCTAATGTGTTTTGTTTTGTAGGATTATTAAAAAAGTAGTACCTGAATGGCAGACTTACATAACATCAACGTAATGTCTGACAACACGCACAGGTCAAAACTTTCCGCCTTGAAAACCGGCAGTAATCGTTTTATGACGCGAAGGTATTGCATAACTTCCCGAAAACTGCCCAAACGAGTCGTATTCGACGATTGTTGCTCTCATTCATAAAGTTAAACTTACCTAAACTTATGAGGTCGTCTACGGCGCGCACCGTTCCCGCGCGCCTCAAGGAGTTGTCAGCAAACTGTAGGGGTCCAGCAGGGCCGAAGCCTACTGGGGCCAAAGGTTATGTGAGACTGTCACCAAAGGCCCCTGGATAAAGGCAAGGAATGGAAAGGTAGGTTTTTAGTCAGTAAAAGTCTGACACTGTTTCCCGCCCCACCCAAGGGCGGGATGGTTTTACCTACCACAAAAAAAAAAAAAAAAACCTAAACTTATGAGTTACTGACGAAACGGACACAATAAAGGACACAGTGTCCAAATTGACACATTTTTATTTTATATTTTTTTCACTGACGATTCGGACACAGTCTATTTAGTACCTAAAAAGTTTTGTTATATAATATTATGGAGAAAAAAGCGTTACCAAAATTATTTTAGGCTGAATTTAAGGCGAAAACTTCGAATAATAAATGAGTGTAATTGATTACTAATTTATATGTATCAATTACGCAGAAAACAATTAGGTATTATTAACCTACTTTTAGAAAATAAATCAGTCACAACATAACATTTTTTTTTTTTCTTGACTTCTGGAACAGATTTTGGAGCGCTTCAGATTACTGGTGGGTGTTGACTTGACAAATTGCACTTTGTGTTCATTCTGGGCAGCACTTGGTCCAACTCCCATACAAATATTGGCAATGACCTTTTTTATATTATATTTTGATTATTATATTTTAAGACTAATATACACCTTCAATAAATTTGCTCGTGTCTGAATCATTAATGAAAAAATATTAAAAATAAAATGTGTCGTTTCTGACACTGTGTCCGAATATGTTGTCTCCTAATCGTCAGCAACTCAAATATATATATTTGAGTTACAGTGCACTAATCTTTAAATTAAAATCTAGAAGACTGTGCACCGTATACCTCATTATCAACAATTAATCTTATTTACATTAAAAAAAAAAAATTACAAAAAAAAAAATACAACCGTCTTCAATGAAAAAAGAACACAAAAAAGTGCAAAATAACTTTAATTTCGGAAGTCGGTGTTTAATAACGAAGAGACTAAATTATTTCATACTTTTTATTTGTAGTTCCCCTCAGCCAAACTTAAATAGATATCTTCCGCCATTCGGTTCAATCATAAAATCATCATGACAATTCTAATAATACCAAACACGGCTAGGATACGCGTATTTATTACAGAATTCCGGTTCTTATTTGCCTTCCGGTTTCATCATCAGATCAGTTCTATGTATCCCCTCCCTTTCTTCCTTTAGTCAGTCACCGACTACACGTCTAGACAAAGCAATTTTACTTGTTACGACAATTTTGCTATGATTTTTTGAAGAGTTCCGTTTTATATCTTCGAAGCTCATCATCAGATCAAAACTTTATTTCTATGGAACTAATTCGGGAGTATAATCTTTCAATAAAAACAAAAAATTTCGATATGGGTCCACAATTGACCGAGATATCGACGAACAAACATATATAAACGACAGTTCTGCTATGATTTTTGAAGAGTTTCGTCCTATATCTTCGAAGTTCATCATCAAATCGAAAAGATATTTTATGGGACCAATCCGGAATCACAAAATCAATCAACACAAAAATTCAAGATATCGGTGAACCCACAAAAAAAAAATACATACAGCCGAACATAGAACCTTTTCCTCTTCGAAGTCGGTTAAAAATAAATGCTGTTTGTTGATGAATGCATCATTTGAGAATAAATAGATTTGGCTTATTTTTATTTCAAAATATTTGTGACAGTTTGAAGAATGTTGTGAGGTGAGAGGAAACTTCTGGAAAAAAATTAAGAAGATTTTCAGAAAGTTTCAACGTTCGGGTAAAACAAGAAGTGCTTGTATATATAATATATAATTTTTGTGTAAACTTAGTTTTGACTGCAGAATGTCTGGCAGGTTAGCCAGCATAAGTAAGAAATGAAATAAATACCTTATCAAAAAGAATCGTTCAATAAAATATTTACAACACAATTTACATACAAACAACTAAACATTATAAAAAAAAATTAACCCTACTACTTGTTATAAAACATAGACTAGGACTGTTCGCAAGAGACAGGCGCCATTGCCAGGTTATATGACAATGCTTAATCTAGCCTTCAGCCTAGTTAAAAGCCTTATCAGCCTAGGTAAAAGCCACCTAAGGATTGACATTTAGTTTTGAGATTTATTTTTTATTTAGTGACTTGGTCACTTAAACTTAAGTCAAGAGAGTCATGAGAAGTGTCAACTAGGCGTTCGAATATGTTTTTTAATAATGTATGAGCGCTCCGGACCCCATGGTCCAAGAGTTTCATTCAGTTTCAAACGCATAGATATCCGTGTTAAAACGGCTCGTTACGTAAACGGTCTTTTCGTTTAAAATTCCTTTTAAATAAAATACTTTTTACATAAATAACAAACAACTTCAGAAAGAATAAAGAACAAAATGAAAATGACAATAGGGAAAGTGGGTTCCCTACGTGAAAGGAATACGAGTCCTAATGAATAATTGTAACAGAGCTGAGTAAGAATAAAATGGATACACATTAATATGTATAACGGTATGAGTTGATTGTAAATTCCACGAAGTACAATCGATATATTGAATGAATACTTAACTATAGTATCTAAATCTATACTTTATAACACTAGCGACCCGCCCCAGCTTCGCACGGATGCAGTAATGTTATTAAATATTATGAAATTAGCATGTATTACATATAAACCTTCGTCTTGAATCACTCTATCTATTAAAAAAAACGCATCATAATCCGTTGCGTAGTTTTAAAGATCTAAGCATACATAGGGACAGTCAGCGAAAAGCGACTTGGTTTTATACTATGTAGTGATAATAAACGCGCATCCTGAAAAAAAGTATGTTCAGACTCGATTTCAGCTATTTTTAGAATATTTCTTTATCCAAAAAAAGAATAATGATTTTAGGATTTAAAAAAATACCTATTTTGACAAGTTCTTGATAAATCTTGATTGCGTCACTGTGCGAACGTGTTTGCGTGTTTGTGTATAGTGCATAGATACCAATACAGATAAAACGATATGTAAACACACTATAATAGACATCTTGGTTGGTTTTGCAACTTGTGTTTATATTTTGTCCACTATCAAGATTGGTTTTTAAAAACACACAAAAAAACAAACGGGGTTTCTACGTACCTGTTACTAATCATATTAAAAAATGTGTACCTAGTCAAAAGTAAAAAACAATGAAATTCCAAAATTGTCCACGAAAATTTGCCATAATTGGTAAATTTATAATTGAATGAATCATTCATAACAATTGCTACTAGAAAATACTACATGAAGTGTTTTTTCCATTTTGATCACCAATCAATAGCCTGTAAAACCTATATCCATGATATCTGGAAGGAGGAGCTCAATGCGATAAGTCTGTCGATTGTAGATTTTTTTGAGGATTCCATTATTGAAATTATTATCTTAGTGATTAGATAGATAGATATATTCTTTAGTAAATATACTTATATAATTATATACACCGTTAATTTTGGTCGTTTTAATCCCGCGGAAAGTCGATTCGGTACATGAAACACTATCGATTTGTATAGATAAAATTAAAAATAAAGTACTTTTTTTTCTAAAACTCAAGTAAATATACGCATGTACGAAATTAATTTCTTTAAGGGCCAAATTCACCAAGAAACTAATCGCGATTATATAAAACAAAACGCAGTTTGAGCGCCTAATCGAGATTATAGCTTCATTTTGCGTTTCACCGCTATGAATTAAACCTAGTTTACGCTAAACTCAGTTTCAATTCTTTTGTTGTCGCCCATGTTACGACACGGTTATTTAAACTAGATTACCCTGAGCTCAGTTTAGTTGAACTGAGTTTTTATATTGAATGGTGAAATCAGCCCTAAGTAAACGAGTCAATGACCGTGTAGGTAGTTGACGGTTGTTGCGTACTAACTACCTACAGTTCATTGGCCTCGATCAGCTAGCATATACTTAAAGAAATCAATTTCGTATATGCATAAATCAATTCGAGTTTACGAAAAAGAAGTATTTTATTTTTCATTTTTATCTTTACAAATCGATAGGGTTTCATGTACCGAATCGACCCTCCGCAGAATTAAAACGACCAAAATGTAACGGTGTATAAAAAGGTATAAAAAGCGAAATACCACTCACTGATTAATCACAAAATCTCAGAAACTGTAACACAAAACAAATACAACCGACTTCAATAGCAAAAACAAAAAAAGAGCAAAATAACTTTAATTTCGGAAGTCGGTGTTTCTATAATAGTTTAGTCTCTTCGTTACTAAACACCGACTTCCGAAATTAAAGTTATTTTGCTCTTTTTTGTGTTTTTGTCATTGAAGTCGGTTGTATTTTTCTTTTTTTGTTAAAAGTGTTTTTCTTTTAAAACTTAATCTTATTTTTTCGTACGACCTTCTTTTTATTGCTCTTTCTTAGGTTTAGGAGAAGTTGGCGTATAAACAGATAGACGCAGAAAAGGACTTTGTTTCATATTATATAAAGGTTTTTATTTCCTTTCATTTCAAGCACATAGTTATATTGTTTGTTTGTTGTTTCATTTCTTATTGCATGTTTATTATTGCAGTTAGTTTTTATCCTGGTTTTTATTAGTATTTGAAATTGCAGCAATGTGACACTATTATGAATAGCGCCCTCTATTGACCACAACCAGAGAATCAAGATGACAGATGTAAGGTCAATGAATCTCGTGAGTACGTCTCACTAGATCATCATACAGAATACATAATCAAGAAATGTTTACGTTGTCAGGTAGAGGGCGTTAGTGGTATTGCATTGGGAATTCTACAACCTTTTATGTTATGTAGGAAACCATCAAATGACTTCCCACTATGGGTGGAATGGAAGAGAGTATCAGACTTTTACTGACTAAAACCCACAGTGTTCCATATAGTTATAATTTTTGCAAGGACCATAGTAACTCTTTCGATCAATCCGTAGCCTTAACAGGCGTCGCTCGTTGGTCCATCAATTGCTGACAACACTTTGAGATACGCCGAACTACAATACGCACACGTGTGCCACGTACGCCGATCTGGGCGCATCGATCTCCATACATTTTATATGTTATCTAGACTTGTATAGCTACACTAGATACACTCCACGTGACGTCGTTCTACGTACAAATCAGGCGTGGCAGACCTGTGCGTCGGTCTAATGTAGTTCTAGCATTAACGTCGTCGACCCGGGCTTGATCTTTAGAGCCGGACCACACGATGCGTTGCGGCGCCGCACCGCATACATTTCGACGAATCGGGGGGATCACGAGTGACACTGCCCCGCTCGTACGACTCGCCGATTCATTGAAATATTAGCAGTGCGGCGCCGCAACGCATCGTGTGGTCCGGCCCTTATCGAACGGGGACGCCCCCAATCTCGCGCACCTACAGAATTATTTTAGTTATTTGACGATTATTGAAGGTTTTTTGGTATTGTGATTGTGTTTAAAGTTTTTGTTAATTTACCTAAACTGCTTTTTTTACTCGATTTTATGAAAAAACAATTTTATAACTTCGTAAAGAGTTGTAATCTTTTTTGTTATTAAGTCAGACACAAATAACAAATTCCCTAACAACATTATAATTATTTTAACATTGATACTGACATTGCATGAGATTAAAACTAGAATCCCGACGATTTTTTTAGTTTTATATCTCTAAATCCCTGACATGTAAACATGGCAATACTAACGGCTTCGTTTGAATTCAAGATTCTTTTCGAAAAAGGAATTTGTCGTATTCATTTTTTTTTAAACTGTCTGTTTCATAGTTATACTCTCATTATGTTACTAATTGTAATAATTCCCTATTTCTGTTTTTTCAGGAACATGAAGCTCAGAGCATCAATAGTGGCAATTGCTGTCATAATATTAGTTACATCTTGCGACGGATTGCAACCTTGGTTCCCAAAAAAACCAAGTGAAGCTCATGAAGGAAGAAGCATGGCATCTGCAGTTATGGATTTCTTGGACTCGGTGTTCCCAAAAGATGACTATGAATCCAGAACACTGAAGTGGGTCTTCAATATTCTGACAGATAATGAGAGTATTATAGGTGGAATGATGGAATTGATGACGTAGTCTTGATGAAGATTAAGATTTATCTCGAACCAACTTCAACGGTGTGCGGCTTGGAGCAGTGACAGGATTTTTGCCTTCTGCACAATTAGGACACAGGTTCATATACCGCGCAGAACAAACGTTTGCGATGATGTCAAACAGGCAGTTCTCGCGGTTTTGTGTAACTGTAACAATAAACTTTTTTCAATACCTAAAGTTACTAGAAAATACGCTCTTATCCTTACCGCTTTTAGGCACGCAATTTATTTTTTTCCGAACTAGTCCGGAAAAGTGCGTGGATTGGCCCCGCTACTATAATAATAATAATAATCCTTTAATTCGAGCAGAACTCGTATAGTGTTAGTAACAATTATTTATCGTATTTATCGTATCAGGTTGGGCGCTAAGCGACACCCACGTCAACCTACTATTATTTATTTCTTCATAAAAGTGTTGGAAAACATCGTTTGATACACGTGGACATTTGTCACTACAGCACACGGCTCCATAACCTGTCATTCGAGTGAATCCCGCCTCGGTTACAATTACAAAATTTCACTTAGGTAAGGTATGTAGATTCACACCTTCCTATACAACGAGAGTCACAAGTTTAAAAATAAGGAATAGTCTTGAAATAGAGGAACTAAAAAAACAACTTTTAGTTTAGCATATTAATTTAAATTAATTGATCAGTCATCCATCAGTCCATAACACACGAATCCATGACTAAGTGTTCAATGACATTGGATGTTTGCACACTTTCGTGTGATTTTCAAAAATCGACATCGGTCTCTTAAAAAAACTATAAAACCTGTATAAGGTACTGCTGACGTAATCATGATCAAGACCTCCATCCCTCATGTCATCAAAAATAAGCAAAGCAAAAGCCTGGGGGGCTGCTACTTACGTAATACTTGAATGGCCCCTGATCACAGTATGATACAGTGTACTGGGTAGACTCTAATACTGTTATTACAGTGTGACATCAAATATGTTATTATTCATATTGTACAAATAGGTATCTACCTATATTATAAAACAACATGGAGTCATTTTAACAACAACTTAAAATAACATTAATTTTATTATTCGCAATATTGACGGTCTTTTTGTGTTGTTCGTAATAATAGTTTGAATTTGAATATAAATATTTTATTTCGTGTTAATGGATAATTTTATATTCATTAATGAATGGTCTGTGTTTATTTAAGCTATACGACTTCTAACATCATTTATACATAAGAAACATAAATACAAACTAAGGGCTGATTTCATCATTCAATATAAAAACTTAGTTAAACTAAACTGAGCTCAGCGTAATCTAGTTTAAAGACCCGTGTCGTAAACATGGGCGACAACAAAAGAATTGAAACTGAGTTTAGCTTAAACTAGGTTCAAGTCATCGCGGTGAAACACAAAATGAAGCTATAATCTCGATTAGGCGGTCAAACTGCGTTTTGTTTGAACGAATCGCGATTAGTTTATTGGTGAATTTGGCTCTAAGTATGTATACTAATCCTAATTAGTTATTTTCTCCGGGCTTATGGCTGCCCTTTTGCTCGCATAAAAAGAAAGAAAAATATTTTATTTGGCATCCACATATACACAGTGTACAAAAACATGTTGAAGCTTATGAGTAAAATGACATTGTGTGTTTTGTGTTATTTCACGTCTATAAAGGGTGATCGGTAATTAGCGAACGATACTTAAACACGTTATTATATTCATGCTAACAAACAACTTTTACTATAGAACCAAACCTGAAATCGCGAAAAAAATCAGACATGTTAGTACATTTTGAGCAGTTAGGCAAACACAACTGACCAGCAGATTTTTTTTTCGCGATTTCAGGTTTGGTCCCATAGAAAAATTGTTTGTTATCATGACCACAATCACGTATTTAAGTATCGTTCACTAATTACCAGTCACCTTATATAGGTACGTCTTAAAAACAATTCCAGAAAAAAAAAACTATTCAGCAATTATATTCTTGCAGTAAATAATATATCTAATGGCTTTTGACATATTTTTTTCAATACACTTACTTGAAAACTAGCCTCTTATCGCACTACAATTAGGTTCAATATGGCATGTTTATCAACCGCGTGCTTTTTTTTAATTTATACAACAATTACAAGGGCTCTTTTCATTCCAATTTAGTCACGGTCAAGGGTGATTACTATTTTTTTTTTTGTAAGAAAAAAAGGCGGATATTTTTAAGGTTTTAGTATTTAATGAAAATTTGAATTTTGTTTTTGAACAAAATATAATAATTAATCATGTATAAAAAGTGTCTAAAGCAATAATTTATTAATACCAACAAATTACAATTATCTGTACCACCAGCGGCTTCGCCCACGCAGACGTAGCCGCTGGCAGCTGCTAGTGTCATCATGTAATTATTATAGTAATCTATGTAACATTATGACCTAATGTTCAATTATTGTGTATGTAGTCATACAAACTCAACAGCTAACCAACATAGTAATTTACAGTGTTTATGTACAAAAACCCTCAGCCATTAATGTCTAATAAAATGTGTGATGTGCAAATAATCAGGAAATGAATTGATTAATTTATTTTGTATAGAAATAACATATGTTAAGATAAATACGATTATTCTGTTTGAGATTAGGTATCGAAATACACCGTAAAATTTTGGTCGTTTTAATCCCGCGGAGGGTCGATTCGGTACATGAAATACTTTCGATTCGTAAAGAGAAAATTAAAATATAAAGTGCGATTTTTATAACTCGAATTAATTTACGCATGTACGAAATTAATTCCTTTAAGTAAACGTCAGCTGAGTGCGGCCAATGAACTGTAGGTAGTTAGTACGCAACGACCGACAACTACCTACAAGGTCATTGAATCGTTTACTTAAAGAAATCAATTTCATACATGCGTATATTAATTCGAGTTTTTTAAAAATAGTACTTTATTTTTTCTTTACAAATCGATAGTATTTCATGTACCGAATCGACCCTCCACGAGATTAAAACGACTAAAATTTAACGGTGTATAGGTTTGTACTACGTTAAACAAAAGATCATTCATTTATTAAATTGTTTAAAAAAACCACGATTGACCACAAATGCAATTGTCACGTTTGATTCCGTCATCACTTTTCTACCATTGGACAATCCGATGTACGGCGAGTATCCAACCTTACGTTGTTGACACCTCTACGGTCCGGACTAGGCGTTTCGTCTCGTCGTTTATACTACGTAGATCAAAGGACTGGAACAATCTGTCTGCTGCGGTCTTCCCGTCCGATTATAATTTAGGTGTCATCAAGAAAGTGCGATTCAATCGAATCAACGATTCATTACTGTTTACCAACAGGGCGGAATCGCAGTCAAGAATTAGATTACATTTTAAAAAAAAATAAAAAATAAACAGTTATTTGAACATATGATGTCAATTTCATAATAAGTTAAGTACCTGCTTAAGTAGTAAGCACATATTTATTTGTATTTAAACCTACTAAATATACACAAAAAATAGATAAAAATCGATTGAGCCTTTTCGGAGGAATTCGATAACAAACACAGACGAGATTCGTATGTATTGTTTTCGATATTATATAGATTGTTGTAAATTAATTATGTACTAACGTAATATGTAAGCACAACTAACATATAGTATTGTCGACCAAAGATGTCTGAATAAATATTATTATTATTTATTTAATATAAAACTTATCATCGTTTTGGGTTTTTGTGCTTGAACTATAAATAAAAAGTTGTATTCAATTTTTTTTTTTATTTTATATATATTTTTTTATTTAATAACGAGGCATTTTTTAAGCTTAAACGATAACCCGGAAAAAAAATCTTACTCGACAGAAACTTTTTTTTATTTGGACATAATCAAATAACTAGTGTCCGACCGAAAGTTCGGTTTCGGTTTCGGTCGAGTTTCGGGCAAAAATTAAGTTTCGGCGGCAGTTTCGGTTTCGGCCAAAATTGGCGAATCTTTTACCGAAACTGAAACTGATTTCGAAAGTAAGGTTATTAGTAAGTAATTACTAAGATTTCAAAATACCAACACTTAGTATTTAATGAAACAGTAACAATTAGTGAT
Organism: Leucania comma; assembly: GCA_958295575.1. Lineage (NCBI taxonomy): Eukaryota > Metazoa > Arthropoda > Insecta > Lepidoptera > Noctuidae > Leucania > Leucania comma. The sequence continues at coordinate 11,071,823 of OY282480.1, read as the reverse complement.
TTGATTATTGATAACTGATAAAAATTTTGCTATGGGAACTTAATTTGAAAAAAAAAAAATATTATTAATATTTTTTTACATCATTTTAAATAAATGATTAAAACAAACTTAATATACTGTGTTTCCATTTCATGTCCAAATTAATGCAGAATAATGGGTAAAATGCACCAAATCAGTACTTTAAGGAATTTTATACTTGACCATGTGAGTTTCGGTTTCAGTTTCGGCCGAAACTGAAGCCACTTCCAAATTTTCGATTTTGATGTCGGTTTCAGCCGGAAAACCAGTTTCGGTCGGACTCTACAAATAACTTCTACCGCTTTGAGTGGAGCGAGAGGAAGTTTCAGACTTATAAAAGCAGGAACTACGTTAGACCGCCGCACACGTGGGCCACGCCAATAAATATGTCATAATAGATTCCTAAAAACCAGGGGTTATTTGAGTGGACTAGCATAGGGCGTAAAGGGATAATCGTCGGTCTGTACCACATCCCAGGAAAAGTGTTACGAGGTTACAAGACATCGGCCAATCGTACTACCTTCAAAGGCCGAGGACCCCAGGTCCTGAGATAAATAAATACATAAAAAAAAATTAAACAAGTTCTTTCGCCACTGCGTTCACATTTTACTATTTAAACACTAAAACATCATCAATATAAATAGATGTGAATTAGGTAAAAACGTATTATTGACGATAACTCAAGAACTATTAGAGCAAAGTAAATAAAAATCCCACTAAACTGACAAGTCTTTTATCTTGGGTACACACTTTGCAGTCCATATTAAAGCTATTGGACCGATTTTGATGAAGATTGCACTGTTCCATAACTTGAAAGACACTTCATCCAATAATAAAGAATTATTGTTATACAATTTTCAGTTTCTGAGAAATACGTGGATCACATGCATACATAGACACAATGGGAAGGCACATAGGCAAGGGTCAGTTGAAAACCGGCGTCAAGTAATTGCCGCGTAGTTGTTTGGCATTTGCTGAACTGGATCTATTTGGTGCTGCCGTAAGACATACAATGCTATTTTCTTTTTAGGGTTCCGTACCTAAGTTGGCAAAAATAAAACCTTATAAGATCACTTTGTTGTTTTGTTGTACGTCTGTCACGATCCTTTTTCTCAGGACCGCGTTGAGATACAAAGCTGAAACTAATACCAAATACTCAGGTTTACTACCAGCTTGAGAAGTGAGAAAATCAAACTTCTAAGTCAGCGTAAGGCCATTAATGCTCTGTCTATTGCTCATAATATTTAGACACTTTGCAAGGAAATAAAAACCGATAGCGTACTTTCCATTGACGCAAGCTTTGAAAAAGCAAGCTTTTTGATAAATTTCAAGATTTTCGGCCAGATCTTAGAGCAAGTTATGAAAAAGTATTTGCAAAATAATTACTTTTTTTTGCGATTCAGGCAACGGGATCAAACTACTTACGTTTACGTACGGAATCGTTGGCGGAAGCTTCACGCCTATTCAGAAGCCCAAATGATCTGACACATACAAATATAGTACAATTCTAACAATAGGTATTACATACTTAGGAGTTTCATTGATAACCTCCTTTTTTAGTTTCAAAATAGGGAGCTATTTTCTGGTATTCTCTTTTAGTAATATTACTTCTTAAACAATGTGCATTAATAAAATCAATAGCAACCGATTTGTTAATTTGTTTCTTCTTTTATGCAATTCGGTTCTGCTCATAAGGATCATTTCAATGTATGGCATACAGAACTACTTAAACTTTGAGGTAAAACTTGAAAATAAAACCACTGCCGTTATGCTTAAATAATATAATTTAACTAGACTTTAAAGATATCATCACAGAGGTCAATGCCAAATATTTTAAACTTCGGCTAATTAACGGCCCCAGCCGCCGCCTCCACCGAAGCCGCCGCCGAAACCACCGCCGAAACCTCCGCCGAAACCACCGCCTCCACCGCCGCCGCCACCGCCACCGCCTCCGAAACCGCCACCACCTCCGTAACCGCCGCCATAGCCGCCACCGTAGCCGCCGCCATAACCGCGTCCGCCTCCATAGCCTCGTCCGCCGCCCCAGCCGCGTCGTTTGTAGCCGCCATGTCCACCCCAGTGGGACTCTGCGGGCTCCAACGTCTCTTCAGCTTCCACCACCGCTACTTCCGCAGGAGCCGCGCCTTTGGGCAACGCAGCCTCCTCTATAGGGATGGCCCACGCGTACGCCAAACATGCTGTTACCAGCAAACCCGTGCACAATAACTGAAATAGAAAACCACATATGTAGTTAAATATCTATGGTTAGGATATTTAATATAGATTTTAAACGTTTTCTTTGCATGGACAAAACTGGTTTTTGTATTTATTTTCTCAATTATATAAATATAGTATATAATAATACTTCTGTTTTCCCTAAAGGATAAGGCAAAGATGTCACAATAGTACTCCTAGATTTCGCTAGCGATGTTTAAAAGTCATGGAATAGGGAACTAGACTATCGCAACCAACCAGCTACAAGCCGGGATGATATCGATAAATTACTGTACACTGTGGGACATCAGTCTCCCCCAACTACCGCCATAGCGAACAGTCGTACGTCTCGTATCCATTGGATTTCCGTAAACCTCACCAGGGGCTCGATCCACCTTGTGGGAGGCCTAACAACACTGCGTCTTCTAGTTCGTGGTTGCCCCTCCAGAACCTATCGGCCTCATCGGGCATCTGTTCTGTGAGCAAAAGGATAAAGCTATGCTTGGAGTTTCCTTGCGTGATCGAATCATGGATGGAGGTTTCCGCAGCAGTACCCAGATTACCGATATAGCCTGAAGAAACGGAAATTTAAGTGGCACATCGAGAAATTACAGATGGAAAAATCACAGTGACACTGCACGACCCGGAAATCGAACCGAGAACCACGCTTGCTACTATTAGACGAACAAAATAGTCACTGCACTTGACAACGAAGAACTATATAATACAAATAACGTAATATATTATTAAGATTTAAGATGTGATCGTAATTACTCACAGTCTTCATTGTCGCGTATTCGCTGTGGCAATGCTGGTGGTGCTCGCTCGTAGACAATATTTATACTCGCTGGATCCGCGCTCCTCTGATTCAGAGCGGGTAAATAACCGCATGTACCTGAGTCATTAACAAGTAAATCTTCGAATAGTTACCATTTCTTAATTGACCACTACACTTTTTATAACCGATAAGCCAACTTTAATCTTGGTAACCTTTGATAATAATGTGTTCATCGTAATTCCGACAGATTTGAAACGTAATTTATGACACCAAATCTAATTATTTTTCTATAGCCGGATGTACGCTTTAGTTTCATAGATTTTAGTGTTGGGATTTGCAGAGCTCAGCCTCCGTTGGATTGGAGGTTGATGGAAGAAAGTATTCCTGTTTTTGCACCGATTTTTTCGGCAGCAAAAGTTTCATACAAAAAACATACCTATTGGTGCGGATTTGCGGAAAGAGGAATAGCTTAGGTGCCGAAACTTTTGATGCGGAAAAAATTGGTGCCGAAACAGGAATACTTTGATGGAGACGGTGTTGGAAATATATAACAAAGTACTTATTATAAATAACTTAGACTCGGAACATCTGTCTGTAGACCTTACAAATACATGTTCCGTGCGGGGTACCTGGCCATATTGTTAGGGACAGTACTCAGTTTTTATAATGTCCACTTTTAACTAAATTTTGCAGGCAAAATGTTGGTTGTAGGTCCTGCTGGTATTTTTTATTTAAAGACTTTATTGATTGAGATTAAAAAAACAACAAATTTGAAAGCAAAATAATTTATACTTTTCAAAAAAAAAAACATACTTAATATGATGGACGAATATTACCTACTAGTAATTTGTGACAGATTCCATTTGTCGTGGTATGCTCTATATGCAAGTTCTGGCATTCTGTTGCAGATTTGTGTTATGATACCACTCTTTAATGAGAGCTGTAATTAGCTGGTGCTTAATAATAATAATAAATCATTCGTTTGTTTAGTGGTAATCACTTACTAAGCGATCGCCCGCTTGATAAGTTCCCAAATTTTTTGGTAAAATATTAACATTTTTTGAGCCAGGTATGCAGCAACACTCCTGACTTTGTAGCACAGTGCAGATTCTTGCATAAAAATGTACTCTTCGTTATTGGGTAACAATTTTTCGAGCTGGGGCAGTGGTTCAATTTCTAGTACTCGCTTGTACTAGTCTTACCACATGGTTCCTTCCACGATATGTAGGCGCTTCATACCCTTGTATCAGATCAAAGACCACATCATAATAATAATTGGATGTTTAGCCGTCTCCGAAAAGCAATCTGCGTGGAACTGTTCTCCAGGGCGTCGTCAGAAAGGAGCATTTAAGAAAGGGCAAAGGAGCTTTTGTCAACCAAAACCTGAAACTTCGATTCATCGGAGAAGCATATTAATATATGATTTTTTTTATTACGTAATCAGATAATCACAGTCGTCTTTTAACAATGTACTGTACTATTTCAAGTTCTATTTTTACCCGATTCCAGTCTGCAACAGTCGTATTTTGGTGTTGTTTAGTAGTCCAATGCGTTGGTCTCTTTTTCATGGCCTCGATGAGGCGTAGATTTTTGGTAGGCCGACGACGACCTATCGACTTCTCACTGTCCAACCATCGATGGAATGTCCGAAAGGACAATTCGTAAACTTCTGCGCCCTCGTCGTTTATAATTGTGGTAAGGTGGGAAACACTATTTTTACGAGATATACCTAATTTTACAATTGGTACGAAGAGTGGTGATCCTTTCCCTGCCACATTCGCACACGGTCTGATTCCAAAGGTTTGTTCTGATCAGTTAATTTTGTTAAAAAAAGACTTTGATACTCTTGTAATAACTGCTATATCTTTCTGGGAATGTTTCGAGTGAAACAAAAATGTTATAATTTGTATACATTTTCTTGCAGACGTCTGAAGCATTGCCCATACCAAAAAGAAGCAATTTTAAGAATATCACCATATACTATTACCACAATTAAAAAATAACGTATAAAACTTTTAAAAAGCAACACAATAAGAAACATTACTTACGTTTTGATTATTTTGTAGAAGAAAAACCCGTCAAATCAAGCTTAAAATATTTTTTTACTCCAGCAAACGAATTTAAATTTTCAAGAAATATTGAAAAAAGTCATGAATGTTTGGAAAAAAGCCACTTTAAAAAAATGCCGCAAGCTCATAGTGTTGCCACATATAAAAAATAATAATAATGATACCAGAAATAATACTAAATAAAAAAGTCTTATATAAATCTATTAGTTTGCTTAAAAAGTGTGTTTAAATCAGAAATTACATATCTACGAAAACTTTCCCCAATAATTTGGCCAGGGATGGTAATTTAACTCATCTTTTTCCGTTTATCAAACAACAACATTATTACATTAAATTAAATTATAACAACTGATCACATTACACAATGAAACAACATTCTATTTGAAATATCTGTTATTTACTATTTTATTGTGCACACCTACTACGGTTTTGTCTTTTTAACCCAAAACTTGACTGTTAGAGAATGTCTTGTTGCATTAAGTCCGCCTATGCACTGTACATAAAGTATAAATAAATAAACAAAAAAATTGAAAACGTTTTTTTTTCAAATTATGTCACAAAAAGCTCTTGTAGCTTTTCAAGTTTTGTTAGTGGTTCATAAAACTAACCGGCACCATTAAACTGTTGGTCACGTACTGAACCTGACGTCATGGGAGTAAAAACTTGAATTTGAAACGTTTATTCTCCACATTAAATGGTTTTCTTAGTTCAAGCTGATTTCCTTCATTAGAACTCTGTTTCAACTCTGCTAGAAGTTTTGCGGAGGGTGAGCCATGATTTCTTTTTTTGCGCGGGGGCAAAGTTTCATTACATGACAACCCTATTTATTTCAGTGGAGCTATTCTCTAAGAAAATGTAGTGCTGCCTCAACGACGAACACCTAAATGGGGTATATTGGATTGTCAACCTAAACTACCTATACATTGAATTCAATGTAATGATGTTTTTCGTTGCGGCAGCGCTGCGTTTTCTCAGAGAATACAACCACAAGACAGGTTTGTTCGTATTTTGTCATTGTACTCTAGAAAGTACTGGTTGGCCCAAGAGAACTCCTTTTGAACAAGGCTGACCCTAACCTTGGTACTAAGGACATAAAATAAGTCATTATCGTTGCGTCACGTGTAAACAAATAATGATTGAAGATTCCACGGAGCGACCGGATCTATTATTGAATTCCACATAATATTTGTCATTAAACTATTTGTGTAAAAGGGTATTTACTTTGCTTAAAGCTACCTCATTTAACGACACGGAAATACTAGGCTGATAGAAAAATTGTATGAGTAGGTATTTGTAGTATAGGTATTAGTATTTGTATACCTAATGAATGACAACTCAATATGTTATGTTCGTAAAATTTTCTAGAAAATTTTAAACATCATGACCATTTCTAGAATATTTTACATGTTCTCTCGTATTTTGTTTTTATTTAGTTTAACTGCTGGAAGATTTGCGATTTTTATGCTTATTTTTTGTTATTATGTTGAAAAGTAAGAAGAAAAATAACATTGACGTCAAATTGAAAGAAAAGAAAATTGATTTAGTTGGTTCCCAAGGCACACAAATAAAAATGGAACCAAAAAAAAAAATAGTGTGCCTCACACAATAGAGACCTATCAAAATAGGTCTTTATTTTATACGGTGGCACACTATTTTTTTTATTTCTGCACAAATGCCAATCAACTAGTGCCTGAAACTTTCAGTTTTCAACCCCACCTGAGGTTGTGACGATGACGTAACAGACGTAAATCAGTTTTGTAACGTATAACAGTGAGGCTATATACCAATCATAAATTCGATTAATTTGTCGTCCTGGTTAGTTGTACCTTCATCTATACAAAATGTGAAGATATCTACCACTGGCATTTCGCTTTAAATCCTCTGGATTTAACCAGCCAAGTGCATAATGGACTATTCACTGTAGGTACTTGGGTTGCGAAATTGTTCGAAAGAGTTAAATTACCACGGCCCTGGAACTGAAAGGTCAACTGAAGAAACACACAGTTGGATTCTGGTAGGTGTAAATAAAATAGCATATAGCATAATCAGTCTAATAATAATCCCACAGCTGGGACTTTAGGAGAGGGATGAAGGATTTTAGTGAGTAAAATCTCTGAGAGAGTCTGATATTCCTTCTCGCTCCACCCTGAGCGAAATAGGATTATTTGTTGCCCTCGCATTAAAAAACAAATAACAGTAAATTGATGAGTACGCAAAGGTCATACACAATATTGATTTTATCGACTGCAAAAGTTTATCTACACGTTAAAAATTTTATCGATATTGCGCGAATTTCCCAACGGAAAATCCATTTACTCTTTGTCGAATCCACGGTCAACGCGCTTGCGACCACTTGACAAACGAAGCCGTGGTTTTTAAACAGCTCTATTCTATTAACTAATTGGGAAAAACACACATTTGAGCATCTGACGATATATTAATATGCACAATAAGCATGATGACAAACAGTCATCATAATGAGGTAGGTACAAACTGAGGTAAACCACACAAGAGTGCGTATATTTTTGCCATCTTGAGGATCCATCTCGTTTTTGTAACATCGTTCTTATTATTTAACGTTTTATTATAAAAACTTAAATTATACAATATCACGTAGGGTTGCCAACTTTTATTAGAACAAATAGAGTATATCTGATTTCAAAGGAGGTAAATAAAGAGTGTCATTACTTATAAAAAAGATTATCATTTATTTATAAAAATTAAAAAAGGATTTTTGAAATTTTTACAGCGTATAACATTGCTCAATGTACTCTAAGTTTACACAGATCAGAAGCTCATTTTTAATTAATTTCAATGAAGCCCTGTCCCTCTCTTCTCGCCACTTCACATTCATGACCGAAAAGACTCTCTCAATAAAGTCGGCATTTTTGATTACGATAATATTTTTTTTAGCTTGATATAAACTGGTGCTTGACTGCGATCCCACCTGGTGGTAAGCAGTGATGCAATCGTTGGTAGTGAGGCGCACTAGTTTATAAAGAGCCAATTCACTCTAGCCTTGAAGACACCCAAATTATAATCTGACGAAAAGACCGCAGCAGGCAAATTGTTCCAGTCCTTTGATGTCCTACGATAATAGATATGTATCATATATATATATATATGCGTGACTGGCGCTAGTATAGTAAACTTTGTGTACAAAAGAGTATTTTAGCGTCCTCTATTAGTGATATAGATACGATAGAGATATAACACAAGCGTGTCTGGTCACCGCCAAATGGAGCCCGTTCACCTTGGCTTCTGCTTTTCGAAATGTATCCCTGGAGTGCACCGACCGCCTTCAGGTCTTGGGGGTTGAAATTTCCTCCGACTTTAACTTTGGGCGGTTCATTGAGTCCAAAGCCAAGGTAGCTGCTAGGAAACTCGGCGTTCTTGCAAAGGTTCGACGGTACTTCGCACCGGGACAGCTTCTAATGTTATATAAAGCACAGGTCCAGTCGTGTGTGGAGTACTGCAGCCACATATGGGCTGGTGCTGCAAAGTGCCACCTAGTGGCTTTGGAAAGGCGTGAGCAGAGGCTAATTGGTGATCCAGATTTGGTGAAGTCCAATCTTCAAAGCCTTGAGCACAGGCGTAGAGTAGCCAGCCTTTCGGTTTTTTACAGGATGCATTTTTGAGAGTGTACACGGGAATTGCATGACTTAATTTCGCCATCTCCGTTCTACCATGGGACAACCCGACGTACGGCGAATATCCACCCTTACGTTGTTGAAACATCTACGTTCTGGACTAAGCGTTTTGCTTCGTCGTTTATACCGCGTACATCGAGGGACTGGAACAGTTTGCCTGCTGCGGTCTTCTCGTCCGATTATAATTTAGGTGTCTTTAAGGCTAGAGCGAATAGGCTCTTAACAAACTAGTGCGCCTCACCATCAACGATTGCACCACTGCTTACCATCAGATGGTCAGTGAAGCACTACTTTATATATAAACTAATAACATATAAATATATATATATACACATATAGATTATAGAATACGCCTACATGATATAGAGTACAATACTCTGTTTTAGACTACGGTTGGCAACCCTAAAAGGATAGGTCACGGACAGTTTTTAAATAAAGGCGAGCTTTACCCGGACTTAGAAGGTCTCAGCAAACTTCAGTGATCCGAAGAAGATTTGCTAAATGGAATGAAATGTAGTTGAATATTTAGCATCTTCTTTTGCAAATATTGTATAGTTTGTAATGAAAGAGTGAGACCTGGAACGCAAAGAGCACTGAAGGAACACAGATATGTTTAAGTCAGTAAAAATTAGCATTGCTTATATGGCTTCCGTATTGCGTAATATGTCGCAAATGATCGAACAATGTCGTTGGCCATGATCATCTCATTACTTGTCTAGTCATCTGATTTAAGGAATAGTAATATTAATAATGAGTGATTTTATTGACATAACATTACGTTGTTTTATTACACTTAGAACATGGTTCGTATGTATGGTCATTAAAAGTCATTGACCTCTGATTGAGTTTCGTAGTTTCTTCTGAGACGTTGCCGGGGAAACACCAAACTCGTCTATCCAGTTTAAAAACAAAAAGTAGACATTTAATTAGTGTTATTTAACCAATTTACTTAGTAATTATTTCTAGGCTGCTAAAAAGAGCTATCTTACTTTACCGTTTTTTGGAATCGTTATCCGAAGTCGGTCACATGTGTTGGAATCTTATTGTTTGGATAAGGTTTTCAAATGACAATGACACTTGTTGTCGTGTGTGACAGCTGATATTTTAAAGTTAGAAATAACTGTCGTCTAGATGGCGTTAGTTTTGATATTTGTTTTGTCAAATGACGATTTTACATTTAATGTGGCGCATTAAATAATTCTTGACATTAAATCAAATGTTTCAGATATTTATATTTTTGTAAGGATTTTTCTGGTTGTTTTTATACATACACTGACTTGAATAAATAGTTAACTGTTTCTGCCAAGATGGCGGTAGATCCGGTCCTCACTTTTATTAATAGCGGGTGTTCGAACCCACGAGAGCAGTCGGTTGTCGATTTTAGAAAGGGCAAGTCAAGGAAATAAAAGTGCTGTGTGGATAAAGTCAGTAATGTTGAATTAGTGATTCAACAATTCAGAAGCGGGATATTAATAGTTGGTCGGTTATACCAGCCAATTATATCCAGGCCCACATACGTAAGTTTGGTTGTTCTGATTTGACGCTGTCATAGGGTAAGAAAACTAATTTTATTTTCTACCTGTTTTTTTTTTTTTTTTTCTTCCTTTTTGTAATGTTCCTGTGTTTAAAAGATAACTGTCTTTGTTGTAACGGATTGTGTTGGTTCAGTACCTTACACTGTATTGTAGTATTAAATATTGTGCTAGTAGCATTTGTGAACGCAAATAGGTTTGTTTATCTTTAAACTGACACAATTTTTTGGTACATATTCAAAGAAAAACTGAGTTTGATTATAATTTCCTCATCATTGAAGAGATTCACTGATCCAGTAAGGTCAATATCGATTTTTTTAAAGAAACCAATGGGTACCTATTTATATTTTTCTGATAAGTTTTTATTTCGAGCTATGGGTTTACAAGTTACCCTTATTGTATTTTAATTGAAATGAATATAAATGTAGTGGTTTTTGTTTTAAACCAACGGCTATTACCCTTATTTAACTGGTATTTTATTGATATAAATTTAACATGGACGGCAATATCGTTTGTGGATTTATTTTAATCATTTGAATACCGTAATTAGACAGAATAGAAAGACAATAGGTGTGCGAGCGCCGGCGTTCGCTTGGGGCTTGAGTAATTAACAAATGATCTTGTATCAGACTAATCATAACTTTAATCTGAGACAAGGAGGTACAACTTTGAAATATGTTGCTGATGTGTTGTGTTGCTTACCTACAATAATTATATGAATGTACGGGTTCATCATATTGTTTTCAACTATTTGGTTCTATTTGAAAACAGTTAGTGGTCTGGTTTGGATTTTTACGGCCACTAAGCAGTCATTGTTAGTGATTACATTGGTATTAAAAGGCTTGATAATCCAACCTTAAATCCGATTGAACTATAAAGTCGTTTTCCAAACAAGGCCGAGACTAACAGCTAGCACTTTTTATAACATTTGTTGTGTGCAATTATTGTTCTAAAAGCAGTAGCAATGGGTGCAGCGTGATGCGTGAGGCAAGCGCAGCGTGGTGCGCCAGACGAGCGCAGTGTAGTGCACCAAGAGACCGCAGCGTGGTGCGTGAAGCAAGTGCTGCGTATTATGTAAGGTGAGCGCACTGTGGTGCGCCAAGCCGCCGCAGCGTGGTGCGCCAAGCGGCCGCAGCGTGGTGCGCCAAGCGGCCGCGGCGTGGTGCGCCAACTGGCCGCGGCGTGGTGCGCCAAGCGGCCGCGGTGTGGTGTGCCAAGCAACCGCAGCATGGTGCGCGCAAAGAACGCTGCGTGATGCGTAAGGCGAGCGCAGCGTCGTACGCCATGCGAGCGCAGCGTGGTACGCCATGCGAGCGCAGCGTGGTACGCCATGCGAGCGCAGCGTGGTACGCCATGCGAGCGCAGCGTGGTACGCCATGCGAACGCAGCGTGGTACGCCATGCGAGCGCAGCGTGGTACGCCATGCGAGCGCAGCGTGGTGCGCCATGCGAGCGCAGCGTGGTGCGCCATGCGAGCGCAGCGTGGTACGCCATGCGAGCGTAGCGTGGTACGCCAGGCGAGCGTATTGTGGTGCGCATGGCGAGCGCAGCGCGGTGCACATGGCGAGCGCAGTGTGGTACGCCATGCGAATGCATTGTGGTGTGCGTGCAGTGCGCAAAGCAGGCGGTGTGCAAGGTGGGCGCCGCGCAGTGCCCTAGGCAGACGCCGCGCAAGGCAAGGTGAGCGCAGTCGAGTGGGAATGTAATCAATGCACAAGGGGTGCAATGCATAGTTGTTTGATTGCACAATATGTGCAAGGCATAGTTGTTTGATTGCACAATATGTGCAAGGCATAGTTGTTTGATTGCACAATATGTGCAATGCATAGTTGTTTGATTGCACAATATGTGCAAGGCATAGTTGTTTGATTGCACAATATGTGCAAGGCATAGTTGTTTGATTGCACAATATGTGCAAGGCATAGTTGTTTGATTTCACAATATGTGCAAGGCATAGTTGTCAAAGTGCACAATATGTGCAAAGCATAGTTGTCAGAGTGCACAATATGTGCAAAGCATAGTTGTCAGAGTGCACAATATGTGCAAAGCATAGTTGTCAGAGTGCACAATATGTGCAAAGCATAGTTGTCAGAGTGCACAATATGTGCAAAGCATAGTTGTCAGAGTGCACAATATGTGCAAAGCATAGTTGTCAGAGTGCACAATATGTGCAAAGCATAGTTGTCAGAGTGCACAATATGTGCAAAGCATAGTTGTCAGAGTGCACAATATGTGCAAAGCATAGTTGTCAGAGTGCACAATATGTGCAAAGCATAGTTGTCAGAGTGCACAATATGTGCAAAGCATAGTTGTCAGAGTGCACAATATGTGCAAAGCATAGTTGTCAGAGTGCACAATATGTGCAAAGCATAGTTGTCAGAGTGCACAATATGTGCAAAGCATAGTTGTCAGAGTGCACAATATGTGCAAAGCATAGTTGTCAGAGTGCACAATATGTGCAAAGCATAGTTGTCAGAGTGCACAATATGTGCAAAGCATAGTTGTCAGAGTGTACAATATGTGCAAAGCATAGTTGTTAGAGTATACAAGGTTTTTAAAGCATAGTTAGATTGCACAAGGTGTGCAAAGCATAATTATTGGAGCAAATATATGGGTTTGATTTATTTGAAAAAAATTAAGGAATATGAATCTGAATTCGAACGCACAAAGTGTGCAAATCTTAGAGCCAAATTCCCCAATAAACTAATTGCGATTAATTAAAACAAATACAGTTAGAACGTCTAATCGAGATTATAGCTTCATTTGCATTTCACCGATATGAATTGAATCTAGTTTAGGCTAACTCAGTTTGAATTCTTTTGTTGTCGCCCATGTTTATGATACGGGTCTAAACTAGATTACGCTGAACTCAGTTTAGTTGAACTAAGTTTTTATATTGAATGATGAAATCAGCCCTTAGTTGTTAGAATACACAAAGTGTGCACAGCATATTTGTTAGAGTGCACAAGGTGTGCAAAACATAATAATATGTAGTTGTTGAGTGCACAAGATGTGCAAAGCATAGTAGTTAGAATGCACAACAAAGCATAGTTAGTAGGCACAAGGTGTGCAAAGCATAGTTGTTGGATTGTAAAAGGTGTGCAAAGTATAATTATTAGAGCAAATATTTCTTTTTTGATTTGTTTGAGCAAATAAACAAATATGAATCTGTATTAGAATGTATAAGGTATGCAAAGCATACTTGTTCGATTGCACAAGGTATGCAAAGCATAGTTGTTAGAATGCACAAGCCGTGCAAAACGTAGTTGTTGGAATGCACAAGCTGTGCAAAGCATAGTTGTTTGAGTGCACAGCGCAATTATGCACAAGCTGTGCAAAGCATAGTTGTTTGAGTGCACAGCGCAATTATGCATAAGGTGTGCAAAGCATAATTATTAGAACAAGTTCTGACGGTTTCAAGGTAGTAGCGACTTGTACCACCCTAGTGGTTTCTAGGTAGTAGCGACTAGTACCACTAGTAATACAGTATATAGCGTACAGTTTTATTTTGGCGGCTTCGAGGTAGAAGCGACTTGTACCGCCCCAGTGGTGTTAAGGTAGTAGCGACTTGTACAGCTCCAGTGGTATGGTAGTAGCGACTTGTGCCACTAGTAACGTAATTAGTCAGGATCAGAATCAGAATTTCAATTTGTTAAACATAGGTTCTATCTCAAAACAGTCAATATGTAAACCATGTGGTTGCATAATGAGAAATATTACAAATTGTCATAAAAAAAAGTATAGTAACATTTATCCATTAATAGCGAGATAGACTTTTCTTAAATTTTAATAAGGGTGAATTATTGGGTTTTCGATGCCAAAAAAAAAAAAAGCTTATTTTCACACGATTTGTTCATACATTGAGGACGCACTGCAGTCTCTTTTTAAAAAAAAAAAATCTGATAGCTTTTGAAACAGATATAAATTGATTCTAACAAACAAAGCAGTTTCGTAAATGTACATAGCTGGTACAGTCATAAATTTTAAGGATAGTTTTTGAGCCACATATTGACCGAATACATGGTTTATAACGTACAGTTGTATGTTGGCGGCTTCAAGGTAGAAACGACTTGCACCGCTCTTTAAGTTTCAAGATAGTAGCGCCTTGTTCTACAAGTAATGTATGTAGTAATATATGGCGTATTACACCATACTATATGTACATACAGTTGTATGTAACTGATTGTTATCGATTAATGGTAGTGTTTCTTTTATGCAATTGTAATTTACAGGTACGGGGACAGGGTGTGAAGTCCCCGTAAACCTTCATCAAAAACCAAGCATCCTCCCAACAGATGGATGTTGTTGTCTCATCCGGGCAGCTGTCTGGTGGTTGATGTCAGATTTTTATGTGGTTAGATCGCACGGAGAACTCTGAACTGCAATGCAGGATTTATAATTTTTTGTCGTTAATTTGTTATGTGGCAACATAAATGATTGATAAGAGTCTTTCAGGCGTTGTGATGCACGCCAGGTCAGTGGAAGTTTGGTTCCAGTGAGTCAGAACCGGATACCGCATAGATCTCGGTGATTCTGAGCTGTGTGTGGTGATGTTCCAGTGAGTCAGGGTGGTACTGTCCCAATGATTCGGGGATGCCCCAGTGAGATAGTGGTGATGTTCCATGAGTCGAGATAATTCTGCAGATTCCAGTTGGTCGGAGAAGTGCTGCAAGTACCAGAGGGTCGGAGCGATTATGTGTAACTCAATGCAAGCCATTACGTCTGACTACTGTCGTCAACCAGGAAAGTCTCTTCACATGATGGCCAAAAGTACAGTCTGCTTAGTCAAGGTCACTGATGGGGCTAAGATCAGGTTAGCATGCTTGTGGTGAGGTTACCTTTTAAAGCCGTAGGTGCTGGCTGCATGGCTCAAGAGTTTTAGGAAGTGATATATGACATCACGATGTGGTAGCTGCATGAAGGCTGCGTTAATGTTCGTAATCGAGGTTCACCAGAGGTTGGTTAGAGGTATGCGGAACAGTGAACAAGAACGAAGTCCCGCAAACTACCATTACCTTCATTTCTTTAAAATTTGATCGTTAAAGTAAAAGACACTCTCGCAATTACGCAGGGACGCGTAAGTTATGCGGATGGCCGAATGTTGGAATCTTATTGTTTGGATAAGGTTTTCAAATGACAATGACACTTGTTGTCGTGTGTGACAGCTGATATTTTAAAGTTAGAAATAACTGTCGTCTAGATGGCGTTAGTTTTGATATTTGTTTTGTCAAATGACGATTTTACATTTAATGTGGCGCATTAAATAATTCTTGAACTTTATGTGACATTAAATCAAATGTTTCAGATATTTATATTTTTGTAAGGATTTTTCTGGTTGTTTTTATACATACACTGACTTGAATAAATAGTTAACTGTTTCTGCCAAGATGGCGGTAGAACCGGTCCTCACTTTTATTAATAGCGGGTGTTCGAACCCACGATAGTAGTCGGTTGTCGATTTTAGAAAGGGCAAGTCAAGGAAATAAAAGTGCTGTGTGGATAAAGTCAGTAATGTTGAATTAGTGATTCAACACATGTTTGATGAATGACAAATAACTTATGTAACTCGAATGAAACGAAGGTTGCTAATAACGCTGTGAGGGATTTATATAATTAACTCACTCCCTTTACCTTACTCCCTTGCAGTCCTCGGGAGTGAATATAGAAACCTGAGTGAAGTGAGGAATTCAAGCCGGCCAAGACAAAGACAGGTTTATCCCCGTATTTCTACTTTGTTTTTTCATCTTCTGTGAGATTATTAATAAACAATGTAGTGAACAGCAGCTGATTTAATATTTTCCAGTGATAAGTTATTATATCAATTTCACTATCACTCGACATGTTTTAAAATTTGAAATAAAAAAATCACGACTGTATTGACCTATAGTTTTAATTTTTCATAACGCTGAGCTCTTTATAGATATAAATTAGTTTCTTTTTTTTTAAGACACAGCAGTACCTAACAACATTTTTTTCTTTGTTTTGTTTGTGGCCAATTAGATTTTTTAATAAACTCGTTTGATGCACCTACTTTATGTTCGTCTTCCTTCAAATGGTTATGATGTTCCAAATTCAAAATTATTCGCTAGGAAATTCCTATAATGTACATTACGGCCGACGGATCCTGGCACGTCTCAAGTTAGGCTCTGCAAACTTTAGCACTTGTGCACACGTAAAAAAATACATGGTTTGAAAAAATAAATACCAATAGCAGTTAACAAATGTAATTGGCCATAAATAATTTATTTAGCGCGCTTATTTTGAGCGCTAAAATTCGCATAGCCTAACTTCAGACGCGGCAGGATCCGTCGGCCGTACTGTAGATTAGTCGGCCGTACTGTATTAGATCCTTAGGGACAGAATGACTTGTTTAAGGTGAGGCTTCTATGACTTAGAATTAATAAAAAATAATAAAAAAAATTGCATTGTCATCAGATTTACACATTCATGCAAAATTTCAGCTCAATCGGTAACTGGGAAGTGGACCAACTTTAATTTGCAAGATTTGATTACAGACCAACATCGAAAGAGGTACAACTAAATAAAAGCTTGTATAGAGGACTCTTGTTTATATATAAAGAAAGTTAATTCAAGGGTCGGACGGCAGCGGGATGCACACGACATTGTTGCCAGCTTGGGTAGAATCTGGATGAAACTAGCTCGGAGACGGGGAGATTGGCACAAGAAAAGAAATGCCTATGCTCAACAGTGGGCGATAGATAGATAGATAGATATATTCTTTACTGTACACCAAATATAAAATTACAATAGGAACTTGACGATGCGATGAGGGGGGTGTAGATGATAATGATGGTAGTTAATTCTAACGTGAATATAACGTTTTTCAATACATAATGTGTTTACAGTGGTTGGTGGACCAATCATTATTCGCCGAGACTCTTTTTTTCGGTGGGATATCATTCAATGACATCTCCCGCCCTTGGGCGGAGCGGATAGTGTCAGAAATTTACTGACTAAAAACCCATTCTTGTTCTGTCATTGCCTTCGTTCCAAGGCCAGGCCTGGGGTCCACTTTTACATTACCCATGGCCCCAGTAGGTTTCGACCCTGCTGGTTTGCTGACAACTCCTTGAGGCGCGCGTGGAACACTACGCGCCGTCTCGCCGTATAAAAAGATTTTGATCATAGATAATATTTTTTTTGTTTTAATCAAATAAGAAGTACTTAATTAGATTAAAACCAGTTTTAAATGGTTTTACTCGATACTAGGAATCGATTATTATTTAATTTGAAATGATAATTTATGGTGTTTCTTAATTGAATTGTACACAAAATACAAAAAAAGGCGATGTTTTGTCGGGGTAATTTGCTAAAAACACAGGTTTGTACATAGAAGCTTTTTTTATGGTAGGTAAAATCATCCAATAACAAATCCCACCCTTGGGTGGGGCGGGAAATAGTGTCAGACTCTTACTAAAAACCTACGCTGTTCCTTCATTGCCTTTGTTCCAGAGCCCCTGGGTTCATTTTCGCCTAACCCTAGGCCCCAGTAGGCTTCGGCCCTGCTGGGCCCCTACAGTTCGCTGACAACTTCTTGAGGCGCGCGGGAACAGTGCGCGCCGTCGACGAATTGAGCTTGGTCCGAACGGTTATCGGACACTCGGACAGCGAGCTGCCCTTTGCTCACCATCCACAAGCCTGAAAATCAGGATCGGAATCCCAGCGGCGACTGGTGCGTGAGCGCCGTTGCCCCACGCATGCGGCCTCCTCCTTTGCTAGCATTACTGCTTCGCAGAAGGAGGCGACCACCTGCCACTTCTCCTCGCTTTGGACCATGGTCTGTACCAAGGCCGCCGATCGCTCCCACGAGGACACGGCGGTGCTGCGCCCAAACGGAGCACACCGCCACCGTATACTCCACCATGTCCTCCGGGCGGTCTACACAATGGTGACGCTCAAAATCTAATAGGATGCGGCTAAATACCTTTGTTTTACGGAGAGTGACTGTTTATCAGACCTCCACAACCCAGTTTCCTACTGGGCACGTTACAACACGTTACTCCTTGGATAGACTGATCGTCAGACTTTCTGGCCTCTACCTGTAACGAATGTCAAGAGTTTACGAATGACAAACGGGACCAACAACTTTTTACGTGTTTTTTGAGGCACTAATAGCACATAAGCAATGTCCTAGATAAACTTAGAAAAAGTACTTAAACATCGTACGATACCTTAAGCGCAAAATATCTTACCTCCATTAAAATATTTCATTGCCAATATTTCTTCGAAACTCATTTTATTTGAGTTTCATATCATCACAGAATAAGTTTCGTCGTTTCGTCGTCGTACTTTTCGTGTTTCGTTTTTTTATTTAGCACGCAAAAGTTTAAAATGGTTATTTAGATTTTTTTGGTATTTCCCAAATATTTGTTTAATTGTTTACCCAATTTAGATACTATAATTATAACTAACATCACATTTTTTTCGTCTATGGGTTCCGTAGCAAAAAAACTTATTCTGTTTATTTATTTATTTATTTAAACTTCATGTACAATAGAGGTACATAGGCGGACTTAATGCAACAAGGCATTCTCTACCAGTCAACCTAATTTTGACCTGAGTTGTCACATGCATCGACTTCTAGTTATAAACTGCTTATCCACGTAGGTACTTATATATTTTACGGACTTCTTTGATCCTCATAGGAATCATACCGTTTGCTAGTAGGTAAAAGCAAGTGACACAATTTACTATATTCATTGTACTAAGCTGATCACCAAACAGCCCTTAGTAATCGCCCGGTAGCACCCAGGCGCTTGAAAAAAATCGCTGGACATTAATCACGGTGCTGCGGTCTTCCCGGCCGATTATAATTTAGATGTCTTCAAAGCTCGGGTGAATAGGCCGTTAATAAACTAGTGCGCCTCACTATCAACGATTGCATCACTGCTTATCATCAGGTGGGATCGCAGTCAAGCACTAGTTTATAAAAAAATTAAAAAGAAAAACAAATGAATCACAATCATTTATTGGAAAATATTTTATTTTACGACGTGTAAGGTTTACCTTACACTGACACTTAGTCATTGCAGTTTCTCAGCTCCAGATCGACCTCGCTTTTGGCAAGAGGGTCTATTCCGCCTTGGTTGCCATGACAAAGTAAGCATTAAAATTAAAGAACACTATCTTTTTATATTTAAGATATTTTATATCTATCTCTATATCTATCTATCTTTTTATATTTTATATTATACATATTTCATTGATAACTGTTTTATATGTACTTTTCTTTTTTTACACACAGTGTCTACATCTCATAGTTCCAATTGTCCTCTTGCAGGTATGCTGGAAGAGATTTATAGAAATCTCTATACACCACTATTTTTTAACTATGGCAAATACTTAAAGGGCTTATTAGAAAAAGTCTTATTATTATTTAAGTAAAGTCTCAATGCATAATATTCATAAACAGCAGAGTTATGAGCGTTTGTTTATACCCCAAAATCTCACTCAATTTATGGAAATATTATACAGGTTATTGTTTATGAATGAAAGAATGCAATAAAAATGGAAAAACACTGCGCTTAGTATTTTCTAGTAGTAGTTGTTATGAATTATGAATTTACCAATAATGACAAATTTTCGTAGACAATTTCGGAATTTCGTTTTTTGTACTTTTGACTACACAAATATGATCAGTAACGGCTACTGATTGAGCCCCATTTTTTTGCGCACTAATTAAAAAATAGGGTGTTTAATACCAGAGATATAAGCATAAGGTTATGTGAAAATGTCACCACGGGCCCTGGGACAAAGGCAATGAATGGAAGGGTAGGTTTTTAGTCAGTAAGAGTCTGACACTATTTCCCGCCCCACCCAAGGGCGAGATTTTTCATTGGATGATTTTACCTACCATAAAAATAAAAACCTATGTATCTATTTTTCTATTTCTGTCTTCTTTTGTTTTAATAAATTAGTGTGTACATGAACTGTCAATTAAATAATTAAAATCTACAATTGTCTTCGAGAGTACGGAACCCTGCTCTTCGCAAGGTTCGTTTTTCGTTCAGCAATAAAATTCACAGTTAACATCTAGCTATGCTACAATTATGTTCTCTAGAAACAGGAAATAAGTTTTTCCCCAGCCAGTAAACTAGCAATTATGGGTGTGTCGTTTTCGTAAATTGCGCATATTGCACGTTATAAAGTTTAGTCTTAAAGACTAGTTTGTCAAGATAACGCTCTTGATCAACCAGTTGTGAACCACTCGTGCGATGCTCTATGACTAAGTTCAAGTTAAAACTGTTAGGTAAACAAGTTTTTACGTAAACATGCGTCATTGACTGATGGGATTTGACTTTTAACTCTATTTGCATAAAATACATATTTGCACGTCATTATAACAATCAGCTGCGTAGCCTTTTCCCAATTTTGTTAGGGTCAGCTACCAGTCTAACTGAACAACTGAAAACACTCAAGCTGCCGAGACCCCGCCCTGACAACCAGTTACCATAGGCAAAGGCTTGCGGACGACAAGCAATGAGTAGCTCGCTGTCTGGGCCGAGCCCGAGTCGTCGATGGCGCTTAGTGTTCCACGCGCGCCTCAAAGAGATGTCAGCAAAACCATAGAGGCCCAGCAGGGTAGGAGCCTACTCGGGCCATGGGCTGACTTCAACATTCTGACAAGCCGTGGTCCTAGAACGCAAAGGGCAAATGGCTTTAGTAACTGGTGGTCAGTAAATGTCTGACCCGCCCCTCTCCTCGCTCCTCCACCCGAAAGCGGGAGAAGTCATTAGATGATTTCCTACTTTAAAAAAACACACAAAATGATGTACTTCGTCGCCTTCCCGTTTACCAGTTCGTGGTATCGGTAGCATTGTTCTACGCCTTTGTCGCTTCATCCTGCTCCGGGCGGCATACCGCGCATGCGCGAACTCTTGCAGCCTCTAGTAAAATTTGCCCCGTATAGAATGGCAAAGACCTCCAAATGATAACTGGGACCAACGACTTAAAGGGATGACAAAATTATTATGTCCTATGTTTTTGCATTTTTAATGTCAGTGCTAAGCAGTTATGTTGATTACATAAAATACGATTGGCGGGAATTGAGTGTGCAAGTCATCCCCTGCTTTTTACCGATGGATATTAATAACATTGTTTAGGCAGGGACCATAGTTTTAACATAGTTCCTAGTAATCAGTCACCTTGGACTCCAAAAAAGCAGAGCCCTATTGTCTTTGTTTTCCATATATCACAATCGTTTTCGCCAAACGGGAGTTGTCCATAGATGCACAAGCACAGCGCGTACAGGGATAATCGTCGGTTGGCATCACGTTACATTAAAAGTATCTAAAGGGCCTCTGCGAGTTCGTTTCGGATCCTCGTACGCCTTCCAAAGTTCCAAGACCTCAGGGTTCTAAGTTATACAGACACATAATTTTAATTTTCACCAACCGATGGTTGTCCTTGGGTGCACTAGCATAGCGCGTACAGGCATAATGATTGGTATCACGTTCCCGAGTTGGCTTCGGCCCTCGTAAATTTTTATGAATTTAAAAAGATAACAATATGGTCAATTTTGTTAGTGATTTTGCAGCAGCTACGAACTCCACTCAATATCTAAACCAGTTAGTAAATTGCATAAGTAACTACTTTCCTACACACATTGTTCACCTAATACAATCATAGCCTTCACGTAAATTACTTCCTATATTCTAAATGATGATTTCATTCAACCGAAAACCATCATCTTTCAGAACCAGTTGCAAGATACAATAACAACAGCGATCGAACAAAATTTGTCTTGACCATATTTGTTATATCAAGAGCAAAGCGAAAACAAAGAAAAACCGTGACGTCATCCACTTGAGATTTGTTCGATTCAAATCATTTTAATAATTTTAGATTCATCATTAAACTTTAATATTTAAAAAAAAAACGCGTAAAATACGTAATCCATTAGTTACCTCTTGTAAGAGTACTTAGGTAATTTAAAAAACTTATGATTTATTTATTACTTCCTTGTATCTAAGCTTAGTATTATATTTACTATATGCACCAGTAAAAAACACTGTCCGCCTTATTTCAAACCGCGATGTAAAACAGTTCCGGGACTATTACTAGGTTTAATCCCGATTAAACGCTATCTAAATTTAGATTTCTGGATTATTACTAAATTTAATACCAATTAAAAGCGATGTAAAAGTATTTCCGGGACTAATATTAGGTTTAATGCCAATTAAAACTAGAAATAGTCCCGGAACTATTTTAGATCGCGTTTTCGAATAAGGCGGTGTAAGTACAAAGGTGAGCTGTGGGCTAAAAGAGCCACCTATTGGGTCCCGATAAACGCAAGGCGACATCGCGGCAGACCACAGCGAAGGTGGAGAGATGAGCTGGACAATTACCGGAGGGACTGGCCCACAATGGCCGAGGACAGACGTGTGTGCAAAAGGGAGAGGGAAGCCTTCGCCCAGCAGTGGGACATAATAGGCTAAAACTAACTAAACTAACTAACTAAGTACAAAGGTGGACTTAATGCCTTAGGCATTTTCTACCAGTTAACATTAGGTGGTGCAGAAACATAACATGACGAAAGACAAACAGAAAAGAGGAAAGTACAGTTATCCTCATCATCTTTTTTTTTACATTCTTCATGACCATTTTAGCCGAAAGACGTCCACAGTTGGACAAAGGCGTCCTCCAGGGGTTACCAGAACGACTGGTCCTAAGCGTCTCGCATCCATCGGATTCCCGTGACCCTCACCAGGTCATCATCAGTCCAACTCGTGGAAGGCTTTCCAATGCTACGGCTTTCGGTACTTGATTGCCATTCCTAACTATTCGTCCAATTCGACCATCTGTGTTGCGAGCCATGTATGCTGCCCACTGCCACTTAAGTTTGGCGATCTTTCAGGCTTTGTCGGGAACCTTGGTTTTCCTGCGAATATCCTGAGGAAAGTAAAGTAATAAATACATATTCAGATTCAGCAATGTTATCGAGAAAAACAAAGCCAGTGATGGTGCAACGGACTAAGTAAACCTGCTTACAAAATCTTGATCACACTATGGCGCCGATCCTCCAGGAACTCTCTACCTCCTAAGGTTCCAGAGCTACAGGATTTTTCGAAAGAGTTACTGAGGCCCTGAAATGCTAAGGGCAACTGAAGGAACACTGGTAGATTTACTCTCACTACAGCTACACCCATCAAAGCACACAACTCTTCCCATTTTTTTGATGATATCCCACCTCAAAACAAAAACAGTGCAAGTGTGAGTCGGACTCGCGCACTGAGGATTCCGTACAAACCTACATATGGAAACAGTTCAATTCCCGCATTCAGTTACAAAGATTTTTCCGAAACGCAATTTTTTTATTGTGATGTAACTACAAATTTACTGTTTTTCAGATTTATTCCTATACTTGAAATTTGGCATGAAGCAACATTCATGCCTTCAGGATTCTAAGTTAACGGGAAGTGCCCTATGAATTTTATTTCCCTTGAGAGTGTTGAAATGTATGCTTTTTTGCGACATAAACAGCCGTATCTTTTTTTTTTGTTAAATTAGAAGTTTGATTCTTTCACAACTTTAAAGGACCGCAGACTTAAGTCTATGGTTTTAATTTCACTAGATATCTCAACGCATTTCACGATAAAAGGTCTTGACAGACAAACAGACGGACAACAAAGTGATCCTGTAAGGTTTTTTTTATGGTAGGTAAAATCATCCAATGACAAATCCCGCCCTTGGACGGAGCGGGAAGTAGTGTCAGACTGACTAAAAACTGTGACTGACTAAAAACCTACCCCGTTCCTTCGTTGCCCATCGTGCCGGGGCCGGGTATTCCTTTCGGAAGCTGATCCATAACCCCAGCAGACTTCGACCCAGCCTGCCTGCAGCTAGCAGGCTGGGCCTCTACGGTTTGCTGACAGCTCTTTCGACGCGCGCCGTCGACGACTTGGGCTCGGTCGGTTACCGGACGATCGGACAGTCTGTTTTTTACGTACGGAACTCTAAAAAGAAGATTGCAACTTGTAAGTGGGGATATTCTTTACGCTATTGCTTATAAAAAACGTATTGGACTGCTTGTTCGTAACGATTCTCTTTTATTAAGCTAATCATTTGTTTGATCTATCGCTACACTACACAAGTCACTATTACACAGCTAACTTGACTAATGACAGGACACAAATGGTGTAGTCGCGCTAGGAACCTAGGGCACTGTAAATATGCCCGTAACGCCTGATAAAAGTGTTTTGGTGCCGCCCTGTCAACGTCAACCGTTGCCGAGATAGGCACACAGGCGGCATCATGCCCTCATCATCGCCTCCATACAGACTGCTTGCACGTCTGCAGTTTTTTTTTTTTCATAATATATTTTAACAGATTTACTCAGTTTTTTGTGTCATATCTTTCCTCTTGTCCATAGGAATGAAATCTCCAATATTAATTTTATTTATAAAGTGCCTAGTAAAACGTTAAGTGCAAACCGTAGAACGGCTACTTGAACTGAGAATCTCTTCTCTAAATCTATTCTCTTCACTTTATGCATCTCAAAGTTCTCATCTCCACACAGTATTACAGGTCTTATCACAGATTTGTAGAATAAAATAAACTTTATTGTACACCAAAAAGGAAACACAACTTATACATAAAATAAAAAAAAAACTCTAATTATTTTTTTGAAGCGTACCCGTACAGTTATATGGTGTTTCTTTTTTATGGCAAATGAGCAATTTGAACCGTGCCTTAGCTTCTGCGCGAACGAAATAGGTGCATTGTCTGAATTTCGGTCTAAGCAGCTATTTCCAAAACCAAACACTTTTAAATGCACATGCAATTTCATTTCGGAAATAGGTGTTAATATGACTTTATTATTGATTTTCCTGTGCATATCAAATCGATATCTCCAAAGCATAGAGTCGTAACTTATTTTT
The DNA here is from genome assembly GCA_958295575.1 of Leucania comma. Lineage (NCBI taxonomy): Eukaryota > Metazoa > Arthropoda > Insecta > Lepidoptera > Noctuidae > Leucania > Leucania comma. The sequence goes on along the minus strand of OY282480.1, from coordinate 11,046,663 downwards.
TGATTAAATTTGTATTACAAAAATGTAAAATCAATATTATTATTTCTTATTACATTCAGCGTCTCCTACTATGACCTTAAACGCAAGAACATTGGTTAAAAGTGTTTTACGAATTACTTGTATCGTTAATAATTAGAAAATCAAACTTTCCTGAAAAATGCACTTTTTGCCTTACTACCCTAAGTGCGAGAGGTGTCGAAATATTTGCACGCATGTAAGTGCACGCGTTCTTGTAAAATTGCTATGCACGGACCAGGACAATAGTCACAAAGCTATCTTTATCTATATCGACAGTAACATTAATTATAAGGTATTTAGGCCTAGCCTCGGGAATCCCTAGAGATTGTATATTGTGTTGTGGTCCGGTAGACCCGGTATCATTTGATTAACGGTGCTGTAAATTCCGTGTTTTCTATGCAAAACAGGAGAAGTCCGCGTAGATAGTAAATGACACAATGTTTATCATATTTAACTATGAAGCATTATTTAGGCAAGCCATAATTATAGCGATAAGTAATATTTTTGAGAAGTGACTGGAAAGCGGTCATGGCGTCCTCACCTTCCGCATGTTGCAAGTTCTCACCGGACATGGTAAGTAGAGAGGTTCCTGTACCGGATTTGTGCAGAAGAAACGCCCGGGTGTCACCATAGTACGGACTTTCCAGAGGACACGGTGGATGATCGGCGACAACGACTTCTCGCGTCGAGTCCTGGTACAGGCCATGGTCTAGATCTAGGAGAGGAAACAGGAAGGAGGTGGGCGCACGCGTGGGGAACGGCCTTCCTCACGCTCCAGCCGTCCCAACCTCGGTTCGGATCCCACAGTAGGCGTGAGCTTGCGCACGGCTAGCAATGGATAGAGCGCCTTCCGAACTGAAACCGAGTCGTCGACAGCGTGTAATGAAGGTAATTATGTCAGCCAAACCGTAGTGGTCCAGCAGGGTCGCCTATGGGACTAAGAGTTCGCTTCTGAAATGAAAACTCGGCGTTTGAACTTGACCACCACGAACGCAGAGGTTAGCGGAGGCGGAAGTAGAAAAAACAAGGTTTGGTGATTCTTCAGTAAACAGTTGCTCTGTTGATAATAATAACTGTCGGCGTCAAATCTTTATGATATCACTCAATTAAATGTATTAACTAAAGATAAATGAGTAGACCTCTGCTGAAACCCCGCTAAAATCATGCAGAGGCTGATGCGGAAGCGAAGATCCGAGGTAAGGTTTCTTGTAGATTTTTTGTATTAATTTTAATCGCCAATCTCTTGGCTAAAAACATTAGCAACGATGCATGATGATTCGAAAAATGTGTCACTAATATGCCAGTTTTAAATAATTTTTAGTTTATTTATTTTAAATAATAAGTAATATCAAATTACGGTGATAAAATAAAATAAAAACTCGACCTTGATCTTTCTTTTTATGAGCCAATAAAGATATATTATTAAGATCAAGTAAACTTTAATTTTTTTTTACTTTTTTTTTTTGAACGTCGATATTTTTAGTATGTCTTTTGTACATACAACTGTCAACTGCGGATAGTTATTGTGGATTGGTAGACAGACGTGATAAGCTTTATTCTTAAATACGTTGATGATGATGTGTAAAGAAGCATTACCTTTTGGGTGCAATTATTCGTTGGTGCCTATCTTTATAATCGTGCAGTATCTACAATTAATCATCTTTTAAAGGTAACGTGCTGGCGGGTAAGAGAAGAGAGTTAAATTCCTCACAATCAATTCGGCTGTATGCCTTGTCGAGGTTCCATATTCGCTACACGCCCGCTGAGCGAAAAACACAGAGACAAAAAGTCTTACACTTGTTGTTCGTTGACCTCAAAAATCCGTACAATATTATGGTGCCTCGTGAAGTTGCTAATAATTCGGATACACAACTTAGTACATTAAAAAAAAAGCATGGGGAAAAAGGCATTACCAAAACTATTTTAAGGTGAATTTGAGGCGGTAACTCCGGATAGTAAAGACCAACGGCGAGATAATTGTGAATAAAATTATTATAAGGTCTACATAGGTCCCCATGATATATACCACGGAAATAATTTACTTTGTTTTATCAAATCAAGCTAATGGAGAGTCTAGGTTTCGCAAAAAAATCCTCATAATTTGCGTTGAGGAGGCCAAGAACAGTCGTTGTATGTAGAATACTGATATTTAGCTGCATTCGGTTAGACTGGAAGTCAAAGTTTGGCAAAGCTAGGTTAATTTATTGATCCTGAGAATTCTATCATGATTCCAAAATCCAACAGTTGAGTTTTATTGCTATGTCAGTCGCTGACCTATCTTTTGTGAAACGAAACGAGTTCAAAATGTTCCAACAACATCAACAATGATTCATTCTATTCTATTCTTTATTGTAAACACAACTTTCATAAAACAAACAAAATAGGAGAACTAATAAACACAGGCAAGCTTTATTATTCCTTCTTATTGCTTACAGCAAATCTTATATCAATCGGAGAGAATATTTTGCACTTGAGAATAATAAAAAATTCTAAAATATACTAAACAAATATGTGGACAGTACACAATAAATAATATCTTATACATAAATATTTATGGGTCATGTTGACAGCAAAAAAAATCCCTCATCCTCCCAATGAAAACTTCCAACGAAGGGCTAGCCGTCAATGTGTTCATTGATTATCGGAAAATACCACTGTATACATCCTTATTTTTAGTATAATTATGCAAAACCCGAAACATTTTTATGTAAAGAATCTATGTACAAAATTTCATAACTGTATCATGAAAAATCACAAAGTTTTATGCTTGTTGTGTTACCTGGTTGTTCACACAAGCACATGGTCACCGGGCCGTTCGGGTGACTGAGGGGTTGTTTTACTGCCGCACCCAGCTGCACGCTGGACCTAATACCCGCAATGGCCTGCTGTGGCCTGTTTTGTACCTAGTATCGGTGGTGTCCAAATTGTGACCATTTTTAAATAACTTTGGGAAAAAATATAGCATGGTGTAAAAATTATTAGAATCGATTCAGTTACTGATTCTGAACAAACTATATTCAGGTTTCGCATATATACAAAAAGTAATGTTGTATACCGTGATGAATATGCTTGTTAGGACAGAATCAATTATTTTTATTGTAACAATGGAAATAGGCTTGGTATATCTTTATTGAAATTACCTTTTTCTACAAGCAAGTCTACGAGTAAAATTATGAAGGAAGAGATTTCGAACTATTGGAATGTTAATGACTGAAAAAATGTTTGACATGCTTTCTCGTTAGTTTGTAGTTTCACATATCTGTGGTAGTTTCTTTGCTTATTACTTTCCGCACAGCTGCAATGCTGGACAGATAAAATCTAGCAATGCAGCTTCATAAGAACCAATACAAAATCCTTACCTACATTTATAAAATTTATTGGTTATAATACTGCAACATAAATCTTATTTTATTTATTACTTTTTAATAATGCCTAAGGAAGATACGAAGATACTAACATTCTAATTAAACAAACTTGTTTTTAAAAAGGTTTTCCCCAATTTCATTTATGCTTCATTCTTTAATTGAGGTTGCGGAAAAAGTACATTCATCTTGAACAGGTTTTTGAGAACAAAATATGTTATAGAAAAAAAACCCTAACTTGCTCGCAATAAATAGCATAGTAACATTAACGTGTTGTGTAAACCCTATGTGAGAAAAACCAAATTATTAAACAATAAAATACTTTATAATTATATTATAATATATATTCCTTTTATATATAAAAATAAATTGATGTTAATTAGTGATCGATTTTAATCTCTTTTGTTTTGTTCACTTTAATATACCTATAGGTAGTTTATAAGAAAAAAAACAGTTGAATAATTTAAAATTGATTAAAAGGTGAGAAGTAGAAGATAAAAAGTATTCAAATGGGCAATAGAAAGGGCCCTCTATACTCGGAGTTTCCTTACGTGATGGAATCAAGAATGAAGATGTCGTCAGAAGAGCCAGAGTTACGACATACGCCGGAACAATAACCAAACTTGAAGATCCAGCGTTGGTAGGCTACACGGCCCACAAGGTAGATCAATGCGGTCATCGACATCACCATCATCATAGGTCAGGGTCGCAGGAATCCGATGGATGCGAGTCGTACAGACCCGGTCGTTGTGACGACACTTGGGATAGGCTTACGTCCAGCAGTAAGTAGACATCTTTCGGCTGAATGATGATGAAAGTAGTTGTACAGTCATTGAGGAACAGTACCTAAGGGCGCCTACAAATTAGCTGCAAAGTGCCGCACGAAAAACGCGCGATTGCCGCGCTACAACCGCCCTGCGGCCGCGCGTTACTTATTTATGTGAAAAAAAAAACAAAGGAGCGTGGCGGCAGTGCTGCCCTCACGCGGCACGTTGCGGCTAATTTAAAGGCGCCCTAAACGTCTGACACTGCCTCTCGTTCCACCCGAAATGAGAGAAGTCAAATGATATTTTTCTTATTTCACAGAAAAAAAAATGCCTTTGCAAAACTTCTGTTCTCTAAGTAAAATAATAAGATAAGAAATCGCATACTTAAGTGCACTTACTCACATATTTGCTATGATTTTCCCGGTAAACGTTAAGAGTACTTAACTATGCCATAGTAATTGAGTAAAACGATACATATAAAACGCAGTGTGAGATGCCCTCCTCGACCTTATATGTGTATATAAGTGTTTCCCGTGAGATCTAAGCCCCATAGTTCTACAAGTATAGCCACGATGAACACGGTAAGTACGAGTACGTTTACTTAGTCCCAAGTATTTTTAATACAGTACTTCAATTTACACGCAGTAGATTCTTGCTAATAAATATCCAAGTTCAATAGCCTCATAAGAAGGTTCCCTTTTGGTCTCATCAATTGGCGTTTGATAGATAGCATGTTCTATGCTCCCCATGATCTCCAAGTTGGCAATTCTTCTTCTTAGCGTGTCGATGGCAAAATTAGTTAAAATCCTTGCCTGGCTTAGTATTTGGCCACGGCAATGCCGTCCAATGAAGCTGTCATTAGGTTCCTTCGTGAACAGTTAATAGAACACGTGATGCAAGATGGAAGGTGGGACGTGGTCTGCGGGGAGACACAGCACAAACACTTGGCACTTAGAGCATGCCATCAAAATTACTAGTATCACCTCTTACTGCTGCAACTAAGATCGACTCTTCACAAATGCAATCCTCAACGGTTGAAGAAAGCTTAATTTTAATAGCTGAACTTGATCTTGACTATGAACTAAAACTTCAACCAGAATGCGTACACGCCTGGTGGTGGTCTTGACCGGCTTTGCAGAGCAACTAATAATTTAAATTAGCCATTATTCCGTGCTTTCGAAATTGGTATTAGAATTCAAAGAAGCTCAAAATCGGTCCCTTTTTTTGTAAGGTTTACGTATGGAACTTGCGCAAATATTTAGTGCCCTTATACGTGAACTACCTGCGTATATTTTCTCCTTCACTGTCGAATTGATTCAAAGGTTTTCTGCAAAAAATCATTTTTAGCGATAAGACCGCCATTGATACACCATAATTATTATAAAGCTTACTGTATTTTTTTATGGTGTACAATACATAGTATGATCTGTCTGTCTATATCTGTGTGACATCTATTTGTACAGAAATTATACGTTATACATTTTGTAAAATATAATTAATAACAAATCCATTATTAAACGTAATTAAATCTGCAAAAATACTACATAATAAGAAAGAATCAAAATTTCTAACAGTTCTGCATATAAAACGCTTGCTTTTATTAAAAAAATATTTAAGTTATTGTTTATTGTAAGTTATTTTATTTGCCTAAATTGTGTTTCTTTAAATTCCAGTTCACTATTTTCGCACTGGTGATCTGCGCTATCTTCGCTATGGCGAGCGCTTCGCCGAATCCAGCAGCTGAGATGGAAGTGGAAGGCCTGGCCCCAGAGGCCATCCCTGTAGACGACATGCTGGAGGGGGCGGAGTCCCGGGGCTACGGCTACAACAGGCGCGGGGGCGGCGGCGGCCATTATGGACACCACCACCACCATCACGGACACTACGGCCACGGACGTTGAAACTGACTAAAATTTTGAGTTTTTCCTTATGAAATCATGTACTAAATCTGTATGCTAACTAATTTTTTGTAATAAATGAAATTATTTTTGAATTTAACGTTGTTGTATCAGTCTTTGATTTTAAAAAAATCTTCAATTGTTACCTTCCCGCTCAAATGGCTGAACTTGGCACACGTAACACGGGTAGATCATGGCCTGATTAGCCCTCAAATTTTCTACTTTACACACATATCTTCGACTGGCCTGTTGGACTAGTGGTTAGTGGCTGACTGCTATAACGGAGATCGTGGGTTCGATTCCCACCCAGGGCAAATGTTTTTGTGATGAGCATGATCATTTAATATAATATAATAATATTCTACAACTACCACACAACGCCGTCTCATCGCACAAACATTTGTCCTGGATGGAAATCGAACCCACGACCTCTGGCATGGCAGTCAGAGTCACTAAACACTAGACTAACAGGCGCAGTCATTTGTTCTGTGTCGGGGTGCAATTTATCTATAATATGTGTTTTTAAAATATAACACAAGCTCTGCTTAACTTGGGACTAGATGGCACTGTGTGATATTAAAATTTGTGAAAAAAAAAAAAATTAAACATTGAAACTTGATTTGGTGTTTTAAACTGAACTGTTAAGGGGTTGGAGCTACATAGGATGTAAAGCTTCATCCTTCTTTCTCGTTCGCACGCCTGACATTTTAACAGATCATGGTAAGGCCTAGTGACCCTGACCATAAGTGCTCGATTACGGAGACGCGGCGCTTTGCGCGGCGCGTCGGGCGGTCCGTCATACATTTCCATATGTTTGTGTTTGCGCGAGCAATGACGCGGCCCGCTGCTGCAATGTACGACGAAACGCCTAACGCGCCGCGTCTCCGTAAACACGGCCTTAATGTGCGATGCGAATCAATTCGCTAGTTCTTGCGAAGAAACTCTCATAAAAAAATTATGTTACTACTTGTCAGTGTTAACTATTACCAAAGGTCGTAAACCTAAGCAGGATCTTGTTAAAGCACAAAAAAAATGCCTTATGACTTATATCAATATTTTTACAAGAAATGTTGTAAAAAATTGCCATTATAAAAGGTGAAGCAAAAAAGGGTTGCGTTCCTTTTCCTCAAAAATATAAAACAAGTGAGCACTTGTTTTATATTGTGCAAGAGACACTTTCAAACCAACTTTTTTTTTGTGAAATTCTTGGGCCTTTCCATGACGCTTTAAAACATCAGGCGTGAGAGCGAGAAAGAAGAGATGGCACCATACACCCTATATATACACCGTTAAATTTTGGTCGTTTTAATCCCGTGGTGAGTCGATTCGGTACATGAAACACTATCGATTTGTAAAGATAAAATTAAAAAAAAAGTGCTTTTTTTCTAAAAGTTGAGGTAATATACGCTTGTACGAAATTATTTTTTTTAATTAAACGAGTCAATGACCTTGTAGGTAGTTGTCGGTCGTTGTGTACTAACTACCTACAGTTCATTGGCCTCGCTCAGCTGACGTTTACTTAAAGAAATTAATTTATTTCGTACATGCGTAAATTAATTCGAGTTTTAAAAAAAGTACTTTATTTTTTAATTTTCTCTTTACAAATCGATAGTGTTTCATGTACCTAATCGACCCTCCGCGGGATTAAATGACCAAAATTTAACGGTGTATAACTCCATCCTTTTAACAACTCAGTTTAGGTCGTCAAATGGGTCGTGATAAGAGCTCATGATTACGCCTATGATCGCTTAATGAACTAGTATGAAAAATGTAAAAGTCAAAAATAAGATAATTTACTTATAGTACGTGGCAAATAAGTAGAACCATCTGCTCTGGTTTCGCGCAGCCTTCCCCTTCGATTGGGATCCGAAAATCGGTTACTGCGCATTCAAGGTCGACCGCAATAATAGTTCAACTAAGGATTATTAACCCGTTTTGGGGTCTCAATCCAGGTGGGAGGCTGCTCATGGCCTTGCGGATGGTTCAGCTTATTTGCCGCTTACTATACATTTAAGTTATACTTTTATTACTTTATAGTCTTTCATGTTTCTATTTATCTGTAATCATTATATCAGGCAAAAAATGTCCACTGCTGGACGTATGACTCCTCTAAGGCCGTGTTTAGGGACACGCGGCGCGTCGCGCGGCGCGTTAGGCGTTTCGTCTTACGTTGCAGCAGCAGGCCGCGTCATCGCTCGCGCAAACACAAACATAATAATTGGCAATGTGCGACGACCGCCCGACGCGCCGAGCAACACGCCACGTTTCCGTAATAAATCGAACACTAGGTGTCGTCACAACGACCAGTCCTTTTTCTTTTCGCATTATCGGATAAACTACACTCTATTTATTCTATAATATTCTAATATTATTCTATACTAAACTGAAGAGTTTTGAACGTGCTTACCGCAAAACTACTGGTCCTAATTGAAAAATTCTTTTAGTGTTGGATAACCAATTTATTAAGGAAAGCTATAGTGTATGTAACGCGAATAGAACAGTAACCAAAGACCGAGGTCACAGCTGTATCAGCTGAATGTCATGGACGAGGTCAGTGTGTCCCAGAAGTGTCCAGAGATTCGCAGAGCAAAAACATTGCTGTACGAATCACTACACATGGCTGACCGAATGCCGTTCCGTAGTAGGGATGAAAGAGGAAAGACGAGTCTCCAGGACATTATAAAAGTGCTGAGACCGACCCAGATGATGTGCCGATTTTTGTAGAGAAGGATTTAACGCAAGATGCCCCCATCACATTCGTCCACATCGACGTCACCAGACAGCTGCGAGATTTACGTACCGAGATAGCTATGCAATACGGTACAGTAGGTCACATGAGCTAACTACCAACGTCAACACCAGTCATGGCGCGTGGAATGCATCGCAGATTCACTGCAACTGACGCACAATGCACCACGCCCTCCCCGCATCCCCCGCTATCGTTCTTGCTACTCCAGCAAAAAATCAGCAGTCGTCATAACAAGTGAGGGTTACCCTTGCGATCACGTTCGAAGCTCTTTACCAGCGGCAACAAGTCAAGGATGCCTATGAAGAAGAAGTTCGGATGGTTATTATGAAGAAGCGTGCTTGTCGCAATCAGTCTGGAGTATTAACAGGTCGTGAAGTAGGTACATAAAGATAAAGACCAAGTTTATCCTGAGAGTTGAAAGGTTGGAGTCGCTTCGGTGCTTTCGTGGAAGACTAGACTAGACTACATGACACGACTCAGCGCAATACGTCGCTGATACAACGTAGTTTTTATTAAATAGATAAAATATAATTAATATATAACCATATCATGTTCAGCGGGCGTAAGATGACATAGGGGTAAAGCTGCTTCAAGAGCAATTATTAGAGGGTACGGTAGGAGTCGATACGGCCAGACTACGAGCTGTGTCGCAACCTGAGTCTGGGGCGTGGTTACAGGCGATTCCTTAGCCTCACATGGTCACTCTACTCGACAATGACTCTTTGCGTGTGGCGGTGGCTCTCCGCCTGGGCTGTAAGGTGTGCGAACCTCATACATGCACCTGCGGTTCCATGGTGGAGGCCGATGGCCATCACGCACTAAGCTGTCGGCGCTGCACGGGAAGGTTTCAGCGTCACCATGCCAGGAATGACATAGTTCGTAGAGCCCTTATATCGGCAAACGTTCCCTGCTTGAGCCTTCAGGTCGTAGTAGGTCTGATGGTAAGAGGCCGGATGGACTGACTTTGGTGCCGGAAACGGAAAGTGCCTGATCTGGGACGCAACTGTCGCCGCCAGTCACCTTAGTCGCACCATGCATACTGCCTCTGCCGCTGCTGAAGACGCCTGCCTTAAAAAAGGCTAAAATATGCTTGCTTGGAGCGGCTTTACCATTTTGTGCCGGTAGCTGTGGAAACTCTGGGTAGTTGGGGTACGGAAGCAAAGTATTTTGTAAGGAATTTGAGCCGTAGGCTCGAGGAGGCTACTCGTACGGGTGACTCCCGGTCTAGGTCTTTCTTGGTGCAAAGGTAGGCCATCGCTATTCTGCGAGATAATGCGGCGAGTATTATGGGCACTTTTGCACCATACGATCAAGGGCGGGTTATTTATTGACATTTGACATATTTTTATTTTTTTTTGTCTATTTTTTCAATTTATTTAATTTATCAAAACTGTTGGTCTACTATATATTATATTATTAAATACAATAATAATTGTTAATATATTAACTTTAAAATTACGATATGTATAATGTCTAAGGACCTACGAGGCTACTAGCCTAAAAATAAAGAGTTATTATTATTGCTTATTTATTATATATTATTAAAGATACGGCTGAAAATGCAGGGGACAGCTAATCTGGATAAACTGCGCTTAGTCCAGTTAATTGCTCTTGTATGATAAAAAATAACAATTAAACCTGTATGGTTTTAAGTTAATATATTTTGACACAAGTGAGCGATGTTTGCCATTAAAAATATAATAATCTTTTCTTTTTCAAGAAATTATTCCTGTATTTTAATATTCTTAAGACAGTAGTCAATGGCAATCAATTATTCACTGGTTTCCCTTCAAAACGCATAAATCTTTCGCCTTTTATTATTAGCCTCTTAATAAGACTCCCACCTCATTATCAGTTAAAAAAAGGTGTAAATTGTATTATTATTTCTTGTAAATATTATACTTAGCCTTTTGCTTTCATAATAAAAATAAAGAAACCCTCAATAAATGAATTTGGAATATTAGGTTTACTATTGGGGTGCCAATCGGAGAATGAAAAATAAAGCTTTTCAAACAGTTTAATACGATATCTTATATAAAGTAAAGAGGAATATTTTGGGAGTCTGAAATGTGTTTTTATTTTTTTAAAAATACCAAAATATTTTTTTATTATTTGAGAAAATAGACAAAAAATTCATTAATCCGCTCCTTATCTCCGAAACTATAGAGTCTAAGGGCGGGTTTCTGAATTGAGTATTTTGAGTTAAGATTGTCTCAAACCATACTTAAATGCCAAATTTTGACAGTTTTACAGGCTAAAGTAAAGTTTGAGTAATTCTCAACTGCAAATGCTTAAATCAGAAATCGGGGGTTAAACTTATAAAAAAAATACAGAAAATAATTCCTTACTTATTTAGATTGTAGAAAAATCTATAAGAACACTTTTTTTTAATATGTGATTCGTTCCAAACTATTTGCATGCGAGTCAGACACGCATTTGGCCGCTTTTTTCAATGTATATGTAATTAAGAAAGTTTTTTGTAAGTTTACCTCAAATATGTACGTCAGCATAGTAAAACATTGTTAGGAAACTAGGACGCATTGATAAATAATAATTTACCTACATAAGTCTAAAATCATAGAGAAATCCCGGCGATTAATACGTCTTCTTTCGCTGTTTGACATGAGGCCTTTGAGACAGTAACAGTGGTATTTTTAAGTATTATAAACAAACTATAAACAGTAACTAGTTCCAGCATAACTAAATAAAAATTAATAAAGTAAAACCAGTTTATAAAACGGTAAATAATTTCCAAAAAATACGATTGATTGAGGTACCTACTACAAGAGGACTATTGACCTCTCAATCGTGGCCGCTGTAAAGATTTTGACTTCTCGTTTATTTTCCCGTTGTGTGTCAACAGTTTTGTATAAAAGATCCTGCTGGGTCAAACATAACACTGTACAAGATTAGCTGTTATAATGAGAACCGTGAGTACTACTTCTAATTCAAATAGCATTTTTTTTTTATTATGTACATTTATCAACACTCATTCACTCAATAATCATTTAAATAGTTTTCCAAATTAATAATACAAGCTATATTATTATTAAATATAGATATAATAATTGTATAACTCTATTATTAATTATACATAAAATAATTATACTTAAAGGCTAAATGAAAATATCCCAATGTTACTAGGGAATTAATTTAGATTTATTATTAATGCATAAATAATTATTTTTTGCTTACAATTCATATTCATATTTTTTCTTTCTCATGAAGAAAGTTAAATTATGATTTTACAAAGTTAGGAGTGTAGTACTTATCTTATCTATTTTATATACATATATAGATATAAAATCACATTAAAAACGTTCATGTTTGTTGAAAATGCTTAAGTTCTCGATAAAAATACCAAAATCACTATATGATTGCCTATAATATTTGAGGAGTTCCCTCGATTAGATCCTCATGGATCCAATCATCAAAAATGGATTTTGAAAAAAATGAGATCAATCTGTAATACCCTTTAAGGAAAAAAAAATTGCAATTGATCCATAAACGACCGAGTTATCCGCGAACAAACATAAAAAAAGCTTATAAACAGTCGAATTGAGAAACCACCTTTTTTTTAAAGGCGGGTAAAAACTGGTTAAGTCTAATCTTATACAAACCTACGGAAGTCAAGTAACCTCGCTTTAGTTTATATAATAATTTTCTATAAAAAATACATTCTAACTAGTGCTTATATTCCCTTTTTACAATAAATGTAAGCACTAATATTATATAAAAAAATAAAACAAATTATTTCTAAAAACAAACATGATCAGACATTATTTCAATAAAATAAGCTTTTAGCTCTAGGCTTATCAAAGTTCTGCGGATAATAACATCAACCGAATATTCATATATTTTCTGCCTAAACGTGTAATAGCTTATTGTTGTGTATTCCATAAAGTTTTCGCATATATTTCTGAGTATTCCACTAAAAATTTAGGTAGTTTATTAATAATGATGACATAAAATAAAATAAGTACCTGACATAATTTACCTATACTTTGACATAATAAATATACATACAAAATTATAAACGTTAGGTCTACAATAATATTGAATTCCGAGAATTGCTACTTCGCCCTCTTCCTCTCTCTTAATTTTGCTGTGCCCGATAGGGTCCATATTGATCTATGCCAATTTTTAATACCATCTATGTATACATACGGACTGCAATAATGTATTGAGTACTAAGTAACAGAGTTCAATAACATGTTCCATTATAAAATAAAACAACTCGAGAGCAAGTCAGGTGGCTCTCGAATCTGGTAGGTACAGACGCGAGCACATCAACCTACCTAAATCTGTCAAATTTCTGTAATAGATTTTCAACCTTATCACAATACAGGAAGGTTAATGTTCGATTGGTAAAATTTGACAGATTGGGGTAGATTGACGTGCTAGCGTCTGTACTAAAACTTCTTGCGAGTCACATGGCAAAATTGTTAACGATCCAATTCGTATTAAATCGTATTATATTATTTCATACTGCATGCGGATTCAAACCATATATTTTCTGAGTTCCACACAATTCTATCTTTATATTTATAAATAATTCTAATGTACACATGTAACTGTCCACTAACACCTCCTAAACGATTCGACCGATTTGAATGAAATTTTGTTTGTATACTTATTTTTGTGGGTTCCTGGATGGTTCGGAAACACAATTGTTCTCGTTAGGTGCCGCTGCTTTCGGGTTTTCAATTTATTTTTTTACCAAATGCTTTCGGGCAAGATAACTTCTGCTGGGAACGCTAGTAGAAAAATTATATTCTCAACACAAAAACTATATTTATTTTGGGTTCAATTCAATGCTGTAGGATACATATATTCTCAACGCGATAGCTATAAATTAACAATGTAACAGCATAAATTGCTCTGCCTCAAAAGTGGTCCAAAAGAACTTTGAACGACTTTCGAGGATTGAATCCATTTAAGTGGAAAAAAATGTTTAATTTCATAAATTAACTAGATATACGTATAAGTATAATCCGCTGACTAACGGCCAAGCAAACGGTTAAATTATAAAACATGTATTTTGCTTAAATTATTTAATTTTAATTTCTAATAATAATCTAAACTTTGATGACATGTTACGCATAAAGAATTAATTTATTCTAGCGCACCCCAACACGGACAGGTTAGGTTAGAAGGCTAAGGTGGAAGCGGAACGGAGGTCTTAATGATGTATATGTATATTAACTAGGTAAAGTGGAGATAATACTTTAAGTCAAATACTACACTTTAACGGATTGTACCCGGTAATTTGCAAATTATCTAATTAATGCGCATACTAATTCTAACGGAAACATGTTGTTACAAATCTGTAGCATTTGCACAAAAAAATAGATATTAAACAACAACTGCATAGTTGATAAAAGGTCTGCATAAAAGTTTTATTAGTCGTTCGTGACTGTATCCAATAAAACTATAGAATTGGATTCAAACGATTTTATTTTAATCAGTCGACCCGGTAATAAAACTCTTTCATTTTTATTTCAGTTCGCATTGTTCGCCCTGTTTGTGTGTGCCGTTTTGGCTTTGATGACGTCAGTGGAGGGTGCGCCTTCGGTTGACCTCGACACTGCCGAGAGTGGCGGCTACGGCTACGGCGGCGGTCATCACTACGGCGGTGGTCACCACGGTGGCGGCCACCACTACGGCGGCGGTCACCACTACGGCGGCGGTCACCACGGTGGCAGTCACCACGGTGGTGGCGGTCACCACGGGCATCATTAGGGATAAACCAATCACATAAATGTTTTACACATAGTATTAAACACTTTAACTCGTTCGTACGTAAAATAAATTATTTATTTAGATGCATTAGAGGATCTAAACCAGTGATGTTACATCAGTGATTGAGAAAAAAAGTAAAAAATGTAGAGGATTGTGATCTGTCCTTTACAATTTGACATTTTGACAATCTCTATCGTTGATAAATTGACACTGTAAAGGGCCTCTTGAGAAAATGGCAGGTCGTTCACTCGACATCTAAAGACAAGACTGAACCACACTTGCCCAAAGAAGTGAAAAATGGAAATAAAAATCCCTGACGTGGAAAAAGAATTTTCATCGATTTTTGTTAGTGTCTGTATGACTGCGCTGTACTTCTAAACTACACAACGGTTATCGATGATTCAAAAGTTTCAGTGCCGGGTTCATAGTAAATTCATATTAAATTTTCAAAAATAAAAGGTGATAAAAACCGTGAGAGAAATCCTGCGTAAGCCACAAGTATTTATATTATGTAATAAAAATAATAATATTGACACAAACTGTTTTTTTTTTTTGCATATCGGATTAGCAAACCAGTTGCACTTTTGACCTTCAGTAAAAAAAGTCACACCCATACAAGTCTAACACACCCCCATATATCGTATTCCGTAAAAACAACCGGTTTTATTCTGTTAACATCTAAAAACTTAGGTGAATGGAAGTGGACTGGCAGCTCACTTCATCAAAGTTTGCATGGTGAAATATTTTTCAGAATAGAACTACAAAGGGATGTTGAAATGACTTGCAAATGTATTTTTTTTTAATTTAGTCTATTGTGTGTCCCACAGCTGGGCAAAGGCCTCCCTCAAACTTCCCTGTCCAAGGCGATCTCTGGTCAAGTTGGCCACGCAAACATCGACCTCTCTCAGGCGTCCAGTGAGTGACAATCCTCATCCTCATCCTCATGACAATCCTCATCCTCATCCATCTGTCCGGGTGTTTTCATGGCCAGCCTACTACCACTTCAGCCTGGTTGTATAAAAACTTACTTTTATACCGTAGAAGGGAATATAAGAATGCTAAAAAAAATTGTAAATGTAAAGTATGTGTGCTGAATTAATTATTAAAAATATCGAAAATATTTATAGGCGACCGCCCTTCATCACCTGAATAGGCCATTTAATTGTCTTCAAGGTCTTTACAGAATTTCATCGGAACAGCGATTCGTCAATACGTGGTGCGCCCGCTGTTGACGTTCAGAACAACTGCCAAAGAGTATAATAAATGACAACTGCCATTCAACATGGCCGCGCTGACCATCGCCTCGATGCTCCGCCAGACTGACAGCAGAAAAATCTCGTTCCGAAGTAGTTCTTATGCGCCGTCATATTTAAAATAATGCCCAGTATCTTGTTATTGGCAAAATTGTGGTGACTCTTCCATAAAGGCCATTTAAAAGTTTAAGTTGAAGTTGAAGTGTCACTGCAAACGCCACTCGGAGCGCATTATGTCATGGTATGAGAAAAACCCCGCGACAAATCGTCAAACTGTAATTTTTTGTCAATTTCGATTGATCTTTGATACCTTTGACCAAGGATCTTATATATCCCAGACCTTTGACTCACAGTATGAAAGTAGTAATTAAGATCACGTGACAGTTTGAAATAATGCCTAAAAACGAACTAAATAAATCTTTTTTTTATTTGAAATGAATGCTCAAAATTCATCAAGCACATGTTGGATTATGTATGGAGTACCCACTGTTCTTTTCATTGGGACTGATCTGCCAGATACCAACTTGCCAGTAACGAGCCAAGAGGATTACTGGTAAATATCCAATAATCTTTTATACAAAAATCACAGTGACGCGTAGTTAATTTTGCCATTAGGTATATGAAATTATTACACGGAAATTAATTACAACGGTTGTCAACAACCAATTACAGTAACTAAACAAAATTATAAACAACACATGGAGTACGTCCATTGCTCCCTCTCAAAGTACTTCTGACATGCCAATAAAATAATCTTCCATACATCTGCAAACAGATCGTTAGTTTGATTGGAATCCAAGAAACCATTTATTGCAACCAAAGTGCGAGGTATTGGAGACTGAGCACGGGCAATAGTGTGGCACTGAGGTACAGCAAACATCCTGTGCTTTTTACCGCAGCACACGTAGATCCACAACTACCAAACTTGTTCATACAAAAATAGACTCTAAACATCGGAATTAAGGCCTATAGTGGCGTGGATGTGAGAGGACACCGGTGTCCTCTGAGCTAGGACAGATTAATTATCTGGGACAAAGACACATGCCAGCACAGCAAGTAGGTTAGGCGCATCAATAGTGCCACCGAGCATCTTGCAGCCTATAGTGAGCTGATCTCGATCTCTTATATCCGAGACAACCCAACAAAAATTTGGTCGGATAGAGGTATGGGTAATAACCGTGCATCACAGGAACCTAGGAAAGGATTTTTGTACTTTTTCTAATTAAAGCGCATAAGTACTTTGGTGCGGGTTTTATCCACAAGAGCTGGATTCCAGCGTACTACGCATGAGTGTATTAAATAAATTTAATGGCGTGTTCTGTGCGAAAATCACGGCAATTACGTGAAACAAAACCCAACCTTTGGTACGAGAGCATTGCTACCGTGGCCATGGTCATGGAAGGTGAGCTTTCAGTCGAATGTGACTCCCAGGTCTATCATGTCTGTTGTTTTTGTGATGGTATTATTATCAAAATGGTATTCGTAATCAACTGGGTGCAGCATTCGACTGAAAGTCATAGCGAAGCATTTATACCCGTATTTATAAAGAAACAATTGCTTGTTACTAAGTAAAATCTCATTAAGTCATTACTAAAAGTTAAAAATCTTCATTCAAAATTTAAATTTTTACAAATTGTTACAGAAGTAGTTACTTTTACTCAAGTAATTAGTGTTACTTGTTTATAAATACGGGTGTAAGTACTATTAAATACCATCTTGTTATCTAAATGCCACTTGTGGTCCATGTCTTGTTGTAGTTACAAGCAGTCAGACCCGGAGTTTACTTCGAGGTAATATTTCAAGTCGTATATCTCAATGGACGACTTCTTGCATGACGCAGAACTTGAGGAAGATCTTTTATCATGTTAGGCCCCATAATGTGTCCGGAACGGAGTTTTAGATCGATAACAATGTAACTGTTTAAAAGTTGGCAAGTCTCAATCGTCGTAAGTATCTCATTATAGAGTCGTATGTCAAAAGATGTTTGGTTATAAAACTTTAAACAGTACCACATGAAAGGTAATACTTTAAACTAGTCTAAACCTGTCTGGAACCGGATCAATAGGTCCGCATTATGTCTGTCGCTTCTTTTACTATTTTTTTTTTTCGGCACTACATTTTATGCGCTTCAATACATTCATAGGTATACTTTGCATAAAACCATTGACAGCCAGAACTGGAATTAAATTAGTTGAGTGAATTTCAAAATATTAAGAGAATATCACATTTCTAGGGTTATGAACCTCAAAAGAAAAAAACGTAACCCATATAGGACAACTTTGTTGTCCGTCTGTCTGTCAAGACCCTTTATCACGGGAGTGCATGGAGGTACGAAGTCGAAATTAAAACCATATACTCAAATCTGCGATCCCTAGAACCTTTGTAAAAATGTAACTTCTAAATTAACGCAAAAACAAAGAAACTTAATTGGTAAACAGATGTACCATGTACATCAATATATTCCACCATAATATTATGTGTTTACTTAACCTTGTATATCTTCCTTGTAACTAGTTTATGTTTGTGTTTTTCTAACCATATTCTCTTCTTGATCAATAAACAATTTATTTTTTGTATTATTATTACCATTCATTTACTTCAAACAAACAAATTTACATTTTTCAACAGTAATATAAAAATACAAATACATTAAAGTATAAAAAATAGTAGCCCACCACTATCGAGAATAGAATCCAAGCTACCGGTAGTCACGGCTCCTGAGAGAGGAACCCCCAAACAATACACGTCGTGTCCAGGATTACTGCTTACTGCTTTCTGGACCAAGCCCTTGACCCAATTGCCAAACGCAGGCCTCCTCAGATGTTGGTCGAGGCTCTTAGCAATTAAACTATTGGCTGACATGACATGGGATCCCTCGGATTTCATAATCCCCCCTCACTTTTCAGTACATTTGTCCAAACAAATTTCCATTCTGATGACTCTACTGAAACTTTCAGTAACTCCATCAGTTGCAAGTTGTCGGAGGCAAAAAGTTTCAAATCATTCATGTCTTTACATGGCTGATTTAGGTGAGATATGACCTGACCAACTCTTCTCAACCGGTAGCCCTAGCACGAACCCTTCAACAAAGAGCTGAGAGGGTTCAAGTCTCGCCAAAACCACAGTGGACTCAGGCTATCGCCCTGGAATATGCCACGCTCGACCCTTATAGGTCCGCAACTCTCCCGGATTTTTCGATATCCCGGATAGTAACGGGCCGTCCCCCACTGCCCCATACATGACACCAGAAAGATGCGTAGAGTTGCATCAAATTCATACTACTCCAGCGGGAACACCCAAATACTCCGAAATATTTTATATTTCGAATTTCGATGTTCCGATTTTCAGATGTCCGAAAGTCATAATCTAAGAATTATAACGTCTATTATTAAAAATCACGAAATTTATTTTACCGAAAGTCGTAAATGCGATTTGTTAGTTTTCCGATTTTCATACGTTTGAAGAATCAAATGCTCGAAGGGTTCTCAGTCCGAAAAACGACATTCCAATTTTTAATACTTCGAATAAAGTAAAAATCAACATGCTAAGCTACATTTAGTGACAGAAACGAATCGCTGCAAAACCGACTTCACGCAGTCTTGTGATGGCAATTTAAAATAGGCATACAAATAATATAATCAGTCCAGTTAAAATAAAAATAATAGTACACGGAAGAAGCAAAATTAAGAGTATTAAGCGACATAATAATAAAAACAAGTTATTAGATATAATAATATAAAGTATGAGTGCATGACATTTTCGTTAATGGATTATGTCCATCGCATGCGCTGCACACTTGCACAGGCAGCGGGAATCCTATCTATATATCCTATCTACCTATCAGAGGTCGGCGGACTTCGAGGTCCCAAACTGGCCGGAGATCCTTTTCACCGTCGAAGAAGTGGTGATGTTATCGGTGGCGAGAAGGTTTTGTCGCTCGAGCTTGACGCAACTGCAGCGGCTGGACTCACGGCTGGCATCGGTCCGGTGGCTGCGAAGAACCCGAAGATGTTAAGTGTGTGTTTTAACAACATACCCGGCATCCTGATAGCATTTGACATTATTAGTCAGATGAGGGTGTTCAGGAAAATTCACACCACCAGTTGGTGCTACTTAGCCGGTGTTTTCCTTTACAAACGTAATCATAACGTTGACGTCTACGTTTGACGTTGACATTGGCGTCTAACTAATGTCAACAATATAGCGTTTTGAAAGGTGTCTGGATCTGACGCCTCAGTGCTGCCACCTGGGGCCAAGGGTTTAATTCTGAAAGCAAAACTCGGCCTTGGTATGAAAGGCAACGAAGGAATAGGAGTGGGTTTATAAAATTCTATGAGCACAAGCGTAGAGTAGCCAGCTTTTTGGTATTATATAGGATGCATTTCGCATGAATTGCATGACTTGATTCCGCCATCTCCGTTCTACTATCGCACAACCCGACGTACGGTGAATATCCACCCTTACGTTGTTAAAACTTCTACGGTCCGGACTAAACGTTTTGCCTCGTCGTTATACCACGTACATCGAAGGACTGGAACAGTTTGCCTACTGCGGTCTTCCCGTCCGATTATAATTTTGTTGTCTTCAAGGCTATAGTGAATAGGCTCTTAATAAACTAAGTCTCCTCACCATCAACGATTGCATCTCTGCTTACCATCAGGTGGGATCGCTGTCAAGCACTAGTTTATATAAATGTAAAAAAAAACTGGCACTATCTCCCGCCCTGCCCTGGGGCGGGATATCACAGGATGATTTCCCCACCTAAAAAAAAATTGTCTTTTTCCTTCTGGACCCAAAATGCAACTTTGATGGAACAACATTGATGGAAATTGTGACCGCGGTCCCGGTCCAAAAAGCCCCACGACTCATAAATTCAAACGCACAAAGAACGAAACTGGTTCAAAAAATCATAGACAAACTTTTAACTGTAATAAAATGATTTATACTGTTAATACTTCTTCAAAAAAGTTTCTAAAATCAAAATCGATCATCATGACCAATCTCAAGCAATTTGTGGTTTTCATTATACTTATTCTAATTAATAAGGAAGCATATAACTAGTTTGGCAGGATAAGATAACCAAAACCATTTTGTAGATTTTATTATTTTAATGGAAAAACTCGAATCTTGACCTCCATCTTGCCATATATATAAAAGTTCACGGTGGACTAACAATAACGTTATTCTACTTGAAGCAGACACAATGAAAACCGTAAGTTCTGCTTGGTCTTTCGATTTATTTAAACTAAACAAATACTCTTTTTTTTCATTGGTTCATATTTTTAACCGACTTCGAAATGGAGGAGGTTCTATGTTCGGCTGTATTTTTTTTTTATTTTTTTTTATGTATGTTCACCCATATGTCAGACAATTGTGGACCGATTTCGGAAATTTTGGTTTTGATTGAAAGATTATACTTCCGAATTGGTCCCATAAGAATATCGTTTTGTTCTGATGATGGACTTCGAAGATATAGAACGAAACTCTTAAAAAAATCATAGTAAAACTGTCCTTTTTATATGTATGTTCATCGATATCTGGTCAATTGTAAACCGATTTTGTAAATTTTTATTTTGGTTCCAACGTTATAATCCCGAGTTGGTCCCATAGAAATATTGTTTTGATCTGATGATGAACTTCGAAGATATAGAAAGGAACTCTTCAAAAAATCGTAGCACTGTCGTAACAAGTAAAATTGCTTTGTTTAAATACATGTAGTTGGTGACTGACTGACTGAAGGAAAAAGGGGATATATATATATGGGGATACATAGAACTGATCTGATGATGAAGCCGGAAGGTAGGTAAGAAACGGAATTATGTAATAAATCAGCGTATTCTAGCCGTGTTTGGTACTAATAGAATTAACATGATGATTTGATGATGGAACCGTTTGGCGGAAGGTATTTATTTAAGTTTAGCTGACGAGTACCTACTACAAGTACTACAACTAAAAAGTGTGAAATAAAAAAGTTTTTACAAAAAAAATATAACAGCTGAAAGACGTCCGCTGTTGGACATAGGCCTCCCCCAAGCGTCGCTATAATAACTAATCCTGTGCGTCTCGCATCCATCGGATTCCCGCGGCTCTCACCACGTTATCGGTTCACCTAGTGGGAGGCCTTCCAATGCTGCATCTTCTGTTACGTGGTCGCTACTCCAGAACCTTTCGTTTCTATCGACCATCTGTTTTGCGAGCAATCTGCCTTACCCACTGCCACTTAAATTTGGCGATTCTTCTTCACATATATAATCACATATGGGCTCACAATAGAAATGAAGAGATCTGCAGGAGAACCAAGGTATCTGACATAGTTTGAAGAAAGCAGATTATAGTCACATCCAATGGTTATGGGAAAATGAACCCTGGGGCCCTGGAACGAAGTCAATGAGAGGAGCAGGGTAGGTTTTTAGTCAGTAAGAGTCTGACACTACCTCCCGCCCAACCCAAGGGCGGGATTTGTCATTAATTTGATGATTTTACCTACCATAAAAAAATGTATATATATATAATATAATCACATAAAAAAAGTGGGCTTCAATACGAACTTGACTGGGGTGACTTTGTGGATCGATTTGTTGTTAATCCATTTATTTATTTATTTCCAGATCGTATTTTTCACACTGGTGGGCGCCATCCTTGCGTTGGCGCAAGCACAGCACGGGTTCGGCGGGCATGATCACGGCCACGGATATGGCGGCGGACATCAACACTATGGCGGTGGACATGGCGGCTTCGGACATGGCGACTACGGAGGTGGCCATGGACATGGTGGTGGCTACGAACAAGGTGGTGGCTACGGACACGGTGGTGGCTACGGACAAGGTGGTGGCTACGGACATGGCGGCCACGGCGGTCACGGCGGCCACGGTCATGATGGACATTTCTTTTAATATAGTTATAGTTTTAAATAAATAATTGTAAGTTATTCTTTTATTTCATTTTACTTATTAATTGTAATTACGGCCCACACCCTCACTTTGTTATGAGTTGAATTTTTGATTCATGATCCATTCAGCCGATTTTGTTGACGTCTTCAAAACACTTAAGTTTTCGAAAAAAAAGCCCTACGTGTAGCATGAATATCTATATATGTAAAAGAACGGGGTGAAACTCCGCTGCCACGACAAATCGCGGCATGGCGGACAGAGCTGCTCATGGTGAAATGGCGAGAGTGACTGTCGCAGCCCCGTGCTGGGCACGCCACGATCGAGGCGGTAAGGCCCCTCTTTGTGGCGTGGCTGGAAAGGCCCCACGGCGTCGTCACCTTCCGCTTGGCGCAGGTACTAACCGAACACGGCAAGTTCGCGAAGTACCTGTACAAGATCCGTGCGGAGACGACGCCCGGGTGTCGCCACTGTGCGGACCACCCGGAGGACACGGTGGAGTACACAGTCGAGGTGTGCCCCACTTGGGAAGAGCATTGCCGTGTCCTTGTGGGGGCGATCGCTGGCGGCGATCTCTCGCGCCAGGGCTTGGTTCAGGCCATGCTCCGGAGCGAGGAGGAGTGGCAGGCGGTCGCCTCCTTTTGCGAAGCAGTAATGCTAGCAAACGAGGAGGCCGACCGCATCAGGCAACGGCGCACGCGCCGCCGCCGCCGCCGCCGGGATTCCGATCCCGATTTCCGGCACCGTAGGCGCGGGCTCGCGGACGGCGGGTAATGGGTAGCTCGCTGTCCGTCCGTCCGGTAACAGACCGGTCCGAGCTCAAGTCGTCTACGGCGCGCACTGTTCCCGCACGCCTCAAGGAGTTGACAGCAAACTGTAGGGGCCCAGCAGGGTCGAAGCCTACTGGGGCCAAAGGTTATGTGAAAATGTCACCAAGGGCCCTGGGACAAAGGCAATGAATGGAACAGGGTAGGTTTTTAGTCAGTAAAAGTCTGACACTATCTCCCGCCCCACCCAAGGGCGGGATTTGTCATTGGATGATTTTACCTACCATAAAAAAAAAAACAAAAAAATATATATTATAAGTATATAAAAGAAAGTCGTGTTAGTTGCACTATTTATAACTCAAGAACGGCTGAACCGATTTTACTGAAAATTGGTGGGAGGGTAGCTAGGAACCAGGAGAAGAATTTTAGGCTAGGGTAGACTAAGGTAAAGCGGGAGCGAAGCCGCGAGCAAAAGCTAATACATAATAACAGTTTTAAGTAGCCATAGCGAACACATCCAGCAGTAAGAGTACAATTTTTATCAACCACTTGTGTTCCTTAGAAGGAAAACATAATTCTGTTACCTGTACCTAGAGACCTCTTTCTGTGGGATAATCATACAATGACATATCCCGCCCCTTCCTTTCAGACTTTTACTGACTAAAACTCATTTCTGTTCCTTCTTTGCCTTCGTTCCAGGGCCCCAAGCTTCGACCCTGCTGGGCCCCTACGGTTTGCTGACATCTCCTTGAGGCGCGCGTGGAACACTACGCGCCGTCGACGACTTGGGCTTGGTCCGGACGGTTACCGGAAGGTCGGAGGGCAGCTATGCATTGCTCACCGTCCGCAAGCCCGCGCCTACGGTGGCCGGAAATCTGAAGCGGAATCCCAGCGGCGTGGACACGGCGATGCTCTGCTCAAGCGGGGCACACCTCTACAATTCGGTGCAAGAACCTCCCGAACTGACCATGTCCGATGAGAACCTGCGTCATGCGGGAAGGTGAGGACGCCGTGAGGTCTTTCCAGCCACTCCTCAAAGAGGGGACTTACCGCCATAAATTATGGCGTGCCCGCCTGTAGGTACCTGTAAACCTGTTAAAGTACTTATTTTTCTTATGTATATAATAATTCGGCACTTATTGCGTACAAATCAGGTATGAATTTAATTTGTAAGCAGTAGAATAGATGATTCAATGCCTGGGGAGCATGATGTTTGTCAATTGGTGAAAACTGCATGAAAATTCGTTCTGATGTTTTTTTTTTCTCTTTTTTTGTTTTATATTCATTCTTCAACTAGCTGGTTAGAGAAGTGCGCGAAGACCCCAATGCTTATTTTTACTGGGTTTTTTATGGTATGTAAAATCATCCAATGACAAATCCCGCCCTTGGGTGAAGCGGGAAATAATGTCAGACTCTTAATGACTAAAAACCTACCCTGTTCCTTCCCTGCCTTGGTTCCAGGGTCCTGGTATGCATTTTCATACCTCCCCAGACTAGGCCTCGACCCTACTGGGCTTCTACAGTTTGCTGACAACTCCTTGAGGCGCGCCTTAATGTTTTTACTGGGTAAAGTAACTTATTGGGGCTGCCTCAATTTATTTATACTCCCAATGTTATAGATGATATAAATATATTTGTTTTTTTTTTTGTATTTGTTATTTATTGCGAACATAAAGATATGAGAAAAGCGGTGGGGAACTTTGTTATAAAGGTAACAAGTTTCTTTAGTTTATGGTCAACTTTTACTCAATAAAACCTTAACCTTATTGATCTTAAAATAAAATAAGTGAAATACTGGTTTATGTCTGCATCCGGATGGACTGGAAGCCAAACCCCGAAAATAAGCATACAGAATGAATCTTGACGTTAAACCATCCGCAGGGGAACCAAGGTTACTTACAAAGCCCGAAGAATCACCAAACTGAAGTGGCAATGGGCTGGCCACATTGCTCGCAGAACAGACGGTCGAAGAGAGTGAAAGATTAAAACGCGTGGTAACCGCGTACCGGAAGACACAGCGTTGCAGGGCCCCTATAAAGTAGACCAATGACGTGACGAATGTCATAGGAATCCGATGGATGCGCGACGCACAGGATCGCTCGTTGTGCTGACACTTGGGGGAGGTATATGTCCAACAGTAGCCGCCTTTTGACTGAAATGATGATGATTTTAAAGTTAAACTTGTTTATCTACTACAGAATATAATAATACTCATAAAAATTAATACTATTTATTTGTTACAATCACACTAATATTATAGTGGCCGAAATTTATGAATGTGTATGTGTATTGCTGTTTGCTGTTTGCTGTATTGTGTTTGTTGCTCCTTCACGCTCGAACAGCTGAATGAATTTTGACAAAATCCGGTACACGGGTAGACCATGTTCTGGAATATCACATGGGATACTTTTTATCACGGGAGAATTTTCCATTGGGATATTTTTTTTACTATCACGCTGGTGAAGCCGCTAACCACAGCTAGATGAAACTAAATAAGAATACCACTAACCTTATTTGAGATGGTCTTCAGCAAGGCCAGGTATGCAGTGACTTCTAGTACTTACAACTAACGTGCATGGATGACAGTAATTTGGGTACCAGTATAATAGAGGTTTTTTTTATGGTAGATAAAATCATCCAATGACAAATCCCGCCCTTGGGTGGAGCGGGAAGTAGTGTCAGACTCTTACTGACTAAAAACCTACCCCGTTCCTTCGTAGCCTATCGTGCCGGGGCCGGGTATTCCTTTCGGAAGTTAACCCATGACCCCAGTAGGCTAATAGAGGTTGGAAATCGGTGTCCTCCGGGCGGCTGAGTCGTGAGCAAGTCCATTCCCTCGCATGTGCTGCCGCCTTCTTCACTAGCATTACTGCTTCGCAGCAGGAGGCGACCGCCTACAATTCCTCCTCGCTCCGGTCCATGCCCTGTAGGTACCAGAGCCCAGCGCGAGAGTACGTTGCCAGCGATCGCCCCCACAAAGTCAGGGCGGTGCTCCGCCCGAGTTGGGCATACCTCCACCGTATGCCACGTTAAATAGCTGCGTAGTTTTTATTAACTCAGCCTTGAAATAAAAACATTTTTTTTTTGTAGATACTGCGCAAATTTCTGAAAATAAGCCACTGGGTTCTAATTTTGAATAGTAATATAATTTGCTACGCATTAGATATTGTTATACAACTAATATTTATAAGTACTATGGTGCTATTCTCTAAGAAACCGCAGCGCTGCCGCAACAACGAACATCCAAATTGAGATCCAGACACAGCCTTGGGTCGCTCATCCGTGATAATAAAACTGGTAAAAGCTAGGTCTTTTTTAAAATTCCATACCTACTACACCAAGCTAGATCAAGGTCAAAGTGGTACCACCGACGTACCAGCCCAAACCGGTTGGCGTAAGTAGATTCTATTTTTTATAATAAATAAGTAGCTATATATCTTTTTTTACGCGAAGACAGCAGTTAGAGTTCCACCATAATAAATGTATTCTGATAAAGCCTTTTTTCACAATTGTAAGCAATGGTCTGGCTACCTTAATGAAAAAAGTACATAAAGGTAATTAAATATTTCGTCCCGACAAATGTTGCGCTGACATAAAAAAATCCCATAGAAATATATTTTCTTACAATTCTTTCAAAAGAGTAAAATTTAAAAAAAATATATATTTAGAAGGTTCAAATCGTTCTTTCTTCTTTTTCAAAATATGTGACGTCACACTAGGGACCCCTTCCTGTGTCAACGGCGAGAGAGTGGTCAAAAAATCATTTAATTCGCATGACGTAATATATGGATAGTGCTTTGTAGTGATATATTTTTGAAAGTTCAGGGAAGATTTGATATTTGCAAACTCTCATTCAAGTGCAAGTGAATGTCACACCCGAAATACGAAAATCGTGTAAAATTTAGTATTTGCACCTTGAAAACTGTGATATCGTGAATGCTGAGCTGTGTCGAGAACTACCAGGTATTATGTGACCCTTCCATTTAAAGAGGAATCGATCTGACCTATTTTTACAACTTGTCAGTCTCACACACTGTACACCAACTGAATTTCATAGCGTTTTACTCACCATGTTTTCAAAATCACAGCCGTCCTGTAACTGTTTGGACCGAGTCCGAGTCGTTGACGGCGCGTAGTGTACTACTTACTTTAAAATCTTTCGCCTGAACCCCGCAAATTATTAGTGCGTACAAGGGAAATAAATAGACAAGAACTGATACTTTGATGCATTGAAAACTAGAGGTTGAAAATTATGCTGTAACTTGATCAACTGGATGGAGTGGAAAAACGTATTTTATATTTTCATATATTATACCGTACAGTATATAGCATCAACGAAACAAAAATCTTTTTAGATACGCGAAGTTTATAAATAATAAATTAAAAATAGATCTAATAAATTAGGTAGCTTGAAGCCTGTTCCCGATACCGGTGGGATATTATTTTTTTATTTTTTTAAATGTTTTTTATTTTATTATTAAGTGTATAAAAATGTAAAAAATAATTATTTATTTAAACTTCATATACAATAGTGGTACATAGGCGGACTATCTAAATATGTATGTAAATAAAATAAAGGAAAACTAGTAAGAAGAAAGCATTTATCGTAATAAGGAAAAAGCATTTGACATTACTATTTAAGCAAAATGTTAAGTGCGGAACCCTCAATGGCGAGCCACATATTGATACTATTTTATTTCTTGCACGCTAAAACCAGATTTCAAACGAGTTCTAGAAAACAAAACCTGTTTAATTTACCAGTTGAATAGCTGTTGATAGAAATTATCATATTTTGATGATCCACAATAATATTGCACGATCTTGTGTAATTTCTGAAATGGAAACCATCGTCTAGGAACACCAAAGGAAACTGAATGACACAATAAATTTGGTTTTAGTCAGTAAAAATTTGAAACGCCCTCAGGAAACCATCGAATGACTTCGCCAGCTCTGGGTAGAGCGAAGAGTGTCAGACTTTTACTAACTAAAACCCATAATCTTCAGTTTCATCTGCGAGACCCACTGTAACTCCAAGGGCGGGAGATGTCATCAAGGGCGGGAGATGTCATTGGATGATTTTACCTACCACCAAAAAAAAAGACCCACTCTAACTCTTTAGAAAAAACTGTAGCTCTATCAGGCTCCGTCACTCAAAAAAAAAACAAATGCTCGATACTAAATACTTTGATTCGTATAGTTTATACAACGTTCCAACATCAAGACCGTTGAATAAATACAATCCTATGGCACCAATTTTGGGTAGTTCAAGACTAAATATCTCAATTCTGCGTGATCTTCGGAAGATTGTAAGGAACGTCATCTTAGGAAGATTGTAAGCCTTAGACTAGACCTTCAGAGAAAAACAGAAAGTACAATATCTACATATTTATTTTTGGTACAACACGGTGGATCATACGGTGGAAGCCTGCCTCGCTTGTGCGGAGAACCTTCATATCCTCGTGGAGTCGGACGATGGCGATGACCTCTCGCGTCCAGCCTTACTTCAGGCCCTGAGGCGAGAGGGAATGGGAATTGGTCGCCTTTTCCTGTGCAGCTTTTATGCAAGTGTAGGAGAATGGCTACAACCGTGAAGGAACGGACATTCTCACACCCCAGCCACCGCCGCAAAATACACCCCGTCGAGAGTCGCAGGGCAATTTCTGGCTACCAAAGGCACGGGCTTGCGGACCACGAGTAATGGATAGTTGAGTACGGCTCAACTACAAAAGGTAAAGTTTAAGCCCGATTCGACCGCATATAGTATTCCACGTGTGCCTCAAAAAGATTTCAGCAGACCTGAAGGGCCCAGGAAGATCCCCACGAGAATGTTTGCTGCCTTTGCGATGAAGGTATACACGTAAGTTTAAGACAGTAAAAGTCTGACACGCCATCTCACCACCTCTTTAGTACGGGAGAAGTCCTTCCCCCCGAAAAGTGTTGTACAGAATACAGCTAAAACACATAACAGTCGTTTTGCAACAGCAATAGCCTATAAATCAGTTAAAAAAGAACTGATTTACATTCTACTAAACAGTTTATTTGCTCTCCTGTAAAATTCCCGATTTCGAATACAGCGCCGATGATTTGTAGTGGCGTAAAATTTAAAAATAAAAACTTGTAAATCAATATTAGATATATTAAGGATCTGAACTCTCGATGGGCAAGTCCGACTCGTTTTATGCCTTTATTTTCATGTAAAATCGAATACTCAAATACTACTACTGAAGAAATACTTTTATTCCAGACAGACACAGCACAACGGTTACAAAAACAAAGAAAAAAAATAACAGTATATACAATAAAAGTCCAGAGTACGCTGAGCGTGCCCGCACCGAAAGGGGTGACCCTTTCAGTACTTGCTGGGCGTTAAACACCCAGCGCTGGTTTTCAGTTGGCACCCCGCAGTGATGCACGGACGATGTACATGTACATAAAAGTGTTTTTTTTGCGCTTGCAAAAACCAGATTTCTGACCAGTTTCGATTATGAATTGAACTAAACAGGTTTCTGTTTATTTCAAGTTCAATAGCTGTTGATATAAATTATCATAATTTGATGATCCATTACAATAATTGCAAGGTCTTATGGAGAGGTAGGAGTTTTTGGGGTTCCTTGTGGAAATAGTAAAACATATAGTGCTATTTTGTCTGTCCATCCGTCTTCCACAGATTTGACTGTCCTGTTAATCTAATGGTTGGTGGGCTTGACTACTATGCTGGAGTTATAGTACGCTATCATGAGTTCGATTACCCAAGACAAATGTTCGTGTAATGCGCACGATCATTTATTTTGTGTCTGGGTGTAATTTATCTATAACTAGCTGTCCCGGCGGACTTGGCATGAGTACTTTTTTTTCTTTCCTTTTAAACCTTCCCTGGACTAATACGAATATTTCAAGACCAAAATGAACCAAATCAGTCCAGCCGTTCACGAGTTTTAGCGAGACTAACGAAAAGCTATTCATTTTTATATATTAAGATAAGAAGATATGTACCTTTTTATTTAGAAATATATAATTATGCTAGTGTTCATGGTATAAGCTTTGCTTAGTTTGGGACTAGATGGCGTTGTATGAAAGAAGTGGAATATTATTATTATTATTATATTATCATGACAGTTTTTTTTTATTTTTTTTATGGGCGGTAAAATCATCCAATGACAAATCCCGCCCTTGGGTGGAGCGAGAAGTAGTGTCAGACTCTTACTGACTAAAAACCTACCCCGTTTCTTCGTTGCCTATAGTGCCGGGGCTGAGCCTTCCTCTCAGAAAACGGCTCTTGACCCCAGCAGGCTTCGACCCTGCCTGCCTGCAGTTAGCAGGCTAAGTCTCTTCGGTGTGCTGACAGCTCCTTGAGGCGCGCGGGAACAGAACGCGCCGTCGACGACTTGGGCTCGGTCCGGTCGGTTACCGGACGATCGGACAGCGTGCTACCCATTGCACGCCGTCCGCAAGCCCGCGCCTACGGTGGCCGGAAATTGGGATCGGAATCCCGGCGGCGGCTGGGGCGAGCGCCCCGTTGCCCCTGCCTGATGCGGTCGGCCTCCTCCTTTGCTAGCATTACTGCTTCGCAGAAGGAGGTGACCGCCTGCCATCCCTCCTCACTACGGAACATGGCCTGAACCAAGGCCCGGCGAGAGAGATCGCTGCTGCCGATCGCCCCCATGAGGACACGGCGATGCTCCGCCCAGGCGGGGCACACCTCTACAGTATGCTCCACCGTGTCCTCCGGGTGTTCCGCACAGTGGCGACACCCGGGCGAATCCTCCGCACGAATCCGGAACAGATACTTAGCGAACTTTCCATGTTCGGTAAGCACCTGCGTCGTGCGGAAGTTGAGAGCGCCGTGAGGTCTTTCCAACCACGCCTCAAGGATGGGCCTTATCGCCCCTATTGTGGCGTGCCCCGAACGAGGTTGCGATAGTCGCTGACGCCATTTCGCCATGAGATCCCGCCGGAGCTCTGTCCGCCATGCCTCGACTTGTCGTGGCAGCGGAATTTCGCCCCGGCGTTGCATCTCGATGCGCTTGTTGTGCATGTGTGCAAGGACCCGCCCCACCCAAGGGCGGGATTTGTCATTGGATGATTTTACCTACGTAAAAAAAAAAAAAAAAAAAAAAAATCTATAATGTGCATGTATTATACACCTAAGCCTTCTTTATGAATAATCCTTCATCCAGTGAATTGGTGAAAATCGCATGAAAATCCTTTCAATAGTTTTTTTTTTACGGCAAACACACGGTCGCGTCTATCTGACTGTATTTTTATATTATGTAACGTTTTTTATATTATGTAAGAACAACATTACATAATTTATTCATCTCCGAAATGCTGAGAATAGGTACCACGAGAATATCAGGTTTTATTTTATACTACTGCTCCCCAGAGATCTTTCGGTCTCACACATTACGACGGGTAAAGCGTTATTAGCTAAGGTGTGCAATATCGGATGGTTCTCAATTCTGGAACTGGGTTCCAATACTTAAGATCTGAAAGGTACTGAAACTGGCAACTTTTAATTGTTTCAGTATTATCTTCCTTCTCTATCTAAGAAAATAAAATTTTTTGTTTGATCTTTATTTACCTAGATAGTTCATAATATTTTTTTATTTATTCGTAAAAAAATAAACATATTTGCTGATCTTTCTCCCTTGTTACTTATATTAGACATTCGAACGATAAAATCAACACGGTTTTGTATAAAATATTATAGAATTAAGCATTGATAAATTAAACTTAAAACTTATTTTTTTTTGGAATTGTTGATCTTGATAATGTGTTCTCAAAAACAATAAAACATCTAATATTTTATTAGTGAGAGATCTTCGTATTCGGTTATAAAAGTAACCAAGACATGAAAATATTCTCGCACTCTCCATACTTTTGAATTAAACGCATAAATATATTTGTAAGCTTCTATCAAATACAGGCCTCAGTCTCTTCGTTACATACATGGTTATTTCTTCCTTGACAAATCCTGTGACATCCAAGTTAGTTAAGAAATTCTAACAGATTTTATTACATTTATGTACTTCTAGAAATATTCCTCAGACGTTAGGTAGAGTGCGTTCAGAAAAAATAATGACCAAGCTATCAAAAAAAATTTATGAATATCGGAATTCCGATATTATTCTTCTCAATTCCGGAATTGAAATATGTAAAAAAAATTAGAAGACATTTAAAAAACGTTGTGGCAAATAACGGCTGGGCAATTAAATTTCTCGACCCAAGTCATTTGCCTAGTCGTTTGATTGAATGGCTGAAAATTATTGGGGCTACCTGCTAATTGTCTAGCGCCGTCTAGTAAGAAGATTAGATAATAAAAATAAAAGTAAAAAGTCATAACTAACGCAATAAAAAAATATACAAAAGCAAAAATTCTAAATTGTGACAAAATATAATACTGGAATTGGTAATAGACTCTAGGTATCGGAGCCGCATTGTTCAAGAGCCTCATTTCAGAACTCGCAAAGATGTCTAGATCCAAGTAACGTCAAATAGCAAGGTGTTATTAATATGAGGGAGGGTGCAGTATAATAATTGGTATTATTATAGTTCACTGCCCCAGAGATCTTTCGCTCTCACACACTAGGACGGATAAAATGTTATTGGCTAGGGTGCGCAATATCGGATGGTTCTCAATTCTGGAACTGGGTTCCAATACTGAAGATACTTACAAGTTTAAAACATGATTTTAAACTTGTAAGTATCTTAAAAACTAGTTAGTATCGAAGTCTCCGTGGAGATTTTTGCAGTATCCGTAGCTTTGGAATGCTAAAAGCAATTGACATACACAGGTGGGTTTTAGTCAGTAAAAGTCTGACACGCTCTTACGCTTCACCCTTATGCAAGAGAAGTCGTTTGGTGTACTTGCAACCTCAAAAAAATGGAGTTTCTTGCTCGTTCTTCTCCATAAGATCTATGTTTTGGAATGTGCTATTAGCTTCATGTTTAAATTATGACTGACCGACTTCTCAAAAGGTTTTTTTTTTTAATCTGAATTAGGGAGCTTGGTCACTATAATGACTATAACGCTCCATCAAAGCCAAACTTAGAATTTTAACTTATTTAATTTCTCAAAAGGTTAATTTAAATAAATTCTTTTTGTTTCGAGTTTAATTTATTTGGCCAAATCATAAATTAAATGTAATATTCACTGACACGGGACATATTTCTGCTATGTATGTGTATGATCCAACAGTAAATTATAAAATTCATAAGCCCCAACATTTTTGAAAAAGTTTTCCCTAAGTGTTTACATTAATGTTTTCCTTAAGAACTGGTTATTATGAAGCATAATAAGTATTTAATCATGCGTTGTTTTTTTAATTTTTTGAATGAGAAAACACCGGTTATCTTGACCTTTTGATTTTGGTATATAAAGGCTTATTAGGATATTAAGTCAATATTGTTCTACGGGAACTCACAAAACCAACTCAAAATGAAATACGTAAGTAAAATTATAATTATCTTTTTTATATTTTGTGTATTTTAGATATTTTAAAAGTCACATTTAAAACAAGAGTTAATAATTATTATAAATGTTTGGTGATAATTTATTTTAATTTTAACTTTCTCTGCTATTATTACATCTAAACTTTTTTTTTGATACCGTTTTTTTTATTCTACTTTTATTTATTTAACACCATACTTCACCATAGATTCTACTACAGGCTCTTTAATATTTTCTTCCCTCATACAGGCAACCCGATGTAATAATTCTACCTTATTATTTAACTTTCGCTGCCTTATTCCTTACCTCGTGCCGTATTTTTTTTTCCTAGATAATATTTTACTATCTATGATAAGTTTTCTTTGATATTCATATTTTTTTATTCTTATGTTTTAACATCACACTTCCATAACCCCCGGGCTCCTTAATATTTTATTCTTGCAAAAGACAACCCGATATAATAATAAATCTAACAATGTAAATGTGACAAAATTTTATGGTAAAAAATTAAGTATCTATCGGTATATCTAGAATAAATAAGTTAATAGTTTAGTTAATATTTAAGGTTGTGTACACAGCCCAGCAGTGTAAAGTTTTCGAAATGTCAAATGTCACAGCAAGCCAGCAAGGCAAGCGTGGCCAAAGTGTCTTAATTTGTTTTGTGTGCGTTTGTGTGTCAAGCGAACACCGGCGTTCGCACATCTTTATCTTTCTATTGTGTCTCTAATTGGAGTATTCAAATTTTGTACATGTGTAGATATAATTTAAATAGGGACAAGTAAATAAATTTGCATTCGCAACCCCATTTTGTTATCAGTGCATTCCATTGCATCAGCCTTGTAATGTTCCCACTGCTGGGACTCAGGCCTCCTCTCTAGGAGAGGGAATTCAAATTCAAATTCAAAATATTTTATTTCATATAGGCCTACATGGGCACTTATAAAATGTCAGAAGCTAGTGCACGTTTCGAAATTGATCGTTTCCTATGGAGAAGAACCGGCAAGAAACTCCATAGTTACTCTTTTAAAAAAATGGTTTATCTTACAATATTTCCATATTACAGTATTCATAATTATGTAAGGACAGTGTAGACCGGTCAATATTGTACGCAAAATCACAATAAAAATAAACATAATAAAAAAAGTGGGTCGTAAAAGAAAGTACTCTAAGAATTCGCAAAGTCTACAGTGTTCCCACATTCACATTATAAAAAAGAGGCTATATAAAAAAGCAACAAAAAATATATAATTACAACTATCACTCAAACAATTTTACCTATAAGATGTTAATAAAATAAATTATTAACGAATGTAAAGTGGTTGAGGTCAAAATAATATAAAAAATATTGCAAAAGCAATGTGTCAAAAAAAAAAAGAAAAAAAAATAAGCAGTAATCCATCACGCGAGCCCAGTGCGGATTGGTGGATGTCACATGTCTTCGAATTTTTGGTTCTAGGTTCACCGTCATTTCTTTTTAATTCTATGAATTAGTGCTTCACTACGACCCCACCTGATGGTAAACAGTGATGCAATCGGTGATGCTTAAACGCTCTAGTTTACTAAGATCCTATTCACTCTAACATTGAAGACACCTAAATTATAATCAGCAGGCAAATTGTTCCAATCCTTCGATGTACGAAGTATAAACTACGAGACGAATCGCTTTGTCTGGACCATAGAGGTGAATATCTTCCGTTTCCCACGATTTAGTGCTGCGTTTCACCAATTTTTAAAATCCTTCCAAGTGCTATCTTCTTTCTGTTTGGTCTGCTACGACTTCGCGTGACTACGTCAGGGCACAAATTACGTGTACCGATTCCAGCTAGCAAATAACTTCGAATTGCATTTTTATCAGTTTTCAATAAAAAAATCATTTTTATTTACAGTTCGCATTTTTCGCTCTGATCGCCTGCGCCATCTTGGCCTTGGTCGGTGCCAGCCCAGACATCAAGTCGTCCGCCCCCGCGGCGCACGAAGGCGCCCCAAGGCTGGTCCGCAGCCCTGGCTACTACAAGAAGAAGGAGGAACACAACCACTACGGCTACGGCTACGGTCGCTAAATGATACCTGATGATTAGAATTAGATTACGTGTGACGGTCATGATATAAAGTGCAATTTTTTTTAGTGATAATAAACTTAAGTCAAACTTAATTTTTGTTTACTATTTAAATTATTCTGAACCTGCTGGTATCAGTGGTTTCGCCCGCGTGTATGTAGAAAATTGTCCCAAGTAAACATACTCTCGGGGTGAAAGTATCCTATACGGTATTCCAGGACCTGGTCTACTTGTGTTTCAGGTTCAACATACACACAAATCCTTAAAAATCGAGGGAACTCCTCAAATAACGTAGGCAATCATATAGTGATTTTAGTGTTTTCATCGAGAACTTGAGCAAAATGCTTAACATTTAATCACAAAAAATAACATTGGATGAAGTGGAACTGATGAAGAAGACCAGAAATGGCCAGCGAAACATTTATTTATCTATTTTAACATTATTATTATTACAAGTTCTTATACATACTCACATCTGATATCACAATATAATATAAGCCACAACTATCACACAACGCCGTCTAGTCCCAAGCTAAGCAGAGCTTGTGTTATGAGTACTAGACAACTGATAAACATATTAATATATTTCTATATACATACATATTATAGATAAATTACACCCAGACATAGAACGAATAATCGTGCTCATCACACAAACATTTGTCCTGGGTGGAAATCGAACCCACAACCTCCGGCATAGCAGTCAGGACCACTGACCACTAGACGAACAGGACAGTCAATGAAGATAGTTAAGCGACTATGACAATACAAATATGTATCATCGAAATGACCTGATGATGATGGAACTGGAAGATGGCCACCGGAACTCCGTTATTAATCAATGTATCATAGCCGTGTTTTGGCTTATTAGAATTGTCATGAGATGCACTTTGGCATAAGTAGTTTTTTATGTTTCTATTTACTTTGTTTATTGTGTACCAAATAAACATGTTTCTTTCTTCTTTTCATTTGACATTATTTAAGTTTACGTTATCGTCTCTACGAGAGACGGAGTTTTTTCTTGAAAACCCCGTTTGATTGTGAAATTGGCAACATTTAAAAAATACCAGTTAAACCTGATATCAAAAAACGTGCAAATTCACAAGAAGTTGGTAGAATCATCACAGTATTGATTGGTTAGATTCGTTTTTTAAAATAATATTGTTTATTATGTATGTGTCAATGGTCGATATGCAGTTTCTTCGCAAAATAACTGGTTTATCCTAGGTTAGGTTAGGTTAATCAAGTCAGACCTGTGGATTGACTAGTCAAACCTAGGAGCGCCGGAGCTTCGAGGATTGACTATAACATATGCATCTAAGTAGGTACTATCATAGACACTTCCGCCTGACCACCGCTAAGTTCATTTTTGCTTGCACTCGAAACGAAAATTTAAAAGGTTTGGTTTGGCGCCGGGGCGCAGTATTCAAGCAAATTTTTTTTTTTAAATGATCAGTCAGAAATGACTGCGATGGTACATATCGCTATTCGCACAATAGTAAAATATCAAAAATAACCTAATTATGTCACCTTATGATTGTTATAGTTGTAGTTATTAGTGTTGTAGTTATAACAGTTTATAGATATACTAGTATTATAAATACATTAAAAGAAAGTATCATCAAGACTGAGTCTGCTTCGGTGTTACTTCTTAGGGTAGTCAGCTAGGAAACACCGGCCTCATCTAGTTTTTTAAACTGACGGAAAAAAAAATGTACGTGTTTTTAAAAGCTATTTGCAAAATAAATATCAATTACTTCGTAAGTTAAGGACGTAAGCACGTTTACAAATAATTAATACTTAATACTTACTTACTATGCTTAATACTTTGTAAAAAAAATTGTTAGTTCGATATCGTTTAATTTTTTTCATTCTGGTTCGATTGATCCTTTTATTAGTTCTGTACCTCTACCATGAGTTTTAGGCAATAGTATTCGTCGCTACTCGATATCGACGCCGTAAATATTTTGTATGGCAAATTTTGGTTCTGCAAGTGACCGCTAGAGGCGCTGCAAAACCCCATTTGTGTAAAAACTACAAAAATACAGTGTATTTTTGTAGTTTTTACACAAATGGGGTGACCTACCTACATTGCCTCCAAATATTAAGTAGGTATCTAAAGGTGTTTGAAGCAATAGATTTATCAGTGTATTTTAAAAATTAATATTCAGTCCAGTGTGTTTGATTTATTTGCCATTAAATTATGGAATATAAATTGTAGGGCTCATTGTTTAATCGTCAGATAACTTTTATCTAATGTATAAGCAATTAATAAAAGTGATTCGTTTTTTTTTAGTGGAAAAAAAACAATAACCGGATAAGTACGACTTGGACTCGGGCGCAAAAGGTTCCGCACAAATCATAATAATTTATTTAAAAACATTTATATATTTTTTTTATTTTTTTTATTATTTCTGGGTTCTATAAGTAAAGGACCATTTTCTGTACAGCAAATATAAGTTTGTACGCACAATAATGAGAGTCAAGATTTTACCCTCAGTTTTGTTATTGTATTACTAATTAAGCACTCTGTTATCCCGATGAAACATTATACCGGTATAAATATTATGTGTTGTAGTCCAGGGCATGTCCTACCAGAGTGCCTAGAACGGGTTTGTTTTACGCGTTTTACGTTCACGCGATCGACACTTTTATGACGTATGGCGCTCCTATTAGAGCGCTCCAAGTACTTAGCCAATCAGAGAGTCAAACGCAGAAAACGTTTCGATCGCATTAACGTAAAAACAACTCGCACTCAGTCAATGCTCTGTATGCCAAGTTGTAAACTACTCCGTTCGCAAGATGTGTTGTGATTAATAAACAAATATCTAAACATACAGAATTTCACATTATCCCTTTTTACCTACACATGCAGACGGACAGGCAGACAGCACCATAAGTGATCCTGTAAGGTTTGCATATCTTCACTCGGACATACGGAATTCTAAAAACCTTTAACCTTTCAACTGCCCACGCCGCCAAATAAAATTTACATTATAAAAAAACACACTTAAAATTTACATTATATATTAAATCCTTAAAAATATCCGCCTCTTTGCTTTTAAAAATAATAATAAAAAATCACCCTTGACCGTGACGAAATAGGAATAAAAAGCCCTTGTTTTGGTAAATTTAAAAAAGCACGCGGGTAATAAACATGCCATATTAAACCTACTCGTAGTTCGATAAGATGCAGTTTCGAGTAAGTGTATTGAAAATTATATTATTACTTACTTAATAATTATTAGTAACGTTTGCAACACTGTAAATTTTATGTAACTACTAGCGTCATCTATCTCTTGTCATTAAAGCCCAATGACTAATGAACATTTTTTCTTTAAAAATTATTGCGCAATAAAATTTTATAACTGAGATACAAGTGAGAGAAAGAGTGGGAGAAATTAAACTCTTTATATCACAGCCAGCTAGTGAGCGTCAGATCCAGTCTCTCCGAGAGGCTATGGTTAAGCACTTGAACTTGTCCTAGCAGGCGGTCTCAGAATGACGCGATACCAATTTGGTCAAGTTCAACGTTGCAAAAACTCAAATGTGTTTTTGCGCTAAAAGATCCGTCGGATCACCAAAGTTTTTTGTTGATCAGACAAGAACGGCCCCAGCAGGACCAAAGCCTACTGGAGCCATGGGTTCGCTTCCGAAAGGGAAACCCGGAGTCGTAGGAGAGAACGTAAGAGCGGACACGCCCTCCCGCTCAACCTTAAAGTGGAAGAAGTCATTGGATGATTTCCCACCTACACAAATAAAAACCTGATACCACATTGATGCGCTTGAGTCATTTCCTAATAGTTGCAACCTAGACTGAATAGGTTACTTTTAGGCAAGCATGCTCCATCGTCAACCACTTCAACGCTTACCACCAAGTGAGATAAAGGTCAAGCGCGAGCCTATCAAAAAAAAACAAATTATTTTAAAACTAATAGTTTTACAGTTATTTAAGAAAATAGAAATTGACCTTTCCCCCACCCTAATGTCCTAGGGGTAGTTTCTTTATGAGGACATAGAGGTCGCTACAATAAAAAAATACGTCTGGGAGTATAAACTTAACTTAAAAAAAAACAACTGCATCAAGTCATTTTATAATATAAAAAAAAACATACGATGGTTAAGTTTGATAGTTAGCGGGTGTCTTTGGTTTGTTTCTGCCCCAAGTCGTGGTCGTGCCGTCTCTCCGTCTGTTTCCTCCGCGGTAGCCGTACCCATGCCGGTGCTGTTGTCCTGGTACGGCACGAGGCTCCCTCACACTGCCCCTTCCTCGTAAGACACTATCTGGCTCTCCCGCAGTCAAACTCGCCATTGACAAGATGGCGCACACCAACAGAGTGAAGAATGCCAACTAGAAAAATACAGATTTTTATACATTTCGACGTATTATGATGAATAGTTGTTCGCTAGTCTCGCTAAAACTCGAGATCGCAGGACCGATTTGACTAATTTTAGTCTTGAAATATTCGTGATAGTCCAGGGATGGGTCAAACAGTGAGAAAATATGGAAAAATTCACGAAAAAAGAATCCGAATACAACGCCATCTCTAATTAGAATGTTATTTTAAAATGAATTAGGTATGCTGGTTCTGATAATGCCCGTAGATGGCGTTATCCTTATTAGGCGGTACGAAGTTCGCCGGGCCAGCTAGTTGTTTTATAAATTTGTTCCCAATATAGGTTCGACCACCGGAGCTATAAGAGTTTGTATTTTTTCCCCTCTGTAAGACCTAGGTTTGTAGCGACATCTATTACGCCACATAGGAACTAAAAGAGAAGATCCTGCATCGCGACCTTAGACTTAGATTAGAACATACATATACAACAGCCTGAAACCAATTATCGGACAGTTGCTTAGACTGAACATAACATCCATTGTGTCGGATGACCTTCCCTTTTCAAAGGAAGTATCTGGGATTTTACACCATGTTCCGCATTGCTGCCAAGGGTTAGGCGAAAGTGAACCCCCCCCCCCCTGTGTGGGGCCCTGGAACAAAGGCAATAAAAAAACAGGGTAGGTTTTTAGTCAGTAAGAGTCTGATACTATCTCCCGCCACGCCCACGGGCGGGATTTGTCCCTGACCCTACCTACCATAAAAAAAACCATGTTCCGCATACTTCTAAAGGGTTATTGTCACTATTTCATACAGATCTTGTTTTTATCCGACGCTATCATCTTCCAACAAAAGCACGACGAGCCACGAGCCATGAGCGTAAGCTAGTTCTACCGGTTTTACTACATGCTAATCGCTTTGTTTGACTCGATTTCATCTACATAATTTTAACAAGCGTAACATATACTCGTATACGTATCGTCTGAAAATCTGCTAACATGTACAAGTTTTATTTTTGTTTTCGAGGGGTATTCTTCCTAAAGTGCTTAGATTTTAGGATCAACACTGGGAGTGTGAAATTTTCCCCTCACTAAAACTATCCTGGAGATTATTTTCAGCACGTAGAATTTGCCCCGTTACCTCTTAAAATACTTCGCAGCCCTCTCTTAGGAAGCGCGTGTTAGAACACATCCTTGGGGAGACCGAAAAGGGGTCACCCCTGAGCCTCACTATACACAGAAGTATGTGATCATTATACCATTGTCTTCTTCAATCAATTGCTGTTTCAGGTTGGCCACTGTTGACACAATCTTGCAAAATGTGGTAACCTTGACCCATTCATGTTTGTGAGGTCAAAGATATAGTGCCAGTGTGGAGGATATGCGTCACCTCCCTCTTGCAAAACCACTTGCAAGACTTGCCAAAAACCGATTTATCCATTTGGTCACATATTGGTCGAAAAGAAATCGAGTTGCATTGACACGAAAGAAGAAGACAATTCACAAAAAAAATATTTCCAAAAAGAAAATAAAATGGATATTCCATTTTGTCGAAATATTTGAAAACCATTACTCACGTATTTCATTTTGATAGGTGTTTATGTACTGTTGTGTAATATGATAATTCTGAGATATTTATATACTTATTACGAAGGTCACTAGAACCAGTGCGTCGAGGACATGTTTTTCCCAAAATTCCTAACATCACAAGCAGCAAATTTGACAAATCATTCAATTACTTAGGGTTCAAACGAAAATCGAACCACGATAAATAAATTAGTAATATAATTATGTATAATAATTTACCTTATAATTCACCTTTGTCACTTATCAGGTTTTGATGCATACCTAAAAAGGTATGAGTTATAGAAAACAGATCTTTATTGTTTAGCACAGTTGGTAATCGTTTGGTAATAATATACCGGTTGAAAGTGTTTTCTAGATTGATCTCACAATTGGTTATAGTAGTCATTTGTGTATAGGATTTGGAATGCGGCCGCAGGCAATGCGTTCGGCAGCTGGCAGCCGTGCACTCTTCGCATTTCAAGCGATACTAATATTTTAAAGATGTACTATCATAGACACTTCCGTCTGACCACCGCTAAGTTCATTATTGCCTGCACTCGAAACGAAAACTTCAAAGGGTTTGGTTTGTCGCAGCGCCGCAGGATTTAAGCTAATTATTTTTTTAAGTGATCAGGCAGAAATGACCGCGATTTTACATATAAAGTTTGAAATCATTTCACTCTGTGCCAGCCCCATCGGTGTTTCTGCAAGCCAGCCAGCCGCTGCTCTTTCGGTATCAATCGGGCCTTAGACTTGTTACAAACACAGAAGTAACTTCAGTGTGGATCTACGATTCGAAAAAAGGGTTAAGTCAGATGACATTTTTTTTTTCATTAGTGAAAGACCGTGGAATGAAACAAATTGGTTAAATGAATGAAATTCATTTCCTGGCTTGAAACTTTATTACAAATAGGATAAAAGACACTATCACAGAATTTTACATCAAAACATGGTTATTCGGTTTAACGATTCACCGCTCCAGGCTAATTAATTTTAATAGTGGCCTTTGCGTTGTTGTTTCTTCTTGTGTGAGGCACTGCGAGCCTCCCTCAGCGGTGCACTGCCAAACTCGGTCCCAGCTGGCTGAGCACTGCCAAGCTCGGCACCAACAGGGCTCGCGCTGGCCAGGGCTAGCACGGCGCATACCAGCAGAGCGAACAATGCGAACTGGAAAAAAGGAAAGAAATTAAAGGACTCTTTTTTTTCAATATTTGGTCTGTAAAAAGATATTATTTGTCATCAATAATAACAATAAGTTTAGTCATCAATATGTTTGAAAGTGGCGCCAGTAACTGAAAAGTTGAAAGGAAATCGTTTGTCTTAGTATGGTCATGTGAAGAGGAGGGATGAAATGTATGTTACTAAAAGAGTTATGAGTTTACACGTAGATGGGTGGAGAGGAAGAGGGAGGCCAAAGAAGAGATGGATGGATTGTGTGAGGAGTGATATGAAAGAAAAGGGATTTAGTGATAGTGTGACGGTGACAAGACAGAGTGGAAGGAAAAAACATGTTACGCCGTATGGGATGAGAGCGGGAAGAAGAAGGAGTCATCAATATCGACAAAAAGCTGTAGAATAAATATTATAGTGTTCTTGCACTTCAGACGAAAAAGAAACGAGTATGTTTCTAATTTCTGTCGGGATAAGTGAAAGTCTGAAACAAACTGAGCTGTCTTATTACTATGATCGCTGCAGATTTATTTAATTTTCTACGACATTAATTTTAAGGCTTGACCAATTGAGTTTTTTTTTAAACCCCGCAGGGTCCTCTATCGACTCCAAGCCTTT
Organism: Leucania comma; assembly: GCA_958295575.1. Lineage (NCBI taxonomy): Eukaryota > Metazoa > Arthropoda > Insecta > Lepidoptera > Noctuidae > Leucania > Leucania comma. The sequence continues at coordinate 11,003,026 of OY282480.1, read as the reverse complement.
TTTGGATCGTTTCTTCATAATTTATAATCACCCTACACTGACAGTATGTACTATTAAAACCTATGACGTACATTTTTAATAGTTGTCTTTGGGCGGGTGTTTTTCTGGACGTACTTAAAAAAGTAGTGGTGCACCCAATCCATAAGGGTGGGAGCAGAAATTGTATAAACAACTATAGACTCATTTCCGGTTTGACTGCCCTATCCAAAGTTCTGGAATGAATTCTTAGCAGTCGGATTAAGAGCTTCTCGGATAGGTACAAAATCATAGCTGATAATCAGTACGATTTCCGTTCCGGCGTCTCGACTGAAGATGCAGTACTTGATTTGACACAGTTGGTTGCTAGTAATCTCGATAACAAAACTAAATGTCTAGGAATATTTCTAGATCTTTCAAAGGCATTCGACACAGTTTCTGTTCCCATAATTATTGACAAATTGGAACTGCTTAGTGTTAGAGGTATAGCACTGCAAATTTTCAAAGATTATTTGAACAATCGTACCCAAACAGTCAAAATTGATGACCACATCAGTGATGAAAAAATCCTGTCCTGTGGTTCCTCAAGGAAGCATTTTGGGTCCTTTTTTGTTTCAAATATATTTCAATGACTTACAGAATGTCCCTCCCCAACTTTAGGATCTTTGTATATACCGATGACACCGTAATTATAGTTGACAGGTCAACATGGAATAATGTTAAAAGTAGCGCGGAATTGGCACTACGTGAAACAGTAAAATGTCTCGACTTAAACCTACTTACCCTCAACTGTACTATGACATCATACATTCCATTCACCATCCGTCAGAGCGCTGCTCCGAACCACTCCCTTTCGATAACTGTGCACACTTGCTCACAACTGTCTCCTTCATCGGTTTGCAGTCTGTACTTAGAAAGCACTCCAGCGTCCTACGGTCTGATCCCAACAAACGAACTAATTTTCCCCCAGGTACACAACACAACACCGCTTTTGCCAAACATATATATATAATATATAAATCATGTAAAGTATTGTTATACTCATATATATAACAATACTGTACATTGAGTTCAGTAATATACAAGAGAACTCATAAAAACCTAAATATACTAGATAACAATAAATTTGAACTGAAAGCTAAGGTTGCTCAAACCGAATCACTTCTCAAATACATAGCCTAGTATTGTAATTAATTTATTTTATCCTATGCAATTTATTTACGTACATAAAACACCTCACATTCACTACACTCATACACTCACCACACATATTTCATTAAAACTTTCCCACACACATTCACCCATTCAATATTTTTGTACTTTATTTTTTTTTCTATTCTGTTTTTCTTCCCTTTTGTTAAATATAATGCACAGTCTGCCGTTGTATAATCCTTTCTATGTAACCTCACAGCTTAACACTGTCTCTTAAAATACAGGTTATCCTTGTTTGAGCAGCAGGGCACACAATATCTGTATACAAACTTTAGCAGCGTAGTTACCATTTTGTTAAAAAGTGTATACTAATGTATGTTTTCTTTGTGACAATAAACTTATTATTATTATTATATTAATTAAACGTTGGACGCTGCTTTGGAGAACGTATTTATTTTTTTGGTAGGTAAAATAGTCCTATGACAAATCCCGCCCTTGGATGGGGCGGGAAATAGTGTCAGACTCTTACTGACTAAAAACCTACCCTGCTCCATGCCTTTGTCCCAGGGCCCCGGGTAATTGGAGAACGTATAGTCAAGCCAATCGGCTTGAACATGAAATAGCCGCATTAAATTACAGCAATTTTTTCTCAAAACAAAATATAATACAGCTGCGACATTATATAATAAGTTAGTTAAGTTTTTTTTCTAATAAGTAATTAGTATTGTTTCTTCTTTATTATTGTAATAGTTTAGGAAACACTGCATTACATGTTAATTCAATAGCTTTCAACGCATTAATGTCAATTTTAAAAAATTTACTGACTCATTTACTACGCATATGTTATTGAGTTGAAGAGAAACCATAATACAATACGTTTGCTTTATTCACACATATTCTACTAGCGTCTGCCAGCGGCTCCGCCTGTGTGAACGTCGGTTTCTCCCCCTGTCAAACTTCCAACCCCCGTTTACCCCCTTAGTGGTGGAGTTTCGTAAAATCTGTTCTTAGCGGATGTCTACAAATTTTAAGTTTGTAGGTGATATATTTTCTGAGATTTCGTGATTAATCAGTGAGTGGTATTTCGCTTTTATATGTATATTTAGATAGATTAGCATTAACCCTTTTAAAAATTACTTGTAAGGTCTTTTTTTACATAGCATGGGTAGGATGGCTGTAGGACGAAAATATGCAACTTAAAGATGAGAGCAAAGGATCGGTAGCTGCATTGTATGAATCCGTCAGCTGTAACCCGCACCATCCTATAGCAATTGTACTATAGTAACAAGAAAAACATCAAACAAAATAAAACGATAATGCCTTCATCATCCATGGCGTTTTGTGCCTATGGTTTTTAACACTGTTGTTTTACGATCAGTACCTCTACCATGAGTTTTAAGCAATAGTATTCGTTGCTACTCGATATCGACGCCGTAAATATTTTCTATGGCAAATTTTGGTTCTGCAAGTGACCGCTAGAGGCGCTGCAAAATTTGCCATACAAAATATTTACGGCGTCGATATCGAGTAGCGACGAATACTATTGCTTAAAACTCATGGTAGAGGTACTGAGTCGATTAAACAACCTACGACCTGCTATGTACCAATCTACACAGTCTGATCTAATCGCTTCTGTATTTTCAATCCTAATATTAATAATAAATAACGTATATTCAACACAATCCTATTCATATGTTCCCATATGTTATTTTTGTCTGTAACTTTACTATATTAATAGAACAACAACACACAATAGTACATAAAATTTATTTGAAAATATGAATATTGACTTACCAATTTCATGTTGAGTTCAGTGTACAGTTCTAGGAGAATGATGAAGGATGCGGTCTGATGGACGCCTATTTAAGATACACCTTCAAGGCCAATGCAACTAGGGCTGTCAGGGACTAAAACCTTCTCGGAAAATCGAACTGACCAGCCAGTTTAGCTGGACTTTTTGTAAAACGACCAGATCTTAGCTTTAGACCAGTGACATTCTGTCAGCGATAATGATTTACAAAAAGACAAAACAACTGCGACACTGAAAGCGTAAAAGAACATTATTTTTCCATTCTGTCATTCTTGCTTAAAAGTGTGTATTATTGCGATATTTATTTTACCTATTATGTTTGTATATTTTGATAATATATCTTTACATTGTTTGTTATATTATTTCAAAGTATTTTTTTTCTACTACTCTTATACACGGTACATATCTATATCGAAGCCATTTCGTATAACACGCCGTATTATAAGTAGGCGCGCTGGTTTGAAAAACGCTGCTGTAATGTCATGCATCTACCTCACGGTTAGCCAGGTTGCAATTCGGCTGAAATAAAGTTCGCCATATTGTGTAAGTACTTCACGTTCGTCAATACAGCTTAGTAACGTTGAGCAGAAATACAAACTGGCACATCGTCGATAATCGTTTTTTCCAAATCTCCTTTTCCAGGTAGGTACACGATGAGTATTCCTCAGAAAAAAGCAACACTTTTGTAGACCTATTTTTCTGTTTCCTTTTCACTTTTAGAGCCCCTATTTTTCGTTCGAAATTATCAAATGTCGTCTCCCGCTCTGACAGTGCGAGAGGCAGTGTTAGACGTGATAGTGTTCCTTCAGTTGTCGTTTGTCGGGGCCATTATAGCTCTTTCGAACTATTCAGCAGCCCTGACGGAATCGTCTAGATTTATTATGGTTTTATGTTTTATTTTTATATTATAATAGCCAAATCTCGACTCTTCTTTCATCACAAAATTGAAACCAAAAATAGTCTTTATCAATAGTTATACAATTTTTAGTGAAAATTCGAAATGGTAACAAATTAATGAGAAGGAGGTCAGATAGTGTTTACTTCAGCCGGATACGTTTCTAAAAAGGACACCTGGCAACCCTAGACGGAACTGGTTAATTACCAAATAAAAACAAAAACGCAGAAAAAACTATTAATAGACCAACACGTCTAATGTTGTATCAACAACTTATATTAAATCAAACTTTGATTAATGAATCATTTAACTGAGTCGAAATCTTCCTTGATAGTGTCAAAATAGGCAGTTACAAAAGTAGCTCTCAAAGATTTTATAAACTATCTAGATTGCTCACGACAACCTCAAAAACGTTCCGAAGAGTACGATACAAAAGGGTATATTATTCCTTTCTACTAGTGTGTCCACATACTAGTTCGTACTACGAGACAATTCTATTCTATGGAAATTCAAGATTTTAATGTAGAATGCGGCAAATAAGTTCAATAATCAAATCAACACAATTACTAATTAGATACATGTTTTTTTTTTTTTTAACTACATATTAATTGAACGCAGATATCCGCAGGAGTACCAAGGTTGCCGACATTCCATAAAGAATCTCCAAACTAAAGTGGTAATGGGCAGGGCACATTGGTCGCAGAACAGATGCCCGTTGGGGCCGAAAGGTTCTGGAGTGACGGCCGCGTAAGCAACGTTGGAAGGCCTCCTGCAACGTGGACCGATGACCTGGTAAAGGTTGCGGAAATCCGATGGATGCGAGACGCACAGGACCGTTCATTGTGGCGACGTTTAGGGGAGCCCTATGTCCAACAGTGGACGTCTTTGGGCTGAAATGATGATGATTGGATCAAAGGTTAAAGAGATAATACGAATATCGAACGCTTTGTCCAGCACTCTAGCCGAATTAAATACGCGATTGTTTTAGCTGTACGAACCACAGTCGAAACATTTCATTAAAAAAATTCGTCAATCTGAACTAATTTTAATAAAGAACTGGTCCTTGAAACGGTTACGGTGTAAACTGCCATGTGTACCATGTTTTTCGTGATTTCTCTTTATGTCATGGGTCCTCTAAATCAGTTCTTATCTGGGGAGTCTCAAGTAAGATTACTAAAAGGAAAGTTTTCTGTTTGTCAATAAAATAAAATGTTTTTCACTAAAAAAATATTTAAAAAAATGGAAAATTAATTACTTTTTACTTCTTAGTAAATTAAACTATTTTCTCAGGTTTCACAGAAAGTTACTGGTTAAGGAGTTACTGGTAGTTTGCCGTCCATAAGTAGAATTCTATAGTATCAATTAATACAAAAAGTAGAAAAACTAAAACCTTACTACGACCAAAAACAAACAACGGGTCTTAGTTTTTCTACTTTTTTTTATTTAATCAATTTTGGGGTTATATCACTTTTTTTAGCACATTACTTGCTGTCAGCTAGAGGGCGTAACTTTAAATTTGAACAATATTTTGTAAATGTACAAGTGAATCCCTTTAAAATGATACCAAACACGGCGTATTTATCTCATTTTTTAATTTTTTAAACATGACTTTTTGTCCGCTAGGGGGCGTAACTTTAAATTTAAACAATATTTTGGAAATGTAGAAGGGAAGCCCTTTCAAATGATACCAAACACGGCATATTCATCTCAATTTTATTTTTTAACATATTACTTTTTGTCCGCTAGAGGGCGCGATATCGAGTTTTGGGACACGTCACGTATATGTTCAGAGCACAATTAAGACGGTTCTAACGATACCTCATATATCAAGTTCCGATAAGTAGATTAGGAGCTATGAGGGTACAGATGAACATACGTAATACGTTACGTACGTACGAACGACGAACGAACGTACGTGCGGACGTACGTTTTTCGTATTTTTATTTTTATGTTTATATTTGCTAGTAGTACACCGCAGACTACCCCTCTTTTTAAAGTTCTAATAATCCATCCTAAGGTTGTCTGGTAGAAATCGCTGTCAGCGATAAGACCGCCATTGTACCCACAGATTTCAGTTCCTGTGAATTGTTATATATTGTCATGTTTTGGTGTACAATAAAGTTTATTATATTCTATTCTATACTCACATACATACATACATAGCCTGTCAAAATCATATCCTTTGGCTTTGCCGTAGTCGGGTAAAAATGCTGCTATGACAAAAATATCAATAATTTACCTAAATAGGAAATTTATGGTTACCCTAGTTAAAATAGGGGTAAGAAAGGGACACACCACCTCTCTCTTACCTCTTTCTCGTTGTCTTGATTCAGAAGGTTTTCCCTTTTGCTTGTCAATAAAACATGTGAACATAATTGGAATGAAATTAAAATATAGTACACTTTAGAGTGTGTAATTTTGCTCCGTAAGCAATCCAGTTTTTCCCTAGGATATAATAAGATCCTTGCTCTTGACGCAAGAAACGCAGGGACGTACGATCGTATATGATTTTAAATTGAACATCACTTACCATATTGAAGATTAAATTATTATGGAACGCCAAACATCTAGTACTCGTGTATTTGGTTGATTTGGGATTTTATTATTTACTATACAAAATAATCCACTACACAACCAACTCCAATCCATACGCCGTTAAATTTTGGTCATTTTAATCCCGTGGAGGATTAAAATGACCTAATGATTCGGTACATGAAACCCTATCGATTTGTAAAGATAAAAATGAAAAATAAAGTATTTCTTTTTAAAACTCGAATTAATTTACGCATGTAAGTAATTGTTTTTTTTTTTAATGTCTCGGTCAATTGAGGACCGATTTAAAAAAAAAAAGTTTGTTTGAAAGATAATACTTCCGAATTGGTTCCATATAAATATCTTTTTAATCTGATGATGAACTTCAAAGATATACAACGAAACTCTTCGAAAAATCATAGCAGAACTGTCAACTACAGCGCCATCTCTCGGGAAATCGGGTTACTAATTTATACAAACTAGACGGTGGTTGACTTTTCGATGGTAATTTTGTATTGCGTTGACCGATTTTAATATTTTTTTCTTTATTTGAAAGAAGATACGTTCAGGATAATAAAATATATAAACTAAGTTACAAAAATGCTTGCATATACGGTTAAATTACCAACTTAGTTTAGAAATTATTTTGTACAACTTTTCAAAAACTGTTAACCCACTAAGTTCAAAATAATTTTTCTATAAAGTCCTACTTTTGAGATTTTTTTCATATTTTCTAAACTTATGGTTCAAAAGTTAGAGGGAGGACACATTTTTTTTTTCTTTTGGAGCAATTATTTCCAAAAATATTAACATTATCTAAAAATAATTTGAATAACCCCTATTAATTTTTAAATACCTATACAACAATATATCACACGTTAGGGTTGAAATGAAAAAAAAAATTACTACCCACTTTACGTGTAGGGGAGTACCGTAATAAAACATTTTTTCCACTTTTTATTTTACCACCCGTCGGAGTGATTGATATACATATTGGTACCAAATTTTAGCTTTCTACTGCTAACGGTCACTGAGATTATCCACAGACGGACAGACAGACGGACAGACAGACTTAGGAAAACACATAACCGCGTTGCATAGCCGCAACGCTAAAATTGGCAGTGCCGCCCGACGCAACGCAGAATTTTGCGGTGTGCAACGCGAAGATGGTGTGCAGGAGAAGTCACTTGATAAATGATGTGTTAGCTAAAGTCATTGTCATACATTTTGTGCTTAGCGTTTGGCGGTTTGGCATTTAAAAAAGAATATAATATAATTCCTAATTCATAATTTTCATCAAAATACATTTTTGGGTGTTGAGGGTACAAGACGCTTTAGTTTAATGTATTTCCATAATGTCTGTAATTCAAAATAAGGTTTAAATAAAAGGAATCTATTTCCTTAGTAAGGTTAATAATATTAAATGTCACGGAATAGTAGGCGTGAACTACTATTTTTGAACCAACATACTATTGAAATAATGAGCCATCGCTTTAGGGTTTTTCGCAGCAGGATTTTTCGCACAAACGTTACATCGCACCAATAAAGCATCGATGGAATAAAACATCGTACAGCAGCGACACACCGTGTTAGAAATAATAAAAATCGAATCATCAAGTTTCGCAGACAAATAGGGAACCCGCTATTACACCACCGTAGGCGCGGGCTTGCGGACGGCGAACAATGGGAGCTCGCTGTCCGACCGTCCGGTAACCGACCGGACCAAGCCCAAGTCGTCAACGGCGCGTACTGTTCCCGCGCGCCTCAAGGAGTTGTCAGCAAACCGTAGAGTCCCAGCCTGCTAGGTGCAGGCAGGCAGGGTCGAAGTCTACTGGGGTCAAGGGTCGGCTTCTGAAAGGAAGGCTCGGCCCCGGTATGATTGGCAAAGAAGGAACGGGGTAGGTTTTTAGTCAGTAAGATTCTGATACTATCTCCCGCTCCGCCCGGGCGGGATTTATCATTGGATGATTTTACCTACCCGCTGCCTAGCCTGATGACAAACAGACGGACAGCGGAATCTTATCAATAGGATCCCGTTTTGCTCTTTGGGTACGAAACCCTAAAAAAGTGTAAAACAATTTTAAAAGAATATTCAAAAATAAATTCTCCGAAAGATTATTACTTACCGATTTCATCGCTGCTGTTTTCAAAGTACACTGATAAACTTATTCAAATTAGCTTTTTTATTTACTAAATATTTGAGGGCGATGGAGACTACTAGGACAACCCAATCATGGAAAACATAATCATAGAATTAATCGCATTATAAAAGAAAAAAATATGTAAATGAACTTACCTAAAGATAAAGGTTAACTATTTACAAACGTGCTTAAAGTCCTCAATTTTATGAAATATTGATGACTAAATTGTCCTCTGCGGTTTTACCCGCGTATTTGATTACTTACTGGTTCGCTCCAGTCTGTCAAATCGTGATGTTATACACCCCTATTTTTTAATTAGTGCACAAAAAAAATGGGGCTCAATCAGTACCCGTTACTGATCATATTTATGTAGTCCAAAGTACAAAAAACGAAATGTACATTGAAAATATCAAAAAAATAAATGGCAGGAGGTGTTACTAGACCGACACCGAACCCAAAAATGTGATTAAAAACATTTTTTGTCTGTCTGTCTGTCTGTCTGTTTGTTCAGGCATCACGCAAAAACTACCGGTTTGATTACGATGAAACTTGGTATAATTATTCTTTAATATCCTGGGCACCACAATGGGTACTTTTTATCGCGGAAAAGTATATACAATAAAAAACAAACTTAATATTGCGGTTCGATCCCTAAGCCCGATTACTGTACCAACCGCAAATAAAAAGTTTGTCGCAGGTTACGTCCCCCGTTTCTATTGTAATTAGCCACAAAAGGCCCGCGCCGAGATAGAAGTATTAATACCGGTAAGTATGCTCGATAGATAACGTTCTACACAAAAAGCACTTTACACAAAAAAACTCATTGATAAGTTTCGTCGAAGTTGCGGGCACAGCTAGTCGTAATTATTCTTTTGAGATTAAAAGAATATCAGCCCTGGCAACACGCACGGGTCATAGATTTTCGTCTTGAACCATTATTTATTTATAGTTATTTTATTATTTTATCAGTCTCTCTTGATAAATGGGTTATCCAAAACTAAAAGATTTTTTCAATTCGAACCAGAAGTTCCTCAAATTGGCGTGATCAACCAAACAAAGTCTTCAGCTTTATAGTATCTATGAGTATCTACTATAATTATATATGTGTTTTTGTTTACTTAAGTAGAAGGTAGTTATCTAAATAAAGGGTAGGCGGCACACTTGCGGTGCTTCCTATGCTAGACGTCTATTAGCGGTAGTGAACATGAAATAAATCATCGACTTGTGTATTTTTTGGTAAATATTACCAAAAAATACAACAAAATATTAGATATTGCAATAAATCCATGGAGATACCCATCCTTTCTTTTAAGCTATTTTGAGGGCAGCTTCCAGTCAGTAAAAATCCTGTACACCAATCAAGGTTAAAGTAGGAATTAGAAAAGCCACAAATCGTGAAACTATTCTGATAAATGTTTGAAATACTACTACAGTTACTACGTGCCCGGAGGACACGGTGGAGCACACAGTCGAGGTGTGCTCCGCTTGAGAAGAGCATCACTGTATCCTCGTGGGGGTGATCGGGGGCGATCTCTCGCGCCGGCCCTTGGTTCAAGCCATGCTCCGGAGCGAGGAGGACTGGCAGGCGGTCGCCTCCTTCTGCGAAGCAGTAATGCTAGAAAAGGAAGAGGCCGACCGCATTAGGCAACAGCGCACACGCCGCCGCCGCCGCCGGGATTCCGATCCCGATTTCCGGCCACCGTAGGCGCGGGCTCGCGGACGGCGGGCAATGGGTAGCTCGCTGTCCGTCCGTCCGGTAACAGACCGGTCCGAGCTCAAGTCATTTACGGCGCGCACTGTTCCCGCGCGCCTCAAGGAGTTGTCAGCAAACTGTAGGGGCCCAGCAGGGCCGAAACCTACTGGGGCCAAAGGTTATGTGAAAATGTTACCCGGGGCCCTGGGACAAAGGCAAAGAATGGAGCAGGGTAGGTTTTTAGTCAGTAAGAGTCTGACACTATTCCCGCCCCACTCAAGGGCGGTATTTATCATTGGATGATTTTACCTACCATAAAAAAATAAAAATAATATACAGTTATTAAAATAATACAAAACATCCAAAGTCAGCCTGCAGGTATGTATAACAAAAATATAAAGATGTAAATAAAATAAAAGTCTTAGTTTCTTAATCTAAAGCTTAATTAATTAAAATAAATGAATTCCGAACAATGTTTAGTAATCCGAACAAGTTATAACTAGTGACCGACCGAAGGTTCGATTTCGGTTTCGACAGAAAATCTGCGAAACCTCCGGTAAAAATCGACCGAAACTTCGTTCGAAAAATATCACGCGTAGTTCGGCGGACTCGGATAAGTTCGTAACTCGTATAGCACGCCATTATCAGTTGAGTTCGCCGGTCAGTCTTTCAGGTCGGTCGGTAAAATCCTCAATTAATGATGTCCTTCTTCCACCTTTATAAATTAAGTTTGTATATTTTGCAAATTTTCATGATTTTTGTTGGATTTTTAGGACAAAAACAATACCCCATTTAACACAATATGTTAACTTTATAAGTATAAAAAATAAACAAAAATTCAAGTTAAAACAGATATTCATATGATGAAAAAGTGTCACTTCCGGTTTCGGCTGAAACTGAGATAGATTCGGTTTCGGTAGAAAGTCCTGATTCAATCGGAGACTAGTAAGCAATAACTTTTTCTTTGCCATTTTTTGGGTGGTAAATAATCAAATAATTTCTACCGCCCTGTGTGAACCAAGGGGGACTGATAGACATATACCAACTAAAACGAACCCTTGTGTTCCTTCGGTTGGCATTTGCGTTCTAGGGCCGCGGCCCACTGGTGACTGTTTCGGACTATCTCGTACCTCGGTTCATTTTCGGGAATTATCGAGCCGAGAATTCCCGGGAAATCTTTGGACTCAGTTCCCGGCAAAACGAAGCTCGAAAAAAGTCGAGAACTCGAGAAATCATATTATTATTATTTATTTATTATATGCTTAATTGTACACCACATAATGTACAACACACACACACATGTATGTATGTATCTTGTATTACAAGATTTTAAAATACAATATTTTTGTTTTAACATTATTGTAATAGAAAGTCCAGAGTATACGTTACACTGTTAAGACTAAAACTATTTACATATAACTAGGTAGGTAGTTTTAATATTGATAGTTATTTTTAAAATCTAATGAGCGGATACATTGCAAACAAGTTTTCAATGAAAATATTGTTTTTCATAGCAAGCTAACAAGCGTGATAAATATCTATAAATTAATACTCATCAAGACCATTCCAAAAAGTTCGAAGACGACCGGCTTATCTTATTGCGCTTGTTACCGAGTTTCTATGACCACTTTCCAGTGCCATCATCATACCCTGGTTACCATCTATCACCAAAATACTCGTTAAGACGAATCACACGAGCCCAAACTCGATGGGGTGGTATCGTTTAATTACTGAGTTCCTATGGCCACCTTGCAGTTCCATCATCAGATCAGCTTCATATCATTTCAGCAAAATTTCAGCTCAACGTTAACCGGGAAGTGGTCCAAATTTAATTCACAAGATTTGATCACAGACAAACATTGGGACAGGTTAAACTATGTAAATAAAAGTTTGTAAAACTAACTCAAACGCGCTGTTGTTGTACACATCGAGTACTAGCTAATAACTTACGTGTTATGTAAATATAAGAAAATATTTTCATATACAAAATTTTTCTGGCGACTAAATTTTTCATTATAAGAACTGAAAAGATTTGCAAAACAATACGTAAAATAAATTTCTCGACAACCCGAGAAGACCTAAGAAATTGCCCTCGAAAATTCTTGTGCCCCGAGAAATCATTAACCACGTACCCCAACCTAGTGTCGGCCCTAGCGAGGCTTGTTACTCATGCTGATATCTCTAGAAAGCGCCCGTGGAACACCATGCGTCGTCGACGACGAACTATCCATTGCCTACGCCTACGGTTTTTTTTTTTTATGGTAGGTAAAAAAATCCAATGACAAATCCCGCCCTTGGGGGGGGCAGGAAATAGTGTCAGACTCTTACTGACTAAAAACCTACCCTGTTCCATTCATTACTTTTGTCCCAGGGCCCTTGGTGACATTTTCACATAACCTTTGGCTCCAGTAGGCTTCGAACCTGCTGGGCCCCTACAGTTTGATGAAAGCTCCTTGAGGCGCGCGGGAACAGTGCGCACCGTAAACGACTTGGGCTCGGACCGGTCTGTTACCGGACGGACGCCTAAAAAAATAGGTCGGAAATCTGGATTAGAATCCCGGCGGCGGCGGCGTAAGCACCGGTGCCTGATGCGGTCGGCCTTCTCCGTTACTAGCATTACTGCTTCGCAGAACGAGGCGACCGCCTGCCACTCCTCGTCGCTCTGGAGCATGGCCTGTACCAAGGCCCGGCGTGAGAGATCGCCGGCGCCAATTGCCCCCAACGAGGACACGACGAAGCTCTTGCCAAGCGGGGCACATGTCCATCTTGTGCCTACGCGTACGGTGCAGCGGTGGCCGCCCAGGGCGTCACACATACTTTAAAAAGTTATATATATAAATGATGATTATCTTGCAATTGCAATAATGACTTGAATAGATTTTTTTGTTCGTAGATTTTCGTGTCTGTCACAGGGGGTATAACGGTCCAGAGTCTGTGAAAGTTTTTTTCGCCTTTCTTAGGTCTACTAAAATGACATCATTAAATATTACGTTTAGCATCAGCCTTATAATGTTCCCATTGCTGGGACTCAGGCCACCTCTCTAGGAGAAAGAGGCGGGTTGGTGGATGTCAGATGTCTCCGAATTTTTGGTTCTTGGACATGCTGGTTTCCTCACGATGTTTTCCTTCACCGATTTGAGAGCAGTGGTGATGAAATAAATTAAACAAAATAATGCGCCTGGCTGGGGTTGAACACACGTCCTACAACTCAAGTCGGGGCCGTTACCACTCGGCCACCACTGCTCTCCTGAAAGTTGTTTTCATCTTTCTTATCTGAAGTGACATCATTGAATATTGTATTGTCAATTAGATGTACTCCCGTAAGAGAGCAGTAATGTCCCGTCAATTGTTGACAGTCCGATTGAGCTTTTCTACAAGTCTCGCCACACATTACGTTTATAGATATCAATTTAGTGTTAACAAAAGTACAAAAACACTATTATCTGTTTTTTCTTTTCTGTTCTTATTGGTCTTTAATATTTGTTTGTATTTAGTCCCAAACATTTAGTATATACAGGTACGTAAAGGAATATGTTTATTAGTTTGCAGTCCAGGTTGACCTGCAAATAGCCACTCTTTAAAAAAATATGTAATTCATTCATCAATTTACTTTGAAATTTGCTGCAATAAAATTCGCAAGTAATGTTTCTTGATTTATTTGAGCTTAGCTACTTACTTACTTTTTTTTTGAGCTAGTGGTATGTCGCCCATTTGAAAGTTACTCTATGGGAAAATAGGTACTTTCACGATAAAAAGTATGGTGTGTAAAGTGTAGCACCTATAATTAATATACATTATTCCAGAACATAGTGTATCAAATATCTAAATCCATTCAGCTGTTTGAGGGTCATAGATAATACATATAATAAGGGTATAGATGAGCCACTGACAGATCAGTTTTATTTTTAACTACTCGCCCCTCCCGCTAGTTGGCGCTAGTGTCTGCGAAAGCATGATATGTATAGATATAGCTATGTAGGCGCCATCTACGTACACACCTATAGGTATATTGGTGATATTGCATAGAACTTCCATGTAAAAAATGTACCAAGGCGAAAAACCCATATGGTTTTTCAGCTTAGTACATTTTTTACACGGATATGATAAGGATATATCAATATAAAGGGAAATAAAACAACGGAAATTGAAATAGATTATTTTATTAATTACAGCTCTTGACAATACAGATAATTATTTAACGTCTCTAATGTATTGAAATTAAACCACTTTTATGCTTTTTATTGTGATATATTTTCACTATTACAATTTTCAAATAAAATCTCTTAAAATCTCCATAATAATGGCTCTTCACATCCAAAATAGCAATGAGTGCGAGGGTTTTTCGGTATTCTCGCCATCGTAATCCAAAAACGTAGCCAAATTTGATCAAAATAAACATACACGTCGAAGTCCATAAAACGATGCCAGGGTCAAGCGAAATAAGTGTATTCGTCGGTATCAGTTTACGAAAAGCCAAGTAACTATGTAAGAAGCACTCTCGGGGTCCAGGAAACACGCAATGGTCAATAAAAGACAGATAAATCGAACAGAAAACTCGGAAAACTCACGGCACACACAACGAACGTCCTCGAAATAATTCAAAATAAATTTTATGAAAACTTTGAAAAGTTTTACCTACCCGTATTATGGTATTATCTATTATCAGTGTTGCCATTGGAAAAATAAGTATTAAGTATTTATATAAAAAATGTTATAGACTTTTAAAGACCGAGGACGAATCGAAAAGATGTAAAATTAATTTTTACTTTCTATTATTAATTTACATTTCACAAATTACTAAAAAAATAAAATTTTAAGACAGAGGTCATATATGGCGACATCTAGTAATATAAATGGAATATTTTTGCCTTAGTTGGCACGTCTTCCCCGCTAGATAGCACCACTTTCCATACATTTTCTTTTCTTGACTTCAAAGTACTGTACTGTCATCCCCATGTTGAGGGTAAAGGAATAACATACATATACACACTTATTAAATATGCATACCAACTTTCGTGTATTTTTTCATATGTAAAGTGCTAGTTATTATATTTAAATAAATGAAAAGTAAAACTTTCGCCTATATAATATACCTACCAGTGAGAAACACTGAGTTTAATTTGTTTTTTGTTTATTCCCTATTTACTTGTTCAAGGTAAACATAATTTGCAATATACTTGCTCAGAAAGTGGCTCTTATTGCACTACACTTAGGTATATAATGGCACCTGTTACCAAACTATGACATTTTTAATAAGATTACGCACTAGTGCTGTAATGTAGTTGAATAATAAATAACCTTTTTGTTCAACCTCTTTGTTTGCGATTCAAATTTTGAATATGAAAAAATATTTTTTTTTTGTCTATGGCCGTCATTTTAAAATGCGTGCGGTTTTTGGCGTGATTTTTTTGAGTGTAGTTCATAGGCTGTATTAATAAAATAAAATAAAATACTACAAAAACATTATAAAATGTTACATCCATATTCTAAAACAAACGACGACTAGGCAATATGATCAAAAGACCATATAGCCATAGCCGCGTATTTATGAAAACAGATTTAATTTTTTACCGCCATGTTATGAAAAATTTTACTAGTTTTACGGTTTTATATTACTTAGCTAAATTATTTTTCTTCACAAGTGTATTGAAAAACGTCGTACGATACACGTGAGTAATGATTGATTACCGTTCTTGGCGCTCTTATTAATACCGCCACGACGGTAACCTCCTACATTACACACTTATATCATAATGTACTGTAAGAACATCGTGTTGTGATCGTGTGCACGGTCCATGGTGTGCACTAAATTTGTGAATTCAAAACATCATAAAACCTAATTTACTTCTGCCTATTTATTTCCTTTGCGCGCCATTTTCTTATCACGTCTTAAGTAAGTTGAAAACTAGAAACTTAGCAACGTAACCATATAATTAATCTGTAAACGTAACTTTAAATTTTTCTTCGCTAGACCTAAGTATTATTTTTTATAATTAAAAGATTATTCTGTAATACTTACCTATCATAATGCAGTATTTAATACCTAAACTGAAATAAAACTATATTGGGATAGTGAATTTATTTTTGCATTTAGTCATTTCCTCGCTGAGGTGGGATGAAAAGTTACGTGTTGCACTCGAGTGCAAAGATTTTTCACCTCATGCTCTTTTGATTCTCTCGCTAACGCTCTGGATTCCAATTTTTTTTATCTCTCGCTGCGCTCGCGAATCAACTTTAGAATCCTTCGCTTACTCGGTTATCAAAATTGAGCACGCGGTTAAAAAACAACTTTACACTCTTGTATAACAAAAAACTATTTTATCCGATCAGTAAAAATGGTGGTTTAACTGATTTTACGGTCTATTTTTCAACTCTAAAACTTCTAAGATTTTCACTTAGTAAAAATTAGTCAATGAAATTAGTACATACAGGTCCCCAAAATGCAGATTCTACCTAATTTGGGGACTACTGTCCAAACTGAATTTTAAAATAGTTATAGTTATAATTATTTTACAGTTCTAATAGTAAAATAACCATAAACAAAAAACATGTTATTCTTTTAACACAAGTCTTCAATCTACACCCCTATTTTTTAATTAGTGTACCCGTTACTGATCATATTTGTGTCAAAAGTACAAAAAAACGAAATTCCAAAATTGTCACGAAAATTTGTCATTATTGGTAAATTCATAATTGAATCATTATTCATAACAATTAGTACTAGAAAATACTAAGCGCAGTGTTTTTCCATTTTTATTGACATTCTTTCATTCATAAACAATAACACGGGGGCTTACTCTCGAGTTTAATTCCAATCGATCGCATTGGAATTGTGACTTTAGGTACTCTTGAATTCGATTTTAGGGTCAAATTGCGTGACCTTTTTGGGAACTAAGTAAAATGGGGATATGTCTTGGCCTGTGGTCACGCAATTTTAATTTTTTTTGTTCACCAATTTGGCGCTACTATCAAATTCAAGAGTACCTGAAGTCACAATTCCAATGCGATCGATTGGAATTAAACTCGAGAGTAAGCCCCCTGTACAATGTTTCCAGAAATTGAGTGAGATTTTGGGATATAAACAAACGCTCATAACTTTTCTGTTTATGAATATTATGCATTGAGACTTTACTTAAATAATAACAAGACCTTTTCTAATACGCCCTTTAAGTATTTGCCATAATTAAACAATAGTGGTGTATAATTTCCCCATGCTATAAAACCCTAAAAAATATGGCTTTTTTTTCAGTTTCCTGCATCGCTGTGTTAGCGTGCGCCATCCTCGCCGTGGCTGTTGGGGAGCCTCTGGGGAGAGTGCAGCGCAGTCCTGTGCCCATCGCAAACCCAAAGCCAGATCCTTTTCTTTATAGCGTTGTTGATTATCGTCCATATTACGTCGACCACCACCACCATCACCACCATCGCTACCACGGTTATGGTCGTAGACGGAGCTACCACTATGGTGGTTATTAGGGCACAAACTGGGCCTGATGAATATTCAATATAGGTATAGTACGCTGCAAATAAGTTGAACCCGTGGCTATTATTACGCGCAGCCCCCCTCCTCGATTGAGAGACTAAACTCGGTTTCTGCGCATTCAAGGTCGACCGCCATGATGGTTCAACTTGTGTACCGAGGATTATACACTTGGTTTTGTTTTGCAAATATTAAAATTATATTAGATGATTCACATTGGAAGTTTTATTGTGTTCTGATAATTTAAACTTGTTTAGTCTTTAACCTTTTACGCGCCGTCGACGCGCGACGGCGCGTAGCGTTCCATGTCCGCTTCAAGGAGATTTCAGCAAAACCGCAGGGGCCCAGCAGGGCCGAAGCCCCGGAAAGAGAATCACGGGGCTCTGGATCGAACACAAAGAAGGAACTGAAGTTGCTTCTAGTCAGTAAAAGTCTGACACGCCCTCGCGCTCCGCCCAAAGGCGGGAGATGTCATTAGATGATGTCGCACCAAAAAAAATCTCTTAATGGTGATAGACTTTAAGTTAGGTTTTTTCATTTCTTTATTATTGACTAAGTTCTGCCAGCGGTTTCTATATATAGGGTGACTGGTAATTAGTGAACGATACTTAAACACGTGATTTTAGTCATGATAACAAACAACTTTTGTTATGACACCAAACCTGAAATCGTTTATGTTCGCCTACTTAACTGGTCAAAATGTACTGAACTAGGCTGACTTTTTTCAGGTTTGGTCCCATAGTAAAAGTTGTTTGTTATCATGACTACAATCACGTGTTTAAGTATCGTTCAATAATTACCAGTTACCCTATATAGCATATGTCACTCAGTGATAAAGTAGCATTCTACTGGTGAAAGGATTTTTAATATCGGTCCAATATAGTCTTTAAGTTTCGTTATTACAACGAAATGTATATTAAAAAAAGCAAAAATACAAATCTTTTCTATTTTAAGATTAGTACTAGATACCTATAAACAAGTTCGCGCTTGATGGTAAGCGTTAGTGTGGTTGACGATAGACACATTATAATGCCAAGTCTAATATCCCCAAACAAGGCAACAAACTTGTTACCGTATGTTATCTTATATGTGTATATGCATATCAGATAACAAACGGTAAAACTGTTTGTTATCTGATATGCACAAGATATTTTGATTATTTTCCACCAAAGCTGTGTGAGGTAGCGAGGCGACGCGAGGAAGGGTAGCCAAGCTGAATGATGTGTGAATGTTTTCAGTTATACTAGCAAACATTTCTCTAAAACCATTCCACGCTCTCATCTCTCATAATAATTATCTGATGTTTTTTTTTTGGAGTACTTAGTGCTGCTGGCTCCAATGAGTCGCAGCGTTGCTGTGCGACGTAGGGCTTGACTGGTGACGTAGACCAGGAGAGGTTCCTTATAGCTCAGCGGGTCTAAAAAGGTCACATTTAGCAATTCATTTCCTGAATTCCTGTCATACTTACGATCTTTTAGCAATTCTGCTACTTAATATTCGTAAAATTTTACGAATATGCTGTCATTTAGACCCGTCTGTCAAAAAAACTGTCAAATAGATGAATTATATAGATGTACGAGTATATTTATATAGAATAGATGAATATGAATATTGTTTACGTATAACAATATGAACTGCAAATTCGTGACCTTTTTGTGATTTTTGACATGATTCATATTATTATCCGAATGCAGATCTGCTAAAGTGGCCTTTTTAGCCCCCTGTTCAGTTTCTGTGACCGAAATTCTGCGATTCACGCGACTCACAAAATTACGCTCATTTGGCCTCACCCTAAGTTCATGTATTACCCCTCCTGTCTTCCTATTTAGTTTTTCATCCGGAAACCTCATCCGCTTTAATGTTGTATTTCAAGAAATAGAACGATTCTATTTCATGAAATACAACATCAAAGCGGAAACAAAATGTATACATACACAAGATAATGATCGCATTATCTTGTGTATGGACATTTTGTTTTGATGTCGCAGGGTTGTCAGTTTTATGAAACACCGGCTTCACCTAGTTTAAATTAACAAAAAATTTTTGTGTTAAAGTGGTATTTATCCATATGTCCAGTTCTGGGGCATTTAGATGTTCATCGCTGCGGAAGCGCTGCGATTTCTTTGAGAATAGCAGCGCCGGGCCGAGCCTTCCTTTCAGAAGCAGACCCTTGGCCCCAGTAGGCATCGACGCTGCCTGCCTGCAGCTAGCAGGCTGTTGGCTGGAAATCAGGATCGGAATCGGAATCCCCGCAGCGGCTGGGGCGTGAGGGCCGTTGCCTCTTGCGTGCGGCCTCCTCCTTTGCCAGCATTACTGCTTCGCAGAAGAAGGCGACCGCCTGCCATCTCTCCTCGCTTCGGACCATGGCCCGTACCAGGGCGCGGCGCGGGAGATCGTCGTTGCCCATCGCCCTCACGAGTACACGATGATGCTCTGCCCAAGCGGGGCGCACGAAGGGTTCCGGACCGTTGACTAGGTAAACAACAATATCAAGCAAAAATAGCCAAAACATGGCGTTTTTGTATGGCAAAAAAGGCAAATAATTGCGTTTTTTGTTTGGTAGACCCCCTTAAATAATTGTTTTATTTTTATTTTATACAAAAGTATTTTGTGAATATTTCAAGTGCTACCTGTTGCCATTATTGATATCGAGCAAAAAAGGGCAAAAAAAATCGCGTTTGTTGTTGTTTAGGGTGATTAGGTTGACTTTTGGTTACACTGTGTCAAATGAATTTCGAAATAAAATACGTCTGTTGGTTATGAGGTTTATTGGTAACTAAACAAACAAAGATCATGCATCTCTTTATATTAGAATATTGGCGTTAACATAGGCCGCCCACCAAAGGACTACAGATAGTCCTTTAAAAACTATAATGAACTTATAAAAAAGAATGAAATCGATAAATTATATGATTGACGTATGATACATGCAAAAATTAAACAATTATCTCATCAGATGCTGTGTCGATGGGAAGAGCACACAATTTTGTCACGCATCTCTTTGTTATTGTGTCACCACTCTTTACACTATATACCCTGGTTAAACCATCGGGGCCAGGGTGCTTGTCGGTGATGCGTCCCATGGACCATTTCCCCGGTGGGAGGTTATCTTGCTTGATCAGCACTATGTCTCCCTTCTTAAACTCTTCTTCGCGTTTTAACCATTTGGGTCTCTGCTGGAGTCTTGTGAGGTATTCCCTCTGCCATCTCGACCAGAAGTCACTCAACAATTTTTGGGTGTATTGCCAGCGTGTCAAGCTGCTAATTTTAGCGTCCTTTAGGTTTGGGTTTGGTACGGTGACTGGTGCTTCGGTTATTAAAAAATGACCAGGTGTCAGTGCTTGCATAGTGTCGTCGTCCATTGGGCATAATGGACGCGAGTTGAGGCATGCTTCTATTTCGCAGAGAACCGTCATCATCTCTTCGAATGTCAAATTCGTAGTAAGGACTCTCTTCATGTGATATTTTATTGATTTCACTCCGGCCTCCCACAATCCTCCGAAGTTAGGTGAATAAGCCGGTATAAAATGCCATTGGGTCCCGTCGTTTGCGAGTAACTCAGCGATTTTGCCATCAAATTGTAACCCAGCTTCTTTCCAGGTCTCATATAGTTGCTTATTAGCGCCAACAAAATTTCGTCCTTGATCGCTCCACAGATTTGTGCATTTTCCTCTGCGGGCGCAAAACCTTTTGAAGGCGCCTATGAACGCTGCTGTACTAAGGTCACCAACCAATTCCAAATGAATTGCCTTGGTGGACATGCAAATAAATATTGCTATATAGGCCTTAGTAGTTCTGGCTCCTCTGCCCTTACTCATCAATAACTGGAATGGTCCCGCAAAGTCGACACCTGAGTTGAGGAATGCTCGTGCTGGTTTCACCCGTACGCTTGGTAAGTCGCCCATTACTTGTGTTCTCACTCTTGCGTTTAGCTTTGCGCATACTAAACAACGATGGATGTATTGTTTGACCAGCATTTTCACTCGCAGTATCCAATACTTGGATCTAAGGTAAGTAAGCATCAACTGTATACCTCCATGCAACGTCTTCGAGTGGGCTTCTGCTATTATAAGATGGGTAAGTTTGCCTTTTCGATCCAGAATTATTGGGTGCTTGCATTCATCAGTCAACTCCGCGTTCCTGAGCCGACCGCCCACCTTGAGGACTCCATTCTCGTCAAGGTAAGGATTTAATGATTTTAATTTGCTTGATTTTTTTACTCTTTTCTTTCTTTTTAAGCTTTCTATTTCTTCTTTAAATTCTTTCTCTTGTTCTAATTTTATACAGGTTTGCAAGGAGAGTTCGAGTTCTTCAGTGGTGATTGTACTATCTATGCTTTCTTTTAATTTATTTTGTTTCAGGAATCTTCGGCAGTAGGTGATAGTTCGCAGTAGTTCAGTCAGTGTGTCAAAGCCATCGAGTTGCGTAGATAATTTATTACTTTCTTCGTTGTCGTTTTTTGTTACTTTCAGAACTTGTAAGGTGTTTTTCTTTCTTTCTATGTCTGTTGGGGCTATGTTTAGTCTAGTGAACTGTATCTTCTGGTGTGATAACCACTGTGGTCCGTTCCACCATAGCTCGCAATGTTTCAAATTGGCCACTAACATGCCTCTTGACGCAATATCAGCTGGATTATCGTTGGATTGGACGTGATGCCACTGACTAGGACTTACATTGGTTGTGATTTCGACAACGCGGTTTGCCACAAACGCCTTCCATCTGTTCGGATCTCCATTTAGCCAGGAGATGACAATAGAAGAGTCTGTCCAAGCATATATTTGTGTTGTTGGTATCCTCATTGCTTGCTTTATTTGCTTGAGTAGTTTGGATAACAACAAAGCTCCACACAGTTCTAGTCGAGGCAATGAAATGGTTTTCAAAGGAGCTACTCTCGTTCTTGCAGCAATGATTGTGCTTTTCACTGTGCCATCTGAGTTTGTGACTCGGCAGTAGGCCACAGCACCGTAAGCTTGCACAGAAGCATCGCAATATCCGTGGACTTCTATGGAATCTTTCCTTGAGCTCAATGTTCCCATCCATCTATTTATGTAGATTCCGTTTGCATTTTCAAGATCGGATCGTATTGTAGCCCATTTTTCAGCCAGTGTGGTGTTCAAAACTTCATCCCAATCAATGTTTTCCTGCCAGAGTTGTTGAATTAATATCTTTGCCATAACAAGGCAAGGGGCAATCCATCCGAGTGGATCGAATAACTTTTGAATGTCGGATAGAATGCTTCGCTTTGTGACTGCCGTGCCAGTGGCTGGTAAGTTCAGATTATACTCGAATTGGTCTTTACCCAAGTTCCATTGTATGCCCAGGGCTTTAACAGTTCCATCAATCTTTAGTTCCAGATGTGCATTTGATGATCTTTCACTCGGTTTGATAGTCTCCATGAAATCACGGTTGTTTGAAGACCATTTTTTCAGTTCGAAGCCACCTAGACGCAGTAGTTTTTTGAGATCTTGACTAATTCGTATAGCTTGTTCCAGCTCATCGTGTCCTGACATTACATCATCGACGTTAAAGTCCTCACGCAATATCTTTGCTGCTTCGGGATATTTGTCACCCTCATCATCTGCCAATTGCATAAGTGTCTTCACGGCGAGATAGGGTGCGGAAGCTGTTCCGAATGTCACAGTCAAAAGTCTGTAGTCTTTGATGTTTTCCGATGTATCATCTCTCCATAGAATTCTTTGATAATCGCTGTCTTCTTTATTTATCCAAATCATTCTATACATCTTGTGAATGTCAGAAACATAACAAATAGCATGCATTCTCCATCTAATGATAATGCTTCTCAAGTCATCTTGTAATATTGGACCTAACAAGAGTTCATCGTTCAACGAAATTCCATTGGAGCCCTTGCACGAGGCGTCAAACACAACCCGAGTCTTCGTCGTTTCCTTGTCACTACGGATCACCGCATGGTGGGGTAGGTACACTGATTTATTGTTTATTTCATCCTTAGGTACCTCTTCTATATGTTTTAATTCTTTGTATTCATTGATCACCCTTGTGTATTCTTGCTTAAGTTCTTTATTTTGATTAAATCTTTTTTCCAGCTGAAGGAGTCTTCGCTTTGCTTTTTCTCTTGTGTTGCCTTCAACTGATTTTGGTTGTTCTATTTTTAATGGTAGTTTGACTATGTATTTTCCATGTTTATCTCGCTTGTGTGTCTTCTCGTATATGTTTTCACATAGTTGTTCAGTTAGGGTAGGTTTTCTTTTCGTGTCGGTGTCAACTTCCCATATTGTGGTCAGTAAATCTTCTATGTTAATTTCTTGCTTCATGGCCGTCAATGATTTTTCTCGTGCATTCAGCTTGATTGTTATTCCACCCATTAATATCCATCCCAGATAGGTGTTTTGGGCACATGGTGTGTCTGGTGGACCCTTAATGAGTCCTTGCTTGAGAATTGCTGCATATTCGTTTACGCCCAACAACAGATCAATGGGTCCTGATTCATAATAATTTGCATCTGCTAGTTGGAGGTTTGCTATATGCGGCCAATCAGTCCCCCTCATGGCGCTCATCGGTATGTTCGAAGTCAAGGGCTTGGACATCACGTAGGCTTTGATAGGTAAGTAGAATTGGTTTTCCCACCGTGACAATACTTGAAACTTGACCTCGTGCTTGACTCTCATCTTCATTGCTTCCATTCCGGAGACGATTAGATTTACTGGTTGTTTTTCTAGATTCAGGATCTGAGTTACCTTCTCGCTAATGAAACATGCTTGAGATCCTGAATCTATCAGTGCTCTTAAAACAGTAGTGTGTCCATGCTCACTCTTCAAAATTACTACTGCTGTAGCCAATAGTGATATCTTCTGCCCCGCGGTATAATGAGACGCAACCATTGTGTGAACCTTCTTTTCTTCTACATCTGCTTGGCTGGATGAAGTCAGTTGCTTAGTTTCTACGTTCTGTGCTGCTTCATCAATCTTCTTGGGTTGATGTAAAAGTGTGTGATGTCGTCTCTTACAAGTGCGGCAAGACATTGGCATACGGCACTTGAACACCGAATGTCCCGCCCCAAGGCAGTTGAAACATAATTTGTTTGCTTTGACATGTTCGCTTCTCTCATTAATTGTCATTTTATTGAATGTGCTGCAATGACACAGTGTGTGCGTTTCTTTACATAAGGCGCATGGTTTTTGTTGTTTATCATTATCTGTTGCTGTAACATGTAGAACACGCTCTTTGCTAAGTTTACTGGTGGTTGTCGGGGAAATCATTTCAAGCGTCCGGAATTTAGCTTCTAAAAACTCGCGCAATTCCTTCCATGTAGGCAGTTCTTGGGAGTTCACCGAGTAGGCAGTTTGTTCCCATTCTTTGTGTGACTCCGGGTCCAACTTCTGCACAACCAGAAATATAATTACTGGATCCCAGGAATCAGTAGGCACTCCCACATTTTCTAGACTATTCATAACTTCTGTGGTACAATCCAGGAGGGCCTTCAGGTGTACCGCCGTTTGACTGGTACATTTTTTCTGATAGAATAACCGCTTCATTAATGCGTTTACTATGATTCGCCTGTTATCGTATCGGTAATTAAGCGTTCCCCATGCTTGAACATAATTAGCACCCGTCACCTGAATGTGTTTCAGTAAAGATGCCGCTTCGCCTGTGATACTGGTCTTCAAATAATGTAGTTTTTCAACTTCACTTAGCGTCGGGCATTCATGAATTAATGATACATACAAGTCTTTAAATGTGGGCCATTCTTCGTAGTTACCGGAAAACGGAGGAAGTTGTATGTTAGGTAGCATCACTTTAGCTCGTGGTTTTCCATCACACGATGTATTGTCGCATGAAGGTTGGTCACGGTCAGTCATCTTCGAAGTGCATGCATCCAACATTTCTCTAAGGTCTCCTAACATGCATAGGTACAAGTCTTCATGGAGAAGGAATTCTTCATTCACGTAGTACGGCAAATTTCCACGTTGTTCCCGAGTTGTATTCTTCAACAGGTCGCTGTGCGCCTTCTTAAAAGATACCCAGTAATCTTCAATCGTTTGAATACGAGTTCGTAAATATCCAGGCTTCAATAACCGTTCTTTTGGGCACTTTTTAAGGTTTATTTGGGTCTTTTTGAGTATTGACGCCAAATCTTCAAGTACAGATAACGCTTGATCTGCTTCAGAAGTCATTGTTTATATGTAAATCACAAGAATCTTCAAAACGTAGTTCAATGTCTAATCGAGAATAGTCTATTTTCTATGTTATTAATGTTCAAATGATACACCGATACACCTTGCACACACACTAATTGACCAGTTCTAAGAAATTCGTGCAAAACAACACCAGGTGTTCCCTTATCGCGCTATGGAATGCGGTTCTTTTGTTCTCACGTCGGGCGCTCCGTCAATTCCCAATGAGGTTCGATCCGGCTCGTAATCGACCATATGTTTAGGGTGATTAGGTTGACTTTTGGTTACACTGTGTCAAATGAATTTCGAAATAAAATACGTCTGTTGGTTATGAGGTTTATTGGTAACTAAACAAACAAAGATCATGCATCTCTTTATATTAGAATATTGGCGTTAACAGTTGTATAGGAGGCCCCCCTAAATATTTATTTTATTTTATTTTTAGTATTTTTTGTTATAGCGGCAACAGAAATACATAATTTATGAAAATGTCAACTGTCTAGCTATCGCGGTTCTTGACATACAGCCTGGCGACCGACAGAGGGACAGACAGCGAAGTCTTAGTTATGGGTTCGGAACCCTAAAAAGTAATGTTATGCCCAGTTCTGGGGCATTACCATGACATGTTATAAAAAACTTTAATAACAAAGAGAACAAACTAATATAGAAACACCGAGTTCTGAAATTAAAGTTATTTTGTACTTTTTAGTGCTTTTTTGAAGTCGGTTGTATTTTTTTTGTAAAAAACAAAATTATTTCACACTTTTTAGTTGTAGTACCCCTCAGCCAAACTTAAATAGATACCTTCCGCCATTCGGTTCCATCATCAAAACATCACGACAATTTTAATAATATCAAACACGGCTAAAATATCTATACTGATTTATTACAGAATTCCTTACTTACCTTCCGGCTTCATCATCAGATCAATTCTATGTATCCCCTCCCCTTCTTCTTTCAGTCAGCCACCGACAACATGTAAATTTATACACAAAGCAATTTTACAGTTCTGCTGTGATTTTTTGAAGAGTTCCATTCTATATCTTCGAAGTTCATCATCAGATCAAAACAATTTTTCTATAGGAGGAATCCGGAAGTATAATCTTTAAATCAAAACAAAAATTTTCAAAATCGGTTCACAATTCACCGAGATATCGGTGAACATATATAAAAAAAAAAAATACATACAGCCGAACATGGAACCTTCTCCTTTTCGAAGTCGGTTAAAAATGTCAGGCGAGCGAGTGAGAAAGAGGGTTGGAGCTAACTACCCTATATAGGTCCATCCCTTAAACAATTCAGTTTGACACTCGCGCCCGACGCTCGCCCCGAACGGTCGTGCCGCTCCGTGCTCCGCGCCCGCTCCGTGCCGTGTCTGCGCCCCGCCCCACCGCTCCTGCCAGCAGTGACGTCATCAGTGGTCGCCGACCGCATCGCCGATCCGAAGCCGTCTTTCTCAAGGCAGTGGAGGATAACCATTTCCGTAGCGGAAAAATCGTCGTAAACGTAGTGCCCCTTCAGGGAAAATCCACAGTTTCGTGGTCCTTGACGGGAAACCTTACGGTGTCAACGAAGTCGAGGGGGTGTTGCCCCGATACACCCGCCGAACCCCTTCAGGGCTAGGCAGTTAATTGGAGTCGGGAGCTAAGTCTTGGCCTTGGGGGATCTCCTAGTCAGGCTTATAACTCCGAGCTCTCTTTCAGCTACACACCTGGTGTCGGTTGGGATCTCTATCCCTTCGCGCCAGACCCTGGTAGGGCCCGATCGCACATTAAGATTGGCGATCGGCTACAAGCTTAGGGCTCACCCTTAGGTACTCACCTCCCAGTCTGCACAACCCTTGCTGGGAGGGTCACTCACCCCCGGGCCCGTCCACCCGGGGACCTAGGAATTTATTGTGCTCCTAAGGAGCACATGTAAGTTAGGGTTAACCCCCCCATCCACCATGACGGACGACACTCCCTTTGTGTCGTTCGTCAAAGAAATCTTATTTAAGGACCCCGATGTCCTTAGAAAATATGGGCAGGCCATCGCCGCCCTTTTCTCTCCCGTGCCCCCGGGCGTCACTGAATTCAGTGACGTGCTAGCGGCCCAAATTATCTGCGATCCGTCAAGGACGGATCGAGTAGAACCCTCCCCACCTGCAGTGGTGGCGGCGGTCCTAGCCCAGCAGGAGGCTATGGACACTTCCGCCCCCACTAGCTCTCAGGAGCCTGGCCCTAATTGCTCGGACTCCGAGTACGAATCAGAGGAATCTGAGGCCTCTTCCGCTTCCTCCGAAGACGACTACCAAGTCGTCAAAGGAGGTAAACGTAAGGGCAAAAGGAATTCTGCCCAGGCCAGCAAAGCCAAGAAGACCGCTGCGTCTTCTCCTGCTGTTCCTACTGCCAAGCCCACAACAAAATCTCCCCCCGCCCCTGCTGCCTCAACCTCGCAGGTGAGCCGCCCCACACCAGCTTCGGTCGCTCAGACCAAGAAGCAGCGTCCCCCACCGCCTCTGTACATTCAGGACAAGGCGAAATGGACCGACGTGTCCAAAATGTGTAGTGATCGTAAGATCAACTACACTAACGCCCGGGCCTGCCAACAGGGCATTAGAGTCCAAGTCCCAACGTCCAACGACTATAGGGACTTATCCAAAGCGCTCCGTGAAAGGAAAGTCGCCTTTCACACCTACTCCCTCCCTGAGGACACGCCGACTCGAGTAGTCATAAGACGTGTTCCAAAGGAAATCTCCACCGATGAGGTCAAGTCAGATCTCATCGCTCAAGGCATCCCTGTCACGGCGGTGCATCGCTTGCACAAAGCGCGCGGCAGGATCGAGTACGACATGGTACTCGTTGTCTCCGACCCGGTAGAGGGGCACCATCCGATCTTCAAGATCAAGGAAGTGTGCTCTCTGACAGGCATCTCAATCGAAAAGCCCTTCAAGCCCACTCTAGTCGGGCAATGTCACCGCTGCCAGCTATACGGGCACGCACAAAAAAACTGCTATGCCACGCCCAGGTGCGTAAAGTGTCTGGGTGAACATGGCACAACAGATTGCCCCCGCCCCAAGGATCGTACCTTGTGCGAGGAACCGCCCAGCTGTGTACTGTGCGGTCAGTCCGGGCACCCGGCTAATTACCGAGGTTGCCCCAAAGCCCCCAAGATCGCGCCCAAACTGGCAAAGCGCTTTGCCGCTCGCCAGAAAAGGGAAACCCCAACTGGGAAGACTCCCTCTCCCCAGCTCCCCGAACGTCTCGCACCACAGAGACCGTCGCCCTGGAACCGGCTGAACCACCAAAAAGCTTTCCCAGCTATGGTGGCCTCCCAGCCCATTCCACAGCTAATGGCCAAGCCCATCGCGGTGCCAATCCCTTCCCCGGCGGCCCCAGTAGCCCCCAAGGCCCCTCAGAAAGCGCCTCAACGTCCAGCTGCACCCGCAGCTAAACAAGCGCAACCCCCCTCCGCTGTCCCACCCGTGGACGAAGCGGATGACCCCGTCGGACTAACCATCCTGGACAATTACGCCATATTTATGACGTGGGAAGCCAGGGCCCTCTCCGCTGAACTAAATGCAGCGAAGAGGAATGGTCAGCTTAACAACAGCGTCAGAGCCGTACTCTTCAGGAAGTACGACTCTGTCGTTAAAAATCTAGACAAACTCCCTTGCATTACCCATAATGGATAATAAAAAGGGAATTTGTTCATCAAAACCCAAATCCCTTAAATTAGGGTATTTCAATGCCAACGGCATCACCAGCCAGCGTGATGAGATCGCCACCTTCCTCCGCGACCATCAGCTGGACATCCTTCTCGTCCAGGAAACCTTCCTGAAACCCACTCGAAAAGATCCTAAAATTGCCAACTATCGCATAGTTCGCAACGATAGGACTCGCTGCCATGGTGGTGGCACTCTTATCTACTTCAGGAAGGAACTGTACTGTATCCCTCTGACCCCTCCCGAGCCCAAATCCCTATTGGAATACTCGGCCTGTCGAGTAGGCATGACTGGTCATCAGCCGATCACAGTCATCTCAGCCTACTGTCCTCCTCCAAATACTTCGTCTCAATTCCCAGACGATCCCATCGCTTTCACCAGCGACCTCACTGCCCTCTTTGGACTGAGTGACTCCGTTATACTAGCGGGTGATCTCAACGCCAAACACCCCGCCTGGAACAGCAACACGACCAACCCTAGGGGTAGGGTCGTGTACAATCTCGGTTCCACCCTTAACTTTGACATCATCGCCCCGATGTGTCATACTCACTTCCCCCACGACCCCAACCATAGCCCCGACGTTCTCGATGTAGCGCTTCTTAAGAATGTAAACCTCCGTTTACAGTCAATAGAAGCAATACATGAACTCAACTCTGACCACCGCCCCGTGATCATGCACCTTGGCTCCCGCTCTGGTAACTATGATCCAGGTCAGCCTCCACCGACCCAACGGATAACAGACTGGAAGAAAGTAAGTGAAAAACTGAAATCTACCGCGTCTCCTCAATTGGACTCCATCCCTGACCATATAGTCTCAGTCGCCGACACGACAGCGGCTATCGACTCGCTCACGGAGCACGTACAATCCGTCTTGAACGATTGTTCAAGGGAGATCCCAATGACGGAAGACTGTCGTTGGAAGATCCCGGACGATGTGCGGGCCCTGATGACTGAGAAGAACGCAGCTATCCGTGCATACAGCGCCTTCCCATGCGACGGTAACAAGGCTCACATGCGCCGATTACAGCGTGCTGTAAGAAAACGCATGACCGAGCTGCGCTCCGCCCGCTGGGACAAGACGCTCAGCGAACTTGAGCCCACCCACCTTGCATTCTGGCAACTTCAGAGGAAGCTACGTTCCACTGAAGAAGCCACAATACCCCCCCTCATCCGCCCAGACAAGAGTGTCGCCTTCGACAACTCTGAGAAAGCGGAATGCCTTGCCGACAGCCTTGAGTCCCAATGCTCGCCCAGCTCTCAACCTGT
Organism: Leucania comma; assembly: GCA_958295575.1. Taxonomy (NCBI): domain Eukaryota; kingdom Metazoa; phylum Arthropoda; class Insecta; order Lepidoptera; family Noctuidae; genus Leucania; species Leucania comma. Next base: position 10,972,228 of record OY282480.1, on the reverse strand, counting down.
AGACCAAGCCCACGTTGATATGGTGGACGCTGAAGTCGAACGTAGAGCCTCCCTCCCCCTAGTTGAAGACCTTGACAATCCACTTGCCCCCGTCACTCCCGACGAGGTACTGGATATAGTCAAAAAGCTTCAACCTCGGAAAGCCCCCGGCGCCGACGGTATCACGAATAGAGTTTGCAAACTCTTCCCCCCTCAACTTATTATGCTAATGACCGCCATCTTCAATGGTGCATTGAGCAATAACATGTTCCCTCAAGCTTGGAAACAGGCCACCGTTATCGGTATCCCTAAACCAGGCAAGCCCAAGTCTGACCCTACCAGTTACCGCCCCATCAGTCTCCTCAATGTCCTCGGTAAGATCTACGAGAGGCTTATTTATAAGCGTCTCAGAGATTACGCTGAAACTAAGGGTCTCATTCCTAACGAGCAGTTCGGTTTCCGAACCGAACACTCGTGCGTCCATCAAGTTCACCGCATCATCGAACATGTTAGCGTTGGTCTCCAGCGTAACATGATGACGGGTGTCTTATACTTCGACATAGCTAAAGCATTCGACAAGGTCTGGCACAATGGCTTATTATATAAGCTATACCAACTCGGCGTGCCAGACCGTCTCGTGCTCATCTTGCGAGACTTTCTGTCGAATCGCACCTTTCGCTATCGAATTGAGGGAGCGTTATCCACCCCCCATCCTATCCGAGCTGGTGTCCCGCAGGGCTCCGTGGTTTCACCACTAGCCTTCACGCTGTTCACTAGCGATATCCCTAAAAGTAAAAAGGCTCAGTTGGCTCTATTCGCTGACGACACGGCCATTTACTATACAGGTCGTGACCCCAAGGCTATCGCTCGCAATCTCCAAACCTCCGTAAACACTCTGGGCGAGTGGTTTCGGAAATGGAGAGTCGAGGTTAACCCTGACAAAAGTCAAGCCGTTCTCTACTCGAGACTACGGAAGACCGTCTCCCCTCCCCCTCCGATCACCATGTACGGCAAGCCAATCCCCTGGGGGAAGCAAGCCAAGTACCTCGGTGTGATCCTTGACCAGCACCTGACCTTCGCCGAGCACATAAAGCAGGCTCGTTCGCGAGCCGCTTTCGCTCAAGGTAGGCTCCATTATCTCTTGACTGCCCGCAGCAAATTGTCACGAAAGTGCAAGTTGCGCCTCTACACAGCAGTCATCCGCCCGATCATGACCTACGCCTGTGCCATCTTCGCTCACGCCAAGCCCCGCTACCTCCATAGGATGCAGACCCTCCAAAACAGGACCTTCCGAAAGATCCTCGGTGCCCCATACTATATCCGTAATGAGAATCTACATCTAGATCTCAGAATCCCCACCATTCAGCAGTTCATGAAACGGCTTTGCAAGCGTTTCTTCGATACTGCTGTAAAACATCGCAACCCCCTTATCGCATCGGCCGCCCGATACGAACCCTCCCGTATCTCCAAGATTCGCCGCCCTAGGCATACTCTCGTCACCCCCGACGACCCCATTACCCTGCTCCAAGAGAGCCGTAGGGAAACCAGTACAGTACGCAAATACAGATACAGACCGCCGTCCTTCAGGCCTCGCCGCCGAGGCCCGTCGCGAAATCCCCGTCAATGTCCGCCCCGTCCCTTGCTAGAGCCAGCCCGCGCCGCTGAGCCAGTAGTGTAAAAAAAAAAATCCCTATAATAATAATAATTTATCTTTTTGTTCGATCCAGCTCGTCCCTTTGCTGCCCCCCCCCAGCGACGCCCTAAGCCGAGGTCCGTACCCCACAGGGGGTGCCCTTAGCGTGGTCGCTTAGTATGTAAGTTAGTATGTAAGTAAGCCCTGGCTGGAGGCTTTGATTCTGTATCGAGGCCGCCACAGGCAAGTCCGGTTAAGCAGCCGACAACCTCATAGGTTGACCTGCGAGAGGCCACACAATAAAAAAAAACAATTCAGTTTAGGTCGTCAAATGGTTCGCGTTAAGAGCTCGTGGTACCCCTCTTAGCTCCAAAATCCGGAGATTTTAGGGTGTTTTTAATATCATGAGTATTTCATCATGCGTGCGGGATTGCTCCGCATTCGTAACCCCCGCAAATGTCCTTTTCATACAAGTATTTATTGTAATGCGTAGAATACATATGCGGGACGCTGGGCGTGATCCCGAACAGTAGCCTTGCATGTGGAGCATTTATTATTATTAATATCATTAAATACTCGCAAGATGCATGTTTACTACAATTAGTAAATATCATCACATGAGTAGAGAGGTACAGAGACAAAGCTTCATAAAACCGCGCGAATCGGTTGCACCACTACAAGCACGCGGGGAATGTGTGCGAGACCACTGACCACTTGTTGCGTACGCGGTGAAACTGGAAAAAACCGGTTGACGCGGGCACAGTCAGTGGAAAATTTCTAGGGTTGAAGCGACGTTTTTTGTTTTGTTAGTTACAAGTTTAAATATTTTATTGTAAAAACATGGTATTTTATTATTAATAATGGTAGTTTATCGTACTGTGTGTATAAACAATACTATAAAAATAAAAATATATCATACTTTAATTATCCCAAGATGATGATGATTATGACGATAGATAAATAAATAATTAATTATTACTTTTTCAAGTAAGTAACTTAATAAGAAGAGCGTACTACACGGTGTTTTTGCATTTTTTTATTGTTATTATAAGCTTTTAATAAACATTTGTAGGTATCTGAATAGGTTAGTATGTACGTAGTAGGTATGTGTGATGAATGTAAAATATACATAATATAGATATATATATTTATGTTTTTATACTGAATATTATAACTATTTAACAAATGTTGTTTTTTTTTCACCTATTGTGACAACCCTATCAAAATAGGTACTAATATTGCACGTTGTTAGGATGCTTAGGATGCATGAAGGTGATACCAATGATATTTACAAAGAAGAGTTTGTTATAGTATACACCACTAAGTAAATTGCAAGCATGCACCGGCCTCGATAGAGCGTGTGGCAACAGCCTTACACGTGTAACCGAAACCGCTGACGACGCTGGCGACGCTCGTCACCCGATGCCCATGTTTACCGGATGTGTCTTTTACGTATTAATTATAAAATATTATTTGTTCATTCTAGATCTAATATCGATCGGAATAGGATTCTTTTATTGTAGTACTTTAGCAGTAATTTTTACTTTGTAATTTTTCTTTGATTAAAGTTAGTTTGAAATCATTTTGGTTTTTTTTGGGTCCTCCGACAGCGACGTACATATTTGGCGCAGTCGGTAGGATACTCGAGGCGTCTCGAGCTAGCTAGATAGGCTGTTCTAATATCGATAACCGTCTCGCTATATTCGCTACCGCCGTCGCGAGCGATCGCGTTCGCCGAGTATCCTGTAAGAAGAACCTGTCGTCCTGCGCGGAGGAGAAATCCAGACATCGATCCCAGAGGTACCGAAATGCAGTTAATGTAAGTACACTGAAAATCGTTTCTGTGAGTTGCTTTCAATCCCCTTTTCCTTATAGTTAGTTTACTAAGTTGTAATCATTTTCCACCCTAAGGAATCTACCCCTAAAGGGCCGGAGCCCTCTAGACAAGCACGTAGGCTAAATATTGATTCAAATAGAGATATTAGTTTAGATTTGGATAGTACGGTTAATACGTTAGAGGATTCATTGAGGTCAGAAGCCCCTGAACCTACCATAATGAGTAGTGCCGATGTGATCTACAAAGCTTTACGTTTAGTGCCAGATTTCGATGGCAATTCGCATGTTTTACCGAGATTTATAAACCTTTGTGACCAGATTGTTGAGGAGTATGTCGTAGCAAACCCTAATGATGCTTTAGCTAAACTTTGCTTAATAAACGGTATTTTGAACAAAATAACTGGACCAGCCGCACGTATTATTAACTCGAACGGTGTACCTGAAGATTGGGATAGTATAAAAAAATCATTAATCAACAACTTTGCAGACCAGAGAGATGAGACCACTCTTTACAATGACCTTATGTTAGCAACTCAGGGAAACCATTCACCGCAAGAATTCTATGACCATTGTGTTAATCTGTTTAGCACTATCATGACATATGTCACCCTGCACGAGGACGTTAAGACAACTGTGGAAGCCAAGCGTACCCTGTATAGGAAATTAACTATGCAAGCTTTTGTTCGCGGTTTAAAAGAGCCTTTAGGCTCTCGCGTACGTTGCATGCGTCCTGATAGTGTTGAAAAAGCGCTCGAGTTTGTGCAGGAGGAATTGAACGTTCTTTACTTGCAACATCGCCACGACCCACTAACTGATAAAAAACTTAACGGGAATTCTCATAAGCCTTTGCCTCTAGCATCTTCAGCTCACGTCTTCAATCCTAAACAGTTCAATTTCCCCGCACGAAGCGACCCTGCTACGAATTTTCAGCCCCAGCAGACGAATTTGGTGAGAATGCCTTTGCATACTCAGCAAATGTTCCGCGCGCCGATGACCAATACGCAACCGATGTTCCGTGCGCCAATGTCGCACACGCAGCAAATGTTCCGCGCGGCACCGCCTAACTATAATAGATTCAACCATAATTTCCAGTTGCCATCAAGACAAGTACCACAAAATACTGGCCCTAAGCCTATGAGTGGCGTTAGCCCATATGTAGTTAGAGAAAAGCCTTCTTTCGGTCAACTATCAGGTCACGATTGGCGTAGAGGTGGTAACCCGCCTCCATCAAATTACTTCAAGACTAAAGAGATGAACATGAATTTATGTGCTGATTACGGTGATCAGCTTTATTATCCAGTTTATTACTGTGAACCCAACGGTAACTACTATGCGGATAATACTGAATATTATAACATAGAAACCGATTATTACGTGGACAACGGCCCATACTATGATAATTTAGCTTTAGATTACTCGCCACCTGTAGCAGGCGATCCTCAACCCGGTGCTACTTCCGCCGGAGCCAGTACTAGTTCCCCTGGTGCCAGTACAAGTTCCGCTGATGAACAGGATTTTCAGAAGAACGGGAGATCAGACAAATTAAAATAGAAATTAACCTGCAAACGCAAAGGCAGCTTCCATTTATTCAAATTTCGCAACCACCCTTAAAATTTCTAATTGACACAGGTGCAAATCAGTCATTCATTAGCCCTGAAGCTGTGGATACATTTTATAATAGCTTTCCCTTAAATATTGATCCTTTCGAGGTTACAAACGTACATGCTACGACAAGAAATAATTATTCCATAACGATTCCAACATTTAATGAATTCCAAGAGTCTGAAAACATTAAACTGTTCATTTATAAGTTCCATAACTATTTCGATGGGCTGATAGGCCTCGATTTATTAGAAAAATGGGAGGCTAAAATTGACCTTAAAGATAGACAACTTATTACTCGTAATTCTGTCAATAAAATCAATATGTACAATTCACGAAATATTAACTTGTATGAAAGCGTTATCCCAGCTAATTCATCAAGGATACTTAGGGTACCAATTAACTTACAGGATGGAGATGCAATCATCCCCGAACAGACCATATCTAGTTGTGTAATCAAGGACTGTCTAACCACGGTAACGAACAATCGCGGATTTTTGGAGGTTTCTAACCCCACTCCGCATGATTTAATATTTTCAATGGATCATGCAGTTCAGGCAGAGACTTACAATATTCAGTGCACAAGTACTGAGAGTTCGCTTCACGACTCCCAGTACCCTGTTATCGAACCAGCCCGCGCAAAAGACGTCATTTCGCGTTTGCGTACGGACCACCTTAACAAAGAAGAACGCATTAATTTAGAGACTTTATGTGGTAAATATGCCGACATCTTTTACATAGAAGGCGAAGCCTTAACATTCACAAACAAAATCAAACATCGCATTCGAACAACGGATGAAGTCCCGGTCTATACAAAGAGCTACCGCTATCCTTACATACATAGAGACGAAGTTAGAGACCAGATAGGCAAAATGCTAAGTCAGGGAATTATTCGCCCATCAGAGTCCGCCTGGAGCTCACCAATTTGGGTTGTCCCGAAGAAAGCTGATGCTTCCGGGAAAACTAAGTGGCGTATAGTTGTCGACTTCAGGAAATTGAACGAAAAAACATATGACGACAAATACCCTATCCCCAATATCAACGATGTTTTAGATAAGTTAGGGAACTGCCAGTATTTTACCACTTTAGATCTGGCAAGCGGGTTCTACCAGGTAGAAATGGACCCTGCTGATATACCCAAAACCGCATTTAATGTAGAAAACGGCCATTACGAGTTCTTACGCATGCCCATGGGATTAAAAAATTCCCCCTCAACCTTTCAGCGTGTTATGGACAATGTCCTCAAAGACCTCCAGAACACAATTTGCTTGGTGTATTTGGACGATATTGTTGTATTTAGCACATCGCTCCAGGAGCATATGACCAACCTTGAGAAGGTATTTCAAAAATTACGGGACTCCAATTTTAAAATACAATTAGATAAATCCGAATTTCTTAAACTGGAAACTTCATACTTAGGGCACGTTATAACAAAAGACGGAATAAAACCCAATCCAGACAAAATTATAGCAATTCAAAATTACCCGATTCCAACCACCCCCAAAGAAATCAAACAATTCCTTGGGTTAGTTGGTTACTACCGCAAATTCATACCGGACTTCGCACGAGTAACAAAACCACTCACACAATGCTTAAAAAAGGGAAGAAAGGTTGTAATTAATTCCGACTATACCGAAAGTTTCGAAAAATGCAAAGCTCTCATAACTAACGATCCAATCTTACAATACCCGGATTTCAACAAGGATTTCATTTTGACAACCGATGCCTCTAATTTTGCATTAGGCGCTGTATTATCGCAAGGGCCAATAGGTTCGGATAAGCCCGTATGTTTCGCATCCCGTACACTAAACGAGAGCGAGATAAATTACAGTACTATTGAGAAAGAGCTCCTCGCAATAGTTTGGGCAACTAAATATTTTCGGCCGTATTTGTTCGGTAGAAAATTTAAGATCATTACAGACCATAAGCCACTCCAGTGGGTTATGAACTTAAAGGAGCCCAACTCAAGATTAACCAGATGGAAGCTCAAACTATCGGAATACGATTTCACCGTAATTTATAAGAAGGGTTCTAGTAACACGAACGCTGATGCCCTTTCTCGCATTCAAATTAACAACGAAGAAACGAGTTCTATGATAGCTAACGCATCTGAGTGTCCCCCTTCCAGAGGTAACTCATCCACAGTTTCTGCTCATACCAGCCAGGAAAATCCAATTCTTGAAATCCCGATAGTCGACGAACCATTAAATAAATTCCATAGACAAATTTGTGTAACCGTAGTAGGCGATATTAAAAAGCGTCCTACAGCATCTAAGCCCTTTGATACACATACAAGAACAAGTGTGCAAGTTTCTAGTTCAAATCTGGAAACTGATATTATAAACGTTATAAAAGAATACGTTAATCCTAAAGTCAAAACAGCATTGTTAATAAATCCGCCATTGGCTATGTACGATATAATACCTATTATTCAAGATAAGTTTAAAAGTTCTTCAATGAGTTTGGTCTTAACTAAAAAAGAAGTAGAAAATGTTAAAGAGTATTTGCGACAGCAAGAAATAATAAAACACTACCACGATGGAAAAACCAACCATCGTGGAATAAATGAATGTTACCTAGCTCTTTCCCAGCGTTATTATTGGCCAAAAATGAGAGATGAGATCACGAAATTCATTAATAGTTGCACTGTATGTGGCCAGGCGAAGTACGACCGACATCCGATCAACCAACAATTTAGAATAGTACCCCCTGCCAGCAGGCCTTTTGAAACTGTTCATATAGACTTGCTAACAATCCAGACAGAGAAATATTTAACTATCGTGGACGTATTCTCCAAGTACGCACAAGCCTATCACATACGAGATGGTACAGCCGTCAGTATTGTACAGGCATTGTTAAAATTCTGTACACACCATGGGTTGCCCCTTACCATCGTATCAGATAATGGAACAGAGTTCACCAACCAGATGTTCAGTGAATTTATAAATATGCATAAAATAACACACCATAAAACACTACCCCATGCCCCAAACGATAATGGAATTGTGGAACGCTTCCACTCGACATTGTTAGAACATTTACGTATTTTAAAATTAACTCATAAAGGGGAAGATATAGTAAATCTTGTTCCCTATGGCATTCTAGCATACAATAGTGCAATTCATAGTTTCACTAAATGTCGACCGATTGACATCATAACCGGGCACTTTGATCCGCGTGACCCATTCGAAGTAGATTTAAGTAACCATCTTATGCAACAATACACACAAAACCATAGGGATAGAATGAAATTAGTCTATGACGTAATAAACGAATCTTCTTTAGCAGATCGTACTAACATTATAGAAAACTGCAATAAGTCTCGTGAGCCCGAAGTTGAATATCAACCTCAGCAACGTGTCTTTATTAAAAATCCTTTAGCTAGTCGCCAGAAGACGGCTCCCAGATACACTCAGGACACCGTGTTAGCTGACTTACCAATCCATATCTACACCTCTAAAAAACGTGGTCCTGTAGCTAAAAGTCGTTTAAAAAGAGTACCTAAAAGTGCTCAATTGTTACAGGGTGCTACTGGTCCTGACTGCTCATTTGATAGCGGCCCAGGACGTAAACCAGGAAATAACACTTGAGAGCCTCGGCAATGGCCCAGGAGTACTCCCTTTTCGGCTTGGCGCAACAAAACTCATAACCCATCACCATACTTTCTTACAATACATCCAGATAAAAGATATCGAAGAAAAGATTAGGATACTGCAAGATCAATTAGATAAATATAGGCAAAACTTAAAAAATGATACATACATGTTATACGAAGTACAATTAAACTATCTTTCTGACAAGATGCTTAGCGTCATTCATCACTTAGATACTCTTAAACCAGGTCGCGTAAAGCGAGGTCTCATTGATGGGTTAGGATCCATAATTAAAAGCGTCACAGGAAACTTAGATTATTCGGATGCAGTTAAATATGATAATACTATCAAAATTTTACAGGATAATAACCTTCAAATTACCGAAGAGTTAAATAATCATATTAGTATCAGTAAAGAGTGGATGGTCCAGCATTCTGAAATAATCACGAAATTAGTCTCAAATCAAGCTAAGATAAATGAAACATTACAATTAATATTAGACAAAGATTTCTATAAGGACACCAGCATCATTAGATATGCACAATTTGGTCAGCAATTAACTATAATAACCGAAAATCTAGATGAGATCTTAAACGAACTAATAAGAATTGAGAACATTCTAGCTTTCATCCATAGCTCTAGTTCGCATCATTCTATGATCAGCATTGAAGTTTTACGCCATATGATTGAGAAGTTAGTTAAACTCTATGGTAGGGATAAAATACTAGACTTAGAGCTTAGGCAATATTACGATATAATAAAACCAGGATACTACTATTCAGGTAATCAGATAGTAATTATATTTAAGGTACCAATATTTGCCATAGAAAATTATGATCTTTACAAATTGTCAATAGCTCCTAATAGGTTTAGACAAGCCCTTATTCCTCCCCATCCATTGATTGCAACGAGCAGGAAAGGTTATGTGTACATAGAGGCTGAATGCCCGAAGTACAATACCTGGTACATCTGTGGAGATAAAATGAATCATCAGCTGCGACAGCATCCCGATTGTATCCAGAACCTAATTATGAACCAAACTCTCGACAACACCTGCGAAATCACGACAATATCTTTAACAAGAGTAGCCATGGAAGAGTTGGATGAGAAGCATTACATCATATCATTTCCTAATGTTACAAGGATCCACACCTTATGCGGTCGAGAAGATTACAACATACTAAACGGCAGTTATCTTGCAACTATTCCTGTAAACTGCTACCTGGACACCCCTGAATTCACAATCACCAATCTTAATGATCATGTGGAGGGCCAACCAGTGAAGATAATGCACCTAGATAACTACCACTCCAACATCCAGCCGGGAGCAACACAAGTCAAACTGAATTCAATTGATCTTACAAGACTGCATAATGCCCAGTATAAAGTGATGGCGCAGCATCCGCTGCAACTACAGTCTGCACAATCAGGATACCTTTATCACACAACGATCCCGTTATACTGCATGCTGTTCAGTATACTGGCATTCGCTACGTTCATGATCTTGAAGCGGTACAAGCTATTCAAGCGAGAAGATAAGAGGAAATCTGCAGAAGATAAGACGTATGCGGAGCCTGGACAATCTGGAGCAACGAAGACACAGTCAGCAATATTTCCTCAGTTCAAACTTCAGAAATAGTTGCTGATCTGGCGGTGGAGGTGTTATAGTATACACCACTAAGTAAATTGCAAGCATGCACCGGCCTCGATAGAGCGTGTGGCAACAGCCTTACACGTGTAACCGAAACCGCTGACGACGCTGGCGACGCTCGTCACCCGATGCCCATGTTTACCGGATGTGTCTTTTACGTATTAATTATAAAATATTATTTGTTCATTCTAGATCTAATATCGATCGGAATAGGATTCTTTTATTGTAGTACTTTAGCAGTAATTTTTACTTTGTAATTTTTCTTTGATTAAAGTTAGTTTGAAATCATTTTGGTTTTTTTTGGGTCCTCCGACAGCGACGTACATATTTAGTTCAAATACACCTTTTTGTTTTGTTACCTTTTATTGTTCAATTGGTCCTTTTGTATTTAATTCTTGTATTTTGTCCATGATTGGAGCGAGCGACTCCAAATATTTAGTATAAAAACCTGCGTAAACGAGTGAATTCATCAGTTCGCAAACGACAACCCCATAGTCACCGACGATAATAATAAGTCACTTATAAAACAAAAATATATTCTTCAGTTTACTTTGAAAATCACATCAAAGAAATTCGTAAGTGTTTTTTTTTTTATATTATGATACTACGAGTAGCTTCTGCCAGCGGCTTCGCCCGCGTGATAGTCGGTTTCCAAACACAAATTTCTAACCCCCGCTTTACCCTCTTAGGATTTTTTTTTTTTTTATTTTTTTTATTGTAGGTAAAATCATCCAATGACAAATCCCGCCCTTGGGTGGAGCGTGTAGTAGTGTCAGACTCTTACTGACTAAAAACCTACCCCGTTCCATTCTTTCCCTTGGTCCCAGGGTGCCATTTTCACATACCCTTTGACCCCAGTAGGCTTCGGCCCTGTTGGGCCCCTACAGTTTGCTGACAACTCCTTGAGGCGCGCGGGAACAGTGCGCGCCGTAAACGACTTGAGCTCGGACTGGTATGGTACCGGACGGACGGACAGCGAGCTACCCATTGCTCGCCGTCCGCGAGCCCGCGCTACTGTGGCCGGAAATCGGGATCGGAATCCCGGCGGCGGCAGCGGCATGTACGCCGTTGCCTGATGCGGTCGGCCTCCTCCTTTGCTAGCATTACTGCTTCGCAGAAGGAGGCGACCGCCTGCCACTCCTCGCTCCGGAGCATGGTTTGAACCAAACCCCGAAGACAGAAACTCGAAAGACTGGAAAAAAAAGTATTTACAATAGTTACAATTTAAATTTGCTAACTTCAATGAATTTACATAGTTTAAATATAAAACGAATAAACACAAAAGGAAGAAGACATTTGATCGAGGTTGGACGAGGGATATGTGAAGGAATGATTTCATGAAAAGAGAAGCGCAATTTATGACAGGAGAAAAATAAATGGTCCACGTTTCCTTCATCCAAACCGCATTCACAAAGAGAGTTATCCTTAATAACTAAGTTTGGCCAAGAAATGAGGAGAGCAACAATGATTTAAACGTAAACGACAGATAGTTGGGGTAGTGATTTTTTTTTTTTTTGCAATTGTTATTTGAAAAACCACGGTTTGTGAGGAATCTCGAGTTGAATATCTCAATAAAATTTACCCTTTACGGATATAGAGATTTGCCATGCCTTGGACCAAGATTTAAATAAATTTAGAGGAAGGGTAGTACAAATATCATGGGAATGGAATAAATTTTAGAGTGGGCAAGAGAACCAGTGAGAACAGCATTTTTGGCGCATGAATCAGCTGACTCATTACTAAGAATACCGACATGACCAGGAATCCAAACTATGATAACCTTAATACCAAGTTCATGACATTGAAATAGTATATTTTTAAAATTATAGGGAATCTTGACTTAGATCTGAAAGGATTAGATAAAATGGCTTCATCTTCAACTTCAACTCTTCATTAATGGCTTGAAGGCAACTGTTACATTTTGACAAGTATATTTATTGTCTGTTTGTCAATGTCACCTGTCAATGAGTAAAAAATGCGTTCCTTATTTCATGTACATAACTTCTGTTGTGATTGTAATTTGCGTTCCGTTTTTGCTCATGTTTATTTGTCATGTATCTGTTGTTTCTGAGATTTCGTGATTAATTAGTGAGTAGTATTTCGCTTTTGTTTTAATAGATAAAATCTAGTGCTTTGCTGCAATCCCTCCTGATGGTAAGCAGTGATGCAATCGTGAAAGGGTTTATTTTTGATTTATTTCAATCCCGTGTGAGAAATCCTAAATAATATATTTTACTTTTCCAGTTTGTCTGTCGGTGAGCCTCTAAGAACAGTGCAGCGCAGTCCTGTGCCCATTGCAGATCCAGGACCTGATCCTCACTACTGTTACCGTCATTATGATTCGTAAGACCACTACAACCATGACTACCACGCCACGCTACCCTGCCACGGCGGTTACGATGGTCACGGCGGCTACGCAGGCCACGGCGGCCACGGCGGCTACGGCGGCCACGGCGGCCACGGCGGCCACGGCGGCCACAGCGGCTACGGCAGCCACGGTGGCTATGGTGGCTACAATAATCATTTCGGTATTGTTTTAAGCTGATGAACATGCAATAGACACGTTATTTCATTAGGATCCAGGTTCTATATAATATTAAAATGATCAATAGTGGTGACTGCTACAACCACGGCCACGGAGGCCACGGTCAGTCTTTTTAATTTGTTCTGGGACAAATATAATAATGAATAATCAATAGATACTTTTTAGTTTATAAGAATCTGGGTTCTGTTTTACAAATATTAAAATTATGTTTGATGTTTAATTTTTTCGGTTTTATTTTATTCTATTCATTTCAAAATATTGATATTATACACAAACTCCAAAATGCACTCACTCCGGACCCTGTAACTAGACCTACATCTCCCACATGATTTTATTGACATTCAACAAATACGTAGATTATGCAATTTTCATCATTGAAACCACAAACCGACACATGGGCAAAGATTGTCACATAATGGGTACGGGAAGACGAGCGTTGCCACTGAAAAAGGGCCAACAAACACTCTCGTGACGATCTTGGATCTATCTTGATAGGTTAGCCAAAGAAGGCCGGACACCATGAGAACTGGAAAAATTTGAGCCCTCCTTTCAGTTCTCCAGCTCTCTTTCAATCTTTGCCCAACTGTGGGCTAACGTAGGTCTAAGAACAAATAAAAAAATAATCAACAAGATCAAAGAACAATGAAAAAGTGCTCATTTACTTACACAAAAAATCTACCAATCGATCCAGTTTCTAATAAGAATTAAAAGTCGTAGTGTAGCTAAGGATAAAATATGTACCTACTAGAAAAACCAAAAATTGTACATTATTCTCGAAATTTCCCAAAACTTTATATAACTTTTGTCGGAGGCATAAAAAATGATGGTGTAAAATGTATTAGTAGTCCTTAAAATAACCGCTTTTTAGGGTTCCGTACCTCAAAAGGAAAAAGCGGAACCCTTATAGGATCACTTTGTTGTCCGTCTGTCAGTCTGTCTGTCAAAACTCTTTATCTCAAGAAAGCGTGGAGGTATCGAGTTGAAAAAACCATATATGTATTCAGGTCTGCGGTCCCCCACAGACCTGAATATATAGTTTTAATTTGATTGATTGAACCTGTGAAAAAATCAAACTTCTAAGGTATGGCCGTTTAAGTCGCAAAAATTACGTTTTCGACACTCTCAAGGAATCAAAATTCATAGGTTACTTCCCCTTATTGCTATTTCAGAGGCGTTATCATGTATTGAATCCCTGGACCAGGGCAAATATGTTGTTTTCACTGACTCAAAGTGTTCCATTCAACACATGGCTCGATGCACCGCATCTTTTCGAGGTAGACCGATAGCCTACTCAATTATTAAATCCATTTTAAGACTTAATTCTCAAGGTAAACAAATAATAATTCAGTGGATCCCGTCTCATATAGGTATAGATGGCAACGACAAGGCAGATTATCTTACATAGCAAGCAGGTTTGGATGGCACTGATTTCATAGCTGTTCCTCACTACATGTACTATGTACCCATTCTTAAAAAGATAGGTCTTCAAAATTTTAAAAATAACTTTGATCTTTATTTAGGTTTTCGAACCGATTCCTCCTTTGTTATTTCAAAGGATACACATACTTTGAAGAACTTTGAGAGTGATTCTCCAGTTATTCTCCAAAACAATTGAGAATAGACTGTTTATCTAGTGGTAAAAAGTATTTTTTTTAGGGAAAATCATTCATATATTATATGAGAGGATACGTTACGCGCTAACATCGCAATCAGAAAACCTGGACTCTAAACTCACACATCTATGATCAGTGTCATCACAGTCGCAAACCTACGGTCACTGATAGACAAAGACAGAAATAAGAGCCGGCGTTGTCGCGTTATCGCAATTAAACAACGGGGCTTTTTCCTTCCGGTTTTTTGATTTGATCCATGGTGAAATATATAACTTTTCGTAGCTTAGCTCAGCAGCGTTAGTATACTAAATTGATGTCAATGATAGGCAAGATGATATTATATGTTTACTAATAATACTAATATAATAGCTCCCGTTCTATTCTAATTTATCCTACCCTACCCTACCCTACTCTACCCCGCTCTACCCCACTCTACCCAACTCTACCCCACCCTACTCTACCCTGATCTACCCCACTTTACCCTACTCTACCCAACCCTACTCTACCCAACTCTACCCTACACTACCCTACTCTACCCTATACCAATAAATGAGCAGGATTTGAATTTTTTTACATAACGAGATAAATATTCCTATGTCCTTCTCCTGGTTTTAAGCTACCTTCCCACCAATTTTCAGCCAAATCGGTTCAGCCATTCTTGAGTTATAAATATGTAACAACATGACTTTGTTTTATATATTATTACTAGCTTTTCCCGCGGCTTGGCTCCCGCTCTACGGAAATAAAAATTCTATATCCTATGTCCTCCTCCTGATTCTAAGCTACCTTCCCTACAATTTTCAACCAAATCGGTTCAGCCGTTTTTCAGTTATAAATAGTGTAACTAACACGACTTTCTTTTATATATATAAATAGATAATTCTAATATAATAGGAATGACCTTCTTGTTAAGAAAAGTTCAATAACACTATTACTTAATAATTTTTGTATTTTATCCATGACTGTCCTCAAGCATCACCTTACAAGCATTATCTATGTTTCTGTTTCCTGCTTCTTGTCTTTTATTTTTTAAATTGATAAATATCAATTACCCCTCCTGTCTTCCTATTTAGTTTTTCATCCGGAAACCTCATTCGCTTTGATGTTGTATTTCAAGAAATAGAATAGAATACACAAGATAATGATCGCATTATCTTGTGTATGGACATTTTGTTTTGATGTCGCAGGGTTGTCAGTTTTATGAAACACCGGCTTCACCTAGTTTAAATTAACAAAAAAATGTTGTGTTAAAGTGGTATTTATCCATATGTCCAGTTCTGGGGCATTTAAATGTTCATCGCTGCAGAAGCGCTGCGATTTCTTTGAGAATAGCAGCGCTGGTCCGAGCCTTCCTTTCAGAAGCAGACCCTTGGCCCCAGTAGGCATCGACGCTGCCTGCCTGTAGCTAGCAGGCTGTTGGCTGGAAATCAGGATCGGAATCGGAATCCCCGCAGCGGCTGGGGCGTGAGGGCCGTTGCCTCTCGCGTGCGGCCTCCTCCTTTGCCAGCATTACTGCTTCGCAGAAGAAGGCGACCGCCTGCCATCTCTCCTCGCTTCGGACCATGGCCCGTACCAGGGCCCGGCGCGGGAGGTCGTCGTTGCCCATCGCCCTCACGAGTACACGATGATGCTCTGCCCAAGCGGGCCCCCGAAGGGTTCCGGACCGTTGACTAGGTAAACAACAGTATCAAGCAAAAATAGCCAAAACATGGCGTTTTTGTATGGCAAAAAAGGCAAATAATTGTGTTTTATGTTTGGGAGACCCCCTTAAATAATTTTTTTATTTTTATTTTATACAAAAGTATTTTGTGAATATTTCAAGTGCTACCTGTTGCCATTATTGATATCGAGCAAAAAAGGGCAAAAAAATCGCGTTTGTTGTATAGGAGGACCCCCTAAATATTTATTTTATTTTATTTTTAGTATTTTTTGTTATAGCGGCAACAGAAATACATAATTTATGAAAATGTCAACTGTCTAGCTATCGCGGTTCTTGACATACAGCCTGGCGACCGACAGAGAGACAGACAGCGAAGTCTTAATTATGGGTTCGGAACCCTAAAAAGTAATGTTATGCCCAGTTCTGGGGCATTACCATGACATGTTATAAAAAACTTTAATAACAAAGAGAACAAACTAATATAGAAACACCGACTTCCGAAATTAAAGTTATTTTGTACTTTTTAGTGCTTTTTTGAAGTCGGTTGTATTTTTTTTGTAAAAAAAAAAATTATTTCACACTTTTTAGTTGTAGTACCCCTCAGCCAAACTTAAATAGATACCTTCCGCCATTCGGTTCCATCATCAAAACATCACGACAATTTTAATAATATCAAACACGGCTAAAATATCTATACTGATTTATTACAGAATTCCTTACTTACCTTCCGGCTTCATCATCAGATCAATTCTATGTATCCCCTCCCCTTCTTCTTTCAGTCAGCCACCGACAACATGTAAATTTATAAACAAAGCAATTTTAATTGTTACGACAGTTCTGCTGTGATTTTTTGAAGAGTTCCATTCTATATCTTCGAAGTTCATCATCAGATCAAAACAATTTTTCTATAGGAGGAATCCGGAAGTATAATCTTTAAATCAAAACAAAAATTTTCAAAATCGGTTCACAATTCACCGAGATATCGGTGAACATACATATAAAACAGACAGTTCTACTAAGATTTTTTGAAGAGTTTTATCATATATCTTCGAAGTTCATCATCAGATGAAATCAATTTTTCTATGGGACCAATTCGGGAATATAATCTTTGAATCAAAACGAACCTACCTATGTGTACTTACGTCAAGAACTGCATTTATGCGCAAGAGTGTTTTTGCATGGCACCAATTATTTATAATAAATTGTCCAAAAGTTGGAAAGAACAAACTTCAAACAATGAAATCGTTTTTGGTACAGAAAGCATATTACAGTATTACTGATTTTTTAAAAGACTCTGTGAATATTGTAAATAAATAGATAGCAGTGGAGGATTTAAAGATGCCTATATTAATAATTTTACCACAATTGTATACTTATTAAAATGATGCAAATCTTCATAGTGAAAATTATAATCTGTAATGCTTGATAAGGAAAATAATATAATTTGATAATGTAAATAATTGAATATCAGTTTGTTTAATTAACCAATGTTTAATATAAGTGTGACATTTTGAAAAGAATTAATTCATGGATACTATATAATTTATTGAACCTAACATATTTGCACGTCATGAAAAATGGCAGGCATGTCGTGAGCCATTCTTATTTAAGAGGCGTATTACAAAAAAACACGAAATTGCAGGTTTCCTACGTTGAAATTTTAGGTTTTATGTTCGTTGTATGAAATAACGATTTCCTGGTTAAAATAGTTCGTTTTCTCTACTACAATCCCCTCATAACCGATTTTAGATAACTAATTTAATTATGTAGTAATAAGCTTTCTCCCGATGCATGTTTAGGCAAAAAATCACGGAGACATCATTTCAGGGCTCTAATTTTGAGATTCTACTAAATATCAGCCAAAAACAAAAATACAATTAGCTCTCAAATATCCTATACTTCAATTATCACAGGTTATATTTTCGTTATATGCCTTTTATGTAAAGAAAAAAAAAATCTACGTAATTCAACTATCTACCGAAAAGGCTTCAAAACAAGCCCCAATATCTCCAAAGTTCTACATTATTTAGACTTAAAATTTATACCAAAATAATCATCAACTTTTGCTTAAACGATAGTATTATTTTTATTTTTTTAAACAGCTACTATTATTTTTTAATTAAATAAATAAAAATACTATATATTTCACTGCGCCGGCCATCTGCGATTAGTATCGCGCGAGCGCTTGTCGAGGTAGGATCTATGTCAGTTTGTTTCCCGCGCGCCTTCGTTCCGATACTACCGTCGTGTGCGCCGACTGTCACATAGACACTACCGCATTGCTATTGTGTGCGTGTGAACTACGAACGCAGTTTTTGATCTTTGTAAATATTTATTTTCGAACTGTATATTTCGATGAATACTTTAATTTCGGAAAATCAAGATCGTTTAGTCGTCGTATTCGCAATATCATAGTACGAGCGTGACTGCAAGAAGCATGAATGAAAATATCGCTCACGTAGTTCGCCGCCCGCTCGATGCGTAAAATACCTAAATTTGCGTTAAGCCGAAACGTGAAAGGGCTCTTAAGATCTTGCATGCATGTATTGCTTTAATTCTGTATGCATACACATGTTTGAGCAAATAAAATGTCGTATTCTTATTCTTAAAATTTTCAAAATCGGTTCACAATTGACCGAGATATCAGTGAAGACATATAAAAATAAAAAAAAATACATACAGCCGAACATAGAACCTCCTCCTTTTCGAAGTCGGTTAAAAATGTCAGGCGAGCGAGTGAGAAAGAGGGTTAGAGCTAACTACCCTATATCCATCCCTTAAACATTTCAGTTTAGGTCGTCAAATGGTTCGCGTTAAGAGCTCGTGGTACCCCTCTTAGCTCCAAAATCCGGAGATTTTAGGGTGTTTTTAATATCATGAGGATTTCATCATGCGTGCGGGATTGCTCCACATGCGTAACCCCCGCAAATGTCCTTTTCATACAAGTATTTATTGTAATGCGTGGAATACGCATGCGGGACGCTGGGCGTGATCCCGAACAGTAGCCCTGCATGTGGAACATTTATTATTATTAATATCATTAAATACTCGCAAGATGCATGTTTACTACAATTAGTAAATATCATCACATGAGTAGAGAGGTACAGAGACAAAGCTTCATAAAACCGCGCGAATCGGTTGCACCACTACAAGCACGCGGGGAATGTGTGCGAGACCACTGACCACTTGTTGCGTACGCGGCGAAACTGGAAAAAACCGGTTGACGCGGGCACAGTCAGTGGAAAATTTCTAGGGTTGAAGCGACGAACGTTTTTTGTTTTGTTAGTTACAAGTTTAAATATTTTGTTTGTAAAAACATGGTATTTTATTATTAATAATGCTAGTTTATCGTACTGTGTGTATAAACAATACTAGATAAATAAAAATATATCATACTTTAATTATCCCAAGATGATGATGATTATGACGATAGATAAATAAATAATTAATTATTACTTTTTCAAGTAAGTAACTTAATAAGAAGATCGAACTACACGGTGTTTTTGCATTCTTTTATTGTTATTACAAGCTTTTAATAAACAGTTGTAGGTATCTGAATAGGTTAGTATGTACGTAGTAGGTATGTGTGATGAATGTAAAATATACATAATATAGATATATACATATTTATGTTTTTATACTGAATATTATAACTATTTAACAAATGTTGTTTTTTTTTCACCTATTGTGACAACCCTATCAAAATAGGTACTAATATTGCACGTTCTTAGGATGCTTATCATGAAGGTGATACCAATGATATTTACAAAGAAGAGTTCAAACACACTGTTTTGTTTTCTTTCCTTTTATTGTTCTATTGATCCTTTTATATTTATTTCTTGTATTTTGTCCAATTTAGTATAAAAACCTGCGTAAACGAGTGAATTCATCAGTTCGCAAACGACAACCCCATAGTCACCGACGATAATAATAAGTCACTTATAAAACAAAAATATATTCTTCAGTTTACTTTGAAAATCACATCAATGAAAATCGTAAGTGTTTTTTTTTATATTATGAATTATGATACTAGCTTCTGCCAGCGGCTTCGCCCGCTTTACCCTCTTAGGGTTGGAGTTTCGTAAAATCCGTTCTTAGCCAAATTTTCTTTCCAAATTTTAAGTTTGTAGGTGTAAGGGAGAGAACTCACGAAGCGGTTTTCTCCCGCGGCCGCCGCGGCAGATGAATCCGCTATTTTATTTCAAAACTCCACAAGGCGGTTGGTTCCCGCCGCCGCGGCCGCCGCGACGTCTACGATTTTCGACCGCAAGCCCAACGGTTGATTACCGCAAGACAACGGCAACGGCGGTAGGGGTGAAAAAGATTAGACGCGTATTTTTTTAAAACTTGAATTAAAAATCATTTTAAGTATTATTTTTTTTATAATTACGCTATTAGTTATCTGCTGGAGAGTATTTAGCGAGAATTAACAGTAAAATGAATATAAATATATTTCTAAATTAAAGAACAAAATAAAAGAATTTCTTCGCAGACAGAAACCGTCCGTCAGTCAGTCAATCTTATGACTAAGTAAATTATAAACAAGACCGAAACTCGAAAGACTGGAAAAACAATAGTTACAATTTTATTTTGTTAACTTCAATGAATTTACATAGTTTAAATATAAAACGAATAAACACAAAAGGAAGAAGACATTTGATCGAGGTTGGACGAGGGATATGTGAAGGAATGATTTCATGAAAAGAGAAGCGCAATTTAGGACAGGAGAAAAATAAATGGTCCACGTTTCCTTCATCCAAACCGCATTCACAAAGAGAGTTCCTAAGTTTGGCCAAGAAATGAGGAGAGCAACAATGATTTAAACGTAAACGACAGATAGTTGAGGAACTGATTTTTTTTTGCAATTGTTATTTGAAAAACCACGGTTTGTGGGGAATCTCGGGTTGAATATCTCCATAAAATTTACCCTATACGGATTTAGAGATTTGCCATGCCTTGGACCACGATTTAAATAAATTTAGAGGAAGGGCAGTACAAATATCATGGGAATAAATTTTAGAGTGGGCAAGAGAACCAGTGAGAACAGCATTTTTGGCGCATGAATCAGCTGACTCATTACCAAGAATACCGACATGACCAGGAATCCAAACTATGATAACCTTAATACCAAGTTCATGACATTGAAATAGTATATTTTTAAAATTACAGGGAATCTTGCCTTAGATCTGAAAAGATTAAATAAAATGGCTTGAAGGCAACTGTTACATTTTGACAATTATATTTATTGTCTGTTTGTCAATGTCACCTGTCAATGAGTAAAAAATGCGTTCCTTATTTCATGTAGATAACTTCTGTTGTGATTGTAATTTGCGTTCCGTTTTTGCTCATGTTTATTTGTCATGTATCTGTTGTTTCTGAGATTTCGTGATTAACTAGTGAATAGTATTTCGCTTTTGTTTTAATAGATAAAATCTAGTGCTTTACTGCAATCCCTCCTGATGGTAAGCAGTGATGCAATCGTGAAAGGGTTTATTTTTTTATTTATTTCAATCCCGTTTAAGAAATCCTAAATAATATATTTTACTTTTCCAGTTTGTCTGTCGGCGAGTCTCTAGGAACAGTGCAGCGCAGTCCTGTGCCCATCGCAGATCCAGGACCTGATCCTCACTACTGTTGCCGTCATTATGATTCGTAAGACCACTACAACCATGACTACCACGCCACGCTACCCTGCCACGGCGGTTACGATGGTCACGGCGGCTACGGCGGCCACGGCGGCCACGGCGGCTACGGCGGCCACGGCGGCTACGGCGGCCACGGCGGCCACGGCGGCCACGGCGGCCACGGCGGCCACGGCGGCAACGGCGGCCACGGCGGCCACGGCGGCTACGGCGGCCACGGCGGCTACAGCGGCTACGGCAGCCACGGTGGCTATGGTGGCTACAATAATCATTTCGGTATTGTTTTAAGCTGATGAACATGCAATAGACACGTTATTTCATTAGAATCCAGGTTCTATATAATATTAAAATGATCAATAGTGGTGACTGCTACAACCACGGCCATGGAGGCCACGGTCAGTCTTTTTAATTTGTTCTGGGACAAATATAATAATGAATAATCAATAGATACTTTTTAGTTTATAAGAATCTGGGTTCTGTTTTACAAATATTAAAATTATGTTTGATGTTTAATTTTTTCGGTTTTAGTTTTATTCTATTCATTTCAAAATATTGATATTATACACAAACTCCAAAATGCACTCACTCCGGACCCTGTAACTAGACCTACATCTCCCACATGATTTTATTGACATTCAACAAATACGTATATTATGCAATTGTCATCATTGAAACCACAAACCGACATATGGGCAAAGATTGTCACATAATGGGTACGGGAAGACGAGCGTTGCCACTGAAAAAGTGCCAACAAACACTCTCGTGACGATCTTGGATCTTTCTTGATAGGTTAGCCAGAGAAGGCCGGACACCATGAGAACTGGAAAAATTTGAGCCCTCCTTTCAGTTCTCTAGCTCTCTTTCAATCTTTGCCCAACTGTGGGCTAACGTATGATGGCAGCAGGCTAGTGCAAGTATTTTTTACCTCAATCACATAATCTGACGGCGTAGCATCTAAAGAATTCTCGTCAAATCTTCTTTTTCACAACTATCACAAATGAATAATATAGTTAATAGTGTACTTTTCCCGCGCATAACCTTTGCAGGTTGAAGGAGAAGCAAAAGTATCAAACCTTATACATCCTAATATTAAAAATTCTAATATTTTTGAATTTAGAACACAGGTAATTGTTAATTTGTTGGTATTAACAAATTATTGCTTACGTAATTATATCTATTTATTATATTCTGTTCAAAAACACAATTTCAATTTTCATTAAATATTAAAACCTTAAAAGTATCCTCCTCTTTGCTTAAAAAAGAATAATATCACCCTTGACCGTGATGAAATAGGAATGAAAAAAGCCCTTGTTTTGATAAATTGAAAAAAAGCACGCGGGTGATAAACATGCCATATCGAACCTAATTGTAGCGCAATAAGAGGCAGTTTTCGAGTAAGTGTATTGAAAAAGACATTTGGTATAGAACAATCCATTCACAACCTTATTCACCATGGATTGATAAGTGTTTTTTTACCAGGCAGACTTAACCATATTTTCAGGTCATATGCCTCTCAATAAATTTGGTTTTATGATGAAAAAGTTAACATCACCTTTTTGTAGTACATGTAATGAAGACGAATACACATATCATATTTTGATGAGTTGTGTTCGGAATCAATCTCTGAGAACACAAATTGGCGTACATAACATTAATTTATCGAACCCTTTATCAGACAATAATTTTATTTCATAATTATGTTTTCAAAACACTTGCTCAAAAAGTGGCTCTTATTGCACTATACTTAGGTATATAATGGCACCTGTTACCAAACTGTGACATTTTGATTACCATTACGCACTTGTGCTGTAATGTACACCTTTTTGTTCCACCTCTTTGTTCGCAAAACAAATTTCGAATACGAAAAAATAAAAATTGTTTGTGGTGTGTGGCCGTCATTTTAAGATGCGCGCGGTTTTTGGCGTGATTTTTTCGAGTGAAGTTTAGGCTTTATTCATTAAATAAAATCAAATACTACAAAAATATTAGAAAATGTTACATCCGTATTCTATTGTAACTTAAAATTACGCTATCGTAAAACTTTATACTCAAGAAAACAAACAACGATTAGGCAATTTGATCAAAAGACTATATAGCCATAGCCTTCAGCTATGGATAAAAAAAATAATGATGTGCGCCTATGAAAACAGATTTATATTTTTACCGCCTAATTATGAAAAAATTTACTTATTTTTTTAAAACGTCGTATGATATACGTGAGTAATGTATGGTTACCGTTCTTGGCTCTCTTAAGACCCTCGCCGCGGCTCGGGTCTTAATACCGCCTCGACGGTAACCGCCTACATTACACACTTATATCATAATGTACTATTACCTACAGAGTGTCATATTCGCACCAGGAAAAAAGCTCTTTAAAAGATTAAAAAAAAAAGGTTACTTCCTGATGAACAAGAATCCTGAAATTTGGCACAAAGCAAGGTCTTATAGCAAAGATATAGGAATATATCTGAAAATAGTAAAATTGTTGTTACGTGATTATAATGTTAGGTATTACACATCTGGCTTCAGATATTTTGGATACACAGATATCTTGTGGATATTATCTAGGCTTCTATAGAAATCAAAAGATTAATTTGAGCAAAACTATTCCAGTAAAGACCTCTGGAAACCTGCTATGTGAACTTTGGCCCTCCATTATGTACTCATATGTTAAATATAATTATAAAAAGTACTTCTATAGAAGCCTTGCGCATTTAATCGAGATTCTAAATGATGACAATTTTTTTGATATACTTTTAAGGGTTTAAAAAAACACGTATTTTAAACAAGTTTTGTGAAATATTCGAGTAAAATATTTCTCTTCGAATCACCGAATGCTAACAGAGTTTTCAGGCGTCATCTCTCTTTTTTCGCGTTGCCACTCCATCAAACATCGCGTTGGATTACTTTAGATGAAGCAACAAACTTTTTAACTATGCTCGAAGTTGACAACAGGCGAGTGGTTAAAGGCCACCTTAAGACCTTTAGGTCTTTGCCCAGCTGCACAATGTAGGCTAAGCTTTCGGTTAAATTGTCAATTTACTTACACAAAAAAAAATTTATGGGAATTGATCCTGTTAATGACCCACAAATCGTGCGACCGCAGTAGCGGGCTTGCGGACGGCGTGCACTGGGTAGCACGCTGTACGATCGTCCGGTAATCCACCGGACCGAGCCCAAGTCGTCGACGGCGCGTACTGTTCCCGCGCGTCTCAAGGAGCTGTCAGCAAACCTTAGTGGCCTAGCCTGCTAGCTGCAGGCAGGCAGGGTCGAAGCCTGCTGGGGTCAAGGGCCCTTTTCTGAGAGGAAGGCTCAGCCCCGGTATGATAGGCAACGAAGGAACGGGGTAGGTTTTTATTTTAGTCAGTAAGAGTCTGACACTATTTCCCGCTCCGCCCAAGGGCGGGATCTGTTATTGGATGATTTTACCTACCATAAAAAAAATCGTGATTTTTATCGTTAAATTGTTTTAAATAATTACAATATATAAAAATAATCCAAAACTTTTATAATTTTATCTAACAGTTGTCCTAGGCCACGCCGTCCACGGACGCGTAGCTTTATGGACGTGACACGACGACGCCGACGGCTCGACTCTGCCGCTTCGTCGACAAAGTTTCATAGTTTTGTATGTAAGCTTCACGCAGGCGTGAAGCTACGCGTCCGCAAATTAAATTCCAACAGTCTTATTCAGGTTTTCGAACCGATTCCTCCTTGGTTATTTCAAAGGATTGTCGGCGACGAGTGTCCCTTGCCAGGGCGCAAGTAGTGGTCGGTGCCACCTAGCACGTAAGAGATGTTATATTATGTTTAAATTTAAAAGTAGGATATTTTTACTTATTAAGTTGTTGTTTCATGTAATTATAGGTTTACTTAAAACTTAGGTCTCGATAGGTTTAAATATAAAGACTGAGTTTTACTAAGATTAGCCTGTATACATATAAGTTATTAAAGATTTTATGTTTTGATTTGAATGACAAGATATTATAAAGGAAAAGGTATCTGCTTTAACTGTAATTAAGGATATATATTAATTGATAAGGTCTAAAACGATGATACATGTAAGATTCCTATAAGATTTTTTAAGAAAATTCGGTCTTGTAAAAGAATTCGACAAATCTATGTTTACGTTAGTGATAAGGTTTTATCTTGTGATATTATTTGTAGATAAGATTCTAGCTATGTTAATTAGTGTTTTTTAGCCTAATAGAGACTGATAATAATGATAGAATTCACTTGGAAAGGATTTGTATAAAGTCAAGAATCTTAAATGTTCGTAAGTCAGTTTACGTAATTGTATTTTGAAAATGAAACTTTTTTATTTAAGGTGTAATTAGCACGAACACTATCTAATTAGTCGAGATCTTATAAGAAAATTATGTTATGATGATTAGAATCCCAATTGGAATCTTGTTGGAAAGGATATGACGTGTTTTGTGTTTATGAATATGGTCAGAATTGAATTTTGTGCAATCAATGTTCGAGAAAGTTTTTTATGTGTGAACTTATGTAAAATATAATTAAGTAATGTTAAAGTAGAGTTCATTACGAACATTTTGATGTGCATATTGTCATGATTTGTGAAAAATAGTAAATAAAAACATTGTCTGAAAGGGTTCGGCTGAGGTAAAAGTTAGAATTAAAAGTTTCGCAAAACGCGCGGTCGCCGCTAAGGGAACTTAGCCGGATATAAAAGGCGGGCCGTTTCTCGGTCCGAGTCCAAGCAGTGGCAACGGTTGCGTTGCCCTGTACTGAAGGCGCAACTCAACCGTCTTGCGGCTAAGGTAAAGACCGAGTTGGACGCTCTGGCCACCGAGAGTTGGGAGGAACGAATTGACGCAGCAGTATGTGACTGGACGGCGACACACAGACTGTGCCGCCAGCTCACAAACACCCCAACTCCGGTACGCCCTCTGCAGACCGACGACGGGGCCCTCAGATACGTAACTGAGGACCGTGCCGAGCTCTTTGCAGAGCACTTGGAGCGTCAGTTCCGCCCGAACCCGACCACCGAGCTCGACCATGTCGCAGCAGTCGAGCAACACCTTAGAGACTACTTCGCGACGCCGATAGCCCCCGACGAAGAACCCGTCTATTTCTCGCCTGGCGCAGTTAGACGCGCCATCCTACGTACTAAACCACGCAAGGCCCCTGGTGCCGACGGTATTACCAACACAGCGCTGCGCCACCTGCCGTACCGTACTGTTGCGGCCCTGGCGCGCCTGTTCACGGGTATACTGCGCACGGGGGCCTTCCCCGCATCCTGGAAGGAAGGGCGCGTCATAATGCTGCCCAAGGCGGGAAAGAACCCGTTGAAGCCGGAGAGCTATCGGCCGATCACCCTCCTCTCCGCAATCTCTAAGGTGTTCGAGCAACTCCTGCTGCGACATCTCACCCCACACATCTCTCCGCGTCCAGAGCAATTCGGGTTCCGTGTGGAGCATAGTACGACGCTCCAATTGTCGAGGGTACTGCACCTCTTGTCGGCAGCGTTGAACAAGCGAGAATACGGGGTAGCAGTATTCCTCGACATGGAAAAGGCCTTTGATAGAGTTTGGCATGAAGGGCTTATTTATAAGCTCGCCACCTCTAGCGCGCCCCGTCGCGTCGTCAAAGTGGTCCAAGCTTTCCTGTCTGACAGGTGTTTCAGAGTGGTGGTCGACGGGGCGCTATCCGCCCCTAGACCTATCCTAGCGGGCGTACCGCAAGGTAGCTGTGTCTCGCCAGCGTGTTACTCACGTTACACCGACGACATACCAACGACACAGGATGCCACGCTCGCGCTGTATGCCGACGACGCCGCGTACATAACAACGTCACTCAACGCAAAGTACGCGGCGACGAAGATGCAGCGCGCGCTAGACCTAATACCCGGCTGGCTCGCCATGTGGCGACTGTCGGTTAACGTGGGTAAGACGCAGGCCCTGATAACCGGCTCTAGCCCCCTCCCACCACGTCTGAAACTCAGCGGAGCCGAGATCGATTGGACGCCCCGGGCCAAGTACCTGGGTGTGACCATCGATCGTCGGCTCACCATGGGACCGCATGTTCGCAATGTCACCTCGCAGGGTAGAGTCGTCCGCCATAGACTCGAACCAGTGCTCTCGTCCCGACTCCCGGCGCGCGTCAAACTGGGCATTTACAAAACGTACATTCGCCCAGTGTTGACGTACGCCGCCCCAGCTTGGTACGCTCTCACTAGTGAGTCGAGCCGAGATGAACTCCGCAGGCAGCAGAACCTTGCCTTGCGTAGAGTCGTCAACGCCCCTCGCTACGTGAGGAACGATATTATACATCGAGACCTCGGGATTGAGAGCCTGGAAGAGTTTGTGCGGCGCCTCGCGAAGGTAATGTTTGCGCGTGCCGATGCCTCAGCTTGGCCACACATCAAGCACCTGGCACCCTGGCACGCGCGCCCACCTGACGCGAGGCGACTCCCCCGCGACTTGATTGCGGACAGCGAGTCCCCAACACCCCCGGACTGACGCCTGAGTAGGTCGTATCAGTCTACACGCAACCTACTCAAACAATAAGACTCTACATACTACACGCATCCCGATAAGTACCGTGTTCTAAGTTAATATAGGCACGGTACAAATCGACCATACATTCGCCACTACTCACTCGCCAAACTCACGCACCGAGTAGATAGCGTAAGCCTACTATTCGGTGCACGTGCACTGAGTAATGTCACACATACAATGTTGCTCACACTCAAACATAAGTCGACACTGCGGTCTAACACGTGACCGGCTCGCTCTGGAAGCGGGTTAGACGAGTGTTTCATGCCTACTGTAGGTTCGTAACAAGCCGGCACACCTGTCGCAGGTCGTCCCCCGCCGGGCTTCCTCTAGGTAACTAGGGGTTCCACCTGGCGGCGACTGACCGCCAGGTGTGCTGATGTGACTGACCGCCACGACACCGGTGTGTCGTGAAGAGTCGGCGCTATATCAACGTAGCGCTGTAACGCGCCTACAGTACACACATACATACAGATACACATAGAGCCCTATCGCTCTTATTAGCTAGGCCACTAGTTAGGCCACCTAACGATGGGCCCGTTTTAACGGGCCGCGGTAGGACTCCGCAGCCAGGGAGCGAAGCCCCGAAGCCGCTCGCCACGTCCCCTAGCGGGGACGTAGCGATTGCCTCTCCGGTCCGAGTCAGTCGAAAACGTGCCACCGAAGAGGCAACATCTAATAGGAAAAGGCTTCTAGCCGAACCCTTAGGGACTTTATGTCCAAAACGTTGTTTTATTTCTTTGGTCTTCTGTCCTGAAGTCGTCGACAAGTACTCCGTCGTCCACGAGCTATCGAAGATACGCATTCAGGGGTGCGTGGTGGCGTACGTGAACCAGCAGATCTGTCAGGCAGCGTACGTCAACATTGGGTTGAACTGTCCCAGGACTCGGCAGCTTTGCAGGGTACGACCCGCTACCGCGTAACACCTCCTAACGGGGGTCAGTCCGCCACAGGATACACATACTTTGAAGAACTTTGAGAGTGATTCTCCAGTTATTCTCCAAAACAATTGAGAATAGACTGTTTATCTAGTGGTAAAAAGTATTTTTTTTAGGGAAAATCATTAATATATTTTATGGGAAGATACGTTACGCGCTAATATCTCAATCAGAAAACCTGGACTCTAAACTCACACATCTATGATTAGTGTTATCACAATCGCAAACCTACAGTCACTGATACACAAAGACAGAGATAAGAGCCGGCGTTGTCGCGTTATCGCAATTAAACGACTGGGCTTGATTTCAGCGGTCCACGTGCTAGAGGCGAGTCATCTGCCTTCTGGTTTTTTTATTTGATCCATGGTAAAATATATAACTTTTCGTAACTTAGCCCAGCAGCGTTAGTATACTAAATTGATATCAATGATATTATATGTTTACTAATAATAGTAATATAATAGCTCCCGTTCTACTCTAATTTATCCTACCCTACCCTACTCTACTCTGCTCTACCCCACTCTACCCTACTCTACCTAACTCTACCCCACCCTACTCTACCCTGATCTACCACACTCTACCCTACTCTACCCAACTCTACCCCACCATACTCTACCCGACTCTACCCTACTCTACCCTACTCTACCCAACTCTACCCCACCCTACTCTACCCAACTCTACCCTACACTACCCTACTCTACTACTATACCAATAAATGAGCAGGATTTGATTTGTTTTTTAAATAACGAGATTAAAAAGGTTTTAAGCTACCTTCCCACCAATTTTCAGCCAAATCGGTTCAGCCGTTCTTGAGTTATAAATAGTTTAACAACATGACTTTGTTTTATATATTATTACTAGCTTTTTCCCGCGGCTTGGCTCCCGCTCTACGGAAATAAAAATTCTATATCCTATGTCCTTCTCCTGATTCTAAGCTACCTTCCCACCAATTTTCAACCAAATCGGTTCAGCCGTTTTTCAGTTATAAATAGTATAACTAACACGACTTTCTTTTATATATAATAATTCTAATATAATAGGAATGACAATAACACAGAAAAGTTCAATAACACTATTACTTAATAATTTTTGTATTTTATCCATGACTGTCCTCAAGCATCACCTTACAAGCATTATCTATGTTTCTGTTTCCCTCTTCTTGTCTTTTATTTTTTAAATTGATAAATATCAATAATATAGACGTATAAAAGCGTAAGTTTGTATGTATGTTCATAAATAACTTTTAACTTTTTTAATCACGCCAAAACGGCGAATTTGGATGTAATTTTGTACCTTGGAAATTTTTCTAAAATATTTTAATGAGAGCGAAGGAACAGGTAGAAGCTAGTTTGATAAGTATAATATAAAGTTGCATGAAGAAATACATTAATTTGTTGCCAAAGTGTCGCGAAATAACGGTACCGGGGGATTCTGCTGTATCTAAAAACAAAGACGTCAATGTAGTGTTGCGGGTGCTGCCTGACGCTGCGAGGTGGGGGCAATGCCCTTAACTGGCCAGCCGCGCCCCTAACAGGGTCGTGGCGACAACTTTTTGGTGACATCTATCAGTTTGCAAACGACAACCTTTACTGGTAGACCTGCGAGAAGCCACTCACAAAAAAAAACATTCAACGGTTTACTTTGTAACTTGCCACAATGAAATTCGTAAGTGATTTTTCCTTTTTTGTGTTTGAACATTATTAAATACCAGGGCTTTGTTTGTTTACGACCTATTTGTTTGTATAAAGGTTGATAAAAGGAGAGCTTGTGGTTTAGTTAGAAGACGCACAATTTGATTAAGCTTAATTAAGCAACCATTCGCGAGGTTTATGAGAGCGATGACCATCTTAATATATCGAGATTCCGCCGTGCCTCAGAAAGCATTTTATGGATGGATAGTCAGGAGCCAGGAAATGTGACACTAGCCTTGCTATCATGTTACCCAATTCCTGGGTTGTAAAGGTTAAAAAGGTAGTCGGTCAATGTATATATCCGGTTCGAATGGAACCCCAATACAGTTAAGGAAAAGTTCGGCAGATTATCTGTAGATTTAGTAGTGATTTCCTCTTTTCCCGTAGGACTGTTAGAAAGAGTAA
The DNA here is from genome assembly GCA_958295575.1 of Leucania comma. Taxonomy (NCBI): domain Eukaryota; kingdom Metazoa; phylum Arthropoda; class Insecta; order Lepidoptera; family Noctuidae; genus Leucania; species Leucania comma. The sequence goes on along the minus strand of OY282480.1, from coordinate 10,940,919 downwards.
CTGAAAGAATACATGTGGAAATCAGTAAATGTTTGATATTAACTTTTGCTTCATCCAAGGCGGGAGAAATCATTTGATTATTTTCGCACGAAAAAAGGAGCTGTTAAACAAACGTACTAACAGGCGGTGTCCCATCTCAAATTCAAATCACTCTTTAACTGTCTAGAACTCAGAAAAAACAAAGTTAATTCCAAAGCGTAGATCTGTATATAGAAGAACGTGCAAGAATCTTTATGGACACTTTAAATTAATCTTGCGTACTACGAAAAATCCTGGTTATATTGTTTTTGTTGCTTATGTGACAATAATGGTATAACAAAATTCAATTTAAAATAAAGAGCGTAGATCTATTATGATACAGTTCTATGATACCATTAAAAAAAAAAACGTAATTCGTACCACTCAACGGGTATAAAGCAGAGATGTAACTGAATGTATCGAATATTCGAAATAAAAATATATCTGAAACCGTAACCGATATAAAAGTTCCGGGTAAGAACGAAGTCTGAAAACGTCCGTCTGGGTACGTCAGGTTTTTGTTCGTTTTGTTCGACTACTACCAATGATAATTTAGACTAGAAATAAAAGGCAAATCTTGCTAGGTATTTGCATTTTACTTTTATGATTCTAATATCCGTAACTGAAACTATCCGAAACTAGGGGATAATCTGAAATAATTTCGTATTCTTAACCGTATCAAAGTCTGAAAATTTATATCCATAACATCCCTGGAATAAAATACGAGTAGTAAGACGAGTATCGAATATACTTAGATAATACAGATCTACGAATGTGAGAAATCCAAAATAATACATATTTTACTCTTCCAGTTTGCCTACATCACCGTGTTGGCATGTGCCATCCTCGCCGTGGCTGTCAGCGAGCCTCTGGGAAGAGTGCAGCGCAGTCCTGTGCCCATCGCAAACCCAGGACCAGATCCCGACCACCATGGCTACGGCCATCATGGTCATTACGACGACTACCACCACCACCACGACTATCACGGCCACGGTCATGACGGACATGGCTACCACGATCATGGCTACCACGGACATGGCTACCAAGATCATGGCTACCACGGACATGGCTACCAAGATCATGGCTACCACGGACATGGCTACAACGGCTACGGTGGCTATGGTAACGGTCTTTACGGTTTTATCTGGGGCTGATGAATATTCAATAGGCACTTTTTGTTTTGTAAGAATTCAGGTTCTGTTTAATATTAAAATTTTAACATCTTATATACGAACTAGGTAACTGTACCTGTAACATAGTACCTACTAAACTTCTTTGGAAAATAAATAATTTATTATATTAAAGTGATGTGTAACGATTTATTTTTTTGAGATTTTATTTCTTCTGGTCGTTTCAACTTAGACATTAAATTTACATATCTACAAAAATATGTATAATGTCAAGTTTGAGTTCGCCAAACAAAGCCGACAAACTTGTTAAGCGGGCTCCAGACTCGCGCGCGGATTCGCGCCGTAAATTTGCTGCGAACTCGCCGCGAAAAATAGGTCCCTCCACATTCGCGATCGATCACCGTTTAGTTCGCGCGCTCGTCGAGTATAGACGCTGAAATAAGCACTACTGTCGCCGTGACGCTGTGCGCTTTGGCTCAGTACAATTACGTGTATATAAAAAATAAAAATAAATGGAGAAGACGAAGGCAACCAAATGGGCTTGTAATTTTCGTCGCTGCTTGCTTCAGACTTCTTTTCAGAATCCTTCACCTCTTTCCTAAAATTCCTATAACTGGACATTACATTTTCTTTTTCCGTACCTTAAAAGGAAAAAACGGAACCCTTATAGAATCACTTTGTTGCCCGTCAGTCTGTCTGTGTGTCAAAACTCTTTATCTCAAGAACGAAGAAATTAAAACTATATACTCAGGTCTGCGGTCCCTTGAAGCTGTGTCGTAATAAAAAAAAACTATTTTAAAAACTGGAAAAATCTTTAAGAATCTATTCGGGTATTGAACTAAATATTTACATGTAAGTCTTTACGGAGACTTCAGAACGCGAGTCCGACTAAGTGCGAGTCGGATTTTTATTTCTTTTATGATCTTTGTGTTTAGCATTCCATAAAATGGGTTCGGTATGATAACATTCGATCAATATGAGTTCCAGCTCGTTCGTCCAACCGACGTTCATTTTGATGCACTATCCTCCGTAAACAAATACAATAACCACAAACTCACGGCACCGAGTCTCGGGCGTCGGGTCAAAATACCGACACTCAACGGGAAACAAGGCGCGAACAGGCGCGAAGCCCGCGAACGGGTGCGAAAGCCATCCACATTCGCGGTTCGCGGCGTTCGCGGGTGTTCGCGGCGCGAATGTGGAGGCCCCTCTAATATCACAACATATTACATAACGGATTGGTTTTTCATAATAACGTTGTTAATTTTTAGGTATGTATTTATATATGCATATGTTTGTTTTTGGTTTTCTTTTTAACCCCCGACGGAAAAGAGGGGTCTTTTAAGTTTGACCTATCTATCTGTCTGTGTGTCTGTCCGTGGCATCGTAGCGGCCAAACGAATGGACCGTTTTTGATGCGGTTTTTTTTTTTAAAGCTGGCTTAATCGAGATGGTTCTTAGCTACAGTTTATGAAGATCTGTGCAGGTGTTCAAAGTCATCAGCTCGTTTGTTAAATGCGGCAGGGTTTTTAAACACTTACTTGTGTTCCTCGTGGGGGCGATCGGCGGCAGCGATCTCTCTCGCCGGGCCTTGGTTCAGGCCATGGTCCGTAGTGAGGAGGGATGGCAGGCGGTCGCCTCCTTCTGCGAAGCAGTAATGCTAGCAAAGGAGGAGGCCGACCGCATCAGGCAGAGGCAACGGGGCGCTCGCCCCAGCCGCCGCCGGGATTCCGATCCCGATTTCCGGCCACCGTAGGCGCGGGCTTGCGGACGGCGTGCAATGGGTAGCACGCTGTCCGATCGTCCGGTAACCGACCGGACCGAGCCCAAGTCGTCGACGGCGCGTTCTGTTCCCGCGCGCCTCAAGGAGCTGTCAGCACACCGAAGAGGCCCAGCCTGCTAACTGCAGGCAGGCAGGGTCGAAGCCTACTGGGATCATGGGTTAGTTCCGAAAGGAATGCTCGGCCCCGGCACGATAGGCTACGAAGGAACGGGGTAGGTTTTTAATCAGTAAGAGTCTGACACTACTTCCCGCTCCGCCCAAGGGCGGGATTTGTCATTGGATGATTTTACCTACCATAAAAAAAAAAAAAACACTTACTTGTGTGTTTCATCATCATCATCAGCCTTTTAATGTTCCCACTGCTGGGACTCAGGACTCCTCTCTAGGAGAGGGAAAGGGCCGTAATCCACCACGCGGGCCCAGTGCGGATTGGTGGATGTCACATTTCTTCGAATTTTTGGTTCTAGGACATGCCGGGTGTTTACTTTATTTTAAACATATGTGTATACCTGATATTTGAAATACTCGTGTACAATCTGGTGCCATTGAGATGGTCTGATGATGAAGCTCGAAGGTAAGCACCCTGGATTGCTTATTAAAATAGTAAATCTATCGAGTTTGGGCTCATTAGATTCGCCTTAACTAGTGCTATACATTTCTCATGATGACTAGGACCTGATACTAGAACTGGGAGCTGGCTGATGGAACTTTGGAATGCCTACTAATTAGTAAACCCATTATGTTTGGGCTCATTAGATTCGTCTTGACCCATTCTATACATTTTATATTGATGACAAGGACTGTCGGGGTTTTTTTTTTAATTTTGTATTTTATATTTATTAGTTTTTCGCTTTATTTTACGTAGGCGATTTTTTAATTAGTTTTAGTAGTGTTTCATTTGACACTTCTACCTCCACCTCCGCCTCCGATTTCGGTTCCAATCAACCAAATTCAGTTCAAATACCTATAACCATTTTCGTTACATCCCTATAAGTTACTACACTACAAATATATAATAAAAACTGGGCAAGTACTAGTCGGGCTCGATCGTTCGACCCGATAGTTCTATACAAACTTACCTATAAAAACTGTTAAATTCCCGAATTAAGTTACAAAGATTTTTCTGAATCGCAAAAAAAGTTTTCAGACTTTTTGCTATACCCTATTTATGCTATGAGACCTTGCTTCATGCCAGATTTCAGGATTCTAGGTCAACGGAAATATACGTTTTTTTGCAACATAAACGGTCGTATCTTTTTTTCGTTAACTTAAATGTTTGATTTTTTCACAGCATTTATTCAGGGTCTTACCTGGCGTCTCAGTCAACGTCGCAAAACACTTTGGTTGAAGACAGATCGCGAAATTTTTGCCAACGCAACACCTGAAGTACTTGGTGTTGACTCGCGACACCATTCCGTGGATCCGCTCAACACGGCATGGTATCGTATATTAGCACGACGCGGCAACGTGCGGCAGAGACCAGACTCTAAAGATTTCATTAGAGCTTTATTTTTGTTAATAATTGACTGACTGCCGCATCATCATCTCCCTAGCGGCCTCCAGTCTAACCGAATGCGGATTAATACGAGTACCTGTGCTTTACATGGAGAAACTGCCTATCAGACCTCCACAATCCAGTTACTGGGCAACATGATACTCCTAACTCTAACTGATGCACAACCGATGATAAAAAAAACGAAACTCCATACACTAAGTAAGCAATTAAATGTATATGTTTAAAATAAATTAAAAAAATATTTAATTGATAATTTATTTTATAATCTGCATGAGTGTTTAAAAAAAAAATGTAATTGTGTATATTTTTTTTTTTGGTAAAAATAATATTTGAAAGTTCCTATTACTATTATTATCCGACTTGGGTAGACTATTTAAACTTTTAATAAGAACATAATGTACACAATTACGCAATAAATGGATCTTGAATCTTTAAGTTAACGGCAGAATCATAATAACAAGGCCGAGGACACCAGCTCACTAAATAATCATAAATAGGTTAGTTAGGCATTGTTTAAGTTATTCATCCTGTAAGAGGGTTTATGTGGGGATGGGGCGGTCCATGACGATTTGGTGCTGCGGATAATCTCGTGCTTCACGTCGTGAATAGTATGAGCTTGTCCATGTTCGAAAGCAAGTAACCACGTTCTTTGTACGAATTCTTGCGGGCCGATACCTGGCTGAGGGAACGTGATGAACTGCGCAAGAACACCAGCGCCGCGGCCCAAAGTATCTGCAGAACACCGTTGGAGCTTAATCCGTAAGAGTTCAAAGACCCCCAGAAGGTAGGTCACCCATGAAGATTACCAATTTATGCTCACAAAAAATGACTTTGTCTTAGTTTTTTGCTAAGATAAATCAATGGGTGGTTCTTTTGACTTGTTTTGACCACAAAGGTCAGACAATGCATTTACATTACACCTGATGAGTGGCTACAAAATATTTGAGCAGATTCATACGTCAAACCACTTTAGGTACGAAATTAGAATGATGTTATCAAATTCAAAACTCGATCAATCTGCGTAGCCTTTTCTGCAATCTGACAAGATAAATATCAGTATTTTAGACCCAGCAGCTACCTATCTGAACTCCACAACCCACAATCTAGGTAACTCCCTTGGGTAAGACTAGGGTGTCATATTATCAAAAGGACAAGTTTGATTTATGCTGCTGGATACTGGGTTATAACGCCATAGATACATTAGGGGACAGTATGTCCCCCAAAAGACACGCATCGGTCAATCAATGTCACGTTACGATACAGCGATGCCCAGTATCCCACAGCTTGCCCCCCAACATTTTACAATGCGTGTAAAATGTTTATAAGACGTGGGACATGTTGTTGCACAATTTGACAGCGTTGTGCGTCATGCTGGGGGACATTTTGTCCCCTAGTGTATCTGAGGATTAATGTGATCAATTGATTGTTTGGACTCCGCAATTTACTTGCAAATCGATATAATACGCGGCAAATAAGTTGAACCCGTTGCTGTGGTTACACGCAGCCCCCCCCCCCCACTTCAATTTAGACCCGAAAATCGGTTACTGCGCATGATGGTTCAACTTGTGTGTCGAGGATTATACCCGACATTAGAGTGAGAATTTGTAGATACTTTTTGACTATAAAAACAAAAGACAATCTCTCATCATTGCTAGAACATTATCATATAGGAACCCTACTACCCTAAACTTCACGTCCTGAATATGTAATGATACAGACCTGCCGTATAGGACTGGACATAAAACAATACCTTGAAGTAAGCCATTTTTTATTACATTTTTACTCGACGTAGGCATCTTTCTCGTGCCTAACTCAAAAAATTCTATATAAATAATGTATGATTCGAATATATGGCAAAATCATTGGACTTCATTAGCCTCTACTCATAATTTTAACAAATTTTAATGCTTGTGACATTTTCAATCAAAAGCTTGTGCTGTATCTAAAAACATCGTAAAGCAGACTTTTTAACTTCCAACGTTTTCTGAATGGTATAATTTGTTTTTGTTACGTTTTTTTTTATTATTATTATTCATAGGCTCGCGTTTTACCACTATCTCACCTGATGGTAAGCGGTGATATGGCCACCTATTTGGAGTATTAGGAGTAGGATCTTTTTGCAGCCACATTAATGCGTTTAAGTATCAAGTTTTTTGCTATAGGTATTTAAGCGTAAGTCGTAAAAACAACTTATTTGGATAAAAACACCTGTATTTGTGAACGATACATGTTTACTGGTTATTCGATGAATATTTTGATTTATTTTCCTTAATCTCACGCATTAGAATTAACATAAATAACAAATTACTTTTTGAATTTTAACAAAGTTTTAAGCTTACCGCTTTGTAGAAGAAGATATCTAAGTTAAAAATCTTTTGGAGCTATTTTTTTCCCAACATAAGGTAAGTAAGATTAGATTCCGGTTCTTACATCAATTTAATTAAAATTTCTCAAAACGAATAACAAAATATATATTTGGATATTTATGTTCATAATGCATGATAGGATCGGTCATTGACTTAGCTCTCACTTTCCTAAAAGGCGACCTTGATAAAGGCCATTAGATATATTTAAAAGTATAGAGAGTGGGAGAAAGCCGTTCCTGTTACATAACCCTTTCGTGCCCTTCAAAAAGGTCAGTACGGTACATTTCTTTGAGTGGTGCAGTAACAAAACTTTTGACAGACCGCGGAAGACATTAACACCATGTTTGTGAGTAATTTTGAATATTTTGACCTTCAAAATTCAAATCAGATCCGCTAAACAAAACACGTGAATAGTGTTGTACACGTGAATACTGTATTGATTGTCATCCAATTGACTTTTATTAATCTGTCTCGTGATAGGAAGTTCACAACATTATTTTGATAGGTACAACATTTATATGTACATATTTTTTAATTCGAATTCCACAAAACAAACGCCTTTTCTAGATACCTAAAAGTATTTTTAGGAGTCAAGAAAATGTGGTTTCCTGTTTATTTTTATAACATAATTTTATGCAAAGGCAGATAAAATGACATGACTTAAGTATTCGACGTACTCAAGTAGGTACTTGTTATAAATATATTGATAAGTGTTTTGTAAACATAATAATAAAATTGTCGCCTCGATTGTACCTATGGTCTTGAAGTATTCCATTAGTATAATTGCGATCAGATCATCTTATAATGCGTGAATAGGTTTCTATGCACGAGTAATTTTTCCTCAATTACAAAGATATGCCATAATGGTTAATTGTACCCATATGTCAGTTACGACTTAATAAATCAATGTCGTTTATAACCTTAAGGCGTTTAACACCTTTACAATTTCTTTGTGGTGGTGGTGGTTTTTTTTTGAGTAAATGATCAGACTGGTCAGTTGGTCTACTGGTTAGTGACCCTGACTGCTATGCCGGAGGTCGTGGGTTGAATTTCCACCCAGGACAAATGTTTGTGTGATGAGCACGATCATTTATTCTGAGCCTGACTGCAATTTATCTATATTATTTAGAAATATTTAAATAAATGTATAACTGTTGTCTAGTACTCATAACACAAGCTCTGCTTAGCTTGGGTCTAAACGGTGTGGTAATTGTGGAGAAAATAACCACGAGTGGACCTGCCTGGGCTAGAATTTTACTGACTAAAACCGCCCTGTGTTCCTTCAGATGCCCTTTGCGTTCCAGGGCCGTGGTTACTTTTATAATCGTTGCTATAAATAACACAAAACCAATGACAGTTTCTACACAGTCATTGCGCTGTAGTTTTTACCGAATTTTAGTCTTTCTTTTATTTATTTTTTGGAAAATAACACTGGAGTGCTTATTAATTGTTTTTTTTTTTATTCATAATAGTTTTTCATCTCAGTGTTCAAGTTACGAGTACCATAATATGTACAATAACTACAAAATATAACGACATATGGTAACATCATAAACATATAGTTGAACATAGCTTTTTAAATATAATGATAAACAATATGAATTAATAAATTTTATCATCTGTCGTTTTCTATCTATCTAATTAGGTCCTAGCGACCTCAGTTAATGGAAAAAAAAGCCTACAATCAGCTACACACGAAAACTATAATTAAGAAGTCCTATTAGCCACAAATTATAAAAATTAAGAGTCTAATAGCTTTTGCCAGCGGTTTCGCCCGCATTATTGTTATATTAAGTGAAATACCACTCACAGATTATTCACGAAATCCCCGGAAAATTCTTATGTATAGGGTGTAGACATCCGTTAAAAATGGATTTTACGAAAATCCACACCTAAGGGGGTAAAACGGGGTTTGAAAGTTTGTATGGAGAAACCGACCTTCACGCCGACGAAGCCGTTATAGCCGTATACCAAGACGAATTAAACTCTCTTATGCACCGTTAAATTTTGGTCGTTTTAATTCCGCGGAGGGTCGATTCGGTACATGAAATACTATCGATTTGTAAAGAAAAAATAAATAACTTTTTTTCAAAAACTCGAATTAATATACTCATGTACGTATAATTATCAAATGTCAACTGATAGCTGTAAGGCCTGTAACTCCTGAGATCTCATCTACCTTTATTTTTTTTAAATAACACACTAAAAATCTATTCCTGTATTGTGGGTACGCTTACAACTATTTCAGTGAAACACAAACTGAGTCCACGTATGCCACGTGAGCTACGCAGTACGAAATCGAGACACTTGAGTTTGCTTCAAAACAGATGACTTAGAAACGTACTTGGCCTACGTAACTAACGCTATCATACGCTTCCCACGTAAATCGTCTGTTTTCAAGCAAATTCGCAAAAAGTGTATTCATTTTTCTTTTAAATTTTATTCCAAATATACACAGAAACTGCTTTTCGTTATTAATTTTTAAACTAACAGAAAGGACTGGACCTCGCTGATGTACCTAATTTGTGTAGGTATAATATTTATTTCAATAACGTTGAAACAAATAAAGATTAAGTTTATTATTAAGGTTATTAAAATATCATAATGCGTATTATGCGTAGCATACGTGGCATACGTGAGCTCAAATAACTTTAGCTTTAAAGTCACATGCACAACACTCTACTTTAACGTCGTTATCCATTAGTTCCAGATTGCGTTACTATGGTGCCTCTCCACCTGGTCGGTGCAGAGTGCGGTCCTGGACCCATCCCTGTACCTGTCACCGAGCCCTCCCTTATCCGACACTAGGGACAGTATCCCTGCAGCAGAGCTGTGGAGCATTCCTGTGGACAACAGGGTGGCTCGCGAAGCAGAGTTCACCGGCCCTCAAGTCATTGAAGAAAGTAAGTACTCTGATAACCACATTTTTTGTAGTTGAGGTGTCGTCTTCATATTTGGTTTATTCATTTGAGTAGGTATGTATAGGGTGACTGGTAATTAGTGAACGACATATTGAGTAGGTATAACAAATCATCGTGCTCATCACACAAACATTTGTCCTGGGTGGGAATCGAACCCTCCGGCATAACAGTCAGGGCAACAACTAGACCAATAGGCCAGTCAAAAATGTGTGTATTTATACACTATTGAAAAAGAAGTTTCAATAGTTTATAATACATGTATGTCATAATAAAAAAAAGGTGAGAAATTCAAAGATTTCTAACACCCATGCGAAGCTGGCGCGGATAGCTAGTAGTTTATATACTGACGGAGGTATCTTTATAAATGATAATGAAGTGTTTTATTAACAATATTCCACCAACCACGATTTATCTTGGTAAAAATGGCCTATATGAAGCAAGATCAAGGTCAAGAACGGGATATATTATCCCGTTCTTGACCTTGATCTTGCTTGACCATAAGCATAAGGTGATTAGAGACGAGACTCAAAGATGCCTGTTCTTACTTCGAAGGCTGACGAAGTCATAGGTGATAGAATATTATTAATGCTGGCACAAGACCAATCTGCGTCACAATTTGCTAATATACCAGAAAGAAGTGAAGTGCTCTCAACTTTAGTTCGGTCTTCGTCAGAATTGTCATATTTTGATTTGATATATATCATAGTATTTATTAGTTTATAATATTAGCATATATACGTATTTTATTATTATAAGTAACTAATTTTATTGATACTATATTATATTTGAAATTACTGTTATTTATTTATTGTGCACACCTACCACACTTTTGTCTTTTTAACCCAAAGGTTGACTGGTAGAGAATGCCTTGTTGCATTAAGTCCGCCTATGTACCACTATTGTACATGAAGATTAAATAAATAAATACCATTATTTTAGAAAAGGTTTGAACTATATGGCAGAAACTTGATACTCCGAAAAAAAAAAATACTCCGAAATTAATTTGGCATAACACACTTGGCATAATCTTCTTTAATCGAATATTAATTAATTAATTAATTAATTTATTAATTTTATTTGGCATAATTAACTTTGCCATATTCAATATTACGCATAATTTCGTTTAGCATAATTTATTTAGAGAGATGACTAACAAAATTATGAGTTTAGAATGTATGACAAACGAGTGTACGCGAAACGATTTTCTGCGAAAGGAATATTATGCTATCCGTTGTTATGCAAAATAATATCATAACATAAAAAGTTCTGCTATAAAAGGTAAACCCTTTTAGAAGTTGATGTCTTCGTCATCATAATCAGCTCACAGGACTACTGCCAGATATAAGCCCTTCCAATCAAGTGATACAGTGAAACTCACTTAAGTGGGCCTGGATAAGTGAGATACTTCTATTGCTGGAACTCAAGTGAGATCCTGACACTGAAACACTGAAATAGCTCTGTTAGTGAGACAAAGCAAACCTCTATATATATTTGGGATTCGTTTTTATAGTTGTCTCTCTAAGCGACTGATTAATTGATGGAATTGTTTTGATTAATTGATTGTTTTTGATTGATTGAGTTGTTTTAACTCTGTAAAACAGGTAGAATACACTCATTATCAAAAAAAGTATCCTATTGACATAAAGTCTCAACTTTATTTCAAAAGGATACTTTTTTTAATTTGATAGGTTTTGACTTCTATAACTGAGACAACCAAGATTTATTACCTCTGTAACTCGCTATTTTATTTAATAATCGCACCTCCAGAACTGAAATAACCTATATTCTCACCTCTATTAATGGCGGTATGATAGGCAACGAAGGAACCGGGTAGGTTTTTAGTTAGTAAAAGTCTGACACTATTTTCCGCTACGCCCAAGGGCGGGATCTATCATTGGATGATTTTACCTACCATAAAAAAAAAACTTTGTAAGTGATACAGATATTTCTTTATACCTGGATATCTGAGAGACTGGGTGAGTGGAATATCTCTTTTAAGTGAGACAAATTTGCAGGACCCTTAAAGTCCCAGTTATCCAGGTTTCACTGCCTTTGTATCAATTCTCGGCAACTCCCATCCAATTGTTTTCAAAACATCGTGTTATAGATAAACACATCAATTATCCACCTAATTAAAAAGGTCGTATGAATATCAAAAAGCATTAGAAAAAAAAAACAAAAACATCAACCATCAGTAACTTGTTGCCCTACTTAATATTCATGGCGAATCCAATAATTTAATTGCTTCATAGAAATATACTGGGCTCCAATAATTTTGGGTCAATAGTAAAAATTGTAACAGTTTCTTAAATACATAAGATGAATTCGTTACACTGTATTAGGTTGTAGATAACTGAACATATGATCTTTGTATTTCCTCCGCTACCTCTTATCACTTCACTGAGACGATGTGTCATGCTGAAAACCAACATTTTAATACGTATATTTGATTTATGTGTGACCTTTCTTCTACTAGCGCTTTCTGTAACTTGCGTAAGATAGCTGGAGAGCCTTATCTTCTCCATAGGAAACGACCAATTTGGAACCGTGCATTAGCTTCTGACGTTTTATAAATGCCCATGTAGGCCTATATGAAATAAAAACATTTTGACTTTGACTTTGACTTTAACGCATTTCTTAAACTAATAAAAATATTTACAATGACAGGTTAGTACGAAAACAAGGCGGAAAAAACTTTTCCTTAATTATATTTTTGTAATTTTTAAAAATTTCGAAAATTTGTTTTCTAATTCATAACTTGTACATATGAAACTTCTTTGGATAGCACTACTAATCTGACTATAATACTATTATTTATATACGTACATTATTATGTGTAATCTATGTACGATACTTTGGGAGATGTCTCAGTTTTTCTCAGTGACCATTTATTTTAGCAGCCTAGTATCTACAAAAACGAGTCCAACATCAATATCACTTAAAAGATATTTACTTGATTTTACCTAGTTGGTATTTTTTTACAAATTGTGCAATAGCATAACATCATAAATATGATTTTACGACGTTGAGTCTACTTGGAGTACTAATAGGTACCTAAGTAAAATTACGCTTTTTAAGATTTTCAAAATTCAGTCATAAGATATAGCGATTAGGTTTGCTATCCAGATGTACGAGTATGTACCTACTGTCTGACATAGGTATGAAGTGACCTTAGCACTTATGTAGGACATTTTTTATGTATATATCTATCTGCAAAAAAAAACGACATCAGTTAATTATATCAGTTTAATTTATTTAGATGGCAATCCGTTTTGTTTTAATCATCAAATAACGTTTCACGCTCTGGGTGGAGCAAAAGGAGCGTGTCAAGCTTTTACTTTTACTGACTAAAACCCACTTGTGAGCCTTCAGTTGCTCTTTGCGTTCCTGGGCCACGGTAACTCTTTCGGACATTCCTGCAACCCAAGTACCTTAGAGCTAAAGGATTTTAAAAAAAGCCCTACTTCTTGAACGCATAATTTAAAAAAAAGAAATCCATTTATGCTTGTTTGTCCCCGTTTTTATTTCACCCAACTTCCATTAATCAAACTAAACCAACTTCAATTTCATCCCCAGAACCAACAACAAAAAGAATACCACAACCAATGGAAAAGGCGAAATTCTTCTGGCCATATCTCCGTTCTTCGCACGTCAGTGTGGGCACAGGCACAGGAAACGTCCAAGTCCCTTTGACATTCAGCCTATCCGGATCATATGGTAAATATGCCCCTGGAACGATGGGGTCAACGGGTATTATTGGCAGCACTTATGGGACGGTGTCAGAGATCGGTGGCACTGTTATATCGAGCCTGGCTGGAACCGGTTACGGGAAATATCGGACGTACTCTGGATTGCGGATCTATGGTGGGGAGAATGGGCCTGCTTGGAGCGGGTGGGGCAATGGCAAGTGGGGAGATTATGGTAAAGGATAAGATCAGTGTGCAACTATAAAATAAACTTTTTTTTAAACGTTCTTATTATTTTTTTGTGTTTTATTTACCTAACTATTAAAATATTACGAATACAAATTTACGCGTGTAAAAGTAAGCAATGCTCTTACCACCTCTCCTCTCGTATGACCACTTAAACATTGTTATATATTTCGGAGGCTTCTTCATTCTCTTACGAGCGGCATTTGTCAAGCCAAGGATTTTTACAATTTATTAAGAATTTTTCAAATTTTGTAAATAATGCCAGATGTAATCACCATCCAGAAGCCCACCCTCCATGTCCTCCAACATTAAACAAAGCAAAGACACCTGCCCTAATACTTGAGTAATACTTTTATGCCTTCCTCAATCCTTTTGTACATGCCCCTAACTTCTTATAAAACGGTTAACCGAATCGAATGTTTATGTGTATATTGAAATGGGTATGGATGGTATATACACTGTATACATTGGATGGTTTGAAAATAGAATTGAACCCGATAAGTGGTTTTTTTTTTTAAAGAATTGGAGCTGCAATCGGGTTCTCAATTTTCTTTTCTGACGAAAATTCAATTTTTGGACAGGACAACGTCTGTCAGGAATTTAATGGCCCATCTATAACCTTGTGGTGGCCGAGTGAACTTGATGGCCGAGTGGTAACGGCCCCGACTAACGAGTTATAGATCGCGGGTTCAAACCCAGCCAAGCGCATTACTTTGTGTAATTTATTTCATCACCACTGCTCTCAAAACGGTGAAGGAAAACATGCTAATGCTAATGCCCTCTCCTAGAGAGGAGGCCTGAGTCCCAGCAGTGGGGACATATAAGGCTGCTGCTATGTTGCTATGCTATCTAAAACCTTCATAATCTGTATGTCAAGTAGGTATAATATGAATCTAAGTTTCACCATATAAGTAATTACCTCAGTGGTCGAGTCATATCATCAACAAAGGGCAGATGATGTCAACTAAAAAACAACATCTTTGATGTACAAGGAAAATCACCATGTGTAGCAATAGAGGATTATGTTAACCATTTATCTTAGTTAACCGTTAATCCGACATGCCTATACTCCATTTGATACAAGGAAAATAAGATTAGACCTTTATGAAGAACGCACACTTATCCGCACCTAACACGCCGAACGAATCGAAAATATTTTACAGTATGCTGTGGTGCTATTCTCTAAGAAAACACAGCACTGCCTCAACGACGAACACCCAAATAGGATACATTGGTTTTTCAACCTAATGCACCTATACCTTGGATTGTTAATTCAATGTATCCTATTTGGATGTTCGTCGTTGCGGCAGCACTGCGTTTTCTTAGTCTTCTAGATTCAGACGATTCGACGCGTATAGGTGTGCGGGGTTTCATAGGATTTTGTAAAGAGAATTCTAAAATTCTTTTCTTTCGGCCGTTCGTTCGGTACGTTCGGCTCGGATAAGTCAAACCTTTTTACAAGCTTTCTATTACCCAAGTAACAAAATTTGGTACTATAAAAACCCTGAAAACGATTTAGGACGTGCTAATTAGTATTCATGATTAGTACTATAGCGGTGTTGTAAACTTTTACAAAACCCCAAAAAGGCCCTAGTTTTATCACTGATTTATTCTATAAACATTACTTAAAGTCTCTCACGGTGATACATTAGCTCTATAGTTGAAATTTAAAAGTGTCGTGAAACGCTTTTCAGTTCTAAAATAGTACTGTCTGCAACATTTATGTCACAAATTTGCACTATAAAAGTAACCAAAACATCTTTATAGTTGTATTTTGAACCATAAGCGATTCCAGTTATCTTTTATATCACTTGTCCGTGTTGTTATCGTATCATCTTGAGTGTCCTTTAAGAACAAAAAATATATTGATTTAAGTTATGCTTTATGTCATTTGCCACTGTTGCAAAAGGATATACTATAAAACATTCATGAACCGTAACTATACCATAACTTGCACTTGCGAAAATAATTTTATCGGTAAAATCAATACGCTGATTTCAAATTTAACAATGCGCCTTCATAATTTTCGTGTTTTAATAAAATTTTAATTAATAAATTAAGGACTTGTACCGATTATGGCTGCTATAGTACATATTGACTCCAGCCGTGCTGCTAATGTGCCATCATGGCAGACCACAGCAGCCATATTTGTATCGAAAACGAATATGTCACCCTTTAGGTGTCGTAGCAGAAGCTCAAACTCATTTATAGAGCTATTTAGAATTTTAGTTATTTAACAACTGCGCCAGGAGTCGCTATGGTACTATTTAGTACTGTAGAAGAGTTTTCGTGACTTTTACAGAACTAGCCCCATAGCGGTGTTGAGGGAGCTTTTAAGAAGCTAAAAGGTTTCGTAATGGTTGTGCAAGGTACTTTTATAGCACAGATTTATGCTGTAATAGTGTTTATGATACTCCTACAATACTAGTACTGTAACTGTCATTTTGACACATTATTAGTGCAAAGTAGATATATAAAAGTGTCAGTAAGGTGGTCTATAGTACTAAGTAGTACCATAATCGCTTTTTTCATTTCTTTTACAGTGCAACACTTTAAAGATTCTTTTGTATGATCCTATAAGCATTTTAAGAGCTAAATTATAGAACTTAAATGCTCTTTAATCTTAAAGAACCAAAAAGCTCTCTTGAAAACCTTTATAGTACAAGCAGTCACAATGGTTACCATTATAGGCCCACTATATCACTGTTTGGTGATAAAACGCCTTGGTTATAGAAGCTTCTGTTACTTGGGTAGCTTGCACTGTATGTAACTATGTATGTTCGGCTCAAATCTTGCAACTCAATTTTGAAGCAGATATCTTCAACCGATTGAGCTGAAATTTTATGTGCATGTGTAAATCGGGTGACAATGCAACAATATGATGACATGGAGCTGATCTGATGATGGAGCTGGAAGGTAGCCATAGGATCTCAGCAATAAAACAATACAACCCCATCGAATTTGGGTTTGCTTGATTAGTACTGACGAGTACTTTGATCCTGTATGATAGCCAAGGTCTGATGATGGAGCCGGAAGGTTGTCACAGGAACTCCGCACTTAAACGACACAACCCCATCGAATTTGGGCTCGTTTAGTTTGTATTGACGAGTACTTTCATCCTATATGGTAGCCAGGGTCTGATGATGAAGCCGGAAGGTGGTCATAGGAACTCCGCAGTTAAACGATACGACCCCATCTAGTTTGAGCTCGTTTGATTAGTATTGACGAGTACTTTGATCATGTATGGTAGCCAGGGTCTGATGATGGAGTCGGAAGGTGGTCATAGGAACTCCGCAGTTAAACGATACAACCCCATCGAATTTGGGCTCGTTTGATTCGTATTGACGAGTACTTTGATCCTGTATGATAGCTAGGGTCTTTTTTTTTTTTTTTTTTTTTTTTTATGGTTGGTAAAATCATCCAATGACAAATCCCGCCCTTGGGTGGAGCGGGAAGTAGTGTCAGACTCTTACTGACTAAAAACCTACCCCGTTCCTTGAAGATGGAGCCGGAAGGTGATCATAGGAACTCGGCAGTTAAACGATACATCCCCATCGAATTTGGGCTCGTTTGATTGGTATTGACGAGTACTTTCATCCTATATGGTATCCAAGGTCTGAAAATGGAGCTGGAAGATGTTCACAGGAACTCCGCACTTAAACGACACAACCCTATCAAATTTGGGCTCGTTTAGTTTGTATTGACGAGTACTTTCATCCTAAATGGTAGCCGGGGTCTGATGATGGAGCAGTAAGGTGGTCATAGGAACTCCGCAGTTAAACGATACGACCCATCGAGTTTGAGCTCGTTTGATTAGTATTGACGAGTACTTTGATCATGTATGGTAGCCAGGGTCTGATGATGGAGTCGGAAGGTGGTCATAGGAACTCCGTAGTTAAACGATACAACCCCATCGAATTTGGGCTCGTTTGATTTGTATTGACGAGTACTTGGATCCTATATGGTAACCAGGGTCTGATGATGGAGCTGGAAGTTTGCCATAGGAACTCCGCAATTACCAATAACCCTATCGACTTTAGGCTCATTTGATTTGTAATGACGAGTACTTGGATCCTATATGGTAACCAGGGTCTGATAATGGAGCTGGAACGTGGTCATAGGAACTCCGCAGTTAAACGACACAAACCCATCGAAATTGGGCTCATTTAATTTGTATTGACTAGTGCTTGGATCCTATATAGTAACCAGATTCTGATAATGGAGCTGGAAGGTTACCATAGGAACTTCGTAAGAAATCGATACAATCCCATCGAGTTTGGGCTCATTTGATTTTTATTGATGAGTACTTGGATCCTATATGGTAACCAGGGTCTGATGATGGAGCTGTATCGTAGTCATTGGAACTCCGAAGTTAAACGACACAACCCCATCGATCGTACTAGTTAGTTTTAATACACTCCTACAAAATAGTTACCAATTGAAAGGGCTTGCAGAGAGTAACATGAAAAATAAAGTGACATTACTCTAAATCCAATATTTTCCTTTTTCTCAGTCATACTCTTGGTGCAGTGGTATTGTTAATGGATCGTCTGGTAGGTTGGTTGCGGCTTTTGCGAGACTTCTCCATCTCTCTCTATTTATTATATTCGTGTATATTCAATGAGGGAACACTTCGAAGATGATTTAGTGAGGTCTGTCCATCTGGTAGGCGATTGGCCGCAAGAACGTAGGCCCTCTACTCTTCCCTGTACCACTAAACGTTCCAAAGAGCTTTGATTGCCTATGATATATCCAAACATCTTAAAAATTCGCTGTTGCACAATCGACAAAAGTTTTTGTTTTAATGCAAAGCTCTTTAAGAATGGAAACGTTAGTACGGTGAGCAGTCCGTTTTATCCTCAGTAGACGCCTCCAGCGTCACATTTCAAGAGCGTCAATCTTTTTACGGTGCTTAAATCTTCTCCGCATTTCCCAGTATTTGTGATTGTGGAACCCAGGTAGATAAACTCTGGACAACTTCGCAATCGGCTATTTCATGTTAGTTAGGTTGATTGTTAGTCTTACGATCCACCACCATCATTTTTGTTTCATAAATCCAACCTGGTAGACTTCTCAAGTGATCGCCTCCTTCTGCGAAGCAGTAATGCTAGCAAAGGAGGAGGCCGACCGCATCATTACGGCCGCCGCCGTAATTCCAATCCCGATTTCCTGCCACCGTAGGCGCGGACTTGCGGATGCCGGGCAATGAGTAGCTCGCTGTTCGTCCGTCCGGTAACAGACCGAACCAAGCCCAAGGGCAGGGGACTTCATTGGATGATTTTACCTACCATAAAAAAATAAAATAAAATAAAATCCTGGTCTCGCGACAAGCTTTTATATCATATAAATTGTGTAATTCCGTTATAAATTGATAGTAAAAGTTATAAAGGAAAAGTTTATTTTCTCCTTTTTAGCCCATTTAATTGAAAGCTTGTTTTTAAAAAAGTTTTTTTATTTGTAATTTATTTACTGTCTGTTCAACCGTTCATTTGTACGTCCGTTGGATTATATATCTCTAGGTATATATGCCAGACCTAGAACGAATGTAATATTCTTAGAAAACTTTTGTACATGTGATAGAGAATCTAAACAATAACTTAATACATAGATTTTTCAACACAAAATAAATTAACTACCACCGATTTCTGATTCCAGCATTTGTAGTTGAGTACTTCTTAAACACTACTTTAACCTGCTAACACAAAATACTCAATTCAGAAACTTGCTCTTAGCCTTAAACAGGCCTTTAAGCGTTCTGACCACGCGTCTATCGCTTTACGCACTATGTCCATTGGAAAGTTGGCCACTGCTAACGTAAAGAATTTTTTATCGATTCCAAATTATTGTGACGTTTAGAGCTGGCCCTGTCCTCTAACGTTGACCTCAATTTGTAATCGGGGGAGGGGGGGCAGAGGATTCCCGAGGACCATTTGTCAGCCTTAATGAAGCCGAAAATGTTGTTTGTAAGCCAAGCCTGAATAGTGCGCGCCTTATGGCCGGGATCCGAGTCTTACTGATAAGCCTGTAATATATTATTATCAAAACGAATATTATTGAGAGGCTTTACTACGCCATCTTTTCCATCAACTAAGATAGTATCTTTATACACTTTAGTTGAAGTCTTCACCCCTTTTTCACGAAAATAAACCTTTGTCATTCCCGCGCAAGACTCTACCAATTAAGAGGCTTCTTGGAAGCTACGAGCATACCCGATCATTTTGTTAGTTGTAGTGTTCCTCGATTGTGTCTGTATTTTCCATCAGCGCCAGCGAAACGAACATGCAAACGTTCTGATCTTTCCACTCTCTTCAATTTATGACTTGTGTAAGGTAAGCCAAGTATTTTACCGGTAAGCACGAAGTTTCTGATTATCTTTTATGATACGCGACAGCGTTCTCGTGGAAATAATCATGTTTGGCCCTCACTTCACCAATTCTAGCTGCGTTCACTGCTTGTTGAGTCCTCACAAAACATGGCCAGCCTGATCTTTTGCGATTGTTGAAAGAAAAAGTGTTGATGTAGATACCTATCTATCTGTGGTATAATGTACAAACATACAACCCAATGCCCCATACCAAGTTGCAGGTTGCTTTCGCAGCAATTCAGTTTTCTTCAGTCCATAGAGTGAAAAAAAGAACAACACAGAATACATCAATAAAGTATTTAAATAAATTAGACTCGTTCCAAATTTAAATTCGGAAAGAAAAAAACAAAATTTTAAATAAAACGAAATGTATGGCCAAACTAGGTATACTAGACTGAAATCTTATTGTGTGCTATTTATATGTATATCTCTCTCTGCCTAGCCTTTACTCAAATTGGAATCCGCTTCCAATCAAACCGGATGCAGCAAGATACCAATATTACCAATACCTAGGGGAAGTTCCGGAGACCTGAATCCATTGTTGTTATCTTATTTCAACTAGGTATTTTACACAGAACGATTACCTAGACATCTATGATTACTGATGATTACCTATCTGACCTCCACAACCCAGTAATTGGATAATACGATACCCCTTTGCAAATCTGGAGTCAGATTTCCTGGCATAATCCGTAACGAGTAACGACTGACCAAGATCCATATATATGTTTTATGCAATATAATTATAATGTTGTAAATATAATAACCCCTATGCTGTATCTGCCTTTATTATAATTTTTAACTTACTTACTAGTTAACTACGATAGGTACCTTAAAATAACATATTTATATTATATTATGCAGTACACAAAGATTTGATCAGCTCAGTTTAAGCACAAATTCGATAATCCGACACCGCCTTGCAAAACGTTCGTAGAATAAATGCAGGCCAAGTATATTTGTACCTTTTTTCGTAGAAAATCATGAACTGACTTCTCCCGCTGTGAGTAGAGCGGGAGAGAGGGTCAGACACAATCCCACAAAACGTCTGCGTCTACATAACAACATTAAAATTGTACCTACCTACATAAAACATGCATTATTATGATGAGACTGACATTACTCTAATTCTAGGAAGTAGATAATAGGCAGCATAATGCCCACATTGTTATAAATGTCCAAATTGTTGCAATGAAAAGAATTCACAGGGATATCACAGCTGCTGACAGGCGTCTGTCAACTATAATGATCGAGCTTCCTGCAGAGATCCAATTTATATATGCACGGTTGTAATGAAAACTTTTATTCTGTACGATGGTGAGTGTGGTGGTACCTACGGTACTCCTAGCGCTCCTACCTGTCTGGGTAGCAAGCTCCGGTGAAGGAAATATCAAACTACTCGAAAATGAAGTAGCCGCGGCTTTAAAGGCATGCACCTACCCAGAAGGCACTGCTGTATCTAAAGACACCGCAAGCAAGGAACGCCAGCGTCGTTCGGATGACTACGATGGATCGCCACGAATCGACAACAACATGAAGGAAGGGAATCGCTACAGCCATGAAAGGAGGAACACCAACGACAGTGGTGACCAAATAATGATTATGAACGCTACGGATTATGATTACGAAGGCTATGGGACCGGGGACATGGGAGAGAAGTTGCTAACATCAGTACCACGACCAGCGTCTCCTCATCTCCATAACAACGTAAACAATAATAATACAAGTCGGACAAGAAGAAGCGAGCCGCTTTTGAAACCCGATTCGGATCAGGTATAATAAAGTTATGTCATTGAATTTTAAATAGGTCACAAAAAACTTGTATAGTTTGGTTATCAACTCATCCTCTTAGCTCTTTAAATGCTTATATCAACTTTAATTAATCGAGTAATTCCCCGGAAAATGCGCAGATACGTCGAGATACTCGTAAGCCAGTTGCTATTAAGTATGATAAATTACTAACTTAAAAAAAGGTGCAAGAACGAAAGAGACTTAGATGAGGGTTCCGTCATTTAGTAGTATGTTTTCAGAACTATTACAAACTACAGTAAGCAGTTTCAAAGAAGCTTTTTCATTTACCAACAAAATTAATCAATACAGTTCGTAAATTGTAGATAATCACGGCACTACTAATGTAAAAATAAATCGATTTGGAAAAATGCGCTTCCATACATCGGTATACAACTCTACAACAGGGTTAATGCTCCAGCTGCAGTTCTTCTGTGATAGCTACTACCTAATAATTTTATTTTCGGGTTTTTTTTTCGGGAATCATACAATGACTTCTCCGGCTCCAAACTTTCACGTGGGCTGCGAGTGTTCGTCGTTCATTTTAAGGGCAACTGAAGAACCACAGGTGAATTTTAGTCAGTAAAAGTCTGGCACATCCTCTTGCTGCAACCAGAGCGGGAGAAGTTACTAAAATTAGATGATTTCCTCCCCTCCCTGATGATGACCTAAAAAAAATGCCTCCACGTGTTCTTAAAAAAACTTCTTGACAAAAATACGGACACAAACGATAAATTATAAGAGTACTTTTTTTACGGAGTCCTAAAAAATTATACGGATTTTATTCATCAACATATTCCTACATAATCATTCTTGTCTTAACTATTCAACGTACATTTTTGCGGTTTATATTAATAATCACAACAGCCATCGTCACAAAAACACAAATAAGTACCAAATAAGTACCTTTTATTATTAAATAAATTTATTTTTTGCAGTGCCTCAGCCAATGTGTGTTCGCCAATTTACAAGTGGTGAGTACTTGTACCTACTTGTGTCATTAGTGTCATGTAATCATTTGTTACCGGCAATCTGTATAATTCAGGTTTTCTATACAATACCGAATGTGCAGCCGATAATGTGCGTAAAAGACGAGAACAAGGAAGGAGGAGGATATCATTTTATGGCACCCCGACACGGACAGGTTAGGTTAGGGTTATATTTTTTTTATCATCACCTGGAAGTTAAAGCCTTACTTTAAACCATAATCGCTACATTCCCTGGGTATTTTATAGAATACCGGATTATATAGATTGCCGGTAACATATCTACTTATGTGTCTAAATAATATTTCATCTTTGTTTATTAGGTAGACTCGCGGGGAATACCTCGTGAGGCTGAGTTGTGGAACAAAGTACAGTCCGCTGTGACTTCGCAGCAGTCCCGCTCTGCACTTCACGATCAGATACAAGCATGCTTTCAAGAGTTGCAGTCAGGTATCCATTTTGTTCGGCTGAAAAATTAATTAGCCGCTTGGCTCCCTGGGGTCTTACCATGAATCACGTGTTAAAATGTCAGCGATCTCTCTCGCCGGGCCTTGGTTCAGGCCATAGTCCGGAGTGAGAAGGGATGGCAGGCGGTCGCCTCCTTCTGCGAAGCAGTAATGTTAGCATAGGAGGAGGCCGACCAAATCAGGCAAAGGCGCTCGCCCCAGCCGCCGCCGGGATTCCGATCCCGATTTCCGGCCACCGTAGGCGCTGGCTTGCGGATGGCGAGCAATACCCATTGCTCGCTGTCCAATCGTCCGGTAACCGACCGGACCGAGCCCAAGTCGTCGAGTTGTCAGCAAACCGTAGAGGCCCAGCCTGCTAGCTGCAGGCAGCCAGGGTCGAAGCCTACTGGGGTCATGGGTCGGCTTCTGAAAGAAAGGCTCGGCCCCGGTACGTTAGGCAACGAAGGAATGGGGTAGGTTAGGTTATGTTAGTCAGTAAGAGTCTGACACTATTTCCCGCTCCGCCCAAGGGCGAGATCATTGGATGATTTTACCTATCATAAAAAAACGCGTTTGTATCGATCATAGATATAAGAAATCGATTCAAACGCGCGCCACCGCCAACGTCTATTAATTAAAACTGCATGAAAATCCGTTTAGTAGTTTTTGAGTCTATCGTGAGCAGACAGATAAACACGGTGGGGTACTTTGTTTGATTATATCGATAAAAATCAATAGAATAGAATAAAATTGCAACTTTAATCTGTGGGTGCAATAGCGGTCTTATCGCTGACAGCGATAACTACCAGATAACCTTAGGATGTGATTGAGTGAATGACGATGATGTGAATGTGTGTGTGAATGTTTGTATGCTAACCTAACCTATTGTTATCATTTACAACTAATTTACAGAGGCTGAAGACAATGGATGCTCCTACTCCAACAAGTTGGAACGATGCCTGATGCTTCGCTTCTCCGATCGACAGGTTGATGGCAAATCAACCACTCGGAAACCAGCTTCCACGGAACAGTCATGAATTTAATACATAGGTAGGTAATCACTACAAAGTAGTTCCCAATAGTAGATCCCAATTCACAAGTTCGTAGGTTTGAACCCAAGTAGGTACCTAATACAAGGTTATGACATAGGTATAACATACATAGGTGCACCAATCCGCACGGGCGCGCTTGATATAGGTATTATTTTATTGCCTGAGATGTAATATTCACGGCACATAAGTTGAATTATGATCTTCAATGTACCATCAAAGACACTTCCGCCTGACCACCGCTAAGTTCATTTTAGCTTGTACTCGAAACGAAAACTTCAAAGGGTCTGGTTTGGCGTCGCGCCGCAGGATTCAAGCGATTTTTTTTTTAAGTTATCAGGCAGAAATGACCGCGATAGTACACTATGCGCAGTAACAGATTTTCAGGTCTCAATCGAAGTGCTAGACCGCGGGGGCTGCGCGAAACCATAGCAACGATCGCCATTTTATTTCAACTTATGTGCCGCATACAATACGGACCTTTCCTTGCCCTAGAGAGGAGGCCTGTGGGCTATGTCCCATCAGTCAGTGGGTTCATTATAGACTGTTATAACTAGTAGGTATAACGTTGTCATAAAGACATTGATGGTTAAGTTAGATATTATCAAAAGTAACTATACCCCAACTGCACATATAAAATGCTTTGTCCTGAATGGCTGACGGATATAAACGCACAGTCTAAGTCGCTGATCGTAAAGACTTGAAACTTGGAGGTTTTGTTCTTTGTGTGACGTAAAACGGAGTTATAAAGTTTGTTTGGAGAAACCTACTAACACGCGGGCGAAGCCGCCGGCAGAAGCTAGTTAGAAATAAGATTAGACATTTCAAACAAACCTTTTTCACTGACCGCTTAACCCATTTTGAGTTCTATGTTGTTAGTAGCAAGACAAATGGGAGGTGCAGCAAAAAATTTGTATTGTAACCACTTTTTTCACTTCGAATGCCTTCCTTATGCCTACAGAATAGAAGTCAAAATCGGTCAAAACATCTAGCTATCTGAAAAACTTATCAGCTAATAGCTGCTCTTTGCCAATAATAAAAATAATAATCAATTTCCAGACAGACACGCTACGACGAACAGCATCATGAAAAGAATACATGGGTAAAAAACAATTTTATTAGGTAATTTTATTCTAACAAGATTTAAATAATTTGCAATTCAGAATAAAGTCTGACCAAAACTCTGTTTTTTATTGTTACCTTTATTTATGTGCAATTATAAACTGAAATCACTACTTTACGCGTTAGTACTGTAAAGCTTCAAAGGTACCTACTAGGTACTCTTTAGCAAATCTGTCTAGAGAATTTGAATTAAGAATCTCCTTCCAAAGAGTTATAAAAAGACTGTTTTTGTGTCTATGGACCAATTAAAAATAATGATTTGATAGCTTTTGTATAGCCAATATTTATTCTTTGTTTGTATATTTCTGAGATGGGTCAGAGGATACACATTTTCCGCCTCCCCTTTTTTTTCGGTGGGAAAATCATCCAATGACATTTCCGCGCCCTTGGGCGCGAGCGGGGCGGGAGATAGTGTCAAACTTTTACTGACTAAAACCCAATCCTGTTCCTTCTGTGCCTTTCAGAACGCGGCGAACCTTCCTTTCAGAAATAGATCCTTGATCCCTAGCTGACAACTCCTAGGAATAAAGTCTCCTTTGCGCAGGAAACTAAAAAGTAGCTTAAATTACTCATTATAACATCATTACCTACCCATCTGCCTATGAGAAAAACTGATCAGCCAATTTAGAGATTAGCCGGAACAAACAGACTGACAGATAGGCAGACAGAGCGACAGATAAACCGTCATCTCTTTTTTATGCGTTTCGAATATAGTCTTTCATACAATGATATGATTTCATAAAATGCATTTAGTAAAAAAAACAAGATTGTAATATTACAAACAGAAGCTTCAATTTTATTTAAGTAGGTATATGTATAGATGTGTAGAAAAAACTTAAAAAATCAACCCCAAATAAGTCTAAACTAAGTATACCATCCTATCCCTTGCTGATCTCTTGCAACCAAACCAGCGGTGTTGATGCCCTGAACGTGTTAGCGTAAGTAGACGATGACGGGGTAACCTGGATGCGAAAATGGCTGAGGGTGATACAGGATAGGTTTATCCAAACTCTGTGATTTCAGTTCATGAGGCAAGATCTGTGTTGGGAGCGGAGGCAGCGATATTGGTAAACTCTGAAATGAAAATAAAACCTCATGGTTAACTCCTTCGTTAACCCTGACCCTTTCAAGTAATGGCAAAATTACAGATTGTTATTTCTAGGCATTTGTGTCGAATTGATTCCCGAGAAAAAACAACAAAAAGTATTTTGAACCAAAAAGGCATTTGAGAAAAAAGGCCATTATATTTCAATATTAAATAACCTGTAGCGCCATCTATCTTCATCAATGTGAACTAAAACACTAAGTAGGTGCCTAAAGCTCATCGCCTACAGAGGCGAGGCGGGAAGCATTCGCGATCCGGGATGAAATATTTTGTAAGTAATGTTCGAGTTTGTTTGCAATCTGTTAAACAGAAAGCGGGTGCGATCACAAATTGCCCAATGACCCAATGTGTAGCTGTTTGGATTTCGTCGCTGCGGCCAGGGCTGCGCTCGAGGCGGCTTTGCCTAATCGTAAAAATGTCGATCATTATTGTCAATTTGTAACAAACACTCATCCCCCACAGTGGAGATACCTACATATCGACGTCCCCGAGCAGTAAGTCAGTAATAGCACACGAGTAGAGAGGTAATCTTATTCTGTGGTAATAGCAAACTATTGTTTTTTGATTTCCCGACTTTTTAGTCCGGTAATAAAGTCGATAATCGAAAAACTTTTTTTGCAATTACCGTCTTATTGTATATATATTATGTGTATTATTGTGTATTGGGGACGTATATGTCCATCAGGGAGCCTAGTGACCGTTCATCACTAGGCGCATTCAACGTAGAATTTACGCCCAAAATTGCTTCCCTATTGCTTTCTATTCCCAATTTCTCAAAAGAATTGATTCCAATGTATTCTAGAGAAAAAAAAAATTAAAAACGACTGTGACATTCATTCTGATGTCAGGTGGGTTACCAATACCACCACAATATTGAAATCTACAGTGGCCATTAATTACTATTTGCTTATCTCAATGTTTTACAACGATAGTAGCGTAAAACATTGAGATAAAACGGCAATGAAGATGCGTGCCTGACAAAAAGGTAAAGCAAAGCTCTTTTGTAACGTTCCTTCTCCTTATGCTTTAGTAGGCGATATCGTATTGTATCGGTTGCCTACAGCTAAAGTATAATGTTTAAAAAAAAAACAGATGTTTATCATATTTAGTGACAAAAATTCATACCTACACTTTTATCCTGAAATAATTTGGGATAAAAATACTAATTTAAAAAAAGCTGGATTCAATTCAGTAACCGATTCTGCATATACTAAATACTTTCAGAATATGTGTTTTCTGTATGAACAGTAACACACATCCTGAAACATAGTAAAAATCTGACACTACGCTGTCGACTGCAAGTGTGCCAAAAAGGCTGGCGGCATTGCCACATTGTATGGCAAAGCTAAATCTCTGACCGGGGTAGAATTTTCACTATATAATACTTGATTAAACGCACTAATTTTTGATGTACACCTACACATCTTGGGTTAAGCCGGTTTCGTACATGTTAACGTCAAACTTAGGGCACCGTCGTCTCAACTTGTTGAATACTGTAATTAGAGACACAATAGAAAGACAATAGGTGTGCGGACGCCGGCGTCCTCTCGGGGAATAATGAATTAACAACATTATTAAATAACGCATAAATGTGCACTTTTGGAATTGTTTTATGGTTATAGTAAACGTCTATCAGGACAAAATACCGTTTTCAGGTCTTTTTTTTTAATTTTCATGAAAGTGCGATTTCTTCCAAATTATAAATATTTCTATAAATCTAATTCTGTCACAAATACGCACTAAGAGCTATCCGTATATATTTATTGTATAGTCGCAATATATATTATTGTATACATACAATGGTTTTAGAAATACACGATTCTGCAAAACGTAACTCCAACAGGAAACGCGCACCAATTCTATTTTCGGGGCACATTTTTGCACAAGCATGAGCTCTATGGCCATATACAATATTTCTCTCTCTGATTATAGTTTAAAGTTTTCTAGCTGGGGTAACGTTACTCCAGCAAGAATCGTGTTTTCCATTTTTTTCCAAAACGACAACACGATACGCACTACAGCAGATTACGCACTAATTATACGTTCTAATCATATCGCTCTACGCGCTACTGTCCTGGTGGGGTAACGTACACGTACTCGGCACCCACTGCAGCACACACACACACGGAGTCGGCACCCCCGCCTGCGTCCCAGTAGTGGGAAGATTTAAAGACTGATTATGCTATGTTATGCTACCATAAGTGAGCATCAGTAGTGTTGTACATACATCATACATTTTGGGTTCACTCAGAATTTACCTTTTGTTGCTATAAATAACATGACACAAACAACAAAACCAGGTAAAAATAGAAAGTGTATTCCAAAATGCAAAATAAAACACAAATACTCGTACATATATCTACTTACACTAGTCATGGAAAAATAATTTGCAATATAATAAATAATAATAAACACTTTCAACTTGAACACAATCATAATGAATGGTTCCCAACCACTTTAATACTTTTACAGTCTTAAACTTTTTTATAGTTGGCAATTAACATTCAATTAGCAGTTTTATAGGTTTAGTATAAGGGTCAGCTTACACCGATAAGCGACGAGACAAGGCGCTGTGCGTACTTTTTAATACAGCGATACAATATATAACTTTATTACGGCTTGTTTAAAACTATCAGCGGTATCAGCTACCCAGGGCGGTAGCAATAAATTTCACTCCATTTTGCGCTGTTTCGCGCTATATCCCACTAAGAATTCTGTATAGAGTTCCGCGGGAAGAGCGATACTGGTGACACTAATATCGCCAGGTAGACCATAATTATGTTTTGCCTTGCTTTGCGAAATAGGTTCTGCCAAGACTTTAAATAGTTTTGCGAGAAACTTTCGCTACCCACTCCGATAGAGATACTCGATTGTCAATTGCAATTCGTCTTTCGCTATCGCTTAAACCTGGATAGTAAACAACGCTTAGGCCTAAACAAGCTTTTAGTAACATTTAGTAAGTATGTATGTGAGAAGATAGTGTTCAGCACCACATACCGCAGCATTGTAGCCTGTTCTACACCCAGCAGCCTCACAGGCTTCTCAAGCACTGTCGAGTCGCTTCTCAGTATGGTCTGTTCCCTAGCCTCATAAATGCCAATTAAGTTTAGTGTGCTGCAGGCGCCAATATTGAGAGATTCAAGGTGTTCAGTGTGAGTGGGGGCTGGGTTGTACAAACTCTTGGCTGTGCTTGAATATGCCTTGTCCACCTGCTCACATGCATCAGTGATTCCAGCTCTGTGACTGACAGCCTCTTCTGAAAAAGTTATAACAAGATTTTGATGAAAATAACAACAAAAAATACATCACGCGGCCTCATATACAAAGAATTCGAGAGCGGTAGCGTAAAGGCATCATGCCGTTTGCGTTACGGCAATCCTATCGATTTTACTGCAAAGACGCGCCGATAGATGTTAATCTTCAATAAGTGTTAGTTACCGGCACGGATCTTGAGCGCTGACTTTTTGCTTCATGGCTAATTTTCACTTGTGCAGAAGTGAAATATCAGGTCTCGTTAGTGGTATGAAGTGAGATGCGGGGTTGGAGTGTGCAATCCTTATACTAGTGATTGGCTGGTCGATGTGTATGACGCACAAAGCGTTCCCGCGCTTTCACCGAGCGCTCAAGATTCGTGCCGGTATGTATAACTACACTGATAAATGACTTTATGGACCTTAGACTAATGTAGTAATAAAATAATCGTAATCAAATAGATATATTGCAGAGCGTTCGGACGTTTTACGTGGACGTGGCGGATATTTTATTATTTATTTATTTAATCTTCATGTACAGTAGTGGTACATAGTACATTCTACACATACAGTGGTGATACAGTTTCCTTATAAAATGTTTATAATATGTAAGCTAGTCCTAAGATTACGACATGTTCCGCAAATAAAATGTTTTTGTTTTACTGCTCCTTAACTGAAACCATGTCTGCACTGCACAACTACCTATTTTACATTGACGTATACATGTTTATTGGCAAGGCAGCTATTGTTCTATAGACTGTTTAATGTACTTTAGTTCAGAACTCTAAAGCTAGAACTACATTAGACCGTTGCACACGTGTAACGCGTCGCATAGCATTGCGTGGCGTGGATCAAGTGTAGCTCCAGAAGTCTAGTTTCCTTATAAAATATATGGAGACCGACGCGCCCAGATCAGCATGTGTGGCACATGTGTGCGCGTTCTAATATAATTATGTGAGCTAGATATTAGTTATTATTTTTACTAATATTCATGAAAGTCAACAAGTAATTTACTTACAATAATAGGGTACAATACATAGAATGCTGCTATGTCTGCCACATTTAAGCTCTGTCCCGTTAGGTATGTATTCTTTTCTAACGCCTTATTTATATCCTGAAATATTAGAAAACAAATTAATTGGACATATAAAGTTAGAGGACTGATGCCGTTAATCAAAAATTTTAAAGAGAGGACTATAACAAAATATATTTTCTTGCTTAATTTGATGATAATTATGCTATTAGTTCCAGAATTCAACATACTTTAACCTCAGTCATTATCATTTTTAGATCTATTATTTGCCTATAAGTGGCCCATTTTTATTTTTTTATTATGGTCACATCCTTGAATTAATATATCATCATACAACAACCCAGATACTTGTAAGTATTTACTAACACATGTATTTGTCCTTTCAACTAGACTAACATCAATGTACAACAAAGTAAAAACTTTGATGGTGGTCCTGATATGGTCCAACATGATATTGGCAGAACAGTCGCAGATGGCTCAATTGTCATAAAAAAAATAGTTTTTTGAAACCCAGTTTTGTTACTGGGTATTTGGCAAAACCCACACCTTGAAGGATGGGTATTGAGATTAGCAGGTATGTGTCATCTCTATTGCTTTACTATACCAATTTGTTTGATTGCCTTGTGCTTTGTTTATGCTTAACATAATTAATTAGATAGGTACAGAAAAGATTATATTTCTAAAAAACGACATTACCTTTAAAAATCCTTGTGCGAATGAAGGATTAGCTGAAGCTTGGTTGACATACATTGCAAGGTGCTCCAGCCATTGGTAGCTGAGAAGCATCTGCTCCTGACTCAGTTTAACTCCTCCACTCGACGCTAACTTCAATACTATGGTGGCAAAGCCTTCTATGCTCTGTTTATTAAGGACAGTTGTAAGTACCTAAAATTATACAATATGATGTTTTATTATGAAGCAGCTGTGACAGATGGACACTTCGATGGGTATATTGTCCCGGTTTTTATACAGGTATTGTATTGTTAAATCAATACTAACCTTATCAGTATTGTAACATACGGTCCCGACCGGTACATTGTAATACCTTCCAACTTGTTTAATTACTTGAACGTTACAGGCACTCATTGTTATGTCTTTATAAAGATCTTAATAGTAGCGGTTTACAAATATTGTAGAGGTGTTCAGGTGTAAACTTATCCGTAAGGTCCACAATTTATCACCACATAGAACCAAAACCATGCACAAAAACCCAACACCTTTACAATAATTGTCAATCTTGACAGTTGGCACTTTGATAGTGTTGCTAACAACGCAGAGCCTGATGTTGCCATTTATCACAGTGGTAGTTGGCCAAGTTCTAGAACCGAATTTCTGCTTCTGTAGCCTAATATAGCCCAAATACCAAAATATCGCAGGAAATAAAATAAAGTGCAGTTAAAAAACTTATTTAGTTTTACTTTGTAAACTACGAAAATCTTGTGTTAGCGATAAACACTATGAAATTACGAAAAAAAAAAACAAATTTTCATGTGGAACTCGAACCCACGACCGGTGCATTGCGGCGGTGGTGACCTCCCATGTTCGGCCTTTATTCTAGACGATGGTTTGAAACAAGACGGAATGGGAAGCGGTTACCGCCCTCCGCGAAGCAGTCATGAATGTAAAAGAGGTGACCGTAATTATGAGGGAGAAAATATCCTCAGGCCCCGGTCACCACCGGTGCCCCAGGTGTTGGGAGTGCCAGGGCGATTCATGAGCACAGCAGGCACGGGCTTGTGGACGATGAGTAATGAGATGACTAGCCGGCCGTCCGACTGATCGATAAGGGCTAAGCCCGAGTCGACGACACGCTTCAAAGTGATAGCTACAATGCCTGCCTGCTAGGGCTGCGGGAATGTTCAAAAGAGTAACCGTGACCTTGGAATTCGAAAACAATTGAAGAAACACAGACAGAATTTAGTCAGTAAAAGTCTGACAGGCCCTCTCGACTCTACCCTGTTGTTAACGTGCTCCTTTCTATTATTTACTAAACTTTTTGCTCGTTGTTTTGCGTCGAGTACCGTCAACGTGCAAAGTAGGTAAGGCAGATTTTTTACAGTGAAGTAATTGCGAGTTTAATTTGCACCATGTGTTAAGTGATTGTAATTATTACTTTAGCGTCGACAAATGGTTGTATTGTATTGTATTTCGGGCTGGTATCCGCAACTCCACGACTAAAGCGCCCGACAAATGGTTGCAAATATGTATCATTTTACTCACGACAGAGCCGCACTGACGGGCGGCACTGCCGATTTTAGCGTCGCGGCTCCGCAACGGGGTAATGTGTTTCAGCCCTTAAAGCTGCCAATTCGAATCTGATATGGTAAGCAAAAAAAAGATATTTTTATAATTTATTTATAAAATGTTTTAATCAGAATTGAGTTATTCAATTCTGCTCATCTCTGCATCACTGTTTGAGTGGTCATCGTCGTTGTCAAGACCATCATCATTATCACCGCTGCTTTCCCCTGAAAAATAAAATATGAATTAATTTATGTTTTTAATATTTATTCCACCAATTTTGATTAAAATAAAAATATTTATTGTTACCTGTATTTATGATAAAATTCAATTAAGATCTCTCTTCAATTTTCTGTCTTTGTCATCATCATGATAATCATGACATCACTGCTGCTTTCCTCTAAAAATAAAACATGGATTGATTTAGGTATTTAAAATTTTATTTCAGTAACTGCTATTTAAAATGAAAAATGGGCACCTGTATTTACAATAAAATTAAGGAACTTATAGTGAGACTATGATAATCTTCAAATGTCTCTCTTTGCCAGTTTTAATTTTCTATTTGCTTCATATAAGTAATTACTTTCTTCCAATTGTTGCTTGCAATATAAGTAATTGCTTCTAATGTCAGACTCCCAATTTAGTTTTTGAGTTGCTTAAGTTTTCATCTGCCCCCCAAGGCTTAATTAAGTGACAAATATACTCAATTGGATTTAGATCACAGTTATTCATGGTGGTACTTTAAAACAATGGCAGTTAAATATATTATTATCAATGACTGATGTAGTTTTTGGTGGTTTGTATCTAATAAGTATATGATTTGATATGGTGCACTTCACAATAGCATTAAAATTATTTATTGTCTCTCTTCAATTTACAAACTTAGATGAGGCCCTGAACCCCACACTAGGATTCCCTGTGTTGTGGGGTCCAGTCTCTTTCAATCCATAGCAGAAGGTGGGTTTTGTTTGCATTTGTTTCGTATATTTTTATCGCGATGACTGCAATTTTTAGTAAAAATTTCTTATCTTACTGCAAGTGTATTTATTGTTTTACAGAGCAGCAGTTTCAGAACTATCGCAAGCTACTGATTTCCTTCGAGCTTTCTTTTCTTGGTGTTGTTGCCTTGCTACAGTCAGCTTGCGCTTCTCTCTTCTCGCGTCGGATACGTGTCACAGTATTTTTATTTACACCTGTAGCCAAATGTACTCGCTCGGTCACCTTACTTGCATTTTGCAGGGCTTGCAAAATAACAGTATACATTTCACGAGTCAAAGTTACATCCAAATTTGGTCCTGAGAGGACGCTTGCTGCCTTTAATTGTTCAATCAATTCGAAATTATGCTGTTTCTCGCTCTCAAAATATTTGTCTACATTGCAGATAATCTCTCGAGCACTTCCATGTAAAACAACGCCGCGTTTACGCATTTTCAAGCAAAGTTAGTGAGGTAAAAACAAATAATTACAAAATAAAAACAAAAAACACCACAACGCTCCACAACAAAGTAACAAGTGTGGTCACAGATTACAGAGAGATACTACGTACAAGTGTGGTGACATAGAGTTGTTGAAAAAATATCGATAGATCAATATTTTTTGCTGCGATAAATTAATATTTTCGGCCGAAATATTTTGATCCGATATATTGGTATAAAATATTCAATTTCGAAAATCGTATCGAAACCGATTTTTTTTTTCATAATTAATTTACTAGCGGAATATTTAGCGGAATTCAAAGTCGTAAAAGATAAGAACGAACGGAAAAAAAATACTGTAATCAAATCAAAATCATTTATTTCACATAGGCCTACATGGGCAGTTATGAAACGACAGAAGCTAGCGCACGGTTCCAATTGGTCGTTTCCTATGGAGAAGAACCGGCAAAAAACTCCATGGTTACTTTTTAAGAAAGTGATTGTTTCTATTGTTTCTGACAGCGATGTTTTTTTTTTTTTTTTTAATGTTGGTAAAATCATCCAATGACAAACCCCGCCCTTGGGTGGGGCGGGAAATAGTGTCAGACTTTTACTGACTAAAAACCTACCTTTCCATTCCTTGCCTTTATCCTGGGGCCTTTGGTGACAGTCTCACATAACCTTTGGCCCCAGTAGGCTTCGGCCCTGCTGGACCCCTACAGTTTGCTGACAACTCCTTGAGGCGCGCGGGAACGGTGCGCGCCGTAGACGACCTGAGCTCGGACCGGTCTGTTACCGGACGGACGGACAGCGAGCTACCCATTGCCCACCGTCCGCGAGCCCGCGCCTACGGTGGCCGGAAATTGGGATCGGAAACCCGGCGGCGGCGGCGGCGTGTGCGCCTTTGCCTAATGCGGTCGGCCTCCTCCTTTACTAGCATTACTGCTTCGCAAAAGGAGGCGACCGCCTGCCACTCCTCCTCGCTCCGGAGCATGGCTTGAACCAAGCCCCGGCGCGAGAGATCGCCGCCGATCGCCCCCACGAGGACACGGCGATGCTCTTCCCAAGCGGGGCACACTTCGACTGTGTGCTCCACCGTGTCCACCGGGCGGTCCGCACAGTGGCGACACCCGGGTGTCGTCTCCGCGCGAATCTTGTACAGGTACGGACCGAACTTGCCGTGTTCGGTCAGCACCTGCGCCAAACGGAAGGTGACGACGCCGTGGGGCCTTTCCAGCCACGCCTCAAAGAGGGGCCTTACCGCCTCGATCGTGGCGTGCCCAGCACGAGGTTGCGACAGTCGCTCTCGCCATTTCACCATGAGATCCCGCCGGAGCTCTGTCCGCCATGCCGCGACTTGTCGCGGCAGCGGAGTTTCGCCCCAACGTTGCATCTCCACGCGTAAGTCATGCATGTGTGCAAGGACTGTTGCCTCCAAATCCCATGGTGGTAGGCCAGCAAGGAGGCTCGCCGCTTCACAGGACACCGTACGGTATCCGCGGATCATCCGGATGGCCATGACCCTCTGGCCGGGCCGCCACTCGCTTTCGTAGCGATGGCGCCCACACCGGCGCACCGTAAAGGGCCATGGACCGAACGATGCCTGCGTAGAACGATGCCTGCGTAGTGACAGCGATGTGGTAGTTAGGTCTAGTATACATTCTTAGTTTAGTTTTCTATCATATTTCCATATTACAATATTTATAGATATGACAGGATAATGCAGACAGGTCAGATTTGTACTCAAAGCACAATAAAAATTATAATCCTTGAATTTGTGGAGTCTACAGTGTTTTCAAATTCACATTACTAACAGAAGCTGTACAAAAATTAAAATAAACTTGTCAATAAATTACAGATGTAAACAATAATAAATTAATATTGAAATTGATGTGGCTATGTTTTAAATAATATAAAAAAACATTATAAAAACAATGTCACAGTAGAGGAAGAGAAAAAAAAATATTACTATACGTTATGAAGTTAAAACAATGATGGAGCAGTTAATAGATAAGTATACAATAATGCAATTAATAATAATAATAATTTTATTTTTAGGCATCGGAGACCCATAGAAAAAAAAACCAATACATAAAATAATCTTAAAAAATAATAAACTAATACATATTATAAAAACAAAACTTATTTAACTATAATTTATACACGTAATGTAGTCGGCGTCGTGTTGCGCTGCGTGGTGTCGTGTAACCGTCCGCGGAAACCGTACCGTATACGACACCTTTTAATGAGCAGGAAAGCCACATGTGCAGAAGTAGTCTTTGCCAAACAAGCGTATCTTCAACATAGTTTTTAACCTTGTAATACGCCTTTTTGGCAAAGACATACTTAATATGGGCTTTGAACTTTCCCTCGCTAAGTTCGGTAACCGATTTAGGCACTTTTTACGTTTCTACGTATGCTATCAATAAGAAATGAGTTGCTTGTCTTCCATAATCTCCATTAGGTGCTACAATTTCATGTTTATTACGCGTATTAATATTATGTAAGCCGCTT
The DNA here is from genome assembly GCA_958295575.1 of Leucania comma. Lineage (NCBI taxonomy): Eukaryota > Metazoa > Arthropoda > Insecta > Lepidoptera > Noctuidae > Leucania > Leucania comma. Next base: position 10,903,939 of record OY282480.1, on the reverse strand, counting down.
CTAATTTTAAAAAGTCCTAAGGTTTTACAAACTTACAAAATCCTTTTTAAATACTTCCTTTATATTGTCTACGACTAGTATGTTCTTACAACAGATATTTAATAAATATATGGTTTTTACTTTTGTTACCGGACCAATGCTAAAAGCCTGAAGTAATAAAATATTGTTATTCAATATTATTAAGATTCTCTTAAAAAGTAATGTACCTTTTGTATAAAAAATATAAAATATGTAAAAAATTACTATTATTGTCCTAGACTGAACTAAATAAATTAATATTTTAAAACCGAAAATCTCGAAAAGTTTGACGGATATATCGATGCATGGACATTTTTTCCTCGATATATCAAGGCCGATATTGATATTATTGTTTAAATATCTTTACATCGATATGTCGATATTTCATAACTGCCAAATCCCTATAGTAACAGTGACATATGACAAGCTTGTCAGCCTTGCGTTCAAAACTTACCAGAATAGGGTAGAGTCGCTACTCCAATAACAATTAGTTCACATAATTACGCGATCGAGATGCAACGATGCAACCCAGGGTCGTTCTTTTATAACTGAAGTAGAGATTTTATACGTAGGATTAAGATTAGGGTTGTAACGGAGCTTTGCCTCCGCTTCCGTTACTGCGAAAGTTCCATGAGAAATCAAATCTTCGCCTCCGCCTCCACTTCTGCAAAATGCGGATTTTTTTTATAGTTTTAGTTATAATGGAGTTTTATTTACGTTATTATCGTAGAACAATACTGCGCGAGTAGCCTTGCTCGACGCCGACTCAGATGTCCGCCCGCGTGTTGCTTGTTGTTGCTTATGAAATAGTCAAACTCAAGAATCAACGCAGTGAGTGCTCGGTGGGAACAGGGTCGAAATGGGAGCGGGCGTATATCAATTGGACAAATCAGGTAGCAACCTATCAGTCAGGTTGATTCCTAGAGAAAAATCAAAAATTGGTTTTCTATTTATTTACTAATATTTTCATAAATTCGGAAATATAAATATGTATATTGTTCAGTACTTTGACTAAATGTCATACGAAAATTCTTTAAATTGTTGCATATTCAGAAACTCCCAATTTAATTTTTAAAAAAATGTACCATTGAATAAAGGTAATTATTATTATTATTTAGTAATCTAATTTATATGTTTATTTTAGTGTACATTTTATGAATGAACGTATTTTAAATATCGATTTTTGACTACAATAAACCATAATTATTTATTTTTTCCACATTCAATTTCAACTCCGCTTTGAAAATGGTTAACCAAACCTTTAGAAAGTGTACTTCCATATTCTACTATTTAGAAACATGGCAATCTCTATTATTCTGATTGAAAGACTTTGTGTCTATGGTTAAGAAATAAAAAAAAAACTAATCAGCCATTGAATGATTGAAATAGTTGTTGATTTGTTGATACTGGGACTGGATTTGATTGTTCGTTCAATCTTTATAATTCGTATGTTGTATTGGAATTAAGTTGATAAAAATCAAACATAAAGCTTGCACAAAAAAACGTACTATCAACAAGCACTACTGGAATACGTAACTCTATAAGAACGAAAATGGTACCGTAAACATACATGTGAAAATATGATCTTGAGCAAATCAGTGTAAAAACGCAAATAATTTACTTTTCTACCGAATTTCTTTATTCGTCTTCATGTTGACTTTATGCCACAATTATTTTCGAGTTACAAACAACAATAAAAATAACAAAGATGTGCCTCAGCGGTTTAACAAGAGGAAGTTTGCATTCGGCGTTTTCATTCTGTTACTGGTCGTTGTATTGTGGGTGGTATCTTCTGAGATGACAAAAGTAAGTCATCAAATCCATTAACAATACCTTTTAAAAGTTCTTGAATTTTTTAAAGTTTAACTGTATTGTTTTTGTTGACAGTATTTGTACTTAGAGAAGCATATAGAGAGACCATTCCTTGTGACTTATGTGAGGAGTTCACTGCTGTTTATATACCTTTTAGTATTATGTTTTACACCTCCAGCGAGGGATCCATGTCAACCTGCTGATTATACGGTGAGTTTCATAAAATACAAACACTCCAATAAGATACATTTTAGTCATTATCTGTACTTGCTGCAAAACTGGTGCTTTCAAGGATAAAAATACTATTAAGATAATGTTTTATATACTTTCAGATAATAAAAAAAAAACATCTTTTTTCATCAGCTTGGAAATATATTTAGTGAATGGTTTATAATGTTTGATTATGCTCAAACATAACCACAGGTTATAAAAAAAATATTGAACTTTCATAACAGCATTTTACAAAGTCACTGCACTTTAATACATATAATGGTGCTAGTAAATACGAGTACAATTCATTTAAATTTATCCATATCATCTTTATTTTATCATCCTCATTTTTCTTTATTTCTTAAACCTATAACTCAGGGTAAGAGAACCGACTCCGTGGGTGCTCAGGGGCTCAAGCAATGGTTGCGGGTTCAATTCCTGCACCAACACTACAACAAATCAAATTATATTTTTATCAAACTGCATACTTAATTACTTTAAGTATGCAGTATGTAGGTAGGACATTTATTTATTTGTTGGTTGATCAGTTTGCATTTCTCTTCTCACACTTCACCATTTCTTTGAGTCGTCCAATGAGCATGAGCACCCATGATATTTTTTAAATGTCACTACCCTTGGTACAGGGTATTGTGGCTTATTTATGGTTTATAAAGAAATCCTTCCAAATATGAATTATAGACACAACTTCATTAGTCAAAAAAAGCCTATACATCCAGGTTATTCTATGATTTCTTTTTATCACAGGGTATTATCAAATCAATTGATTAGTAGGCTTGCTTTTAACTATTTTCATCATATGAGTAAGTAGTGACCCAGGCTCAACAGTAAAGGCACAATAAGGGAAAACTTCTAATTAGAATATACTGTAAATCAAATTACTTTTAATACAAAGTGTGTGTAATATTTTTCAGCAACTACTAGAACAAACAGGAGAAACAGATGATGAGAGTTATTTCAATGAATCCACAAACAGTTTGGTGAGTATTTTATTTATACAAAAACATAAAAAAAATATATACATCCCCTACTCATACATACCCCTAAACTTTGCTGACCCAGGATGTATTTTTAAACCTTAGCAATATTAAATAGATGAATTGACCTTGAACTTGATAATATTACAATATTTGACCTTGACATTCAATCTGTCATATTTACTTTCTTACTGCCCGGTTATTCAAGACTATACGCCATTTGCCAATAAGATTAGACATGTTTTTACTATCTGTTCAACCGATTTTTTCTTCTTTTCTGTAGATATAATGATGGAATTCAAAGCAAAAAAGTGGTTAGAATACCAGCTATTTACTGCAACCGCCATTGGTCATCCCACTAACGCAATAAAGGTCAAAATCGGTTAAATGGGCAGTAAAAAAAGTTGATTTAATATCTATTCTTATTGTGTATGGAGTAGAGTTGGTTTCATTTATGAATATGTTGTTGGTGCAGTCCACTTCCATATTGACCTTTAAGCGTGCAACAATGACTGTTATAGACTACTGAAATGTACCTTCAAGGGTAAGATGTTTTATTAAAACAACCTTTTTGTATTGTTTTAGGTTCAGAATCAGGTAAACAACCAACATTATACAATATTGCTTGGGATAAAAAAATACAACCTGTATTTTAACACTATACATTTTTTAAGGCTTGGAAATATTATATATGGATATGTGTGTAACTAAATAACAAAAAGAAAGTTTTACTTTACAACTTTTGGACATAAGTTATATATATTATAGGCAATTTCGAAGGTAATATAATATTTCCAGAAGTCTTGACTTTTTAAGTGATTTAAATTGGGTTAATTAGTTGGCACGGTTGACGCAATGGTTGAACAATCGGCTGCTGCGCTCCGTGTCGCCGAATCAATTCCCGCACGGAACCAGTGTTTGTATTGCCTACATATAGTTGTTCTGGGTCTGGTATCTTGTGTATGTGAGTTTACATGTTTGTGAATGCACCCACGGCACAAAAGTAATTCCTAGGATGGGGAAATGTAAAAAAAAAATGTTGAATTTTCTTAATGTTGAAAAAACTTGGTGTATAGTAGAGTGAATTTTATTGCTTGATAATATTTTAGGGAGACTCCACGTTTGTTCCTGTACGAGCAGGAGAAACGACTGATAGTGATGATGCTGCTCCAAGAGCTGTGCGGTTCAATAAAGTTGCTGAGGTAATTGCTTCTTTTTTAGCTGTGTTCGATGTGTAGGTAGCTAGCTACCTCTGCGTTACGTTTCCCTAGGTGACCACATAAATTTGAAATCGCGGAAAGTAAGTTTTACCTGATTGATATTTAAAAAATGGAATCTTCGAATGACACCTAATACTCAACAAAATTTTGGGAGGTGTTAAAAAGTCACCTGTATATCTGACAGTTTTTGTTTTTTCGCAACATCACTATTACAGATACCGGCACGAATCTTGTACGCTCGGAGAAAGAGCGGGGATGGATTTGCGCATCGTATAGTACGCGGCACATCGGCGAGCCAATCGTACGTACAATGATTGCACTCCCCGCACCAGCATCACTTCATACCATTGAAGAAACCTTATATTTCACTTCTGCGCAAGTGGAAGTCAGCGCTCAAGATCCGTGCCGGTATCTGTACCAAATTGTCTTTCTTTTTCTTAAAAATATGGTTTCATGTCGACAGGTGCGTGTGATGTCAGCGGCGATGGCGAGCGAGGCGCTGCTGGCGCGGCTGTCGTGGGCGGCGTCGGTGCGCGCCAGCGAGCACGCCCAGCGGCGCGCCGCCGCCGCCGCCACCCGGCGACACCTGCGCCTCGCGCTGCTCTTCTGCGTACCTGTGAGTCTAATGATCATCACTGCAATATAACCTAAATTTTCTACTGGGTTCACTAGATCTGGTTGGTAGTTAATGATATCGGAGCCGTACGATACAAATAAAAAAAAAGTTTTGAAGAGTGAGCCGTCCCGCAAATCCGTTGAAAAGGGAAGATCCTTCGACGAGACGGGTGTTATGACTGATGTGGGCAACTGCCTGAGAGATGATTTCGATGTGTTCGTGCGTTGCAGGATTTTGTAGTTTAGTTCATATGTAGGGTCATAGATGTCGCTACAAATTTATAGATCTTTCAATACACAACAATTGCACCGTCATTTTAACATTGACATAATTTGTAAAATGGTTATTATAATACTAGACCTATTTCACCAGCTCGTGATAAGAATCCTATTAACTACTCTAGTAGATATCTTAAAATAAATTCTGTTCCATTTCTATTGATAACAATAGTACCCATGTACATTGTCCATAGTCCATTGTTACTCGAAATAAATGATAGAATTATCTTTATTATTGTAAACCAATCTATAACTCTTCAAATTATATAAGGCGTAACAATGGGCGGTTTTATCGCTAAAAGCGATCTTCTACAGACATCATTTGAATAGACACAAATCAAATTGACTCTACTCTAAACTTAGGAACTACATTAGACCGACGCACACTTGGCCCACGCCAGATTTGTACTTAGCTTTATGTCACTCTACAAGTCTATACTCCATCTGTTTAGGTGATTAACTAAAGGTAAATGTTTACAATTAGCTATTTACCTAAAACGATGTTAGGTAATTAATTAAATTTAAATAATCTTTGTATGTCTTCTTTTACGATTTTTTAAAATTAAAAGACATAATTATCAAGATTGTTTACGTCTAGTTAACTACCTAAACAGATGGAATATGTTTGCCGTATAAAATGTATGGAGACGGACGCATCCAGATCGGCGTACGTGGCCCACGTGTGCCCAATGTAGTTCTACCTTAAATTGTTTCAGTGGTTCATATCAAACTACCTGTATCGACTAAGCCTGTTGCACACAAGCACGGGCTCAGCCACGATATACACTTCTACGGCGGGGGCGCTCGCGCTGTCGTTCGGCGCCATATTCGCGCAGGTGCCTAATGATCGGTTTACTCTGTCCAAGTGCATCGCTGTGCTACTCACCGCAGCTGGGCTGGTAAGTTTGCCATATAAATGAATGTGACAATCGACTATTTCCGTCATGATCGTATTTTACTAGGACAACACCTGAACACTCTAGCTTGACACAAAAGCGAATTAAAGGAACACATGTGGGTTTTAGTTAGTAAAAGTCTGACACTTCCTCTGGCTGCACTCAGAGCGGGTGGTGTTATTTGATGATTTCCCATCGCATAAAAAATAAACCAATATAACTAGGCCAGTAAGATTCGCCCCCATCCCCCCCGCCTACTATACAGCAGTAGAGATTTATCATGATATATTATAAAGAAAATAAAGTGAGCGGTGAATTTCTAATCAGCGCCGCACGTCCAAAACGCGTGCTATAGGTTCACGCTCAAAACTTTCCCCGCGACATGATCCTCATTCCTTCACATGACATGCCTTCATTTGATTCAACGTCCAATTTCCACACCACCGGTGCTACTTGCACACTATCCCATATATACTCATTTAACACCACACTGTTAGTATGTTCATCTCAACTTCCACTTAAAACTAAACAGAACTTTATATCTTTGTTTTGTTTTTTTCAGGTGGTGTTGGGTATTTCAGAAAGTCATCAAACGAATTGGATAGCAGTGTTAGCCGCACTAGGCTCAGCATTATGTTATGCAGTACATTTACTTCTATTTAGACAAGCTTTAAGAAATGGCGACGATATCAATTCATCCTTACTCGTAGGTAAGTAATAACTAAAACTAAGGGCCAACGCTGCGTTAAGCGGGAGCTCGTGCGAGCGTCTACGCGGTCACCCTTCACGTGACTATGTGCGTGTTTCGTGTTCGGTTATTATGTAGCAAAAGGGGCGCGAGCCGCTGCTGCTAGCGACAGGTACCAGCGCGGCAGCTCGCCACTGGGCACTTTTGTATGGGACCGCGCGTGCGCTCAGTTAACGCAGCGTTGGCCCTAATTATTTTTCCCTGCCTTTGTAAGGTCTAAGGTTACAAGTTGATACAATTCGACAGAGCATAGGTCATCATCATCATCATCAGCCTTTTAAAGTTCCCACTGCTGGGACACAGGCCTCCTCTCTAGGAGAGGGAAGCATAGGTACAATAAAAAAATTACAACTTAAATTGAACATTGAGTTCTCAACCTATGAACATTTGCCTCTCTTATAGGGCCTGTTAACCACTCAACCACTGCCCCAAGAATTCGGGAATGAAATAAAACAAATTCTTGTCAAAGCGAGTACAAAAAAATTTATTAATCGAAACCTTATAGCTTATCCGCGGAGAATCTTAATAGCGCGATTCAGAAAAGCGTACAACGCCATCTATCGAGCGCTGCGGAAGCTCGCGATCGAACATCCCGCCCACCATGGACAGAATGTCCAGAACTCAAGTTAAACATGACAACACACAAAAAAAAACTAAATGACCGCCCACCATGAAACAAACACAAGATTTGGTGGGAAGTTAAAACACTAGTGGACTGTATATAAATTGTAAAAAAAATAGAAAATAACAAACAAATCTTAAACATACAAATCTTAAATTTAAACTTAAATCTAACACTGTTGTACAATACATCCTTAGCATTAATTTACACAAAATCATTGAAGATTGCTTATGAGGTAATGGGAAGCACAATTAGCTTCGACACTGGTCTTTTAATAATGCAACCTTTACAGCGCAATGAAACTACTCTTGTGATTTTGTCCGAGCCAGTATGTTTTTCGGTAATGAGACCGTACAACCATCTTGCAGGTGGAAGATCGTCTTCCATAACCAACACTACGTCACCCAAATTAGGTTCTACGGTTAGATGTGCCCATTTGTTCCTTTGGTGAAATTGAACCAAATACTCACGTGACCATCTACGCCAGAAATCCTGAACCATGCGTTGAGTTAACTGCCACCTTCTCAAAGTACCAATATTGGACTTTTCAAAATTAACTTCAGGCACGAGAAGCAAAGGCTCGCCTACCAAAAAATGACCAGGTGTTAATGGGCATGGATCTTCTGGGTTAGTACTGACGGTAGAAAGTGGCCTGGAGTTGAGACAGGCTTCTATTTGGGCAAGCACTGTTGTCAGCTCCTCAAAAGTGAGTGTGCTTGCACCTATCACTCTTTTAAGATGGTGTTTGGTTGACTTCACTCCAGCTTCCCAAAGCCCCCCAAAGTTCGGGGAATGGGGTGGAATAAAGCTCCAAGTGGTTCCGTTGGTTGCCAACCAATCGGCAATGTCAGGTGCCACACCGGACCTTTCGTGGTTGAACAACGCCTTTAATTCTTTATTAGCTCCAACAAAGGTAGTGCCGTTATCACTCCACATCTCACCACAATGTCCTCTCCTCGCTGTAAAGCGCTTAAAGGCTGCTATAAAGGCTTGCGACGTCATGTCGCTGACGACTTCCAAATGTATAGCCCGAGTGGCCATACATACGAACAAACATATATAGCCTTTGGTGGAGTGATAACCACGACCCTTGGTAGGACGGATACTAATAGGCCCTGCATAGTCCACACCACTTCTAAAGAAAGGTCGGCCAGCATTGACTCTAGCAGAGGGCAATGACCCCATTAAAGGATGTACAGACCGAGCGGAATGACGGATGCAAATGACACATTTACGTACGTAGTGCCTAACGACACTCTTTGCGTTTATTATCCAATATTTGGATCTTAAATAATTGAGTACTAACTGAGGCCCGCCATGCAACGTCCTCTCATGAGCATCAGCTATTAAGAGATGGGTTATATGTGACTTACGAGGAAGAATTATAGGATGCTTCGAGTCTTCGTGAAGGTTGGCCTTGTGCAACCTACCACCAACTCTCAAAATTTGTTCTTGATCCAGATAAGGATTGAGCGAGGTAAGTACACCTTTTTTATTCATTTCTCCCATCGTTAAACTACCTATCTCCAATCCGAAATGTTCCCGTTGACATATTTTAATGCAAGTAAGTAACGCTCCTTGAATTTCAGCATGTGTTAGAAAATTGTTGAATTTAGTAGTGTAATTTTTATTTTTGAACTTTAAGAACCTTTTACAATAAGCTACTACTCTAATGAGTTTTCTGAGAGATGAAAATTTTGTAATTAATGAATCTTCGTTTATTTCCTGTGCTACTGTGTTGCAAGCTACTACTGATTTCCTCTCCTCTAGGTTAGTTTCTTTAATTACTCTATCACTATAATTAATTTCTTTGTTTTTTAGCCAACTAGGTCCCTGCGTCCATAACTCTAGGTCAACGCACTCTGAGGGATTCACGCCGCGCGATGCACTGTCTGCGGGATTATCGCCGGACTGAACGTACGACCACTGATTACTGTCAGTGACGGTAAGTATATCAGACACTCTGTTACCGACAAAGGTCTTCCAGCGGCTGGGGTGGCTGCGCAACCAGGCGAGTACCACAGTCGAGTCCGTCCATGCATGTATGTTTTCTTTACAGATACCCAAGGTGACAGAAACTTCACGCAGAAGTTTTGAAAGCAGCACAGCGCCACATAACTCTAAACGAGGTATGGATACCTGTTTAACGGGGGCCACCTTGGTCTTAGCTGCAACTAGACTAACATGAATGTTTCCATTCGTATCAATGCATCGAAGATAGACCACGGCTGCGTAAGCAACATTAGAGGCGTCAGAGAATCCGTGCAACTCGAGCAAGACATCAAGTTGACTTGTGTGAATCCATCGCGGCAGACGAAAGTCCCTAAGATGGTGAAGGTTATTTCTGTAACTAAGCCAGTCCTTTAATAAGTGGTCTGGAAGCACATCGTCCCATTCGATTCCTGCTAGCCATAGGCGTTGAATAAACACCTTGGCTGTTACTATTACCGGCGCAAGCCAGCCAAGAGGGTCAAATAAACGAGCTATGTCAGAAACCACTTTACGCTTGGTAACGGGGCCCTCGCACGGGGGAAGTTGCACAGTGTAACTAAATTCATCTAATTTTCTTTGGTACGTTAATCCTAAAATTTTAGTGAGCGAATCCGCCTTAAGCTCGAGTTTGTCCTCCCTAGCAGTACCCGTGTTCATTTTAGCAAGCAACTCGTCGCTGCTGCTGGACCACTTTTGAAGCTCGAAGCCTCCACGACCTAACAGCTGATTCAGCTGGTGATATATAAGTTCCCCCTCGGCGACAGACTGACATCCCGTCAACAGATCGTCCACATAGAACTCTGTAAGGACTCTGTCTGCCACTAAAGGAAAATCACTTCCTTCGTCGCGAGCCAATTGCTGTAGAGACCGGATCGCTAGATATGGCGCAGAAGATGTTCCAAAAGTAACACGTAATAAACGAATATGCTCTAGTTCGGCCTTTGGGTCATCACGCCACAAAATGCGCTGATAATCAGTATCCTCTTCTGCAACCTTGACCTGACGGTACATTTTTACTATGTCTGCGACCAAACTTATAGGATGACAGCGCCACCGCATTATGATTTGACGCAGATCAGGTTGTAGAGTTGGACCAACCATTAATTTAGTATTTAAAGCTACACTATTTTGGCCTGAACATGAAGCGTCGAACACAACCCTAACCTTAGTGGTGCTTTTGTCATCGCGCACTACTGCGTGATGTGGTAGGTAGAACGCATCCTTAGCTAATTCTGTCTGAGGGACAACTTCAGCATGTCCCAGTTGAAGATATTCATTAATTACTGCACTATATTGTATTCTAAATTCAGGTTCCTTTAATAATTTGTTCTCTAAGTTGAGAAATCGGCTGCGGGCAATGACCTCTGACCCGCCAAAGCTGCAACTGGACGACTCGCCTTTGAAAGGGAGTTTTACAATATATCTTCCAGTCGCATCACGTTTGGTGGTCTTGGAGTAGAACTCCTCGCACTCCTGTTCTTCTTCCGTTAAGGTCACACTACGAACTGAGGGTTCTGACTCTAACTCCCAAAACTTACGCAAAAGGTCATTGACATCCGCTGACTGTACTACAGTATGATAACATACTGACCTAGAGATTGCTGACGATGGGATCTCACCTGACAAGATCCAGCCTAATTTAGTTTTCTGAGCAACTAGAGATCCCGGTGGACCTTTGACTAAACCGTCCAATAAAACTTCTCCGACTACACGCGTACCTAACAGTAGATCTATTTTCCCTGGCGTATCAAACGTCGGGTCCGCTAATTTTAAGGACGTGAACTTAGCCGAAACCTGCATGATCTTCTTCTCAGGAAGATGGGATGTGAGTTTGTTCAAAACATAAGCATCGACATACAAAACAAAGTTGGGATCTAGACGTGATTGCAATTTAATTCTAACCATCCACTGAGAGGGCATTGAATGTCCCTCGTCATCGCCTAGTCGAAGTATGTCGGTGTGAGCGGGTGTTTTTCTTAGTCCGAGCAACTGTACTGCAGCCTCTGTGATAAAAGAGACTTGAGAGCCCTGATCCATCAGAGCTCTTAAAACCATAGCAGTACTAGTTCTCGACTCCACATTGACCAGGGCTGTGGCTAACAGACCGTGGTTGTTTACATCCGCAAAACAACAAATGGATTTGGCATCGCTTTGATTGGAGGAGGTAGCTACATTGGCAGCTACCGCCTTGGTTTCTGCTGAATCACTAACAGTTTCAGCAGAATTGGCACGTGGTTTTGGGTGAAGTAGTGTGTGGTGCTTCTTTTTACAGAGGTGACATTTAGTTTGCAGACGACAAGAATAGACAGAATGGTTTGTTCCTAAACAGTTATAACATAAACCATTTGTTTTGACAAAATTACGACGCTTATCGGTATCGAGACTGGCGAACTTTTTACAATTAGCAAGCTTGTGGTAATCTTGACAACAAATACATGATGATCTATTTGACACGTGAAGCGATTTTGGATTGGACTGATGACGTTGACCCTTGTTGTCTAAAAATTCTAAAGATCGAAATCTTTGTTCGAGGAAAGATTTGAACTGATTTAATGTGGGTAACTCGTCTGAACAATCGCTGATTTTAACTTCCCATTGTTTACGCGACTCCGTGTCAAGTTTTAAACACAAAACATGAATAACTATTATATCCCAATGCTCAACCATTATGCCTAAATTTTCTAAAGCATGTAAACACTCGTTAGACGTGTCTAATAATTCTTTAATTGCGCTGGAGGATTCGGTAACAATATTTTTTTGACTCATGAAGCGCTTAATAATGCAATTTGCTAAATATTTTTTATTATTATAACGATTTTCTAATTTAGACCAACAGGTTGCATAATTACTACTAATTATAGGTATGTGACGTAAAAGACTTTCAGCCTCTCCAGATAAGTGTGATTTTAAATAATGCAGTTTTTGAACATCGTCTAATAGGTTATTGTTGTGAATTAAGGATATAAATAAATCTCTAAAACTAATCCATTCAGAATAACTCCCGGAAAACATAGGCAACTCAATTTTAGGCAATTTTACTGAACAAATCTCCCTAGAACCCTTCGCAGAAGATTCAGGCATTTTATTTGAACCATCCGAACATACAATTTTCTTTAACGCTTCCTTCAACTCAACTTTATAATCAGTAAATAACTCTTCCGTAATTTCATATAAATTAGTCATGTTATAATTAGATTTTTCAAATTCTGCAGATTTAACTGATGACACTATTTTTAAATGAGTTTCAGAAAACGTTGACCAGTTAGCTTCTAAACTTTCTAATCTAGTTTCTATGTATGAAGACGTTAATCGTTCCTTAGGGGATTTCTTGAAATTAGACTTTGCTTTACTGATAGTAGAATTTAAATTATACTGGATATTAAATAGAGCTTCCATTTTAAATGCTGTCTTAAACTGTTGCGCAAAGCTATGCTAAGTAAGTCGAAAACACGTAAAATCACAAGTCTTATGAATTTAATTAATACCTCTGCAAATTCGGGCATAGATTTCCCGTCTCAACACATTATCTTTAATTATTCTAAGTCTAGAATACTACTAAATATTAAAGTCTTTAAATTGCACTAAGTCGATCTTCAAAATACACTGAGAAATTCACAAGTCTACAACATAAACACTGGGATTGTAACTCACGGTTTTGCTTGCCAAACCTCTCCAAACACGTCGCTGTTGCGAGTGCGTCGCCGATGCTGCTTGTACCACGTGATGCGAGAATGTCCTCACTGTACGTGACGTCACCCTTGATGCCGATGTCGTCGCTTTGCTGAAGTCACCGTTGCCGCCTCAATACTGGTGGCGCCTCCTAGCGGAGACTGCCGCAAACTTCACTGCTGCGCTGCTACTGTTCACCACACTCCGGGGATTTACAGGCACTTCAGGGCGATCCACCTCTGGTTTCTATGCCTCACCAAACGGCACACACTGCCACTTCACTGGTCGCGGTCGCGTTTTTAGCTATTCGCGATCCGACTCGATAGGACCAAATGTTAACCACTCAACCACTGCCCCAAGAATTCGGGAATGAAATAAAACAATTCTTGTCAAAGCGAGTACAAAAAAATTTATTAATCGAAACCTTATAGCTTATCCGCGGAGAATCTTAATAGCGCGATTCAGAAAAGCGTACAACGCCATCTATCGAGCGCTGCGGAAGCTCGCGATCGAACAGGGCCTCTTACCATGTTAAAATATCAGTCGTGCGAGTGAGAAAAAGGGGTAAAGCTATATACACCCTATCATCATCTTCATCTAGCTCTATCCATTTAACCCTTTAACCGCTTGTTTGAGTTCGAGTGTGTCCTATTCGCCAGGGTCGTGTGTTTGCGACTGGGTACTCGCATCTCGCTCAGCTCTTCAATCTCCATAGGTGACAGAAGAGCTGACGAGATCAAAGTATTTAGTCTTGGATATGCGACTCTTGCGGAATAATAAATAAATCATTTATTTTCAGGCATCTTGGCCCATAGATCCCATAGACCAATATAAAGAAGAGTAATAAACGCGAGAGTGTTAGTATCCGACGTAGGCAATTAAAAGGCATTTCAGTTTAGGTCGTCAAATAGATTGCATTAAATCTCGTGGTAAGGCCACTGGATGTGAAATGCAAGCGTCTATATGGAAAGTACTCATCGGTTACGCACTTAGGTAGAATCTACAATCTGCTGCTGAACAGCTGCTACAATCAACATACAAAGTATGGTTTCATAGATCCATTAGATATCAGTTAATCAGTACAGTATCGGTACTCCTGTCCAGTACCTCTACCATGAGTTTTAAGCAATAGTATTCGTCGCTACTCGATATCGACGCCGTAAATATTTTGTATGGCAAATTTTTGTTCTGCAAGTGACCGCTAGAGGCGCTGCAAAATTTGCCATACAAAATATTTACGGCGTCGATATCGAGTAGCGACGAATACTATTGCTTAAAACTCATGGTAGAGGTACTGAATATGACTTACATGTGGAAGTACCTCAAACAATAAAATGACCTGACCTCAACTATAAGATGACCTGATGATTTTATTTATATGCATTTCTCTGTATATTTAATCGTTGGTTTTTAAAGTGTCGAAAAATTCTACATTGATACAGCCTTTCTTCTTATGTTTGTCCGTTTCTTGTTATGAAATACATAATAGACTAAATTACTCAATTTAGTATTATTTAGTAATAAACTCTTATTATGTCAAACAAATCGACATAATTGTGTGTGTCTTATAAATTAATAAATGATATATGTATTTGTTTTTATTACTATAAATTATGTGAGGAAGGTGTGTGAGTGTTACGTGATGAAACCAAAAATTCGAAGACATGTGACATCCACCAACCCGCACTGGGCCCGTGTGGTGGATTACGGCCCATTGTCTCTCTTAGAGAGGTGGCCTGTTTCCCAGCAGTGGGAACATTAAAAAGCTGATGATGATGATTATGAATTATGACTTACCTACTCAAACTCGAACTTATTTCACATAGGCCTACATGAGCATTAATAAAACGTCACAAGCTAGCGCACCGCCTAAAAGAAGAAATTTATCCCAAGGGATCAAACTCCTAGGATAAATTTATTCTATGTGTTATTTTAAGATATGGTCTAACCTTGTGCCAAATTTAATTCAAATTCATTCAGCCGAATGAGTGTGAACGAGTAACAAACATACAAGTATACACACATTGTAAACTTTCGCCTTTATTTAGATTATAATGTCATATGACATTATTTACATGCATCTCATGTATTACAAATATCAGTAGGATAACAAAAAGAAAACAAGCCTTATAGTAAGTAAGCTAATATTTATTTGAACAATTTTGCTTTTACCCACGGACTAGTATGGCAGCAAAATTCTCAGTTTCACATAGACGTTTCAAAAACTTATATCTAGGATTTTTCTTTGGCTTTGGATAGTGCAATAGTGAGCTAAGATTTATACATTGGAGAGCGATGTTCAGTTACATAAACCGCCATCTTTTTACCAGGATAACCTAAGACTGTTGTGTTCAAATTATTATCCGGGTGGGATTTATTGTAACTAATGACTGCGGCGTACAACTCGTCGCGACACCGAGCACTACGCAACTTAACTACCACAGAGTACGGGTGTATCATGTTGTTGGGCACTCTAACACACTTTAAAATATCACAGTCTTGTAATGGATATGATACAACGGTAGCCAATTTTCTTACGATGGTTGGTAACTTAACAGTCTTCGATTCTGGCAAGCCATAAATTTCTATGTTCGCCTCACGCATACTCACATCTAGAGCGTTTATGCTCGCATTCAGTTGACTTACAGTCTTAGTCATTTCGAAGATCTTTGTACGAAATTCATTATTCTCACATTGCACACGCTTGATTTCAGTTTTCAGATCGCTAATTTGAGATACGTCATATGGCCCAGTTTTCTTCAAATCTTCAAGCTGCTTCTTGATTACTTCCGATTCGGATTTAATCATATTTCTTACTTCATTGCACAATTTTTTCTGAATTTCCTCTTGTATTCTGTTTTGATTAGCCATTTTGTAACAGAGCAATCAACAATTATGACCAAACTCACACCGAACGGGTGGTCAATGTTTAAAATAAAGTGGCACAAGCTTGAAATAAATTCACTTTTATCAGATCACCGGCACAAAACACTAGCTTTTAGAAATAACACGTTTAAGACACAAGGATTAGTTAAAAAAATGTCACTCGAATTTACACTCTAATTTGAGGATTATAAAGCAGAATTTTTAATTTATTGTTTATGTGAAAGAGTTTTAAAAAAGCACTCAAGTCCTAGAGTGAGTAGAGAGCTGAGCGATGACCTCAAAAATTTAGCAGTAAGACTGAATGCCGAAGCAGGAGGATCGGGTCTCAGAAGGACAGCTTTGCAGAGGCCTATGTCCAGCAGTGGACTTTGATAGGCTTCTATACTGTTTGACTTATTCGTAACTGTAATTTTGAACACTAAATGGTGGTTAATGGAACTACCTACAGCTTTCGCGGTCCGGTTAAATGTGAGCTTGTCAGGAACAGTTTCAGCTATATATAGTTATCACAAAACCCAGATTATTGCATAATGTATTGCAATTGGAAAACCAGAAAAATATCGTTTATTGCAACCTATTACATAATTGTCGGATTTTTTTTGCAATATTTTTTTCACTGTCTGGCCAAATGGCAAGCATTTTTTGTAATAGAATATCAACACAAAACTTCTCCCGTTCCGGGTGGAGCGAAAGAGAGTGTCATACTTTTACTGGCTAAAACCCACCTGTGTTCCTTCAGTTGCCCTTTGCATTCCAGGATTGCGGTATAGAAGGCGGCAAATAACTTGACTCGAGATTTTGTAATGGGGTTAGCTCCCACCACCCATAATTCTATATATTTTGACATTCTCGAGCTACCATGAAAATCTGTAGTCATTTGCTGCCTACTGTAATTCTTTCGAACAATCTAATAGAGCCCGCTTACCACGTAGTCAAATATCAACTCACAAAAAAAATCTGTTAGGTACCATGGCGTTAATCTGATCAAATCTAACCCCAAAACGTCCACTTCCCAAAATGGTAATACCCTAAATGTCTATTTCCCATTTCGCCCACTTTCCCAAAACGACCACAAAGCTACGAGTACAATTCCCAAAAGGTCCACTTCTCATTACATTAACTCTCAAAACGTCCACTTTCTACATAGGTATTTTTTGTCAAAATGTTACGGGTTCCAGTCCCACAAAACAAATATTTCTATTCGAGAATATCTCGATATATTTTTGTGTATTAATAATAATTCAATGACAATAAGTTATTATTTCATGGTAAACTGTAACGTTACAAACGGTTTTGCAGGTCACAGTGGCAGGGCACACCCCATAATGATGGCACAAAGATGTATCAAATGATTTGTTTTATAAAATTTTCAATTTTTTAATAAAATATTTTCTAAAATCATAATTAGATAGTCAATGTTTAACTGGAAGCCTATTTTAAGTTCAAGATATTTGTATGAAATTCAACATTATGGAGATTAAAAAGGTTTTTACAAATAAACCTTTTTAATCTCCATTACCGCATTCTCATTTACTCATTCTAGTCCTGTTTAGAAAAAGAACGATAAAGCGATTCTTTTATTTTTCAAGAAAATATAGGGCAAGTATTCAATTTTGTGAACTAGACGTTTTGGGAGTAGTCGTTTTGAAAAACGGACTATTTGGGAACTGGTCGTTTTGGGAAGTGGACGAAATAGGAAATAAACATTTAGGGAATTACTATTTTGGGAAATGTACGTTTTGGGAGAGTCAACGTTTTGGGAAGTTGTCGTTATGAACCTAAAGGTTCAATGTTAGGTGATTTAAGATCGGTTCTATGAGAAAATTCTTTTCATCCCACCTATTCGAAAAGGACGACTTGGTTCGCCTTTAAATGCACCCAAAGGTTGTGTTTTCTTTAAGAACTTTTAGCGGGCAGTAATGAGTTTTTAATCCTTTTTATAAGTGCGCCGCAATTATCTTTGCCGCGCACTTTTTGAATTTGGGACTTGTTACTCCTTGTTTTATTAAATAACATTATTACAATAAAATTTGAGACGCCTTTTATTTTCTTCTCATACTCGGTGATGAAAAGTAGAATGTATCACTCGGGCGCAAATGTATTTTTGGCTCAGGCGAAATACTTTGGATCCCTCACTTCGCTCTGAAAAAAGCGCCCTAGCTGTAAAAATATTATTTTGCTCCCTTAGAATATAATCTACTATTTCTTTATGGTGTCATTGTGTTACCAACTCGAAAGATCAAAAAATTCTCAAAAACTTACATGTTATTGCTTATCTGCGTCTAGCAGTCGAGGAAAAAAAATAAAAATATTTTTATTGCAACACATTATTGGTATTGATGAAATATAGATCCATACTAATATTTTAAAGAGTAAAGTCTTATACTTTTGTTTAATTAAAAATAAATATAAAAAGTACTGGATCGATTTTAAAAATTCTTTCACCAGCAGAATGCTCCTTAATCACTGAGTGACATAGGAAAATTTCAAGCAAGTGAAGCCGCTGGCGAAAGCTAATGGTAGATATAGCGACGTCCCCGAGCAATAAGTCGATGATCGCAAAAAATATTTTTTCTATTACTAACTTATTGCCCAGAAACGTCGATAGAAATACCTCGGCCAAACTCCGTGGGGAAAACTGCCATGATGTTATTGTTTTGTATAGCATAGCATAACATCAGCCTTATAATGTTCCCACTATTGGGACTCAGGCTTCCTCTCTAGGAGAGGGAATGGGCCATAATCCACCACGCGGACCCAGGATGTTACATGTCTTTAAATTTTTGTTTCTAAGACATTTTCTTTTCGAGACGATTTCATCACGATGTTTTCCTTCACCGTTTTGAGAGCAGTGGTAATGAAATAAATTACACAAAGTAATGCGCCTGGCTGGGTTTGAACCCGTGACTTACAACTCGTGAGTCAGGGCCGTTACCACTCGGCCACCACTGCTCTCTATATATAAATATTTTTTTTTGAATATAATTTCCTTATCTGCGATTTACCTACATGTTTATATATTTTATAGTCAAAGGTTATCCAAATCAAATTATGAGTCATATAACTTTCATAATATTTTCGGTTATTTTACCCGTTAAACATTTCGTTACACATAACGTTATGCAATTTCAACGTGCACCCCAAACCTATAACTTCGTATTTATGTATATTTGCACATACAGGTTGTTTTTTGTTTTTTGGTGTATGTTGATTATGTAAAAGTGCCAGTTAAACATAGAATATAAATATAGGTATTAAAATAGATGTTTTTACGCTTTCATATAGGCAATGATGTTTTTTTTTTTCGGTTATACCAATTCATAATATTATGCAATGTCAACGTACTCCCTAAACTTATATTTCATAGGTATAAGTTGACTACACAATCTACATTTGCATACAGGGTGTTTTTTATTTTTTCGGTCAAGTGCGAGTTGACATGGTACTAAAGCTTTAATTTTTTTTTTAATGTTTGTAACGGTTAATTACCTAACTGTAATGGATATAATACTAATTTTGTTGTTCATGTAACAAAAGTGTTTCTTCCACCTAGATTATTTTTATGCCAAGTATGAATCACAGGAAACAGAGTCGGACCGTTATAACAAAGCAGATTTTTCCTTATTGTTATTTATTATTTCTTGTCAGGCAACTCTCTATGGGCTTTTTGTGAGATTATTATATTTTATAGATAAAATACATAATATAATAATCGCACAAAATAATAAACTAATTAATATTAAAAAAAATTACAAAACAATGTTATGGTGCAATAGTAAACTATAATCATAAAGTAACATCGGCATCGTGTGTCAGTGCGTGCCTAAAAGTGTGACCTTTCTCATTAGAGCAATCCGGCGCACACTCCGCACATCCACTCCGTAGCGTCACCGGATCGCCTCGGTCGTAAGTTGATGTTATAAGCGCATACCCGTACAATACAAGTCCATATAAAGAATACTAGCCGCAGGAGGCCAGGCGGTGTGGAGTTGGTAGCCGGGTGGCTCTAATGAGCTGTGACCTTATCCGTCATCGAAAACGTTGATATACGACTAAAAATGCTCTAACAAGAAGGTTAGTAGCGGGTTGGAACTCGTACCAAGAACGGCTGTCAAGTTGATAGCCTTACGGGATTCCGACCTCCCTTTTTTTTGGCTGCGGTCCCACTTGAAGAGTGCTAAGCGTGTGCAGTTATGGGCGTCTTTCGGCTGAAACGATGATAATTTACGACTTGATTGCATCAGGTCTGGTGGGGTGCGCATGCGGCTGTCTGACGTGGGTGGTGGGCGGCCTGCTTGCCGCCTGGGGCGTTGAGCGCGCAGAGCTGCCACCACCGCGTCAGTGGAGCTGGCTACTGCTCGACGCAGCGCTCGGCCCCCTGCTCATCGACTCGCTGTGGCTCTGGTAACTATCACTCTCATCATTAGAATAAAGTATTTTACTCAAAAGACTTCATGTCATATTGCTTTTAAACAGTAATCAGTTTTTGAGCCAAAGTCGAGTCGTGCCTCAAAACTCCAGACTCACTCTTCAAACCCCCAATTTGGTCGTAGCAAAATATCGCTTGGCCGTTAAATGTTTTTAATATTCGTGGAACTATCGCATAATATTTAAACTTTTTTTGTTTTTACATTCTCGGCTCCACAATACCCTCACTACTGGCTCGGGCATTAATCCCGCCTCGTATATAATAACAAAGCTAGGCTAGGTGAATCTAAATGTGGTTTCCCGTTCCCAGGGGAAGGTCACTAACATCCCCTCAAGCGGCCACCAGCATGCTGGGGCTGGCGGTGCCGCTGTCGCTGTGCGTGGAGGCGTGGCGCGGCGGGGCGGGGGCGGGAGGGGGCGGCGCGTGGCGCGCGCTGGCGGCGGCGCTGGCGGGCGCGGGCTGGGCGGCCGCCGCCACGCAGCTGCCGCGGGACTTCGCGCTCTTTACGTGCCTCACTGACCGTCTGAGAGCTGCTGAGGGCTTCACGTGAGTCTATTCTACTGTGAAATCTTTTACTCGAAACATTTGACGTACGTTTTTCTTTTTTTTTTTTCAAAAAAATATATAAACAAGACAAATGTACTCAGTGTTTTTTTGACGTGGGAAATCCTACGGTGGCGAAAATCACTTTAAGACTCAACACCCGGGGCTAACCACTGTATGCTTCACCGCATCCTAGGGACAGTCCTCACATAATGTTTTTTCTTACCAAATCTGATATAGGAACCTCCCGAAACAATCCTGTTGAGGGCCTGCGACGGACGGAAAGTGAGGGCGCCGTAACGCCTATGTAGCCACTCCTCAAAGAAGGGACTTTAATCACTAAATATACTAATCGTTGCTCCATGATTTCACAGGGTGATAAGAAACATTCCCGACCTAGACGAGCAGTCAGAAGCGCTGATGTCTTCCGACGAGCCCACGTAGCGCCGCACACACGACTCCTGCCACGAGAGGAACCACTTAAAAGTCTGAGACGCTCTCCAATCACTGAGCAGTCGCGGCTATTACTATACAACTTTAAGTAGACATAAGTATATGCCATACACATAGACAATGAGACAAGATACATGGCATATTGGCACGGAGTCTTAATGAAAATCTATAGCACCACTATCTCCACTACATAATGCTCACATTTCTTTGGAGATAAAAATAACTCGCTCATTCGACCAAATCCATAGCTGTGATATTAATACAGAACAGAAAGGTATTGATAAATCCATTGCTCTACGTGTATGGTTCCTATAATCTATCCGTTCAAATAATGACGGCGATCTCGAGCAGCGTGCCAGAATTGTAAGATACACCAACAATTTCTGACGAAATGTACTGAAGAAAGTCAAGGGTCAAATGTGCAGTCACAATCCATGAAGTTCAAATAATTTATTAAAGAGTTTATCGCTCTTTCTATTAGTGAAAACGTATCAAGGAAAACAGGCGCGGAAAGCGACTGTTAGAAATATAAAGTATGAATTTAACTAGACATAGGCCATTGACCTTTTTCTGTAAAGTAGGCATTTTAGTATTCTCGGGGTCAAAAGAATAGACCGCATAAGGAACAGTATACTTCGTTCCCAAAACAGAATTGCAGATTTAAGATACTCAGCCGCTAAACTAAAATGGGACTGGGCAGGCCACATCTGCCACATGTCGCAACAGAATTGGGCGAAGGCAACCAATGACTGGATCCCGAACAGCAGGAGCCGGCGACGTGGTAGGCCCAGAAGGAGATGGCGTGACGATTTAGACTCCTTTCTAAAGGATTGACCGGAAGTGGCAAAGGATAGAAAAGAGTGGAAGAATGGAAGGGAGGCCTTTGCCCTGCAGTGGGACACTACAGGCTCATAATGGCAGGCAATCTTCCATTATGAGCCTGTAGTGAATCAAACAATTCTTCTTGTGTCAGAATTTTACTGACTTAGAACTCACCAGGCTTCCTTCAGTTTTCCTTTACATTATAGGGCCACAGTACTATTTTCGAACAATCCTGCCATTTATCCCTTGACTGTACAGTTTACAGTCGAGGGGGTTGTACTGTAGGTAGTATAGAAAGCGTCGCAGCTGCATTATTTGAACGGATGGACTTAACACGGGTCTCTCAACGACACTCGTGACTTCATTCATTCCGTATAGTATACGCAACTATTTATTTTAAGTGCATCACGTCTTATGAAACCCCTTGAGAGCCTGTGATCTAGATCAATTATATAATTATGTAGATTTTCAGAGCTTGAATCACCATAATATTTTTATTGAAGTATGCAATGTGAATATGCCAGTCTGTTTGTCTTGTTATGGTGTTATTAAGACCGTGATATACTGGCATTTCATATTATTATTTTTATGCTTGAGTTTTTGGTGTGTAGCTAGTCTGGTGTCAACCTATATGATAAACGCACCTTGGAGTATTTGTGTGGTCACACCTTGTTTTAACTAGTCTTATTTATATTTTAACTTCTAGACTATTGTTAGTAAGTTTTCGAAAAGTATTCTCTAGAAGTATTGATTCGATTTCGAAAATTCTTTCACTGCGATAGAAAATACACTATCGCTGATCGGTATTTTTAAACTAATAAATTTGTATGGTTCCTGTGGGATGACCATGGGATTGAAGCCGCGGAACAAAGCTAGCTATTACTAAAAATCTATAAGGTGTGTTAACCGTTACTTCTGTTAAAAAAAATACTGATTAATATCCTTATGAAAATTATGTACTATAAAAGTTATGAAAGTAATCATTTAATCCTATATTTATAAATAATAATGACTTAAAACTTTAAAATGTATACAGAAAATGTTGTAAATTGTATATTGAAACTGAGCTACCTGTAGTTTAATCGTGATTAAATTCTTGTACATCTGGAAACTATATTAAATTTTGAAGTAAACTCAACTATTAAATGACTATACAAATTGTAAAGACTCGTGTAAATGATCATCTAATAATTGAGTACTATTGTGTCCACATAATTCCTACATTGTAACTAGTAATGAGAATGTTTCTATTCACTAGCTGTGCCTTTGATCTCTGTTTATTAGGGATAAATCAATTAAGGCTTCTTTCACCAAAATATCGATTCGAAAACTTTTACGTTTGTAGTACTTAATTGATATTGGTATGTAGCTATATTCGCATTTATATGACATTCAAATTATTGATTGAAATTAATATATTTGTTATTTCTTTTTTTGTGATGTTAAAACATTGTTCTATTGTTTTTTTTTTACTCAATACAAAATTGTCTCGTCTTGTTGATTTATCATCTTATTATACAAAGCTAACTACTAGTTAATTTCTTAGACAATTTTTTTATGTATCTACAATAATTTTGACTGTTTAATTCTTATATGAACTATGTACATAGATAATATTAACTGCTGTATGTAATTATAAATGTATACTATTACCTGTTGTATATTGTGTTCTAATTATAATTGACACAGTATTATGTAAGTGAATTATTTTGTGTTATGAATGTAGCAGCAATAGATTTTATATACATATTACAATAAGTTTTATTAAACCAAAACAAAAGTTTAAAATGGATTACAAATGGAACTCTCTGCCCTCTTCGTGTGAAGCCAACACTAACGCCGCCGTCGCATTCTACTCTACTTTCTTTGATTTCAGGCGAATATAAGCCATTAAATTTTGATCGTTTTGATCCCGTGGAGGATCGGTCCGGTACATGAAACACTATCGATTTGTAAAGATAAAATAAAACATAAAATACTTTTTTTGTAAAACGCGAACTGATATACGCATGTACGAAATTATTTTTTTTTTTAAGTAAACGAGTCCATGACCTTGTAGGTAGTTGTCGGTCGTTGTGTACTAACTACCTACAGGTCATTGAACTCGCCCAGCTGACGTTTACTTAAAGAAATTAATTCGAGCTTAAAAAAAAGTACATTGTTTTTTAATCTTTTTAAAAGTACTTTGTTTTTTAATTTTTAATTGACCTTCCACGGGATTAAAACGATCAAAATTTTACTGTGTATATGTCATAATATCACTTTCATTTCAATATTATTTCGAAATAATAATAAACCTCTTATATACGAGGAAATCCGTTAGGATCGCTCAGAGTTAAAAAAACTGAAACTAATTAGGTGTCTTATGACGAACTCGATCGTGTCATCGCGTCTCTACAGTGAGCAGTTCTCTCAAAAAATTTAACACGAGGATGACGTATTCGCACGATAATCGCTTCGTTGTTGGATGGATATTAGACGACACGTTACACGGTTTCATACGTGAGCGATTCAGCGCGGTTGAGAAGCGATCAGATGTGGTTATGACCTACGTGCCTGGGAAGTCACCGCTTCAGATGCAATCACAGAGTACTTTGTAATATACTGGCTGCCATTTACGCGACGTTCTACGTAGACTATTTAACGCGAGTGTGGTTATGAAGCGATTCGATGCATATCACAACATATAGCATAATCAGCCTTATACTGTTCTCACTGCTGGGACACAGGCCTCCCCTCTAAGAGAGGGAATGGGCCGTAATTCACCACACGGGCCTAGTGCAGGTTCGTGAATTTCATATGTCTTCGAATTTTTGGTTGTAACACATGCCAGTTTTCTCACGATGTTTTCCTTCACCGTTTTGAGAGCAGTAGTGATGATTCGATGCGGTTTGAGCGAAATCGACGCGACGCGGCGGCTTTGTCCCGTGTGCACGCGAAGTCTGCGATTTAGTCCCATTTATATATAAAACAATTCACCGCACCACAACGATTCTAAAAATATCAAAGCAACTGATTGCGACCACTTCGTTTCACTAGTCGCCATACAGTGCTTACCTTCTCTTTCGGGTCGCCACGTCACACCCACGTAATGGGTAAAATTTGTAAAAGTTAGTTTAAGGAATTTGTGGCTTTTTTTTAGTGAGTGGCCTGGCCTGAAAATCTATGAGGTCGTCTACCGGACTTGTCGGTGAGCTTTAATAAAAATTAACGCCTCCAGCTCGGGCTTACTAAAATAATAGTAGTGGGTCGTTGTCGAATTTTTGACCGACGAAACGTAACCGGTCTTGCGACGACAGAAACGGTTATTAATAACGGTCCTCGTTGCGACTGGTTTAAAGACTAAACTATCTTTGAACATGTTTCATCGAAGATCTTTGAGTAATAAGTAGTTTCAGAAAACGTCATTAAACGTCGTCGCTGTTCGTCGTTTTTATTACAACTAGTTTGAGGACGTTAAATTTGTGCTGTATTTCATAGCTATAAAGTTCATTTTTCATTTCAATAACTGGTTTTGAAACGACGACGCGTCGAGTGTGATAATTGAATAAATGCATTCTCAACCTTTTTTTCGATTTGATTCGTAGACTGGTTTGTGCAACGAAGACTTTTAGGTTGCACAAACCAGTGAATGTACGGCACGCGTCAGTGCAACGAAGAATGTTTGGTTGTAGGACGGAATGACTTTTTCACCGTCGCGTCGCACAATGTTTTTGAAACGAGAACGACGACGCGTGTAGGTACACTTTTTAATGTTTTATTCAAGTAAACTGGCAAAATTCGCTGAGTTAATCAACACTAATAAAACGCGGCATTTAAATTGAAATTACATCGGCTAAATAGTCTCTTTCCAGGCGAGGCAAGATAGAGAAGTTACTAGACGCACCGAGAGCGCCTTGAAGAACTATTGGTCGATGAAACACCTGATGAAAGCATCCTTCCCACTCTCATCTATGGAGCGCAAATGTGGTCATTAACAAAACGTCAAGAGTCCGCACTCGGGGTCTGCCAGCGAGCAATGGAACGAAGTATTCTCGGGGTCAAAAGAATCGACCGCATAAGGAACAGTATACTTCGTCGCAAAACACAAATTGCAGATGTAGGGTTCTCAGCCGCTAAACTAAAATGGGACTCCAGGCCACATTGCTGCATGTCGCAACAAAATTGGGCGAAGGCAACCAATGCCGGATGATGAGCTGGCGACGCGGTAGGCCCAGAAGGAGATGGCGTGACGATTTAGACTCCTTTCTAAAGTATAGGCCGGAAGCAGCAAACGACAGAAAAGAGTGGAAGGGAGGCCTTTGCCCTGCAATGGGACACTACAGGCTCATAATAACAAAATTGGGCTGCCATTTTAGTTCAACTTATTTGCCGCGTACTTCAATAGCTGATATTCGGATCTCAATTGAAGCGATTGGCTGCGTGTAAACATAGCAACGGGTTCAACTTATTTGCCTCGTACTATACAAAACTGCACCTATTTACAAGCTTTTATTTAGTTTCACCTGTATCACATCATCAATGAATCAATTTGCGAATAATTAAAAAATCTCACTGAAAACCATAGCTTGCTACATAACAGCAATCTGTTCTGAAAACCCATTATTCCGCAAATTACTGTCAGTGTTGCCAAATTAGTGACTGTCGCTAAAATAGGCGACTTCTGGTGTACAAATAAAAACAGTCTTAGATATAATGTTTACTTATGGAGTAGGTACAATCATCCCACCGAGTACCTTGTTTGTAATATTCATCTTCGTAAATTACTGGGTCTGCAACGACAGAAATTAATATTAGTTATTAGTTGAGAGTTCAAGCTAATGAAAATTAGTTACTACACAGGGGGTCTATTTTCTCCGAAACGCAAATTCGTAAACAAATGGTAAGTATTCAAAGCTTCGTTATTGAACCTATTCTGTTTTATTTTTGGACACACACGAAGTCACCACTTTAACTCAGTTGTCAACGCCAGCACTGACATCTAGAATTATGATTCACTTATTAAAGAATAACGCATTAGTATTTAGTTGAAAATGTATGATTATTTCTTGCAATATTTAATTATGATTACTTACAAATATTTTTTTCACACATCTCGTGCGTGGGTCCTGCCTGTGTGCACCAGCTGTGGTATTCTAGTAATAATTAGCGACCTTGATATTGTAGTTTGCAACACTGATAGGTGTTCTGTCATTTGTACTATTATTTGCTTTTAGGTTATAATTTGATTTTAGGGTCTTCGTATTAAATATTGTATTGTGGATTTTGGAAAAAATGAGAAGATAATATGTATTTTAATAGTATAACAATGTCTCGTGTAATTATAAAACAACTTCTTCCTCACACAAAATCTTTTTGTGTTAAGTTTAGAAATCCGACTGTGTGTAATGTTTTTAATTATAGCACAAAAGTAACCACTACAAGTTCCGATAATGCACTTGAAAACTTAACAGATTGGGAAACTTTAAGCAGTAAAAAGAAGATCAGTAAAGCTATGAAAGCTTACTTGGAAAGATCTCAAGAGCATGATGAGTTCATGAAGAGACAGCAGTTCGAATATAATATTGGCAAGCGACACCTCGCTAATATGATGGGTGAAGATCCTGAGACATTTACACAAAAGGATGTCGACCGCGCTATAGAATATTTGTTTCCCAGCGGTATATACGATCCGGCAGCACGACCCCTAATGAAACCACCAGAAGAAGTATTCCCTGCACGAAAGGCAGCTGAATTTGATGAAGCAGGCAGACCCCATCATTTCTTGTTTTATACTGGGAAGCCCAGTTACTTTAAACTTATGTATGATGCTGCTGAAAATATTCAGCAATTGTACAATTTCCAAGATAAAATAATCAGGAAAAAAGCCACAGCTGACCCCAATGGAAGTCTGAACTTGGGCTCTAGTGTTTGGTTGACAAAGGATCAACTAGAACAAGTATTAGTGGAAACGATAACTGAATTAGAGTATAATAACTTTAAACTAGTTATGCAGAGGCTGGTTTCATTGCCACATGCCTACAGAGTAAAGGACTTTATTGAAAAATATAGAAAACCCCTCGCATCACAAAAGTTCGCTCTAGAAATTCCCAAACCCAGTTATGATGCTGAAGGACGGGCTTTTATTACCACATATGAATGTTTGCGCAAGAAAGCTCGAGGTGATGTCACAGTTAGAGCCCCCGGAACTGGCAAAATTACTATCAATGGTAAAGACATAACTTATTTCGAAGATGTTCAATCAAGAGAACAAGTCCTCTTCCCGTTGATATTCACTGAAATGCAAAACCGTGTTGATATTGAATGTAACATTGAAGGGGGAGGCCCTTCCGGGCAATCAGGGGCTATAAGATGGGGCATTGCTTGGGGTCTACGTAGTTTCGTAGATTCGGAAATGTTACAGAAGATGCATGTAGCAGGTTTACTGACAAGAGATTTCAGGAGACGTGAACGTAAGAAGCCTGGACAACCTGGAGCCAGGAAGAAGCCGACATGGAAGAAACGTTAGTTTGTAAAAAAGTAAGTTTTAATAAAATGTTCTTAGTCAATATTGTTTTTTTTTTACTTAATTAAATCATGCACCTGTTTTATCACACTAATATTGCAATATTTCAGGTAACTCAGCATTAAATTGGTATAAAACGTGTAATTGTTTTTTTTTTTCTGAATTTTGATACTATTAAAATTTGAAATCATAATAAGTAACTATATTAATCAACTCTGGTTATTGACCACACCTTTGGGTAGTCTATTGTTAGCTGTAGTAGTTTAGTGTAGCCAGGAGAGTACTGATGAGTTTTAAAGTCAAGATACTACTTGACAAATGCAGACATCACTGGCAGAGAAATATATTGACTGAGCAATGTTCTACAGAGCGGCTAGTTCTGAAAGAAATGTTGTGAGATTGGCAAAACAAAACTATTGGAGACCAATTGGAATGTTTGACAGCCACTGCATCACGCAACTATCTCAAAGCTACAAGATAAAAAGCTCATGGGTATCACTTTGTTGTCAAGGAAATTATTAAACATCTTCCTCGAAAGTGTTTCTAACATCCCTATTCAATGGAATACTGAAGAACCAGTATTTCCCACTGGTATGGAAAGTATCTCAAATTATAAAAATACACATAATAGGTAAACCACCAAACAAAGTATCCTCATATCCACTAACAATCTAATAAACATAATTTCGTTGGCTATCGCTGAAACTCTACACCTAAAACTATTCCTCATCGTCAACAAACGCTAAAGCCTTGGCTAACTCCGGGCTTAGTATGATGCATTAGGCATAGGGACAAGTTGCATAAAAAGGCTAAATTAAATCAAAACAATGCCATAATGCAAGTCACACTAGATACCGCAACTTTTGCAACAACCTTTTGAAAAAATTAAAAACTAATTAGGTACGAAAGGGCTGAATTTCAAAAGAATAAAAATAATCCAAAGGGAATATGGAATACTATAAACAAAGTAACTAATCTCAAGCAATTTTCATCCCCTCCGCATGAGTTAGTAACTCTCAGTCCAGATCCTATCAAATCATTAAACACAGTAAATAACTATTTTGCAGGACTTGGAGAGAAACTTGCCAATACTATATTAAACAAGCAGGATGTTACTGTCTACTACTTAAGTCAGCCAACCACTTCTATTATAACCGACCTATCTAAGTAACCTAGAGACTCCATGGTTCTCTTCCAGAAAATAGAATCCATTATTGTCAATCTAAAAAGTGACTCTGCAACTGGCATTGATAATATACCCACATAAGTTATAAAAAGTGTGATTCCTCCACTTACACATTTATTCAACTTGTCCTTAAATTCGGGTGTTTTCCCGAATGTCTTAAAGAGGGCTTTAGTCCATCCTATTTATAAGAGCGTCGACAGAGACAGTGTCGGAAACTATATAGTGCTAACAGTTATCTTCAAAATTTATGAAAAACCATTAAACTGTAGATTAACGAAATTTTTCCAACAGAATAGCATTATTGCAAAGAACCAATTTGGTTTTATGAAAGGTAAATCGACAGAGGATGCAACCTTCAACTTCAACTCTTCATTAATGGCCTTTGTGGAAGAGACACCACAATTATTACTTTCACAGATTATAGCCCGTAACTTTGACAGTAAAGAGAAAGTGATAGGTGTATTCCTTGATATGTCAAAGGCTTTTGACACTGTTTGTGTTCCTAAATTGCCCTTGAAAATGGAGTCAATTGGCATTCGCGGGATTGCATTGGAAATATTTCGGTCCTACCTTACCTATTGAACCCAATGCGTTAGAATAGGTAATTACACGAGTTCAAAAGCTACTCTCTCCTTGGCGTACCGCAGGGCAGCGTTCTTGGACCTACGCTTTTCTTGTTTTACATCAACATCTTGTGGTTGAAAAACCTACCCAACTGTAATATTGTTACATATGCTGATGATACTGCATTGATTGTGCATCGAAAGAAGCTCAATACTATACAGAGAGAGCTCTTAAAGAAATAATGACTTGGCTTAATGATAACCTTGAATGAATTGGAATTTGAATGTCGATAAGACAAAGTATATTACCTTTTCTCACCGCAATAATACCCAAACTCCGTTGGATTTTGCAGTTACTGCACATATTTGTGACCTCCTAAAATATCTTGGTCTCATAATAGACAGTTCTCTGAAATGGACAACGCATGTGGAACAGTTGACTGTCCGCATTAGAATAGGGAAACATTGCTCTGCGTTTACTTTGCCCTTGCTCAGAGCTTGCTTCAATATTGTGTTGTTTTCTGGGGCGATATAGGAAAGACTGTCTTACTTCCTTTAGAGCGTGCCCAAAGAGCTATCTTGAAGGTCATGCTTGGTCGGCCCCGAAGGTACAGTACTGAACTTTTATATAACGAGTGCCCGGTTCTGACTGTCAGACAGCTTTTTATATTGTCGACCATACTTCGTAAGCATAGAAGCTTAGTATATGTATAAACCCATCCAGAAACGTAATAAGAGTAGTGTTTGTCCATCGATCCCGCATAAAACAGCTCTTGCTAGGCAACAGTATTATGTCATAGGTAATAGTATATATAACAAAGCGAATTAAGCACTTAAAATCTTTCCACTACCTGTCGGTGAGTGCAAGAATATCATTCGTGGCTGGCTCCTTCGATCTGACTATTCTAAAACAGAAGAAATTGTGAATAGTAAAAGTTCATAACCACAGTACACATTCTCATCAACACATCACTCATCACACCGCACCAAACACTTGGATACATGTACTATCGTAGACTTTTTGTTTTATTTTTTTATGTTGTCCTAAATTTTAAACTGTAATAGCTGTAAGTAATTAGTTTTGCATTTTTTAATTTTTTATTCTTAAACACAATGTAGCTCATGTTCTAAAAAGCACTTTTATAGGGAGGAGGAAGACGCTGTCGACTGTAACACAGTACATACTAGTACAGTCGCCAACGTATCTTTTAATATAATCGCATATTTAATTTTTCTTTAATTATTAATGTTCACCTAGGTTAAGAGATATTTGTATAACTGGAAATGTTGAATAAATTTATTATTATAATTATATCAACCAATAAGTCTACTATATCTTGTCAAAGTCTTCGAAAAGTTGCTGAAACACCGTTATATTGCCAACCTTAAGCGAAAGGAAAGTGATTCCTGATCATAAATTTGGCTGTAGACATAAACAGTCCACCACAGAACAAGTCCACGAGGAAAAAACAATACTGTTCTTTGGCTTTCCTCGACATCCAATTTATTCCTACTCTGTAAGCTGAAGATGAACCTTTCTGAAATAGTCTTCCAAGTGAAAATAGTAGAAACGAAGTCTAGATTCTACGACATAAGAACTGGAGTTCCTCAGGGTTCAATTTTGGGACCTATTCTGTACACAATTTACACAGCTGACCTACTGCAGGTTGAAGGAGCTATGACAGCAACTTTTGCCGATGACACCGCAAAATCTCGAACAAAAAAAAAACAACTTGTACAATAATATAAAATGTTTAATTTGTCAAATGGATTTAACTTTTATTTTTGTACGGTTTTTTCATTGATTTCTTCTTGCCTCCTATTTTCTTTTTGAACATCTGATTCTTTCTGTCTTTGTTATAAATTCGTTTCTTCATTAAAGACTTCAACTCTCTTCTTTCTTTTTGTATTTCGTTTTCCGGTGCTTTACTGAAGAAAGCTAATCCATCTGAAAGGAAATAGGAATAAAAATTGACGATGAAGTTAGTAGATATATCCTGATGGTGCGACGTTATCCGGATTGAATCAATTGCAGATATCGTTCGGACATTTAGACGGTATGGACAAACGCAAAGTTTGCCGCCCTCAACAATCACACTATATACGAGTAAGTGCTAAATATATCTAAAAGAAGTGGGACATGATTGAACAAAAAGACCGATTTTTGTCGGTAAAATCGGATTGAGAGCCGGTTTTAGACGACTTTGAGCAAACGAAGAGAAACAAAGACTGAAACCAATTTAACATCACAGATGCTTTACTTCTTTAGTTATTGAATTAGGTTTTTCCGAAAGAATCAATACGATGCAAGAGCAAAACTGAGCTCAAAAATTTGAGGCCTCTGCGTGGGATGAGTTATTTTTTTGCCGCTTTGCGCATTTGCTTCACTCGCTTTTCGAAAACGTATCTGTGAGTCATGTTCATGAACAAACGCAGTAAGTTGGAACTGGTCATAATAAGTATCCTAAGTGCTATCCCAGGATATACATACGGATATACTGGTACATCTGACAAAATTTGACCTTTATAATATTAACATGATTTATCTGCTAGAAATGCATATAAGTTGTATCCCCATGAAACATACCTTTAAGACGTGAATCAAACTTTGCGAAGAACAAGTTCTCTTTCCACACTGCTTTAGTTTCAAGGACAGGTGCTGGTTGCTGCTCAGTTTTTACCTCTACATCTGCTTCCTCAGTTTCTGAATCAGATGAATCATACACAAAAGGATTTTTTTCTTTAAGATCAAGAGGATTTTTTACTTTCTTTGCCTTTGGTGCTTCAAGAGGTATGTAATCAGTTTCCTGTTCTTGAGGTCCTAGAATAATGACAATAAGAATTATATTTTCTGGATGTTTAAATAATGACTGCAAAGTAATTCTTGATATTAACTACAAACCATCATCATCATTTTCTTTATTTCCAAACAAACTTCTTAAACTGAAGCTACTAGGTTGTGCAATGGCTTCTTTTAATGCATCACTGACTTTATAAAATTGTTCTTTTGAAACTTCAATTTTTGGTCCTTCAGATTCTGGCTGTACTTCTTTGACATCTTCTTGCTTTTCTTTAGCTTTTTTCTTAGTTTTCTTCACTGGTTCTGGTTTGGATTCAATAGGCGCCAAAAATTTCGCGTGATCAGGTTGTGATGGATCAAAACGTAGCATACTTAGTTTTGGTCTGTGAAATAAATTAATATCAAGTTTTAATTTGAAACACCTTTCTTATGACTTAAGATAGTTAGGATCATAATGTTTATTAAAAGTGATTTGTTAGAAACTCACTCATTCAAATATAATATTCAACTTACTTGCTTTTCTTACTATCATTTTCTGTGTACTTTTGTTTAATAGTAACTCCAAGTACATCTTGTAGTATATTCATTTGTTTCGCCTTCTCATCTGCAGTTCCTAATTCAACTTCTTCATTATTGTAACTTTGCTCCTGATTTGCCTTTTCTTCATCGTCTTCCTCAATGAACCTTTCATCTAAGGTGAAACGTTTATCAGATTTGTATCTTGATTGCAAATCTAAAACCTAATACTTTACATGTAATGCTAAACTACAAATCACGAAATTAGTCCATTAAGATCATAGAAATATTTTGTTTACCTTCTGGCCTTTCTTGCCTTCATATTGTTTTTTTATTTCAAAGTTAAGTTCATCATCAGATTCCTCAGCATCATCATCAAAAAGATTGTTATGATTGTTTTGCTTGTTTGTTTTATTATTATTACTTTCTATTTTTGATGCATACTCTTCTGAATCTGAAAATATTACCTTTTTATTCTGTACTTTATCCTGTAACAATTAAATCTGTTAATAGTTCTTCTTACCATTTAAAATGCAAAACCCCTACCAAAATCTGTGGTTGTTTGAGCAATTTTTTTTTTTAAATTTAACTAAGTAAATTAAGGAATACTTACAACTCCAGTTAAACCACATTTTATAATCATTTTCTTTTCTTTAAATTCTTGTCTCTTCCTTTTCATGGACTCTTGTCTCTTCTTTTCTGCTTCATGCTTCTTTTTGTCTGCTTCAGTTACAATGGACAAGTTTTTGCTATTAGTAGCATCTCCAGCATGATAGTTATTAGTAAAGTTTTGTTTCTCATCTCGAGACTTTTTAGTTTTTAGTTTATTATTTGTGAAACTGCCCATGTCCATAATAACATCTTCTTTGAAATGTTTTCCAACTCTATGGTTATCTTCACTAGCATGGTTCTGCTGTTCAATTTTTCTTTTTCTTGGATTTAATTTGTCACTTAATCTTATAGATGGGGTTATAGTGGGTAATATTTCTTCTAAACTTGTCTGGAAATAATTTTGTCATCACTATAGTAACCAATTATATTTTTAATTCATTTAAAGTTAGGGCATTAATTTTTAATGTATAAGTACTAGCAACAACCCGTGACTACAATTGTTTGGGGTTTAAGTACCTTACTTGGTCTTTTTGGGGCAATGGTATAAAAAAATGTTATCTGTTTTGGAGATGTTCCCTTGGGAATTAAGCCACAATCCCACGGGAAAAAATAAAATTAGGATAATACTCATTATAACACTAGCTTTATTCCGTCAAATTTTGTTCATCCGTTTAGAAGAAGATACCTGAGGGAACATACTTTGAAATTACATTCTGATGAGAAAATGAAGAGTAACAATATTACTCTTAGTAACAACGGCTATCTGTCAGTAAAGATCGGTCTAACTAATTCGAAGATTAGGCAGAACAAACAGACAGCCAGATATAAATTATAGAAAATTCATTTTTGTTCTAAGTGTTGAATATACATAAAAGCAGTAAAAAAAATATTTTGATATTATGCAAACTTATTATTTTTTATTTATTTGGATAAATAATATAATTAAAGTTGTGATATTATTTTACCTTTTCAGCCTCTTTTAACTTTGCCAGTTCTCGTTCTCTTTGCAACCTCTCTAAGAAGCTCTCTCTAGCTCTGGTAACATACAGTCTATTGCCTTTAAAATCTACATTTGAGAAATGTTTGATGCCTGAAACAAAATAGTTCGAGCTGGTCTATCATATTTTGAATGAAGTCAAATTATTGTAAAAGTATATAGTGCACAGATAAGTAACTTTGTTGTGTTTAGCCGCTAGAAACTACGTTAGTCATGAGTGTTCTTGAAAAACTAATTCATCTCTTGGTATCCGTTGGATCGGAGGATCAGAGTTCGTACAGTAACTAAAGACCAAATCGTACTTACAGGATTCGACGCTCGGGTTATCAGCAGACAGTGATACGAAGGCAAACTTCTTACATTCATTACCATCCCCTGGCTTAGATTTTAGGTCTAAGTTTGTTATTTCACCAAAAACAGAAAAAGCTGTGTGAAGATCATTTGTCTCGGTGTTTTCTGGGAGATTTCCCACAAATAACCGCGTTGCTGAAATCATGATAATTATATTTTATTTAAACTTTTTGTATCATTCAAGCATTTTGATTTTTGACATTAAAAATTGAGGTTATCTCAGTCAAGATGTCACGTTCATGCCCTCTATGGTTATGTTGTTTTTTTTTTGAGTAAAAATAGTATCCAAGGAACTCGTTTTTCCGTCTAAAAATCTAATGTTAGATATGGCATTAAGACTACCTTTGAGAATAAATAAATATGGCAGGGAAGTATTTGGCCACGTCGTATACACCAGAATAGGCACCGTGATCGTTCATTTTCTATTATATCTATTTCTGCCGTATCGACACTCGATTATCAGGCCATTCGTCTTCGGTACAACGTATGTATGTACAACAAATGGAGCTAAACGCAAAATAATCGTTCGCTTGCCTTGAGTAATCTTCCCTACTGCTATTAAACGTAGTGCTTATATTCTCTATGACTGCTATCTAAACATCCGATGATGTTTAATGAGTTATTTTGTTCGTTTTCATTCGCTTTGTTTGAATAGTATGGTCCATCTCGCAAGACCCACCTACGGCCTAGGTAACCGTTTACAAATAACTAACCAATGAGAATATAAGCACTACGTTTATATCTAACTTCGGATCCAACCAGGCTTTTTTCCATCCAGTATAGGTACAGTCAACCACACGATACGACAAATTGGTCAATCAACACCTATCATCTTTAGTCTTCTTGACGTAGTGCTGAAATAAATCGCAAAATCATAGAGTAAAAATAGACAAGAAGTTTTATTTATCAAAAAGAAAAACCTTTTTAAATTGTCTGTGGTACTACTTTGTCTATGATAACACGGAAAGAACACGACTAGGTAGCGTTTTTGGACAAAAATCTAACGTTTTTGATTACTTTGCTTGATCATATAAGATAAATTGAAGAATATTTAAGTCCAAGATCTCGTTAATTGAAGGTAAGTCATATAATTAACAATATAATTGCAGAAAGGGTGTGCCGAAAACTTTCATCATGCGGCGCTACAGATTTTTGATGAGTCGTCTCGTCCCCTGTCATATTATTATCACCACATCCGTTGTAGCGGACGTTTACTGTTATTTTCTATATTTAAAGTTCGTTAGCATTCAGGAACTACTTAAACAGGTGTTTTGTGAGTGTTTTAATACATCTTGGGGTGTTTTGTCGGGAGATCGTTACGGATATACGACGACCTATTTTTAGATCGGCTTTCTTTTTTCTGAAATGCATCGCTGTCGATTTTATGCCGGTCTTATGGCGATCTATAATGTTTGTTGATATTACATTTTAGACGAAAGTATTGGAGTAAGATGGCAGTGAACGTATATTCAACGAACGTGACTTCCGAGAATTTATCTCGACATGATATGTTGGCGTGGGTAAACGACTGCCTGCAGTCAAATTTCGCCAAGATCGAGGAGCTGTGCACAGGCGCCGCGTATTGTCAGTTCATGGACATGTTGTTCCCAAACAGTGTGCCTATGAAAAGAATTAAGTTCAAAACAAACCTAGAACATGAATACATACAAAATTTCAAAATTCTACAAGCTGCTTTCAAAAAAATGGGAGTTGATAAGGTAATGTTTTCATATCTAGTCGGTTTTAAATATGTAACTAAAGATATTACTCTTTTCAGTTCATTTGTTAGCTAAGTTCTGTAGTAAGTGTTGTTCATTTTGTTTAGTACCCAAAATTATTTTCTGTTGTGAGCTAAGTCTAGCTGAAAGAGGCACATTCAATTTTAGTGTGCTTGCACAATTTAAAGTCACTAGTAGTATTAAGTTT
Source organism: Leucania comma (assembly GCA_958295575.1). Taxonomy (NCBI): domain Eukaryota; kingdom Metazoa; phylum Arthropoda; class Insecta; order Lepidoptera; family Noctuidae; genus Leucania; species Leucania comma. The sequence goes on along the minus strand of OY282480.1, from coordinate 10,866,274 downwards.
AAAGAATATGCTATATTTTTGACAAAAACGCTGCTAAGTTTATTATAAAACAATTTTCAATAAAATATAAAAAATACTAGAAATTTGTAAATGACACTAAGAATCTATAACCATGAAGAACAAAATAACTCAACCACTTTTTCCTGAAAAAATGATGTGCTGTAATATTACAGTTTATGACACATCAATGGTACAGGGTTAAATTAAGTAAGTTATCAATTTAAAACTATCGATGTGAGTATTGATAACAAAACAAAAAAAAATCTTTTCCTGTTGCTAAACTACCAGAAAATCATCATATAATTAGCTGTAGTTTAATGTAATTAAGAGTGTATGTTTTGTTTTATGATCACAAGATACTGATACCCATCATACCTGCTGAGTTTGGCGAACTCATTTAATTTCACCCTGTATACTTTATAGGTAATACCAGTGGACAAGCTGATAAAAGGAAGGTTCCAAGACAATTTTGAGTTCTTACAGTGGTTTAAAAAGTTTTTTGATGCCAATTATGATGGAAGGGAATATGATGCTTTTGATGCGCGTGGCGGCATCACAATCGGGTCAGGGGCATGTGAATCCGGAGTGCCTTTATGTGGTGCAGTACAGGTGGCACCACCGCCACCCCGGGCTGCTCGTCGCCCTGCTCCCATGCACCACTCTGGCAGTATGCATCAGCCAATCAAATAATGCACCCCAGTTAAACCAAACCACACTTAGTAACATAGCTTGTGGCTTATTAATGTTACAATCCTACATAATAATGCTAAGTATAAGTACACCACATAAGTGTTTCCATGTGTGGTTGTCTGTACATGTCTTGTTTAGTTATAGACTTGGCTGGTAGCGGCACCTTTCATAGCATTGTGATTCTTTTTATTTTACTTTCACTTTTTTCTTTTGTAGATAGTACCCATTGACAGACTGGTGAAGGGTCGTTTCCAAGACAATTTTGAATTTTTGCAATGGTTCAAGAAGTTCTTTGATGCCAACTATGGAGGCACGGAATATGACGCGGTGGCGCAACGTGAGGGTCTGCCCATGGGGCACGGGGGCGCCGCAGCCCCGCGGGTCGCGGCCGCCGTACCCAAGAAACCGACGGCGCCTGTTGCCAAAGTTGCAGCTAGACCCCAATCCAGTACTATTTTATTTTCTTTTTAAATGTTGATTTGTGTTATTAACTTGGCTTTTTAATGAGTTGCATAGAGAATTAAAGAGCCCAATTTTAACAATTATGTCAATTATATTATTACTATTTTTTATAAAATTATTTGGAAACATTTCCCTATATAAGTAAATTATATTGCGCCACTATTGTGTCCGAAAAAACATAAAGAACAATAAGTCAAATGTACATAATGTATAATATTATAGCATCTCTATTACACTTTACTAACATCATATATGCACAGTTCAACATTATTCATATAATAATGCATGCTATCACTCATTATTATGTGCACCGTTTTATTATCATAATAAGCATACGCAACATACATTATATTGCTTGTTTTAATTTGTATTATGTTTATTCCTCATCATATCTATGGTTTATCATGATTACGTCACTACAGGAATATTATTTATACATTTACCTCCATTTGTGTTGTTGCTTATGGAAATGGTTCTGAAATATTATTATTTTAATTGCTTGATAATTTTACAGCTGTTTAAATATTCATATAAAAAAATAATATATTCAAAATATGTTACAAAGAAAATTTCTATGTAGTTGTTTGACTGATTAATATAGATGCAATGATATTTATATTTTACAGTTGGAAAAGCAAATAGCACAGTCAGGTCTCCCCCAGTTAATTTATCTAGAATAAATCAAAGTGCTAAGGGAGATACGAAAGTTATTGACGAGTTAAATCATCAGGTATTGCAACATTTTAACTTAATGTATTTTTTTTGTTTCATTAAGTATTTCCAGCACTCTGATGTATTGAATTTCTTTTAATGCAGATAAATGAATTGAAAGCAACAGTTGACGGCCTTGAGAAAGAAAGGGACTTCTATTTTGGCAAGCTCCGGGATATAGAGGTGATCTGTCAAGAAATGGAAGAACAGCAGAATGCTCCAATTGTTCAGAAGATATTGGATATTTTATATGCAACTGAGGTATGGTTGCCATGAGGAAACTGTATAAAATAACTTTTGGACAAATCTTTCCTTGTAATGCTGACTCAATTAATGTGTCTCCATGACACTAACTATAAAATTAAATAATGATTTGTTAAATTCCAAGGCGGGGTCAGACTAGCGTAAGCTTTCCTGCAATTTGAATGCAGAAGCGTAATATCAGTATTAATAGAATTCCTATATATTTAACCTTTTAAATGCCTGCATAGCATCAGCCTTATAATGTTCCCACTGCTGGAACGCAGGCTTTCTCTCTAGGTGAGGGTTGGGCGAAATCACCACGCGGGTCCAGTGCGAATTAATGGTCTGTCACATGTCTTTGAATTTTTGATTCTAAGACATCCTCACGATGTTTTCCTTCACCGTTTTGAGAGCAGTGGTTATGAAATATATTACACAAAGTAATGCGCCTGTCTAGGTTTCAACTCGTAAGTCGGGGCCGTTATCACTTGGCCACCACTGCTTTCTTATAAGGGTGATGCTAACTGCCTGCGTCGGACATAATATATCCGACAAAAACTCGCGTTTATTCCACGAGGGTTGTCGGCGGCGCACACGCCGCCGTCGCCGCCGGGATTCCGATCCCGATTTCCGGCCACCGTAGGAGCGGGCTTGCGGACGGCGGGCAATGGGTAGCTCGCTGTCCGTCCGTCCGGTAACAGACCGATCTGAGCCTAAGTCGTTTACGGCGCGCACTGTTCCCGCACGCCTCAAGGAGTAGTCAGCAAACTGTAGGGGCCCAGTAGGGCCAAGGGTTAGGTGAAAATGAACCCTGGGACCCTGGATCGAAGGCAATGAATGGAACACGGTAGGTTTTTAGTCAGTATGAGTCTGACACTATCTCCCGCCCCACCCAAGGGCGGGATCTGTCATTTAATGATTTTAACTACCATAAAAAAAAAACGGCCAATTACTCGTCAGTTCTTCTGTCGCTAATAGGGATTGAAGAGCTAAGCAACTAAACTCATTGCGTGTGATCAAACAGTATTATAAGAACCGAATTTCGGCGAGTTGGCCTAAGTTATACTAAGCTAGTCTGATCCATCCTTAGTATCCAAGATCCATACTTTTTAAGTATTTTTAACCTTTTAACCGCCTACGTCGGTTATATCCCACAAATATTCTTGCATTTAGGGGCCGTCTCCACGAGCGAGACTCGCGACGAGTCCGCGCTTCTATCGTCGGGTAGCCGACGAACGAGCGCCCGCGTATCGTCGCGACTAGTAACGAAATGGTTGCGTGTCCGCGACGACTCATACGGAATTGCCGCGTTTTTGCGACGAGGCGTTGTGCAATAAGTTTTGCTGAAAGAGTTCAGTTAGGTGTGAGACTAGAGCGAAATTAGTATAGTGTCATAATTTATAGACATGTCTCTATAATAAATCAAAAAATATTTTAGTAGTACTATAAAGTGCAGATCTCTCCCTCACTTCAAGTATAAAATTTTCAATGTCAAATATTGTTTATTGTTTAAAAAACATGCCAATAGGTAACACCAATCAATGCTTGGCAGACAGGCACCGCCTGCGATAAATGTGCTTGAAATAATATCGGCGCGATTCTCTCGCTCGTGGAGATGGCTCCATAATCTGCCGGGATTGCACATCCACGACCAAACAACGATACGATTTCACGAGATAAAGTACCCAGACGCAAACATACGACCCTGGCGAATAGGAGGCGAGAACACTCGTCGGATCAATCCGACGCAAGTGGTTGAAGGGTTAATATCTAAACATAATATGGAACAAAGGGCATATAGGAGTTGGACAAAGTTTTGCACACATTGTGCATATAGTTCCTCAGGCCAACACCAGTCAGTAAACTGAAGCACTCCAAAATCTGTCCCAGGAGTCAAGAAAAAAATTTGTTTTGCTGTGAATTATTTATTTTCGAAAAGTAGCTTAATAATTGTTGTTAGCATAATTGATTACTGACTGAATATTGATTTGCCTGAATATTGATGAAATCTTGGCTGGCTGGACTGATGATTGCCGTTTTGTTTTCATACTTAGTTAGAACCGGACCATGAACAACTCGGCCCATCGCAGGCCACTGAACAATGAGAGAACTTGGTTAGAGCATGCTAAATGGAAAGTAAGAAGCGAATTGATCCTTTCACTAATTAATCTGTTGTGTTCTTCAAGGATGGATTCGCGCCTCCCGAGGAATTAGACGGCGACAACCCACACCCGCCGGAGGAAGACGAATATTGAAACATCAATGTATCTACGCGTATCATAATGCTCTTTGTATATTACATATTATATCAAATCGAAATTATCTCGCTTTACAATCATCGACAGTATCGACTGCTTAGTATTTCACAGCCAATGAGTCGTAATTGAATCATGTAGGTTAAATTTTCGAAAATAGTGGCCCTAAAATTGCTTTAGAGTGGCTAATGTTATCAAATACCTACCTACACACTAGATGTAAAATGTATAATAAATATGTTACTGAAAAAGCTTGTACTCTGTTACAACTTCTTGATGTAAACATGCAATATTAATTTGTAGGTTATTATTTTTCGAGAGTTGAGTAAATATGTTTACACTCGTTCATGTGTGTCGTCCTATAGAATGTTTTATCAAGTATTATTGTGTGTATTAGCGTTTTACCCGTCTCGCATTTTTATCAGAATGTTTATTTTGTCGTCATGTACACGCTCTGCAATTCATTGTTATACATATTCACGTGGCTGTGTCATATCTAAGTGCATTCCTTAACACTGGGAGCATAGTTTCTTGACGGAATTTTTATTTCTAATTCGGTACGCTCTTCCTATGAAGTACTCTGTTCATTATGTAACTTTAAAGCTGTATGGTATGAAGTTTGACTGTGGAATGGAAGGAAAGCTATCCTCGACATCATTTTTGGGCCATTTGTGCCTATGTAAATGTGCATTTAATAGGTTGTTAAATTATTGGAAGAGATTTACTGTTAATTGTTTAATTCTGTTATAGTAATGACGCAGTTGAGTAAAATTATAACATTCGGTTCTAAATTATTATATCATTTTTATACAATTTGAATAACAAGTGAATAAGTATTAGATCTGAAAAAACTCACAAAATTAAACTTTTGATAATAATCATTAAAAAGTTCCAGGTATAGTACGATTCAAACTTAATGGCGGCTCGAAACCCGAGAAGTCGCTGCGCAGTAACAAATCGTGTGAGAGCGAGGGTGAAGGTGTGGTACTGCGCAGCGAGCAGTGCCCTACACAACCGCCAAAAAGTTTGACGCTTACTGTATGTGATATTTACATGACCATGATTTAGTTTAGGTTAATGAAAATACAAGACTTGAACTTGAATTTTGCTCTATTATAACTAACTTTAAGAAGTATACTAATACATTATAATTCAACATACTTTTGTTTAGTAGATTGTTACATCAATTAGACGCGTCGAGGAAACTAACGACTTGTTGGCGTAAAAAAAGATGTTATTTGCTGGTTAAGATAAATAGATAATTAATTTATTTACTTTAGCATTCATAAATTGCCTTAACAGCAGATTATTAATTGCCTCTGGTTTTCAGATTGTGAATGTCTTATCGAATAAAATAATAACTTTATTAAAACATGTTTTCTCATTTCATTTACTGTCTATACGGCTGCTCTACGGAAAAACAAAGTAACTATAGTTAATAAAATTTTACAGGAGAAGCAAAAAACGGAAAAATCTTTACTTAAAATGTGGTTTTGATTGTTACAATCATTTTTTTAAATCAAATCGTGAAATTATGTATAATATATTTTAAAGTGACTGTCAATAGATTTTTTTTTTTTACTTTTATTACATTTACTTTTTCATAGTATAATTTATTTTTTTACAATACAACAACCACGGAACACAGAAAGAACCTGGAAATAGTAAGTAGGCGTGGCACTGTCGCCGCTAGTCAGTACTGCAATACGCATTTGCTGTTCTAGCGCTCTCATTCGCAAACTAGACTACGTCTACATACAATTTACATAAAATAATAATATTAAAATGCCTTATTGTGCCATTCAGGACTGTAAAAACCATAGTCGGACTAAAAATCTAACTCATGGAGGTGTATCATACCACCGGTAAGTATTATTCGAAAATAAAATTTCGCCAAACATTGCACAAGATATACAAACAAAAATTGTCCTTAACATCATGCAAACAAAGTTGATTTTCTTTTCCTGGTTATTAGCCTTTCGGGAATATTCGCATCTCTACCAATACATTTGACGCTATCCAAATAGTGCGTGACTTTATCTATAAAATCAATCGACATGTATTGCATTGCCTTTTTAAAATAAAAGTATTTATACTTGAGAGTATGAGTATTAAAATACAGATAATTATTAAATTAATAAAGTTAATAAAATAAATATTGTAGAATGATATTGGTGATGTAATTTTAAATAAATCTAGCTAAAGAGCTTGGAACAACATAGGGCGTTTGAATTATACCCTGTCGGCTTCGTCCGATCACACTTTTCGTAACGAATGCATACCTAATTACTTTAATTTCGGAAGTCAATGTCAAAAAATGAAGAAACCAAACCGTAAACACCGACTTCCGCAATCAAAGTTATTTTACATTACTTATTTAGTTTTTTTGAAGTCAGTTGTATTTTTTTGTAAGAGTTTTTTTTTTGTATTTTCAATATTATACACACAATAAAAATAAATTACCTTTTTCACTACGTATTGTTACTAAGTTCTTATTTGTGAAATTGCAATAACCTCTATGAAGTCTGATAGTGCTATCTCATGTATGGCCACGCGCGGTGGCTACATCAATAGGTATTTAATCTAAGCTACTTAAGCTGTGAAAAATGGCGACATTAGGCTGTCTATTGTTGGCAACACTAATCTGTAGTTTGACAATAAACGTAGTGCTTATATTCTCTTTGTTTGACAATTTGAAGAGTTTTTGGCGGGATTACAGTGAAGTTCAGTAGCTGTTTTAGTTATTCGCAAATTGATTCCTAGTGGATATTATGATGTAAAATTGGTGTAGTTTTGTATCTCAAGTATCTGTGCAACTGGACAATATGTGGAATCATTGAAACAGGCGCGATCTCGGTAAAATGGAGCTGAGAAGTTTACCGAGAAGCGTTACTTGATATATTTGCTGCCAAACACTACAAAACAAAAAACATTAGAATGTGTAAATCTTTAATCTAATGGTAAACTAAAGCTTTTACACGGAGACATGGTTTAAAGAACTTAGTATCCAAGCCAAAAATATTAGCAAAAAAAATTGACAATTTGACAAGATGATTTTGACGTGATTATGACTATGACATTACAACACAACATTTACAACCGCGAAACGACGAAATACATACCTAATCAAACCAAACAAAACTTTGAGACAGTAAAGTTTGGACGTACACTAAGTATTTAAATTATGTTATTGTATTATTCAAGAATTGTACGATAAGTGACTCTGTGTTCGTTAGTTCTTTCAGAATTTATGTTGATTACCTTAACACTTTGTTCTATTAATAGTTTCGGAAATTGTTGATAAATTGGGCAGTGCGTAATCTGTTGTTTATATTTATATATTATAATTAATTAAAGTACAATGGCTCAAGACCAAAATGAAGAACGCCTCACTGAAAGTAACTCGAACGTTAATACAATTAGCGAATTGCCGGCAAAAAAATTTGCCATTACGATGGAGTTCCCTTTGTTTCTTGTGATGATGGGAATGTCGCTCTGCGGTAAGTCTCTAATCTATTATTATCTAACATCTATTTGTATACCATTGCGTAAAAACTGACCGTCATATATAAATCGTTTTATAAGTAGATCATACAAGTTATAACAAAAAAATTTTTGTTTATTATTATCTTTTATTGCGTTTCTAATTCGAATACGGTATTGAATGCGGAAATTGCCCCCAACAATATATGTAGAAGTGACTAATGGCTGTTTACATTGTTTCCAGTGTCAAATAAGTTTTGCTCTGCATGTTTTTATGCAATTTGCGCAACTTGTATTTTTTACAATCTTGGTCATGTGTCATAATTCAAATTTAATTTAGTATTATTCCTCAGGATTTATTATAATTTGTAAGAACGGCTTTGGTTTAGTAATAATCTTATACATTGAACCATATGATTGACTAAAAACATAATACAGTAAATATTTAAAAGCTAAGTACAATTTAATTTAATCCAAGGTCATTTTTGATAAGCAATATTGTATGTAGTAAGTAATATTATGCAAACTCATATGATTAACACATTCTGTTATCAAAAACCATGCCAAATTGAGCTGGTAATTGTAAAGACAATTAGTAAGTTAATTATTCTGTTATCCATTTCTGGAATCATTTGCCTGGGAATGAAGTTTTATTTACTTTACATCATACAAAAAACTTAAAAGCATAAAATTGACTTTAAAATTATACAGATTAAGTACAGACAACCACAAGAAAGTTATCATAATAAATCCTTGTAATATTCACTATGAAAGTAGAAAATGTTTTAAATAAATAAAAGGATGTTGTCCAAGTAAATTCCTATTTAAACACATCAAGATGCTATAATATTTTTTTATCATTTGAATAAATATTTTCAAATTTAATCAATATAATATGTTCTATCATTATACACAATGTTTTAAGGATCTACATGGGAAATTATTTTCTGTATGTAAGTTCCTTGTACAAAAACCATTACAAAATTCATAGTAATTCAAATTTATATGAAATATTTAAATCTAACAAAATTAAATCAGAGGGTGTTTCTTTTTCATATTTTTATTTGTCTGATATAAGTTCTTTCTTTTTACAAATTTGATAGCTTATAAGTTTTTTTATTAAAAATGTTGTTGAAACATCTACGGTCCGAACTAAGCGTTTCGCCTCGTCTTTCATACCGCGTACGTCGAGGGACTGGAACAATTTGCCTGCTGCGGTCTTTCCATCCGTTTATAATATGGGTGTCTTCTACGCTAGAGTGAATAGGCTCTTAATAAACTAGTGCAACTCACCATCAACGATTGCATCAATGCTTACCATCAGGTGGGATTGCAATCAAGCACTAGTTTATAACCAATAATAAAAAAAAAAAATGGTTTTCTCTTGTCTAAACTCCTAAATGCTAAAATTACTTAATTTGTTTTTAGGAGCGGCCATAAGTAACATACTACTGTATCGAACATGTGTGCACGCATTACACTACTCTGTGGAAGAATGCAAACCATTTCTGTCTCTGGATAAGAACAACGAGACCCATCGCCTTGAAGCCGAAGTACAGCGGTATGCAACAGTTGTGGGCACCATCAGAAGTATTATAGAGGCGGTGGTGCCCGCCATTTTGTCCTTCTTCTTGGGGGTCTGGTCTGACACTCATGGACGGAAACCGCTGGTTGTTTGGCCGCTTTTTGGTAAGTATCATAGTTTTTGAGCTCATTTTAAGTCATCCAGGTACAATGATCAAACGTAATAAGTAAATAAAAAAGTATTACCGTAATTTCATTTCTATGTATGATGCCGATAATTCGGGTTTTGGACTAAAAAACATTAAAAAATCCGAGCCACGTATATGAATGTTTAGAAAAAATCAAGGACATCTTCATTTAGTAACAGAAGTTATGTATCCGTTCCATATATCCATTATTATGATACCATTGTCTTCAGCTTGAACGCGATCAAATTATGAGTTAAATAAAACCGGTCAAGAGCGCGCAGTAAAGAGATCCGGAAACGATGTAAATGCTTATGTATGCGACATGCGCAACGTTGGCTTTATAGACTGCAACAATTTTATTCCACAGAGAATTTATAAAAAACAAATACAATCAAGTAGTTACAACTTACAAGCCCATGCTTTCATCATCATCATCATCATATCAGACGAAAGACGTCCACTGTTGGACATAGGCCTCCCCAAATGTCGCCACAATGAACAGTCCTGTGCATCTCGCATCCATCGGATTCCCGCAACTCTTGCAAGCTCATGCTTTACAAATATGTATTAAAAAATCGCTTAGAAACATCATAATCTAATATTATGGGATTCCATCGTATCCAACACACTTAGGTGCATTGAGACTTTTTATTCTTAGCTTACAGCGTAGGGAATGGCAGGCAGCCTTTATTTTTCGGTGAGAAATCTTCAAATAATTTTTCCTGCTCTGGTTGGATTGAGAGGGATTGTCAGAATTTTAATTAAAACCTACTGGTTTCTTCAGTTGCCCAATTATTAGATTTCCTTGTGCAAATGAACAATGTAACTTTATCTGGACACTAGCAATTCTAAAAATAAAAGGTGTTTCATAAATAAAATTATATATTTGCATAGGTGTGCAACGTAATTCGCGACAAGATTTTTTATATCATATAAATTGTATAATGTGATAAATTTATATCTCTGGTTTTTAGAGCATCTAAATAAAAGCTTGTTTTTGATCACGTTTGTTTTTTAAATATTAATGAATTTTAATACCGGACTTGCATTTTAAAACCATTTAAAAGTTGAAAGTCCTAATTATTACCTGTTTTATATAAAATGTTGTTTTGTGGATAAATAATTGCGTAAATCTTTTATATTGGGACATAATTTCTGCCAAAGCTTTATTTAAATTACCTACTACTACTAGGTGTTCTTCTTTTTGGTTTGCCTTTACACGACATCAGGTTTAAAGATTTTAAGGCCAAGTTGTACCAACTCATTTTGAACTTTTTTGAATCTCTGGAAATCCACAAATAATAAAAAATAAAGAAAACACCAAAAAAAATATTTTATTGAAATTGGCCCTTGACCAACCGGTAAAATCAAAATATGATGTAAAATAGTTGTCTCGATAAAAAGAATCGCGAATCTGACCCTAACTTACGATTTCAAACATTTATCTACGAGATTACGTCACGGCAATATTTGAAAGTTACATAACATATTAAGATTGTTTTTTTAAATGGGTCTGGCAAAAACAAAAATCTTTAATAGTTAGTATAGTTACTATATTTTTATAATAAAAAATAAAATCGCTGTCACGGGGTCGCGATATCGACGCCGCCCCGCGCAAGGAGACGTCATTGGATGATTATCCCACCTAAAAAAAAGACCCGAACGGATTCGGTAAATTTATAACGTCGTAATGGACAGACAGATATCACATATCAGTTCCAAAGCTTGTGTGGCTACTAAAACCAAATGCTACTTTGATATCAAGTTGCAGCAACAAGTCATTAGTCCCTGCTCTGATTGCGAACCACCAGAGTAGGTACTTAATGCATAATAATTATCTAATTCGTTTTATGAACTGCGCATAATTGAAAATTATTTATCTGTTTTAGTGCTGAGTAACACACACGGTGCAGGCATATCAAACATAAACACACGCACGCTCACATGTTGTTGAAATGTACGCCAAATTGCACTTAAAATCGTAGGAAACTCATTACGATTTCATAAAATAAAAAAGTTCTAAGAGTACCTAGTCAGTTTTATACAAAATTAAACAAGATTCAAACCCGTGAACAAAAGCCGGGTATTCGGTGCTCAAAAATATAAGCATAGCATAGCATAATAAACTTTTTTAAATTTTTTCACTGCTGGGACTCAGGCCTTGTCTCTAATGTGCGATAATCCACCACGCTGGCCCAGCGCATGTTCGGTGTTGGTTATCTTCGATTTTTTGCTTCTAGGGCATGTCGGTTTCCTCACGGTATTTTCGTTCGCCGTTTTGTGAGCAGTGATAATGAAATAAATTATACAAATTAAAGTAATACGCCTGGCTGGGTTTGAACCCGCGACCTATAACTCGTAAGTCAGGGCCGTTACCACTCGGCCACCACTGCTCTCATAAATAGCTGTCATGCAATGAGGATAAGATCAAAATTCACAAATTCCCACAGTTATCGAAATAATAAAAAGGAATCCGTAATTCGAGTTGAAAATGCAAAACAATGCATTAAGTAGGTTAATGATAGCAAAAATTAAATACGGTGTTATCAAATTGTCAGTCAGGCAAAGGAAATGGTCACGCACGCCACAATCGCGGCTGTTAGTCTTTTTGGATACACCACGTCATCCTCACTTTCCGACTAACGCAAATCCTCACTGGGCATGGCCAGTTCAGAAGGTTCCTCGTCTCAGATTCCCTCATGTCAAATAAACTGACGAAAATCACGTTAAATATTATAATAATCGTTATTCTTACTCTACTGAAACAAACTTGAAATTATTTAGTTGTTCTTTATTCGAAATAAGGGATTTTTGTAGTTTTTGTCTTATCGTGAATTTGATGGGCATTCCCCTTTAAATTTTACGGGTTACGATACGACCCCACTCCTATAGTAGTACCTATTGCTGGAAAGGCCCCACGGCGTCGTCACCTTCCGCTTGGCGCAGGTGCTTACCGAACACGGCAAGTTCTCTAAGTACCTGTACAAGATTCGTGCGGAGACGACGCCCGGATGTCGCCACTGTGCGGAGCGTCTGGAGGACACGGTGGAGCACACAGTCGAGGTGTGCCCCGCTTGGGAAGAGCATCGTCGTGTCCTTGTGGGGGCGATAGGCGGAAGCGATCTCTCGCGCCGGGGTTTGGTTCAAGCCATGCTCCGGAGCGAGGAGGAGTGCCAGGCGGTCGCCTCCTTCTGCGAAGCAGTAATGCTTGCAAAGGAGGAGGCCGACCGCATCAGGCAACGGCGTATACGCCGCCGCCGCCGCCGGGATTCCGATCCCGATTTCCGGGCACCGTAGGCGCGGGCTCGCGGACGGCGGGCAATGGGTAGCTCGCTGTCCGTCCGTCCGGTAACAGACCGGTCCGAGCTCAAGTCGTTTACGGCGCGCACTGTTCCCGCGCGCCTCAAGGAGTTGTCAGCAAACTGTAGGGGCCTACTGGGGTCAAAGGGTATGTGAAAATGGCACCCGGGGCCCTGGGACCAAGGCAAAGAATGGAACGGGGTAGGTTTTTAGTCAGTAAGAGTCTGACACTACTTCCCGCTCCACCCAAGGGCGGGATTTGTCATTGGATGATTTTACCTACCATAAAAAAAAAAATAGTAGTACCTATTAGCCACTATAATAGCATAGCTACAGGTTACAAAAATCGCAATGTCGAAAAAAAAAAGCTGTCTCTTAGTTAACCTTTATGTATTTCTATTTCTAACTCTAATAGTTTTTCTTATTTGATATTTAATTTATGCCATTTGTAATTTTCAATGATAGGACGTCCTATTTTTGGAGCTACCGCTACTGTAGGGTTCTGTACCAAAATTTTATAATAAGAAACCCTGGGCCACACCAAGAGTTCCTTGCCTGTTATCCACCACAGCTACTAATCTAATGTTATCGAATTGACTTGAAGAAGAAAGAAAAAATTGGTTATTAGGTACTTTTTTTGCGATACTTATAAACCGAAATGGGTTTTTTTTTATTATTATTAATGATAGGTTCGCGCTTGACCGCTATCTCACCTGATGGAAAGCGACGATGCGGTCGACGATGGAGCGCGCTTACCTAGAAGAAACCAATCACATTCATTCGTTTGACTTGAAATTCAAGTTTTGTATTGATATTGTTTTGTATCTGCTATTAAATTACAAAATATTCGAATTTTTATTTTTATTCGTAACGCACCTAACACATAATTTTTGACTTACATTAAAATGTGACTTGTGATTAAAATGTCATTAAAATAACGACTGCCCTTTTTACCGAAGATTGGGTGAACGAAACAACGACTCTAACTTAGATTTCTAGTTAAAAGCTATAAACCCAGCCACTATAAACCTTTTATAAAACACTGAACAACGAGGTCGTAAAGATTGTTTAAGTAAATACTAAAATATAAGGTGTACGAACCCTAGACTAGATTGGTGAGTCCACTTAGCCTGTTTTTTTTATTGGATTCTAGATCTTGCTGACCTTGTACTCTACTCCTCTAACAACGTGATTGCATTCTGCAATCTAAAAACACAGACACAATTTAATTCTAAGTAGGTACTATATTTCTATAGTTTAAATTGCATCTTTAGCCTACGTCAAATTTAAGACTATACACCGTAAAATTTTAGTAGTTTTAATCCCGTGGAGGGTCGATTCGGTACATGAAACCCTATCGATTTGTAAAGATAAAAATGAAAAATTAAGTAGTTTTTTTTAAACTCGAAGTAATTTACGCATGTACGAAATTGATTTTTTTTAAGTAAACGTCAGCTGATCGAGGCCAATGAACTGTAGGTAGTTAGTACGCAACGACCGACAACTCCCTATAATGTCATTGACTCGTTTACTTAAAGAAATTAATTTCGTACATGCGTATCGAGTTTTAGAAAAAAAGTACTTTATTTTTTAATTTTATCTTTATAAATAGTGTTTCATGTACTCGATCCTCTACGGGATTAAAACGACCAAAATTTAACGGTGTATAACCTTCTCTGTGGTTTTTGCACTGTAAAAACAACAAAATATTGCTGGAATAACCTAACATTATTAAATTATAATTGTGGTTAAATAAATTCTATTGTTCTGTCATTTTCATACTTAATACAGCATAAATATTGTAAGTACCTACAACAATCAATAACAATTCAATCTGTGAGTCACAGTCGGTCTCCTATCTGACCTAAATATCCTGTTTAAATCATCTGCAATTCAAAACCATACTAAACTAAAATCGTGCTTCGTGATTCCCCGCAGTTAAAAATTGATTCTAGTCAAGTACATACAGGCCTGGTTATGTTCGTTCGTACAAAGCACAATGATGATGATGATGCCATCTAGCCGATTTCGGCCACAGCGACCGCAATCTTTGGCTCCTCATGGTTGTTGTGAGCTCAGATGTGCTGCCCTGTCGTGTGCTCTCATGTGACTTGCATATCCAACTTTGGCCGAAAAACTCCGAGCACAAAGCGGACATGTCAGAACACCATTAACAACATTATAAAATATAGTTGCTGGTGGTCTAGCCTTGAGGTCGTCGCGTTTCTGGTCTAATTCCAACCTCCTTTTATTTTCAAAGGCCTGTACGTGCCGCTGTACACAACGTCTCCACTCAGGCCGATCTTTTGCCTGGGTCTCCCAAGTCGAGGAGTCAATTTCGCATCTCTTCATGTGTCTATTCTGAACATCCTTGAAACGTAGAAACTGTCCACCACGATTTCGTTTTCCTTGCTGGAGTTCAGAATAGAAGATACGTTTCGCTAGCCTCTGTTCAGGAATCCTAGAGACATGCCCACACCACCTGAGCTGCCGTCTCATCAGGTAGGCCTCAATGCCCAGGACTTTGGCTTTCCTTAGGACGTTTGTGTTTCTAACACGATCAGACCATCTGAAAGAACAATACATATATAATAATAATAATAATCACCCCATCGCTGTTTCTCTACGTTGACGTCGTGGTCAACGTAGAGAAACAGCGAAGGTGCTGGTAGGGATCTTGACCGTACTTCCGGGATTGTCCTGATAGCCGTGGTATACCTCTCCACTCCTCAAGCACCTCAGGATATGTTGCCCTCTTGTTGCTACGTCACTTCGTGCTAGTGGCCGTTTTTGGGGGCCCATTTATTGAGTGTGCAAGTCACCCCCTGCCTGTTCACCGATGGACATTAATAATATTGTTTAGGCAGGGGCCATAGTTAGTTTTCACATAGTTCCTAGCAACCAGTCCACTTAAGACTCAAAAAACCATAGCCCTATTGTCTATTTTCCATATTTCACAATAGTTTTCACCAACCGGGGGTTGTCCTTGGATGCACTAAGCATAGTGTGCACAGGGACAATCGTCGGTTGGCATCACATTCCATTAAAAGTATCAAAAGGGCCTCTGTGAGTTGAGCTCGGCTCCTCGTACGCCTTCCAAAGGACCAAGACTTTAGTTAGGGTCCTGTAATATATTGACACATAAAAATAATAATAATAATTTTTAATATTTAAAAATGTAATTTATATGTCTCTACCGATATCTATGGTCTATACTATGAATGACAAATACTAGGTCGATGTGCACAAAAAGTACAGTGAATTAAAGGTCACACAGATTAAGAAATCCCTGACTTCAAAACTAGTAAATCCTGTGATTTGGTGTCGGGTGTTGAGTGTTCATTATTACAGCCAACTATTATAATTTTAGGTATGACGATATCTTCAGGGCTGGTGGTCGTCTACAGTATGATGGACAGTTTGGGTCCCTGGTGGTTCATTTTGACTGCTATCCCGTACTCCCTTACTGGGGGATTTACAATATTTTTTACTGGTGCATTTTGTTACTTGAGTGACATCACCGCATCTGAGAATAGATCTATTAGGTAATAAAAATATAACTAAGCAGAAATTAACTGTGGGAGCGTTATATTTAATATTACTTATGTTCCAGGATGACCATAATGGAGGCCTCCGTGGGGTTAGGAAGTGTAGTAGGATCCCTGCTGAGCTCTCATGTCCTGAGACTGGTTGGAAATGTGTATCTACTGTTGATAGCCACGACGCTAAACGTAATAGCATACGTTTTCACTAATGTATGTTTAAGGGAATCATTGGCCGGGGCAATAGAGGTAGGTAATTTTTTATTAGTACCTATGCTTTTTTGCCATTCATACATATTCAGTCTGAGGATGCGACAGAGAGGGACGTGCCCGATAATTAGAACGAAAATAAACAAAGAGTTTATTTATTTAAATAAACTAAATAAAAAGTTACTAATAAATAAAAGTTACAGGGGGCTAGAGGAGTAGGCACCTACAGTAGCGATGCTCGTGAGTACTGAAATCTTCTAGCATAGCACCCATTAAGTCAGCGCTACTAATTGGTACACTATCAATCACACTAATATTATAAAGGCAATTTATAGTTTGTGAGTGAGTGTATGTTTATTATTTCTTGACGTTCGAACGGCTGAACTGATTTCGATGAAATTTGGTGCACGGGAGACCATGTTTTAAAATGGTTGTTATACCCAAACCCTTGTTTGGTATAACAACGTTTTGTCGAAAATCGCTCCGTCTAATTTTAGTTACAATAAAGTCATTTCGAATATCAATTGATCGAATAATTAATTGGTAGATTTTTATTTAGCATATTTTATTTCTTTGAAATAATTTCATTTGACCGAATTTTCAAATGCACTAATTTTATTTAAACTAATGTTTCACTAGACTAATAATGATTTAGTCGAAAGATCGTATCGAATATTCAGTTAATTAATAATTCGTTTCCTTTCATTGTCTATAAACTAACATTGTTCCTTCAGCTACGGAATTCATTAATAATTATTTATTACGACACGCCGCGCGCCGTACTTCTAACGCTTTGAGTATTAAACCAAATTCTAACGCCATCTAGTAGATGTAAGTGGAACATTATTGAGATTTACTATGTCGTAAATATGAAGGTATTACTAAGAAAAATGCATCATACAGGTAGTCATTGTTGTGCAATAGAATGATTTGTGTCTCAAGTCATAACTAAGTAAACATTGTATATTTTATTTATTATTGTGTTAAATTGTTAATTCGAGGTAAATAAAACTGTTTCGAAATGTGCAGCATATTCCTAAGAAAGAGAGGTGGAATGAAGCTAAATATAGATGCAAGCAGGCATGCAACATGTAAGCAGGCATGCAACGTGCAAGCAGGCATGCAACATGCAAGCAGGCATGCAACATGCAAGCAGGCATGCAGCATGCACGCAGGCAAGCAGCAAGCAAGTAGACATGTAACATGCAAGCAGGCATGCAATATGCAAGCAGGCATGAAACATGCAAGCAGGCATGTAGCATGCAAGCAGGCATACAGCATGTAAACAGGCAAGCAGGGTTGCAAGCAGTCATGCAGCATACAAGCAGGCATACAGCATGCAAACAGGCATGCAGCATACAAGCAGGCATACAGCATGCAAACTGGCATGTAGGGTTGTAAGGAGGCATGCAGCATGCAAGCAGGCATACAACATGCAGCAAGCATTGTTTCTGTCACGGCTCCGGCACTGTACGCACCTGCTCCTCAGCTCGCGGGCCACACCATTCCTCCGCGCCTACGCGGACAAATAAGACTACGTGAAGTCGGTTTTGCAGCGATTCGTTTCTGACACGAAATAGTTTATTCGAAGTATTGAAAATCGGAATGTCGTTTTTTAAGTGTTTGCTTATTAAAAAAAAAAAAAATTTGAATATATTTACAATGTTTTCTTTTCTGCATTACATTACACCAATTGAATATTCGATAAAATACATGTTATACCACCAGAATATTACATCAAATGAACATTGTTGGCGACGAGTGCAATTAAGTGACAGTGATTAAGAAAGACTAAAGTGATTAGAGTGATTTTAAAAAAAAGTAAAGTGATAATTAATAGAGCTCGTAGGGACTCGAACACGCAATTAGTGTATGTGATTTACCGTAAGTACTTCGCAGGTAGCCTAAATTTGTGAATATTAGCTAATTACTTGTCTTAATTAAGTAAATACTTATATGTTTAATTAGGCTAGCTTATTAGACGCACTGACCAATAAGAATTGTAATTGAATCCTAATTAGATTCGTTCTTATAGCCTTTTCAAATAATTTTGTAACAATGACTTTGTTCATAGACAGATGTAAATTCGAACTTATCTTCTTATCTGATAACATAAGCAGTACAAATTATATATTTTAAGATAGCTCGAGACCTCTAGAAGCGATTTAAAGTAAAATCCAGGTGCAATATTGTAATTAGTGATAAGAAACATTGTAAAAACTGTGTAACCGAAAGTAAAAACTATTCTTCAAAGTCCTGTAAAAATCATGGTTCTCGTTAAGGTAAAGTTTGGTAGTACAATAGTAAACCGGTTTTTTCGGTCGTGGTCGTCTCCGGTCCTGAAAGTTTCTCCTTTTTGTGAAGCAAGAATAAACAAGACTGATCAAGATTGCTGGTTTTTATTGGAATCCCCTACAAAATATTGGTCCTTCGAGAGCCGGATTCAAGAAACCGAAGCCTGAAATCTGAAGAGGATCACAGTTCATCATAGAAAATCGTGAAGAACGCAAGGTTTATTCTACGAAAGGCGATTCACAAGCTTCGTCCGTCATATCAACGTGAAGGAACTCCGTTCAACGTGAAAAGAACTACGTGTCGAAGTACTCGAAGCTCAAGAGCAACGTCAAGAATATTTGGTTCGGTGGGTCGACCCTGCCACTACTTGCACCCACCTGAGAAGTACTTAAGCGACGTTGCACCTTGGAAGCCGGGAGCCGTCTACTTGAAGAAAGAATACTGAAGACATCTTGAAGACCCAGTAGCAGCCTAGGTTCAAGATTTGGATTCAAGTAGAAGCTTTTCGAAGACTTCGACTAGGAAGATCACTTGAAGAAGAATTCGATGCTCAAGACTAACGTCGAGAACGTTTGATTCGGTGGTTCGACCGTGTCACTACTTGCGCCCACCTGAGAAGTACTTAAGCGACGTTACATCTTGGAAGCTGGAAGTTTTTCTACTTGAAGAAGGAACATTGAAGACATCTTGAAGATTCCATAGCAGACTAGGACTACGGGAATTGAACTTCAAGACTTTGGACTTCAAGTAGAAGCTTTTCGAAGACTTCAACGAAGTTTATGCTGAGAAGATAGCAAGCACTAAGAAGATTGAGTGTGTTGCCCTTCTTGAAGCCCAGATATGATGACGAGAAGCCGGAAGGGAGATAGTTCAAGATCAGTGACCGAGGAAGAGACCAGTAGTGGCGACACTACGACTACAGGAACGACATCGGGTACCACATCTGAAACAGTTACTGAAGATACCACGACTGCTGAAGAAACGACTGTAGTTGAAGAAGCTGACGTCACACTCATCGAAAGTAAAGGAAACAAGAAGAAGGCAACAAGATCCAACTCCAACAAGAACAGTAAGAAGAAAGAATTGGAAGCAAGGTTGGAACTTGAGAAGCTACAGTTGGAGGAGATCCGATTGAAGACGAAGCTGGCGAATACCAGATTGGAGCTGGCACGCGTTGAAGATGACTCGGACCACAGCGAAGAGGAAGAGGCTGAAGCTGAAGCGGCCGCAGCTAAGGCAACTGCGGCATGGGTGTCGAAGACGAAGAGTGTGGAGCGCAACGAGGGGGAGCCAAGCAACGTCGACCTGCACACCTCGGGAACCGCACCAGCCACATCCAGTCCCACCAACCAGCTGGCTGAAGCTATCATGGAAGCAGTGAAGTCCGCATCAGAGAACAAGGCGTCATCAATCATGCAGCGTGCACCAAAATACGTCAGCGAGTTACATCAATTCGACGGAGACCCTCGAGATTGGATGGCTTTCAAGGCTACTTATGAAGACACGCAAGCTCTCTTCAGCGATATAGAAAATATGGGAAGGCTGAGAAGAGCCATCAGGGGCAAGGCCAAAGAAGCAGTCAAGTCGCTACTCTTCACTCAAGTAGATCCAAGAGAAGTTATGACAGCTTTGGAACGCCGCTTTGGAAGACCTACCTACCTGATTCGAAGCGAAATAGAAAACATAGAGAAGCTTCCCGCCATGTCTGAAGACGCAAGAGAGTTGGTGCGTTATGCCGGGGCAGTATCCAACACCGTCAGCGTGGTGAAGCAAATGAAGAAACAAAGTTACCTACACTCCAGTGACATCTCGAACAGAATTATAGAGAAGATGTGTACTCTAGTACGTTTCAAGTGGTTCGAGTACCGTGCTACCAAAGAAGATGAAGATGAACCAGTGCTACTCAGCCTCATGCACTTCTTCAACAAGATGGTGGACCAATTCGAGATGCATGAATTCATGGGATCCAAAGTGAAGAGAGAAGGCATGAACACTAGATCAAGACCCACCGGTTCTCGAGGCGTGCACACAGCTCGGGCTACGAGGAACTCTGATGAAGAAGGATACACATCGGACGAAGAAGAAGATCGAGAGGGAGAACAGAACTTGAAATCGAAGACAGCTACGGTGTGCTCCTGCAAAGAAGATAGCAAGTCAGAACATAGTACGAAGATCACCTGCCCACAATGCAAGGGTGAACACACGCTCCTGAAATGCAAGAAGTTCAACGAAGCATCAATTCAGGAAAAATGGGAACAAGCCAAGAAGACTGGGACTTGTTTCAAATGCCTAGAAAGAAGACATCGAGGATTCAACTGCAAAGCGAAGCCATGCGGAAAGTGCAAGAAGGGACATCACCTGCTGTTGCATTATGAA
Organism: Leucania comma; assembly: GCA_958295575.1. Classification (NCBI taxonomy): domain Eukaryota; kingdom Metazoa; phylum Arthropoda; class Insecta; order Lepidoptera; family Noctuidae; genus Leucania; species Leucania comma. The sequence goes on along the minus strand of OY282480.1, from coordinate 10,844,995 downwards.
GAAGCAACGAAGCCAAAGGCCCAAGAAGACTCTGCACAAACGATAGCTTCAACGATCAACGCTGCTCGTACAATTTCAAGAGCATACTTGAAGATAATTCCTGTGGAACTGATAGGACCGGAGACGAACGCCTGCGTCTATGCATTACTAGACGAAGGCTCAACAGTAACTCTAATAGAAGACGACATAGTCACGAAGATTGGAGCACAAGGGCCGGAGGAAGACTTACGAATAGAAGGCGTAGGTGGTCACCGGATGAATCAGAAGTCCAAGAAGATAGACGTGAAGATCCGCGGGATGTACGGGCGAAGCACCGAGAAGCTGACCGGCTATTCAGTGAAGAATCTGCATTTGACACCTCAAGAAGTTAACGAAAACGACCTGATGGGATGCGAGCACCTGAAGGAAATAGAAGATCAATTGAAGTATCCCAATGTCAAGCCAACGGTGCTCATAGGACAAGACAACTGGCATCTCATCGTTTCCCAAGAAGTGAAGCATGGCGACCGCAGCAAACCAGTCGCATCAAGAACCCAACTAGGATGGGTACTACATGGAACCCGATCGAGCAGCAACACCCCAGTGAAGATGGTGAACCACATCGTGACACAGCCTAGAGCCAAAGACGACCACCTGGAGAAGTTGATCAAGGATCATTTCGACATTGAGGCACTAGGAATTGCAGCTAAGAAGCCATCGAATGACATCGATCAGCGAGCCCTCGAGGTCCTGGACTCCACTACGAAGAGGCTCTCCAACGGAAGGTTCAGCACGGGGCTCATCTGGAAGACAAAGAACGAGAGCTTACCTGAAAGCAAGACGGCTGCTGTTCGACGCCTGAAGAACCTGGAAAAGAAGTTCCTGAAAGACAAAGACTTAGAAAAGAAATACGAAGAACAAGTAATTAACCTTATCAAAAGTGACTACGCAGAAGAGGTAACAGAAGAAGCCACTTCCAACAGGACTTGGTACCTGCCACACTTTGCTGTCATACACCCGCAGAAAAAGAAGATGAGACTGGTCTTCGACGCTGCAGCGAAGTCAAATGGAAGATCACTCAACGACGCACTACTGGCCGGACCAGACCTGCTACAATCACTGTTTGGCGTCCTGCTCCGTTTCCGGCAAGGTGCAGTAGCAGTAGTTGCAGACATCAAGGAGATGTTCTTGCGCGTGAAGATCAATGAAGAAGACAGAGATAGCCTTCGATTTCTGTGGCGAGACAAGGAATACCGGATGACATCATTGATATTTGGAGCTGCTTGTTCCCCATGTGCAGCAATCTATGTGAAGAATAAGAATGCAGAAGACTTCGAAGAATGTCACCCGGAAGCAGTAGCAGCAATCAAGCGTAACCATTATATGGACGATTACTTGGGAAGCTATGAAGACGTGTCTACGGCTAGAAGAATTGCCAAAGAAGTCGACGAGATCCACAAGAAGGGAGGATTCTACCTAAGAGGCTGGGCAAGCAATCACCCCGAAGCTATTGAAGAATTCCACTCAGAAGACAAAAGCAACTCTGTTCGACTGGGCGAACAAAAAGATCAAGTCGAGAAGACACTGGGGTTGAACTGGAATGTGAAGAAAGACAGTCTACACTTCACGTTAACCCTAAGGAATACTCCAAAGGAAGCCATCGACGGCAGACGCGCTCCCACGAAGCGAGAGGCTACGAGTGCAGTGATGACAGTCTTCGATCCCTTAGGGCTGGCCGCTCCCATCACCATCCAAGGAAAAGTGATGCTTCAGAACCTGTGGAGATCCGGCATAGATTGGGACGAGAACTTACCACCTGCCTGCCAAGAAGAATGGATGAAGTGGCTCGAAGACTTGAAGAAGTTGGAAGGTCTGCACATCCCACGCTGCCTCACGAGAGACACCAACGAGGGGGAGCTGCATACTTTCTGCGATGCCAGCGAAAGGGCCTATGCGTGTGCAGTGTACTGGCGTTCGAAACACCCTCAAGTGGAAGTGAAGCTCCTGGCAGCGAAAGCAAGAGTGTCACCTTTGAAGCCCACCTCGATCCCGAGACTGGAGCTGCAAGCCTGTCTGCTGGGAAGTCGACTCGCGACAAGCACTGAGCAAGAGATGGATCTAAAGGCATCGAAGAGATATTTCTGGAGCGACTCAAGAACTGCGTTAGCATGGATCAGATCGGATCCGAGAAGATACAAACCCTTTGTCGCTCATAGGCTCGCCGAAATAGAAGAGCTGACGAAGCGAACGGAATGGCGATGGGTTCCGACGAAGCACAACGTCTGCGACGATGCCACGAGAGAAGCTCCGAGGGACTTCAACGAGAACCATCGATGGTTCAAAGGGCCGGAATTTCTCTATGAAGAATCCAAGAATTGGCCTGTAGAAGAAAAGAAACCTGCCACGAACACAGGCGAAGAAAAACCTTCGGCCATAACGCTCAGCGTGAGGAAAATACAGCCAATAATCGTACCAGAGCCCTCTCGATTCTCAAGATGGACCAGATTGCTCCACGCAACAGCGAGATTCCTCCAAACCGTGGACGCGTTCAAGAGAAGTTTGATCCACAAGACCAACATCACCAAGAGAATCACGAGAAAGGAGCAAGATCCGGCTCAGAAGAAGATTCAGCACCCGCAAGAGAAGAAACCTCTCAGAACGAAGGAAAAAAGAAAGGACTTGAATCTTCGTGAAAAATCAGCATTATACGTAGAAAAGGCTGAACGACTATTGGTGCAACGAGTCCAAGAGGATAGTTATCCAGAGGAACTGACGACTCTGCGAAATCAGGAAGACTCTCAAGTTTCTAAACTCAAGAACTTCACCATCAAGTTAGAAGATGGACTAATACGACTGTCGACTCGCATTGGAGCGGCAAAATATTTGACGGCTGCATACAAGAACCCCATAATCCTAGATGGACATCACTGGATTACCCAGTTGTTGGTGAAGCACGTCCACGAAAAGTTGAACCATGGGAACCATCAGACCGTGATGAACGAACTTCGGCAGAAGTACTGGATACCTGGACTTCGAAATCTTGTCAAGACCACGGCGAGAACTTGTGGATGGTGCAGAGTACGCAGAAGGACACCACAGCTGGCACCCCAAGGAGACTTGCCAGAAGAGCGGCTGTCCAGAACGAATCCTCCTTTTACGTGCGTGGGTGTCGATTACTTCGGACCACTGCTCGTGACAGTTGGACGTCGCGTGGAAAAGCGATGGGGAGTACTCTTCACTTGTATGACGACAAGAGCGATTCATCTGGAATTGGCGTCGTCACTTACCACCGACTCCATGATTCTGGCCTTAAGAAGAATGATTGCCAGAAGAGGTTCACCGAAGATAATGATGAGTGACAACGGCACCAACTTCATCGGCGCGAATCGTGAGCTGCAAGAAGCGATCCAGTCAGCCACCAACCAGATCGGCATAGTGTGGAGGTTCATACCACCAGGAGCTCCCCACATGGGAGGATCTTGGGAACGACTAGTGCGCACTGTCAAAACTGCGCTCGCAGCTACGCTCCACGAAAGAAGACCCAAAGAAGAAGTTCTGCACACCCTTCTCCTCGAGGCAGAACACATCGTGAACTCACGGCCCCTCTTTTCCGTGAGCACCGACCCACAAGAAGAAGAAGCGCTGACACCCAATCACTTTCTCATTGGGAGGTCCTGCGGAGCCAACCTTTTCGGCTCTTTCGACGACAGGGAGCTGATTGGCACCCCGTCCTGGAAGACGTCTCAGCGCCTGGCCGACCACTTTTGGGCCAGATGGACGCGAGAGTACCTACCTACGCTCTCGCCCCGGTACTACCAGGGTCCCCACTACCGGGATCCCACCGTCGGCGATGTGGTCCTACTAGTGGACCATACCCTGCCACGCTGTTCCTGGCCGCGTGGTGAGATCGTCGCGACATACCCCGGACCTGACGGCAGAACGCGGATAGTCGACGTGCGGACATCAGCGGGCGTTCTACGGCGACCAGCGACGCGACTCGTCGTGATTGTTCCTGTCTCGTCACCCCGAGCGGCTGAGGTGCAACGCACCGAGGGGGAGACTGTTGGCGACGAGTGCAATTAAGTGACAGTGATTAAGAAAGACTAAAGTGATTAGAGTGATTTTAAAAAAAAGTAAAGTGATAATTAATAGAGCTCGTAGGGACTCGAACACGCAATTAGTGTATGTGATTTACCGTAAGTACTTCGCAGGTAGCCTAAATTTGTGAATATTAGCTAATTACTTGTCTTAATTAAGTAAATACTTATATGTTTAATTAGGCTAGCTTATTAGACGCACTGACCAATAAGAATTGTAATTGAATCCTAATTAGATTCGTTCTTATAGCCTTTTCAAATAATTTTGTAACAATGACTTTGTTCATAGACAGATGTAAATTCGAACTTATCTTCTTATCTGATAACATAAGCAGTACAAATTATATATTTTAAGATAGCTCGAGACCTCTAGAAGCGATTTAAAGTAAAATCCAGGTGCAATATTGTAATTAGTGATAAGAAACATTGTAAAAACTGTGTAACCGAAAGTAAAAACTATTCTTCAAAGTCCTGTAAAAATCATGGTTCTCGTTAAGGTAAAGTTTGGTAGTACAATAGTAAACCGGTTTTTTCGGTCGTGGTCGTCTCCGGTCCTGAAAGTTTCTCCTTTTTGTGAAGCAAGAATAAACAAGACTGATCAAGATTGCTGGTTTTTATTGGAATCCCCTACAAACATTATACCTTTGATCAATAGCGCAAATGTTGTTATGGAAATAAATATTCGATGAAATGAAAATTATGTTAATCGATATTATACAAATTGATTACGTTGTTCGAATTAGTAACATTACATCAAAAGTTGTTATACCAAACAAGGGTGAACCTTTTAATATAGCACTAGGATATTTTAAAAATATTCTGGGTGTTTGTTCTCTTGGTATAATTTTCTAAAATCACGCATACGAAGCCGCTAGTGTAATCAAAATTGGTGCCTTTAACAACGAATGACAAAAACGAAAGTATGTTTCATCATTGATAAATCATACTTTCGTTTTGTGCAAGTATGATTCAATAGGTAATAAGTAGATAATATGATATCTTTATGATATGTTGTATCTGACGTGATATTTTATATTTGATATTTTATGTGGACGTGATATGATAAATGCGTGGAGGGGAAATTGAAAAAACAAAAACACGAAGTCATGTGTATCAAATATAATTATAGGGGTTATTCTATGTATGCACTCAATAACGGTGAAGTTAAATTATGAATACTTAAATATAATCAGGGGTGGCCCTCGCTACAGTTGCCATGACTGTAAATAATGAAAATTTTGTAGGTACATAATTGTTATCGCAACGACTTGATAATTTTGATTTTCAGTTTTTGAAATGAATAATGAAACATAATCATATTTTTGCATTTGATAAAATAACAATAACCTACGCAAAAATTCGGACTACGGAACCCTTTCATTGTGCGTGCACTACGTGTGTACGTGTGTGTGGCTATATTAAACCGACTTTTAAAAAGAGGTTCTTTGTTCGGCTGTATGAATTTTTATGTTTGTTCACCGATACCTCGGTCAATTGTGGACCGATTTTTAAAATTATTGTTATGATCGAAAGATTATAGATTGTCCCGAATTGGTCCCATAGAAGTATTGTTTTGTATTTCATATAAATCCAAACAAGAAAAAATTTCTTGTGATTCATCAGTGAAAATACTCATCTTTATTATCAGGCAATGGCGTATGTGCTATCTATACCTAGTGCAGCTGTTTTATTTGGTATTACCGCAATCAGAGATAAGAACTTTTGTTTACAACCGGCGAAGATTTTGTTTGTCTTGCACCAGTATCGTGCATGGCTGTTATTATATGAGAATTACTAATCCACAAACCAACTGTTTTCTTTCAAAAAGAGCCAAGAGTATCGTTGCCAGGCGTCCGGAAAAAGCCTGATTGTTTCAGGCTTTGTGGTTGTCTGTGCGACCAAATGAGACGGTGTCCGGCCTGTCCGGCTTTTGTAAGACTTTTTGAACTTTTTTAGGGTTCCATACCCCAAGGGTAAAAAACGGGACCCTATTACTAAGACTTTGCTGTCTGTCCGTCTGTCTGTCACCAGGCTATATCTCAAGAACCGCGATAGCTAGACAGCTGAAATTTTCTCAAATTATGTATTTATGTTGCTACTATAACAACAGATACTAAAAACAAAATAAAATAAATATTAAAGTATAAATAAATATTAATATATTTATTATTCCCATACAACAAACGCGTTTATTTTTTGCCCTTTTTTGCTGGATATCAATAATGGCAACAGATAGGCACTTGAAATATTCACAAAATACTTAGATGTATTTTTACTTTAATAATAATAATTAAAATAAATATTTAAAGCGGGCTCCCATAAAAAAAACGGCATTTTTTTCAAAGTCAATGGTACGGAACCCTTCGTGCGCAAGTCCCACTCGCACTTGACCGGTTTCTTTTTACATTTTTATTTGATATCGATCCACCCGCGTCACCTTATATCGCTAGCAAGCGAGCGGAGTTAATTCTAGCACGAGTAGTAATCGAAAAAAGCAAATTGCAATACCTAGTATCTACTTTTTATAATTGCTGATAAAGATGATAAAGACTGAGTCATATTGTTTCTAAAATTTTATGGTACTTAGATGATAAATTAGCCTTACTTTAAATTTATAAAAAAAAAGTCGTTTTATACTAAGACTAAAAAGTTAAAGGTCTGGTCTTTTCTCCATTAAAATTTCCGGCCATACTGGCTGGTATGTCTTGTTTTCTTCGATTTTAAGATCTGGCAACCCTAGACACGAGCATCTTGATTGATGGAATTAAAGTCAATAAAGAGCTAGTAATAAAGACTGAACGGGGCCGTTCAAGTATTACGTACGCAGATTTTTGCAAATATTAACCCCCCCCCTCATGCTACGTAAACATTGGTACATGCAGTTTTCAATGTGTTCTGGGTACGTTGTTAATTTATAAGGAGCGGTTAAAGTCTAGAAATAAGGAATAGGCTTGACATAGAAGCTGACTCTAAATCTTTAAGGATATTAGATCTAGATTTTTGTTGCTTTCGTGTGATTTTGGAACATGATATCGTTATCTTAAAAAACTAATCACCATGCAGGCACCCCCGTGCCTGTGCATGTCATCCAAAATTAGCGAAGCAAAGACCCCCCACCCCCTGTAATACTTATGTAATACTTGAATGGCCCCAAAGGCTCTAGATGTTTTTTGATTAGGTTCTTCCCAGCTGAACCATTAGCTGGTTGAGATTCTTATAAAGCTGTAATTTGTATCAGGTAAATATGTAGAGAGATACATTTAAGTGTTATAAAATTGCAGTCGGATTTAGCATTTTTATCTCAAAGCTATTGAAAAATAATATTCCGTTTATTCGTTTATATTTACATACTATTAATATTTTTAAATATTTCTATAGAAAAAAAATATGATTATTATTATATTAGCTGATGACCGCGTGTAAGTAGAATATTGTTCCAACTCCCAAGGTAACATACTCCCGGAGTAAAAAGTATCCTGTATGTGCTGTATCAGACCATGATCTATACGTGAGCCGAATTTCATCTAATTCCATTCAGCCGTTCGAACGTGAAGAAGTAAAACATCCACTATTTCGCCTTTATAATATTGGTGTGAAATGTATTGGTTTTTTTTTAGTGTAGGTATAATATAATTAAGGAAGAACCTAACTAACCATGGGCTACACACGCCGATCTGGGCGCGTCGGTTTTCATACATTTTATATGGTAACTACACTTGTAAGGCATGTTGAGCTTGATACACGCCATGCCACGTCATTCTACGGGTGATTCTTTGAAACTGAGAGAACGTCTCATACTTCATTCATCTGAACTAGCTTTCGTACCTAGGTAGATGTCTATTTTGTGTCATAAGCACTGATCATAAGCCACTGGGCACAAATAATGAGTGCCTTCAATACATTTAGTGATCGGGAAAAACTAATATGCAAATAAAAATATCAAATTATAAAGAAAAAACCAGGCCAGACAAACGAGGCCCTCTCTCGGTTACAAATAATCACCCCTACCTTAGAATAAGTATTAGCACGGTAATATTATCTAGTATTAGGTAGTACAAGTACCCCTACGTACAAATCAGGCGTCTTACACGTGTGCGCCGGTCTAATGTAGTTCTAGCTTCTAGCTTTATGGCAGTGGCGTAACTATAGGGTGGCAAACCTGGCAAAATGCCGCAGGCCCCTGACCGGTGGGGCCCCTGGTCCAAAACGCCTTGAGCTCAGAAGTTAATATACAAATTCAACTAGATTATTAAGATTTATTAAACGTATTCATCAAAAGGATTAATTTCCCGTGGTATTTTGTCAGCCTTACCACTTTATATGTAGATACGTTACTAGATTTTCTTTAATTTTTATAAACTTGTACTGGACTGCAATCCTACTATATTAGAAAACCTGCCGATTACTTAATAATTAGGAATATTTTAGGTGTGTACTTCAGTGATTCATCCAAATTAAATTACAGAGTTGGCGATTTTCCTGGAGCCCCATCCAATGATTTCGCCACGGGCCTCAGATGGTACAGTTACGCCACTGCTTTATGGTCAAGTTTTTGAGGACTTGCCTACGTAAATAGCAATAACGTTGATACCTTTTAGAACGTTGAATGCATTTTCTCTAATCCATTTTTTTTTCTCTTGGTTGCAGGGAAGTATCACATCTGTGTTAGACTTTTTACTAGTCAAAGAAATGTTCCGTGAATGCTTCAAACGACGACCTAACAATGGGCGAGCACAACTGCTTCTCCTAACCATAGCCAACAGTCTGTCAATCTTCATACTCTATGGAGTCTTTAACTTGGAATACTTGTTCACAAGGCAACAGCTTCACTGGGCAATGAAGGAGTACACGCAATTTTCAGCCTTAAGCACGATGATAGGCTTCTTCGGTTCCTTTATAGGCATCGCCTTTTTCCAAAAACTGTTGAGAAGAAGCGACTTGGTCGTTGCTAACTTGGGATTTATAACCAATATCATAGATTATGTTATCAGGACTTTTGCTACAAAAACGTGGCATATGTATCTGGGTAAGTTGTTCATGCAAGTACCTACTTTTGCGAGTAGATTATAATAATAATAATCGGCCTTGTAATGTTCTCACTGCTGGAACTCAGGCCTCCTCTCTAGAAGAAAGAACGGGCCGTACCTAATCCACCACGCACACCCAATGTAGATTGGTGGATGTCTCATGTCTTCGAATTTTTGGTTCGAGGACATTTCAGTTTCCTCACAATGTTTTCGTCCATCGTTTTTTGAGAGCAGTGGTGATGAAATAAGTTACACAAAGTAATGCGCCTGGCTGGGTTTACACCCACAACCTTCAACGTGTAAGTCGGGGCAGTTGCCATCGGCCACTGGGTAAATTATAAAATAACAATAGAAATTAATATCTAATATTTGTAAATGAAGAACATTTAATACTAATGTACTATTATTCGCTTTTGCGGTTTATTCATACCTACTAAATTTGTTTATACATATTTATACCTAATGCTGGCTCGTTTATCATACGACTTAGGACTGTTTTATAGGTACCTAAAATAATGGGATGCATATTGTGGTTGAATATATACATAAACAAGCTAAAATAAAATTATCACAATTTACATTTTGTTATTGTGCCATTCGCGACCGAGAAAAACATAGTATCTAATAGTGAGTGACACAGCATAATATTATTATCAATTATTATCAAATAAATAATCCAATCTGTTTATTATGCTGACAAGGACATAGGTACCTAAGAATAAAACTTGTTTGTTTCTAGTGCGTGATGACTAATAACCTGTCTACTAGTTTTATTTTATTTTGATGTTTATTTCTATCGAATATTGGTATTGTAGATAAATATTATTAGAGATCGACCAAAGTTTTGGTTTCGGCCAAAGTAATCTGGTTTCGTCCAAATAGGAGCCGAATATTCGTCTCGACCGAAACTATCGTTTTTGAGCTGACGGCTGTGGTAGCTAAAAACTGACTGACTCATTCGTCTATAAAAAGTTACAATTTTTATGTAATCGTTGATTAAGCTAATAATAAATAATAATATCCCTATTACTACCACAACCAGTTTCGGTTACGGCCGAAACTGGAAAATGGGCCGAACATACGGTTTCGGCTGCAAATCGTGTTGCGGTTTTATCACTAGATATTATAGCATAATTTTTTTCATTTTCAGGTGCCTCCGTAGGGGCATTGAGAGGACTAACAGCGCCTCTTATCAGATCATTCCTGACAAAAATTCTGCCTGTTGTGGACATAGCTAAAGTGTTTGCCTTGATGTCAGCGATCGAAGGCTTATGTCCACTGGTCGCACCTTTGATATACAATTCGCTGTACCAGGTTACCGTGGCAGTACTCCCAGGATCAATTTATATCCTCAGCAGTGCAGTTACTGCAATCTGCGTCGTGAGTTTGACGTAAGTAAAAAATCATTAGTCCCGCCATTACGATTTCATTAATGTATCATGAATTCATTGTGTTAGACAATGAATTCATGATGGTACATTATACCATGCGCCCATTGTTTCCAACAAAATTTTCTAGTCCAGTGAACTTTATCATTCGTTCTTCATATCAATTATTAGTTCGTTTAGATTTGCTTGGATTTGTGTCAAAATATCTACTGTGTTTTTAAAAAAACTTCTGAAATTTCCATTGTGTATGGAACACCACGGGTAAAAACAAGACCCCTATTGCTAAGACTCCACTGTCCGTCTGTCTGTCACCAGGCTGTATCTCATGAACCGTTATAGCTAGACAGTTGAAATTTTCACACATGATGTATTTCTGTTGCCGCTACAAAAACAAATACTAGTAAAAACAGAATAAAATCAATATATTAGTGGGGCGTAAAAAACACGTTTGCTGTATGGGAATACAGCAAACGTGTTTTTTTTGCCATTTTTTGCTAAGGACGGTACAGAATCCATCGTGTGTGACCCTTGCACTTGGTCGGTTTTTTTTTGTTTAGGGGATCACCAAACAACTTCTACCGCTATGGGTTGACTTGGAGTGAGACAGTGTCAGGCTTTTACTGACCTAAACCTATTTGTGTTCCTTCAGTTGCCCTTTACGTTCCAAGGCCACGGTAAATCTTTCAAACGATCCCGCAGATACTGTAAATATTGAATATAAAATTAAACCTTAGTGCTTTTTGCCTCAACCTAAAGTATCTCGAAGTGAAATCGAGACCAGATTTCTGTCCCCTAAAAGAAAACAAGTGAACCTACAATACCAGTTTCGTATCATTTATTTTGCAACATTGTAAAAATAAATGTCCAAAAGCCGAGAAGTTTACGAGGTAACTTGTAAGGATTCGTGATATGTTTTTATCTACCACAAGCAGGCATGGTCGTAAACTAAGGTAACATTGGAAAAAAAATTGAGGTACATTTATTTTGTATTTTTTTTATTCTTTAAAGGTCAAATACATGCTGTAGAAAGGTGATTAACTGGATTTTTTAAAATTTAATTTATTAAAACCTAGTACCTAACAATTGTTTTTTTTTTTAGTATAAAACAATAAGCGCTTTAAAGTTTTTACATGCGTGACATGTATACTGGGAAAATTTAAAACACTAAATATGTAACTTTTTTTTGGCAAAGGCCTTCCCTTTTACCTTCCAAACCTCGTATGTCTTGGACAACCACTGGCCAATGTTGCCCTTGCCGCACGAACTTGATCAGATTGCCACACCACCTTCGCTGCGGTCAACGTACAGTGAGTGACGATCTTCGCTCATGTATGACGCCAATAAACTCTTTTTCTTTCTTTTTTCTATCTGTCCAGGTGCATTCCTGTGACGTAGCCAGCCAATTCTTACTTCAGCCTCTAACTGTGTTACATAGAATTCGATGATTATCCCACGGGATCATACCTAATCCCTAAATGAAAAAATCATCGGGCCGCAACGAATTTTGATTAAACTTACACAAGATTTTATCGCTATAGCTCATAGAGTTGACTGCAGGCCAGATGTCGCTTAAGTACCACTATTTAAAGGACATTTTATAAAAAAATACTGTTTTTCTTGTTTCAGGTTCGTTCAATACTACAGATGGAACGTAGCATCACCATATGAGCCCTTGGCTTCAGCTTAGTACATTATATTTTAAGTACTTCTGAACTATCAGTTAGCAAACTATCGACCGCTCTACATTCGATAACGATATTGTTTAGTTTCTCATTGGGTCCTGAAACAGTTAAAGGCAACACTGATGCAAAGTTGTAGCACATCAAAGCGTCAATCTAAAGATGCACATTGTGTAATGTAATGACCCCTACATCTTCAACGCAATGCGTGCATTAAATTGCACTGCGATTTGACACGCATCGACACTTCCCACGCGTAAGGTCGTAAGGCAATAAGTGCATTTTTTCAGAACAAGCGTTTTTGTAATTTTTAATTATGTAAGTAATTTGTGAAAATCCTTTTATCGGATTTTATACGTAATCAATAATCAGTTGAAGATCAATGTACCAGACGCTGGATGTAATAAGATATAACATTTATTTTTTTATAATACAAGTTGTCTCAAAAAATATGTCACAACTTTATGAGTTGGAGGTATCGACATGTAGAATAGAAAGACAACTGCGATTGGGGCTAAAGCGCTTCGAGGGGATCAAAACATTTGGCGTTTCGATTCGTCTAGCCTCTGCGGCAGTGTGCTTTGGCCCTTATATGATATCTTACATATCATAGTAACGAGTGCCTTCAAAACTAGACTGCATTCGACCATAGTTCGACATTAATACCTACCTACTTTAACGAAAAGACTGAAAATGTCACAGGTTTTTCAAAATCATAACAACTATACTGAACTGTTAGGGCCGATTCATATCGGGTTGGCAGCGGCTGACAACGACACAGCAAACACCTTCAGTGAGAAATAATTTTAAACTGTAGGTATCTACATACTTATAAGATCATGTAGGTCGCTTAAAAAGGTCGTGAAGGCTAGCCGCCAGACTACTCGCGGCTAGGGTTGCCAACATTTCTTCGGCGAAATATAGTATTTTAAAAACAAAGCTTTAAAAAAAATTATACTCTTCAAAAAATATAGTACTTTAAGGAAAAAAAGAAAAAATAGAAAAAGATAAATATTTGCTATCTACATATTTATTTTTATAAAAACCATATTTGTCTGCATTTTTAAAAGTGTCTTATGCTTTAACATATTCAATTTTTAAATGAATATAAATCAAAAGCTGTATGTTTCGGTTAAAGGTTTGAGAGTAAAACTCACGAGAACGTAGATTTACGCGGTTACGCAGCCACCGTGGTAGCGATTTTCGCCCGCAAGCCTGGCGGGCAATTATCGCAAGACAGCCGGTGAAATGATCGTTGCCTGGTCGCTCGCCAACCGACCGCAGAGCGTGCGGGCGTAAACTGCCGAGGCTGCGGGCGACCGCAGCCTGTGAGGTTCTAATAGTTGCTTGTCGGTGCTGTGAGGCTGTGAGGATCTAATATTGTATTTTTGCGTAATATATATTTCTCCTAAGTATATAGTACACCGACTCAAAATATAGTACAATACTTTATATTATAGTACGGTTGGCAACCCTACTCGCGGCACTTAATCCTTTGTAATAACCAATTCCGCCATTTTAACTTTAAAAGACATGAGTTTGCCGGCAGCTGCCATTCCAGTGTAAATTGGTCCATAAAGGGCTAAGTCTCTGGTTTATATTTATTATGTAGGTAAACGGTAAAGGATACCAGTGTAAATACCTACTAATACTAGGTATTTCAGGGTCTGTTCACACTGAGACGCGAAGACTGACTCAAAATATAACTTTATTTACTACACTAAAAGATACATATTTCATAGTGAGAATTCAGAATACGTTGCATCACGCAGCGCTGCTCCCGCGAGGCGTCTCGATTTGGAATTAATATTTTGAACCGCACCTCGCGCAGCGTAGCGTCTCGGTGTGAATTGAGCCTAAAAGTAGAACTACAATGCGCACACGTGTGCCACACACGGCGCGTCGGTCTCTTACATTTTATGTGAAAACTAGACTTGTGCTACACTTGATCCGCGCCACACGATGTCGTTCTACGTACAAATAAGGCGTGACACGTGTGCGTCGGTCTAAAGTAGTTCTAGCTTTAGTCTGTAAAGTTTTATGTGTGTTGCAGTTCCTTCTAAGTAAGTTACTGTTCCACGAAACATGTGATAAGTACTTTTAAGATTTTGTAGTCAACAAGATTCAGAAAATCGTTTTGTTAACAGTGCCGTAACTAGCGTTAAATACGCCCGGTGTGAGCTTCTATAACTTCGCCCCTTGAAAAAAGTACAATATAAACAAAAAAGACTAGATATAAAATTTGTGCACCCCTCTAGGGACTGCGCCTTGTGTCTGGGCACCGCTGGCACCGGCGTTGTTACGGCACTGATTGTTAACTTAAAACATTTTTTTTTTATTTATCAGAGTTTATTTTATATCAGTAATACATATTATTATGTTTAGGAATTAATGTACCTGTCAGGTATTGTGATAAAGTTACTGACGAATCAGTAGCCAGCTTATACACCGTAGGTACATAATGTTATGTACTTAGCTATACTTACAGATTTATCTCGACATTTTTTTTTCTAGGCGATTTAGAACCTTTTTTAGGTAATAAATGTATTATTTACTAGCTGTTCAGGCGGCTTTGGTTACTGTTCCGCTGCTATTGGTCGTGAGCCTTTCTTGATAGATATGGCTATCCACTACTATATTTTTTCAATTCGTACCAGTAGTTCCAGATATTAGCGCGTTGAACCAAACAAGCTCTTCAGCTTTATAATATTACGTAGATAATAGAGCACTAAGGTTTCTTCTTCTTCCTGCCCTTGTCCCATATTACTTGGGGTCGGCGCAACACGTTTTTTCCTTCCACTCTATCCTGTCAGCCGTCACACTATCACTAACTTCCTTTTCTTTCATATCACTCCTGACACAATCCATCCACCTCTTCTTCGGCCTCCCTCTTCCTCTCCATCCATCTACTTGTAAACTCAGAACTCTTTTAGTAACATGTGTTTCATCCCTCCTCTTCACATGACCATACCAAGACAAACGATTTCCTTTCAACTTTTCAGTCACTGGCGCCACTTTCAAACTTCCTCTAATATACTCATTTCTCACTTTATCCATTTTCGTCACACCACACATCCATCTCAACATTCTCATCTCCGCTACATGTAGTCTTTTTTCATCCATCTTTTTCACAGCCCAACATTCTGATCCATACAGTATGACAGGTCTTAGGTCTTATCACGGACTTGTAAATTTTACCCTTCAATTTGAGTGGCATCCGTGGGTCACAAGTTGTTCCCGTGACCTGTCGCCATTTCATCCATCCGGCGTTGATCCGATGTGTTACGTCTCGGTCTACCTCACCATCTCCTTGAACGAGCGACCCGAGGTACCGAAAGTCGGAGCAGATTGGTATGGGCGTTCCGGCGAGAGCTAAGGGCACAGGACCGGAAAGACCGCCGAAATCGCAGAACAAGTACTCCGTTTTGGTTCTACTTAAATTCAGGCCAACACTCTCCAGTCTGTGCCACCACACCTCCAATCTATTCTGGACCTCTAGGCCACTCTCGGCAACCAGCACAATGTCATCGGCGAAAAGCATACACCAGGGAGCCTCTTCCTGAATGTCCGACGTCAGAGCGTCCATTATCATCAGGAAGAGGTAAGGGCTGAGTGCCGACCCTTGGTGTAAGCCGACAGCCACATTGAAGCTGCTAGTGGTGCCCACTGTAGACCGGACTTGGGTACGGCATCGACTGTACATCGCTCGGAACAACTGCACATACTTCCCAGGCACACCTTTTTCTTTAGCACTAAGGTTTATCACTCATAAAAATATGGTAAATATGTTTTTATGGATTCCAATATGATTTTTGTTTATATAAAAAAGGTAAAATAATATGCTCCGAGAATTAAGCTTCATAGACCCCCAATACAAACAAAATTCTATTTTATCGTACCGACTATTATTTTTTTGTAAGAATTATTTTTTGTTTTCTATTTCGTATGAATATTTAAGTGTATGTTTGTCATATTGAAATATATTCTTTAACTAAATGAAAGTTTAGTGCAATTTAAAAAAAAAATAATTTCTATTTGTCAGGCTAATCTCTGAAATGGCTGTAACGATTTTAGAAGTATTTTTAATTATGGGCATTGTGCTGTTTTACAAATCTGATGCGTACGAAGTCGCAGACATAAGCTTGTATAAAATAATGTAATACTAAATTATAATTGAGGAGTCCTACTTATACATTTGATTAGAAATATTCAATAAAAGGCAGATGTACCTTTTTTAGGGTAAAAAAGTGTGCCCAGTGCCGTAATGAATGTACATAGGTACCTATATTATGAACTGTAAATGATACATATCTATAAATAAAATAATCATGAATTTAATAAACAGTGCTTGTGGTGTTATTTCTAGTGATTAAAGTAAGGTTAAAACTGTATTGGAAAGACTTATTCCATCTTTAACCGATTTCCAAAAAGGGGGTAGTACTCGGATCGTCTGTTTTTTTTTTGTATCAACAATATCTTCGTCAAATATTAACAGATTTTGTATCTTTCTTTTATATAAAAGAGGTTTGACCTCAGACGGTTACACCAAATTTGGGAGATCGGCAATGGCAATGGGCTCGGCACATTGCACGCAGAACAGATGGCCGCTGGAGCCGAAAGGTTCTGGAGTGGCGGCCGCGTACCGGAAGACGCAGCGTTGGAAGGCCTCCCACAAGGTGGACCGATGACCTGGTCAGGGTCGCTGGAGTCCGATGGATGCGAGACGCACAGGACCGGCCATTGTGGCGACGCTTGGGGGAGGCCTATGTCCAACAGTGGACGTCTTTAGGCTGAAATGATGATGAAGAACTTCAGGGATAGACTACGGAACACTTCAATAAATGATAGCAATCTTTCGGGAACACTATTTTGTAATATAATCACGCCAGGACTTTCTGAAGGGATACCTTTTTTAGGGTACCGTACCTCAAAAGGAAAAGAACGGAACCCTTCTAGGATCACTTTGTTGTCCGTCTGTCTGTCCAAATCCAGGCCTTTAATTCGGAAACGCGTCGAGGTATCGAGTTGGAATTAAAACTGTATTCTCAGGTTCGGTCCCTTGAAGCTGTGGAAAATCAAACTTCTAAGTTAATGAAAAAAAAAGGAATATATTTTGACATACTCAAGGGAATCTAAATATTCATAGAATACTTCCTGTTGACCCAGAATCATTAAATTTGGCATAAGGCAAGGTTTTACCATAGGTATAAGAATAAATCTCAAAAACAGTGAAGTTGTTAAGTCACAAAAAAAACTTTTCTGATTCGGAACAATTTCCGAGGCTCCATTCGGGAATTGAACTATTTATATAATACATGCAAGTTTGTACGGGACCCTCAGTGCGCGAGTCCGACTCGCACTTGCCCAGTTTTTATCTACATAATCCTTTTGTATGCCATGGTCAGCACGTAGATGTGACGCTGCGTGAATGTAAAGGACTTTACGTACCTATTACACAAAAAAGTGTATAGAAAATCTGAATACACCCTGATAGATTAAAAACAATCTAACTTGTTCGTATTTGAGGGCCACGCTGCCTTGATACGACAATACCGAGTTCTTGACCCTAAAAACTTATTAAGGGGTTGAAGCTATACCAAAGAGTACAGTAAATAAGCTATACTGACATGCTAGCACGACTGACATTTTAACATAATATCATGAAGATCGGAGAAGTGACACGATGCAGTGACAGAGTCTGTGCACACCACGTTTCTTAATCGCGCCATCGATGCGCGTCGACGGCACGCATTTACCCCATTACAGGTCCACAGGCTGATTCGCTTGCGTATCGCTACTAACGCGCGTTTAAAAAACGCGGTGGTGTGCACAGGCCCTTGGGTCACGTTGAGCCGGCCACGTGACACGAGTCATCGGATTTTTCGGTTATCAGCTAAATTCTTTCTAATGGTACTATATCGTTCTTAGGACTAACGCCCCGACGTGCGATCCAAAAAAAAAACGTCCCATACAAAAGTGCCTTGCCGTGGATTATTTCCAGAGTAGTATCGCTAGGTCAACTTTAACGCTGTGCATGTAGTCGTTCGATGGCGAACTTAAAATGGGTGCGGAGCGCGGCTGCCCGCACGGAGCACATTTGTATGGGACCGCGCGTGCGCCCGCTTAACGCTTGGCCCTAAAAGAAAATGACTTCAGAAAATTCAGTGTTAACCACTAGACACATACTTGTTATCAAAATTTAAGTTCTTAAGCCACAGTCACGCTATTTCTGGAGTTACAAATTCCATTATGTAGAAGACATGTGACTGTTTTTGGTTCAAAAGGGGAAATGAAACCCGTGCATTTTGAATATTGTTTTATTATTAACGTCTTATATTTAATGAGAAGTATTCCCCAGCACACAACATAGGTCTATGTGATTTTAACGAGGCAGAAAGTACATGGTACGAAAATTAATATGGGCAATTTAAATTTCGTGCATAAACTTGTTGGTTAACAAAAGGGTTTTTTGTTTGAACTGAAATGTTTTTATGGCATTAGATGTATGAAAGTGAGAGCCTATTCTACTTATAATAATTATCATCATCACAGATTATGAATTTACCTTTCTAAGTATTAAGTTCGTTCTTTGTACAGAAAATAAAGTTTTTAAGGCAAATTACTCGCCTAAACACTTACAGTGTATTAAACAATGATTACTTAATTACGTTTTTTTTTCGCTTTTTGTACATTTGTACGAGATTCTAGAATTGTATAGCTATTTTTTCAACTATGTCCAATTGCAATTTGAAGATTTTTCTTGAGTCCTGAATCTCGCCATTACATAAACTGGAAGATGTCTTATAAAATATTTAGATATAACTATGCAATTGTAATCTATACTTTAAAATTTAAAGTGAGCAACTTTACATATAACATCACAGATTTGCCAGTTACAGGGGTAATTTTGTTATATATTTCGACTTGGTAGCTACCTACAATTAGGTATGGAAGCAGTACACAAACATAAACATTAAACAAGTACTAGAATTATAAAAAATAATAGTAAAGAAAACAAACTTATGTACTAAAAAAATAAACAAGGGGTCATAACATAAGTACAAAAGATGATGTATGTATGTGTTAATAGCAATGGAACTTATGCAAAATGTTAAGTTACATCCAAGTAAACTTAAAATTAATCATACACTAAAAATACTTGTCAAGTAGTTTACAGTCTTATAATATTGAGGCTTGCTAAACTAAGAAGTGTTAATATTTATAGCACTGGGAACAAATTCGGTTTAACCATGAGTTTCGGGGGTCATAATGGAGTTGTCGCATAAGCACCACTACTGGCTATATATATACACGCACCACCAGTTGCACACAAAAAAAAATCAAGACACACTTTCACTGTGGTTTACTCGCGAACTGGCGAGGATAATATCAAGAAGTCCCTTAAATCTACCATTCTTCCTCAGGCTCCAGGCCCTGATCCGCCACAGCTGAAGCATTGTTGAAATCCTGGTGAACAAAGTTTTGTTATTACTTTTTGTAACCAAGAAAACAAAGGTAGTTTTCTATTTTCTCTACACTAAAATTAATTCCTAATTAATATTACATTAAGGTCAAAAACTAAGGGCCCAAGTGTGGCCATATTTCTCTAGATAGCTGGCACCATACTCTATATTTTAAGTAATTTTTTTTTAGGGTATTTGAGTACTAATAAGTCAATGAAAGTAAAATTATTGCCTCAAAATCTACCTAACTCGCGTGTATGCCGTTGTCCACATTATCTGTGTCCCCGTTATGGGGACAACGGTAAAATTCCCTTAAAGTTTTCTCCTTACGAGATGTGGGCAATTGAATAAAGGACAATATTGGGTTTTCACATGTTGTCCACTTTAAAATTTTATGTTTTTAAAGCTGGGTTATTTTAAAGTGCAGTAAGCTTGCATCACAGCGCACCACAATTTATTACTGTCAAGTCTACATTACAACTAAATCCCTAACTCCTATTCTCATAAAGGAAGGAATTATGAATCTTATTCGCGATAGCATTAGACAGAAGTTAAAAAAGGTTGTTTTTAGGGTACAATTTCTAATATAAGTACAATATATGTATATTGTGTTTTGTTACAGATAAGATTGACGCTGAACTTATTATAATCAACTGTTATACTTAAACAGCCTCACTTAAACTATCCATCTTCTTAATTAATGATGCTTTTTATGAAATAAATTATTCAGTTGCTACATAAACTACAGAATTTAGAATGAACCAATCAAGTTTGGATAAAATATAATGTAACAATAAAATAAATAGCAGATCTATCACTTTAGACGTATCTAATTAGGCCAAGTAGCCACGAGCGAGCGAAGCTAGCTCGGAATCAGAGCACCCCGGTACAGACAGGATAGGCTAGAATGGGATTACGGTGGCTCAAGTGAGCAAGCAAAGCGAGCGATCGAGCAATCCTTATTCCCTTGTTAGGTTATTTTAAAGCCCGCAAACAGGAGGCCTCGCCACTTTCGGCGACCCTACCAGTGTTTTTGGATCGACCAAAACAAAACTTGGGTTTTTAGTTAATAAGGGCTTCATAATTTATACTTTACATTGACGATAAAGATAAATTTTGGACGCCGCTTTATCGAATGTATCGCCACCACAATCCGTTCAGCCGGATTGTGGTGGCGTGAGGTGATTTCATTATATTAACAAAGAGTGTATGAGGACAATGGGAAGTAATGTTAATTATTTTTATTAAATTCCCTTACTCCCCATTAACGGGGCCAACGGTCATACAAGTTAATTCTGTTACTGAAAAAAAAAAAAAAAAAAAATCGAGTTCAGAGCTATCTAAAGACTATTCGATTACTTACATAATCATCTCTCTTTTGTTTGCGTGAACAATAAGGGAAGAATTTAAGTCACCATACGATAACAACAATTATTATAAGTTAATGTGGAATTGTAAATCAAAATAAAACGTTACTTACTCTTATATCACTGCCGCCGTATTTGTTGCCCTTGTATGAGGCGGTGCCACCTCCTTGCAAGAAGTCAGGAACAGTTTGGTCTGCCTGTTTCAGGATTTTCGCCAGATCAGCTACGAGGCCCATGTCCTGCACGATAACATAAATTGAGTAGGCGTACATGATTGAGGAAAAACTAGTCTTTGATTTTACATTAAAATTTAAAGACTGGAACTGGTGTGTACTCACAGAAATATGGTCATCTTGGTAATAATTTTCGAAAAAAAATTAGTCACACAAAGGTTCGTGTACAGAAAAGTTAGGTACCCTCTCTTTCGAATATGATTTCTTTCTATTACCCTAAGGTTTGCTTGGAGAACACTCTTTGTTAAGTTCACATTTGAACATGAATTGCCAAATCATATCATACTTTTGTGTATAATAAAGAATCAAAATTAATATAGACAAAAACACTTACTTGATCGGCGTCAAAGAAAGACACGGCCTTTCCTCTGTTGCCCACGCGACCGGTTCTACCGATCCTGTGCACGTACTCATCTATACTCTTTGGCAAATCGTAGTTGACGACTATGTCGACATTCTTTATATCTGTAATTAAAGTATGTATTATCATGTGTGACTGCCGTTAACATTAGTAACATAATGAATTTATTCTGACACAAGTCACATTTTATTACAAAAGTTAACAGCAAAAATGGATGAGAACATGTGCTTAACTTTGGTTATTTGGTGGCTGTAGCAGCATTGCTTTAGCCATAGCAGAACTTTTTCGTACAAACTTTCCTATGTAAATAGTACAATTCCCAAATGGAGTCTCAAAGATTTTTGCTCAAGTTTTTCAAAACTACCCTCTACCCTCAAAGTATGGTTTAAGAGGTGTTAAAGTTTTAATGAAAATATTCTCGCGAACGAAGCAACTAGCAATGTGTTAGTCAATGATATAACTTGTTATTTACCTAGTCCTCTGGCGGCTACAGCGGTCGCCACGAGGATGCAGTGCCGACCACTCTTAAAGTTATCAAGAGCCTCTTCACGTTCGCGCTGCATACGGTCGCCGTGGATCGATGACGTCATCATCTGTTGCTCAGATAGCATGGCCGCGATGAAATCAGCGTTGCGCTTCGTTTCCACAAACACCAATACACGCTTACGATCTGAAATAATTAAGATGGCGAATCTTTTTTATTCATATTGTAATGAGATAGGTTTAGTTGCAAAACATTTCATGGCGAATTGTGTACAATATCGACGTGTATTTGTAAGACTGACTAATGCCCTGCAACGAATAGGGCAACTGAAAGAACATAGGAGGGTTTTAATCAACGAAAGTCTTAAGGCTAATTTAGATGGTACGAGTTTCTCATCTCGAACATAAGATTCTCGCCAGAGTGGACGAGCGAGAGGTAAGTCATTAACTCTCGCTCGTCCACTCTGGCGAGAATTGCCCCGCAATGGATTGCTTGTGTCGTTCTACAGAATTATTCGAATTCGGGATTTTGTATATACAAATCGGAATTCTCGTAAGCAAGAATTTTCTTACTAACATGATTATGTTATGGCGATTATTGCGTACGGTTTCTCGAACAAAAACGTTCGAGAAACTCGCACCGTCTAAATTGGCCTTAATACTCTCCTCTACACACATTATTTCTCCCCAGTTATTTGTAGACGACCATTAAACAAAAAAAAGATATTCTACTGAAAGTGAAACACTTGGGTGATTTCAGAGATGCTGTTCTATTGAATGAAACTAATGGGTGATGGTTGCGCAAATAAGCTGTGGACTGTAGATTTAAAAAAAGCGATCTAAGGTTTGTTAACAATATGCAGATACTGTGCCTGGATGGGACGGAAACTAGAGAGGAACACTGACCTTTTGACCTCGAAGGTTCCACGTGGCGCCGGCCGGCGAACCCCGACTTCGTACCTTCAAATCACTGCCAGGTCCTGAATTGCACTACACTGCACTATTGTTGAGTCTTTGAATGGTTGGATCACGAAATAGTCAATTTTCTTGTAATTTCGAGCGGGCGATGTTAGCGGAGCGGTCACATTCACAATCGATGCACAAACGTCAATGTCATTCCATTTCTAGAGGTCGTGCGGGGAAAAGGGAAACGGAAGGGATAGGATTGCTAGGCCAAAAAAATAAATTACAAAAACAAAATCGCGGATCATAGCAAATTGGCGCAACCATTCCCCCCGGGTTTGAAGGGTTACCTTCAAAGAAAGAAAAAAAAACAAAAGCGAAACTAAACCCCATTACTAATCTTAACTATCAATACTAGGTAGCGAAACAACTTATAACTAACTATGCCACTACTGCTGATTAGGCAGAGGGCAGAGGCGAATAACCGGACGCAGGTACGATCCAGTTGCGGTTTTAACCTTTACGACTCGCGTTATTCCGTTCGAACCCGGAAAAACTTCTTCCACTACACCAAGAGGCCAGTGCAGAGGAGGCGCACTCTCAGTCTTCAGTATCACCACAGTACCGACTGTGACTGGATCTGAAGGAGTGTTCCACTTTTGACGCGACTGCAGCGTATGCAGATAATCTGTCCTCCATCGCTTCCAAAAGGACTGAACTAAGCTATCTAGCAGAGCGTGACGCGGGTGAAGCTGCAGTTTGTCAGTCTCGACATCTAAAGCGGGCAAATATTTAAGAGGAGTCGTCGTCAAGAAGTGAGCCGGCGTCAACGCTAGTGGCTCCGATGGATCACTAGACAAAGTCCGACACAACGGACGCGTATTCATCAACGCCTCTACCTGAGCGAGTACAGTGCTCAACTCCTCGTACGAGAGAATCTGTTCGCCTATGACCCGAAACAGGTGCGACTTAAGGCTTTTAATATTCGCCTCCCAATTGCCACCAAAATGACTAGCCGCTGGCGTATTAAAACACCAATCAATGCGATTCTCAGCTAAGACATGGGCGAATTCACTTTGGTAGTACTTGGAGCGTAAGAATGTATGTAATTCCGAAATATTGCGTCGCGCTCCAACATAATTTGTGCCGTTGTCAGAGTATAAGCGCTTAACGGGACCACGGCGAGATAAAAATCGTTTAAATGCAGACATAAAACCCTGCGTACTCAAATCACTGGTTAACTCTATGTGAACCGCACGAGTTGTCATACAAACGAATAGGCAAATGTATGCCTTTGTGGAACGTATACCACGACCACGGGCAATAGTGACTTTAAACGGTCCAGCATAGTCCGTCCCAGTATGTATGAAAGGTTTCACCGTCTGTACAACACGACAAGAACGATGGTCGGCCATTTCCGGCGCGTTGAAACGCGGGCGGAGCTTAAAGCAGGGCACACATCTGTGCACTCTAGCGCGTATCAAATTGCGAGCGGAAAGTATCCAGTACTTCTGTCGAAGAATGGACATTAATAAATCGGGACCAGCGTGACAATTCACCTTATGGTGATAATCCACCAACAAATCCAAAACGTGATCCCTGCGTGGTAGAACTACTGGATGCATTTGTTCAAACTCTAACTTAGCATTTCGCAGACGGCCACCGACACGAATGAGTCCGTCTTGCAAAAATGGTTTCAAATGTTGAAGTGCGTGACTACAAGGTTTATGTGATTCTAAACTACGAAATTCTATTGAAAAATAAAATTTCTGCAACTCTCGAAGTACAACTGATTCAGCTCTATCCAAATCAGCTGCGATTATAGAACCACGCGATGGTAATAATCTCAAAAATCTTAGGACGTAAACTACACAGCGTAATAGTCTCGACCAAGACGAGACTCGATTAGACAACAACAAAACAACTGACTCTTCACGCGGAACTGATACTACAAGCGTATGTTTCTTCTCCTCGGGTGGCTCTGAAACAGTAGCGGGGTTAAACGGAGCATTTGGCCACTCGTTAGGAGTGGTATGAAGCCAGGGAGGGCCACAAAACCAAAGCGGATGATTTAAAATTTGCGCAGGAAGCAAACCACGTGAGAGACAATCAGCTGGGTTTTCTGTTCCAGCGACATGGAATATATTTTCCGGTGACAATTCAGCTTGAATCTTAGCCACCCTATTTGCGACAAACGTGCCCCATCGATGGGGTGAAGAGTGGGCCCAACATAGAGCAACGGTTGAGTCTGAGAACGCTACAATTCTCTCTATATTAATGCGAGGACGACAAGTTTTGACTATAGATGTAATCAATTGAACCAACATAAGAATAGCGCAGAGTTCGAGACGAGCAAGAGAGACAACCTTACGAGGAGATACCTTTGATTTTGCGCTAATGAGGAAAACTGAAATGTTATCGCCATTTTGTACCTGAAAGTAAACCACTCCCCCGTAAGCCCTCTCACTGGCGTCTGCGAAACCTACCACATTAACAACAGTGTCTGGTACTATACCAACATGGCGAGGAATCTGTATCTGATCGAGCATTGGAAGCTCTTTCCTATAGCGAGCCCACAACTTAGCAACACTGTCAGGAGCGGTGTCGTCCCAATCACAGTTGGAAAGCCAAAGCTCTTTTATAAGCAGCTTTGCATACAAAACGACAGGAGCTACAAAACCCATTATATCCCATATCCGAGCTACACATGCTAGGATAACGCGTTTGGTACAAGTTGGCGGAGTCGAGCTAATTTTAAGACTGAACATATTAGTTGCGGGTGACCAACTTAAACCAAGGATCTTATGCGAATCACTATCATCGAATTCCTTTACCGAAGTCAACCGGTGTGACGGTGGAATCGACTCTAATGTAGCTTGCGAGTTGCTTGTCCATTTCACCAGATCAAATTGACCGGACTTCATGAGGCTGATTACTTGAGCAGCGGTCTCTATAGCCTCTGCTTCACTAGGTACACTGTACACAAAATCGTCCATGTACAATCCGGTTTCAATAGTGGCCCTTGCTTTCGGGTATGTATCACCCTCGTCAGCGGCCAACTGCTTGATAGTGCGAAGAGCGTGAAAGGGACTAGACTTAAGCCCAAAACAAACACGATTGAATTCGTAAACCTTCAAAGGTTCCTGCGGAGAAAATCTATACAAGAAGCGTTGGAATCTACGGTCACATTCTCTGATTCCAATACTAAGAAACATTTGCCGAATATCGGCAGAGAGCGCAATAGCAAACAAGCGAAAATTTACTATTATTTCAAATAAGTTACCCTGGAGGTTCTGACCACAATACAAGATATCGTTAAGCGATATGCCAGTACTAGTTTTAGCGCTACCATCCATAACCACACGCAGTTTAGTTGTAAGCTTGTCTTCTCTAACAACTCCATGGTGCGGGATGATGTAAAACGGGTAATCACGTGTCTCCTCAGTCTCGGCAGGCGCTGATGAGATATAACCTTTATCTAAATATTCGATCAGCACATCATCATAGGCTTGCTTCAACTTAGGAGACGCCTGCATCTTACGTTCCAAGCATAGAAAGCGTTTTTCTGCGGAGGCACGGGAGCCACCGAGCGAAAAAATATCACCCTTGAAAGGGAGCGCGACAACATAACGACCATCTTTATCACGAGTAGTCGTGCGGGTATAAATCTCCTCAGTGACCTGATCCTCAGGGCTGAGAATAGGCGGGACATTGACCTCTTCAATCTCCCAGAACTTGCGGATGGTAGACTCAAGCGGCGGCTCGACGGTGCAACAGTGCGACACAGTCGAGTAACTATCTAAACAAGCGGGTGCGGAACCAACTATAACAAACCCGAGAACTGTTTCCAGTGCGTGCGGAGCGGGGTACATCGGAAGACCTTGAATTTTACGTGATAACTGGAGATGCGGGAGAATCGAAGCACCGATCAATAGATCGATATCTCCAGGGAAAGCGTAATTTCCGTCGGCTAACTGCAAGTTCTTAAACTCCGTCAGCATGGACGTGTCAACCGGTACCGTGGGCAACCGTTCCGTAATCTTATCTGCGACTAGCGAATCCATTTCAAACGAAATATTACGATTAAAACGTGAACTAAATATTATTTTAATGGAACCGTGAATGGTTGCCTTTAAACCTCCAAAACCTTTCACTTCTGAGCGGGATGACCAATTATTAAAACTAAAACCAAGGCGTTGACAACAATCCCGAGTAATAAAATTACTCTGGGAAGCGCCATCTAGTAGCGCTCGAACGGTGTGCGGTTTGCCAAAGGCATCTACAATGACAACTTGCGCGGTCGCAAGTAAAACGGTAGTGATTTGAGTACCAGCGGCGGAAAGCGAACACAATGTTACGTCGTTTGCACTTGCAGCAGGCCGCGCGTCACAAGCGTCGCGCGTCTGCGGCTGCGATGGCAGCTTACTACTCTCAAAATGTAAGAAGGTATGATGTCTAGCTAGACATTTACGACAGCTAACACCACTGTTACATGACGTAACCAGATGTTTGTCACTTAGACAATTAAAACACAAATTATTAGTGCGGACAAACTTGTAACGATCCCTAGGCGATAATCTCTGAAATTCCGAACACTTGTACAGCTGTGTATGGCTACCCTTACACAGAGAACAGTCAGGTGTTGAGGCGGTATTAACTAGCGTATGTGCAGTCTTGACTGACTTCGATGACGCGTCTATACGGCGATCGGAACCTGTCCTATTCGTGACTTCATGACGTGCCGACGTGCGCTGCAATACCTTAATATGGTCGCGAATAAAAGATTCTAAATCTTTGAACTTAGGTATTTCGTTACCGCGCTGAGTCGTTTCAAACAGACGAACAGTTTCAGGATCTAATTTCTGTAAACCGATATACAAAAACAAAAAGTCACAGAGGTCATTGACCTTTAGGTTCTTTACTGCACGAACAGATGATGCGAAAATATTTAAAAACTTCTCTAAATTATGATCGTTACAAACGGAAAAACTTTTCAAATCGAATAATTGAACTAAATATGCGGTGGCTACTAATCGCTTATCTTCGTATTTTGTTTTTAAAGTGTTCAAAACTAAAGTGTAATTTTCAGCGCTAAACGTAATTCCAGCACAGACAGCCTTTGCCTTACCGGTCAATTTTTCTACGAGATAATGCAATCTCTCGTGATCTGTCAGCGATGTGTTCCTATGTATTATATTTTCGAAACTATCTATAAATAAATTCCAATTTCGAATGTCACCATTAAATTCAGGTATTTGAATTGGCGGCAATCGTGGGCGTTCGCGAGGAGGGTTGGATAAACCACTCGCGGGGGGGGGAGTCTCCAAACTCCTAGCAATACGTTTGATACGACAATACAAGTCATCAAAGGACGACAATGCCTGATAACTCACACAGTAATCAGGATTTAACTCCAACTCTAAAATGTTTATATTATTAATTGTAGATTCAAAATCCGCGCGCAAACTATCTAAAGTTTCCAACGAACACAAGAAAGCATCTCTAATCGTCAGATCCGAGATTTGCAAAGATTTATCACAAATTGATTGAACACGTGAAAACTGTGAGTCCCTTTTAGCGTATAAAAGCTTTAACTGAACCTTTAAATCAGTACTAACCTTGGTTCCCTTAAGAGACATCTTGTTTTGATATATTCACACTATACACTCAAACAAACACTTAACGAATTATTAAGTAAGCGATAATTATCAGATTACAATATGGTAATATTGTAAACAACAAAGTGAACGGCGAACGAACGGAATAACCTGAATCAATGAGTGAATATTACCCAATTTCTCGATTAAATCATTCACGTCGTTCATATGCGTATATAATCTATGGTTTATCCGTTTCCTACAAATATTCACTCAACAATGAACGGGTATTTTTGAAATGCGTCTACCTACATGCAATTTGTAGGACTTCCGAATGAATTTTGTCAAGAAAAAGAATGCGATCGATTTATATCTACGCTGATATTTACGTAGCTAACTATAATTATGCGGTGCGGTTGACGGCGTAGGTACCGTAATTATCAATGGCTCTTTAACTATACGAGCGAAATAACGATTAGTTGCCTAAATGCCTAGATGCGGGTTTTCTACTATTATATCTAGGTAAACAGGCGCGTTGCGTTTATTCCCTATGGAACAAATACTATATTGCGAAATTACAAGAAAATGATTCACGATCCTGCTCGTAGGACCAAAAAGTAATGGTTGCGCAAATAAGCTGTGGACTGTAGATTTAAAAAAAGCGATCTAAGGTTTGTTAACAATATGCAGATACTGTGCCTGGATGGGACGGAAACTAGAGAGGAACACTGACCTTTTGACCTCGAAGGTTCCACGTGGCGCCGGCCGGCGAACCCCGACTTCGTACCTTCAAATCACTGCCAGGTCCTGAATTGCACTACACTGCACTATTGTTGAGTCTTTGAATGGTTGGATCACGAAATAGTCAATTTTCTTGTAATTTCGAGCGGGCGATGTTAGCGGAGCGGTCACATTCACAATCGATGCACAAACGTCAATGTCATTCCATTTCTAGAGGTCGTGCGGGGAAAAGGGAAACGGAAGGGATAGGATTGCTAGGCCAAAAAAATAAATTACAAAAACAAAATCGCGGATCATAGCAAATTGGCGCAACCAGGTGAATTGGAAATTATGTTCTATTGAAACACATGGGTGATTTGGAAATTATGTTCTATTTAAGTACATGGGTGATTTGGAAATGATGTTCTATAGAAACAAATGGGTGATTTGGGAGATGATGTTCTATTGAAACACATGGGTGATTTGGGAGATAATGTTCTATTGAAACACATGGGTGATTTGGGAGATAATGTTCTATTGAAACACATGGGTGATTAGGAAATGATGTTCTATTGAAACACATGGGTGATTTATGGATGAGGTTCTATTGAAACATATGGGTGATTTGGAGATAATGTTCTATTGAAACACATGGGTGATTAGGAAATGATGTTCTATTGAAACACATCGGTGATTTATGGATGAAGTTCTATTGAAACACATGGGTGATTAGGAAATTATGTTCTATTGATACACATGGGTGATTTTAGAGATGATGTTCTATTGAAACACATGGGTGATTTGAAGATGATGTTCTATTGAAAAACATAGGTGATTTCAGAGATGATGTTCTAATGAAACACATGGGTGATTTCAGAGATGATGTTCTATTGAAACACATGGGTGATTTGGAAATGATGTTCTATTGAAACACATGGAAGATTAGGAAATGATGTTCTATTGAAACGCATAGGTGATTTGGAGATAATGTTCTATTGAAACACATGGGTGATTAGGAAATGATGTTCGATTGAAACACATGGGTGATTTATGGATGAGGTTCTATTGAAACACATAAGTGATTTGGAAATGATGTTCTATTGAAACACATGGGTGATTTGGAGATGATGATCTATTGAAACACATGGGTGATTTAGAGATGATGGTCTATTGAAACACATGGGTGATTTGGAGATTTCACAAATACGTTGCACACGGTGTTAGTGCGGTGAGTAGTACTTACATGGCGCGAATCGTGCTTCAGCTCTTACATGGTGTTCTACGTAGGCGGTTGCGATTAGAACAAACAATTGACACTCTATTGCGATGGCCTGCCTACCTACCTGCGACCAACCGCATATGGGTGTGATACGGTGACGAAGCGGACGCAACTATTTAGATTGATATTTTTGTGCGAACTCGTAAGTGTGGAGACATTTTTAAATAAACTTCAACTGAAGCGGTGACTTCGCTTGCACGTAGGATAGAACCGCCACGTCGTTCAACTCATGTGAACCACCGCATCAAATCGCTTCGCAATCGCATCCCAAGAAGATCGCATCAAATAGAAGTAATAATCATGTGACTTACCATTCTCTTCAATCAATTTCTTGAGTGTCTGTTGCTTTTCATACTTAGTAACTTGGTGGAATATTTGTTCTACGTCCGTGCTCGCGCCTCCAACGATACCGACGGCGACAAACAAGTAGTTGTTCAGGAACTTGCCGGCGAGATGCTGAATATCTTCCGGGAACGTCGCCGAAAACATAAGTGTTTGACGTTCGGTCTGTAGATTTAGACAATAATTTACTTAGACCATGAAGTTATTTAGATTTTAGTTTAAAATTTTTCTAAGATATAAATTTTGTAGTATGCTGTTGTATGCAGGAATTGCGACGAGGCTTTTTTTAACATTGTGAGTAATTTGAAGAAACACATTTTTAAGTTGAAAATAGTTTCGAGAACATCTGGGCATGATGAATGTTCACATATATTTGAATTTGAAGTGATATTTATTTATTTATATACACAAACACTACAAACAAGAACCTAAATGAACCCATTTTCTTCTGAAACCACACATTTTATGTATCAGCAATATGTGATATGACTAGAATTGAAATATTGACGAAATGCGATAAACATAATAAACAAAACAACTTACAAGTGGCACCATAGTGGGATGTTCCATCATCTTCTCGACGCTGGGAATGAAACCCATGTCTAACATACGGTCGGCCTCGTCCAGCACCACGAAGCGGATGCTGTCGAACGACACGCGGCTGCGGTCCACGAAGTCGTGCAGGCGCCCCGGCGTCGCCACCAGCACATGACATCCTCTCTATAACATACAAAACTAAATTCAGATCCTAATTTACGCGGACACATGAAGCTTTTTTGGTCTCTAAAATTTAAAGCTTTAGAGTTAGGGCCATAATGATTTTTTTCAGTATATTCCAAGGGCTACAACAGTTTTATTTTTCTGCCCAATAGTAGACTGTATTATAAGGGAGCAAAATAATATTTTTACGGCGAGGGAAGGCATAGCGAAGTGAGAGATTTTAAAGAAAGATTATTTAGCAGAATCATGAAGTTAGCGAGGGATTCAAAATGCGTCGCCCGAGCCGAAAAAATATATTTGCTCTATTTTTCATAACCCAGTATGAGAAAATAAAAGGCGACTCATTGCGTCAGTTCTAATACTTTCAGGAGTTAATTTTATACTTAATTGTCACTTGAAGAATTCATTTTAATAAATAAAACCATGAATTTCTAACAATCAGTGAAAAATGACGAAAACGCGGGTTCGCGCGTTTTTGATTTCTTTTTTTTTGTATTTAGCCGGTGGCGCGACTATGGGCCGTCGTACCGGCCAGTCTTTATTCAAAGAATATTTGCGTTCGATTTCTTTGGCGCTGAACACTAAGATGTTACAAATTAAAAAAGTGCGCGTCAAAGATAATTGCGGCGTACTTATAAAGAGGATTAAAAACTCATTACTGCCCGCTAATTTTCTTATAGAAAACACCACCTTTGGGTGCATTTAAAGGCGAACCAAGTCGTCCTTTTCGAATAGGTGGGCTGAAAACTTTATTTCTAGACTAGTCTCATGTGCGCAACGTAAGCAAACATACGCTTTTTCGTATTTCAATTACTACTGTTTAATGTAACTTTTAATGATTCCGTTGTACTTGTATGTAGTAAATAACCATAAGACATAGACAGTCGCAAACCAGAATGATGACACTAGCACACTAGGGGTTTAAAAGTTATCAGTCATTAAATCATAAATGTTAGGAATGTCGCATGGTAATGTGATGGCAGATCATAATATGATCTGCCATTTGCCAAGACGTTCGACATCTTTATATCCACTAGTATTGCACTCATATTTACAAAATATTTGCACACATTATACACATTTCATTTGAAAATTTTCCCTAATACGGCAGGCAAACGAAACACGGAGAAAAAATTCGGAAACTACATTAGACCGTCGCACACTTGGGCCACACTTGATTTGTACGGAGAGTCGCCTCATGTGGCGTGCAGCTAATGTAGCTCTACAAGTCTAGTTGCGATATAAAATGTATTGAAACCGATGCGTTTAGATCAGCGTACGTGGCCCAGGTGTGCCCAATGTTCTACCTTTAGTATCATACTTACGGAAATATTATCGCCCTGATGGCGAACAGCCGTTCCTCCGTAAGCGACGGCAATCTTCAAAACAGAGCCATACGAGAACTTTCGTGCTTCATTAAATATTTGCAGCGTTAATTCACGGGTTGGCGCGACTATTATAACCTGAAAACACATAATTTCGTATGAAAAATACTGTTACATGTACTAGAATTATAAATGATGTGTATTCTGTAAATTGATTTTAAGAACAATTTTTACGCGTTAAAAAATGGATATTATAATACTATATTAAAAATATTATGAAGTCAATCTAAAAAAAATAAATTAAAATGAGTTCTCTATAACAATTTTGGGCCTAGTTGCCATTAATAAACAACAATTATTATTATTATAACGGGTATCCCCGCCATGCCCTATTAAAAATACAAGGTGCTAGGAGGGCTCCACAAAGGTCAGTATATTTGATTAAGATGTCATGTGTGTCAAGTCTCTGATATGTAAATTGTATTTGAAAAGATAATTACTTGTGGTTGAGCACAGCCATTTCCTCCAACGATAAGTTCTCGTGGGTCTTGCAGCAGCGTGTTTATGATAGGCAACAGGAATGCAGCCTAAAATTAAATACACATTAGTTTACATCAAAAAGATTAAGTAAAACTTGAGTGTATAATGTGTGAATACAGAGGCGGGTCCTGGAGAGGAAGTAGGTTACCTAAAAAATATTAAGTGGCATCAATGTTTCGGGTACTGCTGTAGACATCCATAATATTGATGCCACCATTTTTGTCCAATTTTACTGATTATATAATTCTTCAATTCAGAAACTAATACAACACTTGTCTAGGCAAATAATGATAAACTATATTTTAAAAAGGACATATTGAAGTTGGGAAGAAATAGAACGACATTCGCGCTGACAAAGTGCTATCCTAATGTTGGATTACTTTGGCGCTAACTTTAAAGAAAATAATAATAATTATAAACTTGGACCAAACAAAACTGACTTTATTGTATTTAATACTTGCAATGTGGATATGAAATCTATTTACCGTTTTCCCGGAGCCAGTCTGTGCGCAGCCCATGAGATCGCGGCCGCCCATGATGATAGGAATAGCGTGCTTCTGAATAGGAGTTGGCTTCTTGTATCCAGCTTTCAATATGTTATCCAATACATACTTCCGTAAATTAGCAGACTCGAAGCTATCAATGGCACGCGGTGGGTTTTCACCACTGACCTATCAAACATAAAAAAAATAGGTTTAAAAAAAATCGCCTTGTTTCGCGCGCCTTTTTTGTAGTCTGGTTTTAGTCTAAGTTGCCAGGATCGCGAATTATGAATTCAAATTTTCCCGCGGGAACATGATTCTATAGACTAAATCTGTAAACTAAAATGTTTAGTATGCAGATTCTTCCAAAAATTAAAAGTAAAAAAGTTCCTAAACTCCACGCGAACGAAGTCGCGGTTAACAGCTAGTATAAAATAAAGGATACCTATTAAGGACATGATATTAAGTCTTATTCTTAGAGATATTTTACACATCTTGATGGCTTGCTGGGGGCCATGTTACTGTTCGCTCACAATACCAGTTTTTGTCAAGGTTACAAAGTTATACTACTAGACATTCAACCTTCAAAATGTTTATATTAATCTGCTTTTTTAATTACCTACTAAGAATAATAAAGGTACTGTCTAATTTTATAAGTTTGTGTATATTTTGAGGGCATTCTCTAGAACCACTAGACATGTTTGAAAAAAAATCTGCCAACATTGTAAAAATACACTATTTAAATTGGACACAAGCTGTTTTAATTGTTCAATTCAGACCAAGTCAGGTAACCGCTGTTTTCTTTAGTAAATAAGATTAAAGCACTCACTTTGACAGCAATACAGTCGAACTTGTCAAAGTTGATGCCTGAGCTAATGGTACTGCTGAATATCTCTTGCTCATCTTCAGTGGGTGCGGGCGGGACGTACGTCACTGGGGGCTTCTTGGGCTCACCATCTTCACCAATTTCTACTGGGGGATCGTCTCCACTCCCTCCACCACCACCTCGGCCACCGCCGCGGCCCCCGCGCCCGCGACCCCGGCCGCGCTCGCCACGTTCCCGCCGATCTTCACCGTCGCCTGATGGAATAAATAAATCGTAGTTCATCTTAGTTTTCCTAATGTTTTTTTATTTATTTATAATATTTGTCAACTCTAGCGTAAAAACTTATGAAAGTTTTGCTTATAATATCGTTTAGAATCAAGTCCATTAATCGGACGTTTTGCTGGCTGTTTAATTCACACACAGCACAGCCTAAGAAATGAAGTTTGATTTTGATTCACTCAATAGCCTTGTCATCTCCTTCAAACCTCATGTTACTTTTTAGGGTTCCTGAGGGTACCATCACTAAGTCTCCACTGTCCGTCCATCAGTCCATCTATCTGCGAGCTGAATCACATAAACCATAAAGTGTAATTTAGACGGTACGAGTTTCTCGAACGTTTTGTTCAAGAAAATCGTACGCAATAATCGTAAGCAATAATCGCCGCAACATTATCGTATTAGTGTTTACACATAGGTAAGAAACAAATTCCCACCTACGATTATGTCATACGAGACTCGTAAGCAATAATCACTAGGCGATAATGTCCTGCGCCTGTTTAGACGGCAAAATTATACTATGAAAATTCTTGCTTCCGAGAATCTCGACTTATCTATACCTACCAAGGATCTTAATATTTTGGGGACATTCTGGATTGATTACGGAACAATATTAAAAACTCTAAAGTGAACCTTATTTTCATGTGCATTAGGTTCATAAGTTTCATTGACAAGCAAAAGGGGAAAAACGTTCCAAGCAAGACAACGAGAAAGAGATAGTGCGTCTCTTTCTAACTTAAAAAAATAATTTCGTACATACGTATATTACCTCGACTATTAAAACGACCAAAATTTTACGTTGTACGAGTATATGAATATTATTAATATTTTTGTCATTGCAGCATTTTAATATTAATTGATGCTGTAGAAATCTACATAAGGACGGCAAGTACCAGTAACTCATATGCACAGTGGCGTGCGCTTCATAGAGACAGAAAGACACTGCCTACCCTACCTAACTCAGATAAATAGGTAGGTACCTAACTCATCAAATAAGTAATATTATTTTAACTACGAGTAGGTAACAATAAACGTAAATAATAATTCAGTTCCACTTTTCGAGATTCGGGCAACATCGATACCTACAAGCTACCAGCTGTTGTTCGTGGGTACAATGTGTCGACTCGTAACTTCGCATTGCGCCACCGCCGTGCATCGGGAAAGACACAAACTAATCGCGACTTAGTATTTATTTGTGTGCTCTCGTGATCATGCGGATTTCATGCGTGTGCGTTCGTGTAAACATGTGGCACACAATATCATAAATAACGCACACAATCGCACAGAGTAGACACTGGCTAACACGGCGATTTCCGACACTTGCCGAAGTTTACCGAACCGAAGTTCGCTATGCAACTATTTTAAAAAGTAGAACTGATTTGTTTAACTTTCTCTAAATTATGCACCATTTCTATTTTGACGTATTATTTTATACTGAATCGAGCGCCATTATTATTTTGTTTTGGTTTTGGTTGTGAGCTGTTATCAGATATTTAAGATTTTAACATTGATAATAGTTTGAAGAATGAATAATATTCACTGTGAAAAATGTTCAGGTGGTGTGTGTGAGTGTGTAGAGAAATTAAAAAATGATGCGTGCGAAGTGAGTTTACGAAACTATCTTTCTGTAACAAAAACAAGTGATAGTGAAAGGTCGTTGCACACCGGATTTGCAATTAATACAAACCAAAGGTAAAGTAAATCGTAGATTCAATATAAAATAATATGATGCATATAATTGGCTCACAGGTTGCATTCACAGCAATCGGTTGTTTTGTTTTCCATGTTTATTATTTTCGAACTATAAAACCGTTTGGAACGATACCGGTTACACCGTTCATAATTTTCCTACGACTGCAAAAAAACACGGTCAATCTGAAAAACACTTAGAAGTATCCCTTAAATATCACACTTTTGGAAAAAATCGTATTGAGACTCGTTTAAATTCCCAAATACAAATCGACATTGATAGGCATAACACAAAAGTCGATCGGAATCGAAATATTTTTCAGCGACTTACTGACATTGTTTGCTTTTTGGGGAAACAAGAGCTCGCTTTTCGCGGGCATGACGAATCTGCGTTGTCGGTGAATAAGGGAAATTATTTAGAGATGATTGACTTGATTTCGAAATACGACGGTGTTTTGGAAAACCATTTACAAAATTCCTCTAGCTCATTTACGGGTTTATAAAATAGGATTCAAAATGATTTAATCTCCAGTGTAGCGTCTGTAATGATAGAAACAATAAAAAAACAAATTGCTTCCACTGATTTTGTTGCTGCGATGGTCGATGAAACACCAGACGTATTGTGGAAAAGAGCAACTGGTACCTACTGGTTTTAAGATATTTTCATGAGTCTGAAGTGTTTGATCGTTTTATAAAATTTTAATTACCTACATCATTATTTAATTGCCAAAAAGATGAACCAAAACCAACGTTTAGTAAGTATTTTTGGTAAGATAAGATTTTTAAAGTTTTCTGCCTACCCTGGCTAAAAACTCTGAGCACGCCACTGCATATGCATCACCAATATGAATTAAAGAAAATTAATTACTAAAGAACTGATTCTTGAAACGGTTACGGTGTAAACTTTAATACCAAAAACATATGAACCTAATAACCATGAAAATAAAGTACACTGAGTGTATAATATTGCTCCGTAATCAATCCAGTTTGTCCCTATGATATGTAAGATCCTTGTTCTCGCCAGAGTGGACGTGCGAGAGGTAAGTCATACCTCTCGCTCGTCTACTCAGGCGAAAATCGTATGCCGAGAATCGTATGTTCGAGACGAGAAACTCGCACCGTGTAGGTATCAATGTTTAGACGAAGAAACTTTGTTGTTCTCTTAGGTATCCTGTCAGTGCACCAAAAATTGATTTACAAATTTTCATTTGACAACCAACGATTGGCAAAAACATGGTTCGCTATTTCATCATATCATTGGTCACTAATATATTGACGGTTACTTGGTAGCATTTTCAATGTTAGATAAAAATGGTGTAATAAAAAGCCAATATGTTGTGCTAAAAAATCCGCAAGCCGAAACTGCGGTGGTGAGCGTTAAAACCATCTGCGACGATAAGCTCGCGTGGAGCCGCCCAAATCCCGCAGCGCCGGAGCCGTGACAGAAACAATGTGTGCTGTGTGTTACATGCCTGTTTGCATGCTGCATGCCTGCTGCATGCATGCTGCATGGCTGCTTCTATGCTGCATGCCTGCTACATCTTGCATAGCTGCTGCATGTTGCATGCCTGTTTCCATGCTGCATGCATGCTTACATGCTGAATGCCTATTTGCATGTTGCATGTCGGTAACCAACTTCAGGCAACAAAGAGGAGGCAGAAATCTTCTCACCACCCATAAATCCCCAGGAGAGAGTGATGACTAAATAAAAAACTGTACCTACTCTAACTGACTTATAACAGAATGAATTACATTTATTTAGTATGCCAATGAAATAACAGGTATAAGGAGGTAGTTCAGTAAAATTATGCAAAACAATACCGTCATGATCGGTTAGAACGTGTATTATAAAATGATATTTAGACAAACGTAAGTTTTCCAAAAGAACCAAAATATGAAATGAAAAATGTATAACTGATTAAATATCATCCGAACCATTTTATCATAAGAAGCATTTGCCAAAAAAGAGTTTATAAAGCGAGAGTTTGTAAAATGAAACGTTTGCAGAACGAATCGTTTGTGAAATGAATAGTATACGAAACGTTGGTTGTAAACTAAAAATTTGTCAATGGAGTTTTGGTGAAACATTAGTGAACCTTATTCTTACGATTATCGTAATTTCGAGACAAGATACTCGCACCGCCTAGGTGTGTGTTTAGACGATAACACTTTATCTATGCTCTTACGATTATCGTATGTTCGAGGCAAGAAACTCGTACCGTCTAAATTACGCTTAAGAGGTAGGAGACTTAAAATTTTCACAGAATTTGTATTTCTATTGTCGCTACAAGTAAATATTAAAGTAAAAAAAAAATTAAAGGGGGTTCTCAAGGTCAAGACCCAAGAGGACACCGGTGTCCGCACACCTATTGTCTCTCTAATTACGGTATTCAAAAGGTATACAAGAAACAATATATTGTAGGTGTTTCTTGCTCAATTTTATCTTTGAAATAGGGAACCCTTGGAGTGCGAGTCCGCCACGCACTGTGGCAGTTTTTTTAAGGCCATGTACTACAGATTAAAATGCTTACTGTAGCTAGTTTTCAACTGCGGTTTTTGGAACCTGTGCCAGAAGTTTAGTTTATTATAGTACGAGATCCAATAGAAGAAGCACCTTCCCTCATCGGTTATTTGATTAGGATAAATATTATATGCTAGATGATGCTTTTATTGATACATTGCGAGTAGGTTGCCTATCTAAATCTGGTGCCAAAGATGTGAAACAATTAAATTAGTTAATAATTTTTTTTCATCAACTACCCTGATTGGTTATTTAAGAAAGACGAGCATCAGCTGAAAGAATGCGCTCTGAGGAACTCAAAAAGTATAAGTTGCCTAATTTTCCTTGGGGCAAACATAGGAGTTGCCTCGTTTGAAGAGGTAGATAAATGGTGGTAATGTACTCTCATCTGTTATTTAATCGAATTATATATCAAATGAAAGGTAATTTTATTCCTAATCCAACCGTATTAGGTTGCCTTACCAAAAATGGTGTGAATGAATAGTTGCCTACATTTAAGATTTAAAATTTTCTGGGCTAGTTCTGGTATTAAAAATATATTTCCTCATCTATAATTAAATGATAATAAGACTATACGCCAGATAAAGATACATATATCGATATATCGCGAGTAGATTGCTTAGCTAAATCACATACCAATGATGTTAAACAATAAAATTTGTTATTAATTATTTTTTATCTACTTCCCTGACTTGTCGTTTAAGAAAGTCGTGTATCAGCTGAAAGTATGTGCTCTAAAGAACTGGAAAAATATAAGTTGCCTACTTTTCCTCGGTGAAACTATGAGGGTTGTCTCGTTTAAACAGATAAATAAAGGTTAACATGATACTCTCATCTGTTATTTCATTGAATCGAGTATCAAATGAAAGGCTATTTTATTCCTAACCCAGCCCTATTAAGTTGCCTCACCAAAAATGGTGTGAATTCATGGTTGCCTAGATTTAATATGTAAAATTTTCTGGGCTAGTTCTGGTCATAGAAATACATTCCCTCATCTGTAATTAAGTGACAGTAAAATTATATGCTAGATAATATATATATATATATATCGCGAATAGATTGCTTAACTAAATCAGATGCCAATGATGTTAAACAATAAAATTTGTTATTAATTATTTTTTATCAACTTCCCTGACTTGTGGTTTAAGAAAGTCGTGCATCAGCTTAAAGTATGTGCTCTAAAGAACTGGAAAAATATAAGTTGCCTACTTTTCCTCGGTGAAACTATGAGGGTTGTCTCGTTTAAACAGGTAAATAAAGGTTAACATGATACTCTCATCTGTTATTTCATTGAATCGAGTATCAAATGAAAGGCTATTTTATTCCTAACCCAGCCCTATTAAGTTGCTTCACCAAAAATGGTGTAAACTCATGGTTACATAGATTTAATATATAAAATTTTCTGGGCTACTTCTGGTCATAGAAATATATTCACTCATCTGTAATTAAATGACAGTAAAGATTATTTGCTAGATAATATATATACAGATCACGAGTAGATTACTTAGCTAAATAAAATGCCAATGATGTTTAACAGTAAAATCTGTTATTATTAATTTTTTATCAATTTCCCTGAGTTGGTATTTAAAAAAGTAGAGCATCAGCTGAAAGAATGTGCCCTAAAGAACTGGAAAAATATAAGTTGCCTACCTTTCCTCGGTGCAACTATGGGGGTTGCCTCGTATAAACAGGTAAATAAAGGTTCACATGATACTCTCATCTGTTATTTCATTGAATCGTGTATCAAATGATAGGCTATTTTATTCTTAATCAAGCCCTATTTAGTTGCCTCACCAAAAATGGTGTAAACTCATGGTTACATAGATTTAATATATTAAATTGACTGGGCTAGTTCCGGTCATAGAAATATATTCCCTCATCTGTAACTAAATGACAGTAAAGATTATATGCTAGATAATGTATATAGGTATATACATCGCCATTAGATTACTTAGCTAAATAAAATGCCAATGATGTTAAACAATAAAATTTGTTATTAATTATTTTTTATCAACTTCCCTGACTTGTGGTTTAAGAAAGTCGTGCATCAGCTTAAAGTATGTACTCTAAAGAACTGGAAAAATATAAGTTGCCTACTTTTCCTCGGTGAAACTATGAGGGTTGTCTCGTTTAAACAGGTAAATAAAGGTTAACATGATACTCTCATCTGTTATTTCATTGAATCGAGTATCAAATGAAAGGCTATTTTATTCCTAACCCAGCCCTATTAAGTTGCCTCACCAAAAATGGTGTGAATTCATGGTTGCCTAGATTTAATATGTAAAATTTTCTGGGCTAGTTCTGGTCATAGAAATACATTCCCTCATCTGTAATTAAGTGACAGTAAAATTATATGCTAAATAATATATATGCTCTAAAGAACTTGAAAAATATAAGTTGCCTACTTTTCCTCGGTGCAACTATGGGGGTTGCCTCGTATAAACAAGTAAATAAAGGTTCACATGATACTCTCATCTGTTATTTCAATGAATCGAGTATCAAATGAAAGGCTATTTTATTCCTCATCCAGCCCTATTAAGTTGCTTCACCAAAAATGGTGTAAACTCATGGTTACATAGATTTAATACATAAAATTTTCTGGGCTACTTCTGGTCATAGAAATATATTCACTCATCTGTAATTAAATGACAGTAAAGATTATTTGCTAGATAATATATATACAGATCACGAGTAGATTACTTAGCTAAATAAAATGCCAATGATGTTTAACAGTAAAATCTGTTATTATTATTTTTTTATCAATTTCCCTGAGTTGGTATTTAAAAAAGTAGAGCATCAGCTGAAAGAATGTGCCCTAAAGAACTGGAAAAATATAAGTTGCCTACCTTTCCTCGGTGCAACTATGGGGGTTGCCTCGTATAAACAGGTAAATAAAGGTTCACATGATACTCTCATCTGTTATTTCATTGAATCGTGTATCAAATGATAGGCTATTTTATTCTCAATCAAGCCCTATTTAGTTGCCTCACCAAAAATGGTGTAAACTCATGGTTACATAGATTTAATATATTAAATTGACTGGGCTAGTTCCGGTCATAGAAATATATTCCCTCATCTGTAACTAAATGACAGTAAAGATTATATGCTAGATAATGTATATAGGTATATACATCGCCATTAGATTACTTAGCTAAATAAAATGCCAATGATGTTAAACAGTAAAATCTATTATTATTATTTTTTTATCAATTTCCCTGAGTTGGTATTTAAAAAAGTAGAGCATCAGCTGAAAGAATGTGCCCTAAAGAACTGGAAAAATATAAGTTGCCTACTTTTCCTCGGTGCAACTATGGGGGTTGCCTTGTATAAACAGGTAAATAAAGGTTCACATGATACTCTCATCTGTTATTTCATTGAATCGTGTCTCAAAAAAAAAGGATATTTTATTCTTAATCCAGCCCTATTAAGTTGCCTTACCAAAAATGGTGTGAATTCATGGTTGCCTAGATTTAATATGTAAAATTTTCTGGGCTAGTTCTGGTCATAGAAATATATTCCCTCATCTGTAATTAAATGACAGTAAAATTATATGCTAGATAATATATATATAGATCGCGAGTAGATTACTTAGCTAAATAAAATGCCAATGATGTTTAACAGTAAAATCTGTTATTATTATTTTTTTATCAATTTACCTGAGTTGGTATTTAAAAAAGTAGATCATCAGCTGAAAGAATGTGCCCTAAAGAACTGGAAAAATATAAGTTGCCTACTTTTCCTCGGTGCAACTATGGGGGTTGCCTTGTATAAACAGGTAAATAAAGGTTCACATGATACTCTCATCTGTTATTTCATTGAATCGTGTCTCAAATGAAAGGCTATTTTATTCTTAATCCAGCCCTATTAAGTTGCCTCACCAAAAATGGTGTGAATTCAATAAATGTTCAAAGTGTACCCTTATCTGTCATTTAATCAAATTTTATATCAAGTCAAAGGTTATTTTATTCTTAATCAAACCGTATTAGGTTGCCTTACCAAAACCGGTGCGAATTCATGATTGCCTAGATTTTCAATGTAAAATTTTCTGCGCGTGCTTTGACTGTGACAGAGGAGTGATGCATCTTTCATTTGATAGACAAACATGCATCGAGTTCATTTTAAATGTGTATGTAATAATATCGATTTTTACCCTAGAATTAATTTGTCAGCCACTCTACATAATTATGAAATGTTTTTTTCGTTCAAAATGTACGTATTTTAAAAGGATTTTTTTTGTTGATCATGCAAACGTGGATTAAATACTGGTAATAGAAAAAAAGCAACATTATAGTATTTTTTTAATAAAATATCATTATGAATCTCTATAAATAAAAAACAATGTTTGTATGTTTGTCCTCTATGCGCTTCTAAAACATTGATCTGGGCAAGATGGTCTGAGGACACCTGAGAGGGCCCTGGTCCAAAAATATTTATTCACTGTTGGAATACAGATAATTATAAACATAATCTACCTTTAATAGTCAATCATTACTTTTAAACTAGAACCCTAGTTTAAAAGTAATGATTTTTTGAGTTTTAGAAATTAGAATTTTGCCCAGCTAAATTAATCAAATACGACTGTGGTGGTGATTATTTCTTTTTTACATCAAAGAGGTCCATGTTTTAAAGGTCGTAAAATTTAATAAAAACTTAAATTCTATTTGTGAACAGATTATTAAAAATTAACATAATTATTAATACAATAAATTGACTTTACCAACAAATTAATATATAAATAATTTTTCAATAATTTAATATTTTAATGATAAAAATACTTCTCGTTCTTT
Source organism: Leucania comma (assembly GCA_958295575.1). NCBI lineage: Eukaryota > Metazoa > Arthropoda > Insecta > Lepidoptera > Noctuidae > Leucania > Leucania comma. The sequence continues at coordinate 10,800,911 of OY282480.1, read as the reverse complement.
TAATTTATTTCGTTTAATACACGTAGAAATTTGTCACTGCAGCACTCGGCTTCATGATATCCTTGCCTCCAGTTTGGTACGTCAATTAATTCATTATTAATTTTTGGGTAAAAAAAATATAATCATTAATATAATTTACACCTTAAAAATAAACTAGATGCATTTTTGTCTATCAAATGAAAGATGCATCACACTTGAAACAGTTAATGCATGCGCAGAAAATTTTACATATTAAATCGAAGTAACCATGAGTTTACACCATTTTTGGTGAGGCAACTTAATAGGGCTGGATTAAGAATAAAATAGCCTTTCATTTGAGACACGATTCAATGAAATAACAGATGAGAGTATCATGTGAACCTTTATTTACCTGTTTATACAAGGCAACCCCCATAGTTGCACCGAGGAAAAGTAGGCAACTTATATTTTTCCAGTTCTTTAGGGCACATTCTTTCAGCTGATGCTCTACTTTTTTAAATACCAACTCAGGGAAATTGATAAAAAAATAATAATAATAGATTTTACTGTTTAACATCATTGGCATTTTATTTAGCTAAGTAATCTAATGGCGATGTATATACCTATATACATTATCTAGCATATAATCTTTACTGTCATTTAGTTACAGATGAGGGAATATATTTCTATGACCGGAACTAGCCCAGTCAATTTAATATATTAAATCTATGTAACCATGAGTTTACACCATTTTTGGTGAGGCAACTAAATAGGGCTTGATTAAGAATAAAATAGCCTATCATTTGATACACGATTCAATGAAATAACAGATGAGAGTATCATGTGAACCTTTATTTACCTGTTTATACGAGGCAACCCCCATAGTTGCACCGAGGAAAGGTAGGCAACTTATATTTTTCCAGTTCTTTAGGGCACATTCTTTCAGCTGATGCTCTACTTTTTTAAATACCAACTCAGGGAAATTGATAAAAAATTAATAATAACAGATTTTACTGTTAAACATCATTGGCATTTTATTTAGCTAAGTAATCTACTCGTGATCTGTATATATATTATCTAGCAAATAATCTTTACTGTCATTTAATTACAGATGAGTGAATATATTTCTATGACCAGAAGTAGCCCAGAAAATTTTATGTATTAAATCTATGTAACCATGAGTTTACACCATTTTTGGTGAAGCAACTTAATAGGGCTGGATGAGGAATAAAATAGCCTTTCATTTGATACTCGATTCATTGAAATAACAGATGAGAGTATCATGTGAACCTTTATTTACTTGTTTATACGAGGCAACCCCCATAGTTGCACCGAGGAAAAGTAGGCAACTTATATTTTTCCAGTTCTTTAGAGCATATATATTATTTAGCATATAATTTTACTGTCACTTAATTACAGATGAGGGAATGTATTTCTATGACCAGAACTAGCCCAGAAAATTTTACATATTAAATCTAGGCAACCATGAATTCACACCATTTTTGGTGAGGCAACTTAATAGGGCTGGGTTAGGAATAAAATAGCCTTTCATTTGATACTCGATTCAATGAAATAACAGATGAGAGTATCATGTTAACCTTTATTTACCTGTTTAAACGAGACAACCCTCATAGTTTCACCGAGGAAAAGTAGGCAACTTATATTTTTCCAGTTCTTTAGAGCACATACTTTAAGCTGATGCACGACTTTCTTAAACCACAAGTCAGGGAAGTTGATAAAAATAATTAATAACAAATTTTATTGTTTAACATCATTGGCATCTGATTTAGCTAAGCAATCTATTCGCGATATATATATATATATTATCTAGCATATAATTTTACTGTCACTTAATTACAGATGAGGGAATGTATTTCTATGACCAGAACTAGCCCAGAAAATTTTACATATTAAATCTAGGCAACCATGAATTCACACCATTTTTGGTGAGGCAACTTAATAGGGCTGGGTTAGGAATAAAATAGCCTTTCATTTGATACTCGATTCAATGAAATAACAGATGAGAGTATCATGTTAACCTTTATTTACCTGTTTAAACGAGACAACCCTCATAGTTTCACCGAGGAAAAGTAGGCAACTTATATTTTTCCAGTTCTTTAGAGCACATACTTTAAGCTGATGCACGACTTTCTTAAACCACAAGTCAGGGAAGTTGATAAAAAATAATTAATAACAAATTTTATTGTTTAACATCATTGGCATCTGATTTATTTAAGCAATCTATTCGCGATATATATATATATTATCTAGCATATAATTTTACTGTCACTTAATTACAGATGAGGGAATGTATTTCTATGACCAGAACTAGCCCAGAAAATTTTACATATTAAATCTAGGCAACCATGAATTCACACCATTTTTGGTGAGGCAACTTAATAGGGCTGGGTTAGGAATAAAATAGCCTTTCATTTGATACTCGATTCAATGAAATAACAGATGAGAGTATCATGTTAACCTTTATTTACCTGTTTAAACGAGACAACCCTCATAGTTTCACCGAGGAAAAGTAGGCAACTTATATTTTTCCAGTTCTTTAGAGCACATACTTTAAGCTGATGCACGACTTTCTTAAACCACAAGTCAGGGAAGTTGATAAAAAATAATTAATAACAAATTTTATTGTTTAACATCATTGGCATCTGATTTAGCTAAGCAATCTATTCGCGATATATATATATATATATATATTATCTAGCATATAATTTTACTGTCACTTAATTACAGATGAGGGAATGTATTTCTATGACCAGAACTAGCCCAGAAAATTTTACATATTAAATCTAGGCAACCATGAATTCACACCATTTTTGGTGAGGCAACTTAATAGGGCTGGGTTAGGAATAAAATAGCCTTTCATTTGATACTCGATTCAATGAAATAACAGATGAGAGTATCATGTTAACCTTTATTTACCTGTTTAAACGAGACAACCCTCATAGTTTCACCGAGGAAAAGTAGGCAACTTATATTTTTCCAGTTCTTTAGAGCACATACTTTAAGCTGATGCACGACTTTCTTAAACCACAAGTCAGGGAAGTTGATAAAAAATAATTAATAACAAATTTTATTGTTTAACATCATTGGCATCTGATTTATTTAAGCAATCTATTCGCGATATATATATATATATTATCTAGCATATAATTTTACTGTCACTTAATTACAGATGAGGGAATGTATTTCTATGACCAGAACTAGCCCAGAAAATTTTACATATTAAATCTAGGCAACCATGAATTCACACCATTTTTGGTGAGGCAACTTAATAGGGCTGGGTTAGGAATAAAATAGCCTTTCATTTGATACTCGATTCAATGAAATAACAGATGAGAGTATCATGTTAACCTTTATTTATCTGTTTAAACGAGACAACCCTCATAGTTTCACCGAGGAAAAGTAGGCAACTTATATTTTTCCAGTTCTTTAGAGCACATACTTTCAGCTGCTACACGACTTTCTTAAACGACAAGTCAGGGAAGTAGATAAAAAATAATTAATAACAAATTTTATTGTTTAACATCATTGGTATGTGATTTAGCTAAGCAATCTACTCGCGATATATCGATATATGTATCTTTATCTGGCGTATAGTCTTATATCATTTAATTATAGATGAGGAAATATATTTTTAATACCAGAACTAGCCCAGAAAATTTTAAATCTTAAATGTAGGCAACTATTCATTCACACCATTTTTGGGAAGGCAACCTAATACGGTTGGATTAGGAATAAAATTACCTTTCATTTGATATATAATTCGATTAAATAACAGATGAGAGTACATTACCACCATTTATCTACCTCTTCAAACGAGGCAACTCCTATGTTTGCCCCAAGGAAAATTAGGCAACTTATACTTTTTGAGTTCCTCAGAGCGCATTCTTTCAGCTGATGCTCGTCTTTCTTAAATAACCAATCAGGGTAGTTGATGAAAAAAAATTATTAACTAATTTAATTGTTTCACATCTTTGGCACCAGATTTAGATAGGCAACCTACTCGCAATGTATCAATAAAAGCATCATCTAGCATATAATATTTATCCTAATCAAATAACAGATGAGGGAAGGTACTTCTTCTATCGGATCTTAGATCATTAGCGCTGCAAATTTTTCATGCGGCAAATACAGAAGGCTAACTTTGCAGAATAAGCAGTATTGCAAAATTTATACTCTGCGGCGAACATAATATTTATAGTGACAGGAAAAAAAGCTCAAGAGCTTGCTCTTGAGCTTTTTTTTCCTGCGTTGTCAAAGTTATGGAATTCGCGCCGCGGTGCACAACGAAAAATTCTGCATTGCAGCAGGCGGCACTGCCGATTTTAGAGGCGCGGCGCCGCAACGTGATTATGTTTTTCGGCCCTTAGGGTGGTTTGTAGACTCACTAGAATTATGTTTGTGAAAAGTAAAAATTAGAGACGAAGTATCTGTACTCCAGTATAATATTTTTGTTGGTGGGCTAGATGATGGAAATACTGGTATACTCTGCCCAACGACCTTAAAGCCCCACATGAGGCAACACATGAGTTATAATTCTGATGTAGGTTGCCACAGCACAATTACCAAATAGTCTACTTCTGAGCCGCAAACACGTCCGAGATAGTTACAATAGGCCCAATATTCAATACGTTGTTGTGGTAAAAACAGCCAGATTTCAAGTGTATAAATTTTCTAATATTATTTAGAAGAGTTCAACTTATACTGGCCATAACTGAAGGTTTGAACCAAACTAGTAATGTATCAATTCTTACGACCACGTCTGTTTGTTATCGATATAGCAAAAAACCAATTTACTATTTAACGATCTTTTTTATTAACTGCAATTAAAACGGACTATAATTGTTAATCGGTAATTGGTTTTTATGTACGCGAAAGATTCTGCAAAAGATGATTTTTTCAGATATTTATTTTTTTTAATTTAAGTAGCACATTTTATGTAAATTAAGAATCAGGACGGTAAAAAAAATAATTATAAAAAATATTATTTTAAAAATATCGATACTTTCGTGATTTATACCTTGGTCGGGCCAATCAGAAAGCAGTACCCCGCACTTCAGCTAGTTGACAGAATAGTTTTGGTGTTTTAAATCAAGCAGGAGGCGTCTTGGGGCTGTATAGTCGATGACTCTGCCCAAAACTTCGGGGGGACAGAAGCGTGATGTTATACAATCATAATAACTAACGCAATAATGGAATGTAGACATGCTACCAGCAAAATTGCATAATTTTAGAAGTGATATCCAGTCATATTAGTGACTTTCGACAGAATAAGGGAACATAATCCTGGGATATAGGGTACCTACGGATTAGAACATAAGGTACCCTTTAACAACAATGTGCCCTGTTGCACATTGTTTGTTACGAATTCGTTCAGCCAGTGAGGCATGATTGATTAACAAACATGCACTTTCACATGTATGATATCAGTATACTTTAATTAATAATTCAACATAATTTCAACTTCACTAACTCAAGTGCTGATTTAAGCATTGTGTATTAGGAGTTGAAGTGTCCATTTGTTAAAAAGGCTCTTAAAAAGTATGGGGGTGGTAACAAAATTTTAACTTTGTTGCTAAGTTTATTAATTCCAAAAATAATATTTTTAACTGAAATTTTGAATTCTAATATATATAGTAGGATGGTTTAGTACGCGGCAAATAAGTTACTAAAATGGCAGCCGTTGTTATGGTTACGCGAACGGCCCCCCCAGGCCGCACTACGATTGAGACCCGAAAATCTATTACAGTGCATTGAACGTCGATCGCCATTTAAGTTCAATTTATATGCCGCGGCAGCGTAGTTCAAGATAGCACGGGCCGTGTCCGACCTTCTGACGTTTTATAAGTGCCCATACAGACTAATGTGAATTAAAAAAAAATTGAGTTTGAATTGAGGTCCTCGAGACGGCGACACACATGGGTTGTAGCTGGCACAATAGTATGCAAAAAGTTTGCATACCACTTTGATACCCACTAATCACGTTTTGTTATAAGCACACTGGTATGAAAACTAACTTACACGCAGAAATCACTGCCTTAGTGTAGAACTAGAATGCTTACCATTCTCATAATCCCGTGGCTCTCTGCCGGGCCCGCCGCCGCGTCCCCCCCTGCCACCCCGCCCGCGCCCTCCGCCGCGGCCGCCGCGCCCACGACGCTCACCATATCCATTACTGGCCTTATCATCATCGCCTTCTAAAATATAAACACATGTTATGGTTTTTCAAGTGGTAACATAACACCAGTGCCAAGCTCAAGTGTCTCAGTCATAAGCATTTTGCACTTAAAAACACTGTCTATGAAGCAGGTTTCATTAATAACCTTTGGTGGTCATAGTCTGATGATAGTGAACGGAACTGGATTTATCTTTTACTTATTTTTATTTTTGTTTGTAATAAACTCAAAAACTATTGGACTGATTTAAAAAGTTCTTTGAAAAGTAATTACTTTATGTATTTACTTTTACACTACTTACTACTATGTCTACTTTTACATTGGTGAAGCCGCTGGCAAAAGTCAGGACTTCTAAATTTTTCCATTGTGGGAACTTTTTTGACAATACCATTTTTACCAGTTTGTAACAATTTGACTGAATAGTAAAATTCTGAGTCTTCTCTTTGATAAATCTACTCTTGTATACTATTTTTATATACCATTTACTCATCACTATATTTCATACAAACTGCCAAGCTCTTATTCTTGAAAGTTGATGGACATATAGATGGGAACATTTTTTAAAGATTTGTTTTTTTTTTTTTACTTTCTATAAAAAAACGTAAATTGTTTCTACTGCCTCTAAAGTTACATTTGGACCCTACCCTGTTAAGCAGAAAAGATCCAGCCAACATTTTATTACTTTTGAGTAAATGCAGTTTAAAGTTAGGCAGATAATAAAAAAATCGTATGATACAGTACCTATTTGAAATTTAGTAGTGTAATTTGTGAAAATTTTCTTAGTAACTTTTTAGACCTAAGTACCTCGCACATACCATGTTTGATTTTAAATGGGTTCATTCATTTTTCTAAGAATAGACTTCATTTGTTTGAAATAGTATGAGGAGTTAACATCGATTTCTCTAATTATTACCACACCCGGACACTAACCAAACTCATATAGGGTACACACCCAATAGTCAGTCCTTTCAAATTTTGCTGGGTCTTTACTATTAGATTCCTAATCATGTTATTCATAAGATTTCTCTTGTTATGTTTAATAATCCGCTGACAACATCATGCACATTTCATTAGAGAATAGAGCAAAAAATGATAGATACCATTGTCATTAAATGACTGGAATCCTCTTCCTCTGGAGAGACTATGGCCTTCATCAACATTAGAATAATTGTTGGATTGCACCCCCTGTGAAAAATTTACTGCATGTAACTACAAGTCATGCTACAAGGGAATTGGTCACATGTTGGGGTGGCAGGAGCTTAAAATCTGCTGTATTGCATATGACCTTGAATTAATAACACAAAGAATGTATGAGTGCAAGTGTCACACAAAAATTGGCAAAGTTATACAGATTATGAGATGTAGATAATTTTAGAATCAAATATCTTACTGTATCTGCTACACAATCATCCCACTCATCATCCATTGTTCTGAAACAAAGACATCAAAATCTGCTTATCAAAACTGTGATAATGCATTATAGGTAACTTGGTTTTATTTTTTAAAGTAGGCTTTATAACGGCGTGGACATCAATGATTAGTAAGTTAGCAATATAATATTTGAGGGAAATAAAATCATTTAAAGTGTTGAAAACTTTGTATTAGTACCTACCTACTCAAAAATTGTCTTCCAATCTGAATGTAGGTACCTACCTACGTACCTGGGAAAGTAGGTATACTTCTTTGGAATGAAATCAATTATTAATGCAATTCATATACAGGCAATCGTTACGAAACTTGCTTACCAAAAGGTATCGTTACTAAACATAAGATAGAAAACCTATTTTTTAGAATACCTACATGAAAAAATTCGTTGAAGTGCCTTTTGAAATTACTCGAGTGGAGCTTTTTTCAAGTAACGTCTACGAAGAGAGAACTGAATAATCGATACCTACACAAATACTAAGAAGATACTCAAAACTATTGTTTGTTGTTAAGAAATCTATTATTAAATATTCCATAAAAAAAAATGCTACAACCGGCACCGGCTTTTGTCTAGGTACCAATCGCACGTGTATCTAACATTCTAAATAGACAAGTTCTTATTAGTGTAAAGATCATATAATTTAAAAAGCTTACCGATAAATGTCTTTAAGTAACGCTGCTTGCGTAGTTTTTAAAATTAAACAATTTAAACTTTTACAATTAAAGAAGACAGCAGCCGCCAATATCGCGAAACGACAGCAATGGCGGCGAAAGAAAACAAAAGTTGCCAACGTCGTTACGCCAAATGTATTAGTATTTTCAGCATGAAAAAACAAAAACATTAATGTTAGCAGATCTTTAAAAAACCGATGCGTTTTCTGGCGTTTTGTCAGGAAAACCGCGCGGGAATCTGAAACCAAGGTAACTAAGAAAACCAATTCCTTAATCATACGGTTTAGTGGCAGCCGCTTTGATTCTGTTCAATAATACCTATTCAATTTTTATTGCCAGTGAACCACTCGATATACCGACCGGTTTTGTCGACGTTGCGTTGTGTAGAATAATAGGGGTCAGACTGTCTTACTCGGAAGTAAACTTTAAGACAGTCTGTGTAATTTGTGCTGATTATCGAGTGGTGTAATGGGTGTAATAGACGCTTAATAGAGAAAAAATCGCTTAGCGTAGGTATCCAACTTCAACATCATCATTAATTTAGCCGAAAGACTACTGGTGGATAAAGGCCTCCCCAAAGTGTCACCATAACGACTGGTCCTGTGCATCTTTGATCTATAGGATTCCCGCGACCCTAGGTCATAGGGAATACATGTTACCATCTTATATGAACGATTTACCTCTGGAAATCAGTAAGACATTGAATGTTAAAAACTGTTTAAGAGTGTTGAAGGGATACTTTCTGGATTGAAATGCAATCTAGAAAGTATCTTTTTGAATGAGGACCTATGTATGTATACCTAACCACTGTTCGTATAAATAAAGTTTTTGGCACCGAGTTGTCGCTTCTGACATACCGCTGTTAAACCCGCGATGGTTTGTGCTGGTATGTTTATACGTTAATATGACTGTAATAATGTTGTTGTACAATAAACGAAAAAAAAAAAGGTCCAGATAGTTGAAGGCCTTCCAACCTTGCATCTTCCGGTACGTGGTCGCCACTCCAGAACCTTTCGTCCCCATCGACTATCTTCTCTGTGAGCAATGTACGCTGCCACTTACGCCTGGCAATTCTTCGGGCTTCGGGTTGTTAACCTGGGTTCTCCTGCGGATATATTCATTTCTGACGTGATCACGCAAGGAAACTCCGAACATAGCCATTACCCTATGGGTAACTTTAAGACATCTGATGAGGCCCACTAACAGCGACCACGTTTCGAAGCCAATATGACGTCATTGGCAACACGTCTTGAGACACACTGTGGTATATTGGACGAGAAGATACCATGCAGGTTCCCAAATGTTGCCCAAACGGGTCGGTTACGACGATTAACCTACCTAACTGGACTACCTGTCCCAGGTAAACATAGTTGTCCACAACTTCGAGTGTAAATCTTTTTGAGGATAAAATTATCCAATTTCGACGCATACTTCGCTAAATTCAACCGATAGAAAACCAATTAATTCGACGTGTAGGCTCAAGAGACAAACGATGAAAGCAGTTAAGTAGTAGTGCACTTGATATAGTTTGAGCAGTTATTTCGGCACAAGGTAAGGCAAGGCAAGTCTTTTCCTCATTTCCTGAGCTTTTGCCACGATGTATGGCCTAAAATAAAGAGTATATTTTAAAGTAACACCAAGAAGCTCAAAATGGTTAAACTACTATATTATTAAAGTCTGAAAGAAATCAATTGCTCGGGGCACTTAGATGATTAGGGCGGGCTTTGTTCTCCGTCCGTAAGGCCGTGCCTATAATAACTGGAAATCACTGTGAGAATTCCAACGCCTAGAACGTCTTTGGTGGGGTTAAGGGCGTGAGGCTTGTCTCGACAGCCTCATTTGTTCGCATAACTGCATCGCAGAAAGAGGTGCCTGCCTCTCATTGCCTCTTGCTCCATACCGTGGTGTGAATCAGAGCTGGACTCAAGAGGTCTCCGTCACCAATCGTCGTCACAACGTCTCACATCTCCACCGTGTGTTTCAGCACCTTGTCCTCAGGGTGATTCAAACAATGTTGACGCCGTTTCCGCCTCAGGAACTTCCTGAAATTTTGCGTTCAACTAAAAAAAAAACTCTACAAACACTTTTTGTTGACTTTTTGTCATTTTGGTTTTTGTGAACTAAAAACTTAACAAAAACTAACTTAAAGTCGATAATAATCAAATACAAGTACTAAAACTCACTCCTACTAAGTTTTTTCTTTGCCTTCTGTTCTAAGATCCCGGATCTCCCCTTCGGAAGCCAACTTATGGCTCCAGAAGGCTTCGATCCGTAGGCCTCAAAGCGATGTCAGCTAAGCAGATATCTATGGAATACTACTCGCCGTCCGTTACCTCACGCATGCGGCCATTCCTTCGCTAGCATTACTGCTTCGTAGCGACGTAGGAAGCGACCGCCTAACATTCCTCTTCTCTCCGGCCGGCCGGACCATGGCCTGTATCAGGGCACGGCGCGACCGGTCGTTGCTACCGATCGACCCCACGAAGACACTTTTAACTTTCGAGATATATTAGAAAGTTACCTTTTTTATTTTAAATGGTAAAAACTAGTGCTGAACTGCAATCCCACCTGATGACCCGACGTTTGCAATGCAGGAATTGGATGAGGATTAGAGAATCCTTGGACGATTTATTTGTTCCAAGTTTTTGAATTTTATTTTTTCTGGTTACTTACCAAGAGCTTAAAACGAAATTTATTTTGATCTTTAAAGTTTTAATACCAAGAAGTTGTAGGCCCTCTGCACTACTTAATAAACATCTTACATCTTTTAATGAGACGTCCGAAGTCCAAATAATTTATTTCTGGTGTGTATACCAATCATCATCATTATCATTATGATCCGAACAAATAAAAGAATGGTGACTTGCTGCTGTTAGTTATTTCCAGATGTGCCAAAGGTGGCGCTGAGATCGATTTACGTAGCGGAAATAGCTAAATCTAGCCAGTAACCATTTTTTATCATGACTACGTTCAAGTGTCGTTCACTAATTACTAGTCACCCTATATATTTATACAGGGTGACTAGTAATAAGAAAATCTAAATATTTGTATAATTCCCATACAAAAAAAAAAATATTTTCATCCATACCTATACTTATAGGTTCCGTTGAAAACCATCGTCAGGCAACTGTTACAGTGCGTTCACGACTTTGGTCTTATCAGCGAGCAGCGCGGCGAGCGATGCTGTATCGTTAGGCTATTGGTCGAGCGCGCGCCACTATGAGCGGAAGCCATGAACGCGCCGCTGCCGTAACGCAGCCGTCGTTGTCTGGCATAATGCTGAACTGAACCTATTTGGTGCAGCCGTGAGACATATTGTTATTTTTGATTTTATTTCTTTGTTTTATGTTTAATTTAAGTTTGCAATTAATTGTTTGTTTATGAGTCACTGTGTGCCAAATAAACATGATTTGTTTCTTTTCTTTCAATGCTCCACCCAAGCAGGTTACACCTCCACCGTATGCTCCATTGTGTTCTCCGGGCGGTCCACACAATGGTAAAACCTGGGTGTTTCTTCCTCACGAATTAGATGAATTAACCTCCCGAACTTACCTTGTCCGGTTACGACCGCGTCATGCGGAAGGTGAGGACGTCTTGACGTTTTTCCAGCCACTCCTCAAAGAGGGGACTTATTGCTAGAATTATTGGGTGCCCAGCACTGAGTTGCGACAGTTGCAGTCACCATTTCACCATGAGATTCTGCCGGAACTCTATCCACCATACTGCGACTTGTCACGGCAGCGAAGTTTCGCCCTGGCGTTGCATTTCCATGCGCAAAGCGTGCATGCATGGAAGATTTTTTTTCCTCTAGATCAGGTGGTGGCAGGCCGGCAGAAACTTCAAGTGAGATTAAAAAAAAGTAAGAAAAAGTAATGCCGTCTACACACTCCGTCTTGCCTGCGCAGTCTAAGCCTGTGCAATGATGACTGTACAAAAAGACGGAACCCTTGTAGTGGCTCCACGTGCTGGTTAACTCGTGCAAACTGAACTGTGCGATCCTAATTGTTTTTTTTGTGATTTGTATAGTTCTACTAAAAAACTCCTTGGATTATTCCAAGGATTTATTTTTATTTTCGACAAAGTATGCGTCGCAAATCAAAATATGCGTGATGTAAGGAGATAACTCCTTTCTTTGAACTGATGCGCGGCTAGCCAAGTTTGCGCAGTCCAAATATTCGGTAAGTCATCGAAAGCACTAGCTGCGCTTCCGGGAATGCAGTATATTACAAAGTACTCTGTGTTACCTGCGCAAACTGGTTTGTGCAGGCATGCCCGCAGGCAAGACGGAGCGTGTAGCCGGACCATAAATCCATTGCATTCATTAAAGGTATTCTGGCTATTGGCCTAAAGAAAGAAAGAAAGAAAGAAAGAAAGAAAAACATTTATTTGAGACTCGCACAGGACAAAAAATATATATACAACAACAATACAAAAACTATAAATAGATTTTACAACATAAAAAAACAATAAATAAACTACAGAAGTTGAAATTCGGCTACATAGTGCATAGGCAACTTAAGCTGTGTAAAATGGCGACATCAGGCTCTGTGTAGTTTGCAACACTTCAGTTGGAAACGTAGTGCTTATATTCTCTTTGTCAGTTAGTGTCACGTTAAGTTGTGTCAAGCTCAATGAAGCGCATTACGGGAAAATAACACAAGTGACCGATAATATTCGGGAAAAAATACTACGCCGAATGGAGAGCTTTGCTATCGTATTATAATAAACGTCTTTTATTTATGAATTCAGCGTTTATTGAGAGTTTTGCAAAATGTGGTAGTGACGGGGAAAAAATGGTCGCGTTAAAATTAGTGTTATTGTAACGATGCATTTATCAAAGTGGGTTTAAGTGTTATCTCAGTTGGCGTCCTCTTGTTTTTTATGGTTCAAGTTCACGATGGCAACAGTCGAAGAGACAGTTAAAGTGTCGGTGGTGACTGACCGTACACCTAACATTGTACGATGCTCTAGTACGATAACTGCAGAGGAATTGTGTATTATTTTGTGTAAAAAGTATAAAATTCCTCCCCTTACTCGTACGCTGTTTGCGTTACGAGTCAAAGGCAGAGATTATTTTCTCAAAGATAACGCGAAAGTTTTATCCAGCACTAGGGATTATGAACTTAGAATACGTTTTAAGGTAAAGTATCAGTCAAAACTGTAAAGAAAGTTTTATAATCTTGTATTTGCAGTACTAAGAAACCATAATATGTAGTTAAATGAATGAATAATTAATGTAAAGTGAAGCAGTGTAGGAGACCTTGATGGCTCTTCATATATTGTAAATATGTATTTGCAATTTCAAATTGATTGTTTATTATGTGGTTTCTTGGACTGTTAATATCTTATTTTCATGTTTATTTATTGCTTGATAGCACACTTTTGGTGTATAACAGTACTTCTAAATATTCTTAGATGGCCATTAGCCAAAATTTACTGTTAACAACATAACACACGTATTGTAAAGCTTTTTGCTAAGTCTTTCAAGTAAATTGGCTTTTTGACATTCTGACGGACAAGCCTTACAACATCCATTTGGATACAAAACCTTTACAAAGTTTCATTAAAGAAATGTTCCCAGTGTAAATATTATGAATCAACACACTGCCTAAAATGTAAATACTAGAAATAACTTTTTGAATTTGTTTAAAATGTAGTTAGAAATATCCATCATTAACTGAAATCATAATTGTGAAAAATATTATTCACATAAATGGATTTAAGATGAAAACAAAAATGGATGTTGGTTGATTTCCCCAACTTCACTCTTGTAGTAAAAATAAACTGTAGCCTGTACTGACCCCTAGTTATTATTTTAATAGTAACTACACTACACTGGACAAGCCACTAGATAGTCAAAATACAAATGTCAAAATGGGCCTTTTATTTTTTGTCAACTTTATCTTCTTATAGGTTAAATAATTTTCTTATTTTTAGTTCTACCTTTTTGCAATATATTACACAAGCAGTTGCCAGTATCACCCGTGCTTCACCCGTGTGATGTTAGAAAACAATCCCATTGGAACATACTCCAGGGGTAAAAAGTGTCTTGTGCTGTTATTCCAGGACATGGTCTACCCATTCCAAGTTTCATTGAAATCTATTCAGTAGTTTTTATTATTTTTTTATATCGTCTGCTCATAGTTCACTGAATGAGATATATAAAAAAAAATGAAGTTTCCAAATGGTTTAAATGGCCAAAAAATATTGATGTGTCAATCAATCTACCAATTTACAAAATAACTCTCATTATTCAACTTTTTGGCAAAATTAACATAATGTGCATATACCTATTATGTTCATCATCACCATCATATCTATACTTTCCCACTGCTGGGCAAAGACCACCCCCAAATTATCCTAGTTATAATAAATATTGTAATAAACAATGTATCAAAATCACTAATTTGCCTACTGCAGTCTTCCTGCCCGATTTTAATTTAGATGTCTTCAAGGCTAGAGTGAATAGATCCCTAATAAACTAGCGCATCTCATCATGAACGATTGCATTACTGCTTACCATCAGGTGAGATTGCAGTCAAGCACTAGTTTATATTATTTAAAAATGCAGTTGAAAAAAATGCTTTAGCAATTATGTGACCACAATAATCCTATTTTCCAGTGTGATTAAACTATCATCTTGCATGTGCTTACAGACAACTTAGATTCATGAACACTTTTCCTTATTTATTTCCTTTAATACAGTTCTTTATGATAGTGATTAGGTGAAGAATACAATTATAATAACCACTACACAGTATTATTATTTTTTATATTTAAGAAATCTATTCATGATTTGAGCATTTAATAAAAATATGATAATCCCTTGATTTTTAACTGATTTAAAAAAGGAGGAGGTTATTGAACTTAAAAGGTAAAAAGAACAATCTCGGATTGTAGCCCACCTTAAGTCTCTAATCATTAAGTTACAATTTATGGGAAAGTTATGAGTCTACTCTGATATGACCTCAAAGCCTCATGACAAAATAAAAGAAAGTTGGGCTATAAATAACTCTAAGTTATTAAATTGTTTAAATACTGAGTTGATAATGATATCAATTTTATTATATTTTAAATTTTATGCTTTATTTTTTTGGTGGGAATCATCCAATGACATCTCCGCGCCTTTGGGTGGGGTTCCCGATAGTGTCAGATTTTTACTGACTAAAAACTTTTTTGCTGACAACTCCTTGTGGCGTGCGTCCCGGACAAAGCGTACGCGTAACCGAACGAATCCATCCACGATACAGGAGTACCTAATTCCTAGTGTGGGGCAAAGTTTAATAAGAAAAATGTTTAATTTTTTTAAGTATTTGCTATAAATAGTATTTCTGTTTCAGGTTCCAAGATTAGAACTCTTAATAACCTTAGATGAGACGACTTATGACTACTACTTCCTTCAAGCGAGGAGCGATGTATACGAGAACAGGATCCCGGAGATTAAGTACCCCGATCACAAGAAAGAAATGCTTGGTCTTGGGATTGCTGACATGTAAGTGTTATACATATAGTACGGGTAAATAAGTTAAACCATTTGCTATGGTTACACGCAGCCCCCAACTTCGATGGAGATCCGAAGATTGGTTATAATCCTCGTCACACAAGTTCAACCGTCATGGCGGTCGACCTTGACTGCGCAGTAACCTATTTTTATTACGCGGCACATAAGTTCAACTTATTTGCCGCGTACTGTACAAATCGTACATTTTCATGCAAGTGAGCAACCTGTCATTGCAGTCGAGGTGCTGAAGGTGAGGTCGTTTTACAGCCGAGAAACTGCAATGACATTACTTATGTGTATTTGATACTCGTTTTTTAACCCTTACCAGGGTATCGGTCCATCTTGTAGGAGGCCTTCGAAAGCTGCGTCTTCTCGTACATTTCGGCCCTAATTTAACGGTCGTCTGTTTTGCGAGCAATGTGCCCTGCCACTTAAGTTTGGCGATTCTTTGTGCTATTTCGGCAACCGTGGTTCTCCAGTGGATATCTTCATCCCTGATTCGATCACGCAAGGAAACTCCGAGCATATCCCTTTCCATTGCCCTTTAGGTGACTTTAAGTGATGCTGATGAGGGTCCATTGTTAACGACAATGTTTCGGGGTCACATGTCATTACTGGCAATACGCATGCATAGTTTTAATTACATTTAATAATTTAACAACGTAATTAGTATGTTCGTAATTACATAACTTAAACAATGAGTGAGCAGTACCTAATGACTAATATCAAAGTCAATGCACTGTTAGGTAATAATTTTACGCTTGACCATGTAAACTTAATGCTCAAGATTATTGTTTATCGGCACGGTTATAGCTTGGTAAGATGGAATTGGATGGAATTGGTTTCTTTTAGCAGAAAAAAGACACGACTGAATTGTTGCAGAGTTGAGTTTGACCAAATTGGTATTGTCCCATCAGGGGCCTTACTCTCGACTTTAATTCCGATCGGTTAACATTGGAATTGTGACGTTAGGTACTTTTTAATTCGATGCTAGCGCCAAATTGGTTTGAAATTGCGTGACCACACGCCAAGCCCAATTCCCATTTTACTTACTTCCCTTTCAAAAATATCACGCAATTTGGCCCTAGCATCGAATTCAAGAGTACCTAACGTCACAATTCCATTGCCGACCGATCAGAATTAAACTCGAGAGTAAGCCCCCAGAGATACTCTTCAAGTATAAGTTCAAGTGTTAATCTACAGCCACTCGGAGAAACTGAATCTGTGGCCCACTAGTTCGTCTCTCTTATGACGTCTTAGCGCTAACGTCTGCGCATACTTAGATGTACCAAGTTTTATAATTATTCTGCATCAAGAACAATGTTGTAGAGTGTACAGAACAGACACCTGAAGCAGTGCGTCCATGTCCAATTGACCGGACGAGTAGTCATCCATAATCACTCGGATAGATCAATCTCTCAGGAAGTCTGCAACCCAATCACGGTATAGCTAAGTGGTTCTTTACCATTTTATTATGTCACCCCTATGATTTAGCTTGGGGAACTGATTTTTAGTATAGGGTGATAGTGAGGTTAGTGTAAAGCGAAGCTCCGACTTGTCATTTGATTGCACTGTTAGGGCATGAAATGTACTGGTGAGATAGAATTGGTCGTATTGGTCTGTCATAATTTTTCCCCGCAGGGATAATTACCCCCAGGTTAGGAATCGTGGGTCTAGATCGAAGAAAGGAAGCTTAGCTTAATAAATCTTCTCCAGAATTGTATCTAAATGGCATTGGGTACTAAGACATCTTCAATTGACCTATTTTGGTTATTAACTCTGCTGCGTTAACCGCTCATTCTTTTCGCAAATCCGTTCGTAGAAATCAATTGTGTGGTAGCAATATGTTGATTTGAGCTGTCAAGTTCAAAGGTCAAGTTTCTGGGATATCTGTATATGATTAAAAGTCAAAACTTACGTAATTAGGTCTCATCATCATGCGTTAGTATTTCCGAAGATAACCGATGATTGACGAAGCTCAAACTTTTCCCGGTAGGTATTTGCATTTATAAAAATTCAACCAATTTTCATTATCTATTAGGCACATAGTGTCAATTAGAGCATGATATATACTTACATTATTACTATAGTATATCATGAATTGTCAAGTAGGATTGTATCTCACATTGACTGAACAATGGACTATAAACATCCAATTACTCTGTCTCAGTGGTGAGACAATAGCCCTCTGTTATAACAGCGTAATTAACAAGTGATCTCTTTAATTTACATATTGCAATGTCTTGTATTGTTTGCTTTTGCACATATATTTTGTGAGTTGCGAGCAATGTGCCCTGCTCATTGACATTTAAGTCGATTAAATGGAAAGGTTTCCGGAGTGTCTACTGCCACTGCTACCTACTGGAAGACGCAAAAATGGTAGGCCTCCCACAGGGTCGCGGGAATCTGATGGATGCGAGACGCACATGACCGGTCACTGGACGCTTGGGCTCCCCAAGTGTCGCAACAACGACGGTCATGTACCTATGAGTTTACCCCTTCTATCCGCTTATGTACCCGAGTCTGTTCGTCCTGGGCATGGTCGGGTATCCTAGACTAGAGGTAAGAAGGGATGTCGCACTGGTCAAGTATGTACGTGGCGAGTGTACTGGTAGAGTTGTTACACCACCCAGACGTGCTGGAAGCGTTGCGGCTGCGCGCGCCGAACGGGTGTGTAGGCGCGCGCCGCCGCCCCGCTTTCTTAGAGGTGCCGTCTGCTAGGACTAACCTCCTAAAGTCTGCTCCTTTGTCTCGATTCATACGTATAATTAATAATATAGCGCTGCCGGAGGATTTATTTGGCCAAAACCTACCGTTTGTGGAAGCAGCTCAAATAATTATCGAGAATGGACCTTTAAAAAAATTATAATCTTGGTTAATATAATAATTGTATATATTAACTGTTAGTTATAACATCGCCTTGGACGCGTCTGTAAAGGTGTTTAACTTAATAAATAAATAAATGTTTAACAGTAGACGTCTTTCGGCTGAAATGATGATGACATAATGTTTTAGTCCTTTTCTGCAGTTTTTTTTTGCAACAGAAACTTAATAAAATAAAATTTGCGATGGTAAAAAGTCTAAAAAACATCTTCGTGATACATGTTGGGTAATGTTTTGTTGTACCGCATCAAGATTCTGTGTCGCGTGACGTAATTTAACGTCCAGACTGAGAACAAATATCTTTATTTATGCCATACAAATATTTATTGTAATGCGCCAATCGAACCCGCGACCCTGAACACAGAAAGCGCCTACTCCGACGCCACCCAATCCTGCTTCTCTTTTATTTGTCAGTTACCTTTTAAGTTTTCAAAATCTCTAGGTACAATAAGCGCATGTATCTATGTAAAATGGTAGGTATTTAAATATTTTCTATCTTCTGCTTGGTATAGAGAGATGTGGATATGATGCTTTTCTTTCTTACTAGCTGTTTTTTTTCTGATTGATTTCGTTGCGGGATTCCTAAACGTTTCTCTAGGACTCAGCGTCATTGTCTCGGCTCTTTTCTGGTGGTCCTCACTCATCATCATCATCTTCCTGCCTTTGTCCTATTTAATTTGGGGTCGGTGCAACAGGTTTTTTTCCCCACTGTATCGCCTTAAAACCTAGAATTTATTTTTCCGCCATTACTGTTACTCGCAAGATTAAAGGTCACAAATCATTAGATCCACCAGGAAACAGCTCGGCACCATATCGCCTCCTGCAGCTACTATTCTTTATATGGATTTGTATGGGTATGCGCTCATAACATCAACATTATGACCGAGGCGATCCGGTGACGCTACGGAGTGGATGTAGTGAGCACGCGCCCATACAAGTGCGGAGTCGGTTGCCGGGTGGCTCTAATGAGCTGTGACCTTAAGACAAATCAATCGTTGAAGAATCGTTAAAATTAGCTCACGCGTTTGGTCTCTTAGAGTACCTCAAAAGTACAAATATACATATGTTGATAAACACATTACCCTCCTTCGCGCACTTGTGTAAAAATTAGTACCTATAGACAGAGGTATCTCCCATCTAGATCTATATGAATACAGTATTTTTCCCGTTAAGAACACAAAAAGGTTGAAATCCTAAGAGTATTATTGTGATCGTTGTACAGGGCACCTACTGCGAGTTATTAAACTTACTCGATCAAAAATTCAAAATGTAGCGAAGAAGGGAGGTTTTTGAGTTGAGCTAAAATTAACAAAGTCTTGCACTGACTGGACACCTGTCCAGTCAGTGCAACACCCACAGATTTGAGTGGACCGCCACTCAAATCTGTGGGTGTTTTATCCTGAAAAGACGATCCGCTCTCATACTTTGATCGGTATGGTCCTCATATCACTTGACATGTTTGTTGTGACTTTACAAGAGACTAACTTCTGAGTTGGTTTCGGTATTTCTTATCAAGGTAGTCATCTAGAAAACACCGGCCTCACATAGTTTAAATTCCCGTGTGTTTTTTTATAAATCTATTTGCAAAATAAATACAATTTATCATTTCATCTGTCAGGCTAAGCGCGCACCGCGATAAAAAATCGTTGCGATTTTTTTAATGCGAAATAATTTACTATTTTTATTAGACTATTTTTTAAACGATTTATTTTCGCAATGCGCGGATTGTAGTGTATTTCTGTGGTTCACAGATTTGCGATATTTTTTCGCAACGATTTTTTATCGTAGTGCGCGCTCGCCCAACGTATAAGATAATGCGATTGAGCACGTTTCAAAATTCGCTCTAGAATCTAGAGGATACCCGAAACGGTAAATTGCGAATGACAATGTTTACGTGAATATGGCAAAGTATTGACAATTGCTTCAATCGTTTAAGGGGGAGATATACGTTTTTTGATGATTTAAATCTAACATCACGTCTAAACGGCTAGTCGGTATGTTTTGAAAAAAATATTTGTTAAACTGAATATTTGCCTAATAATTTGACATTCGATATTTAATTCTTTTTTCATAGAATTTGGTGTAATTTATTTTGAAAGTTCTGTCTAACACAGACAAAAAGCGAAGATTAGGCAAAAACCATTGGGTGTATTTTTATGAAACTTTAACAAACTAAAAGATAATTTAATTATCAATCTTTTGATATACGCCTTTTATTCATATTGTGTTTAATCTTTTGAATATCGTAATCAGAGACACAATAGAAAGACAATAGGTGTGCCAACGCCGGCGTTCGCTTGGGGCTTAACTAACTACTGAATGTATAACATAATTATTTATTTTTCGAAAGATCTTGGAATTGCTAGCTCCTCTTTTGTTCGCTTAAGGGCGGGTGGCCTTTAGTGTCGCCTTAATCGTAAATATTGTCAATCGCAATTGACAGTTTCGGGGACCAAGTTTACAAATATAAATATGAACAGGGTTGCAAGGGGTGCAACTGTTGGTCTGGGTCCTAAACAAGGCAATGCGTACAAAATATCAAGATCAGGTTTTAAGTACTGACAATTGGACACGACGCGCGTTGTCGTCGCCTTTCATAAACCAATTTATTGTGTCTGTGAAAAGGGATATGCTCACTTAATATTCAATTTGTTTCTCACATAAAATTTGAAGCGGATCTCGATCTGATATACACAGATCGTGCTGTAATATATTCATTATTCACGTCTCGATTCACCAAAAATGTCTAGTTTTTGCTTTACAAATTGCGAGTACATGTTTTTGATTCAGGACACGCGCCACTGCTGAGGAAAAATTGTCGGTAAACGATGTTGTGAGGGATTACAAAAAATATATACCGAAAGTGATTGTTAGACGACACGGTCACGTCGCTAAGAAACATGCCCACGACCAACTACCTAAGCTTTGCTCCGTCGGACACAATGTGAAGTAAGTATACCGATTGGACTAGGTACAGTTTACAGCAATCTGTTGCTATTTTTTTTGCGGTTTGTTATGATACTGCTCCAACACAATACAACTAAAACCTGCTTTTGATTTTATCACTAGCCAGATGTTTGTGGCTGTCTGCATTTAAGCGTCCATCCTCCTTTTTTAATAGTTATCAAGAACTATTTATAGATATCTCTAATTTGACGTTAAATAAAAAGCTAAATAAAAAAAAAGTTATAGGGTTATCATAACTGGGCATTTACTTGACCGAATGACGTCGTTAAACTCTTAAAAGACTCCTTATATTCGACGGGATAGATAGAAAGGACAGATCAGCAGACTTAGACAAATGATTTTTCTGTTAGCTTTCCCGCCACACGCCAAGTATAAAATGTATGGTATTGATAATTACCTGTCAAGTCACTTGGCACTTGATTTCTCCACAGGTAACGTTAACAGAAAAATAATTTGTCTATATCTGCTACATTGTTTTTTTTTTTTTTATCAAAACTTTACATTTTAAAGATTTTATTAAACAATATAACTTTGCAGCTACATAAAGAACTTATACCTTCAACAACTATACATAATGGCCCCTAACTACTTGGCGGAGGAGTATGAGAATGTCCTGTGGCAAAATGGCAGCGATGTGACTCCGGTGACTGTTATGGTGGCGCCCTTTCATCCACACCAGCCTGGTTTAAGGGTCTATAATACTGTCAAAAGAGAGGTAAGTAATTAGCGCGATCATCAAATCTAAAGCGTGTTCAAGAACTGTTATAATAAGAAATATGACTCTGGCAGCATTTGAACATAATTAGAGTTTTCACTTGAATTGTATCCCTCACTTACCTACACTCAGAATTAGGGTTGCCATGTATTATTAAAAAAAAAATCGAGACATTCTTGAATTCAGCAAAAAAAAAAAAATACTCCGCGAAAAGGATTTTAACGCGCGACAGTGAGTTAAGAAAAATGGGAAAATTGTTTTTTTTTTTAATGTATTAGTAATGTTACACACAGCGGATGATAAAAACGTAAATTGTAAAAAAAAAAATTATTTTTTTATTAAAAATATCTTGACCCGCGACAAAAAGTACTGTTCCGCAGGATGTGCCGCCAAAATTAACACATCTGGCAACCTTACTCAAATATTTCTGACCAAGGGCGCTGGCTTTTAGAAAATCTCATGCTCATTTGATGACTAGAAAAAGTGGCGAAGTGTGAAAAGAGAAATACACACTGACCGACCGGCAAATAAATAAATGTCCTACTTACATACTGCGTACTTAATTACTAATTATGTTTGATAAAAATATAATTAGGCTTATGTTGCTGCGGGAATCGAACCTCCGACACTTGCGTCTCAACCGGTGCTTTAAACCATTACGCTATACGGGTCATCAGGTAATGAAAAAACGCCCATCCCTAAAAGGCGGTTACTGCGGGCCTAAAAACCCCACATGAGCAATTCATCTAGAGCAAATCATATTCCGAATTCCTAGCAGATCATAAGCAATTCTTCTAATGTTCGTAAAATGGTTGCACTTAGACGAATCATACTCAATTCACTGCATATCAGAATCATATTCCTTGTAAATATTGCCGTATAAAAAAAAACATGATTCATATTATGATTCTACAAAAGCGGCACCTACTGTTTATTTCTTATGCGTGCTCGAGCCCCCGAGCTTCTACGGAGTCGGCGCCCATCGACACATTCTGAGTCCCTTGGATGTCTCCTGGTTACTCTGGAATCTTTCGTTACTTTTGGAATTTAATATGGCGCCCATATTTTACCAAGTGAACGCACTCAAATCTTAAACCTGTTTACAAATCATAAGTCACTTAAACATTCTCGTCATTTCAGTGGTCTCACGTTTGCAAAATTGAAGAATTAATTTATATAACAAGAAATGGAGAACACTCGTTGGAAATATCAAGAAGAGGAACCCCCCTGTTCTTCAAGTTTAAATCAGAGGAGCATCTATCATCATTTATATCAGTTTGTGACGGATATTACAGGTTTGTATAACTCTATTTTCATTCGCTCCTAATCTTTGGTTTTGGGCCCCAAACGTCTCAATGTTTCGTTTGGTTTTGAAGTGAAAACTTTATTAGGCGCGCTGCGCAGTTCATTCTGTGGATATTTAATGAAATCAAGCAGTAAAAATTTAAGAAAATGCTACGTAATCATAATTCACGTAAGGGTGTTTTTCATAAATAATCGTAAATTTTTCCAACTAATTTATATGCAAAACGAAAAAAATAATATATGAAATGGAAAAAAAAATCACATACCAGTTGATTCTTTGACATAGTTTCATAATTCAGAGATATTGAATATCAAAAAGAACACGTTATATAGTGTATAATGCAATTAGTATAGTACGCGGCAAATAAGTTGAACCCATTACTATGGTTACGGGAAGCCCCCACTTCTATTTATACTTGAAAATCGGTTACTGCTCATTCAAGTTCGACCGCAATGGTGGTTCAACTTGTGTGTCGAGGACTATATTGCTTTGTGATATCGGTTCTAAATGTTTAATTAAATAATATTATATTATGTGAAACAGATTAATGGTTAAGTGGACATTTAACCTGTCTAAGGACGATGAAACACCGTCGCTGAAGGAGCTACAAAGAATTAAATGCCACGGCCCAGTCGGGTAAGAACCAGTAAAAGAGGGGTGCATATTTAATGTAATTGCTTCGGAGAATTTTGTTTTAAAAATCGCTTTTACTTTGTAGGGGCGCATTCTCGTATCGAAAGTTGGAAGAAAAACGTGCTAAGAAACACGGTTGTTACATATTAAGGCAGTGTCAGGATGACTACAATGTTTATTATTTGGACGTATGTACTAAAAACAGGTAATTTAATTTTGTGTTTTGTGGCTAAAGGTTACGAATGATCATTACAGTCGAATAACGTCCACTGTTGGACGTGGGCACTTACAAGTGTCGCCACAACGGCTGATCCAGTGGGCCTCACATCCATCGGATTTACCGCATTTGGCTCTCTGATTGGCTAAGAGCTTCGAGTAGGCCAATCAGTGCGCCGAACGTCATAAACGTTTCGATCGCGTTTACGTAAAACAAACTCACACTAGGCACTCAGGTCATGGTGGATGATTGGTCAGGTCTTTGTCATTGGATGATTTTACCTACCATAAAAAAACCCTCACCAGGTCAGAGTTCTATCTTGTGGGAGAGTGTGATGTGGTCGCTCACCTTCAGGTCACAGCTTTATGCTGAGCGTTCGGCCGTATTGCGCGGAGGTGACGCACGACTTCCTTATATTATAATGATTGTTTGTTTTTTAGTTCTTTCTTTTCTTTCTTTCTTGTTTTCGTAAACCCTTTGGGTTATCAGTTTTTATTAGTTTTGTTATCTTGTGAACTCTTGAACCGGATTATGAAAACGATAAAACTTGTATTTGACTAGATTACGAGTTTGTCTTTACGCATAGTGATAACACAACAAAAATAAAGAAATAAAGAACTTGAAGACCTCGTGTCTTCTTAGAAGTTACTATTGTTCGAAGGAGTCACGAAGGAAAACTGAAGGAACGTTGGTGGGTTTTAGTCAGTAAAAGTCTGACATTCTCCAAGGAAAAGGCAAAGAAGATTTTTTTTTTGTATTAGTGAGAGGCTCGCGTTGGACTACTATGTCACTTTATGTTAAGTGATGATGTTGTCAATGATAGAATACGCTGGCGTAGAATTAACCTATTCACTTTTGTCTTGAAAGAAGGTTGTAGCTATCAGGAAACACAAACTCCGGTAGGGTATTACACTCCTTAACTGTACGCACAATAAATGTGTACCCAAAACGTTTTGTTTGTATGGGTCCATCCACAAACCACGCCATCACATATTCACGAACATCCCAATGTTCGCCATGTACCGGTCGCGCAACGCTGTACGTGGTGGCGGCATTAAATAGATTGTTTCTCAGTACTAATTATATTATTATATTTATTTGCAGTACAACAGAGACATATAGAATAGAATTCAAGGGCCATTGTTACGTGGTTAATAATGAGGAATACTACAGTATTGAGAGGCTAGTCGGATGTCATCAGAACCCGGAAGGAAGAATATTTCTGAATGAATGCATACCACCTTCAGAATATGGTGAGTATTATAATTTGATTTGTTTGTAATCATTCTCATCTGAGTACAAGGAGTTCTATTGCTCGAAATAAGTCTCGCATAAATAATTTGTCACAAAAACATTTGTATGCAATATAAATGCCATTTACATTTTTCTTAATTTAATTAACAATTCGGTGTTAATATTTTTAATGAATTTTATTCATAGAATTTCTTAGAAAACAGTAAATTTATGACGAACTGAGGGAGCTAAATATTCTTCCGCGAAAAGTCACCTTATAAGCGTAAACTGTGAACTTTTTAAGCTTTTTGTCTTACTTAATTTATCATAATTTATTACTGTTTCCCTTATATGTGGGTATTATTTCATTCATTATGATACGAAGGGGATTAATTAATCCGACATATTTAACCTGGTATGATCATCATCGTTAGTAATGAAGTATTTATTATCGACTAGCTGGTGCCCCCGACTTGGTTCACGTCAGAGTCGTAAAACAACACAATTTGGCCACAATTTCATAAAAGTTTTTTTTTTGCGCGCACCTTTTTTTTTTCTAAAATAAAGACCTAAGATACTCCTTATAATATTTGCTATCTACAAGTGAAAGTCTCTTCAAAATCGGTCCAACCGCGTCAGAGATTTACGAGAAATTAGTCGAAACAGACAGAAAGACAAAAATTTTACAAATAGCAGTTTTGGTATAGGTATCAAATATATAATATTGTCATATGCATTTAATAAAAACATGTTATTTTGAAATATCAAACAGACACTTCAAATTTTATTTTTATGTACATAGACAAGTCCCAGTTACTGCTGTGTGGCGAGCCCGTTAAAAGAGGTGTTCGTATCGATCAGGGCGAACTGCAGGATATCCTAAAGGACAACCGGAGTCCGCGGTGCCTGCCCAATAAGGACATACTTCTATACACTGGTAAGAAAAAGTTCATATTATTGACATTCGCATTTATCAATGTCACACTTTCGTCTTTATTGTCGCTTTGCCGGTTTTTATTATATTTATTTATGGACTACCAACATGTGATATACATAACATGTGAAATTATCAACGCAAATATTTGAAAGTATACGGACCGCCAAAAAACGGATATCCTTGTACACGTATATTTTTTTAGCCGGATGAATGTCAGTTTGAAGTGCGGTCTATAAGCGCTAGTTTTAAACTGATTTATTTATTTATTGTACACTTGTTGGCACTTATAAGAAACACAACTTAGTAAAACTTGCGATCTCTTCCAGGCAACCTTGAATGAACTGGATTTTCAGAACATGTTTTGCAACTAAAATTTATTACAATATACTATAATAGATACACAAATACATAAGTATGCTATATAATAGATACATAAATACTTACATACCAAAAATATAGGCAATAAAAAGAAATGGGCCGGAATACTTTGTGTACCTAAAGTTATTTAGCTCCGATGTGGACATACAGCCGAACATAGAAACTCCTCCTTTTCGAAGTCGGATAAAAATAACCGATTTCACTAAAAAAAAAACACCAAAAGGATAAAAACAATTCTTTATTTTTTTTAATTTATCATCTATTTTTAAAAATGTAGGTAGATGGCGTTCAATTTGCAGAAAACCGGCTATAAGTCCGGTGTGTGTACAAGCACCGTGATTGGCGTTTGATGACCGCTCTTTGTTACGTCGGACCGATGTCCGTCGCGCGGACCTTTGTTTTATTATGTTACATGTACATTTTAATAAGATAATCCTGGTGAGAAATCTTCACTACAATTTTTTTTTTATTATAAGTCCTAATTTTCTGGGCTATTTACTTGATGTTTATTATAATATTGTGTAATTGTGTGTTAATTGACTAATTGGGTTTACTCATTGCCTACTCGCGGCGTGAAAATTACGTCAACGGCACCCCCGTTGACGTAATTTCTAGACGAAGGTACTTGAACTATGCATAATATGACTAGTGGCCAAAAATTTTGTCGAACGTCTTAAATTATTTAGAATATGTAATAGGTATAAAGTAGCTGGTACTTGGGAATTTTCGTTTATAGTCTAGAACAGTAGTCTAAATGGAAAATCCGGTTAAAATCTGTTTGATTTATTTAAAATCAAAATATTTCTTATTTTACATAGGCCTACATTGGCACTTATATAAAGTCAGAAGCTAGTGCAGTTTCAAATTGGACGTTTCCTATGGAGAAGACCTGGCAAAAAACTCCATGGTTACTCTTTAAAAAAAAATGGTTTATATTACAATATTTCCATATTACAATATTCATAAATAAATTATGTAAGGACAATGTAGACCATTTTACCAGAGAGCACAACAAAAATAATCATAAAAAAGTGAGTCATGTTAGGAAGTAAACTAAGAATTTGCGGAGTCTACAGTGTTCTCACATTTACATTATCGGTAGAAAGAGGCTATATAAAAGCAAGAAAAAATCAATAATTACAATTATCACTACAACAATTACATTACCCGATGGTCTAAATAATATAAAAAATATTGAAAAAGCAATGTGTCAAAATACAGCAAACAAAAAATAATAATAAATACATTTTGTATATTAAAAACAACGATGGAGCAGTTAATAGACACATCTACACAATATCAATGAGTTACCAGGGGGCCACATGTGCAGAAGCAGTCATTGTGTCTTCGACATAGTCTTTAACCTTATAATATTTCCTTATTTGGTTATGATACGCTTAATATGAGTTTTGAACTTTCCCTCGCTAAGTTCAGTTACCTCCTTTGGCAGCTTGTTATAAAAGCGAATGCTGTTTACTAAAAACGACTTGCTGGTCTTAGCTAATCTCCATTTCGGTAATACAATTTCGTGTTTATTACGCGTATTTTTGTTATGAACATCGATTCTAATTTTAAAAAGTCCCAAGTTTCTACGAACATACAAAATACTTTCCAAGATATAAAGAGAAGGCAGAGTTAGTATATCGATTTCTTTGAATGTATCTCTGAGGGACTCCCGAGGACCCATTTTATAAATAGCCCGGATTGATCTCTTTTGCAGTATGAAAATACATACATCAGCTGCAGATCCCCACAGTAAAATGCCATAAGACATAATACTGTAGAAATAAGCAAAGTAAACTAAACTAGTTGTGGACATTTCGGACATGTTCACTCCCTGGAACTAAGTTTCTTTACCGCACAATAATAAAAGCGTAGTTTAACCAGTGAAAGTCCCGTCATATTGTATTCTACCGTTTTGAAGACTTATTCCGTATTTTTGAAATCCCGTTCCCGCGGGAAAACGAAAAGTAGCTTAATATACTCCGTAACATCAGCTATCCGTCAATGCAAGTCATGTCAAAATTGGTCCAGCGGTTTCGAGTATTAGCCGGAACAGACAAAGAGAAAATAATTTAAAAAATTGCTTTTTTTAAGTATCACATATACTTTCGTATGCATTAGTAAAAAAAATCTCACATGATGTTAAGCTATGATAAAGTAACGTATTCATTCTTTGACTTAAATATCTCCGAGGTTATAGATAACAGGAAACAGATTCCAGTAAAGGATTTCGGTTCATAACTGTTAAACTGTCCTCTTTCTCCCTCCCCCAGGTTCAGAAAAGATTGGTTCAGAAAACATAACAGCGACGTATAAAGCATTGTGGCGGCTCGACGAAACTAAAAAGCTGTTGGTAGCTTTCAAGACGTTACAGAGAGAAAAAGCCAATGATCACTTAAAGGTAAGACAGTATTTTCTCAAGAATCACCAGGTATTATAAATCGCGATCCTCCCAACCGAATTTCGATCGCAGTGGGTCAATCTCAATAGATATTAGCCAAGAACGCAGGAGATATTATAGTGCGAAAGTATGTACGTAAATACAGGTGAACTTGTTAGGTATACACCATAACACTATGTATTTGAAATCGTTAAATCTAAAAAAACAGTATAGTTAGCAAGGTTTATTACGAAAAGTCATCGTTTTCAGATAACCTTTGGATATTGTGTTTACTGTTGGTTTTTCCAATACTTGTTTTTATAATCACACTGTGTGCAGATAATAAAAGACCATTGCATGCTAAATGCATTTTTCTTTTGGATTTATTACCGCTCGGAGTGGCGGCAAAAATATTGTTTTTTTTTTTATCTAAGACTATTCTCTGGATTTCTCTGCACTATATCTAGACTAGCTAATGCTAGGAGCTTCGCTCGCGTGGTAGTAGAAAATTATTCCAAGGAAACATACTCCTGTGATAGATTGTATCCTACGTGCTGTTTCAGGACATGGTCTACGCGTGTAACGACACGCGTAGACCTTGTCTCATGTAAGTGGGGTTTTTCATTATGTAGAGCACCACTCGAGATGTGAAAGTAGATGGTGTGTGACAGTACGTAAAGCGGTTGGTTCTGCGTCTTGGATGGGTCCTCTCCGGCCGTCTTGGACTGCTGTCACATCAGGCTGTAAGAATGAGAGAAGAGAGATCTGTGTTTTTACACATTCGTGTGTATTATAACCTAATATCTCCTGCGCAGATGGTTAGTCTCCGCAGAGATTGGCTGCTATAACCGAAAATCTGTCAGAGGGATTGCTATATCAATTCTTTATTATTGTTGACTAGGAATTCGTGGAGCTAGCTAGCAAGTGGGCGTGCGTGCAGTCCAGCGCGATGGTGCGCCTCTACGGCGTGACGCTCAGCTCGCCGAGCGCGCTCGTGCTGGAGTACCTGCCCTACGGCCCCTTCGACGACTATCTCAGGTAATTGAGACAACTGTTTTACAGACTGATTTTTTTAAGGATCAGTCAGACCAAACCCTGTACAATGTTACCCGTTTTCTTTTATCTACTGTAATAAAATTTCGTATTTACAGAGAGAATGAGGACCGTATTAAGCCTATCCATCTAAAGAAGGTAGCAGCCGGGCTGGCGCGCGCGCTGTGGGACCTGTCGGAGGCGGGCGTGGTGCACGGCTACATCCGCTGTCGCCGCCTGCTGCTGGCGGCGCACGACGGCGACCGCATACAGGTCAAGCTTTCCGGGCCCACGCTGCGCCACTACACGCCCCAGGAGTAAGTATATAATGCCTGGTTTACACGTGGGCCCAGCCTCGGCCAATCGCCATTGTATAAACGGGGTTTCCCCGATTACACAATGGCTACACAATAGCGATTAGCCGACACTGGGCCAACGTGTAAACCAGGCGTAAAAGGTAGCAGCCGGGCCGTGGGACCTGTCGGAGGCGGGCGTGGTGCACAGCTATATCCGCTGTCGCCTTTGACGCTTTTGACCGCCAGTCATATCTTCTTCTTCTTGCCCTTATCCCATATTATTTGGGGTCGGCGCAACACATTTTTTTCTTCCACTCTGTCCTATCATCACCCATCACACTTTCACTAACTCCCTTTTCTTTCATATCACTCCTCACACAATCCATCCACCTCTTCTTCGGCCTCCCTCCCTCTCCATCCATCTAATGTAGGTGTAAACTTAGAACTCTACTAGTAATATGCGTTTCATCCCTCCTCTTCACATGGCCATACTAAGACAAACGATTTCCTTTCAACTTTTCAGTCACTTGCGCCACTTTCTAACTTACTCTAAAATACTCATTTCTCACTTTATCTCGTCACACCACACATCCATCTTAACATTCTCATCTCCGCCACATGCACACATCAGTCATATATAAATTACAAATCGAAATGTGACGACTGTGTCACGACTACATGATAGATTGAAGGATGAAATTGTAGCTTGGCGTCAAGAGCACGCTTTTGCTTTTTGACGTGGCAGTCAAAAGGTTAATTATAATTTGGAGAAAATTTTCTGTGACATATTTGTCACATGGGGTGATCTTACAAGAAATTTTCTTATGACCTTTAGAAACCTAAAAGTAGTCTTTAAGCCAAGAATCATTTCTCACATTACTATTTGACTTATAACACCTTGTATTTTTAGTGTGCACTGGATGCCGGTGGAGTTCTTTTCCGACATGAGCTTGGCGAAGCGCTCGGTGATGGGCGATATCTGGGCTTTCGCAACCACTCTTTGGGAGGTGTTCTCTTATGGGCAGTCACCCACTGAGACCAACCCAGTCTTAACAGCCAGGGTGAGTGCTATTGCTTGAATTTGTATTTAGGTATTACACTAAAGTTTTGCTTGCAGTGTACATCGCATTTTCGCGCTGGCAGTGACTGCTTATGGTCATAACTGTGAAAGCATTATGTACTGTATTATTGGTTGGCAGGATACTTCGCCAAGCTGAACGCATAGTTTTTTTTTTATTTATATAAACTAGTCTTGTGCCTGCTCGGTCACTTTAAAGATCGCTCCGTACTAGTTCAGTTCGGTCAGTGAACTAGTTCGAACTATTAGTTCTATTAGCTCTATTCGGTCATCGGTTTAAACCTAACCAGTTAAGCTACTGATGTTATTGCTCTTTTTGAGGTAAATCAATCGACTTCTAAAAAAATCACAGTCGTAAGTCGTTTGATTTTCGATTTCTGATTATTATAACACTCCTCAAGAACAAGAACTGTTTTAATTAATAATTTCTACAACCTACTTCTAATAATACATTCTTACACGATAAAAAATGGCGCGAAACAAGAAACCATTCTACACCGGTCAGCTCCACGGAGACTCTCGATTTGAGGTGCTAGGGGATAGCATAAATATGTAATAACATAAATAAGGGGATAAGCTAAAATAGACATTATAACATTGATATAATATTCACAATTTCACATAAACAAATTCGGTCAATCGGTAGTATTATCATTCTTGAATGATTTTACTCGGTCCATTAACAGATCTGTTTCTTTTTCACATTAATTCACATTCACCGCGTGAACTAATATACCGACTGACCGATTAGCAATCTGTGTTCGGAAACGTTTCTTTTCGTTCATTAAGAAGATACGGTTCCTATTCGTTGATCGTTCGCGAACTGCACAAGACTAATATAAACTAGCGCTTGACTGCGATTCCTCCTGATGGCAAGCAGTGATGCAATTATTGATGATGAGGCGCACTAATTTATTAAGAGCCTATTGACTCCAGCCTTGAAGACACCTAAATTATAGGACAGGAAGATCGCAGCAGGCAAATTATTTCAGTCCTTCAATGTACGCGGTGTAAACGACGAGGCGAAACGCTTAGTCCGGACCGTAGAAGTTTCAACAACCTAAGGGTCGTAATGGACGGGTTAAAATGAATAGTTAGGATCGTTATTTACGTTGTACAGAGTTACGAGATGGGCGACCGGCTGCTGCGGCCGGCGCGCTGCCCGGGCGAGGTGTGGGCGCTCATGCGCCAGTGCTGGCAGCCCGACCCGCTGCGCCCGCAGGAGATCATGCGGGACATGAACCACATGCTGCATAGAGGTACCCTACCTGACTTGATCTTGTGCCTTAGTCGCCAACACCTACAAACAATTGTGCTACCGCGTATCGTAGCGACGGATAATATCACCGTATGGACTACTGGACTCAAGTTTATAGACTTGAGGACTGCAGGATAATAATATCGCCGTTATTCACTCGCTCGTGGAGGTATCGATTACGCGGTTCCGGCGTGGATACGGTGGAAGCCATATTTTATATCGGTTGTGTTTTCCTTTTACAAAATAAAAAAATCAACGCGCGACTACTCTACTACCTTTCATGTGTCAGGTTACTTAATTGCTGCCCTAATATTTCCAGACGTTCAGATAAGAACTTAAGACAAATTCTAATACACAAAGTTATACATTAATCGTAGATTATGTAATTAGGAGATAAAACAGTGCCTTTAAGTCGCGGGCGGCATGTTGAAATCCCGAACACAGTGAGGGATTTATAGGATTAACTCCCGAGCACTCCGAGGGAGTTTATATAGAAACCTGAGTGAAGTAAGGAATGCAAGTCGCCCATAACAAAGACAGCTCTATCCCCGTGTTGGATACTCAACTTTTTACACCTGTCAGATAATTAAAAGATAATATACTAAAATAAATTATAAAAGAGAGAAATGTAACTATTAGTTGGTATTTACAAGTTAATGTAAAGTATAAATTTGAAACAAACAAAATTTAGTGCGATACGTGGCATAGAAGTTGAACCAAAATAGCGATCGACCTTCGCACGCAGTAACAGATTTTTGGGTCTCGAACGAAGTGGGGGCTGCGCTTAACCATAGCAACGGGTTCAACTTATTTGCTGCGTACTATACTAAATTGTACTATATACTAGTTTTAGTTTTTTTTACGTTCCCCGCTCGTTCATAAATTTTGTTTTCAGATAATAGTAACCATATTTTTACCTTTTTTTTATCAGTGGCCAGCTACATTTCTAAATAAACTCGTTTGATGTACGTACATTTTAAATAATAATAATAATATTTCACTACTTTCACTCAACGTCATCTAGTCTAAAACTAAGCAGAGCTTGTACTACGACTATTAAACAACTGATAAACAAACTTAAAATATTTCTAAAAACATACATATTACACCCAGACACAGAACAAATGACTATGCTCATGACACATCCTGATAACATTATTATATTGAATGATACACATCAAACAAGGTTTTTTTTTTACAGAATATGTACCTATCCACGAATACGAAGAACCAAAGATATCTCTTGAACATATGGAACACGCGGAGACTGTGTCAAGTAAGTTTAAAACCAATATATTATCAGTTCCTATTGTGACAAATATATTATGTACTATTGCTATACGTGTATGGGCTTTTGTAAATATACTATGATTTTTTATTAGATGAAGTAAAGTGACAGCAGTGGACAATGCCCAACTGTCAAATAACAATGTCCAACTGTCAAACAACCATTGTTATAGCTGTCACTTTACTTCATCTAATAAAAAATCATAGTATAGAGAGCATTGGACTGAGCAATTAAAAAAAAAAAAAACATGAAAACCTTATATTTCTTATAAAAGAATACAAAAATAAATTTATTTTTAATCTTATCTGGGAATATTATATTTAAACATATTCCTTATATTTATAGATATATAATTTTTGCTATTTATGTAAGAACCTCTCGTTCTCGAAGGTGAAGACCTCGTCTAGAGATTTCCAAGCAGCTCTTTGCTGTCTTCATCCACTGTTTGCCAGCTACTTTTATAATATCGTTAGTTCACCGGACAGCTGGTCTACCTCTCTTTCTAGTGCCTGATATACCATTCCAGGACTGAGCAATACCGTAACAAAATGTACAACTATGCAGGAGACAGTGCGACTGTGCAGTCATTGCCTCTCTCCTGTAGGCCATAGTGACGAATGTAATCCTGCAAATCTGTGAAGTGGTCTAATCAGAATTCTAGAAAAGCCACAGGATCCTTTAGCCACAATTTTCTGAATGTATTTAATTTTTTTTTTGGTTGGTAACCATAAAATAATTTTTTTCGCCCTTGGTGGAGTGAGAGGAAATGTCAGATTTTTATTGATTCCTACATTCCCTTAGTTGCACTTTGAGCTCCAGGGCAATGGTAACTTTTTTTTTGGAATGGATAGGCTCATTTTTGACCACTATCTTATCTGATGGTAAGTGATGATGTGGCCAACAATGGAACACGCTTGCCTAGAAGTAACCTATTCACTTTTAAAGACTCCTTGGTTGTAGCTATCAGCTAACTGTTTCGAACGTTCTCACAGCCTTCAGACTTAAAAAAAAACCCTGTTTCGATAAAACCTTATAAGTTGCTATTTCATAAACTTAAACGTAATATTTTTGTCACAGGTGACAGGTTTATCCCGAGTGAGCTGAGTGACGCCGGTAGCAACAAGTCGTTAATATCGGATAGCAGCGTTCTCTCAATGAATGGAACCATGTCTGACCAATATGATAACCCAGTAAGTACATTTATATTGGGAAGTTACTTTAGATCTATAAGATTCTCTAACAATTGTGACTAGGAGTAACATAGTACGCGTGCACTGTCTGTCGCCGAATGTATAGGCGGGCAGTGCGTGTGCGGACGCGTCACGGCGCTTCACAACTCGAATCATTTTACGCGGCGTCGAAATCTCCTTTAACTGTTTTCGCCCAGCAACACACTTCGATGGTTAACTCTGCGCTGAATTTAATCGTTTACGAGGACGTTAATAAACATCAATTCTATCCCGTAGTTCGCGGACAATAAAAGCTCGAACTCTCTGGAGAGCATGAACGGGCTGCCGTACGCCCTGCAGCGCGAGCTGCGCTCCCGCACCAGCAGCAGCATGGGCGGCGCCGCGCGCGCCATCGACGACGAGCTGGACGACGACTCCACGCCCGCGCCGCGCCTCATGGAGTCCATCGTCTCGCAGGGCAAGACCTACCTCGTCACGCTTACTAAGAAGATCGGCAGTGTAAGTGTTGCTGTAATAAAAATTACTAATCAAATGAGCGGATGAACGCTATGTAATGGAATGGAATCTCTACAAGCTCGTACACTTTCGTTCACTCCTTGCTCTACATTATTTAGCCTTTGTTTGCAGTATATTTTATATTTTAGTCTATAGTGCAACTTGTAATGCAGCCGTAAATATACTTTGTCCTATAATATCCGTTCACGTTAAGAAAATAGTGATTTATCATTGTTACTCAGCGTAACCACGCCCCTTGACCAATTAGAAAGCCATGTTCACATTGGCCATTTGAAGCCTTTCAGATCGCGTCAAATATAAAAATTAATACATACCAACTATTCAACTATTCCCAAAAAAAATAAAAGGCAAATTTCTGCCCATTATGATTAAATTTAAAATATTTACTTAATATTTGAACATACTATAAAAGATTTGCTTTGATTTTAACGGTTAAATATTCTATCTAACAATAATACGCATAGACTATTAGTTAATCCTTCAACAAGATAAGAATTTGCAATGTTCATTATGTAATATGCTGGTGCCTGTGATACAATGTTTTTCATTAGTACAGGTACCAACGAAATTCCTTTTCTGTATTTACCACTTATTATTTGGCATAACTGTTTAATCAATCGAATCTTCTGTATATGTATGATTTTTCTGAAATAAACTATTATTATTATAATGTCATTGTATAAGCGGTCTTAGACTGCAAATGCTGTAAAGAATCCCATTATTATATAAGAAAAAAATAAAAAATAAATAGAATAAAATAAAATAAAATAATTGCTAATGTCAAAAACAGGGCAACTACGGGCATGTGTTCAAAGGGTGGATGGAGCGCGACAACCAAGAATCTCAGCGAAGGGAAGTAGCAGTGAAGAAGCTGACGAGACAGGCCTCCGAGAGGAACGGTACACTTTATGAAGACTTCAAGAATGAGCTAGAGATTATGAAGGTAAATACTAAAAGCTACAAGATGAGCACTACAGCATTATGTCCTTTTAGAATTGACCACAAAATAAAATGTAAAGTGCTTAAGTACTATATCACAATTTGATCACGTTAGTTTTAAGGTTAAGGTTTGAAATTATATTTTCACAGGACCGGTCGTTATGGTACTTGGGGGAAGCCTATATAGCCCACCTGTGCACGTCTTTCGGCTGAAATGATAATGATGATGTAGCATTCGTGTTTCTTGACGATTAAAAAGTGCCTATAAATGGTTTATTTGAAATAAATGTTTTTGGTTTGTCTGATTTCCACCAAGAAAGTAAAAAACGTGGTGAAATCTAGGCATGTATGTGTTCATGTGTTACGTTAGCGGTTACAGGCAGTCGCTCGCTAAACGCCATATGTGCACAATAAATACAATATAATAAATAGAGAGTCATTTTTATTTACCAGCCTAAAGTGGTGACCCCGACGTGATCAACCATTTGTTTTTTGTTGCAGTCGCTACAACATATCAACATAGTAGAGATCTTAGGCTACTCATGGGACCACGGCTCGGACGTGCTCATCGTGATGGAGTACCTGGAGGAAGGCTCGCTCAACTACTACCTCAAGTTCCAAGGGGACAAGCTGAGGATCTCACACCTGCTCAAGTACTCGAGAGACATCGCTACGGTATGTACCTTATTTACTAATGAATAAGGTTGACTTTGGTCTGACTGCTTTGTTAGTCAGGCTTCTGATACCGTATGTTAAAGTATTTTATGCTTCAATGCTAGTGATGCAGCGATGCATGAGCTGTAGCACCATGCATGATGACGTTACAAAGTAGCAGATTTTAAACTAATAGTGCTCCATTGGTGAAATTAGTGCAAGGCAAAACCATCCCTTTTCTGGTTCTTGATCATGGGACTGCATAATATAACTTCCCCTAATTGTGGTCCTTCTCCGTGGTGCAAAATTTTTATATTTTCTATCAGAAATCGCTCCGACTTTAGATTTTTGCTCGCTTTATATGACAGTAAATTACAACTGGCGAAATAATAATACACGTTTATTTTCTGTACTCTTGTTACTTATTACTTTGCTTAACAGTGTCCAGTTAGAAGAGAGACTAACTTGTTAGTCTGTATTTTTAATTTTTGTGTTGGTCAAATAACTTTTGCCGCTCTAGGTGCAGTGAAAGGTCGCGCGTGTCAGACTTTTACTGATTAAAACGCGCCGGTGTTCCCTCACGGGAGGCAAGGGTACAAAGCCGCCGATTCTTTCAATCAATCTTATAGCCCTAGCAGAAAAGAATGGTGTCTGAATTGAGATCATATAAGAACTATACGAACCACAGAATTTACAGGTCATCAGATATTTGAGATTCTGGTGCAACGTAATCGGCCTTATAATGATCCCACCACTGGGACACAGGCTACTAGCTCTCTAGGAGAGGGAATGGGCCGTAATCCACCACGCAGGCTCAGTGTGGGGTGATGAATGTCATATGTCTTGGAAGTTTGATTCTAGGACATATGGTTTTCCTCACGATGACAAAGTAATGTACCTGGCTGGGTTTCAACCCGCGACCTACTATTCGTAAGTCGGGGTCGTTACCACTAGGCCATCACTGTTCTCTGGGCCGTCACTGCTCTACTGTCTTGTCTGGTACACCCAGACACATCTACAGGTCACTTTACTAAAACCCTCTTTGATAGTTTTACTACATTACGCTTTTGCACATCCTCCTCAGGGCATGGACCACGTGTCAGCTAAGAACGTGGTTCACCGCGACCTAGCGACGAGGAACATTCTAGTCGTCAACAAGTACCATGTCAAAATATCTGACTTCGGCCTCGCGAGGATCATTCCCAAAGAAGAGAATGCCTATAGACTTAAGACTGAGCGGCTGTTGCCGATAAACTGGTGAGTATTGTTATTATATTTGTCATTTATTGATTAGAGCACGGAAAAAATATCAAATGGTCGTTTTATTGTACTTCATCATCATCAGCCTTTTTTTTAATGTTCCCACTGCTGGGACACAGGTCTCCTCTCTAAGAGAGGGAATTATTGTACTTATATGAAAATATTTCTTTACAATCTTTCGCCAGTTTATAATCTCGCTAGTTTTATTATAAACTGACGATGTTTG
This sequence comes from Leucania comma, assembly GCA_958295575.1. Taxonomy (NCBI): domain Eukaryota; kingdom Metazoa; phylum Arthropoda; class Insecta; order Lepidoptera; family Noctuidae; genus Leucania; species Leucania comma. Next base: position 10,761,772 of record OY282480.1, on the reverse strand, counting down.
CAAATTCTTCGGTGACATAATTAACAAATATATGAACTTTTGCCACTGAGCTTGACATAATTATTGACTTATTTGTTATCAAGATAGAGCTGTCACGAGAGGACGTAGCTTGGAAGAGCACTTGTTGGCTGACTGATATTGTTATCATGGTTTGAACTATTTTTATTTAGCTTTGCCCATAATATGTTTAAAACTACAGACACAACACCCGTTTGTTTGGATGATCCTCTATTTCAATGCGAAACTTTTAACCCTGTTCCTCAATCGTATAGAGTTTAAAGCTATTTTTAATAATATAATAAATAATAATGACTTTATTTAAATTAATTTACAGTGTTGCCACAGATTTTTAAGCTATATTATTGTAAAGAAAATAAGAATTAGACATTTGTAGCCGATCTAGACAAAAACCTGTATTTCGATTTCGGCTATCAGCGCCAATCCTCTCAAATGATGTATACTAGTCGTTAGCCATATTCCGGTTGTGGCGCAGGTACGCGCCCGAGTCGGCGGTGGAGCCGTGGCACTTCAGCACGAAGAGCGACGTGTGGTCGTACGGCGTCACGGCGTGGGAGATCTTCACGCGCGCGCGCCAGGAGGTGCCCAAGTTCAACGCCGAGCGGCCGCGCGAGCGCGCCTCGTGGTGAGCCCACTCATAATCATTTATTTGTTGGAAACATCCTTAACCGTGCCGTTACCTGCTCTCGTCATTGCCGTGGCCGAATATAGGGCCAGTCAAGAAATTTAACTAGTTTTGTTATCGACACGCTAAGAAGAAGAAGAAGAATAACTTTCACACGTGATTTTACAAATTGGTTAAAATCAACAATTCGACATCCCCGGGCAATAAGCCGGTAATCGCATAAATTTGTTTTTCGATTTACCTACTTATTGTCTGGTAATAAAGTCGGTAATCGAATAACAAATTTTTGCGATTATCGACTTATTGCCCGGGGACGTCGAATTGTTCAAGAGAATCTGGTTTGTCAATTTAAACTAGATGTGGCTGGTGCAAAGGATACTCAAAGGTCTTTTCTGTTCTCAAAAGACCATACAATTACATGTTATGGTCAGATCAATCATGTAGGTTTAATTCTGAGAGGATCTTTTGAAAAAAAAAATACCACTTACATTTGAGTGGACTTTTCCAGAAAGTGCAAGCATTTCAGAAGTTAACTCGGAACTTACACGAGATCAATGATTCTACGAATCGATCTGAACCTAAAATTAAATGATATCAATTTCTTCTAGCTTTCAAATACCAGAAGGCTGTCCGTCGGAGATATTTAGACACCTGATGAAAGACTGCTGGAACCTCGACCCCAACCTGCGGCCCAAGTTCATTGACCTCGTGCACATGTGCAAACGATTTATGGACGAATATAAGTAGAGCATTTATTTTTTTTACACTTATTCTTCAATATTCACTATTCTTGAATGAAAAAAAAATCTGGACAAGGAGGGTTTGCACGCTGTGTGTGAAATAGTTATTGATGCCATTTTAAAATTTTATTTTTAAATATTATTCATAAGCTCGCCCTTGGCCACTATCTCTACTGACGGTAAGCGATGATGTGATTGACGATGGAGAAGGCTTGCCTAGAAGTAAGCAATTTACTCTTGACTTAAAGACCTTTCTATACTCAATCTATTTGTATAACACCACGCATTTTCATTTCAGCTGAATGCAATCAGGTATATTAATTTTAAACACAAAGCATTTGTTATCTTAACGGGTTGGAATTTCTTGTGTGGATTAGAAATTTATTTACCAATCTTGACATTGACTAGAGACTGATTTTGCACACATCGTACAAAGACATTCTGGCATTTGATATGCAAAATTTCGCTGCGCGAAAAGAATACCCGTATGCGGAGTTTTAGTAAATAATATTCTACTGTGTCCAGTTCGCAAAGTTATATTCATATTTGTATTTATTCGATTGAGGCGAGAATTCGTGATTTATTGAAGAAATGTGCAACAAAAGTCACAAAGCGACGAGAGAAAAATACTTATTTTTACGTAAATGTAGAAGTTTGTAAGTAGTAACGTTTTTTTGTGTACCTCTCTGGTACAATTCTATTGAATCTATTATTTTGAATGTTTATCTGTTAGTGTAGTTAGAGGCCATATTTCACGCGTTATGATTTTAAAATTGCGATATACTTGAACAAACGGTACTAGCTAATCAATTGTTAAATAAGTATGTGTTTTTGTGGTTCCTCGAAGCATTTGCCTTAGTTCTGTATAGTTAATAGTTATTTGTACATATTTATATACACGTTATTTAATTTAGAATCTTTTAATGATTTTTTTTTTCAGTGCAATCATGTGAATGTACAATTGTTTTCCGTCATTTTTTATTGTTTTTGTCCCAGTGTTTGTATATTTCATTTGACCTGACAATGAATTTGTATACTTGAATTTTGACGTAAAGAATACTTGCCGTGTATAATGTGACTAAATAATGAGTCAATTTTAGCGTAAGCAAAGTTATATTGTGTAAGCTATAAGTTTCGCTAGTCTTACCGTTCTGAGCTCTTGCTGGCACAAAAGTGAAATGATTGGAAACGGATGAACGAATTTTGGAAACGTAAACTTTTACGTATTTGTTAAATGAGTTGCAACTATGAGGAGATGAGAGACTAATTTACGACAGGATGTACGCACACCGTATGTAGAATAGTCGCTTAGATCGATTCACTATAAAACCAAAGATGATATTAAAATATGAACATAAAATCTAGAGAACAATTTATTATAAGATTTATTGTGTACATTTTTTTATTAATTTTATGCATTATTAGTAAGTTTTGCAATTCACTGTTGTGACAAATAAACCTAGTTATAAATTTTAGTATAACCGGGTGATGAAGAACTTACATTATTTTAGAAATTTATTATTGTTTAGATAATGATCGGGAAATATTTTATAAAATTGTTTTTAATTATTATTTTTCGCAACATCGCGATACGATGTGAAGAGGAATTTGGATTGTGATTATTTAGACTGACGAAAGGAGTATCGGTGCTAAAAGATGAAATTAGGCCTTATATTTTCTCTGAGTGCATCCGGGTAGTGAGATGGTAAACATCTAGATGTCGATAGTTGTAGAACTTAGTTCCTGCAGAACTATTATAGAATTTAGTGCGAGCGCGAAGTGCGGATCTTGTGTACCTAGTTTTTGAAAAATCGAAAATATGCCTAAAAATATTTTACATTGTAATATTAATTATTCTTTTTTACATTGTAATATAAATTCTATATTTATATATTTTAAATACGAATATACTTACCTAATACGATAAACGCTTACAGGAATCAGCTCAACTTTTTTTACAGGAATCAGTATACATGGTGATTTTCTTTTTAAACTGAATATTTATAGGGAAATCTAAATCCAAAAGAGATAAAGTAAAATAAAATTGTATATATGACCGATGATCAACATTCATATTTTATTTCACATAGTGTAATGATCCTTACATGAAACTAAACCTAAACCTTTTTGCTTATAAAAATTATAATGTTTAATATTTTTTACACACATTGATAAAAAAAAAAAGAAATGATGGATAGAGTTTTGAAAAAAAAAGCACCTTGTATATGATTATCTCCTTATATGATTGTTATTTTGATGGTCATAGTCCCATAGTGGAAAATTGGCAGTTATAGTTTTTTTTTTTCTATACAAATAAACCCATACACGCATACCACCACTCAAACAATACCTGAGCCTATATTATGTACTTGCAAAATATGAAATCGCCGTCAATTAAATTCAGGCAATAAAAGGACTGAAAATAAAACTTCATTGTTAGTACGTCACGAAGGTTTTGCTTTGCACGACATTCAATTACCGATTTTTTAATTGTTAAAATCATTTCAATTAAACCATTAACTGGAATAGAAACACTAAGCTAATTATTTTAACTGGTGCGTATCCTGTCTCTAAGTATAGATAAAAATAATTACAATAATACAATTCACCTCTATGACGTAAAAAAGGCATCTGGACCATAAAAAAACTGGGAAAAAAGATCTGAAATATTTTTATTTGTCGTGACTTTGACTTGTGTAACTCGACCGGTCGGTTCAAGAAAGATATTGAAAATACTATTTGATGCACTTTGTTTGTTTGGTACCGAATAAGTAAATAATTACAGTTTGCATAGAAAGGGCACATACCTCCTTTTTTGGATGGCAGCAGGTGATCGTAACTCTTCTCGAAAAACTTTAGATGTTGACAAAACCTTACCACTATGTGCATTCAAAATTGATTATGTAACCATATTCGCAACGGACTATCTAACGTAGAAACACTAATTGCAAGTTTTCAAAGTTTTAGACAATGCATGTCATCAATTTAATTTAATTTTGCAGCTACTGTCATTTCACCTATTTTTTATTTTCGTAACTAGTGCGGATGAAAAATTTTGTAAGGTAAGTGCCAGATAAATGTGTCATAAAGTACATTGACCTTTCCCTAATATTTCTGCGTCGGTCATTATCACATAATGTATAGGATCGCGATAGAAGTTGATTCAAAACAACTTTTTCTTTATTTCCGCTTTTGAAATTAAGAATTTCAATATTTATTGGACACTGTTGGTCGCGTAACCATACATTTTTTTTTTGGTCTCATGACTTGGCTACTCCGTCATAGCGTCCTATTAAGGTACGGCCTTTACATTTGTATTTGTACACACCATAGAATAGCATGCATTTTCCTGGCTGCGCAAACTGGCAGCACTGGCCTTAGAGGGTCAATGACCGCTATGGCAAATTTATCTGGCTCTTACCATAGTGGACGCTAAACTTTACAAATAATGATATCTTACTTGATAAGTTCAAAATTGTTTTACGAAATAATTACTGCCTATAGTCTTAATTTGTATTTTTTTTGCGTGGCGTCCTCATTAAAGGGTTGGCAAAGCAAATAACACAAAAAGCATGCTTAGAATGTTGTTGTAAATATTAGTTACTGTTTATAAATTAAGTGAAATTTGTTTTATTATAATTTAAGACTCGATGTGTTGCTGTTTCGTATAATTAGGTACAAATTTTAAAATAAGACAAAAAAAAAACAATTTTTGCTATGTCGCTGTTTTTTTTCCGTGGGTGTAGCAAGTAGGATTATCAGATTTCTACTGACTAAAATCCGTCTGCATTCCTTCTTGAGCCGTGAGAGCTATATCTCTTGAACAACGCGTAACCTTTGACTAAATATGTTTACTGATTTTATTTAACCTTGTCCATGGCATCAACTGGATTGGACAACACCCCAATAATTTATTACAACATAATGGGATTATCTTGCCATTCGTCTTACAAATGAAACACATCCTGCTTGGTCATTATAATGTTATAAGGAGTAGCTAAAAATAAATAAATGCTATGACTGGTTTGTCGATGGTAGTGGTACATTATTAGAAATATTTGACGATTTCTAACGCAATAATTAAAGTTAGACGATGTAAATAAGTTGGACTAAAATGGCCGTCGGTGCTATGGTTTCGCGCACTCCTGCTGTGCCGCACTATGGTTGAGATCTAAAAATCTGTTACTGCACATTGAAGATCGATCACTATTTTAGTTCAACTTATATACCGCGTATTGTAATACGTGGATACGAAAATTATTATGTCGTTAAAAAGTGTAGGTAGTCAATATACATAGTAATTAATATGTATATACAGACTTATAAGACTATATATAGTCACATAATAATTCATATATAGTCATCGACATAATAATTTATAGCGCACATATTACTAAAGATGTTTCTTTAGTAATATGTGCGCTCAAGGGTGTAACCAGCCGATGATTAAGGAGGGGGGGGGGGGGGAGCTATTAGAAGTATAGAGAATGGCAAAAGTATCTCTTGAAGCTGTAAAGCAAGTGAAAATTTCAACATTTTAGTGCTAAAGTTGGTGTAATACCCATCATAATGTCCAAGGGGACTGTAGTCACCGTCAAAATTCTTACCATAACCGTGCTAAATCTAGCACTGACAGTGCTGATTTCATCAACACCAAACGAAGCGCGTGGCGCCATATTGCCTGCCCCCATCTTCCTTAGTGTGTAAGTGGCCCCCTTGACGACGCGTTTTACTTGTTCAAATGTTCCTTTTAATTATCGAGTTTCTTTAAATGACAACTTTACAAGTGGTTTGCACGTATGTCAAACGACATTTTCCAATACACTTACGACTTGTAGGGGTTGACCCGCGTCTGATACGATAAGCAATTTTATTACAATACAATTGTGGCGGGCACGAGCGCGCGCACTTTTCTGCACTAGTGCGGAAAACAGCGTGCCTAAAAACGGTGCGATAAGAGCGGCTTTTCAAGTAAGTGTATCGAAAACAGTTTTGTTTAAATTTCTAATCTTATTTCGAATGGAGTGGGTATAGGTACAAACCAGTCATGGACGGTTGATCAGTTCCGTATTAAGCGAGAGACAGGTCAGTGTTGTCATTTGGAGACCATCCTTTTGTCCGTCAATTATTCTTAACGAGTTGGGTCTTTATACCCCTTCTGTAAACATGAAATCCTGAGAGTTTTACGGATGATTACCTTAATAATCACGATCATATTGTTACTCAGATAACTTAATTAATCTGTATTTTCTAATTAGGTTATTTACATTGATTAATATGTAGACACTTATAAACTTTATGCAGCTTGTTCCTTTATGCCTGTAAATAGATGCAATACCTAAATTCAAATAATTGTGCGAAACAGCGACACATGAATGTTATTTTTGCCATGAAAATTAAAATAAATTATTGGTACGTGAAAGTGTATTTTATTTTATTCTTTAATCCTTAAAAATATATTATACAATTACTAGCGATCCTGACAGGATTTCTAGTCTGTAAGCTAGATTATCGTCTTTCCACATAGCAAACTGTACCTAGAAAGGGTATAGCAACAGCCTGTTTTAAATTATTTTCAACAGCTCATTTCAGAGTCATCGACACCATTACAGGGGTCTGAATGAAACTTATCCCGTCTAAACAACGAAATGGGCAACGTTTAAGCAATTTATGCTAATGAAGGTGCTACTGTAAAATGTGCTTCTTCTAGATAAAGCGTAGGCTATGGTTAATGAGCAGAGAGATGAAAATATTCATTATGCGGCAATTCTTTACACTCATTAGGTGGAAAATGTTTAGATTTCCTTAAAATTAAAATGCGTAGGATATGCAGACAAAAAAAATTTAAATAAAGCTATGCGCCTCCACTCCTCAGATTGATAGGCACGTCATAATTATGGTTTTAAGTCCCCTCTTTGTCGAGTGGCTGGAAGGACAACAGCGTCTTCACCTTCCGCATATCGCAGGTTCTCACCGGGCATGGTAAGTTCGGGAGGTAAATTAAGTTCAGCACCAGATTTATGCGGAAGAAACGCCCGGGTGTCACCATTGTGTAGACCGCCCGGTAGACACGGTGGAGCATCCGGTAGAGGTAGAGGTGTCCCACTTGTGTAGAGCACCGACGTGTTCTTGTGGGGGATCGGCGGCAACGACCTCTCGCGCCGGTCCCTTGTACATTCTCTGGTCTGGAGTAAGGAGGAATGGCAGGCGGTCGCCTCTTTCTGTAGCAGTGTTTTACGCGCACTTCAAGATGTCGGCAAAACCGTAGGGGCCCAGCAGTGTCGACGCCTCTGAGCCCATGGGTTCATTTCTGAAAGGAAAGCCCGGGGTCTTGGAATGCAAGGCAACGAAGGAATATATAGGGTGGGTTTTATTCAGAAGTCCTGAGATGATTTTCCACCTAAGAAAAACCCCTCAGATCAAACCAAGATTTGATCGAGTTGTTCAACTAGCTATTGAAAGCTATTTTTAATAGATTTGTTGGAATTCCTCTTTGAAAACCTTTGTTAGGTAATTCTCTTTTCATAGTTTGCAGATTCATTTATGATTTTATTTCATTTTGAGCTTTAAATATAAAGCTAGGTAATCTTAAGAAACCTATCTACTCCTAGAAGTAGGTAGGTATTAGCTACTATATTATTATTCTATTCTACTGAAGATATCACTGAATAGTTCACCTAGGTTTTTCAAATAAAAACCGCGTTTTTGTGTAAATACACCTATTTTCTTTGGGTTGTACCCAAAGATCCACGAGTCTATTGTTCTCAAAAAATGAAAGTTAGAACATTACGGTTACGGTTTTTACAGGTTGCATTTTGGAGAGTGTGCGCGGGGATTGCATAACTTGATTCCGCCATTTCTTTTCTACTATCGGACAACCGCTTACGGCGAAGATCTACCCTTACGTTAAAAAAAACCCTTACGTTGTTGAAACTTCTACGGTCCGGACTGAGGGGAGATAGTGTCAGATTTTATTGACTAAAAACCCACTCCTGTTCCTTTGTTGCCTTTCATACCAAGGCCGAACCTTTCTTTCAGAAACCTCCCACTTGGTTTCGACAACTCCTTGAGGAACAAGACGCGCCGTCGACGATTTGGGCTCGCTTCGGACGGTCCGCGCCTACAGATTTTATAGGTAAAGTAATCCGACTTTACTCGTTAAACGAAGATGTCAAATTTATTATATGAATAGCGTGTACTAGAATATAGGTCGATGGAATAGCGACTTTCATAATCGTACCGCAACAACCGATGAGTGGATACCATGTTACGGAGCATAAATTCACGCAGTTTAAATAACGATCACTCATCTTGCCAATCCTAGAGATTGATCAACCGTCGCGGCTGTCATTTTCCACGAGTAGGTTTGGTATACAGGGTGTCGTCACCTCACACCACTTTAAGTATCTCGGGGATGAATAATATAATCGGTGTAGGTACAACAAACATGGATGTTAGAATGCATCACATACCTGCCGATCTGAACTGCCAATCTTCGTAATAGATTTCTTTCTCTTATATATCATCTGCTTCGCTTATGACTGAACTTCTACCATCTGTAAAGTTTAAAGCTCCCTGAACATGAATATATCAACGCAATTAACCCTAAACTTATTGTGTAAACAATACACCAACAATAACATCTGAAGAACATCATTTCAACAGTGTATAATCAATAGCTGTACCAGGATGAATATGACATAATAACAGCTTCATCACAAATCATTAAACATGAGGTTAAATAAATATTAGAGCCCGAACTCCCTCGGGACTCCTCCCCCAGGATCACGTCCTGGGAGCATCAGGTTAGGTTAAAAGAGGAACCCGATCGCCGTCGGAGCTCCCTCCCCCAGGATCAGGTCCCGGGGGGACCAGCTGGCTCAAATTGGTGTATAACACACCCATGTAACATCGGAACCTAGAGGAAACCACCTCTCCAGGACTCGGCTCACACCCCTATCATACTAGAGGCAGCCTACCCGTTAAAACGTACATGCCGGAATCTCGGAGACTAACTCGCCAGGCCTCAGCTACTTCCGCCCTCTCCGCCCGGAAGCAACCTACTCCGCTAACCTTCCGCATCGGGATCCTGGAGATTAACTCTCCAGGCCTCATCATACTGACGCCTCTCGCCCCATCGGTATACTACCCCGAGCGAGTCTACTAAACCTCATACAGTTAGGCATTCACCTTTAACATTAACATTTATAGGAATCAATTGCGCTGAGACACCAAATAACCACACAGAGCTTGACTAAGATATTAACATAAGTAATACTTAGCTTTCATGCCTTCGAAGTCTGGATACATGTCCCTCTTCCAGACACGGCACGAAAGGTCTTTAATTAACATAATTCACGCTCGGTACACAAGTTATCACAATACACTTGCAAGCAACCTTTAGAAATGGCGGTATAGAGTTACTGTTCGCGCCAACTAATATTTGTAAAGTCTATTATCTATGCTTACCATAGTTAGTCAAGATAGCCCTCGGGATGTTGCTACTGTTGAATTTATATATTTGGTCTATGGATTCGCGTTAGTCGCGACACTCCCGACAAAAGGCGAAAGTAGCGTGATCAGGATACTCGTCCACTCTTTAATCTTTTCAAGGGCTCGTGTGGCAGCTACTCTTTTTGGTCTAGACTCATGACTTTCTTCTATTGATACACAATCAGTTTGATCACTTGACTCAGGCTCGGATAATACGTACGACTTAGGTTCAACAGACTTAGCAGTGTCTATTTTACTTTCTTGATACACAACAGGCGAACGCTCTACGGTACTTTCATCTTCATTAAGTACTCTACCAATTTCACTCTCAACAGGAAGTTCGGCGGTATTAGGACTTAGTGGTTTTTTGGTAACTTTGTTTCCAGGTGGTTGTAACTGAAATTCTGTAATTTCTTCGGTCTCTTTTAGTTCTGTTCCCTTGACACAGTTTTCTTCTCCATCTTCAATTTCAAGAGGATAAAGATGTGCAATTGACCTTGTGAACTCGGTATCACCTACTTTAACTTTAGCTACTCTGCACATGCCATCTACCCCTTTTATCAAAGAGACTATTTTTCCGACTTTCCAATTTATTCGATTTTTGTTGTCACTTTTGATTTGCACGATTTGACCATTCCTGGGACTCAATTTCGACGTTACTCTTGGCTCCCTCGGTCCGTGACTATACCTCTCTCGTAAGCTGAGAAGGTAACGATTGGAAAACATATCTTTAAATTCATTCAAGATGACAAGTGCTCTTTTCCAACTTTGGATCAGATTATCTTTTGTCACTGTACCTTGAATTTTAGTAGGATCCTTTCCAGATACTTCCATTGTAATACATTTCCCCATGGTGAGAAAATCTGAAGGTTTCAGTACATGATCTGGCTCTTAGTCCACCCTGGTCAAAGGTCTGGTGTTAAGAACTGCTTCGATTTCTTTTACTACCGTAACGAGTTGACTGTCTTTTAACAAGTGTTTCTGTAAGCTTCTCATTAAACAGTTCTTTACAAGACCCACTAGCCGTTCGTAGAATCCTCCATGCCACGGTGCTAGTTGTGGTATAAATTTCCAGCGTATTTTCTTTTCTACACAGAATTGGTCTTCTAATATTTCAGATATTAACTTAAAGTGTGTCGCATTATCTGACGTGATTAAGTCTGGTACACCCCTTGTAGATACCATTCTCCTTAATGCAAGTAATCCTTCTTCAGCGCTGAGGTCATTGACTACTTCTAGGTGTACAGCCCTAACTGCTAAACATGTATATAACCATATCAATCTCTTGCAGTTGTCGTTACCATTGTTAACTAACAGAGGTCCCATGTAATCCATTCCGACATACGTGAACTGAGAGTTGTAGTTAACTCGTTCTTTTGGTAAAGCTGGTGTTGGTGGTAACTTGTATGGTCCTCCTGTATATTTAACGCATTCAGGACATTTCTCTTATCTTTCTTAATCATTGGGTTATCAACTTTAATGTCTGGATTATCTATTTCCATCGGATCATCCTTTCTTTCTCCCGTCGGACCCTCCCCAGCCGAAAATGAATGGGTTTCTACGGCAACAGATCCACTTGGCCACTTGTCTAGACTGTCCACTGGGAATTGTGGGCCTATAAGCCACTTCTTCCTATCTTCTGTCGAACTGGTAGGTCTTGTTCCGACGTCAGCTGTGTTAAGCTCCGATGGAATATATCTGATCTCTATTTGTTGGTTCTTTTTAATTTCCTCAACTCGTCTAGCCACAAATGGTGGCAGTAACTTGCTAGATTTACACCATTCGATGACAATTTGACTGTCTGTCCATAAAACTTGTCTTGTTATGTTTTGATGAATAAATTTAAGAACAAATTTGATTAATCTACATCCGATTAATACACCAAGTAACTCAAGTCTTGGAATTTTGAGGTTGTCCTGATCTTTTATTGGTACAAGACGTGATTTTCCTATGACCAAATATTTCTCAGATCCGCTGACTAGGAAAACGGAAGCCGCATACGCCTGATTCCTTAGTGATCCATCGTCAGCCAACAAATAACATTTATTAATATCTGATAAATTTATGTGAGGGATGCCTCCTCTTGAAATAAACTCAATGCAATTCGCATGTATGACAACTATTTCCTCCGTTGGTGACTGCAACTGAAATGTAACCACAGGGCTTCGTACTTCCTGGGGCTTATCCGTCCCGAAGGTGAAAATGGTCAGATTACTTTCTACCTCTAAGGAAAGTTTTAGTTCTTTAGCTAATTTAAATATAATCAAAGAGTGTTATATAAGATCTCTGTGAACCTGAATCCATTAAGACAAGACATTTGATTTGTTTAAATATATTTCCAACGATGCTAGCTTTGACTATGGCTGTTTGTAAAATCGTGGGTCCCTTTTCATTGATTGTCATAGCTGTTTCTTCTTTTCTGGGGTCTTGGACAAAATTGATGGGCATAAAGCTCTATTATGCTTCTGATTTGCATTGCAATGCACACATTTTACCTTAAATGTACAGTCTGGCATGAAGTGACCTTTCTTTAAACAGAGGTAACAGTTTCGACTCAATCTTGATTTTCTAGTCTATTATACTTATTAATTTTGTTACCGGTTTTTCTTCCTACGTTCATCTCTTTGTGTATTACAGCTCGGTGGAAATTAGCCTTACGGTTGTCACAACGATTATTGTTTTCTTTATAGTTTAGTGGATTTGTATGCTTTGCTCGATTTGACAGCACCTGTAAAGTTTCCACTGTACTACTTTCTTTATCACTCTGCCTTTTCCTTCCAGATATTCTTTCTGCATCTTCCCTGGCAGCTATAGTCTTTTCTAAATGATGCCTCAATTCTTGAATAGAGTCACTATTGGTTCTAAGCTTTAATTCATAAATTAGCTCAGTGGGGAACTTTTCCATTATCATGAAACGAAGATGATTGTGGTTTATATCTTCACCTAATAATTCCAATATTTTCACATTCCTTTCAATTTCATTGAAAGTCTTTCTACAATCTTCTGATGTATTTTTAGCAACATTGATTTTGCAAAGAGTCGCATAATGTGCATCAATGAGGTAATTGAGGTTTTCTGAATCTATCTTTCAAAATCGATAAAGCTATTTGATAATTTTTATTAGTGGTGTCTAACCCTTCAATAGCCTTCTTGGCATTACCAGTTACAGAGGCTTTCAAATATGAAAGTTTATCAACATCTGTCAGATTTCTAGAATCAATATTAGAACTAAATTGGTCCCAAAATTCATGCCACGTCAGTATATCTCCATCAAACGTCGGTAATTGCAGTTTTGGAAGGCGACAGGATGAATTATTTTCTTGATTAATTTGCTTATTAGTGTTTTCTAAAAGTGTACAATTTATCTTCGCACTTAACACGGCCAAAGCTTCTTCTGCTTCCAATTGTATTTTACTTATTTGCGAAATTTCATCCGAAGCTTCAAACCCCGCTTCGGCATGGGTTGCTAAACGAAAATATTCTAAAAGGTCCGAGTTTAACCGCTTCATTAAAGCTTCTAATTTGCTATAAGCTATTTGCCCTTGTGTCAAAGTTTCACTGTTAATAGAATCTGGTATGTTACCTAAGTCAATTTTAATCTTTTCAATAATGAGCCTAAGTCTATTTAAAAGTATTTCTTCCATGTTGCTGTCTATTCCTGTAATACACACATATAATTACATAGTCTAATTACTATATCATTCAGCATCCTTTATTACTTTCATAAGTTGTGAGAAATTATTCAATTTAGATTCTCATTAATTCAAAACCAACGGATAATTAATTATAAATGTCTTAATTCAATTCAATTCCTATCCTGATTAACCGTTCAAAACTTCTCCTACTAATAGACCAACAATTTGGAAACTTGAACATAAATAATTTTTAAAAAGTATATTGACATCTTCCCGTAATAACTCAAAACTCATTAAATAATTTTTATTTACTGTATGATTTTAGAAAAATAAATCAATATTAAACGGTGAATTATTTGTATTTTATCACTAAATTATTTCATAGTTTTTATTTCATTTTCATTTCTTGATTTATTTTATTAAAATATTACACATATTAAAATCATACCTGTTTGTAGAAAACACACATAACATAATAAACATGGACACACAAACACATATCTGTCAAAAGTAATAACAGAATATTATTCTTAAATCTTATTCAAAATAAAATTAAACAATCAACCTGTCTTAGCTTGTCTGTTATCTTGTTTTACTATGCAATGTCAAAGTCTTTGTGAAGATAATAACAAGTTGAGTATCAAAATAAAATATTGAATAAATTCATAGACTTAGTAAAGTTTCGAAATTGGGTAATAGCAAGTCTATTTTAGAAGTTTTCTTCAATCAGTAATAAATATGTAGGTTGGTGAACTTCCCAATAAACCATACCACCTTAATTAACTTGCTTATGACACCAATATTGAAAATAATATCATAATGTGATTTATGAACTATATTTGAAATATTAATTTTATACTATTTTTAAATATCAAGTATAAATCTTCATTTAATTCTTACTAATTTCTTAACAGTATGCATAATAAATTTCTCTACTTAGTTTAGGTACAAGTAACATAAATGTTCATTTATTTACGAACGACACTGAAAAAATTAGACTGTCAGCCACTTTTTTTTTTTTTATCCAAACATTGGCGAAAATTTATTAAACCTGTAATTTTATGAAAGTCACTGAACGAATTCGCGTTGAAAGTGGTACTTGTTTACTAATTTTCAAATAAATGTACCCTATTAGTCTTGTAACTTAAGCAATCAACACTTTATATTAACTCGGTTGAACAAAGTTTAGGAATAAGTATAACTTACCGATTTTATGAATATATCCGCTTAATTATTCCAATTCCTTGTATTTTGTCCCAATCCAAGTAATACGCTTTCAACGTAGTGTAAAATCCGGTGTGGTTGATAGCTAAGTCTTAGTTTTTCGAATTATCTAGCGCCGATGTACCTATGTAGTTAAGTCTAAAATTCGGCGCGAACAAGTTATGAAGTTACCAGCCGAAGAGTTCATGACTCCCCGATACCACCTATTATATGGGAAAATTTCGTGAGGATTTTTATATGTGTTTATAATTAATTCTTAATATCTAATTCTAGCTAATATATATTTCAACACATAATTACTTTAGTGTATAAAACATATACACTCATGGTAAAACCGCAACCAATGCCACTTTAGTCCAGTACTAAATGACATCTTTATATAACTTATTTTTTATTAGAGGTAAAGTCGAAGTTTCACGTAATTTTTTCCCGTTCTTCCGTTTTAGTTGATCAGTACTTCATTTCTGTTCATTTATCTTCATTCATTAATCATTTTTTCAAGATAATGTTAGTGTAGAATATTTCTTAAATTTTAGTTAAAGCCTTAACTTTGTCATCGAAACGCTTAGAAGAAGTTAAAGCCTTTATAGCTCTTATTTTTCCTCCTTTTCTTCCCACCATTTATTTAATATTTAATATTCATGCTTCCTCAAATAATATTGAAAGTCCACTTTAGTGTGGAATTTATCCAAGATCTGGTAACACTTTTTACCTTTTACCCAATATGGCGAATCATATTCTTTTTCCTTTAGACACAACGTTCACTTATATTTAACGTTGAAATTAGCTATTTCACACTGATTATTCCCATTATAAATTCGACAGATTTCCTTAAGTTTTTTAAATAATAAGACCATTCACCACAATATGTTTCGTAGTATTTTTATGCCGTCCAATAATTATTATTCCTTTATTCGTATTTCCGTTCCGAACTTCTGTTCGCCATTTATATTAATGCGTACAAAATAATATTTTATTGAGCCTTTCTTATCCTTCGAAAGTCATTCTCACTTGTTAAATTAATAAGTCAATTTAGACCAAGAAAAATAGAGTTTTACGCTGATATTAATCTCAATAAGTGACGGAACCGAAGTTTCCCAAATAATTTTAACTAACTGGTTCCTTCGCTGTATACGGAACGCACCGTTTGATAGCTGTCACTGTCAGTTGACGTTGAACGACTGACAAACAATTCTTTGAAGTTCGATGCTATTGTTTGGAATTCGCGTTTATAAAGAATTTTATTCATTTCAGGGCTCCAACAACCCTTAAATAAGAAATTTATTCAAGAATAATGTGGTCATATCATCATAGTGATTTTTCTTCGCGAATTAACTCGTATATATTGTACAAACAAGCAAAAGTTTCAGTACTTTTCAACAACATCCATTTTTCAGTCAAAATTACTTGATGTCGGTCCTTGTTGGAAAGTATAGAGTGTCATGAAATATTAGCGACCGAGCGTTAACTACCTTTTCTAATTATTGAATTGTATTTATCTGATTATTAACCATTACAGCTCAAATCAACCGGCATGCTCTGCATTCTCTAGTTTACTCAAATATGAGCCTTCTAGGTACTTTGTAATGTGATGCATATCCCAGCATCTCCACCATTTTTGTCGTCACCTCACACCACTTTAAGTATCTCGGGGATGAATAATATAATCGGTGTAGGTACAACAAACATGGATGTTAGAATGCATCACATACCTGCCGATCTGAACTGCCAATCTTCGTAATAGATTTCTTTCTCTTATATATCATCTGCTTCGCTTATGACTGAACTTCTACCATCTGTAAAGTTTAAAGCTCCCTGAACATGAATATATCAACGCAATTAACCCTAAACTTATTGTGTAAACAATACACCAACAATAACATCTGAAGAACATCATTTCAACAGTGTATAATCAATAGCTGTACCAGGATGAATATGACATAATAACAGCTTCATCACAAATCATTAAACATGAGGTTAAATAAATATTAGAGCCCGAACTCCCTCGGGACTCCTCCCCCAGGATCACGTCCTGGGAGCATCAGGTTAGGTTAAAAGAGGAACCCGATCGCCGTCGGAGCTCCCTCCCCCAGGATCAGGTCCCGGGGGGACCAGCTGGCTCAAATTGGTGTATAACACACCCATGTAACATCGGAACCTAGAGGAAACCACCTCTCCAGGACTCGGCTCACACCCCTATCATACTAGAGGCAGCCTACCCGTTAAAACGTACATGCCGGAATCTCGGAGACTAACTCGCCAGGCCTCAGCTACTTCCGCCCTCTCCGCCCGGAAGCAACCTACTCCGCTAACCTTCCGCATCGGGATCCTGGAGATTAACTCTCCAGGCCTCATCATACTGACGCCTCTCGCCCCATCAGTATACTACCCCGAGCGAGTCTACTAAACCTCATACAGTTAGGCATTCACCTTTAACATTAACATTTATAGGAATCAATTGCGCTGAGACACCAAATAACCACACAGAGCTTGACTAAGATATTAACATAAGTAATACTTAGCTTTCATGCCTTCGAAGTCTGGATACATGTCCCTCTTCCAGACACGGCACGAAAGGTCTTTAATTAACATAATTCACGCTCGGTACACAAGTTATCACAATACACTTGCAAGCAACCTTTAGAAATGGCGGTATAGAGTTACTGTTCGCGCCAACTAATATTTGTAAAGTCTATTATCTATGCTTACCATAGTTAGTCAAGATAGCCCTCGGGATGTTGCTACTGTTGAATTTATATATTTGGTCTATGGATTCGCGTTAGTCGCGACACAGGGTGGAAAGTTGAAGAGGGTCCTGAAGGGCGAGTCATGTAAATATTGATGTTAGGTATCAATTTTGAGTTAAAAGAAAAAAATAAGAGTACCTAGGTCAAACATTTTTAAGACTGATAAAATACGGATGATATTTATTTAGTACACACATTTTTACTTGTTGTGGGTAATCCCAGATGACTTGTACCGCTCCAGAATGCTTTTACTGTATAAAACCGACCATTGTCCTGAAGGACTGAACTGGCCAACTGAAGTTGCCAATGGTATCTCTTTAAAAATGCCTCAGCGGGTATCGGCCCTACTAAGCCCCTATTGCGGTTTGGTTGACATGTCTCTGAGGCGCCCGTGGAACACTACGCATCGTCGACGACTTTCCCGGAGGCTGCCGCCTGTGATCACACACGATAGTGCTCCACCCAAGTGAGGCACAGCTCCATCCTATGCTCCACCGACCAGAGTGCTGGCTCGTTTTTCGCTCAAAGAATTAGCATTGCCATTGAACGTCACATTGCCGCCAGTCTTCTTTGCGCATTTTCGAATGACAACGATGTGAAGGAGTACTTTGACGCCCGAGTGTATTTTGGGTTTTTTATTATGGATGGTTACCCCCCCCCCCCCAAAAAAAAGCTGGGCGTTAAAGACCCAACCCACAACTAACTATTGTTAAAATGCTGTTCCCTAATTTCTACCCACCCTGTATAAGTTCGTCATCAGCATTTTTTGCTCCAGTTCGTGACATTGACACAAGTCCAGTATCGCTTGCATATTGAGGTATTAATGGTGCATCGTGAACGTGATGCATGGGAAGCCCAGCGTGTTCCGACGTCCCGCCTGTCGGAGTCACGTTGCATCGTCATCAAAGCGACTTCTCACGGTACACCGAGCCACCGACGGCAATTGATTGATGGACCGGGACCGGCCGCGCGATGTCCGCTTCAGCCCTATTAATCCTGTCGTGAACTGTTACATATTTTCTAACATATTGCCACATTGTAGACAAATGTTTGTTCCAGGTTGAAGTTTTATGAACTGTTTGGTGTTTACAGGTGCAAGGGACAAGTGATTCTTTATTTTTGTTCTGGGTTAGTGGGTGTGGCAGCTTGTAGCCGTGGTGAACATAAGGATATAGGTACCTAACTTAGAGAGCGGCATGATTCGAACGCATCAGTGGTTCGTATGGAATGGAGGCGGGCAAAGTTCATACAAAGTTAGGCTCCACATTACAGCAACGATTACTGCATTATTTAATTTTCATATTATTACTATTTAAAAGAAAAAACTATCTTTAGAACTGCTACAAGGTAGAAAAAAGTATAGGGTATTATTAATTTGTACAAAGCTAACTTTTTGTGCTTCCTATTAAGTTATTCTTACAAGCTCTCGGTGGGTACCGACGAACGACGAACGACCCACTCACGGGTGTGAGTGGGTCATTCGTCAAAGTAATAACCGTCAGAATCCCCAAAGTCGCAAAATAATACTAATTGAATAATTAAAGCACACGCAAACACAACAAAACACAATATCCACAAACGCAAGTTCAAGACATTGACAAGAATTCGACTTTATTGCCTGTATAATAAAAAAAAGTATGATTTATTTATTTCTGATGATCGATTATTGAATCGACCTGTAGATCAAATAATTTATAAAATGTTTGTAGAAATGATGATCGACAATTCGTTATTTTCATTTTTTATCCCATATTAAAATGGCTTAACATTACATCATTAAAAATAAAAAAAATCTTTAAAAAACTAATGATAAATATTTCATTTTGGTAACGTCGAAGCCCAGGTTCGCCTACCTCCTTTGAGGGAATCTTTATAGGATAATTATACTAATAATTTATTTTAATATTAAACAGAACTAAGTATTAGCTTCGCCATTGTAAAATATTAAGGTCAGGTTCTAACAATTTTAAACTTTTTTAAATCTCTGGAAATCTACAAAATAAGAGAACACCATGAAAAATTATTTAATTAAACAACAACATCTACAACAACAACAACAACTACAATAACTACACAACAACTATAAATATTCCACAACTATTTATTACACAACGCCGCCTAGTCCCAAGGTAAGCAGAGCTTGTGTTATGAGTACTAAACAACTAATAAACGTACTTATATATTTCTAAATACATACATATTACATATAAATTACACCCAGCCACAGAACAAATGATCGTGCTTATCACACAAACATTTGTTCTGGGTGGGAATCGATCCCACGATTCGGCATAGCAGTTAGGGCCACTAAATATTAGATCAACAGACCAGTCAAAATTAAAAAAAGACTAAAAAAAAAACTACTTCAACAACTAAAAAAAAAAACCAATAAAAAATCAACCAGCCAACCAATGGACTATAATATGCCAAAATAATAATAATAACCAACCACCGGGCAAAAATCAAAACATAATAATAAATTAGATGGCTCGATAAAAAAAAAATCGCGGATCTGACTCTAAACTTACGATTTCAAGCGTGTATATCTACGAGATTCCGTTACAATATTAATTGAAAGTTACATAAAATAATACAGCTTGTTTTTTTAAAAGGGTCTGGCAAAAACAAAAATCTTCAATATTTATTGTTTTTTTTTTATAAAAATAAAACAGCTGTTAGGGGGCCGCGAAGTCGATATAGACCCGGGCGGAGTTCATACAAAATACGCTGTGACTACAACCGGCCCGTAAGTCAGTATCTGATCAGTAAAACATTATTCATTCTTTTTCTTTTTCTTTAGTTTGGCGATTCTTCGTGCTATGTCGGCAACCTTGATTCTCTTGAGTATATAGTCATTCTTGATTCGGTCACGCAAGGTAACTCTGAACATAGCCCTTTCGATTGCACTTTGAGTGACTTTAAGGCCGTGTTTACGGAGACGCGGCGCGTTGGTCGTTTCGTCGTACATAGCAGCAGCGGGCCGCGTCATCGCTCGCGTAAATACAAACATATGGCAATGTACGACGGACCGCCCAACGCGCCGCGTCTCTTTAATCGAACACTAAGCCGGTCGTTAGGGCCGAAAGGTTCTCAAGTGGCGGCTGCGTATCGAAAGACGCAGCGTTGGAAGGCCCTCTATAAGGTGGACCGATGATCTGAAAACAAATATACCTATGGTGCGAAATTAGTCTGGGGAGATCGAACAGTAACCTATTTAAGAACTTCCTTATTATGCAGCTCTAAGTTCAAGAACGTTTCTGAGAACCCCCATACGTAGGTGTTCTTCCCAAAACTATAAAACTTATAAGTAGATTAGGTATCTACAGTGAACCTAATAAGTTTTAATATAACAACTATGAGTCATACACCTTACATAAAGGTAGGTATTATCTATATAATGCTGTAACAAAACGTCTGGGAATTCAAGACACGGTCGGTCGGTAGTAATTGTAAAATCGAGTTTGAAGATGCTTTGCTGTGAAGCGATTCTGAGATAATTCGATTGTGTGCTTAGGTTTGCCAGTTTCAGGTTCGTCGTTCCAGAATAGAAAGCCCCACAATAGATGTAGGAGGTGATTAATTCTATTTTCATTAAGACGTATTTAAAGACCAAGTTATTTTCTGCTCGTCCTGTCTTAGTAAACATTGCGAAAATCCTAGATTTTAAGTACTTATGACCTTATAAAATAAAAAACAGTTCAGTTTTACTAATTAATATTATATTAAGCTCTCGAACTAAAAATAATAAAAAACTAATAAGCCTACTGAAACTGACGGATGCCACTTTATTTCAATTTCAATTTATTTAATTTTTTTCCACAAATTAACAACCTTATTCATGTTTACAAACTATTGCTTACTTATTTTCTAAAAATACACATACTATACATAAAAATCGTAGATATAATTAAGACTTTGGCTGTCGCGAAACTGATTCACCCTGACCCCCGTACTAGTTTGAACAGTATTACGGCGGGATAGGATTCCTCGTTCGCAATACACAACTTAGGTTACACATCTGATATAGACAAGAATAATATAATCAGGCAATACAAATTCACTTCATTACTCAAGCCCCAAGCGAACGCCGGCGTTCGCACACCTAATGTCTTTCTATTGTGTCTCTAATTACGATATTCAAATGATTAACCAACCACACAAGTAAAACTGTGGGTCATTGCATCAAACATTTAAATGTTGTGGTACTTGATTTCAACTTTGAAGGTTGCATAGCAGTGAAAACTTATGGCGATATACTTTGAAGTTCAGCCCCCCTAGCCAAGTTACGGTCGTTTCGTTAAGCGTGAACGCTTGGAGTTGGCCATGCCTACAATTCCTTTGTTCTGAGGTCATTTCAACGCTCAGTAACGTGGTCAGAACAAAGGAATTGTAGGCGTGGCCAAATCCAAGCGTTCACGCTAACGAAACGATCGTAACTTAGCTGGGGGGGCTGGGTCGACTTCATTTAGATTACCATTTAGAGTCATTTTGCCCCGTGTCGTGTTTGATCCAAGAGGCAACTCCATTGAGGCAACTGCCTGATGGTGGATTTCGGACTGTTGTCTAAGTTCTAATCGCGATGAGAACTCTGACAGCGCGATGCAGGATCTTGAATTTTAGTTCCTATATGGCGACATAGATGTCGCTATCGCTACTACCTCGGCTGCAGGTTGTGAAGAAGAATCTCTGTCTCCCCGAGATATCATAATCAGTGTAGTAAAGTGATTATGATGTTATTACACATCTTTCTCCAGATATTATGGATACACAGAAATCAAAACATAAATTTGTGTAAAACTAATTCAGTATAATTATGTAGACCTCTGAAAATCTGCGAGTTTACGTAAACTTTGGCGTTCAATAATGTGCCTACTCATATATTAAAGATATGAAAAAGTACATCCATAGAAGTTTTGTACATTTAGTCGAGATTCTGAATGACGACACTATTTTCCAAAGACTTTTAAGGGTTTTAAAAAAGCACGTATTTCCTGGAACAAGTTTTGTGAAATTTTCGATAAAATCACGGAATTACCGAAAGGCAACAGAGTTTTCAGGCGTTATCGCAACAGAGTTTTCTGTGGTTTTTTCGCGTTGCCTTTTCATCAAACATCTCATCAATTTACTGTTTTCCAAACTAGTAAAAAAAAACAACAAAAAAAACTAGTGCGGAAAAGTGCGCAAGCTCGCCCCCACTACAATGATTGTATTTATCGTATCAGGTTGGGACTTAGCGACCCCAGGAGTCGCGCGTCTCGTCCCTTTTATTTATTTCTTCGATTGTATTGAAAAACATCGTTTGATACACGTGGAAAATTGACACTGCAGCACTTAACACTTGAATTTCGCCTCGGGTCTTGAATTTTGCGAGTACTATTTCGTAACGAACTTAACTAGGACTATGCTACGAGATAATTCTTGCACCTGTAACTTTAAGTTCAACAACCCGGTTCAGTAAAAACAAAGAAAATCCAATGAAACGGTTCTATTAGTTATCACGTGGGATTGAAAACCCTGGTCTTTATTCCAGTCACGTGTGCGACACAATCGCTCACTCTGGATCACTATCTCAGAGAGATTTCCCTGTAACGTGGAGATTACACGAGGTCCTATAAATAGAGATATTGATTAGAACTTATTACGTCGAGACCTGCTTAGATTAGATAGGTTATCTGTAGACTAAGGGCTGCTGTCCACGGGAGCGTAGCTTTATAGACGTGTATTCGTCACTATACGCTTGGTGCACGCCTGCGTGAAGCCTATATATAAAACTATAGCCTATTGTCCACGAACGCGTAGCTACATAGACGTGTATTCGTCATTATACGCTTGGTGCACGCCTGCGTGAAGCCTACATATAAAACTATAGCCTATTGTCCACGAACGCGTAGCTACATAGACGTGTATTCGTCATTATACGCTTGGTGCACGCCTGCGTGAAGCCTACATATAAAACTATGGCCTAATGTCCACGAACGCGTAGCTACATAGACGTGTATTCGTCATTATACGCTTGGTGCACGCCTGCGTGAAGCCTACATATAAAACTATGGCCTAATGTCCACGAACGCGTAGCTACATAGACGTGTATTCGTCATTATACGCTTGGTGCACGCCTGCGTGAAGCCTACATATAAAACTATGGCCTAATGTCCACGAACGCGTAGCTACATAGACGTGTATTCGTCATTATACGCTTGGTGCACGCCTGCGTGAAGCCTACATATAAAACTATGGCCTAATGTCCACGAACGCGTAGCTACATAGACGTGTATTCGTCATTATACGCTTGGTGCACGCCTGCGTGAAGCCTACATATAAAACTATGGCCTACTGTCCACGGACGCGTAGAATAGAATAGAATAGAATAAAACTTTATTGTACACCAAAAAGTTACACAAACTGTACATAAATCTAAATGTACGGGTATAACGGCGGTCTTATCGCTGATAGCGATATCTTCCAGACAACCTTAGGATGGATCGTAAGGACTTAAAAAATTACAGGTTAGTCTGTGGTGTACTGCTAATAAAGTACCAAATAATAGACTATAAATAAGCAAATATATAAAATAATTATAAAACTAATATAATATATACATATATATATATAGAGATAATATATATATGTATAGATACGATATGTATAGGTTCATAGACACGTATTCGTCATTATACGCTTGGTGCACGCCTGCGTGAAGCCTACATACATGGATGTGTAGCTTCATAGGCGCGACATGACAGCACAACTACTGTTGCCGACCGTGGGTACTCTAAAATAGAATATTGTTCTCTATATCATGTAGGCGTACTCTATAATCTATAACACTAATAGAGGACGCTAAAATACTCTTTTTTACACAATGTTAACTATACTAGTGCCAGTCACGCTTATTTAATAAATACCAATTATTGTGTCCCAAAAAACTACTTTACTAAGAGTCTTATCGATCACGAATGATAAGAGGCGGGAAGAAAAGTACAGGGATTCATTGAAATTGATTAAAAATGAGCTCCTGAGCTATGAAAACTTAGAGCTGGATAGTTTGAAGTTGTATTATTATTTTTAAAACAATGGAAAAATTGTTACTTATGTGCTGCAAAAGTTCGAAAATACCATTTTTATTACATTCCATTCAAAATTTAATTTAACTTTTAGTAAACTCTTGTTTATAAGTCCTTACTTTTTATTTACCTCCTTCAAAATCAGATATACTTTATTTCTTTTAATAAAATGCACCCGCTCCGTGGACGGAGAGTTTCATAGTTTTGTAATCTTCACGCAGGTGTACACCAAGCGTATACTGACGAATACACGTCTATGAAGCTACGCGCTTGTGGATTGTAGGCCTTACTCATTACAATTATGAATATATGATAAAAGTAGTTGTAACATCGCCTAACAAGCGTTTTTTTTTTTTTTTTTTTTTTTTATGGTAGGTAAAATCATCCAATGACAAATCCCGCCCTTGGGCGGAGCGGGAAGTAGTGTCAGACTCTTACTGACTAAAAACCTACCCCGTTCCTTCGTAGCCTATCGTGCCGGGGCCGAGCATTCCTTTCGGAACTAACCCATGACCCCAGTAGGCTTCGACCCTGCCTGCCTGCAGTTAGCAGGCTGGGCCTCTTCGGTGTGCTGACAGCTCCTTGAGGCGCGCGGGAACAGAACGCGCCGTCGACGACTTGGGCTCGGTCCGGTCGGTTACCGGACGATCGGACAGCGTGCTACCCATTGCACGCCGTCCGCAAGCCCGCGCCTACGGTGGCCGGAAATCGGGATCGGAATCCCGGCGGCGGCTGGGGCGAGCGCCCCGTTGCCTCTGCCTGATGCGGTCGGCCTCCTCCTTTGCTAGCATTACTGCTTCGCAGAAGGAGGCGACCGCCTGCCATCCCTCCTCACTACGGACCATGGCCTGAACCAAGGCCCGGCGAGAGAGATCGCTGCCGCCGATCGCCCCCACGAGGACACGGCGATGCTCCGCCCAGGCGGGGCACACCTCTACAGTGTGCTCCACCGTGTCCTCCGGATGTTCCGCACAGTGGCGACACCCGGGCGAATCCTCCGCACGAATCCGGAACAGGTACTTAGCGAACTTTCCGTGTTCGGTAAGCACCTGCGTCGTGCGGAAGTTGAGAACGCCGTGAGGTCTTTCCAGCCACGCCTCAAGGATGGGCCTTATCGCCCCAATTGTGGCGCGCCCCGAACGAGGTTGCGATAGTCGTTGACGCCATTTCGCCATGAGATCCCGCCGGAGCTCTGTCCGCCATGCCTCGACTTGTCGTGGCAGCGGAATTTCGCCCCGGCGTTGCATCTCCATGCGCTTGTCGTGCATGTGTGCAAGGACTGTTGCCTCCAGATCCCACGGCGGTTGGCCAGCAAGGAGGGTCGCCGCCTCGCGGGAGATCGTTCGGTACCCTCGCACCATGCGTATTGCCATGACCCTCTGGCACGCATTCAGCTGGGCCCTCGGTTGCTGTGTCAACGTCGGTGCCCACACCGGAGCCCCGTAGAGAGCCATGGACCGAACGATTCCCGCGTAGAGCTTCCGGCAGGAGGCGTCTGGTCCCCTGAGGTTGGGCAGGAGCCGCCCGAGAGCAGCCCCAGTCCGATTCAGTTTGGGAGCCAGACGTCGGAAGTGCTCCTTGAAGTTCCACCAGCTGTCGAGGACGAGTCCCAGGTACTTCATCGTCGACCCGACGCTGATGTGAACCCCTCCTACCGTTAGCTGGGAACGCGGTGGTGGCGCACCCCGAGGGCCGTGGAAGCACATGGCCTCGGACTTGTGCAGTGCCACCTCGAGTCCCAACTGCTGGATCCTGTCAACGACCATCGCAACCCCGCGTGTCGCTAATTCGACCGCCGTCCGGTACGACTCTCCCCGCGCTAGGACCAACGTGTCGTCCGCGTAGCAGACCACGCTGACCCCGTCGGGGAAGTCGCCGCGCAGCACGTAGTCGTACCCGATGTTCCACAAGGGTGGTCCTAGTACTGACCCCTGCGGAACACCGCACGACATCTCTCGACGTTTCCACTCTCCCTGGTGACCGGGGTAGATGATATACCTCTCCGATAGGTAGGCCTCGATCACACGACAGAGGTAGTCGGGCACCCGGTGGTACCGGAGTGCCGTTCCAATGCAACTCCAGGGCAGGGAGTTGAAGGCGTTGGCAATGTCCAAGGACACTGCCACGACACACCTGCCCCGGGACACCGCATCCCCCGTCGTGAGGGCTCGCACGCGCATGATGGCGTCCACCGTGGAGCGCATCCTGCGAAAACCGAACTGTCCGTCCGACAGGTCCGGCCCCACCCTTGCAAGGCGCGCGACGAGGCGGTTTGCAATGACTCTTTCAAAGAGCTTGCCCACCTCGTCGAGCAGCACAATGGGCCGGTACGCGGACGGAGAGTCCGCAGGGCGCCCAGGCTTCGCTATGAGGACCAGTTTCCCCGTCTTCCAGCGAAGTGGGAACTGGCCCCTCTCCAGACATGCGCTAAAGAGCCCCCTCAATCGAGGCCCGAGAGCCTCCATAGCCAGGACCCAGGCCCTCCCAGGCAGACCGTCAGGTCCTGGGGCGGTATTCTTGGCACTCAGCCTTCGTACCGCCACTCTCATCTCTACCTCGGTCACCTCTGGAACATCGTCGTCGTCGTCGTGGTCCGCGTCAGGTACTGCCGGTGATGGCGGAGCCATAGACGGGGGGGAGTGTACCCCCCGCGTAGGGAACAGAGTGCTGACCACACCCTCCACGAGCTCGGGCCGGAGACTCTGAGTCAGTGGGGGAGCCCATGGGCGGAGTTTCTCCCGTACCATCTTGTATGGGCGTCCCCACGGGTCTGCATTCAGAGACCCCAGCCAGACGTTGCGGGCCTCCATTTTGGACCGCTTAATCTCCGCTCGGAGGGTGCGCTTCGCTACCCTGTAACCCTCGTACAGCTCCGCCTCAACAGCCTCCGCATCCGGCGGGCGGTTGCGGCGCTTGCAGTACCTGGCGTACCGGCGTCGCGCGTGGTTGCACGCATTGCGCAATGCCGCAATCTCCGGCGACCACCAGTACACCTGGCGCTTGGCACGTCCTGGACGGACTCGGGGCATTGACGCGTCGCAGATTTGCGACATGCCCTCCCGGAACCACTCTGCCTCGACGTCAATGTCGACAGGCCTGTCCGGTGCTTGCACCCAGGCCTGTACCGTCGCGGCTTCCAGGAGGAGCTCCCGGTCCATCTGCCTCAGCGCCCATCGCGGACCACAAGGGCTCCGCTGGACCGGCGCGGTCGAGGTTTGGGCGGAGACGTCAAACCGGATGTACCGGTGGTCTGAGAACGTCTCCACCCCCTCCATAACACGCCAGTCGACGACACGTGGTGCCAGATCGGGGCTGGCGAACGACAGGTCCACCACTGATTCGCCCCGCATCCGCACACACGTGGAAACAGAGCCCCGGTTTAGGAGGGCCAGGCCGGACTCCTCAGCCCAGGCCTCTACCGACCGACCCCGCCCGTTCGTGTAGCGGGAACCCCAAGCCTCGTTCCAGGCATTGAAGTCCCCGCAAACGACCACGGGGAGGTCCCTATACCCAACGACGACGTTTTTCAGCTCCATAAGGGAGATGTGGAGATCGCCGAGAGATCTGTTCGGGGACAGGTAGACGCCTACCACTGCAATGTCCCCGAACCGTGCTGCCACGCAACCCCGGCCCCTCGTGACGCGCTCGAGGGGGCCTAACAAGCGTTGACACAATAGACATTGGAAAATAATTGAATACAATAATATTGAATAATTTCACAGGAAAGTATTATTGTTAACCAGGTGGTGTTAATTCCCGTGATTCTATTCAAGTAAGTATAATCAACAAACCTTATATTGTACATGGGATACAGTACCGTAACTAGAACGCTGCCAGCGGTGCCGAGGCACAGGGCTCAGACCCTGAAGGGGCGTAGAAATTGTCAAACTAAGGCAAAGTTTTATACCGTTTATTTCATCAGGAGGTTACTGTTTCTCATTCCCTTTCGCTTCGTACCATGGCCTGAAGTAGTGTCGGACGCACAGGTTACCACCATCGATCGTCCCCATGGGGAGACGGCGGGGCTCCGCTCAATCAGGGTAAATTTCAACCAAATGCTTCACCATGTGCTCCGGGCGTTCAGCAAATCAGCACGATGGTGGCACCCTAGAGTTTCTTTCTGACAGACCCGAAACAGGTACCTCCCGAAACACTCATGTCCGGTGAGGACCAGCGTCAGGCGGATCGGAAGTTTTTAGGGTCACATTTACAGAAACTGGCACTGCGTGTAAAAATGGCATACTCGTATACCTACTATCACTGGATCGTACCCTCGATAGTAATTTTTCTTTGTCACAAACACACACACAGGTTTTCTGGAAAATTCTATTTGATTAATTATTGTAGAATTGAAGATTTGATTATTTTTTTTATTTTATAGAAGAGATTCGTATTTCTGTTTGTGAATGTATGTGAAAACAGAAAAAATTGAGAGAGTGTGCAGGAATTACATGACTTGATTCCACCATTTCCTACTTTCTACCATCCGGCAACCCGTCGTACGGCGAGTGTCCGCCCCTTGTTGACGCGTTTCGCCTCGGCGTTTATACCAAGTACATCGAAAGTTTGGAACTATTTGCCTGCAGCGGTCGTTCCGTCCGACTAAAATTTAGATGTCTTGTGCGACTCGATCGTGGTGGGATCGCAGTTAAGTACAAGTTTATTTATATCATATGAAAAAAAAAACTACTAGACCTAGGTATTATGAAATTATATTAGATCTGGTAGTAGAATGCTACTTAATCACTGAGTGAAATAGGATATGTGTTTTCTACTATCACTCACGTGATGCTAATTTTGTATATCACTGAAATGGGGTGTTACTGAAATAATGGGAACTGGGTTTAAAGAGAACAGGCTAAATTAATTCTTCCTAAAATTGGGTTTGGCCGGTAACCTAAATACGTTATGAAGTCAGACGTAACAACACATAACCGCGATGCGGCGACGCGACTCTTTAATCGGCAATGACGCCTGCCGCTGAATGTTGCGTTGCGGCGTCGCGAAAATGAGCGTTTTACTGTCGTACTGTAGGATAACCAGTACCGGGTGAATTTTGAGTGTAATAAACTTAGTGCTTGTTCGTTATTAAGTGACCAGTTAGAAATAAACTGCATTATTGTCAACAAGTAGGTATGACGTAACATTCTACGTAGCGGCAGGCGTCACTGATGATTTTGTCGGCGCGGCACCGCAACGGGGTTGTGTTTCGGCCCTTACAAATTGCATTGGAATAAATAATAAAAAATAAATAAATAAAAAAACTATCCTCCAAACTATCATTCAATATTGACTTTGAATGCAATACTGACATGGTAGTCGAAAACATGAACGATAAATAAAATTCTATTTGAAGAACACACACTGACCACCACACATAAATCTATTACTTTTTATTTAAACTTTCATTCCAGATTTCAAGAGAAGTAATATTGAATGTTGTTAAAACATTTATGATTTAAATAAACAAGTTATAAATAAAATACTACCTAGTAGGTAGTCTAATCTACTTATTATCAACAATATTGAAAACTGACTCTTTCAGTTGCTACGTTACTGTATTATTTTACTTTTTTTAGTTAATATCGCAGCATATGCTGAGATATTAACCTTTTTGACCTCTTTTAGTGTCAACCTTTTTTTGTTTTCCTTTATTTTTTAGGTTTAAGAGGTATTTATAGATTTTGTAATTGTTGTTGTATAAATTTTTTGTCCTGTATGAGGCTCGAATATTTTTCTTTCAGTTAAAAAATTGTTTGAAATTGTCAAAATTCAAAGTTATTGAATACGTATATTCTTTTTGAGGTAGGAAATCATCAAATAACTCTTTTAATAACATTTGTTTTGTAGGTTGGAACTTTAAAGAATTCGTATCTCAATTTAAGTACCTATGACGTAGTTTATTTTTGGGTTGAAGAAACCTCCAATTATTTCTCCCGTTCTCTGATATTTACTGAACAAAAACTACAGGTTGTGTACTCTCTAATGTAATCTTGCAACCCTGCAAATTTTTTCAATATTATGAATACCGCGAGACATGACAGAAGTTTGCGTGATTTTGATCATTAAGGGCAATACGAGTAGATTGTATTGGGAATTATATTTTTTTTTTTATGAAGTAGAAACTGTTTATACAGCATTCGATTTTTTTAACGAAGGTCCATAACGCGGCTTGAAGAAGGTGAGATTCAGGAGAAAATGTAACGTTACCTAAGGCTTTTGTGTTATTGGCCCTACTATAAGCCTGTCTTTTTCAGTGTATTTTTCTATGAGCCCGTGCACGGCTTCTTTGTTAAAATGCGTGAGGATCTTCTGGTTGTATAAGAAGGGGTACTGCCGTATCTAGGGTTATTTATCAGAGGGGGTCTGGCCTCTAAAATGCCTGATTTTTTGTGTGAAAAAAGGCCAGTCCTCTCGGTCACGGGAACAGTTGACTAACTGCTTATCTAATCCTAAAACTGGAAAATAAACAACCAACTTAACGTGTCAGTTAATTGAAATTACTAAGTTGCTAAACTGTAAACTCAACAGTAACTCCAAAGTTTCGTTTAATCAACTACAAAATGGCGAACCCGCGCCGGCACTGGAACTCCATGCACTCGGAAGACGCAATCCATGTCACATTGCATTTTAGGGAAAAAATAATACAGGGACTTTTCTACGTACCTATGTTCACAAACACTGAGTAGAAATGCTTTACCCTAAAGGAACATCATCAGCTTATAGAATAGATACTTAGCTTTTAGCAATTTAGCTTTACTTTTTTTTTGACTGACCAACATTTTGACTAGGTATTCAAAAGTGCCTGTATATTTAAAATAAATGCTTTTGTGCGTTATTATTTTAAGTGCTTTTGAGTTTGAGTTTGCTACGAAAACTTAGTAGAATGGGAAGGGACTGTCGTGAACTTTTCAGTAAAATGCATTTACATACAAAAAGCCGCAATTTTCTCAAAGTCTGGTAATGTTTGAGCATGCTTTTCTTCTACGGGTAATGAATTCCATAAACGAGCTTCTTAATAGTAAAAATATATATATTATTTTTTTAAATTATGAGTGTAATGTATGTGTATTGTATATGTTTTAGAGCCAAATTCACCAATAAACTAATCGCGATTCGTTCAAACAAAACGCAGTTTGAGCGACTAATCGAGATTATAGCTTCATTTTGCGTTTCACAGCGATGAATTGAACCTGGTTTACGCTAAACTCAGTTTCAATTCTTTTGTTGTCGCCATGTTTACGACACGCGTCTTTAAACTAGATTACGCTGAGCTCAGTTTAGTTGAACTAAGTTTTTATATTGAATGATGAAATCAGCCCTTAGTTGCGGGAATGTTCGGTTCGAGCGAGTTTACCGAGGCCCTAGAAGGTTTGCCATTGAAGGACATAGGTGAATTTTAGTCAGTAAAAGTCTGAGACAATCTTTCGCTCCACTCTAGAGCGAGAGTCGACAAACTGCAAAGAAAAATTATAAACACAGGCTCGCCACGGGCGGGCGGTGTGCAGTCGGAACGCTTGCATACGTCACGGTGTCGTCCCTGACACTGACGCTCCGGTGCCGGCATGGGTACGCATATGTGTGATCGTGTTCATAGAAAATGTATGCAGCACCTCCTGACGAAACACACTCCTGCCCCGTCTTTGACACGATACTGATGTGTGGGAATAGGCATTCCACGCAGGTAACACAATAGGCAACAACACAAAATAATTAAAACACAAATAATTGAATCGCGTAATTAGAGACACAATAGAAAGACAATAGGTGTGCGGACGCCGGCGTCCTCTTGGTGAATAATGAATTTAAAAAAAGTACAGAAATACAATAAGGATGCGCTGAGCGTGGTCTTCTTATAATTTTCCCGTGTGCATCCAAATCTGTTCAGCCCGTTCGGGCGTAAAGAAATACAAAACATCAACACACACCCTCACAATATTCACCTTTAAAATGTTAAAGTAGTCAAAAAATAAAAGGCCCGTTTTAACATTTGTATTTTGACTACGTACCTTTAGTGCGTGTCCAACCCTTAAAAAATAGTTACTAGGTTAAGGTACATACGTAGTTATAAGTATGACGTAGGTAGACTAGACCAATAAGCGTGCTCTCAGGTTCCTTTGTGTCTTTTCATTTGATTTCGTCTATAACGAGAGACTTTCGTCCTAAATTACGTAGAAAACATTCATAGAAAAGGTATAATTTTCTTTTGTATATAAAAACCATATCAGTAATATCTAGTTACTGTGACTCCCTTTATGAAACCAGAGACAATGTGTTACTAAATCTACAAAGTAACTTTTTCGGCGAAAACTTATTTATTTGTAACTAGCTGTTTTCCGTGACTATGTCCGAGCCAAACTGGTAAAATAAAAAAAAACATGTGTTTTATTTTTTAACAATAATAAAAGTACCCGAAGCTACCTACTATTTATAATAGATAGATAGATCTTCCTAACCTTAGTTCGGTCTTCGTCATAACTGTCATACTAAAATTTTAAGTTCTCTTAATTATAATGATTTGATATTTATTAGTTTATAATATATAGCATAATACGTATTTTATTATTATAAGTAACTTAATGATACTACATTCTATTTGAAATATCTGTTATTTATTTAGGTATTGTGCACACCACACCACAGTTTTTTTTTAACCCAAAGGTTGACTGGTACAGAATGCCTTGATGCATTAAGTGCGCCTGTACCACTATTGTGTATGAAGTTTAAATATTATTATAGAAGAATGATAAGATTTAATATTAAAAAAAATTGTATGCTCTGCTAAATTGGTTGAGTGGGTACGAAATACGTCTAAAGTAGATAGCCAGTGGGTTCATGTTCGGACATTAAAGGCCGGATTCTAGCCGGCCGCTGCTGGCCCAAAGGGAATTAAACAATACTTCCCGTGAAACTGTTAAACCCACTGGATTATTAAGATCGATTGGCGCGCTGTACCTAACTATAAACATAACAACATCCATCCATTTTAATATTTCCAAATCCCAAAATATATCTGAACTTAGCACACTGGTGAACCTGGATTAGTCGATTATTGAATATAATTTTATTGGTTGATACTTCTATCCCAAAACTTTGTTTGCTTAGGGTATTAAAACATTTTTCCCGTGGGCGAAGGCGTGGGCAGAAGCTATATTCATTGGAATCTTCTAATTATCTGGTCTTAATACCTTCTATAAATTTAAAAACAAGAATTAGTAAGCGGAACAATTTACTATACGAAGAGGCTGAAGATCTTTTTACTGTTATCAATCATTTCATCGCTGTTTTGCCGTTTTAAAGCATACATTATGAATAGCATTAGTTCGAAGTTTAAGATCCGATTGAGGAGAAATCAAAGTACTCTCAAAATACAGCCATTCCTAGCCTAGTTTGGGGTTCTAAAGAAATGGTCTCAACTAGATCAAAATACTCAACTATTTTGTTTACAAGATTTTGATCACAGATTTACTATGTATTTAATTTTATTCTAGATTGTTGAAGTTATTGGATATTTTTTTTTTTTTCTGCGGTCAGTCTATTTAACTATAATCAGATTAGTTCTAGTAGATAGCAGTTTTGGTGGGTTAAAGCCACTGCCTTAACTCTCCTTAGTCATATAGCACATTTGCTATTTTTAGTCGATTGATTGGGTTTCGTATTAGAAGCATGCTTGTCTGTGTATTGTTTGGGTTCTTCACTAACAGTCTTCATATTTAGCTAGTCATGTATTTCAGTGTTACTTGTCAACCGGGCTGCACCACTTTTAGTCCTTAGGATGCTGTTTTGGGCTCTTTGGAGGCAAAGTATGTTGGATTGACTGGCCTGTTGGTCTAGTGGTTAGTGACCCTGACTGCTATGCCGGAGGTCGTGTGTTCGATTCCCACCCAGGACAAGGGGCGATTGGCGGCGATCTCTCGCGCCGGGGCTTGGTTCAAGCCATGCTCCGGAGCGAGGAGGAGTGGCAGGCGGTCGCCTCCTTTTGCGAAGCAGTAATGCTAGCAAAGGAGGAGGCCGACCGCATTAGGCAAAGGCGCACACGCCGCCGCCGGGTTTCTGATCCCGATTTCCGGCCACCGTAGGCGCGGGCTCGCGGACGGTGGGCAATGGGTAGCTCGCTGTCCGTCCGTCCGGTAACAGACCGGTCCGAGCTCAGGTCGTCTACGGCGCGCACCGTTCCCGCGCGCCTCAAGGAGTTGTCAGCAAACTGTAGGGGTCCAGCAGGGCCGAAGCCTACTGGGGCCAAAGGTTATGTGAGACTGTCACCACGGACCCCGGGATAAAGGCAAGGAATGGAAAGGTAGGTTTTTAGTCAGTAAAAGTCTGACACTATTTCCCGCCCCACCCAAGGGCGGGATTTGTCATTGGATGATTTTACCTACCCAAAAAAAAAAAAAACCCAGGACAAATGTTTGTGTGATATGAGCACGATCATTTGTTCTGTCTCTGGGTGTAAATTATCTATAATATGTATTTAGAAATATATATGTATGTTTATCAGTCGTCTAGTACTCATAACACAAGCTCTGCGTAGCTTGGGACTAGACGGCGTTGTGTGATAGTTGTGCAATATTATATTAAATTATTATTTGCTGACTGAAGACCACAGTTGAATTCCGTAGGTTCAAATTGGTTTTATAACATAGACTAAGTTTATTGCTTAGGGATTGAGTTGATTGTTTGCCAAGCAATGAAACCGAGAATGAATAAAAAAACGTTATTATTTTGTTCATTATAATATTGGTAGTCTAGGGCTAAACTCATCGCTTAGAGAATGTTGATTAATATTCGACAAAATGAGCTGGTTCGATTGTTAGCGAAAGGCTAATATTATAGGGTAAAAGGCGTTTGGCATTTGGTTGAACTCAAATTTTAATTAACATAAAGGATGGATTTTTGAGATACGGACATTAAGGACTTCAACCACTGTTATCACATGGAGGAGACTTGTTAATTTTCAAGAGAACAGGTAGTGTTTACGTGATTCGTAATAAGCGGGGATAGTAGGTATTTTGTATTATGACATAACCAGGAATAAAGGTCTTTGCCCTGCAATGGGAAAACTACAGTTTGATTCATAATGTAACACGGTATCGTAGTTCTTAGAGATTGTACAGTCACAAGCATAAATCTGTGTACCTACACATAATATGTAATGATCAATATTAAAAGGTGTGCAGAATCTTTTAAAGCAATGGTTTTGTTTTCTACACTAAAGGCTGCCCGCAGTGTACCGTACCACACAATGTCTGTGTTAGTACCATATTAAGCATGGAAAGAAACACGCCAAGTCGCCTACTATGCTCACTTCAATGTCTACAACGAATCATGCGGTTATGCTCGTATGCTCGCCATCTCGACACATGTTTGACAAGCATGTATATTTGACGGTGATGGTAGACGCTAAGTACTGCACGTGACGGTGTTGTTTGATGATGCGACGGTTCAAAAGGTACAAATAATATTTTTACGCTATACACATTCTTAATACCGTCATAGTTTGATACGGTATAATGGGTAGACTCCTTTTTTGACTAAAATGGGGTAAAAATTTTATTGACTCTATTAGGTAATCTCTGAAATTACTAGTTACTTATCGAATTGACCTAATTCTTTTACGGTTATTGATTGCACCATCCTAAGCACTATTTGTCCTTCAAAAATCTACGATACTTGAGGGACCGAAGTCTCGGTAAAATGCTAGTCTACGTCTATGCTAATTTTATAAAGTGGAGAGATATGTATTTTTTTGTCTATCACTACATAATATAAAACAAAGTCGCTTACTGCGGTCTGTCCATATGTATGCGTAGATCTTTAAAACTACGCAACGGAATCGGAAACGGAGTGGGCACGGCTCAGCTAGTTTTAAATAAACCTGCGTCAAAATTTTACACAAGAAAGACGCACCTTACTACTCAATACTCTATGTATGCTCCTGACTGTACCTATACATCAGCTATGAAATTGATTTGATGAAAAAAGGCGAAAAATAAGAATCGAGAGAAAAAGGAAAGTTGCTATGTCGTGACGTATATTATACCCTCATTGCGTGTTAACTCAACTGAAGGAATCAACGTTTGATGAAACACACACATGGATTTATTTATTTGTATCCATATTTTTTTGCTGCTAGCCATTTACAAGTGTCCATCAAACATTGTTTTGATAGTTATATAATAGATATTTATTTACAGAGTTTCGAAATTCGAAAGAAAGAATGGAATCCTTGTAGGATTACATGACGTGTCTGTCTGTGCCTCACAGCCAATTTACTCAGGATTAACCGGACTGATTCAGTTGAAATTCAGAAGTTCTAATTTCTAAGAGTAGATAATAATTTTAAACTAGCTTTGAATGTACATACGTACTATATTATAAATAACAGAATAAACTGTTTGTCTTTCTTTCTTTTATTGACCTACTACAAGAAAACATACCGAAATCACTACATAGTATAAAACAAAGTCGCTTCCCGCTGTCTGTGCCTATGTATGATTGGATCTCTAAAACTACGGAACAGATTTTGATGCTTTTTGTTTAATAGATAGAGTGATTTAAGAGGAAGGTTTATATGTATAATACATGCATAATATATTTAATACCACCATTGCACGTGCGTAGCTGGGGCAGGTTGCTAGTAATAGGATAATATTAGTGAATCATGTAAGTAGCCAGTTGCCAGTGCAATGTCAATCACTCATCTCTGGCCAGTGCCAAAGAGATATTATTATTATTTCCTTTATTCATTCTAAAAGCTTATTAATTATATTTTTAAATATTTTTTAAAAAACTTACAAAAAATAAAAAAATAAAACATTTAAAAATATAAAAAATAGTGTCCCACCGGTATCGGGAACAGAGTCCA
This sequence comes from Leucania comma, assembly GCA_958295575.1. NCBI lineage: Eukaryota > Metazoa > Arthropoda > Insecta > Lepidoptera > Noctuidae > Leucania > Leucania comma. The sequence goes on along the minus strand of OY282480.1, from coordinate 10,724,361 downwards.
AGCTACCGGCGGTCAGGGCTCCAGAGAAAGGAACCTCCTAACAATACGAGCCGTGTCCAGGAGTACCGCTTTCTGAATCAAGCCCTTGATCCAGCCGCCTAACGAGAGCCTCCTAAGGTGTTGGTCGAGGCTCTTGGCTATTAAGCCATTACTCGACACGACTATCGGTACAATGATCTATCCGTTATTATTATTATTATTATTATTGGGCCTTGAACACAAAGGGCCACTGAAGGCACACAGGCGTCAGTCTGTTTTAGTCAGTAAAAGTCTGTCACCCGCTCTTGCCTAGAGCAGGACGAGTTATTTGATGAGATCACATAAAAAAAAGTTATAAGACAGATGACGAGCTATCGTCGTACATCAGTTTGTCCAAATCTAATAAATATAGTTTACAGCATATAACGTCAATAGTTGTTTATTTTATGTTTTACTTTTACAGTATACCTTTTTATGCTCTACGGAAAAAATGATATTACAGTGCCTTGTATACTGAGAAAACCCAGACGATTTGCGTAGTAGTTCCATTTTCTAAGAACGTACTGTAGTTCCGAGAATGCGGATAGACTAGCAGTCTGTCTTGTGTTTGGTTTGAAATGAATAATTGCTCCAAACTGTATCGCGTGGCAGGTATCTTCCAGGGTTTATTGAAGGTAACCAGAAATCGTGTGAGCAGTGGTGGCCGACCCGTTCAAACCCGACCAGGCGCATTTCTTTTTGTAATTTATTTCATCACGACTGCTCTCAAAACGGTGAAGGAAAACATCGTGAGGAAACCGGCATGTCCTAGAACCAAACATTCGAAGACATGTGACATTCACCAACCCGCGCTAACCCGCGTGGTGGATTACGGCCCATTCTCTCTCTTAGAGAGGAGGTCTGTTTCCCAGCAGTGGGAACATTAAAAGGCTGATGATGAACCAGAAATCGAATATCTTGGTTATGGTGTCGGTCTGCATTTGTGTTTTTAAAGAAAAGAAGATTAGGGCTAACAGTTAAATAAATATTAAATAGATATTTATTCCATCTAAACTAATAGGTATTGATTTATTTATTTATTTAACAATTCATGTTCACACAATAATATAAAAAAGAATGCAAAAACAGACAAGTAAGTACATAGGTGATGTTTAATGATGATTCCTATAGAAATAATTTGGTGATTTCTACACAAATCTCTTCCAGCATACCTAACAAAAGGAGAATTGAAAAATAAGAAGAAGAAGAAAATGTTTTATTTGACACACATAGACAAAAAATCTAGAAACAACATGTAGACATTTATAATTAAAAAACAAAGGATAAAACTAACTTTGTGTGTTTCACGGTGGCGCCAAATAGGTCCAATAAGAGATGTAGACACCGTGTATTATAAAGAGGAAAGATTTGATTTTGTTTGTATGTTACGATTTAACTCAAAAACTACTGGACCGATTTTAAAAATTCTTTCACCATTAAAAAGCTACATCTTCACTGAGTAACATAGGCTATACACCGTTTAATTTTAGTCGTTTTAATCTCGCGGAGGGTCGATTGGGTACATGAAATACTAACGATTTGTAAAGAAAAAATTAAAAAATAAAGTACTTTTTTTCAAAAACTCGAATTGAAATACGTATATACGAAATTAATTTCTTTAAGTAAACGAGTCAATGACCTTGTAAGTAGTTGTCGGTCGTTGCGTACTAACTACCTATAGTTCATTGGCCTTGCTCAGCTGACGTTTACTTAAATAAATTAATTTTGTACATGCGTAAATTAATTCGAGTTTAAAAAAAAGTACTTTATTTTTTAATTTTCTCTTTACAAATCGATAGTAATTCATATACCAAATCGACCCTCCGCGGGATTAAAACGACCAAAATTTTACGGTGTATATTTTTATTGCTTTCACACGGGCAAAACCGCTGGCAGCAGCTAGTATTTCTATATAAGCTTACATTTCAAATGTTGTTGTGTTAGTAATTGGTTAGTAAGTTTCCCACCCTCCACCCTCGACTAATAGATAGTTATCACACTAATATCATAAAGGCAAGAGTTTGTGAGTGATGGTGTGTGTGCATATTTGTCGTCGCGTACTAACTACCTACAGGTCATTGCTCTCGATCAGCTGATGTGTACTCAAAGAAATTAATTTCGTACATGCGTATATTAATTCGAGTTTTAGAAAAGAAGTACTTTATTTTTTAATTTTATCTTTACAAATCGATAGTATTTCATGTACCGGATCGACCCTCCACGGGATTAAAACGATCAAAAAATTTAGCCGTGTATAATATCGAATAGTATTTTCACTTTTCAGTATTATCACATTCTTGTTGAATGTACTATTTACTCGTAATAAATCTCAATCAAAATAAAGCCCATTGAGCCCAATTCTGAGAAAATTAATAAGTATTTTTGTAATTTTATTTTACTAGAAACAGAGAACATTTTTTTCCAGGAAAAATATCTGTATCGTTAAACTCGTTTTTAAAATACCGTGAAAAACAGCAATTATTATACATGCAATTAGTCCGAAATGCGTATTCCGATATTTCGATGAAGGTCAGATAAAATATCGGAACGCTTACACGCTACACTTCACCATCCGATATTTCAACCAAGCTATTTGATTTTTAGTTCAACTAGTTAGTAACGAGTCATTTATAAAAAGTGTGATATTATTTTTATTTACATACATTGTTGTATATAATAATACGAATATATAGGTCCTAGTAAATATTATAGCTTAACAAATTGTATAAAATAATAATATTTACAAACGGGTAGAAAAACAACTCATAGGGCATCAAAAAATTCATTCACAGCATTGCCATGTTGGATAGAAGTGCTGATTCGTTGATCGAAGAAAAGTCCAGCCCTCTGGTCACGCGAAAAGTCAACCAGCCGTTTGCTGTACCTCTACCATGAGTTTTAAGCAATAGTATTCGTCGCTACTCGATATCGATAAATATTTGTATGGCAAATTTTGGTTCTGCAAGTGACCGCTAGAGGTGCTGCAAAATTTGCCATACAAAATATTTACGGCGTCGATATCGAGTAGCGACGAATACTATTGCTTAAAACTCATGGTAGAGGTACTGGTATCCGGAACAACTCGATGAGCTCTCGGACCTAAGTTCGGAGATTTCTCAAATACATAAGCTGAATTTATATTTCCCGTAATAACGATTTAATCTAAGGAAGATTCATGCCTGCAAAATGATGTTAATATATTCGTAAACCGACATGACATGTTGTGAGCACATAGCCCACGGTTGTCTCGCACGCTTTGATATAAATTGTGGCTGACAGAATTACCATATGTTCAGGAACATTGATATAATCTCTCAATTGTATGTGGTAGTTACCTACGTAAGTTTATTTTGGGACGTGGTACTTGAGAGAGCTTATTCTCTTAGTAAATACCCTGTACAGTTATTCATAACAATATGCCTTTACCAATAAAAATTGCAGTTTTAAGACGGGTTACTTTGAACTGTGTTATAAATCAGCTATATTATAGAAAATATAAAATACTAAGAAACCATTAATTACTGAAAAAAAAAAAAAAAAACCCGACTGCTTTTCTGAGTATTCATGAAAAAGCCCTAAAACAAGAAAGTCGTTGTACCCGATTGCACTTAACTATATAATATTTTAAATTCAAGATAAATTGTAGCAGTCGGGACCCATTCTAGAAAGTCAGCCGTCTAGTCAGTAGATTGGAGTAATCTGCAATGTAATATAGGTATGTGCTCTCAATTCACTAAGCTTCCATTTCTATACTATTCCATTTACATCTATATTATACATACATACTTACATACTCTCGAAAAACATAACCCTCCTTCTGGCGCAGTCGCGTAAAAAGAATATCTCTAATATGAAGTATCAATAATCTTTAATATTAAATTTACTTGAACTTACAATTCTAAGTGCTTGTTTACGGAGACGCGGCGCGTTGGGCGGTAAGTCGTACATTGCCATATGTTTGTGTATGCGCGATGACGCGGCCCGCTGATGTAATGTACGAACGCCCAACGCGTCGCGCAACGCGCTGTCTTTGTAAACACGGCCTAAGTTATACATAAGACGGGGCAGGTGCCAAATGAAATGATTAAGTTGAAATTAGTCGTAATGGTCTATAAGACTCATGTTCAACACTAACACTCACTTTAGAAACTAAATCTGTAACTTACGCTTCATTGTTTACGACAAGGTTAAGGGTACATACACCGTTAAATTTTGGTCGTTTTAATCCGAAGGTCGATTCGGTACATGAAATACTATCGATTTGTAAAGAGAAAATTAAAAAATAAAGTATTTTTTTCAATCTCGAATTAATTTACGCATGTACGAAATTAATTTCTTTAAGTAAACGTCAGCTAAGCGAGGCCAATGAACTGTAGGTAGTTAGTACGCAACGGCCGACAACTACCTACAAGGTCATTGACACGTTTACTTAAAGAACTTAATTTCGTATATGCGTATATTAATTCGAGTTTTTGAAAAAAAGTACTTTGTTTTTTCTTTACAAATTTACAGTATTTCATGTACCGAATCGACCCTCCGCGGGAACGACTAAAATTTTACGGTGTAAATGATTTTTGATGATTTTATATCCAACATCACGTCTAAACGGCTAGTCTTTATGATTTGAAAAACATATCATACTTGTATGTTAAGTCTTAACACCCCTTTAACGTATCTTGAGGGTAGTTTTGAAAAACGAATAATATCAGTCCTTATTATTAATTTTGCTCCGAAAAAGATTCTTTTATGCAACCTTTAACGGGTTTTTTTTTACGGTAGGTAAAATCATCCAATGACAAATCCCGCTCTTGGGTGGAGCGGGAAGTAGTGTCAGACTCTTACTGACTAAAAACCTACCCCGTTCCATTCTTCGCCTTGGTCCCAGGGCCCCGGGTGCCATTTTCACATACCCTTTGACCCCAGTAGGTTTCGGCCCTGTTGGGCCCCTACAGTTTGCTGACAACTCCTTGAGGCGCGCGGGAACAGTGCGCGCCGTAGACGACTTGAGCTCGGACCGGTCTGTTACCGGACGGACGGACAGCGAGCTAACCATTGCCCGCCGTCCGCGATCCCGCGCCTACGGTGGCCGGAAAACCTATAACGGGGTGTTAAAGGTTGCATGCTAAATGGCTTTATAAGGGTAGTTTTGAAAAACGAATAATGAAACTCATTTTTAACCGACTTCAAAAAGGAGATTCTATTGTCGGCTGCATGTATTTTTTTTATGTATGTTCACCGATATCATAGTCAATTGTGGACCGATTTTGAAAATTTATGTTTTGGATGAATGATTATAGTCCCAAATTAGTCCCGTAGAAATATTGTTTTGATCTGATGATGAACTTTGAAGATATAGAACTCTTCAAAAAATCATAGCAGAACCTGTCATAACAAGTAAAATGGTTTTGTTTATACATGTCGTCGGTGACTGACTGAAGGAAGAAGGAGAGGGGATACATAGTAGAACTGATCTGATGGTTAAGAAGAAGGTAAGAACCGGAATTCTGTAATAAATCAGTGCATCACAGTCGTGATTGATATTATTAGAATTGTGATGATGAGTTGATGATGGAACCGATCGAAAGAAGGTATCTATTTAAGTTTGGATCAGGGGTACCAACTTAAAAATGTGAAATGAAAAAAAGTACAGCAGACTTAAAAAAAAAAACACAAAAAAGTGCAAAATAACTTTAATTTTGGAAGTCGGTGTTAAATAACGAAGGGACCAAACTGTTATAGTAAAACAGTTATTTAATTTACTTAAAAGTAACATTTATTCAAAGAATCACAAAAAAACTTAAATATTAACAAAGTTTCTAAACTAAACCTAAACATAAAAACTAAACTTAGAAAGTATACTAGACCTAACTATGTATAATCAGGGGTCAAAAGTGCAATTGCATTCTACCAGTGCTAAACTATTGAACATTTCTTTGTAGTTGAATTTCATCGATCCACGACTAGTTTATTTAATACTTTTGCTACAAATCAAATCAGTTATTAACCACTGTCCCTCTTCTACGAAGAAATTTTAGACACTAGCATTTTGATAGAGTGCAACTGCACTTTTGACCCTTGACTGTACATATAATAAAAAAATATAAAATACACTCAAGTGTCAAAGTACTCCTCCACATCGCTGTAATCTGGAAACGTACCCAGAAGACTCGCAGCATTGCCTCGTTGAATGGCAATGCTGATTCTTTGGGCATTAATTTACTTTGGAAACTATTTGTGCTAAGTTTTAAGTCAATGGGGCCCAAGGAATAAAACAAAGAACAAGTCAAATGAATTTTCCCAATTTGTCGCTAATTTTTCAAAAACCCTTCTTAGTGCTCGCCTGCATCATAAAAGGAAGGCCTGTGCATAATTTCACGTTCCTAATCCCGGTAGTTTCAGCTGTGCGTTGTCATGTCAGTTAGTTTCCCCTCTTATACCCAGCCCCGGAACAACTATTTGAAAGCCATAAAATACCTCGGAACTTGTTCCATGCAGTACAGCAGGCAATCACTCAACTAACGGTAAAACAATAAACTAAAGCTTTTCTATACACCGTTAAATTTTGATCTTCTTAATCCTGTGGAGGGACGATCAGGTACTACATGAATCACTATCGATTTATAAAGATAAAATTAAAATATAAGTTCTTTTTTTTTTAAACTTGAATATGCATGTCCGAAATTAATTTCTTTAAGTTAACGAGTCCATGACCTTGTAGGTTGTCGGTCATTGAGTACTAATTACCTACAGGTCATTGGACTCGCTCAGCTGACGTTTACTTAAAGAAATGAATTTCGTACATGCGTAAATTAATTCGAGTTTAAAAAAAATACTTTATTTTTAAATTTTCTCTTTACAAATCGATAGTGTTTAATGTACCGGATCGACCCCCCACGGGATTAAAACGACCAATATTTAACGGTGTATATATAGACTTTCATGGGCTACTTGTTATCCTGAAATGAAAAAACGTGATCATTCTTGCGTGATGGGCGAAGGAAGTAAAGCTGTGAGAAAAAGCCTGTGCGATAATATTATCGTTCGGAATAAAAACGCTGAGCGCTCGCGTTAAGCGGTACATTTCATCGTTTGTTTTGATCCCTCCTACAAAGAGGTTGCCTCCCAAACTAATTGAACCCTACTCTAGAACCACTAGAGCGAATCACATACAAAAAGTTATTTAAGGGAACCTACCCACGAGCAATTTAGTTGCCCAGCAACTTTTTTGTCTCTATCTTCTCGATGCGCAAAAGCGACGCTACTTTTTTGTAAAAATTTGCTACCAATAGACGGGCGATAGTTGCATCCCTGGCTTGTCGCTAAACCTGTGGGCTAAAAAGTCTTCCAGCTTTCACGGCGCTACATGGGTGCATTTTATAATCCCGTAGACTTGAAGTGAGAAAAAATTAGATACGGAGACAAAAGCTGCGCTATCCCTTAGGCCTTGTTTACGGAGACGCGGCACGTTGTGCGGCACGTTGGGCGTTCGTCGCACATTGCAGCAGCGGGCCGCGTCATCGCACGCGCAAACACAAACATATGGCAATGTACGACGGACCGCCCAACGCGCCGCGCAACGCACCGCGTCTCCGTAAACAAGGCCTAAGGGATAGCGCAGTTTTTGTCTCCGTAATCGAGCACTTAGAGATAAGATAGCTCACTTGGGCAAATTTAGTGTTTATGAAAGTGGGCAACTAAGTTGTTCGTGGGTGCCTTCCGTAAGAGAAAACGCATTGCGGTCAATACACATTACATTCTTATCTTTATAGAAGTGACTTCTAATACTTAGTGTAGTGAAATAAAAATCGGGATTCAACCACTAGACGTATAAGTTTATCAGTCGAAGGCCAACCACGAGTTCTTAACGCGATCCAATTGACGACCTCAACTGAACTGACGGTACGGTTGGCGCAGTGGTTGAGCGATTGACTGCTGCGCTGGGGGTCGTGGGTTCGATTCCCGCACGGAACAAATATTTGGCCGTCAAGAGGTGTTCTGGGTCTGGGTGTCATGTGTTTGGGAGTTTACATGTTTGTGAACGCGCCTACGATACAGGAGTAATTCCTAGTGTCTGACATTGTTATAAAAAAAAGAACTGTGAAAGGGATCAAGCTATACTCCGTTAAATTTTGGTCGTTATAATCCCGCGGAGGGTTGATTCGGTACATGAAACACTATCGATTTATAAAGATAAAAATGAAAAATAAAGTACATTTTTTTAACTCGAATTAAATTTACGCATGTACGAAATTGATTTCTTTAAGTAAACGTCAGCTGATCGAGGCCAATGAACTGTAGGTAGTTATTACGCAACGACCGACAACTCCCTACAAGGTCATTGACTCGTTTACTTAAAGAAATTAATTTCGTACATCCGTATATTAATTCGAGTTTTAGAAAAAAAGTAGTTTACTTTTAAATTTAACTTTATAAATCGATAGTGTTTCATGTACCGAATCGACCCTCCACGGGATTAAAACGACCAAAATTTACCGGTGTATAGGGTGTATAGCGCCATCCCTTTCTCTCACTCGCGCGACAGATATTTTAAAGTCAATATGATGCCCCTGGTATCCACTAGAAAGAACTAGTAGATAAAAACCTACTAGCCAAATAACTTTTACAATCTGTTGAAGGGAAAAACGATGAAAACAGCATTATAGAATTATTGGAGTCATTAATGCATTATACACATCAAAACCAGGATAAAACTAGGAACAGTTTCGATTCCATCAATAGTTTACGCAGCTTTCATGTTCCGATTAAATTCTTGTTGCCCCACCAAAATTCAACACATGAAAGCTACGTACGTACCTAATTGAAATACTGACATAATCCAGAGTGCTCGACGTTCTATATAAGTTATGTTTCCGGAAAATACTCAATTCTGCTAGGTACGAGTATGTTGCTTTGCTTCGAAATATAGGTAGCTCATAGGGGAGACCGAGGGGATTTGAAACAAAGGCGATTTGAAACAGTACCAATTTTCCCTTCGCCCGCTAACATGTCAGTTCACGTTCTCATTTTCGACAAAATGTCCCTTAAGTTATTTCAAGTTTCCGGTATCGATTTGTTTCAATTTTCCTCGACCCCTGTTTCATCTTACCTCGGTATGAGGGGAGTTGAAACAAGTTCACTAGTTACGGTTAAGCCAATTTTTCACCACATTATTTAACGCTTACAATTTCTTCAAGTAAGTCATTCGCAAGTGTAAAGAATGACCTATTGATTGGTACTAATATCATACGATTTCTGTCTATAGTATTTGGTGTATGAAACAAAATGCCAAAATTGTTTCAACTCATCTCGGTCTCCCCTACTATAAAGTCTTTAAATGCAGGTAGAGATCTGAGAACCTGAAACGTCACTTTGGACTGCAAATTTGAATGAAAAAACTGAGAAATCGCGAGTCCGACTCGCGACTGAGGGTCCCGTACATACTAACTTCTGTTAATTAGTTTAATTTCCGAATCGAGTCTCAAAGATTTTTTCCGAATCGAAAAAAGTATTTTTTTTTTGTTTTTTTTTTCAAATTTATTCATATACTCTGCTTTATGACAAATTTCAACTAGAAGTACTCTATGAATTTTGATTCCCTTGAGAGTGCAATTTTACAAGTTTTACAATATATATACTCGTAAATATACAATAATACAAGTTTTTTTGCGAAATAAACGGCCGTATAGTTTTTTTTCGTTAGCTTAGAAGTTTGATTTTTTCACAGCTTCAAGAAACCGCAGACTTATGTATATGGTTTTAATTTCAACTCGATATAAATATGGTACTCACTATTGTACCAAGATAAAAGGGTCTTGACAGACAGACAGACGGACCACAAAGTGATCCTATAAGCGTTTTTCCTTTTGAGAAACGGAACCCTAAAAAAGAAGCTCATGTTGTGAAAATCACAATTCTTGAATAAAACGGTAAACAGAAATGTAGCAGCGGTTATCTTGACATAACTTCAATGCGTGGGGTACATACAGTTTCACGATGTCGCTCGCTAGCGGGTAAAATATAATGTTTTGCATTACACAATGGGATCTTTGTCCGAAGTAGCTTGGTATACGTTGCAGCGCCAGCCACGACTCACCGTCTCTTTTAATTTTAATCCATTTTTTTATTATTCGTAGTGGTAATTGTGAAGTATTTTTTTTCTTCAGAAATTATCAAATAACTTCTCTCACTGTCGGTGGAGAGACGAGGAGTGTCCGACTTTTACTGACTAAAAACAGTGATCTTTTTACCAACTTGGAACAACTCTTACGAACAAACAATCTGCAGCTCTGGACGGCATCGCACCTAAGTAGACCTGTCAATCTCGCTGACATCTCCTTGAGATGCGCGTCAAACAACACGCTATCGACCGGGGACTGGACGGCGAACTACCCAATGTTCGCTCTCCGCAATCCCACGCAACGCGTACGAGTCCTACTCCCCTAGCCAAAATACAATCGTTTCGTTTTGCGTTAACGCTTGGAGTTGGCCACGCCCCCAATTCGTTTGTTCGAACAAAGGAGTTGGGGGCGTGACCAACTCCAAGCGTTAACGCAAACCGAAACGATTGTAACTTGGCTAGGGGGGCAGCAGTGTTCTACAAACGAATCGTCGAGTAGACTTATCGTTTTGTAAGATCTCATTTGAAATTATGGCGTCAACGGTACCAGATGTGTTGGGTGAATTGGTAGGCTCTCTTACTTTCTCTTCAGACAAAAAGTATTTTTTATTATTTGATTATGTAAGAAGTAGAAACCGACGTGCTCTTGAATATTCGCTTAATGAATGATTTTAAATAGACAAGGGAACGCTTCCACCCGTTTCACGAATTCAACCACTTTTTCAGTCATATTGAAAAAACGAAAATTAAAATTAAAAAATAAAATCAGTTTTTTAAAGATAGACAATTTTTATGCTTGGTTTTTTATTTATTTATTTAACATTTATTTAGGCCGTGTTTACGGAGACGCGGCGCGTTGGGCGTTCGTCGTACATTGCAGCAGCGGGCCGTGTCATCACACGCGCGAACACAAACATATATGGCAATGTACGACGACCGCCCAACGCGCGGCGTCTCCGTAAACAAGCCCTTACGATTCGGTGCAACACCGCTTCGTGTGCGGATTTGAACATGTACGCCCTCCTCGTACGCACGTATTACGATACTCTTACGCTACGACGCCGCCGCCGTGCGCGAATCACAATCTTCGCGCGTTTTTAATCGTAAGCGGGTAGTAGAAAATATTTTTCCGTGACTTTTCTCCCTAGTAGATATGTAAAAAAAGTTCATCTGCTACCTTCATGCTCGTAAAACATAAACACTACTAAAACAAGAGCATTTTTTACAAATTTCAGCGAACTTTTATAGGGAAAAGTAATGTTTTATGCCTAGCAGTTAAAGCCAGCTCGAGGCCGTCCTGGAAGCAGTTTTTACCGGTTATTACCTGTTTATTGCTTTAATATCACTTTAAGTTTATGACGCAAAGATTAAAGACATTACTGATCATAGTTTGCTCAAGCTTTTTACTAGATTAATAAGAGCCACTTTTCGGGCAAGTGTATTGAAAAGTTAACTTTTTCTGTTTATTAATTTTGGTAACTTATAATGTACATATTTATATAATAAATACACTAGCTTCGGGTCCAGGGAACAAACTCCCGAGTTTTTCTTTTATTATTTATGGGATCGCTTTCGACTATTTTCTTACCTGTTGGTAACCAACGAAGTGGCCAACGATGGTGCAGGCTTGGCTAGAAGTACTTAAGTAAGAACTCTTGACTTAAAAACCCCTAGGTTGCAGCTGTCAGGATACAGTTCCTGCATTGAAATCTACAGTTGTTGGTAGTTACTCCTAATGAATGTGTTCCCAAAACGTTTTGTTGTTGGTAAAAAGTTTGATCCAAATCTGTTCAGTTGTTTGAGCGTAAAGGTGTAACATACATACACATAAATTCAAACTTGTTTTTTTTTTATATTACAGTGATATAATTTTTGGAGAATTTTTTTTTTGGAATGTTTGAAGAAGTTACCGCTGCCCTCGAACGTGAAGGGCACCTGAAGAAATAAGGGTAGGTATTAGTCAGTAAAAGCCTGGCTTACTCTACCCAGAGTGAGATAAGTTATTTGGAGATTTCCAATGAAGATAAAAATGGTCCTTCCGTACATCAAGCATTCACACACGATAACTTTTTAATTAGGTAATGAAATTAAAGGCCAGTGCATACCACGTTTTTTAAACGCGCCGTTGACGCGCGTTTGTAGCGATACAGACGCGAGTCAGACGCAGTTTGTAGACCTTCTATAGGAGAAAAGCGCGTCGTCAACGCACGTTTCGAAGACGCGCGTCAACGGCGCATTTAAAAAACGTAAGTATGACAGCTCCGTGAGGTACCGGCGGGTTTTCCAAGCTAGCCGAGGGTAATGTCCTCTGTTTGTGTTTTCTCTGTTTAGCTCGTTATTCAAAACTACATTAAGTAAATTCGATTACCATAATATTATTATTGTTGTGGTTTTCCTATAACGTGTGGCTAACCGTAATTAATGAATTCTGTTTCGAAACAGGGGAAATTACGTGACTGTGATGTTTTTAATTGTATTTCAATGAGATTTACCCGTGTTTTAATAACATAGGAATGAAGAATCGCTACTAACTAAATATTATGAGAAATTTACTCGTCATGTTTTTTACTCGTACATCCACTGGGATTTTAAAATACGGTTCATATATAAATACGTTTCTGCCAGCGGCTTTATTGGCGTGGGCGTTAATGTCGGTTATTGTGGACTCGACGTCGAAATTGACCAAATAAAATGTAACCAATGTCGTTTCTTGGACTATAATAAAGCTTTATTTATTCCACACAAACATTAGTACACAGAATAAAATTAGATACTAATCAATTAGAATTGATTAAAAGAAAAAACCGCAACGCAACTAATATAGTTGCGTTGTTTCTTAAAAATTAAATAATTTGGTTAAGTACATTGACTTTTAGTACTCGTATTACTCGTAAAATAAGTAATGCTTTATACAATACAGAATTAAATAGTAAAAAACAATTGAATAATTTAAAAAAAATAACATATACAATAAAAAAAAAAAAACAATATATGAAAAATATGATCGATTGATATTAGTTGATTTAAAAAAAGTTGATAATTGATTACAGAGTAAAATATGCTAAGGGTTCAAGCTTACTTTATACCGAATTTCTTCAAAAAAGGTTTAGTAGTTTAACCGTGAAAGCATAACAGAGAGACAGAGTTATTTTCACATTTATAATACTAGTATGGATTGCCCACAGAAATAATTTAGTACAGGACCTACCTAAATGTTTTTATGAAAATATTTTAGACCTATTAATATTTATGAAGCCCGGATACATATAGGCATGATTATTCTCTCGTAGGATAAGCTCTGAAGCTTGGTTCTTGGAAGGTATTGCGGTCCTCACTGCCAAAAGGACTGTATTTTTAGCAGGACCCTTGTGTAGCTACACAATGTGAGGACTTTCAGTAACTTTTGTTTTATTTTGACGGAACTTTGAAGAATTCGTAACTTAGTTTGTAATGTGATAACCTCATAATAGTTTGACGTTGATATTGTATAGTGATGTATCGAGACGGTGGCATACACTTGGCTGGGATCGGATATGTTATGGAGCTCCATGGCCGTAATCTATCCGCAACCTTACTAGAATTCGCTCTAAATATTTCGAATTATTTCGGGTACGGGCGGAGTTTTAAATTACCTAATAATATAATTACCTAATGTTGAGAATGAGGATTATTATTTTGTGCTAAATTACCAAAGTATCAAATGATAAATAGCACAGCATAGCATCAGCCTTATAATTTTCCCACTGCTGGGACTCAGGCCACCTCTCTAGGCTAGTGAATGGGCCGTAATCGACCAAGGTTGATGGATCTCACATGTCTCTCTCTCCTCTTTGAATTTTTGGTTCTAGGACACGCCGGTATCCTCACGTTGTTTTCCTTCACCGTTTTGATAGCAGTGGTGATGAAATAAATTACACTTAGTAATGCGCCTGTCTGGGTTTGAACCCGCAACCTACAACTCGTAAGTTGGGGCCGTTACCTCTCGGCCACCACTACTCACGATAACTAGAAATAAAGTCAAATTATTTCCTATTTGTATTTTACTATTAGTACCTATTCCTTAAAAAACTTACTTAACTTAATTTTATATCTGTGATTGTATTTGAAACAGGTATGATATTATTCCTATAAATTTCCGAAGCTAGACCCGATATTTTATATCCATAACATTCCATAATACCTTTGGTTGGGATCATCTTTATTGACATAACATCAGAACACATCTGTATTGAATTGTAATCCATACGTGCCTACTTTTCTAAGTTTATCTAGGACATTGACAACTCGTGCCTCAACTTCAACTCTTCATTAATGGCATTTGTGGAAGAGACACCACGGACAGCACATACAGCTGTTGGTTCCGGTTGTCATTCGTAGATCTTTGACAGTAATTACAGGTAGTCAGGCGCCAGAATGTCTGACCATCAGTCTATTCAAGGAGTATCACTTTGCACAGTAACTGGGTTGTGGAGGTCTGTTTAATGGTCCCACTGCTGGGACACAGGCCTCCTCTCTAAGAGAGGGAATGGGCCGTAATCAACCACGCGGGCCCAGTGCGTGTTGGTGGATGTCACATCTCTTCGAATTTTTGGTTCTATGACATACCGGTTTCCTCACGATGTTTTCCTTCACCGTTTTGAGAGCAGTGGTGATGATATAAATTACACAAAGTAATGCGCCTGGCCGGGCTTGAACCCGCGACCTACAACTCGTAAGTCGGGGTCGTTACCGCTCTGCCACCACTGCTCTCCAGGCATTCAGTCTAGGCAGTCGCTCCATATAAAACTTAGGTATTCAGCCTTATCCGGAAAGATTGGAAGCTGACCCCAAGCTAGTTACGGAACGCACTGTTCCCGCGCGCCTCAATGAGTTGTCAGCAAACTGCAGGGGCCCAGCAGGGTCGAAGCCTACTCTGGGGCTCTGGGGAGGTATGAAAATGCATACCTGGGGGCCGACCACAAGCTTTTATAGCAGTATTGTTTTAATCTTACTTATGTTTTTCGTACCATGTGGCCTTCAAAACAATCTTATTACAATATTAAAACAAGAATGGTTTTCTTAGCGATTTTGTGACGTCACTGTATATAAACTTCATTCAATTCATACTATAAGGCGATTTTTGACCGCTAGCAGTATGGTTTTTACGTAAAATTAGCAGGCTTAAAAAAGTTGCTCGGACGCAGCGGATTTATTATTGTTTTCCAAATATATACTATTTAAAGTGTTTTTCGTGACATATAAAGTATTTAAAACTTATTTCGATGCCCAAACGTGTCGTGTTAATTATTTTTAGTACCTATGTGGGTTGTTAATTTATTATTGTATTCTAGATGGTGAACATATATGAAATTTTTGAGTTTTTGGAAGCAGATAACACCGAATTCAATAGTGCACGAACAATAAGTTACGTATTTCACTGGAATACACTGTTTAACTTTACCTTGATTCCATGATGTTCATGTACAATAAGTTTCAAGCATACCTAGTTCATTATCCGCTTGGAATACCAAACACTAACACTAACATTAACTAGATTACTCTAAAAAACACTTGAAAACTATTTTAATTAAAAAATCAAATTCGTTCGCACTAAACAAATATAAACACTGATAAGAAGTTTGTTAATGTAAACAAACGTTCCGAATTCAGAATGTTACGATTCACACTAACATGCAACTAAATTATGTCGACGTTGTCGCTCACAGCTTTTTTGGTTTTTCTACTTTATTAATGTAAAATCTTAAAAGTTATTACGTCCTTTTTATGAAAGTTACATAGATCCTTTTAAAAATATATTTTGACAAGGCATCTTTTGAGTTAAATGTATTCTATTAGTTCACGATGAACTTTAATGTAGCGATTCGAACAACAAACATCTGAAAAAGACAACGCAATACAGATCAGTATAGCGCGTATCTTTTCTGTTTTAGCAGGGAATAGACAAAATGTTTAAATCGTTCATTCTTTCCCCGCCCTTAGCAGGAATACAATCGTACTGAGCGATTAAGCTTATGGCACAAAATGAAGTAATATTACTTTAAGATTGAAACAAAACTCTCCTGCAATAAGATTGTTTTCTCAAAGTTTATGGTCGGCCCCCTGGGCCCTGGAACCAAGGCAATGAAGGAATGGGGTAGGTTTTTAGTGAGTAAGAGTCTGACACTATCTCCCACTCCGCCCAAGGGTGGGGGATATGATTGGATGAATTTACCTATCGTAAAAAAAGCTTGTTGGGAAAAGGCTAGGAAGATCAGAAAGAAGAGCACAACACGTCTGTGTTTTTTGAAGGTTTAGGTGTACCTTGGTATATCCATTGTGGGCCACACACGCCGATGTGGGCACGTCGGTGGGTTTTAAATGGAAAGTAGACTCGTGGAGCTACACTTGATCCACGCCACGCGACATCGTTCTATGTACAAATCTAGGAATTTGGATTAAATTTGGCAAAAGGGTAGATTGTTTCCTGGGTAGGTGGCCCATATGACTTTTTTTTTAACCTGACAGTACCCTGTCACGCGGTTACAGCCGTTGACAAAAGTTATTTTAAACGAAGGACACGGTTAGTGAGTTTTATAAATAAGGCTATAAATGTTTTACTTTTACTAAGAGTTAAGTAATAAGTTAAAGTTCTATTAATTTAGCATTGTTTTGCTTTATTGGCGAGTTTTCAAATTGTGCAAACTTTGGGTAGTTCATTTTGTTCTATCGTTGAAACTTGAAACTCAACTTTAAACTATTTGTATAATTATTTGGCAATTGGCAAGTAAATCGATCTAATACACTATTAAGGCTCGCAAATAATATACGAGTACTTCTACACTTAATATACGTAATTTTGATATAAACTATGAGTTTAGGATGAAATATATTGGACTGCGGGAATGTTTGAAAGAGTTAACGTGGCTCTGGAACTCCAAGGGCAAGTGAAGGAACACATGCGAATTTTAGTCAGTAAAAGTCTGACACGCCTTTTCGCTTCACCAAGAGCGTGAGTAGTCGCTTAATGATTTCCAACTCAACAAGAAGAATGAAATATAATTATTAAAATTTTATCTCAAATGAAAAATCTTAAATGTGTTATTATTAGGTTTCTACTAAGTGAGTCGTCTTTTCAGTGGAATTAAATTAACATTGGCGAAATGGCGATATACCTAGTCGTAGACTTGCTTCGTAATATTTTTAGACACACAAAAGTAGACCAAACTGCTTTATATTGTTATTCATACGCAAAATACGTTTGGGAACACATTTATTGTGCGTACAGCTAAGGAGTGCAATTCCCTACTGGAGTTTCTATTTTCCTGATACCTACAAACTTGGGTTTCTAAGTCAATAGTAAGTAAGTTGCGTTAAGGCAAACATGATCCATGTCGACCACATCATCGCTTACTATCAGGTGAGATAGTGCTATAGTACTAACCCATCTATATATTATAGAAGGAAAAACTAAATGACTGATATATCAACGCACAACCAAAACTCCTTTTTTTTTCGGTGGGAAAATCATCTAATGACATCTCCGCGCCCTTGGGCGGGGCGGGAGATATCCCAACCTGATATATATATATAGATAAGCAAACCCACTCCTGTTCCTTCATTGCCTTTGTTCCAGGGCCCTGATGTTCACTTTCACATTACTCATGGCCCCAGTGAGCTTCAACCCTGCTGGGAGTTGCCGCCGCAAGGAGTTGTCAGCAAACTGTAGGAGCGTTTTGCTGACAACTCCTTGCGGCGCGCGTAGAACCACTGTCTATGCAGCCGAAGCTACTAGCACTAGGAGCGTGAAATTTTGGGCAAGGTTTCCTTCAAGACGTAGGCGAACACTAATTGAGGATTTTCCAAAATTTTCCCCTTAAAGGGGAACGAAACGAAACTCCAGAGATTATACGGAGCAACCTACTATCACAGAGGCGAAGCCGCTCGCAGAAGCTAGTCAATAAAAAATATAAAAGTTGAAAAAAGAATACCAAAAAAAAATAGGGCTCCGAATAAAATGCCGCGAAGTGGGGCAGGCACCGCATTGGTATGCACCACTCAATATGTAGGCTTCATTTGGCGTTGGGCCTGCATAGTAAAGTTGCAAAAAGCACATGATAAACTGTGGATAGATAAAGGGGAAACTAAACCCATTGTAATAATTCTGATATCTTTTTTTCAATCAACTTTAAAAAAAAAATCGGCCAAGTGCGAGTTAGGTTTTTTTTTTTGGGTAGGTAAAATCATCCAATGACAAATCCCGCCCTTGGGTGGGGCGGGAAATAGTGTCAGACTTTTACTGACTAAAAACCTACCTTTCCGTTCCTTGCCTTTATCCCGGGGCCCGTGGTGACAGTCTCACATAACCTTTGGCCCCAGTAGGCTTCGGCCCTGCTGGACCCCTACAGTTTGCTGACAACTCCTTGAGGCGCGCGGGAACGGTGCGCGCCGTAGACGACCTGAAAGTGCGAGTTAGGTGAGAGTTGGAAAAAACGAAAAAAAAACACGTTTCTTGTATAGGAGTCCCCCTTAAATATTTGTTTTTAGTATTTGTTGTTAAAGCGGCAACAGAAATACAAAACTTATGAAAATTTCAACTGTCTAGCTATCGCGGTTCTTGAGATACAGCCTGGTGAGAGACAGACGGACAGAAAACGAAGTCTTAGTGGACACTGTTACTTTTTACTCTTTGGGTAGGGAACCCTAAAAAAAGCAGAAGCTCTTGAGCGCCGATTGTACAACTGGGATGAACTTGAAAAATTTTTTACACACGTTTTTACGAAATTTATTTTGCCGAAAATTTTGGTTTCTATACTTTTGTTATTCCTAGAAAAATTAAGAAAAAGTTTTTTTGTTTTATTTTTTATAAACTAGTACTTGACTGCAATCCCACCTGATGGTAAGCAGTGATGCAATCGTTGATGGTGAGGCGCACTAGCCTATTCACTCTAGTCTTATTTATTTATTTTAATAAAGGGGGCTTTTTTATGGTAGGTAAAATCATCCAATGACAAATCCCGCCCTTGGGCGGAGCGGGAAGTAGTGTCAGACTCTTACTGACTAAAAACCTACCCCGTTCCTTCGTAGCCTATCGTGCCGGGGCCGGGTATTCCTTTCGGAAGTTAACCCATGACCCCTGAAGGCTTCGACCCTGCCTGCCTGCAGCTGGCAGGGTGGGCCTCTGCGGAATGAATAAAAATCAAGAGTTTTCAGAAAAAGTGATCATAATTATGATAATTTCAATCATGGATTAATAAATTAAATCTACCAAGTACCTACATCGTTAAAGCTTGACAGTTTTAGCAATTGTCGATTGAAATAGGACTTTTATTACTCTTATAGGAGAACCTAACCATGTGTGTGTTGCTCGATGTGTTGATGTTGTTGTGTTTGTTTGTTGTATGTGTTGTTGTGTTTGTTATTTTCGGTTAAGAGATTCTTCGCTGAACTTATTTAAGTGCTGCAACTTAGCAGTGGGCAGCCTCCCATTGCTCCCAGAACAAATGGTCGATGGGGTTGAAATGTCCTGTAATAAAAAACCAAGGTGGACTGGCATGACCTGGTGAGAGTCGCGGGAATCCAAAGCACGCAAGACCGGTCATTGTGGCGACACTTGGGGAAGACCTATGTCCAGTTGTAGTGGCGTAGCTAGGCCGGGGCGATGTGACTTCGCCTACGGCCTCGCATCCAAAGGGGCCTCGCGCAAGCCCTCGCTTCTTTTAGAACGAGTGTTTTTTTTTTATAATAGACAGGCTCTATTTTGACCACTTTTTCACCTGATGGTAAGCGATGATATGGTCGAACGGTGGGCTGGATCGTGTTCGAATTTATGAAAGAAAAAGGCCTCACTGATGCGCCTTCGCCCACGTCTTAACTAGTTCACGCTACGCCTCTGTCCAGTGGTGGACTTCTTGATACTTGGTAATAGCTTGGCAGTTTTATTAATCGTCAAATTTAATGCGACTTACCCCCGATTTCTGATTTAAGCATTTGAAGGTGAGAATTACTCAAACTCAACTTTAGCCTGTAAATCTGTCGAAATTTGGCATGTAAGTATGGTTTGAGACATTCTTAACCCAAAATACTCAATTCAGAAACCCACATCTAGAAAATTATTCAAATAGGTATAAAGTATAACGATTATATAAATTAAACTTAATCTTTGGTTGATGAGCGGTGGCTGTCAACGGCTCTATCTCGGCACCCTACTCAAACGATCCCGGCGGAAAATTAGATTAATTTACGGACAATTATTCATATAACTTTGTCGATTGTCCTTATTAGGTTTGTACTTGGCAGAAAGTATAGTTATGAAAGTATATAATATTTCTTAGCCTGCATGATATTGGGCTGTGCGGTGTCAGTATAGTCTGACACTTCCTCTTGCTCTACCCAGAGCGGAAAGTGTAATATTGACGTTAGATTGTGTGATACTGTAGCCATGTTCACTAAAAGTAGACAGTACCTACCTAAATTGGTGCTATGATTTACTTGACTTAATGTCCTATGTCCCCTAGCTGGGGCATAAGGCATCCACAGTAATCCTCCATCGCGAATGATCTTGAGCTTTTCATTTCACCTCGCTCCACGTCATTCTGTTGCTTGCCGTTTCTGCCAATACGGTGCAACACTAAGTTTGATGGGGACGGCCACACTTTCTTTTTCCTTGAGGATTCCAATCCAACCCTTGCTTGGGTATGTGATAGGAATCCCTTCGGAGCGTGTGGTCAATCCATTTCCACTTGCGATGCTTGATCTGGCGGTCGCTCGGGCTCTCATGACATTTTTCCAACAGCTCTATGTAGTTTAAATTCCGAGGATGCAGCGGAGACAGCGGTTGACCAAAACTTGAATTTGGCGTGAGGTGTCCTTTGTGATCTTCCTCGTTTCGCACCCGTAGAGCACAATGGATTTGAAATTGGACCCGAAGATTTTGAGTTCATCCTTCGGGTCAGTTTCCACGATTGCCAAACAGGCCTCCTCATCCGTTAAGTGATGTCCTCTTCACTACCTCCGGTTTCTGACACGACGCTTACTAGGTAGGTAAATTTTTGTACGCGTTCCACTACCTCTGAGTTTAACAACGATGAGGGATTCCTCACACCAGTTCTCATCTCCGGTGTCTTCCGGGTGTTTATTTTAAGGCCAGTTTTTGAAGCCTCCTGACTTAAATTGTCCAACTTAGCTTGCAAGTCGGCGTGGGTATGACTCAGGAAGCATAAGCCATCGGCGTAATCAAGGTCCTCCTAGACTTTGGATAATCTCTACTCTATTCCGCGGCGTCTATTATCGGAGATGCATTATCCCGTCAAGAAGGAGCAGAAAGAGAAGCGGCAAAAGTAGGCAGCCCTGGTGGACACCAGCATGCACTGCGATGTCATCGGAGATCAGGCCGTCGTGCGCTACCATACAAGAATACTTCCTGTAGATAGCCTCCAGGAGACGGATAATTTTCGGCGGTACTCCAATACTCAGCAGGCGAGACCAGATGCTGGATTACTTCAGCGTTTCAAAGGCTTTTTCGAAGTCGACAAAGGTTAGATAAATCTCATTCTGCCATTCTGATGTATGATATGTAACACGTATGATATGGAGTGTTGATCTGGTCCATGCACGAGCGGTCAGAGCGGAAACCAGCCTGCTCCCTGCGTAGATGAGGATCCACGGCTTTAGACAGCCTATCCAGAATAATCTTGCAAAAAACCTTTGAGGGAATTGAGAGCCACGCTAAATTAGTGCTATAGACGAGTGTTTTTACAGAGAGTTGAAGGTAATACAAGATAACTATATACTTAATACTCGTACATAAGTACGAGTATTTTCACATTTTATTTTGATTCAAGCGACTTTTTGGTAAAATTGAATGTGTTTATCTAATTGTAAAAAAAGTTTCTATCGAGCAAAAATTGGTAACATTAACATTTATGGCAGGTCTGTTAAGGTTCCACCATAGGCACGCTTCAACTTTAAAAAAATAAGATGTTAATTAAAAGTTTCCTTAGTAAGAACCTAAAATATTAATACAAATGATTTACTAAATATATTTAAAGACAACACGGGAGCCAGGGCTGCATGTCGCGAGTTCAATTCCTGTGCGGAACAAATATTTGTATGGTCTATTGATAGTTGTTGAACACATCCACAATACAGGAGTGATTCTAGTGTGCGGCAACGATTTTTTAAAATGTAGTACTTAATGCCCTGCGAATAAGTACTCGGTAAATATGATTTATTATGACGGCAGATTTAATATGACATGCCATCAAATTCAGAACTACGATTTATCGAGCCACGGTTACCACGAGGCGAGAGGTTGTCTGGAAAAGTATTTCTAAAAATAGTAGTGTCTGAAAGAGATGAGGTACAGTCTAGTGGCTTACCTTCGTCAGTTTTCAAATTTTATTCTTTATTGAGTCAGGATGAGCACGCAAATACATTTCGAAGCCATACATACATACAGTTATACATACAGCTATACATACAGCTATACATACAGCTATACATACAGCTATACATCCTGAATAGACTTTTGTAAAGAAAACGAAATTACTTTAAAATAAAAGTCAAAACAGCATAAATTGCTTTTACCAATGTCTGACTTTATATCAAAATAAAAATATTTTAGCAGTGTCCATTATTTTAATGACATATAATCAAATCTGTTTTACTTATCGTATTTTAAATTCGCAACTTAGTGTAATGATATTCAGTAATAGCCAGACAGGCCTATCTGCGTGTTTGTCTATGATAAAGGTATATGCTATTGCTGGTCTTTGTAAACACGCCGGTACTAATGTTCTCGAGATCATCAAGAGTTTCTTTACAAAGAAAATTGCACTACACTGATTGGTTTACAGTTTCTCGCCTACGCCAAAAAGTATTCACTCAGATTGCTCTCAAAATAGCAAGGTGAAGAGCGATTAATTCTTCTATTCTGCATTACTAGTTCAGAGGAAACAAAATTGAGTTTGAAAATAAAAATAATTCAACAATTAACTCGCAAGACTAAACAAGACATTTCTAACGAGGGAATTTACCTGTAGATAGATAAGTTGAGTATTGGTATGTCCGGATTAAATGGCAGGCTAATGACGTGTATGCTGGTCATTGCCGAGGTGACTGTGCTAGTGTAATCAGAAATGTGTCCTGTGCCGTATGGCGCGGCCCGGTCCTTTACCGTCACGTCATAGATAGCTTTCAGTTGAGTTCGTATGCGCGGCCAAGCGAGACGCCCCAGTCCCGTCCGTGTACCGAATATATCGACATCGATACAACGCTATCACATCCCTTAAAGTCGAGATTTATTTGTTACGTTTAGACTTATTATTTACTGACTGAATAAATTATTTATTCAATAAAGAATTTGGTTGAAGTGAGCAGTGGTTTGTGAACAATTTGTTGGATAAGTTGTGAGAGTTTTTCTTAACTTTTCTCGGTGTGCTCGTGATAATTTCTGGTCTTGGTAAGTGTTCAATGGTTTTTATCTTAACTTTTCTTTTACGATTAAATTTGAATGCTTTACATAGTTTTAAATAATGGAGAAGCGTGACAAGTTACACTTGTTACTAGATCTTTTTAAGAGTAAAATAACAAATTTATTTTTGGATTCCATTTTATGTTTCATTGTTATTAGATTTCGGTTACAAAATGTGTAACGTATTTATTTTAAGAATTAGCATGCTGGTGTTGGAAAATGTCTCAGAATATTTAGCGTATCTTTAAATAAATGTAAGTTATGGTAAACCAAGGGCAAAGTTTTATTTATTTAAATTTAAGTTTATTTGCAACGATGAACATAAATTTCCCGATGAAATATCAATATTTTTTACAGAAGATAAAAAAACTAGGCAAGTGCGAGTCGGGCTCACTGAGGGTTCCGTATATATATATAAACCTTTCAAATAATTCGATTCCCGAATCGAGTCTCAAAGATTTTTCCGAATCGCAAAAATTTTTTTTTTTGCTGACGTAACTATAAATTTACAGTTTTCAGATTTTCCTATATTTGTGCTATTAGACCTTCTTCATGCCAAATTTCAGGATTCTGGGTCAACGGGAATTGGCCCCTATTAATTTTTATTTCCTTGAGAGTGTCTTGAGTTTTTCGTTACCTTGGAAGTTTGATTTTTCACGGCCTAAAGGGACCGCAAACCTGAGTATAGTGTTTTAACTTCAACTTGATACCTCCACGCATTCTTGAGGAAAAGGATCTTGACAGACAGACAACAAAGTGATCCTATAAGGGTTCTGATTATTCCTTTGTAGTACGGAATCCTAAAAAACAAAAATGCTTTGATCACGTAGAGACTTTTTATATTAATTGAATGCGAAAAAAAACATCAATAATGGTGTGGTGAAAGATTTTATCAACCTTAATAATACTATATCACATTTATTAGTCACAGAATCTTATTGATGGCTTACGATACTAAAAATAAAATTTCTACATTCGCCTATCCGCAATTGCGATTGGCAAATGACGTGGTAAAGTTTGCAATCTATTTTTTTACTATGTTTTTCTTGGTGCAAAGATTTTATTTTTTAAGATGTTATTTTTTTTTTAATCTTTGGTAAATATTTTTTATTTGTCCAAAATTTTGTAACAATATCTATAAGATACTTCAATATTAGAAAGTATTTATACTAAACTTAATTATGTACATATGTGTATACATAAAAATAAAATAATTAAAAACTTTAAGAAAAAAAAAACACTCAGGCGTTGGAGTATTTCCTACCACACCACACCATCACAGCGATATCGCTGTCATCCGGAAATGTACCCAGAAGACTGGTAGCATTGTTATATTCAATTGCAATTACAATGCTGCTTCTATGGTTGAAGAACGAGCCAGCCCTTTGGTCACGCAAAGTGTCGACAAGTCTGTGTTTCCTATAAAACAAAACGCTAACTCGAACCCTATAACTCAAGTTTTTTCGCCTCAAACGGCTCAAAACTGTGATGACCATAAAGGTTACATATTTTTATTATTTTATATTTTAAGTCCCTTGGACGCTGATTGTACATACGTTTGTACAACTTGAATGACCTTAAAAAAATGCTAATTGTCGTACTGTACACACGGGTGTATGAAATTGATTCGGCCGAAAATTTTGGTTTCTACGTCTTCGTTTTTCCTAGAAAAAAACTCGATAAAGTTCTTTTTAATGTTATTTCTAAAAAGCGCGCAATTGCGTAATAATAACCCCCCCCCCCCCGCCGTGAGGAGATAAAAAGTTGGTCTAGTGGTTAGTGGCCCTGACTGCTATGCCGGAGGTCGTGGGTTTCATTCCCCACCATTCACCCAGGAGAAAAGTTTGTGTGATGAGCACGATCATTTGTTCTGTGTCTGAGTGTTATTTATCAATAATATGTATGTATTTAGAAATATAAAAGTATGTTTATCAGCTGTCTGGTACCCATAACACAAGCTCTACTTAGCTTGGGACTAGACGATGTTGTGTGATAGTTGTGCAATATTATTATTATTTGCCTACTTAACTTTTAGTATTGCATTTTTTACCGAGTATATATAATTACGTGTTTTACTATTTTTATTAGGTACCTAGCCGTTCTGTTGGCAGAAACACCACCCATACCTAATCAATTCTAAAAAAAAACCCATACCTACTTCTTTAAATGTACAAAAATAAAACTCATAACCCGAGATGGAAATCTCCATAAAAAAATTTCATACTCTCTCCACGAGTTTCAAAGAAGGAAGTTATTTAAATTTTCATTGAACAACAGATTTCCAAGAAAATTAATTTCGGAAGTGAAGGTGTTATAATTTCAAATGTTTCAACGATTTATCAATAAGTACTTATACCTTAAAAGTTTACTACATTCCTTAAAATCTTTTCTAAATTAAAATGCCTCCGGTGTTTCTGGTTTTAGGTCTTTGTTTTTTGAGTTTCTTTGTTATTTGTTTTGCATCATTTTGGAAATCGGTTGTATTTTTTTAGTAAAATGTTTTTTTTTTTCACTTTTGTTACTCTTTTATCTCCTTTTCAACTTTTAAAACCTTCTTACCTTACAAGGTAACCAAATTACCAACCTAGGTTATGATTTATGTATGTGGTATGCTTCAAGTTCTTTGTTTTTTGAGTTACTTTGTAATTTGATTTGCATCTTTTTGGAAATCGGCTGTATTTTTTTTGTAAAAAAGTATTTTTATTTTTCACTTTTATTTCTCTTTTATCTCCTTTTCGACTTTTTTAAACCTTAATAGGTTTAAAAAAGTTGTAACTTGGTTACCTTAAAAGGTAACCAAGTTACCTACCTAGGTTATGATATATGTATGTGCTTCAAGTTCTTTGTTTTTTGAGTTACTTTGTAATTTCTTTTGCATCTTTTTAGAAATAGGTTGTTGTAAAAGAAGTATATGTTTTTTCACTTTTATTACTCTTTTATCTCCTTTTCGACTTTTTTAAACCTAGTTTTTAGTAAACCTTACAAGGTATCCAAATTACCTACCTAGGTTATGGTATATGTACGTGGTTGCTTCAAGTTTTATTCGAGTCAGTTCGTTTCAGCAAGGAATAAAGACTCGTCAGATCGTATAAAATACCGTGAGAAGTAAACGATTTTGAGCAGGTGCAGAAGACGATCAAGCAGTATATAAGCTCACAATACACAACACGTGACATTATAAACGCATAACCTGATAGTAGTATGTTCAGAAACGGCTACTGAACCGATTTCAGTTATTTTTAAAATAGGTAATTTTTATCCTTAATTATACCTATAATAAATCTGTAGAAGTAAAAATTCTGTACATTGAAAATATCTTAAAAATAAATGGCAGGGAACCCAAAAATGTGATTAAAAAAATTTTTGTCTGTCTGTCTGTCTGTTTGTTCAGGCATCACGCAAAAACTACTGGTTCGATTACGATGAAACTTGGTATAATTATTCTTTAGTATCCTGAGCGCCATACTGGGTACTTTTTATTCCGGAAAAGTATATACAATAAAAAACAAACTTAATTTTGCGGTTCGAGCCCTAGACCCGATTACTGTACCAACCGCAAATAATAAGTTTGCAGGTTACGTCACCCGTTTCTATTGTAATTAGCCACAAAAGGCCCGCGCCGAGACAGAAGTATTAATACCGGCATGCTCGATAGATAACGTTCTACACAAATAGCACTTTACACAAAAAACTCATTGATAAGTTTCGTCGTTCACGCGAACGAAGTTGCGGGCACAGCTATTCCTTAATAAACAAGGATTATTTTAGGATCAAAATTACTTTTTTTTTTTTTTTGGTAGTGGGTAAAATCATCCAATGACATCTCCCGCCCTTGGGCGGAGCGGGAGATAGTGTCAGACTCTTACTGACTAAAAACCCACCCCGTTCCTTCGTGGCCTTAGATACCAGGGCCGGGCTTTCCTTTCGGAAACAAACCCTTATTTTGATAACTCTTGGTTGCGTTTTTGTGTGTACTTGCGTAGATATCAATGTGTTATCAATGAATGTAGTGCATGTTATTTGCCTACGAGTAGGATGGGTAATTAATTGCTTAAAAACTTAGTACATACCTGAATGCGTAACATTTTAGTACTATTATGATTGTAGCTTAAATTTCTAATTGGGTGTGATTCCAGTTACATGATATTTATTATCATATTCTTTATTTATAGTCTAGTTATTACATACTTTTACAGGATATGCGGTGAGGCGATTTTTTTTTCTTAGTGTATACCATTATTGGTGGGGCCAATAAAATAAACAAACCAAGCTTAGTTAACCTAAATAAGCTTCTGAAAATGATTCCGGTGTAACACGTTTCCTATAAGGAAATTCAATGCTGAGCTTCCAGGAGGTATTAATAGAAAAAAACATATAAATAATTCAAAAGGTATATAGTGTCAGGATTAGTAATTGTTGCCTGCATAAACAGGATAACGATGAAGACACGCTTTATGATTACCTGATGTAAATCTTGGGCCGAATTTTCATTATAATTTTATTTAGCTTGCAATGTTTTTATGTATACACTTTTATGGGGCCATTCAAGTATTACGTAAGCATTTCAGAGGGGTGGGAGGTCTTTGTTTTGCTTATTTTTTATGACCTGAGGGATGGGGGTCTGGCTGGTGTTTAAAAAAAAAAATATTTTTTCGTGTGTCATGGACTGAGGACTGCCAAAATTTAAATGAAGTTTGTTTTGTTCCTATATTTTACTTATTTCTGTATCTACTTATTATATTATTACTCATAAATTAAAAACGAAAATAGAACACATTGAAAGATGTGTGGGTAGTACTAATGTTTACGTAAGGATGGGGAGGGGTTGTGAGAGTTCTGCTTACTTTTGCTGACGAAGGGGGGGGGGGGGTTAATATTTGAAAAAAAAATGCTTACGTAATACTTGAACGGCCCCTTAGAACAAATCTTGGAAATGAATAAAATAAACCTATTGTACACCTTTATAGAAACTTAAGTCTATGTGACATTATATAATCAAAGGCCTACTAAGGGTAAAATGGCGGTCTTATCGCTGAGAGCGATATCTAACAGACAACTTTAGGATGGACTATAAGAACTAGAACTAAAAAAAAATTTTTATTATAAAACAGTTACCATTGTCCAATTGAGCAGAAATTTTGCTAAAATGTTTAGTTTGTATGACAATGCATGATTAGCTAAGTGACGTAATTTTAAATCCAATAATAATATGACGGACTCCTGAAGATGGCAGGTTAGTTATTTTTTGCACCCTTATAATAACGGTATCAATCATAAGGGTTTGTTGAGAATAGAGTTCCCGTCTGTCCGGGTTTCTCTGGATTTGCCCTAGATTAAATCGTGTCCGGGTCCGTGTTGGGTCCGGGCGGAGTCTCATTTCTCGTTTTTAAATTATAAGGTTTGTCTTGGTTGCCAGATTTTAAAGATGGCAACCCAAGTTGAGTTGAAACGAGAAATAAAAAAAAAATTGCGTCACAATTTAAATGACAATAAATCCACTATGGTGAGGAATTTTTTAAAAGTTCGTTTTTAAAAATTAATGCTGATTTTTTAGCCGAGGAAACAATAACTTATATACTAAATTTTTTACTAGTTTTGACTACGTATGTTTTTTTATACAGTGTAGTCTAGAACTTATTTTTCCTTGGATTGTTTATCTTGGATACTATGTTTTGAGTCTTGTCTTCGAATGAATACAATAGCTTTGTTTACAATTAGAATACGGATTAATCTAATGTTTCATTGGTTACCCTACTAATCTATTCCACAGATACTATGACTACCTTATACCTCAAGGATCAAAGTCAGTCTAAAGGATCTATTACACCACTCGACATTCAGACCGGTTTTGTCGGCGTCGCCTAGTATAATAATGGGTCAGACTGTCTAACTCGAAAGTAAACTTTAAGACATCTGTGTAACTTGTGCGGAATATCGAGTAGTGTAATAGACGCTTTATTCCGCAGAATAGAAAATGGGATGATTACTTGTATTACTAAAATTAAAATTGTGTACCTACTACTAAAATTAACGAAGGAGGTTGCCTTTGTCCAGTGGGACAAAATAGACTAGATTGAAAAGAATACTTAAAATAGAAAATCAACGAACCATATTTTTTGCGCTAAATTAATTACGCAGTGTACATAATTAATTTTCTTGATTGTTCGGTGCAGACAGACAAAAAATAAGTTACTACCCTTTTTGTTTGAGGTTCATTCATTAAATAATTTCATTGATTAATTAACCTCTCCAACTCTTCGTGGAGATGGTGGATGTGTCATACTTTTACTGACTAAAGAAAATTATGTGACTAGGGGATAAAACAGTGTCTTTCAAGCGCGAACGGCATATTGAAATTCGAACGAAACGAAGGTTGCTAAGTTTTAATCCCGAATGGCAGTGAGGGATTTATATAATTAACTCCCGAGCATTGCGAGGGAGTTAATATAGAAGCCTGAGTGAAGTGACAAATTCATTCCGCCAGATAATGATAGCTTTATCCCCGTATTGGATACTCTACTTTTTACATCATCTGTGAGAGTAAATAAAAGATAATTTATTAAAACAACTTCTATTATACTTACGAGAAATCAACATCATCATCATCTTCCTGCCCTTGTCCCGTTTTAATTTGGGGTTAGTGCAACACGTTAAATATTTAAGTATTATTTACAAGTTAAACTTAACAAACGAAATTCAGATTCTAAAGTTTTAATTTTCTATAACACTCCTGCTCTTTCATTAGTTTTTTTCAGAGACTCATCAGTAACCATATTTTGTTCTATTTTTTTTGTTTGATTTTCGAATAAACTTTTTTGATGCACGTACATTTTAATTCACAAAATAGTGGTTTTGAATTCAAATCTCATCATTCTCTAGGGATCGCCCATACTACGAGTACATTATCTCCCTAGAGACAGAATGACTTGTTCTCAGTAATGTTTGTATGACATATTTAAGGGAATTATCGAGCAGGTGGTGTAAAAAACATTTTTGTTTCTAGAATTACTCTT
The DNA here is from genome assembly GCA_958295575.1 of Leucania comma. Taxonomy (NCBI): domain Eukaryota; kingdom Metazoa; phylum Arthropoda; class Insecta; order Lepidoptera; family Noctuidae; genus Leucania; species Leucania comma. Next base: position 10,693,763 of record OY282480.1, on the reverse strand, counting down.
TTTCGAACGAATATTCCAATAGTCCAAGTGACTTTCACGTACGAGTATAATATGTCTACTTTTCAATTTTTGTTTGAAAACCTGCCAAATGTCATTTATGTAAGGTTTGACACGTTCTTAACTCACAAGAATCTTGCGTACACAAGTCTAGAAGCTTAGTAAATAAGACTACAATATGGTTTTTGTTACACTTTTACCTACATCACTGCTTTTGTCAGGTTTTGTTTTTTTTTAGGTACAAAGGATTGTCGTTTATATCATAGCACTTAAGGCAGGGCTGAAGCAAGAGTCGTAGGCAAGGGCCTTATGAAGCCGTGAGTGCAGTGCTTACGCTTATCAAACGGCGGTTTTCAACACACTTTCAGAAAAGAATAATTCAATTTTGAAATATAAATAAGTAAGACATCCGCGAGTCTCTCCTAACTTTGTTGTGCCCGACAGAGTCCTTATTGATTGTGACAATATTTATACCATCTATATGTACATATGCAACAAAGTATTGAGTATTGAGTTGCCTGATTTGTAACAATTATTTTGGCTCGTTAGCCGCCCAAGAAACACTGTAAAAAAATCCATATTTACTAGCAAAAATATTCGAGTTCTTACCACTACCTACATTTGAAGTTGGATTAACTTAGTATAAACTAGGAATTCCTTTAATGTATTGTGAGTTTAAAATTATACTTTGAAAAGGTTGAGTAGTAAGTTTAATATTACAAAGTACATTATCATTCGGTCTTTTTATTTATAAACCAAAATTGTTTTTTTTTATCATAAAATATATGTAGAATGATTTTGACATTTTAAAACTTTATAAAAACGACAATATTCTTTGGGTAGAAAAGTTTTTTTTCTAAGTAAGTCTTTTTGACTCCAGTGGGCTAGAGAAAATACAACGATTCTTTTTTCATAAGTTATAAACTAGCTTCCTCCAACGACTTTGCACGCGTGAGAGGGAATTTTATATTTCCAACTTCTTTGCTGACATAATTCCCGTATTTTTATCGCAAAACGTTCATTGTCACTGAGATGATATTGCGATAATTTTTAAGTAGGTATATAGTACACGGCAAATAACTTGAACCAAAGTAATCGTCGTTGCTATGGTTATACACTTCGATTGAGACTCGATAATTATATTGCGCATTGAAGGTCGATTGCCATTTTGGTTCAACTTAAATGCCGCGAATTGTACAAGTTTTAATGTTTTTTGGGGTGTTGGGACATCATCAAATAACTTCTCCAGCTCTAGGTGGGGCAAGACACTTCCTGTCACACTACTTACCGTATACGGACGCATAGCTTCTTAGATGCGTATTCGTCATTATACGCTTGGTGAAAGAAGACGAAACTAACTTCTTTTGAGTCATGGATACTCGGATACTCATGTAAAAAAGTTTCCTGCATTTGGACGAATGGACGTCTCCTATAATACAGGACTTTCCTAGTATAGGGGACATTATTCATTATACTAATTGTGAAAAGAACTCATACACTTGTTATGTAACAAATAATGTAATTTCTTTTGTTTCGGCAATAAATAATTTATTATTATTATTATTATTCGGGTACAGTTTGTTTTCTCAGCTCTTTAGCTCGTTTCGACCACATTTACGGGCCAAGCGCCAAGTAAATGTAGCGTGTTAAATTTCAATGTGTTGTTTGATGATATTTTATTATTATTATTTCATTTATTGTATTATTCTGTAGTCAGCCGCTTCTGTACCCACGCTAGATCACAGTAGGTATTGTATACGGTTTGACCTTTCTACTACACCTACACAATAGGTGCTTAAGGAGGGGTTTCGTTTAATTTCCCTACTATACTTCGACTATGCTGTTTCCTATCAGGAAACCAATGCGACCGAGTAGTGAAATGGTCGTGAATAGTTTAGTCCTTTCGCAGTAGTTTACAGCCTGCAATAAATCTTGGAAAACTTTTAGATGGCGATGCATTGCAAAGTTGTCGCCAACTTCTTATACATTTTGAATCTGCACCAAATTGCAGTAGGTTATTTTGAAACTCGTACAAAATAATCACACAAAAATACGAAACCTGGTAAGATTTATTTTAGTTTTTTTTTTTAAATTAAATTTTTAGTGTTATTCACAATAACTCTCTTAAGAGAGGCCTACCCCACTTGCCTATCGTCAACGTCGAGCATGGCTTAAAAGCTTGTTGTTTCATGTCACGCAATCCAACGTGGTGTTTGATAAAGAGGCAACGCGAAAAAAGAGAGATAATACCAAAAAACTTTGTTCATCATCATCATTTCAGCCAAAAGACGTCCACTGTTGGACATAGGCCTCCCCCAAGTGTCGCCACAATGGTCGGTCCTGTGCGTTTCGCATCTATCGGACTCCAGCGACCCTGACCAAGTCATCGGTCCACCTTGTAGGAGGCCTTCCAACGATGCGTCTTCCGGTACGTGGCCGCTACTCCAGAACCTTTCGACCCCAACGGCCATCTGTTCTGCGTGCAATGTGCCCAGCCCATTGCCACTTAAGTTTGGTGATTCTACGTGCTATGTTGGCAACCCTGGTTCTCTTGCGGATATCTTCATTCCTGATTTGATCACGCAAGGAAACTTTGTTGGCATTCAATAATTCCATGATTTACTCGAATGTTTCACAAAATTTGTTCCAGGAAATACATGTTTTTTTAAAACCCTTAAAAGTTTTTGAGACAAATTATGGTCATTTATAATCTCAATTAAATGTGCAAGGTTTCTATAGACGTACTTTTTTATAGTTTTAATTTATGAGTACATCATAGAAGACCAAAGTAGACGTAAAATAGGAGATTTTCAGAGATCTTTCCTGATCTTTCCTATATTATAACATCATATTAATCACGTAAGAGTGGTTGTATGAAAATGTACCTTGGGTTGGCCGGCCTTAATAAACCTCTTCGAAAAAACAGAATCACTCATAGCGATATATCACGAGTCATATAACTGTGTGCGTGAGTACGACAACCTGTACGACTGCGAATCGATTTCACAAATAAGAATAAAATTTAAAATAAATACCTACCCATTTTATTGTTGATTCGGGACTAACATATTTGCTTCGTGAAAATTGCATATTCAAAATTGGACATTGGATATTGGAGTGCATATTTTTTTTTTTTTTTTATGGTTTGCAAGATCATCCAATGACAAATCCCGCCCTTGGGTGGAGCCGGAAGTAGTGTCAGACTCTTACTGACTAAAAACCTACCCCGTTCCTTCGTTGCCTATAGTGCCGGGGCTGAGCCTTCCTCTCAGAAAACGGCCCTTGACCCCAGCAGGCTTCGACCCTGCCTGCCTGCAGTTAGCAGGCTGGGCCTCTTCGGTGTGCTGACAGCTCCTTGAGGCGCGCGGGAACAGAACGCGCCGTCGACGACTTGGGCTCGGTCCGGTTGGTTACCAGACAATCGGACAGCGTGCTACCCATTGCACGCCGTCCGCAAGCCCGCGCCTACGGTGGCCGGAAATCGGGATCGGAATCCCGGCGGCGGCTGGGGCGAGCGCCCCGTTGCCTCTGCCTGATGCGGTCGGCCTCCTCCTTTGCATTGGAGTGCATATAGTAGAAAGCCTTATATGATTATATTAGTGTAGGATTTATTCTTACAAAGTTACTCTTTTATAATAAGGTGAAAGCTGCGGACCCGAGCGTGGTTAGGTTCGTAAACCGTGTAAAATTGAAAAAATTCGTGTAGAACATAATCAAACAAAACAAAGAAACCAGAATAACATAAAACTTTATTAAAGGAGATGTACCAAAAGTGCGAGTTGTATTGCACAATTTGTACATAAAAATATGCAATTTTTAAATGGATAAACCATCGGGATTTACATTGAGAGATTATTAAAGCTCAGATTTTTAATACCTACTAAATAATAAGTCGTAAACGGTGGTGGTTTGAATGGTTATAAAATAATAAATTACTAAAAAACAACACCTACAAAAACACATCAACGAGAGTATGAAAAGAAGCAACATTCATTCAGACCATCAGGTTTTACCATCAAGTGGGATCGCAGTCAAGCATTAGTTAAGTAGTTTTCATATTCACATTTTTGTTGGCTCATAATTCTTAAACTCTACGGATTTCTGAGTTGCCCTCTTTGGTGATGACAAATGCTTATTATATTTAATCAATTGGTACCTACACATTTCGTTCTTTTTGATTCTAGGTTTTTTATCCATACAATTTAGGGCATCTCATTTGAACTTATAATTCCATGTCCTTTTAAAGATGTTACAGCTTAAAGTAAGTCATTTAGCGACCATTTCATAGTTCATCACCAAATAAATTAAGTATATTTACGATTGTGTCTATCTAGTAGCTGTTAATAAATTGTATTAACACATTAATATTGACTAAAACGTTCTATCTCGGTAGAAAACACTTCATATCTGGACAGTAGTAATATTTTGTATTGCATAGCAGTAGGCATGAAACACGTTTTATACGATACGAATAGACCCAAGTATAAACTTGATACTTTTCTCCGATACCAAATAGTTTTAGTATCGAAATCTACTTTGAAATTAAGTATCGAGTAGGTATCGATCAAAAGTACTCATATCAGTATGCCAAAGTAACTGTTTCATTTTAACATTGATAAAAAATAATGCATATCTTTTAAACTGAAGTTTTTGAACGCAAAAATGTTTGGTTTGTTTTTAAGCATAAACAAAAAAAAAAATGCATTTTTTTGTTTATGCTTTTTATTTGTTAAAAAAATGTTTTTTTTTGTTTATGCTTAATAAACAAATCAGTCAGTCGTCGCAATATTTTGCCAGGCAAACATTTGGAAAAATTATTATTTTTGGCATTAGAAAAACATTTTTTTTTAGATAATGTCAATATTTGTTACGGTTGTTACTCAAAATGTTCCAAAAACTATTTAATACGAGTAGGTTTCAATACTTTTCTATTGATACCTCACTCGTTATCAATTCTCGGTATCGATACTTGACGATCGATATTGTACTTTATCGATACCTCAATGGTATCGTTTCATCCCTAATGTCACGTCACAAAAGCCTGTCCATGTATCTAGTTATACATATGTACAGATGTACTCGTATGTGTAGGTTAGTACGGTGTATTCAAAGACGATGTAGCTGGGCGTTTCTCGACTGAATGTGTACAGAAAGACAATCGTTGCGAGACAAAGTGACAGTTCACCTCTGGCGCAAATTCTCTTATTGATCCGTTCCTGTAGGATTGCCAGATATTTAAACGGAAGGACGATCAAAACCAACCAGCTTATCCGAACTTTTTGGAACTAAATATTAGTATTAATCATATTAATAATAATAATCATCATCATTTATTTACAAACCAGGGCCTCAAGTCTGCTATCACAATAGTGTCAGAATCGTCTATCATTGATTTCATCATGGTTGATTTTGACAAGTTTGGTAATCTACTAATATAATGGCGTCACTATGACTTTGCAACAGTAAATCACTGATACACCATTAAAAGAAATGGTAATCTCGTACATAATGACAAATTAATTTCTGACGTATGGGGTAATCTGCTGAAATTTTGTGAGTTCCTTTGATTAGTGACTTAACATTAGATTAGTCTGAATACGACAAAGTCATTCTATCACTATTCGTTTACGAGACCAATAACCGACCAATGATTGACCATAATGATTTAGCAGATTAAGAACTTTTACCAAAATGACAATGGGATTGTGTTGGAATGTCGAATTTACAAAAATAGCAGACTTGGGCCCCTGGGTCACTGTTACATAAATACTCTGCCTCCTGAACTAGGTAGTTAAACTGTACCTCGGGAGATAGTTCCCTTCCTATACCTATTACATTTGTTTAAAAAAAAGTTTAGTTAATATTTAAGGTTTTTTTGTACATGTGTAGATATCATTTTGTAATAAATAAAGCAATTTGTGTAATTATTTTGCACCAAAAAAAAAGATATGTATAAAAAATTAGATAATGGTATGGATTTTCGGACTATTTTAAAAAACTTTTTATTTATGATCCTCATACAACTACTTTAACAAGCTTTGACCTAATGCGACAGTATAGTCACTAATTTATTTAATTGTAAGTATCTAAATGAAGAGTGATAGAACAAAACATGATAATTCCACTTTGTGTACAAAAAAGTAAGCGATGATATTTGACAGAATACCATAAATTACATTGCCCGTTAAGAGAGCCCACGCGTCTATCATCAACGTAAGCTTGGTTTAAAAAGGTTGTTACTTCATCTAATGCAATCCAGTGCAATGTTTGATTAAGAGGTAACGCAAAAAATATAGTTAACACCTGAAAACTCTGTTGGCATTCGGTAATTCCGTCTTTTACTCGAATATTTTACAAAACTTGTTTCATGAAATACGTGTTTTTTTTTTAATTAAAAGTTTTTAGATAAAATTTTCGTCCTTCAGAAACTCGATTAAATGTGCCAGGATTGTATAGTATTTTCACAGTAGGTATATAATGAAAGGCCAAAATTGATGCAAAATAGCAGATTTTCAGAGGTTAATTTTACACGAATGTAAGTTTTGATTTCAATAGAAGCCTAGATATCCACAAGATATCTGTTTCCAAAAAATCTAGAAAAAGACGTGTACTAAAGTCATAATCACGTAAAAGCAGTTGTATGGAAATGTATCTCGGGTTGGCCGCTCTTAAGCTGGTTGAAATCATGCTAATTCATGCAGTAAATAGAATTTGAAGTTGAAGGTTTGAAACAAATCATGATATTTCCCATTATATTATGGTAAAGTAGTTACCGGTTTTTCACCTTTTGTGAAAATTTAGAAAGTGGATTCATGTCTGTCAAATTACACAAAGAGGTAAATAGCCCGATGAAAGACGGATGGGCTGAACACCGTCTAATTTACATTACACGCATATACAAACCCTAACAATTACTGGCTTTATTCGGAAATTCGGACACTTGGTAACCTTTTAAATCTGGTAACTCTTTTCCTAGCGCCGCTTTTTCAAATTAAGAACAAATCAAACCCGTTGATTCAAATGAAATTACTCCGTAATAAAGTTCGTCTCAGTGACCTTGCCTTTTGTTGGATGCTAATGAAGTTAAGGTGACAAGGGGGCGCGGCAAAAACAGCCGACACCGAGTAACAGGGGCGGTGTTAACAACAATTTAGTGCTAAATGTTTTTACCCCGTTTGATACTTCAACAGAAAGTCGGAAACATCACTTAGAAAGAGAAATATGGAGGTTTGTTGTCGACTCCTAATTGTTACCTTCGCCAGGGAGGCATTTGTTTCAATATTGTCTACCTGCATTCCGACAAGACCGCCATTTTACGTAGATTTAGTTTCTGTGGAATTGTTACTATTTTGTGTAAAATAAAGTATTACTATTTTTTTTTTGCTTTGTTATTTCAGCTATATGACGGACAATGGCAACCGCCAGTGAATATTTTGTGTAAAATAAAGTATTACTATATTTTTTTGCTTTGTTATTTCAGCTATATGACGGACAATGGCAACCGCCAGTGAATATTCCATTCAAGCCGTATCGGATAGTGAATTTACTGCATTTATTTTATCATTTAAACAATGTATTTTGACAATTCATGAATTTATTTTGACACTAGCTGTGCCCGCTACTTCGTTCGCGTGGACGACGAAACTTATCAATGAGTTTTTTGTGTAAAGTGCTTTTTTATATTTATCAGCACTTAACCTGAATTCTCGATCGGCACTGGTTTCGCGAGCTCTTGCTTCAGTCATGCTATCCCGCATGCGGCTTAACCGGGATTTTCGCTCCTCAGCTGATTCTTGCGATCTGGCTAGTCTCATTCGCCTAACGTGTCTCGATGTAGCAGAAAGAGATGGTCTCTTTCTGGAAGGCATCGTGTTATATGTGAATCCGTATTAAAAATTAAGAAATCTAAATGACTATCTTTATAGAAGAGCCCTAACACCTAGCGCCTACCTATACTTATATATCGAATGACTAATCCTACCTGAGAGTACTAAAAATAACCTACGTTACACACTATCAAATATACTACGTAAACCTAAGTACCTAGCTAATTAAAAAAAAACGCCGTGTGCAGCGCCCCTTAGTGAACTCTACTGCGGGTAAAAATTATATTATTTTTATTGTTGTACGCTGACAACCCCAACTCTTTTTCTTTCTTCCAGTCCATCCAAAGGTTGTCTGGTAGAAATTGCCCTGTGCAATAAGACCGCCTATTGTACACTAATTTTTTATAAATGTTTGTCCTTTAATAAGATAAGGTGTACAATAAAGAAATAAATAAATAAATAAATAAACTTATTATTTGCGGTTGGTACAGTAATCGGGTCTAGGGATCGAAGCGCAAAATTAAGTTTGTTTTATATTGTATATACTTTTCCGGGATAAAAAGTACCCAGTGTGGTGCCCAGGATATTAAAGAATAATTATACCAAGTGTCATCGTAATCGAACCGGTAGTTTTTGCGTGATGCCTGAACAAACAGACAGACAAAAATTTTTTTAATCACATTTTTGGGTTCGGTGTCGGTCTAGTAACACCACTTGCTATTTATGTTTTTGATATTTTCAATGTACAGAATTTTTACTTCTACAGATTTATTATAAGTATAGATAAATTATTACTTTACCTGATATTTGTATTTTATTTTATTTGTTGATTTGTAATTTACTTACTTTTTTTGTTGTTTTAACTTTATTCTGCTAATTTATTTTACTGCCTACTTACCTCTATAAAATGTCCATGTGCACAATTTTTAAAATGTTATTGCACAAATGTTATAGAATATAATAGAATTAAAAGAATAGAATAGAATAGAGTAGGATAGAAAAGAATAGAATAGAGTAGGATAGAATAGAATAGAATAGAATAGAATAGGATAAAACTGCACTGATGCTACTGTTATACTGCAATAAAAAATTGAATTGAATTCACAATGAGACACTGCCCATTTTCTCCGTTTTTAGGGTTTCGTACTCAAAGAGTAAAATGGGATTACTAAGACTTCAATTTCCACCCGTCTGTCTGTCTGTCCCTCTGTCACTAGGCTGTATCTCATGAAACGGGAAAGATAGACAGTTGAAATTTTCACAGATAAAGTATTTCTGTTGCTGCTGTAACAACAAAAAAAACTGAAAACAGAATACAACAAATATCCCATAAAAAAACACATTTTTTACGTTAAACGTGTTTTTTATATGGAAACCCTTGAGCCGACTTGAACTTGTCTGGTTTTTTTAATTATCTTCGGCAGGTAGCGTAGAGAAAAATATAGGTTGTCATGTGATTCTCACTGTCATTTAGAGACAAAAACCAACAACTGAACTGATGAATTCATTATACGCAGATATGTATACAAACGTTTAGGTACTTATTCTGCGATTATTAAATCATAATGATAATACACTACAAAATTCATAATTTAGGCTTAAATCACGTGCCTATTGCATTAGGAATTAGCTAATTAATTTGTCGATTTGAAGCTAAATAATAATATATTCCACAACTATCACACAAAACAATTTAGTTTCAAACTAAGCAGAGCTTGTGCTATGAGTATTAGACAACTGATAAACATTCTTATACACGGTAAAATTTTGGTCATTTTAATCCCGTGGAGGATCGATTCGGCACTATCGATTTATAAAGATAAATTTAGAAAATAAAGTACTTTTTTTTTGTTAAACTTGAATTAGTGTACGCATGTACGAAATTAATTTCTGCCAATGACCTTGTGGGGAGTTATCGGTCGTTGCGTACTAACTACCTACAGCTCATTGGCCTCGATCAGTTGACGTATACAGAAATCAATGACGTGTAAAGAAATCAATTTCGTAAATGCGTAAATCAATTCGAGTTTTTAAAAAAAGTACTTTATTTTTCATTTTTATCTTTACAAATCGATAGGGTTTCATGTACCGAATCGATCCTCCGCGGGATTAAAATAGTGTATATTTCTAAATACATACATATTATAGGTAAATTACACCCAAACACAGAACAAATGATCATGCTCATCACAGAAACATTTGTCCTGGATTGGAATCGAACCCACGGCCTCCGGCATAACAGTCAGGGCCACTAAACCAACAAGCCAGTCTAAATATGATGAACAATTTCTTATTGTTTGTTGAATAATAATAATAATAATATTTAGCATAGCATACCTTATAATGTTCCCATTGCTGGGACTCAGGCCTCCTCTCTAGGAGAGGGAATGGGCCGTAATCCACCACGCGGGCCCAGTGCGGATTGGTGGATGTCACATATCTTCGAATTTTTGGTTCTAAGACATGCCGGTTTCCTCACGATGTTTTCCTTCACCGTTTTGAGAGCAGTGGTTATAAATTAAATTACACAAAGTAATGCGCCTGGCTGGGTTTGAACCTACGACCTACAAGTCGTAAGTCGGGGTCGTTACCACTCGGCCACCACTGCTCATTTATTATTATTCTACGTAGTGCTTGCCGTTATTTTCGCATCTCTTTGCCATCAGATATTGTATCAACTTTGGATTACCATCTGCTATACAATTAGTGTTATCCGATCCGCCATAACCTCCCATTTTCCGTATGAAGTACTTGGAGAGCCTCTATTCTCTTATACCATGATTCATTAAAAGAACAAAGGTAAATAAGAACAGCTGTATAAAACCACTAATATTCGGTAACGAATGGCTTTCGGTGTCGTAGCGGGTGTTTGGGCAACAAACACCGTAGTTGATAGCTTGTGGCATATGGCGTGTTACATATGGACTTATGCTTAGGGCAGGGAACTCTATGGTATCGAATTATGAAGCCGATCGTCCACCGACAACTAAACTTAGTTTAGCTCAACTCACATAGTTGAGCCAGTTTTTCATGCATTTCCATCACAAACTATGCCAGCTAAGCTACGTATTAACGATACACTAGCTTAACTATGCGAGCTAAGCTAAGCTAATTTAGTTTAGTTGGCAGTGGCCGATCGGTTTATGTATTGAGAAGTTCTTGACGAGTTCTGAGGATGTATTTTCGACTTTTGAGTTACATTCTCTATTCAAAAATTGACTTTAAAAACAAGTTTGCAATGAAAATATTTTTTTCAATACATATACGAGTACTCGCATTACGATTAGGTTCGATATGGCATGTATAGTATATAAACCGCATGCTTTTTTTTTAATTTATCACACCAAGGGCTTTTTTTCGTTCCTATTTCGTCAAGGTCAAGGGTGTTTTTTTTTTAAAAGCAAAGTTGCGGATATTTTTAAGATTATAAAATTTAATAAAAATTTAAATTGTGTTTTTGAACAGAATATAATAAATAAACCTGATTACTTACACAATAATTTGTTAGTATCAACAAATTAACATTGATATGCGTTCTAAATTCAAAAAATATTTAAATTTCTATTTTTATTAATATTAGGATGTATAACGGTTTGATACCTTTGCTTCTCCTTCAACCTGCAAAGGTTTATGTACTTGTGTTATTTGTGAAAAAAAAAAGTTGGATTTAAGATTTGAAGAGAATTCTTTAGATGCTACGCCGTTGCCGCCAGATATTGTGATTAATGTAAAAAAAAAATACATGTGATAGCCTGCTGCCGCAACTTTGAAAAATTTTCTTTAGTACAAAATGAACAAAAATGCGAAGTAATTTTCAGAAACAGTATTTCTTCATAAGTGTATTGAAAAACGTCGTTTGATACACGTGAAAATTTGTCACTGAAGCCCTCGGCTCCATAACACACTCGCCTTGGGCTCGTGCGAATTTCACCTCGGTCCCAATGACAAACTTTCTGTTTTTGTACCAAAATGTACTATTTCATAGCAAGCCTTTAAGGGACGTTATATACTTTTGTATATTATTAATTCTCATCAAGACCAGTCCAAACGACGATGTGGTTATCTTATTGCGTTTATTACCGAGTTTCTATGGCCACCTTCCGCCTCCATCATCAGATAAGCTCCATGTCATCATAATATTGTATTGTCACACGATTTACACAAGTATGCAAATTTCAGTTCAATCGGTAACCGGGAAGCGGATCAAATTTAATTTGCAAGACTTGAAACTAAAATAAAGCTTGTAATGTGTAAAAATACAATTTACGACTGTTGACTTGATGGTACGGTTGGGTTGCGAGTTCGATCCCCGCACGGAATAAATATTTGTAAAGCCTACAGAAAGGTATTTCGGGACTGGGTGTCTTGTGTATGTGAGTTTACATGTTTGTGAGTGCACCCATGATCCAAGAGTAATTTCTACTGTGGGGTGACGTTTAAAAATTTTTTTTCGAAAACACAGGTTGGGTTTTCAGGTTGACTAGTAGAAAATGCTTAAGGCATTAAGTCCGCCTCTGTACATAAATGTGCAAGAAGTATTAAATAAATAAATAAACAACTCAATGTTGTTTTTCTTTTCTTTTACAATTATTTTTAAAATTGAAATCCTTTTCTACCAACCCTTTAAAATTATACATATCATTTGCGTAATCAGACCGTACGTTATTGAGCAGGATTAGAACCAGTTTTCAATGAAAATATTTTTTTCATAGCAAGCTTTTAAGCGCCATCTAAATCAAAACTAAAATATATTGGCAACTTTGAAAATTTTTCTTTAGTACAAAATGAACAAAAATGCGTAGTAATTTTCAGAGACAGTATTTCTTCGTAAGTGTTTTGAAAAACGTCGCTTGATACACGTGCAAATTTGTCACTGAAGCCCTCGGCTCCATAACATACAACCTGTATAATTAATACTCATCAAGACCACTCCAATAAGCTCAAACACGAAAGGATCATCTTGTTGCTCCAATTAACAAGTTCCTTTAAACATCTTCCAGCTTCATCATCAGAGCCTGGTTACCAACTAGCACCAAACTAATCGGCAACGCTGAACACGGGTGAGTTTTAGTCAGTACAACTTTAACACTCTCTCTCGCGGCACCTAGAGCAGGAGAAATAGAGTCTAATATTAAGCAGTAGGATTGTGAAGCAGAAACGAGTCGTTCAGAAGTACCTGCGGTTAAAAGGGGGACTTGAAACGATGGTGAAATCTCAAAAAGTGTTCTCTAGTAATATTTTAATTTAATAGCCTATAAAATTCTCAATGAAATGTCAACAATGATATTTCATGATATTTTATTAATATTGCTTTTCTGGCAATTTGAAAATTGATTTTAACGTTGTTATTAAAGTTTTAATGGCTCTAGGTACCTGGGTAGCTCTCCCGCCATAATCGTTATGAATAATTTTAAGGGTTCGTTGGAAATGTAGCTTGGACTTTTTAAAACGAAAATTTTCCCTCCTCTAGGAATTACTCCTGTGTCGTCGCGGATGCGTTCACAAACAAGTAAACTCACAAACACAAGTCGTTGTTGGAAAGAGAGAGAATGCATGTCATTGTTACATAATTCTTCTTCGGCGGCGGTAGCATGGCGCACACCACCCGCAAGATAGAGTCTTGCCGGTTTCCTCACTATGTTTTCCTTCTCGTTTTGAGAGCAGTGGTAATGATATAAATTACACAAAGTAATGCGCCTGGCTGGGTTTGAACCCGCGACTTACAACTCGTAAGTCGGGGCTGTTATCACTCGGCCACCACTGATCAATAAAAAAACAAACTGCTTCATCTATACTATAATATTATAAGGTCAAAGAGTTTGTTGTTGGTTTGAATGCACCATTCTCTGAAATTATCAGTCGATTGTAATAAAATTAAATATCCAGAGATTATTTGTAAAATATATTTTTCGCGATGCAACCCAAAGACTTGAGTGAAACCGCGTGGGAAATCTAATGAAAAATATTGGGGTTACTATGCTGCTAGCTGACTCCAACATAGTCGGGAAAAGGCAGATTGATTTTATAGATTTTTTATCAGATGGATTGCTTGTTTGTCTAGTTATCAACATTAATATTATAGTGGTATGGTTTATAAGTTGCTTTGTAGGAAGTAATCCGAACTATACTGGACCGATGTTGAAAATTCTTTCACTAGGAGAAAGCTACATTATTCTTGGACTTGCCTCAGCTTTGCAAGGGTGCAACGGTGATATTAGATATAATATTATGCATGTATTATACATAACGGGAAATCGGGAGCTGTTGCATCTGATTGCTGATTCGTGACTTCGTCAGTGCGGTAATCCTTAGTAGGCGTTGAACTTCAGGAAACTTTGAAATTAATACACTATAGCGATGACTGTTCTACTTTAAGTATACAGACACCTAAATTACGTAAACAATAGACAATTACAATAATAATTAGCGATTTAGAGCCAATGGGTTTGCGAGTGCTCAAAACACGCAACGGTTGTCAACTACCTTACGAAAAATTTACATCACGTTCGCCTGTCATAACAGACGCAACTCCATTCGGTGTTACCCGCTCTTAATTAAAATTGCCAGTATCTCAAAATCAAATCGACTAATCGCTAAAAATAACAAAATAATGACCAATGATTAAAAAAAGTAACAAAACAAATTACGATTCTCCAAATTAACCGATTTTCATTATTTAATAATGTCACGCGCCGTCATACATATAAACTCCTCTTGAATCACTCTATCTATTAAAAAAAAACCTCAACAAAAGCCGTTGCGTAGTTTTAAAGATCTAAGCATACATAGGGATAGACAGCGGGAAGCGACTTTGTTTTGTAATATAGTGTGACATAGGGTATATTTCGTTATGATTAATACATTTTAATACGGCAAAAACGTATGACGCCCAGCGAAGTAGGCACGTGTCAGCTATTATAACATAAAAGTGTTTGTGTCACGATGAAATGACCAAATGTATGTTTTTTTTTTCATTTCCACGAAGAAATATTGACAGCATATAAATTACTATGTGCCTCTTGAGACGATATGTTCTTACGAAAGTCGTATATAATGTCCTGTGACATCTGGCAGTTAGGTTAGTTAAGGTAGGCCAGTAGTTCATATAAATATAGGCTGACACGAATATAGGTCGGACTTACACAAAGTTTCGTTACTGGCAAGCAGTACCTATACCTTTTTTTACATGCTAAAAGATGTACTGTAAGTAAAGGCAGGATCAATTTAATTATTTTGCATAAACTGTATCAGTTTTCAGTACAAAAAAATAATAAAAATGTTATGTTGATGTCTAGGTACCTACCTAATTACCTTACAAAAATTAAAGCGTCCTATATCTATCTGTGTAATTCGAGATAAAACTTATGATAAGTCGAATTCTAAATTTAAAAAAAAAAAAATAATCCTAAATTCTAAGTCTTCAAATTTTATATTCAGGTATCGGGCAGTATCGGGGCTCACCTTTATTTGACACTATACTTCCATAAACAATCTGGAAAGCATTTTGACCACGCATTATCTATAAAGGAACGATGCCATAAACTTTATCTATAAGTTTATAAAAGGATAAACTGTATGATTGACATTTCAACACACGGCGAAACTGTAAATAAGAATGTAAAATGCACAAGGCTTCATTTTATGACGTGGCGTTGGCGAGCACTAAGAAGCGGTTTTTGGAAATTCAATATTCAAGGGGCTGAAAAGGGTGAATTTCGTTTATAAGCACATTCTCATCTTGTGTGCCAATATATTTGCTTAAAAGTTTCATTTTTTCTAACACTGCGTCTTTATGTACGTGGTCGCCACTACAGAACCTGTCGTCCCTATCCACCATCTGTTCTACGAGCAATGTGCTCTGTCCACTGCCACTCTCCCAGTGAATACGATGGAGGCGAGACGCATACGACCGTTCCATTGTGACGACACCTGGGGAGGCCGATGTAAAACAGTGAACGTCTTTCGGCTAAAATGATGATGACTGTCATCATTTGTTTTCACAACTTCCCTCAATCAACAATTTAAGTGCTTCAAAGGTTCTGTGGAAATAAGAAACAAATAACCAAATAATAAACCAAAAAAGCCAACCAATAAACCAACCAACCAACCAAACCAACCCAACCAACCAATAAACCACCAAATCAATAAACCAACCAACCAATAAACCAATAATCAAAATTAAATATAAATACTGCTATTGTTAGTTTTTTGTAACTACCCTCCAAATACGGGATAAGGGGGTTAGTTTTCAAGATAACATTCTATTCTAGCAAAGTCGCTGGCAAAGTCCAGTTTTTTCGATTATTATCGTCCGGTGCATAGACACAGATAATGGACTGAGTAAAACCATCATCTTTCTATCCTTGTCTTACATCATTTCGGATCGGATCAATAATTTTATTCTCTCATTCTATCCTCTTAACCGTTACTCTATCACTGACTCCCTTTTCTTTCATATCACTCCTCACACAAATCACCCCCATTTTTTTGGTCTTCCACTCCTGGTCCTTCCATCCATGGACTGAGCAACAGGCTCATAAAAATGCTCAATAGCTGTCTCGATAGGGCATGATCACGTCACGGGCTTGTAGTGTCACCTTGACGCTACAAGCCCGTGATGTGATTCGAAGAAAAAACGAAAGGGTTTTTCCAACGCTGCGGTTAGCAGATACGTGGTTGCTACATCACAAACTTTTGTCCTCATCGACCATGTAGTCTACGAGCAAAGTGCCCTGCCCACTGCCACTTAAGTTTGGTAATTCTTCTTTATAGGTAAATTTGATTCACTTCATATTGGCAAAGGAAAGCTTAGTTCATTCTCTATGTTTACGCTGTGACGTCGACACTGACAGTTCGTCCCCCACGCGGTTCACGGCACTTTATATCATACTGTCCTCGTAAACTGTGCACAGACACAACCGTTAACTGCGTAATGGAAGGAGTTTAGACTGTTTGCTGTCTGATAACGTTTACTGAGAAAATATAAAACGGCTACTTGTAAAAGCAATATAGCCCAGCAGTTAAAAAAGTTAAAGGCGAGGCTTCTGTCAGAAACTCACAGCAATATCTAACTCTGTTCAAATGAAAATTGATATAGTATAATGATCTTATTTCGATTCATTAATGGTTTAGAAAAATATTATTATTTGAGTACTAATTTATTTTGTTAAAGTTTATTAAAATATCATTTAGACTAAAAATAAATATGGCTCATAGAGCGCTTGTTTCAGAAATTTTAACTTAAATTGAAAAAACGAAAAGAAAGATGTACAAAAAAGTTGCAAAGCAATAGATTATTTATTGCTTTGACTTTATTTATTATGTAAATGTATACTAAAGAGTATATATAGGGTGACTGGTAATTACCAGTCACCAATACCAGTCACCAGTCACTAATTATAATTAGTGACCGATAGTTAAACACATGATTGTAGTCATGATAACAAGCAACTTTTGCTAAAAACTGCTTTGAAAATATTTTAATTGTGTATTAAAATATGTAATTACATACGTTATTTTCGGTACTATATTTAATAGTACCAAAATATAAAACCGAATAAAGCTTTATCTATATTTCGGATTTTCCGCCTGTGGCCGATCGACGAGTGTTTGTTTGTTCGAGCAAAAGTTCCACACTTTGACCACAAAAACATACTTCTGTCTAGTTTATTGTGGTTGATAGAAGTTCTTTTGTTGTTATCAGTATTCGTTTGCGACTTTGTAAGTGAGAAGGTGAACAACTGAACATACTCGTATATATCTAACTTGATTGTTCACTCACGAACTTTAGTTTTAGTACTTTGATATTTAGAGATCACAATATACGCCTGCGAATGAAACTATGTACGTAATTGTAGTGTTTCTGGTACAACTAGGGTTGACATAATTACCAAGGCTCGTGTCAGGACGCACAGAGAAAAAAAAGATGCGTGAATATTTTATTTATTAAAAGAATACAATTTCTATGTTTTTGTTTTGAGGTGAGAAATCATATAATAACTTCTCATGCTCTAGGGCAGAGCGAGAGGGCGTGTCAGACTTTTACTGTCTAAAACTTCAGTTCGGTTACGTTACTTTAGTTGCCTTACGTCCACGAGGACCACGGGATTCCTTTCCATTTCTTCCTCATGGTCCCAATAGGCTTCAACCCCGATGGGGCTCTAACCTGGCAATTCCCGCGTATTCGGATTGCGTGACAGTGTGATAAAACGGTTAGTAATACCAGGCCACTTGTAATTATTTTGAAAACTTTGCTAATTTAAATTCCATTGTCAAAAATATCATTGTTCGAATTTTGAATTTCCCTCCTTATTTTTTCGAGAGCAAAATCAAACTATCGTTTCTCATTTAAAAATGGATCTGCATCGAGAAAACATTTTCGTGCGATGTTTTTCTTCGATTTTATATGTGGCCTGAAACCTGATGAGTCATTTGATCGACTTCGAATTCCTTTTATGGATGAAGGACCTTCAAAAGCAACCATCTACTGCTGGTATAGCGAGTTCAAGCACGGTTTCCTTACTTTAGGGGATGAACAAAGGAGTGGTCGTCCTACGACGGCTGTCACGGAAGAAAGTGCGCTGGCATTAAAAAAAAATGAAGAATACAGGCGAATTACATACGAAGAGATTCAGCATACACTGCAGATTGGTTCGTTCACAAGATTCTACACGAGCACCTTCGTGTGAGGAGGATAGTTTGCCGCTGGGTGCCGCACAACCTCGCCGAAGCTCAGAAGCAGGCCCGTGTGGAGTGGTGCCGTGACTTGATTAAAAAATTTGAAGCAGGCTTGTCTCGACGCCTTTAAGATATTGTGACAGGTGACGAATCCTGAATCAATACGATCCAGAAACAAAGCGTCAGTTGACAATTTGGCTGTTTCAAAAAGAACCAACGCCTACTGAGAAGTGATCAAGAAGCGCAGAGAAAATTGTTTTTTTTTTTTTTTTTTAATTTTTTAGAAAATTGATTTGATTGCTAGTTTCTACACTTTGACGAGGTATCTGATTTCAATTCCATTACGAGACCGAAGCAGCATCAACACCGAATGCTATACCTCAAAATGTCTGCCAGAAGTTTGTCTGCAATGAGCAACAAGCGACCTAACACTGGGCTCTGCGGGGTGCTGCTACAGCATGACAACGCGCCCGCGCACTCAGCGCTCAAATCGAGGGATTTCCTGGACACCACAACGGTTAAAGTCTTGGGGCACCCTCTTTACAGTCCTGATCTGGCACCGTGTGACTTCTTTTTATTCCCTTAAAAAAAAAATCTGCTGAAAGGGATACTGTTTTCATTGCTGGAAGACGCGCTAGCAGCGTTCGAGAAGAGGTGTCTGCGGCAAACTGGAAAAAATGTTTCGAAAATTGGTTCAGACACATGAAACTTTGCATAGAGGCTGGTGGAGAGTTCTCTGAAAAGATTTAATAAAAATATTTTAATAATAATATAATATCACACACACTATCACACAACGTCGTCTAGTCCCAAGTTAAGCAGAGCTTGTGTTATGGGTACTAGACAACTGATAAACACACTTATATATTTCTAAATACATACATATTATAGATAAATTATACCCAGACATAGAACAAATGATCGTGCTCATCACACAAACATTTGTCCTGGGTGGGAATCGAACCCACGACCTCCGGCATAGCAGTCAGGTCCACTAACCATTAGACCAACAGGCCAGTCAAGATTTTATCCATAGAAGTTAGTTTTTTAGTTACTCAAAACTTTTTGAGTGTTCCACGCCAGACATCGGGATACAGGGCCTAATGACGGTGACACTCCCGATATATCGGGACGAATGCAAGCGTAGGCCCGACGAGCGCTTTCATAAAAACCAATCGTCGCACCAATACCAATCGGAATGGATTACATTCAACACTCGATCCCAGTCATTTTAACCATGAAACGAACAACTTGGTAAATGCATTTAACACGAGCGCGTTCAAATATCGATATTCAAAATTCAATTTACAGCCGTTATAAATTAAAGATCGGTTATAAATTGAACCAAAATGTCGATCGACCTTCAATGTGCAGTAACAGATCTTCAGGTTAGAAGCGGAGGGCTGCGCGTAACCATAGCATCGGGTTCAACTTATTTTCCGCGTACTATACCGATTTTTTTAATTGCTGAACTAAAAGCTACAGAGTCTATTCTGTAAAAATATCACCGTGAAAAACACAGGTAAATTAAACAGTATTTATTTGTGTTGAAAGCGTATAGTGAAGTTTTATAATTTTGAAATGTAAGGTGAGGTGTACCTTATGCTTGATTTTTCAACTTTTGTACCTTATGCTTGATTTTTCAACCTTGGTACCTTCAACTTTTGTACCATATGCTTGATTTTTCAGCCTTGGTACCTTATGCTTGATTTTTTCGACCTTTTTACCTTATGCTTGATTTTCAACTTTTGTACCTTATGCTTGATTTTTCAACCTTGGTACCTTCAACTTTTGTACCTTATGCTTGATTTTTCAACCTTGGTACCTTATGCTTGATTTTTTCGACCTTTTTACCTTATGCTTGATTTTCCGACTTTTGTACCTTATGCTTGATTTTTTGACCTTTGTACCTTATGCTTGATTTTTCGACCTTTGTACTATAAGCTTGATTTTTCGAAAGAATTGCCGCCGTCCTGGAACACAAAGAGTAACTGAAGTACGCAGGTGGGTTTGGGTGGGACAGTAAAAGACTGAAAGTCTCTCGCTCCCTACAAACCAAAGCGGAAGGAGGTATTTTGATAAATTTTGTTAAAACCGTACATTAGCTGTCAAATCTCACTATGGAAAATTAGGTGCAGTGAACTGTCAAAACTGGGGATTAATATTACGCTTCATCTCAATTTGTGAGAGATGTTTGCAGAATAGCTCTATAGTAAACATTATACAAGAAAAGGTCTTACTATGATGTGTTAAAATGCCAGTCATGCGAGCGTGTAAAAGAGATGGAGCTATACACACCATGAGCGAGAGTAAAATGTATCGAATGAGCTCGCGGTAGGCACTATTAAAAGTAGTCTCTTTAAACGTTGAATTTGACAAAGAGAACATCTCTTTTGAATCAGACTCGAAATTAATTAGTACCAATCCTTTTTGGTCTGTAATCTGTATTTGATAAACTTAATTAAAGTTTGCTGTTTGGCAATACGTGTTATATTCCATGATTACGTTCGCAGCTGTTCGCAAATATAAGAGGTATAAAAACAATGGGTTAGAAATCCAAAGCGTCTTTCTTTTCTTACTGTAGGTACGTGAATTTACAGGCGAAGAATAATCACTTGTTTATGAAAATTCGTTTTTTTTTTTATTCTACATATACAAAGGGCCTGTGGGCTTACTAAAACTGGACATCTCCAGTTTCTGTAAAAAAGGCCGCTGTTGAATTGAAATTGGGCAATTGAATTTTCTTTACTTGACCATTACATGTTAGCTGTATAGACTTTTAAAGAGTTTCACCTCTGAGTTTGTTTCGATGTTTCTTCTCAGGATAGTCAGCTAGGAAACACCGGCCTCATCTAGTTTAAACTGACGAAAAAATTGACGTGTAAAAGGGTTTTTAAAAAACCTATTTGGAAAATAAATATCATTTATCTAGTTTTTATAAAAAGGAACATTGAATTGGATTTTCTCCAATTTCTGTGAAAAGTAACCCTGTTTATAGAATTAGATTTTTTTACAGATTCTGTAAAACAAACTTGGTATCATATTGCTGCGTCATGCCTATCTGTAAAGGTACAATTATGTTCTGAACCAAAATGAAAGTAAGCTCGTTTTCAATGTTCAGAATAATAATGTTTCGAAAAATATGTAATTGAAGGTAACTAGTCAATTTGAATGAAAAAATGAATGAATGTGAGAGTTGATTTTACTTTTCGTTTACTGCAAAAAAATAATGATTTATTGGTATGGTAAAATTAAATGTAAAACTTTAAAAAATCACTAGGTAGGTAATCTATTTAAAAATAAAATTTTATCCGAACTAACTAGGCCATAAGCCAGTAATGGCTTTTGTGGTTTTTAGTATAAAAATGTGATGTATACTGCGATGTTTACCATAAAAAAAGTTTAATATTAAGCACTGAGCACTAAACTAACTTTTCTAACCTAGTTTGGTGAAAATTACTTTGGATGACAGTTTATCAATAGATTACTCAAATATTAAAAACGTTAGTAAAGTCGCGTTATTTTTTGTGTTACCTAATTGTTGTGTTCATGCCTTATGCTGTACCAAATAAATTCTTTTTATTTCTTTCTTTTCTTTCAAAGCCAAGCGTTTAATAAAAGATTGAGATTAACATAGAGAAGTTTCAACAACGACAATGGACAGAACATTTTAATTGAAACATTTTAAGGATTTAAATACGCCTAAGTAAGCTTAGTTACAAACGGCCTCCAAATTACTTTTGGAGACAAATAATTACTGAGGACTATTTTAGAGTTTGTTGACGCAAACGTCTTTTTTGCCCGACTGCACAAGTAGATAATGGAGGGTAATGTTTTTCGAGAGTTGTAAGTATGTCTAATTCTTTGGCACGCCCTGTTGTCAAAATGTCTGCGTGCTTAGGCATATAAAACCTTATTTTTATTATATGCGAAACCTGAAACTCCTGTCTAGTATTATTATGTAAAGAATCTATGTACAAAATTTCAAAATTGTATTATGGAAAATCAAAGTTATAAGCCAGTACCTGGTTGGCGACATAAATACTTTGTCACCGGGCCACCCGGGCGATTGAGAGGTTGTTTTGCTCCCGCTTCCAGCTGTGCGTTGACTCCTTATGCCCGCTATGACTTGCCGTGACCTGTTTTGTGGCGGTGGTGCCCAACTTGTGACATTTTTAAATATTTTTGGAAAAAAATATAATATGGTGTAAAAAATATTGTAATCGATTCAGTTACTGATTCTGAACAAACTATATTCAGGTTTCGCTATACTAATAATAATGTTGTATAGAGGGGGGGAGGAGAGTTCAAATATCGATCCATAATTAGCCGACATATCGGTGAACATACATAAAAAAAAATATATATATAGCCGAACATAGAACCTCCTCCTTTTCGAAGTCGATTAAAAAGATGGATAGATGACATTGACTTTTACCGGAGGGATTGACCCTCAATGGCTGAAGATGATGAGGGAGGTGTGTGGAAAATGGAGATTGAGGCCCAGCTGTGGGACATAATGGGCTAATTAGCTTAGATTAAGTAGTTCGGTCCGTACCTGTACAAGATTCGTGCGGAGACGACGCCCGGGTGTCGCCACTGTGCAGACCGCCCGGTGGACACGGTG
This sequence comes from Leucania comma, assembly GCA_958295575.1. NCBI lineage: Eukaryota > Metazoa > Arthropoda > Insecta > Lepidoptera > Noctuidae > Leucania > Leucania comma. The sequence goes on along the minus strand of OY282480.1, from coordinate 10,670,636 downwards.
GAGCACACAGTCGAGGTGTGCCCCGCTTGGGAAGAGCAGCGCCGTGTCCTCGTGGGGGCGATCGGCGGCGATCTCTCGCGCCGGGGCTTGGTTCAAGCCATGCTCCGGAGCGAGGAGGAGTGGCAGGCGGTCGCCTCCTTCTGCGAAGCAGTAATGCTAGTAAAGGAGGAGGCCGACCGCCTTAGGCAAAGGCGGACACGCCGCCGCCGCCGCCGGGTTTCCGATCCCAATTTCCGGCCACCGTAGGCGCGGGCTCGCGGACGGTGGGCAATGGGTAGCTCGCTGTCCGTCCGTCCGGTAACAGACCGGTCCGAGCTCAGGTCGTCTACGGCGCGCACCGTTCCCGCGCGCCTCAAGGAGTTGTCAGCAAACTGTAGGGGTCCAGCAGGGCCGAAGCCTACTGGGGCCAAAGGTTATGTGAGACTGTCACCAAAGGCCCCAGGATAAAGGCAAGGAATGGAAAGGTAGGTTTTTAGTCAGTAAAAGTCTGACACTGTTTCCCGCCCCACCCAAGGGCGGGATTCGTCATTGGATGATTTTACCTACCCAAAAAAAAAAAAAAAAGCTTAAATTAAGTGTAAAAAAGTCACAGGCAACTTCTAAATTAATAAACATTATATTATTTTAATCTTGGGGTTCCAAAAAATAGTTTGATGAAATTAAACAACACTCATAATGTTAAAACAAAAATCACAGTTCAATTGATGACTTGTCTTTTATACCCCAAAAAGTATTAAAATAAAATATTTTTACTCTTGCCTTGGCCATATTGCCATACCCAGTAGGTATAATAAATGTCAATTGATACAAAGTTAAAAATTGTTAATTAAATCGGCCATTACTTTGCTAAATACCTAATAATTCTAAAACTCTATCATTAAGTGATATTAATAATTTATAACTAATGTAATAATTCATAACTATTGTAAAGCGTGTGCGTGTGTTCTTATGTTTTTTAATAGCAAATCTCATTCTATACACTATTGTCAGCGATTTGATTCAAACTTCAGTGAAACTTTTAACGTGTAATCTGTTGTAATGACATGTTCTTTTAGTTTCTTATTTATAACATTGTAATATGGCAATATTCACGAATATAAAACACCATAAATCGTTGGTGTAAATTCAGTTCGATAACTAATGCATACGCCCATACAAAAATTGGCCATGTCTTTTTACTATTTTTTGGGTCTGAATTCTTAAAATAATACAGTCTTACCTGCTCTGGGTACAGTGAGAAAAAGGGTCAGACTTCTTCTGACTATACTACTTTTTCGTACAAACTTGCAGGCCTGGAAACGAATTACACTTAAGATCTTTGATGCAAGATATTACTCGATGATGTCTATTGTTGGATGTGAAATATAGATTTTACGCAACATTACGAGTATATTTTTTGGAGAATAGAATATGATTGTGAATAAACTTCAGAAATTCTCAGTTCAGATAAAGTTATTCGACAAGGGAGAAGAAACTCTTACCGTTCCGAGTTTCTTATAGTTGCCAAGTCGTTCAACTCAAAGTGGGTCTCTGCGCAGTGTCGATATAACAGCGGTGCGTGCAGGTGTGAACGTGGCTTATCAATTAGGCGAAAACTTGAAACTTCGTAACCTTGTCGAGGTTCAATACACGCACAAAATTGAAACGTAAATGAGGCCCTATGGGTGTTTTTATTATAGTGCAGATTTCATCAAGCATGCGGATTTGCTCCGCATGCGTAGTGTCCGCAAATGTCCTTTTAATACAAGTGTTTATTGTAATTGCGTACAATACGGACGTGGGACGCGTTTTCTTGGCTTTTGAAATTTTTTGATTTTTTTTTTGTCGGTGGGAAATCATCCAATGACATCTCCGCGCGCTTGGCCAGGGCGGGAGATAGTGTCGGACCTTTACTGACTAAAACCCACCGTATTTAGTTGCCATTTGTTTTGCTGATATCTCTCTGAGGCACGCGTGGAACATAATGCACCGTCAATCGGGCTTAGTCCTTCCCGAACGGATATTCCTCGTCGTCTACAAGCCTGGTTACTGCGGCCCTGGAATATATAAGGTCGTGTTGTTATAAACGTGTTGATCGTGTAAAACAAACTCACACTAGGCACACTGAAAGTCCGCGTGTGGAATAATTCAGTAAAAAGTCTGACACTCTCTCTTTTGCTCCACCCAGAACAGGAAGAGCAGAAAGAGTTATTTGATGATTTTCCAATTAAAAAATAAAATTAACACGTGGACATATTTTTTTAGGTGGGAATCACCCGATGACATCGCTCGCCCTTGGGCGGAGTGGGTTAATGTCAGACTTTTACTGATTAAAACCCACTCCTGTTGCTGCTTTGCCTTCATTCCGGGGCCCTAGGATTCTCTTTCGCACAACCCATGGCTCAAGTAGGTTTCGACTCTGCTGGGACCCAGTTCAGTACAGTTGATACAACAACTTTTCGAACTTAGCGTCAATTTGTTGAATCATAATTTTATTTGCCTTTCATAACTTCGGGCTTGCACGATAGGTAAAAGAAAGTTTGAAAGATTTTATTAAATCTTTTCACATTATGGGTATCAAAAGAGTAACTTTTTTGTGGAAATGTTTAGAATTCCAACAGTTGTCTGTTACAGTTGTTTTGAAAATTTTCTTTGAGGTTTGTTAGAAGTAAATATTTTACCACAAACGCCAAGAAATGTTTTATTTATTTAGAGTCTTTAGTCAACTGGACCCGCTTATAACTGGACCCGCGGGTCCACTTTTCCACATAATTCATTTTGCACTTTACGGACATCGAAAAAAGGCATCACGCCATTCAGTAAGGACCAGGCACTAGTCTCTTCCTGTGGATGTCGAAGAGGTGATTAAGGTTCACACCAAAGAATGGGTTGGGCAGCAACATTCTCTGAGCATTGCAACAATCATACTGCGATCGCCAACCCGCATGCAAAGTGTGGCGATGCCAACCGGAGAGGTCGCCATCGTCAAAATGCAAAGCACAACCTTGGTGACACTTGGGGAGACCTATGTTCAACAGTGGACGTCTTTCGGCTGAAATGATAATGTTGATAAGGAATGTGAATCGACGCGCCACACGTTGTGCCACACGCGACACAAATATATGTCAGCGAAATGGACAGGGCTCACTAGGGCCGATGTCTGCTAAGGCTGCGAGATTGTTCAAAAGAGTTACCAGGTCCTGGAACGCTAAGGGCACCTGATTGAGCACAGTTGGATTTTAGTCAGTAAACCTCGCTCGCACTGGCTTTACCCAGAGCAGGAGGAGTTCACCACAAAAAAAGATTGCTGTACAACATGGCAAAATCTCCAGCAAAGTGTACCCAAAAGGTACACTTTCAGTCGACAGCGATATGGATTTATATCGAACAATACGGCATGACCGGGGAGAGTTAAGGCAAAAGATCGATAGCTTTCGAGTGCGGTCTAGTCGCAACAACGTTTTAAGTGTGATAGCTAGTAGAGTGGTACCTGTACATGAATCCTTGTTTTAGTACTTACATGAGTATTGATACCTCGATTCATGGGTAGGGCAGGGGGCGAGAAGATTAAGGTTATATTACTATTAACATTAGTTATCAGTTTTTGTACTACTAACAAATTGGATCCTACTTATCTTGAATAAACGTATTATTATTACTATTTACGTGTTTGTGAGGCACGGGGAAGTCACACCACTGACTTATGAACTCCGGGATGTTTCAGAAAAAAATCTGATGGAAAATAAACCCGAGAATCAAAACCAGGACCTCAAGCTTAGCAGTTGTTCTTTGTGACATCTACGCCGGGGAGGTAGACAACTCCTATTTCTACTAATTCACCGATCCATAGTAACCTAAGTGTTCAGTGGTCTGAATTTCGCTGGAAATTCAGAATTATTTTAAAATTCTGCGCAGAATTTAATTTTGAAATTCCAAAGCCAATAAGCAATAGACGTTTTAGTAATGTAAGCTGGATATTGCGATCAATAGAGACGAATATTGGCTTGATACGGTTGGGTAAAATTGGGTGAAACTGCCAATAACCTCAAACTGTTATAGCTTACCTGAATATCGTGAGATTTTTTTTGTGCATTGTATTTATTTTTACACTGGCTGGCTTTTAGCCCGTGATTACTCGTATATCCGCATCGATTTCATATTTTTATATTCAGAAGTTTTAATCCACATTTGTACAAGTCGCTACCAAATTAATTGATTGTCTTGCCTTTGGGGTCGAGGGTCCCTTTGGACCTGGATCGCGGTTCCATCTTCCTATAAAAGAAAAAAAATTGAAGCACGCGTCATGTTCGTGAACGGGCGCCTTCAGTTGCGACTGGTCATCTCTTAGCTGCCAGTGGCTTAATTCAATTTCTATTTTTGATTATTTTTTTATTTTTTATTCATTACTTCTCAACATTGTGCTCACATAACAGAAGCGACAAGAAATATGTAACCAAGATTAATATAACTCAGATTAATTATGGTTTAAAAAGAGTGTCCATGGAGTTTCTTGTACGTTCTTCTCCATAGAGATCTACGCTTTGGAACGTGCAATTTAGCTTCAATTTTTTTTTGACTGACTGTCATTTTGACTATTCAAAAGTGCCTGTAAATGGTCTATTTGGAATAAATGAGTTTCGAGTTTGAGTATTGGGTCTATGTATTCAAGTCACACATTCTTTGAAAACAAAGTAAGACCAAGTATGTCGGGGCCTACATAGGTTTAACTCAAACACGAACGTGGAACAATTTGAATAATTGAACATAGTTTCAAATGAAAATCTCATTTCGGTTCGATTTCCAATAGTTAAGTGTCGTCAGTATTTGTGTTAGGTATGTTAGTTAGAGTGAGGAACACCACACTGCGCCAAAAGACTGAGATCAAGCTGCCAGGCTAAAATGGGATTGGGTTGGTCACATCACCTGCATGCACACTGACTGTTGGGCAAGAGTCTCCACAAAGTAGGTACCTGAAGTTGGACGACGCCGCCGAAGTCAACCTGGGAAGAGGTGGCGAGATGACCTAGACGTCTATCGCAAGGGCTGGTTCGAAGTACCTCGAGAAAAGAGTACTAGGAAGAAGTTGGGTGAAGGCTTTGGCCCAGCAGTGGGAAAGTATAGGCTAAATAAAAAAAATGTTAGTTTAACCAGCCACTTTAAAGGACCACCATGGCCCTGGATTGCAAGAGTCAACTAAAGGAATACATGTGGGTTTTAGTCAATGAAAGTCTGACAGTCTCTTGCTTGCCCAGAATGGAGAAATTATTTGAAAATTTCTTACCTGCATATTAGTCTAGTTCTAGTTATAAGACGCTTTTTATTTTAGCACTCTATGGTGCTGGTGTATTTCCTATAGCTTCGACCATTGATTTCTTATCTACAATACCACTTGGTACTTACCATAAGCCCAATAATGTTTTCTTTATTCAAGTTGTATTGCAGATTTGCAAAATTATAACAATGAATGTGAACCTTAAAACAGTGCAAAAACAGCCCGTTTTCCAGCTAGTGTGTTGAACAATTAAGTTTTTCTAAACATCACCATATACAACCGTTTGATGTTTGTTTGTTGAACTACCAGCGTATCGTTTTTCCTTCTCTTATTGGACTTGTTTACGGAGACGCGGCGCGTTTGGCAGTCCGTCGTACATTGCCATAATATATGTTTGTGCTTGCGCGAGCGATGACGCGGCCCACCGCTGCAATGTACGACGAACGCCTAACGCGCCGCGTCTCCGTAAACACGGCCTAAAGGTTGTCTGCTAAAAACGTATCGCTTTATTTATTATGTACTTTATAGTAGGTTATAAACAAGAAACCCCGACGCCCGGGTGTCACGAATGTGTGGTTCGCCCAGAGAACACGGCAGAGCATAATTACAGTAGAGGTGTGCCCCGCTTGGGTAGAACACCGCCGTGTTCTTGTGGGGGCGATTGGGAGCAACGACTTTTCGCGCCGGGCCCTGGTACAGGCCATGGTCCGGAGCGAGGAGGAACGGTAGACTGTCGCCTCTTTCTATTAAGTAGTAATGTTAGCGAAGGAAGCACCCGCACTCGCGAGGGAACGGCCTGATCCCGATTTCCAGCCACTGTTGGCGTGGGCTTGCGGACGGCGAGTAATAGATAACTCGCCGTCCAGCCGTCCGGTAACCGTCCGGACCGAGTCCAAGTCGCCGACGGCACGAAGTGTTCCACATGTACCTTACGGAGATGTTAGCAAAAACGTAGGGAGTGGGTTTTAGCCAGTAAAAGTCTGACACACTCTCCCGCTTCGACCTAGAGCGGAAGAAGTGAAGTGGTGATTTTCAAAAAAAAAAAAAACAGATACATGATATGAATGCTATTATAATAGATAGGTACATAAATACATACATACCAAATTACGCAATAAAAACAAATGGCGACTTTTGATAATCACAGATACAGGTAGTGTTCTATAACAAGTCGTTTGAATACAAACAATGATTGAGAGAATTTTATAGGATCTTGCAATGCACGGACGACCAGCCTGGGCAGTAAAGGATTTATTCAAACCTAAGCTTTTAGCGATAATACTACCCTTTGTTACACCATATTAATTTAATCTCATATTGTACCTGAGTCTATTATGGAGAAGAATAAAGAGTATTAGCAATCTATCTATTTCATAGCCATAACGAGTTTTTTTTATAGTACGTAAAATCATCCAATGACAAATCTCGCCCTTGGGCGGAGCGCGAAGTAGTGTCAGACTCTTACTGACTAAAAACCTACCCCGTTCCTTCGTTGCCTATCATGCCGGGGCTGAGTCTTCCTCTCAGAAAATGGCCCTTGATCCCAGCAGGCTTCGACCCTGCCTGCCTGCAGCTAACAGGCTGGGCCTCTACGGTTTGCTGACAGTTCCTTGAGGCGCGCGGGAACAGTACGCGCCGTTGACGACATGGGCTCGGTCCGGTCGGTTACCGGACGATCGGACAGCGTGCTACCCATTGCACGCCGTAGCCATAATGGGTGATTTTTATTACAACTTAGCTGTAGACTTTTCGGTGAATTCGTTCCTTTTCAAAACTATTCCCGTTTTTTAAGGATTAGAAAGTTCGACAGGTTCATTCATATGTATATTTATCTTAAGCAATTTCAGCTGTACTTTGTTTGTCTATATTGGAACTGATTCATACTCAGTTAAAGCTTTGAGAACGGGTACAGCTATACAAGAATTATTTTCTATGTGGTTAAAATAGGAACTAACACTGCCATCTTTTCTGACCTTAAATGCGTCCAAGTGAATGACTCGACGACCCAGAACCGAAATGTCTGGCGAAAAATGACGAAAAGAGCCGATCTCAAACAAAATGGGATTAGGCTAGGTAAGTAAAGAGTCTGGCATTGTTTTTTAAATTGGTTCTAATCTTCCATGATAATTACTCATTACCAACAGCAATGCGGCGGTTCTATTGCCAGCAAATCGATTCGATTACATTACGGGATATGATCAAGCCATTAATCATATCATATCTTAGACATTGGTAGCCCGCAATATATTGCAACATGAGTGCGAGTTGCTTTCAGATTTGAACGCGGCATATGCGTCTTAAGCGACATACAAATCATCGGTCGTAGAACTACATCTACTTAAAATTCGAAGTAAAATGTTACTCATGCCTATCTGTCTATCTCTACGTCACAGTGAGATAGCTCACGCGCCGTTATATAGTTATATTACTAGGGTATAGCTATATGCCGTGACATACACGGCTAAATTTTGATCGTTTTAATCCCGTGGAGGGTCGATCCGTTACATGAAACACTATCGATTTGTAATAATAAAATTAAAAAAAGTATTTTTTTTTAAACTAGAATTAATTTGCGCATGTACGAAATTAATTTCTTTAAGTAAACATCAGCTGAGCGAGTCCAATGACCTGTAAGTAGTTGTCGGTCGTTGCATACTAACGGAATTAATAACTGCCTTACCAGGCATATGGCTATGATACCTACGGATCTGGGAATATAATTATATCACGGTTACAACTATCTTACTATAGATATTCAGTACTTGGGTGTCATTACCAAACTTGCCATGTCTCTTGTCAACTTACAGCCTCTATAACATAATGACGGAACTTAAGTGAAATCATGTGAACTTGAGCTTAATGTGATGTTTTGGTATTGAGGTTAAAGACCAAGATAACTAAATAGCTGGTTGTCAATGGGACAGTGTTATCCTATTTCCTACTAATATTTATCTATATTGTAAGGTTCACTTCGTGGGATCATTTTCGATTTTATTTCTTTTTCGGCATTGTTGAGGGTCAGTTTATAGGTATGCGGAACAGATTGTAAAGTTCTGTAAACCTCCGTTGGAAAGGGAGGACCATAGATACCAGACGATATTTTCCATACTTATTACTTTGCACGCTCTAGTGGTAGTGGAGTTGGACCAGTATTCAGCCAAGAATTTTATCTTGAATATAAGCCTCCAACTTATATATGCTTGTCTACATCCATACGATAATAATACGAAGAACGTCTCAAACCATACTTAAATGCCTAATTTTGACAGTTTTACAGGCTAAAGTAGAGTTTGAGTAATTCTCAACTTCAAATGCTCAAATCAGAAATCGGGGGTTATACTCAAATAAAAAAAAGTGTTTCTTGTATTCAATATCAATGGACAATACAAAATATTACAACAAAATAATCCTTCTCTTTGTTCAATAATCAAATATATAAGTGAAAAATCAACTATAGAAAGTAACAGAAGAAGTACCAATAAAACTTTAAAGATTTGAAGCAATGGCTTTTAGCATTGTTTCCATATTTTAACAAATAGTTATTTTTAACGTAAATATAATGAACTTAGGTGTTTTAAATGTTGACCTATATACATAGGCATTATACAATGACTATCGATATTTTGAATCATTAGATACTTTTATCACTCGGCATTTCAATGTTAGACACTTTAAGCTTAGGTGTAACAATTTTCGATATTATGTTACGATCGATATTTAAATTTTCGATGTTTTGAACGTCGACATTTTATCTGTAGGTTTTATCTGTGTTTTTATGTAATACATTCTAATATAGTACCTGGTACATGAGATGGCGACAGATTTTCGACACGGGTTGCGTTCCACACCAAATGGCTTACCAATCTTCTAAGGCACCAACGTCACGCTATTTGGTCTCTTCCCATCCTATGTAGCAATAATGGGTACACATGACAGCTAACTTATAGACTTTCTAAAACTCCAATTTATTTATTTACATCACTACATGGGATAAAACAAAGTCGCTTCCCGGTGTCTGTCCCTATTTATGCTTAGATAATTAAAAATACGCAACGGATTTTGATGCGGTTTTTTTTTAAACAGATAGAGTGATTCTAGAGAAAGGTTTATTTATTTATTTATGTATTGTTGTTATTTTATTTGTAGTTGTTATAAAACCGTGTACTTACTTACTAATTGTAGTTGTTATAAAACCGTGTACATACTAGTTTGTCTTTTTAACGATAAAGCAATAACATTTCTTGGGTAGCTTAACAAATCGTTAGCAAGCTCACCGCAGACTCCGGCAGGGTTTTGTGCACACATGTCAAATGTCAGGCGGGCTTAGAGCGCACTCGACAACCGCACGGAATCCAACATACGCAGCTATTACTAACATTCTCGGTACTACATAGATAGATTATAATATTGTCTTGTCTTATGTAAAGTCTAATGCTGAGATATATCTAAAAGTAAGTAAGATTTATTATTTTTTGAGCTCTTACTAATTTGTTAATTAATTTGTTCCGTATGAGTTCGGATGTAAATAATGGCACCATCCCATCTCTTCCCGTGGGTGTCGTAAGAGGCGACTAACGGACATATCAGAGAATGGGCAGCAGCATTTTCTGTGGATTGTAACAACCACACTGCGATCGCCAAGCCTGCCAATCGTGGCGATTATGGCAAACCCCCACACTGGGGGAGGCCTATTTTTTCTTTCGGCTGAAATAATGATGATGATGAATTATCTTACCAATTTGTCTTAGTTTATTTGCAACAGAATATAACTACAACACAACTAAACATGATTAATCTTTTGAATACCGTAATTATAGACAATAGGTGCGCGAACGCCGGCGTTTGCTTGGGGCTTGAGTAAATAAAAACTTAACTAACTATAGATACTTTATACACATAGGTATAACAAAAACTCCTCAGCAAAATATGGTGAAAAAAAATTCCTCCGCATTGCTGACGACTGAAAATGTACCCAAAAGACTGGTGGTTTTGCCACGTTGTACGGCAACGCTTAATCTCTGACCGGGGTAAAAAGCCAGCCCTTGGGTCACGCGAAGTATCAACTGGGGATTTAGTTACAGACATACATTCTCATTTGATATCCTGCAATTCATAGAGTATTGTGATGGGAACGTGCCGAGATGAGATGAAACCAGGTAGGTAAGTATTAAAGGGTACCGCTTACTTCATTTGCGGCTTAAAGGATAAACAAGTATTAAAATTTAAATGGTGTGTATACATTTTTATAAAAATCTAGCGTCTGCACATTCAACAGAAAATATAAGTCTTCTAAATGCTTACGTTTTATTATTCCAGTATTCTTCTTATCAGGCAAACAATATTGGTTTGAACCCTTTATGTCACGGTCTGTTAAATAAATGGGACCATTTATTAACTGTTTCGTGTCTATCTGGAAAAGCCAGTGGAAGCGCGAAATCCAATTATAACGCATCATGATTTTATTTCAAATCCTTTTAGTTTAAAGATTTAGGCGTTCCGCAAATGCAGCAACTTTTATCTCAAAGTTGTGGCAACAGGCAACTCGCAATTAGCAGTTTATGATTCAATATTTTTGAAAATATGTATTTCTAAATCAGTATTTCTAAATCAGTTACAAATTGAATTACCTACCTAGCAAGTGATTTGGCATACCTTGTGCGCCGTCTCCGGGAACTGCAACGTGTCGAGCTATTTCATGTCAAATGCGGTAAACATAAACAATTTTTTTTGTGGCTTCATCTGGTCAGCGTTAACTAGAAGATACTTTTAAAAAGTTGATGGTTGCGTCCACCAAAGTTGCTTCTGCTGGTGAGCGCTTAAATTCCTATATGGATGAGGATATTTTTATATCCTATTTTCACGATAATGTCACGCCGCGCGCCACCATGTTAATTTATTTTGACAAGATTCTGCGAATGTGCCGAGTGTTAATTACTATTTAATCTCTCACAAGCCGAGCTTGGTTCGGCAATACAGACAAATAAATCCTCATTCAAGTGTTTGTCAGCTTCAAATTAATGCGAAGCTATAATAGGATGAAACCCGCGAATTGAGATATTACTTCAATTTCAATCCGTCGATCGTAAAACATTTTGAAAGGGCAGCACTTTACGTATTTGATGCCACGATATAAAGTGGTCCGCAAACTGCGAATACATTTAGGCTCACGAGACGGTGAGGAGCTTTAGCGGATGAATGGGGCGAAGTTTCAAACATAAGCGCAGGCGTTTGTGTCTGTACTGAAGTGCTACCTTTGGTGCCTGAGGTAACGTGTTGAAGAGGTCCCGCTAATAAGCGCTCATCTGTTGTTTTACTAAGAACTCACGAAGCGGTTATCACCCGCGGCCGCCGCGGTTCCGAGCTCGCAGTTTCTGTAGATATTTATATTAAAAATTAAAGCACATTTCACGACGTGTTTTACGCTCGCGGTGTGCGCGGTTATTCCCGGTTGCCTCGGCGGCGGCGGGCCGTCTTGCAACCGCGTGTCTTGCGATAATCACCCGCCATATTTACAGGCGAAAATCGCAACCGCGACGGCTACGTAACCACACAAGACTGCGGTTTCCTGAGTTTAGAAATAAAGCAGCGGTTTTCTCTACCGCGGCAAACGTGGTTGAAAACCGCTTTGTGAGTTCTTAACCTGCGAGCTCATACATACGAGCGGCATGTTACAAACATCAAAGTAATTGCAGCCGTCGATACGTCGGTGGCAGCTGTTGACGCGTCGACGGCGACCGTAGACATTCCAATAAATGAAGATCAGCGGCAGCAGTTGTATGTATCGAATGTCAGTGCGTCGACGGCTGCAGTCGCCTTGTAGCGATGGCTGCAGTTAACTTCTGCTTGCTGTTGGCAAAATATTATGCCGCTCGTGTGAATAAGCACTTACCTCTACTGGCCGCTACAATAACTCGCAATATTGTGGTTATCTAATCGCTCTCATTTCTGTTCTAGGCACCGCGCGTTCACTCAGTACAAGGCCTTACGTTACTCTACATTACGATGGGAATTTAAAAGTTTTTTTTATATACTAGGTATGTGGTACGGTAAGGTCCCCTGATACTGTGCACCGGTATGATATTGGATCTACATTTTATACTCTTTTCTTACGATATCGTAAAATACCTTTTTTGTAACAAGAAAGTTATCCCTTAAATTTTATTGTGATATGACATGGCGTCATGGCTGGTAGTAAATTGCCGAAAAAACTTGTGAAACTACCATGAGCGATGATATTCACGTTATAAATTTTTTAGGGACGTATATTTCCAAATAAAATAGACGGGTTCTGTAATACAATATTAGGGTACCTATTTTGGATGAATATATTCTTTATTATATAGAAGGTACCTCAGTTTTCGATATTTTATAGAAGATAATATAGGGTAAATAGAATAATGAAGAAGGACGATGTTTGCATCACACTGTTATGAGGCGATAGACGTCATGGTAACCTAAATTATGATGGTACGGTGGGTTCTCCAAATATTTGCATCGCTTCAAGTGTAAGGGGGAGCCCATCATGCATCTGTAAGCCGGACCCATTAAGGTCGTAATTTTGATTGCCTTGTTTATGAAACCAAGCCACAAGCCAAAGCCAAGCTAAAGTCCGTTATAAAAATAGAAGCGTTATTGAGAAATTATTTCATGACGATATGGCGACAGCGACTGTCCCCATCCACTGTTGGGACTCCATAATCACACATCCCATTCACTCCATAGTCACATCATTGAGGAGTGGCTGGCGAGATCTCACTTTCCGCATGACGCAGGTCCTTACCAGGCAAGTTCGAGAGGTTCCTGCATCGGTTTTAGGCAGGAATTTTAAACCTTTTCGCAATTTGACGTTCACTTATTCAAATTAATTTTGACATACCTAGCTAAAAATTCTAATTTACTTCTAGCATGGTTTATATTATACTTTATCTCTTTGCATGCGACCATGTTTGTACGCCTCTAGGCATAACATAGCAACCTATGAACTATAATTTAAGATCTGTATACTACAACCTATCTTAAACAAATAATAAATGATTATTATTAATTATTGACTGTTTCCTTCCTCACGTAAACAGTGAGGTTCGCTTTAATTCTAGTACTAGTACAGGTACATTTAAAGACACATAAGTACAGTTAAAGTTGTAGTTGAAATCGTGATCACAACCTTACTGTGCTAATGAATAAGTGTGAATGAATGGGGTAAAATAAAAAATGTAAAATAATGTTCAATAAAACCACAAAATTACAGAAAATACAGTGGACCCCCGATAATCCGGCCCCTGTCTAATCCGGCGCCCCCTGTAATCCGACATGACTTAGAATTACATGTATGTTTGACAATCTTTGCTAATACATATAGATCACGCAGGTTTGAACAGGTCACAACTCGTAATTTGTCGGATTACAAGGTACTCTTTCGTAAAAAAATCCGGACTATAGGGGTCTTAGGCAGTGCTCTATAATCCGACAAATTCGATAGTCCGACACTGCCCTGCATAATGTTTGCCGGATTACCGGGGGTCCACTGTAAAGCGAAATCCGTCCGCGTCGAGGGACGGATTTCGTCAAAATTAAGGAATTTGTTAAAACATGATGAATGTGGAACGATAATCCTTTTGTTTGTATGTAAACAACCATAAAAGGTCATAAAATATAATTTTATTGCATGTCGTTGACGCACATGGTCGGCGATGATTTGTTTTTTTTTTTTAAACAGATGTGCTTCTAAGCCTTTGGCCGGTATGTATTAGTATATTTGTTTGTAGGTTGAATTTCAAAATTTAAATCTAATCTAGTGTTCTCGTAATCTAGCTATCTAGAATACCTACAAACAGAAAAACAGTAGAGTATCTAACTTGTGTGCATGGGAGTGAGAATTAAGGCTAAAGGTGTTTAGGGAGTGTTTATGGAGCATCTGTACATTAGGCCAGGGACAAGTGGAAGGGACGCGGTCACGCGGGTGATCACCTACGCGTTGGACCTCATCAGAGCTGCAACACAAACTTCCATAGTCCAGTGTTCACGAGACGGCATTACCTGGGATAAGTGGAGACGCATCGCGGGAGCCTCACTCGCCAACGAAAATGCAACATTAACAACCACTCTGTCAAGAGTGAACGACTAAGGAGGAGGGAGGTACATTAGGCCCCTATATCAGTAAGTGCGTCCATATAGAAGTTTAATAAATCAATGTACGTTCTAGCTCCTGCCAGTGGCTTTGTCCACTCTAAGGTCAGTTATTGTGGTTGTGAAGTCAAAGTAGAAGCCAAATAAAAAGTAGCCTTTATCCTTTTTAGAGTTCAAGCTTACTCCATACAAAATTTCATCATAATCGGTTCAGTTGTTTAACCGTGAAAGCGTAGTAGATAGACAGAGATACTTTGTGTAGTTTGGATATATAATGTACGCTCTGTGTAGACTTTTTATCATGTAAACAGCTTAAGGTGGGCCTTCCCCTCGCCTATCGTCAATGTGGAGTATACATGGAGGATCCAACGCGATGTTTGATGAAAAGGCAACACGAAAAAAGAGAGATAACGCCTGAAAACTCTGTTGGCATTCGGTTAAAAATTCGGTAAAACCCTTAAAAGTTTTTGAAGAAAATTGTCGTCATTTAGAAACTTGATTAAATGGGCAAGGCTTGTATAGAAAAGTACTTTTTTATATTTTTAATATACGGAGGGCCAAATTCACGTAAAATAGCAGATTTTCAGAGGTCTTTACTAGATCACAATTTTGGTTTTTATTTCTACAGAAGCCTAGATAATATCCACAAGATATCTGGAAAAAGATATTTAATAACACCATAATAACGTAAGAGCGGTTGTATGAAAATGTATCTTCGGGTTGGCCGATCGTTAATTTAAATTAACATCGACGCATCGAGTTGTTTCTCTTTCCTAGATAACTAATTAGCAAAAAGGTTGATATACGATTTATGTTATTGTTTCATTTCCTCGACTACCGAAAACAGTTCCCGGAAGTACTTTCACTGGGATGGAACATTATAAGGTGATGCTACGTTTACATGTGGGCCCAACCTCGGCCAATCGCCATTGTGTTAACGGGGTTTCCACTTTTATACAATGGCTACACAATAGCGATTGGCCGACGCTGGGCACACATGTAAACGTAGCATAAAAGTAGGATTACTGTTTAGTATAATTAGTATAACATGAAGCGATAGATGGTGTTGTAGAATTTTCTACTTCGCTATATTATATAACATTATTTTTAGTAGGTACTAGATGTAACGGCGCCTCTTCAATGTGCTGATGGAGATCACCGAGGTGGTTTTAGTGAGGTAAAAATCCCAATCTCCCCGGACTTATCCCCAAAGTCCGGGCGCCTTTTGAAGGTTTCCCCTCGAAAACAAAAAACGAAAAAGGTACTAGCTGACCAAGCAAACTTCGTACCGTCTAATAGTCTAATATTATGAATATTGTGATAACGGCTTTTTTTCTATGAATTTTTACTTATTTTCTCACCGTTTAAACCTTCCCAGGAGTATCACGAATATTTCGAGACCAAAATTGACCAAATCGGTCCAGCCGTTCTCGACTTTTAATAGCGAGACTAACGAACAGCTTCATTTTTATATAAGACTAGCTTCTGCCAGCGGCTCAGCCCTCGTGAAAGTCGTTTTCTCCATACAAACTGCCCCCCTTGTTTTACCCCCTTAGGGGTTTTTTTATGGTAGGTAAAATCATCCAATGACAAATCCCGCCCTTGGGTGGAGCGGGAAATAGTGTCAGACTCTTACTGACTAAAAACCTACCCTGTTCCTTCCCTGCCTTGGATCCAGGGCCCTGGTATGCATTTTCATACCTCCCCAGAGCCCCAGACTAGGCCTCGACCCTACTAGGCCCCTACGGTTTGCTGACAACTCCTTGAGGCGCACGGGAACACTGCGCGCCGCAAACGACTTGGGCTCGGTCCGGTCTGTTACCGGACAAACGGACAGCGAGCTACCCATTGCCTGCCGTCCGCAAGCCCGCGCCTACGGTGACCCCCTTAGGGGTGGAGTTTCGTAAACTCCTTTCTTAGCGGATGCTTACACCCTTTAGGGAACCTACTTACCAAAATGAAAGCTTGTAGGTGTTATAGTTTCTGAGATTTCGTAATTAATCAGCGAGTGGTATTTCGCTTTTATATATATAGATATGCGAAACCTGAAAATAGTTTGCTCAGAATTAGTAGATACACCATATTATATTTTTTCTCGAAAATATTTCAAAAAGGTCACAAGTTGGCCACTACATACAACACAGGTCACGGCAGGTCATAGCGGGCATTAGGAGCGAGCCCACAGCTGGATGCGCGGGCAAAACAACCCCTCAGTGACCCGGATGCGGACAAACAGGTAACATAATAAGATTTTTCATGATACAGTTATGAAATTTTGTAAACAGATTCTTCACATAAAAAAACTAGATACGTGTTCGGGTTTTGTATATACAAAAACTAATGTTCTATAACCCCTACGTGTTTAGAAAAATTCTCTTTCTGCGAAAATATATCGTTAGAACAGGGTTGCCGTCTTTAATTCCTGTGGGGTTTCCTGGTTCCATCCGAAGCCTTGTGTGAACCCTGGGGAAAAAAAATTAAATAAATAAATAAAAAGTATGTTTTGGAATGTTCACTGAAATTACTGAATCTAGAAAACAGAGAAACAACAGGGAAAAAAAATTGAGAAAGAGTGTCGTAATTTACTGCTAAAGAATTGGCGTTAGATTTTTATTGCTTAGCAAATAGAGTCTTTGATCGAGACTTTCAGGTGCGGTGAGAAAACTATTCCCCAGTAAATTATTTTTAAATGTAGTTTTTTGAAATAGCTTGCTGTTTCCAGTAGTTTTCTTAACATGTTCTAATTTCGTATTAGGGTCAGGTAACACTGTGGCGCAATACGCCGCATCGAGGCGTGCAATTTATAGCTGACGATACAATAGGGAATGCTATTTACCACACAAAAAGATACATATTTCAATAAGACAATATTAAACAGCACGGTGTTTAATATTGTCTTACTGAAATATGTATGCACTACAATGCACTTCAATGAGTATCACAGTACAGCGTGACTTTTTTATTGTAGGTAGGCCCGCAATTGACCATAATTTCATCTGACGTTAAGCTATGATGTAGTCGATGATGGAGCACGCTTGCCAAGAAGTAACCGGTTCACTCTTGACTTTAAGACCCCTAAATTTTAGCTACTCTTTAGTTGTACGCACAATGAATGCGGTTCAGTGATGCTTCGCTGTGCTGCGCTTTGTGAATTCGCGGCACCGCACTGTGATACGTAGCGCGAACCAACTGACCTCTTTGGCGTCGCGGACGTGACTCAACTGACGTCGCGGTGTGTTCTGACCTTTAGTCTAAGGCCCGCTTTAATTAATTACTCTCATAATGAGAACTCCAAAGTTTAGTTCTTTCACTTAAACTTCAACTCTTGAGTGGTGGCTTTTGTGGAGCCAGACACGGCGCTAACATCACGTGCTTTGGTGTAATGTTTTAATGAATACTTATAAATTAAGTTAATATTAAGTTGGTTCTTCAAAATCAGCTTTATGTCAGACTTCTTTGTTGATATACCTATTTATGACATTTCCATTTAGAGGCCTGTCATAGCGTTGGGTCGCAAGTAATTGTATAGTATTTTTTTTTTTTTTTGGACGTTATTAGGTAAGGTATGAATAATGCTAAGACAGCAGTCTTTAAGTCAATAGTGTATAGGTTACTTTTATGCAAGCGTTCTCCATCGTCGACCACATCGTCGCTTATTATCTGGTGAGATAGCGGTCAATCACGAGTAATTGAAAGATCAGTGCTAATTTAGTGGTTTTCGGAATACTCTAAACTTTTCGATATTTTTTTAGGTTTTGGCATAAAACTATTAAACCGTAGATTCAATGGAAGAAAATCAATTTGACCACTTTTTACACACAGCTCTGTTTATAATAGGGCTAAATACTACACATATTTCTTTCTAAAACGAGAGATTTGACGTAAAAATCCTGCAGACTTTTGTGAAGGAATAATGACACGTCATTGGAAAATGTTTTATCATGCAAAATAAAATAAGAGAACATTGGTCTAGAAGTAGCCTACTCATTCTTGATTCAAGACAAGTCTCAATAAATCTTCTGTATATTTATAAGACAAAGTCCTGACTCACCTACTGAGTCATCAAAGTCCAGCCCTTGAACCTAGAGGACTGCAGTTTTACACAGAAGTTTTTCTTATGATGTTTTCAAAGAAAAGGAAGGGATTTTTCAAAATTTATTCTTTAAAGCCGGGTTTGCTGCGCCGTGTTTTCGTGTTTGCTAACAGAATAACATTGTTTGCTAACCGAATAGGGGCGTGGCCTTACAGTTTTACACACACATGTTTGTCGAGACGAATGGATAACTTGTAGTAGACCCGCCTTAAATGGATGAAACGGGGGCCCAAATTTTGGAATCCTACTTTCACGCGGGCGAGGCCCTGGCAGAAGCTAGTAACTTAAACAGTCAGAATTACATGAACAATATTTTGTTAGTCTTATTTAGCTTTGGGAAAGGTGGAATAGGAAATTATGAACTTTATGTGGAGGTACACCTCAGCCGACTGTGTTGACAGAAATAATAAAAACCGGGCAAGAGCACTGATGGTTCCATACAAACTTACCTATCAAAACAGTTCAATTCCCGAATCGAATTTCGAATAATTTATCCGAATCGTAAAAAAAGAAATTGTGACGCAACAAAAAAACAGTTTTCAGATTTTTCCTATACAAGAGTATAGGAAAAAATCTGAAAACTGTTTTTATAAGCTACGGCTTTCAGTGTTCTTAGTCAACGGGAAGTACCCAATGAATTATGATTCCCTTGAGAGTGTCGAAATGTACGTTTTTGCGACTTAAACGGTCGTATCTTTTTCTTGTTGTTAATTTAGGAGTTTGATTATTTTTACAGCTTCAACTGACCGCAGACTTTGGTATAGTTTTAATTTCAACTCGATATCTTGACAGACAAACGGACAAAAAAGTGATCCTATAAACGTTCCGTTTTATCCTGTTGGTGCACGGAACCCTAAAAAGGATTTTAAGAACTACTACTAGAAGTTGAAAAGATGGGCAGATCAGGTCCGCTCCACACTGGACACCCAACTAAACGTCGCGCTTCATGACGCTAAGAACCGTCACAGATGGCGAGACACCATCAATAAGAAGTTAATCCAGCGGGAGCTTCACGACCCTCAGTGATGAGGAATACGAATCGAGGAGGAGGAGGAGGAGGAGGACTAGAAGTTACTCTGCTTCTCTTCCCGCACTTAATACGCGCACAGACAAAATGTAGAAATTTTTCCAGCATTTGTTTAGGCGTCGCGTGGCGTAGGTCTAATGTAGCTCTACAAGTGTAGTTGCCATATAAAATGTATGGAGACGACTTGCCTAGATCGGCATACGTGGCCGACGTGTGTCCGATGTAGTTCGTTTAGGCTTTATCCATTGCATACCTTCAGGCGAAACTGACGTTAAGGCAAAAAATAGTAATTGACAATTATTATTGACTTGCTGTCCCCTACAGTTTCACCTGCATCTAAGGTTGCTGCCCCACTCGTGTGAGCGCGATATTACTCGTATATAACTTATAGCCTTCCACGTTATAGAACTATAGAACATTAAAACCATTTTTCGATTCGTACCAGTTGTGTGTGTTCAAACAAATAAACGCTTTAGCTATATAATAATACTACTTTAGTATATAGATAGGATAAAATTGATGGCATCGGTTGAGTGATATCGTGACGTCAACTAATAAATCTTGCACTCTGGAAATAAAAAAAAATCGGGTCAAGTCTATTAACATCATAAAGTGAGCATTATTCCCTGAGACCATGTCATCACTTGCTCTGGGCGGACTTGGTCGGAGCGGCAGGTACGGCCCAGGCCCCTGAGGCTGGGGCCTCCAAATACTGTTAGTTTAATTTCTAAGAACCAAATCAAAAGACATTTTTTAACGTCATAATAAGCATAAATATAGTCCACGAAAACGCCCGCCCATCGTCACATCCTAAGTGTTTTTGCTGGAAACAAGAACAGGAGACTTATTATGACGTTTTATACACCATACACCATACACCATAATTATACACCATATGTAGCTCCATCCCTGTTCAGTTCGTAAAACTGCTTTCCCAGGAACAGACTTCTCATAAACTCATTCATATTTTGATTTAGATGAATCTAAGTTTATACTATATATTTTTTATTTTTCTCTAACCATTTTCTATTTTACTGTACGTGTGAGGTATAAACGTCTTTCTTTCTTTCATTCTAACGGTAAGAAAAATATGTTCGGTATGTCAAAATCAGATTGTGGTTGGAGAGAGAGATGGATGCATCGTAGGGTACAAAAATTGAGTTCGGTGTTGCATGTGCTGTTTTATTTTTTACATACCGGAGCAGGGCCCCATTTATCTCTGCCGCCCGGGGCCCCAGACGGACTTAGTCCGCCACTGTTCACTTGTTATGACCTACTCATAAAATGGAAGCTACACTAATTTGATGGTATCTAGTCAAATCTTTTGTAAGATCGCCCCTCGGTAAATCATATCTAAACTGACCGATATTAAAGTTGGGATATATACTTTTATAGTGGTTTTATATTTTATTTTATTCGTTTCTATACCCCATAGCGTACCTTACTTAGGTCTGAATGTGTTTACCTATTGCGTTTTTATAATCATAGAATAGAACTCGTAAACATCGTACAAATTTTTTTTTTCGTAAAAACTGGTCAAATTTATAACAAGTAATTAAATGATACTTCATTCTTAATTTAATGAGACTTAATTAATTTTATTTGTAACATCTATTGTTTATATAAATAAACAATAGATGTTTCAAAGTTTAAGGTGTGCACAATAATGTGCACACCTTCCACAATTGTCTTTTTTAACTCGAAGGTTTACTTGTAGAGAATGCCTTGTTGTATTAAGTCCGCTTTGTACCACTATTGTACATGAAGTTAACATAAATAAATAAAAAAATATGTAAATATCGACATGGTGTCTTACCTTCATAAATTATTTTAAGTTGTTTTCTACCATGCAGGTACCCTCGCGGTCATTTCTGCCTGAACACTTAAATAAATTTTCGCTTGAATCCTGCGGCGCAGCGCCATACTAAACCCTTTGAAGCTTTTGTTTCGAGTCAAGTTCAAGCAAAAATGAACTTAGCTGTGATCAGGCGGAAGTGTCTTTGATAGTACATCTTCTTCTTCTTCTTCCTGCCCTTGTCCCATATTACCGTGTCTTTGATAGTACGTATAGTACCTAAATTGCAAATAAGTTGAATCCGTTGCTGTGATTACGCACAGCCCCCGCTTCGGTTCAGACCAGAAAATCTGTTCTAGTATGCGGCAAATAAGTAATATAATAATAAAAATATAATATTCCACAACTATCACACAACGCCGTCTAGTCCCAAGCTAAGCAAAGCTTGTGTTATGGGTACTAGACAAGTGATAAACGTACTTATATATTTCTAAATAAATATTATTGATAAATTACACCCAGACACAGGACAAATGATCGTGTTCATCATACAAACATACGTCCTGAGTGGGAATCGAACACACGACTTTCGGCATAGCAGTCAGGGTCACTAACCACCAGAACAACAGGCCAGTCAAGTTGAACTAAAATGGCCGTCGTTGCTATAGTTACGGTCCCTCGATATGCTGCACTTCGATTGAGACCCGAAAATCTGTTACTATTTTAGTTCAACTTATATGTCGCGTATTGTACCTTATATAAGTTATCTTAGAGAATTCCAGGCAGCAAGATGAAACACGTGCATACTTGCACAGAAACTACTCGTGTAGATAAATTAGATGACGCATTTTCTGAGTCAGTTATCGGTAAACTAGATTATATAATTTTAAAGATATTACGGTTGATCGGGAGATTTATATTCTATTACTAGCTTTTACCCGCGGCTTCGCTCCTGCTCTACCCTACTCTACCATAAACCAATATATGAGCTGGTTTTGCATTTTTTATTTATTTATAGGGATAAAAAATATCCTATGTCCGTCGTCTGGTTCTAAGCTACCTCCCCACCAATTTTTCACCAAATCAGTTCAGCCGTTCTTGAGTTACAAATAGTGTAACTGACACGACTTTCTTTTATATAATATATAAGTTTTTAAAGAATAATTTAAATTACCTTCTGGATTTTCGTTTCTTGTGTTTCGAGTTCATTTCATAGCTAGTTCAGGCAAACGACTTTTTTATGGTAAGTAAAATCATCCAATGACAAATCCCACCCTTGGGCGGAGCGGGAAATAGTGTCAGACTCTTACTGACTAAAAACCTACCCCGTTCCTTCGTTGCCTATCATGTCGGCGCTGAGCCTTCCTCTCAGAAAACGGCCCTTGACCCCAGCAGGCTTCGACCCTGCCTGCCTGCAGCTAGCAGGCTGGGCCTCTACGGTTCGCTGACAGAGGCAAACGACTTTAGATAAATGCTTGAATGCAGTTTACAACTTCATTTTGAAAATGAAAGTTTCTTTTTGCTATGCTTGCGCACTCTAGCCCCCTTTATTCCTTTCGAACCTTATGATAAATGACAGATTTGAAATATTTTTAAGATTACTTACACGAGCTTAGTATTACTGTATAGGACGATTAGACATTTTATGCAACACCTGATTTGTATTGTTTGCTGGTCTCATAGTTGCAACAGCATCCTGAGAACTGTATCCCATTGTATTTCTTGTGCAAAGAGTAATTGGCACTAATATCCGATATAAGTTATTTATTAAGTTACTGATACTGTATGGATCTTTTTGTGTCCGAAAAAAAAGTCTGTTCTATTCTGTACCCGGCTCACGCCTTTTTTCCAAATGCAAAGGCCTGAAAATAACCTGCTACAATCTTTACATACTTTCTCATTTGACTTCATTTCTGTTTCTACTTGTCAATTCTTCAAAAACATACTGTAAATACTGAAATGGTTGAGACTAGTGTAGTTTCATTTCGAGAGCGAATTCAATAAGCATCAACTTGAGAGAATAGCATATACACCGGTTCTGAGAAGGTACTTTTTATCTGACTTTTATGAAGAACACATCCAACAAGGTAATTCCATCTACGGCATGTCACCCTTTTTCTGAGGGTAGGAAAACATCCAGTTCTTTCGCTTTGGGTGGAGCGAAAGGGAGCGTCAGACTTTTACTGACTAAAATCTACTCGTATTTCTTCAGTTGCCTTCTGTGTTCCACTCTTTCGAACAATCTCGTAGGCCTGCCAGGCATCGGCCTTAGTATGCCTCGCCAATTACGCCGACATCTCTTTGTCCATGGAGTTTCTTGCACGTTTTTTTCCATAGAGATCTATGCTTTGGAGCATGCATAAAGCTTCACTATTTTTTTGACTGACCGACATTTTCGACAATACAAAAGTGCCCGTAATTAGTCTATTTGAAATAAACGATTCTGATTTTGCATGTCGTCTAACCGAGCTTGGTTCTCATCAGACCAGTAGCTGGGGCGTAAAACCCTTATTATTTTTATTCTTAGGCACACCAAACGTATTCTCCGCCGCCGACTCACTGTTAGCCCCAGTTCCGGCGGGATCTCATGGCGAAATGGCGTCAGCGACTACCACAACCTCGTTCGGGGCGCGCCACAATTGGGGCGATAAGGCCCATCCTTGAGGCGTGGCTGGAAAGACCTCACGGCGCTCTCAACTTCCGCACGACGCAGGTGCTTACCGTACACGGAAAGTTCGCTAAGTACCTGTTCCGAATTCGTGCGGAGGATTCGCCCGGGTGTCGCCACTGTGCGGAACACCCGGAGGACACGGTGGAGCACACTGTAGAGGTGTGCCTCGCCTGGGCGGAGCATCGCCGTGTCCTCGTGGCGGCAGCGATCTCTCTCGCCGGGCCTTGGTTCAGGCCATGGTCCGTAGTGAGGAGGGATGGCAGGCGGTCGCCTCCTTCTGCGAAGTAGTAATGCTAGCAAAGGAGGAGGCCGACCGCATCAGGCAGAGGCAACGGGGCGCTCGCCCCAGCCGCCGCCGGGATTCCGATCCCGATTTCCGGCCACCGTAGGCGCGGGCTTGCGGACGGCGTGCAATGGGTAGCACGCTGTCCGATCGTCCGGTAACCGGCCGGACCGAGCCCAAGTCGTCGACGGCGGGTCGAAGCCTGCTGGGGTCAAGGGCCGTTTTCTGAGAGGAAGGCTCAGCCCCGGCACTATAGGCAACGAAGGAACGGGGTAGGTTTTTAGTCAGTAAGAGTCTGACACTACTTCCCGCTCCACCCAAGGGCGGGATTTGTCATTGGATGATTTTACCTACCATAAAAAAAAAAACTGTTAGCCCCAGTGTGAAAGTGAATTCAGTCTGCAGTATGCGTTTTCACCAGGCCGACAGTACACTAAAGCGTAGATTGCGTTACTTGTGCGAACAAAAGAGTAGGCTTGCTACGCGTAGTACAATAATCAGCGCACAGACAACGCACTACGTGATAGCGTAGTCGATTCGGTGTGAACGAGAAGTTAATATTTATTTGAATTGACTTAAGATCCTATGTCCCCTAGCTGGAGCAGAGGGCGTCGATAGTAGTAGTCTTGAGCTCTACGATTCACCTTGCTCCATGTTAGTCCGATGGCCGTCGTCAACATGGTGCCGATGGTCGCGCTTCCTTTTCTCTTAAGGATCTCAGTTCAATGCCTGTTTAGGTATAAGATCGGGATACTTCCAGAGCGTGTGGCCAGTCTATCTCCACTTACGACGTACAATAATAATCGGCCATTGAGAGTCAGCGACAAAGCACTACATAGTACTCGTAGCATATAGTCGGTTCGGTGTGAACACGAAACGACTACAGACACGAAAAACGATAAACTGCGTAACGCACGCTCACAGTCAACGGCCGACATTATACGAGTACGTTTGGTCTGAACTATGCCTTAGTATTGACTAAGGATAGAAGGACTTAATATTGAATAAGAATAGATATTTGGTTTATCTCACCATTGGGTGAGATAAACCAAATATCTATTCTTATATCCACATATTTCTAAAAACCCTATTTCGTTCGGGATTATAATTAATCCTGAATTAGGAGATGTACTCCTAATTATGTAGGAGAATAATGTTATTTATCTCATTGATCTAGACTTGACGTTTAGATACACGTTCATGACATGAGTAGTGGATATGTGATTCATTTCATCACAAATCCCTTGGTAATTGGTATTGTATAGGTATAATGGTATGTGTATTAATTTGTACGGGAGCAGAGGTGGCGGAGTGGTAACGGCCCCGATCTTCGAGTCGTAGGTCGCGGGTTCAAACCCAGCCAGGCGCATTACTTTGTGTAATTTATTTCATCACCACTGCTGAGAGCAGTGAAGGAAAACGTCGTTAGGAAACCGGCATGTCCCAAAACAAAAAACAAAAAATCGATGTTTTACTAGCGCTTAATCGATAGTCTAGTGAACGCAATAATTCTTAACTCCTAAAGGTCTGATCTCTAGAGAGGCTTTTTGTTTGGGGTAGGAAACTATTAAATAACTGCTCCCACTCTAGGTGGTCTGAGAGAGAGAGGTTGACTTTCAAAAGTAATCTTTGTTTTAGGGTTCCGTACCCAATGGGTAAAAATGGGACCTTACAATGACTCCACTGTCAGTCAGTCACCAGGCTGCATTTCATGAACCGTGATAGTGGTTGAAATTTTCACAGATAATGTTTTTCTGTTGCCGTTGTAACAACAAATATTAAATACCGGAATAAAATAAAATATTTAAGTGGTGCTGCGATACAACAAACGTTATTTTTTTTGCTCGATACGGATACATAAGTACGGAACTTTTCGTATGCAAGTCCAACTCACGCTTGGTCGTTTCGGGTTCCAAACCTCGAAAGGAGAAATCGGAACCCTTATAGGATCACTTTGTTCTCCGTCTGTATGTCAAGGCCTTTTATTTCCGGAACGCGTAGAGGTATCAAGTTGAAATTAAAACCGTATACTCAGGTCTGCGGCCCCTTGAAGCTCTGAAAAAAAAAAAGAAATATGTAAGTAAACCAAAAAAAATAAGATACGGACGTATATGTGTCGCAAAAAGCGTATCGAGGCCTTCGGACAATCAGTCGGTTATCGCAAAAATTTGAATGAAAATCTGTGATGCTGAGTTTTTGATGACAAAGTTTATTAAGGGTATTTTTAATACCGTACGGATGTCATCACGTATGCGGGATTGCTCCGCACGGGTGACTCCCGCAAATGACTTTTTCATACAAGTATTTATTATAATGTGTGGAATACATAGGACGCAAGGCGTGATATCGGGCAGCAGCCCCGAATGCGGAGCAATTCCGTATGCGTAATGAAATCCGCACGACATAAAAACCCGCCGGGATTCCAATCCCGATTTCCGGCCACCGTACGCGCGGGCTTGCGGACGGCGTGCAATGGGTAGCACGCTGTCCGATCGTCCGGTAACTGACCGGACCGAGTTCTGTTCCCGCGCACCTCAAGGAGCTAACAGCAAACCGTAGAGGCCCAGCCTGCCAGCTGCAAGCAGGCAGGGTCAAAGCCTGCTGGGGTCATGGGTCAGCTTCCGAAAGGAATACCCGGCCCCGGCACGATAGGCAACGAAAGAACAGGGTAGGTTTTCAGTCAGTAAGAGTCTGGCACTACTTTCCGCTCCGCCTAAGGGCGGGATTTGTCATTGGATGATTTTACCTACCATAAAAAAAACCCTTAATAAACTTTGTCTTCAAAAACACGGAATCACAGATTTTCATTTCATATCACTCGCTCTAACAAATGAAATGATTGAAAAAGCCGATTTTCTGATTGGCTGGTTTATTTACGTCGCAAGGAAAAATGCGTAGGATTTTCTTCATAAGATTTTTACTTCTCACTTTACGTGGATGAACTTTTAGCTCTACATTTGATGTACTGAGATATACTCGTATATGGTAATACGGTCCCGTAAGATATCAATAACATAAGGGCTTACGAACACTCCATTTTAATAAATAATAGGGAATATTGTTTAAGCAGTGAAGGGTGAATTTTATTAATGGAGGTAAAAGTTGTTATTTCATATAGTAATAATAATATTGGCACACGAGGTTGTCAACATGTGGAATGTAGACTCGGCTGTCATTGTGCCGATTATCGTGACTGCCAACGGCCTTATAGCCAAAAGCTTCGACGACCATCTATCGAAGCTGTCGGATCAAGGGCCTGATACAAAAGGCAGTACCCCTGGACACAGCTCGTATTGTTCGATGGTTCTATCAACCGCGGCACCGGTAGCTTGGATCCTGTTCCTGTGTGTTACTATTTTTTATATCCTTTTTAAATAATTTTGTTTAAAAAAAAAATGTAATTTATATGTGTTTAAAATGTATAAAAGGAGTATAATATAATTTATTTTATCAGATATAATTTATGTAATAATATAATTTATTTTATCAGATATCTGAGATCCATCTTATTGACAAGGAAAACTAATAAGTAACAGTAAGCAGGAACTTTGTCCGCTGTACTAATTACCACATAATGGGGAGCATCGTGTCTATTAGCTACCATAGACTTGACAGGAGCTTGAGAGTCGCAGGGCACTGTAGACGGCGCGATTGCGGACGAGCAATTGGTAGCTCGCCGTCCGGTATGAAACGATGTTTAAATTCGGAAAGAGCACATCAAAATCTATAAAATTACCAATTTTCAAAATTTCCGGAAATTTTTCCAGATAAAACTATCAAATTTACTGAACAATTATTTTAGTTGATTAAAATAAATAATAATCCTTTACAAACCTTCCTTGACAGGTGCGTGGATTTAATCAGATAGATTTAAACCATATTAAAATTGAGAAAAATTCTAGGAAAGTCTGTTCCAAATTGTAGTAGAATTACAATGCATTTAAATTAGATGCAGCACAGCATATACTCGTATATGTGCTAATTAGTCTAGTGTGCTGCGGAATTTAATGAAAGCGTACTACAATAGTTGCAGTGACAACACACGCATTCATTATGAACTCCCTTCATTAGTAAACGGAATCTGTATATATAAGGCGCCCCATACACCTATAATGATATTGTGCAATATATCAACATTGGTACAACATTATTCAACGTGTAGGGATAGTATTGAAACATTACGCAGTGATTGAGTGAGCTTCAATTTTATCGTACAAATATTATTGACTGGCCCTGACTACTATGCCGGAGGTCGTGGGTTCGATTCCCACCCAGGACAAATGTTTGTGTGATGAGCACGATCATTTGTTCTGTGCCTGGGTGTTATTTATCTATAATATGTATGTATTTAGAAATATTTATGTATGTTTATTAGTTGTCTAGTACCCATAACACAAGCTCTGCTTAGCTTGGGACTAGACGACGTTGTGTGATAGTGTGTGTGATATTATATTGTAGGTGTATGGGGCGCCTAAAAACTCACTGATTGTCATATCAGCGCACATCCGAAACTATTGGGACTAGGAATGTGAAATTATGCACAAGGATTTTAGGAAATTCAACCCTTAGGGATATAAAAAGGTGGAATTTCGTTTGTGTGCTAATTCTTATTCCGTGGGTCAATAAACTTGAAACTGAGCACGAATAGTAACATAAATAAAGAAACGTGGTTGTCATTATTTGTTTTTCAAAAGTACCCCATGACACTTTTTAATGTAACGGACCTTAAAACAGTTTTTAAAAAGATTGTATGGAGCATTCTTATTTCTGGGGTTTATGAACTTGAAACTTAGCAAAAATAACGACATAAATGGATTTTAAGTAAAGACAGTCAATAATAGTTTTTCAAAACTACCCTCAGCCAATGATTCAAAGTTTTTGAAAACATTCTCGTTGTGGGGAAAGTGTCATGTTATAAATGGGTTCTTCTTAAGGTTTATTTTTGTTCAGAATAGAATAGAATAAAATGGAATGGAATGGGATGGAACGGAATGTAATGTAATGTAATGAAATGTAATGTAATGGTATGGAATAGAATAGAATAGAACAAAAATATATATGTACACTCACATCCACTCACACACACTCTAAAACTTCCTCCTTTATAATATTGCATACCTTTTTTTTAATTTACTGAATGCCAGAGGCGTAGCTACCACCCTATCAGCTATATCAATGACACGGGCCCCGGGCTGCGTGTGCAAAAAAATCTAATAATATTATGTTGACTGCTTTGACAAAGAAACGACTCGACTGTACCTGTAGGTAGGCTGATATGGCACGGAGGTACATTGAATTCATGATGTGTCTCTGCATCTGAAACAAAGCACAAATCCAATTATTTGCTAGCTTTTGTTAGTAAACGTATTATTCGACACGTCTTCAGCTCTGAGAAGTACCTACCTACTCATGTAAGCTCTCCAACCTTATGGAAAGCGTTCACAGACGTACGTGGAACATTAGACTCGATTTAAGTACTTCATTTTGAATTGTTTAGTAAACTTTAGCGATTGGTCGACTACAAAAGCCTCACGTTGTGTGTGAGGCCTTTGAATTCGATTCATGTCTAATTCCAACAGAATAATTAGTAAAAAGTAGCAGCATGAACTCACTTTATATTGCAAAAAATAGTAAATGATTCATCATCATCATCATTTCAGCTAAAAGGCGTCCACTGTTGGACATAGGCCTCCCCCAAGCGTCGCCACAATGGCCGGTCCTGTGCGTCTCGCATCGATCGGACACCAGCGACCCTGACCAGGTCATCGGTCCACCTTATGGGAGGCCTTCCAAGGCTGCGTCTTCCGGTACGCGGCCGCCACTCCAGAACCGTTCGGCCCCAACGGCCATCTGTTCTGCGTGCAATGTGCCCAGCCCATTGCCACTCAAGTTTGGCGTAAATGATTACTAAAGTTAAATACCTATTTAAGCGTGAAATTAGAATAACAAACCAGCAAAGTGCGAGTAGGACTCGCGCACGAAGGGTTCCGTACTGCCCGTCGGAAAAAAAACAAAAAAAATCACGTTTGTGGTAAATTTTTTTTTTTATAGCGGTAACAAAAATACATAATTTGTTAAAATTTCAACGGTCTAACTATCGCAGTTCTTGAGATAAAGTCTGGTGACAGACAGACGGACAGACGGACAGACGGACAGACAGCGAAATCTTAGTAAGAGGGTCCTGTTTTTACCCTTTGGCTACGGAACCCTACAAATTTTACAACTCGTGATCTTTGTTAAAGGTACCGACTCCAAATTATGGTTGTTTAATCCAAAAGTAGTTCGTTTCCACAAAAACCTGGGCAAGCGTGAGTCGAACTCGCGCACTGACGATTCCGTACAAACTTACCTATGTAAGTAGTTCAATTCCTGAATTAAGTCTCGAAGATTTTTTCGAGTCGCAAAAATGTTATTTTTTTCGTGACATAACAAAAAAATTACTGTTTTCAGATTTATTCCTATATCTGTGCTCTATTTTGCTTCTTGCTTTATTTCAGGGTTCTAGGTCAACGGGAGTATTCAATGAATTTCGACACGACATAAACGGTTGTATCTTTCTTTTTCGTTAACTTACAAGTTTGATTTTTCACAGCTTCAAAGGACCCGAGTGTATGGTTCTAATTCGATATCTTCACGCGTTCTCGAGATAAAGGGTCTCGACAGACAGATAGACAGACAGACGGAAAACAAAGTGATCCTATAAGGGTTTTTTTTATGGTAGGTAAAATCATCCAATGACAAATCCCGCCCTTGGGTGGAGCGGGAAGTAGTGTCAGACTCTTACTGACTAAAAACCTATAAGGGTTCCGTTTTTTCCTTTTGAGGTACGGAACCATAAAAAATTAACAGTAACTGCCTTATGATCTACAATTCTTCTGTACGTGTATTTTTCACTTAACTTCTCCTAAACTATTCCTAGACCGAATTGGATATTCAGTGTTGAGCGAGTCCGTGAATAGTTTGAAAATATATATTTTTAAAAAAACGCTGCAATTGGGCAATCAATTTTTGCTTTGAGACTACTGTAAAGTAAATATTGAATGTCTATCATTCGATATCATTTATCAATAATCCCATCACGGCTGAATGAATTTCGATTAGACTTTGGAACACGAGTACCTCGGATTTCGATAGATATTACTTTTCACAGTAGGTTTTTCACGATTCTATTGAATAAGTTTTCTACTTTCGAACTGGTAAAGCCGCTAAAAATCATAACTTAATACAAAAAAATTGATGACTTCTCTAGATAACAAAGAAATAACAGCACAACAGAAAACATTTATCGGAAGTACTAGCTTTTGCGCGGCTTCGCTCTACCCTACTCTAACCTATTTCTTTTTTCTTAAGAACTTACTCCAGACAAAAAAAAAAACAACAAAAAAAGAATTAGTGAAATTGGTCCAACCGTTCACGTATGATGGCATGACCAAGGGAAATAGGGATTTATTTATATATGTTACGGCTAATATCCGAAGTGCGTCTACACCTAGTTTTAGCCGGTTAGAACTAGGTGTAGCCACTTACTCTTGGTTAAACCTAGTACGAGCCGATTGTTTTCGGGTAAAACTAGGTCTAGCCTTCATCATGCCGGCTACAACTAGGTCCAGCCATTCCCTGTTGGATAAAACTAGGTCTATCCGATATCATTCCGGCTAGAACTAGGTCCAGACAATCCCTGTTGGATAAAACTTAGATGCGTGTCCCGCCAAGCCTTCCGCCCCGCGTCACACACATGACTCACAGCATCTGCAGCAGCGGCGCGGGGTGGAGGGCATTGCGATGCACGCGCCTCTGCAGGTTGTGAGCGCCAGGTGCTGCTGATCTACTGCAGGTCTACTAGCGAGTGTGACTCACAGCGTCTGCAGCAGCAGCGCGTGTCTTTGTTTTATCTAACGGGGATTGGCTGTACATAATTGTAGCCGGCATGCTATCGGCAGAGCTTTTTAAGATTTTAAAAAAACATCCAATAAAAAGAAACGTAGAGAGTTTTTTTATTCTTATAAATCACATTGTAATAATTAACACAAATTATTAGGAGTACAATTTTTAATATAATAGGAACAATCAGGAACATTTTTTTAACAACAGACAATAAGTAGTTGCATATTATAATTTAAAGAATGTTATTATAATTATAAATCACACTTTTATAAAGTAACATAAACTATTTATTAGAACAATTTAAACTTGAGTGACATTTTGAGTTGCACGAAATACCAGCAGCTTTGCAGAGGCACTTTTTGTTGCCACATTTGGTTTTGCAGTGGCATCTTTTATAGCCTTGCCCACCAGAGGTCGATTGTGCATTGGCTATTTGGCGTAGTGATTTCTTTTCGGGTGAAACCATGTCAATATCTAAAAATTTTGAGTCACACACAGTGAACTGATTTCTTGAGAATAGTTCTGTTATAGTGCCGTATTTGTTTCCTAATTTGTATAACCCCTTGTCGTTACATTCAAGTACAACCATTAACACATTGGGAAAGTCGCCTCTACCTCTGTCCACGTCAGGAATTTTTACTCGGACTGTATCACCGACTTTACATGGGGGAAACTTTTCATTTGATAAAGCCGTCATTTTTATAGCTTGTTTTACCAAACCTTCCTGTGCGCCTTTCCTGTTAGTGTCAATTTTTAGTTTCTTTTCACACAGCTTACATTTTTTCTCCTCAGTCTGGTCACAGAGCCCGCAATATGTCATTTCGATTTCTTTCTGGCAACTTCCTGATGTTGATGTTGACCTTGCGTCACTCTCATCATCAACTAACTCTCTTAAGAATTTTCTCAAGATCTTCCTCACTTTCTATATTTGCAAGGACTTTAGGTGGTAGATCTGATGATTTCAGCCCGACCATTGCCTGGTACGGCGATCTTTTAATTCCGTGATGCTAAGCTCTATTTTTCATTAGCTGAATAAATCGTAAGCCTTCTGGCCATTTTTGGCAGTTCTCGTCAGCCATCCAAGTCATAAGCATTTTTTCGATGTCTTGATTGGCACGTTCAACACTACCTTGTGACTGGCTGTGTCGTGGTTTCCCATGCACAATCTTCAAACCTGGCCACATCTGCGTCCAACTTTCCACAACTCGATTCGCGAACTCTGCCATTGTCGGATTGAAGTATTGAGGGTGATCCAAAGATACAAAATATATCAAGTAATTTCTTTGATACTTCTTCCGCAGTCTTACTTTGTAACGGATGAAGTTGTACGAATTTCGTCAGGTGGTCCTGATAAACTAGTATAAACTTGTAGTCACCATCTGGGTTTGTCTGCATGTCTATCAAATCTACTTGGCAACGGCAGTTTAGCTCGCTGGATAAAATAGGCTTTACAACAAGGCCTTTTTTGGTAGATTTTTGTTTCATTTGACATGGCTTACATAAACGAAGATACAAAAGAATCGCCTCCTGAGTAATATTTGCATACTTCTTTTTAGCTTCTGCAACCATTCTGTTTCTTCCGCCGTGCCCAACACACAGATGTATTTCATGAAGAACATCAAACAAGTCTTCATTCTTGACAAAATATTTGATATTTTCGGAATTTTCGGTGCTCGACACAGAAGAAAAAAACTTTTCGATGTCGCCAATACAACAAACATCGAAGCGCTTCAAACGGCGATATTGTAACGTAGAACGTTTCGTGGATATTTTGGCAGCTTTAACGACTTCTATAAACTTGGAATACTGCACATCATTCATATAGCTTTGATTTTCACCATGTTTTGTGGCTAATAAACACTGAAACTGTTCCAAAAAACTTGACTTCATAGTCTGTAGGTCTTCATTCATAGCCATTCTGAATTCGAACGTATGAATGCGCAAAAACAAGAAAGTACGTCTGTTTTGTACAACGGCACAACGCGTACTAAACTCAAAGCGCAAGGGCAAACGCGGGTGTACGGGAGGCGGGGCGGCAGGGGCGCGCGAGCGCGACGCGTCTCGCGTGAGCCAGGCGCCTGTTACTTGTTTCAACTTGTTTGCATCTAGTTTTATCCAACAGGGAATGGCTGGACCTAGTTGTAGCCGGCATGATGAAGGCTAGACCTAGTTTTACCCAAAAACAATCGGCTCGTACTAGGTTTAACCAAGAGTAAGTGGCTACACCTAGTTCTAACCGGCTAAAACTAGGTGTAGCCGCACTTCGGGTAATAGCCGTAACATATATATTTAAAAGCTACCTCGGCAAACTTCGTACTGCCTACTAGTCTTTTAAACATTAAAACTATTACGAATATTCCAAGATCAAAATGAACCAACTCGGTCCAGCCGTTCTCGAGTAAAACGCGAGACTAACAAACAGCTATTCATTTTTATATTTAAGATATATAATATAATATATACATAGTTAAGGAAGGAATGCAGTTCCCTGCTGGAATCTTTGTTCCCTGTTAGCTTTAGGGTTGTAGCTAACAGGGATGTTAGCTACAAGTTAGGGGCCTTTAAGTGAAGAGGGAATGGGGTACTTCTATTCCAGCGTATTCCATCGTCGGTCACATCATCGCTAACCATCACGTTAGATAAACTCGACCCTATAAATAATACCTATAAAAAACTGGCTAAGTGCGAGTCAGTTCCGCACCGTCTGTAGAAAAAAAAAACAGTAAAAAAACACGTTTATTGCATGTGAGCATTTAATTTTTTTATATATAGCTGCCACAAAAATACATCGTCCGTGAAAGTCTGCGAAAATTACAACTGTACAGCTATCACAGTTCACGAGATACAGCCTGGTGACTGGCAGACGGACAGACAGCGGTGATTTAGTAACAGGGTCTCATTTAACCTTTTGGGTACGGAATTCTAAAAAAGAAACATAATTCATTGCTAAAGTGTAGTTTTATAGCAATAGTACGTATAAATAACAATAAAAATGTTGACTTTAAGATTTTATCTGACTCCGCAAAGCTGGAATGCTGCCAGCGCGGAAGCAATCATAAAATTAATATTTGCCAGGGTGGTTTTCATTAATAACAACTAGCTGGTGCCAGCGGCTTTGCTCGCGTGATAGTAGATAATTATCTCAAGAGAATATACCTACTCCCGGGATAAAATTAAGCTAGAACTACATTGGACCGACGCATACGTGTAACACGCCTGATTTGTACGTAGAACGACGTAGACGACGTTGCGTCGCGTGCATCAAGTGTAGTTAAAATGTATGGAGACCGACGCGCCCAGATCGGTGTACGTGGCACACGTGTGCCCAGTGTAGTTCTAGCTTTATCGTCTCACTTTTGATTGCACCACTGTTTACCATCAGGTGGGATCGCAGTCAAGCACTAGTTTATACTAATAAAAAAAAAACTAGGCTAGTGCGATTCGGACTTGCACACTGAGGATTCCGTTCAAACTCATAATCTAGCTGCCCATTTCCCATGTTATTTAGGGGCAGCACAAAATATTTTTTTCTTCCATTCTGGCCGTACAAACTAACCTATGTAAATAGTTCAATTCCTGAAGATATTTCCGATTCAAAAAAAGTTTTTTTTTTTTGTAATATAACTACCTACAAAATTTACAGTTTTCAGACTTGTTCTTATAGGTACTTTCATTTCATGTTTCATTTCATTTATTCAATAACAATTTTTACATTCTGTCTGAATGTTTTACAAAGAAAGATAAAATAAAAGAAAAATAATTAATAATGTTCTAAAATATTTCAAGTAAAATAAAAAAAAAAAACACATTATAATATTCAATTAAAGTAAATAAAAATCACAGTCACAAACTTTAACAACACAAGAAGGAATAATATCAAAGCTTCATTACATCAACTAGCAGTCATTTTAAAAATAATAATACAGAGATTAATGAAAAATTCTTAAAAAAATATAGTACTATATAAGACTTTGCTTCATACTAAATTCCAGGTTTCTAGGCCAACGGGTCTATCTTATGAATTTTGATTCTCTTGAGAGGTCGAAATATACCTACGTTTTTTTATGGTTTTAATAATAATTTCAACACGATACCACCACTCGTTCCCGAGATAAAGTGTCGGGTACGGAACCCTAAAAAAAGTACCCTATGTGCTTTTCTAGGTTATTTTTTTTAACCGTGGACGAAATTTCATCGAAATCCGTTCAAACGTGAAACACCATACACTCAGAAAAGTTCGCCTATGTAATAATTGCCTATTTCACGGTGATTTTTTTCTTATTTTGTTCTATTTATATGGAGAAATCTGAAATAAATAATAATTATTATTATATTTAATATTAGAGTGATACTCATACTAGGTTTTGCCAACAGCTTCTTCCATAAAAAACGAAAATTAACCATCACATAGTATAAAACAAAATCGCTTCCCGCTGTCTATCCCTATGTATGCTTAGAACTTTAAACTACGAAACTGATAATGAAGCGGTTTTTTAATAGATAGAGTGATTCAAGAGCAAGTTTTATATGTATAATACATGCATAATATATTTTTATTTATTAATATCACTATTACACCCGTGCGAAGCTGGGGCGGGTCGCTAGTGTTACAATAATAAGTTCAAATTTAGCAATACCGTTATTTGGCTTTAGAGGGCAGTTCATGTCTATTATTTAACTATTTATGTTCTGACTTATATGGGCTATATGTTTGTTACGAAATAAATTAGTTGTGTAAAATGTGTCACAGTTATCGTCAGGATAAATCACGTAGGTAATTTTGACAATCGCTGGGACTGTTTTTTATAGTTTGGTACTTTGTTTAGGAAAATTACACTAGGTCAAATATAAGACACTCACACCCGTATTTTTAAATAAGTAAATCGTAAGTAGAGTAAAAGTAAGGAACAATTTGTATTTTAATTGAAATTTTTAATGAGTTTTCTAACCTCAAGTAATGACTTATTAAGAAACTACTTAGCAACAAGTAATTACTTCTTAATAAATGCGAATGTTAGTCTAGTTTTTCTGTCAGCTACTACTTGGTCGAAACAAATTCTTGAATTAAAATGTATACTTAGGACATGGTATATCAGTGTGCTAAGTTTCAAGAAATCTGTTCAGCCGTTTAAACGTAAAGATGTAACATACATATATACAAATTTTCGTTTTAATAATATTAGAGTGATAAACTTCCAAATAGCCCGAAGATTAATATTTGTTAAGCTACGAGTATCAGTCAGTAAACGCTAGGGCCGAGGTCTGCTAGACCTGCGGGATTCAAAAGAGTCACTGGGCCCCTAGATCACAAAAGGCCACTGCAGGATTACGGGTAGGTTTTAGTCAGTAAAAGCCTGACTCCCTCGCGCTCCACCCGGAGACGTTGTTTAATGACTTCAAATCTCAACCAAAAAGGTATGCGAGCCTCTCAGGTATAGTGCGTCTAGCTACGCTCAGATGTTCAAGTTCATTGGCGACTCTATAAGCCTTATGTTTTTTTCTTATCTTTATTTTCTGGTTTCCGCACTCAGTGAACTGTTGTACAAGATTTATGGTGGACTTCATTTCCACCAGCCTACCTCTTTACTAAAAGAAATGAAGCTCTGAGTTTACTCAGGGCATTAATAAGAGAATTTGGTGCTCTCGGCCTATGCATGCTCTGCACAGAGAACTCTCTGTGGTAAGGTTTGTTAGCAGTAACACAGTTGACCAAAGGAGGTGACTGCCACGATGGGTTTGAGTCCGAAAACCACCATATTAGATTCTCGCTTAGCCAGCTCATCAGTTGCGTCGTTTTCCAGTGAACCGCTCTCCTTTTATCCACTGCAACATCACGGTGCTGCTATTGAGCACTGCAAATGGTTTAAGTACAGAGTAGTACTTTGTACGAGCCTCGACGTTGTTGGATTCTTTCCTAATTATTTAAGTAGGTACTGGGTCATTGGCGTAGCCAGCCATGGGCTCAGGGTGGGGCAGCAGTCTAAAATAATATGTAACTTGCAAATTAAACCCGCGGTCTTACCCCGGTTAATTATTTCATAAAATAACTCTGTATCTGTATGTATAATTCGAATTATTCAAAACACTTTCTTACTGCTCACCTACCTACCACGAAATCTCCCATCCATCTTTTTAGGTTTGGTTAGGTACCTTACAGGTCAGAACCAGGGTGGGGCAAGCGCCTCACCCTGCCTTACCGTGGCTACGCCCATGTACTAAGTAATGCTTTAAATTTTTTGACAATCGTAATCGCTGATAGAATGACGAACGTAAAAGGCGTACCTATATCTTAAAAGTTGTTTTTCACTTTGCACTTCATTAGACACTCGTATTATCAAATAAAAAAAAAAAAATTAGGACGCAAACCCGCGTTACCGCCCGTTGTAAGCAAATCCGTAATAAGTATCCCTCGGGCGGTTTTTACGATAAAATATGACAATGTTCAAGAAAAGTGATTTATTTTAATCCCAGAGAAAATAAAAATTGCTTTAACACAAAGATTTATCTTGTTTCAGGTTGCAAACGGATCGAGGAGAAAGAGGAGAAGTGAATGGAAATGGTTGAAGAGTTGGCAGCACTGAAAGAGTTGTAAAGAACAGATAATCTGTTAAGATGTCAAACAAATCTCAGACGCTTTTGGAGATTTTCCAAGGAATTTTAGCCGGCAATGCGTCGGATATCAATGAGACACAGATTGTGTCTGTGATGCGGGAGCAGGCGAGCAGGGGGGGAAGGGGGGACGAGATGGAGTCGCTGTTAGTGCGCATGATGAAGGATGCCAAAAACCGGCTGAACCTCACGCTGAAGCCTGATACGTGCGGCTACTGCGAGGGTGACTTCAGAGACATTATTATGGCATACAACGGAATACATGGCTACGTTAGTTTACTGGTATGTGCACATTTTTTTTATGTTCATACTAGCTCTGGACGTTTTTGCGATTGAATTTTTTTTCAGGTTGGCTAACCTCGAGTAATCATATATGCCACCTTATAATGTTCCCACTGTGGGTCTCAGGTTTTCTTTAGGAGATCCAATCGACCACGTGGGCCCAGTGCGGGTAGGTGGATGTCTACAATTTTTTTGGTTTTAAGACATGCTACCGGTTTCTTCACGAGGTTTTCTTTCACCATTTTGAGAGCAGTAGTGATGAAATAAGTTACACATAGTAATATGTGCCTGGCTGGGTTTGAAACCGCGATCTGGGCCATCACTGCTCACCAATCATAAACCTTAAAATAACCCACCAAATTATTTAAGTCGTTCTGTATCTAGTGATGCGCTTGCCATTCAACAGCTCTTGATTATAATTAATTATACTGATTAGTAGTATATTTTCTTGATTACGCTATCATGGTAGCTTAGCAGCCTGGCAGCTTTGAACTCGGTGGAAAGGCGTGCGAAAACACTAATTGGTGCTCCAGATTTGGTTAAGTCTAATCTACAAAGCCTTGAGCACAGGCGTAGGATAGCCGGCCTTTCTTTATTGTTTATTGTACACAAAACATTTAATTTAGTACACAGTAGTTGGACAAAGGCGAGGCCTTTCGGTATTTTACAGGATGCATTTTGGAGAGTGTAAGTACGCGGGAATTGCACGACTTGATTCCGCCATCTCATTTCTAGCATCGAACAACCGTACGGTGAATATCCACCCTTATGTTGTTGAAACTTTTCGGTTCTGACTAAGCATTTTGCCTCGTCGTTTATAACAAGTACATCGAACGTCTGTAACAGTTTGCCTGCTGCGGTCTTCCCGTCCGATTATAATTTAGGTGTCTTCAAGGCTATTGTGAATAGGCTCTTAATAAACTAGTGCGCCTCATCATCAACGATTGCATTACTGCTTGCCATCAGGTGGGATTGCAGTCAAGCACTAGTATATACCTATATTTTTTTTTGAATTAGCCTATACTTTCCCACTTCTGGGCAAAGGCCTCCCCCAATTCCTTCCAGGTATTTTTCTTTCGGGCCACCTCGAACCAGCCCCAGTATATATTAATTTTAAAAAAAAGCTATCATGATGGTTTCAGACGGGTATCATCATTTCTTTTTTGGGAAAGTTATAAAAATAAAAACACGTGTAATGAAACCATTAAAAATCTGCTATTTAGGTACCTGTGCCATACTGACAAGTAAAAAATAAATTCTTAAATGAGAACATGAAAGAATTTATTTTTTACTTGTCGTCAACCCCTTTTTGTTGTAGAAGTAAAGCTGGTTAGTCATAAAGCTCCTGTGTTTCGCCATTTTTCTCTTATCTACAAATTCTTTGTGTTATACTTGTGCAAAAATATTTTGCCACTGAGATGAAAGTATTTCAATTCTGATAATAAAACTAATGTTACAGCTTTTGTGCTTGATTCTAGAAAAGGTTAGAAATTTCATATGTCAAGGTAAGATCACAAAAGAAAATAGAAAAAAAAAAAACTGGGCAAGTGCGAGTCGGACAAACATACCTATTTAAATAGTACTTACTACTGTTTGACATATCTGTGGTACTTACCTATTAATATAGTTCAATTACCGAATGGAATCTCGATCATTTTCCGGACTGAATTTTTTTTTTGTGGCGTGACAACAAATTTATTGACCACTGTTTTTAGATTTACCTTGATTTATGCCAAATTTCAGTATTCTGGGTCACGGGAAGTACCCTATGAATTTTGATTCCCTTGAGAGTGTCGAAATGTCACGTTTTTTGTGACATGAATAGCCGTATCTTTTTTTTTGTTAATTCAGAAGTTTGATTTTTTCAAAGCTTCAAGGGTCTGCAGAGGATTCGTTTCATTTAATTTCATTTTATTGATTACGAATAACAAACAGCTACATTATGCGATATTAAAAGCATGATAGCATAAATAACTTAAATAATAATGCAGCCCACAGCGATGCACACTGATCACCATATAGAATAGACTTCAAAAGGCTTTTTGGATAAAAGCTGCATGACAGTTATATAATTTATTATAAAAATATAGGTATATAAACAGAAAAAGTAAAAGTAAAGTGCTACACTAATAACAAATTATAACAAAAAAGAATACTCAAATTATAAAATTAAAAATATTAAAGTTAGTAAAAGCACATGAGTAGATAAATGGTACAGAGACAAAGCTTCAATCCGGTTCTTCCGTCTTGAATCCGGTGGATGCAAGACGCACAGGTCCGTTCATTGTGACGACACTTGGGGGAGGCCTATCTTCAACAGTGGATGTCTTTCGGCTGAAATGATAATGATCACTGAAACTATTTAAAAAATGTTTTATTTTATTTATTTTCACCTGTTGTGACGACCCTATCAAAACAGGTAACAATATTGCACGTTCTTAGGAAGCTTTATCTCTGTACGGTTTATCTACTCATGTGTTAAAAATGCTCGGGTGTCTCATACAAAAGTTTTTGAAACTTTTTATGGAGCATGTAAATACTTAAAGAAATTAATTTCGTACATGCGTATAATTTGAGTTTTAGAAAATAAAGTACTTTATTTTTTTAATTTTATCTTTACAAATCGATAGTGTTTCATGTACCGAACCGACCGTCCACGGGATTAAAACGATCGAAATTTTGTGGTGTATACTACCGACTAGACAATAATATTTATAATAGAGGTGTCATGAAAAACAAGAGTTGGTGGTTCCTATAATATTGAATGGTCTCGAAATTCAAATTAAAATAGGTATAAGTGGGAAAACTTCTTACAGCTATACCTGTAGTTAAACTGGTACACCTGCCTGACCCAGAAACTAAGCGACGCCCACGACAGAAGATGAATTCTAAACATACAAACTTGCATAATAATTCGTCAGGAATAGCGCAGCTAACTTACTCTGGTTTTCTTATTAAGAACTTGAGAGATATACGTGGGTGAAATTACAAAAATTTCCCTTAGCGCTTGTTTATGGAGACGCGGCTCGTTGCGCGGCCGTCGTACATTGCCATATGTTTGTGTTTGCGCATGCGATGACGCAGCCCGCTGCCGCAATGTACGACGAACGCCCAACGCGCCGCGCATCGCGCCGCGTCTCCGTAAACAAGCACTTAATATTCTTTACTAGTTGCTGCCAGCGCCTTTGCCCGCGTGAGAGTAGAAATTTGTCCCAAGGAAACCTAATCCTGGTATAAAAACTATACTATGTATTATTCCAGGACATATTCTAACAATGGGCAAAATTTTACTGAAATCCGTTCAGTGTTACGAGTGAGAAGAAGTAACAAACAACGCACTCGGAAACTTTCTCCCTTAACTAAAAAATTAATATTCGTTATTTTTTGCACTTTACAATCTCAAAGTTCAATTTTGAAATCGTATATTGAAAAAATATCACGGTAAAGTTTGAAAAAGCTACCGTGATTCTAAAACGCGCTTGGGAGGTCCGTAGCTACTACGTTACCCGGTGCTGACAAGGAACCGGTGTAACTCCTTGTCATCAGATATGTTGAAAGCTTATAAGCAATCATATAATGGTAAAATATAATGTCAAATATGTCAAGAAAATACTAAAGGTCAAACGAAGGAACATGGGTGGGTTTCAGTCAGTAAAATTCTGACAAGATCTTTCACTGGACCCTAGAGTGGAACAAGTCATTAATATTTTTTTTTTAATTACTGTCTTACAAAAAAAAAAAATAATAAAATAAAAGTATGTATATGACAAACTAGAGCAATTTGAGAAATTCGAATGTTGACATTTGAAAGACTATATCTACCTATTCAAATAATTAGAGACAGATACAATTTAATGAGCTTTTTGTCGAAATTGTGTTTGAGCAACATACTATATATGTACTTTTTGCCCTTTTTGTGTTTCGTGAGGGTTTATGAATTCATGGAAAAGGGGTTATTTGAAATAGATCTATTGAAGCACGGCTAACATGCTTACCTATAGTGAATTGTGTAACTTTTCAGAAGGGACAAAAACCAAATTAGATATTTATTATCATGTAATTTAAATGAGTTTCTTTGTGTTTTATTCAAATACCAGCTTCTGCTAGCGGCTTCGCTCGCGTGAAAGTAGGTTTCTCTTACAAACGCTTGAATTTCCAAAAAATCTTTTTTAGTCAGCGTAAAATTGTAAATAGCAGCCTTCGGACAGTTTTTTTTTTTATGGTAGGTAAAATCATCCAATGACAAATCCCTCCCTTGGGCGGAGCGGGAAGTAGTGTCAGATTCTTACTGACTAAAAACCTACCCCGTTCCTTCGTAGCCTATCGTGCCGAGGCCGGGTATTCCTTTCGGAAATTAACCCATGACCCCAGCAGGCCTCGACCCTGCCTGCCTGCAGTTAGCAGGCTGGGCCTCTTCTGTGTGCTGACACTGTGTGCTGACAGCTCCTTGAGGCGCGCGGGAACAGAACGCGCCGTCGACGACTTGGGCTCGGTCCGGTCAGTTACCGGACGATCGGCCTTCGGACAGTTAACAATTTAACGCGCGATAGATTGTGATTTAATAATTGTACTTCGATATAATATATAATTTACCGATAAATAATTAATTAAATCGTGAGCTGTTTGTTACGATTCATAATCTTTCGATAGTTTACAATCTCGCGAGATAGTTTGTAATATAACGGAATTTAGGTACAATTTTACGGTGACATATACAGTTTAAAAAATATTGATTTAATTTTAACACTTTTCTCTGGTTTTTCGACTGTTTTTGACGCGCCATTAAGAGATTATCATACCAAACTGGGGGCTTACTCTCGAGTTTAATTTCAATCGGTCGCATAGGAATTTTGACTTTAGGTACTCTTGAATTTGATGGTAGCGCCAAATTGGTTTAAAATTGCGTGACCACAGGCCAAGACCTATCCCCATTTTACTTAGTTTCCCAAAAAGGTCACGCAATTTGGCCCTAAAATCGAATTCAAGAGTACCTAAAGTCACAATTCCAATGCGATCGATTGGAATTAAACTCGAGAGTAAGCCCCCTGACTCGGGCAAGGTATGCATCCAACATCGTAGATGGCGCTACAAGTATCGAAAAATTTTGTGTGGATTTTCTCAACTAGCTTGTGATCGGCTTGCAGCCTAACTGGATGCGGCTTAATACATGTCTTTTACATAGAGCGACTGCCTATCAGACCTCCACAACCCAAGCCTGCTAGCTGCAGGCAAGCAGGGTCGAAGCC
Source organism: Leucania comma (assembly GCA_958295575.1). Classification (NCBI taxonomy): domain Eukaryota; kingdom Metazoa; phylum Arthropoda; class Insecta; order Lepidoptera; family Noctuidae; genus Leucania; species Leucania comma. The sequence goes on along the minus strand of OY282480.1, from coordinate 10,626,369 downwards.
TGCTTGGGTCATGGGTTAGCTTCCGAAAGGAATATCCGGCCCCGGCACGATAGGCAACGAATGAATGGGGTAGGTTTTTAGTCAGTAAGAGTCTGACACTACTTCCCGCTCCGCCCAAGGGCAGGATTTGTCATTAGATGATTTTAAACACCATAAAAATATACCTCCACAACCCAATTACTAGGCAACACAATATTCCTTGGATAGACTGATGGTCAAGCTCGCCTGTATACATCGCCTGTCCTATTTTTTGTTAACTCTGTAGTCTTGTGTACAATAAAGAATAAAAGGAATATATATGGTCTGACTTTCTGGCATCTGACTGTCTGTAACGATTGTTAAAGGTCTACGTATAAGAACTGGGACCAACGGCCTAATGTGCTTGTCGAGGCACAGTCAGTCATGTCCTAGATAAATTTAGAAAAGCATAAAAAAATTTAAAAATTCACTTGACCGGTTTTGAACCCACAATCTCAGCATTAGAGGCGGTTGCCTGAGCTACTCAGCATTCACTTCTTCTTTCTTCTTTGCCGATATCAGAAAGAATGGTCATGGTCATCACTTTAGGTGTTAGTGGCAAGCTTCACAACACGCCGCCACTCCTCTCTGATGGCCGCCTTCCTCGTGCATTCATGCAGTGTAGATGAGTCATTTACTGCCGCTTTTATCTGGTCAGTCTATCTCATAGGCGATCTTCCTCGTGGCCTGGTACCCTCAATCTTTCCCTGGACCACAAGTCACTCGATAGCCCCCTACCCTCGGCGGCATACGTGACCAAAAAATGTGATTATCTTTTTTTTTTGGCATTCAATACAATGTGTTGGTAAAACTACATTTCTATAAAATTGCATACCATAGGTTTTCACTCTAACACCCGTATTTATATATATATATTCACTTGTCACTAAGTAAAATTTTATTAGGTAAGTCATTACTTAACGTTTGAAATCTGCATTCAAAATTCAAATTTTCTTAACTATAGAATACAAATAGTAGTTACTTTTACTCAAGTATTTAGTTTTACTTGTTAATAAATACGGGTGTAAGTCATCGAGATGTGGTTCATTCGAGAAACAAACATTCACTTATGTAAGCTTCCAAATATTTACCCATGGTCTCATACATACGTTTGATCACTCGAACTCGGAATATTCCCTAGACAATTTACAGTATTTATTTGGGAGCAATCCATCTGTCCCACACAATTTTGTTAAGTTATTCAGTGTTTTTGGCGTATCGAGAACATAAAAATGTGAATTCGAAGGGTACCGTCCGTAGCAAAAAAAAAAGAAACAAACATATCACGTTTGTAGTGTGTTCACCTCACTTAAATATTTATTTTATTTTACTTTTAGTACTTGTTGTTATAGCGGCAACAAGAAATACATCATCTGTGAAAATTTCAGATGTGTAACTGTCACAGTTCATGAGGTATAGCCTAGTGACAGACAGAGGACAGCAAAGGGTTTTCTCTGGGTACGGGTCTGGGTGTCGTGTGTGTGTGAGTTATACATATTTGTGAACGCACCCACGATACAGAAGTGTGAGGCAAAGTTTTTTAAAAAGAAAAAAGAAGGAAAGGAAGGTACCGTAAAAATGTACCTCCGTACATATGTATATCGATCGTCTAAAGATGAATGAAGAGAATCTAAGAACCCTCGATTTATCATCTACAGAGTTTAAGAATTGAGTTGCCGGGTTTTTCGAAAGAGTCATCCCGGCCTTGGAACTCAAACAGCAACTGAAGGAACACGTGTGAGTTTTCGCCAGTACTCCCTCTCGCGAGCGGGAGGAGCTATCATCTCTCAAGCCTTTTTCCTACTAGTTTGAACTCGTCGGTTTTACATGGAGCTACTGCCTCCATAGCCCAGTTACTACTTTTAAAACTAGTTCAGTTAGTATTGTTACCACGGATATCGATTGTTACAAACCAACCAGATATTCCTTGGATAGACTGATGGTCAGCCTTACTGGCGTTTGACTACTTGTTACAACTGTCAAAGATCTCCAACGTTACCTACACTGACTAATATTCTAAGTGACAGACAAGCTCGTTCATGGAAATTATTTTTCAAAATACTGAAACGTTAAAACAAAAGTTCGCTGCATTATGACGTTTAAAAAAACTTTTAAAACTTACAGCGCTTGAATACTGCAAAACTGCACTAATGTCATCAAGTCAGCAATGTAAAGAGATGTATGGCCTGCAGTACACTTAAGTCAAGCAAAGTGATTGTACGGCACGCCTAACATATATACCTACTGATGGTTACCTATATCTTTATAGTAGATATAGTGTTTCTTTGTGCGTAGTACATATATATCGATGGTTTCTATCAAGTCTTAAGTAACAGTACATAAACTAGGAACGGTTATGTTCGGATTAAAGTTTAATCGTTATGATGAAAATTGTTAGAGTTGAGAGTACTTGCTTAAACTTTTACGGTATTAACGAACGTAAGTAAGTGCAGGAAACTGGATGAACAAAATTAAAACGTTACAAATTACGCTTGCACGGGATCACTAATAAGATAAAGAAAAAAGGAAAAAAATGTTTACTCGGGTTTACCCCGTTTTCACAATGGCTAGGAATGGCGATTGGCCGAGGCTAGGCCCACGTGTAAACTAGGCATAAGAAAATTAAATAAACTACCTATTTGTACTACATCAGCATCGTTCAAACACTTATTCGGTATGTTGATGTGAGTTTAGTGAGATCAGAAGATCGGGAGGACAGTTTAGTGACCCGATGTTTATCGATATTATTTAACGGGCCTCTATTCTTCACTCACCTAACAGCCTACCAAGGTTGTTCTCCTCACGATTTCGGATGGAGGTGCTAAAATGTAACTTCACGAAATAGGATATCGATAAAAATATCATTGCGAGTGGTATTAGACGAATTAAGTTTATTACTTTATTTTAAATTGTTACCAACTTTTGCCAGCGGGTTCACCTTCTCGAAAGTGGAGAATTAGCCCAAGAGAACTTACTTGTACTTAGCATAAAAAATATGTTTACTGCACGGCATTCAAGCGTGAACGAGTAACAAACATAGACTAGATCCATAAACATATTCGTAAATGTAAACTTTCACCTATATAAATTATTGTGATGTGTTTATAAGCCTGCGTTTGACCACCTAATTGAAGGTCAGTCACCACTGATTTGAAGGAGACATCCCGAATGCCGGAATACACCAGGCGATTTCCGGCCACCTTAGACGCGGATTTGTGGACGACAAGCAATGGGTAGCTTACCGTCCGGCCTTCCGGTAAGGACCAAGCCCAAGTCGACGGTGCGTACTGTTCCACGAGAGATGCCAACAAAACTGAGGAGGCCCAGCAAGGCAAGGCCTGCTGGGTTGCGGGAACGTTTGAACCAAGAACTCAAAGGGTAACTGAAAGAAACAGGTGGGTGTTTGTCAGTAAAAGTCTGACACGCCCTCTCGTTTTACCCTAGAGCGGGAGAAGTCAATTGATGACTTCGGTAGGAAGTCATAAAATGACTTCTCAAAAAAAAATCCACGAGTAACTTGTCATGTTTTGGAATAAGGTAGTATTCCAAAATGCGATCTAATTGTAGTTCTGGGACTATTATTGGGGTTAATTAATAATAATAATATTCCACAACTATCACACACACAACGCTGTCTAGTCTCAAGCTAAGCAGAGTTTGTGTTATGAGTACTAGACAACTGATAAACATACTTATATATTTCTAAATACATACATTATTATAAATAAATTACACCCAGACACAGAACAAATTATCGTGCTCATCACACAAACATTTGTCCTGAGTGGGAATCGAACCCACAACCTCCGGCATAGCAGTCAGGGCCACTAACCACTAGACCAACAGGCCAGTCAAATTGGTATCAAACCTAGTAATAGTCCTGGAATTATATTTAGATCGCGTTTTGGAATAAGGCGGGTATTTTTCCCCAGATACTTCGGGCGTTTCAGAATGAATATTCAACCACAACATTAATATGTCAAGGTTTACGCCCACAACCAAAAGAATATATTTCACTTAATATCAACACAAAATATATTTTTATTTTCATTTTTTTCATCCCTCAAGCCGTACTAAGAAGATAAATGTCTCAAATTGTTATGTGGAGGTTGATAACGGTTTTTTAAGGACCTTAAATAAACCAGACCCTCATACAATTCATGGCAGGCTTCTGAAACTCAATTAGTGGCCCTAAACACAATTAATGACCCTGAAACCACTGGAAGTATATTTTTGGTTAGATACGATTTTACAAACAAACATAATTTGGGTGTTTGTGTTTAAGGTGGGAGCGTGGACGTGATATCCCTAGCATCATCAAAATAGCACGAAGAATCGCCAAACTAAAGTGGCAGTGGGCAGGGCACATTGCTCGTAGCACAGATGGCCGTTGGGGCCAAAAGTTTCTGGAGTAGTGGCCGCTTACCGGAAGACGCAGCGTTGGAAGGCCTCCTACAAGGTGGACCGATGACCTGGTAAAGATGCGAGACGCACAGGATCGTTCATTGTGGCTACATTTGGGAGAGGCCTATGTCCAACATTGATGATGATAATGATGTTCAAAAGATTCGCACTGTTGGACATAAGCATCCCCCAAGTGTTATCATAACGACCGATCCTGTGCGTCTCGCATCCATCGCATACACGCGACTCTCAACAGGTCATCGGTCCAGCTTGTGGGAAGCACTTCAACGCTGCATATTCCGGTACGTGGTCGGCTCTTCAAAACTGCTCCATTGACCATCTGTTTTGTGAGCAATGTGCCCTGCTCTCTGCTAATTAAGTTTGGCGATAATTCGGGTTATGTCGGTAATCTTGCTTCACCTGCAGACAAATTTCATTTTTGATGCGATCACGCATTGAAACTCCGAGTATACTCCTTTCCATTGCTCTTTGGATGCTTTTAAGCCTTCTGATAAGGTCCATTGTGAGCGACCACGCTTCAGAGCCATATCTCATTACTTTCGATACGAACTGGTCATAGATTGTCCTCTGGAGACATTGATCTCGTTTGATGACTCACTTTTTTTATGAGTGTATGTGTGTACCTATAGGAGAAGAGTGTATAGGAGAATCAAGAACAACGAAATGTTATGTGCGAAAATTGCACATTCTACTTTATTGAACTTAGTGACATAGAGAGGACGCTTGAGTACAAACAGTGGGAGGAACATTACAATGCCGATAATGCCAATGAACTTAATCAAAATAACGCCTTAAAAGTAAATTGAAAGAATGGCTATTGTCCTAGAACGCAAAAGGCTACTGAGAAACTTCTGGTATGTCGTTTCGTTCCACCTTAAGTGAGACAGGTCATTTTATGAATTCCCACTTCAAATAAAAAAGGTTAAGCATATTCTTTTACTCGAAAAGATAATCTTAGAAGATTAGAATATTCTTCGCAAAGTTCTTTGCGTGTCGCTTACGTAATCTGCGTGTTGTTTATAGACTTGTTGTCAGTTTGCGTCGCAGTCAGTCGTTTGCTTCGCATTAGCGTAGGTTTGAATATCTTTTTATCAATTAAGGACGAGGTGCTTCGATTATCAAAATATAACAGTACGGCTTTTTAATTTGGCGAGTCTGAAGTTAGGCTTTGCGTACTTTAGCGCTTATGCACTCGTAAAAAAAATTAAGAGTTTAAAAAAATAAATGCCAATAACAATTTTATTGTAGTATTTTTTTAAACCATTTATTTTTTACACAGCGTGCACAATTAAAGTTTGCAGAGCCTAACTTCACACTCGCCAAGTTAGAACGGTCGTACTGTACGTAACTTAATGAGATGGTAGTAATAACGAGATGGTAGTAGTAGAGTGTTTAATAATAATTTGAGGAAAGGATTCCGGTTCAATGGAATACTTTCCTGAATCAGATTCGATTAAATAAAAAATTGTCTTGCAGTTATTAGTTGTTGATCAGGCAGTTAAAATGAAATAAATTTTTATTCCGGGATGGAGCCGAAAGGTTCTGGGATGGAAAAAGTAGGTGAAATCGGAAGGTGCCATCTCGCGCGGACGCGTGAGTTTTGCAGTAGCGAGTCGACGAACAAGTACTATTTTGTATACTGGAATTGTTATCGTTAACATGTATATGAAAATTTGTTATATACTTACGAAAACACCAAGATCGCGCTTGCATAGTCACTTGATTATGCTGTTGCCTTGTATCTTGATCTTACTCAAGAACAACTTGAGAGCAGCTTTTAACTTTCTAATTACGTTTCCAAATCCCATGTGATGCTCAAGTGGCTGCCAATTTGCCTTCGCTGTTTACGTCGAAGTCACCAGTTTGGAGGTAAGCGGAACAGAGAGTAAAGTCCCTCATACTTCCGATGAAAAGGGACGACCAGATTGGCGTTATGTCTGGTGGGCTACTGACCGATAAATGATTTTGAGCTGTTCTATAATGTTCAAATGGCGTGGAGAACTTTACTTGCGTGATACAGGATTAGTTCTTATATGACGCCATAGATGTCGCTACAGCTGGAATGCTAAAAAGTATTATAATTAATAGGGACAAATTCTAGATATATTTGCGAATAAGTCTTATATTATTCATAAAGTACCACGCCCCCGGACACCACAGAACCTGGTCCCAGTGATTGGATCAGCCAGTATCTGGGACGTTCTTCCTTATTGATCAGTACTAAAAAGTGTGACACAGGATTTATTCCGTTCACACTAACGCTAATTAAAAAAAAAATAGATAATTCACCTCACCTCCGATTTGTCGGTGATATAGTAATCTTGGCTGAGACTATAGAGGACTTTAGTACAATGCTCGTTGACCTCAGTAGAGTTTCCGAAATGTACCACGACTTTGTAGTAGACATTATTATTCACAAAAAAGGTCACGACACTATATATATTCATATCTATTATATTATGTCACAATAACTGTTTTTTTTGTTTTGTTCTATTCGAAAGATATTATGAATTAAGAAATGCAATATAAAATTATCAAAATCGTTAGATAATGTTTAACTGGCCACATTATTAAGAATTTATTAATGCTCGTAAAAAAAAATGTAGGTTTTTCAGCACAATTACTGAAAACATCTGTTTATTTTTCCTTTTTAATGCATGCTAATTGGACGAATGGTAAAATATATAACAGGAAACACGCACGCACGGGAATTTTTCGCCGAACGCTCAGGTTCCTCTAGTATTCTAGCCGAGTGAAATGCGAGATTGTCGCAGCTGTATGAACGATGGTCGATTAATTTCATTAAAGTTGTTGTCTTACATCTGAACTAATACTGAAGAACTGATCTTTTAAACAATTGAGGTGTAAACTTTACGTTCTTTATAAAATTCATGGAGTATTCCTTGAATTTTGTGTTCTGTATTTGTGTTATCGTTTCAAAATCTATTCTTAAGTGGCGAGTCTCAAGTGAGGAAACTAAAAGTAAAACTTCCTCTTCATTACTACAATAAAATGCTTATCACTGGTTATGACTGCTTACAATGTGACCGACATTTGGGTGTTCACTGAAGATAGTGCTAATGATATGAAGTTCAAGAATTTATTTGTTTGTTTGAACTCGCTGAATCTCAGGAACTGCTGGGTCGAATTGAAAAAATATTTTAGTGTTGGATATCCCATTTCTTGAGAAAGGCTATATGCTACACATTATAACATTTCGCTTCAAACTACGGGAGCGAAGCAGTAACCCAAAATCGCGAGTGAAACTGCGGTAGACAGCTAGTATTATATACAATGTGTTGTTTTTGATATCCCATAAATCAAGCTTTATATTCTATAATGAAAATAATACAAAAAGTCCTAGAATATGTGGCTCAAAAATGCATGGTTTCGAAGATATCATCATAATTAATTTAGGTCAAAAATTGTCACCCTTTTGACAAATCTTTACTTTTGCGACCCGTCGTCATCGATGAAATCTTAAGTAGTTTACAAACAAACAAATGATATTAGATACATATGTACACTGTCATATTTCACGTATAGTAAGGGTATTTTACATCGTGAATTTATTTATTTATTTATTTATTCATTTTTGTACACACAAACACTTAAAAAAGAAAATAACAAACACAGATAGAAGAGCACAAAGGTACTGCTTATTTCAAGTGAAATTTCTTCCAGCAGACCTGCGACAGGAGAGTTGGATGAGAGATGTAGACACAGTGTACAGAAAACAATTATTTTGTACGGAAAATGAAAACAAAAAAAAAATACAAATAATTCATAATTATCATGCCAGTTGATTCTTTGATTTCTCGTGAGGGCGATCGGCAGCGGCGATCTCTCGCGCCAGGCCCTGGTACGGGCCATGGTCCGGAGCGAGGAGGGATGGCAGGCGGTCGCCTCCTTCTGCGAAGCAGTAATGCTAGCAAAGGAGGAGGCCGCACGCGAGAGGCAACGGCCCTCACGGCCCAGCCGCCGCGGGGGTTCCGATTCCGATCCTGATTTCCAGCCAACGTAGGCGCGGGCTTGCAGACGGCGAGCTATGGGTAGCTCGCTATCTGACCGTCCGGTAACCATCCGGACCAAGCCCAGGTCGTCAACGGCGCGCACTGTTCCCGCGCGCCTCAAAGAGTTGTCAGCAAACCGTAGAGACCCAGCCTGCTAACTGCAGGCAGGCAGGGTCGAAGCCTGCTGGGGCCGAGGGTTTGTTTCCGAAAGGAAAGCCCGGCCCTGGTATCTAAGGCCACGAAGGAACGGGGTGGGTTTTTAGTCAGTAAGAGTCTGACACTATCTCCCGCTCCGCCCAAGGGCGGGAGATGTCATTGGATGATTTTACCCACCACCAAAAAAAAAAAAAAAAAGTTGATTCTTTGATATGATATCATTTACACCCTAGAGTTATGCGATTAAAAAAAAAGCACGTTGTATATTACTTCTACTCATCGACTTCGATCTTAGAAATAATGGGTTTAAAAATCATTTAGAGTTATTTAAGATTTTGTAGACTGTAGAATTTAGTTCTACTTGATTTATCTATTCTCTTATTTACTTAGGACTTATAATCAAATTGAAATATATTCTTGTTCTGTCTCCAAGAAATATAAATTCCATGCTTTACATAGTAACGGGCATTTTTCATCTCGACGAACGCCAAATTCAAACATCGTTCCTTCCGAGTTTAAAATATTTTCATTTTACGTTCCTTGAAGATGCTGAAACTGCTTGTAGTTGTAGAAAACTTAAATATTATTGACATTGTCTAGACGGTCTTGTTATGAGGAATTCTAAATGTGGGAGTATGTGTAGGAAAATATTGCATATTGGCAAATTGGAGCTGTTACTTCAGATTTATGGAGTTGTTGGTGGCAGCAAAATTCCTGCTCGTCCTACTGCATGGTTTTATACGTGACTTTGTATCCAAACTGAATAAGCGCCGCATGGTGACAAAATGGAAAAATAACTACTTTTTCTCAAAGGCATGGTTTTGAAAGTACCACAAAATATCTTTCACTTTGTCCACAATATAGTAAATATTTTTAAAATCAAACCTTTTTTTTGTAAACAGTACCTAACATTTACAATTTTTTTTTTTTTTTTGAATGTATAATCAAGTTAATTTATTATGATTTATATACAGGATGTTGAGATGGAAATTTTTCGTTTGTTTGATAAATAAGTTCATGGGTGGTGCTGATATGGGACTAAACCTGATGAATGAGGTGTCAACCTTTTCGGTGTCATAGGATATTTTGTATGAATAAAATCAATATGGCGGATGAAATATCTAAAAGTATGATATAAAAAACAATTCAGGAGTAATTGTAATACTTCGAATGGGATGACAGAAGAAAAAGGAGGCAATCCTGAGTTCAAATATTACGTATATTTGAACATATACGTACCTTGAACCGTATAGTACGATACAAAAATATGCTAATCGTCAGAACAAAATGACTAGTTTTTTATCGCGTTTATGAATAATTTCGGCGTTTTGACTGAAATCGAGTTTTAGTTTTAACTTACTACAGTCTCTTCGTATTTCAATACATTTCTTTTTTTTATACAGGTATTCTGTTTTTGCAGCTTTTGGCAGTAAATGTATGGAGTCAGACTTCTCAGCAAGCTTCGCTGAGGTAGTCAATACTGTAATAAAACTCTCAGTTCTATTTCATCGAGATTGCGTTTGTTTCAATGATTCCACATATCTCAAGTGTTTACAATACAACTAGAGAGTTGTGTAAATACTTGAGATACAAATACTGCAGCAATATTACCTCACAACATATACTAGGAATCAATTTGCGAATAATAAAACAGCTGAACTTCACTCACCTCGATCAAGCCCTTTTTTAAGATGGGAAATCATTCAATGACTTCTCCCACTTAGACGTTTACTACTAAAATCACACCTAGGTTCCTTCTCTGCCATGTGTATCTGGATCCCTGGTTTCCCTGTCGGAAGTCAACTCTATCGTTTTGCTGACATATCTTTGATTCGTGCGTGAAACATTACACGCTGTTGACGACTCGGGCTCGGTTCTGACGGTTTCCAGAAGGCCGGACGGCGCCCTAGCCATTGCTCGTCGTCCGCGAGCTTACGCCTATGGTACTGGAAATCGGGATCAGGGTCCCGGACGCTGGGACGTGCCGACGTCTGTTCCCATACGTGTGCGGTCGGCTCCTTTGCTAGTTTTCCATAGGAGGCTACCATCTACCATTCCTCGTCGAAAAAGATACAAAAACGTTTTTTCATATGATATCAATATAAACGTAAAGATATAATGATACGTGTTCTAAGTATTGAATAAAAAGTATTTATTTTCGGTTCTTTAGTATTTCAAACTTTTCTTATTGAATCTGAATATACACGCAATCAAGACTAAGAACTTTTTGCGCTCAGGCATTTTACGTACCGACTGCGTATTTACGTATGTATCTGCCTTACGTCAGAATTTTAGCCGGTAAAAGTCTGACTCTCTTTTGCCCCACGCAGAGTGGAAGGAGTTTCCATCTCAAAAACAAGTGTGATTAAGTCTCTTAAAGTGACCCTTTGTTTAGTATGGTTTAAAAGCTTGTTGCCTTACATAACGCAATCCGACGTGATGTTTGATGAATAGGCAACGCGAAAAAAGAGAGATAACGCCTGAAAACTCTGTTGGCATTCAATAATTCCGTGATTTACACAAATGTTTCACAAAACTTGTTCCAGGAAATACGTGTTTTTTTTTTAATTCTCTAATTTTTTTGAGATAAATTGCCAACATTCAGAATCTCGATTAAATGTGCTAGGCTTCTATAGACGTACTTTTTTATACTTTTAATATATGAGTATGTACTCATATACATATTAAAAGTATAAAAACGTACGAAGTCCATAATGTTATGGAGGGCTAAAGTTCAGGTAAAATAACAGATTTTCAGGAGCGTTTACTGGATTAGTTTTACACAAATTAGGTTTTGATTTCTATAGAAACCTAGATAATATCCACAAAATATCTGGAGAAAGATGTGTAATAACATCATAATCACGTAAGAGCGGTCGTATGAAAATATACCTCAGGGGTTGGCCGCTCTTAAGTTTTTTTCCTACAAGCACAGTGAATGATGGCAACACTTTGAAATCAAATGAAAGTTTGACAGAGTGAAATTAATTTTTAATAAAAAAACGGTAATTTAAAAAACTAAAAAACCCGACTGCTTTTCTCTGATATGATCACGGTAATTACGAATCTAACGACACCTCGCAAACTACAATCCATCGAGGCGTTCAGGCCGCAGAGCGTGCCAAACATTTGAATTTGGCGCCAAAAATCCACCATTTTGTTTTTTTTTTTATTTTGATATACCCATTGTCACTCTCACAGTAAATACGAAACTAACGACACCTCTCAAGCTAAAATCCATCGAGCCGTTCAGGCTGCAGAGCGTGCCAAACAATTATACATACATACATACATACTCTCGAAAAACATAACCCTCCTTCTGGCGCAGTCGTATAAAAAAAAATAGTATTTGGACTTCAAATTAACATTTACCTATTGTGTAACTGTATACTTTATTCATGGAAAAGATAAGCTATTACTTAGAGAATGTTTCTTTTATAAAAAAATAATCTTGATTTATAAGTCTGAAAAGTTGAAAGGAAATCGTTTGTCTTGGTATGGTCATGTGAAGAGGAGGGATGAAACACATGTTACTAAAAGAGTTCTGAGTTTACAAGTAGATGGATGGAGAGGAAGAGGGAGGCCGAAGAAGAGATGGATGGATTGTGTGAGGAGTGATATGAAAAAAAAGGAAGTTAGTGATAGTGTGACGGCTGACAGGATAGAGTGGAAGAAAAAAACGTGTTGCGCCGACCCCAAGTAATATGGGACAAGGGCAGGAAGAAGAAGAATCTTGATTTATAAGTCTCAGAGGAAAACGCGTTATATCTGAGAGTATTACTTTAATCTAAAGAAAAATTTACACGTACAAGATCACAGTCATCTTGACGTAAAAAAGATTTGTTGTGTGACGAGCGTGGGTAGCTTCAAATATATTTTTTATAAATCCTTTAACACTTTGTACATGTCGCAAGATCTTTTTCTGAGTGAATATTATTGAGGACTGGCCTGTTGTCTAGTGGTTAGTGACCCTGACTGCTATGCCGGAGGTCGTGGGTTCGATTCCCACCCAGGACAAATGTTTGTGTGATGAGCACGATCATTTGTTCTGTGTCTGGGTGCTATTTATCTATAATATGTACACACATTTAGAAATATTTAAGCATGTTTATCAGCTGTCTGGTACCCATATCACAAGCTCTGCTTAGCTTGGGACTAGACGGTGTTGTGTGATAGTTGCGGGAAAAAAAAATATGGCGTCGAAAAACGTATCCTTAGTTAAACAAGTTGTTTTAAGGTCACCTCCTAAATTAAAACGAGTAATTAGAATTTTTAATCCAAAATGAGAAACGAAGAGATGGTACAATAACAAAACTGAAAATCGAATGTATAAGGTAGATATTAAATTGGCGAAAACACAACATTTTGTTTCAAAACCATCCAATTTCTTTAATTAGTAGCTGAGCAATGAAATTGCCGTGAAATTGCATTGACTCAGTTTTCAGGTTTCTAACAGAATAGCAAGTAATTAGAAACGAGCAACGTTGCAATCATTCCTATTTTTCTTCTTCCCAGTTTTCGGTGACCATATGTGATTGCTTGTAGCTGAGAACGATTTCAAAGGAACTTTAAAGTAAAATTATTTTTTTTTGTTTCCTTTGGCAAGAAAGGTAATTCGAAATATAAAATTAAACTAGGGTATCCAGTCATACGCACTACAGTCGGTAATGTGCCCCACTAGCAAAACTAAGACTTAAGGGCCGGTTATAGTCACTGTTTTTTTTTTGTATGAACTTCGCTCGGGACTATGTCAACTTCGCGGCCCCAAAACAGCGCTTTTATTTTTATATAAAAAAAAAACAATAACTGTTCAAGATTTTTGTTTTTGCGAAGCGCTTTTTAGTAATAAGCTTTATTTTTTTTTTATAACTTTCAAATATTTCCGTAACGTAATCTTGAAGATAAATACGTTTGAAATCATTAATTAGGGTCAGATTCGCGATTATTTTTATCTAACCAACTAATTTATATCATGTTTTCATTTGGGCCAAGCGCTTGGTCATATATTCAATTTTAATAAAATAAATTTTCATGGTGTTCTCTTCTATATTTGTGGATATCCATAGGTTTAAAAAAGTTCAAAATGAGTAGAAACTGGCCTTAACATACTATAAAATGACATAAACTACACAATGCGAGTTAAACTTGCATCGTGCCAATTAACGCAATTTCAGCGGTCCACGCGCTAAAGGCGAGTACCTATCTTCCGATGTTTTGATTTAATCTAAAGATTTCTTTGTTTGAAAATCATGTAATGATTTTTCTTGATTAAAATCACACAATTTCTGTTCTTTCTTTGCCTTTGCATTCAAAGACACCAGGGGGCTATAAAGGCCACTTTTGTAGAATCATAATATGAATCATATTTTTTTTTATACGGCAATATTTACAAGGAATATGATTCTGATATGCAGTGAATTGAGTATGATTCGACTAATTTGTGCAACCATTTTACGAACATTAAAAGAATTGCTTATGATCTGCTAGAAATTCGAAATATGATTTGCTCTAGATGAATTGCTCATGTGACGTTTTTAGGCCCGCAGGTCTCCCTTTCAGAAGTAAGTTCATTGCTCCAGTAGGCTTGGGCTCTACAAGGGCGCTATTGAAATTAACTACATGTAATAAATTTTTCTAAGTTACGAGGGTATGACGACGAATGAAGCTGCACAAAAAAATGTAGATATATTTGTGCAGTAGCTGTCATCACTGCGCTTGAGGAAGAACTTTACAAAATTTGGACCCGAGAGCACATATAATTTAATTTTGTTTTATTAATGATTTGATTTTAAATATATATTTTTTGAAAAATAATGATAACACATTAATTATTTTAACTTATTTTTGCATCATCATATAGTGTGCAATGGTTGCTAAATAATATTATGTGGTTTTTTGATTAAGGATTACTGACTCCTAAGCCACAGGGATTAGTTTAGGAGTCAAAGCGTTAAAAAATGGCGTTGATTTTTATAAGCTAGTTAGCTAGTTTATAAAACGAATTTTGTAATGGAAGGCTTATGGAAGATTAATGAGGTATGGTGGCAGATAGGAAAACCATAAAAAAAAAATTGTAAGGAAAGTACCTACCTACCTACTATCTACAAAGAAAATTGGCATTTTATGAATGACGTGTCAAGCTATTGTAAGAAGAAACTTCTTCATTAATATGAAAAAAAAAAAACATAAAAAGAAAAATTATCTATATAACACCCACGTTAACAGTATATAAATAACTTCAAAAATATCTATTTCTAAAAACGGTAATAGAAAATCCACAGGGACTCATAAAACGATCAAATTTTCTTGTAATCCTTCATTTCTTTGATGTATGAGTTGTTTCCCGATTCATCAAGGAGCAAAGAACGTAGGCTGCATACAAAATAAGGTATGAAAATAATGTTTCAATCGTTTCTCGGTTAGTTAACTTTCTCTCTCACTCAGCATCTATTGATAAAGGATATATTAACTATAAATTAATTGTACAAATTTTCGGGTTGTTTGAAATTAATTCAAATCTTTATTCTCCTCTCTTGTCGCTTATACTAAAATTATTCCTATTACAATCAATATTGATTTTGGCAGCTTCTAATTTAATTAGGACCCTCATCGCTGTACAAAGAGGGGTCCTCCTTGGTTAGAATTGTCTTGTTAACGAGCTACGAATGTCTGTTTTTTCTCTTTAGCATCAGCCTTGTTGGCAGGAGTGGAAAGGGAATTGTTATCTTTCTGTTTGTTACGGCTATTTGAATCTGATTCGAATGTTCAACAAAACGTCAGTGTTGGCGTCGCGTCTTCTAATTCGTTTTTTGTATTCGTTAAACTTTTTTTAAATTCATTATTCCCCGAGAGGACGCCGGCGTCCGCACACCTATTGTCTTTCTATTGTGTCTCTAATTACGGTATTCAACAGCTTAATGTGGTTTTTAGGGACCCTATTACTAAGGCTTCGTTGTCTGTCCGTCTGTCTGTCACCAGGCAGTATCTCAAGAACCGCGATAGATAGACAGTTAATTTTTTCTCAAATTATGTATTTATGTTGCCGCTGTAACAACAAATACTAAAAATAAAATAAAATAAATATTTAAGGGGCTCCTATACAACAAACACGATGTTTTGCCCTTTTTTGCTCGATATTAATAATGGAAACAGATAGACACTTGAAATATACTCAAAATACTGAGTTGTATTTTTACTTCAATAATAAAATTAAATTAAAATAAGCATTTAAAGGTGGCTCCCATACAAAAAACACCATTTTTGCATTTGTTGTTGTTCTGCTGTCTCTTAGGGAACTGTTTAAGGAAATAAACCTCATGACGGTCCCTTGTCAATACATTTATGAAAACATTATGTATGTTCGGAAAAATATTCATCTTTTTACTAAGATAAGTGACAGGCACAATTTTAATACTAGGAATAGGAACCAATTAGATCAACCTCGATTCAGATTGGCTAAAGTACATAGTTCTTTTATGGGTTACTGTGTAAAGTTTTATAATAAAATCCCACTTGGAATTCAAAATCTAAATGAGTCGAAATTTAAAACATGCATTAAACGCACACTATGTAGACAAGCATATTATAAATTGGAAGATTACATCCTTGATAAAAATGCTTGGCTAAATACCGGTCCTGCTCCACAGCCACAGCCACATTTGCCTACAAATTAGTTTGGAAGAAATGCGGGGGCCCCTTTTTGTATTGTTGTTTTCGAAATGTTTTTTTTTTTTATATATACTATTTTTCATTATTTTATTGGTTTTGTGATCAATTACTTATTGCTTTTTGTAATTGGAAACAATAAGATTGTATAATGTAGAGGCACTTTTTTTTTTTTTTGTGAATGTGAAGTACCATGGAGCATTTTTATTTTAATAGGTTACAACTTGTTTGACATTAAAAGCATGGCAGTTGAGAGTTTGTCATGCTCACTAAAATGTCTCGCTGATGGTGGCACGTGTTATTGGGTCATTCGGTTCCCTTCAAAATGGTTGAGCTGAGTGGGGCTGAGGCACGCGTCATGCTCGTGAACGGGCGCCGTCAGTAGGGACTGGTCATCTCTTAGCTGCCAGTAGCTCAATTCAATTTCTATTTTTTTATTAGTTCATTTTATTTTTTTATTACTTATCTGCATTGTGCTCACATAATAGAAGCGACAAGAAAAATGTAACCAAGATTTATGTAACTCATAATATGATTTTAAAAGAGTGTCCATGGAGTTTCTTGCACGTTCTTCTCCATAGAGATCTACGCTTTGGAACGTGCAATTTAGCTTCACTTTTGTTTTGGACTGACCGACATTTTGACAATTCAAAAGTGCCTGTAATTGGTCTATTTGAAATAAACTATTCTGATTCTGATTCTGAATGGTACGGAACCCAACGTGCGCGAATTCGACTCGCACTTGGCCGGTTTTTAGTTTTACACGCGTAAGCAGTTTATAGAAATTTTAAATTAAATATTTGTTTTTATTTAGTGTTGATTTTAAATTCGGTTGCATCTCATATGTTTACTAACTTGCTGCTACTGAAAATATTCCCTTTGGACAATTTGCAGCTGAAGGAAGTGAACTAATAAAATAAAGTGATTCATTGAGTTATAAGAGCTGCTATCAGCAATATTTATAATAATTTTATTATAAACTTCCTCCAATTTACGACTTTTCAGACGAAGCATTAATATAAATAAATAGATGTTGCTAGATCGTAAAATCGTTTTGATTCGTATTATTTCGGTCAGGTGGATTAAAGGATTCAATAATTGAACCCCGGGGCCCTCGAACAAAGGCAATGAAGGAACAGGGTTGGTTTTTAGTCAGTAAGAGTCTGACACTATCTCCCGCTCCACCCAAGGGCGGGATTTGTCATTTGATGATTTTACCTAACATAAAAAAGGCAATAAAAAAGTATGTATTTCAACTTTTGGCGCTCATATTCGACGATGTTCTCCGCCTTTGTGGTGTAATGCAGGCGGGAGATGTATACCGGTGTGTTCGGCTGAGCGGCACGCACACTTGCATTAAGTATTCCTAGCGTTTTTCGTCGTTTGCAACTCTGATATAAGAATAGCCAAAAGCCAACTCCATTTTATACGAAAATTAGCTTATGCTAGTTGCTTCGCCCGCGCGAAAGACCTAACTTTCGCCAGACAAACTTAGGATCTCCGTTTCATGTCATAACGGGTGTATTCTGTGAAATCCTTCTTTGTATACATCCTACGAAGAACGTTTGTGCAGAATTTTGATACTTTGAAATTTGACGCGTTGATTTCGCGGAATTCTGGCAAATACCAAGCGGTTATAAAATATTGATAATAGCATTGATTACTTATAAAATATTGAGTGTTTATTACTGAGTCCCAGCAGTGGGACCATTAAAAGGCTGATGATGATGAGTGTTTCATTTGTAGGGCATTTATCCAAGAACTTAAATAATCAAACTTTTTCAAGTAGTCTATACTTATATATCGAAAATTAGGTCGAGAGAAAGTGAGAGAAAGCGCACACGCCACAAAATAGGTGTATATATAGACAGGCTTTTTTTATGGTAGGTAAAATCATCCAATGACAAATCCCGCCCTTGGGTGGGGCGGGAAATAGTGTCAGATTCTTACTGACTAAAAACCTACCCTTCCATACATTGCCTTTGTCCCAGGGCCCCGGGTAACATTTTCACGTAACCTTTGGCCCCAGTAGGCTTCGGCCCTGCTGGGCCCCTACAGTTTGCTGACAACTCCTTGAGGCGCGCTGGAACACTGTGCGCCGTAAATATATAGACAGGCTTGGGTTCCAATCCAAGGGTTTAGGTTGGGTTAGACCTCAGACCATTTTAATGACCTTTGACAATAGTTTACAGTTCTGTGAGTTTTCTATATTTTTATTTACAGGCTAGGCTTATCTTGAAACATAAGCTATATATTGCAATCCCAGTGCAGTAGGTAGTCCCACAGGAGTCCCGTACCAAAAGTCCCACAGGGGCCCTGAATAAAAAGATGGAGTTTTTTTTTTTACAAAAATGCTCGGTTTATAGGTTAAACCAAGCAACCAAGGTTTTTTTTTTATTGATATAAACTAGTGCTTGACTGCAATCCCACCTGATGTTAAGCAGTTATGCAATCGTTGATGGTGAGGCGCACTAGTTTATTAAGAGCCTATTCACTCTAGCCTTGAAGACACCTATATTATAATCGGACGGGAAGACCGCAGCAGGCAAACTGTTCCAGTCTCTCGATGTACGCGGTATAAATGACGAGGCAAAACGCTTAGTCCGTACCGTAGAAGTTTCAACAACATAAGGGTTTTTTTTTTTTTTTTGGGTAGGTAAAATCATCCAATGACGAATCCCGCCCTTGGGTGGGGCGGGAAACAGTGTCAGACTTTTACTGACTAAAAACCTACCTTTCCATTCCTTGCCTTTATCCTGGGGCCTTTGGTGACAGTCTCAACAACATAAGGGTGGATATTCGCCGTACAGTGGTTGTCCGATGGCGGAATTGAGGTGGCGGAATTATGTCATGTAATTCCCGCGCACACTCTCCAAAATGCGTCCTGTAAAAGGTTGTGGATAACATGTTGCGAATTTTTGCCTATGTCGGGCCCCTGTAGCGCGGGGGCCCCATGTTGTGATACGACAGATCGGCGGTAGCTACGCCCCTGTGCAATCCACTGTCTACAGTGGATTACATAGACGATAATAATAATGTTGCTGGTATACGGGTTTTCTCCTTCACAATTCGTATTTGAATAGGATAACTTTTGGATTTCTCGAAGCTGGCGAGGAATTGGATCTAGTGTGGTTACTTCCTAAAATAGTTTGGACATTGAATAATAGAACCTCAAACTTTTGTAATATTCAAAGTTATTTCACACCAAGTTGTTGATCCCTCGTTGATTTAGTTGCTACTTATTTCCTTTATTTCGAATATGATGATTTTCTCCTAAAGAATAAATGAAGATTTCGCTTTATCTGGTGACCACTGAAACCACGCATTTCAATTATGACATAAAAAGTAAATTCAACTTTCTATTATTACAGCTGACAGCTTTTTGTATTCTCTAGCTAGTAGTAGTTTTACAAAAATGTATATATTTTCTTTTTTGTTGACTATTATATAACATTCTATGACTTGTAAGAATCCCCTAATAAATTACTCAAACGACTATGATTTATAATTTCAATAGAAACATAGATAATATCCACAAGATATCTATGTTTTCAAAATATGCAGAGACAGATGTTTAATCGCGTTAGACGTCTTATCCAGACTATTACGTCATAAATACGTCAAAGCGGTTGTATAGAAATCTTTTCAGGTTGAAGTGTTTGGGGATAATCTTACTGCTTCGTGATAATCTTTTACTGATAGAATGTAGCTATGGTAATCTTCTCTTAATATCACACTTCACACTAATATTATAAAGGTGAAAGTTTTGTATTCGTGTGTGTGTTTTTGTTAAACACTCAAAAAGATGTCAGCGAACCGTAGCGGTCCAGCAGGGCCGACACCTGCTTGGCTAGGGCCATAAGATCGGTTCTAATAAGGATATATTCATGTTCGTGGAACGCAAAGGGTGACTGAAGAAACGTAAGTGTGGTTTTAGCCAGTAAGAGTATGATACGACCTCCTGCTCCGCCACAAACCATGGCCGCTGTAAGCTTCGACACTGCTGAGCCCCTATAGTTTGCTGACATCTCCTTGAGGTGCGCGAGGAGCACTACGCGCCGTCGACGGCTTGGGCTTGGTCCGGACGGTTACCGGACGGTCGTACGGCGAGCTACCCATTGCATCCATTCCTCCTTTGCGGCCCTCCTCCTCGCTTCGGACTATGGTCTATACAAAGGCCCAGCGCGAGAGATCGTTGCCGCCGATCGCCCCCACGAGGACACGGCGATGCTCTGCCCGAGCGGGGCACACCTTTACCGAATTCTCCACCGTGTCCTTCGGGCGGCAGATCTGGTCTTGGAATAAGACATAGGACACTTTTAATTTCTGGAGTATGTTTTCTTGAAGTAATGTAATTCTTGTTTCATACAGCTGAAGCCGCAGTCAGAAGCTAGGTGGTGGTGGTGGGGGATCAGGGTATTAGCGAAATTCAATATCGGTTATTTCAATATTAACAACAATATGTTTTGAATTCTTTTGCAAAGCCCTTTTCAGCTTTTCTTATCCTCATAGGGCATGCCCTTTCTAATATCAAATAATTTTATGCGTAGAATTGGATCACAGTGGGTGTTATTTCTGTTATGACCGCAAGGAATTTCTGAATGGGAAATCGTGGTCCTAAAACGCAAAGGGCACCTGAAGGACGCAGGTAGGTTTTAGTCAGTAAAAGTTTGATACGCCTTCTCACTCCACCTTAGAGCGGGAGAAGAAACCGGCCAAGTGCGAATCGGACTGGCTCACGAAGGGCCGTACTATTATCTATAAAGATTTTTTTACACAATTAGGAGGTGAATTTTGACTGGCCTGTTAGTCTAGTGGTTAGTGGCCCTGACTGCTATGCCGGAGGTCGTGGGTTCGATTACCATCCAGGACAAATGTTTGTGTGATGAGCACGACCATTTGTTCTGTGTCTGGGTGTAATTTATCTATGATATATATGTATTTAGAAATATATAAGTTGTCGGTCACCGTTTGGATACTTAACCCTAAAAAATGAGTGTTATTTTCTCACAAAATGTGTGTTTTTATGTTCGTAATTAACAAAGTCACGGTTAAAAGGCTCGTATATACCATTTGGGTACGGAACCTTAAAAATTGGGAGTTATTTTCTCAGGAAATGTGGAAAAAAATTGTACTCATTAATATTGTTTTTATGTTCGGTGTTTTTTTTTTATGGCAGGTAAAATCATCCAATGACAAATCCCGCCCTTAGGCGAAGCGGGAAGTAGTGTCAGACTCTTACTGACTAAAAACCTACCCCGTTCCTTCGTAGCCTATCGTGCCGGGGCCGGGTATTCCTTTCGGAAGTTAACCCATGACCCCAGTAGGCTTCGACCCTGCCTGCCTGCAGTTAGCAGGCTGGGCCTCTTCGGTGTGCTGACAGCTCCTTGATGCGCGCGGGAACAGAACGCACCGTCGACGACTTGGACTCGGTCCGGTCGGTTACCGGACGATCAGACAGCGTGCTAGTTGCTACCCATTGTATGTTCGGTGTTTACAAAATCATGGTTAAAAGGGTTTGTCACCTTAAGGTGTGTTTTTGTTTGCTCCGTTCACGATTGAATGGCTTTACCAAGTCAATGTTGTCATAATATCAATGTCATGGACGGCCCTCAGTTAACAACGTCAATTACAAATGTTAAATGGCAAAGTCCTTTTTTTTTTTCTTTTTTTTTTGGTGGTGGGTAAAATCATCCAATGACATCTCCCGCCCTTGGGCGGAGCGGGAGATAGTGTCAGACTCTTACTGACTAAAAACCCACCCCGTTCCTTCGTGGCCTTAGATACCAGGGCCGGGCTTTCCTTTCGGAAGCAAACCCTTGGCCCCAGTAGGCTTCGACCCTGCCTGCCTGCAGCTAGCAGGCTGGGTCTCTACGGTTTGCTGGAACAGTGCGCGCCGTTGACGACCTGGGCTTGGTCCGGATGATTACCGGACGGTCAGACAGCGAGCTACCCATAGCTCGCCGTCCGCAAGCCCGCGCCTACGTTGGCTGGAAATCAGGATCGGAATCGGAATCCTCGCGGCGGCTGGGCCGTGAAGGCCGTTGCCTCTCGCGTGCGGCCTCATCCTTTGCTAGCATTACTGCTTCGCAGAAGGAGGCGACCGCCTGCCATCCCTCCTCGCTCCGGACCATGGCCCGTACCAGGGCCTGGCGCGAGAGATCGCCGCTGCCGATCGCCCTCACGAGAACACGGCGATGCTCTGCCCAAGCGGGGCACACTTCGACCGTGTGCTCCACCGTGTCCTCCGGGCAGTCCGCGCAGTGGTGGCACCCGGGCGTCGGTTCCGCACGAATCCGGAACAGGAACCTCCCGAACTTACCGTGTCCGGTGAGAACCTGGGTCATGCGGAAGGTTAGGACGCCGTGAGGTCTTTCCAGCCACGCCTCAAAGAGGGGCCTTACCGCCATAATTAAGGCGTGCCCAGCACTGGGTTGCCATTTCACCATAAGATCCCGCCGGAACTCTTTCCGCCATACCTCGACTTGTCGTGGCAGGGGACTTTCGCCCCGGCGTTGCATCTCCACGCGCTTATCGTGCATGTGTGCAAGGACTGTTGCCTCCAGATCCCATGGTGGCAGGCCAGCAAGGAGGCTCGCCGCTTCGCAGGAAACCGTACGGTATCCCCGCAAAATGGCAAAGTCCTGACTCACTGACTCATCAACGCCAAGCCCTAGGACCTAAAAAGCTGAAATTTTGCACAGAGTTTCCTGTTATGATATATACCTTTAAATTTTAATCGTTTTAATCCCGTGGAGGGTCGATCCGGTACATAAAACACTATCGATTTGTAAAGATGAGAAAAAAAAAAATCTAAATCTCGAATTAATATACGCATGTAAGAAATTAATTTCTTTAAGTAAACGAGTCAATGACCTTGTAGGTAGTTGTCGGTCGTTGCGTACTAACTACCTACCAGTCATTGAACTCGCCCAGCTAACGTATACTTAAAGAAATTAATTTCGTTCATGCTTAAATTAATTCGAGTTTAAAAAACAGTACTTCATTTTTAATTTTATCTTTACAAAGCGAGAGTTTCATGTACCGAATTGACCTTCCACGGGATTAAAACGATCAAAATTTAACGGTGTATACAAAGACTAAAAAAGGATATTCCGAAATTTGTCCCATAAAAAGAATGTGGGACCAAAGTTTGTACAAAAAAGCTACTTTCACGTGGGCAAACCCACAACTCGTATAAGCCTATACATGTGTGTTCTGAATTCCGTCTGTATTTAGACATTCTGTATTTAGAAATAAATATGTATGTTTATCAGTTGTCTAGTACCCATAACACAAGCTCTGATTCTTGGGACTAGATGACATTGTGTGATAGTTGTGGAATATTATTATATATTATTTTATAAATTAGCAGCTTATTACAAAAGTTTTTAGTTTCAATGATACCACCAAGACATAGTTAGAGAACATTGATTAAATATGAAACAGAATGAACAGTGGTGGAGCCGTGGTAACGGCCCCGACTTACAAGTGGAGGTCACGGGTTCAAACCTGGGCTCATTACTTTGTGTAATTTATTAAATCAC
This sequence comes from Leucania comma, assembly GCA_958295575.1. Classification (NCBI taxonomy): domain Eukaryota; kingdom Metazoa; phylum Arthropoda; class Insecta; order Lepidoptera; family Noctuidae; genus Leucania; species Leucania comma. The sequence continues at coordinate 10,602,545 of OY282480.1, read as the reverse complement.
CACTGCTCTCAAAACGGGAAGAAAAACATCGTGAGGAAACCGTTACTTACTTATTATATCCCAGAAATAAACATTTGAAGACATGTGACATCCACCAATTCGCACTAGGCCCGCGTAGTGGATTACGGCCCATTCCCTCTCCTAGATAGAAGGTCTGAGTCCAAGCAGCAGGAACATTAAGAGGCTGTTTAGGTATGCTTATATTTTATGCCATAAAATATGAAGTTAATATTTCCACATCGTCCAGCTTTTTAAATTTGTGAGTCAAGTGACTGGTATGCAAACAGTGATAGAGAATTGATTTTTTCAGATGTTTGTGAAAAAGAAAAAATAAATTCTCTGATTTCATGATGTTTGTGAAGCCACATGGATCAATTACTCGTGATTCTTAGTTCTTTTTTAGGTTTCACTAAAATCCGAATATTTATTTTCGTAGTGTTCCATATTTGGGTACTTATACCAACATTACATATAGTTTTGTTATATATATTTGGGACTAGACGGCATTGTAAGATAGTTGTGAAAAAAGAAATTGATATATAGTTTATTAGAAGGAAAAAGCTTGGAATAAACATCGAGAGGGAGTGTGATCTGGAAGGCTGTGTTCATTCAGTTAATGTTAGTTACTTATATCTAGAACTACTCAGCACACACGTGTGCTACATACGCCGATTTAGGCGCATCGGTCTCCATACATTTTATATGGAAACTAGACTTGTACAGCTACACTTGACCCACGCCTCGCGACGTCGTTCTACGTACAAATCAGGCGTGTTATAAGTGTGCGTCGATCCAATATAGTTTTACTATTTCAAATAACCCCTCAGCCCGACCTAATTTCGTCCCTACAGGTGTACAATAACGAGGTGTGAACTTTATAACTAATTAATCGATTGTTCCAGGTGTGCACAATAGGGGTGTTGGCTAACACAATGAACATAGCCGTCCTGACGAGGCGAGACATGGCCGCCGCGCCGATCAACAGGCTGCTCAAGTGGCTCGCAGTTGCCGATGTCTTCGTCATGATTGAATACGTACCCTTCGTCATTTATAGACATTTGGTAAGTTCATCATCATTTCAGCTGAAAGCCGACCCTTTTTGGTTATAGGCCTTCCTCAAGCGTGCCCATAACGCTCGCATCTATCGGGTTCCCATGACCCCATCGATCTACTTTGTGGGATCTACACAACTGACACTTAACTTTTATTATGATTTATCATTTTGTACATATTAAAATTATATTATATACTTACATATTTATTAAAATTTATTTCTCAGATGTAAAAACTGATTTCCATCCGTACCTACACTCAAAAGGTTCCGCTGAAAACCAGCGTCAGGCAACTGCTGCGTAGCCGCAGTTGTCTGACATATGCTGAACTGAACCTTTTTGGCGCAGCCGTGCAACGTATTAATGTTGTTAATTTTTATTTCTTTATATTTCTATTTTTTTTTGTGTTTAATTAAAATTTGCAATCGCTTTTTTGTTTATAATCATGGTGTGCCAAATAAACACGTTTTCTTTCTTTCTTTTCTTTCAATGCTGCGTCTTCCAGTACGTGGTCGCCCCTCTAGAACCTTTCAGCCCCATCATCCCTCTGTTCTGCGAGCAATCTTCCTGCTCACTGCAACTTAAGCTTGGCGATTCTTTGGGTTATGTCAGTAATCTTAGTTCTCCAGCAGATATCTTCATTTCTGATGCGATCACGCAAGGAAACCCTAAGCATGGAAAGGGCAAGAAAAATTGTAAGGAGGATTGTGACTCCTCCCCTTATCAAATTACCATTAGGAAACAATAACTGCTATAGTTAAAAATGGTTTCCAAAGCACTTTCCGTGGGGTTTGCGGAGTTTTGTTTGTTTCATTTCTATACCTTGATTGCTTAAGGGTGAGTTCTACGAAATGAACTTTATTACGAGCGTCACCCACGCGCGTTCGTTTACGTAGAGACTTTGGAATTTATATTTTATCTTGTTTTTGCGACTGCAACGCTTTTACGAGACGGTTGCTGTTTATGTGCTGGGCGTGCACGGAGAAATTGAACATAGCCCATAACAGCCACGAATGAACGCTTTCTTCCGAACGCTTATTAAGACGATTTTATTATATTTATTATTTATTTATTATTCTTATCAATTCTTACCACAGTGTTGTCTTTTGCAAGTCCGCCTATGTACCTTGAAGTTTAAATAAATAACATTTTTTTTTTACAAAAAAAAAAAAACAAAAAACTAATGCTGTCCCTTCTACAAGTGATGTTCAATTTAAAATCATATACATTATAAAATATCCCCCTCACAAGCTACATGTAGTATAAAGTTCAAAGTGTACGAGAAAGAAAGAAACACGCGCGTTATCGCACAAAAAAAAAACAATGCGTTCGTGTGAACTCGCCCTTTACGTCCGCACCCTTCCAATAGCTTTTATGTCAAAGCCAATCGCCCATCGATCCATTTCACTGTATTTTAAAGTTCGTTGGTAGGTAGACCTTCGGATTACGATTACCTTACCAAACCGGGTTGGTCTTGAATTTATTTTTGCTAGGCTCGTAATTGGCCTCTATCTCACCATAGATGCGAGAGCATAGATGCCAGAGATTAGTAACCTATTCATTCTTGAAACTGCAAACTGCTGCGCATTCGTGAAACTGGACAACTCGCTTATCATCATCATCATCATATCAGCCGAAAGACGTCCACTGTTGGACATAGGCCTCCCCCAAGTGTCGCCACAAGGAACGGTCCTGTGCATCTCGCATCCATCGGATTCCCGCAACTCTTGCCAGGTCATCGATCCACCTTGTAGGAAGCCTTCCAACACTGCGTCTTCCGGTACGCGGTCGCCATTCCAGAACCTTTCGGCCCCAACGGCCATCCGTTCTGCAAGCAATGTGCCCTGCCCAGTGCCACATTAAATTTGGCGATTATTCGTGCTATGTCGGCAAGCTTGCCTTGACAACTCGCTTGCTTAATCATAAAGAGACCTAACTCAAAAAGAGGGTATTTGAATCTAAAAACGTGTTTCAAAAACAAGGTTCAATTTTTAAAAACCCTCTTCTTTAATTATGTCTTTTTTTGATTATGCGTGCGAACTGTACTTTGATATTGTAAGAACTGAGGATAATATAATAATAATAATTTATAATTCATTTATATATGGTTAATGCCTGCGAAATTCTAGAGAGTTATGATGATTATATTCATAGAGAGTTAGGTAGATGGTTTTTTCTTGATTTATTAGAGCAAGAAAAAGAGCGGCGGCAATCGGCGAGGCGGTCGGCAATACGGATAGGAAAGAGCGATTCGGTGCGGCCAGAGGCCCTTACTCGCGTTCCATTTTACTTCCTAAACTGAATTGTTTTTGTGTTGTTGTTGTTATTTTCTTTCTTTCTATGTAGGGTGTATAGCTCAACCCTTCTTTCTCGCCCACACCACTGCCATTTTAACACGTCTTATTAAGAACTCAGATGTTGTTCAACCCTTACTTGTAAAAAAATCACAAATAGAATAAACTTTATTTTACATCAAAAAAGTACCGCAACATATAAATAAAATTCAGTCTATGGCTACAGTGGCGGCATTAATATAATCAAAACAGCGGAAGATGGGTGACTCGCCTCTAGCGCGTAGACCTCTGAAATCACGATAGTTTGTCCTAATTTCTCCCAGTTTCAATCGGAGTTACATCGGTAGCTAACGCTATTTCGCTCGCACGACAGCGCCGGCTCTCATTTCTGTCCTTTTCCATCAGTGACTACAGGTAGTGTGGATGTGTGAGTTTCGAGTTCATGTTTTCTGACTGCGATGTTAGCGCATAACGACGCATCTTCCCTTATAATATAACAATGAGTGGTGGTCTTATCACTGACAGCGTTATTTAGCACACAACCTTAGGATTGGTAGTTAACTCCAAACTAAACTGCATGTACTGACATACATAGAAACTAAAACTGTTTTTTCTATTTTCTTTCTGCTAGTCCGTATACAATTTACTATTAAATCTACTTCCGCCTCCAAGCAATATCCCGTCTTCTGTAAACCATACCGTATGGTGAAAAAACCGTCGCGCGTCGTCACATTTTTATTAACTTCACCCCTGTGTGGTTTCCTTTGACATAGAGGGATGGACTGAGCGTTCTTTATCGGCTTGTGAAAAGGAAACGGTCAGACGTGCTTTTATTTATTTTATTTTTTTTCGATGGGAAAATTATTCAATGACATCTCTACGCCCTTGGGCGGAGCGGGGATAGTGTCAGACTTTTACTGACTAAAAACCCACTCCTGTTCCTTCTTTGCCTTTCATACGGGTACCGAACCTTCCTTTCAGAAAACGATCATTGGCCCCAGTGGACTTTGATCCTGCTGGGCCCCTACGGTTTGCTGACATCTCCTTGAGGCGCGCGTGGAACAACGATATGTGCCGTCGACGACTTGGGCCCAGTTAGGACGGTTGTCGGACGAGTAACATATATGGCTAGTTGTTGTTTCCTAGATTTCGGATTGGGCCAAGATACTGTAGATATTACATTCAATCACGGTGTCCCTTTATCATTACGACCTACAAAAAAGTGGCATCTATAAGTCGCTCAGTCGCAATGTAACTTTATAGTCCTTGTTGAAGCTTAAAATTATTAAGGCAGGAAAGTTTGGTTAAGCTTACGACAACTCCAAAGGCTACTACGAGAATCTACTTACAAAAACCGGGCAAGTGCGAGTCGGACTCGCGCACTGAGGGTTCTGTACAAACTACCTATGAAAAAAGTTCAATTCCCGAACTGAGTGACGAAGATTTTTCCGAGTCGAAAAAAAAGTTTTCATTTTTACAGTTTTCAGATTTTTTCGTATACAATTGTGCTATAAGACCTTGCTTCATGGCAAATTTCAAGATTCTAGGTCAATGGGAAGTAACCTATAAATGTTTGGTTCCCTTGATAGTGTCGAAATACACGTTTTTGCGACATAAACGGCCGTATCTTTGTTTTCGTTAATTGAGAAGTTTGATTTTTTCACAGCTTCAAGGGACCACAGACTTAAGTCTTTAATTTCAGCTCGATACTTCTACGCGTTCCCAAGATAAAGGGTCTTGACAGACAGACAGACAGACGGACAACAAAGTGATCCTGTAAGAGTTCTGTTTTTTCCTTTTGAGGTACGGAACCCTAAAAAATTGCCTTCTTTTACAGACTAATAAAATCTGTGGCTCATTTTTTCTCAATCCATTCTTCTATCACAATATGTTATCTCTGTGATGGTTGCCATAGGCGCCGGAATGAAGTTTCCATCAACTGCGTAGCCAGTGTAACACAGAAGTAACTTTGCAAACAATATCGAATGCCACGAGGCATCAAATTAAGGCCTTTGACTGTGCGTCAAAGGCCTTAATTTCATGGTTTTTCACATTCTTTTTATTGAAGTTTTGCTTCGAATTCGGACTTTAATTATACAGAGCAGAATTCTTTGTCTTTGAGGGTTTTTAATAAGGGGTTTAGATTGATCGCAGTTTCGATAAAACAAAGTCACAACTGCAATTTTACTGGACAGCCATTTTAATTTTCTTTTTTTTTTACATTCAGTATTGTCTTGCTCGGTATTACAAGGATCTAAAGTTTTTCTCCTTTTATGAAAAATCGGTCCACGATATTTATTTTTAACCCTCAACGGAAAAGAGGAGTGCTATAACTTTGAACTGTCTGTCTGCCCGTGGCATCGTGGCGTCCAAACGAATGGACCGATTTTGATGCATTTTTTTTTTCGAAAGCTGGCTTAATGGAGATGGTTCTTAGCTACAATTTATGAAGATCTGTCCAGGTGTTTAAGGTCACCAGCTCGTTTGTTAGCTGCATTAGATATAATAAACACTTATAATGCGTATTTACTTTAAAACATTTGTGTGTCCTGATATTTGAAATATTCATTGTAAATGATGGTGCTACTGAGCTAGACTGATGATTGAGTTTGAAGGTAGAAGACGTAACCCTGGATTGTTTATTACTAAGCTCATCGAGTTTGGGCTCATTAGATTCGTCTTAACCAGCGCTATACATTTCTCATGATGTCGAGAACCTAATAGTAGAACTGGGAGGCGGCTGATGGATACCTGGAATGCCTACTACTAAATTCTTTGACTTAGGCCTATATAAGGATATTACCGGTTATGGAGCACGTTAGAGCAAAGTTATGGAAAACATTTTATGTCGGTTTTTTTTTTATTTTAAATTTTATTCTTGAAAGCATGTTCTTAACAACTACTCTTGCACCCTTAATAGTGCCCGTTTGGAGTTAATGATTTTTTCAAATACCCGTATCGAATATGTACTCGTACCTAAACAGTTGATAATATGCGTTACAATATTGTCAATTTTTCTATGACATGTATATGTCACCGGTGAATTGTAGACTCCGTAAGATTTTAATAGATCTTTATTAGACTATAATTTTTCAATATATTAAGAAAAAATTGTTTCGCATACGATAATAACAGTGTCTTATTTAGAGTAAATAGTTTACAATTTTTTGCGGTACTTTACAATCTTTCGGCGTTTGCAATTTTCAGGTGACTTAAACATACATTATAATGTCGCTAATTTTCTAGCGAACTGTACCTAAAAATATTTTAAAGTCCGTGGATACCACCAATTAGCAATTATATAGGAACGTTAAAAGTTATTTAGTACGCTTGGTCAGTCACCTGCGGTCGGATAGCCTATGTATGTATCAAAGATAATAATTTAGCTATCGGCAAATTCTGTTTTCCCAGAAAGTAGTTATAATGAATAGTATAGATAACATGGTATAATTTTTGTTAGTTTCACCATGTCATACTATAATATGCATGTGAAGGGGGGGCGTTATCTATTTAATTATTTGTAGAGGTATCTATGAGATTATGCATATAATTTTTATGTGAGTTTAGTTAGAGGAAAATTTAGGTGTACAATATCCGATCGATCATAATAGGTACTGTCCCATAGAGTTTTTTTTTTTTTTTTTACGGTATGTAAAATCATCCAATGACAAATCCCGCCCTTGGGCGGAGCGGGAAATAGTGTCAGACTTTTACTAACTAAAAACCTACCCTGTTCCTTCCCTGCCTTGGTTCCAGGGCCCTTGTATGCATTTTCATACCTTCCCAGAGCCCCAGACTAGGCCTCGACCCTACTGGGCCCCTACGGTTTGCTGACAACTCCTTGAGGCGCACGGGAACAGTGCGCGCCGTAAACGACTTGGGCTCGGTCCGGTCTGTTACCGGACAAACGGACAGCGAGCTACCCATTGCCCGCCGTCCGCAAGCCCGCGTCTACGGTGGCCGGAAATTTGGATCGGAGTTACGGCGGCGGCTGCGGCGTGAGCGCCGTTGCCTGATACGGTCAGCCTCCTCCTTTGCTAGCATTACTGCTTCGCAGAAGGAGGCGACCGCCTCACACTCCTCCTCGCTCCGGAGCATGGCTTGAACCAAGCCCCGGCGCGAGAGATCGCCTCCGATTGCCCCCACGAGGACACGGCGATGCTCTTCCCAAGCGGGGCACACCTCTACCGTGTGATCCACCGTGTCCACCGGGCGTTCCGCACAGTGACGACACCCGGGCGTCACCTCCGCACGGATCTTGTACAGGTACGGCCCGAACTTGCCATGTTCGGTTAGTGCCTGCGCCATGCGGAAGGTTATGACGCCGTGAGGCCTTTCCAGCCACGCCTCAAAGAGGGGCCTTACCGCCTCAATCGTGGCATGCCCAGCACAGGGTTGCGACAGTCGTTCTCGCCATTTCACCATGAGATCTCGCCGGAACTCTGTCCGCCAAGCCGCGACTTGTCGCGGCAGCGGGGATTCGCCCCGGCGTTGCATCTCCACGCGCAGATCGTGCATGCGTGCAAGGACTGTTGCCTCCAGATCCTATGGTGGCAGGCCAGCAAGGAGGCTCGCCGCTTCGCGGGATACCGTGCGGTATCCCCGAATCATCCGTATGGCCATGACCCTCTGGTAGGCGTTCAGCAGGGCCGCCGGTCGCCTTCGCAGCGTCGGCGCCCACACAGGCGCCCCGTAAAGGGCCATGGACCGAACGATGCCAGCGTAGAGCCTCCGGCAGGAGGCGTCTGGACCCCCAGGTTCGGCAGGAGCCGCTTGAGTGCAGCCATGTCCCATAGAGTAGTTCTTCAATACGTATGAGTTGCCAATTTTATACAGAGTGAACACAGAGTACATACGGTACATACACTTTTACTAGATATTTCGTCCACCTTTTCCACTTTTTACAGACATTTTCGAATATTACTAAGATAACTAAAACAGCCCTACTTTCAAAAAAGCATTCCATCCATATACTAATAATATTATGTGAAACTAACTCTGTTTGTCTGTTGCACTTTCACGGTTAAACTACTGAAATGATTTTGATAAAATTCAGTACGGAAGCTTAAACTCCAAGGAAGGACATACGCTGGTAGGTCTGGCTTCGACTTCGCATCCGTAATAATCAATATTCATGCGAACGACGCTGCTGGCAGAAGCTAATTTTATATAACAACTTGTTGATCGACACACTGTCGGTCTAGTGTGCGACTAAGCGTCGACAGACACTACGCCGACAGACTGAATACCGACAAGGCTTTACTTCGGCGGGACTGTTCGCCGATAGGACGCTTCGCCGACAGGACTCTTCGCCGACAGGGCTCATCAGCGTCGCAATTACTTTGGCAATCGATTATGCTTTTCTTGTAATAATAATAATTATAACTATATTGTATATTGACTTGGCTCGCGAGGTTGTCGACATGTGGGAAGTGGATTCGGCGATCATTGTACCGATAGTCGTGTCGGGTAATGGCTTAATAGCCAAGAGCCTCGACCAACACCTGAGGAGGCTCTCGTTAGGCGGCTGGATCAAGGGCTTGATTCAGAAAGCGGTACTCCTGGACACGGCTCGTATTGTTAGGAGGTTCCTTTCTCTGGAGCCCTGACCGCCGGTAGCTTGGACTCTGTTTCCGATACCGGTGGGATACTATTTTTTATATTTTTAAATGTTTTTTTTTTATGTGTTTTTTTTTTTTAAGAAATATTTAAAAATATAATTAATATGTAAATTGATTTAATAAAGAGAATAATTATAAAACTCTTAAAAAATAAAGATCTTGCATTGGTTTTTTTTAAAGGTACATTGTATAACTAGTTTCTGCCAGCGGTTTTGCCCGCGCGACAGTAGGTTCTTAATACAAACTTTGGACCTTTTGAATATAATTTCATAAGAAATTAGTAGAAAAATGTTATTTAGATGTTACAAATAGACACTTCAATTTTATTTATATGTATGTCTGTAGCTATACTCTTTGTCTCTATATCTGTGGCCCTAGTGAAAAGGGATCTAAGTCCAAAAAGGCAACTTTACAGGAGACGCAAAAAACACTTCGTGCGCTTCAAATTCGTGTTTGACCTCGTGTGTCATTTAAACCGCGACCTAATAAAATACATGTGATGTTTTTTATAGGTAAACAATTTATGCTCTTTATTATTATTGGGTTATTTTTTACGTAGAGTTAATAGTTTTTAAGATAGTGACTTATACCAACCACAAAACGAATTCCTTGAGGGTCTAAAATAAGTTATACCTCTTTTCACATAAGTGAAATGTTAAATCATACAAGTGAAAAAGGATACGCATTTGGAATGATTTTTATGATAACCAAGTAATTTAAAGAAATATTTAAGAGTTTGCTGTATGAAAACATGTATTTTGCTCTGTACTTTTTTTCTTTGTTAAAAAAAATTTAAAATTCTAAAAAAAAATATACTTGACCCCTTTTTCACTAAGATTTTTTTCGTGGCATATGGTTCAATAGGACTATTACAAACTATATTGTGCAACTTTATATCCATTATATAAATAAAAATAAAACAAAAAAAATATTCGTAATACAATTTTTATTTAAATGAAAATGTTTTACAGTTTCTTGCTGCAATTTGAAAATAGAAAAATACATATTTTTAAGAGAAACTTACATCTTAATCTGCAGAAATATCACAAATTGAATAGAAAAATAAAAATAAAAACTTTTTGTTTGCCTTGGATCGACCGTAGTGGCTTTCACACACAGGTAATGATAAAATGTGTGTTTTTACATTTTCTAGCCTCTTTTCAACTATTGTAAAGGCAATGGATTTTTTTCCTCTTGACGATTTATGTATAATACCACCACTTAGGTTCTTTTTATTAGTTAAGTTTTGTAAAAAAACAACCCTTACAAATGCGATGACACTCTAAGTCTAACTTACGGAAAAAATTGTTGGAAAAATTCCTGTTTTTTACTGTAGCCCCCAATTTTTTTGTTGCTTTTCCTTTTAACTCCACAAGACTACTGATAAATAATACAAGCCTGTTGTATTCTCCTAAGTTCCAGTAATAATCAAAAATGTTTTTCTGTAGGCTTCAGGAATTCTTTGAGCACATTTCATCCTGCAAGGTTCTAGACTTTTCATTTTCCTTTCTACAACAGTTTTTTTCATTTTTGGTCTGGTCACTTTTTCCTAAATTTCTTTTCTTTTTTCTGATTTCTCTACCTTCTCTTCTTTCCTTAATACTTTTTCGAGGCTTTCGTTTTTGACCAGGTGTAACACCTTCTTTGACCCAAAATGATGAATTATTGCTCACGTTAGAATCTTACTGCGGGGTGATGACATCAGGTCTACGTCTTGTGCGCCTATTTACAACTGAATAATCCGAGTCACTTGTTTTGAATGTGTTTGGTATAAAATCGTCACTACTTTCAGCAGAATAATCTATGTCAGAGTGTGGTAGCTCATCAATTAATTCGGAAACAATATAAAGACACATGGGATATGTTTCGTCGGAATCAGTAAACAAATCATCTTTGTCGTGCTCCAGCTCCAGACATGGAGAAAAGTTATTAGAAACACTAAGCATTGGAGAACATACTTTTGAACGAATTGTTGAGATTTTTTTAAGCAGTCAAATTTTGGACAATATTTCTTAGAACACACTGGCCTTTGAGAATATTTCGTAGAACATTTTGGCCTTGGAGAATGATCCTTAGAACATCCCAGCTTTGGAGAATAATTCATGGAATAAAAGGCCTTTGGAGAAGTAGGTATCGATTCTTCAATTAGCAATTCGAGTCATCTATTATGTCCAGTTCTAACACCATCAATGATACGATACAATCCAACCTCAGCCATTCTAAAAAGGAAATAACTATTTAAAATAATTTTATAATAGAATAGAAAATAATAATTACGACATTAACAGACGGACAACTGTACCTAATAATAAATCACACGGAACAGTAAGTAACAAAGTTTTAAAAATATTACTACACTAAAATCAATTTAGTTGGAATACATCTAGTTAGTTTTGTAATAGGACAGGTATTTTATAACTAAAACAAATGCCAATTGAATCATTAAATGCATAAGAGTTACGTTCCTTAACGCATTATTGGTCGTAGTTGTTAGGTGTAAAAAGGTACAATTAGACTAAAACCTTTAAAAGTATACATTAACTTCGAAATGAGTTACAAAAATATGTGTAAAAGGATCTAACTTACTTGCCTAGTTATCGATATTTTTGTACAACGCGTCGACACGTCCTCTCTGTCACAATACGCGAGTTGAGAGCCGGAAGGGACGCGCGGGTTATCCGCTCACCACCAACCCGCACCATTCCCCTCATCGACGAGTTATATTATAACCTTTCTCACGTAAAATGAAAATAATCGTAGGATATAACTAAAATTGTATCAAATTACACTTATTAATTTGATAATAGCTTATGTGAATACTGATCTAAACCGAGTTATTTTTTATTTTTTCACTTTATTTTGGTGAAAACGGATATAAGTCTAATAATATCATTACTAACTAAACCATTTTTAGGGACTAAGTATTGTTGTATTGTTATACACCAACCGGATTCAAACATGGAAGATTTATGTTAATTTATATTAAAAGACACCAAACAACATTTTTATTTTTCTTTTTAAAAGGATATAAATGTACTTGAAACCAACTTTTGTAGTATTTTTGGTGTCAGTTGGATCCTTTTACACAAAGTAACTTTCTTATTTTTAGAAATAGCTTAGATCCGTTTTCACCAAATTATAAAGCATTATTTTCTGATCATTTTGGTATACTTAACTCATTTTCGACAAAATCGGACTTATACCCTTTTTCACTAGGGCCACAGATATGTCTAGGATGCACCTACGCATTTACGAATATTATTATGCTACGTCACCATTAAAATGGAATGTAAGGAATGTGTGGGGTGTGGTGTGTGGATGGAGGTGTGATGTCTGTATTAATGATTTGATATATATCAAATTATTTATTAGTTTATAATATTAGCATATATACTTATTTTATTATTATAAGTAACTAATTTTAATGATACTATATTATGATTGAAATATCTGTTATTTATTTATTGTGCACACCTACCACAGTTATGTCTTTTTAACCCAAAGGTTGACTGGTAGAGAATGTCTTGTTGCATTAAGTCCGCCTATGTACCACTATTGTACATGAAGATTAAATAAATAAATAAATAAATATACCTACAATCGCTATTGTCTTTTAAATAAATAAAAGCCAAGCGTTTAGTTAGAAAATTATTTCTGGAAACAACGATAGACATCAGCTGCATCGCTTCTATCGAGAGAATTATATAATGGCCGCCCGATAAATGCATCTGATTCTTCTATTGTGTTCGTTGATTTAATGGCAGTACGGTGCACCTGTAACCTATTGTTAAGAGATGAGGTCAAATAAAACTGTGGATTGATATTTTTATAGGAATACCATCATATTCCTTGGATGGTTTACGGTTTTCATAATAAAACGCTGGAGCACGGTGTTAAAACATGATAGAAAAACCTATTTGCAAAATAAATATCATTTTCAATACACCAGCTCAAAAAGTGGCTCTTATTGCACTACAGTTAGGTATATAATGGCACCTGTTACCAAACTGTGACATTTTGATTACCATTATGCACTAGTGCTGTAAGCTATAACCTATTTGTTCAACCTCTTTGTTTGCGAAACAAATTTTGAATATGAAAAAATAAAAATTGTTTGTGTTCTAGCGCGGTTTTTTGCGTGATTTTTTCGAGTGAAGTTCATGGGTTGTATTAATTAAATTAAATCAAATACTACAAAAAAACATAAAATATTACATCCATAATCTATTGAAAATTTCAAACAAGAAAACAAACGACGACTAGGCAATATGACAAAAGACCATATAGCCATAGCCCAGTGCGTACCTATGATAATAGATTTAATTTTTTGCCGCCATGTTAGGAAAAAATTTACTAGTTTCACCGTAGTAATATCAGTTAGCTAAATTATTTTTCTTCACAAATATATTGAAAACGTCGTATGATACACGTGAGTAATTAATGGTTACCGTTCTTGGCTCTCTTAAGACCCTCACCAAGTCTCGGGTCTTAATAGCGCCGCGACGGTAACCTCCTACATTACACAAATATATCATAATGTACTATTATCGTTGGCGCGGGCTTGCGGTCAGCGAACGGTGGATAGCCATGCGCACCTTAATAATATAATATCAGCAAGATTCTCAGGGTCGATGACAGACTGAGTATAAGATTGTTAGAAGACGAAAATTTCCTAGCGAGTGAAGAACATAAAGCACTGAAAGTGAGATATATGATAAGAAGGATGGATGGGAGAATTGAGTAGACAGAAAAGTGCCCTGAGCAGTTTCTTCTCTATAGCATCTAAATATTCATAGTACGAGAGTGAGTGAAGCGAGCTCTGAATTGTAGAGCACTCTGACACGGACAGGTTAGAAAGTTAAGGCGAGAGCGGAGTGCAGCTTCCGCCTCAGCCTTCGTCTTTTTTTAAAATTAAAAACACCTAAAAACTGGCTTACATAGAAGATAACTTTGTGGCTAAGATATATGTGGCGATCGTTATTTGTGGCTGACTTAGTAAATTAGAAGGTACGTAGATTTTTAAAGAATAAATTACACAAAGTAATTATACATCTGGCTCACAAGCCAAGTCCGTTAACTGGGACAACACTGCCCAGCTCGACTTTTAGGCGACTAACTTAATTAGAATCTCGGACCTACTAAAATATAGTTCTATATAATATCCTAAGTTATAAAAAAGTTATATATCCTAAAATATAGTTCTATATAAGTCCTATATAATATTTATAGGATTAGGCAAACAAAAAAAAAAAAAAACAAGACTAAATACGTTTGGCCTGGTATTTCAATTACTGAGCGGATTGACAGAAAATGAGGTTTTTATCAATTTATTTCGGTATAACATTTCAGGTTACAGTTGAAACCAAACCATTCAGAAAGTTTTATCGAAAAATAAATTAGTCAACGGATTTTTCTCGATCCAATCTAAGTACGTTTCGACCCAGATAAGTCTATCTTATATAATACTGTCCAGTCAGAATAGAGTGTAAATGACATGAAAAGATAGCAAATAAAACGATTCAATGTGTTACTTTCTTCTCAAACACTTTCTTTTCGGCAAAGATAAGTTAAAAAAAAACATAAAAAATAAAGTCTCATTCAACCTCGTCAAGTGCCGTAGTACTATTCCCGGATACCGCAGGTGCAGGCCTTCGGAGGTGCGGAACGTAGTGCTGCACGTGCGCCTTGAAGCAATTTCCAGTAGAGCGGCTCAGTAGAGCCGAGGCATGCTAGGGCTTCGGCAACATTTAAAAGTGTGACCATGGCCTTAGAACGCTAAGGGCAAATAAAGGAAGTTAGGTTGATCTTCGTCAGTAACTTTGACATACCCACTTGTGCATGATTTCCGACATTTAAAAAAAAACGCTGTCGGTAGTGTGTCCAAAAGAATGGCGGATTAATCTTTGGCCAATGTAAGGGCAAGCCCTTGGGTCATGCTAAAGTTCGACAAGGCGTTTAGATTAATCTTTGAATAGTGTATGAGCCGAACCCCTTGGGTTACGGCCCAAGAGCCAACTCCACGGCGTGTAGTGTTCCACGTGCGCATCAAGGAGATGTCAGCGAAGTCGTAGGGGCCCAACAGTAAACCTACTGGGGACATGGGTTCGCTTCTGAAAAGAAAACCCGGGGTCCTGGAACGGAACGAAAAGAAAGAACGTAGGTGTGGGTTTTAGTCAGTAAAAGTCTAACACGTCAAATGACTCGAAAATGTAACTGCCGACGACATTGGTATATTTTTGCCACTTGAAGTTCTCCGTATAACAGAAGCAAGTTGCTTCAGTTATAAATAAATTATTATCGTCTGCTAGACGTCTTAAATAACACATTGAATGTATCAGTTCACCAAATCTAATGTAAACAACTTTTTTGACATTATTTCGAATCGAGGGTAACTTTTGCTGAAGTTGGAAATCCATTGTTTACCCGACTGCACGACACAACGAATCAATTGTGTCCCCCATATCACTAGATTCAACCGATCCTGATCCGATTTTATCTAAAGGGATGTGTTGTATATATATTTGATAATAAGATTGTTACTTTGATATTGGGATTCCTAATAAATTGCGCGAATTTTTTTTGAGTAATACGTCAAAAATCTAGCGATTTTTTTTTAACCAAAAGTGGTTGGAGATTTTTTAATTTTTACCTAAACAAAATTGAATGAATTAATATCTAAGTACTTATTAATTTTTGTCCGTTTAAAGTTCCGTACCTCAAAAGAAAAACACAGAACTTTTATAGAATCACTTGGTTGTCCGTCAGTCTGTCTGTCTGTCAAGACCCTTTATCTCAGGAACGCGTGAAGGTATCGAGTTGAAATTATAACTATATACTTAAGTCTGCAGTCCCTTGAAGCTTTTTTGTGTCAAAATCAAGCTTCTAAGTTAAGGAGAAAAAAAAAACGGCCCTTTATGTCGCAAAAAATATTATATATTTCGACACTCTCAAGGAAATCAGAATTCATAGGGTAATTTCTCTTTGACCTAGAATCCTGAAATTTGGTATTTTAAAGAAAAAATCGGAAAACTGTAAATTTGTGGTTACGTCACCAAAAAAGCTTTTTTCGATTCGGAATAATATTTGAGACTCGATTCGGGAAACGAACTGTTTTCATAGGTAAGTTTGTACGGGACCCTTTAGTGCTAGAGTCTGACTCGCACTTGCCCGGTTTTTGAATACTTGACCAATCTGCAGTTGAACGTCAAAGTGAAAGATATTGTTGACTGAGTGATACACAACAGTATTCATGACTGTGTGTTACACAGCAATATAGTGTTACTGCGAGAGACCACCTATTACATACGAGTATATGTGATGAGGCGCAAGTATGAAAGTAGGTATGCACTCAAAACACTAATAGAAGTTCGGAGCATAGCGTGGACTTATTTAAAGCGAGGTCTTTTACTATCATAAATTTGACAATGAGACAGCGACTCTCGCAAACCAGTGTTCGATCAAATATTCGTTTTACATTAGGTTAAACGCGAGCCTATGAATTATAAAAATACCCTCGTTTTTATAGAGCCCTCACTTGTAGAGGCCCCTTTGTGCGAGGACATGGGGCCGCTTCGCCCCCGCCTATCTACGCCACTGATAGTGTACACACCTATCAAGAGCTTTAATAAAACTTTTATTTCGCAGGTCCTGCCAGAGAAATTGGACTTCCCGTACTCGTGGGCGATGTACTTGCTGTTTCATATGCACTTTGCTCAAATACTGCACACGGCGTCTATATGTCTCACTCTCTCTCTGGCCATTTGGAGATATTTGGCGATAAAGTAAGTACACCTAAAATATTACATTGCAATGCAACTAGATTCCTCAGTGTTTGGACTGACTTGACAGCAGTGGTGGCCCAGTACTTACGAGTCTGTCGAGGTTTCAGGTTTAATAATAATATCTATTTATTTCGGACTTAGATCCCTAAGAGTGTTAGTAACAATATTCTTAAGATCTATGTTAGTTGGTACATAATTAATACATTTTGGTAGTATCAACATCCTTACAATCTTTCCGAAACTATTTCTATGTACTGTATGGACAGTCGTGACGGGATGCTATCAGATGCGAAATGCTGTTGGTGCTACCGCGCAGTCTTTGAAATAATGATGCCACTTTCTTACGCATTATAGCGTGAAAGCCGTCAACGCGCGCGTTTGCGAACATTTGTGACGTACTACAATGGCGCGGCAACCCCAACAGCATTCTGAAAGCATTATTATACTGAATACGCAGGACGTTGTAGGCTTGTTGCGTATAGCGAACCCACAAGCCGGTCGAGTAAAAAGATTGGCAGTATGCCCTAAAAAGAGTAATTCTAAACCTAGCCAGGTACATTACTTTGTATATCTTATTTTATCACGACTGCTCTCAAAACGGCGAAGAACAACATCGTGAGCAAACCGATATGTCCTAGACCTAAAATTAAAAAAAAAGTGACATCTACCAATCCGCACTGGGCCCGCGTGTTGGATGTCACAGCAGTGGAAACATTTTAGGGCTGATTATGTTATGCTATGTTTTGTCTGATGTGTGTTTTAGTACGCTCACCGTGATCTGACTTAAAAATTGTAGTTTGTGGGTTACGAGAAATAAAGGCTTCAGAATGTATAGTGGTGACATGAATTTGAAATGAATTTCTCATGTTTCTTCTGTTTACAGTATGCTTTTAGGGTCCGTTTGTAGTGAAAATCAGAAGACAGGAATTTTGAGCTAGGTACCTCCCAATTAAAAGGTGTGATTTGGTCAGTTCCATTTAAGATGACGGTAGCTTAAGTAAGGGCTTGTAATTGTTCACCGACAGGACGTTTCGTTTTTGAGAGATTCGCCGATAGAACGTTTCACGTATGGATGTTTCGCCGACAGAATGGTTCGCAGAAATGTCAACATCCTTCAAAACATCTATCAAGCCAGTCCGTTAACTAACAAGCAAATCTCATGCAACCTCGTTGTCGACATCACAGTACACACAAAAGATTCAAAAAAAAAAACAAAGTGACTATAATCTGTATCAAAAACTAAATTTTTTCTAAACTTAACACTGGCTTAATGTATAAACCGAGTAAAACTAAAAGAAAAATAAAATACCATTTAGTTGACGTGACAGCTGAGTTAAGGACCTCTTATAAGAAATGGCATTTTATTATTCGGTATTTCGTATTTCAGTTGCCAGGTAGAAAATGCCTTCAGGTATTGTTTACAAGTTAGCCTTTGAGTCTGGCTTATGTCTGCCTTTGTATCTACTATAATTTTACTTGCGTACAGTGTAACTAAATCATATCAATATTATAATGGCGAAAGTTGTACGGGCGTTGTTAATTATGAAACAATATCAGGTCAATTCGATTCAATTATAATAAAATAAATAATTTAAATAATAAATACGTTTCCTGATAGCTACAACCTAGGAGTCTTTAAGTTTAAAGTGAATAGATTACTTCTAGGCAAGCGTGCTCTTTAGTCGGCCACATCATCACTTAGGTACCATCATATGAGATAGTGGCCAAACGTGAACTTATCAATATTTAATTTTAAAAAGGTACACTCTTAAAAATCATGGTTCTTTAATTAAATACTTAGAGGTTATATGACCTCTTTCTTACGGAACTTTCGGGAAATCGTGGTCACAACGTTGTTTCAACACTTAATCTATACGTCTTTCATGATTTAATATAATAGGTACTCTAAGTTTTCTCATCACAACATTCATCTAAGATCCGGTAAAAAAAAGTACCTTCCTTCATCTGTTATTTGACTAAGATAAATATTATATGCTAGATAATGCATTTATTTATACATTGCGAATAGGTTGCCTAGCTTCTGTTGCCAATAATGTTAAACAATTAAATTTGTTGTTACATTTTTTCCATCAACTACTAAGATTAAAAACAAACATGTATTTTCTTATGTCGAGACAATGGCGGGAATACCTACCAACAAAGATTTCTGGCGACACTTTTGTGTTGCGTTGGATGAAACAAGAAGCTTTTTAACAAAGCACATGTTGACGATTGATAAGTGGGAAAGGGCTCTATTAAGTGTATAAAATATGCATATAATAGTAGAGAAACGCCGAGAATTTCGTGTCATGCTCTGCCGCAGAGCCACCATTATAGAAATCGATCAATTATATCTTAAAATGATGTGCGTCAAACGAACATAATGTACGCATACCGTCATATCTGAAAACTTTAAAAAAGTGAAATAAATAAAACCGCTGTATAAAAATGATATTTTTCTACACGTACGCAAAAAAAACCGTTCGTACAACAGTTTTTTTTTATCAAAACACAGTAGCGTTTGTTTTTCCTGAGGTTAAGTTCTGTATGGCTCTGCTAGAGAGTATGCTCTGCAGCAGAGCCACAATCAATGTCTATTTTATCATTACCTATGGCACGTATAGTAATGAAGGTATGCGTACATTATGTTCGTTTAACGTACATCATTTTAAGATATAATTGATCGACTTCTAAAATGGTGGCTTTACGGCAGAGCATGACACAGAATTTCAAATAAAAGTTTAATCTCTGCGAACTTGGGGTAGGTTAACTACTAATATTAGAACAAAGTTCGAAACTCCATTTTGTTGGTACATACATTGTCTAATAAGATATCGTAAGGATATTCAAAACTTTTAGATTAGGTGTTTTGTATCACAGGCATATACAGGTAAAGTTTTAAGGGTTCTCGAGAATGAACTTAATCTTCTAAGTTGATTCAAATTAGAAACAAACTCAGTACATTACATTACTTGAATCAGACTTAGCAAAGCTATTATGTACGAAAGGATTACAAATACTCGTACCTGTAACATCTAAATAAAATTGCAGTGTCTGTTTGAAAGTGTATAATTATATTCGACTAAATAATGTAACATTACAGTTTATGATTTTTGTAGTCGCTTTAATTTTATTGTATGTTTTGATTAGGCAAAATGTTCGGAAAATATCGAATATAAATATCGATGTTATTTTGAAAAAATTGTAAAAGTCATTTTACTAAAAAAGCAAATATAAAAAAAAAAATATTCAGATAACCTTGATCCATAGTTACACTAAAAAATACATGTCGAAAATTTAAAATTATATTAACAACATAATCACAATTTGAATAAACATTAAAATTAAATCAGAATTCAAAATTAAAATCAGTATTAAAATTAATAATAAAATCAAAATCATTCACAATTACCATTACAATTTAAATAAATAAAATACAAATAAAACAATGACAAAAATTTTAACTGTATCTGGGGATTGAACTTGCGGTAAATGTCGTTCAATACCAACTAAATGCAATATTGCTCACCCCCCCCATAGCAAATAGCGTGATAATTTATAGCCTATAAGTTGACCTGACCTATAAGGATTATGTATGCAAAATTTGAACAGGATCGGTTCGGTAGTTTTTGCGCCTACCGTAAATTCATTTTAACAATTTTAATGTTTTATAACAAAAAAGTTTTGTATAGATTATTATACGTGTAGATAATACTATTTTTTTTTCTGTTGTCGGTCTGTCAGTGACTTTCACTGGTAGATAGCTAATGTTATCGGGACTAACCTAGGCTACTTTATATTTTCCTGAGGGAACATATTCTCGCTTTGTGTTCCTCGCTCAAAGTGATGTTAGCAAAATTAAAAGGGCTCAGTAGGGCCGGTGACTGCTAGGGCTACAAGAATGTTCGAAAGAGTTATCGTAGCCCTAGAAAACAAATGGCGGGAACGATTTTTTTTTTAAATTGATATCAACTAATGCTTGACTGCAATCCCACCTGATGTTAAGCAGTGATGCAATCGTTGATGTTGAGGCGCACAAGTTTATTAAGAGCCTATTCACTCTAGCCTTGAAGACATCTAAATTATAATCGGATGGGAAGACCACAGCAGGCAAACTGTTCCAGTCCCTCGATGTACACGGTATAAACGACGAGATAAAACGTTTAGTCCATACCGTAGAAGTTTCAACAACATAAGGGTGGATATTCGCCGTACGTCGGGTTGTCCGATGGAAGAACTGAGATGGCGGAATCAAGTCATGTAATTCCCGCGCACACTCACCAAAATGTATCCTGTAAAACACCAAAAGGCTGGCTACTCTACGCCTGTGCTCGAGGCTTTGTAGATTGGACTTAACGAAATCTTCGTCTTCCAACAGCATTGCCACAAATGATTGAAAACGTATATAACGTATATTACGCCTCGTGGACAGGGTTCAGAGATCACTTTGCTACTCAAGCTGCCTGGCGCATTTTGAAGCGTCTATGAAGCTATGCATCCGTGGACAGTATGACTTACTCTGTGAACTATGGCAGAAGATATAATTAATGAAGACATGCTGCGCCGAATCAGTGAAATGCATATCGAGGCTCTGGAGACCCATAGTGAAGCTTACTACGGACACAGACAGCACGACCCCCTCCTAACTGATGCTAGACATGGTAAAATCGACTATGAACAAAAAAAAAAGACAGAAGTTGTTTGCTGAGCTAGTGAACAAGCTCTCCACGTCTCCATAAATTTTAATTAGCTGTAAATTACATAGGGCAGTATAGAACAACATTATTAATTTACATTGATTTATTCTGTACACACAAGCTCATTGCACACACGACACGACACTAAGATAGATCTCTTTCAGACAAATATAGGTACACTGTAATTAGCTGACGTACTCAAAAGCCGAATATAATACCGGCCACTGGACATAATGATATATTATGAATCAGGGAAATAAACATTTTATAGTCAATCCTTTTCGTCCCTTTTGTAGCCCAACTATCCAAACAGATACTCTTTCAATAACATTAGTCTCTTTTCATTTTGTTATGCTTCAAAGCCGGGCAAGTACGCAATGTGAATTTTACAATTCACATATACTTTCCTAAGTTTATCGAGGACATTACTGACGCCCCGTGCGTCGGACAGCACGTAAAGCCGTTGGTCCCGGTAATCATTCGTAAATATTATCAGTCGTTACAGGTAGTTAGATGCCAGAAACTCTGACCATTAGTCTATTCGGGGAGTATCGTTTAGCATAGCATAGTATAATCAGCCTTTTAATGTCGTCACTGTTGGGACACAGGCCTCCTCTCTAAGAGAGAGAATGGGCCGTAATCCATCACGCGGGCCCAGTGCGGGTTGGTGAATGTGACGTCCTCAAATTTTTGGTTCTAGGACATGCCGGTTTCCTAAAGATGTTTTTCTTCACCATTTTGAGAGCAGTAGAGATCAAATAAGTTACAAAAAGTAATACATCTGGATGGGTTTGAATTTGAACCCACGACCTACAACTCGTAAGTCAGGGCCGTTACCACTCGGCCACTACTGCTCGATAGGAGTATCGTGTTGCTCAGTAATTAGGTTGTGTAGTTCAAGCCTAATTACTGCAGCGACTGCTCCATGTGTAATATGAGCATGAAAATCTGATTAGTCTGGAAGCTGACCCCTTGCTAGTTGGGAATAGTCCATGGAGTTGCTGACTTTTTGTTCATCAGTTACAGCATACAGTTCAAAGTAACAAGTAACTGAGTAATTTTATATTGAGGGAGATTGAGCTGCTGACATCATTTAAACGCGCGCTTCAAAGATATGTCAACAAAACCGTAGTGGCCAGCAGGGCAAGTGGTCGCCTCCTTCTGCGAAGCAGTAATGCTAGCAAAGGAGGAGACAACGGCCCTCACGCCCCAGCCGACACAGGGATTCTGATCCCGATTTCCGACCACCGTAAGCGCGGGCTTGCGGACGGGGAGAAATGAGTAGCTCGCCATCCGACCGTCCGGTAACCGTCCGGACCAAGCTCAAGTCGTCGACGGCGCGTATTACTCCACGCGCGCCTCAAGGAGATGTCAGCAAACCTTAAGGGCTTCCCCAGGACCTGATGGCCTGCCTGGGAGGGCCTGGGTCCTGGCCATGGAGGCTCTCGGGCCTCGATTGAGGGGGCTCTTTAGCGCATGTCTGGAGAGGGGCCAGTTCCCACTTCGCTGGAAGACGGGCAAACTGGTCCTCATAGCGAAGCCTGGGCGCCCTGCGGACTCTCCGTCCGCGTACCGGCCCATTGTGCTGCTCGACGAGGTGGGCAAGCTCTTTGAAAGAGTCATTGCAAATCGCCTCGTCGCGCGCCTTGCAAGGGTGGGGCCGGACCTTTCGGACGGACAGTTTGGTTTTCGCAGGATGCGCTCCACGGTGGACGCCATCATGCGCGTGCGAGCCCTCACGACGGGGGATGCGGTTTCCCAGGGCAGGTGTGTCGTGGCAGTGTCCTTGGACATTGCCAACGCCTTTAACTCCCTGCCCTGGAGTAGCATTGGAACGGCACTCCGGTACCACCGGGTGCCCGACTACCTCTGTCGTGTGATCGAGGCCTACCTATCGGAGAGGTATATCATCTACCCCGGTCACCAGGGAGAGTGGAAACGTCGAGAGATGTCGTGCGGTGTTCCACAGGGATCGGTACTAGGACCACCCTTGTGGAACATCGGGTACGACTACGTGCTGCGCGGCGACTTCCCCGACGGGGTCAGCGTGGTCTGCTACGCGGACGACACGTTGGTCCTAGCGCGGGGAGAGTCGTACCGGACGGCGGTCGAATTAGCGACACGCGGGGTTGCGATGGTCGTGGACAGGATCCAGCAGTTGGGACTCGAGGTGGCACTGCACAAGTCCGAGGCCATGTGTTTTCACGGCCCTCGGGGTGCACCACCACCGGGTTCCCAGCTAACGGTAGGAGGGGTTCACATCAGCGTCGGGTCGACGATGAAGTACCTGGGACTCGTCCTCGACAGCTGGTGGAACTTCAAGGAGCACTTCCGACGTCTGGCTCCCAAACTGAATCGGACTGGGGCTGCTCTCGGGCGGCTCCTGCCCAACCTCAGGGGACCAGACGCCTCCTGCCGGAAGCTCTACGCGGGAATCGTTCGGTCCATGGCTCTCTACGGGGCCCCGGTGTGGGCACCGACGTTGACACAGCAACCGAGGGCCCAGCTGAATGCGTGCCAGAGGGTCATGGCAATACGCATGGTGCGAGGGTACCGAACGATTTCCCGCGAGGCGGCAACCCTCCTTGCTGGCCAACCGCCATGGGATCTGGAGGCAACAGTCCTTGCACACATGCACGATAAGCGCATGGAGATGCAACGCCGGGGCGAAATTCCGCTGCCGCGACAAGTCGAGGCTTGGCGGACAGAGCTTCGGCGGGATCTCATGGCGAAATGGCGTCAGCGACTATCGCAACCTCGTTCGGGGCGCGCCACAATCGAGGCGATAAGGCCCATCCTTGAGGAGTGGCTGGAAAGACCTCACGGCGTTCTAAACTTCCGCACGACGCAGGTTCTTACCCAACACGGCAAGTTCGCTAAGTTCCTGTTCCGGATTCGTGCGGAGGATTCGCCCGGGTGTCGCCACTGTGCGGAACACCCGGAGGACACGGTGGAGCATACTGTTGAGGTGTGCCCCGCCTGGGCGGAGCATCGCCGTGTCCTCGTGGGGGCGATCGGCGGCAGCGATCTCTCTCGCCGGGCCTTGGTTCAGGCCATGGTCCGTAGCGAGGAGGGATGGCAGGCGGTCGCCTCCTTCTGCGAAGCAGTAATGCTAGCAAAGGAGGAGGCCGACCGCATCAGGCAGAGGCAACGGGGCGCTCGCCCCAGCCGCCGCCGGGATTCCGATCCCGATTTCCGGCCACCGTAGGCGCGGGCTTGCGGACGGCGTGCAATGGGTAGCACGCTGTCCGATCGTCCGGTAACCGACCGGACCGAGCCCAAGTCGTCGACGGCGCGTTCTGTTCCCGCGCGCCTCAAGGAGCTGTCAGCAAACCGTAGAGGCCCAGCCTGCTAGCTGCAGGCAGGCAGGGTCGAAGCCTGCCGGGGCCAAGGGCCGTTTTCTGAGAGGAAGGCTCAGCCCCGGCACTATAGGCAACGAAGGAACGGGGTAGGTTTTTAGTCAGTAAGAGTCTGACACTACTTCCCGCTCCGCCCAAGGGCGGGATTTGTCATTGGATGATTTTACCTACCAAAAAAAAAAAAAAAAAAAAAAAAACCTTAAGGGCTCAGTAGGGTCGCATACTACTGGGGCCAAGGGTCTGCTTCTGAAAGGAAGATTCGGCCCTGGTATGAAAGGCAACGAAGGAATACGAGTGGTTTTAGTCGGTAAAGATCTGCCACGCCTTCTTGCATCACGTCATTAGATGATTCCCCATCTTAAAAAAAAAAAACTGCTGACAATTTAATCACTATGGTTCTTTTAGAGTTCAGACTGCCTTATCAATTTTCGTTGGCAGATAAACAGACATTACTCATTTTTGTCGACTTTTGATGTGTCAAGCAAATATTGCGTGAAAAGAAATTGAGTACGTGTTGATACTTACAAACGTTCAACCTTGTATTCATTCGCTTCGACAGCTAAATATTGATGTATCCTCTTATTTGTAATACGTACTGTTTGATAACGGCTTTATTTTGACGGAATACTCGATGAGAGATCGTGTAGGAACTGCCTGAAATAAAGACGAACAAAATTCACGTATTTGTATTGTAGGCTTTTTTTGCAATATCTCTTTTTGTTTGAATACTCAATTTGAAATCAACTCCTCTACATTTTTCTAACCGCTGCAAGTGAAGTGCTAGCCTGAACGTAGAATTGACCTTAAGGAACATATTCCCAGGGTAAAAGTCTTATGTCATGGTCTATTCGTGTGCCACATTTCATCCAAATCCAATCAGCTAATATTGATAATCCAGTTTCTTTTAATTCTGCAAAGCCTGGAGCATAGGCTTAGGGTAGCCAGGCTTTCGGTATTTCACAGGACGCATTTTGGAGAGTGTGCGCAGGAATTACATGACTTGTTTCCACCTTCGGACAACCCGACATCCGGCGAGTGTCCACCTCTACACTGTTGACACCTCTACGGTTCGGACTAAGCGTTTTGCCTCATCGTTTCAGGACTGGACCAATTTTCCTGGTCGATTATAATGGAGGTGTCTTCAAGGATAAAGTGAATAGGCTCGTAATAAACTAGTGAAATTAACCATCAACGATTGCATTACTGCTTGCCATCAATTGGGATCGCAGTCAAGCACTGGTTTAAAAATGTGTCATTTAAAAAAAAAGTGTTCGAGTGCGAAGATGTAATAAACATACGCACACACACATACTTAAATTTCGCCTTTATAATATTGGTGTAATGGGTAGGTTTCTTCTGAATGGTCGATTTTGATTAAAGAACGTTAAGTGACAGTTTGACAGGCTAAATTAGATTTAGCAAATATTCAACTTCAAATCCTTAATTCAGAGTTCGAAAGTTCTTTTCAAACAAGAACACTGAGTCACAAGTTTTTACGCCTTCGCCGCTCAATTATACATTATACCTACATTTATTATCTCTTTATTCCACCGTTTTTTCTTGTTACATTTTGATTTATACGTTTTTTTTTTTCTATTTAGTTTACCCCGCCCGTATTACAGAACTACAATCAAGACTCAAGCATTACTTAAAACTAGTCTCAGTTGGAGTTTTAATTTTAGAACTTAACTTGAGCAGAGAAACTACAATCAATAATCACCTGAGCAATGTCACTTTAAAATGACATTTTTTACGTATTATAGAACTGTGCTTGAGGCTTGACTGAGCTCCACTCAATGTGTCCTTATTTTAAAATCACAATCAGCTCAGAATCACTGCTTGAGGCGAGATTTGATCTTTGTTTTCGCAAGTATAGTCGAGACCACGCTTTTGCATAGATTCTCATGAATTTTTTTTGTGGATTTGGAGTGAATCGAGTACCTACCTAATCAAAATGGATATATATTTGCAAAAGTAGATAATACAAATCAAACGTTTAACTTAAATGTTCCTCTGAGATATTTACGAGATACGCAGGACCCTTATAATTTTGAAAATTTTAAGAAGTACCTACAAGTTTTCAAAAAATGTCGTGAAAACTTGAGATCGTCCGCCTCGTCATCCGGTTTTGATCCAGTTTAATCGTGCGAAAAAAAAAAGATATGCAATAGAAAACAAACTGTTATTCAGGGTTACCACAATGATAGCTTACTCACGTAATCAGAGATCAAAATCTCTACTCAAGCGTAGTTTAGTTTAATTTGAGTTTGAGGATAGTTTTAAAATAAACTGAACGCTTAAGTCGAGATTCTTCACTCAAGCAGTAATCGGTTGAACACAGTTTAAGTAGTACTTGAGTAAGGTTCTGTAATACGGGCCTTAGACTCCCTTACTCAGACGTCACAAGTTTTTTTTTTTGTTTTATTTACACTGCTAAACTGATTTGCGTCCAGCACGTTACAATCTCGGGTCTAGTTGAAAACCAGCGTCAGGCAATGGAGGTTTGGCTTTATGCTAAACTGGACCTATTTTGGCGCATTCGTGAAGCACACTTTTTATTGTTGTTTTTGTTTTACCT
This sequence comes from Leucania comma, assembly GCA_958295575.1. NCBI lineage: Eukaryota > Metazoa > Arthropoda > Insecta > Lepidoptera > Noctuidae > Leucania > Leucania comma. Next base: position 10,575,163 of record OY282480.1, on the reverse strand, counting down.
TTGATTATATATTAAAATCTATAATTGTATTTGTATGCCTTGTATTGTGCCAAATAAATCTATTTTCTTTTCTTTCCTATTTATACGAACTTACTGTTAAAAAGATAAAGACGGGATTAAAGGGCGGTACTAATTTTCGGTGGGAAAATCATTCAATGACATCTCCGCGCCCTTGGGCGGGGCGGAGATAGTGTCATACTTTTATTGGCTAAAAACTCACTCCTGTTCCTTCGTTACCTTTTAATACCGGTGCCTAATCCTCCTTTCAGAAACCGACCCACCCCAGTAGGCTTCGACCCTGCTGGGCCCCCAAGGTTTGCTGACAACTCCTAAAGGCGCGCGTAGAATTATTCGCGCCGTCGACGACTTGGGCTCGGTCCAGACGGTTACCAGACGGTCGGATGGCCATTGTTCGCCGTTCTTAGGCCCGCACCTATGGTTGCCAGAAATCGGGATCGGAATCTCGGCGGCGCGGCGGCTGGGACGTTAAGACCGTTGCTTCACGCGTGCGGCCTCCTCCTTTGCTAGCATTACTGCTTCGCAGAGAGACCGCCTGCCGCTCCTCCTCGCTTCGGGCCATGGCCTGTACCAAGGCTCGACGTGCGACATCGTCGCCGCCGATAGCCCCCACGAGGACTAGGTCCTTACCCGTCTTAGGGCTGATTTCATCATTCAATATAAAAACTCAGTTCAACTAAACTGAGCTCAGCGTAATCTAGTTTAAAGACCCGTGTCGTAAACATGCGCGACAACAAAAGAATTGAAACTGAGTTTAGCGTAAACTAGGTTCAATTCATAGCGGTGAAACGCAAAATGAAGCTATAATCTCGATTAGGCGCTCAAACTGCGTTTTGTTTTATATAATCGCGATTAGTTTCTTGGTGAATTTGGCCCTTAAAACCATAGTAATTCCGGTGTGAGAGGGAGACATACCTACGTACGGATTTTTTACTTCTTTGTACGGCCTTTTTTCTTTCTCCTGATAGACAGTCGATAAAGAAGATGAGAAAAATATCGGCCGTGATTAATTAGATTGGAGTAGGCGCTAGAGCGCTCCGTTAATTAATTAACAAAATAAAGAACAGGTTCCTCATTTGTATTTACTGAGAATTCATTTCATTTTCCATTCAGCTTCAGTAAATAATCATCTTGTTAGACGAAAAACGTAGAAATCTCTCGGGAAAACTGGTAATTTATCTTGTTAGACATTATTATACATTACAAGATTATGAAAAAAAAATCTCTGAAACAATGGTTTTTAACCGACTTCGAAAAGGAGGAGGTTCTATGTTCGGCTGTATGTATTTGTTTTTATGTTATTAACCGATATCTCAGTCAATTGTGAACCGATTTTTATATTTTTTTATTTTGTTTGAAAGATTATACTCCCGCGTTGGTCTCATAGAAATATATTGTTTTGATCTGATGATGAAGTTCGAAGATATAGAACAGAATTCTTCCAATTCGATTTGTTTATACATAAGTCTGTGACACTGAAGGAAGAAGGGGAGGGGATACATAGAAATGATCTGACGATGAAGCCGGAATGTAGGTACCGGAATTCTGTAACAAATCACAGTATCCTAGCCGTGTTTGGTATTATTAAAATTATCATGGTGTTTAGATGATGGAACCGAATGGCCGAAGGTATCTATTTAAGTTTAGCTGACCTTACTACAACTAAAAATTATGAAATAAAAATCTTTTTACAAAAAAAAAATACAACTGACTTCAAAAACACAAAAAAGGCGAAATGTCTTTAATTTCGGAAGTCAGTGTTCAATAACGAAGAGACCAAACTATTATAGAAACACCGACTTCCGAAATTAAAGTTATTTCGCACTTTTTTGGGTTTTTGAAGTCGGTTGTGTTTTTTTTTTGTAGAAAGTTTTTTTTTTAATTTCATGAAGAACTAGTTTCTGCCAGTGGCTTTGCCCGCGTAAAAGTAGGTTTCTCCTTACAAATTTTGGACCCCATTTCATTCCCTTGGGGAATAAGTTTTGGGTAATCCTCTCTCAGTGCTCACTTCCATCATAAATTAAGCCTTGTGTTCACTCTCTTAGTCCCAGTAGTTTCGGGTGTGCGTTGATATGTCAGTGCGTCAGTTTGTCCTTTAATACACCCTTTAATTTTGGTCGTTTAAATCCCGCGGAGGGTCGATTTAAAGAAAGAATTTAAAGAAAACTAAAAAAAGAAGTACTTTTTTTTTAAACTCGAATTATTTATTATTTATTAATTTTTTTAAGTAAAAAAAGGCCATACCAAATGTTTAACTTATTTGCCTTGTACTATACAGAATTTTTAACATTATCTTGTCGCATGTAGATAAATATTTATCTTCTTGTACAAGGACAAGGGCATCACAATATAATTTAACATATAAAAAAGCGCAGTGTAAAAAGCTTGGGTACTCCTGACCTAAGGGTAGTATAGAACTCCCCTACCCAAATGCTCAGAACTATTTTCTGTCCGATTGAAATAAAGTGTCAAGTGCAGAACGAACGAAAAGCATTCCTTCGTGTGATTATTGCGAAACCCTGAAATTTTATATCGTAATAGGTATCTGAATAGGTACTGCAATTTCAAATTGTGATACGATTTATTTCCACTCTGTTCCAGGTACTCTGATAAAAGTCACATACTGTGTACGGAAAGGAGATGCAGCATTGCGATACTGACAAGTTTTATATTGCCGCCTATATTGTGTGCACCTACGTTTATGGTAAGTTATTTTTGTTATATTTTACAAACACACCCGATGTCAAGGTTGTCGCCAGCCAATGATCAAGGGCTATTGGAAGTATAGAGAATAATAAAAAAGTTTTTTTCTCCACAATATAACTCCTAATTGCTAGCTTTACATCTACGGTAACATATAGGGTGGGCATTATATTGTGGGAGACTGGTGCCTAAACTCGGCTCTGAAGCTGTAAAGCAAGCCTCTAGAGGGTGGCTACGCCCCCCCCCCGCCCCCCCTTGGCGACGACCTTGCCCGATATGTTTTTTCTCGTCATTTGTGTCATCATTTTTTTATTCGTGAAAAAATCCTCGAGGATGTGATCCTTTCTTGGAGTCGATAAAAAGACTGTCTAACTCCTAGTGATGGGACTCCTCTAGAGTTCAGGCAATCGTGATAAACTTCTCTTTATTTCTGTTCAAAGTCGTCCAATAATATCTCCGTGCCCTTGGGCGGGGCGGGAGATAGTGTCAGACTTTTACTGACTAAAAACCCACCCCTGTTCCTTCCTTGCCTTTCATAATCTGGCCGAACCTTTCTTTCAGAAAACGATCCTTGGCCCCAGTAGGCTTCGACCCTGCTGGGCCCCTACACAATTCTAGATACATGTGAACCTGATTTCATAACTAAATACTCGAAATGATTTTAATTACATTCCACTTCAACAATAAAAAAAAAAAACTATGAGAAGCGATCAACACTAATCCACAAAAATAAAAAGTACTGCATGGCACGATTAGATTTATGATTTAGAATTTAAATCAACCCCATGTTTAAAAAGCAGCTTGATATGGCTTTAGATAGGTAATTTATTTCCTGAAAAATAAAATAATTATGATTGCGATACAAGACCAAATAATAAACATTAAGAACTGTAGAAAATATGTGTTATCAAAGACACATCTATTTCAAACGATACCTAAATGGCGAAGGCAAGGTAAACCAGAATCATGATTCCGCATATAACTGGACCCTGCCAAAATCCGACTCATACATACGTAAATAAATAATATCAAGTATAAACACAAAAACTCACAGATAGACAATATGCACTCATACAGGCTATAAATACCACTTCTAATATAATTATTTTAGCCTGTATGAGTCATTAGACAGCCAACCATCCTAGAAAATGGCACACATAAATTTTATTATGACCGTGCCATTCTCACCGACAGACACCATTCACAGTAATAGACCGCGGATAAACCGTTCTACTGGATAAAGTATATAAAATTACCTGCCTAATAGATATTGCTGTTCCCAACATAATGACGAAAATAATAGAAAAAAAACCGGCCAAGTGCGAGTTCGCACGAAGGGTTCCGTACCATTAACTAGGTTAACAATAGAACAACAAAAAAATAGGCAAAAATGGCCTTTTTGTATGGGAGCCCCTCTTAAATCTTTATTTTATTTTAATTTTATTATTTATTATTAAAGTAAAAAATACAACTGAATGTTTTGTGAATATTTCAAGTGCCTACCTGGGGGCTTACTCTCGAGTTTAATTCCGATGGGTCGACATTGGAATTGTGACATTAGGTACTCTTGAATTAGATGCTAGGGTCAAATTGCGTGACCTTTTTGGGAAACTAAGTATAATGGGGATTGGGCTTGGCGTGTGGTCACGCATTTTAAACCAATTTGGCGCTAGCATCAAATTCAAGAGTACCTAACATCACAATTCCAATGTCTACCGATCGGAATTAAACTCGAGAGTAAGCCGTGTTGCCATTATTGATATCGAGAAAAAAAGAGCAAAAAAATCGCGTTTGTTGTATGGGAGCCGCCTTTAAATATTTTTTTTTTATTCTGTTTTTAGTATTTGTTGTAATAGCGGCAACAGAAATACATAATTTGTGAAAATTCCAACTGTCTAGCTATCGCGGTTCTTGAGATACAACCTGGTGACAGACAGACGGACAGACGTACAGACGGCGAAGTCTTAGTAAATAGGGTCCCGTTTTTACCCTTTGGATAAGGAACCCTAAAAATAGTAAATACGTCGAACTCGAGGATGAAGTTACTAGAATATGCTAAATCTTAAAGACATCCTTATAATACCTTACAAAAAACTGGCATTCTAAATCCATATCGAATTGTCAAATAGTTTTTGCAGATAGATGAACACGAAATAGGTCTCCTTCATAATGAATCCTTGACATAACTCATCTCACGCTACGTTTATTTGACTTCACCCCGTAAATGTAGCTAAAAGAAAGCCAGAGGGGAGAATAGAAAAAGAAAACAGTCATATAAAAATAGGGAACATTCACAATAATAATGTTAGAGCGGTTTCGCACCACGTCCAATCCGAATCCGATCCGACAAAAAGCCGCTCTTATCCCACCGCTTTTAAGCACGCAATTTTCTCACACAGATTTCCGCACTAGTGCAGAAAAGAGCGCGTGCTCGCCCCGACCACAATTTTATTGTGTAATGAAATGGTTCTACGGCTACTACGGACCATATTTTCACGGGTTCGGATTGGACGTAGTGCGAAACCGGTCCTAGTCTATTTTCGACATTAGATAGAATACAGATTTTTATTTTTATTGATAGGCTCATGTTTGACCCGTATCTCACCTGATGGTAAGCGATGATATGGCCAACGATGAAGCACGCTTGCCTAGAAGTAACCTATTCACTCTTGACCTTAAGAGTGATGCTCATATAAATTGACATTGAATATAATTAAAACTACATTAGTAATTCTGATTAATATGGAAGTATAGAATAGAATATAACTTTATTGTACACCAAGAAAGTTACTTAATCAATAGTTTTTTTTTCTAAAGAGTAACCATGGACTCTCTCCATAGGAAACGAGCAATTGTTAACGTTGCTTCTGACATTCCGTAAGTGCCCATATAGGCCTATGTCAAATAAAATAATTTTGAGTTTGTTGAAATCTTAACTTAATTGACCCTCTATAACATAGTGTAGACTATAAACAGTTTCACTCTTGATTTATAAACCAATGTAACGAACTAGTGCTAACAATACGAACTAAATTGAGTTACCTACCTATCACATATCGAAGTTTTATTTTCAACTGTTAGAAAGACTAGCGCAAGTGATACAATTTGAAAAAAAAAAATAGTTTCTGAAGCGTCAGAAACTTCTACTTTCATAAAACGAAGGTTTCTGAATAAATATAAAGTTTGATTTAAGGTTATTGGTACACACAGCTCAAGACTGCCTTAACTGCCTATAATAGAACAAGTCTTTTTTTTAAATTTCCTTAATAATATATTTAAATCAATGAAACCTTTTGAAATATTACGCGAGGTATTATATTATACAAAACATTTGATATAGATACTCTTGACTGTACACCATAAAAATCCAATCTTAGTTGGGCCAAATGTCTTAAGACTTTTGGCCAACTTTTCGTTATCATAGAAATACTACTATACGTATAAATGATATGGCCAAACGATAATTGACATAATTATCATCAAATGTTAACGTTTAAACAATCTGGCCAGTTTTATTTGGCCATATCATCAAGTAAATTTCTATGATCTGGCCACGACATATACTAATAGATGTTTAATTTAAAATCTCTCGTTTCTCCAAAAGACACTCTTAGAAAATGTTCCAGAATAATTTACTTACAGCTGCTCTTTAATAATTTAATTTGTTGATAGGTGCTTAGTTTTTTGTTTAATATATTCTTAACGATGTCTGTAAAGCACAAATTATGGGTGCTAAGCGATCTTTTAGATACTAATGTGCATTTACAAGGTATAATTGAAATAGCTGCAGCAGACAATGGTCATTTCCACATTAAACTATAACGATACGATATCGGCGAACTGAGGCCTTAGGGCCGAAACACACAACACTTAGCAGACGGGCTACGGACGGGCGGAACCGCCGATTTTATCGACGCGACGCCGCAACGCAATTATGAGTTCCGGCCGTTAGTGTAAGTCTTTAAGTTAAGGCCCTAACTCCCGAGAAGTGTTATAAAACAGTGACTTTCTGAAACTTACTCCTCGGTATTGGCTAAGTCAATAGGTTTAAAAAAAAAGAATGTTTGTTGGAAATTCATGTACAACATTAACAACGTAAGAGTTTTTCGTAAGACTAATATGCTTGTTTTTCCTACTCCTTTCAAACGGCTTTTATCTTTAGAAATATGTTTGCAAAAAAAAATGCAAAGGTTGCAAAGGTTGTGGTGGATAGTTTGCAATGAAAATGGATTTAAAGGTCAGCGGGGCTCTATCCGGGCGCAGCTGGTCGAAATTAACTGCACTGATACTTGTTTTGCTGCCTAGACGCAGCAAGAGTACCTATGTGTGCATTTAATTCCAGCTAAATGTTCAAGGGACTAAATGCCTTATCGCGATCGAAACGTTTACGCCGTTTGCGCACCGATTGGTCCTCTACCAATCGGAGCGCCAAACGACATAAAAGTGTCGATTGCGTTAACGTAAAACAATCTCACATACTTTTTAATGAAAGCTGTAGACTAAATACTCGAGACTGCTCGGTGTCATATCGCATAAAAGCTGTTGCTTAACATCAACTCGACATCATCAGATAAATGAAACTAGCAGCTAGACGACTAGACTCGACGATATATTTATCGTCTAAAGTGGAAACGGCCAATGCATTCGTAGTTAACAAACTTTTAGGCCGACGACGCACTGTTAGGCGTCATGGTAAGTAGAATAGAATAGAATAAACTTTTTTGTACCCCAAAAAGTAACGCAACTGATACACAAACTTAAATCTATGGGTACAATGGTGATTTTATCGCTGACAGCGATATCTACCAGATAACCTTTGGATGGATCGTAAGAATTTAAAATAATACAAGAGGTAGTACTGCTAAAGTATGATATAAGTAGAGAAAATTTGTCGTTACGACTGAGGTTGCCCAAGCCGCAGGCGAGGGTTGCAGTGACTTTACACATGTATCAAACGACGTTGTTTAATACACTTACGAAGGAATAAATAAACTTGGGTTGACCAGCGACTCGTAGGGGTCGCTTTGTGCTTGATACGATAAATATAATCAATAGAGGCAGGGCAAACTCGTGCCCTTTTCCGCACTAGTGCGGAAAACAGCAAATTGCGTGCCTAAAATCGGTAGGAGTAAGGATGTTTTTAATATCGAGCGAATTTCTTCTCGCATGCGGGATTGCTCCGCACGCGTAAGCCCCGCAAATGCCCTTCTCATACAAGTATTTGTAATTCGTGGAATACGCACGTGGGACGCGGGACGTGATCCGGGGCCCGCAGTAGTTCATCACGCATGCGGAGCAATCCCGCATGCGTGATGAAATTCGCATAATATTAAAAATAGCCTAAGAGTGGATTTTCAGATTCAGATTCAGATTCTTTTATTTGCTCAAACATGAGTGTACATACAATTATTATGGAAAACAATGCATGCAAGGTGTTACAATAAAATGGAGTTGTGCTAACATATTTACCATATTGACATGGTGTGCAAATATTAATATAATATATTTAGGCTTAAAAACAGTAACATAAAAAATTGCTGACATGGATTAATTTACTTGACTATAAAATTGCTATGTCATACTAATTATTACATTATAAAATAAATAGACAGAAGATTACATCATAAAATTGCAAAAAAAAAAAAACCTTAAATTATACAAATATAAAATCATAATATAATGTCAGTGCTTGTAGAAGAATATTCCCACATAGATAATAATCAAAAATTATTTTTAAATATTTCAAATTAAAATAATCCATAAAATGTCAATTAATAATAAAATGTCAGAGTGGGTCCAAAAAAGATATTCCGTAAAATAAAAAATAAAAAAACAATTAAAAATATTAAGATATGTCAATATAAAAATCATTATTATATTAAAATCCAATCAATTTGCCTATGTCAATTTAAAGTGAATCCATTAAAAATTCCCTGACATCATAATATGCTTTACTAGCCAAAAAAGATTTCAATTTCCTCTTAAACAGTTCTAAGTTTAGCTCTTTCCAACCATTCGGAAGCTTGTTGTAAATAATGGGAGCCATACAGAAAATACTCTTGCGCATAAGAGCAGTCCGAGACCTATGTTGACAGAGTTGAGTGTTGTCACGTCTATTTCTAGGAAATACATCTGCCATCCGGGGAAATAGATGAGGATTTGTTTTAACAAATATCGCAATTTCTAAAATATAAATTGATGGTAAAGTCAAAATTTTGTGGTTTAGGAAAAATGGCTTGCAACTATCTGTCATTTGTAGTTTAAACATGGACCTGAGGCATTTTTTTTGAGCCCTGAAAACTATATCTCTATCCGTAGAGTTTCCCCAAAAAATAATGCAATATCTAATAATGGGCTCGGCTATGCCGTAGTAGGTAGTTAATAGGACATCAGTATTAAGAATTCGCGATAGTTTATATAGTGCAAATGCACTGTTACTTAATTTTTTGCTAATTCCCTCTATATGTGCCTTCCAATTTAAGTTTCGATCCACTGTTATTCCTAAAAATTTTGTGGAATTTACATCCTCAATTTTATTATTATTATATTTAATTTTAAAATTTGGAAATATTAACTGTCTCTGGCTAAAATGCATTATTACCGTTTTATTTAAGTTAATTATAAGGTTATTATTTTGTAACCATAGAATAGCTTTAGTTAATGTGCTGTTTATTTCAGCTTCATACTTATGCCTATCATCACAGGGAATGATTATCGTACTATCATCTGCAAAAAGTGTCATACTGTGTTCTATATATTTAGGCAAATCGTTAATATAAAGGGTAAAAAGCGGCGGTCCTAATACGCTTCCTTGCGGTACGCCATAGTTGACGGTACGCTCTGCAGATGTATAAATTACTTCACGTTTAGTGCTTGCATTAATCGTCGTTATTTCTGTTGTTTGCGTTCTGTCTTGTAAATATGATTGCAAGAGTCTTTGAACATTTCCTCTTACACCATACGCTTCGAGCTTTTTTAATAGGATATCATGCTGAACATAATCAAAAGCCTGCGTCATGTCACAGAAAATGGCAGAGATAGGGGTATTTTTATCCATATGTATCATAATTTTGTATAGAAAGTCATAAACTGCCATATTTATTGTTTTACTTTTTCTAAAACCGTATTGTTCATTACAAAGTATGTCATGTTTATCTATATACTTACTAAGTTCTTGAGAAATATATTTTTCAAATATCTTAGAAAAAACGGATATTAATGATATTGGTCTGTAATTTTGCATCACGTCTTTCTCTTGCTTTTTATGTAATGGTTTTACTATAGATCTTTTCAAGGCATCAGGAAACATTCCTTCACATATACACAAATTCATTATATGACACAATGGGCCAGATACAATATCAGCGACAGATTTAACGATTCTTGTACTAACACCATCATAACCTACACTGTTAGTGTTTTTGAGGGCTAGAATAATTTTGAATATGTCTGTAGGTAAGCAAGGAGTCATAAAAATGGAATCCTTTCTGTTCAGGATACGATTAGTGACATTTGTCCCTGAAGTAATTGGTTGTATTTTGTCAATAAAAAAATCATTAAACAGGTTTGTAATTTGTTTAGGGTCTGTGATAATTTTACTATTGATACGAATTTGATTAATGTTATTCTTAGGAATATTTTGTTTATTTTCATTGATAATTTGCCACGTCGTTTTTGATCGATTACTAGACGTTTGTATTTTATAAGTATTTTGTGCTTTTTTCGTCAAATATATGATCCTTTTAAACGTATTACAATATTTTTTAAATAAAATTTTGTTTTTTTGCGTAGGTTTCGATCGATATTGCCACAATAAATGTCGTTTCTTTGCACTACAAAGTTTAATGCCGCGCGATACCCATTTATGCTTTTTGAATACTTTCTTATAGATCGGTATTTTTGGAAAACATTGGTTATATAAAAACAAAAACATTTCTGCAAATGTACTGTAGGCTATATTAGGATTATTAGATTCATATACATCTAAAAATGTCAAACTACCTAAATACGATTTAAATTTGTTGACATTGTCATTGCTAAAATCACGTCTAAGTATACGCCATTGCTTCACAGAACAGATCGTTTTTATGGGGCATTTGAGAAGTTGAGCCGTATGGTCAGAAAGAGCCAATTCCAGTACCGAAGCTTTACAGGACTTGCTAAAATTATGCGCAAAGTTGTCAATGCATGACTGACTCCCAAGTCGAGTTGGTTCATATAAAGCAAGTTTTAAGTTGTAATTAAGTAATAATGTTTCAAATTCAATTGATTGCCTATTTCGCTTCAATACGTCTATATTAAAATCTCCTGCTAAAATAATATTTTTATAGGACTTTTTTACAAGCATACGTAACATTATGTCTAATTTTTCCATACATTCATTAAAATTGCTTGCATTAGGTACCCTGTATACACAAACGATCACGGTCTTGTACGACGTCAATTCGTCAGGTAAGTGTATTAAAAAATAATTTTCCTAGAGGCTACAGCTTAATGGGTCATTTCCGGGCTTGCGGACGGCGTGCAATGGGTAGCACGCTGTCCGATCGTCCGGTAACCGACCGGACCGAGCCCAAGTCGTCGACGACGCGTTCTGTTCCCGCGCGCCTCAAGGAGCTGTCAGCAAACCGTAGAGGCCCAGCCTGCTAGCTGCAGGCAGGCAGGGTAGAAGCCTGCTGGTGTCATGGGTCAGCTTACGAAAGGAATACCCGGCCCCGGCACTATAGACAATGAAGGAACAGGGTAGGTTTTTAGTCAGTAAGAGTCTGACACTACTTCCCGCTCCGCCCAAGGGCGGGATTTGTCATTGGAAGATTTTACCTACCACAAAAAAAAAATAGTTCATTTCGCGAGTAACGAAGAGGAAGGGGGGAACGCGACAATCTGATAGATGCAAGATGCATGGCACTGATCGTTGTGACGACACTCGGCGGAGGCCTTCCTCCAGCAGTGGAAGTTTGTCGGCTGCACTGAGCGTTAATCTACCAGCCGTCTTGCAGTGTGTTTTCGGCTTTAGGTCTTTTATTTGTTCCACAAAATAATGACGTCGTTTGCAAATATAAAATTTGAATTGTGTCTTAAGTACCTTTTTTATTATGCTTTTTGTTTGCAGTCATTAGAAAAAGTATAACGTGATGTCATTTAGTAGTGAAATATCATATTTACTTTAGTAGATAGGTACAAAATAAATCTATCTCCTTTCTCCCATCCAAAGGTTGGCTGTAAGAAATTGTTCTGTGCACTTGTTTATATAAATGTGTACGGTTTGTTACCGTACGTCTTTTGCTAATTGATATTGTTTGATAGGGATGCTGATTGATATTGAGTAAAACTATGAAATTCACTAGAAATACGTATATTGAGTCCACGACCTTAACTAACGATGATTGAGGTGTTGCTATGACGCGGTCCGAATGTGAACTGAAGTTGATGTAAATACGTGAATATTAATTACAAATCGATTATGATGAGTGAGCAATTACGCAATGTGCGGTTGCACCGTACATACTCCCGGGCGCGAGATGACTGATGCTGATGATGTTTAAATATGGTGTGTTAGTGTGATCTGATGATACATGGTGATAGAACAATTCTTACTTATGTTGCTAAATTGTTAGTCGATATTTTTAAAACTACATTTTTTGGTAACAGGTGAAGTTGCTCTATCAGTTACGAAAGTACTTGAATTAGTTTCGACTATCGCGCACTGATCGTTACGAGACACTTCACTCGCGCACTGTACACTTTGATTTAGAACACTACTTGCACTAAGGTCACTGGTACTGGCTCGGTAGTGCACGGAGGGTTGCTCAGGTTCAGGCTCCAGGTGCACGGTGCGGCGCCTTCGCCAGCGTATGCATGCGAACGTAGAGAAGGCTAGCCCTGCCGCCCCCACAACGTAGATGGCCACGTACTGGTGAATATCATGAATCGACACCCCGTCAGCGATGGTCACTTGTTCCGAGGCTGCTTTCATCTGTTCTATTTGCTTGGAGATACTATGTAGCGAAGATTGATAGTTTTCTTCTTTGTAATCATAGTGTGGTACTGATAAATTGATGATGTTATTGACAGGAGCGATCTCTACGGCAATAATATCGGGTTTAACTGTCATGTCCAACGTTTGTTGTTTATGTGCCGTAATAATAAAGGTCTCGCCCTTGATGACACAGTTGTTTCCTAGCGCGATAACATTGACTCCGCTCACCTGTTCAGTTGTTATTTGATCCGCACATATGATTCTCAGAGTGCATTGTCCGCAACATGTAATTATGAATGTATTTATTATATTTAGTTCTGTCCATGTTGTTTTGCACGTTGCGCTTATGGTTGTACAGGTATCTTCTTCTGGTTTTTTGACGCAAAAGTTGTTATCTGAGTCTCGTTGATAGATTGGTTTTTGTAGTTGGCATAGGTTTGTATTTGTATTTAACCGTATGCATTTTTGAAGTTCATTTGCAGATATGGGCAAGTATGTATCCCTTTTGATGTTTATAGCTATGAACTCTGAAATTAGTACTACATTAATCATACGACTACTATCTTGGTGCTGAATAGGTATCATATGATATATATCGTAACTCTCTCTGTTTACTAATGGTATTTTTATTTCAAATATGAAGTATTTACGTGTCATGCGTGCTCTTACTTGCATAATTTGATAGATCTTGTACAAATCTGATACAATGCTGTTGATGGGCAATGATAAGTCTTTTGACATCTGGTTTGAAATGATATTTAGCTCATATTGTAATTGATCTGGTGTTATGATATGAACATTGAAATGTTGGACGTTAGTGATCGTGTCCAGCAAAGAATCTTGAATGTTCTTTAAGCTCCTTAGAATATTGTTTGCTATTAAAGTGGATAAAACGAAGTCTTCCGTGTTTGCTACTTTCTCAGCCTCATTCTTCAATGTGATGATTGCTTGATCTATGTTTATTAAGTGCTGATTAAATATTTTATGCTGTTTTTCCATTGTTTGTTCAACTCTTTTGAGTAAGTTGTTCTCAGCTTCAATGATAGATGTTTGGTTGCGCCAAAGATGAGCAAGATGTTTTTGATTTTCTCTGACTAAGGTAATATCTCGTTGGTATTGTTCGGCGAAATTTTCGTCTAGTACTCCGAAGAGACTGTTTGCTACGTATCCAATCCCGTTGATAAGACCTCGACGCTTGCGTGGCTGTGTTTCGAAATGCTGACTGAGTAACATACGGTCGTAGTACTCCAGTTCCATGAATCCGTGACGTAGTTGTAACATGATTACGTCACAATGGGATTTGCTTTTTGCTTGTGTGCATAAACTTTCAAGGTGTTTCATATAGATATTAAATATTTTACACCCGTGCCAATATGGTTGCATGTCGTAATATACTACTATTTTCCATTGATCTTGTATTAGATTCATTTCTGATATTTTGTCAAAGTAAATTGCTTGTTTCCCTTGTAATTGTGTTATGTTGTATGCAGCCTGTGCGTTGTATGTTAATGTTAGTATCAGGAATAGTAAGGACAATATTGTAGAGAAAGTGTAACTTAGCCCTTTTCTCTGTCGGTTTTGGTTTACTTGTGGTGATGGTTTGGTATCCTGTTGGACAGGAGCTGACACTTTTTTGTGGTGTTCTTGGTCTTCGCAATCTAGTAATGGAGTTAGCTTGACGATGGGCCGTTTCATTATTCCATTTCTTGTTTGTAGTGTGACTACTCTGACATACCCGTCACTGCCTGGGTGCACATGCATCACCCTGCCCATTGCCCATTTGCCTGGAGGTAGGTTGGCGTCTTGGATTAACACCAAGTTACCCACTTTGATATTTTCCTGTGGGCGTCTCCATTTTGATCTTGTATTTAATTGTGTTATGTATTCAATTCGCCAGCGTTTCCAAATGTCTTGATAGATTCTTTGAGTTAGATTCCATCTTGTGCGTAAATCTTTCTCTGTTTCGTACACTGTTAAATTTGGACCACTTGACAAGAAATGTGCGGGAGTAAGGAAGTTCAAATCTGCTGAATTTTCGGTTAAAGGACATATCGGTCTTGAATTTAGACACGCCTCCAACTGATATAGCATTGTACTATATTCTTCAAACGTTAATTTTTGCTCCCCTACAACTCTCTTTAGATGATATTTTAGGCTTTTAACGGCAGCCTCCCATAGTCCTCCTGCTGATGGCCATGAAGGTGCGTTGAAGTGCCATTCGATTCCCATTTTTGTTATTTCTGCCTGAAATTCTTGATTGAGTGAGCTTCTTATCGCATGATACTCGTCCTGTAGGACCTTGTTGGCTCCAATGAAGTTGGTACCTTGATCGCTGAATATATTCTGTGGGGCTCCTCTCCGAGCTATCATTCTGCGGAGAGCAGCGAGAAAAGATGATGATGTCAAATCCGACACCAACTCCAAATGCACGGCTTTAGTTGCCATGCAAATAAATACGGCGACATAACCCTTGGTGGTTCTTATTCCACGACCCTTGTTGGCCTTGATGAAGACATGTCCCGTATAGTCTACGCCTACATTTTGGAAAGGACGTGATGGATTCGTCCTTTCTGGTGGTAAATCCCCCATTATTTGATGCTGATTGCTGGAATTATAGCGACGACACTTGACGCAACGTCGAACTCGGAATTTAACTGCTCTGATTCCACCTAAAATCCAATACTTTTGTCGTATAAATGCTGAAGTTAGCTGAGGTCCGCCATGAAATGCTAGAACGTGAGCCTCGTCAATCAGGACTTCCGTTACACGACTGCTTTTTGATAGGATTATTGGGTGTTTCATTTGATTATCTATGTTAGCATGTTTGAGCCTCCCGCCGACACGAAGAACGCCGTCTTGATCAAGAAATGGATTTAAGTTTAATATTTTGCTCTTGCTTGATATTGGTTTGCTCTGTTGCAATTTACGTATTTCCTCAGGAAAATCGTTTTCTTGAACGTATTTGATTAGCTTTGTTTTGGCAACTCTTATTTCTTGAAGAGATAAATGTTTTGTTTGTGCTATTTCTTTAAATCGCAAACGCCTATAAAATCGTAAGAGCATAGCGTAAACATGTATAAGTTGTGTGAATGAACTGTACTTCGATATCAGGTGACGTAATACACTGCTGCTGTCGGCGCTTTGATGAATTACATTCGCTTGTAACATGTTGTTTTTATTCTTTTTGATTTCTTCATCTGTTGTGAATTTTGATAATGGTTCTTTCTCTGCGATGATACTAGGAAGCCACGAAGGGCCCTTCCACCACAGGGTATGCTCCTCAAGCTGATTTACGTTCAAGCCTCGACTGGCACAATCCGCTGGATTGTCTGCTGATTTAACGTAGTGCCAGCAATGAGCAGGCATGATATTGGTTATCTGACGTACTCGATTGGCTACAAATGTTTTCCATCTTGTTGGTTCACCATTCAGCCAGCCTAACACAATCATGGAGTCTGTCCATCCGTAAATGTTGAGGTTGTAATTTGATAGACACTGCTGTACCTTTGTCATTAGTTTTGCTAGTAAGAGAGCTGCGGACAGCTCTAATCTTGGCAATGATACTGATTTGCTCGCAGGTACAAGTCTAGCCTTTCCAACTAGCAGTGTTGGTTTTGACTGCTCACACCCCTTGATCCGAACATATATTACACACGCAAATGCCTTCTGAGACGAATCGCAAAAACCGAATAATTCAATATTGTCATGTTCTCTAGTGTTTATTTATTTATTTATTTATTTATTTATTATATGCTTTATTGTACACCATAACATGAACAAAAACAAGGAATTAAAACTAAAACACACATATACAATGGGCGGCCTTATCGCACTCTGCGATCTCTACCAGGCAACCTGGGATGGACAGTAATTGCCTGGACAAGAAATGGGGCTGTCATTGGTGTGACAATAACAGTGATATACATATTTATATTACAATAGATACATAGATATATACATATATTTTATAATAAATACATACATATTGAACAATACATAAAACATGACGACTAACAACATTCACAGCGACAGGTAATGTTCCCTAACGAGTCTTTTAAAAACAGGCAATGATTGAGCGCGTTTAATTGTGTCTGGCAATTCATTCCACAGACGAGCAGCTTGAACAGTAAATGATTTGTCAAAGAAAGTCGTGGAATGTATTGGCATTTTAAGTCGCAAGTTCTCTGACGACCTGAGAAACTTAGAGTGAGAATTGCAGAGAAATTCAAAACGTTTTTTAAGGTAAAGGGGCGAAAAAGGGGAAAAGAGAATATTATATAGAAGGGAAAGTATATGAGCATTCCGGCGAAGGCGAATTGGCAACCACTTGAGCTTCACACGGAATTCGGAAACGTGGTCATATTTGCGTAAACCAAATATGAATCTTATACAAAAATTTTGAAGCCGCTCAAGTTTATCCAGTTGTTCCTGAGTGAGATCAAGATAGCTGGCATCAGCATAATCAAGGATGGGAAGAAGAAGTGACTGTGCAAGCGCAATCTTGGTGGCAGTCGGCAGAAAATTTCGGAGTCTTCTCAAAGATGCAGCAGATGCAAATAACTTACGGCTGACTTCTTGTAGCTGGGCAGTCCAAGAAAAGTTCTTATCAATAAATATCCCCAAGTTTTTAACTTTATCACTAAAGGGAATCGTGGAATTGTCAAAAGTAACTTGGGGAAGAGTCGACCAGTCGATCTTAGAAACCATCCTAGGACTGCCCACCACTATCACCTGTGTCTTTGTAGGGTTGACCGTAAGACCATACTTCTTGCTCCAATCGCATATGCGGGCCAAATCACGGTTGATAGTGATGATAGCCTCAGACAGATTATTAAGAGGTGCCCACGAGTAAATTTGAAGATCGTCTGCATACAGATGGTAGGAAGAAATTAGTTCATCGGAAATTGAGTTTATAAAAACTGCGAAAAGTAAAGGGGATAACACGCCACCCTGCGGCACCCCGGCAGTAGTACCACACCAGGAAGACAAGGACTCTCCGATGCAAATACGTTGCCGGCGACCGAGCAGGTAACTACGAAACCAGTCAATCACCGATGGAGATATATTAAGAGAGCGTAGAATACCAAGCAATACATCGTAATCAACAGTATTAAAGGCATTACTGAAATCCAGCAATGCTAAAACCGTTAGATTACTTTTTTCCAAGGCTGA
Source organism: Leucania comma (assembly GCA_958295575.1). Lineage (NCBI taxonomy): Eukaryota > Metazoa > Arthropoda > Insecta > Lepidoptera > Noctuidae > Leucania > Leucania comma. The sequence continues at coordinate 10,557,291 of OY282480.1, read as the reverse complement.
TCTAATATCATCCGTAATATTAAGAAGGGCTGTAGTCGTGCTATGACCAGGTCGGAAGCCGGACTGAAAGGGATTAAGGAGGCTATGTTTGTAAAGGAAAGTACTAAATTGGTCGTGGATTAACCGTTCGAGGACTTTGGAAAGGAAAGGTAGAACGGATATTGGACGGTATTCAGAAAAGGATGTGGGATTGGATTTTTTTGGTAAAGGAATAATTTGTGCATCTTTCCATGAACATGGAAAGACTCCACTAGACGCAGAAAAGTTGAGGATGTGGCTAATTACGGGAAGGATTACGTCCAGCACCGGTAGTAACATTTTACGGCTGATACAGTCGGTACCTACAGCATTGGAAGTAATTGATAGAATGCTCTTCTTAACATCACATGCGGAGAATTCACTAAAAATAAATGGAGAATAACTGGGAGTCGGAAGAGAAGAAAGATGATCCAATGTATTAAATTTCACGGTCCTATCAAAATTAGACGAAGCTGTAAAATGATTATTCATTGCATCGATGTCTAAATCTTTAGGAGTTGACTGTTGTCGGGTTTTGCCGACCCCCAGAGTTCTTAGAAAATTCCAAACTTTGGAAGCGTCCCCATTTTGGACGGAATTATGAATGTGTTGGCGATTAGCATTCCTACACACCTTATTACAGAGATTGCGAATTGAGGCATATTTTTCCCTATTAGCATCACTTGGCTGCCGCTTAAATTTAGACTTGGCTACCGCTTTTTTGTTCAACAATTTATCCATCGTGGTACTTGTAGGCTATTTACACGATGAATGTTGCTTTTAATGTCCATCCATTCGCTTAGTATGTCTTCGGGCAAGGGATCGTCCCAATTGAGGTTGCGTAGCCATAAGTTTTGAAAAATTATTTTAAGCTTTGTTGACAGTGGTGACAACCACCCCAAAGGATCGAATAACTTTGAGATATCGGATAACAATGTTCTTTTAGTCATTGTTGTATTTGTTTGTTCGACTTTCATTTCAAATCGGAAACTGTCTTCCTTGGGGTTCCAAATGAGTCCTAAGGTCTTCGTTTGTTCTGATTGCTTGAAATTGAAACTATCTTGAGCGTTGTTCTCGGACGGTATGTGTTGTAATAACTCAGGAACATTTGTTTTCCATTTCCTGAGGTTGAAACCTCCCGACTTCAAGAGATTGATTAAGTCCATTATGAGCTGCTGTGCTGATTCTGATGTATGCGATCCATGTAACAAGTCGTCGACATAGAATGAGTTTTCTAGAACATCTGTCGCTAGACTGTTCGTGTAGTTGAGTTTTTCGTCACGTGCAAGCTGTTTTAATGTCATTAATGATAAATATGGTGCAGCCTTGGTGCCATAGGTTACTGTAGTTAATTGATATTCCTGTATAGGCTCTGTTGTTGAGTTACGCCAAACAATCTTCTGCAATGCTTGATCATCTTCATGAATCTTAATTTGACGAAACATTTTTTCTATGTCTGCTGTGTATGCGAATTTGTACTGTCTCCATTTAAGAATCAGCGATAGAAGGTCTTGCTGTAAGTTTGGTCCAGCTTCCATGACGTCATTTAGGCTGTTACCTGTTGATGTCTTAGCCGATGCGTTGAATACCACCCTCAATTTTGTAGTGGTTGAATCGGGACGCAGTACGCTATGATGGGTCAAAAAACATTCGGGCTTTAAATTGTTTCTTGCAATCTTCATGTGACCTAATTCTTGATATTCAGCCATGAATTTTTGATACTCTTCTTGGATGTTGGGATGCTGTGTATGCTTCCTCTCTAGCGATTTGAACTGCGCTACAGCTTTTGGTTTCGAAGCTCCCAGCATCTCGGCAAAATTTTGCTTTAGAGGTAATCTCACTTGATACCGACCATCCTCTTGTCGTGTTGTAGTTTCCTGATAATAATCGATGGTTTGCTGATCTCCTGATGATAGTGTGGTGTTGTCTGAGATGTCTTCTATTTCCCAGAATTGCTGAATATCGTCCAGGTTATGTAAGACGACATTACACTGAAACGTTTGTATGATATCTCCGCTTAATATCCAGCCGAGTCGTGTGTTTTGTGCTGATGCAGACTCTTCTGACTCTCTGCAAATCCCTTCTAGTAATAATTTTGAGTACACACTGCTGCCTAGAAGTAAGTCAACTGATCGACTTATGTTGAAATCTTGGTCTGCTAAAGTAATGTTGTCCAAAAATGACCACCTTGGTTTTTCGAATGTGCGATTAGGTAGCTTTTTTATTAATTTGTTCATGATATAAGCCTCTACTTCAAACTCAAAGTTGTTGTGAACTGATGCGCACTTGATATTTATTACTCCTTTACAGTTTGATTCCTTTTCTCCTATTCCCCAGATGACGCCTGAACTTTTCCTACGTGCTACGCCTAAAATTTGTGCTGCGTTTTCACTAATGAGGGACATTTGTGAGCCTTGGTCTAGTAGTGCTCGTAATATCTGAAATGATCCATTCTCATCTTGAACCTTGATCAGTGCTGTCGGTAAAAGTACGTCCGGCTTGTCTTGCTGTAGTGACGCATGCGAGTTTCCGCGTGACAGCTGTGGCGTTTCGGGTTTCGCGGCGCGTGTCGTGCTGTCGCTTGCTTTTGCTGTGCTAGCAACTGATGTTCGATTTGATTGTGTAAATGCTTCATGTAGAAGTGTGTTGTGACTTCCGTTGCATTCGCGACACCGCTTACTTGAAATGCAAGCCTTACCGTTATGCCAATAAAGGCAATTTTTGCATATATCGAGTTTTGACAGAGTTTTTCGCCTGTTTTGTGGCGTCATTTCGAGGAATTGCTGACAATAAAAAATGCCATGGTCATTTGTCTTGCAAATCGGGCACTTATAAATTATTTTCGTCGAATTGGTGTTTTTGCTTTTTGTCGATTGCGAAACGATTTCATCATTCGCAGCGGATGTTTTTTGAAAGTTGTAATTTGATCTTGGTGTTTTTCCTGAAAATTGCTTGTTTGATCTGTATAATTGACTGTCTTGTTTCCTGCTTGCAGACTCCATTGCTGTAAACTTGCCTTCTAAGAACGAAAGGAATTCTTGAAGCTTAGGTATTGCCCTGGGATCTTTGATGGATGCCACGTAGTCCTCATAGGTTTCTGAATCTAATTTTGCTGACAATAGATGTATGAGTAACGGGTCCCAGGAACTAACTTCAACCCCTAAGTTCTTGATAGCGTTCAAACTCTCGACTGTGGTGTCATGCAGACTTTTGATGTGACTGATAGTTGCTTGCTGCGCTGCTGGAATGTTTGTTAATGTGGCTAAATGAGAACTACAAATTAAGTTGAGATTATTGTAGCGATGATTCAGAATCTCCCAACTAATGTTGTAATTATCTGATGATATTTGTAAATGTTGAATTAGTTTTTCAGGTTCTCCCCTCAACTTGCTTTTGAGGTACTGCAGTTTTTGAGCGTTAGACAAAGAATAGTTACCATGGATTGATTCAGTAAATAAGTCCTTGAAGGATGTCCATTGTTGATAGGATCCGCTAAAAATTGGAATATCTAATTTCGGAGTTGACTGTGCCTTGTGGGCCACAGACCATAACTTACTATTTATGGCCCTTTTTATGTTGTTATAGATTTTTTCCTGCTTGGAATACGCTTGTTCGTAATCTTCGTCCATGCTTTCCAGTTCTCCATCTAGTTCCCAATGTAATGTATCTATTACAGACCATCTCGAGTGCAAAGTCTTTAGTGCATCTTCCATTTCCCACTTCTCGGACATTTCGTCTAAATTCAGACTTCGTATGGTACGCTGTAATGCTTTGATGTTGCTTGATTGTTTTTTGAGCATATCATCCGTCTTGCTGGATGTTCCTCTTGATAATAATTCAGGAGATGAATAGTCAGCTTGTTCTTCCGCTCGCTTGCTTGTTAGAGACGTACCTGATGCTGATGGTTGACCTGCTTGCTGTTGAGGTTTTGTCTCCAACTCCGGAAATACTGACTGACCTGCTTTCATCAGTACTTGCTGTTGATTAATTAATGCTTTAACCGAATTGTACAGTTCTGCTGCCTGCTCGTATTCCTTCTGTATAAAGTATGAGTGAGACCTGCTTTCCTCAGTACAAAGTCGATCATGATTATATTGGAAGTCAGCCCAATAGGCTTCCAATGTTTCCAAACGCCTTTTAAAGTAATCACCTACCTTACGGGTCGAACTATCTTTCTTGATGTTGGAGGCTAGCTTGCTCATAGCCTCGTAGATCTCAGCTTGGTTCGCGTGAATAGCTTCCATGATGAAGTTTATTCACGAAGTGATAACTGAAACGGTCTTACTTGTATTTGCTGCTTAACTCTCGAATCCTCGACTCCCCGGATGGTGCTCCTTTCTTGCTAGTAGCACTGCACGGTTTTAGAGTTATCGAACACGGCACTTGTCGTTTTTACACGGCACTTGTCGTTTTTGAGTTAAAAGTTTTATTGATAAAGTAACACTGATAGAAATTTTGATTGTCACTAATAGTTTTTGATAGTCACTGATAGTTAATGCTCGAAGGACCAAAAAGATGTACGGTTTGTTACCGTACGTCTTTTGCTAATTGATATTGTTTGATAGGGATGCTGATTGATATTGAGTAAAACTATGAAATTCACTAGAAATACGTATATTGAGTCCACGACCTTAACTAACGATGATTGAGGTGTTGCTATGACGCGGTCCGAATGTGAACTGAAGTTGATGTAAATGCGTGAATATTAATTACAATTCGATTATGATGAGTGAGCAATTACGCAATGTGCGGTTGCACCGTACAAAATGTTTGGCCTGGGTTTTTAATAAATAAATAATTACTTCCAAATCTGGTCTTTAGTGGACTAAAATGTCTTAAAATTATCGTAAAACCAGTGAGAGAGAGACGAATATATACAGACTGCTTAGCACTATATTATTCTCACTTCAGATCCATGATGATTTAAAACTTCATGTTAGAGCTCCCTCTGTGCGAACGTTTCAATTAGTCACTATGGCCCTAGAACGCAAAGGGCAACGAAGGTTATAGGTGGGTTTTAATCAGTAAATTTTGACACGCCTTCTCGTCCAACCCTAGAGCGGGAAAAATGCTATGATTATTTGCATCTACAAGAAAAAAAAACAATATTAGAATCTAGCTAGGTAAAAAATTCCTAAGCCATTAAATTCGCCTTTTTTACTTTTTACGTCGCACACAGTGAATAAATCAATAAACTTGCAAACAGGAATATAACAGAAAGTAATTTTCATGATAGAAACGAATAAAAGGTAAAAGATTTCCTCTCCATAAGAAATAATTTCACCGAAGTGATTTCGAAGTAATAAAGTGTAAAGTGTTGGGTCAACGAAGCCCAAGCTTTGCAAATGAAGCCAATTTAATTTATATTCAAACTTCATCTTCGAAATGGAGTTCGATTTTGTACACTTAGCGCCAATAAATGTGGCCCAAGTTCTAGATGCGAACCTTTTTTTTAAAAAACACATTGTCCCACACTAAAAATAACTTCTGTATCATGGTGAGTTCTTAAGCACGTAAAATCTCATACATAAGACACCCAGCCCCAGAATAACTATCTGTATGCCATACAAATACCTGTTCAGTGCGTGAATCAACCTGCATGCAGTACAGCAGGTAATCATTTAATCACAATCGCGAAAGGTTATAGCAAGGTCAGTTTTTAGGGTTTTCCAACCAGTGAGTGCCAACGGGACCTTATAAATTGGTAAGCCTCCGCTGTCCGTCTGTCCCTCTATCAATGGGATGTAAATCTTAAACTTTAAAAGTTGATTTTTAATAGAATGTTTATTTCTATTGCCGCTACAACAAGAAATATAAGTATAATTAAAATAATTTTAAAAATTAAAGGGGGTTTTCCATACAAGAGGCGTTGTTTTGGCACCGTTTTTTGCTCGATTTTATATTGGAATACGAAACCCTTTATGCGTGTCTGAGTCGGACTCGCACTTGGCCAGTTTTTTTTTTATATTGTCTAGCGTTGGAATTTAGGACAGTTCAGATTTAATTTTTTAGAGCTTGGGCCACATTTATTGGCGCCAAGTGTAATAATTATTTACAATGGACATTTAATGGGAATCGCAATTAAGCAGTCTACATTGCTTTTCTGTTTGTTAATGGAATTGAAGTAAATTGGAAGTGCTTTAAAAATATGTATATATTCTATTCCCTTTTTTTAGTAATATGCTCACATTTGAACACAGTCTCATCTGAGGTTTGGTGGAGTTGTGCCTCGCTTGGGCGGAGCTCCGCCTTGTTTTAGCGGAGTTGATCAGCGGCCGCGACCTTTCGCGCCAAGTCCTGGTCCAGGCTAAGGCGTGGGGCGAAAGGAAAGCATATGATTAACCCAGGTCGCCACGATAGGAGACACCCCGGTGGCCCGGGTGTCGTGAATCGCAGAGCGTTCTCCGGCTACCGTAGGCGGGGGTTTGCAGACGACAAGCAATGGGTATCTCTCTTTTAGTCGGTTCTTATAGAAATAAATGATGGGTCGACGATGGAGCACGTTTACCTCATCATTTTTTTTTTTTTTTATGAATTTATTTATCTCAGGACCCTGAGGTCCTGGACCTTTGAAGGCATACGAGGAGCCGAAACCAACTCGCAGAGGCCCTTTAGTTACTTATAATGGAACGTGAGGCCAACAGTAGTATGGTTTTTGGAGTCTTAAGTGGACTGGTTACCAAGAACTATGTGAAAACTATGGCCGCTGCCTAAACAATGTTATTAATGTCCATCGGTAAACAGGCAGAGGGTGACTTGCACACTCAATAAATGGGCCCCCAAAAACGGTCGCTAGCACGAAGTGACGTAGCAACAAGAGGGCAACATATCCTGAGGTGCTTGAGGAGTGGAGAGGTATACCACGGCTATCAGGACAATCCCGGAAGTGCGGTCAAGATCCCTACCAGCACCTTACTGGGTTATACATCCTTATCTCGAGCACGATTGCTCTTGCAAATCTCCACTCAAACCAGCCAATAAAGGCAAGAGAGAAGTGGGAGCTCTGTTCCTCGTCAGTGTTCACTACGGCCGGCCAATAAAGGCAAGCCGGAGATGAAGAACGAGAATTCTTCCGGGAGATCGGGTCCGTGGGGTCGCTAATGACCAACAGTTCGCCACAAAACTGTCCTGCGGATTCTATCTCTCTTAGTCTGGCCCTTCACCCTAGGCAAGTTACGACCTAGGGTTTATTGGAGCACGCAAGCTCCACCAGGACGTCAACGTAGAGATACAGCGATAGGGTTATTATTATTCCTTTTATTCTTTGTATATACATATAAATTACATTTTTAAATATTTTTTTATATAAGGTAATACAAAAAAAAAAAACATTAAAAATATATAAAAAATAGTAGCCCACCGGCATCGGGAACAGGGTCCAAGCTACCGGTGGTCAGGGCTCCTGGGAGAGAAACCTCCGGACAATACGCGCCGTGTCCAAGAGTACTGCCTTCTGAATCAGACCCTTGATCCAACTGCCTAACGAGAGCCTCCGCAGGTGTTGGTTATTATTTATTATTACTTAAATAATTCACTCTTTCCCACTAGTCAATTGTAATAGTCAGGAAACACAGAAACCGGCATCAAATTCCACTCCTATCCATCACTATTTTACACACAATGTTCATTATCATCAATTCGGTTCATTGTTCAAGGAATTAGCATTGTCATTCGACATGGAATGTTGTCAATCAAACCGTCACGTTGGTAGAAATAGCGATTAGAAGCAATGTGTTGATGCGCTATATTTGCATTGGTAATGTTTCTTTACATTTATTTGTTTTTAAAAAATCCTTGTCATAATAATAAGAGGAGTTCTATAATATCGTTTTTATGTTTAATATAGGTTGGTTTGCAGTTAAGTTCTGGTATATAAATTAAAAACAAATGTTTTTTTTAATATGTTCAGAAATCTATACTTCAGTTTTAATACTTATTGTTTCAATCTCCAAAAAATTCTAAAATCATTGGACCAATTTGGATTAAATTTCTCTTGAAATTGTTTTTGAAGACTCAGGAAGGTTTTTGTAAAGAAAAACAATGAGAAAATTGCATTACATTTACCATTACTAGCTGTCATAATTAAGGCCCTGATTGACGGGCGAGTAAAACTGCGGTCTTAAAAGCTCGCTGGTGTATCATTGCAATACGAACGACGAGCCTGGCTCGCGGTTCATCGTGTTTGCTTCATTTTTTACTCGGCTTGTCGTTCAAATCTGTTTTACTCGCCAGTTGATCAGCACCAACGAGCCGCGAATAAAACCGAAGTTCTTTTAAACCGCGGTACCTACCTATAGGCTCGTACGTCGATCACCCAATTTAGGGTTCTCTGTCAATCTTTACTATAAACTACTCAAGGATCGGTACAAAGGTCGGATTAACTGGCGATTGACGGACTATTAACAGTTTGCACGTGTTACTGGCAAAATTGTGGTGTCTCTTCCTCAAATGCCCTTAATGAAGAGTTGAAGTTGAAGATAAAATTATCACAAGATATGAACGTAGCGTAGCGACATAATCAATTCATAGCTATATAAAGCATACGTCTATATTAGTACTGAAGCAATTAATATAAATTAAATATTCTTTCAACAGGTATTCGATATACACACGAAAAATGTGACGGACAAGTTTGGCAATCCAGACATAGCGTACCACGTCGACTCAGACTACGAAGGAACACTATACCAGGCCAACTTCTGGGTGCACGGCGTGGTCATCAAGCTGCTACCCTGCTCCATCCTCACCATCATCAGCATATGGCTCATCCGCGCACTGTACAACGCAAATCAACACCAGAAGAAACTCAGAAACTATAATGCTTGCCCTGCAGCCGAAAAAATGATGAAGAGACAAAACAAAGCAGACAAGAGAACTGATAGAACAACGAAGATGCTTCTAGCAGTACTATTACTGTTCTTAGTAACAGAACTACCGCAAGGAATCATGGGTCTCATGAGTGGCCTGTTGGGCTGGTGCTTCTTCAAGCGCTGCTACGATCTGTTTGGGGAGCTCATGGACTTCCTGGCGCTGTTGAACGGGGCCATTAACTTCGTGCTGTACTGCACCATGTCACGCCAGTTCCGTCAGACCTTCAGGCAGTTGCTGCTGCAGCCTCATCTCGCGCGGTTCCTGCCACCAACGGCCTCACATTCCGACTCACACAACCAGAACACGTAAGTGAACCATATACTCGTAACTTAATATGGAATCCTGCATTTTGTTTGCTTCAGTTTTGTTTGTTCTAATTGAGTTTTTTGCTAACTGCAGAGAAACAATTTAAAACTATGTTCATGAGTTATGAAATTGTTTCTTTCCTGCAGGTGCACAGAAAAGATAAAAAGGTAACTACAGCCGAGCTTCAGTATAAATATGGAAATGTGAGTAACAATCGCCTTGCACATAATTATGTATACCATTCAGCACATTCGCAGTGTTCTTCAAATTGCACAAGGAACATTGTTCCCTTTTGGTAAACTAATTATGCATGTACGAGTATGTATGCATTTGATTCAGCGTTTGCATGATGTATGTGATATCTATTTTCTTTGCATGCCTTCAACTTTTGTTTGAGCTATTGCGAGGAGAGTTGTTAGTAACTATAAAGAATAAGAAATTTATGACGTGACAATGACATGACAACGATATTAACTTTATTTATTTGACTGTAGCTATTTGTCTGGATTTGGTTTCCGCACTTAGTTTATGTTGGAAACACGTTCGTTATACGTGGGCTTATAAAGTGCCAAAATTAGTGTCATAGGTATATTATCGTAACTGCACTTTGTCACACTACTATTTATTTATAGAGTTTGGCTGTTTATTTATATTTTTGTAACATTTAAAATATGCAGTGTAACTCAGCCAGAGTTGCAACTGTTTGTATTCTGTCGTGTTTTCTAGCGGTGTTGATATTTAGATGGTCATTGGAGAAAACTCAGACTAGGGTTCCAGTATTTGTCTTTCATCCATCAGTGTAAATTGTCAGCTCTTTGGCATTCGGTAGAGCATGATTCTTTTACTAGTTGTATGTTGTCGTGTTTTTTGTGTGCCTTTAGAACTTTGTCCCTGGGAGATGCTACTATGGGCGGTCGACTAACAACATATTTAATTAGGCGTACATATAAGTTTGATTGATTCAAGAATCTTTTCCTAGGATGCAAGTTATGCTGAGTATAAAATGCCACTAGGGCTACCTCTTCCCGCTCTATGAAAAAGGGTGCAGTTATAATACTGCCAGTGTGCGTCACGCAAGTCACTGCAGTTTTAAAAGCTAATTTTGAGCTATGTTCAGACCGTTTCATGGTGAACACCTCATTTCTAATTCATATCCTGAAACGTAAATAGTTGCTAGAATTTATTATAGATTGCACAACCCCAAGAGATGGAAGCAGCGTCGTATTTTTTCTTTGCAAAAGAGCTTGACAATGGAAAGAAAATTACGGATATTTGAAACTCTTGATTTATTCAAATATAGCAGTAATATAAACGAGGTCACACGTAGTCAAAATTGTGGAAAGTATACTCTTGGCAGTCTACGATTGGCGTCAATTGCTCGCACACAGGTCATTTCTTCCACATGTTATCTTTTTTATCATGTTAAGTTTTGCTTTTTCCTTTTTGTGAAATACATTATTGGATACGAATGTTATTACTATACACCTCTATTTTTTAATTAGTGCACAAAAAAATGGGGCTCAATCAGTACCTGTTACCGATCATATTTGTGTAGTCAAAAGTAAAAAAAACGAAATCCCAAAATGGTCCACGAAAATTTGTCATTATTGGTAAATTCATAATTGAATCATCATACATAAAAACTACTACTAGAAAATACCAAGCGCAGTGTTTTTCCATTTTTATTGACATTTTTTCATTCATAAACAATAACCTGTACAATGTTTTCATAAATTGAGTGTGATTTTGGGATATAAACAAACGCTCATAACTTTGCTGTTTATGAATATTATTTATTGAGACTTTACTTAAATAATAACAAGACCTTTTCTAATAAGCCCTATAAGTATTTGCAATAATTAAAAAATTGTGGTGTATATCTCGCGTGATACTTAGTAAAAAATTATCCTAAGGTAACGTACTCCCGGGGCAAAAAGTATCTTATAGGCTATTCCAGGTACTGTGTTAAAGTCTGTGTGACAAATTTCATCTAAATCCCTTCAGCAGTTTCAGCGTGAAAGAGTAACAAACATACAAACTTTCGCCAATTTTAGTGTGATTTATTGCTCTCATTTTCTTCTCTTATTTCATTCTGGTACTTATAAAATCAAAACATGATCTAAATGTAGTTCCAGAACTATTACTAGGTTGAATTCATATTAAACCTAGTAATATTTATCTATAATTAGATTGCGTTTAATTGGTATTACATCCAGTAATAGTTCCAGAATTACATTCAGATTTTCAGATCGCGTTTTATTAAATTATTAGTATTAAACCTGGTAATAGTCCCGGTTTTGTTATTTTTAGTTTTTTTGTTACTTTTAAGTTTAATACAAGGACAGGTAATAAAAACCGTAGCTGGATAAGACCAGAGAAACACAATAAACAGGGATTAGATGGATTTGACTACCATGTAGTAGTTTTGTGTGCCGTAAATCTGACCTAATTACTGTGGCTACTCCGACTTTAGTATTCGCAAAGAGCAAGAGATTAGAAAGTAAGTTTTATTAGGTAGTTATTTTTAAGTGACTATTATTCCAGCCAGGTACATTACTTTGTACAATTTATTTCATCACCAATTCTCTCGAAACGGTGAAGGTAAACATCGTGAGGAAACTGGTATGTCCTAGAACCAAAAATTCGAAGACATGTGACGTTCACCAATCCGCACTGGACCCGCGTCGATTATGGCCCATTCCCTCTCTTGGAGATGAGTCCTGAGTTCCAGTAGTGGCAACAATACGGGGCTGATTATGTTATGCTATGACCATCGTACTCTGTGGCATCGTTGACCGAAAGGTTGCAAGATCATGTCGTGACAAAAGATACCCATTACCTCTTTTATTATTATTTATTGGTTCGAGCTTGACCACTATCTCAAATGATGCTATAGCGTAACCATAGCAAATGGTTCAACTTATTTTCCGCGCACAATAAGCGATGATGTGTTCGATGACGGAACAAGCTTGCCTTGAGGTATTTGATTCACTCTTTACTTAAATATACCTTGGTTGTAGCTATTACGAAACAGACCCCAGCAGATAATTCCACATTTACCAGTATTATTAAACTGAACTGGGCAATAGTTTTAGTCATCATAACCATAACTATACCATGATTTTTAATTAGATGAACCAAAGTGACAGCAGTGGACAATGCTCAACTGTCAAATAACAATGCTCAACTGTCAAACAACCATTGTTATAGCTGTCACTTTAGTCCATCTAATAAAAAATCACAGTAAAGTCAGAATTGTCTCGGCTATCAATATCTATAAGTACCGCATATGAAAAGGTCCCTGAACTTATAGTCAAACTCGAGTAGTTGCTAGCTAGGCGTATACGGACTTGCCGAGAAGTTTTATGTTAAGATTATGAAAATAGTATAATTCTACAGTCTTATATTCTGGAGTCTTCACGATTTTTGGGTAGCAAGCAGTAGTCTCGTGAAAATTTCAGATAAGCACAACTTTGAGGTCTTTAATGTAAGCCAATGTTAAATTCATCTCAGGTTTTAACTTTGTCAGACTTTAAGCAAGAAAATTTTATGAAATTGACTTCATTTGCTTTAAGATGCTGATTACCGACGCGGATATCAAAAAATAGCTAAGATAACTTTGAAAAGATGTTAAGAAAATAATTACGAATACAATTTGGAGCTTCTTATAATGTTGAAGAATGTTAAGTTAACCTTTGAAATGGGAAATGGTGTCGTAATTCCATTTATATGGAACATAACCGTTAGGCTTTATGGTGCCATCCACACGGTTTTGAGGTGGGGCAAATATTGGAAGTGTGTCGTAAGAATTAGGCAGGATGTATCTGAGCTATATTAATAATATAATTTATTTTCTCACTACGATATCAACACCACGAACACAGACTTCACCGACATAATATGTGAATGTTGAAGTAATCCAGCTATTAGACAACACAGACCTAGTGCATAAACTAAAGAAAACTAAACCTTTTGAGTTACTGTAGTGCTTAAAGTTAGTGTATAATTGTGATTATAAAATATGAACAAAGTTTTTATCAATGCCAGACTCTAAGAAAGTGCCTATAAAGTATAATAATAATAAGTTACAGTTAAATTATTTTTTAATCTTTTTGACTAGATTGTAATCAGTTATAAAAAAAAATCTTAAACATTTTTTTAATAATTGATTACAATCTAGTTTAACTCACGAAGCGGTTTTCACCCGCAACTGCCGCGGTTTCAGGCCCGCAGCAACTGTAAAATGCAGATATATGTGTAAAAAAATTAAAGGACTTTTAGCGACGCGTTTTTCGCTCGCAGTGTTTCCAGTTTGTTCGGGGCTCCCGTTGCACCGGCGGGCCGTCTTGTAACCACATGTCTTGCGATAATCGGCGAAAATCGCAACCGTGACGGCTGCGTAGCTGCACAAAACTGTACCTCTACCATGAGTTTTAAGCAATAGTATTCGTCGCTACTCGATATCGACGCCGTAAATATTTTGTATGGCAAATTTTGGTTCTGCAAGTGACCGCTAGAGGCGCTGCAAAATTTGCCATACAAAATATTTACGGCGTCGATATCGAGTAGCGACGAGTACTATTGCTTAAAACTCATGGTAGAGGTACTGTGGTTTCGTGAGTTTAGTAATAAAGCAGCGGTTACCTCTACCGTGGTGGGCGCGGTTGGAAACCGCTTCGTGAGTTCTTAGCCTAAACAAGTTTGCGCGCACGACTAATGAGAGTGACAAGCACTGAACGTTAGTTCTCTTGATACATCTTCACGCACGATTACTGTTTCATACAAGATGAAGTGACTGTGTACAGCTTGCTAATATAATTTTATTGCTTAGCGTAAGCATACTCATAGTCAGTTTGGTAATGTTTCCATTGCTGTAACTCTAGGCTTCCTCTTTAGGAGAAAATGGGTCATAATTCAACACGCGGGTCCAGTGTGGTTTGTTAATTCTTTTGGTTGGCATTCTCTTGTCTATATCTTGATTTCTTTGGAGTTTTGGTTAGTCTTCATATCAGTTGTTACGCCATAATTATGGCGATAATTCCCATCTTTGAGGAATGGCGTCTTGACAATTCTATACAATGCATTAAGTATTTTATAACAATATGACATCGATATGTATGTACTACGCAAGAATATACGTCGATGCAATATGATTATAAAGAATGCTGGTAACATATACGCAAACAAACCACTTAATTATCTCTGATCCTCACAATATTAATGTCTGTTAAATTCTGTAATCGTGATCGTTAACTTAAATTTAAAGGTTTTTTTAAATTCCTAAGGAACACTAAGATTGCGCTCTTACAATCATTTCTTCGACTAGTTTTTTTTTATTATTCTGATGCCAGCTTTCTTGTCTTTACTCAAGCACGACTCGATAAACTTGAGCGGTTTGAAAATTTTCGACCCCGTATCCGAATTCCGTGTGAAGCTCAAGTGGTTGCTTTTTCACCTTCGCCTTTTATTCTTTTCCTTTTATGTATAATGTACTCTACACCTCTTTGACCCTTCTTTACCTCAAGAAACGTTTCTTTGTTTTTTTCCCACTTGATATTTCAAAGGTCATTTGATAACATACGACTTAAAACGCTACCGCATTCCACCATTCAAAAGATGAATTCAGCTCATGCTCAATTCACATTCAACCACAAGTATGATTCACAAAAAATAAACTTCTCTTCGAGTTATCAGTAAGAATTTAATTTTTTGTTCTTAGTTTCTATTCTACATTAATTTGAATCCTTAAAAAAGTGTTTGTACTGTCGAACCCTGGGTGTTTAGGGCTCGACTACCGGGATCAATTATCTATTCTTTAAATAAAAGGAAACAACGCAGGGGGTTTTACTGATGATATATTATAAAAATACTTCTTTTGACTTTGAGCGACTACATGGAACTCTCTTTTTATTAAAAAAAAACTAAAACAATCTACTCTGACAAAACTTCAAATTGATTCTAAAATACTAACAGTCTTCGAACCCTTATACAGCCAGTATGCTAACTTATGAGGATACGCATGAGTTTGCATATAATCTTATGCAAACTCATTACGCAGACGTAACATCGTTCGACATAGTGGTGGAGGTGCCGGGTAGAAGCATAAATAGAAGTATTAATAAGTAGTATAAATTGCATATACGGAGCGGACAGATTGAGAAAGACGACTAGTACAGCCCCATGTTGTGTTGTGGGCTCTCGCAGCGAAGAAAGTAGAAAAGCTAAGTGGTTTTTTATATTATGTAATTAGTGTTAAAGGAGAGATGATGATGATGTATTTCTCGGGCATTGATGAGGTCTGCCTAGAGGAGTTTATCACCGAGTTCAGGCGAATCGCCAGAAGCTATGAGTGGTTTGAGAAAGATTATGCTCTCATATTAGGCGCATATCTTCAGGGTCCAGCCTTGTATTTTTATAATTATACTTACCGTGAGGATATGGAGTTTGCAACGTTGTGCGAGGAATTGAGGAACGAGTTCCCTTGTCGATGTTATGTCTGTAAACAACGTGCAGCAATTGCAGCAATGGAAGCATGTGTTGAGGAAGAAGAAACTACAGATGTAGATGAAGAAATTGCATCACCGGACGACATGAACCAAGATGATAATATTGTTTTATGTTCTAGCATGATCATGGACGACCCACATATTGAGGAAATAAATGATATCGATGATGACCAGAGCTGCGACGTAAGCAGTCAGAACGATGACGAATCCGAAGTTGATTGTACGGATGAAGAGAAAAACCCGGGTGTGTCCAATCCAATTATTATTTCATCCGTTTTGATTTCAGAGAATAAAGATATGTTTTTTAAAGAATCACAATGTGATCACGATGAAAATATGTATAAATACCACATCGCTGATGATTACAATTTTGAAAAGAAGATGGTCCAATCTGATGTTGGAGATGACGTCCATACTTCGTTGGTAACAAATAAAAATAATAGGTTTGGTTTTATTAATTTCCATATTGATTTTTCTCATCGAGCCTCATGTCAAGCTGAAATAGGTATGGCATCAAGGAAGTCCTACCATATTAAGTTGAGTCGTATTATGTCAAAATTAAAAATAAAAGATGCATGGCACGAAAATGTATGGCAATAAGAAAGTTCCCCCATTACCTTCATTTAAATAAAATAAAATCATATTCTTACCATTGTTATAACAATTTTATAAAACAGACATTTTTATTTAAATATAAATTTTGGAAATTTTATAAAAAGAAATTTTTCATAACCTTTTCATATGAAGATGTAAATAATTAGAATCAAAAGCTTAGTATCCAGGGTAGAATAAAAGTAGAAAAAATATCTGTAGAGTCTGTCATGTCATTATGTCAGTGTCAATCGTTATGATCGTTATGTTTATTATTGTGATGGAAATTGTAATTAATTTGTGATTTTTGTTTCATAAAATGCTGCCGGGCGGAACGCGCCCCATGAACTGAATACAGACGCAGCCGGGAGTTTCAGAGGACAGAGCCATACAACCCAGAAAAACGTTTATGTACAAGATGTAGTGGTAGACGTGTTTTTGCTCCAGAGTATAATGTTAGATTCTCCTCCGGACCTCCCATAGAGTTATGAGAGGGCCACTTAGTGTTCAATTTGAGCTAATATCAACTTTGCTATATGGAGCATAGTCTTCGCAAAGGGTCAGGTTGACTCTGTTGATTTAGTTATGATAATTGAAACTCTTCAATGGTTAAGAGTTATTAGATGAATAATTCTTGTTATTTTTTTTATTAATCCCTCTGGAGTAGATACAGGCAATGAGAAGTTATAGGTGGTCCAATGCAATTATGGCTCTCTGACCTCTGACCCGATAAGCGTCTGAAGGAATTACAGTCATAAAGGTGTTGAATCTTAGCATGTATTCCCAGTCTGGGTGGATGTCACTTGGGCATCCTAGGTTCATTTAGGGCTGTGCGCTGTGGCTTTTAGCACGTTTTGCTACAGTGGGGTTTAAGCAGAGCAACGTTAATTGATGAGTGTGGATTAACACACAGTAATAATAGATGAATTTTATGACAATCAGTAGTGATCGTTGACTCTGACTTAAGCTCGCTTTACAAAGCCGTAGGCCAGAATAAAGTTCTTCCGTGCAAAGGTAGGGATCTCGGTGTTAGGATTAGGTAGGTCATACTAACACCCTTCGAAAGTTTTTGGAATATAACTGTTGTATACACATTTATATTCTTTGGGGCGTAGCTGATGTTACGTCTGCGTAATGAGTTTGCATAAGATTATATGCAAACTCATGCGTATCCTCATAAGTTAGCATACTGGCTGTATAAGGGTTCGAAGACTGTTAGTATTTTAGAATCAATTTGAAGTTTTGTCAGAGTAGATTGTTTTAGTTTTTTTTTAATAAAAAGAGAGTTCCATGTAGTCGCTCAAAGTCAAAAGAAGTATTTTTATAATATATCATCAGTAAAACCCCCTGCGTTGTTTCCTTTTATTTAAAGAATAGATAATTGATCCCGGTAGTCGAGCCCTAAACACCCAGGGTTCGACAGTACCTAGTTCCAAGCTGACGACTTCCACATTTCAGTACTACTGTTTCCCTCAAGGTTGCTTGGCATTAAAAATTTCGCCTTTATGTTATAAATTAACTGTCCAATAAATTTTTAATTAAAATATCAACCGATAAATTTTATACAGTCCAAACTAATGGCTGTTACTTGTAGTTTAAAACTTTTGCGTCGACTAAGGCTTTGTGTGCAAACCATAGACCAACTAGATGCTTTACTGGACAATCTTCAGGTGAATTTACATCTGTTTAATTACTAGCAATTTTGTGAAAAACCACACTATTGCCGTAAATTGAATGAGTCTAGCAATAAAACATCGACCTTTCTATAAAATATTTTTTTTTGAAATTTGATAAAATAATTCGATACTGAGAGGCGATATTGTCAAAACCAGTCTTGGTTTCAAACGTGCCAGAGAGTGTGAGCATGTATGCATAGACAATGGACTCTAGATATAGTAACTATTGGCAGAATCCATTGTCAAAATGGCAGTATTTGGGATTGTCTTGTGACATTTCGACAGTAGCAGTAGTAGCATAGTTCTCGTAAATCTCATACATTTTTGTTTTTTGACAATTGCTATCGCTTGTAAATGTTACTCAGTGTATACTTTGACTATACTATGATTTTTTATTAGATGAAGTAAAGTGACAGCTATAACAATGGTTGTTTGACAGTCGGGCATTGTTATTTGACAGTTAGGCATTGTCCACTGCTGTCACTTTACTTCATCTAATAAAAAATCATAGTATAGGAATGACTATGAATAATCCTGCTTGAAAAAGCCATCAGAGAGGTACCTCGATGTATAGTTTGCTGATTAAGGTAACCTGCATCATGGAATGCGACCAGGACTTTAGAGTTACAGGCCAGAGAAATCAGTGGTACTGTGATCACGTGCAGCCGTGCGCAGTAAAGCTTAGAAAAGACCCCTTTACAACCTCCTCAGGTATGTGCCAAACAGGCGTTGGACGGAAGGAACTCCGAAGTGGTATTTTAAAAGATCACGAGTTACTATGTGCTATTACTGATGACCGGGGTAGTTTTAGTGAGATAAGAATCCCCCCTCTCTTGTTTTTCTCCAAAATCTTCTTTCCTTCTCTTCTTTAAAGTTCCACGCGAAATTAAAAGGTATAGCTGCACGCCAGCTGAAACTTGATTACTACATATTTGGGCTGGCAAAAATATTACATGTAATGGCTATTCTTGAAGATTCCGTACTCTATGTAGCCTTTTAAAATGTTTTTTTGTTTGCGTTTATCTCTTAATATAATAATTTTATTTGTTGCAGTGCCAAGACGTCCGTGCCGTGAGGACGGGTGAAGCACGGAAACGTCCCATTGGTACGTGAACATTTCCTATAGTGAACTGTTACTGACGGTGACAATGCTTAGAAAGTAATCAGTGTTCAGTGTTACAGAGTAAGGTATCGTTCAATGTCCTTGGACAATCACGAAATATTTTAATAGGAACCCTTCAATGAAGCATGCGGGATTCACTATACTTTTTTGCAAGAATCTTAATCTTTAAGTTAAGAAGGATTGAAATCGTGATTGCTGATTGGCTTAACTAACTTCAACTCTTAGTCGAATGGTTAGCCAGAATAAGGGTCGAATGTGCTTGGTGCTAACCAATCAGCGCTTTCATCAGTGCATAACGTTCATATCCGCCAATCAGCGTTCATAGTCGTTATTTTGTTATTAGCTTTAGATATGCTGCTATAGTACGCGGCAAATAAGTTGAACCTGTAGCTATGGTTACGTGCCCCCACTTCGATTTAGACCCAACAATCGGTTCCTGCGCATTTAAGGTCAGCCGCCATGATGGTTCAACTTGTGTGTCGAGGATTATAATAATTTCATGAGCAAATTTGAAGGATGACCTTAAGAGTATATTGAATGTTATGCTAATGTAATTTTGTCGTGTCAGACGCTGTCTGAAAGTGTTTGTATTTGTGTTGAGTTGTAAATAGTGTTATACCAAAGAAACATATTGATTGTACCAATTACAAATAGATAGAAAGAGTTCAAGAAATTTTCTTTCTTCATATACTTCAGCCTTTTATACTCCACTGATTTTCTTGTGAAACTCTGATATTAGGAATGTTATTTTTTGTTGACGCTCAAATTGTAATCTATGACTATTTCTTTGTAATAAGATTATGAAGCGGTACTGGTATGTTTGTATTTAGCAAAACAATAAAAATAGAATATTAGATGGGCCTGTTTAGAGTTTGCCAAAATTGGAAAATAAAATAGTCATACTATTTGTAATATAATTTAAGGATCTATTAATTTTATATCATGTCTGTGAACTAAATCATGTCCATGATTAACAATTAAAAACATCGTAACAATTTGTTAACAAATTAAAAGCGCTACAATGTAATTATTATATTTCATAAAATATCATTAGCAGTAAATAAAATAAATGTATATATCACATCACATAATGATTTACCTTCAATCTTGATATGAAGCAAATTGTATGATTAATGAACATAATCGTAAATGAAACCGGCAGAATGTAAATAAAATATTAAATTTTGGTTTAACGTAACTTCACACAAAGTGAATACATACATTTTCTTTCTTTCCATTTAGGCAGGCTAAGATCAGAGACTATACCGCTTCGTCGTCAGTTTGTAGAGTTTGGCAGCAATTGCATTGAGTCAACCTTCTCGTCAAACTTCGCTGATATAGTCAATACTTAT
The DNA here is from genome assembly GCA_958295575.1 of Leucania comma. Taxonomy (NCBI): domain Eukaryota; kingdom Metazoa; phylum Arthropoda; class Insecta; order Lepidoptera; family Noctuidae; genus Leucania; species Leucania comma. The sequence goes on along the minus strand of OY282480.1, from coordinate 10,536,848 downwards.
AAATAAAATTCAAAGCTCCATTTTGCCGAGATCGCGGCTATTTCAATGATTGTATATATTGTCCATTTGTCTAGATACTTGAAATACAAAACTACACAATTAAACATCACAATATCCAATAGGAATCAGTTTGCGAATAATTAATACAGTCACTAAGCTCGATTAGAAAAAAACCTGCCAAAAACTAGCAAAAGTTAACAATTGTATTGGATTGAACTGCAATGCTGAAATATCAAGTTGTCAGTCTTCAAACATTTTGACATTTTGACAATTGCTAACATTGATAATATAATATGTCACTTAAGTGGTTGATCGACGTACGAGCCGATACCGTGGTTTTAAAAAACGTCGGTTTTACTCGCGGCTCGTTGGTGCTGATCGACTAGCGAGTAAAACAGTTTTGAACGACGAGCCGAGTAGAAAATGAAGCAAACACGACGAGCCGCGAGCCAGGCTGGTCGTGGTCAGTGTATCATTGCAATACGAACGTATTGCAATGATACACTGGCGAGCTTTACCGACGAGTCATAATACCGCGCTTTTACTCGCCTATCAATCAGGGCCTTTAGATATCTGGTTACAGAAAGCGAATCACGGTTACATTGTTTCTAGATACCACGAGCTGAAATAAAATGCGTTCCAAATAAGAATAGGATCGAGTGCCATGTTGTGACGTCACTTTAAACTGTCAAATCGAAGAAATTGGGCAAAATTGAAGCACTCAGAGATGAGTAAAATTGAAGAACTGGATTCTGATTAAATATTTTTCGTTCACAGTTCGTAGACTAAATTTAAAAAATTTCCTGTTTTGTTCACCACATTAATCCTTCGATTTGACAGTACGACGTGACGTCACAATATGGCAATCGATCGATCCTATTCCTATTTGGAACGCATTGTATGCAAATTCACGAGCAATAAGATATATACATACATTGTCGTGTGTTCCAAATAATCTGTTTGATTGTTAGGTAATCAACTCCAAACTGTAGCATACTTATTTTGTAACCCCCAACGGAAAAGAGAGGTGTTATAAGTTTGACCTGTCTGTCTGTGTGTCTGTCCGTGCCATCGTAGCGCCCAAACGAATGTGCCGATTTTGGTGCGGTTTTTTTTTGTTTGAAAGCTGACATGGTTCTTAGCTACAATTTATAAAGATCTGTGCAGGTGTTCAAGGTCATCAGCTCGTTTGTTAACTGCGGTAAGGTTTTTAAACATTTACTGGGTGTTTACTTTATTTTAAACATATGTGTGACCTAAAATTTGAAATACTCGTATACGATATGGTGACATTTAGCTGGTCTGATGATGGAGCTCGAAGATAAGGACCCTGGATTGCTTATTAACATTGTAAACCTTTCGAGTTTGGGCTCATTAGATTCGTCTTGAACAGTGCTATACATTTCTCATGATGACCAGGACCTAATGCTATAACTGGGAGGTGGCTGATGGAACTTTGGAACTCCTACTAGTAAACCGTAAACCCATCGAGTTTCGGCTCATTAGATTCGTCTAAACGAAATGTTTAGACGAATCTAATGAGCCGAAACTCTGTCTCAGTCTTTATCATCATAAAATTTTGATGATAAAGACTGTCGGGGGATTTTTTAAATTTTAAATTTTATAATTATTGAATTGCAGAAGTTAAGGTAGAATGAAAATATGAAAATGTATATTTTATTGCTCATGAAGTCATGACTGAAACATGATATGCAAGTGAGATGCTACTATTCTGACACATGTCTTGAATTTGAATCAAAGGGCTAATTGCCATCTCTACACGTGTAGAATGTGTAGATGTTGAGAATCAAAATTTGAAATTTCTGCTCTGCATGGATTTAATATAATAAAACTATTGTTTACTTGTGGTCATATAATGATATTAATAAGATCAGCGTTGTTAGATAGTCAGTAATAATTTTTGAACTCTTCGACACATTTTTAATTTAAATTGTCTACTAAATGTTGTTTATTTTTAAATGATTACGACTGTTTAAATTGAAATTTTTAATATTTTTTTTAAGGTTTTGTGACTTGAATGTATTGTGAATAAATGTGAATAAATATTTGGTTTCAATAACTCGTGTAGGAGAAGCTTTGAAGATTTTTAAAGATATAAATTATATAAGTATTTGTTTTGAGTGTTTTATTTACGTTCCTATATAATAATGTTCTTGAATAAAAACATCTGAAAGCCAATTTTCGTATTTATAAAACGTTCAAATAGCACTTGAAATATCATTTCAGAAGCAATCAATGTTAATTGGTCAAAATGGAGGGAAATTATACGTGTATGGCAGATTGTGAATGCGAACATTTCTTGATATTATGAGAACGCTGTTTAGCAATTTACTTTTTCTTTGTAGATGTTCAGAAAGTGAGCTGTCTTTTAACTGCCCACGTAATCGGATCGCGAAAAATATCATAGAAAGAGTTTTATATAAAAATATTCAGCCAAATCTATAAAGACGCAGTAGCGTCTTTTTAGATGTGGCTGAATATTTTTAAATTGTTGTGTTCATAAACATTGTAAGAAACTATAATGTCAAAGGGGCAAAATGTCTCTAGTTTAAAACTAGCACTTTGCCCGCGACTTCGTTCACGAGAATGTTTTCATAAAAACCGGGGGTTTTAAAAATAAACGAAATAATAATAATAATTTTTAATCAAGTCAATTATACACATTTTCACAATTATGAAATATTAAGTACAACGTTAATATAATAAAATAAAAACAAACTGAATACTAATCAAATACATTCAAATAAAAAAAATGTTTTAACAAAGTCAATAAACTAAAATCAAATGAAATAACATTAAATACGATAATTTGAAATCAAAATCAAAATAAGTAAAAATCAAATTAAATAAATTAGAATTAAAATCTAAGTCAATAAATCCAAATTAAATTAAATAAATTTAAACCAATAAATTAAAATCACAACTTTATAAATTAAATACCATCTAAATTGAATAAAATAAAATTAATTCTTCCTCCCCAGCATTTTAGACAACCATTATAATAAACTTATAATAGGTTACTATTTCGCACCTTTAAAACATAAGTAGCACTATAGTGCTACTTATGTTTTACTATTTTTTATGTTTTACTTATGTTTTTAAGTTTAGTATACTAAAATTGAGTTTTTAATTGTCATTTTTAAGTAGGTAAACCCTTAACTTATTAATCTAACTAACACAACCCGTTTGTACTCTGATTGTCAAAGTCTTAGGTTTCAATAGTTGATGTTCTTCAGTAATTGATTAGCGACATTTTATCGAGTAAATAAGTGCATTGAAAATTTTATGATTGCTGATAAATCACCTTTTTGGTATAGTTTGTGGTATTTTTAGCACTTTTGTTTTAAGAGTGCGATTTCTGCTAATTTTCAAGTGTATTGGCACACGTTAAGAGATAGGTATTGCATACAAACGAAATTCCTCTTTTAACTCCCTTAAATTATGAATACCTATCTAAAAACTTCTTTTTAGTGCTTGCCTACGACACAAAAGGATGACTTGTGATAGAAAGAAAGAAATAATAAAAAATAGACAAGAGAAATATAAACCTTTTTCCGAAAACATCTAAGAGAAAATTATTTATTACTACGGGAACTCCGGATGACAAATTACACGTCCAATGATAGCTAGAGGATAGAGATAGTTTAACAAATGTCCTTCATGGATCCGCAATAGAAAGGTATAATAAATCAGCAGTAATGGTCAAAGACGAGGTCATTAACATGAGTCTAAGCAGATATGTGAGGACAGCTTACCGGAGGCGAAGGAGGGAATAAAAATACAGGGTGGCTAAATCCAATGCATACATAAAGATACATTTTTTTTGCCTTATTTTGATTTGGGCAAGCAGAAATTACTAAATTTTTGCTGTTGTTTGATAAAATGAAAGTTTTCTAGGCGACTTTTTAGCCAGCCTTTATTTTTAGCCATTGTACACGGGTATGCGGAAGGCTCTAGACGCCCTTGCGGTTCCAGTATAATAGGTTCAGGGTACTGTTGGGGCTGTCTGAATGCTGCAGTGCAGGCTTGTTCTCTTTAGCGCGAGTGATTGATTTTCACGCTATAATAAGGAAGAAGGCTGCCTTAGTGCTAAGCAGATTTAAGACCATTTTCAATGGCATTCTTCGAACCTTAGCCTTAGCCTGGTGTGGAAGTTTTTTAAGTATTACTAACTTTTTGTTGCCCTTTGTTGTTTGTTGTTTAATAATAATAATAATAGTTTATATAGAAAAACTTACACATAAGTTACAAAATATTTTGACAGGTAATGTAGATGGTGTACTATGCGTTCCAAATAAGAATAGGAAAGTCAATAACCTCAATCTGTCAAATTTTGAGTGAAAAGTACAATTTGTAAAAAAGACTTATTTGCGTATCAATAAAGGGTTTTTTTTTTGCTTTGTATTACTAAGTCTTAGTTAAATCTAGGTGAAGTAAAAACGTTATTGTTTAATATAAATTAGCTAAATAAATTGTTTTAAGCCATAATTAGTTTAAAAAAAAAACTATTTTCTTTCTTATTTTTTTATTGTTAGGAACAGATCCGCCTTTTTCTTCCAGTTGCCGCTACTCAGACACTTCACACACAGTGACGCAGAGATGAAGAAAATTAAAGAACTTTCTGATAAAATTCTGATAAAACTTTTTTGTTCACGATTCGTAAATAAATTATATTTTAAAAATTTCTTGTTTTGCTCACCGTACCCTATTTCTTCAATTTGACAGTTCGACGTGACGTCACAACATGGCAATCGATCCTATTCTCATTTGGACCGCATTGTAGTCATCTGTAGTCGAACAAGGCAGAGCCTGTATTTCGACTATCAGTGCCAAAACCAAATGAGTATTATACATTATATAATTGCCTGTAACATTTAAATTTTTATCTAGTACCTAGATACATTTTAACAATTTATAAAATCTTTATTTTACTCCGATATTAGAAAAAGAAAAAAAAATACAAAAGTAAAAGCAGTTTGTGCAGTGTTTTCATGCCTTTTTATTTGTGTTTGTTTATTTGTTTGAGTTGTTTCTAACTTTATAGTTAACAACTTAAAATAACCCTTTTTTATTTTGATCGGAGTAAAAACTGATATTTTGGGATCGAGAGTTAAACACCGACGATTATATTGTGAAAAACCTGTTATAACTCCATTGAAAACTTTTGGAGGGAATGCAGAAGGTAGGTTAGCTCAGAGGACACCGGTGTCCTCTCACATCCATGCCACTATAGGCCTTAATTCCGATGTTTAGAGTCTACTTTTGTATGAACAAGTTTGGTAGTTGTGGATCTACGTGTTATAAGGTAAAATCATGCAATGATAGATCCCGCCATTGGGTGGAGCGGGAAATAGTGTCACTCTTACTGACTAAAAACCTACCTCGTTACTTCCTTGCTTATCATACCGGGGCTGAGCCTTCTTTTCAGAAAGCGGCTCTTGACCCCAGTAGCAGCTACCTGCAGCTAGCAGGCTGGGCCTTTACGGTTTGCTGACAGCTCCTTGAGACGCGCAGGAACAGTACGCACCGTCGACGACTTGGGTTCGGTCCGGTCGGTTACCGGACGATCGGACAGCGAGCTACCCATTGCTCACCGTCCGCAAGCCCGTGCCTACGGTGGCCGGAAATCGTGCGCCCCGATGCGAAGGTACGTACGATTACTGCGGAATTTTTGCATTTGCGGAGGCGTGGACGAGGTTTTATTACAACCCTACTTCTACCCTAAATTTAGGTGTTCGAGGTCTTTTTTTTGGTTTGAGGAATCATTTAATAACTCGGCCCGCTCTACACCCGTATTAATAGAGAAGTAATTACTTTTTGCTAAGTAATTTCTTATTGAGTTATTACTTGACGTTTGAAATCTGCATTCAAAATTCAAGTTTTCATAACTGTAGAATACAAATAGTAGTTACTTTTACTCAAGTATTTAGTTTTACTTGTTTATAAATACGGGTATAACACCCGTATATAGAAAAATATAATTACTTGGTACTAAGTAAAATCATATTAAGTCATTACTTGACGTTTGAAATCTTCATACAAAATTTTAAATTTTTCATAACTATAGAATAGAAATTATTACTTAAGTAGTTACCTTTGCTGTAAGTGGACCAAGAAGGCGTGTCAGACTTTTACTGACTAAAACTCACCTGTGTCCCATTCGGACAAATCCGCAGTCTTTTTTTGGTTAGTAACCATCAAATAACTTCTTCTTCTCTAAGTGGAGAAAGAGGGAGTATCATAATTTTACTGTCTTATATCCATCCGTGTTTCCGCAGCCCTGGCAAGCGGTATGCGGGATATTAACTGTATGATTAATTAATTATCTCTGATTATCAAGATATAAACAGTTAAATACAATACTATAATTAAACTAATTAGTGGCCGTATTAGTGATTGCAGCCGTAACACTATTATGCAGTAACCGCTTACATAGTTCATTGATTTGCCATACCTTGATGAACTATTTCCGAATATTTCGACTGCGAACCAAATGCCGCCTCTCGCAAATATGTGTTCGATGCAGTGGTATCAAATTGCGTGGAAATGGCGAATTCATTAGTGCAGAGAGACATTTTCGTTTGTTATTGACACTTTGCTCCACGAGGTCTCCTCACACTTCCAGTTCTCTGCTGTATTTTCCTTCACCAATCAACTCATCTGTGTTGGTATCGGTAAAATGCTAAGTTGGTGACCAGAAATCGCAGGATGTGATCGCGGCAGACCGAGAAGGAGATTGCGAAATGACTTAGATATTTTAGGCCGAGTTTACGGAGACGCGGCGCGTTGCGCGTTTCGTCGTACATTGCAGGACCAGGCCGCGTCATCGCTCGCGCAAACACAAACATATGGCAATGTACGACGGACCGTAATCGAGCACTTAAAGGATTGGTAAGAAGTGGCTCAGAGGCGGGGATATTCTTCTTATCTTCTGAGTATGGTTTCCGCACTTAGTCTGCGGACCATTGTACGTGGAGGCGGGAATAATAGAAGAAAGAAATAAAGATTAAAGACAAAACCTTTACCCGTGTACATTTTTTTGTGTATTTTATACATTCTTATATTAGAAATACAGGAGTATGAAAAAATTAAATTAAAAACTGTGCGAGGCCAAAAACGGCCCCTTTACACAGAAGAAATGGAGGGAGGCTTTTGCCCAGTTGTGGGACAGTGTAGGCCTGATATAATAATAATGATACGAGTAATCAATTTATTAGCAAGGAGTCCAAATAAGTACGCCAGCTTCTTTTATAACTACCTCGATGAAGACGTCCGTTTACATGTATCCACTGCTTAATGGTTCAAGCACATCTGTTTTGATGAATCCTGAAAAGAAAATAACCGCTTATACAATATTAGTTTTGGTTTAAGCGAAACCTGAAAGACGTGTATAGTATTCATGTACAAAATTGTATAACTGTATCATGAAAAATCACTAAGTTAAAAGCTTGTTATGTAACCTGATTGGCAACACCATGTATTTCATGGTCACCTACCCATCCGGGCGACTGAGGGGTTGTTTTGCTAACGCAACCAGTCGTGCGCTGTCGCTTAATGCCTGCCCGTGGCTTGTGTTGTACTTAGTATCGGTAGGGTCCAACTTATGATTTAAAAGGCCATTAAAGAAAGAGAAACGTGTCAGGCGCAACGTCTGTTGAAAGATTTAACAGAATTCAACTCGACACCATTCATCTGTTTGTACAAATGCGAAGGAAGTGTGAAATGCTTATTGGGAAGGAACATACTCCTAGCAGAATATGTTCCCCTTTCTAGTAAGCAGTTATTTTTCCTTAACAGGAGAAATGGCATACGTAGGTACGATACGATGCTAATTGGTTTTATTGATTTGGCACCTGTGCTATTAAGAACAATCAACAAATTGGAGGTAGAAGCAGCGGTTTTTGATGCGCTACGTCTGTCAAGGCGGGTGTCGCAGGTGTTTGTTCTTTTTTTAAATTTTAAACTGGGTTTTTCGATGGTAGAAAGGTGATAGCGGAATCGTCATGCAATTCCCGCGCATACTCTCCAAAATGCATTGCTATAGAATACCAGAAGGTTGGTTACCCTAAGTCTGTGCTACAGGCGGAATCGTCATGCAATTCCCACGCACACTCTGCAAAATTTATGATATAGAATATCGAAAGGTTGGTGACCCTACGTCTGTGCTACACAGGCGGAATCTTCATGCAATTCCCTCGCGCACTGTCAAAATGCATCCTATAGAATATCGAAAGGTTGGTTACCTTACGTCTGTGCTACAGGCTTTGTAGTCTGGTCAGTTAGCCTCTTCGCCAGACTCTCTACCGAATCCAAAGCTGCTAAGGAATTGGAGGTTAATTAAGGTAAAAAATGAATAAAACACAAACGCAAGAGTTTCTGTGCATTTAGTTTGTTACTTTTTCATGCTCATTGGTTTGAACGAATTTAGATGAAATTGTGTATAGCGAGTCTTGGAATATCACTATAATTATGATGCTTTTTATCTCGAGAGCACAGTTTATAATATTAGTTCCAAAACAATGCCCACAGCAGCGGGTAGAAGCATTCGCTTTTCTATTAAGGCTATAGAATAAAAAGCCAGTTTACCGATTTCTTCGTATAGAAAAAGTGGAGTTAATAACAAATTCTGGTCACATCCGACCTGTAGCGACAGGTGTCACCGACAGTTGAGAACAATATTAAGCAAACGAAGATCCGTTCTGATTTCTGTTACCCTAGTACCTCTTTCCGCTCGCATCTGCTAACTGATTTATTCATTGGTGAATTTACGAATGAATTTTTTTTTTCAGGGTACAATTTTAATTGTAATCTATTGGCAATGGAAGCTTAAATGCTGACGATTATTGATAAATTGACACTTATTGATTTTTCAGTAGTCTAATATTTTTATCTGTAGAATATAACTATCTGTTTTTCGAAAACTTTTGCATAAAATCATATCACAAAACCATTTCAATTGTAATGTTTAAAAATAACTGACTATTAAAAAGTCAAAAGAGGCAATACATAAAATCTTTATTCTTCTGTTCAGAATATGGCTCAAATATAGCAAAAATTCGCAGCTTACGGGTTATATCTGCCAATTAACCTCCAACGATGTTTGAGATTAATCCAAAAGCGCTGATTTTCTTCAAAAATTCTAGTTCCATAAAAATGCTGTAGGATTTTTGTAAGAAACAAACTAAAACGATTTTTCCAATAATCCTGCCTCTTGACCGTATCCATTCTCTCTCAGGAATTTCGTCCGAGTACACAGTGATCAGGTACAATAGACATAATACGTGTATAAGTACTAGTTAGATGGCCCCTATGTACACGTCTGAGAAAATTTCTAGTAATTAAGGACCGGAGATAACGAAATAGCTTACTATAACTTTTCTATTTTACATTAGGTACCTGTAATATATAAAAATGCTCACACTTATCAGCCTAATAGTCACGTAGTTATTCGTCCATCTCATCTGACAGTATTCTTTCTACTAAAATTCTTTCTTAAATTTTAATTTTAAATATCGAATGCAATTTAATTTTCTTATTTTGATCTTATATTAATTTGAGTACAGCATTTTATGAATAGCCAGGAAGGAAGGCTAACACTTGAGATTCAAAACGTTTTTTTTTATGGTATGTAAAATCATCCAATGACATCCCCCGGCATTGGGTGGAGCGGGAGATAGTGTCAGACTCTTACTGACTAAAAACCTTCTTTTCTTTCCTTCCTTTGTTCCTTCTTTGCCTAGGTTCCAGGGCCCTGATATACATTTTCACACTATCCCAAGGAAGATTCAGGACGTATGTCCTAGTTTAGCTATCAGAAGGTACACGATTTACTGCATGCACTAACACATGCCTAATCACAGCAAGGATTGTATAGATACTGCACGCAATGGATGGAAAAAATATCTTGTATATATTTCTCCATTTGTATTAGGTTTATGTTTATAAAAATTATTATTATTATTCGAATTATGGTATTTTTTTAAAAAACTAGCTTTTGCCAGCGGCTTCGCCCAAAGTAGGTTTCTCTGTACAAACTTCAAATCCCCGTTGTACCCCATTAGGGTCGGAGTTTCGTAAAATCCTTCTTAGCGTATGTCTACACCTTATAAGGAAGCTACCTGCCAAATTTTAAGTTTGTAGGTTTGTAGATTTCGTGATTAATCAGTGACTGGTATTTCGCTTTTATATATTATATAGATAAAATAACGACTTTCTTTCTAATTTTAAAATCATCTCCATCTGGTTAAATGTTTGAAGATTTAACCTTTTGGTTCCATAGTAAAACTTGTTTGTTATAATGACTACAATCACGTTAAACACGTGATTGTAGTCATAATTACCAGTCACTCTTTATAGACTTCAACTTCAACTCTTCATTAATGGCCTTTGTGGAAGAGACACAATAATTTTGCCAATAACACGTACGAACTATTAATATACCATCAAACGCTGGAGAGTATTTAGCCCCTTTATAGACGTGTGGTTGTGTTACTACCATCCCCTCCTTTTGACAGCTTTTTTTTTATGGTAGGTAAAATCGTCCAACGACAAATCCCGCCCTTGGGCGGAGCGGGAAGTAGTGTCAGACTCTTACTGACTAAAAACCTACCCCGTTCCTTCGTAGCCTATCGTGCCGGGGCCGGGTATTCCTTTCGGAAAATAACCCATGACCCCAGTAGGCTTCGACCCTGCCTGCCTGCAGTTAGCAGGCTGGGCCTCTTCTATGTGCTGACAGCTCCTTGAGGCGCGCGGGAACAGAACGCGCCGTCGACGACTTGGGCCTCCTTTTGACAGCTGCTGTTTTTATTAATGCTGTGACATCACTCTTCTGCTATCAATACATAAAGGTAAATAAACTAGGTAAGTAGTAACAAACATGAAACTCCTTCGTGATTCGAATAATTTTCTGCTCAATGAATTTTACGTCACATGTCTGCCTATCTCCAGTACTTATGTGGTTAATTAGCGACGTGGATTCGACCTTAATGCTAATGGTCTAAAGCTTATCCAGCGTCGGAGGGTGGCAGCAAAAACTATCGGATTTTCACGGCTTATTAACTTTTCTCGAGAACATTTCCATCGGAATAGGGATCGATTTTGCGAAAGATAAGTAAAAGTTAGCTGAAGATGGCACTTTTCCTGACAATGCTTTTTTCCTTTATGTACAGTTACCATGAAAAACAGAGTCGCAACAAAAAATAAAAATGCCGTGTTAGCAGTGGTTTTTGAGGTACAAAAGGAAAATACGGAAACCTTATAGGATCACTTAGTTGTCTGTCTGTCAAGTCAAGACCCTTTATATCGAGAACGCGTAAAGGTATAGGTTGAAATTAAAACCTTAGGTTATACTTAAGTCTGCGGTCGCGTACTATACGCGGCAAATAAATAGGACAATTTGCTATGGTTACGTGCATCCCCTACTTCGATAGAAACTCGAAAATTAGCACCCCTAGCCAAGTTACAATCGTTTCGTTTCATGTTAACGCTTGGAGTTGACAACGCCCCCAATTCGTTTGATCGAACAAAGGAGTTGGGGGCGTGGCCAACTTCAAGCGTTAACGCAAAACGAAACGATTGTAACTTTGCTAGAGGGGCTGTTATATTCTTCGTCACATAAATGAACCATTATGGTGGTCGACGTTGAATGCGTAGTAACTGATTTTCAGTTCTCAATTGAAGTAGAGGCTGTGATTTACCGCGTACTATATTATTAATCAAAGCATTATTATACTCGTACGAGTAACTTATCAAAACTAATAAAAAACAAGAGCCCAAAATTGTTTGAACGCGGGAGAACCAAGGTTGTCGACATAGCACGTAAAATCACCAAACTAAAGTGGCAATGGGCAGGGCACATTGTTCGCCGAACTGATGGCTGTTGGGGCTGAAAGGTTCTGGAGTGGCAGCCGGGTACTGGAAGATGCAGCGTTGGAAGCATTGAAAGGTCTCCTACAAGGTGGACCGATGACCTGGTAAAGGCTGCGGGAATCCGATGGATACGAAACGCACAGGACCGTTCATTGTGGCGACATTTTGGGGAGGCCTAAGTCCTCAAATGATGATGATGATGAAAATTGTTTGAAAGAGGATCAGAAGAAGGAACACAAGTGCTTTTTAATCAGTACCTAATACTTCCTCCCGCTTCACCGATTAGATTAGATCGGGAGTAATTTGATGACTTTCCGTCTCAAAAAAGCCCCAGCGACAGGCAAATAAATTAACTGCGTGTACCTATCCCGAAGATAAGTACGACACGTTTTATATAGCAAATTTATTTCGTATTAAACATTCAACAGCCTATATGAGCAGAAGTTAACTAGATGGCAGTTCTTCTAACAATGTTTTTTTAACTCCCGACGGAAAAGAGGGGTGTTATAAGTTTGACCTGTCTGTCTGTCTGTGTGTCTGTCCGTCGTCGCAGCGCCCAAACGAATGGACCGATTTTGATGCGATTTTTTTTTTTGTTTGAAAGCTGGCTTAATCGAGATGGTTTTTAGCTACAATTTATAAAGATCTCTCCAGATGTTTAAGGTCAGCAGCTCGTTAGTTAACTGCGGTAGGGTTTTTAAACATGGGCATTTACTTTATTTTAAAAATATGTGTGAAAAATGTGTGTGATTTGAAATACTCGTATACAATCTGATGCCATTGAGCTGGTCTGATGATGGAGCTCGAAGGTAAGAACCCTGGATTGCTTATTAACGTAGTAAAAAAAGAAAAAAAAAAACAATAAATTTTGGGGGTTCCCCATACTTCGAACTGAAACTCAATTTTTTTTTTTCATCAAACCCATACGTGTGGGGATTGATAGGTCTTCAAAAATATATTAAGGTTCTAACATCATTTTTTTTTTCTAAACTGAAACTAAATGTGTGTTCCCCCTGTAACTTCTAAAATAAAGAAATTATGAAATTAAAAAAAAAAAAACGATGTACATTACTATGCAAACTTCCACCGAAAATTGGTTTGAACGAGATTTAGTAAGTAGTTATTCTTTTTTTAATACGTCATAAATCGTAATTTAGCAAGTTTGTACGGAACGGAACCCTCAGTGCCCGAGTCCGTCTCGCACTTGCTCGATTTTTAAAGGCCGCACCCACAACACTAGGAGATATTCTGGGTGCGGTCTTTTGCCCAACACTAAGAATTACTGTATCCTGGGTGCGTTTATAAATTTGGAACACAAGGCACTTGTACAAATATTTTTTCTATGCGGGAACCGCACCCGCGCCATCTAGCGCAGCAGCTGTCAAGTCGATCACTGTGCCAACAGTGCTATCTATTGAATAATAATAGAGAGAGTAAACTAACTAGATTCTAGTAGTTAGTAGTAATAAATTAGATTTATGGTGGGTACGAATATTAGTTCTAGTCAGGGTTATGAAAGATAATCCTAGGTACAGTTATGATTAAACTTTCTCTGTGAGATGGAGTTAGAGGATTCTATTCTTGGGCTGCGGTATTAATTAAAAGAGTTACCGGGGCCTTGGAATGAAAACGGCAATTGAAGGAACACAGGTGAATTTTGGTCAGTAAAAGTCTAAGGATGTTTTTAATATCGTGCGGATTTCATGACGCATGCGGGTTTTCTCCGCATGCGGGGCTACTGCACGATATCACGCCCGCGTGCGTATTCCCCGCATTATTACATATACTTGTATGAGAAGGACGCTACGTATGCGGTGCAATCCCGCATGCGTGATAAAATCCGCATGATATTAAAAACACATTGACACTCCCCTTCCCTCTCACCCTCTGGTCCTCGCTGGATAAGTTGTCTGATGACTTTTTACTTTAAAAAAGGGTTCTGTCCTGAACTCTATATCTCACTGATCTGTCCAGCCTCTTCACAATTATGTTGGGGTCTTCTACCAGTCTAGCTATTAATATGGAGTATTTAATATGGAGCAACAGCCGATCTGACCTCCGCATTCCAGAAACTGGGTAAGATGGTAGAAATTTTGGTTTCTGCTATCCATAACGACGAGGTCAAAGATGATGTTCAAATATATTATTAGCTGCGACTAAGGGTGTGTCCATATCTGACGAATGGGCCGCTTGCGATCCGCTCGCGAGCTGCTCGTGCTTTGCTTACTGCAAATACTTAATGCGCCTATTTTCGCCCCGAGTCTGTTTTTTTTTATACATAGTAGGTAATAACATCCAATGACAAATCCCGCCCTTGGGTGGGGCGGGAAATAGTGTCAGACTCTTACTGACTAAAAACCTAGCCTATACCATTCATTGTCTTCGTCCCAGGGTCCCGGGTGACATTTTCCCATAACCTTTGTCCCCCAGCCTCCTGTCTGCTAGCCTTTCACCATTCGCGCAAGTGGGTGGCTCAGGAACAGTGGCTAAATTGAAACGCTCGCAGCAGCTCGCGAACGGGTCGCTAGCAACGCATTTGCCAGATCTGGACACACCCTAAGAGCTTAAAGTGCATTCCAAGGTATGGAGGGTTATCGATATGAAATGGATTGCTTAACATTATCGATAAGTCCAGTTGGCTGTAATTTTTAGGAATGACCCCGTCTGAAATCTATCTTACAATGTAGTAAAAACAACTTGATAACATTGAATAAATATAAAAAGTTACTATAACAGAAGGAAGTCAAATAACTTTTACCATTAATCTTCGGTCTTAAAGAAACTTTTACATAAACGTTTTACTTTTGAAGTTTGAGAAATAATATATTGTTCTTTGTAAGATGATGTTGTCTAGGTATTAAAGCCTATTCTACAATGTCTGAGTACTTGAGTAAAAGTAACTACTTAAGTAATAATTTACAGTATACTACATTTGACAAAAATTTAAATTTTGAATAAAGATTTTAAACGTCAAGTAATGACTTAATAAGATTTTACTTAGTAAGAAGTAATTACTTATTTAAAAATACGGGTGTAAGACTCAATTCTACGTGTTGAAAAGAAGTAAAGCATAAGAGGTTTTTTTATGTGGGAAGACCTCCAACGGCTTCTCTCTCTCTAGGCCGGAGTGGGAGGCCGTGTAACCTTTACTGACTAAACCCAACTCTTATATTCGTTCTTTATCTTCGTTTCAGGGTCCCGGGGTTCTTTTTCACACAACCCATGGCCCTAGTAGGGTTTGACTCTGCTGGGCTTCTACGGTTTTGCTGACATCTCCGTTATCGGACGACCTAACGGCAAGCTACTCATTACTCGACTTTCGCAAGCCCACGCTTACGATGGCTGGAAATCGAGGCCGGATTCTGGCAGCTGGGGAGTGAGGAAGTTCCTTCCCTCAAGCGTACGGCCGCCTGCTTCGCTAGCATTACCGCTTCGCAGAAGGAGGCGACCACCTGACATTTCTCCTCGCTTCAGACCATGGCCTGTATACCAGGGCTCGAGACATAAGATTTTACTACAAAATTATATTGTGACTGGCAGTATGTGTGATTGACGGAATTTTGATTTTTTGCTGTAAAAAAGCAAAGGCGTGTGTGTGTTTTTTCCATAAATAAAGCACTCATGTTTTTACTTTCGATGTAACAGTATAAATTCGTGGCACTCGTGAATATGCTGACATGTCTAAAACACAACATTTTTAGAGCGAGCCGTTTTAAAATAAATTGTTATGATAAAACTTACCGTTTTGCTGAAAATCGCGCAAAATCCGTTGCTGTGACCTTTGACCCCGGGTATTTTTTTTCCAGGTGTCAGATCAACAAAGTTTTTTAAAATTTCATTTTGTTTCAATAGTGTTTTGAACAATCCTACCAATTTTCAGCTGGGTACGAATTATTGTACCCTGGACTAAACTTAGCATAGTATAATAGCATAATCAGCCTCTTATGTTTCCACTGCTGGGACTCAGGCCTCCTCTATAAGAGAGGGAATAGGCCGTATTCCACTACGCAGGCCCAGTGCGGGTTGGTGGATGTCACATGTCTTCGAATTTTTGGCTTTAAAGTATGCCGGTTTCCTCACGATATTTTTCTACACCGAGCAGTGGCTATAAAAAATAAAATTAATCACACAAAGTAATGCACCTGGCTGGGTTTGAACTCGCGTCCTACAACCTGTAAATCGGGGCCTTTACCATTCGGTCACCACTGCTCCTAGCTTGTTTTAGATTAAAAATTGTGTGCCGTGCAGGCTGCTCTAATAATGACAGCTACAGATTAAGCGAACGAGTGATAACAAATTGAAATTGCCGGTGAACACCGCACGCTCGCCTTCTGCCGGGCACAGATTAAGCGAATAAATGTTATGGAACAAACAAAAACGAGTGTGTGAACTTGCAGTGAGTCGTTAAGCCTCAAATGGACTGAGCATTCCAACTTACGCGTAATCGGAGTATGTCAAAAGGCGATTTGTTTTTTTGAAGCGCTTCTACCGCTCTAGGGTGGAGCGAGAGGGCTTGTCAGACTTTTACTGACAAAAACCATATATATGTTCCTTCAGTTGCCTCCTGAGTTCCGGGACTATGAGCATAATTATCCTTTCCAGAACCGATGCCCTACTACCAATCTCCTGTTAGGCTCCTCCGGAAGGCTTTTATCAAGTAGCGTACGCAACACTAAGCACCGTTGACGACTCGGAGTTGGTCTTTATAGGACAAGTGGACGGCGGATACCCTTTCGCTACAGATCATGGCCAAGAACAGGGCCCGGTGCGAGAGGCTACCGTCCCCAATCGCCTCCACGAAAAGTGAATTCGCGAACACATTGCGGAATTATGAACATGTGGTAATAATAAATCGATGTATATCAATAAAATTGTTCAGGCAGGGGCCATAGTCTTAACGTAGTTCTTGGTAACTGTCCGCTTAAACCTTTTAAATCCTAGCTTTGTTTTCCTTCGCAATAGTTTACCACTAACTGAGGGTTGTCCTTGGGTGCTCGTGCATAGCGCGTGGAAATCGTCGGCCAATAAAAATATAACAAATAAAAACAGACATATTATAGTACATTGTGACGCAAGTGTGTAATGTAATTGGTTACCGTCGAGGTGGTATTAAGACACGAACCTTGGCGAGGGTCTTCAGAGAGCCAAAAACGGTAACCATATATTACTCACGTGTATCTTATGACGTTTTTAAATACTCTTATGAAGAAAAATAATTTAGCTAAGCATTATAACAACAGCAAAACTAGTAACATTTTTCAAAATATGGCAGTAAAAAAATAAATCTATTTTCATAGGCGAGCATCAATTTTTTTCAAATTTATCCATGGCTGAAGGCTATGGCTATGTGGTCTTTTGATTAAATTGCCAACTCGTTGTTTTTTTTCTTGCGTGAAAAGTTTCTACGATAATGTAATTTTTAGTGACAATAGTATACGGATATAACATTTTCTAATATTTTTGTAGTATTTGATTTGATTTTATTATAAATACAGCCAATGAACTTCACTCGAAAAAATCACACCAAAAACCGCGCGCATCGCGGCCATAGACCACAAAAAAAAACAATCTTTATTTGAACGAACGATTTTTATATTAAATGTGTTATTAAGTAAAATCGTTTTTACAAGTTAAAATGGTTGAAATTGCATGAAATAAGTAATAAGACACTAATTTATACTATTGAACGAACGCAATAACCTAATAAATACTCGTAAATATGATGTTTTGATTTGCGAACAAAGAGGTTGAACAAAAAGGCTGGGCCCCTACAGTTTGATGACAACTCCTTGAGGCGCGCGAGAACAGTGCGCACCGTAAACGACTTGAGCTCGGTTCGGTCTGTTACCGGATGGACGGACAGCGAGCTACCCATTGTCCACCGTCCGCGAGCCCGCGTCTACGGTGGCCGGAAATCGAGATCGGAATCCCGGCGGCGGCGGCGGCGTGTTTGCCGTTGCCTGATGCGATCGGCCTCCTCTTTTGCTAGCATTACTGCGTCGCGACCGCCTGCCACTCCTCCTCGCTCCGGAGCATGGCTTGAACCAAGCCCCGGCGCGAGAGATCGCCCCCACAAGGACACGGCGATGCTCTTCCCAAGCGGGGCACACCTCGACTGTGTGCTCCACCGTGTCCTCCGGGCGCTCCGCTCAGTGGCGACATCCGGACGTCGTCTCCGCACGAATCTTGTACAGGTAAGAGGTCTTTACTGGATAAGTGTTAAAAAAATATATATTTTGATTGCTATAGAAGTCTAGATAATATCCACAAGATATCTGTGCATTAAAAATATCTGAAGAAAGATGTATTCTATCATCATAATCACGTAAGAGCGGTTGTATGAAAATGTACCTCTGGTTGGCCGCTGTTAAGTCGGGGCAAAGATATCGATTACCTAATTAATTGCGAGCAGTATTTTGCTCTTAACTTATACCTACGTCAGTGCTACGGTCTCCCCTTATTAATTTCCAATGTGTTGGAAGTTGCTCTCTTGTGTACGATAGTACTTACCTACATAACTATTGTATGCCGAGAGTGAAAAAAACCTACTTATTTTTTTTTTTTTTAGGCTTCGCAGTGTTTGTGCATTTGCCAGGATTCAAGTTTAGAAAATGGTTTCGCTTTTAACCTTAAAAAAAAGAAAGAGGTTCTATGCTCAGCTGCATTTTTTATGTATGTTCACCGATTTCTTGGTCAATTGTGGCCCGATTTTGAAAATTATGCTTTTGGTTGAAAGGTTATGCTTCCAAATTGATCCCATAGAAATATTGTGATCTGATGATGAACTTCGAGGATATGAAGCGGAACTCCTCATAGGATCACAGCAGAACTATCGTGACAAGTAAAATTGCATTGTTTATACGTGTAGTCAATGACTGACTGAAAGTCTGTAATTTTGGAAGTCGGTGTTGAATAACGAAGAGGCAAAGTCTATTTTAGAAACACCGACTGCCGAAATTAAAGTTATTTTTTCACTTATTACTGGTTTTTTTTATTCAGAAAACAGTCACTTTGTTTTCCATTAGCATTAGGCAACAGTCTAATATAATATTTGAGGAATTGTTCGAAAGAGTTACCGTGGCCCTAAACTGGAACTCAAATGGTAACTGAAGACCACAAAGGTGTAATTTTGTCAGTAAATGTCTGACATTCTCTGTCGCTTCAATTATAACGGTAGAAGTTATTTTATGATTTCAACGTAAAACTACACCTTACAACACTAGTAATCGACAAATTATATTTAATCTGTCCTAGCTCAGAGGACACCGGTGTCCTCTCACATCCACGCCACTATAGGCCTTAATTCCGATGTTTAGAGTCTACTTTTGTATGAACAAGTTGGGTAGTTGTGGATCGACGTGTTAATTATACACCATTAAATTTTGATCGTTTTAATCCCGTGAAGGGTCGATCCGGTACATAAAACACTATTGATTTGTAAAGATAAAATTAAAACATAGAGCACCTTTTTTTCTAAAACTAGAATTAATATACGCATGTACGAATTTTATTTATTTAAGTAAACGTCAGCTGAGTGAGTCTAATGACCTGTAGGTAGTTAGTACGCAACGACCGACAACTACCTACAGGTCATTGATGGTTGATGGTGTCGTAAGGTTCTGGAGGCCAGTACCGAGGAGTAGGGAGGAGGATAGTAGTGGGAATGCGATGGATGCGAGACGCACAGGACCGTTTATTGTAGCGACACTAGAGCGACAAGAGCCACTAGAGCCACAGAATAGATAGGTTCAGAAGTCAATCTCATATAAGTACTTCACTTTATATACCTACGCTCGGCGGTCGCTAGAAAAATAACTCTGTGATCTAGCACTGGTTTAGTACGGTTTAATCACGTACAAGATATCGTGTCCGTGAGCGGTGTCTTGTGTGCGTTACTCGAGCGCGCTTTGTATGTATATTGTCTTCTGTGCTATCTATCTTTTGTGGTAGAGCGAAGCCAATGTCCAGTAGTGGACGTATTTGTGCTGAAATCATGATGACAATGAAAATTTGAAACATTTTCAAACTACGCAGTCTCCTAAGCTTTTACTGCGTAGTTTATACATTTGCTTTGTGGCGGTTTATCCTTTTTTATTGACAACCAGCATGCATGTTTTCATCAACTCGCAGTCTTTTTCCCAAGTTTATACAGCGAATGTTATGAAAGATTTAATTCAAATCTACAAACGAGTACGTAGAGAGAGGAAATGATAAAAGTTTTCAGCTTTAAGTGGTTTCCAAGTACGTACATAATTATGTAGGGTAGTTTTTTTTTTTATCTATGGGTCTCGATCCCCATGTGGGTTACAAAGTCTTGCTTAGAGGTAGCGGTCATGAGTCAGGTAAAAGTGAAATGTGAGTATTACCGACCCTACGCTACAAAAAAAGTACCTATAACAATTCAGTAATAAAGTTACGCCTTTTTATGCTTGAATACTATTTCAGATGCTTGTTTTATTTTTGATACGTTTTGTGCGATTGGAAACATATTCGATTTCGCCTGAATTAAAAAAGTGGTAAAAAGTGCGCAGTGCGACCGTCCGCTCAAGACAATATTACAGTGTGTGTAGTGGTGCTAAGGGGTCGCCACTATGACACATAGACACATTGTATCTATTTTAAAATAATGAGCACGTGCAAGTCAGACTCTCGCACAGAGGATTCAGTATAAACTAACCTATTTAAATAATTGAATTCCCGAATGAAGTTTCGGAGATTTTCCGAATCACAAAGAAACTATTTCCTTTTTTGTGATGTAACAATAATTTACTATTTTCAGATTTCTATATCTGTGCTATAATACCTTGCATTATGCCTAATTTTAGTATTCTGGGTCAACGGGAAGTACCTACCCTATAAATTTTGATACCCTAAAAATTTCTTTGGAACATAAAAGGCCGATTTTTTTTTAGACCTGAGTGTACGGTTTTAATTTCAACTCGATACCTCACCGCGTTTACGAGGTAAAGGCTTTTAACAGACTCGGAAACGCATAGAGGTATCGAGTTGATATTAAAACCATATTCTCAGGTTTGCGAGTGTCCATTTAGTTTCTTGCACGTTCTTCTCCATAGAGATCTACGCTTTGGAACGTGCAATTTTGCTTCATTTTTTTTGACTGCCCGACATTTTAACTATTTAGACGTGCCTGTAATTGGTATATTTGGAAAAATCTTTGAAACTCGATTCGGAAATTGAAATATTTACATAACTTAGTTTGTACAGAACCATCAATGTGTGAGTTCGACTCGCACTTGCCCAATTTTTTTGGCACAGTAAATTATTATTCTTATTATTAGAAGGCACACTAAGACCCCTATAAACCTGCAGAACGAGGCACCTGATTCACTGATGGTACTTGTGGTTTTAGAATTATTGAGTAGGTACTAGCATTCTGTGAACGGATATCTATAGCAGTGTTAAACGAGGCAATGTAATTTGATTCCTCCGTAATTTACGCCAAATTAGGCTTGTCAATCAATCAACTAAGCCAAGCTACGGTACCACACACAGTCTGACTCCGCATTCAGTTGGTCTCAGTACTATTTCAACGGACTTCAAAATAAATTATCAATAAAAAAACATTTTTCGATACACTTATTCAAAAACCCGCTCCTACTAATAACGCACGAAACCCCGCCACAAATTATTGTATCTATCGTATCAGGTTGGACCCGTTTTTTTTCATAAGTGTATTGAAAAACGTCGTTTGATACACTTAAAAATTTGTCACTGTAGCACTTGGCTACATGACACCCTCACCTGGGGTTCAGGCATATTCCGACTTGGTCGCGATGACAAATTTTCTCCACTTGTACCAAAATGTACTATTTCATTACAAGCTTTTGTAGTGTGGTATAGTACTGATCAAGACTATTCCAAAGAGGTCAAATACGTTTCGTTTATCTTTATACACTCGGGAGATTCTATGTCCAATATCGGATTCCATCAGTAGGCAAGCTGCATGGCACCACAATTATGCACTATTATCCAAGTTATAATGCTAGGTTCACCAAATTTTAGCTCAATAAGTTAAGAATAACTTTTAAAATTACTAAACAAACATTGCAAGTTTAATAAAAACTTGCAAAAAAGAGTAGGTATTCAATGAGACTGAATTAATTACTAAATGTTACTGGAAGAAAATGCCTAAAGGTCAGTTCACATCTTAGAAATATAACCTTGTATCTATGGTTCACACCGAGACGCGACGTTACGCAAAGAGCGACTAAAAATATAAATTATATAAATTTCATATCGAGATACCTCCTGGCGTAGCACTGCGTGGTGCAACGTATTTTTAATTCTCATAATTAAATGTGATACTTTCTGTCTAGAAATTGTAGTTACATTTTGAGCTGCTTTTCGCGCAGAGAAGCGTCGGGACGCGTCTCGCTGTAAACTAACCCAAGGAATAATCAAACCTCGAATTTTGGTTTGACCATTTGAATTTGAAATTTTCTCAATCTCTATTTTAGCCTGAAAATCGGTTATTTGGCATTTAAGTAAGCTTTCAGAAACCTGCCCTAAGTTTGCCTTTGAACAGTGTTTTTATTGGTGTATAAAGTTTAAATAAACAGTTTTTTCTATTGTCGTTGATTCACTTAAATAACTGACGTTCTACACTACGCTTTTCAATACGCAGTCTCCATTTCAGACCATCGACCTTTCGATTTAATTCTGCACGTACCACCTATAATTAATTAAATAAAAATAGTGTCTATTGAAAATATAAAGTCAAACTTTATTACTTTTGCAAAGAAAATAGAAGATTGCATTTTATATCTTTGCGCAAAATCGAAAAAATTCAATAAAGCCTGTTTCTTAGACGGCTGGAAACACGTGCTACGCATACGGTGTTGCCTAGACTTAAAAGTCGTAAAAAAATGATTGCAAGTGTGAGCCCATCTCAAAGCAACACCACCTCGGAGAGATGCGACCTCTGGCAGGAGAAGTTCAAACCTAATGATGATTTCATCGAGTAGTCGGAGACTCTCTCTCCTGGACACGAGCTGCTATGACCAACCTGGAAAACTCTAAATAGACTCGCAGCAAAGCCAATCTCTACAGATGGGAGTTCTCAAACGGTTCTGATCTTCAGTGTTTGTGCGGCGTCTCTCCGCAGACTATGTCCCACCATCTATTCTGCATCACGTGCCCTATTACCTGTTCAAGTAGGGACTTAATGACAGTATTAGTGGACGGAA
The DNA here is from genome assembly GCA_958295575.1 of Leucania comma. Classification (NCBI taxonomy): domain Eukaryota; kingdom Metazoa; phylum Arthropoda; class Insecta; order Lepidoptera; family Noctuidae; genus Leucania; species Leucania comma. The sequence continues at coordinate 10,513,752 of OY282480.1, read as the reverse complement.
TTGCCGTGGTCGAACACTGGGCCAGGCAAGGAATTTGATTAATTTATGCCATTGACACGCTAAGAAGGTGTTGCCAAAGACTTGCCAGGGCATTGGCAAGCTTCTAAGTTATGCAAATGTCTTGGAATCCATGATGGACTGAATTCTATTATCAAACATGGTTTCATCCTGGTTCATCCTTATTTTGCTTCTGATGCAAAGTTGACTGACTAGTATATACTGTCATTTCATAACTATAAATATTGTACTACGAAAATATTGTTAAACAATTTTTTTTTTTAAAAGAGTAACCATGGCGTTTCTTGCTGGTTCTCCTCCATAGGAAACCATTTGGAACCGTGCGCTAGCCGCTGACGTTTTGTAAGTTCCCGTGTAGGCCTATGTGATATAAATAATTTGAGTTTACTTTAAAACGTTTTAAAACGATTTTATTATGACTTTACGTAGACGATACTCTAACACACAAACACAACACAAACAACACAAAGAACACAAAGAAGTAGGTTTATTTCCATAGCATTGCATAATCTGCCTCATAAGATTCCCACAGCTGGGATTCGGTTTTACTTGGGGTTATAGACCATCAGCTGGCTAGCTGACTGGAAAACCAGACACTTCTAGATAAAAATATAGGAGTGCCTAGAGAGGACTCAGAAAGTGGGAATGGTCCGTAATTCAACCCACGCGGGCCCAATGTGGGTAGATGGATGTAACATTGGATGTAACAACTGTATTTTTCGTTTTTGGACATGCTGCTTTCCTCATGATGTTTTGTTTTATTCTTTTTGAGATCAGTGGTAACGAAAATAAATTTCTCAAAGCCTGTGAAGATCTACGACACACAATTCGCAAGTCGGGGCCTTATAAACAGCTCGACATATATTTCTACATTTTCTTTTTATATTTTTTATCTAATTTAATCAAGCATAGTTTTTCTGTGACTCAAGCCATCACTATAAAACCAAACCGTAGGGAAATTGTCGTAACACAGCAAAAGCTGTCGCGAAAAAATATGATCAACACTTAATTTACGAGTAGCAAAATGCGGACTGTCGGCGTCACGCTATGCTAATTTTACGAGGCTATATTTTGTTTCGTAATTTTGACACTCAACCCGTTCTGTAGGTAAAAAAAAAAAAACTTAAATATTCATGTAATAAAATCCTCGGTTTAAATCCGTGAAACGATGATCGTTTAAACGAACATAAAGCCGGGTACAGACTGCTGACGTAACATGCATGTAACATGAAAAGAGCGTTTCATAAGTGTGGACTGGGCGCGCGCATGAACCAAGCATGTACAGTCTTATGAAAGATGTGAACTCCATCCTAGAGTTTTCATGTACTTACGAGTGAAATATGATTCCATGTGATTTGCTTTTTTTAAAATTTGAATAATTTGTACAACGCAGCACACGAAGGCATTTTGATAACCGATTTCTCACTTAAAACAAAAAAAAAATATGCTTGCGTAACACCCTCGTTTATGACTCTCGCCGATTGCGACTGAATGAAATTAGGACAAACAATCCTGATTTCAGGGGTCCACGCGCTAGAGGCGAGTCACCTATCTTCAGCTGTTTAACTTTTAAATCAATGACCTACTCAGATACTTGAAATGCTCTGTTTGGCGCGCGTAATGTGTGTTTTTTTTTATGGTAGGTAAAATCATCCAATGACTAATCCCACCCTTGTGTGGAGCGGGAAATAGTGTTAGACTCTTACTGACTAAAAACCTATCCTGTTTCATTCATTGCCTTCGATCCAGGGCCCCGGGGTTCATTTTTACCTAACCCATAGCCCCAGTAGGCTTCGACCCTGCTGGGCCACTACAGTTTGCTGATAACTCCTTGAGACGCGCGGGAACAGTGCGTGCCGTAAACGACTTGGGTTTCGACGGACCGGTCTGTTACCGGACGGATGGACAGCGAGCTACCCATTGCCCGCCGTCCGCAAGCCCGCGCCTACGGTGGCCGAAAATCGGGATCGGAATCCCGGCGGGGGAGGGGGGGCGGCGTGTGCGCCGTTGCCTGATGCGGTCGGCGTCCTCCTTTGCTAGCATGACTGTTTCGCAGAAGGAGGCGACCGCCTGCCACTCCTCCTCGCTCCGGAGCATGGCCTGTACCAAGGCCCGGCGCGCGTAATGTGTATGGTTCGCGCACGTAAGGCGTCCACACTATGGAAATTCTGTTACATTGCATGTTACGTTAAAGCCGTCTGTACCCGGCTTAACCTCTATGTCGCGATAGACGTGATGCAAAAGGTCGACCCGACAGCTATACAGTTTCATTGGCATAATCTGTATTCAATATGATCGGGCAATTTGGAACACTAATTGATATTCCGATTGGGTTTTCTTTGTTGCTACTGAATTATTGTAATGAAGGTATTGGGGCCAACAAAAATTTCCAATAAGGTAGTTAGAATTTTAGTATAGAACTTCTGAAAATATTTGCCATTTTGAGTATCACAATCAGTCCAAGGTTTCAAGTCCAAGGCCTACTCTCTAGAAGAGAACACGGGTCGAAATTCACCACATGGGCCTGAAACGTGTTGATGGAACATGTTTAAAAATTTTTAGTTCTTGGTCATGTCTATTTTCTCAGGATGTTTTCTTTCTCCGTTTCGAGAGCTTTGGCGATGAAATAAATTAAAAAAAGTAATGCTTCTAGCTGGGTTTGAACCAGCAACCTGCAACTCGGAAGTCGAGGTCGTTACCACTGGGCCACCAGAATTCTTCATCTAGAACATACGTTCCACAAAATAACCTTGGCCTCAATGCACCCTTACTCGTTATGTGTAGCTTACAAAAGTTTTCACAAATCAGCAGACACCAATTTACGCGATGTCTCACAAAACAAGTTTAGGAAAACTATTTTTGGAAGCACGACCATGGACAAAAGTGAAAGTTAATTTTATTTTCTCTTTTGTCTATTTTAATAATATTTTTTTTTTTAAATATTTCAAATTTTTTATTACTTCATCATAACGACCGATCCTGTGCATCTCGCATCTATCAGATCAATGCGACCCTCATCAGGTCATCGGTCCACCTTGTGGCCTTCGAATGCTGCGTCATCGCTATCGGTACGTGATCGTCACTCCAGAACATTTCAGCCCCATCGACCATCTGCTGTGCCAGCAATAGGTCTTGCCCACTGCCACTTAAGTCTTGCGATTCTTTGGGATATATCGGTAACCTTGGTCCTCGAGCATATCTTCATTTCTGATGCGGTTACGCAAGGAAGCTCCGAGTATCTATAGCATCGCCAAGGCGGGGCAGGGGAGAGCTATGAAGAGAATAGAGGAAAAAAATAATCTTTATTTTTTTTTTATCAAATCTGCCACAATCGTAACATTTGTTATCCACTTGTAAACTTGTCATTTATAAAAACTCGATTAATTAAAAGGAACATTTGAACAAGCAAAACGCGCCTTCAAGGGTGGCCCCCTTGAAGGCGCGTTTTACTTTGGTTTTGGTGGCTTTGACGTTTCACTGGCCGGAATTAAGAAAAATGGGGGCAGGCCATATTGGCGCCACACGGCCACATGCTTCGTTTGGTGTTGCGAACTCATTCTATATATCCTAATGGTAATTTTAGTGGGTATTTTACCAACTTTAGCACTAAAACGTTGAAGTTTTCTCTTGCTTTAGCTTCAAAAGCTTTCGACTGTAACTTCAATTTATACTTTTGCCATGGTGACCTGAAATACAGGTCTTGAGCCTGATTTAGGGACCAGGCTCCCACAATGTAATGCCTATCCTATATGTTACCGTAGAAATAATATAATATAAAATTCTCTATACTTCCAATAGACCCGCTGACGACGCTCTTGCCTATAGCCCTTTGCATTGCCCACTATTTACTAGTATTCATATTTTAATATTGTGGCCCATAAAATAGCTTTATGTATCTGCTGCTGTTGAAGTGCCAAATGTCAAGTTTTCTGTGTTCGAAAAAAGGCAAAAAAAGATAGTCCACTCGCTCAGTACTTTTCCCCAGCTTGAAGTCTGCCCTTATTGAAACTAGCCACATTCTTACTTACAAACGCATTCTAACGATCTGTTTCAATATACTGCTAGAACATACCTAAGCGTCTACAGTACGTGCCACAGTAGCTACTAAGTTGACCACACGTTTGTGGTTGAATTGATTAAGTGGAGTAATATAACCGCAGTGACTTGACTTGAACCACGTCGTACACACACTATACATTTCTATCCTTATGGTGCTATCTTGTTTGGTTGAGAAGTGGCTATGGCTACATCATTACATTCAGGGCACTACTACCTACTTCTTAATATCCCAAACACGATGGAAGTATCTTGTTTTGTTGAAGAATTACTATGGCTAACATTCCTTCAAAATCACTTTTATTTGTAGAGGGTGCAGGGTGGTCTGATAAGTTTTCGACCTCAACTTAAAGGTACGTTTGCAACAAGAGTGTGAAATTAGAGACTCGTGTTCATAAAGAGGTACTCGATGTATACGCTGAGTGTACCGTATAAAGTGTCGTAGTCTAAACGTACCTTTAGAATAGCAGCACTCGTCGATAAAAGTACACAAATAGTATATTGTTACCCTAGGGGTGAAAGTAACTTATTTAGTCCCGAGAAGAAGTTTCAACCGGTTATTCAGCCATCATTTTTAATTTTTATCAGTGAAAAATTTGTAAATATTTTTCTCAAATCTACAAATTTGTTACTTTTAAAGAAATTATTGAAAGTAAATTATAAAATTAAAAAAAAAATGTACTTATCTTTATCTGTACATCGCACTGTATTGAGTGGCTGTATAGAAAGTTGGTTCATGGTTCAGTAGAAATGTCATTTTTCCTATTATTGACTATGGTGATATGTGTTACTATGACCTGAATGCAGATCTCCTCAATAAACTTGACCGCCTTCTGACTAACTGCATTCGACCTTCGTAAGTATGATCATGTATCTGAGCATCGTTCGCTTTTAAAATGGTTACCTATTCATCAGCGTAGAGCACTAAGGGCCTTGACTACTCTGTTTTCCTTTCTGGACAGACCTTCTTCTCCTTCTTATCTGACTTCTCAAATTCAATTCCTTTGCTCTGACCATAGTAAAAACCTCGTATCTACGAATAATCGTTTACTACGGTGTCCTTCAAATCGCTCTGGGTTAATCCATTCCTCCTTCTTTGTCCAGGCGATCTCTCTTTGGAATGCGCTCCTGTTGAACATCAGGATGGCATTCAGTCGGTTCTCCTTTAAGGTAATGGCACGTGAACACATTCGTAAGAAGTTGGTAGAATCATCACAGCGTTGATTAATGGGATTTGTTTCTCAGAGTAATTTTAGTTATTTATATGTATATATGTATTTATTACTGTATTAGTTTTCTATTTATTTTGTTTAACATTAAGTTGCATCTCCTATATTATGTTTCTGCACCACCCTAAGGTCGACTAGTAGAAAATGCCTATGGCATTAAGTCCGCCTTTGTACAGTTTTTTACTTGTGCAAGAAGTCTAAATAAATAAAATGTGGAAATAGAACTAGTTTTTTTTTACAATTTGACAGATATCAGTTGAAAGTGATTCTCCCTAGGGATGAAAAGTATTACTTTCAACCCGCTCCTCCGGCAGCTTCAGACCTACTTTCTGAGCATGAGTAATGAAAACATAGCTGTGTATCTTTTGACAGTTACTCAATAAAGTTTCTGTCATTTTGGAGTTGTAGAAGCTATTGGTCGATTGTTTGAGAGAATTAAAGTGAGATGCAGAAAAAGAAAATCCTGTTTCACCAAGACAACGCGCCGTCTTAAAAATTTATGAATCACGGTTTGAACTGCTTGACCATTTGCCTTACTACTACTTACTAGACTCAAGTCACTTATTTTTCCCCCCATCAAAAAAATTGCATCGATGGGCGAAGTCTATAGAGTCACAAGGAGACAATGCAGAAAAATAGAAATTTATGAAAAAAAAAAATCTTGTATCTTTGTTAGGTCGGAAACTTTCCAGATCACCTGTATACATATTTACTAACTCAAACACAGTGATAGTATCTTGTTGGATTACGGAGATTATAATGGCCAACTGAAAAGAAAAGGCCCTGTCATTAGATCAATCAAATAATACTAAATGTAGCTACCTAATATGGCATTGTGTCCTAAGGGTCAATACGCACTGACGTATTCCATAGCCACGAAAAGAAGCGCCGCCACGAGAAGCTAGAAGCGGCATAAAGGTAGCTGAAACGTGTGACAGCCACTTGTGTCCAGTGGCTGCTACTTTTTTTAATCCATGCGCGCAATATCTTAATGGACAAAGAAGGTTTAAATGCGCGAGTGGCGTGTGGTGGCGTTTAGTGGCTGCTGCGGGCCACAAGAAGCGAGCAGCGACGATTTGTAACATGTGGCGGCTACCGTGTGCGGCGAGTCCATATAAAGTGTATGAAAACTATAATTTGCGGTACGTAAGTTGAACCATTACTGAAGGTTATGGTTCAACTTACGTGTCGCGCAGTAACAGATTTTCGGGTCTCAATCGAATCGAAGCATAGCAGGAGGCTGCGCGTAACCATAGCAACGACGGCCATTCTAGTTCAACTTATTTACCGCGTACAATATAAGCAACAAACCAGTAGTGGCGTTTAGAAGGCGACCTTTAGTTACATAACAAGAAAGTTTAAGGTCAATAAAAAGCCGTATTTAAAAAAAATAGTTATAATTTTAAATAGTGCAAATAAATATAAAGCTTGTGTCTTTGAACCAAGTAGACATTTATATTATGTTTGAGTGAAAGGTTGATTCACTTCGCTCCATAGATGGAAACTTTTTTTGATAATCATGGTGATATTAAAAAGTGTCTGCCTTATAGACCTAAGTAAAGGTTAATAGTGTATAAATAACAGTACATTACAAGTGTGTTACATTGGTGATTACCGCAGAGGCGGTATTTAGACCTGAGCTGAAGGCGAGGGTTTTAAGAGAGCCGAGGACGATAATCACCAATATTCACGTGCATCATATGACATTTTTTACACACTTGTGAAGAAAAACTGCATTATTGCACTAGCTCATAATGGTAATCAACATGTCACAGTTTGGTAACACATGCCATAACATACCTAAACGCGAAACAATTAAAGTTACTTTCTGAGCAAGTGTGTTAAAAATGTATATTATTATGAAAAATACCAGCCAAACTAGAGTGGCGTCTATACATTGGTGTATCTAGGGTTATTTTTCAGGGCGAGCCTGGATCTTGACATTTTTGATGTATGTGTGAAGTTTGATAACTTTTGCGCCCATCATACGATTTCGAATCAGCTGCCTAACATTCTGAGAGCATTAGTGTGTGCATTAGACCGTACTGGTTTGGGCACGGCTCACTCGCCCCCTCCCCCATCTATACATACCTATTCAATTCAATTCTATTTTCAAACAAAGAATAGTACTGCAACAAACAGTAGTTCAACTAACAAGAGTGGACGAAAAAAAATATTAAAAAGTGAACCAACGAATTCAACTCAATTTATCATTAAATTGATCTCTAGTTTAGGCCAGTCAATATCAACACAAGGTGCTGGAAAAACTGCGAAATTTTGGTACGTGTTTGAGTTTTTTCGAAAAAAACTACCCTAACGAAGCGTTTTCCAAGTATGTTTGCTTTTTAATTTAATAAAACTAACAAACTACAATTTGAGCCTAACAGCAGCATTTTAGGATCTTTTCTTATAATTTAATAAAGCTAAATAAATTTACTGTAATTTAAGCTTGGCCCTAGCACTCTAGGTCTATTGGTTGCGCAGGTACAGCACGTCAAAAATGGGCAATTCTCCCGCAGTGCTCGGAGAACTGTGAAATTCTGACACTAAATGATAAATGATATTTGTTTTGCAAATAGGTTTTTAAAAAACACTTTTGTACGTCAATATTTTTGTTTGTCAGTTTAAATTAGATGAGGCAGGTGTGAGAAGAAACACTGAAACAAACTCAGGGTTTATTTTTTTTAATTTCCCGTTACTACGGTAATGAGCAGCCCCCCACTTCAATTGAGACCTGAAAATCTGTTCCTGCGCATCCTAGGTTGCTTAGAGTCGGACACTTGCAGAAAACTGCTCAAGAAAATCTAACTAAATCGGCTCAAGTGCTCTATCCTATGTTCCTTTTGCAAAGGTATAATTGCAACAACGCTATCCCTATCGTTCTGGATGAGGAGGACGAGAATGTGGACGACGTCCAGAAAACATTATCCTGCCTCCCCTGGATAAGATCTGGTCTTTTCAAAATGGCGAAAATCTTAACTGTTTTTGTTTGACCGTGTAATTGAAGTTTTAATTTATAACTTAAATTTGTTTATGTAGGCCTTTTCATTTATTTTGTTTTGAAACCATAAATATTACATATATCTAAAATGACAAATTTACTCTCTTGGTTTTTTTTTTTTTGTACAAAATACAAACATGCATTATTAAGTACAATGTTTTTATTATTTAGCGAAAACCCGATATTTTCCTATTTTTGTTATTTTTGAGAAAACTATGAAGCCTATAAGCACTATTTTGGCATCAAATTTAAGCTAATTAAATTTCCTAGAAATTCTTGCTTCATACTTGTCTTTACAAACATCTCAAATTGTAGCAAATTTCATTAGCTTTATTAAATTATAAAGCAAACATACTTGGAAAACGCCTACTTAGGGTAGCTTTTTCCAAAAAACTGAAAAATGTACAAAAATTTCGCAATTATTTTTGAGCACCATGGAGATAGCACAATGTTTTAGATTTGCAAACTTGGGAGTAAACTACTCTCAGCGACCTAACAACATATAAAAAAATCGCAGATACACACGCTTTTGCAATGTTGGGTGCCGATATTGATTGGCCTACGAGTAGTTCCCTTAATTTTAATTTAACATTTTCAACAGTTTATTTATTTAATATTTAATATATACTTTATTGTACACCAATTAGAAAGTAAGAAAGAAAAACGTGAATTCGTGCCTCACACAATCGTATGATCTAAAAATAGCCAAAAAAAAAAACCATGAAATCAGTGCGAGGCCAAAAAGGCTGCGTTATTTAGAACGATAAATATCGCAGCGCTGGTATTCTGTTAGATAGATACTCAGTAACTTCCTCCTTCAGTTCTTTCCTTTTTTGGAGTCTTGATTAGATACACAGTTTGAGCTTAAAACTTAGAATATACAATGGGCGGACTTACCTCTTTCTGCGATTTCTCAGTTTCAACTTTCAACAAATTTATAGCCATCGCTGCTGCGTGAAGCCCAATTCTTATTTATTCCTCGAATTTTCCTCATTTCCCTATCCAATTGACACGAAAATACTCGTAGTGTCCCGACATAATAGTATTACCGAACTCCATTGGGGATTATACAGACAGATTAAAATTGACGCTCAAATGGTATTCGGTAATATTGACGACATACATAGTTGGTACCTTCGAATTTGATAGGTACGTAATACGATTCAAAACAACTTTGACTACTTTCACTGAGCCCCTTTTGTTGCACATTTCTGCCGCAGCGAGCGCTGCGATCGTTTTCATAAGCCCGCCACACTGTTTGCACGTTCCCCATAATGTTGCTTTTAACTAATGAGTAACATGTTAAATTCAATCACGCATCGTTGAATATTGTGTAGAGTACAGTCTACAAAACAGATAATTAAAAGTAGTTACACAACTCTATAAAACATAGATATGTAGGTATCAAAACTGCTAATATCTATGTTTTCAAATTGTTATACCCTTCAATTCCACAATCCAGGGTGTTTACTAACAAAATAATAATCAATTAGGCTAGTCTAGACAGTTGTCAAAATATTTTATCTGCTTCTATTCTACTAAAAGAATGGAAGTCACCGAAGAAATGGTTATTTGGTGACTTCCATTCTTTTTGTTGCCACGGGGCAAAGAACTCAATGACGTAACATTTTTTCATCGGTAGGTAGATTAATGTTTATGCTTTTGTTGATGTAGGATTATTTGAAGGGAGATTAAGTTGAACCATGACTGTCATTGCCATGGTTACGCGCCGCCCGTGCCGCACTTCGATTGAGACCTGAAAATCTGTTACTGCGCATTGAAGGTCGATCGCCATTTTAGTTCAACTTATATGTCGCGTATTGTAATGAATATGATCTTTGTGATATACGAACATTTATTATTAAATATAATTTGGTAAAAATATAGTGTACATTATAGTACATTGATTGACGTTTAAATAAAGTTACCGTGTCAAATCTGAGACATCAAGGTACAACACATATTATGTTAATTTTGTCCCCTTCACACCAAACTGACTTGCTGATAGTACATTTGTACCGGTCGTGTACAGTTACGAACTAGCAATTTAGAAGCTATATTGCTCGGAGGTGTTCGTAACTTCATTAATTACCCGAATTCGAACATTATGTTTTAGAAACACATCAGTTTGGAAGTCAGAATATTTATTTTATAGGATATTTATTCAATTTTAAACTAATTTATTTAGTTATTTGTTACATTCAATAATATTTCTTTATGGTAATTAATTTTAATTTAGTTTTAATTTATTGGTTTTCTATTTCTATTCCATTTTAAATTTATTATTGTCTACTAAAATAACTCACACAAATTGTGAGTTTTTTTTTTGCTGTGATTGGAATACTGTCGTCTTCCTTCTGGAGGTGGCGATAATAGCTACGACACAGTTACCAACCAATGTGGCTATTTTCGTACGCAATCTACTTGTTAAATATGTTTTTGTTCCAATAAAATATATTATTATTATTTCCTTTCTTTTTAAATACATATTACATTTTAAAATATATATTTTATAGAAACTTATACAAAAAAAAACATTTACAAATAAAAAAAATAGTAGCCCACCGGCATCGGGAACAGGATCCAAGCTACCGGTGGTCAGGGCTCATGAGAGAGAAACCTCCGGACAATACGCGCCGTGTCCAGGAGTACTGCCTTCTGAATCAGGCCCTTGCTACAACTGCCTAACGAGAGTCTCCTCAGATGTTGGTCAAGGATCTTAGCTGTTAAGCCATTGGCCGTCACGACTATCGGCACAATGACTGCTGTGTCCACTTCCCACATGTCGACAACCTCGCGAGTAAAGTCAAGATACTTAGTTTATTTATCCAATCATTATTATTATTGTTTAAGTTTATAGCCATAAAGAATTTGTGAAATCAGGCTCTTTTATTTTTTTTCGAATTTTATTTTAAAAAGGGCCTTATATTTTCACCCCAAAGACGTGCACTGTTGGACATAGTGTCACGGTAAAAAACTAAAAACCGACTACGAAAGAAACCGACGCTGAAAAAGTATGAAACGAGATTTTCAGGTCAGCATCTTGAGAATGTATGGAACAATATTTTCAGGATGCTGAAATAAACAAGGTTACTTATGAAACAAGGACAGAACAAAAACAAAAGCCGCAGGCACACGTTATATAGGTAAACTTTAACACTTTCATAATGTGTAACTACGGCTTTAGTACGGCGTAGTAGTAAAGTCCTTTCAAATGATATCAAACACGGTGTAGTATAGCATAGCGTAGCATCAGCCTTATAATCTTCCCACTGCTGGGACTCAGGCCTCCTCTCTAGGAGAGGGAACAAATACGATGTATTCGTATTTGTCTTAACGTTTTTTTAACACATGACTTTTTATCCGCTAGAGGGCATTACTTTAAATTTGAACAATATTTTGAAAATGTATATCAAAAACGGCGTACTATCTCACTTTTTTAACACATTACTTTTTGTCCACTTGGATGTGGACATGTACAGCGGGCGATTAAGACGGTTCTAAAAATACCTAACATATTGAGTTCCAATTAGTAAATTAGGAACTATGAGGGAACATTGAACATACATATCCTTAACCTACCATAAAAAACCTTTCTTTGGCTTTGCCGTAGTCGAGTAAAAATGACAATAGTCTTTGAATAGTAGTCGATCAATTCAAGTCTATATCATAAAAATGATTTCCAACACAGCGTGTACGTCTAAAGGGTTCTGCCCACTAAACCGTATCATATGACCGTGCTAAGAACGTATTAAGCATGGAAAGAAACACGACACTATATAATAGGCTACAAACACAAATGGTATGGTCGTCGATTTCACCGACATAAGTTTTTTTTTTAGATCTAAATGGATGTTAAGTTCTATAGACAAATTTGTTTATTTATAAATACTTATAACCTTAAGCTATGCTGCTTCAATAGGGGCTTATTCATAAATTCTGTAGTGGTGTAATTTTTAGATTAGTATTTATGGTTAATGCAATCAAATGCTTTTAAGAGGTTACAGAATATTTACGCTACTTGCTGGAACTTCTCCCATGATTTCAAATTGTGACTGCTAAAGAATCCTGCATACATCGTTGACTTACCTTCGAGAAACCAAACTGACGAATAATGTAAGATCCCATTTGAATTGAAATGTGGCAACATCTGTTCCTTAATTTTGCTCCATATTCCAGTATTTAGTAAAATTAAACATTTTAAAGAAATAGTTATCGAAAATTTTCATTCCGATTTAAAAATTGGTACTACTTTGTTATATTTAATTAGATCAAAAAACGTAGCACTGTATAAAAAAATATTATTTGTGCTTGTTAGAACAGTATCTAGTAATTGTGCCAATGACCAAAAACCTTAACGGATCGGCGAGTCCCACTATGGTCTAATTTGCTATGCTCGACACGTATAATATTTACTTAAAAGTTTGTAGCGAAACTTTTTTGGAGTCGAGCATAGTAGGACTTCAGCATAAGGGGGCTAACCGTACCGGATATACACCCTATGTTTTCAGTGTTTTTTTAAGGCTATGGAATGAATTGACTTTTAATTGTATGAAATTTTTTGTGATACGTACTGATTTACCTAGGTTTAGAAGGGAGCGATTTTGAAACTTTATTGGAATATTGGTTCAAATATCTCACTTTCAAATTCGAGATTAGTTTTGTCAAGTAATCAATTTTTAACGCCAACTCATTCCGATCTCATTGCACTCGACGTTATTAGTACGGTCATGATATTCTGTCATAGTCTGTATACTACACCGGTTTTTTTAAAGCGATTGTTTATTGATGTTTAGGTTTGACCACTTCACGTGCACGGTGCGTACCGGCTTGGTCGGCGACGGAACCGTTTAGTGGGCATAGTTTCATACTGTCTCATTCCTAGCTCAGTTTTGGTATGGTATGGTGGACGGACTCCTTAAATCTCAAATGGCCCTAATGTTCTTGGGCACCTGCCAGTTGCCAGGTTATTGTACCTCGTTTATTATACCGAGGCAATACAATACTGCTTCAGAAACCTGCCAAGTAAAGCTTGATCTATGGAACGGTGAGTTTCAAAGGAATGAGAATTAAATTGACAATTAAAATCCTTATGTTTCTTGTAATTTCATATGTTTGGCTATTATATACTCAAAATTCATTGCGTGAAATAGGAGTACGTACATTTTTAGATCATCAGATAACTTGAGACTTAAATGCCAATGTATTCAATTACTTTCCGAGATAAATCATTTACTGTCTAGACCGCTCGTCTGTGGAAACTATTGCCTGTGAAAATACAATAAAAAAAGTGCGAGTAGAACTCACGCATGGAGGATTCGCTTATTGAGGGGGCCTTGGTAAACAACAGTATCGAGCAAAAATAGGCAAAAGGTGGCGTTTTTTGTATGGTAGCCTTAAATATTTATTTTATTATAATTTTATTATTAAAGTAAAAATACAACTTTTCATGTGCCATTATTGATTATTGATATTAGGCAAAAAAAGGCAAAAAAATCGCGTTTGTTTTGTGGAAGCTTCCTTAAACATTTATTTTATTTTGTTTTTAGTATTTGTTGTTATAGCGGCAACAGAAATACAAAATTTGTGAAAATTTCAACTGTCTAGCTATCGCGGTTCTTGAGATACAGCCTGGCAAGCGACAGACGGACAGACAGCGAAGTCATAGTAATAGGGTCCCGTTTTTACCTTTTGGGTATGGTACCCTAAAACACGTGCAAACACTATCTATGTTTAAATAAAATATTTATAATGGAAAAGTGGTGGTGGGTGGGGACACTTTCATACAATCCCCTTTTGTTTCATACTTTTTCAGCGTCGTTTTTTTTTTGTCGTAGTCGGGTTTTTTGTTGTATTCATTTTCAATTAAATTATCGCTTATTCTCTTGCCTATAGATATATTTTGTACGTCTGTGTCGATTATAGTACTTATTAAATTTTTGTTATATTTCATAATAAATTTGCTCAAAGTGCAACCCCTTTTGTATTTTTAATTATAACACCTACAAGCTTAAAATTTGGCAGGTAGATTCCTTATAGGGTGCAAACATCCGCTAAGAACGGATTTTACGAAACACCACACCACTCCTGAGGAGATAAAACAGGGTGGGAAGTTTTGTATGGAGAAACCGACTTGTACGCGGACGAAGCCGCTGGCAGAAGCTAGTCTTGGTTTATAATAAATTATAAACTACTAGCGACCCGTCCTAGCTTCGCACGGATGCAATGGTGATATATTATGCATGTCGGATCCGGCGTTGATTTGTTGACAACAAAACAAGGCACGCCATCTTGTGGCAACTAGAAGAAATAGAGGTGGCGCGCCTAGACAGAGTCAACCGTTTCCGATTTGGCTACGAGCTTGGAGAGGGAGAATCCGCAGAGCTCGAACCATCCTGAACGAGCCGACATACATGATTATAAACCTTCTTCTTGAATCACTCTATCTATTAAAAATAAGGGGCATCAAAATCCGTTGGTGTTACGCAACGGATTTTGATGCCCCTTATTCGCTCCCCGCTGTCTGTCCCTACAGACAGCGGGAAGCGACATTGTTTTATACTATGTAGTGATGTGACTATACCTAAAGATGCGCTTGCTTGCTATTCAAATTGTTCACAACAGTATTGTGAACTAAAATTACGTGACTCTAGTCATTAGGTAAATGTAAAATACCAAGTCACAAGATCTAGTCAGTCTTGCGAACTGTAATACAGCAAAGATGAAGTAAACTTTTAATATGTTCAAGTTTATTTTTAGTCTACTAGTGGCCCACTTCAGCGTTCAAAATCTGAATTTCTAGACTTTTCAGGATTCTGTACTTACCTTAAAAGGAAAAAACGGAATCCATATAGGATCATTTTGTTGTCTGTCTGTCTGTCAAGACCTCGTTATCTCGGAAACGCGTGGAGGTATCGAGTTGAAATTTAAACTATATACTCAAGTGTGCGGTCTTTTGAAGCTGTGAAAAAATCAAACTTGTGAGTTAACGAAAAATAAGACACGGCCGTTTATGTCTCTAAAGTATATTTCGACACTCTCAATTCGGGAATTGAACTGTTTTCATAGGTAAATTAGTACGGAACCCTAAATGCGCAAGTCCCAGTCGCACTTGCCCAGTTTTTTCTACTATAATATACATGATAGGTATCCTCAAACCTAGAAAGGTTTGAAGAAATCCATAAGGCAATAGATCACTCTGTTTATTGGTGAAACTGCATGAAAATCCGGTATAAGTTTTGAGTTTATCGTGCTTATACAAACAGACGCGGCGTAGCATATAAAATGTATGAAAACTATAGTACGCGGCAAATAAGTTGAACCAATCGCCAAGGCTACGCGCCGCCTCCCACCTAGACTGAGACCTGATAATCGGTTATAATATTTGTCACCTAAATTGAACCATCATGGCGGTCTTGAATGCGCATTAACCGATTTTCAGATCCCAATCAAAGTGGGGGGCCGCGCGCAACTACAGCAAATGGTTCAACTCATTTGCAGCGTACTATAAATGAAATAATATGGTATGCCGCACACCAGCGGGCCTAAAATGTCACATGAGCAATTCATCTAGAGCAAATCATATTACGAATTCCTAGCAGATCATAAGCAATTCTTCTAATGTTCGTAAAATGCTTGCACAAATTAGTCGAATTATACTCAATTCAATATCAGAATCATATTCCTTGTAAATATAGCCATATAAAAAAAATACGATTCATATTATGATTCTGCTAAAGTGGCCTTTTTAGCCCCCCAGATATTTGTAAGTTTGTGAAAACAAACTTACAAATATCTACGAAGCAAGACTCGTGTCGGGTGCACGAAGTTGTAGCGCCCTGACAAAGGTGTTTATGCACTACCTGCGACGCGACGGCGACGTGAGAGTGTGACAAATGGCGCGGAGATGCTAATGGAGTGAGACCCATGATGCCCGACGAGAATAAATGTAGCTTACACCGTTTTATACAAGGGAGAGGGTTTTGTAGGGTTTCGTACTATAAAAAGAAAAGACGGAACTCTTACATTATAATATATAGGTTGTCCATTCGTCTGTCTGTTTGTCTGTCGAAAGGGTCTTCCTTTATCCCGGAAACGCGTGGAGGTATCGAGTTGAAATCAAAACCATATACTCAAGTCTGCGGTCTCTTGAAGCTGTAAAATATAAAATTTCTAAACTAACGAAATAAAAAAGAATTGGCCATTAATGTCCCAAAAAACGTATATTGCGACAACCTCAAGAGAATGAAAATTTATAGGGTACTTCCCGTTGACTTAGAGTCTTGAAATTTGGCATAGGAAAAATCTAAAAACAAAAAATTCACATTTTGATATTACGTGACAAAAAAAAAAACTTGTTTTTGCTATTCGGAAAATCTTCGAGACTCTATTCGGGAAGTTCGTACGGAACCCTCCTCGAACTTGCCACGTTTTTTAGAAATGTTGCGGAGGTCCAATTCCAATTCCCAAAGCTCGAGATTTCCAATTGATTTTACACTTTCGGTTCCGATAAATTTTAATCGGAACGTATAAAGAAAGTATAATTTCATATTTGTTGCGCGGAGAACCCCTGCCGTCCGTTCCTTCTGTCGATTACTCTTTTATTTGTTGTTTTGTTTCGTATTTGGAATATTGGAAGTTCGCTGGTCGTGCACCTATTCTGAAAACGAATGTAAAGACAGTGCACCTATGTTCGTAAAATATATTCTAGAGTCGATGTTTAGTTATATCTCTAAGATTGACCGCCGTGAGTCGCAATTTTTAACTCCCTTATTCCCTTTAACATAGTGATTGTTGCTTAATATGTCTTTTTTTTTTTTTTTTGGTAGGGTGGGAAATCGTACAATCAATTTTCCCTCGCTAGTGCGGAGCTGGTGTGTCAGACCTTTACTGACTAAAACCATTCCTGTGTGCCTTCTTTGCTTTCGTTTCAGTTCCCCGGGGTTTGGTTTCACATCCAACCACCAACCCATTGCCCCAGCAGTACTCGACCGTGCTGGGCCCCTACGGTTTCACTGACATCTGTTTGAGGTGAGCGTGGAATAGTACGCGCCGATGACGACTCGAGCTCGGTCCGAACGGTTACCGGAAGGCCAGACGGTGAGGTGCCCATTGCTAACCGTCCGTAAGCCTACGGTGGTTGGAAACTGGGGTCAGGATCCCGGTGATTGGGACGTGAGGAAAGCCGTTACCCCACGCGTGCTGCCGCCTCTTTTGCTAGCATTACTGCTTCGCAGAAGGAGGCGACCGCCTGCCATTTCATTTTAGTTTGCCGATTGAGTAGTCTACATTTCTGATTTCATAATAAAGTCGGCCTGTGCTTTTGATTCCGAGAATACTTCCTTCTTTAATATGAATATAAAAAAAACTAACTTCTGAAAGCGGCTTCGCTCATGTGAAAGTAGGTTTCTGCATAAAAACTTCGAACTCTGGTTTTATCCCCTTAGGGAGTGAATATCGGAAAATCCTCTCATAATGCTCGCCTACGTTATAAGAAGAAACCTTGTGCAAAATTTGAAGTATTCCTGTTTCGGCAACAATTTTTTCTGCACTAAAAGTTTCGGAACCCAAGCTGTTTCTCTTATCGCACCAATAGGTATGTTAGCTTGGTGCCGAATCTGGAAACAACATACCAAAATTACCTATCGGTGACGAAAGAGGAATAGCTTGGGTGTCGAAACTTTTGGTGCCGAAAACATCGGTGCCGAAACAGGAATTCTTCCAAAATTTCACACTCTTAGTGCTCGATTACAGAGACGCGGCGCATTGCGCAGCGCGTCGGGCGGTCCGTCGTACATTGCCATATGTTTGTTTTTGCGTGAGCGATGACGCGGCCCGCTGCTGCAATATACGACGAAACGCCCAACGCGCCGCGTTTCCGTAAACACATTTCATTTCATTTCATTTCATTTATTCAATAACAATTTTTACATTGTGTCTGAATGTTTTACAAGGAAAGATAAAATAATAGAAAAATAATTAATAATGATCTAAAAAAAAAAATCAAGTAAAAAAAAAAAAACAAACATTAAATAAAAATCACAATTATAAAACTCTAACAACACAAGAAGAAATAATAGCTTTAGTCACAGCTTTAGTCCCAGTAATTTCGGCTGTGCATTGATATGTTATTCAGTCAGTTTCTTTTTTTATATACTAGTATATAGATAATCGTCTTGAAAAAACCAAATTTGCACAAACACAAAAAAAAATTGTAAGTGGCAGCAAATAGTTCGGTTAACCAATAGAGTACATTTGCGGTCAGCTCGGAAATTCTATCAGTAGTTGCGGTTGAAACCAAAATCGATTTAGCATATTCTACGCGTTTAACACCCGGGAAATAGACTTGTTTGTCATTGAAAGAGCTTATCGAATTATTGTTCTAGGCATTTGAGTAGATTCTTGTCTTGTAATCTGTAATTACTCTCTCTTGTATCTATGTATATGTTATGTTGGATGTGATGATGGCGATGACAGTTCTTAAGCTGTGTTCAGTTTCATTGGCGATATTCAACCTTTTTTGAGGGTGGGTAATCATAAACTAACTAAATTTCCGCCCTGAGTGTAGCAAGGGGGCTTTTATTGGGTAAAACCCATCAGCGTTTCTTCAGGTTCCCTTGGTGTTGCAGAGTCGTAGTGACACTTTCGAACAATCTTGCAGCCCTGCACAATCACAGTGCGGTTGGCGCAGTGATTAAGCGATTGACTACTGCACTGCGTGTTGGAGTTTCGATTCTCGGACGAAAAAAATATTTAAATGGCCTACAGATAAGCGTTTTAGGTCTGAATGTCTTGTGTATGTGAGTTTACATGTTTGTGAATGCATTCACGATATCTGAGTACTTCTTAGTGTGGGTTACGTTTAAAAAATTTCCGTAACCCTGTACAAAATTTGGCTTTAAGTAAAATGTACCGCTACTTCTTAGATTTGTATCAAAACAAAGTCCCACAGGTTGTAATCAAAAGGCCAGTAATAACTCGCCGTCAGAATACGCAATTCTATTGCGTAAACCAATAAATAGTCGTTAATGTAACGAATAGCGTATTTATTCGCCAAAGTTATGGTCCATGATAAAACACGAAACAGTTTTATTAGTGAATCAATATCGAAGAGCTTTGTTCTTAGAGTAGGAATATTCTAGAGCGCCTGATATGAAAGCTCTGCATATAGAATTTTAGATATTTGAAACACATTGAACTTTTTTTGAGGGCGTAAAATCATCAAATAACTTCTCTTCCTCTAGGTGGAGCATTACCTTACTTTTTGACTAAAACCAGTCCGTGTTCTTTTCGCACGACGAGCTACTCATTTCTTGCTGTCTGCAAACCTGCGTCAACGAAGTACAGTCTGGAATTAATTTGCGACTCCTAACGCTCAAGACGTCTCCTGCACGTTTTGCTTTCGCACCTTCATTTGTATAAGGATAACTTTTTCATATAAGGAAGTGACTGCAATAGAATAGAACACTGTAATAGAAAATAATTAGATGTATTATACGTCAAAATAGTACTAACTGAACTTTATGGGTCTTGAAGCTGACAGCCATAGGCCAGACAGGATTTTAAAAAAACCAACAATTGACAAGCTCCTTGTTTTTTAAAGTTGGTTAAAAATTAAAGGATAGTACGTCGGTCTATCAAGCTTGAGGTTTGTCGATGAGCAATGGAGCA
Organism: Leucania comma; assembly: GCA_958295575.1. Lineage (NCBI taxonomy): Eukaryota > Metazoa > Arthropoda > Insecta > Lepidoptera > Noctuidae > Leucania > Leucania comma. Next base: position 10,493,778 of record OY282480.1, on the reverse strand, counting down.
GAGAATTCCGTGTATTAAATTAATGGATTGCGTGGGTAGGGCACATTGCTTGCAGAACAGATGGGCGATGGGACAGGAAGGATTTGAAATGATGATTGCGTACCAGAAGACGCGAGGCGTTGGAAGGCCTCCCATAAGGTGGACCGATGACATCTATCACAATAGATTCAAATCACACAGGACCGTTCATTGTAGCATTTGGCTGAGGCCTACGTGCAACGATGAACGTTTTTCCATTGTAATGATGATGATTATATTACAAACAAAGCGCAACGTTCCAAAAGTTAAAATGTATGATAAACCGTGGAGGCCCAGCCTGCTACCTGCAGGCAGGCAGGGTTGATGCCTTCTGGGGTCATAGGTCAGCTTCCGAAAGGAATACCCGGCCCCGGCACGATAGGCTACGAAGAAACGGGGTAGATTTTCAGTCAGTAAGAGTCTGACACTACTTCCCGCTCCGCCCAAGAGCGGGATTTGTCATTGGATGATTTTACCTACCATAAAAAAAAAGTATGATAAAGAAAATAGGATATATTTTATTATTTATTGCTGTTTTTAATTTTCAAGCAGAAAAAAATAACTCCATGGCTATATTCGTACTCAAAGAGCTCGTAGTTCTGAACATAATTCAATAATTACAAGGCTTTTAATTGATAAGCTTGTTGGGCTATTTTTGCCTTCCAAGTTAAGTGTGGTTAAGACAAGAACTCGTAAACAGAATGTTTGTTTTCATTGCTATATCTGAAGGAAGTCTTGAGAAAATTGCTGGAGGGAAAGCTGAAACATGTGCCGGAGAGGGTAGTGTGTACTTGGAGTTTGTGTTTGCATTAGCGGTTTGGACTAATGCATCGAGTTTAATGCATATGAAAACTTAGTATGTACTATAGCCCGGGGTTAGACCACTCTGATGTAATCTTTGAAAAAAATAAATCAAAACCACTAAAATCTGCGAAGAAAACTAACAAATCTAACCGTTACTTTTTAAAATAAGTAGATTTGAAAAAAAAATTTACTATCCAGCAAGGCTGACAGCTATTAATTAATCCGACGCTGATGTCTAACTAATACCATCAATATTATAAGCGTTTTGACAGGTGCCTGGCGCCTTAGTGCTGTCGCTTGGTAAACGTCATTTTAGAGTACCCTCAGGGAGAGAAGTCACGAGACGTTTTTTCCCGCGGTCGCCACGGTTGCGGGCCCGCAGCTTCTGTAGAATGCACATAAACATGTTAAAAGTCGGCCGCCGCCGCCTCAGCGGTTTGCGCCGGCACGTTCTTCGGTCGTTTGGCGGTCGAAAATCGCAGCAGTCGCGGCAGCGGCGGCGGCGGCGAATCTACCGTCTCGTGAGTTTTGAAATAAAATAGCCGTTTCTTCTGCCGCGGCGGCCGCGGGAGAAAACTGCTGCGTGAGTTCAGTGCCTCATTATTCACGCTCGTGCGGGCAAAGACAACACGGCCACTCTTCATTCCACAGCATTTCAGACAGAGTCTTTACATAATAGTATGATGAAGCATTTGTCCAATTTTTAGAATTCTCCTAATCAAACAACTGGGCCAAAATTGTATTGTTTACATTAGGACATAATGTATCGGTCTCTGTTTATAAAAGCTTCCTACGCACCCAGCCTAATTCTACCCACGTCAGGTGTTACGTGGTTGTCTCTGATCAAACAACCTTTCTCTAACTAAAAACATAATAATCTTATTTTGAAATATCACAATAATAAAGGGACTCGACCGTTGCCAAATTGTAAATATTTTCTACTAGCTTTTGTCCCCGACTTCATCCACGTGGAATTCGTTTTAGGGTTCTGTACCTCAAAAGAAAAAAGTAGAACCCTTGTCACCTTGTGTATTATTTTGTTGTCCATCTGTCTCTCTGTCATAGCAAAACTATGGATTGGAAAGACACTGAATAATTTGCGTTAAAAATAATAGGATCATCAAAATAAATAAAATAGTTTATATACGGTTTTTAACCTTGAGAAGATAATAATTTGACTGGAAAAAAGAAAATTCAATCTATACTATTAAAATGAAAAAGAATAAACTGTACAAATATTAAACACTAAAGAATGTTTTCTTTGATTGCGCTAATCTTAGAAACTCCTGGTACGAATTAAAAACGTAGATTATGTAACTATGGGATAAAGAAACAAATAAAATTCACAACTAAATAAAACAGTCGTTTTGATTTTCTTTTATATTATATTTTACGTAGTGCTTAAATGTAAATTATATAAACCCCTCAATGCGTTCGGGATTAAAACTGAGCAACCTTCGTTTCGTTCGAAGTTCAACATCATGTCCCCTAGTTAGGTAATCTACTACTATTTGTGTTGAATTGTTACTAAGAGTACTATTTCATATCTCAACAAACATAATTTGTAGTTTTCACGTTAGTAATAAATCATATCATATTTTCCATTGAAAGGAAAGCTAATAAAAGTATTTTTTTTTTTATTAAATCAATTAGTTTTAGTTTGTTTAGCATAACATTAACATCCAACAAATTGTAGTTATTTTGATGTAATTTTATGATATCTACAAATCTGTTCGTAATTAAATATGTAGGAACACTTGTATTTTAGCTGGCTTAAGTACCTATTGTTTACCACGTTTACTCAAGAGGCTAGCTTCTCATACTAATTGTGGTCGTGGTTTCAAAACGGGCGTGTAACCATTGCATAATTTTCAATTGATACCGTTTCATCTTTTTCTCAATTTTGGGGGTAATATTAAATCTAACCAGAGGCTGCTGACAATGAGTAATTTCGTGGATCGATTGCTAGAACCAAAAATTCGAAGACATGTGACATTCACCAACCCGCACTAGGCCTGCATGGTGGATTACGGCCCATTCCCTCTCTTAGAGAGGAGGCCTTAGTCCCAGCAGTGGGAACATTAAAAGGCTGATGATGATGATGATTGCTATTGTGACCTCTACATCCCAGTAATTAAGTTACACTATACACCTTAGAAAGACTAGTCTAAGTTCGAATGATATCTGGGACCAAAATTTTAAAGTGGTTTCGTGGTGCGGTCATGGAAACGGATGGTCATCCATTTTATTCCATCGTGACCTTAAAATGTAATTTGTCGCCGTCGTCATCTAATACTGAAGCTCACAAACACAGACTTCACCGATACCTGAACATTGAGGCAGTGACAAGACGTGAAGGCAAGCCACTAAACAACACAGAGTTGTTTGTAGACTAAAGTGAATTAATTTAACTAGTTTTGCCATCGACACGCTAAGAAGTAGAACATTGAGTTTGTTTTTAATAATAAAGTACAAAAAAAACGAAACAAATCTTTCATCTTTTTCTTAAAATCTAAATTAGACAAAACGGGCAGTGATCACAGTGTAATTAAATAAAAAACTGTCCCGACACATCGTCTTGTAAAGCAGAGATCCATAAGTAATTCTAGCCGTTGTGCAGTAAATTGAAGAAAATGTAAATTGCTCCGTTGCGTCCGTGCTCGGGGTACTGATACTCTCCGTGATAAGAATGTTGTCAGTGTTGTTACCCTCGCTGCCACCATTACCACGTGTATAGTATACAGCAAATAAGTTGAACCAAAATAGTAACTAATTTTTGATTCTCAATCGAAGTGCGAAGAACGACAGCCATTTTAGTTCAAATTATTTGCTGCGTACTACAAGAGATTTCGAGTCTCAATCGAAGCAGCTGCGAGTAACCATAGCAAAGGGTTCAAATTATTTGCCGCGCACTATAACAGGATGTAATATTATACATTATTTCATCCTCATCTCAGCCGAATTTCGTCTACTGTTGGACATACATTTCCTCCAAATGTAGCTAAAACGACACGTCCTATGCATCTCGTATCTCTTCATCGGTCGTAGGTCCATTATGTGGAATGCTTTCCAACCCTGCGTCTTTCACTGCGTGGCCGCGAACCTTTCGGTCCAATCGACCACCTGGTCTACGAGTAATGTGCCCTGCCCACTGTCTTAATTTTGGCATTTCTTCGGGCTATGCCAGCAACCTTGGTTGACCTGCGGATACCATCTTTCTTAATATGATCACGCAAGGAAACTCTGAGCATAGCCACGCATAGCCTTCGAATGCCCTTTGAGTGACTGTAAGCCTTTTGATGATCGCATCCACAGAATAGAATTAGGGTGCATCAGGCTTTTAATAACTAAAAGCCTGCCTGCCTGTTTATATTCCTCCAGTTTTCCATTTGCGATCCAAGGCCGCGGTAACTCTCCCTCAGTGGCACAAATGCACAGTCAAATAAATATTGATACAATAAACGATTTAAAATCAAAATTGCTTCTAATATCTTATAACCGCTCGATACCCCTTGAAGCATTCGACATTGTTCGACATCACGGAGCAGAAGTGATAACAAGTGATAAGGGACGTATTAACGGGGCCTCGTGAGCACATTTATTGACAACAATCTGTACTTGGTATGCGATTACAGACAGTTTATTAAATGCAGTGTAGTACTCCATTGTCTGATTGTCATTAAATGTGTGACGTCACAACGTCCTCTTTTTTTAACTTTCGGATCATGCGGTCCGTGAACTCACAAATTGCATAAAGATCTGTATAAACGTCTTGTTAACACTTTGTGACACATGGGCTGACTTTTACCTTGGACAGACCGAAACCCGTGAGGAGCCCAGGTCCCGGTGGTCTACGGTGATTAGAAATTAGGACTGAGGTTTCGGACTGCCGGCAGCTGGGGTATGAGTTAGTGCTTCGCAGAAGGAGACGACAGCCTGCCATCTCTCCTCGCTCCAAACCATGGCATGTAATAGGGCCTGATTCAAGAATTTGCTGCCACCGATCGCCCCGACGAGGACATGGCGGTGCTCTGCCCAAGCAGGGCACACCTCCATCATATGCTCCACCGTGTCTTTTGGGCGGTCCGCACAACGGCGACACCCGGGCGTTGCTTCCGCAGGAATCAGAGAGATTTCGCTCCGGGGTTGCATCTTCTTTGGCGCAAATTATGCATGCATGAAAGAACTGTGGCCTCTAGATCCCATGGTGGCAAGCTGGCAAGTAGGCTCGCTTTGTGGGAGACCGTGCACTATTGATGGCCTTATCGCCCTGACGACCGTGGCGTGCACAGTGCTGGGTTTTAGACTAAGATTTTCTGGGTTTAGTCCGAAGAATTTGATATGATCAGTAGATCATCTCAACATAGTATAAAATAATGTCGCTTTTCACGTACACGAACTTTATAAACACAAGAAAATGTATCTTTGTGCTAAAATAAATATACATTTCCATCTTTTGTACCGGATGTATCAGACAAATAGCTTAGACTTTGTCTGTATAAAAACCATTTAATGTTTAAGTTATGCTTCTGTTTATTATAAATACTTGTAATTAGTATTTTTTTCCTGCATAATTGAATACTTATTATTCATTTGAATTTATTATCATACTTCATTATTACCAGCTTCTTAAACGGATGGGTAGAATTAATTTATTATTATGTCTAAGCATGGATTTTTTGCCTAACTTGTAATTTTAGCGGAATTGAATTTTTTTCCTGAAACAAGTATTTTTTTTGGATTTTTATTTAACACTAAACACCTGTCAGCGGGTTATTTCGAATAAAAATCGGAAATTATCCCGAGAGAACTCGTAAAATCAAGAAAATAGTATTTGATAAAATCAAAGTCGTCATTATTATATTCTTTAAACGTTGCCCTACATTGAGAATAACTTCTGTATAGTAGGAAATAAACATATAAACTTACATACGCAAGAAGTACCTACATCAATAGGGGCCATACAAATATTTGTTCATCGCGTACCGACGAATATTTAAAGACCACCCTGGAATCCCTTCGGTAATACAACTGGTAGAGCACATCCCTAGGGTGATGGTAAAGCAGTCTGACATGTCAACTGCCCTAACTTATATTACAACCCGTTACAAACTTACGCATGATTTTAAAAGCTAGCACAATTTCTTGCCAACGTTTTGCTTTTGTGAAGTTTCTTTCAAACTCTATCATGTGATACAGTGAGACAATCAGAACCCTAACATATAGATAACGTTTTAGTTATCAATTCAATTACTAAAACTGAGTGCTGTCATTAGTGCGAGCTATACCTTTTTAAAGGGGACTCCCCTTATTTTTTTTTTAATATTACAATAAAATAAAAGTGATTAGATATAAAAACAATACGCAAAATGAGCACTTATGTAGTCGGTATTTCTCATAGAGCGCGCCTACAACCTATGTATATGATAAATTTGGTATTGTATGTAAACTATCTACCAACCATACAAGATTCGAAATTTGGCCCTAATTTGGTAAATTTTGCGGCCCTCCAGCAGGTCTATAAAGGCCACTTTTATAGAATCATAATATGAATCATGTTTTTTTTATACGGCAATATTTACAAGGAATATGATTCTGATATGCAGTGAATTGAGTATGATCCGACTAATTTGTGCCACCATTTTACGAAGATTTGAAGAATTGCTTATGATCTGCTAGGAATTCTTAATATGATTTGCTCTAGATGAATTGCTCATGTGACGTTTTTAGGCCCGCAGGATCTGTGCCTCAGCACTCATAGGCTGGCACTGCCCTAGTAACGGCACTGCTAAAACTAAAAATGACTAAATAGTAGACACAAAAACGTCTGCGGAAACATTGCCTTGTTTCCTTTGACGTAGCTTTACTTAGCACAGATAAGATCTCCCTTCAAGTAAATTAGAGTTCGCTAGCGTAATACCGAAATCCTTTGAGTAAGTAAGTCATAAAAGTAAGAGATATTTAAAAGCATTCACGTGGAAAAAAGAGGAAAAGATGAAATGATACCTATATAATACGAAGCAAAAACGAGACAACTTCTATTTACTTTTTATTGAACTGTAAAAATCGTTAAGATAAAGTTTAATTATTTTTTTTCTTTAAAAGACACCCGCCCGCACTAGGAATTACTCTTGTGTCGTGGGTGCGTTCACAAACATGTGGTCATATACACAAGACACTCAGACCCGTACACCTATCTGTTATGTAACCCATAATTTATTCCGAGCGGGAATCGAACCCACGACCCTTAGCGTAGCAATCAATCGCTCAACCGCTTCGCCAACCGTGTTAAATATAACGGTTTGAAACACAGGCGAGTCGTTAGGGCGTGGACACATGTCTACGTCACGGCACCGCCACCGTGCCACCGTGGTCAACGCCGTCTAGAGCTGAATAATACGTCTGTGGCGGTCCATATCAAGACAAAAACTGAACAATGGTTGTTGTCTTGTGCCCGGGGTTTTTTTTTTGTTCACTGTACTCAGCAACGTACCGCGGAACGAAGCCGTCGCGTGGTGGCGGCGACGTGACGTTGCACGGTGGCGGTGCCGTGTCGTAGACATGTGTCCACTCTCTTACGCAGTTGCAAATCCATGTTACCGTTGAGGTGAGGGTGAGTTTATATAGTCTTAACAGTAACATGAGGTCCTAACATTATAGGGAGCAGTGGTGGCCTACAGGTAACGGCCCTGACTTACGAGTTGTAATCACGGGTTCAAACCCACAAGGCGCTTTACTTTGTGTAATTTATTTCATCACCACTGCTCTCAAAACGGTGAAGGAAAACATCGTGACAAAACCGGCATGTCCTAGAATAAAAAAAATTAAGTCACGTGACATCCACCAATCCGCATTGAGCCTGCGTGGTGGAATTCGGCCCATCCCCTCTCCTAGAGAGAAGGCCTGCAACCAAGCAGTGGGAACATTATAAGGCCGACTATGGTAATGCTTACGCCAAACATTCGCGGGATAGGTAGGTACTCGTAATTGAGGCGGTGATTCTATACGACATATTGAAATATTTCTAACAAAAAGAGGGTCTTTTCGGCCGTTTATCGTACTTGTTTATAGAAAGTTATAGTTTTGTTATGGGTACGGGAGTTTAACCTTTTCAGGCCCCCCGGGCCTTTCTTACACAATGAAATTATCAAGTACGTAAGTGCTGTCCCATGAGAGCTGGCTAAACTATTTTAGGAGGATACACCTTGAGTACCCCAACTTAAGGGCCGGTTCTAGTTACTGTTTTTTTTTGTATGAACTTCGCTCGGGATTACGTCGTTTTCGCGGCCCAAAAACAGCGGTTTTATTTTCATATAAAAAAAAAACAACTATTCAAGATTTTTGTTCTTGCGAAGCGCTTTTAAATAACAAGCTTTATTTTTTTTGTAACTTTCAAATAGTTCCGTAAAGTAATCTCGTAGATAAATACGTTTGAAATCGTAAATTAGGGTCAGATTCGTGATTTTTTTATGGAGCCAACTAATTTATATCGTGTTTTCATTTTTGCCGAGCCCTTGGCTATATAGTCAATTTTAATAAAATAAATTTTCATGGTGTTTTCTTTTATATTTGTGGATTTCCATAGGTTTAAAAAATGTCAAAATGAGTAGAACCGGGCTTTAAATAGATTTATTTTTCCCTACAGAACTTTGTCAGCTAATACAAAGAATATTGGTCAATGAATGAACACGGTAGAGAAAACTGCTCCATGTTTGTCACTAAAGCACGGTAAATTTGATAGATTTTTCAGAAAACCGTGTTTTTGTGAAGGGACAGAATAGAATAGAAAAAAAAAAACATTTTTCAGTAGAGACAGCACGACGGTTGCAAACTAAGAGTAAAAAGAACTAAAATAAATAATCTACCGAGCGTGCCCGTACCGAAAGAGACCACCTCATCATTAGCGTCAAATTGATTTTTTGAGGATTTTTTTTTGATTATGAATAATCCAATGACTTCTGCTGCTCTAGAGCGGAGCAGGAATGCGTGTCAAACTTTTACTTATTAAAATCAACTCCTATGGTCTTTCTTTGCCATGCGTTCCGGAGCCTCGGGCTTCCCTTTCGGAAACCAACCTTAGTAGGCTTCGGCCCTGCTTGGCCCCTACAATTTAGCTGACATTACTTTAAGCGCGCGTGGAACACTACCTTCGATGACTCGGGCTCAGTCTGGACGACTACGTGACAGCTGGATGGTCAGCTACCCATTGCTCGAAATCCGCAAGTCCGCTTCTACGGTGACTGGAAATTGGAGTCGAGATCCCAACGGCAGGGAATCACTCCTGTTGCCCACTCCTATTTATTCTTTACCTTCGTTCCAGGGCCCTGAAGTTCACTTTCACATTAGATACTCTTGGCCCCAGTAGGCTTGAACCCTGCTGGGCCCTGGAACACTACGCACCATCGACGACTTGGGCTGGGTCCGGACGGTTACCGGACGGTCGGATAGCGAGCTGCCCATTGCTCGCCGCCCGCAAGCTCGCGCCTACGTTAAGACTAAGGCCGTGTTTACGGAGACGCGGTGCGTTGCGTGGCGCGTTGGGCGTTTCGTCGTACATTGCAGCAGCGGGCCACATCATCGCTCGCGCAAACACAAACAAGCCCTTAGTGCTCGATTAAGGAGACGCGGCGCGTTGGGCGGTTGTCGTACATTGCCATATATGTAGAATGTGTTTGTGTATCAAAACTAACTTAACGTTTATACAGACAAAATTTTTAGTTATTTGAACATTCAAATTTTTGTCCATGTCAAATATTTTCTCGATAAATGAAATATTTGCTACTTCGAAAGAATTTTTCAATTTTAACTATATATTATGGCCTGATACTAATTGACCTATTTTCACCCTCAGTGCTTGTTTACGGAGACGTGGGCATTCGTCGTACATTGCAGCCCGCCCTAAGTTATAGGCCCGTACCTGAAAAGGCAAAAATGGAACCGATATAGGATCGCTTTGTGGTCCATCTGTCTGTTTCATAAGTTATATGAAAGCAGAGAAATAATGTACATAATGACGTTTAACTAAATCCACTTACGCGCACTGGGCTTGGACCACAAGCCCAGTGCGCGTAAGTGGATTTGGTTTCCACACAATGTTTTCTTTCACTGTTTTGAGAGAGCACTCCTGGTGAAATAATTAACATTTGTAAGTAGAATCTATTACTACTGGCCTTCAAATGTCGTCCTGTCAATCAGCGCAGTGGTTCTGCTCACTGCATGCGTCATAGAATTATTTCGAGCGATAATCGTTTAGAAAATGTTAGAGAATTAAATATTGAAAAACATTACGCAATTTGCCAAACGGCTTTTTGTGTGGTCTTACATATACTAGGTGTACTACCATCGCCTTTCCCCGCTTGAAAGTAGCTTTCACAATACAAACCTTAGACTCTTTGGGTTCCACTTTAGGTAAGGATCTCTGTTTTTTTTAAACACAATATAGCCTATGTTATTCAGTGAAGAAGTAGCTTTTTAAAAGTGAAAGTATAGTATACCATCAGCCTTATAATGTTCCGTAATTCACCACGCGGGCCCAGTTCGGATTGGTGGATGTCACATGTCTACAAATTTTTAGTTCTAGGATATGCCGGTTTCCTCACGATGTTTTCCTTCACCGATTTTGAGAGCATCAATTATACAAAGTATTGTGCCTGGTTGGGTTTGAATCCGCTTTACAACTCGTAATTCGGGGTCATTGCCAATGGGGAAATAAGTGTACTAACAAATATTGTGGACCAAATGTTGTCTGAGCAATAAATAAATTATTTTTATTATTATTAATTATTACTATTCGGCCACCACTGTTCTTGTAAAAGAATTTTTGTGGGTCTCTAATGGTGGAAGAATTTTTTTAACATATAAACAAAGAAATATCAAATCTTTCCTCTTTATAATTTTAGTTTAGATAATAACTAGTCGCTGCCAGCAGCTTCGCCCAAGTGATAGTAGAAAATTATATCAAAGAAACTCCTACTAATAAAACGTATTCTTTTCCAGGAGTTAATTTACCCGTGTACAAAGTTCATCGAAATCTGTTCAGCCCTTCGAGCGTGAAGAAGTAACTCTCACGAACTTTATAATATTAATGTGATTATTTTGAGCATTATATCCACAAGAAAAACATTGTTCTGATTCAGATAGTAAGTCTGTCTCATCACGGTTATTTTGCATACATGTAGAAAAAAATCACAATATAAAACGCGTATGAAAATTAAGTACCAAGGTTTATGGTTTCCAATTTTAATATTTTCCTTTTCAGCTGTAGGTACAATTATTACTGCGGAGATTAAAAAAACATGGCGCTGATTTTTTGGGGAAAGATACGTAGTAAATATTTCATGGATGTTGCCATTAATAATAATTTCTTTTCACACGCAGTATTCATCAATCATGCTGTATCAGCGACATTTTTAGCAACATTTAATCATTTTCATATTTTTACCCGTGATAATTTTTTTGCGATGGCAACATTTGGTCAATTAGTTGACTACCTAGCGGCTTTTCCGGTGTAGTGTAGCTAATACTAAAATAGGTAAAATAGCTACTACTACAACGGAATAGCCGCTAAGTTGTCGAAATACAAATGTCAAAATTTCCTTTTATTTTTTGACAACTTTAGCTCCTTTTTTTGTTTTTGGATTATTATTTTTATTTAAAAAAAGGTATATACTCAAAACTGCTTAGTCTTACTTTATGTTTTTATTTTCTATGGTTGGTTTAATTTATTCACTTAAAATAAAAATACGCTAACATAATAAACCGATGACCTGAACGACTACCGCAAGTGCTGGTTCGAGGTGGCCCGAGAGAAAAATACCTGGAAGGAATTGGGGGAGGCCTTCGCCCAGCAGTGGGAAAGTATAGGCTAATTAAAAAACATAATAAAAATTAAGGGCACAGTAAGAAAATATACAATTCAATGTATTTGCTCTCGTTTCAAGTACACACCTTACTTCATATTATGTAGTTCTAAGTAAGCGTGTTCCATCGTCGACCACATCATTGCTTACCATTAAGTGAAATAGGTAAAAGTTGAATAGGTTATATAAATTTAAAAAAAATCAGCTCAAACGAGAGCTTATCCATAATTTAAAAAAAAAATACTAAGCCTTATTGACATCCACCAACCCGCACTGGGCCCGCGTGGTGGATTACGGGAGGCCTGAGTCCCAGCAGTGGGTACATTATAAGGCTGATGCTATGCTAAGCCTTATTGGTCTCATACTTTACTTATATACTTCTTAATACTTACTTATTCCACAAGAATTAGATACAATCATTATTACACGTTACATCACTCTGTCTTAGTTCCACTGGTCAGCAATAATGCAGATAGCTCTAATCAGCCACCTTCATCAGGAGTGGGCTATTGCTCGGCAAACTGCGATCACGCAATACCCTCATATCTTAAGACCCATCGTGGGTTTCGTGACTACCTTAATTAAACGATCCTTGGAGTAGTCAATGGCTTTGTGATTGCTGATGAGACCTTCGTAAGGACGCCCTTGAGTAAGAGTTCTACTATTCGTAATATATTGTAAATCTGACATCTGTATGTTTGGGGATCTATCAATTAGTCTACGTCTCAACGGCTGAACGAGTTCAATGGGTGTCAAAAGGGGGAAAAATTTGGTATACTTGTCTCCTTGGCTTTTAGTACATATATTCAAATATATATAGTTTTAAAAAAATCAAATTAAAGAACCTAGCGTATTCAAACTCTTTCCGCTGGCTTTTGAATAATTATTGCACAAGTTGACAAAGTTTGATCTATCTCTGCTGTATGAATAGTTAAGTTAGTCCCTGGTTAGTCTATAATTGATTCCTAGTTAGTTCCTTGACCCGTGAAAAATAGTCCTGCAGCGCTCATGACGAGATCCAACGTAATTTTGAAACACAAGTTTGTTATGGCCATGGCAAGTAAAAGATACCAAAGCATGATATAAACCATGCCTTTGCCTTCCAATCTACCCGGATGCAGGTTTATTTTTATGGTAGGTAAAATCATTCAATGACATCTCCCGCCCTTGGGCGGAGCGGGGGATAGTGTTAGACTCTTACTGATTAAAAACCCAGCCCGTGCCTTCGTTGCCTTTCGTACTAGGGCCGAGCTTTCTTTTCAGAAACAGACCCTTGGGGCCTTGAAGTCTACTGGAGGGCTTCGGCTTTGCCTGCTTGCTGGGTCTCTACGGTTTGCTGTCAACTCCTTGAGGCGCGCGGGAACAGCAATACCGTCGAACATTATTTAGCTATCAATGTGCACAATAATTAGGTATGTATAGTACTGACCAGAATCCGCCAGCGGGTCGGCGTGCAATGGGTAGCTCGCCGTCCGGCCGGGGAGCCTTAAAGAGATCTCAGCAAAATGGTTAAGGCCCGTTTGGCTGATGTTTGCTAAGGCTGTGACATTTTTGAAAGAGTTACCATGATTCCCGGAAAGAGCGGCTGAAGGAACACTGGCGGTTTTAGTCAGTAATAGTCTGATACTCCCTCTGCTCATAACAAGAGAAGTCGCCTAATGATTGCTCAAGTTACTTAGATAAATGCTTCGTTCGCGTGAAAAGTGTTTATGTTTCATTCTTCTCAAAGTAACGTACTAAGGCAAAAATATTTTATTATCCGTAAACAAACACTGAGGGTGAAAAAAGATCAATTAGTATCCCAGGGAATAACCGTTAAAATTCTTTCAATGTAGCAAATACACCGTTAAATTTTGATCGTTTTAATTCCGTGGACGGTCGATTCGGTACATGAAACACTATCGATATGTAAAGATAAAATTAAAAAATAAAGTACTTTTTTTAAACTCGAATTAATTTACGCATGCACGAAATTAATTTCTTTAAGTAAATGTCAGCTGAACGAGTTCAATAACCTGTAGGTAGTTAGTACGAAACAACAAACAACAAGGTCATTGACTCGTTTACTTAAAGAAATTAATTTCGTAAATGTATATGTTAATTCGGCTTATGCTTACTCGAAAATCTGCTCTTATCCTTACGGCTTTTAAGCACGCTATTTAATATTTTCTGCACTAGTATGCGTGGAGAAAGTTTGTCACTGAAGCACTCGGCTCCTTATCATCTTGGCGTGCGGCTCGGGCGAAAAAAAAACGGAAGTTGGAAAATTTCATAAAACGCAACGCTATTTAACCTTCACGCTTTTGACAGTTTATTGCTAAGGCAGGATAAAATCTGTCAGGTTAGCTAGTTACTGTTACGTCTGCGTAATGAGTTTGCATAAGATTATATGCAGACTCATGCGTATCCTCATAAGTTAGCATACTGGCTGTATAATAGTTCGAAGACTGTTAGTATTCTAGAATTAATTTGAATATTTGGAAGAGTAGATTGTTTTGTTGTTTTATAGAGTTCCATGTAGTCGTTCAAAGTCGAAGGAAGTATTTTTTTTAATATATCGACATAAAGAGTCCAAGTTGTTTTTATTCAAAGTATAGATCCCGGTAGTCGAGCCCTAAGCACCCAGGGTTCGACATTACATAGAAAAAAAAACCATTTAATTCGCCTAGCGTCTTTTTTTATGGTAGGTACAATCATCCAATGACAAATCCCGCCCTTGGGTGGGGCGGGAAATAGTATCAGACTCTTACTGGCCAAAAAACTACCCTGTTCCATTCATTGCCTTTCGTCCCAGGGCCCCGGGTGACATTTTCACATAACCTTTCGCCCCAGTAGGCTTCGGCCCTGCTGGGCCCCTACAGTTTGCTGACTCCCTGAGGCGCGCGGGAACAGTGCGCGCCGTAAACGACTTGCGCTCGGAGCTTCGGACCGGTCTGTTACCGGACGGGCGGACAGCGAGCTACCCATTGCCCGCCGTCCGCGAGCCCGCGCCTACGGTGGCCGGAAATCGGGATTGGAATCCCGGCGGTGGCATGTGCGCCGTTGCCTGATGCGGTCGGCCTCCTCCTTTGCTAGCATTACTGCTTCGCAGAAGGAGGCGACCGCCTGCCACTCCTCCTAACTCCGGAGCATGGCCTGAACTAAAGCCCGGCGCGAGTGATCGCCGCCACCGATCGCTCCCACAAGGACACGGCGATGCTCTTCCCAAGAGGGGCACATCTCGACTATGTGCTCCTACGTGTCCTCCGGGCGCTCCGCACAGTGGCGACACCCGGGCATCGTCTCCGCACGAATCTTGTACAGGTACTTCGCGAACTTGCCGTGTTCGGTTAGCACCTGCGCCAAGCGGAAGGTGAAGATGCCGTGGGGCCATTCCAGCTACGCCTCAAAGAGGGGCATTACCGCCTCGATCGTGGCGTAACAGTCGTCCTAACTAATCTGACATAAAAATACGTTTTTTTTCTATGTTCTATAAAACTCCCTTAAAAAGTATCAGGTTAATAGAAGCAATAGCACATAGTTTTCCAACCTTTTATGAACTACTACCCCCTTTACAAGAAAACAAAATTCCAACGCCCCCCTTCACATAATAATTAATTATACCTCAGGTAAAGTCCAAAACGAAATATTGTTAGATGTTAAACGTTTACCGGCCGCGTACCGGAAGACGCAGCGTTGGAAGGCCTCCCACAAGGTGGACCGATGACCTGGTCAAGGTCGCTGGAGTGCGATGGATGCGAGACGCACAGGACCGGCCATTGTGGCGAAGCTTGGGGGAGGCCTATGTCCAACAGTGGACGTCTTTTGGCTGAAATGATGATGATGATGATGATGATGTTAAACGTTTGATTTTATATGCCTGTCCTAGTCCTTTTCCTAGACTCTGTGTTAGTTTGAAAAAGAAGGGTATACTCTAAACTGAGAAAACACGTATTAAATCCGACCTAACTCACATCGAACTCAATGAGTCGACTTACACAGGCGCCATTTTTTTACGCAGACTCAATGAGTTCGAGTTACAGTTGAGAGGATAATAATTACAGATTAATTTATTCTCTTTCTTTCTCTCTCTCTGTAACTGTGCTACTCGAGGTCGTGAGTGAGAGTCGTGATTATTAATTATTTAAAAATACTAAAATATGTGCCCCCATTTGCTTTTGGACCCTCTACCGCCCCCACATAAAGCTCCAGTGCCCACTAGGGGGTGGTACCGCCCCCCGTGGGGAATATATGATATCAGATGCAATCTCTTTCGATATCACAGTACGAAATAAAAAAACCCTAATCGTAAAGCATAGGCCACACGGTTGCAATCCAGCGACTTTGCTTGTTTCAATCTGTGTAGACAGCAGCGGTGGCCGAGTGGTAACGGCCCCGACTTACGAGTTGTAGGTTGCGGGTTCAAACCCAGCCAGGCGCATAACTTTGTGCAATTTATTTCATTACCACTGCTCTCAAAACGGTGAAGTAAAACACCGTGAGGAAATCGGCATGTCCTAGAACCAAAAATTCGAAGGCTTATGACCTCCACCAATCCGCACCGGGCTCGTGTGGTGGATTACGGCCCATTCCCTCTCCTAGAGAGGAGGCCCGAGTCCCAGCAATGGGAACATTATAAGGCTGATGCTATGCTAGACAGCAGATGTAATCCATAAACAATGGTGGGCTTGTTTTGACGCTGGAATACATCTGTGTGTGTGACTTTAGCCGTAATCTAAGTCAGAGTCTGCCTGTATGCCTTTGTAGCGACAATTATGTCGTCACAAATGAACTAATCCTGCATCGCGCAAGTAACATTCTCCGCGCGATTTGAATATATAGAACAGCCCGAAATCATCTACCGGGCAATAGCCCACCAGATATAACACCTGTCTGGTCGGAGGATCCTCCCTTTTCAAAGGAGGTACGTGGGACTTTACTCTCTGTACCGCATACCTCCAAACCTTCCTTTTTCCTTTTGTGATACTAAGATTACAGGAAAATATAAAAGGAAATTGTTTATCAAAGCCGCGGTCAAAAACCGGCCAAATGAAAACATCTTACACGTGCCATGGATTTATTTTAAAACCATATCAAACACTGTTGGAACCCATAACTTTTATCCAGACTTTAAATGACATAACGTTTTATACCCCATTAAATTATGGTCATTTTAATCAAGCAGAGGGTCGATTCGGTAGTGTTTCATGTAACGAATCGACCCTCCGCGGGATTAAAATGACTAAAATTTAACGATGTAGATTTATTTTGGTGGAGAACAATCAAAGCTACTTATAACCTTTCTTCATCTCGACATTCTATATTTCCATTGAGATATGAAGATATAGAATCTGCAGGAGAACCAAGGCTACCGACATAGACCAAAGAATCGCCAATCTTAAGTGGCAGTGGGCAGGGCACATTGGTCGCAGAACAGATGATCGTTGGGGTCGAAAGGTTCTGGAGTGACGACCATGTATCGGAAGACGCAGTGTTGGAAGGCCTCCCACAAGGTAGACCGATGACTTGGTGAGGGCTGCAGAAATCAGATGAATGTGAGACGTACAGGACTGATCGCTGTGGCCAATATCCAATGGTTTTCTTTCGGCTGAAATAATCATGATGATATTCCTTTTATTAGTTTTGTTTAACGAAACCTCTCAGACAAATTGATTGTATTATAAAATAACTTCACAAACTTGTTCTGATTGTCATTT
Organism: Leucania comma; assembly: GCA_958295575.1. NCBI lineage: Eukaryota > Metazoa > Arthropoda > Insecta > Lepidoptera > Noctuidae > Leucania > Leucania comma. Next base: position 10,476,401 of record OY282480.1, on the reverse strand, counting down.
GTCAAAGTTTCAAACAAATTCGTTTCAATTTGAAATCTTTGTACTAAGTTTGAGTTTAATCTTGAAGAAAATAAATTCTATGTATATTCATCTCTAATTTAAAGTCTGTTTTAGAAGAATAGGTACAACTTGGACTTTTTTTGGGACATAATCAAATAATCCCTCTCGCTCTGGGTGGAGCAAGAGGAAGTGTCCGAAATTTACTAACTAAAACCCACATGTGTGTTTTTTTATTGGCCCATAACGTATTTTTAAATTACACTCACCCTGCGCCTGATTTCAATTTTGATTAGCGGATTCTGAATTCAAATTCTACACAGGATTTGAATTAAAAACTTCATAATCAATGAATTATAGTGGGACTTTTTCGTGTCGAATTTAGAGGCGTTTTATTTGCAAATTGATTCCTACACTAGTGGATATTGTGATATAAAATAGGTGTAGTTTTAAAAATTAGTGGTTACACAACTGGACAATATGTAGATCTCGATAAAATGGAATTGAGATTTTTTTTGTAGTATTGATTGCCTCAGCGAAGATTGCCGCAAAGACCGACAAAGCTGCCAAAACACAAAAACTAACTAAATAACTACTATCTAAACTTTACTGGCTGAATCCAAAAACCTTTCGCAGACAAAACAAAAAAAAAAAATTTTTTTTTAGCCTTCAGAACTTGCAAAGCTTACAAATTTGAATATAACTTCAAAGCAAAATAAACTGCCATTTGCAATGACGTCTCATTTCTGAAATTTCATAAATTAATAATACAATAATTTTAGGTACGTCCAAAGAGATTAAGGAGATACAATAGAGCGGACAACAGAAGAAATGTCTTAGAAAAACTGTCTTCCTATGTCAGCTAACTTGCAACAGTAAACATGTGAATTAAATTTGTAATCATGTTTTTACGCTATTTGCTAGAAATAGTTGCAAAAATTATTGAATTCTAATTAATTACAGAGTAAATGCGAAAAATATTTACGAAAATAAACTGAAGTTAGGTCCAGTCGTCCTCACTAGACTGAGCGACTTACTACTCCTAGGTAATAACTATCGGATCACGATTTTGTTCGCTATGTCCTGTCTAGTGGTAGTCTATATTTAATCTCTTTGGATACTTCAAAACTTTTTAGCGCAGGCATGAGACACACAATGTTGTTAGTTTAGAAAAAAAAAAGAAAGAATAAAATAAGCTTAACTTTACCTACTTATTTTTTTAATTTATGTTTCTATTTACCTTTATCTTCATTGTGTATATCTGGGTAAATAAACGTATTTTCTTTCTCTCAAATCAAAAATAGGTACTAACTACTGAAATCCGATACAGGGAAGAAGATGAATTTTAACGGAAAGTTTTGTTCACAGCTAATTAATTTAAGAAATCATTTTCCTTGCCTTTTTATCCTTGTCAATGTACATACAATATATCTATTTACATAGCTATAGAAGAAATGTCTTCTTGTTTAACCGTTAAGATTTCTACCTAATGGCGAATTGTTTAAGAAATAAATGCGGGCGTGAACTGAAATTCTAAGGCCCGTTGCCAAACAAAAGAAACAGGCAAATTATCTAAAAGCTTGGCTCTGATTACAAAATCCTCATAATCATTTCCGATACATTAAGTTCATCTGGCAACCTTGAAAGGCTTATCGTGACCGGTAATGTGGTTGAGAAAAGGCCTCAACGTTGGTCCGACCAGATCCGCACCGCTTTAGACTCTACGCTATATAATGCCCTTCACACCGCCAGAGACAGAAACAGTTGGAGAAACTTCGTGCGAATGAAAGTGATGAAGCAGGGACCGACCCTCAAAATTGAGGAATACGACGCAAGGAGGAAGGAGGGGTTTGTTCATCTTAATTTATCTTTTTCGAAAAAAACGTAAGGGCTCACAGCAGGGCCGCTGCCTGCTAGGGCGATTGAAAAAGTTCTGAAAAGAAAACTCGTGGTCGTCAAAAGGCAACTGGAAGAGTATAGGTTTGGTTTTAATTCAGAAAAAGTCTGACACCTTCTCGCTCCACCCTAGAGTGGGAGAAGTTATTAAATTATTTACTACCTAAAAAAACCTGCAAAAGAAATGAGTGTGATGCATCTTCCAGTATGCGGTCGCGACGACTCCAGATCCATTCGGCCCTCGTCATTCTTCGGGTTTAGTCGGTATTAATATCTGTGCTATGTCGGTAAGTTATGTGAATGAAATAAAATATTGCATAGCTTATAAGCAGGATCAATAATAGAAGATTTTTTCGGTAATTAAACTATTGACTTGTATCAAAAACTCGACTGCAAAAAATACCACTTTTTAATCAGTCTGATGCAGTTGAATTATGTTGTTGAATCTGTATATCTATATTATTTTTTTCTATAGTTTAGTTAGCAACATTTTTGGAATTGTCTGTTCAAGCTTTTTATTTTGAAACCTCATCTTTATAACATTATGGAAGAATTCTGACCTCACGATCCTTCTACACCACTTATAAGTAGTGTAATTCGAAACCTATTTTCCACGTCATGTTTTTTTTTTAATTTGATTTTTAAGAAATACAGTATTCAAAAAGTAAGGTTCCCTCCTCAAATTAAACTTATTAAATTTGTACAGTCATTTTCAATATTATTAATAGCACTGTCAAATAGTACAGGATTTAGTTTCACATAAAACCTTGACATAGAATCCTAACTAATTAGCTAAACATCGGGAATTGGCTTTCCGCAAACCGCTAAAACAGGGAGTTCGATTCTATCCGCCTTATTCCAAAACGCGATCTAAAATAGTTCCGGAATGCGAAGGTGAAGGGTAAAATCTACAAGTCCGTGATAAGGCCTGTCATACTGTATGGATCAGAATGTTGGGCTTTGAAAAAGACGGAAGAAAAAAGATTGCACGTAGCGGAGATGAGAATGTTGAGATGGATGTGTGGTGTGATGAGAATGAATAAAGTGAGAAATGAGTATATTAGGGGAAGTTTGAAAGTGGCGCCAGTGACTGAAAAGTTGAAAGGAAATCGTTTGTCTTGGTATGGTCATGTGAAGAGGAGGGATGAAACGCATGTTACTAAAAGAGTTATGAGTTTACATGTGGATGGATGGAGAGGGAGAGGGAGGCCAAAGAAGAGATGGATGGATTGTGTGAGGAGTGATATGAAAGAAAGGGGAGTTAGTGATAGCGTGACGAGTGACAGGAGAGAATGGAAGAAAAAAACGTGTTGCACCGACCCCAAATAAAACGGGATACGGGCAAGAAGATGATCTAAAACAGTTCTGGGACTATTTTAGGTTTAATCTCGATTAAACGAAATCTGAAATCAGAAGCGTTTATTTCAAATAGACCAATTACAGGCACTTTTGAATTGTCAAAATGTCGGTCAGTCCAAAAAAAAAGTAAAGCTAAATTGTACGTTCCAAAGCGTAGATCTCTATGGAGAAGAACGTGCAAGAAACTTCATGGACACTCTTTTAAATCATATTATTAGTTACATAATTCTTGGTTACATATTTCATGTCGCTTCTATTATGTGAGCACAATGTAGATAAATAATGAAAGAAAAAACTAATTGTAAATACAAAAATTTAAACAGAAATTGAAATAAGCTACTGGCAGCTAAGAGATGAAGAATCCAAACGCTATTTAAATGTAGTTTTCGGGATTATTACTAAAGGAGACGGGGACTTCTGGGCCAAAAATGTAAGTGATTGAGATATGCTCTTAAAAACTCATTGTATAATTCTATTTCAAAATAGAAAAAATCTAGCCCTAGTTCCACCGAGGAAAATGAGATATCTAAAAAATAAGTTTTAGTCATGAGTAACCTATTTTAGGTTAGGTATACAATCGACAAATAGTTTATTCCAAGGAACTTGTATACCTAGTTTATTCTAAGGTGGTATTTTTTTTAATTTGTGTAGACAAGACTTATATTACTTCTTTCTACTCTATGTATGATTAATCGTAGACATAGGTATTTTTGGCTTTGAGTACATACGGATATTTATCCGATATGCGACTTCAAAATACATTTTCTGTTTTTAGATATTCGGTTTTAGTAATGTCTAGCCTAACGATAAACCATAAAATAAAATATAGCAGTATTCTCGAAAATAGTCATAAGCACTTAAAAATAAAGATGATATTGTTTGCTTTGTATTTTCATAAAAATCTGAATTGTGCGATTCGCACTGTCTTTTTTATTCCGCTATGTTACGTTTGGTTATAAAGAGAAAAAGCGATTTTTTACGCATTGGTCAGTTTGCATTTGGCTATTCACAAAATTCATTTGACTTTTCTTAGCTCCAGCTACATCTACGTCTCCAGTGATTTTATTTGCCGATTCTGATTAGTTTGGTTGTTTATATCGTTTAGTTTGGCTATACTTAATTTAAAAATCAGATTTTCTAGACAGAAAACGATAAAAATGTTTTTGAAACCAGGTTTTAAATTCTTTTTTATATATTATACGCATGCCTAATCACTAGTTTCGTACTTTTCGGTTCCTTGTAGTATGATGACTTGTAGCTGCAACCTCTTACGTCACGGCAGAGTACGGAAGAGGTTGCGGCTAAAAGGCATAGAGTTATTATGTCGATGAGATATACTGACAAAGACGTCACAAATAAAAAGCTATTTTAAAATTCCTAAATATAATCGTTATTATTGTACTACATCTGGGGTATAATATTTTCTACACAATATCTGAGCACTCCAGATTTATCGCTGTGCACTTATTCGACGACCCATGTATTTTGAAATGATATTGTGTGTGATTTCTCCACTGGTGCCACAACCTGTAAGTAAGCTGTAAGTATAATCACCCCACATTTTTTAATTAACCAGCATCTACTAAGATTCACCGTTTTATTTCTCCGTTAAATTAACAAGTAAAAATATATTTTTGGAGAACATTGAGATTATTTACATTTTACTAGATTCCAAAACTGACAGAATATTTTTCAGTAGATCATAATTTGCTGAATAAACCACTATTCCCATGTTTCAGGTAATTGGTTGTGACTATATTTATCAACCTTACTGGGACTTTGCTCAAAGGTCGTAACAGACGACCTGAGATGAAATAATACAAATCGGCCACAGTTGTATTGATCTCCACTGTGATCTTTCTCTTGCATCACGAATCAGTCACCTACTTCATGCAACTCGTGAATCGAGAATTTATAATTTTATTCAATAGTGGAATATGCCTAGAAATGGAAGTTGTTGGTTTGCATGGTGTTTATAAAAAATATATATATGTAAACTGTTTTATTTTATATTAAACATGACTATTTCCTTTACCATTGCCTTTTGGGAACGCGATTATCATGGCGGTAAGTCCCTTCTTTGAGGAGTGGCTGAAGAGACGTCACGAAGTCCCTTCCTTCCACATGCCACAGGCCCTCCCCGGACATGGCAAATTCGAAAGGTACCGGATTCAGGTTGAAGAAACGCCCGGGTCATCATAGAGCGGACCACCCGAAAAACAGGACAGAAGAGATAAGCGGTGGTCGCCTACTTCTGCGCAGTAGTAATACTAGCGAAGGAGATTGCGGCACGCGTGAGGCAACGGACACTCTCACACCCCATCCACTGAGTCCCTGACCCCGACTACCAGCCAGCAGGATGATGAATAATGAGTAATTCACTTTCCGGCCGTCTACTAACAGTCCGGACCGAGTCCAAGTCGTCGACGACGCGTAGTATTTCACACGCGCGCCTCAAATAGATGTCAGCAAAACCGTGGAAGCCCAACGAGGCCGATGTCCGCTGGTGCCGCGGCCTTGCGGGTAGTTTCTGAAAACGGAGCTTGCGGTTCCAAAAAGAAAGTGTAATTCAAAGATAGAGACGTGTTTTAGTAAGTAAAAGTCTGGCGCGCTACTTCACTCTACCTTAGAGCTTTTTTCGTGGTAGGTAAAATCATTCAAAAACATCTCCCGCCCTTGGGCGGAGCGAGAGATAGTGCCAGACTTTTACTGACTAAAAACCTACCCTGTTCCTTCATTGCCTTGGTTTCGGGGCCCTGGTATGCATTTTATTTATTTATTTATTTATTTATTAGAACTTTATTCAACACAAGGGTACACAGGCGGACTTAATGCCTTAGGCATTCTCTACCAGTCAACCAAGGATTCTTCATTTTCATACTTCCCCAAGGCCCCAGAGCAGGCTTCGACCCTCCTGGGCCCCTACAGTTTGCTGACAACTCCTTGGGCTCGGTCCAGACTGTTACCGAACGGACAGACAGCGAACTACCTATTGCTCGCCGTCCGCAAGCCCTCGCCAACGGTGCTGGAAATTAGGATCGAAATCCTGTCGGTGGTGGTGGTGTGTGCACCGTTGCCTGATGCGGTTGGCCAAAAAAGTTGGGAAAAAGTCATTTGATGATTTCCCACCTTAATAAAAATACAACCTTACCGTAAATATATTAATTATGGGTTGTTTAATATTTGTCCATTCTGTAATACTCTCTATATTAAATAAATACTGTCAATCAAAACTTAATCTTGCATAACCTCACTTTTACTAAATCTATTATAACTCTTCTCTCTGACTGATAAATTCCGCAGAATTTTCAGCAAATGGTTGAAAATATATAAGCTACTAACTGAAATCACTTTCATTTCTTTACTACCTGGGCCCATGATTGTATGAAAGCGTAACTGTCTCCTTTAATACCAATTAAAAGCGATCTAAATGTATTTCCAGGACTATTATTAGGTTTAATGCCAATTAAAACTAGTAATAGTCCCGGAACTATTTTAGATCGCGTTTGGGAATAAGGCGGTACAGGCAAAAAAAAGAAGAAAAACACGTTTTCTACTAGATAAAAGTAGCACGTTTTCTACTAGTATTTTATTATTTTATGGTACTTAATTTATTTCACATTCTATTTGAAATATTTGTTATTTATATATTGTGCAAACCTACCATAATGTTTTCTTTTTTAACCCAAAGGTTGACTGGTAGAGAATGCCGTGTTGCATTAAGTCCACCTATGTACTACTACTGTACATGAAGTTTATATAAATAAATAAAATTTCACCCTAGTGATTTTTTTTTAAGGGTGACTTAAAAAAAAACAATGATCACTAGGGCGAAATTAAAATAACAATTTACCTCACAATTAGGTACTTTTGTTTCACAGTAGATATAATTAATACAGACTTTAATCCAAAAGAACCAGTTATCTTTTTAAGAGCATCCGAACTACTTGACGGATTGCCAAAGACTGCTATCCGTAAACGTCGCTCCCCAAAAGATTCCGTTTACCAGACGTCTACGACTTCACAACGTTTCACCCTACTCCGGTACTAAGGAATCAATTGAGTTCGTTATTATCGCTAAATTGTCGTTACGTAAGTAAGTATGTATTATAACAATGAACATAATTACATGTAAAGGTCAACAAGGAAACTCTTTTAGTGACCATGTTAAATTGGATACTTCCTAGTGGACCAGTAACTCAATAAGTCCTGAAATGAACGAAATTGGAAACGGATAATTTAGATTAGAAGGGTTTCGGAATGTCCGCCTTCGTAATCATGGTCCACGTAATTGAAAATCTAGTACCGAACATTTTAAAACCTTTCGAATCAATCACTTTACATGTACTAATTGCTCCGGATTAGATTTGTCTCATCAAAGCCCAATTTACATGGAATAATCCGATTAGGAATCAACGTCGCCGTTAATAAATATCATGTGGACGGAATTTTGGTTCTTCTTGGTTGAACTAACTGTCCTGGCGGAGTGGTTGTGGGCGTGGATCGTCTGGTAGTAGGTTAGTTGCGGCTTTTGCAAGTCCTCTCCATCTCTCTCTATTCATTGCACTGCGTGTATATTCATTGAGGAAATTTATGTATAATCTGACTAAAGGTCTGTCCCGACAAATAGTTGGTGTATCAAGGAAGGAACAGAAACGTGTTTCGTCAGGAGTCTAAAAAAATATCAGTGCATACATTTTCATGTCCGTGCCCGTGCCGACAATGGAGCGTCAGTGACAGGGCCGACGACGTGACGTGCAAGCTTTCCGATTTCACGGCGTAGCGTGCCCGTGCTAATATTTTTTCCTTGCAGTTGACTTTATGGATGGTAAAAATGAATGATGAGTTATTAATAGAGACTGTACGCTTATACAGCATATTGTACGACTTGTCTAACCCGAAATATATGGATTGCAAATATTAAAACCAAATATAGAATGAGATTGAGGACGGAAATTAAATTGCGAAGGGGTTGTCAGTTCACACACGTCAGTCGTGTGTGAACTGACAACCCCTGACGGGCCACGGATGCCCGTTCTCGCCACGGATACACATACAATCCGGGCAGAATTGTTTCCGCGGCGAGACCGGGCATTCTAGACACGGCACTGATATGGGGATAGACTTTAAATCAAACTTTGTGAATTATATCAATCAACCTATGATTTCAGAATTATATTATATTAAGTTTTCGTGTTTATTTTTTTTATAGGATAGCACCAATGCTCTCTTATCTCACTCATTTACTCGCGTGAAACGCGACGCCAATCAAATATGACCGGGGATACATCAGGTGCAAAGTTGGCGGCTTTTTGACCTTTCCGAGGTACGGGGAGTATCACCCCAGTCTGTGCCCCAGTTTTCTAACTTGATCAAGTTCTTTAATATTTATTTCTTTGTTGCACACCTTAACTTATTATAGGACAAACATTTCGCCTATCCCTATTAACATTGTCGGATGTGAAAATCGGCAACTTTACAGGAGAGCGAGTTAAAGTTTGAATAGTTGATATTTTTTTTAATTCATGACCTAAGTTTACAAAAATGTACAGAATTTTAATACATATTTATGAGCTTAATTACATGATGATAAAGTATTGTTATTGTTTTTTTAAGTATGTTAAAAGTCAGAAATGACTTTTTTAACAGTACCAAATCATTTCTTTTTTGTCGGATCTACCACATACGACATTATTACGTGTACAAACTAATTGAATATTTGTGGGAAGTGCCACATACGACAATGTTACATGCACAAACTTAATGTTTATTTGTTGTAAGTGCCATATACGTCATTGTTAACTGTAAATCTTAGGCCAAATGATGTCGTATCTAAAGTGAGATTAAAAATAAAACACATTTAAAGAAATCTTGGTAATCTGATTTTGATTTAAAAAATCAACAGAATCAAAACAAGACTCAGGAACATACAAACAAAACCGGCTTTACTTACACAACTCTATAAACAACGAAAAGCGAAAAAAAATTATATCGTCATCATTTCAGCCGAAAGACATCCACTATTAGACATAGGCCATCTCCAAGTGTCGCCACAATGAACGGTCCTGTGCGTCTCGCATCCATCGGATTCCTGCAACCCTTACCATTGGTCCACCTTCTAGGAAGCCCTCTAACGCTGCGTTTTCCGGTACGTGGTCGCCATTCCAGGACCTTTCGACCCTAACGGCCATCCGTTCTGCGAGCAATGGGCTCTGCCCATTGCACTTAATTTTGGTGATTCTTAGTGCTATGTCGGTAACCTTCGTTTTCCTGCGGATATCCTTATTCCTGATTTGATCACGTAAGGAAACTTCAAGCATAACCCTTTCTATTGCTCTTTGGGCGACTTTAAAGTCTTCTCATGAGGCCTATTGTAAGCGACCACGTTTCGGAGCAATATGTCATCACTGGCAACACGTCTCAAGTCTGCTATTAAAATAGTGTCAGAATGGTCCATCACTGATTTGATAATTTTTGATTTTGACAACTTTGATAACCTACTAATATAATGGCATCATTATGAGACTTTCCAATGATCAAGCACTGACATTTCATTGAAAGAAATGGCATAGAATGATAATCTCGTACTTAATGACAAATTAATGTCTGACGTATGCAGTAATCTGCTAAAATTTTATAGTTCCTTTGCCTTTGACCTACTATTAGAAAGTCATTGTGCAGTTATTGCTTTTGATTAGTCAAGCCCCAAGCGAACACCGGCGTTCGCACACCTATTGACTTTCTATTGTGTCACTAATTACGGTATTCAAAAGATTAATTCGTTACAAGATAGCTCGTAACACAATTCTATTACGAGGCTATTGACTGACCAGCTATTGTAAATTAACAGATTACGACTTTTAACAAAATGGCAATGAGATCGTGTTGGAACGACGATATTCTGAAAATAGCAGACTAGGGCCCCATAGGGTCATAGGCTTTCGTCTTGAGACACTCGTATATTGGACGAAAAGATACAGCGCGAGTTACTTTGACCGAAGTTGTTTTTAATTATTTAAAATTAATATATACGTTGACGTGGTGGGGCTTTCGCGCTCCAATAAACTCTAGGTCTGTATCGGTAGCGTTGGTTTCACCGTCGCCTAGGGTAAGGGGCCAGACTAAGAGAGATACAATCCACACACAATCCAAAGGGCAGGCAGTTTTGTGGTGAACTGTTAGGCAGTAGCGACCCTTCGGACCTGGATTCCCAGGAGAATTCTTGTTTTTCATCGCCGGCTTGCCTTTATTAGCCGGTCGTAGTGAACACTGACGAGAAACACGACGACGAACAGAGAATTCTTCCGGGTTTGTCCTGATAGCCGTGGTATACCTCTCCGCTCCTCAAGCACTTCAGGATACGTTGCCCTCTTGTTGCTACGTCACTTCGTGCTAGCTGCCGTTTTTGGAGGGCCATTTTTTTTAATGTGCAAATCACCTCCTTTCTTTCACCGATGGATATTAATAACATTATTTAGGTAGGGGCCATAGTTTTAACATATGTAGTTCATAGTAACCAGTCCACTTAAGAGTCTAAAAACCATAACCCTATTGTCTTTATTTTCCATGTGTCATAATAGTTTCCACCAACCGGGGGTTGTCCCTGGATGCACTAATATTGCGCGCACAGAGATAGAATCGTCGGTTGGCATCACGTTCCAATAAAAGTACCTATTTAAAGGTCCTCTGGGAGTTAGTTTCGGCTCCTCGTACGCCTTCCAAAGCTCCAGGACTTCAGGGTTCTGAGATATACTATATATAATAATAATGTTTATTTGGACAATAGAGGTACCATAATTCCTGAAATAATGAGATTCCACTAAAGAAAATGATTTGACGAGGTCACATACTGTAATAAAGTACATTTCTATGTACCATGCAGTGTGAAAATTAATAAATATAATAGGAAAAATCAGTTTAGGTAATAAAGCGACAAAATGAATTTTTATAATACCAATATAAAATACCACAACCAACACATTTTTTTCATTGTTAAACGGTTAACAAAGCAATATATACCACATCCAACAAAATCTTTTAAAATACACACCGTTAACAAAGTTGGAAGTAACACATCCGACAAATTGGATATACAATAAAACTATTAACAATGTCGATTGTGGTACCACCGACATATTTTAGTGCATTAAAGTCAATTAACAATGTCGGATAAGTCACATCCTACTTTTTTAACCGGACTATTACATATTTCATTAAAAACAAAAATCGATACTTTTATTTTTAACCATAACATGTCATGTTCTTCAGTAGGCAGTTTTACTACGTAAGCATTTTTCTTATTATAAAAACAAAAAGCGATAAATAATTCTCTTAAATAACAAAATAACATGCAGCGTGCGTTCGTCCGTGCAACATAGTCCGTACTGGTACAACCGCACGCGCTGTCTGCTCGCGCATCCCGCAAACATTGTCGCGAGTTGACATCCGTCACTGTTAACTGACGATCGTGACACATCTGACAATGTTAACGTGGCTATTTTAAAAACTACATGTAATTTCATTTTTTTTTGTCACGGTTTCTAAAAGAATGGACTTTTTAAGAGTCATTCGTGAAATAAAAAAAAAATGGCCAAATTGCATATCCGACAATGTTAATAGGGACAGGCGATTTATAAAAAAATAAGTGTACAATAGGCGGTCTTATTGCACAGGGCAATTTCTACCAGACAACCTTTGGATGGACTGGAAGAAGGGAAAAGAGTTGGGGTTGTCTGTGTACAACAATATAAATTATAGAAATATTAATATATTTTTTTTATATATATCGCTATTTCGGAAAATGCGTGCAGCGCCATAAAGCTAACGACTGTGTGAACAAACCCTAATTGTTCGATCGAATCTAGTGGTAATTAAAGAAAATTAGCATGAAGATCATAGGTATTGAACCGTGTTGAGTCAGTGGGATTAATGTTCCGCTGTGGTCCAGTGAGCGGTGATTGAAACTGAATAAATTAGCAGAATATATATACTGACGGATACGGCTAGAAATATAACTATGATGATATCCGTAAGGGAGAGGAAGCTTTCGCATAGCAGTAGGACATGGAGAAAGAACCAATATAATAGGTCCACACGTTAGTATTGTGGTGGGTGGAGGCTTAAACCAAAGAGCTTTTACGTATTATTGGTAATTAGTGAACGCTACTCAAACACGATAGAGCAGTGGTGACGACTTACGAGTTTAGGTCGTCGCGGTTTAGTAGGTCGCGGGTTCAAACTCGACCAGGCGCATTACTTTGTGTAATTTATTTCATCACCACTGCTCTCAAAACGGTGAAGGAAAACATCATGAGGAAACCGGCATGTCGTAGAACCAAAAATCCGAAGACATGTGACCCCGCACTGGGCCCGCGTGGTGGATTACGGCCCATTTTTACACGACTGCCCCAAAAAAGGAGTGCCCCAAGAAATCGTGAAAAAAATCTAGTTGTCAGTACTTTTATGTTTGCCTAATTGGTCAAAATGTACTGGATTTGGCAGATTTTTTTTGCGATTTCAGATTTGGTCCCATAATAAAAGTTGTTGGTTATCGTGACTACAATCACGTGTTTCAGTATCGTTCACTAATTTCCAGTCAACCTATATATGTATTTCCTATTTTACTTATTGACAGTCTATATAAAAAACCCTCTTTCAATCCTAACTTCTTTTTAACTTAAACCATCAAAGTTAAAACTACGTGCCAGTTTGCACGTTACGTTTTTATGACCTGCTTGATCGTCACAGTATACAATATTGTCTGTGCCCACTCGGACGTGATCAATAACAAACAGAAGTACAGACTCCGGGCTGTTAATGAAAGAAAGAAAAGAAGGAAAGAAAAAGTTTATTCGTCTCAAACATAGCGCATATCTTAAAATAACAGCTACACATACTGACTCTATATAATAAAATAAAAAAGGTACATAATAAGATATGCGTCACATCCGCACAAAACGGCCAGCGCTCAGCAAAATGCTGGAGCTCGTGTGCAGGACAGAGCCACAGCGCTGATTTTCAGCGCTATGCTAATGCAATACATTTTGGAGATAGCTTAGCCATATAACTACTGGAGTGGCAGGGGTACAAGACTAAAAAGAAAATAATAATAATATTGTTTCACATGCTGACTGACTATTACAAATTATAAACCACAAATAAAATTGGTTAAAGAATCAGCATTCTCATTCTGCATTACAAAGCTACGTAGACCGCTTTACTTTGTGTATAATTCTATTTATTTCATCACCACGTACTATTCTCATGAGAAAACATCGTGAAAAACTGACTTGTCCCCGAACAAAAAAAAAAACATACTGAAACACAAAATTACTCAATGGCTACTACAACAGGATGTACTATTCTCCATTATTAGTCTTTTGAGCACTTTTTCCATTGATAACAATGCGGACGAATTTTTTTCATACTTGATGAATCATCTTTTTATAACCTAACCTAACCTAACCTAACCTTTCATAATTCATGTTATGGGTTCGCATTATAACGCTGTTTTTAAACTTAATAAAAACCATCGACTGACACAAACAAATAACGAGTAAATGTAGGTACATAGCACTAGTACCTCTCCATCATTCGATATTACAAATAGAACTCCTAAGCTACATACACAGGTATTCCAATATAGGTATAAATGCTTTGCCAACAGTCAACTTATAAGTCTCAAAGGAATCTTGCAGATTTGATCCTTCGTCGAACCGTGAAATAAACTTCATCTTTCGTAAGTTAAAGTTCGTGTCTGAATATAACGAGTTAAAACAACTTGAAGATAGCAAAATAGTGCCAAAGTATGTAGATATGATTGTTGAACACTTTAATTAAAGATGTAGGTAGATGTGAGAAGGAATTAACCTAGATATAGAAGTATAAAGTGTGATAGAGTTAAGCTACATAAAGGAATAAGTGGGACAATAAGGGCGCCTTCAAATTAGCCGTAAAGGGGCGCGCGATGCGACGGCAGCGCAGTTGCAGCGCTGACGCCATGCTGCTTTGTTTTTCCATATAAATAAAAACGCGCGGCCGCAGCGCGGATGTAGCGCAGCAGTCGCGCGTTTTTATTTCCTTCATTTTATGCATTAGCACTTTGCTGCTAATTTGAAGATGCCCTTACATTTCATTCTGATAGTGAATCACAGTATAATTTATATAGGCAAAAGTTTTTGAGTGTGCTATGTTTTTTAGGTACGTGTTTTTCACGCTCGAACGGCTGAACGGATTTGGATGAACTTTGAATCATGAGCAGACCATGTTCTGGAATAGCATATATGATACTTTTTATCCAGGAAGTATGTTCTCTGGGACAATTTTCTACTTTCATACGCCCGAAGGCGCTGGCAGCAGTATTTTTGCATAAAAAACTTCATAATTTCAATGCTCCTCAATACCTTCGTGAACGCTTTGAGTATTTCATTCCGAGGGGTAAACCCTGTCGCACCACCAATTCTCTTCTCCTTCGTACTCCACGTCACACTTCCAGCCGCTACGATGGCTTCTCTTCGATAACTGCAATGCGTCTTTGGAACTCTCTTCCACATTCCCTTCGTGACAGTCCATCTTTGGAAGTCTTCAAGAGGAAAATTTTAATTCTCTAGCCTTGATGGTTTTCTCTCTGTCACACAAAGGTTTGCTGGGAGGAAACTCATTGTTGAGTTAAGCTTGTTGTTTTACATGCGTTGGCCAACTACTGTGTACTGTATTAAATATTTTGTGTACAATAAAGAATAAAGACGCGTGTCTCAAGTGGATCGCACTTGCGATCGCACTGATCCAACCGATCTGAGTTACCGTGTCCGCGTGTAGCGTTGTCTATGTGTGCGTTGCTCTAACGCACTTTGTATGTAGATTGAGTTCTGTAACTAAGGGCCAAATTCAACAATAAACTAATCGGGATTATATAAAACAAAACGCAGTTTGACCTAATCGAAATTATAGCTTAATTTTGCGTTTCACCGCGATGAATTGAACCTATGTAGTTTATGCTAAACTCAGTTTCAATTCTTTTGTTGTCGCTCATATTTACGACCTGGGTCTTTAAACTAGACAAAGCTAAGCTCAGTTCAGTTGAACTAAGTTTTTATATTGAATGATGAAATCAGTCCTAAGTATCACTCTTTTATAGCATGGTTGGTGTATGGTTACGTAGTCAGTGAGAGTTTGATATTTTCTTTTATATGTACTGTAGTTTATTTTACCACTGGTATCTCAACTTAAACCCAAATGTAGTTTGTAGTCTGTTCAGATTCAAGGGCGTCAACATTTACTTGCACAAATTTAAACGAAATTGAGCGCTGAATTTTTGCACCATGAATTTTATTATTTTAGTTACATTTGCGTGCTCTTTCGAACAATGATTAAAAACCAGTTCACACTGAGACGCGACGCAGCGCGAAGAGCGACTCAAAATATAACTTTAATTCCTACAAGAAAAGATACACAATCAACGCTTCGCTTTGCGTCGCGTTGCGTCTCGGTGTGAACTGACCCTAATTACAGCAAAAAGGTTACAGGGCTAACTAGCAAAGCGGACTAAAAATAACGTCAGTAACATTCAGGAAATATTAGTAATTGTTTCTACGTTTATAAAAACAAAAGTCGTAATTATAAATTTTTTTTTTTTATTTCTTTGTTCAAAATACAACAGAAAAACATAGTTATACTAAGTTTAGGCGAAAATTATTTTCGAGAATATTTTTTTTTGTTTTACTGCAAAAAGTTTCTATAAATAGTTTAATTTATAAATATTTTTTTCGTACTATGATTACGCCAGGAGTGTTGAAGCGAAGTGCCTTAAGTGCCTTTACCGGGGAATAGGTTCATCATCATCATCATTTCAGCCGAAGGACGTCCACTGTTGGACATAGGCCTCTCCTAAGTCCCGCCACAACGAACGTTCTTGTGCGTCTCGCATCCACCGCATTCCCGCGACTCTCACCAAGTCATCAGTCCACCTTGTGGGAGGCCTTCCAACACTACGTTTTCAGGTGCGCAGTCGCCACTCTAGAACCTCTTAGGTTAGGTTAGGTTAGGTTATTTAAGGCACATTACACTTAGGCGAGGAGTAGCAGGCGGTGCTTCTGCGAAGCAATAATGCTAGCAAAGGAGGAGGCCGACCGCATCAGGCAACGGCGTTCACGCCGTAGCCGCCGCCGTAATTCCGATCCAATTTTCCGGCCACCGTAGGCGCAGGCTTGCGGACGGCGGGCAATGGTTAGCTCGTTGTCCGTTCGTCCGATAACAGACCGGATCGAGCCCAAGTCGTTTACGGCGCGCACTGTTGCCTCGAGGAGTTGTCAGAAAACCGTAGGGGCCCGGTAGGGTCGAGGCCTAGTCTGGGGCTCTGGTGAGGTATAAAAATGCATACCAGGGCTCTGGATCCAAGGCAGGGAAGGAACAGGGTAGGTTTTTAGTCAGTTAGAGTCTGACACTATTTCCCGCTCCACCCAAGGGCGGGATTTGTCATTGGATGATTTTACCTACCATAAAAAAAAAAACACTTACTACACTAACAACGCGACCTATAATATGACAAGGAATCAGAAGGTAAAGGAAAGCGTCGGCCTGTCCACAACACTTTCACGTCACTGACGTGAAAGAACAGGCAACCTCTGACGGGACACGGATGCCCAGTTTCACCACGGACACATTTCTATCCCGTCCCTGATACGACACTAATGTATGGGGTAAACCTTTAATTGGCATTCAATTAAATAACGGGATATTTTTAACTGTGCATCAAAAATTTTATTCTTCACTCTCCGCCACTCACAGAGTCTAATGTCCGAGCACGAACACCGCATCCTCATCTTGATTATTTTTTAAGCCATAGAAAAGCCACAAAAGAGCATATTTTAGTGTCATTAATATGTATTCCACACACACACACACCATTGTACACTAGCTGCCACTAGGGTGTACAATTTGTATTTTTGGTGGAAAAAAGGCATATTAGATTTTCCAATAGACATAAACTACATAATAGAAGACTTAAAAGACAATATGTAGTCTTAAAAGTCGGAAGAGATTTCTTTGCTGTACACAGGATATTCGGGACCCAGTGAGATGAAAGTTGTAGGAGTAACACCGCTCACCACTGCCCGACTTCGTTCAACTTCAAGAACATCTGCCACTCGGATGCGATCTGCAGTGGCCTATATTTATTTATTTATTTGTTTGGGAAAACAAACAGTTACACAAAGTGTCTTAATTAATAAATTTTTATTATCTAGAGTTACATAGTAGTATATGTGTAACTCACAACGTTATCCACATGTTACCTATTCAATTTTTTTATTTATGAACTAACTAAGCATGCGAGTGAATGTACATTATTATTTTGTTTAAGTTACAGTTCACTGCGCACCCAAGTAGACCGTTGCAAACACAACTTGGCAAATGGGGGATTACAGACCCCGGCGACACCCAGTGCGAGTGCCGACACCAAACAATAGCTAACTTATTGGAGTGCCCAAAATGTCCCTACAAATACACACTGACGGATCTAAAAAAAACAGCTGACGCTGCTATACACGAGTCAACTTACTGGGCCCAAAAACTTTGAGAGGAATGGAAACCATCGATTCGAGAAGAAGAAGAATTAAGGCATATTATGTAGTAGAAACCAGGTTAAATACTACCCTTATTAAAAAACGAAATAAACTTATCAAGATTTATTTTTTGTTTGTTGATAGGCTCACGTTTGACCAGTAAATATCTAACCTGATGGTGAACGATGATGTTATCAGCGATGAAGCACACTTGCCTAGAAGCAACTTATTCACTCTTGCCTTAAAGCCTTCTAGGTTGTAGCTATCAGGAAATACAGATTCCGACACGGAATTTCACTCCATAACAATTTAAATTTTCTCTCACCGACGAAGGAGCTACGTAGTTTATGCAAAATATTCCTTTTATTTATAATAGAAAATGCAATCAAAGTTTAACAGTAGAAGTTCAGTTTATTGAACAATCGCTCTAACTTTAATCGTTTTAATAATCGAGAATTTAACAGTGTCTATAGATTTGCTTGATTTTGACGACCGTTCTAATATTATCTCAATTTCGTTTTCACGTGAGAAATCGTCAAATAATCCTGTTTTAGATGGACCAGGAGAGAGTCATCATCATCACCATCATCATCAGCCTTTTAATGTTCGCACTGCTGGGACACAGGTCTCCTCTCTCTAAGAGAGGGAATGGGCCGTAATCCACCACGCGGGCCCAGTGCGGGTTGGTGGATGTCATCTCTTCTAATTTTTGGTTCTAGGACATGCAGGTTTCCTTACGATATTTTCCTTCACCGTTTTGAGAGCAGTGGTGATGAAATAAATTACACAAAGTAATGCGCCTGACCGGGCTTGAACCCACGACCTACAACTCGTAAGTCAGGGCCGTTACCACTCGGCCACCACTGCTCTCCAGGAGAGAGTGTTGGAATTTAACTGACTAAAATCTACATAGTATTTTTTCAGGTGCCCTATATGGCGAGGGCTGCGGAAATTCCTTCGAATAAACGTCAGCCCTAACGGGCCCTTACAATTTTGCTGATATCTACATGAGGCGTGCGTAGAATACAACGCACGGTCGATCCAGAACTTTTTTAGCATTATGTACGCCTGAAGTTCTCTAATATATTATTAGAAATCTAGAATGGTGCAGTCAGCGAAAAAATGCTTTTATTGCAATTTGTGTGGAACTAATGAATGACAAAAACCGGGCAAGTGCGAGCTGGACTCGCGCACTGAGGGTTTTCTACGAACTTACCACAATTAAGTTCCTGAATTATGATTTGAAATTTACAGTTTTCAGATTTTTCCTATACTTGTACTATGAGGACTTGCTTCATGCCAAAGTACCCTATGAATTTTGATTTTCTTGAGAGTATCGAAATATACGTTTTTTGTGAACTACACCGTATTTTTTTTCCCTCATCGAACGGTCCTGTGCGTACCGCATCAATCGCTTATCCGCAATTCTGACCAAATCATCGGTCCAGCTTTTCAACGCTTTCACTTTCAGTCCCTTTGACCATCAGGTTCAACGACCAATTTGCCGTGCCCACTGCCAAGAGGAATAGAATCGCCAAAAAATACGAAAGTTTGGCGATTCTCCGGGCTAGGTCAGCGACTTTGGTAATAACAATACTGCACTTTACTTTCACGGGGGCAAAGAAGCTAGCAGCCATATTTTTTCTAATTTCCTTTGTGAAATCGGATTTTATAACTCCTCCTTCAGTTACCTACTTTGTCCAATTTGGGATCGTTTTTAAACGTTAATGGCCGTTAAACCGTTTTCTCGATTAATATATTCATGGTAATCAACATTAAATCCCTTTCTAAGTCCGCATGTCGTAAAAGGGCCACTACGGAACCTTCGCAGTGAGTGGCCGGTTCGTTTATTATCTACTAGTATGTTTTTTACACACTAAGAATCTCCCTTCTTCTAACAGTCTCCTACTCCTTTCTTCTTGTCATATCTTTGATATTGTTCATTTTTGATGTCCATCTTTCTGTGGAATGCGCTTACTCTCGATATTAGGACAGCAACCAATATATTTTTTTTTTTATGTAGTACATATTATACTAAACGTGTATGTAAATTATATAATATATACGTTTGCAACCTTGTTTTCTCTAAATGTAATATAAAATTGGGGTGTTGCAGTAGGCCATGGAAGAAGTGGGCGCCTCCCCCATTGGCCAAGGAGTTGGACTGAACAAGTTAGCCGAAACGAACCTGCCGAGTTATCTCTCCACCCCCCTTTATTACCAGAGAATGCTTAAGGCATTCAGTCCACCTTTGTGTTGCATGAAGTTTCAATAAAAACTGTAAGTCGGTTGTGAAGTTTGGTAGGCCTGCGGCCCCACTTGTACCCGCGCGCGCGTCGCCCTCCCAGCAGCCCGATGAGTGCCTAAGGTAGCCGACGACACCCGAACGACCTTGTTCGAAACGATGACTAATTTTATTTTATGATGTACTTATTCACACGATGGTCAATTAATTCTAGCAAGTGAGCCGAGTCTGCTTATATGTTAATGTGTTCTGTCTACCATGACATGATGATTCTATAATATGTATGTATTTAGAAATAAGTATATAAGTATGTTTATCAGTTGTCTAGTACCCATAACACAAGCTCTGCTTAGCTTGGGACTAGACGGCGTTGTGTGATAGTTGTGGAATATTATATTATTATTTCCTTTATTCATTATATAAGCTTATTAATTACATTTTTAAATATGTTTTTAAAAAACTTACAAAAAATAAAAAAATAAAAACATTTAAAAATATAAAAAATAGTGTCCCACCGGTATCGGGAACAGAGTCCAAGCTGGTCAGGCTGGTCAGGGGTCCAGAGAAAGGAACCTCCTAACAATACGAACCGTGTCCAGGAGTACCGCTTTCTGAATCAAGCCCTTGATCCAGCCGCCTAACGAGAGCCTCCTAAGGTGTTGGTCGAGGCTCTTGGCTATTAAGCCATTACCCGACACGACTATCGGTACAATGATCGCCGAATCCACTTCCCACATGTCGACAACCTCGCGAGCCAAGTCAATATACTTGATTTGTTTATCTTTCTCGGCTTTCACGAGGTTCTCGTCATGCGGAACGGATATGTCAACAATCATTGCACGCCTCTCGTTTCGGTCCACCACCACTATATCAGGCTTATTGGCTACAATAGTCCTGTCAGTGATGATGGACCGATCCCAGTACAAAGTGATATGACCATTATCAAGAACTGGGTCGGGCTCATACCTGTAGTACGGCACTTCCGATCCCACAAGAGAGTATTTCAAAGCAAGTTGCTGATGGATAATCTTGGCTACAAGGTTGTGCCTATGCAAATACTCGCCGTTAGCCAGACGAGAACAACCGGAGATATTATTATTATTATTATATATTTCCGTTGCTGAAAAAATTGACGTATGATAATGTAGGAGTCTTTGCACAGAAGAGCCAAGAAGAGTTCTATGCTAGGTAAAAGGCTAATACATTTTGTTCTAAGCTTCAACTCCGAAGATGTAGGACGATCTTCGATATCGGAAAACAACTTAGTGGACATCTCACCCATACGTGGAAAACGTTTTCGAAACGCATTCATTATGCGGTTGATGATTCTTTTAGGCAAGCGTACTCCATCGTCGACCACATCATCGCTTACCATCAGGTGAGAAAGTGGTCAAACGCGAGCCTAATAATAATAAATAAAAACCGGCCAAGTGCGAGTCGGACTCGCGCACAAAGGGTTTCGTACCATTGACTAGGTATACAACAGAATAACAACAAAATAGGCAAAAAATTGCGTTTTATGTATGGGAGCCCCCCTTAAATATTTATTTAATTTTAATATTATTAATAAGAGATTTTGTAATCACACGATAAGTTCATCAGATTCAGTTAAGGATTTAACACCTGATTTTAAAAGAAGAGGCTAAAACACTAGTGGAAAACCTTTTACCGCCTAATTCTAAAGAAACATACCTAAAATCATAAGATGACCTTTGACGACGACTAATGTTTTTATTTTTATTTTTCTTGTATTTGTAATGAAAAGCACAGTGTTTACCTCGGGTTAAAAACTTATTTAGTCCCTCGAACTATTGGCAACCTCTCTACGCTCGGACGCCAAACCTTCTTCTCGGGACTAAATAAGTTACTTTCACCACTAGGATAATAATGTACTATATTTTTAATTTATTGTACTCAAAGATTACATAACTTATTGCATAACCCCGTAGCAATCTGTTATCATCGCGTCTTATCATGATTGTGTCCTGTCCGGCACCATTTCAATTCTATATCTCGTTTAGGGTCCCGTAGCCAAAGGGTAAAAACGTGACCCTATTACTAAGACTTCGCTGTCTGTCCGCCTGTCCGTTTGTCTGTCACCAGGTTGTATCTCAAGATCCGCGATGGCTAGACAGTTGAAATTTTCACAAATTTTGTATTTCTGTTGCCGCCATAACAACAAATACTAAAAACAAAATAAAATAAATATTTAGGGGGACTCCTTTTTTTCCCCTTAAAACAAACGTGTTTCTGTTTTGCTCGATATCAATAATGGCAACAGGTAGGCACCTAAAATATTTACAAAATACTCATTTGTATTTTTACTTTATAGCAGAGATTTAGTATTAATTAGGTATATTTTTGGCGGCTTTACTTTTGTTTAGTGTGTGTAAAAAATTAGGGCCTACAAAACTTCTTTGTACACAATATTCTTAACTAAATTATCCCCATGGGGATTGAATTTATAAAAATCCTATTTAAGCGGACGTCTTCATCATACTCGTAGTAGCTACAATCTTTAATTTCAGTTCAATCAGTCGAAAATCTAAGAAGATTTATACAAACTTTCATCCCCTAGAATTTATCAAATTCCTTTCTTAGGGGATGCCTACGTCATAGTAGCTATATGCATGCAAAGTCTCAGCCCGATCGGTTTAAAATTGACAAAGTTTCATACAAACTTTCATCCCCTATTTTATCCCCTTGAGGGTGGAATTTATCAAAATCCTTTCTTAGCGGATGCCTACGTCATAACATCTACCTGCATGCAAAATTTCAGCCCGATCCCTCCAGTGGTTTGAGCTGTGCGTTGATAGATCACTATGTCAGTCAGTCAGTCACCTTTGAGTTTTATATATTTAGACTAGATAGATTTCCTACCCAAAATAAAAGTATCACTATTTCATGTTTGGTAAATTTCCCATATTTATGTTGCTATAGAAAACCTGCATCAGATGAAGTAGTAGGTATATCTACACGCAACGAAAATACAAGTTATTTTATAAAACAAACAATGAAAAGCGAAAACAATGTGCAATAAAAAAAGTTATGGGAACTTAAATATTAACAATAACAATACTAGTTAAATAACGCCATTGTTGTACAAATTAATATACCTATGCTCTTATACCTTTGTATCTACCTGCTGAATTAAATTCTGCTGAGTTCTGTTGACCATGTCTTCTTCATCAGTTCCACTTCAAAATAAGATACTTTCTGAATTTAAATACTTGAATGCTTGATGAAAATATCAAAATCACTATTTGTTTTTCTACAAGAGTTCATTTAATCCCTCACAGGTTCTTTATAAGAACAGTGGTAGGCACTCCAGATCCTCTCGGTCCCATCGGCCATCTGTTCTACGAGCAATGTGCTCTGCCCATTATCCCTTAAGTTTGATGATTCTTCTGACTATAACGGCGACTTTGGTTCTCCTCCGGATAACTTCATTCTTGATTCGATCACACAAGTAAACACCAAGCGTAGCGCTTTCTATTGCCGTTTGGGTGACTTTAAGTTTTCTGGTGAGGCCCACTGTGAGCGAACACATTTTAGAGCCATAGGTCATCACTGGCAATTCGCATTGGTACAATACACTTTCGTCTTGAGACACCGTGGTATGTCTGTCACTCTGTGGTGTATGTAATCTGAAAGTATAAACAACATTAGTTTTAGTATATGCCAAACCTGATACACCTGTCTAGTATTTATAAGTAAAGAAAAATGTATGTACAAAACAAAACTGTATCATGAAAAATCACAAAGTTCTAAGCTTGTTATGTTACCTGCTTAGCCGCACAAATACATGGTCACTAATAGTGACCATGTATTTGTGCGGCTTAGTCACCCGGATGGCATAGTGACTCACTATGCCATCCGGGTGACTAAGGAGTTGTTTTGCTCCCGCACCCAGCTGACCGAATGCCTGCTATGATCTGCCGTGACCTATGTTGTACTTAGTGTCGGTGGTGACTAACGTGTGACCTTTTTCGAATATTTTTGGGAAAAATCTAACATTGTGTAAAAATTATTTAAATCGATTCAGTTACTGATTCTGAACAAACTATATTTAGGTTTCGCATATACTAAAAATAATGTTGTATATTCAAGCAAGAGTTTTTTTTAATTTTAATTTTGTTTATTGTGTATTGAAAGCCTGGTTGACACAGTAATTGAGCGATTGACTGCCGTGCTGCGTATCGCGGGATCAATTCTCGCATGAAAAAACGTTTGTTTTAATTACGGGTTTTTTTATGGTAGGTAAAATCATCCAATGACAAATCCCGCCCTTGGGCGGAGCGGGAAGTAGTGTCAGACTCTTACTGACTAAAAACCTACCCCGTTCCTTCGTAGCCTATCGTGCCGGGGCCGGGTATTCCTTTCGAAAGTTAACCCATGACCCCAGTAGGCTTCGACTCTGCCTGCCTGCAGTTAGCAGGCTGGGCCTCTTCGGTGTGCTGACAGCTCCTTGAGGCGCGCGGGAACAGAACGCGCCGTCGACGACTTGGGCAGTTGGGCTCGGTCCGGTCGTATTAATTACGGGTGGTTATTCCGGATATGGGTGTCACGTGTATTTAAGTTAATATGATTGAGAACGCAACCATGATATAAGAGTAGGTAAGTTTTTAAATACCCGCGGTTTTTACAATGACGCTTGAGGAAACAAAAAAATTCAAGTGTGAGTCAGATTTACTTACTGAAGGGTTCCTTATCCTTTCTTAAAAATTATAAAAACAAATACAGATACTCCTCTATCTACATAAATTCGTATGACAAATTGTCTCCACTTGTATCATTACAGAACTAAGAGAATATCAATAGAACCATTTTGGTTTTAGAGAGATTGTTTGCAGGATTTTTATTTTTTGGGTTATTAAATTTGAAACATGGTACAAATGAAAAATGAAAATGTTAAAACTACTTTTACAATACGGTTACTACGACACTTTATACGGTTAACTCAGTGGTCATCGAGTGTCTCTGTATGAAAACGAGTGTCTCTGTATGAAGACGAGTGTCTCTAATTGCACACTCGTGTTCACACAGAGACACTAGATGTACCGTGCAAAGTGTCGTAGTCTAAACGTAGGTACCTTTAAAGTTTTTATGAAAACATTCTCGCGAAAGAACTTGCAGACAAAGTGTATATATAAGTGTATATGACTGAACTAGACTATTGTCCAGTCATATACCTACATCATATTCTTATTCTCTTCCAAAAAAGTGGGATAAAAAATGATCTTTACATGTATGCAGTTTTCATGCATTTATTGCAATGAAAGTAACCTACCAGAATTTATGACTGGCCTGTTGGTCTAGTGGTTATTAACCCTGACTGCTATGCCAGTGGTAGTGGGTCCGATTCCCACCCAGAACAAATGTTTGTGTGATGAGCACGATCATTTTTTTTGTGTCTGGGTGTAATTTATCTATAATATGTATGCATTTAAAAATATAATAATATGTATATTTATCAGTTGTCTAGTACTCATAATACAAGCTCTGCTTAGGTTGGTGTCGAACAAAATACTAGAAGTTAAAAAACGAATTGTACCTAAAACATTACAACTAGCTGGTGACTGTGGTTTTAAAGATTATAAAGCCAAATTTAAAACAATTAATTTTTTGCACGTTAGACGTCATAATAAATGTATATGTACATCATAATTCAAGGATACATTTTAAAGAGCAGTATATAAAGACGGTTAATGAAATATAATGTATTATTCGTTCAAGAATTCACTGTAAGTACTTACCTACCAAATATTAGTGTTAATTAATTTTAATAATTGTACCTTTTCACTACAGCTAGTGTCGTTGTGTCGTGTCATCAGTTTTACTTTTTTATTGCGTTAAGTTATAATAAATAAATTTTAAAGTTCTTATTTACATACAAAAAAAGATTAACTAGTTCTAATGGGGGATAAATTGTCCCCACCTTAATTATAAAGTTCTTATTCCAAGAAGAGATAAAAGTTAAAGAAGTTGAAGTTGAAAGTTATTATTCCAAGGTAGTCTAAACATATCAAAGTTTAAAGTGTGTAGTTTCGTGAAAGAAAATGTTATAGATAAAAAAAAAATGACCAACAAAAGGTCAAGCGTAAACTTTTTAATCAATTTATCAATTGTTTTGACACTCAACATAAGGAAACTCGACATATACTTTGTATATTCTAATTTCAAAACTTATAATGCAAAGTGCAAAGGTAAACAATGGATTAAATTGTGATGAAAAGTTTAGAAATCAATTTTTTTTTTGTAGAGCTGGTTTGGGTCCGAAAAGTTTTATTTCGAACCACTTTTAATTATTTTTATTGTGCTTTTGGTAACTATGTTCCTATATTGGCTGATGTACACTGTTCTCTAATGCCTATAAAAAAGGCCTATTAATTTTAAGTTCTTAATGTAATTTTATATTTGGTGGACAATAAAGAATATATCTATCTATCTATCTATTACCATACACATCTATAGTAACCGTACCGCAATGGAAGTTTTATAAGTGCCCATGTAGGGCTAAGTGAAATAAAATAGCCATTTTTACCTATTTTTAAATAGGAGTACACGCAACACAAAGTGTTAGATCCTCTCATTTAATCATTTTTTTTTTTAATAGCATTAATGTTTTACTGCTGGAGAAAAGCTTTACTCAATTTTTGTCAGTAATAATTTCTTAAGTCACTTCTTACAAGCCCCTTCGCTGCAGATGACCATTGACTCTAATACCTAATAGACGTAATACGTCTTAATAAGACCTATAATCCTATTTGTGTCTGACTATTTTTTTGGCCACGTCTTTGAAGTGTGTTATTTCTTATACTAAATAGGTATACCTAGTACTTAATTTATTTTTTTCTCGACAGTATCACCATGAAACTGCTCATTGTACTGGCGCTGGTAGCGGTGGCGATTGCTCGCCCTGATGATGCACACTACGATTCGAAGTACGACAACTTCAACATTGATGAGATCATATCAAACGACCGTCTACTGAAGTCGTACGCGCATTGCTTAATCGGAGACGGCAAGTGCACTGCTGAAGGAAGTGACTTTAAAAGTGAGTTTTTTTTATTCTCGTCTATTTTGTGTCACACTGTTGAGTAAAAGTCTTCTTTTCTTCCAAACCTCTCTGTCTAGAATGATCTTAGGCCAAGTTTACCCGCGAATATGATCGGATAGACTAACAACACCAACGCCGCGATATTTTCGAGTCAATTATTATCATTTATTTTATTCTAACTTTTTTGGTTCAGGGGAATTAATCGTTGATATTACCCAGCCCGTTTTGCCATTTTTGTCACGGTCTACTGCAAAGCCAAAGTTGTATCACATAGTGGTATCAAAGATCCAATCCATGTAGTGGTTATTTTGGCCCCTAAAAAAAGATGTTTTTGATAAAATTTTGGGACCGACCCAAAAAAAATGACATTTTTTGTAATTGGGGAAACCGCCTACTAGTTCGTCCTAAAATCGGGTTTGACCGGTAACAGATACAATATACCCAAATTGATAGACTTTTAATAACTGAAACCCACACCTACATATGCCCTTCAGTTGCCCTTCGCGTTCTAGGACTATGAGTTTCCTTTTCAGGAAATCCCCGTGGTCCTATACCCATCATGGGTGGATTGTGTGTAGGATGTATTAAATGAAAATGGAAAAATATAACTGATGAGCTGATGAGTGACGAAACGCAGGGGAAGAATTAAAATAATTAATTTACTTTTTTAGTACCTACCAACAAAGATTTTTGATTGAAACAGAATTTATAATTAAATATTACGTGGGCGTACTTGAGTAGCCAAGATTTTTTGTACCTTTAGTTTTTTAGGTTTTATTAAATATTCAACGTGAAGCCAGTCTTGAACTTACGTCATTTACTTCAATTAGGATATTTCAAGGCACTTTTATTAGTCAGGTAGTTTGTTCGGTTCTTAGTTTGGTCCTTTCGGAGAGTAGGTTTCTTTAGAGTTTAAAAAGAATTTAAGAGAATTTAAAAAAGTGATATTTATCAGCAATCTCGATTGGTGTAACAAGTCCAAAAAACCAAGTGCGAGTTGCCTGCTGGGGCCTAGGGTTAGGTGAAAATGGACCCCGGGAGAGAGCAGCGGTGGCCGAGTGGTAACGGCCCCGACTTACGATTAGTAGGTCGCGGGTTCAAGGCCAGCCAGGCGCATTACTGTGCGTAATTTATTTCATCACCACTGCTCTCAAAACGGTGAAGGAAAATATCGTGAGGAAACCGGCATGTCCTAGAACCAAAAATTCGAAGACATGTGACATCCACCAACCCGCACTGGGCCCGCTCTCTTAGAGAGGAGGCCTGTGTCCCAGCAGTGGGAACATTAAAAGGCTGATGATGATGATGATGATGATGAAGATGAACCCCGGAGCCCTAAAACGAAGGCAATGAAGAAGCAGGCTAGGTTTTTAGTCAGTAAGAGTCTGACACTATCTCCCGCCCCGCTCAAGGACGGGATTTGTCATTTGATGATTTAAAAAAAAAATGCGAGTCCTATTTTAAATTAAATTAAATTAAAATTCATTTATTTCAGATAACCTAGATCCATAGTTACATTCAAAAATACATGTCGAAAACAATTCCTTACACTTAAAAATTATTATTATTTTTTTATATTAACAACATAATCACAATTTGAATAAAAGTTATAATTAAATCAGAATTCAAAAATTTAAAATCAGAATTAAAATTAAAATAAGTATTAAAATTAATATTAAAAGCAAAATCATTCACAATTATCATTACAATTAAAATTAAAATAAATAAAATAAAATACAAATTAAATTAAATTAAATTAAATTAAAATTAAATCAAATAACTCGCTTAATAAAGGTTCTCCATAGCCTACCATACCCTAACTTTTCAATAAAAAATATATATTTAACTAGTTTCTGCCGGCGGTTTCATCCGCGTAAAAGTAGATTTCTCTATACAAACTTCCAAAACCCATTTTACCCCTGAGGAGTGAAGTTTCGTAAAATCCGTTCTTAGCGGATGTCTACACCCTAAAAGAAATCTGCCTGCCAAATTTTAAGTTTGTAGGTGTTATTTTTTTTTTATGGTAGGTAAAATCATCCAATGACAAATCCCGCCCTTGGGCGGAGCGGGAAGTAGTGTCAGACTCTTACTGACTAAAAACCTACCCCGTTCCTTCGTAGCTTATCGTGCCGGGGCCGAGCATTCCTTTCGGAAATAAACCCATGACCCCAGTAGGCTTCGACCCTGCCTGCCTGCAGTTAGCAGGCTGGGCCTCTTCGGTGTGCTGACAGCTCCTTGAGGCGCGCGGGAACAGAACGCGCCGTCGACGATTTGGGCTCGGTCCGGTCGGTTACCGGACGATCGGACAGCGTGCTACCCATTGCACGCTGTCCGCAAGCCCGCGCCTACGGTGGCCGGAAATCGGGATCGGAATCCCGGCGGCGGCTGGGGCGAGCGCCCCGTTGCCTTTGCCTGATGCGGTCGGCCTCCTCCTTTGCTAGCATTACTGCTTCGCAGAAGGAGGCGACCGCCTGCCATCCCTCCTAACTACGGACCATGGCCTGAACCAAGGCCCGGCGAGAGAGATCGCTGCCGCCGATAAGTTTGTAAGTGTTATAGTTTCTGAGAATTCGTGATTAATCAGTGAGTGGTATTTCGGTTTTGTTTTATTTAATTAACCTTGTTTACTTGTCAATGCGTACTGGGGTTTCAGAATGTAACTAATCGTATTAATATTAAGGCGCAAGTTTTTTTTTTGCCGCTTTTTTTATCAGTGTACGTGTGTTACTTCTTCACGCTTGAAAAACTGAATGGATTTGGATGCAATTTGGCACACAGGTAGACCATGTCCTGGATTATTTCTTAGGATACTTTTTATCCCAAAAGATTGATTTTCCCTTGGGCAATTTTTTTTTTATTTTCACGCATACTAAGCTCCTGGCTGCTAGTCGGAAATTTGGAATACAAATCTGTATTACTGGATCTCATTATGGTACCTGAGGTCTTTTTAATTTTTAATAATTTCTAACAAATATTGTTCATAGTTGTAACGTAGGTATCTGATGCACGAAAGTTTTTACGAACTTTGGATATCAGAAAGTTTTGCTTCCCAATATATTATATGACTTCCCGAAACGCTGTATTTTTGTATGTTTTACCAACGTAATCATTTCTTGCTTGGTCAGCATTCTTAGATTTTATAGCGCTTTTCCAATCAGCATATCCATCAATACGATTCCTATCAAGCTCTATCACATACATATACACTTTCAAAGATATGGAACCTGACCTACTTTTGGTCCCACGGAAAATAGATTAGGTCTTTTTACTATGTAAAAAAAAAAAAACTTTTCAGAAACGAATTTCAATAGTCCATAATATTGACTTAGAATTCGTCTGACCTGTTGGTCTAGTTGTTAGTAGCCCTGCCCCCCTAGCCAAGTTACAATGGTTTCGTTTTGCGTTAACGCTTGGAGTTGGCCACGCCCCTAATTCCTTTGTTCGAACAAAGGAAATGGGGGCGTGGCCAATTCCAGGCGTTAACGCAAAACGAAACGATTGTAACTTGGCTAGGGGGGCTGACTGCTATGCTGGAGGTCGTGGGTTCGATTCCCACCCAGGACAAATGTTTGTGTGATGAGCACGATCATTTGTTCTAGGTCTGGGTGTAATTTATTTATAATATGTATGTATTTAGAAATATATAAATATGTTTATCAGTGGTCTAGTACCCATAACACAAGCTCTGCTTAGCTTGGGACTAGATGACGTTGTGTGATAGTTGTGGAATATTATATTATATTCAACAACATTTAATTCTAGATCCCCAAGCGAAAGCCAGGTTCCACAAAAAAAAATACGCGGTAAATGTACAACGAAATACAAAATGACAGTCTATAGATTATAAAATAATAAGCGTTCTTGTTGCAGAAAATTTAGCCAATAATGTAAATAATCAAATTTCTTCATACTTAAATAGTCTGTAAAAATAAGGTCTATAGTGTAGTGGGAGAGTTTACTGCAAAGACTTCTCGGTCCCATAGAATTACTTACTCACACAAAAACAATGTCAGAACGTACATTCAAAAACAACATAATAATAAGCATAAACCCTTTAAACGTTGTCAGCTGGTATGTAGGGCTCCTCACTACGAAAGGGAATGAGCCGTAATCCACCACGCGGGCTCAATGCAAATTGGTAGATGTCACATGCTTTCACCATTCGCTTTCGTGAACTAAAACGAACATATCTGGTAATAGGGTCTGGTCTGATACTTCTTAACGACTAAGAAATAACGAAAAAACGGTTTGATTGGTTTAAGTAGGTACCTCTGAGGATATCGCCAGGAATAAATTTCATTACTTATTCACGAAATGAATATTTATACAAAAGTTGTTAATCAACGAAATCCCTAAGGAAATCACAAACAAAATCCCCAGATTTGATCGTTTTGGCAATATTTTTATTACACTTGAACATAAAAGTAGAGCAGAACAGATGGCCGTTGGGGCCGAAAGGTTCTGGAGTGGCGGCCGCGTACCAGAAGACGCAGCGTTGGAAGGCCTCCCACAAGATGGACCGATGACCTGGCCAGGGTCACTGGAGACCGATGGATGCGAGACGCACGGGACCGGCCATTGTGGCGACGCTTGGGGGAGGCCTATGTCCTACAGTGGACGTCTTTTGGCTGAAATGATGATGATGATGATGATGATGATAAAACTAGACACTTTTCGGTAACATCAAGTTACGATGAAGATAAACAAACCACAAAAGTGATAAATAAAATCGTTTGAAAAAGCAAACACTCGTAAAAGACATTAAAGTCCGGTGGTAGCAAATATCACAATCTAATTGCATTATAAAAAGTTAGTATAGGGACCAAAGGACGGCAATTATTTCAAAGCTACTGCCTTTACAAAAATAAAGTCAGTTTTTAGCGGGATTTAGTGAACTGGGAAATATGTAGATACGAATTCATTAAAATATGTCTCGGTAAAAGGGAGCTGAAAATTTTAATGTAGTATTGACACCCTCAGAGAAGTTTACTGATCGAGGCGGTAAGGCCCTTCTTTGAGGCGTGGCTGGAAAGGCCTCACGGCTTCGTCACCTTCCACTTGGACAAGGTGCTAACCGAACACGGCAAGAAGCGAAGTACCTGTACAAGATTTGGGCGGTGACGAACCGGGTGTCGCCACTGTGCGTACCGCCCGTAGGACACGGTGGAGCACACAGTACAGGCGTGTCCCGCTTGGGAAGAGCATCGCCGTATCCTTGTGGGGGCGATCAGCGGTGGCGATCTCTCGCGCCGGGCCTTGGTAAAGGCCATGCTCCGGAGCGAGGAGGAGTGACAGGCGGTCGCCTCCTTCTGCGAAGCAGTAATGCTAGCAAAGGAAGAGGCCGACCGCATCAGACAACGGCGCACACACCTTCGCCGCCACCGGGATTCGGAAAAACGGCGGTAGGTGCGAAAAAGTTAAGACGCGTTTTTGCTAAGCGATTTTAATTAAAATTATAATAAAGTAATTATTTAAAATAAATCTGATATCATTGGTTTTATAGTTCACCAATTAGGTGATACTTACATTGGTAAAATATTCTATGTGAGATCACACTCAAAATCACCACCTGCCAGCTGTTCACTACTGCTTTTACATTCACCACAGAAGAAACCACTTTGTCTACACAATGTCTCAACTTGACATCATCCAGTCAGCCCAAAAGGACTTGGAGCAGTGTTTCTTGAAGAAGATGGGCGAGCTTGAGGCACAGATTCAGAGTGCTGGACCAGCAAAGGACACAGTAGCCAAGGTTGCAGAGGAATTCCGGACATTTAGGGAGATTGTGTTTGGGATGCTGGGGCTACTTCGGAAGCAGATCGCGGAGTGCTCTAGGGTGATTGATGGTTTGGAGACACGCACTCGTCAGAAAGCACTTATCTTCACCGGGTTTGCAGAGGCAGACAAAGAAGATTGCCAAGCTCTTATCTTGGATGTGCTGCATAAGAAACTGGCACTTCTGGACATAACTTCAACCTCCATCAAGGTATGCCACAGACTAGGGGCGTCGAGCAAGGGTTCCAAGCGCAGCAGACCTATATTGGTGAGGTTCACCAGTGCAGATTGTAAGTCTGCTGTATGGAAGGCAAAATCCGGATTGAAGGGCTCCGCAGTCACTGTCAAAGAATTCCTGACCAAAACCAGACAGACTGTTTTCAGCCGAGCGCGACAGCACTTCGGTATGACGTCATGCTGGACCCAGGATGGCGTTATTGTAGTCCGATCCCCCGATGGAGCCCGGCTGAAGATTTCGTCCTTGGAGGAACTAGATCACTTGGTGGCTAAGTATCCTAAGAAGACAGGGGAATCAGCTGCGGCTACAGCAAGCAAACCAGGTATTGGAGTACGAAGGAATTAGTTGTTTTTCTTGGTTGCTATCTTGGAATGTTGCTTCAATAACTTTTGGCATATTTACAATGTTTATCTGTTGTTTGTAGTGTCATACTTTAGCTTATTATTATATAATTGTTATTGGTCACTTATACCCGCTTCTTAACTCCTTTTATTTGAAAAAGTACTCTGTAACTCTTCAACTTCAACTCTTCATTAATGTGTTTTTAAAAAGTGATTATGATGGTATTTTAACAAAAATATTGTTTTGATTTGATATTTTCATAATGACACCAACCAATGACACTGTCAGTTGTCAATGTCAATCTTGTGACGTTCATTTCATTCGACATTCCATTCTAATATTTCTTCATTGCGTTTCGTTTTTGCTAAGATAATTTTAACATAATTATCATGTTTAGTTTTGTTTCCCGCTTATTTAATATTGTATTAGCTTGTTCAGTATTTGCTTGATATAATGTATGTTTTTTGTCTTTAATGTTATGCCCTGTAAATTTTTATGTGTTGTAGTGGTTACTCTATTGGTGTTGCTGGTGGGTGGTGCACAGATATAGTAGTGTTGCACCGAAAATCTTCTTTTGGATTTTATTAGTCTAGTTTTTTATTTTCTAGTATTTATTTATATTTATTTTAATTTTATATGTTATCTGATCATGATTCTTTTCACTCAGCTATTGATTCCGGTAATTCTTCCTCTGATGCAAGTTTTGTTTCTTTGTCAGAAGGTACCCTTGGCGGTTTTGTGCGTCAGACTTTTAGTCAGCAGGGAAAAAACTTGTTTAATGTCTGCCACATCAACGCCCAGAGCGTGCCAAGTCACTTTAGTGAACTGTACGATACTTTTTCGGATGCTGATGTTCACGCCGTTCTGATTTCAGAGAGTTGGCTTAAGCCTAATCTTTTATCCACTTCCTACTCACTTCCTGGTTTCGTTCTCATCCGGAACGATAGAATTGGAAAGGGTGGTGGTGGTGTCGCCATCTACCTCCGAAGCGATTTTCCTTTCAAAATTATTGCTTCTTCTCCTTCACCTTACAGTGCTTCTGCCGAATACCTTTTTCTGGAGGTCTATATCAAAAGTGTCAAGACCCTACTTGGTGTTGTGTACTGTCCACCAACCGTGGACTATTTTCCCAACATTGAACTGGCACTGGAGTCTGTAGGGTCAGAGTATACACATTGCGTCATCATGGGCGATTTCAATACCGACCTTTGTCACTCAACTCCTCGTTCCCGTAAACTCCTCCACATAATTGAGTCCGTAAGTCTTCATGTTCTTCCATTGCAGCCAACTCATTTTAATGCTTCTGGTGATGACACGTGGCTCGATTTGATCCTAACGTCCAATCCCCTCCTTGTTTCCTCTCATGGTCAATGTCCTGCCCCTGGTTTTTCCCACCATGACCTCATTTTCCTTTCGTATGTCCTAAAACCACCTAAACCTCTTCCTAGAATTCTGCACATGCGTTGTTTCGCTCGAATAGATGTTGAAAGGCTGCGACATGATGCGTCGGAACTGGACTGGGGGGATCTTGCTAAGGCAACAACCGTAGACGATAAACTTTGCATATTTAACCAAACCGTCCTGGCTCTCTATGACAGACACGCGCCTGTTAAGAGAGTTAAACTTAGGCGTCCTCCTGCTCCATGGATGACGACAGCGGTTCGTATAGCAATGAAGCATCGGGATCGGGCCTTTCGGAAATATAGAACAGATCGCTGTGAAGTTAATAGAAACCTCTTCAAAACTGCAAGAAATCGGTGTAATCAGGTGATACGCAATGCCAAACGCCGCCACATTCTTGATAATATTGCTTCTTCTTCTCCTGCTGATACTTGGAAGTTCTTAGGAACTCTTGGTATCGGTAGGGCACGTCATGTGGATTTTCCTAAGACTATTGGCCTAGATGATATCAACCGTCACTTCACAACCACTGAACATTTGGATACACAAATGTTGTCTCAGACGGTGGATTTCATTTCTGGCCTACCTCGTCCAACCCAAGAAACCTTTTGCTTTTCTCCAGCCACTTTGGGTGAAATCAAAAAGATTATCCTGTCTATTAAATCCAAAGCAGTGGGCCATGACGACATCAGTCGTCGTATGGTCACCCTGATCCTTGACTATCTTCTCTCGCCGATTACTCACTTAGTAAACTTTTCTCTCAATTCCGGAAAATTCCCATCCCTGTGGCGTATGGCCTATGTCCGTCCACTTCCTAAAATCTCAAATCCTTCCCTACCTAATCATTTTCGTCCTATTTCTATTCTCCCTTTCTTGTCTAAAGTACTTGAGGCCTGTGTACATAAGCAGTTTTCTGGGTTTGTTCACCGACATAGCCTCGTAAGCTCTTTCCAATCTGGATTTAGACCTGGGCACAGTACAACATCCGCTCTTTTAAAAGTGACTGGCGACATTAGAGAAGCAATGGAAGATACAAAGGTTTCTGTTTTGGTATTGATTGATTTCTCCAATGCCTTTAATGCCGTCAGTCACGATATACTCCTATCTATCCTTTCCCATCTTATGGTTTCACCCAAGGCGTTGGAATGGTTCTCATCTTATCTTCGGGGACGCCGGCAGTCGGTTCGCGTTGATGAGAATTCGTCGAGTTGGCGTGATCTGGGTGCTGGAGTTCCACAGGGCGGTATTCTTTCTCCATTGTTATTTTCCATCTTCATAAATTTTATAACTCACTATCTTCGGTGTTCGTATCATCTTTACGCCGATGATCTTCAGTTGTATACAGCTGTGCGGGTGGAAGGTTTATCAGACGCTATAGAAGATATAAACCGGGATCTGGAGGCTATCAGTAGCTGGTCTGATAGGTTTGGGGTGTCTGTAAACCCCTCAAAATGTCAGGCCATTGTTATTGGTAGCTCACGCATGATGAGTAGAGTGGCGGTCAGCTCTTTGCCTCCTATTGTTTTCAATGGTACCGTTATCCCCATTAGCCCTTGCGTAAAGGACCTCGGTTTGCATCTTGACTCGACCCTGGGCTGGCAAAGCCAAGTTTCCAGTGTATGTCAAAAAGTCAACGGGACCTTACGGTGTCTGTATCGTCTGAGGAACTTTCTACCCGCAAAGACGAAGACAATGCTTGTGCAGTCTTTGATTTTCCCTATTATTGACTATGGTGACGTGTGTTACTTTGACCTGAACGCGGTCTTACTAGACAAGCTTGATAGACTCCTTAACAATTGCATCCGGTTCATATTTAATCTGAGGAAATATGATCATGTGTCGAACTTCAGGTCTGAGCTCAAATGGTTGCCTATTCGCCAGAGAAGAAGTTTGCGCGCTCTGACTACACTTTTCTCTCTACTCAACTCTCCCTCGCCTCCATCCTATCTCATATCTCGCTTTCAGTTTCTAGGTTCTTCACACGCAAAGAATCTGCGTTCCTCTAATAATCTTCTACTGCTCTGTCCTTCTCATACTTCTGATTTTGTCCATTCTTCTTTCTATATACAGTCCATTCTTCTGTGGAATGCGCTTCCTTTCGAAATCAGGGCGGCCGAAAGTCGGTATGCATTTAAGCGGAAGTTGCGGAATTATTTTCTCCACTAATAGCTGAATCATCTCAATAACTTCTTTCGTTACTTTATATTTATATATTTATGTATATATATATTTATTTTTTATTAATTATATATGTATGTTTATTTGAACTTTAAGTATCTATACTTTGTACTCATGTTTTCTGAAAACATGTTTCTTGTTATGCACCTACCACATTGTCTCTTCACCACCCTAGGTTGACTGGTAGAGAATGCCTAAGGCATTAAGTCCGCCTTTGTACGTTGTGTTGCATGAAGATTAAATAAATAAATAAATAAATTCTGATCCCGATTTCCGGCCACCGTAGGCGTGGACTCGCGGACGGCGGGCAATGGGTAGCCCGCTGTCCGTCCGTCCGGTAACAGACCGGTCCGAGCCTAAGTCGTTTACGGCGCGCACTGTTCCCGTACCCTGTACCTACCATAAAAGAAAGAGAAGTTTACTGAAAAGTTTGACTCCATACATTTGCTGCCAAATCAGTAGAATCTGTTAAACACGCATTCTAATTGAAAATAAAGTGACTGTATTTTGTATCAAAAACGAATTGTTATGTCCGTCGTAATGTTAAAGTTTGAGAGGAAATTAACAGCAAAATATGTGCTTGTGACGTTGCTTGGATGAACGTACGAGTCTTGATAATTATACTCCTTACCAATGGTCATTCGCCAACCTTTAACTTAATTTATATATTTTGGGCTGGAGGATGACCGGTTGGTTTTAACTCAATTTATGCACTTGGACTTGGTCATCCTACAGCCTTTAATTCAGTTTATGTACTTAGGGTTGGTTATCCTTCAGCCTTAAGTCAATTTATGTATTTGGAGGATGACCATCCTCCAGCTCTCAATTCAATATATGTACTTGGGTTGGTCATCCTCTAGCCGTTAATCCGATTTATGTACTTGAGTTGGCGCGGCATGATTTGTATGTAACAGTAATATGATTAATGCCATAATTTGACTCTTTCGTTCTGAATTGAACATATTGACTACAAATTTTTTATAACCCCTATATCTGTCAGTAGAAATATTTATTATTAAGTCATTATCTACTATATATTATGAAGAAACATTAAATTCAACAACTTTATAAAATACAAATTAAAACTATATATACACTTAAACCTACTCCTAACTAAAAAATGGCGTCATAGAACTCACTCGTCAGTAGATAGGTGAAAATTGTCAGTCATTGAAAGCCACCGGGGTTGCGTTACCAGATGAAAAAACTGAGAAGTCAGGAAGAACATAAGGGAGCCTTTGCCCAGCAGTAGAACACAATTTAGGATAACTAAAAAACTATTACCTGTTCTAGCCGTACTTTTACTAAATAGGTGTGTTTGCATTTCTTTTTATAGAGCTGATGCCTGAAGTCGCAAAGACATCGTGCGGAAAATGTACAGAGAAACAAAAGGTAATTGTAGCCAAGGCTATAAAAGCTATTAAGGCGAAGATGGCCACTGAATACGAGATTCTGAGGACCAAGATAGATCCTGAAAACAAGCACGACGAAGACCTCAAGAAGTTCATTGAGAAATATTCACCTTAAGATAAGCTAATAGCTAATAGGTTGACTATAATACAACAACTAAACAAAAAAAAATCAATAAATTCATAAACAAAGATCTTTAGGAGTGAGGGTAGAATGTGGAATCGTAACTGAATTGCTGCCATCTTGTATTTTGAATACAAGTTTCCATTTTTAAATAATGAGTAGGTTGAGTAGGTACTAAAAGCGCCCTCTGACAGATCTTTCTAGCACTGTGAACACATTTATATGTCATTTATATAATTACCCACTAACGCCCTGCAACCATTTTTCGAAATATATTCATAATTTCTTTAATTGATTTCATCAAAACATAAATTGGCATAAATCCGACTCACTGATTTTTATTTTTTAAAGTTGTTGTTTTAAATTCGTGTCAAGCTAACAAAATTATAAAAATGTTTAATAACTGTGTAATGTGGCTGTTTAAATAATATTTTAATATAGTTTTTGCTTAATATTTTGTTTTAATTTGACTGGTGGTGAATTACTTTTTCATTCATTTTTTTTCCCAAACCTTTAATTACTCCTGTATCGTGAGTAGAGATGGATTTCTACTCGGTTGCAAGTCTTACAGTATGATAAGCTACGGGCAACAGCAAGTCCGACTACCCAAGGTGTCGAATGCCCAGAGGACATGGTGGAGGTGTGCCCCACTTGGGAAGAGCATCGCCGTGTCCTTGTGGGGGCGATCGGCGGTGGCCTACCGCATCAGGCAACGGCGTTCAGCGCCGCAGCCGCCGCCGTAATTCCGACCCCAATTTCCGGCCACCGTAGGCGCGGGCTTGCGGACGGCGGGCCATGGGCCCAAGTCGTTTACGGCGCGCACTGTTCCCGCGCGCCTCAAGGAGTTGTCAGCAAACTGTAGGGGCCCAGTAGGGTCGAAGCCTAATCTGGGGCTCTGGGGAGGTATGAAAATGCATAACAGGGCCCTGGAATCAAGGCAAAGGGGGAACGTGGAGGTTTTTAGTCAGTAAGAGTCTGACACTATCTCCCGCTGCGCCCAAAGGCGGGGGATGTCACTGGATGATTTCACCTACTTTAAAAAAAAACCCAATATGTCGAATTCCTTGAAAAAAATATATTTAAGAATTTTTATTATTGTATTTGGGTATCTATTATATTGTTGCATTTTATTTATAATTCATTGATCACTCTTTTCTTTTCTGTTTTTTATTGCACCTGCCTCTATTTTCTCTGCATCACCCAAAGGTTGACTGGCAGAAAATGCCTAAGGCATTAAGTCCGCGTCTGTACATAATGTGCGAGAAGTTTAAATAAAAAATAAATAAAAATAAGAAAATTGGCAGATTGAGGAAAATGAAATTTCTCCACATAATACTCACTCTTAACCTTAAATTTACTCACAACACGTTAATTCCATTGTTGGAGATAAAATCTCCAATAATGACGGATCCCCAAACAAAATCTGATCCCCTATTTCAACCTCAAACCTTTTTTCGTGCCAAAAAGTACCAACTCTTTTTCCGAGGTCTACTCTATCTCTGTACCAAGTTTCATCAAAAGTGGTTCAGCGGTTTAGGCCTGAAAGCGTAACAGGCAGATAAAGTAATTTTCACGTTTATAATATAAGTAAGGACAATCTTTTTTTTTAATCTTAGGGAGTTATGTCACTAAATTGACTTCGTCGTTTCATCGTAGCCTAATTTTGAATTTTAACATATATTAAAATATTATAATATATTTTATATAAAATTCTTGCCTCGTCTGACGAAGGCTTAGCTATACTGTTGCAAATACCGAATGACAATCGTTGGTAGTTAAATAATCTATCTACATAAAAAATTGCCAGTCAAAAATGAACTAAAAATCAAGTGATTGAGTTCTACGACCCATTGCGTTCACCGTCGTCAGTCACCTTTACGCCAATTCAGCAAAAACCGTAAATATGTCAAGATAGCTTCACTATCATTACTTTTCCAAGCTCAAAAAATTGCAAAAATATTCATGGAATATTCCAAATCAACGACAGACACTTAATATTTATTAGTTATTGTTTCGGCTAGTTGATATTGTGGCAATATAAGGCTATATCTTTCATTTATTATAGTAAGTAAATAATTGCTGTTTATAAAAAAAAAAAAAACATAATTAATTTTCTCAGCAATCATTGTTAGTGAACGAACTCAAGTAGATGGTTGGATTTGTATCTGAAATCAAAAAAAGAAAAAAAGAAAATTAAGTAATTTGAAGCCGCTGATAGCAGCCAGTATTATTATTGATATTTATAAACTGACAGAATCTCTATCTCTATTTGGCACAAAGACGCAACAAATGCCACACTACAAAAAAAAAAAAAAAATACCATCTCCCTTCATTCAGCCATCCAAAGGTTTTAAGTAAAATATTGCCCTGTACGATAAGAACTCCCATTGCAAATAAGTTTTTTTATTTTTTTTTATTTGTTAGGTTCGCGCTTGACGGCTATCTCACCTGATGGAAAGCGACGATGCGGTCGACGATGGAGCGCGCTTACCTAGAAAAATACCTATTCACCCTTGACTTAAAGATTCCCGGGTTGTAGCCATCAGGAAACACAGTGAAACCTGGCTAACTGAGACTTTAACAGAGGTGAGAATGTTGGTTATTTCAGTTATGGAGTTGCGTTTTTTAGAAGTAACTAGTCAGAGAAGTAAAAAATTATTGTTATCCCAGTTATAGAGGTAATTCAGTGTTAGGACCTCAGCATGAGTTCCAGCTATGGAGGATTCTTACTTGTCCAGGGAGTTTCATTAAATACAGGTTGTTCATAAGGTGGGCAATCAAAAATAAAGTAAACTAGCTTTTGCCCGCGGCTTCGCTCCTGCTCTACCCTACTCTACCCTACCCTACCCAACTCTACCCTACTTTACCCTACCTAGAAACTTTCTCCTGATAATAACGAACACAACTAAAACTGAATTAGCGAAATCGGTCCAGCTGTTCTCGAAATTTGCGCTTAGCAACACATTCAGCGATTAATTTTTATATTATAGACTAGCCTTTGCCCGCGGCTTCGCTCCCGCTCTACCCTACTCTACTCTACCCTGCTCTAACACACTCCTAAAAAAAAAACCCACTTCTACCTACTGATCGTGCGAGACCTGTCCGCCGCACCCCGTGAGCTTCTGAGTGCTGCATGTGATGTTTTTATTCAGCTGCTGGGAGGAACTCGCCGACTTCGCATCTACTGAATCTTTTCTACGTTATATTTATGTTTCAATGCTAATTGTATCGGACTCTTTTCTACGTTATATTTGTGATTTGTGCTTCAGTGCTAATTGTATCGCGGAAATGGATAAACTCCTCCAAACACAGTATTTATTTATTTTTTCGTGAATATTGCTGATATTTTAATAGCCGTTCTTGAGTTATTAATAGTGTAACTAACACGACTTTGTTTTATTTATGAAAAAATCGCATTTATTCTTGGTTGTCAATCGTGAAATGGCTGACCGAATTATTGAATGTTTGACCGAACGATTGAATCATTGACCGAATGAAAGACTGATTGGGACAAATATACACACAGTCGAATACATGACAGTTGCTGTCATGTATTCGACAGCTGCTGTCATTTGTCTGCGGATTCGAAAATTATCCCAAGGGAACATAATCCCAAGATAAAAAGTACCCCATGCGTTATTCTGTGATATAGTCTACCTGTGTACCAAGTTTCATCGAAATCTGTTTAGTGGTTTTTGCGTGAAAGTGGAACAAACATCCATACAAATGTATCCATACACACAAACTTTTGCATTTATAATATTAGTTAGGATAGACTAGAAAATATGACGCAATTTTTAGCTCATCTGAAATTTATATTTTGTTATTATATTTTATCAATCTCTTTTTTGAGATAAGTATGTCATATGTGTCGTAAATGAGCGACATATTTCTCCCAAGTTACTCGTATATATATTTTATCATGATTCTGACAACGTAGTACACTTTATTAGAGAGTCGGGTTTCAATCAGGAAACCCCAAAAGTTTACACGTTAACAGTTATGAACACGTTCGAGTTCGCTATACCATCTGTCACTGGCGC
The DNA here is from genome assembly GCA_958295575.1 of Leucania comma. NCBI lineage: Eukaryota > Metazoa > Arthropoda > Insecta > Lepidoptera > Noctuidae > Leucania > Leucania comma. The sequence continues at coordinate 10,433,773 of OY282480.1, read as the reverse complement.
CATTTTGTTTCAATTGGCCCTTTGTGATCAATATTTAATTATACAAGTTGTGATCTAAGATCCGATAGAAGAAGTACCTTCCCTCATCGGTTATTTGATTAGGATAAATATTTTATGCTAGATGATGCTTTTATTGATACATTGCGAGTAGGTTGCCTATCTAAATCTGGTGCCAAAGATGTGAAACAATTAAATTAGTCAATAATTTTTTTTCATCAACTACCCTGATTGGTTATTTAAGAAAGTCGAGCATCAGCTGAAAGAATGCGCTCCGAGGAACTCAAAAAGTATAAGTTGCCTAATTTTCCTTGGGGCAAATATAGGAGTTGCCTCGTTTGAAGAGGTAGATAAATGGTCGTAATATACTCTCATCTGTTATTTAATAGAATTATATATCAAATGAAAGGTAATTTTATTCCTAATCCAACCGTATAAGGTTGCCTTCCCAAAAATGGTGTGAATGAATAGTTGCCTACATTTAAGATTTAAAATTTTCTGGGCTAGTTCTGGTATTACAAATATATTTCCTCATCGGTAATTAAATGATAATAAGATTATACGCCAGATAAAGCATATATCGATATATCGCAAGTAGATTGCTTAGCTAAATCACATACCAATGATGTTAAACAATAAAATTTGTTATTAATTATTTTTTATCTACTTCCCTGACTTGCCGTTTAAGAAAGTCGTGCATCAGCTGAAAGAATGTGCTCTAAAGAACTGGAAAAATATAAGTTGCCTACTTTTCCTCGGGGCAACTATGAGGGTTGTCTCGTATAAACAGGTAAATAAAGGTTCACATGATACTCTCATCTGTTATTTCATTGAATCGAGTATCAAATGAAAGGCTATTTTATTCCTAGCCCTATTAAGTTGCCACAAATACAATTTAAGTTTTCATTAAATTCCACGGCCTTTAAAACATGGTCCATGTTTGCTGTAAACAAGAAATAATCACCACCACAGTAGTATTTGATTAATTTAGCTGGCGAATATTCGAATTTCTAAAACTAACCCTAGTTTAAAAGTAATGATTTCCTATTTAAAGATAGATTATGTTTTTAATTATCTGTATTCAAGGAAAAATCTTTTTTCCTTAAAAAATATTGAAATTATTATGTTTTTAATTAAATTTATTCAAGGAAATTAATATTTTTTTATTACTTACTTTTATCTAGCAAATATAATCTTTACTATCATTTAATTACAGATGACTGAATATATTTCTATGACCAGAACTAGCCCAGAAAATTTTACATATTAAATCTAGGTAACCATGAATTTACACCATTTTTGGTGAGGCAACTTATGGGTTGGATTAGGAATAAAATAGCCTTTCATTTGATATACGATTCAATGAAATAACAGATGACAGTACAATGTGAACCTTTAGTAACCTGTTTATACAAGGCAATCCCCATAGTTGCACCGAGAAAAAGCAGGCAACTTATATTTTTCCAGTTCCTTAGGGCATATTCTTTCAGCTGATGCTCTACTTTCTTAAACAACAACTCAGGGAAGTTGATAAAAGATATTTAATACCAGATTTTACTGTTTAACATCATTAGCATTTTATTTAACTAAGTAATCTACTCGCGATGTATATATATATTATCTAGCATATAATCTTTACTGTCATTTAATTACAGATGAAGGAATATATTTCTATGACCAGAACTAGCCCAGAAAATTTTACATATTAAATCTAGGCAACCATGAATTCACACCATTTTTGGTGAGGCAACTTAATAGGGCTGGGTTAGGAATAAAATAGCCTTTCATTTGATACTCGATTCAATGAAATAACAGATGAGAGTATCATGTGAACCTTTATTTACCTGTTTATACGAGACAACCCTCATAGTTGCCCCGAGGAAAAGTAGGCAACTTATGTTTTTCCAGTTCTTTAGAGCACATTCTTTCAGCTGATGCACGACTTTCTTAAACGACAAGTCAGGGAAGTAGATAAAAAATAATTAATAACAAATTTTATTGTTTAACATCATTGGCTGGCCTGTTGGTCTAGTGGTTAGTAGCCCTGACTGCTATGCCGGAGGTCGTGGCTTCGATTCCCACCCAGGACAAATGTTTGTGTGATGAGCACGATCATTTGTTCTGTGTCTGGGTGTAATTTATCTATAATATGTATGTATTTAGTAATATATAAGTATGTCTATCAGTTGTCTAGTACCCATAACACAAACTCTGCTTAGCTTGGGACTAGACGACTTTGTGTGATAGTATGTGTGATATTATTATATTATATTATTATTATTGGATTCAGCTAAGCAATCTACTCGCGATATATCGATATATGCTTTATCTGGCGTATAATCTTATTATCATTTAATTACAGATGAGGAAATATATTTTTAATACCAGAACTAGCCCAGAAAATTTTAAATCTTAAATGTAGGCAACTATTCATTCACACCATTTTTGGGAAGGCAACCTAATACGGTTGGATTAGGAATAAAATTACCTTGCATTTGATATATAATTTGATTAAATAACAGATGAGAGTATATTACGACCATTTATCTACCTCTTCAAACGAGGCAACTCCTATATTTGCCCCAAGGAAAATTAGGCAACTTATACTTTTTGAGTTCCTCGGAGCGCATTCTTTCAGCTGATGCTCGACTTTCTTAAATAACCAATCAGGGTAGTTGATGAAAAAAAAATATTGACTAATTTAATTGTTTCACATCTTTGGCACCAGATTGTTTTTTTTTTTTTTTTTTTTTTTTTTTTTTAGATAGGCAACCTACTCGCAATGTATCAATAAAAGCATCATCTTGCATATAATATTTATCCTAATCAAATAACCGATGAGGGAAGGTGCTTCTTCTATTGGATCTCGTACTATTGTTGTCGAGTAGGTATTATACACCGTTAAAAAGGAAACCGTACGAAAGGAGTTTTAGAAAAAAGTACTTTATTTTTTGATTTTATCTTTAGAAATCGATAGTGTTTCACGTACCAGATCGACCCTCCACGGGATTAAAACGATCAAAATTTTACGTGAAAGTCTGTAGTTAATGTTTGATATATGGGTGGGTCGCTTATATAAGGAGATTTTTTATTTTTATTTAATCATCTTATAATAGTAAAATTATGTAGCCGTAAATCTAAACAAACAATAATTGCTATTTAAAAGTTACTTAAAAGTCATATCTCCCTGTCTTTAACCCGCGCTGACTTGAAGGTTTGGGAATTATCAGAAAAAAAAACCTATTACAAAAATAACTCATGACTCATGACTTCAACGCGTTAAAGTAAACCAATTATTATGTATTTTAATTCGGTCGCAAAATCTTGTTTACTCTCAAATTGATGCATGAGTTTTTTGGATGAACTTTTGGCTTTTGTTTTCTTCGTTGATTTCCTATAATCGCATGTTGACATATATATAATCAATCAGGACTGAACGGATTTATATGAAAGAGTATACACGTAAACGATTGCAGTGCACGTGACAATACGCGCAGAGTAAATTTTTCCGTATAGCATAGACGCGCACAGCAAACAAATATAAATAAGTACTCAAATTATTTATTTAAAATACTATGCACTAATAAACAGTGTGCAAAGGCGGATTTAATGCCTTAGGCATTTTCAACCAGTCGACCTTAGGGTGGCGCAGAGACATAACATGGCAGGTGCAACTTAAAAGAAGACAGACAGAAAGGACAAAAGAACACTATTAAATATATACTTAGATACATACATACAAATGAAGAATGATATTGTGAAAAAAAGAATACAACAAATCAAGAGTGTGATGATTCTACCAACTTCTTACGAACGTGATCCCGTGCTTTTACTTTAAAGGAGTAGTTTATTATTATTGAGCCTCTAAAAGAACGTAGTTCATAGAGCGCTTGTTTGAGAAATAATCTATACTTATAATAAATCTGTAGAAGTAAAAATTCTGTACATTGATAATATCAAAAAAATAAATGGCTGGGGTGTTACTAGACCGATTCCGAACCCAAAAATGTGATTAAAAAAATTTTTGTCTGTCTGTCTGTCTGTTTGTTCAGGCATCACGCAAAAACTACCGGTTCGATTACGATAAAACTTGGTATAATTATTCTTTAATATCCTGGGCACCACACTGGGTACTTTTTATCCCGGAAAAGTATATATAATAAACTTAATTTTGCGGTTTGATCCCTAGACCCGATTACTGTACCAACCGAAAATAATAAGTTTGTCGTTACGTCACCCGTTTCTATCGTAATTAGGAACAAAGGGCCCGTACCGGGACAGAAGTATTAATACTGGTATGCTCGATAGATAACGTTCTACACAAATAGCACATTGCACAAAAAACTCATTGATAAGTTTCGTCGTCCACGCGAACGAAGTCGCAGGCACAGCTAGTATTGAATAAATGACAAAAGTATAGAAAAAAAGCCAAGCAAAGCCAGTCGTACTCGCGCACTGAGGGTTCTGTTCAAACTTACCTATGAAAACAGTTCAATTCCCGAATTTAGTTACGCAGATTTTTCCGAATCGCAAAAAAGGTTTTTGTTTTGTGACTTAACTACAAAATTACAGTTTTCAGACATTTCCTATATTTGAGCTTTAAGACCTCGCTGTATGCTAAATTTCAGAATTCTAGATCAACAGAAAGTACGCTATGAATTATGATTCCCTTGAGAGTGTGGAAATACGTTTTTTGCGATATTGCGATAAACGTCCGTATATTTTTTCCATTAACTTAGAAATTTTATTTTTTCACATTTTCAGGAGACTACAGATCTGAGTATATAGTTTTAATTTCAACTCGATACCTCCACGCGTTCTCAAGATAAAACAGTCTTGACAGACAGACAGACAGATGGAGAACAATGTGATCCTGTAAGGGTTCCGTTATTTCCTTTTGAGGTACGAAACTCTAAAAAACGACAAAAAAAGACAAAACGCTCTCGGTTTGTGCAATAATTGCTGTGACTTACAATATTATTTATCATATAAATATCCTTGATTAAAAAATATGGAACTGTACAAATGCATTTAAAAATGGTCGGAATCGGAAACTGTTTTTTTTTGTGTGTGATTTGCGAAAAACGCCTCTTAACTTTTTTTTACAGGATGTATTTTGGAGAGTGTGCGCGGGATTTACATGACATAATTCCGCCATCTCAATTCCGCCATCGGACAACCCGAATATCCACCCTTATGTTGTTACCGGGGTCATGGGTTTATTTCCGAAAGGAATACCCGGCCCCGGCACGATAGGCTACGAAGGAACGGGGTAGGTTTTTAGTCAGTAAGAGTCTGACACTACTTCCCGCTCCGCCCAAGAGCGGGATTTGTCATTGGATGATTTTACCTACCACAAAAAAAAAACCCTTATGTTGTTGAAACTTCTACGGTACGGACTAAGCGTTTTGCCTCGTCGTTTATACCGCGTACATCGAGAGACTGGAACAGTTTTCCTGCTGCGGTCTTCCCGTCCGATTATAATTTAGGTGTCTTCAAGGCTAGAATGAGTAGGCTCTTAATAAACTAGTGCGCCTCACTATCAACGATTGCATCACTGCTTAACATCAGGTGGGATTACAGTCAAGCACTAGTTTATATCAATAAAAAAAAAAACAAAATGACAACCCTCCTATTTTGAAAGACGACATAGTCATGACATAGGTTCCCATAGTACTTCCACCTAATTTTCGAATTTCATGCGGTCAGTTCCGTTGATTAAAGATACTATTAAAATTATCTGTTTTCTCACTCGGTCACGAAGGGATGAAGTTTTGGGTTCAATCTGTCTGTTTGTTTTTGACGATACTATTTGGATAGTTTAATTTGTGTTTAGGCATTAGTTCATAGAACTTTATATGCGATGTTTTAGACTGTAAAGTCTTTGGAGCAAAGTTATATTATTTTGCAGAGACGGTCTTCCCGTCCGATTATAATTTAGGCACACCTAGGTAGACCACCACCATACCTAGGTTAGGTAGACTTCAAGGCTAGAGTGAATAGGCTCTTAGTAAACTTCACCATCAACGATTTACTGGGGCCCAAAGGTTATGTGAGACTGTCACCACGGGCCCCAGGATAAAGGCAAGGAATGGAAAGGTAGGTTTTTAGTCAGTAAAAGTCTGACACTATTTCCCGCCTCACCCAAGGGCGGGATTTGTCATTGGATGATTTTACCTACGTTAAAAAAAAAAAAAAAACCATCAACGATTAGAAATGGCGAGAGCGACTGTCGCAACCCCGTGCTGGGCACGCCACGATCGAGGCGGTCAGGCCCCTCTTTGAGGCGTGGCTGGAAAGGCCCCACGGCGTCGTCACCTTCCGTTTGGCGCAGGTGCTGACCGAACACGGCAAGTTCGGTCCGTACCTGTACAAGATTCGTGCGGAAACGACGCCCGGGTGTCGCCACTGTGCGGACCGCCCGGTGGACACGGTGGAGCACACAGTCGAGGTGTGCCCCGCTTGGGAAGAGCATCGCCGTGTCCTCGTGGGGGCCTACTGGGGCCAAAGGTTATGTGAGAATGTCACCACAGGCCCCGGGACAAAGGCAAGGAACGGAAAGGTAGGTTTTTAGTCAGTAAAAGTCTGACACTATTTCCCGCCCCACCCAAGGGCGGGATTTGTCATTGGATGATTTTACCTACCAAAAAAAAAAAAAAAACCATCAACGATTACATTATTGCTTACCATCAGGTGAGATCGCAATCAAGCTCTTGTTTATATCAATTAAAATAAAAAAAATCCTGTATTCGAAAAATATAAAATACTGACATAGGCAACATTCTCGTAGCTTTTAAATGAAAAAGAAACGGCAAACCGTATCTTTTTTTTGAATCCATGTTTTTTAGCAATGTTACTGTCGTCTGCATATTCAAAAGGGCTTTAAGAAGATCATTTAGGTATGTGAAGCAAATTCAAAATTACTGAGAACATTAACATTCCACTAATTAGACGAAGACCTAGAGGCAGATAGCGAGGTATGTTGGACTAATACGTAAAAAAAGAATTAAGGAGCCTCCTTTCATTCCTTTCATTTTATCGATCTCGCTGACTAATAATTGTCCTGCCATAGGCTCATAATACATAGAAGAATATGCCCTCTAACAAATATTCCCGCGTCATAATGTGTTTGTCGTTAACTAATACAAGCAACGCCCGATAGGGTCGCCGCAAACGGGCAACTGACCACAACCACAAAACGCCCCCACTGGTATATTTCTTGTAGTTTCCATACATTTTAAATAGACTCACCACACGCTAAGAATCTTCGCGGCTCGCTTCTTGTGGCCCGCATCAGCCACTAAACGACGTCATAAAACGCCGCCATACTCCATCACCGCCATGTTCTCGTGAGGGCAATCAGCGGCAATGACTTCTCGCGCTAGTCCCTGGTACAGGCCAAGATCTGGAGCGAGGAGAATTGGCAGGCGATCACATCCTTCTGTGAAGCAGTTATGTTAGTTTCTTCACGTCCCAGGCACCGAGATCACGACCTCGATTTCCAGCCACCGTCGCGTCGAGTAGCGCGATATGCGCCATGTTTTGATACAAATAAACTTTTTTCTTTCTTTTTTTTCTTTTTCTTTAGGAGTGGGTTTTAGCCAGTAAAAGTCTGACACGCCCTTCCACTCCATCAGAGTCCAATATGATACGGTGGGCTTGGGTAAAAAAGAAAGTAGCAGCCATCGGAAACAAGTGGCCGTCGCTCTTCAGCTGCTTTTGTGGCCGTTTCTAGTTTCTCATGGTTGCGTTTGTGGCTGTCGCGTATGTGTAGCCCGTGTGCGGCCCATGTAATATTCCAATACCCTTTGGAAAGTTCTTGACATCTCTTTTGACACGTATTTATCTCCAAGGCAACGATAACTACATCTATTGACACTGAAACTGGCACTTGTTTTGATCTTTACCACTACGCATTTGTTTCTTATTTTTGTGAAATGTGAGAGGGGTCTATGCCCAACAATGGACGTCTTTCAACTGAAATGATATTATTTATTTCTCATTTGTGTATCAAGTCAGAAGCCTCAATGTTGTTTAAGAAACTTCATATATATGAAGCGCAAACTTTCGTCCTTTACTTTGCCTAATAGAAAGCCATTGAAGGTCTACGATGCTTTAAAGGCTAGACTGGGATGGATATTTCGCAACATGTGATTTGGAGTTTGAATTAAGGATTGGATTTAGAGGAGCTCGTGGTTTAAGGTTAAGCAATGTCTTTTATGGCCTGTCTGTGAAGGGGTGTCCTTTTTTAAACTTTAGCGCAGGCTATAAGAATTACTCGTGTATTTTAAATTACTGAAGTTTTTCCGAAAGACCGTTAAGCTTTTGGTTCAAGTTATCATCCTTGGGTGTCTTCAAAATAGCCGCTAAGTGACAGCGCGAAAAACGCGACGGCAGCGCGACTGGTGCGCTACACCCGCACTGTGGTCGCGCGTTTTTCAGCGCGTCCACAGCGCTATAGCCACAAAGAGCCGCGCTGCAGTTGCGCGCAAAGTGTTGCGGCTAATTTGGCGCCCTTTGACTGTGCTGACAGATAGACCGAAGCAAGAAAATCTAACGTCAAGCGGTACCATATTAAACAACACAGTAACTGGATTGTGGAGGCTATAATAGGCAATCAGTTCATGTAAAATATTGGTACCCAGCTACACTGTATGGTTGGAAGCGGCCTCAAACGTGTTAAGAAAAGTCTGGGCTGATTGATAAATTTTCGATAGGCTCTGCATAAATTTTAATGTAAAGTTTTTAGTATGAAAAATGAACCATAAATAATGTCTAGGTAAATGAAAAAAAAACACAAAGGTCGAACAAAGAAAACTGTAATATAGAGTCAGAAGTTCCTCCAAAGTTATTTCATCCTGAAAGGAATTTCATGCTTTACTTTGCCTACATTGAAAATAAGTACCTAGGTGTGATGTACTCGTAAGTAGACACATTCGAGTTGTTTGAGCTTTTTTTCTTCTGAACGTGAAGAAAACCTTATTCGGTAAAGTAAGTAAAAAACAGTTTCAAAATACAGTTAGGTTGCGCCGAAACCATTAAAATCTGTGCCAGGGTTGTTATGGTTATAAAATATTAGATCTGGGTATAGGAATAATATTATACAGATTTCGGAAGCGGTGTAAACTAGCGGATAATCCGAAATTATTTCTGTAAATGAAATTATTAATAATATTTATTTATCTCAGGACCTTGAGTTTCTGGACCTTTAGAAGGCGTACGACGGGCCGAAGCTAACTCGCAGAGGCCCTTTGGACACTTCATGGAACGTGATACCAACCGACCACTATCGCTGTACGCGCCATGCCTGTGCCCCGGTAATCCCCAGTTGGTGAAAAACTATTGTGATATATGCAAAAGAAAGACTAAAGGGCGAAGCCTTAAGTGGACTGGTTACCAAGAAGTATATTAAGACTATGGCCCCTGCCTGAACAATAATATTAATATTATTGTTTTACATATGTCACAATAGTTTTCACCAACTCGGGTTTGTCCTTGGCTGCAATAGCATAGCGCGTACAGGAATAGTCGTCGGTTAGTCTCACGTTCCATTAAAAGTGTCTAGGTCTGTAGGGGCCTCTGCAGGTTGGCTTCGGCTTCTCGTATGAGGTCCAGAACCTCAGGACCCTGAGGTAAATAAATGCATAAAATAATAATATTTCTCAACTTTTATGTACCACCGCTTTTAAGCAGAGCTTGTGGTATAAGTACGAGACAAATGATAAGTATACTTATATTTTTCCAAACACAAACATATTATAGATAAATTAAACCCAGACACAGAACTAGTGATCCTGCTCATCACACTTACATGTGGACCTCCGGTGTAGCAGTCAGGGCCACTAACCACTAAACTAACAGGCCTGTCGTAATTATTTCGTATTATCCGCAAGTTTCTGATACTTTCGGTTACGCATATTAGAATTATAAAAGTAAAATACAAATGGAAATATTTGACTTTTATTTCTGGTCCATTATTACAGTCATGTGCGAGTGACATATTTCAACTGTGTTTTGTTTTTTTTTCTCCGATCAAGATAAAACAAACAAAACACAACCGTAATCTGTCACTCAGACTCTGCTTTAATTCAAAACTTTTCGAAACTTTTATATAGCGTTTAGACATTAACTACCAATAGACAAAATCGCGAACAAAATCGTAATCCGAGACTTGCTACCTAGGGGTAGTAAGTCGCTCAGTCTAGTGAGGACAACTGGACCTTCACCACTTAAGTTTATTTTCGTCAATATTTTTCGTATTTACTCTGTAATGAATTAGAATTCAATAATATTCGCAAATAGTTCTAGAAAATAGCGGACCCATTCTAGAAATGGAGACTTAGGGAATTGAGAGCACATACCTATATTACATTGCAGATTACTCCAATCTACTGACTAGACGGCTGAATTTCTAGAATGGGTCCCGACTGCTACAATTTATCTAGTATTTAAATTATTATATAGTTAAGTGCAATCGGGTGCAACGACTTCTTGTTTTATTTTAGGGCTTTTTCATGAATACTCAGAAAAGCAGTCAGGATTTTTAGTTTTTTAAATTACTGTTTCTTATTTTTTTAGTTTTATTTTATTACCATATCACTTTTACAGTAATTACAAATCTAACGACACCTCGCAAACTAAAATCCATCGAGCCGTTCAGGCGGCAGAGCGTGCTAAAAATTTGAATTTGGCGCCAAAACTCCGCCATCTTGTTTTTTTTTTATTTTGATATACCCAGTGTCACTCTCACAGCAAATACGAATCTAACGACATCTCTCAAGCCAAAATTCATCGAGCCGTTCAGGCTGCAGAGCGTGCCAAACAATTATACATACATACATACATACATACTCTTGAAAAACATAACCCTCCTTCTGGCGCAGTCGGGTAAAAATAAAATAAAAATAATCATCACTGACAAATTCGAGAAAGAAAGAAAAACAAAAATAAAAAGGAGAATTTGAAAAAAAATATTACATATTACTACAATTTATTATAGTCAGTACTGGAGCAGGTCAATCCCAAGCCGATTTGTCTTCAAGATACTCCTTTACAGTATAAAAAGTCTTCTGGCAAAGTTTTCGCTTCACAAATAATTTGAATTTATTCAGGCTAAGTTCTTGAATGTGACTAAATTTATGTTTATTCCTAGTATTGACGTTATGGCTATCACTTATTTTTTAAACATGTTTTTGTTTTTATGAACATATAAAATATTATCATAGATATACTGAGAAGGTACAGTCAATATATTAATGATTTTAAATTAGTCTCTAAGGGAGTATCTGGGACTTAATTTATACATTGAACGAATAGGTCTTTTCTGCAAAACAAAGATTGTCTGAATATCGGCGGCATTTCCCCACAATAGAATGCCGTATGACATGACACTGTGAAAAAAACTGAAGTAAACTAAACGGGCTGTCTCTAAGTCAGTTAAATTTCGAATTTTCTGACAGCGTATGCTGCAGAACTAAGCTTTTTAGACAATTTACCTACATGAGGGCCCCACTGAAGCTTAGAATCTAGAGTTATGCCCAAAAACACTGTAGTATCTTCAGGACTCAACTCTTTACCTTTTATTTGTACACTAGTCTCTACTTGCCTAACATGGGGCATCGTAAACTTAATACATTTAGTTTTTTTTTCATTAAGTAGCAAGTTAATGACATTAAACCAGTGTACTATTTTAGAAAGAGCAATATTTATGTCGTCAGTAACCGACTGCTGACGTTTAAGCCTAAACAAAAGTGACGTGTCGTTTGCAAACAACACTACATCATGGTCATCCTTTATCAGGTAAGGTAAATCATTTATATAAATTAGAAATAAAAATGGGCCAAGAATTGAGACCTGAGGGACACCCATCTTTACCACAGACCCGGGTGACCTTTTCCCGTTTACGAAAACTCTCTGAATCCTATCACTCAGATAAGAAATAAGAAGATCCAGAGAGGAGTTGCGGATCCCGTAATGGTAGAGTTTCCTGATAAGAGTTTCATTTAGAAGTGAAAGAAGATTGTGTGGATATTATAAAACAACGCAAGTGTGTATCTACAGACGCGCCGGTGTCATGCGTATGAATCAATACAAACGCGATGCTAACGCACGTGTGTAACCATCGATAACAAAGTACTCTGTAGGGTAAAAGCGCCGTAGACGCGCGTTTCTAAATCGCGTGTGAACTGCGTGTTTAAAAAACTTGGTGTGCATATGCCCTAAAAGTTACGCTGCTATAGAAAGAAGATAGACACACACTATCGGTCAAACTTATAACACACAACTTTTTGGGCTGGGGATTAAAAATGATTTATGAGTAAGTATTTTTTCAGCGTATCTTTTGTTTTTTGCTAAATTATTTCATTTCCTTTTTCCTCTGAAAACGGAACTTCCCTCGTAACAGGAAAATGCGTGGATGGATTCTTTTAGCAAATCATTTTGATTGAAGGTGATTCAATTTGGTACCTCGAAATAAGTTAGTAAGTAGCAAAACATTTCCATATTAATATAATTTTGCATTGTCGAGGTGTCTTTGGAGTTGTGCAGAGTCGTTAGTGATTTTATTTTTTATATTATTTCGCACCTAAAATACAGATGTAAAAGATTTTCTTGGTGTAAGAACAATAAAGTACCTATATATAAATAAATAAATTACGTTATGGATTTGTGAAAGACTTTCTTTTTAATCACACTATTTATTATAAAGGACTTAGGACTTTTTAACTCGGGAGTATCTAATGGGTCAATTTTCTGCCTTTATGTGGGCGAAGCCACTGGCAGCAGCTAGTTGTGACACAAAGGAGGATGCCAGAGTTTCTATGAAGTCTTGGCCCACCTTCAAGTGAAGTGTTATATTGTTGGATAGGTATTTCTGAGCTAAATAAAAGTTACTATGGCACTATGTTCCAAAACTTAGTCCGTTCTTAGTTATTCTCGGTTTAACATGTTAGTTTTGCAAATAACCAAGTATGAATAGTGCGCGACAAATAAGTCGAACCAAAATAGACGTCATTGCTATGGTTACGCACAACCTCCCACTTCGATTCAGACCCGAAAATCTGTTACTGCGCATTGAAGGTCGATCGCCATTTTGTTTCAACTTATATGCTGCATATAATTAAAACTTGGTTATTGGCAAAAACTTACATGTTAAACCGAGAATAACTCTGGTTGGACTAAGATTTGTAACTTAGTGCCATAGCAACTTTTATTCAGCTGAAAAATACCTACCCAACGATATAATACACACATAGCTAATTGAAAGGTGGGCCCAAAAATAGCAACGTCCTTTAAAAGGATATTTTTTTCTTGCAGACGGGAGTTCATTGTAATGTATCAAAGAGAACGAAATACTTCATTTCCATAACAAATTGGACAAAGGTCTAAAACAAAGCCAACAGTAAAAGTACCTAAACTTCAAAATAAAAATACAATTCCTAATATTATATTCAGGAATATATTAAGTATCAAATTAATATTTTCTATACTTATCTATATATAATTATGTCGTGGCCAGATCTTAGCATTGACCTGAAATTGATGAAATTGACGTGTAAAAGTGTTTTTTTTTTTATCATTTATTGATCACTTCATGATGTGATTGGTCATCATGAAATGGTGGCATTTCATAATATAGAACCTCGTCCGCTGGCCACATCATGATAATTGGGCAAGTTAAATCAATGTACACTCTGCGTTTATCGTTAACGATATGAGCGGCTAAGCACATGATTATTTCATTTTATGGCCAAAAATACCAAGGTTGCCGACATAACACGTAGAATCGCTAAACTAGAGTGGCAATGGGCAGGGTACATTGCTCGCAGAACAGATGGCCGGAAGACGCAGCGTTGGAAAGCATCCTACAAGGTGGACTGATGACCTGATAAAGGCTGCGGGAATCCGATGGATGCAAGACGCACAGGACCGTTCATTGTGGTGACAATTGTAGGAGGCCTATGTCCAATAGTGAACATCTTTGGGCTGAAATGATGATGTGAACCAAACATGGCTGATAATATCGTAAAATAGTTACATTATCCACCGTTAGAGGCGCTGATGTTGTTTTATTTATATTTAAATCATGGCGGCGGACAGTTATTCTTGTGGTTATTCCACTCATCCGCGAACAAAGCCAAAAGTTTGTTTAACCTCGAACATCGCCGCGAGCTACCTCCTCAACAATTTCGCCCGTTCCTTCTATGCAAATTCATAATTTTTTAAGGTATTCATGACCACTACATTTAGGTAACTGAATACTTAGAGCAAAAGGCCTCTCCTAAGTTAATTAGTCCAGAACTTCTAAAAATCAACAATGTTTTGTGAATTTTTATTTTTAACCGATATCGAAAAGGAGGAGGTTCTATGTTTTGGTAACAAGTAAAATTTCTTTGTTTATACATGTAGTCGGTGACTGACTGAAGGAAGAGGGGGGTGTATCCCCACACAGAACTGTTCTGATGATGAAGCCGGAAGGTAGGTAAGAACAGGAATTCCGTAACAAATCAGTGTATTCTAACCGTGTTTGGTATTATTAGAATTGTCATGATGATTTAAAGATGGAACTGAATAGCAGAAGTTATCTATTTAAGTTTGGCTGAGGGGTACTACAACTAAAAAGTGTGAAATAAAACTCTTTTTACAAAATAATACAAACGACATAAAAAAAAAAACAAAAAATGTGCAAAATAGTAATTCCATACTGCCAACTAAACTGTTGCAGTATATGTTCTGTATTAGAATTTATTACCTATTTTTGGTTTATTTTATGAGTTTAAATTAAAGCAATTAAATTGGTTTCTACGATACTGGACTGAACTTGTTTTTCAGTTAATATTTAAAATTATTTTTTACTCAGTCGGATTATTTTATTTTTTTAATCTTTTTTTTTTTTAATTTACATCAAACCATAAAAATATAAACACCTCCAAAAATAGCAGGGAATTTAATGGTTAAAGTTGGTTTCAATACACCTAACGAAAATTTGAATTCCGGGAACTTAGATCTCAGAATTCAAATTTGAACGTAGGGCGTATATTATAGAACCTATAAAAAGTCTTCACTATGTAACTTAAAAAAATACATAGCTAAATTCTAATAGTAAGGCCGATTGTACATACGTTTTTACAACTTGAATGACCTTGACAATCGTAACTATCTTTCTGTTCACACAAATATACGAAATTCATTTTTTTTTCCTAAAAAAAAATCCCCAAAAATTTTATTATTAATTATTTTCATTTTTTTATTTGATTTTCTAAAAAGGGGGCTATTACGTAATAATAATACTCACTGGCGTGCGAGGGGTTAATCGCGTGGAGGGTCGATCCAGTACATGAAACACTATTGATTTCTAAAGATAAGATTAAAAAATAAAGTATTTTTTTTCTAAAACTCGTTTTAATATACGCACGTACGAAATTAATGTCTTTAACTAAACATCAGCTGAGCGAGTGAATAACCTACAGGTTATTCACTAACACAACTAAAAAGTGACAGTGACTTTGTTACTTTTTTGGCTTGAATACGTAACGAGTAACAAACAAACATTAAATACCCATGTCCAAATAAATGTTGTTATATTATAAAAATGTCACTAATTCAATTTCCTTATTGTGCAAAGAAACTTTAAAAATATCAATGCCTGATTAAAAAGAATAAACAAACAAAATGGTTTCGTAAACGGCAGTACCGTATTCAAAATTCAAGTGATATGGAATTGGGTTCACTCTGTAAGCACTTATAAACTGTGCGTTCTAACTGAATTTGGTGGATTTAAATTTGAAGTACCCTCTACGTACAATTCCAGAACAAATAAAATTGGAATAAATGTTGGAATACTGTAATAGACTTCTAGACTTCACGATAAGAATATTGCTGAATAAAATTGGCCGTTAACAATGCATTCAGGATGCTATTAGGGTTATAATGTTTCTATTGGGCCTCAAGGATGTTTGCGGATGCCCAGGCTGACATCTTCCTGCCAACAGCCGCTTTAGACATATTTTTATTATTTATACATTAATTTAATGTGTGTAAATGTGTGGCTGAAAAGGTGAATAAAATAGAATAGACTCCCCGAGGTTAAAGCATTCAAGTGTAATACTTGAATGTCTTAAGCTCGCGAGCAACCTTTTTTGTGCTTACCTAAATAAAGAATACCGAAGTCGAAAAACTGGCCTGTTAGTCGTTCAATTTTAGTTACAATACACACGAAAAATATATTCAGAGTCAGTGTTTTCCCAGTCAATATTTGGCTTGAGTTGGCCATGTAGTATCTGTTTTGTAGGACCCTTATTTCGCCTGAACAAAAAACTCATTATAACGAACACAAAAGAGATCCCATTGTATTTTATCTTTACCATTTCCTAAAATAAAGTTGGTTTGATTGAAATTCTTTCAAATCTATTGAACACGATAATTAATAAGCGGAACTGTTTTTTTTTTTATAAATATAATATTTATATTACTGTCTCGTCTATCTAAATAAAAATGAATCCCTATTTCCGTTGGTCATGCCATCACGCGTGAACGGCTGAACCGATTTCGTTAATTCTTTTTTTGGTTTTGTTTGTCATTGTTAGGAAAAGGTTCACACGAAAGAAAGAAAGAACATATTAAGAAAATTGAGCAAAAGCTTAGGAGGGTAGGTAGTGTAGTTAGGTATGATAGGTAGTCGGTTAACGGTCAGTGAAATCTCATGTGAATTTCATAGGTTTAATAATATTAGAAACGAGGAAGGTCTGTCTTTACTAGATATTAGCCTTTGCCAGCGGAATCGTCCGCGTGATTTAGTAGAGTTTTACTGGTGAAAGGACGTTTTAAAATTACTCCTGTATTTTTTAGGCTATTTACACCAGTTCCCAGGAATAACTACCTACCAGAAGCATACACCACGAGTCGTGGTGCATGCTATAAAAAGTTTTTTATTTTACCTAGTTGCACGAACTCATGCCTCCAGTTACTACAATATCTATCCCCCCACCATTTCACAAACCAGAGGCTGAGGCTATGTGATACTTTTCCGTTGGCAGCAATAATAATTCATGTGATTTTTTTTTGAAGTCAAGATTTATGGCCGAAGCAGTTATACTTATAATTACTGACGACTTAAAAATAGGCCTCTTGTACAATTATGATTCTGTATGAGTCATATAAAAAATATCTTTGCATAAAATAAATCTTTAAGAAAATCAAAAGTAATTTGCATAAACCTAATTAGAGATGAGTAATTACGACAAGTACCTATTATATTACTACCTAATTACTAAATCTCAAGGTTATGATGTAAGTTGATTAGCATCTTTTTTTATAACTATTTCAAATATGCTTATAGCATTATGAAGCAGTTACTGATACATACGTTCGAGACTAAGGGCTGATTTCACCATTCAATATAAAAACTTAGTTCAACAAACTGAGCTCAGCGTAATCTAGTTTAAAGAACCGTGTCTAAACATGGGCGACAACAAAAGAATTGAAACTGAGTTTAGCGTAAACTGGGTTCAATTCATAGCGGTGAAACGCAAAGTGAAGCTATAATCTCGATAAGGCGCTCAAACTGCGTTTTGTTTTGTATAATCGCGATTAGTTTATTGGTGAATTTGGCCCTAAAAAGCGGACCAAAAGGTTGTAATCCAGCGTCCCAAAAGCGTTCTCGTTCGAGCTTGGTTTGTGTGTTTGACTTGTGTTGCAGGATGTAAATTACGCGCCAACACGTTAGCAAATCAATCATTGGGTTCGGAAATCGCGTCTTCCAATCAAGGACGTTGAAGGTCATGGTTTATAACTGTTGTCTACACGGATTGAAAATAGCAAGGTCACCTTGGTTGGGACGTTGGTTTGCAAGCGTGTGGCCAATCCTTTACTGGGGTTTTTTGTTAAAAAAAAAAAAACACAAAACAAAGAAAAACCCTTGACTAGTCTTATGTGTCTCGCATCACTAAAAACAAGTAATCAGTTTGCCTCTGGAGAGAGGCGAAGCCGCCGGCATATATGGCCGGCCTCATTCATGGGTGCTCATTCTCATTTAATGACTCGAAAAAGTGGCGAAGTGTGAGAAGAGAAATGCGCACTGATCGACCGACAAATAAATAAATGTCCTACCTTGATACTTCATATTTAATTGTGTTTGATAAAAATATAATTAGATATGTATTGGTGCGGGAGTCGAACCGGCGACCCTTGCGTTTCAACGGGCGCTCTAAACCATTGCGCGAAACGGGTCGTCCGTTAATGAGAAAACGCTCATCCCTAAAAGACGATTACTGATCAGTTTCTTGATGTCTATTCTCAGGGGTGCTCGGCACCCACTGTTTATTTCTCATGGGTATCCGGGCCCCAAGCACCCATGTAGTCGGCGCCCCTGTCTCTGGAAGCCAATAATCGAAAAATAGCAGATAGTAAAACCTTTTGCTCCAAAAATATAGACTCGTTGCGTAGTCGGTAGGTCACTAAACTAACTCTAACTATATGAAAGCTTAAGATAGCCTCGGATAAAACTGATGTCGAAGCTCACGAAGCTACCAAGATTGGATGACCGAGTAACAACAATCCAGTAGACATGTGTTTTGTAATCGAATTAAATTGAATTGGTTCAGAGATTACAAGACCTCCAGTTTCGTTAAGGGTTTCCACACAACATTGCGATACGATGCAAATACCACAGCCCATCGGAAAATCCTGCGATTTGAATTACTGCGATGCGATTTTCATGTGACAAAGCATTGCATTGGTTCAGATGACCATACAACGTGTGATGCGAATGAATTTGCAAGTTCTTGCGATGCGTCGTACAAACTTGCAGATGTTGTTAATGCAACGTCGCATTACTGATCGCAGTTTTGAGTTTCGATCCTAAGTTTGACACATATTCACTATCGAAAAAAAGAAAAGAAAGAAAGAAAAATAATTTATTCGGTACAGCACAAGGCACAAACACAATAATTATGTAACAGGAAACAAAAAATAAAAATAAAAATACACCGTTAAATTTGGTTCGTTTTAATCCCGCGAAGGGTCCATACGGTACATGAAATACTATCGATTTGTAAAGAGAAAATTAAAAAAAAGTATTTTTTTCAGAAACTCGAATTAATATACGCATGTACGAAATTAATTTATTTTAGCAAAGGAGTCAATGACTTTGTAGGTAGTTGTCGGTCGTTGCGTACTAACTACCTACAGTTCATTGGCCTCGCTCAGCTGACTTTTACTTGTGTTGTACTTAGTGTCGGTGGCACCGACACTAAGTACAACACAGGTGACGTCAGGTCAGATAACGGTGCGGGAGCAAAACGACTCCTCAGTACCCCGGAAGGCCCGGCGACCAAGTACTTGTGCGGACAAACCGGTAACATAACAAGCTTATAACTTTTTGATTTTTCATGATACAGTTATGGGATTTTGTACATAGATTCTTTATATATAAATGTAACGGGTATCCGCCACTAGTGTAGCTGTAAGCCCAAGGACTTCCAGATTGCAACCAAATCGCAAATCACTACTTAGTTGCTATCGTCACAGCCTCAACGAGTATATAACGCCATCTACCGGCTAATTAAGACAACTGGTGTAGTAGTAACTCAATATATTTGTACAATCCTTATAAAACTGACATTAGCGCCACCTATCAATTTATTGAGACTAATACGACAATTTATTGTACGTTGATGTTAATTACTTAAATCCTTAATTATTTTTGTATTGTTCCTTATCTTGGAAGATTTTTTTTTAGTTTCTACACTAACAGTTTTCGCCATTGTAATTAATTGTAATAAGTTTGTCTATTTTAGGTAACTTATTGGAATATTTCATAATAATAAAGAAAGCCATTTTATTCTGACTTCCGGGGACAGGGCGTGTTCTGTTTGCTGTTATATTTGTTTTAAAAGCTGTTTTATTTATGTTCCCCTTCTAAACACTATCACATAAAATTACTAAAACTAATATTTTATTTAAAGTAAGTTAAGCTCTTTTAAATTCATCTAATGACTTTTCCTGCTCTGGGTGGAATTTCAGATTTTTACTGACTAAAATCCACTTGCAATGGTCCTTCAGTGGTCCTTTGTGACGGTCATGGTGACTCTTATGAACAATCCGCAGCACTGGCAGACCCTCGTCAATCTTGCTGACATCTGCGCGCGTGGTACACAACGCCCCGTTGACCCGTGTTTTCTCCTGTGGTCCAATTTTTCTCGACTCCTCATTTATGTAGATAGTAATAGCTCAATTTAAAGAGATTAAATCAAATTTCAATAAAAAAATTAAAAGAATATCGTGGAGTTCTCCACTAGAAATAACCAATTGGAACCGTGTAGTACTAGCTACTAGCTGACGTATAATAAGTACCTATACCTATACTAGGCCTATTTGTGAAATAAAATATTTTGAACTGTATTTGTTCACTTTGTGTATCCAATTTATCAGAAGACTGAGTAACCCACAGAAGCAAAAACTTCTGTGTGTACCTACTTAGTGAGTCAACAGATATTTTTGTACACATATAAAATAAATAAAAGAGTGAATCAAAATAATATGTGCAATGATGATGCTAAATGTAAGTTAGATGATGAATCAGGAAGCGCATACTTCTATTTTCAAATTTAATAATAATTTTAATAATCTTTATCTATCTGTGTTTTAGGCTCATACTAACATTTAAATCCTACGTCAAAATAAGTTAAAATGAAGCGGTTACAATTCTGGCAGAAACTGGGCACTTATCCAAATGCAACTCACGGAGTAATACAACCTCACAACGTAGCTGAATTTCATCTATTTTAATTAAGTTACTTTGACGTTTTGGGATTCGTATAACATGTGAAGCCATTGTTTATTATTATCCTTTTTTCCCTGTTTTAATTTATTTTGACGTTTTGTGATTCGTATAATAATTATATGAATTCGTTTTTTTTTATTATTATCCTCTTTTTCTCACTGCTTGGAAATGACCTCCACAACATCTTCCATCATCTTACCACCTCTTCCCAGGAGCCGTCAGCGACGTCTGTCCTTAGGCATCTACCTTGGCCAGCAGTCAGTGTGCATGCAGCGTGACGTGACCTTTCTAATCCGAGCAGTAATAGTTCTTGTTCGCGACTTGATGTTCCTCATTCTGCCGGTTCTTTTGTAACCCAGCATGCTACACTCCATTGCTCTTTTTGATAAACCCCAAGGGAACAGAGATTCTTACGCCGGCATAACCCTGACCCCGACTACGCCCTCGAGTCAGAAAAGTCATAGGTTGATGCCCTACCTTAAAAAAAAAACCTTAAAAAAATGGCTTAAAGATTATGTCAAAATGAAATTAACGAGGCTAAATATAATCGATTTATCTTGTTGAGAAGTTTCCATAGCGACCTTTAAGCTGCTCTTCGACGATGCCTGGGATTACTTGCTTATAGATTTTAAAGTAACCCGCACTGGGCCCGCGTGGTGGATTACGACCCATTCCTTCTCCTAGAGAAGAGGCTTGAGTCCCAACAGTGGGAGCATTATAAGGCTGATGTTATGCTATGCTAGATTGCAAAGATAATACCAACGAGCTCAAATACAACGGTGCTACTCTGTCACTCTGTCTAGGCCAAGAAGCGTTTAAAAATGAGAATGGAATAAATTCTAACCGGACACACATACAAACAGAGCAAAATTCCTGAAGGTATAACGGGTATTTTAGTTAAGTGTGTGTGACTTTACTGCTACTCATTTTAAACAGTAAATGTGAACTTTTCATTATAATGCAGCACGTGTATTCCAGACTAGGGATGGAACGGAAGTTATAATGTTCGAACCGAATTCGTTCCATTTTTTTGGGTATAATTTAGACGGTCACCAAAAATATTTTTAAGACTCTAAGCCTAGGCACCAAATAAAATAAACAACTCCAAAAAAAATCAATTGACCTTATTAAAAGGGCCCTAAAGTATATAATATTATGATCCAAAATAAATGAAATAACATCAGAAAAATCGCAAGCCTTGCACAAATATTATTTTTGGGTCCTAAAATGGATTAACGGTCGCCAAATTCTGTCTAACTCAAATATTAATATTACTACCAAAAATCTTACTCCAAAATAGTTTGACGTCACCCAAAATACATTATTTGATTCCAGACTACTTTAATGTAAGACTAAAATTACAATTGCTTCCCTTTATTTCTTAACCCCGCAGTCCGCACCCCGCACCCTGCAGATCCACCACCTGTGCATGAGCCACAGGCCAATATTTAATTAACTTCATACAACAATAAGGGTTGGCGTTTGCTGAGAGGCAGGCGACGCAGCGCAGACCGCACAGCGCAGAGCAGGGCAGTTACTGTGCACATCTGAGCCGCACGTGCCTGCGTTGCAGCACACGTAGCTCAATGATGTTCCATGTTTTACAAAATCTGCTCTGGTCTGCGCTGCGCGTAACGTTTGTTTGGGAACCCCAGTATATATAGTGAATTTCATATAACAATAAATAAGCGACGTACCTTTGGGAACCCCAGTATATTAATTGGTATTTGAGAAATATTCTAGCGATCGTTAGCTTTTTTAGCCTAGCAAAAATGACCAAATTAGAACTCATGGTATAACATAATTGGTAACATATAAGTAGTGACAATATATAATATTTAGTCTAAAGTGTATTTTAAAGGCGTCCATATATTTTTATGGCAGACAATAACACAAAAAAATGGATTTATTTTATAATATTTTAGGAAACGTAATTTGGTGACCATTTATCCATTTTGGTAACCGTTTAGAATTTTTTTGGTATTAAAATAGGTACTTTATTGGGCGGTATTTAAACACAAGCCCATTTTTTTTAAACATGGTTTATCGGAACATAAACTTAAAGCGGAATTGAAATCGGAGGCGAAGGCAGAAAAGTCAAATGAGACACTACCTACTAAAAGTCAGGACGTGCCCGGCGCCAGGTACACTGGTGGTCGCCAGAGATTGCGGCTCTGCGCGATGCGTGCACTGCTGCGCGACGCCGGTATACCAGACACCGCAGGCGCCGCACCCGTCCACCGGGTGCGGAGGCCATGGAGGCGGAGCTGTATGAGGGATACAGGGTGGCAAAGCGCACCCTCCGAGCGGAGATAAAGCGGGCCAAACTCGAGGCCCGCAACGTGTGGCTGGGGTCTCTGAACGTCGATCCGTGGGGACGCCCATACAAAATGGTGATGGATAAACTCCGCCCATGGGCTCCCCCGCTGACTCAGAGTCTCCGGCCCCAGCTCGTGGAGGGTGTGGTGACCACCCTGTTCCCTACGCGAGGGGAGCATACTCCCCCGCCTATGGCTCCGCCACCACCAGCGGTGTCTGACGCGGACCACGACGGCAACGACGGCGTCATTGCTCCGGAGGTGACCGAGGTGGAGATGAGAGTGGCGGTGCGAAGGCTGAGTGCCAAAAACACCGCCCCAGGACCCGATGGCTTGCCTGGGAAAGCCTGGGTCCTGGCCATGGAGGAACTCGGGTCTCGACTGAGAGGGCTCTTCAGCGCATGCATGGAGAGGGGCCAGTTCCCGCTTCGCTGGAAGACGGGGAAACTGGTCCTTATCGCGAAGCCGGGGCGCCCCGCGGACTCGCCGTCCGCGTACCGGCCCATTGTGCTGCTCGACGAGGTGGGCAAGCTCTTTGAAAGAGTAATTGCAGACCGCCTCGTCGCGCACCTGGCACGGAAGGGGCCGGATCTTGCGGACGGCCAATTCGGATTTCGCAGGAGGCGCTCCACTGTGGACGCCATCATGCGCGTGCGAGCCCTCACGACGGGGGATGCGGTATCCCGGGGCAGGTGTGTCTTGGCGGTGTCTTTGGACATCGCCAACGCCTTCAACTCCCTGCCCTGGAGTTGCATTGGTAGGGCACTCCGGTACCACCGGGTGCCCGACTACCTCTGTCGGGTGATCGAGGCCTACCTGTCAGACAGGTTCATCATCTACCCCGGTCATCAGGGGGAGTTGAAACGGCGAGAGATGTCGTGCGGTGTTCCACAGGGATCGGTACTAGGGCCGCCCTTGTGGAACATCGGGTACGACTACGTGCTGCGCGCCGACCTCCCCGACAGGGTCAGCGTTGTCTGTTACGCAGACGACACGCTGGTCCTGGCGCGGGGACGGTCGTACCAGGCGGCGGTCGAACTAGCGACACGCGGGGTTGCGACAGTCGTGGAGAGGATACAGCAGTTGGGACTCGAGGTGGCGCTACACAAGTCCGAGGCCATGTGTTTTCACGGCCCTCGGAGCGCGCCACCTCCGAGCTCCCAATTAACGGTAGGAGGAGTTCACATCGGCGTCGGGTCGACGATGAAGTACCTGGGACTCGTCCTCGACAGCCGGTGGCACTTCGGAGAGCATTTCCGACGTTTGGCTCCCAGATTGAATCTGACTGGGGCTGCTCTCAAGCGGCTCCTGCCGAACCTGGGAGGTCCAGACGCCTCCTGCCGGAGGCTCTATGCAGGCATCGTTCGGTCCATGGCCCTTTACGGGGCGCCGGTCTGGGCGCCGACGCTGCGAAAACGAGTGGCGGCCCGGCTGAACGCCTGCCAGAGGGTCATGGCCATTCGGATGATCCGGGGATACCGTACGGTGTCCTGCGAAGCGGCGAGCCTCCTTGCTGGCCTACCACCATGGGATTTGGAGGCAACAGTCCTTGCACACATGCATGACTTACGCGTGGAGATGCAACGTCGGGGCGAAACTCCGCTGCCGCGACAAATCGCGGCATGGCGGACAGAGTTCCGGCGGGATCTCATGGTGAAATGGCGAGAACGATTGTCGCAACCTCGTGCTGGGCACGCCACGATCGAGGCGGTAAGGCCCCTCTTTGAGGCGTGGCTGGAAAGGCCCCACGGCGTCGTCACCTTCCGTTTGGCGCAGGTGCTGACCGAACACGGCAAGTTCGGTCCGTACCTGTACAAGATTCGTGCGGAGACGACGCCCGGATGTCGCCACTGTGCGGAGCGTCCGGAGGACACGGTGGAGCACACAGTCGAGGTGTGCCCCGCTTGGGAAGAGCATCGCCGTGTCCTTGTGGGGGCGATCGGCGGCAGCGATCTCTCGCGCCGGGGTTTGGTTCAAGCCATGCTCCGGAGCGAGGAGGAGTGGCAGGCGGTCGCCTCCTTCTGCGAAGCAGTGATGCTAGCAAAGGAGGAGGCCGACCGCATCAGGCAACGGCGTACACGCCGCCGCCGCCGCCGGGTTTCCGATCCCGATTTCCGGCCACCGTAGGCGCGGGCTCGCGGACAGCGGGCAATGGGTAGCTCGCTGTCCGTCCGTCCGGTAACAGACCGGTCCGAGCTCAAGTCGTTTACGGCGCGCACTGTTCCCGCGCGCCTCAAGGAGTTGTCAGCAAACTGAAGGGGCCCGATAGGGCCGAAGCCTACTGGGGTCAAAGGGTATGTGAAAATGGCACCCGGGGCCCTGGGACCAAGGCGAAGAATGGAACGGGGTAGGTTTTTAGTCAGTAAGAGTCTGACACTACTTCCCGCTCTACCCAAGGGCGGGATTTGTCATTGGATGATTTTACCTACCGAAAAAAAAAAAAAAAAAAAACCTACTAAAAGTAAAAATCGTGTACAGTACAGCCGACGGATCTTGGCGCGTCTGAAGTTAGGCTCTGCGAACCTTAGCGCTTGTGCACTCGTAAAATAATAAATGGTTGGAGAAAATAAATGCCAAGAGCAGTTGTTATTGCTGTCAACAACTGTTATTGGCATTTATTTTTATAAATAATTTATTTGGTGCGCTTATTTTGAGCGCTTAAGTTCGCAGAGTCTAACTTCAGACGCGCCTAGATACGTCTGCCGTACTGTAAATATAAATGAAGAACGAATTCACAACAGTCTAAAAACGAAACAAAACAAATGAAAAGGTAATCGATAAAAACATGAGAGGAGGCAGGTTCCCCGCGCGACAAGTATTTATAAACTTATTTATATCTCCGATATAAGTTCCATTTAGATTTTATCGGAATCGAGATTGGAATCGGGGATGCAAAGACAATCGGAAGTTTTTTTGCCTTTCGGAACCTTTCGTAATCGGAACCGACCCCCCGTAACATCCCTGTTCCAGTCTTTAGTCCATGCATGTATACAAAAGTCATACTATTTTTTCTCGCTCGTGTGCCTCTGTCCTATTTGACTTGAGTATATAGGGATTTGGTCTATAAAGTTGTAAAAGTTATTTTTGAATTCACTGGGAACATTATAAAGGTGATTAGTGATTACGTTAAGATGCAAATCTTAACTCATTGTATTGAAATCGTTATCGATGATAGAATATTACTTTGTCTTGTAGAGTGAAAGTGACAGGATGTTTTTTTTTTTTTTGAATAATTATATTATATTTTATTTGGTCCGCTTTTGGTGGCACCGTAAATAATAAAGGTCACCACACACGGGCTACACGCGCCAGCTACAAATGCCACCACGAGGAGCTAGAATCGGCTACAAAGGTAACTTGTAGCCGGTGATTACTACTTTTTTTTAACCCATGCGTACCTACAGTAGTATTACTCACACCACTAGAGACAGAAATAGATGGAGGAATATCTATATATATATAAAAAGTGATGAAACAGGGTAGTCATGAACATCAGAATTGCGGAATACGACGCAAGGAGGAGGGAGGGCAGTATTATTATTATTTTTTGGTAAGATACACTAGCAGCTATTAGCTGATTCGTGTGTTCCATATAGCTTGGAGGAGTTTAGACTGTCCAATCGATTTTTAAAGCAGTTCAGTGTGGGAGCTTTCACTACACTTTCCGGGATCCTGTTCCATGCTGTTACGACTCGGTTAGATAGAAATTGCTTCAGACTACTTTCTGGATGCCTGTGACTTGGGGGAATGTCCTCGTAAATGCTTGTTGTTATTCAGTGTGGTGTGTGCAATTCAGTACAGGTCTTGAAGGCTGGGCACTTCGTAGTATTCAAGAGCCCAAGCATCATGATGGACTCTGACGAAGAATGTTTGAATGCGCGAATGGCGTGTGGCGGCGTTTAGTGGCTGATGAAGGCCACAAGAAGCGAGCAGCGACGATTTGTAGCGTGTGGTTGCCACCGATCGGCGTCAAACGTCGCAGTTCATATCAAATGTATGAAAACTACACGAAATATTGGTAGTAGCGGCATTTAATGGCTGTGGCTGGTGGCCCGTTTACGTCGACCGTGATAGATACCTAGTTATTATCAAATAATATTAAATTAATTTGACGTTTCCGAGCGAAGAATAAAATAGAACTGTAGATAATAACTGTTATCTGGAAGCGGAGAAAATAAATACGTACAGAACAGGAAAAAAATAATCACCGATATTCTTAAAAAGTAATTTTAATAGAGGCGCTCGTATTTTTGTAGTAGTTTCTGCCTGTGGCTTCGCCTGCTTGAAACAAAAAATTAACGTAATCGTTTTGACAGGTCCAGGCACCTGTCAAAACGATTACGTTAATGACGTTAGATATCGACGTCAAAGTCAAATGTTGGACGTCAACATCATGTACTCGTTTTCAAAGGAAAAGACCTGATGGCTAAATTTCCTGAATATCCTGATTGGTGTCCGTTGAGGTCGGACATGCGAATTGTCTCTTGCGATATCGTAGAGACAAGAAATATGTAACTGAGTTATTTTAATACTAACCATAATTTAAAAGAGTATTCACGGATTTTTTTTTTGCATACCCGTAGAGATCTATGCTTTGGAATGTGTAGGTAATTAGGAATTTTTTTTACTGACTTACTTCTTGACAATACTGAATTTTATACTGAAGCGTGCTGTTTTTTTAATGACAAACAGTATAAAACAGTCTAATCACATAAGTAGGTAGTATCTGTTAATATAACAATTAGCTTTTGTCAGCGGCGACGCTCGTTTAAAAAGCAGAAATTTTCCCTAGAGAACTAAGAAATATGAAACAGATAAACAGACAGAATTCTTTAAAATTTATTATAAGAGTAGATTCTGACCGCGGTTTCGCTCCTTTAAGCTTCAGATATACATTAAGGGGCAAAATGTCCTCCAACATGACACCTAACTCTGTCAAATTGCCCAAAAACACATCCCATCCCGCGTCATGTGAATGTGTCCAACGTTGCATGGTCACGTAGATTGAAGCCGCAAATACACTAGGTGACAAAATGTCCCCCAACATGACGCGCATTGCTGTCAAATTCTCCAACATATTACGCGTCACGTGAATGTGTTTTTTTTTTATGGTAGGTAAAATCATCCAATGACAAATCCCGCCCTTGGGCGGAGCGGGAAGTAGTGTCAGACTCTTACTGACTAAAAACCTACCCCGTTCCTTCGTAGCCTATCGTGCCGGGGCCGAGCATTCCTTTCGGAACTAACCCATGACCCCAGTAGGCTTCGACCCTGCCTGCCTGCAGTTAGCAGGCTGGGCCTCTTCGGTGTGCTGACAGCTCCTTGAGGCGCGCGGGAACAGAACGCGCCGTCGACGACTTGGGCTCGGTCCGGTCAATCGGACAGCGTGCTACCCATTGCACGCCGTCCGCAAGCCCGCGCCTACGGTGGCCGGAAATCGGGATCGGAATCCCAGCGGCGGCTGGGGCGAGCGCCCCGTTGCCTCTGCCTGATGCGGTCGGCCTCCTCCTTTGCTAGCATTACTGCTTCGCAGAAGGAGGCGACCGCCTGCCATCCCTCCTCACTACGGACCATGGCCTGAACCAAGGCCCGGCGAGAGAGATCGCTGCCGCCGATCGCCCCCACGAGGACACGGCGATGCTCCGCCCAGGCGGGGCACACCTCTACAGTGTGCTCCACCGTGTCCTGCGGATGTTCCGCACAGTGGCGACACCCGGGCGAATCCTCCGCACGAATCCGGAACAGGTACTTAGCGAACTTTCCGTGTTCGGTAAGCACCTTCGTCGTGCGGAAGTTGAGAACGCCGTGAGGTCTTTCCAGCCACGACTCAAGGATGGGCCTTATCGCCCTAATTGTGGCGCGCCCCCACGTGAATGTGTTGTAAAATCAGGGTTAAGTTGCAGGACGCTGGGCAACGTTGCAGTGTCACGTAGATTGATCGTTACGCGTCATGTTGGGGGGCATTTTATCCCCTATTATATCTTAGGCATAACTGTAAATTATCCCGAAAAAACATTATTTATTTATGTACACACAAATACTTAAAAAAGAAATGCAGATAGAATAGTACAAAGGTGCTTCTTATTTCTAACGAAATTTCTTCCAGCAGACCTGCGACAGGAGAGTTGGATGAAAAATGAGAGAGATTAAATTAATTAATTAATTATTATGTCCTATTCCAAGGTCACGTGCTAACGTGCTCAGTTTCTTCCCAATCTGTAAGGAAATGTAGAGATAACAGACATAGTTACTTTTCCATTTTTAAAGGTTATA
This sequence comes from Leucania comma, assembly GCA_958295575.1. Taxonomy (NCBI): domain Eukaryota; kingdom Metazoa; phylum Arthropoda; class Insecta; order Lepidoptera; family Noctuidae; genus Leucania; species Leucania comma. Next base: position 10,404,406 of record OY282480.1, on the reverse strand, counting down.
TATACTACCTACATATATTGATTAGGTAATATGCATAGGTATAACCTATCATAGGAACCTAATAAAGCCGCTGCGTTTTAGCATGGTAACAGCGGTCATTCACCTACTTTTATTGCCGCTTTTTATTTCAAAATGGAACATGTTGCCGTCTTTTGGGCCAGTTCTAGGGATTTTTTTTTTTTTTTTTTTTTTGTGGTAGGTAAAATCATCCAATGACGAATCCCGCCCTTGGGTGGGGCGGGAAACAGTGTCAGACTTTTACTGACTAAAAACCTACCTTTCCATTCCTTGCCTTTATCCTGGGGCCTTTGGTGACAGTCTCACATAACCTTTGGCCCCAGTAGGCTTCGGCCCTGCTGGACCCCTACAGTTTGCTGACAACTCCTTGAGGCGCGCGGGAACGGTGCGCGCCGTAGACGACCTGAGCTCGGACCGGTCTGTTACCGGACGGACGGACAGCGAGCTACCCATTGCCCACCGTCCGCGAGCCCGCGCCTACGGTGGCCGGAAATTGGGATCGGAAACCCGGCGGCGGCGGCGGCGTGTCCGCCTTTGCCTAAGGCGGTCGGCCTCCTCCTTTACTAGCATTACTGCTTCGCAGAAGGAGGCGACCGCCTGCCACTCCTCCTCGCTCCGGAGCATGGCTTGAACCAAGCCCCGGCGCGAGAGATCGCCGCCGATCGCCCCCACGAGGACACGGCGCTGCTCTTCCCAAGCGGGGCACACCTCGACTGTGTGCTCCACCGTGTCCACCGGGCGGTCCGCACAGTGGCGACACCCGGGCGTCGTCTCCGCACGAATCTTGTACAGGTACGGACCGAACTTGCCGTGTCCGGTCAGCACCTGCGCCAAACGGAAGGTGACGACGCCGTGGGGCCTTTCCAGCCACGCCTCAAAGAGGGGCCTTACCGCCTCGATCGTGGCGTGCCCAGCACGAGGTTGCGACAGTCGCTCTCGCCATTTCACCATGAAATCCCGCCGGAGCTCTGTCCGCCATGCCGCGACTTGTCGCGGCAGCGGAGTTTCGCCCCGACGTTGCATCTCCACGCGTAAGTCATGCATGTGTGCAAGGACTGTTGCCTCCAAATCCCACAGTGGTAGGCCAGCAAGGAGGCTCGCCGCTTCGCAGGACACCGTACGGTATCCGCGGATCATCCGGATGGCCATGACCCTCTGGCAGGCGGTTAGCCGGGCCGCCACTCGCTTCCGTAGCGATGGCGCCCACACCGGCGCACCGTAAAGGGCCATGGACCGAACGATGCCTGCGTAGAGCCTCCGGCAGGAGGCGTCTGGACCCCCTAGGTTCGGCAGGAGCCGCTTGAGCGCAGCCCCAGTCGCATTCAACCTGGGAGCCAGACGTCGGAAGTGCTCCTTGAAGTTCCACCGGCTGTCGAGGACGAGTCCCAGGTACTTCATCGTCGACCCGACGCCGATGTGAACTCCTCCTACCGTTAATTGGGAGCCCGGAGGTGGCGCGCTCCGAGGGCCGTGAAAACACATGGCCTCGGACTTGTGCAATGCCACCTCGAGTCCCAACTGCTGTATCCTCTCCACGACTGTCGCAACCCCGCGCGTCGCTAGTTCGACCGCCGCCTGGTACGACCGTCCCCGCGCCAGGACCAGCGTGTCGTCTGCGTAACAGACCACGCTGACCCCGTCGGGGAGGTCGGCGCGCAGCACGTAGTCGTACCCGATGTTCCACAAGGGCGGCCCTAGTACCGATCCCTGCGGAACACCGCACGACATCTCTCGCCGTTTCAACTCCCCCTGATGACCGGGGTAGATGATGAACCTGTCCGACAGGTAGGCCTCGATCACCCGACAGAGGTAGTCGGGCACCCGGTGGTACCGGAGTGCCCTACCAATGCAACTCCAGGGCAGGGAGTTGAAGGCGTTGGCGATGTCCAGAGACACCGCCAAGACACACCTGCCCCGGGACACCGCATCCCCCGTCGTGAGGGCTCGCACGCGCATGATGGCGTCCACAGTGGAGCGCCTCCTGCGAAATCCGAACTGGCCGTCCGCAAGATCCGGCCCCTTCCGTGCCAGATGCACGACGAGGCGGTCTGCAATTACTCTTTCAAAGAGCTTGCCCACCTCGTCGAGCAGCACAATGGGCCGATACGCGGACGGAGAGTCCGCGGGGCGCCCCGGCTTCGCGATAAGGACCAGTTTCCCCGTCTTCCAGCGAAGCGGGAACTGGCCCCTCTCCATGCATGCGCTGAAGAGCCCTCTCAATCGAGACCCGAGTTCCTCCATGGCCAGGACCCAGGCTTTTCCAGGCAAGCCATCGGGTCCTGGGGCGGTGTTCTTGGCACTCAGCCTTCGCACCGCCACTCTCATCTCCACCTCGGTCACCTCTGGAGCATTGTTGCCGTCGTTGCCGTCGTGGTCCGCATCGGACACCGCTGGTGGTGGCGGAGCCATAGGCGGGGGAGTATGCTCCCCTCGCGTAGGGAACAAAGCGCTCACCACACCCTCCACGAGCTGGGGCCGGAGACTCTGAGTCAGCGGGGGAGCCCATGGGCGGAGTTTCTCCATCACCATTTTGTATGGGCGTCCCCACGGATCGACGTTCAGAGACTCCAGCCACACGTTGCGGGCCTCGAGTTTGGCCCGCTTTATCTCCGCTCGGAGGGTGCGCTTTGCAGCTCTGTATCCCTCATACAGGTCCGCCTCTAGGAAAAACCGTTCAAATGCCCAGATCGGCTAAGAAGACAGTTGCTACCAGAAAATAAACTTAATAAATTTTGTAATTTTAAATAAATAAAGAAAGTGATACTTGTTCACCTGAGCTTTTTTATTCTGATTTGCTCGCTCGTTTTTGGGTCAGGTTTGAAATGTATCAAAAACTGGCTTAAAAACGAGTGAGCTTATTTAGAGCGGTGTTTTTAAATGCTTGCTCTTGCCTGAAAAGCGTCTTTGTGAGAGTGAAAATTCATAAATTTGAGTTAGGGTGTTTTTAATATCGTGCAGATTTCATGACGTATGCGGATTTGCTCCGCATGCGTAACCTCCGCTTATGTCCTTTTCATACAAGTATTCATTGTAATGCGTGCAATAGATATGCACGCGGGACGTGTTTTTAGCCTTTTGAAATTGTCTGCATTTGGAGCAAATTCGCATGCGTTATGAAATCCGCATTATTTCTAAAAACCACCATTTCTGTTTGTTCAAATTTTCGAGGTCACTTCTCTAGAAGTTGCCCAAAAACCTGGTCTACCTGATTCCACTGATTAAGACCATATTTTTTTAAATAACATCAACAACACAAAAATATCTGTCCTCTCAGTGTTTGCCCGGAACGGCCACATCCTGAGGTCTTTTGGCGGTCTTGATACGTGTTATCGTATATATCGTGACCGAGGGAAATAGGGACCATTATTTTGTAAACAAGCGAGCAATCGATTCCGCAACACGCAGTGCAGCAGCCGATTGCTCAACCACTAAGCCAACTGTACCGTTTGTCAGTTTGTCAGATAAGAATTATTATAAGAAAAGAATTTTATGTCAATGTCAGGCGTCAAAAAAACAGTCATTAATAAAAAAACTTTTTACAAAAAAAAAATACAACCGACTTCAATGTAAAGATAGAACACAAAAAAGTGAAAAATAACTTTAATTTTGGAATTTGGTGTTTCTATACCTAATAGTTTAGTCTCTTCGTTATTGAACACCGACTGCCGAAATTAAAGTTATTTTGCACTGTTTGCCAATTTTTTTGTTACATTGAAGTCCGTTGTATTTTTTTGTAAAAAGTGTTTTTATTTCACACTTTTTAGTTGTAGTACCCCTCAGCTAAACTTAAATAGATATCTTCCGCCATTCGGTTTCATCATCAAATCATCCTGACAATTCTAATACCTAATACCAAACACAGCTAGAAATTTAATAAAATTGATAAAATTTTTGAAATCGGTCTACAATTGACCGAGATATCGGTGAAAATACGTAAAAAATAAAAATACATACAGCCGAACATAGAACCTTTAATTTCGAAGTCGGTTAAAAAGTAAAAGCGTTTTCTAAGAATGGGCAGTTTATTGAAAACTCTTTTACTTTTTTATTAGTGATTTTACAGTGCAAAGTTCTATTTTTTAGGGTTCCATATCCAAAGGGTAGGGTCACGCCCTATTGCTAAGACTCCGCTAAACGTCTATCTGTCACCAGGCTGTATCATCTGGCTGTAATGTGTGATTCTTAAACAGTTGAAATTTTAACAGATAATGTATCTGTTGCCACTTTAACAACAAATATTAAAAACAGAATAGAGTATATCTTTACGAGTAAGTGGCCCCACTCCCATATAAAATTTTTTTTTTTGCTTATTTTTAGCAAATTAAAAAACGACACAAAATCACACCAAAAAATAGCTCCTTTCGTGCGCGATTCCGATTCGCGAATAAAATATTTTGTTTAACTTTCTTTCAGAAAAAATCCAAGGTAAATACGAATAAGGTCACATCTATTTTCTTCGAAAAACACGTTTTGTTGGTTTCGCATTGTATTTTATCCCTAGAGCCTGATGGAAATAGAACTACTAATAAGGTTACTTAGAAACACCGAGGTAATGCCAATATATATTTAACTGGTTGCTGATTTATTGGTTCTACTCCGGGAGGGGACGAGAGTTGACTAGCGTCTGGCAGCAGTTTCACCTACCTAAAAGCAGAAAATTAACCCGAAGGACCATACTCCCAGTATAAAATGATCGTATAAGTATTCTATTACAGAACATTGTCTATCTGTTTACCACTTTTATACCCATCTGTTCGACTGTTTGTTTCAATGTGAAGGAATAACAAACTTACACACTACACAACTTTGAACTTATGCACTGCACTTTGTAAACTTTCATTGCCGTTCTGCAGAACTAGCTGTTTCAAGTCTATTTTATTCTTCTTTAGTTATGAATTTTAAGTTCAAATATTTTTTTTTAAATATGGAATTTTGTTTTGCTCTGACTCCATTCAGGAATTAAACTATTTACTCACGGTTACGGTAAGTTTTTACGGAACCCTCAGTGGGCGACTTCGACTCGCACTTACCCAGTTATTTGGTGGTAAATCATCCAATGACTTCTCCCGCTCTAAGGCGGAGCGAGAGGGCGTGTCAGGCTTTTACTGACTAAAACCATATGTATGTTCCTTCTTTGCTATTTGTGTTCCAGGACCACCGATTGCCTTTCAGAAATCAACCCATGGCCCTAGCAGGCTTTGGTCCTGCTGGGTCCTTACGAAAATATTAGTGTAAAGTGTGATAAGAATCGAGTTTGAATTTCGATTCGATTTTCTTTTAGTAGGTACTATTCCAGTAAAATCTAGGTACCTACTATACTCCGAATTTTATTTAAAGTAATTTAAATGTCAGTTTTTCAAATAAATTAAAGTGATATCAGTGCGCAGTGTCAAGTTCATTTAAGTGTAATTAAGGTGATATTTCAGAAAATTTACATCGTTTAACTAACTTAAAATTAAATGTCTACAATCACTAATTAAACTAGTTTTAATTGATTTGCTAGGAATATTTAGATTCTAAACTTAGATTTTAAATTAGATTTTGAATTTCAATTAAATTATTACACCTGCAGTATATTATTTTCAACGATTCAATTGGAAGTATTTAATACACTAGCATATTTAGTTAAATAAAGGTTATTTTTATGCGTTATTTAATGTCATCCCTGCGTTACTGCGGGGTTCCAGTTGAAAATCAGCGCTGGGTGTCTGAAACCTTCGATGAAACATGTACGTTTCATCGAAGGTTTCTGACGCCCAGCGATTGCTGAGTTGGTGACCCTTGGTTCCGTCAGTTCGGGCACGATAAGCGTAACTGTATTGTATTTCTATACTCTTTTTTTATTTTGTGTTGTTGCCTTTTGTATTGCCTGTGTCATATTAAACCTATTCTATTCTATTTCAAATCCTACAGCTATTTAATTTCAACCTCACAGTACAAAGTTCCATTTAAAAGAAAGTTATCTCAAAAAATCCCAAAAGGGGTTTTTTTTTCTTGGGTAGGGCGAGAAATAGTGTCAGACTCTTACTGACTAAAAACCTACCGCGATCTTTCGTTGCCTATCATACCAGGGCTGAGCCTTCTTTTCAGAATGCGACCCTTGGCCCCAGTAGGCTTCGACCCTGCCTGCCTGCAGCTAGCAGGCTGGGCCTCTACGGTATCCTATAAAGGGTTTAAGACTCACAAAAATCCATTATTCATTAATTTTTTTGTTATAAAAACGATTGTTCACACGAAGATGCTTATGATTAGTCTGGTTAGTTAGATTTAGGTATGTATTTTTAAACAAACCCATAAAAGAACAAAAAAAACATGAGCATTAATTAAAAAGATTAAATGTTCGGCCACAGTGGCAGGCGCGGCGCGGCAATCATTAACATAATAACACAAGAACTTCCTTTGAGTAGCCACAGTGGGCACGCGGGCGCAGGGAGCGGTGTGGACTGGTCAACGCGGGCTGCGCGCGGGCAACTCACGCCTTGCTTGTTGTAACGAATTTTGATGCGGTTTTTTTTAATATATAGAGTGATTCAAGAGGAAGGTTTATATGTATAATACATGCATCATATAGTAGAGAAACATTAATAATTTTAAAGGTTTCTAATGTGATGTCGTAAATAAACACATTTTTTTGCACTTACATTGCAAACCCTACGAGATAGAACGACGTAGGGCAGTTTGTCCCGCAGTAATCCACTCATATTTTTCAATCCTAAGTTTGGATTCGACACTAGATAGAAATTTTTGCTGACGTTCTTTGTAAAAACATCTCAATGACGTGTTACGAAAATGATTACCCAACGTGGAACGAGGTGCGTGTTATTTTTACGTTAATGTGATCGAAACGTTTACCGCTTTTGACTCTCTTGATTGGTTAAAAGCCTGTTGTGGTAACTGAGTATTTTGTATGAACTCCGCTCGTGTCTAATTGTCTTTGCCGACTTCGCGGCCCCAAAACAGCGGTTTTGTTTTTACGAGTATATAAAAAAAAAAAATAACTATCCAAGATTTTTGTTTTTGCGAGGCACAACTTTCAAATATTTCCGTGTCGTAATTTCGTAGACATACACCCTTATAATCGTAAGTTAGTGTCATAATATCATGTTTTGATGATTCCCTGGCGCTTGGTCATATAGCATCAGCCTTATAATGTTCCCAGTGTTAGGACTCAGGTCAAGTGTTCAAACCCAGCCAGGCGCATTACTTTGTGTAATTTATTTCATCACCACTGCTCTCAAAACGATAAAGGAAAACATCATGAGGGAAACGGACATGTCCTAGAACCAAAAAATCCAACACATGTGACATTCACCAACCCGCACTGGGTCCGCGTGGTGGATAATGGCCCATTCCTTTTCCAAGAGAGAAGACCTGTGTCCCAGCAGTGGGAACATTATAAGGCTGATGTTATGCTATGCTATTCTATTCTATATCTGCCCATAATAAGCTGTTATCGTGTCTGTATATGTAATTAATTGTAAAACATCAAAACAACTGCGCGTATTATTTAACCTCTAACGGGTTTATCAAAACTAAAACAAAAGTATTTGTTTCTGTTATTTAACAATCGAAAGATCTTTGTAAACTTAATTTAAACTTCAGCTATTTTGTTTATATTGTTTACGTTATTTACTGGAAAATTCAGCAGACAGACGTTCTCAATCAATCTGTCTAGCTTTTTTCCCAAGTTATTTTGAGGGCCTGCTTCGTGTTATATCGAAGACAGTTATTGCTCCCCGTCCGCAAACCTACGCTTATGGTGGCTTGGTTCAGGCCATTAGGAGGAGCGGCAGGCGGTCGCCTCCGTCTGCGAAGCAGTAATGCTAGCAAAGGAGAAGGCCGACCCCATCAGGCAATGGCGTTCACGCCGCAGCCGCCGCTGTAATTCCGATAACAATTTTCGACCACCGTAGGCGCGGGCTTGTGGACGGCGGGCAGTAACAGGCGGTAAAAGACCGAACCGAGCCCAAGTCGTTTACGGCACGCAATGTTCCCGCGCGCCTCTAGGAGTCGTGAACAAACTGTAGGAGCCCAGTAGGGTCAAAGCCCAATCTGGGGCTCTGGGGAGGTATGAAAATGCATAACAGGGCCCTGGAATCAAGGCAAAGGGGGAACGGGGAGGTTTTTAGTCAGTAAGAGTCTGAAAATATCTCCCGCTCCGCCCAAGGGCGGGGGATGTCATTGGATGATTTTACCGTCTTTAAAAAAAAAACGCCTACGTTGGCTGGTGCTGGGTCGGGATCACGACGGCTGGGGGATGAGGAAGCCAGTATTCGGTATTTGGAAACGCGCCACCATCGGTTTCCCAAATACCAAATACAGTTGAAATCAGAATAATTTATTTCAAATAGACCAATTACAGGCACTTGTTGGTCAGTTACAGTGAAGCTACATAGGTCTCTACGAGCACACACACCGATCAGTCCCATGTCTTTTGCAGCCAGTGAATTCCTGTGGCCTTCACCAGGTTTTACAGCTCTATCACGCCATCTCGTAGGCGTTGGTATCTCCAAAACCTTTCGGCATATCAGCAATCCCTTACATGAGCAATGTGTAATTGTGCACTGCAAATAAAGTTTGGTAATTCTTCTGGCTAAAATTGTTATTTTTATATTTCATTTGTGAGACATAATACTGGCTGGATCCTACTTTAGACTTCATTTTTGAGATTCGAAATTATAGAAGAGGTCACTCAGCTTTACTGTCGGAAAAAATTGTCTGGTGGGTATTCGAAAGCTAAGTAGCGCGTAGAGAGGTCGATCAGAGTATAGTCTTCTCCTATAAAATATAGTGCAAATTGTGGGTTTTAATTTATCTGAGGAACCTGCAGCTGCTGGTGATAAGCAGGACCTGTTTTTATTTACTTCTGGCCTCTGAAGGCCTAGCCTCTTTGTGAAACACTGCTTCTACGTGCTCTTGAGGCCTTTTAAAGCCTGCGGACGAGTTATCTACCAGTTTATGATCCTGCGGATGGTCTCTAAGGTCCGCGTGGGATCTCAATACTATTCTACCTCTACCTGCTGGCTTCTGAAGGCTTTCGCGGGACTCCACCTGCCTGCAGACCTCCCAGCCTCCTCCTGTTAAGTCTCTCCGATGTTCTGTATCTCACAAGGAACATTTTTATGATCTACCTCTTCCCTTCATATCTTTCTTCTAAATTCACTTAACGTTATACGGTCCAGTTGGTATGTTATGTCACTCGACTCTTTAACACTATGGTGAAATGCAAAACACTAACCATAAATGAAAAACAAGCCAGATAAGAAACAGAAAGAGAGATAGGGTGAGGGGGCAGGGGAGTTTATTTTAAATTTCATAACTTATTTGTATACACTGTGTCTACATCTCTCATCCAATACTCCTGGCACAGGTTTGCTGGAAGAACATTTGAAATAAGCAGTATATTTGTGCATTTCTATCTGTATAATTTATGATTTTCATTTTTAAGTGTCTGTGTGTACACAAATGTGTGTATGTATAAACAAATAAATAATAAACAGTCCAATAGCTCACGATCCCGTTTAAGTCAAATGAGGTCTACTCCCGTGAGCGACAGCAATCGTTGTCCATTTAGTTTCTAAGTGAATGTTTAGTTATGAATTTCAAAAAAAAAAATCCGCGGTTTATAATTGATGATCTATAATACGAGTATTTCAATTCCATTTTGTTAAATATGATATTAACTACATCATGAAACTTTCCATTGTAAAATTGAATTTATTTCAGGGATAAATTAAATTGTACAATGGAAAAGCTTACATAAAGTTACAAAAACACAAAGGAATAAAAGATCACCTGATATGATCTGCTTTGTTTTCAACAGCAAATAAAGCTTCTGAAAATATATGAACCCTTATACACTACGTTTCAACTAAATTGTAACACGAATATTGTTGACTATATTGTACAATCTCACTGAATTGTTTCTTCGAAGTTTTAATGCACACACGAATAATCATTTTTTTATCGCGTTATGGAATGTATAGTCTACTAATCGTTGCAGTGGTTTTGCCAATTCAATCACTCCGTGGATGGAAGGAGTTTTACAGCATAGCATAGCATCAGCCTTATAATGTTCCCACTGCTGGGACTCAGGAGAGGGAATGGGCCGTAATCAAAACCGCGGGCCCAGTGCGGGTTGGTGGATGTCACATGTCTTCGAATTTTTGGTTCTAGGACATGGCGGTTTCCTCACGATGTTTTCCTTTACCGTTTTGAAAGCATTGGTGATGATATAAATTACACAAAGTAATGCGCCTGGCTGGGTTTGAACCCGCGACCTACAACTCGTCAGTCGGGGCCGTTACCACTCGGCCACCACTGCTCTCAAGGAGTTTTATATTCATTAGTAATTCCTGAGCATTTCCGTAGGGAGACTGTTTGTCAAATCGTTGAAATCCGCAGTAGTCCTGAGTCGAGTGACATGAATACTGACAAATGCTTGCAATTACTGGACAAGTCCACTAAAATCTGCGTGTTTCTTACATAATTTATAATTTTCAACATAATAAATGTTAATTTCTAAATTGATACATTATTAAAAGTTTTCCTTTTTGTGTTCAGTTATTAAAAAAAAACTTTTTACAAAAAAAATACAACCGACTTCAAAAACAACCAAAAAATGCAAAATAACTTTCAATTTCGGAAGTCGGTGTTTCTATAATAGTTTGGTCTCTTTGCTATTTAACACCGACTTCCGAAATTGAAAGTTATTTTGCATTTTTTGGTGGTTTTTGAAGTCGGTTGTATTTTTTTTGTAAAAAGTTTTTTATTTCACACTTTTTAGTAGTAGTACCCCTCAGCCAAACTTAAATAGATAGGTACCTTCCGCCATTCGGTTCCATCATCAAATCATCATGACAATTCTAATAATACCAAACAAGGCTAAGATACACTGATTTATTACAAAGTTCCGGCTCTTACCTACCTTCCGTCTTCATCATCAGGTCAGTTCTATGTACCCCTCCCCTTTTTCCTTTAGTCAGCCACCAACTACATGTATAAACAAAGCAATTTTACTTGTTACGACAGTTCTGCTAAGGTTTTTTGAAGAATTCCGTTCTATGTCTTCGTAGTTCATCATCAGATCAAAACAATATTTTTATAAGACCAACTCGAAAGTATAATCTTTCAATCAAAACAAAAATTTTCAAAATCAGTCCATAATTGACCGAGATATCGGCGAACAAACATATACAAATGACAATTCTGCTATGATTTTTTGAAGAGTTTCGTCCTATATCTTCGAAGTTTATCATCAGATCAAAAAGATATTTTTATGGGACCAATTCGGAAGTATAATCTTTCAATCAAAACGAAATCGGTCCACAATTGACCGAGATATCGGTGAACATACATAAAAATAAAAAAAAAAATACATACAGCCGAACATAGAACCTCCTCCTTTTTTCGAAGTCGGTTAAAAATATGTTTAATCAAGGGCGATCAAAAGGAATTCTAGAATTAATATGCCTTTTATTAAGTTTAAGAAATTTCGTAGATAAAAACCGATTGAATTAATTATTTATTTATAGGCCACATGATCAGTTTGAAAGGTTTTCAATCAATAGACCGAATTTTCAATCAAAATACCTACCGCTATACAAACCGGAGTTGAAGAGGTTGTTTGGGGATCATTTTCACCGAACCTACATAATTCTGCCAGCTTATCAAGTAGCGTTTGTTTGAATAATACTGATGTTATTCAAGGCAAGCAGACTTTGCATGTTGATTCTGGAATAGGAATGCACCTGCGACGTTCGTGGTATTAGGAATTTCAATTACTCTCCACTTGTTTGTCCACACAAAATGTTTGACATAGACACATAGGAGCCCTTCAACAATAATATTGTATGGGTATATATTATACCCGTCTATCAAACAATTTACTTGCTGCAGTCTTCCCGTCCGATTATAATTTAGGTGTCTTCAAGGCTCTCAAGAAACTAGTGCACTTCACCATCAATGATTGCATCACTGCTTACCATCGGGTGAGATAGCAATCAAGTATCAGTTAATGCCATTTAAAAAAATATATACAAAAGAAATTTAAAGGTCCCTTTAGACTACGACACTTTATACGGTACACTCAGTGTTATACATTGATTGTTTCTGTATGAATACGAGTGTTCAATTAGAGATACTCGATTTACAATTAAAGGCACTCGTGTTATTACAGAGACACTCGGTGTATACACTCGTACCTTAATATTTTCCCCAAATTTTACTATAACATATTCCGGGAAACTTATCTCTTTATTTTCATTTACGCACCATCTTGCTTCAGAAAAATCATTAGTATGTATTACAAAAGGTATTATTTTATAATCTTCATCCATCAATTCATTCACCCATTATCCTAATACTTACTCGAATCCTTCTAAAGACATCTAATGTGCTCTAGCGTCCGACAGATGGCGGCACAAGCATCAATCGTGGTTATTAAAGAATACGTGGATGAATGAATTTGAATTTGAATGGAAACAAATAATTTCTGCCACTCTGGGTGGGCTGATTGGGAGTGTCAGACTTTTACTGACTAAAACCTACCTGTGTCCTTCAGTTGAACTTTGCGTTCTTGGTTCACCGACACTCTTTTAACCTTTCGACAAACGAGATAGGTATCAGAAAACTGTTTTATGTATGGGTGTTAAAATACTCGATGAAATAAAAAATTAAGCACTTCGAGTTTCAAAAAGAAATAGACTGAATTATAAATTACTAAATCGCATTACTTAAGTAATAATATTTAGCAGCTTTTGTTTTTCGTGGCATTGGGCAGGGCACACTGTCTGCAGAACAGATAGCCGTTGGGGCCGAAAGGTTCTGGAGTGGCGACCGCGTACCGGAAGGGGCAGTGTTGGAAGGCCTCCTACAAGGTGGACCGATGACCTAGCTAAAGTTGCGGGGATGCGAGATGCACAGGACCGTTCATTGTGCCAACACTTGGGATGTCACGCTTATGTCCAACAGTGGATGTCTTTCCACTGATATGATGATGATGATGATGAAATCTTATTACTCAATTAGCGAAATTTTGACCGATAATAATTTAAATTAATCTGAGGTTTTTTTTTTTTTTTTCTTTGTGTTGTTGATTGTTGACGCATGATTCATTTATTTCATTTTGACATAACTAAATATTTTTTACTTTGTGATTGTATTATATAGAATGTGTCTGTTTGGAGCTTATTATTAATGTAACAATGTTTTGCATGGCTTAGTTAAGGTAGTTAGTATGGATAATGAAACTTGACAAAGACCTGTAACCTGTACCTAGTTTCTGTGAAAATAAAGATTCTATCCTTCTTCTTATATTCTTCTTATCAGAAAATGCACTATCGTAAACCGCATCAAACTCAAAATGTTGTCAAGCAGGAGCCTTTTCGAAAAAGCCATAAGATTTTTTTACAGGCCTTTCCTATTCAGATCGAACAAAGCAGAATAAACAAACCTATAAATAAGCCTGAGTTATTGAACAAAATAGTAAAATGTCCTAGTTCCATCTGAAAAGTTCAAAGGCAGCCGTGCCGTTTAGTGCGCTCTAAATATTAACAGCGAAAATAATCCTCTTCAATTTTAATAATATACTCCACCTTTAACAACAAATGTCAGAGTTCCTACTTAGGTATTTACATGTTCCCTCACTTCGACATGACCAACCTTTACATTTTGATTTTTCGACAATCGTTATTACACTCCTCCTTCCATAGTTTATCCTCAATGCTGAGGGTTGTGACCTCGATGAATAACTTCCTTGTGGACTATAATTCACCATAGTGTCTTATCTTCGGCGATATGGATGACATTGCAGAATTTGGTTACCAGTGTAGCATGGATTTGGTCTGACCGAAACATTGGACTTTTTTTTTTTTAATATTGTACTTCTGTCTCTGGGTACTTTTTCTAGATTTTTCTCTTTTAATTGGCGAGCTTTTATAGTCACTTACCTTTTTTTTTCAAAATTTGATGAACTTCCTATTATAGAATTAATTTTAGCTTCTGCCAGCGAATTTGCCGGCGTGAAAGTAGAAAAAGAACCCAAAATGACATATCCGGAATAAAAAAATATCATATGTAGTTACTATACCAGGACATACTGTACCCGTGTCAAAATTTCATTGAAATATGTTCTACTGTTTGAGCGTAACAACGCATTCACGACTTGGGTCTTACGGGGCAGTATCATATATAGCAGGCGATTAGTCAAGCGCGTGCCGCTATGACCGCTATGAGCTGCGTCGACCAATCGCCTACCAAAAGGGCCACGCTCGCCGCGCCGCTCGACGTTCGCTGCTAAGACCAAAGTAATGAATGGGTCCCTATAGGATTAACAAATATACACACATACATACAAACTTACGTCTTTAATACTTATTGAAGATGCCTAATACCTGCAACGACACGACGGTGACGGTACGATGTTGCCGTTTCGTCAATAGAGTTTCATTGTTTTGTATGTAAGCTGTGAGAAGGCGTATAGTGACGAATACGTCTTTAATACTACTTACCTATAGGCTGAGGCTATAAAATATCAAAACTCACATTAAAACTTTATTTATAAAAAGATATGTACAAACTTTTCTTTATGAGCATAACTAGTGGCGAATGCTTGAATAGCGTAGTTTAAACATTATATAATATTTATTAGACAAGTTTTATTTGCATGTACAAGAGAAACGCATATATATATTTTACTTATACGAATATATAATTATTTATTTATACTATGGTATTTTTATATACAGTGACTAGAGTACATCGTAGTTTACTTCTTATGTATACTTTTATTTTGTCTGCAGTATTTACAGAAACTTTTATACCGCTAAAGCCATTATGTACAAACATTTAAACCTTTTTTTTTTACAAATATTCAATGATTGAACACATTATTCATTTAAGTGGCTATAGAAAGTTACCTTATAACAATAACAATAATAGGTATACTGTGTATGAAAAAAACTATTTAATAATTTTCTAAATACAAAAAATACCACTTTAACTTATGTTAAACATCAGTCTAAATAAAGTTACTGAAATCAAAACGAAGAACTCTTTTAAGAACGCCATCTCTGACTTGGAGACGGAATTAAGTAGTGGCACGAAAGTATCTTACTCCTAACTCGAGGGTTAGAGTATATAGTGGCGCCCAACGTGGGTCACATTGTCCCAACTGGGCGCCAACATCGGAAGAGGAATATTTTACGTGAACATGTAAAAAAATAACAACGAAATAAATAAAGTAATATGTAACATTTAAAATATACGTCACATCTACGCGAACTGCTCAAAATTGTACATAATCCTATTATCAAAGGTCTTTTTTAAAATTCCGATTGATAAAAAGACTTTGAAACTTATAATATCTCAAATCTAACAAAATCGACCTCTGACCGTTCTGACCTCTTTATCATATCGAATATCTAATATTAATGGCATTGAAAACATTGTAAGTTATATACTATGCAAACAATTTAGGTATTTACCGTTAACGCTGCTTTGTTCTACATTTACATAAAGCATCTGCTTTATATACACATAACGGCTTTGACTGCTGTCGAAAACATAAATTAACGTAGTTAGCGTGTCGAGATAAAAGGTAAGTATAGATTTAGCATAACTACCTATTTAGTTTGTTGTATTATGGAAAGTTGGTGATTTTTATAGGGTTTGGCTGTAGAATTGTTCGAAAGAGTCACCGTGGCCGTGAAAGAAAACAGCTCAGTACCTCTACCATGAGTTTTAAGCAATAGTATTCGTCGCTACTCGATATCGACGCCGTAAATATTTTGTATGGCAAATTTTGCAGCGCCTCTAGCGGTCACTTGCAGAACCAAAATTTGCCATACAAAATATTTACGGCGTCGATATCGAGTAGCGACAAATACTATTGCTTAAAACTCATGGTAGAGGTACAGTTTTAGAGTTATAGTCGGTAGAAGTTTGACTCCCTCTCGCTTCACCCATAGTGGAAAGAATTATGCCTCAAAAACTAAACTGGGCATAATAGAAATGGGTGCGTATACTTTACGTACTACTTCTACCCAAATGAACTACTTTATACTAGAAAGACAAACTTATGTCAAATTCAATATAATTCCAATATAATAAATTTAAATATTTCAATAAAAAATAAACTTTCTATACAGTTATCATTTGATAAAAATTTGTGTGGGTTATTTTTTATGTAATTTACTTGATGTCGAGTAGGAAATAATCTAACAAAAACATTAGTCTTTCGAAAGGAAAACAAGATACAGTAATGACTTATTTTATGAAATCGAATTAAAAAAAGAATATAATATTTTAGTTTAGTGGAAGGTTCAAAAATTCGGAAAATTAGTAAGTAGAAACATTAGAAGACAGGTCTAAAAATAAATTGCTAGTACCCCTCGGCCACCAGTGGGGTATTATTATTACGTAATTGCGCGCTTTTTAGAAAATCACATAAAATATACTAAAAAATAACTTTTTGGGGATTTTTCCAAAAAAAAATAAGATATGGAAACCAAAATTTTCGGCCGAATGAAATTCGTACCCCCTTGTGTACAGTACGACAATTAGCATTTTTTCAAGGTCATTCAAGTTATACAAACGTATGTACTATCGGCGCGTAAGGGGTTAAAAAAAAGCTATAGGTAATATTTACCATACACTTGAACATCATCGTTTACCATCAGGTGAGGCAGAAGTCCAAAACGATCAATAATAAAAAAAAAAACATATTTATAATGTTATATCTAGCCAATTATTTCGAAACTAACCATGTCCTTTAAAATACATATTCATAGATCGTGCAAATATCTAACTACCGTATAACTCGAAAGAAATCAGAAAAACCAATAAAACATGACATATGGGGTTCGTAAAACCTCAGTTTTATTTGTGTGTAGTACATATATATCGATGTATTTGTGTAAGTACAAGTATTGAAGTTTCGTGTCAAATGCCTAGTCTTTAGGATTTAGACAAAGTCTTTGTTGTGCGACAAGTAGAGACGATTGGAAGCAATCCGATATTAGAAAAGCTGTTACTTATTTTAAAAATAGAATTAGGTCTGATTGTAATAACGTGATATTTAAGTCTGATTAAAAATAAAAGTAATATATTTATGGTTCTATTTATTTAAACTATTATGAACTATAGCATTTATTAAATTTTCTGGAAGTATTTGAGGTAATAATAATGCCTGTGTGTGTTTCTGTTTATAGAAAAGAAAGAAAAATTAATGAAGCCGTTATTCAAATAGTTATTGAACGAAGTATGTTACTATTAAGAAGCTATTACTTGTACTACAAAATCAATGACAAGGAATGTCTCACATAAGAATATAATTCTGTTTTATACTTATAAAACTGAATTATATTCTCATGGTACATGAATTGCGGGAGTTAGTTTGAGGAAGCACAGGAGAAGAGTTCATGGAAGGATTCATCATCAGCCTTTTTAATGTTCCCACTGCTGGGACACAGGCCTCCTCTGTAAAAGAGAGAATGGAAGGATTAGGATGGTTTATTGTTACAGCCGTTTTATTTATGCAATATTTATTAACAAAATTTTATAAAAGTCACCAATAGCTTACTTTAATTTTTATTTTATTTAATTTTTATTTTATTTATTTTTACTAACTATCCCTAGAAAACTCTGAATGCAGATATGTTGCCTTCCCATGCAATCTCACAGAGACATGTAACACGGTCATCTTAGGGACAGTTGTGGAGACCTAATAGAAAGAAGAATAATATAGGTATCAATAATATTAATTATTTAATTTACTAGCTTCTGCCGACGGCCTCGCCTGTGTGAAAGTCGACTAACCTCCTTAAGGGTAGAGTTTCATAAAATCCGTTCTTAGCGGATGTCTAAACCCTATAAGGAACCTACGTGTCAAATAAGTTTGTAGGTGTTATAGTTTCTGATATTTTGTGTTGAATCAGTGAGTGGTATTTCGTTTTTATATAATTGTTACCTTCAATCTATATAATCTAGTATTCTATAAAATACCTAGGCAATGTATAGAATACGCTTTAAAGTAAGGCTTTTATTTTCAGTTGGTGATAAAAAAATAACCTAGCCTGGCCGTGTCGGGGTGTCCTAAAATTACATCACCTCCTTCCTTGTTCTCGTCTTTTACACACATTACCGGCTGCGCATTCGGTATTGTATATAATACCTGAATTATACAGATTGCCGGTAACATATATATACACCACAATTTTTTAATTATGGCAAATACTTAAAGGGCTTATTAGAAAAGGTCTTGTTATTATTTAAGTAAAGTCTCAATGCATAATATTCATAAACAGCAAAGTTATGAGCGTTTGTTTATATCCCAAAATCTCACTCAATTTATGGAAAAACTGTACAGGTTATTTTTTATGAATGAAAAAATGACAATAAAAATGGAAAAAAACTGCGCTTAGTATTTTCTAGTAGTAGTTGTTATGAATGATGATTCAATTATGAATTTACCGATAATGACAAATTTTCGTAGACAATTTTGGGATTTCGTTTTTTGTACTTTTGACTACACAAATATGATCAGTAACGGGTACTGATTGAGCCCCATTTTTTTGTGCACTAATAAAAAAATAGGGGTGTATAAAAATAATCTGCTGTATCGGAGATACATCTAATGATTTATCTCCGATACAGCAGATTATTTTTTCTCCTTTTGTGAAATGGGAAATAATAAAATGACTTCTTCCGCCCTAGAGTAGAGTAAAAAGCCTTGTCAGACTTTTACTGACTTAAACTTGGATGTGTCATTCAGTTGCCTTGTACATTCTAGGATCATGGCCGTTCTTTCAAGTGATTCCGCAGTCATAGCAGGCATGCCGCCCACCGTGGGCGCTGGCTTGCGGACGGCGAGCTATGAGTAGCTCATTGTCCGACCGTCCGGTAACCGTCCGGACCGAGCGCAAATCATCGACGGTGCGTACTGTTCCGCACCGTCTACGTAGGGGCCCAGCAGGGTAGAAGGGGCCAAGGGTCTGCTCTTCTTCAAGGAAGGCTCGGCCCTGATATGAAAGGCAACGAAGGTATGGGATGGGTTTTTAGTCAGTAAAAGTCTAACACTATCTCCTGCTCCGCCCAAGGGAGATGTCATTGGGTGACTTTTTCCACAAAAAAAAAAAAAATCTAGCAGGCATCGGCCCAACTGGGCTCCTTCTCTTCACAACATGCCGTCGACTCCTCCGGTTTTATTCTTACTGGATTAGCGAACGACGTGCTACTCTTTGTTCGTCGTACACAAACTCGAGCCTACCTACGATACCTGTAAATTGCGTTGCTATTCTCGACACTCGTGACATCTCGCTCGGTCCTGGCCTAACAATTGGATTATCTCCATACTCTGCTAGTATATTTCAAATTTTTCTCCCGCTCTGGGAGCGAGAGGGTTTGTTTCACTTTTACTTACCCTCCTTCAGTTACCCTTTGCTTTCCGAAGTCACGGTACAATATACATATTTGTTGAACAACAATGGCGATCGAACTTCAATACACAGTGACAGATTTTCTGGTTTCAATCGAAGCGGAGGGCTGCGCGTAACCATAGCCACGGGGTCAATTTATTTGCCGTGTGCTTTAACTCTTTCGAACAACCCCGGCACCCTGCTTCTGCTACTATCTGGATAGCAGTTTACTGTTTATGGCTTTACCTATGTCTATAGATTTAAATAGGTACTAACAATGTAATATATTAACATAAATGCTGACAGTGGGAACAAGACTAGATTTGTTGTTTTTAAACTATGATTAAATATAAATTATTTATATCTAAAATTACATTGTGTCTTATACGCCGTTAAATTTTAGTCGTTTTAATCCCGTGGAGGGTCGAGTCGGTATATGAAGCACTATCTATTTGTAAAGATAAAATTAAAAAAATAAATTATTATTTTTTTCGACCCTCCACGGTATTAAAACGATCAAAATTTAACGGTGTACAAAATTTAATAGGTAAGTACATATAAAACTATATTCCGTTATCCTTACAACAACAGTTTATACTTTCCTTTTGTATACAATAAACATATTTACGCTTATTCGTATATTAATTATTTTTTAATCTACTCTAATCTAATCGTACATTTTATTAAATAATCCAAAATTATTTCTAAGCTAACGTTACATAATAATTCTTGTTTTTATTTGAACAATATAAATACCTAACTAAATTACAAAATTATTCGCTGTAGCAAATCAGTCGGAATTGCGGAACTTATTTTAATTAAATAAAACATACCTTCATACTTAGTATAGGGAATCAAAGCCTAACAAAAGGTTCTATATTTGAATTAAAAATACGACATAATTTCAAACTGTAGCTATCAACTCAAGTTACGACTTTAGTACTGTTTATTTTAGGCTAATTTTTAAGTAACCATTAGTACCCTTAGGGCGGGTTTCTGAATTGAGTATTTTGAGTTAAGAACGTCTCAAACCATACTTAAATGCCAAATTTCGACAGGTTTACAGGCTAAAGTAGAGTTTGAGTAATTCTCAACTTCAAATGCTTAAATCAGAAATCGGGGGATAGCTGTATAATATATCTATAAATTTTTATATGGGTTAATGCTTGAAACAGATGATACATAATAAATAGTATATATTTCTGCACTCGTTGTTGACGTCGTAGTGAGCCTTGCACGCCCCAATGAACCTTAGTACTCGATTACGGAAACGTGGCGCGTTGCGCAGCGCTTTGGGCGGTCCGTCATACGCAACGCGCCGAGTCTCCGTAAACAATGCCTTAGGTGTGTGTTGCTAGGTTTTTGCCGCAACACGACTCCCGAGACATGTGAGGGGCCAGACTGAAGATTCCACCCCATACATACCCTAACTCCCGAGAGAATTCTTGTTCCTCATCTCCGATTTGCATTCAAAGGTAAAAATGTGTTGCAATGGAATATGAATACTATCACGTGTGATGTGGGGTAACAAAATTTGATAATTTTCTCGGATTCTGAATTAAAATATAGACAAGCAAATATTTTTTAACGATTATGATCGTCAACTAGACTAGATTTTGTGAAATCGACATGCGCTATCGAATGTGACATGATCATATTTGGCATTTTGATGAGTATAGATTACCTCAGCAAAAAAAAAAACCACCTTGCTTTAACCCAATAAAATTTTCTCACAGAGAGAACATTCAGAGTTCAAAAACATGTAAAAAATATATTTTCTACTACCTTATTATAATATTTATGACAAAGTCGTTAATTAAGTATCATGGCCGTATTCTAACACTTATATTTACAGGAAATGCTGCAAAACATTGGCATGTTTCTCTTGTACAAACCTTCCTCAGGGTACCGATGACTTCGCTCTGAAACATAGAAAAAAGAAAAATAAAGGCCCTGGTTAAATAATCGTGGCGTAAACATGTCTCTACTTGGCGACAAAAAAATTCTAACATCTAAGGCTAACTTCATAGACGCATATTCGCTTTTTCTACGCCTGCTCACTGCTTACATACAAAACTATAAGGACCAACGCTGCGTTAAGTGGGCGCGCGCGTGGTCCCATACAAAAGTGCTCTGTCCAGGCTCGCCGTGCAGCCACTCCTCGCGCCCCTTTTGCTACGAGTTCTCCATCAACATGACTACACGCACACTATTAAAGTGGAACTAGCGACACTGCGTAGGTACATATTAATCCGGTTTTCGCTATGGAGACCGCCGCACATGACACACGTGCAAATTCATGCGATGGTAGCCCACGCGGGCGTCCACGCTTGCGCCCGCTTAACGCAGCGTTGGCCCTAAAACTGTGCAGACGAAGCGGCAACGTCGTGCCGTCGCGTCGTTTCTTTGATACATATGTGAGCAGATTCTTAGATTTGTTCTGGGTGGTACAAGTAAGTAAAGAAAGAAATATGTTTGTTTACTACACAGGTATCTGCTTAGAAAAATAAATAAAAAGAAACAACAATATTGTGTGTTCTCATGGCGACACCAAATTGTTTAGTTCAATATAATGCCAAACAGCTACAGCTTGATGTTGGTTTTCAACTGAAACCTAAATTATCTATTAAGTTTTTTACACAAACTTAAATCTATGGGTACAATAGCGGTCTTATCGCTAATTGCGGTATCTACCAGACAACTTTTGGATGGAAAGAAAGAAATTAAACAATCATTTTAGATTGTCATCTGAATTACACATACAAGCAAAATTTCAGCTCAATCAGTAACCGGGAAGTGGATCAAATTTAATTTGCATGATTTGATCAAAGGCAAACATCGGACAGCCGAAACTAAATAAAACCTTGCAAAAATATAACAATAAAAATGTAAGGAGGCTTGCTATTTTGATGGGAAACAAGAGACTGTCCATAAGATGTCTTCCATAAGATGTTACGTTATTACTAACTTCCTTTATTTCATAATTATCTATTATACAATCCATCTACCGTTTCTTTGACCTCTCTCTCTCTTTTTCCATAAATCTACATGTAAACTCATTACGGCGCCTTCAAATTAACCGCAAAGTGCAGCACGACGGCAGCGAGGCTGCAGCGTGCATTTCACACGCGACCGCAGTGCACGGCACTTTGTGGCTAATTTGAAGAGCCCTGACTCTTTTAATGCAACCTGCCATCCCTCCACTCCACTTGACTTTACCAAGACAAACGATGTTCTTTAAATTTTTGAATTTCCTTTAATTTACGCCGCTATATTTAATCATTTTTCTTTTCTTCAGTCCAACATTCTGATCGATACAGTATTACAGGTCTTACCACGAACTTGAAAATGTTACCCTCTAACTTGACCTTTTACTAACATGTTAGTTTCCGGGTGTGGGTGTTTTGTGTACGTACATTAGTTTACATTTTTGTGAACGTACCCATGATACAGGAGATACTCGTAGAGTACGTCAACATTAAAAAAGTATTCGAAATTGAGAAGTCTTGAAAGAATGAAGAAAAAAGAAACATGATTCGTTTATATAACAAATTCCGTATTTCATTAGCTTGGATCACTTTCGCGATCATCAATCACATACATAAACCTAATAGCATCGTTATTCAGGTGGTGGCATGTAAGTTATTCATCAGTTACATCATTATTATTACTTAGAACATCACATCACTCATTCCCAGTAATAATATTGAGAGAGTAAATTTAATAATACTTCTAATGAGATAATAGACAACAGACAGGGTGTTTGTTACTGATACTATTTCGACTAAATCGAACATAACGTTTTGCACCTCTCTAAATAATTGGGCTGTCTAGCCGGCATTTTTCGCTCTATAAATACTCTACTCAATGTTTATTAAACAAGAATATTTCTGTATTACTTACGTGTTTTGTCCATCGGATTGCGAGCCAGTTGGTGGGGGCCACCTGTGTAGGTGCGCGCGCCACATCATTTGTCCAAACGTCATACGGAACTGCCTCGACATCGAGCAATATAGCACGAAGTTGATCGCTCCGTTCAATAATGCTAACGCGTCCATCAATTCTCCAAAAAGGTCGTAGCAGCGTTTGAAGAAGCATCTTCCTAATAACCCACTCAGCAATCCTAATATTCCTTGTGGTAGTTCTGTTACGAGAAAAAGAAGTAGAACTGCTACTAACATCTTGGTCGTTCTATTCATTCTTCGATCAGCTTTATACTGTCGTTTGACTGCTTTGTTGTTCGTTGGACATTTGTTATACACCCGTATCTTCTTTTGATGCTCATTTGCGCTGTATACTTCTCGGATAAGCCACAAACTGATAACCGTGAGGATGAGGCACGGTAACAGCTTGATGACAACGGCGTGCACCCAGAAATTAATCTGATATAGCTGGCCCTCTTCATCAGAGTCCACGTGGTAGAGTATCATAGGTCCTGATGGTTCCAAGACTACTGCTGTGTGGATGTCGAATACCTGCGGGGCAAGAAAAAATGAAATGTAAATAAAATAATACTGTAACATTATCAGTAATTGCAATTTGGAGCCGTTAGGGGTTTAAACGCTTGGGTCTTGAGGTTTGAAGGCTACCGGGGTATTATCATTTTGCGATTGAAGGAGGACACGGTGCGGTGGAGCACCCGGTTGAGGTTTACCCTACTTGGTCCGAACACTACCGTGTCAACGTTTACCTGTCATTCCTGACCTTTGTTTAGGCAATGATCCCGGCAAAAAGCAATGGGAAGTAACTACTTTCTGTGGAGCAGTAATGGTAATGGAGGAAAGTGTAAGGGAGAGGAAACTCTCATACCACAGCTTGACGCCCCGGGTATTAGGCGATTCCCGGCAACCATAGCATCGGATATACGCATGCATGTTAGGATATACATATTCGTAGTTACTTAATATTCAAATAATTTAGGTACATATATTTTGTTATCAACAGTTTTGATTAGTTACAACTACCGAAAAATTTTGAAATTGAGTTACAAAAGTTTAAAACTGTAGTGAACTATCCCCCTGAATTTGTTTCGCCTTTTATTCTCTGGGGTAGTTGTTCGAAAATGTCAACTTTATGTTGCTTATATTGCAATGAAACAACCTGTAAAAGTGATTTTGATATCGTACCTCTATTTCGTATACCTATATGTAACTAGTGACCCGCCCCAGCTTCGCACGGTTGCAATGGTGATATCATAGTACATTGTGATACATGTGTGTAATGTAGGTGCTTACCGTCGAAGTGGTATTAAGACCCGAGCCCTGGCGAGGGTCTTAAGAGAGCCAAGAACGGTAACCATACATTACTCACGTGTATCATCCGACGTTTTTCAATACACTTGTGAACAAAAATTATTTGTTAACAACAGCAAAACTAGTAAAATTTTACATAATGTGGTTGTAAAAAATTAAATCTGTTTTCATAAGCTCGCATCTGATAATTTTTTTTTTTAATTTACCCATAGGTGAAGGCTATGGCTATATAGTCTTTTGATCAAATTGCCTAGTCGTTGTTTGTTTTCTTGCGTGAAAAGTTTTTACGATAATGTCATTTTTAGTGACAATAGAATACGGATGTAATATTTTCTAATGTTTTTGTAGTATTTGATTTTATTTATTTACAATCACACCAAAAACCGCACGACTCTTAAAAGGGCAGAAATAGACCACAAAGCAAAAACAATTTTTATTTGAACGAACGATTTATATATTAAATGTTTTGTTATTAAATAAATCGTTTTTACAAGTTAAAATGCCCGCATTTGCATGAAATAAGTAAGTAAGACACTAATTTATATTATTGAACGAAAGCAATAACCTAATATGATTTTTTTTGGTATTCAAATTTTGATTTGCAAACAAAGAGGTTGAACAAACAGGTTATAGCTAAATTACAGCCCTAGTACGTAATGGTAATCAAAATATCACAGTTTGGTAACAGGTGCCATTATATACCTAAGTGTAGTGCAATAAGAGCCACTTTCTGAGCAAGTGTATTGAAAAATATAGCATGTATTATACATATAAACCTTCCTCTTAAATCAATCTATCGATTTAAAAAAAATGCATCAAAATCCGTTGCGTAGTTTTAAAGATCTAAGCATACATAGGTACGGACAGCGGGAAGCAACTTTGTTTTATAATCTGTAGTTATGATTTTAATAAACTTTTTCTTGGTTAGACATATTGCCATAACCATCAATAGGTTTTAAACTGCTATCATTGAGACTATACTGCACTAATAAAGGGATTTTTATTTTAAGAATCATAAATAATTCATTGTTCGTTTTGCTCAAACTAATATTCTAAGATTTATATATTCGTATGTCAGATCTAAATTCCTAAATAAATAAAAAAAACAATTTCTGAATAAATATCATATTTACTCATTTTTTTTTCGGTGGGAAAATCATCCAATGACGTCTCCGAGCCATTGGGTGGGGCGGAAGATAGTGTCATACCTTTACCCACTCCTATTCCTTCTTTGCTTTACATACTAGGGCCGAACCTTCCTTTCAGAAAACGATCCTTGGCCCCAAGGCTTCGACCCTGCTGGGCCCTACAGTTTTCTGTCAACTAATTGAGGCGCGCGTAGAACACTACGCGCTGTCGCCGAGTTTGACTCGATCCGGACGGTTACTTGACGGTCGGACAGTGAGCACATTGCTCGCCGTCCGCAAGCCCGTGGCTACGGTGGCCGGAAATCAGGATCAGAATCCCGGCGGCTGCTGTGGCGTGAGGACCGTTACCTCACGCGTGCGGCGTCCTCCTTTGCTAGCATTACTACTTCGCAGATGGAGGTGACCGCCGGCCACTCCTCCTCGCTCCGGACCATGGCCTGCCCGGCGCGACAGATCGCTACCACCGATCGCCCCCACGAAGACACGGCGGTGCTCTGACCAAGCGGAGCACACCTTTACCGTGTGCCCCACCGTGTCCTCCGGGCGGTCCACACAGTGGTGACACCTGGGCGTCGCTCCGCACGAATCCAGTGCAGAAATATTTTCCCATTCAATAAGCAGACAAAAGTAACCTACTGTGATCTTTTGAAGATTAAATGTTTTTTCCCAATATAGAATTTCTTTGAAAGGTAGAATCTGAAGTGGGTGGTTATAAACTGAATAAATAGCTAGTGCTAGTAGGTGTGTCTATTTCTGTAGATACAAAGAACAAAGTCTGTAAGATATTGAATTGAAGAGATCTAAAAATAGCCGTGAAAACCAATAAATAATTGATAGCATTAGGTATCAACTTAGGTAATTCTATAGCCTAGTTTGTTCCAACGAATTCAAAAAATGTTTCTTCTTTCAAGTGAAAACCAAAGTAATCTGGTTCTTTTATTTTCATTTCGAAATTTCAGGTCGGGTTTCTAAATCTTCGATTGGATGGTCCAATCTGAAATTGGATGTCTACTATAAATAGATTGAGCTGAATGTTTCTCATGATTTATTTTGCTTTATAATGACAAATTACATTCGCTAGTCTTCTCGTTAATGTACATTTTTATATATTTTATGTGTACATGGAGGGCCAAAGTTCACGTAAAATAGCGGAGGTCTTTACTGGATTAGTTTTACACAAATCTATGTTTTGATTGCTATATAAGCCTCACAAGATATCTGTGTATCCAAAATATCTGGAGAAAGATGTGTAATAACATCATAATCACGTAAGAGCGGTTGTATGAAAATGTACCTCGGGTTGGCCGCTCAATAGGGTGTCACTATCCGCTCGCCTGTCAACGCACGCGCTCTTAAAACGAGAGCGTTTCATGCGGAGGTCATGCGGATGTCGTAACTGTGAGAGCACGCCATCCGCATGACCTCCGCCTCTGCTTCCACACATTTACTATAACGACGATATCTCAGAAAATACGCGTCCTAGCTCTATGAACTATACGGTCTTGAAATTGTATATTTACGAGTAAGTGGCCCCACTCCCAAATAACAATTGTTTTCTTTTAACTTATTTTTAGCAAAAAAAAAAACGACAGAAAATCACGCCAAAAATAGCTCCTTTTCGAGTGCGATTCCTGATTGACTGGCCTGTTGGTCTAGTGGTTAGTGGCCCTGATTGCTATACCGGAGGTCGTGGGTTCGATTCCACGATCACGATCATTTGTTCTGTGTCTGGGTGTTATTTATCTATAATATGTACTTATTTAGAAATATATAAGTATGTTTATCAGCTGTCTGGTACCCATAACACAAGCTCTGCTTAGCTTGGAACTAGACGGTGTTGTGTGATAGTTGTGGAAATATTATATTATTATTATTATTGTTATGAAATAAGCTATTTAATTATGTAGGTTTTGTGTAGATTGACTATGTAATATATTACTAATTTAACCATGAACTTCAACTATTCTAGAAGTGGATTGACAAACTACGGCATTTTTTTAAAAATATTTTTAGAAGTCGATTGACGTTTAACAACTGTTGTATTAATCCTAAGACACACTATCTTACATTAATAAACAAAACCGACACCGACCACAAAAAAATAAACAAAAGCACAAAAATAATGGGCTGTATAAGTACTTGCTACTAATCACATTTGTGTAGTCAAAAGTAAAAAAATCCCGAAATGTCCAGTCACAATTGGTAAATTCTTAATTAAATCAAATATTCATAACAATTGCTATTAGAAAATACTACATGCAGTAATTTTTCATTTTCATCGCTAATGAATGATTAGCGATATTCTTAATCAAAAGCTTGTACAATAGTTCTATAAAATGAGTGATTTTGGGATTTACATTCCAAAATTCTTGTTTGTGTTTATACTAACTTTGCTGTTTATGAATATTATTTATTGTGACTACTAAAATAATATAAAAATCTTTTCTAATAGGCTTTTTATGTGTTTATACTAATTAAAAATTAGTGGTGCATGTATACAATACATAACCAATAAAATATATATAATAAAAACAAAACAAATGAGAATGACAAAGAAAGTTTGCAAACAATTCAAAAAAAGAATATACTACCTTTATTACACAGGATCTAAAAGTCACACAGTATTTTTCCACACTTTCTTTTCATACAAACGCTTTACTATCTTAAAAAAAAAAGGTTTTTAAATAGTCTGACTCTTTGTGGAGATAGCACAAAGCCAGTTCATGAAGCCAAAACCATTCAACGTTTTGAAATTGAAACGTTATAAAACCACTTGTTCGTTTGACGGTACATGACACAATAAAACAGACAAAAAAAAAAGATACTGGATTCATTTATTTTATTGGTATTCTGACAATAACACGTGTATATTGTGTTGGCACGTGCCTCTATAAATGTTGAAATAAAATTCGTAATATGTTTTCCGTAGAGGAAATGCAACCTAAAATGTAAATAGCAGCATAGAAGATACCTTGTAGTTTGTTGTAATATTTCAATTGCAATATCTGTTGCAAGTTGCAAACTAGATCCTACCCTCGAATATAATCCTTATTATATTACTCAAAAGTATGCTGGAAGAAAAGTAAAGTTGAGTTAGGCTCGTCTTTGCGCAAAAACACTGTTTACTTGTGTAGAGTTATCGACATAAATAATAACAATTAATTGGATTTTGAGGCAATAAATTAATTAACTAAATTCAATAAAGTGGAACCGCATAGTTCTAGGTAGTCGGAACTATTTGCAGTGGTGCCCCTGTGAGTTAGGATGATGGTATCCCAACGAGTCGGAATGATGCTCCAGTGAGTCGGTGTGTTGATGTCTCAGTGATCGAGATGATGCCCCAGTAAGGATGTGACTGCAGGCTCTAAACGGTCGGAGTAGTGCTGCTGGCTCTTCATATGGCTGGCCGAAGGTGCAGTATACTTAGCCAAGGTCGCTAATGAAGCTGATGCTGACCAGGTAGGCATGCTTTTGGTCAGAATACTCTTTAGAGTATTGTGTGGTATTTGTACGACTCGCTGCTCAAAGTTTGAGGAAGCGATGATGTCGTCACGATGTAGTAGCTGCACGAAGGTTGCTCTACCATTCATAATCGACTGTCATCAGGTTAATTAGATAACTATGCAATGTTGTCCAAACTGAACATGCTTGCAAAATTTCTGTTCAGTCAATTAGGAGTAATCTAAACAAACATACCTACATGTTTTTATGTAATAAACATTGCGAGCTAGATAAAAGCTTGTAAAAAAGCTAGCGAATCGGTTTTGATATACTAAATTGTTATTTCTAACTTGTTTATTTTGGAGCTTTATGAATCACGCCACACACGAAAACCAACGAGTTCGTGTGATTTTTTTTACTTATTGTCAAAGTTAGAACAGTTAGGATTTTTTAGTACCTACTGTCATCATTATTCTGTTGTGAAACTTCTATTCATTGAAACATATGCGGTTTCTTTTAGATAGGAAACCGTCCAAAAACTACACCCGCTCTAGGGCGGAGCAGGAGGGTGAGTCAGACTTTTACTAACCAAAACCATACCTATGTTCGTTATTTGCCTGGCGTTCCAGGACAATGGGTTTCCTTTTGGAAGTCAACCTATACCCTCAGTAGGCTTCAGCCTTACTATGGTTTTGCTGGCAGATGTCAGATGTCTTTAAAACCCGAGTGGAACACTACACGTCGTCAACTACTCGGGTTCGATCCGGAAAGCGACCTACCCATTGCTCGTCGTCGGCAAGCCCACGCTTACATGCAGGAGGTAAGGCAATGACGTCCAAGTGGCATCCAAAGACTGATAGACGAAATGTTGATCAGTTAAATTCAAATTATTATTTTTTTATTTTACATAGCCTACATGGACACTTAAAGGTAAAACGTCCGAAGCCAGAGCATAGACGGACAGATGATATTGTTGCCATCGCAGGTAGAACCTGGATGAGGGTGGCACAAAAACATAGGGTTTGGCTCGACAGAAAAAAGGCCAATGCCCAGCAGTGGGCTCTATTACTTGTATTACTTATCTATTGCCTCATCTACAAAAGCTATGCTCAGCGTTTCCTTGTGTGTTCGAATCAGGAATGAAGATATCCGTAGGAGAACCAGATTATACATATAGCCTGCAGGATCACTAAACATAAATGGCAGTAGAATGAGGACTTAGCTTGCAGAACAGATGTTCTGGAGTGGTGACGGCGTACCAGAAGATGCAGCATTGAAAGGTCACAAGGTAAACCGATGACTTGTTGAAGGTTGCGGGAATTCAATGAATGCGAGACGCACAGACTGGTGGTAAAGGCGACACTTGGTGGAGGCCTACGTCTTGTATTAAACGTCTTTTGACTGAAATGATGATGATGATGTCTTCTATCTATTATCATTTATTTAACACAAGCCAAAACATTTTTCTATTTATTTTTTACGCTCCCCTTGAAAATGGATTTCAACGAGCTTACTAAGTTTACGTTACAGGGTTGTTAAAAGCTGAAAAACAAATGCTTGCTGGCTTCTAGGTATTATTAATTTTCAACGAAGATACCAAAAAGTTTTAGAACTTTTTTCTAGCATCGGGTATCTCAATTATTTCGTTTGGAAGGTTTCTCATGAAATCTTTTCCATGAAACGTGCACACTTCATTGGCTTTCAATGCTAAACGGATTTCTGGTCTATAAAATGCCCTGCTAGGTCCATATTTTATCCAGAAATAGTTGTGAAGGCCGGTATATTTTTCCTATCTCACTATATTTACACGGAATCTTCTGGTTAGCATACAGGGATTTCTTTTATGCATAAAAAAGGGGTGAGAAAATATTGCGAGGGTGACTT
Source organism: Leucania comma (assembly GCA_958295575.1). NCBI lineage: Eukaryota > Metazoa > Arthropoda > Insecta > Lepidoptera > Noctuidae > Leucania > Leucania comma. The sequence goes on along the minus strand of OY282480.1, from coordinate 10,373,248 downwards.
ATGTATGAATCCTCGACGGAGAATTGTAGAAAAGGATGTAAGTAATCATGAGTGAATCTATTTTCACTTCTCCAACACCCGGTTCCTTAATCTTCAATTAGTTAAATATGGGTTGTACCCGTAAATCAGTGACGGTGACGGGCTCAGTACTTATAAACTGAACGGCGCGCATTGTTCCCGCGCGCCTCAAGGAGTTGTCAGCAAACCGTAGACCCAGCCTGCTAGCTGCAGGCAGGCAGGGTCGCAGCCTACTAGGGCCAAGGGTTTGCTTCCGAAAGGAAAGCCCGGCCCTGGTATGTAAGGCTACAAAGGAACGGGGTGGGTTTTTAGTCAGTAAGAGTCTGACACTATCTCCCGCTCCGCCCAAGGGCGGGAGATGTCATTGGATGATTTTACCCACCACCAAAAAAAAAAAGTACTTATAAACTGACCTTTTATTTTGTTATTTTGTGGTGCCAGATAGACTTGGAATAAAACAAGTACACACCTTTTCCATATATCTGTGAGTAGGTACAAACGAAGAAACTTCCGCCTGACCACCGTTAAGATCATTTTTGCTTGCACTCGGAAAATTTCAAGGTGTTTGGTTTAGCGCCTAAGAAATTAATTTCGTACATGCGTAAATTAATTCGAGTTTTAAAAAAAGTATTTTATTTTTTAAATTTCTCTTTACAAATCGATAGTATTTCATGTACCGAATCGACCCTCCGCGGGATTAAAACGACCAAAACTTAACGGTATATAATAATAACATATTTTTTTATAGTAGGCAGTGATGCAATCGTTAATGGTGAGGCGCACTAGTTTCACTACTGTCACAAACATAATGATATGAATACGTAACGTTCATACATCAAAATACATTGGTAATTTTACCGATGCTATTACACACTAGAGCACAATAAATGGCTACAAATTCTCGCTATCGAAACGAGTCCCAATTGGTTGAAAATTATGCTCGCAAATAGCTGTATAGTACACGTTATTAAAGTGTGGTTTGTTTAGATACCACGAAATCAAAATTTTAGGAAAGCAATTTCGAATTGTTGTTCGTGGTTTAAAATTATGTAGTGTAGTTACCTAATGAAGCCTGCCTTCTGCTAGTTTAGAAACTTGTTGTTTAATCCAACGCAATTTTATGCAATGGGCAGCAGTCATGGACAAGTGGTAAAGGCCTCTAAGACTTACGAGTTGTAGATCGCGGGTTCAAACCCAGCCCGGTGAATTACTTTGTGTAATTTATTTAATCATCACTGCACTTAAAACGGTGAAGGAAAACATGGTGAGAAAACCGGCATATCCCAGAACAAAAATTCGAAACATGTGATCATCAAGCGCGGGTCGCGGGTTCACCTTCGGTTTGTACCTGCGACCGACAACTCGTGAGTTGGGGCCGTTACCACTCGACCACCACTGATCTCAACATCTATACTATATTTATTTTATTTTTTTAATTTATGACTAAATTGTGAAGTGCTAAAGTTACACAGATTTAAGTTTTGAATTCGATAAAAACCTAAATAATATCTACAAATATCTGTGTTTCACAAATATCTAGAGAAAGATGTGTTACAATGTCATAATGATATAAAAACGGTTGTATGGAAATATATTTCGAATTGGACGCTCTTAACATATATGCTTGCAATTTTTTTTGGTACGAGCTGTGTATTTTGTTTTCTATCAATTGCGTTAGAAAAATGTTGCCTAACCAATTATTGCTATATTGCGGGCAGTTAAGAAATAAAAGATTTACCATAAATTTCAAAACGGAAGACGTAAATGAACGTAAAATGAAAAACACATTATGTACATTCATAATTACATGCATACACTCGAAAAAATATGAACCATCTTTTTGGTGCAAGCGAGGGTACTCGAAGAGGTTTTTCACTATAATCTACTCATGTTGGAGGTCCTCGAAGTCACGTAAGACTCTTTATTTCGCCTCGACAGAAGATAACTCACATTACGCGGTTCACCTTCACCCACGCCAGACGGCAAACAACTAACGCTAATGTAATTCATAAATGCAGAAACCTAATTTACAAACCTACTAGCTTTTACCAATGGCTACACCCGCGTGAAATTCGAAAATTAACATACTAAAACGTTATTATTGGGGTAAAAAATATCTTAATTCAGGTAAATAAGATATGAGATTTAGACAGGTAATCTCATATCTTCTATATCAAATTGCTTCTTAATCTAGCCACTGAGCCGTGATTGATAAATAAACGTACACATCTACAAACTTCTACTTTCTTAATATATACACTAATAATTGCCAGCAGCTTTGTCTGTATCACCATCATCATAATCATCATTTTAGCTGAAAGACGTCAGCTGTTGGAAGCCACTTGGAGCCTATTGTCGCTCCAATGCAAATTAACAGTCCTTTACGTCTCGCATCCATTGAATTCCGTTACCAGCTCATCGGTCCACTTTCTAGGAGGCTTTCCGGCAATGCGTCTTACGGTATGTGGTCGCCATTTCAGAACCTTTCGGTCCCAACGGCCATCTGTTCTGTGAGCAATATGTCCTGTCCCTATTGTCCATACTAAAGTCGAAAGTAATCCTTTAAGCACGTACTTACTACTTAGTACAGGAACAACAAGTGGATTACGTCATAAAACTAGCCATGGTTCACCCGCGTGCCAAATGGCTTGGAGGAAAAATTCTAATTCTTGCTCGCCCCGTTTCGACCGCGTAAAAATTCAAAATATCTCACGTGAACGTCATTTTGTTTACTTTTTATAGTTCCGTACCTCAGTCGACACAAATGGAATATTTATAAAAGCATTTTGCTGTCCGTCTTTTTTGCAAGAACGCGTGGAGGTATTAATTTCAAATGAAATATCAAATACTCAGGTCTACTACCCCCGAAAAAATAGAGAAAAATATCAAACTTCTATTCTAAGTCAATACAATTTATAAGGCCGAAATGAAGCATAAAACTTCATTTATGACACATATTTTGACATTTTATATATAGGGTACTAACCGTTTACTTAAAATATTGAAAAAAGCAAGGTTCTGTAGCATACCGGCAAAAGTCCGAAGTTCCAAAGACTAAATTTCCGTACATTTTTACCTAAGAAAACAGTTAAATTCCCGAATCGAGTCTTAAAGATTTTTACGAACCGCACAAAGTTAATTTTTTGTGACGTAACTACAAAATAGTTTTCAGATTTTTTCCTATATTTGTGTTAGGAGACCTTGTTTCATGCCAAATTTCAGGATTCTACGTCAACGAGAAGTACCTTATGAATTTTGATTCCCCTGAGAGTGTTGAAATAAACGTTTTTTGCAACATAAACGGTTATATCTTTTTTTTTCGTTAACTTAAATGTTTGATTTTTTCACAGCTTCAAGGAACCGCAAACCTTAGTATATGGTTTTAGCTTCAACTCGATATTTTCATACGTTCTGGAGATAAAGGGTCTTGATAGATAGACATACAGACGCAAAGTGATCTTATAAAGTTTCTGTATTTTTCCTTTTGAGGTACAGAATCCAAAAAAGACGCGGGTGAAACCGCGAGGTCAGCTAGTTTACAGATATCCAAACGTAACGTCTCTCACATTTACAGTATTACTTAGTACGATGGATAATAGTATTACATAAACTTGCATAACGTCGTTGCGACTTTAAGACCTCATATGTGTCACAATAGGGAATATGCATGCACTTTTTTTATTTTTTTAAACGTTACTACTAGTTATTACATTACCAAAAATAAATATAACACATTCAAAATATAATCCATTGAGCTAGAAAAAAAAAATTAAAATCATTATCATTTTCGCGCGATTGAAACGTGGCCATTTTGGCGCGCTTATTCTGTGACGTCAGATTACACGAGTTTGTTATCAACAACAAAGCGTTTCGCTCTTAAAGTTAAAAAAGTGACTGATTAAATCAATCGATTACCATGGAAAAGCACAGAAAAGATTACTATAAATATTGTGTCGTACCCATGTGCGAAAATAACAACAAAACGGCATCTGAAAAAATATATTTCCTTATGCCGAAAGATGAAGATATGAGGAAAAAGTGGTGTAGGGCAATGAGAAGAAACAACGTATCATCTTTGAGCCGTTTATACTGTTGTGAAGATCATTTTAACGTAAGTAAAGAGATTAAAAAAGTGATATAGGTACCTCTAAGAATCATTTTTACTTAGTGTACTTGTTTTGTTTACATACTTTGACGAAAACATACGTTTTACTTGCACGTATCCAATGGCTGAATCTCCATATGATTCTCGTTCCGATCTGACAAAAACAATAAAAATAGCTGCATATTTTAGGTTATGTTTGTTATATTTACAAAACTATGAAAATAATCATGTATTAAGTGATATAGTTACTTATTTACCTCGCAGCTTTTACTCCTCTGAGTTCAGCAATGTAAAATCTAAATTAGTTGCAAAATACGTGGACATCATGAACACGTCTATTCTAGGCAGATTGTCTGATTGCGCTTTGACAAAACCGGCTTCAGTCATTGTGCTAAATCTTTCTTCATAAAGATTTAATACTTTTAACTCAGAATAATATGCAAAAACCATGAAACAATATAATTATTCACCAGAAACCATATAAACAATTTGTTGACTGGCGACGTCAGAGTGTAAGATGTCGTCACAACTTTGTCTGCCAATAGCGTTGCGTTTTGTAAATTTGCGAGGGAATTACAAAAAGGCTACTTTTTGATGATTAAATTTTACTATTAAATTATGAAAAAAATGAAAAATAGTTGTGTAGGTATGTTTTTTTAGTAGTAAAGAATACGAATAAAAATATTTTATTCAATTTGGGGTCACGTGCATATTCCCTATTGGCGACACCACTTTTTTACCGCCAAAACAATTATACACAGAGAGTTTTTGCATTTCATTGACCTTCAAAATATCTAAAAGGCAGGGTTTTAAAGTGGTTTGGCCAAAAATTACACATTCGAGGTCTTGAAGTCGCAACAACGATAAATATAATTCTTATCGCACATATTGCGTAATATCTTCTTCTCTAGTGCCTAGAAGATCCCCTCCGTTAACGTTAAATTACATAGAACACTCTCTTTTATTATCGCTTCTAGCATTACGCAGGCCTATGACTCTCAATGGGTCCAATGGTAATTTATTTTGTTTTCGTCCACTCTAACTTTTTTGGCAGGATTCTTTGCAAAGTTGGCCAGTCTTGACTGTGAAGTTGGTACACTTCTTTTAGAATATGGTTTTGGTAATGTTTTTACTAATGTCTTTTAATTTTAAACCTTAAACAAAATAAAAAACTGTTCCATACAAACGAACTTAAGCAAAATATAAAATATTTCCATGTTGAGTCGTGAATTTACAAATCGTTTGTTTTTTTTTTTGAGACGATTTATACTTTGTGAATTTATAGTTTTCAGATTTATTCCTATACTTGTGCTGTAAGACCTTACTTCATACCAAATTTCAGGGTTTTAGATCGGTGGGAAGTACTCTATGAATTTTGATCCTTGAGAATGTCGAAATATACGTTTTTCACGACATAAACGGCCATATCTTTTTTTTCGTTAAATAAATATTTGATTTTTTCACAGTTTTATGGGACCGCAGACCTGAGTATATGGTTTTACTCGTAATTTCAACTCGATACCTACGCGTTCCGGATATAATGAGTCTTGACAGCCAGGTGATCCTGTAAGGGTTCCGTAGGAAGGGACCCATATAGGATCACATTGTTAAAAAAAAAGTAACAAACACATTTAGTTCCTACTAGTAATGTCTGTCAAGTGAACACTGTCAAGTTGACAGAACTTGACAGTGTTCTAGCTACTGCCAGCGACTTCTTCCGCGCGTGAGTGCATTAAAAATATAGTTACGGATTAATTTATAATATTGCATTGTATGTTTGTTGTTTCTTTTTTTTTTGGTTTAATAGTTTATGTATAAATGTTATTTATTTGTCTAAAGTGAGTACAAATGTATAGTTGGTAATAGCATCGCATTAGCGTTAATAGCTGTAATGGTGTTATTTACATGTTTTTAAATATGCACCCTTTGGGTATAGAACCTTAGAAATGTTAGCAAAAATTTTTATTTACTACTTATCATTTTTTCGAAAGGTATTATGGCTTTCATACAACAAAGTAACGTGATTATTTTGACGTTTTTTGCTACGGACGGTACGAAACCTTTCATGCGCGAGTCCGACTCGCACTTAACTGGTTTTTTTTTTATAAGTAAAATAAACTACAATTTTTACTCAGATATATACCTATTTTATATGTAAAAAAAAAACAGCAAATAAGTACAATACAAAAGTGGATCGAAACAGAAAATAATGTATGAGTCTGTCAGTATCAATAATTCCACGGTAATAATGACTCTGAGGGCTCTTGAACAGCGGTCACGGTTATATTGTGTTGATCGAGTTCCGTTCTATTGCCGATATATGCCCCAAAGCAAAAGGGGAATATGAGATATTCAAGGAATTATGAAGTGACTTATGAATATAAAGTAAACAACTCAACATGTCGAACCAAATTAGCATAACTCGGGTTATATGGCTGTGGACATATACGAGTACAAAAAGCCTTTTCCTTATTTCCATAACATCGTTAAGTATTGTGTGCGTGAATTATTTTCTTGCCAGTCTATTTATATTAGAAAAAATCGAGTATGTAGATAGAAACTTCAGAATCAGAATCAGAATAGTTTATTTCAAATAGACCAATTACAGGCACTTTGAAAATGTCGGTCAGTCCAAAAAAAGTGAAGCTACATTGCACGTTCCAAAGCGTAGATCTCTATGGAGAAGAACGTGCAAGAAACTTCATGGACACTCTTTTAAATCATATTATGAGTTACATAATCTTGGTTACAAATTTATTGTCGCTCACATCGCGTGAGCACAATGAAGAAAAAAAATTAGAAAGCAATGAAACCACAAATAATGAAAAAATACAATAAACTAATAAAAAAATAGTAATTGAATTAAGCCACTGACAGCTAAGAGATGACCAGTCCCAACTGACGGCGCCCGTTCACCTCACCCGTACGCCTCAGCCCCAATCAGCTCAACCATTTTGAAGGGAACCGAATGACCCAATAACACGTGCCACCATCAGCGAAACATTTGAGTGAGCATGACAAACTGTCAACTGCCATGCTTGTAACGTCAAACAAGTTTTTACCTAATACAATAAAAATGCTCCATGGTACTTCACATTCACAAATTAGAAAAAAAAATGCTTCTACATTATACAATGTTATTGTTCCCATATTGAACTGTTATAGGTAGCAGTTTATCATCTGTTATTTCAAGTTTTACAAATTCTCATGGATGCCCTCCACCTATCAGACTCTTATTAACTAAAGCCACGTATATTTTGCAGCTGCTTTTGTTTAGAGTGCTATAGTGCATGCTCGCTTCCCCTGCTAGGTATTCTCCCGCATTTATTCATGTGAACCCCGTCACCTTTTGCGGCCACATGCGACTACAGTTTCTCTAGATAAGAAAGGCGCTCGTGAAACACGGCACCGTTGTTTCGAGCCTATCACTGTTCAGGAGGCACTTTTCCTAAGACCTTTTCTTTTTTGTTTTCGAGAGGACTTTCAAAAGGCGCCCGGACTTTGGGGATAAGTCCGGGGAGTGTGGGATTTTTATCTTACTAAAACCACCCCGGTGATCACCATCAGGACATAGAACCCCGTGACCACTCAAAACACCATTTCAGAACGGCCTCTGTGCAACGCCTGTTACGGCACATCCCTGAAGAAACTTTATAACGGTATCCTCGGAATCACTCGATGGGCGAGCAGAGTCTCCACTCTGAGCGCCCGAGGTTACAAAGTCCCACCTGTATGGGATGATGCAAGCGGGGTTTCGGTGTGTTAAGTATCGTGGCGGTTGCCTCCCCAACGCCTTTTTCTCCGAGTGGCCCAAAACCTGCCCCACCCTACAGCGACTGCAGATTATTTCGCACCCTCTGGTGCCCTATGCGTCTACTGCGGATAGACAGGAAGGTTGTATTCTCCTGATCTTTTTCCTCCGCCTCCTTATCAACCGTCACGTCCTCGCTGAAGGAGGCGACGGCGTCCCTCGCACTCTCGCTTTCCACCATAGACTGAACTATGTACGATAGTGAGAGTTTATCCACAGTACTGACTGCCACGATGAGGTCATGGCGCTGTACTTCTCAAACTAAGCGGTGCAAATACTTTCCGAAGCAAGTGACTGAGTATGTTCAAGGATGAATGGAAGATGATCATGACAGTAGCGACTTTTTTCTTGAGGTGGGAAATCATTCAATGGCTTTTCGCGCTCTGGGGTAGTGCGAGACCGCGTGACAAACTTTTACTGATTTGAATTACACCTGTACTCGTATCTTTCAGTTATTCTTTGCGTTCTGGGACAACGTTTTCCCTTTGAAAAATTGATGTAGCCTTAGCCGGCAATTTTTTTTTTCTGCTGGTTCCTTACCGTTTGCTGTCATCTCTTTAAGCTGCGTGTGGAACTTCATTTTTGACAGAAAGAAACGACTGAAGTTCTATGTAACGGTCTGTGATTTTTTGTCTAAACATTTCTTTAACTTATTTAATAGGCCGATGACTTTAAATGAATAATAATGTAGAAAACTACGTCTTACCATATAAGTAGGTATGCAGAGTATAGGTGGCAATATAAAGCTGCTGAGTATTGCAGTGCTGCATCGCCTTTCTGTGCACAGAATGTGGTTTTTATCCGAGTATCTGAAACAAAATATGAAAAAAAAAAGATAATATAATTTGAACAAGAATGCTATGTGCTGTATACTTTTAATTAACTTTTGTGCGCTATTTTTCAGAAATCAACTGAACAATTAGTGAAAACTCAATGGGTTTCATTTTCATGAAAATTGTATTCCTTTGATCATTTCCTAATTCTTTCTTTCCTTAGTGAATCAGCTTTGAATAATCAGTGAATAAACTTTTAATGAAAGTTTTTGTTCATGGCAAGCACGCATTTTAAGCCTTATTTTATGTTGCTTTTCATTGTGCTTCTTCTCTTTTTTTTTTTAAGAAAAAAAGAGAAGTAATGATTTTTTTTTTGTTCGTGGTAAGCCCGCATTTTCAGGCTGTTTTGGATTTATTTTATGTTGCTTTTCATTGTGTTTTCGAGGAAGAGAGATGGATCGATGTAGATAATAGTGTTGTCTCTGTCTGTAGCAACGGAATGATGAATGCATTCTCTGTGGTTACCTCCTTCCTTTGTCTGCCATCCGTAGTGCACAAATTCCGTACATAATTCAAAGTGCCTCTTGTGGGGTTGGAATAATAATTTCCGATTCGCGTGCTTGCAGTGAAATGAAAATAGTTTGTGAAACATTTTCAAATTTCGATTAGTTTTTATGCTTTTGTTCTTTAAAGCTTCGTGAATTGATTGCTCATGAGAATACATTCTAAATGTAGGTTTGCTAATATTTTAAATTCTGTTCTCTGAATTCGAACTCAGTTTCTATATTTTTCTAAATTTTGTCTTTACTCATTTATATCATAAAGCTGAAGAGTTTGTTTGTTTGTCGCGCCAATGTCAGGAACTACTGGTTTAAATTGAAGAAATGTTTTAGTGTTAGATAATCGTTTTAACGAGGGAAACCATATTATCATGCTACAATCTACGGTAGCGGAGCAGTAAACAACGACGGGGGTGAAACCATGGAGAATAGCTAGTAACTTAACTACATAAAATCAATTTCGTCAAGGCAGTCATTTTATATTATAAACTATACGTTTCAATTAAAATCCTCTAACAGAAAATCCAATAAACGAAGAAAATTCCTTCACTATTTATAAATTTAAAATAAGAACAAAGTTTCAGCAATTTTAAATATCGAAAAAATCGAGTAAAAAAACGTTCCCACAAGTTTGAACGATAAAAGAAAATACTCTTTTAAAAATATTCAAATAGTTCTTGTATTGCGTAATTTATTTTGCTCACATAACTAAATAAGTTGCTGGTTTCTTCACATCAGCGGGTTGGTAATAGCGTTAACATTTTACTTAACTTTCGAATTTTCTGGTTCAATGGGAAACTTATTCTAAGCGTAGTTTGACTATGTTAGTTTTTGAATGGCGGTTTCTTAATGCATGTGTGTATGGATGGAGTGAGCGTAGGAATATCTCTTTCAAATTTTCCGTGGTAGGAATTGAATTACCTAATTTCGCAAGCCCATCCATTACCTTTTCATCATCGAATCAACTAACGTATATCAACTAATCTATGAGATGCACATAATGTGCTATGGGTGCGCCATAGTGTTTTCACTTCATTTATGTCTCCTTATTTTTATTTAATTTGTTTAAAACTCATCTATATTTTTTTTTTTATCTGTTTTTCACACTGCACCGTTCCGTCTTAATGTCAACACCGGCCAACGCCAAAAACCAGCGCTGTGTGCTCATTGCATTGTGCATGAGGGCACAGCTTTATGCTGAGCGTTCGGCCGTTTTGCACGTATGTGACGCATATCTTTCCATTATAATGATTTTTGTCTAGTTTTTAGTTGTGTCATTAGGTGTAAATAAACTGTTTTTCTTTCTTTCTTTTCTTTCTTTCTATGCGCCACAGATACATGGTAGACGACTGGACTTCCCACTCGTGCGCACAAAACGTTATGTGAACTTACTCATTGTGCGTACAGCTGAGGAGTGGATGTTTGCCGGAGTTTGTGTTTTCTGATAGCTACGATCTGGGGATCATTAAGTCAACCGGTTGTTGTGAAATGTGAAAAAACCTGAACAAACATTAATGTGTGTGTGTGTGTGTGTATTCAAACCTAAATGTTTGGCAGTAAATGTATCAAGTCAGCCATCGCGGTAAGCTTCACTGAGGTCTGGTCAGCTTTATAATGGTCTCATGGCATGAGTCGGCTGAATTTTAGTACCAGTATAGCTTATAATATTTATAATAAAGAAGAGTGGTACTAATTTAAAGAGAACGGACCCGCTGGAGTGAATTAGTACTATTATAAATACGAAAGTAATCATTAACCTGTTTCTTAAGTACCTTTTCACATTTTAAAGACTGAATAGATTCGGAATAAGACATTAGAAATTTATTGTGAATGTGAGGACTAAGTGGATCAGTATTTATTTTTTTATTCTCTTTTCTTTTTAGTAATTTTTAGCGTATAACTGCGTCAGCAATTTGAGTATTTTCTGCGGCCTACCCAAATGTACTTTCCTTGGTATTGTTCGTCAAATCGTTGAGCTCCTTAGTAGTCCTGAGTTGACCTTTGCAAATACTGACAAATGATTGCATTGACTGGACACCTGACCTCCAATCAAATCTATAGGGGTCTTTCTTCAAAAGACCATTTCAGACAAATCTGTATGATCTTCATGTGATTAGCCCAATACATATTAACTGTATTGACTTTAAAAGAGACTTTGACCCCTGAGTATGTTTCGATGTTTCTTCTCAGACTAGTTAGCTAGGAAACACCTGCCTCATCTGGTTTAAACTGACGAAAAAAAAATGACGTGTAAAAGTGTATTTTTAAAACCTATTTGCAAAATCAATACCATTTGAACTTTATATCCCAGGAGTAGACACATCTAAGATATAATTGTTAGTATTAACACAATTAAAATCACTGGTAGGAGCTAGTACTAGTAGTAATTAGGTCCATCCCGCATTGGGCCCACGTGGCAGATTTCGGCCCATTCCCCCTTTTAGAGAGGAGGCTTGAGTCCCAGTTGTGGGAATACTATGAGGCGTAAGACGTTAAAGATCAAAGGGAAAATATGATGGGCAAAGTTACGGTAAAAGTGGTACTCGTAAATTGTTAAATTGAGATAAAACATAAACATAGTCTATGATCAAGCGGTAAGTTCTCAGAATTTTATGAACGAAATTTGACAGCGCAATAAACTAAACTCAGTACCTACAATGTACGCTTTCAGGAATCTTAATATACATTTAGAAACGCCTTTGTTTGATTATTCTCTACACTCCGTGGGAAATGTCCACGTGTTTTCAGATGGTGCCCAAAATACCTTATTATTCAACATCCTCATCATCTTCATGCCCTTTTCCCATGTTATTTGGGGTCGGCGCAACACGTTTTCTTCTTCCATTCTACCTTGTCACCTGTCATGCTATCACTAACTTCCTTCTCTTTCATATCACTCTTCACACAATCCATCCATCTTTTCTTTGGCCCCCCTCTCCCTCTCCATCCATCCACATGTATACTCATAACCCTTTTAGTAACATGTGTATCATCTCTCCTCTTTACATGACCATACCAAGACAAACGATCCCCCTTCAACTTTTCTGTAACTGGCGCCACTTTCAAACTTCCTCTAATATGCTCATTTCTCACTTTATCCTTTTTTGTCACACCACACATCCATCTCAACATTCTCATCTCCGCTATATGTAATCTATTATTATCATTATTCAACATCCTATTATTACAAAAATAGGTTAGTAGGTATAGTATAAATAAGTGGAATTTAATGATATTAATATTAACGGTCTTCCCGCCAGATTATAATTAAGTTGTCTTCAAGGCTACAGTTAATAAGCTCTTAATACACTAGTGAGCTTCATCATCACGACTGCATCACTACTTACCATCAGATAAGATCGTAATCAAGCATTAGTTAATATTAAAAAAAAAATGTTTTCAAGAATACTCATTAAATCATTCAAGACGATCATGTTATGGGCCGGACAGTTTATATGTATGTTATTAACAATAAAGCTAAACGTTGGAAGCCGCTTTGTAGAACATATCGCCACTACAATCCGGCTGAATATGAGGTAGCTGTATTACATTACAGCGACGTTTCTCAATCCGGTGCGCCTACTTGTAATATGGCGTGTTATACGATATAGAAAAAAAAGAAAGAAAAACTTTTTATTTGCCGGATAAAGGCGCTAGTTACAGCTTAACAAAGAATAATTAATTTTGTGAGAAGTATGCGCCACGCCCGTGCAAAACGGCCGAGCCTCAGCTTAATGCCGTAACCACATGCAGAATGCGACGAGTCTACGACGCTGGTTTTCAGTGATTCACTTCATTCATTTATTCACTGGTGTTCAGATATGGCTGCGACATACACAACGTGCTTTAATAAGCACGACTGTATTGATACTGCATTGCTACTAACGCGCGACTGTCACGGGTAAACACACACGACTTTATCGATACTGTATCGCTTCTGTCTGGGCTGTATCTCAATACCGTAGTGACTGTAATACGATCTTTTTGCGATTATATCGTTACTGAAGCATTGCAAAACAATCCCGAACGTTCTTAAAGAGATACCTACTTACGGACTCAAATAAAACATAATTATTTTATATAATAGCACCATCTTTCTTTTGTTTTCAACCTCATTTATTATAATAGTAGGCATTGAGGGTCTGTTGTAGGCATGTCTTTGTTTTTACTTGAAAAGGTTTCACCAAAAATATCTCAAAACCAGCATTGTACCTAAGCGTAATTGTGAGCGTGTTTCATTTAAAATCTTTTCAAATATTGAAACTTTACCAATAAAAAGTTTTCCAACCATAACAATAAAAGTATTGTGAGAATTTACGAAAACATCAGGTAAAATACATATTTGCGAAGTTTTACTAAGAAAACTTAGTACAGGTACAAGCTAGTCCTTGCACATAGGTATGCACGATCTACGCGTGGAGATACAACGCCAATATCGCGACAAATCGCGGACAGAGTTCCGGCGGGATCTCATAATGAAATGGCGAGAGCGACTGTCGCAACCCAGTGCTGGGCACGCCACGATTGAGGCGGTAAGGCCCCTCTTTGAGGCGTGCCTGGAAAGACCTCATGGCGCCATTTCTGCATGGCGCAGGTACTAACCGAACATGGCAAGTTCAGGACATATCTGTACAAGATTCGTGCGGAGGTGAGGCCCGGATGTTGCCACTGTGCGGACCGCCCGGATGACACGATGGAGCACACGGTCATATCACCGCGTGATCGCTAGTCTTCATTCCCATATTCCTGTTGGTTTTTTAGCGTGCATTCATCTCTATTCACGTGGCCAGTGCACAAAGGCTGGCGAGCACGCGGTGCCCGTTGACGATTCCCATTCCTTTGACGCCACTTCAAAAAGCGAGTATTGCGACAGCCCTCCTATCACTTCATTTTGCAACAACTCTATGAGCGTGTCACGACAGTACGATGAGTGACATTGATGAGCGATGAACGAACGATGAATGAACGTCAACGACTCACCGCGCGCCCACCGCGTGGTCCATGGCTTTACTCACTCGTAACGCACTCGCTTCTTAACTTTATTAACAGAATAAATGTGCAACGATTTGTTGTGAGACATGCAATGTATTGGGATCACGCAGAGTATAGCGATAGTCTGCGATAGTTTGACGATATAAAAATAATCGTCAGAAGAAACGGATTCGTATCGATTCACTCATGACGTGGTTCGGTCGTTTGGTCTGTATAATAAAATTTTCGACCACTTTGAGCCATCATATTTTCAATTTGCTCATAAAATCATCGTAAAACCGGAGTACTGCTCTCATCTTTGGGAGGGATCTGCCCGATACCAGCTTGATGCACTTGAGACAATTAAGAGGCGAGCTAAGAGGATCATTGGTAATGATGCACTTGCCGAGTCGAAGCTTCTACGTACATCGACGCGAGTTGCTAGCCTGTCGGTTTTCTACCGGCTGTATTTCAGGGAGTGTGCGTTGGAATTGCACAACCTCTCCATCGGACCACCAGGCGTACAGCGAGGCGTTACCGGTACATGGTGGACATCCCACCTATTCGCACAAAACGTTTTGTGAACACATTCATTGTGCGTACAGCTAAGAAGTGGAATTCCCTGCCCGATCTGTGTTTCCTGATGGTTATAACCCGGGAATCTTTAAGTCAAAAGTGAATAGGTTTCTTCTAGGTAAGTGCGCTCCATCGTCAACCGCATCATCGCTTTCCATTAGGTGAGATAGCGGTCAAGCGCGAACCTATCAACATAAAAAAATTGTTTACCAATTTTACGTGTGTACCAAGTAGAAATTATTACGCTACGTTACTTGTTTCTAATGCTAAGAAGTAAACTCATTAGGTACAACAAAGTAACTTGAATTTAGAGGAATAAAACAACAGCCTTCAGCGTGCTTGAAAAGTCTTTATTATTCCCAAGGGAACAATCTCAATCAACCGCTCAGCATAGACACCAATCAATTTAACTCGGAAAATTTTGAGGTCAGCCTCTAGTCCGATCGAATGTTACTAAGAGCCTATATTTTACATGGAGCCACTGCCTGATCTCTATAATCCTGGAAACTAAGTTACATAATTAGGTGTCTTGAAGGCTAGAGTGAATAGATTCTAGTGCGATTCACCATCAACGATTGCATCACTGCTTACCTAACATCAAGTGGAATCGCAGTCAAGCACTTGGTAGTATAATTAAAAAAAAATTGGGCAAAATAACTCGTACATTGAGGGTTAAATTCCCGAATCGAGTTTCGAAGGTTTATTTATCCGAATCGAAAAAAGTAATTTTTTGTGACGTAATTTCAAATTTGCAGTTTTCAGATTTATTCCTACACTAGTGCTATAAGACTTTGCTTCATGCCAAATTTCAGGGGTCAACGGAAAGTACCCTTACCCTGTGAGTTTTGATTCCTTTGAGAGTATCTAAATATACGTTATTTGCGAGATAAGTGGCCGTATATTTTTTCAAGGGATTGCAGACTAGAGCATATAGTTTTAATTTAAACTCGATACTTCTACGCGTTCACAAGATAAAGGGTCTTGATAGACAGACAGACAGACGGACAACAAAGTGATCCCATAAGGGTTTCTTTTTTTTTCTTTTGATGTACAGAACCCTAAAAAACACTATATCCGTAAACAACAAAAACAAGTCCGTTTGTTACTGATTTACCTTTCTATTTACATCTATCATATTGAAATGGTATCGAAAGAAGATGAGAGTTTCAATAGTACAGCCTAAGCGAACAAATAGACGAACGAATATGAACTAACACGTGCTCGCTGAATATACTACAATATGTAACAAAGAAATTGTCGGTTTCGTCACTCGTCAATCTAGGTTCATTGGAAGATCAGTATCAGACAACATCTATTCTGTCTGCACATTGCTGAACCTTTTTGACGCAACCGTGAGGCATACACAAGTTTTTTTTTTGTTTTACATATAAGGTATTGCTTTTTTATGACCAGTGCGTGCTGCCCGTGTGTGAGTGACATTTTTTTTTTTGGTGGGGATAAATCATCCAACGACATCTCCCGCCCTTGGGCGGACCGGGAGATAGTGTCAGACTTTTACCGACTAAAAACCCACCCCGTTCCTTCGTTGACTTCGTTCCAGGGCCCTGAACACCACGAACCTGGGGGATAGTCACCCAAAGGTAATGGAAAGGGTTATCCATTACCTTTGGGTGACTTTAAGCCTTCTGATGAGGGATATTGGGTGCTCGGAGTTTTGTTACGTGATCGCATCAGAAATGAAGATATCTGTAGGAAAACCAAGGTAACCGACAAAGCCCCCCAACTTAAGAGGCAGTGGGCAGGGCACATTGCTCGCAGAACAGATGGTCAATGCCGACGAAAGGCTCTGGAGTGGCCACCACGTACCTATCGGAAGACAAGGCAGCCGATGACCTGGTGAGGGTCGCAGGAATCCGATAGATGCGAGACGCACAGGACTGGTCGTTATTGCGACATTTAGAGGAGGCCTATATTCATCAGTGGACGACTTTCGGTTGAAATGATTGACCTAGCAACTGTCGCTAAACAATTATTTTTCTTTCTTTTCTTTTTTTAGCTCTGTTACCCAGCCAACGGTTTTTCTAATATAAATGAAATCAATAGTATGTCCATAATATACCCAGAGAGCTACAATATATTATTCAGTCTAATCACAAAGTTGACAACAAAGTTTACTTAAGAAGTTTATCTCGATTCCCTCGAGATATATAAGTAAGTAAACCTAGACATACAAACCTTCAACGCAGGGCGTAGCGTAAACTAATTTAGACGTGGGCTAAAGCGCATTAGCGAGATTTATTTCATAAAGTCGAAAACGAGACAGTGACTCTCGCAACCAGTGTTCGACCACATAGTCACTTACTATCAGGTAAAATAGTGGTCAAACGTGAGTTTATTAACTATAAAAAGAACCTCGTTTTTAAAGAGCCCTTGCTATGGAATTCTTGATGAACGTCGAACTTAATTAATGTCATACCGTCAACGACGGCTGGCGCTGAAAATCAACGCTATGTCTCTGTTTTATACACGTGTCCGAGCATTTTGCTGAATGCTGGCCATTTTAATGAATATCTTACTATTATATAGAGTTGTTATTGTTATGTTTTTTAAGACATGCGCCATGTTTGACGTTAAAAAACTCTTTTTCTTTCTTTGCTTGCGCGAGGCCCTTTTCGGTGCGAGGCAGCGGGTAAGGGGCCGCTTCACCTACGCCTAGCTACGCATCTGCTTCAATGTAATCTGTAACCCCAAAGGACGTGATTGATTACTAAACAAACAGATCTCACCGCTAATCCTAGGATTACTCGACTTTATCTTATGAAACATGTTTCGGAAAGTCTGTTTTATCTTAGGCCAGGAGGCTGATGACATTCAAAAATCTTATTGTAACTACATCTCAACGATAACCAGAGTCTAAAACCTCACAAAAATGTGGATACCCAGAGTTTTTATAGATTATAAATTGGAATCCTAGGACGTAAAGGGCAACTAAACGAGGAGGTTTTAAAGTGGCATTAAGTCAGTTGTTGATACCACCGTCAAGAAACACTTTTACTAATTACTAGGGGAGAGAACTGACGAAGCGGTTTTCACCCGCGGCCGCCGCGTTTGCGGGCCCGCAGCTTTTGTAGAATGCAGATTTATAATGTAAAAAATTAAAGCAAATTTCACGACGCATTTTACTCCCGCGATGTGCGCGGTTGTTCGCAACTTCTGCTACACCGACGGGCAATTTGTAGATTCGCGCTGGCTGCGGTCGCCCGCCGCTTCGGCGGTTTGCGCCTGCACACTCTGCGGTCGTTTAGCGGACGGCCGCGCAGTGGCTGGCGATAATCGGCCGCCAGGTTTGCGGTCAAAAACCGCGACGGCTGCGTAACCGCGTAAATCTGCCGTCTCGTGAGTTTTCAAAAAAAATAGAAGTTTTTCTCTGTGGCGTGGGTGAAAACCGCTTCGTGAGTTCTCATCCTTAAACCTACCTGTGTTTTTCTCTTTAAAAATGATCTCGTGGAACCATAATTTAAAATTGCACTTACCAATTTATTTATTTGTTAATAACATTGCTGGCTATATAATTGGTAATATCTCAATATCCGTGGCAATATCCATCTCCGTCTGTGATTTGTATGGTAGACCGCACATCTGTACTATTAAACCAGTATAAGCTTGCCTCACCTCCTATTGAAACTTCCTACTACGGTAGGCCAGCTTAACCTGTTACCACTGACTTCCGACCTAGTATAACTGTGTCGAAGCAATTATTATCCAGATTTATTGAACACGTGTAAATAAACCTAGGGCTATTTGTTCAACAGAATGAGCACTTACGAGTATTATTGCAGACTGAAAATGTAATTTATTTTAGTTCGATGTTTAATTGTTTTTTATTTCATGTACTGCTTGACCGACAATGAAAATAAGTGTAATTTGCAAATAAGGGAGAGAGCTCACGAAGCGGTTTTTTCCCGCTGCCGCCACGGTTGCGGGCCCACAGCTTCCGTAGAATGAAAATATATATGTAAAAACTTAAAGCAATTTTCATGACGCGGCTTAAGGCCGTGGCGTGCGCTGTTGTTCGCGGCTGCCGCTCACCGCGCGCCGCGGTTGCCCTCCGCCGCCTCGGTGGTTTGCGCCCGCACGCTCTGCGGTCGATTGGCGGCGACCACGCCCAATCGGCCGCTGGGCTTGCGGTCGAAAATCGCAACCGTCACGGTGGCTTCCGCAGCCGGGAATCTACCGCCTCAAAGATTTGAAATAAAATCGTTTCCTCTGCCGCGGCGGCTGCGGGAGAAAACCGCTTCGTGAGTTCTGTCCCTAAGAATGAAATTATAATGCAATTTACATTCATTCGTTTCAATTATATGTAATTTAATTTATTCGTGATTAGCTGACCCAGAAACTTAGTACCGCCTAATAGTCGGATTTTTCCGTGATTTATTCCATATTTTCTCACCGTTTAAACCTTTCTTGGAGTATCACGAATATTTCAAGACCAAAATTAGCCATATCAGTCCGGCCGTTCTCGAGTTTTAGCGAGACTAACAAACAGCTATTAATTTTTAATTAAATATAAGAAGATATAATTTATCTCATCATATTCCTGCGCTTATCCCGTTTTATTTGGAGTCGGCGCAACACGTTTTTTTCGTCCATTCTATCCTGTCACTCGTCACGTTATCACTAAATCCCTTTTCTTTCATATCACTCCTCACACAATCCATCCATCTCTTCTTTGGCCTCCCTCTCCATCCATCCACATATAAACTCATAACTCTTTGCGTTTCATTCCTCCTCTACGCATGACTATACCAAGACAAACGAATTCCTTTCAACTTTTCTGTCACTGGCGCCACTTTCAAACTTCCCCTAATATACTCATTTCTCACTTTATCCATTTATCTGACAAAATTCAGATTTATCTGACAAATTTATTCACTCCAAATTTATTTAAAAAAAAAAATTGGAAAACTTTCTGATGTAAGTAATCGAAATGAATCTACTCGTATATTATGGATTAAAAATAAATTTGTTACCTGTTCCAGAAACCTCTAAATAAATACTGAAACAATCTTGTTTGTTTGATGTATTTTCACACCTCTACGGTTTAACGGATCTATAAAGAATTTGGTACACGAGTATATTTCTAAAAGGAAACTAACATAGGACTATTTTATATGCCACCAAGAGTAAAAATGAGGCCAAAGCTGATGTTGAGCTATTTGTAGTTTGGCAACCCGTAAGAGAGCTTCCATTTTTGTGCCACAGAAAGGATGATTTTTGTTTCTATCTATCTAGGATAGTACATTTTGATACTAGTGGAGAAAGCTTGTCATTGCGACCGAGGCGGGAATAGCGCATAAAACAGTAAATTGCGTGCGTTAGGGATAAGAGCGGTTTTTCGAAAAAGTTTATTTTTTATACAAATATAAAAAAATGGATTCAAATACCGACTGGATGGAAAAGAGATTGCCCAAATTTGTATGTGGATCCGTACCAACTTGTGTCAAACTAAATTTACTTCCAATAATATAGTTATTATTTAACTATTCACTACTATTTTTTTTTTTAAATATTTAACCAGAGTTTTGAGATATTAAAAAATAATATAAAACCCGTGATCATATTTCATAACAATTTTTGACCGTCGTGATTATTATAATTTGTACACTATACTTATAGGTAAGCCTTTTTGGCTGAATTGCTGAATAGTGTATTGCATTATTACTGTTACCTATTAGTACTCTGTTACCTATTAGTTCTCTTTGGTCACATTACGAAAATAACTAACCATTGTAATCGGAATGTAAGGATTTCGGAAATGACTGTTATTTTTTCGGAAGTAGGAAATTGTTAATTATTATCATAAAGCGTTAGAAATCAGTAAATTATACACAAAAATATAACATTATTTTGGTATTAATATGTATAATTGTGACACAATATGGTACGTGGTATGGGCATTCTCTTTTACGAACAACCGTAAAATTATCATTACACGTCATAATTTTACAGTCATTACATAATTCTAGAAAAAACTTTTCATGGACACAGTAAATGGACTGAGTTCGTTATTTGGTTATAATATGTGTGTAAAGCTAATATGTGTGTGTACGAAAAGAATACTTGTAGAAAAGTATCAGAGAGATAAAATGACCGTGCGGCCATTTCGTCTTTTCCAACATTGACTGGCCTGTTGTTCTAGATTTAGTGGCCTTGACTGCTATGCCGGAGGTCGTAGTTTCGATTCCCATTCAGGACAAATGTTTGTGTGATGAACACAATCATTTCTTCTGTGTCTGGGTGTAATTTATCTTTAATATGTATGTATTTAGAAATATATAAGTATGTTTATCAGGACCTACCCATAACACAAGCTCTGTTTAGCTTGACTAGACGACGTTGTGTAATAGTTGCGAAATATACCATACCACCACCAAGTAATGACAATATATTTTTTTTAAATGGTCTATTGAACAATGTTATACAGTGCGACTTTGGAACTTTCCCCGACATTCCCTCCGTGACAGCTCATCTCTGGAGGTCTTCAAGAGGAAAATTAAAGAGCACCTCCTTTCACAACTGACGTATTATTTGTATTTACTAAACTATATATAAGACCTATTTACGTAGGTTTACATATTGTACACTTGATTCTAGCGTTGATTGTTTTCTCTCTCTGTCATTCAAAGGTTTGCTGGGAGAAAACTCATTGTTGAGTGAAGCTCGCCTTTGTACATGAATTGTCAAACTACTGTGTACTATATATTAAATGTTTTGTGTACAATAAAGAATAAAGAAGAAAATGTAAATAAGTACTTACTTGATAGCTACATATCTCCATACAGCGAGCGACAATGTGAGACAAATCGATGCCGTGTGGAAGATCTGCGCGAAGTGCATGTGGAACAGCAGGTATGCAGCCCACTTGTACGGCATCTCACGTTGTCCCGGTAATATCTGGTAAAAAGGAAATAAACGGATTTAGATGGCAATAGTAGCTGTAAAGTTGCCAAACTTAAGGCCAGGCTCTACTCATTTTGAACTTTTATAAAACTCTGGAAATTCACAAACATAAAAGAGAACACCATAAAAAAAAAAATAAAAAAAAAAATTGAATCAGCCCAACCGCCGGGAAAAAATAAAAGCATGATATAAATTAATTGTGCTAATAAAAAAAATCGCAAATCTGACCCTAACTTACGATTTCAAAAGCGTATGTCTACAAGATTATGTCACGGCAATATTTGAAAGTTACAAAAAATAATAAAGTGTAAGTGTGTATACATGTGTTTTAGTTTTAGCTCCTTGTTTTTGTTTATGTAATGGAGTACAATAAAGCATATAATAAATAAATAAAATTTGTTTTTTAAAAGGGCCTCGCAAAAACAAAAATAAAGAATAGTTATTGTATTTAAAAAAAAACCGCTGTTACGGCGCCGTGAAGTCGACAATACCCGAGCGGAATTCATACAAAATATTCATTGATCAACCGGCTCTTAAGGTCTTAATACTAACAAATTATGGACATTGTCCGAAATAAATATTTATTTATTTATTAAAAATAAATAAAATAAATCAATTAATATAAAATAAATAAATTTTAGTAGTCAGAAAACATTTGACACTCCGTTCACTTCATCATAGAGAAGTAATTTGCTGATTTCCAACATAGAAAGAAAAATATTTTATTTGGCTAGGCTATATTGCAAAAACACACAAACTGTAAAAACAACATTTATAAAACTTAAGATAATTATGAACATTAATACGATGTGTATTTCACAGCCGCGCCGAATAGGTCCAGTTCAACATAATGTCAGACAAGTAGGTACATGGTAGCCAGTGGTAGTTTTTTGACGCTGGTTTTCAACAGCTTTACTCAGTGTCCGGCAATTATCTACTTATTAGTATTATGTATAAAGTAAATAAAAATAATGTTTGATAAATTAAGTGATAAAGAATAAACAAGTGTTTAGCGTTAGGTGTGTACGAAATGATAAAATACCAAAAATAAAATAAAAAAATGTCGCCCCAAATGAAAAAAATAGCGTTTATAAAATAAATTTCTGTTTATTTGTCTGTTGAATTTTTTCTAATTTCTAAATTTACTTGCTCTTTAATCTAGTTTATTTAGTTCAAATAATATTCATATTCAAAGTATTGAACTAAGATCAAAGCACAGCATATCTACTGAAAGTTTTTCAAGCGAGAATAATAATATCATTCCTAGAAATGAGAAAATTTTATTTCTAGTTACTGGTGATGTTTTTTATGCTTATACCAATAACAGTAATCAAGAAAAGGGTATATTGGAGCCGGGTGAAAGTATGAAAGTACGCAATTTATAGAGGATTTGAAACAAAATGGACTCCGAACAAACGCCAGCAGTGCGGACAATCTCTCGACTGTTATGTTTTATTTTTCTTTTCAAACTAAAGCTGTAAAAAACAGGACATATGACCTGTGGTGCTATTCTCTAAGAAAACGTAGCGCTGCCGCAACGACGAACATCTAAATAGGATACATTGAATTAACAATCGAATGTGTTGGGACGTTAGGTTGACAATCCAATGTATTCTATTTGGGTGTTCGTCGTTGAGGCAGCGCTGCGTTTTCTTAGAGAATAGCACCACTGGTGAGGGTCGCGGGTATTCCGAAGGAAGCGAGACGTAGAAGACCGGTCGTGAGGTGACACTTGGAGGAGACCTATGTCAAGCAGTGGAATAATAAATGGTTATTATTCCACTATGTTGTAGGTCGTGGGTTCAACCTAGAACCAAAAATTCGAAGACATGTGACATCCACCAACCCGCACTAGGTCCGCGAGGTGGATTATGGCCCATTCCCTCTCCAAGAGAGGAGGTCTGAGTCCCAGCAGTGGGAACATTATAAGGCTGATGCTATGCTATGCTATGCTATTCCACTATGTTTCCATTGTGATAAAATAAAATGCACATTTTATAGTTTGACATTTGTTGTAAAAACATAAATTACCTTTGTTACCAGCAAGCTGCTCATGGACCAAGTCAATACTTAGACCTTGAAGGAGGAAAAGAATGCAACGTTTTGGCCAATGAGCTGATGCATTACTTATTACCCATGTATGAAATATCCATGTAGAAATAAATATTTTGATTTCCGATATTGAATTTTAGAGAAAATTTACCGAATAGTGAAAGACACACTCTTACTTCTTTTTCGTATCGATATCAGATCAATTCAAATATTCGTCAATCTCTCAGACTGCCAATTCTCACAATACGATTACATACTCTTCTGACAGTTTGTCGGCTGAATCGATGTTGGTGACGATTAAATGCATTTACCAAATAATAATAATATATATATAAATGCTGATATTAAGTAGGTAGTGTCTATAAAGTGCAGACTGCAAAAAGTTTTTACCCTACTGCCAAAGAGAATATAAGCACTACGTTTAAGAGACGGGACTCCCATACAAAAAAATGGCTCAGTATGGCGTTTGCGCTACGCTTCAATACCAACTTTGACATACATAACCAAAGACTTGACGCATGAGGGCTGCCAACATAACAACCGAAATAGTGGTGTTACTAGGTGCTCATGGTAATTTTTTATCGATAGTCGATATATATATATATATATATATATATATAAAATTTGGTTCCTTTTTTTGGGTCTAAATTAAGATCTATTTACGCCAACGTTATTCACCAGTTAAACTAGGAATAAGTGGAATATTTCAAATGAAAAAATTAAACCAAGTATAACCTGCGAATTTACGTTGGCGCATTTGCGTTAACGTAAGTTCTAAGGTAAATTTTTAGGTTCCAAAGGTGGAGGTGGGTGGTGGGTAAAGGAAACGCCTTTTTAAGGATTTTAATAATAACAGTTTATTCTTTAATAATGTTAAAGAAATACAGTACCTATAACCTATTCGCCTATTCTATATAATGCATAAACCTTAAAAAGTATTATCTTGCTAGTTAGTGAGTTATTAAGGGCAATAGTGGGTCTAAAATCTCTCGATATCTGCGCCAAATCTCCCTACGAATAGAAGTACGGAGTCTGACGAAGCTTTTCTATAAAAAAAAACTTTTTAAGATTTAAGCATAACCTTTGTTGTTCGAAAAGTATGACAGTTCTATTTGAATAAAACTAAATAAAAGAAACAAAATTAAACCTGTCTGTAAATAAGATTAAATATAAAAGTATCGATATAATTGATAAAAATTCCACTACACAGCACTATTGATAGCTTATTTTCTAGATTTTCGACCGATTATTATCAGAAATTTGTATTTATCACCAGATCTTTTTCTGTAACTGAAAATTAATGTTTATTTAGGCTTACATCTCTTCATTTAATGGATATTTGGCCATAAATATTCGCTGTTGACCATCCGAGCGGCCGGCTTTTAGACCACATATTTCACAAGTTTTTTAATGCATATTTACATATTAATTCACACGGGTACACGTATAAATACCAATAATAGATAAAAGTAACAATAAATAATACAAATTTCCGCTTGAAATTCACGAAACAGTTGTAAAACACAAAAATCAAAATTTGTTTTCATTCACTTCTTGACAAGCAAAGAATGAATATGGCGGTTGGCGGGCTTAAAGCTGCGACAGAGTCGAATAGATGTTAGAGCAAGACAGCGATAGCCACCATTTTGGCCGCCATCTTAATTAGCGCAAACGCCATACATTTGAGATGGTTCATTTTTTTCTTAGGGAGTTGCACCAGACTGCTACTGCGCTGAAACCAATGTGAGAGTAAAAAGGCTTCTTATAGTTAACGAATGAAACGTTCCGTCCATCAACTCGTCCATCACTTATCATTTTTTTTTTTATGGTAGGTAAAACCATCCAATGACAAATCCCACCCTTGGGCGGAGCGGGAAATACTTTCAAATTCTTACTGACTAAAAACCTACCCCGTTCCTTCGTTGCCTATCGTACCGAGGCCGAGCCTTCTTTTCCGAAAGCGGCTCTTGGCCCCAGTAAGCTTCGACCCGGCCTGCCTGTAGCCAGCAGGCTGGGCCTTTTTTGGCCTTTTGGTAAGGCGTAAATTCACAAAGCAGGAGACCGCACGCGTGAGGCAACGCTCACACGCCCTAGCCGCCGCCGGGATTCTGATCCTGATTTCCGGCCATCGTGCACCGTAGGCGCGGGCTTCCGGCCGGCGAGCATTGGGTAGCTTGCCGTCCAACCGTCCGATAACCGTCCGGCCCGAACCCAAGTCGTCGACAGCGCATAGTGTTCCACGCTCGCCTCAAGGAGATTTCAGCAAATCGTAGGGGCCCAGTGGGGTCGAAGCCTACTGGGGCCATGGGTAATGTGAAAGTGAACCCCGGGGCCCTGGAACGAAGGCAAAGAAAGAACAGGAATGGGTTTATAGTCAGTAAAAATCTGATACTATCTCCCGATCCGCGCAAGAGCGGGAGAGGTGATTAAATGATTTTTCCCAAGGTAAAAAAGTCATAAATTCAAAAACATCTTAAACAAAGTGACTGACAAATATCGCTTTATTAAATTCGGCGCCATCTGGTTCGTGTTAAATAGGGTAAAGAAATAACTTTGAAAATGTCGCGAAAGTTAATACTTTGCAGACTTCGGTGTCTAAAGAGACCAACTTCTTAAATATATTAAGAGAAAGTCTTCTTCAGTTAAGATACCTGCAACAGGTAGATTGGTTTATAAATGTTTGAAGACTATGTAACTTCGTAGTTCTATTCATTTTTACTCGACTACAAACGAAAAGGAGGGTTACGTGTTTATGACTCTATGTATGTTTGTTCTTTTGTGGTGTTATTGAGACCAAAAATCCGATTGGACCGTTTTTGTTAATCCTTAAGGCTGAAATACACATGGCTGTACTTGGTACAAGAGTATGCAAGTAGTATGTATGCCATAGTGGCATCCCCAATCAGAACTTGTTATGACATACTTTTTAAACCACCCAGACGTCCGTTGATCGGTCCTTTTGGGGACTGGGTTTATAGGAGAGGAGAAAATCTTCTTTCCACTTATGGGTTTTTTTCATGGTAGGTAAAATCATTCAATGACAAATCCCGCCCTTGGGCAGGGCGGGAAGTAGTGTCAGACTCTTACTGACTAAAAACCTACCCCGTTCCTTCGTAGCCTATCGTGCCAGGACCGGGTATTCCTTTCGGAAGTTAACCCATGACCCCAGTAGGCTTCGACCCTGCCTGCCTGCAGTTAGCAGGCTGGGCCTCTTCGGTGTGCTGACAGCTCCTAGAGGCGCGCGGGAACAGAACGCGCCGTCGACGACTTGGGCTCGGTCCGGTCGGTTACCGGACGATCGGACAGCGTGCTACCCATTGCACGCCGTCCGCAAGCCCGCGCCTACGGTGGCCGGAAATCGGGATCGGAATCCCGGCGGCGGCTGGGGCGAGCGCCCCGTTGCCTCTGCCTGATGCGGTTTTCCACTTATGGGTGGAATATTAAGGTTTATCAATCTCATAATGAGATTCTTTTTTGCTTTCTGTTTTCAAAGGGTAAAACGGGATTCTATTACCAAGACTCCACTGTCCGTCCGTCTCTTACCAGGCTCATGTCTCGTGTCTCTCATGAAGCGTAATTAGTAAGTAACCGTAAGTAGTTTTTTTTAAACTAATTATGACTGAAAACGATATATTTAGCTAATTTATATTCAACATAACGTTTTTACTTTACTAAATATTTAACTAAGACTTCGTAATACAAAGCAAAATAAAACGCAAAAAAGATTTTTTTTGCAAACCGTACTTTTCTCTCAACATTTGACAGATCGAGGTTATTGGCTTTCCTATTCTTATTTGGAACGCATGGTACATAAATATTTCAAGAACTATTGTCACGATAAATCTATTTATATAGGGTATAGGTACATTCTATTAAAAGCAAACCTTTGAACTCCTACGCAGACTCACATATTCTTATTCAAAGGACTGCACACCTACGTACAACACTTATACATACAACAATGTCCCTGGAGATCAGCAGATGCCGCCACTAACGACACAGTGTAGGGTTATGTGTTCGTGTATTACAAGTTACTTTAGATGCTGCAACTTGATAAGCTGCGCTAATTAAACGAACCGCGTTTACTTTCAAAGGAAATGTACATGGAATATATTTGTATTTTTATTACTAGCTTACCAGAGATTTCAACCACGCGAAAATTGGAGTCTAGAACTTTGGAATCCCCTTTCATCCCCTTTGGGGATAATTTTTGGAAAATTCTCTGTAAGTGCTTGTTTACCGAGATGCGGCGCGTTTGACGGTCGTCGTACATTGCCATTTGTTTGTGTTTGCGCGTGCGATGACACGGCTCGCTGCTGCAATGTACGACGAACGTCCAACGCGCCGCGTTTAGTGATCGCCTGCATCATAAAAGGAAACTTTGTGGAGAATTTCACGCTCCTAGCCCTGTAGCCGAAAAGCTGTACGTTGATAAGCCAGTCAGTCAGTTTCTAAACAGGTACATTATATTAACACTGTTCAAGTACTGCAACACTTAAAGACTATCACAATATTTATTATTCTTATAACGAATGCTGTGACTATAATTTATGATTATTTATTTATGCATTGAAATTTATCCATACTGAGACATTTATAAATAATTTTTGATAATTTATTTATCATCTTTAAAGTCATTTTCACATATCTAGCAAATAATTCGAATTTACTTCTCGCATGATTAATATTGTACTTTTTCTCTTTGCATGTAAGCAGAATTATGTATATATTTGTACGCCTCTAGGCATAACATAGTAACGGAATCAAAATTCATAGGGTACTTCCCGATGACCCAGAATCCTGAGATTTGGCACAAAGCAAGGTATCATAGCACAAATATAGAAATAAATCTGAAAACAGTAAAGTTATTACGTCACAAAACAAAAACATTTTTTGAAGGGAAGTTGTCTGACTGTTAATACCTTTTATCTCGGGAATGCGTAGAGATATTGAGTTGAAATTATATCCATATACTTAGGTCGGTGGTCTTATGAAGTTGTGAAAAAAATCAAACTTCTAAGTTAACCGAAAAAAAAGATATGGCCGTTTATATCGCAAAACACGTATATTTAAACACTCTCAAGAGAATCAAAATTCTTAAGGTATACTTCTCATTGACCTAGAAACCACAAATTTAGCATGAAGCAAGGTCTCATAGTATAAGTATTGAAAAAAATCTGAAAACTGTAAATTTGTAGTTACGTAATCAAAAAAAAAACGATTCGGATAAATCTTCGAGACTCGATTCCGAAATTGAATTTTTTTCTTTGTTAGATTTGTACGGAACCCTCTGTGCTATTGACTAAATAGACTCGTTACAATTCAGCGTTTTCCCTTAATCCAGAACTGTTCAAAATCTACTTTATTTGATCAAGTTTTTACAAAATTGATTCTTACATTACTTTCTTCCAGGTTCTTAGGTATCTAATAAAACTGATAATAATATTCAAATAAAATCAATCTGTATTAGCGACGCAATGGTCTGATAATTTTGCTCGTTTCGTTGAGAAAAATCTTTGAAAAGACTTCTGGGAATTTAAGATAGAAAAAAGTAATTTCCAGGCAGTGCTTATCAGCTGTAGTGGCCCAGTGGTAACTGCCATCGACTTACAAGTTATATACATATATATTATAATATAATTATGTCACCAGTATAGTTTAAACTTTAATTAATTTTATAATTCACAAAATATAATCAGTCAAAATTAAATAACACGAATTTTAAAGTAGGTAAAATCATCCAATGACATCCCACGCCCTTGGGCGGAGCGGGAGATAGTGTCAGACTCTTACTGACTAAAAACCTACCCCGTTCCTCCTTTTCCTTGGTTCCAGGGCCCTGGTATGCATTTTCATACCTCCCCAGAGCCCCAGATTAGGCTTCGAAAACACGAGTTGGATGTACGAGTATTATGAGTAACGACCAAAACGCGTGTTGGAGTACACACAGTTTGCGATGCTCTTTCAAAACTATATTTAAAAAAAAAAAGATTAATGTATAAATTGTTTTTAAGAAAGGAAATATAGCCAAAAAACAATTTTAGGCGCCATTTTTCCAATATGGGGGCACGAGCGGCAAAAATACCAGATGGCAAAGTAAAACTATTACATGATTGTACTATAATTAAAACTACACTAAAAGCAATCTAAAATATACCGTCGAAAAGCTCTTCTGCATTACTATAGGCTGGTAATATGCCTAAAACGCTTTGCCACGCTGTGCAATTAAAAATTCGCAGATTGAGAGGACGGAAAAACTGTAAGAAAGCATTAAAAAATTAAAAGTATAATTATTTCCCCAAAATAGCCTTTCAACCTTAAATACTGCAAAAAAGAAGTTATCGAAACTATTATCACTCTGTTACAAATGTTTTTTGGGTTGCTTAAAAGGAAGAAACGGAACCCTTATAGAATCACTTTGATGTCCATCTGTCTGTCCGTTAAGACCATTTATCTCGGTATCGCATAGAGGTATCGAGTTGAAATTAAAACCATATATTCTGATCTGCCTTGATGTTGTGAAAAAATTAAACTTCTAAGTTAACGAAAAAATAAAAATATAGCCGTTTATGTTGCAAAAACGTATATTTGGACACTCACAAGGAATCAAAATTCATAGGGTAATTCTCGTTGACCCAGAATCCTGAAATTTGGAACAAAGCGAGGTCTAGGTTTAGGTATAGGAATAAATCAGGAAACTAAAAAAGAAAATTCGTTGTTACGTCACGAAAAAAAAAACACTTTTTTGCAACTCGGAAAAATCTTCGAGACTGAATTCGGGAACTGAACTATTTAGATACGTAAGGTTGTACGGAACCCTCAGGGCGCGAGTCCGACTTTTCTATACCCAATTTTGTTTTACTTAAGTACTTCTTATCATAAAATAACATGCACCTCGTTAAAACACTATTAACCCATGTTATTACCTTATCATTGTAACAATCGCTAAATCAACAAATAGATACCGATAAATGCATCACTACGTATCTACACAAGTACACACGGCAAAAGTATGATATATGAGTATACATACTGAACAAAACATTTATTTAATGTACGGGCAAACATTTTTGTTCAATTGATAATATTGCAAATGGACATTATCTGAAATATCAGATTCATTAATAAAATGAGCACTACCTACTAAATGATACTGAGTGAGCTAGTCATTTATGAATTAAAACGCTAAAATATTGCGAATAGGTTTTTTTATGGTAGGTAAAATCATCAAATGACAAATCCCGCCCCACCCAAGGGCGGGATTTGTTAAAAAAAGTTAAAGGAACTCTATCAAAGTGTTAATTCCAAGAATCTATTTTCCCACGTGGTCTATTATGCAAACATGGCATAAGATATAACAACAAAACTGTGAATACATTACAATAACTTACTAAATAGTGTTAACAACTACTAAACGTATACGTCGCATAAGTATTTTTTAAACGGATGAGTAAAAAACACTTTGTACAAAAAAAAATACAGCCCACTTTTATAACAAAAAAAAACCATTAAAAAGTAAAAAAGAAAACTAAAAGAACTTTAAGTCGACGTTTTCAATTTTGTTCCTTTATTATTTTACACCAGTATCTATAACTGAATTTTTGACCGATCTACATACATAGAAGTCTATCTTTCTAATAGAAAAGAAACAATTTCTAAATCGGTGCCTAATAAATCCCAGTTCCGATGTAAAAAATACACAGTCGTTAGTACGCAACGACCGACAACTACCTACAGGTCATTGAACTCGCTCAGCTGATCTTTACTAAAAGAAATTAATTTCGTACATGCGTATATTAATTCGAGTTAAAAAAAAGTCTTTTATATTTTTTAATTTTATCTTTACAAATCGATGGTGTTTCATGTACCGGATCGACCCTCCACGATATTAAAACAATCAAAATTTAACGGTTTATAAATAACCCCTTTTTCACTCAGTTAAAAAAGCTACATATACTATATTACACTTGGCTTACTGTACCTAAATATAGCATCAAAGCTAGTAGTGTTTGCATTCAACACAATCTATCTGATAGCAGATAATATCCGTTATTATACCTGTTATTTTTAACAATATCGGCACCTATCACACGACTGCAGCGATATTTACGTCAGGTGCTCGATAAGCTGAACAATATGCTTTCAAATGTACTTCAATAAACAGTTCTAGGTACACAAACTACATTTTAATTCTAGCTGTGACCGCGGTTCTGTTCGTTGCTTTCCCTATCCCAACCAAAGCTTCTGGGGCCTTGGGTAAATGTGAAAGTGTACACAAGGAACGGGGTGGGTTTTTTATTCAGTAAAAGTCTGACACTATCTTCCGCTCCGGGAGTTGTCATTGGATGATTTTTACCCACCAAAAAAAAACCAAAGCTTAATCAGATTATTATGACATAATATGAAATTTCGGATCTAGATTCGGATGCGGCATAATAGCATCATCATCATCATCATTTCAGCCGAAGGACGTCTACTGTTGGACATAGGCTTCCCCCAAGTGTCGCCACAACCAACGGTTCTGTACGTCTCGCATCCATTGTATTCCCGCGACTTTCACCAGGTCATCGGTTCACCTTGTCACCGCCTCAACGAGTCGTCAGCAAATCCAAGCGGCCCAGCAGGGTCGAAGCCTACTGGGGCCAAGGGTCTGTTTCCGAAAGGAAGGCTCGGCCCTGGTATGAAAGGCTACGAAAGAACGGGGAGGGTTTTTTAATCAGTAAAAGTCTGACACTACCACCCGCTCAACCCAAGGGCGGGAGATGTCATTGAATAATTTTCCCCACCACAAAAACCGTAGTGTACTAATTACATGGTTTTACATTTAAACATAAAAATAATAATAAAGTGTAACGGCTAACTAACTAGCACTAAAATTAAATAATATTCCGTAATTTTAATTCCATCAACAAGTAATGAAAAGTTGTTTAAATAGAAGATGCTTTCTAGCGTTCATTTGTTTCATTACATTGAAAAGCTACTTATTCATACCTAAGTACCAGATTTATTTTTAATTTATTCTGTTCTGTATTGCTTAAAAGATCATCAGGTAAGGTTTCTTCTCATTATATCTCCCTCTCTCATAAAAAGGAAAAAATATTTTTCGAAATAAAATCGTCCTTGTCGCCTAATTTGTCCTTCCCAATATTCCTCATCCCGTTGTTTAAATCTCCAAGTCGTAAAAGAAAAATTTCAACTAAATTGTAAAAACATTTTAAGGATAATATTTTTTGTTTTCGACTTCCCAATACTTGGTGGAGACATTTAACAACAGTAATTATACAAACGCTGTTGAAAGAAAATTTCTTTGCGATTCCATTACACAGTATAACTGTAAAGTTATTCGGTAATCGTGGTACTAAAATATTACGGTGAACAAGAGATAAAATGTTCGGGGTATTAGCACTTCCGAGCAATTCCGATACACGATATCTTGGGTTCTAATACGTAGTTATTACTAACACGGAGTATCGCGAATTACTTCATGTAAATGGAGTGCCAAGCAAATTGTGTTAGGCTTCAGGATTGTTCGTAGGAGTTACCGTGGCCTTGGAATGCAAAAGTCGTCTCAAGGAACATAGTTGGTGTATAATCAGCGAAAATTGGAAGAAGGTATTTGATATTGCCTTCCGCATCAAAAACAAAGCAACTTGTATATTTTGTTTTATATAAAAAAAAAAAACAAAGTAAAAGTGTGAGTCAAATAAACTAATACTCATAATTAAAAACGTTGCCAAAAATAACTGTGCCTAGCTAGACTCTTCAATGGCAACCAGTTCATATCGATTCTCGGTAACTCTCAACTAGCTGTTATCGGTGATTCTGTGAAAACGTGTAGTGAGACGCCCTCAAACTAAATCGATTTTGAGTACATTTTCCGATTCACAACCTCGAAAACTCATCTACCCCAACGGTCATCGGTTCTATGGTTAATATGGCCGATTTATTGCTACTTCAGTCCATTTATTCTGTGAGCTATGAAAGCGAATTTGATTTTCTGCCATATAAATTAGTTTTTGATTTGATTTGTCAGAAAAAAAATCTTAAAGTTTACTGGTACATTTTTTTAGGTGGGAAATCAAAACTTTCTGTACCTGAACTGTTGTATTGCAGGTGATATACATATTCAGGATATTCAGAGCCGAAATAACTATTTGTAGACAGTAGGTATATATTTGTTTGTTTTGTAGTTTTAACTTTTTTACCAATGAATATGTTTATCTCTTATCTGTTTACTAGGAATCGAATCCATAATACGCAGCGTAGCAGCCAATCGCTCAACCAGTGCCTGAACAGTACCGTGAATGTTCGGTTAAATCTCAATCATTGTATGTTAGACACTACATCTATCAACGTTCCTTCTCACATGAAGACTCCATTTCTTTCTTACTCCGTGAACATACGGAACCTCACATAACCCGGTATTACGTAGCGAAGTGAGATAGTTCACACTTAGGTAAAGTTCAGCGAACGGTTCGTCTCCAGGAAATGTCTCTTGTTTGGACACCTCTCTTTGTAGAGAGCTTAACTGAGTATCTTTGAAGTTTAAGAGGAATTTAGTGGAATATTTTCATGTCTATAATATAGACATTAAATTTGTTAAAGTAGTGGGTGCACGTCTGTGGTCTTTGATCTCGTATTTGGTTATTCTTAAAATATAATATAAATAAAGCCAAATTTATAAAAAATTTCGTCACAATGGCCTGTCCTGTGCAACTTGCGTACAGCATTCCTGCAACTCTTACCAGATCGTCGGTCCGCTTTGTAGGAGGACTTCCAACGCTACGTATTCCGGTAAGTGGTTGCCATTTTAAAACTTTTCGGCTCTATCAACCATCTATTCTGCAAGCAATGTACATTCATTGTCCACTGTCATGGTTTGAAAATTATTTGGGTTATGTCCGTCATCTGGTTTTGTAACGGATACTTTATTTCTCATCCAATTACACAAGAAAACTCTGAGCATAGCCCTATCCATTTACCTTTGGGTAACTTTAAGCTTAGGCTTATTGTGAATGATCACGTTTCAGAGTCAGTTTTCTCGATTACAAGGTACTAAATTCAAATTAATTCTCAATAAAAATACTTTAATAACAAACGTCCTCATCATTGCTCAACCAAATCAACAAGTTTTCTTCGAAAATGAATGCGTCGTTGTAAAATTGATTGTATTTCTGGCATTTATTGCATTAACATCTATCAGGAAAATCACTTTCAAGAATTACCGATCAATATTTTATGTTGATTGACCTCCATATCAAAAGTTCACAAGAAAATTGCCAGAAAAACCATTATTCAAAGCTAAATGAGGCGTGAAATATTCCATTTTCAAATAACTAGTTCTATAAATCATTGAAAAGCTGTATTTTGAATGGCTGCGGACAATTCTCGGAGCGGACGGATTCTGGCTGAACTCGGAACACAATGCGGAGGCCGGAACCGGATGACCGCAAAGCCGAAAACGGTTTACGGGATTTGACTATTCGAAATTTCACGGAAGGTATTTTATCTTGCTGATAAAATTGTGCCTACGTAGTCATCTATGTGCCTTTGCAGTTTTCAAATAATATAATTTTTTTGGTAGTAAATTTATCTAGGGCCATGGCATTTTCTGAAAGAGTTAAGCGTGGACTATATTAGACCGATGCGCACGTGGCCGCGCACTTGATTTGTATGTAGTTGCGTATCGCATAGCTTAGATCTAATGTAGCTCTACAAGTCTAGTTGGCACATAAAATGTATGGAGACCAACACGCCTAGATCGGCGTACGTGGCCCACGTGTGCCCAATGTAGTTTTAATTTTATTGTGGCTTTATCTCGGCGTAAACATCAGCAGCACAGGTTATAGTGAAAAAGAAACTCAGAGGAGGAATGGCCGTAAGTGCAATTTCACAGTTCCAATGAATGTGTTCCAATGAAGAATTGTAATATCTCTGCAAGATTTAATTGGTCAATTGTCTAGTCTTCTCCATGTTCAGCTACGTAGCTGAAACTTGGAATTTAAAAAAGGTGCACCGCAACCGTATTGATGCCTTCTAGATAAGGTGTTGGAAAAAAATGCATCAAATTCCCCGGACTGCTTTCCGTACTAACATTTAAATCTTACCCGAACTAAACATCAAGACTAGACTGTTAGCTACCTACCTGTATAAGCAGAGTAACTACTAGTTTTTGGCTGGGAAAAAT
Source organism: Leucania comma (assembly GCA_958295575.1). Lineage (NCBI taxonomy): Eukaryota > Metazoa > Arthropoda > Insecta > Lepidoptera > Noctuidae > Leucania > Leucania comma. The sequence continues at coordinate 10,337,274 of OY282480.1, read as the reverse complement.
TACCACAAACTTGAACAGTTTATTGTAACTGGCATGGTTTAGGGCAAACGCAGCCCATGAAGACGGGCAGATAAAGTCCGCTACATACTGGACACCCATTTGTATGTCGTATGACGCCAAAAACTGTCACAGATGGAGAGACACTATCAGTAAGAAGCAAATCCATCAGGAACTTTACGACCACCAATAATGAAGAATATTACGTGAAGACGACAGCCGTGGCCCTGGAACTCAAAAGGCAAGTCCATCGAGTTTCTTGCACGTTCTTCTTCATACAGATCTATGATTTTTAACGTGCAATTTAGCTTGACTGTTTTTGACTCACCGACATTTTGACAATTTAAAAGTGTAAATGGTCTATTTGAAATTAACGTCTCTGATTTCCTTTTTAGGATCCGTACCTGAATAGGAAAAATGGAACCCTTATAGGATCACTTTGTTGTCCGTCTGTCTGTCTGTCAAGACCCTTTATCTCGGGAACGCGTGGAGGTATTGAGTTGAAATTAATACCATATACTGTAGTATCGTGTCTGTAGTGTCTGTAGTATCTTGAGCCGTAAAAAATCAAAGTTTTGAATTAAAGGAAAAAAAAAAGATGCGGCCGTTTATGTCGCAAAAAATTTCGAAATTTTCATGGGAATCAAAATTCATAGGGTACCTTTGACCTTGAATACTGAAATTTGGCATGTAGCAAGGTCTCATAGCAAGAAGATAAGAAGAAGTCTGAAAACTGGTAATGACGAGTACATCACAAAAAAAAATCTTTTTGCGATTCGGAAAAATATTCGTAACTCAGTTCGGGAATTGAACTGTTTTCATAGCTAAGTTTTTACGGAACCCCTCAGTGCGTGAGTCCGATTCGCACTTGCCTGGCTTTTTTTTGTAAGATTTTCCGAAAAAAGGTGTAAATCTAATTCGGTTGATTTTTCAAGGCTGTTCGTGAAAGATCGCATTAGCGTTGAGCCAGAAAGGGCGCTAAAATAACTAGCATTTTAGCACCCTATAAATTTCCTAAAAACAAATAGTATCCAGTAAATAAGAGATATTTACTCGTAACATATTCTGGCAGTTATCTGTAACTGCCTAAACAGAATAATAAAATACCCTTGCCGAGTAAAGGGTTAAATTGCCAGACATTAATCTAGAACTTGTCACTGGCGCAAGTCCCGAAAGAATTGGTAGGCGACAGTGACAGGTTATTAACTTTTATGAGATTTTTACATCAACTTTACAAATGTAATATCGTCCATCCAAATGTAAAACGACAAAGCAACATCATATCTAAAGTCAGATTCTGATGTGCAGAAAAATGTATAATAATATTTTTAAACAGTTTATATAATTATATAATGTATTATATTTATGGTTTATTAGTATATCTATTCTTGTATTCACCTTTTCTCTCTGTTTATTACACCTACCACTATTTGTCTCGCCATCACCCTAAGGTTGACTGGTAGAGAATGCCTAAGGCATTAAGTACGCCTCTGTACTTTTCTGCATAAAGTGTTGATATTTGTATATGATATTTGATATAAATAAATAAATAATAAATAAATAAATAAATAAATAAATAAATGAATAAATAAATAAATAAATAAATAAATAAATAAATAAATAAATAAATAAATAAATAAATAAATAAATAAATAAATAAATAAATAAATAAATAAATAAATAAATAAATAAATAAATAAACAAATAAATAAATATTATAAGGGCAAAGTTTTGTATGTCTGTATGTTTCTCTTTCACGCTCAATACCATTTTTAGGTACATGGCAGTCGGCCACCTTCTTCTGCAAAGCAGTAATGCTAGCAAACGAGATGGCCGCACGCGTGAGGTATCGGCGCTCACGACCCAGCCGTCGCTGGGATTCCGATCCCAATTTCCGGCTACCGTAGGCGCGGGCTTTTGGATGGCGAGCAATTGGTAGCTTGCCGTTCGACCCTCCGGTAACCGTCCAGACGAGAGCCCAAGTCGTCAACGGCGCGTATCGTTCCGAACGCGCCCCAGGTAGTCAGCAAACCATAGGAGCCTAGTAGGGTCCAAGCCTACTGGGGTCAAAGATCGGTTTCTGATAGGAAAGTTCGGCCCCAATATGAAACGTAACGAAGGAACAGGAGTGGGTAAATACCCACTCCACCACTCAGTAAAAGTCTGAAACTATCTTCCACCCCGCCCAAAAACGCGGAGATGTCATTAGATGATTTTGCTACCGAAAAAAAAAGATACATAGGATTTTTTTATCTCAGGAGAGGACTTTGTTCCCTTGGTATAATTTTTTACTTCCACGCAGGTGAAGGCACTTGCAGAAGCTATAATATTTGTATTGGAGGACGTACCTACTAATCGTACGTAAACGAAGCCGCTGACAGGAGAGAGTATTACCAAAACGGGAATAGACAAATGACTTATATAGACGGTTTATACCTATAAAAATCTGTTTAAAACCAAACCTAAGCCGTCTCGAATGACACGCCACATCTAGTTCGTGTACCGGGGGGAATTTCTTAAAAGGAAAACTGTAGCCTTACAACGCCAAGGGCAAATGAAGGACATAGTGGATTAATTTTAGTCAGTAAAAGTCTGACACAACCTCTCGCTCCACCTAGACCTGGAGAATTCATTGGATGATCCCACCTTAAAAAAATCTAGTACGTGTACTTTTTCATGCTCTCTGTGCTCATTCGGTTAGTGACAAACACTTTTGTGATCTATTAACTGAAATTTATTTTTCTTTTTATAAAATAGCTTTTAACTATTGTTTCTTTTATTTTTTACAAAATATTGCTTAAGGTACAATGGGGTTGAAGTATCCTTTTGGGTAAAAAACATAAAAAAAACAAAAGAATATAAAAATAAATTAAAATATTGTTTCTATATTTACGTTGGTTACAATATGCAGAAAATATTGTAAATTCAGTTTTTCAATACATGAATTATTGTTAATTCTAATGAGGAAATATGTTTCTTAAACCATAATGGTTTAACCAAATTCAAGGGTGCTACTCGAATCTAAAATTGTTATTAATTAATCAGTGACAATTAGTCTGTTTCCACTAGTTTGAACAACATGTAACCCGTGACGTGACGATCTACATAGATATTTGTGTGACAGCCGCCACTGACTTCTAAACACGTTCTCTGAAACACGTCCTTGACACATAACTTGTTTGTTTACTTGCCATGACGTGTTAAAACGTCAGTCGTGCGAGCGAGAAAGAGGGAGGATTCAAAGATTCAAGATTCAAAGATTCAAAGCATTTTATTTCAAATAAACCATTTACAGGCACTTTTGAAAAGTCAAAAAGTCGGTCTGTCAAAAAAAAAAAAGATGTTAACTGCACATTCCAAAGCGTAGATCTCTATGGAGAAGAATGTGCAAGAAACTCCATGGACACTCTTTTCAAACAAGTTATGTATTACAAATATTACGGTTACATGTTTCTTGTCGCTGCTATAATGTGAGAACAATAAGATTTCTAGACTAGAAACTTATTTACAAAAGATAAGGAGAAGAAAAAAAAAGTTCTAATTATAGATATTAATATACTCTATATTATAGCTCCTACTGTTCCCACGCGCCTTAAGGAGTTGTCAGTAAACTGTAGGGGCCCAATAGGGTCGAGGCCTTGTCTGGGGCTCTGGGGAGGTATGAAAATGCATACCAGGGCCCTGGAACCAAGGCAGAAAAGGAATAGGGTAGATTTTTAGTCAGAAAGAGTCTGACACTATCTCCCGCCCCGCCCAAGGGCGGGATTTGTCATTGGATGATTTTATCTACGCAAGAGAACCGCATCCTTGCTGCGCAGAGTGCGGGCCAGTACTAATAGCAGCCTGAAGGTAGTCGCTGACAAAGTCGACTCAACAGTGATGCAGGCTTTCATGCGGGCTCTAGTTAGATAGTGTGAAATGTGTAACTGAGCCTGCATATAAAGCAACATTATTTACTTAATAATTTCATTGATGTACTAACATAGATTTTAAGCAAATTGTACTACTACCAAATTATGGACATTGTCCGAAATAAACGTAAAACCCTTTTCGGCTTAGGATGTAAAATGGGTCACGTTAATAGTTCGTGATAGGGCCTCAAGAATTAGAATTGGATAGTCGAAGGAATCGGAATTCATGTTTCATATTTCGTGACCCCTTTAGCCTTTTGCAAGTGCGGATATTTGTTGTAGTTACCAAAGACGTATCTAGAAATATTTAGTATTAATTTTGTCAAATATTATCATTTATTGTAAATTACTCAAACAACAAGTTTTCAATGAAAATCATTTTTTCATAGCAAGAGGTACCTATATACCTCTATAATGAATACTCATTAAGACTATTCTAAAAAGCTGAAACACGATAGGGTTATCTTATTACGCTTATTACCGAATTCCTATGGCCATTTTCCAGCTCCGTCATCAGAATCTGGTTACCATCTAGGACCAAAGTGCTCGTCAAGACGGATCCAAACTTGATGAGGTTGTATCGTTTGATTACCGAGTTCCTATGGGTACCTTTTTTTTTATGGTAGGTAAAAATCATCCATAGACAAATCCCGCCCTTGGGCGGAGCGGGAAGTAGTGTCAGACTCTTACTGACTAAAAACCTACCCCGTTCCTACGTTGCCTATAGTGCCGGGGCTGAGCCTTCCTCTCAGAAAACGGCCCTTGACCCCAGCAGGCTTCGACCCTGCCTGCCTGCAGCTAGCAGGCTGGGCCTCTACGGTTTGCTGACAGCTCCTTGAGGCGCGCGGGAACAGAACGCGCCGTCGACGACTTCGGCTCGGTCCGGTCGGTTACCGGACGATCGGACAGCGTGCTACCCATTGCACGCCGTCCGCAAGCCCGCGCTCCTATGGGTACCTTCCGATTCCATCATCAGATTAGCTCAACGTCATATTGCAAGATTTTTTTCCAGTGAACAAGCAATTTATTTTGTAAATACAGTAACGGAGGAACTTAAATATTAACTAAGTATTTATATTGTGTACAAGATTATTTGCAAGATTTGATCACAAACAAACATCGGACCAGGTGAAAATAAAAAAACAAGTACCGAAAAATATTTTTTGCATAGCAAGCTTTCATAGCGCGGTATATACATGTGTAAATCACGTGTCAGTGCAATATTATGATGACATGGAGCTGATCTGATGATTGTGAAATTGTGATCATTTTAATCCCGTGGAGGGTCGATTCGGTACATGATTATCGATTGGTTTAGATAAAATTAAAATATACTTTTTTTTTAAACTCGAATTAATTTACGCATGTACGAAATTAATTTCTTTAGGTAAACGTCAGCTGAGCGAGGCCAATGAACTGTAGGTAGTTAGTACCCAACGACTGACAACTACCTACAAAGTCATTGAGCCTTTTACTTTAAGAAATTAATTTCGTACATGCGTATTTTAATTCGAGTTTTAGAAAAAAAGTTACGCTGATTTTATGTGAATTATTTGAAACTAAAGAGTACATAAAATGGGAGTTTATCCAATAGAAACACGTTATAAATTATTACTGCGTCTTGTCATCTTGTGGCACTCGGCATTAAAAACCTGTAAATTAAATTTGACCCACTTCCCGGCTGCCGATTGAGCTGAAATTTTGTAAACATGTGTAAATCGCGTGACCGTGCAATATTATGATGACATGGAGCTGATCTTTTTTTTTTTTTTTTTTTGGTAGGTAAAATCATCCAATGACAAATCCCGCCCTTGGGCGGAGCGGGAAGTAGTGTCAGACTCTTACTGACCAAAAACCTACCCCGTTCCTTCGTTGCCTATAGTGCCGGGGCTGAGCCTTCCTCTCAGAAAACGGCCCTTGGCCCCAGCAGGCTTCGGCCCTGCCTGCCTGCAGCTAGCAGGCTGGGCCTCTACGGTTTGCTGACAGCTCCTTGAGGCGCGCGGGAACAGAACGCGCCGTCGACGACTTGGGCTCGGTCCGGTCGGTTACCGGACGATCGGACAGCGTGCTACCCATTGCACGCCGTCCGCAAGCCCGCGCCTACGGTGGCCGGAAATCGGGATCGGAATCCCGGCGGCGGCTGGGGCGAGCGCCCCGTTGCCTCTGCCTGATGCGGTCGGCCTCCTCCTTTGCTAGCATTACTGCTTCGCAGAAGGAGGCGACCGCCTGCCATCCCTCCTCGCTACGGACCATGGCCTGAACCAAGGCCCGGCGAGAGAGATCGCTGCCGCCGATCGCCCCCACGAGGACACGGCGATGCTCCGCCCAGGCAGGGCACACCTCAACAGTATGCTCCACCGTGTCCTCCGGGTGTTCCGCACAGTGACGACACCCGGGCGAATCCTCCGCACGAATCCGGAACAGGAACTTAGCGAACTTGCCGTGTTCGGTAAGAACCTGCGTCGTGCGGAAGTTTAGAACGCCGTGAGGTCTTTCCAGCCACTCCTCAAGGATGGGCCTTATCGCCTCGATTGTGGCGCTCCCCGAACGAGGTTGCGATAGTCGCTGACGCCATTTCGCCATGAGATCCCGCCGAAGCTCTGTCCGCCAAGCCTCGACTTGTCGCGGCAGCGGAATTTCGCCCCGGCGTTGCATCTCCATGCGCTTGTCGTGCATGTGTGCAAGGACTGTTGCCTCCAGATCCCACGGCGGTTGGCCAGCAAGGAGGGTCGCCGCCTCGCGGGAGATCGTTCGGTACCCTCGCACCATGCGTATTGCCATGACCCTCTGGCACGCATTCAGCTGGGCCCTCGGTTGCTGTGTCAACGTTGGTGCCCACACCGGAGCCCCGTAGAGGGCCATGGACCGAACGATTCCCGCGTAGAGCTTCCGGCAGGAGGCGTCTGGTCCCCTGAGGTTGGGCAGGAGCCGCCCGAGAGCAGCCCCAGTCCGATTCAGTTTGGGAGCCAGACGTCGGAAGTGCTCCTTGAACATGGAGCTGATCTGATGATGAGTATACACCGTTAAATTTTGTTCGTTTTAATCCCGTGGAGGGTCGATCTGGTACATGAAACACTATCGATTTGTAACGATAAAATTAAAAAATAAAGTACTTTTTTTCTAAAACTCGATTTAGTATACACATGTACGAAATTAATTTCTTTAAGTAAACAACAGCTGAGCGAGTCCAATGACCTGTGCCAATTGTCGGTCGTTGCGTACTAACTACCTACAGGTCATTTCCTTCGATCAGCTGATGTTTTTAGAAAAAAGTAATTTATTTTTTAATTTTTGTTGACTTGACCCGCCACGGGATTAAAACGTTCATAGCCGTATATAATACTCCTGGGGCATGTATCCCTGGTTTACTCACACTGCATTAATTGATGTGTACTGAACTAATTACATTAACAACACGTGTCTACTCGTATTATCAATAGTATTATCTATGTATTCCTAATTAGATGTCACACGCATCACTGATTTGCTAAACAGGTAATCATAGTTACTATATACCTACTTATACAAAATGATACGGATTGAGTGACGAGTCAAGAAGATCATCAGCAATGATGTACCCGTCGAGTCAAAACTCTAAAGCAGTAATCATCAACGACGAGTTGCTAGGTTTTCTATTGAATTTAAATGTATCAGAATCAGAATAGTTTATTTCAAATAGACCAATTACAGGCACTTTTGAATTGTCAAAATGTCAGTCAGTCCATAAAAAAGTGAAGCTAAATTGCACGTTCTAAAGCAATCTCTATGGAGAAGAACGTGCAAGAAAGTCATGTACACTCTTTTTAAATCATATTATGAGTTACATAAATCTTGGTTAAATTTTTCTTGTGGCTTCTATTATGTGAGTACAATATACTCGTAGATAAGAAATGAAAAAATAAAATAAACTAATTAAAAAATAGAAATTAAATTAAGCTACTGGCAGCTAAGAGATGACCAGTCCCAACTGACGGCGCCCGTTCACGAGTATGACGCGTGCCTTAGCCCCACTCAGCTCAACCATTTTGAAGGGAACTGAATGACCCAATAACACGTGCCACCATCAGCGAGACATTTGAGTGAGCATGATAAACTCTCAACTGCCATGCTTTTAATGTCAAACAAGTTGTAACCTAATAAAATAAAAATGCTCCATGGTACTTCACATTCACAAATTAGAAAAAAAAGTTATTCTACATTATACAATCTTTTTGTTTCCAATTACAAAAAGTAATAAGTATTTCGGGGAGTGTGCGTTGGAATTGCACAATCTACTTCGGCTAAGCCCGTTCCATCGTCGATCCCCTAGACGTACCGTGAAAAGCCAACGACATTACACTTATATGTACAAAACGTTTTGATAACACTTTCTTCCTGCGTACAGCTGAAGAGTGAAATGTCAATGCTATAACGAATACTTCAATTCGGAAATTTTGCGACCAGGCCCGCGTTCTACGCATACCTCGAGAGAGCTGGCAACTGAAGTAACACAAAGTGTTAAAGTCTGATACTCCACCCAGAGCGGGATACCGGAGAAGCTATTTGATGATTTTGATGACACCCTCCCCCCCAGAAGAATTACTGATAGAATAATAACAACCTTACGAGTACGTCCATGAGGTTAAGCAATGCGGCTGACCTGTGGCCATGCCATATATCAGTGAAGCTAGAACGGACGCTGGCGAACTAATGAACACATCACTTTGGTAGAATCTGGGCTGGTGTTCATGCGAGCAGAACAGAGAAAAGTTCCAACCGCGGGGCTCTTTTTGTTCGACTCAGCCTGCCCCATGCTGCCCTCCCTGCCGAGGTCCGTACCCCGTAAGGGGTGCCCTTTTTTATATGGTTTAAAACTAGGTATATAAACTAAGAAGTGCTTGACTACGATCCCACCTGATGGTAAACAGTGATGCAATCGTTGATGGTGAGGCTCACTAGTTTATTAAGAGCCTATTGACTCTCCCGCCTTGAAGACACCCAAGTCAGGTATAACCGGATGGGAAGACCGCAGCTGGCAAATTGTTCCAGTCCTTAGGGTATATTCACTAAGTTTTAAGTTAGTTATTAGATTTTTGAATTAAAGCCCCCACAAGTAACCCCTTCCTGCGAGTAGCCACCCAAAAAAAATAAAGACGGGCCTCTTTTCTCTGACGGTAGGCAGTCGCATAAACTATTTAACATCTAGTCTAGAGACAGTCTCACAGCTCGTTGCGAAGTGAATACCTAAAGCTTACATTATAATAAATCAGTTGCGTGATCTGAATAGTTTATTTATTGCTCGTTACCACTCATCGCCCTCAAAATAGGTCTTTAGAAAAAAAATCACTGTACTCGGCATTCTGAGCCGCCATATAAACGTTTCTAATTACTAATATTAATTAAAAACTGTTTATCTTTAATGAAAAGCTCGTTCAAGGATGCCGACAGTATAAAAAAATTAGATAATCCAAACCAATCTTGTTGCTGGGAGCATAAACTATATTTAAATTAGTGTGAAAATGTGCACGTTTCTCTACACATACATGTTTCCGTAAGGACTTGTTATTTTGTACTGAATTACAGATATTCATTGAATTTCAGTATCTTATTACGCATGCGTTTCAAACATGAGTGTACATGTGGATGGATGGAGTGGGAGAGGGAGACCAAAGAAAAGATGAATGTATTGTATGAGAATTGATAAGAAAGAAAAAGGAGTTAGTGATAGCGTGACGAATGACAGAACAGAATGGAAGAAAAAAACGTGTTGCGCAAACCCCAAATAAAACTGGACAAGGGCAGGAAGATGATGATCTTATTACAAAACATATCAAATTGATTTGTGTCGTATGTTTTACAAGCAATTAATTGGATTGCGTTTTACTTGTTTTAACACAAAACTAGCTTCAGCCAGCAAGTTTGTCTGTGTGAATGTAGAAAATATATAGCATACCAGCTGTTATCCGCATTAGGTTTGTAAAATAGTGCAATAATTCTGAAAATAACAGAAAGTAATTTTATTTAACTTTCACATAAAACGATTAACGGTAAAAACGGAAATCACCCTTAAGAACCAGGGCGAAACTCCGCTGCCGCGACAAGTCGAGGCATGGCGAACAGAATTCCGGCGGGATTTCATGGTGAAATGGCAAAAGCGACTGTTGCTACCCAGTGCTGGGCACACCACGAATGTGGCCGTAAGTCCCCTCTTTAAGGCGTGGCTGGAAAGACCTCACTGCGTCTTCACCATCCACATGACGCAGGTAGGTACTAACCGAACATAGCAATTTCGGGTAGTAGTACCTATACAAGATTCGTGCGGAAGTGACGCCCGGGCGTCGCCACTGTACGGACCGCCCGGAGGACATGGTGGAGCACACGGTAGAAGTGTGCCCCACTTGGAAAGAGTATCGCCATGTCCTTGTGGGGGCGATTGGCTGCGGCGATCGCTCGCGCCATGCCTTGCTACAGGCCATAATCCGGAGCGAGGAGGAGTGGCAGCCGGTCGCCTCCTTCTGCGAAGCAGTAATACTAACAATGGAGGACGCCGACCGTATCAGGAAAAGGCGCTCACGCCGCAGCCGCCGCCTTAATTCCGATCCCGATTTCTGGCCACCGGTAACAGGCGGTCAACGATCAACGGTCTGGAACGAGCCCAAGTCGTCGACGGCGCGCACTGTTCCCACGCGCGTCAAGAAGTTGTCAGCAAATTGTAGGTGCCCAGCAGGGTCGAAGCCTACTCTGTGTCTCCGGAGAGTTATAAAAAATCATACCAGGGCCCTGGAACCAAGGCTATGAAGGCACGTTTTTAGTCAGTAAGAGTCTGATACTATCTCCCGCTCCACCCAGTGCGGAACGGGGGATGTCATTGGATGATTTTACCTACCATAAAAAAACCCTTAGGAAAAATATTACGTTTCGTACATAATAATCTGAATTATGTCAAGATGCATGAACGTCAATGAACAGAAAGAGTATTTTAGGATCGTAGCAGTTGGAGTTTTTGCCTACCCTAAGGAAAAAGTCATAAGTTTATGTACGTTTCTGGTTATATTCTGGGAAAACAACGGTATATGACTATAAAATTATTTGTTAGTCAAAAAAAAAATAACATATTGAAGACGTAGTATATTTCTAGCAACACTAAATACTTTTGAATCAAAACTGTAAAAAAAAAAAAAAACAACACAGAATTGTCGGAACAGGTTCAGTAGTCTCAGATATATCAATAAATGGTGAATGAGTGTGAGCACTCAATATTAGCTTTTCCCCGTGGTTTTGTTTCTACGACCTTTCACTGAGAAATGGCGTATGTTTTTTTATTTTTATTGATTGGTCCGCGCTGGACCACTAGCTCATCTGATTGTAAACACTGATAATTATGTTCAATGGTGGAACACGCTTGCCAAGAAGTAACCTTTTCAATATAGATTTACAGATTTCTACAGGGGTCTTGTATTGTATTTCTATTGTAGCTATCAAGAAACTTACACTCGTATTATCATGAAAATAAACAATTTTCTCCTTTAGAATGTTATTTAAGAAAAATTTATGGTAAAATGGAATATTTTCATTAAAAACCTTTTCAATAATTTCAAAAATGAACAAAGCATTTAATTAAGTATTCTCTTGATAGATTAATCTAATTAGGACAAATTTTATAAAAAAAAATATAGGGAACATTTCAATTTAAAGAAAGCTCTCAAAAAGAGCTATCAAATTGTAATACTTTTAGAAAGAAAAATAGTTTATTATATTTATTAGTTTCAACAAAATGGAGTCTAGATTATTCGACAAGGTCACAATATCTCAATTTTCGTCCTTAAAAAACGTTCTTATTTGAGTGGCAATATCACTTAAGTCTCAATCAATACAGATCTTGTCTAAATGTAGGGAAAATGCCTTTTTGACAGATTACGTGGTTTAAATACTTATAGAAAAAGGTCTGCCGCTCTAGCTAAGTTACAATCGTTTCGTTTAGCGTGAACGCTTGGAGTTGGCCACCCCCTCAATTCCTTTGTTCTGATATCATCTCAACGCTCAGTTACGTGGCCAGAATGAAGGAATTGAGGGCGTGGCCAACTCCAAACGTTCACGCTAATCGAAACGATTGTAACTTGGCTAGGGCTGCTGGACTGACAATCTATAATCATAATTAATATAATTATATTTTAATAACATCGCCTTGGACGCGCCTGAAAAGGTGTAATAATATAATTTAATAAATGAATGAAATAAGATTCGCAGCAATGGAAAAAAATAAAATAATTTCCACTCAGAAAAGTGTCTCTACCCAGGGTAACATTTTATTAGCGATAATGATTATCGGAAGTAAAAATTTAAGGAACGTTGAGGACGGCGAATAATGAGTAAGTAACCTATCGGGCAGTTGCCCACACTAGACATAACTCAATGGAGGATTATGGGACTTTACTCTCTGTTCCAATTACCTCTAAACAGTACTACGCTAAAAGCAAACTGTGAGTAGGTATTTGTTCAGCTTATTTTTAGTGCTGGAATTCGAAGGCTACCTGAAAATTCATTAGGCGCAGCTCGTGTAATAAAGTAATTAGACGTCAGTCACTGTCTAATTAAAATACCACAAGATTTGGAGTATAGTACGCGGCAAATAAGTTTAACCATTTCTTATTAATGTAATTTATGTGCTTCATCATCATCATCATCATCAGCCTTTTAATGTTCCCACTGCTGGGACACAGGCCTCCTCTCTAAGAGAGGCAATGGGCCGTAATCCACCACGCGGGCCCAGTGCGGGTTGGTGGATGTCACATGTCTTCGAATTTTTGGTTCTAGGACATGCCAGTTTCCTCACGATGTTTTCCTTCACCGTTTTGAGAGCAGGGGTGATGAAATAAATTACACAAAGTAATGCGCCTGGCCGGGCTTGAACCCGCGACCTACTAATCGTAAGTCGGGGCCTTTACCACTCGGCCACCACTGCTCATTTATGTGCTTAGTTTTGTAATGTTATTGTGCTTTTGTGTATGGTCTACTCATTATCAGTGTTGCATCGAATAAATGTCCTATCTATCTATCTATGTTTACGTGCAGCGCGCCACTTCGATTGAGACACAAAAATCGGTAATAATCCTCATCACGCAAATTTATCCAACATGGTGTTCGACCTTAAATACGCAGTAACCGATTTCTATTTGTTTCCTGGGTTGCTACACGTAACCATAGCAAATGGTTCAACTTATTTGCCACGTACTATACATAACTTACAAATTGCAATTTCTACAATCTCAGGTAAGTTTTCAATATTTTATTTAGCACCTTGGTTTATAGAAAATAACGACCTCGACCGTGACCTTTAAATGGAACTAACCATCATGATTCACTAGACAACACGGACCTATTGGCACTAAAAAGTACTGAATTCACTAACTAACCCCCGATTTCTGATTTAAGCATTTGAAGTTGAGAATTACTCAAACTCTACTTTAGCCTGTAAACCTGTCGAAATTTGGCACATAAGTATGGTTTGAGACGTTCGTAACTCAAAATACTCAATTCATAAACCCGCCTTAAGTGTCTTCATTAAGAACGAATCACACTAGTTTATTAAGAGCCTTAATAAACTAGTTTTTTTTTTTTAATTATTATGTTTTATAAGTAAACTAGCTTCTGCCAGCGGTTTTGCCCGGGTGTAAAAAGAATTCTCCATTCAAACTTCCAAAACCCGTGTTACACCCATACTGGAGTTTCGTAAAATCCGTTCTTAGCGGACGTTTACACCCTATAAGGAACCTACCTGCCAAATTTTAGGCCAATAGGTGTTATAGTTTCAGAGATTCCGTGATTAATCAGAGAGTGGTATTTCGCTTTTATATACACTGTTACATTTTTGTCGTTTTAATCCCGCGGAAGGTCGATTCGATACATGAAACACTCTCGATTTGTGAAGAGAAAATTTAAAAATAAAGTACTTTTTTAAACTCGAATTAATTTACGCATGTACTTACGAAATTAATTTCTTCAAGTAAACGTCAGCTGAGCGAGGCCAATGAACTGTAGATAGTTAGTACGTATCAACCGACAACTACCTACAAGGTCATTGACTCGTTTACTTAAAGAAATTAATTTCTTACATGCGTGTATTAACTCGAGATTTAGAAAAAAAGTTCTTTATTTTTTCATATTATCTATACAAATCGATAGTGTTTTATGTACCGAATCGATCCTCCGCGGGATTAAAACGACCAAAATTTAACTGTGTATATAGATTTACATAAATATTTTCCCATAATCTTCTGATAGACTACAGCACAGTTTATCGGAAGCTGTCTGATTCATTATCAACGATTGCATCACTGCTTACCATCAGGTGGAATCACAGTCAAGCACTAGTTTATTTTAATACAAAAAAAAAAAACGAAAAAAGTTTTCAAAAGCGTACATCTAATACACGAACAAAGTGTTTTCATCAATATCAGATACTAACAAATTACTGACTTTCATAGTCAACATATAATATCAAAGTATAGTAAGTATAATAAGTTTCAGTGAAATTGCTCATTAATCTTTTAGGCTAGATTTATTATTAAGAAAACGCTTTACTCATACTTATTACGAAATATCGTAATAATAAAACATTCCATTTGAATGCCTATCGTAGACAATAACATTAAAATAGAATTATCTAAATTCTATCTTTTGATCGTAATAATAAAGGCCAAAAAAAATATTTTTAGAGATAGCTAATTTATATTTTATTTTCGTTTACTTTTTAAAGATTTAATAAGTTTAGCATTGGCACTAAATTTGTTTAAAGTTTCGAGATTTATTAACAGACAAGTGTTATTAATTATAGTATAAGTGATTTTTTGAATAACACTATTTAATTGTATGATACAGTATCCTTAATTTTATTGATGTATAACTACTATTATGCATATTAATAATTATTTGCCATTTTTTTTTTAATAATTTAGTCTGACATATTTTTTATTTTGTTTATTTTAATTCTATTATGTTTATTATAATGCATTTTGATAACTATTTGTCATTTTTTTTTATTTTTAACATTTTTTTTTTTTGATATTTCGGTAAACTTTGAATATTTTTTTAAAAATTATTAAGCTTAAATAATTTTTTACGCCTAAGAGTGAAACATGTTCGCATGTGTAATTAATTTTGTGACATCCTACATGCTAAAATTGTATGTACGAGTATACCCATGTTTTGACAAATAAAATGATCTATATCTTTATCTTTTACCTTTATCTTTAGCCGGATTGTCTAAATAAACCCACGTAAGTAATTAGCGGGATTTCAATCTAACTTCAACGTTAAATAAACCATCAATACTATTTTATCGACTATTAAATTGAGATTTTGCGCGTCTCTATCTTATTCTAAACAGTTCGAGATTTAATTAATCAGTATCAATACGGTAGGTAAGGTGGGTGGACCATGGAAGGCCATGCTCCTTCGAAGGCCAATTATTAAAATGTCGTAGTTATTGCCATGTGATGACAAATTCCTTCTACTTACACAAACACCCATCGAACTCAAAATCACAGACGCGGCGGCGAATCCCTCGCGCTACTATTTTGGCAGTACGGTCCCTCGCTTCAATGATTTCGGGAATCGACGACGTTAAAATAAGGTGGGTGTACCATGGAAGGCCACTCTAACAAATAAACAGTTATTATTCGATTATTTACTGGATAAATGAAACTAACAAATATTTAAGTGATACTTTGTTTCATTATGTAACATATAAACCACTTATTTTTATTGTAGATTTAATCGCTATTTATTAAACTTTACTGTTCAATGACTGATTTATTATGATGGCCTTCTAAGGAGCCTTGTTCCTAGCAAGGCCATTTGGAAGAGTTCAATGAAACTTAAGTTCAATTCATATTGATTAAATCTGCAATTTGAAAAAGTGATTTATATGTTACATAATGAAACAAAGTATTACTTAAATATTTTTTAGTTTCATTTAACCAGTAAATAAACGAATAATAACTGTTTATTTGTTAGAGTGGCCTTCCATGGTACACCCACCTTATTTAAGTATTGGTATCTATTCGTAATTAACATTCTGACAAAATACATAAGTATTTGAACTTTAATCAACTGTATTTCGGTGTCTACTGATCAATGAAAGACGTTTTCCTTTATGCTATTTTTATCCACAACCAGTCCTCTGTGTTCATTAACTTCCTTGGCTCGGCTTTCCATCAAAAGAGCTTAGGATATGGATGTTATTGTTGTATTTCTAAGCCTAGTATGGAGGATCGGCCACGGGACGACGCAAGAAAAAGTAATTTATAAAAAAAAAAGTATAGATAGCTCGTAATATCGCACTAATACATATTAAAAAGGTGAATGTTTGTGAGTGTGTATGTAATAAAAAAAAACCTTTTAACATCATCACGGTCTACCCGCATCAGATTTAGATGCGGGTAGACCATGTCCTGGAATACACATTAGGAATTTTTATCAGCTATAGTCGCTTCTCGCTGTCTATCCCTCTGTATGCTTAGATCTTTAAAACTACGCAACCAATTTTAACGCGATTTTGTTTTAAATAATAGCGTGATTCAGGAGGAAGGTTTATATGTATCATAAATGCATAAAATATTTGATATCACCATTCCACCCGTGCGACGCTGGGGTGGGTCGCTAGTTATTTTCTATAATAATATAAAAATGAATTACTGAATGTGTTGCTAAGCGCAAATCTCGAGAACAGCGGAACTGATTTCGCTAATTCCCTTTGTTAGGTTCGATACTGTCAGGAGAAGGTTTTAAGGTACGGTAGGGTTTTTTTTTTTATGGTAGGTAAAATCATCCAATGACAAATCCCGACCTTGGGTGGGGCGGGAAAGTGTCAGACTCTTACTGACTAAAAACCTACCCTTCCATTCATTGCCTTTGTCCTGGGGCCCGTGGTGACATTCTCACATAACCTTTGGCCCCAGTAGGCTACAATTGCTGACAACTCATTGAGGCGCGCGGGAACAGTGCGCGCCGTAGACGACTTGAGCTCGGACCGGTCTGTTACCGGACGGACGGACAGCGAGCTACCCATTGCCCACCGTCGGCGAGCCCGCGCCTACGGTGGCCGGAAATCGGGATCGGAATCCCGGCGGCGGCGGCGGCGTGTGCGCCTTTGCCTAATGCTTTGCAAAAGGAGGCGACCGCCTGCCACTCCTCCTCGCTCCGGAGCAAGATACGGTAGGGTATGGTAGAGCGGAAGCGAAGCCGCGGGCAAAAGCTAGTAATATTATAAAGCTGAAAAGTTTGTTTGAACCATTGATATATATGTACTACGCACTAGATGAGGCGTGCCGTACAGTCACTTTACTTCACTTAATTGACCTGCAGGCCGAACACTTTTAGATTGATGGCATTAGTGCAGTTTTGACGTTCATGCAGTGTCAGCGCGACGCTTATAAATACAAATTTAAGTGAACTTGGACATATATAATAATTATGTAGTCAAGTAAGTAAAACCATTGGTTGTTCAAGCAATGTAATAGCTTCTACTATCGTAATAGTACGTTAGAGAAGATATTATTTTATTTAAACTCTTCCCCATTTTACAATCATAGACTAAAACATGCAGATGTTCCCTCCCACAAAAAGCTGAATTAGGTTTTTACCTACAGCTAGTTTACCAAATACAGACTTCGCATGGTCTTTTATACTGTTTGAAATTTTTAAATATTTTATTTAACGCTCTTTCTTTTTTTGTATAATTAATAACAATTTTTTTTTTTAAATAAATTACGACGAAATGTCAGCAAATCATGAGGTATCAGTTTTCATCGGTAAGTTTTGTTGTTAAGCATGCTGTCATTCGTTAGCACTTAGGTAATTTACGTACCATATTACGTGCAGGTTAATATTAAATTTGAATTAGGTTCAGTTGAATTTGTAGTCTTATTAGTGATTACTGATTTATTTATTTGTTTTACTGTTATTGAGATCTCGTTTTTACATACACTATAATTACATTTTGAAATAGAATATTATTGTAATGAAGTATTGTAGGCAAGAAACTGTGTCACTTCTGCGGTATAAAAATCTATATAGATGACATGTCATCACACTAAGTTGAACGAAACGCGTAAGTACTAGGAAATGCATGGCGCTTTAGACCTTTTGGTCGCGAAAAAGTATCCTCTATAAGCTTTCTTAGCGCTGTAAGTTTTAAAAGTTTTGTTAGACGACATAATGGCAATCTAACGCTGTAGCGATTTATTGTTTGAACTTTTCAGTATTTTGACAAATAGTTTATATGAACGTGCTTGTCTATCGCAAGAATATAGGTCGATGGTTTGAACGCACTTATCGCAGGAACTACTAGTTTGAATTAAAAAATTGTTTTATTGTTTGACAGCCTATTTACCGAAAAAGGATATTGTCTATAATAAATTCACACTACGGCCAAAAGGGGCAGAACAGTAACCAAGGGCACGGGTAAAACCGCAGGAGACAACTAGTCATTAATAAACATGAAATACATAGCAAAGGTTTTGTAGCAGATGTGGCAATGGAATATTGATGAAAATAAATAGACTTTCAGACATGACTTGCCTTAAATAAATTCGGAACACGGACAAATAACAACGATAACCTTCAACAGAATTTATTCTTGTTATGAAACTGCTGGTTGAAATTAGTAGGTTCTAGTGTTTTTCAGGGTTCTGGACCTCAAAAGGAAAAAAACAGAACTATCATAGGATCACTTTGTTGCCTGTCTGTCTGTTGACCCTTTATCTCGGGAACGCGTGGAAGTATCGAGTAGAAATTAAAACTCAGCGATCCCTTGAATCTGTAAAAAAATCAAACTTCTAAGTTAATGAAGACAAGATATGGCTGTTTATGCCACAATAAAACCTATATTTCGACACCCGTATGATAAATGATGATTGATATTTATTTTGCAAATAGGTTTTAAAAAACACTTTTACTTGAGGCCGGTGTTTCATAGCTGACTACCCTGAGAAGAAACACCGAAACTAACTCAGTGGTCGCAGTTTCTTTTAAAGTCCATACAGTAAATTTGTAATGGTCAAATCACATGAGAACTATGCAGATTTGTCTGAAATGGTCTTATTAAGAAAGAACCATACAGATTTGAGTGGACCTGACCTGTGTATGGAAATCAAAACTCATAGGGTACTTTTTTTTTTTTTGGTGGTGCGTAAAATCATCCAATGACATCTCCCGCCCTTGGGCGGAGCGGGAGATAGTGTCAGACTCTTACTGACTAAAAACCCACCCCGTTCCTTCGTGGCCTTAGATACCAGGGCCGGGCTTTCTTTTCGGAAGCAAACCCTTGGCCCCAGTAGGCTTCGACCCTGCCTGCCTGCAGCTAGCAGGCTGGGTCTCTACGGTTTGCTGACAACTCCTTGAGGCGCGCGGGAACAGTGCGCGCCGTTGACGACCTGGGCTTGGTCCGGATGTTTACCGTATGGTCGGACAGTGAGCTACCCATAGCTCGCCGTCCGCAAGCCCGCGTCTACGTTGGCTGGAAATCAGGATCGGAATCGGAATCCCCGCGGCGGCTGGGCCTTGTGGGCCGTTGCCTCTCGCGTGCGGCCTCCTCCTTTGCTAGCATTACTGCTTCGCAGAAGGAGGCGACCGCCTGCCATCCCTCCTCGCTTCGGACCATGGCCCGTACCAGGGCCTGGCGCGAGAGATCGCCGCTGCCGATCGCACTCACGAGAACACGGCGATGCTCTGCCCAAGCGGGGCACACTTCGACCGTGTGCTCCACCGTGTCCTCCGGGCAGTCCACGCAGTGGTGGCACCCGGGCGTCGGTTCCGCACGAATCCGGAACAGGAACCTCCCGAACTTACCGTGTCCGGTGAGAACCTGGGTCATGCGGAAGGTTAGGACGCCGTGAGGTCTTTCCAGCCACGCCTCAAAGAGGGGCCTTACCGCCATAATTAAGGCGTGCCCAGCACTGGGTTGCGACAGTCGCAGTCGCCATTTCACCATGAGATCCCGCCGGAACTCTTTCCGCCATACCTCGACTTGTCGTGGCAGGGGACTTTCGCCCCGGCGTTGCATCTCCACGCGCTTATCGTGCATGTGTGCAAGGACTGTTGCCTCCAGATCCCATGGTGGCAGGCCAGCAAGGAGGCTTGCCGCTTCGCAGGACACCGTGCGGTATCCCACACCATGCGTATGGCCATGACCCTCTGGCACGCGTTCAGCTGGTTCTTTGGCCTTTTCTTCAGCGTGGGCGCCCATACCGGTGCTCCATAAAGGGCCATGGACCGAACGATGCCTGCGTAGAGCCTCCGGCAGGAGGCGTCTGGACCCCCCAGATTCGGCAGGAGCCGCTTGAGGGCAGCCCCGGTTCGATTCAGTTTGGGGGCCAGACGTCGGAAATGTTCCTCGAAATTCCACCGGCTGTCGAGGACGAGTCCCAGGTACTTCATCGTCGACCCGACGCCGATGTGAATTCCTCCTACCGTTAGTTGGGAACCTGGTGGCGGTGCGTTCCGAGGGCCGTGAAAGCACATGGCCTCGGACTTGTGCAGCGCCACCTCTAGTCCCAACTGCTCGATCCTCTCCACGACTGTCGCAACCCCGTGTGTCGCTAGTTCGACCGCCGCCTGGTACGACTCTCCCTGTGCCAGGACCAGCGTGTCGTCTGCGTAGCAGACCACGCTGACCCCGCCAGGGAGGTCGCCGCGCAGCACGTAGTCGTAGCCGACGTTCCACAAGGGCGGCCCCAGTACCGATCCCTGCGGAACACCACACGACATCTCTCGCCATCTCCAATCTCCCTGGTGACCAGGGTAGATTATGTACCTGTCTGACAGGTAGGCCTCGATCACACGACAGAGATAGTCGGGCACCCGGTGGTACCGGAGTGCCGTTCTAATGCTACTCCAGGGCAGGGAGTTGAAAGCGTTGGCAATGTCCAAGGACACCGCCACGACACACCTGCCCCGGGAAACCGCATCCCCCGTCGTGAGGGCTCGCACGCGCATGATGGCGTCCACCGTGGAGCGCATCCTGCGAAAACCGAACTGTCCGTCCGAAAGGTCCGGCCCCACCCGTGCAAGGCGCGAAACTCATAGGGTACTTGCCGTTGACCTAGAATCTTAAAATTTGGCATGAAGCAAGGCTTTAATAGTACAAGTATAGGAAAAAGTCTGTAAACTACAAATTTGAATTTACATCACGAAAAATGAAAATAAATTACTACAACTCGGAAAAATCTTCAAGACTCAATTCAACCACTATCTCAACTGATAGTAAGCGACGATGGAGCACGTTTGCCTAGAAGTAACCTATTAACACTCTCCCTGCCGACAATATATAAAGCTTTTGAAGTTCAGGAGGCCATGGAGGTCGCCGGCGGGTCCCAAATTTGCTGATTGTGAACGCCGTGAGTCAAAAGTTAAAATTATTACAAGAGGCCGTGGGAGCCGCCGGCGGGTCCAAAAAAAAATCTTTCAAGACGCCGTGGGATCCGCCCTGACCTCCCGAATTCAAATAATTTTTACAACTATTGGCGTGCTGTTATGGAAAATGTGATACTTCTCGTGCGTGTACATGAAACTTAGCTAAAAATTAAAAAAAGAAGCAAGTCAATAGGACCAATAATTGAGTTGCTATAAGACTTGACAGTGATGTAAAAAAAAAAAAGCATAATATGAATATTTACGTATTTAATGAAGTTTTTATAACAAAAAATAATTATAATGTCCTAAAAATTACTTTTTTGTATGAATAGTCGCAAAACACGAGGCACAAACGCTGGGATTCGATGGGCAAGTAAGGCAGACGGTGTTAGTTTTTTTAGTTTGTTTCTTGGCGTCAACACGTGTTTTACCTTGCAATCTTAGTTGTTCGTGTAACAGTGTATGCACTTACGACGCACAATCCGATTACGATGGTTAGCTAAAGGATTTTTCCCGAACTTATGCTCACCGGGTTCGCATATCTCTGCACCACTGGAGTGTTCCTGACATAAACCTAGTAACTGGGTGCATAACTGTTCCCTGAATTTTGTAATGGTATAGCGTTTGGAATTAATTCTTTTATGTGTCTTATAGACAAGGTAAGCATTTATGACAGTGGTGTTCAGTAACAATTCTATTGCAAGTTTTTTAAACCAACGAATGTTACGGCGTGATGGGTTAGAGTAACCACCCAGTTGATCGGAAAGATCAATTGAACATTTGTGCCTATTATAGTCCGCAATTACTGTAGGTTTCAAAGCTGATTTATTTTTGTTTCGTTTGCCTGGCCGTGGCCAACGCCGGCGTCTAACTGCTAATTATTATGATTGGCGTGCAGAATAAAACTATAGGTACATAGATGCGGCGTACCAAACAAAAAAAAGTGGGGGCTGCCGGCGGACCCTATGGCCCGCGAATAAAAGTATTAAAAAATGTGCTTTGGCCTGCTGAACAAAATTTTTTGGGGGTCGCCGGCGGTTCCCATGGCAGGGAGAGTGTTAACTCTTGACATAAAAAACCCTAGATTGCAGCTATCAGAAAACACAGACTCCGGCAGGGAATTCCACTGCTTAGCTGTATGCACAGTGAATGTATTCTCAACATGCTTTTTACTTATGAGTAGGATATCTCCATAGTACCGGTGGCGCAACGCCGTACGTCTGATGATGGAACGGACTTGGTGGAATTAAATTGTGCAATTCCATAGCGCTCTCCCCGCGATAGTAACGAGAGCAATTCAGCGTTGATGCCCAAAACTTTGTGTATCAATTAGATGGATAGATAGATGTATTCTTTATTGTACACCAAAATTAAATTACTTAAAGAACTTACAATGGGCGGTCTTATCGCTAAAAGCGATCTCTTACAGACAACCTTTGGATGGATTTCACATAGAAGGAGAAAAAGATACTCAGTAGTTTATGGTGTACTATGTATTTACATATATACAATACATAACTAATAAAATACATATAATACAAGCAATATAATATATAGATTTATAAAGATACATACATGAAAGCAGGGAAATAATGTACTTAATGACGTACAAGAGAAGAGGTAGTGATCCTTAACTATATTTTTAAAAATCGTTTGTGTTTGAGCTTGCCTTATTGACACGGGCAAATTATATATTAATTAATATTCCACAGCCGCAAAGTTACTTGTTGAAGATTTTCCTTTGAGGTGAGAAATCATCCAATACTAAAAAAAAAAGATAAAAAATAATAATAAAGATTTGACTTTTACTTTGACTCTTTAACTTCTCCGGCTCTATGCAGTGGTGCGGGAGGGGCATGTCAGACTTTAACAAAGCTATATCCTTTAGTTGCCCTTTGCGTTCTAGGGACATATTCACTCTTTCAAACGTTCCCGCAACCTCAACAGGCTGATACCTACTAGGGTTGAACAAAGACTGAAAGGGCTTAGTAAAACGATGCCATATCAGGCCCTTTCAGTTTTACTGACATCTCTTTGAGGCTCATCGGTAATATTAAGTGGAACTTGAATTAAAATTTTAAATTCCGAACTAGAACTTTTGGAACAGATTTGAATTTTCCATTTTGCGTTTAATTATTTTTGAATTATGTTGTTTTTTTATTGTTCTTACAGCGTTATTATCCCAATAGATGGAGCAGAATGTCAACATACAACGTGACTAGTACGTTTGTAAATAATCGCATAGTGATGATTTTGTATGATCTTCATGGTGATGCATGATTTTAGCCGAAAGCATATAGGCTTCCCCGAAGGCTGTGCTTACGGAGACGCGGCACGTGTCGCGGCGCGTTAGGCGTTACGTCGTACATTGCAGCAGCGGGCCGCGTCATAGCTCGCGCAAACACAAACCTAAGAAAATGTACGACGGACAGCCCTCGCGCCGCGTAACCCGCCGTGTCTCCGTAATCGAGCACTAAGTGTCGCCATAACAACCGGTCCCGTGCGTCTCGCATTCAACTCCAAATTCATCGCGCAATTTAGTTTAGAATAACTTTTAAGTCATAATGATCGAATACTAGAGATAAGAGCCACATTAATTTAATCTTAAAATAATGCTAATAGGATAATAAGAATACCTAACCTTTATCGAAACATAAACAACGCTATTTCCATCAAAAAATTTGCAAATCCCATATTTATTCAGTCTTGAAACATTTCCCTTTTAAATATTTACAACGTTCATTTTCAGGAGGCAACTGTACTGTTTATGAACGAAGTTTATCAAACGTAATCTGTTTTGTTTTCTTAAAAGGTAATACTGATTCATCCGATGTTGTTAGGCAAATAAATACAAAGTAGCTATATTAGCATAAAGAATTAGTTTGCATTAAGGTAGAGTTTGATAGGTAGGTTTGCGAGGACTCTGACCTGTTAAAGTCATGAGGTTCATAATTTGTTCCCTTGTGAGAGGAATAGCGTCATTCCTTTTGCATAAAGAAACCATGGCGAAATTAACACGTATTAAAATTAATACGGTTCGGTTTCTCTACGGTTAGAAAGAAAAAGGCAGAAAAACTTTTTATTTACGATCATTTGTTCTGTGTCTGGGTGTTATTTATCTATAATATGTATGTATTTAGAAATATATAAGTATGTTTATCAGCTGTCTGGTACCCATAACACAAGCTCTGCTTAGCTTGGGACTAGACGGTGTTGTGTGATAGTTGTGGAAATATATATATATATATATATTTGCCGGATAAAGGCGAAAATTAATGGTTAACAAGAATTATTACTAGGTACTTAGTGAGAAGTATGCGCCAAGTCCGTGCAAAATGGCCAAGCACTCAGCTTAATGCCGTGACCACACGCAGAATGCGACGAGTCTACGGCGCTGGTTTTCGGTTCGGTCTGGGCCTTTCGCCTCGTCCTTTATACCGCGTACATCGAAGGACTGGAACAATTTGTCTGCTGCGGTTTTCCCATCAAATTATAATTTAGTTGACTTCAAGACTAGAGCGAATAGGCTCTTAATAAACTAGTGCGCCTCACCACCAAAGATTGCAATACTGCTTATCATTAGGTGGGATCGCAGACAAGCACTAGTTTATATCAAATAAAAAAAAAAAAATTACATGAAAATTAAAATGTTTTTATTTCACATAGGCTCACATGGTTACATATAAAACGTTAGAGGCTTTACACAGTTCCACGTGCGGGCCCGACTCACACTTGAGCGATATTTTTTTTTTTAACTGTTTAACTTGGTTTTCTGGGAGTTTTTAAAAAGAGAACAGAAAAATCAAATCTTAGTTTCACTTACCAGATATCTGTAGATCGCGAAGGGCACATACTCCAGCATGACGAAGACATCTGCGACAGCTAGCCATTTCAGCAGCCGGTTGATGGGAGCCGCTGCTAGGTCGCGCCGGGTTAGTACTGCTACGTTCAGCGCATTCGCTAGGCTTCCGAAGAAACATACCTGGAACAAAAATGTTTATGTACCATGTCTCATTGATTGAGTATCTTTAGTTCAAAGTTGTGGACTTGAAAAATATTATTCTATAATGGGATCCACTTTGTCAGTAACAGAAAGAAGGAACAAATGAGAGTTTTAGTCTAGAAAAGTCTGACCCTCCCTCTCACTACACTGAGACAGGGATTCGATGATTTTCCAACCATTAAAAAAAGAAAGCCAGGGTAACAATTTTTTTTTAATCTACACATCATATAAAACGAAATAAATGACATTTCCCATTGTCAGTACTAAAGTGATGATAGTATCTATAAAAAATAAATTTTACTAACTACAAACTTTAATGTTATATCATCCTGACTATATTCTTTCCCCTCCTTTATCTAGGGTATGAATCCCACACTCCCTGGTCTTTCTCCAAAAGTGACGAACGGCCGGGCAGCGAGTTACCTGTCAGTCGTTGCCTACAAGCCCTCGAATCGTCTTCAGTGGCCGGGAAAACCCCTGCGACTTCGCACGCTTTGGGCATCATAAACTATATACTATAATTATGATAGCCTACAGATGCATCTATTAAGTGTCTGTGAGAACTTCAGTATCAAACTTGATTACGATAAAAGTCAAGAATTATGAGCTCGTTTAAAAAAAAGGTAAGAAAATGACCATTTTGGACAGGAACTACAGTCGCGTTCAAAAACTTATGGCTCAATTAGATAACACAATTTGACGCCTAAAGCTCTTTCCAACCGAATGTACTTTTGGCACTCAAAATGCGATCGCAGCATGTTTGAAAGATAAGGCAGCCATTTAACTGGAAGAAAAGGTTATAAGAAGTTGGTGAATAACCATTGGTCACACTTACAAGTCGTACAGCTTGCATGTAGCTTGTAGATACAGCTTTTTAATAACCTATATTTATGGTACGATTTGTTTTGATTGTATGTGTATATTGCGATATGTGCGATGGAGAAGCAGATAAGAAAAAAAAGGTAGTCAGTGATAGCATTCGATTCGGAGTCCCAGAAACAAGATGGCGGATGTTTGTTCCGATTTTGGATCAAATATCCTTGTACCGCTGCTAATAGGAAGTTTACACTTATCCATGGCGACTTGTGGCTGATTAGATTTTTTTGACTAAAAATAGATATAATATCATTGAAATATAAAATCAAAAAGCATTTTACCTATTACAATAAGAATATAAATTGAACCAAAATGGTGATCAACCTTGAATACACAGTTACAGATTTTATGGGCTCAATTCACGTACGTAACCATAGCAACGGTTTCAACATATTTGCCGCAGAAAAACGAATATAGGTATTATTCTTACGTAAAAAAATCATTTCGATGACCCATCTACATAATGGCCCACGTCTGTCAATCGTGATATTTATGTACCAGGGCCTCATAAATATAAAGGTGATTAGTAACCAATCGACTTTAGATTATTTTGGAGAGAAGCCAATTCTGATTTTTACGATTGTTTACAGGAAACATCAATGGTCTAGCTTTTTATGAAAGAACAGTATTTTGGTGGAAAATACGAGTATATCTTTATTATTAGAAGAAGGAAAATGGGATTAGTTAATAAGGTGATTCTATAGCTATTCATTTAATTTTAATTTAAATTCTGATCAGGCTCCCGCAGAAAATCCGGTAAATGTAGGTAGAATCAGTACCTAATCTTAATATTCATGGACATTGATTTTCACTTTTTGTTATTAAGAACAAGACAGACTTTTTGTTATAAAGTGATCCTATGAGGGCTCCGTTTTTCTATGGTAAGTAAAATCATCCAATGACAAATCCCGCCCTTGGGCGGAGCGGGAGATAGTGTCAGACTCTTACTGACTAAAACCTACCCCGTTCCTTCGTTGCCTATCGTGCCGGGGCCAAGTATTCCTTTGGAAAGCTGACCCATGACCCCAGCAGGCTTTGACTCTGCCTGCCTGCAGCTAGCAGGCTGGGCCTCTACGGTTTGCTGACAGCTGCTTGAGGCGCGCGGGAACAGAACGCGCCGTCGACGACATGGGCTCGGTCCGGTCGGTTACCGGACGATCGGACAGCGTGCTACATATTGCACGCCGTCCGCATAGCTTAATAAGGTTGCAGAATAGTAAGGAAGAGTTATCGTGGACCTGGATCAAAAGAGTTTGATCATCTGGCTAAGAGCTAGCGCATACTGGTGACTTTTGTCAGTGTGACAATATTTTTTTGTCATTTTTTAGGAAAATAAAATGTTGGTATATATAAATGCATAATAAAGCCTCAGAGGGGCTCAGCGGCAAAATCGAATATCGAAATTATTCAAAGGTTCCAGTCAAAAATGTTAACAATGATAACAAACGCACCATGGTATGTCTCTAATAACAGACTCCATCACGACCTCTGCATCAATACTGTAATGAAAGAAATTTTCAGAACGGACTAAAGCGTATAAAGAACGAATATCAAATCATCCAAACAAGCTAGCAGTAAACCTGATGAATACCCAAACAGTCGCTAGGAGACTAAAGAGAAAGATTCCTCAAAACCTCATTTAAGAGGCTGCAAGAATATACGGGGCAGTCACTGGACAACCTACGTGCAAATCTGTTACATTATCAAAAATATTGCTGAACATCTATATGATAGATTGCAATAAAATATATAAAAAAAAAATTACCCAGTTTTACCCAACTGTCACGTGTTCAAGTGAGCGCACTACATGTTAGGTACATATATACTTTACGTGTTTTCCGAACCACAGGGTGTCATTAATGTCCTAGATAAACTTAGAAAAGTACATATGAATTTAAAAAATTGCAGCATTGGTACTGGCCAGGTTTCTAACTCGGAACCTCTTGCATGTGAGCCTTAACTACAGAGGCAAAAGGACATACAAACTTTTTAAAAGAAGTTATTTGTTTCGTAGATCCAGCCTTTATTTGATGTTTGATTGGAATTTTCCTATAGAAAAATAGCTACAGTTTGATCTATCAACTAGGTAGCAGACAGTAATTGACATTAATAAAATAAATAGAATAATTTTCCAGAAATCTAAGACTAATCTATTTATTAATAGAATCCATTAATTTAACATCTCTCACAGGCAGGCTTAGATCTGTGTTTGATCTTAAATCGAACAATACGGCAATTAATATTTGTATAACACTAGCTACTGCCAGAGGCTTCGCCTGCACGATAATAGAAAAGTATCCCAAGAGAACATACCCACGAGATAAAAAGTATCCTATGTATTCTAGGATTCCTAAAATGTAGCTTTTGTATTCTAGGACTTTTAAAATGTCTCCTTTGTATTCTATGATTTCTAAAAGTATCTTGCGTATTCTAGGACTCCTAAAATGTATCCTTTGTATTCTAAGACTCCTAAAATGTATCCTTTGTATTCTAGGACTCCTAAAATGTACCCTTTGTATTCTAGGATTCCGGAAAAATGTCATAAGTATTCTAGGACTCCTAAAAAGTATCCTTTGTATTCTAGAACTCCTAAAATGTGTCCTATTCTAGGACTTGGTTTATCCGTATGCCAAGTTTCACCGAAAGAAAGAAAAACATTTTATTTGGCGGAAAAGACGCAATCTTAGGATGTTTGAAATATCATATGGATTTCATCACGCATGCCGAATTGCTCCACATGCGAGGCTGCTGCCCGATATCACGCTCTACATTCCGCGTGCGTATTCCACGTATTACAAAAAAACTACTTGTATAAAAAGGACATTTGCAGGGGCTACGGGTGCGGAGTAACCCCGCATGCTTTATATCAAAAAACACCCTTAGAATCATCGAAATTTGTTCAGCCGTTTGAACATGAAGAAGTACAGACACACACACAAACAGAAACTTTCGACTTTATGACATTAGTGTGACTATGACTTGTCCCGGATTTGCACGGATGAAAATTCCAGACCTACATAAAGCTATGTAATCCAGCGTCCAAACAGAGGTCACCTTGGTGTGAACTTGTGGACTGTAAATCAAGTCAACCATTGTGTTGATTGTCGGTTTTTCAGGTCATTGGATTACATCTGCTGTCTACACGAATTGAAACTAACAAGGTCACCTCTGTTGGGTCACTCTATCTGTGTGGCCCTCGCTTTACTTAACTTTTCTCCTTTATTGTACTTTTTATTTGTGAAAATTGCTTTAGAATCCGTTTTAGCCCGGCGAGAGAGATCGCTGCCGCCGATCGCCTCCACGAGGACACGGCGATACTCCGCCCAAGAGGGGCACACCTCAGCAGTATGCTCCACCGTGTCCTCCGGGTGGTGGTACATAAGTGGACTTAATGCAACAAGGCATTCTCTACCAATCAACCTTTGGGTTAAAAAAGACAATACTGTGGTTTTATGCTTTTATCTGTGCAGAACGTTGTATATAGTATACTTTTGCAAATTCTTTCTCTTTCTGTGCAATTCTCTCTCTACTCAATGTGTTATTGTTTATGTTCCCCAAAAATTTTTAACCATAAACAATCACAAAAATACGTAAAAACAAAAAACTCGAGCCCATCTATTAAAATCCAATCAATTCATTGTGTAGCCCTTAATTCATTCATGCGACCTTAATTACGGTATATTTGATACCCTATGTTGTGTTTGCAAATCATTACGGACCGATGACCAAGCCAAATGGGCCAATAATGTTCGTTAATGGAGAGATTTACGGTTTTTTATAACGGTTTTATGTTTATATTTGTTTATGAAAATGTTGACAGGGTTATAACGTGGTGGAGGAAAGTGGTCTTTTTAATAGTCGACAGCCATTTGAATTTTTGTTGGCCCTCTTTGCCAAACTTTACCATATTTAAGGTCACGAATCATTAGAGCCACCCGGAACGTGGAGGGTTTACGAACGAGGCGATCCGGTGACGCTACAGAGTTGATGTACTGGCCGCATACCCATACAAGTCCATACAAAGAATACTAGCCGCAGGAAGCGAGGCGGTACGAAGTAGGTCCGGGTGGATCTAATGAGCTGTGACTTTAATAGTTAAAACTACCTATACGATGCAATATTAATAATAAAAATGACGGCACGGTTGACGCAGTGGTTGAGTGATCGGTTACTGCGCTGTGTGTCACGGGTTCGATATCCACACGGAACAAAAATTTGAATAGGCTACAGATACACATTTATGATACTGTCCAAGCAGAGTCTTTAAACGCTTCTATTCTTCAATTTACTAGATTCATATTCTTAGAAGCACTACTTTTTAAAATATATCGTCTACGCCTAGCGGCTTGACAGGCGTCTTCACTTTTCTAACAAATAGGAACGTTTATTATTTTACATAAAACATAAGCCTTAAAAAGTATCATTATCTAGCCAGTTAGCAAGTTACTAAGATACTGTGTGCGACTTTTTTAGATGTCAGAATTCACATATGACATTTATCATGACGTTGAGCCTTGTATCAGAGCCTCTATTCTGCCATTATAATAGTGTCAGAATGGGCTATTATTGATTTCATAATTGTTGATTTTGACAAGTTGGTTAATCTACTAATATAAAGCCGACATTATGACTTTCCAATGATCAATCACTGACACTCCATTGAAAGAAATGGTGCAGAATGGTAATCTCGTACTTACCTACATAATTACAATTGAATGTTTAGCTTATATCATAACAAAAACCAAACACTGATACGAGTACATAACAAAAACAAAACACTGAAAACGCCGCCGCCCGCCGGCAGCCGCTATGAATAAACAGTAAGCGGTAATGTAACATTTGACTTTGACAGCTAAATGACCACTGACCGACCAATGATCGGTCATTATGAATTTTCAGATTACGAACTTTTAGCTGTTTTTAGCAAAATGACAATGGAATCATGTTGGAATGATTAATGCCATTTCATACTTTCCATCCCATTAGCGTCTTCATAGTTACGAGTATAAACTAATTTTCATTAAACTCTGAAACATTGATAACTTTAACCAGAACTTCAGTATTGCAGTCAAAACTAATATAGAACTAATAAATGTATTAATTGATCATGTTAAGAAGTTGTCGATAGGCGACCTTTTCGACCTAGTTTCCAAGAATACCACAGGAAAATACAAAAGGTTAGCTCAACTAAATGAAAAAAAAAACCAGCTCACCTATACTCCATTCACAGGAAGATGAGACATTGAAACAAACTTTTTTACTGTCAGTGCAACTGATTTTGATCTTTATTACATAAGTGGCATGACAAATTACGGCTGCAGTAAACATCAGTTGATATTGTAACCACTTTTTTTTACTTCTCCGAAGCAGTAATGCTAAGCTAAGCAAAGAAGGAGGCCGAACGCGTGAGGCAACGGCGCTCACGACCCAACCACCGCCGGGATTCCGATCCCACCACCGTAGGCACGGGCTTGTGGACGGCGAGCAATAGGTACCTCGCTGTCCGACTATCCGGTGACCATCCGGACCGAGCCCGGACGGTCATAAAAAAAATATTTAATAAAAAAAATATATTTTTTGACACATCACCAAAATTCAAATGAATAGCTACCACAATCTTGTTTTTAAATACAATTTCTAGATACAATTTCATAAATTGTTACTAACTTGAATGCTATTTATTTCCAGAGGGGCGAAAGCTCCCCCAAACTCTGCTCTATCTCTCCTCTCACTTCTTCCCGCTCTATGGTGGAACGAGGGGTGTGTCAGACCTTTACTGACTACAACGCAACTGAGTTTTTCAGCCATCAATTGCGTTTGAGGAACACGGATTTCTTTTCCATAAATTCGCCGTGGTCCTAGCGGAGATCGGCTCTGCTGGGTCTTGTCGACTACTAAGACAGAGATCTTTACCGGAACGGTGAGCTACTCGTTGCTCATCGTCCGTAAGCTAGCGTCAACGTGGCTGGAAATTGCTCTGCGACTGTCGACGCCCGGTCCTGAACCAGGGCCCGAACATCTTGGCAACCATGGTTTGCAAGATGTCAAGACATTAATTTTTCTTAGGCGCGATGGATTCATAGCTGCTCTAAAATAAACCAGAAACATAATATTGCTAATGCTAAACAACCTCGTCGGCAGTTATATTTTAAGCCATTTGTGGTTAAAATTCTTGGACGGTGGGGTCCGAATGCTCATTAATGAATTATTATACCTATACAATATACTCATATCCATTGTTTCCATAGATTTAAGTTTAGTACTGATTAAGTATCTTTCTTGGTGTACAATAAAGTTTTATTCTATTCTATTCTATTCTATTATTACTATTTATTGAATTATCCAAACGCTCGCAAGAGTCAACTACTCTTCGCATGACCCAAGAGCTGGCTTCTACCTCGGTCAGAGATTAAGCTTTGCCATACAACACGGCAACGCTGCCAGCCTTTTGGGCACACTCCCAGTCAACAGCGATGCGGAGGAGTTTTATGACGCCATATTAAGCTAGGATTTTGAAGGAGGAGTTATTGTATTTAGTGTATATTTTTAATTAGTTGAATGTTTTTATTTTTCTTATTTTAATACTTTATCTAAACTAAAAATTAATCCCTTTTAAATATTTAAAAAAAAATACTTATTTATTTCTAAATACATACGTATACTATAGATAAATTACACCCAGACAGACAGAACAAAATGATCGAGCTCATCACACAAAAGTTTGTCTTGGGTGGGTATCAAACCCACGACACTAAACCAATAGACCAGTCAATTTTAATGTCACTTTGTATAGAGCTTCTTTGCAGGCCTTGCCAAGTTACTGCCGTTTCGTATCGAATCTCTTTCTACAATCGGTACCGCCACAGCGTAAGAACCAATTAAAAACTACAGGATATAGCGATGAACATTGTAGGAACGTAAAATACTCCTAATGGTTAAGTTTGCTCTGAAAAACCGACCTAGAACCTTATCGGAAATTATATATTTGAGCCGTTTGGGGTTGAAACACTCGGGCCATGGGGTCCGAGTGCTCATCGAATTGTGCGTGATATCAACAAACAGCTGGTCGACTCTTCGCGTGATCAGAGGGTTGAGCTTTACTTCAGTCAACGAATCAGCATTGCCATTCAACGTGACAATGCTGAGTATTATGGATTACAATGGGTTTATTATTATTATATTTTTTGATTTTTTTATCTCAGGACCCTGAGGTCCTGGACCTTTGGGAGGCGAACGAGGAGCCGAAACCAACTCGCAGAGGCCCTTTAGGTACTTTTAATGGAACGTGATGCCAACCGACGATTGTCCCTGTACGCGCAATGCTAGTGCATCCAAGGACAACCCCCGTTTGGTGAAAACTATTGTGACATATGGAAAATAAAGACAATAGGGCTATGGTTTTTGAAGTCTTAAGTGGACTGGTTACCAAGAACTATGTGAAAACTATGGCCCCTGCCTAAACAATGTTATTAATATCGATCGGTAAACAGGCAGGGGGTGACTTGCACACTCAATAAATGGGCCCTTAAAAACGGCCGCTAGCACGAGGTGACGTAGCAACAAGATGGCAACATATCCTGAGGTGCTTGAGGAGTGGAGAGGTATACCACGGCTATCAGGACAATCCCGGAAGTGCGGTCAAGATCCCTACCAGCACCTTACTGGATTATACATCCTTCTCCCGAGCACGATTGCTCTTGCGAATCTCCACTCAAACCAGCCAATAAAGGCAAGAGAGAGGTTTTTTTTTTTTATGGTAGGTAAAATCATCCATTGACAAGTCCCGCCCTTGGGTGGAGCGGGAAGTAGTGTCAGACTCTTACTGACTAAAAACCTACCCCGTTCCTTCATGCCTATCATGCCGGGGCTGAGCCTTCCTCTCAGAAAACGGCCCTTAACCCCAGCAGGCTTCGACCCTGCCTGCCTGCAGCTAGCAGGCTGGGCCTCTACGGTTTGCTGACAGCTCCTTGAGGCGCGCGGGAACAGAACGCGCCGTCGACGACTTGGGCTCGATCCGGTATGTTACCGGACGATCGGACAGCGTGCTACCCATTGCACGCCGTCCGCAAGCCCGCGTCTACGGTGGCCGGAAATCGGGATCGGAATCCCGGCGGCGGCTGGGGCGAGCGCCCCGTTGCCTCTGCCTGATGCGGTCGGCCTCCTCCTTTGCTAGCATTACTGCTTCGCAGAAGGAGGCGACCGCCTGCCATCCCTCCTCACTCCGGACCATGGCCTGAACCGAGGCCCGGCGAGAGAGATCGCTGCCGCCGATTGCCCCCACGAGGACACGGCGATGCTCCGCCCAGGCGGGGCACATCTCTACAATGTGCTCCACCGTGTCCTCCGGGTGTTCCGCACAGTAGCGACACCCGGGCGAATCCTCCGCACGAATCCGGAACAGGAACTTGGCAAACTTTCCGTGTTCCGTTAGGACCTGCGTCGTGCGGAAGTTAAGAGTGCCGTGAGGTCTTTCCAGCCACGCCTCAAGGATGGGCCTTATCGCCTCGATTGTGGCGCGCCCCGAACGAGGTTGCGATAGTCGCTGACGCCATTTCGCCATGAGATCCCGCCGGAGCTCTGTCCGCCATGCCTCGACTTGTCGTGGCAGTGGAATTTCGCCCCGGCGTTGCATCTCCAAGGCAAGAGAGAGGTGGGAGCTCTGTTCCTCGTCAGTGTTCACTACGGCCGGCCAATAAAGGCAAGCCGGAGATGAAGAACGAGAATTCTCCCGAGAGATCGGGTCCGTGGGATCGCTAATGCCCAACAGTTCGCCACAAAACTGCCCTGCGGATTGTATCTCTCTTAGTCTGGCCCCTTACCCTAGGCGAGTTACAACCTAGGGTTTATTGGAGCACGCAAGCCCCATCACGACGTCAACGTAGAGATATTATTATAAGTTACTTTTTGTACCCATTTGTAAATATTATTATTTTTAGTCTACAAATTACCTCAATACCTTTTAAGTTATAGGTACGTAATTAAATTACTAAAAAAAGTACTTTACCCAGAACCTAGTTATAATTTTTATTTTGTTTTTAAACTAACTCTAAAACAGAGTGCCATATTCGTATTAGCAAAAAAGCTCTACAAATAAAGATTTAAAAAAAATCATTCTGTAATTTTGAAGATGTGAACGCGGCTACGAATTTTGTCGAGATAATGTCATTCCCATAAATTTGATTAGTTTTCTAATAGCGTTAACGATTGTAGATTATCAAGTTGGTTAAGACTGCTGTTCTAATCTATGTAGCGACAATAGTATCGACCTGCTCACTTAATAGCAACTATCACCTTATAAATCAATCAAGTGACCTAGAATGTCTGCAAAGTTTGTAGGTTTACCAAGTATGTATTAGGCTCGGCTTTCTTTAGTTTAATTGAAACGTGTCTGCATTTTGTTCGTTTTAGTCCCATCTTGGCTTGGCACGAATCTACTTTTTTTTCATCAAGTTTACGTAAAAATCTGATAGCGTCACCAAGTCATAAATTATTGCTACACATGAACATTTAAAAATAAAGTATCTAGTTAGCACATTAACTTGATTATCGGTTTTGGGTTTAAAAAACTTATTAAGTACCTAAAAAAAATAACTGAATTCACAAAAAAAAAAAAACTATACCGATCAAAATAATTTTAATTTCGGAAGACGGTGTTTCTGGTATTGTTTGTTTGTTAATTAGGGGGGAGATATACGACTTTTGATGATTTTAAATACAACATCAATTCTAAAAAGGTAGTCGGTATGTTTTGAAAAAAATATATTTAAACATTATTTTTTATAGAACTTGGTGTAATTTATTTTCAAAGTTATGTCTAGCATAGACAAAAAAGCGAAGATCAGGTAAAAAATATTGGATGATTATAATTTGTAAGGATATTATTTTTATTTGAGCCCACCCACCTAAAACCAGTAGTTGCTTGTGATTGAGAACTATTTTAATTTAATTTAAATGTAACTTGAATATCTATATATTTTTTCCATGAAGGGTTCTGGATCAAAGAGTAAAACCAGGACCCTATTACACCAGGCTGTATTTCATCAACCGTGACAGCTAGGCAGTTGAAATTTTCACAGATGATGTATTTCTATTGCCGATATAACAACGAATAAAAGAAATATTTCAGTGGGGATCCAATACAAATATCGTGATTTTTTTACCATTTTTTTCAACAGACAGTACGGAACCCTTCGTGCACGAGTTTGACTCACACTTGATTTTTAGTATTAAAGTCAATAGTTAGTTATTTAAGTATTATCATCGTCCGCTGTCTTTGTCTCGAGCCGCCTGTCTAAAATGCCTTGATCACACGTACCGAGTAAAAGGGTGAGACAGTAAAATGTTTCGCGGCCGAGACAGTGATGTAAGCGAGTTGTAGAGATAAACGCTCGGCCGAGCACGCCATGCTATGTTCATACGTACCGTGTGTTCGGCCAAGAGCATTGTCTCGCCCGTAAAATTGCAAATTTTGTCCGTTTTATTTTAGTTATTAACACGTTCGGACCAGCAACATCTAATGACGTCAAATTTTACAATTTCTTGTTAACACAACGTCCTATCACGTTCAATAAAAATATGTCACTATTTGCAGTACGTCTCATAACGTCAAGCAGTCGTAGTAAATTCTATTGGTAAAATTTTTTCGTCGTAAAACTTGCAAATATCAAATATCTAGAGATACTTGTAGAGCCGATCGTTTATCAACGTATGCCCATTTCATAAGAGAAAACATTATGTCATAATAATTATGTGTATGGTCGAATGTGTTTATAAAATAGTCATCGCCATAGACTAGTAAGATGGTCTTTTATTTCAAACACAATTTGAACGGATCTCTATTTGTAGAACCTACGATCTTGAAAAGGGTCGCAGCTCGGATAGCCGTGCTAATGCGACTAAGTAAATAAAACGATTTTCCCAAAGTACTTTGTGGGAAACAATAATATTACCGACATTATGTTGGGATCCCTTTTACACTTGACATCACAATCGACCATGTTTAGAGACCTTCTAGCTGAACAATAAAAATATATTTGTACATAACCAAAGCTTTTATCTACTGAAGGGGACACAAATTAATTCCGTAATGATAATAAATATATTCCTTCGGGAAATACTACGTAATTATTTGTTCAAACCCCTGGTTTCGGCCTCCCAGGTCGAGCAAAAAATGCAAATACTTATTAAAAAACATGCTTTAGTCCCTCTCTACGCGTAGCATGATCAGTAATGACACGGTAATATTTATCTATACAGTATTTTAACTCGGCCGTATCTCTGAAATATATGCCTACAGCCACGCGGTACGTAACATGCAATAGGGCTACCCGCCTCCAGCATTTTAATTACATTTGCCTACTTTGGGTTTCCATTTAGTTTTGTGATTGTAAATATTCTTTTTTTATATTACTACATAGTATAAAACAAAGTCGCTTCCCGCTGTCTGTCCTTATGTGTGCTTAGATTTTTAAAACTACGCAACGGATTTTGATGCGGTTTTTTTAATAAATAGAGTAATTCAAGAGGAAGATTTATATGTATACATGCATAATGTATTTAAGATCACCATTGAAACTCAAACAAATAAATTACTTTGTGAATTGAATAGAAAGTATTCAATAAAAATGCGTGCTTTTTTTTTATTGGTAGATTTAATTAAAAAACCATGTTTATGTTTGAATAACAAATCGGTCTTATAAAGCGCCCGAAAAATATTTGCACCTCTACTGAGACATACAAAATGCTTTATTATCGATCGAGGCACGTAGGCATAGCTCGCGCTTCGTCCGTTTTTATGAAGTTGGAATACTGTATAGATAATATTACCGTGGTACAGAGTACATTCCATAGATCATAACACATAAAAAACCTAGCGGGGCCATGGGTTGACTTCTGAAAGGGAAACCAATGGTCCGTAAAAGGCAAATAAACAACATACAAGTAGGTGTCGTTTTAGTCAGTAAACGTCTGACATGCTCTCCGGCTTTCACCTCTAAAAATTAGTTTGTATACAATCTAACACTAATATCTCGTACAGTTTACTTACAATGAGGCTGAGGTATCCATGAATGCTGTTGTAGGCAAGGATTATATCTCTGAAGTTTCCATCACAGTAAGTGCAGACTGCTTCACTGGGTCGAGTCAGGTTCAGCCGAGTCCTCAAAAATTGCTTCACTAGTGCATCGAAATCGAAAGAATCATGAGAACTGTTCTTAGTCGATTGCACCTGTAGTGCTGCGAGGAACTGCGTGAGATTCACGTTCGTCCTATTCTCACCAGACATTTCAGTTTCTAGTAACATTTCTTCAAAAAGGTTTGTTAGGGTCTGTGTTATGTTCGAAGTATCATCTCCGCTCATTTTTCTATTATCATCCCAATTAAAAACATTATTTTCTGCCTTTCTTTTGTTCACTCTTCAATTTCCTGTAACAAAAATTGTTATTGTTACTATTTTAATCGATATAAATTTTATCATTATTTATGTTATATTGCCTCTACGTATATATTTATGAACAAAGGTACATTTCGTCTTTCAAGGAAGCAAAATACTTTATTCATAAAACGGTGTATGTGCGCTTAATGTAATTTTCTCTTTCACATAAGTTGATTTTCAGCCTTGTTCCTTAATACCTGACATACGACAGTAATAATGTGACTTATAACGTAAGTACCTCAGTATGTCTCAGTTGTCTCAAAAAGAGGTTACTTCAAAAATGCTTCATCACTTTTGTTGTTTATTTTATTTTATACATTCGGGATATTAAACAATTATACATTAAAGTTATAAATATAATCGATGATACTATTGTTGTTTTCCATTAAAAATGTAGGAACATGAAAATTCCTTGATATTGTCCGTAGCTTTTAGTCAAGTGAATATATTTATTATAACATAATATCTCATATCACACGGTCGCCGCATGAATGAATGATTCTCTATCACATCAAATTAATTGGTGCGCGCTTTTGTAAAAAAGAGAGGTGCGGTCTAATAATAATAATCGGTCATTTTTGCTTGTTTCGTAGGAAGGGATCGTACCTAGAGATTGTTTAATCGGAGTTAAATCGTTTTATTAACAAAATTAGAAATCCTTCATTTTTGACATATTTGGGTTTATTATTAAACGTACGATATGAAAATAACATTACTATAGACATTGAAATATAGATTAATTTGGTATTCGAGGATAATAATTGCATAGAAAAAATCTATACACTGAAATATACGAACATACTCAATACAGGATCAACTCGCTAAAAAAGTAGGTCTCAAAAATTATACTGTGCGAAATTCAAATAAGAAACAGGAGTCAAGTTCTAGTTCTTCAGAGCGAAAATAGCCGCTAAGAGAAAAAAAATATTATTACGAAAGCCATAAAACTGAGTGGTTCTGTACATAAAATAGACGCACGGGAAAAGATTCTGCCAAAAATACATGGTGTAGACCACAAAAATGGGAAACACGATGTACGCGAATTAAGTTTTACGCTCAATCGCCTTTCTTTTGTGGTGTGATAACATATATTCCCTAAAAACACGTAGCAGAGATTGTCGTGATAAGACTGACAACCATTATATCTGCTTAAGGATTTTTTTGAAAATATATGCGTATATTTCGGATAGAGGCGTAAAGTTTAATTCCAGCAAACATGACAGATTACGACGTGTATATATTATACATATATTTATTTATAAATGTATACACAGTGAAACAGTTGATAGATGATAGGTAAATTGCATTTATGAGCTTAAAAGAATTGCTTATATCTGAAGATTTTTTTTCTAGAAGACCTGCGAAAGGAGAATTAAATTAAAAAGGAGACGATAGGGTTTTTAAACAAGAGAAGAAGATTATGTCAATTCAGAAACTAAAGTATCAAATAAACCTATACTTAAAATTTAAATATTTCTAAACATTTATCTAACTCACATATAAATAAAAAAATAAATAAATAATAATATTCCACAACTTTCATATAACGTCATCTAGTCCCAAACTAAGCAGAACTTGTGCTATGAGCACTGGACAACTGATATACATATTTATTTATTTCTAAATACATAACTATTATAGATAAATTATACGCAAAATACGCGCTTTAGTCGTGGAGTTGCGGATACCAGCCCGAAATACAATACAATATAGATAAATTACACCCAGACACAGAACCAATAAATGATCATGATCATCAGACAAACATTAATCTTGGGTTAGAATCGCATCCACAACCTCCGGCATAGCTGTCAGGGTCACTAGCCACTAGACCAATAGACCAGTCGAATATACACCGAAAAATTTTAGTCGTTTTAATCCCGTGGAGGGTCGATTCGGACCCTCCGCGGGATTAAAACGACCAAAATTTAACGGTGTATAAATATACATAATAATATAATTATTACAGTCTAGAGGAAAGATGAGAAGAGATGCTATGGTTATAGAACCAGTTGATTTCACAGCTGTTGCTAATTTCCAATATTGGTTTTTTACAACAACAAAAAGATTACTTTATGATCCATAGAAGCTAAACTACGATCAAGGATATATGTATAGCTAGAAAGATAATTTGATCTATAAACATCGAAATCGTTAGATATTATATTATTATCTACAGGATATCGGCTATTCGCCTGTAGTGGCCACCTGTAGCTAACGCACGCCTCATAAATCTTTCGTTGGTTTGCGATATTTTATTTAAACCCAATTCATACTTTCGCTAAAATTTGCGCCTAGATCGTGTATGCATAATTTTAGTTCAGAGAACTTGATTATGCCTATTATAATATTACATTTTGATATTATGATAATTATTTCTATGTTTTGAAAGTAAAATATAGCATTTTCCTTAACATGACTACATAAGCCTGTGTAACTAGTGTTTCTTTCTCTTCATTTTAAATCCTGCTCTAAGACCTTAACCGCCTGATTAACTGAGCAGATTTTCCGTACTAACGTATTAATTTTATACTAATTTTTAACTATTAAAATGACCTTCTCTTGCTTTCCTATCAGTTATT
Organism: Leucania comma; assembly: GCA_958295575.1. Classification (NCBI taxonomy): domain Eukaryota; kingdom Metazoa; phylum Arthropoda; class Insecta; order Lepidoptera; family Noctuidae; genus Leucania; species Leucania comma. The sequence continues at coordinate 10,296,081 of OY282480.1, read as the reverse complement.
TTCAAAGTCTACTATTTTTAGGTACTCGTATCATAATTTAGACAAAAACAGTGTTGCGAGTTTCTAGTTCGTTCGTTTTCATAAACTCCCGATCGAAGTCGTAAACAAGAATACAGTTTGGTCTCTGTATTTACCATAGTGTGCTTCAATACTGCTGCGTACACAACCAACTCAATTTAACCGTTGTTTTGTCTACAAATAGCAGTTTGCCAACTAAACAGTCGTTTGTTTCATTACCATGAATAACAGCAGTTACTGCAATATCAAATTAATTTTCTCTAACACTACGTTTGTTGACTGCTGGACTATATTTTCCTCTTATTTTGTATTACACTGCATAAGATCTCTCTCTACTCACCACAATCTTCTCTTCACAAAAGTTTTCGATGCTAGACAGTATATCAGGTAGTATAATATTGAAATCTGATATATTTTTTTTTATCTATGGGTTATAGTTCTAGTTATCATTATAGGTAAACTAATTTTTTACATTTTTACATTTTTTATGAAAAACATTTAGTTTATTTCGTATATTCTGTGTATCGTGAATTGTGAAGGACAAGTTAATCGGCTGCCTATTATTGCGAACCACTTCAGATTGCGTCGTAAATTCATGTCGAACGTGAGAGTGAAACCACTTGTCAAGTTGTCCCTGACCACCAAATTGTACGTAGGTATAAACACTTTTAGCTAAAGGCGGATTTTATTTTTATTTTTCATAGTCACTGGAGATGGGAATAGTATATTTATTGTAAGCATTTTTGAGTAATAATCAACCCCAATTTGATTTCAATTTCTAACAGAAATTTAATAACGAAGCATAAGTGGAAATATTATTATAATAAGCAACACTCGTATTATTATTTCACGTAAAATATTATTGCCAAAAGTACTATTTGAGGGTAATTAACAAGGGTTCTGCTATTGCCGTAATTAAAATAGTGAGTTCACTAAACTCGTACCTACATGATTATAATTACTTGAAGTATATTTCGTGTTGTACGTACGTGTGTTTTGTGCTCATCGTATGTGGCATGGGAAGGTTTCACATAACGCTATTACATAGTCGGACTAATGACTCAAAGATTATAATGGCAGACGCTCCCTTAAACGGGACGTACTCGCTGCCCACTATAAACGAATGAACCTAAAAATAGATTAGCAAAATATTCATCATAAAAGCTAGAGCTCTGTTAGATAAGTGTATCGTATGACGTATGAAACTACTAAAATCATGGCCATAATGAAGTATACGCATCGTTTATCAAAAGCACGCCTGCACGCATGATAGGTCGTCAAACTGTTGCGTCGGAACTGTTACGAGTAGGTTAGTTAATTGCAAGATCACATTCGCCTACAACAATATGACCTACATTCTACAAGTGTATGCATATTTTGAATAGATAATTTAAGTCCCAACTGGGCGCCATTAGTCATTAATTGGCGCCCAGTTGTGAATTGAAAAGAGGTTATAAAACGTAAATTCATTTTGACGTAGTATCTCACTCCTTCAAATGATGGACAATAAAAGTGTTCAATTAAATATTTTTCTTTTTTCCCATAGTTTTATGTAATAACGAAATAATTTTCTTTGACAATCAATTAGGCATGCTCCCGATTTGAATGTGTTTTTTTTTTTACTTTCGCATAATATCTTATTGAAGCTACAGGCTAGGCCAGACTAAAATATATCTTACACTGGACGTAGTTATCCTGGACGCATAACTACGTCCAGTGTAAGATCATAAATTAAAAAGTACAGTTTTTTTTTTAATTCTTTACTTTTTAATTTATGATTACACTAGCCACCCGCCCCAGCTTTGCACGGGTACAATGATGATATTAAATATATTACGCAAGTAATATACATAAACCTTCCTCTTGAATCACTCTATCTATTAAAAAAACCGCATCAAATTCAGTTGCGTTGTTTTAAAGATTTAAGCATTCATAGAGACAGACAGCGGGAAGCAACTTGGTTTTATACTATGTAATGATTATGAGGACTTCCCAAGTGTTGCCATACAAACAGTTCTGTCCGCCTCACATCCTTTGAATTCTCACGATCCTCACCAGATTATCGGTCTAACTTGCGGGAATCCTTCCAACGCTGCGTCATCCGTTAAGTAGTCACCACTCCAGAACCTTTCGTCCCTTTTAACCATCTGTTCTGCGAGCAATGTGCTCTGCTCACTGCCACACTATAGTTGTGTGACACTTAGGGGCGGCTTATGTGTATGTGTGTGTTTCGGCTGAAATTATGACATTATGAAGAGCCAAAGTTCACGCAAAATAGTAGATTTTTTTAGATCTTTACTGGATTCGTTTTACACAGAATGATTTCATTTGAATAGAAACCTAGATAATATCCACAAGATATCTGTATTTATAAAATATCAAGAGAAAGATTTGTAATGACGTCATTATCACGTAAAAGTGGTTGTATGGGAATGTATCTCGGGTTAGCTACTCTTATGTATCGATCACACGAGCCGAATAAAAGGTTGAGTCAGTAAAATGTTGCTCGGGCAAGACGCTGATGTAAGCGAGTGGTAGAGATAAGCGCTCGGCCGAGCACTCGGTGCTATGTTTATACGTACCGAGTATTCGGCCGTTTACTCGGTATATGTGATCAAAGCATTAACGTGCTTTTGTAGGCTCGAAGGAACCGTGATCTTGTTTGTTTCAAGCATGGTGGGATTCAACAGGTTAGAAACGACAAGGGATCTAGCGCTAACATTGTATTTCCTTGAAGCGTTTCCGGACAGAACAAACAATCCGAGTGTGTACACAAGATACAAAATTATGCGAGCCCGAGGGCTAAACGCACTGTCGTAGACGGTCTGGAGCCTCTCCAAAACGTGGTAAAATGTCGTGAGTGCTTGCGAGAAAGAGAAATAAAGCTACACACACTATACACCGTTAAATTTTGATCGTTTTAATTCCGTGGAGGGTCGATTCGGTACATGAAACACTATCGATTTTTAAAGAGAAAATTACTTTTTTTTAAACTCGAATTAATTTACGCATGTACGAAACTTTAATTTGTTTTATGTCAGCTGAGCTGTTTACGTCAGCTGAGCTTTTTACGTCAGCTGAGCGAGGCCAATGACCTGTAGGTAGTTTGTACGCAACGACCGATAACTACTTACAAGGTCATTGACTCGTTTACTTAAAGAAATTAATTTCGTACACGCGTGTATTAATTAGAGTTATAGAAAAAAATTACTTTATTTTTTTATTTTATCTTTTCGGCGAGCGCACTAGTTTATTAAGAACCTAGCCTTGAAGACACCTAGATTATAATCAGACGGGTAGACTGCAGTAGCCAAACTGTTCCAGTCTCTCGATGTACCCGGTATAAACGACGTGGCAAAACGCTTAGTCCGGACCGTAGAAGTTTCAACAACGTAGATGAACGTGATTAAAACAATATTTTGTAAAAAAGTAAAAAAATTATAAATAGGTACTATGAATAAAAAAATATAAGTAGGTACATATTTATTGTGTTTTGTCAATGGATTTGCGTATTCGATTATTGTAATGATAGCTATATACAAAAATGTGTATAGCATAGCATAGCATAACACCAGCCTTATAATGTTCCCTCTACTGGGACTCAGGCCTCCTCTCTAGGAGATGGATATGTGTATCTGAAATAATGTTCAGTTGAAAACAGCGTCAGGCAACTGCTACGTAGTTGTCTGGCATTATGATGAACTTGACCTATTTGTTGCAGCCGTGAGACACAATGTTGTTGTTGTTTTAATTTGTTATGTTGATTATAAGATCTGAATACTTGTTTGTCGATTGCGTGCCAAATAAACATGTTTTCTTTCTTCCTTACTTTATTTCTATCTGTCTTTCTTTCTTCCATGTTTTCTTGCTTCCTAACTTTCTTTCTATTTGTCTTTCTTTTATTTTTTTTCTTTCTTGCTTCCTTACTTTCTTTGTATCTGTCTTTCTTTCTTCTTTACTTTCTTTCCATCTGTCTTTCTTTTTTCCTTACTTTCTTTCTTTCTGTCTTTCTCTCTTCCATGCCTTCTTTCAGTCTTCCTTTCTTTCTTTCTAAACATGCTCTAACAGACTAATTATTCTGAATGATCATCTCACACAGCATTATTGCGTCTACCAAAGTATTTCAGATACTCAGCAAAAATGTTTGGTTAAGCACCTCAGTTAGGCCGTTAAATACTGATCGTTGGCAAGTTTATTGTCTATTAACTGCAACATCTGTTCACATCGATTCTCTGCGAGCCGTCACTCCTACGCGTTAGACGAAGATTCTCGTATAATTTCATATTCATCGATATTTTCATTCCTAGAGTAATTAACTGAATCCGATTCTTATGTGCCTTTATTTTAGTACGGAAGAAACCCCCGGGTGTCAGCAGCATACCGTAGCCTTACACTGCCGTATGTGTTACTTAATTCTAATAAATGAAATTCATGTAATTTTGCATTACAGGACACCCCAGGCGTCTGAATCGGAATTCGCAGGGTGATTCCTGGCCAACATTCAAGGCGCGGGCTTGAACGAAAAACGACGAATTGACGGTGCGTAGCACAGATAAAAGAAAAGAGGTGCGTAGTGTTCTATGTGCACCTCCTAGCGAATACTCCTAGTGTATGTGGTTGATGCCCGTTAGGTCGCGGGAAATTTAATAAGAGTTACCGTCACACTAAAAAGCAAAGGGCAGCTGAAGGACGCACCTGTGTCCTTCCACGCCTTCTTGCTCCATCCTAGGGCGGGACAAGTTAATTGACGATTTATCACCTCAAAAAATTTTTTTTTTATCATACAACGACCCTTGAAAGCAAAAGTTTTATCAACGTCAAAGAAGCAATGGATGTGTAGAAGGTATAATATTACATTCTAGTCTAAATAGATAAAATACTCAGACAAAGTAGTGTTAAGTACAGGTAAAGACATTTTCTTTACGTCCGAAAAAAAAAATGCTGTCATTGTACTGAAATCTAAATTGTATGAAGAAGAAGAAAGAATATAATACAATATATGGATCCAAGTGGAAATGTGGGCGCCTCCTTTGTTTGTTGATACGGTTAATACGAAGTATTAACTACATTGACCTCACTGCCATTAGGATATTGACAAGTTACTGGGAATTCAGTGGTGTATTCTTATATTGTGATGTTTTTGACATAATATACATCGGCGAATATGGTTATTTTATCACAAAACTGGCTTCTGCCAGTGGCTTATTTTAATATATATTTTATGCATTGTGTTTTTTTTTTAACTTTATTTACATTGTAGAAACGAGAAATACGTAACCAAGATATTTGTTATATATAACACTGGCGATCCGCCCCAGCTTCACACGGGTGCAAGCATAGCATAGCATCAGCCTTATAATGTTCCTACTGCTGGGAGTCAAGCCTCCTCTATATGAGAGGGAATAAGCCGTAATGCTCCACGCAAGCCCAGTGTGGGTTGATTGGTTGGTGTGGGTGTAATGGTGATATTAAATATATCATTCACGTATTATACATAAAAAAACCTTCCTCTTGAATCACTATATCTATTAAAAAAAACTGCATCAAAATCCGTTGCGTAGTTTTAAAGATCTAAGCATAAAAAGGGACAGACAGCGGGAAGTGACTTTGTTTTATACTATGTAGTGATGATTGAAAAGAGTGTCCAAGGAGTTTCTTGCACATTCTTCTTCATAGAGTAGATCTCTATGGAGAAGAACGTGCGAACGAGAAATTCCTTGGAATGTGCAATCAGCATCATTTTTCTGAATGACTTCATGAAATTACATAAGTAGAAATACAATGCTTTGAATCTTAGCCCATTATAAGATACACAGATGTCACTGTATAAATGAAATTGTGAAGGTAAGGGAAACCGTAAGGCTTAGCACGCACTGCGATTAAACGCTCGCGTTTTACAGCAAGTCTGAAACCGCAAAAAAAATTAACACATGACTTTTTATACAAGCGCACGCATTAGCGATTTTTTTCAGCGACTGATTTTAAGCCTCAGTGCGTGTTGACATTAACTTGTGGGTGTCAGCATAAGTGCTCTCACTTTACGATCACTGCGCACTATGACTGCGTGTTGAAATGCGGTTTTGCGTTTTCAGCTTTTCCTAAAATGCTTGCGTTTAATAGCAGTGCGTGCTAAGGCTTAGAACTAGTATGTCGTGAGCAACAAAAACAAAAGAAAATTGTTAGTTTGTTGCGACAATTTATCAAAGACGTCAAACAAGCGTGTACTGTAGTTTGCAGTAAATGGAGTACAATGAAATAAATACTTGAAAGTAGGGTAGTAACGGAATTTCACCTCCGCCTCCGCAAATGTGAGACTATTGCAAGGAATAGTTTCTCCGTGGCTTCTCCGTATCGCAACTGGAGTTTCGCAACCGTTTAAAATCGTTTTTATCTGAAATGTTGGTCTAATAAAGTAAATTGGCGAAGAAGTTAGATGAAGTTTCAAGTTTTCACTCCGGTTTCACTGTCGTCTTCAGGTTCAGTAAAGTGAGGATTTGTTAAAGTTTGAGGTGTCAAGTAATGTTTAGTGGATACTGTGTATGTTATGAATTTCAATTATAAATATATTTTTTTATTTATTCCTCTCATACATTTTTAACAGAGTTTATAAGAAATAATGTATTGTGATCTAAGAGGTCACATGCTGCTATTGCTTGTACTAACTTGCTAACTGGCAAAATAAATTATACTTTTAAAGATTTATGCTATGATACAACGTGGCGCTGATAATACGACAATAAATTAAAACACTCGACTTTTAAACGTCGTTTAACGTCAGCTAAGCGAGTCCACTGACCCGTAGGTAGTTATTACGCAACGACCGATAACTACCTGCAGGTCATTGAACTCGCTCAGCTGATGTTTACTTAGAGAAATTAATTTCGTACATGCGTATATTAATTAGAGTTTTAGAAAAAAAGTACTTTAATTTTTTATTTTATTTTTACAAATTGATAGTGTTTCATGTACCGGATCGATCCTCCACGGGATTAAAATGATCAAAATTTAACGGTGTGTATAGAAGACTATTTGCCACCTTCCCCTCCGTTAAGGTAACCTTTGCAACTACTCTAATAGGGAGTAATACTTGTTTTCTTGGAAATTACAAGAAAATTGAATTGGATCCCCAACCTGTCGTTTCTTTTCCTATCGTTTCTTTTGTAGCTATTGTTTTGTTCCCTGAATTATTTTATGAAGTTGAACAAAACATTGTAAAAGGGTTTCCTTTCAGCGTAATTTTTATTATAATTTATTGTAAGTATTATGTATTAGCAGTCAATACCATAATGAGAAAACAAACCAATGCATGTTTATTTTTTTAGCTAAGGTAAAAAAGGTTTAAAATATTCCATGCCAATCTACCAATCTAAATTATTTACCGCGTATTATAACAGATTCAACTTATTTGCCGCATACTAAAGGCTTGTTTGGATTTCATCTATCTCAATTGTTGCGTTTAGGCAGAGCTCATAGAGTTGATTCTTGACAAATTTAAAAAATAATCTTCACTAATATTGTATATTTGTTGAGTTTGAATGGACAGGACACAAGATACCTAGGCCTCAAGTCTGCTATTAAAATAGTGTCAGAAAGGTCTATCATTGATTTCATAATAGTTGATTTTGACAAGTTTGGAAATCTACTAATATATCTACTATAATCACTATGATTTTCCAACAGTCAATCACTGACGCACAATTGAAAGAAATGGTAATTTCGTAAATAATGCCAAATGAATTTCTAACTTATGGGGTAATCTGTTAAAATTTTGTCAGTTCCTTTTATAAGTGACTTACCATTAGATTTGTCTGAATACGACAAAGTCATTCTACCACCATTCGTTTACGAGACCAATAACCGATCAATGATCGACCATTTTGATTTAGCAGATTAAGAACTTTTACTAAAATGACAATGGAATTGTGTTGGAATGACGAATTTATAGATATAGCAGACTTGGGCTGTTGGAATAGGACATAAGATTATTTTATTTTTTTATCTCGGGGTTATTTTACACGGGCGACGCAGCTGATATAAAGCTTGTTCGCAATAAGCGCCTTTGTACTTTAAAGTACACTGACGTACCTAAACGTACCTGACGTACTTAAAAAAGGTGTGTACCTACACACCTTTTTTAATATCACATATTATGATTTGCGGAATTTCAAATTACGAATACGCACCTTTACGTAGGATTGTAGTTTTAAAATTATTGAACAACGCAAAATGAACATTAGGCTTTTCAGACATTATAATAATGACAAGTTGTCACGGTAGCCTTGTAAAATTTTGTGATTTAAATTCATCCACAACTGTTATTAACTTGTTTGAATAATTAGGTGTATCACTGCGTAAAAATAAAAATCAAAAGTTCCACCTTTGAAGTCGTATAACAATAACACATAGGTAGGTAGTTTTTTTATGGTAGGTAAGATCATCCAATGACAGATCCCGCTCTTGGGTGGAGCGGGAAATAGTGTCAGGCTCTTACTGACTAAAAACCTACCCCGTTCCTTCGTTGCCTATCATACCGGGGCTGAGCCTTCCTCTCAGAAAAAGGCCCTTGACCCCAGCAGGCTTCGATCCTGCCTACCTGCAGCTAGCAAGCTGGGCCTCTACGGTTTACTAACAGCTCGTTGAGGCGCGCGGGAACATTACCTACGCGCCGTCGACGACTTGGGCTCGGTCCGGTCGGTTACCGGACGATCGGACAGCGAACTACCCAAGTCTCGCCGTCCGCAAGCCTGCGCCGGCGGTGACGCATCGGTAGACAGGTACTTATTTTCTTTCTATCAAATCTATTTTTTTTTTCTTTAAGAATGTACCAAATTAATGCAAATAATTATAAAAATACTTACTTAAATATTAACATTAAAAATAAATTAATTTCGTATTTTTTTTTTCATAAATTTAGTTTATTTTTTGGTTGCGCGAATTTGCTTTGTGGACTGTAGATTTAAAAGGCGATCTAAGGTTTGTTAACAATATGCAGGTACTGCGTCTAGCGTTTATTAATGGGATAAATGTATTAGAAGGACTGACCTTTAACCTCGAAAGTTCCACATGGCGCCGGCCGGCGAATCCCGAACTTCGTACTTTCAAGCACTGCCAGTTTCTGTATTGCACTACACTGTACTATTGTTGAGTCTCTGAATGATTGGAACACGAAATAGCCAATTTTCTTGTAATTTCGAGCGGGCGTGTTAGCGGTGCGGTCACATTCACAATGCACAAAAAACGTCAAATCCTTTCTCTCGAGGTCGTGCGGGAAGCGGATACGGTAGGGATAGGATTGCTAGACCAAAAAAATAAATTACAAAAAACAAAGTCGCGGAACATAGCAAATTGGCGCAACCATTCCCCCCGGGTTTGAAGGGTTACCTTCAAAGAAAAGAAAGAAAACAAAAGCGAAACTAAACCCTATTACTAATCTAAACTATCAATACTAGGTAGCGAAACAACTTATAACTAACTATGCCACTACTACTGATTAGGCAGAGGGCAGAGGCGAATAACCGGACGCAGGTACGATCCAGTTGCGGTTTTAACTTTTACGACTCGCGTTATTCCGTTCGAACCCGGAAAAACTTCTTCCACTACACCAAGAGGCCAGTGCAGAGGAGGCGCACTCTCAGTCTTCAGTATCACCACAGTACCGACTGTGACTGGATCTGAAGGAGTGTTCCACTTTTGACGCGACTGCAGCGTATGCAGATAATCTGTCCTCCATCGCTTCCAAAAGGACTGAACTAAGCTATCTAGCAGAGCGTGACGCGGGTGAAGCTGCAGTTTGTCAGTCTCGACATCTAAAGCGGGAAAATATTTAAGAGGAGTCGTCGTCAAGAAGTGAGCCGGCGTCAACGCTAGTGGCTCCGATGGATCACTAGACAGAGTCCGACACAACGGACGCGTATTCATCAACGCCTCTACCTGAGCGAGTACAGTGCTCAACTCCTCGTACGAGAGAATCTGTTCGCCTATGACCCGAAACAGGTGCGACTTAAGGCTTTTAATATTCGCCTCCCAATTGCCACCAAAATGACTAGCTGCTGGCGTATTAAAACACCAATCAATGCGATTCTCAGCTAAGACATGGGCGAATTCACTTTGGTAGTACTTGGAGCGTAAGAATGTATGTAATTCCGAAATATTGCGTCGCGCTCCAACATAATTTGTGCCGTTGTCAGAGTATAAGCGCTTAACGGGACCACGGCGAGATAAAAATCGTTTAAATGCAGACATAAAACCCTGCGTACTCAAATCACTGGTTAACTCTATGTGAACCGCACGAGTTGTCATACAAACGAATAGGCAAATGTATGCCTTTGTGGAACGTATACCACGACCACGGGCAATAGTGACTTTAAACGGTCCAGCATAGTCCGTCCCAGTATGTATGAAAGGTTTCACCGTCTGTACAACACGACAAGAACGATGGTCGGCCATTTCCGGCGCGTTGAAACGCGGGCGGAGCTTAAAGCAGGGCACACATCTGTGCACTCTAGCGCGTATCAAATTGCGAGCGGAAAGTATCCAGTACTTCTGTCGAAGAATGGACATTAATAAATCGGGACCAGCGTGACAATTCACCTTATGGTGATAGTCCACCAACAAATCCAAAACGTGATCCCTGCGTGGTAGAACTACTGGATGCATTTGTTCAAACTCTAACTTAGCATTTCGCAGACGGCCACCGACACGAATGAGTCCGTCTTGCAAAAATGGTTTCAAATGTTGAAGTGCGGGACTACAAGGTTTATGTGATTCTAAACTACGAAATTCTTTTGAAAAATAAAATTTCTGCAACTCTCGAAGTACAACTGATTCAGCTCTATCCAAATCAGCTGCGATTATAGAACCACGCGATGGTAATAATCTCAAAAATCTTAGGACATAAACTACACAGCGTAATAGTCTCGACCAAGACGAGACTCGATTAGACAACAACAAAACAACTGACTCTTCACGCGGAACTGATACCACAAGCGTATGTTTCTTCTCCTCGGGTGGCTCTGAGACAGTAGCGGGGGTCGGAGAGTCATGTACACAACGAGAGGTACCGGGGTTAAACGGAACACTTGGCCACTCGTTAGGAGTGGTATGAAGCCAGGGAGGGCCACAAAACCAAAGCGGATGATTTAAAATTTGCGCAGGAAGCAAACCACGTGAGAGACAATCAGCTGGGTTTTCTGTTCCAGCGACATGGAACATATTTTCCTCTGCGGAGGCACGGGAGCCACCGAGCGAAAAAATATCACCCTTGAAAGGGAGCGCGACAACATAACGACCATCTTTATCACGAGTAGTCGTGCGGGTATAAATCTCCTCAGTGACCTGATCCTCAGGGCTGAGAATAGGCGGGACATTGACCTCTTCAATCTCCCAGAACTTGCGGATGGTAGACTCAAGCGGCGGCTCGACGGTGCAACAGTGCGACACAGTCGAGTAACTATTTAAATAAGCGGGTGCGGAGCCAACTATAACAAACCCGAGAACTGTTTCCAGTGCGTGCGGAGCGGGGTACATCGGAAGACCTTGAATTTTACGTGATAACTGGAGATGCGGGAGAATCGAAGCACCGATCAATAGATCGATATCTCCAGGGAAAGCGTAATTTCCGTCGGCTAACTGCAAGTTCTTAAACTCCGTCAGCATGGACGTGTCAACCGGTACCGTGGGCAACCGTTCCGTAATCTTATCTGCGACTAGCGAATCCATTTCAAACGAAATATTACGATTAAAACGTGAACTAAATATTATTTTAATGGAACCGTGAATGGTTGCCTTTAAACCTCCAAAACCTTTCACTTCTGAGCGGGATGACCAATTATTAAAACTAAAACCAAGGCGTTGACAACAATCCCGAGTAATAAAATTACTCTGGGAAGCGCCATCTAGTAGCGCTCGAACGGTGTGCGGTTTGCCAAAGGCATCTACAATGACAACTTGCGCGGTCGCAAGTAAAACGGTAGTGACTTGAGTACCAGCGGCGGAAAGCGAACACAATGTTACGTCGTTTGCACTTGCAGCAGGCCGCGCGTCACAAGCGTCGCGCGTCTGCGCAGGCCGCGGCTGCGATGGCAGCTTACTACTCTCAAAATGTAAGAAGGTATGATGTCTAGCTGGACATTTACGACAGCTAACACCACTTTTACATGACGTAACCAGATGTTTGTCACTTAGACAATTAAAACACAAATTATTAGTGCGGACAAACTTGTAACGATCACTAGGCGATAATTTCTGAAATCCCGAACACTTGTACAGCTGTGTATGGCTACCCTTACACAGAGAACAGTCAGGTGTTGAGGCGGTATTAACTAGCGTATGTGCAGTCTTGACTGACTTCGATGACGCGTCTATACGGCGATCGGAACCTGTCCTATTCGTGACTTCATGACGTGTCGACGTGCGCTGTAATACCTTAATATGGTCGCGAATAAAAGATTCAAAATCTTCGAACTTAGGTATTTCTTTGCCGCGCTGAGTCGTTTCAAACAGACGAACAGTTTCAGGATCTAATTTATTTAAACCGATATACAAAAACAAAAAGTCACAGAGGTCATTGACCTTTAGGTTCTTTACTGCACGAACAGATGATGCGAAAATATTTAGAAACTTCTCTAAATTATGATCGTTACAAACGGAAAAACTTTTCAAATCGAATAATTGATCTAAATATGCGGTGGCTACTAATCGCTTATCTTCGTATTTTGTTTTTAAAGTGTTCAAAACTAAATTGTAATTTTCAGCGCTAAACGTAATTCCAGCACAGACAGCCTTTGCCTTACCGGTCAATTTTTCTACGAGATAATGCAATCTCTCGTGATCTGTCAGCGATGTGTTCCTATGTATTATATTTTCGAAACTATCTATAAATAAATTCCAATTTCGAATGTCACCATTAAATTCAGGTATTTGAATTGGCGGCAATCGTGGGCGTTCGCGGGGAGGGTTGGATAAACCACTCGCGGGGGGGGGAGTCTCTAAACTCCTAGCAATACGTTTGATACGACAATACAAGTCATCAAAGGACGACAATGCCTGATAACTCACACAGTAATCAGGATTTAACTCCAACTCTAAAATGTTTATATTATTAATTGTAGATTCAAAATCCGCGCGCAAACTATCTAAAGTTTCCAACGAACACAAGAAAGCATCTCTAATCGCCAGATCCGAGGTTTGCAAAGATTTATCACAAATTGATTGAACACGTGAAAACTGTGAGTCCCTTTTAGCGTATAAAAGCTTTAACTGAACCTTTAAATCAGTACTAACCTTGGTTCCCTTAAGAGACATCTTGTTTTGATATATTCACACTATACACTCAAACAAACACTTAACGAATTATTAAGTAAGCGATAATTAACAGATAACAATATGGTAATATTGTAAACAACAAAGTGAACGGCGAACGAACGGAACAACCTGAATCAATGAGTGAATATTACCCAATTTCTCGATTAAATATATGCGTATATAATCTATGGTTTATCCGTTTCCTACAAATGTTCACTCAACAATGAACGGGTATTTTTGAAATGCGTCTACCTACATGCAATTTGTAGGACTTCCGAATGAATTTTGTCAAGAAAAAGAATGCGATCGATTTATATCTACGCTGATATTTACGTAGCTAACTATAATTATGCGGTGCGGTTGACGGCGTAGGTACCGTAATTATCAATGACTCTTTAACTATACGAGCGAAATAACGTATAGTTGCCTAAATGCCTAGATGCGGGTTTTCTACTATTATATCTAGGTAAACAGGCGCGTTGCGTTTATTCCCTATGGAACAAATACTATATTGCGAAATTACAAGAAAATGATTCACGATCCTGCTCGTATGGACCAAAAAGTAATGGTTGCGCGAATTTGCTTTGTGGACTGTAGATTTAAAAGGCGATCTAAGGTTTGTTAACAATATGCAGGTACTGCGTCTAGCGTTTATTAATGGGATAAATGTATTAGAAGGACTGACCTTTAACCTCGAAAGTTCCACATGGCGCCGGCCGGCGAATCCCGAACTTCGTACTTTCAAGCACTGCCAGTTTCTGTATTGCACTACACTGTACTATTGTTGAGTCTCTGAATGATTGGAACACGAAATAGCCAATTTTCTTGTAATTTCGAGCGGGCGTGTTAGCGGTGCGGTCACATTCACAATGCACAAAAAACGTCAAATCCTTTCTCTCGAGGTCGTGCGGGAAGCGGATACGGTAGGGATAGGATTGCTAGACCAAAAAAATAAATTACAAAAAACAAAGTCGCGGAACATAGCAAATTGGCGCAACCATTTTTATTATCGGTCTTTAATGTAAGAGAGTGAATAGGTTACTTCATGCCAAACTCTTTCCATCGTTGAACACATCATCACTTACCATCACATTAGATACTCGTCAAGTGCAGCTGCGCGACCCTGTCATTAATAGTAATAAAAAAAATACTACACACATTTTTATATTTAATATATTTTTTATTATATACCTACCGCATAAATATAAAAAAAAATTAAAGTAAAGTAGTAAAGTATAATGTACTTTTAAATAGGCCTCTTCACCTTAACTCATGTGAGGTGAACAGGCTTATCAATATAATTTTAAAACAATGGTACTACAAGATAAATATGTTGCAGAACCTATTTTTTTTTTGTACTTTCTTGATGTACTTTCTGTAATTGAGTATATATCTACTCAATTACAGAAAGTACATCAAGAAAGTAAAGTCTACATGTAAATAGACCTCTTCTCCTTTAAACAGTGTAAGGTGAAGAGGTCCACTATAGTTTTACGATGTCACGAATAAAACAGAAAAAAAAGTTTCCAAAAACTTAGTTCGTAATACTCACTAACCCCAAGAGATATGCAACCCAACAGCATTAAGGTATTGGATGTAAATGTACGGTACAAAAATAAACGGCCTTATGCCATCTTTTACAGCCCGTCAGGCACCATTAGGTAACCCTTTTCTTATTTTTCGATCTTGTTTATTTTTAGCATTCTCTTTTTCTGAGTCAATACCTCAATGTATTTTTTTTTTCTGTACAATTCTGTAAAAGTGCTACGATAACAGACTGTAATAATAAATATTATAACCTTTTTCATAGTCGTCTTATCATAGTTCCTGGTAACCAGTCCACTTAAGACTCCAAAAACCATAGCCCTATTATCTTTGTTTTACATTCCTACAAGGGCGTCGCCAGCCGATGATTAACGGGGGGGGGGGGGGGGCTATTGAAAGTATAGAGAATTTTCTCCACTCTTAATTGCTGGCCTTATTTCTACAGTAACATAATTATTATAGGATGGGCATTATATTGTGGGAGACTGGTCCCTAAACTAGGCTCAAGGCCTGTATTTCAGGTCACTATGGCAAAAGTATGAATTGTAGTTACAGTCGAGAGCGTTTGAAGCTGTAAAGCAAGTGAAAACTTCAACAGTTCAGTGCTAAAGTTGGTGGATTAACAAATGTTACGAATGTGGCAGATTAGATAAAAAAATAAAGAGTATTTTTTTTTGTATTCTTTAAAAATAAAGACTAATTTTTTTTCTATTCTCTGGGGGGGGGGGGAGGCGTAGACCCCCTTGGTGACGCCCATGGTTTCTTACCAACCGAGGTTGGTTCTTGGGTACACTAGTATACAGGGGGCGCGTACAGGGATAATCGTTAGTTGGTACTTATTTCCACTAAAAATCTAAAGAGCCTCTGCGAGTTGGTTTCGTCTCCTCGTACGCCTTCCAAAAGTCCAGGACCACTGGGTTCTGTGATAAAATAACAAATAATATGTAATATAACATGGATTTTTTTTATGTTTTTTAAGTGTTACTAACCATTGAGTTGATAAGTTTTTTACTAACCATTGGACCCATGAGGTCTTTGAAAATAAAAATTACGAGTACTTAAATAGCAATTTAAATGATTTCAATAATTTTTTGCTTGGAAGAGGAGCATAAAAAATTCACATTGGCAAAGCCGCTGGCAGAACTTGGAGAACTATATTTTTGCCGTTATGATGTCCTTGATAAAACTAATTATCTTCATAAATTTTCAATCGTATAACTGGCAGGCAATGAAAATAAATAAACAAAATATAAAAAGCGTCGAGTCTTTTTAGAAAGGATCTTACATAATAAAGCTTTTCATCTTTGAATTAGAATACCCATTTTACGGTGAGTGACGTAAATACGTCCTTATTTAATTCTCGTTACATTTTTCAAGATTTTTCTATGATAAAATTACAGCGGCCTTTTTTTTATTCGTCGAGACGTAACAGTGTTCTGTCTTATGAACGCTACGAACGGATGTTCAAAAAAAGTTATGCTGTTAAATTCATTGACTTCCTATTTTTTTTTTTTTTAAATAAGCTTTCAAGTTAGGGATATTCAGGGATTTAATATTCTAATGAAACTTTCATTAGCTACCTATTCATTTAATGTTTTAGTTCAATTTTCAAGAAGATATTTCAATATTTTTGAACACCCTTTAAACTCGCATGCACCGCAATACACAGACCCGGAAAAAAATAAGCCACACAAATATTTGCACGGAGTCCTGTACGGGAATCAAACCCGCGACCCGCAATGCAGCAGTCAATCACTGAACTACTTCGCCAACCGAGCTATCAAATAAATCATAACACAATCATTTGAAAAATTAAATGACTTAACCTTGTGACTTACCGATTTTATGACAGTTCAAGTTCAGTCAAAGAAAAAGAGTTAATACCTATCACATTCCAAAACGAAGATATTTATGGAGAAGAATGTTCATAAAACAGAGAAAACAATGTAGGACGGTGAGCATATTAATAGCGTTCAGAATAAACGAACATTTTTTATTGTAGCTGATGGCTCCTGTTCACGAATATGACGCATGGGTTTTGAAGGGAACCGAATGATTCAACACATCGTTAGACCATTTTAGTTTCGGTCACAATGTTGAAATACAGTGTGAACATAGCATTGTATGCCTTATAATGTTCCCACAGCTGGGACTCGAGTCAAGGAGCGAACTTCAGGGGGGAATGGGCCGTAATCCCCCATGCAGCCCTAATGCGATTTGGTAGATGTGTTGTGGTGGACGTCTTTAAATTTTTGGTTCTAGGATAAGTATGTCGGTTTTGTCACAATGTTTTCCTTCACTGTCTACATTGACGAGGCACTCAATCGGTTCATTTAAAAACTGTTCCTAACTAAAAAAGCATAGTGTGTTTACACAAGATTTTATTTATTATTTATTTATTTATTTAAACTTCATGTACAGTAGTGGTACACAGGCGGACTTAATGCAACAAGGCATTCTCTACCAGTCAACCTTTGGGTTAAAAAAGAAAACACTGTGGTAGGTTTGCACAATAAATAAATAACAAATATTTCAAAATATAATGTGAAATAAATTAAGTAAAATAATAAAATACTTATATAAGGTAATATTATAAACTAATAAATACTATGATAAATATAAGATTATTACGAATTAGGAAAACTTAAAATATGACAATTATGACGAAGACTGAAACTAAGGTTGAGAGGACTTTAAGTAGTAGTTCCGAATTTTACGCTTAAAGGAAAATTTACTTACAGCTTTTTTGATGTCAAGGGGAAGCACATTCCAGAGTTTAATGGTAGAGACAGTGTAAGAATTAGCCATAAACCCAGTACGGTGAGAAGGAATTTGAAGAAGCACATTTTTGGAAGCTCGAAGGTTGAGATCATGAGAACTGCCCAATACTTTAAAATATTGTTTTAAATAATCAGGAGCACAAGGATCGTTCATTATAGTGAAGAGCGTGCAGAGGGATCTGAGGGATCTTCTGTGGCGGATAGGCAGCCATTTAAGCTGAGAACGGAAGGAAGAAATGTGATCATATTTACGAAGGCCAAATATGAAACGAATACAGTTGTTGAGAAGTCGATCCAATTTGTTTAGAAGTTCTTGGGATAGATCAGAGTAAAAAACATCAGCATAGTATTTTATTTCCCTCTATTTGAAAACAATAAGCTTGATAGGCATATTACTTTATACAAATAGGTGGAAGTTACAAATCCTATATTTAAACACTACCCTACACTTTTACAAAATAAAGACGTCTAAGTTCTAGCACCGTGGAAGCCCAATTTTAAACGGTAGATAATGTCGTTCTAGAAAATGTAAAGACGAAAATTTTAACAAATCAATCACGAATATGATAATGTGCTATTAAAAAGAAAAACCAAACAAATACATCGCAGTGCTGTACAGAATGCGGCGTCGTATCGCTTCGCATTACAGATTTGTGTCCTAACTTAGCTCCATTTCAATACTGATCACTGATAAAAGTTTATTTGTTCTCTTGTTTTATCGATTTTGTCATCTACGATGTAAATAAATTGATGATAAATGTTAAATGATATTTATTTTTGCAAATAGGTTTTTAAAAACAATTTTACTTATCAATTTTTTTTTCCGTCAGTTTAAACTAGATGAGGCCGGTGTTTCCTAGCTGACTACCCTGAGAAGAAACACCGAAAAAAACTCAGGAGTCAAAGTAATGATATGTCAAGATGAAATGTTAACTCCTCAACATAGCCCGAAGTATAACTGAACTTATTGGGTAGGCCCAATAAGTTCTGTGGTGTATGAGGTAGGCCTCATACACCACAGTTTTGCAGCTTCAGTTTAGTAACTCAAGCCCCAAGCGTTCGCACACCTATTGTCTTTTTACTGTGTCTCTAATTACGGTAGTCAAAAGATTAACACGGAACACCGTGTAAAACTGAAAGCTTTTGCAAAGAGTGGAACATACCTACTGCACACAAAAAAGAAATAGTCAACAGGACGGGTAATAATAATTATGTGAAATGTGGACTCGGCTATCATTTTAACGATTGTCGTCATCGAAGCCTCGATTACCTCTAGTTGCAGCTGTTGTTGCGCGTTGTATCCAGGGCCTGATACAAAAGGCTTACTCGTAGTACTCCTTGATACGGCACGCATTTTCAGGAGGTTCTTGCTTTGGGAGCTCTAACCACAGGTAACTGCAACCCTGCTACCGACACCGGTGGACTACTGTTTTTTATATAATTTAGAAATAAAAATGTAATTTATACGTGTATCTCAACTAATAATAATAATAATACTCCACCACTTTCACACAACGCCATCTAGTCCCAATCTAAGCAGAGTTTGTCTACAATACCGATTTTTTTTATTATTATTATTCATAGGCTCGCGTTTGACCAATATTTCAACTGACGGTAAGCGATGATGTGGCCGACGATGGAACACGCTTGTATAAAACTAACCTATTCACTCTTGACTTAAAAACCCCTAAGATACAGCCATCAGGAAACACAGACTCGGGCAGGGAATTCCAGTCTTTAGCTGTACAATTTAATATTGTTCAATGGATGTAGGGTACCTATTACAAACTCTAATAGGTAATATTGTTAGCCTGCTTGGTAATCTAATATGTAGGATCAATCAAAACGTTATTATGGCATCGATATGCAAACGAATATAGGACATTATCGTTAACGATATTGGTTTTCTCGTCAAACGTAATGTTAACAATTCAGTGATGTATTACGATACGATACATCATCATAAATATACGATTTAAGGGATTTTATGAGTGACTATCAATCTCCGGTCATCAATTATGTACCTGATCGTTAGGTGAGGATTAATTTTATTCAACTCAGTTTGCCTGTTTTTATGTCGCGGGAAATAATAAAACTTCGGCGTACTGCAAGAAGTGATAAGTAACTAAAAGTGACTTTATTCAAAGTTTCAAGTAGGTATATAACATTAATATTCTCCAAACACGTGGCTAGTATTTTTATGTAAAGAATCTATGTACAAAATTTAATAACTGTATCATGAAAAACTCACTTGCATATTGACAGTGTAAAACTATTGTGAAAAGTGTCGCGTAAAACAATATTTTATTTATTTGTGCATAAATATGTCCAATAAAACTTATTTAACGTGGAATATGTTAGGCACGGCTTTATATAAAGACGAATGACGTGTCAAAGGAAATTTTCAAACTACTATACGAAAGGTGGGCGCCATCGCTACGGAAGCGAGTGGCGGCCCGGCTAACCGCCTGCCAGAGGGTCATGGCCATCCGTATGATTCGCGGATACCGTACGGTGTCCTGTGAAGCGGCGAGCCTCCTTGCTGGCCTACCACCGTGGGATTTGGAGGCAACAGTCCTTGCACACATGCATGATTTACGCGTGGAGATGCTACGTCGGGGCGAAACTCCGCTGCCGCGACAAGTCGCGGCATGGCGGACAGAGCTCCGGCGGGATCTCATGGTGAAATGGCGAGAGCGACTGTCGCAACCCCGTGCTGAGCACGCCACGATCGAGGCGGTAAGGCCCCTCTTTGAGGCGTGGCTGGAAAGGCCCCACGGCGTCGTCACCTTCCGGTTGGCGCAGGTGCTTACCGAACACGGCAAGTTCGGTCCGTACCTGTACAAGATTCGTGCGGAGACGACGCCCGGATGTCGCCACTGTGCGGACCGCCCGGTGGACACGGTGGAGCACACAGTCGAGGTGTGCCCCGCTTGGGAAGAGCATCGCCGTGTCCTCGTGGGGGCGATCGGCGGCGATCTCTCGCGCCGGGGCTTGGTTCAAGCCATGCTCCGGAGCGAGGAGGAGTGGCAGGCGGTCGCCTCCTTTTGCGAAGCAGTAATGCTAGCAAAGGAGGAGGCCGACCGCATTAGGCAAAGGCGCACACGCCGCCGCCGCCGCCGGGTTTCTGATCCCGATTTCCGGCCACCGTAGGCGCGGGCTCGCGGACGGTGGGCAATGGGTAGCTCGCTGTCCGTCCGTCCGGTAACAGACCGGTCCGAGCTCAGGTCGTCTACGGCGCGCACTGTTCCCGCGCGCCTCAAGGAGTTGTCAGCAAACTGTAGTGGTCCAGCAGGGCCGAAGCCTACTGGGGCCAAAGGTTATGCGAGAGTGTCACCACGGGCCCCGGGTCAAAGGCAAGGAACGGAAAGGTAGGTTTTTAGTCAGTAAAAGCCTGACACTATTTCCCGCCCCACCCAAGGGCGGGATTTGTCATTGGATGATTTTACCTACCAAAAAAAAAAAAATAACTATACGAAAGGTCTTGGCTATATTAGTGAATACTTACACTATATAGCCATATATGTATTAGTAAAAATAATTTCACCAAAGAATATAGGTAGGCTCAAAAAAGAAGCTTTCGAACATTTATGTGGTAGAATGTCGAAAGGATTTGAAACCTACAATATGAGCAACACATAAATCGAAGATAAATTAGAAGTATGATAGAAAAACTGTAAACTTACTTGTACACGCATTTCATAAGATAAATAAACACTTTTTACGTTTTATGTGCACTGTAATTCCGTTTTTTTTCATTTAAAATTCACAACATCACTGAACCATCAAAATATTTGTA
Organism: Leucania comma; assembly: GCA_958295575.1. Lineage (NCBI taxonomy): Eukaryota > Metazoa > Arthropoda > Insecta > Lepidoptera > Noctuidae > Leucania > Leucania comma. The sequence goes on along the minus strand of OY282480.1, from coordinate 10,274,637 downwards.
CAATAATTACATTTTCAATAGGCCGGGGTATAGAGCGAATCGGTGTTTCAAATTGATAGGGTTTAAGGTCTATCTGCCTTACTCTGTCTTTTACTGTAGCTAGAAGGAGAGCAAACTTAAGTGTGAAGTTAGTTACGGTTTTTTTTTATCGTAGGTAAAATCATCCAATGACAAATCCCGCCCTTGGGTGGGGCGGGAAATAGTGTCAGACTTTTACTGACTAAAAACCTACCCTTCCATTAATTGCCTTTGTCCCGGGGCCCGTGGAAGTTAGTTACGGTGCGGTTTCACCGTATAGACAATCGAGTTGTCGCTAGCGAGTCCGTACGACTCATGGTACGAGTTTAATATTAAACTATTTGATGCGCGTTTATTCGATATCGACCACGGTAAGATGGTGTCGTTTTTCGATGGTAACTCATAGTAAGGGTACAGATGTCACCACTGTGCGGGCCGCCTGGAGAATACGGTGGGGGTGTGCCTCGCTCAAGTGAAGCACCACCGCGTCCTCTTGCACTGGTCTCCGGTGTTGACGGTGGCGGTGGTGGTGATGATCTTGTGGTGGTCGCCTCCTTCTGCGACGCTGTAATACTAGCGAAGGCGAAAACCGTACGCGTGAGGAAATAGACGTACTCACGCCTCACCTGCCGTAACCCCGACTACCGGCCACGGTGGTGCGGGTTTGCGGACGACGAGTTTCGGGTACACTAGGGATTAGGGCGCGTTGTGCTCCACGCGTGCTTCAAAAAGCGGTCCGCAAAACTGTAGGGGCCCAGCTGGGCCGACGCTCGATAGAGCCACAGGGAATTTCTAAAAAGTTGTCCATGGCCATATAACGCAAAGGGCAAATGATTATCAACCTAAAAAAAAACTCCAACGATTTTTTTAAATATTTTATGTGTAGATTATAATATAGATGAATATTATAATAATACAGCAATAATACAGAATAAAATTGTGGAAATGTAAATTGCAACGTATTTGTCCGGTATTTTATATATACAAATTATTCAGGCACTCAGATGATTAAATTGCACAAAATATTCTGCACTGCAAATTGAATGGATAACTTTAAAAGCGGATGCATTATTATTGAAATGCAGAGTATTTTTACAAAACATCTGGAATTCTGTTTTTATTTTTATACATACTGTAAATAAGTGCAATGTAACAAAGTTTTGAAGGCCATTTTTAATGGAAACTAGTATTTACCTACGGCTTCGGTTGTGTTTGTTTAGAATTTTTCTATTTCTGATTTTGACATTTGATTCGAAAGACACGTAGAACCATCTATTGTCCTAAAACTTCCTTTTTTCTGGATAAAGATACCACATGCCCTTTTCTGTACTTTTGATAACTTACGTAGCAAAATCTGCTGAACATATGCAAATTGTCCTGGTCCAGGTGTTCATCATTCCAATGTAAATCATTGGAATGATGAACACCTGGACCAGCCGTGAAAAGGTAACAAACAAACAGGCATATTTTTGGATTTACCTATACTCATTATATTAGGCGCAGCGTTTTCCCATTGTTGATTACCATGTTCAAAATTGGCTACTGTATAGATTTTAGGTATTTTAAAAATAGGTAGGTACTCGTATTTCTTTCATAGGTAGGCATATAATAGGTAGGCCTGCAATTCTAATGAATTCATTTTAAGACATACATTAAAAGTATTATTATTTATTATCTCATTAATTTTAAAATACATATGTATAAACATTTTTTTTTAATATTTTATTTATAAGTAGTAAATTTATATATATATAAAAAAAAAAAAACAGTAATCAATCGGTATCGGGAACAAGGCCCAAGCTATCGACAATCTGGGCTCCAGAGAAAAGAACGTCTCCTAACAATGCGAGCGGTGTCCTAAAGTAGCATAGCATCAGCCTTATAATGTTCCCACTGCTGGGATTCCGGCCTCTTCCCTAGGAGAGGGAATGCGCCGTAATCCACCACGCGGGCCCAGTGCGGATTAGCAGATGTCACATTTCTTCGAATTTTTGGTTCTAGGACATGCCGGTTTCCTCACGATGTTTTCTTTCACCGTTATGAGAGCAGTGGTGATGAAATAAATTTCACTTAGTAATGCGCCTGGCTGGGTTTGAACCTGCGACCTACAACTCGTAAGTCTGGGCCGTTACCACTCGGTCCCTGCTCTCAGAAGTACCACTTTCTGAATCAAGCACTTGATCCAGCCGCCTAGTAAGACCCTTATTTATTCAATATTTAACAGCTTTGGCATTTTAATAGCCTAAATCTCTCATAGGATCTTAGTTCCTCACAATTCAAGCATCCAAAAATACACTTACAAAGATTATAAGATTAAAGAAAACTCCTTAGTCGATCCGTGTTCAATCTGACCATTAATTGATCTTCACATTAAAATTCCATTAGGCACAATAATATTAACAAAAGCTGACTTTGTCGACTTTGTTGACTTCTTAGTTGAAAGTATTTGCTTGACTTATTTTAAAGGTCTCAGTAAAGTTAATTGCTTGGAAAATTTCCGAGAGATAGTTCAATAAAATACTCTAAGAGCCAATGAAACTAATACGCCCCCTGTCAGATGCCAGTTAGTTTTGACGTTTAATTTTTTTTATTTAGGAACCCCCGTTTAAAGGTGAGTAATTTTGACTTGTCTGTTGGTCTAGTGGTTAGTGGACCTGACTGCTATCCCAGAGGTTGTGGGTTTGATTCCCACACAGGACAAATGTTTGTGTGATGAGCACAATCATTTGTTCTGTGTCTGGGTATAATTTATCTATAATATGCATGTATTTAGAAATATATAAGTGTGTTAATCAGTTGTGTAGTACTGATAACACAAGCTCTGGGTTCTCTTAGCTTTGGGACTAGACGGCGTTGTGTGATAGTTGTTTGGAATGTTATATTATATTATATTATTATATTATCCAATGACTTTTTCCACTCTTGAGTGGAACGGGCCCTCCCGTTCCACTCAAGAATGGAAAAAGTCATTAATCTAATAATAAAATTAAATCAAAAATTCATGTCAGACTTTTACTGAACAAATTAAATAGGCCCATTACTTCTCGACATACATCTGTAAAGCCACAATATTAGGCAGTCTGCTCGACCGGCCACAACACTAAGGCCGAGTTTACAGAGACGCGGCGCGTTGGGCTTTCGTCGTACATTGCAGCAGCGGGCTACGTCATCGCGTCTCTGTAAACACGGCCTAAGTATGCTGTTGCTACTACCGCAGACGCGACGGCGATGCGGCCGGCCCTCTTACGTAGGAAGGCATGAAAGTCATCAATACCCGCATCAGTCAAAATGCTAGATGCACTACAGGTTTGTGGCAACCGCATCAGCATCCTAAACGCGTTGTTATATAGAACGCACAGCGAAAATATATTACCATAAATATTTTTTCTGTGAAGACGACATACTCGTAACATACAACTACGAGTATAAACTAAAATAGGTACTGAGAAGTCCAATTATTCTGTTACTTATAAATTTCTTTTACTGTGGGATATTGTACCCTACATTTTATATAGGGTTGTACTGATACTTATACACGTCATTGAAGTCTTTATAACAAACAGCTTTTACTATGGGACAAAACCTGAAATCGTGAAAAAATCTACTGATCAGTACATTTATGTTCGCCTAACTGGTCAAAATGTACTGAATTTGCTGATTTTTTTCGCCCCATTAGTTTTGTATGTCCGTTGATAAGGCATTTAGACAGTTTCTCTTTTTATATACCTATGTAGATTATGTAAGAGGTCGTTACTAAACATACGCCTGTTGATGAATAGTTATTGGAGATGACAACTAACTACACACTGACATAACATAACAGCATTGTTTTCGACACGTCTCAATTACCACATGATGTTGTGTCCTTGGAACAACAAGATCGTTTGAGCTTTTAGATCTAGCTCAAGATTATAATGTATTGTTTCCACTTCTGCCTCAACATATAATTTGTGAAATACATAGACCAGTGGTTCCCAAACTTTTAGATGACTTTTAGACTCGCAACCACGTCTTTCATTATCTAGATGAACGCGATTTCAACTACGTTATAATACGCGAAATATAAGTTGAACCCAAATGGTGATCGACCTTGAATGCGCAGTTACAGAATTTTTGGTCTCAATCCAGGTGCTGAAACCTGCGAAATTCTTCAGCGCTTTTGCTAAGTACTTTTTTTTTGTCAAGTAGCTTTAGAAAAAATAATTTACGTTATTGGTATCCCGTCTGTAAACAGATTTTTAATTATATGTATCACAAATTGTTGCTGTTTTGTTTTCAAGGGGTTTTGTGGAAATAGCACTTATTATTTCTTAGAAAATCCCCAGCATAGGGGATACGATCCCCTATGTGGAACATTGAGTGCTGTGTAGCCACCTAGGGGACTGGTTTAAGGGACAGTAGTGGAACGAGTGCAAAGTACGGGTCGCGACCCACTGGAGAGTAGCCATTGAACATGTGTGCCCTTGAAAAATAGGATGACAGGTCGAGAGACAAGCCCACGGTAACAGTCATGTGACCACTTACGTTGACAGGCGTCAATCAGACAGAAACTCGAAGCTATGAAAGTCGCTGTCCAGTGTACAGACAACTTTGGGAACCATTTACAAAGACTATAATTTAAAGGGCAAGTTTAGACAGTGAATGGTGATACATAATGTGCAAGATTATTATATTATACAGGCCTACTGAACAAAAATAGGAAAACAAAATAAGTCTTCCTAACGTTTTTGGACTGAGTGAGTGACTGAGTCCTCACTCCGTCCTATAATGTTCCCACTAGGTACTCCAAGCCTCTTCTCTAGGATAGAGAATGGGCTGTCACATGCTATTGTTTTTTTTTTTATTCAAGGACATGGTGGTATCCTCATGACGTTTTCTTTAACCGTTTTGAAAGCTTGCACTCCCGTAATTAAACTTTTATTGGTCTTAAACTCCGCCGTTTCTAAAGCAAAGTGAATTATTATAACTTTAGTGCCGTAAGTCGTTGTTTTTATACTTTTCTTTTTTTTGAAAAAAAATCTACTGCCATCCGACAATAATAATATTTTATTCCTTTTTTAAGTTCGTTTTTTTAGGGTTCCATACCTCAAAAGAAAAAACGGAACCCTTATAGGATCACTTTGCTGTCCGTCTGCCTGTCTGTCTGTCAAGACCCTTTAACTCGGGAACACGTGGAAGTATCGAGTTGAAATTAAAACCATATACTCAAGTCTGCGGTCCCTTTAAGCTGTGAAAAAATCAAACTTCTAAGTTAATAAAAAATAAAGGATACGATATGTTTCGACACTTTCATGGCATGGCATGAAGCAAGGTCTTATAGAACAAGTATAAGAATAAATCAGAAAACTGTTTTGTAATTATGTCAAAAAAATAAACTTTTTTGGATTCGGAAAAATCGTTAAGACTCGATTTGGCCATCGAACTATATACTATAAGTTAATAGTCAGTTTCAGAATTTTACTAACTAAAACCCACCTGGTTTCCAGCAGTTGCCCTTTGCTGAAAACCCACCTGTGTCTACAGTTGCCCTTTGCGCACCACGATTTCGCTTTCAGAATTTCCCTGTGAATTATTGATACTCAATCACAAACTTCACATCTAAAGTTAATCCAATTTATTTCATTACTTCCCAAGAGAACGCCGGCGTCAGCACACCTATTGTCTTTCTATTGTGTCTCTAATTACGCTATTCAAAAGGTTAAGTGAGATCATCGCGAAGGCTTCCCGAAAAATATTCCGATTCCTCTCCAAGAATAACTTGTTTAAGAAAATAATCGTAATAATATTTCCTTCTACGCAATTCTAGGAGTATTGTTGCCGCTATGTCATAACTTAAGTGACTGCTCCGAAGTTTATAGCTATAAGGCGTTACAAACGGCCGCGTAGATCATGATTTTACTCGCTATAATAAAAATTAATATTAGTTTTAGCTAGACGCAAAAACGATTACATATGGCTTCGAAACGTAGTCACTCACAATGAGTGTCATCAGAAGGGTTAAAGTCACCCAAAGGGCAATGGAAAGGGCTTTGCTCAGAGTTTCCTTGCGTGATCGAATCAGAAATGAAGATATCCGCAGGAGAACAGGATCACGAAGAATCGCCAAACTTAAGTGTTAATGGGAAGGGCACATTGCTCGCAGAACAGATAGCAGTTGGGGCCGAAAGGATCTGGAGTGACGACCACGTACTGGAAAACGCAGTATTGGAAGGCTACCTACAAGGTGGACCGATGATCTGGCAAGGGTTGTGGGAATCTGATGGATGCGAGATGCACGGGACCGTTCATTGTGGTGATACTTGGGGGAGATTTATGCTACGGTCGCGTCCTGGCGTCAAATCGGATATTAGCCACAGAGTACTTTTATATTAAAACCTTTAAAGTCTTTTACTTTTTTATTTCATCACCACAGCTCTCAAAACGGTGAAAGAAACATCGTGAGGAAACCGGCATGTCCTAGAACCAAAAATTCGAAGACATGTGACATCCACCAACCCGCACTGGGCCCGCGTGGTGGATTACGGCCCATTCCCTCTCTTAGAGAGGAGGCCTGTGTCCCAGCAGTGGGAACATTAAAAGGCTGATGATGATGACTTTTATATTAGCGTATATGCAAATTACCACAGATAATTATGTAATCAGTTGCACCATAGATGTAGTAAAAAATCTATGAGATGCACATAACGTGGTATGGGCGCGCCATAGTGTTGTCACTTTATTTATTTCTCCTTATTTTTATTTTATTTATTTAAAACTCGAGCCACTACGCTATATGCGCATAGTCAGTTCTTTTTGGCATGCTAGGCTTCTTTTGGCTGACGTTATATCATGTGCACATGAACCTTAACTACCAAAACTTAGAGGAGTATCTGCCATTTGGTAGATACTCCTCCAAGCTCTGGTCATCATACTCAGACCATGAACAGCACGAGTAACGAGTATTCAGAAGCCTTGAGTCAATCAGGTGCAATTGCAGGGACATATAATGTGGCTGCACATATTGTATGCATACTTTTCTTACATCAATTAGCAAATATACTAGGTGGTGTTGAAGACGCATGCTTAAAATTCCATGCACCAAACCAATGTTTCTATCCTGAAAAAACTTAATAGGTGAGACAGAAAGAAAAGAAAGAAAAAATATTTATTTGGTGACAGTCACCAGGATAACACACTTAAATATTCGTAAGATAAATAAATAAAAACTGCAACACTATGTGTGCCTCACGGCTGCGCCAAAAAAGATTCATTTATCCAAAAGAAATACGAATCTCCAAGTTCTTTTGACATATCACACGTAGCGAGATGCAACGATGGGTGGTGCAAGTGAAAGTCGAAGACAAAAGGTCCTGTGAGCACTCTTCAATACGATGGAAGGACTTCATCAAATCTGCCAAGCCGCGAAACACTAAGCTGCATGAAGTCGTATTTTAAGAAAAACGCTAGCTCGACACTCTATCAAGACATGATCACGACCGCTCTGTCAAGACTGCACGACTCAGAAGACATCTATATGTAACTAAGTAAAATACTGATATTCAGTTGCATTTTCATTCAGATCATTAGACCTGTTTTTTAGGGTGGGAAATCATCTAATGGCTTCTCCCGCCTTAAAGCAGAGCATGTCAGACTTATTCTGACTAAAACCACGCCTGTATCCTTCAGATAGCCTTTGTATTCTAAGGCTACGGGGTTAAGATTTTAGGGTGCTAAACTGTGTCTGATAAATCAATAAACGCAGGCCACTTAAGGCAGTCTTAAGTAAATACATCTTAATCCTATGTTGCACAACTTAAGCTTACCTTATATATAAATATGTATATGCCACTGTACCATCACTGAGCAGTGCTGGCCTTGTGGTAATGGCCTCGATTTACAAGTTGGACGTTCGTAGTTCAAATCCAGCCAGGGGCTTTACTTTGTGTAATTTGTATCATCACCCCTCAAAACGAGATCCTAGCTTAGCTCCCTTGAGGCGGTAAGGCCCCTCTTTGATTCGTGGTCTTTCCAGCCATGGCGTCGTAACCTTCCGCATGGCGCAAGTACTAACCGAACATGGCAAGTTCGGGCCGTACCTGTACAAGATCCGTGCGGAGGTGACGCCCGGGTGTCGTCACTGTGCGGAACGCCCGGTGGACACGGTGGAGCACACGGTAGAGGTTTGCCCCGCTTGGGAAGAGCATCGCCGTGTCCTCGTGAGGGCGATCGGTAGCAATGATCTCTCGCGCCGGGGCTTGGTTCAGGCCATACTCCGGAGCGAGGAGGAGTGGCAGGCAGTCGCCTCCTTCTGCGAAGCAGTAATGCTAGCAAAGGGGGAGGCCGACCGCATCAGGCAACGGCGCTCACGCCGCAGCCGCCGCCGTAATTCCGATCCAAATTTCCGGCCACCGTAGGCGCCGGCTTGCAGACGGTGGGCAATGGGTAGCTCGCTGTCCGTTTGTCCGGTAACAGACCGGACCGAGTCCAAGGCGTTTACGGCGCGCCCTGTTCCCGTGCGCCTCAAGGAGTTGTCAGCAAACCGTAGGGGCCCAGTATGGTCGAGGCCTAGTCTGGGGCTTTGGGGAGGTATGAAAATGCATACCAGGGCCCCGGATCCAAGGCAGGAAAGGAACAGGGTAGGTTTTTAGTCAGTAAAAGTCTGACACTATTTCCTGCCCCACCCAAGGGCGAGATTTGTCATCGGATGATTTTACCTACCATAAAAAAAAAAGCTTAGCTCCTAGGATCAAAAATTCGAAGACGTATGACACCCACCACGCTGCACTGGGCCCACGTCACACTTGGTTTATTACGGTCCATTGTCTCTCTCCTAGAATGGAACAATGACAGAGACAAACGATTGTAGGGTTTGTGTGACCAGCATGATCATTAGTTTTTGAATCTGGCTGTAATTTATCTATAATATGTATGTAGTTAGTATTATAGAAGCATGTTTATCGGTGGTCTATTTATTACTCATTACACTAGCTCTGCTTAGTTTGGGACTAAATGGCGTAGACAACGGAGTTGTGGAATATTATATTATTATTAACTGTGGCGTAACGCTATTGATGTGGTGAAGTTCGGCCAACAAAGCCAACAAAATTGAAAAAACAATGAACCATAATACCACAAACAAAACTGCCAAAAGTTCTTATTCATTCATTACGCTTCCAAACTCAAACTTTTCAGATACAATTCCAATTCCGGTTTGTTATTTTAATTCCCCGACCATAAAACAAAATTATTTATTTCAGGGAGATAGAAGTTTTTAACATCAACTCATTCGGATTACAATACATACACAGATATATAGGGTGACTGGTAAATAATTAGTGAACGATACTTAAACACGTGAATGTAGCCAAACAACTTTTACTATGGGACCAAACCTGAAATCGCGAAAAAAACAACCGAGTTCAGTACATTTTGACCAGGAAGGCGAACATAAATGTACTGACCAGCAGATATATTTTCGCGATTTCAGGTTTTTTTTTTTTTAGTTATAGGTTCGCGCTTGACCGCTATCTCACCTGATGGAAAGCGACGATACGGTCGACGATGGATCGCGCTTACCTAGAAGAAACCTATTCACTCTTGACTTAAAGATTCCCGGGTTGTAGCCATCAGGAAACACAGACTCCGGCAGCTAATTCCACTCCTTAGCTGTACGCATAATGAAAGTGTTCCCAAAACGCTTAGTTAAACGCTTTATTTTTTAATTTTATCTTTATAAATCGATAGTGTTTCATGTACCGAATCGATCCTCCACAGGATTAAAACGACCAAAATTTAACGATGTATATGAGATTTATACATATGTACGTATAGTATATTAATGCCCTATCAAAATTGATTACAAAGTAATTAATCTTTTTCTAGTAAGCCTCAAAGGATTGCCACAAAAAACCTTTTATACTTTTAGCCGTCAGTCAAAATACATCTAACTTTTGTTTTAGGGTTGCGTACGCAAAGGGCAAAAACGGGGCCTTATTGCAAAGATAACGCCGTCCGTCTATCTGTAACCAGGCTGTATCTTATGAATCTATAGCTAGCCGATTAAAATTAGTTATTAACATAACTAGCTGTCGCCAGCGTCTTCGCCTGCGGGATATAAAAAAAAAAAACAAAACGATGTGCGAGATAATAAAGAGTACGCACATTACTTTGTGTAATTTATTTCATCACCACTGCTCTCAAAACGGTGAAAGAAAATATCGTGAGGAAACTGGCATGTCCTAGAACCAAAAATTCGAAGACGTGACATTCCGCAATTCGCACTGGGCCCGCGTGATGGATTACGGCCTTGAGAGGAGGTCTGAGTCCCAACAGTGGAAACATTAAAAGGTTGATAATGCTAATAAAAAAATTCTATTCCAGAACATGGCCTATCTGTGTGCCAAACATAGAAATCCTCTTAGCCGATCTAGCATCAAGAAGTAAAAAATATACACACTCATAAACTTCTGCGTATAGAATAGTAGTGTGATAATTATCTGCTGCTAATAAACAAGAAAATATTGGTGCCATTGGATGATTTTACATACCAAAAAAAAAAAAAAAAAAGTGATCGAAAGTAGGCAACTTTTAATCAGTTTTTAATATAGTAGGATACCTAGGACTATGTGCTATTGTATACAGGGTGTATCCGACAGCGTACCACAAACGAATGCCGTGGATCCAGTACATGATTCTGGACCCCCCAGTGGTGGAATTTTTCATCGTTTTTTTCTTAATTGAAAAAAAAAGCAAAAAAATCAAATTGTATAAATCCGTTATTAAATATAATTTCAGTAAAAATAATTAATTAATTAAAAAGTGATAGGGGTTGATAAAATCGTTATTTTAATCAACCCCAACAGCATTTTTAATTTTAGAAGTAATTCATTCCTTTTTTTTCATTAAAAATATTACAATAACGACTTTATACCGTTAAAAAAAAACGTACTTACTTTTTTTAATTATGAAAAAACCGATGAAAAGTTCCACCACTGGGGTCCAGAATTATGTACTGGATCCATGGTATTCGTTTGTGGTACGCTGTCAGATACACTTTGTCAGATTTACCCGTGTACCAATTTAATTCAAATCCGTTCAGCAGTTTCAATGCGAAGGAGCAACAACTGATGCAACCAGTGATGCACTCGTTGATGGTGAGGCGCACTATTTTACTATGAGCCTAGTCACACTAACCTTGATGACACCCAAATTATAATCGGACGGAAACAACGCAGCAGGTAAGCGCGCTCCATCGTCGACCGCATCGTCACTTTCCATCAAGTGAGATAGCGGTCAAGCGCGAACTTATCAACAATAAAAAAAAAAACAACGAAGCAAAATGCTCAGTTCAGACCGAAGAGGTTTCAACAACGTAAAGGTAGATTACTGGCCGTACGTTGGTAGAAATGAGACGGTGAAATCAAGTCATGCGATTCCCGCCCACACTCTCCAATATATTTGTAATATAGGGACAGAAAATTTGTAAGATTTGTCTGCTACAAAACAGGCGAACTTCTGAATAAACAAACGCCCAAATTAAACGTTGCTAACGCAATGGATGTTATGTTAGTGTGAAAATGAAAATCATTGATTGTGCCTAATGACGCAAGGCAATTAGGGTTGTAGGCAAATTTACGTCATGCTGAGTGCCGGATATATACAGTCTCTGTAATATCCTCAACATAATTGGCATAACGACCAGTTCTGGAGAAAAGTAATACGATATTATACAACATGTAATATAGATTCTTGACGTATAAAAGTGTTTTCCAAGCTTTTATTTAGTTTCACCTGACCAATGTTTGTCTGTGATCAAATCGAAAATTGCCGAAACTTCCCGATTACCGATTGAGCTGAAATTTTGCATGCATATTTAAATCAGATATCAATGCAAAATTATTATGACGTGGAGCTGATCTAATGATGGAACCGGGAGGTGGCCATAGAAACTCGGTAATTAAACGACATAACCCCATTCGTGTTGACGCGTATTTTGGTGCTACATGGTAACCAGGGTCTTATGATGGAACTGGAAGACAGCCATAGAAACTCGGCAATAAGCACAATAAGATATATCGTGTTTGGACTTGTTGGAATGGTCTTGATGTGTATAAATTTTATAGGTTTAGACCGCGCTACAAAAGGTTACTAAAGGTTGAAAAACGATGTTTTCATTAAAAACTTTTTATAACCTACTAGCTGATCCGGCAAACTTCGTACCGCCTAATGAGGATAACGCCATCTATGGGTATTACCAGAACCAGCATAATTCTTATCAAAATGACATTTTAATAAGAGATGGCGTTATATTCGAAAATTTGAACGTGAATTTTATCATCTTTTGTCACCGTTTAAACCTTCCCTGGAGTATCACGAATATTTCAAGACCAAAATTAGCCAAATCTAACTAGATTTTTACTATACATTATTATTGTTATCCTAAAAAGTAGAACATCTAATACCTTTTATTGGTGGGTTAAAATCATCAAATGACATCTCACTCCCTTCGGCGGGGAGGGAGATCAGTGTCAGACTTCTTTGCCTTTCATATCGGGGCCGAACCTTCCTTACAGAAATCGATCCATGGTCCCAGTAGGCTTCGACCCTGCTTCCTTCCCGCGCCTCGAGGAGTTGTTAGCAAACTGTAGAGACCCCAGTTTGCTAACAACTCCTTGAAGCGCGCGGGAACATTACGCGCTGTCGACGACTTGGGCTCGGTCCGGACAGTTACAGGACAGTCCCCAAGCCCGCATCTGCGGTAGCCGGAAATCGGGATTGGAATCCCGGCGGCGGCTGCTGCGTGATCGCCATTGCAGACATGCTAAAAGCTGCGAGAGGGCCCTGATTTTAATTCATTTATTTACCTAGTAATACAGGATTTATAGAGACCTATCATAAGTGCATTTAAGAAAAATTTGAGTGTTGAAGTTATGATTGTAAGTAAATTTTGTAATTAGGGTATATAAGGGGTTGAAGTATTCCAGTTACATATTGTATATTCTAGCTACTGTGAGACAATGAGACGGGGTCGTAACAGACCCAGAAGGTGGTAAGACAGAACTGGACAGATTTCGTCAGAACTTGAAGGAACGTGGCTTCTCGAAAGATGAAAAGAGTGAGAGACCTATGCCTACGAGTGAGAGAGGACAGGCTATCAAAAAAAAAGTACTGTAAGTAGATTAGTTGCAGACTCTTGGGTAAAACCCGGAGAGTTGCCCCAGGGGTATAGTTAGCTTGATTACAATTACTCTAGTTTCGCAAATGAAACACATGTCATTTTTTTTTGTCTATCCATAGACTCTGCAATTACAACTAAGTTGACCGTGTTACATGTCTCTGTGCGATTTTATGGGACGTCTAGATGCGATCAAAGTTTTTGCAGGATTGTCCCCTTTCTCAACGGGGCATCTATCCTAAATGTAATTTACATGGATTAGACAACTATCCCCTATATGGGATAGTTGTACCAATATTTAGAGGTTGGCAAAAATCTTTTTGATAACAAACCAAAGTAAATACCTACTCATTTTACAAATAATGAATTTTGCTTTTTGTACAAAGAGATATAAAGTAATTTGAAAAAGTGGGGCAACTACCCTGGTTTTACCTTATACAGAATCCTACCCAACGGCTCCTAGATCCTATATCGTTTAATGTCAAACGATGCGGTTAATTACAAGGAGGCCTGAACCCCAGCAGTGGGAACAATATAAAGCTGATTATGATGTATGATGCGATTAGTAATTGATAATTAATTTAACCAATTCAATCAATGCAACTAACGCACGACTGTCCATTTCACACATGAATTTAGTTATAATTATCGCTTAAGCAATCATGTTTAATGTTTCCTAGGCACTGTAATACATTTTTTTATCAAATCAAATATTTTATTTTAAACTGTAATTATATGTAATCTGTTCAGTTTAATATAATTTGATTTTATTCATGGTATGCTAAAACACGCGTCATTTAATGCAGATGGGTCTTTAGAATCGGGACCGTTCAGAACGGGGACTCTGAATGCTCACCGAGCGATTCCAGGCCTGTCTGTGATCACGTGCTGCTGAGCATATTGAGGCTCAGAAGAAACCTATACAGGGCTGTTCCCAAACAGGCTATGGGCATAGGTTCCAGAGTAGTATTTTAAGAAGTAACAGTGCCTATTCCAGTGATTTTAATGGAGTAAAAATATCACACTCACTGGCCTCCAAAAGTCGAGGTGCCTTATGAAAGTTTCCTCCATTTTGATACCCATGATCTTTAGGAATCGGCCATTTTGAATTTAGAATAACGTCACTGAGTGACTTAGCTTAGCCATACATTGTCATTAGGCGACTAATAAAGAAATATGGAAACGATATGTCACGGTGATCCCAAACAAATTGGGATATGGGTCATTTCGAATGAAACATGACTGAGAAGAAGTCAATGACACGCAAGTAGAAAGTGAAGAAATTAGAGACTATTGAAACTTGTTGATGCATGTCTAAAATAATTTCAGTTTATCTACTAGGCCAGAGACGGCAACTAATGGCAAGCATGCCAATGGTGTTACGCGGCATAATAATTTGAGGACGCCAATTTAATATAAATTGTTTAGCATCTAGGTAATTTGATACAGCAGAACTGGACAGTTATCACACTTCTCATTTCTTAAGTATTTAAATAATTAATAAAAGACTGTAAACATTACGATATTTTTTTCCGGTGGGAATAATATCCAATGCTCACCCTTGGGCTGGGCGGGAGATAGTGTTAGACTTTTACTGACTAAAAACCCACCCCCGTCCGGTAACCGACCGGACCGAGCCCGAGTCGTCAACGGCGCGTTCTGTTCCCGCGCGCCTCAAGGAGGTGTCGCAAACCGCAGAGGCCCAGCCTGCTAGCTGCAGGCAGGCAGGGTCGAAGCCTGCTGGGGTCAAGGGCCGTTTTCTGAGAGGAAGGCTCAGCCCCGGCACTATAGGCAACGAAGGAACGGGGTAGGTTTTTAGTCAGTAAGAGTCTGACACTACTTCCCGCTCCGCCCAAGGGCGGGATTTGTCATTGGATGATTTTACCTACCATAAAAAAAAAACTCCTTTTCCGCTGAACCTTTCTTTCAGAAATCGATCTTTGGCCCAGAAGGCTTCGACCCTACTGGGCTCCTACGGTTTGCTGATAACTCCTTGAGGCGTGCGTGGAACACTACGCGCCGTCGGACGGCGAGCTGCCCATAGCTCTCTGTTCGCAATTCCGCGATACATCACGATATACGAATTTCGAGTTGAAAATTGAGAGTTAATGTCATTTAGTTTAATTTTTTATCCGTTAAATAACAAAGTTAAAATTCTTTAACGGCGCGTCATGACCACATTTTGTTTTTCTTATTTTTAGTGGCACATCCTCCAATAAAGTTTCGTTATTCCTGGACTAGGGGTAACTGTTCCAAAACTCATTTGCAAGATTTATCCTAAATAAACATACGAACAGTAGGTACAAGTTAAATTAAAGTTTGTAAAAAGGGTAATAATAGGGAAAAGGGTAATAATGGAAAAAAGGGTAATAACAGTAATAAATACTGGCAGTGGACTTAATCATGAAGAAAAAAGTAAAAGCAACAAGCTACTTCAAGCAATTTGTAGTAATGAGTGGATGACCCTGGAGACGAAACAGGTTGACAATCTTAACTAAAGCAAAAAGTATTTAATTACATTAATTAATGAAATACTAAGAAGTGAATCTTTTGGTAATTCTTATTTCTCACATCATTGGTTTTCAAAGTCACTGTAAAGCTGATGAGATTTTCAAAGTGATGTGAGATATCTACATCGATACTGATATAATACGAGTAATTTGCATTTTTGTGTGTAATGAATTAAATTTAAAAACTATAGGATCGCTTTTAAAATTTCTTTCACCCATTATAATATACTTTATTACTGAGTGATATAGGGATGCGAGTGAGGCCACCGGTGGACCTAGAAAGCTTATTTTTCCACGGGTGTTTTTTTAAGACTTAGGCGAGGAATAAGAACGGTTTTTCGAGAAATATAGAATTCTATTCATATGACAGCAAAATTTTAAGAACTTGTTAGACTACTTTGTTAGAGTAACATTAGTATATTATCTAAGTATAATCAGCCTTATAATGTTCCTGATGAAAATCTTGGTATTTTGTAAAAATCTTGGTATGAGTGTTGAACACTGTATGAACGATTTTACTAAGAATGATGATAATGATTTTACTAAGAATCATTTGAGCAAAATTATCAAGGTTTTTGGAACCAATTGCTGGTTTGTTGTGAAAGATACAGATGAAAATATAAAAAATAGCAAATATTACCCAATTTTGTACAGTTAATGGTTTTTTTAGACAGTTTTTTCTTAAAAAAAAACTGACGTGCTAGATTTATATTATATTCCATTTCAAGGACAACACTCAAGTAAACTAGTGTTTTTTGTTTTATTGAAAAAAAAAAATATTATTATACTCCACAACTAAAGTTTTTGTTTTACAAGTTTACAGTAATGGTTATAGTCTACAGGTATAGCTACTACCTGTAGACTATAACCATTACAGCTGTAGGGTCTCAAACATAAGCAGCATAGCAATTTTTCCGACAGCCTGTATACAGCTTAAAGCATAGCTTAGGTATGCTGTAAGCAGAATAAAAGCGCCTGGCATATTACTACCTATATCTTTTCAAAACTTGTTAAGTTTTCGAAACAATCTTTTCAATTAAATATAAATCGTATTTTAAGAAATAGTATAAAAAAATACCTAAGGATATTTTTTTTTAGTCTACAATTAGGATAAACCATTGTTTTAAAAAAAACTAGCCTACCTGTTGCCATTATTGATATCGAGCAAAAAAAGTCGCGTTTGTTGTATGGGAGCAGCCCCCCCCCCCTCAATATTTATTTTATTTTGTTTTTAGTATTTTCTGTTATAGCGACAACAGAAATTCATAATTTGTGAAAATTTTAACTGTCTAGCTATCGCGGCTCTTGACATACAGCTTGGCGACCGACAGACGGAGAGACGGACAGACAACAAAGTCTTAGCAATAGAGACCCTAAAAACACTACATGAGTGAATTATAATAGAATAATGCTTGAATTATGATTCTTGAATTATGATTCTAACTTATTTTTTAAATTTGGGTGACTGTGCATTATTCCAGTCACATGTTTTATATACGAGGGAAAGTTTCTATCAAGAGATTTATTAGCTACAGTATGAATATTTTTTATAATAACAATTTATTAATACAATATGTTATCGTAAATGTTTTAATATAGCAGATAACTTGACGGTTAACATTGTTTTACAACAGATTGGAAAGCTTTATCTCATCTACAAGTATGTTGAAGTCAGCTCCAGTTTGCAAAGCCTTGAGCACAGACGTAGGGTAGCCAGCCTTTCAGTATTTTACAGGATGCATTTTGGAGTGAGCGCGGGAATTGCGTGACTTGATTCCGCCATCTACTTTCTACCATCCGACAACCCGACGTACGGCGAGTATCACCCTTAAGTTGTTGAAACTTCTACGGTCCGAACTAAGCGTTTTGCCTCGTCGTTTATACCATTTACATCGAAGGACTGGAACAATTTTCCTGCTGCGGTCTTCTCGTCCGATTATAATTTAGGTGTCTTCAAGGCTATTACAGTTAATAGGCTCTTAATAAACTAGTGCGCCTCGCCATCAACAATTTCATCACTGCTTACCATCAGATGGGATCGCAGTCAAGCACTAGTTTATATCAATTCTAAAAAAAAACTAAAAGTTTAATCCTTTCACATGGGATACCTAGATTTAGTCTATCTGGCCTCCATAACCCAGTATATAATTGGGTAACGCGACACCCTTTGGTAAGATAAGTGTCAGAATTCCTGAAGACTTCCGACTGTTCGTGCCTACCTTATATTTAAAAAAGAACATTAAAATTCACATTACAATATCGATTCGATTATTTATATGCATGTAAGGCAAAAGTGCACTTTCTCAAGAAAGTTTGATGTCGTAATTTTTTGCTAATGAAAAAAAATAATACTCGTAAATAATTCATAAAACATTTTTAACCAATGTTTTTTTTATTATTCTTTAATCAATAATCAATAAATCTGAAATCAAAACTAAGCGCTGTGTGTAATAAAAAATAATAATATTTATTTATTGAAACTTTAAGCGCTAGTAAAAAACACTGTACAAAGGACTTAGGCATTTAGGCTCGCCTTATTTTTTTTTATGGTAGATTGTTACTCAAACATATTTGACGACGTAATAAAAAAAAAATAGACGATTTTTTTTTTAAATGAGAATTGAAAAGAGAGAAGAGATGAGAATTATCCCTCTGATCTTCACAACCCAATTACAGAGTTGGTAACTCGATATTGGTAACGAGGCAAGACTCGTATCGTATATCAAAATTTCGTGACTAATACGGGTAGTCATAGATGACACATACCGAGAAGCTGCTAGCTCGGTATGTAATGAAACTTATTATCTACTAGCGTTCCCAGCAGACGACCTGTTCGTCATTTTATCAGAAAAAAAAAATAAACACCCGATTTAATCTGTCATTTTATCAGAAAAAAAAAAATAAACACCCGATTGCAGCGCCACTTACTGGGTTCAATTGTATTTTCAAACCGTCCAGGGACCCACTCAAATACACACACAAAATTGCCTTCAAATTAGTTTAGGCGTTTAATAGTAGTTAGGTGACAAAAACACTTACAGAAAAATTACATATTTAAAGATTATATAATTGCTTTTTTTAAGTATGGCTTATTATGAGTTATAAACACTTTAGGCTACAAAAATCAATGATGATTGCGCTTTAAACACATAATAATATGTACGTAATGAAATGAATTTCCGTCATTACAATTACATAATTATGTCTACAATGTTTTCATGTACAAACTTACCTAAAATAAGTAAAACTAAATTCAACAAGTACCTTTATTCCTAGTTCATTTCTTTAATTGATTGATTAGTATTAAAACCTTAGGAAGCTTAGGATCAAATAACCTAAACCTTATTATTATCTACTTAATTACATAACATTACTATTTAACTATAGTAGGTACATATCCGTAGTTAATGCAACAAGGAATTCTCTTCACTCAACCTTTGGGTTAACAAAGACTACACTGAGGTATATGCACAATAAATAAATAATATGATAAAGTTATTTGAAATAGAATGATGAATTAATTCATCATCAAATAATAAAATGTGCATCATTATCAAAAATAACTTAATATTCACTCAATTCAAAAACTTTTCCTGACGTTCCAAATTTAAAACTATTAAAAGTCAACATCCACTTACCTTTAGCAAAAAAAAAAAACGCACTAAAAAAAGAACACTGTTTTTAAAACAAGATCTACGTTATACCATAAACAAAATCACTAGAGTTTATTACTGACACCATTGTTTATATGTTGCGTTCATATAAAGCCAAGCGTCCGTTGGCTTGGATACAGTCGTTGTGTTCGCGCGCCGGCAACCAACTGAGATTCCTTCTACATTCTCCCCGATTCTATGGTGATATTATTGATAACTGGGATATTTTATTGAGTGTTTTTATTATGCATTACCTTGGGTATGAACTACTTACATAATGTGTGCAGTGTGAGTGAATTAGTAGATCTATTTTTGGAAATACTTTATTTAAGATTTCAACTGCGATAAATTGGAACGTCTTCGGTTTGTTTTTTTTTTTTAGTTTAGTTTACGATTTATATTATAATTATCTAGACTTTTAAAGAAATTTCGTTTTGAATACCATAATTACAGACACAATAAAAAGACAATAGGTGTGCGAACGCCTAACTGTCAAGAACCGAGAGGACACCGGTGTCCGCACACCTACTATTGTGTCTAATTACAGTTATATTATATAGAGGTTAATTATTAAAAATACCTACTGATACTAATATTTCAGTTATAGAATTCGCTGCTCTGAAAATGCTAGTTAAGGGATAAATAATGATTTTATTGATGAAACAATGAATGTAGGTGAGTAATATGATGACTTGAAAGTCAAGAAATTTTCTTTTTTCGGAAAAAACGTGGGACAAACATCTGTCTCTGCTATAAATAAATAGAGTTTTTATATTCAACAGTTACAGCGATACTACGTTCCGGCAGGATCTCATGGTAAAACGGCAACCGAAACTGTCGCAACCCAGTGCTGGGCACGCCATAATTATGGCGATAAGTCCTCTCTCCTCGAGGAGTGGCTGGAAAGACCTCACGGCGACCTCACTTTCCGCATGACGCAGGTTCTCACCGAGCATGGTCAGTTTGGGAAGTTTCTGCACCGGATTCGTGTGGAAGTGACGACCGGGTGTCACTACTATGCCGACCGCCCGGAGGACACTTTAGAGCACACGGTAGAGGTGTGCCCTGTTTGGGAAGAGCACCACCGTGTCCTCGTGAATATAAGTTTTCTAAAAAAATATTGGACGTTATTATTCACGACAACAATAAAATTATGAGACTAAACAGGAAAAAACATCAGTTGACTTATGGTGCGTCCACACTATACAAATTTGGAACAACCTTTTTCATGCATGATGCTTTTGCGGACTTTTTATTACTTTTGACTTTAATTTTTGAGAGTGAACAATTTCCAATAATTGTTATTACCTGAATTGGACTGAACCTTAAGAGGCTAAGTTAAAAAAATTCTAGGGGTTAAGCAGCAAAATAAAAGCTTAATTACTAGCTGTCTCTCGCGGCTTCACCTGCATTATTTCGTAGTTGCCGTTCTGCTCCTATTACTCTTAACGTGACGTTATATCGCATAATATTATAATAGCCTTCCTTGATAAGTAGGCTATGCACATTAAAACATTTTGTAATTAGAATCAGTACTTCTTGATAAGATTGTTTTTTTTTATTAATAATTATTATTTTTTATTGATATTTTTTTTTATTTAACTGTAATAATCAAAACTTAATAGGTATATATACAAATTAAAAATAATAATACGTGTTTGTACATAGTGGGTAGAAAAAGAACTTATTGGGCATCAAAAAATTCATCCACATCGATAGCAATGGGAAAAGTGCCCAGAACGCTGACAGCATTGCCACGTTGGATGGCAATGCTGATTCGTTGACCGAAGAAAAGCCCAGCCCTCTGGTCACGCGAAGAGTCGACCAGCTGTTTGCTGATGTCACGAACAACTCGATGAGCGCTCGGAGCTCATGACCCTAGTGTTTCAACCCCAAACGGCTCAAACATATAACTACCGATAAGGTTATATTTACGCCGTTTGATACTTATTTATTGATTTTTATTTGGTAGTAATGGCTAGCTAAAACGAGTTCAATTAATACGAAGACATTACATTTCAGCAGAAATGGTCACACCACAATCGGGGCGGTACAGGGGTCTTTGAAGAGTGGCTGGAAAGGCGCCACGGTATCTTCACCTTCCAACTCCAACCATTCGGATTAGACCGCCTGACTGTCTATGTATTGTGATTGTCTATGTATTGTATTTGTATTTTTTGTGATGACCGACTAACATAGTTATTTAAGTAATTTGTCTGTACTAACTCACTATGGGCCTTGATGCCTGATAATAAAAGATTTTTTTATTTTTTTTATTACGATAAATTCGGGAGGTTCTTGTTTAGGATTCAGGTGGAAGAAATGCCTGTGTGACTCTTGGTGGCGGTGACCACTCGTGCCGGACTCTGATTCAAGTCATGGTCCGGAGCAAGAAAAAAGGAGACGGCAGCAGCAGTGAGACAAAAAACATCTTCCCGCCTCAGCCACCACAACAGCAGACGCCCCGGACGTCAGCACTCGCAGGGCGATTGATGCAGCGATTGACGCAGACGATGAACAATAGGTGGCTCACTGTCCAGCCGTCTGGTAACCACCGAGCCCAAGTCGTCCATGGCGCGTTATTTTCCACGTGCCCTTCAAGGAATATCAACAAAAACTTGGGGGCCCAAAAAAAGCAGCCAGCAGTGCTGAAAGGTAAACATACCTCGGACTTTTTTACTGCACCGACATTTGTGTGTACTGCTGTTACATAGAAAACATATCTATACTCGTATTTGCGCAAGTTCGTATCGTGTGGACGCACCATTAGCGTAGAGACATAATCGTCCGACTTGGACTAGCATTTAGGGCCGAAACACATAACCGCGTCGCGGCGCCGTGCCGCTAAAACCGGCCGTGCCGCCCGCCGCTCATTTTCGCGTCGCCGCAACGCAACTTTCAGCGTTTATTGTCGTATCCTACAGAGATAGCCAATCCCACGAGATTTTTGAGTGTTTCTCTGCCATGGATCGTAATAACCCTATGCTTATTTGTTACTAATAAAACATTACTCTATTTTAAATAACCGACAAAGATACCGGTTATATCCATTTAATAATGCTATGGTATTCGCGCCGCGGTTCACACCGCAATATTCTGCGTTGCGGCACACGGCACTGACGATTTTAGCGGTGCTGCGCCGCAACGCGGCTATGTGTTTCGGTCCTTAAAGTAAATATTCCGCAAACGTCGTATTATGCAACATGTTATTTTATAACCATGGATCTTTATAGGGTTCCCAGTAATCTATATTTAGTGAATTATTTTCGGCGATCTTTTTAAAACTCACCCTTCACTGCCATAATTGTACTTCTTATGTAAAGCCAAACTTCATCACATTACATTACAAAGATGAAAGTTTCTCTGTATATATTTAGATGAAAGTTTCTCTGTATATATTTGTTTTTTTACTCCTTCACGTTTGAAAGTCTGAACGTGATTGTATAAAATTTGGCACTGGGATAGACCTGAGATAGAATATACGATATTCTTTTTTTTACATAACGCCGTCTAATCCCAAGCAGAACTTGTGTTATGAGATAAATATACTTATATATTTCTAAATACCTATATTATTCCAGAAAAATTACACCCAGACGCAGAACAAATGATCGCGCTCATCACACAAACATTTGTCCTAGCTGGGACTCGAACCCACGACCTTCGGCATAATAGTCAGGGCTACTGATAACTAAACCAACAGGGCAGTCAATTTCGCAAAACTATGTTCCCATCAAATAATTTCCCTATTTTCATGCGCGTGAAGTCACTTTTAGAAACTAGAATAGAATAGAATAGAATTTAACTTTATTGTACACCAAGAAAGTTAATTAATCAATACTAAACTTAAATCTATGGGTACGATGGCGGTCTTGTCGCTAGTATTGTGTAATTTAAAGAACAAGGTCATAAATGGTTTACTATACTATGATTTTTTATTAGACGAAGTAAAGTGACAACTATAACAATGGTTGTTTGACAGTTGGGCATTGTCCACTGCTGTCACTTTACTTCGTCTAATAAAAAATTATAGTATAGTTGCCATTGAGCTAATCGTCTGTCATTACTTTCAGTACAAAGCTTCCTTTACAAGGAAACTTAAAACTCTTTTCACAAGAAAATTAAGTCAAAAGAAAAAAACCTTTAATATTCTATCAGAGTGGGTTTCTGAAATAATTTATTTCGTAATGGAAACAATTTCGATTCGTTCTTAGGTAATAATTTCGTAAGAGATTCAACGAATAATTTAATAACTCACAAAATTCACAAGAAGACACGAGTCGGTTTTTCTTGCTAATGTACTTTTTAATTTAATTTATATGGTATCGATACTTAATTTTATTAAGTTATAAGAGGGAACTTCTCAAAACAAAGGTTTTTTTTCCTTTATTTTTATAAATTTATAGGTTTTAATTATCAACATCTAGTAATCAATATAGAAAAAAATCATAAAATACATAGAA
Organism: Leucania comma; assembly: GCA_958295575.1. NCBI lineage: Eukaryota > Metazoa > Arthropoda > Insecta > Lepidoptera > Noctuidae > Leucania > Leucania comma. The sequence continues at coordinate 10,250,840 of OY282480.1, read as the reverse complement.
AACTTAAATTTAAACCCAACTATAAATACTTTTACACTAAACCTAACTATGTACAGTTCGGGATCAAAAGTGCAGTTGCACTCTAACAATGTTTAACTGTCTAAAATTTCTTTGTAGAAGAATTCCAGTGTTGCTGCAACTAGTTTGTTCAATATTTTAGATTCTATGCTACTAACTAAATGGGTCCATTGACCCTCTTTTACAAAGAAATGTTAAAAAAAAAAAAATACTTTAGTGTCGGTAGAGTATAACTGCACTTTTGAGCCCTGACTGTACATAACAAAAACACAAACAAAATACACTTAGGCGTCAAAGTACTCCTCCACATCGCTGTCATCCGTAAATGTTGCCAGAAGGCTGGCAGCATTGCCACGTTGAATGTTTATTGCTTCTTTGAGCGAAGAAAAAGTCAGCTCTCTGATCACGTAGAGTGTCGATCAGTTGGCGTGAAATTTTCTTAAAAAGGAGACGCGCACTCGGACCCTATGACCCAGGCGTTTCGACCCCAAACGACTCAAAACTGTAATTACCAATAAGGTTACATATGTAAATATATACCTATTGGTATAGCTGTTCGTTAGTCTCACTAAAACTCGAGCATGGCTGGACGGATTTGGCTAATTTTGGTCTTGAAATATTTGTGATAGTTCAGGGAAGGTTTAAACTAAACTAAACTAATAGGATATCGAGGGATATGCCTTGGGGGCGTGGCACGTGGCGCCTCGATCTGGGCAAACGACCCTTATAATCGAACAACGGCTGTACGCTTCATTCATTCGCTTTGCAATTGCGTACAGGGTACTACTGATGCGTAAAAAACCAAAATGCCGAGTTGTGCAGTAATTATATGCAAAAATAGGTCACATATCATCAACCTGAAGACAAATGGCGTATCCTGCCACCGGTATTTAAACAATTAAGTCACTGTTTTATATTTTAAATCAATTTTTAAATATTTCACGAACTCAAGTTCGGAACGACACGAACTAGACCGAACTAGCCCGAATCTTCCCGAACGCTATGACCGCAATGACCGTTCAAGATTTAGAGAGGTGCAATCGAGTGCGTGAGGCTGATTTTATCGATATGCGTATTATTCGCAGTTCAATATATTTTTTTACATTTCTATGAATATTGTCGTATTACATGTATAGTAAGAGTTAAATTAGTTATTGAATGAATGTTGTTTGAACGAAATTAAGGTATTGTTATTTCAATACCCGTGAACTTAAATTGACATTATATCTAAAGATTGAGATGATCAAAAATTATAGTACAATATGATAAGTAGTACGATAAACAAGTATAATTTTATACAGTTATTTATTTTTGGTCAAAAGTTACAATATTTTATGTTCGCTATGCAAAAATATTAAATCATTATTTTTTTAAATCTGTTTTCGTACGCCCTAGTTGTAGTGGAGCTGGACCAGCATTGATCCAAGCATTTTTATCTTGAATATAATTCTCCAACTTATAATAATATAATTTCTATTCCAACTCCTTCTGTTTTCATGCAGTACGACTGTGTAACTCACTTCCAGCAAAGATTTGTGATGAAAAAAATATCTTTTTTTGCGATTCGGAAAAGTCTTTGAGAAATTTTGGAATTGAACCATTTACATAGGTAAATTTATACGGAATCCTTGGTGCGCGAGTCGGATTCACACTTGACCAGTATTTTTTTGTTAGATGTATTTATTTTGAGTAGTTAGTGTGAGTTATTTCATCATAACGAATTCGATCCTGTCAGCATCAACTACCTACAATTTGTTTAAAATGAAAACGAGTTTGCTAGATGACGCTATTTTGATTCCATAGAAATTTATGTTAACGCTAGCGAGTTTGAATACGTGTATAAAATTTACCTAAATGTTTAAACCAACTCTGAATGTAGGTAGTCACATAACATTAAAATCATATAGTTAAGATTAAGTAATATATTGTTAAATAATAACAGCATGATATTTAACAGAGAATGTTCCCTTGAACCGGTAATACGATATAAAAAAACTAATTCCTATTTTATTTTATAATCATTACTCACTTTTCGGATAAGTATATAAAAAAGAAATTATTTTAAAGAAAATTAGACGAAGTAATAATATTACAAGAATATGCTGAAATTAAATATCGATAACAATTATCGACAATCGGTTCGATGCTCTAATTGCCTGCGTGTGCATTGAATGTTTCTGTGCTTACAAGCGAATGCCCCGCCCATTCTATTTATGTGTGCTATTAGAAATTGATTTAGTGTAGCTGCTTTCTTCTTAGTGTGCGTGTACAAATTTTGAGTGTGTGTCGTAAATACACTATTTATGAATGTTGTAATTATTTTGGTGGGAGATAAGCGCTTGCGCAAGGATTTCTTATTACTTTGCAATGAAGGCATATCTCCGGATATCTATGGTTTAAACGGTGAGAAAATATGGAAAAATTTACGAAAAACAAAATCAGTTAGGTACTACATTATTCATAGACTATTAGGTGGTAAGAAGTTCGCCGGGTTAGCTAGTCTAAATAAAATGAATTATCGATTTCATATAAATTAAATTAATTAGCGAATCAAATGAAAAACCGGTTCATGCTTCTTATGAGAGGGAACTTTTCAAAACAATGGGGTTTTTTCCTTTAATTTTTATAAGTACATATTGGTATATATTAAATATATATGTATATTTATTTTTATAATATACTTTTATTTTCTTACATTTTTTTTATGGTAGGTAAAATCGGGGCGGGAGATAAACCTACCCTGCTCCTTTCATTGCCTTCGTTCCAGGGCTTCGGGGTTCATTTTTACATAACCCTTGGCCCCAGTAGGCTTCGACTTTACTGAGTCCCTACAATTTGCTGACAACTATTTGAGGCGCGCGGGAATAGTGCGCGCCGGCAACGACTTGGGCTCGGATTTTCTTAAATAATATTTGAATTTTTTATAGGTATAAAGGTAGGGCGATCTTATTACTGACAGCGATATCTACCAGGCAACCTTAGGATCGACTGTAAAACTTAAAATAAAATAGGGCGTAGCCTGCGGCGTACTGCTAGTAAATTAATTAAGTATTAAATTTTACAAAAAAAAAGTAAAGTAGGCATTTAATATGAAGTGATGTTGGAGCGAGATTTATTCTACAACACTATGTATATGCGAAGCCTGAATATAGTTTGTTCAGAATCAGTAACGTTATATTGTTTCCCAAAAATATTTAAAGAAGGTCACAAGTTGGACAGCACCGGCACTAAGTACAACACTGGTCACTGCAGGTCATTACGAGCATAAAGCGCCAGTGCACATGTATGATGGGTGTAGGAGCAAAACAACTAGTAAGTCGCCCGGATGGCCCGCTGACCACGTGTTTGTGTGAACAGCCAGGTAACATAACAAGCTTATAACTTTGTAATTTTTCATGATACAGTTATGAAATTTATTACTTTCTTTACATAAAAATACTAGACACGTTTTTCGGGTTTCGCATATACTAAAAATAAGGTTGTATATCTTTTAGGCTCCCGTACCAATAAGATAAGCAACGGAATCTTATAAATTGGCCTCCACTATTTGTTCGCCTATCCGTCTGTCAGACATCTCATGAATCATATTGGTAGACCGCAGAAATTTTCAGTGTGTATTTCTATTGCAGCTTATAGTAAACATAAATTATAATTATGACGAGCCCTTGTCACCGCCGGCTTTCCTACTGTTTTGGAACCTCATAGCCTGGCACACGACGATTCTCTTTGTTCTTTCTTTCTTTAGTATGTGACGCTACCTGTGTCAGCACTCTTGCGCCATCCTATTTTTCTAGCTCATCGGGCTGTCCTAGTGTTGCCGCGGCAGCTGCGGAGAACCTCAAGTGGCGGAAATATAACAACCTCGTCGGCAGTTATATTTTTGAGCCGTTTGCTAGGAATAATTGCCTTTATGTATAATATAGTTTTAATTCGTTGAGTGTTTTTGATTTTCTTAATTATAATTTAAAATTAAAAAGGTTGCCCGGTTTATTTTTACATACACGAAATGAAATGTTACGCTCTAAAGGAAAAAGAGAGAAAGATCAGGCACTATACTGAACTGGAGCTGATGCAATGAGACAAATATTAATATTTTTGGTTCACTATGTGTCAAACATGTTTTCTTTCTTTTTCTATATGGTCCGGAACTCTTTATGTGTTCATGTGCGAGGCTGACATGCACTTAGCCAGTATTTTTATTTTATGGCGTTTATTTGGCGTATCGCCAGTAAAATGCACGATACTTGGAAGATAAGTTAAAGAGCCAAAGCTGTGAAATAAGTTAGTCTTGATGAAAATATTTGTCAGTAAATAAACAGAGTTCTTAGGTAACTGAAAATTCCGTGAAAAGTAGGTCAAGAATTTCAAACAGAAAATTTCTGTGTCAGCACTCTTGCGCCATCCTATTTTTCTAGCTCATCGGGCTGTCCTAGTGTTGCCGCGGCAGCTGCGGAGAACCTCAAGTGGCGGAAATATAACAACCTCGTCGGCAGTTATATTTTTGAGCCGTTTGCTAGGAATAATTGCCTTTATGTATAATATAGTTTTAATTCGTTGAGTGTTTTTGATTTTCTTAATTATAATTTAAAATTAAAAAGGTTGCCCGGTTTATTTTTACATACACGAAATGAAATGTTACGCTCTAAAGGAAAAAGAGAGAAAGATCAGGCACTATACTGAACTGGAGCTGATGCAATGAGACAAATATTAATATTTTTGGTTCACTATGTGTCAAACATGTTTTCTTTCTTTTTCTATATGGTCCGGAACTCTTTATGTGTTCATGTGCGAGGCTGACATGCACTTAGCCAGTATTTTTATTTTATGGCGTTTATTTGGCGTATCGCCAGTAAAATGCACGATACTTGGAAGATAAGTTAAAGAGCCAAAGCTGTGAAATAAGTTAGTCTTGATGAAAATATTTGTCAGTAAATAAACAGAGTTCTTAGGTAACTGAAAATTCCGTGAAAAGTAGGTCAAGAATTTCAAACAGAAAATTTCTGTGTCAGCACTCTTGCGCCATCCTATTTTTCTAGCTCATCGGGCTGTCCTAGTGTTGCCGCGGCAGCTGCGGAGAACCTCAAGTGGCGGAAATATAACAACCTCGTCGGCAGTTATATTTTTGAGCCGTTTGCTAGGAATAATTGCCTTTATGTATAATATAGTTTTAATTCGTTGAGTGTTTTTGATTTTCTTAATTATAATTTAAAATTAAAAAGGTTGCCCGGTTTATTTTTACATACACGAAATGAAATGTTACGCTCTAAAGGAAAAAGAGAGAAAGATCAGGCACTATACTGAACTGGAGCTGATGCAATGAGACAAATATTAATATTTTTGGTTCACTATGTGTCAAACATGTTTTCTTTCTTTTTCTATATGGTCCGGAACTCTTTATGTGTTCATGTGCGAGGCTGACATGCACTTAGCCAGTATTTTTATTTTATGGCGTTTATTTGGCGTATCGCCAGTAAAATGCACGATACTTGGAAGATAAGTTAAAGAGCCAAAGCTGTGAAATAAGTTAGTCTTGATGAAAATATTTGTCAGTAAATAAACAGAGTTCTTAGGTAACTGAAAATTCCGTGAAAAGTAGGTCAAGAATTTCAAACAGAAAATTTCTGTGTCAGCACTCTTGCGCCATCCTATTTTTCTAGCTCATCGGGCTGTCCTAGTGTTGCCGCGGCAGCTGCGGAGAACCTCAAGTGGCGGAAATATAACAACCTCGTCGGCAGTTATATTTTTGAGCCGTTTGCTAGGAATAATTGCCTTTATGTATAATATAGTTTTAATTCGTTGAGTGTTTTTGATTTTCTTAATTATAATTTAAAATTAAAAAGGTTGCCCGGTTTATTTTTACATACACGAAATGAAATGTTACGCTCTAAAGGAAAAAGAGAGAAAGATCAGGCACTATACTGAACTGGAGCTGATGCAATGAGACAAATATTAATATTTTTGGTTCACTATGTGTCAAACATGTTTTCTTTCTTTTTCTATATGGTCCGGAACTCTTTATGTGTTCATGTGCGAGGCTGACATGCACTTAGCCAGTATTTTTATTTTATGGCGTTTATTTGGCGTATCGCCAGTAAAATGCACGATACTTGGAAGATAAGTTAAAGAGCCAAAGCTGTGAAATAAGTTAGTCTTGATGAAAATATTTGTCAGTAAATAAACAGAGTTCTTAGGTAACTGAAAATTCCGTGAAAAGTAGGTCAAGAATTTCAAACAGAAAATTTCTGTGTCAGCACTCTTGCGCCATCCTATTTTTCTAGCTCATCGGGCTGTCCTAGTGTTGCCGCGGCAGCTGCGGAGAACCTCAAGTGGCGGAAATATAACAACCTCGTCGGCAGTTATATTTTTGAGCCGTTTGCTAGGAATAATTGCCTTTATGTATAATATAGTTTTAATTCGTTGAGTGTTTTTGATTTTCTTAATTATAATTTAAAATTAAAAAGGTTGCCCGGTTTATTTTTACATACACGAAATGAAATGTTACGCTCTAAAGGAAAAAGAGAGAAAGATCAGGCACTATACTGAACTGGAGCTGATGCAATGAGACAAATATTAATATTTTTGGTTCACTATGTGTCAAACATGTTTTCTTTCTTTTTCTGTATGGTCCGGAACTCTTTATGTGTTCATGTGCGAGGCTGACATGCACTTAGCCAGTATTTTTATTTTATGGCGTTTATTTGGCGTATCGCCAGTAAAATGCACGATACTTGGAAGATAAGTTAAAGAGCCAAAGCTGTGAAATAAGTTAGTCTTGATGAAAATATTTGTCAGTAAATAAACAGAGTTCTTAGGTAACTGAAAATTCCGTGAAAAGTAGGTCAAGAATTTCAAACAGAAAATTTCTTGAGATAGGTACTTAACATGTTATGATCAAACTATGCTCGTTCATATAACATCTAGTTAGCCGAAACTCGCGCTTCTGAACAACATGTAGATGCTTGTGTAGTTTGGTAACTATCCAAATATTTTACATACCTAGCTAGTGAATAGGTTATTTCTAGGTAAGCATGTTCCACCGTTGACCACATCATCGCCTATGCATTATAATCAGGTGAAATCGTGAGATAGTGGTCAAGTGCGAGCCTATCAATAATGGTGGGCTCCTAACACCGAGCCCTGCTGGGGTCATGGGTCGACTTCTGAAAGGGAAACTCGTGGTTCAAGAACACAAAGTTCAACCGAAGGAACATAGATGTGGTTTTATTCAATTAAGGTTACACTAGTCGATATTTGTTCCATACAAATTTCAAAAGGTATTACTCCACTATTTGATATTGCGCATCCAAAATTAAACTTTATATCGTTTTATACTATTATTAATTTTGTCTATACGGAAGCAGAAAAGAAAAAGAAATTGCCAATAAACAGTTATGACCCAACAGTTTCGTTTTTCTTGGTGATTTTAACGCAACTGTGAGTGTAGAAAAGTAACAAAAATAATGTTAAGTCTCCAAAACGAAGTTGGTACAAAGTTCAATTACCGAAGAGTTCTATCAAATTTATTCGTAATTGATTTATGCAGTATTTTTTCATAAAACATGATCTTCCAAAGCACTATTCTTATTATTTTACGCATCGTGTAATGTTGTTTCAGTTTTTAACGGCGTTTGTGTGCAAGCGAACTACACTTTGTGCATATAGACTAGATTATAATTGTTCATCAATGATAATATATTTATTGGACACGATGTAAAATGAGCCAGCGCGCTTTTTGTCTGCACTCATCTGTGAGTTCGAGCCCGCGAATAGTTCAACCTCAAACCGACACGTCTTCTTGCTTCGCCCTAGAGCGGGATAAGTCATTAGATCTTCTTGCCAAATCGATGGTTTGCGTTCCTCTCAAAGTTTTTGGGCCCAGTAAATTGCCAACTGTATAGGGGCGTTAGTGGCGTTTTTTTGGTCCTCCAAAGTGCAGGTTTAGGGACACTTTGGGCACTCTAATAAGTGATGTCACTCTAATAAGTGCAGTCATTAGATGATTTGGGCACTCTAATAAGTGTAGTCATTAGATGATTTCGATATAACAAAATGGAGCTATTTATCATCGGCAGCTTAAAGTGCAAATGTAGATAGCGATATTGAAATGTCACTCAGTCGTATTTGACACAAGCATATTTTAAAAACAAAGTTGCTTTATTTTATCTTCATTGCCCAGTGTTGCTCATTTTTAAGCCGGGTCCTTGAAATAGTGTAATGGACCTTTTACCGATAAATTTTAATTAAGTAATTTGAAATCGGTCAATAGACCGATTAAATTTCAGCTGAAGCAGTAGTGTGAAATATCGTATGCATAGAATGAGGGCCCAGCGCCCCATACTCCCCTACAAGGCTTGCAAGATTGTTCGAAAGAGTTACTGGCCCGGAACGAAATTTTTTGCGTTCACACACAAACACCACATAAGATTAAAGCTAAAACTACGAGTACATTAAACCAACGCACACGTGGACCACAACTGATTTGTACAGAGAGTCGCGTCGCTTGATGTCGGGTGACTTGAATCTGTAGCTCTACAAGTCTAGTTGTCTTATACACGATTGTAACCCAGTGCCGAGCACGAACATAATTATGGCGGTAAGTCCACTCTTTTAGAAGTGGCTGGTACCTTACGTACGGTGAGTTTCCTGCACCGGATTCGTGTGGAAGAAATGCATGAGTGTCACCATTGTGTGGGTCACACGGAGGATACTGTGGAGCATACGGTAGAGGTATGCCCCGCTTGGGCAGAGCCTCCTCTTCTGCGAAGTAGTTGGTCATCATGGACTGATTGCGGAAACTAAACTGTAATACAGAGATACGTTGCAGCTTTTGATTTGCCGTAACTATGATTGTCGTCTACTGCCAACAGGCCAATGTCAGTCCTATAATATAAATTACTTTAATTTACTAATGATTTTTATGTACCGCAATTTTTTTTAGGTGAGGAAATCAATCAAACATCTCTCCCGCCCTTGAGCAGAGCGGGAGGGCGTGTCAGATTTTTACTGACTAAAACCCACTCCTGTTCCTTCCTCGTCTTCGTTCCAGGGCTCCAGGGCTCACTTTCACACAACCCGTACTACCACAATAAGAACATAGAATGAAGCAAAAGAAAAATCGTTCACCATCATTTGGAGAATTGGATTGGAACTGCAAGTACTTATTTTAAATCGAAGAATTTGGTTTATCACTTATTGAGCTTACAATCGAACGTACCCCAATTCTTGATCTTATACCATTATTTATTATCATTTATCATTGTCTTGTGAAGAGGAGGGATGAAACGCATGTTATGAGTGATATGGAAGAAAAGGGAGTTATTTATTTGTACAGGCTGTATTTGACATCGTACCAAAAACGAATACCATAGATTCCAAAGAAATCTTAATAATAAGGCAATATATTATGATTTCTGGATGGAACCAGATGGAACATGGATTATATTATTAACTACATAATATTTCTGGATACATGATTCTGTATTCACCTCAAAGTGGTTTTTTTTTTTTTTTTTTTGGTAGGTAAAATCATCCAATGACAAATCCCGCCCTTGGGTGGAGCGGGAAGTAGTGTCAGACTCTTACTGACTAAAAACCTACCCCGTTCCTTCGTTGCCTATAGTGCCGGGGCTGAGCCTTCCTCTCAGAAAACGGCCCTTGACCCCAGCAGGCTTCGACCCTGCCTGCTTGCAGTTAGCAGGCTGGGCCTCTTCGGTGTGCTGACAGCTCCTTGAGGCGCGCGGGAACAGAACGCGCCGTCGACGACTTGGGCTCGGTCCGGTCGGTTACCAGACAATCGGACAGCGTGCCACCCATTGCACGCCGTCCGCAAGCCCGCGCCTACGGTGGCCGGAAATCGGGATCGGAATCCCGGCGGCGGCTGGGGCGAGCGCCCCGTTGCCTCTGCCTGATGCGGTCTGCCTCCTCCTTTGCTAGCATTACTGCTTCGCAGAAGGAGGCGACCGCCTGCCATCCCTCCTCACTACGGACCATGGCCTGAACCAAGGCCCGGCGAGAGAGATCGCTGCCGCCGATCACCTCCACGAGGACACGGCGATGCTCCGCCCAGGCGGGGCACACCTCTACAGTGTGCTCCACCGTGTCCTCCGGGTGTTCCGCACAATGGCGACACCCGGGCGAATCCTCCGCACGAATCCGGAACAGGTACTTAGCGAACTTTCCGTGTTCGGTAAGCACCTGCGTCGTGCGGAAGTTGAGAACGCCGTGAGGTCTTTCCAACCACGCCCCAAGGATGGGCCTTATCGCCCCAATTGTGGCGCGCCCTGAACGAGGTTGCGATAGTCGCTGACGCCATTTCGCCATGAGATCCCGCCGGAGCTCTGTCCGCCATGCCTCGACTTGTCGTGGCAGTGGAATTTCGCCCCGGCGTTGCATCTCCATGCGCTTGTCGTGCATGTGTGCAAGGACTGTTGCCTCCAGATCCCATGGCGGTTGGCCAGCAAGGAGGGTCGCCGCCTCGCGGGAAATCGTTCGGTACCCTCGCACCATGCGTATTGTTATTCAGTTTGGGAGCCAGACGTCGAAAGTGCTCCTTGAAGTTCCACCAGCTGTCGAGGACGAGTCCCAGGTACTTCATCGTCGACCCGACGCTGATGTGAACTCCTCCTACCGATAGCTGGGAACCCGGTGGTGGCGCGCCCCGAGGGCCGTGAAAGCACATGGCCTCGGACTTGTGCAATGCCACCTCGAGTCCCAACTGCTGGATCCTATCAACGACTATCGCAACCCCGCGTGTCGCTAGTTCGACCGCCGTCCGGTACGACTCTCCCCGCGCTAGGACCAACGTGTCGTCCGCGTAGCAGACCACGCTGACCCCGTCGGGGAAGTCGCCGCGCAACACGTTATCGTACCCGATGTTCCACAAGGGTGGTCCTAGTACCGATCCCTGCGGAACACCGCACGACATCTCTCGACGTTTCCACTCTCCCCGGTGACCGGGGTAGATGATATACCTCTCCGATAGGTAGGCCTCGATCACACGACAGAGGTAGTCGGGCACCCGGTGGTACCGGAGTGCCGTTCGAATGCTACTCCAGGGCAGGGAATTAAAGGCGTTGGCAATGTCCAAGGACACTGCCACGACACACCTGCCCTGGGAAACCGCATCCCCCGTCGTGAGGGCTCGCACGCGCATGATGGCGTCCACCGTAGAGCGCATCCTGCGAAAACCAAACTGTCCGTCCGAAAGGTCTGGCCCCACCCGTGCGAGGCGCGCGACGAGGCGGTTTGCAATGACTCTTTCAAAGAGCTTGCCCACCTCGTCGAGCAGCACAATGGGCCGGTACGCGGACGGAGAGTCCGCAGGGCGCCCCGGCTTCGCAATGAGGACCAGTTTTCCCGTCTTCCAGCGAAGTGGGAACTGGCCCCTCTCCAGACATGCGCTAAAGAGCCCCCTCAATCGAGGCCCGAGAGCCTCCATGGCCAGGACCCAGGCCCTCCCAGGCAGGCCGTCAGGTCCTGGGGCGGTATTCTTGGCACTTAGCCTTCGTACCGCCACTCTCATCTCTACCTCGGTCACCTCTGGAACATCGTCGTCGTTGTGGTCCACGTCAGGTACTGCCGTAGGTGGCGGAGCCATGGGCGGGGGGGAGTGTACCCCCCGCGTAGGGAACAGAGTGCTGACGACACCCTCCACGAGCTCGGGCCGGAGACTCTGAGTCAGTGGGGGAGCCCATGGACGGAGTTTTTCCCGTACCATCTTGTATGGGCGTCCCAACGGATCTGCATTCAGAGACCCCAGCCAGACGTTGCGGGCCTCCAGTTTAGCCCGCTTAATCTCCGCTCGGAAGGTGCGCTTCGCCAACCTGTAACACTCGTATAGCTCCCCCCCTATAGCCTCCGCATCCGACGGGCGGTTGCGGCGCTTGCAGTACCTGGCGTACCGGCGTCGCGCATGATTGCACGCATTGCGTAATGCCGCAATCTCCGGCGACCACCAGTACACCTGGCGCTTGGCACGTCCTGGACGGACTCGGGGCATTGACGCGTCGCATATTTGCGACATGCCCTCCAGGAACCACTCTGCCTCGACGTCGATGTCGACAGGCCTGTCCGGTGCTTGCACCCAGGCCTGTACCGTCGCAGCTTCCAGGAGGAGCTCTCGGTCCATCTGCCTCAGCGCCCATCGCGGACCACAAGGGCTCTGCTGGACCGGCGCGGTCGAGGTTTGGGCGGAGACGTCAAACCGGATGTACCGGTGGTCTGAGAACGTCTCCACCCCCTCCATAACGCACCAGTCGACGACACGCGGTGCCAGATCGGGGCTGGCGAACGACAGGTCCACCACTGATTCGCCCCGCATCCGCACACACGTGGAAACAGAGCCCCGGTTTAGGAGGGCCAGGCCGGACTCCTCAGCCCAGGCCTCTACCGACCGACCCCGCCCGTTCGTGTACCGGGAACCCCAAGCCTCGTTCCAGGCATTGAAGTCCCCGCAAACGACCACGGGGAGGTCCCTAAACCCAACGACGACGTTTTTCAGCTCCATAAGGGAGATGTGGAGATCGCCGAGAGATCTGTTCGGGGACAGGTAGACGCCTACCACTGCAATGTCCCCGAACCGTGCTGCCACGCAACCTCGTCCCCTCGTGACGCGCTCGAGGGGCGGGGTACCGGCGGCGGTCGACCTAATTAAAGTCACCGAGCCGTCCAGGTCCTGAACCCAGTCTGCACTGGGCAGGACATAATACGGCTCGGAGACTACGGCGACATTGATCGACCACTGCGCCATGCTCTGGAGCAACAGATCCTGAGCGGGGGCGCAGTGGTTGATGTTCGCCTGGAGGAGACGTAATGGAGCTGTTATTGACATTCCATTACGATCTCCTCCGGAGCCCTACGTGGGGGCTCTGCCGCGGCGGCCGCGGCGGTGATAGCGGCGGCGGCCACGGAGGCGGCTGCGGCGGTTAGAGCGTCCGGGTGGACGGTCTTTCGGGGCCTACCTTTGGCCTTGGCGGGGGGGTCACAGGACCTGCTCCCAGCCTGGTGGTCGGCTGACTTGCCTGCCGCCGCACATGCGTAGCAGTGCGGCGACGCAACGCATTCGACGGCCCTGTGGCCAGGCTGACCACAACGGAAGCAGTGGTCGCTGCAATCCACCTCCGCGGCGCAACAGGCCCCCACGTGGTGTCCCACGCGGCAGCGGTAGCACCGCAGAGGTCTGGGCTCCAACAGCTTGACCTGGGCGGAAACCCAGCCCACCAAAAGCCTTCGGCCCTCGCCCGTGATGGCCTTGGCCGCCGACACAGGGCAGCTCACCGTGATGGCTCGCATGCCCGTGCTGTCAGCACGGAGGGCGCCTGCCCGCACTTGGTCTGCGGCGCACCCCCCCGTCCTAACGATGGCGGCCACCACCTCGTCCACCCTGACGGAGTCGTCCAGGCCCATGATGCGCATATCAATGCACTTTGTGGGCCTGGACACTCTGGCCTCCTCGACGCTTAGGGACGCCCTGATTTCTTCGGCCAGGGCGTCTGCGGCAGGACCACTGTCCGCCCCAGGGACCTCCACAATTCGAGCCCCGGTTGCGGTGCGCCTCATTCTGAAGCCCCCGGAGGCTCCGAATTTGTCTAGGTGGCCCATCACCGCCTTCTTCGCCTTTTCCATGACGGCGTCGTACGTCACGCCCTTCTTTTCCGCATCTGGCTGTAGTGTAATCACTACAGCTGCGGAATTCGGGGCGCGAAGTCTAGCCGCCATGGCTCGCTTCTTGCGTTGTCGCCGCCGCTCACGCTTTTTGGTGGCCCTGGCCGCCTTGCCCGCCTTCCTCTTGGCACCGACCACCGTCCAATCGGTATCGTCCGAGGGTCCTGTGGGCAGGGGAGACGGCCTGGTAACCGCCCCGGCAGGAGATCGAGCAGGATAAGCGCCGGGGGCAGGCTTTGCCTTGCCCTTAGGGGGAGGAACAGTCCCCCCCTGCCGCCGCTGCTGCTGCTTGGCCGTCGGGGCCGGCCTCGCCGGCTCCGTCACCACGGCCTTGCGCCCGGTTTGCCCCGACGGGCCCGCCTTGGGCGCAGTAGCGGTGGCTGCGGCTGCGGCAGCGTACGTCGCCACTCTCTTCGGACCGGAAGCCGCGAGTGGGGGGCGCAGCACAATGCCCTCTAAGACAGAGAGCTGACGCTGCACCCTCTCCTGAAACCGCTGCTGCTGCTGCTGGTGCTGTTGCTGGAAAGCACCCAGCTCCTGCCGCAGCAGGGTCAGCATCTCGCTCTCCGGCCCGGGAAGGGACTGGGACTTCTTTTCTTTAGGGGCCACCACGGGTCCACCTCCCTGGCGACAGGCTAGGTCTGCCTCGAGCCGCTCAATCCTTCGATTAAAGGCCTTTTTGAGCGGCTCGAACACTATCACCAGCCCCTCCGTGATAGATACGGCCTCCTGGGAGATGGCCTTCTCCTTCGTGGCGTTTTTTCTTTTTTTCGACACGGCCGTTAGGGAGGCCGTGACGATCTTGCCAAATTTGGCGAGCGCCTCCTTCATGCCGTCTGACTCACTGTCAGACGGCTCTGGCACTGACCGGCCAACCTCGCCGATGGTCGCCCCGGGGTGTCGCGCCTCCCTGGTGATTTCCAGGGTTCGCTGGAGGGCCGCGTCCTGGGCAGCGAGCCCCCTCCCCCTTCCCAACTTGCGGCCCGCTCCCCGCCCGGAGGAGGAGATTTTGCGGGCCGTTGCTTCGTCCGAGGATGACCCCGGGCCACCCCCCGACTTGGGGCGCTTACGGAGGAACTCATTCCTTTTGGGAGCGAGTTCCTCCACCTCCATCTTCTCCGAAGTGAGCGAAGACGCGGCATCAGATTCTGACTCCGTGTCTCCGCTCACCTCCCTAAGGCCGAAACTCCTTCCGGCCCGGTCAGAACCTGCCGGCGCTGCAGACGTGCTGGGAACGGGTCCCAGGGACTTGTAGCGACATCCATGTCGTCACAAAAAGAACTAATCCTGCATCGCGCAAGTAAGATTCGCGGCGCGATTGGAACATATAGAACAAACCCGAAATCATCTATCGGGCAGTAGCCCACCAGACATAACACCTGTCTGGTCGGAGGATCCTCCCTTTTCAATGGAGGTATGTGGGACTTTACTCTCTGTTCCACTACCCCCAAACTGGTGACACTCGACAAAGAACGTCAGCGCAGCCTTCGTGCAGCAACTACTTCGTGACGTCATCATCACTTCCTCAAAGCTTTCGAGCAGCGAGCCATACAGCCAGCACCCACGGCTATATGGGTATCCTGACCACCAGCATGCCTACTTGGTCATACCTGGTCATCACCCTCAGCCTCATCAGCGACCTTGGCTGAGCACCTGTACCTTCGGCCAGTCACATGAAGAGCCTTGAAGAACCTCTCCTGGTCGACGACAGCAGTCAAGCCCTACGTCGCACAGCACCGCTCCGACTCACTGGAGCCAGCCGCAATACTCCGACTCACTGGAGCCTGCAGCATCGTATCCCGACTCACTGGGATAGCACCACCCCGACTCACTGGGGCATCACCGCAGACAGTTCCGACTCACCGAGAACTATGCGGAATCCGGTTCCGACTCACTGGAACCAACCTCCATTGGCCTGGCACGCATCACGACGCCTCAAGAAGCATCAAGAACCATCGATCTCCGATCTCCGGAGGGGAGTGATGTAGCGACATCCATGTCGTCACAAAAAGAACTAATCCTGCATCGCGCAAGTAAGATTCGCGGCGCGATTGGAACATATAGAACAAACCCGAAATCATCTATCGGGCAATAGCCCACCAGACATAACACCCGTCTGGTCGGAGGATCCTCCCTTTCCAAAGGGGGTATGTGGGACTTTACTCTCTGTTCCACTAACCCCAAAGACTCTACAACGCGGGCAGGTGAGCCACCTTGGCTCACTGCGTCCTCGAAGGACGGTACGAGGTCCGAAGACCCGAGGCGATGGTTGCCCCCCCCAGAATACGAGGGGCAGCCCGAGCTCTGCTCGGGGAGGGATTCTCCGGCATGCCGGTACCCTCCTGGGGTAGATATATTTTTCCCATTCGCGCTCATGTTTTGCTGGTCACAGCTTTGCCTTTTTGTTTTAAATGGGGTGGGGTCCCCATTGTCTCGTTCGCCATCCTGGTCATGTCTGATAGACAGACACGTACCGGAGGCGAACCCACTTCTCCAAAATCGCCGTCCAAGAGCAGCAACAGCTGGTTGTGCCGATGCTCCTGGACTGCGCACCCTCTGTGGCGGTCCGACTGGACTCCGCCATGTGTGTTCCTCTTGGTCTGGTCTCTCCCTTGAGGCCCTCCGGCATGAGTAGCTCTACCGGCATAGCCCTCAAGATCACAGAGACACGCAAGCCCCACCACGACGACAACGTGGGAACACAGGCGGTGGGGCACCTCAAAGTGGTGGAATTTTTCTTCGGATTTTTCTTATTTATTTTTTTAATCTTTACGTTCTTTAATTTAAACGGTATAAAATCGTTATTCCCGTCCGATTATAATTTAGGTGTTTTCAAGGCTAGAGTGAATAGGCTCTTAATAAACTAGTGCGGCTCACCATCAACGATTGCATCACTGCTTAACATCAGGTGGGATTGCAGTCAAGCACTAGTTTATATCAATAAAAAAAAAAATGTTGTCGAGGTTGAGTAGAATAACGATCATACACCGTTAAATTTTGTTCGTTTTAATCCCGTGGAGGATCGATTCGGTACATGAAACACTATCGATTTATGAAGATAAAATTAAAAAATAAAGTACTTTTTTTAAACTCGAATTGATATACGCAATACGCATGTAAGAAATTAATATCTTTAAGTAAACGAGTCAATGACTTTGTAGGGAGTTGTCGGTTGTTACCTACTAACTACCTACAGTTCACTGGCCTCGATCAGCTGACATTTACTTAAAGATATCAATTTCATATATGCGTAAATTAATTCGAATTTTATAAAAGTACTTTTTTTTCATTTTTATCTTTACACATTGATAGGGTTTCAAGTACTGAATCGACCCTCCGCAATCACTTGTTCTGTGTCTGGGTGTAATTTAGCTATAATATGTATGTATTTAGAAATATATAAATATGTTTATCAGTTGTCTAGTACTCACATAACACAAGCTCTGCTTAGCTTGGGACTAGACGGTGTTGTGTGATAGTTGTGGAATATTATATTATTATTATTAATTCGTTATAAATTGAACAGGATGTTGTAATATTTAAATTAATTCTAAAGGAAGTTATCAAATTAAATCCTAGTATAAGTTTAACAAGATATTGCGATATCTTAAAAGAAAAAAGCAGGAAGTGATCAAAAACATCCTTAACAAAATATTCAATAATGTTTTTGCGCCCATATGTAGGTACGGACCTATTATATCTTCTTCTTCTTCTTCCTTCCCTGGTCCCATTATTTGGGGTCGGGTCTCCTCACTTTCCTGCGCCAAGTGGCTCTATCTTGGGTTGTCAATTTTGGCAACTGGGCTTTCTTGAGGTCCCTCTCTATATTTGACCACCAGGTCAATGGCGGGCGGCCTCTACCTCTTTTTTGTTCTGGTAGGCGTAAGGCGATCTGAACTATGTGGTCATCACTGCGTCTTTGGACGTGTCCATACCAACGAAGGCGATTTTCGGTCATCTTTTCGGAGATTGGTGCGACTTTGAAGCTTCCTCGAATGTGTTCATTTCGCACTCTGTCAAGCCTAGTCACACCTCCCGCCCATCTAAGCATCTTCATTTCGTTGGCATGGACCTTCTGTTCATGCGTCTTTTTTGTTGTCCAACATTCGGACCCATACAGTAGCGCTGGACGGACTGCCGTTTTGTATACCTTCCCCTTGGTTTTTATTGGGATACGTGGGTCGCACAGCACACCTGTTAGTGACCTCCATTTCTGCCAGGCGACACTGATTCGATGCGTCACGTCGGCGTCGACGTTAGCGTCTGTTGTGAGCATGGAGCCAAGGTATTTAAACTTATCCACCGTGGGAATAGGAGTCGACCCAATGCAAATAGTCTCTGGTACCGTGATTCCACTGAAAGAGCACTTCAGGTATTCGGTTTTGCTCCGGCTAACCCTCAGGCCAAACCGTTCCAGGGACTGTGTCCACGTGTTCAGAAGGTCTTGCATATGTTGTGCATTATCAGTGACCAGAACAATGTCGTCCGCGTATAGCATGGTCCATGGCAGTGGGGACAGTATATCCTTGATGAGGTAGTCCATTACCAAGTTGAATAAAAGCGGGCTGAGAGCAGAACCCTGATGGACGCCCACCTTGACCTCGAATGCATCGCTAACCCCTGCCAGGCTTCTAACTCTTGTGCGGACCTATTATATAAATAAATATAAAGCTTTGTCTTTCCCGTCTCCATTAGTCAGTACTTTCAATTAGTCTCTCGTTCATTAATCATAATACCTAAGACAAGGAAGCCTGCGTTGTAAATCATGGACGACTTAGAGCGGGTTCACATTAAGTCGGACCGACATTTTTATCGGTCCGATAAATGTTTAGGATCCATTTTGGCATATGACTTTGTAAGGTTGTCCTACATGGGACTCCAACTTGTAAGGTTGGGTTTTTGACCTTACCACCGACTTACCCAGCGGTAGTTTGCATGAGACTAAAGGGTGTGTTTTGCATGAGGTGTTGACTGGAATAAAAGATATAACTTGTCTCCACAATATATAATTTATAATTAAACAGCTACACTAGTTACAGCCCGTGACAGGAACCCATATGGTAAGGTTATAATAAAGTAACTTACATGGAGTGGTAATACATTAACCTCAATTATGACCATACAGTGTAGTCCTCACAGCCAGTACCGTCATCCAATGCAGTTCATCCAAGATCCAAAGCCATACGCTGTATTCGGAAACTGTCGCTTAGCCGTCCATGTGAGATTGTTCGTCAACGAGTCATGTGCAAAGATGTAGCTTCATATTTCAAACATATCTTATTGGTATCATATTGGGAGACTATTTTTCTTCTTAATACATATCCATGGGATATGGTAGACTAAAATAATATAATAAAATCTTGAACCCTGTCAAAGAGAATTTACATGTTGAGAATACTAATGCACGCTTTACGCTAAGATAATATTCATCAATTTCGTCTAAAAATGCTTACCACAATCGGGGGAATATCATCTTAAATTTAACGCTGTTTCCACGTCTAGTTCTCGACATCTTACGTGATTTAAATTAAATAACTCTTATAATAAGTATGCTTCTCTTCAGCGACCAAATGAAAAAAGAATGAACCACACCCATCTTGTCAATGGATCTGTCATTTTAATAGATTATGGTTAAATCGATATTTCCTATTCGATTATTACTATTTAGTTACATTAAATTTAGTAAAAAGTAATTAATAAGGTTATAATTAATTTATTTAAATATTATAACCCAATAATCGAAACAAAAGAAAAACTAAATATATCGATTAAATCGTGGCGCCATCTGACGGGCCTCAGTCAGAACTGTTTGACATTGCATTCAGTGACATTATGCGCAACTAGAGGTCGCTACATACCTCAAACCGTGACAATAGTGCTGTTAACATTAGCGCGACCTGACAAAACTAAGGAGCCGACACTTTTATCGGACGATTATCCACAGTTTCTTTCGGATCGGATATAAAATTGGTGTACTGGCAAGTATAGCGTCGTTCGGCAGCTTCTAGTATGAACAGCAACACCCAACAGTCGGTCCCGGCCACCGTAGGCGCGGGCTTGCGGACGGCGGGCAATGGGTAGCTCGCTGTCCGATCGTCCGGTAACCGACCGGACCGAGCCCAAGTCGTCGACGGCGCGTTCTGTTCCCGCGCGCCTCAAGGAGCTGTCAGCACACCGAAGAGGCCCAGCCTGCTAACTGCAGGCAGGCAGGGTCGAAGCCTACTGAGGTCATGGGTTAACTTCCGAAAGGAATGCCCGGCCCCGGCACGATAGGCTACGAATGAA
Organism: Leucania comma; assembly: GCA_958295575.1. Lineage (NCBI taxonomy): Eukaryota > Metazoa > Arthropoda > Insecta > Lepidoptera > Noctuidae > Leucania > Leucania comma. Next base: position 10,230,875 of record OY282480.1, on the reverse strand, counting down.
CGGGGTAGGTTTTTAGTCAGTAAGAGTCTGACACTACTTCCCGCTCCGCCCAAGGGCGGGATTTGTCATTGGATGATTTTAACTACCATAAAAAAAAACGACAAATGTTTAGGATCCATTTTGGCATATGACTTTCAATAGTTCTGTTAACATTAGCGCGACCCGACAAAACTAAAGGAGCCGACACTTTTACCGGATGATTAGCCACGGTTTCTTTCGGATCGGATATAAAATTGGTGTACTGGCAAGTATAGCGTCGTTCGGCAGCTTCTAGTATAAACAGCAACACCCGACAGTCGGTCCCGGCCACCGTAGGCGCGGGCTTGCGGACGGCGTGCAATGGGTAGCACGCTGTCCGATCGTCCGGTAACCGACCGGACCGAGCCCAAGTCGTCGACGGCGCGTTCTGTTCCCGCGCGCCTCAAGGAGCTGTCAGCACACCGAAGAGGCCCAGCCTGCTAACTGCAGGCAGGCAGGGTCGAAGCCTACTGGGGTCATGGGTTAACTTCCGAAAGGAATACCCGGCCCCGGCACGATAGGCTACGAAGGAACGAGGTAGGTTTTAGTCAGTAAGAGTCTGACACTACTCCCGCTCCGCCCAAGGGCGGGATTTGTCATTGGATGATTTTATCTACAATAAAAAAAAAACCGACAGTCGGTCAACAGCAAAACTATCGGTCCGATCTAATGTGAACCCGCTCTTAGAGGTTCTTAAGCGTGTTGTTTGTTCTTATGTTTCAGAAGTGCTGTTGTCATTGATATATATGTACTACGCACATATAGGTCGATGGCTGTTGTGTTTCAAACTGAACAGACTTTTGTTGATTCACGTTAATTGGAACTAAGTTTTGTGACTGTGAGGCAGATGGTTTCCAATTTGCGTTTAAAGTTAGCGTAAGCATGGTTCGGAAGGTACCTATATGGGCATAACAAATAACATAATAACACAAGTAAGTTTAGTCGATTGTGCCATTTCTAAATTCTATATTTACAACCATAATAAATGTTTCTGAACGAAGGTCAGGGGCGTAGATTTCAGTTCAAAATAGGACCTTTTAAAGGTTTTGTTGAAAATATACAAGGTTTTTAAAAGTTAGCAAAAAGACGTTTCTTTCCGCCAGCTAACGAACTCTTACATCCCCCAATTTTTTGTCTCTTTCTACTCTGAGTGGAATAAAAAGGAGTATCAGACTTTTACTGACTAAAACCCACCTGTGTTTTTTCCAAAAGAGGCCGACCGCATCAGGCAGAGGCAACGGGACTCACGCCCCAGCCGCCGCCGGGATTCCGATCCCGATTTCCGGCTACCGTAGGCGCGGGCTTGCGGACGGCGAGCAATGGGTAGCTCGCTGTCTGAAACGACCAGACAGAGCCCAAGTCGTCGACGGCGCGTACTGTTCCTGCGTGCCTCAAGGAGCTGTAAGCAAACCGTAAAGCCGCAAGCCCTTTCAATTATGCTGACATCTAATTTTAATCATTATAAACGAATTTTAATAAAATTAATGTAATCCTTAATTTATCAATTTTAATTATTCATTATAATAAAATTAAAACAATCTATTGTTTGTTCAATTTAATCTATTTTAAATTTAATGAGTATTTATTGTAAGCACCTTTTTTTTATTTGTTTTAAACTAGTGCTTGACTGCAATCCCACCTGATGGTAAGCAGTGATGCAACCTAATTTAAATTACTGATCAAAATCAATTAGTTATTATCTGCGCATAATATGATGAGATGAGACGCTTAGGCGTACAGATTATAATGTTAGAGCATACTTATTGTTGAAAAGTCAAATAATCTATATTATAAAAGAGAGTCGCGTACACTATTTATAATCAATAACGGCTGAACCGATTTGGCTAAAAATTACTGGGAAGGTAGCTTAGAATCAGGAGATGGATATAGGATAATTTTTTGTCCAATACCTGCTCATGGTAAAGTAGGGTAGAGTAGGGTATAGTAGGGTAGAGTAGGATAGAGTAGGGTAGAGTAGGGTAGAGTAAGGTAGAGTAGGGTAGAGTAGGGTAGGGTAGGGTAGAGTAGGGTAGAGTATGGTAGAGTAGGGTAGAGTAGGGTAGGATAGATTTGGGTAGAGTAAGGTAGAGTAGGGTAGAGTAGGGTAGAGTAGGGTAGATAAGGGTAGAGTAGGGTAGAGTAGGGTAGAGTAGGGTAGAGTAGGGTAGAGTATGGTAGAGTAGGGTAGAGTAGGGTAGAGTAGGGTAGAGTATGGTAGAGTAGGGTAGAGTAGGGTAGAGTATGGTAGAGTAGGGTAGAATAGGGTAGAGTAGGTCAGAGTAGAAAAATTGGTGGTGACCTTGGCCTGAAATCCTATTGATAATTCTAGCACGGTTACTTTAATAACATCGTTAAGGAGCCCATTTCCTAAATGACAGACTAAATAAAAGGTTTTTCCATTAGTAGCAGTGTTTTTGACATCCGAACGAAAAATACATTTCATGGAATTCGGGAACTCGATCAGGCGAAAATTGGGTATGAACAAATACTCGTATTTCATCGCTCAAAGATTTAGGTCGTCAATAACTTGGCATTTGACGTGTTATCTTAGAACTAGAAAACACAATACGAGTTATGACTAGCCTGTTGTTCCAGTGATTAGTGACCCTGACTGCTATGCTGGAGCTCGTGGGTTCGATTCCCACCCAGGACAAATGTTTGTGTGATGAGCACGATCATTTGTTCTATGTCTGGGTGTAATTTATCTATAATAAGTGTGTGTTTAGAAATATATATGTAGTTTATCAGTCGACTAGTACTCATAACATAAGCTCTGCTTAGCTTGGGACTAGACGGCGTGGTGTGATAGTTGTGCAATATTATTATTAGTTTGGATCAATTAACTATATCTGTCATTAAAATTTATACTTAGTTACTCATTGTCTGTTTTTCATTGGAATTTTTGAAATGGTAAGAGAGACACCACGATGAAAAACTTCCTCCTGAAGCAAGTCTTCATCAGAAATGGCAAGGTCGAGAGGTTCCTGTTTCAGATTCAGGTAGAAGAAGCGTCCGGATTCGAATCGTCTGGTCGACACAGTGGAGCATACGGTGGATGTCTGCGCCGCAGTGTCGCTTGTGTAATTGGCAGCGGTTACGCTACTACACGTTAGCCCTTTTGATATTATAAATGTCTCTATAATTTACCATCTCAACAAAAAAAAAGCTACCTACTCGCAGAGGTTCAGTCGCTAGAAAGATATTGGTCACTAATCTGAACATCAAAACCTCATACCACACTACTATCTCTCAAATGGATTATCATCATTTTCTTGCCCTTGTCCCATTTTATTTGAGGGCATCGCAACGATTTTTTTTGCTTCCATTCTGTCCATTCCGTCACACTATCTTTATTTCCCTTTTCTTTCATATGTCACACAATCCATTTATTTTTCTTGGACTTCTCTCTCCCTCTCCATCCATCTACATGTATATTCATAACACTTTTAGCAACATTTATTTCATTTCTCTTCACATAGCTATACCAAGACAAACGATTCCCTTTCAACTTTTCAGTTACTGGCGTCTAGCCATTCACTCAAATTGGATACCTATACAAAATACACATTTTCGGTTTACCCACTCGAAACAAATAGGTAAACAACGTAAAACTTCCCAGTAACTGTAAAAAATCTCAGAAGCGAAACAAGCCCAGAAGCTGTTAATCCGACATTTTATCGTTTAGATCTTTATTAAGTTTAAGTTTGAATCGAGTTTCTTTAAGTATTTTGGTGGCGACGTACAGGGGTGGCGATCCTTTATTAGTGACTATGCCATTTTATAAACAATAATGATTTTATTTAGTAATGATAAGCTCCGATCCTGATTTCCGGCCACCGTAGGCGCGGGCTCGCGGACGGCAGGCAATGGGTAGCTCGCTGTCCGTCCGTCCGGTAACAGACCGGTCCGAGCTTAAGTCATTTACGGCGCGCACTGTTACCGCGCGCCTCAAGGGCCCTGGGACGAAGGCAATGAATGGAACAGGGTAGATTTTTAGTCAGTAAGAGTCTGACACTATTTTCCGCTCCACCCACGGCCGGGATTTGTCATTGGATGATTTTACCTACCATAAAAAACCCTATTGAATGGCTTTTTCATGATATAGCCATTCAATAGGGGTTAATAAGAGCGTACGCACGAGCAGCATGTTGCCGACGGCAGTGATAACTGCCCCGTCGACACGTCGGCAGTGGCTGTTAACGCTCGACGGCGGCTGTCGACATTCCAACAAATGAAGATCAGCGGCAGCCGACGTGTGTGTCAACTGTCACATGCCAGTAATATTTGTGCTCTAAACGAACCGAGAGGGTTATATTGATGATTTTAATGGTTATAACACCGTAACGAGTTATAGTCGCAATCTAATTTTAAACAACATACAGCTTTGACATTGATTATTATTTTTTATTTTTTTTTAAATTCAATCTTGACATAAATATTTACTTTGTTAAATATTTCATTTTTCTACACTTTTGTATTTTTGTATTTTCGTTTAACATTGTGAATATGAGGACTATGTGGATTATTTTCTTTTTTGCTTTTCAGTTATTGTGACGTATGTCTGGCAATTTGAGTATTTCTGCGGCCTACCCAAATGTCCTTTCATTGGTATTGTTCGCCAAATCGTTGAGCTCTGTAGTAGTTCTAAGTTGAGCTATACGAATACTGACAAATGTTTGCACTGACTGGACAGGTCCACTCAAATCTGCGTGGTTTTTTCCTCAAAAGACCATCTCAGATACGAGTCTGTATGGTTCTCATATGATTTGACCATTTGACCATTACATGTTTGCTGTATGGACTTTTAAAAGAGACTTTGGCCCCTGAGTTTGTTTCGGTGTTACTTCTCAGGGTAGTCAACTTGGAAACACCGGCCTCATCTAGATTAAACTGACAAAAAAAAAAAGAATTTGTAAAAAATCTATTTGCAAAATAAATATCATTTATAGTTTAGCTTGACACTGACCTGACTGAGTTTGAATTTCGCAAGCTGCCTTGGATCTTTACCCGTAAATGACATTAATACTATGAAGGAGAAAGTTTGCGAGTGTTTGTTATTTCTTTACGCTCGAACGGCTGAACGGATTCCGAGATGAAACTTACCATACGGGTGGACCATGCCCTGGAATAGCATAGGATTAGGACTTTTTATCCCATGAGTAGAGGTTTAGACTGGCCTGTTGGTCTAGTGGTTATTGGCCCTGACTGTTATGCCGGAGTTTGTGGGTTCGATTCCCACCCAGGACAAATGTTTGTGTGATGAGCATGATGAGGGTGTAATTTATCTATATAATTTGTATGTATTTAGAAATATATAAGTATGTTTATCACTTGTCTAGTACCCATAACACTAGCTCTGCTTAGCTTGGGACTAGACGGCGTTGTGTGATAGTTGTGGAATATTATTATTTTAGTTACGGTACGTTCTCTTGGAATAATTTTCTACTACCTATTATTCGGGCGAAGCCGCTGGCAGTATAAAATTATAGTCAGAGAACCGATTTCAGTAGTCGCAAGTTACCCAGTTGAAAAAGTAACCATATAATGGTGCACACAAACAATATTCAGCTGAGTACCTACCAAGGGTATGCCACCCCTGACGCAAGAGAATGATCCACGTTTACAAGAGACTCCAAAGACTTTGAAAGGTAACTTAGTAGACTTGAAATGTCTTTGGAAGACAGGTATTGTTTTGATGAAAGGTAAGTGTTCTTCTTTGTTATTTGTAAACAGTATCGTGCATTGTTCTGACGGTAACTCATGGAAAGTTTTATCGGATTTGGTAAGCAATCTATTACGCAAACAGCTTTCAGATGATACACTATGGTCCGGTGTTGTTATTACTTTAGCCTCCTTTGTAATAGATATATATCTACATTTATAATACTCTTTATTGCCACTCTAATATTATAAAGGCAAATGTTTATTGTATGTTTGTTACTCCTGAAATATATATACACCGTTAAATTTTGGTCCTTTTAATCCCGCGGAGGGTCGATTCGGTACATGAAATACTATCGCTTTGTGAAGAAAAAGTTTAAAAATAAAATACTTTTTTTAAACTCGAATTAATTTGCGCATATACGATTTTTTTTTTTAAGTAAACGTCAGCTTAGCGAAGCCAATGAACTGTAGGTAGTTAGTACGCAACGACCGACAACTACCTACAAGGTCATTGACCCTTTACTCAAAAAAATTAATTGCGTACATGCGTATTTTAATTAGAGTTTTTGAAAAAAAGTACTTTATTTTTTAATTTTTTCTTTACAAATCGATAGTATTTCATGTACCGAATCGACCCTCCGCGGGATTAAAACGAATAAAATTTAACAGTGTATAGTGCTTGACTGCGATCCCACCTAATGGGCGAGAAGATCGCAGCAGGCACATTGTTCCAATATGGTTCCATTAATCCTTCGATTTAAGAGGTATAAAGGACGAGGCGAAACGTCCGAACCGTAAAAGTGTAAACAATGTAAGGCCACCCTTACGTTTTTTCACCTTTACGGTTCGGGCATTCGGATGTCCGATGGTAGAAAGATGATGGCGGAATCAAGCAATGTAATAATTCACATACTCTCCAAAATACGTCCTGTAAAATACCGACCTCTTGGGACAGATTCCCCCATCGATCATCAGTGTTACGATCAATATACCCTGCCCACTGCCGCTTAAGTTTAACAATTCATCGACTTAACTCGGTTACCTTGGTTCTCCTGCGGAAATTTTTAATCCTGATTCTATCAAACAATAAAATTCTCTCCGTTAAGGATCATGACTTTGATGATTTGAAATCAACTAACTCCGAACTAACAACTAAACAACTAACCGAAAACCACTAACTCCGAAAAACTTAGACTTGACGTTTAAGTTTTCTGCAAAAAAAAAAAAATGTTAAACTAGACTATTTGCCTAATAATTTGATATACATTTTTTTTAAATATAAAATTCCGGTAATTTATTTTCGAAGCTATATCTAACACAGACCAAATAGCGAAAATCAGACAATAACCATTGGGTGTATTTTTATGAAACTTTCACAAAATAAAAGATAATTTATTTATCAGTCTTTTGATATAATGTTTTTATTCATAATCTGCATAACAAATAAAGGACATATTATTATTCGAATAATCTTGATGCGCGGGGAGTGACACTAGCTCCACTTTTTTTTGCCCAAAGTCGCTGGCATTGTGAATATAAAATACGTAAATCGCAAATTAAATTTCTTAAATGTAACGATTTAAAGATAACCCCTTCAATCGTCCTCACGAAGGTTCGCAGTTGAAGAGTGAATATTGAATGCCCCACATACAACACTAAGAGGGTTGCTAATAGTAGCCAGTAAAGTAAGGGTTAAATCGTTTACCTCCTTTTAACCTGATTTGCTTTGCGCCTTACTACATAATAAAATTTTGTGTGATTTTCCTACTTTCTGATGTTTTCTTTCTTTTATATATATATTTTTTTTGACATATTTAATCGGCAAATGATCTATCTCACTCTAGAGTACAGCCACAAAACTGTGCTGTATTTCTTTAAAACCATCCAGCAAAATACAAGCAAATACCCACTTACCTCTCTGAAACAACTGGTAGCTTAAAAAACGATAATTTACCATCTGATGTTGAATTTAAAAAACCGTCTACTGAACAGTAATAATAATTATTTTTTCTTGCTCCATTATTGAACAAAAAAGTTTACAGACGCGCTTCTCAAACGGGCAGCACTCGAGCTCGCACTGGTTTGAGCGCGAGTGGGATATCGTGTCCGTGAGCGGTGTCTATGTGTGCGTTGCTCGAGCGCGCTTTGCATGTAGATTGTCTTCTATACTATCTCTCTTTTGTAGTGGAGCGGAGGGCGTACTAGACTATTACTGAGTAAAACCCATCTGTATCCTTGCACATCGTTTGGTTGGAACGGTCCCACGGGTCTCTGTTCAGAGAGCCATCCAACTTAACCCGCCATATTTCTGTAGAGGGTGGCCTGTGCCGTTTTGTGTCTCTGACACAGCACATATGACCTCCAAATCCACCGGGCGGATGCGGCGCCTTAGGGATAATTTTCTACTCTCACTCGGGCAAAGCCATGGGCAAAATCTAGTTTGAAATAAGTATAACCCTACTTATTCTCTTGGTTTCAACCACACAAACAGGTCAAACCGAATCTGTACTTAGCAAATTGTTTTGAAATATATTTAATTATCTAATTGCTTTACGTTCTCATACAATGAGATAATGGGTCATTGGTTTTAACTAGTGAACTGATTTGCGAAACAATGACAGTAAAGCTTTGTAAGTAATTATCTCGAGTAATAATCATTACGCTCAAGACTATCCCGCGAAATTTAAATTCTCTTAATAGAAACGACTGTATGAAAATAAATGAACCACGCACAAAAAACCTTTAAGAAAAAAAGTCGTATCAAAAAGTCTCCTAACTCCGCACCGAGGTTAGGCGCAGTAAAGACAATGTCCACAGGTGGAGGTTCTCGGACGGTTCTGATCTTCAGTGTTTGTGCAGCGTCTCTCCGCAGACCATGTCTCACTATTATCTGTTCACGTAGGGATCTAATAACAGCATCAGTGGACGGCATTGCCGTGGCCAAATACTGGGCCAGGCAAAGAATTTAATTAATTTTGTCATCGACACGCTAAGAAGATCACATTAGTTTTATACACCATTCAATTTTGGTCGTTTTAATCCCGTGGAGGGTCGATTCGGTACATGAAACACTATCGATTTTCAATAGATAAAATTAAAAAATAGAGTACTTTTTTTCTAAAACTCGAATTAATATACGCATGTACGAAACTAATATCTTTAAGTAAACGAGTCAGTGACCTTGTAGGGAGTTGTCGGTCATTGCGTACTAACTACCTACAGTTCATTGACCTCGATCAGCTGACGTATAATCAAAGAAATCAATTTCGTACACGCGTAAATTAATTCGAGTTAAAAAAAAGTGCTTTATTTTTCATTTTTATTTTTACAAATCGATAGAGTTTCATGTACCGAATCGACCCTCCGTGGGATTAAAATGACTAAAATTTAACGGTTTATAAGCGTAATACGTTTACCCCAAGATTATGTCCCTTTTGGACGGTTGTCGGGAGTTTTTTAGTGGCTCTACCCCGGCGGGATTGTTTAAAAGACTTACCTGTCTTGACCCTGGCATGCAACCGGGAGGCAACTGGACACAAGTGGGTTTAAGTCAGTAAAAGTCTGACACTTCCTCTCGCTCCACCCAGAGCGAAAGGTGTTATTTGATGATCGATTTCCGGCTACCGTAGGCGCGTCCGAATGTCCTGTAACCGTCCGGACCGGGCCCAAGTCGTCAACGGCGCGTATCGTTCCACGCGCGCCTCAAGATGTCAGTAAACCATAGGGGCCCAGCAGGGTCGAAGCCTACTGGGGCCATGGGTTATGTAAAAGTGAACCCCGGGGCTCTGGAACGAAGGCAAAAAATGAAACAGGAGTGGGTTTTTATTCAGTAAAAGTCTGACACACCCTACTGCTCCGCTCAAGGACGGTAGATGTCATTAATTGATTTTCCCACCTAAAAAAAAAAATCAAGTAAAAAAACTACTTTCACGTAGGTAAAGCCGTGGGAAAAAATTAGCTTAAAATAAAACGGCTTACCAAAGAGAAATATTTTAAAGAAGAAACAAACACAGCTCTTGATTATATTACTAAAAGATGTCGGTAAAATTAACTCCTACAAATTAAAAGCTGTTTTCTCAAACGAAACTATTTTAAAACGACACCCATCAGATTTTGACATTCACAAAGTTCAAAGTGATCATGCTAATACTACGAAATAACACGAACTGACCTTGATACGTGTTACGGAAAAACTGTTTTGCTATTCGTTTATAAACACAAAGAAATATTGCTAGTCTGCGGTGTAAGTATACAGTCGCGTGTGTAAACACAGACAAACGTACATGCTGGGATTAGAGTATGAAGACGAGTTATAGAGTAAATGAATTGGTTAGGTTAGGTTTTTTTTATTAATGTGGAGCGAGAGGCCGTGTCAGACTTTTCCTGATTAAAAATTACCTGTGCAATTCAGTTGCTTTTTTTCATTCCAAGACCACAGTATCCCTTATAGATATTCTACGAGGGCATAGCAGGCATCTTTAAGACGCGTGTACACAAACCGTGGTCCCGTGTTCAATCTTTACCAGATGACAAACTACCCATTGCTTGCTATCCGCAAGCCCCCGTTTGTGGCCGGGGATCGCCTTTCGACGCCCAAGGCATCTCCTTGTGGCGGCGGCTGGTGTATGAGGATATCCATTTCCTCACGGTTGCGGCCATCTCCTTCACTAGCATTTATTTATTTATTTATTTATACAAACTTCATGCAACACAAAGGTACAGATCCACCCAAGCGAGGCGCACCGCGATCCACGCAAAGATGACACACAGGCGTTTTTCCCCCTTGAACCTAAAGTGCAGTCTTCGGTAGTACTTACCCGCTTAAATGCATCTCCGGTCCACTCTATCTAGAAGTCAAGTGTCAGAAGTACTCTACGAACTGTCTAGAACCATTTCTAAGTACTTCATCCTTGAGACAACTTGACTCTACAGAGTAAAACGATCTATATAATACCAATAATGACAAATTGGAACAGCGTGCAATATTGGAAATTTTATGGCTGAAAGACTTTTGTATCGGAGTGTGTTTTAGAAAAATATTAATTATAGTCTGATAAGTTATTACTTTTTCAATAGTTTTAAAGGGTTGTAAGGGTATATGCACCGTTAAATTTTGATCGTTTTAATTTAGTGGAGGGTCGATTCGGTCCATGAAACACTATCGATTTGTAAAAATAAAATTAAAAATATAAAGTACTCGTTCGCGGCGCATACCTTACAAAGTCTGTATCCATTTTAACAATAATGGACCATTCCTGCCTTCCTCCCTCCCTACTTTACTTTACGTCTCTTTTTGGGAAATAATCAAATGAATAATAATTTATTTATTTATTAAATTATAATGCCTTTACAGACGCTTCCAAGGCGATGTTATAACTATAACTTACATAATTCATAATCTTATTAATAAATAACTAAGATTAAAAATTATGTAAAAAGTCCGGACCTTTCTCAATAATTATTTGAGCTGATTCTACAATAATATCAGACTTTTACTGAATAAAACCCACCACTGTTCCTTCAGATAACTTTTGCGTTCCATAGTAACTCTTTCTAAAAATCCCAGAAAGCAGACATTATGTTATGCCCAATGAATAGTAGATAAAAAGCGCTCTACTTTCTCTATATTTATAACTACTCCAAGGCAAAAACATACTAGTTTACCTAATAGTTTGTGGATCGTAAATAAAGCCAGTTGGCTCGAAGAAGCTGGTTTCTTACGAAGAAAAGCTTTTGAGTACCGCACGGATATTTATCGTGACAACAAAAGAAGGGTTTCACACCTTTATAAATTATTTCGACGCTGAGAAGAAAATATGATTAAATCCCATCCGATCCAACCGAAAGGAAAATACAAAATCTATCTTCAATCCATATATATAAAAGCGAAATACCACTCACTGATTAATCAAGAAACTATAACACCTACGAAGGAACGCGATAGGTTTTTAGTCAGTAAGAGTCTGACACTACTTCCCGCTCCGCCCAAGGGCGGGATTTGTCATTGGATGATTTTACCTACCATTTTACATTTGGCAGGTAGGTTTCGTATAGGGTGTAGACGAACGCTATGAACGGATTTTACGAAATTCCACCCCTAAACGTCCACAAGACACACACTAAAAACGACCGCAAGCCCTCACCCCCCGGTGCGGGCTTGCGGACGACGAGCAATGGCTAGCTTGCTGTCCAACCGACCGAGCCCAAGTCGTCGACGGCGTGTACTGTTCCACGCGCGCCTCAAGGAGTTGTCAGCAAATCGTAGCTGCCCAGCAATATGCAAAATCTCATTCCGTATGCCAATATAATTGAAAGTAACCTAAATAAGTAATACGGGTTTTTTTATGGTAGGTAAAATCATCCAATGGCAAATCCCACCCTTGGGCGGAGCGGGAAATAGTGTCAGATTCTTACTGACTAAATGTTATTATTTGTTTTTAGTTAAAAAAAAAGTACTCCCATAAGATGATTTAAGATGTGTAAAATTTTTTATGGAGGTTTCTTATTTTTGGGGTTTTTATTCGTTTTTCAAAACTACCTTCAAAAAAAATTTTATAAAGGGCATCGACTTTTTTTTAGTTTAAAAGGTGTTAACATTTTTATGGAAACATTCTGACAAACGTAGCCATAGCCAAAGAACTAGTTATTAATATATTTATATACATAATTCGAGAAAGTCCATCGCCACAAAAAGATTTTTTTAAAACACCAGGTTTTGTAAATGGTCCACCATATTATATTGATGGTGACAAAGATTTTTACACTAGCTTCTGACGTTTTTTACGTGTTCATGTAAGGCCTATGTGAAATAAAAATGTTCGAATTTTGAATTATTTTTTCATATTCTTCTTAACAAATCCTTATATTTGAAAAAAACTTCGATTCTCTTCGAAAAAGAGACGATTCGAGAATTGGTCTGTATTTACATAAGTTTTTTTTTCTTTTTTTTATTATTGATAGGTTCGCGCTTGACCGCTATCTCACCTGATGGAAAGCGACGATATGGATAAGTAAGTTTGTATGAAACCCTCAGTGTGTGAGTCCGACTCACACTTACCCAGTTTTTATCAAAGTGGTAAATTATCAAATCACTTCTTTGATTCTTTCGCTCTAGGGTTGAATGAAAGGGCATGTCAGATTTTTACATCACTTAAAACCTACCTGTGTCTTTTAGTTACCCTTTGCGTTGTAAGTACCACAGTCGATATTGTAAACGTTCCCTTAGCTATTGCAGGTATAGACCCTAGTGGGCCCCTTCAGTACTTTTTACATTTACCTATTACGTATTTTATACTGCAATCAAAAAACGTAAGGTAAACTTATGGCTAATATAACATTAATTTTAAATTTTTACTATATAAATTAAGCAAGAAACAACTTTAAGTTCAAATCGATCAGTTGATCCGCAAATCAAATCATCTTTTAGTTACACCAGATCTGATGAAAATCCAATTAAAATCAAAACAAAGTTTTGAGCTAACACAATGACTGAACAGATTATATTTTGTTTCTGTTAAGCAATAATCATTGCTTAACAGAAACATCTATTTAATTAAGCAAAACGAGATTCAACAAATCTGAATCTATTTATTCATACCAGTTTGTATCACTTCCTATTTTAATTTGAACACCATTTTAAATCACAATTTTATTTTGTCACAATTTCGTGGTTTATCGTCATCATCATCCACAACCTGACTACACTACTACTGAGCTACTCTCTACTTCAGTTATCTTATGATGAGACGTGAAGATTGGCTTCACGTCTCATCCAGGTTCTACCTACGATGGCAGCTACCCAAACGTAGACAGCATTGATTCCATCGTAAGTAGAACCTGGATGACGAAAGCCTCACCGCCGAACGACTAATATTTCTGCTTCTGATCCTTGGACAATATTCGGTCACCGCCTGACTCCACCTATCATTATCGCACTTGGACATGTGTCTTCGTGTTCTATTATACATTTTCCTATATCGAAATCCTTTGTAGGTTTTCGGATCTCGACATTGAGAACTTGATCTTTTACATATTTACTTCGCATATTAACTCTCGAAAGACTCAAATAACTCAATCCAAATGGAAAACTGACACTATTCGAATCTTAAGGGTGTTCTTGTGATCGTGAGATATTTTCGTGTATCCGTGCCTATTAAGGCCTGACTGGATATATAGGCCAAACTTTTGACGTCATGTAATGTAATAGGTAAATTGGTGATGGCTATCATCAAGAAGATCAAGTCAAGGGAGAGTCGTGTAGGCTAGTTACTAATAGGTGGAGGTCTATGTTATTAGTCGGTATTGTGACATCAAAAAAGGTCGCATGAGGTACTTGATTATTAGCTAATGGGCTGGCTTGACAGATTTTTTGAAGGATATTAGCAGTTTTAGAATTGTTTGACAATTTGATAGGAAAAGAACTAGTTTGTTGTTTCGGTAGTCTGGTTGTAATCGTTGAAGTGTAATAAAGTGATGAAAATACCAATATTTCTTCGCCCTGAATTGTTTTTCTTCATACAAAGATCTCAGAACAAAGGCCTGCCTGAGCTGGATCTCGACAGTATTTACCTATATCTGGCTAGTGGGTAGGTTTAGTTGGGAGAAAATATCCTCAGCTCACAGATTATTAAAATGTGTCTAAAAAAAATGTAGGATGATCAAGAGAATTGTACGACAACTGCTGTCAGCAACTTCGCGCTTGTGATGGTAGAAAACTATTTCAAGGAAACATACTTCCGGGATTAAAAGTATTCTTTATACTATTCTAGGACATTTTATACCCGTGTACGAATTTTGGTAGAAATTTCTTCAGTAGTTTTTGCGTGAAAGACTAACAAACATACAAACATCCGCGTAATATTAAGTAGGATTTTGTTGGAAATAACATGATTTCATAATATTACGGCTGCATTTCCTAAAGGTACAAAGGAAATGCTCGAGATCTCGTATTCTAACTCAGGAGAATTTACTAAGAACATTGTTTTTAAGCTCCGTGCAACGTTCAGATTCTCTTAAAACCTTCACAATAGTCGACTAATATCTAAATTCTCGTAAAATCTCTTACTATTGTAGATACTATTTTTGACAAAATAAAAGCTAAGTTTGCGTTAGTAAAAAAATCTTGGAAATTTCCAGCACCACATGTTAGGCGGTCGCCTCGTTCTGCGAAGCAGTAATGCTATCAAAGGAGCAGGCCGGCCGCATCACGCAACGGCGCACACGCCGCCGCCGCCACCGTAATTCTGATCCCAATTTCCGGCCACCGTAGGCGCGGGCTTGCGGACGGCGAGCTATGTGTAACTCGCTGTTCGTCCTTCCGGTAACAGACCGGACCGAGCCCAAGTCGTTTACGGCGCGCGCTGTTCCCGCGCGCCTCAAGGAGTCGTCAGCAAACTGTAGGGGCCCAGTAGGGTCGAAGCCTAAGCTGGGGCTCTGGGGAGGTATGAAAATGTATACCAGGGCCCTGGAACCAAGAAAAAGGAGGAATGGGGTATGTTTTTAGTCAATAAGTGTCTGACACTATCTTCTGCTTTGCCCAAGGGCAGGGGATGTCATTGGATGTTTTTACCTACTTAAAAAAACCAGCACATGTAACAAAGACCTGAAATTTATTCAAGGGTATCAGGAAAATCTTATTTTTGAAACGACGACAGTGGACATAATAATTGCACTACTTACTACTCTACCTTTAATTGTGTTTTTAGGATTCCGTACGGTTGTAAGTTGAAAAAACGGAACTCTTTTAGAATATACCTTTTATAGTTTGTTGGCATCTGTTCGTCCATCCATCCTTTTTTGTCAGGAACGCGTGAATGATGAAGCTGAATTTAATATCAAATAGTCTGGTTTGCATTTAACATACCAGTGTCTCAAGACGAAAGTCTATGACCAGTGTGTGTTGCCAGTGATGACATATGGCTCTGAAACATGGTCGCTTACCATGGGCCTCAATAGAAGGCTTTGAAAGCCACCCAAAGGTCAATGAAAGGGCTATGCTCGGAGTTTCCTTGCGTGATCGAATCAGAAATGAAAATACCCGCAGGAGAACCAAGGTTGCCGACATAGCACGAAGAATCGCCAAACTAAAGTGGCAATGGGCAGCATATTGCTCGCAGAAAAGATGGCTGTTGGGACCGAAAGGTTCTGGAGTGGCGGCTGCGTACCAGCAGACCCAGCGTTGGAAGGCCTCCTACAAGGTGGACTGATGACAGGTCATCAAGCCTTTACCAGGGTAAAAAGTTAAGGTGTGCAATAAATAAATAATAATAATAAATATGCACTAATTCATGGCATGACAAATCGCGCTGAGGTTTTAACAAGAGAAACTAAGGAGCTAAGGAAACTAAGGAGTGGAATTCCCTTCCAGAGTCTGTGTTTCCTGATGGCTACAACCCGGGAATCTTTAAGTCAAGAGTGAAAATAAAATAAAATAAAAGTCAAGAGTGAATAGGTTTCTTCTAGGTAAGCGCGCTCCATCGTCGACTGCATCATCGCTTTCAATCAGGTGAGATAGCGGTCAAGCGCTAACCTATCAATAATAAAACAAAATAAAAAATAAAATAACTTAATCTAAAGATATTTTTATTCTTCGTTAAAGCGCATATTTTGACACTTGCTACATACATTTACCTAGAATCGAAAGGGTGTGTCTTTCTTCAGAACATTTGAAACTACAGCTATAATCCCTAGAAGACAGCAGCTCAGCTCAATAACAATTTCGTAAGGTTCTTAGTACGAAATACAAACTAGGGCTTGCTACAATCAATTAACTTCAGAGATCAAAGTATTAACTCCAAATTTACTACCTACAGAAACAACTAAAGCACTCAAAGTCTTTAGACCAATAATCTTAGTAAACATCAAAATGAGATACTTAAACGAAATAAGTGCTTGGTTTTCTACAACATTATTTTTAGTATATATGCGAAATCTGAATATAGTTTGTTCAGATTAGTAACTGAATCGATTCCAATCATTTTTACACCATGTTTTATTTTTTCCTAAAATACTTAAAGAAGGTCACACAAAAACAGGTCATGACAGGCCATTGCGGGCATTACGCGCTAGCGCACGGCTCGGTGCGGGAGCAAAACAACCCCTCAGTTGCCCAGATGGCCCGGTGACCATGTGTTTCAAATGACTTCTCCCGTTCTGGGTAGAGCAAGACGGAGTATCAAACTTTCACTGACCAACCCACCTATGTTCCTTTAGTTGCTCTTTACGTTCCAGGGCAACTCTGGCTCTTGCAAACGATGTCCAATCCTGCCAGACATCATCATCATCATTTCAGCCGTAAGACATCCACTGTTAGACATAGGCCTCCCCCAAGTGTCGATACAATGAGCGGTCCTGTGCGTCTCGCATCCATCGGATTCCCGCAACCCTTACCAGATCATCGGCCCACCATGTAGGAGGCCTTCCAACGCTACGATACGCTACGCCAGACATCATATTGATATCATTTTGAAGCACGCGTAGAATATAACAGACCGTCGGCTCGAGCCTAGTCCTCATTGGAGATCGAGCTACTCATTGCTCGCCGTCCGCAAGCCCGCGCCTACTATAGCCAAGATTTACATGAGTACCTAATGGGTAGCCCGACGTTCGGCCGTCCGATAGGGTCGCAGTCGACGGTGCAATGTTCGACGCACGCCTCAAATATGTCAGTAAAGTGGACGGAGCCCAGCAGAATCGATACCTACTAGGGCTGCGGGAAAGTAACGACTCATATCTAACTACGAATGACAACCGGTACCAACAGCTTTATTGTTTTCGAAAGCACGAAGTGTCAGCCCTAGATAAACTTAGAAATGTAGTTTTCTTTTTTTTTTTTAGGTGAGAAAATCATCTAATGACAACTCCCGCCCTTAGGCTTAGCGGGGTATAGTGTCAGACTTTTAGTGACTAAAAAGCCACTCCTTTTCTATTTTGCCTTGGTTCCAGAGCCCCGAGGTACACTTTCACATTACCCATGGCCCCAGTAGGCTTCGACCCTGCTGGGCCCCTACGATTTTCTGACATCTTGAGGCGCGCATGGAACCATACGTGCCGTTGACGAATTGGGCCCGGTCCGAACTGCTGCCGACCCATTGCTCACCGTCCGAGAACATTCACATTGATACTTGTCCTGTAACAAAGGCGGTTACCTTGACAATATGGCTGCTAAAGTGTTTTATTGGTATATAAAGCTTTAATAAAAAAAAAACAAAGTATCTTATTTTAAAAAGTATGCTCAGCGTCGCGACGCATCCAACACCAGCATGAACTGACCCTGAAACTCAAAATGGACGTTGCTAGTTTATCATTCATCAACTTCTGAAGTACCTTAACGGTCAATACACTCATAATTGGATACATTTTTCATCAAAATTCTATCCTGATTTACGGTGCTATTGTTATATGTGACACTAAAGGACAAAAGTTGTTATTGGTAATAAATCTTCGACACAATGAGTCTTTGTCTATCGACGCTTTGATAGAATTATTGGTTCGTGTTTTGGAATATTTTTATGGGACAACAACTTTGCTTAAAAATAGACCTTGCGTCATGTCATCTTTTAGTCAACGTCCCACGGCGTCAAATTTGAACAATTTGTTGTTGACTTAACGTCTCACATCTAATAAAAATATGTTCGTATATCATTATTTGCACTACGTCTTATAACACCAAGCAGTCACAGTACATTTCCAAACTAAAGCGGGCCGGGGCTTTTTTTATGGTAGGTAAAATCATCCAATGAGAATTTAGGAGGCCCAGACGCCTCCTACTGGGATCGTGCGGTTCAAGGACTTTACGGAGCGCCGATGTGGGTGGATATGGTCGTCGCTGTGGAAGTAACCGGTGGACAAGCTGAACGTAAAAGTTTGACGCACCTTCCCACTCCACCTTAGAGCGGAAGAAGTGATTATTTGACATCCCAGCTCAAAAATAAATGGTACCTATGTTTTAAAAATGTAATATACTGAAAAAACATGAAGCTAACAATATTACAAAATCAGATTCGTTCAGGTAAAGCCGAATAGCTGACATACATAGCCGAGCGTGACAGGTCAGTCTCATTTAATATCCACTAAATAAAATGCTCAGCGTGCCTAACAAAGTTTTCACTTAAAAAATATTTGTCTAGCTGCCCGGCCGACTAACACTGTTACTGTATCTTAGTGGCAGTTTTTAAACGTACTCGTAAGCGTTAACGTAAACATAAAAAGAACTTTGTAAGCGCTGTCTGGTGACAAAACTGAATAATTAACCTTATATCATACAGGCGCACGTTTACGTTAAGGCAGTCGGCCAAGTATAAAAACTCGCACTAAGCTGTCTGAAAGTGTTTGAAATCAAGAACATGTCAAACTCTACTTTGTGTACAAGCAATACACAAAACTCATACACCGTTAAATTTTAGTCGTTTTAATCCCGCGGAGTGTCGATTCGGTACATGAAAAACTATCGATTTGAAAAGAGAAAATTAAATTCGAATTAAATTAATTTCTTCAAGTAAACGTCAGCTGAGCGACGCCAATGAACTGTAGGTAGTTAGTACGTAACGACTGACAACTACCTACAACGTCATTGACTCGTTTACATAAAGAAATTAATATCGTACATGCGTACATTAACTCGAGTTTTAGAAAAAAAGTACTTTATTTTTTAATGTTATCTTTTCAAATCGATAGTGTTTTATGTACCGAATCGACCCTTCGCGGGATTAAAATGACCGAAATTTAACGGTGTATATTTCTCTTGAACTTTACAAAAATCAATACTTAGCACCAAATACTTATAAGTAGATTACAAATTAACTCTAACACCTATCTGTTTACCTATCGCGACGGGTACGGTATGATGATAATTTTTATGTTTATAGATAATCTTGAAGATATTCAAGGACTGCACGAAATAAAAAAAATACTGAATACTAAGCTCTAAGAAGAAATATCTTCATTAGCGTGCTTTATACGTTCAAAAGCGATCGAATTGATGTGATGAAAGATTTGACTCGGTCTGGTAGACCATCAACGTCATCAATTGCAGCTAACATCGCAAAAGCGAAGAAAATAGTGACTGGAAATCCTCTTTAGAATTTGAAAGAGATAGCTGCTGAACTTTCTGTGTCTCATAAGTCGACCCGTATCGTTTGAAACAATCACATCCGTAAGAAACATGTCGCCGCCCCAGAAGACCTAATCTAAAAACTTAATCGCATATGAGCCGGGCTGAGGACCATTCGATTCCAGCCTTGAAATAGCATACTTGGAGGATGATAAAATTGAACATTTTGTGTATTATTGACCTTTTCCTGTGACTTTCTTGTTAGAATAGTATCTAATATACCATTAAATAAATCTTTACTCGTTTTTGTATTTTATTGGTTATTATAGCTACCTATCCAGTATTGCAAGCAGAGTGATGAGGATGGCTTCACAAAAGTAGAGAAGAAGAAGAAGAAGAAGCCTACTTGTCAGAACCAGTGCGGTACCGCGCTGGCTGGAGCCAACATGCTGCTGCGTCCAGCAATACCCACAACGCAGCTGTACGTTTCGAGGTTACATCACACCACGAAGGTTGAGGATATCGTGGAGTATGTACGTGTGAAGACCAACTGGACTTTGAGAGTGGTGCAGTTAGAGCCGCGCCATAACACAAATTTCAAGTCGTTTGTGGTGCGGGTGCCGACTAACCATTTGGAGACCTGCCTCAAAGGAGAGTTTTGGCCGAAGGGTGTCGTGTATCGACGATTTCGTGGAAGGATACCGACCTCGCAGCGGAACACGATGCCGTCACTTCGTGTACAATAGTTTTTAATAATTTGATATAGTTTCTTTATATGTATTAGTTTAATTTTGTATGGTTATTTGTGTATTTTATCTATGGGCCGTAGTTGCCTGACAATTAAGGTTTATTATTATTATTGTTCTACTGCTATGCAAAAGCCATCCACTCTTTCTAATGGTCTCAGTCCCTTACTCACATTCCATTTCTTAAGAAAAACATCTAGGTCGGTTGGCAAACCTTGAGTTTAGACTTTTGGATGTTAGTCAAAGACCAATTCTGTATACACCATAGGTCAAATGAGGAGATTACACATGTCCATAAGCTTACGCTTAAGTGATATGGGCAAAGTGCCCTTAAATAGTTCCTTCATGCACCAGTAACTTTTTCAGGTATTTTCTGTTCGACACGTTATTTCTTTGTTTTACCTGGCCTAGAAAGAGACTACTTGGCCCAAGTAGACAGTAATATATTCTAAGACGTATTGTATATTCTGTCCGCCTACGTGTACTTTCCTTTTGTAGCTGCTTATTATGATTTTGGTCTTCAACATGTTTATATGTAGTCCAACCAGCATTTGCTCTAGTCCTGTGGCTGTAGGAGAGAACAGAACGACGCAAATTAGTTAACTTCGCTTCGCCGATGACAATGCCCTTCTCTTCCCATTCGACTGCTAATGTCTGAAAGAATTGGTGAATAACTTTGGGGACAACGGGACGCCCTTTTTGACTCCCTTAAGAGTTTTAAACATAGGATCTAATCTCTCTAACTTGCTGGAAGTATGTGTGGATTCTATTTTTTGTTTTGTAAGGGAATTGAATATTGCTGAGTGTGTGATGCTGTTAAAAGCGTATTGGTAGCATTTTGTGTTCCTCATATTAGGAATATAGTTCGTCAAAAAGAATTATAAGATTGTCGCAAATACAAAAAAATACTCAAGTATCAACATTTTTTTCTCCTAGTATGACAGTAATACCATATTCAATATTTTTTGATTTGACCTCATTTTCTCAGGTCGCGCTTTCGTTAGACAGACTCTATCGATTAAATAAATCGATAAATATAATTTAAATTCACAAACCCAAACATTTGATATTTAATAATTAACAGACAGACCAGTTCTCAAATTCAAAATCATAATTCAGACACTGTGCGTACCTTAATCCTTTATTAGTTTCTAAGCTCAAAAACAACTATTTATT
This sequence comes from Leucania comma, assembly GCA_958295575.1. Lineage (NCBI taxonomy): Eukaryota > Metazoa > Arthropoda > Insecta > Lepidoptera > Noctuidae > Leucania > Leucania comma. The sequence continues at coordinate 10,209,221 of OY282480.1, read as the reverse complement.
TTGCAAATCTTAATTTTAAACGTAAGATTAAGTGGCTGTCGCACAAAATAAAGTCTGGCGAAATATTTAAGGACTCAAAACAATTAATTAAGACTTGAAGTTTTTTTTTTGGAATTTCTAGGACATTATTTGAATAAATTGATGAGGTTAAGTTAGTTTTATTGCTGGAATTGAACGAAAAAAACACCCGCCTTCTCCCGCTTTAGAACGCAGCGGGAACACGTGTCAGACTTTTACAAGCTAAAACCCACTCCAGTGATCCTTTGTTGTCTTGCATTGCAGGGTCCTGAGTTTCTCTTTCCGAGGCGAACACATGGCCCCAGAGGCTTCGATCCTGCTGGGCACCTACGGCTGACATCTCCTTGAGGCGCGCGTGAAACACTATGCGCCGTCGTGCGACGACTTGGGCTGCGCATGTTACTGGACGGCCGGACGGTAAGCTACGCATTCCATAAAATTCTCTAAGTAGGAGAAAAAAATGACGACGTATTTCACCTTAAAAAAGACACTGAAATGTGCAAAATAACTCGGTGTTTCTAATATAGTTTTTTTTTTTTCTTCGCGCTGAGTGTTGACCTTGAAAAACGACTGTACACACGGGTGTACGAAACGTCGTTTTTGCTAAGGTTTTTTACGTTGTCGTTTATATTTACAAAAATACACGTAATTGCCTGAAACTTCACAGACACACTTTTAAATCAGCAAATCGTGGATGGACATTGATGGAGTTATTAAACCTAGTAATCAACCAGTAAATTACCAAAATGTGACAGGTGTGCCTAGGCGGCAACCCACTTTATGGTCCATAATAAAATCAATTTTATTAAGGCCACCGACGAATTCAGTGGCAACATTACCCCACACTTAAAGGTTTTAGGAGCCCATAAACTTCCTATAGACATTAATTAAGTAAAAATTGCATAACGAACCGTTTTATATCGATGTAATTAAATGCGAATAACTTAACTATTGAACCGTGAAGTTCCGTGGTTTTATTAATTAATTTACCACTTTTTCTTGTGTATTTTCCCTTGCAGTATATTTATTGCGTAAAAGTATGGGAGCCGTGTTTAGAATTAAGTTTGATGCTATGGTTAATTTAAAACATTCTGAAAATGAACATTTTTTTTATTAGGTGTCCCACTGTTAAGCAAAGGCCTCACCTTTCTCCTTTCAAACTTGTCTGTGTAAGGCGATCTCTGGCCTGTACCACAAAATAAACAGGTACAGAAATTAATCTTATGTATGTACCTAACTTTTCCTACCTACTCATGGTGGTCGCGGTAGGGTCGCCGCCAGCGCCGCTCTGTCCAAGCGCGGCGAAAATACCAACTTAATGTAAATTGTAAAAATATTACTTGGCCACAATGTCATGTTCGCTTTCTCATAGGCCACCGGGGTAATTACCTACCTATCTAACTATTCTGCGTTACGTTAGAACCAACCGTCAAAATACAAGCAAATACCCACTTAAGTACCTCTCTGAAACAACTGGTAGCTTAAAAAACGATAATTTACCATTTAATATTGAATTTAAACCACCGTCTGCTGATCAGTTATAATAAATCTTTTTTCGTTGCTCCATTATTGCACAAAAAATTTCACAGGCGCGTGTCTCAAACGGGTAGCACTCGAGCTCGCACTGGTTCGAGCGCGCGTGAGATATCGTATCCGTGAGCGGTGTCTATGTGGGCGTTGCTCGAGCGCGCTTTTTATGTAGATTGTCTTCAGATATATTTATTTGCTATCAATGTAGGTACAGATATAAGATGGTACATACATAAGTGAGTGTTTCTCTCTTTTATACCGATATCTCGGGAATATGAACAGATCGTCACACCACCATCACTATGGTCGACCTCACATGGATACACCTAGATAGACGGGTGAACATTGTCACTCATTGTACGCCTGAGCTCCCTCAGGCGTACAATGAGTGACAATCTTCGCCGCCGTCGAAAATAAGCATCAACATTATGAAATAAAAAAGTGTGTGAAAATAGATATCAATGAGACAAGTAATCTGTCATGCTGTGACTAGATTTTTCACAATTTCCGTTTTGAATAACGAAGAATGAATATTGAGAGAATTTATGGCAATAAACAATTACTTAATGCTGATTTGCAAAAAAAAACATTGATTGAAGCTCTAATATTAATAGAGGACATGCGTAGTTGGCGGTGGCGACGTTTCGCGTGCGACCCTGGTTCAAGTCATGGTACGAAGCAAGAGGACATGGAAAGCAGTCACCACCTGCTGCACAGCAGTAACATAGAGAAAAACCTCAGAAAAGACATCCTCGCTTCCTAGTTCGCTACTCCAAAAGAGGAAGGCGTTATTTGATGTTTTCCCCTGGTGGGAGAAAAACAAAATGAAGGAGTACATTCCCTGCTGGAGTCTGTATTTCTTGATAACTAACTTGTCTATATTTCTTGAAAGTCAACGTCAAATTGACTCTTGACTTAATAGTCACCATCTCAGACCATATCATCTTTACTTAGGTATACTGTCAAACGTGAGCTCATCAATATCTAAAAACTATAAAATTAAAAATTTAAAGAAACCCCCGACTGTCCTTGTCATCAATATGAAATGTATAGAAATGGTCAAGACGAATCTAATGAGCCCAAACTCGATGAGTTAACTAGTAGGCATTCCAAAGTTCCATCAGCCACCTCCCAGTTCTAGCATCAGGTCCTTGTCATCATGAAAAATGAATAGAACTGGTCAAAAAGAATCTAATGAGTCCAAACTTGATGGATTTACTAAAAGGCTTTCCAAAGTTCTATCAGCCACCTCCTAGTTCTGGCATCAGATCCTTGTCATCATGAGAAATGTATAGCACTCGTTAAGGCGAACCTAATGAGCCAAATTCGATAGGTTTACTATGTTAATAAGCAATCCAGGGTTCTTACCTTCGAGCTCCATCATCAAATCAGCTCAATGGCACCAGATTGAACACGAGTATTTTAAATATTAGGTCACACATATGATTTAAATAAAGTAATTGCACATTAAGTGTTTAAAAACCCTACTACAGTTAACAAACGAGCTGATGACCTTGAACCCATGCACAGATCTTCATAAATTGTAGCTAAAAACCATCTCGGTTCAGCTTTTAAACAAAAAAAACCGCATCAAAATCGGTCCATTCGTGTAGGAGCTACGGTGCCACGGGCAGACACACAGACAGACAGACAGACAGACACGTCAAACTTATAACACCCCTCTTTTCCATCGAGGGTTAAAAATAACTGAAAAACATTTTACTGACCTTTGAGATACCTTTATAGAGTATGACTGTTTATCTAAAATGACCATTGAAATGCCTTTATATCGTATGGCTGTTTATTTAAGATTGATGAAACCAAATAACTGTTTTGAGACAAACATACCTGTTTGTATAAACACGATTGTTTTATTTACGACGAAGTTCATTTTTCTAATAATAGAAAAAGAAAACACGAAAATACTCTTAGGAACCATTTGAACTTGCCCTTTCCTTATGAATGATGCAAAAACAAACAATGAATACTTACGAGGATTTTGATCACAATCAAATGCTTCGATGCCTTACAATAGTCTACAATAATAGTCCACAATTGTACTTAAACTAGTCCACAACAATGCTTCAGTATTTTCAGTGATCAGTCTAAATAATAAATAAACAATAATAGTCTGATTGTTTCGATCATAATATTGGCAAACATACATTACTGTTTAAGGTGTTTTTATTTATTTATTATTTATTTATTTCTTTATTGTACACCTTACCTTATTAAAGGACAAACATTAGTTTTTAATATCGTGCGGATTTCATTACGCATGTGGAACTGCTCCGCATGCGTTGCTGCAGCCCGGTATAACGCCCCGCATCCCGCATGCGTATTCCACGCATTACAATAAATATTTGTGTGAAAGTTTCATTTTGACCCTCGAACGCTAAGAGCAACTGGTACTCAGGTAGTTTGTGAAAGTAAAAAATTGTAAATAATAGTCATTAAAAATCTAGGACTAGCAGGATCTAGGCCAAACCGTAGCAGCCACGCTGGCCGGGTCGAAGCCTTCTGGGGGCATGGGTTATGTAACGGTGAAAGTGAACCCCGGGGCTCTGGAACGAAGGCAATGAAGGAACAGAAGTGGGTTTTAAGTCATTAAAAGTCTGACACAAAAAGGGCGGGAGATATCATTGGATGATTTTACACCTTAAAAAAAGCAGGATCTAGGCCGATGCTCGCTAGAGCCTCGGGAGTTTTCTAAAGAGGAAACCCGTAACTTCTGGAACGTAAAGAGCAACTGAAGGATATTAATATTTAGTCAATAAAAGTCTGACACGGCCTCCCGTTCCAGCTCAAAGCAGTAGAAGTCATCGAATGATTTCCCAGCTCAAATAAGGCCTCTAATTTATTTTTTATTTCTATTAAAATATAGTTTGCTTGTTCTACATGTTGAATATCATAAATAACATAAAATTTTAAGTTTAAGTTTTTTTTTTCTGTAATAAACGTTTCCGTTTACCTCAATGGTAAAAATATCGGTACCTTTATAGGATCACTTTGTTGTCCGTCTGTCTTTCTGTCTATCAAGACATTTTATCTCAAGAACGCGTGGAGGAATAGAGTTTAAATTAAAACCATGTACAGTCAAGGGTCAAAAGTGCAGTTGCACTCTATCAAAATGCTAGTGTCTAAAATTTCTTTGTAGAAGAGGGACAGTGGTTAATAACTGATTTGATTTGTAGCTAACAATCTAAAGTATTGAATTAACTAGTCGTGGACCGTTGAAATTCAACTACAAAGAAACGTTCAATAGTTTAGCATTGGTAGAGTGCAATTGCACTTTTGACCCCTGATTGTACTTAGATCTGCGGTCCATTGAAGCTGAGAAAAAAATCATACCTCTAAGTTTTAGGAAAAATAGATACGGCCATTTATGTCGCAAGAAATGTATATTTTTAAACTCTCAAGGGAGTTAAATATCATAGGGGAAGTACTCCGTTGACTTAGAACTAGTATATGAAAAAATCTGAAATCTTTTTGTAATATACCAAATTTGTAGTAAGTACGTCACAAAAAAAAATGTTTTTCGATTCGGAAAAATCTTCGAGACTCGATTCAGGAATTGAATTATTAAGTTAGTTTGTATGGAACCCTCAGTGTGCGAGTCTGACTCACACTTGCCCAGTTTTTACCTTTGTTCTCAGTCTCAATTGACATTCGCATAGATGAGGTTCAGTATCTCCGTCTCCGCCTTCGCTAAAGAAACCTCCGAAACCTCCGTTACATCTCTATTACAGTAAACATTAACGATTTTATGATTGCTCAAGAGGTCGTAAGATTAATTGTTAATTAATATATCGTAAACGAATGTCTCTAAGGGTTGAGTAATACCCTGAGGAACTATAACTATCGAGATTTTTAGTAATGACTAAGGGCGCCCTCAAATAAGTCACAGAGCTTAAAAAAAAAAGTTATTTCATATAAATAGTGAGACGGGAGCACCACGGTTGTAGCGCGGCAGTCGCACGTTTTTATTTATATGGAAAAGAACGGTTTCGCACTACGTCCGATCCGAATTCGATCCGTCAAAACCCGCTCTTATCCCACCGCTTTTAGGCACGCAAATGACAGTTTTCCGCACTCGTGCAGAAAAGTACACGTGCTCGCCCCGCCACAACTTTATTGTAATGAAATAGTTCTACGGCTACGAAAGTATGGTCTGTAACCTTACTTTCTTGGGTTCGGATCGGATTCGGATCGAACGTAGTGCGAAACCGCTCTAAGTGCTCGATTACGGAGAAGCGGTGTGTTGCGCGGCGCGTCGGGTGGTCCGTCGTACATTGCCATATGTTTATGTTTGCGCGAGTGATGACGCGGCCCGCTGCTGCAATGTACGACGAAAAATACGGCCTAACGAAGCAGTGCGGCGCGATGGCAGCGCTGCAAACGTGCGGTATATTGTGGGTAATTTAAAGGCGCCCTTTGACGAGAATGTTGATTGTCATGGCTAAAAAGCTCTACAGATACTCTAAAATGCAAAACACGATTCTAAAATCATTGAAACATGGTTTATTTTACACTGAGGACTTGTTAGAACATTTAGAAAATTCAAATCGATCAGATCAAGTTATTTATTGGTAAATCTTCAACGAATTTATTATAACCTTATTTTTTATTAGTATTTATGTTAATTTATACGAGTATAAATGATAAACTTATCGTTTGTCTGTAAAACGAAAAAAAATGCCTCGACTTTGGCATTGAATTTATTTTTTTGTAGAGATGGGCCCGAACAATATATACCTTTCACATTTCATTCATAATGGTATTTCATTTTACCTGTATAAATTTAAGCGAATTATGTCAAATTTACCCCAATATTTTGGGCTAACCCGAGCGGGCTGTAGTTAATAATTAACATATCAGTAAATAGTGGACTGCTAACCAACTCATGTCGGTTTAATGAGACCCAAACTTAAATGAATCACAATGCAATACCAATGAATAATATTGCTAATCGATTATTTGTGGTTAGAATGTGTAAACAAAATTATGAAAACGCTGCCGCTAAAATTTAAATAAACAATGACCATACGAATGTATCGAATCCAAGTATACAGCGGCCCTAGAAGACAAAAGGCAAATGGAAGAATACGGGTGGGTTTTAGTCAGTAAGAGTCTGACATGCCCTCTCGCTCCGCCCAAGTGTAGAAGAAGTCATTGGATGATTTCCCACCTAAAAATAAGCCTACACCTACCACTAGTTATGACACCCTCTCCTCTGCACGGCCGAGAAATAGAGTAACTTCTTAAGAGGGGCCTTCCCCAATCGCCTATTGTAACCATCGAGCAAAAGCTTGTTGCTTCATCTAACGCAATCCAACGCGATGTTTGATGAAGAGGTAACACGAAAAAAGAGAGATAATGCCTGAAAACTTTGTTTGCATTCGGTAATTCCGTGATTTACTCGAATATTTCACTAAACTTGTTTCAAGAAATACGTGCTTTAAAACTAATGGCTTTTAAAACTAATCCAAGTTTTACACAAATTTATGTTTTGATTTCTGTAGAAGCCTAGATAACGTCTACAAGATATCTGTGTATTCAAAATATCTGAAGAAAGATATGTGTAATAACATCATAATCATGTAAGATCGGTTGTATGAAAATGTACCTCGGGTTGGCCGCTCTTAAGCACAGTCCGTTCCGCTTGCCTAGGGCTATTAGTGAGTAGAAAGTAATCAAGCCAGCTTCTGAAAAGATTTTTATTGAAACTATTTTATTCCTTTTATATTATTTGACTGACCTGTTCGTCTTGTGGTTAGTGGTCCATGCCGTAGGTCGTGGGTTCGATTCCCGCCCAAGACAAATGTTTGTGTAATGAGCACGATTACTTGTTCTGTGTCTAGGCGCAACTTATCTATAATAAGTATGTATTTAAAAATATATAAGTATATTTATCAGTTGTCTAATACGACTCAGTGCATAAGCTCTGCTTAGCTTGGGACTAAAAGGCGTTGTGTGATAGTTGTGGAATATTATTATTTATTTATAATTAACCACTTTAAAAAACAGTTGGTTGTTCCTAATTCTACAGAATATATTTAGTAGATTAATATAATAATCGAAATACGTTTTATTATGAGACACCATCACTACATAGTATAGGGTACTGAACTTACGAAGCGGTTTTCTCCCACGGCCGCCGCAGTAGAGGAAACTGCTATTTTATTTCAAAACTCACGAGACGGTAGATTCACCACCACCGCCGCGCCGCGACGGCTGCGTTTTTCAACCGCAAGGGCCGACCGATAGGGCGCGGTCGCTACCAACCGACGCAGAGCGTGCGGACGCAAACCGCCGAGGCGAAGGCGGGCGGTCGCGGTGCCGATGAGCGGCAGCCGCGAACTACCGCGCACACCGCAGCCGTAAACCGCGTCGTGAAAATTGCTTTAATTTTTTAGATACATATTTGCATTCTACAGAAGCTGCGGGACCGCAACCATGGCGGCCGCGGAAAAAAGCCGCTTTGTGAGTTCTCTCCCTCAAACAAACTGTCTGTCAGATCTTTAAAAACTACGCAACAGATTTATATTCGATTTTTTTTAATAGACAGAATTATTCAAGAGGAAGGTTTATATGTATTATAATACATGCATAATATATTTATTTAATATCACCATTGCACTCGTGTGAAGCTGGGGCGGGTCGCTAGTAATATTATAAAGGTGATTACTCCTTCACGTTGAAACTTTTTTTTGTATAAAGCATTTCCCCACACAAAGAATAACTCTTGTTTAGTGAGTACATTCAAACATATTATGTAAACTCACGTACACAAGTCATCCAGCCCTGCACAATTTTTTTTTTTTTTTATTTGTTATAAACTAATGCTTGACTGCAATCCTATCTAATGGTAAGCACTGATGCTATCGTTGATGGTGAGGTGCACTAGTTTATTAAGAGCCTATTCAATCTAGCCTTGAAGACACCCAAATAATTGGGTGGGAAGACCGGAGCAGGCAAATTGTTCCAGCCCTTCGATGTACGCGGCATAAACGACGAGGCGAAACGCCTAGTCCGGACCGTAGATGTTTCAACAACGTAAGGGAGGGTACTCGACGTACGTCGGGTTGTCCGATGCTGGAATTGAGATGATCTATAAACCATACAATTATTTGTTCTGATCGGTAATCCGAAACGCAGCAGCCAATCACTCAACTACTGCGCCAACCGGTTCGTGAATATTGAAGGGATTTAAATAAAATATAGTAAGTTCTGGAATAGCACATAAGATATATTTGCATTTCGAGAGTATGTGAAATCGCTGGCAGCAGCTAAGTGTTTTATAGAAAGAAAGAAAGAAAGAAAAACAGTTTATTTACATGGAATGACGCAACTAAAAACTAGACAAAGATTATTATATATAGGCCGAACGCTCAGCATAAGGCTGTGCCCTCATGCACAGTGCGATGAGCACACAGCGCTGGTTTTCAGCGTTGGCCGTTGTTGACGTCGGAACGGTGCAGTGTGCAAAAAGACAAAAAAATAAATAGTTGAGTTTTAAATAAATATTATATATAATATATTATACACCTATCTAAAAAATAAGACTAAGTACTCAAGTACTATGTAAGTGAGGGCTTACGACCGAGGCGACCCGGTGACGCTACGAAGTGGATGTACTGAGCGCATACCCATACAAGTCCTCAAAAAGATCATTATTCACATGAGGCGAGGCTGGTGCGGAATGAGGAACCGGGTGGCTCTAATGAGCAACCTTAAACAGTAATAATAATAATAATAATAATATATTCCACAACAGTGGAATGAATCTGGATGAAATTCGGCACACGCTACAGATAAGCTCGCTGCAATCTGCTTGCAGATTACTCGTAGTATAAATACTTGGTCATCTATCAGTTCTGAACCAAATAACTTAAAATCTTTTTACACAAATTCGTTATCATTCAGCCATAATATTTACAGGACAAAGATCTCTGTAAACAGTCCAGTTTATTTTTCTACCTACCTTACATAATAATTTGAAACACCAAATTGGGGAACCAGTGACCTCCACCACAGATCACAGCGGTGACGATAAACAAACGTTACAGTCTGTTTTTCTTCATTTTCCACATTTACATAGAAATTGGGGACCGGGCCACTTCAAACGAAATAATATTAGGTACTCTCCGCCCTTGATTATATTATCTGCTTGTGTCATAGATTCATGCCGTAATTTATGTCAGAATCATGAAAAACATGTGTGTTTTTAAGTGGTTCAATAATGGAATCTCTTATTTATACCTCATCACTTAAAATACGATGTTTTCAGTTGCTTCTTGTTTTTTCTTTTCGCTTACGTTCCACTTTATGATAGCATAGAGAAAATGATAGATTAAGAAGCGGCGTCACTTGGGGTAGAAGGTAGACATACCAGCAGATGATCGATGTATTAATTTCCGAAAGGAATACCCGCACCGGCACGAAGGCACGGGGTAGGTTTTTAGTCAGTAAGAGTCTGACACTACTTCCCGCTCCGCCCAAGGGCGGGATTTGTCATTGGATGATTTTACCTACTATAAAAAAAAAGATAATCGATGTATTTCAACTAAAATAATTATAACTTAATGTCAATCTCATACATTTTTTACTCTTTAGAGTTTCGTACCTCAAATGGAAAAAAACCCTTATAGAATCACTTTGTTGTCCGTCTGTCTCTGTCTGTCTGTCAAGACCCTTTATCTCGGTAAAGCGAAAAGGTATCGAGTTGAAATTTGAACAATATATTCTAATTTGCGGTCCCTTGAAGCTGTGAAAAAATCAAACTCCTAAGTTAACAAAAAAAAGATACGGCCGTTTATGTCGCAAAAACGTATATTTCGACCCCTCAAAGGAATCAAAATTAATAGAATTAGAATACTGAAATTTTGCATGAAATACAGTACCATAGCACAAGTAGGTATAGGAAAAAATCTGTAATTTTGTGGTTGTATGGTTTTGCGGATTTTTTTTTTGCGATTCGTATAAATCTTCTAAACTTAGTTCAGGAATTGAACTGTTTTCATAGGTAAGTTTGTACGGAGCCCTCGTTACGCGAGTCCGACTCGCACTTACCCGATTTTTGTTAATAGTTTTCACTGATATCTTGTCCTAACATTTCGGGGCAAGGCGTTACACTAAGGCCGTGTTTACGAAGACGCGGCGCGTTGCGCGGCGCGTTGGGCGTTTCGTCGTACATTGCAGCAGCGGGCCGCGTCATCGCTCGCGCAAACACAAACATATGGAAATGTACGACGGACCGCCCGATGCACCGCGCAACGCGCCGCGTCTCCGTAATCGAGCACTAACAAAAGCAGGACATTTCATCACACAATAGATTTAAAAGCCAAATATTCTCTCCATAATTCTGGAAAAATCTATCAGTATCGATGGAAACGAAACTGCCAAAGTAAAACCATTATTGGGGTCGTAGTCGGAAACTGTGATATATTTATGGCTAGGTTCCTACTACTAGTGTTAAACTTACGCCATCACGATTTATGGCAAATAAAAATTAGCATTTGAGATTTCATGGTAGAATTATTTTCTTTGATTGTACATAGTACTAACCTAGATAAGATATTACTCTTCTATTATACTAGCTTCTGCCAGCGGGTTTTCCCGTATAAAAGAAGAAAGGTATTCCAAGAAAACATATTCCCAAATTTTGTTTTTTTTTTTTAAATGTTTAATGCTAAATGTTTAATGTTTAATGCTATTGAATTACTACGAAGGTCACAATCTCGTCCTAACACCGGGCCAAAAACAGAAAAAAATTGAATTCTTTGGAGGAGGCTTTTACCCTGAGGGGGTCTACAAATTAAACATGCATGATCATTTGCGGACGGCGTGCAATGGGTAGCACGCTGTCCGATCGTCCGGTAACCGACCGGACCGAGCCCAAGTCGTCGACGGCGCGTTCTGTTCCCGCGCGCCTCAAGGAGCTGTCAGCACACCGAAGAGGCCCAGCCTGCTAACTGCAGGCAGGCAGGGTCGAAGCCTACTGGGGTCATGGGTTAGTTCCGAAAGGAATGCTCGACCCCGGCACGATAGGCTACGAAGGAACGGGGTAGGTTTTTAGTCAGTAAGAGTCTGACACTACTTCCCGCTCCGCCCAAGGGCGGGATTTGTCATTGGATGATTTTACCTACCATAAAAAAAAAAAAAAAAAAAAAAAAAAAAAAACATGCATGATCATTACAATTTCAATTATCTTATTATAAAATAATAAATTTTTATTAACTTTGCAATAATTAGTAACCGATAATGTAATTTACTTATTTTTTGTGAAATAAATAAAGCTCTTTTATTATTATTTTATTATAATAAAACAGTCTGGTGGTGTGACGATCTGATAATGTTTGCGGGGCAAAATTGGCCAGAGATTGCCCTAGACAGGGAAGTTTGGAAGGAGAAAGGGGAGGCCTTTGCCCAGCAGTAGGACACACAATAGACTATCAAAAAAAAAATGAATTTATGAATTACTCCTGTATCGTGAATGCGTCCATAAACATGTAAACTCAAGACACCCAGATCCAGGACAACTATCTGAAGGTCATAAAAATAATTGTTCATTGCGGGAATCGAACCCGCAGCGCAGCAGCTAATCGCTCAACCACTACACTAACCATGTCGTCATAAAAAAGAAGTATCTATCCTTTTTCCTATTCTAGGACATGGTTTACACGTGTGCTAAGTTTAATACAAATCAGTTCTGCCGTTTAGACGTGAACAGGTAACAGACAGACAGACAAGACAGGCTCTTTATTTATAATATTTGTTTGGATATGGAGACTAATATTCTGATAAGTTTCCTCTCTATAGTTCCTAGGACAACAGTTCGTCGCGAGGTGCGCGCACGTCCCCTGTTTGCAGTGTTTTCTTGTCGCACTAAAGCAGGTAAGTCGACGTAGAGGTACGTCGACTTACCTCAAACTTTAATAAGAATTTCCTTCATATTGATATGTTTGCTCTTCCTTCTCATAAATTCAAATATAATCTGTTAAAAACTTTAAGTCAGTAAGTAGTCATTTTAGTTACTTTAACATCAATTACATTATTATAATTATATAATGCTATAAGTTTTTTAGGATTATCACATTTTCCTTTTTTTTATAAACATTATTTTATATTCATGAATATAAAATAATGTTTAACTATGTTTACTTATGAAATGTTGTAGTAGCGGTTTTAGTTTTAAAACGCATCTATGCAAATTTTTATTTTTGTGTATTCTGTGGAAAACGTAGTTGGTTACACATTTAACCACATTGTTTTGTATTTTATTTTTCTATAAATTGTAATGTGTTAGTTTTCCGGCTAATAAATAAATAAATGTAGGTAGGTGTTAGAAATCTCTAGATGTTGTTGGATAGCATTTTTAAAAATTACCTACATAACTATGTCAACTCATCACCGTCGCAGCATGGCGAATAGGGTTCCAGCGGGATCTCATGGTGAAACGGCGACAGTAACTGTCGGACCCAAGTTCTGGGTACGCCATAATTATGGCAGCAAGTCCCCTCTTTAAGGAATGGTTGGAAAGACGTCACGGCGACGCACCTTCCACATGATGTAGGTCATCACCGGTAAAAGTGGTGATAAATGGTAAGTTCAGGAGGTCCCTACACTACATTCGTGTGGAAGAAACACCTGGGTGTCACCAGGGACCTAGCAGGGCCGGAGACTACTGGGGCTATTAATTTTCCGAAAGGAGACCCCGGGGTCCTGGAACGCAAAGCAAAGAAGGAATATCAAGAACAGGTTTTAATCAGTAAAAGTCTGACTCCCCCTTTCACTCCGCCTAATAGCGTATAATGTTTTGTTTTATAGAAGTGGCAATGAAATAAATTACACAAAGTAAAGCGCCACGCAACACTTGTTCAACTCGTAAGTTGAGGCCATTACCTCTGGACCACTTACAATTTAACCAGAACCTTAAAATTCGCTATTACCAGGCACAAAATCTCAGCATTCTCTGAGATAGTATAATAAACGTGGAAGGCTCTGTGAAACGACGATTTATGGGAGAGATTACCGTCGTTTTAACGACCCATGAATCTTAAACAACAATGTGCATTTCCGGCCCAGTGCATCACACTTGAGAACTGTCGCGAAGTGAATTGTCTTAAGTTTATATGTACTTAACACAATTCTCTTTACAAAAGTTCAAGCAACTACGAAATTAACTCAACAATTTAGCTGAAGAAAAATATTTTATTTAATATTTTATGGATTTACGAGTATATTATAATTTAGTTATTATATGTAACAAAAAATATAGTACAAACAAATAAAGAAAAATGAAAAAAAAATATGTATAGGACAAACAAATAAAGAAAAATGAAAAAAAAAATTTCTACTTGGTAAGCAATTTGTTTCTTAAACTGCAGGATTTACAGCCTTAAATATTCTAATTTTTTATTATTTTGCTTTGAATTACTTTTTTTTTGGTTTTAGTTTGACATCAAAAGCGGAAAGTATACCTTTATTAGAACATTTTCTCTGAAATACTCTTTATAAAAGATACAACCTAATTCTAAAAAATAACTAAATTGGTTTAATTTTGCAAGTTGGCGCTAATCAATGAATACACCGTTAAGTATTGATCGTTTTAATTCCTTTGAGGGTCGATCTGGTTCGTGAAACACTATCGATTTGTAAATATAAAATAAAAAAATAAAGTACTTTTTTTCTAAAACTCGAATTAATATGACGCATGTACGAAATTAAGTTCTTTAAGCAAACGAGTCAATTACCTTGTAGGTAGTTGTCGGTCGTTGCGTAATAACTACCTACAGGTCATTGAACTCGCCCAACTGGCATTCACTTAAAGAAAGTAATTTCGTACATGCGTAAATTAATTCGAGTTTAAAAAAAGTACTTTTTTTTAATTTTAGCTTTACAAATTGCTAGTGTTTCATACCGAATCGACCCTCCACGGGATTAAAACGATCAAAATTTAACGGTATATATAAGTATGTAATTGACCATGAAGTCTTAGTAATCATCGAGTTATTTTCAGCATTACAGCAAACAGCCAGTGTAGTTTATGTAGTGCGACTTTGTAGGCTGTGTTTTGGCCCACGGATCAGATTTGCTAGCGTTCTGGGCAATTTATCCATTGACAGTGATGTGGATGAATTTTTTATGCTCTATGATTCTTTTGAAGCGCCTTTGTACCTACATACATACTATTATTTTCAGTTTGTGTGTATACTCGTATAGGTACGTATTAGTATAGTATTTTTTTTTTTAAAGTACGTGCAATGTAAACATTTGCAAATTTTTTCTTTTTTTTTGCAGGTACTAATTTTGTACTTTGTTGTAAAAAGGTTTAATCTAATAAAACCTAACCTCGCCGAGAACAGCAAATTGCACATTGCACTAACACGTCTGGGAACGTCATAAATGCTAACATTTTGCTAACAAAATTAAAATATCAAAGAGTTTTTCTTTGTTGTCTGAAACTAAGGGAAATTGCTGAGAACTTCTGTCATAATATGTCTCGTAGTATTTCGTGTTACTCATTTTACATAATGGCATAAACGCTATAGATATTATGATTGTGTTTAAAGAGGTAAATATGACTGGTAATCAGAATAACGATTTAAACGTGAATTTGACGATTAAGATTAATTATAATAATTATCGTTATGTTTTTTATGAAGTAGGGTGTTAGAGAATATACCAGTAAATGTGGGGTTAGTGTGTTTTTTTTTTTATGGTAGGTAAAATCATCATATGACACATCCCGCCTGGGCATACTGGGCTTCTACAGTTTGCTGACAACTTCTTGAGGCGCGCGGGAACAGTGCACGCCGTAAACGCCTTGGGCTCGGACCGGTCTGTTACCTGACGGACGGTCAGCGAGTTACCCATTGCCCGCCATCCGCAAGCCCGCGCCTACGGTGGCCGAAAATCGGGATCGGAATCCCGGCGGCGGCGGCGACATGTGCGCCGTTGCCTGATGCGGTCGGCCTCCTCCTTTGCTGGCATTACTGCCTCGCAGAAGGAAGCGACTGCCTGCCACTGCTCTTCGCTCCAGAGCATGGCTTGTACCAAGGCCTGGCGCGAGAGATCTCCCCCACAAGGACCAAGCGAGGCACACCTCGACCGTGTGCTCCACCGTGTCCTCCAGGCGGTCCGCACAATGGTGACACCCGGGGGGTTAGTGTGGATAAAGTTAGAATAGCAGTAAATGGAATGAAGAATGGTAAAGCCATTGTTCCCGATGGAATACCAGTTGAAGTGTGGAAGTTATTGCAAGTGTGTTGATGGACGTGATTAGCTTTATTCTTCAATAAGTTGTTGCGGGAAGAAGCCATACCTGATGAGTGGTGCAACAGCTCTTTGGTGCCCATTTTTAAGACCAAAAGTGATGTGCTTGTTGAGTGCAATAATTATAGAGGAATTGTTAATGTCACATTCTATGAAAGCGTGGGAGAAAGTTATTGAAAGACGATTAAGAGAGTGAAATTTCACAGAACCAATTCGGTTTTATGCCGGGTCGGGGTACAGTGGATGCCATTTTTACTATACGCCAACTGTGCGAGGAATATAGAGGTGCGAATAAGAACTTGCACATGGCATTCGTTGACCTCGAAAAGACATACGACCGGGTGCCTCGTGAGGTTCTGTGGTGGGCCCATATGGTGAAAGATGTGCAGTTGATCCGAGCGATGTACAATCGATGCAGTCCCAAGTCCGGTCTACAGTGGCAAACATTAGCAGCTTGAATGTGGCTGTCGGCTTACATCAAGGGTCGGCTCTCAGCCCTTACTTCTTCCTGATGATAATGGACGCTCTAACGTCGGACATGCTGGAAGAGGCTTCCTGGTATATGTTGTTTTGCCGATGAAATTGTGCAGGTTGCCGAGAGTGGCCTAGAGCTTAGGAACAAATTGGAGGTGTAGTGGCACTGAGTGGAGAATGTTGGCCTGAGATTAAGTAGAGCGAAAACGAAATACTTATTCTGCGATTTCGGCGGTTTCTCCAATCCAGTGCCTTTAGCTCTCGTCGGAACGCCCATAATGATCTAATCCATCTTATGGTACCTCGGGTCGCTCATCCAAGGAGATGGTGAGGTAGATCGGGACGTAACTCATCAGATCAACGCAGGATGAATGAAATGGCGACAGAGCACGGGAACAACTTGTGATCCACGGATGCCCGTCAAGTTGAAGGGTAAAATCTACAAGTCCGTGATAAGGCCTGTCATACTGTATGGATCAGAACGTTGGGCTATGAAAAAGACTGGTAAAAAAAAATTGCACGTAGCGGAGATGAGAATGTTGAGATGGATGTGTGATGTAACGAGAATCGATAAAGTGAGAAATGAGTATATGAGGGGAAGTTTGAAAGACTGAAAAGTTGAAAGGAAATCGTTTGCCTTGGTATGGTCATGTGAAGAGGAGAGATGAAAGGCATGTTACTAAAAGAGTTATGAGTTTGCATGTGGATGGCTGGAGAGGGAGAGGGAGGCCAAATAAGAGATGGATGGATTGTGTGAGGAGTGATATGAAAGAAAAGGAAGTTAGTGATAGCATGATGAGTGACAGGACAGAATGGAAGAATAAAACGTGTTTCGCCGACCCCAAATAAAACGGGACAAGGGCAAGAAGATGATGATGTTATGTTTTTTTTTTTATGATTGTGATTATTAACCGTAATCAATTAGACGAATTAAGATTACTGAAATACAGATTTATTTATCAAAATTTTTAAAAGGTACATAGAAATATAGATAAATTCTTAAAATTAATAGGGTGTCACAATGAGGTTTTTTTTTTAATTATATTTTATGATTACTCTTTTCTCAAATAAAACTTCCAACGCTTTTTGTGACCTAGGATTAAACATGTTTGCAAAGGAAGGCACATGGGTGTAAATAGAATCAAACTAACGGCCTTGAATAGAGCACAATCTTGGTTTTGGTCAAGGTGCTCTAAAATTACATCATCTCCTTCTCTGTTCTCGTCTTTTACACAAATTACCGGCTGCGCATTTCTTTATTGTATAGAATACCTGATTGCCGGTAACATAATATACACCGTTAAATTTTGATCGTTTTAATACCGTGGAGGGTCGATCCGGTACATGAAACACTTTCGATTTGTAAAGTCAAGGCAAAATGTTTTTATTTCAGATAGGTCAAAAAATAAAATAAAAAACAATGTATGTATTGAAACAAGGATGGAGCAGTTAATAGACACAATATGAATGAGTTACCAGGGGGCCACATGTGCAGAAGTAGTCAATGCCAAACAAACGTATCTTCGACATAGTCCTTAACCTTTTAATATGCTTTTTTGGTTAGGACACGCTTTCCACTTTTGGCAGCTTAAAGAATTTTCCCTCACTAAGTTTAGTTACTACTTTTGGCAGCTTAAAGTACTTAAAGAAATTAATTTCGTACATGCGTAAATTATTTCGAGTTTTAGAAAAAAAGTACTGTATTTTTTAATTATATCTTTACAAATCGATTGTGTTTCATGTACCGAATCGACCCTCTATGGGATTTAAACGATCAAAATTGAACGGTGAATAGATTGCCGGTAACATATAGGTATTTTTTTTTTAAGGTAAGCAATCATCCAACTACTTCTCCTGCTCTAGAGCGGAGCGCATGAAGTGTAAGTATACTTTTTCTTTTTTATCTAAATACTTAATATTAATTAGTTTTCTATCAATTTGCCTACTATGGTAGAAGTATATTGGAAACACTGATGCGATTCGGCCAGCCACGGTATTTTTTGACACGTTCACCGGACCCTGCATTTACATTGGACGTGCTCGTACAAATCAAACCTTTGTTATGTAAATGCAGTTCAGTGTACCTGTCCACCTCGTTTCAGATGTGGTCACATTTCAAACGGGCTTTGATCCTATTTTTAAACCACTTTGCTATAGTCACAAAAGGGAATATGCAAGTATTTTTTTTTTTATTTAAATAAATTTTAGTTTTTGTAAACAAATATGCTGCCAGGCTTAAATGGGGTCAGTCGTATGCACGGAGAACGCTGGGAAAGCGTCGCCACGCAGTGAGTACCTGCAGGAAGAAAGCGACATCGAGGCCGGCCTAGAAAAAGGTGGCAGGATGATTTGGAGGCGTACCGTGAGAACTAGTTCGAGACGGCACGGAAGAAGAGGGTTTGGAAGGACTTAGGGGAGGCCTTTGCCCAGCAGTGGGACAGTAAGGGCTAAAAAAAACAAACATAAAAGACTTTTTGAAATATTTATCAACAAAGAAGTTATTTAAAGGTAGAACTACACTACGCATACGTGTGCCTTCACGCCGATCTAGGTGCGTGGGTCTCCATACCTTTTATACGGAAACTGGACTTGTAAAGCTACACTTGAACCACGCGACGTCGTTCTACACTACGAGCTTAGCGTGTTACACGTGTGCATCTACCTTCGATCTAATGTAGTTTAAAGTGCTAATAAGAAAGAGAAGTTCGACCTGGTTTTTGACGTCAAAGTACATTACGCGCATACAGCCGCCATATAAACATATTTATTTTTTAATTGTTATATCTCGTTTGTTTTTCTGAAAATTTTGATATTATTTCAATTTTTATGCATTTATTGATACACTGGTTCTATAATAAATATTTTTTTCAGGTATTCGCTATTATATTTTATGTCATAATTATGAGCACTGACAAATTGTGTAATATGTATTTTTGGTGTAATCAATTATTATTATTTTGAGCGGGTTTTTTTTTAGGAAAAGGTAAACATTTGGACTTATTATTACATTGAAATTGAAATCGGCCATTTCCATTTACTCATTCTATACAAAATGTAGGTACACTTACATACATCCATCCACATACTATAATATACTTTTATTCTCTCACTTATTTCTTCACCTCTTTCTTTTTTTCTTTGCCCGACTGTGCAACAGCAAATACAGGGTTATGTTTTGACAAGCGTGTATAGTACGCGGCAAATAAGTTGAACCCTTTGCTATAATTACGCGCAACCTCCCACTTCGATTGAGACCCGAAAATCGTTTACTGTACATTCAAGGTCAACCGCCATGATGGTTCAACTTGTGCGCTGAGGATTCTACCGGATACAAACGTAAGGTCAGCTTGCATGTAACCCTTTGGGATACTTAATTTTTTCTTAAACGTGAGCGATGCTGCAGGCAAACCCTAGTCTAATTTAATTTTGCCATTAATTGCAAACCAGCCATTTAGTAAATTCTGAATATAATATACATAGGAACAGCTCGTCATAAAGGTCTAATCTTTGGTTATACTCGTAGAAAAAAAGCGTCACATTGAAAAAACTTATTTCACGGATCATAAAAATACTCTACTACGTGATTCTATTACGAACTGGAAGATTCGCAACAGTTGACGCAAATAAATTGTATGAGTTATACTGGTACAGTCAATAAAACCAATAAGTATACAGGCAGCTGGCAGCAGGTAATTGGTAGTTTTATGTGCAGATTATTCGTGAAAACGCAGTTAAAACAAAATCGTAAAACATTAAGTATTCCTTGATAAAAATCTTAATTAAAAAGGCATAAGGTACTTATGTCTAATTAATAACAAATGTAACGAGTCCGCCGTCTTAGTGAGTTTCGCTAATACAATAAAAAAAAATCCAGGCTCATGGAGTTGAGATACAAAAATACATCAAATTCACAACACAACATTCACAGTGAATCATTTGCACACAGCACTGAATTACACACAAAAAAAATCCTTCCAAAAATGCCATGAAAGATGTTTGTTTTATTGCCTGACTGTTAACCAAACTATTTGTCGACTGTACTTACAGCATTATCCACATGGAATATGTTTTTATTAAATAAAATGAAGACAATAACTTTCCTGCTGTTCTCTAAGTTAAGAGCATCCTGCCCTAACTCTTGTACACCCAGGGTGTAGTTAAAATGTCCAATTTATTCTACATCTGCTCAAGTATAAACTAATTTTTCTTTTTCGCTGCTTTATGTCATTAAACTAGGGCCAGTCAGTGAACAATATTTAAATTTAATTAATTTTATTTCTTTCATGACTTTTATGTTTTTTTTTTAATTCTTAATATTAGTCACGTTTAATTTAATTTTTGTGCTATTTTATATTCTTTATTTTGTGAAAAAAAAAATTAGTTGCGATACCACCACATATAGCAAGCACTACTAAAAAATACCTGTATTTGTATTTAATTCATCATCTTCCTTCCCTTTTCCGATATTATTTGTGGTCGGCGCAATACGTTATCACCCGTCATGCTATCATTAACTTCCTTTTCTTTCATATCACTCTTTACACAATCCATCCATCTTTTCTTTGGCATCCCTCTCCCCCTCCGACCATCCACATGTACATGTACTCATAACCCTTTAATTAACATGCGTTTTATACCTCCTCTTTACACGCCACTTTCAAACTTCCTCTAATATGCTCATTCCTCACTTTATCCTTTTTTGTCACACCACACATTTATCTCACATCATATCTAGCCAATATTATATTATGCCATCAGCTCAGTTTCACAGCAAATTGACTAAAAACAAACACTAGTTTTATGACTTAGTTAAATAAACACCTATATAGCGATTTCATTTTGAAAAATAAACATCAGATTAATGGCTGTAAATCTATAAATATACGCTTCAATTTCAGTGTATTTATGTTTTAATTATTTTCGTGAATTCTTGTGTTATACACCCTGTATTTACCGGCCACGAATTATGTGTGAGAATGCAGACATCCGTTTCCGAATTTATAGTTATTCGCATCAAGTGGTTGTAAACATAAGAATGAATTATTACGTTTACTCTGTCTGCTACGAAACGTATGAATAAGCATAAGAATAAACGTACAAAGCAGGTACACTAGGAATCCTGTCATTTAGATTATGAATAATGTCAATTTACTTTAATAATGTGGCTAGCTTTTTTATATTTGTTACCTCAGAACTCCGTTACCATTTATGACCCGATTTAGGAATAGTTCATTCTCGACATCCACCATATACCAATGGCGCAATGCCACTTAGGCGAAAGTCTAAGGGTTGAGCGAAAGTGAACCCCGGGGCCTTGGAACGAAGGCAATGAAGGAGCAGGGTAGGTTTTTAGTCAGTTTGATGATTTTACCTACCATAAAAAAAAACCGTACGTCTTATTGGCCGATGTTGCATTTGGCGTTGCAGAATTAAATTGTGCAATTCCAGTGCACACTTCCCGAAGTGCGAACGATAGAAAACTAAAAAGTGAACAATAAAAATAATATTTTTGGTACAAAAAGATTTCCTTTTTAAATTTAAGCGAAACTATGTTTTTTTAGAAACTAAGGTTAAAGGCTCTTGTAGATGATAGGCATGAAGAATTTTCTATTTTTTACCATTAGATTGTGAATGTACAGTTGTACGTGTACAAACACATCATATGTTGTTATTATAGTTCCTATTCGACAGGAAATGTAGCAATTTATTTTTCTCGACAAACTTCGCTAAGATAGTCAACACTAGTACAATAAATTCTAAGCTGCATTTTACCAAGATCGCGTCTATTTCCATGATTCCACATCACAATATCGACTATGAATCAATTTTCGAATAATTAAATATCCACTGAACTTATACTCGAAGAAATCTCGCCGTAACCTTCATTTTTAAGTGTATAGTAACAGTGCTGCCATTAGCTATCGAATTATTTAGTAAATAGACTCTCTTTGAATACCGTAATTAGAGACACAATAGAAAGACAATAGGTGTTCGGACACCGGTGTCCGTTTGGGCACGGTAATATTATCTATACAGCATTCCAACTTCATACAAACGGTCGAAGCGCGAGCTATACCTACGCGCCCCGATCTCAGCATGCGTTCGGCAAGCAAACAGTCGCGACTGTGCCGCAGTGACGAACTGACTGTATGTTGTTTTTTTAACAATAACCGCGCGATTTTTTCGCTAAAAAGAAGTCAAGTACATATTTACATATTTTATATAACGAGTAAGATATATATTGTCTGTTTTTGGTTTTTTAAATCAAGCTTTATATTAGAATGAGGATTTTTTATACTAATAAAGCATTTCGTACGTCTCAGTCGAGGCGCAAATATTTTTCGGTCGCAAATTTATAAGACCGATTTATTATTCAAACATAAATATGGTTTTTGAAATAAAGATGCCAATAAAAAAAAATGCATTTTTATTAAAAATGTCCAATTCAATGCACAAGTATTTTATTTGTTTATATAAAAAAGTATATTTACAATCACAAAACTAAATGGAAACAAAAAGTAGACAAATGTAATTAAAATGCTGGAGGCGGGTAGCCCTATCGCATGTTTACGTACCGCGCGGCTGTAGGTATTTATTTCAAAGAAACGGCCGAGTTACAATACTGTATATAGTATAATATTACCGTGGTTTGGGGCTTGACAGTTGTAATGGATCTCATCACCTACCGTTACTTGCTTATTTTTCCCTTGTCGTCATAAGTATAACAATATGAGTTTTTATTATTAAATTCATACTACCAGCTAGTATGAACTTACCCGGCGAACTTCGTACCATCCATGAATACTGTGATAACGGATTGTTTTTCGTGATTTTTTTATTATTTTCTCACCGTTCAAACCTTTCACTGGTGTATCACGAATATTTTCTAAATAAGCCAAATCAGTCCAGCCGTTCTCGAGTTTTATATATATATAAGTTTTTATTGTTCTGATTTTCAGAAACATGATATTTTTCCTACAGTCGTATTTTTACTTTTTATTGTGCTATAAAAAACAGCTCTCAATCCATTTGTACTGACAGTACAACACTAGTATATTTTTATTAATCTCTACAACGAATTTTATTACCTGCGTAAATCAATTCAATGACAAAGGTTATCTACATATGTAACTACTAGTTTTTGCCCGCGACTTCGTCCGCATTAGAAGTCGAAAAGGTTTCTATTAAGTATTTTTACTGTTTTTTTTTTAGTGTAATTAATTAATAGCTCTTGTCTGCGACTTCGTTCGCGTAGAAGTTGAAATATTTGTAAAGTCAAAGTATATTGTTAACTGTTACCGCAAAAGATGCTTTCACCAGAAATTGAATTGTTTTAAAATTAAAAAGCAAACCCATTGGTATCAAAGGGATACAAGATATGAATAAATAATGATAAAATTAAGAAATGTAGTTGATGCTATCTCCAGGAAGATTACCCTGTATTATATTATTGATTTCCTCAACGCTACTATTCTAGCTGCCAATATTGCCCTTTGACACATCCACTGGTACTCTTTATTTTCTGTCTGGATATACTTTGAAGTTAAATTCTTCCACCTATGTACGTACTCTAGGACTCTATTACCTATATTATTATTTCTATGCTAGAAAATAAGCAGCCGAACAGCTTATTTTTTATTTACTTTCGCATTTCACACAACGTCATCTAGTCGTAAACTAAGCAAAGCTTGAGCTATGAATACTAGACGAATACTAGACAACTGATAAACGTACTTATATATTTCTAGGTCCATACATATTACAGATAAATTACACCCAGAAACCAAACAAATGATCGTACTCATCACACAAACATTTGTCTTGGGTTGGAATTGAAGTCACGACCTCCGGCATAGCAGTCAGGACCACTAGACCAACAGGCCATAATTATTATGTATGTATTGGCAGATGCTTCAAGTATAATACATCCTATTTTAGTAGGGTAGATCAGGTAGGGCATACCCCCGGGAATAAATACTTGTTCGCGGTCAGAAAATATCAAAGTAATGATGTGAATGAACCACTATTTGTTTTGCAATACAACTACCCACATTTTTTACCTAAAGAATTTCTTTTGAAGAAAGGGAAAGGGTAAAAATTTTATGTATCTGAAGTAAAAATGGGCGCATTTGTCCCTTTAGGCAAAATTGGGTAATCCAACTGAATACATATTAGAAATTATCTTCTATGCATTTTTTTAACCCGTCTAGTTTGTATAAATTAGTAACCCAATTTTCCGAGAGATGGCGCTGTACTTTGGGCTACTTTGCGCTGTTAAGACTTTTCCTGAGTTGAAAGGGTCGGGACGGGTATGAGCTATTAAATTGTCGAATTATTCGGTTGGTCTCTCGTTGGCATTGGTGGTATTTGTTCTTGCTCGTTGTCTGTCGTTTATTTTTTAATATTTATAAACAAATAAAAAAAGCAAACAAACAAATCAAAATCATTTGAATACCGTAATTAGAGACACAATAGAAAGACAATAGTTATGCAAATGCGTTCGCTTGGGGCTTGAGTTATTAAGGTGGGACATCATGATTTGACTTAATCTTCTGCTCCAAAGTAGAACGAGAGGGCGTGTTATTTTATTTTATATATTTAAAGAAAGCTTTTACTGACTAAAACCCACCTGTAACCTTTAGATCAGTTGCCCTTTGCATTTCTAGGGCTACGGTCACTCTTTCAAACGTTAAATCTTTAATTAAGACTAAGAATGCCTTTTTGTCCCTTTGTCCGTTTCTGCGGAATGATTTAAATAAAAGTTCTTGAACAATTACAAATCGTAGTAAACGGAAAACATTTTAACATTTAGAAAAACTTATTCATAGACGAACTTTTGAATATGTGGAATATTGTTGTAAATTTTGTGTATGTGAAATATTGTTGTTATTATGTAGAATATTGTTGTAAATTTTAAATATGTTTTTTTTTTTATGGTAGGTAAAATCCATAGCAGGACAACTCCCGCCCTTGGGCGGATTGGGAAATAGTGTCAGACTTTTACTGACTAAAAAATTTACCTCGTTCCCTCTTTGTCTTAGTTTCAGGGTCAGACTTTTACTGACTAAAAAATCCACCCCGTTCCTTCTTTGCCTTAGTTCCAGGGCCCTGGTGTTCACTTTCACATTAGCCATGGCCCCAGTAGGCTTCGACCCGGTTGGGCCCCTACAGTTTGCTGACCACTCCTTGAGGCGCGCGGGAACAGTACGCGCCGTCGACGACTTGGGCTCGGTCCGCACGGTTACCGGACGGTAAACGTCAGTAATGAATTCACGCTATATTGAATTTTTATATTGGTATCAAAGGCGCTTACAGTTTATTTTTGAGAACGCCTTATTAATAAAGAATCAATACATTTAAAAAGTTATACGACAAATTTGGAAACTAAATTCGATAAAAAACGTATGATATAGAAATCGAATCGCCGTGTGAAAGAGACATAGCTAAACTATATGCTACAGCAAACCGAATACGTAAAAGTTAATTTGATTCGCTTGTCCATTCTGATGAGTATTCTTTTTAACGTATAAACTTTGTACGATTTCTTGCAGTAGGTACATGTACATGAGACGTGTGATCGGTTCAGTGTACAATGTATTAGCTGCTTAGATTAAATCAAAACAGTGGAAGAAACGTGACGCCTCTAGCGGAGGGACCGCTTAAATTTGTGCCAATTGGCACGATTACGAACACATTCTGTCGCTAACGCTATTTTGCTCGCACGACAACACCGGCCCCTTATCTATGTCCTTGTCTATCAGTGACTACAGGTAGTGTAGATGTGTGAGTTTCCAGTCAAAGTTTTCTGTTTGCAATGTTAGCGCGTAACGTCCCCCTTATTCCTGTATCCCTCGCTACTATTATTCGTGAAGACTATACTTACCTACTGCAAAAAAGTGCAGTACAATGTTGTGTGAACTCAGCCTAGGATATTCAATTTGGTTTCTCATTCAGTTTATTTACATTAACTTTTGAATATGAGTGCTGAAGCGCGCGTGCTTACAATTTATTTTTGTTTAAAATTTCTACACGAAGAATGAGCGGAATTCGAAATAAACCGTTGTTTTTAACGAGCGTTTTTTGTTGAATATTCAGAAAAGTGGAGTCATGTCTGTTCGGTAAGTTTTATTTATTTATTGTGCGGATGGCCCGGTGACCATGTTTTTGTGTGGACAACCAGGTAACATAACCAGCTTTAATTTTGTGATTTTTCATGATACAGTTATGAAATTTTGTACATAAATTTTTTGCATAAAAATACTAGACTCATCTTTTGGGTTTCGCATATACTAAAAATAAGGTTGTATATGTTTGTCAATGTTTTTCTTTTTCAGTTACGTACTTCTAGTTTATACGATACATACGATTGTGTGAGGCACGAATGAACGTTTTTCTTTCTTTTTTTTTAGAGTTCCGTACCTGAAGGGTTCCAACGGGACCTTATTACTAAGCCTCCACTGTCCGTCCGTCTGCATGTCTCTCTATTTGTCTGTCAACTGTATCTGATAAACCGCAACAGGGAAAGGCGCTTTTACTCGATTTTAATATTATAAAACGGCACACTTCGTAAGCAAGTTCGACCCGTACTTGGCCATTTTTTTTTATAAAAAATATTTTCAAGTTTTACAGCCACACTTCTGACTTCTAGTAAATATGGCAGCTTTTGTTTATTGTTTCCGTCTATAAAATATAAAATGCAATATCCGCCATTCCACCTGTAACGTTAAAAGTATGCCATTATGAAATATTATGAAATTTACAGCAGTCATAAACATAGGTAATACCGAGTTTTCTTTCACCAGTCCATTTAAAATAATTAAATTCATGGCTCGTAAAGTTACGAGTAAAGGTCGTACGTTTTGATTGACTTCACGACTTTAAAAGCCTGAAAATTAATTTGTAAAGTCATAATAATTCATATTTTATAATGTTTTAAAAAAAAAACAAAGATTGGCTGACTTTTTGTTATGGTTTCTTAGGTTTCCATACCTCAAAAGGAAAAAATGGAACCCTCATAGGATGATTTTATTGTGTTTGTGTCTGTCTGTCTGTCTGTAAAGACCCTTTATCTTGGGAACGCGTAGAGGTATCGAGTTGAAATTAAAACCATATACTCAAGTCTACAGAAAAAAACAAACTTCTAAGTTAACTAAAATAAAGATGAGGCCGTTTATGTCGTGAAAAACCTTGAAATTTGGTCTTATAGCACAAATATAGGAATAAATCTGAATGAAATCAAAATATTTTTTTCGATTTCGAAAAATTTTCGAGAATCATTTCGAGTATTGGACTATTTACATAATTTATTTTGTAGGGAACCCTCAGTGTGCGAATTCGACTCGCACTTACCCAGTTTTTTTTTTTGAGATGAGCAGGTTTTTTTTTTTATTTAATCGGATAAAAATTCTCCTGGTTCTAAGGTACCTTCCCACCAATTTTCATCCAAATCGGTTCAGCCGTTCTTGAGTTATAAATAGTGTAACTAACACAACTTCCTTTTATATATATAGATTAACCGAATTTTTACAATCAACTTTTTTTGTATTTGGAAATTAACTGATTCCTCCCACTCAGCCGCGGAAGGGGAGGGCTTTATAAGGTATCAGACTTTACCGACTAAAACTCAGCTGTATTTCTTCAATTGCATTTTACATTCCAGGGACTCATCGAAAATGATTTTTTTCATAAGTATATTATACACCGTTAAATTTTGCTCGTTTTAATCCCATGGAGGGTCGATCCGGTACATGAAAGACTATCGATTTGTAAAGATAAAATTAAAAAACGGTAATTTAAAAAACTAAAAAACCCGACTGCTTTTCTGAGCATTCATGAAAAAGCCCTAAAACAAGAAAGTTCTTGTACCCGATAGCACTTATCTATATTATATTTTAAATACTGGCAGTCGGGACCCATTCTAGAACTGAGAGCACATACCTATATTACATTGCAGATTACTCCAATCTATTGACTAGACAGCTGACTTTCTAGAATGGGTCCCGACTTTAGTTTTTTAAATTACCGTTTTTTATTTTTTAGTTTTATTTCATTACGATATCACTTTCAAAGTAATTACGAATCTAAAGACACCTCTGAAACTAAAATCCATCGATCTTCTTACCTGTGTGTAAACACTTTGATACGATAATGTCGTAAGCAATAATTTACGATTATTGCGTACGATTTTCTTGAACAAAACGTTCGAGAAACTCGTGCCGTCTAAATTACGCTTTAAGGTCTTTGACAGATTTCTCACGTCTGACACGCGCCACTGATCATATTATAGCGTATTAAAGGATCTTGTACTAAAACTATCAACATTGGATTATCAAAAGGAATCTGAAATCCTATTGAATATCGTATTCAATAGGATTTCAGATTCATTTTGTATATTTCATATTTTAGTCAAAGAGGCTTATTGTAACAAAATTATAGGTATTATCGAGACGTCTACGTTACGCCTCCTGAGATAAACTATGTCTGTAGGAATTCAAATAAAAATGAAGTGCTGTGTTGAATACTGTTATTCAATTTGATTACGGTATGCTAAACAAATAAAATAGAACTGCCCCAAATTAAATAATCGACCAAAGGCGAAATCTGAACCTAAACTGAATTGTTAAACAGATGGAGCTATACACAGTTAAATTTTGATCGTTTTAATCCCGCGGAGGGTCGATTCGGTACATGAAATACTATAGATCTGTAAAGAGAAAATTAAAAAATAAAGTATTTTTTTAAAACTCGAAATAATTTACGCATATACGAAATTTATTTCTTTAAGTAAACTTCAACTGAGCGAGGCCAATGAACTTTAGGTAGTTAGTATGCAACAACCGACAACTACCTACAAGGTCATTGGCTCGTTTACTTAAAGAAATTAATTTCGTACATGCATATAATTATTAATTCGAGTTTTTGAAAAGAAATACTTTATTTTTTTATTTACAAATCGTTAGTGTTTCATGTACCGAATCGACCCTTCGCGGGATTAAAACGACTAAAATTTTACGGTGTATAGGCTGTAAGTATACGAATATCTATGGGTGTAATATTTCCATCCCTTTATCTCGCTCATACGACTGAGGCTGTTTTTTTTAACTTCAACTTCCTTAAGTTGGGTAATGGCATTCGAAGCAGTGCATACCTGAGAGTTCGTCAAAACTTCAAAGCCTCATAACTCGTAAATTATATATGAAACACGACAAAAATATTATGTATGTATATCGAAAATACCGACACGAAAAAGAAAGTCTATGACCAGTGCGTGTTGCCAGTGATGACATATGGCTCTGAAACGTGGTCGCTTACAATGGGCCTCTTAAGAAAACTTAGTGACCCAAAGGGCAATGGAAAGGGCTATGCTCGGAGTTTCCTTGCGTGATCGAATCAGGAATGAAGATATCCGCAAGAGAACCAGGGTTACCGACATAGCACGTAGAATCGCCAAACTTAAGTGGTAATGGGCTGGGCCGTTGGGGCCGAACGGTTCTGGAGTGACGGCCGCGTACCAGAAGACGCAGCGTTGGAAGGCCTCCCACAAGGTGGAGCGATGACCTGGTTAGGGTCGATGGAGTCCGATGAAGCGAGACGCACAGGACCGGCTATTGTGGCGACACTTGGGGGAGGCCTATGTCCAACAGTGGACGTCTTTTGGCTGAAATGATGATGATGATATCGATAATATATCCATCTATAACATGCTCAAATATTACTAAAATCCGAAACATTGAATTTTTTTAGCTGTCCGCTTCACGTAAAATGCACCATACATATAATTTATCTATCATCACGGTCCAAATACTTACATGTTTCCTCATGCATAATCTGTGGTACAATTACTAGCGTTTGAGTCAATAACCTCGATTTCAAAGGAGCTTGTTTACCCTCAAAACCAGAAGCAAATAAATCTGATGATAATTTAAAGTTCTCTTTGGCGTTATATTGGTGGCAATCAGTATTATGTTAACAGAAATATTTTAATGAATGGCACGTGATTTTAATTTTTACAGCTCTTTCCATTGAAAAAGAAAACTGTGTGACGTAACCGTCATAACTCAGAATCAAAATATCGAAGGATTGAGTCTTTAATTTAATCATACTTATTAATTAATAATAATACATACTAATTTAGTCATAGGTATTCAGAGCTTAAAATAAATTAATTTATTGTGTTTATGTAACTCAGAACTCTGGAGTCCTGGACCTTTGGAAGCCATACGAGGGTCTTAAGACAACTCGCAGAGGCCCTAAAAATTATCCCTGTTCGCGCTATGCACCCAAGAACAACCCTCAGTCGGTAGGAAACTAATGTAACATCACTACATAGTATAAAACAAAATCGCTTCCCGCTGTCTGGCCCTATGTATGCTTAGATCTTTAAAACTACGCAACGGATTTTAATGCAGTTTTTTATTTTAAAATTAGAGTGATTCAATAGGAAGGTTTATGTATAATATATGCATCACCATTGCACCCGTGTAAAGCTTGGCGGGTCGCTATTAAGGAAATAAAATGATTTTGACTTTTATAATTTTTATTTTTTTATTTTATATTAACTCTGTAAAATTACATTTTTGTATATTTTATTATTGTGAATTTGGGGACTATGTGGATTTTTTTTTCTCGTTTTTCTCTAATTTTAATTAATGTCTGACAGTTATGAGTAATTTTTGCGGCCCACCCAAATGTCCTTTCTTTGAGTCGTTGAGCTCCTTAGTAGTCCTGAGTTGAGCTTTACAAATACTGACAAATGCTTGCACTGACTGGACAGGTCCACTCAGAACTGTGTGGTTCTTTCTTCAAAAGACCATCCCAGACACTAATCTGCATGGTTCTCATATGTTTTGACCATTACATGTTTGCTGTATGGACTTTAAAAGAGACTTTGACCCCTGAGTTTGTTTCGGTGTTTCTTCTCAGAGTAGTCAGCTAGGAAACACCGGCCTCATCTAGTTAAAATTGACGAAAAAAAAAAATTGACGTGTAAAAGTGTTTTTGAGAACCTATTTGCAAAATAAAATATCATTTATCATTTATCATCATTTGACTTTAGCCTAAGTGGAGTGATTTCCAAGAACTATGTAAAGACTAAGGGCCCTGTTTGAACAATGTCTAAGGCATTAAGTCCGCCTGTGTACCTTAGAGTTGCATGAAGTTTTAATAAATAAATAAATGTCATAAGTCTGACACTTCGTCTGGCTGCACCTAGAGCAATAAGAGTTATGTACCCTCAAAAAAGGGTAATAATAATCTTCATCTACATTAAACACAGATCTTTACATTTTGTTGACAGTCAGATTTCTGTTTTCCCATTCCGGAATTCAAATCATTAATCATTTCCTCTGTAAACATTTTGACATATTAACTCTGGAAACAATCCAGACGAATACCTACTTTCCAAATTAATCGCCTTTATATTTAATAGGGTATATTATTAAAGTACAATTGTTTACTTAAATGTAATATGTTCTTTATTTACTCGTTACTATATGGTCTGTTGAAAATGTATAAGATTATTTAATTATTGAAAACTAATAATGTCTACTGGCCTTATTATGTCAGTATTAAGAAAAAAAGTCTAATTTTGGATACATAGCATAGCAGCATAGCATCAGCCTTATAATGTTCCCACTGCTGGGACTCAGGCCTCCTCTCTAGGAGAGGGAATAGGCCGTAATCGACCACGCGGGCCCAGTGCGAATTTTTGGATGTCACTTTCTTCGAATTTTTGGTTCTTGGACATGCCGGTTTCCTCACGATGTTTTCCTTTACCGTTTTTTAGAGCAGTAGTGATGAAATAAATTACACAAAGTAATGCGCCTGACTGGGTTTGAACCTGCGACCTACAACTTGTAAGTAAGCCAGGTGCATTACTTTGTGCAACCCGCACTGGGGCCGCGTGGTGGATGACGGCCCATTCCTTCTCATATAGAGGATGTCTGAGTCGCAGCAGTGAGAATATTATATGACTGATGCTATGCTACATACACGCAACCTCTTCCTCTCCCCTTCGAAGAGTCACATGTGTTTCTAGCCTAAACTGAGATACACGTTCCACAATCCGGTCCTTAAATTGCCAAGCAGCCCGACATAACTGCAAGAGACATGCATGTTATAAACTTGTCTAACTTTTAACTTTCGCAAACTGCACACAAGTTCACGGATTTAAGTTGCATGTTGAACATTCACAGATGCCAACGTAACGGCTGAAACTTTTGGTACTTAAGTGCATTCAAATAAATTGGGTACAGCAGAGAAATGTTCTCAGTTCTGTTTAAGTGCCTCGTTGTATGTTTAGGAATTAGTTCAAAATCTGTTTAGTGCATTATGATGGACGTCGACACCCGGCTTTTCATGTATTGCTTCTAAAATAGTTTTACAAAGCGTTGTTGAATTGCCAAGTAAAACCATAGCTTTATTTAAGGTTTGTTTTTATGGGTAAAAATCATCCAATGACATCTCCCGCCCTTAGGCGGAGGGGGAGATATTGTCAGACTTTTACTGACTAAAAAACCCACTCTGTTTCTTCATAGCCTTCGTACCAGGGCCCTGGTGTTCACTTTAACATTTACCCATGGGGCCATGGGTAAATTTTTGTTATAACATTTCTCATTTAAGAATTCATTGAGTTGTGTAATATTTTGTTCAATTATGTGTCAAAAGAAAAACCATCGCAGTACACAAAATAATTAAAGGAATATAATATTAATATCGCTACATTACAAATAAATTAATTAAACTTATCATATGTTATTGATACAATTAAGTATAACAATACTTACTGCATTATTCGAATATTCATTAAAGTTCAGTCAAAACATTTGTCATATAGGAGATAATTGATATATTTTCTGTATCAGTTATTTATTTGAGTTTGTATTTGAAAGTAGTTAATGTTTCAATGGTTTTAATAGAGTCGAGTAGGTAATTTATTTTAAATTTTCACACACATACCAAATATGTTTGATTTAAACTTAACTGTTAGTTCTACTCTTAGCTAACATGTTCATTTTTAACCAACTTTAAAAAGAAGGAGGAATAAAAAAAAAAAATATACAGCCGAACATTGAAATGTTCGGCTGTATATTTTTTTTTTATGCATTTTCACCGATTTCTCGACCAATTGTAGACCGATTTGGAAAATATTTTATTTATTTTTGATTTAAAGGTGATGCTTTCAAGTTGGTCCCATATAAATATCGTTATGATCTGATGATGAACTTCGAAATTATGAAACAAAACTCCTCATACGAACACAGCAGAACTATCATAACAAGTCAAATTGCTTTGTTTATACGTGTAGTCGATGACTGATGCTTGGTTTATTGGAATTTTTATGCAAGGTTTTTACTATTAAATTTTATAGGTACATTATTATAAAACCTGCACACAATTTAAGTTGTCAAAGTCAGCCGTCTAGTCAGTAGATTGGAGTAATCTGCAATGCTATATAGGTATGTGCTCTCAATTCACTAAGCCTCCATTTCTAGAATGGGTCCCGACTGTTACAATTTATCTTGTATTTAAAATATTATATAGTTAAGTAAAATCGGGTACAACGACTTTCTTGTTTTAGGGCTTTTTCATGAATACTCATTAAAGCAGTCGGGTTTTTTAGTTTTTTAAATTACCGTTTTTTTTGCAGACACTATCCACATACATTTTCCAGTTAAGTTCTGAGTCGATATGGACTCCTAGGAATTTTGTGCTATTGACCAGATTTATTATTTCGCCTCTATAATTTACGTTCATTTTATTATATTTTTATATCTCAATTTGTTATGTGAGCTTACATGTTTTTGAACGCACTCATGATACAAATGTAGGTAGTGTGGGCCAAGGATAAAAAACATTCACCCTTATTATCAACTACATAGTTTTTCACTGCGTCGTTATTCAAGTGTAAATCCCAGTATAGTTTTTAGGAATCCATAAAATAAGAATACCTGTAAAATTCGGCGATGACATTGCCTATCTCTGAAGACAATACCTTTAATAAATTAATAGTAATAATGTAATATTAGTACAGTTTTGTACATAAATTAAAAATACAATAAAATGAAAACTTATCTAAAACATAGACTAGTATCGCCATCTATCATCGCGAACACGTATTACTGTGTCTGAAGTTTTCCTATCGCCATATTGCCACCAGTTGCTGACATAATGTTCCCATCAAGATACTAACAGATACCGTTAGCCGCCTTTCATTTCGTTTATTGCTTAAGAATTAGTGGCTGTCTCTTCAGAATCCGTTTTAAAAATTATAAGTTCGTGAGTATGGTAGGTAGAAGATTTTTGGGACTGACAAATAGACTTTGAGCTTTGAAATATTTCATCATCCACAGACTTGATTTGTCGACGGCTGGATATAGACGTTTAAGGGCCAAATTCACCAAGAAACTAATCGTGATTATATAAACAAAACGCAGTTTAAGCTCCTAATCGAGATTATAGCTTCAATTTGCGTTTCACCGCTATGAATTAAACCTAGTTTAACCTAAACTCAGTTTCAATTCTTTTGTTGTCGCCCATGTTTACGACACGGGTCTTTAAACTAGATTACGCTGAGCTCAGTTTAGCTGAACTCAGTTTTTATATTGAATGGTGAAATCAGCCCTAAGATTTGTTTTAAACCTGTTGAATACCGTAATAAGAGACACAATAGAAAGACAATAGGTGTGCGGACGCCGGCGTCCTCTTGGGAAATAATGAATTATTTTTTCTTAAAAGTAAAGAGAAGGGTCTGGTAATAATCTGAGTAACAGGATTTTCTAGTGCAGATACCAATCTTCTACGAAAGAATAATTTGTAACCACTTAGCTAAATGTTAATTTGTCCGAAAGATTGTTTTTTTTTTTTTATTGTACGTAAAACCATCCAATGACATCCCCCGCCCTTGGGCGGAATGGGCGATAGCGTCAGACTCTTACTGACTAAAAACCTACCCCGTTCCTTCACTGTCTTGGTTCCAGGGCTCTGGTATGCACTTTGACTCTGCTGGGCCCCTACAGTTTGCTGACAAGTCCTTAAGATCCGGAAGATTGTGGAGCAGAATAAAAATAGTCTCTCATTTCTTGTGCCAAACCTCACGTTCCTTAGGCACATAAATTGCTAAGCTACACTGGCCAGTGTTTCGTTTTAAGGCCCACTGTTCATAAAAATATCGTTCTTTAATTTAAGTCTTAAATTCTCTAACAACGCTTTACCTAAACGGTTTAATCTAGAAGCTTGAAGTACCGCATAGGACGTAAGGTTACGCAGGGTAAGTGCGTTATTATGGCAAGTTCATCGAGTATTAATATTTTAGTTTAGAGAACCAATATCTAGTGATGATGAACGTTTATGAAATAGATTCAAAATTTTGTTGACAGCATAATTATCTACACTTATCAAAGTATGGATTTTGCTTATACTGAGGTCTCGTCTCGGTATACAAGTTCAACAGATTGAGAAATAAAATCAATTGCAGATTTAATCAAAAAACCAATAGTATTCCACAACTTTCACAGAACGCTGTCTAGTCCCAAACTAAGCAGAGTTTGTGACAAATTATACACATAGAATGCTAAACACGTACATACAGATAAATTACACCCAGACAGAACAAATGTGTTCACCACACAAATATTGGTCTTGGGTGGGAATCGAACCCACAACAGACACACTCAGGGCCACTAACTACATAGGCCAGTCAAGGTCAATAACGTGAATGCTTTGTACAAATACCTTCCTATTGTTAAAGGTGCCCAATGCAGTGCTCATGGTGATGTGGTGTTGTTGGTAGTGGTGGTGTATTGGTTAAGGTTTCCTTTGGTAATATATATTGTAATCGTAGTGTACAATAAAGGGGTGCGTCTCATATCATATAGACTTATTTGGTATATTTTCATTTCAATAACGTTCACAAGGTATAATAAACGTGAGATATACCAACTGTTGATATAATTTCTTAACATATAACATTTAATTATTCTAAAATTTATTTCGTATAACATTATTAGATATAACATATATTTAATCGAAAATCACACCAAAATTCCGTAAAATGTTGTTTTACACAAACGTCACTAATATTTAGATGGCTACTTAGTAGTATTTTCAATATTAAATTAAAATATTGTAATAAAAAGTCAATATATGCTGTATTACAAAAAGTTAGTGACAGAAACGAATCGCTCCAAAACCGACTTCACATAGTCTTGTCTGCCCTACCCCTAGAGTGTAATTTAAATCCGCGTAGGCGCGGAGGGGTAGGGCGGCCCGCGAGCTGAGGAGCAGGTGATTCGAAGGCCCGCCGCCGCGGCTGAGGCTGGTCGGCGAAGCCGGCCAGCCGAAGCTGCGGTGGTGGGCGTTAAAACCATCTGCGACGATAGGCTCGCGTGGGGCCGCCCATACCCTGCAGCGCCGGAGCCGTGACAGAAACAATGCTTGCTGCTTGTTGCATGCCTGCTTCCATGCTGCATGCCTGCTTGCATGCTGCATGCCCGCTTGCATGCTGCATGCTTGCTTGCACGCTGCATGCTTGATGCATGTTTCATGCCAACTTCCATACTGCATGCCTGCTTGCATGCTGCATGCCTGCTGCATGTTGCATGCCTGCAAGGATGCTGCATGCCTGCTTGCTTACTGCATGCCTTCTTGCATGCTGCATGACTGCTTTAGCTAACTATTTGACACCTTGATTTGGGCTAAGATGTTAGAAGGCTAAGGTGGGAGCGGAGGGGAAGCGTTTTTATCATATTAGACTAAATAGGTGTTATATCTTTTGAGTTTTATATCTAACGATTTTATATTCAATGAATGTTATGTTAATAAAAATTC
Source organism: Leucania comma (assembly GCA_958295575.1). Classification (NCBI taxonomy): domain Eukaryota; kingdom Metazoa; phylum Arthropoda; class Insecta; order Lepidoptera; family Noctuidae; genus Leucania; species Leucania comma. Next base: position 10,172,096 of record OY282480.1, on the reverse strand, counting down.
GTTATATTAAAATTATATCAACCGTTTATTATACTAACTGATCGCTATAACAAAAAAAAATATAGATTCAGTTGTTATATCTTGTAAATATTAGAGATTTAGTAATTATATCATATATTACTTACCCACAATAAAGTGTAAATAAATAAATAAGGTGCCCTGTTTTAAGTGGAATTCATAGTTCGTAAACTTTTGAAAATCAGAATGTAAAAGTTGTAGGTATCTTGAAGAAAGTGCACCTAGACAATTTAGGGTAAGCGCGATTGCAGATGCACTGAACCCAAATCATAAATCACCAACCTTTTTGATTAAAGTTTTGTTTCACAAAGTTCTGATTTGTTCAGAATTGTCAACAATATATAAATATTATGTAGGTTATAATTATACAATGAAGAAAGACCTTCGTGGATCATGAAACTTTACAACGAGGAGTAGATTCGCCTAAAACAATATTCCAGTTACCAGGCAGCAACGATAACTAATATACTCAAACTACAATTTTCGATCATTTACATAGCCGGGGCCGGAAGATCATAATGTAATTGACCCAGAAAGCATTTCATTTAAGATACCTAATTTGTTACGAATTATATCATGCTGTGTAGATTTCAATGTTGATGTTCAAAATGTACCACTGAATCAAATTTTACTTTCAGTTTTATTAATGAAGTGCATCTAAACGCCAAGTTAAAAAGAAAAAGATGCATACGAGAACTTGACGGCTTTTTATGCAAAACATAATAGCAGATAATTAATTTAGCTAGATATATGACATTTGAAAAGAACACGTAAATAGGCCAGTCTATTAAATATTATAGGTATTCAAATTCTATCAAAAATAAAAATGTGGAAACGGGATCAAAGTTCAATATTACATATACACTAACAAAAAAAAATAAGATCTAAAGAGATGCCAAGTCATATTTTTAAGTAATTTATACGCATTATCTTGTTATTACATAACAAACAATTTAACCTTAAATAATTTAATTTGAATGGAAATTACTCATTTTGGCTGAATAAAATTCTTAGCAATCATTCTTCTTGCTTAATATAAATAAATAATACAAAAAGAAACATTTTGAAGCTCATCAATATCTAGACGTTGTGAAACCTTAATTTATTTATATTAGGTTCTTTTTATATTGAAAAAAAAAAAACAACTGCAAAGAATATACTGTTATAAAAATGTAAAATATTTCTACAAGCCAATCATCTGTCATTTTGATGGATAAATTATGTATTCCGTTGCATTTATAATGGATATCAACCCAACATATATGAAAGAAATATTGAAACAGAATATTATTACATTTGTCTGTATGTTCGCCTGTCTGTTAATCAGAGTTACAGCATGTGCCAACGGTGAAACATCATCATTACAGCCAAAACTCTGCTGCACGTAGGCCACCCGCAATTGTCGCCACAACGAACGGTCCAGTACTGCGTCTTATACACCGTTAAATTTTAGTCGTTTTAATCCCGCGAAGTGTCGATTCGGTACATGAAATACTATCGATTTGTAAAGAGAAAATTAAAAAATCAAGTACTTTTTTTAAACTCGAATTAATTTACGCATGTACGAAATTAATTTCTTAAAGTAAACGTCAGCTAAGCGAGGCCAATGAACTGTAGGTAGTTAATATGAAACGACCAACAACTACCTACAAGGTCATTGACTCGTTTACTTAAAGAAATTAATGTCGTACATGCGTATATTAATTCAAATTTTAGAAAAAAAAGTACATTATTTTTTTAATTTTATCTTAACAAATCGATAGTGTTTCATGTATCGAATCGACCCTCCACGGGATTAAAACGACCAAAATTTAATGGTGTATTCATCGGATTCCCGTGACCCTCTCCAGGGCATCGGTCCACCTTGTGGTAAGCCTGCGTCGGTGGGATGTCGCCACTCTTTTTTGCCCTTTCGGCATCTGTTCTACGAATAATATGCCCTGCCCACTGCCACTTAAGTTTGCCGATTTTTCGGGCTATGTCGGCAACACGTCGGCAACTTTTGTTTTGTTGCGATCACGCAAGGAAATTCCGAACATAGCCCTTTCCCTTTGGGTGACTTTAAACTTTCTGATGAGGCCCGCCCCTCGAACGCCGATTGTACATACGTTTGTAAAACTGGAATAACTTTGAAAAACGCTATTTGTCGTATTGTACACACGGGTATACGAAATTTATTTGGCCGGAAATTTTGGTTTCTATATTTCCTTTTTTACTAGAAAAAAAAAACAGAAAGTTTTGTTTCAATTATTTTTTATGTGACTTTTTAAAAAGCGCACAATTACGTAATACGAGTAATAATACACCTCCGCGGGCGAGGGGTTAAACGATTGAATCAAACTTTTAAACGGCTAGTCCTATGATGACATGAACTGTGATATAACTTCAATCGCATAATTTCAATAACTTGTCTTCAATTCTATACTTTTGAATTGTCTTTTTATTTATTTTATTTATTTACATCGTTCCCACTCCATAGAAGCGACAAAAATATAATGATGTAGGAACTGAGATATTTGTAAATGAACACGTTTGAAAGAGTGTTCATGGAGTTTTATGTACATTCTCCATAGAGGTCTACGCTTTAGAATGTTCAATTGGCATAATTTTTCTGATTGATTGATTTCTTGACAATCCGAAAGTTTATGGATTGATTGATTGATAGATTGATTAATTGATTGATAGATTGATTGATTGACGGACAGCTAGAGCCGATGCTTAACATACCTGCAGAGTTTTTCGAAAGAAAAGGAACACAGGTTTAGTCAGTAAAAACATTCACATTCAATCACACAAAGTTTTTTTATGCTGTCCCACCTAAAAAAAAAATATCATCCCAGTGGTAAGTTCCTTGAAGATAATAAAACACTTTTCACACAAGTGAAACCGCAGACAAAAGTTAGTTTTCAAATGATTGAAACGAATATTTTATTGCATGCTTACTATCATGTCTGTAGTGCCTGCGTGAAAATGTAATCATATTCACGAATTTCATAAAATATGATGTAGTTATAAAACATGAAAGTGAAAAAAGGATTATATGAATAATATCACTTCTATTTTCACTCGAAATCAAAAGGTCCTCTTATTGAAAAAACATGATCATTGATTACCATTCTTGTTATGTGGGTATATGTTATTGGTTTTTATGGTTATAGCAAAAACTTCAAAGTGTCACCAACCCATCTGAGTCCTTTATAGTCGAGAACTCAGCACGGTAACTGATCGACGGGCGAGTAAAACCGCGGTCTTATGGCTCGTCGGTAAAGCTCGCCGGTGTATCACTGCAATACGAACGACAAGCCTGGCTCGCGGCTCGTCGTGTTTGCTTCATTTTCTACTCGGCTCGTCATTTAAAACTATTTTACTCGCTAGTCGATCAGTACTGACGAGCCGCGAGTAAAACCGACGTTCTTAGGCTCGTACGTCGATCACCCACTTTAGTGTTCCTGCAGATGTGTCAAAAAATGGGAGTCTGTACATTTCTTCTCTTTCAAAACTGTGAGGCTTTACGGAATAGGATGCAAATATTTCCAAGGTAGGAAGGTAGGATTTCGTGTGGGAGAATTCTCAAGCTCCAAGCGAACGCCAGCGTTCGCACACTTATTGTCTTTCTATTGTGTCTCTAATTACAGTATTCAAAAGCAATCTAGGATTCTAGATTGTATCAGAAAATTACGACGCATTTTTGTTCATTTTTTTTTTATTCTGTTTATTATATTCTGCTCTAAAACACAATTTAAATTATCATTAAACCTTAAAAATATCCATATCTTTGCATTAAAAAAAAAATAACCGCCCTTGACCGTAACGAAATAGGAATGAAACAAGCCCTTGTCTTGATAAATTAAAAAAAAAGCACGCGGATGATAAACATGCATGTACTTATGATGATGATGTTTTTTTTAAATGGTGACATGACCTGCCTATCCATTTTTTTTTATCTTGCTCGAGATAGGTACAAAAGAATTCTTTTCGCCAGTAGGCTTCGACCCTGCTGGGCCCATACGGTTTGCTGATAACTTGAGGCGCGCGTGGTGTAGTGTAGTGTACACTCCGAGAGTTCAGGTAAAATGTGCGCAAACGCAAAGGCTTGTGAAGGGACATTGATCACTTTGATCACTGTGATCTTGTTTTCGTCATATTACCTACTTAATCTCTTGCCGATTACGTATTTTGTATGTATGTACAAACCGTTAAATGTTGGTCGTTTTAATCCCATGAAGCGTCGATTGGTACATGAATATCACTATCGATTTGTAAAGAGAAAATTAAAAAAATAAAATACTTCTTTTTCTAAAAGTCAAATTAAAATATGTAGGTAAAAAATTAATTTAACGGTGTATATATCGTTATTTTAGTAGTAAGTTTCTATATAATTTTTATTTGATTTTATATTTAAACCAAGTATAATCACATTTTGTGTCCAGGCAATTCTATCCATACCAGATTGCCTGGAAGACATCGGCGAGTGCGACAAAGCCCGGGATTGTATGTTTTTTTAATTATTATAAGGTCTCATTATAAATATTTTTATAAAAAATAAACAAATAAAATAGTATTTCGTCTAATTGTTAATAAAGAGTCCAGTCTACTATCAATGGAAATTTCCGTAACAATAAAAATGGAAAATACTTTTTTTTCTGATAAACAATCGCACTCCGCTGTTTTCTAATAACGACTCATTTAAAATCTGTTCACAAAGACTCAATATCATTTCGTTTCGTTCCTATCTTAAATCAAATTAAATCCCGGTGTTTGAGAATCGCACTTATCTCGTTAAATATTCTCAGCTTAATTTGTGAAGATGTAATTATTTTGTCTGAAGACATTCAAATCACAGTTTCGGGTTTCACGGTAGGCGTAGTGATCGAGCGGTTCGCTGCTGTGCTGCTTGTCACGGGTTCAAATCCCGCACGAGAAGGAAACACGCCTCAGCGAAAGATTGGAAAAGCGGAAACGTTTAGGCCTACAATGTCCGATTCGCAAAATGTCCAGTATTCATCACAATGTTGTCACTACTAATTTGTGGAGGATTTACTTATAAATATATCAATAGGTAGTCAAGTTATTAGAAAATCAGTTTTAATTTTGTCTTGATTTGAGCATTCTGCGCCTGAACAGCGCAGAGAGGCCTCTGTCCAGGAATGGGACAGAATGGGCTAACAAAAAAAATGTAGAAGTAGAAGGCAATTAATAGATAAGCTACACATATACCTTCTTATCTATACACATATTTATTAAACTCACACCTGTATGTGTTTAGTCTATATTATCTTCTCATATGTATTTTTTTCTTTTACTCCTTCCGCAAGTGTGTCCGTGACATCACAGCGAGTCCTACCAGAATACCAGCCCTATATTATTTATTATTCGTAGGATTTTCGTAGCATATATGTTGAGACAGATGCCTTCTGATTGCTCGTCGTCCACAAGTCAACACCTATGGTGGTTGAGGGTCGCCTTGCGACTTCCGACACCCAGGGCGTCTCCTGTGGCGCAGCTGGAGCATGAAAATGTACATTCCCTCACGCTCCGGTCTAGGGCCTGAACCCGACTAGGGTCCAACGTGAGAGATCACCCTCGTCAATCGTCTCCATGACGACACGTCGGTGCTCCGCCCAGTTTTTTCCTAACGATAGTACAACGTAGTTGATTAGGTACCAGTTTTTGGCCTCAGGCACATTTCAAATATAGTACTCGTACTAACTCTTAAAACATTGTTACTCGTTATGTCACCAGCAGCTAGTGTCAATACGTGCGCTCCCGTGAAAGGCTTGCACGCAGCTGTCAACCCCCACCACTAATGAACCCGAGACAATTGTACACAATCACTACAAAATAATATCACTACTGTTTGTTATTTGGCTATAATACGCTGTGTGTAGGCATTTTTTCTTTATTTCTTTCCTATATTATAGGTATGTCTATGTTACACAATTTCAAGGCAGTAAGCGAAAAAAAAAGAAAAGAATACAGCCTTCTACTTCCCAGAGGATTACAACACAAAAAGGTTTGTTTACTTGTACGCCTGATAGAGTTTTTAATCAATCACTCGGCCTTTTGCAATGAATTTTCGGATTTAGGTCTTTGACACATAGGCTAAGGGCATCTAGATATTACATTTTTAGGGTTCTGTACCTCAAAAGGAAAATCCAGAACCCTGAGTCTGAGTCTGTTCACTGTCTGTCTGTCAAAACCCTTTATCCAATAAAGAATTGAGTATTGAGTATTGAAGTTGAACGAAAATCATATACTTAATTCTACGGTCTCTTGAAGTTGTGAAAAAAACAAACTTCATAAGTTCACGAGAAAAAAAAATACGGCCGTTTTTATTGCAAAAAAAGTATATTTCGACATTTACAAAGGAGTCAAAATTCATAGGGTAAGTACTGCCCATTGACCTAGAATTTCGAAATTTGGCATGTAGCAAGATCTCATAGCAAAAATGTTGGAAAAAATCTGAATACTGTAAATCTGTAGTTACATCACTAAAAAAAAACCTTTTTGCGATTCGGAAAAATCTTCGAGACTCGATTCGAGAATTGAACTGTTTTCCGTAAGTTTGTACGGAACCCTCAGTGCGCGAGTCCGACTGACACTTGCCTGATTTTTTGTTACGGACGCTTCGGAACCCTTCGTGCGCAACTCTGGCTCGCACTTGGCCGGTTTTCATGGTAAATTTCAAATCAGCACATGAATATTTTTCATAAATATGTAAAGCGTTCTACGGATTATTCTATGCACTTGAGCGTAGACTTCTATGCATAGGAAATATAAGAAAATAAGCTCTTTTATAAATTTTAATATTCGTTGTTGACTTGCATATTTTTTAAAAAACCAAAAAAAATTAAGTCATCCTCCTCTTTGCGTCGTATTCCTCAATGTTGAAGGTCGTGACCTCTCTGCTTCATAACTTTCTTTCGTACAGTATTCCTCCATCTGTTTCTGTCTCTTGTAGTATGTAGGGCGTTGAGCAAGTGCTGTAGAGTCATGAGCGGTGCGGATCTGGTTGGGCTATCATACATATATCGGGCTGGCCCACGAGAGTTACAGCCATTACACACTGTCGAGTTGTCGCCGGCAACTCGAATCACTCGGCGAACAAAACATAATAGTCGCCACTTCGCCGAGTCGCTCGCGCGACTAAGTGCTTCAATCAAATTTGAAGCACTTATCTGTAACCTGTACCTACTTTCTGTACAAATAAAGATTCTATTCTATTCTATTCTATTCACCTATGAAGAACGAATGAAAGTCACAGTCGCTGTCGACCGAGACGCCGGCGACAAGTCGACCGCGCGTAATGAGCTTTAACGAGGAAATTTAGTACATAAGGTACATAAAGCCAACTAAAAAAGTATGTCTACTACGTCTATGTCTAGTAGTGTCTATAATATATACACCTTGTAAGTATACTTGTTTTTATCCACGGATCCGCCTCAGTGGCTTTCCATTGAAACTGTCAATTTTTCCGACCGAATAAGTAGCCTTTATTACATCGCTACAGTGTAACTTTTTATTCGTAAGATATTTTTTTCAGTTTCTAATCCAGAATCCTAGATATAGGTAACTCAGCCGCCAAACTAAAATGGAACTGAGCGGACCATATCTGAAGCATGTTGCAACGAAATTGGGTAAAGGCACTGACACTGACAGGATCCAGTACAGCAAGAGCAGGCGACGGGGTAGACACAGAAGGAGATGGCATGGTCAAAGTCAAAGTCAAAATAATTTTATTTGCTATAAACCATTTATAGGCACTTTTGAAAGGTACAAATATCTCGGTTATATGTTTCTTGTCACCTGTGAGACTAGAGAGCAATGTAAATAAATAAAAAAAAAACCAAATATAAATATATTTATTAAAATAAACCACTGGTAGCTAAGAGATGACCAGTCTCAACTGACATTGCCCGTTCACGGATATTACGCATATATCAGCACTACTCAGCTCAACCATTTTGAAGGGAACCGAATAATCCAACACACGTGCCATCATCAGTGAGACATTTGAGTGAGCATGACAAACTCTCAACTGCCATGCTCATTTATGTCAAACAAGTGTGGCTAGTAGGACTCCAACCTAAAGTATTGGACAGAAGTAGCTAACGATAGAGAATAGTGGAAGAATGGAAGGGAGGCTCTTGCCCTGCAGTGAGACACATTAATATTTCGAATCTAAGCTCCCAGAAGTTACCTTTTATAAAATTCTGAAAATTGTTCTTCAAGTAGGTACGCCACCGTACCTGCAAAAGTAACAATAATTTTATCCTTATCATGAAAGGTAAGTAAGGTATTAGGGTTGTGGTGAAATAACACAAATTCAGAGATATCTTACATCTTTAGCGGTATATTAATTAATTATGATGTCCCTGTGTTATCTTTCTTCAGCGGGAGATTAAGAGAATGTCTGGAAATGGTATCTTAAAGTACCAAAACAGACTCTAATAACAGAATAATATTACTTTAGTAATTCCACAGATAATAGAAATTATAACTAGCAATAAAATAGTTTTACAACCCGTCTAAAACAAAGCCTAAAAGAGCCAGATAAGTTTTTTTTTATTATTATTTAAAATTGTTTGCCCAGGTGAAATGAAAATAAATGCATTTTACTAAAATAGTTATGAGTATGGATGCATGTGAACGGTTGGAAAGGGAGGCCAAAGAATAGATACATAGTGTGAGGAATGAGACGAAAGAAAAGGAATCCAATGATATCGTGATAATTGACAGGACTAAATGGAAGAAAAACGTGTAGCGCCGACCCTAAACAATAAGGGATGAGAGCAGGAAAATGATTAAGAACGTTTCCCACACGACTTTCAAAGCGTCGTTGAGAAACCTACAAGGTGCAAGGTGCAGATGGCCTGCTGAAGGCCGTGGCTGTATGCAAGAAGTACAAGACATATCGATTGATGGCCATTGGCGATTGACAGGCCGATTATGACATTTGGGCTAACTCAAGCCTCATCACTTCGGCCGCCATTAAACCTTGACTCACTTCGACCCATTATTTCGCCACTTCTACGGCAATATGTGGCAGTGCCCACTTAAATTTGTCATAAAAGCTCCTGTTATCAAAGTTCTCATTGCCGCAAAATTTGCAGGTTTAAGAAATATCTTTTTGTTTTAGAAAGCATTGCCTAACACTAGGAATTACCTACTTCTTTTTGTGGATGCGTTCAGAAACATCTAAATTCGCATACACAAGACACTCAGACCCGGAAAAACTATCTGTAGGCCAACCGAGCCCAGAGCCGACCGTGTACCGAGCACCAAAGCGTTGCGACGGCGTGGCAGTAATATACTTAGTTAAATAAAATTAATTAATTGAAACCATTTATGTACAATTACGGTAAGTAACTTCGTTATGAAGTTAATTCATTTTCAAATATCTTTATTAAATACAAAAGTTAGCAAAAATGTACTTACTTTATGATACACTAACACTTAAATTTTAACACTTTTTAAGGCTAACAATTCTCCTTTCAAAGATTTTTATTTAAGATTTTTTTTTAACACTGATGACAACATAAAATACATAAATAACTATTTAAATTATATCTACATATGTACAAAACCTTAAATATTAACTAAACTATTTATATTAAAACCTACCCATGTACATATAATACAAAAACTCAATACACTCAGGCGTCGAAGTACTCCTCCACATCGCTGTCATCCGGAAATTTACCCAGAAGACTGGCAGCATAGCCACGTTGAATGGCAATGTTAATTCTTTGGGCGAAATTTCCTTAAAAAGGAGACGCGCACTCGGACCCCATGACCCCAGCGTTTCAACCCCAAACGGCTCAAAACTGTAATCACCAATATGAATACAGTATTTGCGCCGTTTAAGGGTCTCAGCAGCCGCAGCGGCAGCACCGGCCTGCCGAGCTTGGAATATGTGATAGTGCAATGGTGTCGACACAGGTTGCGTCCCACACTAGAAGCTCACCCACCTTTCACGGTACCAACGTACAATATACGAACAATATAAAAATGACATTAAATGCAAATTATTTAGTTTACTTATAATTTAGCTGATTACTTGTAGGTGTGACAACAACAATTATAATATCATAAATGAAGTTAATTGATCTCACATAATCCAACTATTACTATTTATAGCGAAAACTTATCTCGTGTGTACTTCCAAAACTTCTACCGTAGAATACTAAGTTATTATATTATTACTTACCAACTTCAAGACAAGTGGTTAGCAACCTAATCGCCACTTAGATTAGGGGGATCATGTGTGGCAAGTGTACAATGTAGTAAGTGGCAAATCCAACTAGATTTACGATTTTGACGACGGATTAAACTTAGAGACACTATAACAGGTTTTGTTAAAGTAATTTTCGTATAATTTTTATATAATATTTACCCTCACAAGGAGTTTATATTATACTAATTTCTGCCAGTGGCTTCGCCCGCGCGAAAGTCGGTTTACCCCCTTAGGGGTGGAGTTTCGTAAAATCCGTTCTTAGCGGACGTCTACAGCTTATAAGGAACCTACCTACCAAATTTTAAGTTTGTAGGTGTTATAGTTTCTGAGATTTCGTGATTAATCAGTGAGTAATATTTCGCTTTTATCTAAATAGATTTTAGGGTATATTTACAGGCATTTTTTTTTGGGTGTAGGGCATCACATAACTTTTTTTGCTCAGGGTGGAAGAAAAGGTAGGTAGTATTATTTTTACTGACTAAAACTAACCTGTGTTCCTTTAGTGGCCCTTTGTGTGACTGTATGGCCAGGAGCATCGGTACACCCTTTGGTAGGCCTTTCAACGCTGCGTCTTCCACTACGTGGTCGCCCACTCCAGAACTTTTTGGCCTCCTCGATCATCTGTTCTGCGAGCAATGGATACTAGAACAAAAAATCGAAAAATCGTCAGCTCCGGTCAACCTTGCTATGCTGTTATTATTAAGAACTATGAAAAATAAAAATCCTTTTATTTTTTAACGTCAGGTACAAAAGAGAGCTATTCTCTTTCACTTTCCTGCAAAAAAGTTAATAAATATTATATTTTTATTTATTTATTACACACATACAACTACCATTACAGAAATCCAAAGTGATAGGTGTAGACAAATATAAATTACTATAGCATTCAGTTCAATTATTAAAACAATAAATCAATACAATACAATTTAAATTAATACAATAAATACAACAAAATTATTTTATTATTATTTTCATTAATTTGTTATTAGATACATTATAATATATTTATCTTACTTGGGAATTAAACTCTAAAATACTTTCAACCATTGAAATTTGTAAAGCCTTTCAAATTCAACTGTATTTAGTACGGAGGAATTTGAGAGGCTTTACTGAGAGGAGATCAATTTAACTAATAGTAAAACTTATTACCTCATATTGTAGTCGCGAGGTTAGCAACGAAGTTTGAAGTTCTGCAATCAACTAGATTAGTCCCCATTCTTGTTCGAACAGTAATTAATTACTAAAGGAACTGAAATTGATATAGTTACTGTCGTAGAAAGACAATGACATTTTTTGTTTTGGTATCCATTGCTCGCAGAACATATCGTATGGTCGATGGCGTACCAGAAGACACAGCGTTGGAAGGTGGGAGGCCTGGAAGGCCTGCGTCTCAAGGTGGACCAGCACAGGACCGGTCGTTATGGCAGCACTTAGGCGAGGCCAACAGTAAACGTCTTTAAGCTGGAATGAAAACGATGACATATTTTATATAACTTCTTATTTCTATTGCTTCTGTCGCCAGGTCGGTGTGGGCCGGTATGTACAATATGTACCATCAAAGACACTTCCACCTGACCACCGCTAAGTTAATTTTTGCTTGCACTCGAAAAGAAAACTGCAAAGGGTTTGGTTTGGCGCCGGGCCGCAGAATTCAAGCGATTTTTTAAGTGATCAGGAATGATCGCAATGGTACATAGCATAACATAATCAGCCATATAATGTTCCCTCTGCTGGAGCTCAGGACTTCTCTCTGGAAAAGTTACTATATAAACTCTCTCGTCTTGCCGGAAAGCTGTTCCTAAGGTTCCATAACTAGAGTCTACGTGGTCCTAACAGGAGCAATCGATACCTTAGCATATTATACTCATCAGCTCCCTTTACTTTTCCCAACAAGCTTGGGGTCGGCTTCCAGTCCAACCAGATGTAAGTTCTGTATACACATGTTTTTAATGGAGCGACTGCCTATCAGACCGCCAGAACCCAGTTACCAGGCACCACGATACTCCTCGAGTAGACTGCTGGTCAGACTTCTGGCATCTGACTGCCTGTAACGACTGTCAAAGATCTACGAATGACTACCGGGACCAACGGTTATAGGTATGTGCTTTCCGAGGCATGAGATGTCAGTAATATCCTAGTTAAACTAGAAAAAATCACATTAGTGTGCTGGCCGATTTCGAAAACGCAAACTCATGCATGAGAGGCAGGTGCCTTAACCACTGAGACATCACTACATCTCTTTATCTTTTCGCTCATCGCATTATGCATGAGGGCACAGCTTTATGCTGAGCGTTCGGCCGTTTTGGACGGATGTGGCGTATATCTTTCCTTTAAAATGTTATTTTTGTCTAGTTTTTTAGTTGCGTCATTCCGTGTAAATAAACTGTTTTTCTTTCTTTCTTTCATTCATAATCATGTGCTATGAAATTAATTTTACGAGTATTAAACAATCAAATTACCTATTTTAATTCTGTCCAACAATTTCACACCATAAGTGGCTATCTGTGCTGATCTTTGAGATATACCTGAAAGTGAATTGGTGCTATTAAGATAATGTGGTGATTAAGGTAATCACGGTAAGGTAAGGTTTCCTAATTGGAATGGAAGGACTCGATGAAACGCGGTCCCGTAATACTTAAGTAGCGACTTTGTAATGTTCGCTCCATTCGGATCAGCTATATAGTGACATAGATGTGTTAGAGGATTGGCTAAGAAAGTGCGTTTTCTTTTTTTAATTCAACATAATGTTTAACACGTTCGCTGCGGAGCCATTTTTCATTGTCTTTCAGCCAGTTCGTATGAGGTCTTTTAGAGGCAAAGTTTGAACTTCTTTGCAGAGCGTATGATACCTTTCCGGCCTCACAAAATTTTGTTTCTAAAAACACCGCCGCAACGCTTCGTGAGAGAATCAATTTTATATATTTGTGTCTGTTATACCCATAGAAATGTTAACATAGCCTGTCCCCCGCACAGGGTTAAATAAAGTGATTTTGACTGCCGCATCTGTGAAGTTACGCATGCGGCTTGTCCGACCTCATAACGCAGTAAACATGTTAAAAAGATGTGAAAAGTAGATATTGTATTTTCCCTTAATCCTCAGCTGTTTTTAATTTCTGATCCAAGGATAGTCCTTGATTCTAGTTTTACTTGTTTCTCCGGGACTCTACAAACTCCACTTTCTTGGTGCTCTTCAAGCAGTTTGGTTATCAAGCCACCGGTGATTCTAGCTAGTTAGTGTGTGTACACAAACGTTATTTCTCGGTACACAATCATTGAATAATTTCTCCCGCTCTGTTAGAATGCAATGTTAGACTTTTAACTGTTAGCTTTTGACGTCTAGAACTCATCTGTGCTCTTTCAGTTGCTTTTTGCGGTTCAGACCCGCGGTAATTCTTTCAAACAATCCCGCTAGTCTTGCAGATATGTGTGTATGTTTTTGGACTGAGTATGGTGCCATTGTCACAAAGAAAAAATAAGTGGTAGGAGGTACCTGAGTGACCTATTAATACCTATACCCTTATTTCTAGTACCTATGTGAAACCCGAAACAAGGGGCTAATATTTTTATACAAAGAATCTAACTGTATCATGAAAAATCAGAAAGTTATAAGTTTGTTATGTTACCTGTTTGTTCACACAGACACATGGTCACCAGTCATCCGGGCTACTGAGAGGTTATTTTGCGCCCACACCCAGCTGTACCCTGGCACCTAATGTCCGCTATGACCTAGTATGACCTGTACTGTTCTTAGTGTCAATGATATCCAACTTGTGACCTTTTTTAATTTATTTTGGGGAAAAATATAACATGGTGTAAAAATTTGTGGAATCGATTCAGTTACTGATTCCGAACAAACTATATAGGTATTATTCAGGTTTCGCATAAACAATAATAATGTTGTATAAGTTTAATTACGAAAATACTTTGCAGAATTCTTCATGAGACCTTAAATGATAGAACCAGGTTTACGTATCACCACTTATGTATTCAAATTCCTTCTCACAGTTCAATCTTTATTACTTCAACAATTCCTTGCCCGACATTGAAGGAACACGTCCTTGTTCTATAAACCTAGGTAAGTATACGAGTATATTCTGAAGAGACATACCGAGGTGTATGTATCCTCACTTAGGACCGACGTGCCATCACATCACGTAATTAGATTATTTCTGTGAGCATATAAGGTGAGTATTAAATTAAAGCATTATGAGTTTAGCAGTTCTTTCACAGGTTTTTAATCTCAAAACATATTTTGGTTGTACCCAGACGTACTCGTAGTTAAAACAATTTAGACTAAGATTTTGTGTTCGGTTGCGCAAACTATTATGTCTGTCATATTTCATACTATATACAATTTATAATACTAATAGCTCACACGGCAAAGTTCGTAACGCCTAATAGTCGGATTTATTTTTGTGAATTTTCCATATTTTCTCACCGTTCAAACCTTCCCTGGAGTATCTCGAATATTTCATGACTAAAATTAGCTAAATCACTTCAGCCGATCTCGATTTTTAGCGAGACTAACGAACAGATATATTCATTTTTATAATATACAACTTTATTTAAAGTATAGTATAGCAAGTTTGTTGTTGTTGTTTATGTTTATTTGTTTAAAGGTGGACCCGTAACCTTAAAACTCATTAGACAGAGTGTTTGTCACTGCATGAGCCCCCACTGCTTTCACGACACAACCGCATCTCTGCAATTTTAGAATTGAAGAGATCTAAATAGGAAAGATAATCGAGTGTAATTCTTCTTTAAAGTTATAATATAATACCACTCTAAATTCCTTCAGCAACGCCTTCCTTACGTATTCTCATGAAGAGTGATCTTTATAAATTGTCCTAATTTCAGTGTCTCTGGCGGGTCCTTAAAAATATGGAGCCATCAACTTGAGCGTAAAAATGAGATTAAAAGATGTTGAGACTCATTCAAACTTATTCTAACATTTAATAAAAACTGTCAAAAGGGATAAAAAGCCCTTTGAACAATTTAATTTCCTCGGACATTAGTTTGTTTATTTTTTAATTTAAGATCCCCAACAAAGGACCAATCTGCTCAGTCTTTTTCCAGCTGTATGTCTTTCTTTCAGTGGGAAATCATCTAATGACTTCTCTCGCTCTAAAGCAGAGCGGGAGGGCGTGTTAAACTTTTACTGACTAAAACTCACTCCTAAGTTTCTTTTTACAAGCTTTATATTAGTTTCATCTGGCCCGATGTTTGTAATCAAATCTTGCAAATTAAATTTGATCCACTTTCCGGATCCACTCATCGAAGACGGTCAATTCGGGAAGTTCCTGCACCGGATTCGTGCTGAAGCGACACCTGGGTGTCACCACTGAGTGGACTTCCGCTAGGAAGACACGGTGGAGCATACGGTAGAGGTGTGCCCCTCTTGGGCAGAGCAACGGCCCTCACGCCCCAGCCGGCGCTGGGATTCCGATCCCGATTTCCGGCCACCATAGGTGCGGGATTGTACACGGCGAGCAATGGGCTCGCCGTCCGACCGGCCGGTAACCGTCCCAACCGAGCCCAAGTCGCTTCAAGGAGATATCTCAAACCGTAGGGGCCCATCAGGGTCAAAGCCTACTGGGGCCGTGGGTGATGTGAAAATATTGTACCCCGGGGACCTGGAACTAAGGCAAAGAAGGAACAGGAGTGGATTTTTAGTCAGTAAAATTCTGACTCTATCTCCCGCTCCGCCCAAGGGCGGGAGATGTCATGGTAAGGCTGTTCCACTCAGTCTCATCGTCTGTAAACACATCTTACTTAATAATTTTTCAAAGTACCACAAATTGATTTCTTGGTCTTTCCTGTCGATAGAATTAATGAATTAAGCTGACGAGGATTAATGGCGCAAGTAATCAAGTAATTAATTTAATGGATGTCAGTGGTTGACTGCACTTGGCTCGTGTGGACTTATACAAAAACATGGTATAGGCTCGTATATGTATGATGGTACCTGCTCGGTTATTTCTCTTTTTTTATGGTAGGTAACGTCATCCAATGACAAATCCCGCCCTTGGGCGGAGCGGGAAGTAGTGTCAGACTCTTACTGACTAAAAGAAAATGAGGTTTATGCGGGTTAGCCTTTCGACTAACCCTCAAGTGCTGTCTCATTTTTTTTTTACTTTAAAACTGACTTGTTTTGCTTTGGGGAATCATCCAATGACTTCTCCTGCTCTAAGGTGGAGCGGAGGGGCCTGTCAAAGTTTTTGCTGACTGAAACTGCACTTGTGTTCATGAGTTGCCGTTTACGTCCTGGAACTCAAACGGCAAGTCCGCGTCAGAGTCCATGTTCATTTAAATATGATATGTGAAAAAAAAAAATTAAAAAGAAAAATTTATTAAACTCCACAAATTATATTTCAAACGTCCAAAAAAGTTATTTGGCACAAAAACGTAAGCAAATACGGATTTGAAATTTGTGGGAGATTTGGAGTCTAAACTTGGCCTCAGTCTATATCTTAGAACTCCCCCATCATCATAAAATTAACTATTTATCCATGCTATGAGCATTTGAGCATAAGGACGTCATGTACATATAATTATGTAAGTGGAGATGTGGAGATATCTATAATAAACTAGCTGAGCCGGCAAACTTCATACCGCAAACTTCATAATATTGTGATAAAGGACTTTTTTGGTGAACTTTTCCATATTTTCTCACAGTTTAAACGTTCCGTAGATTAGAGTATCACAAATATTTCAAAACCAAAATTGGTCAAATCGGTCCAGCCGTTCTCGAGTTTAAGTGAGACTAACGAACAGCTACTTATTCATTTTCATTTTTAAGAAGATATCCACAAATCGCAACAACGCATATTACATATAATAATCAATCTGACACTCTTAATTCGGCTAACCCTATTGAAGGGCTCTTTCTTGATAAAGTAACTCGTTGTAGGATTAAGTAGCGTTCCTCCAAAATGCAAAAAAAAAACTTAAGAAAATTTGAATCTAGTGCCATTTCACCTTAAAGTACTATCTCATACAAAAAATAAGACTGATTTATCGTTCGAAAGCCCCGCCTGATAAGAATTTCTCATCGGCAAATATAACGAACTTCAACATTTTCGTCATTGAATTTCGTCACAGGATTTGACCCAGTTGAAAGAATGAATTTCCAATAATTTCTAATTTTTCCAAACACCTAAAACTTTTGGATAAGTTGACCGAATCTTAAAGAACAGACTTTCTTCAATACTAAAGACCTTGGACAACACAAGGTACGCTTCTCAATCAACTTGGTAACTTCGGTGTCCTAAAATTTTAAAGTATAAGTTTTTAGAGGTAGAGGTTTTCCTCTCCTCGGTTCACAGTACTGAAATATTTTAGCCCCCTCAATGGTTGATTTTAAAATACCGTGTATGACCAACGCATGGAACGCTTGGAAAATGACTTGTCTCAATAAGGTTTTGCCTGACAACCTCAATAAGGTTTTGCCTGACAACCTCAATAAGGTTTTGCCTGACAACCTGTCCTCTCAGAGATATGGAGAGAAATGGAAGTCAAGTTTGTGACTCGAGCCCCCTTAGCCAAGTGAAAACTTGGAATTGGCCACGCCCCCAATTTCTTTGTTGAGATGACATCAGAACAAAGGAATTGGGAGCGTGGCTAACTCCAAGCGTTAACGCTAAACAAAACGATTGTAACTTGGCTAGAGGGGCAAGCACTTCCATCATTCATAATATACACTAAGATGTAATGATGCATCGTTTCGGCTTGGAACTTGTTGTGTAACAAAGCTTTTACTACTCTACATCGGTGCTATTGCGTTGAAACAGCTTCGAACATCACGGCCTGTTCTGCTACAACAGTGCATGCCGCATAGCATGGAACACCAGCATTAACGATAGTATCCGTCGAAAATTATCTACTGCCTGCCGTACCTCCGTAACCAAGTGTAAGCAATTACAATATAAATCTAATAATCTCAACATAATTTTTAAAGTAAATACAGACATTCGAAGATTTTATTAGTACGCCATTTGACTAGTAATGTAAATTTGGTTCAATAAATTGTTGATAGTTTGATTAAATTATTGTCATACGTTTTTATAATTAAAATTAGCTCAAACATTTAAAAGATATTTACACTTTCAATCAGATGCAATTTATAAATTAGTCTATCCATTGACTTATTGCGCGAGCCGTTGCCCCACTCTTATGACGTGGACACGGGAGCTGTTCACTAGAATGTGGTCGTTCTGATAGTCTATCTTTGGCGGTTGAACTGTAAGGTGTAAACTGAGTGTACATGTACAAGTTTGAAATAAATATATTTGGAACAAGTTTGTGTTTTGCTTTCACAAGCTACTTGATAAGTGACGCTAAAAGTATAAAGCTATATAGGATGTATAGCCATCCTTCTTCCTCACTAGCACGACTGACATTATGAGACGTGGCATGACGTTGATATGTGAAATATGGATAGGCCTCTGATGTGAGACGAAACCTGTGTCGATACCCTTGCGCGATCTCATGTTCCAAGTAGATACGGACAACTGATCGTCACTGACTGGCCTGTTGGTCTAGTAGTTAGTGGCCCTGACTGATATGCCGAAGGTCGTGGATTCGATTACAACCCAAGACAAATGTTTCTGTGATGAGCACGACCGTCTGTTCTGTGTCTGGGTGTATTTTATCTATCATATTATGTATGTATTAGAAATATATAAGTAGGTTGTAAACCAGCGCCATAGACTTGTCGCATTCTGCGTGTTCACGGCATTAAGCTGAGTGCTCGGCCATTTTGCACGGACGTGGCGCATATTTCTCACAAAGTACGTAGTAATAATTATTGTTAATCATTAATTTGCGCCTTTATCCGGCAATAGCTTTTCTTTATTTTTTCTTTCTTTTATCAGTTGTCTAGTACCCATAATAAAAGCTCTGCTTAGCTTGGGACTAGACGGCGTTGTGTGTGATAGTTGTGGAATATTATTACTTTGCTTGATTAGAGGCTATGTTTTGCCCAAAGAATTAGCACCGCGATACAACGTATTGCCACGTTGTATCTATGCATACGAAGTATGTAAGTGATATTATATCAGCAATAATGTTCGTCAATTTTGCAAGCACTAAGTTTACACACACATTACATTTAATCGCGTTAGTGCTGGTTATATCGTTTCGCCCAGGCCCTCTAGAAAAGCACTACAACTTGCGTAGGCAGTTATAGGCCCAACGTGCTGGGTGTTAGCAGTCACAGGGCGATATCCGGCCACTGCAGGCTTACGGTAGCTCGCTGTGTGATAAGGACTAGGACCGAGTCGATGTCAATGAATTCCATAGGTACCTCAAAAAGATGTCAGCAAAATTAACTAGGCCTGCCAATGCTGATATCTTATGCGGGAAAGTTTGAAAGCTTCAGATAGCAGCCTTGCGTAGCAGCCTAACGTCAGCTGAGTGAGGCCAATGAACTGTAGGTAGTTATTACGCAACCACCGTCAACTCCCTACAAGGTCATTGACTCGTTTACTTAAAGAAATTAATTTCCAATATGCGTATATTAATTCGAGTTTTTGAAGAAAAAAACGTGTTACGCCGACCCCAAGTAATATGGGACAAGGGCAGGAAGAAGAAAAATTCGAGTTTTTGAAAAAACCTAGTACCTTATTTTTATTTTTTTCTTTACAAATCGATGGTAAGGTAAAGGGCCCAATAACCGTGAAGTTTTGAACTTCCTTGACTTTGCATGCGTGCTAGGCTAAAACTAGTGGACTTATATAAATAAATTTTATATGACTAGTTAGATAATTTAATATACTTTGAGTATATTATACTTCTATTAAATTAGTGTAAATGTTAATTATCAATAAACCAAAAATAAATCAAAAAGGGCTGTTTGTACCAGTACCCGGTAGAGTTGTACTAGTTAATGTTAAATTGTCCCGGAATCCGGTAATTTTAACCGCGAATTTTAACTCTATTCCTTTACGTTAAAGTTCACAGAAATAAAATATTTTCAAATAAAAAGAGGTGAAAATAATTAGGGTCTGTATTTAACAAAAAAAAAAACATGATTCGTTTTAACTTTTAATGTTTCTTTTTTTAATTTATGTTGTACAAATTATAGGTTAACACTAGTAATATTTTTTTCATCTTGACTAACCTTTGGTATAAAAAATATAACTAACATAAATATATTTACAACTTTTAATTAGAAACAGTCGTTTAAAAACAAACATAAGTTTTTATTTGAGCCTAAATATTTTCTTAATCACTCATTATGAATAGGTAAAACCAGGAACCTCTTTTTTAATATATATAAACTAGTGCTTGACTGCGATCCCACCTGATGGTAAAAGGGATGCAATCGTTGATGGTGAGGCGCACTAGTATATTAAGAACCTATTCACTCCCTTGGAGTCACCTAAATTATAATTGGACGGGAAAACCGCAGCAGGCAAACTGTTCCAGTCCCCCACTGTACGCGGTATAAACGACGAAGTAAAACGCTTAGTCCGGACCATAGAAGTTTCAACAACGTAAGGGTTTTTTTAAGGTAGGTAAAATCATCCAATGACAAATCCCGCCCTTGGGCGGAGCGGGAAATAGTGTCAGGCTCTTACTGACTAAAAACCTACCCCGTTCCTTCGTTGCCTATCGTGCCGGGGCCAGGCCTTCCTTTCAGAAACTGACCCATGACCCAAGCAGGCTTCGACCATGCCTGCCTGCAGCTAGCAGGCTGGGCCTATGGATTGCTGACAGCTCCTTGAGGCGAGCGGGAACAGTACCCGCCGTCGACGACTTGGGCTCGGTCTGGTCGGTTACCAGACGATCGGACAGCGTGCTACCCATTGCACGCCGCCCGCAAGCCCGCGCCTACAGTGGCCAGAAATCGGGATTGGAATCCCGGCGGCGGCTTGGCCAAACGCGCCCCGTTGCCTTTGCCTAATGAGGTCGGCCTCCTCCTTTGCTAGCATTACTGCTTCGCATAAGGAGGCGACCGCCTGCCATCCCTCCTCACTCCGAACCATCGCCTGAACCAAGACCCGGCGCGAGAGATCGCTGCCGCCGTTCACCCCCACGAGGGCGATGCTCTGCCCAGGCGGGGCACACCTCTACTGTTTGCTCCACCGTGTCCTCCAGGTGTTCCGACAACGTGAGGGTGGATATTCGCCGTACTTCGGACTGTCCGATGGTAGAACGGAGATAGCGGGATTAAGTCATGCAGTTCCCGCGCACACTCAAATGTGCGTCCTGAAAAAAAAAGAACCGAAAAACACATTTTACACGATGCTTGAGCACAGGCGTAGAGTAGCCACTCCACGCCTGTGCTCAAGGCTTTAAAGATTGGACTTAACCAAATCTGGATCACCAGTTAGCCTCTTCGCACGCCTTTCCACCGAGTCCAAAGCCGCTAGGTGACATTTTGCAGCACTAGCCCATATGTGGCTGCAGTACTCCACACACGACCGGACCTGTGCTTTGTGTAACATTAGAAGCTGTCCCGGTGTGAAGTACCGTCGGACTTTTGCAAGAACGTCGAATTTCCAAGCAGCTACCTTGCTAAAGAGGCGATAAGTCTCGTCTTTGAGGCGTGGCTGGGAAGACCTCACGGCGTCATCACCTTCCGCATGACGCAGGTACTAACCGCACATTGCAAGTACGGGAAGTACCTGTACAAGATTCGTGGGGAGGTGACGCTCGGGTGTCAACACTGTGTGGACCGTCCCGAGGACTTGGTGGAGCCAACGGTAGAGGTGTTCCCCGCTTGGAAAGAGCATCACCATGTCCTTGTGGAGGTGATCGGCAGCGGCGATCTCTCGCGCCGGGCCTTGGTACAGGCCATGCTCCGGAGCAAGGAGGAGTGGCAAGCGGACGCCTCCTTCTGCGATGCAGTATTTCTAGCAAAGGAGGAGGCCGACCGCATCAGTAACGGTGCTCACGCCGCAGCCGCTGCCGTAATTCCGATCCCAATTTCCGGCCACCGTAGGCGCGGGCTTGCGGACGGCAGGCAAAGGGTAGCTCGCTGTCCGTCCGTTCGGTAACAGACTCGACCGAGCCCAAGTCGTTTACGGCGCGCACTGTTCCCGCACACCTCAAGAAGTTGTCAATAAACATAGGGGCGCAGTAGGGTCTATGATAAGGACGATGCATACCAGGGGCGTGGAACCAAGGCAAAGAAGGAACAGGGAGGTTTTTAGTCAGCACACTGGCGGGATTTGTCATTGGATGATTTTGCCTACCATAAAAAAGCTACCTTGGCTTTGAAATCAATGAACCGCCCAAAGTTAAGGTCGGAGGAAATTTCGACTCCCAAAAGCTGAAGACAGTCGGTGCACCCCACATTGTGAAAAGCAGGAGCCAAGGTGAACGGGCTCCTTTTGGCGGTGAACAAACACGCTTGTGTTTTGGCGGCGTTGAATCCTACCAGATTGGCTTCGCCCCAGTTGGAGACTGCCTGAAGTGAAAAATTCGTACGCTCTACCATAGCCTCTCTTTCAGACTGGATTAGCTCCTTACTAGCCCGAGCACCTGGCAAGTATCTCTCTATAATTGTGCTATCATCTGTATACCTATAGATACCGGGTACCAGCAGATCGTTGGTATGCAGGAAGAATAGAGTTCCAGAGAGAACAGAATCCTGAGGAACCCCGACTCGTCATGGGCTCTTATGAGCATCCATCGACAACTCGGAGAGACTATTTACTCAGGAAGTCGTTTACCAGTTAATCGGACCAGAGGAAATGCCGTACGCTGGAAGTTTACTCAAAAGGCTAGCGTCCCAAACCCTGCCAAAAGTCTTAGAGGCGTCTATGGAAACGGCAATCGCTTCCCCATTCCTCTCGAGGGCCTCGCCCCACAAGTGGGTGCATACACTAGTAGGTCCCCAGTAGACCGACTGCGGTGAAACCTGTAGTGTCGGTCACTGAGGAGATCGTTACCTTTCAGGTATGCCATGAGGCGCGAGTTCAATACATGCTCCATAATCTTGCAGGGTATGAAGGTTACCGAAATCGGCCGACAGTTGGCAGGATCGGCACGACTGCCCTTTTTGGGCCAGGGGTGCACGTTGGTCAGCTTCCAGTACTTGGGCACTATACCAGTCCTAAATGAGAGGCGATACAAGCGCGTCCATACAGGAGACAACTCGGGCGCACAAGCCTTGAGAACTATTGCTGGTATGCCGTCTGGTCCACTAGCTTTATTCACGTCAAGACGACACAGTGCTCTCAGAACTTCTTTGTTCCTTATACAAACCTCAGGCATCGTGGTGTCGCAGAGAGGCAGAGTCGGTGGAGTAGAACCGCAAGGGTCAAGACGAGAATTATGGGTGAAGAGAGATGCAAAGAGACTTGCTTTTTCTCTCGCGGTATGTGCTAGAGTTCCATCATCCAGTGGAGGCAGTGTGGGCCGACAGAAATTCGCTTCGACCGACTTGGCAAGAGACCAAAAAGCTCTGCTAACGGATGGCTGTGCAGAGACTTTGTCCCGATATGGCCTTTTTGTAGGACTTGGCAGCTCTCTTTTTTGAACTCAGATGTGGTACATTGCGGTCACGGCATCAACCCAGGTGAGAAACGCCGAATGCTTACGCTCTTCAGCTTGAATGCAATCAGCGTTGAACTGGCGAGCTGAGCCTCCGATGACTACGTCACTATAAGGGATGAAATACTCCATAACTTGAAGTATCACATTGGATATAGCATCCCCACAGCTCGACGGACTTTCAGAAGAGAAGCAGACCTGCAGCCAAAACAAACCAGACACCTAGTAACTACATTCTATTGAGTCAACGGAAAATAATACTTAACTCAAGGCAATAAGAACCGTGACGGATTTAAATGCAACTGTTAATGCATGTCCCAGTATCCGACAGAAAATAACTAATATAAACTAAAGTTTCAAAGGAAAATGAGACCTATTTCAAAGCAATAAGGATACAATAACGGGTTTCGGTGCAACGGGATGATAGTGTACCAGTATCCGGTAAAAAACATCCGAATTTACCGGGTACTAGGTCAAGTAGGGGTTTGTGAGTACCAATAGATGTAAAATGCAAAAACATTTACTTTTCGGTGAGATTTACCTTAATTTATAGTCTACATCGTTCAATAATACACACAATTTTTTATAAAGATTAACACTTTTACCTTAATTTTATCCATCGAAGTATGGCTAGATGATCTCTGCGACCGGGTGGTCTCGTAGTTCACTGACAGAACTTTGAACTTATAGATAATTTTACTATAACGTATTTTTAAGTTGACACAGTTTTTAAGCCTTTAAACTTTTTGGTGAGTATTGCCATTAAAATTGTATAAAATAGTACCAAGAATAAATTGCCATTTGCAAACTTTAATTTGATTTTGGTAGAAAGACGCAAAAAATAAAAAACTGACTAGTTAACGGGTACTGGGACACTACCGGGAATACGTACTTCTACCTTATTTCATGTACTGAATCGACCTTCCACGGGATTAAAACGACTAAAATTTTACGGTGTATACTACACTATACATTTTGTCCTCCATAAGTCATATCAACCATATGACAAAACAGAAATAAGCAAAGGTATTGCCGACGGATCTTGGCGAGTCTGAAGTTAGGCTCTGCGAACTTTAGCGCTTGTGCACTCGTAAAAAAATTGATGCCAATAACAGTTTGCTGTAAATGTTTCTGGACACCCCAGTGGTGGCATTTTCCTAATAAAAAAAAAACTACTTTTTTAAACTTAAACTGTATTATAAAATCGGTATCGTTTGTGCGTCGATGTCAGACACACCCTGTATTTGACTTTTACCTTGAGATCAGCGTCATTGACCTTGGGTGGACCTGACATTTTCTCACATATTATACGTCTGACCTTGAGGTCAAGGTCACATTCATTTGAAGGCGTCCATCAATTAATAAATATTCGATTGATCGTTCAGTTGAAGTAGCGTTTGGCGATAAAAAGGTTGTTTCTCAATTAGTTCTATTCGGAAGAGAAGGGAAGCTTTATAAGTAGAATACATGCATAATATGCTATGCATGTATTCTACATATAAACACAGATATAAACCTTCCTCAAGAATCACTGTCACTATCTATTTAAAAAAACCGCATCAAAATCCGTTGCGCAGTTTTAAAGATCTAATCATACATAGGGACAGACAGGCAGCGGAAAGCGACTTTGTTTTATACTGTGTAGTGATGATTTATTTATTTCAATCAGAACGACAAAAATTCCAATTACACTGATTATATTACACTTACATATATCAGATACAAAATGTAGTAACACATTAAACTAAGCCTCCTAATCAATCTTCTCGCAAATCTCCAGACATTCTCAGAAACAAATAAATGTATTATTATTATTATTATTATTATTTCTTATGTATTTGTTTATCTCAGGACCCTGAGGTCCTGGACCTTTGGAAGGCGTACGAGGAGCCGAAACCAACTCGCAGAGGCCCTTTAGGTACTTTTAATGGAACGTGATGCCAACCGACGATTGTCCCTGTACGCGCAATGCTAGTGCATCCAAGGACAACCCCCGGTTGGTGAAAACTATTGTGACATATGGAAAATAAAGACAATAGGGCTATGGTTTTTGGAGTCTTAAGTGGACTGGTTACCAAGAACTATGTGAAAACTATGGCCCCTGCCTAAACAATGTTATTAATATCCATCGGTAAACAGGCAGGGGGTGACTTGCACACTCAATAAATGGGCCCCCAAAAACGGCCGCTAGCACGAAGTGACGTAGCAACAAGAGGGCAACATATCCTGAGGTGCTTGAGGAGTGGAGAGGTATACCACGGCTATCAGGACAATCCCGGAAGTGCGGTCAAGATCCCTACCAGCACCTTACTGGATTATACATCCTTCTCCCGAGCACGATTGCTCTTGCGAATCTCCACTCAAACCAGCCAATAAAGGCAAGAGAGAGGTGGGAGCTCTGTTCTTCGTCAGTGTTCACTACGGTCGGCCAATAAAGGCAAGCCGGAGATGAAGAACGAGAATTCTCCCAGGAGATCGGGTCCGTGGGGTCGCTAATGCCCAACAGTTCGCCACAAAACTGCCCTGCGGATTGTATCTCTCTTAGTCTGGCCCCTCACCCTAGGCGAGTTACAACCTAGGGTTTATTGGAGCACGCAAGCCCCATCACGACGTCAACGTAGAGATACAGCGATGGGGTTATTATTATTATTATTATTCAGTCAGTATCTCCTTCCATTCATCAGCGAACAGATCTAGTCCAAGACTGGATTCAAGGAGAGCGTTGAGTGCAAATTACATTCGGGGAATGGGTGACATTCGTCGCGCAACCGTACGACAACATGGCACCACAAATAGTTTATGCCGATTTGCCCGGCAATAGTTATCGGGAACAAAAATTTTGCACTGCTCCCCATGCAAACTAGGCGAGTCGATGGTTCCATGTATGATCTTGCAAGCAATTACAAGTTGATCGAAAGCTCGTCTAACCTGGAGTGAAGTAAAGCCCAAGCAACCTAATAGAAACTTGGTTGGATACAAATACGGATAATAGCCAAACTTGCGTTTGTAGAAATATCTTAAAAATGCTTTTTGGACTTTTTCTATCATAAGAGAATAGGATTTCTCGTACGGATTCCAAACACAAGAGCTTGAATCAAGTTTTCTTCTAACAAGTGTGATGTTTATGGTAGTGATACTTAATATATAAAAAGCGAATTATTTGTTCAAGTTTGTTACATAAATGAAAGCCAAAACGGGACTTCACAAAGTTGATAAGCCTAAAAGATTAGGAAATAAAATACAAAAGATATACTTTGTGAGAATTTCATTCTGTATTCGTTTTTCTTTACATGAAAGCCACAAATCCTCTTAGGAACTCAACATTTTTGGTAACAAGAAGCGACATTTTCTGACTTGCTACAAAAACACTTTTTCGCTAACAATGGCTCAGTCAAACATACCTTCCTTTTTGGCCTATTTTTGTTTTTCCATCTTAGATTAAATCAAAAAAGCGAAAGATAGGTGACTCACCTCTAGCGCATAGACCGCTGAAATTTGACAATTGTCACGATTTCACATCGGTCGCGACGATCACACACATTCGGTGGTTAACGCTATTTCGCTAGCACGACGGCGCCAGCTCTTATCTCTGTCCTTGTCTATAAGTGACTACAGGTAGTTTAGATGTGTGAGTTTCGAGTCCAAGTTTTTTGATTGCGATGTTAGTTAACGTATCTTCGCTTATAATATGTCAATGCTTGCCATACATACATTTGCCATAACATGGCCTGGACACAGTGAGATTTTACTAAAGAAATCAATTATCAAAAAGTTCAAAATGTTTAGGGACTGACAGCTTTAAAGTAATGAGTTGATATATGCATGTACGAAATTAATTTCTTTAAGTAAACGAGTTTTACAAACAGATCGAATTAACCTACATTATTGAAAAGTTTTTGGAAACCAAATACCTACACTTCATAATACTTTTATACACCGTTAAATTTTAGTTCGTCTTTTGCCATTGAAAACCTTATAAACATTCGTCCTATCACAATAAGGGCCTGTGCACACCACGTTTTTTAAACGCGCCGTTTGTAGCGATGCAGATGCAGCCTGTATTTCAATTGTACGTCAAGTACGTAAATCAGTAAAGTAAGTAAGTAAATCATAATGTCACTTTATACTTGAATAAATAATTACACATTATTATTTATTAATTATTATTAATGTAAATTCATCACGACGAATCATCGTCGACCCGACCGATGTGAATTCCTCCTACCGTTAGTCGGGAACCCGATGGCAGAGCAAAAAAAAAATCACGATGAATCATGTAATGCGCTCATTACACATGAGTGGATGAATATCGAATATCAACTCCAAACCTATAACCTAATGTAAGTAATTATAAGCCGATTGTTCGGAAACTATATTGCCTACACCAATCACATAGTAAGTAATTATAACTTCTAAGTCAATGACGTGTTAATGAACTAGTACTGTTAGCAACTAAATCAGCCAGTTACAATACTTCCTAGTATTAATTAAAACTTGTTTTTAGGGTTCCGAACCTCAAAAGGAAAAAGACGGAGCCCTTATATGTCTGTCTGTCAAAACCCTTTATCACGGAACGCATGGAGGTATCGAGTTGAAATTAAAACTGTATATTCAGGTCTGCAGTCCCTTAAAGTGGTAAAAAATCAAACTTCTAAGTTAACGGGAAAAAAAAGATACGTCCGTTTATATTGCAAAAAAAAAAGTATATTTCGACACTCAAAGGAATCAAAATTCATAAAGTACTTCCCGTTGACCTAGAATTCTGAAATTTAGCATGGGTCTTAAAGCACAAATATGGGAAAAAATCTGAAAATTGTAAATTTGTCGTTACGCCATAAAAAAAAATTGCTATTTAGAAAAATCTTCGTAACTTTTTTTGGGAATTGAACTATAAGTTTGTACGGAACCCTCAGTGCACGAGTCCGACTCGCATTTGCCTTTTTTTTAATGTTTGTAATCTCACTCTACAAGTGTCACCAACGCCATGTGGGTAGACAACCAACCAACCAAGTAACCATTCAATGGGTCAAATGACAGCGATTCCCAAGGCAAGGTAGCGGCCGAACTCTCCAGAAACGCGCTTCGGTTACCTACGCAATCTAGTAAGGAAACACACGAGAGGTCTACACCACAAAATATGGGTAAACCATAGTGAGTACAGGCAGGCCAAAGAAGCAGTTGCCATCATTGGCGGCCGCTTCACAAAGCAGGCTTAAAATTGACTAATTACCTCAATTGCCCGCCATTACAACTGGCCACGAGACCTTTAAGCACCTCCCTGTCATAAGATTTACAGACAGTTCCCTTTGCAGAGGCTGCACAGAGGAGCAGTGCTCGTTGTGTGAACATGAATATCTATGAGGAGCCATTCAAGTATTACGTAAGCACTACAGGGGAATGCTAGCTTATTTTTGGTGACATGGGGGACGGAGGGGTTTGAACGGTGATTACGTCAGCTGTACCTATTTATTTTTTAGTTTTTTTTAAGAGAACAATGTCGATTTCTCAAAATCACAAGAAAGAGAACGTACACACATAAATGAGCAGCAAACATCCAATATCATTGAAAATTTAGTCATGGATTCGTGTGTCATGGACTAATGACTGATTATAATGAATTTGAATTAATATGCCTAAAAACAAGTTGTTTTTTAGTTCCTCTATTTCAAGCCTATTCCTTATTTTTAAATGCACTTAGATACAAATGTTTATATAAGCACGGGTGGGAGGGGTGACAGTTTTACTTACTTTTGCTGACTGGGTTTAATATTTGCCAAAAATCTGCTTACGTAATACTCGAACGGCCCCTGACTACTTTCTGCTAGCGTTTTCGGCCCAGCGTGAAAGTAGACAATTATTATTCTAACATACAGCAATGGATGCATTTAACTCCAAAATTTAAATTTTAATATATAATTTTTGTATGACAACACTAGCGCTACTTTCAAGTGTTAACTGTCAAATAATTTCTAAGGGTCAATAATGAACGACACAAATCAAAGAGCATAGAAAATTAGACAAATAAAAACGTACCGCCAGTGTGTTTGTTCCTGCAAAAGTGTCTTCTTATTTAAATTTCATTTTCTGCTACGTCGTCAACTACACACCGCTAAATTTTGATCGTTTTAATCCCGTGGAGGGTCGATCACTATCGATTAGTAAAGATAAAATAAAAAAAAATATTACTTTTTTTCAAAAACTCGATTTAATATACGCATGTACGAAATTAATTTCTTTAAGTAAACGAGTCAATGATCTTGTAGGTAGTTGTCGGTCGTTGCGCACTAACTACCTACAGGTCATTGAACTCGCCCAGCTGACGTTTACTATTCTCTATTTACAACTTTATCAACAGTCATTGTAACATTTACAAACTCAATAAATATAACTGCAAATCTCAAATAATTAAATGGATTTTCACTCTTAGTTATGATAAAGTCGAAAAAATTATCAACACGTAAATATCCTCTCTCTTCTCCACACTTTCCCCCGTCTCATATGTCGACACACATTTCTACACTAATCATTTAACACTATACACAAATGGTTAGTCCTATAATTGTTTTTTTTTTTTTCAGTCCAGCTTTTATCTTATTTCTATATAGCTAAATATTTTTAACCTTAAAGAAACATGTGATGGAACTCTGAACTCTGTTGTATTATCTTAGTCAACTTAGAAAGTCCTGATACCCATAATACAAGTTTAATCTTAGCTTGGGTATTTGTGTGTTAATTTACAATTTTCTCCATGTATGTATTGCAAACCACATATGAATACTATCTGGACTGTATAATTGTAAACCTGGAAATAAAGATTTATTATTATTTATTATTATTATTTACTTGAAGAAATGAATTTCGTACATGCGTAAATTGGTTGCTGGGGTTAAGGGCCGTTTTCAGAGAGGAAGGCTCAGCCCCGGCATGATAGGCAACGAAGGAACGGGGTAGGTTTTTAGTCAGTAAGAGTCTGACACTACTTCCCGCTCCACCCAAGGGCGGGACTTGTCAGTGGATGATTTTACCTACCATAAAAAAAAAACATGCGTAAATTAATTCGAGTTAAAAAAACTTTTTACAAAAATAAAATACAACCGACTTCAAAAACCACCAAAAAATGCAAAATAACTTTCAATTTCGGAAGTCAGTGTTTCTATAATAGTTTGGTCTCTTCGCTATTTAACACCGACTTCCGAAATTGAAAGGTATTTTGCATTTTTTGGTGGTTTTTGAAGTCGGTTGTATTTTTTTTTGTAAAAAGTTTTTTATTTCACACTTTTTAGTAGTAGTACCCCTCAGCCAAACTTAAATAGATAGGAACCTTCCGCCATTCGGTTCCATCATCAAATCATCTTGACAATTCTAATAATACCAAACACGGCTAAGATACACTGATTTATTACAAAGTTCCGGCTCTTACCTACCTTCCGTCTTCATCATCAGGTCAGTTCTATGTACCCCTCCCCTTTTTCCTTTAGTCAGCCACCAACTACATGTATAAACAAAGCAATTTTATTTGTTACGACAGTTCTGCTAAGGTTTTTTGAAGAATTCCGTTCTATGTCTTCGTAGTTCATCATCAGATCAAAACAATATTTTTATAAGACCAACTCGAGAGTATAATCTTTCAACCAAAACAAAAATTTTCAAAATCGGTCCACAATTGACCGAGATATCGGCGAACAAACATATACAAACGACAGTTCTGCTATGATTTTTTGAAGAGTTTCGTCCTATATCTTCGAAGTTTATCATCAGATCAAAAAGATATTTTTATGGGACCAATTCGGAAGTATAATCTTTCAATCAAAACAAAAACCTTTCGAAATCGGTCCACAATTGATGGAGACATCGGTGAACATACATAAAAAAAAATACATACAGCCGAACATAGAACCTCCTCCTTTTTTCGAAGTCGGTTAAAAAGTACTTTATTTTTTAATTCTATCTTTACAAATCGATAGTGTTTCGTGTACCGAATCGACCCTCCACGGGATTAAAACGATCAACATTACTTTTAGTATATACATATGCGAAACCCGAAACACGTGAACACATTCACGTCACACATTTTTATGTTAAGAATCTATGTACAAAATTTCATGACTGTATCAAGAAAAATCACAAATTCATATGTAGTTACCAGTTTGGCCGCACAAATACATGGTCACCGGGCCATCTGGGCGACTAGGAGTTAATTTACTTCTATTGATGCGCGACAGTTTATAGTGGGCATTAGCTTAGTAGCTACTGATTCTAATCAAGCTACATTTTGGTTTCGCATACACTAAAAAAAAATTGTATTCAGGCATGCTTAAATTGGGAATCCAATAATTCAATCACTTTTTGGAGGATGCATGGAGCTGGAGATCGGCCTCATCTATACATAGTTCAAATTGACGAAAAAAAAAATTGATGTGTAAAAAGGTTTTTTTAAAACCTTTATGCAAAATAAATATCATTTAGCAACCCCTATTGTCTGTAGCACAGGTTAATTCCTAGCAAGGAACTGGATTTGCTTCATTATCCGCTGTAAAATCTTTTATCCATCACTCATGATGTACCTATTATCTAATTGAACACTTTAAGGCTGATTTACATTGATACAGTAGCTGGCGCCAGCGTCACTGGATTCCGGCAGTGGATCAGCACTGTACCAATGAAAACAACTGCTGGACTGGGTTGAAACACATTCACATTGATACAGGGCTGATCCAGTGCTGGAGTCCAGTGATGCTGGCGCCAGCTACTGTATCAATGTAATAAGCGCGGAATATCACTGTCAATTTTAATTTTTTTTTTTTTCAGTAATATGGAGAGATGGTATACAAATGAAACTGGTAAACGATAATACAATATTTTTATTATGAATTACACATATTTTGATTTATTTTGCAACTCTGCGCATAATAAAACTATAGTAGCAAGAACATAGTAGGTCAAATTTGGAACGCCCACGCTTCTAGTGTTTCATTGTATTCGTTGTTATTTACTGTCGGTATATTACGTCATTTACTACGTTATAGACCCCATAAATAAAGACTGACGGTTGTCAGACTTCACCTTCTATTGATGGATTGGAAACTTCCCTTAAAACAATGGCCAGTGGTGGACACAATGTTGCCACTCCGTTTATTGATGGATCGGTTTCTTTGATTTATTGTTTCATGGAACTGCGACAAAACTTGACCAAACAAGAGGTCGACTCGACGCCTAGTGTATTTAACCTGAAGTACATTTATTTGGTGCTACTTACGAGTTGTAGATCGCGGGTTCAAACCCAGCGCATTACTTTGTGTAATTTATTTCATCACCACTACTCTCAAAACGGTGAAGGAAAACATCGTGAGGAAACCGGTGTCAATGTCTTAGAACCAAAAATTCGAAGACATGTGACATCCACCAACCCGCGCTGGGATGGAGATTACGGCCCATTCCTTCTCCTAGAGAGGAGACCTGAGTCCCAGCAATGGGAACATTATAAGGCTCAAGCTATGCTATATTTATTTGTTGAATACTTTATGCACACAAAAGTACGAATATATGTAAGGAACAAAGAGTGCACATTTTTTTGAGCAAGGCATATTGCTCATAGAAAAGATGGTCGATAAGGCCGAAAAGTTCTGCCCCCCTAGCCAAGTTACAATAGTTTCGTTTTGCGTTAACGCTTGGAGTGGGCCAAGCCTCCAACTCCTTTGTTAAAACAAACGAACAGCCCCCCGGCTGGAGTAGCGACCACTTACCGGTAGACGCAATGTTGGAAGACCTCCCACAAGGTGGGACGCTGACCTGGAGGTGGTTGCGGGAATCCGATGGATGCGAGACATACTGGACCGTTCGTTGTGGCGACACTTGTGAGTACAAGTACAAGTAATAATAGGTACAAGTAATAATTTTATTGAAAACCTTATACACAACGATAAGACTTACATACATATAACTATAGACTTATGGACTAACCTTTTGAATACCGTAATTAGTGACACAATAGAAAGACAATAGGTGTGCGGACACCAGTGTCCTCTTGGGGCTTCACACTCTTCACAGTTTAAATTTGGAAGGTATTTTCTAATATTAGGACCCTGCCTCCTAAACTAGGTGAGAGCTGTGACTAGGAGTCAGCGTTTTGCTGTTACATCGTATCGTGTACGATGTAACAGCAGTGCTTGTTTTTTTTTTTTTTGGTGTTTTTACAGTTGGTAGGATGTAAGTCTAGGCTTGAGTAAAATAAGAATGAGTTTCTACTCTAAAATAAAACAAAAGATATTAAATAAAAACGAGTTCAACTAAATACTTACGCGAATATAAAATCAAATAACTGTTGTATATGGTAAATCAGGTAGAATTCACGCTGATTCTATTGCCAATTTGTAACGAATATATTCGTGACATTTGATCATAAATCAGTTTAGTATAAATCTCGAACCACCAAACCAAAATTGGTTATTATTTTGTCCTATGTGGCCTTTATAACACCGTACTCATATCATTCTATACTTATAAAATGATTTGTCCTGAATGACTAAAAATGAAAAAGACTTTTCGGCCACCGTAGGCGCGGGCTTGCGGACCGGTAACCGACCGGACCGAGCCCAAGTCGTCGACGGCGCGTTCTGTTCCCGTGCGCCTCAAGGAGCTGTCAGTAAACCGTAGAGGCCCAGCCTGCTTGGGTCATGGGTCAGCTTCTGAAAGGAAGGCCCGGCCCCAGCACGATAGGCAACGAAGGAACGGGGTAGGTTTTTAGTCAGTAAGAGTCTGACACTATTTCCCGCTCCGCCCAAGGGTGGGATTTGTCATTGGATGATTTTACCGACCATAAAAAAAAGACCTGGAACTTGAATGGTATCTTCTTCTTCTTTGTATGACGTAAGACGATTAGAAAGGATTAAGGCAGTGAAAAAGGGTATGGGGCAACCATCTACTATCCTTGGTCGTATCTAGTTAAAATTTTGCATGAACATTCTTTAATAAAATTAATAGAAGATGAGTTACGGATTGAAAAGGGGCAGAAAGTTATTTTGGGATCGATTTGCTTTGAAGTTGATATCAATACTCCTTATTGCTTTTCCTTTAACAAGATAACAGATAGAAGAAGATGAAGATTCAAAAATTAATAACGTAAAAAATCAATTGAAAATTATAATTAGAACCATTTTCTACTTTTACGCGCATGATGTCGCGGGCAAAAGCTAGTACAAGTTATTGTATTAAGAGCACTTACTCGGAATCACGGGCTTTTTACATTAATAACCATGATTTTTAAACCAGTTTATATCCATTAATGATTAAGGGCCAAATTCACCAATAAACTAATCGCGATTCGTTCAAACAAAACGCAGTTTGAGCGACTAATCGAGATTATAGCTTCATTTTGCGTTTCACCCCTATGAATTGAATCTAGTTTACGCTAAACTCAGTTTCAATTATTTAGTTTTCGTATGTTTTCCACACGGGTCTTTAAACTAGATTACGCTGAGCTCAGTTTAGTTTATAGTGAATGATGAAATCAGCCCTTAATCTATATACACGTTATTTACTAATATCATTATATTTTTATCTAAGTACTTAGACAGTATGTAATTGAAATTAATAGCTCGCTTCTGAACTACATATATTCACTTATTTAATTATTATTTTTTACTTTTAAAGTCAATTTCGAAGCTTGAGAACATCTAGAGTTCTAATAGAATTATTAAACAAAAATTATATAGGGTGACTGGTATTTAGTGAACGATAGTTAAACACGTGATTGTAGTCATGATAACAAACAACTTTTACTATGGAACCAAACCTGAAATCACGAAAAAAATCAACAACTTCAGTACATTTTGACCAGTTAGGCGAACATAAATGTACTGAACTTGTTGATTTTTTTCGTGATTTCAGTTTTGGTCCCGTAGTAAAAGTTGTTTGTCATAATGACTATAATCACGTGTTTAAGTATCGTTCACTAATTACCAGTCACCCATACCAATAGTTACTGAAAAAGATTTACTGATTTAGTTTTCTAATTAAGAAAATTATAAATTAAAACAATGTCAAATTATTAAGAATTTATATAAAATGACCGTTTAAACTCCTTTTATCGTCAAAATAATAGCTTATTCTAATAGAAAAACATTCCCTTTGAAATGTACAATTTAAAATAAAACAGCTTCATCATCGCGTATTTGCGAGTTACCGCTCTTAAACTTTTAAGGTCATATCACCATTCATGGTTTTTAGTCAGTAAGACTCTGACACTACTTCCCACTCCGCCCAAGGGCGGGATTTGCCATTGGATGATTTTACCTACAATAAAAAAAAAAATATCACCATTCTCAACATACGAGTCAAAATAACTCTTACACAAAATTCTTTCACCTATTCATATTCGTTCTCATATATTTCGGTCGTGTCCTATTTTAGGCAAAAGCCCTTAATATATCATGACGATGCTTCTATCCTGTGATCTGCATAACAATTGGCGGCAAAAAGCACAATATTCTACTAACAATAGTATGCTAATTCTATTGTGGGTAGGTACCAATTTTTCGTAAAAATACTTTCGCTTGAGGAAAAAATTACGTAAAGGTTCCATGTGTGAGCTTTAAGTAGGCAAGATTAGGAAGCTTAAGGCTGCAGCCACCACAAGGACTAAACGACACGCGTGAGGGAACGAACCTCCTCACGCCCCTACCCCCAACCCCGATTTCCAGATATCACAGGCGAGGGCTTGCAGACAACGAACGATGGGTTGCCCTCCGTCCGGCCGTCCGGTAACTATCCGATCCCGAGTCTTTGGCGGCCGCCCGGCGTGGTCGTGGAACACAAGGGTACATAAGACAGATGTGTTTTTAGTCAGTATAAGTCTGACATGCTCTTTCGCTCTGCCCTAGAGCGGGAGAAGTCATTGGATGGTTTCCCATTTAAAAAAAATAGTGTTTAGTTGCTCTTTGCGTTCTAATGGCGCGGTGACTCTTTCGAACAAACCACAAATTATCATTTCAGCCCAAAGACGTCGGACATAGGCCTCCCCCAAATGACGCCACAATGAACAGTCCTGTGCGGCTCGCGTCCATCAAATTCCCGCAGCCTTCTACCACAGATGTATCAAATCCTATAATGGTAAGTCACATCGGGCCTGGACGAAAATATTACACAAACTTTGTCTTATTTAATCGAATGTGTCTCTCCGGTTGACAGCTGACGAGGAAATGACCGCGATTGATCCCGACAACTTGTACAAATAAGTTTGATGAAAGAAAGTAATGGATTTCCTTCATTTTATGTAGGTATCTCTATTGAGCCTATAGTAGGTTATGACATTGTATATGTGCACATGTAGGCCTATGTGAAATAAAAATATTTTGATTTTTTTTAAAAGAATATTTCAAAACCTATCCTTTTTACTCAAGAAATCAAAATATTTTAACAGATACAACGTCATAACCTATTACAGGCTCAATCTAAAGAACAATTTCTATGAAAACGCAAATTCAAATTGGTGCTACAGGAACCCGTCAGTCAAAGTATTTTTAGGTAAGTATACTTTTTGTTAGAATAAAAATATGCACTCGAAAACCTGCTGTTTTCCCTAGCGCCTAAAACGACTGTTTTCCGCACTTGTGCGGATAAGTTTGCGAGTTTACCCGCTACATTTTTTTTTATTTTAGGCTGGGCGCTAAGCGAACGCCACGAGTCACGCGTCAATCCCCGTTTATTTATTTCTTCGCACTGTATTGAAAAACGTTGTTTGATACACGTAGCACTACAGCAGTCATAACACCCTCACCTACGACTTGGGCGAATTCAGCCTCGGTCGCTATTACAAACTTTCTTTACTGATATCAAAATGTAGTAACCCCCTTAAAATTACTGAGCAAATTTCGTTTACTAAATCTAAGACATCCAATACGGACTTACTTGAAAACATTATTAAATGGTTAGGTGATGACTTTCTTGCAAAATTTTAAAATTTGCCAAGGTTTTATTGAGTGCCTGATACATTTTTACGTTGGTAAACAATCTGGTTCTAAATTCAAACGTCCTGATTCTAAATTCAAACGTTTGAAAAGTTCCTGTATTGCCAACATCGCTGGAGCCAAATGGTCCTATTGGTCGTTAAATGCCAATAAAAACCTCATATCTAGTATTTAAACCTGGCTATTCTCGCTTGTTTTATGACCTAGTTTTATACGCATTCCTGTTGGGTTGTAAAGGTAACTTCCTCATTATGAGGGAACAAGATACTCTAGTTTATAGAGGTAGGAACTGTTTTGAAGAGATTCCGAATGAAATAAAGTGAAGTTGGTTTTCATATTATTTACGTTTAGTAACGAGTTTATGTTTATTTTATTTGGCCTTTTGTTGCTTTTGTTTTAAATTGAACTATTTATTTGACTAAGGGCTGATTTCATCATTCAATATAAAAACTTAGTTCAACTAAACTGAGCTCAGCGTAATCTAGTTTAAAGACCCGTGTCGTAAACATGGGCGACAACAAAAGAATTGAAACTGAGTTTAGCGTAAACTAGGTTCAATTCATAGTGGTGAAACGCAAAATGAAGCTATAATCTCGATTAGGCGCTCAAACTGCGTTTTGTTTAATATAATCGCGATTAGTTTATTGGTGAAATTGGCCCTAACTAGTATTGCATTTAAGTGGACGAACTCAAGTTATTTATTAACCGACTTTTAAAAAGCGACAGGCTGACCATATCAAAAAAAAAAACTTTTTAGTACGAATCGGACTCATGCATTAAGGATCCCGTATCGCTTGAAGTAAAAAAAAAAAAAAAACAGAAAAAATATAACGTTTGTTACATGGGAGCCTCACCTAAATATTTATTTTATTCTGTTTTTGAGATTTGTTGCCGCAATAGAAATACCAACATCGTCAAGGAAAATTTCAACTGTCTAGCTATCACAGTTCATGAGATATAGCCTGGTTACAAACAAGCGGACAGAGTAGTCTTAAGTAATAGGGCCCCGTTTTTACATTTTGGACACGGAACCCTAAAAATGATGTTTGTTTCTTAGTTATTTGTTCGATAATTCTAAAATTATCAAGTTTTTTGCACTTTATAGCGTTTTTTTGCGCTAAAATCAGTTATATTTTTATGTAAGGTTTTATTTTCAAATTCAACACATGTAATTCAAGAATAAAATAAAAATATTGTTACACAATGAACAGACATTTATTCGTAGCTAAACATTTGTTTACAAACGTAACTGATCAAAGGTGTACGCTATATGTATCTTGAATTAAATTATGGATACAAAGAAGACTTTGTGTATATTCCAAACGTTTATATTAGCGGTCGTCGGCAAACTTTTATACCAGGCGTATTTACGTTTACAGCTAAATACATAAAAATTGTAAAATATGAGAAAAATAAACTTGAAAACTCTTCTTGGCCTTGTCTTACCAATACTTGATGCCAGTATACTCAGGTCAATTTACAAATAAAGGCCCTTACCGAAAGGCATGGCGCGACATTATGGGGGGTTAGAAAACTTAAAAAAAAAGATTCAGCATTGCCATTCAACGTGGCAATGCTGCCAGTCTTCTAGGTACGTTTCCGGATGACAGCGATGTGGAGGAGTAGGTACTTCGACGCCTGAGTGTATTTGGTGTTTTTGTATTATATTTGTACATAGTGAGGTCTAGTATACATTCTTAGTTTACTTTTTATTTACATAGGTTTAGTATAAATACTTAGTAAATAATTGATTAATTAAATTAGTTCTAGTCTAATCTAGTTACATTTAATGTGACCAAGGGAAATAGGGATTTATTTTCACATGTACAGATAGATTTTGTCTCCGCTGGCGTTTACCTCTCGATAGTAGAAATCCATGAAAAAAATTCGCTTTTACTCCAAGAATTTTATGCTTGGGTTCTTTCTTATTAATAATAACTTCGGTCTCACAAAAATCTGTTTTGCGGATCTCGAGATTTTTTTATTTATTTGCCTCGAAGCTACCGCATAAAATGAAAACCCGCCGAAGCTCTGAGCGGCAGACGTTTTATTACATCAAAAAGAGTCAAGATAGCTTTCACTCGACAGCGACACGCTACTTAAACAGCCCTAAAGCTGTTTCCTTCTGAATGAAATATATATGATTCTTCACAAATACAATTTTCATTCACACAAGTACTGATACATACATAGTGTAGTGCCAATATTGCTACGGATAATTAACTCGCATCATTGTATGTCACAGCGTCGCCTTGTCGCATCGCCCTGTCTGTGGGAGCCTTAATATAAAAATGATTTTAACCCTACTATCTTGCACGATCTGCATTAATTCCGCACGAACGCAGAATTTGTCGCAAACGTGCAAAATGTATGAGAATATTATTCTATATTTGGGATCTATGCAAATACAGGAGACCGTAGAACAGTTACCCTGAATTGTGACTTATGAAGGTAAGCATTTACATTTAGTTTTCTTTGCTGAGTATTCGAATTGTCCCTGGTATTATTGTAAGGACACTCCCCTTCGTTTAGAAGAGGAGTGTCGTTTAAAAAGGCCTCTAATTATTTTTAAATTGTGCCTATAAAAAAGCAAAATTTACCCACGGATGCTTTAATGAATGGTCTATAAACAGGGTGTTCGTTACGTTCCGCATTTGAGTTTATATTTCTTTATTTTATTAGGGCGAGTAGTAGCCACAATTCATCAAGGATGAAGAAAAAGAAGAGAATGCAGGATGAAATTAGTGAATATATTTATTTAGGTACTTTGCCGCAAACGAGATTCTTAAGATTTTTAAATATTTTAGAGACAGATTGGAAGAGAATTTAAAAAAAAATTTTATCTGTCAAATGTATATTTTGTGCTGACCTTCATAAATCTATATCTCAAATATATTGAACTATCACCGAATAAATATATGTACTGTATGGTGTCGGACGTAAAGAATAGCACCATCCCATATCTTTCCGTTTAAATAAGGGTTTAAATACTCTTATTTAGTTATAATTTAAGTTATTATAGTTTATGTAAATACATATACGTAGGATTTTTTTTTAATTTGTAATTTTTTTATTGATT
Organism: Leucania comma; assembly: GCA_958295575.1. Classification (NCBI taxonomy): domain Eukaryota; kingdom Metazoa; phylum Arthropoda; class Insecta; order Lepidoptera; family Noctuidae; genus Leucania; species Leucania comma. The sequence continues at coordinate 10,131,295 of OY282480.1, read as the reverse complement.
TAACAATCTACGTAGAAAACTTAAATATTAACTAAATTATATTTTGTTATTTTAAAATCATTGACAAATAATATTAATAAAACACTTAAAAAATCAAAGTATCAAAGGTAACATTTATTTTTTATTTACACTTACAGTTGATAAGGTTAATTTTTGTAAATCGTAAGCTACTTTTTGTGTTGGAAAATCACACATCCTGTGTATTTGACATGGAATACGTTTCCATGTCATGCCTTAGGAAAGTTTTTTGAAATCAATATTTAAAAAAATGCTCACATTTTAATTTCTGTAATATGTAGGTAGTTTTAAAAATTAGGTAGCGGTCTATTTGATAGGAAACGGAATACAGTTTCAATCACTGTCTTGAATATTTACGATTCAATTTGTCTCTGTCGCGGTCAGTCCATGGCCAAAATAAATAGCAATACGTCACCCTTTTTTCCTTCAAGAGAAAGGAAAATTTTCTTCATAAAATTACAAATTTGTTTTGTGACAATGTTTGTTATTAATTTTTTTTATGTACTGAATTCAACCAGGACTGTTTTTTTAATTGCAATATTTATAAATGTGTTACATTATACGTGTTATTAGAATTTATAAATGTTAAACGATACCTACAGATAGAAGCGATGCAGCAATGATGTGACAACTCGTTTTTATTTTTATTATTTTTCGGCTTTGTTCGGATTTTTTCGGCAGCGTCGTTCACGACCTGAAGCATAATTCGCAGTTTCGAGCACACGTGCAGCGAGGACGGCCTTTTGTCCTCGGACTCGTAGCTTCAAAGACGCGTACTTATTCATCATTATACGCTTGGTGTAGACCTGCTCACAGTTTAGTAGTTTATTAATGCAGCTAGAACTACATTAGACTGACGCACACGTGTACCACGCCTGATTTGTATGAAGAAAATGTATGGAGACCGACGCCCAGATCAGCGTGTGACGGAATGTAGTTCTATCTTGAAACTCTGTTGACGAGTTCGCGTTGCATCTTCATCAAGTATTGCGTTGGATTGCATTTGATAATACAATAAGCTTTTGAACCATGCTCGCGTTGGCTTTAGACGCATCGGGAAGGACCTCTTAAGTCGCTCATATCGAATGTACCTACTAACGAACTAAAGAGTGACGGATGTGTGAAATAGTTCGCTCGAGGGAGCGCTCTAACGATCGACTTCGTTCGCGAATTACCTACACAAGACTAATCCGTATAGCAGATTATTCTATGAAAAATATTTGTAATATAGTTAACGTGTCGTCGCATCGTGCCAATAGGCAGGGTTTTTACTAATGATCCCAAAAAAAAAACGAGTAAATAAGAAAATAAAAACTTTTTAGATAGGTACACGTGTTTCATATTATTTCACGCTAAAGGAATATTTCAAAAAGGATACTTAAAATATTTCTTTCTTATATTCTTCAGATTGAACTTTGCAAAACTTTTTACAAAAAAAAAATACAATTCCTATTATAAACATCTTTTCTAGTATTATTTATTTGTTATTTAACAACGCCTTCCGAAATTAAAAGTTGTTTTGCTTCTTTTTGTGTTTTTATTGTGACTCAGACTACTAGGGGACAATGTCCCACAACATGACACACAGCAACATATTCTACGTCACAAATGCGTTGTAAAATGTTGGGGGGCAAGTTGCGGGACACTGGGTAACGTCACGTCACGGACATTTTTTTTTTTTTGGCTTTAAATTTACTTGTATTTGTTTTTATTTTTATGTAGATATTTCAAAAACGACTAGGACACATTGCGTTATTACGGAGTTCTGATACCTACCTTTCAGCTTCTTAATCAATATAATCATATCGATTCAATGGTATTTTCATCAGAACTATTTCTTTTATTTCCATAGTGTTGCTATCCTTGAAATACTTACTACGAAGGAATCGCTCGTTGGCCATCATTCTGTGGTCTTCTTCACGTAGGAAGAAGACCACAGATGGCCATTTACATTTGGTGAAATGGAACGTATTCCAATTCACCAAATGAAACAGTCTGAATGCAAATGTTTTGTTTGCTGATGAAAATACCGAAATCGCTACCTATTTGTGTTATGTGCTATATGTTTGTCTTCAATATTTGAGAAGGATTTTGATGAACATTGCAACAATCTGGGACTACCTCTTACTTATGAAATAGCGACTAAAAACAAAAATAATAATATAATTTGTGTGTACAATAAAAAATGTAAGAATGTAATCTAAGAATAATTTTCCTAATAAAATGACGGAGTTTTAAGGTAACAGACATGTAAAAAGATTTAAAAAAAACCAGCAGATTTAAGAACCTCATCTTTAATTGAAGCCATAAACAAAAGGAGGATTTAGACTGTCATTATTTTGAACACATCTTCGACATATTTTAACAAGGAATATAACTAATGAACGTACACAACTTTTAATAACATCTTGCAAATAGAAATTTCCTTTGAGAAGCACGACGGAACTTCATTAATAATATTACAAATCTTCATTATTATACATAGACAAATAGACTTGATGCCACACTTTGGTACACGACTTACATACTATGTAGGTACTTACAAAGCGTAGGTACTAATGAACGCACCCTAACTGCTCTCATTACTAACCAACAACATACATTTCTCCAAAGCTCTAAAAATTTGTAGACATTTTCAATACTTCAACAATCTATTTTTTTTTTACAACAAAATAGACGCTCTTCAATAAGTAAAAATGGCGGAGCTCTAATATATTTTAAAAGTCCAATTTACATTTTAAGTCGTTTGAAATATCAACTTAAAAAACTAAAAATCAGCTGTAAATAAATCCCGCTCTAAATAGTATTAAACCAGAGAGCTTAGTGCGAGTTTCTTTTACGTCTACGCGATCGACATGTTTATGACTTTCGGCGCTCCGATTGGTCCGCTCCAAGCTTTTGACCAATCAGAGAGCCAAACGCGGTAAACGTTTCGATCGCGTTAACGTTAAGACAACTCGCACTCAGCGCAATGAATATATTTTTAGACATAATGATTTTTAGATGATAGCTGGTTTTTGTAGTCGGTTTATTTTTTTTATTTTTTGGGAATGTTGTAATATTTAGGTACATATTAATATTTTTAAAATATACTAAAAAACTTTTTTTGTCCATGACTATATGTTTTCTGCATATTAAATTTAGTGCATATGATCCAGATGCTTCCAACGAAACATCATTTATCAAATTATTTATGATTGAGAAGAAATTTAAGAAGTTTAGAAGTTATGGAGGAGCAGATGAACATATATACATATGTAGAGACTAAAATCATAACTCTTCTTCATTTGGCTTCGCCGTTTTCAAGTAAAAACTATACCATAGAGATGTTACATCACATTACGGTTTAACACTAACAATAACCACCAAAAAAGATGGTGTAGGCACGCTGCCTACGCCATCTTTCTTTTTCATACATAAGAAGCATTTTCATACGTAAAAATAGCGGAACGCATGAAACACTTTAAATCACTTAAAACTACGCCATAGTCTTTTTAATTCGCATTTAAGTCCAACACTAAAATCACTGCGTTTATTGAGAAGCATGCCATTCAAATCATGGGTTCTTTTGAAGAAGTCCTGTAAGAACCCATAAGGGCCATTTTCGAATCATCACTCACGAATATCAAACACGATAAATTATATTTTGTTCTTTCTTTCTTAACGCACACCTAGCCTAAACATACGTAGTCTGTAATTCGGTGTGAGAGTTTGCTCTCTGCGCCGGCGCACATCGATTCCTGATCATCTGCCCGAAGGTTGTCCGGAATTGACGGGACATGGAGCAGTACAGCACGAAGTTGATGGCCCCGTTCAGAAGGGCCAGGGCATCCATCAGCTCTCCGAAGAGGTCGTAGCACTGCTTGAAGAAGCATCTGCCTAGGACTCCGCTTAGAAGACCTGAGAAGAAAAAGACCATATTTAAAAAAAAAAAAAAAAAAAAACTCAAAAGATTTTTTCATGAAAATATTTACTTATTTACGAACAATATTCCTTTAAGTTTCATTTTTTATCTTTATAGATCTATCTTTAGATCTATATCTAAAGACAAAAAGTATACAAAAGATCTCCTAACACCCAAAAAAAAAAAATCTATAGATTTCTTGGTGCAATTCATAATTCATCATCAACATCATTGGTCATCATCATAATTCATCATTTCAGCCTAAAAACGTCCACAATATGACATAGGCCTCCCCAAGAGTCGTCATAACGACCGGTCCTGTACGTCTCGCATCCATCAGATTCCCGTGACCCTCACTGGGTCTTCGTTCCACCTTGTGGGCCTTCCAACGCTACGTCTTCCAGTACGTGATCGCTACTCCAGAACCTTTCGCCCTCATCAACCATCTATTCTGAGAGTAATGTGCCCTGCCCACGAAGAATCACTAAACTTCATTCATAATTCATCATCATCATCATCATTTCAGCCAAAAGACGTCCACTGTTGGACATAGGCCTCCCCCAATCGTCGCTACAATGGCCGGTCCTGTGCGTCTCGCATCCATCGGACTCCAGCGACCCTGACCAGGTCATCGGTCCACCTTGTGGGAGGCCTATCATTCATAATTAATTCATAATTGCTGAAAGTTATTTGAAAATTACTTGGTAAAACAAGGTAACCAACTTTGTTTACTTATTAATTTTCACACACAATTTTGACAATCATAAAGGAGAAACGTGAGGTGGTGGCCGAGTGGTAACCACCCCGACTTACGAGTTATAGGTCGCGGGTCGAACCCAGCCAAGCGCATTACTTTGTCTAATTTATTTAAAACCAAAATTTCGAAGACATATGACACCTACCGCACTGGGCCCGCGTGGTGGATTACAGCCTATTCCCTCACCTAGAGAGAAGGCCTGATTCCCAGCAGTGGGAACATTATAAGGCTGCTGCCATGCCAAAGGAGAAACGCGCAATATTATATTTCGTATAGGTACATAAAATTGCCTTGTTTTGTGACCAAAATAATACTCGTTAATTACATAATCTCGTTAATACGATGAAACTGAAGACGTAAACAAAGTTATTATTTTACAAAAACACGGCCTATGTTAGAAATTATAAATAGCATGTCTTTAATTTAGAAGACCACTTAAGCCACATCACAATATGGCACTGATACTAATACTAATGGTAAGCATAGTGGTGCAATCGTTGATGGTGAAGCACACAATATTATTGTATTGTATTAAGAGCCTATTCACTCTTGTCTGGAGTCTTCCAGGCTAGAGTGAATAGGCTAAAGGATTTAAATCATAATTGAATAGGGAGATCGGCCGATCTCAAACCAAGGAGGTCAACCAAGGTGGAGATATGTGAACAGTGATGAAATTCCTGGTGAGCAATGATGCAATCGTTGATGGTGAAGCGCATTAGTTTATTAAGAGCCTATTAGAGTGAATAGGCTAAGGGACTTAAACTATAATTGTGTAGAGAGATCGACCGATCTCAAACAAAGTGCCCGTTTGGAGCCAATTCACAGAATATGCGTCATCAGACATGTTGCCGGTCGTGCACAACCATCTACACTTACGAGGATGTATGCGATCCGAATGAGTGCAGTACAGTACGGCCGACGAATCTTGGCGAGTCTAAAGTTAGACTCTGCAAACTTCAACGCTTGTGCACTCGTAAAAAAATAAATGGTTTAAAAAATAAATGCCAATAATAGTTGCTATTGCTGTTGACAACTGTTACAACTGTTGGGCTTTGTGCACATGCGCTAAAGTTCCCAGAGCCTAACTTCCGACTTGCCAAGATCTGTCGGCTGTACTGTACATATTGCTAAGTACTGGTCAGCCAAGTTTTAGTTCATCGGCGCGATAAGAAAAAGAAAACCTCGGAATAAACTCCTTTAATCAAAATGATTAGTTACAAGCAAAAAGAAAAGATGTTATGAGTTATTACCCAACCGCAAAAACAAGCAACTGATGATATTTATAATGTGTGTTCAACATTATAAAGCAAGATTTATTAACTACCATAATTATGTTTACTAAACAGAGTTATAAATAGAGTTCAGACTAAAGTCTACCGCAGAGATAATACGACTACGATGTGGTGGTGAATTTATAGGTGTTTTTTTTTTAATGTCTGTTTTCGTACTTTCGCACAGCACCTGCCTGCGGCAATGCTTTTCTTATAAAATTTTAAAACAATTATAAAATAGTTTAAGAGTAATTTCTAGGGTTCCTATTACTAATACCCGTATTTATAAAGAAGTATATATTTAATATGTAAAATCTTATTAATTCATTACTTGACGTTTGAAATATGCGTAATTTTTTTTAATTTTTCTTACATATAGAATACAAATAGTAGTTACTTTTACTCAATTATTTAGTTTTACTTGTTTTTTTTTTTTTTATGGTAGGTAAAATCATCCAATGACAAATCCCGCCCTTGGGCGGAGCGGGAAGTAGTGTCAGACTCTTACTGACTAAAAACCTACCCCGTTCCTTCGTAGCCTATCGTGCCGGGGTCGAGCATTCCTTTCGGAACTAACCCATGACCCCAGTAGGCTTCGACCCTGCCTGCCTGCAGTTAGCAGGCTGGGCCTCTTCGGTGTGCTGACAGCTCCTTGAGGCGCGCGGGAACAGAACGCGCCGTCGACGACTTGGGCTCGGTCCGGTCGGTTACCGGACGATCGGACAGCGTGCTACCCATTGCACGCCGTCCGCAAGCCCGCGCCTACGGTGGCCGGAAATCGGGATCGGAATCCCGGCGGCGGCTGGGGCGAGCGCCCCGTTGCCTCTGCCTGATGCGGTCGGCCTCCTCCTTTGCTAGCATTACTGCTTCGCAGAAGGAGGCGACCGCCTGCGATCCCTCCTCACTACGGACCATGGCCTGAACCAAGGCCCGGCGAGAGAGATCGCTGCCGCCGATCGCCCCCACGAGGACACGGCGATGCTCCGCCCAGGCGGGGCACACCTCTACAGTGTGCTCCACCGTGTCCTCCGGATGTTCCGCACAGTGGCGACACCCGGGCGAATCCTCCGCACGAATCCGGAACAGGTACTTAGCGAACTTTCCGTGTTCGGTAAGCACCTGCGTCGTGCGGAAGTTGAGAACGCCGTGAGGTCTTTCCAGCCACGCCTCAAGGATGGGCCTTATCGCCCCAATTGTGGCGCGCCCCGAACGACTTTACTTGTTTAGAAATACGGGTGTAAGACTCCACTGTCAGGTTGTATCTCATAACAGTTGAAGTTGCCGTTTCCGCTATAATAATAAATATTAAAAATAGAATTGAATAAATATTTAAATGGTGATCGCATACAACAAACGCAATTTTTTGCCGTTTTTTTTTATTTTTAATCTACGGAACCCTTCGTGTGCGAGTCCTATTCGCACTTGGTCAAACAAGGTGTCGACAAATTGTCGCTATGCATGATGGAAGAGCCACGGTAGATCGAGAAATTCAATTTTAATTTCTCTAAGTTTTTAATTGTATTTTACAGATCAATGTCAAATTGTATGTCGGTTATAATATGTATCATTGGTGACCACAACACGTATTTATTTACGATGTTATAATCATTAAAATCAATTAATACAATCCTCTCAATAATTCATCTAACCATCGAACCCTATTGAAAGGCTATGTCATGAAATAGCTATTGATAACCGAGCGTTTTCACCTTTAGCCATAAAATATTATACTGACCTAGTATTCCCTGAGGGAACTCCGTGAGTAGAAATAGTAGCAACACAGCGACCAACATCTTTGTCGTTCTGTCGGTCCGTCGTTCGGCTTTCGATCGCTTCGTCGACTTTCTTGTGAACACATTCCCGTTGCCATTGACGACAGTATTCGCAGGACAAGCACTGTACCCTTTCAAGGCTTTCTTTCTACTGTTTGCTCTGTATAAAGCTCTTATCAACCACGCGCTGATCACTGTCAAGATCACGCATGGTAACAGCTTTATAAGTACCGCATGCACCCAGAAATTAATCTGGTATAAACTGCCGTCGTAGTTTGAATCCACAAAGTAGACCTTCGTCAGCATATTCCCACTTTTGTCAAACGCAAAGTCCTTGTGTATGGTGAACACCTGAAAGAGAAATTGATTTTGTTATTTCTGGAAATATTTCTTTTGATGTCTAAAAACGTGATTGAATTGTAATATGTTAGCTAGTTCTGCCTTTCTTTTACTTTTTAATAGACCTGTCGAGGGTAATATTTTTTTTTTATATTTAAAAACATTACTTCACAGTTTCACACACAAGATTTCGTACGCATGATTTCAAAGGGCGATTTTAAAAGCAATTTCATGTTCGATAATAGCGTTTTGCCGCCCCAAAATTACATCACACTAATATTTTGAAAGAATATTTTTAAACTTGCATCAAAAATCTTATAAACAGAAAATATTTATCAACGTTTTACATTATTAGGTGACGACGCGTAGTGTTCCAAGCGCGTCTTAAGAAAATGTCAGCAAAAGCATGCAGCAGACAAAAATTGAATATTGTTATTTTCAAAGACTAATTTTGAAGTATTCCTCTTTCGGTACCAATTTTTTCGGCACCAAAGCTATTCCTCTTTCGGCGCCAATAGGTATGTTAGGTATATTGTTTCCAGATTCGGCACCAAGCTAACATACCTATTGGTGCCGAAACCACCGGTGCGGGAAAAATTGGTGCCGAAACCATCGGTGCGAAAGAGGAATACTTCGTAATTTTCCCTTACGTTCAGTACCTCTACCATGAGTTTTAAGCAATAGTATTCGTCGCTACTCGATATCGACGCCGTAAATATTTTGTATGGCAAATTTTGTAGCGCCTCTAGCGGTCACTTGCAGAACCAAAATTTGCCATACAAAATATTTACGGCGTCGATATCGAGTAGCGACGAATACTATTGCTTAAAACTCATGGTAGAGGTAAAGTTCCTGATTTTGTACTTTGTTAACTTTAAAGCAAAAGTGAGTTTTTTGTCTGACATAATTATCCTATATGTATGTGTATATTTGTTACTTCTTCAAGCTCAAAAAGCTAAACCGATTTAAAACAAAGGAAGACCATGTCATAGAATAGGATGCTTGTCATCGCATTAGTACTATGTTCATTTTGAATAAATAATTTTCGACATATTTTATTGATTCACGATGGCTACATCAATCATGCCCTATAACAATTTAGCAGAAAACGTTGATATTGATAAGATAATTCTGTGTTATCTCGCTTTTTGCCTGACCGAACGCATAATTAGCAAGTCCACTGGACCACTGTGTGATGCAAACTTGCAACTGATGATATTACATCTGACTCCTAAGTTACAAGCCTGCACTTAGCTTAGAAATCAGAGTACCTGTAATATTTGTCACTTTATAATAAGCCCATATGTTCATAGTTTTATAATGTAATTGCTGTTTTTGTGTGAAAATATTTTTATTTATTTTTTACCCGAAAAAATCTCGCTATTTTTTATCTGGTATACATCGGTATATTTTTGAGGTAGAAAATCTCGCTCTAAGGAGAAGCGAAAGCGCATGACTTTACAGTCATGAGCTCTTGACTAAATTCACCAGGTTCCTTCATTTGCACTTTGCATTTTAGAGCCACGACCACGCTTTCAAACGTATACTGGACATAGACCTTACTCGGCCCTTATGGCACTTACAAAGGTATAATGCAGTTAAATACCTTATATTTTCAAGAAATTAATTATCCCAATAATAGACTAAAAATGACAATCGAGAGCAGTAGTAACGGTCCCGACTTACGAGTTGTAGGTCGTGAGTTCAAACCCAGTCAAGCGCATTACTTTGTGTAATTTATTTCATCACGCTCACAAAACGGTGAAGGAAAACCTCGTGCGCAAACCGGAATGTTCAGAAACTAAAAATTCCCGAAACTAAAAAGTCACGCGTAGTGGATTATGGCCCATTCCCTCTCCTAGAGAGGAGACGTGAGGCCCAACTGTGGGACCACTAGATATAAGGCTGATGCTATGCTATGCTATATATTTACATTTTTAAATTATCTATGTACACTGTACACTGACACTGTACGTACACTGACAGCCCTAAATCTTTTCGTTCGGTCCATGCAAAGGTAGTTTTTAAGAAATTGCCTTGTGCAAAAAGACCGCCTATTGCAGACCTATTTTTACCCGACTGCGCCAGAAGGAGAGAGGGATATGTATGTATGTATAATTGTTTGGCACGCTCTGCAGCCTAAACGGCTCGATGGATTTTAGCTTGAGAGGTGTCGTTAGATTCGTATTTACTGTGAGAGTGACACTGGGAATATCAAAATAAAAAAAATGGCGTATTTTTGGCGCCAAATTCAAATGTTTGGCACGCGCTGCGGCCTGAACGGCTCGATGGATTTTAGTTTGCGAGGTGTCGTTAGATTCGTAATTACTGTGAAAGTGATATAGTAATAAAATAAAACTAAAAACATAAAAAATAAAAAACGGTTATTTAAAAAACTAAAAAACCCGACTGCTTTTCTGAGTATTCATGAAAAAGCTCTAAAACAAGAAAGTCGTTGTACCCGATTGCACTTAGCTATATAATATTTTAAATACAAGATAAATTGTAGCAGTCGGGACCCATTCTAGAAAGTCAGACGTCTAGTCAGTAGATTGGAGTAATCTGCAATGTAATATAGGTATGTGCTCTCAATTCACTAAGCCTCCATTTCTAGAATGGGTCCCGATTGCTACAATTTATCTTGTATTTAAAATATTATATAGCTGAGTGCAATCGGGTACAACGACTTTCTTGTTTTAGAGCTTTTTCATGAATACTCAGAAAAGCAGTCGGGTTTTTTAGTTTTTTAAATTACCGTTTTTTTTATAAATGTTGTGCAATATAGTATATAATAATAATAGTAGACTGAAGTAGAGCATTATATCAAACAAATTCCAAACGATACGTAACAGAAATCAATTAATAAAGGCGAGACTAAAGTCGGTTCCGATACCGACATAGTCTTCTAGTGCTATTTGAGGTAACATCAATCGTGGTCGAGAAACAGACGAAGATCGCAAATCATTGTCAAGGAAATAATACTTCAATCAAACGGAAACTGTAGGCAATATTACTTGAAACTAGCTGCTGCCAGCGACTTTGCCTGCATGTAATGTTTTAGTCTAAGAATGACAGATTCGCGAAATAATTACAGTCTATAATTAACAGATTCTCGGAATATCGGACAGATTCTCGGAATGTATGACAGATTCGCGAAATTATTACATAGTCTATAATTGACAGATTCTCGGAATGTAGGTACTATTCTATAAATGACTGATTCTGCAAATGACAGATTGATCGTCATCATTATCATCATTTCAGTCGAAGGACGTCCACTGTTGGCCTTCCCCAAGTGTCACCACAACGAACGGTCCTGTCCGTCTCGCATCGATTTAATGATATCCCATCTCAAAAAAAAATGAACTATATTTGTGGTATCTTTATGGTGTCAGAGCTACCGGTGTTTGTATCCAACAAACGTGCAGTAGGTACTAGCAAAGACACTTCCGCCTGACCAACGCTAAGTTCATTTTTGCTTGCACTCGAAACGAAAACTACAAAGGGTATGGTTTGGCGCCGCGCCGCAGGATTCAAGCGAATTTTTTCTTTTAATGATCAGGCAGAAATGATCGCGATAGTACGTACGTTCTTCAGTATCTACTAAGTATAAAGTAGATGTATCTGTTACCGCTAATGTGCGTAAATCACTTCGAATGCAGATTAACTTGTTAATCTGCAGATTATCTGCTTGAGTCTGTTAAAGTGGAAAAAAAAGTTTAGTTTCTTATATTAACTAGTTATAATTAATCGGCAGATTCCCTAGGTAATCTACAGGCTATTTATATTTAATATTAATTTCTAATAATAATCTAAAGTTTGCTGACATTTTACACATCATGGATTTATATATTTTAGGACACCCCGACACGGACGGGTTAGGTTACATAGATAAGACGAAAGCGAAGTAATGAAATAGTACTACGGACCATACTTTCACGGGTTCGGATCGGATTTGGATCGCACGTAGTGCAAAACCGTTCTAATTAAGTAAAGCGGAGATATCTGCTACTTTCAAGTTAAATTTCACACTTTAACAAATTGTACCCGGTAATTTGCAGATTACTTAGTTAATGCGCATATAAACGTATTCCGTATTCTAACGATAACATATCTTACATGTAATGGACCATGCCACAGCGAGAAAACGGCCCAATTTTTTTAGCTTAACAAACAGGCGCCACTAGACAAAGCTTCAACGATACGAAAATATTTTTTGATAGAAACTAATCTACAGGTTTATTATCTTGTAAGTGGGTGGTCTTGTTTGTTCATTGTGTGCCAAAAAAAAACATGTTTATTTCTTTCTTATACCGATTAAGATTGTTGTAGTTTTGAAGCGAAATAAAAATTATTATTATTCTTTCTTCTAGGTATACCATATTTCTATGAAAATACCGGTCAAGTACGAGTTGGAGTCGCAGACTGAAGGTTCCGTACAAACTTAGAGTATGTCTAAAAAGTCAAACGACTTGGGAATTTTTTAACGAAATAAGAAATATATTGCTGGCAACGCGACTTTTAATGTCACTTATTTTTCAAAAGCTGGTACAAAACAGTTTGATACTTTTATGTTATTTATTTTCCTTAGTTAGTAGATTTATCATTAAAGCGACCAAAATATGTTCTAATGAAAATCTTCTACAGGTTTTTATTGTTAAAAACAATCCCTAATAAAGTTCCCTAATAAAAAGTTCCCTAAATCTTTTATAAAAAAACTTATATTCTGAAAAACAGTTTTGAAATACTAGAGGCCGGGTTAGAGACATTTATGCTTTTTTATTACCATCAATCTGTTTTTTTTTTTTTGATCTATTACACACAACGCCGTCTAGTTCCAAGCTAAGTAGAGCTTGTGTTATAGGTACTAGACAACTGATAAACATACTTTATATTTCTACATACATCCATATTATTATAAATAAATTACACCCAGACACAGAACAAATGATCGTGCTCATCACACAAACATTTGTCCTGGGTAGGAATCGAACCTCTGACGTAGCAATCAGGGCCACTAACTACTAGACTAACAGGCCAGTCAAAAATTTATCCTTTATACACAAATAAATAAAATTGAAGCGACCCAGTTTGCAGGGGAGCCGAGGGTTGGTAAAATCTCTGAATTGGATATCACTTAACGCAATTGTCCCAAAAAAAGGAGAACACTCCATGCGAACGAAGTAGAACAGCGAGTACAGAATATACTCGTAATATTATACCTGTACTCCATCTGTTTAGGTTAGGTTAGGTTGCGGCGCTTTACCTAAGTGGTAAAGCGCGACCGCAAAAAAAAACCTAGAAGCGGCTTTTTTTGTGGCGGCGCTTTTTTGAGGCCCGAGTGCGGCTGTGGCGGCTTTTTTTTGAGACGGCCTTTTTTTGTGGCAGCGCTTTTTTGAGGCCCATGTGCGGGGACACTCAGACTCGCCAAGTTAGAACGGCCGCACCGTTACGTACACTACTCGCAATTTGTTTAAATTCGGACATTGACAGGTTTATTCCCCCTGTAGAAAATTCATCTAAATTCAGGCCAAATGAATTACCTCAATCTATATTTAAAATGTACAAAACTAAATTTAGTAAACTATCTTTCACAGAAGCGTATTAATAGTACTCGTATAAAAAATAGAATAGAATAAAATGAAATAAAACTACATTGAACAAAAAAAAAACACAATTTTTGCTAATCTTGGTACATTCAAATCCATTCTGCCATGTTTATGACACTAGCTTATGCCAGCGGTTTTGCCTGTGTGAAAGACAAACATTATCCTGACAAGGAACGTGTTACCGGGTGAAAAGTGTTCTAACACACACGTTCCCTATACACATGAACCTGAGTACCTAACTAGTGCGAGTTTGTTTGACATTAAGGGCCGGTTATAGTCACTGTTATGACTATGTCGACTTCGCGGCCCCAAAACAGCGGTTTTATTTTTATATAAAAAAAAAACAATAATTATTCAAGATTTTTGTTTTTGCGAAGCGCTTTTTAATAACAAGCTTTATTTTTTTTTGTAACTTTCAAATATTTCCGTAACGTAATCTCATAGATGAATACGTTTGAAATCGTAAATTAAGGTCAGATTCGTGATTTTTTTTATCGAGTCAACTAATTTATATCATGTTTTCATTTTTGTCAAGCGCTTGGTCATATAGTAAATTTTAATAAAATAAATTTTCATGGTGTTCTCTTCTATATTTATGGATTTCCAGAGGTATAAAAAAGTTCAAAATGAGTAGAACCTGGCCTTAATGCGGTTGACATGTTTACCGCGTTTGGCTCTCTGATTGGTAAAAAGCTTGGAGCGGCCCAATTGGACAGCCGAACGTAATAAACATATCGATAAAGTAAAACAAACTAGAACTATACTCTATCTGTTTAGGTACTTAACGTAAACAATCTTGATATTATGTCTCTATATTGCATCTCTATCTGCAACACAGTTTTTACTAGTGCAGGCGTTAGAGAATCCTATAATCCAAATTGTAAATTATGTCTATAAAGAATTATTATTATAATTATATTTTAAAACCATAATCGTATAAAACACATACAAAGATTGTTTCAATTTAGTCAATTACCCAACATCAGTTTAGGTAAATAGCTAATTGTAACCATTTTTAAAATTTTTTTAGATAAAAGTACATGTGAAGATTGTTTACATTTAGTTAAGTACCTAAACAAATGTAGTACTCTTTGCGCTGAGTGCGAGTGGTTTTTTACATTATCGCGATCGAAACGTATACTGCGTTTCTCTCTCTGATTGGTTAAGAGCTTGGAGCGAGCCAATAGGAGCGTCGAAAATCATAAATGTGTCGATTGCACTAGGCACTCTGAACACCGATTAGAATTCGTGTAAACAATGGTTTACGCATTTTCGTTCATGATTGATTTTCACATCCAAACATACAGACTTTCACACGTCACTTACACTATAAGTAAAATACTAAATGTGAGCCATTTAGTCTAGACGGTGTCTCAACACCCCATCAGTTTTCATGGCAGTCGTAAAGGGGCGCTTTACCATGAGATTATATAAAGAGTGCGCAATGAAGATCACTTACCTACAAGCAAAAATCGACTTAGACTAAGTAGCGCATTGATGATACATTATACACCTTTAAATTTTGATCGTTTTAGTCCCGTGGAGGGGTGATCCGGTACATGAAACACTATCGATTTGTAAAGATAAAACTAAAAAATTAAGTAAGTACTTTTTATTAAACTCGAATTAATTTACGCATGTACGAAATTAATTTCTTTTAGTAAACGTCAGCTAAGCGAGCTTAATAAACTGTAGGTAGTTAGTAAGCAACAACCGACAACTACCTACAAGGTTATTGATTCGTTTACTTAAAGAAATTAATTTCGTATTGATCTTTACAAATCGATAGTGTTCCATGTACCGGATCGACCCTTTACGGGATTAAAACGATCAAAATTTAACGGTGTATACTTGTTTTATGTGCGAAATACATAAACATAGATAATGGACTGACCATTAACCCTTACATTTACTTCACTATAGAGAGAAAGACAAGATATGGAGAAAAGTAGGTAAATACTATTCTAAAACTGGGCAAAATATAAAAAACAAGAAATATACACATCCGCAGGAAAACCGATAAAACTGACGCACTCTATCATAGTCTAAGGCAAAAATAGAAATGGGCAGGGCACATAGCCAGATACTAGGGCAAATGGGGGACACATCAAATAAAAATGTGGAAAGGACCGATATGCACGAGGAGCGTAAGTTGACAAACAAAAAAGTGGGGCGACGATATCAAGAACATAACAGACGACACATGGATGAAAGTTGCTGCAAATCATGAAGGTTTAAGTTGGAGAAATCTTTTACCCAAAAGGAACTAAACCCTGAAAAAACCATCATCAATGAACCATTAACTTCTTAGTTTGCATGGAAAGCCGAGAAAATTTTCATCATCATCTCATTAATGTTGTATTGGACAATGGACACAGGCTCTAGGAGAGGGAATGGGCCGTAATCCACCACGCGGGTCCGGTGCAGGTTGGATTCTAGGACAAGTCGGTTTCTGCATGATGTTTTCCTTCATCGTTTTGAGAGCAGTGGTGATGAAATAAATTACACAAAATAATGCTCCTGGCTGGGTTTGAACCCGCGACCTACAACTCGTAAATCAGGGCCGTTACCACTCGGCCACCACCTCTTACTCTTTATTTAAAAAATAAATATTGTATAAAAGACTTAAAAATATTATTACAATTCAGTTAATTACGTCGGTTTAGGTAAATAACTAATTTATCCATTTTTAGATAAAAATTTTAGACAATTTTTAGATAAAAGACATGTGAAGATTGTTTAAATTTAGTTAAGTACCTAAACAAATGGAGTATAAGTGTTCGATTACGGAGACGCGGTGCGTTGCGCGGCGCGTCGGGCGGTTCGTCGTACATTGCCAATTATGTTTTTGTTTGCGCGAGCAATGACGCGGCCCGCTGCTGCAATGTTCGACGAAATGCCCAACGCGCCGCGCAACGCGCCGCGTCTCCGTAAACACGGCCTAAGGTTTGCAATACGTGTCACCCATTCCGCTATGTCGATCACACTGAATGCTCTTACGCTCAGCTCGAATCCAGTCCTGCACTAGATCAGTTTGCTGATAATTGGAATGAGATTTTGTCTTAAAGTCTGTGTGCTGAGTGCGAGTTGTTTTTACATTAACGCGATCGAAACGTTTACCGCGTTTGGCTCTCTGATTGGCTAAGAGCTTCGAGTAGGCCAATCGGTGCGCCGAACGTCATAAACATGTCGATCGCGTTTACGTAAAACAAACTCACACTAGGCACTCAGGTCATGTGAGAAGAGTAAGTAAAAGACTTTTTGATTTGATTTACATAATTTATGTCTAATCAATGTTATTACGTTGTCGTCACCAGCCTTTTTATGTTCCCACTGCTGGGACTCAGGCCTCCTCTCTAGGAGAGGGAATGGGCCGTAAATCACCACGCGGGCCCAGTGCGGATTGGTGGATGTCACATGTCTTCGAATTTATGGTTCTAGGACATGCCGGTTTCCTCACGATGTTTTCCTTCACCGTTTTGAGAGCAGTGGTGATAAATTAAATTACACAAAGTAATGCGCCTGGCTGGGTTTGAACCCGCGACCTACAATTCGTAAGTCGGGGCCGTTACCACTCGGCCACCACTGCTCCTGCACGGCTAATTTACTCGTTCCCTAGAAAGACAAAGCTCACTGAAGCTCATGTGAATGTGAGAACACCGTAGACTCTGTAGATTCAAATATTAAAATTTTTATCGTAGTTTTGGGTACAAACCTGACTGGTCTACATTGTTCTCTCATATCTATTAATATTGTAGTATGAATATATTGTAGACAATCACTTTTTTAAAACAGTAACCATGGAGTTTCTTGCCGGTTCTTCTCCATAGGAAACGACCAATTGGAACCGTGCGCTAGCTTTTGACGTTTTATAAGTGCCCATGTAGGCCTATGTAAAATAAAAGATTTTGAGTTGAGTTGAGTTTGACTCCATTCCCTATGCCTATAAGAACCTAAAAAAAAAAAAAAAAACTAAAATGAAACATAAACTTTAATTTACCTATATTACAACCTTCAAACTTTTTTTTAGCGTACGATGGAAATGTTATCGCACACCGAATCGACTTCAAACCAACATAACTCAAAGTAATTGATTAAAAGTTTGCCCTACTAGCTATTCTTAAGGTTTTCCTCAGTTTGACTCTTTCATAGGAACGGTGAAATCAATTATTGAAAATAAAATCGTGATCGGATTAGGACTTCAAAGGTTATCGCGCAGATCAGGACTTCAGACGTTACTCAGAAAGCAACATTTTTATCTCCTTATTATACACCCCTATTTTTTAATTAGTGCAAAAAAAATGGGGCTCAATCAGTACCTGTTACTATCATATTTGTGTAGTCAAAAATAAAAAAAACGCATTTCCTCTCCTTCAGTCCATCCAAAAGGTTGACTGTAAGAGAATACTCTGTGTGATAAACCCGCTTTTTCACTTTCACTACATTGTACACTTATTTTTATAAATGTTTGTCTTGTTTTAATTCAACGTATATTGTATAATATAATGTAATATATATTTAATTGACATATTTTCTTTTTAATTTATTTATTTAATTGAGTTCATAAACACAATTTAAATTTTCATGTATTATAATACTAGCGACCCGCCCCAGCTTCGCACGGGTGCAATTGTGATATTAAATATATTATGCATGTATTATACATATTGAATCACTATCTATTAAAAAAAACACATTAAAATCTGTTGCGCAGTTTTAAAGATCTAAGCCTACATAGGGACAGACAGCCACACTTTGTTTTATACTATTTAATGATTAATTGTTTCGAATAATTGAAATATTTTCAGAAACTTAGTCTTTATCATATCAATCATTATAGACATAATAGAGTACGGTGTTCAAACGCATCAATTTACATATTATGTATTTAAAAAATATCACAGGAAACGAAGGCATGACAGGGTGTAACATACCCTTTCTGAGGTTATTTGACCAAAACCATAGGACGAAGGTTTGACATTAGATATAAATAAAATCATCCTGTGTCACCGACCGATATTTTGTTGTAGAAAATCTTAGTTGTATTTTTTTTATTGTCAGTAAAATCATCCAATGACAGATCCCACCCTTGGGCGGTCTATTTATATTATCGTGATTCAAATCTACAAAACTTTGTTACTTAATTTGATTTAACTATGAATAAAATAGTACAAAAATTTGAAACTTCATTTTCAAGAGAAGGAAATAGATTGTTTTTTATTGACCTATACTAGTGCTTACTGCGATTATTATTGCGCTGTTTATTAAGAGACTACTCACTGCATTGAATACGTCTAAATTATAATCGGACGGGAAGACCGCAGCAGGCAGACTGTTCCAGTCCTTCGATGTACGCAGTATAAACGACGAGCCAAAAAATTTCAACAACGTAAGAGTGAATATTCACCGTACGTCGTGTTGTCCGATGGTAGAACGCAGATGGCGGAATCAAGTCACGCAATTCCCGCGCACTCTCCAAAATGCATCCTGTTAAAAACGACCGGCTGACTAGGTACTCTAAGCCTGTGTTCAAGACTTTGAAGATTGGACTTAACCAAAACAGTACCTCTACCATGAGTTTTAAGCAATAGTATTCGTCGCTACTCGATATCGACGCCGTAAATATTTTGTATGGCAAATTTTGCAGCGCCTCTAGCGGTCACTTGCAGAAGCAAAATTATTGCTTAAAACTCATGGTAGAGGTACTGGCTCACCAGAAAATACGTGACATTTTTGAGAATTCGTTTACACGGAATTCCTTCTAGGATTTAGACCCAAAAATCGGTTACTGCGCATTCAATGTCAACCGCCATGATGGTTCAACTTGTGTGATGATGATTCTAACCGATTTTCGGGTCTTAATCGAAGTAGGAGGTCTGCGCATAACCGTAGCAAATGGTTAAAATTATTTGCCGTGTACTATACTCTCTTTTCCGTCACGCAGTCGTGGAAAATCTTATTAAATCACGTAATACAATTTCCTAGTTCCGACCATCAACATCGTATCTCCGAGAACAAATAACGCCTACGGAAATTTTAAAAAAAAGGACGTTTTATTTCTGGAAAAACTGGAAGTTTTTGGTACGGACGTACATATAAAAAATACGTACTAGATTTTTCCGAAGAAAATCTATCCCATGTACACAAGATTTTTCCAAAAAAACTGACCGAATTTTCTCTGTAGTATTTATAGCTATACACCGTTAAATATTAGTCGTTTTAATCCCGCGGAGAGTCGATTCGGTACATGAAACACTATCGAATTGTAAAGAGAAAGTTAAAAAATAAAGTACTGTTTTTTAAACTCGAATTAATTTACGCATGTACGAAATTAGTCTCTTCAAGCAAACGTCAGCTAAGCGAGGCCAATGAACTGTAGGTAGTTAATACGCAACGGCCGATAGCTACCTACAAGGTCATTGACTAGTTTAGTTAAAGAAATTAATTTCGTACATGCGTATATCGACTCGAGTTTTAGAAAAAAAAGTACTTTATTTTTTTAATTTTACCTTTACAAATCGATAGTGTTTAATGTACCGAATCGACCCACCGCGGGATTAAAACGGCCAAAATTTAACGGTGTATACAATGGGTGTATATGTTTCGTCATTCGGTTTGCTGATATCTCCTTGAGGCGCGCGTGGAACAATACGCACCGTCGACGATTTGGGCGCGGCCCGGACGGTTACCAGACGGTCGAACGGCGAGCTACCCATTGCTCGCCGTCCACAAGCCTACGCTGAGTGTGTATGTTAAGAAAACGATTGAATAACGGATTGCGATGAAATTTGGCAAACGGATAGACAATGTCCTGGAATAACACATAGGCCACTTTTTATCCCGGGGGTATGTTTTCTTAGAACTATTTGCTACGTTCACGTAAGTCGCTAGTAAATAACAAAAGAATCACGAATTCATTACTTCACGGAAAATTGACATCAATGCAATGAATTCGTAATTTCATCATGCAAATATTCGATTTGAATTAAACTCGCTGATGGAGTTTGGCATCAATAACCATATATGAAATATTGAAACCAAATGATACAGTATTCAGAGAATAACAATTTAAGAACAATGGTTACGAGCAGCGGCAATGTAATTATAATTTACCTGCAGTTGAAGGTTATCAACTGCAGGTACATTATAATTAATCACCATTGTTTGTACTTTATGTGTTTAACAAAAACAGAAAATTGTTCCATGATTTTAACCAAAACCGTTTATTCAGTGCTAAGTATATGCATGGGCACGTTATTTGTATCACAAAGTATAACCTAACTTTGTAATACAACCAGCAGCCAATGCCAAAGCCATCTAGCATCTGCAAAGCCTGGAGCGCAGCCGTAGATAGCCAGCTAATAGATATTTTACAGGATACAAATTGGAGAGTGCGCGGGAATTGCATGACTTTATTCCACCATCGCCTTTCTACCGGGCAACTTGATGTACGTTCACCCTTATGTTGTTGAAACCTCCTATGGTCCAGACTAAACTTTTCAACTCGTCGTTTATACCGCGTACATAGAAGGACTAGAACAATTGCCTGCTGTGGTCTTCCCGTCCGATTATAATTTGGATGTATTTGGAGAGTGAATAGGCTCTTCATGAAATAGTGCAGCTCACCATCATCGATTGCATCACTGCTTACCATCAGGTGGGATCGCAGTCAAGCACTAGTTTATTTATTTATTTATTGGATCCTTTATTGTAAACCAATTTCACATAAAAAAAGGAGACTAATACACAATGGGCGGCCTTATCGCATTCAGTTTATATAGGGTGACTGTTAATTAGTGAACGACACTTAAACACGCAATTGCAGTCATGATAACAAACGACTTTTACTATGGGACCAACCCTGAAATCGCGAAAAAAGCCAGTCACCCTATATTATTAAAAAAAAATACACATAATTAAAAATAGTCGACTACCCAATTATTTGCCCCGATTTAACCTAACGTTCTAAACGACCATCATTATCTGACTCCATTACACACGTGATAGACTTGACCGGACCAATCCCATTTAGGTAAGCTAAGCAGCTTTCGATGAGCCGATGTAGTTCACTGCTCAACATAAAGCACCACCCAGGCTTAATTATCGGTAATGAAGTTACCGAATAATCTCTACTTTGCTCAACCAGATTGGATTTCGTAGATGAAAATCTTCATTTTGTTGTAATTCCCTTTTCGCCTTCAAAGACAAAAGGAATTAGAAAAATAAATTTCTTATACAAGACATGACATGTTTGTTAATTCTCACAAATAGGAATGTTAACTTGATATCTCGAGAAGTATTTCTCACGTGTAGCCGTCGGGATAAGTTAAGGGCAGTAACATCACATTTTTATGATGATAAAGCATTGTGAAATATGACGAAGTAATTTAGTTTATCTTTTATTACGTATAAAGTTAACTAACTTAGTCTTGTGTTTGTTCGTGTCTGCCTGGAGGGGTGCAAGGAGGTGCACTTTTACCCCCCTAGCTTTCAGTGACATTAAAAATATTGTTATTGAAAACTAGGGTGAAAAGACATAAAAAATAACTATTGTTAAAAAAACCTGGTATATGTTTCTTTTGTTTACGTGGGAAATTGTACAATGACTACTCTCGCTCTAAGGCGGAGCGAGAGGGCGTGTCAGACTTTTACTGACTAAAACTCACTTCTATTTTCCTTCTTTGCCTTAAGTTCCAGGACCCTGAGTTTCCCTTTCAAAAGTGAACCGGATTTGTATGCTCCGACCCTGTTGGGCCTATGGTTTTGCTGAAATAACTTGAAGTACGCATAGATATAAGAAAGGACATTACGCGTCCTCAAAAACTTGGGCTAAGTCCGGACAGTTACCAGACGGCCGGACGGACGGTGTGTTAATGTCCGTTCCCACACGCGTCCGGCCGTCTCCTTCATTAGCGTTATTGCTTCACAGAAGGGTGCTACCGCCATTCCTCTTCGTTCTGGATCATGGCCCTGGTACAGGGGCCCGGTGTAAGAGGTCGTTTTTGTCGATCAACTCCACGAAGACACGGTGGTGCTCCACCGGTACAAAATACTGGTTGATTTTTCTGCCATCGTAATTTTTTACTGGTGGTCGCACAAATTTTGCGTTCTCTAACACTTTAAGTCCATCTAGTATCCCTAATAGTACGTATCTTACTCTCTTACTCCATTATTATTTGTGCCTTTAAGAGATTTATCAGTATGCATTTAGTATTACAGTCTACATTGCCGGTGACAGATTACCTTTACAATTTGACGTTTTAAATTAGTTTTTATTTTACAAGTGGATATTGTAAGATATTATCATTTTACAATTGGACATATTCTTTCCCCTTTTTTTTACTTTGTATGTATATAGGATCGTATCGGGCTTGACAAGCTAAATTCAAAAATGTATGTATATATTTAAGGTATTTAAACACTTGGGTTAGTTTAGGTTACAATGTAATGTCTTATAAAATCTAAACCCCATACTTTTCAGGTATGTCACCTTAGTAAAAAAAAACTATTCAATTAGACGCTTCGAATGACACCTGTTTCAAATCTGTTGGTGGGTGGGGACAGTGGCCATACAAAATCCGTCCCATCCCCCTTTACTGTATGGACTTTAAAAGAGACCCCTGAGTTTGTTTCGGTGTTTCTTCTCAGGGTAGTCAGCTAGGAAACACCGGCCTCATCTAGTTTAAACTGACAAAAAAAAATATTGACGTGTAAAAGTGTTTTTTAAAACCTATTTGCAAAATAAATATTATTTATCATAGCCTATTTTATGTATTTCACAGTAAAGTGGCATCATGGGAATTAAATCTATTCATATTTCTCTATGGAACTCTAATGATATATTTTAATGTAATGTCTGCTGTATGCCGATCGAGCGAGGGGTTCATAAAACACAAAATTGGTGCCCTAAAATCGCGAGACGGAATCACGGCAGACCACGAAGGATATGGTGAAGGAAGGAAAGAGTGAAGGAAAGCCTTTGCCCAGTAGTGAGAAGTACGACCGGCGATGGTTTGTGCTGGTATGTTTATACGTTAACATGATTGTAATAATGTTGTTGTATAATAAATGATAAAAAAAAAAATATAATCACACTAATCTTATTAAGGTGAAAGTTCTTATATGCCGGTATATATGTGTATGCCCTCTTTGTTAAAAATGTTTTAATGGATTTGGGTGAAAGGCACATGGGCCGGTCATACCCTAGAATACGAAGGCAGAGAAAGGAACAGCAGTGCGTTTTTCATCAGTAAAAGTCAAACACACCCTCACGCTCCGCCCAAGAGCGAGAGATGTCATTTCAATAGCACACAGAATACATATTTGTCATCCCGGAAATATCGATCCTTTTTTAGAAAAAATGATGAAATAAGCAACAATTTACATGTTTTTGCAAGAAGGGCTTTTTTCATTTTCTAATCAAAATGTACTTAAAAAATCATAATAATCATAATAATATTGTCATAAATACTTTTTAATTAGGAAAGGAAAAATCTCTGTCTGTAAATAACGCAAACGGTCGCTTATTTAACTTTTCTGTTTAAAAAGGTTTGATTTTCTTCCCTTGAGATAATTTTCTATCTAAACGCGGGCGACAGCGCTGACAGAAGTTACAATGAGAAAAAAATAATGTTTTTCTGCGATATTCAAACAAAAAATTAATAAATAATGAGTTATTGTTTCGTAATAAAAATCTTTCACACAAAGGATACTGGTTTGACAGACTGATTTGTTTACCGATCAGAATATTATCAGTGTTACGTCAAAAAGTAATTCAAAATGGCGCCTAAATATCGAGACAAGGGTGAAAAGATTTACATAAACATAGGAAACTTGAGACGCTACGAATTGTTTGGTATTCGCAATTTGTCATAAACGTATGTTTTGCTTTCTGAATCAAGAGTGCTTTGTGCTTATCAATTACGTTAATTAAGCTTCTTAAGAATATCCTTTTCGATCTACTTATCTTCAACGTGATCATGGTTTACAATTTTATCTAGATTTCTCTATTATACCTAACTAGCGACCCGCCATACCGGCGCACGGGTGTAATGTTGACATTAAATATATTATGCATATATTATACATATAAGACTTCCTCTTGAATCACTCTAACTATTAAAAAAAAACTCATCAAAATCCGTTGCGTAGTTTTAAAGATCTAGGGACAGACAGCGGGAAGCGACTTTGTTTTATACTGTCTAGTGATAACATGCTTAAAATTCATGCATCACAATGAAACAAAGGTTGAGGACGAAGCTATGCTCAAACCGACACAAAAGCACAGGCTGAATACAAACTTCGACGCAACAGCTTGTAGGTATAGAGTATCAAGGGTCAGACTACACGTGAAATAATATCAGCCGCAGCCCGTTAGACTGCAAACCGACCCCACTTCGTTAGATAAAATGGACACTTCGTTCATATGTTTGTATATCTATATTAATATAAGATATACCTACATACTCGTAACAAGCATAAACAGCATTATAATGTGCCTATTGCTAGAATTCAGGCCTCCTTTCTAGTAGAGGGAATGGGCCCAGTACGGATTGGTGGAGGTTTGAATTTTTGGTTCTAGGACACGCTGGTACCTGATGATGTTTTAATTATCATGCTGATTTTATCACGCATGCGGGATTGCCTCGCCCTCCACGCCTCCCGCGTGCGTATATCCCACATTAAAATAAATACTTGTATGACAAGGACATACGCATGCGGAGCAAATCCACATGCCTGATGAAATCCGCATGATAATAAAACCTATCTTCATCGTTTTGAGAGCAATGTGGTGATGAAACATATTATACAAAGTAATGTGCCTGTTTTTTTTTAGGTGGGAAAATCATCCAATGACATCTCCCGCCCTTTTGTGTCTGACTTTTACTGACTAAAAACGCATAGGGCCCCAGGGTTCACTTTCACACAACCTGTGGCTCCCACTGGTTGCTGACATCTCCTTGAGGCGCGCGTGGGACAATACGCGCTGTCGACGACTTGGGCTTGGTCCGTATGGTTACTGGACAGTCGGACGGCGACTCACCCATTGCTCGTCGTCCGCAAGCCCACAAGTAAAGCACCTGGCTGGATTCGAATCCGCAACCTACAACTCATCGAGTTACAACTGGGCCACCACTGCTCCCTACTACTAGTATCTTCCTACCAATAAGTATGTATTACAAATAGGAAAAAAATGTCTTTTATATATATATATTTTTTTTTTATGGTAGGTAAGATCATCCAATGACAAATCCCGCCCTTGGGCGGGGCGGGAAATCGTGTCAGACTCTTACTGACTAAAAACCTACCCTGTTCCATTCATTGCCTTTGTCCCAGGGCCCTTGGTGACATTTTCACATAACCTTTGGCCTCAGTAGACTTCGGCCCTGCTGGACCCCTACAGTTTGCTGACAATTCCTTGAGGCGCGCGGGAACAGTGCGCGCCGTAGACGACTTGAGCTCGGACCGGTCTTTTACCGAATAAACTCAAAAACTACTCGACCGATTTTAAAAAATTTGCATCAGAGAAAAAGTTCAGCCAGGTGAGTGAAGCCGCTAGCATAAACAAGTAATATGTTGAATGAAAATGATCAAAGGAACAATAGCAAAATTTTGTCGACCAATCGATAGTGTTAAGCCTCAAACACATTAAGGGACAAAACATTCCCCAATTTCACACGTAACGCTGTCACATTGTTCAACAAAATATCCCGCATTAATAATATTCTTTATTTCCCAAAATTTACAGATAAATATATTTTATGTTTACAATTTATAACTATCATAGAGGAACAAAAATTACATAAAAAATTTTAATGCTGTAGAAAATCTGTACCAATAAATTAAACTCTGTTATCCTGAGTCTTAGGGAACACTGTTTCGCAATAACATTCTAAAAGGTACATAAATATGTCTTGGACTGCGGCGATTTTCCTTCAGAAGAAGAAAAAGTTTTATTCAACATCAGTTTCTAAATTACGTATGAGTATGTTAAGGTGAGGGTGGATGACTGTGAATATAGGTGTGTAGGTGTTTGTGTGCGAGTGAATGCGTTGTAGTAAAATATTGGAGCGCAAGTTGCAGGACACTTGGCAACATTGCAGTGTCATATTGGGCGACAGTTTGTCCCTTAATGTTTTTGAGGTTTAAAGTCTGTATAGTACGCGGCAAATAAGTTGAACTAATTGTTATTGTTACGCGCAGCCCTCCACTTTGATGGAGACTCGAAAATCGGTTATAATCCTCGTCACACCAATTGAATCATCATGACGGTTGAGCTTGAATGCGCAGTAACAGATTCGCAGGTCTTGATCGAGGGAAGGGGGGTGGCTGCACGTAACAATAGCAAATGGCTTAATTTATTTGCCACGTAATAAACTAAGTATACTTTGACACGTAATTTCGTGTCAAAGTATACTCGACGCGACAATGCAGTAAAGGTACAACTACATTAGGCCCATGTAAGCCACGTCCAACAATCTAGGCGCGTCGTTCTCCATACATTTTATATAACAACTAGAATTTGTAAAGCTACATTAGATCCACGACGCCACGCGAGACGACTCTACGTCCAAATCAGGCGTCGCCCACGTGTGCATGCATCTAATGTTGTTACCGCTTACCACTATATCTAAGTATGAAGTTGTTCTCTAGTTTCTATTAAAACCACTATTTGTACGTAAACAAGTCGCACAAATCTGAAGAAAATTGAAGATAAGATTGCAAATAAGCATAATTAGCCCTAAAACATTCCCAATGCTGGGACTCAATTCTCCACCCCAGAATAGAGAATGGGCCGTAATCCACTACGTGGGCCCAAAACGGGTTGGTCAATCAACGGTTCACCCTCAAATCAAAAGATGACTGACATACGCCTAAAGAGCATATTACACCTTTCTAAATTCAGGTTCCGATATTCAGGGACCGATTTAGAAAAAGAAAGTCAGTCGCCGGAGCTCTTGATTACACGTTCACTGATTCAGGTTACTGAATCAGTCGCCACAGAGTACTTTGTAATAATATGCCAGTCGCCAAGGGCGATCCACTTTATTCCTAAATCGGAGCCTAAGTAGGATCCTTCCTACCTAAATGCAATTATACTTCCCTGAATTTAGGCGTGCCTAAATATCGGAACCTGAATTTAGAAAGGTGTAATAGCCTCTTAATGGAATGACAGGTAAATTGAAAATACTTACAAAGTACGAAGGTATGCAGAGAATAGGCGGTAACACGAAGCTGAGCAATATCGCGATCGTACATCTTCGGTCCGTGCAGAGCGATGGACTGTATGTAGGGTACCTGCGGACAAAATAACCGTTAATTCAATATTGATCAATATTTAGAGGCAAGGCGAACAGTCCGCGGCGATATGTCCCTCTCCTAGAGAGGAGGCCTGAGTCCCAGCAGTGGGAACATAAAAAGGCTGATGATAGAACAGCATGTAAAATCCCACATATCTCTGTTGAAAAGGGAAGATCTTCCAACCAGACTGCCCGATTGTTGATTTCGGACTATTGTATACAACCTTATTTTTAGTACTTTTATGCCAAACCTGAATATAATTTGTTCAGAATCAGTAACTAAATCGATTCCAATCATTTTTATTTTACACTGTGTAATATTTTTTTCCATAAATATTTTAAAAAGGTCACAAGTTGGCACCACTGAGACGGTCATAGCGGGCATTAGACACCAGCGCACTGCTGTGTACGAGAGCAAAACCAGCCCCTCAGTTGCTTGGATGACCCGGTGACTATGTGTTTGTGTGGACAACCAGATAACGCTTAAGTATAACCTTGTGATTTTTCATGATATAGTTATGAAATTTTGTACATAGATTCTTTGCATAAATATCCTAGACCCGTGTTTCGGGTTTCACATATACTAAAATAAGGTTGTATCGTGCAGAGAACTCTGAAGCTAGAACTACATTAGACAGACGCACACGTGGACCACGCCTAATTTGTTCGTAGAACTACGTCGCTGGCGTCGCATGGCGTAGATCTAATGTAGCTCTACAAGTCTAATTGCCATATGAAATATATGGAGATCGACGCGCCCAGATCGGCGTGTGTGGCATATGTGTGAG
This sequence comes from Leucania comma, assembly GCA_958295575.1. Taxonomy (NCBI): domain Eukaryota; kingdom Metazoa; phylum Arthropoda; class Insecta; order Lepidoptera; family Noctuidae; genus Leucania; species Leucania comma. The sequence continues at coordinate 10,102,537 of OY282480.1, read as the reverse complement.
CAGTGTAGTTGTACCTTAATACCACGGTGTAGGATTTTTGTTTGTTGGTTCCTATGCGGCGACACAGATGTCGCTAGGAACATTTATTTAATAATTTTGACTGAATTCCGGTCCGGTTGGCCAATTTTAACGAAGACTAGAGACATTAACTACCGAAACTTTTTTTTTTTTCAGTACAAATCTTATAAACAAATATTTTCAACTTCATTGTGCATGTCCATTACCTTTTTTAACACACTAGTTGTAACTTGGATAGGTAAAATTCACATTTTTCTTGAACTGACAATTCAATCAAAAATACTATAGAATATCATCTTGTTCAGAAAATTTTAAAAATAAAGAGCATCCAGATGCAAGACTGAACAAAGTAAATTATAGCATACTACCTTCGCTTTTGAGATGCCGATATGACGTTTATCATAATTTATGTCAAAAAACCTACGCTATTTTTAGTACCTATATGCAAAATCTGAATATAGTTTGTTTAGAATAAGTAGGTAACTGAATAATAATTTTTACACCATGTTGTATTTTTTCCCAAAATTACACTTTTCACCAGTTAAACTCCTTTTCTCTAAGGAATGAATGTCGCGAGATATTTCGGCTTCACAGAAATCGTGAGAAGTCGAGATGGCGTACGTAATTTAATCTACTCACAATTTTGCAAACGAAAAATATCTTCCAACATTTATTTGTACCCTGGGGCGATGTCTACTTAATAATATATTTTATAGCTTTTATTATTTTGATCCACTAAGCATGTTGTCTGGATACAGAAAAAAATGGATTTTCTGGAGTACGTGCCGTGGATGAAGGCGATATCATCATCGTCATCATCATTGCGGACGGCGTGCAATGGATAGCACGCTGTTCGATTGTCCGGTAACCGACTGGACCGAGCCCAAGTCGTCAACGGCGCGTACTGTTCCCGCTCGTCTCAAGGAACTGTCAGCAAACCGTAGAGGCCCAGCCTGCTAGGCTCAGCCCCGGTATGATAGGCATCGAAGTAACGGGGTAGGTTTTTAGTCAATAAGAGTCTGACACTATTTTCCGCTCCGCCCAAGGGCGGGATCTGTCATTGGATGATTTTACCTACCATAAAAAACCGTCATTATCATCATCATTTCAGACGAAAGACAACTGTAAGAAATGGGCCTCCTCCAAATGGTCGCTACAACGAACGGTCCTTTGCGTCTGCATCCATCGCATTCCGGTGAATCTCACCAGATCACCGGTCCACCTTGTGGGATGCCTCTCAACGCTGTGTCTTCCAGTGCGCGATTACCTCCAGAAACTTTTAGTCCCATTGACCATCTATTCTGCGAGCAATGTGCCCTGCCCACAGCCACTTATATTTTGCGACTCTTCGGGCTATGTCGGCTACTGCGCGCTGATGCGCTTACGCAAGAAAAACTACAAGCATAGCCCTTTTTACCCGACTAGGGTTTTTTTTTTGGTAGGTAAAATGATCGAATGACAAGTCCCGCCCTTGGGTGGAGCGGGAAGTAGTGTCAGACTCTTACTGACTAAAAACCTACCCCGTTCCTTCGTTGCCTATAGTGCCGGGGCTGAGCCTTCCTCTCAGAAAACGGCCCTTGACCCCAGCAGGCTTCGGCCGTGCCTGCCTTAGCAGGCTGGGCCTCTTCGGTGTGCTGACAGCTCCTTGAGGCGCGCGGGAACAGAACGCGCCGTCGACGACTTGGGCTCGGTCCGGTAGGTTACCAGACAATCGGACAGCGTGCTACCCATTGCACGCCGTCCGCAAGCCCGCGCCTACGGTGGCCGGAAATCGGGATCGGAATCCCGGCGGCGTGGGGTGAGCGCCCCGTTGCCTCTGCCTGATGCGGTCGGCCTCCTCCTTTGCTAGCATTACTGCTTCGCAGAAGGAGGCGACAGCCTGCCATCCCTCCTCACTACGGACCATGGCCTGAACCAAGGCCCGGCGTACCCGACTAGGGTTGTGATTTTTCATTGCTCTTTAGGTGACTTTAAGCTTTCTAAAGAGGTCCGTAGTAAGCGAAAGTGATAAAGACCTCTAAATTTCCCAAAGTCTATGTGATTGTTTTTTGCCAAAATTCATAATTTTGAAATTTTGATCTTATTTAAAACTGTCAAGCCCCAGGCGGACACCGGTGTCCGCACTCCCATTGTGTTTCTATTATGTCTATAATTACGGTATTCAGAGGGCTGTATTTCTTATAGAAAGGCACTTCGTCTAAAGAAATTAAAATATTTTATTTGACACATATAGATACACACAATACAGAAACAACCTGTAGAAATCTTAGGGAATCTTTTGATTTTAATTTTATATGTTTTGACACTAACTAACGGAATCTTAACTAATTTTATAAAACTGCAGAGCTTAAACGCGCTTATCTCAAGATGTAGCGTTTTGAAAAATTGTTACAATGTTAGATAGCCCCTTTATTGAAGAAGGCTATAAGCTACTATAACATCACACTGCGACCAATAAGCAAGCATCAGTAACTAAAGACTCCAGTGAAACTGCAAGGGTCAGCTCAGTCTAAAATTTCCATTATTTTAGATTCAGTTGGTAGTTTTAGCTTTACAAAATCCTACCCACGTAAAAAAAAATCAAATGAGTTCATTAACTGACATCGCCTTAAAACACAAAAAATAAATCACACTTTTACGAAACGAAAGCCCTCGTAATTTTCAACTTTAAATTAAACAAAATCAAAATTCAGCTTTCAGAGTTTTTTACGTGAAACCCTGTTGAAATTTTTCTACCATTTATTTATTTTAAACTTTGGATACGTTTTGGTTGAATGACATGCAAAAAGGAAACCTTTCTGATAAAAAAAAAATTGTACATTTTGATACAAATTCGCCCCAGCCGAGGACTACAGTGATAAATTTTGACGTATTTCAAACAATGTTTTTCAATACACTTACTAAGATGTGAATAAACGGGGTTAACAAGCGACTCGTGGGGGTCGCTTAGCGCCCAGCCTGATACGACAAAAATGTACAATAAATGGTGGTGGGGTGAGCTTGCGCACTTTTACGCACTAGTTCGGAAAAAAGTAAATTGCGTGCCTAAAAACGGCCAGGATACTCATTCTTAACCTTTCAAATATTGAAAATGAATTTTCCAAATCAATTAATAAACGACGAAGCTCTAAGGTAAAACCGAAAGTATATTAGAATTAAGAACTTTCTTCTTTATGAAGTCGGTTAAAAAATAAATTACAAATAAAAAAAGAATTTTTACAAAATTTTACAACATTTTGTTCCAGCTCCATCATCAGGCCCTGGCTACCATATACGATCAAAGTACTCGTCAATACAAATTAAACGAGCCCAAACTCGATGGGGTTGTACTGTTTTATTGCTGAGTTCCTATCGCTACCTTCCAGTTCCATCATTAGATCAGCTCCATGTTATCATAATATTGCATTGTCACCTCACCTTCACATGCATATAAAATTTCAACTCAATCGGTTGAAGATATCTGCTTCAAACTTGAGTTGCAAGATTTGAGCCGAACATACATACTTGTAGTTACATACATTGCAAGCTAATAGAAAGCTTGTAAAATGGGTGCTGTGACTAAAAATACTCCTCCTCCTCTCTTCGTATTCCTCATTATTGAGGATCGTGAAGTTTCTGTTGGATGAGTCTCTTACTGATGGTGTACCTACACAAGACATCTCGCCATCTATGGCAGTCTTTGGCGTCATGCAGTGCGATGTGCAATTGGGTGTTTAGTGTGGAGCGGACATGATCTGCCTATCTTTTTGGTCTTACCCTTGGTCGTTTGTCTTCAACCATGCCAATTACGATGAGTTCAAGGTTGTGACCACTTTTAAGGCTCCGTACTTCAAAAGGAAAAGAAAAACTGTTTTACAAAAATAAATACAACCGGCTTCAATATAAATATATTGTTAATCATTATGTATTATTGCTATAGTTATTCTATTATATGTATGTATATATTTATGATATTATATCTTTTTATTGTATATTTTAATTTCTGTTTTGTTTGTACTTTCTTTTTTTTCCTATTACTCTTACACACAGTGTCTTCATCTCTTTATTTTCCAACTCTCCTTTCGCAGGTATGCTGGAAGAGATTTCTGTAGGAATAAGCATTACCTTTGTACCTATTTTTCTGTTTCCTTCTTTTCTTTTATCTTAATATTTGTGTGTACATAAAATGTTAAATAAATAAATAAATAAAAAAACACAAAAAAGTACCATAATTTCGGAAGTCGATGTTTCTGTAATAGTTCTCTTCGTTATTAAATTATTATTTTTTTAAATACATAAAGCCAAATATACTGTTGCCTCCTTCTGCGAAGCGGTAATGCTAGCAAAGGAGGAGGCCGACCGCATCAGGCAGAGGCAACGGGGCGCTCGCCCAGCCGCCGCCGGGATTCCGATCCCGATTTCCGGCTTCCGTAGGCGCGGGCTTGCGGACGGCGTGCAATGGGTAGCACGCTGTCCGATCGTCCGGTAACCGACCGGACCGAGCCCAAGTCATCGACGGCGCGTTCTGTTCCCGCGCGCCTCACGGAGCTATCAGCAAACCGTAGAGGCCCAGCCTACTAGCTGCAGGCAGGCAGGGTCGAAGCCTGCTCGTCTTGGGTCAGCTTCCGAAAGGAATACTCGGACCCGGCACGATAGGCAACGAAGGAACGGGGTAGGTTTTTAGTCAGTAAGAGTCTGACACTGCTTCCCGCTCCGCCCAAAAGCGGGATTTGTCATTGGATGATTTTACCTACCAAAAAAACTCCTTATAGGATTACTTTGTTGTCCGTCTCTCTGTCTGCCTGTCTGTCAAGAGCCTATATCTCGGAAATGCGTGAAAGCATCCAGTTTAATCTATATACTCAAGTCTTCAGTCCCTAGAAGCAGTGAAAAATCAAACTTCTAAGTTACGGAAAAAAAGATACGGCCGTTTATGTCGCAAAAAACGTATACTTCGATCCCTCAAAGGAATCAAAATTCATAGGGTACTTTCCGTCGACCTAGAATCCTGTTTGGCATGAAGCAAGGTCTCAAAGCATAAGTATAGGACAAAAATCTGAAAACTGTGTAGTTTTTTGCGATTTGAAAAAAATCATTGAAACATGATTCGGGAATTGAACCGTTTTCATAGGTAAGTTTGTACTGAACCTCCGTACGCAAGCCCGCACTTGCCCAGTTTTTTCTGACTACGTCGCTAAAAAACTCATTTTGCGAATACAGGTATATGACAGTCTAATCTTTATGTTTAGTTTACGTAAGATTGCTATATTTGTGCGAAAAACAATGCAAGGAATTTGAAGCACTTTCTTTCAACACCACATCTCGAAGACATCAATGCGGAATAAAAATAGCAGCAACAGTAAAATGAATAGGGATTTCTGAGGATTCAGAAATGTAGGTCAGTATGACTTAACCCAAGGGATTCTAGAAAGGGTTGCGAAATGGTTTGAAAGAGGCTGCGGTCCTGGAATGAATAGGGCACCTGAAGGAACATAGAGGGAGGACTAATTGATGACTTCGTACTGCAAAAAAAAAGAGATATCAGCGAATAAAAAAAAAGAGAGAAAAAAGAAAATATTATCAGCACATTATATAAATTCCATCAGAATACACTTATTCGGGTTATGAGATGTTTCGAAACCCGAATATGATATATGTTTCGAAGCATGGCCCTGGAACGCAACTATTATCTGAAGGAATACCGCGGCGAGTTCTTCAGACGGGTTTTGTCAATAAAAAGTGCGCCTCACCATCAACAATTGCATCACTCATTCACAACAAATGAATCGCAGTCAAGCACTAGTTTACATCAATTTTACAAAAAAAAATTGACGCTCCACTCGTTTTGCTCCGCCTAGAGCCTCAAAAAAAAGTAGGTACACCTGAAAATACACTCAGGCTAATAATATATCATAATATATTTATTCAAAATTAAAACGTGCTAAATTAGTTACATAAAATCTTAGGAATAATTACAAAGGTATGACTATGTTATGTGCCTGTACTAGGATAAACCTGTATCACAGGCGAGAACCGTGTCAGCAGGTAGGTACGTCTTATCGACCTAATTTTACTAATTAAGGTCAAGTTCATGAGTCAGCTTTGCTGCGTGTCTGGTGATGAGGAATTTGATCTAAATACTTAAGTTATCGCGGTTAAAGCATTGGCCTGGTCGCACACGAGCCACCGACCACAACCACAAAACGAATTCCGGTGGCTGGCGACTTTTTGTTGCGATTGATCTAAATGTATGTAAACTAAAGAAAAAAGATCCATATCCTTCAATTTTAAACATTTTATGTAGACCGCCAGAGACAGAAACAGATGGAGAAACGTCGTGCGAATGAAAGTGATGAAGCAGGGAGGTCACGACCCTCAGCATTGAGGAATACGACGTAAGGAGGGATGTAGACTAGCCGGACACGATGACACCGGTGGTCACCATACACTAAAAATCGTCGCTACTCACTGTTTTTGGTTGGCACCGACCTCTAGACGCCAACACAAAACGCCGACACACGCTTCTTACGCTACTCACGATATACCCCACCACTCTCTTCACGTCTACCATCGACCACAATTAGTGGCTGTCGCGCGCGATATCTAGCTTCAGGTGACAGCAATTGTGGCTGTGGTATGTTGCCCGTATACGGCCAAGCTTAGCCTATAATGACCAATTTAAATATAATGTTTTAACTTTATTACTTTAGTTTCTGTGAAAGGTACTCGTAAATGGCTATCTCTCTGAATATTTATTATCTACTAACTGTCTCCCGCGGCTTTACCCAAGTCTTTGGTTACTGTTTCGCTCTTATTGGTCGTAGTGTCATATTATGAATCCTATAGCCTCTTCAATTAGATAATGAGCTATCAAACACTAATATATTTTTTTAATTCGATCCACTAGTTGCTGAAATTAGGGCGTTCAAGCAAATAAACTCTACAGCTTTATAATATTAATAACTAAGACTGTTTTTTTCGTTTTACTTAGACTAACACCCGTACTTTAAAGAAGTAATTACGTGTTGCTAAGAGTATTTTTTTTATTGTCTTTACTTGAAGTTGGAAATAATCATAAAAAAAAACAATTTTTCACAAATTGTTAGATACTTAAGTAGTTACTTTTACACGAGTGATTAGTTTTACTTATTTATAAATACGGGTGTAAGATTACTGTGTAAGTTCATGGAAAAAATATGTTCTAATAACTGCCTTGTTATAACTATTATTCATTGCATTCGCGAATATTGAATTTGAATATTTGCATTCGCTTTCGCGGATGTTAGAAACCTAACATTCATTACATCACTAATTATTCATTGACATTAATGACTAATTAGTAGTTATCTACATATTATATTTATTAGCAATACGTGTGTGAGTTCTAATATTGTTCAGCAAATATTACTGTTAACATACCTTAACATAAACATAAAACAGAAACACTTATATTTATGTAACACCTAAATTGCACCTATTTGCACAATTGTTATTTTACTAGGCAAATATTTTCGAAAGAAGATTTTGATATCGGTAGGTCCCTAACTCTCAGACTTAAATGGAAATAGGCAATCCATGTAGCTTCCATCACATGATAAAAATTGTCCAAGCCAATAGCAAACTGGGCGGATCCGAAAGGTAAACGCAGATAGGGAAGACCTCAAGAAAGATGAGCCGATGAGGTAATTAATGTGGCTGGGCAAAGATGGCTGACAGTAGCAAAGGACTGAGGAAGTTGGCACAGGCTAGAGGTCTTTACTTAAAAGGGGGGGTCCTTAATTATACAAAATTAAGATTCAAAAGATTCAAAGCATTTTATTTCAAATAAACCATTTACAGGCGCTTTTAAAAGTTCAAGAAGTCGGTCTGTCAGAAAAAAATCATGCTAATTGCATATTCCAAAGCGTAGATCTCTAAGATTAGATGTAAAGTTAAAAACAACCAATCATCATCATCATTATCAGCCTTTTAATGTTCGTGGGACCTGTGTCCCAACAGTGGTGTTGGGACACAGGTCTCCTCTCTAGAAGAGGGAATGGGCCGTAATCCACCACGCGGGCCCAGTGCGGGTTGGTGGATGTCACTCATCTTCGAATTTTTAGTTCTAGGATATGCCGGTTTCCTCACGATGTTTTCCTTCACCGTTATAAGAACAGTGGTGATGATATAAATTACACAAAATATTGCGCCTGGCTTGGTTTGAACCCGCAACTTACAACTAGTAAGTCGAGGTCGTTACCACTCGGCCACCACTGCTCTCTAAAACAACCAATGCTAAATTGTAATTGATTAATAAACAGGCTTTTTTTATTTGCTTATTTTTTGTCTGTAGTAGCGTGCCAATAGCCATGAAACAGACATAGGCCTTACTTCGGCCTTGTACTAAAAATCGTATTTGAAAATGCCTTTCAAACCAGTAACATTAACAAAACCAACTCCAGGACTATTTGCACAAAAACACATGTTCCTAAACTAATTAAATGAACAAAACTTTTTACATGACTGTACCCAGTCACAGAATACAGTTTGTATTTTTGTTAAATTATTTGTTTTAGCTGAACCGTTGCCTATCGTTTTAGGCCGGTCAAACCACGTATCTATGCAAATTGATTTACTGGACTGAATACGAAATACACTTTAAAAACAAATAAAGGCAGTGTAACTATAAATCTAACGTTACTTCGGCGAAGGTTTGTATACCTGTATGTTCGCAACCCCTTTACCCTCTACCGACTGAACAGATAAAAGACACATGAGTAGATCATATGATATCACTAGCTTCTGCAAGCCGCTTCGCCTGCATGACGGTTTCTCCATACAAACTTGTAAACCCCGTTTTACTTCTTTGGGGGTTTATGGTAGGCAAAATCATCAAATGACAAATCCGGCCCTTGGGTGGGTGGGAGATAGTGTCAGACTCTTACTGACCAAAAACCTACCCTGTTCTATTCATCGCCTTCGATCCAGGGCCCCGGACCCAGGCCTGATTCTTACCGGATATCCACATCCATTAAGCCTACTTGTTCCACCCTACTTGTTAAATTTTAAGTTTTGTACGTGTTATAGTTTCTGACGTTTTGTGATTAATCAGTGAGTTGTATTTCGCTTTTATATATAGATTATAATATTATAAGGGAAAATATGTTGTTACGCGCTAACAATGCAATCAGAAAACCTGGACTCGAAACTCACACATCTATATCATTTATTTATTTTTGTCATTTATTTATTATTAATTACAACGGTCTTACAACCAATTACAGTAACTAAACCAAAAAAAACATCATCAAGTCATCACAGTCGCAAACCTACACTCACTCCAAAGACAGAGATAAGAACCGGCGCTGTCGTGTGATCGAAATCGCATTCGCACAATTAGGTGACGGGCCTGATTTCAGCGGTCGGTTTTTATCCCGGAAATTTGTTCTCTTTGGATAATTTTCAACTTTCATGTGAGAGAAGCCACTGGCAGTAAATAGTTTTTAAGGTTGTCGACCAAGATTACTTTGTTGTCCGTCTGTCCATCTGTCAAGACCCTTTTTCTTAGTAACGTATGGAGGTGTGAAGCTGTAATTACTATCAAATTCTCAGGTTTGTTAACCCAAACAGCAGTGAAAAAACAAGTTTTTAATGATGAAATCATTTTGTCATAGCAAGCTTTTATAGCGCAGTATAAGCATATATAAATGAACACTCATCAAGACCATTCTAAAAAGCTCAAATACAATAGGGTTATCTTATTACGCTTATTACCGAGTTCCTATAGCCATCTTTCAGCTCCATCATCAGACCCTGGTTACCATCTAGCACCAAAGTACTCGTCAAGACGGAGCAAACGAATCCAAACTCGATAGGGTTGTGTCGTTTAACTACCGAGTTCTTATGGGCACCTTCCGATTCCATCATCAGATCAGCTCTACGTCATAATAATTTTGTATTGTCATGCAAAATTTCACCTCAATCGGTAACGGGGAAGAGGATCAAATTTAATTTGATCACATACAAACATCGGGACTCATCATCATCATCAGCCTTTTAATGTTCCCACTGCTGGGACACAGGCCTCCTCTCTAAGAGAGGGAATGGGCCGTAATTCACCACGCGGGCTCAGTGCGGCTTGGTGAATGTCACATGTCTTCGAATTTTTTGTTCTAGGACATGCCGGTTTCCTCACGATTTTTTCCTTCACCGTTTTGAGAGCAGTGGTGATGAAATAAATTACACAAAGTAATGCGCCTGGCTGGCTTTGAACCCGCGACCTACAACTCGTAAGTCGGGACCGTTACCACTCGGAAACCACTACTGGATTCTTAGTTGTTACTTATTATAAAAGATAATTTAAAAATGTAAATTAAATGTAAAGAAAATAAAAAAAATTAAATAATATAATAGTAATTTGTGGAGAGCGAAAATGAGACGTACTTAATAAAAAGCGTCCTGTACCGTTAAATTAGATGAAAACAGCCATAGGCGTTTATAAGGGAGGTGGGCGAGTGTGCCGCCCCTACCCTAGGATGTTGGGCTACTCATTCGAAATACTATGATGGTCGCCAAAATACTGATAAATACACACAAATATCAAACATGTCAGGAGCCAGTAATTGTGAAAAATAACCCTAAGAACGCCAATGAAAACAGCTAAAAACAAAACGTCTTAAGTCCCATCTCAGCACCCATTTTATTTACCATGCCAATGGAAAATTCCCATTTGAATAGAATAGAATAAACTTTGTTGTACACCAAAATATGTAGTAACAATTCACAGGAACTTAAATCTATGGGTACAATGGCGGTCTTATCGCTGACAGCAATATCTACCAGACAACATTAGGAAGGATTATAAAAACTTTAAAAAGAGGGGTAGCCTGCGGTGTACTACTGGCAAATATAACTAAAATATACAAAAATAAAAATACAACAAATGGATAAAATATACCTATACAAAAGATAATACAAAAGCTTAAAATATATATACGACCCTATTTTTTAATTAGTGCACAAAAAAATGGGGCTCAATCAGTACCCGTCACTGATCATATATGTGTAGTCAAAAGTACAAAAAACGAAATCCCAAAATTGTCCACGAAAATTTGTCATTATTGGTAAATTCATAATTGAATCATCATTCATAACACCTACTACTAGAAAATAATAAGCGCAGTGTTTTTCCATTTTTATTGACATTCTTTCATTCATAAACAATAACCTGTACAATGTTTCCATAAATCGAGTGAGATTTTGGGATATAAACAAACGCTCATAACTTTGCTGTTTATGAATATTATTTATTTAGATTTTACTTAAATAATAACAAGACCTTTTTTAATAATCCCTTTATGTATTTGCCATAATTAAAAAATAGTAGTGTATATCAGTACATGTATATAATATATATAATAATGTGTTACATAATTAAATTGGAAACGAACAAAGAAAAATCAAGAAAAGAATAATGGGTAGTGATGGAAGAAACGAAATTAGGTAGAAGCAAAATCATGTTAGAGAGAAAGGTAATGTTCTTTGACAAGGTAAAGGTAATGGTCTTTTATACATCATTCCCATCAAAAAATTATACATATGTAATTTAACACCGTGCGTAGTTTGATTAGCCACTGATCAAAGAGTCAACTGACTTTATTATATCATAAGTTTGAAGGTTTTAAGTATAACATATTATTTATGATACCGCAATAACATAGTATCTAGTCAGTAAGTTTAAGCCAATATAGATAGATAGATAGATGTATTGTTGTTGATGTGTTGTTGTTGTTGAAATGTGTGTGTGTTGTTTGTGTGTTGTTGTGTTTTGTTGTGTGTGTGTGTGTTGTGTTGTTTGTGTTTGTAATATAGGTATTTTTAAAACCTCAGCAGCTAGTGTATGGGTCCAATTGGTCGTTTCCTTCTTTCTCCTATCTCATTCTTTTTTTTTTTAAAAGACCGTTACCCCACACTAAAAATACGTCCTGTATTGTGTTTTTTTTTATTATCGTGGGAAATCATCCAATAACTTCTCCCGCTTTTGAGTGGAACGTGAGGGCAGACTTTACTGACTAAAAACCACTCCTTTTCCTTCTTTGCCTTTGTTCCAGGGCCCCGGGGTTTCCAATATTGTGGGTGTGGTTTACAAACATATCAGCTCACATAAACAAGACAGTCGGATCCGGGATACCTATCTGTAGGCCTTAAGCATATTCTTTCAGTACGGGAATCAAACCCCCGAAATGTACTGCAGCAGCCAATCGCGCTAACTGGTGCCGTCTGTTACTACGAAAAGCAACCGGGAAAAACTTCACAGTTACTCTCTTTTGATTTCAAATAAAGTACATAATATTTTTTTAGACATTACTGTTTGTAAAGCAAGTAAGATATACGTGTACAGATCAAGCTACAGTTAACAGGAATAACAACAATTATTAGCATTTATTTTCAGACAGACTCCCACTCTACCCTAGAGCATGAGAAGCGATTTAATGATATTACCTATTTAAAGATAAGCTGAGTTGGCATCCCAACTGAAAAAAAAAATGAGACCGGCCTTTGAATTGCTATATTCAAAGCATTCAATCGGGAGTTAAGTCGTGTATTCGGACATTTCAGATTAAAAACGAATTTACGTCTGTTCCAGATAAAAAAAAAATAGCCTTACTTTCTTTGAATGAATCTGAATTTCTACTAAAAAGGACCTTATTAATAGTGACAAACCATCAACCATAACGATTTATCAATAAGAAAATGTATACCCGCGTTTATGCCGCGTTTAAACACAGCTCTTACCACTGCTCCTGCTGCTCCCGGAAGTATTGCCTAATACGGCTGAGTGTGAACACTCACTCCCGACGATACTGCCGCAGAAGAGTATACGCGAGCATAAAGAGTATACGCGGCATTAGGGATTGATCATGCGGTTAGCCATTGGTACAGTTGGCGCAGTGGTCAAGCGTTTAGTTGCTGCGCTGCGTGTCATGAGTTCGATTCCCAAAGATTTTAATATTTGTTCCAGGTTTAGGAGTTTTGTGTATGTCAGCTTTCATCTTTGTGAACGCACTCACAGTAGGTACAATTTATGGGCAACGTGTTTTTTATTTTAGACGAGCCGTTTGAAATCATTTATAGTATTTTTTTATTTTATTTATATATTAACTTGTTGGTCTAGTGGTTAGTGGCCTTGACTGCTATGCCGGAGGTCGTGGGTGCAATACCCACACAGGACAAATGTTTGTGTGATGAGCACGATCATTTGTTCTTTTTGGGTGTAATTTATCTATAATATCATGTATGTATTTAGAAATATATAAATATGTTTATCAGTTGTCTAGTACTCACAACACAAGCTCTGGTTAGCTTGGGACTAGACAGCTTTGTGCGATAGCTCTGTGGAATATTATATTACATGTCAACTCTAGATGTGGCAATATTATTAATAGTCAGCTGTCAATTACTGTATGCGCATATTACGCGTACGACGTACATACTACTCAATTCTAAACACAAATGAAACTAAACACTTACTTGATAGCGATATATCGCCAGACCGCTAGCGATAACGTGAGCAGTATGGATGCAGTGTGCAGTATCTGCGTGAAGTGACTGTGGAACAGCATGTAGACCGCCCAGGAGTAAGGACGCTCCTCTTGGTCCGGGAACAGCTGAGGAATGAAAAGAACTGTAAATGGAAGTCTTTTGAAGTACGTCTGTTGACTAATCCAACCATCATCATCTTAGCCTAAACGAATGAAAAGAAAGTTTTTGTTTCGCACAGGACCAACCACAAAAATATAATAACCTACTAATCACTAAATAGTATAAAACAAAGTCGCTTCCCACTGTCTGTCCCTATGTATGCTTAGATCTTTAAAACTACGCAACGGATTTTTTAATAGATAGAGTCAAGAGGAAGGATTATATATATAATACGTATATGCATGCAATATATTTAATATCCCCATTGCACCCGTGCGAAGCAGTGTTGCTAAAAATATCCTATTCTCCTATTCCTCTACGAGGCCAAAAATATTCCTATTTCTAATAATCTAGCGATAAATTCAATTAAATTTATGTCTGTGCATCACATCTCTTTTTTCCGTACTTTATTGAAGGTTAATTTTGTTTTCGGTCTAATGTAGTTCTAGCTTTACTTTCACGTTTATAACATTACTATGGATAATACATAGGCATCCTGCATAAAGGAGGACGAGACAGCAGCACGTCTGCTTCTAAGTTGCCCTGTTGTCGCTTGATAGAGGGCAAAATACTTCGAAACCCAGGTAACCTCCGCGAAGCTGTCAGTGACCAATCAGTAACAAGTACCAAGGTGCTGGGCACGCCACGATCGAGGCGGTAAGGCCCCTCTTTGAGGCGTGGCTGGAAAGGCCCCACGGCGTCGTCACCTTCCGTTTGGCGCAGGTGCTGACCGAGCACGGCAAGTTCGGTCCGTACCTGTACAAGATTCGTGCGGAGACGACGCCCGGGTGTCGCCACTGTGCGGACCGCCCGGTGGACACGGTGGAGCACACAGTCGAGGTGTGCCCCGCTTGGGAAGAGCAGCGCCGTGTCCTCGTGGGGGCGATCGGCGGCGATCTCTCGCGCCGGGGCTTGGTTCAAGCCATGCTCCGGAGCGAGGAGGAGTGGCAGGCGGTCGCCTCCTTCTGCGAAGCAGTAATGCTAGTAAAGGAGGAGGCCGACCGCCTTAGGCAAAGGCGGACACGCCGCCGCCGCCGCCGGGTTTCCGATCCCAATTTCCGGCCACCGTAGGCGCGGGCTCGCGGACGGTGGGCAATGGGTAGCTCGCTGTCCGTCCGTCCGGTAACAGACCGGTCCGAGCTCAGGTCGTCTACGGCGCGCACCGTTGCCGCGCGCCTCAAGGAGTTGTCAGCATACTGTAGGGGTCCAGCAGGGCCGAAGCCTACTGGGGCCAAAGGTTATGTGAGACTGTCACCAAAGGCCCCAGGATAAAGGCAAGGAATGGAAAGGTAGGTTTTTTAGTCAGTAAAAGTCTGACACTGTTTCCCGCCCCACCCAAGGGCGGGATTCGTCATTGGATGATTTTTACCTACCACAAAAAAAAAAAAAAAAAAAAAAAAAAACAAGTACCAAGGCGCTGCTGGCCTTTCTTGAGGAGCTAGGGGTGGAGCGAATGACACATTTGTACCACCCGTACGCAAAATACGAGCTTTAGTCGTGGAGTTGCAGTATGTCATGTGAAGAGGAGGGATGAAACGCATGTTACTAAAAGAGTTATGAGTTTACATGTGGATGGTTGGAGAGGGAGAGGGAGGCCAAAGAAGAGATGGATGGATTGTGTGAGGAGTGATATGAAAGAAAAGGGAGTTAGTGATAGCCTGACGAGTGACAGGAGAGAATGGAAGAAAAAAACGTCTTGCGCCGACCCCAAACAAAACGGGATAAGGGCAGGAAGATGATGAGTCGTGGAGTTGCAAACACCAGCCAAAACTACAAATACAAATAATATATAGGCTTACAAAATACATAATTATAATTACGCGTGACACAATTAAATGGAAATGAAAAAAATATATAATAAAGGTTAAAGGCTAGATGTCGGCAAAAACCGAAAGTTAGGTCGAACACTAGAGTACTATATTACACTGTATCTCGGTCCACCGAGAGCATGTTGAGGTATTTAAATGTGACCCGCTTCCCACCTCTAAATAAAAAGAGCAACGCTAGAAACGCAGGGACGGTACTTTTTTCATCGCATCCAATGCAACTTTAAAAAAAACCGGGCAAGTGCGAGTCGGACTCGCGTAATGTGTGTTCCGTACCAATCTACCCATGAAAGCAGATCAATTACTGAATCAAGTGTCGAAGATTTTTCCGAATCGCTGAAACAGTTTTTTTTTTTTGGTTACGTAACTTTAAATTAACAGTTTTAAGATTTCGTCCTACATCTGCGCCATAAGACCTTGCTGCATGCCAAATTAAAGGATTCTAGGTCAGCAGTAAGTACCCTATGCATTTGATTAATTGAGAGTGTCGAAATATACGTTTTTTGCGACATAAACGGCCGTATCTTGTTTTCTTGTTAGCTTGGAGATTTTTTCACAGCTTCAAGGGACCGGAGAGCACGCATTTCCGAGATAAAGGGTCTTGCCAGACAGACAGACAAACAACAAAGTAAGGGTTCCGTTTTTCCTTTTGGGGTACGGAACCCTAAAAAAGTGGCAACTTGAGTACAGTTCTAATTGAATAGAAGAGTCTAGAAGTTATTAAATAAAAGAGCATCGCAGCAGACAACCGACTCCGCGATAATGCAATAAAAAACGTAGCATTCAATTATAGACTACATTTTATTTTGCTGATCTTTAAAAGCCTGATTAAGTCACTTCAAAGACTCAGCCTAATGTGACCAAAGTAGTAGTAGACTATCGCAATAATATCAGTGCGCAAGAGGTTTGATTACGAATCTAATTTAATAATATACCTTTTTTTTAGCTGAGAAATCATCGAATGAGGGCGTGTCAGACTTTTACTGACTAAAACCCACTTCTCTTCCTTCTTTACCTTCGTTCTAGAGCCCCGGGGTTCACTTTCATATATGCTTGCGAATATTTCATGCTCGAACAGCTAAACGGATTTGATAATAAATAAATAATAATAAAATTCCTTTATTTCAAGTGACACGACTCATAGATATACATACAGTCTCAAAAACTCATAAAAACACAAACATATATAGGTACAATTACATACACACACATAAATACAGCAACATAAACTAACATGACAACACTTAATTACACACATAATTATGCAGACTTGAGCTTTGCCGAATGTACGGGCAATCCAATCTGCCGGCGATCATCGCCAGGATGGTGTTAGCGCTGCCCCGCACTCTGCGCACCAGAGATAAGATAAGCTACTAGTCGGTATGCATTTAAGCGGAAGTTGCGGAATTACTTTCTACACCAATAGCAGAATCATCTCAAAAACTCCTTTACTGTTTATATTTACGAGTATATATGTATTGTATATATATACATTATTAAATATGTATGTATGTTTAGTGTTTGTAAGGATGGTTTTTATGTTTTTTTTTTTTTATTTATTTTATTCTAAAGTGGATGGTTTATGATATGGGTTATGTACTGACCTGAAATAAACGAATTTTAATTTTTATAATTTTAATTTAAAAAAAAAGAAACAAAAATTATTTGTGTAATACTTGTTTTCATATTAATATTATCTTTTTTTTATGCACCTGCCATATTGTCTCTTCTACCACCCTATGTTGACTGGTAGAGAATGCCTAAGGCATTAAGTCCGCCTTTGTACCTTTGGTTGCTTGAAAAATAAATAAATAAATAGAATTTGTGGGTTCGATCCCCATTTCCCATCATTGAATCGCGGTCACTCGGATCTTCTTTGCTAGGATTACTGCTTCGCAGAAGGAGGCACCTGCCTCGGACCACATTTACATGGAGTGTATGGTTGCTTGGGACAATTTTCCACTTACTTTCAGTTGGAGCCGCTGGCAGAAGCTAATGCTCTAAAAACGAGGTTAATTCAATTCGGAATTTAATTTAAAGCCGAATTACTAAACCGAAGTAAGCAACGATTAACATAAAATTAATTTAACTAAGTAATGATTTCGTAACTATGCTGCTCCGTGTAGTATATGATTTTAATTAGTCGAACCTGGTGTATGTCAAATTACTTGAAATTATTTCCTTAATGAATAACGCGTTGAAACTAGTCTTAGAAGAAATTGCAATGCATGGAATTTCTACAAAAGCCATCAAAACCATACAACTTGCCTGTTGGTCTATTTGTTAGTGGCCCTAACTACTATGCCGGAGGTCGTGGGTTCAATCGCACAAGGACAAAGAAAGGCATTAAGGTGCAGTTACCAAAAAACTGTTTTTATTTTATTTGTTACTCTACTCTACTCTCTACTTTCTGGCTCTACAATACACCGTTAAATTTTGGTCGTTTTAATCCCGTGGAGGGTTGATACGGTACATGAAACACTATCGATTTGTAAAGTTAAATTTAAAAAATAATGTGCTTTTTTTCTAAAACTTGAATTAATTTACGCATGTATGAAATTGATTTCATTAAAAAAGTACTTTATTTTTTAATTTTATCTTTATAAATCGATAGTGTTTCATGTACCGAATCGATCCTCTACGGGATTAAAACGACCAAAATTTAACGGTGTATAAGAAGACTAGCTTACTACTTCGTACCACCAAACAGTCGGATTTTTTCCGTGATTTTTTCAATATTTTCTCACCGTTTATTTCCTGGACTATCACGAATATTTCGAGACTAAAATTAGCCAAATCGGTCCAGCGACATTCGAGTTTTAGCGAGCCTAATGAACAGCTATTCATTTATATAAGATAGCCTCACGCTTGACCACTATCTCACCTGATGGAAAGCAACGCAGTGGTCGACGATGGAACGCGCTTGCCTATAAGTAAACCTATTAACTCTTGACTTAAAGACTCCCAGATTATATAGTTATCAGGAAATACAGAAGAGTAGCCCATGTCCTGAAATAGCACATAGGAATTCTTTAGAATTTTTCTCAGGATTATATTGTAATGGGCTAACTTTCTAGTGTCACGCGGTTAGAGCCGCTGGCAGCCAATCTATAATAATCTATTTTCGTCTTTTCATAAAACAGTAACCAAACATAGTACATAAACATTTTTTATTGCTTCTTCTGTGTTCTAATAGATACATTTATTGAGCTCGTTATTAAAACTTTGGAAGTAACAGACGTTTAAAAAGCAGACAGATTATTGCTTTGGGTATTTTTATAACAAAAATATGTTTTATAACTGTACGAGACAATAATGCTCTGACAACAAAATACATTTTGCTTAGGAAAGTTAAGTCCGTTCAGCAAACATGTAATGATCAAATCATATAAGAATGATGATAAATTTATATTATGCAGATTGGTGTCTGAAGCGATCTTTTGAGGAAAAAAATGGGCAGGTGCGAGTCGGACTCGCACACTCAGGGTTCCGTACACACAAAACTTACTAAAGGTTTCAATTCCTGAATCGAGTCTTGAAGATTTTTCCGAATCGAAAAATTTTTTTTTTTTTTTGTTATGCATGACATATGCATGCTGGATATAAGGCGGAACATGAAGAATTATGTACCTATTATATTTTAAGATCTATACTACCATTTTCCATATAAATAATTGATTTATTATATTATTTAATAAGTGTAGCTCAAATAACCAAACATAATTCAAAACACTTAAACGTGTTACCTAATGGTTTGATGGTAATCATTTACAACCTACAAAACTACTGCCGGATCATTAATAGCGAATATTTCCAATATGTTTTTGGTCCTTCGAGCCGGATTTACTAAAAAACATTAAAGGTTGTACGATCTAAAAAATATAAAATATTTTTAATTATTATGAAACAACAATCACATAGCTCTGCAATGTTAGTTTGACAGATACAAATAAATATGACATTGCATCATTTCAACAACAAAGTATATAATCCCTAACCATTTGAATATTAACCTGAACAATATATATACTAGCTTATGTCAAAGGATTTTCCCACGTGGAAGTAGCAAATCATCCCAAAATAAAGTTCCGTTAGCCTAATCGTATGCCAAACTTCATCAAAATTCATTCAGCAGTTTATGTGTGAAACACACACATATCTTCACACATACATATCTACATAGCTTTGGTCTTTATAATAATAGTGAGATTGTAATATATCCCAGAATCAACGGATAGCCACAGTTTATTCTCGATGGGAACTTAATTCATTCATAATTCTCTTCGTAATTTGAAATCACGATTGGCCTTCACCATGACAATAGTAATCACAAACTTCCGGCTATTTAAATCACCCTAATAGCTTTTAATGGCACATATACAAGGTTCCCAAAGATCTAGTAATATTCGATCCAGCTATGACTCACTTTATACCCGAACATCGTGAAGAGACCACTCTTTGACATCATAATGACATCACCGATCCCAATCTCTAATATTTCAGACATAGTTTTACAAATATCCCGAAAACATAGAAGACATGAACGTCGAGAGTCATAGGGTGATCGCTGGCCACCTTAGGAGCGGACATGGTGGAGCACACAGTCGAGGTGTGCCCCGCTTGGGAAGAGCATCGCCGTGTCCTTGTGGGGGCGATCGGCGGCAGCGATCTTTCGCACCGGGGTTTGGTTCAAGCCATGCTCCGGAGCGAGGAGGAGTGGCAGGCGGTCGCCTCCTTCTGCGAAGCAGTAATGCTAGCAAAGGAGGAGGCCGACCGCATCAGGCAACGGCGTACACGCCGCCGCCGCCGCCGGGATTCCGATCCCGATTTCCGGCCACCGTAGGCGCGGGCTCGCGGACGGCGGGCAATGGGTAGCTCACTGTCCGTCCGTCCGGTAACAGACCGGTCCGAGCTCAAGTCGTTTACGGCGCGCACTGTTCCCGCGCGCCTCGAGGAGTTGTCAGCAAACTGTAGGGGCCCAGCAGGGCCGAAACCTACTGTGGTCAAAGGGTATGTGAAAATGGCCCCCGGGGCCCTGGGACCAAGGCAAAGAATGGAACGGGGTAGGTTTTTAGTCAGTAAGAGTCTGACACTACTTCCCGCTCCACCCAAGGGCGGGATTTGTCATTGGATGATTTTACCTGCCATAAAAAAAAAAACCTTAGGAGCGGGCTCCTGGACGACTAGCAATGGATAGTTCGCCGTCCGGCCGTCCGATAAAGACCGAGGCCGAGTTATCAACGGCATTTAGTGTTCCACGCCTTAAATATATTGCAATAAAACCATAGGGGCCCAGTAGGCCCGATGCCCACTAGGGCCTTGCTAGTTTTTGGAAGGAATACCGTGGCTCTACAACAATATAGGACAACTGAAAGGACACCGGTAGATTTTATTCAACAAAAGTCTGACATGCCTTCTCGCTCTACCCCAGAGCGAGAAAAGTCACCACCTTAAAAAAAACCATGACTACCTTTATTCTCCTAGCCTTTTTTATTTTTTTAATATGTCCACTGTTGGGACTCTGGCCCCTCTAGGATGGGGAATAGGCCGTAATCCACCACACGGGCCCAGTGCGGGTTGATGAATGTCACATAATATATGATATATTCGAAGACATTATAATTTTTAGGTTTCCTCACGATGTTTTCCTTCAATGTTTTAAGAACGGTTTTTGATTTAATTTCCTTTACAATGATGGCTGGTTGAATAATAATATCAGCTACTTTAGTATTGACTTCCTGTTTTCACGTTACACAATTTATTTTTCTTTGTCCTTATCTTTCTCATCATTATTCAGTCGAAATATCACAGGAGACTGCTGGACACAGATCTTCCTCTCCTATACTTATTGTATCGATTGGATTCTTGTATTGCTCACCATTACCAAGCTAGTTCATCGCAAAGATGATAATAATAATAATGTTTTATGTTTTTTTTTTTGTAAGTTTTTTAAAAAATATTTAAAAATGTAATTAATACTCGTAAGTTCATAAAATGAATAAATGGAATAATGTTTTATAGACATAAACAGGCTGATACAAATCCAATTGCTTAAAACTTAATTTGTATAAATATTGATTCCTTTTGCTCATGAGCGCATACTATCAGATACAGTTCCAGGGCTAGAGGCGCTTTTAGAACAGGCTCAAAGCCTAGTTCAGCAGCATATGGTAATTTAAGCACAATTTTACTGTAATGTACAACAACAATGTTAATGTTAGGAGCAATGCCAAATTGTGTATTATGTATTTTTTGGTGTAATAAATTAGTATTTCTTTCATTTCCTTTTCTGTACATATTTTATATATTTTTAAATATTTCTTATAACGTATAAAAAAAAACAAAAAAAATAATTGTCCACCGGTGTCGGGAGCAGGGTCTAAGCTACCGGTGGTTAGGGCTCCACAGACAGGAGCCTCCTCACAATGCGAGCTGTATCGAGGAGTACTGCTTTCTGTATCAGGCCCTTGATCGAACCACGCAACGACAGCTTCGACAGATGGCTGTCGAAGCTTTTGGCTATAAGGCTGTTGGCGGCCACGACAAATTATTTATTATTATAATGAAAGTCCTGACTCCTGAGCTAGGTGGTACCTACTTGTGTTACAGAAGTCACGCTGCTCCATAAACCAGTGGAGATTCGTTTATAGAGCATAATAATTAGTGAAAACTTGCTTTTGTATGATAAGTATGTATGTCCATGTGTTGTGTATAAGTAAATGTCATGGTGGATGTGTGTGTGTTGTGTATGCATGTTCATGTGTTGTGTATAAGTAAATGTCATGGTGGATGTGTGTGTGTTGTGTATGCATGTTCATGTGTTGTGTATAAGTAAATGTTATGGTGGATGTGTGTGTGTTGTGTATGCATGTTCATGTGTTGTGTATAAGTAAATGTCATGGTGGATGTGTGTGTGTTTCTTGGTACGATGGCTTGGTAGTTGCATTTTAGGTTATATCAGATACCAGCGGCTTCGCACGCGTGAAAATCGGGTGATAAATTTTTTACCCCCTTTCTTCGTTCTTAGCGGAAGTCTTTACCCTATTAGTAACCTACCCTAGTAAGTTTGTAGGTGTTATAGTTTCTGAGATGTCGTGATTAATCAGTGAGTGATAATTCGCTTTTATATAGTATAGAAGATTATTGCCTACCCTTCAAATCTAAGAAGTACCGTTTCTCTCTAAGACAACACAACAAACAACACAACACACACAACATACAACACACACACACACACACATAACTTTTCTAGAATCATAATGCAAAGACGTAAACTTATGTATATATGATGTAGTTTAGACTCACCAGGTACCTGTAGATGGCGAAGGGCACATACTCCAGCATGACGAAGACATCAGCCACCGCCAACCACTTCAGCAGCCGGTTGATAGGGGTCACTGCTAGATCCCGACGTGTCAAAACAGCTACGTTTAGCGCATTGGCTAGACTGCCGAAGAGGCAGACCTGGAGAAGATTGAAAATATGTTATTAAAGAAAAAGAAAACAACTGATGACACATCAATAAGAAATTGTCTATCTACTTAAAAAAGAAAAAAAAATCTTAAAAAAAAAACAAGTCTTTTCTTTTCGTTCAGTTTATCCAAAGGTTGTCTGGTAGAAATTGCCCTGTGTAATAAGCCCGCCTATTGTACACTTATTTTTATAAATTTTTGTCCTGTGATAAGCTAAGGTGTGCCATAAAGTAATAAATAAAAGGAGAGACTGACTAACTGGCATATCAACGCACAGCCAAAACTCCTAGGATTAGGAACGTGAAATTTAGCACAAGCTACCAGCGCTGCGTTATTTCACTTTTTTTTTTTGTTAATATGTCGCAGCATATGCTGAGATAGAAGCCTTTTTGGCCTTGCACAGGTCTTTTTAATCTTTTAATATTGTTTTTCTTTAATTTTTGTGCGAGTTTCAAAAAAATTTTTTTTCTTTATTTCTTTCTTCTTTCACAAGGTTCCCTTTTATGCCGTAGGCACTAAGCACTAGCACCTATATTTATAAAAAAGTAATTACTAGTTACTAAGTAATTTCTTATTAAGTCATTACTTGAGGTTAGAAATATTCATGAAAATTTTTAATTTTTCTCAATATTAAAGAATACAAATTATTACTTTTACTCAAGTAATTAGTTTTAATTGTTTATAAATACGGGTGTAAAAGAGGATTTTCTAAAATTCACCCTGTAAGTAAGGGTATAAAACGGGGGTTCCAAATTAGTAGGGAGAAAGCTATTTCCACGCGGAAGAAGACACGGGTAAAAGCTAGTTAATAATATATACAGAATATAATAATAGCAACGTCTCGTTAAAAAAAAAATGGACTTAGGTCCAATTTGTTTTCTAGTCATTGCTGTGTCTTACGGAAGACATAGCGTTGAAAGACCTTTTAAGCCAAGGTGGACTAATGACCTGATGAGTGTTGCGGGAATCCAATAGCTACGAGACGCACAGGAACGGTCGTTATGGTGACGCTTGTGGGAGGCCCGGGGCCAACAGTAGACGCCTTTAGGCTGAAATGTCGATGATGATAGGCCATTGATGTCCCACGACCAGGCAAAGCCTTCTACCAAGTCCTCCCAGACTTACTTTTCTCGCGCCATTTCAAACCAGTCCTCGTGGTACGCGTCCAAAGCATTTCACGCGGGCTTGCGGACGGCGAGCAATGGATAGCTCGCTATCCGACCGTCCGGTAACCGTCCAGACCGAGCCCAAGTCGTCGATGGCGCGTACTGTGCCTGCGTGCCTCAAGGAGTTGTCAACAAACTGTAGGGGCCCAGCAGGGTCGAAGCGTACACTGGGGCCGTGGATAAATGTGAAAGTGAACATCAGGGCCCTGGTACGAAGGCAATGAAGGAACGAGGTGGGTTTTTTAGTTAGTAAAAGTTTGACACTATCTCCCGCTCCGCTCAAGGGCGGGAGATGTCATTGGATGATTTTTACCCAACGGAAAAAGGTCTCTGTATAGGTCGACCTTGACCTCGAACTTACTGCGTGGAAATTCTTGCTCAATAGTTACAATCAATGGAACAGACGTGCCCCGCCCAATCTAATCTGAGCCTGTCAGCTTTTTGCCCACTTCTATTATGCTCGTTTTATAGCGACAAAATTATAATTTCTTAATGGAATCAATAACTAATTTATAGCAATCGAAAGATGAAAGGAAAAGCACGTCAATCATCGCTAGTTAAATTCGAGACTATACTTATGTAAAGTAGGTACATATTTAGAATTACTTACATTTTCAAACAAAGTAAAACGATCAATATTTCAACCGTATTATTTTAATTAACTGAGCTATGGTAAATTGGATATTCTGATCAGAGATAAATCTTCACCGATTAAACAAATCAATCTCAAAATTCATTACTTGCTATGTAAATACTGTAGAGACTCTTTCATCAGAACCTCTTTATTTATAATAAATGGTTTAGAACTAGCACATCTATATATATATAAAAGTAGAAACTGACTGACATAACAACACACAGCTGACACTCCATTTATTTATTATACTCCTTGCATCCGCGACTCTTTACTACTGGGGCTAGGGGCGTGAAATTCTACACTAAGTTTCCTTTTATGAAGTAAAATATTCGAAATTTAAATCATCAGATAGATTTTAAGACAGCTGTCAACCCGAAAGGCGTGACGCGAGTATTACACACGTATTTATAGAGAAGTAATTACTTGCTGCCAAGTAATGTTTAGTAAGTCATTACTTGAGGAATAAAATCTTCATTGTCATCAATTTTTCTTTTACTATAAAATACAAATAGTTACTTAAGTAGTTACTTTTACTCAAGTAATTAGTTTTACTTGTTTATAAATACGGGTGTTAGACGTTATTATTATAAAGTATAAAATAATAAAATTCATGTTAATGCATAAATCGTAGCTCCGACCCTCGCAGTATCAAAATATTATTGCCATGATAGAAACAAGCTAAGTAAACTATATTTTAATGTAGCTAATTTCAATAGTATAGTAATATTGCTAAACAAACAATTTTCAAAAACAATGAGCTTGTCTATGTGATGAAAATGTAATGAATAAAATGAAATGTTGTAATGCATGCTAATTAAAATATACATAATTTTCATACAAACTAGCTTAAAACTCATTACGTATGGGAGTCAACAAATAATTCGTAGATAAATCGAAGGACTGAAACAGTTTGCCTGCTGCGGTCTTCCTGGCCAATTATAATTTTGGTGTCTTCAAGGCTAGAGTGATTAGGCTCTTAATAAACTAGTGCGCTTCACCATCAACGATTGTATCACTGATTACCAACAGGTAGGATCACAGTCAGGCAAGTTAAAACCAAAAGAAAAAAAAAATCTACAAAATAATCATAAATAATTTAAAAAATAAAACTTACCAACAGACTAACGTATCCATGTATACTGTTGTAAGCCAGAATCAAATCTCGAAATTCTCCGGAACAATATTCGGATTTTTCACATTCTTTTACAACCGAAATGTTGTATTTACTCGAGTCTTTTAGCACTCTAATAACATCGGTTAAATTGTTTGTATGGCTGAACCCTCTGTGTTTGAGTATAGATATGAAGCGTGGGTCTTCGAAAAAGAAGTTGTACGAGCCGTTCGATCCAGTGGCGAAACCCTGGGTGTCATTGTCCGCAAGCATTGTGACGCCCCTTTGTTCATCACTTAAGGCAACACGTACTATTGCTATTTCTCTGATCATTGACCAATTTTCTTATTGATAGCTTCCTCAAACGACCCAACGGTTTTCTCATGTCGTAATTTTCTTTCTGGAACAAACAAAATTACAGTTACAGCTACAGTTTTTGAGCAAAAAGTCTTTATGTTATCAGGTCATAAATTTTATTTCGTTATCATTTTAAGTAGCAAAATATTCCTAAATAGTTATCAGTTGAAAAATCTTTACACAAATAATAGCCAGACGCTACAGAGACTTTTCCAATGAAGATAAACTTAAAACAAATAACAAAGTACTTATCATAATACTTTGGCATCTGATAGTGTTTGTCGACAATTACGTAAAAGAATTCTCAGAATTTGTTAAAAAAAAAGCAATACTGACGGCATTGTTAAACTAATTGACTAATTGACATTTTAAACATAAATCCTCAGATACATTAGGGGACAAAATGTCTCCCAAAATGATGCGCAACACTGTCAAATTGTACAACACACACGTCCCGCGACAGTTGAATGCGTTGTAAAATGTTTGAGGGCAAGTTGCGGGACACTGTGCAATGTTGCAGCATCACGTAGATTTAGCGTTACGCATCATGTTTTGGGACATTTTGTCCCCTTATATATCTGAGACTTTAGCTTTAACCATTTTAGATTTCTTCTTCAGCTAGTATTTAGTTACAATTTTTAAACGAAAACAGATAATATTTAACGTCAGAGATCATCCCGAAATATATTCAAAGCCCCGAGTTTTAGTGGCTGTACGTAAACAAATCATCTGCTGCTAACTGAAAGATAGTGTGTAAAGTGTAAAGTGTAGCTGAACAAATTCAGAAAGGTTTTTAGTTCAGCATTTAAAATATCAACTATTAGACGGATTTCAGTTACATAAACCACTTTCTGAAGTTTTTTTTTTTATATAGGGCCACTGGTAATTAGTCAACGATACTTAAACTCGTGATTGTAGTCATGATAACAAAAAAGTTGTTTATTATCATGACTACAATCACGTGTTTAAGTAACGTTCACTAATTACCAGTCACCCTATATAGTTCATACGACAAACTCAAAGAACAGAGAACAATCGTTACAGAAAACCATATATAATTCTGAACGATATCAGTATTTCCTAGGTATTCACTCACTATACGTCTTCACTATCTGATATATTCCCTTCTGTATTCCCGTTGTATATTTCTTCAATAGAAAATTTTATAGCCTTGTGCATGTTTACTACTAAAATAGTACACGTGATTTGAAATCGATTCTATTTTTATTGAGACGTACGGCGATGCGCCACCGGTAGGTATTCGGTGGACATACAGAAAACGTTTTAGGAACACATTTTGGCCGTGTTTACGGAGACGCGGCGCGTTGCGCGGCACATTAAGCGTTTCGTCGTACATTGCAGCAGCGGGCCGAGTCATCGCTCGCGCAAACACATATGGCAATGTACGACGGACCGCCCGACGCGCCGCGTCTCCGTAATCGAGCACTTAGTGTGCCTGTATCTAAAGAGTGGAATTCCTAGATTTTGTGTTAAGAAGAAGATAAGAGTGGATAGGTTAATACACGTTACATAATAACAAAAAATCAGATAGCTTAGGTAGCCCAACGTAAGGCTATCAAAAATAAAAAAGCGTACGCTCAATCACATATGGTTCACCATTATCCAATAAAAATATAACAAAACCTTAACATTTTTTATATACCTAACTATGACTGTGAATTTGCTTGTTTGTTACGCTTTAAAACCTCGACCAATCATCATAAAATTTCGCTTACACGACGAGATAGAGAGAAAAACTCACATAGGTAGAGTACCCTATATTTAGAAAAAGTACCGTCAATGAGAAATCTATTTACATTCAGAACGCAAGCGAAACTGCAGTCAAACCAGTAACTGAATCAATACCTATTCCACTACACCCCAATATTATTACTATACTTTAAACTAGCAAAGGTGGTAATGTAAAAATAACACAGAAAATTTTGGTATAGGTGCTCGTATAATGCTACAAAAGAATAATATTGAACCACTTGGAGAACACGAAGAAACTCGTAAAATTTTACAAAAAATCAAAACACTACTTTAGCGTAATCTCATAAAGCTGCATTAACATTGTCGCTCGTTTACAAAATACCGACTTCAAATTCAAAGTCGAATCGTTTTTCAGCACGTGCTCATAATAAAATTAATAATTATGGCGAGAGTTTGTAAACAGTGGCTTGCTCTGCGCTAGGGTTGATATCCATTGGCCATACTCTGATAAAGATATATAATTATGTAAGATTTATACCACAGAGTACTTTTTCTATATATTTATACCGCTTATACCGAAGACCGACTGGAACAATTTGCCTGCTGCAATCTTACCGTCCGATTATAACTTAGGTGTCTTCAAGGTTAGACTGAATAGGCTCTTAATAAACTAGTGCCCTTCATGATCAACGATTGCATCACTGTTTACTATCAGATGGAATTGTAAGCATTAGTTTATATATTTAAAAAAAAAGTGCTGACTGCCGCGAGCGGGTTCGCCTACATGAAGCAAAAAAACATCTCAAAGTAACATATTTTTGAAGTAAAAAGTCCGATCCCATGTGCTATTCTAGGACATGGGTCTACTAGTGAGTCGTGAGCCACTTTTAATCATAACCCGTTCTGCCTTTTGAGTGTGAAGTAAGAAACTTAAACTTTCGTATTCATAATGAGTACTTACTATGATAGTGTAATTGTACTCAAAAACATGATACTTACTGTATAATCGAAAGCAAGAGTACGCTAATATATTAAATTTATATGGAGTTAAATTACAGGAATTCCTGACACTTTATCATTTAATGAGAGTTTTCTTTAATATCAGGTTGAAAAGAAGCCAGCTTGACAATCAAGTAGTCCTACAAAGAGCAAGTGTAAAGGCAATAATATGTTATGTATGTTTATTAAAATAACATAGAAAAACAGTTTAAATATCAATAAATAGTAATCTTTTTATAAATTTATATCTTCTCTTGTTCTTTCTCATTTTGACTCCTTTTCTAAAATCACAAATAAACTATTTCTAGTGACAAAAGTTGGTAACCCTATTTCTGCACCGTGCTAGCTAAATTGTAAATCTCTCAACGTCAGTCTTCGAACGATGGCGTCGTATAATTCCTAATTTGTAGTCTGCCTGGGTTTATTACGTACATCTGAAGGCGGGTATCCGAATCAGCATTAATATTATCAACCGTCGCAATTTCCAAGGTGTAGGCAGATTTACGATTCACGCCCGAGCTGCAGGATCGTTCATAAGAGTTACTGTACCCTCGCAAAGGGAAACTGAAGGAATAATGGTGAGTTTTAGTCAGTAAAGGTCTGACACTGAAGGAAATCGATAATTTAATTTGCTTACTAGCGGCTTCCTCTATATGAAAGTAGAAAATTATCCCGGAATAAAACCTGCTGCCACGTACTGGAAGACACAGCGTTGTAAGGCCTCCCACAAGGTGGACTGATGACCTGGTCAGGGTCGCTGGAGTCCGATGGATGCGAGACGCGCAGGACCGGTCGTTGTGGCGACGCTTGGGGGACGCCTATGTCCAACAGTGGACGTCTTTCGGCTAAAATGATGATGATGATGAAAGCGTGCCATTCGAGCGTGAGGAAGTAAAATATTAGTGTGATTTACATTCGTTTCATATATTCTTTGGTGACAAACAGGAATCTAACAACAGTCACAAGAACAATATTGTTGTCTATGTTCTAGATCAATCCTTCCAGTGCCGCGAAAATGTCCAAAAGAGTCACCCGAGACCCTGACACGCAAGTCAACTGAAGAAACACAGATGGATTTTAGTCAGTAATAGTCTAACGCTCCGTTTCGCTCCTCTTAGAACGGGAATTGTACAAGTGCAGAAAGTTTGTCATTTTGACCGAGGCAAAATTCGCACGAGCTGTAGGCGAGTGATAACACACTCGGCTGCAATACCAAATTTTCACGTGTATCAAACTACGTTTTTCAATACACTTTTGACTAGTGCTGATAGACGCACCCTCATGGGGATTGATGCTTGCCCAGCCTGATACGATATGTGATAAAATTGTGGCGAAGGCGAGCACATGCACTTTTCTGCACTAGTGTGGAAAACAGTCAATTGACTTCTAAAAGTGGTGGGATAAGAGCGGGTTGTCGAGTAATTGTATTGAAAAGGTATTTTTTTAAGATTAACCATCCCGACGAAAACTTGCAATACCATTAGATACTATAAACAAATTGTCCAATAGATACCACTTACATGAGCAATATATTCCTTCCAAACGTTTGCAAAACTATACACAATATAGAAATAAATAATACACCAATAAATAGTACAAATTCCACCGACCGACCAAGGTGGCACACCACTTGATTCACGCTTGAACTCTACTTAATAAAGCAAATAACTTTAAGTCACGTAATTTAAACAAATTGGACTAGCTGTTCATTTGTTCCAGAATCGGCATTTGTCACGAATGGGTTTTTCACTTTTATTAGTGCCCCGAATTTACCCATGGCATTAATTATTTCACACGATATTGAACCAATAACAATACCGTCATTACCTTTCTGCTTGAAATATGACTAACCTATTTCTAGCTCAAGTCACATCGACTGGTGTTTTATCGTCTAGGTCCAAGTCACATTTTTTTTATTCTATGATCGTCTGGTGTATTTATCATCGCAATGTCTTCACTCAATACACCAATTTATCACCATTCCACTTTTTCCAACGTTTTCTGGATTTATTTTTTCATCTTTTACCGTCCCGCGTCTTCGTCAGACTATACTATTGATTGCTTGTAGGGTTCCGTACCCAAACGGTAAATACAAAACCCAAGCTAAGACTCCGCTGTCTGTCTGGATGTAACCGGGATGTATCTCATGAACCGTGATAGCTGGACGGTTGAAATTTTCACAGATGATATATTTCTGTTGCCACTATAATAAAATTAAAAAATAAACGTGATTTTTTTGCCGTTTTTTCGTCGTGCGCAATTACGAGTCACTCTTGGCTGGTTTCATATACTATCGCTTACCTTACAATCAACAATAAACTAGTATCTAACCTTAAAAGCAAATACTCTTATCATTCATAAAACCAAAGGGATAATACAATCTCAAATACGAAGCATTGGTTAATTTTGGTTCAGCAATTAACTGTGTATGTAAATTTCATCGACACAGTCATTTGTAGAAAGATCGTTCACCTTATGACGCAGGTAAACAACGTTACTAATTCTGCGGAAAATTTTCTAAAAGGAACATTGTACGTCAAGATAAGGCCGTTTAATATTTATGAGGTCCTTAATTAAACCGGACCATGGGATATCCCCCTGTTAGGCAGCGGTGGGCTGTGTGATGTCACACGGTGTGACGTTGGTAAACAGGAGAAAGGATTATAACCTTCCTCGGCGTTTGATAAAATTTCACCATTTTATTCAAAGCCATGGCACCGTAAATTTCCTAATTTTATACATGAAACCTTTTACCTGCAGGTATAATCAACCATGATCGTGAATGGATTTGAATGTAACATAATTAAATTCATAGTAAATAAACACACATTAATTAAATTAATATTCATTCATGTCCATCCATCATTGATATATTATAAGGGCAGATACGTTACGCGCTAACATCGCAATCAGAAAACCTCGACTCGAAACTCAAACAACTACACTACCTGTAGTCACTGACAGACAAGGGCAGTGTTAGCGTTAGGAAATAGCGTTAGCCGCCGAATGTGTATGATCGTCGCGACCGATGTGAAATCGTGCCATATAGGCACAATATTAGCGGTCCACCCGCTAAAGGCGAGTCACCTATATTCCGCTGTTTTTATTTAATCTAAGCCAGTTATAATAATAGTTAACTAAATTATTTTTCTTCACAAGTTTGTTCGTTCTTGGCTCTCTTAAGACCCTCGCCACGGCTCGGGTCCGCTACCGCTTCGACGGTAACCACTTACATTACACACTTGCATCATAATGTACTATAATATCATCATAACCCGTGCGAGGCTGGGGCGGGTCGCTAGTGTATTTTAAATGTAAAATTTTTGTTTGAATATTTGCTAATAGTACACCGCATACTATCCCCATTTTAGTTTAAGTTAGTTTAAATTCTTATAGTTCATCCTAAGGTTGTCTGGTAGATATCACTGTCAGCGATAAGACTGCCATTGTTCCCATAGATTTTAGTGTTTACAATAAAGTTTAATCTATTATTTTCTTCAACTATATTTGAAGCAGTCAAATTCGGTTACTTATTTCCTTTCTTGACTACACATTGAATAAACAAAAAACGTTGAAATGCGATTCAAAGTAATTTAGCGGTTTCCACTACATGTTTTCCTGTTTACAAGGAAACAAAATAAATAATGATTTGTTCCCAATAATCATTCCTTGGTTGGATCCTTGTTGTTCAGCATTGCAAACGAGTCAAAACACTATTCAATTTTGTTATTTATGAAATTGTTGATACCCTATTTTGAATGTAGAAAATCACTAAATGACTTCTCCCGCTCCAGATGGATCGAGACGGAGTATCGGGTTTTTACTGACTAAAACCCGCCTGCTACCATCAATTAATTACATTACATTGTATTTTTTATTTTTTCTTTTCTGTTTGTCTATTTATTAGTTGCACCTACCATGTTAAGTTTCTGCACCACCCTAAGGTCGACTGGTAGAAAATGCCTAAGGCATTAGGTAAGTCCGCCTTTGTACATTGTTATGTACATGAAGTCCGTATAAATAAATAAATATTAATACCTACCCCAGAACATTACGGAGCTACTTTATTGATTGTATTTTTTAACTAAAAGCAGTTGAGCATTCCTTTTTTAAATTTATAATTAACTGAAGATTGAAAAAACATCTGTAATTACTTGCAGGCAAAGAAAAACCACATCGAAAAAATGATAATATAGTGTTTGGTAGGTTAATAGAATAGAATAAATTGTATAGTAGAAATAACTTTATACACAAACTTATTTTTGAGGGTACAATGGCGGTCTTATCGCTGAAAGCGATATACATTTCCAACCTATGGATAGACAAAGGAGACAGATACGCTTTCATACAATGTTGGGCCTGGGTAGTAAAGAAATGAAAGTGATGTCAGTTAGTAGCTAATATATTTTCAACCATTTGCTGAAAATTCTGCGGAATTTATCAGTCAGAGAGAAGAGTTATCAGAGATTTAGTAAAAGTGAGGTTATGTAAGATATTAAGTTTTGATTGACAGTATTTATTTATTATTGAGAGTTTTGCAGAATGAAAAAATATTAAACAACCCATCATTCATATATTTAGGGTAAGGTTGTATTTTTATTGAGGTGGAAAATTATCAAAAGACTTCTCCAGCTCTAGGGAGGAGGCCGACCGCATCAGGCAACGGCGCACACACTGCCGCCACCGCTGGGATTCTGAACCCAATTTCCGGCCACCGTTAGCGCAGGCTTGAGGACGGCGAGCAATGGGTAGCTCGCTGTCTTTCCGTCCGGTAACAGTCTGAACCGAGGACAAGTCGTTGATGGCGCGTACTGATCTCGCGCGCCTCAAGGAGTTGTCAGCAAACTGTAGGGGCCCAGCAGAGCCTTGGGGAAGTACGAAAATGCATACCAGGGCCCCAGAACTAAGCCAATGAAGGAACGGGGTAGGTTTTTAGTCAGTAAGAGTCTGACGCTATCTCCTGCTCCGCCCAAGGGCGGGAGATGTCTTTGAATGATTTTACCTACCACAAAGAAAAAGCTCTAGAGTAGAGTAAAGTGGCGAGTCATACATACTTTCTAAAACCACGTCTCTGTCCTTCAATTACACTTATTTCTGGAACCGTTTTCAGAAACTATCCGCTACCCCAGCGGACATCGGGCTTGTTGGGCTTCTACGGTTTTGCTAACATCTCTATGAGGCGCGCGTGTGAAATACTACGGTCGTCGGCGTCTCGGACTCGGTCTGGACGGTTAGTGGACGGCCGGAAAACGAATTACCCATTACTCATCATCCTGCTGGCTGGTAGTCGGGGTCAGGGTCTCAGTGGCTGGGGTGTGAGAGTCTCTATTTCCTCAGGCTGCCGCAGTCTCCTTCGCTATTATTACTGCTGCGCAGAAGGAGGCGACCACTGCTTGTCCCCTCTGTCCTGTTTTTCGGGTGGTCCGCACAATGATGACCCGGGCGTTTCTTCCATCTGAATTTGGTACAGGTACCTCTCGAATTTACCATATCTTGGGAGGACCTATGGCACGTGGAAGGTTCGACGTCGTGACGCCTCTCCATTCCTCAAAGAAGGGACTTACCACCATGATTATCGCGTTCCCAAATGGCAATGGTAAAGCAAAGGGTCATATTTAATTTATAATAAAACAGTTTACATATATTTTTTTTTTTTCATAAACACCATGCAAACCAAGAATTTCCGTTTCGAGGCATAATCAACAATTGAATAAAATTATAAATTCTCGATTCACGAGTTACATGAAGTAGTGATTCGTGATGCAAGAGAACGACCACAGTGGAGACCAATACAACTGTGGCCGGTTTGTATAGTTTCATCAACAGACGACCTTTGAGCAAAGTCCCAGTTAGGTTGATAAATGTAGTCACTATCGATTACCTGAAACATGGGAATAATAGTTTATTCAAAAAATAATTTAGTAAAATGTAAATAATATCAATGTTCTCTAAAAATATATTTTTATTTGTTAATATCGTGGAGAAAGAAAACAGTGCATCGTAGTAGATGCTGGTTAATAATAAAATGTGGGGTGATAATACTTACAGGTTGTGGCGCCATTAAGAGAAATCATTGACAATATCATTTCAACATACATAGGTCGTCGACATAGTGCATTTCAGCATTTAATCTGGAGTGCTTAGATGGTGTGTAGAAAATACTCTACACTCTAGACGCAGTTCAATAACAACAATTATATTTCAACTTCAACTTTTCATTAATGGCCTTTATGGAAAACAGGAATTTTAAAATAGCCTTTTATTAGTGACGTTTCTATATTATGTCAGTATATCTCATCGACATAATAACTCTATGCCGTTTAGCTGCAACCTCTTCCGTCCTATGCCGTGACGGAAGAGGTTGCAACTACTAGTCATTATACCGCAAGTAACCGAAGAATACGAGACGAGTGACTAGGCATGTGTTCGATATATAAAAACGAATTTAAAAGTCAATTTCAAACACATTTTTATCGTTTTCTCGGTCTAGAAAATCAGATTTATAAAACCGGCCTAGCCAAGCTAAACGATATAAACAACCAAACTAATCACAATCGACGAATAATAGCACTGGATACGTAGATGTAGCTGGAGCTGAGAAAGGTCAAACGAATTTTGTGTATAGCCAAACTCAAACTGACCAATGCGTAAAAATTCGCTTTTTCTCTTTATATAAACGCGGAATAAAAAAGACAGTGCGAATCGCACAATTTAGATTTTTATGAAAATCTATTGCACATTGAAATAAGCAAACAATATCATCTTATTTTTAGTGCTTAAGAATATTTACGAGAATACTGCTATATTTTATTGTATGGTTTATTGTTAGGCTAGGCGTTACTAAAACCGAATATCTAAAAACAGAAAGTCTATTTTGAAGTCTGATATCGGATTAATATCCGTATGTACTCAAAGCCAAAAATGCCCATGTCTACGACTAATCATACATAGAGTAGAAAAGTAGAAAGGAGTAGCATATAAGTCTTGTCAACAAAAATTAAAAAAAATACATCATACAATCGATAAATAGTTTATTCCAAGGAGTTAGTCCTTGGAATAAACTATTTTTCGATTGTATACCTAACCTAATATAGGTTACTCATGACTAAAACTTATTTTTTAGATATCTCATTTTCCTCACTTCAACTAGGGCTAGATTTTTTCTATTTTGAAATAGAATTATGTAACTAGTTTTTAAAAGCATATCTCAATCATTTACATTTTTGGCCCAGAAGTCCCACTCTCCTTTGTAACATCTATAATTTTGGTCAACATTTAAAAAATGGAATCAAAATAAAAAATTGGTTTTTCAATTAATTTATAGTAAACAATAAATGATGATATATGTAAATAAAGCTTGACGATAAAATAATCACAAATTCACAACTGATTGCGGTTCGGCTGGCCGGCGCCTGTCCTCGTTGAATATTCATATAATAACATTTCACTGATAATTTCCATTCGGTTTAATACCAGAACTTAAACCTTCCATGGATAACAGATAGTAAGAGTACAGTGAAGGAAAAGGCATTGTGTAGAGGTGTCCTGACCCACCAGCAGATTTAAAACATGGGTGCTATTCTCTAAGAAAACAGCCTTGAGCGCAGCGCTGGCCCGGTTCCTAACCTGGGGGTAATTACCCCTGCGAGGGCAAAACTCATATTCTTCGAGGGTAATTATAACAGTCAAATATGACTGAATCTAGCTCTCTCGTTTGTAACCAACCTATCACCCTACATTAAAAATGTTACGTTTAGTAAAGTCTATAAAGGTAATGATTGCAAAGAGGTAAGATAATGTGATTGTACGAACTTACTCAATAGTTTTGTGCAATTTTTATACAATTTGTGTATTATACTCATTGGTTACGTGAGGGAGGGGGGAGGGGTAAATGAGATTCCCACGCTAAATCACAATAAAAGGGTTATAAGATTGAAAAGGTCAGGAACCAGAGATCTACTGGAATAGATTTCACTAGGGAACAAAATCCCACTTTTTATTGGTTGCCTGCAACTTTATATAATTCTGTTGTTTACCAAAATCCTCCCGAAACACCCGTGTCTGGTAAGGATTTGTGTCAGGCAGATAATTATACCGTAGCGTCCATTAATATAATCACATCAATGGTAGCGTCTGTTTAACCACTACTTAAGAAAGGGACACCAAGTTTAGGTAATACCTTGAGAGCGCTTTGTAACTCAGTAGATGGAGACGTTGGTAATAAAAATGATGTGGATTTAAAATATCAAATTGAAAAGCTTTTAAAAATACATATAACTTAAATCTAATCGAAAATCCCAAAAACTTGAAGGTGCCGTCGTCTTCTCTTCTGATTATAATTTAGGCGTATTCAAGGCTAGAGTAAAGAGGCTCTTAATAAACTTGTGCGATTCATCATCAACGATTACATCACTGCTTACTATCATGTGGGATCTCAGTCAAGCACTGGTTTATATAATTTAAAAAAACCTGAATATGTAATTCTTTTCATGTTTGAACCCTTGATGGTGAAAATACTTTTTTCAACATTTTAGATATAGACTTTCGTTTATATTCTCTCAGCAAAATAGATTATATAAAATGGTGGACTACTCTAAAAATACAATTTCATATGTATAGAATTCTCCCATACGTTGGGTCTGTTAGCATTCTACTAGGGGCAGCTTTCTCAAATCTCGGCTTCGTCTATAAATCTGCAAACATTTCTGTAATATAACCTCTCTTTGCCAAGCAAACACATTCTTCGACGTTATTAAAGTTCCTTTACAAACAACATCGAGGAATTTACATTTTATATACCTATAACAGTATGTAGGTACTGCTATTGTAACCCTATGTAAACGCACGCGAAGCTAACGTTATATGTCCTTTGCTACATTACTTACATCTTTGATGGGTCCATTGTATATGTGGACGGCAATGGATGTAACCCTAGACGTTGTCACACGTGATCTGGCCATTGTGATAAAAGAGACGGGTTTTATAGTGGACAGTTTTGTACCTAACTGGCCACCACAGACGTTGTGAAGCTATAAAAAAAGAAAAATATCGTGCATTTGACAGAACTTTAAACATGGAGCGAATGTTGTTCTTATTTTGAAAATTTACTACCAGACACGACTTTGTTTTCACAATTTCGTAGATGAAATACCAAAAATAGCAGAACACTTTGAACAGGAGTTTTCTTCACAATACAGATGACCTCTATAAGCTTTGTTTGGAACACTTTACCTTGTTTTTTAAGGTAAACGAACTGCAAATGGTATCAACAAGAGATGTGTATTGAGCTACTTTGTTGTAATAAATAAACATAGAAATAGGAATAGGTCAATTCCATCATAAAGGAATTTATGGCTTAAATATAAAGATAAAGTTGAAAAAGCTTTCGAAGAAAAGGGTTCTTAATGGGATCTTGTATGTTTGTTTGTATTTTAAATATGGGACCTAAGGGTTGTTTACGGACAACAGAGCACCCCTTCAAGGATGAAATATTTTGTAAAATATTGAACCCGCATGAAGTAAAAGGTCATCCGTGATTATGTCCGTAATCTATCTGACAGAAAAGGCTTTATTTTAATCGAATAACCTACAAGTATTTTGGGTTATTGCCGCGTAGGGTTAACAAATAAACTTTCATTATTATTATATTATATACCGAAGGGTATGTATATAATGGCCTAGTTATATAAAGTTGATAAAATGCTTACCGTACCAGTGAAATTATTTTTTACCCTTCGTGAACAATGTTCAACTTGTGAATGTTATTTAATACTTTTTTTCATACTTCGTCGTGATGGCCCAGTGGTTAAGACACCCGCTTCTAAAGCATGAGTTTGTGGATTCCAAATCGAGCAAATACCAATGTAATTTTTTATTGATAATATAAAACGTGGAACATTAAATGCGCCAAACCTCAGACACCCCAAATGATTTTTAATTCAGTTGACTTAATTCTGAGAAAAAAGTCAATAAAAAAATTAAAGGTTTTATGTGCTATTTTAGTTTTATTGGCAATTCTGATCATTTCTTGCGTCTGCGACGACCGATTGATTTGTTTACTTCAAATTGTCTTATTCATGGTACTTGATGCAAGATTCGTATGCGCATTGAAATAAGAACTATTTGTTATCCCGTGTATGAAAAAACTTAAATTGGACGACAACCTTTTGAGTTCATTTGTCTATTTTGGCAGGTTTGCGCACGTGATAGCTTGACTTATTAATAAATAGACACGGCAATATTTTTAATGAATTTTTTTTGAAAAATGTGACCTATATTAAAAAGTAGTTTAATTGATTTTGCTCGTTGTTCTGAGCAAACTACTTTCAGGTTTTGCGCATTTAACGAACCGAAACGTGTAAACGTTGTATGCTTTTCTAAGTTTGTCTAGGACGGTTTGGTTTTGGTTCCAGTTGTCATTCCTAGATCTTTGACAGTCCTTACAGGTTTGTCAGGTGCCAGAAAGTCTAACCATCATCAGTCTATCCAAGGAGTACCGTATTGTTCAATAACTGGGTTTGGGAGGTCTAATAGACAGTCGCTCCATGTAAAACATGGGTTTTTTTGACGTAGACGACTTCTCCTGCTCTATGGTAGTGAAGCGAGAGAGCGTGTCAGACTTTTACTGACTTAAACTACACCTGTGTCCCTAAGTTGGCTTTAAGTTCCAGGTTCACACTTTCCAGGCGTCCCTTTCAGAAATTCCTCGCGGCTCTGGCGGGCCTAGGGTCCCTACGGTTTTGCTATCTCAAGCAATGAGTTGTTGAATTATTCGAAAGAGTCACCGATTATGCAAAGAGCAACTGCAGAAACATGGATGAGTTTTAGCCTGAAACTCCCTCTTACTCCACCAAGAGCGGGAAAAGTACCAAACGTTGACCTTTTGGTTCCATCTAGAACTTTTGCTTGAAACTAGAATTTAGACTTGCACTCGTTTTCTGTTAAATAGGTCTTAAGCTACAATAACATAAGGGTCAAATTGTCCAGCCGGACTCACAACGCTCAAGTTACGTGACGTTACTGCAACATTGCATAGGTCCCCGCATCCATTCATTACAGGTGGGACTTTGGAAGCACAGGCGCTCAGAGCGGGGACACTGCTCGCCCATGGAGTACTGCCGTGCACAGTGAGGCTCAGGGAAGACCATTATACAGTCTCTTCAGGGATGTGCCGTAACAGGCGTTGCACAGAAGGGATTCCGGAATGGTCTTTTAAGTGGTAACGTGGTTCTACGTGCCGATGGTGATCACTGGAGTGGTTTTAATGAGGTAAAAATACACTCCCTGGACTTATCCCCAAAGACTGGGCGCCAATTGAAGGTTTCCTCTTGCCAACAAAAAAATAGGTCCCGGATCTTGCCCCCCAAACATAGAACTGACCAGATAGGTAGTTATGTATATTAGTCTCTATGGTATTTGTAATATGGGTTATTTTACTTGAAATAAAATTATTATTATTTTACAACCCTACGTTACGTTACGTTGTTATATGAACAATTTGACAGCGTTGCGTGTCATGTTGAGGGACATTTGGGCCCCTAATGTATCTGAGGCTTTAAACGTAACTGACGAAGATTGTCAATGATGCTGAAAGGTTCTAGAGTGACTGAGTGACCACTACGTACCAGAAGACGCAGCATTGGAAGGCCTTCCACAATATGGAACCGATGGATGCAAGACGCACAGGACTGATCGTTATAGCGACACTTCGGGGAGGCCTATGTCCAACAGCTGGACGTCTTTCGGCTGCAATGATGATGATGATGATGGCGAAAACGTCTATGGTAACGGTGTCTTATTTGCCACTGCGTTAGTTGACATACTAATTTTAACGCTGGCAACTTGGCAACATGTTGCTAAATTGCAAAATATATAGCCATAATTTGTTGAGCTACGAATAGATTATTATGATTATGTTTTTGTATACTATCTATTGAAGCTACTGTTTAACAACATTATACTAAACCACGCCTAAAATCCCAAAGGGTTGGGTAAACATATAGTACTGCCGTTCCAAGCAAAAAGGGCACATCTGCCCTCTTAGGCTAAATTAAGTTATTTGCATATTCTGTTATAAATCAAGACGATAAGGCCAGTACCTAATATTTATTTTCTTTTCATCCAGATTCCACACTCTAGTTACTTTAGCGAAAAGTCTAGTTATGCCACCACTGTTCTCAAGACGGTGAACGAAAACATCGTGAGGAAACCGGCATATCCTTAGGAACAAAAAATCTTAAACATGTGACATCCACCAATTCGCACCAGATTGGTGTGGTTGATTACGGCCCATTCCCTCTCCTAGAGAGGAGGTCTGAGTTCCAGCAGTAGGAACATTACAAAGCCGATTATGCTTATGATAGTTATGCCGAATTATATAAGTACATGTTTATTTTTTTGACTGGCCCGTTGCTCTAGTTGTCAGTTGACAGTCAGGGCCACTACCCTGACTGCTATGCCGGAGGTCGTTGATTCGATTCCCACCCAGGACAAATGTTTGTGTGATGAGCACGATCATTTGTTCTGTGTAATTTATCTATAATATGTTTGAATTTTTATCAGTTGTCTAGTACTCATACACAAGCACTACTTAGTTTGAGACTAGATGGCGTTGTGTGAAAATTGTGAAATATTATTATATTTTATGTTCAACAACTCGTATTATTTTGCCCTTTTTGGTAGTAGGTTAAACAACCGACAAATCGCTCGTACTGTTTTGGTTTTATGTTGGTACGAGTAAAATGGAGTAAGCATGTTCCCATCACCCTCAGACGCAGACTCCGAGTTAGGTATCGTGGCCCTGGACCGAAGAGGAAAACTGAAAGAACCAGGTCGGTTTAGTCAGTAAAAGACTGACACTCTCTTGCTTCACACAACTCCTTACAACATGCTTAATATCTAATATTATTGTTACTATCAGCCAAGTTAACAATAATTAAAGGCACACAAAACCTGACTCTTAAACTAAAAATTCCTGTGTCCTAGGAGTCAGTGTTCTGCTGCTTCTTGGACACTATACAATTTAAAAATTATGTAGAACGAAAAAGGAAGGAAGGAAAGGAAATCCTAATAAAAGTCCCATCCGTCCCAGTAATACAATCAGGTACCATACTGTTAAGGCAACCAAAGTGACATCGGAGAGGATTACCCAAGGATAAATAGAATATATTTTAATGTTTTCTAAAAGAGACAAAAATAAACAATGTATTATTAGAAAATAACAATACATTTCCATAATTTATTCCTGTCCATCCAAATCGTTTACCACAAGGACATTTATTCCCGCCCTATGTTTTGATTTAAATACAAATCAATGAGAAACAACACCAAACGCCATTAGAACAATTATGGCTGTCAATATCGGGCCTGTAATCAATCATGTAACCGTTAGGATGTTCAGAATATTGGCGACATCAATGTTTATTAATATTCATTAAGCCTTCGTTTCATTTTTTATTTGTCGGGAGTTGAGAAAACATTATTTTCAATACACTTGCTCAGAAAATGGCTCTTATTGCACTACACTTATATATAATGGCACTTGTTACCAAACTGTGACATTTTGATTACCATTACGCACTAGTGCTGTAATGTAGCTATAACCTTTTTGTTCAACCTCTTTGTTCGCAAAACAAATTTTGAATACGAAAAAATAAAAATTGTTTGTGGTCTATGGCCGTCATTTTAAGATGCGCGCTGTTTTTGGCGTATATTTTGAAAAACGTCGTATGATACACGTGAGTAATGAATGGTTATCATTCTTGGCTGTCTTAAGACCCCCGCCACGGCTTGGGTCTTAATACCGCCTCGACGGTAACCAATTACATTACACACTTGTATCATAATGTATTATTATTTATATAAAGAGGAGCAAAATAATCAGAGATGTATCGATTTAATTTCTAATCTAATCCAATCAGATGAACAGCTTTATTATGGTAGCGGGAAATCATCCAATTACTTCTTTCGTTCTTGGGTAGAGTGAGGGGGCATATCGGACTTTTACTGACTAAAACCCACGCCTTTACCTTTGTTCCAGGGCCCCGCGGTTCACTTTCACTTAACCCATGGCCCCAGTTGGCTTCTAGGGTTGAAGCCTGGGCGCCTACGATTTGGTGACATCTCCTTGAGATGGAAGGATAAAAATGATTCATAGGACAAAGTAATAGTACAATAAAATGGAAGTAAGAAACGTGATACACTGACCTCAATTTAGGACATCAGACAAAGGTAAGAAGATGATGATAACCTCTTCAAGAATATGAACCAACTTTACTATTGGCTATAGAAGTAGATGTACTTACTTTCACAAAACTTAATACAATGTAGAAAATGGCTGCTTTTTTGTAATTTCATTATTATTCCCATATTAAAAATAATTTATCCAATATTTGGGTATTAACTCGATGTAAAATTAAAGATTATCAATGTATAATTCGATAGCCCTGTAAATTCAAAATATTACTGTCAGTTTAATTTTAGCACAATTTTGAGTGTGAAATTCCGCCGTAGGCAGTAGTCTCTGATAACAATAAGCCTAATTTTAATCCGAAACCTTGTCAACGAAATATCAGTATTTCATATTTGGCTGAAAATAAACAAAACCATTTGAAATTGTCATTTTACTTAGTTAAATTTACAAGATATCAATTTTAATTGTCAATTCTTGTAGCGTTTGTGAAAATTTGATCATTTCACACAGGTAGGTACACCATGAAATAACAATGGAGTAGAACAATGACGCTTAACAGCACACAATGAGAAACAATTAAGGTTCTTCCATAACAATAACAAAGAATATAAGAGCTACTTACGAACTACTGAAGAAGGTATTGTTGCACAATAGTACTGTACATTATTTGTCAATCTGTAAAAAAAATCTTCTAGAAAATAGGTACTAGGTAAGTGGAAATACTTATAACCACAAACGTGAAACTGAAGACAGAATATCTGCTGAAGTAGTAACAAACACCGCAAAGTTTCTCAAAGCAGATGAGTTTGGATAAATGGAGCAACACCCGGTTTTCGGTAACTGAGAATTCGAAGTTATTACGTGACAAACTTTGCTTTAACCTGGTGAATATAGTAATTAGAGACACAATAGAAAGACAATAGGTGTGCGGACGCCGGCGTCCTCTTGGGGAATAATGAATTAATGCTGATATTTTCATTCTAAAATGGAGTTTATAAACTTCAAATCCCTTATTTAGAAACTGAAGATATGTATATCATGGCTAAGATAAAAGGATAAATGGTTAATTACCAATTACAATGAGAATTTCCGCCACAGTATAAGATAAAACGCTACCAATTACTAGTTTTTATATTTTCCTCCAACAAAAGCAAAATATATTTAACATCATAAATAAAATATAAAACCGCGTAATTAATAAAATCA
Organism: Leucania comma; assembly: GCA_958295575.1. Classification (NCBI taxonomy): domain Eukaryota; kingdom Metazoa; phylum Arthropoda; class Insecta; order Lepidoptera; family Noctuidae; genus Leucania; species Leucania comma. The sequence goes on along the minus strand of OY282480.1, from coordinate 10,058,182 downwards.
GAAGTTGACTGTGGCAGGTAAACCAATAATTAAAATTTTAATTGCATATTACCGTACTTCGCAGCGTTAATGAATTTATAACTTACTATTTTGGCAATAAAGCCTAAAAACTAAAAACTATTTCTATTAATGAATTTATTATTAAAAAGATACTTGCTTCTGTATGCAATAAATTCATAATTTATGTTTTCCTTAAATGGTTTTAATAAAACACACAAAAGGTTAGGGTAGGATTAGGTACGTATTGTCACTTAAGGATAATATTCATTGACAAAAGAGGTTCAAAAGATTAAACATTGAACCAGCTATTTCATAAAAGTAACAAAGACGGTGTATTTTACAATTTGAGGAAACGTATTTGATAAAGGTTACCATGATATTTACAGTCGAAACGTTTGTACATAAAATTGTGTGCAATTTGCAAAGAGACACATGTGTAGGGACATCTATGGTGTCACATAAAAACTAATCCAGCATTGCGCAATTAAAGTTCTCCGCGCGATTTAAACTTATAGAACAGCCCGAAATCATCCATCAGGCAGTAGCCCACCAGACATAACGACCGTCTGATCGGAGGATCCTCCCCTAACAACGGAGGTATATGTATGACTTTACTCTCAGTTCAACATACCCTCCAAACATAAATCGAAACTAAGAAAGATTAATTTATTTAATTTTATAAAAACAATACTATAAAACTTTTTATGGATATGAAACTATTCAAGGGTTCCTCAAGGTCCTCATTTCGGACCACTTATATCACATAACATTTTAAAATGTTGTCAGATGATTCGTTGGTTTTAGTATTACAGTCCACATCGTGTGTAACAAGACTTGAAAAACAATCGATTTGTTTAATGCTGTAAACAAAACCTGATAAGGAGATATAAAAGTAGTTTAACATACAAACCTATCAAGTAACAAGTAGGCACCAGTTTTGTATAGATTAGGCTGTTGAGTTTTATCTATGTTCCATTATTCATAAAACACTTTACATGTATAAACCATTATTATGATAAATATGATATGTTTGCGAATATACAATTAAACATACCTACTGATTATTTAAATGTAGATAGCGCGTGCTACCCGGCCGACAGTAAATCGCGTGGCTTCTTTATTTTACGACTTTTTTTGCGTGGGAAATCATCAAATGACTTCTACCGCTATTTGATTACAGTACCTACTACTTACTATATAGGGTGACTGCTAATTAGTGGCCGATACTTAAACACGTGATTGTAGTCATATTAACAAACAACTTTTGCTATGGGACCAAACCTGAAATCGCGAAATAAATCAACAAGTTCAGTATATTTTAGCCAGTTAGGCGAATATAGATGTACTGACCAGCAGATTTTTTTCGCGTTTTCAGGTTTGATCCTATAGTGCAAGTTGTTTGTTATCATGACCACAATCGCGTGTTTAAGTCATCATCATCATATCAGCCGAAAGACGTCTTTCTACTGTTGGACATAGGCCTCCCCCAAGTGTCGCCACAATGAACGGTCCTGTGCATCTCGCATCCATCGGATTCCCGCAACTCTTGCCAGGTCATCGGTCCACTTTATGTTTAAGTATCAGTCACTAATACCAGTCACCCTATATAATAGAAGCGGAGTCGTGTCAGCGCTCAGTGTAGGCCGGGGCCTTACTTATGCCTTGATCACACGTATCGAGTAAAAGGGCGAGACAGTAAAATGTTGCTCGGCCGAGACAGTAAAATGTTACTCGGTCGAGACAGTGATGTAAGCGAGTTGTAGAGATAAGTGCGCGGCCGAACACTCGACGCTATGTTTATACGTACCGAATAGTCGGCCGAGAGCACTGTCTCGCCCGGTTTCTCGGTACGTGTGATCAAGGCTATAGAGCGCCGCCACCGCTGTGGCTTAACTCTCTTAAGCCTGGGGTTCAATTTCGGGACACCAATATTTTGAAAGGTTAGCTGGAAATTTATCAGCTGCGGGGATTATGTTGCGTGTGAAAATAAGAATAGATTCACCCACATCAACGGGCTTTGCTAACTCCATCTTTGAAGCCAGTTTATACAAATGACATTTATAAATATTCAAACCCGAATGTGGGCACCGTAAATGCGTACTTACCGTAAGCCAAACTTTATCCTGTTACATAGGTACACCTTGGTAAAATTCGAAATCTTATAAATGTGAAGGTATTTTTACCCTACTACGCCAGAAGGAAAACATAACCCTCGCCGATTATGTTTTTCGAGTGTAATATGTATGAATATTTCTTTGACACAACCTCCCTAGACCCTAAACAGTTTTTTGCAGTTTGTCTTAAAAAAAGGTCGTCAGATTTGTGAGAGTGACACTGGGTATAATAAAATTAGAAAATATTAGAATTGCGGAATTTCGGCGCCAAATTATGTTTCCAAAAATTTTGTTTTCGTGACATAGTCATGTAGGTTATCAAAAAAAGAACTCAAATAGACGATTTCAAAAGTACTACTTCCTAAAAACTAAAAATGACAGCGTCAAAAAACTCGGCCGCAAAAAAAAACCGCCTTAAATGTTAGAAATAAGTTACTTTAATAAGTCTGATGCAGTTGATGACGTGAAATCTATGATTAAACTCAAATAAATTCCACCAACTGCATCCAGACTGCTTATAGTAACCTGTTTCGAACTTTTTGATGGGGTGAAATCTATGATTAAACTCAAATTAATTCCACCAACTGCATCAGACTGCTTAAAGTGACTTGCTTCGAACTTTTGTGATGGGGCGAAATCTATGATTAAATTCAAATAAATTCCACCAACTGCATCAGACTGCTTAAAGTGACTTGTTTCGAACTTTTTGATGAGGTGAAATCTATGATTAAACTCAAATAAATTCCACCAACTGCATCAGACTGCTTAAAGTGACTTCTTTCGAACTTTTGTGATGGGGCGAAATCTATAATTAAACTCAAATAAATTCCACCAACTACATCAGACTGCTTAAAGTGACTTGTTTCGAACTTTTTGATGGGGTGAAATCTATGATTAAACTCAAATTAATTCCACCAACTGCATCAGACTGCTTAAAGTGACTTGTTTCGAACTTTTGTGATGGGGCGAAATCTATGATTAAACTCAAATAAATTCCACCAACTGCATCAGACTGCTTAAAGTGACTGGTTTCGAACTTTTGATGAGGTGAAATCTATGATTAAACTCAAATAAATTCCACCAACTGCATCAGACTGCTTAAAGTGACTTGTTTCGAACTTTTTGATGAGGTGAAATCTGTGATTAAACTCAAATAAATTCCACCAACTGCATCAGACTGCTTAAAATAACTTATTTCGAACTTTTTGATGAGGTGAAATCTATGATTAAACTCAAATAAATTCCACCAACTGCATCAGACTGTTTAAAATTACTTGTTTCGAACTTTCTAGTGTTTTTTTTTTTTTTGCAGTCGAATTTTTTCAATTACTCTCTAATGGATGGTCAGTCAAAAAAAAAAGGAAACACACTCACAAATCTGCACTTTGAAATTTTAATACACGAGTGATTATGATGGAACAGAAAGTACCTTTTATCTCAATGTTACGTTCCCATAGAATTATTTTCGGCATAAACGCAGGCAAAACCGCTGAGAAAAGTCAGTAACAGATAATTGAAAAACACTTCAATTTGTAACATAAACAATAATAGAAAAAAATATTTCAAGAAGTGATGGTCCATTATCTTCGGCGCACTAAAATAAACGTTTTTAGAACTTAATCGTAACCTTTGTTATTGAAAACATGTGTGTGAATACAGTGAGATTTTATCCTGAAATACGTGAATGCGTAATTTCATTCAACTCCGATCATTTACTTATTTAGGTATTCCTACTACGTATACTTCCAATAGACGCTAACGATGTGAGTACGCTGTTGAAACAGATGCGGGTAATTATTAGCTGGAAGAAATTTAATAATGCTTTATTTATTTAAACTTCGTTAACAAAAGTGGTACATAGGTGAACTATACTAGTCAACCTTTGATTTAAAGACTACACTACAGTAGATGCACAATACACGGTTAAATTTTGATCATTTTAATCCCGTGGAGGGTCGATTTGGCACATGAAACACTATTGATTTGTAAAGATAAAATTAAAAAATAAAGTACTTTTTTAAACTCGAATTGATTTACTCATGTACGAAATTAATTTCTTTAAGTAAACGTCAGCTGAGCGAGTCCAATGACCTGTAGGCAGTTAGTACGCAACGACCGACAACTACCTACATTGACTCGTTTACTTAATCTGTCCTAGCTCAGAGGACACCGGTGTCCTCTCACATCCACGCCACTATAGGCCTTAATTCCGATGTTTAGAGTCTACTTTTGTATGAACAAGTTGGGTAGTTGTGGATCGAAGTGTTAAAGAAATTAATTTCGGGTATGCATAATTATATTAATTTGAGTTTTAGAAAAAACGTACTTTTTTTTTCAATTTCCCGAATTCAATGTCAACCGCCATGATGGTTCAACTTGTGTGCCGAGGATTATACGTCAAACTAGCTACTGCTGCTACCAAAGGGTTTTCCCGCATTATAGTAGAAATTCCTCCTTAGTCGTTCACTCTTGACAGAGTGGTCGTGGTTGACGATGTTGCGTTTTCGTTGGCGAACGACTAAGGAGGAGGAGGAGGAGGAGGAGTAGAAATTATCCCAAGTCCCATTGGAATCCGTTTAGCCCCCCTAGACAAGTTACGATCGCTTCGTTGACCACGTGACTGAGCGTTGGGATGACGTCAGAACAGAACAAAGGAATTGGGGGCGTGGCCAACTCCAAGCGGTCACGCTTAACGTAACGATCGTAACGTGGCTAAGGGGGCAGCTGTTAGAGCGTGAAGAATTATCAACAATACACACTCACAAACTTTTGTCTTTATAATATTAGAGTGATATACCATACTTTACGTGAACTAAATAAAAAAATTACTACGAACTTTTGGAGAATAAGGGCTATGCCTCACTGGGACGTCATGGCGGCGTAGCCAGTTCAAGACGACAATGAAAAGTATGGATTAGCTGCGTGGCCAACAGTTGCCAGGTGAGGTACACACTATAGAGCTGCATGCAATTCCTTGGTTGCGCGAACTGGCTGCGCCGCCATGGCGTCCCGGTGAGGCACGGGCCTTATACTGACTACTTGAATATAGTAGTCAAGGAGGGGCTCGAGGGAAAATTTCAAAATTGGCAATATTACTGTTTTATTATTCGATAATGTAGAATATTGTAGAGCCTTTTTCATGAGTACCTCTTTAGAGGGTCTTACACCCGTATTTATAAACCAGTACAAGTGACCACTTGAGTAAAAGTGACTACTTACGAGTACAACGATTTTTATTTTATAGTTAAGAAATTGCGCGAAGTTAGAATTGTCAAAAGTTTGAATACTCAACCAAGTAATAGTCACCACTTACTTTACTTCCATCCTTGAGGAGGGACTGGAAAGACCTCACGGCGTCTTAAACTTCCGCACGACGCAGGTCCTTACCGAACACAGAAGGTTCGCTAAGTTCCTGTTCCGGATTCATGCGGAGGATTCTCCCGGGTGTCGCCACTGTGCGGAACACCCGGAGGACACGGTGGAGCATACTGTAGAGGTGTGCCCCGCCTGGCTGGAGCATCGCCGTGTCCTCGTGGGGGCAATCGGCTGCAGCGATCTTTCTTGCCGGGCCTTGGTTCAGGCCATGGTCCGGAGTGAAGAGGGATGGCAGGCGGTCGCCTCCTTCTGCGAAGCAGTAATGCTAGCAAAGGAGGAGGCCGACCGCATCAGGCAGAAGCAACGGGGCGCTCGCCCCATCCGCCGCTGGGATTCCGATCCCGATTTCCGGCCAACGTAGGCGCGGGCTCGCAGACGGCGGGCAATGGGCGCTGTCCGTCTGTCCGGCAACAGACCGGTCCGAGCTAAAGTCATTTACGGCGCGCACTGTTCCCGCACGCCTCAAGGAGTTGTCAGCAAACTGTAGGGGCCCTGGGACAAAGGCAATGAAAAGAGCAGGGTAGGTTTTTAGTCAGTAAGAGTCTGACACTATCTCCTGCCCCACCCAAGGGTAGGATTTGTCATTTGATGATTAAACCTACCATAAAAAAAAAACTAGGAATCAATATGCAAATAATTAAAGCAACCACTGAATTTCTCTCCCTAAAATAACAGCGTATATCTTCATAATTGCATAAAAATTGCCAGCTGATTAAACTATCGAGGGTAAAGATTACCGTATGTTCCGCCAACAGTTTTTGATAGTTCACACGTTTGATAACACAATCACAGATCTGCTAATAAAGCCTGTAAAGCGTAAATTTTCCGCTATACATCATCATGAAACCCGCCATAATGCTAATTTAACTAAATCTGTTTTCTCTGTGGCAACAAATTACGTGGAGGCGGGAGCGAACATGTGGGTTCATTGGTTGAATATGCGCAGAGGTTATTGACCAAAGACCCGAAAGATTGTATTAAATATTTTTTTATTTAAATACTAAAGGTTCTCAAACTACACATATTAAACTAGCTTCTGCCATCTGTCGCCTCCTGCGTAACAGTAATGCTACTCGTAGCAAAGGAGGAGGCCGACCGCATCAGGCAGAAGCAACTGCGCTCACGCCTATCTCGCACGATTTCCGGCCACCGTAGGCGCGGGCTTGCGGACGGCGAGCAATGGTTGGGTAGCTCGCTGCCCGTCCGTCCGGTAACAGTCCGGACCGAGCTCGAGTCGTCGACGGCACGCACTGTTCCCGCGCGCCTCAAGGAGTCCTCAGCAAACAGTAGGAGCCCAGCAGGGTCGAAGCCTACTGGGACCATGGCTAATGTGAAAGTGCAAACCAGGGCCCTGAAACCAAGGCAACGCAGGAACGGGGTGGGTTTTTTAGTCAGTAAAAGTCTGACACGATCTCCCGCTCCACTCAAGGGCAGGATTTGTCATTGGATGATTTTACCTACCATAAAAAAACTCTAGGATGGAGCGAGAGGGAGTGTCAGACTTTTACTGACTATAACCACACCTATGTCTGTTCCTTCTTTGCCTAGCATTCTAAGACCCCGACTTCCTTTTCGGACTTACCTTGACCCCAGTAGTCTTCGGCCCTACTGGGCCCCTACGGTTTTGTGGACATCTCTTTTGGGCGAGCGTGAGACATAACGCGCCGTCGACAACTCGAGGTCGGTTCGGTTACCGGGAGCCGGACGGCGAGCTACCCATTGCTCGTCGTCCGCAAACTCACGGTTACGACATCGTAGATATTTTCTGAGTAAGTATATATTTTTTTACTGCGAAAGTGTGATAGGTAGGTACATTATAACGAGCATACGAGCTTTATCTTTGATAGAAGTTTCATTACGTAATCTCTTACATATCGTGTAGTTTGTAGTTAACTTGCTGCAAATTATTATTCAGATACAGCAAGTCTCATATCAGCAGGATAAAACTGTTTGTAAAGCTCTCGGGAGCACGTAGTGGCTCTTTAATCTTTTTAATAAAAATAGTTCATATTTCATTTAGGTAAACTTAGAAAACGGTCATTTTGTATTTGGAAGAAAATGAAATAGTGGCCAAGCGTGAGTCTAAAAATAATAATAAAAAACCTGGCAAGTGCGAGTCGGACTCGCGCACTGAGGGTTCCGTACAAATTTACCTATCAAAACAGTTAAATTCCCGAATAGAGTTTGAAAGATTTTTCCGAATCGCAAAGAAGTTTTTTTGTGACGTAACTACAAATTTATAGTTTTCAGATTTTTTCCTAAACATGTGCTATGAGACCATGCTTCATGGCAGATGTCAGAATTCTAGGTCAACGGGACGTACCCTATGAATTTTGATTCCTTTGAGAGTATCGAAATATACGTTTTTTGCGACATAAACGGCCGTATCTTTTTTTTTCGTTAACTTAGAAGTTAGATTTTTTCACAACTTCATGGGACTGCAGACCTGAGTAATTATAATTATAGTTTAAATTTCAAATCGATACCTCCACGCGTTCCCAAGATAAAGGGTCTTGACAGGTTGACAGATGGACAACAAAGTGATCCTATAAGAGTTCCGTTTGTTTCCTTTTGAGGTACGGAACCATTAAACGAGGACACAAAAATATAGGCAGCTATTGTACCCATAGATTCAAGTTTATAAGTTGTATTACTTTTTTGTTGTACAATAAAGTTTATTCTATCACAACGGCTAACACAACGGTTACAAACACAAGTTTGCAAGTAGCACTGTAAATCTATAACTATAACTCGATGTGTACCTACTGCATGCTAAAGATGTTAAATCTAAATATTTGTACTGCTGAAATGCCGAATATAGTGAAACCTCATATGTCCTAAGAATTTGTTAGCTACATAGATTCTTGCAAATAAATATATCATTCATTCATTCATTCATACACAAAGTAAAAAAAACACACATTATTAGCTACCTATATTCTTGCAAATAAATATATCATTCATTCATTCACAAAGTAAAAAAAAAACACAAAATTACAGAGTGTGCTATGCTATTGTAAAAAGTTTTTAGGTATGCATCACATCATTACACATGCACATTGGATTTAAATAGCATCGTTACTCGCGAAGTTTAGAGTCGGACTATTGTCCTCTGCACCATTAAATGGACCGACTCGCTTCACTTCCTACATTCGCATGAAAAGATAAACACCTGATGCACTCACAGTTATTTATCTTTATAAACATGTAATAAATATGTATGTAGTGATGCAGTTAGGTATACTATATCTGTTTAGGTACTTAACTAAACTTAAAAAATCTTGCTGTTTTTTTTATTTAAAAAAATCTTTGTATACAAGTTTATACAACGTTACAAAGATTATTTAAATTTAGTTAATTACCTAACATCAGTTTAAGTAAGTAAACATTTTTTGGAAAGATTTTTAGATAAAATACATGTGAAGATTGTTTACATTTAGTTAAGTACCTAAACAGATAGAGTATAGTATACTCCATTATTTTTTTAAATTCTTCAACATTCATTGTGTAATTAAGTTGCTGATGATTCGGACACAGGATTGACACAAACTTCGTATTGCCTAACAGTTGGATTTTTTTCGTGATTTCTTTTTTTTTTTTGTATATTTGTTTACCGTTTAAACCTTGCCTGGAGGGAGTATCACGAATATTTCAAGACCAAAATTGGCCAAATCGGTCTAACTGTTCTCGAGTTTTAGCGAGACTAACGAACAGCTATTCATTTTTATATTTAAGAAGATATGTTTTCAGTGATGATTCGGACACCACGAAATTCATTGAAGCTGTTTAGTACAGACAGATAAAAAAGGTTTTACAATATGAAATACATATAGAAATTTATTAGCCGTAGTAGTCGCTTTAAATCTAGCCTAAAATAGTATTGGTAACGCTTTTGTCCCCTATATATTATATTTTTAACCTTTTTATGTGACTGTTACACTAAACAATGCGTGTCCCAATCCTCAGTGAAAAAAATGTTGAAATAAACAACATAAACGGGGTTAAACATCCAGTATATCATTAGTAAATACATTACTAATGATATTCTGGCTGTCTAACCCCGTTTTTGTTAATACTTTGTGATACCTCGAAAAGATTTTAAATTAGTTTTTTTTTTTTATATTGTCATAGGCCACTAACAAAATATAGAAACATGTCAGCTAGATAAAAATGCGACATAACAATAAAAATACCGAACAAAAATAGAGACAGATTGAACGTTCGCGATTGTTGTGGCTGTATATGCGTTATTTTCATTGACTAATTGATCAAAACTCGTGACAAAGCCGTAGGACCTGTAAGTCGACACGTCGAATAAGTCGAAGCAGTTAAAAACGCAATTGTAATAGAAATTACATTGAATCGTGATCCACCGACCACGCTCTGAGGCGTGACTCGGAAAAAGTCAACTGTTCGCGCATCAATCATAATAAACGATGAGTAAACTGTCGAGAGACGTCTTGAATACCTAATTCAATACTTGCAACATAAATCTACTACATGGAACAATCGACGGGTGTTCTAATAAATTTTTACTGTTTTTATTTGAACACGTGTTCAAATATTAGGTTACCATACTGTTTTATTTTTAGTTTTTGTATTTGCATAATGAATTTAAGGTCGTCGTCCACTTATATCGTATTCTGCTTGCTAGAGCTACGGCAGTAGTAAAAACAGCCATTTTCAGCTACCTCTGCCATAAGCAATATGCAGGTCGTGTGTATAAGCTCTAAGATAACTACTGTACGGCAAAGATCAAAATAAGAAGAAGATATATTTGAAACCCGAAACACGTGTCTACTATTTTTATTTAAAGAAGCTATGCACAAAATTTCATAAGTATATCATAAAAAATCACAAAGTTATAAGTTTTTTTATGCTACCTAGTTGTTCACACAAACACATGGTCACCGGGGCATCCGGACGACTGAGGGGTTGTTTTGCTCTCGCACTCAGCTGTTCGCTGGTGTTTACTGCCCGTTATGACCTGCCATGACCTGAGTTGTACTTAGTGTAGGTGGTGTCCAACTTGTGGCCTTCTTGAAATACTTTTAAAAAGAAATATAACATGGTGTAAAAATATTGGATTCGATTCAGATACTGATTCTAAACAAACTATATTCATGTTACTCACTCATTGACTCATCAACGCCCAGCCCAAACTCTTGGACCTAGAATGCTGAAATTTTAGGCAGAGGTTTATTTTATAATGCATTCAAATTATAACAAAAGCATTTCCAAAATTGACCCCCTACAGGGACGAAACGGCCGACCAAAGTTTGTATTGAGAAACTTAATTTCACAGAGGTGAAGCCACGGACATAAACTATAGTTGCTTATAAGAATTTCATATGACTCTGTATATCTACTTTAGGTTTCAAAAAGACGTTTCTGTTCCTTGTAAATCAAATATCCGTGCTGCAATTGAATCCCTCAGGACCAGAACGTCTAGTAACAATCTACCAAAATTGGATTTCTGAATATTTGCATAGTGCAACAACAATGTATAATAAGTTCCTTTATAAAGTCAAAGTTGACGGAAAATGGTCTCTATGCTGCAAAATGAACATCTGAAAACTCAATCAGGAGAGACTGTGGACGTGTTCGAACCACTTGAAATGTGGATTGCACCTCATTTCTTGGTTCTTGTTCAACATGCACACATAGGTATATATGTACAAACAGCGTAATTGAGGCAAGGAAATTTTACGGAAAAATATGACTGTATTGTCTCGAATAGTTTGTGAAACGTGAAGGATGCTGAGAAAATAAAGTCTTCACACAGTAGTTAATATACACGGCTAACTTTTGATCGTTTTAATTGAGTGCAATGACCTGTAGGTAGTTAGTACGCAACGACCGACCACTACCCACAGGTCATTGGACTCGCTCAGCTGTTATTTAATTAAAAAATAATAATTTCGTACATATGTTTTAGGTTATTCAAGTTTTAGAAAAAAAAGTACTTTATTTTTAATTTCATTTATACAAATCGATAGTGTTTCATGTACCGAATCAACCCTCCACGGGACTAAAACGATCAAAATTTAACGGTGTATAGTCCAATTCCCGCCCGGAACAAATATTTGTAGTGTCTACAGATAGGTTTTTCAGGTGTGAGTGTCTTATTTATATCAGCTTACACGTTCATGAACGCACCGTGATACAGAAGTTGTAATAATAATAAATACTTTATTTGAGACTCTGGTGTCGATTTTGATAGCAAAAATTTTCTTATAGACTTGTGTTAGTAATACTTAAAACTACACACAACAAAATTTATAAAAAGAAAGTAAACTCAACAGTCACTATTAGTTATGCCTAGTGTGAGTAATTTCAAAACCTTTAGTCACATAATGTCCACTATATCCAATTGTCCACTATATCAAAATGTCCACTATATCAAAATGTCCACTGTATCAAAATTTCCACTGTATCAAAATATGTAATAGAACTTATAAATGAAAAAAATATATTTATGAGAACATTACAAATGAGATACTAGTAAAACACCGTGTGCTTAAGACAGTCACCAAATTACTTACTAAAATATTACGTAATATTTTAAGGGTTCTCCATTAAATGCCCAATGCTAGTAGGCTAGCCAATGGCCGCTACTAAACATTCACAGGCTTGGCATGCAGATTGATGATCGCACACGACACTCAATACGTGTATTATTAGAAACACATAAATAACACCATGCCATCGATCCACACGATGCTCTCTTACAAAAGAGGACGCCACACGAAACGGAACAGGAAAGCCGAAAACAAAATGAATGGAGATTTTCCTTTGCTTTCTCTAACCCCATCATTAATTCAGACTCACGCTAACAAATATGTTTTAGGAATACAAGGTTTTTCATTAGGCGCGCTCGAACTTTGTAAGTAAAACAAACAGTTTAAGTGATATTGCCATTATGGTTTTGTATAGTATAATTTTGGGGCAACGCCACCGCAACAATAATTTATTTTACGGACACTGTTTTTTTTACAAATTATTTCATCAACTTGACATAAACAAAACTAACAATGGCCTTAAAAGTTAGCAACGACTGTAAAACTATGCGTACCTAGCCTGTATTTTGGAGATACTAACATTACACAGAATTCATAATTTGATAAAACATCGTTAAAATTAAAAGATACAAAAAATAAAAATGAAGAATCAAAGATTTTGGTAAAATTGGATAATGCAAAAAGGTATGAAGTTTAAATGTAGGTGTGTGTAATATTCGGGTGTGTATAGATAGGAGTTAACTTGGGCATCTCCACTATAATCTAGCCTACTAAGGGAATAATTTTGGACGACATATTCGCAAAAATAGGTCCAATTTCTTGAAGAATGCAGATTGAACTTGCATTCAAACATAGACATGTTTTGTAGGAATAGTCTAGAGTTTTCACGTAGCCGCACGTAATAATTGAGTGGCGTTAAATCCCATAATCTCGATAGACAGTGAATGAAGGTACAAAGGAACTGAATGTAGCGTAAGGAACGGTTTACGAACAGTTGAAACAGAATACTGATTTTAAATCTTTATCTTAACCATTTCAATGCGTTAATGAATGTTAAGTATATCGTTTCATGGTTAAATGTGAAGACCAAATAAGCGTACAACTCATTAAAATTCACAACTATTACCTAACTAAGATAACCGCTATACGCTGTCGAAATTCGAGCGTAAGTATTGAAAATTTCAACGATAAGACCGCCATTGTACCCATAGATTTAAGTTTAGTATTGATTAAGTAACTTTCTTGGTGTACAATAAAGTTATATTCTATTCTATTCTATTCTATCACCGATCCCATTGCTGACGGAAACGTGCGAAGAAATCCTCTCGTTTTAAATTAAACTAAGTGCATAAATACTATATCGCTTTATAAAACTTCATCTGTAGAAGAACGACCGCCATTTTCACAACTTTCTACACTTCGATTTATTGCCCGTGGAGGCGGTGGCAACTTGACACTACTTCTCAGGGTAGTCAGTTAGAAAACACCGGCCTCATCTAGTGTAAAATGACAAAAAAAAAATTGACGTGTAAAAGTGTTTTTACAACCTACTTACAAAATATATATCATTTATTATTTGACATGGATCGTAGGAAAAATCTTGACAATCCAATTCGCATTCGTAAAATTGGCATATCAGATGCATATACTTCTAATATCGAATCGAATCTTATATTCTAAAAATATTTGCGACGCATTTCGAAGAAGCAAAGTAATATTCGCAAGTAATATTCGCTTCGAAAGCCCCAGTGTTCGATTTCGAGAAGGAGAAAAGTTTAATTGGTTTATTATCAGAAATAATCCGTCTATATCACCAAGTATAAGCTGCGTTCGACACGTGAAGATAGGTTGCCCCAGTGGGAATTCACTCTATGTTCGATAAATTGCGGATATACACGAATGTAGGTCAGGATCTAATAGACGGCCTACGCCTTCTGAATATAAATACGTAGTGTTAATTTCTGTCAACTAAACCTAAGCCGTATATGTTTCTTGAAAAATAATCGAGTCTACTTATTGTGAAAAAGATTTTGAAAGGTGACCTTATAGCCTAATTTCTTCTATAATCGTCATAAAGTCAATCAATCATAGGCCTTTGGGGTAAACTGAACTATTATATATTAACTATGAACTATTATATATTATTGATAAAGAACAGATATAAACAAATATAATTCTCACAATGCGTCGCGACAAGTTCCTTAAGGCCAGGTTCTACTCATTTTGAACTTTTTTATTTATACCTCTTGAAATCCAAAAATATAGAAGAGAACATCGTGAAAATTTATTTTATTAAAATTGACTATGCGCGCCTGGCAAAAATGAAAACATGATAATATATAAATTAGTTGGCTATTTAAAAAAATCGCCAATCTGACCCGACCATTTGCGATTTCAAACGTTTTTATCTACGAGATTACGTTAAGGAAATGTTTGAAAGTTACAAAAAAAAATAAAGCTTTGTTATTTAAAAAAACAAAAATCTTGAATAGTTATTGTTTTTTTTTTATTTAAAAATAAAACCGCTGTTTTGGGGTCGCGAAGTCGATGTAGTCCCGAGCGGAGTTCATACAAAAAAAACAATGACTACAACCGGCCTTTAACATTTTCATCATCATTTCAGCCGAAAGTCGTCCAGTACTAAACATAGGCCTCCCACAAGTGTCACCACAACGATCGATGCTGTGCGTCTCGTATCCATCGTAGTCCCGCGACCCTCACCATCAATGAGGGCCCACATTGTGCAAGACCTCCCAATGCGGTATCTTCCGCTACATGGCCGCTACTCCAGGACTTTTCAGCCCCATCGACCTACTGCTCTTCAATCAATGTACACAACTCACTGCCACCTAAATAGCTGCCCTTGATGATTGAATTATATTAATAAATTTAACTAATATTTCCTATACTTAAGGTTTATTTGGACCAGTGTTGGCCGAGTGGTATCGGCCCGAGTTGTAGGTCGCGTGTTCTAACACAGCCAGGCGCATTACTTTATGTAGGTAATTTATTTAATTACCACTGCTCTTAAAACGGTGAAGGAAAACATCGTGAGGAAACCGGCATGTCCTAGAACCTAAAATTTGAAAACATGTGACATCCATCCGGGCCCAGTGTGAGTTACCGATAAGGCTGATACTATGCTATGTTACTATATTTAAGTATAGAAACATTTTGAATGATCTTTGCTACGCAGAGTAGGTGAAGATCGTGTTAAATAGCGGACATGGTAAGAGAGTTCTCTGTCCAGCAATCAACCATTTTACTCTGATTATGATAGAGTGGCATCCCAGTTCAAATATGTACCAACATGACGAGTGAAAACCTATTCTTTGTCCAGTGGACGATGAACTTTATAATGCTAATACTAATAGCGACATTACATTTATTTTAATAGCTCTAATAGATTAATAATTTACATATTAATTTTTTTAATATTGACCAACGTAATCATACACCTGGCGCTCGGTCAATAAATAAAATGTCGGACGACTGAGGTCGATATGACGTTAAAAATACTGGCTAAATTGTCAAATAAACTGCTCACACGGCTCAATATTTTGTTATTAAATCGAAAACCCATTTTTTTGAAAACTTTTGGCACATGTATCACTAATTAATCGGCTTCCAAAACCAGAATTTATTTCAAAATTATGGCCATAATATAAGAGCATATTGCTGTATCGTAACTTAATATCCAGGAAGAAGATGAAGCACCCTGGCTACATAAACAGTAAAAAGCCTGTCAAGCGTGGGTTGGACTCACACACGAAAGGTTCCATATCGTCAAAATTTTATTTTATTTTAATTATGTATTGATTGCTGTACCGTAACTTAATATTCAGGAAGAAGATGAAGCACCCTCGCTACACAAACAGTAAAAAGCCTGACAAGCGTGGGTTGGACTCACTCACGAAAGGTTCCATATCGTCAAAATTTTATTTTAATTGTGTATTGATTGCTTTATCGTGACTTAATATCCATGATGAAGATGAAGCACCCTGGCTACATAAACAGTAAAAAACCTGACAAGCGTGGGTTGGACTCACGCACAAAGGGTTCCATAACATCAGAATTTTATTTTATTATAATTATTTATTGTTTTAGCAGTAGAAACACACACTGTACTGTACGATAACTTCAACTGTTTACTTATTACGGTCCATTAACTGTACACCATTAGACACAGTACGCTGAATAAAAAGACGGACGGACGTACAACGGAGGCTTAGTGCTTAATGGATTTCCGTTGGATCCCTTCGTATATGGAACCCTAAAAGAGAGGTTTAGTACATTATTGTCAAAATAACTCACCGACATGCATATTTTTAGGGTTATGTACCTCAATGGGAAAAATCGGAATCCTTATAGGATCAATATAATATAGAAAACTTATTTAGTTTTACCTAATCGTAGTCCTGCAATGTTATAATCACTAGACTATATGTCAATTGTTTATCGACAGGATTTACACCAGGTAAAACAATCACGCCAATATTATAAACGCGACAGTTTGGGAAAAGTGTGTATATTTGTTACTTCTTCACACTGATATCCCTTCATGAATGAAATTTGGCACACGGGATGCCTTACTATAGATTCTTTTTATCTCGGCATCACGATTCCTTCGGGATAATTTTTCACTTTCTTGCCGGCGAAGTCACTGGCAGTATCTAGTAACAATAACCCTCCTTTGGCTTTGCCGTAGTCAGGTAAAAAAAAAAAATTGTAATTATCATAGTAGATATTATAGGGTGACTGGTAATTAGTGAACGATACTTAAACACGTGATTGTAGTCATGATAACCAGTTTTTACTAAAGAACCAAGCCTGAAATCGCGAAAAAAAATCTGCATTTATGTTCGCCTAACTAGTTAAAATGTACTGAACTTGGCAGATTTTTTTCGCTATTTCAGATTTGGTCCCATAGTAAAAGTTGCTTGTTATCATCACTACAATAACGTGTTTAAGTATCGTTCACTAATTACCAGTCACCGTATATAGCCTAAGAGAGAAACTAAGAAAACTATATACGATGTAATAGCGAAGTTTTTAATCGAACATATACAAAGGATTCATTAATCATCTTCCCAACATCTCAGGATTCGCAGATGGTACGTGTTATTAAAACAAAGCTGTTAGTACGATTGTCTAAGCAGGGAGCCGTCTCACTGAAACAACTGACGCTCACAAAACAGAACACTTGCTCATAGAATGATTTATTAGAAGCATAGAAGGCAAATTGAATTACCTTTTATGAAGAATAATATACCTTTTTTTTTTAGGTACGGTACTTTAGTAGGTAACGCGGTTTCACGCGCACAAAAGTAGAAAAATATATAGCCTATGTTACTCAGTGATAAGGTAGCATTCTATTGGTGAAAGGATTTTTAAAATTGGTCCAGTAGTTCTTGAGTTTAGTCATTACAAACAAAAATACAATTCTATTCCCTTTATAACATTAGTATACCATAGATAAGGTTTACGGATGACCGAATAATATCCTATCTATGATATTGCTGTTTTTTTTTTTTATAAAGCGGGTTACTTTGAACGCATCTTCGAATTGATTTGGAATAAAAGTTCAAACGTTATTCTTTTTTCGAAATTAGTTATTTATTGGTTTCTTAAAATTGTGTTTTGTATTTGCTGTAATATCGCAATAATTATAACCGCTAAATCTAATAAAAATAGTGTTCTTTTTTTGATTTTTATTTTAAGATTTCTAACGTAGAAACTATACATTTCAAAGGGCAAGCAACATGACTTTCTCCTAACGAACTTTGTATTCTTGGTTGAATAGCTACCGTTTTGTAAAATTTTCCACGTGAAAGCGATTGAAATAAAAATACACATCAATGGAATTTGTATTTTTGTCTCTCGTTATTAAAAATATCTATACGTATAATATCGTTTTTTAAAAACATTTCAGTGCTAATACACAGTCATACGTCGAGTCAATTTCTTTGTTGGCTAGTGTACCTTACCTATATGGTCTCTATTATTATCATATTATCAATATGAACTTATTACTTACATACAACAGCTAGTGTATATTCGATAGTTTATCGGAGGGGTTAGAAATCAAAATAAAAGTTTATAAGTTTATTTTTAGGGATCCGTACCTACCTCAAAAGGAAAAAAAACGGAGACCTTAAAAATTTACGAAATAATTTAATTTAAAATAGTTACGTAACAAAAAAAAAACTTTTTTCGGTTCGGAAAAATCTTCAAGACTCGATTCGAGAATTATTTTTATACATTAGTTTGTACGGTACCCTCAATGTGCGAGTCCGACTCACACTTGCCCAGTTTTTCTTTTTACTTGAAAATCATCAAATGAGTTTTCCCGCTCTGGAGCGAGATAGCGTGTCAAATTTTCACTGACTAAAACCCTCCTGTACCTTTCAGTTGCCTTTTCTAGGGCTACGGAAAAATATCATAGGTGAGGTGGAAATGTGTCTATCAAGCTTATGCTCTTAGATTAGGTGTTGATCTTCTTCAAGGAAAGTGATTAATATTAGTTGTATACAATACCGTCGCGTCGCTCTGAAGTAAAAATATCGTAATATCTTTCACAAAATTTGACAGGAGAAAGAAATTACTGTTTCCAAAAAATGTATGGAAAGGATTGGCATAATTTACTTTGTAAAATTTTCAATACAATCTATGGCCTTTTTACTAAAACTTGCGAGATTGTTCAGTCCAAAACATGTATCATAGCATAGCACAGCATAATCAGCTGTATAATGTTCCCACTGCTGCGACTCAGGCTACCTCTTTACGAGAGGGAATGGGCCGTAATCCATCACGCGGGCCCATTGCGGCGTGGTGGATGTCACATGTATTCGAATTTTTAGTTCTAAGACATGCCGGTTTCCTCACGATATTATGTTGTGTTGTGTTATATTTATTCTACTATATGTATGTATATATTTATGATAGTATATCTTTATATTGTGTATTTTAACTTTGTTTATACTTTTCTTTTTTCCTACACATGGTGCCTTCATCTCTTTATTTTCCAACTCTCCTTTCGCAGGTATGCTGGAAGAAATTTCTGTAGAAATATGCATCGCCTTTGTACTTATTCTTTTTGTTTCCTTCTTCTTTTCTTCACCGTAATATGTGTGTACATAAAATGTTAAATAAATAAATATTTTCTTACAACGATTTTGAGAGCAGTGCAAACTAATGCGCCTGGCTGGGTTTGAACCCGTGACTCGTAAGTCTAGGTACCAATGGGCTACAATTGCTCTCAGATACATGAATATATTCTTATATTCATGTATTGATTGATATATTATACGTATATTCCAAGAAAATGGATTTTACGAGTGTTTGATTGCCGAGCAACGATATTAAGGTACCTACTCCCAGATACGCCTACTTAAAATGTACTAATAATGCATCCACTCGATATATCGTGAGGACGCATTATTTTAATCTACATAACTCTTAGCTTGGCTTACATAAATTATACTTATACATAGATTATACTTATACTTTTACATACGTAAAGTTTGTGTGTCCTCAACAAGTGAAGACTTATAGGGGCTACTGTCCACGGCCGCCTAGCTTCATAGATGGTATTCGTCAACGATAAGACGGCAAAACGCAGATACAGTTTCATAGTTTATGAAACTGTACTTCTTGTAACTGAACCGAAGTTTCACGCAGGCGTACACCAAGTGTATGATGACGAATACGCGTCTGTAAAGCGACGCGTCTATGGACAGTAACCCTTACTTTTATTCATAATGTAAAATGTTTTTAGTTCATCACACTAATATCAAAATGCAGTAGTTTGTAAGTGTGTATGTTTGTTACTTCTTCACGCTTGAACGGCTGAACGGATTGCTATGAAACTTGGTACACGGGCAGGCCGTCTCCTGGAATAGCACTTAGACTTTATATCCCGATAGTTGTTCCATTGGGATACATTTCTGATATCAGGTGGGCGAAGTTACTGGCATTAGCTGCTTTATAAAATATAGGAGTACTTTCCCGATAATTCTGCCGCACTAATTAAAAACACAGTAAGGAAGTATTTTTGGAAAATTGAGTTACTCATAAATTTCCTCGTAATGAGCTCTGTGTAGTTATTTTATCCTAAAAAAAAACTACTGTAGGGACACAATGAAAGATATGAAATATGATCAGCAGGCAGAAGCAGCAGGCAGACGCAGCAGGCAGCAGCAGATAATTTATACATGTGAGCTGCAAGTGCAGTGATATAATTAAGAAATTGTGTATCATGTGTTTTCATAATTATGAGTATACCTTTAGTTTAAAAGTATTTTTGTATACATTTAGTTAATAATACTTTTCGTTTTAAGGGGGGGAATATAATCGCATGACGTATGCAAGATGTATGCATGCATGCATGTACGTATGTATGCATGTTTAAATAGAGACGGCTGCGTCCGTCTATTAAGTAAAACAGTCGTGAATATATGGACCTAACAGAACCACGTATTTATGTTTACTCTTCCCAACCTATACAGCGATATTCCCTAAAACTACTAATAACCTCCTTACTGCACTTTTAATTAGAGCGGCAGAATTTTGCTAGAACATTTTCTATACAAAATTTGTTAATCGGCAACGCAATTAGGATGACAATATTATATTTCAAAGCATATTCACTTCAAGAAGGTACAGAAAAGACATAGTTTATATCGCGTACATCGAAAGACTGCAACAAATTGTTCCAGTCTTGCGATGTACGCGTGTGCCTGCTGCAGTCTTCCAGTCTGATTATAATTTAGGTCTCTTCAAGGCTAGAATGAATAGGCTCTTAATACATTAGTGCGCTTCAGCATCAGCGATAACATCATTGCTTACCAGCAGACGGAATCGCAGTTAAGCACTAGTTTACGTCAAATAATAAATCTATATTTCCCTAAAATAATTTTGATGAGTAAGTCTTTTGGTCTTTTGTCATCCATTGGGGAACAATTTCATATGTAGCTTGAATTTTTCTGTTGCTATTAATAAACAGCTTCATCGTAAATGCAAGTTCCTTTATTATTTTATTTGTTTATGAATGGAAACAGTCAAATTGCTACAGATATTTGGCCTTGAATATATTTATTTACACAGCTAGGTTTATTTATAGTTTGATCGTAATTATTAAGTAAACAAAATATCTCTTGAAATATACATACCTACATTAAGTAGTGAATATTTACGGCATTAAGTCCGCCTTTGTACACTAGTGCATAAAGATTTTTAAATAAATAAATAAATAAATTTATTCAATAAATAACTGTACTTCCAGATGTCGAAGTGCAAAAAAGATTATGACCCTAATATCTTTTAATATTAAAGGCAACTTTCACAAAGTTTTGACAACCTCCCGATTTAAATATTGACTTAGGGCCGATTTTTCAATCATCAGTTAGCTTCTATCTGAGGAATAAATATTGTGGTTTGACATATTTTCTATACAAAACGTCAAACATATTCTTCAGATAAAATTTATCTGGCGATTGAAAAATCGGCCCTTAAACTAGTTTAAAGTTCTAAACCACTGAAGTCAGAAGTTCCCTTGATTAATTTTATTTATAGAATAAATAGACTTATTACATTAGACCTGTTTTCACCAAAGATATGGATAGAGCTTGAATTCCTTTACATTTTATGATTGAATATTGGGTGTCCGCAACTTCATTCGCGTCAGCTCGTAAAACAAAACGATCACATTTCCATTAGGCCACAAATTCATGAAGTTTTTGCGCGGAACCCTAATTCTTTTTCTACAATAGAAAGTGACATACGTTACTCCTTAACATTAGCTATCTACCAGTAGAAATCCAGTCAAAATCGTTCCAGTCATTTTGGAGATTAGCCGAAACATACAGATAGACTGAAACACCGATATTGGAATACAGCTGGACAATTTTTTATTAATTGTATTTTTGTTGTAGGTGTCGAATATAATTTCACATGTCGTGTTTAAAAAAAAAAGTTATTTTGATATTACAAAAAAAAACTTAAAATAAAGTACTTTTTTCTAAAACTCGATTTAATATACGCATGTACGAAATTAATTTCTGTAAAGTAAACGAGTCAATGACCTTATAGGTAGTTGTCGGTCGTTGCGTACTAACTACCTACTGAAATTAATTTCGTACTTGCGTAAAATAATTCGAGTTTTAAGAAAGTACTTTATTTTTTAATTTTGTCTTTACAAATCGATAGTGTTTCATGTACCGAATCGACCCTCCATGGCATTAAAACGTTCACAATTTAACAGTGTATAAGTTCATATATGGATGATATTCAAGCTACGATAAATCCATTAGATACAATCACAGAGGATAATCAAATATACATGTTTCATAAACTAACTGGGCCTGTTTAAAATGCAAAATATTCAAGTGTAATTTCAGCAGAGAAGTTAAGCGTCCATGTTGATTTTACTAATTGTTAGAATAACATGCGCCGGCTGGATTTCTCGCTTAAAACCATTGGAGTCGAGTTCCTTGTCGTTTTAGTAAGTCTATCCGGTTGGTTAACTTCGATTATAGTTATTCGTATCTTTAGTTTATATTTTATTTTTAATCTATATATATAAAAGCGTAATACCACTTTCTAAGAGCACGACAGCGAGAGCGCGCGTACCCGGCACCTGTCTATGGTTCACTACTTATTTAATAATATATGCACTATTCTTTTTAAATATTTATTTAACACTTTCACGACACACATTATCATAATTTTACGCTTATTATCAATGTTTTCTTTACGTTTATTATTATGTTTCAATATCTAGTTTATTTAAGCTCCGTGAGTGTGAACGTGGCATCACCGCAGGTCTTAGCAAAATACCAGCGCTGCGTTATTTTACGTTCTTAAATATCGCAGCATATGCTTAGTTAGGCGCCTTTTTGGCCTTGCACAGATTCTCTATTTTTTATTTTATTGTATGTGTGAGGTACGAATAATAGCTTTTCTTTCTTTCTTTATTTCATGGATTAATCAATCTCAAAAACTATAACTCCTACTAACTCATTTGTCAAATAGGTTCCTTGTAGGGTGTAGACGTCCGCTAAGAACGTATTTTATGAAACTCCACCCCCAAGGGCGGGATTCGTCATTGGATGATTTTTACCTACCACAAAAAAAAAAAAAAAAAAAAAAAAAAAACCCCTGAGGGGGTAAACCGACTTCCATGCGGGCGAAGCCGCTGGCAGAGGCTAGTAATGTATAAAAGGACTAACTGACTGATATATCAACGCATAGCTGAAACTACTAGGTCTCGGAATGTGAAATTTAATTTATTATTTATTTATTTATTTAATTTATTGATTTTTTATTTATTTATTTAATTTTTTTTTTGAAGCAATAGTATTCGTCGCTACTCGATATCGACGCCGTAAATATTTTGTATGGCAAATTTTGGTTCTGCAAGTGACCGCTAGAGGCGCTGCAAAATTTGCCATACAAAATATTTACGGCGTCGATATCGAGTAGCGACGAATACTATTGCTTAAAACTCATGGTAGAGGTACTGTACAAACTTGCCTATTAAAACAGTTCAATTCCCGAATTGAGTTACGAAGATTTTCCCGAATCACAAAATTTTCTTTTTTTTGTGACGTAATTACAAATTTACAGTTTTTTCCTGTACTTGTGCTATAATACCTTTCTTTCAGGCAAAATTTCAGGGTTCTAGATCAACGGAAAGTGCCCTATGAATTTTGGTTCCCTCGAGAGTGTAAAAATATACGAGTACTTTTTTTGCGATATAAACGGCTGAATCTTTTTTTACATTAACTTAGAAGTTTAATTTTTACACAGTTCCAAGACCTGAGTATATGGTTTTTTCAACTCAATACATCCATGCCTTATCGAGATAAAGGGTCTTGATAGACACACATACTGACAAGAAAGTGATCCTATTAGGGTTTTTTTTTTATGGTAGGTAAAATCATCCAATGATAAAGCTCGCCCTTGGGCGGGGCGGGAAATAGTGTCAGACTCTCACTGACTAAAGACCTTTTTCGAATTTTCCTTTTGAGTTACGGAATCCTGAAAAGTGCATAATGTCTAGACTTTGGAACGGTTGACGGAACATTTTCGTAGTGTTTGTCAGTCGTTATTACGCACTAAATTTTCAGCATTCAAGGCCCTCTTATCCCAAACCACGAAGCTGTATGCATATTGCATAGTTCTGTGCATAGTTCTCATTAGATAACTATGCTACCTACTGTATAAAGTTACACAATTCCATTAATTGTCTCATTGATTACAACTTACAATGATTATTATATTAACTTCCTCATAATCCGGCGCATTATTTGTTATGATAACCTATTCCTATCAGATGGCTCTAAACTCTAACCTAGTCAATGTATGTTTAGAGTCTCAAGACGCAGAATGACATCATCATCATCATCTTGCCTTGTTCCATGTTACTTCGGCCCAAGAAGTATCACTAGACGTACCACGTTACTCCACTGGTACATGGACATCCCACCCATACGCACAAAAGCGTTTTGGAAGCACATTTATTGAGCGTACAGCTAAAGTGTGGACATCTCTGCCAAGAGTCTGTCTCTAAGTCAAGATAGATAGGTAGAGTAGATTCCTTCTAAGTTCTAGGCCAGCATGCTCCATCATCATACCATCAGGTGAGATAGTGGCCAAACAATCTTTCATCCAAAATCTGCAGAAGCTCACGAAAAACGACTTCATCAGCAAGTGTATGTAGGCAATCCAGCTTCTCGACCACACAAAGGACATCACCCACGGTCCATACATTTTTGGTCCAAATTTAAAAGTGCCGGCCAAAGAAAAAATATACAATATTCTGTTAGAACTCGTTCTTACGAACATTTTTTATTATGGCAACAATGCTGTGGTAGCATTAGCCTCGGTATTATTTAAGTTCAAAAATGATTAGTTTTCAAAGAAAAACTTTCTCAAAAAATGAAATATCCCATACATGACAATAGTTTAAAAAAAATGCAACAAAAAAAAAACAGCCAGTCTGTAGTTGTGTCTTTATTGCGCTATTTTTTTTTTTGTATTTGTTGAGATTTTCGAAGAATAAAAATATCGGTATATGTAATGCTCAATGCTTTAATTGTTTAGAACAGTCAAGCCATATATTTATCTTTTAGAACCACAGTAATATTTTCTAAGCCCAAAAACATAATAAAAAATAATAAAAATAAAAAGCATAATTATGACGGTGAATTTCGAAAATGAGTGGACGGTCAATATCAGAAGGCGGGGTTGCAGTGTCTCATAGCAGTGTTAAAGAAACGCTTGGAAAGCGTTTCATGAAATGCTGGATGATAGGGATTTTATGATCTCCCCTGAAAATTCCCTTTTGTGATCAAAAAGAACTCTCATTTCAGACATGATAGGCTTCGCGGATTTTTAGGAATCGCTTTTGAAGTATTTGCCATATATGGAGATGGTGAGGCTTTGCATCTGCGAAGACAGAGTAAGCGTATTAAAAATGCGACCATACCTACGGGTTGGCAGAATTTAGTGGAGCCTGCTTTGTGCGAAAGCGGCACGCGTACGTTCAAGTTTGCTTTATGTACTCAGCTAAGGTCAAATGCTGATCTAGGATCACACCGAGCTTGCTTCTCCCAAGGTATCGGATTGGTATAGGTACGTTGTGATCAGAGGGAGACCCATGAAGAACCCTTGAAGAACTCCTGCTCGTATGGGTGGATATCTCCCCACTATCGCATAGAGGGAGCGCTACCATCTGGTAGTCAATTAAATAGTGGAAGGTACAATTCAAACAAAAAGTTTCGCAAGATGAGTACTAGACAATCTGGCACACCGAGTTGATATAGCTTAAATGATAAACCATTATGTTACACTTTGTCAAAAGCTTTCGTTGAGTCAAAAAACTAGACGTCCATCATCGCGTTATGCTGGAAACCATTGCATGGGTGTTCGACGATTCGCTTCACTTGTTCGATTCGGAAACCACCGTTGGGAATAACACTCATGACTTCAGCATAATCTCTGCGCCGCTTTAGATTTTATCGGGGACATTGAATGGACTGATGAAAATGTAGCTGGAGGTGTCAAACTTGACTTGGACTTGCATGGTTTAGGAATACCGATATTAGTGTCCTTTTTCCACGCTTGGGGGAACATGTTATTCCTTAATGTACCATTGAAGATGACGGTCATTAGTATTATGAGTTGGGATGGGAAGAGTTTAAACACCTTGTTTATGACACCGTCAGAGCCGAGGTCTTTTCGGGGCTGGAGCTTTTTGATGATATTCCCCACCTCCTCTGAGATAAAGGGGAACAAACTATCATTAGGATCTTCGATGAGTTCGAGAGAAGCTCTGCGTTCAACTTTAGCGTGTCTCATATCAAGATGAGTTTTGTCTATTGGTTGAGGGCATTTATTTGTTTTCTCGTTGTATTTCGCTTTGTCAGTGTTATCGAAAGCGATACTCTTATCGGGGCGAATAAGAACAGACATAGAAGCCTCTACTTTCTGTGAAGGTGCTAGAAGGCGAGGTGAATGTGTTCTTGCTCACATTTCATCCAGCACGCGGCACGCTGCTCTGTTGCTTGAGCTTTGTTTACTTTGCCGGGAGTTGCATTCTTTTCGGTTTTCAGACCACATACATTGCCCAGAAGTTTCCAGCGATGGTCATCAGTCACTGTGATCTCCCCTGAAAAGTCATTCAGGACGGATCGTATGTGGTCCATAAGTGAATCGAACGCTGCTGTCGTGTCAGCGACTGAGACTCAAGAAATCGGGGATGGAATCTAACTGATTCAATATGGTACTCGTAGATTTTGGTCTTCCCGTCCACGATCAATTGGGACAGGAGTGATACAATATCACACACCTTGCATTAGGTACCTACTAAAGTAACAGATAAGATATTCGAGGTGGGGCGAGCGTTCAGTGGTTAGGGGAGGACGTGTGGTGGTAAACGGCAGCTACCTGGAAGTTTCTATTCAAACTCTAACTCTTTGTTTTTACAATTCATGACACCGAAAATGTACAGAAACTGATTTTTTAAAACTTAAATAAAACCCAGGGCAATGGTCCTACAGTTTTGGTGCGATAATAAAAAATGCTCACGGGGTCAAACTCTAACAGATTGCCATATTTTTTTTTCTTGGCCGGCGCTTTTGAATTTGGACCAAAATAAATGATCTCCTTTAGTAAGAAGACTAAAAAGAACAAAACCGTACGAGTCAATTGTAGTGATTTTTTGTCAGTGAGAAAGTCATCCAATGACATCTCCCGTCCTTGGGCGGGGCGGGAGATAGTGTCAGACTTTTACTGACTAAAAAACCACTCCTGTTCCTTCGTTGCCTTTCATACCGGGACCGAACCTTCCTTTTAGAAATTGATCCTTAGCCCCAGAGTATTTAGTGATAGTTTATAGTGTAATGTGGCACAATTTCCACCTAATAAACATAAAAACGGAGTGTATTCGCCATATTCGCCGAGACAATAAGAAAAGTGGAATTGGACACATTCTTACTAAAGATTATTTATTAGTTTAAGATATAATTAAATTACATATTAATCTAATTCTAATAAAAGTTAGGATCCATCCTTTGGACACTAATTTTAACTCTAGGATCTGGAAAAAAACCACTGACACTGTGTATGTCTCGCAGCTGCGCCAAATAGGTCCATTTTAGCAAAAATGCCAGACATCTATCTACGTTGCAGTTTATTTATTTATTAGTGTTCTATTTTCACTTGGGTGGAGCCACTAGGAAAAGCTTCATCCTCTCCCTTACCTTTGCTCAACTTTTTTTTATGGTAGGTAAAATCATCAAATGACAAATCCCGCCCTTGGGTGGAGCGGGAGATATTGTCGTACCAGGCGGCGGTCGAACTAGCGACGCGCGGGGTTGCGACAGTCGTGGAGAGGATCGAGCAGTTGGGACTCGAGGTGGCACTGCACAAATCCGAGACCGTGTGTTTTCACGGCCCTCGGAGTGCGCCACCTCCGGGTTCCCAATTAACGGTAGGAGGAGTTCACCTTTGCTCAACTAGCTTGGGGTTGGTTTCCAGTTTAATCAGAGGCAACTGTATACCCGTATTTTACATGGAGCGACTGCCTATCCGACCACCACAATGCAACACGATACTCCTTGGACTAATGGTCAGACTTTCTGGAATCTGACTACCTGTAACGACTGTCAAAAACCTACGAATGACAGCCAAGACCAACGGTTTTACCTGCTTTCAGAGGGGTGCCAGTAATGTCCTAAATAAACTTAGACACATTTCACATTAGTGTAGTACGCAGGAAATAAGTTGAACTATTTGCTATGGTTACGCGCCGCCCCTTTTTTCGATTGAGACCCGAAAATCGGTTATAATCCTCGTCACACAAGTTGAACCATCATGACGGTCGACCTTGCAGTAGCCGATTTTCGGGTATCCAACCATAGAAAATGGTTGAACTTATTTGACGCGTACTATACTTGCCCAGTTTCGAAATCGCAACCTCATGCCGTACGACTGGGCCCTCACGACACACTAAAACCAGCTTACTTCCAATATATCATACCAGAATCCAATTAAAGTTCAAATAAACGCTTACAACTTGACGTTGCTATTTTTATTTCCCACCATGCACTTACGAGTGCGGTCATAAGCGGCGATACTTAAGTACTACGTCCGGCGCTCCCTTGGCATAAGCCCAACTACCATTTTTACTGGAGAAAGCTATTCTTGTACACCTCGTGCCGACTATTTATTTATTTCGACTTTATATAAAAGTAAGTTAGTACCGAATTATTCAAGGTTATCTAAGACGGAACTGCATCGCTTCTTTCTATTAAATTTTGGTTTTTTATTATTGCACTAGCAATAATCCCGCGAGTTCGTTCACGTGAATCTCGAACTTTCTCTTACACAGATTTTAACACAAAAACAGATTTTGATACCTAAATTCGAGGAAGAATGGAAAACTAAACTACCAGAATGTATGAAAAAGCGATGGGCAAAGGGAATTACGTGAAAGTGTCCCCACCCACCAATATGTTTTGAGAATGCATTTTGCCAATTATTTTTGTAAAATCGTAAAGAGTTCGCCGAGCCGCGTTCAAAAATATATGACAGTACTATGCTATGAATACATTTAAGGTCTAAAACACATGGTTTATGTAAGGGTAGGTTAACATAAAAAAAAACCCATACTTTTGAAAGATGTCGCCATAGTAAAAAATTCTCGCCTTGTTAAGACTTTTTAATTGAAATACATTTCAAAGCTGTTGGTCGATGTAAGTTGGGGGAGACCTTTTGCCCATAGTTCTTTTGTATGACTGCGTGTGGTATATGTATTTTTTAATAAATATATACTATTTAAATAGGCACGGGACCTTTCGTTGTGGCGATCCTTGGTGGATCAAGACGTCCACAGTTTGATATAGGCCTACCCAGCTTTAGACGTCTTGATGATTAAGATTCAATTTGGGCCTTTGTTATCTTCTTTCCTACTATCCACCATGTTTACATACTTCCTCGTCTACTTGGTTCCATTAATGTACAATTAAGCTATTTAAATACCCAGGTGTGAAACTGGACAGCCTCAGGGGAAACCAAATGGCTGTCACGTCACTGATAATGAATTCGGTCGAACAGACATCACGACACCGCAACTTTCCACGTCTCCAGAGTCCAATGTATTTGAAACCTGTTAAAGGCGATTAATGACCGATCGTTTCTATAAAAGTCTACTTTAATTTGGCTGTGCTAATTAATTAAGCATCAAGCTAACACAAAGGGCAAGTGGAACCAGCATTATTTCATCACTAGCGTCTTCCAGTGGCTTTGCTCGTGTCAAAGTATACAATTATTCCAAGGAAACATCATCATCATCTTCCTGCCCTTGTTCCATATTACTTGGGGTCAGCGCAACACGTTCATTTTTTCCATTCTGTCCTATCACCCGCCACGCTATCACCAACTCTCTTTTCTTTCATATCATTCCTCCCACAATCCAACCATCCTTTCTTTTGCCTCCATCTCCCTATCCATCCATTCACAGGTAAACTTATATCTCTTTTAGTAACAAGCGTTTCGTCCCTGCTCTTCACATGACCATTTCAAGACAAACGATTCCCGTTTAACTTTTTATTCTTTCTTTTTTTAACTTAAAAAAACGAGTTGCACAAATTGTGCTATGGGCGCGTCGTGGTGTTGCCACTTTATATAAATGTACATATTTTTCACCTTATTCATATTTATTTAAAATTCATCTGTATTTTTTATTTCCTTCTTTTTATCCAAATCTATTTGCACACCGCACCGTTCTTCTTCTTCCGCGTCTTTATGTCGACACCGCCACCGGTCCAGGCTGAAAACCAGCGCTGTAAGCTCATTGTATTATGCATGAAGCGCTTTATGCTGAGCGTTTGGCCGTTTTGCGCGGATGTGACGCATATGTTCCTACAATAGACTTAATGCAACAAGGCATTCTCTACCAGTCAACTTTTGGGTTAAAAAAGATGACACTGTGGTAGATGTGCACGTCTTCATAATCGTAAACATTCACTATACTTCCTGCTAATTTTACTAGTACGTCTGGATGTTTATTAATTAATCACGCTGTAACCGCTAAACGGAAATTGGTTCAGCGGTTTAGGCTTCTAAATGGATGTGAATTGCAACATACGTATACGATTAGGGCTTAAAAACTTTTTATTCCATTAGTACGATTCCATGATAATACTTTCCGTGTTTTATTTAAGTGAAGCCACTGGCAAAAGCTAGTACAGAATAATTGATAATTTTCGAAATTTTTTTTTTGCACTTTGCCACTTGGACACAATTTCAAGAAGTTTTTTGGTTTTGTAAGGAACCCCGACTACCCTAATTCTTTTTTTAATGAAAGTAACCTATATCACTTCTTATAGCATGAGCTATCAAAGTCCCGTCCCATTAAGGATTAACCGAAATAAACAGATAGACCGATAAGCAAACAAAAATTTCAAAATAGTACATTTTGATACAAGAGCAGAAAGTTTGTCATTGCGACTGAGGCGGAATTCGCAACGAGCCATGGGTGTGTTATGGAGCCGATCCATAACACAGTCACCTACGGTTCGTGCGACCTTTTTCAAACGTTTAGTACGCATAACAGATGATTCAATCTCTAATCTAGAGAAACTCACCTTCATTAATGCAATCTCATTTCGAGCCAAAAATAATAAGAATTCTTAGAGAGCATTGGCAATTTCCAATTTTTTAACTTTTATTACAATGGAAAGCTTCCGTATTTATTTAAGACATGACATTTCAGACGTTAAGTTAAAGATAAATAAGAGAGGGGGAAAAACCCTCTTTGGTGGGATCTGTACCTCTACCATGAGTTTTAAGCAATAGTATTCGTCGCTACTCGATATCGACGCCGTAAATATTTTGTATGGAAAATTTTGCAGCGCCTCTAGCGGTCACTTGCAGAAGCAAAATTTGCCATACAAAATATTTACGGCGACGATATCGAGATAAGATCAATTTGTTATCCGTCTGCCTATCTGTCTGACAAGACCCTTTATATCGGGAACTCATGGGGGTATCGAGTTGAAATTAATTCCTTATACTCTAGTCTGTAGTTTCTTGAACCTATGAAAAAATCAAACTTCTAGGTTAACTAAAAAAAAAGAAACGTATATTTCAAGGGAATCAGGATTCATATGTTACTTCCCGTTGAACTAGAACACTGAGATTTGGCATGCAGCTAGGTCTCATAGCAGAAAATATAGGAAAAATCTGAAAACTATAATTTCTTTGTGACGTTACCAAATGATTTTTTTTTTTTGCGATTCGGAAATATCTTTGGGACTCGATTCAGGAATTAAATTATTTTCATAAGTAGGTTTGTACGCAACCCTCAGTGCGCGATTCCGACTCGCATTTGCCCGGATTTTTGTTTAAAAGAGTATGTTTATGAGGTGGTCGTGGGTTTTTTTTATGGTAGGTAAAATCATCCAATGACAAATCCCGCCCTTGGGTGGAACGGGAAACAGTGTCAGACTCTTACTGACTAAAAACCTACCCTGTTCCATTCATTGCCTTCGATCCAGGGCCCCGGAGTTCATTTTCACCTAACCCTTGGCCCCAGTAGGCCTCGGCCTTGCTGGGCCCCTACAGTTTACTGACAACTCCTTGAGGCGCGCGGGGACAGTGCGCGCCGTAAACGACTTGGACTCGGACCGATCTGTTACTGGACGGGGTTCTGTGAAGATTTAATGTACAACTTTAAAGATAAACCATGGAACTCTTCAACTTATAAATGATAGCAAATTGTACATTTATGTGAGACTGTCACCAAAGGCCCCAGGATAAAGGCAAGGAATGGAAAGGTAGGTTTTTAGTCAGTAAAAGTCTGACACTGTTTCCCGCCCCACCCAAGGGCGGGATTCGTCATTGGATGATTTTACCTACCACAAAAAAAAAAAAAATTGTACATAGATGAATGGGCAAAAACCGTTATGAAGCTTGTGCGTGTAGTAGGCCCATAAGAGGTAAAGTATTATTTATTGCAACATAAACTATAATAAATGTATTATTGAACCATGTTCTTTGTATTTCTCGTTATGTAACAAGCCTCGCGTTTGGCTTCCATGTCCAGTGCAAATTGTTTATGTATATAGAATGTGGGATAGTTAGATTTCATGTAATTGTTGTTTTATGTTGTTTGGTTCATATAACTTTATCGGCATGTTTTAACAACATTTGAAAACTTAATGTGAAACGAAAACAACTGCTGACGAACTGTTTTACTGTTTTGTAGAATTTGTGAATGCGCTAATGAAAGTAAGTCGAATATACTACGGTTTATTATCACTACATAGTACAAAACAAAGTCGCTTCCCGCTGTCTGTCCTTATGTATGCTTATATCTTTAAAAATACGCAACGGATTTTGTAGTGGTTTTTTTTTAATAAATTTTGTGATTCAAGAGGAAGGTTTATATGTATAATACATACATAATATATATAATATGGTAGGCGCCTAAAAAGGAACATGTTTTTAAAAAACATGAGTACAAAGTATAGATACTTAAAGTACACATAAACATACATATATAATGAATACATAATACATATATATATACACATAAATATATAAATATAAAGTAGCGAAAGAAGTTATTGAGACGATTCTGCTATTAATGAAGAAAATAACTCCGCAACTTCCGCAAATGGACTGTACATAGAAAGAAGAATGGACAAAATCAGAAGTAAGAAGGACAGAGCAGTAGGAGATTATTAGAATAACGCAGATTCTTTGCGTGTGAAGAACTTCTTTCTTTGCGATGACCTGGTCAGGGTCGCTGGAGTCCGATGGATGCGAGACGCAGAGGACCGGCCATTGTGGCGACGCTTGGGGGAGACCTATGTCCAACAGTGGACGTCTTTTGGCTGAAATGATGATGATGAAGAATTTAGAACTTATTTTTGTTTATAATAAACTAGCTTCTAACCAACGACTTCACCGAGAAAAAGTAGGTAGATCTGTACAAACGTTGGACCCTCGTTTCATCCCTTTAGGGGGTGTATTTTGAGAAATCCTGTCTTAGTGCTCGCTCATTTCATAGAAAGAAGCCTTGTCCAAAATTTCATTTTCCTAGTCCAAATCTCAGTCAGCCAATTTCTTCTTTAGAAAGACGACCTCTGACGGAAAAGAGGGGTGTTATAAGTTTGACGTGTGTCTGTCAGTCTGTCTGTCTTTGGCATCGTAGCTCCTACACGAATCGATTTTGTTGCGGTTTTTTTTGTTTGAAAGCTGACCTAATCGAAATGGTTCTTAGTTACATTTTATGAAGATCTGTGCAGGTGTTCAAGGTCATCAGGTCGTTTGCTAACTGCGGTAGGGTTTTTAAACTAACTCAAAAACTACTGGACCGATTTAAAAATTCTTTCACTAATCACCATCTCTTTATCACTAAGTGACAAAGGGATGGGCGAAGCCGTTGGGAGAAACTGGTTTTGTATAAATAAATATCTAAGTCGCTATGTCAAGGGAAAAAATCCTCGATAAATACCCAAAAACAAAATGCTAGCTGTCTATCTAAGTTAGAATGAATCGAATAAAAAAATTGAGCAAGTGCGAGAGAGAGTAAATAGATCGATTCCCAAATTGAGTCTCGAAGATTTTTCCGAGTCGCAAAAAAAGTGTTTTTTTTTTCGTGACATAACAAAAAAGATACTTACTATTTTCAGATTTATTCCTATAATTATTTATGCTATAAGACCTTACTTTGTGCAAAATTTCAGGATACCGGGTCAACGGCAAGTACCCTATGAATTTTGATTCCCTTGACAGTGTCGATATGACACTGTGTATGTATGTGATGTGTGTGTGTATGTGTGTGTGTGTTGACGTTTTTTACGGCATTAAAGACCATATCTTTTTTCCCCGTTAACTTAGTCGTCGAATTTTTTTTCACAGCTTTAAAGGACCGCAGACTTGATCCACTAGATACCTCCACGTGTTCTCGAGATAAAGGGCCGTGACGGACAACAGTTATCATAAAAAGATTCCGTTTTCTTCCTTTTGACGTACGGAACCCTAAACCAAAAATATGAGTAGTAAGGACAACCAACCAAAGTATGTACCATCAATTTCCTAAAGGAAAATGGTAAACGATAGGAAAATTTTGAAAATCCTTATCAGTTCTGCTTTATTCGGGACTTAATTAAAATTACTCGTAAAACTCTCGAGGGAAATCTGAGGAATGCGACCTAAGGACGAGGAGGCATTCGTTATACAAATACCTATGTACATATAGACAGTGCCGGATTAGCCTCATAGCAAGAGTAGCAAATGCTACAGGCCTCGCGCATCAGGGGGCCCCGCTTATAGGGACAAAAAAAAACAGGGTACCATAAAATCGAATCAACTCCGAATTATCCATAAAGAATAAAGACAATGTAAGCAACAGCCTGGGCTTATAAGAAAAATAATTTTATTTTAAAAAGATTTTTGCATCAGTACTTACCATCAGGTGGGATCGTAGTCAAGCACTACTTTATATCAAATTTAAAAAAAAAAAGTAGGCCCCTTGGTAGAATTTGCTAAAGGCCCCGCACTTCCTTGATCGGCATTGCATAAAGACGTATGTTTTTGTTTGTATAAACATCTTCATGTCTAGGTACGTCCTTAGGGACATTCGACATTCGAACTGACTACAATAGGCAAAATACTGGCTGATGATATCGCCAGATCACGAATAAAACCTTTTTAAGCCAAAAATACGTTTTCCAATCTACATAATTATATTAAAGCGAAATACTCGTACCACTCACTGATTGAAATCTCAGAAACTATAACACCTACAAACTTTAAATTTGGCAGGAAAGTTCCTTATAGGGTGTAGACATTCGCTAAGAACGGATTCTATGAAACTCCACCCATAAGGGGGTAAAACGGGAGTTGGAAATTTGTATGGAGAAACCGACTTTCACACGAGCGAAGCCGCTGGCAGCAGCTAGTGGTTAATAATAACAATAAATTTATCAGTCCAGTGTTACTGTAACTGGTAAAATTAACATTTAATTGAACTGTGGTACTCAATCTAGGCAGCGCCTGTATCTTGGGGGCCGGAGTTGCGTTAACTAACATTTAAACCAAAACATTGTTAACTTTCATACTTGTAACAAGATTTTTTAATGTGGTGTAAGTAGTAGTTATAAATAAATAAATAATATACCCAACAGCGAAAATTCAGATACATCTTTCCATAGTATAAATTACTTTGTGCGTTTTTTTGTTTATCCTTTAAATCTTAGTTATTGTTCCGATTTTCACTAATAGAAATAACAATAAATCAAGGAAGGTTAAAATTTGCAGCCGTGTGGAGCCGAGGTAGGTTACTAGTGTTTTATTTAATCTGTTTTGAATTTGCTGACATGTGTTTTGCAGCACTGTCGTACAATGATCGTATAGATCATCGTTATTAAATTTGACATTTTATTGTTTAAATAAATAAATAAAATTCCAATTACGAGTCTTTAATTTGAACCAGAATTAGCATGAAAAATTCAGGAAGGAAGAGTTACTGCAGCTCTGGAAAGCCAAAAGCCGAAGGGTATCAAGAAGTTTTTAGTCAATATAAGTTAGACTATCTCATTCGTTATACCCAAAGAGATTGGTAGTACTTTAATGTCTTTGGTAGTACCAGAGTTTTTTTTTTGGTAGGTAAAATCATCCGAAGACATCCCCGACCCCTGGGCGAAGCGGGAGATAGTGTCAGACTCTTACTGACTAAAAACCTACCCCGTTCCTCCTTTGCCTTGATTCCAGGGCCTTGGTATGCATTTTCATTCTTTCCCAGAGCCCCAGATTAGGCATTGACCTTACTGGAACCCTACAGTTTGCTGACGACTCCTTGAGGTGCGCGGGAACAGTGCGCGCCGTAAACGACTTGGGCTCAGTCCGGTCTGTTATAGGACGGACGGACAGTGAGCTACCCATTGCCCGCCGTCCGCAAGCCCGCGCTTACTGTGGTGGATGTACCAGAGTGCGAGGAGTAATTTGATGACTTTTCGAATTAAAATAAGAAATCTGTTTGTGTTTCAAAGGGAAATTAATCTCTTGCCGTATTATTGGCATATAATATTTTGTTTGCCGAAAGTGAAACCTAGGCCATTTATTAAAGGAACATATTATGAGAAAAGCAAAAAGAATTATGTCTATCAACCGTACACAAACGAAGTAGATACTATTTAGTAGAGTAGGTACTATAGGTTCTTTATCACGGGCTATTTTATTTTAGTTTCGGTATTTAAGTTGTGAACGCATTAAATAGTGCCAATAGTGCCACTTTTGCAATACTATAAAAAAAACGCGTATCTTTTCAATTCATCTATCACTTATTTTTTTATTAGATAGTTTTTTTTTAGTGATGAAACACGAGGTGTGAAATAGTACATTTTGAGGCGAAATTCACCCGAGCCGTACAGGCGAGGGTGTTATGAAGCCGAGTGCTGCAATGACAAATCTCCACGTGTATCAAACGACGTTTTTCAATACCCTTACGAAGAAATACGATGAAAAATCCACCAATAATCTATCTTCTATCGGAAAATACGACGCATTTTTGTTCAATATGGACTGAAGAAAATTTTCCAAAGTTACCTCATAGTTTTGATTTGATGGCAGCAAGCTTTTTTACCTCAATCACATAATCTTGTAGCGTAGCATCTAAAGGATTCTCTTCTAATCTTCTTTTTCGCAACTATCACAAATGAATAAGTTGGTTAATATTAGGTTTACTTTTTTCCCGCGCATAACCTTTGCAGGTTGAAGAAGAAGCAAAGGTATAAAACCGTATACATCCTAATCCATATTAAAAATATTAAAATTCAAATATTTTTGAATTTAGAACACAGATAATTGTTAATTTGTTGGTATTAACAAATTATTGCTTGTCTATTTATTTTATTCTGTTCAAAAACACAATTTCAATTTTCATTAAATATTAAAACCTTAAAAATATCCGCCTCTTTTCTTTAAAAAAAAATAATAATCACTCTTGACCATGATGAAATAGGAATGAAAAAAAGCCCTTGTTTTGATAAATTGAAAAAAAGCACGCGGGTGATAAACATGCCATATCGAACCTAATCGTAGTGCGATAAAAGGCAGTTTTCGAGTAAGTGTATTGAAAAAATATTACCTACAGTAATAACCAACATAACCTATTTTGTCAATAGAAACTTCAAAATATGACGTATTACAATAGCAATGCTTCTACCTGCTTCTACGTAAGTATCTTCGTTCGATTACGGTTTAACGACCTGGCTTTTTTTTGCTATTGATTTCTCGTATTGTCCTGTAACATATAATCACGCCATTTTTTTTTTTGCTTTGGCTTTTCCATCATTCAAGTTCTTGCCTAAAAGATCCTTTCTTTCATGCCAGAACTCAAGTCTTACAATATTCCTCGCCCTCAGCAAGAGTTATTTGATTTTTTTCCACTCCAACAAAAACTGGTAAGAAAGTGAATTTAAAAAACGAACATCAAAAGTCAACTGAATTCACAGAATGTCATGACTAGTCAATTTGAAAATCAAAGAGAAAACTGAAAAAGAATTCGAAAATTTCCCCACGCGAAGAAACTCCGGAATTCTTTACAACAATATTATGGAATGTAAGGAACTCGTGACATGATTTTTGAACAGGAAAACTGTATAAAGATGTCCTATTTGGAATATTGTAAGTATCTGTTGTGAAGGGAGACTATGGACGTGACATATATCTATACTAGCGACCCGGCTCAGCTTCGCATGGGTGCAACGGTGATATAAAATATCATCATCATCATCATCAGCCTTTTAATGTTCCCACTGCTGGGACACAGGCCTCCTCTCTAAGAGAGGGAATGGGCCGTAATTCACCACGCGGGCCCAGTGCGGCTTGGTGAATGTCACATGTCTTCGAATTTTTGGTTCTAGGACATGCCGGTTTCCTCACGATGTTTTCCTTCACCGTTTTGAGAGCAGTGGTGATGAATTAAATTACACAAAGTAATGCGCCTGGCTGGGTTTGAACCCGCGACCTACAACTCGTAAGTCGGGGCCGTTACCACTGCTCCACAAAAACAAAATAAGTTATATAAAATATATTACGCATGTATTATACATATACTTAAACATTCCTCTTGAATCACTCTATCTATTAAAACCGCATCAAAATCCGTTGTGTTTTAAAGATCTAAGCATACATAGCGACTTTGTTTTATACTACGTAGTGATATGAAAAAGCGATATACCTCACGAAATCTCAGAAACGACATCAGCTACAAATTTGAAATTTTGCAGGTAGGTTCCTTGGATGTACAGTTCGTTCGACGGTTCTTGGCGCGCTTGAAGTTAGGCTCTGCGAACTTTAGCGATTGTGCACTCGAAAATTAATAAATGGTTTGAAAAAATAAATGCTATCAGTTGTTATTGCTGTTAACAACTGTTATTGGCATTTTTTTTATAAATCATTTATTTGACGCGCTTATTTTGAGCGCTAAAGTTCGCAGAGCCCAACTTCAGGCGCGCCAGGAACCGTCGAACATACTGTAGACATCCACTGAGGGAGTAAAACGGGGTTTGGAAGTTTGTGTGGTGAAACCGAATTTCACGCAGCGAAACCACTAGCAGAAGCTAGTATGTGTTATAGCAAAACATGGATGGACATATAATTAAACGTTAACATTTAAACGATCTGTACCTCTACCATGAGTTTTAAGCAATAGTATTCGTCGCTACTCGATATCGACGCCGTAAATATTTTGTATGGCAAATTTTGGTTCTGCAAGTGACCGCTAGAGGCGCTGCAAAATTTGCCATACAAAATATTTACGGCGTCGATATCGAGTAGCGACGAATACTATTGCTTAAAACTCATGGTAGAGGTACTGGCGAGTCATATCATGAAGTGAACAATTAAAAAAAAAAAAGTGTGATCAATTCTAAGATTTAGCGACGACATAGACACAGTAACATACACTAGAAGTTCAAGGCTATGGTCAGTAATGGTTTGTTTGCAATATTGATCGTGGGAAATAGACCGTTCTAAGTGTGGCTTACCAGTAGCCTCTTTTGAAATGTTCTATTTCTGTTGTTGGTATTATAAATTATTTGAAAGGTCTCTAGGGGCGCTCCGACAAAGGCTTGTCCCTTCGAATAATAATTTAAATATCGTATTTATTTACACCTGAAAAATTTCTTAATTTACTGTTTTTTATTTTAAATTTATTAGTCAAATACCTAGTATTATGCAAGAGCTTTAAACTGGGTACCTAATATTATTTTACTTTTTATGGTTCCGTACTTCAGACGGCAGAAATTAAATACTTACGAGTATAAGATCAATACTTATAAGATCACTTTGTTGTCTGTCTTCCTAGAACCTTTTACTCAGAAACGCGTAGAGGTGATAAGCTGAAATTAATATCAAACACGCTTTCCCCTAGAGCGAGTGAAATATCAAACATCTAAGTAAACGCAATCTAAAGGTCTGACTGTTTACGCTCCATTGACACTCACAAAGAAATTAAAACCTATAGAACACTTCCCGTTGACCTAGAATCCTAAAATTTGACATCTTGTCACAACACAAGTAAAGGAAAAAGCCTGACAACCGTTTTGTAGTTACTTCACAAACTAATTACTTTTTTGCGGTAAGGAAAACGTTTGACACTCGATTCGGGTATTGAACTACATAATTGGTAGGTAGGTACGCCTGTACGGAACCCTCGGTGCGTGAGTACGACTCGCACTTAAATCGTTTTTTTTTTTTATTTGTTTGACTGAGTCGACCAACTCCTATTTTTAAATTTTATGGGTTCCAAAGCTTTGTTTATGAGGCTATGATCAACGTTTTAGAGTATTAAGCGTCATTTAAATATAATTAAATAGATGCAATACTTTTCTCGCATTGTTGCGGGTATTTTGCAGTTTAAACTTGAATAGATCCTATCCTACACTACTTCCTAGTCCTACTAATTGAATCAATGTGGATATTTGCACGATTGATGGAACGGGTCTCATGAAAGGCTTATTAGTCACCCAAAAGGCAATGGAAAGGGCTATGTTCGGAGTTTACTTGCGCGATCGCATCAGAAATGAAGATGTCCGGTGAAGAAATAAGGTTACCGGCGTAGCCCGAAGAACCTTCAAACTTAAGGACCGGTTGACTGTAGTCACTGAGTATTTTGTATGAACTTCGCTCGGGACTATGTTGACTTCGCGGCCCTACAACAGCGGTTTTATATTTATAAAAAAAAAAAAAAAAAATAAGATTTTTGTTTTTGCGAGGCGCTTTTAAATAACAAGCTTTTTTTTAATTTTTTTTTGTAACTTTCAAATATTTCCATAACGTAATCTCGTAGATAACCACGTTTGAAATCGTAAATTAGGGTCAGATTCATGATTTTTTTTTATCGAGCCAACTAATTTATATCACGTTTTCATTTATGCCAAGCGCTTGGTCAATAGTCAATTTTAATAAAATAAATTTTCATGGTATTCTCTTCTGTATTTGTGGAACTTATGTGTGTATTTCCAGAGGTAAAAGTTCAAAATGAGTAGAACCTGGCCTTAAATGGCAATGGGCTGTGCTCATTGCTCGCAAACAGATGGTTGGTTGGGCTGAAAGGTTCTAGAGTGGCGACCGCGCACCAGAAGACGTAGCGTTGGAAGGCCTCCAACAAGGTGGACCGATTACCAGCTGAGGGTCACGGGAATCCGATGGATACGAGACGCACAGGACCGTTCGTTGTGGTGACACTTTGGAAAGACCTATGTCCGGCACTATGCATATGATGATGATGGTATATGTTTGAAACACAATCACACCTCAACAATTGAATTGGATGAAAACAAAATTAACTTTCACGAAAGCGAAATAGTTGGCGGAAGCTTGTATGAAGATAATATAAAATATATTATCTATGTATATAAAAGCAAAATCGTCGCTGTAGAATGAATACCTCGTATGTAATTTTTTTTTGTTTTCTATGGAAAAGAAAACCTCTTATGCAATTTCTCTGGCATAATATATTTAGGTAAGGCATTGGTTGATAACATAAATAAGACCTTTTTATTATTCAAAACATGAGGTAAAAGCACTTAAAAATCGACAAAATCGATATAGATTGACAAAAAATCGTATTTTTTTTCATTTCTTGTGAAGTTTGGATTTCTGGACATACGAGGTTATCATTCTACAACGACGAAATACCACTCACTGATTAATCAATTTATAATTTGGCAGGTAGGTTCCTTAAAGGATGTAGACATCTATAGGATTTTACGAAACTTAAAGTTTGTATGGATAATTTGACGTTGACGCAGGCGAAGCCGCTGGCAAGAGCTAGTATTAAGATAAATATTAAAAATGTCAGATTTTTTTTACTTTTTCTGTTTTAGTTTGAGAAGTTGTCAAATAACTTATTCCGTTCTATGTGGACAGAGAGGGAGTGTTAGACTTTTACCGACTAAAACCCACCCGTGCTCCTTCAGTTGCCCTTTGCTTTCTAAGTTCACGGTAGCTCTTTCAAAACAATCTCGCAGTCTTAATAGATTCTTGAAATTTTAGAGGAAAAACATTGGGTAAAATTCGTACCGTAGAGGCGTAGTCTTCGCGAGTTCAAAATAAAACTTTACTTTTATTTTTTTCATTCAAAGGAGGTTTATTCTGAGCAGCGGTTTTTACTTCGGTTTGTTTATTCTTTAAAATGTTTATCATTACATTTCCTTCATATTCGCAATTGGTTAGAAGGTATTTGTCGAATGATTTGTATATCAGTTTTAAATAAAACAAGAACTTATTGTATGCAAATGTTGTGTAGACATTACGTATAGAAATAATTTTAGTACCTAGGTACTTAGCAATTTGTTTGAAATAACGAATACTTTGTCTAACAGAAGGGAACCGGCCTCATCTAGTTTAAACTGACGAAAAAATATTGACAAGTAAAAGTGTTTTTAAAAACCTATTTGCAAAATAAATTTCATTCATTTATCGTTTAAAAAATTTGAGACTTATTTTCGTTTAGGTATGTAGATATTTTGAATAAATTTACCTACTAATTATATCTACTTCTGAAAATTCTTTAGGTACGTATATTAAATACTTTTATCAAAATGTTTTTACGTCAACACAATTATCTCATTATTATGCATTAACTAAAACATTCAACAGCCATACAAAAACAAAAAGAAAAACCACTATTTTTTTTAGTGTCTACATTTTTACTTACAAACGCTCCATTAGTATAAGTGTTTCATAAAAAAAACATTAGTTTAACGCAACGAGAACCGCGAAATTTAATGTTTACA
Source organism: Leucania comma (assembly GCA_958295575.1). Classification (NCBI taxonomy): domain Eukaryota; kingdom Metazoa; phylum Arthropoda; class Insecta; order Lepidoptera; family Noctuidae; genus Leucania; species Leucania comma. The sequence continues at coordinate 10,015,351 of OY282480.1, read as the reverse complement.
AAACAAACAATAGCACAAGATAAAAAAAAAATTATAGTACTTACAATGTGTTCACAAACAGTGGTTATCGGAGTAAACTGTCAGATTATTTTATTTGTCAACGGATTTCGGACGCGAAAATGAAATAATGCCGAGTTATTTCTTGTTTCGCTAGCGCGCACACTCGCGGACTCGACTCGCGGTCGGTCGCCACGACGCGTCACAGTGTACTGACTCCCTAGTCTAGTCCAGTCACTAGTCACACTCTCACCGTAGCTCTTGTAACTTGAAACTATGTTTATCGTACTTTATCTTCGATAGCTTTGTAACAACCTCCAATGAAAGCCTATCAACAGATAACATTGACAACATAATCTATAGCTTTTACTCAGAAACTGTATCAGACGGTGTGTGCGTTCAATGTTGATTGCACTTTGTCGAGGTAATTAGTTCTATACGGCAACATAAACCAATACCTAACATATTGGTTTATGTTGCCGTTTGTGGTAAATGTATTATTAAAAGTCCAGTCCTGGACATAAAATAGGTATGTACATTCGAGTGCAATTGGAGTACTTACTTAAAGTAATTTTTCATTTTCTTGTCAAGCCAGTTGAGATATACTTAATATATAAAAACATTAAATACATAATAAATATAACTTTCTAAATACAATCTAAAAAAGATTAAAATGATATACCTAAATATAATTATATTTTTTTTTCAGGTAATGTTTTCCATGATTTTTTTTTAGGTGGGAAAATCATCCAATTACATCTTCCGCCCTTGGGCGGAGCGAGAGGGTATGTTAGACTTTTACTGACTAAAAGGAGGGGTACTCCTGTTACTTCTTTGCATTACATACCAGAGCCGAGTCTTCCTCTCAGAAGAAGACCCTTGGCCCCAGTAGGCTTTGACCCTGCTGGGCCCCTATGGTTTGCTGATATCTCCTTGAGACGCGCGTGGAACAATATGCGCTGTCAAGGATTTGGGCTCGGTCCGGACTGTTACCGGACGGTTGGACGGCGAGCTATCCATTACTCGCCATCCGCAAGCCCGCACATACGTAACGGTGGCTGGAAATCGGAATCTGGACCCCGGCGGCTAGAGCTTAAAGGCCGCTCGCTCACGCGTGCACATGCGGCCTCCTCCTTTGCTAGCATTACTGCTTCGTAGAAGGAAGCGACCGCCTACCACTCCTCCTCGCTTCGGATCATGCCCTGTACAAAGAAAGATCGTTGCAACCGAATGCCCCTACGAGGACACGGCATAGCCCTTTTTCCATTGGCGGTAGTAAAATTAAAGACTGAAAAAGTAACTAAACCAACGAAATGAATGAACGCAAAGTATTGTTGCTGGCTGATCGTCCTTAATTATATTACAAACAACACACGCTAAAAAATAAACACGAGGTAATCTTTCCATAATTCTATTTTCCTCGGTCACACAGCTCCGCTCCGCTCATTCCTTGCCCTTGTAAATTATGTAATACGGCCGGTTTCGCTGTTTGTTTACACACTAATTAATCATTTTCAATCAAAATTCACTTCCGTCTCTTTGACTTGAATAAACAGACAACTCTCAATAAAATCTGAAATGTTGGTTGCTGCCGTTACACGTTGAATGTAAGTACAGAGAATGTAGGTCGCTCCTGCGGTGTTCAGAATTTTTGTTATGTATTTACTTTCCTGTCAAGTGTGTGATGCAACTTCGCTAAAAAAAAAAAACAAATTCATGTTTTTTTCAAACGTTGCCCACACTACGAATTAAGTACTCCTATATCGTGCCTCACGGTTCGTGGGTGTACTTACAAACAAGTACTTCTTGGTCGATGGAGTCGAAAGGATAGGGAGTGGCGACCACCTACAGGAAGACTTAGCGTTGGAAGAACTCCTTTCCCCCTCCTATATCCACCTATGAACGTCTTTCGGCTGAAATGATGATGATGACAACTACTGACTCGCCTCGCACCGACTTCGCACGGGCGCAAAATACTATACTAATTCCTCGTCTATCGCTTTCTTTTTATTAGTGATAACGCATCAAACGCGGACAAGACCGGGAGGCAAAAGGCACAGCTGTCTTGTGGAAACACCACCAACATTCTCTGGTCCACACCGTCCACAGGATAAACGCCGTTTTAACAAATTTATCATTCAATTATAACTTCAAAACTATTCGAAAGTATAACACCGTGAAAAGGGCGCGTAATTCTCTGTATAATATATTAGTCTAAGATTCTCTGTTCGACTGTCAAAGACGCTAGTGCGGGGGCGATAATGCGCGATGACATTAGGGATGCGCTCATGCATCGACTTTTTAGTCTAAAGTATGCATCGATTTAACATACCCATAAATAAGGTGTACAATACTTACATGCCAATTACCTTACCAAAGATAATAATTAAGTGGTTGTATTGTCATTGTACCAAACCGTACCTTAGTACCTACTACATTACCTAAACCTTAAACACAATTCAAAATAAACACATGGGCACCACAATTTTGAAACACGACGGAGAACCAATTTTGAGTGTCGAGTGATATCTATTACGTTGACGGGGTAAATACTTACAATGAATTATTGTGGACAATGATACAGACACTAACACCTAATGTGTGTTATTGTAATGACGTCACTCGTTTATTTTGGACGATAAGCGGGCACGAGTTTCTTTTGCTTCAGTTCGACAGTAGTTTGAAAAGTGAATATTTGTTTTTCCGTACCTCAGATGAAAAAACGAAAAAAAAAACCTTATAGGATCACCTTGTTGCCCGTCTATCTTGTCAAGATCCTTTTTGTTCAGGAAGGTAGCATTGTGAAAATATTAAGCTGAAAATTATGCTCTCTGTGGCGCATATTTTTACATTCGCAAGAAAATTAAAATCTATAAGTTAGTTACTTTTCGTTGACCAACAATCCTGAAATTTGGCAAGAAACAAAGTAATAATATATTATACTCTAGGGGTGAAAGTAATTGATTTAGTCCCGAGAAGAAGTTTGGCGTCCGAGCGTAGCGAGGTCGCCAATATTCGAGGGACTAACACAAACGTAACACACGTAACGCCCCACGCACGCACGTACGTGACGTATATACACTAATACGTAAATGTTATAAGTAAAACAGCGCCACTCAGACTGAACTAACAGGGAATCAGACAGGTCGCTACAGGTCGCGACAGGTTCCTGCTAGGAGGAACCGAAGAAAATTGGGACTTGATAGGTTCATCCAGAGCACGACTTGCACCTACGAAAATGTGGTATTATTTATATTGGGTTGAATTCGTACGTTCGATACAATTCGTCGCACCAGGAAACAAAAAGGAAACAGTAGTAAGTGCAAGTCGTCTCGTAAGTAATTCCTCTTATGTAACTCTCTCTATGTAAATGGTTTTTGTGCCTATGTGAACTATTTTCTGTGTATGTGAACTATTTTCTGTTTATTTGACTCTATATAATGAATCTGATTATTGTGATTTAGTGTACGTAATTAGTGAACTTTTAATTAAGACTCTATGTGATCTACTGTAAATAAATCTGATAGTATAATAGTGAATTAAATCGTAAAATTGTGATTATATGAAACTAAAGTCGAGACGTGTTTTGTTAAACTATACAGCCCACACCCCACAATTGTGTTCCCTTGTGATAGCCTGAAATTCTCAGCTCCATTGTATCAACTTCACGCCTGTTCCATTGATTCCACTTTTCGTACAATAATGTAGATAGATACTTGAGATACAAAACTACACTAATTTACATCACAATATCCATTAGGAATCAATTTTCGAATAAATAAAACAGCTATTGATGTTCCCATAGCATAGTAGGTTCATTCTGTTTTATTCAGTGGGGACAAATTTATCTAGTTCCGAAAAGACAAACGACATGAATGATCGGATTGGACATTTGTTATAGGCACGCAACAAATTACTATACTGACCTTGTTTCTTTCTAGATCGTACCTCTTCCTTGGTTTATATCGGTGTTATCGCGAAGATCAATCAACTCGTAGGCCACTGCTGGACATAGACCCTATGGTGTTCGCTAGAATCGTTAATTAGGGATTAAGGTTTAATAATTAAACTCCCAAATTATCAGTAAGCAGCAACAACTTAAGTATGGCATCTGGTCGTTCCCCGAGACTAGAGATGGGTAAACACAAAAATTTTCAGAAAAATTTCAATATTGTTTGAATACTGTCAATTAAAGCCAAAAATATTTTTTATTTTAATGTGAACCTTAAATATTTCTTAACTAAAACAATTTTGAGATTTATTAAGCATGGCTTAACGGCTCAAGCAACAGAAAAAAAATTGTAAGTAGTTTAGTACAAAAAAAAATCGTATTGACAATGGCTGGTAAAGTACTGGCCCATGAAGAAGTTTATGAAGAGAGATCTAACGATCTTCCTGAGGTGAAAACTCATCGATATGTGTATTCTGCCCAAACCACCATGTAGCCAAGTTCACATCGTTCAAAATGACACAATAAAAAGTAATCGCTTCTACAATGATCATCATAAGTGACTAGGGTTTTCAACAGTACTCTAAAATAGAGTATTGTACTCTATATTATGTAGATGTACTCTATAATCAATAACACTAATAGATTACACTAAAATACTTTTTTTTTTATACAATGTTTACTAAACTAGTGCCAGTTACACATATATGATTAATTTTTATAACGGTAACCAAAAAAAGTCAACTATTTTCATGAATGTGAAGCGGCGAGAAGGAAGGAACATGGCTACATTTAAATTTATTAAAAATTAGATAGATAGATAGTTGTATTATTTATTGTTGTTTTCTAAGTAAACTTAGAGTTGAGTCATACAATACCTAGGGGTTTTAAGTTAAGAGAGAATAGGTTAATTCTTGGCAAGCGTGCTCCATCGTCAGCCACATCATCGCTTACCATCTGGCCTAGTGGTCAAACGCGAGCCAATCTATAACAATAATAAAAAAAAATCTTTGAAAAATAATGAAAAATTGTTATATGCTGCTAAAAGTACCAAAAAAAATGCCTTTTAATTTTAAATTCTTCTTTATTTACCTCCTTTGAAATGAGACATACTCTATTTCTTCTAATAAACGTTGGCAACCCTATACGTGACAGGAACTTGGATCGAATCGGATCGTATGTATATGTTACCCGTAGAACAATTCAAAAGTCCTATGAATATATTATCGCATCGTTGTAACTGTACCAGGTTTGCGGGATGCTGCTGTTATAGTCAGTAAAGGTCGGATACACCCTCACACTCTGTGAGAAAGAGGGAGAAATTATTTAACCATTTCCCTTCTAATAAATATAAAATTTATAGTAAATAAGTCACAATTTTATTTTATGTCTGTTGCTAAGGCATTTATACAAAGAATAAATTTATTCAAACTGTCTCTTCAATTAAGCTCATCAAAGAGCCATTTATTAAATATTCCAATTTATTAGAAGCTATGAAATGATAATCAATTTATTCAATAACTATTTTATTAAACATTTCCAATTCCACAGTATCCATGTATTATTGCTAATCGGTAACTCAATTGTAGTCAATTTTTTTTTAAATCGGCCTCTAAATACGATAATATTGGTTTTACAAGTGTATATATATGTTTGTAAAATTATTCAAAAAAAATATCTTCTTTTTCAGTCGTTCGTTCTTCCCTCAGTCAGCCCCCCTAGCTAAGTTACAATCGTTTCGTTTTGCGTTAACGCTTGTAGTTGGCTACGCCCCTAATTCGTTTGTTCAGTAACGTTCAGGGGGGCAGGAGTGTACAGTACGGCCGACGTAACTTGGCGAGTCTGAACATAGGCTTTGCGAACTTTAACGCTTGTGCACTGGTAAAAAAAATAAGTGGTTTAAAAAAATAAATGCCAATAACAATTAACAACAACTGTTATTACAACAAGTAACAACTGGTATTGGCATTTATTTTTAAGTTCGCAGAGCCTATGTACAGACTCATTAAGTTAAGTCGACTCTACTGTACTCTTAGCAAAGTGGTCGTGATTATGTCTCAGTCGAGTCTTGCACTACTTACCGCTTCCCTCGATGCGACATCATGCAGCTCAGTACTCGATTACGGAGACGCGGCGCGTTGCGCGGCGCGTCGGGCGGTCCGTCGTACATTGCCTTAGGTTTGTGTTTGCGCGAGCGATGACGCGGTCCGCTGCTGCAATGTACGACGAAACGCCCAAAACGCCGCGCAACGCGCCGCGTCTCCGTAAACACGGCCTCAGTGTTTGACATTGAAGACCCACATGGTCTTTTGTCCTCGACTTTCCCTTACATCACCTATCGTTCCATAATGTCCTCCAAAAAATATCTTAGTGATGAAAATCATTTTAACAGTATTTTAAACAGGAAATGAGTTCTTTATTCTGTAGATTTGGCTATGGGAGCGAGACACTGAATAAACTAAGGGAGATATAATTAATATTTAATTTTATAGAGAACGTAGCTAAACGGCAGAGAAAACAATTCATGAAGACATAATATTTGCAGTAACTGCATATGGTCCTACGATCCGGCTCGAAGGACCATAATAATATGATCATCGAAGATCCTTTCGCCCTGTTTTGTCGACGACTCGGGAGTTTGTTTATAGCAATAAAACCACATCACGTACTCAGAACGTAGACATTTATTAATTACTGCCGAGGTGCCTTATACTATCCTCGGTAACGAAACCATAGCTTGAAATTAAATCAATAATTGCTATCTATTGAGACAAAAGGTACTAAAATATTAGTTTAGTGTTTAAGCTTGGCGTATTCAATGTTATGACGTGAACAGTGACCAAATTAACACAATTAACGGACCTTACCGTGACCGAACTTATTGATTCACAGAAATGTAATTTGCAATTTGCAGTGCCTTAACAAAGTTTACACGCGAAACATGGTCAAGTCTGTAAACAGTTCGATTTCAAAATCTAGACTCGACATTTTTTCCGAATCGCAATACAATTTTCAGGCATAGCATAGCATCAGCCTTATAATGTTCCCACTGCTGGGACTCTGGCCCCCTCTCTAGGAGAGGGAATGGACCGTAATCCACCACGCGGGCCCGTAGAGCAGTGGCAGCCGAGTGGCAACGGCCCCGACTTACGAGTTGTATTTCGCGGGTTTAAACCCAGCCAGGTGCATTACTTTATGTAATTAATTTCATCATCACTACTCTCAAAACGTTGAAAAAAAACATCGTGAAGAAACCAGCATGTTCTAGAACCAAAAAATCGAAAACTTGACATCTATCCACCATTTTCAGGCATTTTAATTTATTTGTGCTATGAGACCTTGCTTCATGCCAAATTTCAGCCGCCTTATTCCAAAACGCGGTCTAAAATAGTTCTGGGACTATTACTAGTTTTAATTGGCATTAAACCTAATAATAGTCCCGGAAATACGTTTAGATCGCTTTTAATTGTTATTAAAATTAGTAATAATCCCGAAAACTACATTTAGATAGCATTTAATTGGGATTAAACCTAGTAACAATTTAATCCCAGAACTATTTTAAATCGCGTTTTGGAATAAAGCGGTTTAGGTTTTTATTTCCTTGCGAATGTCAAAATATACGCCATAAACGGAGTATGTATAAACAGCCTTATCTTTATATTGCGTTGATTTAAAGTTTGCTTTTTTCACTGACCAAAGGATTATTTGAATTAACTTAATATCCTACACACGCTCTTGAGAAAAAGGGCTAGACAAACGGACAACAAAGTAGGGTTCTGTTTTTGCTCGTGATTATTGTAACATGTTTGATGGAATCAATTAACGTGGGCCACGTACGTCTAGGCGCGTCGGTCTCCATACATGTTTTATGGCAACTAGACTTGTTGAGCTACATTACGAGTAGAACCACGCCACGCGACGATGTTCTACGTTCAAATTAGGCGAGTCTCGGTCTAATGTAGTTCTAGCTTAACTCTTTTCTTTTTAGTTCGAAATCATCAAATTACTTCTCCCGATATGGGCAGAGCGAGGTATGATAGACTTTTACTGACTAAAACGCAGATACGTTCCTTCAGATGACCTTTGCGTTCCAAGGTCGCCTGCCCTTGACGAAATCCATCCTATCCTGCGTAAGACGTACCTACACTCTATGGATTATGGTAAAGGTCGACCTGTGTAGATATATATACCTGCGTTTATCTTTATTAAGTTTTTCTATTAGGAATTACCTACTCTGTAGCAGTCCGGAGTCTGGAAGTTAGTGGTGAAATTCCCGTGCCACAACTATCGGCGTTAAGGAACAGAGAATGCATCTGTATTTCTGCACACACTAGAACACTATAATAAATAATAATATTATACATATAATATCTCTTGCGTACTTGGTTATGGTTAATCTCCGTTAAGATTGGTCACCGTGATCGAAATTCGGTCGGGAGGATTATTAAAATAACCAAAGCATATTAAGGCTTTTAATGTTCCCACTGCTGGGAATCAGGCCTCCTCTCTAAAAGAGGGAATAGGCCATGATCCACCACGCGGCCCAGCGCGGGTTGGTGAATGTCACTTATCTTCGAATGTTTGGTTCTAGGAGATGCCGGTTTCCTCACGATGTTTTCCTTCACCGTTTTGAGAGCAGTGGTGATGAAATAAATTACACAAAGTAATACGCCCTAATATAAATAGGTTGCACCACACAGGCATCACCAATCCATCTACCAGATATCGTGATTATAACATTATCAACTACAATACATTGTCAAAAATAGTGATATGAGCAGTATAAATAGCCATCATATCTACTGATCGACACACAATCATTTATTGTAGACATCAGGCCAGTTAGGATACCCCAAACAATAGTAATGAGCATTTGTATTCAACTATTCATTGATTAAATCCCGTTGAAAAACCTTTTGTGAACCACAAGAGTAAACAATACATAATTATGACAGTTCTACAATTACATTGAATGAATTCAATTCTTCAAAATGAATCGTGGTACTTGTATTTGATTTCAAGATATTTTTTTTAAATTTGGGAACAACCACCTCTATTTTTTTCGTTATAAAGTTCAAGTTTATTTGCAGTCCATACTGTTTTAGGGCCTTTTAATATACAAAGCTCCATTTAAAAATCAACTTAAATAAAGTACACAACTTTCGATACTCAAATTGTAGGCCATTATTATTTTCTATTTCAATTCACTCTTTATTATTATTTTTATCGTGTTTTTAGATATTGTAATATGGATGATGTAAAAAACCTTTTTTAACATTGAGTTTATGGCCAGTTCTTCTCCATAGGACCGTTTTTAGCTCCCTCTCCTAAAGGGAAGGGGTAAGACCCAGCACTGAGAACAGCGTGGCGTTTTTCGGTGGGAAAACCATCCAATGATATCACCGCGCCCTTGAGCGGAGCAGGAGATAGTGTCAGACTTGTACTGACTAAACACCCACTCCTGTTCCTTCTTTGCCTTTCATACCGGGGCCGAATCTACTTTGCAGAGATCGGTCCTTGGCCCCAGTAGGCTTCGACCCTGCTGAGCCCCTACGGTTTGCTATCAACTCCTTGAGGCGCGCGTGGAATCAAAATAATTAATTAATAATAATAATAGTTTGTATTATGTATCAAATAAGTTAAAATGACATAAAAGACATACATACAATATTTCCCTTTAAAAATATTACCTAATGTGATTTTGGTAGACACATTTCTTAATGGTATGACTTCTCTGGCAAAGATTACACTATAAATCTAATAACAGTACTGAAAGAAATATTTTAATAACATTAAATAAGACATTTGTGAGACGGCTGTGCCAATTAATTACATGAAACTCACTAAAGCTCATTGCACCGTCATAAACCATTCTCTTCGGAGTTTATTTTCACTACAATCGCACAAATATAAATAACCGACGAACAGTTTACATATATACAGTCTAGAAAATTAATATTAGGTCCTTACTTATGAATTTAGCGTTTTTTATAACGGGTTACTTTAATCTGTTTTTATAACGGGTTATAAGTTCAAATCGGAATTACTATTACTAAAATAAACTTTATATTAACAGTACGTGATGGTTTTTTTTGTAATTATGTCGCTTTATTTAAGAGGCTAAGACACAGTTATATTCTATCAGCGAAAGCGACTGTCATTATCGAAATAACATATGCGCTATCCCAACCTTGGCACTAAAATTAAAGCCGACTCGATAGCCATCTAAAAAAAAAACAAAATAAAACAGAAAAATAAATTATTGTCTATGCTTAAAAACTATTGTATTACAATATTTGATTTATTCTTCGTTCGTCACTAATTTTCATCTGACATTCCAAAAAAATCTTAGTTCGTCCCACATCACCATTGCAGTTGTGTTTCGTCCCAGATTACAAGAGCTTACTTCAAAGGTGCAGCATGCAAAGGAAATCACATTATTACTAATATTTCGCTGGAAAAGTGTTCTGTAAAATCTAGATTTATATCTCAGGTGAGATGGGAGATTTCTAGTATCGCATAGAAATAAGTCGTGATTTTCTATCGAAGAAAGTACGCGTTAGCGAGATCTAAAATGTTATATATGAACATATTAATACGGCGTACACCTAAGGAGTGGAATTCCCTGCTGGAGTCTGTGTTTCCTGTATTTAGAAGTAACGCATTCTCTTGACTACATTTCAGACGAAAAATGCGCCGCGTATTATCAGTCGCGTAACGCTAGAACGAACAAATGTATGATAAAACATTTGACCTTTCACACTTAACCGATGATGCGCTAATGCGTCGAGCGTAAAGTATAGTATAAACTTGATACGCTCAACGCATTTTCCGTCAGATATGTACCGACCCTAAATATACAATTATCTGGATCTTTACGTCAAGGGTAAATGCGTTACTTCTAGGTATCGTCGACCACTTCATCGTTTACCATCAGTGGTGCCATTCTCTAAGAAAACGCAGCGCTGTCTCAACGACGAACACCTAAATAGGATACATTGGATTGTCAACCTAATATACCTATACATTGGATTTTTAATTCAATGTATTCTATTTGGATGTTCGTCGTTGCGACAGCGCTGCGTTTTCTTAGAAAATAGCACCACAGGTGAGATAGTGGCCAAGCGCGAGCCTATAAACAAAATGTTGTCAAAAGTGGTAACCATAAATATCCCAGACTTTAGGTACCTTTCTATATTTTATAGCGTTCATCCCCAAATTAACATGATACCGGTGTCTAGACAGTAGACACATTTGTTGATACATTAAACTGTAATTGGGGATCATTTACATGTATGTGTCATAGACATTTCAAACCACTAAATCTAGACTATTAACGACACCACTAGTCATTTCGGAAAATCTATAGAAATTAAATGAACGGTTAAAATGTTGCTAAGCGTAAAACTCGAGAACCAGTGCGGACCTATTTTGATGATTTTTACAGGCTTTTATTTAGATTCACCTGTCCTAATGTTTGTCTGTGATCGAATCTTGCAAATTAAATTTGATCTACTTCCCCGTTACCGATTGGGCTGCATGCATGTGTAAATCAGATGACAATTCAAAATTATTACAAACATACGTGTAGCTGATGTAATGATGGAATCGGTAGATGCCCATAGGAACTAGTTAGTTAAAAAATAAAACCCTATCGAGGTTGGATTCATTTAATCCGCCTTGACTTTGGTGCTATATGGTAAGCAGGGTCTGATGCTGGAGCTGGAAGATGGCCATAAGAACTACCGAGTTCTTATGGCCTTATGGCCGAGTTCTTATTATTACCGAATAGGCGTAATAAAATAACCCTATTGAGCTTTTTAGAGAGGTCTTGATGAGTATTAATTATATAGGTAGTTATATACAGCGCTATAAATACTTGCTTGCTTGAGGAGTGGTGGCCAAGCGAGGGCAGTGGTGGCCGAGCGGTAAAGGCCCCGACTTACGAATTGTAGGTCGCGGGTTCAAACTCAGCCAGGCGCATTAATTTGTGTAATTTATATCATCACCACTGCTCTCAAAACGGTGAAGGAAAACATCGTGAGAAAACCGGCAAGTCCTAGAACCAAAAAAATCAAAACATGTGACATCCACCAATCCGCACTGGGCCCACGAGGTTGATACGGTCCATTCCCTCTCCTAGAGAGGAGGCCTGAGTCCCAGCAGTGGGAATATTAAAAGGCTGATGATGATGATGATGAAATACTTGCTATGAAAAAAAAAATCTCATTGGAAACTTGTTTTTAAACTATTTGATGAAGCTTTATGTAGATAAGTAACGATAATAGAAAAAATGCATGTGGTGGCCCCGTAGTAACTGTCCCGACTAACAAGTTGTTTGTAAGTAAATTCAAGTTTACTTCTCACATTATTAATATTGTACTTTCCCCTTTACATGCAATCAGATTTATTTGCCTCTAGGCGTAATTTAACGAGCTATGAATTTTCATACAAAATCTGTATTCATTACCAATGTTTATCAAAGAATAAATTATTATTGATTTCGCATTTTCAAACCCAACCATGAGCGTTACTTTATGTAATTTATTTCATCATAATAGCTCTCAAAACGATGAAGGAAAACATCGTGAGGAAACCGGCATGTCCTAGCACCAAAGACATTAAATATAGACTACCAATAGACAGGACATAGCGAACAAAATCGTAGTCCGATAGTTGTTACTAAGTAGTTACTCAGTCTAGTGTGGACGACTGGACCTAACATCAGTTTATTTTCTTAAATTTTTTGTCGTATTTACAGTGTAATTAATTAGAATTCAATAATTTTTGCAAATAGTTGTAGAAAATAGCTTAAAAATATATAAAGTGTGGGGGCTCACGCCACACATTCTCAGTATGCTTACGCGAAAAAATGAGTAGTCGACAAGCGGGACCGTGGCAAGTACGAAGGCCAGTCCCTTACGCGCAGTGGTGGTGCAAACATGTATATCAGGCTGTAATCGCGCACCTAACTTAGTTCCGTACCCAGTGTAACTCATATGTAACTGAGACTAAATAAATATCCATATGACGTTCCGAAGTGACTTTCAATCATACTGCTCCCTACACAAGGCTACACCGTATCCCAGGACATACACGCCACACACCACCACCAAGGGACTCAACAAAAGTACAAATTAAATTCGCATGTTTACTATTGAAAGCTAGATGACAGTTTTTCTAAGAAATTTCTTCTGATATCCGCACCAAACATTCGAAAACTTGTGACATTCACCAATCCGCACTAGGCTTGCATGGTGGATTACGGCCTATTCCGTCAGATACGCGAATCCACCGATAGTACACACAGTAACGCGAATCCGACATCTCGTTTTCCTCACAAAATTTTTCTTCAACTTGACAATTAACCCATAAGATACGTTACGCGCTAACATCGCAATAAAAAAAAAAACTGCTCGAAACTTACACATCAGCACTACCTATAGTCACTGATAGATAAGGACAGAGACAAAAGCCGGCGCTGTCGTACAAGCGAAATAGCGTTAGCTGCCGAATGTGTGTTATCATCGCGACTGAAGTAAAATCGTGACAATTGGCACAATTTCACCTCTCTTCCGCTGTTTTGATTTAATCTAAGAATTGGCCTGGTTTCGAACCTGCGACAAAGATACGGCTAGTAAATCAGGGCCGTTACCACTGGGTCACCACTGGTCTCTGCAACCAGCTACTCAAAGCAAAATGTTTACTACCTAGCAAACTGATATTTGACTTAGCAGCCATTTTATGCCATTTCTGCCATATTTAACTAAGTATTGCGTGTTCCGAAACACTAACACAAAGTTTGTTTGTTGTTACAGCTAACGTAAACCGTAACATAAAACTATGTGTAATGTGTAAGCAGGTAGTTATGGCCGTTAGGTACCATAAAGGTTTGTATCATGATAGTCATAATTTTGTCTGCGCAGTTTTATTAGTCCCGTGAGGTTACTAATGTATCTAATACCTTCGACTTTTAAGATTACTGTAGGACTTGCTCCTTGTGCCGAATATGGCTGTTATTGATAGTCGTAAACGTTAAAGCAAATAGGTCATACATTTTCTACTCCGTCTTAGTTATATGTACTTGACTTATGAGTCACGGACGTCGAGCAAAGGGTAGCTCATCGTCTGATCGACGGCAAGTTGAGCTGTTGTACCCCGTGTGCCTGAAAGAGATGTCAGCAAAACCGAACTCTTCAGTTCTTGGGTACGTTTCAATGAGTTATCATGGCCTTAGAACGAAAAAGGCAAATGAAGAGGCATCGCCTTTGCCTGCTTTTAATCAGTAAAAGTCTTACACGTCACACGCCACCTCGTTCCACCCAAAAGTAGGAGGAAGCATTTAATGATTTTCTCCTCTAAAAAAAATTATTGCTCGCAAGTGTAAAAAAAAAACAATTAGAAAAATTAAGTCTTAAATATAAAAAAAATACTTATCCTTCTTTCATTCTTTATTATATACAAAAATTTAATGTAGTTAAAAATTCATGTACAAAAGCTTATAACTCAACAATGACTTTTCTCAGCAAACGTTTGAGTGACAGAGAGAAATCACATTCGAGGGAGGATCCAGTGTAGATACAATATAAACCTGTATAAAAAGTGAAATATATAAAAAATATATGTAAATACTAATAAATACCAATAAATACAAGGTATATATATATGTCAGTTGTGAAAGAAAGTACTCTTTAATGTTACTTTTGAAGACCTCCAGAGATAGTGCTGTTGCGAAGGGAGTATGAGAGCGAGTTTCAGAAACTTGAAAGTCTTTTCTTACTAGTTATGTATATGCTACCGGCAATTTATATAATCCGGTATTCTATACAATACCTACGCAATGTATAATATACGGTTTAAAGTAAGGCTTTTATTTTCAGGTGATGATAAAAAATAACCCTAACCTAACCTGTCCGTGTCAGGGTGCCCTAAAATTACATCACCTCCTTGCCTGTTTTCGTCTTTTACATACATTACCGGCTGGGCATTCGGTATTATATAGAATACCTGAATTATACAGATTGCCGGTAACATTTACTATCCTTTTAGAGTTTCAGTGTTCCTGTTCTACACTACTACAAGTTCATTTGATGCACTTTTAAGTATGTCAAATACTCGCTCACTATTTATATCATGCACCAATTCCTTCAAACGCGTACCAAGGTAATAAAATGCAATATATCCGCGCACGTGAATATCTATGCGACGCATGCGAGCTAGCGACAGCGTGCTACTTTGGAAAATTGATCAGTTTTGACCGACTTCAAAAAGGAGGAGGCATATATGTTCGGCTGTATGTATTTTTTTTTATGTGTTCACCGATTTGGCCTTCAAACCAATTTTAAGGGCGGCAGATGTCATTTAGGGGCTGGAGGTGTCATTGGATGCTTTTACCCACCACCAAAAAAAAAACTATTTGAAAACTTTTTTTTTTATTGAAAGTTTATACATCCGAATTGGTCCCATAGGAATTTCGTTATGATCTGATGAACTTCAAAGATACAAAGCGGAACTCCTCATAGGATCACAGCAGAACTGTCGTAGCAAGTAAAATTGCTTTGTACTCGTATTATTTGTGTAGTCGATGACTGATTGAAGGAATAAAGGGAGGAGATAGATCGAAATGAACATTATATAATAAATCAATGTATCTTAGCGGTGTTTTGATTTATTAAAATTGTTATGAGATGCTCTCGGGCTGATGCACAACTAAAAAGGGTAACATCTTCTTCTTCTTCTTCTCAAATCGATGGTTTCCATTTCCCTCAAAGTTTTTGGGCCCAGTAAGTTGCTACGTTTATAGCAGCGTCAGTGGCGTTTTTTAGGTCCCCCAGGGTGCATTTGCAGGGACATTTTGGACACTCCAATAAGTGGGCATTGTTTGGTAAGGAGCATCGCACTCGCACTGGGTGTCGGAGTAGTCTGTAATCCCCCGTTTTGCCAGGTTATGTAAAGTATAAAATAAAAAACACTTTTACAAAAAAATACAAATGACTTCAGTGTACGAAAAAACTGGTCAGACTCATGCACTGAGGGTTCTGTACAAACAAGAAGATTTTTTCGAATAGCAATTTTTTTTATGATGAAACGACAAAACTGCTTTCAGATTTATACCTATACCAGTGCTATAAGACATTGCTTTATGCCAAACTTCAGGATTATGGCTCAACGGGAAGCGCCCTATAGATTTCGATTCCCTTGAGATTATCGAAATCATTAAGTTTGGATTTTTTCACAGCTTCAAGGGACCCCAGACCTGAGTATATGGATTTCTTTTCTGGCAACTTTAAGAGGGCCGTGCTGAACGAACTGAAATTGGTCATATTTAATTAATTTTAATTTAGGTTTAATTTAGCAAGTTATATGAGAAACTAAAGCGGTACATATGTTATTTAAGATAAATCAATTACTTTTTTTGTAGTTTTTGGTTAAGACTGTTTTATATTTTTTTGATAATTTCATAAAAAATGTTTTTTTCAGCACGGCCCCCTATGCACACCTATATATTATTTATTATTACGAATTCATAATATCTATTGCAGTACATGTAACGTGTTAATAGAGTACATTCCTTGAGTTTAAGACTTTTTTTAATACGCTTTATATTTTTCAAGTTACACAGGGGCCATGCTGAAAACGTTTGGCTGGCACGGCCCCCTTTTTTTGCATTTTTATACAAAACTACAGAGGTACATTGAAAAAGAAAGCGGTACATATGGTCCTAGAAGCGAGTACATTCGATTGGTGAACACCTAGAACGCAGATTCTACGGGGCCTTACTGGGCAAACGTTCAGACTTTTACTGGCCAAAAACCCACTCCTGTTTCTTCGTTACTATTCATACCGGGCCTGAACCTTCCTTTCAGACAACGATCTTTGGCCCCAGTAGGCTTCGACCCTGCTGGGCCCCTAAGGTTTGCTGACAACCCCTTGAAACGCGCGTGGAACTCGTAAAATAATCCCACCACGTCCGCCACCTTGTAATTGTTTTCATTAAACATTGCCGAATAAATACCACTGTTGATAAAATTGAATCCGGCTTATTTTATTAAACTTTTCACGTCATTTAAAGCTATTTTCCACTAAAATTAACTATTCGTTTAATGAACTGGTAATACTAATTAATAAACCCGATAATTTATTATAATAATATACGAATAGCTACCTGATGAAACACGCACGTGTGCTTCGCGTGTTTGCTAACGTGCTCGCTCAGCGTGCAATTTACTTTAATTAATGATTAAGTAACATTGAATTTTAATACGTGTTATATATTATGTCATTAAGGTCTTAACTTGGATTTTCTTGGAATCTGTTTGCCGGTGGTAGGTACTTATTTAGCGTGCGTTCAACTCTGTCTGTAGCTGGCGTCGCACGCTGCGTAAACGCTGTGCTAGCGTCGCACGCTGCGTGAACACTGCGCTAGTCACGTCCACGCTGAATGTGACGCATGCGTTGCGAGTCACGTAGACATGTGGTACCTATATCTGGAGAATGGCCTGTTGGTCTGGTGGACAGTGGTCCTGAGTGCTATGCCGGATGTTTGTTTCCCACCCAGGAGAAATGTTCTGTATCTGGGAGTATCTATAATATGTACGTATTTAGAAACTTTACATACGTATATGTTTTTTTTTATTGATAGGTTCGCGCTTGACCGCTATCTCACCTGATGGAAATCGACGATACGGTCGACGATGGAGCGCGCTTACCTAGAAGAAACCTATTCACTCTTGACTTAAAGATTCCCGGGTTGTAGCCATCAGGAAGCACAGACTCTGGCAGGGAATTCCACTCCTATATGTATGTTTATCATTTGCGTAGTACTCATAGCACAAGCTTTGCTTAGTTTGGGGCTAGATGGCGTTGTGTGAAAGTTGTGGAATATTATATTAGAACGTAAGTAACGTATTTAAGGGTATTACATTGCTCAATGACCTTGAAATTTACCTCAACACTAGTAGAGAAGAATTGACCTCTACACAGGCATTGCAGGGGGTGCTGCGCGCGGGGTGTTAGTACTGATTTGAGTTTTTTCTTTATTACTTATCGATATTCAATGAAATTAGAAAAAAAATCAATACAAGTTATTCAGTTTATCGTAACATATATTTTGGTATAAATTCAATGTATAAATATAGAGCCGTTTTCGAGAAAATATGGAATTAATGTTCAAAAAAGGCCTATTTACCAGATTTTTTTTCTAGAGTTATGATATTTTTTTGAGAAACGTAATCAATACAATTTATTAGTAATGTCCTTAAGTATCCCCTTCATTTTTTTTATGGTAATCGTACATAAGGAATAATCTATAAACTTCAATTTGAACTTGGATTTGGGCGATGTATGCCCTTAAGTAACGTATTTAAGTAACGATTACGTACGGACAATGAATTTTGAATATTTAGGATGTGAAGGGCTCTTTCAAAAACACTCCCTCTCGCTCCCTCCTCGCCCTCCTCGCTCTGGGTGTAAGAGAAATTGTTTGATGGTGCGATCCCCCCTCCCCCACTACAATGCAGGGATAATGATGTGGTAACCAAGTATTACATATTTTTCACTTGATTCATGATTTCTCACACAAAAAGTTATAGAAACTTTGGTAAAGTCTTAACCGTAGAGGCCCAGCCTGCTAGCTGCAGGCAGGCAGGGTCGAAGCCTGCTGGGGTCAAGGGCCGTTTTCTGAGAGGAAGGCTCAGCCCTGGCATGATAGGCAACGAAGGAATGGGGTAGGTTTTTAGTCAGTAAGAGTCGTGTGTGTTTGTGTGTTTGTGTTTGTTTGTGTGTTTTTGTGTATTTATGTGTTGACACTATTTCCCGCTTTGCCCAAGGGCGGGATTTGTCATTGGATGATTTTACCTACCATAAAAAAGCCGATCCGCAAATATTCGTAATATACGAGTATTTCCCCGTAGCGGAATTTGTGTTAATCTCATAATCGTTCAAATTTAAACCAATAGAAGTAGTACTAATTGATTTAGTTTCGAACGATGCTGAACAACTAACATGGGGTACGTCTATCTAAAAAGTAACTAAAGTTAATAATTTACCAACTTGCTCTAACACAGTTTACTCACTATACAACTCACCTTAGCAGTAATAAAATAAACAACTAGATACGGTATAAAAGAACTTGCAAGTCAATAAAGCTCGTTTATTTGATTTATTTCTAAACTCTATGTTGTAAGAAATTGTGTAGAAGTGTTAAAAAGTATGTCTTCCATCCCAAGATATTGCTGGTCTTCCAAGAAAAAGATAAAATCACATGATATATTATCTTACTTGGATGTTGTAGAAAATAATCTATCGTCAGTGAAGTACAACAGTACCTAACTATTTTTCGATACACTTACTACAAAACCTGCTCTTATCCCTACCGCTTTTAAGCACGCAATTTACTGTTTTTCGCACTTGTGCGGAAAAGTTCGGAAACATCCCACCACAATTACATTTATCGGATTAGGCTGGGTGATCCCCGCGAGTCGCCCATTTATTTATTTCTTTGTACACGAGGTTCAAATTGTCACTGCAGCATTCGGCTCCATACACTCTCGCCTGCGGCTTGGGCGAATTCCGCTTTGGTTGCAATGACAAACTTTTTTCACTTTTATCAAAATGTACAATTACATCAGACCAAAATAACAATAATTTTATTGAATTATTGTACATACATTTTTGGAAAAAGTACTGGGTAGATTTTACTACTTTCTGATTATACACGGCTAAATTTTAATCGTTTTAATCCCGTGGAGGGTCGTTTCGGTACATGAAACACTATCGATTTGTTAAGATAGAATTAAAAAATAAAGTACTTTTTTTAAGACTAGAATTAATATACGCATGTACTAAATTAATTTCTTCAAGTAAACGTCAGCTGAGCGAGTCCAATGACCTGTAGGCAGTTATTACGCAATGACCGACAACTACCTACAAGGTCATTGACACGTTTATTTAAATAAAATAATTTCGTACATGCGTACACTAATTCGAGTTTTAGAAAAAAACCGCCCCAACCGCCGAAATCCTGACCCCGCTATCCAGCCACCGTAGGCGTGGGATTGCAGACGGCGAGCAATAGGTAGCTCGCTGTCCGGCCAACCGGTAACCGTCCGGACCGAACCCGAGCCATCAACGGCGTCTCAAAGAGATATCAGCAAAACCATAGAAGCCCAGCAGGGCCGAAGCCTACTGGGTCATAGATTGTCCGAAAGGGAAACCGAGTTCAGGAACGCAAGGCAAAAAAGGAACCTAGGAGTGAGTTTTCGTCAGTAAAAGTCACTTAAAAAAATCTTTAAGTCACTAACGCTCTAAAGTGTACGGACAGCAAATTAACCCGTATTTAATTATGATAACTGATAACCAAAACTGTTATTAAATAGCACATTGTTACCCTAGGGGTGAAAGTAACTTATTTAGTCCCGAGGAGAAGTTTGGCGTCCGAGCGAAGCGAGGTCGCTAATATCCGAGGGACTAAATAAGCCTTTCACCCGAGGTAAACACAGTGCATTTCATTACGAATAAAAAGAAAATAAAAATAAAAACCTGAGTCGTCGTCAAAGGTCGTCGTATGATTTTAGGTATGTTTCTTTTGATTTAGGCCGTAAAAATTTTCCGACTACTGCTTTAACCTCTTCTCTTAAGAATCAGGCGTTGAATCCTTAACTGAATCTGATTATTGTGTAATTAAAAAAATTCTTACAGCAAAGATTGGTAGTAAAGTACCAATAAACAAAATTCTACATCAAGTTTCCCGCCATTTTTTTTTTTTGTGGTCACGGCTATTCTGCCATCATTTTTCATTTTTATCAGTGAAAAATGGTAACTATTTCTCATATCTATGTTAGTTTTAAAGAATTAAAGAATTTATTGAAAGTAAATTATAAATAATTATGTAATTTTAAAAAAAATATAGATACTTAATCTTTTAATTTCAATTTTACATCGCGCTGTAAATGACTGGCTGTATAGAAAGTTGAGATATATAGATCAATAGAAATGGGAAGATAGAACTAGTTTTTTTTTTTTTATAATTTGATAGCTGTCAGTTGAAAGTGATTCTCCCTAGGGACGAAAAGTATTACTTTCAACCCGCTCCTCAGGCAACTTTAGACCTACTTTCAGCGTATGAGTAATGAAAAAAATCTAATTCATAATTATCTCATTCAAGTGTTGCGACCACAGAAATAAATCTATGGTTGCGATACCTGACATTTTTTTCATACCTAAATTAGAACGCGTACGCTCTTCGCTAATACGGGAATCATTCTAAGTGCTGTATCCTAAATACTACCAAAAGTGTCTCCAAAATAACAACAAGCTGTACCACTGCAACCGTTTGAAGATTTTCAATTAAAATTCCTCTAAAAATAATCCATGCTTCTATTCTAAAATTACCTGTGACACACAGATATACGGAAGAGGATGGCCCGTGATATATTACCGTAAAGATGTCTCAAGTGACTCCATTGGTATGGGTCCTTCATAATTTATGGCTAAACTAGCTTGTGCCAGCGGGTTCACCGTATACCACCCTTCAGGGATTACAGACGTGATTTTATGTAGCATCTAGTTTGAAATGACGAATAAATGTAAAAAACAAAAATGTGGAACATATTTTACAAGCTTTCTATTAGCTTGCACTGTATGTAACTATGTATGTTCGGCTCAAATCTTGCAACTCAATTTTGAAGCAGATATCTTCAACCGATTGAGCTGAAATTTTACATGCGTGTGTAAATCGGGTGACAATGCAATATTATGATGACATGGAGTAGATCTGATGATGGAGCTGGAAGGTAGCCATAGGAACTCAGCAATAAAACGATACAACCCCATCGAGTTTAGGCTCGCTTGATTAGTGTTGACAAGTACTTTGATCCTGTATGACAGCCAGGGTCTGATGATGGAGCCGGAAGGTTATCATAGGAACTCCGCAGTTAAACGACACAACCCTATCGAATTTGGGCTCGTTTAGTTTGTATTGACGAGTACTTTCATCCTATATGGTAGCCAGGGTCTGATGATGGAGCCGGAAGGTGGTCATAGGAACTCCGCAGTTAAACGATACAACCCCATCGAGTTTAGGCTCGCTGGATTAGTGTTGACGAGTACTTTGATCCTGTATGACAGCCAGGGTCTGATGATGGAGCCGGAAGGTTATCATAGGAACTCCGCAGTTAAACGACACAACCCCATCGAATTTGGGCTCGTTTAGTTTGTATTGACGAGTACTTTCATCCTTTATGGTAACCAAGGTCTGAAGACGGAGCTGGAAGGTGGTCACAGGAACTCCGCACTTAAACGACACAACCCATCAAATTTGGGCTCGTTTAGTTTGTATTGACGAGTACTTTCATCCTATATGGTAGTTGGGGTCTGATGATGGAGTCGGAAGGTGGTCATAGGAACTCCGCAGTTAAACGATATAACCCCATCAAATTTGGGCTCGTTTGATTTGTATTGACGATTACTTGGATCCTTTATGGTAACCAGGGGCTGATGATGGTGCTGGAAGGTTACCATAGGAACTCCGCAATTAAACGATATAACCCCATCGACTTTAGGCTCATTTGATTTGTAATGACGAGTACTTGGATCCTATATGGTAAACAGGGTCTGATGATGGAGCTGGAACGTGGTCATAGGAACTCCGCAGTTAAACGACACAACCCCATCGAAATTGGGCTCATTTGATTTGTATTGACGAGTGCTTGGATCCTATATGGTAACCAGGTTCTGATGATGGAGCTGGAAGGTTATCATAGGAATTTCGTAAGAAATCGACACAATCCCATCGAGTTTGGGCTCATTTGATTTTTATTGATGAGTGCTTGAATCTTATATGGTATCCAGGGTCTGATGATGGAGCTGGAAGGTTGCCATAAGAAATCCGCAATTAAACGATATAACCCCATCGACTTTAAGCTCATTTGATTTGTAATGACAGTACTTGGATCCTATGTGGTAACCGGGGTCTGATGATGGAGCTGGAACGTGGTCATTGGAACTCCGCAGTTAAACGACACAACCCCATCGATCGTACTAGTTAGTTTAATACACTCCTACAAAAATAGGTACCAATTGAAAGGGCTTGCAGAGAGTAACTTGAAAAATAAAGTGACATTACTCTAAATCCAATATCTTCCTTTTTCTCAGTTATACTCTTGTTGAAGTGGTCGTGGATCGTCTGGTAGGTTGGTTGCGGTTTTTGCGAGACTGCTCCATCTCTCTCTATTCATAGCACTTCGTGGACATTCAATGAGGGAACACTTCGAAGATGATTCAGTGAGGTCTGTCCATCTCTTCCCTGTACCACTAAACGTTCCAAAGAGCTTTCATTGCCTGTGATATATCCAAACATCTTAAAAATTCGCTGTTGTACAATCGACGATTTTTTTTGTTTTGATGCAAAGTTCTTTAAGAATGGAAACGTTAGTACGATGAGCAGTCTGTTTTATCCTCAGTAGACGCCTCCAGCGTCACATTTCAAGAGCGTCAATAATCTTTTTACGGTGCTTGAATCTTTTCCGCATTTCCCAGTATTTTTGATTGTGGATCCCAGGTAAATAAATTCTGGACAACTTCGCAATTGGCTATTTCATGTAAGTTAGGTTGATTGTTAGTCTTACGATCCACCACTATCATTTTTGTTTCATAAATCCAACCTGGTAGACTTCTCAGGCGGTCGCCTCCTTCTGCGAAGCAGTAATGCTAGCAAAGGAGGAGGCCCACGGTAGAGGTGTGCCCCGCTTGGGAAGAGCATCGCCGTGTCTTCGTGAGAGCGAGCGGTAGCGATGATCTCTCGCGCCGGGCCTTGGTTCAGGCTATGGTCTGGAGCGAGGAGTAGTGGCAGGTGGTCGCCTCCTTCTGTGAAGCAGTAATGCTAGTAAAGGAGGAGGCCGACCGCATCAGGCAACGGCACTCACGCCGCAGCCGCCACCGTAATTCCGATCCAAATTTCCAGCCACCGTAGACGCGGGCTTGCGGACGGCGGGCAATGGGTAGCTCGCTGTCCGTTTGTCCGGTAACAGACCGGACTGAGCCCAAGTCGTTTACGGTGCGCAATGATCCCGTGCGCCTCAAGGAGTTGTCAGAAAACCGTAGGGGCCCAGTAGGGTCGAGGCCTAGTCTGGGGCTCTGGGGAGGTATGGAAATGCATACCAGGGCCCTGGATCCAAGGCAGAGAAGGAACAGGGTAAGTTTTTAGTCAGTAAGAGTCTGACACTATTTTCCGCTCCGTCCAAGGACGGAATTCGTCATTGGATAATTGTACCAACCATAAAACAAAAGCAAAGGCAACAGCGCTCACGCTGCAGCCGCCGCCGTAATTCCGGTCCCAATTTCCTGCCACCGTAGGCGTGGAATTGCGGACGGTGGACAATGGGTAGCTCGCTGTCCGTCCGTCTGGTAAGAGACCGAACAAAGCCCAAGGGCGGGGAATAACATTGGATGATTTTACCTACCATAAAAAATAAAATATAAAAAATCCTGACAGACTTCTATCCTGAAGAACTTAGTCTGCTAAGACTAAGTTTCTTATGCTTTCCTATAATATGGGTAACATTAATGAAAGGACTTGCTGAGAATACAAATGTGATTTACATAAGGTATAACTAAAAAGTAAAAAATAAATTACAAATAAAAAAAAGTTTTTTAAAAACAAGCTTTCAATTAAATGGGCTAAAAAGAAGAAAATAAACTTTTCCTTTATAACTTTTACTATCAATTTATAACGGCATTACACAATTTATATGATATAAAAGCTTGTCGCGAGATTTAACTGTATAAATACACAGCTAAATAACTTCATA
Source organism: Leucania comma (assembly GCA_958295575.1). NCBI lineage: Eukaryota > Metazoa > Arthropoda > Insecta > Lepidoptera > Noctuidae > Leucania > Leucania comma. The sequence continues at coordinate 9,990,598 of OY282480.1, read as the reverse complement.
AATTAAATAAGTTAAAAAACTTCATCTATTGATTTTAAAATTTTCAAAATTTCGCGACAAGCTTTTCTATCATATAAATTGTGTAATGCCGTTATAAATTGATAGTAAAAGTTATAAAGGAAAAGTTTATTTTCTTCTTTTTAGCCCATTTAATTGAAAGCTTGTTTTTAAAAAACTTTTTTTTATTTGTAATTTATTCAAAATAAGTGTCATTAAGCGTTCTGTCTGTCAGCCGCCGGTTCCATTTTGCTACAAACGACCATATCATTCATGAAGGGAAAATCAGAGAAACTGAACTAATGATCGGAAACATAATTATAAGGCCACGGACATGGAGATAGCGGGCAGAGGGATTGCGGCGGAGATGTAGAGGAGGCGGCGCGTCAACACTGACCCGGTCACGAAGCCAGCGGGTAGCTCGCGCAGGGTAGTACCGTGTTACGAGAGATTTATCCTTGTTCGCGAATGAAATGTGTGAACAGCGGCGACATCTTTGTGACGCAATTTCATAGTAATATGAGATTTATATTGGGGCAAGGAAACAAAAAGGCGAGTTTCATTGGAATTATGAAGAACAGAAACAATGCCCCGATCAGTTCTATGGCTAATTAATATGTTTATGACAGAATGGGTATAAATCTTTGTTACTCAAAATGTATCCTATCAAAAATCGGCAAAATAATTGGCTCCATCACACCCGCTTGCATATTAAAACATCGTTAAAAAGTAAAAAAAATAAAATGCCTAGCACAATACTACGCTAGTACAGACCCGCGGGCACCGCTTGATTGGCGTGTACCGCTCGAACGCTGCTCCCTGCACCACTCCCCCACCGCTGCCTTTGTGGCCAATTCCATCCATATATTGAACGATCTGCGCCAGCTCCGTCGCCGCCGCTTCGCTGCCCGCTGACTTCGTGTCCATGGTCTAAGTTTTACAACCTTATACGTAACATTATTTTGCATCTGATCATGCAATTATGAAACATCATGATATCTGAGTAATGGCAATCGTAAAATGTGAATAATAACTACTCAAGATTATGATAAAAACTACTACTACTACTAAAGACTAATATTCCCACGATTGTTAATACTCAGGTAATTATAATCAGAAATAGCAATTTGTTCATGAAAAAGTAAGAGTACTAAGTAATAATATTATTGGGTTTAGGGTGTAATAGTACTCGGTATACACCTAAACCTTCTTCATTCAGTATATAATAAAAACCGCACGAAAATCCGTCCAACAGTTTCTGAGCTTATCGCGAACAGACAGACATACGCGGTGGTGGACTGTGTTTTATAATACACAAGGATTCTTATTAACACTATTTATTTCGATGTATTTTTATAAAGATCTTATTTAACATGCTAGTGTAAATTTTTTGTATACATTCAATTTGCCTGCCGTAGCTCAGAAGTGATTATTAAACCATGGATTACTAGAAACCTCCTGAAATGTATTAGACGTCGGGATTTAATGCATACTAATGCAAAGAAACCGGGAAATCGTGATAATCTAGTCATCCAACAGGAGTATAGAAAGTACCGGAATTATTGTAACAATATCTTAACAAATCTAAAACAAGAACATGACCGTAAACTTCTGATGGAAACAAAGGGCGACTGTAAAAAGCTTTGGCATGAAATTAAAAAAATATGCAATTTCCAAAATAAAAGTAACGGAACGAATGGCCTTGTGACTGACAATGACAACCCTGTGACCACATTAAATAAAGTAAACAATTATTTCTCAACAGTGGGCAAGGATCTCGCAGCAAAAACCCTAAAACTTCTAGGTTTAACTGAAACAGAATTGGCCTGCAACAATGAACAATACAGTACCGTGCATACTAGTTCAAAATCTTTCTTCTTTACTCCGACTGATGATAAAGAAATTTTTTCAATTATTACTCACCTCAAAGCGACATCAGCAACAGGTTATGATGGCATTAATAATACTATTATAAAACAGTGCACACAGGCGTTAGTCGGACCGATTGCCTCTCTGTGCAACTTAAGCCTAACAACGGGTATGGTTCCTGACTGTGTAAAGATTGCAAATATTTGTCCAATATTTAAAAGTGGAGATCCAAAAATTCCTGCAAATTACCGCCCGATTTCTTTGCTGACAGTTCTCTCAAAAATACTTGAGAAAGTTGTAAATAAACGACTACTCGCATACCTAGAAAAAAACAATATATTATCGGAAAATCAGTACGGTTTTCGGGTTGGCAGGTCCACGGAGGATGCAGTAACAAACTTAGCCGATTTTATTACCCTTAACCTAGATCAAGGACAGGCATGTACTGGAATCTTCCTGGACCTCGCCAAGGCATTCGATACAATTTCTAGAAAAATACTTCTTAAAAAAATGTCGCTTCTAGGAGTTCGTGGCGTTGCCTTGGACTGGTTTGCCTCATATCTTAGTGAGAGAACGCAAAAAGTGGTGTTAGGGGAATATAGTAGTGACCCAACGACTGTACATTTTGGTGTGCCCCAAGGTAGCGTACTAGGTCCTACTTTATTTATAATCTATATTAATGGATTATGTGCTATGAAAATCCCGCAAGCTAAAATATTTACATATGCGGACGACACCGCAATCATTTTTTATGGGAAAACTTGGGATGACGTCCAATTGGCGGCTGAAAGCGGGATTAAAGCTGTGGCAAACTGGCTTCAACATAATCTTTTGTCACTAAATGTTGAAAAAACAAAAGCAATAAACTTTGCCATCTCAAATCGCTCTTCCCCCCTGCATGCCGTTTGTCCTCAATTACATTCCTGTACTAACCCACAAAACTGTGCTTGCCCTTTCATCGAGTATACAGATTCGATAAAATATCTAGGAGTATTTGTGGATAACCGTCTCACTTGGTCTCAACATCTGGGTGCTTTAAGGGGCAGGATTAGAAAAATGCTGCGTATTTTTAAGCAGCTGGGCAAGATAGCAGATGACACTATTCTTAAGATGATTTACTTTTCTCTTTGCCAATCTGTCCTCAAATACTGCATCATAGCGTGGGGCGGGGCTGGTAAATCCTTGTTAATTAAGGTAGAACGAGCTCAAAGAGCTTTGCTTAAGGTTGCCTATGGACGACCGTTCCGGTACCCCACAGACATACTATATTCCGAAGTGGGAGTGCTTAGAGTCAGACAGCTTTACATCCTATCTATCACACTTAAATTTCACAAAATGTCTAATAGCACTTGTGTTAGGTCAAGTCGTAGGGTACATTGGGAAAAGGTACGTTGCCGTAAAATTATCGGCAGAAGGTCGTACGGTTATATGGGTCCGCACATATACGGGAAACTCAATTACCGACACAAAATTCTGCCCTTAACACAAAATCAATGCAAATCTACAATAACAAAGTGGCTTCTTACTTTAGACTATGACACAACAGAAAATTTATTAGCCTAAGACACATTGTTATATCACACTTTCATTTATATATCAAACACTCAATACGTTCACTTACATTTATATTTATAACATACAGACGCACTATTTTAACACCAAACATTTATTTATTTTAACTTGTAGCTTCATACACACATACTTGGTAACCATTGCAGTTTTGTATTCCTTTTTAAAATTAAGTTAGCATAAGAAACATGTTCTGAATTTTGAAAGCAATGTGAAGTATGGAAGGAGCCTGGATCTCACGTCACAGGGAATCCTAGTGTGAGTTCCAGGAAACCAACTCATCTGAATGTATTTTTTCTGTAATAAATTATTCTTATTCTTATTCTTATTCTTATTCTTAATTTGGCCACCCTGAAATAGTACATTTTGATAAAACTGAAGAAACTTTGTCATAGCGACCGAGGCGGAATTCGCACGAGTCGTAGGCGAGTGTGTTATGGAGCCGAAGGCTGCAGTGACAAATTTGCACCTGTATCAAACGACATTTTTCAATACACTTCGTAGGGTTCTTCGCTCGCCCAGCCTGATAAGTTAAATTTAATAAAATTGTTCCCGAACTAGTGCAGAAAACAGTCAATTGCGTGCCTAAAAGCGATGAGATAAGAGCGGTTTTTCGAGTACCTAAGTGTATTGCGAAACCATTTTTACATAACAAGTTGAATTAAAATACCTATTTAGTTGATAATTAGAGAAAACTAGAGCCCTCTAAAAAATTAACTAAATAAAATTTTCAACTAAATAGGTATTTTACAGAACCCTGGTAGCCTATGATAACGAATTCTAACCCTGACTCTAACTAGTTAGCAATAAAACAGAAAATTGTTTCAAATGAACTTTCAAAAATGTCTGTATGTTACACGCATCACTCGTTTTTATGAAACACCTTCTCCTGCCCGCGGCTTCGCCCTTGTGAGATTAGAAATTAAACAGCCTTTGTCACTCAGTGATAAAGTAGCATGGTACTGAAGAACCAAAGGTTATGTGAAATATCACCCGGGCCCTGGGACAAAGGCAATGCATGGAGTAGTGTAGGTTTTTAGTCAGTAAGAGTCTGACACTATTTCCCGTCCCACCCAAGGGCGGGATTTGTCATTGGATGATTTTACCTAATATAAAAAAAAATGTACCGAAGAAAGATTTTTTTTTAATCGGTCCAATTGTTTTTGAGTTTGAGTTTATTACAAACAAACATAGACTATAGATGGAGTACGGGCACACAGGACCAAGAAGTAGGTACGGAAAAAAAATGCTTATAACCCATTTAAAGACTGAATTATCGTTAAATATGGTTTTTTATAATTAAAAATCTAAAATATAAAGTTAGAAACAAATAATAAAGATCGCCCTGTCTGTCCAAACCCGTAGACGGCGTTGACTGCCGCGCCGCCTTGCCCCAATGTAATCGATGTGGCTCCTAAAAGACATTTAAGTTTATTGTAAAACTTGTAAAAAATTTAAAGTGGTCCAAATTAGTGAAAATTAAAATAGAATGATACAAGTATAGAAAGTTTGTCATGGCGACCGTGGCGAAATTCGCACAAACCGAAGGCGAGGGTGTTATGAAGCCGAGGGCTGCAGTGACAAATTTGCACGTGTATCAAACGACGTATTTCAATACACTTACGAAAAAAACACTTTTTCTGAAAATTACAACATATTTTTGTTCATTTTGTACAGTAGAAAATTTTTCAAAGTTGCCATTATATTTTAGTTAGGGAAAAAATACGTGTGATAGTATTTTTTTACCTTAATCACTATATCTGGCGGCGGCGGCGTAGCATCTAAAGATCTTCAAATCTTAAATTCAAATTTTTTTTGCACAAGTAAATAAATAGGTTAGAAATTAATTAGATGTTTAATAGTTTTTTTTTCCGCGTTTAACCTTTGCAGGTTGAAGGAGAAGTAAAGGTAACAAAAAAAAAATGTTTTTGAATTTAGAACGCCAATAAATGTTAATTTGTTGATAATAACAAATTATTGTGTAAGTAGTAATGTTTATTTATTATATATTGTTCAAAAACACAATTTAAATTTTCATTAAATATTAAAACCTTAAAAATATCCCCCTCTATTCTTTAAAAAAGAAAAATAATCACCCTTGACCGTGACGAAATAGGAATGAAAAAAGCCCTTGGTGTGATAAATTTAAAAAAATCACGCGGGTGATATACATGCTATATCGAACCTAATCGTAATGCAATAAGGTAAGTTTTCGAGTAAGTGTATTGAAAAAAAATTTAACAATTTTTTTTCCCACAATTTTTTTGTTTTGTTTTCATTGAATATTTATTTAATTTCAATTTCCTTAGGCTGGGTATTGGTAGGTTGGAAGTAGCGCGTAACTAAGAATTCGTCAAAAATATTATGGACATATATCGAGAACATAGACATGTTTAACATACTCAAATATTACTAAAATCGAAGACATCGAAATTTTTTAGTTGTCCGCTTCACGTGAAATGCCCAGCTTTTAAGGTAAAAATGTTTTTTTTTATATTATTTTGTTACTACCGACGTCTTGTTATATCGCAGACAGTTATAATACCAAAAATAAACTACTAAAATCTCACTAATCACGTCTTAACGACTTTGCACCTGTATGCAAATTAAATATGTAAATATGTTTTAAACGCTTGAACTCTTAGCGCCAAACTAGATTTACTATTTTAATTGTGCGCTTGACTGTACACAAAGTATACCCAGAAGATATGATGTAGACACTTAAAACCAGGGAATAATTTAAAAGAGGGGAAAGCTAGAACTACTGTTTCACCATATCTAAGACTACATTAGACCCACGCACACGTATAACACGCCTGCCCCCCTAGCGAAATTACAATCGTTTCGTTTTGCGTTAACGCTTGGAGTTGGCCACGCCCCCAACTCCTTTATTCGAACAAACGAATTGGGGCCTGGCCAACTCCAAGCGTTAACGAAAAACGAAACTATTGTAACTTGGCTAGGGGGGCAGATTTGTACGTAGAACGACATCGCGTGTCGTCACGTGGCGTTGATCAAGTTTACTCTACAAGTCTAGTTTCAATATAAAATGTATGGAGACCGACGCGCCCTAGGCGTTATGGCACTTGTGTGCGCAGCGTAGTTCTACCTTAACTGATATCTCCATGGCTGCGATGCAAGATTGTTTGAAAAAGTTACCGAGGCACTCGAAAACCAAAGGCAACTGAAGAACACACCGGCTTTTTTTAAAGTGGGAAATCATCTAATGACTTCTCCCGATCTAGGGGGAGCGAGAGGGCGTATCAAACTTTTTCTGACTAAAAGCACACCTATTATCATTCAGTTAATGCCCTTTGGGTCCCAACACCACGAGTCCCTTTTAAAAGTCGACCCATGGCCTTAACAGGCTTCGGCCGTTCTTGGCCCTACGGTTTTGCTGAGGACATCCCTTTTGAGGCGCGCGTAGAACACTGCACGCCGTCAACGAACGGTCAGATCATAACTGTATCTTGAAAAATCTGTTATAAGCTTGTTATGTTACCTGGTTGTCGACACAAACACATGGTCACCGGGTCATTCAGGCCACTGAGGGGTTGTTTTGCTCCCGCACCCAGCTGTGCGCTGGCTCCTAATGCCCGCTAAGGCCTGCCGTGACCTGTAGTGTAGTTAGTGCCTAAATTGTGACCTCCATGAACGAATCTCAACGACTCGGGTTGGGTCGGGATCCTTACGGCCAGTTGCGGAACACTCGTCCGCAAATCGCTCTGCGACCTCCGACGACCGGAATATCTTGTGGCGGCGGCTGATGTGTGAAGTCCATGTTCTCACGGTTGCTATCTCCTTGGGTCAAATTACTTTTTCGCAGGAGGTGATCGCTTGCCATTCCCTGTCATTCCTAACCATGGCCTGAACCAGAGCCGGGTGCCTAGGCCCTAAAATATGCAACTACCAAGTAATCTCTGCTGTGCCACCGATATCGAAGCCGTGGTAACGGCGAAGTTTTGCAGTAACATGTAGACTAGTATAGAACATTGGTTTACGAGATTGTTGAAAATAGTTGCCGAAAAAAAAACCTTGAATCACAAAGGGCTATTTGAAAAAGCAGTGAAATAACATTGGCGGGGTCTAATCAAAAAATATGTCAGAGTGGAAAGAGCTATTTCCCGTCTTAAAAAAAGGTACATTGATGGACATACTTACTGGTAAGTATAACATAGCCTGAATTTGTTCCCGGGTTGAGGCCAAAACATACCCACTTTTTAGTGGCTCACAATTTTGAAAGTGACCAAACTCATCAAATACACTGTATTTGACCTACCTTATTCACCTACTGGTGTGATGTATAAAATGATAATTGCAGATGCAAATATATTAAGGAATGTGCCAATTGTGTCGTTCACACGTAACTGCCGACATTAGCTTCAAGTCAAAAGAGTATAAGAGATATTAGCGTTAACGTCGCTTAAGACATTCTTTTTCAAAACGTATTAAAATGCAATATATGCATGTATGCATGACACACGATATTCTTTACGGCTATATAAAGATTATTTGGCTCCAGCTCTGCATTCTATGTAAATGTGGAGCTGTAGTGATGCTCAGATATTATGATAATTGCTGCTTGCTTACGCGGTGTAGAGCATAAATTAATACCGAATAACCGTGTTATATCGATGTTAGTATTTGGAATAATATTATAGCTTCTTAATCGTTAAATGCTTAAATTGCTTCTGATTGGTAAATGAGTAGTTACGTTTTATACCCCTCTTGCTTTATCAATCAGGATTTGAGGAATCACAAACGCGTAAATTCTTATCCTCTAATTAATGCTATCGGTTCTGAGCGACTGAACCAATAAAATAAATATATTTCCTAAGAAGTTATTCTTGAACTTACGCCGAAATTGATTGTTAATGTTTGGTAGAATAATTAGAGGCCAAAGAGGACAACAGCGTGGCAACTACGCTGTTATTTATTTGATTCCTGTTAGAGCTTACACCTACAAATAATAATAATACAGCACTCAAGAGAAACACCATTTATAATAGCTCGTTTAATCAAAGGGAAAGTAACTCTGATATTAATTGGCAGTTTGCGAAAAATCCAGCAGTGTCTAGCACGGCAGCATTACCTTGTTGAATAGAAGAAAACTGTTCCCTAAAGTGGGTGGAATACTGTGAACTAATTGAGAATTTGCTCTGAAAATGCCCTAAGTCTCTTGAGCAAATAAGTTTGATTTTCCACTAACGATCTCCGGGGTAGTGAGGGTTGGCACGCGACAATCGCGACGATAGCACCACAGTAAAAAAAGGAAGGAGGAAAGTGAAGAACTTTCTCCAGATGCAATTTCGCTGAACAAGGCTGTTTCGAGAGGTTCCTGTTTAGAAATCACCGGGAAGAAAACTCTGGGCGTTACCATTGTGCGGTTTGCCCGGAGGTGCATATGGTAGAGGCTTGCCCAGCGTGGCCAGAGCGACCTCTCAGCTCTGCTCCAGGTGCTGGTCATATTACGGAGTGAGAGAACATGGGAAGTTGTTGTGTGTCGGCTCCTTCTGCGAAGCAGTAAGGCGATCAAAGGAGATGGCGGAAAATGTAAGCGGAGAGGTAATTTGATTCTTGGGATATATTCCAGCTCTTACAGGTAACTCCTTTAAACATTGCAGCACAGCTCTGTCTAACAAAATACGTATTATATATCTTAGTAAATAAACGTTCAAAAAGACTACTGTTAAATATATTTTCCTTTAAGACTTAGAACAGCGCTCAAACCATCTTCATATTTAAGTAACAACAATTGAAAATAATTAATGATGAATCTCCGAAAATGGGAGGCTTAATAACGCCAGACAGATGATTTTCGTAAAGACGTCTTGCCTTAGAAAACAATGTCAAAAGATTATTATAGTTCTACTATCTCTAATATTTATTTTATTCATCACTAGCGACCCACCCCAGCTTCGCACGAGTTTCAAATGTTCTGGTTCTTCAAATGTTTGTGATTCTCGGCTTTTCTCTACTTTATGATGCATTTATTTATACACTTAAACCTTTCACATGAATCACTCTATCTATTGGTGTATCTGTCGTGATCAGATCATAGAAATTGATAACTTAATGATATTGCCAAGTAAAACTGGCCAGATCGTTTTAAACGTTAAAGTTTGATGATATTTCAATCCACATTTGGCCTACTTTCTGACCTTTTATTACCCTAGAAATCCTACATCAATGATATGGTCAAACGAGGATTTCATTGACATGTCATCAAATGTTAACGTTTCAACGATCTGGCTAGTTATAGTTGGCCATATTATGAAGTGATAAATTTCTATGATCTGGCCACGACATATCTATTGGTGGAAAACGCATGGAAATGCGTTCAGTAGTTTTTGAGTTTATTGCGAACTTAAAGACAAATGCTGACACAAAAATAGAGATAATTATTCCCTTTATTAATTCTCTATACATATTTTTTACAATTTTTAAATATTTTCTAAAATACATGTAAAGATTTATTATTATGAGCCTGTAGTGTCTCACTGCAGAGCAAAGGCTTCCCTTCCATTCTTCCACTCTTTTGCTATTTTCGGCCAATCCTTTAGAAAGGAGTCTAAATCGTCACGCCATCTCCTTCTGGGCCTACCGCGTCGCCGGCTCCTTCTGTGCGGGATCCAGTCATTGGTTCCCTTCGCCCAATTTTGTTGCGACATGTGGCAGATGTGGCCCGCCCAGGATAAAATAGGGATGTTATTTAATCAATTTAACCGCTATATCTGTGTCATTATGTAGTTCTGTTGCTCTCTCTTAAACAGTGAAACCGATTTGAATGTGTTTTTTTTTTTATTTGAAAGCCTTTTTTCTAGTGAACATCATCAAGATGTTATGTTTTTATCACAATCGGCTCAGTCATTTACAGGTTATGGGAAGATGAAAGTACGTATGAGCTACCGAATATTTGCAAATATGTCCAAGTGGGATTTAAAACTATTTTAGTACGGAACTCTAGGTCATAAATATGTAGATTCTTCAATGTAATAATTTAGTTCAAAAGAATTCAAAGTGCGTTAAGTAATTTGCTATTTCATAAATCCCGGGAATATAATCGTCATGTTTTTGATTCCGTGATTTTAGAGAAGGTGCTATCAACTCCATTTCCTTAATTCCACGAATTTTAGTAATATACCTATTCCGAACTCTGCTTATGGTTTTTTTTATGGTAGGTAAAATCATCCAATGACAAATCCCACCCTTGGGTGGGGCGGGAAATAGTGTCAGACTCTTACTGACTAAAAACCTACCCTTCCATTCATTGCCTTTGTCCCGGGGCCCGTGGTGACATTCTCACATAACCTTTGGCCCCAGTAGGCTTCGGCCCTGCTGAACCCCTACAGTTTGCTGACAACTCCTTGAGGCGCGCGGGAACAGTGCGCGCCGTAGACGGCTTGAGCTCAGACAGGTCTGTTACCGGACGGACGGACAGCGAGCTACCCATTGCCCACTGTCCGCGAGCCCGCGCCTACGGTGGCCGGAAATCGGGATCGGAATCCCGGCGGCGGCGGCGGCGTGTGCGCCTTTGCCTAATGCAGTCGGCCTCCTCCTTTTCTAGCATTACTGCTTCGCAAAAGGAGGCGACCGCCTGCCACTCCTCCTCGCTCCGGAGCATCGCTTGAACCAAGCCCCGGCGCGAGAGATCGCCGCCGATCGCCCCCACGAGGATACGGCGAAGCTCTTCCCAAGCGGGGCACACCTCGACTGTGTGCTTCACCGTGTCCTCCATTCAACTCTGCTTATGGTGGCTTTTCATTTATCAAGTTTATCAAAGTAAGGTCTCATTTACAAGGGGCAAGGAAAATCCAATGTTTGCAAACAAAAATGTCCCAACTGTCTTGAATTTTATTCAAATTAATAATTAATTGGCTCACTTATAGAGAGTACCTAATGAAGTTAAACCTCATAGCAGCATACAGGGATTTTTTTGAAAGAGATACCATAGTCCTAAAACGCAACACAGGTTGGTTTTGGTCAGTAAAAGTCTGACACAGAGGGAGAAGTCCTTAGATGATTTCACACCACAAAAAAAGTGACACATTAAGTTCACAATATAAATCTCAATAACTAGAGCAAAAGAGCCAGGTTTTCAATATTGGTTCTTTGACCAATGAGATAAGTCTAGTTTTAGGAAACTGCACACTTTGAATTATGATATCTTCAGATTCAAAAAATAAACGAGTCAATGACCTTGTAGGTCAGTTGTCAGTCGTTGCTTACTAACTACCTACAGGTCATTGAACTCGCCCAGCTGACGTTTACTTAAAGAAATGCATTTCGTACATGCGTATATTAATTCGAGTTTTAAGAGCCATTTCACGTTTTCGCGCGTAAATCTAAGATTTTAGTCGCCTAATTTACCATATTACGTAATACTCCGGCATTGTTGAATATATGTAAAAAATAGACCAGTCTTTAATGTTGACACTTCATGTAACACATTTCCAAAAACTAATTTGTTGACTTTGTGGTAATTAATCTCCCACAAGTACTCTTCTAAAAAATCAACGCAGAGTCAATTTCAGACTCTTATATCTACTATTAATATTTATAAATTTGACCGAAAAAAATACACAAAGCATCAGACATATAATTTTGTCAACCAACCATGTACCAGAATTTCGATGATTAATAACATTAATTAGTAAAAAAATAAAATATTAAGTCAATTTTTACGTTCTATGTCGCTGTTTTATCGCGATTTTTGGTTTGAATAAAACGTAATTACATTTAAAAAACTATGTAAATATAAACAATGTTCATAGATTAAACTAATTCCAAAATTTCAGTAAAATCCGTTCATATATTTAGACATAATATCGTTTTTAAAATCACTCTAAATTAGAATATAATACGAAGCCTAAGCGGGCAGCGATTAGTACGGCTCGAACGCCCGCCGACGCAGGACCTGTGCCGTTTTTTCCTGCGTCCCGATTATCGAGCACGCGTATCGTGAACGCATTATTATACTACGACTACAACATTTTGATTCTATTCGTATTTTTTTTTTTTTTTTCATAAGGAAAGATTTTCGTTAATTTATTAAACAAAGTATTATTATAGTAGTTTGTAGAATTTGTTGAATAATCATGTTTTTGTTTTATTAGTTTTTGCAATGGGGCGGAAGGGTTCTGTTTACCATTGTGTCAAAAAAAGAAAAAATAGAAATATTGCAGCCTTAAAGAAAGCAACAGAAGCGAGGTAGACATTCTTTTGATTTGTAATTTGTATACGCAGTTATTGATTACCTAACTACACATTGACATGGATTTTAATACTGTAAGTACAATTTTAAGAATTTGTACCCACATAATAAAACATTAAAATAATCATTTTATTGAGTAAAAATATGATTTCTTTGTAGATATGGAAAGTATGGAAATTTGTTTTTTTTTTTGTATTTCTTCTAGAATGAGAAATCGTACGAATCGGGTAGAGGAGGATAGTGCATTTAGACGAGAAGTACTGCCGGGTACAAGTAAAAAGCCAGATTTTATAACACTAATTGTATGTTTTAGTTACAATTATATGTTGAAAATAGAAGTTTATTTAGTAGTAGGTTTTTTTTTTATTTTTAGGTGAGAAATCACCCAATGACTTCTCTTCTCTCTTGGGCGGAGCGGGAGGGCGTGTCAGACTTTTACTGACTAAAACCTATTCCTATGTTCCTTTTTGCCTTCATTCCAGGGCCTCGAGGTTCTCTTTCACTCAACTTATGACCCCAGTAGACTTCGACCCTGCTAGGCCCCTACGGTTTTGCTGACATCTTCGACGACTTGGGCTCGGTCCGGATCTTACCGTATGGCCGAACGGCGAGCTACTCATTGCTCGTCGTCCGCAAACCCACGCCTACTTGTCTGTGTAATATACCACGCTGACACCGCCAGGGAGGTCGTCGCATTCAGTAGTACGTAGTATATAATATTTCTTTAATTTTATAGAATAAAGAATCAGTTGTATTAGGGCCTGGACTTGATGAACCAATGGAACTTTCAGACTCAATGGTAAATATGTTTTGTATACTGCATATTACCAGAAATTATAGACCCTAGAAAAGCAATATCAATGCCTTTGCGACAAGTATTTATTTAAAATATGTTTTTTTTTTTGGTAGGTAAAATCATTCAATGACAAATCCCGCCCTTGAGTGGGGCGGGAAATAGTGTCAGACTCTTACTGACTAAAAACCTACCCTTCCATTCATTGTCTTTGTCCCGGGACCCGTGGTGACATTCTCACATAACCTTTGGCCCCAGTATCCCGGGGCCCGTGGTGACATTCTCACATAACTTTTGGCCCCAGTAATTTAACATATGATAGTTATTATAACTAGAGAATAATTTGGTCACTGCTAATAATCTAGTTCAAAATTTCTTGAAGGACGGTTTAGCTCAGCAGTTTTATATGATATTAAAAAAAACCGCCAATTTACGGATGTTGATACTACATACTAGACTTGTCTATTTTAGTTATTTTCATAGTATCATGTCATACGGTATCTTACTATGGGCTGTAGATATCTACTCAATTTTTATACTACAGATAAGAGCCATCAGAGCCATTGCTCCGCAGGTGCAATTCTCTAATGGAACTGTTTAAGCCTTTGATTTGTTATCCTAATCCTGTGATGGTGCCTGGTCAATATATCTATGAAAACATCATGAAACTCAATGAAACCAAATTGAATTAATAATTAAATTTAACAATATTTTAAACTTGTGTTTAAAAGTTGGAGGATTATATTCAAGATAAAATGCTTGGCTCCATGCTGGTCAACCTTCACTACCACTACGGCGTACAAATTGATTACTTTTGGAAATATATTTGTTAATTCGAAAACTATTGTATAATATAAATTGTATAATGTAGAAGCATTTTTTTAAAGTTAAATGTGAGTGCCATGGAGCAATTTATGGTTTTAGGTTACTACTGGACTTGTTTGATATAAATGAGCATGGCGGTAAAGAGTTTGTCATCCTCAATCAAATGTCTCACTGACAGTGGCGCGTGTTGGATTATTTGTATCCGTGAACGTACGCTGTCAGTTAAGACTGGTCATTTCTTACCTGTCAGTGGCTTATTTTAATATCTATAAATTATTTTAAAATTGTTTTTATTTTTATTTTATTTACATTGTTCTCACATGATAGCAGCGACAAGAAACATGTAACCGAGATATTTGTAATACATAACATGATTGCAAAAAGTGTCATCATTTTTTCGGACTGACATACTTCTTGCAATTTTAAAAGTGCCTGTAAATGGTTTATTTAAAATAAAACACTTTGAATCTCTGGGTTGTTTCCCTGTCCATTTCTATTATATATTTTAGAAATACTTACATAACATTTTTTTTATTAGTTCAGACAGCATTTATATCATAATCAATTAGTATTAATAGTGTTCATATTTAGTTTATGCAGCATGTTTATAATAAATAATTAAACTGTTCTTTTTGCCTACTCTGTAGGATACAGATCTCAAGTTGTAACATTAACTGTACAATTGTTTGTACTAACAAAAAACAACATGAAATAAATATGTAAATAATTAATAGACTGAATAAATAAAATCACTTATTTATAAATCTAACCAAAGTGCATTACGATTATAACGGCTCAAGATTGTTTAGTCCGTCTCATCACTAGTGCTACACTGGTCGCGTTGTGTATGTGTGGATAGCTACGCACACATGAACAAAGCTGCCGTCTTTTACCTAAACTCGAGCGATCAAATTTTGTGAAATGGCTCTTAAATGTTTTATTTTTTAATTTTATCTTTACAAATCGATAGTATTTCATGTACCGAATCCACCCTCCACGGGATTAAAACGATCAAAATTTAACGGTGTATAGTTCTATTGGCTGTACCACAGATATGTAGGTACTTTTTGACATGTCTGTGGGCTGTACTGTCGTATTAGGTTTGCTGTAAAAATAGTTTATGTTTTATAAATAAATAACTTTATATTTTAAGGCATATTATTCTTATTTGAAAATTAGTTATTCACTGGTTTGGTTTCTTCGTATATTGTTTTTTTTTTTTTTGTAATACCAGTAGATAAAATATTTACCTATATGTTGTAATAAATGCGCTGACATCTGGACAAACGAAATCCCAAATTGCCTGTCAACCTAATGGGTTAAAACCAATCTCACACATAACAAAAAAAAAATTCAAAGTGAAACTAATTTATGTTTGTATCAGGGACTAAAGCAGTTACATTTTCTTTTGCATTTTATCTGTCTGTCAACAGTCCCTTTATAGTGAACTTTGTTTATTTATACTTCAGTCAAGATTATGTTTTCAACATCTTAAATATTACGGAATGATTCATGACTTTTAAAAGTAGAACACAAAATATACTACTATATAACGGAATTGTTCGAAAGAGTTAGCACAACCCTGTGACGCAAAGGGCATAATATAGGGAAACACAGGTAAGGCTAAACAAACAAAGACCTGTCGTAACCATAGATTAAATCAAAACAGCGGAAGATAGATGACTCTCCTCTAGCGCGTGGACCGCTGAGGCCCGTCGCCTAATTATCGCTAACGCGATTTCGCTAGCACGACAGCACCGGGTCTTATCTCTGTCTTGTCTATCAGTGACTGTAGGTTTGCGACTATAAGGTCTCTGATCATAGATGTGTGAGTTTCGAGTCTAGGTTTTCTGATTGCGATGTTAGCGCGTAACGTATCTTCCCTTATAATATATCAATGGTCGTAACCGGTCTTTAGAGTCCTCCTTTATCTTCGGTTTCTGTTATGTATATTATATATCCGGATATCCGGATAGTTTCGATACGGTGACGGAGCTCCAAAACATGTCTGCCTTCAATTATAATATTGACCAATCAAAATTAAGCTCCTAAAAAAAAAACAAAATTAATAATATCCTAAGTAATTAAAATTAACACCTAAACCCACTTGGCTTTGGTATTTAGAAATTTTGTTTCAGTAACTATTCAAATTAACTCTTCCTAAAGTTTTTAACTATGGGGTTACTTTTAATTTATAGGAGAAGTTTCAAGAGGAACTCATGAATATAAAAATGTAAGCATCCGCTGTTGTTCTTTGTGGTTTCAGGGATATAAACCCTTGGTAGTAGAATACATTAATGAGTAGGTACGATCAACAAAGAAGACAAGAAACTTGGGTCATCCGATATTTTCTTGGAAACCGATAGATGGTGTACGAGCTACGCTGCACATGAACTTTGTACTAGTTTGTACGTCATACTCATGAATGCATATATTGTTTACCTGTGCATTCAACATAGCATTCAAGTCGAACAATTATGTAATTTTATCAAATAGCAATAAATCTATCAAGGGAAACGTTTGTCTACTCATTTACATAGCATAACAGGAACATAACATTCTCATTGTTGGGCATTACAACCCCAACATATGGTTATGAGTGAAATATAATTAATTCATAGCAAACCCTACTGTCTACAGACGCGTAGCTTCATAGATGCGTATTCGTCATTATACGCTTGGTGTACTTACCGCCTGTGTGAAGCTTACATACTCGTACAAAACTCAATACTCAATATTTTATTGCAATTCCATCTGTGTACATAGATGGTGTTGAAAATTGTCACATACCTATATTGACTCTGCCGGGCACAGCACAAATTAGGAGAGAGGAAGAGGGCTAAGTTTTTTCATGGAATTCAATAGTTTTGTAAATCCAATGTGATGCTTTTAATTGGTTGTATAACAATATTGTTATACATACATAATGTATGTACTCATCATTCTATTGTTTGTGTATAAATAAATTATGCCAGATATTTTTGTTTATTTTATGGGGTCATTACTATTAAATTATTCAAGTTAAATTATGTATGTATATTATTATATTATGTAAGATATTTTTATTTATTTTTAATCGTCATTATTATTAAATTATGGTACCATTTAAAGAATAAGTATGTATTATTGTTTGTCTGTGTATAAGAATAGGTAGTATTTTATTTGTTTTTATCGTCATGGAAAAACTATGAAACTGTCGATGAAGTGGCAACGATACGAAGGGTACGATGGCACAGCATGTGAGCAGACGTATCTATTACAAGCATATAATGACGAATTTGCGTCTATGAAACTATGCGGCCGTGGACAGTAAACCTGAATAATCAAGTCATTTATAAAATTTAAATCCCTCCATCGGTTTCCATAAAAACTTCAACTACGCCTGACGACTCTGGTTGCCTAACTCCTTTGTGGACTGTACTTTTACATATTGAAAAATTGACATTCCTACTAAATTACAAATGTGTATGTCGGGATATTTTTTTAATCGATCATGTCTCATTATCTGAACGAATTTTAATGAAACTTAACGTAAGATTAGACTATGACCGTATTTTTTTTTCGATGATTTTTTTACGGGACGAAATGTCAGTCTTTTAATAACTAAATCCCTAGTTGTTCTATACGTTCCTGGGCCCCTGTATAGTAAAGGTAGATCAGATTAGATTAAGATATAGTATACTTATTATTATGATACTACATACTTACTTTGCTCGGCGAAGCGATTTGTAAAATTACAGGACACTCTATAGGACTATATATATATATATACCGATCCCGGATATACGTAACACTTAATAAAGGTATGTTTTCTAGGAAGCATGATGTACACTTCAACTTCAACTCTTCATTAATGGCCTTGGTGGAAGAGACACCACAATTTTGCCAATAACACGTACGAACTATTAATATACCGTCAAATGCTGATGGCCCCTCCTTTAATTATAGTGACTATTTGACATACAATATGTTTGAGGATTACATATTTTGACAGCTATCGGAATCTCTGTAACAGGTAATTTAATTTGTATTACGGCTTTTCACTATTGTGAATTTTTGCTTTTATATTGTGACATTAGAATGAAAAGCTCGGGACACACTAAGTGTTCGATAACAGAGACGCGGCACGTTGCGCGGCGCGTCGGGCGGTCCGTCGTACATTGCCATATGTTTGTGTTTGTGCGAGCGATAATGCGGTCCGCTGCTGCAATGTACGACGAAACGCCCAACGCGCCGTGCAACACGACCTTAGTAGCATATTTTTACGGCGTCCCGCACGACAGTTATTTGAAACATATAACTGTTTTACACAAATTACAACCTTAAGTACAGTAGTAAGCTGTGTAAGAAAATTTTGTAGGGTGTAGTTTTACCCTATGCGTAAAGTAATAAGTTGAACCAAAATGGCGATCAGCCTTGACTGCGCAGTTAACCCTTTCGCGAGCATTGGCAAAATAATTGCCAACCCACTTTTTAAAAGTTGCGCCAAAATGTATGAATTATAAAAAGTCACGAACGGCCATTAGCAAAGATATTGCCGTAGCCCAAAAAAGGGGGGCTAAGCAAGGGAGGGAAATCTATTAATATTGTTTTACAAATGTATGTATTTTGCTATGTTTAGAATAAATAAAACCAAAATCGAAGGTGTAAATAGTATTGCTCGCGAAAGGGTTAACAGAATTTCGGGTCTCAATACTCTCAATCGAGATGTGGGGCGTATGTATGTATAGCAACGAGTTCAACTAATATGCCGTACACTATACCTCATTCCCATTTATGAGGTTTTCACTCTTAGGAAACTTTAGTTAAATAAATATTGTATAATACACTTATAGCTAAATAAATAGATAAAAACGGTTCGACTGCATCCGAAATTAGTTCGACAACTAATTACACCACGAAAAAAAAGAAAAGAAATGCGAAATGGTAAGAATTATCATTTGTATGATACTTAAATAATTTATAAATTATTCTACGGTAGCAATGTAAATGACTAATTTTAAGCAGTTTGTTTACATAACAACCGGATGAAACTACCAATTAGTCAACATTATAATTTATTACAAAAATTACTAAAACAAACACATAGAGTATCTAATTAACTCACGACTCGTTGGATATGCGCTGGCGCCGGCGCGGTGTGGAAATAGTTAAATAATTCAACGCACCGTGGCGCCACCATCTATCTAAATATTGGCACCAGGCCTAAAAAACTATTATGTTATGCCTTTGACGCCAAATGCGTTCAGTTTCGGTGTCATTATGCTAATAATAAAAACTAGGAAATGGTGTCAGTATTTAACTTTGTAGCATAAAGTGCGTTAAATTTGCCTATTGCTGGGACAAAGATTAATTTGGGGGTGGCTTAGGGAGTGGGCCATAAAACACCATGCTAATTCGCGTTCCTTGTGTGTCCATTACAACAGGCCCTAATAGACTACTAGCATTGCTTTTTTTCAAATATCGCAGCGAGTAGCGCCTTTTTGACCTCTCACAGCTCAGATTGCCTATAATTTTAGAATTTTAATTTTTTATGAGTCTTTTTTTAATTTTATTTGAGTCACAAATAAACATTTTCTTCCTTCTTACTTCCATGCGGGCCCATTGCTTATTGGATACTTAATCGACCTCCCCAGTCTTTCCCCAAAGGGGTCGGCTTTCAATCGAACCGAAGCCAGCTATAGTATTTTACATGGAGCAACTGCCTATCTGACCGACATAACAACAAATCGAGTTTACGCTACGACTGGTATAGTACGCGGCAAATAAGTTGAACCCATTGCTATATTTACGCGCAGCCCCCCGTTCGACTGAGAGCCGAAAATTGGTAACTGCGCATTCAAAATAAACTTCCATGATGGTTAAACTTGTGGCTTTTAACAAAAATCTACAAATGACTGTTGGATCCAACAGCTTTACGTTCTTCCAATCTCGATATGTTATTATAGTCTGCCATCTTCAAAGCGTCCTCAGTAAGCATTGCTTGCCCTTGGACTACTTACCTAATTATATTTACGATTATAGTAAACTAAATTTTAAGATTTAGTGTTGAGCAGATAAATTGATAAACTTATTCATCTCCAATCGTATAGGAATTCTCCGTTCTGGGATAACTCCCTTTTTAAAATAATCAAATAACTGTTCCCGCTCCCGTTGGAGCGAGAACGAAGAGAATGAGTGTTGAAGTCAGACTTTCACAGACTAAAACCCATTCGTGACCCTTCAGAGTCGCGGTGACTCTTATGAACAATCCCACAACCTGCGATGACTTAATCATAAAATAAGTAAGTTCTTTCGCTAAGGGTGGAGTAAGAGGGAGACTTTCACTGACTAAAAGCCTCTCTATGTTCTTACCCTTTACGTTTTAGGGTCACGGTTTAAACGTTTCCGCAGCCCAAACCGTCAATCAGTGTACCTACGTTCATTATCATCATTTCAGACGCAAGACGTCCACTATTGGACATAGGCGTCCCCTAAATGTCGCCACAATGAACGGTCCTGTGCATCTCGCATTTATCAGATTCCCGCAACCTTTACCAGGTCATCGGCACCCCTCGTCATCCCTTTCGTTGGTCAGATTTGAACCCAATAATTTTTGCTCTTAAATGCAGTTGAAAGACCTCTCTAAAAGAAAACTCCAAACATATTGCTATCAAAATCCATTAACTTGTCCTTTGTGGAAGACTGAACACCGCAGTATAATAAAAAGAGAACAATATCAAACAGAAATGCGATATCGTAAGATCATGTGATCGTCAAATGCAGTCTGGGAGACGTCAAAGCAAAACAATTTTCTTTCACGATGCAGTAATATTTTGAAAATAGAATCATTATAAGGATCTGCTATCCGCTTTTTAAATCATTTGGCTTATAGTTCGTTTGCGTTAAGAATGCAGTGAGTCATCAGTACAACTGCAAGATTTATAAATTCAAACAAATTATATTTTAAAAGATTAAGTTTAATGAATTTATAAAAATACACTTAAAAGTTCAGATTTGATTGTGTAGGGGGCGCAGCTAGGCCGACAGACAATATTGACTCACTGCATTCTTAACGCGAATGTACTCGAACTTTAGTAGTAAATTCACCCTCTATAAAATCTGGAATAAAAAATTAGGTGTCTTGTAAATGTGTATAAAACATATTGAACATGTAAGTGACATAAAAGCAATGAATAAGTTAATACAACATTATTTTTAGTATATAATACGAAACCTGAATATAGTTTGTTCAGAATCAGTAACTGAATCGATTCCAATAATTTTTATACCATGTTATATTTTTTCGCAAAAATATTTTAAAATGGTCACAAGTTAGACACCACCGAGGTCCGAGACTAAGTACAATACAGGTCACGATAGGTCATAGCGGGAATTAGGCGCCAGCGCACAGCTGAGTGCAGGAGCAAAACAAACCCTCAGTGGCCCGGATGGCCCGGTGACCATGTGTTTGTGTGGACAACCAGGGAACATAACAAGTTTATAACTTTATGACTTGTCATGATACAGTTATGATGTACATAGATTCTTTGCATAAATATACTAGACCTGTGTTTCGGGTTTCGCAAAAACTAAAAAGTAATTTTGAATAATGTAGGTACACTAAATAAAAAAAATCCTTAGCTAGTTCTAAATCTAAAGTATGCATCTCTGTCAAATAGTGACAGATCAAAAAGGCTGGCGGTATTGTCGTGCTATATGCTTATTCTCTGGCCAAGGTAATAGCCAGCGCCTTGGGCCACGCGAAGTGTCAACAAGGCGTTTGGAAAGGTCTTCAAACAATCTGTGGGCACTCGTACCCCAAGATCCGATACACGAACAATGAATAAAGCAAAATTTAAATTATTGCCCTTAAGATATTATGTAATATTCAATACGCTTCCCTACTCGCCTATCGTCAACTTCGAGCATGGTTCGAAAGCTTGTTGCTACATCTAAAGCAATTCAACGCGGTTTGATGAAGAGGCAACGCGAAAAAGAGAGATAACGCCCAAAAACTCTGTTGGCATTCGGTAATTCCATGATTTACTTGAATATTTCAAAAAACGTGTTCCAGGGAATACGTGTTTTTATAAAACCCTTAAAAGTTTTTGAAAACAAGTTGTCTTTATTTGGAATGTCGATTAAATGTATAAGGCTTCTTTATGAGTACATTTTTAATATATAGGTACGTCTTGGAAGGCCAATTTTCACGTAAAATGGCAGATTTTCAAAAGTCTTTACTGGATTAGTTTAACACTAGTATGTTATGATTTCTAGCCTAGTCACAAAGATATCTGTGTATTCAAAATATCTGAAGAAAGATGTGTAATAACATCATAATCACGTGAGAGCGGTTGTATGAAAATGTACCTCGGGTTGGCGGAGGAGGCCGACCGCATTAGGCAAAGGCGCACACGCCGCCGCCGCCGCCGGGTTTCCGATCCCAATTTCCGGCCACCGTAGGCGCGGGCTCGCGGACGGTGGGCAATGGGTAGCTCGCTGTCCGTCCGTCCGTTAACAGACCGGTCCGAGCTCAGGTCGTCTACGGCGCGCACCGTTCCCGCGCGCCTCAAGGAGTTGTCAGCAAACTGTAGGGGTCCAGCAGGGCCGAAGCCTACTGGGGCCAAAGGTTATGTGAGACTGTCACCAAAGGCCCCAGGATAAAGGCAAGGAATGGAAAGGTAGGTTTTTAGTCAGTAAAAGTCTGACACTATTTCCCGCCCCACCCAAGGGCGGGATTTGTCATTGGATGATTTTACCTACGTTAAAAAAAAAAGAAAAAAAAAAACCTCGGGTTGGCCGCTTTACGAGTTGCCAAGCAAAAAAATGTTATCCCTTAATCAAGATTCATATTAATATCAACTATTCTGAGAAATCGCAAGAACATCCTTATTTTGCAATCAACATTTACACAAAGTGTGTCTGATTTTCTAAAATAGAAAGTAGCCGTGAGTTATTAAATAAACGAGGTGTCGTCCTGACAGGAAATGTTTCCTGCTTGTTAGAACAATGGACACTGGTATTTTTATTCCTGTATTTTATTTTTAGATTCACAATAAAGTATTTAAACGCCGCGTAATAGGGAAACTGGTACTTAGGTAGACATGTATTTTATTTTTACGCTAGAAGGTAAAAACGTGCTGATGCGTACGCAGGAGTTTTTCGAACCCGATACCTTTTTTTGAGGCCGATAGGGTTTTTATTTTGTTTTTTATTATTATTACGTGAATGTAGGGTGACTGGTAATTAGTGAAGATACTTAAACACGTGATTGTAGTCATGATAACAAACAACTTTTACTATGGGACCAAACCTGAAATCGCGAAAAAAACAGCCAAGTTCAGTACATTTTGACCAGTTAGACGAACACAAAAGTACTGACCAGCAGATTTTTTTTCGTGATTTCAGGTTTGGTCCCATAGTAAAAGTTGTTCATTAACATGACTACAATTACGTGTTTAAGTATCGTACACTAATTACCAGTCACCCTATATGTAAGTATAATAATAATTGGTTAAGTGTTCTTTTTAATACGTATAGATAGCTGGAAAACTGATACAAATTAGGTATACAATACATGTTGGTTTCGAAAGGGTCGCTATAGCTACTTACGGTTTTAGTCAATAAAATTTTGACACTCCCTCTCGATACAACTAGAGCAGGAGGAGATAAGTGGAGAGAGAGTATTAATTCGATGATATCCCAACTAAAAGAAATACACATTTTGTTAACTACTTAATGCTTTTCGGGAGATTGTGTGAAAGATGATATTGAGATGTCGGTAATTAAAGATGTTTGGTATAACGTATTGCGCCCACCGCAAATGAAGAGTGCTTAATGTATAAAGGTTTTTGACTATTATTTTCATTTAAAAAAAAACGCATATCCGAAAGTATCAGCGGTGTAGTTGCTAAGAAACTATTAGAACTCACGCCTACAAGAAATCGTCTGATTATAATTCCTAGTGTAAGGCTAAGTTTTATTTTAAAAAAAAAACCGGGCAAGTGCGAGTCGGACTCGCGCACTGAGGGTTCTGTACAAACTTACCTATGAAAGCAGTTCAATTCCTGAATTGAGTTACGAAGATTTATCCGAATGGCATTTTTTTTGTGTTGTAACTATAAATTTATAGTTGTTAGATTTTCTCCTATACTTGTGCTATGAGACCTTGTTTCAGGATAGGTTAACGGGAAGTACCCTATGTATTTTGATTCCCTTGAGAGTGTCGAAATATACATTTCTTCCAATATTTATATCGCAAAAAATGTCTGGCCGTATCTTTTTTTTTTTGTTTATTAGAAGTTTGATTTTTTCACCGCTATATGGGAAGACCAGAGTATATGGTTCTAATTTTAACTCGATACCTCCACGCGTCTCCGAGATAAAGGGTCTTGACAGACAGACAGACGGACAACAAAGTGATCCTATAAGGGTTCCGTTTTTTTTTCTTTTTGAGGTACGAAACTCTAAAAATGGAGGTATGTACATTAATCCTTAAACAAATAAAAATACAGTAGATTTTAAGAGTAATTTAACCAATCACAACACTCGATCAAGAATATAACTGCTAGACTAGTGACCTGAATAACATATTTAAAAATAAGACTATAAAAAAAATAAAGTTTATTTATTTTTTGTGGAGCTTTAAAGCGTCTGACAGAAGTTTTGGTCTATGGAAAGTGTCTGACACTTATGATACTACTTTAATATAGAATAATATTCTACAAAACATTATTAAAAACAGCCATAAAAAATTAAGTAACTCTTATTCTTAGTTCCCTTTCTCACCTAGTACCTGCCCAAGGCCCCCAAGCACAATATTCAAAGCACATGAGACGCTACTGAGAACTTAAGTTTTCATCCATGTGAAAATAAGTTATGTCAGACAGCGCTAGGATCTTAGTCTAGTAG
This sequence comes from Leucania comma, assembly GCA_958295575.1. Lineage (NCBI taxonomy): Eukaryota > Metazoa > Arthropoda > Insecta > Lepidoptera > Noctuidae > Leucania > Leucania comma. The sequence continues at coordinate 9,965,438 of OY282480.1, read as the reverse complement.
TAGTATTAGAGCAAAATAAGAGACAATAGACAAATAAAAAAGGAAGAAGTAAAGGACGATACAGGAGTAGGCAATTCCTAGAGTAAGAAAAAAATATTTTCACAAAACGGGATGAAAATCATTCTCCTCTTAGAAACTAAACTAGTATTCTCTACCATGGTCTACATTTACTACCAATAACCTTAAAAGTGAATCGTCGGGTGCGCTCGTTCATCGTGATTCATTGCTTCCCATCAGGCGAGATCGAGGTCAAGACCAGATCAATTAATTAAAAAAACCACTCAATAAAACCAAGGAATTTAGTTTCCCGTATCCCACAGTAAACTTTACTGTTCGTAAGACCTTCAAATCTTAATTAAAGAAACTGACTGAAGAACTAAAGGCAATGTGTAGATTGGAGAATCGGTTCTTTGATAAGGACGCTTTACAAGTCGGTCAAACGTAGGGTTACCATATCTCAGGATTTGCCGTGAGATATCAGGATTTTTGGTCTCTTCTTAGAATTTCGGCTGAATTTTGCAAATCTCAAGAAATCTCAGGATTTTAAACGTTTCCAATAAAATATAGATAACAATTAAAAGTTAAACAAAAATAAATAAAAAAACTTTATAAAAAAAAGTTAAACAAACTAAAAATAGTCTTTTTTTGGTAAATCCACCTGCCCCCCCACCACTTTGAGAGCGACGGTCAACGCGTGAGCGAGATCATATGACCGTGTTTACGCACCGCGCAACGCGACGCGTCTCCGAAAACACGGCCTCAGTGTATAAAAACGATAATTACGAATTTTTAAAATTATTAAATACGTTTGAGAGAAAATTCTTAAACTTTAAAAAAATCTCAGGATTTTTTAATGGTAATCAGGCCTTTTCTCCGGACTTTTGATTTTTTTCATCTGGTAACCCTGTCAAACGAGATCGCAAGTTGCGGAATTTTCGGATAATCCTCTGCTGCTGACTTAAAGTAATCCAATCTAGATTTTCCGAATCGCTTTTGGCGCTGCATTCTTATGTAAGGTATTTGCTGAGTTTTCGTCTTTGTTCTACTATATTTGTAAGTGAGATCTTCCATTTACTTTCATTTTTAGGGTTCCGTACCCAAAGTGTAAAAACGAGACCCTATTACCAAGGCTTCGCTGTCTCTCCGTCCGTCCGTCAGTCTGTCACCAGACTTTATCTCAAGAACCGCAATAGCTAGACAGTTTAAATTTTCACGAATTATGTATTTCTGTTGCCGCTATAACAACAAATACTAAAAACAAAATAAAATATATATTTAAAAAATCGCGTTTGTTGTATGAGGCCCCTCATACAACAAACGCGATTTTTTTGCCCTTTTTTGCTCGTTTATTGATAATGACAACAGGTAGGTACTTGAAATATTCACAAAATACTCAGAGTCTGAGTATTTTGTTAATATTTCAAGTGCCATAGTAGGTCTGAGTCTCAGACCTACTGTTGTTTAGCTAGTCAATGGTACGGAACCCTTCGTACGCGAGTCCGACTTGCACTTGGCCGGTTTTTTTTTTTATTAGGATTTCGGCAATTACTTCTCCAGAGTGGACCGAGAGGGCGTGATAGACTTCTACTGACTAACTATGTCTTTCAGTTGCTTCACGTGTTCCTGAATGGAACGCAAAGGTTTCGGGACCATGGCATCTCTTCATAAAAACCTCTTGTTGCTTTTTATAACCAATTCAGAATTTTAATTCAAACCTAAAGATAAATTGGTGATTTTTTTTGGAAACCTTTCCTACATTTTAAATACCTAATCTTATTTAATTATTATATAGGTATTTGCACACACTAGCAGGACCTCTGATATCTTATCGTATATGGTACTTGAGATGAAATCATCTACGAGATATCTCGTAGCCGGTATTCAACGTGTTTAAAATATGTACAACCTAACTAATTAAAGTTTAAAATTTTCTTTTCAGAAAGCAACCGCTCTTCATATAACACGTCTTATACTATTATAACAAGTAAATATCGCTACAAAGCATTATTTTACTTTTTCAATATAAAATAAAGAAAGTTTACGAACTTCTTCAATGAAAATTCCAACTTTCTTTTTACTTTTTCTAAGTAGACGTCAAACTCAAAAGTTTAGTAAATAACAATTTTTCTTTTAGAGAAAATCAAAACGTTGCGCAAGATAGAGCTGATTTAAGTAACTTCTCAAGTTAGATTTCATTTTTTAAGCGTTGTTATATCGAACTTGGCATTCTTTCACATTTATATTTAGTAGGAATATATTACTTTTTGCCAAACTTTCCTATTGTTTTGGGTCCAATTCAGACTTCAGGTCAGATTCGTATACACTTGACACCGATATCAATATAAAGTTCACGCTCGCTTTGCCTTATTGAGTATTTAGTATCTACAACATGGTTATTATTTATGGTGGTATATATATATAAAACTCAAAGGTGACTGGCTGACTGACAAATAAATAAATAACACCCAGGCACAGGACAAATGATCGTGCTCATCACACAAACAATTGTCTTGGGTGGGAATCGAACCTAAGACCTCCGGTATAGTAGTCAGGGTCACTAACCAGTAAACCAACAGGTCAGCCACTTGCTTTAATATCATTATTTTTTAATAATGAAGTTAGTTTCATTTTATTTTACTCCAGCGTCTTGGTAGCTATTGTCAAGATCTTAATAAAAAGCACGTCAGCTCTTAAAACATTTTAAAATAAAATCATAATTGTATTTTTCATAATGAACTGAAAATAGAAACCTAAAGCTATTTATAGATTTCATATTCTTTTCTTGGTATACTTACTCATTTATATTATTGCTCATATTTCCATTTCCTTCCACAAATAGAAATTCTGTATACAGGGGAAGTGAATTACTAATGATATCCGTTTGTCGGATCCGTTGAAGGGCTGGCAATATGTCACGACACACGACATACATCCTTTATACATAGGCATAAATTTGAACTGCGCATTACCGTCACAAAATTGACTTATCTATCTGTAAAAGGCTTACAGTTACCCAAAGGGGAAAGGGTTATGCTCGGAGTTTCTTAGCGTGATCGCATCAGGAATGAGGATATCCGCAGGAGAACCAAGGTCGCCGACATAGCCCGAAGAATCGCCAAACTAAAGTGGCAGTGGGCAGGGTACATTGCTCGTAGAACGGATGGTCGATGAGGCCGAAAGGTTCTAGAATGCAAGGCCTCCCACAAGATGGACCAATGACCTGGTGAGAGTCGCGGGAATGCGGTGGATGGGAGAAGCATAGGACCGTTCGTTAAGGTGCCACTTGAGGAAGGCCTATGTCCAACAGTGATCGTCCTTCGGATGAAATGATGGTGATGATCTGTAAAAAGAGATAAATAACCGTGTAGATAACATCTTCTCTTTTCTTTATTGTTGTAGTAACTGCAGACGGTCCTACAGTCTGTGATGTGCTCCAATGGAATTCTAGAAACATTTCATCAAAGTTCAAAATCTTTGGCCTTTTATTGGTTAGGAATCATCAAATGACTCCTCCATGGGCCCTAGTCTGATATTTTTATAATATCTTCATTCCAACACGATCCAATTCGTAATCGGTATAGGGGTTAATAAAATCGTTATTCTAATCAACCTCGACAGCATTTTTATTTTAAAAGTAATTTATTCCTTTTTTTCACTAAATACATTGAAATTACAATTTTATTCCGTTTAAATTAAAAAAACGGAAAGGTTTAATAAAAATAATTTAAAAAAAACTGATGAAAAATTCCAAAAAAAATAATAATAATCCAGGATCATAATCTGGATCCCTGGTATTCGTTTGTGGTACGCTGTCAGATACAACCTGTATAGCAACATTACAAATTAAATAATTACAGATGTTTGATAAAGGAAATTAAAGATGTTTGATGTTTGATACTAAGCGTGTGTAGGAAACAAGATCTGTGCAAAAATTGTTGACTCTCAAACTAGGATTGCCAGTGATCAGCTATTAGTAGTAAAGTTAGTTTTTATTCATAAATCAACAAAACTTGTGAAGTGTATCGGTCTACCATAGATTCAAGGGTTCGAGTTTATCAGAGGAGGACTAGTGTAGAAGATAGAAAAGACAGTGCATACCGTACATGTTGGTGATTGTATGTATAAGTGAGTGTAACAGTACAACCAAGTATGTGTATATGGAGAACTAACGGCGAAGTTATGATCGTGCAGCGAATCCCAAATCAAATCTCGAAGATTTTCCAAGACGTCACAAATGTAGTTTTCAGATTAATTCCTATACTTGTGCTATGAAAGCTTTCTTCATGCCAAATTTCAGGGTTCTAGGTCAACAGGAAATACTCTATAAATTTTGATTCCCTTGAGATTGTTGAAAATTCGAAATGTACGTTTTTTGAGACACAAGCGGCCATATCTTTTAGAAGTTTGATTTTTTAACAGCTTCAAGGCACTGCAGGCCTGAGTATATGGTTTTAATTTCAACTCGATACCTCCACTCGTTCCCGAGATAAAGAGTCTTGACAGACAACAAAGTGATCTTTAAGGGATCCGTTTGTTTTCTTTTTGAGGTACGAAACCGTAAAAAAACCTAAAATGTACTATTTTGTATCTAACAAATATGTAACTATCTCCTTCAGAACTAAATTATTCCGGAATTAAGATCATCCGCCACCCAAAATATTGATATTAAGAGGTCAAGTGTTGCTTATTATATTATTATTTAAACATTACTCATAAAAAATATAACTACACCAAAAGAATTTTACCCAAAAATACTTCAAGTATAAAAAACACAAACTTTGATCAGTTGAATAGTTCCCGAGAAGTAAATTTACGTCTTGAGGATAACTACCAGTAAAAGTCTGACACGCCCTTTCGCTCCAGCCTAGAGCGGAAAAAGGCATTGGGTGATTTATGATTTCCCATATCTAAATAATATTATTTCTTATTGTAACAAAACAGTAAAGAAGTTTTTGTATTAATGTGTATATAATAATACATAGCTACAATTTTTTGTGTTGCATATTTATAATCACTGCCAGCTTATTTTATCAGCGTTTTCACTTTTCTTTTCATCACCAAGTTTCCTGAAGTATTTAAAAAACTCCAACACAAAGAATTTTTAATCCGACTTAAAGTGTCTCTCAAAAACAACTTTTAAAATTAATTACACAACTTTCGCAGAAGTTGATCTCATTGATTAAAATATACTTTGTTAACGACAGTTTTCCTTGTTTTCATTATGTCAGAGAAAAACGGGATGTCTTGGGAAATCAAATCGGCTATGCTGGCTTGCTTAGTTCATAATATATCTTGGTAGTTACTCTGTGAGTCTAGTTTCGAATCTCATGTGTGTGAACAGTGATGTTGTGGGGCGCCATAATCGTAACCGAAACTATTATATCGGATATCCGTTATTAAAATCTATGTGTAACCGTACCTGCTATAAAAATTCCGAATATTTTCGGATAGTATATAGTATACTTTTTATTCCAGGAGTATGTTCCCTTGCCAAGGAAGTATCTTTGATTTCCTTGATCACTGTTCCCTTGCAAAGGAAATCTTTGATTTCTTTAGTCACTTAACCAGAAAGAGAGGTGATAACCTGGAAAAGTTACTGCTGACAGGGAAAGTAGATGACAAAAGACCCAGAGGCAGGAGTCCGATACGGTAGTCCAACCAAATCCGTGCAACACTGAACATGACATGCAGATCGCTGAAGATAGGAAAACATGGCGAAATATAGTCCACAAGAAAGTTGTTTCGTCGAGGTCACGACCCTCAGTATTGAAGGATGAATGACGCAAGGAAGAGGAAGAGGATGTTTCCCTTTGGGACCATTTTTTACATTTCAGGCGAATGAAATCGCTGGCAACAGCTAGTTACCTATAAAACTGATTGTAGTTACTACAATACAACGTTAAAACGTTAAAAGGCTGATGATATATATATATCATCATCATCAGCCTTTTAATGTTCCCACTGCTGGGACTCAGGCCTCCTCTCTAGGAGAGGGATATATACATATATAAAGTACAATAAAATAAATAAATATAGTAGGTAGATACCAAAATCATCTGTAGTCAAGAAATAGAGACAAATGATTTCGTATTTGTATTTTACTTCTACAATTTCTAAAATACTTATCTAATAATTTCATATCTGTAACTTTGTCTGGAACCATATTCGTCTCCAGTTCCGATATTTCATATCTAGAACATCCCTAGTGCAGAGGGGCAATGATTCGAGTTGGTTGGGTTTAGTAAGTCTGCATTATAAATGACTTCTCCGAGTACTAGATTTACTTAACACTAAGACAATATAGGTATCTAGCAGTGTGAGAGTGTAAATATTTGATCACAACCTACCTATTTACCCGTATGTGCTGTGTGCTCGGATTGATTATAGTGAAATCTAATGTTGGCTGTGAGTAGGTTTCTAACGAAAGATCAGGACCGTAAAGACGGGGCAAGTCATGAAAAGTTTGGAAAATAAAACACCCCGAAGCAATGCTCCTGAGCGAAACCCTGCTTCGGATAATTTATATGTCCAAAAAACTAAATCTAAATATTTTACATGAGTTGGACCAGATTCCTGATTACATAAAACAAGAGAAGATTAACAGTTAGGGCCCAGAACACAAAACTGCGATGCGATGTCGCATCGTAAAAATCTGCGAGCTTGCGCGACGCATCGCAAGAACTTGCGAATTAAAATAAAATAATAAATCATTTTATTTCAGGTAACAAAACACACTAAATATTACAAATACCTTATAGACTAACATACATACCTATATAATATGTTTTTTTTTTTTCATTGTATGGTCACCCCAACCAATGCTTTGCCGCGCGAAATCACATCATATTGCAGTTTTGTGTAATAGTTCTATATATATATATTTTTTTTGTCAACGGCAGGGCTTTTCATTTACGTTTAGCCTCAATCCACTCTGAAATCAAAAGATTACTTAGTTCGGTTTTGAACATAAACATACAACGAGTATATCGTCAACTGCACGTTGATTATCGTCATTGCTGCGATTGAAAAGTGCTCAAACTGACACTGATACTATGGATAGGCATTACTGTGCTATGGGCGTACCTACGATTAACTATAGATCACAGCACTTTCGAAAAGAGTTGTCACACGGCTAGGATACACAGATTTATTACAAAGTTCTGGCTCTTACCTACCTTCCATCTTCATCATCAGATCAGACCTTTGATTTCTATGAGACCAACTCGTGAGTATAATCTTTCAATCAAAACAAAATAAAAAACGGTCCACAATTGACCGAGATATCGTCTCGTAAGGCTCCTAAGTATATATATATATATATATATGTCGTTAATAAAGGCTCCTATATCCATAATCCGCCGTCCGGTAATCGTCTGGACCAAGCCCGAGTTGTCGACGCTGCGTAATGTTCCACGCACGCCTCAAGGAGATGCCAGCAAAACCGTAAGGGACTAGCAGGGTCAAAACCTACTGAGGCCATAGGTTGACTTCCGAAAGGGAAACATTCACACTTAGATACACCGTTAAATTTTAGTCGTTTTAATCCCGTGGAGGGTCGATCAGGTACATGAAACACTATCGATTTGTGAAGATAAAATTAAAAAATAAAGTACTTTTTTCTAAAACTCGAAGTAATATACGCACGTACGAAATTATTTTTTTAAGTAAACGAGTCAATGACCTTGTAAGTAGTTGTCGGTCGTTGCATAGTAACTAGCTACAGTTCATTGACCTCGCTCAGCTGACGTTTACTTAAAGAAATTAATTTCGTACATGCGTAAATTAATTAGAGTTTAAAAAAAAAGTACTTACTTTATTTTTTAATTTTTCTTTACAAATCGATAGCGTTTCATGTACCGAATCGACCCTCGATGTAATGAACTTGACTGACTTTTTTCGCGATTTCAGGGTTAGTCCAATAGTAAAAGTTGTTGGTTATCATGACTACAATCACGTGTTTAAGTATCGTTCACTAATTACCAGCCCTCCTAGAGTGGGAGAGCCAAGTAAATTAATTGGAAAGTTTCCTACCTAAAAAGAAAGGTCGTTTGGTAAAATTTCTTACAGACCCCATGCTGGCTTAATCCGGTACTGTCAGGGAGTATCAGTATCCTTGAGTCAAAAGGTAATTAAGAGTATTTACCTGCTTCTCAAGGTTGGAACAGTATAAAGTTTATCCGGTTTAAGTAGGTAATGTTTGGAAGTCTCAATTAAAATCGCATCACCATTGATGCTCATTTCTTTAATAAGTTTAATTCCTCTAGGGATACAGTAAAACACAAATGCTTTAGAAAGCAAACTCCACGGTGACATGAATCTATAAGGTGCTGAGTTTCAAGACTGCATTACTGAACTATTCAGATTAAAGTATTATCTAGAAACTTCAACTAATTTTCCTTGCCTTGTTTCAATTTGCAGTAATTTTGTTAAGACGCTTTAATACATTCTCCGAGACAGTTTATTAACTACCGTAGAGGAAAATACACCGTAGTGCATACCGCATTGTTGCTCTCGTATATGTATTACTTTATTTTTCTAAGTACCTAGATGTGTTTATTATTTTTTCTTTGTTATAGTTACTTGTATTTGTATATGTGCATATTGTGCATAGTTTTTATAATTATTTGTATTTTCGTGTACGTTTTGTGTTGTGGTAAATAAATGTTTCATCTATCTATCTACCATAAAAAAGTGTTTAGGTATTATGAGGGTCTTCAGTATAAATGAAACTACTTCATTTATATATTACTATCTACTTATAAAAAACTAGCGGCCCGCCCTGGCTTCGCACGGGTGCAATGGTAATATACATAAAAACCTTCCTCTTGAATCACTATATCTATTAAAAAAAACCGCATCAAAATCCGTTGCATAGTTTTAAAGTTCTAAGTATACATAGGGACATACAGCGAGAAGCGACTTTGTATACTACGAGTATGTAGTGACTAATGCTAGAACTACACTACGCACACGACGTGTGCCACACAAGCCGATCTGCGCGCGTCGGTCTCCAGACATTTTATATGGAAACTAGACTTGTAGAGGTACACTTGATCCACGCCACGCGACGTCGTTCTACTACATACAAATTAGGCGTGTTACACGTGTGCGTCAATAATGTATTTTCACTACTACTACTCGAAAACTGCCTCTTATCGCACTACAATTAGGTTCGACATGAATCGACATGGCATGTATATCAACCGTGTGCTTTTTTTTAAATTTATCACACCAAGGGCTTTTTTCATTTCTATTTCGTCACGGTCAAGGGTATTTTTTTTTTTAAAGCAAAGAAGAGAATATGTTTAATGTTTACTTATTTTATTTTTTATTTATTTACACTTTATTGTACAACAGTGCTTAAATCTTTAATGATTTAAATTGTGTTTTTGAACAGAATATAATAAATAAACATGTTTACTTACACAATCGTTTGTTATTACCAACAAATTAACATTTATCGGCGTTCTAAATTCAAAAATATTTGAATTTCTATTTTTATTAATATAGGCTGTATAACGGTTTGATACCTTTGCCTCTTCTTCAACCTACAAAGATTTAAACGCAGGAAAAAGTCTATTATATATTATTATCTAACCTATTTATTTGTGTTATTTGTGAAAAAAATGTTAAATTGAAGATTTGAAGAGAATTCTATGGATGCTACGCTGCCGCAGCCAGTTATTTTTATTAAGGTAAAAAATACTTGCGACAGCCTGCTGCCATTTAAATCAATACTAAAATGAAACATTGAAAAATTTTCTTCAGTACAAAATGAACAAAAATGCGTTGTAATGTTCAGTGAAGGTATTTCTTCGTAAGTGTGTTCAAAAACGTCGTTTGATACACGTGCAAATTTGTCATTGCGACCGAGGCGGAATTCTCACGAACCGAAGGCGAGTGTGTTATGGAGCCGAGGGCTGCACTTGTATCAAAATGTACTATTCTAGCTTTAATTTAATCAAATTCAAAAACTTATCCCATTACACTAATATTATAAAGGCGAAAGTTTGTGAGAGTGTGTATGTGATCGTATGTTTGTTACTTCTTCATCCTCTAACGCCTGAACGGATGTTGATGAAACTTGGTACACGGATAGACCATGCCCTAAATAGCACACATAATGTTATCCAGCCTGTAATTTAAATAGTAATCGTCTATTGAATGAAGCTGAGAAGGATGTCAAGCTCGAGCAGTCTGGAAATAAACATAAGTGTTTTCACTGGCCTTTCCTATTCAGATCGAACAAAGCAGAATAAACAAACCTATAAGCCTGAGTTGTTGAACAAAATAGTAAAATGCCCTAGTTCTGAAATCTGAAAAGTTTAACGGGAGCCGTGCTGTTTAAGGCGCTCTAAATATTAAGAGCAAAATTAATCCTCTTAAGTTTTAGTCCTTAAAATTAAATAGATATTCAGAGGAAATATACTCCACTTTAAAGAGCACCTTCAAATTAGCCGCAACGTGTCGCGCGACGACGGTGCGGTTTCAGCGCTGCCGCCACGCTGATTTGTTATTCCATATATATAAAAACGTGCGACTGCCGTGCTGCAGCCGCGCTGTAGCCACACGTCATTCTGTCAGTCCGTCAGTCAGAAGTCGGCCTAAACCACAATTGTCAGAGTTTCTACTTAGGTATTTAATTGTGATTACAAAGACCACTTAATTAAAATACGAATGGCACAACCATTCAAAAACTACCTAATTAAATACCTAGATTTGTACTTGTAAGAGTCGTAAGGACCTAATAACTACCTTATTACTTAATTCGTCAATTTGATAGTTTGGGATTATACAAGTAAAGTCTATTTACCTTATTTTCAAGTAGATGGAGCAGTGGCGGCCTTAGGGAGTGGCACCCTGGGCCCCGCTTTTACGAGTATAGGGGCCCTCGCACAACAACCCGATTAGAAAAATAAACAAATATTTGAAACATTTTATGTCATCGTTTTAATATGGCATAATTAATATTTTATAACATAATTATGTAATTAAAAAAAAAAACGATTAGAAAAAAAAACTTCGCAATGTGTATCTACGATTTTTTTTATGTTGTTAGGTCCTTTAGAGTAGTTCACAACCAAGTTTGCAACCCTGAAAACCCTGTGCTACCCCCATGGTGCTCGAAAAACTGCAAAATTTTGGCTCTTGTTTCTCTAAATTTACTATCTAAATTTAGGTCTATAAGTTGAAGAGATACAGCAAGTCAAAGATGGGCAATTCTCCTGCAGTGTTCGGATTACTGTGAAATTCTGTCACTTGTTGAAAGACAGCAGAGGTGGTTCACATTGCATCCAAAATCCAGCAAATTCGACTTCGAAATTTCGAATTGGAATTCGAAAAAGTACAAACCCTTCCAAGACCTAGTCCCGTGTTTCCCACCTTCGCAGCCGTCAGTCAAATACGTCAGGCATTAAGTATATCATGGCAAGCCATATAGAGCACTGTACAAGTGTACACTGCTCTCAACTCCTCGATACTAAGGCATTACTCTGGAGTTTTCGGCTTATCATTATTATTAATTATGTGTTATTTAATTATTGTGCAAAGTACCACAGAGTTGTCTTTCTTAACCCAAAGGCATTCTCTTAAAACAAGGCATTCTCTACCAGTCAATGGTAGAGAATGCCTTGTTGCGTTAAGTGCGCCTATGTACCACTACTGCACATGAAGTTTAAGTAAATAAATAAAACCTACCCCTTGCAATCTTGTAGGCACTTAGCCTTAGCCTTAACTAAAGAGGTAGCTTAGAGGTACCTTAGAGGTACCTACCTCTTGAACTTCGCCCCAGCCGCCGCCGGGATTCCTCCGATTTCCGGCCACCGTAGGCGCGGGCTTGTAGACGGCATGCAATGGGTAGCACGCTGTCCGATCGTCTGGTAACCGACCGGACCGATCCCAAGTCGTCGACGGCGCTTACTGTTCCCGCGCACCTCAAGGAGCTGTCAGCAAACCGTAGAGACCCAGCCTGCTGACTGCAGGCAGGCAGGGTCGAAGCCTGCTTGGGTAATGGGTCAGCTCCGAAAGGAAGGCCCGGCCCCGGCACGATAGGCAACGTAGGAAAGGGGTAGGTTTTTAGTCAGTAAGATTCTGACACTACTTCCCGCTCCGCCTAAGGGCGGGATTTGTCATTGGATGATTTTACCTACCATAAAAAAAACCTCTTTAACTTACATCCTATACTTACAGCCTAGTGTAAACACGTCTAACAAATCCATTGCGCTTACAACAGGGTCCGTAGCAGCAATCCAGTTAGATCCTTGTTTAATTGAAGTCGTCTTGATAAGCATGGCTTACGATGAAGCAATCCTTACGACGGATTACTGCCCAGGGATTACAATGCGAAGATGCTTTGTTTGCTATGTGCAAAGGGCATACCTACCTACCTAAATATGCATAGCATAGCATCAGCCTTTTAATGTTCCCACTGCTGGGACTCAGGACTCCTCTCTAGGAAAGGGAATGGGCCGTAATCCGCCAAGCGGGCCCAGTGCGGGTTGGTGGATGTCACATGTCTTCGAATGTTTGGTTCTGGAACATGCCAGTTTTTCCACGATGTTTTCCTTCTCCTTTTTGAGAGCAGTGATGAAATGAATTACACAAAGTAATGCGCCTGGCTGGGTTTGAAACCGCGACCTACAACTCATATGTCGAGGCCGTTACTACTTGGCCACCACTGCAGCTGTTAGTATGTAACTAGATAAAGATAATCACTACATAGTACCTAAAAAATAAAGTCGCTTCCCTCTGTCTATCCCTATGTATGATTAGATCTTTAAAACTACGCCACGAATTTTGATGCGGTTTTTTTTAATAAATAGAGTGATTCAAGAGAAAGGTGTAGGTGTATAATATATTTAATATCGCCATTGCACCCGTGCAAAGCTGGGGCGGGTCGCTAGTTTCAAATAAGTAGAATAAATAGAGTCATAGTAGGTATCTAAGTCATATTCTACTTCTATGTTCTAAGGCTGCACGGACTGCAGCCGGTACTACCGGCTTCTTCGCCTCCCTGCCAGCCGCTGGCAGTTCGGCATGAATCGGCCTTGCGTGCGATATGTTGGCAGGATGTCGATATATCGAGGAAAAGTTATCGGTCGAATGGGTCAAAAGTTTTAAAATAATAATTCATTTAGTTCAGTCTAGGTTAATACAGCAATTTTTGGGCAAAATGTGAACCAGCAGTTACGTATGGATGAACCAAAGAATTATGCACTATCGTTAAATTTTACTAATAATTTAATGCACCGGAAGCTGACAAGCGGAAGGTGCCATAATGTTTTATTTTGAGCTATTAATACAGACCAAGAAGTTCGCAAATGATTGAGTACACTAAATACAATGTAACAGTAAAGAGTTTTCATGCTAAGCCTGGTGTAGGCATGCAGGACCTGAGGTTGGAAATAAAAATTTATGAAAATCCGTATAAAAATTCTTCTTCTTCCTGCCCTTGTCTTGTATTACTTGAGATCTGCGCAACACATACTTAATCTTATAAAAACTAAATAACAACATTCTAATATTTTGAAGACCATTTTGTAATGAAATTAAAACAATATACAATACAATTATTTTTTTAACAAGCATAGCGTGCGTGAGCTGCATTTTCGTGAAGCTCTTGATTTTTCAGGTCGTCAGGTCGGTCGGTTTAATTTGTTATAAAAACGTGAAGTGTAGTTACATCTAGTGACGAAAATAAATAGTACTGTAGTACACAAGAAAACTAGTTTTACATCATATCGGTAGATGGCGGCACCATTACGCTTACTTATAGTTTACAATATACTCAACAGATGTCGCTGTAGTCATAACAATGTAAAATTATTTTTCACATTTAGCTTACACATAAATAACAAAAAAGCACTGTGAAATTTACATTTGCATTATCTTCTATTACAATGACGTGTATTGTACATGACAATCAATTATTACTTAAAAATCATCCTTTTAAAGTCTATTGATAACATACATTATCTGTGTTTATTTTATGAATTGTCTATGGTGCATCAAAATGGCCGTCTGTGGTGATGTCCGATCGGAGTTTTATGTTCTTTGTTTACGATAAAAACATATTATTCGTTTCAAATTTCTGACTTTAATGTGACAAAATAAAATGTTTATAGGTATAGAAACTTTGGACAATAGTTTGGGTTTATACAAGTGTGTGATTTGACATAAAACGAGTGGTACCAGACTCACCTTGTAAAGAGAAAATGGGGAACTGTTTTAGTAGCACAGGAGAAAAGGATTCTAAAAGCAAAAATGAAAGGGCTAACCCGCACGAAGAAGACCCTAGACAATTTCAGACTCCAGTGCCGACCCCACCGCCTGATCCAATTAGATCCTCGGTAAATCAAGGTACAGATACGAGCGAGGTCCCTCCCACCCGAATATTCGTAGCACTGTACGATTATGATGCCCGTACCGATGAGGATCTTAGTTTTAGAAAAGGGGAACATCTAGAAATCTTAAATGACACACAAGGTGACTGGTGGCTAGCTAGAAGCAAGAAGACCAAACTAGAAGGCTACATTCCATCGAATTATGTCGCTCGCCTGCAGTCCATAGAGGCCGAACCGTGAGTAATCATATCTGTTTTTTATGCAATCATTTCAATAGTGAGCGGTTCCTGCGCGATTTCTTTTCCTTTACGTTTATGAAACCAGTCATACATGTTAACAGTTGTACATGAACTCGGCTTGTAAATACTGGGACAACCACTTTAACGTAACTTAACAAATATATATTTTTTATAAATACACAAGTTATTAGTAAGTAATACCTATGGTCTTAATTGAATTACCACAACAATCACCAAAAATATAAAAGGCAGTTTAGTTATCAGTAAATGTTACTGAACAATATGAATTATTTTACTGATAGGTATAACTATTTCAGCAAATTATTATAAACCATTTTGTTTTTCCTCTTTGAACAGAATCTAAATATAAACAGTAATATTAGGTATTATTGTCCAGTTAAAAACATAAATAACTTAAGGACCATTCTATCCTGTTTAGCCTTAACAGCATTTAAGCTGACCACTGTCAAAAATATTGACCTATTTTATATTTACTGTGAAAAATATGTTTTTTTAAGTAAAGCATATTTTTAATAATAAAATGTGAAACATATTGTAACTAACTTGTTTTGGCGTAGAGCATGTTTCATCAGAATCTAAAGTGAAAGCATTACTGGTATGCTCACATTATCACAAGCACTTACACTGCTAATAGGCTGTGAACATGACATAGAAAGGTTATTGTTTAAGCTAAAATCACATCTATTCTCTTTTCCTACACACTACCTATTCAATTTTATGGTCTTCATGCATGCAAATGTATTAGGAATTCATACAGTAGTGAAGCAAAGCGACAACACTTCCACATGCTTAGTGACTAATACTAGAACCAGACTAATTTAATGATTGGTGATATTAGAAATCTGGTTTTCTGCCATTACTGTGGAATTTCCAAAGCAATGTCTTGTTCAGCTTTTACTTTCACATGGTATTACCGTTATCATGTAACTATTTTTTTCTGTACATATAGATATTCTGCCTACTGTTACAAGAAATACATACCATACTTTTTATTTTGAATCTTTTTTAATGTAGTCGGTTCTGTTGGCTAACTATCAAATGTTTTGAAGTAAAAGTGGAATGTAAATGAAATAAATGGTGCAACCAGAAGTGATTAAAAGTCAATTGTGGTGGTTAACTCTTGGCACTGGACATATCCTTGTTGTGACATGTAGGTTGTGATAGTAGATTGTAGGACGGTGACACCCGTCACTGCCCTCATATAAAACTATTACATCTAGTATCTGTCAGCCATTTAAATTGTTTGTTTTGTTACACATTTGGTGTGCTTACTTTTAATAGATTAGGAAAGTATAGTTACATTTAAACTTTTCTTTATTATCTTATTTAACATGAGTTATATAGCAAAGAGATATATACCATGATCTTGATACAGATAAAGTTAATATATTTATCGTTCTTTGTATTTCCTATCTTTTTTCTTAAACAATTACTCTTAACGAGAATGAAAGAAACAAAGTATTTAAAGTACAATAGAAAACAATAGTAAATAAACAACATTCACTTTTTATTTACTCTGTAAGTACTTTGTAGAATAGATAAACCACTCCACCTTTATTAGTTTTAGTCAAAATATAAACATTGTGTGAGCATTCTATTAACACAATTTGTTACTACAAAAGTAGGTCACATTTCAGTGTTTCACACATGCACAACACTTTCATAGTTGACTATGCAAGGGCAGTGAACTCTTGTTGTACACTAGTGCACTATGGTAATTATTTTACCCCTTTATTCATGTGTCCTACTTAAACTGAATGTTTTAACACACCCCTCCCTAATCCATTGTGATTTACCAATCTAAATAAATGAAATTCAATGGTGTAGTCCATTAGGTAATTTGGCTAAATAAAAAGGAAATAAATGTTTTATGCATGTTACTCAGAAGTTTGACTCTGTTTGGACTTGACATGTCTGCCGCATACCAGATAAACTGTAGGCTAAAATAATCAACATTTGGGTCCTGTCTTATAAGGTAGATTGATGATCTAGTTGAGGCTACAGGAATCCTTTGCGATTGGTTGATGTAACATTTGGTTTGACCTAATATCCAACTGGGGAGTGATGATGATGATTATAGGTTATGGATATTAATTGCTAGGAAATACAAATGAACATAGAAGTGAAAGGAAAAGAGTGAGGAAGGCAAGAAAACCTATGTCCTGTAGCAGCACAATAATTATCAAAATACTACTGGCTAGATCAAACTAATAAGATTAAAGAAAAAAAAGATTATTTAAGTTTCATAGAACACAAATACCTAATACCCAGCGGCAAACACTATTTGGCTACGGCTTCGCCCGCATAACCCCCATTTCGAACATTTTAGAGACAAGTTATTTTACAGGTTGATATATTTGATTTTGTGTTTACTCCAAATACCTACAAAACCAAACAATGTGGACCTTGACTTACGAGTCGCCAGGGGTATTACTTTTTTTTTACAGTTTATTTCATCTCCAATACTCTTAAAACGATGAAGAAAAACATCGTGAGAAAACCGGCATATCCTAGAACCAAAAAAATCGAAGACATGTTACATTAACCGACTCACACAGAGCCCGGGTGGTGGATTACGGCCTATTTACCCTCCTAAAGGGGTGGCCAGCAGTGTGAACATTATAAAGCTGATTATGCAGCCTAGATTCGTGTTCGTAGGTCTAGACAGCCCTGCTTTAGATTTGGACCTTTTTACCAGACTGCCAATAGTAGGTATTTTTCGCCTTTGTAATTAACTCAACGCCTACAATACTTCTCTGGGCAAACAAAACGTGTTAGCCAACTGATAGAGCTATGGTGATAGCAGTGTACTCGGTTTATTTTGTAATCACATTAATATAAAGGCGAAAGTTTGTATGTATGTGTGTGTATATTTGTTACTCATTCCCGCCCATTCAGCTGAACGGATGTGGATGAAATTTTGCACACGCGGGTAAACCAGGTACTGGAATTGGTCATAGAATACTTTTCATCTCAGGGGTATGTTCCTTGTTTCACGCGAGCGATGTCGTTGGACGGCACGGCTGGCGCAATGGTTGAGTGATTGGTTGTCGCGCTGCGTGTCGCGGATTCGATTCCCGCACGGAACAAATATTTGTATGGACTACAAATGATACCTCCTAAGTATATTAGTCATCTTCTATTATTTTTAATAATGTCAGTTAACTCATTACACTTAAGAGGTATCGAGATAATTGTCCCGGGTCTGAATGTATTGTGTATATGAGTTTACATGTTTGTGTAAGACACAATACAGAGTAATTTCTAGTGTGGACAGCTTTAAAAAAAATGATGAGCTAGTCTCAGAAATAAAATCACAAAAGCCGGATGTGGATACGTTTTGATCTACCTCCTCTGTTACAAGGATTTCCGTAACAATTTGATAATTAGCTTTATTTATTTAGATTTTCACTCGAATGTCTAGCATCGACCGGAAATATTAAAAGATCGGACATATTTTCTGTAACATACCAATTTTGAACTAGTTTATTTCGAGTTAATTTAATTAGAATAATGACTGAGTTCATAAAATATTTATCTGTTTACACTTTCTACTAATAATATTACACGTCTGCGCCTCCCATATTGATAGGAAATATTAATTGACCTTAATTATGTAGATCAACTTGTTAAACGTGATAAATTGTGTGTGGTTAAGCATTATCCGTAGTCATTCATAAAATCCTTAATTAATGCGGCAATTAATTTTGAATTAAAGTGTAACATGCCACCAACTCTGTTTTTATGGTTCCGTACCCAAAGGGTAAAAACGGGATCCTATTACTTAGACTTCGCTGTCTGTCCGTCCGTCTTTCTGTCACCAGGCTTTATCTCAAGAACTGCGACAGCTAGAAAGTTGAAATTTGCACAAATTATGTTGCCGCTATAACGACAAATACTAAAAAAAAGAAAAAAATATTTAAATGGGGGCTCCCCTACAATAAACGTGATTTTGTGCCGTTTTTTGCTTCGCACTGTACGAAACCCTTCGTGCGCGATTCCGACTCGCACTTGGCTGGTTTTTGTTTTTAACACTACATGTCATAACATAATATCACGACATGTTCGGAATTCCCCAAGAGATTAGGTAGAGTTAATATTATGTAATACGTCCAAATTTCTCCAGTTACGTCCATGTAATAAGGGTTTATTATACGGACACAAATCCCGAGTATGAGGTTTGAATAAGAAACTGGCCCAAAAATTCTTTTTGGCCCAGCAAATAGATTAAACCCATGGATCTCAAACCGGACGGAACAACGAAAGTCTCAAAAAGCGTTGCCAGACGTTCCGATTTTGGCGGGACGTCCCGATGTTTAAATCGAAATTAAATGTCCCGTGCGAGACAGGCTCAATCCCGCTTTGCGGAGATAACTCGACCGTGCGTGCAGCGTGCTGAAGAAGCACGGCCGGCACAAACAATTTAAACTGGCCGCCCGCCGATAGAGTAAATCTGATTTAAAATACTTATCATATTTTTTATTAAAATAAATTTTCTTTGGCTATTTTTGCTATATATTGTCACGAACAAGTTATTTAAAATTCAGACAAAAAAGAAATATTTAAAAAACATCCCGATTTTTTCACTAAAAAGTTTCAAAATCCCGATTGGCGAAATAAAAAAATCTGGCAACGCTGATCTCAATACACGTTGATATTTATCTATCAACGTACATTATTATTGTCCCTAATTTTGTCATTGTGTCGTTTAGTACTGGAGCTCATTAAAATAGTGGAAAGCTATGGCCCTCTGTATGCCCCCTCCACTCTTCCTGAATATTACCTTTTTGGTCTGGTCTCCTTAAACTTTTCGCCATGCCTGCGGTTCCTCAGCGACGACGCCTATTTGCTCCCACTTTATGAATATTATAATTGGCCCATCTGTTCCGAATCGATGCATTCTATACTATGATTTTAATTAGACGAAGTAAAGTGACAGCAGTGGACAATGCCCAACTGTCAAACAACCATTGTTATAGCTGTCACTTTACTTCATCTAATAAAAAATCATGGTATACACACATGTCCTGTCTAAATACAGATGATGATTTTTTTTATTTACTAGTTTCTGCCAGCGGCGTCGCCCGCGTGAAAGTCGGTTTACCCCCTTAGGGATGGAGTTTCGTAAAATCGTAAAATGTCTACACCCTATAAGGAGCCAAATTTTAAGTTGGTAGGTGTTATGGTTTCTGAGATTTCGTGATTAATCAGTGAGTGGTATTTCGCGATATATAATACTAGCTTTTGCCTGCGGCTTCGCTCCCGCTCTTCCCTATTTCACCACACTCTCCTACTCTACACTCTACCATACTCTGCCCTACCCTACCATACCTAAGAACCTTCTCCTGACAATAACAAACACAACAAAAGAAAAATTACCGAAATCGGTCCAGCCGTTCTCGAGATTTGCGCAGTTTTTCAGCAACACATTCAGCGTGTAATTTTTATATTATAGATAGACTAAAATTTTATGCGTGGTCGGCTGAGGCATTTAGTACCGAAACAGAACATGGCAGGTACAACTAATAGAAAAGATATGATTTCAGTAATAAATACACAATAAATAATGTGCAAAAAAAATATTATTATGAAAAGCAAGTTGATTTTTTTCACAACTTCATGGGACCGCAAAGCTGAGTGTATGTTTTTAATTTCAACTCGATACCTCTCCACGCGGGAGACATTGGGGGAGGCCTATCTCCAACAGTGGATGTCTTTCGGCTAAAATAATGATGATGATCTCTCCACGCGGCCGGAGATAAAGGGTCTTGACAGACAGACAGACGGACAACAAAGTGATCCTATAAGGGTCTGCTTTTTTCCTTATGAGGTACGGAACCCTAAAAACGAACCCGATTAATTAATACTGTGATGATTTTACGAGCTTCTAGCGAATGTGTTCACGTGCCTTCACCTTTACAGAGAACCGACTGGTTGCCATCTTGATGTTCAGAGACCCACATTCTAAAGATAAATCGCCTGAATAACCCTTTTTTTTACTAGGTAATTGTTCAGGCGATTTATCTTTGGAATGCGCTCCCTCTGAACATCAAGATGGCAACCAGTAGATTATCCGTAATTATTATTCCTAATGTAATTGGATATAAAATTAAACATTTTTGTCGTAAAAAATGTTATTAATCAAATTCATAAAGATACAAGAATTTTCAAAATCGGTTCAGTAGTTCCAGAGATTACTTTCTACAAACAAACACACGAACTTTACCTCTTACTCAAACCCCAAGCGGACACTGGTGTCTGCGCGCCTATTGTCTTTCTATTGTGTCTCTAATTACGGTATTCAAAGGGTTAAAAAATAATAGTATAGATTAAATCTATCACTAACCCATCAGAATATTTTTGGGATAAAAAAAACAAAAGGATAGATTAAGATGCACGATCCCTGAAATCATCAGTGAAAATAAGAATTTACCAGTTTACGGCCGCTGATGCCGAATTGACGTTTGCAATTCTGTTCGGCGCAAAAAATAATTATTTCCGTTGGTTTAATTTTAGGCGGGGTTTCATTATCCCCCACGAAACGGTGTCGCATGTCGCAATTCCACTTTATTCCCACAAGCCCATCCCACTGAATGACTAATCAAAGGCAAATCAGAACGTATGACGTATCTACTTTCTGGAATACTCCGTGTATGTTTTTTTTTCACTCCTTAATAGTTTAGTGCAAACACCGATCCATAGGTATCCCGATCTCTCTATTGTGAAACCAGATCAATTGAACGAAATTGCCGAGACCATGAACACAAGGAATTTAAGAGTAATGACAGAAATTAAACTTTATTGTGTTCCATAACCATGACAAGACGACACAATTTGATTCAATTGTGACGTCTTGTCCGAAGCCTTACAATATCACTTAGATCGCAACCGATCCCATCATCCTCTTTGTACCACCGGACGTCCTGACCTGGCGAAGGTCGTTCCGTTCCTTATTTAAAAAGAGTCATTTTAAATGTAAAAAGGATCATTTACTTAGTCACCGTCACAGTGGCTGTCATAATGTCACCCTGAAGATGCTAAAAACTTTTAATGAAAACAATAGAACACGGTAAACAAAATACGCCCTCGCCTTGTAGCTGCAATAAAAATGAGTAAGGACTTACGGTACAAGGCTGGGAAGTAGCATTTTCCTAAACGCTAATAAAAACGTTCTGCGAATTACTATTCTAGATACACAGTACAGTCTGAGCTAGGTTTAGTTGCATTGCTAATTGGAGTAAAATATTAACTAGAGATCCTGCAAAAACCAGTTTTTTTTTTTTGGTCACTCAAGCACCAGTTTACCTATATTAAACTGGTGCTTGACTGCGTGACTGCGATCCCACCTGATGATGGTAAGCATCGAAGCAGTCGTTGAAGGTGAGGCGCACTAGTTTATTAGGATCACCCTAGCCTTAAAGGCGCCTAAATGACAACCGTACGGGAAGACTACAGCCGGTAAATTGTTCCAGTTCTTTATGTACGCGGAATAAACGACGTGGCGAAACGCTTAGTCCGGATTGTAAAGGTTTCAACCACGTAAGATGAATATTGGCCGTATGTCGGGTTGTCCGATGGTAGAGAAAGGAGATAGCGGAATCAAGTCACGCAATTCCTGCACACTCCCCAAAATGTATCCTTTAAAATACCGAAAGGCTGGTTGGTTAGTATGGTTACTTAGGTCTGTGCTCCAAGTTTCCTAGATTGGACTTAACCAAATCTGGATCACCAATTAGCGATCATTATAGTATTACCGATTGTTGTCTAGACTGGTCAGAAATCGCACTGTAATCCTATCAACTGATATATAATCTTTGGATACCACAGGAACTCACTTCCTCCGGTTGTGGTTATCGTCATTCATTCGAAACCACACCATGAGACATGAAGCGAGACGCCGAGGTACAGCTACCGACAAAAATGGAATATTATGTACCATCTAGTAAAAAATTGTGAATTTAAATTTAATTTTGAAGTTGCAACTCTAATGTATTATTTTATATTCTAATTTTATACATGCAACAATGACCGGATAGCCCATCCTGTGCAAGAGCTGGTGACTTATTTTTCTTAGTCACTAAAACTGTGGGAAAGAAAACTCCTTTCATTCTAATTTCTAACAGCATAATTATTGTTATTAAATTTATTTATTTATTTCATCACCCGACTACTTCTTACACTATACGAGTATAATGGCATATCAAAGCGGTTCTTCATTCTTGGAGTAGGAATTTTTCCCAAAAAAAAAATGTTAAAGGCTAACACCACATGCACTATTTTTGTTTATTTATTATCCAGCTAACTTGTGTACTCATGGTACTCGTATTTAATTCTGGCCAGTACAAATGTGGATTTAAAAGTTTGTGGCAACAATTTCGCTAGGATTTTTTTTTTATTATTGATATTATTTTTTGACAAATTGACATAGTTGTGTGAAAATTAGTTTTTATTTTACAATTGGACATATTTTTTTCCTTTTTTTTTACTTTTCATTAATGTTTTACTTTTTCCATTAATTATTGTGAATGTGAGGACAATGTGGACTGCTATTTTTTCTTTTCTTTTCAGTAACTTTAATGTATGTATGTCTGGCAATTTCAGTATTTTTTGCGGCCTATCCAAATGTCCTGTCTTTGGTATTGTTCGTCAAGTCGTCGAGCTCCTTAGTAGTCCTGAGTTGAGCTTCACGAATACTGACAAATGCTTGCACTGACTGGACAGGTCCACTCAAATCGGTTTGGTTCTTTCTTCAAAAGACCATATCAGACAAATCTGCATAGTTCTCATGTGATTTGACCATTATAAATTTACTGTATGGACTTTAAAAGAGACTGTGACCCCTGAGTTGGTTTCGGTGTTTCTTCTCAGGGTAGTCAGCTAGGAAACACCGGCCTAATCTAGTTTAAACTGACGAAAAAAAAAATATTGACGTGTAAAAGTGTTTTTGAAAACCTATTTGCAAAATAAATATCATTTATCATTTACCCGAATGCGCCAGAACTGTTTTATGGCATTTTTTTTATTTTAGCTTGAAAGGCGACAGATTCATCTTAATTGTGAGAGTAACACTGAGCACTTACACCAAATTATAAAAAAATAAAAAGGCAGACGCCAAATTATATCTTATTTTTCTCGGCTCTCTTTCTACGCTCGAAGTGCCAATTTCAAAAATATTTGTCACAAAAATGAAGGTCAAAAAACCCGACCGCAAAAAAAAAACAAAACTACGAAACAAGGCACTTTAAGCAGTCTGATTCAGTTGATGGCGTCAATTAATCTATGATTGAACTCAAGTAAATCTAGCCTACGTCCCGGTCCTTATATATCTTTTCCTCAAAACGTCACCACTTTTGGCAATTATGTGAGTTCTAAGTAATTTAATTTCGATGAAGAAAACTACAGCCTACTAGAGTTTGACAAAGAAAGCCTATTGCTGTTCTCGGTATCGAATAAAAAAAAATAGCATTCACAGCCTGGAGCAGTAAGCATACAACTCGATTTTACTCGGTATTTTTATCTCAAACCAGCTGACCCGACAAACGTTGTTGTCACAAACGTATCGTAAAAACAAGTGTCAAATCTACGGGTAAATTGAAGCAGTAAAGATTGACAGCTAGGAACATTTAGAATGCAATAGAGCAAAATGAGGTTTTTTATGATTTTTCGTGCAACTTTTTTTCCAATTTCGTCTTCATAAGTACTTTCCTGACACTTAAACCAATAGCTTAAATAAAAAAAGTTCATTCAAATTTGTCCAGTCATTTTCGAGTTTTAGCAATTTGTTTTTATTTGCATAACTAGCTTTTGCCAGCGGCTTCGCTCTCTTCAATTGACTACCTACACTACTCTACCCTACCTGCCCTGCTCTACCCTACCTACCTACTTGTTTTTTTTAATCTTCCCTGTATGTTGGTAAATCAAACAAAACATGAAGTATAAAAACTCGGTCCAGCCGTTCCCGAATTATGCGATTAGCAACATTAATTTTTATTTATACATACATTACAGATAGATAGATTACATCACTGATTCCCGCAACCCATAGAATTCAAATGGATGACCTATTTTCGTTAAATTACTTCTCGGATTTATTTAGGCCACGAAGTGTTTAATCATTGTTTTTATACTGATCACCACATTAGACAATTATTGCAAAATTTATGTTTCTTTGCCATTAGTTTCTAGGTATTGAGAAATGGGAACGAATAAATTAATTCCACGGCCTTGGCGATTAGTTACTAATAGCGTGTTAAGTATTAAAGGAATGTTGACTGTGAAAACGTCTCAGAAATAATTTGAATAAGAATTATGAAGAGGACTGAGGACCTCACACTTCATTTGGGACAGAATTTGTTTAATTACACAAACTACCGAGTGACTTATGAACAAGCAAAGAATTTTCTACCCTGCTACGAAACATTAAAATCGGTTTATCCGGAATTTCTATAGCCCATAACACTTGTTTTTAAGTAACCATTTGTGTCCATTCTAATGTCAAGCGCCCAGTTGTGCTACAGAGATGGGTCGTTAAGGCGCTTTCTCGCCACGCCCAGGCCCCTTGCACCTCGTTTAGATTAGAACGCTATTACAATAATAATTACAAGTGTTTACCACGCTTCTGACTATTGCGCAACTGGTCAGTAGACTCGACGTTGTACTAGAAAATTTGCAAGCGAAAGTAGGCACCTCACTGACGTACAACACTGTGTCAGATCATACTTGATTCACGTTCCCGTTATGATTAATTGTCGCTCATATAAATATTTGTTTTTATTTTTTGCGTCACGTACTTATGTTATGTCCGTCGATATTTATTAGCCACATTCGTCATATAATGCACTTCTTAGTTAATTTATTAATATTACAACTCAAAGCGAACGTTTGACTACGTGTACTACCTCGGTAATCATTTAACTATCTCTTATTTATCATCTCTCAATTACATAACAACCTATGTATCTGAAAAAACTTACAAACTACGAATGACTTTACTAATCAAAATGATATGCTAACATGACAAGACATCACAGAATTAATTATTGACAAGAAGAGAGGAATTTTAATGATATGCGAAATATTTTAACTTGCCCACCTGTACGACTCGTTTCACAACATTCGTTGGATAAATATTAGGACGATATTTTTTACGATTTTCATTGAAGAAAATTATAATTAGATTCAATGAATTTTTGCGTGAACAATTTGACATAACGCCCCAGACATTCGATCTCACGTTTATCACGATATTGCTAAACCACAGCAGATATTGACGTCAGGAATCTTTATGTCTCGTCATGATTTGTTTGCTAGCTCCATCCGATACCCCTTCAGCTGAGGTAGTGACTCGTGAAGGACAAACATCAATCACCGTGGAGCACACTATAATAATGCTACTGACAGATGGCTTTCATAAAATCAAACTCAAAGCCTTTATACCAACTAAACCTTTGAACTGACAAGAAGTCAAAAAGCTGAGGTTATTTGCAAGTTCCAAAATGCTATCGCTATATAAAAAACGTCCAAGACACTCCTTAAGGCACTATCGGAAATTATCGGTTACGAATCTCAATCATTTTAAATGATGTACTTATAGTAACATAACTATTGCTGTATCATAAGTTCTCAGATAAATTACTTACGTCAGTAGTGAACCACTATTTCATATGAATTTCATTTAAAAAAAAAACTAGCCATTCAGCGAAACCAACGTCAGTATGTGTCTTGGAAATTCTCGGATAAGAAACGCAATTGTTAGGCAGTTAAATTATATGGGGACTGAAAATCACCTTCTGACGGTACGACAATCAAAGTTGCGAGAAAGACTGACGGCCTCGGTAATTAAAACTGCATCGCGTTCCGCACGAGCTGAACACTGGCTGCACAAACGAGGTCAGCTGCAACAAGCTGCACTAGGACTGTTAATTACTGCTGAATTTTAAACGGTCCTTGAGTACCCTTGAGACTTGAGACAATGCGAGATGCGTTACTTGAACTGCTTGTTTGCACTGAAGTCCGCTGAATCGTTGTTACGTACACAAAAATAAACAATAGTTAATGCGGTCCGAGTAAACGCGGGGGGCTTACCGGAAAACGTTTCCTAGTCAAACATGCAAATTGTATGGCAAATATTAAAATGGCGAGGTTCCTACGCTTTGTATGTGGCTGTCGTACCGCTAACACACGGACGACCAACTAATAGCTATTCCCTAGCTGCAGCTTACTTAACGGTATGCTTGATGACTTGAATAAAACCATTGGAGCCAACAAAACAAACATTTTGTCGCTCCTAAGTATTTGAGAACACCGAGACTTCCGACGTGCAGTCGACGTTTTCGATGTATGCGATTATTGTTTTGTGAGAGTGAACTTGGAGAATATCACTTATCAAAACAGTCATTCTCGCAGTCAAAGAGTCAAACTAATATGAATATTGGTGACGGGCGTATTGGAAGATGTGTTTATTCATGGCACATGCCTGTGCTGCAGGAAGTTAGCCGGTTCGGTGAATCGAGCGCCTGTGCGACGGCAACCGACATACGACACTGCGCCAGCGCATTCTGATCGACCATTATCAATAAACATTTTACATTTACGCGGACAATAACCACTATCGACACATATTTCTGTGTAAATTATTCTATTTATTGATCCTGCAATTCCTAGTTTTGCATATTATTGCGAATTTAGGTCCTTCTGAGATGGAAGATGATTGTAGATTCAGTGTCCTCGTAATACAGTACAAATGTCATGTGGGTATATGTAAGGTTTATTAGTTATTACCCGTATATTATGTTAATTTAATGAATGCTTATCGCCTATACTTAATGTAAACATTGCTGCAAAATTTTGAAATAGCTATGTAAAATATTATCCGTTCATACAGAATGAGGAGGTATGTAATTATTTTTAGAACAAGGCTCACTTTGGTTGACGTGTAGGTAATAGAATGAAGATATGGAACTGTAGAAAGACACAAAGCTACCAATTAACCTACCACGAAGATGTGTGAGCCGGGGTGTGCTACTAACACTGGCTTCTAAAAACCCACATTTCCTAGTAAAGATAGTGAGCTGGCCGACATCACCGACTTCGGATACAGGATGCATTTGAGTTCACCGCCCTGCTCCCGTCCCTCAAGCGATACTTACAACGTTGTAAACCTACACTAGGTGAACATTAATGTGGTTTTAAATGGATACTCGGGGCGCGTCTCTCTGGCACGCCTAAATACTTAAGTTGAATGGACGTTTTTCTCATTTAACTTTATAAATATTATCTTTCGCACATCCTCTTTAATTAAATAATTTGAAGTCGTTGAAATCTTACATCATATGACATGCGCGTTGTCAAAACATCGCTGCCTTTCGGAAAGCATACGATCACTGGTGTAACAGTACAAGAAATTAGCGTGTCCACCTCATCACGAAATGCTATCATTGAATGAAATACAACACAAACAAGATGAACAGGTCAGTGACTGGTTGCATAAGGTACGCGAGTAACGTTCACGTGCAGGGCGGATCATCCGATGCTGATAAGTGGGGTTCTAGGGCTCTCAAGTTTGATTTAAGAGAGAGCAGTGGCCCAGATCATACGTGCAATTAAGGTCGGTGCAGACGATGTGTCGCGTGTACCTTGCCCTTCATTCTCACGATGAACTAGACACAACACATCTTAAACCATGGACTTGTACACTGCACAGAAAGCTCCAAATTTTATTTTGAAATGGATGATAAGTTTGTGTTAAAGATTAATATGTAATGAAATTAAAATGCAATTTACACGTGAGAATTAAAATGTCAAGTTGTAACGGGTGATCAGCCCTGTTGCCGCGGTAATGATAGCTCTCCTAATGGTACGAGTACTGGGGAAAATTCGCATCGTACCGTCGTCGCACGCGCAGACGAACGATTAACCGGCGCCACTGATGTATTAGTCCACGTCACGGATATACTTAAGTACTGTAAAGTATTAGTGTCACCTCCCTACAAAATATTATATCTACAGTTTGCTGTTTGAAAAACCCCAGCAATTATATCATTAGTGTTGCACATTCTGGATAGATGATGCAGTTTTTACATGCCTTTTTAATTTCTGCTGTTGTCAGTTTTGTATGATAATTTTTCAATTTCTTTGTGACTCCTTGTTATACCTGAGTGTCTCCTCTCTGGTTAAATACTACAATAGGGAATTGTTTTGAGTGAGTGTTAAGCAATTGTTTGTGGTTTGTCACGAGTAAACAACTATTCAAGAATTACAAATGCTGCTCATATCCAACTTTGTGGTCCGTATGATATGAGAAATAATTGTCTTTACTTTCTCGTACGATCCCAGTGGCGCCGATGTCTGCAAAGCCTACGATTATTTTTAGATTAGAAATGGCTCAACCGCTTTACGTAATTGCACTAGTCGCATGCGCAGCTAGTTCCAGAGCGTTTGCTGCTAAATATAGTCACAGAGGTGGTGTGCAATTACACCTTATTATCGCATGT
Organism: Leucania comma; assembly: GCA_958295575.1. Classification (NCBI taxonomy): domain Eukaryota; kingdom Metazoa; phylum Arthropoda; class Insecta; order Lepidoptera; family Noctuidae; genus Leucania; species Leucania comma. Next base: position 9,936,344 of record OY282480.1, on the reverse strand, counting down.
TTCCACTGGACCCTAGGCTGCATCTTGTCTGCCATAGTTATTATTTACATGTTGCAGTTTCTTTAGAAAGTGTCCAGATATGACGAAATTGAAATGACCATGTTGGGCAGATTACAGAATGGTCGCAAAGTAGTTTCCCTTGCTTTCGAGTTCTGCGTAATGCTGCGTGCGTGCCTTAGGTACCTCCCCATAGTGCTTCAACACTCCACAACGTAAATTACCACAAATTAGGGCAAAACACCGTTTGAAATACGTATACCGTGTTTACCAGTAAGTTCCTAGTACTCTTGCTGCTTCCTTAGTGTTTTGCGGGTATAGTTCTTTTTTTTCTTGAAAATTCTATATTTTAAGACTATTTTCTATTAAAATCACCCCACGAGTGTTAACAATTACAAATCAAAACTGATCATATTGGTAATGAATTTTGAGCGGATGTTGTTCGAAGACACCCACGCGAGCTTGACATGCGCCCATCCCAAGTCATGGTCAATTTCGTGTAGAACACCGGCAAGACCGTGAAAACGACTTGACACAGATTCTATCTAGTACAGAGTGGCTGCAAGAGATGGCACTTTCAATTATCACTGCACTGATGTACGCCCACATTTGATTATTGATCATTTCTGTTGCAGTGTTTCACTGTCTTATTTTACGAATACTTTCTCTTGTTCCCAGATTTTTTCTCTTGCATACCTATCTAATGATCTCGAATGCGCCTGTCATTCATTACATTTTCACTGGCTCCTAATAAGTCTCGATGTCGCCGTTGTTAATCTTAATTAATAATTTAAATCAAATAGAATGTGACGTTGCATTACAAATTAATATTTAAATGATCTTCAATCGGTAATTTGATTTTAGTTAGCGAACCGTCCATCAAAAAAACAATCCACCAATTAGCGTGCGTGCTACGCCTCATGCAGATCGGATCCTGGTAGTACCAGGTGTCCGTCGTCGAGATGTGATGTAAAAGGCTTTCAGTGAATCGTTCGCGTCGTAAATTTCCGTTGACCCAGATATGATGTGATTAGAAACGTATGTACGTCAACGTACAGCGAAAATGATATTTTTTGCTAGTGCCAATTTATCGGTAATGGAGCGTCGTGCACACGAGATGCGACGCGACATCCGCAAGTGAGAGTTCTGCGACTTGTCACCGAAACTGGTATGTGTACCGTGGACCACTCTAACGCGAATGTAATTATTATTGCCTAGAGAGTATTGATATGTCCGGTACGGCATGTCAGCAAAAGTGTAAGTGAGGTCGTTCATTAAACCCTCAGATATAAACATTAAACAGCTTACGCCACAAACTAAGTAAAGCTTATTACGTAGACATCAATATGGTAAGTATCTAATAATTAAATGCGATAAAACTTGTAACAATGTTATAATCTTGACATCGACGAAACTGACGTAATAAGATGACTCTTACACTGCAAAATTCTTCTTGGTTTCTTTACCATTGAATAAGTAAACATAATTTCAGTGTTCTGTTCTGACGCGTTTCAAAATGCAAATTGCATTTACCTTGGTAACAGTAAGATAGCTCTGACTACAAATCTTTATGAGTGAAAATATCAATGAAGACTGGATACCGTGCTGTATAAAATTAATTCGTGAATCACACATAAATTCACACGCTGTGTGAAAAAAAGAGTGGCGTTAGTTAATTTTTTTAATATTTTAGCTGTTTATTGTGGTGTGGCAGACGGAACGGGGGCGGGTCCGCGCCGAGCCGAGGAAACAGCCTCACACTGAGCTAGGTCGTTCATCGACCCGCCCGCCGCCCGAGCCGCGCCGCGCGCACCGACCGCAGATGCGATTGTTTATACACCACCATTATCTAAACACTGTTTTGCTGCTCACTTCGTGACATTCCATTGTAATCATTTTGAAATCTAGGTTAAGGCTTCTCTTTCAAGAAATCGAGAGACTTTTCACTTCACTATTGTCCTTTGTCAAAGTTGTACAATACCTGGCCTTTGTTACATTTTCCATAATTCCGTTAAATCAACAGTCGATCGATGGGATTACATAATTTTCAGAGGTTTTACCACAACTACTTCACAGTTATGCATTCATAAGGAAAAAAAATGATACGTAATTCCCTTTACAAAGAAAGATTGGATCCTCGACAGGAGGATCGCAAGATTAATGACACAAGATGAGTGTGCAGTTAGGTTATAAATAAAATATGTTCTGGTACGGTATCGAAAATGATTAAAGAAATCGAATATTTATTCATTCATAATCATAACCTTCGGATTATGGTTGCTTTAGTGTTGTCAGAATAATGACTTAGCCTACAACACGAAGACAAAGGTTTTATATAGGTGTTACTCAGGCACAGTGGCTAACACTGCCTTACAGTAACTACGTTCTGTTTAGAAATACAATGCCATTGTGAGTAAAAATATTTTGGTATGGTATAAGAGCCGTATCTAACTAAACGCTGTAAGGTTTTGCTCGTAATGTCCTCAAGCGTTGCGAAGTCGTCTTCTGAGACTAGTTTTATTTTAGTAGAGCCAAGGCCTTCTCTATTCCCTTTTTAATCTTCTAAAGTCATTACTCCGCGATACACTGTATTTTACGATGTTGCTTTTATTTTTTAGTTTTATTTTAAAGCTTGGTAGGGAGAATGCGGATCGCAGGACATGCGCGGGCGCCGCAGAGTCGCGCCGCGAGCAACTTTCTACAGCCGCGTCTAGAACGCTTTAAACCGTAATCTGCAGATTGACGTACCTTCGAGATGGTTACGACAGGCAAATTAAATTGCACATTAGTGCTAAAAATGTGCAATTATCTTTGAAAATCTTCCTCCCCATTGGTCGACTTGACCGTGAATTTCTCTCCGTAATAAGAGAAGAATTAAACGAGTCGCAAGTGATTGGTAAATCGGCTGCAATAAATAAATTTTCTAGTAATAGTTAATCTTAAAATAATTACATGACTGATTTTATTGATTATTACGATTTGCGTCTGTATATTTCAAAATAGTATCCTTAAGTAGATGATTCAGTTGACTGTGCAAAAGTTAGCGGGATTAGTAAGTTTGGTAGAGACAAAAGAAAAATAACATCTTCAAGAGCGTGCTCCACTTAAAACCCTTTCAGAACAAATTGAGGTGCGTAAGCGAACTACAGTACATAATGATCAATTCTGACAAGGTTCTGCCGGTTTTCCGGAAATATCTGAATGAGCGCGAAAATCTTGTATTTTCCTTGTTTATTATTCATTATGCATATCAGCTACTTTGTTCATCTTATCATCACTGACTTTAAAGTAACGATGTCTGCTCACTAATTGTAATATTATTCTTTGACAAGGTTGTAAAAACAACTCACTCATATACATATAATAATAAAGGTAGATAACAACAACAACATTCGTAAATACGAGCAGAACGTTTGTGAAATCTTCACAATTCGTTGCGGTCAAGTCATTGTCGGTTTTTGTTGTTTGCATATACTTAGCATTAACTACCTAAGGCAGCGTTACGTTTCATTGAACGCTGAATTGTTCAGCTACACTAATCTAACTTGAATAGGAATTTCAATGAGATTACGACTGACCAGCTAAATCAAAACTGAGACCCTACCACAATATCTTAACGCGATCTATTTGACGACCTAAACTGAATTGTTAAAAGGATTGAGCTATATAGGTTGTATAGCATCCCTCTTTCTCGCTCATACGCTATGGTACTTAATGCCAAGACAAGATGACTATTTTTATTGCCTGATAGATATCAGGTAATAAAATTAAACATACTTCTTAGGTCATTAACTAGTAAAGAATAGAGATGCTTAGCTATTAAACGCACGTGTTCATACACATGCTAACTTGGCTACTGTTGAAAATATTATTACTTACTTACCTATTAAATCTCCTACGTACCGTTTTAATAATCATAAGCATGTGTCCGAACACGAGTCAATCGGTCCTCATGTGTAATTAAGTTGCGTTTCATTGGATAATAAACAATAGTCTCCAACTACCCACTGGCTTGCCTAATTAGATGCGTGCAATCGTCATTTCATAATTTGTGCTCCCATTTATCAATGCTACCAGTGCTCAAACGGTAGCTTATAAGTTAACACCGGGATGCGGTTAGTAATTTTATGATGTCGAGAAAAAATCGCGCGTCGCGAATTGGTCGGGCGGGCGCCATGTCATGGCGCCAGAGACGCGCGGGCCGCGCCGGCGACACCGCTGACCGCTTGCTTCCTCGAACCATGCTATCACTGGCCGACATTATACAATAACTAACAAATTCGACAACCTTCACGTCATTAAAACACCTCATTAACACACACATCCACAGAGAAATCTTCATTTGTATGTCATCCTTGTTTATAGTCGCCGTGAACATTTTGTAAGATGATTTATCTTACACATCATAAATTTTGTATATTTCTGCAGATCAAAGCTTCATAATGAATCATTTGTAATTAAATAAGAATTATCTAATATAAATTGAAATTTTGCCAATGACTATTTATTTAATTAACGTGTCATTTGGTTTCTATAAGGATTATGCAAATATTCACTTTCAAGGAATTCGCATTAACTTGGAGTTTTACTTAGCAACCGAGTTACTTAACAAGCTGGGGTGAATGAATTTTCATTTAGCATTAAAATACAAATAGTGTTTCGGATTCTTCACGGCATGGTACGTGAGACCTAGATTTCAGATGTAATAAATACGCATCTGTATCTTCTACGTACCTATATGAATGACCTAATGATACTGCATGCTCTAGTTGCAATTGATTGCAAACTTTCCTCTAGCTTTTTCCTTCTTGGTTCCTTCTTTCAGCCCTTTTCAAATCACTCGTGTGGGTACGTACATTCAAATAACGCTTCACGCCTCAGTTTTGAAATGCAACGAAAATATGCAAATTAATTTAATACTCTTGCAAAAAAACCCAACCGAAACAGTGAATTAAATATGACACACAAGCGCTTTCGTCCTTGCCCTCGATAAAAACACAAGTTAAAAACGAATTTTATTTGTTTTCCTGGGGTACTACAGATCAGTATTTCCATATAAATGTGTACACTGGCAATGCCATGTATTAATATTATGGACTTTCAATTGATAAGATAATTTTGTACCAGTAGGAAGTGTTTCCGGATTTTATTGCCCCGATTAATCCTGTAGGGCTGCATTTCAACATAGAAATAAGATGTTTGTCTAAAAATAAGTCGGGCAAATAGTAGTACGTTGTAACAAATCTGACAAGCTTGTGCTTATAAAACAGCATGAAGAAACACCGGATCTAAAAAGCTTACCGGTCAGTACCGGCAATAACCTTTGGCCACGAAATCTGCTGTCACGTCTGAAGTGATACATCGAAACGAAAAACCCTATTGCAATCGATTCGTACCTCGTAAACTAGAAGACAGATCGATACTTCCGTTTATATAACGCCTACTTATAAAACAGCTTCATTTAAAATGTTGTACGGTAGTAATAAATAAACTTCTTCCCTTTTAGTCAATTCTAATTCATAGAAGCGGGCAGTAGCTGCAACATCGTACGCGGCACCAAGGTCTGTTGTTTGTCTATTGTTTGGTGCATCCGATCGATGTTCTTTAACTGAATGAATAAATAATACTTTTTTCCTGTACCCGATCGTTGGACTTCCCCAAATCGACCGTTCCATTGAACGGAAAGCGATTCGTCGAAACTGAACGCGAGAGTTTGTTTGCTATCAGCATCTGAGAAGTCGTACATAATCATTCGTGCATACACCTACGCACAAAAACGTTACAAGCTTAGAATGCGGTTATAGTTAGTAACAAGTCTAGTTGCATCTCGTCTAAGTCTCTAATTCTTTTTTTTAAATTCACTTAACTACTGTAATTTAATGCTGGAACCGATCCCCTTATTCCCTAATAAAGCTGTAAGTAGCGCATTGTCATCCCTTACTGACAGACAGCTGGAAATAGGCGTTCCTAGCTGACCAAGGACTCCGAAAGGAAGGTGCCAGGGAGTACTAAATTGTAATCTGGAAATAAACCTATAACAAATTTGATATTCGTTATATAGGTTTTTAAACTAACCTAAACCGTTCTGGCCAGGAAGCTTAAATTATTAAGCTATCTTCACTCGTTCTTGTTGCCTAACGCCCGTTTCCAATAATCAACCGAAGTTCATAGATAGATAGCTATCCCCGATAAGCGGTAAGATTCCATCTATCCATAGTCTGCGTTTCACAATCAAAGATAAGTGCTATCTATCTTCAACCAACGATAGATAGCTTTTTCCCTCTCATCTGTCTAAGCCGTACCAAACGTTTCGTTCTATGCTAACCATTAAAAAAAATCACGCTCAAAATGAAATATTGTTAATTTGTTTAACATTGATAAACGTATTAAATTTGTTAACAGTATAATTTAATTTAAAAAATAATAATAATTAAAGCATTTTGTTGGTTTTTTCGCTTTAATTATTGTGCTTTTAGTAAAACTGATACCTAAAACGAAACGTTTTGCCACGGACAGACAATCGGCACCGACGCACATGTCACCTATCCATTCGCGCCCTTTTGGATATTGTTTGTGTAGTGTTAGTGTTTTTTCTTGTTGTGATGTAAAAAAGGGAATAGAATTAAACTTGGGTTTCTTTGCATGTCAAATTCAGTATAATTGTTGTATTCATGTAGAAAAGGAAATAGAATTAAACTTGGGTTTCTTTATATGTTAAATTAAGTGTAGTTGCACTATCATTACTATCATCACTACTAAAATATTCCATTATTACAATAAAACAAACACTTCTACAACGCAACAAATAATAATTTTCATACTTTTATCCCCGTTACCGGTCGACAATGACGGATAGCCAGATGTCGTTACTGGAGTTAGCTCCGCCTACCGGAGAGTAACTTCAAACTTTTATTGAAATGCAAGTAAGAACGAATTGTATGAGCGGTCCTATCTCTAGTAGACTATCCAACCTCCCGACGATAGATTGATAACTTTGGTTGGAAATGCTATCCGTCGGTAGGATATAGGAAAGCAAGTAAGGACAAAAGGATAGATTTGTTTATCTTTAGTAGCAACAACTGTAGATAGATAGCTTATTGAAAACGGGCGTTAATCTTTAGTTTTGCATTTCTGCTTATGTCAACAAAGTTAGTCATGTTCTTTATGAGTAGCATAAAACCAGGATCCTTAAAATTTACTTCGCTTCTGCTCTATTACATCTTCTCATTTCTTAGGCTTATCCGCATAACTTGACAAAGTAAGTCCTATTTATGTAGGTACGATGGGCAATATAAAAACCTAAACTTTTTGCGTTCGCTTTTCTCACTCTTGTATCTTACAATTTCAGATTTCAAGCTTTCCGTTATAAGTGAACAAAGTTGTTCTAATTCTTGAATAAATTAACAAAAAAAAAAAAAATGTTGTCTACCCTAGTGAAATGCTAAGATTTCACTCGCAGTTCCATCCTTCACTCTTCAATTTTTTATTTTCCAAATCAAGGCTTGCTACCCCTATTGGTTTTTTAACTCAAAAAATCTAATATAGCACCTACATATTGTTTGACGTGCTCAAGTACATTCATTTTAAAGGAATGTTTATCTGTCTTCCACGTTTAACTATAAGGGGTTCATTAAGCGTCGTATGGGTAATTAATACTTGATTTGCCCGTCCCAGATACGGGTGGCGCATCGCAAGCTGCGTTGGCGCCGAGCCTAACTGTCCACTGGCATTTGCGCATGACGGCTAAACATGTGTACACTCGTAGCCACTATCTATGCGCATTTACTTTATTTATCTAGTAACTAATAATTACCTTATTACTTTCTTAATGCCTTCAAGACAGCCTCAGTTTGCTTAAGCCTCGGGCAGTATAAACGCGTTTTAAAATAAAATTCCGTAGCTGTTTTCAATAATGCACCAGAATAGTAATCATTGTATGTCGTGACTAAAATCTACGAAAACAATGCGGAATGTAATTACCGAAGGTTTGCCGGCACTCGGAGAATATAACAAACAAGAAGGTGGGCTTGCATAAAGCTTGCGGTATTGCATTGGCCGGCGACGACTGAGTGATGGACCGTCCTGACACGAATAGGGCCAACACAAAGCGGCCTAACTGTACGCGACAGGATGACCCCACATCAGATAAGGTGACTTACGACTTTCTGCTCTCGATTGCCTACTTAACTTGCAACACTGAAAACCGATTCCATTTACAATATTGAAAACAGTATAAGTTATTAATCACCAAGAATCTAAATTGTTGATAATGACTATGAACGACGTCCGCGGTCCACGAATGTTTTACTAATTTTGGTACGTATTCGTTACGTCACCGTAGCAAACCTACTTGAATTCCAGTCCTTGCATATTTTATGCAAATAAAATGAAGATTGCAAGACAAGAAACAATTGGCATCGGTCTTGGTCTAGACTTGAAAAAATTAATGTTTACTCAGTGTGTTATTACAGTGTTCTGATCTAGTTGACCCGACAGTACACCTTATTTTCAACGGGCTTCAAAAAAGAAAGAGGTCCTCACTTCGTTAGTATTTGTATTTTTTTTATCCTAGAACTGCTTCACGATTGATTAATTAAATGATCTGATTTGACATTTTACTTCTAGGATTGGTCCCATTTTTAAACCCGTTCTAATGCATGGGAGATCCATTTGAAATTGAGGGAAATCTACAAACATTACAGGCATACTAATATAGTGATTTTGTTATTATCATCGAGAGCTCGACCGTCTACGTTCAGAAAGTATCACTTGACTATGTGTAAGTAATGAAGAATAACACCCGTATTTATAAAGAAGTAATTACTTGTTACTAAGTAAAATCTTATTAAGTCATTACTTGACGTCTGAAATCTTCATCCAAAATTTATTTTTTTCTTAACTATAGAATAGAAATTTTTACTTAAGTAGTTTCTTTTACTCAAGTATTTAGTTTTACTTGTTTATAAATACGGGTGTAAGACAACTATGACGATACAAGTAAATCAAAGGTTATGATGAAACCGGTAAGCAGGTACCAGAAATCCATAATATGTCAATTTATACAAGCCATGTTTGTGCTTACAAGAATTGTCATGGGATGCATTTTAGCTATAATGGTCAACCTGACTGATGATAGATCCGGAAGTAAGACATGAGAACTCCGTAATAAAACAATGTATCCTAGCCGTGTTTGGGTGTATTAGAAATATCATGAGATGGACTTTGACTATAAGGTACCTTCGAACTGATCTGATGATGAAACCAGAAGGTGAGCAAAGTAATACCGTAAAAAAATATCCTAACCATGTTTGGGTTTATTATAATTCTTATGGGATGCACTCTAGCTATGGTTAAGCCGGTGTAAAATAACAAAGAAACCAAACTATGTATAAACACTGATTTCTGAAATTTAAATTATTTTTTATACTGTATTTTTTTGTAAAAAGTTTTTAAACTACGACATCGAATTTAAGGGCAAATAACCATCTTCAAAAACGCCAAATGTTCATATACGACTAATCACGGTTTGACTAGGTTGGTTAACGGTTAAAATGGGTTATCCATACCGTTACATAATTCCCCCGAGGAGTGCATCGGATGAAAATTGATGTATGATCGAAGGTGATGGTGCGGTGGCGTGGCGGGGCGTGCGGCGGGCGGCAGTGGTGCGCGTGCGACTCTCACCGCCTTATCTCTCGCGACCTCCGCCGGACGCGCACGCACGCCGCGCTCCACCACCCGTTACCGCGCCGCGTTCGCGCTATGCCGTCTCTTCGACAACAAATCTATGTGCACACTTACTTGTACTTTTTTCAATTTCGAAGTGTAGGACGTAGCCCGGAAATGCGCCAGTGAATCAAAACAAACATTAACTCAAGTGACGAAACTGTTGGATTTTTTAATTGTATTTATTCAAAACAATAGTAGGGTGTAGAGACAATATCGAAACGAACTCTTGACCGTAACGACGATGGTGTCTGAAGGGGCTTTGCCCGTAGTATGGTGTATACGCGATAATCAACTTGTGCCTCACCAAGTATCCGGTGTTAAGTTACAAGGAGCTGTAACAGGAGCGCATATAGCCGCTGTTACGGATTTTTTGCGTATGGTAGCAGGGACACCCATTGTCCTTCCGCATACTGCGGTTCCTGAAGATGTTGACAATGACATTAATCAAGAAAAAGAAAACTCAACCAGAAGACGAAAAATGTCCATGCAAGTGGAAGTGCCTTGCGTTTTCCTCACTGAAAGTGCCTTACAAAAAGCTAAGAGCCGCAGTAATTCTAGGGAAGAAAAGGTAACAATTGAAAGATGTAATATAACAACAACTCAAATGATAGACAGTCAATCATCTTTTCTAAGTTCTTCTGATATTTTAGAAATGAAAGAATTTGAAGATAGCCATAAAGAAATGATAAAAGACAATTGCAAATCAAATACTTCTGAGTCATCGATATCAATGACTGAAAATAATTATCCTCAAAGAATAACGAGGATTATAGAATTAGACGACTTGAGTCCAACTTCAGTTAATATAGAATCAGAAAGAGAACTTCCTCAAAGGATAACTCGAATTATAGAATTTCAAAATGATAAGGCACCTTCACCAATATGTACCGATGGAGAAAATGAGACATTACAAAGAATTACCAGGATAATAGAATTGAATGAGGACAATTCATTTTCGACCATTACGAATAGTACAGAATCATTGGACAAAGAATGTCCCCAAAGATTAACTAGAATAATGGAAGTTGAAAAAGAGAACAACTTTCCGAGCATGACTAAAATAATTGAAATGGAAAACGACATATCAAATGAGCGAAGAATTTCATTGACAAATGAACGCGAAACAGGTGGCGGAAATATTGAAATTTGTAATGAGGAAGTGACTGTTAGGTCTAAGTTTGTGCATCGAAGTACCCCTAGGTTTAGTCTTGACTCTTCGTGCTCCGAAAACTCTTATGTTAATATCGAGTGTATAAAGAGTTTGCAGGATGTTAGAAAAGAGGAAAACACTGAAAGCTGTGTCAATCCTGAAATATTTCCCGCTGGTAGATCTATCCGTTCTCGATTTCCGAGGAAAAAGACGTCTGTATGTTCGATTGGTTCTTCGGACTGCGACGATGAGGTAGATGTAATTTTCAAATCCAAGCCTAAATCTAGTCATTGGGTCAGTTTGGATTGGATACCGCCGCCTCCCAAAGAAGAGCCAATGACTATGCAAGTCTGTGATAAAAATGATTTCATAACAAAGTGGATAGCTGAACAAAATTCGCAAGACGTAATAATTGCTGACGAGAGGCGAAAGAGCCTTCCGCCAAAATCAAATGAAATATATCTTCAAAACATGAGAAGATTTAGTGACAGTTTACAAATATGCAAGGAAGATGCCGCTAGTGATTCGCCAGCTACAGTGAAATGGAAATGGCATGATATAGTGAAACGCCATCTCCAGTTACTGAAAAACGAAAAAGGCTTTCGAAGACAAAAAGGCAGCTGGATGCGCACTGCGAGACGTCTTTCAGGAACTAATGTAAATCACAAAGACCTGGAGTCATTGCCGTTGGATACATATATGAAACTTCAGACTATGCCGTAAGTGTTCATTGCCATCTTTTGTTTAAATGCTGGGGTTGTTTATTCGAGTAGACCCTAGAAAGAAAATCGTAAACGACAGTTAGCGCTTTTTGTAGGAATGGGTTTTCCCTTCCATAATTAAAAAGTGTTTGTGATCTTGATAATAAAAAATGTACGAACTTATTTTTCATATATCTACTAACCTAATACTGTAGCAGTAGTAGTAGTCCTATTATGTCCCACTGCTGGGCAAAGTCTCCGAGGAGGCCTCTCCCTTTTCCACACACGTCTGTCCTCGGCCATTGCGGGCCAGTCCCTCCGGTAATTGTCAAGCTCGTCTCTCCACCTTCGCCTTGGTCCCAATAAGATCTAATAAAATAGTTGCTATTACAATATTTTCTTTAGAAGTGGAAGAGAAAGCCCATTCTTACTAAAAACGCAAATTGTCGCTTACGATGTTCGTCCTACTGTTATGTTTTTCAGACCACATTCACTCTTGCAATTTGCAACAAATGCAAAAGATGATGTGTTGCATTTGATGCAATTAAGTTCATAAGTATTTATTTTCGAAAGCAGTACATCTGACATTTTGCATTTAATATTCCATATTGTCATACAATGTTGATGTTCATTCAATCTACATCCCATTACGATACAAATCTGTACACCGCATTCCAATGTTGCTCAACTAATCGATTATATTAGGAAACGCCAAAAGCAAAGTAGTATTTTTTTAATACAGCGCTAGTTTGTACATAAATATTAAAACGTTTTATTTTCCGGCATTTTCTTACAAATCTTTTTTCTTTTTTTTTTCATCAAATGTGCCAAAATACTTTAACGAATGGAATTGGATGCACTCTAAGAAAACAAGTTATCGTAAACTTGTCCACCAGGAACAAACTGCAGGTTTACAAAAAAACAAAACTACTGTGTTTCAGGTTTGGTTTATTAGTTTATTGACAAGGACTTCCTAAATTATAGTTATTTGCAATTTATTTACTCAAGCCCCAAGCAAACGCCGGTATTCACAGGTCTTTCTATTGTCTCTAATTACGATATTGAAATGATAAAATCAGTTTTACACATTTTTTTTTTTTACTTTTTTGTGGAGGTACCCCTACCTATTAAAACTAAATAATGCACAGGATCCCAGCTAAGGTATCTGTAGCAATGACAAAATATCCATCATGTCATGACTCAATCTACACAAATTGCTTTGTGATTGACAAACAAAATATATGTAATCGGACTATCAAGGAGTTATAACTTAACCCAATACAAAAAGAATTGTCAAAATCGGTCAATTTATTGAAGAATTCCATTGTCTACCTCTGAAGTTCTACATCAGATAATCAAACAACAAAAAAACTTTTTCAAATAAGAAACTGAAATCTTACCAATTAAGAACCTCTGCCTTTTTTTTATCGGTTAAAAACAAGAACTTATTGACTGATAACCACGAATCTCATACCATCAAATCTACTTAATGCCAAGGCTGTCTTCTGAAACATGCACTACTTCTTTGGTATAAGGTGTTCATTCTACTGTCAGCCTGTACTCATTAAAGCATACCGTATGATCTTTCTCACACTTTTGGTCACGGCCATCCGTGCCAGCCACGTCGGTCTACTTACCAAAGTCAACCCGTTCAGCGGGTGGAACTGGTTACCACCTCACGGACGGCCCACGGTCGTGCACAGCTTTGTGCTAATCATTTATGATGACTTATGCAGACCTCGCTGTAACTCTTTCTTTTGACCACACGAACATGCGTAGGTACTAGGGAGTTAACGTGCGGTTCGCTACCAAGAAACGTGGCCATAAATTGATCGTTCTCTTTAAAATTAACTCGTGGTTTTCCTTTTATTCCAACACGTTGTGATAAAGATAAGGCGGTATCTGTCAATGTAGTGATTTGTCGAATCTGTTGATAAGGGACCGTGTTACGAGAGCGGGTTCGAGGCACGCGCTTCCGCAAGGCCGCTCGATTAGAATGCAGGGAGCTCGCGTCCAAGGCTACGGTTGCACGGCCGGTCGGTGCACCGGTGGCCGCTGTCTTCCTCCCCGCAGTTCGGCAATTGGAAGGAGGCTCAGGAAGTGAGCTCTGAAGGTGACGCTCACAAAACTTAACTGCCTGTTCATCGGAAGCGACTGTGCTTTGAATTTTTGACGTACCTACCTTTTGTTGTTCGAAAATATATGCGCTTCCTCAATCATCTTGAATAATTAGGACACACGAATTATTCATACAATTGGTTTGAACTCGGAACGAATACATGTTTTGCCTGAATATTAAAATTGTTTAAAGCTTAGTCATCTATTAGGAAGGTTTCGATTCAGCAATAAATCAAGAATGCGTTGATACAAACAAATTCGTAAGTACAATTAGGGAAGCAACAATACTTGTGCTGAAGCGAGGTAAGCGGATGTACCGACGTCAGTTTCACTGACGAGCCTTGAGTATTACTCCACTTGCTCAACAGCAAACCTATAATTGAAAATTACACAAATCTTTGCTTTAATGGGGCGAATTACTATGAATATGATACACGAAATTGTTAAAGACGCAAGAACTCCCACAGCAAATGTGTCTTTTTGCAAAACTGTAACATGTCAAAATCAACGTAATGCGTTAGGATTTTCGTTTTACAGCGCTCAACATCGGTAAACTTTTGTTTGTGTGGCTACCGTTCTGAAAACATGAATGTTGTTCTCAAAGTACATCAACATAGCTATTGTACCAAATGGGCATACGCGTTCTTTGACGGAAACAAACGCATTCACATCGAAATATTTGCTTGTTTTTCAGTTTCTCACAGTTTCTTGTTACTTTTCAGGAAAGCCATGATTAATTCGATACACGCACATACCTACTAAAATTTATATTAAAATTTTACTCATAAATTCTCGTTTTCATTTACTGACTTTTAATCGGCGACTTTTTAAGTAGTATACCTTGTAGGTGTATTTTATATCTCTTATCAATCTTTAGGAAATCATATTTATCTTATTATGTAGTAATACTCTGATTGAAAATTGATATGAAATTGTAAATGATTTCTTATCGTCATTAGTGTTTGTTTTGCAGACGCACATGACGTCGTCAATTGTCTTTGACATATTTATTTCCAATTACGTGCTAAAAAGTGTCCCTGTTGTGCTAGTGATACTTAAATAGGCCAGTTACATTGGTGCAGTTTCAAATGGAACTAAGTTTACTAAATTGTGTTATAATATCTTATAAAACATCTCTCGGGAGTGGTTGTGAATCGTGATGCCTCCACGCCAGCTAACATTTGTGCAACAAATCATGCAAGCTGATTTGACCTTCGAAGACGAACAAGAACACATTTGGAATCAAAAGTAACTAACTGTATTTTCCTCATGAAGTATTATAACATTTCTCCTGCCTGCTTGGACTCTATCGCTATGGTAACAATACAAAGTATTGCGTATTTCCAAACACCTCGTAATATATTGATAAAAAATTAAAATAGACTAAAATTTGTTTTGTAACATGAATTGCTTCTTACTCACTTTCACTATGCCGAACATTTAGGTTCCGTTTCGTGACGTCTCACTTAGTAGACATTGTAGCGTCAAAAATTAACTTGCTTCTTTTTTTCAATATCTTACATCTCGCTTTCTATTCAAATCGTGAATGATTTCGTTTATTATATTTTGTCAATGACATTCATACGGAATACTCCACAGTAATCGTTTATGTCTGCCTGCGTACCTACAACAAACGCTCTGTTTATCGAACAATAACTTTGCATTGCAAATGTTTCTTTGTTATACAAACTAAACACGTGTTAGAAAATCGATGAAAATGACTCGTTTCTTATCAAAAGACCTGAGGTCGTCTCCTGTGAAAGAACAATACAACTGGTTTTTATGATTTGTTTTTACTTTTTACGGGCGCTGTTCGCACCGCCTGTGCCGGCGCACACCGACCTCCGCCGATAATTATTGCTCTTGCGGATGTTTTTGTGCAGGCCATTTTCGAATGCGAGTAATCTATAACAGCAATCCAATCGTATAACATAATTGTACTGTTAGCTTGTTATTAAATCCGTGCGCTAATCGAATATACAATGAACTTTATCGAACTGTGCCAGCAGGACTTAGGAGTTACTTGCTATATGTTTGGCAAATACTTCCTTAGAAGTTATATATGTTGCCGTCCAAACCAGTTCTCCTTGCTCTCGCGTTCCTTAACCACCCTATTTTGAATGTTAAAAAAATAACCACAAAGGCTAAGGCGGGAGCTCCGCTCCGCTCCCGCCTTAACCTTTTAACCTGACCTGTCCGTGTCGGAGTGCCCTAAACTAGTTCATCCTAAATTCGGGTTTGGCCGGTAACATAGATATAATTAAATATTTAAATAGTTTGTAGAACTGTCTACCTTAAACAGAGCCGCGTCATCACCAACTGAATCCAATGAGTGATGTCTGTCGACAAAGACATTAGTTCTATTAGCAATTCGCAGTACTTATCACTGCTTGTTTGACGTTTCGCATCATGCCCTTACCTGATTAACAGAAGGTAGTAATATTTAACGACTCATTGTAAAGTTTGCTAATAGTTCTCGCTACGCCAACAGATTTCTAAATGTTTTATATCTTAAATAGCAGTGCCATTTTGATTGTTTTGACGTCGTTCAAAATACTTATAGAACAAGCCGAGTAAACTCGTCGTACCTATGTCGCTATGACGATTTCTATCGTGCATGTAAACTTGTCAGGATATCGTGATTGGGTTTTGTGTACCGTTTTATCTGTGTCACAATTCGCAGCAAACAGTTGAGGTATCTGAGAAATCTTATTGTCAATTCAATCGTTGTCGCCATTTGTATGACTGATATCCTTATCTGTCACTTGCCAGAACAAGTAACGGGCAAACCCATATTACCCGCGAAATATACCGTTCAAAATACAATTATCCTAAATGGGGTTTGTAGTTCATGCATCTCAACTTTTTCCTCCGTTAATTTTGTTTTTCACAAATTCAACGTCTGTATTGTCATTTCTTCTCTGTAGGTACAATTCAAGGTTGGAAATAAAAAGAGATGTCCTGACTGATTTCTCAACACAACGCATTTGCCAACTAATTAAACAGAAAAGATATATCTACCGTAGAGTCCGGATATAACGACCTTCAAGGGACCGGCAACATTTGGACGTGTGCTAACCGGACGACATAGTGATCGGATACTTTTTTAAATACTTAAATAATTTTTGTCGACCCTGAAACTTAGTTCCCTAAGGGCCGTAAGTAAAATAGTTTTTAGCCGTTTTTTTTTCTTTTTCAATTGAGAAACATTTTTGCTCTACGAAACTTATTTTAGAGCGCGAAATGTATCCTTGATCTTGTTAAAACAGATTAAAAAAATTGGCTGTGATTACTCTAATGTCTGTATAAAACTTAACTTGTTATGTTTTTGTATTAAACGAGGTCGTATAAGCGGATTCTACTGTAATTTATAATTTTTGACAGTAGTTTCCTTATATTGCATTTGATGCAATGAGATCGCTAAAGGCTCTAGCTGGATAAGAATTCGTAATTTTTAAGTAAAGCTAAAGGAACAATTTAATTTCGGTTAAAAAATATGAATCGGTCGGTTTCAAGGTATGCAAAAATTCTAACCTGCTAGGGAGATGGAAGTTTTTATCGGAAAGTCCATAGTCTAAAGGGATGAAGTCAATAGCAATGAGCTTGTCAATAATAAAGGAGTTCTAGTTACATCCTTCTGTAACAAAGAAAACTCCCACGTTATTTTAGTTATATAGTTTAACCTTTCTTCACAATGCTAGCCGATGCTGACGCGGGATTACATCCAATTTTCTCGGCTCTTAAGTCTTGGATGCACACGCAATGGCAATTATAGGCCACTTCGACTAAACGCTTTGTCACACGTGTACATTCTTCATCCCATCTATCTGTCCGAAGAGGCCCAGCCTGCTAACTGCAGGCAGGCAGGGTCGAAGCCTACTGGGGTCATGGGTTAGTTCCGAAAGGAATGCTCGACCCCGGCACGATAGGCTACGAAGGAACGGGGTAGGTTTTTAGTCAGTAAGAGTCTGACACTACTTCCCGCTCCGCCCAAGGGCGGGATTTGTCATTGGATGATTTTACCTACCATAAAAAAAAAAAATCCCATCTATCTGTAATTTACTTGTCAACATGACATTTTGCTACTTGTCTATGACTAATCAATGCCCTACATAGTAGGTAGTCTTATTTTATTTTTGTTCAAACAGGATTTAACTTATATAGAGATAGGTTTAAATAAAATTGAAGTGGCTATTTGTGATATAAAATATATTTTTTACTCTTTTAAGGTACGAATAACTCTGTATGAACATGAGTGTACACTGGTGATTATACAGCGACACTCAATGTATACACTAAGTGTACCGTATAATGTCGTAGTCTAAACGTACCTAGCTTTATGATATTCTTATATATATAACCTATAACAAATTTGCAGTTTTCTTTTTATTTGTCTGTTTTTTTCGGCTAATCTCTGAAAAAAGACCTAACTCAAAATAGGACGTTTGAAAATTTAATAATAGGACGTTTATGATTCTATTTTCGCAACTTTTTGAGTTCGTCCGCTTTATGATTAAGCATGTGAATATCCTGACACTTTTTAGTCGTTAGACATCGTATAACAAGTTCTTGATAAAACGGTATCACTCTATCCCCATGAAAGAAGCAACTAGCATAGAGGTTACAAAGGTAAACTTACTTGTCCATCCCGAGAGGGAGACCCTATAATTAGATTACCCATCTAGCGAGCCACCCGGAGCCAGGCGAGACTGGCTTAGCAAAAAAGTTGTGGCTACATCGGCACGCGAAGGTTGATGACCGGCGCCTCTGCTAAACTCGCCGTATTATAAAACTTCCAGCGAAAGTCACGTAATTAATTCCCCTTGATTGCGCCACTTTACGTCTTCGTGTCAAAGGGTTTAGGCCAAAAATTCTTGACACCGAACACTCAAATCCACTTACATAACCAATAGGCTGCTTTTATTGATAATACCGATAGTAAAAAAAAATTCTTATCACAACAAAGTATTATGATGCTTATGCTATCGGATAATACATCAGTTTTGGCACGTGGTTCTCTGTAATATTATAGTCGGTCGATAAACATGACGGCAATCATCGTAAAATTAAATTAGCATTTCAAGTTTTAGTAATTTATCTTCGAGTTATCAATACTATAGGATTATTCTAATTGAGATGTTTGCAAACCGGAAACTCGGTTATATAACAAACCCAATAATGATATTTATTAGGAATTTCCGTCCCCCACCTTGACTGCTGGCAACCTGCGCATGACATTCTATTTCGTAGTATTCACTGCTTTGATAGATTCATTACGTAAGCGATTCTTGTTACTTATCTTCGTGACAAACAATAATGATAACCTGAAATATGTAAATTTTTCGGCACTTTTAGTGAAGTGGTTAAGCGATTGGTCGATGCGCTACATGTCGTGGCTTCGATTCCCACACTGAACAAATATCTGTATGACTTCAATTAGATGTTCCTGGTCTGGGTGACTTGTGTGCGAGTTTACATTTTTGTGAAAGATACCACGGTACAGCCCTGGTGTGAGCAATGTTTTTAAAGATGAGTGAAGACATTGATACATATGCAAAATTACACCTTACATTGTCAAAGTAACACTTTTACTAAACTTTTTCCGAAGTCTAGACAAAGAAGCTAGTCAAATTTGCACAATGCTATTTGCACTTTCGAAAATCTGCAATTGAAACGTATCTACTAGAATAAATATAGCGGCAAAGTGGCTTGTTTAAATAAGCTTTATTCAAATCGGGAACACGCGTAGCATCGCCCGACATTTTGTACAAATATTATCTGTTTGTTCAACCATTTAGAATCTATCAATGATCGCAAACATTGCAAATCTTCTAATTTAAACTAAACTTCCTCTTCAAATGTGCTTTTTTTAAGGTGCGGAAATCATCAAACGACTCTCTTGCTCCAGGGTACCTAGAGCGAGAGGACGTGTCAGGCTTTTACTGTTTAAAACTGACCTGTGTTACTTTATCTATGGGCTATGTGAAAGAGAACGCCGGGGCCCTGGAACGAAGGTAAAGAAAGATCAAAACTCACGCCCTTTTAGTCCATAAAGGTCTGACACTCCCTTGCGCTCCGCCTAAGAGCGAGAAAAATCATTGGATGATTTCCCACCTAAAAAAAAACCTATGTTACTTCATTTACCTTTTGCGTTACAGTGCCACGATGGTTTTTTAAACGTTCCTGCATCTATCATCATCTCATTTTCAAACGTGTTTGCTTGTCATTTTTTATTCTTGTAAACGTTACGCAAGTTACCTTACTTAAAATCGATAAATGATATCATCCACACAAAATTCTCTGTAGAGAGAAGGTCTAATAAATAATATATGGGCATGATTCATGAAATCATGATACTGATGACGATTTCTCTTCGCCTATAGGGGGTCAAGGTCGCTCTGTCTGTCTGGCACATTGATATACTTGTGTTGTTGACAGAGTTAACAGTTCAAGTTCTTTACTTCGGAGCTTTCAAATGGCACCTAGACTCCTGGCAACAGCGATTCGGAAATTAGGATAGGGCAATGCAGTGTTTGACATGTTTTTATTCGTTGTGCGTACAGCCAGAAAGTGAAATTCCCTCCCGGAGTCTTATGTTCTCTGATAACTACAACTTAGGGGTATTTAGATGTCATCAAAATCGTGGGGTCTAGTAGGACCGAAGCCTACTGGGACAATGTGTTTGCTTCAGAAAGGGAAACCTATGGTCCTGAAATGCTAAGGCAATATATATAGGTATATGGTTATGGTCAGTAGAAGTCTAGCACGCCTTCCCGCTCCGACTTAGAGCAGAAGAAGACAATGGATGATTTCCCACTTTAAAAACGGGGTATTTAACTCTATTACTTATCCTGTGCTAAAAGTAATGTATTCAACATTACTTTTAGCACAGGATAAGTAATAAATACCATCACATATCATGTATATATCATCACATATCTGTATCATGTATGTTCTAGGCAAGCGTGCTCCCAGAATGCTTAGCCAAGTTGATAATCTACAATCGTTAACTCTATTAGAAAACTAATTGAATGTATGTGAATGACATTATCTCAACAAAATTCGTAGTTCAAATTCACATCATTCAAAATGACAGAATGAAATGTAATCGTTTCTACAATGACCGTATTCGATTATCAATCTTGTCGATTTTGCTACATCCTGTAGTTTTATGGTATAAATGATACTTACGCTAAGGCGTTTCGATTGTAGAAAGAGACTCGACACGAAATGGTCGTAACTTGGCTAGGCCTGCAGATAAGATAGTGCTCAAACTGGAGCCTATAAATAATAAAAAAAAATGTTCTGTTGATGTATGCATGATCCTTAATTACATAGACTTTTATGAATTGACTTTCTAGATCTTGTACGCTAAGATAAATTTCTTCTCGTATGAGCGCAGTTCAGTTGGTTACACCTCTTCTCAATGAAGCTTGCTTTCTGTCTAGTCATGATTACATCGTTTTGATCACTTTCTATTTCTCATTATTGAGGAAATTAATTAGCTTAATAAACATGTGCATTATTTATCTATTCTGCGTGCGTTTTCCACGTTAAGGCCTTCGACGGTATCTGTTAGTTACCGATCTATGACCCTAAGTATGCCCTTAGTGCGTGCCGAGGTCTCGCCGAAGGCACTCTTAGAGCCCGTGGCGCCCTTTTCATGTCACATTTTTATAGCGCGTACGACATTGTTCATAATAATTTTCCTCCATAATATCATCTGAAATTGTTATTGGCTTGATAGCCTGTTTGACTATTATAGAATTTTAACTAGGTCCAGATGCAGCTGGGCTATTGAAATACCTTTAAGGCTGCAAGTTATTTGCCGGGTGCAAGGCTTCAAGCTGCTTTGACTTGCAGGATAAAAATTAACTGACGTTTTTAACATACAATTTGATCGTTTTGTAACGCTACGTGATTTTAATGTATGTTTTTTCTTCGTGTAAAGTAGGTCGCAGGTCGACCTCTGAGATGTGCATTTCAGAATTGCAAAAATTCACATTATTCTGCGATTGCTCTTAGATATTACCACGTAAGTTTATTCGTGTAAAACGGTTAGCGAGTTGTTGTGTAAAAGATATACTTGAAAGTATCAAGTTTATTTAAGCTTCTATGCTCAACAGCGAGATAAAAGTAACAAAAAAAATTAGTAAGTATGATATAATAGCATCGGGGTATTTCAAATGACCAAAAAAAGAACGTTAACTTACCTGTTTTGAATTTCGTTACGAAACTAGCTTTTGTGAAGTACGCTAGGCATTCTGTCTTTAATATTCTAAATGTACCTAGAGAGATAAGTATCAGGCTTCTGGTAACTATCGTGCTCCGAGTCGTCCATTTAATTACAGTGCAAGGGTCCATCCGTGATTCTCAGGCGGAACAATCTTTTGAACAATAGTAATCATCATAGATCAATCAGTTTTCCAGTCACGAACAAGATGAAATTATTGTTCAGACGTAGACGATGCTATCTGTGCTGCAGCTTCTGAAAAGCAAGTCATCAACAAAATGATCTTGCCATTGAACACCTACCCAAGGTTCGTTCTAGTAAAACTAACAATATCTTGTTCAGTTAATTGAATGGTACTTTATCAATCAGCTTTCCGCTGCCAGTGCTTTCCGGTTAGCCATTGAGACAAAATATAACGAAATAAAAATAACCTAAATCTAATTTCGTATGTCGATTTCACGTTAATAGATTAGTCATTGACGTAGGTAATTGTTTCTAAACTTTTAGCTTACTAACACACAAGGTTGCAGTACCAAGTTGCAGCAATTCTAAAAATATGATCGTTGAGAGTAATCGTGATGTTTTTACTGCTCACAGTTTACCGTTCTGCAGCTGTACTACTTAGATACTATTTTTATATCAAGAGCCCGATGACCTCGCCCATCTGTCGCGCAGGATTTGATGCAACACTGACAATAGTCAGACCCCTGCAGCTTCGTGTTGCAATTATACAATGAGAAATAATAATAATAATAATAATAATAATAATTTTTTATTGACATAATTATAAGGTTGATACAGTTTAAGTAGCCTCTGACTCCCGAACTAGGCAGGCCTGTATGTCAGGAGTCAGCGCCCTCCCAGTATTATAGTTCAATTTAATGCCAGTGCTTA
The DNA here is from genome assembly GCA_958295575.1 of Leucania comma. Taxonomy (NCBI): domain Eukaryota; kingdom Metazoa; phylum Arthropoda; class Insecta; order Lepidoptera; family Noctuidae; genus Leucania; species Leucania comma. The sequence continues at coordinate 9,913,522 of OY282480.1, read as the reverse complement.
GTAACAAAATTTATTCAAAATTATGTATACATTTAAAAATAAAAGTAAATAACAAAAACTAAAATTAACTACCTAACTACCTACCTAAATCGTGCTGTGTATGTAGTGGTCGTGTGTGTGTGCGTGTTTATGTATGTGTAAGTGTATATGTATGTTTATGTCCAGAAATATATTTGTATTTGAATTTTTTATTAGTATGAATTATGAATTATTTTCTCTACACCATCATAATCAAGAGTAAAGAGCCAGTCCCGTACTTTCAACTTACAATCTCGTAGAGACAGCGGGTAAAGATTGAGAATACTATTAATTTTATTGTAAACATATACAGACAGGAATGTTTTTTGTCTTCTTGCCAAAGCCGTACGGCATTTTACCGATTCGATGACATTCGGAATTGTCCTTTTGTTTCGAAGCCTATCGCGATCATACGGGGTACATGCGTGTTGCTTTGTTATAAGATGGAAAATAAAAAGTTGTCTCACAGTAAATACCCGGCATATCTCGTACAAAGACTTTGTGGGGAATCTGTACGGTTTGAATAGCATAGTCTTCAGCAATGACCGCTGTGCTCTTTCAAGCTGTAAGAGATACGTTTTGCACGCACCGCCCCAAACTCCTATACAGTAGCCGATAACTGATTGGGCCAGAGCATAATAAACAGTACGGAGAAGATCGCTGTCTGCTACACGCCTGAGATTTTTGAAAACCCATGTAAGTTTCCTCACTCTAGATGAGACCATGTTGATATGTGGTTGCCAAGTAATTTTCTCATCCAAAATAACCCCAAGATATCTAATTGTCTTGGTTTTATTCACCGCTGTGCACGAACACCATTGAGTGAACGGTGGTTGTGCACAAGTGTGAAATCGCACAGCCACGTTCGGTTGTTTTATGCGAGCGTTAGTGAACTGTATACAAGAGGTCTTTGTTAGGTTAACAGTCAACAGATTATGCCTCAGCCATAAACTGACTTTATGAAGCCCTATCTCCGCATTTCGTTGGACTTCGTTCCAAGTCTCTCCCTGAAACACCAACGCAGTGTCATCTGCATAGGTAAATATTCGACCACAATTTAGTGTCATTTCACACAGGTCGTTTATATACATGAGGAAGAGACTGGGACCAAGAATGCTGCCTTGTGGAACTCCGTAGGTGACTGAAACATCTGAGCTCATCGCACTACCCACCTTAACCTTCTGCAAACGGCCAGTCAGGAAATCTTTGTAGATTTTAAGTACCATACCCCTTATTCCACACCTCTCCAGCTTGTCAACAAGAGCAGAAATCGAGACAGTGTCAAAAGCCTTGGCTAAATCAATGAATACTCCAACACATTTTTTTTTGTTATCAAGGCAAGCGGTGACATAATCTACTAACGACCCAACGGCTCCTTCTGTACTTTTAGCTACCCTAAATCCAAATTGGGAATCAGACAATATATTATTTTTCTCTAAAAATTGTATTAATTGATTATTTAGTACTTTTTCTAATAATTTAGAGAGTGCAGGTAACACAGAAATCGGTCTATAATTTGTTACACTGTCTCGAGCCCCACTCTTGTAGACAGGAGTGAACTTGATTTATGCTCTTATTAGTATGACCATCATAATTGCAATCGCCTTTAGACATCGTTTGTTCAGAATTCGTCGCGGTGTTAAAGTACAAGCTCTGTTATTTCTATGAAGGCGTCAAGTTATGATTCATTGTTAGAAGCGGGCCTCATGTTAAAAGCGGTTACTACAATAAGTTTGTCTCCGGCGCGGACGCAGTGAGCGTACGTCAATTGAATGCAGAATACTATTCATTCGTGCTCGTTGAGTCACCGACAAGTCACTTTCTGAACACCCTACGAGAGCGATACCGGTCCTTTATACACTCATATTGTCATTACAATGATAATCACAATGTACAACATAATGAAACACTCCTCAGATGGACAATTCATTAGCTTGTTAGCAAGTAAATGTGCAATATTAATTACATTGTATCAATTTGTGTTGAGCCTTTTGTTGCTACTTGAATTCAATTTAATGGCGACTTAATAGACTATTTAAGATTATGCTCTTGCGTATATGAATCATACTTTTTACCTTCAATTTTATTTAAACTTATGTTAACACGTAATTTAACACTGCATGTATGCGGTTGTGATTATCAACCTTCAGTTATATTGATCGTTACTTCGGACAGGTCGCATATTTCTAAGTTTTTCAATGTTGTTACAGATGGTACTTCCGCAAAATAAAACGAATCGAAGCGGAGAAGAAATTGCTCCTGCCCGAGAACGAACATGGCGCTTTCCTCATCCGAGACTCCGAGAGCCGCCATAATGACTTCTCGCTATCAGGTAACGTTCATAAAATAAGTTACATTCTATTGAAAATTTCCTATTAGGAAATCGTTTAGTTAATAAACACGTATTAGCCGCGTACTATACAGCATTTATAATCATCTCGGAAAATAGAAGAATATATATTTCATGTGATAAAGGCTGGCGATGATTCATTGTAGGTACGTCCTGTGGCACGCAGCGTAGTGCTAAGTGCTATCCTGTTACAAACGCATCCAGTGGTTCTTGGCGATTCGATCACGACGCCAAACCGGTTGAAAGTTTTTCTAAGGCCCCTAGCGCAGGCGCCGTGGGAACAAGCGCCGAACAACTGAATGACTGCCTCGATATCTGCTAATTAGTATTGTTTATAAATGCAAGGCTTCAGCTATACTTTTTAACTATATTTGAATTGCTTGAAGCCATCTTATTGCATTCCGAACAAAATGCTGAGACGTGACAGCAGTCATCTATAAGATCGTTTTAACGCAGACTCATGCGATGCAACCCAGATATTAAATTATATTTATTTAGCATTTGCATAAAATACGGTTTACTGTTTGACTAGTTAATTTCATTCTAAATCATACGGCTGTATGGTTGGCTTTTTTATTTTTTATAAAACTAAACGTACGTCAATATGCAAATAGCGATATTGTATTAACGTTAATTGAATACGGAGACATATATTGATATTCGCTTGCATCTTTCCTGTTAGAGCAGGTATATATTGAAGTTTGTCGACTCGTTTATGTTGGAAGATTCATCTTAGATCCATATAGTCAATAATGTTTTCAGTAAAAAAAAATATTTGAAGGGGTTTATTAGCCGTGAAGGTAATGAGCAGAAAACGTACCAAAACTTCAATTCACTTCGGTTTTTCCACACTGTGATTGTTAAAGTTATTGTATTTTCCATGAGAACTGATGGAAACGACGAGAGACGATTATTTAGTTAAAAATAACATTTTTCATGGCAACAAAAAAATCATTTTATGAAAATTAAAACCGAAAAAACATAATTATGTTTAATCATATTATTTTAGATGTTTCTATCAAAATATGAAAGATGTAGCGTACCCCATCATCGCTTGCCATCAGGTGGTCAAACACAAGCCTACCTATATAGTCTCAGCAGGCTGTCTATATAAGTAGATTATTTATGCATAAACATCAGCCTAATAATGTTCCCTCTGCTGGGACTCAGGCCTCCTCTCTAGGAGAGGGAAAGAGCCGTAATGCACCACGCGGGCCCAGTGCGTGTCGGTCGGTCGGGATGTCACATATCTTAGAATTTTTTGGTTCTAAGACATACCTACTAGTTTACTCACGAGGTTTTCTTGAATTTTTTTAGACATATCTATACTAATATCACAAAGAGGAATGATTTGTATTTTTTCTGTTTTTGTTTGAAATGGATAAACTCAAGAACTAATGGACCGATTTTCAAAATTCTTTCACCATTGGAATGCTCCTTTATCACTGAGTAACATAGGCTATAATTTCTATCTTCGCGCGGGCGAAGGCGCTGGCAAAAGCTAGTAATTCAAAAACTTTCGTATCGATTTAATAAAATCTTTTCTTCTATTCGCCAGCAGAATGCTATTTTGCCACTGAGTGACATGGCTGTCAATAATAATAAAAAAAGGAAAGAACCTGCAGGAAAAATCACTGATCGCCTGATCAGAATAAAAACAAAACTATTTACTTAATTGATGGAGGAAAAAAAGGAACTCAAGCAAGAATAAATCAAAATATTCCTAAGATGTCTACGTCTGTGCTAAGGAATCTTTTAATTTATAATTGAATTTTCTAATAGGTGTTATTGCGCGTTGATATAATGTAGAGCAGTAGTCGCGCGACAAATGTTACATCACATTGTTGTAACATCAAGGACGTTCAGTTGCTTTTTATTATTCTAGCTGTTTCTTAGAACATAATTTATGTAATAACTGTCAAATACCTCTGTTGGATGCCAACATTGCAAACTAATCGTTGTAAATAACAATACCTATTTCTATAGAAGTGTTCGCTATGTCCTTTTTTAGAACGCAGATTTTAACCGCAGCATCGTTAAAGTGAACTCCATAAATAAGACCTCTCTTATTTCTACAGTCAATCTTCATTAGGTCCGGTTTATGCCTGTTAGCCCGTGTCATTACTTGAATAAGTAATTCAAGCAATGTTTAATTATACCCAACTAGCAGCCCGTCCGAGCTTGGCACGGGTGTTAGAAATTGAAATTCTCGCCTTTTAGAAAAGAATAGATTTTTTTGTACAGCAAAAAAATAGCAGAACTAATAAATAAACTTACGCTTCTTCCTCTTTTTCGTTTTCTCTTCTATAGTAACACTGGTCTACAATTTTTTTACTTTTGAAAATGCAACATTTATATAACCATAGGTGTTTCGTTATGTATATTTTTTTTATCTTTATTTATAGGGCTTTTTCGATAATGTGAATAAGTATAACACTCTGTAGATAAACATATTTAATAAAATTAGAGTTAGTTTAAAAATAAAAATTATAAATAGGTTCTGGGTCGGTTTTTCAGTTTACTTATTTATTTATATAGACTTTATTGTACCCCAAGATAAAAAGATTATACAATTTTGAGACTTAAATAAAAAAATACAATGGGCGGCCTTATCGCTATCTGCGATCTCTTCCAGGCAACCTGGGATGGAAAGAGATTGCCCGGACATAAAGTGGGGTTGCACTTGGTGCGTAACAAAAAAAAAGTTCGTTATATTTGAAGGCTCTTTAGTTTGAATTTGATATCAGAAAAAAGTTTCATCACGTCTAGATTTTCAGTCAATTTTCAGTCAAATTACGTGGCCCTGATAGTAATAAAATTTTAAATTGATCGTATTTATTTATTTTTATTTGTACATCTGTCATTGGATGATTTTACGTACCTACCATAAAAAAGAAACTGTGTTGCAATTTTTTTTTTTTTATTAGCATCCCAGGGTTTTTTCTAACCTTGAGTCACTCAAGATATCTAAAGTATATAAGGTATAGGTACTAATTTAGTTTATTTTAGTAATTTTTTTAGTACGTAATCCACGCGAATACGACCTTAAAGCACCAAAAAATAGTGTGTCTTTATAATTTTCAAAAATCTGTAAATTGGTACTTACCTACGTGTTAGATTTTTATATTAACTAACGTAAAGGGGGTTTCTACCCTAACGGCCGCTCTATTGCATTTCGGCTTGATAGTTTCCGTCCGGACCGAGCCCATTCGACGACGCGTAGTGTTCCTCGCGCGCCTCATAGAGATTTCAGCAAAACTGTAGTGGAGCAGGGTCGAAGCCTACTGGGGCCATACCGTTTTAGACAGTAAAAGTCTGACACGCAGTCCCGCTCCACCCTAGAGTGCGAAAAGTCATTGGATAATTTCCTACCTATAAAAAACCTACCTAATGAACCGCTCTGTCTATTGGTTATAATTACATGAATATCCGTTCAGTAGTTTTTGAGTTATCGCGAACAGATAGACATGACGCGTTGGTGGATTTCATTTTACAATATGGAAGGATAATACAAGGATATGATACGATCTAGATCTCTACGATAAGGTCGATAAGAATATTTTTTACATGCCTAATCCGTTTAAAATATTTGTAAGCCTCGTGTTGACGATTTTCCAGAAAAATGTTTTATCTCTACTTAATGCGTCGCTCATTACGATTTGAAGGTGAAAGCTATTTTAGATTTACATATGTATTTGTTGAATTTAAATAATTACTATTTTCAAAATACACAAGAGCTGCCTCACAAATGTCACGTTTACACAGTCTCGTTTAATCCATTGTTTTCTGAGGCAGAATCTTTCCACTTGAATTCCTGCTCATATTTGGGACACAAAACGGGTATGGCCCACATTCCGAATCTGTTCTATATTTAACTTCAATCGATACCTTACCTGGCTAACACTGGGAAGTGTGCTAATATTATCTCTAATATTTACAGCGAATGCCCATGAACATGCGAACATTAATTATATAGGACGGAAAATAGAATGAGGTCAAGATAATGTAAATACGAAAATAGAAACAATTTTCATTTTATACTTTGAACAAAGAATTCTGTGCGTGGTTTTGGAATCACTTTCCTATGAGTGTGCCACTCGAATAAACTTTCACAATCGGACGTCGGGAGATGCATTTACATTCAAGTTTTACGAAGAACCATTTCCTATCATTAGGGTATATCACTGATCATTTATATCTACATATTAAATTAGCTTCAAGAGAGCCTCCTAAATTGCTCCCCCATAAAAACCTGTTGTTAGTACGCCTAACCTATAATAAAATAATATTTCTATGTTACAATGGGTGCCGCATAAATTTTCCGACTGCTTTCTCGATCAATGAAAGCGAAGTTTCGATTCTTTCACTTCAGCAAAATAAAATTTCACGTCGAACGACGTTGTGGGTACTTGTTAACGTGCGAATTCGGATATTATTGACCATGCTTAGTTTATCTACTAATCTTCGCAGAACTGTGCAGTATAGTTTTCTATATTTCTCACTTTAAGTGCTAGGACTCGTTTATTTGAACATGACTCAGATTCACTGTTAGCACTGTGCCGTCGCTATTGGCAAAACTAAAATAGAACTATTTAATGGCTCGTTTAGATCGGCCGATATGAAACGTTGTGCAAACCTCCTGAGAGGCATGAAGCCCGACTACGTATACACTATAGTCACCAGCAAACTAATGATATTATACGGAACGTTTGCGCGCGTGATCTTCAACATTTTCCATCACCCGTTCTGCATAGAGCGGCAGGGAGAGTCAGACTTTTACTGACTAAAACCCACTCATCTTCACTCAGTTGCCCTTTGCGTTCCAGTGCCATGATAACGTTTTCGAAGAAGCCCTAGCCTTGGTTTCCATGATCATTGCATTTCATAATTTTATGCCAGTTCTTTGAAATATTGACACAGCCCGCATTCGAAGCCCTTGCACGTGACGCTTAAAACTATATTTACAATTCGTCATTCTCTGTAGGTTAAGTAGGTACCCGGGATTAATGAGATTGTTCACGTTCTAAAGCATAATAATGAGTTATCGGCTTACTCAAATAAGCCATCAGTTTTATCACAAATCTTTTACTATTTTATTTTTAATTCAGTAATAACTGGATTTTTAAAGCGTACAAAATATTTGGTGTGCTTAACATAATATTAATTCGAGTTTTTATAGATAAAATGTCACGTATTCATTAATAAAATTTAAAGAATCTACTAATAGAACGTGTTATGTTAATCTGCTCTCATTTTTATAGTTCCAACTTTTTCTCCTGGGTTCATAATCTTAGTAGGATAATTTATTTATTGTACAGTAGCATTAATAGTTATAGCACACTAGTCCACATTATCTTTATCGGCCGTCGACGATACTGAATATCTTATGGATATAAATAAATGGACCCTACACAGTGTATTTAAGAGAATCAAGTGCAACAACTTGATTCTGCACAACACGTAAACGGAAAAATCTCCACCTTGCATACTAAAAACCGGGTGTGTTTTCCAAGATGCGTTTAGGAAATGACTTCTCTCGCCCTATGATGAAGCGGGAGGGCGAGTCTAACTTTTACTGACTACTAAAACCACATTTGTGTCCTTCAGTTGTCCTTTGCGTTCTAGAACCACGGGTGTCATCGGCCCTGCTAGGGCCCTACGGTTTGCTGACATTCCAGGATGCGTGGAACGCCAAATCCGTATTGAATTGAAATAAAATCTACCATTTACCCACTTGGGTAAACACGAATTTTTACTATTTTTGATTAAATTATACGCATTTGCTCCGTTCTATAAAACAGCTCTAATATAAAGAAACAAAAAACTATGAAAAATAAATTCCCCGATCTTAAACTATAGTATGTAAATATTCAAACATTGACATTGCAAATTCCATTCTGATCTTCGTTATTTATTTTGCGATAATGTAGGCAAAAAAAATGTTATACCAAATTGAGCCCTAGAGAAGAGGTTACAAGATTCATTATGCAAATTGATCTATCAGATACGCAACAACTACAAAAAAAGATTGAAATGTAATGTGATTAAAACTCAATTAAATCACGTTAAGATGCGGACGTTACACGGCTTTCTAGTTCTCTTTTCTGATTCATCACGTACTTATCGTAACATTACAATAACTTCAGCAAAACCGATAAAACTGTTGTAACACCTATTTGCGTTTTCTATTTCTTTTCTTTTTTTGGTCGAACACAATTTACCTAACACAATATATTTTTGCAGCTACATCAATTTTTATTTACATATAAAAGTGAAATGTTTGCATAACAACTTTAAATATCACAACAGTCTACTGTTTTTAACAACAAAATAATTTGTTTTTAGAATATTCTAAAAAAAGCATAAGAAAATATATTCAATACCTACAATAAAAATGCATTTTTTAAATTTATGTTCATTTATTCCAGTTAATTTCTGCAACCACTGGTCCTATTTTAACGGGACTTTTAGTGATATAAGTACTTAGTAGAAGTAACTTAGACTACTTTTATTGTAGAAGTAGAATTCGGGTGCCAGGCAAATAAAAAACTTGAAATTGTAATCAAATAATTGCTTATCGCTCGTTTAGGGCGTAGGAAGAAGTAGCGGGTACAAGCTATTGAAAAATAAAATAGAGGAGACATCCCTGCGAATTCTAAGCTTGCAGATTTGAATGAAAACATAATTAAACGTCAGATAAAAATTACCTTCATCAACTGAATCGAACTGTCAGAATCTGACACGTACCTACATTCTGAGAAGTTCTCCCGTTAATAATACGGCGTCTGTATTCTTGTGGTATTAGCAAGGTCGAAATGCAAGTCGTACGACCTAAGATTAAGATTAGTGTGACAGACCCAAATACCAGCGATCTGTGTCCCGATAAAGAATATCTTAGTCTCTCTTTGCTTCCTAGAATTAAAACTTTCTTTTTGAGACATTTTGATGGATATACTGCTCTTATTTCTGCTGAACTCGTTGGCTCGCCACTGTGGCGCTACGTTGACTGGCTCTATATTTCATTCACACAGCTTTTTGAGCGTTTTAATAATATCTGTATTTTTAGCTTTGGGATAACCCGCTATAGAACTCAATTTGCTGCTACGCGGCTGCGTCTAATCTTGTTATAAAAGCGGTTTTAATAAGGTACAGTAGATTAACTTAGTCCGCCTTTTAATCTTCCCACTGCTGGAACCATAGATATAAGTTTTTTTTTTATATTTCTATGGCTGGGACTAAGGCTTCCTCTAGACGACGGAATGGGTCGTAATCTAACACGCAGGCCCAATGCGGGTTGGTGGATGTCACACATCTTCAATTTTAGCTCTAGGATGTGACGGTTTCCTCATGAAGTTTTCTTCACCATTTTAAGAGCAGTGGTGATGAAATAAATTACACAAAGTAATGCCTGGGTTTGAACCCGACCTACAACTTGTAAGTCGGGGCCGTTACCACCGAGCCATTACCGATCATCAAAAATATTGATCATGCTCGTCGTAATTAATTCTAGACATTAAGATATTACAACAAACTTACAAAACATTTAATTTACTATAAGCATTCACACTCCAGTTTTACGCAATTTTTATTGCAATAAAATGCAAATTAATGAATATTTGTTGTTCACAGTGCGAGACGGAGATACGGTGAAGCATTACCGCATCAGGCAGTTGGACGAAGGCGGTTTCTTCATCGCGCGGCGCACCACCTTCCGGACGCTTCAGGAGCTGGTGGAACACTACAGCAAGGACGCTGACGGGCTCTGCGTGTCGCTCAACAAACCCTGCGTACAGGTACGTCACCCTATCCGAGCACCACCATCGTCCGCATCCTAAACCACAGGCGTAGGGTAGCCAACTGTTTCGGTATTTTACAAGATGCATTTTAGAGAGTGCGCGGGAGTTACGTGACTTGATTCCGCCATCTCCTTTCTACCATGTGACAACCCGACGTACGGCGTGTATCCACCTATACGTTGTTGAAGCCTCGTCGAACAATTTTTGATTTTACCGTCCGATAATAATTAGGTGCCTTCAAGGCTCTTAAAAAACTAGTGTGACTTACCATCAACATTTGCATTACTGCTTACCATCAGGTGGGACCGCAGTCAAGCACTAGTTTGTATCAATTAAAAAAAGACATGATTAACATAAACATAGGATGTTCAGGTATCCGGTAATGTCATTCCCATTTCGTCCGCTTCCATTCCCTGGTAATGGAAGATTGAATGCACATCGTAAATTCAAATCTAATTCAATTCCCGTTTCCTATCCATAGTCAACAGTTATTACTAGAAGCCTTATTAAAATTGTAAAACAGTTATTCCACTGAATGTGATCTGACATTCTTTCCGAATGCATAATGCCATATACGTAACACTTGAGCTTGACCCGACCTTCCACTATGGTGCGGTAATAAATGATTGAACTCACTTTTGTCAGTAACGCACCATCATGGACTCATAGTGTTGTCCAGTCAAGGTCACGCAACCGAAATAAATAACAAATCATACGAAGAATTTTTATTTATTATAACGGAGCCGCATAAATTGCAGAATTCAATATCGGGACGACTATAAAATTTATGGTTTTCGCCGGGTCAACCTTTGTGCGCCGCGTGAGAAATATTAAGGCATTGAACGAGCTCGAGGATACTTTAAATTCACCGAAGGACTCTACTTTTCTCGGACAAAGAGCATCGTCATATTTAAGTTATTTAAACCGAATATGTACGCCGAACGGCCATTAACATTTTCGAACTTATATTTATTATATTTTCCGGCATGCATGAGCATTTCACAATGAAATATGGAAAGGATTTTTATATGGCAATTGCTATTTTCTTAAGCTATCTACTTACGTCTCATATTTTAATGAGTCGTGTCGAAGCGAATTATAATTTAGCTTTGCGTCAGTCGCGTATTTGAAATTAACAATGCTCGGCCCGTTGCGACACGTGTAAATTCCATTTTGATTATAATTGTACAGATAGCGCACCATCACGTAATTAAATGCGAGCTTTATGGATTCTTTTATAATGAATGTTTGCGAAGCGTGATCATTTGTCACTGATTCGTTGTTTGTTTGATTGATTGTGTTTATGTCACAAGAACCTTGCAATTTGTATTTGTAACTAGTTGACCCGACAGGCGCTGCCCTGTTTTAGCAGAGGACTGTCAAACGCTCAAAGATAACATTGTCGTAATTTTCTTATTTTCTGCACAATTTTCAATTTTTTTCTGTCCATAAGAACTTTCTAACAACAACACACTCATAAAAAACAATTTGCGAAATTTGTCAAGCCGTTAGCACGTGATTACGTGATCAAGGGAAATAGGGAATCATTTGTTATATATATAAATGATGGTAGAATTTGATTACGTTGTTAATTAGCATTGGAAGCGTCAAAACCTCAAAAATTTGCTGTTCTAGTTTCGCGATCGGCCTACCGCCAAGGCCGTGAAGGCGCTTTCGTTATGGACGTTGCGTACATAACACAAGACATCCCACTTGAAGACAACTCTTTGTTTTCAGTGTTTTCCTCCGTTACAATTCTCTTCTTCTTCTCAGTCGTGCACTCCTGTCGGAGTGGTCGTGGTCATGAATCGTCTGGTAGGTTAGTAGCGGCTTTTGCGAGATTTCTCCATCTCTCTCTATTTGGGGCACTTCGTGTACACTTAATGAGGGAGCACTTCGAAGATGACTTAATGAGGTCTGTCCATCTGCTAGGTGATCGACCGCGAGAACGTTGGCCCCCTACTCTTCCCTGTACAACTAAACGTTCCAAAGAGCTTTCATTGCGTATGATATCCCCAAACATCTTAAATATTCGTTGTTGCACAATCGACAATAATACAATTTATTATTTTCCTCTTTTTCTGTACCTTGACGCGATATCTCTTAATCCAAAAGGTAAATAATAAAAATGACTAGATTAATGTCCTTAGATCTGTGGTCGCAAATCATTAAAAACGATTTTGGCGATCACGAGTTATCTCATCGGCAACTATGTGGGAACGTCACTAGAATTTACAAATATTTAGTTACAAAATTGAATGAAACTTGACGTGTTACTTCACTGTTTACTGTTTATTAGTTTGCAAATATACATAAGAGGTCATCCAGATTTCGTTGATTGTTAAATAAGTTGCTGATATTTCAATGGGGATTAATTTTAGTTGAAACTATGCGGTTGTTGTGAAATTAATAATTACTGGGATATTATTATAACAGTTTTTAGACCGAAAACGTGAAGTAACTATTACCTACTTATTACTAAAAAGTTCGAATAGTCTTTTTAACATTATATCATATAAAACTAAAACAATTTCTATAAAAAGGAATTTAAAAAGTAAATCTACTATTATAATTGGTCTCTCGGAAACAAGTTTAGATATAATCGCGACATTATCAACGAGGGTCTAGTAGAAAAGATGGTAATTTCGACCTTTTGAGGTCGGTAAAGCCTAAATCTGATTACTGGAACCTTCAATGATGAATTTTTATACACACACATTTATTTAATGGAGGTTATTTGTAGCATTCATATCCAAAATATCGCGCTGAAAATGCATGCTTCACGGTTTATGAATGGTCATGCAATTATCAAAAAATCGTATAAATTAAAGCAACGTGACGTCAGGCTAATTATAACGAGGGCTATTGTTCGTATTGTCTCGTTTCAACAATTGTGTTTGATTTCTCTAATGAGCAATTTGTTCCTTATCATTGTATTGAGTTCACGTTTTGCGGATTAAAGTCTGACTTATTTACCACACAGCAGGTTAATATTTATTTAAAAGACAACATTGATTCAAGGGTTAACAACTTATAAACTAAATGGTTAGTGATACTTAAAACCTAAAAACTGAACCGACCTGCTGGTGCGGTACAGCAACCGCAACCAATGATTGGTCACTGCGAATGCCATTGGAGCTAGTCATAGGTCTGCTTAGTAACGAGGACGCCTTCTTTCTCACTATACCGTGAAAATCATCCACAGGCGCTAAAGAAAACAACCCGGGTATACTGTAGTATCTAGGCAACCTCATCAGCGCCCTGAATGCATGACTATTTTTGACAACCTGCGGAGAAGTTATGTGACAGATAATGTCTTTGCCATACATTTACCTTACTTAGAGTTTGGCGGGAACGCTAAGGGTGTTTTTATTATAATGCGGATTTCATCACGCATGCGGATTTGCTCCGCGTTTGTATGTCATTTTCATACAAGTATTTATTGTAATGCGGGGAAAATGCACGCGAGACGCGTGCGGGGCGGGACAATCCCGTATGCGTGATGAAACACGCATGATAATAAAAACACCCTTACAGAAAAGTCAATGGTCTCTTAGCAGTGGCGTAGCTAGTCCTACAGGGGCCCCGTATCAAAAGTATAAAAAAACGGTGCTTTATTGCGAATGCTTGGTTTACCCTACGAGACGGTTGTAGATGACATGTTTACAACTTTTGCCTACGTCGGGGCCCCTGTAGCGCGGGGGCCCCGTATAATTGATACGGCAGATACGGCGTTAGCTACGCCCCTGTCTCCTAAGCCGTCGACGGTGTCTGCGTAAACAACCTGAATTATTCGGACGACATGGTCCTACTGAGTGCGTCGGTCTGTGCCATACGCAGATTATTAAGTGTGTAAGAAGTACGCGTACAGACACGGCCTTTTGTACAATGTCGTGAAAAGTCGGTACATGGTCTTTCATGCCGGCTGCAAATGCCCTCAACATGTACAACCCATTTGCCTGAATGATGTAGCTTTGGAACGGGTGGACCAATTTAAATATTTATCGTATTGGGTTACAGCTGACTTGAGGGGGGACTATGTTGACATCGAAAGGGAGCGAAGGCCACTTTCCAAAAGAGCAAATATGATAGCCCGTAGGTTTGCACGTTGTTCAAATCAGGTAAGTTTCCTATACACGAGCGGTTTACAGTGCCCTTCGCAACTTCGCATCCAGTATAACAACGCGTTCAGGGCAGTGTTGGGGCTGCCCCGTTTCTGTATTGCCTTGGGCATGTTTGCAGAAGCACGCACCGACTTTTCACACCACCATGCACAAGCGGTGCGCAAGGTACGGGGCAGCTCCAATACAGTTCTGGCGATGATTGCTGGGAGATTAGATTGTCCTTATATCGTACATTGCTGTAGCAGACATGTTGCTGGCTGTGTCCCATAATATTGTCTTTTTTTTCTTCTATTTTGTGTTTTTTTTTAATTGGTGCTATTGATTGCCTGAATTAAATGCTTTTTATTATTTATTTATTTAAGCCTGTAGTACGATCAAAATATGTTGGCCACTCAGAACTCGAGATGTTCCGAACTTTGCGCGTACTCGAAAAAATACGTAATATGCATTCACCATAAGATTCTTAACCCTTTAACCGCTTGCATCGGATTGGTCCGACGAGTGTTTTCCTGCTGTTCGCTAGGGCCACGTGTTTGCGACTGGGTAATCCATCTCATGACGAGATAGGCTATTTGGTCTAGGATGTGCGACCCTGGCAGAATAAACGCGAGAGTGTTTGTCGGAGATATCCGACGCAGGCGCAAAAGAATTACTGCGCAGCCAATTATTGGAAGTTTGGAGCGGTTAAGATATTTCAACCGTACTGTACGAATATTGATACTCTATTACACATGCACTTTTAATGAAATAGTCAAATCAATCAATTCACTCGCATTGTTAGCCGTTACAAAAGGTCATTAAAATAGAAAGTTATGTAAAGTACAGTAGCGTACACGGTTTCAAATTATTTTGTAACTTTATCACTTTCGTAACAACAGTTGTTGTTGTATTGTACTAAAGTTGTATGAAAATAAAGCTGTCTCGTGCATCGAGACAGTCGCTGCAGCTTAAAGTTCAAGGTCGTACTCATGAACTTTAATTCTACAAAGACAAACTAAACGACTAGATAATACAAGCACAACCATTTATTATATTGTAAATTAGCCTCATTTTATCGAGCCTTTGTTAAACTTATACCTGTCACAGGTATATTAAAAGCACCTTCGACGATTAAATTGATCCTTAATATTGAACTCAAGTATGTTAACTAGCTATTTGTGTAATAATATGTAATGTTTGACCTACGCAAGTGACGTAATGAAAATCGCTCGCGTATGTAGCAGTGCCCCCTTCACTCTCTACCTTATCGGTGTACTGTTAGCATTTGCGGAATTTCATTGTTTCCATATGCTTATTTATACTCACCATTTCTCGGTGAGCATGCGGCTTAGTACCTTGTTATAGACCCCAAGTACATGCAAGACCTCAATAATAATATAATAATCTTTATTTTCATACCAAAGATCCATAGTATTAGTAAAATGTTAAATTGATACTTAATAACTTAAACAAAAAGACTTTTAAATACGCCTAGATCTCATATCTGAATGACGGTCTGTGTACCGCCATCCAATGAGACACTACTAGGCCATCTACCCTGCCGGCTACAATAACCACGAGGATATTGGAGCCTGACGCATGTGATGTGATGCGATATACAGCCGCTGCAGCGAGCCGAAAACCGGAACTCACGTATCCGCAAATATCCCCGACGCGCTATAGAAGCGCGTCAACCCCAGCAATACCTGGAACGCGTTATTAGCATTATTCGTACGAGCCCTGTGTATAACTCGATACTTTAATCTCTCAATTCTAAGCCTAACTTACAGTCGATTTTATGTTAAAATAGGCATGACGCGCATACGCATGATTTAGTCAAGTATTAATTTTGGTTGCAGCTCACGATTATCATCTTAAATGTGAGAAAATATCCGCATTTAGCTCGAACCAATGCCTAACATAATTACGTCTACTCCTTCTCAGAAATACCAAACACCTCCATACCTAAGTTTTAAATGACCTAATAATTTTGAATCATTCATACTTTTTGTATAAAAAATAATGAATGGTATTAATTTATTATAACTTGTTTTGACGTTTACTCCTTGTTACGAGAGCCATCATTCAGTTGTGATTTCTCTTCTTAGTTTGTTCAAAATGATTGATTGTGTAATAAACATATAGCACTTTCTGCAATCAGCTTATCTTCAAACCTATTACATCAAATACATAATTTAAACTTGTATTTGATTCAATGCTTCAATCCATCGTTTCAGTTTTCGCAGTGGTTTCGCTATGATGACAAAGCGGAAGAGGTCTCAATTTAGCAATTGAATTTGCATTTATATTACAGGACGAATCATTTTAAATAAGGCATCGTGCCTTAGTAACTTACCTTTAATGGAATGTGTAATCGGGGTTTTTGTTGAGCCATAAAGGTACTACTACAACATTGTAATAGATCTGTGACGTGTTTCAGCGTATGCTAATATGCTTGTAATGACGTCGATGTAGTATTACACGGCCTGCTTCCGTCTCGTCTGTCAACAACTAGCACGCGGATTAAAATGTGCTTGTGATCTCTATTTTCATCTCAAATTCTAAAATATCGAGTATTTTCAGGAAGAACATCGTAAGCGACAGATTGCGCTTCTCGCAAAATCCCTTTTTCCTTTCGTATTTAACAAGTATATAATATGTCAATAGGAACCATTCCAATAGGTCTGTAGTTGTATGAATAATCGTAATGATTTTAAAAAGATATTGTCATTAACCCTTCTGACCAATATCTTCATGTCTAAATGGACCAAATTGTACATCTCATTAGCTCTTCTGTCACCTGTGGAAATAAAAGAGTTAAAAAACGTTTTAATTAGGGATAAGAAAACCCATAGTTGTTTATGATCTTCTTCAAAGGGTCGACATGTCAACATTAGATAAATCATTCGAATTTATTTTAAATATCTAGTTATAAGAGATTTTATCTTTAACAGGGTGTGTCAAGCAATAATATTCGTAGCTAATCCTCGGATTGGTTTTGCAATTAGTTCACAATAAGAATGGTTTCTTACACACGATCGTAAAATATAATTCATTTTGAGATATTGGTTCTACACTGACGCCATCATTGGCCGTTAAAATATCGTCATTATAATTTGCAATTAACTATTTTAATAAACGTAACGAATTTAATTTGTGGATGACATAAACCTGCTAGGCTACATTAATGTCATCAATAGCCAATAGGCAATGAAACGTAAAATACGTAGGAATTTCAAATTACGAGAAAACCAATGTAGTGTTCGTAATTAAAACTTTTATTGTGTTTTTTTTATAGGTAGAAACTATAGTTCCACCTTTCTTGTATGCTCGATTAGGTATTTAGCATCGGTCTTATCCGCAACATGGCTTAACAATGCATTGCCACATCAGCTATTCTTTTCGACATTGTCAATGAGGTTGCCAGCGTAGCATGCGGTAATACCCCTCAACCTTGAAGTGGTGCTAACGCAACACCACTTAGCTGTGTCACCCCTTAACAAAAACGGTGGTTTGAAGCACATACGCATGTACATCTCCAGTATGTATTGTATAAGGGTCGTATTTACCGAGCATGTATTGTATAAGCGATGGAGTGGAGCGTGACAGGCACACCAGACCGACGGTCGCACTCGCTGAACAGCACCAGTCTCATGTTACAAACTCACAACGCGGTGTGAATTAAAAATCACAACACTACATAATAACGCACGGATTTAATGCCTTTTGGAACTGAGCGGCACATTGTCTTTGCTGTAGAGTCCACAAAATATTACGAAATTAAAAGTAAAATTAACTTTAGCAAGTTCGTTTTCAGTTTTCAAAAAATGTATTTTGTTCAACAATAAAAAGTCGATATCAATCCCTTATCCCACATGATTATCTCCGGGGTTTTTAAGTTTTAGTTAGAAAAACCGAAAAATAATAAGTAGGTATCTACTACGTTCATGTTCAGTAAATTGTACACAGTTTTCAGCCGCTAACCGTTCTGAAGGTAATTTTCCAATGGGTTGTCACTGTCGATAATTGCATACTAATAACCCTGAGAAACCCTGTAATTTTCTGTAACTCTATACGACAGTATACCATTATTATTGTACCTATTGTGGCTGGATGCCCTGCTGTGCATAAAACCTTGAAGCCTCGTGTCGCCTCACTGTCTGACTGACTGACTCTTGTCATTCTGTAAACAATATTGCATTTTGAATATACTTACATAACGTTACAGCACTCGATACCAATAAACATTCTACATCGATAAATATTATGCATTGTTTATATTAAAGACAATTACTAATAACACCTAGCCTCGTTTCTTGCAAATTTTATTAGTTTCAATTTCTACCTGACAATAAATAACGCTGTAAATGACGCTTTTCTATTGTTTCTGAAAATCAAAACTCTTACTACAATATACTGTTTAGGATAAAGATGTCTGTAAATGTCAAGTTACAAAATCTGTTGCATGGTGTCGGAATGATATAACATTCTATTTCCAGCTGCTTGTCGCATGATCAGCGTTTGATAGAGTAGCATAAGGAAAATTCTTGATTTTAAACCTAAAGTTCTGAAGGTTATACCTACTGTATTTTGCCTGCTTATAATAACAGCGGTCCGTGTCCTCTCAGGCTATCGTAAACTAGCGTTCAAGAGGTATCGACCGAAATACAGGACAATGACTTTTGGAGTGCTTCAAGGGAGCATTCTGTCGCCTGTCTAGACTGGGGTTCTTGAGCAAAAGTAAAAACATATAAGGGTACTTCAATCTACAGTTCATTTATATAATAGTTTGAAGGAGTTTTAAGATTATATAACAAACTTTTTTTGCTGCCAGTACGGATTACTCATTCATGTCAATATTGTATTCTGATCTTGATCGGGCGCGAATAATCTATGTGTGACTTCTGTCTAATTTGCTTCGGGTATCCTGACACTTTGGATTCTTATTTGTTTTATTTGAATGAGGCTTCTCTTTATAGTTTCCTTTTTACTAACACCCTTAATAATATTTACAGTTTACTCAAATACTCAAAGTAATAATCTCTGATAGTACATAAATAAAACGCGTTCTGTTTGAGATCTGAGAGCCTAGTGTGAGTTTGTTTTACGTAAACGCGGTCGACACGTTTATGACGTTCGGCGCACCGATTGGCCTTCTTGAAGCTCTTAGCCAATCAGAGAGCCAAACGCGGTAAACGTTTCGGTCGCGTTAACGTAAAAACAACTCGCACTCAGTACCCCGAAGAGTTATATAAAACGTAATAGGATCTAAACGTTAGTAAGAAACTAACTAACAACTAAACCGACCGATCAGAATAATTACATGAAACTACTTTAATTGGATGACAATCGACATTGTTACATTGACGATCCATTGTTAGAGACAAAAAAAAACTTATTAATAAGCGATATAATCACATCATTCAACTTCGTTGCAAAAATTCCATTATTATAAATCAAGTAAAAATTGTCAAAGATTAATTTCAATTTTATTGTAAATGTGAGCTAAAAGGACCACTTATTGGGTCCCATTAAACGTAAGGCGACATCGCGGCAGACCAAGGCGAAAGTGGAAAGATGAGCTGGATATTACCGGAGGGACTGATCCGCGATGGCCGAGGACAGGCGTGTGTGGAAAGGTGAGAGGGAGGCCTTAGCCCAGCACTGGGACATAATGGGCTAACTAACTGTAAATAGATACACTTTTTGGTGTATACACTGACTCTGATTCGTTGTCACAATGCAATACGAAGAAATAACATCAACCCTCCTAGCCAAGTTACAATCGTTTCGTTTTGCGTTAACGCTTGGAGTTGGCCACGCCCCCAATTCGTTTATTGGAGCAAAGAAGTTGGGGTCGTGGCCAACTCCAAGCGTTAACGCAATACGAAACAATTGTAACTTGGCTAGGGGGGGCAGTTGTATTTATGAATGTGAAAGCTTCTTATCCAAAGGAAACATACTCCCGAGATAGAAAGTATCTTATGTGTTATTCTAGGACATGGTCTACTCGTGTGCCAAATTTTATACAAATTCATTGAACCGTTTGAGCGTGAAGGAGTAACTTACACACAGAGACATATACAAATTTTCGTCTTTATAATATTAGTGTGATTAATACCTTGGAATCGGATGAAGTCCTTAAAAGTACCTAGCACCTGAAGAGAAAGGAAATTCTAATCTCTTAATCAGTTTATACAGATAAAGACGTAATTATATCAAAAAGTAAAGTTTGCTATGAACAGATTTTACAATATTATTATTTTGTTCACAGATCGAGAAGCCAGTTACGGAAGGTCTGTCGCACAGAACGCGCGACCAATGGGAAATCGACCGTTCATCGCTCAAGTTCGTTAGAAAACTGGGGCACGGCCAGTTCGGTGAAGTATGGGAAGGTCTATGGAACAACACTACTCCAGTAGCCGTAAAGACACTTAAGTCTGGCACTATGGATCCCAAAGACTTCCTTGCCGAAGCTCAAATTATGAAGAAGCTGAGACACAACAAACTCATCCAGTTGTATGCTGTGTGTACGCTTGAAGAACCAATTTACATCATCACAGAACTGATGAAGAACGGATCTCTATTGGATTACCTACAAGGTAAAACTATAATTACATTGGATACAATCATCAACAAAAATATAAACATAAATTGTTAAATCCAATCACTAACAAGCGATATATTAATGACGTGTATCAGATGTAATTTAAAATTATTACGTTTTGACAACATCCGAGGCAGTAAACTTTAATTATTATTGTTTTTGTTAATGTTTTTAGTTTGGATACTAAGTTCTTTAAGCTATGTCTTCGTATGAATGGTTAATTTGTTTTTTAAACATTAGAATATGGATGTACAAA
Source organism: Leucania comma (assembly GCA_958295575.1). Classification (NCBI taxonomy): domain Eukaryota; kingdom Metazoa; phylum Arthropoda; class Insecta; order Lepidoptera; family Noctuidae; genus Leucania; species Leucania comma. Next base: position 9,892,392 of record OY282480.1, on the reverse strand, counting down.
TTCTAATGTTTTGTACTATTTGGCAGCAAATGTATCAAGTCATCCAACTCGGCAAACTTCGCTGAGGTAGTCAACGCTAAAATAAAATTCTCAGTTCTATTTTACCAAGATCGCTCTGTTTCATTGATTCAACATATTGTCTAGTTGCTCCGACATTTGAGATAAAAAACTACACCGATTTTACATCACAATTTCTACCAGGAATCAATATGCGAATAACTGAAAAAGTCACTGAACTTCACTCAAAGGAGTCCCGCCAAAAAACCAAAACTTTAATTTATATTTATCGTTTTGTTCTTTTTTTTTACACAGGCAAAGGTCGTTGTCTGAAACTGCAGCAGCTTATCGACATGGCTGCGCAGATTGCCGCCGGTATGGCGTATCTCGAATCACAGAATTACATACATCGCGATTTGGCCGCGAGAAATGTCCTCGTCGCCGATGCGAACATCGTGAAAATTGCTGACTTTGGTCTCGCAAGGCTTATCAAAGTAAGTTCTAGTTTTATTTATAGTTAGTATTGGTATGACTAATACAGTTCAATTACCTGTTAAGTTTTCCCTTTGTCTGTTATATATGTAGATACAGATATTACCTTATCTGCTGTCTGTTTTCCTCTGACTACAAAATAGTCAGAGGAAAACATTATTTTTTCGTTTTCATCCTCTTTAACTAAAAATGTAATCTTATACCACAAGTTATGAAGTTGTGGTTTTCAATGAGTCATGTTCTGCTAACTTTTCCCTCTTTAGAACAATCGTAAATTAATTAAATTCATTTGATTAGAACAATGAGTAATAAATAATGTTAAAATGCTTGCGGTTGACAAAAACAATTTCACATCACTCAACTCTCTTGAGTACTTTTACTTGTGACGGGTTTTAAAACCATAATTTTTGTTACTTTCTTTTTTTTACTATTTATTCAATATAAACTTCTTGGAAGGAGAAGAGGGAGGCCAATAGTAGGACATAGCCTATATAATAATAATAAAAAAGTGTCTTCAGGTTTACAAATTCTATTTACATTCCATTTGATACTACAAACAAATCTGGACAATGTACTGTCTCTAGTAGATACTCTAGTGTCTACTTCAGTACATTGTTTCAAATAGTATGTTATGCCGTTAAAACTAAATGGCATGTGTTCCGTTAACAGGAAGACGAATACGAGGCCCGCGTGGGCGCGCGGTTCCCCATTAAATGGACAGCGCCCGAGGCAGCCAACTACAGTAAATTCTCCATAAAGTCCGACGTGTGGTCGTTCGGTATCCTCTTGACTGAGCTCGTCACCTACGGCCGAATACCTTATCCAGGTGAGTGCTTCGACTTTCGAATAACACCAGTTTTTGCAACGTGTTATGAACTTGCATCTTTCATGTTTACTTATTTTAATTGCCACTTCTTTCAAGTTGGAGTTTTAGGAACCCTTTTGGAAGGTGAAATTGCGATTGAAGGATTTGTTTTTTTGAGGTTTTTTAACTTTCATTATCGAGTCATCCTTCAGAAATGCCGTTATACCAAAACTTTTCTTTAATTATTGCAAATAAAGGCTGAAACTCGTCAGCGTGGTGCTGACGAGTTTACTGCGCTACTTCGTCCCACCTAAATTACTAGGCCCGCTTTGTTTTTCAGCGTCTTTATGTAAATAGGCATTCAAAAAAGTGCTGATTTTGATGTTTTATTTTCCGTCAACAGGAATGACAAACGCCGAAGTGCTACACCAAGTGGAGCACGGCTACCGCATGCCGTGCCCGCAGAACTGCCCGGCCGCGCTGTACGAGATCATGCTGGAGTGTTGGCACAAGGACCCGCTCAAGCGGCCCACGTTCGAGACCCTGCAGTGGAAGCTGGAGGACTTCTTCACTATGGACAACTCCGAGTACAAGGAGGCGTCCGCCTACTGAGCCCGGCCCTCCCTGCCGCCCCACCGACACGCACACTCGCATCATGTACGTTTAAAAATCAACTCAAAATGTTTTGAAATTAGGACAACAATTCGTGCTGACGTTAGATGCATATTGCACCTGCATTGCCAGCGGAAAAACTGCCCAGAGATTTAATCTTTTTTGGTGCACAAAAATAGTTTATTCTATCTTAATGGTACTAAACCATTAAGATAGAACAAACTAACTACTACTAAAAGACATTTATTTATATTGAATTGAAAAAATAATTGAATGATTTCTTCACTTCGAACTATTATTATGACTCACTTTAATTATAGAACCAGCCTGGAAAGAGCAAACAATTTTGTCTGTCTTTCATGTTGCTTTAGTCAACAAGACGTAATTATTTTTATATTTATGTGTTGGACCCGTGTCGCGACTTCGAGGTTTTCCGTTGTTTAATTACATCTTGTATAACATTTTGTGCTCCCTTGTCCACAGACTCCAGGCCTGTATCATATGCCGCCGGAACTGCAGATGCTGCACAACAGTACGTCGATGCAGTATCTACAGATGCACCCCATGGCACAAACGAGCATCGGACAGATGCAGGCGGCGCACCAAGCGAGTATTCAGCTGCAGGCCGCGCACCAGGCTAGCTTGCAAGCCGCGCACCAGGCGAGCCTGCAGGCGGCGCACCAAGCCAGCCTGCAGGCGCACCAGGCGAGCCTGCAGGCAGCGCACCAGGCGAGCCTGCAGGCTGCGCACCAGGCGAGCCTGCAGGCGGCGCACCAGGCCGGGCTGCAGGCGCGGCCGCTGTGCGCCGTGCACGCGCGCCACGCGCCGCCCGCCGCCTACCGCGCGCCCTAGGCCGCACGGGCGACACGCCATCCGCCGCAACCTCACCAGCCAGTCGGACACGAGCAGCAGGGACCCTCCACGTCCATTTGGAGTCGTGAGCGAGTGATGTTGACTACGATTTCTCGTTTGATGATACGACCAGCGATGTGCAGGACACACGCCTTCCGTTACATTCCCTTTTATAATTAGAGGAGCGTGAAGCTCCCGTCCATAAACCTTTCTAAGAAAGTCAGTCCGCTGACCAATGATTACTTTGAACCCCTCACGAGAGAGGTCATGATTTTATTATTGCAAGACGAAGCGAGTACGAGATATTGCGAATTTGAAATGGCGACGTAGACGTAATTTTATTACTCCTCGATCGGTAATAAGTTTAGTTAGCCTACGATTTCTAAATGTATTTAGCCATAGGTTAACATTTACGATTCTTCAAGTATTAAATAAGCCTCTTTAGGGTGATCACTTACGATATTATTCGAAATGATGAAGTAAGCTTATTAGGAGAGTGTACACTGAGTACGTCATCTTGATCATTTCTCAATACGGCAATAATATGAGTGACATATCAGCGCTTTATTCATTTTCACGATGCTTCAGAACATCGATATTACATTGAGCTATTTATTGGCGCCGCGTGGATCGCTTCTTACGTCATTTCTCTTGCAATCAAATAAAATGTGTTCTCTGCTTCGCTGCATTTTTTAATCGATTTATAAATATTAAGAATACATTTCGGTCTCTCAGAAAATCCAACGTAGTTACCTAATATGTTCAAGTTCGAGGTAAGAGGCTTATATCGTGTAAACTAGCTACAATTGGTTTCGTCTTCATAATCACATTGGAATGCTTGTGGCGCTGGTGTGGCTTCGTGTGGCTGCGATGGCGTCAGGCGACAGCGAGTGTGTCGACAGGAGGAACTCTAGGCTCGGCAGGGAATTAAATTATCGAGCGTCATGTACGCGTTTTGTAAGGATTTATGTTATGAAGAGGCGCATTAACAGATTAGGTATTTTCACCTTCGTGTACCATGTTTAGTAGAATAACGATGTTGGTGATAGATGCCAAATAATCCTAATAAAGAACTGAATTTTATATACATAATTAATTGTTCTGAGGGTATTTAGACGTTAGGATTTTATTTAATTTAAGCTGTTCTAAAACATAATTAATGGAACGCTACTCTTAACTATTTATATTATTGTAACAATGACATTTATACACTTCTTATCTCGTGAACTTTACTTTCTCGTAATCATGTTATCATGCTCAAGAACTTGTTAATTTTATTTGATTTTATCAAAATATTCATCCAAAACTGATATTTTATTTGTGCCAAGACTTCTAGTTTAAGTTGAAAGTGGCCACATTGTATTCTAAATTATATCGACACAAACTAATTACGTATTTAACCATTTACTTTAAAGCTAAGATATAATTGGCCTAAGTAAATAAGTATTTTTGAATGTGTAAGTTTTGTATCCTAACTTATTAGACTAACTTAGTATATACTAGATATTTTCAATTATATTACTGTATGTCAGACGTAAATATTCTCATTCGTTAAAACTGCACATTTTTAATGAAAATGTCACAGTTATGTGCAATATTTATTATTTCAAACCCGGTGCTTAGTGTGTTTGTATGCTGCGGAAGATTATATGGTGAACTTACATCCTCAGAACATTTAAAGCAACTGTCGATGTAAGCTTGAAGGTTGAAACGTTAGTTGTATAATTTGATGTTAAATTACTAATACCATTAACAGTACAACAATGAATTTGTTGTCATGTACATTGAACTTTCCACAATTTTTAACTTGTAAATAGTTCCAAGATTTAGTATTGGTTATAATGGTAATAAGTGATATTAGAATGTTGGTATTACGATGTAACAGTGTGCTGCTTACTCAGGTCCACTGACTCGATCATTCCAATTGGATCAAGGCAATAGACTAAAATCGACAAAATAAACAAAGTTAGGCATTACAAAGATGATATTCTATCACGATAAAATATTAAATACAACTATATCGCACAAACATAGATTCGTAACATATTTGTAAGGTGCCTGAAATAATTATGTACGTCACAAAATATTGTATGGTCTGTGACGAGTGGCTGTCTCATCAACGTGCGGGACTGACCTCATTTATTGTTAGCATTTTTTGCTTATCGTATCATTTTCTAGTGGTCAGTTTCTAGCCCCCATCAAACACGCGCGTCATTCGCTGCCAGACTGTATTTTATCACTGCACTGTGGATAGAGCACGATTATCTAGAATCAAAATATATTCAATTTTTGACTAATGTAAAAAACACAATCGGTGTTCACGATCAAGGCTACGGAAATATGTCCGCCAAGTATTAATATTAACAAGTCAAAAGATCTTATTTCACATAATTAATTCCAACATTATTTTTGTTTATTCTCTCATGTATTATTTCTATAATTTATTTCTTCGTACTATGTTAAGTTTTAGCTGTATGATATGCTTTAGGCTTTGTGCTTTATTGAAAGGCTACGACCGCTACGTCTATCCCTGTATGTACATGTACGGCAATATTATCAATGTATTCAATAACTTTAATTATTAGTTAGCCAATTTTAAGTATTTTCTTAAAAGTTTCGCCATCACAATTATAAAGAGATCAATAGAACGAATAGGGTTAAGCTATGTGAATGATGTATGTTAGATATAAATATTTAACTAGAATTTATTTAGTAACTGTTGCTGTGTTACACGACATGTATACTTCGGTCTACGGTATTGTACAACTGTACCAAGTGTAAATGTATCGGCGATTTAGGGTGAAGTCATAAATTTCAAGTGCGACTGATGATAGTTGATACTATTTGACATGTGAACTAAGGTCTTATTACCTCCGAGTATCAATTAAATCTATTTTAGTTTATTCTCGTGTACCAGTATTGTTACACTGCCATAACTTTAAATTGCATGGTCGTTAAACTCTCGGCCGCTGTTAAATGTTATCCCTTTTAGATGTTTCATGTCCGAACCTTTATAGTGAAGATCTTGTATGACAGTGTAATTATAATACTGGTTTTAAGTACGGTTATTATAATGATTACTATATTTCACTTATTTGTAAAGATTTTTTTTAACACAACAATAAATATAAATGTGAAATACTTTTTGTTTTATTTCTACGTAAATGAAACAAAGGATGAACTCAATCAAGTATATTGTTCAACTTATTGCAAACAATTTTAATTCTATTCAAGTATTCAGTTGTAAAAATGTTTTCTTTTATTTGACAAAGCGAAGATGCATCAGTTTCGAGTCTGCTTATAATTTGTTCTACTTCATTAGTGTTCAGTTTTGCTTTTTTGCACGCAGGCTCCGCTTCGCTCTCGGCGTCAAAGAGTGAATCGATATCAACAAAATCGAAATTATTACTTAGTGACTTTTGCATTTTCACAGAGCCTGAGTCTATGACCTCATCGACATCTTGTAGACATTTGTGACAATATTTGAAATCTGCGGTGCATTGTAAATGTTGCTTTAAATTACTATCTTCCTTTTTCAATCGTCCATGTCTTTTAAAACAATTCCACGTTTCTCTCAAGGAGTCGTCTTCATTGACTATCTTAGAAACTATTCCATCCAATGTATTAGTTCTATACTTCCTGGACATATTGAATAATTTATTTTTAACAGTCAAATCTGCGTCTTGAAATAATTCACTAAATGCTCGCGTGCGTAGTGAGTCCACAATATTTTTATTCATATCATATGCCTCAACATTCGCTAATTTACATAGAATATTAATGAGGAGTAACTTCAATTCCTTACACCCGGACTGGCCAATTTGTGAAATAATGTGTAGAACCTGAAATCGTAAAATTCATTAGTTAGAAAATATTTACATAAAAAGAGGCGTTAAATATTCCAAAGGGACATTACTAATACGCTGATACGAATCAGTACAATGTTTATAGGAACAAAAACATTGGCCTTCAATTTTAACTATTGAAGATGCAGCGGTAAGAAAATCGAGTAACGCCAAATAGCGAAAAAGTAATTTTCAATACACTTGCTCAGAAAGTGGCTCTTATTGCACTACACTTAGGTATATAATGGCACCTGTTACCAAACTGTGGCATTTTGATTACCATTACGCACTAGTGCTGTAATGTACCTATAACCTTTTTGTTCAACCTTTTTGTTGTCGATTCAAATTTTGAATACGAAAAAATAAAAAGAAATTGTTGTCTATGGCCGTCATTTTAAGATTTGCTGCGCGCGGTTTGTTACGACGACTAGGCAATATGATCAAAAGACCATATAGCCATAGCCTACCGTATGTTTATGAAAACAGATTTAATTTTTTACCGCCATGTTATGAAAAATTTTACTAGTTTTACTGTTGTAATATTAGTTAGCTAAATTATTTTACTTCACAGGTGTATTGAAAAACGTCGTATGATACACGTGAGTAATGAGTGGTTACCGTTCTTGACGGGTCTTAATATCGCCTCGACGGTAACCTCCTACATTACACACTTATATCATAATGTACTATTAATATCTCCTTGAAATTTTGGTAGTAATACACACTCAGATAACAGGTAGTTTGCAAATAAAACAGGAAAGACGATAGACGACCATTCTTGCGAGACTGGTTTCACTAAATTAGATTATTAAATTACTCCTGGCCTCTGGTCTGGTGACCAGACCCGGAACAATTTACTATCTATCTGTAGACCATACAAATATGTATTTGTTCTGTGTGGGAATCGAAGCTGTGACATACAACGCCTATCCCTAAACCACCGCGTCAACAGTACCGTTAAACTTCGTAGTGATGTTTTATTTTTTTATGACGATGTGAACACGAAGATGCCAATGGGCAAATAATGTAAGTTCATACAAAAACGTTGTCCTTCACGCCATCATTCGCAATGTTTACCATTGACGGTATACGCACAATAGTACTAACATATTCTATTTTAACTTTTCTTTAAGTGCTCGTAAAACGCACGACTTAGTAATTTAATAGTCAATATACTATTTTAAATATTCCAACGTGACTATTATGAGCTATAACTAATTGTGTTCCTACGTGACTTATTGTTTTTAATCATTTGTTTCAATAATGAACTTTATCAAAAGTCGCAAATAGAGCGGGTTTTCGAGTAAGTGTATTGAAATATTCTTTTATTTCAATACACTTACTCGAAACCCCGCTCTTATCCCACAGCGTTTAGGCACAAAATGGACTGTTTTCCACACTAGTGGGGAAAAGTGCGGGTGCTCGCATCCGCTACAATTTGATTGTAATAAAATTGTTTACCGTAGCAAGCGCGCGTCGAGCCACACGAGGCGCAGGTGTATTGAAAAACGACGTTTGATACGCGTGCAAAGTTACTGCAGCCCTAGGCTCTATAACACACTCGCCTGCGGATCGTGCGATTTCCGCCTCGGTCACAATGACAAACTTTCTGCACTTGTATGCGAATGGTGCACGGTCCTCCACGAAGCAGCGAGCCTCCTTGCCGGCCTGTCATCGTGGGATTGGTAGGCAAGTCCACACATGCACTTACATGATAATGCAACGCCGGGGCAAAACTCCGCTACCACGACACACCGCCGGGTAAGATTCCGGAGGAATCTCTTGGTAGTATGAAGACAGTGACTGTCAAATCGAAACAATCGCGGAGGCAAATCCCCTCTTTGTGAAGTCGCTACAAAGGTGCCACGGCGTTCAATCCTTCCATCTAAAGCAGGTCCTCACCAGACATGTTCATCAGCTAGTTCCGGAGGTCAATGTTTCGGATACTGGCTGAAAAAACGCTCGGATGTCACCATTGTGTGGACCGGCCGATGGACACGGTGGAGCATATAGAAGAAGTGTGCTCCGCTTGGGCGGAGCACCGCCGTGTCTTCGTGTAGGCGAACGGTGGGGGCGACCTGTCACGCCGCCGCGCCGGATTCTGGTTCAAAGCAACGTTCAAAGCGAGGGTGAATATGAAGTGGTTGCCCACTTGAAGCAATGATCCGAGTGAAGGAGACGGACATCATCGTGAGGAAACGAACATCCTCACGTCCCAGTAGCTACAGGAGACGCCCCGGGCGCCGGGAACCGCAGGGCGACTCCCGGCCACCACATGCGCGGCCTTATGGACGTTCTGGCACGGGGCAATTTAAGGATACACTTTTTTACTTTCTGATAGACTTTTGCTGACTAAAATCTCCCTAAAGTATTTTACAAAAATAAAAATAGAAAAATACCTTCACTAGATTAACGCTGTTACGATGAAATATATGTTCCGTTGAGGTAGTTAGTGCTACTAGTCCTTCAATATACTTGTAGTACCACAGTGTTCCCTTATTTATTTCCTTGGTTATGTCAGGAATGTTTTTAGGACAAGCCCTCATCCAAGCCTGTATTAACAACGTTTCCATCTCGTCCTCTGTATCTATTATTGAACAGGTACTTGCTAGATTCATTACTTTTATCTGAAAACGAAAAATAATGGTGGTCTTTAAGTCAAAGAGTGAATAGGTTACTTCCCGGCAAGCTCCATTGCCGCTTTCTAACTTGTAAGATAGTGGTCAAGCACAAGACTACTACTAAAAAAAAAATTAAAAATGAATGCAGTGCAAAAGTGTGACTTTTCATTCAAGACGTGTGAGGAAGCGTAGCGGATCTATGACTACACCAAATCTGTCTTTTTCCACATAGTGAACTTAAGAGAAAAAGGGCTAAGCAGCGGCGAAACGACGATTGCATAACTGCTTACCATCGTGTGAGATTGCAGTTAAGCACTAGTTCATATCAATTTTATAAAATCGTTGAGTCAGAGAACTGGCTTTTATTCAGTCACGTACAGGCAAGAAGAATGAAGATTAATTAAACTATCCTCAGGTGTCTCTCTCTAGGCATCCTTGATTTGAATGAAAGTCGTGACGTGACCTCCAAGCGTCGCCTATTTGTCCAGTTCTCTTCTACGCATGTCTAGTGGATTCCCGCGATTATTATCAGGTGTATGCATTAAACTTTACCTAAAAGTGTCAGTCGATTGCTTCGAAATACCCGACAGTATTTAACTTTAATTATTTTTATAATGATTAAGAAAACAAATGATATAGTGTCCATTGTCGTCGTCGTGTAATTTTAATAGAGGTAGGTACAATAAAAACATAATTATTAAATACACACATACTCGTACTGGTGTATTTAATTCCGGCCAGAGGTTCAAGCGACTATACGCCTTAAGGAGGATTTAGCGTTTGGAGGTATGCAGAACATAGTGTAGAGTCCCGTCCGTCCTTTGAAAAGGGAGGATCCTCCGACCAGACGGATGTTTTTTCTGATCTGGGCAATTGCCATAGAGATGATTTCAGGCTGTTGTTGAGAACTCTAATTGCGCGATGCAGGACTTCGTAGTTTAGTTCATATATGGCGAATAAATATATAGACAAACACGGTAAGCGAGTTCTATAGCATGTAGAAAAAACTGTTGATAAAGAAAAGCAAGCCAGTAAGAAGTTTGATGGTCATCATAACTTACCAACTCATCTATATCCACGGCATTTTCATCACACATAAAGCCACGCATTTCATACTTAAATTTCTCCATTACCACCGTTTCGGCGTCAAACTGTATTTCATTTGGTAAATTGTACAGTTTTAGACAAGACCATAAATTCATATTTTTATCTTCATTTATAGGAAACATATTGTAGACTTTTATTTTGTCTTCATCATGCATTACTTCAAATAATCCAGTAAGCGTATATGTCAAGTGGACTTTTTGCGGGGAATTTGCGAATAAGTGTATATTTTCCAGTCTTTGGTACATTTTACTCAATGATATGGCTTGGGTTAGTAAGAGCTGACGGCTTGATGTTCTGAAACAAGGAATGGTTATTCTAAACAATCAGTTTCTTGAAGTTATAGCAGAAATTAGGCGACAAAACTAAATGAAGTTTTTGTTAACTCCTAATAGAGTAATCACAAAAGTCTGAGCAAGATAACTTTATATTTAACTAGTGGTTGTTATTGGCTTTGCCCGCGTGAAAGTAGAATATCATCCCAACGGAACATACTCCCGTGATAAAAAGTGTATTCTACGAGCTATTCCAGGACATGGTCTACTCGTATCAAGTTTCATCCAAATCTGTTCAGCCATTCGAGCGTGAAGAAGAATGAATAGGCTCTTAATAAACTAGCGCGCCACACCATCAACTATTACACCACTGCTTACCATCAGGTGGGATCAGGGGTTTATATTAATTTAAAAAAAAAAGAACTAAACAACTGCCGCCTTAATAATGTTAGTGTGATATTATTTTCATACCTGGCCAACAGCCACCACAAGTTGGCAGAGAACAGAGCACTCCAGCAATCAGTACTGAGCACAGCCTCCACCATCCTCTTCTCCAAAACATTCATCTCTTCATTACTCATTGTAGCTGTTAACGTGAACGTTTGTAGAATAAAGTATTCGTACAAGCCGTACGTTTGTATCTCGCGACTTAACTTGTCACATTTGAATTTTAAGCCCATATTGAACCAGACGTGACCTGAAATTAGACTAGTTTCCTCAACTATAAATATACACCGTTAAATTTTGATTGCTTTAATCCCGTGGAGGGTCGAAACACTATCGATTTATGATGATAATTTTTTTTTTTAACTCGGTTTAATTTACGCATGTAGGAAATTAATTTCTTTAAATAAACGTCAACTGGGTGAGTTCAATGACCTGTAGAATGTTAGTACGCAACGACCGACAACTACATACAAGGTCATTGACTCGTTTATTTAAAGAAATTTATTTCTTACATGCGTATATTAATTCGAGTTTTAGAAAAAAAGTACTTTGTTTTTTTTTATCTTTACAAATGGATAGTGTTTCATGTACCGGATCGACCCTCCAGAGGATTTAAACGATCAAAATTTAACAGTGTATATATTATGTATTAAACACCTAAACTTTCCTCGCGAATCACTCTGTATGTAAAAATCACATGACAATTCGTTTAGTAATTTTTGAGTTCATCGCAGATAGACAGACGCAGTAGGGGACTTTCTTTTATAATAATATGTAAGTATATGAATGCCAAACACACAGGACCGGTCGTTCTAGCGACTGGCGACAGTTGGGGCAGGCCATGTACAACAGTAGATGTCTTTCGGATGAAATGATAATGACGATAGCGATAATGCGGAGTTAAAATAAAACTAACAGGCAAAGCTTCACAAATAAGATAGGTGTCAATATCTACTCATGATCGCGTATCATGGCTCTTAAATAAATCAGAATAGTAAAGGTTGACCAAAGGCGGTTCATAATGCACATCACATCATCAGGGATATCTGTCGCTCCATCAATTTGAACCCGATATAGTAGCGCGTGGTGTTCGTTTCTCTTAGACGTTTATGGGAGTCAATACCTCACTCCGCACTACGGGACGCACAACACCAGTGTGGTATTAGTAAGTACGAGTCTGACAAACGAGGGGTCTGACACGGTTGTTCACTCTCCCCAAGACAGAAGACTAGAACCATAGGATCGGTTCTGAAAAGGACATACTCATGGTCCTGGAATGCAAAAGGCAATTGAAGAAACATAGGTGAGTTTTAGCCCGTAAAAGTATGACACACCCTTCTACTTCACCTCAAAAAAAGGGCGGAGGAAATCCATATGGAAACCCAGGTTGAAAAAAAATATGCAGAATTTACTTACAATGCGGTAATAACTTGTAAACAACATTTATTAACTTATTCTTCGATACTTTAAATGACTGATCTCCATTTTTCTGTACTAGTGTTTTGATTATTGATATTACTAGAAGTATCATGCCAAGCAACTTATCATCTTTACTTATGCCATTTATGTCGTAGTTGCAGATGAACTGAAAATAAAATTACAAAATATTATGTCCTGTATATTCTCAATTTACAGTGTCAAGCCCCTTAAATGTGGCTCTCGGGGCCCATCGCGACTTCAGTCTTAGCGGCTCGCGGGGCCGTATCGGTGGGCGATTGGTCGACGCCGCTCATAGCCGCCATAGCGGCGCGCGCTCGACTACCGATAGCGCCCCATTGGCAGCCAAAGACCGAAGTCGTGAATGTGCTGTTAGGGGGTTTTTATTATCAAGCGATATCATCACGCATGCGGGATAGCACCGCTCCGCACGCATCCCGTATGCGAATTCCCCACATTACTATAAATACGCATGCGGAGCAAGCAAGCTCCATCATCAGGCCTTGGCTACCATATACGACCAAAGTACTGGTCAATACAAATTAAACGAGCCCAAACTCGATGGGGTTGTATTGTTTTATTGCTGAGTTCCTATGGCTACCTTCCAGCTCCATCATTAGATCAGCTCCATATTATCATAATGTTGCATTGTCACCTCACGTTCACATGCATGGAAAATTTCAGCTCAATCAGTTGAAGATGTCTGCTTCAAGTTTGAGTTGCAAGATTTGAGCCGAACATACATAGTTACATACATTGCAAGCTAATAGAAAGCTTGTAATAAAACACCCTTATGCCATCGTCATATGGTTCATATTGCAATGAAGTTAAATCGTAATGACATATTTTATGTCCAAGAAGACTGTTTGTCAAATTTGAGCCAAACTGTAATCACTTGGCTTTTGTTCAATAAGTTTACTTTTTAGTATGCACATCAGAGTAACTGAGAATAAATTCTTTTAATTCATGTTTGCAGACACATTATTTCCAGAAAACAATTATAGTGAAGAAAAACTAGTAATTTCAAATGCTAAACAGAAATAGTTGTTGTATAATAGTAGTTGTTGCAAAACAATAACGTTGATTATAGGTGTAAATACTTATTATGATCGCCCTTCGCCCCGCCTTTCAGTTACGCCCCTGTGATTAAGAAAAATTACTGACTTAAATCTAAACTAATAAAACAAAAAATTCAATATTTTGTTTTTTTGTTAAGTCCCAAAAAAAACAAATCTACAAAATAATCATGATGTAATGTTAAATTTAAGAACATGGAAAGACAGAGAAGTCGTGATGAAGAGACGGGGACACAGTATCAATTATTCTGAAATTGTTTTTTTGACAGTTCAAGAGAACTTTTATCATAATAAATTACCTAACTTAAAAAAAAAAAATCTATTGTGTAATCATGAGTCTTTTGGACAATTTTAGACCTACAACATATCAGTCAACCATTTTTCAACCTTACTTCGAAGGGCAAAAAAGCGGAAATTGGTTATCATGGAATTGTCGTTGATAGTACCTCCTATAATTACTAAACGCTACAGACAGGGAGATAGAAACGATCAATAAGGAACAGTTTGGAGTTGAAGCCGATTTGTAAGTTAGAATATAAAAACAAGATCCTATTTATGAACTTTCTTCCCTCGCCCTCACATTCCACATTCTCAAAGTTTTCTAAGATAAATTGAGAAAAGATTTCGTATATATCAGCACGAAAGGTCAAAGCAAAACCTGAATATTCTCTTAAACTCTCAGGCACCAGTGTACCGAATACGGTACACCTCATACCAGCTAACTTAAAACTTATTACGTAAAAATAAGGTTTGATTTACTAAGGTGTACCAAATTTATTACACGTGTGCCTAAGAGGTTAAGCTTTTCTGCGTATGTGCAGATTAGGTATCTATTTGGTTTTCTGCACAAAGACCCCACCTACCTGGCTACATTACCACGTCAAACGGCGCGGTATCTGACCGCGACACTTTCGGTGTCGTGCAAATATGTATAGGTATGGTGCCATGCCAGGTGGAGCGATGCCGCGTCATACCACTACACTATTGTTCAAGCGCTGTGTCGTCCAAAATTTCGCTATCACACTTCAACCAACCCTTCAAAAAGGATTTTGCAGGGACGCCTTGTCGTACATTTACATGACGCGGCACCGTGCATACAAGATATGGCCATGGCTACGTGATAGAGGCAGACCCCACCCGCGCCATTTCACGTTAACAACACCGTGCTTTAGTACTGTGTGCCAGTCGGCCTATAATACTTACAGCTAATAGTTTGTCATCCATCATCAGCTCATTAAGTAATATGTGGACAGGACCAGTAACATTGTTGTTCACAAGATTTATAATCTGCGGCGATTTCCCACGCATTGTGTGTAGATAAGCTTCATTATTTCTGAAACCAATTAAATGGTAATATTAATAAATCGTATATGTCTTAATAAATTGTCTAACACCCGTATTTATAAACAAATAAAACTAAATACTTATGTAAAAGTAACTACTAGACTATTTGTATTCTATAGTTAAGAAAAATTTGAATTTTGAATGCAGATGTCAAACATGACAACAATGACTTAATAAGATTTTACTTCATCATCATCATCATCAGCCTTTTAATGTTCCCACTGCTGGGACACAGGCCTCCTCTCTAAGAGAGGGAATGGGCCGTAATCCACCACGCGGGCCAAGTGCGGCTTGGTGAATGTCACATGTCTTATTTTTGGTTCTAGGACATACCGGTTTTCTCACGATGTTTTCCTTCACCGTTTTTGAGAGCAGTGGTGATGAAATATATTACACAAAGTAATGCGCCTGGCTGGGTTTGAACCCGCGACCTACAACTCGTAAGTTGGGGCCGTTACCACTCGGCCACCTCTGCTCTCCAAAAAGAAGTTTCTATCCTAATTATTTTTGAAGGGTTTTTTTAAATTCTTTCTATTTGCGTATTTGGATAAAATTAATTTTCGTATAAATAATGGAAAAAAAAATGAGGTTAGTACGAAATTAAAAAAACTTACAAATGAATATAGAGTAGTAATTCCACTATAGATGCATGATCTGTTATTACTGCATGCTTGAAAGTGTTACAGACTCTCAATAATATTTTTAAAGCGAAACTGCTAATTTTCAGTGACCGCAACACTATTTTCTCTTCTTGATTTTCCTGTAAACATAATGCTTGTTTATTTTTCCATTAAACGAAACAGCATCAATATCTTAAATCTATCTAAATCATATATAAATATAATCTTTTACAGTACGGCTGAAGGATCCTTGCGAGTCTGAAGTTAGGCTCTGTGAACTTTAGCACTTCTGCACTCATAAAAAAATAAATTTTATAGGGTTTAAAAAAATAAATGCCTATAACAGTTATTTACAGCAATAACAATTATTATTTTCTCTATTATTTTTTTCATTATAACAGATGAGAGAAAAGGAGGCATTTTTTTTTAACAATAAGTTAAAAGAATTATTTTTTCCCAAATTCATTATAGGACTTTATTTTATTGAAATGAGAAAAATCTGTTTGAATTTAATAGATTTTTCCCTCAACGTCATATCTCTTAGCTACATAAGACTGATACTTCTAGCATCCTAGCTTCTAGATCAGGTGTGGCCAACCAGTCAATAGCCACAACGTCTCACGCGACGAAGCACTGCCGCGCTGATTTGTTATTCCATATAAATAAATGCGCGCTGCGGCCGCGCGTCATATGAAAAAGTAAAAAACGGTAATTTAAAAAACTAAAAAACCCGACTGCTTTTCTGAAAAATTCATGAAAAAACCCTAAAACAAGAAAGTTGTTGTACCCGATTTAATATTTACCGTAATTAAAGACACAATAGTGTAGCGAGATCTATGTCGTCACAAATTAAGTAATCCTGCATCGCGCAAGTAAGATTCGCGGCGCGATTGGAACATATAGAACAAACCCGAAATCATCTATCGGGCAATAGCCCACCAGACATAACACCTGTCTGGTCGGAGGATCCTCCCTTTTCAACCGAGGTACGTGGGACTTTACTCTCTGTCCCAAATACCCCCAAACTGGTGACCCCCGACCAAGAAAGTCAGCGCAGCCTTCGTGCAGCTACCACATCGTGACGTCATCATCACTTCCTCGAGCTTTCGAGCAGCGAGCCATACAGCCAGCACCCACGGCTATATGGGTATCCTGACCACCAGCATGCCTACTTGGTCATACCTGGTCATCACCCTCAGCCTCATCAGCGACCTTGGCTAGGCACTTGCACCTTCGGCCAGTCATATGAAGAGCTTTCTCCTGGTCGACGACAGCAGTCAAGCCCTACGTCGCACAGCACCGCTCCGACTCACTGGAGCCAGCCGCACTACTCCGACTCACTGGAGCCTGCAGCATCGTATCCCGACTCACTGGGATAGCACCGCCCCGACTCACTGGGGCATCACCGCAGACAGTTCCGACTCACCGAGAACTATGCGGAATCCGGTTCCGACTCACTGGAACCAACCTCCATTGGCCTGGCACGCATCACACGACGCATCAAGAAGCATCAAGAACCATCGATCTCCGATCTCCGGAGGGGAGTGATGTAGCGAGATCTATGTCGTCACAAATTAAGTAATCCTGCATCGCGCAAGTAAGATTCGCGGCGCGATTGGAACATATAGAACAAACCCGAAATCATCTATCGGGCAATAGCCCACCAGACATAACACCCGTCTGGTCGGAGGATCCTCCCTTTTCAACCGAGGTACGTGGGACTTTACTCTCTGTCCCAAATACCCCCAAAATAGAAAGACAATAGGTGTGCGGACACCGGTGTCCTCTTGGAGTTTTATAGTTTAAATACAAGATAAAATTTAGCAGTCTGGACCCATTCTAGAAATGGAGGCTTAGTGAATTGAGAGCATATACCTATATTACATTGCAGATTACTCCAATCCACTGACTAAACGGCTGACTTTCTAGAATGGGTCCCGACTACTACAATTTATCTTGCATCGAAGCAGCGCGATGGCAAAGCTGCGGCTGCGCTACCGTCGGGCGGCACTTTGCAGCTAATTTGAAGGTGCCTTTAATCCAGTCGATCTTGGTAAGTATGTTTAATTTTAGCCCAAAAGAACTATGTACCTAGTGATGCGGCAGATAACTAGCTATTATATTATTCGCCACTACGTTCTATTACCTGGGCGCTCCGTAATTTATTTGTCGAGAAATCAATCAAACCTATTTGTGGCAACATGCTCAAATTTTTCGCTAATTCTTTCAATTCTTATTATGAAGTCGATTTTGTATCTGATAGATCTCGTAGATTCTAGCCAGTAAACAGTAGGTCGTGGGTAGAACCAAGTTGGCCATCCCTGTTCTAGATAAATTACTGTGGCCAAATTAATGCCATGGCTGTTATTATTACAATCACTAAATCAAAGTTACCTCCAAGGCTATCCTAATATTATTAGTAGCCATAGAACACAGGATCCTAGTACAATCACTGTATATCATCTTATCCATGAGGCAGTTGGAGTATTTCTCACATATCACAGTGTAGGCCTTCCATTGTTCCGCCATAGTTTTTACATCCAGGCTCTCAACTATTTCAGCTATCTTTAAGTTGATGTCTAGAACTGGAAAAGTGAAATAGGAAAAGTGAGTTTTTGAGATGGAAGGATAAGCTGAACCTTTAATAAAGTATTGTTCCTATAAGAAGAGTCTTTTAGTAGAAGAGCAGTGGACAGAATGTTTATAACAAAACCACTTTCGGAATCGGAGTTTTTATATGTGGTTTATCAGAAACTGGAATTGAAGCAATTTGAAAGCAAAGAGAATGTGTTGCTACTTTTCAACTCACCTTCAATGAGGACATCCTGTTCTTCTCTTTCAGTTACATCAAAAATGAAATGTTTTTCTAAAACCATTAAGTATGTCAACTGAAGTTCATGGCAGGTCCTGAATAGATCTTTTAATTGTTGCGCTACATAGTTTAAACGGCTTCCATAGAGTGATTCACTGAAAAAGTCAAGTTTAATTTTATTTTTTGTTTCTTTTTTTCACACCAAAAACTGGTAAACTAGTAGTGGCTAATAGTTTGTGGTCACCACCACAAACTAGTGGTACACAAATGGTAGATAACATCCTTTGATGTATGGTACCAAACCTTTTAGAGGGATTCTCTTTAATATTTTACTCCTGTTAACATCAAGTTTAACTGCTTTCTAGAAGCTAGCTGAAGGAGTGCTGACTTGAAATAGCTAATTTTTTTTTCATATCTTTATTTTTATCTATAGAGCTTTTTTGCTAGTGTGAATAAGTGTTTTATCATTGTAGTAGGTGTAGGTCGTCTTCTTAGACATATATAAAAATGAATAGCTATTAGTTAGTCTCGCTAAAATTCGAGAACAGCTGGACTGATTTGCCCAATTTTAGTATTGAAATATTTGTGATACTCCAGGGAAGGTTTAAACGGTGAGAAAATATAGACAAAAATTACAGTCAGTTTAAAAAAAAAAAAAAAATATAACTGCTTTGAAAAACTAACCTTCTGGTTTAGTATTTAGTTTTTCAGAGCAAACTGAACCATATTTATTTTAAGGGCTATTTTAAATTCTAAGTAAAAAAAAAATAAAAAACTATTAAAGTGTTCAATATGTTAATGTCATCTCATCAAAATTAGATATGTATATGAAATAGCACAATTACATCTAAAATGAGGGAAGTTTCGTAGATTATTTAAAAGAATGCTGTATCATGGCCACCAAAAAGGGCAACTGAAGGACCACTATGGATTTTTGTTTGTAAAAGTCTGACAGTCTGCTCTAAGCAAAGCAGAAAAAAAACACCTATATGATTAGACATTTCTCCTCTGCGGTAGTTGTAAACTCAGATACACGACACATCAAGACATGGAAACACTATATAAACTTTGGATTGTCTTTAATATATAAATAAGCTATGAATAGTAATCATAGAAGATGATGTTGTGAAATGAACAAGGTCACACTTACCTGTCTTTACAGTGTACAAACACTAACATAATAATGCGGCCAGTAACAGTTGGAAATGTTTTAATAGTACCACATGCCAATACCACTGTTTCTATGACATTTTTTATTAAATCTGATAGTAACTGTAGAAGACACACTGCGTCATTCATGTATTCCTTTAGTTTATTCTGCTTTAGACTTGTTTCAGCCAGTAGGTCTGTTATGAGGTCTAAACTCTGGAATGTGATTTTTGTTTTTGGCACAGTTTTAAAATTTACAAAGAATTTAAGCATTCTGTTTAAAAAAAAATGTTGAAAATAAATTATTTACCTGAGAAATACAAGTACTGCAGTCATTTAGGAGAGTTGAGAAGTAAACACAAAAAGTAGACTTTTTTATTTCGTTTTTTATACCTGAAAATGCTGACTTTGTGTTCAATACCAAAGACTCGTATGTTACAGTATCCATCTAATAGCTTTTATAAGAAAATAAATTGTTGAACAAGATAGAAATAGAAGAGTTCGGAGTAATCTAAGTTATAAAAAAATAAATAAAAGGATACAGTGACAGGATCCGTAGGGCTATTGCAAAACATATCGGTGCTTTCCGACAGAAAATCGGAACTCTGCGAATCATCCATGTTGAATCAAGAAAGTGTTTATATGCAGAAGACATTTAAATCATTAAAACAGCTAAGAACTGTTAGGAACCAACCAAGATAAAGTAAAAGTACAGCAAAACAAACAATCAATCACCGTCACTAACAAAGAGAATATAAGCACTACGTTTAAGAGACGGGACTCCCATACAAAAAAATGGCTCAGTAAGGCGTTTGCGCTACGCTTCAATACCAACTTTGACATACATAACCAAAGACTTGACGAATGAGGGCTGCCAACATAACAACCGAAATAGTGGTGTTACTAGGTGCTCATGGTAATTTTTTATCGATAGTCGATACCTATATATATATATATAAAAATTTGGTTCCTTTTTTTGGTCTATTTACGCCAACGTTATTCACCAGTTAAACTAGGAATAAGTGGAATATTTCAAATGAAAAAATTAAACCAAGTATAACCTGCGAATTTACGTTGGCGCATTTGCGTTAACGTAAGTTCGCAGGTAAATTTTTAGGTTCCAAAGGTGGAGGTGGGTGGTGTGGGTAAATGAAACGCCTTTGTAAGGATTTTAATAATAACAGTTTATTCTTTAATAATGTTAAAGAAATACAGTACCTATAACCTATTCGCCTATTCTATATAATGCATAAACCTTAAAAAGTATTATTTTGCTAGTTAGTGAGTTATTAAGGGCAATAGTGGGTCTAAAATCTCTCGATATCTGCGCCAAATCTCCCTACGAATAGAAGTACGGAGTCTGACGAAGCTTTTCTATAAAAAAAAAACTTTTTAAGATTTAAGCATAACCTTTGTTGTTCGAAAAGTATGACAGTTCTATTTGAATAAAACTAAATAAAATTTGAAACAAAATTAAACCTGTCTGTAAATAAGATTAAATATAAAAGTATCGATATATCGATAAAAATTCCACTACACAGCACTATTGATAGCTTATTTTCTAGATTTTCGACCGATTATTATCAGAAATTTGTATTTATCACCAGATCTTTTTCTGTAACTGAAAATGAATGTTTATTTAGGCTTACCTCTCATCATTTAATGGATATTTGGCCATAAATATTCGCTGTTGACCATCCGAGCGGCCGGCTTTTAGACCACATATTTCACAAGTTTTTTAATGCATTTTTACATATTAATTCACACGGGTACACGTATAAATACCAATAATAGATAAAAGTAACAATAAATAATACAAATTTCCGCTTGAAATTCACGAAACAGTTGTAAAACACAAAAATCAAATTTTGTTTTCATTCACTTCTTGACAAGCAAAGAATGAATATGGCGGGCTTAAAGCTGCGACAGAGTCGAATAGATGTTAGAGCAAGACAGCGACAGCCACCATTTTGGCCGCCATCTTAATTAGCGCAAACGCCATACATTTGAGATAGTTCATTTTTTTCTTAGGGAGTTGCACCAGACTGGTCACTAACCAAACATCGTCCCTCTCCCGCTCAAAAAAAACGTCACTGTCAACTGTCAAGTCAAGTCAACTGACACCTTAGAGAATAGAATATATAGAGACGCCCTTAATATTCAATACATTCCTTGTTCATACAAATATCTATTAAATCGAGGTAGATATAAAAAACTACATTTTGTCTCTTTTCGTTTCGTTTGAAGAAAGAGATGTCATGCTGTTTGTTTTTCTCTCTCTGGCAATATTTTTACATTTCCGTCAACGTACCTACGTTGCGTGCCATCCGCCATCTTTAGTGCCCGTGGTTTTGTAGTACGTCAGGTGTCAAGTAAACAACAACATTGGATTTGGATTGCAATTCTTAGGACTAAAAAAGCTCTCAACTAAGTTGTTTTGTGCTGTGAGTGTCAAGGGACACAAATTGAATATGCCTTCGTGTTCAATAATTCAGTGTGGTGCAAGGAAAAACACCAATCAACCTCATTTAACCATGCATAGGTTAGTAGCCGTATTTTATGAAAAACTTTATCATACTGTTATTTTTTCCGTATAAGTGTCCTTGATTTATTTATATATTGAAAGTTCCTAAAAGTACAGTCCCAGCCGTAAATTCATTACCAGTTTTATAAGTCTATCGCATCAAAGCAAGTCGCACTTACGACCTTTTACTATAACAAACATTTTTCACACATTCACAATCTCGTATATCGCACTCTTTCATCACTATCTAGTCAGAAAGAGTAAGATATAATTACTATTAATTAGTTTGTCACGTGGTAGCCTATAGAGATAGGTATATTTCATTTCAATCACAACGGTATGTCTCTCTCTAGCTTAGCGGTTAACATACAGGTAATTGTAACTTGCACAGAGAAGCCTGGTTTCGAACCCCAGCCAATATACTCTTTTTGTGTTTTCATTGCGAATCCTAAGTAATATTATCCTTATAATGTATTAGTCTATGATATTATCTACGATATAAGTTAGACTCAAGCGAGATGTTTCCATAATTATCATATAACTTGTAATTTGTAAAAAAAGAAAAAGTTGAGGGTGAATGTGAAACAAAATAAACTTTCTAGATTGAATAAGTAATTACGATGTTGTTAGTAGGCGAACTTGGTAAAGAGTGCTTGTGTTATTGCGATTAGTGTGTTGTTTGACTATCTGATTCGAGATGCAAGCAAATATTACTATTGATGCCAGGGCAAATATTGTCGCTTTGCATAGAAATGGGCTTAATATTTCTCAAATTTCAACTGAAACCGGCTTAAGTGTAAGTTATTTTTAAAGATAAATTGGATAAAAAGATTACAAGTGTGTATTAATTTTTTCACTAGTTGCAAGTGTGTAATATTTTTTTTTTTTTTTTTGTTTTAGATAAATACTGTGAGACTTTGGGTTAAGAGATTTGAGGAAGAAGGTAGTTTCAAGAGTCGTGTGAGAAGTGGAAGGCCGCCGCTTATGAATCCGACTCAACGACGTGTCATGGTGGAAGAATATGAAAGAAATGGTTTCATTCCAACTAAAATGTTTGCAGATCAATTTGATACTTCATTGCGTACTGTTCGTCGTGCACTCCATGCTGAAGGTTTACATCATAGGAAACCTGCTAAAAAACCATTTTTGACTCAAAAACACAAGGAAGAACGACTACGTTTTGCTCGGGAGTATTTAGATTTCAACTGGGAGACAACTATATTTTCTGATGAGAAGACATTCAAATCTTGCCAAAAAGGAAGACTTCATTTATGGCGAAAAGATAATACTCGATGGTGTGAGAAAAATATTCTCCCGAATACTGAATCAGGTAGAATAAGTGTCAATATGTGGGGGTGGATTAGTGCTCAAGGGCCGGGCGAGTTGGAATTCATACCTACGCGTGCCAATAGCTATAATTACGTGGATGTTTTAAATGACATAATGTTACCTACTGTGCGTAATGTTTATCCCTCGGAAGACTTTAGCGAAATTAATTTCGTTCATGATAATTGTCCAATACATCGTGCCAGTGTTGTCAAAGAGTGGTTTAGTCAGCATGGTGATATTAAATTAATACCATGGCCAGCACGCTCCCCTGATCTTAACCCCATTGAAAATATATGGGGTTTAATGGTTCAAAGATGGGAAGCACGAGATGAGAGAACTCCTGAACAGCTTAAATCCCATTGCAACCAATTATGGGAGAATTTACGTGGCACAGATATATGTTCAAACATTGTCGCATCCATGCGTCGACGTCTGCTTAGCTGCATTGACAATAATGGAGGTCATACCAAATATTGAATGACAGGCTGTTTCAGATCTGCTTGTCATAATAAAGTATACGTAAGTTAGTTTATGTTTGTAAGTTTGAGGTTAAGCTTCAATCTTCTTTTCTCTATGAGAAAATGAAAAATTAAGCTATTATCTCATTAAAGTTAAAGGATATGAACAATTTTTTTTGGCTAAACTTTCCTTTATGGGCCGTCGAGTTGGAAGTTAATTTTTTTTTGTAGATAGTACTCATAAACCTTTGATTATATACCTGTCTAGATGCTACATTGACCGTACAAAACGGCCACAATAAAGTCTACCATATTTGGTAGACTCGCTTCTCCCTTACGTCAGTAAACGTAGTGCTTATATTCTCTTTGTACGTCAGTGTCATTCTAAAGACCTAAGGATAACGTGCTCGCGAGAAATAATTAATTATGCCGGTTTGTGCTGTCAGACTGTGTCGCAATCATGTGGGAAACCTGTATAATAACAGCAAGATCAGTTTTCATCGGTAAGTATTATTATTTTACCACTATTATTCTTAAAATCGCGATTTTTTTAATTCGTTTTTTTGATGTTTAATCTGATTAGCCAGTGTTGTCAGTTTATTACTAGGGAGATTTGCCGAAAATATGGGAGACAAAATACAAATATCATTACATCATCTTTCGATCAAGAGAACATTATTATTTTAAAAATAACATTATTTGGTTGTTCAGTAAATGATAACTTATCTATACCTACAAAATAAATGAAACCCATGAAGCCCTAAATAGTATTTTTGTTAATTACTTTCTAATATTGTTTGGTTCAGTTTTCCTACGGATCCAATACTTGCAAATCGCTGGAAATATATAATACTGCGGACTCGAAATGATGACCCGTGGAAACCTCACAAGACTTCAGTCGTGTGTTCGGAACATTTTTCTGATGATGATTTATACGTTATAAAAAAGGGTTTACGACGGCTAAAGAATGAGTTCTTGCCGGTTCTTCTCCATAGGAAACGACCAATTGGAACCATGCGTTAGCTTCTGACGTTTTATAAGTGCCCATGTGAAATAAATGCTTTTAAGTTTGAATTACTTAGGTGATTGCATCAGGAAGGAGGATATCCGCAGGAGAACCAAGGTCGCCAACATGGCCGAAGAATCCCCGAACTAAAGTGGCAGTGGGCAGACCAAATTTCGATGGGGCCGAACAGACAGAGGCGCCCGCGAACAGGAAAACGCAGTGTTGGAAGGCCTCCCACAAAGTGAATCAATGGCCTGGTGAGTGTCGCGGGAATGCGGTGGATGCGAGATGCACAGGACCGCTCATCGTGGTGACACTTGGTGGAGGCCTATGTTCTACAGTGAACGTCCTGCGGCTGAAATGATGATGACAAAAATAAATAGTACACTAATCCAGGCACTAGTTTTCTGGCGTTTTCGGTGCAGCCGTGAAGCCCTTATTCCTGCTATATTTTCACAACGGAAACGTTTTTTTTTTTGTTTTGTGTAATTACTTATGTAACTGGAGTATTGTGTATATTTAAGTCTGTGCTACATAAATATATTTTATTTTCTTCTTTAATCTACAAAATAAGTATTTCATTAAACCGAAGGAAAAAGGAAAGTTAATAATTTGGAGTAGGCATCCCTAAACACGCACACCCTGACAGTTTGACGACAATAAGTACACGAGCGGTACTCACACATATCAAGCAATTGGAGACATTTTCAGCGCGTCGTTTGTTCAGAATGCTCTATCTAGACAGGTATATAATCAAAGTCATAAACATAAGGCTTTTCACAAATTTTTAAGTTGCGGAGACTCACGGTTTACAAGATATAAATATTTAAAATTTACATACAAATTGAAAAATAACACGCTACTTAGGTTGGATAAATTGTCATGGTAGATGTCAAATTTGACGTTTGACGTTCCCTTCTCATTCCGAATTGCATCAAAAGTGATTTTAACGCGAATCCAACCAACGCGCAACGTCACAATTATTGCTCAATAGCTCTTATATTTTGTGACTATTAAATTTGGTCGGATTCGCGATACAATCGCTTTTGAAGTAATTCGGAACACGGGGTCCTCCGTTGACGGTGAAGGTGTGTTTCATTCAATTTTGTCACTTGTCTTTAATATAATAAAGTTTCACATAGTAAATTTTGTATGTTAAAAAAACAGCGAGCGTTCGGAATTTTAGGGCACCCCGACTCGGATAGATTTAGGTTAGAAGGAGGTGGCGGGGTCGTAGAGAGCGAGCGAAGCGAGCGGACACAGACCCCGCCACCTCCTTCGAGGTTATTTTTTTTTTAAATCACCAGAAGCAGGAGGGCCGGGGAGCGGATCTCCGTCGAGCTATCTTAGCAAGTGGAGTAGTGTTGCGAAAAATATCCTAACCTCAAAATGTTAAACATAAATATCTCCATAACCATGGGGTTCCGCGGAGTGGGGATGGAATAGGGGGTAGGCCTCTTCTACCCTCGCCCTCCCTGCACCATAAATCTATGGAAATTAGACTACAATTTGATCGAAATAGTGTTTTAACCTAACCTCAAAACATTAACCATAGATATCTCCATAACCATGGCGCTCCGCGGGTTGGGAATGATATAGGGGGGTAGTCCTCCCTCTCCCTCCCTCCCCCGCCCCTCCCCGACCCTTAAATCGACGGCCCATAAAGGAAAGTTTTACCTTTTATTTTCATAGCAACAAACTTGATAAATTTACGTTTCTTAACTTATTTATTTACTCAAGCCCCAAGCAAACGCCGGCGTTCGCACACCACACCTATAATTGTCTTTCTATTTTGTCTCTAAATACGGTATTCAAAAGATTACTTTATTGAAATAAATATTTTTGAAATTACCTACTATTATTTTATTTTTACCTGAAATAATTTTCCTTTAAATTAAAAAAAAGGATAATCAATTACTTTTTGTAATTTTTGGTTCAATCAATATACTGTAGTGATCTACATAATTATAAAAGTTATATTTACTAAACTAAATAATTGTAAAAACAAAACGAAATTGATTTATTTAAATTAGTACTAACAACTAGTATTATATAGAATCAAGAATCATAATAAACAACCACTGTCCTAACATTCAACAAACAAACTTATTGAGACAAATTAGTGTAAGTAGTTAATTAGTTAACAGTTGTCCGGCCGTAGCTATACGATACATCTATCGTGCGGCGGCCGGCGGGTCCGCTACGTCACACGAACTGCGCGCGAGAGCGAGACAGCGCTATCATAGTGTTGCGCTCGCGCACGCGCATCGTTCCGCGCGGCACGTCAGCATGACCGGCAGTACGTTTTGCCGAGCCTACCGCCAACGTATGTTTTCATATATTTCGCCACCCGTAATTTATACTGTATGTTTGATGGCTTTTGCCTATCTACTTTAATATATAT
Source organism: Leucania comma (assembly GCA_958295575.1). Lineage (NCBI taxonomy): Eukaryota > Metazoa > Arthropoda > Insecta > Lepidoptera > Noctuidae > Leucania > Leucania comma. Next base: position 9,865,183 of record OY282480.1, on the reverse strand, counting down.
CTACCACTCCTTCTATTTCTTCTCAGGCACACGATTGCAAGGCGTACGGTTCTTCACTTAGCCATGTGAGCTGTTGAACGGAAGTTAAAATTTTAGCTTTAGTTTTGGATTGACTTATTACGAACACTAATTTGAAGAAAACAAAACTATATTGTTATCTTTGTCTAGTATGGACCTCACACAATCACCTTCTCGTATATATACTGTATGACGAATTAATGTTGGCTTTGAATTCACTCACACATGAATGTATACACGCAGCTGTGCACGCGAATATGATCATTGCCGTGTTCATCGACTTTTGACCCTAGACTGTACATACAAATTATTTCTGATCTAAATCTCTATTTGCTAAATTCATAACATGTTTTGTTTACAATATTGACAATTTAAAATAGTGATGTATTTTATCTAATAAGCTATCGATAAAGAACTATTATTTTTTTAGTTTATGTTTAGGGTCCAGTAAAATATGTTGAAGAGACGATTCTGAAAATAAAACTCTAACAGAAATTAAAATAGCGAGACCTAGTACTTACCAAAACAATACAGTGTCATTCGTCAGTAGGTGGTGGTTATTTAGTTCAGTCTTTGATTTGTTTCATTCCTACCTACCTACATCCAACTGAAATAATTTTGCATGTTTTTTATTTGCTCAGGTTCCCTAAAAGTGAAGTGCTGCGCCAGAAGTGGCTTGAAGTCATTGGGATGGAAAATATCAAAACTGGAATTAAAGCACTGTGTGTCTGTTCATTACACTTTACAGAATCATCAAAAAAACCAAAAATGAAAGAATAAAAACAATTAATTAATTTCATATTTTTTTAATTTTCCTAACGATTTTATTCTTCCTTATGGTTCATCAAATACTTTACTATTGTCGTTTACTTAAATTTAACTTTATTAAATATCTGTAAACAATTTTATTTATATTTATTAATTTATATATCCTTTATTGTACACCGCATAAACAACAAATATAGGACATGTTATTATAAATAAGGGTACAATGGGCGGTCTTATCGCACAGGGCAATTTCTTACAGACAACCTTTGGATGGACTGAGTGAAAGGAAATAGATTTAGGGTTGTCAGTGTACAAACATCAGAAATAATACTAATAAGACATAATAATCCGAATACATACATACAATACCAAATAATATACTAATAAATATCAAAAATATATAATTGAGTTAGGAGAAGAAAAATCAAAGTGTAAGGTAATGTTCCTTCACCAATTTTTTAAACGTTGGAAGCGTTTGAGCACGCCTCACTTCAATAGGCAACGCATTCCACAAACGTGCAGCTTGAATCGTGAATGATTTGTCAACGAAGGAAGTGGAATGCGCGCGAATACTTAATTTTAGATTTTCCGATGATCTCAAGGACCTACTATGTGTGTCACTAAGGAACTGAAAGCGTTCTTTAAGATAAACCGGGGTACAAGGATTAAATAAAGGGTGTCCAGCGGGATTTTTTTTATTTGAAAGTTAAATAACTAATATAAGAATGAGTGTAGATCTTTTATTTTATTTTTAAAATGTAACCAAGGTATGCGGATTTTAATTTTTTTAAATAATATCTTCCAAATGTCGTCCATTTCTTGTAATGCACTCTTCTAAGCGAACCTTCATATTGGCAAGTACGCGCGAACAAAGCTCTGGGGGAATAGTAGCGATTTCACGCCGGATATTTTCTTGAAGGGCAGTTATTGTACGGGGGTTATTGCAGTACACTTTAGATTTGAGGTAACCCCACATGAAAAAATCACATGGCGTTAAATCCGGCGATCGAGGTGGCCAGGTTATGTCTCCGTACTTGCTTATTAATTTTCCGGGGAAAATTTCCCTTAGCCTCAACATTGAGATCCTGGCAGTGTGTGGAGTTGCCCCATCCTGTTGAAAATGGGTTGTATTCGTGCGTCCGTTAAACATTTACAATTGCGGTACCAAAAACTCGTCAAGCATACGGCAGTATACCTTAGAAGTGACAGTTTCATTCTCACTAAAAAAATATGGACCGATTATTCCATGTTCAGAAATAGCGCACCATACTGTCGTTTTAGGGCATTGCAAACTCTTTTGATGCCATTCCTTTGGATTGTTGGCGTTCCAGAAACGCATATTTTGTTTGTTTACATAGCCCCCGATGTGGAAATGGGCTTGGTCGCTAAATAATATGTTTCCAAGTGTTCTGGGAGTCCGAAAACGTCCAACATCGTTCGGGCGTATGTTTCTCTTAAAACATAATCACTTTCATTTAGTTTTTGGACGATTTGCATTTTATAAGGATGAAGTTTTAATTTCTTTTTCAAAATCACATGGACAGTTGACTTTTTGATGCCTGTAGAAGCCGCAATCTTTCTCACTGATTTTCTGGGATTTCTGATAATTTCTTGTTGCACCTGTGCCACACGTTCTGGCGTTGCTACTGATGTAGACGGTCCCGTTGACGACCTATGAACTACTGTCCCTTCTTGTCGAAATCTTTGTACCCATGACCATATAAGCTGTGTGCTCGGACCATTGTTTAATCGTCGAATATCGAAGTGGGAACAGAAAGCGCGACGCGCTTGAACTAACGATTCACCACACTTTAAATATTGCTCAACTGCAAATGCACGGTGTGCTCCCGACCAATGACTCATATTTACCAACAAATCCGCAAAGGTATCGCAACCAATTCTACCCCTCCTGCGCCTCTAGCCCCACCAATACATAAATAACGATAACTTAAAGTTGAAAAGTTTCCGCTGGACACCCTTTAGCACATTATATAGCAAAGAAAGGATATGGGCGTTCCGGCGAAGGCGAATAGGAAGACATTTGAGCTTAGTACGAAATTCAGAAACGTGGTCATACTTGCGTAAGCCAAATATGAACCTGATACAGAGGTTTTGAAGTCGCTCAAGCTTATCCAAATTGGTCATGGGTGAGATCAAGATAGCTGGCAGCAGCATAGTCCAAGATTGGAAGAAGAAGAGATTGTGCTAACGCAATTTTAGTACTGATGGGAAGAAAACAAATCCATCATAACTCTCTGAAATATTTCTGATGATGCATTTATACCAAAAGGCAATCTTAAATATTTATATCTACCAAAGGGTGTTTGAAAGGTACATAAATCAGAACTATATTCATCTAATCTTAACATCCAGAATCCTGAAAAAGCATCTAAATGAGAGAAACATTCAGCTCCAACTAACTGAGATCTTATCTCATCAATTGACTTAAGTGGATAGATTTCCCTTATAATATTCTTATTTAAATTTCTAGGATCTAAACAAATTCTCAACTGACCTGAATTCTTGACAGTAATTACTATGCTATTCACCCATTCTGTAGGCTTAGTGACTTTCTCAATCACCTGCATTCTTTCCATGCGATCCAACTCTTCGCGAAGTTTATCGAGCAACGCAAATGGTACTCTCCTGGGAGGATCCACACATGGCACTGCATCAGGTTTGAGTTTCAGGTGACAGACAGGAGGCAGACATCCAAGACCCTGGAATACATCATTGTATTGTGTAAGAATTTGTTGACAAAAATTTTGTTTTGACACTGAAAAAACTCTTTTAATTATACCTAATTTCTCACAAGTGGGAAGACCTAGGACATTTGGACAAACTAAATCTGCGACTATAAATACTATATTTTCTATAATAGTACTGTTATTCAAGGTTAAGCTGCATCTGACATTGACTTTACCAATTATGGGTATTGACTTGCCACCAAATCCAGTGACATTTATCTGACATTTGACAAGTGTCATTTGAGAATGACGTTTTAAACAAAGAAAAGTTTGTTTTGACATTATGTTAAGATCAGCTCCTGAATCAATGATACAACTAATTTGTGTATGACCTACTAAAATGTTTATGTTCCATGACTGATTAGAATAGTATTTGTTTTGTGTTGTATCTACTGTGTTGACTTGTTGACTTTGTGGTGATGTGATTGACGTACTTGTTCTAAGTGTAACAAATGACTTTTGATGAAATGGTTTTGTTATGATAGTGAGTGATTCCTCAGACATGTGTCTATGTTCATCATTGAGATATGAACTTTGACTTTGACTATATTTATTTGACTTCTTTGACTTGACACTGAATCTCTCAGACTGGTGATTGCATTCATCACCGAGGCTATTTTTAGACCTCTCAGATATTACATTTTCACCACTTTCATCATTGAGACATGACTTATAATATTTTTTATGACAATGTGAGTCTACATGAGATCTCTCAGATATGACACCATTCTCATCATCGGAATCATTCCTAGACTGTGACTGGCCATTATATGACCATCCTGACTGTGATTGTCGGTGTAGGTGTATAGTGTGTGACGGTGTGCCTATTGACTCGACATGTTTATGTGACTTTAAATGACAGTTGGATTGACTTGACTTATGACTTATAATTCCAACAAAATTATCTTGACTATTTTTATGACTAAATGACACCAAGCGACTGACTTTTTTATTTGTAAAACAATACTTAGCAAAATGACCAAAAGATTTACATGACCTGCATTTAACTCCTTGCGCTGGGCACTTGTAGCGGTGAGACTGCCCACAGCGGCTACACGTCCTCGAGCGCTTTTCAGGGTTGGGAGACTGTTTTCCTTTGTTGGGTGACTTCCCTGCGCCAGATCCCTGCTGACCGACTGGTGAAGCTCGCTGTCGACGTTCCCCTCGACTACGGCTCCTCCGACGTAGATGCATGACATTTTCCGTATTTTCCTTTGTAGAACCATTGAGCATCTTTTCTGCATCCTGCTGAGCAACGATGAGTGTCCTTGCTAGTTCTCGCATCCTCTGGTATGTCAGATCAGGTTCCTGCAGCAATCTCTGACGGACATGTGCTAAATCTAGATTTAGATTTGCGATAAAAATATCCCTGATGAGTGATTCCCTGAGCGTTCCAAATTCGCATTCTTGACTTTTATTTTCTAGATCTGCCAGGAATCCCTCGATGGACTCGGATTTCTGTTGTCTCCTTGTGAAGAAACTATAACGGCACATGGTCAAGTTTCTCCTAGGCTCAAAATAATGGTCGAATTTTTCTTTGACATCCAGTATCGTGGTCTCTTCTAATTTGAGGTTAAAAGTGTTAAATATATTTAAACCGTTCTCACCAATGAGATGGAGTAAAATGGCGATCTTGCGTTTTTCACCTGCCCTGTCCAGACCTGTGGCTAACAAATACAGCTCAAATTGCTGCCACCAGCGTTTCCATGCTTCCGCATTGTTGTTTGTTGAATCTGAGGTGATTTTCAAGGCTTTAATCGCATTGTTCAGACTTTGTTCAAAATGGCTACCGCTTTTGACTGTTGATGAGTGGTCCATTTTTTTCGCGATTTTCTTCGTGTTTTTGGATTCTTCACTTCTGACACCATGTAATGTTTATATTGAAACACTTGATATAGTGAATACTAGATTTATTAGACTTAGAACATGTACATAATATTAAGATTAATCAGACACTGCTTAGGCGGCCACACCTATATCGACAATGACCGATATATCTCACTAGGGTTGTGACCATTAGTTTTACTAACTAGTGATGTGATATTACAACAGACGTCTCATGGAGCCCGCTGAAGCAAACAGCTTACGACTTACTTCCTGGATTTGTTTTGTCCAGGAGAGAGTGCGGTCAATATAAATTCCCAAGTTCTTCACAGTGTGACTTAAAGGAATTATGGTATTATTGAAGAAAATCTGGGGAAGTTTCGACCAATCTATTTTAGACACAGTCTGGGAGCTACCAACAATAATCACTTGTGTCTTAGTTGGATTGATCTACAACCCAAACTCAGTGCTCCAGTCACCTATTCGAGCCAGGTCTATGTTAACAGTATCAATGGCCTCAGATAACTTTCCGATATCCGATTTCCGACGATCTTGAGTATAAATTTGGAGATCATCAGCATACAGGTGGTAGAAAGAGGATAGTCGTTGAGTGATAGCATTTATAAAAAGTGCGAAGAGTAGAGGAGATAATACGCCACCCTGCGGCACACTGACAGAAGAGTCACTCCAAGACGAGAAAGATTCTTCAATACAAATACGCTGCCAGCGGCCAAACAGGTAAATATGAAACCAGTCAATTACCGATGGAGATATGTTAAAGGAGTACAAGATGCCGAGTAAAATATCGAAGTCAACCGTATTGAAAGCATTGCTAAAATCAAGTAGAGCAAGTACCGTCAACTTCCCCTCTTCCATACCTTGTCCCAACAATGTCCAATTCCAAAACCAATTCCCATGTTATAAATACAAAAAGTCCGGTATCGATATCGATACATTTTGGTTTTGATTATCCAAGTGCTTCCCTAGCAATGGCCGTCATCTTTAGTGCCTGACTATTAGTAGGTATGCACGCTTATTTTGTAGGTATTTCTGGTCCTTATTATTCTTAGATCTTTGTTTTGGATGCTAAGTCTTGTAAGCAATGGCCATCAATCCAATCACTATCACATCACACACAATCACATCACCAATCCATATGGAGTCTGGTGAAAGATTTTTTTATTGGTAGGATTTTTTCATACCTTTTATTTGACATATAGCTCTTTTGTTAGTAATCAAAGTAAAAATATAAGTCACACAGTAGGTATCACTTGCCATTGAATGGTCAGTAGCAGGTAACAACAGTAGTTAGCCAGTTTCAACAGCTGCGGCCCCGCTATGGCTTAGGTTAGGAATTTAGGATATAATATGTAGAAAGACTACTTAATCTTTGATATAATATATGTGTACTTTGATTATATACCTGTCTAGATAGAGCATTCTAAAGAAAGAAAGAAAGAAAAAAACATTCTGAACAAACGACGCGCTGAAAATGTCTCCAATTGCGTAATTTGTGTGAGTACCGCTCGTGTACTTATTGTTGTCAAACTGTCTAGGTGTGCGTGTTTAGGGATGCCTGTTCCAAATTATTAACTTTCCTTTTCTCCATGATTCATTATGATGAAAGTTTAACAAAATAGGTCCAATAAAATAATTATTTTGTAGATTAAAGAAAGAAAGAAAACACATTTATTTAGAACATTCTAATAATCCAGTAACATAAGTACATAAAACAAACAAATAAAAAGTATAAATTCCGATGTGTGAATATAGCAAGAATCTGTGACTCACGGCTACATCAAAAAGGCCCAATTCAGCAAAAATGCCAGACAAGTAGTGCCTGATTAGTGTATCATTCATCATCATTATTTTAACCGAAGGACCGCAACTGTTGAACATAGGCCTCCCCCAAGTTCCACCACAACTAACGGTCCTGTGCGTCTCGCATCCACCACATTCCCGTGACGCTCACCAAGTCATTGGTCCACCGTGTAGGAGGCCTTTCAACACTGAATTTGAATTGAGAACCTCCTACTTTTCTTGAAGTCGGTAAAATAGCCATACTGCACTTATTTATAGATTTAGATTAGATTTTTTCATTACCAATTTAATTAAAAACATCGTATCGTGCCTGGTACCGAATCACCGATCCCTTTTTTGTAAATATTATCATAAGTGAAATGTTCGGAACACACGACTGAAGCTTATAAGGTTTCTACTGGTCTTCATTTCGAGTACGCAGTATAATGTATCTCCAACAATGTACTAGTATTTTTTTTTTATGGTAGGTAAAATCATTTAATGACAAATCCCGCCCTTGCGTGGGGCGGGAAATAGTATCAGACTCTTACTGACTAAAAACCTACCCTTCCATTCATTGCCTTTGTCCCAGGGTCTGTGGTGACATTCTTACATAACCTTTGGCCCCAGTAGGCTTCGGCCCTGCTGGACCCATACAGTTTGCTGATAACTCCTTGAGGCGCGCGGGAACAGTGCGCGCCGTAGACGACTTGAGCTCGGACCGGTCTGTTACCGGACGGACGGACAGTGAGCTAGCCATTGCCCACCGTCCGCGAGCCCGCGCCTACGGTGGCCGGAAATAGGGATCGGAATCCCGGCAGCGGCGGCGGCGTGTGCGCCTTTGCCTAATGCGGTCGGCCTCCTCCTTTGCTAGCATTACTGCAAAAGGAGGCGACCGCCTGCCACTCCTTCTCGCTCCGGAGCATGGCTTGAACCAAGTCCCGGCGCGAGAGATCGCCGCCGATCGCCCCCACGAGGACACGGGCTATACTCTTCCCAAGCAGGGCACACCTCGACTGTGTGCTCTCCTCTGGGCGGTCCGCACAGTGGCAAGCCCCGGGCGTCGTCTCCGCACGAATCTTGTACAGGTACGGCCCGAACTTGCCGTGTTCGGTTAGCACCTGCGCCAAACGGAAGGTGACGACGCCGTGAGGCCTTTCCAGCCACGCCTCAAAGAGGGGCCTTACCGCCTCGTTCGTATGGGATCCGTAGGAAATCTAAGACCCACAATATTAGAAAGTAACTAACAAAAATACTACACATTGTGATCAATGGAAGAATATCCAGGAAAACCCTGCAGTATCATGGGTTCTTCTTCTTTCAGTATGACGTCAACCCCGTTATTACTAAAACCTGTGCTTTTTTTAAAAAGTTTTGTGCTCAGTCAGTTGACCCGCTCCCAGAAAAGAGTAACTGCTATACGTGGGCATATTAGGCGTATTAAACGGGATGACGAATCGTATTAAGCGTTAAGAAACGTATTAAACGTGATCGTATTAAGTGGGTTCTACTGTATTTAGTGCATGACGTCATAGGTTTCATATATTTTGTAGGTATAGATTTTAACTGATCAAATAAATATTGTAATTTTTAAAATCATAATGTCTTTTGATCGAAAGATGATGTAATGGTATTTGAATTTTGTCTCCCATAGTTTGGCCAAATCTCCCTAGTAATAAACTGACAACACTGGCAAATCAGACTAAACTTCAAAATAACGAATGAAAAAATCGTGTTTTTTTAAATAATAATGGTTTAATTACAAACCTTACCCATGAAAAGTGATCTTGGTGTTATTAAACGGTTGTTCCACATAATTGGGACAGTCTGATAGAACAAACCGGCATAATTAATTATTTTTCGTGAGCACGTCATCCTTACGTATTCAAAATGCTTTTCAAAATGACACTGACGCATGCAAAGAGGACGCATGGGAGAAGCGAGTCTACCATTTTTAGTAGACTTTATTTGCGCCGTTTTAGTACGGTCAATGTGGCATCTAGACAGGTATATAATCAAAGTATGTGTAGTAACTATCCTTTATCAGTCCGAGCAAATTTAAATCAATATGTTTGGACTTAAAAATTACCATTACGTTGAGACTTAACTTGAGGGTAGCTTGACTATCGTTTAATATGCTTAGGGTTTAACAGATGGCCCTAAAATCTTTGAATAGACTTTTCAAATGAATAGGTAGCCTCTTTCGCAATTTCTGTCATTACGACAAATCCCACTTCAGCAGTTGATAGTCCTACAGACTCGCTTTTCTGACATCCAGTTTATAGCTATCCTTATTTACTTCATATTCTTTGATGGTTGTCCAGCATATTTAAAGCAATAGCCCGAAAATGACTGGTCGAGCTTGCATGCTCCCGCAACCCAATCTGCGGCAACCAAGCCATGACATTCTTGGCGTATTTTTCGGATTATAAGATCAAGACTTCTTGTGCCCTTTATTATCGTACCGTTGTACTGCGTTGACATCCTCTCGCGCGTTTCTCGTACATACGGGTGTACGAGAGAGTTGAGTGCCCATCGCGCAATTGTACATACGGGTGTACGAGAGTGACTTGCACCGATTGGATATTTTTCTGTGACGTATATTTTCAAGTTGCAACCCGTTCTTTATTTGATTGAACAGAATAGTTCATTCGCTTTCTATTAAAATATTTTCCATTGGCAATATCGATACATGGAATGAAGAAGATTTAAAAAAATAAAGTGATCCGTCATTCAGCTTTAGTGTTGCCAACTTAGCACTTTCAGTGCTAGATTTGGCACTATTTTCACACGGTCAGCACTGAAATCTAACATACAGCACTTAGCACTGAATCTAGCACTAAATAGCAGTCAAGCGATAATTTCTGGTTACTACAGAATAAAACGTATTAGTATTGTAACTATTTTTCATTAACAAACGCAAGATTGCAAGAGATGTTTGTTCTGTTAATAAGTTAATACTTTCTTTGTCTTGCTTTTTGTTAGTTTGATAAATTTCAGTATGTGACTGTGTGTAACTAGAGAGGAAAAGTTCAGTGTGTTAGAAAAACTATGGAAATGGATATTCCTTTGAGGAAAAAGGGTAATTTAGTTTAAAATTACAGAAAGGAGTGGAAGAACGATCCGAAATACATACAAAACAAAATCTTAGAAATGTGTTCGAAAATAACTCGAAATTAATGTGTACACTTTGTAAAACGGAACTGAATACGAAAATATCTGAAATTACTGTACGGCAGTTCTAACTTTTGCTTGCGGCGCAACAACCCGCAGTCTTGTCATTGTTTATCTAAACCGGATATCTATGATCTAGACCCATTGTGCATAAAAGGCTTCGCAAACTTAAAAGCATTTTGTAATTACTTAAATTATCAAAAATGTTTTAGCACCACATTTTGGAAATCCATAGCAATCTAGCACTATTTGAGATGTTTTGTAGCACCCACTCGTAGTATAGAGTTGGCAACACTGTTCAGCTTTCTGTCACTTTTTGGAGCCATTGTTGCGTGTGGTTGCGTGCGGACGGAAATCATGTTTCCAATAATTAGAAAACGGTGAGTAATCTTTATAAGATTTATATAGAATTACTGAGAAATAAGTGTAGATTACGTTGCAAGTGTTTGTTTTTGGAAAAGTAATAAATATGCCAGTGAAAAAGTGACGAAACTTGTGAAGATGCGTATTTTTTTCCGTCATGGCCGTCGTGTTTCGACTTGTTTTAGTGCAAAATCTCGAAATGCTTTGAAATCTACATAAGTTGTTAGTTTATTTACCTATAAACATAATGAAGTTACTACAAAGTGATATAATTGCATATTGTTATCATAATCGTTGTTGAAAGAAAATAAACCGGTAAAAATGGTGCTAAATTCGTAAACATTGCATAAAGTACAGACTGCAAAAAAAGTTTTTCGATTATTTTTTTGTTGTGATTATTGAATATTCAGTATAACGTAAATATTGTCTTAGTGTTCATATCTGTGAAAGCCAATTTTTTTTTTTTTCTTCTTTTTTACGTTATTTCGCATTTACTTAGGCAGGGTATTATATTATACTTAGCGGGCATTTATGGGTTGAGTTGGGTGATCAAGACATTGTACAAGTACTAATGTTTTTCATTTTATTTTAAGATTACGTTCTCGAAGCGTCACCCCTGTTGGGGATGACCGGGACAGCCGTGGCAGCCCCGGGCCTAACCGGCTACCCTCGGCTCGTCGGGCCCAGTTATTGGACCTCATTAGGAAGGCCCCGGAACGGGAAATTTACGGTCCCTCACCACCACGGTGAGTGTCTTTTTCATAGCGTTACCTACAGTGTTTCTTTAGTTTCAGTGGTGTAATTTGTAATTGTTTCTTTTTAGGTCTCGAGCTGTCGTCGTCGACCAAACACCTGGGGGTTCTCTACGGTTGACCGATTCGACGGTGCCGATCGAGAATTCCCCAGGTGGAAGATTCCACATCAGCGAAGCAGGGCAGTCCAGGCCTAGCCTGGACTTGCCTATTGGGTAAGTTAATTTTCCTTCATAGTCCTCCTAGGCTATCACGGTGCCATGGGTGTACGACATTGCATTTATTTGTATTATCTTTATCTAGGGCTGATGAGGCAGAGCTCCTGGATGATTTAGACTTGGACGACGACGAAATCATGGAGCTCCAGTCTAAACATCCCGGGTTCATCCAGCAGAGGTTGAGGAGGCTGCGAGGTGGCGACGCACCGGGGCCATCGAAGGTGCCAACTAAAGCCAGCGCCAGCAACACGGTTGCTCTGGCTTCTCTTGTCTCTAGTGCCATGTCTGAGGCAAGCGTTTCCTCCGAAATTGATGTTCGTCCATCAACTTCGAGGGAAAAATTGCCTTCACGGACGGTAGCTAGAGATTATGGTAGTGACCCCGACAGCGATATCGAGGACGTATACGATGTCTCGGCCATACCAGTTGTCAGGAATGGAATTCCTGACTCCGAGGAGCTTGAGGAACCGGTAGAGGCTTTGATAAACGAGGTCGATACGGGGATGGATAACGCTATCGATACTCTTTTGGGTGATTCGAGTAGTTTCAAGTGGGAAGAAGACTTTGGATCATTCAGGGCTGTTCGTGAGAATTTCTCAGGTCCTACCCCTGGGTCAGTCAAAGACTACGATTCACCCTATGATGTCTTTACCGATATTTGGGACGAGGAAATCATAGGGTTGATAGTCACGGAAACTAACCGATATGCCCATCAGGTTATCGATGCTGAGCGTGAAGCAGGGACATTGAAAGCATCATCTCGCCTTCATTCGTGGACGGACACAAATGCAGACGAAATAATGACTTTATTCGGGATGTTTATGTATATGGCTATCGACTCGCGGTCGTCGATAACCGAATATTGGTCATCAGACGATGTGCTCCATTTGCCGGGGTTCAAACGTCTGATAACCTATAATCGGTACATTTTGCTAAATAAGTTTCTTCATTTCGTGGACAATTCAGCTGACGCAAGTCAGCCAATGTCGCGAAATGAGGGTGCTTATTTCGCAAAACAATCGGCCAAGCTGAGGAAGGTGGCTCCTATTATTGAACATCTCAGTAATAAGTTCAATTCCTTGTACAACCTAGGTGCTGAATTCAGCATCGATGAGTCTTTGACCTTATTCAAGGGTAGTTTGTCCTGGATCCAAACAATAAGGTCAAAGGCTGCACGATTTGGAATCAAGTCATATGAACTATGTGAGCCCCGCACTGGTTATATGTCGAGATTCCAAATCTACACCGGTAAAGATGACAGTACTGATGGTAATCCATTACTTGGCGTCGATTTGGGAGGGAAGAGCACTAAAGTAGTTCTAGAGCTTTTGCAAGGTCTCGAACATCGGGGGCATTGTGTGGTGATGGACAATTTTTACAATTGTCCAACATTAGCACGGTACCTCAAGAGTTTAGGCTTTGATTGCTTTGGAACTCTTCGTGTGAACCGTCGAAACGTCCCTAGTGCCATTGCAAAGGTTCCGAGGAAAGTGAGCAAGGGGACTATTATAGCTCGCCATTGTGGAGATGTATCCATCATTGCATGGATGGACTCCAAAATGGTGAATATAATATCCACCTATCACACCCCCGAAACGTACATGGGAACTAGGGCCGGAAAACCACTTCAGAAACCGGTTTGTGTGAAAGATTATAACGGAGCCATGGGGGGTGTTGATCTAAAGGATCAAAAGCTCTCCATGTATCCGTTAGAGCGAAAGAGATGCCTGAAATGGTATATGAAGATTTTCAAAAGGTTAATGAATGTGAGTGTGCATAATGCGTTTGTGCTGTACCGAAGTTCAATGGCTCGCAGAGATAAATTGGCTGAATCGCATCGTGAGTTTCGCTTTGAACTTGCAAGGTCTCTGATCAAACGGCATCGGCCCTGTTTGACAGAGATTAGCCAAGTTCCAGGGGATCTCATGAGGCTGAGGCGAGATATCGTACACGAGCCAATGTACACATCGGGCAGATCGAATAGAAAGCGATGTATGATATGTTATCGACAGAAGAAAACTAAATTGATTCATTCTCGGTGCGTTCAGTGCGATATATATCTTTGCTTTGAAGACTGCTGGAGAATTTGGCATTCTGCAGCAGAGCTTCCGGGCGAAGATCTTATAGAGCGGCCGAGACCGAAGCGCCGAGACTAATCATTTTAGGGCATGGTCGTGAAGCGTGGTTGTTTTATGAATGTGGTGTGGTGATCTGGGGCCTCTCGTGCGGGTCGCGTTTCGACGGGACGTCTAACCGTTGAACATATCTCGTTTATTACTGCTTCAGTTGCTGCTATCGGAGGCGTTACTACTATCGGGGACGAGACGATAGCCTAGTAGCGCCTTCTGCGTTGGCATATTCATCGGGGACTGGTATCTTACGGGACAGATATCAGTCTCAGTTTGTGCATTGTAAATAATGTACGAATACTCATTATATGTAATGTACAAATACATTTGTAATTTTTGCTTTAGTCTGAGATTGCGCATTGTGAAATTGTATATTTTTGAAAATAAAACCCATAATACAGGACAAAACCCCAATGTATATCCTAGCTGTTACAATAAAGTGTACCACCTTCAATATATCTATGTAAATGTACGAATACATTTGTTATTTTTGCTTTAGTCTGAGATTGCGCATTGTGAAATTGTATATTTTTGAAAATAAAACCCATAATACAGGACAAAACCCCAATGTATATCCTAGCTGTTACAATAAAGTGTACCACCTTCAATATATCTATGTAAATGTACGAATATATTTGTTATTTTTGCTTTAGTCTGAGATTGAGTATTGTGAAATTGTATATTTTTGAAAGTAAAACCCATAATACAGGACAAAATCTCAATGTGTAAAGTGAACCTTATGACAAAATATATGTTTTTACATTTTTATTTTTATTCTTTTATTTTTTCATAACATAAATAAATTCCCTGAAAAGAAGTACATTTTATTCCAAATCATTCAAAGGCTTCTCTGAGAAAGGAAGGAAGATTGGTGGTTGATGCAGTTGTTAGTAAGTATATAACTGAACGAGCGACGACTTAGTGAGGGTCGTGGAAATCCACTGGATGCGAGACACACAGAACCGGTCATTGTTGCGATGTTTGGGGTTAGGCCTTTATCCAGCAGTGGATGTCTTTCAGCTGAAATGATGATGATATGTATAAAGATCATCGTCTAGTTCTTTGAATGACGTAGGGATCCGATAAGAAAGGATTACTCAAAATTCTATCAAAAACGGGGGGGGGGGGATTTGTGTGGAAACATATACTTTCCCGTGGTTGAAACCGCTGGTAAAAGCAAGTCTATCATCATCATTTCAGCCAAAAGACGTCCACTGCTAGACATAGACCTCCCCAAAGGGGGGGGGGGGGGTTGAACCATAACCCACCACGCTGATCCAATGCGTGTTGGCGGGTCGCCATAGCTTCATGGCAAGGGTGCACCACGTGCAGGTGCGGCTTGGGTCCCCATGGATGTTGAATGGGACCCCTATACACCCCGCTAGTCTATATTGGTATATAACTAACATATCAACGCAAATCCGAAAAACACATGAAATAGGAGTGTGACATTTCGCACAATTCCTTAGCACTGTTCTTTGTATGACGAAGGTATCCGATAAGAAAAGATTAATCTAAATTCTATCCCAAAGGGGAAGAAAAATTTTCATTTTCACTCAAAAATATAGGTACATAAAACATGCAATAATTAGCCACTCTGAGATAATAATACAAGACGTACAATGATTTAGTTTCACTATATCAGATCTTGACAAAATTTATACGAATCTACCTTGGGAGTATTTTGCTTTTCAAATATATCTTTTTTTATCCATACTAAATCGATTGAACTACTACTGGCTACTTTTACTTACCACAAAATCTAAATACCTTGATAAAAACATACTTACACGCGAACAACACCTACTATTCTGGTTCTAACGGTTTTATAAAATATAAATGAAAATAAAATAAAAAAAAACTTTTTTTGTAAAACAATATTACAAAAAAAGTTTATTTACAATAAAGTAGCATTACTAACAGTAACATAACAAAAATCATTATAAACACCACTAATAACACATTATAAAAATACAAAAAAATTATAGTACATCGAAAATATCTTCTCGTAACCTTTTTCTGGCAACAGTACACCGAGGTACCTATCTCGGGGTTCCCTACTTGTTTTCGAAAGTTGATGATTCGATTTTTATTATATCGAACACGGTGTGTCGATAATTCAGTTGTACGATGTTTTATTCCGTCGATGCGTTATTGGTGCGATGTAATGTTTGTGCGAAAAATCCTGTTACGAAAAACCCTACAACGATTGCTCATTTGTTCGGTAATTTATTAGTTCGAAAGTATAGACAAAACATTTTTTTGTATATATTTTAGAGCCATTTCACGTTTTCGCGCGTAAATCTAAGATTTTAGTCGCCTAATTTACCATATTACGTAATACTCCGGCATTGTTGAATATATGTAAAAAATAGACCAGTCTTTAATGTTGACACTTCATGTAACACATTTCCAAAAACTAATTTGTTGACTTTGTGGTAATTAATCTCCCACAAGTACTCTTCTAAAAAATCAACGCAGAGTCAATTTCAGACTCTTATATCTACTATTAATATTTATAAATTTGACCGAAAAAAATACACAAAGCATCAGACATATAATTTTGTCAACCAACCATGTACCAGAATTTCGATGATTAATAACATTAATTAGTAAAAAAATAAAATATTAAGTCAATTTTTACGTTCTATGTCGCTGTTTTATCGCGATTTTTGGTTTGAATAAAACGTAATTACATTTAAAAAACTATGTAAATATAAACAATGTTCATAGATTAAACTAATTCCAACATTTCAGTAAAATCCGTTCATATATTTAGACATAATATCGTTTTTAAAATCACTCTAAATTAGAATATAATACGAAGCCTAAGCGGGCAGCGATTAGTACGGCTCGAACGCCCGCCGACGCAGGGCAGGACCTGTGCCGTTTTTTCCCGCGTTCCGATTATCGAGCACGCGTATCGTGAACGCATTATTATACTACGACTACAACATTTTGATTCTATTCGTATTTTTTTTTTTCATAAGGAAAGATTTTCGTTAATTTATAAAACAAAGTATTATTATAGTAGTTTGTAGAATTTGTTGAATAATCATGTTTTTGTTTTATTAGTTTTTGCAATGGGGCGGAAGGGTTCTGTTTACCATTGTGTCAAAAAAAGAAAAAATAGAAATATTGCAGCCTTAAAGAAAGCAACAGAAGCGAGGTAGACATTCTTTTGATTTGTAATTCGTATACGCAGTTATTGATTACCTAACTACACATTGACATGGATTTTAATACTGTAATTACAATTTTAAGAATTTGTACCCACATAATAAAACACTAAAATAATCATTTTATTGAGTAAAAATATGATTTCTTTGTAGATATGGAAAGTATGGAAATTTGATTTTTTTGTATTTGTTCTAGAATGAGAAATCGTACGAATCGGGTAGAGGAGGATAGTGCATTTAGCCGAGAAGTACTGCCGGGTACAAGTAAAAAGCCAGATTTTATAACAGTAATTGTATGTTTTAGTTACAATTATATGTTGAAAATAGAAGTTTATTTAGTGGTTGGATTTTTTTTTTTTTTTTAGGTGAGAAATCACCTAGAAGAGATGGATGGATTGTGTGAGGAGTGATATGAAAGAAAAGGAAGTTAGTGATAGTGTGACGGCTGACAGGATAGAGTGGAAGAAAAAAACGTGTTGCGCCGATCCCAAGTAATATGGGACAAGGGCAGGAAGAAGAAGAAGGTGAGAAATCACCCAATGACTTCTCTTCTCTCTTGGGCGGAGCAGGAGGGCGTGTCAGACTTTTACTGACTAAAACCTATTCCTATGTTCCTTTTTGCCTTCATTCCAGGGCCTCGAGGTTCTCTTTCACTCAACTTATGACCCCAGTAGACTTCGACCCTGCTAGGCCCCTACGGTTTTGCTGACATCTTCGACGACTTGGGCTCGGTCCGGATCTTACCGTACGGCCGAACGGCGAGCTACTCATTGCTCGTCGTCCGCAAACCCACGCCTACTTGTCTGTGTAATATACCACGCTGACACCACCAGGGAGGTCGTCGGATTCAGTAGTACGTAGTATATAATATTTCTTTAATTTTATAGAATAAAGAATCTGTTGTATTAGGGCCTGGACTTGATGAACCAATGGAACTTTCAGACTCAATGGTAAATATGTTTTGTATACTGCATATTACCAGAAATTATAGACCCTAGAAAAGCAAGATCAATGCCTTTGCGACAAGTATTTATTTAAAATATGTTTTTTTTTTGGTAGGTAAAATCATTCAATGACAAATCCCGCCCTTGAGTGGGGCGGGAAATAGTGTCAGACTCTTACTGACTAAAAACCTACCCTTCCATTCATTGCCTTTGTCCCGGGACCCGTGGTGACATTCTCACATAACCTTTGGCCCCAGTATCCCGGGGCCCGTGGTGACATTCTCACATAACTTTTGGCCCCAGTAATTTAACATATGATAGTTATTATAACTAGAGAATAATTTGGTCACTGCTAATAATCTAGTTCAAAATTTCTTGAAGGACGGTTTAGCTCAGCAGTTTTATATGATATTAAAAAAAACCGCCAATTTACGGATGTTGATACTACATACTAGACTTGTCTATTTTAGTTATTTTCATAGTATCATGTCATACGGTATCTTACTATGGGCTGTAGATATCTACTCAATTTTTATACTACAGATAAGAGCCATCAGAGCCATTGCTCCGCAGGTGCAATTCTCTAATGGAACTGTTTAAGCCTTTGATTTGTTGTTCTAATCCTGTGACGGTGCCTGGTCAATATATCTATGAAAACATCATGAAACTCAATGAAACCAAATTGAATTAATAATTAAATTTAACAATATTTTAAACTTGTGTTTAAAAGTTGGAGGATTATATTCAAGATAAAATGCTTGGCTCCATGCTGGTCAACCTTCACTACCACTACGGCGTACAAATTGATTACTTTTGGAAATATATTTGTTAATTCGAAAACTATTGTATAATATAAATTGTATAATGTAGAAGCATTTTTTGAAAGTTAAATGTGAGTGCCATGGAGCAATTTATGGTTTTAGGTTACTACTGGACTTGTTTGATATAAATGAGCATGGCGGTAAAGAGTTTGTCATCCTCAATCAAATGTCTCACTGACAGTGGCGCGTGTTGGATTATTTGTATCCGTGAACGTACGCTGTCAGTTAAGACTGGTCATTTCTTACCTGTCAGTGGCTTATTTTAATATCTATAAATTATTTTAAAATTGTTTTTATTTTTATTTTATTTACATTGTTCTCACATGATAGCAGCGACAAGAAACATGTAACCGAGATATTTTTAATACATAACATGATTGCAAAAAGTGTCATCATTTTTTCTGACTGACATACTTCTTGCAATTTTAAAAGTGCCTGTAAATGGTTTATTTAAAATAAAACACTTTGAATCTCTGGGTTGTTTCCCTGTCCATTTCTATTATATATTTTAGAAATACTTACATAACATTTTTTTTTTATTAGTTCAGACAGCATTAATATCATAATCAATTATTATTAATAGTGTTCATATTTAGTTTATGCAGCATGTTTATAATAAATAATTAAACTGTTCTTTTTGCCTACTCTGTAGGATACAGATCTCAAGTTGTAACATTAACTGTACAATTGTTTGTACTAACAAAAAACAACATGAAATAAATATGTAAATAATTAATAGACTGAATAAATAAAATAACTTATTTATAAATCTAACCAAAGTGCATTACGATTATAACGGCTCAAGATTGTTTAGTCCGTCTCATCACTAGTGCTACACTGGTCGCGTTGTGTATGTGTGGATAGCTACGCACACATGAACAAAGCTGCCGTCTTTTACCTAAACTCGAGCGATCAAATTTTGTGAAATGGCTCTTAAGTTATTTAGGTATAGATAGATTAGGATTATTTTAATATATTTACTTGATGTAAATAATAAACAAGAATTATAAATTTTTTTCAATAAAAGGAATGTATTTTCTTAACTTCTATAATGCAACATAAGATTATTAATTAAATGTCACGGACAACAGTAGGCTTTTCAAACCTATATACTTTCGAACTAATAAATTACCGAACAAATGAGCAATCGTTGTAGGGTTTTTCGTAACAGGATTTTTCGCACAAACGTTACATCGCACCAATAACGCATCGACGGAATAAAACATCGTACAACTGAATTATCGACACACCGTGTTCGATATAATAAAAATCGAATCATCAACTTTCGAAAACAAGTAGGGAACCCCCTATCTCGTCAGTGTTTACTTTTTGCGCGCCAGTAATGGCGCGGCTTTTTGTTGAGTTGCGGAAAAAGTGATTGTGTCGTGTAATTATTGTGTTTTGATGTGATATGAGTTATATTGATTTTGCGCAAATGTATGGACTATCGTATTCAAGTGTTTTTTTCGAGAATATGTGTGTGGTTTTGGTGTAATGTGAGAAAGTTAATCTAGTGATAGACAAATAGCGCTAAACCTCAAAACCATTTGTCCAAACACTGATAAGTTAGAACAAAAATTCACTGCTGCACTAGATTGACATTATATCGTTTTTATAACAGCGCTGATATAGCTGTAATGTGCTGAATTTTATCACGACTACAACGTCTTATGCGCCGAAAATTTCATATCACTTACGCGTATCGTTCAGCGTAGTGAAACAACATGTAATTGTTATAGATTTTTAAATCACAGAAGTGACACAGCTTTTTACCTACAATGATTCATTATAGTAATACTATAGTTCAAAATGTTACAATAGTCTTCGTTAGTGTAAATTCAGAAAACCATGTTCTCCTCCTTTGATAAACAGGTGTATAATATGCAAAATCGTGTAAAATATTGAAACCACATATTGAACTCGTTAAAATAGTTTTATATGGGCACACATCACATCATTGCTTTGAACACAAACATTAAAAAATAAGATAAATATGGTCAATTTAAAAATTTACTATTACTTAACATCCTCAAAAACATTAATGTTTTTGTTTTCAAGCAAATTTTGCAAATATCTTCTGTTGAATATTACAGCCATCCCATATGTTTTAGCTGAATCAATTTGTTTGTGATGCCATATTCATGTTGTCCATGTTGTATTGTAGCCGCTGTTGATTGTTCTAAATTTAAATCAGCAAGAATCTCTCAGACATAAAAGTAATTTCATTTTCAAGTATCTGGTATTCTTCACTTAGGGATGGAGCTATATAGCATGCATTCAATTTATGTCGTAAAATGAATCGCGTTAAGATTTTGTGGTAGCTTTCCAGCCGAACTGACACCTGCCGTCAAAAATTAGCCATCAGGAATTTTCCAGTTTTCCGTCAAAGAAACAAATATAAATACTAAGGGCCGACGTTGCTTTAAGCGAACGCCTGCGAGGGGCACCCGTCACGTGACGTCGCGCTTGTGTCGTAGGGTTTTTTTATGGTAGGTAAAATCAAAGGTAAAATCATCCAATGACAAATCCCGCCCTTGGGTGGAGCGGAAAATAGTGTCAGACTGACAAACATACCCCGTTCCTTCGTTGCCGGGTCGGGCCTTCCTTTCAGAAACTGACCCATGACCCAAGCAGGCTTTGACCCTGCCTGCGTGCAGCTGGCAGGCTGGGCCTCTACGGTTTGCTGACAGCTCCATGAGGCGTACTGTTGTACGCGCCGTCAACGACTTGGGCTCGGTCCGGTCCGTTACCGGACGATCTGACAGAGTGCTACTCATTGTACGCCGTCCGCAAGCCCGCGACTATGGTGGCCGGAAATCGAGATCGGAATCCCGGCGACGGCTGGGGCGAGCGCCCCGTTGCCTTTTCCTGACGCTGTCGGCCTCCTCCTTTGCTAGCAATACTGCTTCGCAGAAGGAGGCGACCGCCTGCCATCTCTCCTCGCTCCGGACCATGGCCTGAACCAAGGCCCGGTGAGAGAGATCGCTACCGCCGAGCGCCCTCACGAGGACACGGCGATGCTCTGCCCAGGCGGGGCACAACTCTACCGTGTGCTCCACCGTGTCCTCCGGGTGCTTGTGTCGTGGGTTCGGGTCGCGGAAACAGATTTTTACCTACGCAGTGTCGCTTGTTCAACTTTAACGGTGTGCATGTAGTCGTGCAGATGGAGAACTTAATATATTATTACGTAGCAAAACGGGCACAAGGCACAGCTCCCCGTGATAGGTGCCCGCGTGGCAAGCCGCGACGGAGCACTTTTGTATGGGACCGCACGGGCGACCACGTAACGCAGTTTCAGCCCTAAGACTTGCGTTGCTGTTCTTCCTTCAACAGAGCAGTTTTCAAACAAATCCTAGATAACTAGATATTTGTGTTTGAACAACATTTGCTTTGTCAATGTCATTTCATCAAAAACTAGAGAGCAAACAACGGATTTAGAAGTAGAAATAGATTTGGGTTGTAGACTTTTGAAAGATTCCTTTGTAAAACCTGGTTTAGCACGGAAGTATCAATACTTCCGTACTACTTACTGACAATCCGAGTACGGAATAAAGCATCTCAAAAAAAAAAAGTATTTATAAGCGACGTTTAAGCGCCCTACGACTGACCAAAACTCAGTTACGTTTATACGTATTTATATATGGCCAAATGAGGACGTATTTATAAGCAGCTAGTGAGCCGGTTTTGTAGTTTTGGTACCTACATATTTCTTTTTTACAAGTACATTCCTAATTACTTATCTACATTACATTTTCTACAAAGTAGTATTTTAGGATTTTTCATCAACTCGTTCTGTATTTGTTCATTTTTTCTCAATTTTTCTTTTAAATCTTTAACAATCCCAGTTAAAGATTCCGTTTTTTTCAGAAGATATTTATTTTGCCGTTGTAATTTTATAACTTTTTTTGACAATAATTTTCTTGCAGCAGATACTTTTCTTAGATCTTTTTTCAACTTAATTTCTCGGGGTGAATCAAAAATTGATTCAGAGTCCGACAACACTTCGTCTAATGGTGTTGGGGAACGCTGTAAATTTTTGAGGGCGTATTCTGAAGGCTTACTACAAGGGACAGCGGACTTTTTTAGAAAACGTTTTCCAGTTTTAGTTGCATAAATATCATCGGCAAGAAAGTGTGCAGAGCAGACAAAGGAATATTTTGTAGGAAGCCACGTGCTTTCGCTTCTATCCTCTTGAATATTTTTTATCCATTCTTCTCTTTTCGGATGATCAAAGTGAACAAACCTGAAATATAATTCTATTGAATGAAGGACGAGATATAAATAACAGTAAAATAATGAAATATCACAAAAGAAAAAATAAACGGAACCTAATTTAAATTTTAATACTAATCTGCATGTAAGTCGTAGGCTGACAGAACAATATACGATAAAAAAAAATTGTAGGATTGCATAGTTAACGATGGATAACACTTACCGATGAAAACTGATACCTGATGATTCACTGACATTTCTCGTTGAGTTTTTACAGTATCGAAAAACGCACGTCGTCATAATTTTTGAACTCTGACAAAAAAAAATTGATATTATGCATAAAAAGAAAAAAGAACATTAAATAAAATATTTAAAAATTGCAAACTAGGTATAGAACACCACGCGTAGTCTGTGTTCGGTAAACCAGTTGTAACTTGTAGGTAAAAATCTACAACAGCTGGTTTTTGTAGGCAAAGAGAATATAAGCACTTCTTTTATTTGTAGGGGGAACATCTGTATATTTTAGTCTATGATTGTACAATAAAATGGGGAGACGTTCGAATAAAATATGAATGTCTTTTCTAAGATATCAAGCTAATAAATCGCTTAAACAACCAGTAATTTTCCTTACTTCACTACTGTATTATTATTTTAGTTCACTTCGATACTACATCTACATAAATATGGCGTCAAAACTGCACTCAAAGAGAATATAAGCACTACGTTTAAGAGACGGGACTCCCATACAAAAAAATGGCTCAGTATGGCGTTTGCGCTACGCTTCAATACCAACTTTGACATACATAACCAAAGACTTGACGCATGAGGGCTGCCAACATAACAACCGAAATAGTGGTGTTACTAGGTGCTCATGGTAATTTTTTATCGATAGTCGATATATATATATATATAAAAAATTGGTTCCTTTTTTTGGGTCTAAATTAAGATCTATTTACGCCAACGTTATTCACCAGTTAAACTAGGAATAAGTGGAATATTTCAAATGAAAAAATTAAACCAAGTATAACCTGCGAATTTACGTTGGCGCATTTGCGTTAACGTAAGTTCGCAGGTAAATTTTTAGGTTCCAAAGGTGGAGGTGGGTGGTGTGGGTAAAGGAAACGCCTTTTTAAGGATTTTAATAATAACAGTTTATTCTTTAATAATGTTAAAGAAATACAGTACCTATAACCTATTCGACTATTCTATATAATGCATAAACCTTAAAAAGTATTATCTTGCTAGTTAGTGAGTTATTAAGGGCAATAGTGGGTCTAAAATCTCTCGATATCTGCGCCAAATCTCCCTACGAATAGAAGTACGGAGTCTGACGAAGCTATGTATTCTATAAAAAAAAAAACTTTTTAAGATTTAAGCATAACCTTTGTTGTTCGAAAAGTATGACAGTTCTATTTGAATAAAACTAAATAAAATTTGAAACAAAATTAAACCTGTCTGTAAATAAGATTAAATATAAAAGTATCGATATAATCGATAAAAATTCCACTACACAGCACTATTGATAGCTTATTTTCTAGATTTTCGACCGATTATTATCAGAAATTTGTATTTATCACCAGATCTTTTTCTGTAACTCAAAATTAATGTTTATTTAGGCTTACCTCTCTTCATTTAAGGGATATTTGGCCATAAATATTCGCTGTTGACCATCCGAGCGGCCGGCTTTTAGACCACATATTTCACAAGTTTTTTAATGCATATTTACATATTAATTCACACGGGTACACGTATAAATACCAATAATAGATAAAAGTAACAATAAATAATACAAATTTCCGCTTGAAATTCACGAAACAGTTGTAAAACACAAAAATCAAAATTTGTTTTCATTCACTTCTTGACAAGCAAAGAATGAATATGGCGGGCTTAAAGCTGCGACAGAGTCGAATAGATGTTAGAGCAAGACAGCGATAGCCACCATTTTGGCCGCCATCTTAATTAGCGCAAACGCCATACATTTGAGATGGTTCATTTTTTTCTTAGGGAGTTGCACCAGACTGACTGCACTAATGTCAGGTGTACGGACTACAATACAGATTCGAACTTTTGTTGTTGACAAGGATCTTATATATCGTAAGGACAAACTGGATTGCTTACGGAGCAATAAAAGTGTAGGTACCTACTTAATTTCTATATTATAGGCACAGATTACAGAGAGATACTACGTATGTTATCAATAGTAAATTATCTAATTCATTTAACTAATTTAGTATCTTAATTTAAACCTAATATTAAAACTATTGTGTTGTCTATAGTACCAACTCTCTGTTTATAATGTATAGTCTATAGTTCCAACTGCGGTCGTGAATGGTGCGACAGCCAATCAGAGCGCGAGGATTTGAATATTGAGAAAAAGGTAAAAAGCGCGGGATTTTTGGCGGGTCGTACCATTCTGGCGGGCTTACAGCAGTACATCTTTTGTGCTAAATAATTATTGGAAAACTAGACGATTATTTACCAAATATATTTCTTTTCTGTGCGTTGGAAAATACACTAAGTAAGTACATGCACAACTGTCTATTATTTTCACTCTTTATTTAATTCTTAAAAACCATGAGCGCAAATAATGGAATTCATGATTCGGATGATATCACACTATGAGAAAGTTCACATCTCAGAAGTGGGATAAAGATTCCTGTCTGGCCATACCTACCTTAATTTTAGTACCATGATTTAAATTACCTGCTGAGCTTGTGTTTCGAACCATTAACAT
Organism: Leucania comma; assembly: GCA_958295575.1. NCBI lineage: Eukaryota > Metazoa > Arthropoda > Insecta > Lepidoptera > Noctuidae > Leucania > Leucania comma. The sequence goes on along the minus strand of OY282480.1, from coordinate 9,839,500 downwards.
ACATTACTTGCCTTCTTACTTGCATATATTTTTATTTTGGAAAATATCTATATTTTTTTTTTCTCATGTAAATAAAATATATACAAAATATAATTATAGTAGGTGGGAAATAAGTTGAACCCGCTGCTGTGGTTGCGCGCGCCCGCATGTCGATTGAGAACCGACGATCGGTTGTTGTGTGCTGGGCTCAGCCCTCATGATGGTTCAACTTGTCTGTCGAGGATTATAGTAACGTTGTTGTTTGGGTTTATTGGCTATTAAGACTTACTAACGTTCTAAAAGAATAAACTAATATGAATATTATACATATGAAATCTAGAGTACTTACGTAATTATGAAACAGTCTTTTTATTATAGCCTATTTATTTGTAAGGTGACTTAGTCAGACAGGTTGATGTTCGCAGTTGGTTATCAACCTGATTTAATAGTTACCTATAAATAATTACGTTACCTTCGCTTAATTCATATTTACGATTTGGAGCATCTAAGATTGCTTAACTATGGTTCCTCTGTTGCTATATTTATTATTTTGAATTGCACATACCAGAAATTATGAATAAGAGAATATACTGTTATATGTTTTAATGTAACATTCATGTACCATTTATCTAACCATATTATAAATTATTTGATTCGATTTATAATAAAATCCCAGTCTGCAGACAGAATACACCTATTTATAATAGTGTTATTATATAATTTTTACTTTGTCCGTTTTAAAGAACGAATTCTTTGGGATATTATTTACGTTTCAGGATAACTCCATGGAGGCGGATAAACGAGAGCGTGTTATCTACACCCCGACAGATCCCACGGGATCACCCGCTTCTAATCGTCGGTCACGCTGTCCAGTTAAGCGTGCAGCCGGCTGCTCACCACCTCAACCGAGGCGAGATGGTAGCCGCTCACGCAGCCGGGTAGACCGCGAGGCATCCAGCCGGGTGTACTGCGGGGCCTCCAGCCGTGAGAAGCGTCGGGCCTCCAGTCGGGTATCCAGCCGGGAGGAGTGCCTAACATCCAGCCGGGCGCGCCATCGGGCGTCCAGCCAGGCGAACCACCGGGCGTCCAGCCGGGAGTCCAGCCGGGTGGAGCGCTTGGTGTCCAGCCGGGAGCAGCGCCGGGCATCCAGCCGGGCGCGCCATCGGGCGTCCAGCCGGGAGTCCAGCCGGGTGAAGCGCCGGGTGTCCAGCCGGGAGCAGCGCCAGGCATCCAGCCGGGCGCGCCATCGGGCATCCAGCCAGGCGAACCACCGGGCGTTCAGCAGGGTGGAGCGCCGGGTGTCCAGTCGGGAGGAGCGCCGGGCATCCAGCCGGGCGAATCATCGGGCATCGAGCCAGGCGAACAACTGGGCGTCCAGCCGGGAGTCCAGCCGGGTGGAGCACCGTGTGTCCAGCCGGGAGGAACGCCGGGCATCCAGCCGGGCGAATCATCGGGCGTCGAGCCAGGCGAACCACCGGGCGTCCCGCCGGACGTCCAGCCAGGTGGATCACCAAGCTCACAGCCATGATGACCACCGGGCCTGCAGCCGGGAGCGCTGCCGGACCACGAGACGTCTCTCCTCTGGCTCTACAAGCTGCCGTTCACGTAGTCCAGTGAGGCAGCAACGAGCAACAGCTGTGGGAGACGTACAAGCCTCAATTCAAAACAAGACCACGGGTGAGGACACCTCTCTATTAGGATTAAGCAGCCTGTCAGACCTTGTCAAAGTCCTAAAATCCTTGTCTTATAATAACGGTGTAGATAAGCTAGGTTCCCTGAATAACACGATTCCCGAGTTTGACCCAAGTAACCGGGAACAGACAATGACCATGTGGCTCCATAAAGTTAATGAGTGCGCAAGCATATATGCGTGGTCGGAAAAACAGGTTATACATTTTGCTTTACCAAAACTTAGGGGTATAGCCCAAAGATGGTACGAGGGCCTACCGTCAGTTTTATTTACTTGGGCTGAATGGCAGGAAAAACTTTTGGACACTTTCCCGTCGGAGGAGAATTATGGTCAAATGCTTAGCGATATGTTAGCCAAACGTGCTAAGTTTACAGACTGCTTAGAAGATTATTATTATCACAAACTATCCCTAATTAATAGGTGTGGTATAAGCGGGAAAAGGGCAGTAGAATGTATTTTACACGGCATCGATGACCGTTCACTTAGACTAGGTGCTGAAGCAGCTCAATTTGTTGATCCTAATAAACTTCTTTCGTATTTACGTAATACTCGTAACACAAAATTCAGCAACGAGCGAAAAATAGTCAAAGGTCAAACCCAAAAACACCAAACTAACTCTAACCCCAGGCCTATACGTTGCTCAAATTGCAAGAAGGATGGTCATATGACATCTCAGTGTTTACAACCCGTTAAAAAGTGTAGTCGATGTAACAGAATAGGTCATGAGGTAGAACAGTGCTATGCCAAATTCCAAACCACTGAAGAGAAAAAGATCATGCGAGTAGAAGATAGCTTTGATAAAGGTGCGACTTCATCAATAATAACCACTCCAGTGTCGGAACCTAATAAAAAATATTTTAAAACTGCCAGTGTGAACGGTTTCTCTATCCCTGCATTTATAGATTTTGGAAGCGAGTGCTCAATGATTAGGTCGTCCGCATTTCGAAATGTAGCTTCAAATTACAGTGTCGATAGTCTTCCAGTACTGAGAGGTTTCGGGAATTCAGTCGTCCCTTGCATTGGTAAACAACGAGTTCAAATTATTATTGATAATGTCGCAGCTGATCTCGAGTTATTGATAGTCCCCGATGATGCCATGCATGTACCTCTCTTAGTAGGTCAAACATTTACAGAGCAGCCACATATAGTTATACGGAAAACTAGTGATGAATTAGAAGTAACTGAACTTACGAATAAGCACCAACACATAGTAAACAATAACAAAATAAATTTATTCTGCAAGGATGCTGTTGAGGTTTTGGGTTTAGCTATAGTAGACGTGTATGCGGATCCACCACATGAAGGTGATATCTTTGTTGATGGTAGCATTCGGCTTTTGAAGGGCATTCGCTATTCAGTAGCTGCAGGGTTATTTCAGATAAATGAATATGGATTAGGACAGGTCGTTGTCAGTAACACCTCACCAACACCGTTGGTGCTTCCAAAAGATTTCTTGATTGCTCGTGGTCGTATAGCACGGGAAGAGTCAAGTCTCCAAGTTCTGACAATCTCTACTACTGTCGACAATGTCCCTAAATCTATTACCGAAGCTGATATAAATCTGAATGGTGGACTATCTTCTGAGCATAGAGTTCAACTACTTAATTTACTGAATAGGTATCGAACCTGTTTTGCTTTTAATCTTTCTGAATTGGGAAACACCACAGCTGGTCATATGACTATAGATCTTCAAGATAACGAGCCTGTTGTCTATAGACCCTATCGTTTGTCGATTTGCGAAAAGGAAAAGGTTAGAGAAATGATTTCCGAATTATTGGATAATGACATCGTAAGGCCATCAACGTCATGTTATGCAAGCCCTATTGTGGTAGTTAAGAAAAAGTCCGGTGAACTTCGCTTATGTATCGATTACCGAGCCCTGAATAAGAAAACGGTACGGGAAAACTATCCCATGCCGCTGATCGATGATCAATTAGATATTCTTTCTGGTAACAAATACTACACAACTTTAGACCTTGCTTCTGGATATTATCAAATACCAATCCGAGAAGCAGACAAATATAAAACAGGGTTTGTAACGCCTGATGGTCACTACGAATTCAATCGTATGCCATTTGGCCTCGCAAATGCCCCGGCTACGTTTCAACGTATTATGAACCAAGTCCTTGGATCATTACGACATAAAGAGGCTCTAGCCTACTTAGATGACGTAATTATTCCTTCAAGGGATATAAATGAAGGAATGTCACGGTTAGAGTCAGTGCTACGTCTGTTTACCGATGCTAATCTTACTTTGAAGCTTCCTAAATGTTTTTTTTTCTGTAATTCTGTCGAATACTTAGGTTTTGAAATATCTGTTGATGGCATTCGTCCTGGTGAAAGGAAAATCGAAGCCGTAAAACTCTTTCCATCTCCCAAGAACCAACACAATGTGCGTCAGTTTCTTGGGCTATCTAGCTTCTTCCGCAGATTTGTACAAAATTTCTCAGTCATTGCAAAACCTCTCACACAACTCTTGAAGAAAGACGCTAAATGGTCATGGGGTATAGACCAGGAAAACGCATTTCGTCGATTACAAAAGGAGCTTATACAACGTCCCACTCTAGCTTTATACAATCCAAAGGCAGATACACAGCTTCATACAGACGCCTGTAAGATTGGAGTGGCAGGTATTTTGCTTCAAAAACATGGAGATGATGTACTTAGACCAATCGCTTACTTTAGTAGACAGACAACTCCCGAGGAACAAAACTACTCGTCATATGACTTAGAAACACTGGCCGTAGTTTCGTCCTTGCAAAAGTTTCGAGTTTATTTAGTGGGTGTTCCCTTTAAAATTATTACTGATTGCAACTCTCTCCGTGCAACTTTCCAAAAGAGAGATATGATTCCTCGAGTTGCTAGATGGTGGGAACAGATGCAGGAATATAATTTTTGTATTGAGTATAGGGCTGGTCACCGCATGGCTCATGTCGATGCACTTAGTCGGAATCCCATACAGCAGGTTCAGGACGTTATGATCATTGGTGAAAGTGACTGGCTAGCTACAGTCCAAGGAGCAGATAGTGAGATTCAAAGAATAGTCGGCATCTTAAAAGACCCTCAGTTTGATGACGTGGTTGACATCAAATCAAATTACAAAGTGAAGAATGATAAGCTCTTTAGAATAACAAGTGACGGCGATAGGTGGGTCGTGCCGAAGGGGGTAAGATGGCAGATAGTAAAACAGAATCACGATGATATAGGCCACTTTGCCCTTGACAAAACTTTGGAGCGTATCAAAGCGACATATTGGTTCGCAAAGATGCGTAGTTTTGTTAAAAAATACGTCGAATCTTGCCTAGAATGCGCTTATTCAAAGGTCTCTGGAGGCAAAAAGCCTGGAACTTTACATCCCATACCAAAGGTTGATATCCCCTTTGACACTATTCATGCTGATCATGTTGGCCCCTTTGTACGCAGTTCGAGAGGAAATATGTACATCTTAGTTTTGGTGGATGCATTCACTCGTTATATTTATTTGAAACCAGTAAAGAATACAAAAACTATAACTTCTATTAAGGTTTTCCGTGAGTACTTTGGTCTATTTGGTGTTCCAAGGAGGGTCATAACCGATCGTGGCACCTCTTTTACTAGTGAATACTTTAAAAAATTTATAATAGAAAAGAACATTAAACATGTCTTGAACGCTGTTTCTACCCCGAGAGCTAATGGTCAGGTAGAACGTTATAATAGGACTCTTGTTGACGCTTTAACTGCGAAATGTGTTGGCTCTCCTGAAAATAAATGGGATGATCATCTTCCTGATATTCAGTGGGGTATGAACAATACACTCAACAAGGGCATAAATCGAACACCGTCAGAGGCTCTTTTCGGTATAAGACCGTCCGGTACAAGTGACTGTAGAATTGTATCTGAACTGACAGACGACTTATCAGCCCCTTCTAACCGCAATGACTTGTCACAAATTAGGGAAGAGATTAATTCTCATGTTAATTCGTACCAAGAGGCTCAAAAGAAGATCTACGACGCGAAACACTGTCCAGCTCCTAAATATAAAGTAGGTGATCTGGTAAGGGTGGAACGTCAACTCCCAGCAACAGGAACTAGTAAAAAACTTGTTGCCAAATTTCAGGGCCCTTATAGAATTACAAAAGTCTATAATTTCGATCGTTATCAAATTGAAGATACTCCTCTCACACGAAAGTATAACCGCCCGTATTCAACAGTTGTTGCAAGTGACAAAATTAAGGCTTGGTTAAACTTTGACAGACCGCATGATGAATCTTCTGGTAATGACAGTGATTAAGCTAATAAGATTTCTGTGTAAGGGCCATGAAATACTGCCCATTAAATTACACAATTCTATCAGACCCTTAGACCATGAAATATGGTCTATTGAGGTCACCCATGGCCATGAAATAATGCCCGTTTAAGTATACATCGAGCCATGAAATAATGCTCGTTTTTAGTTATAATGGGTCATAAAACTATGCTCAAAAATTATATTAGATTTTTATTTAATTTAACTAACAATTTATGTACATAATGAATGATTAATTTGTTCCCTTTGCAATGGTTATAACGTTGCCCATTGATCTTATTTTATGTTAGACCGTGATTTAATTTGTTATTATTGTTGATAACATTTGGGCTACTGAATTTTTCTTTTGTTTTACTCTTGTTATCTTCACGAGGACGTGGTAATGTACCTTGGATGGCCGACTGTTATCAATAGTAAATTATCTAATTCATTTAACTAATTTAGTATCTTAATTTAAACCTAATATTAAAACTATTGTGTTGTCTATAGTACCAACTCTCTGTTTATAATGTATAGTCTATAGTTCCAACTGCGGTCGTGAATGGTGCGACAGCCAATCAGAGCGCGAGGATTTGAATATTGAGAAAAAGGTAAAAAGCGCGGGATTTTTGGCGGGTCGTACCATTCTGGCGGGCTTACAGCAGTACATCTTTTGTGCTAAATAATTATTGGAAAACTAGACGATTATTTACCAAATATATTTCTTTTCTGTGCGTTGGAAAATACACTAAGTAAGTACATGCACAACTGTCTATTATTTTCACTCTTTATTTAATTCTTAAAAACCATGAGCGCAAATAATGGAATTCATGATTCGGATGATATCACACTATGAGAAAGTTCACACGTATATTATAGGCAGTCTGGCGAAACTCCCTAAGAAAAAAATGATCTTCGCCAAATGCAAAGAGAATATAAGCACTACGTTTAAGAGACGGGACTCCCATACAAAAAAATGGCTCAGTATGGCGTTTGCGCTACGCTTCAATACCAACTTTGACATACATAACCAAAGACTTGACGCATGAGGGCTGCCAACATAACAACCGAAATAGTGGTGTACTAGGTGCTCATGGTAATTTTTTATCGATAGTCGATATATATATATATAAAAAATTTGGTTCCTTTTTTTGGGTCTAAATTAAGATCTATTTACGCCAACGTTATTCACTAGTTAAACTAGGAATAAGTGGAATATTTCAAATGAAAAAATTAAACCAAGTATAACCTGCGAATTTACGTTGGCGCATTAGCGTTAACGTAAGTTCGCAGGTAAATTTTTAGGTTCCAAGGGTGGAGGTGGGTGGTGTGGGTAAAGGAAACGCCTTTTTAAGGATTTTAATAATAACAGTTTATTCTTTAATAATGTTAAAGAAATACAGTACCTATAACCTATTCGCCTATTCTATATAACGCATAAACCTTAAAAAGTATTATCTTGCTAGTTAGTGAGTTATTAAGGGCAATAGTGGGTCTAAAATCTCTCGATATCTGCGCCAAATCTCCCTACGAATAGAAGTACGGAGTCTGGCGAAGCTTTTTTTATAAAAAAAAAAAACTTTTTAAGATTTAAGCATAACCTTTGTTGTTCGAAAAGTATGACAGTTCTATTTGAATAAAACTAAATAAAATTTGAAACAAAATTAAACCTGTCTGTAAATAAGATTAAATATAAAAGTATCGATATAATCGATAAAAATTCCACTACACAGCACTATTGATAGCTTATTTTCTAGATTTTTGACCGATTATTATCAGAAATTTGTATTTATCACCAGATCTTTTTCTGTAACTGAAAATGAATGTTTATTTAGGCTTACCTCTCTTCATTTAATGGATATTTGGCCATAAATATTCGCTGTTGACCATCCGAGCGGCCGGCTTTTAGACCACATATTTCACAAGTTTTTTAATGCATATTTACATATTAATTCACACGGGTACACGTATAAATACCAATAATAGATAAAAGTAACAATAAATAATACAAATTTCCGCTTGAAATTCACGAAACAGTTGTAAAACACAAAAATCAAAATTTGTTTTCATTCACTTCTTGACAAGCAAAGAATGAATATGGCGGGCTTAAAGCTGCGACAGAGTCGAATAGATGTTAGAGCAAGACAGCGATAGCCACCATTTTGATATTTCGTGACCGCGCCCGCCACCGCGCCCGCGAGTCAACGTGAACAAGTACAACCAGTATGAACTTGTCGCTAGAAACGTTAGCGCGTCTTCATCATGTCTTTCAATACAGAAGAGTTTATTAGTGCTGTTCAGGCTAGAACCTTCACCTTATAGTTAAAAATAGTCTTTCTTCGGGTTTTATGCTTTTATGAAAATTTGTGTCTTGTTTTGAAATCTCACTCCTTATTGAATCCAATATGTAATCAAAACAGTTGACAGTCATCCTGGTATATCCAAAAAATCTTGAAGGATGTTCTCTCAAATTACTATATAAAGTATGAAATTCACCGTACCGTTCTCTTTTTTTATTATTTTCGTGCACACCAATTCTAATTTTTATCATCTCCCACTTTAGGTATGAATTTTCGGTTAAAAATAAAAGATCGTCGTCCATGGTTACAATCTCTGACAACACGTCACACCCGCGCAAACGCCTGGCGGCCAATGTGAACACGAACCCGCCACGTCTTCGCGACCGCACCCGCCACCGCGCCCGCGCGTTCCAACGTGAACAAGTACTTATAATTTAAACTTTATTTAGTATAATTCAAATAGAACGATCATGCTATTCGAACAATAAATATTTCAGGTATCTCAATATGAAATGCTAATAAGTAATGCAATAGATTTTTTTCTTCTAGATGTAAACATTGGATTGGACGTTCGTACGTATTGGTCTCCACCAATTAAACACGTTTGTAGCAAACATTTTCTGCCAAGGATTTTACGAAGACACAACTAAAAATCTGCAATTCCTTCTGTGGGACTTACTGCAGAACCTTAGGGAGATGATTGGATTTCTTCTGCACATTGGCAAAACTGATACTGATTCGACTCTTAAACGCAAAGGTAAGATTCTTAATTAGAGCATCATTCATGTAAACTTTGTTATATTTATAATTACAGATCTAATAAAGATCAGAATCAGAAATAATAAAGTAAGATAATGATACTTTTAAGGTTCATGCATTATAGAGAATAGGCAAATAGGTTATAGTTTCTGTATTAGTTTAACCATAAAGAAAAATAAAATAAACTGTTATTATTAAAATCCGTAAAATGGTGTTTCCTTTAGCGTTAACCACACCCCCACCCCACCTTTGAAACCCAACCTCATTTGCGTCAACGTAAATTCGCTGGTAAGTGGAATATTCCATATCAATTAATGAAACCTTGGGTTTTATTTTTTGATATGGGATATTCCACTTATTCTTAGTTAAACTGATGGATAAAGTTGGCGCAAATAGACCTTAATTCAGATCCAATATATGGACCTATATTTTTTTTTAAATACTATCGATAAAAAATTACCATGAGCACCTAGATACACCACTATATCGGCCGTTATGTTGGCAGCCCCTTAAGTCATGTATATGGTCATCTATGTCAAAGTTGGTATTGAATCTTAGTACACGTTTTGACGTTTCGTGTTGAGCCATTTTTTTCTATGGGAGTCCCGTCTCTTAAACGTAGTGCTTATATTCTCTTTGATTATAGGTTCATATGTTTCAATGTGCATTGACTACAATTGACTAGCAAAAGTTGAAAAACGTTCCGATCAAAGAGAATATAAGCACTACGTTTGTTCCGATGCTAGACAACGAGAAAGAGGTGCACCTCTTTCTCGTTGTCTTGCATCGGAACGTTTTTGGTGGTGTGTCCGGTGTCCCTTTCTTACCCCTATTTTAACAAGGGTAACAAACAAACGTAGTGCTTATAATATTCTCTTTGAGGGTAACCCACAGATTACTGATATGAGGGTAACCATAAATTTACTATAATAATAATAATAACCCCATCGCTGTATCTCTACGTTGACGTCGTGATGGGGCTTGCGTGCTCCAATAAACCCTAGGTTGTAACTCGCCTGGGGGGAGGGGCCAGACTAAGAGAGATACAATCCGCAGGGCAGTTTTGTGGCGAACTGTTGGGCATTAGCGACCCCACGGACCCGATCTCCCGGGAGAATTCTCGTTCTTCATCTCCGGCTTGCCTTTATTGGCCGGCCGTAGTGAACACTGACGAGGAACAGAGCTCCCACCTCTCTCTTGCCTTTATTGGCTGGTTTGAGTGGAGATTCGCAAGAGCAATCGTGCTCGGGAGAAGGATGTATAATCCAGTAAGGTGCTGGTAGGGATCTTGACCGCACTTCCGGGATTGTCCTGATAGCCGTGGTATACCTCTCCACTCCTCAAGCACCTCAGGATATGTTGCCCTCTTGTTGCTACGTCACTTCGTGCTAGCGGCCGTTTTTGGGGGCCCATTTATTGAGTGTGCAAGTCACCCCCTGCCTGTTTACCGATGAATATTAATAACATTGTTTAGGCAGGGGCCATAGTTTTCACATAGTTCTTGGTAACCAGTCCACTTAAGACTCCAAAAACCATAGCCCTATTGTCTTTATTTTCCATATGTCACAATAGTTTTCACCAACCGGGGGTTGTTCTTGGATGCACTAGCATTGTGCGTACAAGGACAATCGTCGGTTGGTACTCGTATCACGTTCCATTAAAAGTACCTAAAGAGCCTCTGCGAGTTGGTTTCGGCTCCTCGTACGCCTTCCAAAGGTCCAGGACCTCAGGGTCCTGAGATAAATAAAATCATAAAAATAATAATAATAAATAATAAACTACTGATGACCGCAAGGAAGTGTGGAAAGGCAAGGAGCTCCACGGGCGCTTTTACCGAGCTCTTCATGAGCCCGATGTTGACTTCACGGCGTCCGTGGCCTGGCTACGTTTCAGCAACCTCTTTGGGGAAACTGAAGGTTTTGTCTGTGCGATTATGGACGAAGTTATCCTAACGAACAACTACCGGAGATATATTATGAAGGATGGAACGGTTGACGTGTGTCGGGCATGCCACCGTCCGGGTGAGTCCATCAGACATATTATCTCTGGTTGTTCTCGTCTGGCTAACGGCAAGTACTTGCACAGGCATAACCAAGTAGCCAGGATTATTCACCAGCAACTTGCCTTGAAGTACAACCTAGTGGATTCTGAGGTACCGTATTACAGGTATGTGCCCGACCCAGTTCTCGAAAATGACCATGCCACGTTGTACTGGGATCGGTCTATCATCACTGACCGGACTATTGTTGCCAATAAGCCGGATATAGTGGTGATAGACCGGTTAGCGCGCCGCGCAATAATAATCGATGTCACCATCCCACATGACGAGAATCTCGTGAAAGCTGAGAAAGAGAAACAAATCAAATATCTCGACTTAGCACACGAGGTTGTCGACATGTGGAATGTAGACTCGGCTATCATTGTGCCGATTGTCGTAACTGCCAACGGCCTTATAGCCAAAAGCTTCGACGACCACCTGTCGAAGCTTTCGTTGCGCGGTTGGATCAAGGGCCTGATACAGAAGGCAGTACTCCTCGATACGGCTCGCATTGTGAGGAGGTTCCTTTCTCTGGAGCCCTAACCACCGGTAGCTTGGACCCTGCTCCCGACACCGGCGGACTACTGTTTATAAATATTTAAAAATAGAAAAATATGTAAAGAAAAAAAATAAAGGATAAATAATAATATTAATATTTTTGTCATTGAGCATTTTAATATTAATTGATGCTTTAGAATTCTGTAATAATGTTTAAAAAAGTATATATATTTTTAAAAATTGAAAATTTTATTAATTACTTTTGAGTTCTTAGTAAATTAAACTATTTTTTCAGGTTTCGTAGACAGTTAGGAGTACCTGGTACTTTGCCATCCATAAGTAGATTTTTTTTAGAGCGCAACGCTACTGGTCTGATATCTGTTATGGTCTCTTATTCTAATTCCAAGAATATTGTGCTCTATTCTCGCTCTCTGAATGGGGAGAATGCATGTGTCCATTTATTTACCTTTGTATCCTAATGTGCCTACACATCCGCCACTGCCTCTTCCACACTATTTTTTATGAACAAGCATAGCATTTTTTCAAATCAGCTGTAATATTTCACCGTTTGTCAAATCTCTGTTTTAATACTAGATTTGTCTGTGAATACTTTATCCTATTTATTATTTTTACAATAAATATAAATGGGTATTAAAATAACAATTTTTATTGAGTATAAAAATCTTGAGGCATATCACATCACATTGAAAACTAATTATTATTACAACATCAGCAACATCTCATTTGAAACTTATATAACTGACAAGGGTTTCTCTGCATCCCAATCAACAAGCTTGCTGTTATACCATACAAATTTGCCTTTAATAGTGTCCGGGGCATCCAACGCTAAGAACAGTGGTGCACGTGCCCCCTCATCAATTGTAAGTGGTCCTTTGTGAGATGACATATCTGTATCTACGTAGCCAGGGTGTACCGCATTCACTATTATATCTGGAAAATAATGTGATGAACAGTTTAAGTAACAGGTTCGTTCTTATATTGTTTGATAAGCAGCGTAAACATGACTGATAACAAAATATCATCAAAACAATAGAAACACTTATGTGGTGACCTATGAGCTATGGAAAATTACCACTCAAGTATAATCCTCAATATCCAAGTAGAACCATCATGGCGGTCAACCTTGAATAAAGTTATTGATTTTCAGTACTCAATTGAACCATAGCAACAGGTTCAAGTTATTTGCCATTTTTTTTATAATACATAAAGTTGTCCAATATTATTGAAACTTACTTCTGTCATTCAGATCTCTCTGTTGAATAATACTCAGAGCAGAGACACCCACTTTCGAGACCACATAAGAGGAGTTACCCCACTCTGGAACATGAGTCCCTTGCTTAGCAGCATCCACATATTGCTGCATCAGCTTCGAAAGCTCCGGAACAGTCAACTTCTCATCTTTAAGTCGCTCTCTCAAACTTTGACTGGGGATAAGACCCAATTGACCACAGGAACTCGACATATTGATCACTCGAGCCCCATTATTGAGAACCGGAAAGAGTGTCTCACATGTAGATACCAAAGAAAAATAGTTTACGAATAACGTCTCCTCCGCTTGCACAGATGCCGGTTCCGTCGCGTTGTGTTTAAAAGCTATCGCAGCATTGTTAACCAAGATATCGATACCACCGTAAGTATTCTTGATGTAATCTCTGAAAACTTCAAGGCTTTGCTTATTCGTTATATCCAGTTGGTGATACTTAGGATTTAGACCTTCTTTCTGAAGGTCGGCGACAGCTTTTTTGCCGCGTTCTATATCTCGAGAAGTCAAGTAGACTACGCCATCATATCGCTTGCAAAGGCCGCGAACTATCGCGAAACCTATGCCCTTGTTTGCTCCAGTTACTACGGCGACTTTGGAAACCATAATTATTTTGAAAAATCAAGTTTAGTAAACACTGTCAAAGAGAATATAAGCACTAACACTGTATCGATAATTCGATACGATACTGCGATGATAGTAGGTATTCACTTTACGTATACAGGTTGACAGGTTGTTGTCTAGAGTTGTGACTGATATATTAGTATTCGCATGAATTGTCTGTCAAACCAACAAACTGTCTTGCGCCAATGTCAATGTTTGATGACATTGGCGCAAGACAGTTTGCCTTTTTTAGAATTCCGTACTCAAAGGGTAAAATAGGACCCTATTGCCTGTTAAATTGCATTATGTATACTTGTCTATAAACTGTTCCATCATTTTTTTTTAACTTCATAATGTCTATTGATACATTTTTTTTTCCTCTAGCTCTCCTTTGACATTGTTTTTTCAATGTTTTTTTTTATATTATTTAAAACATAACCGCTTCAATTTTACTAGTAATTTATTATTGTATACATCTTTAATTTATTGACAGGTTTATTTTTATTTTTGCATAGCTTCTTTTTATAATGTGAATGTGGGAACACCGTAGACTTCGCAGATTCAAGAATGACAATTTTAATTGTGCTTTTAGGTACAAAGCTGACCGGTCTACATTGTCCTCTCATATCTATTAATATTGTAGTACGAAAATATTGCAGAAACAATCATTTTTTTAAAAGAGTAACCATGGAGTTTCGTGCCGGTTCTTCTCCATAGAAAACGACCAATTGGAACCGTACGCTAGCTTTTAACTCTTTATGAGTGCCCATGTAGGCCTATGTAAAATAAACGATTTTGAGTTTTATTACTTTGTTGTCTGTCCGCCTGTCTGTCACAAGGCTGTATCTCAAGAACCACGATATCCAGATAAATGAAATTTTCACTTATTATGTATTTCTGTTGCCGCTATATCAACAAATACTAAAAATAAAATAAAATAAATATTTATTTATTTATTTATTTAAAAATCTTTATGCACTAGTGTACAAAGGCGGACTTAATGCCGTAGGCATTATCTACCAGTCGACCTTAGGGTGGTGCAGAGACATAACGTAATAGGTGCAACTTAATGAAAAACAGACAAAATAAATAGAAAACTAATACAATATCTAATAAATATAAATATAAATACATACTTATATAAATACATACAAATAACCAAAATTATTTTGAGAAACTAATCCACCAAATCAACGCTGCGATGAATCTAGCAGTTTCCTGCGAATATGTTCACGTGCCATTACCTTAAAGGAGAACGGACTGGAAGCCATCCTGATGTTCAACGGGAGCGCGTTCCAAAGAGAGATCGCCTGTACAAAAAAGGAAGAATGGATAAACCCAGAGCGATGTGAGGGACAGCGCAGTAAACATTAAAATTTAAGTACAGTAAATATTTAAGGGGGCTGTCGTACAACAAACGCGATTTTTTTTTTGCCCTTATTTGCTCGATCGATATCCATATTGGCAACAGATAGGCACTAGAAATATTTACAAAATACTCTGTTCTATTTTTACTTTATTAATAAATAACAACATTAAAATATATTTAAGGAGGGCTCCCATATAAAAAAAAACGCCATTTTTTGCCTAGTTTTGCTCGATATCAATAAATGGTAACAGGTAGACACTTGAAATATTCACAAAATACTGAATTGTATATTTACTTAAATAATAAAATAAAAATAAATATTTAGGGGGGGCTCTCATACAACAAAAGTGTTTTTTTCTAGTCATAGTGATAGTACGGAACCCTTTCGTGCAAGAGTCCAACTCGCACTTGGACGGTTTTTTAACTTCGCACGGTTGGTGTATTTACGGCCCATCCACGACCTTGCCGCTGTGAGCGGCAACATTTGAAGCACGCAAAGAGAACCGCGCGTGGTCGCCGTGACGCTATGAACGGCGACTCGTGGCGTGCTTCGAACATTTTCATACATACGTCCCCAAATAAGAGATCAGACATAGGATCTTGAAATTAAAAATTATAAAGTTTGAAAAATCTAATTACACTATTGTGTTTATCTCCTAAAGGGCAATAATTTGTCTTAGAAGGTAATTGCAACAGCCAATCACAGGACATTAATCTTATCAATAGTTTGCTAATTATCTGGTGTGATACTCTTTCTTTTCTTCTAACACTTTTTACCTGTTATTCCTAGAATTATTGTAGTTTTGGTCTATTTCTTAATTACCTACGTTGTGATACCGACCCTTTTTACCTGCTATTCCAAGAATTGTAGTTGTTTTCGGTATGCTTGATATGATACCGACCTTTGCTAACTGCTATTCCAAGCATTGAAGTTATTTTGGGTACGTTTACAATTACTTTTATAATGATACCGACCTTTGCTAACTGCTCTGCCAGGAATCAGAGTTGTTTTGGTTTTTTGATTTGTTATTGTACATCTGCATTCTGATCTGCATCATGACGTAGGTAACGTACCTACGTCCAGGGTGTGAATGTTGCGATTGCGACCGTTATATTACTCATGTGATGTCACTAACGTAAATGATTTGAGTGTATCTTTCGAACTATTACTCGGTAATTACTGCAAACGTCAATCACTAAACGTAGTGCTTACATACTCTTTGTCAATCACTTCCATGTATCATGAATGAAATTTGACGGTACTCACAGTCATTCAAAAATCATTCTCCATCATTCATTGATTGATGGTGATTGATGGAAATTATTGACCGTGTATTGGACGCTTAAGAGATCATGTGATTGCGATCAAAATATTGAAATATCGACTTATGATAATGCATACTGCATTTTTACTATTTCCATTATATTTTTGTAGTGGTTATCAATTACGAATAACAAAGACATTAAGCATATACACGAATAATGATGATTTTAGATAAAAGTCTTATTATGATCAACTAGCTTCTGCCAGCGGCTGCGACCGCGTGTAGTAGGTTTTTCATACAAACTGGAGGTTTGGACGTTCCTTTTCTGGACGTCCGTTCGATCCCCTTCGAGAGCGAATTTTAGAAGAATAGAGAAAGAAGTTCTCGCCTACGTGGGAAAAGAAATTTTATGCAAAATACAATCATAAGCCCTGTAGTTTCTGCTGTGCGTTCATATGTCAGTCAGTATTTCTTCTTAGTTAAATAGAAAAGTTTACTCGTTTGCCAAAAACTAAGTACTTGAAGACTTTTTTAAAATCATAAAAAATCAATAAATCAAAATCAATAAAATAATGTCACTGTCATCGTGACAGCAAAATGGACATTAATTTCACGTGTTGCTGTGTTCTGTAAATGCACAACACGCGGCCGGCTATCGGCTTTATTTTTATTTAAGTCGATATTTTGTCTTAAACCTTTTAGTTTTTGTTTGACGGAATGATACAATGTCGGTGAGCAATATGTTGACGGCACTCAAAGCAGTAGCGGTCGAAACTAAGACCACTGAACTATCAAAAACATGTGAAGAACTTCAGGTTAGTATTTATTTAACATTTTCACTGTAAATGAATGATGTAAGGCTTATAGAAATTATATAGAAGTTATATAGTTTTTATAGCAAACTTCAGCCCCTGAAATTTAGGCACCATCCATTTTGAGAATCACGTTATATGTATGAAAATCGATAACGATTGTGACGCACTTGTAACTATAAAGTTACAAGTGCATATTCAGTTAAGCTAATAAATAATAAGGTAATTATCATAACCATAATTCAATAAATAAATAATTACTGATTTATTATTTTTTATGTGACTGAATCTTTTTATATTGTTTTTAAAATAAACACATTTTGTGTGCACACTTCCATATTTTGGAGAGTATTTTAACGTGATAACAACTTTTTAACAATTTTAATTTGAAATATCATTGGTGATGTTTTCTAAGGAACATTGTTTAGCAGCTGCTACTACTGGGCAGAAATTGTATTAAATTTTTTGTTGCTTCCTGTTCTGCAATATCATACTCATATAAAATCCCTGCCAATATTTGACTCCACCCAGGGTTGTCCAATCATAGAAAGGTGATGGCAGAATCAAGTCATGTAATTCTTCTCCTCTCTAAAAATGCATCCTGTAAAATACCAAGAGTTGGGCTACCCTACACCTGTGCTCCAGGGCTTTGGTTAAGTCCACCAACAACCACATAAGAAACCATTGTCATGAATTTGCCGTAATATTCAATTGGCACTTATCCTTTGCGCCATCACAACACAGACTTTCAGTTATTTTATCAAAGATATAACCAACGGGTATATTCCTGCTGCAGTAGGAAAAAGTTTAAAAAAAGTAACCAGTTTTGGCTATTATGCAAGATCTATTTCCTTAGTTTATCAAAATCAAACCCCATATTTGTATTATCTATGACATGAGCAAATGCATCAGATCTTTGTTACAAACATTGATGCAATAATGTGGCCTTGATATAAGTAAGTGTGAATTTATTATTTGGGTAAAGTGTTTACAATCTTCTATTCAAGATATATGTTTTTAGGCTTATCTGTGACAATTTTTTTTAATCATTTTAAAAATAGGCAGTAACAACGAGTAAATGACTTTGTAGGTAGTTGTCGGTTGTTGCGTACTAACTTCCTACAGGTCATTGAACTCGTCCAGCTGACGTTTACTTAAAAAAAATTATTTCACACATGCATATATTAATTCAAGTTTTAGAAAAAAGTACTTTATTTTTTTATTTTATCTTTACAAATTGATAGTGTTTCATGTACCCAATCGACCCTCCACAGGATTAAAATGATCAAAATTTAATAGTAACCTACATTTTAGTGTAGGCTTGAACTATTTTGTTGACACACACTTGTTTTTTTCTGATGTGGAAGTGATATTCATCTTCAAGGGTTAGCTCACACAGAAAATTAATTTAAAATTCATATTTATTTAAATTCACTAACTGGAAGTGTGCCTTTTTACATGGTAAATAAAGTTTCTAATTGTATGACTATTTTTAAAAGTGAATTCAATGAGGTATTCATTATAAAAAATATAAATATTAAACCCCTATGGGGCCATTCAAGTATTACGTAAGCACTACAGAGGTGGTGGGGGGTCTTTGCTTTGCTTATTTTTGATGACATGGGAAATGGGGGTCTGGATGGGGATTATGTCAGCAGTTTTTTTTAAGAGAACAATCTCGATGTTCCAAATTTACATGAAAATGAGAAGACAGAAACATATCACTGAGCAATGTTTACGTAAGCATGTGGCAAAGATCTAACCCTCCCCTGTTAGATCTTTGCTTACTTTTGCTGACTAGGGGGAGGGCGGGGCAAAATTTTGCGAAAAACTGCTTACGTAATACTTGAACGGCCCCTATCTAGTGCAACTTTGTCAGTCCATTGAGTGTTCATAACTTCTTTTAATTTTTCTTTTGCAGGCTTCAATAAATGCCAACACTTTTGACATTCAAAATGCTGTTAAGCAGTTATCAGAATTTATACTTAAAATTGAAGATGCAAAGCTATTTAAGAAATATTTATCAAATATACTTCTTGCTTTGGTGTCAGCTAAAATACCCTTAACACAAGTATTTTCGTATACACCCTTTGACACATGCAGTGATGCTGAAAAGACATGTCACTTGGAGTATTCAATAATTTTGGCAGCATTGAGCGACCATCCAGACATATTACAGTAAGTGATTTTTGCTGGATAGTAATAGTAATGAAAACCTTTTATTTCAGATAAGAGTATGTAACTGTTTCTTACTTTACTCTAAAAATCTTAATAGTATCATAACATTATGAGATAAGATTTATCCCATAAAGTTTAACCAGGGATATTATGATTATGCTTTGTTTTTGCAAGCAGTGAAGTTTTTTTTTTACTATCAACTATCTATTCCTTATCATTCTGAAACACATTCTAACTCATCCTTCCATTTTAGATATGCATTAAAATATTTTGAAGTAAATCCTGTGGCTCCATTTGAAGTATTTTCACATCATGAGGACTCCTACAATGTTGCTCCAAAAAAGCGCAGGCTGCTTGACTGTGGGCAGAAAATTGCAGAAAAACAGGTGGTATCATGTTGCTATACACTGCTCAGCAAACTACCCAATGAAATGTCTGCTAAATGGGACTGGACCAAGTTTATTGGAACTTATGGTAACCATGGAATGGCAGATGTGAGATGGTATGTTATTCTTATTATGGTAAATTTTTTGATGCTTGAGATACTTGTACATTACTAAAAGTGCCAAATCATAAGGATATGTGTGTTCTCTTTCTTCATAATTAAAAAAAACATCACATAGATATGTGTGGGTACTTAAAAAACGTCAGAAGCTACTGCTCCTGAAAGTTTATGACCAAAATGCAGTGCAGATTTTTTATGCAAATTAATTTTATTATTTTGACTATTATTCTGACTGCTATGCTGGAGGTTGTGAGTTTGATTCCTACCCAAAACAAGTGTTTGTGTGATGAGCATGATCATTTGTTCTGTGTCTGAGTGTAATTTATTTATAATATGCATGTATTTAGAAATCTCTATATATAAAAGCGAAAAACCCCTCACTAATTAATCACGAAATCTCAGAAACTATAACACCTATAAACTTAAGATTTGGCAGGTAGGTTCCTTATAGAGTGTAGAAATCCGCTAAGAATAAATTTTACGAAACTCCACCCTTAAATAGGTAAAACGGGCTTGGAAGTTTGTATGGAGAAACTGATTTTCACACGAGCGGAGCCGCCGACAGAATCTATAAATATGTTTATCAGTTGTCTAGTACATTCAAGCATTAGCTCTGCTTTGGGACTAGATGGCGTTGAGTGATAATTATGGAATATATTACTATTATTATTTGTGAATTCAACAGGATGGTAAAACAAT
The DNA here is from genome assembly GCA_958295575.1 of Leucania comma. NCBI lineage: Eukaryota > Metazoa > Arthropoda > Insecta > Lepidoptera > Noctuidae > Leucania > Leucania comma. Next base: position 9,819,259 of record OY282480.1, on the reverse strand, counting down.
GCATGGCCCTTCTCTCAAATATGAATGATACTCAGTCAATGATATTATCAATTAGAATGCTCATACAAGAACAGGATACCCATGAGCTTTTGGAACGAAGTAACGCCGAACTAGTTCACACAATGAGTGATGTAATAAAAGATGATCTTAGCCCTAATGTAGTCAATATTGATGGCATACTGCTTCCTATATATCAGAAGGAAAATGTTCAGAACGGCAACTTAGTACCAGTGAAATCTACCGTCAATAACCTCAGAAGTTTGGCTTTAGCTGTTGCTTCAGGTGAGAACATTTTTATCAATTCTTTTTTGTTCATTCTTAAGAGCAACTTTTGCTAATATTTTTTAATAACTTTTGTAGGAGATAAGCAGTTAAAGTTTTTATTTTATAAAATTTAAGTTAACTGAAATGTTTACCTATCCTTGTCGTAAAATAAATTTATATACTTTTGGTTATGCTTGTTGGTAACTAATGGCACGTTTGTCAGAAATTCGCATCCTATTTTATGTATAGTGAGCACAAAACTTTTGTTGTGCTATTGTCCTATCTCGTCTTGTCCCCCCCATCCCCTCCTGCCACTTCTTCTATTTCCATCACACAATTAAATCCAACTCTTTCACAGGTCAAGCTCTCAGCCTTATGGGCCCAGTAGGTTCTGGAAAGACTTCCCTTGTAGAACATTTGGCTGCTATCACTGGCCGCAAAGGTGTGGCTTTCAAAAAAGTGCAGCTAGGAGACCAGACGGATTCCCGTATGTTGCTCGGTTCGCATCAATGTACTGACATCCCTGGAGAATTCGTGTGGAGACCTGGTGTTTTGACTGAGGTAAATCTTCTGTAATTTCTAGACGATTTTATTCCCTTTTGACTGCCTGAACGAAAATATTGTGACGAAACTAGCGTCTTTTGGGACCAAACATTCTGAAACAATTGACATCCACCACCTACACTGTGTTGGACTGTAGCCTCTCCATCTTACAGAGAGGAGGCCCGGCCTGTGTCTCAGCAGTATTATAATGCTAATAAACATTGCTCAATGCAATACTTATACATATTGGCGAGATTTATACATATTGTGATAAACAAGGCATAAACAAAAACAGTCTTATGGTGTTCCCATTGCTGGAACTCAAGCCTTCTCTCTGTCAATGCGCCGTAATCCCACGGGCCCAGTGCGTGTTGGTGGATATTAATCTCTCCGAATTTTTGGTTCAAAGACATGTCGGCTTCCCCACGATGTTTTCCTTCACCGTGTTAAGAGTACTAGAGAGCCTGCTTGGGTTTTAACCTTCGTCGTACAAGTCGTAAATCGGGGCTTTTATTACTTGGCCACGACTGCTTCACCTCTCTGGTAAGTAACTATTAGGATCACGGAATATATGGGCTATACACCGTAAAATTTTGATCGTTTTAATTTCGTGGAGGGTCGATCCGGTACATGAAAAACTATCGATTTGTAAAGATTAAATAAAAAAATAAAGTACTTTTTTTTCTAAAACTCGAATCGAATACATATGTACGAAATTAATTTCTTTAAGTAAATGAGTCAATGACCTTGTAGATAGTTGTCGGTCGTTGCGTACTAACTACCTATAGGTCATTGAACTCGCCCAGCTGACGTTTAAAATTTAATGGTGTGATATAATTTATACACGAAAGCCAAAGGAACAGAACTGTTGATTTATTAAAATTCCTAAAAATATAAAGTAATTTGTTTAAACAGATGTTGGTTTACTTATCTCGTGCAAGTGTAAATAAGTCGTATATTTATATTGTACAATATGCTCAAACAGTTTCAAAGTGTCATTGAAAAAATGTATAGCGTAACTTGTTTCCTGCATTGAATTCGAGAATTTTAGGAACGATTTGAAATTTTTACTTTGAAAGAAAGAAAGAAAGAAAAAACATTTATTTGAAACTCGCACAAATAAAAGAAAACAATATTTAAAGATTAAGAAGACTTGTGCGAGGCCAAATGTGCGAATGGCTTGTGCGAGATTGTCTTTCTTCTTTATATCTGTTAGTGTAAGACTATAGAAATAGATGTAGGTAATGTATTTTTTAAACATAGGTCCCCTTTGTGGGAGTTTGCGGATTGTAAACCAAGCTATCCATTGTGTTGATCGTTGGATTACCTACATCCTTTGGCTTGGAGGATTTCAACAAGCAAGGTCACCTCTGTTTGGACGCTGGATTACAACCGTGTAGCCCATGCTTTATGAATAATAATAATAATAATAATGATTCCAGATCGAATGTCGATCACGTTTCGAGATCAGCCGCAAGATACTATTCCCTTAAGCACTTTTCCGCAATTATAATAGCACTAATAGTTTAATCGCAGTGTGTATTTCATATCATACTTTTAGGCTGTACAAAATGGACACTGGCTGTTATTAGAGGATATAGACTGTGCAGCCCTGGATGTGGCATCGACCATCAGTTCTCTGCTAGAAAGGAACTCTCTATGCGTGCCTGGCTATCGAGATTCTCTGCCAGTCACACCCGGCTTCCAACTATTCGTTACACAACGGTAAGTTAAAACTTTATTATTTTGACTGGACTTTATTATTTTTTTGACTGGCCTGTTGGCCTAGTGGTTAGTGGCCCTGACTGCTATGCCGGAGGTCGTGGGTTCGATTCCCACCCAGGACAAATGTTTGTGTGATGAGCACGATCATTTGTGCTGTGTCTGGGTGTAATTTATCTATAATATGTATGTATTTAGAAATATATAAGTATGTTTATCAGTTGTCTAGTACCCATAACACAAGCTTTGCTTAGCACAACGTCGTCTAGTCCCAAACTAGACGACGTTGTGTGATAGTGTGTGTGATATTATATTATATTATTTATTTATTTATATGCATGCATATAGAGCTGATTTTTCATTAATATTTCAACCAATAAATTTTGTTGTTTTAGAACTTTGACAACCAACTATGGCTTTCAAAAGAAAATGTCCAGCAGCAGTACGCTGCTTCAAAAACATTTAACACAAATAAATGTAGAACCTTTGTCAAGGTCTGAACTTGCAGAGATCATACAAACTCTATACCCTCCCCTTTTAACCATCTGCTCAAGAATGATCGAAGTCTTCATGATGTTCTCAGTAGGGAGTCACGACACATCCCTACAAGCTACCGAAGCTGTCGATAGCGATAAAGAAAAGAATCTAGTTCTTATACGAGGGTCAAGGCTAATTTCAACAAGAGATTTGTTGAAATGGTGCTCTAGGTCAGTAGTTGGGTTTGACGTAACAAGTCCTGAGTCTGCACTAAAAGTCCTACAAGACGCTCTGGATATATTTACCTGTTCAGTGACCTCCCCAGAACATAGACTGGAGTTGGCCAAAAAAGTTGGCCTCTGTCTCGGAATAGTAGAAACCAAATCAGAGTTCTATAGCAAACATTACAAGCCAAATGTGTCATTAACTGCTACGTTCCTAGAAGTTGGTAGGTCTAAGGTTCCTCGAGTAGAAAAAAGTTTAGAAACGATAGATTTTGATAATAAACAGGCGGTGTTTTCGTTTACGCGGCAATCCGCCTGTTTACTGGAGAGGATTGCTTGCTGCGTCACTTCTAATGAGCCTGTGCTACTTGTTGGTGAAACTGGTACTGGCAAAACTTCGTCAGTGCAATACATAGCAAAGCAGACGGGTCATAAACTAATTGTCATCAACATGAACCAGCAATCAGATTCGGCCGACTTACTCGGCGGGTATAAACCCGTAGACCTAAAATACGTAATTCGGCCCATAAGACTTCAATTTGAGGAACTTTTTCGCAATTTCTATAACACAGACAAAAATCAGAAGTTTTTGGGCCACATCGAGACTTGTTACGAAACGGAAAATTGGACTGCTTTACTGGCTTTGATGAAACAGAGTCACAGGGCAGCTATGACAAGGCTAACTGTAGAAAAGTCTACCACTAAACTGAAGAAATGGGTAGCTTTTGGGTTTAAACTTACTAAATTGGAACAGCAAGTTAAGGCAGCTTCGAAATTAACCTTCGCGTTTATCGAGGGATCTCTAGTCAAAGCGATGCAAGAAGGCCATTGGGTGCTGCTGGACGAAATAAACTTGGCATCAGCTGAAATTTTAGAATGTTTGGCAGGGTTGCTAGAAGACAAAAATGAGACCATAGATTTGCTGGAAAAAGGCGATAAGGTTCCTATAAAAAGACATCCAGATTTTACTTTATTTGCTTGTATGAATCCTGCTACAGACGTTGGTAAGAAAGACTTGCCGGCTGGTCTTAGGAATCGCTTCACGGAATTCTTCATCGATGAGTTGACTGAACGTAATGACTTGATGTTGCTCATTGGAGACTATTTGTACCACATGAATCTTGGCGGTGCGGTTTTGGAGGCCATCTACAGTTTCTATGCCAGTATTAAAAAAGAAGCGAAGTTGAACCTTGTGGATGGATCAGGTAAAATGATAATTTTATTTTTATTTTTAGGGTGCAATCACATGACTGACAAAACTGGATTTTTTTGGCTCATCTCTTTTTGTCAGATCGAGGTGTCATACGCTAGACTCTAGCTTTGGCGGCTAGAGTAAGGTGTGCAATAGTCATGAAACTCGCTCAACGCGAATGGCGCAAGATACTTGCGTGCGACCGACCCTTTTGCTCTAGCGAATGAAACCACTGATTGAAAAGTGATCCGTTCGTGTAAATGTAATTTCACCCTTAAACGCACCCTTCATCATAATATATACAAACAATTTTCAGGAAACGCACCACATTATTCTCTCAGAACTCTATGCAGAGCGCTTACAGCTGCTGCCAAAGCTAAATGTGGGACAGTGTCAAGATCATTGTACGAAGCGTTTTGCTTGTCCTTCCTTACACAATTGGACAGCTCTTCACATCCTAAAGTTGAGGCCATGATTGCCAAGTATGTATGCATTTGAATAAGTTAAAGTTAAGATATAATAATACATGTTTTATGAACTCTCTTACGTTTCTTTCTTAGGGCAGTCATCGGCAAGAAGAATATAAAGTCAGTTACAAACCAACTGATTCCAGAACCACAGGTTTTAGGCCAAACGTACTTACTCTTCGAAGGGCACTGGATCCCTCAAGGCAAACTAGAAATAGCAATTCCAGAAGGTTATATTCTAACTCCTACAGTGAAAAAGAATCTTCGTGATATTGCACGTATCATTTCCCTTGGTCGATTGCCTATATTGCTACAAGGAGACACCTCTGTCGGCAAAACGTCTCTTATAACATACATAGCCAAAGCTTCGGGTAATTATTGCGTAAGGATAAATAACCATGAACATACAGACCTCCAAGAATATATAGGGTCTTACGCAGCTGACTCCAGTGGTAAACTTGTCTTCAAAGAAGGTGTTCTAGTCGAAGCTATGAGGAAAGGCTACTGGATTATACTTGATGAACTTAATTTAGCACCAAGTGACGTTTTAGAGGCTCTAAACCGTGTGCTAGATGACAACCGAGAACTTTTCATACCAGAAACTCAACAAGTTGTCAAAGCGGATCCCAATTTCATGTTATTCGCAACCCAAAACCCGCCGGGTTTGTACGGTGGTCGAAAAATGCTGTCTAGGGCGTTTAGAAACAGATTCGTTGAGCTACATTTTGATGAGATACCAAAGACCGAACTTGAGACTATATTACATCAAAGATGTCATGTTCCGCCGGCCTACAGTAAGAAAATGATAGCGGTTATGGCTGATCTACAGATAAGGCGACGTGGTTCGGCAGCCGTTCAGGGCAAAGACGGATTTATAACCCTACGAGACTTATTCAGATGGGGTCAGAGGTACAAGTGTACTTCAAAGGATTCCCTGACCGACGACAAGTTTTACGATTGGGATCAGCATATAGCTGACGAAGGATACCTCATACTGGCTGGAAAAGTACGTCAAACTGACGAGAGATCTATAATAGAAGAGGTTATAGAAAAACATATAAAAAGAAAGGTTAATCCGGACAACCTCTTTAGCCTACATGCAGCCACGTCTCCCGTTACCAAGTCAATATTGGAGACAATCCTGAACAACCAACTCGAAGATTTCAACCACGTTGTCTGGACATACAACATGAGAAGACTAGCAGTATTAATAGCTAAGTCTTTCACTTTTGATGAACCAGTCTTGTTGGTTGGAGAAACCGGTTGTGGGAAGACAACTATCTGTCAAGTACTGGCAGCTTTGAAGAAATGTCAGCTCCTGTCTGTCAACTGTCACATGCACACTGAAAGTTCAGACTTCCTTGGGGGACTTCGCCCAGTGCGCCAATACAAAAACGATGGCAGACTCTTTGAATGGGTCGATGGACCGTTGATCAAGGCTATGGAGACAGGAAATATGTTCCTAGCTGATGAAATATCTTTGGCTGATGATAGTGTTTTGGAGCGAATGAACTCCTTACTGGAACCTGAAAGGCAGTTGGTGTTAGCCGAAAGAGGAAGCGATGATAATTCTGATGTCGTTGTTATAACAGCAAATAAAGATTTCCACTTTATCGGCACCATGAACCCTGGTGGAGATTTCGGAAAGAAAGAACTATCTCCCGCTCTGCGTAATAGATTCACAGAAATATGGTGTGACAGCGTCACATCAAGGGAAGATCTACTAAAAGTTCTCGAGAAAAGCGTTAACAAAGGGGTGTCGCTAGGCAATCAAGAGGACGGTAGTTCAGGAATCGGAACCTCCATATTGAATTTCACAGATTGGCTGAAAAATTCAGAAGTGACGAATAAATTCCCTTTCAGCATACGTGATCTACTTTCATGGGTTCACTTTATAAATATAACAGTAGCAAAAGGTCTTTTAGACACCCCTGAAGCATACGTACACGGTGCTTGCATGACTTTCCTAGACTGCTTTGGTACGGCACTAACCGGCCATATCGATACCGAAACTTTAGTTCTGCTACGAAAAAATGCTATCAAATTTTTGTTGGATCAAATTAAATCCATTGGTAGCGAGTACGTGGAGCCTTTACAAAAAATGTTGAGTAGTAAGCAGACTCAATTTGTGGCCGAAAGTGGTTCTGAAAAGTTTGGTATAAAACCTTTTTATATTGAGGTTGGACAGAAAAATGGCAACACCGCTGATGATCAAACGTTCACATTTACTGCACCAACAACCGGTGCGAATACTTTGAGACTTTTGCGTGGTTTGCAGCTGAATAAGGCAATCCTTTTGGAAGGAAACCCTGGCGTTGGAAAGACGAGCTTAGTAACAGCACTCGCCAAATCTTCTGGACACAAAGTTGTCCGCATCAATTTGAGTGACCAAACGGTAAGTCTCACAAAAACAATCCCCTAAATGTCTCTTGCTATTTCAATCTTAAACTTTAATCGATTTTGATGAAATTTGTGTATGAGGTAAGCTTAATTCTTAAGGAAGGATTTCGCGCCCGCAAAACTCGACATTCACGCGAACGAATTAGCGGAAAAAAGCTATTATAATGTAGTCCAATCAAAAGTAGTTTTCATCCAGAAGTCATTGGATAATTTACCATCTAAAAAAAAAAGAAATGGCTGAAACCAAAACTTATAAGGTCATATTTTTGTGAGGGGAAGAATTAGTCAATCGAATAAGATTATTTACTAATTATTTTAAAATTATTTATTATAATATTTATTCAGTCTTATAACATAAAAAGAGGCACATGCAAAATAAACCTTTTACCTAACTAACAAATAGACTGCAACATAACATTTTGCTATTATAACTTCTCGAATTCAGTTTGGATTTCGGTCGTATATTTCGTCTGAATGGCAACCGTAATCGAAAGTAAACTAACTAATGGTTTTCGGTTTTTCCGAAAGTTCGGTCGAACACTACATTACCAATAGTTAAGAAAAATTTGTTGTTATCAGATTCTAATTTATGATTCTCAATTATAGGATATAACAGATTTATTCGGAACGGATTTACCAACAGAAGATGGATCGTTCACTTTCAAAGAAGGCGCGTTCTTGAGTGCTCTTCAAAATGGCGACTGGATCCTATTAGATGAATTGAACCTGGCACCTCAACCAGTCTTAGAAGGACTTAACGCATGTTTAGATCACAGAGGAGAAGTGTTCATTCCTGAGCTTGGAAGGAGTTTTAAAGTTAAAGAACAGACCAGATTATTTGCGTGCCAGAATCCTTTGAAACAAGGAGGTGCCCGAAGAGGCTTACCTATATCCTTCCTGAACAGATTCACCCAAGTTTACATCGACACTCTTACTAAAGAAGACTTGATATACATTGTAGAGGCCCAGTACCCTACCGTACCAAAAGAAATTCTGCACAAAATAGTCGAATTCAATTGCAAAGTTGCACATGAAGTGACTGAGATACAATCCTGGGGTCACAAAGGCTCACCTTGGGAAATGAATCTAAGAGACATACAGAGATGGTGTGAGGCTCTCATTCGAGACCAAAATGAAGATAATCCTCTATCTCCTGGAAAGTACGTCGATATGCTCTACGTGAACCGTATGAGGACAGAGGAAGATAAGCAGAGAATGATCGAAACGTACGACAAAATATTCCTTCCTGGCTACCCGAGGAGCGATAGCAACCCTCAATTCCATTTGACACATACACATGTCATAGTAGGAGACGTTCAACTACTCCGCAAGGAACAAAAAGAATTCAAAAATCGTAGGGCTGCAGAGACTAACTTGCTTGTATTGAGAAACCAACTGCCGACTTTAAAAGCCGTGGCTCAAAGTATTAAAATGAATTGGTTGACGATACTAGTCGGGCCTACAGCAACTGGCAAAAGTTCTGTAGTACAGGTACTGGCAGACTTGATTGGCAACGAACTGCAAGTCATACCAGTGACGTCAGCAATGGACGTCTCCGATTTACTTGGTGGATTCGAACAAGTCGATTTTAACAGAAATCTTGAGAGCTTGTACGATAAAATTGAGACATTGACAATACAAACTGTTAGGACCATGTGGTTTATGACCAGACCTTACGAATGGAAGACTAATTTGCTGTTAAGTGAGCTGTATAAATATGAATCTCTGCAGAAAGCTTCAGGCACTGATATATCAGAGGATGACATGGATAAATTCAAACAAAAAATTGAATTCCTGAACACTCACTGCGAAAAACTGATTAAAAACAACGAGCACCAACCAGATATCGTGTCGAAAGTAGAAAAAATTGTGAAACTTCTGAACAAGCTACAGAACAAGGTTTTGCAAGTATCTTCAGTGAATGCCGGAGGAAAGTTCGAATTTGTGGACTCATTGCTTGTGAAGACTATGATTGAAGGCTCTTGGTTACTTCTCGACAATGTGAACCTTACTTCTGCAGCCGTTCTTGATAGGCTAAACGGTTTGTTAGAACCGAATGGTGTATTAAGCGTCCCCGAAAGGGGTGACTTAAGTGATATAAAACCACATCCTAACTTTAGAGTTTTCTTCACAATGGACCCGAAGTACGGAGAAATTTCCAGGGCAATGAGGAACAGAGGAGTCGAAATATCTTTACTCAGACCAGATGATTGGCAGATATCGTATGTGTCAGAAACTGAGAATTTGTTCGATTTGACGGCTTTGCTGTCCTCATGTGGTTTGCCATGTAAATATCATGACTTGTGTATCAAATGTCATGAATTGATGCAGTCGTTTGTGGAAGGTATGTATTTAGATTTATTTGTTAGTAAATAATCATACTTTAAAACATATCTGGCAATATAAGAATATTTTTGTATTTATTTTCATAAAATTTTTATGGGATATTAATTTTTTTTTCCAGGTCTCGATCGGCCAACTATCTCACATTTACTACAAGCTGCTCACTTGACCTGGCAACAGCTACTCCGCGGTATTTCCACCCCTACTGCTTTCATCAGCAGCTTCTCTGATGTCTACATCAAACCAAGATGCGGTGCAGACTTCGCATCAAGCGTAAATTCCTCGCTCGCTGAAATGAAAAACTCCATGCTAAAAGCCCTCGAAGAACTAATACAAGGAGACGAACAAAATGAAAATGGTCTCCTTCCCGCAAACACAAACCACACGCTTACAGTAAAAGGTTTGTGCTCCAACTCCACAATGGAAATAGCCAAACAACTCGCGTATACAGCTGTACAAGAAACTAAAGATGGCACGATAGAATCATACCTACACGTAATCTTTAGCTTATTCTCCGTCTACTTAAGATCTCACCCGGCAGTGTTGACAACCGTTTATTCTGTAATTAATTACATCATGAGGAAGCAATGCCGCGCATCCAAGGTACAGTATGCTGAGATCCTCAACGATGCTGCTTACGAAACCTACAAATATCACACTGGCGCCATGCACGCATACAAAAAGTACTACCCAGAACTATATATTTTAGATGAAAGAGAAACACATTTGGGTAACAAGGAGGGAATAATAATGTTTAATAATCTAGTTAAGTACTATTTGTCGAAACTCGCCCCTGAAAATACGTTTACAGTAGCAAATTACTCAGGAGCAGTGTTGTCAGGCAAATTGACGGATGATTTCACCGAATACCCGATACTGAAACATTATGTGAGGTACATGGTCGTTATTGAAGAGTTTATTTACAAGAGTATTGAACAATGTACTAATAATTTAGATAACAGAACAGTTTGTAACATGTTCCAACTCCTGAGCTGGCGGGACAGATTCCAGAAGTTGGCCAACGAATCAATATTTGTTGGCAATGAAGCCAGCAGGCGCAAAATTTTAAGGGAAGATATCGTTCCCCTTCTTTATACACACAGTAAATGGTTACAGAAACATTTGATGATACCAATAATGAGACTTGCGACGGACAGCGATACTCTTATAATTAATTTCAATAGAGCCGCGGAAAATATAGTGATGCCTGAAGAAAATGATAACTCAACAGTTACGAAACTGAGCAAGAAGATCCGCAAGATGTATGGCCAGCCGAAATTGCTACTGGACAAAGAAGAATTTGAGAAATGTAGCAATAAGTCTGAGATTTACAGCAAAATTACTTTGGACTTCAACCAACCAATATCTAAGCAACTCAACCATTTATCCGTTGACAACTACGCTGTCACTGACATGCAGTTAGCTCTGGATGTACCAAGTAACGATAAATTGGAAGTAGTCCAGCAAAATATCACCAAACTGGTTGACAGTCAAGTGGTTGTCAAACCAGGTTCTGAAGTAAAACTTCTTCCAATAGTTTCTTACATAGTACAAAGAATATTGACCATCCTACAGAGAGATTTCTTTAATGTAGTGTCCCAGTTAACAAAGAATGAAGACAAAGTCATTATGACGGTGGAGTCTGCACAAGTATTACTGTCTTTGGTACACTTGGGCAAGGTGACGAAAGGATTCCCACCAGCTTGGTTGAATCTACTGGAAGTAATGCTCAAGTTGCATGATAATAGCCAGGACATGATAAGTGATAGGTAAGATTTTCATTACTCTTTGAGCAATCAGTTTCACATACAGTGAGAAAATACTAAAACACTTTCTACTGCAACAACCCACTTTCTACTGCAATAACATACTTTTTACTACAATAACACACTTTTTACTACAATAACACACTTACTACAATAACAAAGTTTTTACTACAATAATACACTTTTTACTATAACAACAAAGTTTTTACAACATTAACACACTTTTTATTTCAATAACAAAGTTTTTACTACAGTAACACACTTTTTACTGCAATAACAAAGTTTTTACTACAATAACATACTTTTTTACTACAACACATTTTTGTTTCAGAATAACATCTTTTCCTGTCAAGTTCTGGGATGAATTTTACAAGGTTGTTGTATACTCTCCAGCTTTCTATCCTTCTCCATTTTTAAATCCGCACAGCGGCGACAGTTCAGAAGACATAATCGAAGAAATACCGATTAATAGCAAGAGATTGTCCAAGAATATTCCTTTACTGCCTTATTATCTGCAGAAGTTTACTGTGTCTGCAGATAATCCAGGTATGTCAATTTGCTTATTACTTTTGGTTGAAAAAAAAAAAACAGTAGGGTCTGCATTACGTGAATAACTAGTTAATGAAATCCTCGATGACCTGCAATACGGCTTCCGCCAAAATCGGGTACATCCCCAGTATAAAATTCTATGCCATTCACATCTGAAGCGAGGCCATTGAGAAGCACGTAGAAGCGCTTGCCGTCCTACTTGATATCTCGAAGGATTTCGACAAACTTCTTTCGGTGTACCAACTGGACTGAATGATTGGATAGCAAACTTCCTGAGGTTCGCGTTCGGTCAATTGGGTATTAATGCAGGGGTGCCTCAGGGGTCGGTGCACTTGGCAACTTTATTCTTGCTACACATAAATAACCTTCTCAAGCACGGTACCTTTGGGTATGCAGATAATAGCACTGTTGCTGAGAGTTAAGTGTTCGACCCACGTCCTGCACTAGTGCGTCACAGATCCGGTCTCTCCGAGGGGCTATGGTTGAGCGCTTACACTTGTGCTTGAAGGCAGTCTTCGATTGGGGCGATGCCGATCTGGTTAAGTTCATGCGGCGGAAACCCAGGAATGTCTTTTTTCCGCTAAACGTAGCCAATTCCACTTGGCTCCATCTTTCCGAGGTGGTGACCGTGCCTATAACTGACCATCTTTAGCTTCTTGGGGTAACTTTGTCATCTACCCTTAATTTCCCGACTCATACATCGAGGGGAAAGCTCAACGGGCTGCCAAAAATTGGGGTCTGTTCAACATTTATCAAACGCAAGTTCGATCGTATTATGTATACTACTTTCTTCTTTGGAACGAGTCTGCGATATACCAGCCTGATGCCCTAGAATCGATTGAGAAGCGAGCTAAGAAGATCATTAGTGATGATGCACTCGTCGAGTAAAAATTCCAGTCTTGAGCCTCGACGCCGAATTGCTAGCCTATCGGTTTTCTGTTGTTTACATTTCGGGGAGTGTGCATTAAAATTGCACAATTTAATTCCGCCAAGCCCGTTCCATCTTCGGACCACTAGATGTACGGTGTTGCGCCAAAGGCACGTGGTAGACATCCCACCCATACGGACAAAACGTTTTGGTACCCCATTTATTGTGGGTACAGCTAAGAAGTGGAATTCCCTGCCGGAGTTACCTTTGGGTATGCAGATAATAGCACTGTTGCAGACGGTACTTCACGCCGGATCAGCTGCTCAAACTTTATCAAGCGCAAGTTCGATCGTGTATGGAGTACTGCTCTCATCTTTGGGACGGATTTGCCCGATACCAGCTTGATGCGCTTGAGACTATTGAGAGGCGAGCCAAGAGGATCATTGGCAATGATGCACTCGTCGAGTCAAGGCTTCAAAGTCTTGAGCATCGACGCCGAGTTGCTAGCCTGTCGGTTTTCTACCGGTTACATTTCGGAGAGTGTGCGTCGGAATTGCATAGCCTAATTCCGCCTAGCCCGTTCCATCATCGTACTACCAGACGTACGGCGTTGCGCCACCGGTACATGGTGGACATCCCACCTATACGCACAAAGCGTTTTGGGAACACTTTTATTATGCGTACAGCTAAGGAGTGGAATTCCCTGCCGGAGTCTGTGTTCCCTGATGGTTACAACCCGGGAATCTTTAAGTCAAGAGTGAATAGGTTTCTTCTAGGTAAGCGCGATCCATCGTCGACCGTATCGTCGCTTTCCATCAGGTGAGATAGCGGTCAAGCGCGAACCTATCAATAATAATAATAAAAAAAAGAGTGTGCTTCCTGATAGCTACAACCTTGGGGTCTTTAAGTCAAGATTGAATAGTTTACTTCAAGATAAGCGTGCTCCTTTGTTGAACACATCATCTTTGACCTTCAGATGAGATAGTCGTCAAACGTGAACCTATCAATGAAAACAAATAACTTTTTGATCAGTTCGCTGAATATGTTATAGCCACGATGTTAGCCTTAAGACAGGCCTGCAGTGCTATTGTCTGGGAAAACAGCCTTAAGCGCAGCGCTGGTCCAGTAACGAAATCCAAGTAGGTACATTCAAAACACATACAAATTCAATGTACGTATTGCGTTGCTGGGCCAGCACTGCGCTCAAGGCTGTTTTCTCAGAGAATAGTACCCCTGATCCGACTAAGACCTTTTTCTTTGTTGTCTGCTATTATAATTACCTGTTGATATTTCAGAGTCGCGTCATCTACTAGCATATGAAGCAGTGTCGATGGAAGACAGGACTGATTATTCTATGCAGTTAGGCACAATCTTAAATATTCTATGGAAGAATATTGCCACATTGGATTCTGCAGTTTCTTTAAAGATGTGAGTTTGTTTTCTATATTTCACTAGCTTTTTCTTGCGGCATACCATGGCTACTTCAGTGTGTGTGTGAACTGTGGAATATTTCGGTATCTATTGATAAATTAATGTTAAAAACAAAACTTTGACGAACGTAATTTTGTTTCGTATTCTTCTCAACAAACCCTTTTAATTGAAACCCATTTCATGGAGATGTATAAAAAGTAACTAGCGCCATCTTCAGAAGTCCGCCATATTCAATTGCAAGATTTGATTTAAACAAACATACATACGATCAAGTGAAAGTAGATAATTCTAAGGGAACGTACTCCCTTAATAAAAATGACAATCGTATGTGCATGGACATGGTCTACGCCTATGCCAAACTTCATCCAATTCCGTGTTGCCGTTTGAGCGTGAGTTACAAATATATACTGACAAAAAAACATACAGACTTTATGTTTTAGTGTGGTTAAAATTTTTGTACTACAGCTAAAAAAAAAAGTTATTTTAAATTCAAAAGTACAAACGTAAATCATGTGTTATTTTTTTTTCTAGAATATCCGACGCCAAATTCGAAATGAAGAAATACGAGCAACTTATTAGTTATTTATACTCAGCTCTTGAACTCAAGAACGACAAGACATTCGACGAATTTTGCACACATACAATAGAGATGTTCCGGATTTGCTACAAAGGCACTTCGCTCGACGACATTTTAGCCGAAGCGAATGATGCTTACCAAAAATTAAGAACTTCATTAGAAACAAAAGAAGATGATATGAAAACAAAGATTTTCACAGCTCAGCTATCATTACAAACGAGTGTTCTAATTACTAAAGTCTTGTCCGAAATTAATCCAATGGACCATGTCGCGAAGTATCGTCTCAAAGTGCAGTATATCGAGGAGGATGTCAAAATGTTTGATGCTCTACTTGGTACTTACTACTTCCATGGCCTAGTGTATGGCAATATTCCCCATTACGGAAGTATTGAAAAGCCCTCTCAAGTTACATTTAGTAAGTTGGAAAAGGAGAGTGGCTTATTGAGAGTACATCCCCATTGTAGTGTGCTGATGGAATTGAGAAGAAGTACAGCTGAAAGAGTCAGCAAGTACAAGCTGGGAAATACTTTCAGACCTGAAGAACCGACTTATAATAGCTTTGCTAATGTAAGTAGAATTAAAATAAGATTTACAACCCTTTTCTTTATTTTGAAACATTTATTTTGATATTGGTTCATAGACATTATAGTCTATTTTAATATATCTAATGTATTTAAAAACTAATGTGTCCAAATCTCTCACCTAATTCTCTGGTCACAAGTCTGCTGGTAAAATATTCTTTTCAAATGAGCAGAACATTTGTGCTCTTCTATGAGTATTTGCTATTTTTAGTTTTATGTGCATAAATTAATTAAATCTTTCCATTTTTAGGACTGCAAACACTTCACTAAATCAGTACTATCAGCAAAAACGACACACGATATTACTACTAATTTAATAACAGCTTGTAAAAATTTGTACAAGAACCTACTTACCAACACTGTGAACAAAACAGCCCTCCAAACTGGTCACACTGTGGTCAAAGAAACGTCGTCCTGGCTGTATTCAGTCAACGCCTTTTATAAAAAAATCGAGACATATTCAGAGGCATTGCCCGACTTAGCAAAACCTCTACAGAGTTCTATATCCCAACTTGTCTATAGTGTGACCTCTTTGCATGACTTGACAAAAGAGATCATAGTCAAGATAGAACAAGGTCGGGTCCTAAAAGAGGTTGTGACCGATTTGATGGTGTTCCCCAATGGTATACCTAATAGAAAGAGCAAGGAGGATTACTTGAATAGATTTGTATCGTCGAAGTTTGTTCAGTTGCTGAATAGAAATGTAGTCGCTGGGAATAACGACTTGTTTTTGGCTGAGTTAGAAGGTATTCAGTAAGTATTTTTGTTTTAATATTTTGTGTAAGCATGTATTAGGCCTACTATGTACCATTTGGATTTATACGATTTGCTGCCTGAAATCATCTAGTTCTTCTGCTCTCGAGACGAAGCGATCGATTATGAGTATAGTTCAGCCGTGTTTGAAAATTTTAATGGGTAATGGCCCTGGAGGTGTGCCCTATTTGGGCAGAGCAGCGCCGTGTCCTAGTGAAGACAATCGCCGGCGGGCGGTAACCTTGCTTCAGGTCATGGTCCAGAGCGAGAGGAAATGGCCTGCGGACATATCCTTCTGTGAAGCAGTAATGCTAGCGAAGGAGGCAAATACTTTCATTGCGTGCTACATTACATGTTACGTTACAACAGTCTGTACCCGGCTTTAATCTTTAAAGCCGGGTACAGACTGCTTTAATCTTTAAAGCTGGGTACAGACTGCTGTAACGACTGTAACAACTGCTGTGACTTTTGTATAAATGCAGTATATTTTTAGAAAGTCTCTTTACATAGTTATATTTTTTGCAGGGTTCTAAAAATGAATCTATCAGAGCTCCGCATGTACAGTACAGCGCTGGACAAACTGGATAAAAGCACGATGGATTCCGTGCTAACGACGCTGAACTCCCTCGTGAAGGCGTGGGAGCAACAACAGAGAGATATCGAGAAGAAGAAACAGGATGATGAGGCGTTATATGTGACTAAGTAAGTTCTTCGCCTATTGTATACATATTTGATTGTGCCATAAAACTTAGCAAGTGAATTTAGACCGTAAATTGTTAATCATAGAGCTTAAAATTGTAATGTTTGGGGTGGCCCTAAATCGCAATGAAGGGACTTGACTAAAAATACTTTGACATCAATTGGAGATAGGCGTGTTGTTACAGTTATACCTACTTTGCAACTTCTTGGTACTTTTTGCCCTGATTACCAATCAGGGCTACTGAAACTATTCTCATGAGTTATCTGAATTAAGACTTGAATTCAGTTGATTAACGTTACATCATAAAGTTGGCAGAGTATACGTTCAAATACAGGTCGTGAGTCTTTATAGGACTTCAAAAATATGAAACCCTAAAAGCAATATTAATTTTCTTCTTCTTCCAGATCAAAATGCGAAGATGAAGACGAAGACGCCATAGCTCTTGAAGAAATGCTGGAAATGTTCCCATCGTACTCGGACCAAGACTTCGCTGAGTTCAAACCACCAACATTAGAACAAGTTCCAGTTAAAACACAGAACAACCCTGAAAAGTCTAAACAAAGACACCTAATATCTCCTGAAGACGTTTCTCTAGTCTACAAATGGCATTCAAACATCGTTCGAAATATGACATCAGCGGAATGGTTACCCGCCCGAAAGAAGTTGGTCGGCAATGATGTGACCAGTGCGTTCTTGCAGAGGTATCCCACATTTAGTCGGATTATAAACAACGTTTGGGAGGCTTTGGACGCGGACTTCGAAGGGACTATTTCGCCGAGTTTGATGGTCCTTATTTCTCAGATTAAGGCAAAAGTTGATGGAGAAGGTAATTTTTAGGATAAGTTAATATTTTAGAACCTGATTTACATATGAAAGAATTCAAATATTTCTATCTCATTTGTGATAATGATATGTTCATTATTATTTTAGAGTCTTCAAGCAAAGTGGACTTCTATAGATCCGCATGGGTATCAGAAACGAAACAGTGCGTACCCTTACTTCATAGAGTAAAAGACAACACTAATGAATTACTTGACCAATGGCCTGACTTCCCTACTTTGAAGGAGGTAAGTGAATCATTTCTGCACTTTATTAAGTGATCAGCCTTCATAAAACTTATCTTCATAATTTTACGCAATCTGTAAAGCGAACTTTGACTTCATGCAAGCAATGTAAACTAGGCGTTTTCTACAAATGTAAACTTTATTTTATATTAGAATAAGGTCATATTCATATTTAAAATGTACTATGGTTAGGTTAAGTAAGAACCAAGTTCGCTCCAGAGTACTCAGTTACCATTTATGGCTTTTTCTAATATGATAGCAACTAGAATTATTAACCTTATATTATATTAACCTACGTCGGACAAACACTGGTATTTATTCCTTAGGGGTCGCACATTCACGACTAAATACTCCATCTCATTAGCTCTTCGGTCACTTATGGGGATTGAAGAGCTAAACGAGATGGAATACCCAGTCGCAAACACACGAGCCAAGCGAAAAGGACACGAAAACACTTGTCAGACCAATCCGACGCAACAAATTTCTTTACATGATGTCCATATTCCATTTCAGATAATAGTAATAGTGAACCGAATCCTAAGCTTCCCAGTAACAAGCCCGGTGAGTCGTTTCCTTACTGGCCTAGAGTTGCTCAGAGACAAGATAGAGGAGTGGAACAAGAATGCGCATAAAGGCAACAATATGATTGACGTGTCTCTGGCTGTGGGACAACAGATTATAAACTGGAGGAAGCTGGAGATGGCGCATTGGAAGGAGTGTCTTAATAATTTGTATCATAGGTAAGTACTTAGAATAAGTGTTGACAAGAAATTATAAGCTATGTACAATTGTACAGTCAGGGCTCAAAAGTGCAGTTGCACTCTACCAATACTAAAGTATGTAAAATTTCTTTGTAAAAGAAGGTCAATGGATCATTACCCATTTAGTTTGTAGCATAGAATCTAAAATATTGAATAAACTAGTTGCAGAACACTGGAATTCTACTACAAAGAAAATTATGACAGTTTAGTATTGTTAGAGTGCAACTGCACTTTTGACCCCTGACTGTACTTACAGAGTATAACAGCAGAACTCGTAGATCTTCAAGGTTAAGTAACGCTTACCGAGGTAGGTACGTAGATGGGTGTCCATGCATTACATATCAAGACATTACCGTACCTCAAAAAAAAAAATCACAAAAAAAATCTCTTCAAAGCCAAGTAAGTTACAGCAATATAATCGCAAATCTAAGAAAAAAAACACAATTGAAACAATTACACAACACAGTATCCGCTCAAAACAAATTGCAACTAATTTGAACAACTTCACTGTGCATGTCATAGAAGGCTGTCGTAATTTTCGTGACCTTACACACACGAACCATTTCATTCATATTTTTTCAATACACTTGCTCAGAAAGTGGCTCTTATTGCACTACACTTAGGTATATAATGGCCCCTGTTACCAAACTGTGACATTTTGATTACCATTACGCACTAGTGATATAATGTAGCTATAACCTTTTTGTTCAATCTCTTTGTTTGCGATTCAAATTTTGAATACGAAAAAATAAAAATAAAATATTGTGTATGGCCGTCATTTTAATTTAAGATGCGCGCGGTTTTTAGCGTGAATTTTTCGAGGGAAGTTAATGGGCTGTATTAATTAAATAAAATTAAATACAACAAAGACATTATAAAATGTTACATCCATTTTCTATTGTCACTACGAATGACATTAACGTAAAAACTTTTCACACAAGAAAACAAACGATGACTAGGCAATATGATCAAAAGACCAAAACAGATTTAATTTTTTACCGCCATGATATGAACAATTTTACTAGTTTTACGGTTGTAATATTAGTTAGCTAAATTATTTTTCTTCACAAGTGTATTGAAAAATGTCGTATAATACACGTGAGTAAAGAGTGGTTACCATTCATGGCTCTCTTAAGACCCTCGCCAAAGCTCGGGTCTTAATACTGCCTCGACGGTAACCTACATTACACACTTATATCATAATGTACTACACTTTTTTTTGTTAAGTGTTAGAGCGAGATCGGAGATAGCGTGCGTGCGAGCTGCGCTGAGCGGCAACATATCATATCTTATGAATGAATCTTAATTAGGTCTAGGTTTTTATTTTATTTTATTAGTTTGTGATTAGACTATGATTTAGCAAGATGTGATGTATTTTTACATAAAAGCCAGGCTTATTTACTTCTATTGCTTGCACGTCGCTGATTATTTATAATAATTGTTTACAGGAAACAATCCGAAGCTCATAAGTACTGGTTTTACTTATACTCCGTCATCAATTCATACCTGGACTCGACTTCAGACCCGGTCTCATCCGACAGGGTCATATCTGTGCTCAAAGAGTTCATGGAAAAGTCGAACTTAGCGGAGTACGAAATAAGGTTGGATATCATATTTGTCTACCACTGTCATTTGGTGCATTTGGAACCTTCTGAGAGGAGAGGTAAGACTTATTTCTCTTTGTTATTTTCATTAGCGTGCGCCGTAAGACTTGATTATATTTGATCTGGTAGATGTTTTACTTCAACTTATTAGGAATAAACATAAAAAATAATTCTTCTTAGTCGTGTACACTCATGCCAGAGCGGTCGTGGTCATCACTGTCAATAACGATGAGTGATGATCTTGGTAATACGGCGCCATTCATTGCGGACTGCAGCTTTTCGGTTACATTCGCAAACCGAGCACTTAGTTGCTGCCTTAATTTTGTCTGTCCATCTCATTGGTGATTTACCACGTAGCCTGGTACATTGGATTATTCTTTACACTACGAGACGCGCTATGGAGTCAAACAAACAAACATGATCGGTGCTAATTTAACAGCAAGGGTCCACATATCCATAGAGCTTTCTAGAAATCTGAAAATACTAAAGTTTAGGTAACCTTCGACAAAATAAAAACACACGACCAACGTCTTCATATTTCTTTCAGACGAGCTTCTCTCAATCCTATGGAACACGTATAACTACTACGCTCAGTTCAGCGCTCAAGTTTCCTCTCACATCAAAGAGAAACGCGCCCCCATAGAGAAAAAACTGCGAGACTTTGTCAAGATTTGCACGTGGGACAGAGACCTTAGCTACTGGAGCGTTAAGGATACCGTCGAGAAGGCACATAAGGCGCTGCATAAACATACTAAGGAGTTTGAGGTTTGTATCATAAGCCGGGTACTGACTGCTGTAATGTAACACGCATAAAAGAATTTGCCGTCCACATTGTCGCAATGTATCATGTAATGTAACAGAATTCCTATAGTGCGGACGCCTAGCGCGCGCGAACCGTGCACACGCACTGCGCGCGCGAAAGTATTATATAAAGAATATACACCGTTTAATTTTGGTCGTTTAAATTCCGCGGAGGGTCGATTCGGTACATGAAACCCTATCGATTTGTAAAGATAAAAATGAAAAATAAAGTACTTTTTTTAAACTCGAATTAATTTACGCATATAGGTATGAAATTGATTTCTTTTAGTAAACGTCAGCTGATCGAGGCCAATGAACTGTAGGTAGTTAGTACGCAAAGACCGAGAACTTCGTACAAGATCATTGACTCATTTACTTAAAGAAATTAATTTTGTACGAGTATATGCGTGTATTAATCGGCCTCCACGGGATTAAAACGATCAAAATTTAACGGTGTATTATTAACACTTATTACATTGAAATCATGTCGTTCAAATTCCAAATGATGATGTGTGTTTCCACTGCGGGACTCAGGCCTCCTCTTTAGGAAAGGGAATGGGCCGTAATCCACCTCGCCGGGCCAGGGAGGATTGGTTAATGTCAGATATTTTTGATTCTAGGGCATATTTACTCAGGATGTTTTCATCCACTATTTTTTGAGAACAGTGGTGATGAAATAAATTACACAAAGTAATGCGCTTGCCTGGGTTTGAACACTCGACCTATAACTTTTAAGTCGGGGCAGTTACTACTGGGCCACCACTGCTCTCTAAACAGAGTGTAAACACTCGAACAGAGTGTAAAGTCTCTCAATCTTCCGTTGAAAAGGGAGGATCCATCTACCAGAGAGGTGTTATGTCTGGTTTTGACAACTGCCCGATAGATGATTTCGAGCTGTTATATAATATGTTCAAATCGCGCGGAAAACTCTAATTGTGCGATGCAAGATTTCGTAGTTTAGTTCAATAATGTGGCGCATAGATGTCACTACAATAGTGGGAATGATCATTCGGGTTGTTTACTATATTTTGTTTTTATTCTAGAACGTTCTAAAAGAGAGCGTAACGAGCTGCCTAGTGGACAACTCGACCGAGGTGGTCGGCGATCACGTGGGTATATGGGACCGGCCCAAGCGCACTACCACCGCGAACGCGCCCACAGGAGGAGCCTATATGATCGATGTGCAGAACCATATCGTTCTAGCTAGGAATATCAAGGTGTGTATGTGTGATTTTTATAGGAAATTTTCCTATTGTTGTGTTGTACACTTATAACAAAAAGGGTTAAGCGATTTTTTAGTAGTACCTTTTCTTTCTGCGTAAGTAGTGGGTTTTATTGAGGTCTACTGTCTACGGACTCGTAGCTTCATAGACGCGTAGTTGTCATTATAGCGGCAGGCTGTCCTAAGCCTGCCGCTTCGTCGACTGAGTTTCATAGTTTTGTATGTAAGCTTCTTGCAATCGTACGGCAAGCGTATAATGACGAATACGCGTCTATGAAACTACGCGCCCGTGGATAGTACGCCTAACATGTATGGGTAAATCGACTGACTCGACGCCTAACATGGACTTAAATCGACGTCGGGGCTTTAACCAAAGTAGATTGAAGTAAATATTAGAATATTAATTTATCAACCTTGTCTTGATATTATTCGGTTAATTTGAAAGTAGGTATTAGTGCAGCTTACTAAATTATTTGCTTATTGTTTTTCAATTTCATTTTACCTTGTTCTCAACATTTACGACTGATAGTGTTATCGATATCTTTGCCATATTACGAAGTTAAATGGAGATGGCAAATAATTTCATGATGGTTGTAAATTAGACTGCAGCAAAATCAGCAGGCCGTAGTTTAGAATTAATCACAGACGACGGTGTTGAAATCGGAAGATATTGGCTTTTGTATATTTAAAGGCTTTATTCCTTCAATTTTGTATTGATTGTATAAAAATTACTCCCACTTATCGGCTTGACAGACAATCGTTTTCTTTCAAACCTCGAATTAGTATTTTCTTTTATCCAGTTCTAGACCCTCTAAAAATGTGATAAAGAAGGTTTTACAATTGCATGCTACCAACTTCTGCAACTAAACTCAAATTCAGAACCTCAGTTAAAAAAAAGGCAGTTAATATAGAATTAACTATTTTTGAGATACCAAACTTAATTTTTATACATGACATAGTTCCAATTCCATTTTTATTAAAAAAATATTTATAGTTCTTTTACAAAATGTTTACTCAATAATCAACTTAGAATACAATACAATTAAGATGATAGTTGAGTAAGAACACTTCGAAAGTCTTTTATTATCTGAGATTCCGAATTAAAACTATATGCTCTTAACACAATGCACACATTTTTTTTGTTGTTTCACAATGCCACTGTATTATACACATACTAATTTTCCTTTTTTGTTTTAATTCGCAGCCGATTCAGGTAGTACTGATTGATCATTACATTATTATTGTTATTAAAATTTTAAAACTTCTGTACACAATAAATATTCAACCTACTTTGTTAATAACATATACTCCGTTTACTTCTCATGTAAATATGATAATAATGATCATATTTCGCTTTACTATCTAAAATAACTTTAAAATCGTATAATACAAATGAAACACATAGTCTGTTATAAAACAAATAACAGACAGTGCAGAAACTAGCGACGACCCGCACTAACTTCGGATTTTTCTCTACTATGTATAATATGCATGTATTATACACCTGAATTTTCCACGTACGTCATTCTGTCTATTGGTGAAAATTGCATGGAAATCCGTTCCGTAGTTTTTGAGTTTATCGCCTTTATACAGACAGACGCTACGTTTTATAATATTTATGAATGTAAGGACTAGCACTTTGCCAGCGACTTCGTTCGTGACAAAGTTTTCATAGAAACTTTAACACCCCTTAATCCGTATTTTGAGGGTAGTTTTGAAAAACTAAAAAATTGTGCTAAGTTTCAAGTTTATGGGTGTATAGTGGGTTACCAAGAAATAAAAACCCTCCGTACAATTTTTAAAGTCTCTTAAATATTTTTATTGGGGGTAGTTCTGAAAATGAATAATGTCAACCTTTATTATTTATTTAGGTTGCTTTTTGTGCTAACTTTCAAGTATATCGGTACATTACTTGAAAGTTAGCACAAATGGATTGAGATTTTACATACCCCCTTCCCTCTTTTTACCTTCTCATAGTTTAAATTACCAAAAACCCCTTTGTAGTGCTTGCATGACGTATGCGAGCACTACAAAAGGGTCCCTGAAGTTTAGGTTGTGCGTTAATTTGTCAGTCAGTCAGTTTCTTCTTTTATATTGAAGTTAAAAAAAATATTGTGTACAGAAGTAATTAAAATGATTGGTGTTTGTTCAGTAGTTAATTCTTAGCGGTTGCGGGGTAGATTCTTTGTAGAATAACCGTAGATTTGTTTGTTTTCACATAGCTAACACTACCACTCTTCTTGTTCACCAAACTTATTCCCCCATTCTTCTTCCTTCTTCTAGAAATATTTGGATGAATTGGACCAGCCGTGTAAAATGATATCGGATGGTAGCCTCTTGTCCAAAGTGCCGAGTTTACTGAACAAGGCTAAGACATTGTGTAAGGATACCATCACCAATACTCAGTACCCGTCATTGGTGCAAGCGTTGGATGATTTCGTGACGGTGGTCATCGAGACGAGCACGCATTTGGGATCTTTAGAGGTAAGATCTTTGTGTTTATGACCTTGAGAAAATAGCTTTTTCTTTAATTTAAAAATACCGATTCTCTCACTGGACAGTGTTTTCAACATTTCTATGTTATTTTAATGCGTATAGTTTGTTTTCGCTAATTGATGCAGTTGACCGTACACATTTTAATAAATTATGTGTTGATGGCCAGCGAAGCTTCAATGTCGTGCCATCGTGTCTTTACCGCTTCGTCGACAGAGTTGCATAGTTTTGTATGTAAGCTTCACGCAGGCGTACCAATCGTATTATGACGAATACGCGTATATGAAGCTAAAAATCCGTCGACAGTAGGCGTTTTGATTTTTTTGATATGACAGATTCACTAATCCTAAAAATATCTGCTACAGGTTGACGGCTCCCTTTCAAAAGAGAAACAGACATCTCAAGCGAAGAACTTCGTGCAACAAAAGCGCAAAGCGCTAGCGGATCTGTTCAAATACTTGACTAAGCTTGGTCTTAACTATCGCACCGGTTTGGTTATACTCAGCGCCACCGACCAGGAACTTTACGATTTTACTATACCGCCCGTTGATTTGGAAGCGGCCGTCAGTTATTTAAAGAGCAGGTGAGTTGTACATTATACGGTAGTAGAGTAGGGAATATGCATGTAATGCAACTTGCGTCTTTGTGTCGTCGTCATCGGCCCACGCTGAAAACTAGTGCTGTGCGTCGCGTGTGGCCACCGCATTGTACTGAGCGTTCGGCCGTTTTGCTCGGGCTTGGCGCATTTTTTCCTTAAATAATGATTTTAATTTGTAAATGTGTTGTTCTTTCTTTTTTCAATGCTGTGTTGTTGCTGCTGTGATGTTTCAATTTCAAGCTGTGTAGACTATTCAATTAAATAATCCTCGACATACTATAACTATTTCTATATTTTCAGACGTTGCGACGCCTCTCTAGCCCTTTTGTGGTCTGGTTGTGAGAAATACTTCCAGAAGAATATAGCTCGTCATAGGATCCTTACTTTGGCGTTACAATCACCACACCAGGATCTGGGTATGCAGAACATTGAACGATGCAAAGGATTTGCGGCACAGTTGCTGGTAAGATTATTTATTATTTAGTAACTTTCGCTGTTGGTTTCGATCAAAAAATCGTAAAAATAACCTACCTTTTTGGCGAGTTATAAAAATTTTAACTCCCCCTCGAGTCATTCTTTATCATATGTCAGTATAAAGACGAAAGTTTGTGTGGTTGTGTATATTACTCCTTCACCTTCAAATGGCTGAATGAATTTAGATGGAACTTGGCGCACTAGAAAACTATATTCTGGAATAGGAAATAGGTTACTTTATATTCCGGGAGTATGATTCCTTAGCATTATTGTCTATTTTGATTCGATTTAAACCACTAGCAGAAGCTAGTATTACCTATATGTAAGTAAGTGTGTTAAAATAAGTCTTAATATTTTATTCCAGAAAATAACGAACACTCAGAAAAAATCAATATCAAAATATTCGCGATACCTCTGCGACCTTCGTACTCTAATCTCAAACTTGATGAACGCTCTAGACGTTGACAATACAGACACAAATATATCTACTTTAAAGACAAAGATCGATATCCTTACAGAATGCTACGCTAACACTAGCATAGTTCTCGAACAATTCAAGGTAGTACTTAAATCATGCCCTGAAAGGGGTCTAAACTCAGAAGCTGAACCAGACTTCGACAATGTTCTATCAGACTCTAAAATCGTACGCTGTTACCAAAATAGCGATGAATGGAAAGACCTTTATAAGAGAGTAAACGCGCTTATAACTCAAGTTAATAAACAAAAGAATGCCCTGCACAAAGTTTCAAGTAACATGCCTAAAGAAATAGGCCAAGATATAGATACTAAAATACCTGTGGTATCCCAAGCTCATATTGATATAGCCAACGATTGTAAGACACATTTGAATAATATGTTAAACGATATTGACGGTTTGCTGCAAGATTATCAATTCAAATTCAAATTATCTAACTTTGAACTTGTACCAAACCACCCATTACTAAAGAGCATTGTAAATCTATCTACATATTTGAAAGAAACGTTCAAGAAGCTCATCAAATTGGACGAAAATTCCGATGTCTCCATGGACGGAGTAACAAGTGATCAGCTTATAAACGAAACTGAAGATTTGATAGCCACAATGCTACTCATAATTCAGTCTGTGTACAAGAAACATCTACCACGCGATACTACAGAAAACGCAGAAGTAATAAATGCTATAGACGAAATCATACAAAACGATAAAGAAGAATCCAAAGACATAATTGAAGACAAACATTTGAAAGAACATTTGCAGGATAAATTGACAAACGATTCTAGATTGCTTCAATTAGAAACTCTGATACATAAAACGCAAACACTATTTGGCAACTATGTCGAATATTTGGCCAATGGTAATGTTGTGAATGAAGTTAAGAGTGTAGTGATGAGAGTGGTGCCAATATTGGAACAAACTGTGTTGTTTGTGCAATACTTTGTAACGCAGAAAGTGTCTGTGCATAGAGTATCGTGCAAGATGCTATCGGTGCTGCTGAAGATATTTTCGGATCTGGCTTCTAAGGGGTAAGTTCAAATGTTTCATCAAATCTAGCTATTCCATATGAATTTTGTATCCGTGTATTACTGGTAAGTTTTCTTTTACTTGCACTTCTCTTTTTGCATCTCCATCCTTAGCGGTAGTCTCGTCATAGTTGGCATATTGATCTTCTGAAGATCGTACTTTCCAAGTTTTTAGGAATCTGTAATCTGGCTTTGGGCGGTCAGTCTATTAGCAAAAATACCTGTTATAACAATATATTATTTTTTCTAGACTTCTTTTTGAATAAAGACGCTTAAAAAAACCATGTTCCCACTATCTTTTACATCATCACTTCTTTCTAAGAGATCTTCATTTTATTTTTCTGTATAGCTTTTGCAAGCCATCGGACCTGGATATGGAAGAGGGTGAAGGCGAAGGCGGTCCTGGCAAGCTAACTGGAGGAACTGGGCTTGGTGAAGGCGAGGGACAGAAAGATGTGTCGGATAGAATTGAGAATCAGGTCAGGAAGGTCTTCTTTATTTAACACTTATAATAAACAGACAAGATATCACATCAGTGATTGTTTTTTTAGCTAGACTAATTCTACTATGTCTGGAAGCAAACTTGTTTATAAGTATTTGCTTAGTTTGTCGATTCTATGTGCAATGGGTTTTTATACTACTTTCCTTACTACAGCTGTCAGTGCCCTTTTTTTTTATGGTAGGTAAAATCATCCAATGACAAATCCCGCCCTTGGGCGGAGCGGGAAGTAGTGTCAGACTCTTACTGACTAAAAACCTACCCCGTTCCTTCGTAGCCTATCGTGCCGGGGCCGAGCATTCCTTTCGGAACTAACCCATGACCCCAGTAACTAACCCATGACCCCAGTAACTAACCCATGACCCCAGTAACTAACCCATGACCCCAGTAACTAACCCATGACCCCAGTAACTAACCCATGACCCCAGTAACTAACCCATGAAATAAATTGAAAATGACAGCTTTTAAAAAATTATTTTTATATAAAAAATAATGACTGCATCAAAGTAGATTTCTCTACACAAACTTTGGATCCCCATTTCATCCCTTTAGGGGCTGACTTTCGAAATATCCTTTCTTAGTGGTTGCCTACGTCATTAAAGGAAGCCTTGTGCAACACACAAGGGTTCACACACCTAGTCCCAATAGTACTTACGGCTATGCATTGATAAATGTCAGTCAGTTTCTCCTCATATTTAAAGATTTATGATCTTATGACTGCAAATGACTGTAATACTAGTTTATTTATACAGGATCAACTGGACGATGCACGTCGTCCTGGAGAAGAGAAGAACGAAGAAGATAGAGATTGTAAAGAAGAAGAGAAGGGGGTCAACATGACTGATGACTTCGATTCGCATTTGCAAGATGTTGAGAAAAAAGGTATGGGGTTAGGAAACACAATGGGCAAAGTTACTCGGGGGCGCTTTCCCTTATGGTATCGTATCTCTTCACTTAGCTAAATAAAAGCCTTGTCTTAATATTATTATTTATATTTTAGAAGGTGAACAATCAGACCAGGAGGACGATGAAGATGATGCTGATAAACAAATGGGTGACATTGACAACGCAGCTGAAAAGTTAGTACCAATCCTTTGACATTTAAAGTCAAATATGATTTGTTTCAATTAGGCCATTAAATGGCAGTTTTGGTTGTAAAAATCTACATTCGAGCTACTAAATCGACTGTACGTACAAATGTGGACTTGCAGATGTTTTCTTCAAAAACATAATGAATTGTTTAAAACGGTACACCGTTGGCTTGGAATTGTTGGTTGGGTTGGAAAGGCTAAAACTTCAGCTTTAACATACAAAAAACGGTCATCTCTCTCCGGGGTGAACCGGTGGTGGGTCGCTCTTGGTCTTCGTTGAAGTCAGTGTCTTTTATAATCTTCCGTAATAGACCAGTGTCGATAGTTTTTAAAACAAAAAAAAAAAAATTTAGTATCTAATAAGTCTGTATTTGTAAGTTAAGTTAATTAGGTTGCACGCGAATGTACAAGAAAAATATAATAGATTTTACACTAATAGATAGGTTAGAAACGGCGGTCAAATTTCAATACTCTAACTTCCTTAACCTACATAGGTTAGACCAACAAATCTGGGGTTCAGAAGACGAAGAAGAGCCAGAAGAACAAGGCCAGAAGAAAGATAAAGAAGAGAAAGGTCAAGGTGAGAGCACTGGGGAGAAGGAAATGGCCGCAAAAGATAAAGAGCAGGAACAAGGCACCGATGATGGCGCCGACGGCAAAGATAAGAAAAAGAAGAAAGATATCAATGAGATGGAGGAGCCTGAAGTTGATGATGATCATGTAAGTTCTCTAAATATATATAAAATGTCTTGGGGGCGCAGCCGTGAAAGGCAGCTTATTTGCAAATATTGGAATTTGGAATTACAAGATCAGTGTCTGGGCCTTTGTATACACTATACTCTAATTTCATTAATTTCTTTAAGTAAACGAGTCAATGACCATGTAGGTAGTTGTCGGTTGTTGCGTACTAACTACCTATAGGTCATTGAACTCGCCCAGCTGACGTTTACTTAAAGAAATTAAATTTCGTACATACGTAAATTTCGTACTATATTTTTTAATTTTATCTTTACAAAACGATAGTGTTTCGTGTACCGAATCCACCCCCTACGGGATTAAAACGATCAAAATTTAACGGTGTATTTAACGTTTGCAAGTATATAGAGAAAGACGGAGTCATTGAAACGATATTACTGAAGTTTTTCTAACTCTCTGTATTTAACCGCTTTGGTTTATAAAGCTCATGATTTTTTTTTTTGTTTCGTAGACGGATCCTTACCACGGTAACCAGCAACCTCTTCCGGAGCCCGAAGACTTCGAACTGCCTGACAATATGGACGTGGATGGTGAAGAACCCGGTGATGAAAATGTAAGTACATAGTTTTATCGCTCTTTATTTTTTTCTTATCGTTAGAGGTTTGGTTATGTGATGTCGCGTGGCTTAAGTGACAAATATTTCTTAGAAGCGCGTATTTCGCATTAGAAACATTAGAGATTTGGTTACAGCTCAACTAGATTTCGACTGCCATTTAACACTTTCATGACTACCGATAGCATTATCGTTTTTTAGCCGTTATATGGGGATAACGCGCGAGTCTATCAATAATAACAAAATACCCCAATCTCCCATTACTATGAATTAAATAAATACAATACCATGGCTAAATTGATTATGAATTAAACAGGAAGGCGAAACTGAAACAGAGAATCCCTTCGACATCGACGTGATGAAGGAGAACATACCAGAAGAGCCGGAAAAAGAAGGTGATGACAAAGGAGAGGAAGGAAAGGACACCAACAACGGACTCGAAGTGTCCAGTGATGAGGAAGATGGAGATAAGGAAGGAGAGGAACAAGAGGACAAAGAAGGAGGGGATGAGGATAAGGTATGTATTGGAGGCGTGGAGATTACTTGATAGAGACACTTGGAAAGATATACTCTTTAATGTACCCCATAAAGGTGGGGGGCAGTCTACTCGCTAAAAGTGATCTTTTAGAAAGTACTTTCGGAATGATTTTGTTCGGAAGCAAAAAACATACGCAGGTTTTAGTGCTGTTTGCATATAGATCCTGTCCGCTATAAAGGGCGTACCACCAATTCCCTATACTCGTATATACTTTAGGCAATTAGTAAAAAACTAAAAGTTTTATGAACATTGATTAAGTACTCAAACTCAAGTTCTTAAACACTTGTTACCGACCTATTCAAAAATACTTTTATTTATCAATTAAAGGCCCATTAAGTAATTAAGTAATGATGTATCATTCAGTCTAGGTATGAATGTTTACATGAAGAAACTTTTTCTATATTCTTAGGATTATAGTACGTTCGAGATGAGAAACTCGCACCGTCAAAATTGGCGTTTATTCCAAACATTGAGAGAGAAATAGATAGTTCAATAATAAACATTATTGAGAGAAATATTATCGTATAGATATTTTTGCCTTAATTAAAAGATACCTCGTTTAGGCGTGATTTACATAGCATATTATGAAAATTTCCTCAAATTATTTAAAGACAGACCAAAAATGTTCCCTTTTTCAAAATTATTCATAAAAATATTTTAATCGAACTAGCTAAAGCAACTTCAAAAACTATAAGCACCGTTAAAAGTAATTATTCTTCAGCAGGACAAAGAAGATAATCCAGAAAAATCAGGCCCCGAAGACGAACAAGAAGAAGAAAAAGATGGCGGCCAAGAAATAGACATCGAAGAACCTGCACCCGAGCAACCTGAAACAGAGGCACCAGAAATACCCGAAAAAGAAGACAAGGAAGATCTTCCAAAGAACCCAGAAGACATAAACGATGAGGATGAAGTAGAACAGAAGAATCAAGAAGCTAACCCTCAAGCAAATCCGTCGAACAATGATCCTACGGCTGAGGACAAGGCAGAGAATGCTGAGATGAATCAGGGCACGGATGATAATGTGGAGACTAATGCTGAGCAACAAAAAGATGAGGAAGCTGCTCCTTTTGTAAGTTATCTAATATTTTATTGAGTTGGGTGGTATAATGTCACTTAGAGATTACTAAGTGCTTGTTTACGGAGACTCGGGGCGTCGGGCGTCGTGTGCAGCGGCGCGTCGAGCGTTTTTACTGTTTACGGAGAAGCAGCACCGGCACGTGCCGTTGCACGCGCAAACAAACAACAATATTGGATGTTGTTTATGGAGACGCGGGGCGTTTAGAGTGCACCGCCTATATTTCAAGCAAACACTTGTAAAAGCGCGTCTCCGTAAATACTCATACAACGTCATATGTTTGAATTTGGTGCGGACCGCGCCGCCCAACGCGCCGCGCAATGCCCCGTGTCTCCCTAAACAAGCACTAAGGTGTAGGGTTGCATGAATTAAACAATTGCTGCGGGCCTGGCCAAGTTCGTTTCGAATTTCTTTCTACAAACGATAATGCCGTAGAGTAGTACCATTTATACCATAAGAGTACAGGATGTAGCGATGAACATTGGAGATAATGTCGTTTCCACACATTTGATTAGTTTTCTAATAGCATTAACGATTTTAAATTATCAAGTTTGCTAGGCCTGCTGATCAGACACTGGTTATATTGGACTCTCCTCAAACTTATAACTAAAACTATGTCTATATTATGCGTATTTGTGTCCCCTACTGCTGTAAGCGACTGACTTAAGGTGGCGCAGCGCCATACCACGTACAAAAGTGAGGTGTCAGC
Organism: Leucania comma; assembly: GCA_958295575.1. Classification (NCBI taxonomy): domain Eukaryota; kingdom Metazoa; phylum Arthropoda; class Insecta; order Lepidoptera; family Noctuidae; genus Leucania; species Leucania comma. The sequence goes on along the minus strand of OY282480.1, from coordinate 9,786,661 downwards.
ACTTGGTTCCTACAAAATCTTACAAGTTACGAAATAGACTACATTTCAAAGCCTATCTTGTTAGCTATATATGCTATATAAACAGCCTTATAATCATCCCACTGCTGGGACTCAGGCCTCCTCTCGGAGAGAAAAAAATACCTTAAATGTTTAAAATAGACAATGCTAAATACCATATTCTATAAAGAGAACTTTCTTTATTATTAAAAGTTTAGTAATTATTGTAATTTATCAGAAAATTAAAAATATTGATGAAGTCAGCGAGATTAATAAATAATCTACTTAGCCATAAAAAAAATGATTTCTTACGTTTATTTCAACAGGAACAAGCGCAAGAACAAGTCGGTGAAGAGAAACAATCTACAGGCCGTTCGGAACTAGATAAAAGTGATAAAGGACATCGCGGCGAGAAGCAAGCCGCGAGCCGCGCTGACCGGGCGCAGGAACAACGGAAGAAACATGAGAACAAACCCGGCAAGACTGATCAGGAACGAACACTTGGTGAGTTTTATAGACGGTGGCCAGTAAACATAGCCATGAAATATGTTCGAAAACGAGTTACAGAATTCTAAACTTACTGAGGTCCATGTTCAGAAGGTCTAAAGTTACTGAGGCATTGTAACACGTCATGTGTATCTTTTATTGGGGATCTGGGGCAACACAGTTACAACATAAATTGCAAATATTCAAAGGAATCTATAACGTGTGCTCTTTCAGTTCTAGGAGACCACACTATGCACATATTACGACTTCATCATTATCTTCCTGCCTTTTTCAGGAAGATGATGATGAAGTAGAACTATTAAACTATTACTTACAATATTAGACATTTTAAAAAACCTTTTTACTGTCCGTTCAACCGATTTTGACTGCTAATTCCGTATACATAACGATGACATTGAAAGCAAAAAAAGCAGTAACAATACCAACTGTGTACTAGTCACTATTTGTCATGCATGCATCTTTCAATCAAATAAGGTTAGTTATTTGGAATGGAGTAATAAAGACGTGTTGACGAAAAAGGTTCTACACTGTCATTAACTCTCACACTTCGGATAAATTTTGCGTTTATCTTTAAAAAATAACCCAACAGCTTTTTACAAGTGATAATATCATTCACAGGTGACGTTAACGAGAAGAAACACAAACAGTCTAAAACCCTGAATGTAGAGCGTGAAGATGAAGCTGAAGAGGGCGCTGATAACGACGACGATGCTGAGAAACAGGCCGACGCCTACCAACACGTGAAGCAGGCGAAGAAGGATGACTTGCAGGTAAAGTCGCATTACGAATCTGTGTCAGTGTTGCTGATTTGTCTCAAGTCTCAACATCTAAAATAACAGACATTGTTATATTTGAGAGTGATTTACATAAATATTTTTGCCATTTATTTCAAGGCAACCATTACATTTTAAAAGACTATTTATTATACCAGATTAGCAACGCAACCTGACTTACAACGCATCGATATATTGTACTTTGTCTTTTTTCATAACAAATTCTCTTATTCGAAAAGTCCGGACAAACCTCACCTTACTTGCAGAAGAGTTCAATAATCCTGTGGCTCGAATTTGTTGCCAGTATAATTTAGCCCCTATTCAAGCCAATTCTCTATTGTCGTAGGCTATAGATGCAGCGACAAAAGAGCAAGCAGAAGAACAGCCAACCTTGCAGCAAGAAGAAGATGAGGACGCCGAGAAACTCAAAGAAGATGAGGAGGTACCCATGGATGTGGACGAAGATGAATTACAGGTTGGTTCAATATTTAATAGGAAAATTGTGATGTATATTCTCGAAATACTTATTAACTCATTTGATTGTCAGAAAGAAAGAAAAATTCATTTATTTGCAGTTATGTTGTGTTACTGGTCTGCCTTCTTCAAACAGGGAAAAAATAAATAAATTTGTTAATACTAGTTGTCGCTCAGTGATCGAAATACGACCATAAATAAATTAAATAGCATTCGACAATAGTCCATTAAACTTAACCATATCGAATCTTTCACTGGGCAAGTGATGATAAGCTTTTACTTTACATTTAAGATGCATCAAATTGAAACACAGGTTAAATTGACCGTGACCTTGGAATGCAAATCGCCACTGACATTCTCTCGTCCAGAGTGGGAGGAGTTATTTGATAATTTTTTACTGAAAAAAAGGATAAACTAAACAATAATTTTGAAATCGTAGTTGATCGCAATGATAGGTCTTAAAGAGATGAGTAAAAGTGTTAATGGACTGCAAAAAGAACATGTTAACTATAATAATGAATCGAGAGAACAAAAACATGTTAGGCTAATTAAAATATGGCGCGAGCATTCATGCATTCGAGGCGGCTAACTGCTAGCTGGAGTGTGTGGTGAGCCCTCGCCCGCCACCTCGCGCTTGCGTTTTTACCACCGTCGTAGAAGAGCCATTGGTCGATTAGTTTATCCCTCCCCTTAATTTACTTCTCTTACTAAAATGTAATACCTCAGTTTCCCGACCTCAAGCCGGGTATTCACAATGTTCACGAACTAACTGTGCTCCGCGCATATGAAAACGCTCTGGTGGAAGATACGCGCATCTCCGTAAGAAACACGCAAGCTCCACAGTCCCCTTGCGAACATTTTTACACGTATTCACTAATCGTGGTATTTCGCTCGCGTCTACAAACAGACTGCTTTGTGTTCGTCCTTAAACCGCCACCGATTGGAACGCCCAGCGCGGAGCGCGCAACGTTGCCCGCTCCAAAAGCGCGGACGTATCCACTATGTGAAGCAGTTGCAGGAGCACTGACCGCAAGAGGTTCGCGAATATAGCGGAAACCCAGCATATGAACTATCACATAACATTACAGGTGGAAAAATCAGAAGAGTTAAAACCGGAGAAGATGAAAGACGGCAAAGAAAAGGAGAACGAGAAGTCTGGCAACAAGAAGGAAGGTGGCGAGGAGCCCACAGGAGAGACGGGCATCGAAGTGGAAGGGGAAGCCGTCGTCACTGCGCATGTGCCCAGGGGAACTGACACTACGTATCATACACGGTAAGCGGTCAAATTTACCCAACTGAGTGATGAGAAAGGCCAGAAGTTTTTCATTATGACAGCCCCATATCGTGTTCTGAGAATTACTTTCCATTCGAGGTTGCCTGGAAGAAATCGCGAAATACGGTAAGGCCGGCCATGGAGTTTTTCTTTGTTTTGTTTCTTTAAGTGCCAACAATAAATAAATAATAATACAATTGAAAAGCTTGTCGATAAGAAACGGCATAGAAAACGTGTATTTTTCCGCATTAAAAAGTAGCCTATGGCACTCAGAGATGGTCTAACCTTTTATCATTGCTCAAAACAATGCTTTAGTACAATAATTAGATATAACTCCAGTGTGAAAGTGACAGATTTGTCTTTAAAGGATGCAATATTCTATATTTATTATAATAATGTAAGTGATAGTTTTTTTTTGCACTAAGCTAAAATTTTCTTTAACTTTTCACAGGCTCAATGAAAACCAAGCCCACTCCGACGACTTATCAATAGACCAGTACATGGGCATCCGTCAGTGGTTGAACAGCGGCCCCTCACAGAGTCAGGGAGGCATCACGGTGTCCGTGTGGAGATCGCTGTGGAGGGACTCCTCCGCGAGCGCGCGGGCGTTGTGCGAGAGGTTGAGGCTCGTACTGGAACCTACCGGCCGCTCCAGGAGAGCTGGTGAGTTAGATAAATACTCATAGAATCCTTCATGATCCACAGCATGGTTTCACCAAAGGACGTTGTACTGACGCAGATATCTTATTAAAACACATATTTGCAGCGTGAAAAGAAGCCCAAGATACCATACAAGCCTTTTGTGATCATTCTAAGGCTTTTGATTGCGTGAATCACGAATCATTACTCTTAAACCTAAAACATATCCGATTAGGTTAGCTAGCACTCAGTTTAATTAAATCTTATTTAAATGGTAGAGGACAACAATTTAAAATTAATAGTGTCAATCCACTGGGTTCAAAAGTCCAAATGGGTATACCACAAGGCATGATATTGGGGCCTTCCTCTTTTTCATATATAATATTAATGATAGATCTATCAAAAAATATCAACCGCAAATGGTGTTATTATACATATCGATGGTAAATTACATCAATTATAATCTTTATTGTTCTCTAACTCGAATCATACAGGATAAGTTAATACTAAAATATTAATCGGTAAGGCTAGCAAGGGAATTTTTGGCGGAAATTTTTTGAGAGAAATTCAGTGGTGTTTTAATTATTCGCAAATTGATTCCTAGTGGACATTGTGTTATAAAATTGGTGTTATTTTGCAATTCAATTGTCTATGTAACTGGACAATACGAGCAATCTAAAATGGAGCTGAAAATTAATGTAGTATTGAATACCACAGCGAGTTTGCCGAGAAGACTGACTCGATAGATTTGCTGTCAAATACTGCAAAAACTTAGCATGTGTTATATCCGCGTTCTGATGGAACTCAAAATAACTTAAAAGTGACTGAAAACTTAATACTTTCTAAACTTGACACTGGCTAAATGTACAAACTGTGTGTTAGGTGCCTAGATGCATAGACTAGCGATGTGTGGCTTGACGGGGACTGCATACGCGGGCGACCCCGCACCCGCGCGCTCCTGTGCAAATTTATTATTAAAGAGAATAAAGCATCAGTGCGTTTCCGGCTAGCTGCTGTTTCACATGTTCCGTCTCGTATATACCTAACACTGCGAAACCAAAATAATACAAAGAAGTCGGTTAAAAAGGCTAGCAAGCGTCTACTTGCTATGCAGCACTTTTTTATGATCTCACTTTCAACGCCTTTCGAATATTGCAGGTGACTTCAGAACGGGCCGCGCCATCAACATGCGGCGCGTGATCCCGTACATCGCGTCGCACTTCCGCAAGGACCGCATCTGGCTGCGCCGCACCAAGCCGGCCAAGCGCGAGTACAAGATCGCCATCGCCGTGGACGACTCCAGCTCCATGAGCGACAACAGGAGCAAGGAGCTGGCGTTCGAGAGTCTGGCGCTTGTGTCCCAGGTTTCTGTGCTTTTATTTGTTTGTTTGTTTTTGTTATTTATAAATACTTATTATATGTGTCGGTGAAGTCAATATTACGAAAGCTTTTTCATACGTTCTCACGTATGAAAGAGCGAATTGATGCTGGCGTCATCACTTACGAAATGCCGAATACACAAAAGTTCCGAATTTATATATTTTATTTTATTACTTGCTAAATATGACTATATTGTGATAGATATGAACAATTTTTGGGAGGTAAAATAATATCGCAATATTGGCCAAATCATCATCATCTTCCTGCCCTTATCCCGTTTTATTTGTCAAACAACTAGATTCTATCAATAGAAGAATTTTCGATCAGTACTTTATGTTGCTAGATTGTTGAGTCGGCATTTAAATCCTTGATTTTACTTTGCGTAGTTTCCTACTATGTGTAGTTGCCTATAATTTTATATGGTGTTATTTAATATGTGTCTATAATAAAGCCTATAATTTTATATATGTATCGTCCTTTCAGGCATTGAACCTACTCGAATCCGGCGACCTAGCCGTGCTGAGCTTCGGCGAAAAACCAAACCTTCTCCACCCGTTCACCGAACAATTCTCCGAACATTCCGGCTCAAAGATACTGGAACAACTCCGCTTTGAACAAACGAAGACAAAGATAGCACAACTCCTTGATTTCTGTACCGTTTTGTTTGAAGAACAGACCATGAGAAGCGATGCCGTTAACGCGAAGTTATTGGTGATAGTAAGCGATGGCAGGGGAATCTTCTCCGAGGGAGAGAGCAAGGTGTTGCAAGCGGTGAGGCGGGCGAGGCAACAGGGAATATTCTTGGTTTATGTAATCATCGATAATCCCGATAATAAGGTAAGTTTCTTAAACTGACATCTTGTTATGTCTACTAAGTTTGATTGTCACAATACGTGGTGTATGCTATTATTATTATTGGTCTCTATTAGAAACAAAAATTCCCATTCCAAGATAACTATCGTATCTTTCAGTCAGCGAAACTAGTAGTTAGTTCATGAACTTAGAAGATGGTTCAACTTGTGCTGAGGATTGTACTAATTTGTTAATTTATTCCAGGACTCCATCATGGACATCAGGCGGCCATTACTGGACCCGACAACAAACGCTCTCACAGGCTTCGTATCTTACTTGGACACATTCCCGTTCCCCTTCTACCTGATACTGCGAGATATGTCGGCCCTGCCTACAGTATTGGGCGACGCGCTTAGGCAATGGTTTGAGCTGGCCGCTAATACGGCTAACTAAAGAAGAACGCACACAATCCTCCATTTCGTCAGGTCGCTCTAAGTATGCTACATATGACTGAGCAGTAGCCAAGCTCATAGCGAAACAGCAGTGCACTAAGCTATGCACACGCCGACCCCTGCCTTCAGAGCGGCAAACTTAAGAAACGCGAACTGCAAGGCTGCCGTTCCACAGGTGTACTTAAGCTGTGTAGTTGTAGATTGTCCGATTTCCACCAATAGGATTGCTCGATTTTTTAAGCTGGCCTTGTCGAAAAAGATTTAACGAAGCTAAATGTGTTCCTTATTGGTTAAAGAGAGGGATGTGAGCTGGGAAATCGAAAACTAGCTTTGCCTTCCCCTCGCCCCATCTAGCTATACTTCGTGCATAGCTCGCGCCTCGCGTCTTCATAGTACTTCTTGCACGCTACGCAGCATAACTCACTCTAATGGAACGGGACACAATATCGTAGTTTAGTAACACCGCTTAACTAATTCGCACTCTTGAGGATCCGCAGTCTAAAAAGTTACCAAGAAAAGTAGGTCGCCTGCATTTTCGAATTTCGGTAAACGTGTAATAGTCATTTAGATGTAAGAGTATATGTCTACAATTAACCCCTTCATCCCTTTGGATAGGTGGTTTAAAAAATAGGTGTCTATTTAACCAATGGCAGAAATTGCTCACTGTTAGTGTTGATTAATCTCTCCATATCATGTTTTTAATGTGTCAAATCAGTATCATATTTAAGTATCAATATAAAAGATACATTTCTCTAAAAATAGTTCCAATTTTGTGTCTGTAGTGTTTAACAGTTTATTCGATACATTTTTAGTATTTGTCTATTAAAATCAGTAATCTATGTCGTAATTATAATGTAGGATAAGTTTAAATTATATTATTATTGTAAGTCAAAGAAGACTTAAAAAATTCAAAATTGAGTGCTAGTTGGTATTGAACTGTGATTGGGATAGGACTGGATATTGACTGCTGTAAGCGAAAATACGTTTTGTATGTCTTTTTGGATGAATAAAGGTTTGTCTGATAGTTACATATACATTTTATTTCACTCCCTAGGAGATCGAGCCTTTTATCTGTGTGATATTTTATTTTTTTTGCAGCAGTTTCAAATATGTTAAGTTAAAGCCACAGATAGTAGTGGTAGTCGTGACGCGACGTGCCCTGCAACCGGTCCGCCACATTTCGGATAACCGTATCGTCGAGGTTCTCTTGCGGTACGCCGGGCGCCGCATTACGGTTACTACACAGCTACTTGCTGGTAGCGGGGAGCGCGGGAAGGGTTTTTCGGCTAACCGCGCCTCCTGCGTGGAGAGGTTGCGGCGGCGCGCCGCTGCTCCAAAACAACCGCAGCGGTTGACGGCTGAGCGCAAGTTAGTACGTTGGTACCAAGTGGCTTCATATAAAAATTGAAGTGCGGCCAACCGGAACGGCACGCTGAATTACGGCTAGCCGCTAATGCGTTTAAGCTCTTAATCCAGTAACCAATACGAATACTACATACAAACCAATACAATGCGTGCTATTTCCTAGTCGCCACAATCGAGCTAACCTAATGGCGTGATTACACTGTCCTTAGCCCGAGCCGTTGTTCAGGTTCGTAGATGAAAATAACGATGGAAAAGGCGGTTTGTTCGGTCAGGGCTTGTTGTTCTAAGAAAATGTTGGGGAAGTAGTAAAAACTTTGTCATTGTAGCTCAATTTTAAATATACCGATCACAACTCAGTCGAAGCGTTGCGGCGGGGTTGAGCCCAAAATTGTGCATCAAAAAGTTAATTTTCCCAAAATGGTCTTTATTCCCTTGTTTCGTTTCAGTAGAAACGCACTCTACGTTTCTACTGAAACGGGACTGGGCGGAGTGAGGCGGAGAACAGTGAAAAGTGGCGACTGTTTTTTTGATGTTTGATGATGACAGTTTTTTTGATGCAGAGCGGGGCGGACTGGAGTTGTACTACCCTCCGCTTCGTGATCTCCGCTCGGCATCGTTTGTTCATTTTTTTTATTTGAAAGTCCGCTCAGCTCCACTTACATTGTATCAAAAATTTTATATAGGGTACATACAAGATCCTTGCACTCACTGTATGCAGTGAAGCGGAATTCGGAATACACACTGAGCACTGTAAATCAGTCTGCTCCTCTACTCCGCCATTCTCCACGGATACACACCCATATAGCGGAAAAGTTGATAAGGCGATATAGGTTTTGTCTACTGGCGTCATACCGCGAACACCGTGAAGATTGATATGCAGGTTGTCATATCAATAATAATAAATATTGAAGTTTTGATCCATTCTTTCTCCTATGTTTCATTAGTAACTCGCAAACTGGCGTAAATAAAAGACAATCTTTTTAAAAAATATTATATTTGTCAACTGAAAATTAAACAATATCTTATTAACATATTTCTTCACTTACCAGTATTACGGGAATTAACACAACTTGTGTAAATCTTTAACATTTAGGCCTATGTTAAATTAATAAATAATTTCTTTACGAACTTTCTACATTACAGATGGTGTTGCAAGCTTCGTATTAAATACCTAAACTAAACCGCGTTTCAAACTGAAACAACTTAATGCACCTCTTATTATCTAAAACTCTAATATACATACAAATCTAAAATTAGTTTGAATTGTATATTAGCGGATAATTGCCAAAATCGTAAGATTGTAATAAATCTTGAGACAACAAACAAACAACTCTGGATATACTATGAATTTTCATTTCAAATAAAATAAATTTCATCCATAATTTGATTACATACAATGTGCACTGTACGGGTCTTTTTGAAAATAAGCAGTTTACAATTTTACGAAACGTATCATAAACTAACGGTGTTTACAATTATCCGGTGACATATTCAATTCAATAAAGAAATGTGATGCTACTTAGAAATGTAATAGCAGCAAATATGTAATTGAACATTTTGCTTAGTGTAGGTGGACATCACACGAGAGTTGATTTCGAGTATAAATGTATGTCTTTTTAATCTGTACGCACTTGTACAATCCTTGCATACAGCAAAACAGACGTAGGTTAAAAATATTTTCAATAAACAACATATACATATGAAAATAATTACTTCCCAATACCCATTAGTTAAATATAATTTTAGGCCTTTTTGTTTCGTCTCATATAACCGTAACACCATGGAATGTGGACCGCACAATACACATGCGAGCACATTGTTAACTAGTTTGTGTACCAAAGGAAATGCAGATGTTACGAAGTGGTGTTATGGAGACAACAGCTAAATATTTTTGTACCATATTACATTTCCAAGGTGCGGCTAAGTATTACAACAATTGATATAACTCATTCAACCTTCTACCGTCTATTTAAAAGGAAGCAAGTCTGTTGAAAATTCAAGGAGTTTTAATGTTACTTCTTACATGTTTTTACCAACCCGCAATGGGCATACATAGTGAATTACGGCACATTCTCTCTCCTAGAGAGGAAGCCCGGATCCCAGCAGTAGGAACATCTCATGGCTGATTAATTATATCGTGGGTTTATGACTAAATCAGGTGTTTGTTCTAAAACCTGGGCTTTTAGATCAAAAACCACAAGAGAAAATTATTACTATGATTTGGTCATAAACCTGCGCATATATACGTGGTTCTAAAGTGCGTTGGGGCTATACATATCTCCTATTAGCTACGCAAACCTAGGACGGTATATTTTCCAAAAAAGAAGTGCTATTTGCATTACATACTATGTGGTGGCCAACAATTAACCTAGCATAGACTAATAATGTGATTACTATGTAAAAACAAAGATTTACAAAGCAAGCACCAGAGTTCTTATGTAAATATTTTAAAATTGAAATTTGTTCGACTTGCTTCCTTTTCTGTAAAGACGGCGACATTCAAAAAAGCAAAATATAGACCTTAATAAAGTTTACAATAAAATAAGCTTAACGTAACATATGTAAAATATTAATATGTTGACATAACATGACTAAGCCTAAAATATTGTTAAAACGTCTTATAACCATGATGTCTTACTATCAAATAATAAATATGATTTAATCCTAAACAAAACTCCATCTCAGTTCACTTTTGAGCGGTTTAAAGCTGTTAAAAGTCCAGCGAAACATCTAGCAATTTTTATTCGTTATCAAAATCATATTCCACTGACCACGAGTCAGTTTTTGTTGTATAAAACTTCACGATTTTCTAAAGTAATCCACTATAAAGGATTTTTATCTAGCAAATTTTTCCTAGTGTAAAAAAATTTCGAAGGCCATCGTGGTAAACTCGGAGACCGTCCATTTTAAACAAACGTTGGGTTTTATATTGCGTGAATGTCTGAACTGTGACATCTTTACGCAAATGGGGTTATCAGTTTTACTGCCTAGCTCATACAGAGGTCTATAGCATTTGAAATTGACTGTTTTTTTTTAAATATATTTACACGATATTATAATATATATAATATGTTCCAAATTGCCATACTGCAACTCTGGATATGAACCTTGAATCACCTTTATTTCCCATTGACCAACTGCATGAAGTTAAATAGGCAGATTGAATAGACACGGGCTGCGTGGATACAGAAGAAATTCTAAAAGATCACAGTATACACAAGTCTAATAAAAATTGATCCCATTAACAAAGTGTCAGATAGGAATAGATACATAAGGACGTTTATACGTAACTGAATGCAATCCAGTCTTTGAATTCGGCGTTGGTAGGTCTATTTTTTCACTAGGTTAGAAAACATTTGGGGCTAGAAAACAAATTCCCGTCAGGCAATTAAAAGGTTGCTTGTATACTTTTTGCAGAAAATTCTCTGACATAAACAGACATCCCCAAAGATCCCAACCCAGTAGTTAAAATAGAGCCTCATAATATTTACGCTTCTATTATTTAAATATTGTATAATTATAAAGTTTATTGTTAAACCTGTGATGGACAGTGGTCTCTTGAATAAGATTTTCACTTAGCGGAATCCTTGGACGAATGATTGTTGGTCTCTTCAGTCTTATCACTGTCACCATAGAACTTTGGCTGGAAATTATAAAAGAAACATTAAATCACAATAATCATTATAAATAGTATGTATGTGAATAATACAGGGTAACTTTAAAATCATGATCACCTTGATAAATTAGAATTTTGGTGCTGGCGATTAAGAAATATGGTCATGACAATGTGTATTTAAACATTTTAAAACAATAAATGGAGTAAAAGTATGGTGTGCCAGTGCTGTTAAGAATCTGGTAGTTATGGCAAAATCTTATATCTCTCATAGCAATTTTTTTACAATAATACTTTAGCTGGCAAACAATAAAAACAATGATGACAAACACTATGGATGAGTAAAAAAAAAAACAACACGACAAACGAATTAGTTGAACTCTTTGGACAAAGACAAAAAAAAAAACCAAACAAACTCAAACAGAGAAGAAACACACAGACAGAACATAAATAAAGTAAATATTATCAAATAATATTGATGTGCGTCTTAAAAATGAAGAAAATAATGAGCTAATTAATTTATTATTGCGATGTCTTTTAAACAGGACTTTTTTAATATTTCTCGTGTGTTTCTTTACATTTACTTGATCAATTTAAAATTGCCAAGTCATCTGAAAACTTATTGATCAAGCAAACATCTAATTTGTAATTCACAAAAATGTCATAGGACATATATTTATATTTTGCTGCGTTTACTTAATAATCTATTGGTTAAGGTTACTAGCAAATCTCTAAAGTAACTTCAAAATGAATGACGAGTACAATAGTGAATGCGGGAACAAACACATCAGAAATCAACCAGAATGTTTTGTAAAAGCATGATAGAATGCCTAGAACACTTGTGCTACACTTACACAATTTCATTTTGTACTATACTGTGGTGACCTTATTTCCATATCCGTTTTTGACACCGTTATAACTTGTAAAACCCTAGAAATAAACAATATCTGTTTGTACTGTTTTCTAGAATTGTCACAGAATAAGTTCCTGACATCGTCTTCCTGCCCTTGCTGAATATTACTTAGGGTCCGAACAACACGTTTTTTTTTCTTTCATTTTATTGTCAGCAATCACTCTGTCATTGACTCTTTTCTTTCATAACCACTCCTCACACAGTTCATCCATCTTTTGTTTAGTCTTCCTCTCCTTTCATTCACATTTACACATATATCCATAACTCTTTTAGTTCAGTATGGCCGATCTAACTTGGCGAGTCTGAAGTTAGGCTCTGCGAAGTCACTCGTCATGCCAATAACAACCGCCGTTAACAACTGTTATTGGCATTTATTTTTAACATAACATGTGTTTTTTAACGTAACATGTGTTTCATCCCTCCTTTACACTTGACCATACCCATATAAAGATTACCTTTCAACTTTTTAGTCATCAGCGCCTCTTTCAAACTTCCTCTATCTTATGTGCTAATTTTTCTTGATATTTCCGGACTTAGTCTTCATAAACTAAAATTATTTCAGTCTTACATTGATACCATTCACAAAATACGCGTTTTGACGTAGATTTGCAGATATCGGCCCGATATACATTACAATATTAATGCCATTGCCAATTGGCAATACATTCTTGCAGCCCACGTTGACTTTCTACGGTATATGGCCTTATTTTTCACACACACAGCCAAATAATAGATAAATATAAATAGCACAAGAACAGAGCCGCATTTCAACAGGCCTCAAAAGGCTTCTTTGAATATCTGAGAGACTGCACAGATCCGCTCACCGCATTTAACATATTTTTCAGAATACATTGCCTATTCAGAATTGTTTTTAAAAGTAAACAACTAAGCATCCCTGCTGGTGCCTTAAAAAATTACTAATAATATTCGCGCCCACGCAAAGCGCGTTGATTGTCATGAGAAATCAAGTTATTTGAGTGAGTGATTCCGCACTGCATCCAATCCAAATTTGAGTTAAGAGTTCTGTCCCAATGGAGATGTTTCATGATGTTATTAAAATAAATGTAACGAAATTGTATTCAAATATAGATCAACAGTAAAAAAAACTCGGTGAAAATATTTTTGAAATCCGTCAATAAATGTCTGAAAAATTAATTATTAAAGTTTACGCGTAACAATTGTAATCTCAGGAAGACGCAGCGTTAGAAGGCCTCTTACAAGGTAGACCGACAGCCTGGTGAGGGTCGTGAGATGCCATTGGATACGGGTGGTTCAAGAACTTGGCACTTTGTGGAGGCCTGTGTCCAGCAGTGAAATTGTGATGATGACGATGATTGCAATCTCTCAATGGATGGTGTCGTCATTTGGAATAGATGAGATAGGCATACCATAAGTCACTTAAATTCACAAGAGGTTCTAAGACGCAATTCATAGCTATTTACGTACAACGGGCTTGTTTTTGACACAGTAATAAAGGGTCGTGTGACGTCACACACTGGAGCGCCGCGAGAAACGAAATTGCTCTGGCAAGCGCAACTTTAAAGTTCCATAGATTTGTTGCGATATTTTAATGATTGTTTTATATTTTGTTAGAAATAATTCTGTTTTCAAAACTTGGACTGACGGAGTTCGTTGCCCTTTTTACAAGTAGTTTTACGGTTACTTCGGATCGATATTTCTCGGAATCGGATCGGGTGCAGTGCGGCACCGCTCTAAATGGTGATACTGTCAGTTTGGACAGAAAATATACGGCGCCACGCGGTTCGGAGTGCTGTCCATATGACAATGTCCTCATCCTCATCATGTCTTACCTCATCGTGTTTCTCCTCAGCGGTGACGCGGTCATCATCGTCGTCGCTGTCTTCATCAGCAGATGAGTCCCCGCCGGATCCAGCCGTGTCTTTTACTGGAATTAAGATAAAAGAAAATTAAATAGACAGATAGTGATAAAATTTCATTTACTTTAAATTACAACTTTTACGGTCGATGATTTCTAAATAGCTACTCTGAGAAGAAATACCGAAACAAACCCGGAGAGTAGTTTTTAAGATCAACCTTTTGTTCACAAAGCTGGGACTCAGGCCTCTTCTCAATGAGAGGGTATGGACCGTAATCGTAGTACGCGGTGTCATATGAGTATTTTTGAGGAAAGAATCAAAAAGATTTGAGTAGAGAGTAGACCTGTTTAAGTAATGCTTTTGACTACGAAAATATTGTGATTTCTTGCAAATATCCGAGAGGTTTGTCTTAATCAAATATTTCTCGTCTAAGCTAATCTACAAGAGTAAATATTGTGAAAAAAGATTGTCTCCAATCACAAACATGGAGTAGACAGACAGGCACGATTAATCACCAATTAATCGTAATATCTTAATTTTATATTTTCAGTAGGTTTGTTGTTGGGTTTTGTTATACAACAAAAGCCAATACACGTATTTTATAATACTAGCAACTCCTCCAACTTCATATGGGTGTTACAAATCTTTGAAATTCTAGACTTTTCTCAACTACATATAATAAGCATGTATTATACACCTAAACCTTCCTGATGAATTACACTGTCTGTCTGTTGGTGAAAACTGCATAAAAATCCATTTAGTAGTTTTTAAGTTAATTGCGGTAATAGACAACGTGGTGGGGTGACTTTGTTTTTATAATATCTCTAGAGATATGGGTGTAAGTATACTTTGTCATAATAGATTTGCTTCTTAATTAAGTATTTTTACACGCATTCAAATAAAAAAAAACTTTGAACTTTTCCTGTAACCTAAATACATACGAGTACACTATCTTCTAATAACTGCCGGTCTAGCCGTGACTCATAATAACTCATATAATAAAAAAAGGATAATCCATTTATATTTTTTTTGAATACCTAAAACCACATATTTCCTACGAAGAATTAAAGCGAGTACGATAACAGGAACACTCCTGTTAACGTACTCGCTAAACTAACACTAGTTAGTAAACTAATAAAGTTATTATACAAAAAATCATGACATTCAATTGATAACAAATTGGTGCAATTTTATATCTAAGTGATTTTTGACGTATATATAATATTTTAAATCTTGATGAGGAAATTTTCTATTATTTTAATAACTGTATAGTTTAATAGCAACTTCGTTCGCAAGAATATTTTTATAACCCCCCTTAACACTAGGAGCGCGGACGTCCCGTATTTGACTCATTTATGTTCTTTCTGCTCTAGTTTAAAGGTCACACACAGCTCATTAGAGCCAGCCGGAACCACTCCGCATAGCCTCGCCTTATGCGGCTAGTATTCTTTATTTGGACTTGTATGCGCTCACTACATCAATTCCGAAGCGTCACCGGATCGCCTCGGTCGTAAGCCCTCCACGAGCGGACGCCGGGTGGACCCTTCGGTGACAACTCGCTACTTGCATGCTTGCCTTACGTTGACTGCGCATCGCCAACGCGCGGGTCCGATAGGACTACGCGCTGCCCGCGAATGATTCATGCGAGAACGATATTGTAAAATTTATCATTAAAAAGCACACGTTAGTGCCAATTGATAACAGACTACCCTAAAATAGGTAGACCAAGCGACGTCACTCACTGACCACGCGGGGTCCCCTGGTTGACGACACGAGGTCTATTGGTTGACCGCGCGACGTTAATTGGTGATAACGCGGTGTCCACCCTTGGACAATCTGTCGTCAGCGAGTAGACGCCGTGCGATGAGGCGGTGTGGGGTGGGTACCGGGTGGCTTTAATGAGCTGTGACCTTACAGTCCACGCTTCTGGAGTTAAGCCGTATTTTGAGGGTAGTTTTGAAAAACTAATAATGTCAGTCTTTATTATGATTAGAATTTGTTTCAAGTTTAATAACAGTGACGATATAAAAAGAACAGATTTTTTTTTTTATTAGGAAAAAGCCGACGAAAAATTCCACCATCACTGGAGTACCCAAAATTATGTACTGGATCCATGATAACAGTTTGTGCGTCGGTGACATTGAGTATAAAATATTCACCATGATTTACATAATGGTGTACTTGTTTGCCGATACGTTATCAACAAGTTTATCTAATCGACAGTTATAATAAAGTAAATAAAACTTTAAATTCAACACAGATAACTATTTTGGTTGATAAAGGTTATTTTCTGTTGTGATTAATACAAGGTTAATCTGTGTTAAATGAAGCGAGTGGAAGAGTCGGGCCGAATCTAGCGCTCTGGGGCCTTACCATGATGTACTTATTCAAATGTCAGGCATGCGAGCCAGAACAAAAGATGGAGCTAGCTCCATCTCCTTAACCGATCGCGTTTAGAGCTTGTGGTAGGGCCCACTGGCTCCTAACTTTTTTTTGACTAGGGGCCACAGTTTGTTGTTTATCACCAAGGACCAGAATTTAAAAAAAAAACTTAACTATGTTAATAAAAATCAATACGACCATTGTCATTCAAATCAGTTTGCATCAGTTTAACTTCAGTTCAGGAATATTTTCGTGGACTATATTTTGGCTTTTGCGGACCACAGATCACTGCTCTAGTGCCTGTGATTCCTAGAAATCGTAACATGAAACGATTCGATTGTTTCGAATATTTTTCTACCTTGAGAATCTAAGCACAGACCAGGATATACTGTAGAATCTTAATATGCATCATACACTGAGTCGCAAGCAGAAGCACATTGCCCCACCAGTTGCAGGCAAACTATGAACGCCCGCACTTAGGCCAAAGCTTCGGCAACCGAAGTGTGCGACTACGATTACGGTCAGTCTCCGAGTCTCCGTCTTCCGATGTTTTTGTATCGATTCCGCCACCGGCTCACGCTGAAAACCAGCGTTGTGTGGATTCGTCACATTATGCCTGGAGCCACATTATACTGAGCATTTAGCATATTTTCCCAGGTCATAATCGTAAACTAGTTTTAAAATTGTGTCATTTTTAGCACATAAATTGTGTTTTCTTGCTTTTGTTCAGTCGTGTCCACGTAATTTGTACTAACCGGGCGTCAAGTTAGCGGGCTGCGCCTGCGTGGGCGGGCGCGCGCGCTCCCGGTTGAGCTCGTCGAAGCACTGCAGGCACACGCGCAGCGGCTTGTCGCTCTGCCCGCGCAGGATGTAGCGCTTGGACGAGCACGGCCCGCACACTACTGACCCGCACTTGCGGCAGTGATGCTGGAAACAAATCACAATATTCAGTAAAATAGTAGACATTAAAATCGTGCTAGGTTCTATTTATTTATTGGAATCTAGTTTCTGCACTTAATCTTATGTGACGGGGTTTTTTCATTCAGGCCACCTCTCTCTAAAATCATAATCTGATTTTGATTGGCTTCTCGGGTTTTTCAGGGCATCTGTTAGGCAATTCAGACACGCTCAGGTTCGTATGCGTGTATCGGTGCCACCTGTGCAGTCAGTGCATGTGTTCCTTGCACATGCAAAGACTACAGACACACTACACTTGTGATGCCTATTGTGTGGTGGTGTTTATTCAGTATGCAGTGTCTGGTGATGGTCCCTGCCACTAGGCCCAGACTACCTATATCCAGTCAATAGACATGAATGGGTTTTGGTGAGTAATTTACTAAGGTGTTAGTGCTAGGATTATTACATGTTTATTATTGGGATACTTGTGGTCTTAAGTGGAGACCATGAATCGGTAAACAAAGTAGGACGCCTTTAGAAAAGGTGTAGCGACGACTTCCACGGTATGGCTGGTAGTAACTCGATGAACGTTGGCGACAATCAAAATGAAATGTATGCCGTTGGAAAGAAGCAAGACTTATTGGCAAGTTGATTGGGGTAACCAGTAAACAACTGATTTACTGGGCGTTTTCAGTAGGATTAATAAAAATAAGGGGATTAAAAAAAAACCGATGAAGTTTTAGGCAGGCAAGCCCACGTCAGCACTATCGGGGAACCCCAAGAAATTGATTGCAAACCTATGCCAAATCATTTATGAAGCAATGTATGATTTGATTTACAAATTCAAATCTTCTGTGAGGGGACATTACTAGAAAGGGCTGAAAAAGACCAATTGTTTTATATCACAGAACACGACAGGACGTCATTGGAACGTGCACAAGTGTACATTCACAGGCATGAAACTATTATCCGATTTTAACCAATGAGAATGCAGAGGTAAGTGTCGCGTCGGGTGTTAACAGTGCCTATGATCGTGCATTTGTCTTTGGCAGTATTCTAGCCATAAATTTGTAATTGTGCGTTAGAATATTTTTTAATCAGTCATCAATCACGTCTCAATGATTGAACGGATTAAGATGAACGCACAAGGGTAGACGATGTCCTGAATTAGTACATAGGTTATTTTTACCCAGGTAATACATTCCCTTGGGTCTATTTCAGACTTTCATCGAGCACAGCCATTGGTAAAAGCTTGTATGTAACAACAATATCTTACCCTCCTATTAAGGACAGTGAACTGTGTCTTTTTGCAGTGCATACAGATTGACGCTTCATTATCTGGGACCCATACAGCAGCGTGCTCTGACGGCGGTTGTTTGCCACCTGAAAAATAACAAAAAAAGATAACATCACGCCACGATAAAGAAGGGTTTGAGAAGCTCGCCGTCAACGGTGTGCAGTGTTCCACGCACGCCTCAAAGAAATGTCAGCAAAACCGTAGGGACCCAGCGTTTGATACGCCCTCGCGCTCCACTACGCTCCGTAGAGCGAGAGATTTTCGATGTTTTCTCACTCTCAAAAAACGGTAGAGATTTCGTTAATAAAGTCCTTTAAAAATATTTAGTTTCCCCAAGTAATAGTTCCCCATAATTATAACATATATATTTGCTCGATCCAGCTCGTCTCTTGCTGCACTCCCCCAACGACGTCCCTGAGCTGAGGTCCGTACCTCACAGGTTTGTAAGTTTAGTTAAGTAAGCCCTGGCGGGAGGCTTTGATTCTCGAATCGAGCGGTTAAACAGCCAGATTGAACTGCGAGAGGCCGCAAAAAAAAAACAAGTAATAGTAGTAGTAAAATGATAAATCGTCGTTGCGACTTTAAGACCTCTTATGACCTCTATTGGCGACACCACTTTTTTACTCCCAAACCAATTATACACATGAGAGTTTTTAAGCAAAAGCTCTCATGTGTATAGGATGATGACGATTAATTCATCCTATACACATGAGAGTTTTTGCATTCCATAGAACTTCAAAATGTCTAAAAGGCAGGGTTCTAAAGTGGTTTGGCTAAAAAATACAGATAAGAGGTATTAAAGTCGCAACGACGAAATGTGACTTACTTTTCCTTAGCAAATCTTCTATGCATTTTTCTATGTGCGCCATCCATTCCTCTTTCTCAGTGGCTGTCGCAGCGTATACGGCGAATGATTTGGAGGCAGTGCGGATTAACCAGCCATTGCGGTATTCTGAAACAAGGAAATTACAAAATTTATTTATTTATTTTAAATTGACACACCAACGACTCATTCACTAATTAATAAAAAAAAAGGAATTTACAAATGACAAAAAATTATCATGGTGAATTCGTCACTTATAGGCATTCACAGCACTTATACAATAAAGTTGTCAAAAGAAAGTTGTAGTCACATAAATAATAAATTAAATTACATTAAAACTAATTAAAAATTGAATTGTAATAAATTAAACTGAGAATTACATCGATGTCAGTAATATTATAAATATAGAATAAATTGAGACATAACATTTTAAACAGAAATTACAAGAATATAAATTATACAAATTAAATTAAAACAAACAAAAAATAATAATGTATAATCGGTCAACGTAACCTTAGAACGCAAAAAGCAACTGCAGGATACAGTTGGGATTATTTACTAAAAGTCTGACGCACCCTCTCCCTCGCTATCCGAGAACGGTAGAAGATATTTGGCGATTTCCACTTCAAAAAAAGCACTCGCATGATAGGTTGTTAGGGTAGGCAGGGTAGCTTTTTTTTAGTGAAATAATTTGCTTATTAGAATAGTACTGTCATAAATTACTTCCAATAAGCAAACAATATAATTTTTATTTTTATTTTAAACCTTGCCCACACTTGAGAGCAGTGGCGACCGAGTGGTAACGGCCCCGACTTACGAGTTGTAGGTCGCTGGTTCAAATCCAGCCATTCGCATTACTTTGTGTAATTTATTTAATCACCATTGCTCTCAAAACGGTGAAGGAAAACATCGTGAGGAAACCGGCATGTCCTAGAACCAAAAATTCAAAGACATGTCACATCCACACCCGCACTGGGCCCGCTTGGTGGATTACGGCCCATTCCCTCTCCTGAGGCCTGAATCCCAGCAGTGGGAACACTATAAGGTTGATTCTATGCTTACTCACACTAGGAAATAACTCCTGTATCCTGGGTGCGTTCACAATGTACACACAGTAATCTCACATACACAAGACACCCAGACAAGGAACACCTAACTGAAGAATATCTAACATTTAAATATTTGTTCCGTGCGGGAATCGAACCGGTGACATTGTTTCATCTATGAGTTTAGACTGAATGCACATAAAATGGAATAGCCGAAAATTAAATTAAGTTTTCTGTAAGTCATTTGTATCACCGTTTACGTATTTCGCAGTGGTTTTGTGGTAACCATCATGTTGTCATCAGATAATCCTCAAATAATATAATTTGAAATGCTTCATTAAAATCAGTGGCGTATGGAAATGTTGTGATGTCATAAAAAGCGTGAATCATTGTTTCGACGATTTTTTATGCATTTGATATTAATTGCAGGCAACTAGTTACTAACTCTACTTTACCCGCCCGCTTCGGATTGTTTCGGCGAGTATTTTCGAGCCCTATTCGCCAGGGTCGTGTGTTTGAGACTGGGTACTCCATCTTGTTTAGCGCTTCAATTCCCATAGGTGACAGAAGAGCTGACGAGATGGAATATTTGATGGTTCTGTACCCAAGCAGGGGCGTCGCCAAGGGGGGGCAGGGGGTGATACGGTCTCCCCCTAGAGAATAGAGATTGGTTCATTTTATCTAATCTGCCACATTCGTAACATTTAAGTCTACAAGTGGTGGTTAACCACCACTTGTAAAATTTTCATTTATAAAAACTCGATTAATTAAAAGGAAAATTAGTACAAGTAAAACGTGCCGTCAAAGGGGCCACTTTGGTTTTGGTGCCTGACGTTTCACTGGCCGAAACTAAAGAAGGTGAGGGCAGGCAATATGGCGCCACGCGCTTCGATTGGTGTTGCGAAATCAGCACTGAAAGTGCTAGATTGAGCACTAAATTATGGTAAGAATTTTGATGGTGACTACAGTCCCTTTGGACATTTGAGTGGGTATTCCAGTAACTTTAGCAGTTTTCAACTTCAGAAGCTCTAACTACAATTCATACTTTTGCCATTCTCTAAACTACCAATAGTTTTTTTTAGTTGGGGAAAAATTATCCAATGAAATCTCCGCGCCCTTGGGCGGGGCGGGAGATAGTGTCAGACTTTTACTGACCAAAAATCCACTGCTGTTTCTTCTATGCCTTAGTTCCAGGGCCCCAGCTGACCCCGTTGGGCTCCGACGGTTTGCTGCCCCCCCCCTTGGTCATCGGCTGACGACGCCCTTGCCAAAGGGTTAAAACGGAACCCTATTACTAAGACTTTGCTGTCTGTCCGTCTGTCTGTCACCAGTCTGTATCTTAAGAACCGCAATAGCTAGACAGTTGAAATTTTCACAAAATACTCAGTTGTATTTTTACTTTAATAATAAATAATCCAAATCCCACACAAAAAACGGCATTTTTTGCCTATTTTTGCTTGATACTGTTGTTTACCCAGTCAATGGTACGGAGCTCTTCGTGCGCGAGTCCGACTCGCGCATGGCCGGTTTTTATTAAGCGAGAGTACATAAGGTCCCGGTTGTCATTCATAGATCTTTGCCAGTCGTTATAGGGGCCGTCTGACTGGCAGAAAGTCAGACCATTAATAGGTTGTGGGAGGCCTGATCAGCTTTCGGGCAAGCCAACATCTCTTGGGCCACTAGTCATTTCTAATTTTTGTTTTAACTAATAAGGACTGTAAGGTGTAATCTTTAACAATATAATCTATTTATTATATAATACATTACTATGTATGTAGTGTGAGTTGTACAGCGCGGAACAGGCTCCCGGAAAGTGTTGTGAAAACTCCCACATTGAACTGCTTTAAAAATCGGTTGGACAGACTAAATACCTCCAAACTATATGAGCTATCAGCTAGTAGCTGCTAGTGTGTCTTACCAAATAATAATAGTAATGTATAGGATTGAGTCACACAAGCTTTCAAAGATCAATGTCAACATGCATCTAGTTATAATACATAATCACAAAGATGATTCACTGGCCATTCACATTAATGACTCATTCGTTGATAAATAAATAATATAGATAAATATTTTGCAACTATTGGTAGTTTTTTATAAAAGTAGGTGTTATATTTATTTATTAAAACATTATGCACAGAATTAAAAATGCGGATTTAATACTTTAGGCACTCTATTATGCCAATCAAATGCAGTGATCACAATCAAATGGTGACAGGTGCATTGATGGTGAGTAGTAAACCAGTCAAGTGCGACTCGGACTCGCGCACGACGGGTTCCGTAGAAAAATCGGCAAAAAATCACGTTTGTTGTATGGGAATCACGCTCATAAACTTATTTTATTCTCTTTTTTTTGTATTTATTTTTATAGTGGCAACAGAAATACATCATCTGTGAGAATTTCAACTATATAGTTATCATTTTAGGTGACAGACAAAACTCCGACATTACTAAGTAAACAACAAAAACATTTACATTATAATTTAAGAACTTGGATACTGTTATCTTTTGAATGTTGACTTTAACATTGACAGATTCTTGCAGAAAAAAATTGATTAGTTCCATCAAACTTATCATAGCATAACATTGTCCCAGTGAATTGTGATTGGTAAATGTCACATATCTTCGAATTTTTGGTTCTAGGACAAAGAATCAGGTTTCCTCATAATGTTTATCTTCACCGTTTTAAGAGCAGTGGTGATGAAATAAGTTATACAAAGTAATGCGCCTGGCTGGGTGTAAATCCATGACCAAGTTGTAATTTGGTGCTGTTACCACAGGGCTAAGCCGCCACTGTTCGAAATTATAAAGAAGCTTAGGTTATCACCAGTGGCATAGCTAGCCCCACAGGTTCCCCATGTAAAGAAAAATGGTCCTTTTTTACAAATGCTTGATTTACCCAACGAGACGGTTGTGGATAACATGTTCGAATTTTTGCCTACGTCGAGGCCCCTGTAGTGCGGCAGATAAGTCTTTGGTCATCACATGATAAAAAAGTTCTCTTTGTTTATTATGAGATGACCTGAGCTTCTTTCTCTCCAGTAAATAAATTTAGTATTTTTAGAAGAACTCAAAAAGAGATTGAATAAAAGACAGCAGAGAATTGAGTAGATAGATATAGGCTATTTGCAATCTGTCATCCGACCATAAGCATGTTTGTTGTACAAGGCAATATAATTTAAATAATTTTTAGTTGTACTACCTTCTCACTTAGGAAACTATAAATAAGCCCACCTAAGGTTGACCCACATAGGAATAAGTGCAGAAACTAGACTCCAATAGATGGAAAATCATATAATTTTTCATCACAACTATCTAAAATTCACAAAAAGAATATACTCGTTAAATGCTTAACATGCTACTTTTCAAATTTGGTTAATTAATGAAAGGCATAAAAATTAAGCGAGACTTACGTCCTTCATCCTTTAAGGATTCCAGTTTAACTTCCTCAAGCGGTATAACATGTTGTTTGTTATATTTCTTCTTGTTTATAACAATATTTCCATAGACAAGGATGTCGTTGAACAAGAAGAACTGTCTAGCTTTTGGTTTCTTGCGGCACATTTTTGTCAGGACACCCTCTCCCACAAGGACCCTGCCTTGCTCTGCCAGAGGCTAAAAAAAAGTTTATTTTTTAATATGCATAGGATGTGTTTGTGTATGCTATCTGGGTGATAAGAAATAGTTTTTATTACAATGTCAATATTATTTTTGTGTTTACTCAGTTTGGGGCTGACAGATAAGTAAAGTTAGATAGACATATTTCAAGTGTGACAAGTACAAAAGCAAAAATGAATATATAGATATTAAACTAGTCTTGGACTGATTTACAAACCCGACACACTTAGTTTGAAATTAGAAACCTTTCAATAATGCTAATGAGATAATAACATAAGATTCTCTAATTAGGATTTGTAACAGGTATTATTTTTATGTCAAGTTAAGCAAATGGTGGTCCATCAATGAACTTGGAAATGTGAATAATGCACATTGTGTAAAATGATCAAAACTATAAGAAAATCACTGATAAGAAAATCCTGAATTTATGACTCATTTCTTTTATGACATTGGAAATTTTAAGTTACAGTTTGGCACAAAAATTTCACCATTATAAATTTGGAAGTAATTTGTTAATGTTCATAGCATATCAATAGTATAATCATAGAATGGCAAAATACAATCTAACTGATAATGAACAAGGTAATCAATCTCTAATCTCCAATTATAGCTCATGATGTGCTATAATTACAAGTTGAATAAAAGTCAACACAAGAAAGTTTATAACATTATTCATGAACTTCATAACAGTGAAAAACTGCGCTGATAAATACTTGATAACTTCAGTCAGAACAATCCCACCCAAGCGATGCACTGAAGATTTTATCTTGCCCGAGTTTGTCGGTTGATAATACGACGGCATTCGACAACTTCTAAACTTAGAAAAAAAGTTATATTTTGGAAAGCCAGAGGCTTACCTGTCCCGAACTGCCGAAGCAGCTCTCAACCATGGCAATTCTTCTAGCATTGGCCTCACTGTTCACTGAAAAAAAGAAAATTACCTACTTAAAATTGCAGTACGGTATAAGTTTGACGTCAAAGGAAAGTGAGCGACAAGCAAATAATGACAGTGATCTCCCACGTAACTATTTTACAAGATTGCATACAATTAACACCATTGTTTTTTAACAAGTTTGTCTCTTTAAACTGATTTAAATAAATATTTGCCTACCTAAACGGTCCACCATTATCGAAATTTATTTTCTCGTAGATACGACCGAGAAAAATGTGTCATTCATAGAAAATGTTGCCAGTTACAGAAAATAACTTATTTATATTCCATAATTATGTTATCAAAAAAAAAAAAAAAAAAAAAAAAAAAAAAAAAACATAAATATGGTAAATTTTGCTGAAAATTTAAATAAAAAAGATGTTTACAAAACATTTTCACTAAAATTTTGCAAAACAAAATATATATATATATTTTTAATTGAAGAATCATGCAACAAAACAATTTTAATGCTTTAATGGAAACTCATTTAATAATTCCTCAATAGTAAATTTTATCAGTGGTTGGCAATACTTCATGTACGTTCCAATTTACGGAAATCAGGTTTTGGCAACAAAAATAATATTTTTTAAACAGTGTAAATAGTAATTAGAATCTTGTAAAAAAAAACTGTAAACTATTGAAAATAATGAATTTTTCTCAATAGATCGAAAAATCATATCGAGGTACATTAAAAAAATTAAAACTTTTAAAAAAATAGTTACACAACATCCATAGACAATCGTAACGCAAAGATCATGTGAGCATCCATTTTTTGACACCAGGTGACAGCTAGTGGTCGATACCGTCTGATTTTGTATTCGTAATTCTGATAAATAATCCAGCAAAATGGCTTTTAAACTCTGCGGCCCTAAGCTGTCGCTGTGCGGGCTCGTACTGAGCGTTTGGGGAATCATACAATTGGTGAGTAGAAACTGTAAATTGCATTCTAAGCCATGGTCCTTCAATGCCGTGCTAAACTTGTGAACTCTTTCAGACTTTGATGGGCGTCTTCTACTATATCAGAGCTGTAGCTTTGTTGGAAGATCTTCCTCTAGAATCAGAATCTGGCCACCACAATATTGAAGGTTTTATCGCTACCGTTGAAATTGGATACACTCAGGTGAGTCACAATCTATCTTACAAATTGATATGATACGTCTGAGGATGGTGAAGTACCTACTGGAACGTGATTATTTTCTTTTTTTTATTATTTTTCCTTCTCTAAGAATTTGTGTATTGGAAATACCATTTTGCACTGCAACTAACCTGACATACATTGTTGGTGCATAATTTGATGTACAAGTCAAGGTAAAACTGTCAACCTAAGCTGCATTTTGATAATAGTTCTTCTATAGCATGCTATCTCAATAGACAAAAGACAGTCAATAATTTTGTTAAATCATTGTTTCAATGCATTATGGTATCTTAAAGGAAAAGATTATTTTTTTGACAGTACCACAACAATTTCATCCCATCTCTAAAAACACTAGGTATATTGAAATGCTGTAAACTACTTAATTGAAAATACATTAAGCGTAAAATAATTATTATATCATTCTTATTCTAATCAGCCTTAACCTGTTGAATACCGTAATTAGAGACAATAAAAAGACAATAGGTGTGCGGACGCCGGCGTCCTCTCGGGGAATAATGAATTAATGATATTTTTGGGGAAAAAAACAAAAAACATATTTTTTAATTCAAAATTATTTGATTAAAAAGTCATTGGGGTTGATAAAATCTTTATCCTATATAAAAATAGTTTTTTTTTTAATTTACATTTTTTGAACAGTTAAATTAAAACAGTAAAGATTCTTTAAAAAATTAGGAAAAAGTCAATGAAAAATTTCATCATGGGGTTCCAGAATCATTACTGGATTCATAGTATTTGTTTGTGCATGGATGTCGGTGACATGGTATAAAGCAGTAGATTCAGTTTAAGTAAAAAAACAAATCGTAATTTTTCCCATTAGGTACTATTATGCTAATTGACAAAGATGATAAAGAGTATTTTATGTTTAATTTACATAAAAGATTTTGTCTGTTTTTTTGCAATTTCTTTCTCCAAAATGTCTCAATAAAAAATTAAGATAGGTATTCTTATTTTTACTTAGTAAACATAGACTGTTTTAATTCAAATGTAAACTCTTAGTTTTTCCTATGGGATAATAAGCAGAGAGAGCATAGAGAACAGATAATTTGTTCATTTAAATAAATTTTCAGAATGCCTAAGTCCCATTAAAGTATTTAAGACACAGGGATTCTATTTTTTACTCAGTGAACATATGCTGTTTTAATTCAAATGTAAACTCTTAGTTTTCCTATGGAACAGATTATTTAATAGTTTTTATCAATTTTCAGAATGCCTACAACTGCTGGATTGCTGCGCTGCTATATGTTATCACTCTGGTTGTATCCGCACACCAGTTCTGGATGAACAACCGTTCTTCAGTTAGTATGTAAAGTGGCATTATCAATGTAATGATGGGTACTGATGCTGGGGTACAAGTTATGTTACTGTTGAATAACTCCATTCCATTAATATTTTAATTATAAGCTCCTGAGTCAGAGTTCTCTAACATACTTTTGATGTTGTTCCTTTAGTTCCAACTCCTTTCATTATACCATCTCAAAAGTTTGAATATGTAGCATTGTTTTGTGAATTCTTAACTTTAGGACCTTGGTTTCGGAAAACCTGTTCAAGTCAGCAAAACTGCTGTCTAATTACATGTAGTGATCAAGTGACTGGCATGTCAACAGCCAATCAAATTGCTTCACAAGATACTTGACCGCAGATATAACCATGGGTACAATTATTGTTATTAAAAACAATATAATAATTACAATTGTTATGAAACCATAGAATAAAGTTATAGCTAAAGTTTACAAAGGTTAAGAGCACATGAAGGTTGTCATAAATTAGCATTTAAACTCAACAAAAAATAAATAATAATTTGAAGGTGTTTTACTTTTTCATAAATTATTCGACTCATATATCATTATTATAAATAAATAAAGCTGTTTTAAGTATTTATATAAAAAAAAAATACCCACTGTATTTTTTTCATTGTTTTATGCCTGATATTCTCTAAAATTGTTAAGATTTAACTTATTGTAAATTAAACCCTGCATTGCTTCTAGATGTGAGTGGTTTACAATATTTAAGTTTTAAGTGATTCAAACTTAACCAATGTATCAAATTGAGTTACAGAAATTATTGTGAATAAGTATTACTTACATAAATATGAATGAATGCTATAGAATTGTACATAATATATCTATTATTGTAGGTACTACATTGTAAAATGCTTAGTTTTTCTTGAAGTAAAGGTATTGATGTTAAATATTGTTTTATTATCACAAGAGAGCTTAAAAACGAAAAAAATACTTTCGAAATTAACTGTTCTGTAAAAGTTTAGCCTACATAAAAGTGCAAACTAAAAAGACTGAAGAAACTGAAGTTGGAATACCTACTGTGAATTCTCATTCACAGTAGGTATTCCGACTCAAAACCAACAAAAAAGAAGCTTGTCGTATTTTTTTTGCAGGATTTTATTGCTGTTTAACAATAATAATGGAGAATAATACAGCAGCAGCGGATTTTTGTATTGTAAGGATGTATATTACAAAGTACTCTGTGGTAAGGATCTTTCGATGCTTGAATGAACCTGTCAGAGGACGCTGTTAAACCCCGTGCACTCCCCTATATTATTATTATACTCTGTGAAATTATCTATGGAAATTGAATTGAAAAAACAATATGGCGGCATTATTAAAAAAAAAGTTTCTCAAATAGCACCCACAGATTACTGATATGTAGCAAGCTGTTTGTATAAAAAAAAAACATTTAAAAATATAAAAAATAGTAGCCCACCGGCATCGGGAACAGGGTCCAAGCTACCGGTGGTCAGGGCTCCTGAGAGAGAAACCTCCGAACAATGCGCGCCTTCTGAATCAGACCCTTGATCCCTTAACCAAATAATACCGGAAGATAAAGGCCCCGTTTTCAAATGCCCCTCTCAAAACAAATCAATGTTTATGCCACCTACTGATCCAGTTGAAAATCACAAAATCATATCTTCATTAAAAAATACTTCTAGTGTGGGGCACGACGGAATTAAGACTAATATTGTAAGAAGAGCGGCTTGTATATTATCACCGGTACTATTGCATTTAGTGAACTTAGTTATAGAAACAGGTACATTTCCTAATACCTAAATTTAAAATCTCAATCACAAAGCCCTTACATATGACGGACGACAAAGATAACATGAACATCTATCGCCCAAATGTACTACTTTCTATATCAAGATCTTTGAAAAAGTAATCTATAATAGCCTTTGCAAACCTTGAAAGTAAATATAGGATACTAGCTTTTGCCCGCGGCTTCGCTCCCGCTCTACCCTGCTCTACCCTACTCTACCCTACCCTACTCTACCCTACTCTACCCTACTCTACCCTACTCTACCCTACTCTACCCTACTCTACCCTACTCTACCCTACTTTTCTTTGCTATAAACCTCACGGAGCCCGAGACCTTTCCAACGAATGCAAAACCGTGGAAATCGGCGTCAGGAAGGAAAATCCGACTTATTTTTATATAGTAGATTTGCTAGAGAACAAATGAGATTCAGAAATAACAAGTCAATTAACCAAGCGATATATAGTTTTTGCAAACACGTTTTAAGTAACATGGACAAGCGATGTCAGACTATTGCATAAATAGGTCTATGGACATGACGTTTGACCGCGTTAAATCATTGTTTACACTCATTGACCAACTTGATTCAAGCGGTTTTTCTGACTTTTCGAAGAAGGAGTTCATTCAACAAGATGCCGAGGGGATTATCAGAAGTTTTACGAGCAAGAATTTGACTTTGGGGGAAGAAGGACATTCTACGAGAGAAATAGCACGCAGAGTGGTTGTGTTCCAATCCTGTGTCGTGAACACTTTACGGAGGTATCGCGCCGTGGATAACTTTGCTGATCGACCTCGCAGTGGTCGGCCAACTGTTTTTACTGCTGCTCAGAAGCGTTACATCAGATTGCTGACTGCCCAAGACCCAACAATCAATGCCACTAAAATAAAATCTGAGTTGCAGGCTGCTGCTGGACTACAAATTAGCTCTCAGGCCAACAGGAACTGCTCACATCAGGTTGGATTACGAGCTAGGAGATCCTGGCGAGCACCCCTGAACTCACAGCGACGCAGATTGCAGTGGGCTAGACTCCGCCAAAATGAAGAAAACGACGAGGAAAACATTTGGCGGAATTGTCTCTTCGTTTACGAGAATTAGCACTCATCCAGACAACCGACGTCTTCGTGTCTGGAGAAGACGTGGGGACTGAAAGACAAAGAACTGCCCCCGGAACCGTTCAAAAATGCGGGAAACGGGGTATCCTTTTGGGGCGGTATAATGATTGGTGCTAGAACGCCGTTGATCTCGTATCGTGGCTCGATGACGGCAGCTTTGTACCAAACCATTGCTAGTGCTGGAATTGTCAGGCCATTTAGAATAAACCATGGCCCTCGATTCGTAATGGTTGACGATAATGCACCCCACATCGAGCTCAACGAATCAACGCTGCTCTGCGTGAATACGACATTACCAGGTTAGACTGGCCTGCCGGCTCGCCTGTCTTAAATTGAACACGCGTGGGATGCTGTCAAGCGAGCTGTTTGAAACAGACAGTGCCAGAGATAAGGGAAGCCGTTATTCAAGAATGGGACCCAAGAAATGCTGGATAACTTAATTCTCAGCATGCCAAGAAGAACTGCCGCATGTGTTCGATCCAGGGGAGGAGTTATCTTGTACTAAATAAAAACAATTTCATAATAATAATAAATGTTGACAATATTTAGTTAAACCTCTTTTTTTTTCAATTATTTATTAGTCGAAATTGCATTAGGACTTTTAAATTTAATTTCCGTTAATAAAAAATAAAAAAGCAATTTAATTTTTTTATTTCAAGAAGTGTATCTTTTTTATAAACATTCTTTTAAAAAGTAAAATTTGTTAAAATATTCTATCTTTTGCTAGTGATCTCATACTTTTTTTTATGTGTGTACTGGTGTACATATACAAATTATTAGAATCCTATCTGACTGGCAGAGTACAACGAACTGAAATATCAAAAATTTACCTTAAAACAAAAAATGTGACAGTTTATAAATCTGCCCAGAGGCAAGTCAAATATGGCGTGTCACAAGTGTACTAGGGCCATTCCTTTTCCTAGTTTACATTAATGACCTACCAACTGTAACTGACAATCCCATGACCCTTTTTGCTGACGACAGTACCATTCTTTTTGACTCGCATTACAAAAATCATATTCTTAACAATATTAATTTGACGATAAATAATACTATCGATTGGTTAGTAAGTAATAATTTAAAAATGAATATCAGTAAAACAAAAGCTATTAATTTTAGGCAGAGAGAAACAATAGAGGATTTAAAAATCAATTGTATAACGGTCACATTATAGAAGAAGTAGAGTTAACAAAGTTTTTAGGATTATACATAGACAAATAGAGCATTAATAATTTAAACATTTATTCGTTTGCTTTACGTAGTCTTAGTAAAGTCGTGAATATTACAACCCTGGTAACTGCTTACCATGGTTATGTATCGTCTACTCTTCGATATGGTGTTATTTTTTGGGGCAACTCCACTTATTGGGATCGTGCGGTCAGCAGGCCTAAAAAGGTCACTCGAGCGTGTAGGTAACTAGATGTGAGATCATCGTGTCCTCTTTCTGTTTTTGAATTTCAGATTTAATCCTACAATACCAGTTCCGAACATTGGTAGTCAAGTGGTAACGGCGGCGACTTACGAGTCGCAGGTTCAAACCCAGCCAGGCACATTACTTTATGTAATTTATTTAATCACCAATGCTCTCAAAACGGTGATGGAAAACCTCGTGAGGAAATCGGCATGTCCTAGAACCAAAAATTCGAAGACAGTGACGTTCACCAACTCACAACTAGGCCCACGTGGTGGATTACGGCCCATTCTCTCTCCTAGAGAGGAGGCCTGAATCCAAGCAGTGGGAACACCCTGCATCACTGCTTACCATCAGGTGGGATCGCAGTCAAACACTAGTATTTATCTTTAATATGTGTGTATTTGTGTGTGTGTGTGTACCCATAACACAAGCTCGAATTAGCTTGGGACTAGACGGTGTAAGTATTGTGTAATAGTTGTGAAATATAAATATATATAAATATAAAATAATACTCCAACGTAACCAATAACGTACTCCATTCTTCAAGTTCGGTAATTTTCTTGTCGGTTCAGGTTGTTGAAATGTTTAATGTTACCAGCCATGCTATTCTCTAAAAGTCATTTTCATGGCTGTACGCTGCGATGAACTCGACGTCGAGACAGCCTTTAGATCGACCGAGTGTGCAGCCTTGATTTAAAAGGTATTCACTAGCACGATTAAGGTCGTCGACGAATTCTAGGCTGTAGCGTCTCGTCGCTAAATCCTTAGACGAATAGGGTCTTGACACATTTTTCTTAAATCATAATCGATCAATCTCGACTTAGAGTTTTGTAGGTTTAAAATATGTAATAGAGGTCTATAATTATTATTTTAAAGAAAAAAGTAAAACTACAAGAAATATCTACTTAACATATGTATATAATATAATTTATAATATATTCTTCCTGTCCTTTGTCCTGAATGACTGACGGATCAACGCACAGCCTAAACCGCTGATCGTAAAAATCTGAAACTTGGAGGATGTTTTTTGTATGACGTAGGCATCCGATAAGAAAGAATTTTTCAAAATTCCACCCATAAGAGGGTTACCCCGGTCATCAGGGGGAGTTCAAACGGCGAGAGATGTCGTGCGGTGTTCCGCAGGGATCGGTACTAGGGCCGCCCTTGTGGAACATCGGGTACGACTACGTGCTGCGCGCCGACCTCCCCGACGGGGTCAGCGTGGTCTGTTACGCAGACGACACGCTGGTCCTGGCGCGGGGACGGTCGTACCAGGCGGCGGTCGAACTAGCGACGCGCGGGGTTGCGACAGTCGTGGAGAGGATACAGCAGTTGGGACTCGAGGTGGCATTGCACAAGTCCGAGGCCATGTGTTTTCACGGCCCTCGGAGCACGCCACCTCCGGGCTCCCAATTAACGGTAGGAGGAGTTCACATCGGCGTCGGGTCGACGATGAAGTACCTGGGACTCGTCCTCGACAGCCGGTGGAACTTCAAGGAGCATTTCCGACGTCTGGCTCCCAGATTGAATGCGACTGGGGCTGCGCTCAAGCGGCTCCTGCCGAACCTGGGGGGTCCAGACGCCTCCTGCCGGAGGCTCTACGCAGGCATCGTTCGGTCCATGGCCCTTTACGGTGCGCCGGTGTGGGCGCCATCGCTACGAAAACGAGTGGCGGCCCGGCTAACCGCCTGCCAGAGGGTCATGGCCATCCGTATGATTCGCGGATACCGTACGGTGTCCTGTGAAGCGGCGAGCCTCCTTGCTGGCCTACCACCGTGGGATTTGGAGGCAACAGTCCTTGCACACATGCATGATTTACGCGTGGAGATGCAACGTCGGGGCGAAACTCCGCTGCCGCGACAAGTCGCGGCATGGCGGACAGAGCTCCGGCGGGATCTCATGGTGAAATGGCGAGAGCGACTGTCGCAACCTCGTGCTGGGCACGCCACGATCGAGGCGGTAAGACCCCTCTTTGAGGCGTGGCTGGAAAGGCCCCACGGCGTCGTCACCTTCCGTTTGGCGCAGGTGCTGACCGAACACGGCAAGTTCGGTCCGTACCTGTACAAGATTCGTGCGGAGACGACGCCCGGGTGTCGCCACTGTGCGGACCGCCCGGTGGACACGGTGGAGCACACAGTCGAGGTGTGCCCCGCTTGGGCGAGCCCCGGCGGCGATCTCTCGCGCCGGGGCTTGGTTCGAGCCATGCTCCGGAGCGAGGAGGAGTGGCAGGCGGTCGCCTCCTTTTGCGAAGCAGTAATGCTAGCAAAGGAGGAGGCCGACCGCATTAGGCAAAGGCGCACACGCCGCCGCCGCCGCCGGGTTTCCGATCCCAATTTCCGGCCACCGTAGGCGCGGGCTCGCGGACGGTGGGCAATGGGTAGCTCGCTGTCCGTCCGTCCGGTAACAGACCGGTCCGAGCTCAGGTCGTCTACGGCGCGCACCGTTCTCGCGCGCCTCAAGGAGTTGTCAGCAAACTGTAGGGGTCCAGCAGGGCCGAAGCCTACTGGGGCCAAAGGTTATGTGAGACTGTCACCACGGGCCCCAGGACAAAGGCAAGGAACGGAAAGGTAGGTTTTTAGTCAGTAAAAGTCTGACACTATTTCCCGCCCCACCCAAGGGCGGGATTTGTCATTGGATGATTTTACCTACCCAAAAAAAAAAAAAAAACCCTTAAGAGGGTAAAAAAGGGGGGCAAAGTTTGTATGGGACAATGTGACTCCTTGATCCAATCTATATAAAATTTTGCATGAATATTCTTTAACCCAATTGATGGAAGATAAGTTAAAGGGGTTAAAAAGGGATAGAAAGTTATTTTTAGGGTGATTTGCTTCGAAATTGATATCAATACTCTTTAGGGCAATTTAAATTACATTTTATTTTGAAACATGTTTGAAAACTCAAATGTCAAATAGCAAAGAGAATAGAATAACTACGTAAGATCAAACAGTATTCATGCGAATGTATGTGCGAATATGCTTTCCTATTTTGTACGACAAAAAAAAAAAAAAAATAGGAGGCGTGGACGTATCTTATTGTGAAAACAGAATCAAAATTAACGTGATATATGTGAGAAAGTTAACAGCATTGAAGAGTGAATGGCCCTTTATAGAGCCCCCGCTAAACCAAACGGCGGTCCAACTGAACGCATGCCAGAGGGTTATGGCCATACGGATGGTGCGGGGATACCGCACGGTTTCCTGCGAAGCGGCTAGCCTCCTTGCAGGTCTGCCACCATAGGATCTGGAGGCAACAGTCCTTGCACACATGCGCGATTTGCGCGGGAAAATACAACGCCTGGACGAAACTCCGCTGCCGCGACAAGCCGCGGTATGGCGGATAGAGTTCCGGCGGGATCTCATAGTGAAATGGTGACAGTGACTGTTGCAACCCAGTGCTGGGACGCCATAAATATGGCGATAAGGCCCCTCTTTAAGGAATGGCTGGAAAGACCTCATGCCGTCCTCACCTTCCGCATATCGCAGGTTCTCACCGAGCATGGTCAGTTCGGGAATTCCTGCACTGGATTCGTGCGGAAGTGACGCCCGGGTGTCACCACTTTGTGGAGCGCCCGAAGGATACGGTGAAGCACACGGTAAAAGTGTGCCCCGCTTGGACAGAACACCGCCGTGTCCTCGGGGAGTGATCGGCGGTAACGATCTTTCGCGCTGGACCTTGAGACAGGCCATGGTCCAAAGCGAAGAGGAGTGGCAGGACGCAATCAATACTGCTAACAAAGGAGGAGGCCACACGCGTGAGGCAACGGACCTCACACTCCAGTCATCGCAAGGATTCCGGCCACCGCAAGGTTTCTGGCCACCGTGGGCGCAGGCTTGCGGACGGCGAGCAATGGGTAGCTTGCCGTCCGACCGTCCGGTATCTGTCCGGACTGAGCCCAAGTCGTCGACGGCGCGCACTGTTCCCGCGCGCCTCAAGGAGTTGTCAGCAAACCGTAGAGGCTCAGCACGGCCGAGGCCTACTGGGGCCATGGACTGATTTCTGAAAAGAATGTCCGGCCCCGGTATAAAGGGCTAAGAAGGAACGTGGTAGGTTTTTAGGCAGTAAGAATCTGACACTATCTCCCGCTCTGCCCAAGGGCAGGAGATGTCATTGGATGATTTAACCTACCATAAAAAAAGACAAAAAGAAAAAAAAGGAAAGAAAAAAAAGAAAAAAAAAGAAAGAAAAAAAATAAATAAAGAAAGATAAGAATAAGAAAGATAGAATGAATGAAAAAGAAAGAAAAAAAATAAAGAAAAAAAAAAGAAAAAGAAAGAAGAAAGAAAGAAGAAAAGAAAGAAAGATATTCAAAGTAAAAAAAATCTTAAAAAAAAAACCGACTTCATTAAAAAAAACCACAAAGGATTAAAATAACTTCAGAAGTCGGTGTATTGTTTGTTTTTAATTTAACACCGACTTCCGAAATTAAATTTATTTTAATCCTTTTAGTGTTTTTTTTTAATGATGTCGGTTATTTTTTATTTCACACTTTTTAGTTGCGGTGCACTTATAATCAGAGTGCCTATTTCTCACGATAATTCCAATAAACCCAAATACTGCTAGGATACATAGTTTTATTATAAAGTTCTCGTGTCTACCTTCCACCTTTCGGCTCCATCATCAGATCAGTTTGATAGTACCTTATAGCTAAAGTGCATCTCATGAAAATTCAAACAAGCCCAAACACGGCTAGGATACATTAATTATTCATTACTTAGTTCCGGTGACTATCTTACGGCTCCATCATCATCATCAGGTCACTTTGATGATACCATTTTCAACATAATTATTCAGAACAATTTATTTATTTGTATTGTCAAAGTCGCTTAACTATCATCATTGTGATATCTATGTGAGTATGAAGTTCCGTTGGCCATTGTTGTCAAATGTTACTTTTTGACTGTAAATGCTTAAGTCCTCGATAAAAATACCAAAATCACTATATGCTTGCCTATAATATTTGAGGAGTTCCCTCGATTCCTCATGGATCCCATCATTAGAACTGGATTTTGAAAAAAATGGGACCACTCTGGAAGTTAACTATGAAATCCGCGTCTAAATTGTAGCTTTTAGATTTGAAAGATAGAATCAAGCCCGAGGTCGAGGCTGTTAACGTCCTCGACGCTGTTTTTCTTAGGGAATACCAATAGGTATGTATGAAGAACTGTCAAATTGCTCGCCGGTGAGTAGTTCCAACTCACAGCCGTCACAGCCTTGAGCGCTAGTGTAGCTACTCACACCTTAGTGAATACCTATTTGGACGTTGCGGTAACGTTCCACAGCGTTGCTTTCAAGGCTGTTTTCTTAGAGAATAGCACTGACGCTATTCGTCAGTGCTATTCTAAGAGGAGTTGTTTAAGAGGAGTAACTATCTCATCCGGGCATTCTTCGCACACCCTTGACTTGCCGTAATTTTGACCGCTACCGGAGTTATAGGTAGACAAGCTGTTAGCATGTTTATTTGGGCTTATCAAGCAAGCGGGTTGGCGCTCGCAATGTGTTTGCCTAATGCACAGAAAAAGTTTACTGTCCATTCTTTTTTAATTTCTGTGCATGCATATCCGCAATCAATACTCTCACTATAATTAGTATATCTATTAGACTGCCCATTCTTTGGTACGTTATTTTTACCCTTACTATTTATTGGCTTCTTAGGACACTCACGGTAAGTGATGGGATGGTGCTGTACCTACTAAACGTCCAACAGCATATCCAGGCACTACTAATAGGTACTTATAAGCACTGGTGGGAGTACCTATTGATTGCGGAGGTGCATACACAGAAATTTATCTAATATAAAAAAAATAACCAATGGATATCAGTAGCTGGTGCCAGCGGCTTCGTCCGCTTGCTAGTTGAAAATTGTCGCAAGGGTACATAAACTCGGGAAAAAAGTACCTATCCTATGTGCTATTCCAGGGTATGGTCTCCATCCGATAATAATTTGGGTGTCTTCAAGGCTAGAGTGAATAGTGGTTACGCGAATAAGCTTTGAGTGGACTGTAGGTTTAAAAAGAGATCTAACATTTTGTTAACAATATGCAGGTACTGTGCTTGGCCTTTATTGATGGATGGATGGATTGATTTAGACATGAACAAGGGAACACTGACCTTTTGACCTCGAAGGCTCCACGTGGCTGCCGGCCGGCGAAACCTGACTTCGCACCTTTAATCACTGCCATGTCCTGTATTGCACTACACTGCATTATTGTTGAGAGTCTTTAAGCGGTTGGATCTCCGATATAGTCAATTTTCTTATAATTTTGAGCGGGCGATGTTAGCGCAGCGGTCACAACTTCACATTCGATGCACAAGTGTCATGTCTTCTCTTCTTGAGGCCGTGCGGGGAAAGGGAAGGGGATAGGATATTGCTAGGCCAAAAAACAATAAAAAAAAACAAAATCGCGGGTCATTGCAAATTGGCGTAACCAAATAGGCTCTTAACAAACTAGTGCGGCTCACCATCAACGATTGCATCACTGTTTACCATCAGGTGGGATTGCAATCAAGCACTAGTTTATAACCAATAAAAAAAAAGTCTGCACGTGTCATCTACAACCGTTGAGCAGTTCGAGGGAGAAGTAACAAACATACACACACACAAACTTTCACTTTTATAATAAGTATATGAGGGTACATTATTTTATATGATAAATCTAGTACACACGTATTAAAATCTGACGTCACACAAATCCTACATAGCGTTACAAACCTGGTTACAAATGTTGGGTTCTTTCTGGCCACAACAAACCTCTTTAGGAAATATCATTAAGAATTGTTTTATAAAATGTCATTGGTTTGTATTTATTGTGAAAGTTGTGACATTTGCACAAAGAGTATAGTAAATAAGGGGGGAATTTGCAATTGCAATTGAATACGTTGTTATCAAAATGAGCGCATTATTTGGTTGTGGAATGTGTTGTTTCCTTATGAGCATATGGGCCACTCTACAGCTGGTAAGATTTCTGGTTTTTACTCCATCTCACCGAGTGAAGTTCTATGTCCCAGGCAAAGGCCTATATAAAGGCTGACTATTTATCTAAATATCGCCATTTATAGTTCGCTATCGAATTAAATTTTCAAAAAGGCTATAAATGTCCGGTTCCTGTTTGATTTGTAGTTTTGATTTTTTTCCTAAAAATCTTCTTTCATCTAAAACAGATTGACCACGTTATTAATTGGGATATTCGACGAATCCATTAGACGTAAGGTTAACATATTTTGTTCTAGTGAAATTAGCATGATGACGGCTCTAGAGATAATGCAACATATAGGTATAGGAGATGTGGAAACTGAAGGACGAGTTTGTCCATAAATTCAAGATAGTGCGCCAAGGACTGGGAACTTACCAACAGGATCCGGAATAAACTAAAAAGATCCTGAATTATTGACACATTTTGATTAGCAAGTTGAAACAGTGTTCTGTTCAAATTAAGCTGGATATGTCTATCGAAACAAAGGATTGGATGCTTTTAGTGCCATAAAGAGCAAATGTGATGACAGTCAACACTAACACTGGTTGTATAGAACACCTGACAACATAAAGCAGGTTCCAGGGGGTTGGGACTTAGGTGCCGGGTGTGGAAGGCTTGCTGGCTAATTGGATCAAGGGAGACTTGGATAAAAGAAAGAACTTGATTAATCCTTTAACCGCTTGTTTCGGATTAGTCCGACTATGTTTTCGTGTCCGATTTGCCAGGGTCTACTCGATCTCGTTTAGCTTTCAACCTCCATAGGTGCAAGAGCTGACGAGATGGATTATTTGGCCGTGGATGAGCAACTCTGGCGGAATTAACGGGATAGCGTTTGTCGGATATATTCGACGTTGGCTGGTTAAAAGATTAATTGGGGAAATAGTAATGAATCTTAAAAAAAATATGAACCTTGTCGGCTGTTAGAAGGCCGTTATGATTAAAAATTCGATATTAATTCTAGCTTGTCATGGGCATATGTTACCACTTTGAAGCAGTTACTCTTATAGAGGATGTTGAAGCAGAGGTGTATGAAGATTATGAAGATTTTATCAAAAAGACTAAAAAAAATTATAAAATAGTAAGTTATAAATAAATAATATTTGACTTATATAGTAAGGATAGGGCTGCCCGTGTGTTTTTATTACGCCACATTTTCGCCAAATATGGTCATACTTGACCAAAAATCGATCTGATCGAAATACTGTTTGCTCGTTTATCCGTGGAGCGGGCGTGCGCGCGACACAAAAACCTTTTACAAAAAAGAAAAAAAATATAACAGTTTAATATAAAAACAAAAACAAAAAATATTTTCATAAGTACTTAAATGTTAATGTTTCTATAGGTAGATGTTGTCCGTATAATTAAAAAGTGTATAATAAAAAGCTTTTTACAAAAAAAAAAAAATATATATATACAACCGACTTCAATAAAAAAAAAAAACACTAAGAAGTGCAAAAAAAACTTTAATTCGGAAGTCGGTGTTAATAAAACGAAGAGACGAAACTATTACTAGTCCCGTCAATTTAGATATGCGAGCTTACATAAATTCGCACCCAGCTGAAAATTGGTAGGATTGTTCAAAACAGCCTTTTAAATGAAATCTAAAAAGTCGTCCTTCAATGGTCACACAAATAGATTTTTTGGGATTTTCAGCACAATGGTTAGTTTTATCATAAAATTAGTTCAGATAAAAATTGTAATCACACTAAAATGCCAAACTTGTTCGCGTGCCACTTTCGCACGAAGCAGGCTCCACTACATCCTGCCAGCAGGTAGCAGCAGTAGCAAAGTGGTCATCCGTTCGATCATGATTCATGACCTTGTCTTCGCTACGCAAAGCCTTGTCATCTCTATTGAAAGCAAAAGCTTCAAAATCGATTCCTAAAAATCGTCGGAGCATCTTAATATGGCTAAAACGAGAGTGGCGGCCCCTTCATGGGGGCTACTTCTCCTACTTTCCTAATCCAAATCTATGTTCTTTAAGGTAGCGATTAACTGCTTCATAGCCGCAGCAGTTTATTTTGCCTTGATCTTCGTTTCCTATGGATGTATCGTCAAAGCAAGAGCGCAAATGAAGAGAGAAGCTGAAATGATGGAAGATGATGAGGTCTTCTGTGCGGTCAAGGCTGCTCCGATTAGAGATGAGAAAAAAATAAAGTAAACTGTGTTTAGGTTAGAACTGTTTCAAATTTCGCGTCTCTCCACAAGATTGTCTATGGGAGCGGCGACTTCAAATATCTATATATCAGTGTGATTTTGTAATGTAATGGATTATACCAAAGAACACGAAGATGCTACACATTTTGTATCGTTATTGACGACCTAAACTGGATTGTTAAAGGGATAGAGCTTTATAGGGTGTATATCTCCATCCCCCATTTTTTAATGGTATACACCAAAATGGTACCAAAAACTTTTACAATTAGTTAAATCTAAGGGCACATTGAAGGTCTTATCACTGATAGCGATTATTGTACCTATTAATAGTTATTATAATAAGCAGTGGAAGGGGCACGCAATAAAAAACTAAATTATACCTTTCACACTTCTTTAAAGGAATTTGGTAAATTATGTTCAATAAAATGTTAAGGTAATAATTTTTTGTTGTATAATTTTATTTTATTAATTTAAACTGTGATACATAATATAAGTGGACTTGTGTCGGCGGCGGTGTCATCAAATATTTATTTTTCCGTTTATTTCCATAGTAGGAATCTTCTCTTCTTTGGAAGTCTAAACTGCAGCGTAGTTCCAAAATAAAGTTCATAAGCGGCTAAGTCTTGTGGAAAACTCTTTATATAATAAAAAAAAACACCCTCGAGCCGTGACCTTTCCGGGATTCGAAGTCGGCTGGTACTTTATCACTTTTTTAGCACGCATGCAAAGGCACCGACTTTTTCAATGTCCCATGGGTGCTTAGCTCATGATGCAAATACATTCGATAACTTATAAATTTAAGATAGAAGTAATGCACATCGGCCGATGGTTTAATATTAGTGTCGTATTCATTGTTTTGGCGTCCTGATGATGTCGGATACAGACTGGCGCAAGGTGAGGAACCAGGCTTCATTTAGGAGAGACAGCCATTCGCCATTTCCAAATGGAGATAGCGGTGGTCAGAACTTATAAGAGTCCGTTGGATGCTTGTGCTTGACTGCGATATCACCTGATGGTAAGCAGTTATGCAATCGTTGATGGTAAGGCGCATTACTTTATTAAGAGCCTGGTCGTAGCTTATTCCACTACACTGCTGGATCTACCAATATGGGGTACAAACTGGTGAAAACCAATCACGCACAGTTTTCCATCTGTGTTCAACTTGCTTATTGAGATGGTGAAGCTCTAGAAATTAGTAGTAGGTAGGATCTAAATAATAAAAAAAAAATGGATAAGTAAATCATAATCTGTTTATTTAAATTATTCCGTTTCTTCTTTTTTGTTGATTTATTTCACTTCCTCTAATTTTCTGTCGAAAGTTACTGTGCCAATGTTCACGCTTTTTATTTCTTCTTTGCTGACTTGCGCGTTTTCCTGAAAAATGATTCCTTTTTAACGTAAAGAGCGTGTAAGAGCTGTAATCCGTGTAGCTCTAATTAAAGTAACTTGGACAGAAACCCGTTCTGGTTAAGACCACGCGAGATAAGCGGTCAAGAACAAATAGCGTTGCTTAATACGCTCCAACTTAAATTGGTTTAATTGTCACTGCCTAGGGCTGCCACCTTTTAGAGTCCATTTTCTGGGTCCTGTTGAAAAAGTTTTATTTATGGTTATGGTTGGTAATGGTCAAAATGCATCTTAATATTGACGAACAGGGAGTTACGGCTACTAAAACACCCCAATTTGTTCATCTAGAATTTGGTTAGGTACTCTGGATCCATGAATATTTATAATACGCTAATGGTTAACTTCTTTAGGAATGAAGGTGAAGAAGTAAAGAAGTAAGATTGTTTGTCTAGTGGGTTGTCGTAAATTCAAAAAGCAAATAGACATTAAAATGTGTTAATATATATAGGATAATTAAATTCCCCTTAACTTGTACTTAAGTGGAGTCTTTTTATTGTAGATATATTGCGACCGATATATTTACACTCAAACTAGTAGACAGAAACTAGTAGGTGCGGGGATTCTTTTATTCTGTCGTACTTTGTGCTAAAACATGAACCTGCAATCTAGAAATAAGTACTTACCTAAAACAACGAAAAAAAATTGAATAAACGATAACCGTAATTTAGGCCCTGCTAACTCTAAAAAGTAAAAGAAACTTCCATGGGCCTACATTTCCTCGTGGTGGCGATTGGCGGCGACGACCTCTCACGCCAGACCCTGGTTCAGGCAATGATCCGCTGCGAGAGGGAATGGGAAGCGATAACTTCTTCTTTGAAGCAGTAATGCGAGAAAAGGAGATGGCCGCAACCGTGAGGGAACGGACATCATCGCGCCCCTATCACTATCGCAGGAGACGCCCCAGCCGTCACGAGTTGTAGGATATTTTTCGGTCACCATATGCGCGGGAGTGACGAGCAGTGGGTAACTCTCTTTGAACTTCTTTTAGGTTCACAATACAGCGTATCATTTACACGCGTAAGTTTTACTTTGTAAGTGTTGTTTCACAGTTTTCCCGTTCTAGTGTGGAAATGTAAAGTAAAATGGACACGTGTTCAATGAAACCACAAAGGGGTGCAATAAGAGTCACTTTCTAATTAACTGGGCTGAAAAAAATACCATAGACACACTAGTGGATCAAGGAGATTATAAATATCCATGGATTTCATGAGACTTGTTGGCACCTACATGATATTCTATCATAATTCTATACAGGGTGACTTTAATTAATTGGCAATCTTTCAGGGGATAAAAGTACTTTTGAATGAATATTCTTGAGTACTTACCAAAACAATATTTACTAGATCAAGTCTGAAATTTGAAAAAAAAATACAATCTCAGCCGAAAGACGTCCCACAGCTGGACATAGAGCTCCACCAAGTGTCACCACAAAAACCGGTTTTGTGCGTCTCGCATCTATTGGATTCCCGTGATATTCATCAGGTCGTCAGTCCACCTTGTGGGAAGCCTCCTAACGCTGCGTTCACGGTGCGTTGCAGTTACTCCAGAACTTTTT
Organism: Leucania comma; assembly: GCA_958295575.1. Lineage (NCBI taxonomy): Eukaryota > Metazoa > Arthropoda > Insecta > Lepidoptera > Noctuidae > Leucania > Leucania comma. The sequence continues at coordinate 9,742,833 of OY282480.1, read as the reverse complement.
GGCCCTATAGGCCATTTGTTCTACGAGCAATGTGTCCTGCCCACGACCAGTTATTTGAGCGACGACATTCCTACGGCTCTAAAACGTGGTCGTTCACAAGTAGTCTCATCAGAAGGCTTAAAGTCTTCCAAAGGGCAATGGAGACGGCTATACTGGGAGTTTCCTGACGTGATCGGATCAGAAATAAAGATATCCGCAGGAGAATCAAGGTTACGAACGCATAGCCGGACAAAACTACAAAAAAAATGTTCGGTTGTTCTCATAATGAAAGTGGTTCAAAGTGCTTTGACCAGCTGAAGGATTGGCAACATATTAAGAGCCACCAACAATTAGAAATATAATACGCTTAATAAAAGAGAGGCCTAAGGGCGCTTGTACACGCTAAGAAATTTAACCGTGTCTGCGGCATATAAGACCAATTCATCATGTAAACGATAAAAAATTTGTCGGATCTAGGCACGGAAATTTATTGTGGCACCCCCTTACCTACCCCGCCCCCCTACCGCATTATAGCTACTTCACGCGTCGTGTTTAGCGCAGACAAGATATTTTCTTGGTCAGAGTCAAAGCAGTGTATAGTACGCGGCAAATAAGTTGAACTTTGATTACGCGCCCCACTTCGATTGAGATGCGAAGATCGATTACTGCGCATTCAAGGTCGACCGTCATGATGGTTCAACTTATGTGACGAGGATTATAACCGATTTTCGGGTCTCAATCGGAAGTGGGGGGGTTGAGCGCAACCATAGCAAATGGTTCAACTTATTTGCTGCGCACTATACATAGTTCGTGTGTAGAAACGATACAAATTCTTGCATAGGCTTGAATTTTCTTAACATGTACAAGCCGCGTAACTCAAAAAAAAGATGGCTTTAAAAAAATTGGACCTTATTATTTGTAACATATGTTTTAAGATTCAAATACTCTTTTTTGAGTAAGGTCTCTTTATAATTAAGCGTGAATATGTTCACCTGTGTTGTATCCACCTCTTCATCTTTAGGTGTTTGGTTTGGATTGATCCACGGGTCAGCCAGGATCTGGGGTATTTTGACGCGCACCTTGAGTGGGGCCAGGATTTTAGTGATCAGCTTGCGACAGTCGGTTGACACCTTCGGCTCTCGGGGAAAAGACACTTTGTTTTGCACTTGCTGTAGAAAAATCTAAAGTTAAAACAGTGGCAGTGACTGGACACTTCATACCGCTAATATTAAAAGGCGCAAGTTTGTATGTGTCTGTTTATTACTCCTTTACGATCAAACATCTGAACGGATTTGATTGAAAAGAGACTGCCCAAATTTGTATGTGGATCCGTACCAGCTTGTATCAAACCAAATTTACTCTCAAGAGGATAGTTATTATTTAACTTTCCAATACCTAAAATTTTTTAGTTAATATTTAACCACAATTTTGAAGTATTCAAAAAAAAAAAAAAAAATATATAATATAAAACGCCTGATCATATATCATAGCAATTTTTTACCGTCGTGATTATTATAATTTGTATATTGCATATATAGGTAAACTTTTAAGGCCGAATGACAGAATATTGTATTGCATTATTACTGATACCTATATGTATAGTACATGTACTTATTAGCTCTTTGTTTACATTACGAAATAACTGACAACTGTAATCGGAAGGTAAGGATTTCGGAAATGACTGTTATTTTTTAGGAAGTAGGAATTGTTAATCATTAAATATCATTTTTACGATATTTTTAATTTAGACATAAAAAAGCAGTTAAAATCAGTAAATTATACAAATAACCCCGTATGGGCATTCTTTTTTGGTAGATACTCGGGTGGACGATGTGACGATGTCCTGGAATATCACATATATCACATAAGTGAAGCCGCTAGCATTGAAGAGAAAGTATGTCAAGATTTGGAGTTCAAAAATAAATAATGGTTCTGGAATATTCTCACCGTTATGTTTTGTTATGTCTGAGTATGGTTTACGCACTAAGTCCTATGTGGACCATTGTACGTGGGGCATGGCGGCCATAATCTTTGGTGGGCTTATTCCAACCAGCCCACCTCTCTCTAAAAACTGATTAGAACTCTAAGGTTTTTCAGTGCGTCAATAAAGGAGTTCGGAGATCCTAAGGTTCGTGTGATTGTGTCAGTGACACTTGTCCAAGACCACATGCGCAATTGTCTTGTCCCCCTTCAAGCATGCTAAGAGGACTATCCGTGATGCCTATTGAGTTAAGGTACTTATTCAGTGTGCAGTGTCCAATGACGGCCCACGCCACCAAGCGCAGGCTGCCTCTGTCCAGTCGCATGAGTTTTTTGGAATATATATCTCACCATTTTCCCATAACAAAAAGAAACGACGCAGTAAATCACCTTTATAACAAACCATAACCCGACCCAAAAGCAGCCAAGACTCTCATCCCTTCCTTTTTTTTATTTTAACGTAAAGCAGGCAACGAAGAATTCGAGCCTAATTTTAAACCTATGAATGTGTACTATTTCTAACTATTTTACGTAACGTAGGCAGAGAAATCCAATTGTATATCACCAGCTATTCAAATGAGAGGTCCTATGTGACACTCAGGTAGTTTCGACCTAGTCAAAATCCAATTTACTAGGATTTGAGCCAAAAATGGTAGGTAAACAATGAATTTGTCTGATCATAAAAGTATACCTTTAGCAATTGAGTGTAGTTAGTATCATCGAAAGGCAGCCTTCCATACACAATAGCGTACAGCACCACTCCCATGCTCCATATGTCGGAGTCCTGTGGCCTATAGGGGACCCCCTTCAGGATCTCAGGTGAAGCATATGCGTAACTTCCGCAGAAAGTCTCACTTAGCGCAAAGACACCGTTCTTAGGCTTCATGTGACCTCGTGCAAATCCAAAATCAGACAGTTTTATATTTAAACCATGGTCCATGAGCAAGTTCTCGCATTTAATGTCCCTGAAATGAAACAAATATTTGATTATTGGAAGTTATATTTTCGAACCCCAAAGGTTGAAATTCTCGGATCGTGGGGTCCGAGTGCTAACAAGTTGCATAAATATCTGTCGAAATGTCTAGTTGACACTTTGCGTGACCCAAGGGCTGGCTGGCTGGTTGGCTGGCACCCCGTACAGAGTATAAGCATTGCCATACATCGTGGCAATGCCGCCAGTCTTATGGGCACATTACCTGTCGACGGCGATGTGAAAGAGTTTTTTTGGCACCATATTTTAGTTTGATTTTAGTTAGTCGTAGTTAGCGTAGGATTTTTATTATTATTATTATTTTTTAGTTTACTATAATGTAGTTAATAAATATATTTACTTAGGAAAGATAAAGTAAATATTAGGCTAAAGTTATCTTGAAATAGTAAATGTAATGATATTGTAGAGACCGGAGATAATAAAATAAGCTTATTCGCGTTTGAGTGTTAGATTTCAGACCATGTTGTCTATGGTAATTCGAACTAGTCTTTATTTTTTTGTACCGTTATTTCCTTAACCATATATAGGAACGTATTGAATGATTAGCAGCATTTTGCAGGGCGATGTCTTGAGATTTGGGAAAGGTTGACTTTTCAAAATGTTTGTGAAAGTTCTGTAATGTTGTGGATGATATTTCGAATCAAAAGCATGCAGAAAAAGAAAATGAAGATGACTAAGGCCTACTGTCCACGGATGCGTAGCTTTAAACTATGGCTTATAGCCCATGGACAAGTAGCTTCATAGATGTGACACGATGGCAGGACACTGCTGCTTCGTCGACAGAGTTTCATAGTTTTGTATGTAAGCTTCACGCAGGCGTACACTAAGTGTATAATGACGAATACGCGTCTATGAAGCTACATCTGTGGACAATAGGTCTTAGGCACAACCAATCTTCACATTTAGTGCTAATTAAAATCGTCGTGCCGTTTGTTCGTGTGTTGTGTCGTTTTATGGTGCTTCTCTTGTGCCAAAGGCCCCTTAACCACGGCGACTTTTTGTAGTGACGCTGTCGCGCGTTAGGCGCATTTGCAACGCGTTATAGAAGATATTCCAACTCACTACTAACGCGCTACAGCATCGCGACTGTATCGATTCGAACACGCCACAGCAGCAAAAAGTCACCGTGGGCGAGGGGCCTAAGTTTACCTATGAACAACTCCTCGCTCATGACAGTAATCGACGGCTTCCACAAGTTGGCGGAACCAGCGCCGGCCTCGAATCTCATCGATATGTTGATCCTTGCGTATTATGTCTAGGAGACTGCCGTTTTCGGCATATTCCATCACAATATAGACCCTGAAATGTGAGGAACATATGTGGAAAAAACGTTATACTGTTGCAGAATGATTTTTCTTTGTAGGTCTGAAAAATGTCGTGAAGAAAGTTATGAGTAAAAGTTATGGCTGTCGATGACTTTATAGTTAATAAAGATGGATGGACGGTGTGATGAATTATATGGCTAGAAAAACGACTAGGTAGATAATTATCCTGATTTTATTTCGAACATAGTAGGCAGTCTCAACGGAGATTAACCAAGTACGCAGGAGTTATTGTAGTACTCAAATATGTGCGCAAACACAGGTTTACTCTCTGTTCCTTTATTTGCACAGTCACACGGCCGGGGAGAGTCTCGGCCCAGGATCAACGGCTTTTACGTTCTTTACAAGGCACTGGGGTGTCACAACATCAACTTCCTAACTCTCAAGCAGCTATAGATTAATTCTTAATGGAAAAACTCAACAGCACTTTTTGTCTAACTTGGGAATCGAACCCAGGATCTCCTGTCTTAAGTCAGACAGTGACGTAGAGTGTCAAGAAAGTGTTTAGTTTTTAAAGTCACTTTGCGTTACTTTGGGTTCCATTAAAATGCGGATGTTTTTTTTTTGCTTTTGTAACACATTCTGTTTTCGCAGTATATAACAACAAATATTAGCCTTCTCGATAAGTTTCACTGAGGTGAATACATTTTCAACTCCATTTTCCGAATTCGCGCCTGTTTCAATCACCATCATCATTTCAACAAAAAAATGCACACAGTTGCCATAACGAGCGGTGCTGTGGGCTTAGCCAAGTTGATAATCTACAATGGTTAACGCTAGCAGAAAACTTCAAATGTATGGGTATAGCGTCATCTCAACGCTCAGTCACGTGGTCAGAAAAAAGGAATCGCAGACGTTGTCGACTCGAGGCGATCGACGAAAGAGAATCGAAACGAAACAGTCGTAACTTGGCTGGGCCTGCTGTGCGTCTCAGGTCATCGGTCCACTTTGTGGGAGGCCTTCCAACGCTGCGTTTTCCGGTACGTGGTCGCTACTCCAGATCCTTTTGGCCCCATTGATACATACTACGAGTATTCTGCAAGTAATGTGCTTTGTTCACTGCCACTTAAGTTCGTTGATTCTTTAGGCTATTTCGCTAACCTGGTTTAATGATTCCACATATTGTCCAGACTTACTTGCATCGCATAGTTCAGCACCAGCCTTATAATGTTCCCATTGCTGGGACTCAGGCCTCCTATCTAGGAGAGGAAACGGCCCGTAATCCACCACGCGGGCCAGTGCGGGCCCAGGTGGATGTCACATGTCTTCGAATTTTTGGTTCTAGGACATCACGATGTTCTAGGACATCAGTTTCCTCACGATGTTTTCCTTCAACGTTTTGAGAGCAGTGGTGATGATATGAATTACACCAACCACAACTACAACTCGTAAGTCGGCCGAGTGGTAACGCACTCGGCCACCATTGCTCTGATTTACATACTTGTTGAATTAACGAGTTGCATACCTGTGTGTTGTTTCTATTGCTTGTAGAAACCGTATCAAGTTCTCATGTTTAAGACCTTTCACGACTTCGATTTCTCTGGGTAGAAACTTTTTCAAATAATCGCCAGGTGCTTGGAACTTGCTTATTATTTTGATTGCCACTTGACAGTTATGTCTGTCACTGGTTGCAACCTGCAATGAAATCGCACTATTACTCTAATATTACGAAAGTATGTATGATTGTTGCACCATCACGCTTTAACGGCTGAACGAATTTTGATGAAATTTGGCATACGGGTAAATCAAATCCCGAAAAAAAATAAAAATTTGAAGTATTTATCTATACATATACTAAATCTGTACAAGTTTTTAGTTATGCGCGCATCACTTATAATGTATGAAATCGATGTAGATAACTTTATACAGCGTTAAATTTTGGTCATTTTAATCCCGCGGAGGGTCGAATTGGTACATGAAAGACTATCGATTTGTAAAGATAAAAATAAAGTACTTTTTTTCTAAAACTAGAATTAATATACTTATGTACGAAATTAATTTCTTTAAGTAAACGAGTCAATGACTTTGTAGGTAGTTGTCGGTCTTTGCGTACTAACTACCTACAGTTCATTGGCCTCGCTCAGCTGACGTTTACTTGAAGAAATTATATGCGTAAATTAATTCGAGTTTAAAAAAAGTACTTTATTTTTTAATTTTCGCTTTACAAATCGATAGTGTTTCATGTACCGAATGGACCCTCCGCGGGATTAAAACGACTAAAATTTAATAGTGTAAATTAAAATTGTGTGTAATTTGATGTTATACTTAGGCATTGTTTTATCGCAATCAGTTAACTATATGGAAAGATATACTACATTGATTAAATGTTAAGCGGTACAAAGTTCAACGCGTAAGCTAGTTTCAAATAACCCACTTCATTATAAATCATTTAATTCAAAAGTGCCTGCTTTTGAATGGACAAGATGTCAGTCGCACAGAAAAATGATGGACCACACCATGGACACTCTTTTTAATCATGTTATGTAGATTTTACAAAAATTTCGGTGACAATGTTTCTTGTCGCCGCTATTATGTAAGAACAATGTAAATTAAGTATAAAAAAAAAACAAATTTTAAAAATAGAATTTAAAGTAATCCACAGGCAGCTAACCTGAACAACTATAAAATACTTTTTTTTATTACAGTAGTATGTTCAACTGTGACACGAGTGAAACTACTGGCAAAAAAAGGAAGATTAATCATAAATTATAATACGATGAATTAGTTTTTTTGTGGTTCCGTGCAGGGGCGTATCCAACATAACCCTATTACTAAGTTTCTGCTCTGTTTCCGTTCGTCTGTCTGTCAGTGGGCTGTATCTTCTGAAATAGGTAGTAGATAGTTGAAATTTTCACCGAATATGAATTTCTATTTCTATCACAACTAAAAAAAAAAAAAACAAGTTAAAGGAGGCTCCCATATATCCCCAGAGATCCCATACTTTTTTTTCGGTTTATGGTAAGCAAATCTTCATGCGAGTTCGATTCGCACTTGGCCGGTTCTTTTGGGTTGTGAAGGTTGATCCATGTGAAATACCAGTAGGTATTAAACCGTCTCGATTGGATTGAGATTTATTAGATTTCTCTTTTGTTACTATTGAATCCTATAAGAGCTGGTTGGATTGACTCAAATGTGGAAAAAAGAACACATCATCAAAAAGTTAAGTCACATTAAAACACTTGGCAGCTTGGCTTCTCCTGCGGTCGTTTCCGCAGGAGGAGGATTACCGGTCTCCTTGAAAGTAGAAGAACGAAGAAGAAGATGTCTGGAACAATTTCTTAAGGTGAAACTGCCAGGGTCAGACGGCGCGTAGGGTTCCATGCGCGCCTCAAAGAGACGTCAGCAAAACCATGGGCGCCAAGCAGGGCCAAAGCCTACTAGGGCCATGGGTCGACTTCTGTATAGGTTACCAGTGGTCCTGAAGGAACACAGGAGGGATTTTAGTCAGTAAAAGTCTGACTTTCTAGTCTGTTTTTTTAACACTATTCTACACACCGGTCAAATTCTCCCTGAAATGTGTCACTCAAATATAATTTTACTTCACAAAAAAGGAGACAAAGCTGACATCTCAAACTATCGACCAATAAGCCTAATCTGTCATTTATACAAATTATTTATCAAAATAATACAGAACCGTATCGCTCCGACACTTGACCTTCATCAACCTCCGGAACAAGCAGGATTTCGGACCCATTTCTCCACAACCGACCACCTCCATACTATCAATAAAGTCATTGATAAATACAATGAATATGGCTACTTTATTTAGCCTTTGTGGACTATGCTAAGGCATCACTCAGTAATCAATGCTTTAGAATATCAAAACGTTGTGCACATACCTTATTGACACTATTTATCGAAGTAGTTCTTCAAATATCAAGTTACACATTTCTGTTCCAAATTTCAAAGTAGAAAAAGAAGTTAAACAGGGCGACCCGCTCTCAGCTAAGCTTTTCAAAAGCGCACTGCAGGAGATTTTTAACAACTTGCCTGACTCGTGGCAATCACGAGGTATAAATGTTGGCGGCCACCAGCTAACGAACCTCCACTTTGCTGACGACATTGTGTTATTCTCTCACCTTCAGAGCTTGAAGAAATGCTCCAAGATCTGAGCATGGCAAGTTGAACTTGGACTTACTATGAACAGAACTAAGACCGAGGTCATGATCAACAGCACGAAACGTAGGGTCGAGGTAGACGGGCAAGTGTTGCAATATGTCGATGAGTATACGTACTTAGGCCAGATTGTATCTTTTAAAAATAGGCAAGACAAGGAAGTCGAGAGACGAATCGAAAATGCTTGGAAGACTCTCGTTCTGGACCTTTAAAGATCACATGAAGGGTAGCCTTCCGATGTCTCTTAAAAGAAAACTCATCGGCATGTGTATCCTGCCCGTCCTAAACTACGGTGCTCAAAGTTGGTCACTTACTGAACAACAAAAGTCCAAACACAAAAAGGTTTGTCAAAGGACAATGGAGTGTAGCATAATAGGTGTTAAGCGAATAGATCGCGTTAGAAACACCACGCTGCGCTCCATAACCCAGATAGCAGATGTCGGTGAAAAACAGCCAGGCTGAAGTGGGAGTGGGCTGGCCACATCGCACGAATGCACCCGGACAGATAGGCGAAGATTGTCACTCACTGGACGCCTGATGGTGGCCGTCGCCGTCGGGGTCGACCGCGACGAAGGTGGTGTGACGATCTGATCATGTTTGCGGGGTAAACTTGGCCAGAGATCGCCCTAGACAGAGAAGTTTGGAAGGAGAAAGGGGAGGCCTTTGCCCAGCAGTGGGATACATAACAGGGTTTAAAAAAAAGTCTGACACGCCTCCTCCCGCATCACCCTAATGCAGAAGTTATTAGATGATATTTATTCACTTTAAAAATAGCATTTTGCATTTTACTGACCAGTGTCAGTGACCAGTGTATATTCATTAAAATATAATTTGTGACCATAACACATATTTATTTACAGAATTATGATAACTAAAATCATTAATCACAACCCATACTTTGACAATGGCGGGTTGAAAACTTTAATCTGAAACACAGTAGGTAATTTTCTTGTTGCAAGACAGATGCGATATTGACGAGATTTTATTGATAAAAGTTTACTTGCTTCATAAAACAGCATAATGTTGATAATGTTTCCAAAATAATATGGATGAGCAGAAATATTGCTTTTAGAATTAAATACTGCACTAGATTACATAACTTGGCATGTTTTTTTCTATTGTTCACCAGCTGAATTTGTCGCAATGATAATGTTTTACAAATAATCTGTTACCTTGACTGTGGCGTAAGAACCAGACCCTATGGTACGTCCAAGTACATAGCCGTGTGATTCGAGGACAGTTAGTTTTCTTTCAGCTTTCGCTGCTACACCACTATGCACAGTCGCTGTGGGCTCAGTCGACATCTCGCCGCGGACATTTTCATTGGCTCTAACATCAGGTCCAGGCATATCACAGTAATGAACGTATATATAATATTGAAGTTTAGTAATAGTCACATTATATTGAATTTTGCCTCATTTTATTTTTCGCATGGTGATTTTTATTATATTGTAAATGCTGTCATTTTTGTCAAAACCGATGATTTTTAGTGACACGAGAACGTTTTTTCAAAAACAAGTCGCACCATAGATTATTTTTATATTGCCAGTACGATGTCGTTATAAAGCACAGGTGTGTGTATCCAAACAATTCGTCAATTAAATGTAAATGTTACCGGCATTCTGTATAATTTAGGTATTCTATACAAAACCCAGGCAATATGTAGAATGAAGCTTGCCTGGGGCATCCGGGCAATGTATAAAATATTATAATTTTCTTTATTAATTGAATGTAAATATAAATTACATTACTAAATATTAAAAAAAAATCACAAAAAAAAAACATTTAAAAATATAAAAAATAGTGTCCCACCGGTATCGGGAACAGGGTCTAGAGAAAGGAACCTCCTAACAATATGAGCCGTGTCCAGGAGTACAGCTTTCTGAATTAAGCCCTATTATAATTGTCGTTACTTTATTTAGGTAATGTACAAAACTCTTAGGGATTGTATAGAGTACCTGCTGGCTTACCAACAATGTGTAAAATAAATAGATTTTGGTCTGGTCTATAATACTATAGGTAGGTCGGTTAGACCTATCTATAAAATAACGGGTAAAATGAAACGGGTGCCAAACGAGAGCAGGGAAGGAATTGATGTATCTTTAGGGTACTCCGACACGGACATGTTAGGTTACGGTTATTTTTTTCATAGCCATCCGGAAATAGGAAACTTACTTTAAACTCTGTGGACAGAAATAACACCTGTGTACTTAGGTGTACGTAATCAAATTAAACGTGAAAACAAAAATTCTTCTAGTACTCAGGTTCTCCACTTCGCTCCGCTCCCGCCTTAGCCATCTAACCTAACCTGTCCGTGTCGGGGTGCTCTAAAATTACCTCACCTCCTTCCCTGCTCTTGTTTTTTACATTAGCGGCTGCGCATTTGGTATTGTTTATATAATACCGGATTATACAATTGCCGGTAACATAAACATTAAAATATCATTTGATAATTTCCCGCCTCTAACAAAATGAGTATGATATATCATAAAAAGTTTAAATAATTTGGTATTAAATAGATGTTACTCAACGGAAAATATTTGTTTGTAGTATAAAGACTTATTGATCGACTAATAAGGGTATTACAACCTTTAAAATTTTGAGTTACACTCCTACCAACTTATTTGTGAAATGGCGAAAATTGGAACTACGGCCGTTATGTTGAAATGTCATTCGATTGTCAGTGTATACTACGTTCGGGTTCTTTGGTTGTTTTGTCGTGATATTGGTGAATTTATAAAGTTAAATATGCCGAAAGCTATTAAAAGTGATGCTCGAAACATTATTCTAAAGGTTAATACCTTTTTTTAGGAAGAAGCTCGGGCGGGGTCTCCGATTATTTCATTTAATTAAATATACAAACGAATTTCAGCAGCGACAGGATAGTGTTGCCAACTTTCTTGTTATAAATTAGCCGATACTTATTTAAGTCCACGAAATATTCTTTTCTATTCTTGCTGCAGGTTAGCGTCACGGTCACGTACATCTAATAGGTAACCTGCCAAGTGAGTGAGCAAACTAACCTGCCAGATTTCAAATTTCTACTAACATTTATTTCATTATCTTATATTTCAGGTGTGAGTCAAGGACTATTTTCAAAAATAGTTAAGGAAGGGCACGCAGCAGAAGAAACCGTTACAAAAATTCGGACACCAGGCAAGGAGAGAAAACGTAAAAGTGGATTTGTGCATGTTGATGATTTTGACATGGGAGTAATACAGAGGAAAGTACATTTATTCTGCTAAAAAAGAGGTCCCTACTGTTAAAAAGCTTCTGGAGGTCTTAAAGACAAGGAGGTTGAAATAAATTGCACAGGACATTGAGAGAGTCTGCGAAAGCTGCTTCACAAGGTGGGATTTCGTTTTAAAAAATCTCAATCCAATCGGAAGGTTCTTATGGAGCGTAATGGATGGATTCGTAATAATCTTATATTTATCATAATATTTATTAGTTTATAATATTACCTTATATAAGTATTTTATTATTTTACTTAATTTATTTCACATTATATTTTGAAATATTTGTTATCTATTTATTGTGCAAACCTACCACAGTGTTTTCTTTTTTAACCCAAAGGTTGACTGGTAGAGAATGCCTTGTTGCATTAAGTCCGCCTATGTACCACTACTGTACATGAAGTTTAAATAAATAAATAAATCGTCCCCGTAGAGCGAAAAGTCACTAAGTCCCAAAATGACCAAAATGAGTTATCACTACCATTAATATCATATTTTTTTTCTCTACATATCAGTCTTACCGGTATTTTTGTAGCTGCCTTCGTTTTTGTTTTACGAAATGTGAATAGTAAATAAACCTACTATTTGGATGATACATCATAATGGAAGAAATAACTAACTAAATTAATTATTATTCATTTACCGAAAATTTACAAAATTCAAAATTAAGTCGATTTAATTGCTTTTCGTATTAAATTATTAATGCATACATAAGCCTACAGGTAGTTTAAAAATCATTACAATGATTTAGTGAATATTTAAAATCAATAGTTTGCTAAAACGCACGAAAGCGAAAATTAACTAACCCGACATAGTGAATACTCACTCTTGATTTTTAAATGATTTGTGCTGCACTGCAAAAGCGAAAAATCATCAACCCATTTTAAACATTTTTTTTCCTTTGAAAGGGAAACATAAGATCTAAAGTGAAAAATAATAAAAGTCTTTTAGTTATTATTTATGCAACTTCGACATGCATTGTTACAATTAAGGTAAATTTCGCTCGAGAGGGCCTCGAGTTAATCAGTTTGTTGCTATTTATTATGACGACTTATGAACGCGGCGCGTGGTGAGATTCATTCGTGAGGTCGAAGTCGATTGATATACACGCGATCCGCTGTTGTTAAAATTAACCTAATTATTACGTACTGTCTAAAAATGAGCCGTGCTGAGTTTATTCTTGATTTGTTCAACCTACTGGTGGATATTCGCGGGTTGTCCGATGGTAGAAATGAGTTGGCGGAATCAAGTCATGCAATTCCCGTGCAGTATGCACTCCAAAATGTTCTGTAAAATACCGAAAGGCTGGCTACTCTACGATTGTGATCAAGGATTTGTAGATTGGACTTAACTAAATCTGGATCACCAATTAGCCTCTTCGCACACCTTTCCATCGAGTGCAAAGCTGCCAGGTGGCATTTTGGAGCACCCGCCCATAAATGGCTTCAGTATTCCACACACGATCGCACCTGGGCTTTGCATAACATTAGAACTTGTCCCGGTGTGAAGTACCGTCAGATTTTTGCAAGAAAGCCCAGCTTCCTAGCAGCTACCTTGGCTTCAGACTCAATGAACCTCCCAGAATTGGGGTCAGAGGAAATTTCAACTCCTAAGAGTTGAAGGCAGTCGGTGCACTCCAAGGATACATTTTGAAAAGCAGGAGCCAAGGTGAACTCCTTTCCTTTTCAAGGTGGCTCGCTTTGTAAACAGACGCGCTTGTTGTTTTGACGGCCTTATATCCCACCAAATTGGCTTTGCCCCACTTGGAGATTGCCTGAAGACATAAGTGCACTCTACCATAGCCTCTCTTTCAGACTGAATTAGCTCTTTGCTACCCCGAGCAGTAGGCAGGTATCTGTCTACAACTGTGCTATCATCTGTATACCCATAGATAATAGGCATCAGCAGATCGTTGATAAGCAGGAGGAAGAGAGTTGCAAAGAGAACAACCCCTGAGGAACTCAGGTATTATTCATCATGGGCTCGGATGAGTATCCGTTGAGAGAGACCGTTTACTCAGGAAGTCTTTTACCCAATTAATCAGGCCAGGGGAAATGCCGTCAGTTGGAAGCTTACTCAAAAGGCTAGCGTGCTATACCTCGTCGAAGGCCTTCGAGATATCTAGGGAAACAGCAATCGCTTCCCCATTCTTCTCGAGAGCCTCGCCCTACAAGTGGGTCCCCAGTAGACCATGCCATGTGCCATGAGGCGCGAGTTCGATACACGTTACATAATCTTGCAGAGTATAGGGTTATTAAAATCGACCGATAATTGGCAGGATCGGCACGACTGCCCTTTTTGGGCACGTGTTGCACGTTGGCAAGCTTCCAGGACTTGGGCACTATACCAGTCCCAAATGAAAGGCGATACAAGCGCGCCAATACAGGAACCAATTCAGGCGCACAAGCCTTAAGAAAAATCGCTGGTATACCATCCGGTCCACTAGCTTTATTCACGTCTAGACGATACAGTACTCAAAGAACTTCTTTGTTCCTTATGTAAACCTCGGGTATGAGGTGTCGTAGATAGGCAGAGTCGGTGGAGTAGCACCGCAAGTGTCAAGACAAGAATTATGGGCGAAGAGAGATGCAAAGAGAGAGAGCTTTCACTCTAGCGGTATGAGCCAGTATTCCATCAGGTTCAACCAGCGGAGGCAGTACGGATCGACAGAAGTTCGCTTCGACCGACTTGGCAAGGTACCTAAAAGCTCTGCTACCGGACGGCTGTGCAGAGAGCTTTGTGCCGGTATGAGTAATATGGTCAAAGCGAGCCTTCCATAGTGCCTTTTTGTAGGACTTGGTAGCGCGATTGAAGGTTCTCTTCTTTAAGCTCAGGTCCGGAGCTTTGCGATCACGAGCGTTTACCTAGGTGAGAAACGATTAATGCTTACGTTCTTCAGCTTAAACGCAATCAGCGTTCAACTATGGGATAGCTGAGCCTCCGATGGATACCTCACTATAAGGGATAAAATACTCCATAGCTTCAGTACAGATCGACGGACTTTCAGAAGGGAAGCAGACCTGCTGCTAAGGATAAGACCCAAAAAAGTGAAATGAAGAACAGCAAGCGAAATCGGACAAGCAGCGGTCAATTATTGATGAACATTACCTAGTCGTAACGGCAGTCATGCCGTCTACTTTGCATATGCTAGTCAGTGGAGTTGGTATTTTATATTACACACAAAATTGAATTTTCAAAATTATACGATCCACACGTCTAAATCATCGCATGAAACATATTGTATAACTAGGAATGAGATTAATGGTAAAAGAGGCAGTGTGGAAATTGTCAGTGCAATGAACCGATCTGCTCGCTCTAAAAGAAACCGAGGTTCAGGACCATTGGTGTTGATGGTCTGTTTTTCACTTTTTTTTTGTTTTTGTTAAAATCTGATAGTGTTTTATTGATTTTTTCACATTATTTCCTTTAATAAACGTTAAGTAAATTTATTACAATAGTTAAATTACATTATTCATGTCATATTTAAAACAAAACTTACCATACATGCTTTCAAAATTTAGTTAGATAGTATTTACAATACACATTTGGTAATGTAACAGTTAGTTCCATTTTACTTAACTCGGGTTATTTTTCTCTAAAATAATTTAAAACTAAGTGAAAAATCACTAACTACGGTCGACAATTCACTAAGTCAAAACTAAGTCATTGATTTTCTAAAGAATAATTAACTAGTTTGATGTTTTTAGTTTTTCTTAAATATAAAAAGATTTTCATGCATTTTAGCACTTAAAATATAAACATTACTTTTTTTCCTTCAAACTAAAACAAAAAACATAAAGATATGTAATGGCTAGCCAAAGTTATAACGAATCTAATTTTTAAAAACTTTAAAATTCATTATCTCAAAACATGATTTTTCGACTTAATGACTTTTCGCTCTACGGGGACGAAATAATAAATAATGAAATATCGCTCCATAAGAACCTTATACGATTATACGATTACGATTATATGCAAGTACCTAAGTACTTGCATACAGTAGATAAAAATAATAAATCTCCCCAGCCGGGGCCCATAATTTATTTAGATGAGACCTATATTCACTCTTCGCATACATCGGGTAAATGTTGGCAAGGAGAGGGTTAAGAAGGAGTATTGGAGCCTGTATCGAAAGGGCAAAGATATATTATTGTTCATGCAGGAGGAGATACTGGATTTGTTACAAATGCACTACTTTTGTTTAAATCAAAGACAAAAAGTGGTGATTATCATGAGATGAATAGTATCAACTTTAAAAAGTGGGTTATTGAAAACACTTGTGCCCAATTTACGAGACCCATCCATAACAGTGATGGATAATGCTCCTTATCACCGTATTTGTGTGAATAAAGTCCCAAATACGAATTCCTTCAAAAAAGATATGCAATGATGGTTGACCCAAAATAAAATTGACTACGGAGAGAATTTGACTAAACCTCAGCTTTTAGAAATAATTAAGAGAAACAAGCCTGAATCTGTATATGAGATTGAAAAAACTTCAGAAGACAATAGACACAATGCTTATATTTACCACCTTATCACTGTGATTGAGATCACAGTGATAAGGTGGTAAATATATTGAGATCTCATTGAGCTCATATAGAGCACAATGAAAAGAAAAGTTGCTGATGTAAATATTGAGCACAAAAATGCTGAAATTCCCCGCCTAGTTAGAGAAGCTTTTGACGCTATTACAGTTCATGAGTGGGCACGGCATTGTAAACACGTTCGCAGTTTAGAAGGAGAATACTTAAAACATGATTTGTATTTGGATAAACCTTTTATTATAGAAGTGATAAGTGACACTGAAACCGGAAGGGATAGTGATAATGATGATAGTGGTACGCAAGTAAGCGGAGTATGGCTTCACAACCAGGATGAAGTTGTGTTTGCAGGTTCATCTAAAGATCACAATTACTGTAAACCTGGTTTTCTATAAATCATTGTAAAGCAATTTGTTTTTTTTTATTACACTACTCTAACACTTGGTACTGCTAATTATAATTAGTCAAATCTGGTGTTAGGGGTTAGGTACGGTCATAACTAAATGCTAGACATCCAGGTACCTCTTGTAAGGTAGGTGCCTACTTAACTTCGCATTAAATGAAAGTTGTATCCCCCCCGTGAAACATTTTATCTGCTGAATTTCCACTTCATTGGATTACTTTTTTGATAAAGCCATTGTTTATTGCTGAGAGACTAAACTGTTAGCGTACCTAAGTAAGTGTAAATTATCAAATTCTTTTTATTTATTTTATTATTTTCATAAATCTAGGTACGAGTATCATTGTGATAATGTGAAATTTCTTTTTTGAAAACTTACTCAATTTTGGGCACCTTATATTAATTAGCAACACTGAATCGACGGTGCTGTCCTCTTTCAGTTCACATCTATGTTGGTAGGACTGTACTTATGAAAATGTAACTTTATAGCGGTTCCCATTAAATTGGCCTCCGTTATGTCAACCAGGTCAAATGGGTTAGGTTAAATAAGAACTTCAACAAGGCACGAGGCGAGCGAGCGAAGCGAGCAGGGCTTTGGTGCTCGCCAGTACTAGGGTGGCGAGCAAGGCTACATCTTACATCCTGGTCGAAGTCAATGAAGACAAAAAAATGTGAAAAATATCACTTATATAATTAACAAAGAAGTAAGATACTTTTAATTGTCTTAAATGACGAGTACTACGAGTACCTAGCTAATTTTGTCTTGTTAATAAATACGAGTACGTAGGTATTAATTTATCTTAATAAAACGAACGATCCGAGGTCTTTCAAGCCTTTGGAGGGTATCAATGACATTAAAATGAATCTCCGCGACACGAATACCAGTTACAGAATTTCCTAGTTAAAACACTGTCGGTCCATCAGCGTCCGTACAAAGAAAACAATCACTGCGATTGGTACGTTGGCACTGGTTGGTTGAGCGAATTGTGTCGTGTGCGTTCAATTCTACCCACCTTTACACAACCACCAACCACCTTGGAGCCCCATACTCCATTCAAAAACTCTTTTACAAGCCAAACTCGCTGAAGTCTCGAGTGTCTACATACACTGGTCAGTTGAAATATTTCATTCGATGACCCATTTTCGTACATCCACGTTTTTTGTTTATTTTCATTCATAAAGCTTTTTTCAGTAGATATTTTTCTGTCCTCCGTCTTTTGTTACCTTAATTGCGTATTCTGTTTGCTTGCGTATTGTTGCCTGAATAAACCATTGTTACTTATTGACCTAAGAAGGACGAAAATAGCTACTTTTGTAATAGTAGGTAGTTCTGAGTTATAATATTGCGGAATGAAACTCATGTTTTATTTTTATTACGGTAGAAAATCATCCAATGATTTCTCCCATTCTTGGGTAGTGTGGGAGGGCGTGCCAGACTTTTACTGACTAAAACCCACTCCTGTTCCGTCTTTGCCTTTGTTCCAGGGCCCCGGGGTTTATTTTTACTTAACCAATGGGGAGTAATCCTTATGTAAGAATTCTTAAGTCTTGCGGCAAGATGAGAAGTTATTTGTGAAAGAAATAATAAAATTGTATCACAATATTCTTATAGCTCGTAGCAAATTCTTTAAAAAGTTGAAATTTGTTAGCAAACAAGATAAAAGGTAAGAGACGGCTTCCCCGCGTCTCCACGAGGCGTCACATCAAACAATTAAGAGTTATCTCGTGAGTTAGGAAAGCGACACGATATATCGCAGACTTGATTACTTTTTCTACTCGGCGAACTAATAAAAGTTGACCAGCAGACCGGCAACTAACAAGTATCGTTTTTAATTGAAACACTGCAGTTTAATGGAGAATTGATGAATGGTCTGAAAAGAGTATCTTTTTTCAAAGACTGTAAAACACAATTAAAAAATCTGTCTCAAAGTAAGTAAATACTAAAGCGTTGATTGAAGAAATCATGTAAAATGTGCTGTAGGCTGCGAATAACAAAAAAAAAAAACTCGAAAATCGGTCTCAACTTTCTTGGTCAGTAATTAAAAACCCATTAAATTAGCTGGAAAAGGCGAAAATATCCGCAGAATGAAAGATCTCTTCGATCTTAGACGTCAATAATGGACTGGGTAGCAAAAAGTTTAGCTCCGGGGCAAGTTATCAATTGTATCTACCAAGTTGGAGCAGAGTTTTTCATTCATTTATTGCACGCAGAGCCAAGGAAATGCTTAATGGTTATTCTCTTGGTCGCATTTGATATAAAAGCTGAACTTTGTCGCTATCAGGGTATCTTTATGGCTTTTTATTTGTTCTGTAAAGTGCAATTTTTGCTAAGTTTCAAGTCTGGAACGATGTAAATGGATTTGTAGAGTAATTCAAAGGAGAATGTATTTTTTATGTTACTAAATTGATCGCATTCTATTTATTGCAGACTTACTTATTGTGTTATAAAATGCGCAAAGATAAGTGCTTTTTTGCGTTATTGAACATCTGTTCCATTATTCTCATTAATTGTCTGCATTAAAGATGCTTTATTAAACTCAGTTGTGTCTTAATTTAAGTAAAAGCATTCCATTTATATTATCGTACACTTATAATTTCAAAGCTAGATTTATCTTAATTACGTCAGTTTGCGCTGACGTCGCAAAATGAACAATTAAATCCATTGTTATTTAAGTTGAGCTGCATTCGTGCTGGGTGCAGGCGAGAGACAGGGCCGTCCCGGAACTCAGTTGTGCCATTGTTTCTCTAAACGGTCCTCCAACAGCGTCCGTCGCAACTCACCCAGTTAGTTTTACGAGTTTTCACCTGTTGGGGGTCGGTCAGTGAAACTGTTGTTTGGTTTCGACTGTTATTATGGTTTTCGTTGAGTTATAGTTTGGAGGAAAACATGTAACTTGTACAATAAAAGCTTACGTTGGTTGAATTTAAATGCAGCATTTGAAATGTTTTTGATTGTTGGCTGGCTTCTAATATAGAGCACTTTTAACTAGACATTAGGAGAAAATTCCTGAAATAACCAAGGTAACATCGTTTGTGAACAGAATTCCAAATACTTCACCGCATACGTTTGGGTTACGTGAAAAAAATAATTTTGAGATTTCGCAGCGTGCGACATGAACTCGAAACGGTGATGTAAATGTGAATAATGAAAATAACTGGGGTTGTATTACATTCCTTTTAAAACATGGGGCAGGTAAACAGACAGGGCCGGTAACACCTCTCGTCCCTTTTGTTATTTGTAGAATTTTAATAGAAAGGTCTGCGTCAGGAACCCGAGCCCAGAATGCATTTGTTTTGTTTTGTCGAAATCATAGAACATGGAATCGCTGAACTGGAGAAACCGATACACTTGTAATCATACTAATATTATAGAGATCAAAGGACATCACCCACGGTCCATACATTTTTGGTCCAAATTTAAAAGTGCCGGCCAAAGAAAAAAAATACAATATTCTGTTAGAACTTGTTCTTACGAACATTTTTTATTATGGCAAGAATGCTGTGGGAGCATTAGCCTCGGTATTATTTAAGTTCAAAAATGATTGGTTTTCAAAGAAAATTGCTCTCAAAAAATGAAATATCCTATACATAACAATACTTAAAAAAAAAGCAACAACAAAAAACAGCTAGTAGCTGTGACTTTATTGCATTATTAAAAAAAAAAATGTGTTTGTTGAGATTTTCGAAGAATAAAAATACCGGTGTAATGCTCAATGCTTTAATTGTTTAGTAAAGTCATAACAAGTACCCATATAGTTATCTTTTAGAACCACATAATAAAAAGCATATGACGGCGAATTTAAAAAAGCACTCATTTTAGACGGTCAATATCAGAAGGTGGGGTTGCGGTGTCTAATAGTAGTGTTAAGAAAACGTTGGAAAGCGTTTCATGAAATGCTGGATGATGGAGATTTTATGATCTCCCCTAAAAATCCCCTTTTGGTCAAAAAGACGCGGAGCCTATCATGTCTAAAATGAGAGTTCATTTTAGACATGATAGGCTCCGCGGATTTTTAGGGATCGCTTTTGAAGTATTTGCCTTATATGGAGATGGCGGGGCCTTGCATGTGCAAAGACGGAGTAAGCGTATTAAAAATAATAATATAGAGGGAGCGCTACCATCTGGTAGTCAATAGTGGAAGGTCCTCCTCCTTTTTCGCTTACTCTTCACAGAGTGGTCGTGGTTGACGATGTTGCATTTTCGTTGGCAAGTGAGGCTCCCGCGATGTGTCTCCACTTATCCCGGCTAACGGCGTCTCGGGAACACTGGACTATGGAAGTTTGTGTTGCAGCTCTGATGAGGTCTGTCCAACGCGTAGGTGAGCGCCCGCGTGACTGCTTCCCTTCCACTTGTCCCTGGATAACGAGTCGCTCCATGGAATCTTCGTTGCGAACAACGTGACCAAAATATTTAAGGATTCGTACTTGCACAGTCGACGATAATCTCTGTTTGATTTTTAACTCCTCCAAGATCGAGATGTTAGTCCTCCGCGCTGTCCAAGGAATCCGCAGCAGTCGCCGCCAACACCACATCTCGAGTGCATCGATTTTGCGTCGGTCTTTGAGGCGAACCGTCCACGTTTCTGCGCCATAAAGAAATATTGGGAAGACCAAGCTTCTCATGAGGCGGACTTTCGTGGCTTTAGTGATGTTACGGTTGCACCAGATCCCTTTCAGCCTGTCAACAGCAGGTCGTGTGATAGCACATCTCCTTCGAATCTCATCTTCACATCATCCAGTGTTCGTGACGGTGGAACCAAGATATACATACGATTGAACAACTTCACAGTTGGCAATCACAGTGATATCAGGATGATTCAGTACAGCTCGATCCACTATCATCATCTTGGTTTCGTCTCTGTTGAGCGTAAGACCGAAGGAGAGGCTTGTTGTCTCTAAAAGTGTCAGCAGGTGTTCCATATCGTCCTAGAAGGGTAGTGTCATCGGCATATCTCAAGTTAGACACCTTTCTACCTCCCACTGAGATCCCTTTGTCCCACTGTTCCAACACGATTCTCATTATATACTCTGTATAAATGTTGAACAGGAGTGGAGACAATATACAACCCTGTCGAACGCCAGCGTGGGTGTAAAAGCTTTTTGAGCCAACGTCGTCTATACGAACAGTCGCAGTTCCGTCCTCATAAAGTCGGCGTATGAGACTAACTAGGTGGAGCGGTACTCCCATTTGAATTAGCACGATCCATAAAATATGCCATTTCACGGTATCGAAGGCCTTGCGGAAGTCGACGAAGCAGATATAGAGTGGGATGTTAAACTCTCTAGACTTTTCGATTATTTGTCGAAGAATTAGTATCTGCTCTCTTGTTCCTCTACCCTTGACAAATCCCGCTTGCTCAATAGCTATAGTGGAAGGTACGATTAAATAAAAAGTTCCGCAAGATGAGTACTAGACAATCTGGCACACCGAGTTGACATAGCTGAAATGATAAACCATTATGTTACACTTTGTCAAAAGCTTTCGTTGAGTCAAAAAACTAGACGTCCATCATCGCGTTCTGATGGAAACCAGCGCATTGGTGTTCAACGAATCGCTGGACTTGTTCGATTCGTAAACCAAACTACCGTTGGGAATAACACTCATAACTTCAGCATAATCTCTGCGCTGCTTGTAAATAAGCCTCTCGTAGATTTTATCGAGGACATTGAATGGACTGATGAAAAGGTAGCTGGAAGGGCAAACTTCACTTGGACTTGCATAGTTTAGGAATATCCATATTAGTGACCTTTTTCCACGCTTGGGGGAACATGTTATTCCTTAATGCACCATTGAAGACGACGCTCATTAGTATTATGAGTTGGGATGGGAAGAGTTTAAACACCTTGTTGATGACACCGTCAGAGCCGAGGTCTTTCCGGGGCTAAAGCTTTTTGATGATATTCCCCACCTCCTCTGAGATAAAGAGGGACAAAGGATCATTAGGATCTTCGTTCAACTTTAACGTCTCTCATATCAAGGTGAGTTTTGTCTATTGGTTGAGCGTTTTGTCATTGTCGCGGCACGCTGCTCTGTTGCTTGAGTTTTGTTTACTTCGCCGGGAGCTGCATTCTTTTCGGTTTTCAGACCACATACATCGCCCAGGAGTTTCAAGCGATGGTCATCAGTCACTGTGATCGCCCCTGAAAAATCATTCAGGACGAATCGTTCGTGGTCCATATGTGAATCGAACGCTGCTGTCGTGTCAGCGACTGAGACTCAAGAATTCGGGGATAGAAGGGATAGACTGATTCGATATGGTAGATCCATGATCAATTGGGACGGGAGTGATACAATATCATACGCGTTGCTTCAGGTACCTACTAAAGTAACAGATAAGATATTAGAGGTGGGGCGAGCGTACAATGGCTAGGGGAGGGGAAGTCACCACATTGTGTGATGGTAAACGGCAGCTACCTGGAACTTTCTATTCAAGCTCTAACTCTTTGTTTTTACAATTCATGTTACCAAAAATGTACGGAAAATGATTTTTTAAAACTTAAATAAAACCAAGGGCAATGGTCCTACAGTTTTGGTGCGATAATAAAAAATGCTCAAAGGGTCAAGCTCTAACAGATTACCATATTTTTTTTTCTTGGCCGGCACTTTGGAATTTGGACCAAAATAAATGATCTCCTTTAGTACGTAGGTATGTTTGTAACTCTTTTACGCTCAAAAGGTTTTTTTTTTTAAATTTATATAAACTAGTGCTTGACTGCGATCCTACCTGATGGTAAGCAGTGATGCAATCGTTGATGGCGAGGCGCACTAGTTATTAAGAGCCTATTCACTCTATCCTTGAAGACACCCAAATTATAATCGGACGGGAAGACCGCAGCAGGCAAATTGTTCCAATCCTTCGATGTGATTGGTGGATAAATAATAAACGACGAGGTGAACGGATTAGAATGAAATTTGGCACATTTTAATGTGCTCTCCGGATAATTTTTAAAATAACTCCTACCGCTCTCAATAAAGCGAGAGAGAGTGTCAGGCTTCACTGATTACAACCCACCACGTATTACTTAAAGTTGCCCTTTGCGTTTCAGGACCACGGAAACTATTTCAAATAGTCCCAAGCAAGCCATCCTAAAAGAGTCGAAACTCATAACTTGTTGACGGGTGCGTATGCAAACATTTGCTTATTTTCATAATAAAAATATAACTAATTGTGCGATTTAAATAATTGCCTAAAAACAAACTGCATCATTGTCACCAAGTGACGTCATAACACTGGAATTTGCGTCGCATTGCACACCGCAAAATTCTGCGTTGCGTCGGGCGGCACCGCCGATTTTAACGTTGTGGCGACGCAACGCGGTTATGTGTTTCGGCCCTTACTCTGTAGTCAAAATCATCTACATAACGTCAGTTAAAACCGACAAAATCTGGGTTCGGTGTGACACGTTTTGTCACAATTACCGTGTAAATGTGCGTTATTACAGAATTGACGGCTCATCTGGATTACCCGGTTCATAAATTAAAGTTATTGCGTTTCTGTTGAAGTTATGGCGGATAGTTTAGGGACGTCCAATTTATTTTGCGACCGAAAATTTTCGAGTGAATGGTGTTTTCGTGCTTGACCTCGATTCGGTACATCAGTTGGGTTAATAGCCAACATTGACCTCCTCGTAGATCATTCACTGAAGTGAGGTTGCGATGTCGTGTTGAACCAATCACCACGCTTTGTGAAGGTATTGGTGATAGCGATCGCCACTAGTAAATCACATTATTCGAAAAGATATTGCTACCCATTCTTTGAGTTTGTATTTTTGCTTTTTGCTATAGCAAAATACCGAGTCTAGACAGGAGAATAAGGAAGAAAAACTGGGCAAGTGAGAGTCGAACTCGCGCACCGAGGATTCCGTACAAACTTACGAATGTAAATAGTTCATCTCCCGAATCGAGTTTCGAAGATTTTTCCGAATTGTTCCGAAAAGTTTTTTTTTGTGGCGCAACAACAAAATTTACTTTATTCCTTTACCTGTGCTATAAGACCTTGCTTTATGTCAAATTTCAAGTTTTCAAGATACTTACCCTATGAATTTTGATTCCCTCGAGAGTGTCGAAATATACGTTTTTAAGAAATAAACGGCCGTATCTTTTTTTTTCCTTAACTAAGTTTTTTTTTTACAACTTGTGTAAATAGTTTCCTGAATCCAGTCCCAAAGATTTTGTCATATTGTAAAAATGTAGTTATTTTGTGACGTATCTACCTACAAAATGGTTTTTTTCAATACACTTGCTCAGAAAGTGACTTTTATTGCACTACACTTAGGTATATAATGGCACCTGTTACCAAACTGTGACATTTTGATTACCATTACGCACTAGTGCTGTAATGTAGCTATAACTTTTTTGTTCAACCTCTTTGTTCGCAAAACAAATTTTGAATACGAAAAAATAAAAATTGTTTGTGGTCTATGGTCGTCATTTAAAGACGCGCGCGGTTTTTGGCGTAATTTTTTCGAGTAAAATTCATGGTCTGTATTAATAAAATAAAATCAAATACTACATTTTAAAATATTACATCCATATTCTATTGTCACTACGAATGACATTAACGTAAAAACTTTTCACACAAGAAAACAAATGACGACTAGGCAATAGATCAAAAGACCATATAGCCATAGCCTAGCGCGTGCTCATAGGCAACAGATTTAATTTTTTTACCGCCATGTTATGAAAAATTTTACTAGTTTTACCGTTGTAATATTAGTTAACTTAATGATTTTTCTTCACAAGTGTATTGAAAAACGTCGTATGATACACGTGAGTAATGAATGTTACCGTTCTTGGCTCTCTTAAGACCCTCGCCAAGGCTCGGGTCTTAATACCGCCTCGACGGTAACCTCCTACATTACACACTTGTATCATAATGTACTATAATATACTTACTCGAAAACCCACTTTTATCCCACTGCTTTTAGGCACGCAATTGATACAAACTGCTTTCCGTACTAGTGCAGAAAAGTGCGTGTTCTCCCCCGCCATAATTTGATGTCGCGTCAACGTTCACTAGTCGTAAGTGTATTGAAAATCGTCGTTTGATACACGTGCAAAATTGTCGCTGCAGCCCTTGGCTTTATGACACACAATCGCCTACGGCTCGTGCGAATTCCACCAATGACCCACTTTCAAAATGAAAAATTTCTGTACTAGTATCAAAATGTACTATTTCAGACTTTTTCTTTACTCTGCTTCTAGTAGAAGTACCCTAGGTTATGATTTTTTGGTGGTAGCGTTAAAAATATGTGTCATAATAGTAAATTATGATACAAGTGTGTAATGTACATGGTTACCGTCGAGATGGTATTAAGACCCGAGCCTTGGCGAGGGTCTTAAGAGAGCCAAGAACGGTAACCATACATTACTCACGTGTATCATACGACGTTTTTCAATACACTTATGAAAGAAAAATAATTTAGTTAACTCTTATTACAACAGCAAAACTAGGAAAAAAAATCATAATATGGCGGTAAGATTCATAGGCACGCATCAATTTTTTTTTTAATTGACCCAAAGCTGAAGGCTATGGCTACATAGTCTTTTAATCAAATTGCCTAGTCGTTGTTTGTTTTCATGCGTAAAAAGATTTCACGATAATGTCATTTTTAGTGAAAATAGGATGTTTCTAATGTTTTTGTAGTATTTATTTAATGTTTTTGTTTTAATTGTAGTAAACGTATTTTATTTAATTAATATAGACAATGAACTTCAATCGAAAAACCGCGCGCATTTTAAAATGGCACTTAAAATGGCGACTTATGGTCGCCACACAGAAAAAACAATTTTTATTTGAAAGAACATATACGTTTTGTTATTAAATAAATCATTTTTACACGTTAAAATGGCCGAAATTGCATGAAATAAGTAAGTCAGACACTAATTTACCTATACTATTGAACGAACGTAATAACCTATCATGAATTTTTTCGTCTTGTTTTTCGTATTCAAAATTTGATTTGCGAACAAAAAGGTTGAACAAAAAGGTTATAGCTACATTACAGCACTAGTGTGTAATGGTAATCAAAATTTCACAGTTTGGTAACAGGTGCCATTATGTACCTAAGTTTAGTGCAATTAGAGCCATTTTCTGAGCAAGTGTATTGAAAAAGTTATTATGTTTAGAATCCGTTGACGTAGAAGTTTGATTTTTCCACTGCTTCATGGTGTAGCAGACTTGAGTACTTGATAATAATTTCAGCTTAATACGCGTTTCTAAGAAAAAAGGTATTGACAGACGGATCACAATGAGAAACTATAAGTGTTACATTTTTGCAGACTTAGGTAGATACTGAACCCTCAAAAAGGAAAAGATTGTATTGACGTTTTAGGACACACTGCAACTCCCTCGCAATGCTCGGGTGTTAATTATATAAATCTCTCACTAACGTTCGGGATTAAAACTTATTAACCTTCGTTTCGTTCGGAATTCAACATGTCGCCCGTGACTTAAAGACACTGCTTTATCTATAGAAATATTATTTGCAAGATAATACTTTTTACGTACTTTATTGGTAATCGTTGTGATGTCCCATGCCCCACAAACAATAATAGTTAGGCAAACACGAAACAAAAAATACAACAGTGTGTTCACGGCTGCGCCCAAATGATTCCAGTTCTACGTAAATACCAGTCAACTAGTGTTTGACACTGGTGTCCATCTAAACCTGACACTGTTCTTTGTAGAGTGTTTACTGGTATGCTCTTAGAAAGAAAGAAAGAAAAATATTTTATTTGACACATAGACACATACAATGCAGAAACAACATGTAGACACTTAGATAAAAAAAAGTATAAAACTAACATTATGTGTCTCTTAAGGTGGCCCTTCCCGACACGCCTATATTGTCAACGTCAAGCATGGTTTAAAAGCTTGTTGCCTAATCTAAAGTTGTTTAACGCGATGTTTGATGAAAAGGCAAAGCGAAAAAAGAGAGATAATGCCTGAAAATTCTCTTGGCATTCGGTAATTCCATGGTTTTGGCGTTCTGCCACTGAAAATCAGCGCTGTGGTTCTGTACTGCACACGAGCTCCAGCTTTTTGCTGAGCGTTGGCCGTTTTGGGCGATGTGACGCATATCTTATTGTATTTTATTTATTATATAGAGTCTTTGTTGTATATGTTTTATTTTTAAGGTATGCGCCATGTTTGTCGTAAACAAAAATTGTTTTTAAATTTTTTTCTTTCTTTCGTATTCGAATATGTCATAAAACTTGTTCCAGGAAAAACGTGTTTTTTTTAAACCGTTAAAAGGTTTTGAGAAAAATTGACATAATTTAAAATCTCTATTAAATATCAAGGCTTCTATAGAAGTAGTTTTTTTATATTTTTAATATATGACTATATTATGAAGGGCCAAAGTTCACCTAAAATAGTAGATTTTCAGAGGTCTATACTAGATTAGTTTTGCACAAATTTATATTTTGATTTATAGAAGCCTAGATAATATTCACAAGATATCTGTGTATCTAAAATATTTCAAGAAAGATGTGCAAAATATCATAATCACGTAAGAGCGGTTGTATGAAAATGTACCTCGGGTTGACCGCTCTTAATGTGCGGTCACTAATGCCCCATATCAAGCATGCGAGGTAATTAAACGTTGATTGTAATCAACACTGTTTGTTAAACACGAGTAACAATTAACAATTATTTGATCAATCAATTCTTTATTTTTTAACAATTATTATTTTTTAACACTTTTTATCTTTGTTGTCTATTTTTGAAATAAATAAATAAATATTTGTTCTATTATATTGAGTTTTTATTATAGTTTCATTGATACAGAAACTGAGAGAAAAAAAAATGTATTATTTTAATATCGATTTAACTAAGGAAACTACTGTATCACAAAAAAAATATAATTTGAATACGTCGGAATATATGTATAGGGTGACTGGTAATTATGGGGCCAAACCTGAAATCGAAAAAAAAACTGCTGATTAGTACATTTATTATCACCAAACTGGTCGAAATGTGCTGAACTTGCTTATTTTTTTCGCGATTTCAGGTTTGGTCCCATAGCAAAAGTTGGCAAACGTCGTTCTGTCATACATATTATTATCAAAGGAAAAGTGAGAGGTGGGGGTTGGGGTAAAAAATAATCTACGACCTATTTTCAAACCTACCAAGTACTTACACAAGCCATTTCGGAGGAGTTCGATAACAAACACTGACTCAAGATATTTATATCTGATGTCTTACGTTTCGTAGCATCCAGCATACTTACAAAACGAAACATAAAACCATCGCTACAAATTTTAAGACATTCGTAGCGCGTGCTACGGTGGCCTCTTAGCGGTTACGTCGAAGCGCTACGCTGAGCTTCTCTTGTATGCTACGAACATTTTTTTGGCTACATCTTTCATTCTTCATTTTTTGCTTTGCAGCAATGCTGCACAATGTCCCATAATTAGAACGGTAACATTGTATACATTTTCGTAAATTACCACTTAAGTACATAGTTTCTTTTTTGAAACAGATCAAAATAATTACAGCAATTATCCATTTGAATTTAGTATGGGTAAACTAAAAACAACGTAACTGTATAACGACTGGCCTGTTGGTCTAGTAGTTAGTGGCCCTGACTGCTATGCCGGATGTCGTGGGTTCGATTCCCGCCCAGGACAAATGTTTGTGTGATAAGCGCGATCATTTGTTCTGTGTCTGGGTGTTATTTATCTATAACATGTATGTATTTAAAAATATATAAGTATGTTTATCAGCTGTCTGGTACCCATAACACAAGCTCTGCTTAGCTTGGGACTAGACGACGTTGTGTGATAGTTGTATAATATTATATTATTATATATTATTATAACGACTGTAATGTTGTTTTCACTGCCTTTCCCATTGTTTGTGGTTGGTTCTTCTCGTCATTAGGAGGTGATTTTTTTGAGGTAGTATTCCAACACCTCCTCAAGGGAGTGCAGGAGTGAGATTGATTTCCATTTCCTCTCACCCCGAGTACACTAGGACTTCGAGCCGCTTCTTTGAAATGAACCAATTTTCGTGTGGAAAAATAAAATAAGTGTATAAAATTCGTTGCCACATTTCAACAGTTGTCACAAGTAACAAAGCTGGCAACACTAGCTGTACAATCTATCTCCATTTATTATTGGAAGGTAATATTTCTGTTTAAATTAGTGGCTCGCTTCCGCCAATATTGCAACGTAGCTAATTGTCTGTGACCATTTTAATTAGTTTCTGTCGGACATGTAAATGGTAATGACCGAACGTATGAAGCGCCGGCTCACCTGCTAAAGTTTCAATGTTTGTTAACGTTATGTTTGTTTGTGAAATGTGCTGTTGAAAGTCGTGTTTCATAGGCATGCATGGAATAGGCTTTTAAATTTTTTTTTGGTCTCATTGCGCATAGATTACCTACACAATTTTTTTTTTAATGTCGGTTGTTGTTCTACGCATCGAAACGTTGAAATTTTAATATTTTTTTAAAATAACTTCTTTTTCTTTCTGAGTAGTGGTCGCCAAGTGGTAACGGCCCCGACTTACGTGGCGGGTACGAACCCAGCCAGGCCCATTACTATGTGTAATTTATTTCATCACCACTGCTCTCGAAACGGTGAAGGAAAATATCGTGAGGAAACCGGCATGTCTTAGAACCAAAAATTCGAAGACATGTGACATCCAATAATCCGTACCGGGCCTGCGTGGTGGATTAGACCTGAGTCCCCGCGAGGGAACATTATAAAGCTGATGCGATGATAATATGCTATGCTAACCTCTTTTTCCTTCTCTTATTCTTTTTAATGTTTGTGACCATTTTAATTTATTTCTGTCGGACATATAAATGATATTGATCGAATGTATTCGAATCCCGCTCACCTGCTAATGGTTGAAAAATTATGCTATTTGTTTGTGAAATGTGCTGTTGAAACAGGTGTTTTATAAGCACGCATGGAAAAAGTTTTTACTATTTTTTTTTGTGTTATTGCGCACGGAACTAACACAATTTTCTTTTTAGTGTCACAAAAAAAAAACTGTTTTGAATAAAATGCTTGACATTTAATTCTGCTTTACTAACTTATATTTTTCACACCGCCCACTTATATTTTATTTAATCTTGTAAAGAGGTGTACTTAGTTGATGTTAGTCTAGTTAAAAATACCTTTATCTTTTTGTTGAATAATTTTGATAAAATGCCAACTTAAAGATGGGTCTTTGCTCGGAGCAATACAACCGAACAGCTAAGCACATCGTGCATTTTTATAAAGCCAGCTAAAATAATAATTTTATCAGTGCGCATGCGGCCGTCGATCGCGTAACTCAAATCATACCAAAACCATTCAAACTGTATTTTAGATAAAAGTCAATAATATAAATATAAACAATTTTCAAATTAAAAATTATCAATTTACAAATAGACAAATTAAATAAAATGTCAAACGTCAATGAATAATCCGCCCCTGATCGTTCCCGGTGCAAAAGTCCCCATAACACTCGCCGCATTACCTCGCTGAATAGCGATAGCTAGCCTTTGCACCAAGAACAACCTAGACCGGGAGTCACCCGTTGCCTCTTCGAGCCTACGGCCCAAATCCCTTATAAAACACTTTGCCTCCGTACTCCAACTGCCCAGAGTTTCCACAGCTACCGGCACGAAATGATAAAGCCGCTCCAAGGAAGCATACTTAAGCCTTTTTTTAGAGCAGGCGTCTTCAGCAGCGGCAGAGGCAGTGTGCATAGTGCGACTCAGATGACTGGCGGCGACAGTGCTGACGCAAGTTGCGTCCCAGATCAAGCACTTCCCGTTTTGCCATGGCACCAGAGTTAGCCCATCCGGCCTCTTACCATCAGATCTGCTAAGACCTGAAGGCTCAAGCACGCAGGGAATGTTTGCTGATATAAGGGCTCTACGGACTATGTCGTTCAGTGCATGGTGACGCGGAAACCTTCCTGTGCAGCGCCGACAACTCAATGCGTGATGGCCATCGGCCTCCACCATGGAACCGCAGGTGCATGTATGAAGTTCGCACACCTTACAGCCCAGGCGGAGAGCCACCGCCACACGCAAAGAGTCATCGTCAAGTAGAGTGCCCATGTGAGGTGAAGGAATCGCCTGTAACCACGCCCCAGACTCAGGTTGCGACACTGCTCGTAGTCTGGCCTTGTCGACTCCCACCGCACCCTCTAACAATTTCTCTTGAAGCAGCTTTACCCCTATGTCATCCCAAGCCCGCTGAACATGATCTGATTCCGGGATTACTGCCCCCGAGTTGAGAGTCAACCAAGCTGACACAGCATCCGACACAAAGGGCATGCTTCCCCCGTCACCATTAATAGCGAGTAATACAGTGACTAGGTTGGCAACCCCATGCGCAGACGCCAAGAAAGCCGGCAGACCCACATCCCGTGCGCACCGCACCCCGAGACCACCACATCGGATTGGCAGAGCCGCCTGTCTCCACTGGGGCCCATCTAGGGAGACATTAAGTACAGACTCCACCACCAATTTCAAGGCGTTGTCAAATGAGGAAACTTCCTCCGGACAGAGCCAAGTAGGGGTGGTCCGCAACAGATATGTAATTTTTGGAAGAGCGAAGCACATGCGCAACAGGACAATCGCAACGTGTGCAGAAAGATCTTTGAGACGTTCGTGAGCAGATAGGAGGAGCCGAGTTCGAGAAGTAATGGCTTCAGGAACTGCCCTGAGAAAAATAGGGGATCCTAAAAGATTGAAATTTGAGCATGAAAGTTCTCTGAGGCCAGGAAGAAAGGAATTGAAGCGAGAAAAGTGTTTACGAGCCTCAGTACTACAGGGGAAGAATTCGCACTTCGAGGGATTCACCTCCAGACCGAGGTCTCTGAGGCGAGGGACTAGAGCCTCTAAGTCCTGAAAAACGTCTTCAGGTCTGCCCCCGATAGTGCCATCGTCAAGGTACCACACGTTGAGGCCGGATTTTAGTTCTACAATTGCCTTATGAATGGCCAAACTGAAAACAAGTGGCCCGAGCGGGTCCCCCTGCTGGGCTCCCACTTTTGAAAGAATAAGATTTTTGTCAAAGAAAAGATTAGAAGGCAGCCTATAAACTTGATGAAGGAAGGGATATAAAAACGGGGTTTTTTCCTTTACCTCACTCAACAGAACGTCTCTTTCCAAAGTATTGAAAGCGTTGCTAATATCGAGCTTTAGCACTATGGAGTCTTCGTTCTTCGGGTCCATCACAAATGTTCGCGTGGCGTGGATGGCCGCTTCGCATCCCAGACGAGTGCCAAAGCCCAACTGATGAGGCTGCAAGTAACGGGCCATATCCTCTTTGACTGCACGACAAGCCAATTTTGCAGTAAGACGGCGAAAGACACTACCGACTGCAATTGGTCTTACTCCGCCATCTTTTTTTTCCAGTGCAAAGAGTGATGCACCGTACATGAACGGACAAATGCCTGGGTTCAACTGACCACTCAGTAAGAAATTTGCCAGCCTAGTCAGTCCCCCCATGAGGCGTTTCCCATTCTCCCCTGCTGACACAGAAATCAACTCCTTGAGGTGCCCCGGCCGGATCCCGTCCAACCCCGCTGCTGATCCCGTATAAAAAGAATTAAGCGCCCATAGGACATCCTCTACAGTGACTAACAACGGCGTTAAAGAAAGGTCAGGGTCCGGTGGAAAATTGAGAGGACGCGAAGGATCAGGATGCTTAAGTTTCAATGAAGCAAGGGTGTCGGCATCCCCCCGAGCGAACGAGTCGTCTGACATCAAAAGCCGTACCGCCCCTCTCAAATCTCCCTCGAAAACTTTTATTTCAATATTTTTTTTAATAGATCGGGAATCCGACCTCCTTCTTGCGTACAATTCATTGTCAGGACAATACACAAGAGATATTATATTGGCTTTGACCTTAGATGTCATATTACCGGGCAACTCTTTTGCTGGGACTCTTAAAGCCGTGTATGCAAACGACAGAAGAGCACTCCATTCATCTATCCCATTACTAGCAATACACGAGTCTATAATGTCGCAGAGTTTTCCTGCGGCCTGATTCCGGGCACCCTTAGGTATATGTCGCAGGACAGGAATACTTGTCTTGCAACCAGCGAGCCTATCTAAGGGACTCTGGGCAGGTGAATGCGCCAGGGGCACTCGTCCCGATGATGAAGTGTTAACTGTGTCGACTGGCGGAACCTGTGACACTGCACCTGAACGCAGGGCATGTTTGTGCATGCGCCCGATGTGCACCTTCAGCCCGTGCGCAGAGAAAACGCGAGAAGACCCTGGGCAGTGGCGGCAAGTTAATAATGGCAAACTCATGTTGGACATTAATATACGAGTATATATATATAAATATATATAGTGCTCGGGAATCGGGAAATACAAATAAATTATATAAATAAAATCGAGTTAAGATACACCCAAATAAAGTTCCAACAACAAACAATAAAACAATAATTAAAAATAATTCAGCATTTTAAACAATGTCAGATCAAATAAAAAAAATAAAAATACAGATATTAAAGATAGTACAAAATGTCAAAAAGAAAAAATACAGCTATTAATTATAATTATTAACTACTAATAAAAGAAAGTTTTTGACAAAATTAAATAAAATTGACGTATAAAAATATGTCAAATAATAATTTAAAAAAAAAAAATGTGATGAAAAACTGAACAATGTAGGTATAGAACAGTTATGTTCTAAATCATTCTACGATCTACCCTCTGCTGTCCTCTACTGGAAACCTGACGAGCTTGAGCGTTGCAAATTCAAAGTGAATCCTGATTCCTCTGGCAGACATAATGCCAAACTCGGCCTCGTACAGGTAGCATTGATTTAAATAGTGTATTTGTGTGTCGCTGGTGGATATTTATTGGTCTCTTTTTGCACGCTGACGCGTCGCTGTGAGGTAAGTCGTTTTCGCACTTTAATGTTCTTGTCTCATGGTTGTGCAATTGTCCAAAGATAGCCCTTCCCCGATTTTGGGGAGATTTCAATAACCTGGCAACACTTTTATCTAACAGATATCAAATGTCAATGTCAGGTGTGACAGTGACAGCTGTCATTTGAAGTTGACAGTAAAAAAAAAAGGAGCCGTATGTGGGTACTTCGACAACTTGTCACTGTTATTATAGATTTTTTTTTCAAAAATAATGCAGTACTTGCGGCTGTATTTTCTCCTGAAGGCAACAGCGATCTTCGCAGCTAACAATAATAGGTGATCCCACGATGTTAATTCACACACTGAAGTGGAATGTAAGTGTTTTTGTAACGAAATTGTCACTTTTTCGTAAATTGTAACTTGGACTATAACATTAGCAGTGTTATTCTTATTAGGGTTGCCCTCCCTGGTCTTTTAGATTAAATCAACTTAGCTTAATTTGTTTGTAGATTATAATTACTTGTATTATAATAATAATAATGTATTATAATTACCATAAAACCATAACCATCACATAAACCCCGGAGGACACGGTGGAGCACACACGCTGTGCCCTGCCTGGGCGGAGCATCGCCGTGTCCTCGTGGGGGCAATCCGCGGCAGCGATCTCTCTCGCCGGGCCTTGGTTCAGGCCATGGTCCGTAGTGAGGAGGGATGGCAGGCGGTCGCCTCCTTCTGCGAAGCAGTAATGCTAGCAAAGGAGGAGGCCGACCGCATCAGGCAGAGGCAACGGGGCGCTCGCCCCAGCCGCCGCCGGGATTCCGATCTCGATTTCCGGCCACCGTAGGCGCGGGCTTGCGGACGGCATGCAATGGGTAGCACGCTGTCCGATCGTCCGGTAACCGATCGGACCGAGCCCAAGTCGTCGACGGCGCGTTCTGTTCCCGCGCGCCTCAAGTAGCTGTGAGCACACCGAAGAGGTCCAGCTTGCTAACTGCAGGCAGGCAGTCATGGGTTAACTTCCGAAAGGAATACCCGGCCCCGGCACGATAGGCTACGAAGGAACGGGGTAGGTTTTTGGTCAGTCAGAGTCTGACACTACTTCCCGCTCCGCCTAAGGGCGGAATTAGTCATTGGATGATTTTACCTACCATAAAAAAAAACCATCACATAAACCAAAACCACCAAAATATCAACCCATCCAGAATGTTGGTATTATTTGTGCAGACAAATACCAAATTTTCTACCGTCTTATTAAATTATTGAGATTATACGAAGGTTCAAGGCTGCACTAATTGTAAACTTGTATGATATTCTTCTTAATAAACATTCATAAATATGAGTTGGATGAGAAATTACTATAAATTACATTTAGTCAATCAAGCTCGAAGTTTTCTTTAATTATTAAAGATTTTTTTTCATTATATTTTGTGATACAAAAGCTTCGATATGAAATCTTCTACTGTTTACATTTTAAAACCCGACCCTACAGTTAGAATTTTATTGCAATTAAAGATTGCATCAATGTTTCGAGAGGCGAGAGTGCTCCTGAGGGGTTCTGCCCTCCCCGCTGTAACGGAGTTAAGTAGCGTGAAGTTTGTGTGTTGATCTCTTCATATCAATTTAAGTCGCTTTCTCAAGTACTTTGTAAATTTTCACTTTGATTTCCTTTATGAATGTTTTAGTCGATATTTTCTAGTGTCATCTGCGAATAGTGAAGCTTTTTTCGAAGTTTAATATTATCAAATATTTCCTCCCGCGGAGTGTGAGGGTGAGTCAGACTTTTGTTGAATAAATCCCTCCCGTATTTTAGTTGTCCTTTGCGTTCCAGGGCTATGGTAATTAATAATAATTATTATAACATTCCTCAACTATCACACAACGCTATCTAGTCTCAAACTAAGCAGAGCTTGTGCTATGAGTACTAGACAACTGACAAAAATATATAAATACTTCTATCTAACTAGATAAATTACACCCAGACACAGAACAAATGATCGTGCTCATCACACACACATTTGTTCTGGGTGGAAATCGAACCCATGACCTCCGGCTTAGCTGTCAGGGCCACTGACCACTAGACTAACAGGCCAGTCAATTCTATCAAATATTAAACTACCTGCCTCCCTAGCCAAGTTACAATCGTTTCGTTTAGCTTGAACACTTGGAGTTGGCCACGCGCCCAATTCCTTTGTTCTGTCTTCATCTCATTGCTGAGTCACGTGATCAGAACAAAGAAGTTAGGGGCGTGGCTAACTCCAAGCGTTCACGGTAAACGAAACGATTGTAACTTGGCTAGGGGAGCTGATGACTTAACTATGACCGATAACGTCATAAGTCACAAAATCTGACCATAACTACAAAATATAGCCGTTTATAAATCAATAGTCAGTATGATACATAGACGTGTTTGCCACGAATGTTACAACGTAATTAATGAGCTAATTAATTATATCATGCAAAACGTTTTGATTCTAGGAACGGCGCTGTAAACAATACTTGATAGCTAGCTAACAGATACATATTACTAGGTACTTTGTTGTACGCATAATGCAATGAATTCCGGTTAATTAAACTTAACTAATTCATATTTTGCATGCCGATTTTATCTTTTAACTAGCGACCCGCATCATCCACACGGGTGGTATACATTCTTCGCTTTTCTCTACTATAATTTGCAAAATGCATGCATTATAATACACTGACAACAGTACCCAGTACCCAGTACCTAGTATATGTAAGAATAAGATGTAAGACATAAGAATAATTGTTGGTGATTCTCAGAGGTAGTAGAAATAAAATAGCGGACTGTAAATTTTGGTAGGTTCGTATATTTGATTATAAGAACGCGCGCCTATGGTCCGTGTCAAAAGGTCAATGGCGAAGCGTTTTTGCAGCGGCGCGGGCGGCGGCGCTCTGCACCTCGTCCCCCGCTCCCCGCAAGTCGCTGTCGCCCTCCGGTCGTCGCAGTGGCGCACGGTGCTACGTTTTGTCGTCAACAATAATGTTTATTGTTCATTGTTACAATAAAATATAAAACTTAAACCTATTAAAATCTCCTGTAACTATTTTAAGAACTATAAATATATTATAGAATGTTTTTTTTATGGTAGGTAAAATCATCAAATGACCAATCCCGCCCTTGGGTGGGGCGGCAGATAGTGTCAGACTCTTACTATCTAAAAACCTACCCTGCTTCTTTCATTGCCTTTGTCCCAGGGCTCCAGGTTTCACATAACCTTTGGTCCCAGTAGGCTTCGGTCCTGCTGGGCTACAGTTTGCTGACATCTCCTTGAGGCACGCGGGAACACTGCGCGCCGTAAACGACTTGAGCTCGGTCCGGACTGTCGCCGGACGGAAGGACAGAGAGCTACCCATACACTAGGTAGAAACTGTATCTTGGGGACCTGAGTTGTGATAATTTTAAATAATTCAGTTTTTGAAAAAACAAGGAGGTGGTTGTGAACAATAAAACATAACAAATTGAACAATAAAATATAAAAGTCAAAATAATGTAAAAAAAAAAACTTCAAACAAGACTTTTTGTATGATGCATTGTGTGTAGTGTATGTGTATAGTGTACTTGTATAGTGTTTGTGTGTAGTGTACGTGTGTACTTGTGTGTAATACTATTTGGTATTTTTTTTTATGGTAGGTAAAATCATCCAATGACAAATCCCGCCCTTGGGTGGAGCGGGAAGTAGTGTCACACTCTTACTGACTAAAAACCTACCCCGTTCCATTCTTTGCCTTGCCATTATGTCCCAGGGCCCCGGGTGCCATTATCACATACCCTTTGACCCCAGTAGGCTTCGGCCCTGTTGGGCCCCTACAGTTTGCTGACAACTCCTTGAGGCGCGCGGGAACAGTGCGCGCCGTGTTGTTTTTTATTGCTTGACTGAAGTAGTACTGTGTTACTATAAAATTGCCTCTGTTTGTTCATATGTTAAAAGAGCAAGCCAGTTAATTAAGGTTTTAAGTACAGTAACACTTCGTGTTCTATTCTCCAGGGTCGTGTGTTTGGAACTGAGTGCTCCCTCTCCTTTAGCTCTTCAATCCAAGTTGATAGAAGAGCTGACATCATGGAGTATTTGGTCGTGGATGTGCGACTCTGGCGGAATAAACTCGAGAGTGTTTTTCGGAAATATCCGACGTAGGCGGTCAAAAGATTAAATATTCCTATTGAATCCTTCTGTCTATTGCTGAAATACTATAGAAAATCCGTTGGATTGTTGTTAAGCACTTTGAGTATGCACTGTACAGCTCATGGCTAAGATATGCACGTTCACATATTCCACGAGAGTTTAAAGGACCTTTATCGAGTAAAGGTATCCTTTTTAAACTCTCTTGGTATATGAGACCCACATCACGCATCCATGGCCACGCAATGACACATGTCCATGACTGAGTCGAATCAGTCATGGACCATTCATCAGAGCGAGAATAAATATTACTGGATCCCGTAACACAGGTTGCTACCTAGCTCAGGAGCCAGAGCTTCAAAAAAGTTTATTACCTATACATACCGTTAAGCTTTGATCGTTTTAATCCCGTGGAGGGTCGATTCGGTACATAAAACACTATTGATCTGTAAAGATAAAATTAAAAAAAAAAAATATTTTTTTCTAAAATTCTAGTTAATTCTAGTTAGTCGACCCTCCGCGGGATTAAAACGGCCAAAATTTAACGGTATATTTTTTATGTCAATAAACAAATTCGTTATTATTATTAATTGATGATTTTCCACCTTGTCTTTACCCAACCTTTATTCGGTTTCCTTGGTATACCTACCTAGGTAGACAGTTTAATTATAAGTATATTTGATATGAATTCATTATAGCAAACAGCTAAAATATTTTTCTTATTTTAGGTTTATAAACAGATACTGCCGCAAAACGGAACGACCTGGAACAGAAAAATACGTTCTGTA
Organism: Leucania comma; assembly: GCA_958295575.1. Lineage (NCBI taxonomy): Eukaryota > Metazoa > Arthropoda > Insecta > Lepidoptera > Noctuidae > Leucania > Leucania comma. The sequence goes on along the minus strand of OY282480.1, from coordinate 9,703,495 downwards.
GCTCCTATATTCCTTTTTAATTTTCTATCTTTATTCAAATTCAGCAGTCGTAACTCCTGAGTTAGGGATCGAACGCAGTTACAAAGTGATCAGTTATTAAGACAATAGTCCGACTTCAGAAGTTGAAGTCGATCGCACTTAGAATTAGTTGAATTGATGTGATGAATCTACTGCTAGTGTAAGCACATTTAGCGAGGATCTGAGTTAGAATAGTTCGTCGTTCTTGTAGATTAGCGACTTGTTAAGCTAACTGCATTAATAGGGAATATAAGGTTTCTTGCAGGTAATTTGGGAAGCAAAATTTACATCATTAGGTATTATACAACATGTAATATTGTAAACGCACAGCTTGAAATTAGCGTGTTCAAAATCGACCGTTGAATCGATTTCAGCCTTTAAAATAATTAATTTAGTCATCTAAAATCAACTTTTGATTATTTCAGGATAAAAAATACCCCATTTGATGAATCACTAGATAGTATAAAACAAAGTCGCTTCCCGCTGTCTGTCCCTATGTAATAATAATAAACTAAGCAACGGATTTTGATGCAGGTTTTTTTTAATAGATAGAGTGTTTCAAGAGGAAGGTTTATATGTATATATACATGCATAATACATTTAATATCACGATTGCACCCGTGCGAAGCTGGGCCGAGTCGCTAGTTATCTAAAAATCGATTGCATCACTAGCGTGTAAACAAACACGCTATAGACGTAATCGTGAGTAGATACGAATACCGATGCGCTGACAATAAAGTGCGTCGATTCCTATAATTTTTCCTACAACTAGGATAAATACTTTCTTAAAAAAAAAAACACTATCCATAGGTATTTTTGTAAAATTTCATTTCGATTGCTTAAATTATGATTGTTACTAAATTTTCTGATTGGGGTGTATTGGGTGTGCATTATTCCAATAACATGTTGTATATTATATGCGTACGTCAACATCATTATTCTTTTCGCAGTTCTTTAAGTTTGTTGTAAGTTGGAGAGCTCAGTATTTAGAGGAAGAGGGGTGAAAATGCTCTATGTCAGGCAAAAAGAAGAGGTACCTAACAGGACATATTATAAGAACCATGATCATGTACGAAATGAAATAACAATACACTGTGTAATATGTTTTTTTCCCAATGTCAATCAAATCCTAGTCAAATCAAATCCCAGTTTGTGGTTTCAGATAAGCCATGATTACTTGATGAGTGCATTATTATTGTTTGTAGGCCTCGTGGTGCAACTAGTGAGTGTGGGGTCCTAGGTTTGATTTCTAGTTCGGGCAAAAAGTGCTAGAAGTTTGGAAGATAGTGATGTGCACCCCTGTGACTTGGAAACCACGTTAAGTCTTTGGTTTTGTGCTTAACTTCTCCCCAATCGTGTCGGATTGCCGTCACATTGGACTACCATGCATCTGAGTATGCGTACATGCTTCTGCACTATAATATCTCCGCGTACTTAGCTAATCTCTGTTGAGATTGGCTACCGTGACCAAAATTCGGTCGGGAGGATTACTAGGACTACTATTATAAAATTTGCTCTTTGAATAAAAGACGCTTGACTTTCAAGTTCAAATAAATTCATTCCATCGAAAATTGGTTAAATACGGAGATGGCTGACAGAGTACATTCTTTGGCAGATTGGTTACCGTAGTCAGGCTAAAAAAACAGCAGTGTTGGGTTGATGTTACCTATCTTAAACATCGCGGAACAAGTATATCTATGTATAATCGAAGGGGTGCATAAAACCATAAAGTATTCATGACTGAAGAAAAAGGAATAGGATGAGGCATAACCATAAATATAATCAGCGTTATAATGTTCCCTATGCTAGGACTCAGGCCTCCTCTCTAGAAGAGGGAAAGGGCCGTAATACAATACGTGGGCCATGGATGGATGTCACATATCTTCTAATTTTTAGTTTTAGGATATACCAGTTTCCTCATAATGTTTTCCTTCACCGTTCCTGAAAGCAGTAGTGATGAAATAAATTACACAAAGTAAAGCGACTGGCTCTGTTTGAATTTTTGACGTACAGCTCGTAATACCTTGATCACACATACCAAGCAAACGGGTGAGACAGAGCTCTCGACCGAATACTCGTTGCGTATAAACATAACGCCGAGTGCTCGGCCGAGCGCTTATCTCTACACCTCGCTTACATCACTGTCTCGGCCGAGCAACATTTTATTGTCTCGCCCTTTTACTCGGTACGTGTGATCAAGGCATAAGTCTGAGCCGTTATCACCGGGCCACCACTGCTAATGAGGACGATTGAAAAATTAACAAACAAATACATATAAAATAATCACAACACTGATTTGTCGGATTTGTTTTTCACAATAACATTGCTTATTTATATGTATGTATCTAAGTATGTATTTATTATTGCATTTTTTTTCTTTTCTGTTTGTCTATTTATTAGTTGCACCTACCATGTTAAGTTTCTGCACCACCTTAAGGTCGACTGGTAGAAAGTGCCTAAGGAATTAAGTACGCATTTCTACATTGCTATGTGCATAAAGTTTGTTAAAATAAAATAAATATAATACCAAAACGTTCACCCTGTATCTCGCGACACATCTACTAATTAACTGTAGGTAATACTTTAAAAGAAACAATTAATAAAATGAAAAGCTAATCAAGAACTATTAAAGTGCGCTCAGCGGCACACCTGTACAAATTTGTGTTTCACATTAGCGACGTATGGCGGCCATTAGTGAGCGAATATTAAATGGCTTTTAACTTTTTTTTATTAATGTAAACTTATTTTTTCTTGGGTCATATTCGACCTTTGCAATCTCAGCAAAAATAACCTGTTTATCGATATTGAGTTTTTTTTTTAAATAAACGTGACTCCAAAAAATAGATGTTGAAGAACTTACAAAAAGATATTACGCCAAGAAGTTTAATTAGAATTTTAGTTTTAATTTTAACTCCAGGAACATAATCTAAAGTAATAATCATAATTTATTGATACCAAAATTAGGTATTTATTTACATAACGATGATATAATCACGATGTACGATTGATCCCTCTAATTACAGTCCCAGATATAGGAGTACATTTAGCATTGAGAAAAATGTATGAGAAAAATACGCTAAATCAGATGTAGTCAGCTCAAATGGAAGTTTACATAACCGTAGCTTGGTTCACAAGAAGTAGGTCAATGTCGAATGCAGGAATAAAACTCACCCGCCACATTTTAAAATCCTAGAAGAATTCCTAGGATGTAATTGGCATTTTCTGTGACTTCTCAAAAGCATTTGATTTCGTTAACTATAATATCTGTAAACGCTAACCTATTACGCTATTTGTGGACAAAATACTAATCTTATTCTTTCCTATTTATTTAACCGGCAGCAAAAGAAAATCGTTAATGGTGTCTGCCTCAGAGTCTCTATTTTTTTTTAAGATATGCGTGCCACAGGGTTCAATTCTTAGCCCTACCTTTTTATCGTTTAAATATTAATGATGACCTCACATGATGGCTAATTTGTCCCATAAAATACCATTAACTAATAACATTTATTATTTCTAATATTTCATGCTTTTGATTTTTATATTGCAAAAGAGGGCAATTTTTTAAATAGGTTGTACCTTAGAAACATAATCAAAGAAGTCGATATACTAACAATACCTTCACTTTTAGTAGTTTAAATATGCGTTCACAAACAACATAATTATGCCAAATAAATTGCCAAAGTCGGTAGCAGAACTTAGCGAGGCAAGATCAAAATCAAAAATTTTGTTTTCAAAAAAGCAAAGATTGGACATTATGTTGAAGGCAATCTTGTTTGAAAATGACCCCTCCTGCACATATGGCAACAAGGTATCTCATTAGCGACATTATCGTGCAAGTGTCACATTTTATTGTATTGATACTACATTTTGTTCAAATCTATGTATCTTTCTGGACATGATATACATTCAGACTTGAATATAATCACTTGTCCATTATATAATGACAAACTAGACTTAGAAGACTCATAAATTCGTTTTTACTTCAATCCACATTTTTATTATGTTTTTACTGAGCAGATACTTTGTTGCCCGGTGTGATCTTCTCATTTTATTGATACTGTAATTTATGAAAATATTGTTCAAACAATACTGGCCGGTTATTCTCAATTCGAACCGTGCACTAGCTTCTGACATTGTGTAAGTGTCCATGTAGGCCTATAAGAAATAAAAAGGAAATGGTTTTTGAATTGAATATTTTCTATTATTTACAACAAGATCATGGTAACAATAAGATTATGTTGTATGATTACCTTTTCTATTCAAGATGATTTTTTTTACAGACTTTAACTGTCTGATATTATCATCAAGCTAAATGAAATGACACATAAAAAGTTAAGAAACTCCGCTGTTCTTTTACTTTCCGATACTAAAGCCAAATAGAGCCATAATGTATTAAGTTGGAAAGTTTCTCCACTACTTAAGTTAGTGACAAGGTGTTAATCCGGTTCTTACGAGTATTATTTTGACCTACTTCCTTCACTTAACTGTTCAAAGTTGCTCGGGTGTAACTCCAATACGCTGTGTTTTTCTTTCAGTCTGTTACAGACTACGTCAGCTTAGCTAGTTGAAAACATACTATCTAAAATGGAATTTGATTAAAGCGTTTGCAAAATAATTATTATCTTTTAAAGACAAGACATCTGCTTGGGTGATTTGTTGATCGTTAGCAGGTTTGTGGTGTATTCCATTACAGTGTTGGTAAAACAAGTGCTTGTAAAAAGTCATCATCATCTTCCTGCCGATGTCCCTCGTTTTCTACTCAGCCTATCACACTATTTTATTTCTTTCTGCCTTGTTAACTTTCACACTATCATTCAATGACGTTTATATCTCATCATTTCTATTTGCTTTTTCTTGATCTTCTTCTCCCTCTTCATCAACAATCAATCTGCGTAGCTTTTCCTAACTATATTTTTTTTCAACTGAGAAATTATGCAACGACTTCGAATCATCCAATGACAGATCCCGCCCTTATGCAGAGCGGGAAATGGTGTCAGACTCTTACTGACTAAAAACCTACCCCGTTCCTTCGTTGCTTATCATACCGGGGCTGAGTCTTCCTCTCAGAAAACGGCCCTTGACCCCAGCAGGTTTAGACCCTGCCTGCCTGCAGCTACCAGGCTGGGCCTCTATCCCAATCTAGGGTGAGAATTTTACTGACTGAAACCACAACTGTGTCCTTTAGACGCCCTTTGCATTTTTAAGATTTAATCTTACCAGAAATTCCCCGCGGCTCTAGCGGTCCCACAACTATGTTGATGATTGAAACCAGGCGCAGCAGAGAATGAACCAGAGAACCCAGTAACCCTTACCTTGACCAATCTGGTGTCAGATTTGTTTGGCTTCAGAGCCGTAACAACAGTCAAAGAAACCAACGGCTTAACGTGCTGTCCAAGGTATGGAAAAGCCATGGTATGTATCTCCATCTCCATCAACATATTTGTCAAAATTTTTCATAAATACGAGTATAGGTCCTAATTATGAAATTAGCGTTTTTTAATCAGGTTATTTGTAACTGTGATATCTTCGGATTGATTTGGAATTATCAATTCAAATAAATGTTGTATAAAAGAAACATTGTTCGTTTTTCGAAGTTTTAGTTATTGTTTTTTTTTTCTGTAATATCGCTGTCCGAAGCACGGAGAAGTCTTTGTACCTATGTATCTCTCTCTCCATCAATGTACTTACAAAAACACAGAAAACACAATACCTACCCAAAGAAACTAAAAAAGTATAAAGTACCTTTTATACTCGTATAAAGTTTATTTTAACTTATATCTCTAAGACAACCCGAAAATATCAAAGTACAAAGTAATCCGTTTTAAAAAACAGCATTGGCAAGGACATTTCATTGGTAAAGACTTTAATGTAAGTCCTTATATAAAATATAAAATGAATACTTTATTATAAGAAAAGCAATTAAAGTAATCACTCATTCTGTAAACAGAACACAGCGTTTAAAAATAAGCAACGGCAAAAAATATAAGTAAGCTAGCGTTAACAAAAAACTATTAGCTATTAAAAGTCCTCTAGCTTTTAAAAATATAAAACACGGCACTTTGGACACCGCACCCAAACTAATTTTTAAACACGTTAGAGCTCGGACCCTCACTATTATTAAGTACGCAGAAAACTCATTACATGGTGCGTGGGCAAAAAATCTTTTAATTAAATTGCTTTTAATAGGATACAACTGAATTTATTATCAGGATTTAAGTCACACTAGCAAATATTTATTGTACTGTAGGAAGGATTTTATTCAAGGAATTTAACAATAAAGTATTCTAAATATAGCAAATTTAAGAATGCAAGTTATATTTTAATATAACATGCCTTTGTCTAAGTTTTACATAAATAAAATTTAAACGTAAGTTGCCTGCTAAAAATAAATTCATATTGCTCGTATGAGCAATGCCAAGAATAGCTAGCAATTTACAAGATAGAATAAAACTGAGAATGTTTTAAAAATCATAATTTCTCGATCCAGACAGCATCTTCCAATTTATTTATAATTCTCTGTAAGATTGTGTTGTGTAAGAGAACGTTAATTTTTAAGAGGAATTGTGTCCACGTCCATCGCCCAGTGAAGTTATGATGATTGTAGTGGTTTTTTATGACTCCTACTTTATTAGGGAAAGTGGTGGGGGTATGACGTCTCCGCCATTTTGTCGTGATGCGAGCTGTATCTTTTATAAGAACGCGGACATTTGCGGACAGGTTTATTACTTGTCCTTTTGTGAAACAAGGGTTATGTCCGAGCTTGGGTTAAACAAAAAAGTTTTTACAGTTATGCCGTTAGGAAATGGCTTTTCTTGCCGTCTAGACGTTTCATGTAGTGAATATATGTAGGGTATGACATAATTGTTATGGCCGTAACCGTAAAGACTGTTGACATCAACACATTGTGTTTTGATGTTGAATCTTTCATTGAATCTTTAACTTTCGGGACATATTGACTCAAATATAGAAGAAAAGCTTGTTCAAACAGGTCCTCAAAGAAGGTACAGAGACGAGCAAAATATCAACAGCGATCCTATTAGAGTGAGGTTTGTCAAACACAGATAAGTGTCAATGCGCTGCGGCCCACCAGTCGAATGTAAAGGGGATGTTTGGACAGTATAATAGTAGTGAAAGTTCAAGGACGAGCGGCGGGCGCCAATTTCAATATAAATATTATTGCAGCAGCAGCCTAAACGCAGGATAATATTTGCATATTTATAAGAGAGCAGCCCTTAGCAAACATGGAGGGAATTGGTTACGAGGTTGGGTTTGTTTTTGACATAATGGGCCCTTTGTCGATGTAGGCTGTTCCTTCCAGTCATTACTCAGGGCCGTATATGAGTTAGCATATTGAGGGTATGCTCGGTACATAAGGCGTGAGATATTGAAATTAATTGAAATCGAATGTAGCGGTGGATGGTTCGCGATTGTGTTGAGTTTCTATAGAATTATAATATAGAAATATAGAATCAATTTTTGCAGGCTTTGATTTGTGAATCCATGTTGAGTTTTCTTTGGTAATCGTCAAATAAATCTTCCCAATCTGGGTAGAGCGAGAATCATCATCATTTCAGCCAAAAGACGTCCACTGTTGGACATAGGCCTCTTACAAGCGTCGCCACATTGGCCGATCCTGTGCGTCTCGTATCCATCGGACTCCAGCGACCCACCTTGTGGGAGGCCTTCCAACGCTGAGAATCGTGAGAGCGAGAGTGTCAGACTTTTAATGACAAAAATCCACTTATGTTCCTTTAGTTGGCCTTAGCGTTCAACGGTTGCTCGCAAACCTCCCCGTAGACTTGGCAGACATCAGCCCCGATGGGCCATGTCCGTTTTCTGACATCTCTTTGAGGCGCATGTGGATTGGGCGGTGGACGGCTTATTTGCTTATTGCTGGCCGTGCACAGGGCTGTGCCTAAGACGGCCGGTTGTCGCCCTACGACTCCTAACGCCCAGGGCGACTTAAGCGGGGGCTTATTGAATTAAGCTACTCAGCTACTATGAAAACTAAAGTAATACTTTAATGAAATTTTCTACTCAAGTTTTTCAACATAAATTATTTATCGCTCATAGAAATGTAATTTAAAAAAAAAAATTGCGTTACGTGACCGTAAAAACTCTTCAAAAATTTATTCTGGGCTCTGAATTACAAACTAGTTTTGCTTCGAGTTTAGGGTCACCGATACATTGACCAACCTTGGAAAGGCACTTTCATTTTAAATGAAACTTATTTGCATATGATTAAGTGATTAGAAATTTACAGGGTATCCCACACCCAATTTAGTTTAGCTCGGTTTTAACCACGAGACTGACTCACATAAACTTTTCTCTCAAAGTTTTAGTTGCACTGTCTGTGAAATTTTAAACTGCTATCCATGTTTTATGAACCCTCATTTATTATAATGTTTACCTAGGTATAAGGGTTGAATTTCGAAACATAAGAAACAATGAAAAATACTCAAAGTGACATTTAAAAAAATTATAAAAAACTATGTTAAGCACACAAAGATGAAAAAAATACCCTGTATTATAATTTATTTCATCACCACTGTTCTAAAAACAGTGAAGGAAAACAACGTGAGGAAACCGGCATGTCCTATGATGCTATGCTAAAATGTTGGTGGTGAAGCTGTGTGACAGTAGGCAGCTTTGATATGTTATTGCTCTTTTAAAACTCCTTCTAATTCTCAATGCACTGGTTTTACATCAAATTGTTACTTTTCAATGAAACTATCAATAGTCCAGAGCTGGGTAATAGGTAGATAAAACCTGTGTATAAAACACACAATTTGTAGTTCTGTCAGCAAATCCGTGGGGGCTTAATAGTCATAGTCATAGTCATAGTATTTTATTGGTAAGGGATTCTTACACGTTGGTTGCGCCAATTTGCTATGATCCGCGACTTTGTTTTTTGTAATTTATTTTTTTGGCCTAGCAATCCTATCCCTACCGTATCCGCTTCCCGCACGACCTCGAGAGAAATGATTTGACATTGACGTTTTGTGCATTGTGAATGTGACCGCACCGCTAACCGCGCCCGCTCGAAATTACAAGAAAATTGACTATTTTCGTGATCCAACCATTCAAACTCAACAACAGTGGTGCCGTGTAGTGCAAAACAGGACCTGGCAGTGATTTAAATGTGCGAAGTCGAAAATCGCCGGCGGTGCCACGTGGAACCTTCGAAGTCTAAAGGTCAGTGCTCTTTCCCAATACCTTTATCCCATGCCAGGCATAGTATCTGCATATTGTTAATAAACCTTAGATCGCTTTTTTAAAATCTACAGTCCACAGCTTATTTGCGCAACCATTATTTTTTGGTCCATACGAGCAGGATCGTGAATCATTTTCTTGTAATTTCGCAATATAGTATTTGTTCCATAGGGAATAAACGCAACGCGCCTATTTACCTAGATATAATAGTAGAAAACCCGCATCTAGGCATTTAGGCAACTATACGTTATTTCGCTCGTATAGTTAAAGAGTCATTGATAATTACGGTACCTACGCCGTCAACCGCACCGCATAATTATAGTTAGCTACGTAAATATCAGCGTAGATATAAATCGATCGCATTCTTTTTCTTGACAAAATTCATTCGGAAGACCTACAAATTGCATGTAGGTAGACGCATTTCAAAAATACCCGTTCATTGTTGAGTGAATATTTGTAGGAAACGGATAAACCATAGATTATAATATAATCTATGGTTTATATATTATACGCATATGGTATTCCGTTCGTTCGCCGTTCACTTTGTTGTTTACAATACTACCATATTGTTATCTGATAATTATCGCTTACTTAATAATTCGTTAAGTGTTTGTTTGAGTGTATAGTGTGAATATATCAAAACAAGATGTCTCTTAAGGGAACCAAGGTTAGTACTGATTTAAAGGTTCAGTTAAAGCTTTTATACGCTAAAAGGGACTCACAGTTTTCACGTGTTCAATCGATTTGTGATAAATCTTTGCAAACCTCGGATCTGGCGATTAGAGATGCTTTCTTGTGTTCGTTGGAAACTTTAGATAGTTTGCGCGCGGATTTTGAATCTACAATTAATAATATAAACATTTTAGAGTTGGAGTTAAATCCTGATTACTGTGTGAGTTATCAGGCATTGTCGTCCTTTGATGACTTGTATTGTCGTATCAAACGTATTGCTAGGAGTTTAGAGACTCCCCCCCCCGCGAGTGGTTTATCCAACCCTCCTCGCGAACGCCCACGATTGCCGCCAATTCAAATACCTGAATTTAATGGTGACATTCGAAATTGGAATTTATTTATAGATAGTTTCGAAAATATAATACATAGGAACACATCGCTGACAGATCACGAGAGATTGCATTATCTCGTAGAAAAATTGACCGGTAAGGCAAAGGCTGTCTGTGCTGGAATTACGTTTAGCGCTGAAAATTACAATTTAGTTTTGAACACTTTAAAAACAAAATACGAAGATAAGCGATTAGTAGCCACCGCATATTTAGATCAATTATTCGATTTGAAAAGTTTTTCCGTTTGTAACGATCATAATTTAGAGAAGTTTTTAAATATTTTCGCATCATCTGTTCGTGCAGTAAAGAACCTAAAGGTCAATGACCTCTGTGACTTTTTGTTTTTGTATATCGGTTTAAATAAATTAGATCCTGAAACTGTTCGTCTGTTTGAAACGACTCAGCGCGGCAAAGAAATACCTAAGTTCGAAGATTTAGAATCTTTTATTCGCGACCATATTAAGGTGTTGCAGCGCACGTCGGCACGTCATGAAGTCACGAATAGGACAGGTTCCGATCGCCGTATAGACGCGTCATCGAAGTCAGTCAAGACTGCACATACGCTAGTTAATACCGCCTCAACACCTGACTGTTCTCTGTGTAAGGGTAGCCATACACAGCTGTACAAGTGTTCGGGATTTCAGAGATTATCGCCTAGTGATCGTTACAAGTTTGTCCGCACTAATAATTTGTGTTTTAATTGTCTAAGTGACAAACATCTGGTTACGTCATGTAACAGTGGTGGTAGCTGTCGTAAATGTCTAGCTAGACATCATACCTTCTTACATTTTGAGAGTAGTAAGCTGCCATCGCAGCAGCAGCCTGCGCAGACGCGCGACGCTTGTGACGCGCGGCCTGCTGCAAGTGCAAACGACGTAACATTGTGTTCGCTTTCCGCCGCTGGTACTCAAGTCACTACCGTTTTACTTGCGACCGCGCAAGTTGTCATTGTAGATGCCTTTGGCAAACCGCACACCGTTCGAGCGCTACTAGATGGCGCTTCCCAGAGTAATTTTATTACTCGGGATTGTTGTCAACGCCTTGGTTTTAGTTTTAATAATTGGTCATCCCGCTCAGAAGTGAAAGGTTTTGGAGGTTTAAAGGCAACCATTCACGGTTCTATTAAAATAATATTTAGTTCACGTTTTAATCGTAATATTTCGTTTGAAATGGATTCGCTAGTCGCTAGTTCGTTTGAAACGGTTGCCCACGGTACCGGTTGACACGTCCATGCTGACGGAGTTTAAGAACTTGCAGTTAGCCGACGGAAATTACGCTTTCCCTGGAGATATCGATCTATTGATCGGTGCTTCGATTCTCCCGCATCTCCAGTTATCACGTAAAATTCAAGGTCTTCCGATGTACCCCGCTCCGCACGCACTGGAAACAGTTCTCGGGTTTGTTATAGTTGGTTCCGCACCCGCTTATTTAAATAGTTACTCGACTGTGTCGCACTGTTGCACCGTCGAGCCGCCGCTTGAGTCTACCATCCGCAAGTTCTGGGAGATTGAAGAGGTCAATGTCCCGCCTATTCTCAGCCCTGAGGATCAGGCCACTGAGGAGATTTATACCCGCACGACTACTCGTGATAAAGATGGTCGTTATGTTGTCGCGCTCCCTTTCAAGGGTGATATTTTTTCGCTCGGCGGCTCCCGTGCCTCCGCAGAAAAACGCTTGTTTGCTATTGCGCTCTCTGCCGATATTCGGCAAATGTTTCTTAGTATTGGAATCAGAGAATGTGACCGTAGATTCCAACGCTTCTTGTATAGATTTTCTCCGCAGGAACCTTTGAAGGTTTACGAATTCAATCGTCGAATTCAATCGTCACCCCATCGATGGGGCACGTTTGTCGCAAATAGGGTGGCTAAGATTCAAGCTGAATTGTCACCGGAAAATATGTTCCATGTCGCTGGAACAGAAAACCCAGCTGATTGTCTCTCACGTGGTTTGCTTCCCGCGCAAATTTTAAATCATCCGCTTTGGTTTTGTGGCCCTCCCTGGCTGCATACCACTCCTAACGAGTGGCCAAATGCTCCGTTTAACCCCGCTACTGTTTCAGAACCACCCGAGGAGAAGAAACATACGCTTGTAGTATCAGTTCCGCGTGAAGAGTCAGTTGTTTTGTTGTTGTCTAATCGAGTCTCGTCTTGGTCGAGACTATTACGCTGTGTAGTTTACGTCCTAAGATTTTTGAGATTATTACCATCGCGTGGTTCTATAATCGCAGCTGATTTGGATAGAGCTGAATCAGTTGTACTTCGAGAGTTGCAGAAATTTTATTTTTCAAAAGAATTTCGTAGTTTAGAATCACATAAACCTTGTAGTCCCGCACTTCAACATTTGAAACCATTTTTGCAAGACGGACTCATTCGTGTCGGTGGCCGTCTGCGAAATGCTAAGTTAGAGTTTGAACAAATGCATCCAGTAGTTCTACCACGAAGGGATCACGTTTTGGATTTGTTGGTGGACTATCACCATAAGGTGAATTGTCACGCTGGTTCCGATTTATTAATGTCCATTCTTCGACAGAAGTACTGGATACTTTCCGCTCGCAATTTGATACGCGCTAGAGTGCACAGATGTGTGCCCTGCTTCAAGCTCCGCCCGCGTTTCAACGCGCCGGAAATGGCCGACCATCGTTCTTGTCGTGTTGTACAGACGGTGAAACCTTTCATACATACTGGGACGGACTATGCTGGACCGTTTAAAGTCACTATTGCCCGTGGTCGTGGTATACGTTCCACAAAGGCATACATTTGCCTATTCGTTTGTATGACAACTCGTGCGGTTCACATAGAGTTAACCAGTGATTTGAGTACGCAGGGTTTTATGTCTGCATTTAAACGATTTTTATCTCGCCGTGGTCCCGTTAAGCGCTTATACTCTGACAACGGCACAAATTATGTTGGAGCGCGACGCAATATTTCGGAATTACATACATTCTTACGCTCCAAGTACTACCAAAGTGAATTCGCCCATGTCTTAGCTGAGAATCGCATTGATTGGTGTTTTAATACGCCAGCAGCTAGTCATTTTGGTGGCAATTGGGAGGCGAATATTAAAAGCCTTAAGTCGCACCTGTTTCGGGTCATAGGCGAACAGATTCTCTCGTACGAGGAGTTGAGCACTGTACTCGCTCAGGTAGAGGCGTTGATGAATACGCGTCCGTTGTGTCGGACTTTGTCTAGTGATCCATCGGAGCCACTAGCGTTGACGCCGGCTCACTTCTTGACGACGACTCCTCTTAAATATTTGCCCGCTTTAGATGTCGAGACTGACAAACTGCAGCTTCACCCGCGTCACGCTCTGCTAGATAGCTTAGTTCAGTCCTTTTGGAAGCGATGGAGGACAGATTATCTGCATACGCTGCAGTCGCGTCCAAAGTGGAACACTCCTTCAGATCCAGTCACAGTCGGTACTGTGGTGATACTGAAGACTGAGAGTGCGCCTCCTCTGCACTGGCCTCTTGGTGTAGTGGAAGAAGTTTTTCCGGGTTCGAACGGAATAACGCGAGTCGTAAAAGTTAAAACCGCAACTGGATCGTACCTGCGTCCGGTTATTCGCCTCTGCCCTCTGCCTAATCAGTAGTAGTGGCATAGTTAGTTATAAGTTGTTTCGCTACCTAGTATTGATAGTTTAGATTAGTAATAGGGTTTAGTTTCGCTTTTGTTTTTTTTTCTTTTCTTTGAAGGTAACCCTTCAAACCCGGGGGGAATGGTTGCGCCAATTTGCTATGATCCGCGACTTTGTTTTTTGTAATTTATTTTTTTGGCCTAGCAATCCTATCCCTACCGTATCCGCTTCCCGCACGACCTCGAGAGAAATGATTTGACATTGACGTTTTGTGCATTGTGAATGTGACCGCACCGCTAACCGCGCCCGCTCGAAATTACAAGAAAATTGACTATTTTCGTGATCCAACCATTCAAACTCAACAACAGTGGTGCCGTGTAGTGCAAAACAGGACCTGGCAGTGATTTAAATGTGCGAAGTCGAAAATCGCCGGCGGTGCCACGTGGAACCTTCGAAGTCTAAAGGTCAGTGCTCTTTCCCAATACCTTTATCCCATGCCAGGCATAGTATCTGCATATTGTTAATAAACCTTAGATCGCTTTTTTAAAATCTACAGTCCACAGCTTATTTGCGCAACCACACGTCATATACAGAATTTTACATTTATGTCAACAAATGAATGCAACTAAGTTCAATTACAATGTCAATTAATAAAAAATTACAATGTTAAACAAAAAAGAAAATACAAGAAAACAAATAAATAAAAAGTCAAGTTACAATAAAAATAAGTCCAAATTAATATTCAAAGTCAAATTAAATTAAATCATAAATTCGTCAAAAGAATAAAAAGCTTGCTCGATATATCCCGCTATTGGAGTGAGTGAGCGTGTCAGACTTTTACTGACTAAAATCTGTGTTTCTTCAGCTGGGCAAACGTTCTAGGGGTAATTTTTTTGAACAATTCCGCAGACTCCTCCTTGCATCGTTTATCCTCAATGCTGAAGGTCCTCGACCAATCTTGTGGAATATATTTTGCTAACTTCGGTGATGTGGATGGCGTCGCAGACTGTGGTCTCTAGTGTATAAGTGTGAGCATTTTCCTCCAACACCACATCTCAAAAGCGATCCCGCAGATTCTGCATATACTATATCTCTCATATATAGAATAGCATGGAACAATATGTCTGTATGTACGTGATACGCCGCGACGCTGCGTCAGTCAGGTCATTTATCTTAACGTTTTTATTAAATGAATTATTCAAGCTGTTTCTACGTATGCGAATTTATTATTCCATACTTTTGTTTGCACACAATTAGGGGTAATGTGAAAGTCTTGTTAGGATCGTTGGAATATACATTTTATATTAATAATTGAAGTGTATAACGGATTTCCTGGTAAAAATTTAGTCCCAAATAAATATACCAGTTTTGACTTTTAGATTTCAAAGGCTTTCTTGGAAATTTTTGTTAAGTTACCGTCGAAAAGGTACTAATTTAAAAACTTCAGAGATACCTAAGTTCATTCTAAAAATATAATTCAAAATTTATTGTGATTATTGTGTACAAATCTATTTTTCCTTTGTGAGAATCAGGGAAAGGAAAAATTTTAAGGAGAATAGTATTATTTTGTGTATTAAATTGCATTTTTAAATCGAAAATTAATAAAACATTTAAAAATATAAAAAAATAGTAGCCCACCGATATTGGGAACAGGGCCCATGTTATTGGCGGTTAGGGCTCCAGAGAAAGGAGCCTCCTAACTATACAAGCCGAGCCCAGGAGTACCGCTTTCCGAATCAAGCCCTTGATCCAGCTGCCTAACGCGAGTATCCTAAGGTGTTGGTCGAGGCTTTTGGCTATTAAGCCATTGCCTGACACGACTATCAGTACATTATTATTATTATTTATCGAAATCTGGTATTAGTTCAATTAAGATACACTGGCTTTCGCGAATGCATCTTGCACGAATTAATCTTACTAAGTAATTTTTGTCTGTCTGTTACCTTTGAACGTCTTAACGGCTGACCGTATGTGGATGAAACTTAGCACACGGTTAGACCATGTCTTAGAGACATAGAAATTTATCATAGGACTGTGTATCCTTGTGATAATTTTCATATTAACGCGAGCGAAGCCGCGAGAGAATCTAGTACATTATAATTAATGTATGATAATGACAATTTAATACGAAAGCATCGTACGAAACTGACTGCACTCTCATCATTCATCCTTTATTAAAACAAATGGCCACAATTTATCATAATTTATGTTAAAAAGCGTGAATTTAAAACAACAGTGCGATACCAACACTAAGATACATTGCGACCAATTTGAAAAAGAATGAACCATGACATTTGTTGAGTGTAAAATTCATGTTTTGCATTCTTGAAATAAATTCCGTCGCTCCCGCCAAACGTTGGAGTGTCACAAGTGGAATTATTCGTGAAATTCAACACTACATTTACACCTGGCATGGCTGTTTATACCTGGCCTTCCACGTCTCTCCCTCGTGTATAAGTCTCAGTACTAAAGTGGGGTGTAGTAATGTGACGTGAGGGGTCTTGGAGCTCTGGTCGTGTTGTTCAGTTAACGCTGGTGGCTAAGGACGTGGCATTCGGCGATGTCACCCAGAGGTGGCTCAGCTCGAATTCTACAGACGTTCGTTGCGTTTTCAACGTCTATTCATGTGATTAGTGTCAAATACATATTAGAGCATCCTTTGATAACATTTCTGTTCTGTCATTGTTCTCTTGGTTTGAAGATAAAGAGTGTTCACTTAAATGTTATTGAAAAAGACTTGTAATATACTCTATTACTTAGACTTTGTCTCACAAGAATTCATTATAATATTTAAATATGTTATTTAGTCAGCTTTTTTGGAACCAGACTAATAGCAATATAGAGACGCAATATCACTCACAACTTACTTTTTTTTTTTTACTTTTTTTTACAGCACCCGCTGTCTAGTCCCAAGCTAAGCAGAGCTTGTGTACTAGACAACTGAAAAACATACTTATATATTTCTGAATACATACATATTATAGATAAATTACACCCAGACACAGAACAAATTATCGTGTTTATCACGCAAACATTTGTCCCGGGTGGGAATCGAACCCACGATCTCAAGCATAGCAGTCAGGGCCACTAACTACTAGACCAAGATGCCAGTCAAACTGTCTCTTAGTTATATATATTAAGTTAACCAGCCGTACTGTAAGGTATTGTAAGTATGTTTTTGTCGCGCGACTCCCAGACACTGTAGGCGCGGGCTTGTGGACGACGGGCAATGAATACCTTGCCGTCCGACCGTTCAGTAAGGATCGAGTCCGACTCAACGGCGCGTTGTGGTCAACGTGCGCTTCTAAGAGATGTCAGAAAAGCCAGTGAAAAAAAGGGGCCCTGTAGGACCGATGTCTTCGCTTGAAAGAGTTACCATAGCCCTGAAACGCAAAGAGCAACTGAAGGATACCGATAGGTTTTGGTCAATACAAGCCAGACACCTCATCTCGCTCCGTTTTAAAGCGAGAAAAGTCATTTGATAATTGACTAACTCCAAAAAAAAAAAATATGTATGTAGTCCTGGTGTCTCACTCCAAATCTAAAGCGCGTATTTTGCGTACGGTTGAGAAAATAAGCATGTCGTTTGATTCACCGTAACTCCTTAAGGAAGGCCAGTAGCGCCCTAGTGTTACTGACCATTCTACGGAGGCTAGGGCAAAGTACTTCGGGAACTCTTCCTGGGTATTCAGTGCCATTAAGCAGATGAGCTGATTGTCTTTTTTTATTATTGATAGGTTCGCGCTTGACCGCTATCTCACCTGATGGAAAGCGACGATACGGTCGACGATGGAGCGCGCTTACCTAGAAGAAACCTATTCATTCTTGACTTAAAGATTTCCGGGTTGTAGCCATCAGGAAACACAGACTCCGGCAGGGAATTCCACTCCTTAGCTCTACGCATAATGAATGTCGTTGCATAGAGAACTATGAAAACGCTCCAGAGTAGGCCTTTAGTAACTCCAATACCAAATAGTTAAGGATCGAATCAATTATTACAACATCAGCTACACATTTTAACTTTTAAATATATTACTAGTTAAAGTTGCCATTAGCATCGCCAGTCGTTATATTTCCACTAATAAAAAGCAACAGCACACCGGAACAAATCGTCGAATCCCCTGCGACTTAGGGCGTGCAAAATTTAACATAATAATTTATTTTTATGTCCCTCCCAGGCGATCCCTTGGCTGCACCTCGTCTCGGGAATCGGGGATTAAATAATCACATCACTGGCAACAATGTTTATCTCTGTTGGTACAGATATTGTTTAAATCGTGGCTGAAAATATGCACCTTTTGTTTTTATTATGACAGTTGAAAATTATCTCAAGTCTAAGGCCCCTCACTCACGGCGATTTTTTGTAACGATGCTGTAGCGCGTTCGCATCGATACAGTCGCGATGCTGTAGCACGTTAGTAGCGTGCTGGTATCTTTTATATAGCGCTTGCAAATGCGTCTAGCTTCGCTTCTAAAGCTAAACTGTCGCGCGCGTTCGTAAGAACCACGCGACAGCATTGCTACAAATAGTCGCCGTGGGCGAGAGGCCTAAAGCAAACTTTAGTTGCTTTAATTTTGATAATGGTATTAATTTTGATTTTAAATTTATTTTTTTAATTTAGTCCTAAAATTTTGTATTTTGATTTTATAGTTACCGTTTCATTGATTCGCTTTGTAATCCATAAATGCCATTAACATAATTACATTTTAATAAAAAGGGGAAGATATTCTTGTAATAGAGTGTACACTACCGCGCAGGACTGAGCAAGGGTATTCATAACAATGCTTTTATAATTTATTTCAATAAAGATTATTTTACTGTTGTTATTTCCGGACATGGACTACCTGTGTGCCAAGTTTTAATCAAATCCGTTCGGCCGTTTGACCGTGAAGGAGTAACAAACATATGCACACAAATATATACATGATAGATACAAATCTTCGCCTTTATGATATTAGTGAGTGGGTTTTAAGTTTACATTAAATCTTGACTTTTCTTCATTAACGGTTAGGTACTTGAATACGGAACTAAGCATGAAAAATTGTAAGCTATGGCCACGAAAACATGGACACGGAAATTCAGAAAACTTCCTAATAATATTTTGCTAGATCTTTTAAAATAAATATTTCCATAACGACGTGAATATAAAAAAATTAATTGTGATTTTTAGTTATGTAAAATATATTTTTTTGACGGAGCAGCTTGTGTACCTAAAGGCTTGTTCTTTTGGGGATTGCCTTTGAATTACGTATCTGCTAATCAGATAGCGGGTTTTTATAAAATATTCTTTTACCAACGGATTAGTACCCTCTAAATATAAATTCTGTTACGAAAATTTAAATTAGGAATCTGCTATTCAGTTCAGAGTGTTTTAATAGAAAAGAAATAATGTGAAGACAGTTTCAGACTATTAAACCATGCTATAAAAATGCAAATTTCCAAATTATAAACTAATTGTATTTTTTTTAGTGTAGTAGTAGCACGCACCGGGTATCTGTTATATTATAATAAATAGCTAAGTGAGGTGAAAACGGTTCTTAAAATTATTACTTGATTCTGAAAATCGTATTTTCTAGTCAAACTCTTGCCGTGGACGTTTTTCAGCCCATAATGTTACAGAATCTCCCATACTTTATGATAATCTTTAACATTTATCGCTATCTACAAGAGGCCCAAAAATGTAGTCACCTACGCATAATAATTCATCTCCAGATAGCCTTATTTGTTACCCTAATAATTCCTTTCTTTTCAGCGAGGTTTAAAAAGTTATCACAAAAAAGGTCTATTGAATATCGCTTAGAGGTCAGCACATTTTATAGGACTAAAGCGATAACTTTTTCTCATTTTCACAAAAGGAGAGGGACTTAAGAAAATATTTTATGCTTTCAAGGTGTCACTATTACAGAGCCTTATCGAAGATAACAGATTAAAACTATTTAAGTGGCGGGAAGCGGATCCGGACTTCTCGATATTATGGTATCAATTTCTTCAGCAACTTATGATAATATTTGAAGGAGCCCTTCAGGAAACCACTAGACGAAGGAAGGTTCACTCGATAATAAAGTTTTGACACTCGAAGCCTCCTGGGAAATTATTGTGCGTTAAAATGTTTTTTGAGTCTTAAATTCATTTAGAAAGGATAACCGGTTTAGTGAACACTATGTTGGGTGTTTTTGTTGGTGTTTTCAGGATTATTGTCTTAGTATTTTTCTTTGTTTTGAACATGCGTATTTTGAGATTTTCTTTTTGATAACTAGCTTTTGCGGCTTCGTCTGCGTGAAAGTAGGTAGGCTCCATATTAACTTTTGGCCACTGTTTCATTCCCCTAGGTTTTTTTTAAGGTAGGTAAAATTATCCTGACAAATCGCGCCCTTGGGCAGAGCGGGAAATAGTGTCAGACTCCCACTGACTAAAAACCTATCCCGTTCCTTCGTTGCCTATCATACCGGGGCCGGACCTTCTTTTCAGAAAGCGGCCCTTGGCCCCAGTAGGCTTCGACACTGCCTGCCTGCCACGCTCTTAGTCCTAGTGAGTAGTTTCAGTTCTGCGTTGATATGTCAGTCAGCCAGTTTCTCCTTTTATGATTACAACATTCAATTCAACATTATTTTTAGTATATGCGAAACCTGAATAGAGTTTGATCAGAATCAGTAACTGTATTGATTCCAATAATTTTTACACTATGTTATATTTGTTCCCAAAAATATTTTAAAAAGTTCACAAATTGGACACCACCGACACTAAGGACAACACAGATCATAGCGAGCAGTAGCTGCCAGCGCACAGCTGGGTGCGGGTGCAAAACCACTCCTTAGTTGCCCGGATGGCCCAGTGACCACGTATTTGTGGTTGGCCGCACATAGCAAGCTTATAACTGTGTGATTTTTCATGTTAAAGTATTGAATTTTTTACACAGATTCTTCAAATAAAAATACTAGATAGGTGTATCAGGTTTCACAAATTCTAAAACTAATATTGTATATAAAAGACAAAATGGCCTTTATTCCATATTTTAGAAGCAATGATTTAAATGTTATCAACCAGACTATGAACTTGGAGGGAAGTAGTTAAAAAAATATATTTATTACGTCATCCGAGATTTACTGCATTAAAACAATGCAATATTCCAGTGCAATCAACGTCCATTTTTACTTCATGGCGTTAAATTTTTGACCATTCCTTTATGTTTGCAGAATATAAATTAACCCGTATAATATTTCTGTAAAACGTTAACTGCCACCATTTATTATTTACTGTTGAATTTTATCATCAATCGAGTCCATGGTGGGGTTATCAAGTGCAGATATACAACCTATATCTTCAGAGCTCATATTTTAAATATGGCTGCGATTTGATTTACAGTTCATGTGCATATCAATGCTCGGGAATTATGGTTGGTGTACAATAAATGACGGTGACCGGTTTTTATCTGTTTCTATTACATTATGGTTATCCAATTTCTATACAAGTTTAATCTCTTTTTGATCTCTAGTTATTTCTTTGATCATAGGAAATCAATTAGTATATCAAGCATGAATTTGAAGTATATTATGAGCCCTAAATTAGTTGTCCATTGAACATGTTTTTACGACAGTTTTTTTTTTGTTGTCGCGGTAGTTGATTGATTGTCAGTTTTGTTTTAAAGGGCAGTCATTGATGTACTCCTTCCACTCTGGGTGGCCCGAGAGAGTGTCAGATTTTTACTGACTATTTGACTAAACCGTACCTGTGTTTCTGCAGGTGCCATTTGCGTTTCAGGGTCGTAGTAATTCTTGCTGTATGGCACATAAATAGCTGTTTCCGGTCTAAGTGTGCGTTTACATGTAAACAAGATACAGAAATAATCCTTAATGTGAGACAACGTTCTTGGGGATAAAAAGGTATGCCTTTTTAAACTCGGGTGGAGCAGCAATCATCATCATCATCATCATTTCAGGCGAAAGACATCCCCTACTGGACCTAGGTCTCCGCCCAGTGTTCAGGTCCAGGTCATTGAAGCATTCATACTCTGCATTTTGTGCCACTGAAGAACCAATTCCATTGACCATCAGTTCTACGAGTAATATGCTCTGTCCATTGCTATTTAAGTTTTACGATGTTTTAGGCTGTCGAATCGATAGTCCTGCTTTTTTGTTTCGATCACGCATGGAAACTCCGAGCATAGTTCTCTCGATTAAACCTTTGGATGAGTTTTAGCCTTTTAAAGAGACTCATTGAGGCTACCACAAGATAAACTAGTAACGAAAAGAAAATTATTTTTTAGACGAGTACTAGCTTATGTTGCTCAGTTTAATTAAAATCCAGTAACTGCGGAAAATAAAGAGCACATTCGAACTCGCAGCCCTATCCGACCCGAATACACATTTTAAAATCAATGTGTTCAGGCCTTTTGTTCCACTGAATGTTCCTGAATTTCTATTCTATTAACGTCCAAGTGAACAACCAGCATTATTACTTTTTATATATACACACCTAACTCGATTTATTGTTTTCAAATCAACTCACATAGCCTCTATATTTAGCCTAGGTTAACCATTATAATTGTGTTCAGCGTTTAGTTTAAAATGAAGCTTCGCACCCGAAATAAAATTAAATTTAGACAATGGACGCTGAATAATTTATTTTTCAACCTATAGAGGTTGTAAATATTTAGTAGGTATAATTTGTTTGCTAAATAGTGGGATTAATTTGTTTTTGTATGGAGTCTGTCTGGGTTGTAGGCGTTTTGCCAGTAGCAATTCTCTTTTGACCTCTATGATTTACTTGTTTTCAAGCGTTACTATAAACAGTAAACACATTGAAAGGCAAGAATTTCAAGGAGTTCGTCAACCTTACGAGAAATCTCGTAGCTAGCGTCTTTATTAATCAAGCGGGAACTACATTAGACAGACGCTCACGTGGGCCATGCCTGAATTGTACGTAGAGTCGCGACGCATGCCGTTGATCTGATGTAGCTCTTATAGTTGCCATATAAAATGAATAAAGACCGATGCGCTCAGATCGGCGTAAGTGGCCCAAGTGTGCCCAATGTATTTCTATCTTAACACTACCCATGAACGAGATATCTCGTACTTAGGTACCAGCAATTAATTCTTTATGTAGAGGTCATAAGGGCCATAGAGCATAGAGGTCCTATGATGTCTCGTATGTGACATCTGAGAAGATATCATAGGACCTTTATGGCTCTCGATGATTAAGGTTTACTTCCATCTAGAATTTCCCAGAAGCTGTCAAAGAATGCATTGGTTTTCTTTTGATTAAAAAAGACTCACTCATTAATATTGCGAAGGACTTGAGGTAATAACAAAAATTAACGTATTGATATTTGGTATCCTCGGTAAATTTCTGATTAATCTAAAGGAGTATTGGCATTATGTTTTATTCTTTAAATATGTGTTTCGATAGTCACGTGGTGGTTGTAATAGTGACTACTGAGTTAGAAATCTTTGATGTAGATGTCTTGAACATCTACTCCAGGTTGCTGGCCTGTCGGCTTTCTAACGGTTGCATTTTGGGAAGTTGCATCGAAATTGCCTTATTCTGCCAAGTCCGTTCCAACGTTGTACCATCGGTACATAGTAGACATTCCACCTCTACTCGCAAATATTGTCGCTTACCTTCAGTTGAGATAGTGGTCAAACGTGAGTCTATCAATAATAAAAAAAGTATCCAGGTTGAAGAAAAAAGTGTTATTGGCTCCTGGGGCAGCCCGGAGTTTGGAAGTTGCTGTGTGACAACCCTGTGACTCAGAAAGCAGGTAAAACCGTTGGTCCTGCACCTGATTTCTCGTCGGTCTTTTTGATTATGACAATCATCAGTGTTAGAATTTTACTAACTAAAACCCACCTGTGTTCAGTTGCCTTTTGCGTTGCAAAGCCACGGCAAGTCTTTCGAACAAACCCACAATTCAATTGCAGGCCAGTGGCCTTACTATGACGTGGTAAAATGTCAAGCGTGCGAGCGAGAAAGAGTGATGGAGCTATACACTCTATATAGCTCCATTCCTTTAACAGTTCAGTTTAGATCTATTGTAACTACTATACGCACGTCAACCTCGTGGTAGGGCCTCTTTTCTCTTAATGTTAATATAATAAGCTATTGTAACTAGGTACTATAAAAGTCTTTTAAATTAGAAAGATTGAAGACGATCTTCGTTCAAGGGAAAAAGGCATTTGGTATAGAACAGTCCAATCTCAACAGTCAATCTCAATTCACTATTGATTGATAGGTGTTTTATTACCAGGGTGGACTTAACAATATTATTGAAGCTTCGTTCAGGTCTTATGCTCCGTAATAAATTCTGTTTCACGATGAAGAAGTTAACATCACCTGTTTGCAGTAGGTACATATGGCGAAAATGGGGATTCATATTTTGATGAGATATGCCCGAAAGGCTTCAAGTCACCCGAAAGGCAATGGAAAGTGCTATGTTTGGAGTTTCCTTGCGTGATCGCATCAGGAGTCAAGATATCCGCAGGAGAACCAAGGTTGCCCACATAGCACAAAGAATCGCCAAACTAAAGTGGTAATGGGCAAGGCACATTGCTCGTAGAACAGATGGCCGTTGGGGCCAAAAGGTTCTGGAGTGGCAGCTGCTTACCGGAAGACGCAGCATTGGAAGGCCTGGTAAAGGTTGCGGGAATCCGATGGATGCGAGATGCACAGGACCGTTAATTGTGGCGAGATTTGGGGGAGGCCTATGTCCAATAGTATAGCTGATATGATGATGATGATGAATGATATGTCCAGAATCAATCCCTCAGAACACAAATTGGCGCGCATAACATTAATATTTTAAACTCTTTTACTGATAAAATAGTTCCTATAATAAATATAGTTAAGTTCGCTCTGAAAAACCGACTCAGAACCTAGTTTTTTTTTACCCGACTGCGCCAGAAGGAGGGTTATGTTTTTCGAGAGTATGTATGTATGTATGTATAATTGTTTGGCACGCTCTGCAGCCTAAACGGCTCGATGGATTTTAGTTTGCGAGGTGTCGTTAGATTCGTAATTACTGTGAAAGTGATATAGTAATAAAATAAAACTAAAAACATAAAAAATAAAAAACGGTAATTTAAAAAACTAAAAAACCCGACTGCTTTTCTGAGTATTCATGAAAAAGCTCTAAAACAAGAAAGTCGTTGTACCCGATTGCACTTAGCTATATAATATTTTAAATACAATATAAATTGTAACAGTCGGGACCCATTCTAGAAAGTCAGACGTCTAGTCAGTAGATTGGAGTAATCTGCAATGTAATATAGGTATGTGCTCTCAATTCACTAAGCCTCCATTTCTAGAATGGGTCCCGACTGCTACAATTTATCTTGTATTTAAAATATTATATAGCTAAGTGCAATCGGGTACAACGACTTTCTTGTTTTAGAGCTTTTTCATGAATACTCAGAAAAGCAGTCGGGTTTTTTAGTTTTTTAAAGTACCGTTTTTTTTCTGTTAATATAACTCTAATTTTATTTCTATGTGTACCTACAGAGTGTCAGATTCACACTAGCGAACATGCTCTTTAAATAAAGATAAAAAAAACTACTATAAAAGTGTACATAAATACAGTTATTGTTTTCGCAGTTTCAGCGTAGGTGTGTAATGGGGGTTAATAAACTAATTAAGTCCACTTATTGTATAAATTGGCTATAATACTGAAGTAACGGTTTGGCTTAAAATAACTTTTTCTTAATTACCAATTTGTTTCAAGAATGTTAAAGCTAATTTTATCGCAGGTTAGGTAACTGAAACTTGGCTATTATGTCGAGGTCAATTGTTATGAAAAGTATTATTTTTACCACTTATTATAAAACATATTTTTTAATACACTTACTCGAAAACCTGCTCTATCCTATCGCTTATAGGTACGCAATAGACTGTTTTCCGCACTAGTGCAGAAAAGCGCGTGCTCTCCCCCGCCATAATTTAATTACACTTATCGTACGTGTCGACCCTCACGAGGCGCGCGTCAACTTCAGTTTATTAATTTTTTCGTAAGTGCAGTGAAAAATGCCGTTTGATTCGTGCAAATTTATCACTACAGCACTCCGTCACATTCACCAACTTTTTGCACATGTATCAAAATCTACTATTGGGTTCTTTTTATTCACACACGGTGAATATCCACCCTCACGTTGTTGAAACCTCTACGGTCCGGACTAAGCGTTTTGCATCGTCGTTTATATCGCGTACATCGAAACACTGGAACAGTTTGCCTGCTGCGGTCTTTTCGTCCGATTATAATTTATGTGTTTTCAAGGCTAGAGTGAGTAGGCTCTTAATAAACGAGTGCGCCTCACCATCAACGATTGAGTCAGTAAGAGTCTGACACTACTTCCCGCTCCACCCAAGGGCGGGATTTGTTATTATTATATATTATTTGTTATATTTGTAGGTAAAATCATCCATTTTACCTACCATAAAAAAAAACCATCAACGATTGCATCACTGCTTACCATCAGGTGGCATCGCAGTCAAGCACTAGTTTATGTTTTGACATGCTCACAAAATTGCGCCTTTATTTTTTTTTTTGTGTGAAATCATATTTATTGTTAACTAGCTGCTGTCGCCTAAAGGTGTTTTTAATATCGCGCGGAAAATTTCAAAAGGCAGAAAAACGCGTTCTGTGTGCATATTGCACGCTTTACACGCATTGCACGTGGTGAAATCCGCATGCATGATGAAATCCTATAGCAGAAAATTATCTCTAACTGGAATTTTAATCGCGGATTAATGTATCGGAGGCCTGAAATACAGGGTTTTAGTTTAGGGTCCAAACCACCTTACTAATGGCCGCGTGGGCAGGGCACATTGCTCGGTCGATGGGGTCGAAAGGTACTGCAGGCCAAGCCAAGTTTCGACCGTTTCGTTTCGATTCCCTTTCGTCGATCGCCTCGAGTCAGCCACGCCTCCGATTTCTTTGCTCTGACCACGTGACAGCGTTGAGATGACGTCATTCCCATACATTTGAAGTTTTCTTCTAGCGTTAACGATTGTATATTAACAAGGCTAAGCCCTCTGGAGTAGCGACTGTGTACCGGAAGATGCAGAGTTGGAAAGCCTCCCACTCTGTGGACCAATGCACTAGTGAGGGTCTCGGGAAGTCGATGAATGCATGTTGCGGGTTATGTCGGTTGGGAGCAGGGGCCGTTTACCACTGGGCCATAATGTACAATCAAACAAATAAACATCTCTAAAATATAACAAAATAGTCTTATCTTTATAACGTAGTAAACAAAGTTCTAGACACGGCTTTTCTTTCAAAACGGCTCGTTTTTACGTGCCTCCAGTAATCCGAGCCAGCTCTCCTTCCATGCCTCGTTTAATTGAAGCAAGCTAATGAGTAACCATTATGGCGACTGTGCTTAGATACTGTTTCTGCCGCTTAATAAGTCACTTTGAAGTTTCAGACGAGGACGCGGGGTCGTTCATACTTGGAATACATGTTCAGTGACCTGGGCTTCAAGTCGGCTATTACAATAGTGTCGGAATGGTCTATCATTGATTTTGACAACTTTATTAATATACTAAAAATGTATTATGACTTTCCAATTATCGACCACTGATTATTGAAAAAAATGACAAAGAATGGTAATCTCGTACATAATAACAAATGAATGTCTGACGTAAGCAGTAATCTGCAAAAATTTTGACCGTTACTTTGATCAGTGAACAACCATTAAAACGTCATTGTGCAGTCATTGCTTTTAATTCATCACAAGACAGGTCGTACCACAATTCTATTACGATACTACTGACCAACCAATGATCGACCATTATGAAATATCAGATTACGAACTTTTAGCAAAATGACTATGGGGTCGTATTAGAAAGACGAATTTATAAAAATAGCAGTCTAGAGCCTCTGTTGTTATGTATAGATAAATATCTTTGTCAAAGATTTGGTGTGTTGGGCTATTTTATGAAACTGATAATATTGAGTAAACCAGGCATACGTGCCCCAGTCGGTAACGTGCCCCAAACGGAGGTATGCGGAACCGAGAATAAAGTCCCACATACCTTAGTTGAAAAGGGAGGATCCTCCGACCAGACGGGTGTTATATCTGGTGGGCTTACTGCCCGATAGATGATTTCGGACGGTTCTAAGTATTTAAATCGTGCGGAGAACTTTAATTGCGCGATGCAGGATAGTTCTTTTGTGACGACATAGATGTCGCTACATACAGTTTACATCGCCGTCATACTTATAAACTAACCAGATCGGGTCAAAGAAAGAAAGAAAGAAAGAAAAAGAAAGAAAGAAGCACTAAATTTTAAATGCGTGTCTTAGTTTTGCAAGTGGGGCATACATTTATTTATTTATTTAATCTTCATGTACAATAGTGGTACATAGGCGGACTTAATGCAACAAGGCATTCTCTACCAGTCAACCTTTGGGTTAAAGAGAACAAAACTGTGGTAGGTGTGCACAATAAATAAATAACTGTAAATTCAAATATAATATAGTATCAACAAAATTAGTTACTTATAATAATAAAATACATATATATGCTAATATTATAAACTTATAAATACTATGATATATATCAAATGAAATGATAAAATATGTCAATTCTGACAAAGACCGAACTAAAGTTGAGAAAACTTCAAGTAGTAGTTCCGAATTTTACGCTTAAAGGAAAATTTACTTTCAGCTTTTTTGATGTCAAGGGGAAGCATATTCCAGAGTTTTGTAGAAGAGACAGTGAATGAGTTAGCAATAAACCCAGTCCGGTGAGAAGGAATATGAAGAAGCATGTTTTTGGAAGCTCGAAGGTTGAGGTTATGAGAACTGCCCAATACTTAATAATACTCCCGGCCCTATTTCGATAATGGTTGCTTATATCAACAGACGTCAGCCAAGTACGCAGTAGGTATTAACTAGTATACAGGTACTAATCCTTTACTCTCATAGTCCGATGGGTTGGCAATCTTACACGACCGGAGAGAGATCAGACGCGCCAGTCCAACGAATTTATGTGTTTTCCGAGGCACGGGGGTGTCGAACTATCTTCACTTCTTCACTACCAAACTCTTAGCCACCACAGGGTAATTCTTAATAGAAGAACCTAACAGCACTTGTTGTCCGACCTGGGAATCAAACCCAGGACCACACGTTCAGTAGCAACAGTCCCGGTTGTGATCACGAGATCAATGAGACAATTGGGGATACTTAGCTACTCTCCAGTCGATATCTTTTTTTTTAAGAAATAAGCCATCAAATATCCTCTTCCGCTCTGTTTAGCGCATCATCCTAGGAATATGTTCCCTCAGGATAATTATCTACTTTCACACAGGCGAAGCCACCTGCTAAAGGTAGTCATTATTGTTATAAATATTATTACTACAGCTTTAAAAAATGTATAGCATTAAGAAGTACTCACAATCTTGTAAAAGCTCTGCCCCTAATAGATAACATCCTTGCAACCTACATACGGAGAATAAAACCAGAATTCTAGGGAAAAGCTTATTAAAAAGCAACAAGATAATACAATGAAATATCGAAAATACGGTCGCACTTTGTTTTGGTTTTTGCTGTTAATTAGGTTAAGTAGTTGGCTCTTGTTCACGGAAGAGTAAGTAAAATGGAGTGTTAATGAGCGGTCGGATGTTCGCTAACTGTAACTTCAATCGTGGGTGAGTGTCCTGCCCCCCTAGCCACGTTACAATCGTTTCGTTTCGATTTTCTTGCGTCGAACACCTCGAGTCGGCCACGTCTCCGATTATTTTGTTCTGACCACGTAATTGAGCGTTGAGATGACGTAGAACAAAGGAATTGTAGGCGTGGCAAACTCGAGGCGTTTGACTCAAGAGAATCGAAATGAAACGGTCGTAACTTGGCTAGCAGGGCTGGGGGTCTGAAATACAGGGGTACCCTAGTTTAGGCCCCAGTCCGCCTTCATAACCTCATCAGCATCTTCATTTTAGTTGAAAGACATCCACTGTTTGACATACGCTTCCCTCAAAGGTTGCCACAATAACTGGTCCTGTGTGTCTAGCATCCAGCGCATTTTTGAGATCCTCACCAGATCGTCAGTCCACCATACACAGATCTGTATGGACTCCCACAAGAGTCCATACAAATCTTCGCTTTTCAGTACGCGGTCGCCAGTGCAGAACTTTTCGGCCCCATCAACCGTCTGCAATATGAGCAACGTGCTCTGCCCACTGCCACTTAAGTTTGGCGATTCTTCCGGCTGTGCCCGTAACCTCGATTCTCGTACTCATACTTTCTGATCCGATCACGACGGAAACTAAAAACATAGCCCTCTTCATTGCCACGCACGCGCACTAGTCATAGACTTTTGTCTTGAGACTCTGACATATTTCAAACAAGAAGATACTGCGCAGCTTCCCGAACGCTGTCCAATCGAGTCGGATTCCTAGAACAATTTTCCATGACTTCAATAGAGCTTCCAAAATGAATATGAACAAAACTAAGGTCATGTTAAACACCCATGTAGTACCGACTCCTATCAAGAGCGGAGACTCTACACTTGAAGTTGTGGGCGTTTACATTTACCTGGGACAAACGGTTCACTTAAGTAGATCTACCTTCGAGGTAGAGATAAATCCTATGCGGTAGTATCACTAAATATAATTAATTTAATATATACCAGTTTAAGACTGTCAGTAACCTTGTTTTACCTAAAACACTACTTCTTTATCAAATCATTCGCTCTTCGCTTCGAACACAACTCCGAAACAATATGCTGAGTCTCCATGAACTCACTTCTCAGTGGTGTTATTTAACGCAGGTTAATTCAGTGAGGTTTCAGTAATTCGACGCGGTATTCCAGGGAAGACTTGTAAGCGCTTATTACCACCCTCCGTTAACCCTTCCGTGCTTTGAACTACGTTTGCATAATCGTTATACAGTTTTAATTATATTGTGATTTAATAAGAGTGGAGACTTGCTTTGCCTTAAAGAAACTATAATTATCGTTTAGTAAAGAAATGTGGGTACCTGAGGATGGACGACGTCGCCGAGGTCAACTTGAATAGAGGTGGCGAGATGACCTAGACGCCTACTGCAAGGGTTGGTTCGAGGTGGCTGGAAGAAGTTGGGGTAGGCCTCTGTCCAGTAGTGGGAATGTATACCTATGCTAAAAAAAATCGGTCACAAAGTCGAAGAGCATGACTATTACTTTTTTGCTGCTGCTGGGTATCAAATATATTTTCCTACCCTGGGAGGAGTGAGAGGGAGTGTTAAACTTTCACTGACCGAAACTCACTATCGGAATGGTTGGTAAAATGGTCCTAAAACCCTATCTAGTTAGACCATATCCTGGGCAAAGAATCCCTTTTTAACCGGTAGTACGTTCTCTTGAGACTTTATATTTCAAAAGCTGGAATCTTAATCCACCTACGTTTACTGTATTCTCAGCTATTTTGTAGGTGTATTCTAGTCTTACGAAACACTCCTCAATGATCACACTCCGGTGGTTAATTCCAACATCTTCAGCTTCCTAAAATGTAAAGTTTAGTATCAACCAGTGGATTAAATAAGCAAAGTAGGGCACCATTTCAAGAATTTACTTATTTAAAACTCAGCCTCGTCACAGAACAGATAGATACAGAAGGTCGAATTGATATAATGACTTGAAACGCACACACATATGGACAGTCTTCACGTACAACGAGTGAAAGCGCGGTCGCAAACTTACGACTGTTTAAGATCGCTGTACGCACCTACTAATGTGTCCATGCGCCTGTTTTTTCAATTTGCCTAAAGTGAGGCTTCTGTACCATTCTATTCTGTGGCTTCGTGTATCTTCGGGCTCATTCGATAGAGGTCGGTCAAAGGTGCGTTGATTGTTAGTTATTGTCCCAAGAAAGTGGCGCTCGCGATAAAGCTATCTTTATTATTCTCCGAGGCTGAGATATCGTTTATAATTAGATGAGCTATTTTGGTTGTTTAGGTAGTGATGTGGAATATTTGTAGGGTATTTAATATATATTTTTTAATAATAAATTGGGTTTATTATTATTATCAGCTTTACAACTTCAAAATTTCATTTGAAAGAGAAAACATTTTTTTTTTCGCGTAAGTTATTTTTGCAAACAGCAACCGATTATAGCAGGCTGTAACTTCGAACAGAAACAAGAATACGAAATAATTAGACAATAATGTAGGTATAGGTATCTCGCATCGTTCAGTCCATTTAAAGGTTGTCTGTAAGAGATTGTCTTGTGATAGTCTACATTTCGACCCCCCCGGACAAATAAGTCGGTAATCGCAAAAACAATGTTCTTGATTACCGGCTTATTGTCCGAGTAATAGAGTCGGTAATCGAAATCAAATTTTTGCGATTACCGACTTATTGCCCAGGGGCGTCGATTTGTGTTTTCAATTTTTAATCCTGTTCACATTGTGAAGTGTATAATAAAGTACATAAATAAAATATAAATGGGTCTCCATTGATGTCATTATAATGAATTAAAGTTCAGGGTTTATCAAGATTTATTATTTTGCGTCTTAGTTTATTTCCTAGCAAAACGGAGGGAAATTAATGTATACTGAATCGTCATCATCTTAGCGCAACAAATTTTCTTCTGCTTCTCTGTCGTGACTCGTGTCACGAATCTCCGTCACGATATCACTGACTCCCTTTTTTCATGACACTTCTCACACGATCCATTCATGTTTTCTTTAGCCTCCCTCTCTCTCTTCTTCCATCTAATGTTTACTGAAGCAGATAATTAACGATTTACATATAGAACAATGTAAAAATACAAACCGCAATTTGAAATAATGAATTTAATATAGATAAGACATACCTAAGTAATTTCTAGTAACTTGAAGTTTTACTTATTAATTTAATTCGACTTTGATGTTCTTTTCTTCTTATCAACTGACTCAAAGTGACAATTATCCTTAACCTTACATTTATATATATATATAAAAGCGAAATATCACTTACTGATTAATTACAAAATCTCAGAAACTATAACACTTACAAACTTAAAATTTGGCAGCAGTTTCTTATGGAATGTAAATGTCCGCTAAGATCGGATTTTACGAAACTACTAACTACTATATGGGGGTAAAACGGGGTTGGGAGTTTGTATGGAGAAATCGAGTTTCACGCGGGTAAAGCCGTTGGCAGAAGCTTGGTTTTAATGTCTGTCTGTATGTTCGCGATAAACTTAAAAATTCCTGAATAGATTTTCACGCAGTTTTGACCAATAGACAGAGCGATTCATGAGTTATGGTGTATAATACATGTTTATTATAGTAGAGGTAAACCGAGAATTTGAAGAACTTTGACAACCTCGTGATGCTAGGGTGGGACATTAGTAATATGAATGATAAAATTAAGTAATGAATACGAAAAGAACTAAATCCTGCACCGATTGTATATAGCATTTTCAAGAGATACACTTCACAAGAAAGTATAAACCCAATCAGCTGGCCAAGTCGTCTAAGAAAAAAAAAATGCAAAATTTAATTAACAAAGTTATCGCGGAGCTAAAACACAAGTTTGTGAAGAAAAACGAGCGAAATAACGCGTTAATTTGATTCTCAGAATTACGGATGGTTGTGTGAAGATCGTGGGGGGAATGTTAAGACGCAATTGGGATACTATTAAGTAATGTTGGTAGTACTTTGCCGCAAACATCGGTGTAGGAACAGCTGTGGTACGCTCGTGTATTAAATGAATTGGGGATTTGTGGGTAAACTGTATTTAAGAGTTTAACAAGAAAAAATACAGGAATTATGAGACTGCAATGCTTAATATTTAAAGCCAACCTTTGTCTTTACATTTGAATTTTGTGTGAAAGCAGTAAACTATCCTAAGGCAACATACTCCCAGGATAAAAAGTATCCAATTTGCTTGCACGCCATTGTCTTTTCGTGTGCCGAATATCCTAATCTTTTCCGCCGTTCAAACGTGAAATGGTAATCATCACTGGCAATGCACTGAACTTTCGTATTCCAAATCTCTACAGTATCAGTCGACTACAATACAAAAAAAAAAAACCACAAAAATGTGCAAAATGACTTTAAATTTGGAAGTCGGTGTACATGTATGTGTCTTCTTCAAATAATACCAGAAACATATACTACTTAATAATAATAAGTATCATGATTTGGCTCGCGAGGTTTTAGGCATGTGGGAAGTGGACACAGCGGTGCCGATAGTTGTAACGGCCAATGGCTTAATAGCCAAGAGCCTCGACCAACATCTGAGGAGGCTCTCGTTAGGCAGTTGGATCAAGGGTTTGATTCAGAAGGGAAGAGAGTACTCCTGAACACGGCGCGTATTGTCCGGAGATTCTTCTCTCAGGAGCCCTGATCACCGGTAGCTTGGACCCTTTTTCCGATGCCGGTGGGCAACTATTTTTTATATTTTTAAATGTTTTATTTTGTATAAATCTGTTTAAAAAAATATTTGAAAATGTAATTTAAATGTATTTACAATGAATAAATAATAATTAAAGCTATTTTTAACTTTTTAAAGTTAAATTGAAACTATTAAAGTTATTTTGAAACGCTGGCATCGTCAGAGATATTTAAATTACGGGTATTAGTTTAAATCATTAAACACACCATAGATATAAAAATTACGACTGGTAGTTTGACTTTACGACGGTCATAGACAATAAATTTATAGGCAGAGTAAAACGATAAATATATACTAAAGTCACCATACCTCTAAGTATCGGGCTGACTGATTTAAAATACTAATTATAGTTCAATAAAGCTAACGCTAGGCTAATAGACGCACGAGAATGGCCGACAATCAATTACAATACTTTAGGTACCATTTCTGATTCAAAATAAACTTGGAAACGTATTTGGACAGTCTAAAGAAGTAAATAAATTTATCCCATATTGAATAAATTATGAAGGAGGTTCAATAAACCATATTTTATGCAAAAAGTACCTAGTTCTATCAAACCCAATGAATGATTTATGAAAGTGGTCCAATAAAAAATATTTTATGCAAAAAGTGGTTTTGCTAAACTAAACTTAGAGGTTGAGAGTGGGTCTTAAAATGAACGTGGACCAAATCAAGGTCATGGTAAACATCCCTCACTCTTATCAAGATCGGAGAATCTTGTAGATAATTAGATTTTCCTGAAACAGGCAGACAGTAGGTCCACAAAGAGGTTAATCGTCAATTCTGAATCGGCTGGGCAGCGTGGACCTCACTAGATAGCGAAAGAGAGGCTTTGCTCAAAGTCGAAAGTGTGTTATGTCAACCACGTTATTGTTATGTGGACACAGCTGAATATAGTACGCGGCAAATAAGTTGAACTAAAATGGCCATCGTTGCTATAGCTACGCGCAGGCCCCGCGGTGCCGCACTTCGATTGAGTCCCGAAAATCTGTTACTACGCATTGAAGGTCGATCGCCATTTTGTTTCAACATAATATGCCGTGTATGTATAATTTGTACCAATATTTTACATAGGGCGATTGCCTTATGACCCTCCACAACCAAGTGGTTAGGTAACACCATAAAACTTATTACTTAAAGTTCTTATAAAAAATGTTTAAAACTTCCTTCCATCCACTTCATAGTGGAAACTCGGTTTTAAAATTGTAATATGGTAGAAAGTGCAACCTCATGAGTAGCAAATTGTGTGAAAATGCAAGTCAGTGTCAGTCCGCTAGCTGTTTTGATAAGGGTCACAATGTTCTGCTTGATACCAGCTTTTTTATGGTGGGAAGTCTTCCAGTGACTTCCGGCTCTGGAGCTAGAGAGCGTGTCAGATTTTTACAGACTAAAATCTAACTGTGTTCTTCAGTCAGTTGCACATTGTGTTCCAGGCCCGAATGTCATCATTCTATGGACCGCACGGAGAACATGGTGGTGTCTTTGTGGAGGCAATCGGCGGCAGTGACCTCTCACGCCGGGCCCTAGTTCTGGCTATACGCCTCTTTCTGCGAAGCAGTGATGCTAGCGAAGGAGGAGGCCGCACGCGTAAGGGACGAACGTCTTTAAGTAAACACCAGCTGAGCAAGTCCTATGACTTGTAGGTAGTTAGTACGCAACGACCGACAACTATCTACAGGGACTCGCTCAGCTGGAGTTTACTTAAATAAATTAATTTCGTACATGCGTATATTAATTCGATTTTTAGATAAAAGTACATTATTTTTTAATTTTATTTTACAAATCGATAGTGTTTCATTTACGGGATTGACTCTCCACGGGATTAAAACAATCAAAATTTGGCCGTGTATAATAAATAATACAATTTATTTTTCTCACTGCTCACAAAACAATTCTATATCCAAAACTTATAACAGATCAACCACTCGTATGAGTCACCCACCACTACCACGATCCGGTACACCGAGTAAGTATATTTTCTTTGTGAAGTGGGTCGATCGATCTCGGCTAGGTTACTAAGGATCGTCGGCACTTAATCTACGATGTTGCACTTGATAATTTCACGCCAGCCGACGGCAGCGACGGAGGCTTCCTAGCCATCAATTCAATTTCATACCTATAAATTTTATCGGAAACTATCTTCTTGGTCCTGCGATGAGTTGGTGCTAAGTTATTACGGAGTACGGTTGAGTGTTAGTGATTTGAGTATAAGGAAATATGTTTCGGTTAAAGTATGTATTTATTTATTAACAATTTATGCTCTAGTGGCTTAACTTGTTGGGGCTTGAGGATGCCCATTCCCTCCATGATCTTCCCGTATTAGCAGTCATGTAGAAAAGCAGAAATTCTCTATCGTCAATCACTAACATCCGATGCCTTGGCAATTGTCAGCAGCACATGCTAGTAATCACATAATTTATAAGACAAACGATTCAGTGGTCACCAACCTATTGTCTAGGCACAATATAAGGCTATGACGATTAGGTCTAGCAAATGAACAAGATTTTAGACACAAAAGAGATTGACGAAGGAAACTAGAAAATGTAACTAAGGAAAATCTAAAAATCACTTTTACGTATCTAAAGGCTGGCACCACATGAGGTATTATTATGGTTCTATTTAAAGATATTTTGAAAGAGCCAAGGATTTGTTGTATTCTGGGCGTTTAGAAAGGAATTGTATGAATAAATCCGGGTCTATGAAATTTACTGAGGTAGGCG
Source organism: Leucania comma (assembly GCA_958295575.1). Classification (NCBI taxonomy): domain Eukaryota; kingdom Metazoa; phylum Arthropoda; class Insecta; order Lepidoptera; family Noctuidae; genus Leucania; species Leucania comma. Next base: position 9,666,558 of record OY282480.1, on the reverse strand, counting down.
CCAGATAAACGTAGAAAAACGGCCATTGACCCTCCTAGGCTCCTACATTTTGACATTCTTAATTTAAAGAAATAAAGACAAAGCTGGTTTGAATCGACCTCTATCGTGACCCTTCACATTTTCTAGTAAAAAACATTTTCTAGTAAATTAATTGATTTTTGGGTTCCACGCAGAGATGTTAGGAAAACGTCAATGTGCTTTTTTCCTCGTTTATCTAGCGCCTTGTGTAGTAGATTCCACGTGGAGAATCACTTTGAATCTGTCCATGAGGCCTCTACTATAGATATCGATAACGTGAAAACTGTGCCTATATTTTCCTTTGTGCAACTACAACTGGGGAAGTTTTTTTTGAGTTCCGTTCCGGTTTTACAAGGTTTTATTTATTTGCACCTGTCCCGATGTTTGTCTGTGATCAAATCTTGCAAATTTTTGACACATTTCCCGGTTACCCATTGAGCTAAAATTTTGCATCCATGTGTAAATCAGATGACAATGCAAAATTATTATGACAATGGGCTGATCTAATGATGGAACCGGAAGGTGCCCATAGGAACTCTGTGATAAAACGACACAACCCCATCGAGTTTCAGCTCGTGTGATTCGTCTTGACGAGTATTTTGGTTCGAGATGGTAACCAGGGTCTGATGATTGAACTGGAAGATGGCCATAGAAACTAAGATAACCTAACGTGTTTGTACTTTTTGGAAAGAAAGATGAGAATTAATTATTATATAGGTATATACCACGCTATGTAAGCTTGCTATGAAAAAAATATTTTCTTTGAAAAATTGTTTGCCAAGTAAAAAAAAACTGTTTTGTAGGTACTTAGTTGCTAAAAACCCTACAGTCGTTTTTAAAGTAAAAGACTTTTTTTAAAGTCAATTAATTGTTCAAGTTCAAGCAATAAATTAATTTGAATTTGAAAGCTTAGCCTGCGTGTAAGTATATAATTATCCCAAGGGAAAATTCACCCGGGATAAAACGACCTATGTTACATTCATCATAATTTCAGCTGAAAGACGTCCACTGTTGGACATAAGCCTCCCCCAAGCGTCGCCACAATAGTCCTGTGCATCTCGCATTCATCAGAATCCCGCAACCCTTGCCAGGTCATCGGTCCACCTTGTAGAAGGCCTTCCAACACTGCGTCTTCCGTCGCCATTTCAGAACCTTTCTATCTGTTCTTCGAGCAATGTGCCCGGCTCTTTACCACTTAAGTTTGGCGATTCTTCGTGCTAGTTCATTCCGGGATATTAAATAAATTAATAATATGATCTACCCGTGTACCGTGAAAAATAGAAGGAGGTACAACTATTAAAAATAAAATGATTATTTTTTCTAAATTTTCTTTATTTCAGACCCAATAGTCCATACATTGATTGTGAGTTAGTAACAGAAAGAGAAAATGTCGAATATAAAAAAAATATACAAATAAAAAGTATAAAAGTAAACTATAGAAAGTTCTACTCTTTTCAGTACGAAAAATATTTATTGCCACTATCAATTTTCTAGTGCCGTCTGTGGTACGTTTTAAATTGAATCGAATCACTATTATATCAAAGATTTATTGAATTACATTATTTAGAAAATAACTGGATAAAAACGTCAATAAATTTATTTATATCAATAGGGTTGCTCGCGACGAATTCATTTTCGTTCTATCGGATATTGAAGTTACCCTCTGCATACATCAAATGAAGTCTTTTCTAAACTATTCGTCAGAGCAACGATTCGATTGATGAACGGTATACGCCGACTGACCTATCTCGATCGGTAAAAGTTTCCCATATTTGCTTTAACTTTAGTCAAACTTAAAAAAAAATCTTTAGTTAATGCTTTTGATCTTCCACCTCAAAAAAGGGGTAATGCCTATAATTATGATTTATTTGAGTATATTTTAGCTGATTTTACAAATTTTAATGAAATGTTTTTAGAATTATAAAAAATTGATAAGGTTTGTGAGTGTGTGGCTTTTTTAATGAAATTTTTTTTCTTCAAGTTTATATTCGTTTTGTTTAAATAATTTTGTAAAATGCTTATCTCTAAAATCTCAAGTTGTAATGTAGATTGAAAAAGTTACCGGTTCCTGAAATACAGGAACTACCTCAACCTAGCTCAGGAGTCAAGGTTTCATACATTTGTTAACAAGTGTAGTATTAATAAAGAATTATTATTTTGATGAAGTTTTTTTTTTGTAACAGAAAGAATAATAGGGAAGGTTTAATTGTAATAAATAAATAAATATAGTTTGCATCCGTGCGAAGCCGAGATGGGTCAATAGTCTATACTAATATTATAAAGAGGTAAAATTTGTAAGTTTGTATGTAGGGGGTAATCTCTGAAACTCATGATCCAATTCTAAAAATGCTTAACACTGGTAGAAAGCTACATTATTCCTGAGTGCTATAGGCTATAAATTATTTTTATAACATATACATTAACCGAGCTTTCACAATTTTTGTCTTGCAAGTCGGAAAAAAAATACCTCATAAAACAGAATTATTTGCGTGCGCTGCCTAGAGAGTTGCTTAAAATTAAAAACAATGTATGGCAACCTGATTCGTCTTAATTATATCTACAAAAAGTCCGCGATACCATATTTCTATCTTTTATATATTATCTTTTATACTTCTTTATTTGCATTAAAAAAGTATTTTTTTCGGCATACTTACGTTTGATTGATTATTTGAGCAACGAAATATTAATTCTTGTCACAATAAATTATTTCATTATCACAAGGACATCATACAGATAAGATTTGCCATTTACAGTATGTCAATTGGTCATATAGTTTCGGAGATAATATAAAATTACTAAAATGCAAAATGCCACTAGCACAACTTTCATTCGTAGAGCTCTAGATCTATCACGCTTTGTGCGGACGTTTTATCCATTTGCCCATAGATAGCGTTCTGCAAATACGTCATTTTTCGGAATCGCGGTGTTAAGATTTTCCGTGGATTGATGACCCTCTCGAATTATTGTGTTGTCGTTAGTTGGTGTTCAAATTGTTGCATGTCAGTCTGCTGCTTATTGGTTTCGGTTGTTTCGTTCGTTTGGTTGTTCGTTGATTCGTACTCTTAATCGTTATAATCGAATATATCGTAATTTCGATTTATTTCGTTGTATGTTCGTATTTCGTTCTATCGTAATATTCGTAATTTCGTTGTACGAATTATAACGATAATACGATGTTTACGATTGTTTTGTTATAAAGGTGGACAGGTGTCGAGTCCCTGATCCCTCTCCCTTTGTTCATAATTGTTTTTAAGTCTGTGTAGTTTGTTCATTTTTTGACTAAGAGCATGCCTAAAAGGAAATCGCAACTGTCCCGGCAGACATCACAGACAAGAGCAGCTCGAGTACGCCGTACGGAAGAATCTGCCCTTGAAAATGAGCAACGCCTCTCGAGAAATAGAGAATATATTTCGCAAGCACGCGCCAGAGAATCTAGCTCCGAGCACTCACAGCGGCTCGCTAGCCAAAATGTGAGAACGTCGCGGGCCCGTGCTCCAGAAACTAGCGCTGAGCGCTCGCAGCGGGTCGCTAACCAAAATGTCATAACATCGCAGGCCCATGCTACATTTAAAAGAAAACTTAATTGTGGCGACCATTCTCATCGGCCCAGGAGCTGGCCAGTTGGTGCACATCCCAAGAATTCCAATGATTCCGACGGACCTACCTATACCGTTTAAACGACTCCAGTTTCCAATAAAAAACATCATTTGCCCTGACTATTAACAAGTCCCAGGGACAAACGTTCTCTTTGGTTGGCATTGACCTACGAAAAGAATGTTTTTCCCATGGGCAGTTATATGTTGGTCTATCAAGAGTTGGATCATCCGAAAAGCAAATTATTTTGTTGCCGGAAATAAAACAACCTCAAACATTGTATATAGAGTAACTTTAAATTAAATAGGTACCTAACTTAAATTGTATAATAGTAATTGATGGTTTATATTTTTATTTATTACCTATAGCATATAATTTTATTAGTATTTGTGTTATGATGGATTAAAAATATATTATGTCATCGTACCATTTCAACCCGAGGGTGCCGTAAAAGGCGACTAAGGGATAATTTACCTTGAGCAGACAAGAGAACTTCAGTAATCTTCGAAATTACTGATCCGATTCTGAATTTTATTTTACTAATAGGAAGGTACAGTAATATCGAGTGTAAACTTATGTTAAAACAAGAAATTTTCCGCGGACGAAGTCGCGGGCAGAAGCTAGTATTTAATAAAACTTTTTTTTCTTTTCTCATTTCAGTCAAAGGCTATGTTAATCGTCACCATATTTTCGCCTAATAGCATCAAGTACCAAGACGTCTCGGCAACCCTACATTCCGGATCGATACTCATATGATTGTAAATGTAGATTGATTGGCTGCATCTCGCGTTTCTTTTTCACGTCGAGTCCCTGGCCAGTCCATTACGACACTATTCTGTGAGATTTAGCGGAGCCAACGAAGCTTTTCAACCCGGTCTGATTGTTCAACTAGTGATGTAATAGGGTTAAAGGTACTGTTGTAGATTTGTATTGGGACCATATTTTCGTTTGTTAAATGTTTTTTCAATACCTTACTCGAAAACCCGCTCCTAGCCCACCCACCGCTTCTAGGCACACATCGGACTGTTTTCCATACTAGTGCAGAAAATTGCGCGTGACCCCCGCTACAATTTTATTGTAATAAAATAGTTTTTCGTATTAGGCTGGGCGCGCATCGACCGCTACGAGGCGCGAATTAACCCCCACGAGTCGTAAGTGTAGGTATTGAAAAACGTCGTTTGACACACGTACAAAGTCACTGAAGCTCTCGGCTCCATAACACACTCGCCTACGGCTCGTGCAAATTCCGCCTCAACTGCGATGACAAACTTTCTGCAGTGGGTGAAAAGTGTGCAGGGATTCAATCAAATGACACCTCCCGCTCTGGGTGGACCGAGAGAGAGTGTTTAGAGGTATGCAAAACAGGGTGTAAAGTTCTACATACTTCAAAGGGGAGGACCGTCAGGGTAAATAGTATTGTGTTTGGTACGGGCAACTATTGATTTCAGAGTGTTGCCGTTGTTGTTGTAATCGCGCAATGAACTCTGATACAGCGACGCAGGATTATTAATGTTTAGTTCTTATGTGGTGACCTAGATGTCGCTACAGGAGCGTCCGAATTACTGACTACAAACCAGCTGAATTCCTCCAGTTGGCATAAAGTATTTCAAGGTCACGGTAACTTTTTAGAATAATCTTTATTTTTAAACTTTATGTACAGTAGTGGTACAATGAGTTCAAATGAGCTACAGGATCTAGTGCCATGTTGTGACGTCACGTCATACAAGGGATGCCAACATTTCTTCGACAAAATATAGTATTTTTCAAACTAAGCTATAAAAAATATAGTACACTTAAAAAAAATATAGTATTTTATGGAAAAAGCAAAAAATATTATTTGTTATTTAGGTATTTTTTTATAGTATATTTGTTTGCACTTCTTGCATTTTTTGACTGTTTAAATTCTAAAATAAAAGTTTCATGCTTTATGACCACCTTTTTAAATATCCTTTATAAATCAAAAACTATAATTTTGTCACAGGTTTATATTTTTAAAGTCTTTTTTGTATTTTTGCTTTTTGACTATAGGTGATAGCGACCTACTTTCGCTACCGCTACTATCTCTCTCTACTTCTTATAGAAAAGAACAATACGTAATTGAATATAATAATCATTAAAATCAAAGAACATAAACATAGCAGAGCAATGACCAAACATTCGTTTGACATTAAAAAGGTCAAAACGCAGTAAGATAGATACGTTCGGATACACGCTCCCGCATCGGTCAAATGTCGAAATTATAGTATTTTAGCGTATTATATTATTATATTTTCTACATAGTACACAAACCCAAAATATAGTACAATACTATATATTATAGTACGGTTGGCAACCCTGCGTCATAGTGTCAAATCGAAAATTAGTGTTAGGGTTAGGTTAGGTTAGGGTGAGTAGTACGACGTCACAACATGGCAATCGATCCCACTCTTATTTGGAACGCATTGTACATAGGCGGACTTAATGCAAAAAGGGATTCTCGCCCGGTCATCATTTGGGTTCAAAAAGACAACACTGTGGTAGGTGTGCACTATAATTCGCAATATCGCAATAACCTCGTAGGCATGTATTCTACATTGGTAAATATAATTAGTACTTCGCCGTTTTTGCTTTATTTTTTTGTTTGATTAATATACTGCATCGTTTCTGTAACATATTACTTATTATTATTACTTTACCTTTTCCCCTTATTATTTTTGTTTAATTATTATTTATCTTGTTTTTGTGTTATGACTATTAGTTTTTTCTATTCTATTTTTTAAATACTTCGTATCTAATTTAGTTATTTTGCTCATATTATACCTATGTAATTTTGTTTTTTTTTTTGGTTGGGAAAATCATCCAATGACATTTTCCGCCCTTCAGACTTTTACTGACTAAATAACTCACTCCGTTCCTTCGTTGTTTTCAAACCAGGGCTGAGCCTTCCTTTCAGAAACAAACCCCTGGCCCCAGTAGGCTTCGACCCTGCTGGGTCCATACGGTTTGCTGACAACTCCTTGAGGCGCGCGTGGGACAGTATGTGTCGTCGACGACTTGGGCTTGGTCCGGAAGTTTACAGGACGGTCAGACGGCGAGCGACTCATTGCTCGCCGTCCGCAAGCCCGCGCCTACGGTGGCTGGAAATCAGGATCGGAAATCTGGCAGGAATAAAGCCCATAAATTGACAACCACCATGGCCTGAGGGCCAGAGGGTGTTTCTACTGTGTGTAATGCTTTATCCCTAGAGCATGTTCCTTTAAGATCATTTTCTGAATACACGCGACTGAAGGCGCCGACAGCACCGTACAGTTAGGCTAAGAACTCACGAAGCGGTCTTAACACGCGGCCGCTGAGTTGCGTGCCCGCAGCTTCTGTAGAATGCAGATATATTATGTATATGTAAAAAATTAAAGCACATTTTACGACGTATTTTACGCTCGCGGTGTGCACGGTTGTTCGCGGCTCTCGTTGCACCGGCGGGCCGTCTTGCAACAAGCATGTTTTGCGATAATAACACGCCAGGTTTGGGAGCGAAAATCGCAACTGCGACGGCTGCGTAACCGCACAAAACTGCGGGTTTCAAGAGTTTAGAAATAATAAAGTAAGTAGCGGTTTCGTCTACCGCGGCAGGCGCGGTTGAAAACCACTGCGCGTGTTCTTAGCCTTGTTGTCACCCGGTCCATGCAAACTGACAATATAATATGCATTCAAGGTTATAACCATCATGCATACCCTAGTAGGTATGGCCACCTTGAGTCTACGCTCGCGTAGTTAGGATAGTTTGTGTTGTATTCGACGCAATCCATCCATGTGTTAGATTTCACAAGTATCCGTTGAGGCGTGAAAGCAGAGCTAACTCGCAAACTTAGTTAAACGGTCCATAGTAATAAAGACAGAGGGGATTGGCGGCAAATAAACTGTTTATAATAAGCGTAATATCAGTCTTATAATGTTCCCACAGCTGGGACTCTTCTCAGTAGTGGGAATATTATAAGATTGACTGACAGATATCAAAACTAAGGAGAATAGAGATCATACAGCAGACTACCCCTTTTTATTTTAAATTTTTACAGTCCATCCTAAGGTTGTCTGGTAGATATCGCTGTCAGCGATAAGACCGCCATTGTACTCATAGATTTAAGTTTCTGTGAAATTGTTACTATTTTGGTGTATAACAAATTTTATTCTATTCTGTCAAAACTAAGGAGGCCCTCTGGCCTCTTTAGTTTTCGATTTTGTGGAGCATGCCAGTTTGCTCACAATGTTTTTCTTCACCGTTTAGAAAGCAGTGGTGTTGAAATAAAATAAACAAAGAAAAGCATTTGCCTAGGTTTATACAGTTCGGCTCGTAAATCGGGACCCACTGGGCCACCACTGCTCCTACGAATAAAAATAATAATGAATTATGTCGTTGTAAACTTGATTAGGTTTAACTGAACAGACTGAGTTGTTAGTATTTGTTCGCACATTTATATTATCATTATACAACCTTATTTTTAGTATATGCGAAACCTGAAACACGTGTCGAGTATTTTTATGTAAAGAATATATGTACAAAATTTCAAAACTGTATTATGAATAATCACAAAGTTATAAGCCAGTTATGGTACCTGGTTGGCGACATAAATTCACGGTCATCGGGCCACCCGGGTGACTGAGGGGTTGTTTTGCTCCTGCATCCAGCTGTGCGCTGAAAGCCCGCTATGACTTGCCGTGACCTGTTTTGTACTTTCCGTCAATTATTGGAATCGATTCAGTTACCGATTGACAAACTATATTCAGGTTTCTCATACACTAAAAATAATGTTGTATTTAAAGAGTGGTATACTTACAGAATAGAAAATAAAAAGGAGTTCAAAGAGATAGCAGTGGTATTAGTTTTTGATATTAGAATTGAATACCTCTACAGTCTCACAGCTGAGCAATGGTCTCTTCCCAGTTGTTTCCAATGGTCACGATTCTAGTGTTTTCTTATTTTCAAAGAAGAGATCCAGGTCGTCCCGCTATCTTTAGTTCTGCTGGAGTTGTTGTTTCGGGTCAAAGAAAGACTTACAACTTAAACAGAAAATCAAGTACAACAAAGCTTGACTTTAACAGACAGAAATAATAAAGCCATCTTTTTTTTGTGTAACCCACTGCGTTCTTCAGTTGCCCTTTGCGTTGTAACGCTACGTTCGCTCTTTTAGTCGTTTCCGCAGCCCATTATAAAACCATCTAATGTAAGCGGCATAAAACTTGAACTAAAATGGCGATCGTTGCTATGGTTAACTGCGCTCTCGCGTTGCCACACGATTGTGACCCGAAAATGCTGTTACTGCCCATTGAATGTCTTAATAAACTAGTGGCGCTTCACCATCAACGATTGCATCACTGCTTATCACCTGGTGGGATCGCAATTAAGCACTAGTTCATATATAAAAAAAAACAAAAAGTAAATCACATTTAATGAACACGCCGCGAATAATACGTACACATTTAACGAAACACGTCAACAAAACGCAAACTCATCAAGGTTTGAAAAAGGAATGCATAGGACCTCAATACGAGTGTCGAACGGAATTAATCCGACATCAAAAGTTCCTCGTCCACCATACGAATCGAGCGCATATTTGCGTTTAGGTCTACCGAACTCATAAACGCGTCTTTTTGTGGTCGCAGCAAACTCTCATCCTAGGGTTTTTGTAAACAGCAAAATGAAATAATGTTTGGTTTTTGCTATTCTCTAAAATTACATTTCTGTGGAACTGTTTTGCCGTATTTGGTTATAGAAGTTTTGAAATAGAACGTTTTAAAGTTGATTTCTAAGAAATAAGAGTTAGTAAAACGTTGCTAGTAATAAAAATTTAAAAAATGCAGTTTAGGTAAACATAATGGCCACTATCCACGACGCGTATGCGTCATTATACGCTTGGTGTACGCCTGCGTGAAGCTAACATACAAAACCATGGCCTACTGGTCTCGGACGCGTAGCTTCATAAACGCGTATTTGTCATTATACGCTTGGTGTACGCCTGCGTGAAGATTACATACAAAACTATGGCCTACTGTCCACGGCCGCGTAACTTCATATACGCGTATTCATCATTATATCCTTGGTGTACGCCAGCGTGAAGCTAATATACAAAACTATGGCCTACCGTCCACGGCCGCGTAACTTCATATACGCGTATTCATCATTATATCCTTGGTGTACGCCAGCGTGAAGCTAATATACAAAACTATGGCCTACTGTCCACGGCCGCGTAACTTCATATACGCGTATTCATCATTATATCCTTGGTGTACGCCAGCGTGAAGCTAATATACAAAACTATGGCCTACCGTCCACGGCCGCGTAACTTCATATACGCGTATTCATCATTATATCCTTGGTGTACGCCAGCGTGAAGCTAATATACAAAACTATGGCCTACTGTCCACGGCCGCGTAACTTCATATACGCGTATTCATCATTATATCCTTGGTGTACGCCAGCGTGAAGCTAATATACAAAACTATGGCCTACCGTCCACGGCCGCGTAACTTCATATACGCGTATTCATCATTATATCCTTGGTGTACGCCAGCGTGAAGCTAATATACAAAACTATGGCCTACTGTCCACGGCCGCGTAACTTCATATACGCGTATTCATCATTATATCCTTGGTGTACGCCAGCGTGAAGCTAATATACAAAACTATGGCCTACCGTCCACGGACGCGTAACTTCATATACGCGTATTCATCATTATATCCTTGGTGTACGCCAGCGTGAAGCTAATATACAAAACTATGGCCTACCGTCCACGGCCGCGTAACTTCATATACGCGTATTCATCATTATATCCTTGGTGTACGCCAGCGTGAAGCTAATATACAAAACTATGGCCTACCGTCCACGGACGCGTAACTTCATATACGCGTATTCATCATTATATCCTTGGTGTACGCCAGCGTGAAGCTAATATACAAAACTATGGCCTACTGTCCACGGCCGCGTAACTTCATATACGCGTATTCATCATTATATCCTTGGTGTACGCCAGCGTGAAGCTAATATACAAAACTATGGCCTACCGTCCACGGCCGCGTAACTTCATATACGCGTATTCATCATTATATCCTTGGTGTACGCCAGCGTGAAGCTAATATACAAAACTATGGCCTACTGTCCACGGCCGCGTAACTTCATATACGCGTATTCATCATTATATCCTTGGTGTACGCCAGCGTGAAGCTAATATACAAAACTATGGCCTACCGTCCACGGACGCGTAACTTCATATACGCGTATTCATCATTATATCCTTGGTGTACGCCAGCGTGAAGCTAATATACAAAACTATGGCCTACTGTCCACGGCCGCGTAACTTCATATACGCGTATTCATCATTATATCCTTGGTGTACGCCAGCGTGAAGCTAATATACAAAACTATGGCCTACCGTCCACGGACGCGTAACTTCATATACGCGTATTCATCATTATATCCTTGGTGTACGCCAGCGTGAAGCTAATATACAAAACTATGGCCTACCGTCCACGGACGCGTAACTTCATATACGCGTATTCATCATTATATCCTTGGTGTACGCCAGCGTGAAGCTAATATACAAAACTATGGCCTACCGTCCACGGACGCGTAACTTCATATACGCGTATTCATCATTATATCCTTGGTGTACGCCAGCGTGAAGCTAATATACAAAACTATGGCCTACTGTCCACGGCCGCGTAACTTCATATACGCGTATTCATTATTATATCCTTGGTGTACGCCAGCGTGAAGCTAATATACAAAACTATGGCCTACTGTCCACGGCCGCGTAACTTCATATACGCGTATTCATCATTATATCCTTGGTGTACGCCAGCGTGAAGCTAATATACAAAACTATGGCCTACTGTCCACGGCCGCGTAACTTCATATACGCGTATTCATCATTATATCCTTGGTGTACGCCAGCGTGAAGCTAATATACAAAACTATGGCCTACCGTCCACGGCCGCGTAACTTCATATACGCGTATTCATCATTATATCCTTGGTGTACGCCAGCGTGAAGCTAATATACAAAACTATGGCCTACTGTCCACGGCCGCGTAACTTCATATACGCGTATTCATCATTATATCCTTGGTGTACGCCAGCGTGAAGCTAATATACAAAACTATGGCCTACTGTCCACGGCCGCGTAACTTCATATACGCGTATTCATCATTATATCCTTGGTGTACGCCAGCGTGAAGCTAATATACAAAACTATGGCCTACTGTCCACGGCCGCTTAACTTCATATACGCGTATTCATCATTATATCCTTGGTGTACGCCAGCGTGAAGCTAATATACAAAACTATGGCCTACTGTCCACGGCCGCGTAACTTCATATACGCGTATTCATCATTATATCCTTGGTGTACGCCAGCGTGAAGCTAATATACAAAACTATGGCCTACCGTCCACGGACGCGTAACTTCATATACGCGTATTCATCATTATATCCTTGGTGTACGCCAGCGTGAAGCTAATATACAAAACTATGGCCTACCGTCCACGGCCGCGTAACTTCATATACGCGTATTCATCATTATATCCTTGGTGTACGCCAGCGTGAAGCTAATATACAAAACTATGGCCTACCGTCCACGGACGCGTAACTTCATATACGCGTATTCATCATTATATCCTTGGTGTACGCCAGCGTGAAGCTAATATACAAAACTATGGCCTACCGTCCACGGCCGCGTAACTTCATATACGCGTATTCATCATTATATCCTTGGTGTACGCCAGCGTGAAGCTAATATACAAAACTATGGCCTACCGTCCACGGACGCGTAACTTCATATACGCGTATTCATCATTATATCCTTGGTGTACGCCAGCGTGAAGCTAATATACAAAACTATGGCCTACCGTCCACGGACGCGTAACTTCATATACGCGTATTCATCATTATATCCTTGGTGTACGCCAGCGTGAAGCTAATATACAAAACTATGGCCTACTGTCCACGGCCGCGTAACTTCATATACGCGTATTCATCATTATATCCTTGGTGTACGCCAGCGTGAAGCTAATATACAAAACTATGGCCTACTGTCCACGGCCGCGTAACTTCATATACGCGTATTCATCATTATATCCTTGGTGTACGCCAGCGTGAAGCTAATATACAAAACTATGGCCTACCGTCCACGGCCGCGTAACTTCATATACGCGTATTCATCATTATATCCTTGGTGTACGCCAGCGTGAAGCTAATATACAAAACTATGGCCTACTGTCCACGGACGCGTAGGTTCATAGACGCGTATTCGTCATTATACGCTTGATATATGCCAGTGTGAAGCTTATATGCAAAACTACGGCCTCCTGTCCACGGACACCTAGGTTCATAGACACGATATGACGCAATGGCACGACACGATAGTTTTGAATGTAAACTTTACGCGTGTGATAAAGCAGGCGTATAATGACGAATAAGCGTCTATGAAGCTACGCGTCTGTTGACAATAGGTCTTACACACATCCAGAGTTAGTCTTAAGAAAGATTTAGTCCCGATTACATTTCCCAATTCGAAAATTGGCAAACAAAGCCCAGAAACTAAAGCCCAACTAGATTACAACTTAACTATCTACCTAAATAACTTTCCAAGAACGTCGGCTCTTGCAGAAGGACTTACATCGCTTTTTGGTAGACATTTCTATAAAAATGACGGATGAGTCCTGAGATCCATATTACACTAGCGCTTAGAAATGACCCTTTTTAGCTTATCAGAGAAGCTTGAACGTTTGCATCGATCGGCCATTCCTCACAACAAACAGTTGACCGTAACCTGTGAGTAAATCCGAAAATGTTTTCTTTGACCCAAAATGAACAAAGGGACTCCAATCTGCAATCAGAATTGGTGGCTCTGTTAAAAAAGAATCTTGTCGCTTGGGACCGGAGGCGGTATAGATATTCATCAACAATTCATCCGGACCAAGCTAAAATATTTCAAGGGTCCTCGTATTTTTGCGTGAAGAATGAAGTCTACAACATCTAGATGTTTGCTTTGCCACAAATCAAGAAGACTGACGTAACACGCTGGTAAGTAAACGGCCTTGCCTTTGTGTTGTCACACTAACTCTTTGTATTATTCCTGTTGAATAGGATTTTTGTGTCCGTACACCGGGATTTATTCTGGATCTTAAAACAAATATTTTTGAGAATAGCCGGCTACTTGAAAAGCTTTTGTTTGCCTTAGCGCCTGCTGTTTAATATCTGTGTGTTTGAATTTGAAGGTCTTTTTTAGGTGGTCGCGTAACGTATAACTTCTTTCTAGGTGGAGAGAGAAGGAGTGTTATGCTTTTACCTTAGATTAAATCAAAATCGTGGAAGGTAGGTGACTCGTCTCTAGCGCTTGGAGTGCTGTAATTGTGCCTACAGTTGCGACAATCACACACATTTGGCGGCTAACGCTATTTCGCTCGCACGACAGCGCCGACTCTTATCTCTGTCTTTGTCTATCAGTGACTGTGGGTTTGCGATTGTGATGACACTGATCATAGATGGGCTAGTTTCGAGTCTAGGTTTTCTGATTGCAATGTTAGCGCGTAATGTATCTTCCTTTATAATATTTTAAAAATGGCTTTTACTGATTAAAATCCATCAACGAGTTTGCATGCTGGATATAAATGAATAGACTGGCCTGTTGGTCTAGTGGTTAGTGCTCCTATGTCGGAGGTTATGGGTTCGATTTTGCTCAAGATAAATGTTGATATGATGACTGTAACTGGACTGGGTGTAACTTATCTATAGTATGTATGCATTTAGAAATATTTGAGTATGTTTACCAGTTTTCTAGAACTTATAGTACAGAAATTTGTGGAATATTATTACTATTAACTGTATATCAATAACCATCATGCAAGCCCTAGTGAGGATGTTATCCAGCGTAGGCGCGGACTTGCGGACGGCCAGCAATAGGTAGTTCGCCGTCTATCGTCCGGTAACCGTCCGGACCGAGCCCAAGTGGTCGACGGCGCATAGTGTTCAACGCGCGCCTCAAGGAGTTGTCAGCAAACCGTATAGAGCCCAGCAGAGTCGAAGCCTACTGGGGTTAAGGAACGATTTCTTAAAAGGAATGTTAGGCCCTGGTATGAAAGGCAACGAAGGAACAGGAGTGGGTTTTTAGTCAGTAGAAATCTGACACTATCTCCCTCTCCGCCCAAGGGCGCAGAGATGTCATTGAATGATGTTCCACCATAAAAAGGATGTTATAAAACCACTATAAAACTTTATAGTTATTCTCAAACTATCCTGTAGCCGGTTGAAGGCCTCGGAGATCATTATAGTTAACTGTACCGAGTCATAGACATGAATTGTTAAATTATATCTTAAGCCTTTGTGCTGCCATCTGATAGGCATATTTAGGTAAACACGTTTTGTGCTCAGTCGCTCGAACAAAGTATTGTGGGTTATTTCTTTGTTTATAATTACGAAATTCGAAACTAAAGAACAGCCAACCCGAGGTACATTTTCATAGAACAGCTCTTACGTGATTATGATGTTATCAAACATCTTTCTCCAGGTATTTTAAATACACAGATATTTTATGGACATTATCTAGGTTTTTATAGAAATCAAAACATAATTTTGTAACAGACCGGTCCGAGCTCAAGTCGTTTACGGCGCGCACTGATCCCGCGCGCCTCAAGGAGTTGTCAGCAAACTGTAGGGGCCCAGCACTGACTACTGAGGCCAAAGGTTATGTGAAAATGTCACCCGGGGCCCTGGGACCAAGGCAATGAATGGAAAAGGGTAGGTTTTTAGTCAGTAAGAGTCTAAAATTATTCAAGGGCGGGATTTGTCATTGGATGATTTTACCTACCATAAAAAAAAGTTAAGACCTCTGAAAATCTGCTATTGTACGTGGAGTTTGGCCATTAAACCACAGAATTATCGAGTGCCAACAGAGTTTTCAGGCGTTATCTATCTTTTTTCGCATTGCCTCTTCATCAAATATCGCGTTATATTGCGTTAGATGAAACAACAAGCTTTTATACCATGCTCGACGTTGACGATAGGCGAGCGGGGGAGGCTCCTCATAAGCAGTCCTTTAATGTCGCTCACGATAAATTGGCACATTCGTGGGCACAGTGGTTGAATGATTAGCTACTGCGCTACGTTTTACAGGTTCGACTCCCACACTAGGTTTAGATGTATTGTTTATGTAAAGTTATATGTGTTTGTGAGATTACCCATGTTGCAGAAGAAATTCCTGTGTGGGAAAAGGTTCTTTTTTAGGGTTCCGCACCTTAAAAGGAAAAACGGAACCATAGGATCACTTTGTTGTCCTTCTGTTTGTCTGTCTGTCAAGCCCCTTAACCTCAGGAATGCGTGGAGGTTTGCAGTTGAAATTAAAACCATATACGGCCCCTTGAATCTGTGAAAAAATCAAACCTTTAAGTTAGCGAAAAAAAAAGATACAGCTGATTATGTCAGCTCAAAATTCATAGGGTACTTCCCATTGACCCTGAAATTTGGCATGAAGCAAGCTCTTATAGCACAAATACAGTAATAAATCTGAAAACTGTGAATTTCTAGTACCGTCACAAAAAAATTACACTTTTTGGATTGAATTTGAAATTTCTTTATTTTTACATACATAAAACGGTTACATGGCAATTAGACCTTATTCTAAAAGCAATAAACATAAAGAATGCGTTTTTCCGCAGACTATGACGTCTATATAAAACATTTAAGATTCTTTTAACACTTTTTGATTCGAAAAAATCTTTGAGACTCGATTCGGAAATTGAACTACTTACATAAGTTAGATTGTACGGAACCTACAGTGTGCGAGTCCTACTCGCAGTTGTTCAGATATTTTTTTATATGACATCTCTTGTCAAATATTTCCTTCGCCTACTATGATTCTAATCCTAGACAACATGTATAGTTTCCAATAAACACAACATACAAATTGACACCCCATTCACTACCCTTGTTTAGCATACACGCTAAAACAAAACAGAGATACAAAACTACCTTGTTTTCGAAACCAACAGCAATATCCCAATAAACCCGTCGAACACATACAAATACGTATTCAAATATGACAGTTACAGAAAAACATAAAGTGTATCAGCTGGTTATCGTTCCGGACGAGTTGTGGAGTCAATTGGGGGAATTGGGTCACAATGGCCCAGTCACCCAGTCCACAGTGGCGCAGTGGTGGTCAGTGGTCGATGTGGGCGAGGGACGAGCATTCGTTTTGTAGCTTTTAAGAGCTTTGCTTTATTTTGCGATGGAGAGCATGAGCTGCGGATACTAGATAGATGTTTTCTGTTGTAGATAATGTGGTTAAGTGAGCTTAAAGTTGGAATTAGAGAGAATAAACGACGATAAAGTAGATAGTGTTTGGGATATGGTTAGAGAGACCAAATGAGCATTGCTTGATCCTGTTTTATGGTTATACAGGTACCTCAGCCGGCAAAAACGGTACGCGTGGAATTATTAAGCTGAAATTAATATCAAATAATCAAGTCTGCTTTTTTTAAGGCGGGAAATTATCTAATGACTTCTCCCACTCTAGGGCGGAGCGGGAGGGCGTGTCAGACTTTTAGTAACTAAAACCCAGTTCCTTCGTTGCCTTGCATTCCAAGGGCCCGGGATTTCCTTTTAAAAAGCGAACTCATAGCTCAAGTAGGCTTCAACCCTGCTCCCCTACGGTTTTGCAGACAGTTCCTTGAAGCACGCGTGGAATACTACGCGCCGTCCTGTTACCCCTTGGAGCAGTGAAAGAATCAAACTTCTAAGTCCACGCCATCTAAAGATAAGGCCATTTATAATAGGTACTCTGTTTGTGGAATATATTTTGAAATTCACAAGGAAATCAAAACTTTTAGAGTACTTCCCGTTGGCCTAGAATTTTGAAAGTAAAAAAGCAGGCTTGTGCTATGTTTTGTTGTTAAATCACAAAATTCTAAACTTCAAATTCAGAACTTTTTCAGGAAGAGAATTACTTGCATAGACGTAAGTTTGTACTGTGAACGAGTCCTGTTCGCACTTGCTTTTTTTTACCGTTTACTAGAACAAATGCAATCGATTAACTTATCCTATACTATGTTGGCCTGAAACCAAAAATTCGTCTTTTTTATCTTTAAGTGTGTAAAGACGCTTTCTGCGTCTGTCTGTTTATTCGTTAACCTCTCCTAAACCACGCAGCGGATTTTGATGCAATTTTCATCAAAAGAAATCTTAGTTACTCAAGCCCCAAGCGAAAGTCGTTTGGACACTTATTGTCTTTTCAATTGTGTCTCTAATTACGGTATTCTAATTGATTAGTAAACGGGTAAGGTTTATGACTTTAGATGATAGTGATTTAGCTAGGTTCTGGAGTGGCGGGCGTGTATCGGAAGACGCAGTGTTGGAAGGCCTAAGAAGGTACAAGGTGGACCGGTGCCCTGATAAAAGCTGTGGGAATCTGATGGATGCGAGACGCACAAGACCGGTCATTGTGGCGACATTTGGGGGAGGCCTGTGTCCAACAGTGTACGTTTTAGGGCTGACATGATGATGATGATGATTTAGCAGTACCGCCGTCAAGGGTAAGTGACAGTGATTTAGCAGTACATCCGTCATCAGTAAGGTTTTCTGGTACAGAGTTCATGGTGTAGGATTAACATAACAATTCACTTCACAATCAGTTTTATGTCTTCCCACGTCGGTAGTAAGAATCATGTTTGGGTGTCTTACTATCGCTAAATAGTTATAATCGCCTACTAATCACTACATAGTATAAAACAAAGTCGCTTCCTGCAGTCTATCCCTATGTAAGCTTAGATCTTTAAAAGTACACAACGGATTTTGATGCTATTTTTTTAATAGATAGAGTGATTCACGAGGAAGGTTTATATGTATAATACATGCATAATATATTTAAAAACACCATTGCACCTGTGCGAAGCTGGGTTGAGTCGCTAATCCTATATATATCTGGGCAACATGCACCCGTGCAAAGCTAGTGATGTGTCCATCACTATCTTTTAACGTCTTGCGAGAATATCTTAATATTTTATCTTAAATCCGCAATCTGATACAAAAACGTCTTGCCCAGAACCAGAAAAATTCTGACAAAACTGAAATTTCTGTCTTCCTCATTTCGGACCAAACGAAGCAGATATATTTAAACGGCCATTCAATGCTTTTTAAACTGTAATTGAGAAAATGATTCGTTAACCGACCTATTTCATTAAATTCTTAATTAAAATGATGTCGTACCATCTATTTTGAGGCTGAAAGACGAAAAAACAGCAAAAGTTAATTGCTTGGCATCAATAAAAATATGAATTATGTGCAAGTTTAGAAATTGTTGGGTGGGGACTGTGGAGGGGACGACCCTTTGGCCCAAGAGAGCCCAAGATTCGGGTCCGAGTCGCGTGCGATTGTCGAGGGCGGCTGAGAATGGCGACAGTGGCCAATAACGCACTAATTACTTTGAACGTGACGTTGTTAATCGCAAAACGATGCGATTTTTCGTCATGCTTTTTAAAAACACAATGTGCAGAGTAATAGAAAATAAATGATGCTGTTAATTCATAAGTAATTAGTATATCATTAATGCTTCTAAAATCCCATAAATTCAAAATATTTGCATATTATTTACATTTTGTAATAAACTAGTGACACACCCCAGCTTCGCACGAGTGCTAGAGATCTTTGAAAATGTCGACGTATTTCTACTATAATAAATATGCTTGTATTGTATACCTAAACCTCCCTTAAGAATTTCCCTGTCTATAGATGAACACTGCAATTCGTAGTTTTTGAGTTTATTGCGTTCATATAGATAGGCAGACGCGGTGGGGTTTTAAAATATGTAAAGATCATCATCATCAACATGTAGCTCGACGTCCGACCATCTGGTAACCGTCCGGACTGAGCCCAAGGCGCGTACTGTTCCTCGCGCGCCTCAAGGAGATGTCCGCAAACCGTAGGCAGGTTCGAAGCCAACTGGGGCCAAAGGTCTGCTTCTGAAAGGAAGACTGGACCCTGGTGTGAAAGGAAAAAAAGGCACAGGAGTGGGTTTTTATTCAGTAGAAGTCTGACACTATCTCCGCTCCGCCCAAGGGCGCAGAGATGTCATTGGATGATTTTCCACCAAAAAAGAATTTTATAAAACCACTATAAAACTTAATAGTTATTCTCAAACAAACCTATAGCCCGTTGAAGGCCTCGGAGATCATTATAGTTAACTGTACCGAGTCATAGACACTCCGCCTAAGGGCGGGAGATGTCATTGGATGATTTTCCCACCTGAAAAAAATCATCATCAACATCGAAAGGTGTCCACTGCTGGACATAGGCATCGCATGCCCGCGACTCTCACCAAGCCATCGGTCTACCGTGTGGGAGGCCTTTCAACGCTGCGTCTTCTGGTGCGTGGTCACCACTCGTTTTGGCCTCATCGATCATCTATTTACAAGCAATGTGCTTGCTCCTGCTACTAAAGTTTGGCGATTCTTCGGACTATGTTGACTTTGGTAAGTAAGAATATTAACATATTAAACTATAAAAATCGTAGCTCATCAGTATTGAGATCAGGGTCTAAGTTACTTGCAGTGAGGGCTCCAAAGAGAAGAATTTCTTCTTTTTGAATAAATATTTGAACTAGCCGCTTGACGAGAGCCTCCTGAGCTGTCGAGTTTCGTATCTATTAAGTTATTGGCTCATAAATGATTATCGGTACTATTATTGTTGAGTTCACTGTCCCACTTAATCATATAATTGCAAAGCAATTATATAGGTACTTGATTTTAATCCCGAGATGCCCTATTTTTGGAGAAAAAGGGAGAGGTTCCTTTCTTTGGAGAAACCGCTATGCGCCAGTAACTTGGACTTTTTTCCAATACCGGATCAATGAGTTTCTTTTTTTTAATATTTTTTAATTGAATTATTTAAAAATGTGATGAAATTCAATCCCATGAATATTATGCATTATAAATTTTCAATAATCAAAATTCCTTTTCAAGCATATGCTTACTTAATAATTTACTTATCAAAGTATAATAAAGTACATTTTCTTGGCTGAGTCAACAACAGTCGCACTATAAACAAAACAGGAATACCATGACTTCGAGGAAGTGCTTTTATACGCTAATAAAATGCTGCGTCATTCCGGCGTAGTGCGTCCGAAACAAGCGCATCTCAACGAGGGGACACCGTCTCGTTATTTATAATTTATTTCCTTAATTAATATAACCATCTAGTTCCTATATTCTCTGTCGACACTACCAAGTACCAACGGTAAGACTTCAAAGCAACAGATGGTAAGATTCGTTAGTTCACTGATTCATTTTTGATTTCTGTGCGAATGTGGAATTGGAACACAGAGCTGTTACTGGAGACGATTTTCTTATTTTTATTTTCATAACTAGCGTGTCATCGACCAAGTACCGGAAGACGCAGCGTTGGAAGGACTCCTACAAGGTAGGCAGATGACCTGGTAAGGGTTGCGGGAATCCGATGGATGCGAGACGCACAGGACTGTTCATTGTGGTGACACTTGGGTGAGACCTATGTCTATGTCAGTGGATATCTTTCGGCTGAAATGAAGATCATGATGAGCGTGTCATCTTCTAATCTAACTACGAGATTTGTGTCGTATCAATCAAGATTAAGTTAAAATTAATCTTCAGTCATCTGAGTGTACCTATAAAAGACGAAGTCCGAGGTTACTCGCCCGTTACACCCTTGGAAATAGAATGCTAAAATTTTACACAGAGGTACCTCTTATGAAGCATACAAAAAACAAGAACGAACTTTTCAAAATTTACTCCCCTAAGAGATTAAATGGAGGTCTAAAGTTTGTATGGGGAAACCGATTTTCTCGCGGGCGAATCTATGACAAAAGCTAGTCCTCTACAGCTTGAAATATAAAAATAACAGAAGTTGTGCGCTTAACGTACTTCCAAATTCGAATTCTATATTTCGATACATACTCCTACGGACATACGAGTATGTGTACACCACTATTTTTTAATTATGTACACCACTATTTTTTAATACTTAAAGGGCTTATTAGAAAAGGTCTTGTTATTATTTCAGTAAAGTCTCAATGCATAATATTCATAAACAGCAAAGTTATGAGCGTTTGTTTATATCCCAAAATCTCACTCAATTTATGGAAACACTGTAGGTACAGGTTATTGTTTATGAATGAAAAAATGTCAATAAAAATGGAAAAACACTGCGCTTAGTATTTTCTAGTAGTAGTTGTTATGAATGATGATTCAATTATGAATTTACCAATAATGACAAATTTTCGTGGATAATTTTGGGATTTAGTTTTTTGTACTTTTGACTACACAAACATGATCAGTAACGGGTACTGATTGAGCCCCATTTTTTTGTGCACTAATTAAAAAATAGGGGTGTATATGCCGAAAGGGTTTTTATTAGGTAGGACAGAACTTTTTCTTCTGTCATCAACAGTACTATTACTGGTTCGAACTGTCGCACAGTTGGGCAAAGGTCGTTCTCTGTTCCTTCTAATAGTCACGAATTTTCGATTCTTCTTTCCCAACTGCCGTCTCCAGTCGGTATAATTTTTGCTCTGTGATTTCGAATGATTCCGTTGTTTGAGAGCTTTTGTAGCTTGCTTTGGTAAAAACTCTACCGAATTCGTTTGTAGATAATCTACAAGTATATTTGTACTCGTAGATTAACGTATAAGTACTAACGGTCAAACGGTTGATAGCTTGTGTTGACATTAGTTGGCTAGTTAAATTATATGTCAGTGACAGCGTTGCCAGATTTTTTCTATGCTAAGTCGGGATTTTGACTCTTTTTCAGTAAAAAAACGGGATTCTTTCGTCGAAAGCGGGTCATAATAAAAAATCGAATATAATATTTTTTATCTGAATTTTAAATTACGTGTACGTGACAATAGATAGTAAAAATAGTCACAGAAAAAATATTTTAATGAAAATACGATATGTATTTTAATTCAGATTTACTCTAATCTCGGCGGTTCAAATTGACTGTGCCACCCGGCCGTGCTTCCTCAGTACGCTGCACGCACGGTCGAGTTATCCCCGAAAAGCGGGACTAAGCCTGTTCCGCACGGGACATTTAATTTTGATTTAAAAATCGGGACGTCCCGCCAAAATCGGGATGTCTGGCAACGCTGGTGACGCTTATGATTCTCACTACTTATTATAATGTACAAATATTTCTCACATTATTAAACTAGACAGCTAACATACTGTTACGATAAAGTTTAACCTATAAAAAATTACTATTAAAATAGTACATTTTGATACGTAAGTGTAGAAAATTTGTCATTGCGACCGAGGCGGAATTCGCACGAGCCGTAGGCGAGTGTGTTATGGAACAGCTTTTTTCAATAGACTTACGAAAAAACGGAGGTTGACGGCCTCGTAGGGGTCGACGCACGACCTGGTACAATAAATGTAATATAATTTTGGCGGGGCGAGCACGCGCACTTTTCTGCACTAGTGCGGAAAATAGTCTATTGCGTGCCTAAAAGCGGTGGAATAAAAGCAGGTTTTCGAGTAAGTGTATTGAAAAATATTATTCGATACACTTACTCCAAAACTGCCTCTTATCGCACTACTATTACGTTCAATATGGCATGTTTATCACCCGCGTGCTTTTTTTGGAATTTATCAAAACAAGGGCTTTTTTTAATTCCTATTTCGTCACGGTCAAGGGTGTTAATTTTTTTTTAAAGCAAAGAAGCTGATATTTTTAAGGTTTTAATATTTAATGAAAATTTAAATTGTGTTTTTGAATAGATTATAATAAATTGACATGAATAAGTTAACAATAATTTGTTAATACCAACAAATTAACCATTATCTGTGTTCTAAATTCAAAAATATTTAAATTTATAAATTTTTAATATTAGGATGTATACGGTTTGATACCTTTGTTTCTCCTTCAACCTACAAAGATTATGCGCGGGAAAATAGTACACCTAAAATTAACTAACATATTCATTTGTGATAGTTGTGAAAAAGAAGATCTGAAGAGAATCCTTTAGATGCTACGCTGCCAGATTATGTGATTGAGGTAAAAAATACTTTTGATAGCCTTCTGCCATCAAATCGAAACTAAATTGTAAGGTAACTTTGGAAAAAAAATTTGAGTAAAAAATGAACAAAAATGCGTCGTTATTTTTCGATATAAGATGGATTATTAGTGGATTTTTTATCGTATTTCTTCGTAAGTGTATTGAAAAACGTCGTTGGATACAAGTGGAGATTTGTCACTGCAGCACTCGGCTCCATAACACCCCTCCATAACATGCCTGTACGTCTCGGGTGAAATTCGCCTCGGCTGCAATAATAACAAACTTTCCCCACTTGTATCAAAATGTACTGTTGAAAATTAAACCATAATTTTCAGAATATTTTTTAATAGTCGATTGTTAACTATGTTATAATATGGTTAGTATATTTATTTGCATTATAATATGTATATATATTTATATATATATTAGTTTTTTTTTCTTCTGGCTTCACATAGTTTGAGCATTTAGCCAGAATCAAGTTTACACGTATTTTTGAAATATATTTTTGAACATATTCTAATGTTTTTGCAGTATGTGGCAGCAAATGTATCGAGTCAGCCTTCTCGGCAGCCTTCGCTAAAGTAATGAATACTACTTAAAATAAAATTCTCAGCTCTATTTTACCGAGGTCGCTTCACGCCCGATTCAGATTTCACCCACTGTCTAGTAATGCAGACACTTGAGATACAAAACTTCACCAATTTTACATTACAATATCCACTACCAATAAATTAAAATAGCCATTAAGCTCAACTCGAAAAACTCCCGCCAAAAAACTCTGTTTGTTTTTATTATAGTATTCTAAATTCAAATTGTCGACTCGATTATAAATACAACTATCGATTCCACAGCAACAGAACAGTAGCTGAAATTAGTGAGATACCGCGAGATTCGCCACAACCATAAGGGGCTACAAACCTTTGGTTATCACATTATCCCCCGACGCCTTCGAGGAAGCTTTAAATTCCATACTAATTGGATTATTATACAGAAACGATGGCTCCGTGTGTCTAACCGGTGCAAGCTGTATCGAATAGTCTCCAGAACTCGGAGATGGCTAACTTTCCTTACTTTAAAAGTCTTACTTTAATGCAGTTTAGGGTTGGAGTTAGGAAGTTAGTGTCTTAACAATTTTATTAAATTTCTATGGCTCTGCTGCGGTGCCGGGATGCAATGAGAATTTTATGTTTAATTCTTACGAGCTTGTTCTACACTGCAGATATTACTCTAGCAACCATTCATTGAGAGAAAGGTGCTATTGTCTGTGTATTAGAATGAAGTTTTAAACGCACGTGACATTGAGATTATGCGGATGAATAAAGACTAGTTAATTAATCTGCTTCTAATTTGAATATTTCTTCATTCATAATTTCGGTATTGGGAAATAAACAGGATTGAATCTAAGTACGTTCAATTAAACATCAACGTGCCATGTTCTTTTGAGCGCATGCAGTCGGTTCCGGCGCAGGAGTCCGACAATAAATGTTTATTTTATCGATTTTCACACGGGCCTACTACAATGCATCCCGCTGGTACTAACGCCGTACTTGTATTACTTCGGCAGAGTTCTAAACTGTTCGAATAAAATTACTGGGGAACAACTTTGTCCAATTAATAATAATGAATGCGCCAGGGAGCCCTACTGTTGTACAAAAAGTTTTTATTTCGATAAAGTTGCACCGCTCTCATGTGATACGTATATTAGGACCTTGTGGAACTAAGTTGTTTTTTGTAGCCACGGTTTTACTTGTTATTTGAGTCGGTTTAGTAACAATTCATTAATTTAACGATGCGTGTAATTAAAATATATGATTTTATAGTTGTAACAAAGTTTTATTTACTTTTATAAGGGAATTAAGCGTAATTATTGTTGGAGCTTTAACAGAGCTTTCATCTGTGGAGGAAAGAACCCTGAAAGTTTAACAAGACAAATAATGGATTTAAGTACAGGTTGTCGACTCCATCATTAGGAATGTTCTTACGTACCTCAATTAGTGGAAAAAGCACGAGTTGAGATTTTTTCCTGGAAGGGAAAAGTAATAGGAGCTCTCGCTTCGCTTTGGAGCCCACATCCCCGTTGTTAACCATCAAAGTTGTAATTGCGACCTTACGACTCGCTGAACTGTCACGCCCTCGACGTACCCCTAACGAATTTTTAATATAGCTAAAAACGCTTATAAACAAAAGCTGCGAGCCTCTGGCGGCGCCCTGTCGGGTTTAATTGCAGGTTTAGTGCCGGCGTTCATTAGGATATGCAGGCGCTTTTTTAACGCGATTATGACGTCGCAGGGTCGGCTATCGCCGGCGAGCGCACCCTCGCGCTGGGGCGAGGAGGGCTGCGTCACGTGCGAGGTCCGCACTCCGCAGCCCCACGCATGCGAGACCGCGGGGCGCCGTGCGCGCAGGCGCGCCCCCTGCCGGCGCCCCCGCGCCCCCGAGCCAGTCGTCCGCCGGCCGTCGCGCGCCCCGCCCGCCTGTACCGCTGAGCCGCGCGCCGCGAGTGTTCCAAGTGATGTCGACTTGTGACTAGTGCCATGCTCGTGCTGCGCTGTGCCCTGCTGGCGGCCCTCGTCGCCGCTGCCGCCGCTGCCTGGCAGGAGAACGTCAGGCCCAAGGTCTTCGCGCAATTAGGTGAGTCCACCGACAATCGGCATAGAAACATGTCGGTGTTAGTGAACTCGTACAACAATAGACTTAATAGCCCTCGAAGTCGATCACGACAGGGACCCCACAAAGTTCGGCATCGCGCCGCGCCGAGCATCCAATGTTTATGTTGTTTTGTTTGACGACAGCGCGCGAACAAACACTCCATTCAAAAGTTCTCGTGTTTGTGTCAAAAGTGTCACGAGTGACTGCCGCGAGAATCATAATACCTGTTAGATGAAGATCATTACAAAAGTGAAGGAACCGTTCAAATTATCCGAAGAAGTGGAGTTAAACACAAGAAACATAAACTCGAAAGTTTTATTCCAATTGGAGTTAACGGAAAGAAACTAAATCAAGTAGAAGTCCATAATTATGAATGTAAACAAGTAAAAGATGAAGTAACCAATGCAGCTGAATCAGATATGATCAGTAATGTTTTGAACAGAACCAATCCAGGAAAGTGCAGTGTAGTAAGCATCATATGAATGAATGAATCAGTTTTCTGTTCAGCTTCGGTAGATAAGAGTGAACACAAGACAAATTAAACAGAGTGAAGCTTTCGAAGCTTATTTTAAACTTAATACTAGTTAGTTTCTGTTAACATTCAAATGCACAAAAGTCATAAAGGGACAATTGTGCTACTATACTAAACTAACAAAAAGTGATATCAGCAACAATGTTGGTAACATTTGCGCCGGCACTCACATTCAAAATAGAATAAATAGAAATGCCTGTAGGAGCGCGCCTTGCGGTACACATAACGAGTCGCAGTCACGCGACAGTTAGTCCTGCAGGAATAAAGCCAGTATGCACAACTGTAGCGGCATTGTTTTATTGTGCAGTCTGCATTGCGGGGGACGGCCACGTGGCTCTCATTAGTGCAACACAAAGCGAAGCAGTTTGTTCTGCGTTTTGCAATGTTACGCTCGGATTAGCGATCCACGCGATGTTTAACGTAGCGGACGGAACTTTGTCTGCGCTATTGTATGCCTTTAGCAAAATATCTCTTCATTTAAAGCTGAATGCTCCTCTATGAATAGTATAATCGATTAATGATGAACCTTGAATTAGAATAGCCGCCGTCGAACGTCGAGACGCGAATGTGTCGTGAACATATCCTGCCACTGTCGCATATCCGGCTATTGTTTTAGTCGCATCAAGCTTAATGCATCGCAATGTTAATGAACTTGACTGAACGGTAATGCAAAGGGAAGTGAGATCATTCTGAAGTGAATCAGGTCAAGTGTGTTAGTATTGCAACATGAGATATCGATAGAATGTAATAGAGTAAACAAGCCTCAGATCGTGGAGGAGACGGGTTCATTAGAATCCTATAGTTACTGTGTTTGATGTGGGGACTCTCATAGTGAGCGTGTCAACACCTCTCTGTAATATGATCCACCAATCGAAATTAGAAGGGTCAAACTGACCGCATCGTGTGGTTTAATATACGATCTTCTGTCAATATGCTTTGGGTGTACGGAATGACGTTCCATTTTATAAGGTTTTTATGGGATTCCCTCGCGTTATATTTCGGTCGTTATTAGTGTCACATTTAAGATGATCTCAGAAATATGATATTTTATCGCTATTGAGTTTCATGTGTAGCTATTATTTTTTACATAAGTACTCGGTTGGGAGTATTTTGACTTTCTTTTATATCAATACGAATTACACAATTACATAGTCTTAAATAGTCAAAACTGTCTACATATATTTTTATATATGATATACCGTACCAAATAGTTTGAGGTTCTGTTAATACTAATGTATATACAGTAATATAATATAGATATAAGAAATCAAATGTTCTACGTATAGAACAGTGAATATGTAGTAGATATACGCATTTTATTTAGCACAATATCTGAATGTTCCACGGTACATCAAACAAATTTGATTCATTAGATGAAACCGCAGTGCTTCATATTAGTGTGATAATCACTAATACGAAGGCAAAGTGTGCAACATACACACTTTCACCTTATACTCCGTTACATTCAATGGATGAACGGATTTAGATTACATTAGGTGCACGGGAAGATCACGTCCTGGAAAATGTTCTCTTGGGTTAATTTTTTACTTTCACGCGGACAAAGCCGCTGGCTAAAGTTACTTAGTTAATACCAATCAATGCGGTTTCAGTAGAGATAGTAGTTACTACCTCTTAACGTTCTAGTGAGTTAATGAAACAAGTAAGCAACGCAATCAACCAGTACATTCGAGCATACTAAACCATATCTTGGAAAATAAGTAGTGGCAATCTCACTAACCTAATTTGTGGGTAATGTTACTGCACTCACGTCCGCTAGCAACCGATATCGTTATTATTTCCAAAGTATGCCAGTAGAATACTGGGTAGGTGCACTTTAATTTGTAACGGGTACTCCCATATACTCGTATCTATCTCTAATGTAAAATTCTGCTTGCAAACGGATGTTGGCAAAACTAAATACAGGGCTTGGACTGGCTCGGGTGAGTCAATGTTTTATTATTGTAAATATTATACACAGATGAGGAACCATTGAAGGATGCTAGAGTCATGAAACCATGATACAATGTCAATATATTATATTGTATGCCTTTCTGAATGGTCAGTAATGCTGAATAATGCATCAAAGAATTGCATTGTGTCCTAAACGATGAATTGAGTTACTTTTATGGCTTAACCTTGCCCGAAGTCAGGTTTAATTCGTCATTGGTCACAGGCAAGTAGTCGAACTAGAATTGAATATTCGAAGACCAAATTTGAAGCGGGTAGATCAAGTGCCGTTACAAACAGGAATGTCCGCGGTGAACAATAAAATCAGTTATAGAAATCTGTGTGTATAAAAGAAGGTTTCCAGTTTAAGTTCGTCTAGACCGGTTCCTTAAGAGTGGGCAGTCGGTGAAGCATGCGGGGAACTGGCTGGGATGAAATCTCTCTGACTCACAACACGGTGACTCAGTAAGTACTAAGATTAACGCAGGTCAGGTTTGAAAGCTTTCCACCTTTTAATAAACCGATCATAAAAGCGAAGGAAATTAAATTTCGCAATACGATGGCTTCCTTTATAAATTACGTGATATAAAAAAAAAAACCAAAAGAAATATAATAATGGAGATAATAAATTCTTAATTGAATATTAAAACGCGATACAGTACATCAAAGACTCGGAAAAGAGAGGAAAAAGTAAATAAAACAACTTTATTTACTTACGATATTAAACCAGTGTACAATGCGGGTCCGTAAAATGTATAGACATCGTACTTTGCGTTGGTCCCCTTAAAAAAGTAGGAGATTTATGGTCCAAGGTTGGAACAGGTGACGTAAGTCTTTAGTTCAATTCTTTACCGTTTATGGTGTTGCGTTATAGGTTCCGACACCCTCCTTTATGCTTTAACTGCTAGGATTATAGAACGTTTAAGTGGTCCCATAAAATAACCGTTCTGTTACAACCTGGAGAAGAAATAAATTACTTAACAGGATAATGCTTTTATGTCCCAAGAATATTTTGTGCGTGTCGCGTGGTACCTTATGGGTATTTATTGGGTTATTCGTCAAGAACCAATACTTTGGGGAGCTGTTATTGTGGTTAGGGTGCATAATACTGCTATGACGGAGCGTTGTTTATGATTCTAGTGTATGGCTTACAATTTATTAAGTCTCTGTGAGGTCTCCCGAGTTGGAGTGCAGCTATTAATTTTTTCTCAATGGGTTTCTGTTTTAGAGATTTGGAGGGTCTTTTTGTATTGACGAACTCAATATCTGCGCCTTTTGTCATTTGCAAATGGTATTGCGTAATTATGGGATGGATACAGCAGATTCTGTTTTCGAAAGAATACCTCCAAAATCAACTAAGTTTTCTTCAATCACACCTTTCAAAGCTATTCCAGCTTTCTTTATTCACAGATTGTTCTCAATTCCCTCAGATCTATCTGTTTCGTGGGAAATCCAATTAGACATTACTGAGTACCCTCAGTATACATTAGAACATGTCTTTTTATCTGTAAGTAGTGTATAAGTTAAGATGTCACTCGAAATAAATCGACTTTTGATAAGAGTTCCGGTCAGAGAACCAATCAATTTCCGTTGCTCCCGTTATGTGCGTTGAAATAATTTGAAATGTCAATATTAATAAAAATCGTACCACCGCCGATAAAAGTCAATCAAAAAAGGACAAAAGTTCAAACATGCTGCAGCACAATTGGTTTTAGAACAGTGGAATGCGGCTGTGGAAGGAAAACAAAAATGTGTTTAATGGTAACGTGATACGGTGACTAATAGACTGTGCAGCGTCTTCTGCGGTTCCATAATATGCGTGAAGGAAAATGTGATTTAGGATAAGGGATTAGGGTTTGTTTTGGTTGCGTGGGGTTGTGAATGGTGGAGACAAGTAGCACGCACGTGCGTACGGCGTCGCGGCGAGGCGAGGAACGACGGGGTATGGCGCGGGGGGGGGGGGGGAGCCGCCATGGCGCCGCCTGGCGGGAGAGACACAACTTTATGACGACGCGATGTATTGTCTTCCCAGTGTGGGATTTACCGGTTCTTTTGTTTTTATTTTTTCGGACACGCCGATTAATTTCTTTTAGTGGGCTGTTTGGGGTCGCCGGTTCTGCTTGTACAATCAAATTTTCTTCTTTTGTTTTTGAGGCTTTACTTAAGTGCTTTCGCATTTGCGACTCTTCACTTCGCTATTCAGTATACAACTGCGAATACGCTTTATATGTACATACATAGTGCTATAAATAAGGCTAACCGCATGTGCATGGCATTTGTTTCTGTGTGTTTCCTTTGCGGGAGTTTGAAAGCGCTTTTCTAACTTTGTGAATGCGTTTTGAAGATCGTCTACAAGTTGGATTGGCGATTAGAAAACACTCGCACGTTTTCTGGCAGAGGATATTCATAGTGTTCGCTTTGAAAGATTATTTGAATATTATAAAGTTTCATTTCGACATCTAAATTCGATTTATTATTCACATTGTTGAGTTTTACTTTCACCATTTTCTTTTCTAACTATCATAGATTTTCTATTATTAAAAATTCATACCGAACAGGGCAAGAAAAGTGCCAGCAACCGATCGTACCAGCTGTTCTATTCATATTCGCATGAAAAATGGGTTAGAAACGGAATCAAAGAAAGATGGCGGATTGAATGGTGTTTTTATCCCAACCCTTGCTGACGAGGGCTGCGCAAACATTGGTTTTGTAATAAAAATATTTGTCGAAATCCTCAACGGGAAAGGAAACTGTATAAACGGTAGACGATTCTTTGCAAAATACAGAGAGTGCGCCTATACTATTGTCATGCAGTTTTTAAACCGGGATTAAAATGAGCTAATCATGAGCACGGAAGGGGACTTGTCAGCGCGGGTTTGTATCTACTACACAACATTTTTTTTTTTTACTTTTTGGATCCAAACATAATTAAGAACATTTATTCAAGGGGTCTCTTGAATGATTTTTTTTTTCACTAAACATCAAAACTAAACGGTTAAAAGTGACAAACCTTTTGAATACCGTAATTAGAGACACAATAGAAAGACAATAGGTGTACGGACACCGGTGTCCTCGTGGGAATTCACAGTTTAACTAAGTGTTTTCTTGTGTTACGCATTTGATACTGTTCCTTCTGTTCCATTTACTCAAACGATTACAGCTTCCTACTAATTGAATTCCATGATCTGAAGTTCCAATATCTCTTTAATTACGTTGCTGTATTAAACACGTGATTAATTCAACTTGATAAATCTTGTTTACATGTAAATCACCTTATTTGTAGCAATTAGTATTCTATACGAGAATGGTAATTATGAGTTCTGGCATATTTTCATGTTTATTTTATTCTTCGTATTCAACTTGTTGACTGGCTGGTCTTCATTCGAAATTTCGGAGAAATTATCTCATGAATTTTATTAGCTTCTTGATTCCTTGTATGTGCTTCGTCTAATTCTTATTAAGGTTAGTGTATGTCGACGTTTTCATTACATAAACTATCCATCACACCATAACAATATATATATGTGCGATAAATCTTCATATACGTTCTCATTTGCAGTGAGTCGCATTTAAAACCCTTCTCATTTGAAAAGGCACCGATGAATGGCTCAGAGTCAATGGATCGTAAGAAATGGGCCAGTGACGTGGAGTAAGGCAAGTGAAACGTGTTCCGCGACCATTTTATAAGGGTCTCTTGGAGCTTAGTGGATTCCTCTTGTGTGAACGCGTGCGATAAGTCGCGGCAATGTGCGATTTTTTCTCTGATAATTTGATTTAGTAGTCGTGTTATGATGAGATATGAATGTGCTCGTTGTTGGGTTATGGTAAGGGTTTCTAACTCGATTTTTTCCATTGAATGATTATATTTATGATTTACTAAAAATCTTATGATAACTTTATATGCTTGTCAGGCGAAGCTTTCATATAACTACAGCATAATTATGTTCATATCAAGTTCTGTTTTTTAGTAAAAATAATTATGTCTCTAAATTTTTGTATTAGAAAAAAAATATAAATAACGTTTCTAAAATTTACTCAAATGTCATCATTAAAATATTTTCCAAATTAAAAAATATTAATATAAATATACGCAACATATCTCAGGTGTTATCGCGTCTGCGTAGACCTGACGGGTCCACTAAAGCTGGTGGTGTTTCCAGCCCCGTTAATGAGCCAGGTGGTTCCTGCACAATGTGGACCGTAACAATAGGAATGTAGCCGCTAAGGGTGGCTCGCACCCCCTGTATACACTGTATGAATTTTCAAATGGCGATATTATTTCGATTTTAGTTTTGTAAACTAAAATGCATAAGTTTTTAGTGATAAAGAACGATTTATTTAACATTGATGACAATTTTAAAATAGATCTGACTCTTAACTAGTTCAACGAAGCCATTTTAAAAGTAGAAGCGAAAATATTGATAAAAATTGAACTTGACATAAAAGCAAGGATTAAGGATCTTGTGAAACTAGATCTTGAAACTCCATTCCTTTCTAGAGTTTTCTACAGATTCTTTTAGCGCGTGATAAGGTTTAAAATGGTGCTACTTTTGTGAAAGAAAACGTTGAATCGGATTTGCTATGAATGATAAAAATAAAGTTAGCTTTTCAGGTTCTAAAACTGGGGCAAATCGGTAGAAATTGTTTGCAAACCAAGCGAATGCCTATGTTTAAGCAGGAACTTTGAAAATGTATACTGTGGACTTAGAAGAAATATATTTTATGTAATTGAATTACTAAAATTACGATTTGCAGTGATATTACATTAGTGAATTATACAAAATTTTGGCGATTTCATTTCGTAAAGTTTACCTGGTTACTTGGAACACTTTGATGCTAACAGAGTGTACTTCCCTTGTTAGTTACATGACCTACATCGCAGAAAAGAAATAAAATATCATCGACCTACATAACAATTGTAAAAAATGTATCACATTCTAGAGTGGAATTCTCTCGTAAACCCGATAAAATTACTCAATGCTCGGCTTTGTCTTTCTATATAGTCCCTTATGCTAGATTGGAAGTGGGTGTACATTTGATTATTTATTGGATTTTAAAGTGGATGACATCAATTCTAACTGCACGACCTCACATGAGACTAAGTGCTTCGCTCATTTTGAGATCCATTTCAGTTACTTGATATGACACAAATAAGTTTAAATTAGAATTTAAAGTTTCTATTTGATAGAAGTAATGGTCAACTACATTGAATTGCTTAATTTGGTAGTTGTGTAAGATGGCGGCTCTATTTTACTGTATAGTCGAAAGATAGATATCATCCTCTTATTGAGTAAAAGCAACAGTTTCTGAACTTCGATCGATCACTTTCAAAGCAATATTTTATGAGAAATTAATGTTGCTGTTCCTTTAAACTATAGCACTAATGGCCCAACTTAAACTCATAAGCTGCTTAAGCATCATAATTCAAACTTACGACAGCGTCACTTTATCTTTGATCTTAGCGAACATTTTCGCAAGTGTTTAGGAGACGTTAGCCAATCACCGGGCGCAGGAAACATAACTTGAAACTGTGAACGGGTTCAGTATATTTAGATCCCTAAAAATAAACGGATCGTGCGGCCCTTCTACACTTGAACTTGAGTCGAGTTCATTGACCGAACTGAATGATAACTGTGCACTACTGTTCCGCTTCTTTTATTTTTTGAAGCATTAGAGAGATCATTCATCATGTTATATGAAGCTCTTTGATTTATTTACGTTTGCTTATTTTTGAATGGAAATTTTGCTTAACAATAGTAGGCATTATACTGTGTACTGCGCAAAGCTACAAAAAGGAAAGTTTTTGGTTCAAATATTAATATTCGATTTTGTATTGTACTTAAGTGATGGCAGCTTCCTCTAAGGGACCATCCTTCGTTTGAAGACGTTATACAATAAATTTTACTTAGTACGCAATAGAGTTCAGAATGCAATAAACAGTTTATCACAATTGGTGTCGAGCGTTAAATCCCAGTGCTGTCTATTCAAATTATCGAAGATCGAGCCGGAAGAGCCAGAGTCTAGCGATTGTCGAGTTTCATCATACCAGTCTACAACACTAATGTATATAATAGGAGTGATTGGAGACGATCTACCCACTTTAAAGTAATCCCTTTGGACTTTCGCAATTTTTGTAGCACAGGCTGCTTATGATTAGCTCTCATATAATGTGTAATTGTGTAGCTGATATGTTCAAATCGATTATAATTTTACATATCTACGAAATTATTGTATGCTATTCAGTGTATAGTTTCTCAACGACTTGTAAAATCAACAGCATACTAATAGTTATAATTCTTTGTGAAAGGTACTTATGGAATGAAAAATTAAGCAAGTTATGTAACGTAGAAAATTGCAAAATGTACTGGCTATAATTCTGATTTCCATAGAGATGAAGTCGCGGGTATAAGCTAGCAAGTCAGTAAATACCAATTTTACAATGACAAACCTAGTCTTTCTGTTCATCTCATACCAGAATTCTACGAAGAATGGATAAACAGACCTCATTTGTAGTAGGTAGTGTTGTGCATAATATAGTCTCACAGAATATCGTGTTGAATATCGATTACTCTATATTCGGAAACATGTCTGCGAAGGCTCGTTGCGGACCGGAATAATGTCTTCCGTGGCTTTCATTTATATTTTATTCCACTCCTATAATATTCTGCTTCTATGAAGCTAAATTGTTAGTTGGTGTTATAATGTTTGGATTAAATTGTTTCTCGTTTATTGTATGTTGTAAAGTTGTCTTGTTATTTTTAACCTTTTGTATGCTATTGTCATGTAAAAGCTGTGTGTCTTTTATATTTTTATTATGCACAGTTTATGTTTTGTTACTTTACGCGCCTTTAGCTTTGTTAAATTTTTTATCTTGTTGTTCATTACTTTTGTTTATTTGGTTTACTTGATTAACAGTAACCTTTTATGCGTGGTACTAGAGAAAAATTTCATAAGGTTTTATCATGGTTTGATGGTTTAAGTATTTTTTGAAAGCTTCATTGTACCCAAGTTTTTCTCGAGCCCGATATATATACATAGGTTTAGCTTCTGCCAGTGGGTTTGTCCGTGTCAAAGTTACTGTGACTGACAAGGCTGATATTTTTTTTTTATCTTGTACCTACTTTAATTATTTGCTTACCCAAGTGTTGATTAAACATGGAGAACTTTATTATTCACTTAAAAACCAAAATCAATGTATATTTTTAACCATGTTTGCAAATAAATAAATGATTTATGAAAAGTAGAACACACATATAGACTATGACACTCATTAATAAAGTAACATTCTATTGGTGAAAGAATTTTTAAAATCACTACTTTTTTGTTTTTTCATTATAAACAAAAATAATAAGACCGCCATGGTACCCATAGATTTAAGTACTGATTATGTAACTTTCTTGGTGTACAATAAAGTTTTATTCTATTCTATAACAATGTAGAAATCTTTCCTCCTTATAATATTAGTATAGATTATGCTGGTTATTAGATTTTGAATGCACTCTGATCTACAGTTAACTCGTTCAATACGAAGCCCAAATTAAAGCAATTCGATCTGTTTCGGAATACCGTGTTTTAGAAAAGTGCATCCGTCGTTTATTTTCATAGAAACGTGAGAGCTTTGGTAGCCAGAATTCGGAGAGCAATTGATTATAACGTTTCAACGTAAATAGTTGTGTAATATGTGTGTAGCGTGTAAGGTTTCGTGTACGGGATAACACAAGTGAAACGCTCGAGAGTCAATTACCAACTGTATTCATAGTTCTACATTGTGGCACTTTGCTTATGCAGCTATGTGTTCCCACAGTATTCCCCCTTTTTACAAAATTTTACATTATAAAATTTAATCTGGTTCACATTGAAATAAATGGTTGTAAAATATACATGTTGTTTCATTTTATTACTATTCTCTTACATACTAATACATGTGTCGACATTGTTTATACTTAGTTCTAATAATACCTGGCGTTGAGTTTCATTGATACAGGCTGTTTTATTTTTAGTGAACATTTTTTTGAGCTGACATTATTTATGACTTATATACATGCTGTTGATTTTTAATAACATACTTATTTTATTTTGGTACTATGGTTTTTTATATATATGGGGTACTTATTCTACGTTACAATATTTCACTACACTATGTGAACTTGTTGTGGGTGCGCTGTGGATTGTTGAGACAATTGTAAATTGCTTGCACTATGCCACACTGTCAATTCTTTCCGTATAATTTTCTGAGCACCTTGTTTACACTTTTTATGCAATACGTACATGAGGTATATACCAATCGCTGCTGCTATGACAAGTATCACTATTCCATACTTTTCTGCGGTTCGCTCAAAATGCGAATTCGTTGCGTCGTTCGCTCCATTTTGAGCTATGATAACTTCTTCCGTTTTTTTCTCAACACTGTACGTTTTTCCCATTTTAATACAATACTGTATAGTCTACGAAGTTGGTGATCTATAAATGTACTTATTCTGGCGCTAATTTTTTATTTGTGCCTGTTACTTACAAGGTACTATCTTATGATTATTTTGTTGGCTCAGCGCACAATGTTACTGACCTACTTAATTACTTTGTAATAATTATAAGTTGAGTCGACATTTCTTACATACTAGCTATTTAACCAAGGTTTGCTTATACATTTTTTACTACTACTTTTATCTTATTTATACAAATCTAACAGGGGTTTTGATAGTTCTGCCTGACCTGGATGTTTTTACATTTGTGCTATTACTTTGTAAGCATGTTTTTGTATTTTTGTTACTCTCTTGTACACAAGCATTTTCATTTAATAAATAGGCAGGTTTAAGTCTATCTATTGATACAGTTGCTTCTCTATCTGTTAATAATATTTTATACAATTTTTCTGATCTTTCTAAAACTTTAAATGGTCCTTCGTAGGGACATACTAGTGATTTTTTTATCTTGTCATTTCTTAGGAATACATGTGTACAATCTTTAAGGTCTGAGTGCACAAAAAATGTTTTGGAATTGTGTGTCTTAACACTCATGGGCTTATATTGCTTTATCGTATTACTAATATTCTGTACTAATGTATAGGGATCTAAGTTATTTTTTACTTCTATGAAAAATTCGCCTGGCAATCGTAGGGATCGCCCGTAAACCATTTGTGCAGCGCTGACGCCTGTTTCTGATTTGATGGCAGCGCGAAGTCCTAGCATTACACTAGGTAGTTCGTGCGTCCAGTTTTTGTTACCATTTAACCTTGCCATTAATGACGCCTTAACACATCTGTGCCACCGTTCCACCGCTCCGTTGCTTTGCGGATGGTATGGGGTTGTTCTTATCTTTTGTATACCTAAGTAGGACATTAATATTGTGAACAATTTGCTTTCAAATTGCCTACCCTGGTCACTGGTTAGTTTAACAGGGCAGCCAAATCTGCTTATCCATTCCTTATATAATGTTTTTGCTACGTTCTCTGCTGTCATGTCCTTTAACGGAAATGCTTCTGGCCAACCAGTACTCCTATCTATAATTGTTAGACAGTATCTGTACTCGTCTGCGGTTGTAGGGAGAGGTCCTATTAAGTCAATGTGTATGTGATCAAATCTATCTACTGGTGGATATGTACCATAGCTGGATTTTGCATGTCTATTTATTTTTGATTTTTGACAATTGATGCATGTTTTAGACCATATTCCGATGTCTCGGTTCATGTCTGGCCAGAAAAATTTTTCTTTAATGAGTTGGCGTGACGCGCGCGTGCCGGGATGACTAAGATTATGTATTGCCCGAAATATGTCTCTTCTGTAGTTTTCTGTTATATAAGGTCTTGCAGTGTCATTTGACATCTCGCAGTATACGTATTTGTTGGTATTTGGAATTAATATCTTTTTAATTTGGTATCTAGGATTGTTTAATAATGCTTTGAGGTCTGTGTCTTCGCTTTGTTCTAGTGCTAACTTTTCATAGTCTACTACGCTTGATGTACACTCTACACTTTCTATACGTGATAATGCGTCTGCGACGACATTATCCTGCCCACTCACATGGCGTATGTCGGTCGTAAATTCGCTTATAAAGAGTAGCTGCCTAATACGCCTTGGACTTTCTTTGTTATTATTTTTACTTAGCTTTGTAAACGCAAATGTTAAGGGTTTGTGATCGGTAAAAATGATTATTTCACCCCCTTCGCATAAACATCTGAAATGTTCTACAGCTAAGAAGATGGCGAGTAGTTCTCTGTCGTATGTACTATATTTCTTTTGTGTTTCATTCAATTTCCTTGAGAAATACCCTAATGGATACCATTGTCCGTTGACATGTTGCTGCAATACGGCGCCTACGCAATTATTTGACGCGTCTGCAAAAAGTGCATATGGCACGTTGGTTACAGGAAACGATAACGTGACCGCATTCATGAGACTCGCTTTACATTTTGAGAATGCTTGTTCAGCATCCTGTGTCCATTCTATGGGTGTTTTGTCATTCTTTTTAGCCTTGTGAATATATTTATTTAATGTATCTAAATACTCAATTGCTCTTGGTAGATGATTTCTGTAAAAATTTACCATGCCCAAAAATTTTCTTAGTTGAGATACATTTTGGGGCTTGGGGTATTCTGTGATGGCTTGTATTTTGCTCTCTATTGGCTTAATACCAGTAGTCGTAACTTCGTATCCTAGGAATTCTACTTTAGAGGCTTGGAATGTACATTTTTCTAAGTTTATAGTTATGCCGAATTCGTTTAGGCGTTGAAAAACTTGTTCTAAATGCTCTCGGTGTTGCGCGGCATTTTCTGAGCTAACTAAGATGTCATCAGAGTAACAGTATAAGAAGTCTAGACCTGATAAGACGGTGTTTGTCATGAACCTCTGGAAGGTTTGCGCTGCGTTTCTTAGTCCGAAGGTCATGCGCTCAAATTCGTATAGACCAAACGGTGTTGTTATCGCAGTTTTGCAGATATCTTGTGGGTTTACTAATATATTATGATAGGCTTTTTTAATATCAATTTTTGAGAATATTGTCTTTCCAGATAGTAAATAAGTGAAATCCTGTACGCGAGGTATAGGGTACCTATCTGGTTTAGTAACCGCGTTTAAGGCTCTGTAATCGCCACAAGGACGTACTTGCCCATCTTTTTTTGGAACTAAATGTAAGGGACTTGCCCAAGCTGATTTAGACGGCCTACATATACCTATCTCTAGCATGTTTTTAAACTCGTCCTTTGCTAATTTATATCTCTCAGGCGCTAAGGGTCTAGGTTTACAAAATACTGGGGTACCTGTAGTTTCAATATAGTGGTAGACGGTGTGCTTAGGTGCGTCTTTAAACGACATAGGTTTGAGAATATCTGGATATTTTTTTAAAATGTCATGAATGGGATGATCATTTCGTAGTGTTAAAATTGCTGGTTCACAATGGTTTACGATCTTTCCGTACGCTGCTAGGTTAGTTATATTATCTATAAGTCGTTGACCATTAATGTCTATAATTAACTTATGATAATCTAAAAAATCTACTCCTAGTATTGGTTGCTTAACATCACATATGACAAATGTCCACTTGAAAGGTCTTCTTAACTTTAAATCTAGTGTGATTGATTTGGTTCCGTATGTTTTTATCTCGGACCCATTAGCTGCGAATAGCTTATAGTTACAGTCAGGATTTAATTCAGATTTATTTTTAACTGCACATTTAGGTAGAACAGATATACATGCTCCTGAATCTATTAGAAACTTAAGGCGAGAATTTTTGTCACTTACAATTAGGCGGTGATCCTTAACTGCACAGCTCCCCGCCACCTGCTGCAGTTCTCCTAGTTTTCCGACTGTGTAGATGGTTTCTTGACCTTCCAGTTGCAGGGTGCGATGCATTTTCGTGCTCTTCCTCTGAACCTGAGGTGGTACGTGCACAGCCATTTGGGACTATCGGGTGTTATGCGTGGTCTTGAGCTGGAACGTGATCTTGGCAGATTCCTGTGTGTGCTCGTTGATCGTCCTCTGCGGTTCTCCATTTCGTTTATTTTCAGGTTAATCTTGGCTATCTCTGCCATTATTGTCGCTATATCATATCCTGTTGTCTGTTCCTGACGGCTTCGAGTTACTTCGCTGACTTGCGCGGGTTGGTAAGTATCCATTATCTTATCAGCTATCATTGCTAATTCTTCTAGGTTCTTCGCGGATGTGACGGTAAGTACGGCGCGAACTGACGACGGTAAGTGTCCTTGCCATAGTATACTAAGTGTGTCATCTTCTATTTTACCTCTAGATAGTTCCTTCATGCGGCGCAAAAGTTGACTGGGTTTCTGGTCTCCTAGTTCTACTTCTGACACTAATTTTTGTACTTGTCTCGTTTCTGATTCTTCATAAATTTGTAGTAATCGGTCTTTTAGCGCTTCGTATTTATTGTTTTCTGGAGGCTTTGCTACGATGTCTGCAACTTGCTGGATGGCTTCTTTCGTGAGTTTTGATACGGCCATGAAATATTTGTTTGTGTCCGATGTCTTTTGTGGTGTCAAAACGGCTTCCACTTGGATAAACCACAGCCTCGGATTGTCTGTCCAAAATTCCGGTATTCTGCTCGAAACTGATACGGTCGAAACAGTTGAGAAATCTGTCGCAGGTTCTTCTTTTTTTTGTGGTGCAGTCATTTTCGTTAACTAGCGCGACGTGTGGTGTGCGATAATTGTAGCGCGTTATCTTTAGGTACGCGTCGTGTCGAGCGTCGAGGGTCACCAATGTAATATGTGTGTAGCGTGTAAGGTTTCGTGTACGGGATAACACAAGTGAAACGCTCGAGAGTCAATTACCAACTGTATTCATAGTTCTACATTGTGGCACTTTGCTTATGCAGCTATGTGTTCCCACAGTTGTTTCTAAACGCTGATCTTACGAAATGCATGTCGGAACTTTTATAACGATGGTAGATATTCTGTGAAAATGCATAATTTGCTACGATTTAGTTGAATTGAATTTGTTGATGAGTTTATTAATGAATTTGTTGATGAAGTCAATTTCGTAAACTCATTTGTTGATCCGTGATTGTTCAAGTATTGATATGTAATCAATGCCTACAATCGTTTCGTAAAAGTCTATCCGAGTCACTCTTGTTACCGGCTACCGACATATACGTCTACCAAGTTCACCTCATAATTTATTATGTACTATATGTACAAAACGAAGACAACTTACAAAATGCCACAGTCCTCAATGCAAAAGTCAATAGGCATAAAACTAGGCAAGCGTGCCCCATGGAAATAAATCCATTTCTGCCGACTATTACGCGGTTAAACTCTTACCATGAACACTGAAGTGCTCGAGACGTCTGGAACTGTTAAAAGTTAAATAAACTGCGAATTTATTTGTTAAAGGGTTTAATATTAGGTTTTGCGATGGCGTTGTTAGCTGCAGTTTTTGTTTTTTGTGCTTACTGGGAGGATTTTTTTGAAAAATTGCTATTGTGTCTGTAGCAAGCACTTATTTTCGCTAATGACTTTATGGCTCATGTAGGATAGGCTGACATGGAGACGGGTTTGTCTATGACTTTTGCTGTTTAAGTCCCGTACAACTAAATCGTTCCATACCATTCTACAAATGGCATATTAAGTGCCCTGTGCACCTCTATTCAATTATCTATAGCCAACAATTTAGAGTCATCGAGATTTCACTCAGTCTGGGTCAATACTCTTTAATTTTAAATACATAATTGTATTCAGAGCCATATAAACCCAACAACCGTTCCAGTATAATTCATTCCTTTACTCATTGAAGTGGAAAGAACTAGCGGGGGTCAGTAAGGTGGCATGAAGCGTGAATGAAAGAGGGCTGTGTAGGATGTAAAGGATCTGTCGGGCTCGGAACTGGGGATTACGCACGATGACGGTTGTTTCCCTTCGAATGCTATGCGGGCAGCTAGGCTATGTGTTTTGGATGGATGGACTTGTTTGTTCAGTCAGTGATTTACTTTTGTGTTTCGCAATCTTTTACTGGTCTTACTCCATCTGTATAGGTACTTAACTAAACGTAAACTATCTTGATGTCTTTTTATTTTAAAAATATCGTGTAGAAGACATACAAAGATTAATAAACTAGTGCGCGTCACCA
Organism: Leucania comma; assembly: GCA_958295575.1. Taxonomy (NCBI): domain Eukaryota; kingdom Metazoa; phylum Arthropoda; class Insecta; order Lepidoptera; family Noctuidae; genus Leucania; species Leucania comma. The sequence goes on along the minus strand of OY282480.1, from coordinate 9,623,699 downwards.
TCAACGATTGCATCACTGGCCACCATCAGGTGAGATTCAAGTTCGCAGTCAAGCACTAGTTTATATCATTAAGAAAATATAGCTACTGACAGGGGCTGTAGAAAAATAGAAAATTATTCTCAGGAAACATACTCTCAGGATAAAAAGTTTTCTACGTGCTATTCCAAGACATGGTCTTCCCGCGTGTCGAAGTTTTTCACCCAAATCCGTTTACCCGTTCAAACGTGAAGAAGTAACTCCGAAGAGACGAGAAGAACGACATGAAGAAGAAGAAGAAGTAACCAGTCGAGAAGTAACGTTTTTTCTTTCTTTCACATACATAAATTTTCACCTCTATAGGTAATATCTACTAGTGTGATTTTGTAAAAACGAATATTTTACCATATTTTTTTTTCCAACTTATTACGTAAAACTTCGTTAAGGACTTACTTCGGAGTTACTTGTTAAATTCAACTAAATTATTTATGAAACAGTTCTTCTTTTGGAATCGATGGTTTACTTTTCCTTCATAGTTTTTGGGCTCAGTAGGTTGCCACGTTCATAGTGGCGTCAGTGGTGTCTTTTAGGTCCTCAACAGAGCAGATATAGGGACATTACGGACACTTTGGACACTCTAATAAGAGGGCCTTCGTTTGGTCAGGAGGTCCACACTCGCACTGGGTGTCGGAGGGGTCTATATTCCCTATTTTGCCAGGTTGTGTTGGCAACAGTAATTGACTCACTCCTGTACGATGATGCTTTGTTCCTGGAGATACTGTATGGTTGATTATGAATTGTTACATTTGATCTAAGTAATTTCTTATTAGATGTAAGTTAATCATTCAGAGTTAGATGCAGCTTTTTTTTTGCTGAAAAATCATCAAATAATTTCTTCAGCTCTGGGTGGGGCGAGAGGGCGTGTCAGATTTTTACTGACTAAGGCACTGCTCATTAGAGCCACCCGGAGGCGAGGCGGTGCGGAGTGGGCACCAGGTGGTTCTAATGAGCTGTGACCTTTAAACCCACCTGTTTTTTCAGTGGCCGGTTGGTTACGTTCCTGGGCCGCTGTAGAGTTGTATAATCCAAAGTGCTTTAAGTCGTCAATCAGGTCTATGGAGTGCAGTAAATTTTCTTTTATTTAACTAAGATTTTCTTTATGTTTTTAAGATATATATTATTAATATTTATAAGACAGCCAGTGCCATTACTTTATGCAACTTACACATTGTTCTCTTTCGTAAAGTTTATAATTTAAATGCCATACATAACTTTCGTTTACTTCGTATTTCTATCGTACATTCAAAGGGATATCATATTGCATATCGCGCAGCGCCTCAATGGCTAATAAATTCGAATCGCCCGTGGCGCCCCCGCGTGTGATATTTATGCATGATAATAATTAATGAACTTATGCACAGAACTTGGTTCAACTTCCCTTCTTACTTACTTGTGAAGTTGTCGTATGCTGTCTTTACTAAGAACATTAGATTAGTTTTTATTAAGAAGGATGTATTTCGAATTTGATACAGGTGAATTGAAGGAAACCATGATTTAAAAAAAAAGAAAATAATATAATATAATTGCACCTTGGTTCCTTGGTGTATTTTTTTGTATTCGCCTTCTTTTATTGCAGATACCACTCTGATATGAAGTAAATATAAACATCCATCATTTATTTTACATTTTTCTTTTGTCTCTGCATAGTTTGTATATTAGGCCCGTGTCAAATTTAGAATATATGTATATATTTTTTTAATTTATATAAACTAGTGCTTAACTGCGATCCCGCCTGATGGTAAACAGTGATGCAATCGTTGATGGTGAGGCACACTACTTTATTGAGAGCCTATTCACTCTAGCCTTGAAGGTGCCTAAATTGTAATCAGACGGGAAGACCGCAGCAGGAAAACTGTTCCAGTCTTTCCTTTTAATACAGTCACTTTGATGTCCATTAGAATGCATGTGTAAATCTATCGAGTCAACCTTCTCGGCAAACTTTGCTGATGCATTCTCAGTTACATTTTACTGAGATCGACCGATTCCACATTTTGATCCAGTTGTGTAGATTCTTGAGATACATAACTACACAAATTTTACATCGCATTGTTCACTAGGAATCATTAAGCAAATAATTAAAACGGCCATTGAACTCTACTCAAAAATCTCTCGCCAAAATTCTATAATTTTTGATACATTTGCACAATTGTACAAGCCAGTACCAGTGACTTAATAGTCTACTGGCTTCTGCCAATGACTTTGTCCGCGTGAATGTTGGATATTAAGGATCTATTACACCACTCGATATTCAGAACGGTTTTGTCGACGTCGCGTACTGTAATAAGGGTCAGACTGTCTTACTCGGAAGTAAACTTTAAGACAGTCTGTGTAACTTGTGCGGAATATCGAGTGGTGTAATAGACGCTTTAGCTTATATCCATCCTTAAAGTTCAAGGTTCCTCCATACCAAATTTAATCGAAATCGTTTAGGTTGTTTAAATATGAAAGCATAACTGACAGACAGACAGAGTTACTTACTTTATAATATTAAGTATGGATAAGTAGCTTTTAAGTGTTGATTATTCCTGTAGTTATAACCTTTCTATCGGTACAGCTTCTCTTTATATAACTAATAACCCATGAAACGATTCGATAATAATGCCATAAAAAGCTTAGTAAGTTTATAAATGCTAATTTTTAAGATACTCCAGTGTATTTTATGTATTAGATGTGTATCTTAATCTTCTACCATAAATTGTGAACTGTGGGAGACTACTTGTATCGAATGTACATTCTGTTCTCGAGCTACCGAATAAATTATCTGTCATATTTATTTACTATTAATATTTTTATATTATCTAAACTAGCTAGCTAGCTTGTGCCAGTGGCTTCGTCCAAACGTCCACATGAAAGTTGGCCTCTCTGTTTAAACTTTAGATACCCGATTCATCCATTTAGGGGGTGATTTCATTTGTTTTGAAAACCCTTCTCTTAGTGCGCCTACGTCATAAGAGCCTAATAAATCTAATTGTTTCGGCTGTGCATTGATATGTCAGTTAGTCAGTTTCTCCCTTTATGTAAATACTTATCTCCCGCTCTAGGGTGGAGCAAGAGGAATTGTCAGATTTTACTGACTAAAACTCACCTGCGTTACTTCCGTTACTCTTACCGTTCTAAAGCCTTGGTAACTCTATCGAAGAATTCTGTAGCCTAAGTTTACCTACTTATTAGGTACATTCTAGCAATGCTTGAGGGGTCGAACTGTGGTGTACGATTTCATATTACAATCATTTGTATAGTGCTTGATTAACATCTGCTTTAGTTACGCAGATGTCTTAATATTAAGACCGGTACTGACGTAATGCTTTACGCTCCGGAAATTACTTATGAGGCCTGTTATATCATGGTTAATTGGTCCTTTTTAATCGCTGATGTCTTGTAAGATTCTCTGAAAGTCTTTTAGGATACATTGGTACACAACATCATTGTTTGTGCCAAAAGACGTCCACTGTTGGATACAGGCCTCCCCCAAGTATCAACAACGATCTGTCTTGTGCGTCTCGCAACCATCGGATTCCCGCGACCGTCACCAGGACACCGGTTCTTCTAGTGGGAGACATCCCCCATCAACCATCTGTTCTGAGCTCAATATGCCCTGCTCACTGCCAATAATTTTAGCGATTCTTCGGTTTTTAAATGGATTACCTTGGTTCTACTGCGGATAAAGTCATTCCTGGTATCTGCACTCTGTAACGATTTCCAATTACGTTTTCGAATACAGAATACCACAGGAAAAACCGCTTATATTGTCTTTATTAAAGTTTTTGTGCCCCCGCTGTCATTCCGCTACTTATATGACATTTACGACACATGTCATACGTAATTGCTGAGGCACTGCCGAATCCCCCCGGGGTCCTTACGAAAATATCCACCAAGCGATTATGACCTCTGTGGGTGGTATAAAGAACCCTATAGGTAAAAATAATATTGTTTGTATGTGCCTATAGCGGTACAACTGCAAACCTGACTCTCATAAGATCCTGTTTGGCGCCTGCATTGTGGTCTGAAGATGAAACAAGTTTTGAATAAGAATGTTATGGTGTGCCGTGTGATTATTCTTTTGTTCTGATATATGTGCATAGATATTGAAGAGATGTTTATAGTTGTCTAACTATAATTGTTGTGTATTATTAAATTAAACTGTGAAATATTGAGTGAAGTTCAGTGACTGTTTTAAATATTTGCAAAGTGGATATTATGATGTAATTATTGGTGTAGTTTCGTATCTCAATTGTCTATATCACTAGAAATATGTAAAATTATTGAAACATTTATGATTTCGGTGAAACGGAACTAAGAATTTAATTCTGCTATGGAATAAATTTGACTTGATATATTTGCTGCCAAATTCAGCAAAATCATTAGAATGTGTTCTTCCACATTCAAATGGAAGCCAGAGATGACTTTATTCTGCATCTTTTAAAAACTAAATCCTTTTTTAAACTTTACACCGTCTATTTTTCTGTGTATTTTTAAATAGCGTATTGTGTGTCCCACTGCTGGGCAAAAGCCTCTCCTTTTTATTCCTCTGTCTAGTGCGATCTCTTTGCCTTGTGAACATGATCAATCGAACTTCAAAACGAATTCGAAACGGGGCGATTGCTACTTGTCTTTGGCACCCAGTTAGTCACTCCACCTTAGCCGCGAAACTGTCCTAAGTAGACGTTATTTTTAGGATTTGCGAAATCAGCATACAGAAATTGCGAATCTGTAACTGAATCGATTCCTATAATACACCACGTTATATTTTTTCCCAAAAAAAAAAAAAATTAAAAATATCATAAGTTGGACATTACCGACACTAAGCACAATACAAGTCGCGGAAGGTCGAAGGTCGCCAGGGCACAGCTGGATGCGGAAGCATAACAACCCCTCAGTGGCCCGAATGGTCCGATGACCATGTGTTTATGTGTTTTAGACAACCAGTAACATAAAAAGCTTATAACTTTGTGATGTTTCATGATACAGTTATGAAATTTTGTACATAGATTCTTTGCATGTTATATATTTTTCATCCATTGTATATACTAAAAATAATGTTGTATAAAGACTGTGAAATAAGTACTTATGTATAAAGGTCATTATTAACATGTGTGCGAAATTGGGTTTATTTTGCCATTCATATGTCACGCAAAATGTGTCTTTGGTATTGTTCGGATTTCCTTACTATTGTGTTAATGGTTTAGAAGATTTATATCAGTCCTGTTATTGTGGGGAGGGTGACTTGATATAATTCTTACAATCAATTTTATTAAGTGAAGAAGGGACATGACTGAGAGGCGTATTAACTGATAATATTGACCAGAGGCGAAAATAGAGCTTTCGGATTAGAGGAAATTAGAGCTTTCAGAAAAATATAGCTAAGAACGAATGAAGGTGTCGAAATTAGATGTCACACTAACATTATTAAGGCGAAATTTGTATGTATGTGTGTGTTAAAAGTGCTCATGATAAGGCGATATCTGTAATAAAGATTAGGCAATACTAGCTGTTGCCAGTGTCTTCATCCACGTAGAAGTAGAAAGTTATCCTTTGGGGATATACTCGCGGCATAAAAATTATTCTATGAGTTATTTCAGGATATGCCGTAAATTAAAACTTTCGCCATAATAATACTAGCGTCATTCTTTGTAAGTTATTGTAATTATCAAAGAAAAGCAAAATTATAAGATTTTTTACTTTTTACCCGTCGATACCTTGGAATAATTTTCTGTTTCACGCAGACCATGCTAGGAAACAGAAGCTAGTATTTTTATTTTATCAACATAGTCAAACGCGGGTTGTTCTTTTTAAGAGGTCCTTTCTCACTTGTCTATTGTCAACGTGAGCATGGTTTAATCAAACGCACGTGTTTTGTTTTATCCAGCGCAATGTTTGATAAAGAGACAACGCAAAAAAAAGATGTGTAATAACGTCATAATCACGTAAGAGCGGTTGTATGAATATGTGTCTCGGGTTAGTCGCTCTTAAGAAGACTTGATTGAAATATCATCTATCAAATAGTTTTAGTCAGCTTGTACACTTCGTATTCAATTGACTTCAATTAAGAATTAGTTTCTCGATATTCGACTTAGGACTTAAAGCAAGTGTGAAGCTAGCTTGTGTTCATAAATTCTATGAATTTCTTTTGCTATTTACTTGTAAAGACATTTTTTTTACAAGCTTTTAGATATTTTTTTTTAAATTTAGTTTTTGAAACAGTGGCCATAGAAAATACTGAGTACAACAAGAAATTTCATCGTGTTTAAGCTTTTTGAAATCGACGCCCCCGGGGACTAAGTCGGCAATTGCCAAAATTTGATTTCCGATTATCAACTTATTGTCCGGGCAATAGAGTCGGTAATCGAAAAACCAATTTTTGCGATTACCAACTTAATGCCCGGGGATGCCAATTAATGGTCTTGATGATACACGCGGTATCATCACTCACAAAGCACTGATGACTTCACCCATGCAATACCTTACTAATGTACTGTACTGTGTGTTAAATAAGTTAATTGTTGGGGTTGACCCTAATCATCATCATCATCATTTCAGCACAAAGACTGTTGGACATACGCCTCCCCCAAATATAGGTACACCCTATTCCTTTAATCCTAGCTTCCTTAAATAGCTAGCTATTACTATATATATATTGACTAGCTATTACTATATATATATATTGACTGGCCTGTTGGTCTAGTGGTTAGTGGCCCTGACTGCTATGCCGGAGGTCGTGGGTTCGATTCCCACCCAGGACAAATGTTTGTGTGATGAGCACGATCATTTGTTCTGTGTCTGGGTGTTATTTATCTAATATATGTATGTATTTAGAAATATATAAGTATGTTTATCAGCTGTCTGGTACCCATAACACAAGCTCTGCTTAGCTTGGGACTAGACGGTGCTGTGTGATAGTTGTGGAGTATATTATAGCTAATAGCTAAAAAAAGATATAAATTAATAGTTAAACAGCTAGCTAATAGGTACCAGCTTCCTTTAATCTATACTTATATCTACTTTTAATTTATAATTCACTGCCTTCTCACGCAAATTCTTTGGATTTCTTGGTGGACATCTATATAATAAGATAAATAAGGAGCTAACAGTTTACCCTCTTACAAAAGCTAATTGTAAGAGGGTTATTACTGCCTGGCTTAAGACCCTCAACTACGATGACACTGAAAATCTGCTTATTGTACCATCCTAACCAACTGCGTATGCTGTCACCTCCTTCACCCCGCACACACGCACTCACACACACACTCACTCTCTCCTACACACACTCACACTGACACATACAACCTCCGGCACACTCACACTCACACTCGCGCTCACATACTCACGCACACATACTCACGCACACATACTCAATTACTCACCAATTTAATTTAGTTCCTCTCACCCACTTTGTACCCCCATAGCAGTAACAATCTCACTGCACCACCTTGTACCCCCATAACAGCAACAATCTCACTGCACCTAGCTTAATCCCTCTTAATTATTACTTTGCACTGATGTTGTATACAGCTGCCACCTATTGTCCGGAGTCTGGAGAGGCTGGTAATCTGTCATACAGGTCTCCTAGTACAGAAACCAGTCTCTCACATAGATCACAACAATTATCGCTAATGTTTTGTTTGTTTTCTATATTGTTTGTAAAATTCTATGTGAGAGAAGAACAATAAACTTATTATTATTATTATTATTATTATTATTATTACTTATATTAAACAAATATTATAAAGACCAATGTTTGTATGTTTGTTAGTTCTTCACGAACGGCTGAACGGACTTCAAAGAATCTTGATTCACGGGTACACCATGTCCTGGAATAGTACAGATGCTTTTTATCCCAAGAGTGCGTTTCCTTGGGATAAATGATTGCTACTATATTTTACGTGGCTAAATTGGCTCATGGCAGCTAGTGAAATAATAAAGTGAAAGAGGTTTTTCGTTTGCTTAGATGCGCTAATCTCTGGCCACAATCTTTTTTTAGTATATGTGAAACCCGAAACACGACTAGTATTTTTATGTAAAGAATCCATGTACAAAATTCTATAACTGTATCATGAAAAATAACAAAGTTATAAGCTTGTGATGGTACCTGGTTGTCCGCTAAAATACATGGTCACCGGGCCATCTAGGCGACTGAGGGATTGTTTTGCTCCCGCACCCAGCTGTGCGCTGGTTCCTAACCTGCCATGACCTGTGTTGTAGTTAGCGTTGGTGGGGTCCAACTTGTGACCTGCTTTAAATATTTTTGAGAAAAATATAACATACTGTAAAAATTATTGGAATCGATTCAGTTACTGATTCTCAACAAACTATATTCAGATTTCACATATGTATACTAAAAATAATGTTGTATTTGGGATAGCAAAATTCATGACAAATATTATAGGCTATATAACATCACGTGACGACGCATGGGTGCATGGAGCAGTGTTAAAGGCTGGCCGCGGGGCCAGCTAATTCAAGATATGTAAGAAAGTTATGAATGTTTCACATTAAACCCATCGCATATTACAAGTTCAGCAGACAGCGTTATATCCAACGATTGATGCGTGTCATTTGGCGTGCCACTTGCTTGCTTATATCCAGCCTTATGACGTCACATTATGAATGTACGGGAAGATGATTCATAGGTGCTTACTTTCATGCTAAGAGATTTTTTCATGTCTTCGTAAGCTTTCTTTTGTTGGGATTGGGGATTAATTAAAGAGGGAGTGTTTCAATTCAGAGGAATGTAAGTATAGGTTAGTGACAGTGGCGTAGTAATGTGACTAATGGCCCTGGGCCATTAGTATCTGAAACCCCTTTTTAAGGTTTTTTTTTTTTTTTTTTTTTACGGTAGGTAAAATCATCCAATGACAAATCCCGCCCTTGGGCGGAGCGGGAAATAGTGTCAGACTTTTACTGACTAAAATCCTACCCTGTTTCTTCCCTGCCTTGGTTCCAGGGCCCTGGTATGCATTTTCATACCTTCCCAGAGCCCCAGACTAGGCCTCGACCCTACTGGGCCCCTACGGTTTGCTGACAACTCCTTGAGGCGCACGGGAACAGTGCGCGCCGTAAACGACTTGGGCTCGGTCCGGTCTGTTACCGGACAAACGGACAGCGAGCTACCCATTGCCCGCCGTCCGCAAGCCCGCGTCTACGGTGGCCGGAAATTTGGATCGGAGTTACGGCGGCGGCTGCGGCGTGAGCGCCGTTGCCTGATACGGTCAGCCTCCTCCTTTGCTAGCATTACTGCTTCGCAGAAGGAGGCGACCGCCTGCCACTCCTCCTCGCTCCGGAGCATGGATTGAACCAAGCCCCGGCGCGAGAGATCGCCTCCGATTGCCCCCACGAGGACACGGCGATGCTCTTCCCAAGCGGGGCACACCTCTACCGTGTGCTCCACCGTGTCCACCGGGCGTTCCGCACAGTGACGACACCCGGGCGTCACCTCCGCACGGATCTTGTACAGGTACCGCCCGAACTTGCCATGTTCGGTTAGTACCTGCGCCATGCGGAAGGTTATGACGCCGTGAGGCCTTTCCAGCCACGCCTCAAAGAGGGGCCTTACCGCCTCAATCGTGGCGTGCCCAGCACAGGGTTGCGACAGTCGTTCTCGCCATTTCACCATGAGATCTCGCCGGAACTCTGTCCGCCAAGCCGCGACTTGTCGCGGCAGCGGGGATTCGCCCCGGCGTTGCATCTCCACGCGCAGATCGTGCATGCGTGCAAGGACTGTTGCCTCCAGATCCCATGGTGGCAGGCCAGCAAGGAGGCTCGCCGCTTCGCGGGATACCGTGCGGTATCCCCGGATCATCCGTATGGCCATGACCCTCTGGCAGGCGTTCAGCAGGGCCGCCGGTCGCCTTCGCAGCGTCGGCGCCCACACAGGCGCCCCGTAAAGGGCCATGGACCGAACGATGCCAGCGTAGAGCCTCCGGCAGGAGGCGTCTGGACCCCCCAGGTTCGGCAGGAGCCGCTTGAGTGCAGCCGAAGTCCGATTAAGTTGGGGAGCCAAACGTCGGAAGTGCGCCTCGAAGTTCCACCGGCTGTCGAGGACGAGTCCCAGGTACTTCATCGTCGACCCGACGCCGATGTGAACTCCTCCTACCGTTAATTGGGAACCCGGTGGTGGCGCGTACCGAGGGCCGTGAAAGCACATGGCCTCGGACTTGTGCAATGCCACCTCGAGTCCCAACTGCTGGATCCTCTCCACGACTGTCGCAACCCCGCGCGTCGCTAGTTCGACCGCCGCCTGGTACGACCGTCCCCGCGCCAGGACCAGCGTGTCGTCCGCGTAGCAGACCACGCTGACCCCGTCGGGGAGGTCGGCGCGCAGCACGTAGTCGTACCCGATGTTCCACAAGGGCGGCCCTAGTACCGATCCCTGTGGGACACCGCACGACATCTCTCGCCGATTCAATTCTCCCTGATGAAAACCCCTTTTTTTTTAAGGTGGAAATTCATCAAATCACGTCTCCTGTTCTAGGTTGAGTAGAAGACAGTGTCAAACTTTTACTGACAAAAACTAGTAAGCATGATTAGTGTTGCAAATTATTTTATTTAGATTTTGCGATGAAAGAATTTTTCGCTTTATATCGAAAACATGGGCGAAACGAGGAGTTCCTGTGTTTAGTCAGTTTTGTATCTGATTCTATTCCCATTTTTTTAACATAAAAAAGTGTATAGAATCCTTCATCTATCAAGTAATGATGTCTATCAAAGTGTTCGCACTGACCTACTCAGTTCCTGAGGCGCATCAGGAAAAATATCGGACAGAAAAGAAATGAGACTACCGACTTTTTCCTTTTATTAAACGGTATTCCATAGCAGCCAGCCGCCATGTGCCAAACATCTGCGCCAACCGATTTTTTACCAACTCCAACTTTTGACCCCACTTCGCTACGATCATTCATGTGGGAATAGCATTTTTCACGAAGCAATTTATAACTCATTCATTTACCCATACGGTTTCTTTTTGCTTGTTCCTCGTTTCAAGTGGGTGTTATTCTTGTTACAGTTTTTAATTGCTTTGAATTATTAACGAAATTAAATTGTACATTCCGAAAATAAAGTTCTGAGTTGAGTTCATAAACTCGGCTTATGACTTTAGTCGTAAAGTATGTTTTATATTGATGCATTTGTCATCTAAGATGAATTGGATTGCTACATAAGCTTTACGACTTAGAAACACAGCACTAAAACGCGAATAAAAATGAACTTTTAATATCTAAGATATTTACTTGCATGTCTATGAAGGCTAAGGAAAGTCGTCCAATAAAGTTATGGCATCGACTTTTGTTTATAATTAATTACAATTCGTGATTGAAATGATTTAAAGACGTAAAGGAATGCTTACAAAAATATTCTTAAATATTCCGTAAAATTACTGGAAAAATACGTAATTGGATAAAAAGACTTTTATTATGGTGTAAGTTTAATTACTCTAAACTTTAATTGAAAAGTGGTGTAAAAAAAGTACATTACACAAAAACATAAATAAATATATACACTAAAGGCTAACTAAAGTATTTTATCTCTGGTACGGCCTTATTACGAAAGCTATTATCAAGTCGATTTGGCGACGTATTCTCTTTTATTGCGTAACACGAAACGCTAATGTTTCTTGTTCACAAATATGGCGACAGATGTCAGTGACACGTCGCTGTCATTTCCGATTTTTTTCCCACGAACGAAGTGCTCTACTATCCAAGTTTGTTTAGTTAAAAAAATATTCTATTCATCTGCACTGCCTTGTTATGTATTTTTTTGTTAGCTGAGATAAACAATCATCTTTTCTCCTCTTTGTACATAAATATCAACTGTGGAACCCTTGGGTGTTATGTATACAGATTCATTATTTCATTTTGCGCAGAATCGCAAGCTTGACAAATTAAGGTCATTGCCTTGAGGTGGGAAGCGTCGAAAAAGTTCAGGAATCGTTTTAGAACCGTCCCTTTTATAATTTGAATGTCGTGTTTCGGCGCTTTAACGCTTTAGCCTCAATTCTAAAAATATGGCCTAGATAATTTTAGAAGTTCACGAAAAAGTTTTTCATAAACAAGTTTGAGAACTCGCGGAAAGGTTTCCGAACGGAATCGGTAATTAGGTACATAAGTTCAGTCCAACTTTTGTTTGCTCTCACGGGGGAAATTTTACAACTTTTATCGAGTAGTTTACCAATTACTCCGGCTCTTATTTAGTTTTTCCAATATTTTCAGAATATTTTGTTCAAAGTTTTCGTCATATTTATTGGGGGCGTACCGGATTATCGATCGTTAAGTCGAAATATAATATTGTTAGGTCGAGAATTGGCTTTAAATGCCTATGAATTTTGATCGTACCCTTTAACCTTATTACCGAATATCGTTGTCCTCGGTCGGCCGGGGTTCACAAATTGGTTCACAATTGAACAAGATCCACAAACAGAATCTCGTGGACTCGTCACCAGGCAATGGGACGATATAATAGAGGTTTGCACGTTTGCTTGCACTGTTTGTCTCACTCTAATTACTTGAGAGCAGATCTTAATTACGGGCATCCGGGCCGTTTGATTGGCTCCCGCATTGTTTGTGTTCTCTGCTAACAGGACAATTGCAACTGCACTTGGTGGCTGAAGTCACGGGGTTAATAATACCTACCTACCCTGGCAGTCGGCAGCGGACGGCTCGGCTAGGCCGTTGAACTGAACACGTGGCTGTTGAACTCAGTACAGCGTTGTTTTGAGAGGGTTACACAAAAAGTAATTTGGTTTTGTTTCACCTTTCTGTCAATTAAATGGAGCAGAATGTTTTCCGTTTTCTAGATAAGAGGCCAGAGTCCCAGTAGTGGGAATATTGTAAGGCTTTTTATGGTATGGTGTAAATGTTTTTAGTGGTTAATTTGTAGTCAAGAATTCAAAGATAAGTAACTAATCCATTATATATTTTTTTGTTGTTTTAAAAAAAATAATCAATTGCTGATTTGACAGTTTCACTGCGATAGATTATAATCTACCGGAACAATCTTTGGACAATTTACAATCTCACGAGATAGATTATAATTGAACAGTATTTGCAGTTTTATGGTGACATAATGTTAATCATATAGAAATACTAGCTTCTGTCAACGGCTTCGCCTGCGTGAAAGAAGCTTTATGGTAGGTAAAATCATCCAATGTCAAATCCCGCCCCTGGGCAGGGTGGGAGATAGTGTCAGACTCTTACTGACTAAAAACCTGCCCTTTTCCTTCATTGCACTCGTTCTAGGGCCCCCCCGGGGTTCACTTTCGCATAACCCTTGACTCTCCCTTAGGGGGGAGTTTCGTAAAATTCGTTCTTAGCAGATGTCTACACACTATAAGGAACCTACCTGCCAAATTTTAAGTTTGTAAATGTTTTGGGTTCTGAGTTTTCGTGACTACCCAGTGAATGGTATTTCGCTTTTATACATATAGATAGATACATAGATATAGACGTGTTGCACACAGCATTAAGTCTTTATGTTTCAATAAATGTCATATAAGTATAAAAGAGGTTATGGCACTGCATAAAATGGTTGTGTAGAGAAAGTGCGGGTTGGTTTCTAATTTCACCCGTTATCCGCCATCGACTACCATTCGACTTATTGCACTTGAGAGTCGAGCGTTGAGCCTAATAGCCCCCCTATTACACTACCATTACGACTAACCAAGCTATTATTGAGTATTTTTTTAGTATTAGGATTGTAAACTGAATTCTTCTACTTTTCGTGCTAAACTATCAAAATATACGAGTATATATATAAATCAAAATTTAACGGAGTAAATACTTTTAGATAGATTTATCTAAAAGTATATACACCGTTAAATTTTGATCGTTTTAATACCGTGGAGGGTCGGTTCGGTACATAAAACACTATAGATTTGTAAAGAAAAATTAAAAAATAAAGTACTTTTTAAAACTCGAATTAATTAACGCATGTACGAAATTAATTTCTTTAAGTAAACGTCAACTGGGCGAGTTCAATGACCTGTAGGTAGTTAGTACTCAACGACCGACAATTACCTACAAGGTCATTGATTCGTTTACTTAAAGAAATTAATTTCGTACATGCGTATATTAATAGGAATTTTAGAAAAACGGTAAGTACATTAATTTTTTATTTTATCTTTACAAATCGATAGTGTTTCGGTACATGAAACACTATCGATTTGTAAAGATAAAATTGTAAAGATTTGTAAAGATCGACCGTCCTCAGGATTAGAACGATCAAAATTTAACGGTGTGCAAAAGGAGACACAAATGGCCTGATAAAACAACGCACGACTGAAACTGCGAGAAATTTTGTATAACGTTTCCTTTTATGACATACTCGTAGGTGAGGACTAAGAAAGGACTTTTGCAAATCTGGCCTCGTATGGTGGATAAAACGGAGGTCAAAAGTTTTTAAGGAGAAACCTACATTCACACAAGCGACGCCGATGGCAGAAGCTAGTTGTGTATAAACTTATAATGTTTTTTTTTTCTGACCAGTGGTGCTATTCTCTAGGAAAACGCAGCGCTGCCGCAACGACGAACATCCAAATAGGATACATTGAATTAACAATCCAATGATTAGGTACATTAGGTTGACAATCCATTGTATCCTATTTGGGTGTTCGTCGTTGAGGCAGTGCTACGTTTTCTTATAGAATAATATAGGCAGCTGGGCAGGTGTCATATATGTTTTTTTTTTGAGGTTGAAATTCATAAAATGGCTCCTCTCACTCTGAGTCGACCGAGAGGGAAAGTTAGGCTTTTTACTGACTAAAGTTTACCTGTGTTTTGTCAGCTGCCCTTTGCGTTCCAGGACCTCGGTAACTTTTTCGAACAATATCGTAATCCTGGTATTCATCTTTGAGGTGCGTGGAATACGATTTGCCGTTGAACCAAGTCAGGTCTTATCGGACGAGGAGCTTAAATGCCTTCATTTGCCATCCGCAAGCCCGTATCCGCCGTCTTCGGCGGAGGTCGGGGAAAAGTGACGTAGGCAGGTCCTGAGTATCAAAACTCGTACGAAAAAAAACTTCCAAATTCAAGTGTAATTCCTAATTCAAAATGTAATAATAGATTTCGTCTGCCAAACTCCTCTGAACTTCTGAATTATAAATCGATTAGTTTCGAATCGATTGTTGCATTTGAGTCTATTAAAAATATCGATAAGTTGAATGCATTTTGTATCGAGCAATGTTTCACTGTTTAGAGAAGTTCGCGTCGTTTTCGTTTTGTTAATTGAATAAAAGCTTTGATAAAAGTTGGATCGAGTTTCTATCTATTTTCAAACTTAGTGATGTTTGTTGTTGAGAATTTTATTGGCTTCTGTTTTTGGTCGTTCCAAGATGAAAGGTTCCATTGGAGGTTGTAACACCAGGTTATAAATCTTTGGACTAACATAATAGTCCAGAGATTTATACAATTGTCTATGATATCTGACAGGGTCTCCTCTCATTTAGGACTGGCATGGTGCCCAAGTCCTGGAAGCTTGCCAGTGTACAACCCGTGCCCAAAAAGGGCAGTCGTGCCGATCCAACCAACTATCGGCCGATTTCGGTAACCTCCATACTCTGCAAGATTATGGAGCGTGTATTGAACTCGCGCCTCATGGCATACCTGGAAGGTAACGATCTCCTCAGTGACCGACAGTACGGGTTTCGCCGCAATCGATCTACTGGGGACCTACTAGTTTATGCCACCCACTTGTGGGGCGAGGCCCTCGAGAGGAATGGGGAAGCGATTGCGGTTTCTCTAGACGTCTCGAAGGCCTTCGACAGGGTATGGCACGCTAGCCTTTTGAGTAAGCTTCCAGCGTACGGCATTTCCCCTGGCCTGATTAGTTGGGTAAAAGACTTCCTGAGTGAACGGTCTCTCCGAGTTGTTGTCGACGGATGCTCATCAGAGGCCATGACGACTAATGCCGGAGTTCCTCAGGGGTCTGTTCTCTCTGCAACTCTCTTCCTCCTGCATATCAACGATCTGCTGATGCCCGGTATCTATGGGTATGCAGATGATAGCACAGTTGTAGACAGATACCTGCCAACTCCTCGGGCTAGTAAAGAGCTAATCCAGTCTGAAAGGGAGGCTATGGTGGAGCGGACGAATGCTTCACTTCAGGCAGTCTCCAAATGGGGCGAAGCCAATCTTGTGGGATTCAACGCCGCCAAAACACAAGCGTGTTTGTTCACCGCCAAAAGGAGCCCGTTCACCTTGGCTCCTGCTTTCCAGAATGTATCCCTGGCGTGCACCGACCGCCTTCAGCTCTTGGGGGTAGAAATTTCCTCAGACCTCAACTTTGGGCGGTTCATTGAGTCCAAAGCCGGGGTAGCTGCTAGGAAACTCGGCGTTCTAGCAAAAGTCCGGCGGTACTTCACACCGGAACAGCTTCTAATCTTATACAAAGCACAAGTCCGTTCGTGTGTGGAGTACTGCAGCCACATATGGGCTGGTGCTGCAAAATGCCACCTAGCGGCTTTGGACTCGGTGGAAAGGCGTGCGAAGAGGCTAATTGGTGATCCAGACTTGGTTAAGTCCAATCTACAAAGCCTCGAGCACAGGCGTAGAGTAGCCAGCCTTTCGGTGTTTTACAGGATGCATTTTGGAGAGTGTGCGCGGGAATTGCATGACTTGATACCGCCATCTCCTTTCTACCATCGAACAACCCGGCGTACGGCGAATATCCACCCTTACGTTGTTGAAACTTCCACGGTCCGGACTAAGCGTTTTGCCTCGTCGTTTATACCGCGTACATCGAGGGACTGGAACAATTTGCCTGCTGCGGTTTTCCCGGCCAATTATAATTTAGGCGTCTTCAAGGCTAGAGTGAATAGGCTCTTAATAAACTAGTGCGCTTTACCATCGACGATTGAATCACTGCTTACCATCAGGTAGGATTGCAGTCAAGTGCTAGTTTATACAATATAAAAAAAAAGCGGTAATTTAAAAAACTAAAAAACCCGACTGCTTTTCTGAGCATTCATGAAAAAGCCCTAAAACAAGAAAATCTGGCAGTCGGGACCCATTCTAGAATTGAGAGCACATACCTATATTACATTGCAGATTACTCCAATCTATTGACTAGACGGCTGACTTTCTAGAATGGGTCCCGACTGCCAGATTTTCTTGTTTTAGGGCTTTTTCATGAATGCTCAGAAAAGCAGTCGGGTTTTTTAGTTTTTTAAATTACCGCTTTTTATTTTTTATTTTTTTTAGTTTTATTTTATTACGATATCACTTTCAAAGTAATTACGAATCTAAAGACACCTCTCAAACTAAAATCCATCGAGCCGTTCAGGTCGCAGAGCGTGCCAAACATTTGAATTTGGCAATACAAATCCGCCATTTTGTTTTTTTTTTATTTTGATATACCCAGTGTCACTCTCCCCGTAAATACGAATCTAACAACACCTCTCAAGCTAAAATCCATCGAGCCGTTCAGGCTGCAGAGCGTGCCAAACAATTATACATACATACATACATACATACTTACATACATACATACATACTGTCGAAAAACATAACCCTCCTTCTGGCGCAGTCGGGTAAAAAAGGGTCAAAATAAAAGAATGGGATTGTATCTGTTGCTATGTAAGCAGCTATTTAATGATTCTGTGATAATAAATGATAAATAAATAAAATACTTAGTGATAATTACTTAGTGACAATAATCAAAAGATGTAGGTAATTATACATTTTTGAAATAATAAACATAAATACTTATTAGTAGGGTTCCTTATGGTGCTTTTGTGTTTTTCATTTTTTTTTGCTGACACAGTAATACTTTGACGATCCATAAAAGTTTTTAAATTTTTCAATCTCTGGTTATTAATTTCTATATAAATAATGATAACAATTTGTCCGATAAATGCGAGACGCACAGGATCGATCGTTACGCTTTTTCTTTATGGTACGTAAAATCTCGCCTTGGGCGGAGCGGGAGATAGTGTCAGACTCTTACTGACTAAAAACCTACCCCGTTCCTTCTTTGCTTTAGTTCCAGGGCCCTGGTATGCATTTTCATACGTCCCCAGAGCCCCAGATTAGGACCGGTCGTTACGGTGACATTTGCAGGATGCCTATGTCCAACAACGGTTGTTTTTTGGCTGAAATGATGATGATGATAATGACAAATAATTAATTTTATACCTTCATTAGGCAATTGTATATTATTATAGTATAGGCTAGGCCCTT
The DNA here is from genome assembly GCA_958295575.1 of Leucania comma. Lineage (NCBI taxonomy): Eukaryota > Metazoa > Arthropoda > Insecta > Lepidoptera > Noctuidae > Leucania > Leucania comma. The sequence continues at coordinate 9,605,502 of OY282480.1, read as the reverse complement.
CATTAAGCAACACAAACACAGTTTATCGCTATTCTCTTCATAGCTGAAAGTCGTGCCCGTAATGGAAAAACATTTGTCTGTAATTTTTGTGGTTTTAAATCAGTTATTAATTTAATGATAAACTTACTCTTGTTATATATCACAGCCGGAACATTTTAACATATATATTATTTCAGATATATTGAAAACAAGATCCAGACTGCAAGATAAACGTCTGCTTCTGAAGTCTAGGTCACAGGTCAATAGCTGCACAACTTTCAAACTGAGATCACTTTGAAAATAGAACTGCTATTTGAAATGGAAAATAAAAGGCATAGAGGAACGTCTTTACTTTATTTTTCTCAGTATTTTACATTTTTTTTTTTTAATTCAATCTTCTTTGAATTTGATGGCATGCGTATTTCAGTTTGCCAGACAGCCATAATAAAATTACCGTACGACTGAAATGAAGGGTATCTAGGTCTGTTATTCAGTAATCTAATAATTGATATCTAAAGAATAAATATGGCGGTTTTTTTTACATATTTTCTATACTTGTACAAGCTGTAATAACTGCCATTTCTATTTAAAAAAAAAAATAGGCAAGAGCTAGTTAAGACAACTTGATCTCCAGTTATTAAAATTTAATAGATTCTACTTTTATACCTTTATTTTTATAGTAACTTACATTTTGTAACATTAATTGCAGTGGCAAAAGAAAATTTACTCATATCTCAACCCTGGTCCCCGAGATACAGGCTCGGCCGTGTTTGGGGACCACCGTATAGACTACACAATGAAGCTTGTCAACAGTTACGATAATTTGATACAAGGCAACTTTTGTAACAATGGTTCAATAAATTTATTATTATTATTATTATTCAAAATTCGCCTTTAGAGTATTTTATTAATTGTTCTAAAGTTTTCGTAATCCCTTTTTTGAGGTGGGTAGTCATCAAAAATCTTTTCTCGCTCAGACTGGAGCGAGAGGACGTGTCAGTCTTTTACTGACTAAAACCCACTTGTGTTCCTTCTGTTGCCTTTTGTGTTCCAAGGCCACGGTTACTCTTTCGAAAAATACCGCAGTCTTTAGCCATAAATCTCAGTATATCTACAGGCTATGTTCATCTGAATGTACATACATTTGTTCCATAGTATAAAGAAAACATAGAGTGTAGCTCACTATCACATATAAAATGCATGATTACCGATACTATCTGATACGTTTCCGTCGCCTCACGTTCGTTCAATACGTGAGACATGCGGCCCTAAATATATTTATATTTTTTTGTTCTGTGTACGAAATGATCAATACTTTTGTCTAGTATATGGCACAATTATGGTAGGTATTGATGGGATCAGGGTTACAGGATTTTCCGAAAGAGTTATCGCGTCCTAGAACGGAATGTGCAACTGAAGTTGAAAAGGCTGTAACTTCAATTATCAGTATCTAGGCCTGGTGACCTTGCGGGAATCCGATGGATGCGAGCCGCATAGGATTGTTCATTGTGGCGACATTTGGACACTATGTCGAACAGTGGACGTCTGAAATGACGATGATGATGAAGATTATGTTAAACTTCACCCCCTGTTCCAGATATATTCGTATACCTCTAACCACACGAGTCTATCTAAAAACATAACCGTATCTTACTTACGGACTCCCAAAACCAACAAAGTAGCTTTATCTTTCATAACATTTCCACAAACAAAAGTATGCTCACGACAGCCAACAAATTAAAAAGTAACAATAAGAACAGCGTACATATTTAATATACACGCGTATACATTTCATTCGAACCCAATATCCCCCAGGATGCCGCAGCACAAAGGCCCTTAGAAACGTTTTTCGTGGAAAAGTGCTGAGTCACCATGAAAAAAATCACAATGGCCCCGGGCCCACAATACATCCCTCCTAGGAAACTGATCATTGCGGTCCCGAAATAACAAATGAATTGAGAAAATCCAGCCATACATTGATATACCAGAGTAATATGATCTCGGTTGTAGCTGCCTGCGAGTGTCCTGTCAATACCGTGATGCATTATGATCGAAATTGTCTAGTGCAGTCATTGGAACTTGCTTGGTTATGTACCGAGTTCAATATGGCGACTTGAATTGGAATTGATTTCTAAGTTCTGGTGCAATAGGTAGAGAGATTCTTATTAAATATGACATAAATTCTTGAAGATTTGAGATGAATAAATCTAATGTACTTATACTTATAATAAACACTTAAAGTTGTGCAAAAATAGTAGTAGATATTTTAGCTACACTACACTGGATCAAAATACAATGTCAAAACGGGTAGCAGCTATTATTTTTTGACAACTTTAATAATTCAAATTCATTTTGTGAACATAGGTGATTACAGGTGTTTTAGTTTTCTAGTATATAAAGTTTTCGTGTCACAGTGTTTTTATAGAACTCCGAAAAGGCTTGACCGATTTCTATATTTCTTTTATGTATTTTTGGTAGGTCTGAGAATAGGATTTTTTACCACCCCTATTTTTTCTATTACAATCAGCTAGTGACATAATCAACCAAAAATATTTGTATTTTTACATTTTCGTTTGTAACAAATGGACTAAAAAACTAATGGACCGCTTTAAAAAGTTCTTGCATTAGCAGAATGCTACTTTAGCTGGTAGAACCTAGTACCTACACTTAAATACAGTAAAATCAGTCTTCAATTCAAGGCATGTGTCAAGACTTCAATTAAAATCGCCCAAAAATAGATTCGTACACAAAATCTAATTTAAAGATTATTTGGAAAACTATTTTCTTTCAACGAAACAGCCGAAATTGTTCAGCTGGGTGAGAGGGGTCCCGTCCAACTGGTCACACTTTTGCTTTCTCTATCGACGCACGAAGGGGTATTCAGAAAATTTAATTTCCGTAGACAGATCGAACAATTTCGTTTCAATGTGGTGTTCACGGGTTGTAATTGGGTCAACCCGACGGACAATGGACTCTGACAATGTTATTATTAGTAAGTAGATTTCTTATTCACTCCTTACATTATTATCCGACGATCCACCCCGCTGGTAAGTTGAAAAAAAAATCGTTTTGTGATCGTGGAAATGAGTTTTCAAATTGAATTTGCAATTCAACAAATCTTATTTTCCGTTTCCATAATATCGGTGTTTCACGGCGATGTTCGTTTAATTGATGGTAAGTATATTTATGGAACCAAAAGCTTGCCAAGATGATAATATTAGAAATGATGATAGACATCCCTATTTTGATATTGTGTAACCAAACAATAGAACGACAACTCTATTCTTAAACAAAATGAAACTGACATCATCGTAATTGTTACTATTGTTAATTATCCTGAAATTTCATTTTCATTGTCAATTATTTGATATTTAAAAACAACCGAGCGATTTTCAAATCGTTCTAAACTTACCGATCACGATCCGACTCTAAATAAATCCTTGTTCGTAGTCAGACAAAACAAGACAATTAATCACGAATACATCTCACTTTTAGCGAGTAATGAATCGAAAAGATTAAGACGCTCGAGCTTCGGGGGAGGAATCTAATCAGCACTCCAATTTACACAAATCGTTCCCACCACTCAAATGTGTGAAGTAAGAATGTCTTCGTTAATCTAAACCAATCGATTATTCTGGCGGGTTAATAAAGACTGGCAGACCTCTCGACCAGTAGACACAGAGGCACACGGTATCCTCACAGTGAAACGAATTATTTACCCTCAATATAAATCTTTGCGCTGTGTTTGTAGTTGGAAAACAAGTCCTTTGAGATTTGTTAGAGCCGTACTAAATTCGATTACAGAGGTGACATGGACGTCAATTTTGGATGGAATGTTGGTCAACCGCAGGACAGGTTTCAAACCTCGTTTCGAATTTCAATTAGGTCAAACCCAAACTGGGGGTATTTTCATAGTGACACTTTGTAGTGTATTATCAAAATTACGTACCTGGTGGTGGTTGAAATGAATGAATGGACATTGGAAACTAAAAAGATAATGAAAAAAAAATTCCTGTGATTTGTGATTTTAGAAACAAATAAGAGGCTTAGGTAATTACAAGCTCTATTAATATTGATATTATCCATCGATAAACAATTTAACACAACCCTATCCGATCAATTCACAGTTTTATAAAGTTTAATGTTGTTAAAGCTGAGTTGAGAGCCAATAAATCGTCGGAGATTAAAGGATTGAATCCGTTACAAGGTTCGCACCAGATTACGGGGCAGACTGAGGTGAACTATCACAGGTTATGTTGGAGTAGTAAGCTTGTGTACGCCTTGTATGGCTTGGCTAATGAATTGTACGGATTCTTCATTTGATATGTCGTGAATTACAATTCGATACTTTATGTTTTGAATTAAGTGTTAAGCTTTTTTTTAAAAAAAAATATTGTGCATATTGTGTAGCATTTGAATTCAAGTCTGGAATAGAAATCATAAAATGCCTTTTGTCACTCTGGGGTGGAGCAAGTATCAGTATTAGTACTGACTAAAACATTGATATTTATTATAAAGGAATATCTTCCTTTATAATATATCAATGTTTTAGTCGTTACGCGCTAACATCGCAATCAGAAAAACTGGACTCGAAACTCACAGTCGCAAAGCTAAAGTCACTGGTAGACAAGGACCGAGATAAGAGCCGGCGCTGTCGTGCGAGCGAAATAGCGTTAGCTGCCAAAGTGTGATCGTCGCGACCGATATGAAATTTCTGGTGTTTTGATTTAATCTAAGGACTATTTGCCATTTATGTTCCTTTATATTCCCTTCACGTGCTAAGGTAACTTTCGGACATTTTCGCAGCCCTAGCTGGATTCCAGCAGCTCAAGCAGAGCTGAGTAGCTTTTGAATTGCCCTAATTGGTTTAGTAACTATTAATATTCTTAGAAAGCTTTATAGGGATTATACTTATTGGGATAATTGTACCTTAATATAAAATGTAGGATGATTATTTTTAAAGACTAGCTAGAAATCTTTGTAGTAGACTAGTGGTATATAAATAAAGAAAAGAGGAAAATTTATTTCTTTTTTTCCACAAAAAACCCATTTTCTCTCATAAACAATCAAGCTCAAATACTCGACGTTATTTCTCAGTTTCCTAGCAATAACCCCTTACAATGTGAAAAGTTAGTCATACAATAGAGTTATTGTGGATCTGGTAAACACAGGGCCGTCGGGCCGGTCTGTAGACGGGCGCTGCACGGTTGGCCGGTTCCCCTCCGGCTCCCCCCCGGTTTGAATGGTGACACACGGTCCAGGGAACGGCACGAGCCCGCGAATCTTTTTGTTGATTTTCTTCCTATTATTATGTTTTGTTAGTTTTTTTTTTTGTGGATTGTCTGGGCCTTCGTTTTGATTGGGTCGGATGAGATATGATCAGTGTGGAGTGGAATGAACAGTTAGAGTGTAGTACGTTAATGTTGGAAGTAAATTGAAAAGTTCAGTCAATGCAGCTTTAACAATTTTGCTGAATACGTTAAAGAATCTCGCTTAGAAAGAGAATACGTAAAATGAGCACAGTCTAGAAAACTTAGTAAATATCGTTTCTTTTACGTAAGCTATTGAGGAAAATTGCGTAAATATGTCAGGCCAATTTCCAGATTGTATTTCTTTTTTTTTATCTTAATAACGTTTGTTTCAAACTTCTATCTCCATATTCTCTTAAAAAGTTACTAAGAAAACAGCCAGAAAAATAACTTTCGTGTTCTCATCAGTCGATTTGCGCCGGCGGCGTATGTAGCAATTTTAAGTTGTGTCTCCCAACCCTTGTTTGGAATAAACGCTGCTTTGGCAAATATCCACAACAGAATGGCGGTTATGCTTTTAAAAAAAAATTTCCAGACTTGCAGGATAGATATAATCGGATCATGAGATTGTGTGTAGGAAAATGAAGGCTTGATCTGCTTACGAAAAAATATATCGTATCTGTTGCCGAGCTTAATTCATAGTAGATAAACTGATCTAAAATAGAAACGATTACTTCAGCGGTGTTTGGCAAAATGGCGCTTGCAGTACACGATATCTTTGGCAAATTGATCGCAGATACAAAGGAGTTCTTTCACGAAACCTTTTTTCGTCGGATGACCTGTCAAGTTCTGCCACACAATGCCGGCTGAGACGCCTGCGAGCCCTTTCAATTGTTCCTCTACTGACGTATTTGAAGCTCAGTAACAAATGGTAGCGATCACCGATACTCCCCCGAAAAGTGAAGAAATAAAAAGAGTTTACGCAAAGTTTAATTTCCGCTACGTTGCCGACTGCACGAGGAAAAAAAATTGGGAAATGTTTTTTTCATACAAAGACGGAACTTTTTAATTGAGTCTCAAGAAATGAAGACTTACAGATCCGTTATTGAAAAGCCTACACTTTTGGGGTATCTCGTTTTGATTCAGTGCCTTTGTGTTTACGGCGTGGTGTGGGTTAGCTTCAGACAAAGAAGTGTAAATATGTCGGGAGTGTGGGGTAAGCCGGGCAGGTCGGGAGGTCACGTCCGGCACTCGGCGACAGAGGACTGGCTTCATGCCTCGATGCCTCCGCCGCTGACGTTGGCAGCCTTCTTCACTGAAGAATATTCAGACGCGCTAATCCTGTTTACTTATTCTTACACGAACCTACTTCGACTATATTACTAATACATCGCAAGCTTTATCATAAAGAGACCTAACGTAGAAAGATGGTATAGTATGCGGAAAAGTTGAAACATTTGCTGTGCGAACGGTGCACACTATGCGGGCGAACAGAGCATTTCAACTATGTGAGGAGGTACTTAGATGTTCGCGCGCTTCGTCCACCCTTATGAAATGCTGCTTTTATGTTACCTTGCATGTTATGTTATGCGGCAAATAAGTTGAATCATTTGCTTTGATCATGCCTTGATCACACGTACCGAGTAAAAGGGCGAGACAGTAAAATGTTGTTCGGCCGAGACAGTGATGTAAGTGCATGCGGATTTGCTCCACATGCATACGTCCTTACACAGCATTGTCCTTTTCATACAAGTATTTATTGTAACGAGCAATCCGCTCGCGGTACGCGTTTTTTCACTTATTGAAATTTTTTGCATGCGGAGCAAATCCATGAGGACAATACCTAATTTGATTCAAGTAATTTAAAAAGTCAATAAAACTATGTCAATAACATAAAAGAAAGAAGATCGTTTAAAATCAGTTTAGACAAATGAACGGTGAATATAAAACAATCAAACTGTTTTTATTTGTATACCGAACCGTAAAATTACTTTTTTGTATCGCGACCGTATATCACGAAGGGAATTCACGAAGTTTCAAGGTTTGCGGTTCTGTGTTCACGGAATTCTAACTTCCATTTTTTATTTTGTATAGAGGTTTACATATTTTGTGTGGATCTTTATGTATTTACCCGACTGTGCCAGAAGGAGGGTTTTTTTAATGGTAGGTAAAATCATCCAATGACAAATCCCGCCCTTGGGTGGAGCGGGAAGTAGTGTCAGACTCTTACTGACTAAAAACCTACCCTGCTTCTTTCATTGCCTTTGTCCCAGGGCTCCAGGTTTCACATAACCTTTGGTCCCAGTAGGCTTCGGTCCTGCTGGGCTATAGTTTGTAGTACCGGGGCCGGGTATTCCTTTCGGAAGCTGATCCATGACCCAGCAGCTTGAAGAGCTAAACGAGATGAAGTGCGAATATGCGCGGGAATTGCATGACTTGATTCCGCCATCTCCTTTCTATCAATGGACAACCCAATGTATGGCGAATATCTACCTTTACGTTTCTGAAATTTGTACGGTCTGGGCTAAGCGTTTCACCTCATCGTTTATACCGCGCACATCGAACGACTGGAACAATTTGCCTGCTGCGATTTTGTTAAAATGTTTAGTAGAACAGTCAATTTATCGATATCGCCGCTGTCATTTAAAATCGATTAGACGTTAATGGTGATGTCACAGTTTTGACAGGTCACGATGAAATCTGATCTTTTCATTTACATACATTTACTTGTTTCATTTAATTGACGGCACGATTGGCGCAGTGGTTGAGCGATTGACTGCAGCGCTGTGTGTCGCGGGTGTGATTCCCGCACGGAAGAAATATTTTTATGGACTACAGATAAGGGTTCTGTGTCTGGGTGTCTTGTGTGTGTGTTATTCCTAGTGTAGGGTAATGATTTTTAAAACAAAAAAAAAAACAAGGCTTACCTACCTAGATCTTTTTCCACAAAAAACTTTAAGTTGAAATCTAGTTTATATTCTGCAAATGGACGTAACAAACATTAGCAGGACCGCTCATTACCTGTTTAAACTAACTGTTCTTACTAGATTCCTCTGGGGTAACTGACATGGTACCAACATGATACTAACATTATGAATTTCGGCAAGCTCTGTTACTAAAACGTGGCATAGATAGGTTGTTGCCCTGTTTACGAGTATGTAATGAAGGCCACTTGCCTGTCAGTTGACTCTTACAAATTGGACAGTACAGCTGACTGATGCCTTCTTTACATTTGTTTTGGAATTGTAACAGAAAAATAATTCTGATGAATTTAAGCACGTGGTTAATAAATCTTTAATAATAAATAATAATAATAATATATTTATTCAGAGATCAAAGGTAAAATAGTTACATAAAATTTTAAGAACAATTACAGAAGTCTTGTGGATCTTATGTGCCTGTACTTTGGATAAACCTGTATCACAGGCGGTAGATGCTCTTATACTATGGTTTTTGTAGGACAATAAAATTCATGACAATATTTAACATTCAAAGTCTAAGAAAATAGTGGAAAAAATTAGATTTTTTTTTTTTAACCCAATTATGGGTTAAGCTCGCCTATGTACATCAACTGTCCTATTATTATTATTTTATGTGTGGAATTGTATGTGTATTGTATGTAAAAGTCATAGTAAGTAAATTTCTTATTTTAAAACTGTTCTAGTTACACATACGATTTTGCTATTTTGATAATAATTTACGGTTGTTTATATACGGTTGATCGTTACACTGATCACAAGTTAAGCGGCGAAAAATGGAACGGTTAGACAGTTTTTTTTACGATTTTTTTTTTCGGGAGAATTGCTATGGCTTTTTTAATTATCCGATTAATTCCTAGTGTTGTGATGCAAAATTAGTGTAGATTTGTATCTCAAATGTCTACTCAACTAGATAATATTTGGAATCATTAAAAAAGACGCGATCTCTGTAAAATAAAGCTTAGAAACGTATTGTTAGTATTGGCTATCTCAGCGTAGATTGCTGAAAAAGCTGACTCGATACATTTGCTGCCAAATACTACAATAACATTAGAATGTGTTACATCTGGGGCCTTACCATAACGTGATATTGGAAAGAAGGCCACACTATATAGCTCCATCCCTATAACAGTTCAGTTTAAGTCGTCAAATGAATCGCGTTAAGAGCTCGTGGTAAAGCCTCTGCAATTTAATAGAAAACACAGCGACTATATTGTGCATAAAAAAAAAAAAAACGTAATGCTTCGTTCTAAACGAGTATTTCTTGAACTCTAGCCTGTAAAACTGTCAAAAATTGGCATTCAAGTAGGGTTTGACACATTCTTAATTCAAAATACTCGCTTCAAAAACCGGCCCAAAATGTATAAAACGTGCGAGGTGAAAAGAAAAAAAAAACGCCGGAACCTATAAGATCACTTTTTGTTCATCTGCCACAGAGTATTTTTTTTTAAGAAATACCCTTCTACTTTAGCCGCTCAAGGGATCATAAGTGAGATATAATGTTTGTATTATGTTTTAAATATCGAATAACGCGCTGTGGTTTCTTGAAGGCGAAAGATAAAATTTAAATAATATCTATTCGTTGTAAGGGCCGGAAACCGCTGGTCGTATCCGGAATATCTCTGTCGGTTATTGTATGAATACTGATTAAACCATAATCAGAGATACGTACCTTTGTTTTTGTGACGTGTCCCAACGTGCGTGATTTGGAAAATTATTCTATGAATCGCATGTTACTAATAGTATTGTTATTGCTGTGTGTGACGAGAATATTGAATTACATTGCCATAAAAACTGTTTCGATTTTATTACTAAAATAAATACGTTTAAATTTTTCTTCTACAATATTCTTTGCTCATCTCGTGTACTTCAATATTTATGCCTAACTTTTCTGACAAGACGAATGGCAACACGCAATTCTTAACAGTGAAATATGGCGATAATAACATTTCGTTTCCATCAAAACAAAAATATTACACACGTTTCATATTGCATTTTTGTTTAGACGGACCTATATCAAACGTTTTTAGGGACTGAAAAGTTATCCATAATTTATAAATCCATACGTCAAAAAAGTATCAAATCCCTCTATCAATTTTGAAGTAAAGTGTGAGGATACGGAACCAGCATACTTATTCAAAGTCCATTCGATGTGGGATGCAAATCCGCTGGGTTCGCAGCTGTTAGCAAAAAAGTCACGCTCCGCTAGTAAAAACTATGGGAGACGGAGATGTCACCAGTGAGTTGCATTGCATCTGAACGCCTTTTTGTGTGACCAGCTTTATTTTCTGTTTGCCTGGTACTTTGACAATATTGTTGACTGTTGTATTTGTTTGTTTAGTAAATGAATAGTGTAAATAGCACTTTTTCAGAATTACTTCTATACGAGTATCTATTGTATGATTAGAGTGAAAAGATTTTTTAGAGCTTGTTAAATGTTTGTTTCATACTGGGTTTAAGTCTAAATTTAGTACTTCAAATGGCTATTATTTATATTTTTTGTGTTTTCAACCACAATGTAGTCTTTTAAACACAAAAATTAACTGGTAGAGAAGGCCTTGTTTTTTTTAAATCCGCTTACTGTACAGCTACCTACATATATTTAAAATTAAAATTGTTAGTTTTGGGGATTACAGTTTGACAAATAGGAGTAGGTAGGCTTTGTGGTGCACCATATCATGTGATTAAAAACTTCAAGTAGTTTGAAACGTAATACCTTCTTTAAGTATAGCATGATACAGTTGAAATGAAATTAAAGACGGATACGTTTCTTGTAAAAGAACGAATCCGATTGTCCGACTTCATAGCTTGTCGTCGCCATCGATTTAATTTTTTCGCATCGTCCAAGTTATCTGGAGAACGGCTCGATAGCAACTGGGACGAGAATTACGTGACTCTTTGTAAGGGAATGTCTTATAAATCTCGCTTCGCAGCATTCGGAGCAATTGAAAAAATCAGTGAAGTAATAAATCCCGACGGTCCTTTCTATGTTACATAGGAAACGATCCGAGTGATAAGGATGCAGTGACGTTTTACGCCTCTCAATAGAACTGTAAGCGAATAACTTTTATAGATGTGCTCCAAGTTTACGTCTCCAACGAAATGTATTTGTAGTTTTTGTTCTTCTTCCAGGCTTCAGCGTTTGAAGTTCTCACTCCACAGGTTAGTGACTCGCAGACCTGAATATTTGTTGATGAAGTTTGTGCGGTTCACGGAAATAATTAGTGAAGGATATAGGGAACTTGGCTTCCCAAGAAAGTTCGTATTACTAAGGAAGGAAATGAGCTTCCTATATAGACGTTTATGAGTTTACGTATGCATACCATTGGAGTCGAGATAAGTGCGCGTACTTCAAATGATTCTGAGAAAAACAAACGATACTTTTGCGTGAATAATGTAAAAGCATGTTGTTCCTTCCATCGGGACAACAAGCCTATCAAAAAAAGGAAACTTTCGATTAAAAATACGAATTGATATCGTTAACGATAAAATTCTGCGCGATACGAAGACGTCTTTCGCTATCGGCAACTTGACAGTGACTGATCGCCGGCTGGCCTCGACACCCCCACCACCCACTTACACCTCCCTACCCCCACACTCTTGATCCGCCGTCACTTCGATATTCACTTTGTTAAAAGAACATACGTATTCTTCGGGAATATTTTATATTCTGACTCGAATATTTTGACGTTTATAAACGTTTTCGCTTGCTTTACACTTAATCTAGGTCTGAATTCGACTTTACCTAGAACTATAATACTATCCCGTAACATTAAATAGGTTTGACTTTGTGTCTGGCCCTAGTCGACTTTGCGAATTTTTATTGTACCGAAATCCTTCAAGTTTTTTGCTCTGAAGATTTTTCTCTTCAAGTGGTTTTCAATTGGTCACCTGTAATCAACACTGGTAATAAAGGGTGCTGTAAAATGCGAATAAACCCTTTTAGACTATTTTTCACGCTTTTTCGTTTTGGCTCGCCTTTGGATTTCTCGTAGTGGATTAAAAAGATTAAAGCAGCTAAGACAGCTAGACTGGAAAGACTGATTTCACAGACTGTTGTATCTTCATTTATGTAGGTAAATAGTCAAACTATACCATCTGATATACTAGCGTTTTACTATTAGTTACAATTACGTATACGTGTACTATTTGATGCACAAAGGTACTCGTATTATAAAAGTGAAAAGTATTTTTATGACGAATTCCTCGACTCTGGAGAGGTTGGAATGGATTTGGATAAAAGTTGGCTCAAACATGAACTGGTAGCACATGGGACACTTTTTGATTTTTTGATCACATTGTATGTTTGTTTTGTTTTTTCTCTATGCTCGAACGATTTGGTTGAAATTTGGTAGGTACACGGGTAAACCATGTCCTAAAATAAAATATAGGATTCGTTTTCATTACGTGAATATGTTGCCATGGATGGTTGTTTTTTTTTTTCGGGGGAACCATTGGCAGAGAGAGCAGTGGTGGTCGAGTAGTAACAGCCCTGCCTTACGAGTTGTAGGTCGCGGGTTCAAACCCGGCCAGGCGCATTACTTTGTGTAATTTATTTCATCACTATTGCTCTCAAATAGTATAATAGCAGCTTCTGCCAATCATCATCATCATCATCATCATCAACCTTTTCATGTTCTTACTGCTGGGACTCAGACCTTCTCTTTAGGAGAGGGAATGGGCCGTAATCCACCTCGCGGGCCCAGTGCGGATTGGTGGATGTCACATGTCTTCGAATTTTTGGTTCTAGGACATGCCGATTTCCTCACGATGTTTTCCTTCACCGTTTTTGAGAGCAATGGTGATGAAATAAATTACACAAAGTAATGCGTCTGGCTGGGTTTCAACCCGCGACCTACAACTCGTAAGTCGCGGCCTTTACCACTCGGCCACCACTGCTCTCTACTCAGCCACCACTGATCATCGTGTTGGAATGACGATATTATGAAAATTAATAGCAGACTGGGCCACTCTCAGGCTTAAACTTAAAACGCCAGTAACTTAATAAGACAGCCAGATTTGATCTAGCCGAACTTTGTCTAACTAGGAAACTATCATATCGTTAGAAGCATCGCTTATTGATGCACGCAAGTACTTAGCGCAGCACACCAATCGCTACAAGTTTAAGTTCTCTTGTTGGTACTACGGTCTTTACTTAATTGTTAGTGAGTGTAAGCTAAAGTTGTTGCGTCATAACAGTGTTTGCTTTAAGCCAAGTGGGGAATATGCTGTGTGTCGTTTTTAGGGTTCCGTTGTACAGTTGGCATAAACGGAACACATATTGGCTTAGGTACTTTGTTTGTTGTCCGGCAAGACGAGTTTTCTCGGGAACGTGTGAAAGTAGTGGTGCTACCCCCTTGGAGCAGTGAAAAAATCAACTCAATGCAATCTTAAGATAAAGCCGTTTATGCTCCGATTATGTTGCATACTTAGTAATTTAATCAAAATCTTGGGGGACTTGCCGTTGCCCTAAAATCCAGTTTGGCAAGAAGCAAGGTTTCATAGCTCAAAAAAAGGAAAAAGTTTGAAAACTGTGAATTTATTGTTAAAACATAAACAATTAATAATAATTACTTGTAGATTTATCCGAATCGCAAGATTCGGATAAATCTTTGGATGATACTGGATTCAGAAAACGAACTAGGTGACTGACAAAGGGGATTTTATACGGAACACTCGGTGCGCGATTCCGACTCGATCTTGTCCGTTTTTTTGTTAGCCGACTAAAAATGTGTCAAGAGTACAACCAGATATTTTTTTTAATTAAGTTTTTTACAAATTATCGAATTTCGTCTCAATATCGAAGATTTGTAATTTGTAAAACTTTGTATTGAAAGTCTTGTGGTCTGTTATTAATAAAAGAACCATTGTTTCAGGTAACATGCAAATAATTAACCCAGTACCGGCCTTCATTAAGAAGTAAGCGTTCGTTGATTTTATTATTCAACGACTTTAATTGGTTAAGTTGATGGGGTGAAAATAAAATCAGCCGTTGAACCTGAAGTTTTGTGCGTTTGTAAGTATCATAAATAATTATAAACCATTAAGAATTGAGGATGGATTTTTAATTGTGGGATTTGAGGATTTTAATTGGTGGAAGTTTGATTATTTGAGGAGATTTTTTTCTTTGTTATCTTGTTTCATTTATTCTTTTCAATTCAATTTTGAGCGTCAGCCATTTTGACGTTTTACTTTTAGTTAAACTTATTGAACTAAGCTAGTTTAGTCCCGTCATTGAAACGGTCAATCTATATTATTCAATTTTAAGTGGCAGCCTTTTTGACGTTTTACTTTTAGATCAGCTGATTAAACTAAGCTAGTTTAGTCACGACATATGACACTGAGACCTTGTCGCTCACTTGTCTCAATGGGCTTCTTCAGAAGGCTGAAAGTCACACAAGAGGCAATGGCGAGAGCTTTGCTCAGAGTTTTCTTGCGCGATCGAATTTACATGAAGATATCCAAGAAAACCAAGGTTACCGCAAGTTAGTCCAAATAATTAAGAAACTTAAGGCGACTCTGAAAGCCAGCGACCTTGAGCGAACATAAGAGGAGCTAGCGTCACTACCCGCACATCAAGATTATTCGAATAATAATATGTTCTTCATTTATTAAACATAATATGAATAAAAGCTGTATATCAAAAGATTGGTAATTAAATTATCTTTTAGTTTGTGAAAGTTTCATAAAAAGACACCCGATGGTTTTTACATGATCTTCGCTTTTTTGCCTGTGTTAGACATAAATTTGAAAATAATTAACAATAAGTTTTATGAAAAAAGGGGAATATTCGTATATATTATTAGGCGAATAATCTAGTTTAACATATATTTTTTTCAAAAGTACGACTAAGCCGTTTAGACATGATGTTGGAATTAAAATCATCATATGTGCCCCTTAAGAGGCAGGGTAGTGGGCAGGGCAAATTGCTTGCAGAATTTAAGGTCAATGAGGCCTGTAGATTGAGGCCGGACCTTATAATGGAAGACACAGCGTTCGCAGGCCTCACACAAAGTGCAACGATGGTCTGGTGAGAGTCATTATTATCCGAAGGATGTACAACGTGCAGACCGATAAGTGTGGTGACACTTAGAGGACGTACCTAGCAGTGGACGTCTTTTGGTTGAAATATTGATGATGAGTACATAGATACATTTACATTTTATTTTTATATTTTCGTATTATTCTCAAATCAATGACATCAAACAGTCTTGTTTCAAGTCTTCCAGACCTCCAGTACAATATCTATAATATACAAAATACATTTACATGAAAAGTGTCAATAATTTCTATCCAGAGATCCATTTAAATACTTAATAATTCAACTCTCATTCAAATTTTATGATCTGAAGCTAAGACAATTTTTAAACCCTCTTAAAATTTGAGAGCCAATTTCAAAAACCGAAACAAAGAGACATAAAGCATAGATCTAGATACTTATGTAAATACGTAGGAGGTATTATTTCTGGCCCAGGCCACTAAACCGCAGCGAATGTCTGCCAGACAAAACCCTCTCGTGGGCTTACAGCGTGAGCACACCGACTCCTTGCATAATGTCAATAGCCTGGGCCCTAAGGACGAAGCTGAAGGTAGGGATGCCACAAGTTCGGCTTTTGTAGGACATGTATTTATAGGACAAAGAATGTAGGGTCATGGGTCCTGGACGAGTGGCTTGAAAAACTGAGTTCGTTATAAGTGAATTAGATGTTTAAAAAAAATGTTTTTGTGGTTGAATTCTGTGGTGAAATATTTGTCATGTAACTACTTTAGCATCAATTTCGCGATATTTATTCAGTAGTAGGTTCTGTCAACGACTTGGCCCGCGTGAATATAGTTCAGAAACCGTAATAAGATTCGTGATAGTATAACTATATATTATTGAAAGCATTTTTAGAATCGGTTCAGTAGTTTCAAAGATTATCCTGTAAATAGAAACTCACAAATTTTACCTCTTTGTAACATTAATATAAATTAAGACTGACTAAACTTAGGATGCAATGGGTGCAAGAATGCAGCAGAAAAAATTAAGTTGGTATCTGTGATTGTAATATAGCGTTTTGTCATAATGTGGTATGCCATTTCATTATATTACATTTAAACCAACAAAGCAACGAAAAATCTGTACTGCCCCAGGTATTTGTAATTTATTTCTCCTTTATCCTGCTTTAATAGCATCTAACATGGCGCCCCGAGGTTGAAGTCCTCTGAGGCGGGACGTCTTTCTCTGGTAGCGTCTAATTTGACGCCTAATGTTCGCTTAGTTAATTATTTAGGTGTTTGCCTGTGAACGGGATTAAGGTCTCTTCTTCGTGTGAATCTGCCGAAATTAGGACCGTGTTAAGTAATTTTCTCAGTGTTTATAAGTGTTGAGATTGAGAGAGTTTAAGTGTAATTGTTTTAGGATTCAGTTGATAAAAGTTAAAAATATATTTTATATGTATAAATATTAGTATACAGTATCTATAAATTGAAGTTCGTAAAAATAATAAAAATGGTGGTCAGGAGTCCTGACTACAGGCAGTGTGGATACTTTTCTCAATATCACCGGTGGGCTACTATTAAAAAAAAATGTTTAAACATGTAAATTATAATCTATATAATATAAAAGCGAAATACCACTCACTGATTAATCACCAAAACTCAGAAACTATAACACCTACAAACTTAAAATTTGGCATGTCAAGCCCCAAGCGGACACCGGTGTCTGCACACCTATTGTCTTTCTATTGTGTCTCTAATTACGGTATTCAAAGGGTTAAGGTAGGTAGGTTCCTTATAGGGTGTAGACATCCGCTAATAATGGATTTTACGAAACCCCACTCCTAAGGGGGTCAACCGACTTTCATGCGGGCGAAGCTGCGGGCAGAAGCTAGAAGAAGAAAAATACATTTTAGGTTTATCTAGGACAATATTACTGTACCTTGAAAGCTGTACATAAAGTTGGTCCAGATCCCGGTTGTCATTCATAGATCCTTGACAGTCGTTACAGGTAGTCAGACACCAGAAAGTCTGACCATCAGTCTAACCAAGGAGTACCGTTTTATCCAGTAATTAGGTTGTGGATGTAGTTTGATAGCAGTGGTGGCCGAGTGGTTACGGCCCCGACTTACTAGTTGAAGGTCGCGGGTTTAAACCCAGCCAGGCGCATTACTGTGTAATTTATTTCATCACCACTCAAAAACGGTGATGGAAAACCGGCATGTCATAGAACCAAAAATTCGAACACATGACTGTGACATCCACCAACCCGCTCTGGGCCCACGTGGTGGATTACGGCCCATTCCCTCTCTTACAGAGGAGGCCTGAGTACCAACAGTGGGAACATTATAAGGCTGATGCAATACAATGCAATGCAATAGATAGTTGGGTATTCAACCTCACCTGATTTGACTGGAAGCCAATTAGCAGACTCCAAGTTAGTTTTGAAAAGGCTAGGGAGACGATGTCAACAAAAGACTATTTATCTGGTTTTAAATTTTGCATCAGCAATACCCGACAAACACGATGGATGGATCGTGTGAGGAGTGATATTGTAACGGGTGATAGGATAGAGTGAAAGAAAAAAAGTGTTGCGCCGACCCCAAGTATTATGGGATAAGGGCAGGAAGAAGAAGAATAACCGACATGCAAGCGGACGAAGTCAAGGGCAATAACTAGCTGTTAAATATATTATCAAGTTTTCTTCTGTGTTATTGTAAGAAACCATCTTGTTATCCAAAAGGTTTAAACGACGCTTTAATATCAATACTATGTTAAACCCCAGCCTTTAGCCGAAACACAATTGTTCTAATAAAAGAGTAACAAGTTTTAAACAAAGATTCTTCAGCAATTTTATGTAAAAGAAGCAAATAAAAAGTTGTGTAGGCTAATCAAGGTTTTTTTTAATTTTTTCATTAAATATAGTCATTATTTAAGTAACTACTCAACATTATCTTGCAACAAAGCCTTTGTTGGAAGATAATCTTGAGTTTGTTAGAGTAAGGGCTGATTTCATCATTCAATATAAAAACTTAGTTCAACTAAACTGAGCTCAGCGTAATCTAGTTTAAAGAACCGTGTCGTAAACATGGGCGACAACAAAAGAATTGAAACTGAGTTTAGCGTAAACTAGGTCAATTCATCGCGGTGAAACGCAAAATAATGCTATAATCTCGATTAGGCGCTCAAACTGTGTTTTGTTTTATATAATCGCGATTAGTTTATTGGTGAATTTGCCCCAAGTAGTGTGGTGTTCACTAAATCACCATTAGGGATTTGGATTTATAAATTAAACAACAAAATTATCAGTAAGTAGGCACAACTAGAAGATGACGTGTGGTCGGCCTCGGGTGTCGATCGGGAGTGCTCACGACGTCACACTTCAGTTGGTCTACATTTAATGAGTATACCACATCTATCATTTTATTTTACCAGCGCACTAATATTATAAAGGCTATATGTATGTGTTTGTATGTTTGTTATTTGAAGGAGTAATAAATATACATACAGCCAAACATCTAAACCACTTTGGATGAAATTTGGCACATGGGCAGACCAGTCCTGGAATAGCACATTTATGCAGAGAATATGTTTTTTTGAGATAATTCTCTACTTTTACGCGGGCGAAGCCACTGGCAAAAGCTAGTGAGTTTACTAAAAAAAGAGTAACTAGAACTTTATATTAGCCGATATTTAACTCTTTTAAATCGTTACTAATGGCGCCCAAATGGGCCTAATCCTAAACCCACGGCAGAATTGCATTTTCATTGAAAACTTAATATAAAAGCAATAAATTATCGTTCAAAAACTAAAAACATAAATTTTTCGGTCTGAAACAATTATTTAAATGAAAAACGTAGTTTAATCTCGTAGTTAGAAATATTCAGCGATCATGATTAAAGTACCCTCTACTTGAAATGAAAGAGCCGTAAATTATTCAGTTTTATGAATAAAATAGTCGTTTTAAAGTAAGTACTTACTACAGTAGACGAAGCGTCTTGTACTAGACGAAAAATCTTGGATTAAAAGTTCAGTGCAATATCTTAAAGCTATCCCATAGTAGCTACTTACGAGAGATATTTTTATTCAAGACTGGCCTGCTGGTCTAGTGGTTAGTGGTCCTGACTGCTACATCGGAGGTCGTGGATTTGATTTCCACCCAAGACAAATATTTGTGTGATGAGTACGACCATTTATTCTAAGTCTGGACTATTTTTTTTATTATATGTATGAATTAAGAAATATATAAGTATGTTTATTAGTTGTCTAGTACTCATAGCATAAGTGGTGCTTGTGCTATGAGTACTAGAGAACTGATGGTTTGTGAACGTACTCATGTGGCGGAAGAAAAAAATATTAATCTTTTCTTTGGCCTCCCTCTCCTTCTCTATCAATTCACATGTATACATATGAATTGATATATACTCTTTTTTATACACATAGATTTCAACTGTTTCATCGTTTAGATATTATAGCATATTAACAAAATAAAAACTAGATTATGTTATTAACCTATACCCAACTGCCAATTTATGCCTGTCGAATAACATTTACCTTAATACCTAGTGTAGTCGAATTACATATGTTTCAACCCCAATTTATAATTGGCTTAACGCCACACTTGGCGCCGCGATCACATCTGTACCTACATTACTAAAATCCTGTTCTACACATCCAAACTAATTAATATTATTAGTGTGGCAACACTTCACTATAGTGTTGTACCCAAGTCACGCTATAGCGTGCTGAGCTAAAACTTTACCGTATTTTTAGCGAAAATAATCGCAAACATGGAACGCGTGTAAATTTAAGTTGGCAATGGTTTTTTTTTTCAGTTCATTCGTGGACCTGAATTAGCTACACTTCTTTAAGTAAAACTACTTAGACAGGGAAATTAGTTGGCAAAGTTTGTTTCAGTTACGTGTGAAATATGGGAAGGCTTGTTAGTTTTTAAAATGAGATTACCTAAATAATTATGTACCTATTCCAAAAAGGTGGGTTTTATAATCTGCAAAGAATAAGTGAACTAAAAATGACTAAAACAGTGAAACCAAATTACTCACTAGAAACCGCTACATACCTAATCTAATACTAGGTATGTACCTACTGTTATTTTATCTCAAGATAAACTATAGCACGTATTAAACATGTAGTGGAAAAATGCGCATCCCTATAAGTATAATTTATTGTAGGTACACCCCAATTAGAAAATTAAGTACCAATTGCTCGAATGCACTTAGTTAGGTAGTGTTTCTTAAAGAAACTATTGTCCTAATAGAATCGACGCACTGTATTGGTGTGCATCAGTATCTGTATCTCACATACACATACAATACAAATACACTAGTGACGTAATCAAGATTGAACCAGACGTCACCTGTATGGTAAAGTTGCGAATCTGCCGTTTACATAAACGGCGGATTCGCACCTTTACCATACAGGTGACGAAGAATTAGTCAAAATAGGGTTTTTTTTTATTCTAATATACCGCTTGGTTGTTAAATTACCTAGTTTAAGAATAGTTGGGACTGATTCAGTATCCGGTTTGCCACCAGGTCACCAGTTTTTAATGCGATCTATTTTACGACCCAAACTGAATTGTACTCTTTCTCGCTCGCTGAACGTATTTACTCCTTTCTGGATGTGCGTTTATTTTGTTACGCGATGTGTATCTACTATACTCGTAATAATACTGATAGCAACTGCACTGTGACGGATGCAGCTCATTAAAGAACGGGACAACTTGCATACAACAGCGCCCTGCATTTTCAGTTTCCACTGACACATTCATGTATTGTCTTAGTACGGAAAATATAAACAGCACACCTGGCGCGTATTGTTCCACATGTGCCTCAAGGAGATGTCAGTAAACCGTAGGGGCCCAGCAGGGTCGAAGCCTACTGGGGCCATGACCTCGCTTCTGAAAGGAAAACCCGGCCCTGGTATGAAAGGCAAAGAAGTAACAGGGTTGGATTTTTAGTCAGTAAAAGTCTGACCCTATCTCCCGTTTTCGCCAAGGGTATATAGGATAGGATGATTTTCTGAGCTAAAAAAAAATTATTTAGCTGTAATACTTATTATTTTATCATGACGCTCAATAAATGGTGGCTAAGTAAAAACAACTGCTCGTATCTCCAATAAAAAGGTTGGGTTTTTGAGTTGAGTTTTTTGAGTTAAAACCTACTACTAGAAAGCAGGTTAAAGTAGAGTTTGAGAAATACTCCACAACAAAAGCTTAAAGAAATGATCAAAAATCAAAAAATTCTTGTCGAGGTTGGTTTGTGAATGTGTTATAGCGACATCTATGGCACCATATAGGAACTAAAACAAAATCCTGGAATCCTGTTCGCAAAATTACCTGTAGTTACTAATTCTATACACATATCTATTTGCTTCTTTAAATGTAGCCAAAACCATTAAAATTACTCAAAGTATTGCATGAACGTCATTGAGTAATGTCTTTACGAAGTAAAATAGCGATATATTATTTGCCTTCAAAATATCAATAATACATAATTTAATTTATCTACGTATGTCATACTCGACACTCAGACGCCTCATTAAATCAATTATAACAACTATAGGGCGATAGTGTAGTAATCTAAAATATAATATGTCAAACAAATCTTACATTAACTGTGTAATTGTTGAGATATTGTTGCTATCACTTCACAACTAATATTATAAAGACAATTTGTGTTTTGAGACCAGTGGTGGCCGAGTGGTAACGGCCCCGACTTACGATTAGTAGGTCGCAGGTTCAAGCCCGGCCAGGCGCATTACTTTGTGTAATTTATTTCATCACCACTGCGCTCAAAACGGTGAAGGAAAACATCGTGAGGAAACCGGCATGACCTAGAACCAAAAATTCGAAGACATGTGACATCCACCAACCCGCACTGGGCCCGCGTGGTGGATTACGGCCCATTCCCTCTCTTGGAGAGGAGGCCTGTGTCCCAGCAGTGGGAACATTAAAAGGCTGATGATGATTGTACACTTTTTAGTTGATACTTATAACAAAGAAAACTTATGTCTAATGTAAAATACAAACAATTGGCGGCCTTAACGCATTCCGCGATCTCTTCCAGGCAATCATGAATGGACTGGTTTCTGAGAACTTGACCGGTCGAGGGCGTCTCACATCTATCGAACTCAAGCGACCCTGACAGTCCAAGGGTAGACGGGCTCCGGGCACTAGAGGCCATCTTTTTGTTGTGTATGTGTGTTTTTGAGGTGGGAAATCATCCAATGACTTCTTTCGCTCAAGGGTAGAGCGAGAGGGTCTGTCACATATTTACTGATTAAAACCACACCTGTGTTCTTCATTTGCTCTTTGCATTCTAGGTCCGCAGATTTCCCTCTCAGAGATTCCCCGCGGACCTAGCGGGCATCGACCGTGATGGGTCTCTATTGCTGAAATCTCATTGAGGCGTGCATGGAACACTAATTTAAAGGTTTTCTGTAAAAATCGCTTTTAGTGATAAGACCGCCCATCGTTACAGCCCGTTAATTTGAAGCTCCTACTGTAATTTCTTATATTGTACAATAAAGAATATATCTATCTATCTATCTACGCGCTGTCGACTACTCGGGTTCGGTCTGGACGGTAACTGGACGGCCGGACGGCGAGTTACACATTGCTCGTTATATGTGTAAGTTTGTTACTCCTTCACCCTCAACCGGAACGGATTTGCATAAAAATTTGGCACATGACTAGACCATATTCTTGAATAGAATATAAAATACTTATTATAGTGGGAGTATACTCTCGAATGGTGTTCGGACGTAAAGAATGGCACCATCCCATCTCTTCCCGAGGGTGTCGTAAGAGGCGATTATGGGACATACCAGAGAATGGGCAGCAGCATTCTCTGTGGATTTTAACAACCACACTGCGACCGCCAGCCCATCTCCCAAGCCCCCTACCAAAATATGAACATCACAACAAAAAGATGGCCCCTAGTGCCTGGCACCCGGTCTACCCTTGACTACCAGGGTCACTGGAGTCCGATATATGTGAGACGAACTGGACCGGTCATTGTGGCGACGCTTGGGGGAGGCTGATAGAGGGAATGATGATGATATTCCCGTGAGATTATTTTCTATTTTCATACGAGCGTAGCCGCTGGCAAAAGCTAGTCAGTAATATATCCAATTCAAGAAATTTGAATTTACACATTATCTTAATGTATCCTTGTGCTTATTGCAATTATGAAGATAAGTTATGAGTTCTTGGTATTATTTCTACGGATCTTCGCTTTTGTAAATATTTACTTACTCCATTTTTAAAAATAGAATTTAATCAGCTATTCTTTACAGTTATCTAAAAACGAATTGTATTTGGACAATAATAATAAATTTGATATTAATTTTTATAATATCAACTGATTTCAAAATCATTCCTCCATTAATTTTATTTTACACTTTTTTTAAAGGTCATTAATGAATCATTTAATGACTTCTTTCGCTTTAGGGCTGAGCGGGAGGGCGTGTCAGACTTTTGCCGAGTAAAACCACACCTATGCTCCTTCAGTTGCCCTTTGCGTTCTAGGACTATGGGTATCATTTCCATAATTCTAATGGCCATTACGGTTTTGTTGACATCTCCTTGAAGCCCGCATAGAACACTACGCGCCGTATTTCAAATACGCACATAAAATACGTAAATTTCAAAAACATTCCTCTATATATTTTATTTTCCACCTACTTATTCATTTTACCCTCTAATCACGTTCAAATCTAGTCTCATAAATATCAATCATTTACACTGCCTGTCCACGAAACGCGCACGCAAAATGAAGTGTAACATTATTGTGTGTAAAATACACATTTGGCTCAGTAAACCGGTACTTCAGTTGCGACGCCATTTCCCAGTATCAATTAACATGATCATTCGCAGGTATAGGTTCAGATAACGATAAACAGTGTTTGGTACTCTACACATTCATAAAGGCGGGTTGCCACACTAATTAAGGCCCGCTTAGGATGTACGAGTATTTTAGTACTGATTATTTTTATCTTTACATAACTAGTGTAAAACGCGTTAGAAGAATGGAAGAAAAAACGTGTTGTGCCGACCCCAAATAAAACGGGACAAGGGGAGGTAGATGATGATAAGTGTAAAACTTTTTCAGGGCCCGTCTGTTTATTCGTTAAAATCTCCGAAAGGAATCAACAAAATTCGATCAGGTTTCACTAATAGAAAGAACAATATAAATAAAATGAATTAAAAAAGGTAAAAATATATGACTCAACTTTTGATAAAATTATTTTCACATGAAAAGAAATATTCCCTAGTTACCAAGTTAGTTACTTGCTTGGCAAAAGGTATCCTAACTCAAAGAGGTTGATAATGCGTCTAAATATTTGAAGTAGGTACCTAAATACTAACCTTGAAAGCTACGTCTAACCTTTTTTAACATTTTACTAAAAAACATGGCCACTAACCTAACTTTATTTTTATATTTTTGAGGTGAGAAAATGTCAAATAACTTCTGTGTGGTGTGGAGTGTGATGGTGTGTGTGTGGGATGAGAGGAAAGGGCTTATCCAGAGCAGGAGAAGATTAAAATCTCACTCTGTCGTCGGCTGGGGTTAAGTGTTAGGTGAAAATGAACCCCGGGGCCCCGGATTGAAGGCAATGAATGGAACAGGGTAGGTTTTTAGTCAGTAAGAGTCTGACACTATCTCCCGCCCCACCCAAGGGAGGGATTTGTCATTTGATGATTTAACCTACCATAAAAAAACCTCTGTCGTCGGCTTACAGCAAGAACTCATGAACTGACTATGTTATCCATGTTTGCTGCTAGGTTGATATATTAAAATCACACACAATGGTTCCACCAAATGACGTAGACTCGTCCGCATCGGCTGACTGTTGAGCAGATAATACTTTCCTTGTCCACGTACACGTGTATACGTCACTAGTCCTTTATTAGTACGTCACACTGACAAATACAAAAACTTTGAATAAAGTCACTATTAGTTACTAAACAAAGTTCAAAATTCTAAGTTTTGTATTTGACCCTTTGAATAACGTAATTAGAGAAACAATAGAAAGATAGTAAGTGTGCGGACACCGGTGTCCGCTTGGGGCTTGACAGTAAACCGACAGTTTATTGTCAAGCCCCAAGCGGTTAGTGAAGTCTTGCAGTAAACCGACGGTTTCTTCAGTTGCGTTTTGTGTTCCAAAGCTGCAGTAACTGTTTTAGTCAAATCCACGGCTCAAGCTAAGTTCAGTAAGAAAAAGTAACTTGACTGGCCTGTTGGTAAAGTGGTTAGTGGCCCTGACTGCTATACCGGAGGTCGTGCGTTCGATTCCCACCCAGGACAAATGTTTGTGTGATGAGCACGATCATTTGTTCTGTGTCTGGGTGTAATTTATCTATAATATGTATATGTTTAGAAATATACAAGTATGTTTATCAGTTGTCTAGTACTTATAACACAAGTTCTGCTTAGCTTGTGTTAAGACGGCGTTGTGTGACGTTGTAGAATATTATTATTATTAAAAAGACTGATATCAAGCATCTCTCAATAAATATTTTTTTCAGTAGCAAAACATCGACATTTAAAGGTCAGCCATTTACGACTGGGTTGTCCAATACTTTAATGTTCAGAGAAAAAACAGTCTAGACTTCAATCGTAGTCTACTTAGTATTAATCAAAGGCTGAGTTACTGGTAATTAAGGGTCTCTTAATGATTGGTATATGTTACATTTTGATTGCTGGGAAAAAAACATGTATTGGAAAACGATCGGCCAAAATTTTTATGTATTTTTTTTTTATTGGCAATTTTTTAGTGGGCATGATTGGTGCAGCGGTTGAGTAATTGGATATCTACCTATATGGCCTATTTATAGTTATTTTCTTTCGGGTGTTTTTTTTTTTTAATTTAGTTAAAATCATCCAATGACATCCTCCGCCCTTGGGCGGAGCGGGAGATAGTGTCAGACTCTTACTGACTAAAAACCTACTCCGTTCCTCCTTTGTTCTTTCGGGTGTGGGTTGAGTGAGGGAGTTAACATGTTTGTGAACACACCCACAATTCAGGAGTATTAAAAGGACAATGGGCAAAAATGTATGGAAGCTGGTACACCCCTCCAATAGCAATGAGATATATATCGTTAGATAGGCCTTTTTAACTGGAACAACATTTACTATGACAGCTTTGTTGAAATGTTTGTCCGTTCTGAGTTTTAGGTTAAAAACAAAAGTTAGGTTAGGTTAGGTACTAATTGGTACAACCCACCAATAGCAAAGACATATATGTCGTTGGATTGGTATTTTTAACTGGAACAAAATTTAATATGACAGCTTTGTTGAAAGGTTTGTTCGTTCTGAGTTTTAGGTGAAAAACAAAGGTTAGGTTAGGTTAGGTGTTAAAAACAAGGTAATTGGTACACCCCACCAATAGCTAAGACATATATATGTCAATGGATGGGTCTTTTTAACAGGAAAAACATTTATTATGACAACTTTGTTGAAAGGTTTGTCCGTTCTGAATTTTAGGGAAAAAAAGTTAGGTTAGGTTAGGTACTAATTGGTACACCCCACCAATAGCAAAGACATATATGTCGTTGGATTGGTCTTTTTAACTGGAACAACATTTACTACGAAACCTTTGTTGAAAAGTTTGTCCATTCTGAGTTTTAGGTAAAAAAAAGTTAGGTTAGGTTAGGTGCTAATTGGTACACCCCACCAATGTCATAGTAAATGTTGTTCCAGTTAAAAAGACCTATCCAATGACATATATGTCTTTGCTATTGGTTGAGTGTACCAATTAGCACCTAACCTAACCTAACTTATTTTTAACCTAAAACTCAGAACGGACAAACCTTTCAACAAAGCTGTCATAGTAAATGTTGTTCTTGTTATAAAGACCTATCCATCGACATATATGTCTTAGCTATTGGTGGCGTGTACCAATTACCTTGTTTTTAACACCTAACCTAACCTAACTTTTGTTTTTAACCTAAAACTCGGAACGGACAAACATTTCAACAAAGCTGTCATATTCAATGTTGTTCCAGTTAAAAAGACCTATCTAACGATATATATCTCATTACTATTGGAGGGGTGTACCGATTAGTACCTAACCTAACCTAACTTTTGTTTTTAACCTAAAACTCAGAACCGACAAACATTTCAACAAAGCTGTCATAGTAAATGTTGTTCCAGTTAAAAAGACCTATCTAACGATATATATCTCATTACTATTCGAGGGGTGTACCAATTAGTACCTAACCTAACCTAACTTTTGTTTTTAACCTAAAACTCAAAACGGACAAACATTTCAACAAAGTTGTCATAGTAAATGTTGTTCCAGCTAAAAAGACCTATCTAACGATATATATCTCATTGCTATTGGAGGGGTGTACCAATTAGCCCATTGTCCTTTGCTAGTATAGGGAAAGGTTTTTATTGATATAAACTAGTTGACTGAGAAGGCTCGGCCCCGGTGTAATAGGCAAAGAAGGGACGGGGTAGGTTTTTAGTCAGTACGAGTCTGACATTATCTCCCGCTCCGTCCAAGGGCAGGATTTGTCATTGGATGATTTTACCTACCATAAAAAAACCAAGGCAGACACTTTATGTAATTTGTAGGTTTGGTTTAAGCACTTTTAAAAGTTAATAACTACTGCTGATACTATACGTAAAGCTGCAAAAATAAAGAAGCGAAATAAAAAAAGTTCCTAAAATAGTTTTGTATGTTGCGGTAATTCAAATCTGGTCCTCGCTGTACAGTCGCGGCACAAAAGTGTATTGTAATAACAAAAATAATGTTATTATTAAAGTTTTGATTATTCAGCATATGCCGATGGGGTTCGTTGACCGGGTAGCGTCGCGCCCATGCCAGGTCGCCCCTATCCCGCACTATACGATAATATTAAGCCGGGTACAGACAGCTGTAACGTAACCTGCAATGTAACACGCAATGAAAGAATTTGCCGTCCACATAGTCGCAATGTATCATGAAATGTAACAGAATTTCCATAGAGTGGAAATATTGCGCGCGCGAATCGTGCACACTATGTGTGCGAACAGAGTAGTTCAACTATGCGAGAAGCCCCCCTAGTAAAGTTACAATCGTTTCGTTTAGCGTGAACGCTTGGAGTTGCAGCGTTGGAATGACGTCAGAACAAAGGAATTGGGGGCGTGGCCAACTCCAAGCGTTTACGCTAAACAAAACGATTGTAACTTGGCTAGGGGGCAAGGTACATGCTCAGCTCGTGCGCGCGCTGCGTCCACACTTATCAAATGCTCCTTTCATGATACATGGCATGTTACATTACAGCAGTCTGTGTACCCGGCATTAAAGTTGCATGCTTTGTGCACTTCAGGGCGCACCTTTGTTTGAATTACATGTGTACCTATTTGGACGAAGGACGGTGTTTGGACGGTCCTAATGGCTGATGATGCTCGTAATGAAATGTTTATAGTTTGTTTACTTGTGTTTTTTAACGTGTAAGTGGATATTAAGTTTCCGAAAGGACTTATTAATGAGTTTTTTTTATTTATCTTTTCTTTTTTATTTTCGCCTTTACGTGTCAAAGATAGCCGGGGCTCAAGAATGCACAGGGCACTGCAACATAGCCGACAAAGGCAATACAGATGGGTTTTAGTCAGTAATAGTCTGCTATTGCTGACTAAAACCGAATAATTGATGTTTCCTGCTCTGTTTCCCTCTAGAGAGTCAAAACCAGAAGATTTACATTAAAAAAAAATCAAATACATTTTATTTATTTATATAATCTTTATGCAAGACAAGGGTACAAAAGCAGACTTGATTATTAATAATGAATTATTACTTATTTTTATTTCGTGTTTCACAAAAAAAAAACACAATAGATTAGAGTTTTTTTTTTTTAATTGGTATAAACTAGTGCTTGACTGCAATCCCACCTGATGTTGAGCAGTGATGGTAATCGTTGATGGTGAAGCGCACTAGTTTATTAAGAGCCTATTCACTCTAGCCTTGAAGACACCTAAATTATAATCGGACGAGAAGACTGCAGCAGGCAAACTGTTCCAGTCTCTCGATGTACGCGGTATAAACGACGAAGCAATACATTGTTCCTATTATTTATTATAAGTTTCTAAATCCTTTTAATGTTATTAAAACATAATATTCTAGTATAGGAGTGTGTATTATGAAGGGCAAATTATAAAATTAAACTTCATGCGTCATAGTTGACGAGTTCACTGGTGACCATGTGTGAAATTAAAATATGGTAATGTTTTATAGCAAAAAATGCGTGTGAATAATTAAAGATTGATACAACATGTTTAAAGTTAGTATATGAGGAAGTTTAAAAATGGCGCCAGTGACTGAAAAGTTGAAGGCGAATCGTTTGTTTTGGTATGGTCATATGAAGATGAGGGATGAAACGCATGTTACTAACTATGACATAAGAGTTATGAGTAGAAATGTGGATGGACGAATGGGGAGAGGGAGAGAAAGGCTAAAGAAGAAATGAATGGATTGTGGGAGGAGTCTTATGAAAGAAAAGGTGATTGTGTGACGGATGACAGGACAGAATGGAAGAAAAATACGTGTTGCGCCAACCCCAGAAAAAATGGGATGAGGGCAAGAAGATGAAATATATATAGTATTCCACAACTATCACCCAACGTCGTCTAGTCCCAAGCTAAGCAGAGCTTGTGTACTCTTAATTACACCCAGATACAGAACAAATGATCGTGCTTTACACACAAACATTTGTCCTGGGTGGAATCGATCCCACCACTAGACCAACAGGGCACTTTAAATCATGATGATGGCGAGATGTTTATAATTTGCTTAGAATGAATCTAGTTTTGTGAAACAATATTTATTTGAGTACTAAACTGTGTAGTTTGCTTCATAATTTAGGTATTTGTTTATTTACGTTGAAATCGTGCGACTAAAGGTATTTATTCTTCTAGACAAATATCAAATAGATTTACGTTCTAGTACCCATGCAAACAAAACCTCAAGGAGATGAGAGGAGATGTCGGCAAACCGTACGGGCCCAGCAGGGTCGAAGCGTACTGGGGCCAAGAGTCTGCTTCTGAAAGGAAGACTCGACCTTGGTATGAAAAGCAACGAAAGAACAGGAGTAAGGTTTTTAGTCAGTAAAAGTCTGACACAGCCTCCCGCTTCGCCCAAGGGTGGGAAATGTCATTAAGTAGATGATTTTCACACCTAGTCTAAGAATCCAAAGTATTCAACAAATTACAGTTTTTTAAGCATCATTTATGTTTTAACCCCTAAAATTGTTGTAAAACAGTCCTTTTCAGACATACATACATAAGCTCACGTCTTTTAATAAGTGTATATTGATTATGCCAAGAAACAGTGTTACAGTAGCTGAAACTAGGCCAAACAAAAAATCGTGTAAACCCATATTTGCTATCGACACGCTAAGAACAAGAAATAACGTCTTATGAGGTATACAAATCTAGTTTTTCTATACCTACATAAAACTTTCTTTTTTGATGTGGAAAATCAACAAAAGACTTCTGTCGCTCTAAGGCGGAGCGAGAAGACAAATCAGACTTTTACTGACTAAAACCTGCCTAAGCTCCTTCATTTGCTCTTTGCGTTTTAGGGCCACGGAACTCTTTCAAACGTTCCCGCAGAACTTAGAATTAACCCTTTTTAATATCGTGCGGATTCAATCACGCATGCGGAATTGCATCACATGCGGGGCTATGTGTATCACGTACCGCATATGCCACGCATTACCACACCTACCACAGTTTTGTCTTTTTAACCCAAAGGTTGACTGGTAGAGAATGCCTTGTTGCATTAAGTCCGCCTATGTACCACTATTGTACATGAAGACTAAATAAATAAATAAATAATTTTATTATCTTTGCCTCGTTTATTAGCAACTCATTATAAAATAGCTTTTCTGTAACTAGTATTGATAAACGCGACTGTACTGTCGACGATTTGGGCTTGGTTCAGACGATTATCGGAAGGTCAGATGGCGAGCTACCATTAGCTCGTCGTCTACAAGGCTGGAGATATCCGTTCCTTCACGCGTGCTGCCGTTTCCTTCGTCAAAAGTATTGCTTCGTAGAAGGAGACGACCACCATTTTCATTCGTTCCAAACTATGGCCCAGGGCCATGACGTGAAAAAACTCAACTTCAGTTGCTCACAATCTGAAAAAAGCCTCGTATAATTGATGATCGTCCTATCTCATCCAGAATGCTAATTTCGTATCTTTTCTTTTTTTAAACAACAAATTATCAGTTAAGAAAAATCGCGTGCAATTTCGTCAGGCTAATAACTCTTGGGAGACGCTATCTTGTACTAGATGGCTGTAAAATAAGCCAAATTGGACCATCCCTTCAACGAACGCCCGTTTTTATGGCGTCTTATATCTTCTAGGCTTTTTACTTGGCCACTGATAACATCGATTTTGTGATTATGCAGTTTTGTAAGTAAATTGTTTTTATATTTATAATAGTTTTCTAAGATTATCTATGACACTTCTAACTCATGCTTCGGAAAGCACGTAAAGCACGTAAAGCTATTTGCGTTAGTCCCTGTTGTCATTCGTAAATCTTTGACAGCTATTACAGGTCTATCAGTTGCAGGCAGGTACTGATGGTTAGGCTTTTCGGCGTCTACCTAGGTAGTTATAAGAAGTATCCAAGCAGTATCGTGTTGCCCAATAACTGGATTGTGAAGGTAATATAGGCAGTCACTCCAGGTGAAGCTTGGGTATTTAGCCGCATCTGGTAAGACTGGAAGTTGACTCAGGGTCGGCTAGATGGGAAAAACTAGGGAGATAATAGGAGTGAATTATTTTATTTATTTAACACTTTATGCACAAAAGTACAGAGGCGGACTTAATGCCTTAGGCATTCTCTACCAGTCAACCTTAGGGTGATGGAGAGACAAATAGTGGTAGGTGCAATAAAGAGAGAGAAAAGATGAATACAAGAATAGATATACTAATAAACCATAAATATAATAAAATTATATAATATATATACACAAATTAATAAACTAGACTTTTGTTACATTTGGAGCTAAAGAGCTAATAAAATATTAGAGTGTTAATTAAGTGTTAGTTAACTCTCAAGGATCAAAAACCATAAAAAATATATTTTGATTTACGTTTGTTTTTGTATCTGTAAGGTTAATGGTAAATGTTGGCATACTATGCCCCGTCCTTAATGTCAGAGTTTTCGTACCTACATAGGTAAAATCAGACGACTAGAGTGAGACTAGTCACAAAATGATATTCCACTTAAAAACCAAATAACCTATACTCGATATTCTTTAAGAATATTTCTGCAGCGGATAAGAGACAGTATGTAATCTTTAAAATATGAACCAGTTACATACTTGTACCTACTTAATCTGTCCTAGCTCAGAGGACACCGGTGTCCTCTCACATCCACGCCACTATAGGCCTTAATTCCGATGTTTAGAGTCTACTTTTGTATGAACAAGTTGGGTAGTTGTGGATCGACGTGTTAAGAGTGGTTGTACATTGTCATACTAAACTCTCCTTATCCATATAAAGTACGTACTAAGTTCTCAATCACGGTTCTTTACCATATAAGGCTAAATACTGATTGCATTGTGGTATCTCTTTATACGTGTGGGCGGCATATTGTGACGAAGCGATTTGATCTCGGTCATGCAAATTTAGTACTTCTTTGTGTACGTTATTATTATTACCAAAGTTAGTTCTGAAAAAGAAAGTTAGTTGTAGATTTTTACGATGCAGCTTCGCAGTTTTATGTGGGCTCTTAGGTAAAATTTAAAAGAAATCCAAATTGAGTTTTTAAAGTGAACCCTATTCTGATATTTTAAAGATGAGCACCTAAACGAATGGTAAAACGAAATGGAAATCATCAAATAACTTCTCTCGCTCTGTGGTTATAAATTACAAAAAAATAGAATATACTCGTATAAGGTGACTTATTATTAGTGAATGATACCTAAACACGTGATTGTAGTTATGATAACGAACAACTTTTACTAAGGGAATAAAACTGAAATCGCGAAAAAATGTCCTGCTGGTCAGTACA
Source organism: Leucania comma (assembly GCA_958295575.1). Classification (NCBI taxonomy): domain Eukaryota; kingdom Metazoa; phylum Arthropoda; class Insecta; order Lepidoptera; family Noctuidae; genus Leucania; species Leucania comma. The sequence goes on along the minus strand of OY282480.1, from coordinate 9,572,278 downwards.
TTTTTATATACATATATCTTTTTTATTGTTCCACAACTATCACACAACACCGTCTAGTCCCAAGCTAAGCAGAGCTTGTGTTATGGGTACCAGACAGCTGATAAACATACTTATATATGTCTAAATACATACATATTATAGATAAATAACACCCAGACACAGAACAAATGATCGTGCTCATCACACAAAAATTTGTCCTGGGTGGGAATCGAACCCACGACCTCCGGCATAGCAGTCAGGGCCATTAACCACTAGACCAACAGGCCAGCCATTTGTGTTTGCCTAACTGGTCAAAACGTACTGAACTTAGCTGATTTTTTTCGCGATTTGAGGTTTATTCCCATAGTAAAAGTTGTTCGTTATCATGACTACAAGCACGTGTTTAAGTATCGTTTACTAATTACCAGTCACCCTATATATACCTAACTAACCAGACCTTTTGCTACAAAACATTATGTTTAGTCTAGTTCAGATCAATCTAGTTAATCCAAGTAGTGTGAGTAATTACTCGGTGGGTTTTAGTGTCTAGACCAAAACCTTGATTTTCTGTGTGTGAAGAATTTCAATCCCTTTTTGGTTATAACTAGCTTTTGCCAATGACTTCGCCTGCGTAAAAGTAGACTTATCCCAAGGGAAAGTACTTCTAGACCATGGTCTTTTTTTACCCGACTGCGCCAGAAGGAGGGTCGAGAGTCAGCCGTCTAGTCAGTAGATTGGAGTAATCTGCGTAATTTCCATTTTTCGAATGGGTCCCGACTGCTACAATTTATCTTGTATTTAAAATATTGTTAAATACAATGAGCTATAATTTACTTACCCTTATTAGTCAAGTGCTCGTTTCCACTAAACTTCTTAGAGCTCCTAAAGACTATTAGGTAAGTTCTAAATTGAAATTTTTGTAAGGATTTGATGCTTATAAGTATCGCCATAACAACTGGCGATTCTTAAGTTAAATGCAATCGGGTACAATGACTTTCTTGTTTTAGGGCTTTTTCATGAATACTCAGAAAAGCAGCGGGTTTTATAGTTTTTTAAATTACCGTTTTTTTTTGTAGTTGTGAAAGTCTTCCAATGACATCTCCCGTCCTTGGGCGGAGCGAGAGATAGTGTCAGACTTTAGCTTTAGTTTATTAAGAGCCTATTCACTAGCCTTGAAGACACCTAAATTATAATTGGACGGGAAGACCGCAGCAGGCTAACTGTTCTAGCCCTTCGATGTACACGGTATAAACGACGAGGCAAAACGCTAATGTTTGATCACTATCTCTCTTAATATTAAGTTATGATTGTAGTCGACGACTCTTGACTTATAGGTCTTTGTATAAGAAATGTATGTTTCAAATACAATTTTTACCTTTTACTTGACTGAATCGTAATTGGCACTTAAGTAACACTTATCTAAACTAGATTTCATTAATTAGCATTCATTTCCAAGCGTACCATAACTTTTAATTAGCGATATCTAGACCGAGAAGGTCATTGATAATTAAAAATTAGCGGCAATTTGTTAATTCTTACTCGAAATAGGTAAGTAGGTAGGTGGGCACATATGTAGGCATATATCAATATTAAAAAAAGAGATAAAGAAAGAGTGAAAAGCTCAAAGAGCTGCTCAACTTAAATGGTACTGGGCATGTCTGCCGTATGTCCACCGAAGCCTACTGAAGCCATGGGTAAAGTGAAAGTGAACCCCGGGGTCCTGGAACGAAGGCAAAGAAGGAATAAGAATGGGTTTTTAGTCAGTAAAAGTCTGTCTTGAAGGCGGGGTATGTCATTGGATGATTTTTTTTTTGAAAAAAATTATTATCAAGAACAAAGTTTGTTTGCATGTGTGTTTCATGTGCAAACGTGTAGATATTCTCCTGGAATGGCTTATAGGATACTTTTTATTTTGATGAATCCCTTGAAACGATGTTATGTCCTATTACAGGATATGGTCTATTTGTGTCTTAATTTTCATCCAAATCCGTTCAGCTGTGTAAGTGTAACGGAGTAACAAACATACACACACAAGTATGTGAGTGTGTCATAATCAAACAAAAAAAAAAAGTTAGTGAGGCGAGATCGTAAGATAAAAAATTATTTTCTTGATCTTCCAGTCGATACTTTGAAGAGTAAACACATAATCCAATACATAGGATAGTAGTAGGTGCTTCATATGAAATACAGAAAAGAAAATACTAGCTGATCCTGTCACAACTTTTTGGAGTAAATGTTATTTCAAAGCATAACATCGTAATCCAATAAAGTCTTTGAATTTACACGTGCCGTCTGAAGTCATGGATATATTATGTACTTACGTATTAAGGCTAGGCCCTGTTTAGATATTCACCTACCAGCTACCACAGAGTAGGTCCTACAATTGCGGTGGCACGATAGTGCCGCGGTCGGCAGTATACACCGCTGGTTATACAACTAGTTACGTATCTATGAGGCCAACATTCCTAGCTATGTTCTGCGCAGGCCACAATTGAGTCGCTTTCAAACGAAATTCAGCCTCGAGCTCCGTAAGGGCCGAGACGAGAAGGAATGTGTACACAATTTTGGGTAGACTTGTAATAATTTTATTTCATTAGTTTAAATGTAATTTGTTTCTTCACCTTTCAGTAATTATTGTACTTTTTTATATTTATTACTTACCTCAGTTTTGATAGCTTTGTTGATGTAGTTATAACAATTGTTTCTATTAAGTACGGGGTGTGATCCCCAGTTCGTGCAAATGTCCATTGGGTTTATTACCTTCGCTGCAGTACGTAGACTCCGTTTGTTTGGTTTCATGAGACTTCAAGGTCCACAGACGTATGTAGTACATTCACTGAATTGAGGAATAGTGGCGTATTATTATTTTATGTCTAACTCCAATATAATAAGCAGCTAATCAAAAACGCTCAGACTTGGGTATATAGTTACCAATTTTATAGTTACACAAATTACAATGCGGTTTTAAAACCAGGTCCCCAAGCTCATTCTATCAGCGAAGTAATGTAGTCGCGTAAAATCGTCTCCGGAGTTAACAAGCCGCCTATCGGCCGCAGGCGGATCGCGAATGAAGATATTGTGCGTTTTCGTCACCTTACCCCCTACACCCTACTCCTCCCCCCCTCTAACCCCGACCCCGTCGTTTGCTCGCAATGACGTAATCTTTAAAGGCGATAACTAATCTTCTTAATTGATCTTTTCCTTGATGAGTTAAACAAATGAGAGAGTACGCGAAAATGGGTAGGTACGAATTTCTCTCGAGTTCGCTGTCGATTTTTGGGTGTTAATTCCTATGGAGTATTTTAATAAGTTTTATTAAGTTTGGATTACAGTAATTTGAGGTAAACGACTGTTAACTACGCCAAAATATATCTATTTCTCTTAAGGGTGTTCGAAATCTTTGTAGTAGCTATGCACTCAACACTGAACAAAGAACAACTAAAGTTTACCGCCTTGCAAAATCGAACAACATTAACCGAAGCGAAAGCCATAACAGGTAATAATCGGTGAGTGGGAGTTCAAAGCTGCAGCCACGTCAATATTGAACCTGGCTATTGTTAAACAAACATATCCAAACTACCATTGGATTACAGGCAAGTACGGTCAAGTACAGACCTCGGGCCAGCCTAAGATGCCTTCAAAAGCTATGGAACTTCGGACTTAGAACTTCGTCGTCTCCGAAACAAGCAAGCAACTCCGAAATGGCAAGTAACTATAAACTTTCACTACGTAAATTTCGTGAAGCTGGGCTCACTGAATAGATTCATTCTAGATTTTATAGCCTACGACGTGCCGCCAGGAGACTATGCATGAAATAAACATATCTTTGATCAAATGTAGTGCTCCGTTCTGAATATTATGTGGGGGAACGGCGCTGTTACCGGGGAATGTCGGATTTTATTGTTCCCTTCTTTATTACTGTACTTTTTCGGCTGAGTCGGCAGTAAAGTGGGAGCTAAATAACAAATTTTTGTGTTGTCTTTGAGATTACACGGTTTGATAAATAAATAAATTACTAGAGGAACCAGTTTTAATTAATGCGCTTGCCGAAAATCTCGTTTAGCTTTTGTATTTGTTTGGGTAAAAGCTCCTACATACGGTATATTAGTTTCCTGGTCGAAATGCTTTGAGCACAACAAAGTACTGCCAAAAACAAAAAGTTTCGAAATCAGTTCACTGCTTACGAAAGAAATTGCGCGCAAACGTGCCAATACGAAGCCGGAACAGTTTATAAAGCATCAGTTTATTCGATTGTGTAGTTTCCAACAAATTTCACCATTTCGGATAGAGAAATAACTGACCCGCATAATTGGCTATCGTGTTGTATAATTTAAAAATTTTCGCTGGAGTAATAATTTGGAGGAAGTCGAGCGGTGTTTCATATCGCATGATTTCTCTTCATTTATAATGGGTGGCTTTTTGCTTTTTCGTGCAGCCGTCTGTCCGCACAACTTATGAATAAACTAGCTTGTGCCCTGACTCTGTTTGCGTGGTTTACGTGATTTACAAAGGTTTTCCGTAATGAAAAGTGTGCTGAGCTTTAAAGGAAAAGTTTATTTAGAGAATAAATTCTATAAGTGCATTTTTGTGTAGATTTTCTGGTATTGTGAATGTGTTTGGGCTTACTAAGTGATGGCCATTTTGTGTGCTTACCATACAACCTGCAGGCCGTAAACCGATAAGAAAAAAGAAGGTAAAATACCTTCTTTTAATAAGTGGGTGTAAAGCTGCAACCACAAACATATCCTAAGCTGCTTTTGGCACGCCACAGTCATCTGATTTACACATGTATGCAAAATTTCAGCTCAATCGGTAACAGGGGAGTGGATCAAATTTAATTTGGAAGATTTGATCACAGACAAACATCGGGATACGTGCACCTAAATAAAACCTTGTAATAATAAAATACGCATTAGTACCCGAATTCAAAACGCGGCAAATTCGGCGAACCCAGAGGTGCATATAATGTAACCATGGTCTAACCACTCGAATACCGCGATCGGTTAACTCGTCAATAATATTATGATCCAATCAAAATAATTTAAGCGTGTATTAATTAAGCTTATTTATTACTTTGTTACTGTAAGCTCGTTAATGTGGCCGTTGAAATAAATCGTCATTATTTGCATTCTCGGTATTTTAATAGATCATTGAGGTGTATTTATTTACTGATTGATAGGGCACAGTTGATTTTATGATGCCCATCCCAAGTAATCATAAATAAATATAGCGACATGTATATCGCAACAAAGCAACTATCCTGCATCGCGCAATTAAAGTTCTCCGCACGATTTGAATAGATACAACCGCCCGAAATCATCTATCGGGCACCTGCCCACCAGACATAACTCCTGTCTGGTCAGAAGATCCTCCCTTTTCAATGGAGGTATGTGGGACTTTACTCTTTGTTCCGGATAGCTCCAAACTGGTGACCCTCGTCAAAGAACGTCAGCGAAAGGCGGCCCGAAATCATTTATCGGGCAGTTGCCCACCAGACATAACACCTGTCTAGTCGGAGGATTCTCCCTTTTCAAAGAAATACGTGGGACTTTACTCTCTGTTCCGCATACCTTTAAATTGACATCATCATCATATCAACCGAAACATGGACTCCACCAAGCATAGCATAGCACAGCATCAGCCTTTTAACTCACTGCTGGGACTCAGGCAACCTGTCTAGGAGAGGGAATGGGCTGTAATCCATCACGCAGGCCCAGTGCATGTTGGTAAATGTCTCATGTCTTCGAATTTTTGGTTCTAGGACATGCCGGTTTCCTTACGATGTTTTCTTTCACCGTTTTGAGAGCAGTGGTAATAAAATTTATAAATAACACAAAGTAATGCCGCCGATGACGTTGGGACGTCATCGTTGTCATCATTGTCATCATCACAACACATGACACCAATCTTGCCAATCACAAAAAAGTAACAACGCATTATATTTAAAAAAATCCCATTAACTGGCAATATTAACGCCATTGTTCTGCGAATTACCATTTAAATAAAGTTGGCATCTCAATTTGAGCTGTCAAGTTATCACTGTAGTTAAGGGCCGTGTTCATAAGCGACATAATTATCAGTAACAAGTACATGCGTTCGCGAAAAGAATTAATTTGGCGTGAAACAATAAGTGGGTGTGTTAATGCAATGTGTAACGGGCTTTACAATCCTGTTTTTTTTTTATTGTTGTATTGATTTGGGTTCACATTTCAATGGTATATTAACGTTTATCAGCTGTCAGCTGTTTGAAAGGTTTTCAGCGTGAAATACTACTATTGCGATGAATGAATAGAATAATGTATGTGTTACCGGCAATCTATATAATCCGGTATTCTATACAATACCTAGGCAATGTATGGAATACGGTTTAAAGTAAGACTTTTATTTTCAGGTGGTGATAAAAAAACCCTAACCCTAACCCTGCCCTAAAATTATATCACCGCCTTCCCTGCTCTCGTCCTTTACACACATTACCGGCTGCGCATTCGGTATTCTATAGAATACCTGAATTATATAGATTGCCGGTAACATAATACTCGTATATGCACAAGTGTTCATAATCTTGAAGGTACTACTACCACCATATTTCGTTCATTCATACTTGTACATTTAAAGGTCAAACGGCTGATGCATTGCAAAATGTAGAAAATTTCTTCCTCCCTCCTTGCGTCGTGTTTCTCAATGCTGAGGGTCGTGACCTCCCTGCTTCATCAGTTTCACTCGCACGACATATTTCCATTTTTTTTTTGTGAAGAAATTTTAAGAGTATGAAATCCCTAACAAGCCATGATAAGTAATTAGGGACCTACTTAGATTTTGCTTGTAAAAAAAGCCCTGGTTTTGTCTCCTTGCTTTTTTTTCATCATCGAATGGCTTCTCTCGCGCTAGGGTGGCGAGAGAGGATGCAGATAAGTTATGTACACTGACTAAAACGCGGTGACCTTTCCCATCATTCCCGGAGCCTTGGTGTAGAAATTCCTTCTAGAAATTCTGGAATTAAACCCTGATCGTAGAATGTGGAGTGACTGTGTGGTTTTACTCAGTAAAACTCTGACACGCTCTCTTGCTGCATTTTAGAGGGAAAAATAGTGATTGGATGATTTCCAACCTCATAAAAAATATTTTTTTCTTTGCAGGCCTTGAGGTTAGAGTTAACTCTAATGACGTCATCAGAGTAAATACTCTACATTCACATTTTCAAATGCGAACTTAGAGTTCAACTGTCAATGTCAATTGTCAAGGGTATATAAGATCCATGAGCAAGTGTCATTATGTGCTCAGTGTTAAGAGTTACATGGGTTAACTCTAGGGTAGCTACTCAAGTTATAAATAAAAGAACAATCCTGGGTTGCAACTCGAAGCATTTTTTAACGGTTGGAGTAGTGACTCTACGCTACTCTGTTATATTTTTAAACGCATGGCAGAAGTTATATTTAACAAATAAAACAACAATCTGTAATCAAATTTTAAGTGTAGTATTTCATCACGCCCCTAACGAATAATTTCCAAACCATTTACAAATAAATCCAGTTAATACATAGCTGTAATATCTACTATCATTGCCGCAGCTGACCACAAACACAGCACTTACACTAATACACTAATCGCTACATAATCAACTGCTAACTAAGTCAGTAACCCCTAACTAAACCAGTAAAGTTAACTGTCCTGACTATTTGCGAGTATTTGCCAAGCATTAATTCTCATTGTTTTAAACAAGGTTTAATTATGGCTCTTATTTTGTAAACAGTGTCCAGTTTTTTTTAAGGTGTGAAATCTAATGACTTCTCCCGCTCTTGTGCGGAGAGAGTATGTCAGACTTTTACCAACCAAAACCATAGCTATATTAGTTGCTCATTGCGTTCTAGGATTATGGGTTTCCCTTTCAGAAGTCAATTCATAGCCCCAGTTGGCTTCGACTACTTCGTTTGTCCGGGCTCGGTCTGGAGCTACCCATTGCTCGTCGATCGCAAGCCTATGCAAACTGTGTTCATTAAGAGAATGGCTTGAAGTCTAAGTCGCCCGATTGTGGCTAGAGTCACATCATTGTGCCGTTTTTTTTTTCTAGTAGGTTCATCCTTTCAGCCGAAAGATATCCACTGTTGGACATAGGCCTCCCACAAGTGTCACCACAATGAACGGTTCTGTGCGTCTTGCATCCACCGGATTCCCGCAACCTTTACCAGGTCATCGGCCCACCTTGTAGGAGCACTTCCAACGCTACGTCGACCGGTACGTGGACGCCTATCCTTTCCAGAACCTTCCGGCCCCAACGGCCATTCGTTCTAGTAGGTTATCATTAAATAATTCCTCCCACTTTGCGTGCCGCGAGAGTGTCTGACTTTTTACTGACTAAAACCCACTTGTTTTCTTTCAATAGTCATTTGTGTTTTAGGGCATTGGTAACTCTTACGAACATACCCGTAGCCTTGTACCTTGAAATTGGTCTCATTTGCCTTGTTATCGGATCGCTAATAGCTGCTACAGAATTTGAGACTTTCGGCGACTGGTAACAGGCATTAAATTACAATAAAAATAGCTGGTAAGTACAAAAAATCCCGCTTAACAGATTTCTACTGCTTCGTCGTTTCAAGTATCAACACGACCTACCTACCATATCATCTCGTCTATTAGTTACGTAAATAAAATGGCAAGAGTTTAGACGCACAACGTAGAAACAAAATATTCAAAAATGTCAAAAGTTCGACAATATTGAGACTAAATAAGCTGCCAGTTATGAAATTGATTATTTTCAGTCAGAAATAATATAATATAATATTCCACAACGCCGTCTAGTCCCAAGCTAAGCAGAGCTTGTGTTATGAGTACTAGACAACTGATAAACATTACTTATATATTTCTAAATACATACTATAGATAAATTACACCCAGACATAGAACAAATGATCGTGCTCATCACACAAACATTTGTCCTGGGTGGGGATCGAACTCACGACCTCCGGCGTAGCAGTCAGGGCTACTAACCACTAGACCAACAGGACAGTAAAAAAAAAGCAAATGGGACAAAAAATGTAGAACTCAGTTTTGTTTTTAAAAATTGTTTTGATCTTTTTACGAAACGCGGCAACTGAACTTTTAAAGCGATCCATTTGACGACCTAAACCAAACTGTAAAAGCGTTGGAGAAAAAGGAATGGAGTTATATAACTCCATTATTTTTTCTCGCTTGTACGCCTGACATTTTAACACATCATGGCCCCTGTTTAGGCATATTGTGTCAAAAGCTCGAACAAACGGGGCTGACATCCCGAAGTGCGATGACGTAGGTATATTCAAGAATCGTCCCATGTAGAAGCTCATGCCTTTAACACCGAAGGGGCTGTTCAAGTATTACAGAAGCAGATTTTTCGCAAATATTAACCACCCCTCCCCTCGTCAGCAAAAGTAAGCAAGGATCTAACGCTCCCCCCACATGCTTACGTAAACATTGCTCTATGTGTCTGTCTACTCATTTTCATGTGATTTTGGAATATCGCCAACGTAATCACCATCCAGACGCCCCCATCCCTCATGTCATCAAAAATAAGCAAAGCCAAGACCCCCACCCCTCTGTAGTGCTTACGTAATACTTGAATGGCCCCTAAGGCTTTAATCAGCTGTCACTCTATCACACAAGTAGGCATTTGTTGAAGACCTTTCAGTAGTCTACTATTACCTATAGTCAAGCAAGTTAATAGCAGGAACAAGCACGCTACTCCCACGCCTCTGTGTCGTAATCTCCGAATATTCAAAATTCGACAAAAGCTGACACATGTCTTGTCAGATAGTGCGCAGTAGGCTCTATTCTGACAACGACTGACAACACCACAATAGGCCGACATGCCGATAGTCTGCGAGCCGCGATAACGCGTTTAAACAATGAGCCTTACATGACATGGAGTAGTGAGTTATCTGGAGCTCTCACCCGATTATTAAATTATGAGGAAATAAATAAATATTCATCGAAAAATTAATTTGATAATTATAGTCAATGCGTGAATATGTACTGAGTGCAGTAATGTAAACAACACAGTCAACAAATATTCATTCAATATAGTTCCGATTGTTAATAAGTTTTCTTGATTTTAAATATTAGTAATTGACATTTACAATAAATGCTACTTATGGATACCCTATTTAGTTATTTACTGAAAACGATACGGCTGGGGTAAGAAAAACCTATCGTAAGGCAAAAAACATAGATGTGTTCTAATTTTTTTTCTTCTTTACGAGTCATTGGCAATCTCCGTAAATTCACATCATCAGACACTTATTAAGTCCTGCAAAGTGTAGCTATATGAGCATTTAGGGTACTCTAACGTGATTGGCTCTGATAAGTTAATCACGATTAACTGTCAGATAATGATAGTTATCTCAGTGCCGTAGGCACTTTATTTTCAGCACTGATACTCCCACCGTGTAATGATCATATGCATATGCCTCTTTAACGTATACCAGCACTCGTATATTTTCGAAATCATTTTACTAGACTTAAAGAAAATCTCCAAAGTATACGTCTCTTCCTATTTAGTCACGATTTAGAAAAAAATTCAGGAGTAAAAATTTCTATCATAACTCATAAGAGAATCACAAAAATGAACGACCGTGAGACACTGACAGTTATCTCAGTGACATGGATGCGCAATATTCACAGAATGATGATACCCCAATCCTTTCCCAGTAATGATGACTCCATTCGCTTATGCCTCCGTAACGTAAACAAACACTCGTATATATTTATGCGAGCTCGCAGTTAAGCTTGAACTCATCCTGTGGGACTGCAATGACTTTTTGTGTTGGTTCTGTTGCTGTTTTGCGGTTAAAATTTGTTTTAACGTGTAATAATGGTAACTAAAGTTGGTTTGTTTTTCGTGTGAGCCTTTCTGTAAGTATGTTTTACAGGTATAGGTTTAGTGACAGAATAGTGTAGTATATCTGCTTGTTTTAAATTCGAAGTCATGGGACATCTGTCAATCTGTAATGGGCCCGTTTGCTGGATTGTTGCCCATTCCCTTACAAGAGATTAAAAAGGCTGAATATACTAATGCTTGTATACGTCTGATTGGGATATGGGAAACGGCTGCTAGAGTTGAAATAGTAGATTGAAACTGCTTGAGTTTCAATTGATGTGCACGATTTGTCTATTTACTAAACTAGGTACCATCAAAGATACTTCCTTCTGACCACCGCTAAGTTCATTTTCGCTTGCACTCGAAACGAAAACTACATATGGTTAAGTTAAGCGCCGCGCCGCAGGATTCAAGCGAATTTGTTTTTAAGTGGTCATGCTGAAATGACCGCGATAGTACTTACATGAATTTTAAGTGTTTTAAATAGAATGAAGTTTTAACTTACTGAAAGATCGATGAACGAGATTCATATTTCAACATTTTTAGTAATACAATTAAAATAACAGAATATTATTTAGCATATTACTTGCCTTAATAAAGATCTAAAGGAATCTGTTTTTTAAAAGGAACACCGTTTGGTTGCTTAAAAAATAAAGACATTCACAAAGCTTTTCACTGTATTTTACATATCACAGAAGAACGGTATATTATCTCATTGTGTGATTATCAAGAGTATTTACAACGAACTTACAAGTAACTGAATACATTGAATATTGATTACAGTCGTAGAAATAATGGCAGTAATTTCCAGTTAATTTAAAAGATTTAAGGTGTAAAAATATTTAGTGTCAAAAGTATTTTTAAGCTAGCTGTGTCCAAGACGATACTGTCTTAAAGACATATCATAGATCAACATAACATAGACACTCCCTAAAATTATAGACGACACCCTCTATAATTTACAACGACTAGATATAAACGTAATAATATTTATGTAAGTAATCGTACTAAAGACTTCCAAAATAAGGATGTGGACAACAACATAATTAAAAATATGATTCACAACAAATAATTCGAATAATTGAACAAACAATGGAATAATTGCTAATGCTTGAATTATTTACGTTTGTAATAATTCCGATAATTCACTGGTTCGTACATTCGTTCAATTAAAATGGTGGTTTACAGTTGCAAGTTACGCAGCCGGTTAATTAAGCTCATTTGTTATCCGACATTTTTAATTTTGTTACACACTAGTACTTTTCGTTAACAGGCCCTTAATTAAATTCATTATATCATGAGTTACATTTTGGTGGGATTACGTTTTGAAATAATTGTCTAGCGTTATTGATAGGAAACACCAAATTTTATTTCGCTTAGCTTTTTGACTCATCGCACGTTTAAAATAGAAGGGAACTAACTCAAAAATTTCAAGTGTTGTTATGAATTATAAATAAACTGCCCCCGTGCTTCTATTTTTTACTCAAGCTTCATGTTTTTTTTTTCCTCACAAGGTTTCAAATGAACTTAAAAAAAATCAGAATTAGGTCACTTCTAGTCTAAAGGTTTGTTTACACTGTTCAAACAGTAAAAGCTTTATCCAAACTTAAGGCTTTTTTACATAACTAAAGCAATCTTACATAAGTACGGTAACTAGAACATGACTATATGGTTTCAAACCTAATATTACACCCGAGGCTACTGACATTCAAAACAAAGGTCAACAAAACAAAACTATTAAGCTACTAGTATCATGATGAATAGTATATAACAGCTATTTTGAATGTATACTCCAGAATTTCTAACAAGAGAGGTATATAATGTTATATTAATCAGTCTAATGAGGGTTTACAGGTAAATTCACAGAACCAATTGGCGCCACTAAGCTGAAAGGTCTTCTATTTTTGAAAACGTAACCGTCTTTATAGATGGCTAGACCTATGTTTTTTTTTTATAAATTGTTTTCTTGACCATGGATACAAAGTCTTTTAGGCGAAATAATAAAAATTATGCCTATACCTGAAAGCTCAGTGCTGCCACCTGGTGAATACTTCAAGGAAAATTTTTATAAATTTTTCAAAGACACGGTGCTGATTTTTGACAGACCTGAATTTATTTCCATTATTTCTACAACTGAGGAGCTAAGTTATTCCAATATCAATCAATGCCAGGAAGAGAAGGAGATATGTTCTTTAACAGGGACAAACACAGGCTTCTCGACATGTACAGTATGGTGCACAGGTACATGCACGGTCTGTACCACCGGCAAGGTTTTGATGATCGGGACCTCCTTGATGATGGGTACCGTCTTGATAATGGGGACCTCTTTTATCACAGGAACTGTTTGCACATGATGGTGGTTTATGGTGTGTACTTCATACGGCACGTGAATTCTCACGCTAGAAACAAAAATAGCTTATTAATTTAAAAATCAATACTGTCAGAGATGATTTTGAGATGCAAAAATAATATTCTCTTTTGGAGTTTCGTAAACGATAAATATATTCCACAACTATCACACAACCCTGTGTAGTCTCAAGCTAAGCAGAGCTTGTGTTATGAGTACTAGACAACTGATAAACCTGTTTCTATATTTCGAAATATATACATATTATAGATAAATTACACCCAGTCACAGAACAAATGATCGTGCTCATCACACAAACATTTGTCCTGGGTCGTGGGCAATTAACCACTAGACCAGCAGGCCAGTCAAATTATGAAGTTGATAGGAACAAGAAAACAAATCTCAAAGATACTTAAGTGCAGAAATGGCACTTGTTACAACACGCGTATCGCAATTGCCAATTGCTCGGTCTCTGTAGTAATTGTGCTGGCAACCATATACTGTCACCATTTACTTGCCAATTATTGTATAAGTATTTTAACCATTCTGTATATAACACTAAAAGTGTGTAATGGTCTTGTGTGAACAAGAAAGAAAAGTTTGACGGCACATGTTACACTCATATTAGAAAGTTTCTTATTGTTGTACTTATGAGTTTAATTAAGACATTTTAACGAGTCTGACTACTTTGAAGTTTATAATTACATTGAAAAGACTTTAATATAATAATTTCTACAACTTACTGAAGACGTACGCGGCAAATAAGTTGAACTATTTGTCATAGTTACGCGCAGCCTTCACTGCGATTAAGATACGAAAATCGGCTGCGCATTCAAAGTCGACCGTCATGATGGTTCAACTTGCGTGACAAGGATTTTAACCGATTTTCAGAAAAACTTACAAAAAAACAATGGTCACTCTTTTGAACAATCTGCAGCCATGCCAGGGCACCAGAATAACTACTAAGTAAGCGCGGCAAATAAGTTGAATCATCTGATTTGGCTACGCGCAGCTCATTAAATACATTGAGACCCGAAAGGTTATAATCCTCGTCACACAAGTTGAACCATCATGGTTGTCGTCCTCAAGGTCGAAAATGGTTACTAAAATTGGTTACTGCGCATTCAAATGTGCAGTAACCAATTTTCGTGTCCCAATCAAACTGGGAAGCCGTGCGCAACTACAACAAATGGTTCAACTTATTTGCCGCGTACTATATACCTAAATTATACACTTAATCATGATGTCACCACTTAGGATGTACATATTAGGTATACACGATATACATTAGCGAGACCACCAGTACATAACTCATGTCGCAGCTGCCATTAACAGTTATGTTGGCGATAAATCTGATGGATAGACAGCGTAAGATATTATCTGCACTATCAGGAAGATCCAAATCTGTGCGGAGAAAATAATGACAGTGAAATGAGAAATGTATAGGAAACGAGGCTAATTGTAGAGTTAGTTTTTGCTGTAAAAAGTTGCTAGATGTAACCAATGAAGATGTTGTATGCATCCAGAACCAAAAATGATGTTTTCCATTGAAAGCCATTTTTTTTTATTCATAGGCTCGCGATCAACCTCTATCTCACCTGCAAGCTTAGACAAGGTGATAATCTACAATCGTTAACGCTTGTAGAAAATTGATCAAATGTATGTAAGTCACAAGTCAGAACAAAAGGATAGAAAGTTCGTAAACAACTTCACATCATTCAAAACAAAGACATTAAATTATATACTACCAATGAACAGGACCTAGCGAACAAAATCGTAATCTGAGACTTGTTACCTATGTAGGTAGCAAGTCGCTCATTCTAGTGTGGACGACTGCACCTAACTTCAGTTTTTTCGTAAATATTTTTCGTATTTACTCTGTAATTAATTAGAATTTAATAATTTTTGCAAATAGTTCTAGAAAAAATAGCGTAAAGAGTTAGTGTTTAAATCACAAATTTATTTAGCATGTTAACTATTGAAAACTAGATGACATAGGATGAGTTTTTCTAAGACATTTCTTCTGATGTCCGCTCTATAGTATCTCTTTAAATTTCTTTGGTTCAAAATGATAGAATAAAATGCAATCTTTACTACAATGTTCATCGCTACATCCTGCAGTTTTATAGTATAAATGGCAGCCAAGTTGCATTTTTTGTAGAACGAGCAACCGACTCAGGCGCGTCAACATGGCTACCAAAAAAACAGCTTATCGTTTTCTAAAATCGCTTACGCGCCGAGGCGTTACCGATTGTAGAATGAGATTCGCCACGAATCGGTCATAACTTGGCTAGGCCCTCTGATGGTACGCCATGATATGGTCTACGATGGACGCTTGCCTAGAAGTAACCTATTCACTTTTGCAATCGCAATTATCTTTCATTCAAAAGTATTCAAATAACACTAGCTTCTGCCAGCGGCTTCGCCCACATACAGTAACACTTCCAGGATAAAAAGTTTTTTATGTGCTATTCCAGGAAATTGTCTACCTATGTGCCAAATTTTATGAATATTCGTGCAGCTGTTTGAGCGTGAAGGTGTAACAAACATACAAACACACAAACGTCCACTTTTACAATATGATTACACACAACTCCTTGGGTTAACAAATAGATATTCTACTACAACTAAATGGTCTTATTTAATCACTCAATAGCACTTAAGTGTTAAACTAACCGTTTTTAGTTTTCTTAAAATCCTTACTTATAATAAACTTTAGTACTCACTGCGTTCTGTGGGGGTCTGGTTCTGGGACGGGGTTCGCTAAGCACATATGGCTTGCAACCACTACGGCCAGGGTCAACTGAAAAACACAGATAATGTTCAATTTTGACTCTTTGGCAAAGTACTATCAAAGACACTTGCGCTTGACCACCGCTAAGTTCATTTTTGCTTGCACTCGAAACGAAAACTTCAAAGCGGTGGGATTTGGGTGGGGGGAAATTTTTTTTTAAGTGCTCAGGCAGAAATGACCGCGATAGTACACACAAAACAGCAGTACTTCAAGAATAAACGGTTACGGAAAAGTGCGTAAAAAGATGTCACACTTCATTTTATATTTGTGAAAACTAGAGAGAGTATAACTAACCTTCATCTACGTTAAAAGCTGTGATACAAAACATTTTGTCGTGAAAAATCTAATCAAGGTAACATAAAATCTTTTTTTTAATTTTAAATCAGGTATCACCCAGTAACTTCTGCTCTGACTGAAGCGAGAGGTGGTGTTTGATTTTTATTGACAAAAACCAAGGTTTTTTCAGTTGCCCTTTGCATTCAGGGATGTGATGGATCTTTTGAACCGGCCCGAAGTTAAGGCAGGTATTGGCCGTAGCGGGCCTCCTCAATAAACTAAGTATACCAACCTCACGAACCGAACTTAAGATAAAGGAACAGTTGACTGTTTAAATGTCACCAGTTGAGGTTTATATATATATTATTTGATATCTGGTTTTTACGTTGTTTCTACAAATTTTCAAAAAATATTTTAGCAAAATTAAATAAAAAGTTTAGATTTGCTAAAAGTTCTTCTCGTATTCATTTTCGGGGCACGAGTTATAGAAAAATGGGAAAATATTCAAAATGTTTTTCAACATTTTTTTTTTCATTAAATAATTAATAATAAAGTAGTAAATACTCACAGCAATGTTGCGAATCATGTTGGTTTAGCGTGTGGCTTGTCACTGTGTCGGATGCGCACGCGCAGCCGTTAATATGCAGCGCGGTTGTGCAAGCTCCTGCCACCGCACCGTTACGGTTCCTGATTCACAGGTCTATGTAACGTGTGTGGATTGACAAGATTGCCTCAAGAAATTGCCAAGATTTTTTTTTTATAGTTGATAGGTTCGCGCTTAACCGCTATCGACGATGGAGCGCGCTTACCTAGAAGTAACCTATTCACTCTTGACTTAAAGAATCCTGGGTTGTAGCAATCAGGAAACACAGACTCCGGCAGGGAATTCCACTCCTTAGCTGTACGCACAATGAATGTGTTCCCAAAACGCTTTGTGCATATAGGTGGGATGTCTACCATGTACCGGTGGCTCAACGCCGTACGTCTGTCTGTTGTCGCAATTTGCCAAATAGGAGTATTTTGAGTTCTTTTTTTTGTAAAATGCAATTCATCATCTTCATCATCTTCCTGCCTTTTGTTCCCGTTTTATTTGGGGTCAAAAACTTGCAATACAATTTTGACTCATCACCCGTCACGCTATCACTAACTTCCTTTTCTTTCATGTAAGATACAATTATTAAAAAGTATATTTTGATACCAATGAAAAATATCCACGGGACGAAACTCTGTATGTTGGTCTCTGTCGGTATGTTTGGTACACTTTCACGTTTAAACGGTTGAGCGGATTTGGAAGAAATTTGGTGCACAGATAGACCATGCCCTGTTCGTTCATTAATTTCACAGTTTCGTCTGATTATGGTTTATCTTGGAGATGACGAAATATATAATGAAGAAGAGTGCACTGCTCCAAAAATTTTGACGAATTATTTATGATTATCCACTCGAGAAAACTTTGCAAAGTTGTCATGAAGTAATTTGTTAGATTTAGATAGCAACAGATATCGTTAGCATTTTGTGACGCAAGCATAAGTTTTTTATTTTAGACTTTTTAGTTATGTTGCCACAACTAAAAAACCTCTTAGCTATACTTACATAGTGTGCAAGTTCTATTTAGAATTTAATCATAAAAACATTGCATGATAATTTCCAGTAAGCCAAGTCATGGCTAGAATACATTAATTTTATTACGGAGTTTTCGTACTTACATCATTAGATTACCTCGATGGTATCTGAAAACCAGAGTGCATCTTATAACAATTGTAATAATCCCAAACACGTTTGTTACATTGTTAAAGTAGGCACCGCAATCCGGTTTCATCAAATGATCATAACAATATATAAACCGAATTTTAATAGGCATTTGTAAAACATTATGGGACTTTGTTAAAATTGAAATAAATATTCAGATCATTGACATAAGGACCAAACTACCTAGTCTGATTGCCAACAAAACAATAAAGACGAAAAATTAAAATCACCTTACGTCGTAGATAATACACTAGAACTTTGGTCCTATAGTAAAAACTTGACTATTAATAATAATGACAAAAACGACTAACAATATAATATATGTAGTGGTTAACTAACATTTACGTAAGACAAAAACCCTTGAAAAATAATGCACCGCGCGTAAACTCACACGCACGTTTTTCATTCACAGTTTTTATAAAACATTTATCATTCACATTCAATAGGTCAACCAGTTAATGAATTATTTGTCATTATACTCGTACAACTACTTTTTTTATTTCAATTTGAAAATCGAACGCAGTTACATGCGACAGTCATTTGTTATTTCAATTTAAATATGGAATGCAATCATTTAATTAATTGTAAAGTCGTTATGAAATCCCTTGGTGTATTGACGTACCCTGGTATTCACGCTCGACCAGCCATACATTCATACATTGTAATACTTTTTTGCATTGATGAGTTTCACTAGTGTGTAAATGTTCAAGATGTCAAGGATTTGTGTGTTATTAGCAAGAAAGTTTTTCACTGTGCGTAACGATTCTTTCAAACGCAACGTTTTGCTTGATCGACGAGCGCGAGTGATAAAAAGTTTGGCCAGGACGATTATAATTGTGTGTTGTGTAAATAACAATTGTTTAAATGTGTTACGACTATTATTTATTAAGTGAGTACACAAGTAATTACTAAATAAATTTAAAACTACTTCAGTATGACGAAATAAATAATTTATAATATCTGTTTAAACTTTGACCTCAACCTTTTAGTCATTTTGAATAATGATCCAAAAAACAATTATACTTTTATTTTTTTTAAATTGATCCCATGGTTTAATTGCTTGCTGCAAGAAAAGAAAAGAAGAAGAAGAGTGGCCCTGGAACGCAAAAGGAAATTTAAAGAATAGAGGTGGATTTTATTCAGTAAAAGCACATTATTATCTATTTGATGTTTGTTCAAATAAACTATTTAAAACATACCTATATACATTTTTTAACCTGTACCTACTGAGGTAAAGGTCAGAAAAACGCAAGATCCTGTGTTCAATGTCCAATATGGACTTCTAGACGTAGGTACTGATTGGATATCTTCTAAAATATAGGTAGGTAAATATATCTTTATTTTTAAATCACATGAACAATACTTGCCTGCCCACTGAAAAAGGAAACATAATTTGCTATAGTGAGTTCCTACACATAAGAAGTGGGTTGAAATCAAAATGCATCGTGTGTGGAAAGCGAACGGGTGCAATCAAGTGTATTTCCCTCGGCGCCTCACCTCGCCAGCACAGGGAACTGCGCTCCACAGTTTTGACTTCGTTGTTTTTCAAAAAGACTCGCTTTGTGCTTCTATAGAGTTTAAAATATCAGAACCTACCTAAATGATAAAAATTACTGAATATTTATGACGTTTTATATTTTTCTTTTTTTTCAAGGTGCCAAATCATCAAATGAGAAGTAATTTAGTCACTTAGAAACTTATCTAACTGTGGACTTTTACTGACTTAAACCCACCTGTTTCATTCAGTTGCTATTTGCGTTCAATCAATTAATGATATATTTTTATTTGCAAAACTGGGTAAAATTTTGGTGTTACCAATGTTATATACTAGGGTTATACAATTTAGTATCACCAAATTTAGCCCATACAATGCAAATAAGAGGTCATAAAAGGCATAAAACAAGAATTTTGATGAACATTGAAACTAAGTAATAATATACACTATAAAATAAAACATACTGTGTACATTAATGTTCAGTAGTATATTAATGTTCACCTAGGTTAAGAGATATTTGTAAAACTGGAAATGTTGAATAAATTTATTATTTATTTATTTATTTACATTAAATACAAAAGAGAACACAAAATCAAGCGAAATCAAAGGAATCTAAAAATAATAATGTTAATAACTGTGAAGATATAATCATAAAACTATCACAGAATTAGGTAAGTCTTTATTGAATATTATAAAAACATATTTCGCAGATATTTATTTCTAGGGCAACGATCATTCTTTCAAAACGTTCCCTGAACATGACGTTTTATTTGGGATATGCTTTTTAACCGACTTCAAAAAAGGAGAAGTTTTTTACCGTGGTTGACTGACTGGTTACATAAAAACTACGAATTTGTGAAACTGTTTTGCAATGTGGGTTAATAGAATAGAATAGAATATAACTTTATTGTACACCAAGAAAGTTACTTAATCAATACTACACTTATATCTATGGGTACAATGGCGGTCTTATCGCTGAAAGCGATTTCTACCAGACAACCTTAGGATGGATCGTAAGAACTAAAATAAATACAGGGGGTAGTCTGCGGTGTACTAATCTGTACGGCTTTTTCTCTACTATATTGTGGAATAATTGGTTTTGTAAATTAATAACCACTTGCAAATGGAACATACAATATCATATATATATAATTCATGATATTATACTTTATTATACTCATACAACACAACTATTATTTAAAAAACATAGGATCTGATGTACACAGGCGAGCTTAACCCACAATTTGGTTTTCTTACCGCAAACCTTATATAAATAACGGAGAAATATTACATTTCAGAATAATTATAAAAGCACTACAAAATTTTTAAGCGCATTAATTTAATTGTACTTAAAACTAAAAATATAGTCAACAAATATGTGTACATACAATAAGACTGTAATATTTTTATGGACGTTGCCTAAAAAGAAAAAATAATGTAATTATAAGTGTAAATGTAATATGTGTCATTTAACAACCTGTAAACACAAACCAAACCTTTGATTAAGACATCCTAATCTTCCACATAAGTTAGTTTCCCCTTAAAATAATACTACGAGTATAGGTACTAATTATACGGACTATCTGTAGAGCTCATAAAACCTCCACAGAGGTCCATAAGTCCTCGCTTTGAAGCCACGATACTTGAGAGGCTTACAGGTGTAATCCCCTCACAGGTCACTCACTACGTCACCTCACGGATTTTCTTTTTTTTATACAATGTCATATGTTGCGTTTGTACGGGGGAAAACCATTTCATGGGTAAATTGAAAGGGAAAATGTCTGATCTTTTTGCTGTCAGCTTTTGGAGATCGAGGTTAAACTGTATCGGTCTTGTTTTTAATGCTGGCAATCTAGTGTTCTATTTTTTTTTTTTGCTATGTCAAATCAAAATGTTGTTTCATATTACGAATGGCATTTTTCCTAAAGAAGATTGATTTTCGAATCGAAGTCTCAAGAATCGATTCAGTAATCGAGTTCTAAAAGATCGATTTCCTGAAGATTGATACTATTATTAAAAAGCACGACAGAAATGATCCTTCAGTGCTCTTTCATGGCTGGTGAGTAATCAGGTATACAGCATTCACACAAAGCCTAGCTTGAGGAAAATAGGTGCTTTTAATGTTTTACATAATAATATGATGATTGCGTTCAGCGTGAAAAAGTCGAATCTCGATTTCGAGCTACTGAGATTGATTCACATAATCAATCCATTGTTTAAAAGAGGTTTAAAAAGGTCGAAATGACTTATAAAATCGATTTCTCGGTTAATCGACCTCAGATCGCCATTTCTATTTTATATTTTTCATGTTCGAAGTTTAATTATTTCTGCTTAAGAATGTCCTTGTCTTTAGCCGTCTTTTTTAAGGTAAAAAGTTCAGTCATATTGAAGAAACATTTTCATTTTGAGATAATTTGAGCAGACAAGCTTAAGTGAATCTTCAGAAATATATTATGGCTATCTTAAATATCTTTCCTACTTTATTATAATGATATTTAAGAAAGCAAAACGTGGATTGGAAACTTTAAACGTTGGATGTCACATGTCTCGGAATTTTTGGTTCTAGGAGATGCTGGTTTCCTCAAGAAGTTTTCCTTCACTGTTTTGAAAGGAGTAGATGAAATAAATTAGGGTAGTTACCACTGGGCTACCACTGCTCTCAATCTGGTATAACTACCAAAATGTTATTTAACAAAACTTTTCTGCATTTTCTGCTTCATCCACGATATGAATGACGTTGAGCACTGGATTTTATTTTATATATGAAAATGTTGAATAGGCTGAAAATAAATCAATATTTTTAGCACGGCCGAGCTTATATTTGGCGAGTACGCCACAAATCATTCCCGGCACATGCCATGTATCGGCTGGTTTTCATCTCGCGCGCTTTTTGACAGTTCACTGCAGCTGCCATATTGTTGTGACAGGAGAGCGAATTTCAAAACTCTGTTTTGCAATATATAAGAATTGGAATGGTTTTTATTCCTTACGGGATTAAATTGTGACAATACAATGTTGATTGTTGTTTGAAATATTAATAATAATAGTTGTTGTATTGTAATATGTATAATAGTTGTCTGCCGGTGTCGGGAACAGGGTCCAAGCTACCGATGGTTAGGGCTCCAGAGACAGGAAGCTCCTCACAATGTGAGCCGTATCGAGGTGCTTCTCTATCAGGCCCGTGATCCAACTCCACAACGACAGCTTCGACAGATGGTCGTTAAAAATTTGGCTATAAGGCCATTGGCGGTCACGACAATCGCACATTAATAGCCGAGTCCGCATTCCACACGTCGACAACCTCGTGTGCTAAGTCGAGTTGATTTCTACTCATAGTATTTAAAAAAAAAAGAAGACCAAAGAAAAGATGGATGAATTGTGTGAGAAGTGATATGAAAGAAAAGGGATTTAGTGATAGCGTGACGGGTGACGGAACAGAACGGAAAAAAATGTGTTGCACCGACCTCTAATAAAACGGGACGAGGGTAGAAAGATGATCATGAATCATTGCATTTGAATGATCGAAACTAAACTGTTTTATATCATCATCATCATCATCATCATCAGCCTTTTAACGTTCCCATTGCTGGGACACAGGCCTCCTCTCTAAGAGAGGTAATGGGTCGTAATCCACCACGCGGGCCCAGTGCGGTTTGGTGAATGTCACATGTCTTCGAATTTTTGGTTCTAGGATATGCAGGTTTCCTCACGATGTTTTCCTTCACCGTTTTGAGAGCAGTAGTGATGAAATAAATTACACAAAGTAATGCGCCTGGCCGGGTTTGAACCCGCGACCTACAACTCGTAAGTCGGGGCCGCTACCACTCGGCCACCACTGTTCTAACTGTTTTATATGTTGTGTCTAAATCGATCATCATTACAGCCGAAATACGTACACTGTTGGACATAGGCCTCCCCCAAGTGACGCCATAACGACCGGCCCTGTGCATCTCGCACCCATCGGATTCCCGTGACCCTCACCTGGTTATCAGCCTAAATTACCAGTCGTTGTATCTAAATTACCGTTTCCTAAAAAGCGACTTGATTTTTCATCGTATATTGTATCGTTACCGCAGTTTTCAAGGGAAAATATTTATCAAAATACAACATTTACTCAAGTTAGTTCCCCATATTATACTAACGTCAATCAACTTGATGAACACTTGACATTCTGAATACATATTTTTATTATGCTTATCCTCGAACCACGAAATAAAGGCTTTGCATGGAAAATGTAACGTTTTACAGTCCAGACAGTGGAGTTGTGTGGTTTTATTTTAGAATGGCGTGTTATTTGGGATATAATTTCCGTTCTACCGTCCAACTTTAATAACCTTTGCTTTATCATACTGTTTATATTTATTCCAAAAGTTAATAACAATGTTTTAGACAAACTCGCTTTTTATAAGTATCGGTCTGGTAGGGATAAATTACTACAATTAGTTTTCTTCAAGATACCAAAGAGTAGTACACCATCGACACGCCTGTACTTTTTTACCCGACAACGCCAGAAGGAGGGTTATGTTTTTCGAGAGTATGTATGTATGTATGTATGTATGTATGTATGTATGTAAGTATGTATGTATGTATGTATAATTGTTTGGCACGCTCTGCAGCCTGAACGGCTCGATGGATTTTAGCTTGAGAGGTGTTGTTAGATTCGTATTTACTGTGAGAGTGACACTGGGTATATCAAAACAAAAAAAAACAAAATGGCGGATTTTTAGCGCCAAATTCAAATGTTCGGCACGCTCTGCGACCTGAACGGCTCGATGGATTTTAGTTTGAGAGGTGTCTTTAGATTCGTAATTACTTTGAAAGTGATATCGTAATAAAATAAAACTAAAAAAATAAAAAATAAAAAACGGTAATTTAAAAAACTAAAAAACCCGACTGCTTTTCTGAGCATTCATGAAAAAGCCCTAAAACAAGAAAATCTGGCAGTCGGGACCCATTCTAGAAAGTCAGCCGTCTAGTCAATAGATTGGAGTAATCTGCAATGTAATATAGGGATGTGCCCTCAATTCTAGAATGGGTCCCGACTGCCAGATTTTCTTGTTTTAGGGCTTTTTCATGAATGCTCAGAAAAGCAGTCGGGTTTTTTAGTTTTTTAAATTACCGTTTTTTATTATTTTTCTAATTATTGTCTATTACTTTTTTTGTTATTATAGGTAGGCCCACGTTTGACGACTACCTCACCTGATGGTAAGCGATGATGTGGCTGACCATGGAGGATGCTAACTTAGAAGTAACCTATTCACTCTTGACTTAAAGACCCCTAGGTTGTAGCTATCAGGAAACACAGACTCGGGCAGGGAATTCCGCTTCTTAGCTGTACGCAGGTACTGGCGTAACCCCCAGTAGTGACCAAAACATCCCCTAAATATAATAATTATTCAGCCTAGAGTATGAGCGCGAGAGGACGCATGCGTTTCAGAGCGAGTGAGACAATTTCATGCACTGACTGGATGTTTGGTAACTTCAATTTGTCTGATTAATGAAATATAACTTTATAATAGTTACCAGAATAACATTTTTTAAAATCAGACTTGTAAAAATAAGTAAAGTTTATTTTTTGTGGAGCTTTAAAGTGTCTGATAAAGTTTTGGGCCATGGAAAGTCTCTGACATTTATGTTACTACTTTAGAATCATCATCATCAGTCTTTTAATGTTCCCACTGCTGGGACACAGGCCTCCTCTCTAAGAGAAGGAATGGGGCGTAATCCACCACGTGGGCCCAGTGCGGGTTGGTAAAAGTCACATGTCTTCGAATTGTTGGTTCTAGGACATGTCGGTTTCCTTACGATGCTTTCCTTCACCCTTTTGAGAGCAGTGGTGATGAAATAAATTACACAAAGTAATGCGCCTGACTGGGTTTGAACCGGCGTCCTACATCTCGTTAGTCGAGGCCGTTACCACTCGGCCACCATTACTCACCCACTCGGCCACTACTTTAGAATAATATTCCACAAAAAATATAGGGTGACTGGTAATTAAAAAAAAAATCTGCTAAGTCCAGTACATTTTGACCAGTTAGGCGAACATAAAATGCATTTACCAGCGGATATTTTTCGCGATTTCAGGATTGGTGCCATAGTAAAAGTTGAATTTTATCATGACTTCAATCACGTGTTTAAGTATCGGTCACTAATTACCAGTCACCCTATATATAAAAATCAGCCATAAAAAATTAAGTTAAGTAACTCCTAATTTTGGTTTCCTTTCTCACCTGGTACACATGGCATGCAAGGGCGAGCTCCACATATATAGAGATATTCAAAGCACATGAGACGCTACCAGTACCTAAGTTTTCATCCATGTGAAAATAAGTTGTCTGACAGCTCTGGGTTCTTACTATATATAGATTTTTCCATATATTTGACTTTTATTTCGTCACATTAGGAACGTATCTTCTATAATTCCATATGAATTAATTCCATGTTTACGGTTTGTGTGTTCGCGGCATATTTACGGAACGATATAAATATGTATACGATAAAGAACTTTTACTGTCTAGTAAGAAATTTATTAATATACACCGTTAAATTTTAGTTATTTTAATCCCGCGGAGGATCGATTCGGTACATGAAATACTATCGATTTATAAAGAAAAAAAAATTAAGTACTTTTTTTCAAAAACTCGAATTAATACTTAATATATTAATAAATTAATTCCTTTAAGTAAACGAGTCGATGACCTTGTAGGTAATTGTCGGTCGTTGCCTACTAACTACGTATAGGTCATTAGCCTCGCTCAGCTGACGTTTACTTTCTCTTTCCAAATTGATAGCATTATTAAAACGACCAAAATTTAACGGTGTATAAATAAATAACAATACATCATAAGAGTAAAATACAAATACCAAGATTTTACTATTATAAATCTAGTCTAGGTTATCATTTGTTTGGCCGGACCCAAAAAAAAAACCTATCGTCCTACCTAACCTGTCATTAAGACTGCCTTTATCCGAAACTATATATTTAATATATATATTTCCACAACTATTACACAACACCGTCTAGTCCCAAGCTAAGCAGAGCTTGTGTTATGGGTACCAGACAGCTGATAAACATACTTATATATTTCTAAATACATACATATTATAGATAAATAACACCCAGACACAGAACAAATGATCGTGCTCTTCACACAAACATTTGTCCTGGGTGGGAATCGAACCCACGACCTCCGGCATAGCAGTCAGGGCCACTAACCACTAGACCAACAGGCCAGTCAAACTTTTACATCGGTTCAGGTTACGGATATTTTATTATTTTGAATTATATAGAATATCCGATAGTTTCGTTTACATTTACGGAGCTCTATAGCATCCCTGATTTTTGGTAAAAGAGCCTAGAGCAAGTTTTTGTACTGTATCGTGTTACTGAAAACGTCAAATATTACGTATAATAAACCGGTTTTCAATGGAAACATTTTTTTCATAGCTCTTATAGCGCGATAAATACCTATATAATTAATATTCATCAAGACCTTTCCAATAAGTTCAAACACGATAGGGTTGTCTTATTGCGCTTATTACCGAGTTTCTATGGCCATGTTCCAGTTCCATCATCAGACCCTGATTACCATCTAGCACCAAAATACTCGTTAAGATGAATCACACAAGTCCTAACTTGATGGCCACCTTCCATTTCTGGAGGAGCTGATGAAGCTGATCAGATGATGGAACTGGAAGCTTGGCCTTCCAGTTCCATCACCTGATCAGCTCCATATCATAATAATTTTGCGTTGTTAACTTATTTATGTACAAATGCATACAAAATTTCAGCTCAAGTGGATAAAATTTAATTTATTTACATTTACAAACATCGGGACAGGTGAAACTAAAAGAGGCTTTTATTTATTAATTATCGCCAGATGGCGTTTATTAAGTTTTAGTATAAATTAACGTTTATGATACAGCAATTGAGTACTTTTGAAAATTCGCACATTTTTTCATCTCATCTCATCTCTCATTGAGAAATGTTTAGTGGTTTATTTTTTACTTAGAATAGTTCTGCAATCAAAATTTTTGTATTTAAGATTCGGAAAAGTAACCGCGACCCTGGGACGCCAAGGGTAATTAGGAACACAGGTGGGTTTTAATCAGTAAAAACCGCTTGTTTTTTTACGAATTTTTTAGGTTTATATTCGTAGTCTCATGAATTTAAACGAAGTCTTCTTCTCTGTCTTCTCTTGTTCCCATTATTTACGGTTGTGTCTCCTCAATAATCGGTGCCAGGATATTCTAGCCTGGGCTTTCGGTTTTGGCGAATGGGCAAACTTGAGGTCTCTCTCGATTCTGGACCACCTGGTATATAGTGGGCGACCTCGGCCTTTCTTTTGTTTTGGCAGGTTTAGTGCAATTTTTACGACATCGTCCTCGCTTACTAGTCATACACAGTTGCACACCTCCCCCACCTCAGCATGAATTTTAACGAAGTACATATTGAAAATGTGATGAATGAAAATTTTCTCTTTAAAACACTGATCGGGTGTGAAAATTATATTTACGTTACGGTTACGGCGGTTACGTCATTAACATTTCGAAGAGTTACAGGAAACATTTTAATTAATACTCGTAGTTTCCAGGGAAGATGTCGAAATAGTCTCTCAATTAAAAAAAATATATATATGTTCGAAAACTTACCTCTTAAACCTTACTCATGAATCACTGTGTAATGGTAAAAACTGCATGAAAATCTGCTTATTTCTTACTTTATTGTATTCATACAGAGGCAGATACAGTGAGAAACTTAGTTTTATAAAATTTGATAGGCCAGTTGGTCTAGTAGTTAGTGGCCCTGACTGCTATGCCAGAGATCGTGGGTTCGATTCCCACCCAGGACAAATGTTTGTGTGATGAGCACGATCATTTGTTCTGGGTCTGGGTGTTATTTATCTATAAAATGTATGTATTTAGAAATATATAAGTACGTTTATCAGCACTCTAGTACTCATAACACAAGCTCTGCTTAGCTTGGGACTAGACGGTGTTGTGTGATAGTTGTGAAATATATAAAAAAAAATACTAGCCTCTGCCAGCGCTTAGGCTTAGGCTTCGCCCGCATGAAAGTCGGTTTCTCCATACAAACTTCCATTTTACCCTTTAGGGGAGGAGTTTCGTAAAATCCGTTCTTAGCGGATGTCTACACCCTATAAGGAACCTACGTGCCAATTTTGTTGGTAGGTTCTATAGTTTCTGAGATTTCGTGATTAATCAGTGAGTATTTAGCTTTTATATAACCTTATTTTTAGTATATGCGAAATTTGAAAAAAAAAACACCTATCTAGTATTTTTATGTAAAGAATCTATGTACAAAATTTCAAAACTGTATTATGAAAAATCACAAAGTTATAAACCAGTTATGGTACCTGGTTGGCGACATAAATACACGGTCAGCGGGCCACTCGGGTGGCTGAGGGGTTGTTTTGCTCCCGCATTCAGCTTTGCGTGTACGCCTAGTACCCACTATAACTTACCAAGACCAGTTTTGTACTTAGTGTCGGTGGTGTCCAACTTGTGACCTTTTTTAAATATTTTTTGGGAAAAAATATAACATGGTGTGAAAATTATTGGAATCGATTCAGTTACTGATTCTGAACAAACTATATTCAGGTTTCGCATATACTAAAAATAATGTTGTACAATATAGGTAAGGATAAGCGATCGAAATTAGCTTAGTAAACATTAAATCCACTAAAAAAAGGATCTTTGCTGGAAATACGCCTTCCGAAAACCGGTCCGACGACTGGGCCATGCGAAGCCGGCATTCAGCGAATTCTCGTGACCTTTAGTATATCATCCTTCTATCTTTGAAGACCTTCCCACTTTACACCATCCGGTAGGCGTTAGTCATACACGAAGATATACGAGATTGTCAAATATCCCAACTTTGTTAGTTGTCTATTTTTTTATTTTTATTATTTGGGACAAACAATCGTACATTATTATATAACTTCTAAATACACAGTATACTATAAACAAATGTACAATCCACTACGTTTCCACATATTACAAATTAATAATAATAGATACAGTTTGGCAATTTCACCATAAAATCAATTTAGAAAAATAAAAAAAAACTTATTTTTCCGCTAACGTGATCAATAAATAATAAAATCAAATGGTTAAATAATCACACAATAATTAAAAACTTTCAACAAGGCGCTTAGCAATCTCTTTTTTAAATTTATTTTTTGCCAGCGCAAAAATATCGATACTTATCATTAAAATTGTTATTATAGACGTGAACTATTCTCTGGAGCTGCGCTCTTTTTTCTGCATTTGTACGGCAAGGTGTTGTATATATTCTCCATAAAAATTATATAATACGATAATGCACGCCCACACGTTGCACATGGCGCTGAAAAATACCTTTAAGAAGTTGCTGTCCACAACTTACAGTAACCAGTTCATTGTCCGAGTTTAAACCTGATTGAGCATATCTGGAGCTTGCATCACTGCTTGTCATCAGATTACGCTCACTCTCGATTTTGGTAGATCGAGAGATTCAGAATTTTCTGACTAAAACCCTCCCTCTTTCAGTTGCCCTTAGCGTTTCAGAATCAAGTGAGCTAATGAAAAATTCCACAGCCACTCTGACACCTGTATTTATAAAGTAGTAATTACTTGTTACTAAGTAAAATCTTGTGAAGTCATTAATTGACGTTTGAAATCTTTAATCAAAATTTATTTTTTTCTTAACTTATAGAATAGAAACTGTTACTTAAGTAGTCTGTTTTACTCAAGTATTTAGTTTTACTTGTTTATAAATACGCGTGTTAACAATACCTTTAGTTCTACAACTATGTACAGTTACATACTCGAAAAAACAATATCGTGTACACAATGTAACTAACTACTGCAATTAATTCCCGGTATCGGCATAGCTTCCGACTACCTCCCGCTAAAGTGACATCCACGGACTCAATATAGAGTTATTGCTTCCAAGCATGTGTTTGATTCCTATTGTAATTGAAATTTATACTTCAAACATATTGCAATAGGGTTTATTTTACAATGGAATGTAGTTTGCAAATCACTCAATTGCTTAGTGACATTCTTGAGTCAATGAACGAATGATACGGTTGAGAGTTTAATACATCATTTAAGTGATTGAAGTCGTTTAGATTGGTTAATTTGTTTTGTTTTTGTTTGAGGTTTCATCCACTACCTAATTGCCGGTTCTCTAGTGAAAAATGTATGGGATTTATGGAAGGCATATTCTTTTTTGGTCGTTCTCATCTCGTTTTTCAACCTAAACTTATATTGAGGCAACTGTTTTTATTTTTTTTAAATAAGGCTTTCACTAGGAACTGCTCCAGTGACCTGTATCGTGGGTGCGTTTCCAAGAACGTGTAAACTCACATACACCAGACAATTAGACCCGGAACAACTGTCTGCAGCAGCAGCAGCAGCAGTATTTTTTTTTATGTTCCCACTGCTGGAACTCAGGCCTCCTCTCTAGGAGAGGGAATGGTCTGAAATCTACCACGCGGGCCCAGTGCGGATAGGTAGATGTCACATGTATTCGAATTTTTGGTTCTAGGACATGCCGGTTTCGTCACGATATTTTTCTTCACCGTTTTGAGAGCAGTGGTGATGTAATAAATTATACAAAGTAATACGCCTGGCTGGGTTTGAACCTGGGACCTAAAACACGTAAGTCGGGGCAATTAACACTTCGGCCACCACTGCTCTACTAATATCTGTATGCCATACAAATATTTATTCTGTGCGGGAATCGAACCCATGACACGCGGCGCAGCAACCAATTGCTCAGCCACTGCACCAACCTCGCCGAAAGATTACCTTTTACTAAGTGATCTTTGGATGATGAAAGAATTTTCAGAATCGGTTCAGCAGTTTAAAAAACTCCCTCACATTAAAACTTGAGAATGTTACCTCTTTGTGATAATAATACAGATTGAACCTAAAACGCGACGACCTCAAGGCTAGACCACCAGCAACTATAATTTATAATATTGCTAATAGTGTTCTGACGTGTCTGCTCTCTGCTCGGAGTTTTTCGGCCAAAATTAGACATGACAGCAGCACATCTGCCGTAGCCAAATTACAATCGTTTCGTTTTGCTTGAACGCTTAGAGTTGACCACGCCCCCAATTCGTTTGTTCGAACAAAGAAGTTAGGGGCGTGCCGAACACCAAGCGATCACGCAAAACGAAACGGTTGCAACTTGGCTAGGAGGGCTGAGTTCACAGCCACCATGAGGAGTTAAGGAATGCGGTCTCTGTGTGCGATCATCACAGATTCAGCAAAATATCATTAAACATTTATCTTTCAAAATTAGATCTATTTTAAAATGTATTTACGCAGTGTTATCGTAAACACCAGACATAGGACCAATAGTTAAGTTGGATTACGGATAGTGATATATTGGAACGTACGTTTGTCGTTGGCAAATATCAGGCAGTAGATAGCATAAACAAAGCTTTACGGCTTTGTATTGTACTATCAAATGATCAATAGGTAAAATTAAAATAGAAAACATGTTAGGAGACTTACAAAACACTCAAATACCGGGTTTTTTTGAGGTGTTAAATCATGCGGACGGCGAGCAATGGGTAGTTTGCCGTCCGACCGTCCGGTAACCGTCCGTACCAAGCCCAAGTCATCGACAGCGCGTATCGTTCCCCGCACGTCTCAAGTTGTCAGTAAACAGTAGGTTAATCAGTAAAAGTCTGACACTATCTCCCTCTCTGCCCAAGGGCGCGGAGATGTCATTGGATGATTTTCGCACCAAAAAAAATGTGTGAAATCATTCAATTACTTCTTCCACTCTTGGGCAGAGCGGGAGGGCGTGTCAGACTTTTACTGACTAAAACCCACTCCTGTTCCTTCTTTACCTTCGTTCTAGGGCCTTCCTTACATTCCTAGAATTTCTCGCGCGATTGATAATTATTTATATGCGTAATTGAGCTGTCTTCAAAGCTAGAGTGAATAGGCTCTTAAGCTAGTGAGCTTCACCATCAACGATTGCATCACTGCTTAACATAAGGTGGGGTCGCAGCCAAGCACTATTTTATGTCATAAAAAAAATGATCTACAGAATTATAAATATATCTGAAACGCAAAAGGCAGCTCAAGGAACACAGGCTTTAGTCAGTAAAAGCCTGACCCACCTTATCTCTGCCCAAAGCGGGAGAAGTAATTTTATAATTTCCCAACGCAAAACAAAGAATGAAAACTAAAGAGAAAACTTAAAAAGAATTTTTAAAAAAGCTAGTCCACAGCATAAAAGCTTAATTTACAGTGAAAAAGCTAAACCGACATTTCGTTTCATAAACGAGTTTACTGCACAAAGCATCACTGCAAATATAACCCGCCGAAATATGAAAACAACCTCTTTATTTGATCACTCTACATAATGGTAACATTCTTCACACGGTAGGCTTATAGGATGGTTCATAAAGTATCGAGTAACGGGCGATAAATGGAATTTTCCCTGTAACTCGGTCCGAGTGTTAGTATTCGATTACTTCCATCACCTTGTTTGTTAGGTGAAATGCGACAATACCTTTATTTGGTAATACATGTCTATGGCCAGCCATCTGGCTTTCCTCTGCTTTTGACTTTAGACTGTAATCCCTTGTAATACGATTTATATTTGTATGGCTGTGAAGCAAAAATGCAGTGAACAAAGTTGGTCGACTGTGTGAATGTACTAGGATTGCATAAGCGCCTGGTATCTTAAAAAGATACGCATCAACAACTGTTTTTAGTACAACTGTTACGGAATAGTTACATATTAATGTACTAGGGCAACAAGGGTGTGGAGATATGCCAACTAACAACTAATTGAATCGCAAATTTTCTTGTTTTCACTTTTAATTACCATTTGTAGAAATGTAGACCATGTTGTGGACCGATTTCTTTGATTTCTCATTGATTCTTTATTGTATAATGTTAATTTAGTTATTACAGCAGGGGGTCTTACCATTTTGTTTTTATTTTTAATTTTACGATTTCCTGGGCTGTTCCATCATCGGAAAACAGTGTTGCGCCATCGGTGCATGGTAGATATCCCACCCTAGAGGTATTTACCTAAGTCAAGAGGGAATTGAATAGGTTACTTTAGGCAAGCGTGCTTCATCATCGATCATATCATTGCTTACCATCAGGTGAAATAGTAGTCAAACGCGAGCCTTGATAAGCGAAGCTATGAATAATAAAAAAATACTGATAAATAGATAAATATGCATTTACTTATTTACTCTCTGAAGTATTCTTATGCTAATGTTTACCACCCAAGCTTACATTGTGGAATGCAATAAAGAATTGAGTATTGAGTATTGAAAACAATTTTTGACGTCTTTCCAATTTCAAGAATTTTATATTTTGTTGATGAAAAAAAAAATGCCTGCTACGTTTGACTTCTTCATAACAGTACAAATCAATATTTACCCAAGTCAAACGCCAGTTCAATATGAATTGTTAACTCCACAATTCCTATAACCTCGTCGCCTTACTATCTCCAAGTAGTTTCCAAGAAGATCCAACTTGGTTCAACAATCGATACTTGTCTTATATCTGCTCGGAACATTTGAATCGAATAGTGTGAGTAAATTGTCTTTGAGATTCCTTTGACCAAGGTTGTGTAGCTTTTGGAAATACGTTTTTCTATAGTTCTGTGTCAATGAGCTGCAATCCTCTAAGCTCGCACTGGGCCCTCGTGGTGGGTTACGGCCCGTTCCCTCTCCCAGGAAAGATCCTGAAGGTAAGCAGTGATGCAATCGTTGATGGTGAGGGGCACTAGTTTATTAACCCTAGCCTTGAAGACACCTTAATTATATATAATCGGAAGGGAAGACCGCAGCAAGCAAATGGTTCTAATCTTTCGATGTACGCTGTATAAATGACGAGGCAAAACGCTTAGTCCGGACCGTATAGTTCCGTAGAGTGTTAACAATTTAAGAGTGGATACTAACCGTACACTGGGTTGTACGATGGTACAAATGTGATGGCAGAATCAAGTCATGCAATTCCCGTGTGTTGTATATCACATCACTAGTTAGTAAAACTAATGGTCACAACCCTAGTGAGAGATATCGGTCATTGTCGGTATGGGTGTGGCCGCCTAAGCAGTGTCTGATTAATCTTAATATTATGTACATGTTCTAAGTCTAATAAATCTAGTATTCACTATATCAAGTGTTTCAATATAAACATTACATGGTGTCAGAAGTGAAGAATCCAAAAACACGAAGAAAATCGCGAAAAAAATGGACCACTCATCAACAGTCAAAAGCGGTAGCCATTTTGAACAAAGTCTGAACAATGCGATTAAAGCCTTGAAAATCACCTCAGATTCAACAAACAACAATGCGGAAGCATGGAAACGCTGGTGGCAGCAATTTGAGCTGTATTTGTTAGCCACAGGTCTGGACAGGGCAGGTGAAAAACGCAAGACCGCCATTTTACTCCATCTCATTGGTGAGAACGGTTTAAATATATTTAACACTTTTAACCTCAAATTAGAAGAGACCACGATACTGGATGTCAAAGAAAAATTCGACCATTATTTTGAGCCTAGGAGAAACTTGACCATGTGCCGTTATAGTTTCTTCACAAGGAGACAACAGAAATCCGAGTCCATCGAGGGATTCCTGGCAGATTTAGAAAACAAAAGTCAAGAATGCGAATTTGGAACGCTCAGGGAATCACTCATCAGGGATATTTTTATCGCAAATCTAAATCTAGATTTAGCACATGTCCGTCAGAGATTGCTGCAGGAACCTGATCTGACATACCAGAGGATGCGAGAACTAGCAAGGACACTCATCGTTGCTCAGCAGGATGCAGAAAAGATGCTCAATGGTTCTACAAAGGAAAATACGGAAAATGTCATGCATCTACGTCGGAGGAGCCGTAGTCGAGGGGAACGTCGACAGCGAGCTTCACCAGTCGGTCAGCAGGGATCTGGCGCAGGGAAGTCACCCAACAAAGGAAAACAGTCTCCCAACCCTGAAAAGCGCTCGAGGACGTGTAGCCGCTGTGGGCAGTCTCACCGCTACAAGTGCCCAGCGCAAGGAGTCAAATGCAGGTCATGTAAATCTTTTGGTCATTTTGCTAAGTATTGTTTTACAAATAAAAAAGTCAGTCGCTTGGTGTCATTTAGTCATAATAATAGTCAAGATAATTTTGTTGGAATTATAAGTCATAAGTCAAGTCAATCCAACAGTCATTTAAAGTCACATAAACATGTCAAGTCAATAGGCACACCGTCACGCACAATGCAACTACACCGACAATCACAGTCAGGGTGGTCATATAATGGCCAGTCACAGTCTAGGAATGATTCCGATGATGAGATTGGTGTCATATCTGAGAGATCTCATGTAGACTCACATTGTCATAAAAAATATTATAAGTCATGTCTCAATGATGAAAGTGGTGAAAATGTAATATCTGAGAGGTCCAAAAATAGCCTCGGTGATGAATGCAATCACCAGTCTGAGAGATTCAGTGTCAAGTCAAAGAAG
Organism: Leucania comma; assembly: GCA_958295575.1. NCBI lineage: Eukaryota > Metazoa > Arthropoda > Insecta > Lepidoptera > Noctuidae > Leucania > Leucania comma. Next base: position 9,536,281 of record OY282480.1, on the reverse strand, counting down.
TCAAATAAATATAGTCAAAGTCAAAGTTCATATCTCAATGATGAACACAGACACATGTCTGAGGAATCACTCACTATCATAACAAAACCATTTCATCAAAAGTCATTTGTTACACTTAGAACAAGTACGTCAATCACATCACCACAAAGTCAACAAGTCAACACAGTAGATACAACACAAAACAAATACTATTCTAATCAGTCATGGAACATAAACATTTTAGTAGGTCATACACAAATTAGTTGTATCATTGATTCAGGAGCTGATCTTAACATAATGTCAAAACAAACTTTTCTTTGTTTAAAACGTCATTCTCAAATGACACTTGTCAAATGTCAGATAAATGTCACTGGATTTGGTGGCAAGTCAATACCCATAATTGGTAAAGTCAATGTCAGATGCAGCTTAACCTTGAATAACAGTACTATTATAGAAAATATAGTATTTATAGTCGCAGATTTAGTTTGTCCAAATGTCCTAGGTCTTCCCACTTGTGAGAAATTAGGTATAATTAAAAGAGTTTTTTCAGTGTCAAAACAAAATTTTTGTCAACAAATTCTTACACAATACAATGATGTATTCCAGGGTCTTGGATGTCTGCCTCCTGTCTGTCACCTGAAACTCAAACCTGATGCAGTGCCATGTGTGGATCCTCCCAGGAGAGTACCATTTGCGTTGCTCGATAAACTTCGCGAAGAGTTGGATCGCATGGAAAGAATGCAGGTGATTGAGAAAGTCACTAAGCCTACAGAATGGGTGAATAGCATAGTAATTACTGTCAAGAATTCAGGTCAGTTGAGAATTTGTTTAGATCCTAGAAATTTAAATAAGAATATTATAAGGGAAATCTATCCACTTAAGTCAATTGATGAGATAAGATCTCAGTTAGTTGGAGCTGAATGTTTCTCTCATTTAGATGCTTTTTCAGGATTCTGGATGTTAAGATTAGATGAATATAGTTCTGATTTATGTACCTTTCAAACACCCTTTGGTAGATATAAATATTTAAGATTGCCTTTTGGTATAAATGCATCATCAGAAATATTTCAGAGAGTTATGATGAATTTGTTTGGTGATTTAGAAGGAGTCTTAATATTCATCGATGACATTCTTGTCTATGGACCGAATGAGGCCATACATAATGAGAGATTACATAAGGTCATGCAAAGAGCACGTCAAGTCAATTTAAAGTTCAATAAGTCTAAATGTAAATTTCTAGTTTCTGAAGTCTGTTTTTTAGGTTATGTTTTTAGTAAACATGGTGCTAGGGTCGATCAAGAAAAAGTAAAAGCAATTGTCAATATGCCTACACCACAAAATGTCAAAGAATTGCAAAGAATTTTAGGTATGATCAACTATTTAGGTCCCTTTATTAGCAATTTGTCAGAAAAAACTCAAATTTTAAGAAATCTTTTGAAAAAAGATTCAGTCTGGACTTGGGATGAAAATCATAGTAAATGTCTTAAGAGTTTAATAGATGAAATCACAAAGTCACCAGTCTTAGCTCATTATAACCCCAATATTCCATTAGTCTTGTCAGTAGATTCGTCTAAGTCAGCATTGGGAGCAGTCATTTTACAAAACAATAAACCCATTGCTTATAGTTCAAAAACACTAACAGAAACTCAGTCTAGGTATGCTCAAATTGAGAAAGAATTGTTAGCAATACAATTTGGTTGTGAAAAGTTTCACCAGTATGTATATGGTCATAGGGTAACTGTCCATACTGATCACAAACCCTTAGTCTACTTATTTGATAAACCATTACATGATGTACCAGCTAGATTACAGCGAATGATGTTAACTTTACAAAAATATGATTTGAGAGTTATACATGTCCCAGGAAAGCAGATGTATATATCAGATACATTGTCCAGAGCAGCCTTAAAAGATCATTATATACCAGAGAATGAATCTGAAATGTCTTGTCATGTCAATTTAATGTATTCAAATTTAGCTGTCACAAAGGAATACAGTACAAAACTGTTGCAACATACAAATAAAGATGAAACTTTGCAATTGTTAAAGAAATATTATTATGAAGGTTGGCCAAAAAATAAAAATAAAGTCAGTCCATTGGCAAAACCATTTTGGAGTACACAAGCTGAAATTCATGTAGTCAAAGATTTGTTGTTTAAAGGTTCAAAATTAATAGTACCTCAGTCTATGTATAAAGAAATGTTGGCTAAAATCCACGAAGGTCACCAAGGTATAAATAAATGTTTAAAAGTAGCAAGAGATTCTTTGTATTGGCCAAGCATGTCAGCAGATATTAAAAATGTGGTAGAACAGTGTCTCATATGTGCAAAATATAAACCGTGTAATCAAAAGGAACCACTACAAAATTTTGAAATAAATAAGTATCCATGGCAACAAGTTGGTATTGATTTAATGTATTTTGATAACCTTACATATTTAATTGTCACAGATTATTATTCTAAATACATAGAAATAGCTTTGTTAAATAAAAACAGTACAGCCAAAAATGTAATTACACATTTAAAGTCTATTTTTGCCCGTCATGGAATACCTTTGTCATTAGTGTCAGATGGTGGACCTCCTTTTCAGTCATTAGAATTTAAAAATTTCCTACATGAATGGGACATAGAACATAATGTAACTAGTCCATATCATTCACAGTCAAATGGACAAGCAGAAAGTTCAGTCAAAATAGTCAAAAATATGTTAAAAAAATGTAGAGAAAATTCGTCTGACCCATATATAGCCTTATTACAATATAGAAATACACCTAAGAATAACTTACCATCTCCAGCACAATTGTTAATGTCAAGGAATTTAAGAGATAACATTCCAATGTCATACAAAAAATTAAAACCAAAGGTTGTAACATTTAAAAATTATAAAGAGTGTGTCAATAAGAACAATGAAAAAAAGTCTAAGTATTATAACAAGAATACTAAGTCATTGTCAATATTATATCCCAATGATCATGTCTACTTCAAAAGAAAACCAAATTATAATTGGGAACAGGCCATTGTCAAACAAAGGTTGACAGGAAATAGGTCATATATCATTGAGGATGTCAATGGAGTTAGGTATAGGAGAAACAGAATTCACCTAAGGCATAAATATTCTCCTATGTTATCCAACTCGTCGCAGGGGAGAGAGGAAGGTGATAGTCAGGAGTCAGCACCTCAAGAATCCTCATCTCAATTCATAGGTCAAAAGTCAACCCGTTATGGTAGAATTGTAAAGCCAACTAGAAGGCTAATTGATGAAATCAATTAAATGTACTAAAGTGTATTTTAGATTAAGTCATATTTAAGCCAAGATGTTTTGTATTGTAAAACTAAATAAGTACTTGTCAGATACTTTGTATTGTCAATTGAATTTAAGTCAAGTCCGTCCACAGCCTATGTTACATTGTTTGTTAAAGGTTAATTTGAACTTAACAAGGGGGATGTTGTATATCACATCACTAGTTAGTAAAACTAATGGTCACAACCCTAGTGAGAGATATCGGTCATTGTCGGTATGGGTGTGGCCGCCTAAGCAGTGTCTGATTAATCTTAATATTATGTACATGTTCTAAGTCTAATAAATCTAGTATTCACTATATCAAGTGTTTCAATATAAACATTACACCGTGCACTCTCCAAAATGCATCCTGTAAAATACCTACCGAAAGGCTGGCTACTCTACGCCTGTGCTCCAGGCTTTGTTGATTGCATTAACCAAATCTCGATCAAATTAATCTCTTCGTACGCTTTTCCACAAACCAAAGCTGTTAGATGGTATTTTGTAGCACTAGCCCATAATGTGTTTATGCCTTTTATATATGCAATATTGGTAAATTGTTCTTGATCATCATCAATTTCAATATCTTGATCCATAGCGACAAGTATTGCAGCAAGTTAGATCAACAGACATTATACTGAAAAATTTTAAAATTACACCACAAGATGCAATGCAGATTTGTGTTACATTGTCATTGAGTTTGTTTTGATAGAAGTCGCTCAGGCAGTCGCTCAGGCAGTTGCTCAGGCAGTTGCTCAGGCAGTCGCTCAGGCAGTCGCTCAGGCAGTCGCTCAGGCAGTTGCTCAGGCAGTCGCTCTGGCAGTCGCTCAGGCAGCTAGTCGAGCAGTACTCTGCACGCGCGCGCGCGTGCGTCGCATTCGGTTATGATGAAAGCTAGCTATAAAACTAAACTAGGCGTATAACTGGTAAAAGATCAGGTAGATGATATCCATAAATAAGACATAAACGCATGCATGACAAAAAGAAACGCACAAATCCAGTTGCTCGTCCATTACGCCAATTTCAGACAAATATTACACTATAATTAAAAGCATTCAAGCACCGTTGTACCAAGTTGAATTAACAAGCCGTAATGAACAATTATTGTGACAAAAATTCGGTCCCATTTTGTGCTTTTTGGCGTTAATCCAAATTTGCTTCTTAGTGTAAGTGCAGGATAACAATGGTCGTAGAAAACTGTGTTATTATCATAATATTCGTGTTAGAGCTGTGTATGATATTTGTATAGCGCACTATGTCTGTTTATTTAGACTAGTTTTCCTGTGTCTTCGCTTTCGTGTCCTTCCCCATATGAACTGTGCTTAAAATAATCTCGTTTTTTGGTGGAAATTATCAAATAACAGCTTGTTGATTGCCGTTTTTGTAAACTATACTGTTTTGCTTATTACAGACAAGACAAAATCTAACAGCAAAACATTTCCACTACAAACTCTTTTGGTTCAAGCCACGAACATTTCTTTTTCAAACCATTTTTTGCGCCAACTAATTTCACCCCAACCAGCATTTGCACCAACCTAACCCATTAGCCAGAGCTTTATCCAAAAGTTAAGCCAGTTTCGGCATGCATTATACCGAAGTACCGAAGCACCGAAGCACCGATCTCGGTATCTCGCCATTATCATATTATAATTTGGTGGGAGCTAGCAGGCGCGGGTAATATGATATTAAACACGCTCCTGACATGACGTGACTGCATCGCACGTTCATTAAAGTTATTAAGGGTGAGCAACTTACTGATGTCACTTGGTCTTCATAATCAAGGGTATCGGATAACTGACGTCATTTGACATGCGAGCGCAAAGTGACATAGGTACTGCGACATTTGTGTTTTGAACTCAAAACAATTTTTATTGAGATACAGCCCCCAGGTACATATATTTACGAGCCCCCGTTAGCCCTTTCGAACCTACGTAAGGCTTGAAGGGGATGACGTAGACTAGTGATCTTTATATTGGTGTTCTAAATCTCTGATAATAAAGATGTGACGTTATTTTGAAAAGAGCATCTTTTTATAGTGGAGATTGTATGAGATTATTTTTATTAAATTATTTCTTATGGCTGTTTCATAGAAGCCCTGCAGTACACATGTCATGATTAATCTTCTTAGAAGAATGTAATAACACAATAATTTATAATCAAGTCAGTTGCTATCATTCTAAAAAAGCGATGATAACATAAATATTCATAGAAATAGTGTACCTACTAAAAGGTGCATTCGTAGTAAAATCATAATTTCAGATCTTTTTCATTATCCTTTGCTGAAGGAAATTAATATTCTAATAACTTGGATAATATAGTTGTTTACAGAAAAAGTCTTAATAAAAGAAAATATAAAATTCCTGCTTTCCATGGGAAGCTTTAACTTAAACAACTGCGTTTTTTCTTTGTAATTTTTAAAGAAAGAAAGATACACAATTCGTTATTTTTTTGCTAATTAAGTATTCTCTTCGAAATGCATTGGATCGTCAACTTTTGTTCAAAGATAATAAAACTTTTAGGATCAAACATCGTAATTATGGTTTATCCTGTTTTAATGAGTTTTTGTTAGGTGACAGTTTTTCTTCGAGGGGGGAGCGACGAAAATGTGTCACGTCTGTTTTCGATGAAATCTTGTTCATACTGATTGTTAATAAGTAGGTACAAAATATTATGCATGAGATTGATTTATATGTTTTGTAAAAGTTTAATAGTTGCTTTGGATTATACCGAGCCTACAAAAATATTAGAGCCCAAAATTGTTTGAAAAAAGATACTGTTACATAAAAACCTCTGCGCATAAAAAACCTTTTTAGTTAATATAAACAATTTGCTCACTAAAACCCACTAAAAGTTTACCAAGAAAGAAAATATAAACGCCGTGCCGTAATTTAATAGAATTATCTAGTACATTATTTAGGCTTTACACAGAGGCAGGCGTCGGGTAATTCGATATTAAACACGCGGTTGACAGTGACGTGACTGGAGGCTTTGTCACGCGACTAGTGTGGATCGAGCCTTAGGGTAGGTTCACATGAAGACAGTGTGCAATTTAGTACTTGACTTTAGACTTCCCAGCACTTCCTGCCCGTATTGTTTACACAAGGCCATTTATTTACGCTTATTAGGGTTAAAAACGGAAGGCTGTTTTCTGAGAGGAAGGTTCAGCCCCGCTATGATAGGCAACGAAGGAACGGGGTAGGTTTTTAATCAGTAAGAGTCTGACACTATTTCCCGCTCCACCCAAGGGCGGGATCTGTCATTGGATGATTTTACCTACCAAAAAAAAGACCCTTATAGGATCACTTTGTTGTCCATCTGCCGGAGCAATGAAATAACCAACTTCAAAGTCATCGTAAACTCAAAAAAAAAAACCGTTCATGCTCCATTTAGGCGCATGTTATAACACTCGCAAAGAAATCGAAACCTAACCGGTACTCCCCGTTGACCAGCATAAGAAAAGGAAAAATAAATTTAAACCGTTTTGTAGTCATATCGCAAAATAATTACTTTTTTGCAATTCGGAAAAATCTTCGTGACTCGAAGGGATCCTGGGTGCGTGGTTCGGATTCGGTTTTGAACGGTTTTTTTTTCATGGAGTACGCACGCGGGGTATTGTTACAGACTACAAAAATTACGGATGCTTTGGTCTTTCAGCGTTGGCTGCCAATGTTAGCTTATTTTGTTTTTATGGCTCGTTGGTCTAGAAGAATGATTTTCGTTTAGGGTCAATACTAAGCCAGTAGCAGCTGCAAGTTTAACTGGTGGCCAGCACTAGCTTCGTGTAAACCTGCCTTTAGGACTGCCATTGTCTAGTGTGGACAAAGAATGGATCTGATGTTCCTAATGATAATGGTTTTGCGTCAGGAATGGCATGGCATTGTGGTCGAATTGGTTTTCATATTTCTGATAGATGGATCAAATATATTATGATTATGAACGAGCTAAAATTATGTGGTCGCGTTTTGAAGCACCAAATATATTGTTCATTTACTGAACCGTATCGGCCTCATATAGTATTGTAGCTAACCGAAAATTTATTAATACTTCTATATTTTTTATAAGATTAAAAAAGAAATAGTTTTGATAGGATCGTATTTGTCCATTATCTCACCTGATTGTAAGAGATGATGTGGTCGACGATGGAGCACGCTTGCCTAAAAGTAAACTTTTCAATCTTAACTTAATGACCCCCAGATAGAAGCTATCAGGAAACACGGACTCCGGCAGAAAATTCCATGTTAATAAATGTGCCCTGAAAACGTTTCGTACATATGGGTGGGATGTCCATCATGTACCGATTGCGCAACGCCGTACGTCTAGTAGTCCGATGATGAACGGCCTTGGCGGGCTTAAATTGTACAATTTCAACGCACACTCCCCGAAAAGTTAACGATAGAAAACGGACAGGCTGCAGCAAGTCGGCGTCGGTGTTCAAGGTTTTGGTGTCTTGACTCGACCAGTGCGTTATTGCCGATGATTTTCTTGGCTTGCTTCTCAATCGACTTTAGCGCATCAAGGTGGCACTTAGCAGTTCCGATCTGAAGATGAGAACGGACTTACTACGACATGATAAAATGTCAGTTGTGTGAGCGAGAAAGGGATGGATCTACACATCTTATATCCCATTAACAATTCAGTTTACGTCTTAATCGCGATAAGAGCTCATTGTAGCACTGCAGTTCCACAAACGAAGAATAAGGAAGAAAATTTCAACGTTATAAATTCCTCATCAGCATTCTTCTCAGAGTATTTGATTCAGGGAACAACAAAAGAGTGATATTGAAAGGAGCAGGGATAAAAATGGATAAAAACATTAATAAAATACACAAATACAACAGTTTATATTGACAGGCTGTAGGCGGTTGTATGAGATCATCTCAGGAACGTATTTCCCTAAGGCGACCCTTTAAACTTGTTCTGAATGCTAAGTAGCCGATACAATTTCTATTTTTAATACCAATATCAAATAAAGACGGAAATAATCGACTGTTTTGATTTTTCTTTGCGTAGGTTTATGTTTTGCGTTCAAATATCTTTTATGATTTAAATAGTTTAAATGCAACAACAAAAAGAGGTCTGTGAATACAACTGGCTTTTGTATTTATTTGTTAATATCAAATAACTTCTCCCGCTCTGAATAGAAGGAGAGGGAGTAGTTAATTTTTCTATATATAAATTTGTCATTTATAATGATAAAGATTTTATAACCTACCTAACTTTTTTTTTTGGTAGTAAGAAAAACTAATTTACATTTAAATAAAAAGGAATCTCTGTAAACGAAGAAATGTTATAGTACGCGGCAATGAACCATTTGCTATGGTTACGCGCACTTTGATTTAGGCCCGGAAATCGGTTATAATCCTCGGCACAAAAGTTGAACCATCATAACGGTCGACTTTGAATGCGCAGTAACAGTAGATAGATAGATAAATATATTCTTTATTGTACACCAAAGATAAAATTACAATAGGAACTTAAAATTAATAGGGTGTCACAATGGGCGGTCTTAGTCTTAGTTCAGTAACCAATTTTCGGGCCTCAATCGAAATGGGAGGTTGTGCGTAAACATAGCAAATGGTTCAACTTATTTGCCGCATACTATACCCTCTATAAACAAAGATATACTGAATGTTAAAATATATACAATTTATTTCGGTTGACGTTGCAGATCTAGGCTATCTAGATAGTGCTGACCCTGTGCATCGCGTGCGCTTACAGATGTTTAGTGCTGATTTGTGACTCGCAAACTGGTATCTATTTGCATTTTAGTGCTAGAAAAATCCAAGTTGTATTAGTTTACAGGAAAAGAGGATTAAGTCGGTCAATATTTATTTATTTATTATACACCGTTAAATTTTGATAATTTTAATCCCCTGAAGGGTCGATCCGGACATGAAACACTATCGATTTGTAAAGATAAAAACGTTTTTTTGGAATTTGGTCTTGGATCAAACCAGTGCAACAGCATTTTTTGTAATAAGGGCTCGATTCTTGGGGTGGAGCGGGAGGGCGCGTCAGACTTTTACTGACTTAAAACCCACTCCCGTTCCTTCGTTTTCACCTTTCATATCAGGGCCAGGTTTTCCTCTCAGAGGCGAACCTATAGCCCCAGTAAGCTTCGACCCTGCTGGACCCTTACGGTTTGCTGACATATCCTTGAGGCGCGCGTGAAACAATACGCGCCGTCAATGATTTGGGCTTGGTTCGGAAGGTTACCGGACGAGTTACCCATTGCTCACCGTACGCAACCACGTGCTTCCTTTGGGATAATTTTCTATTATCTATTATTACGAGTTCGTATAAAACCGAACATATTTTTGTCTTATATTCTTTATCTTAATTGCTTTATCTTTGCTTTAAAAATTTGATTTGGTTAGCAAATGAAAATGATACCTATCCAGTTTCTTAATTGAAATCTGTTCTACATTTTCCTTACTTATTCAAAAATACCATGATTTTGTTTTTGCTAAACAATGTTGCTTTTGCATATCTGCATTTTAAACACAGCTGTTGTTTCAATATCGTACAATATATCAAACGGTAGCAACAAATAAACAGTTCACACGCAACTGGGTACTAGGACTTTATAAAGTGTCAGGTTAATAACACTGTGTGGTTATTAAGTCATAGTGGTTTGAAACTTGGAACTTCGAGCGGAATGGTGGAAATAGAAGAAGTCATAGCCATTGCAGTAACTCTTTGAGCTTATGTGACCCTGATAGTTCAGAGAGATTTAAATTAATCACATTTATTATGCGGCCTACCCAAATGTCCTTTCTTTGGTTTCATTTGTCGAGTAGTATGCTCTTTACTAGGCCTGAGTTGAGCTACACGAATACTAAAAAATGTTTTGCACTGACTGGCAAAGGCCACATAAATCTGTGTAGCTCTATCCTCATATGATGATCACAGAGGCTAATCTCTGGGGGCTTGGGATAGTGTGAAAATATATGTATACTAGGGCCCTGGAACCAGGGCAAGGAAAGTCAGTAAGAGTCTGATACTATCTCCCACTCCGCCCAAGGGCAGGGGATGATTTTACCTTCCATATAAATAAGCTAATCTGCATGGTTTAACCGTTACATGTTTACTATTATGGACTTTTAAAAAGACTTTGACCTCTGAGTTTATTTCGGTGTTTCTTCTCAGGGTAGTCACTAGGAATTACTTCTGCGCCTTCACAAACTCTAGAACACTTGTCTGGGTGTTTTTTGAACATTGTGTATGTACCTACACAAGACACACACAGACCCGCACAGACCCGAAACAAGCTATCTGTTGGACATACAAAATTATTATTTTTTTCGTGTGGATATCGAAGCTGCGATACGCAGCGTTGCAGCCAATCTCTCTAGTAATTGAGTGATTGGCTGCAACATTGCGTATCGCAGCTGCACGTCGCAAACCGTACCGCCAAACTACTATTGTAACACTAAAAAAAATAACCAAGAGTAGGAAGGTACAACTCAAGTTATTACAAAAGACAGCGAGAAATCTTGAAAAAAAAAAACTTTATTCGTATTTCAAACGAAGGCACATAATCTAATCAAGTCAACGACTCTACTCCACAATCCCATGAACCCTTCCACTTATAATATAATATTCAAATAACAAACTAGCGCGGTCTAGTGCATCCTCATTCCATAATGACCTCAATTAACGTTCTCGTTCGTTCACTGGCTCATTCACTAGTTCGTTCACTTGAATTTTTCTTCGCCATCTTAATTTGTACGTGACGCCGGCAGTTAATTAGTGCAATTAAAAGATCCTGGCGTTTTTGTTTTAGTACTCACACTGAGCAGCCATTGTTGGAAATTAAATTAGTCTTGAAATTGTTTTACGCCATTAGAATAATATGTGATGTTTGGGTGTCGACTTGTCGAGTAATGGGTGCATGAGAATGGCGCGTAACGTTCGTGACACGTTTAGTCGCATGCTTTTGAATTTAGAAGTCGTGTGTAGCTTTCAGTTGGAGATTACTTACCTCTTATGTACCGCTAGACCAACTTTAGGAATGCTATCATTTTCTTTACGCATAGATCTGTTAAACCGACATCTCGGGCCCATTTCTTGTGCTGATGACGACCTATGGGGTGATTTAAAGGGCTACATTAATAAATCATGAATTCTATAATGCGCAAGAGTATATGATCAACGACAGTAAACAAAATCAAGAAAATATATGTCATTCTTCAGAAATAAATACTAGAGAGATAGTGTGTTCAAAACATAATACGGCTAATTTATTATATTTATATTTTAGAGAGAAAAATAAAACGAAGATGTATCTAAAATTACTTGTGTCAATTAAAAACTGGAGTAATATAATGCAATCATTCCGATTGTTTGACAGATTATTGTACTAGCAACGTTTTATGCTACGTTTACATGTGGGCCCAGCCTCGGCCAATCGTCATTGTGTTAACGAGGTCTCGCCGTTTATACAATGGCTACACAATAGCGATTGGCCGAGGCTGGACCCACATGTAAACGTAGCATTAAGGCTATAGTGTCTTCATTTTATAACTAAATCTGTAGATTTTGAGTAAATCGTTAAAATGATTCATTTTTGCAAGTATTGTGTCTGAGATAGTTAGTATTGTCTCTTTTAGCAGGCCGAAAGTATTACAAAACGGTGACTTTCTGAAGCCTACTCCTCGGTGACAGCTAGGTCAATAGGTTTGAAAAAAATATGTTTATTACAGATTCATGTACAACATTATAATATGATTTTGATTTTTTGATGACTAAAACTTTTGCTAAACAATTTTTTAACAACATGATATTTTTCGCTTGTTTTGTATGTATGTAAATCATCAATATTTGGCAAGCAAAATGAATTTGAAGGTCAGCAAAGCTCTACACAGCGAGTATGTGTGCATTTAATTCCAGCCAGATGTCCAAGGGACTCATCATATTCCTGCCCTTGTCCCGTTTTATTTGGGGTCGGCACAACACGTTTTTTTCTTCCATTCTGTCTTGTCACTCGTCAGGCTATCACTAACTCCCTTTTCTTTCATATCACTCCTCATACAATCCATCCATCTCTTCTTTGGCCTCCCTCTCCCTTTCCATCCATCGCCATGTAAACTCAGAACTCTTTTAGTAACATGCCTTTCATCCCTCCTCTTCACATGACCATACCAAGACAAACGATTTCCTTTCAACTTTAACCCCTAATATACTCGTTTCTCACTTTATGCATTCACGTCACACCACACATCCATCTCAACATTCTCATCTCCGCTATGTGCAATCTTGTTCAAGGGACTATACGCCTTAAATGCGGAAGAAATCTCCCAATCCCTTGATGTTTTCAAAAGTTCGAATGCCTTTTAATGGATTTCCAAAAAAGAAGATCTGTAGGTAGAGTAAAAAGTATTTTTTTATATTTGTACTAGGCCGGCTATAAATTATAATTTTCCAATATTAATGAATGCGCGCTATATCTACAAACATATGTGTGTTCAAAATTATCTAATGATTGAGATTGATTAGGCAATTGATCACAATCAATCTAATAGATTAATGATGAAAATTTCATCGATCATTACATATACAGGGTATGGATTAGAATTTAATGCAAACCGCTAATGTATCATATATGATATCTACCTAGTAAACGCCATCTGGTAGCATAAATGGAGCAGTTTGCGTTACTTTAAGAATGAAAATTGACTTAATTTTATAAAGACACCTAACTACAACTATATATTGGAATGTATGTGTGTCTGTCTTTGTGTTTCTATCTATTTGAGACTATGAAATTGAATCTTTGAATTTTTAAACACCAGCCCCGAGCTCCGACCGATGACCGGGTAAAGGTTGCAGGAATCCGGTGGATGCGAGACGCACAGGACCGTTCATTCTGGCGACACTTGGGGGAGGCCTGTCTCCAACAGTGGATGTCTTTCGGCTGAAATGACGATGATGATGATGATGAACCCCGAGCAACGTCCTGACGTGACGACAAACTTCTTTTTTAGATCTTTGACAGTCGTTGATATAACCCTACTCACAATATAGAAACAAATGTAATAAGTAGACACTCTAAAATGCTGCTCTAAATTAGTATCAACCTGTATAAGTAGCTAAGTTAATACAGAAAATTTGTGTTCATATATTTCAATTAACATTAGTGATAACTTATTTGATTGAAATGTTTGCTGTGATGTCTTCATTTGCTAATGGAAAAGTAATTAATTTATACTAGATGGTTAATATTTATTTTTAGCCCGTGTTACCCCAATATATGGTAAAGGGTTTTTTTGTCCTTCACAATTCTCTCTTTCTTGATTTTCCATGGATCAATCATGCTTTATCTCTCAATAGGTGACGTTGTTAATAAGTGCGTCGAGTCGAGGCTTCAAATTCTTGAGCAACGATGCCGAGTTGCAAACCTGCCGGTTTTCTACCAGTTGTATTTTGGCGACTGTGCGTCGGAATCGCATATCCCAATTCCACAATCCCTGTTCCATCATCGGACCACCAGGCGTACGGCAATGCGCCACCGGTGCATAGTGAACATCACTATTATACGTACAACAAGTTTTGGGAACACATTCATTGTGCGTACAGCTACAGGAGTAAATTTCCCTGCCGGAGTCTGTGCTTCCTGATACCTACAACTAAATAACTTCTGAGGAAGCGTGCTTCGACCAAGTAAATCAATAATAAATAATTATGTACATACAGTCTTATCAGGTACTATCAAAGACGCATCCACCTGACCACCGCTAAGTTCATTTTTGCTTGCACTCGAAACTACAAATGGTTTGGTTCGGCACCACAGGTTTCGAGCCAATTTTTTTTATTGATTAGGCAGAAATTATTATTATAAAATTTCAACGAACATTCTCCGGAATCCGGAATGTGTACAGTGTATGTCCATGCTGACGCCATTCTCTTCTCAAAACCGATTTTTTTAAATATTTTTTTAATAGTTCTTGACTTACCGCGAACGTACCACGAAAGTAGTTACCTCCATAATTTTCCTTTCCACATATTCTTGAAAAAAGAAAAGTTTCCTAGCTCGCGTGCAATAAGTGATTATAATGCAACACTCGGCCACTTGAAGTTATTCAGGTTAATTTCCATCCTTTTGAAGTTAACGCTTTTCTGCTACGGCAGGTGTCTTTATTGAATTTCCTCGTGAAGAAGACCTTACCTGCATGGAAGTGTCTCCTAAATGATTTAAGTGTAGTGTGAACTGGTGTGTCATGTCAGTATAAGAAGGGTTAGGTTGGCGATGCCTTAACTTTATTTTTAAACTCTACGTTGTAAGCTGGCGGAGGAGCTTTATAAGGTTTTACAATGTGAGTGGTCTGTTTACATTTTAAAAGGAAAATCTAGCTTTACTTGATCTTTTTAAAACAAGGCTTAAGTTGGTAATGAACAATTTATTTACAACCAGGCTAGTGGCTTTACCCGCATAAGAGTAGAAAATATATGCTTGTGACTGATTAAGAGGCCAAATATTTTTTTAAATCAGTCAAGTTGTAATTAGCCTTACTTGCATTGCCGGGACCCAGGCCTTCTCTCTAAGAGACGAAGTGGGTCGTAATCTATTAAGCGGGTCCAGTGCAGATTGGTGCGGTCCACAGTGATGGTTTTCAACGTGGTCCGGTGTCGGTGCCGACAAAAACACGTCGAACTGCTGTGGTGCGGGAATACATTTGAAAATAGAATAAGGAAAAAAAGAGGTATAGATAAACTCATAAATAACAACCAAAGGGTAAATAATTGGATTTGCCAAAAGTGGCAACATTATGACGCGTCCATGGGATAATTACGCTGCTTGTCTATATAAACTTTATCGTATACTTAGGTTTTTTTTTTTTTTTTTTTTTTTTTGTTAGGTAAAATCATCCAATGACGAATCCCGCCCTTGGGTGGGGCGGCAAACAGTGTCAGACTTTTACTGACTAAAAACCTACCTTTCCATTCCTCGCCTTTGTCCCGGGGCCCGTGGTGACACTCTCGCATAACCTTTGGCCCCAGTAGGCTTCGGCCCTGCTGGACCCCTACAGTTTGCTGACAACTCCTTGAGGCGCGCGGGAACGGTGCGCGCCGTAGACGACCTGAGCTCGGACCGGTCTGTTACCGGACGGACGGACAGCGAGCTACCCATTGCCCAACGTCCGCGAGCCCGCGCCTACGGTGGCCGGAAATTGGGATCGGAAACCCGGCGGCGACGGCGGCGTGTGCGCCTTTGCCTAATGCGGTCGGCCTCCTCCTTTACTAGCATTACTGCTTCGCAGAAGGAGGCGACCGCCTGCCACTCCTCCTCGCTCCGGAGCATGGCTTGAACCAGGCCCCGGCGCGAGAGATCGCCGCCGATCGCCCCCACGAGGACACGGCGGTGCTCTTCCCAAGCGGGGCACACCTCGACTGTGTGCTCCACCGTGTCCACCGGGCGGTCCGCACAGTGGCGACACCCGGGCGTCGTCTCCGCACGAATCTTGTACAGGTACGGACCGAACTTGCCGTGTTCGGTCAGCACCTGCGCCAACCGGAAGGTGACGACGCCGTGGGGCCTTTCCAGCCATGCCTCAAAGAGGGGCCTTACCGCCTCGATCGTGGCGTGCCCAGCACGAGGTTGCGACAGTCGCTCTCGCCATTTCACCATGAGATCCCGCCGGAGCTCTGTCCGCCATGCCGCGACTTGTCGCGGCAGCGGAGTTTCGCCCCGACGTTGCATCTCCACGCGTAAATCATGCATGTGTGCAAGGACTGTTGCCTCCAAATCCCACGGTGGTAGGCCAGCAAGGAGGCTCGCCGCTTCACAGGACACCGTACGGTATCCGCGGATCATCCGGATGGCCATGACCCTCTGGCAGGCGGTTAGCCGGGCCGCCACTCGCTTCCGTAGCGATGGCGCCCACACCGGCGCACCGTAAAGGGCCATGGACCGAACGATGCCTGCGTAGAGCCTCCGGCAGGAGGCGTCTGGACCCCCTAGGTTCGGCAGGAGCCGCTTGAGCGCAGCCCCAGTCGCATTCAACCTGGGAGCCAGACGTCGGAAGTGCTCCTTGAAGTTCCACCGGCTGTCGAGGACGAGTCCCAGGTACTTCATCGTCGACCCGACGCCGATGTGAACTCCTCCTACCGTTAATTGGGAGCCCGGAGGTGGCGCGCTCCGAGGGCCGTGAAAACACATGGCCTCGGACTTGTGCAATGCCACCTCGAGTCCCAACTGCTGTATCCTCTCCACGACTGTCGCAACCCCGCGCGTCGCTAGTTCGACCGCCGCCTGGTACGACCGTCCCCGCGCCAGGACCAGCGTGTCGTCTGCGTAACAGACCACGCTGACCCCGTCGGAGAGGTCGGCGCGCAGCACGTAGTCGTACCCGATGTTCCACAAGGGCGGTCCTAGTACCGATCCCTGCGGAACACCGCACGACATCTCTCGCCGTTTCAACTCCCCCTGATGACCGGGGTAGATGATGAACCTGTCCGACAGGTAGGCCTCGATCACCCGACAGAGGTAGTCGGGCACCCGGTGGTACCGGAGTGCCCTACCAATGCAACTCCAGGGCAGGGAGTTGAAGGCGTTGGCGATGTCCAGAGACACCGCCAAGACACACCTGCCCCGGGACACCGCATCCCCCGTCGTGAGGGCTCGCACGCGCATGATGGCGTCCACAGTGGAGCGCCTCCTGCGAAATCCGAACTGGCCGTCCGCAAGATCCGGCCCCTTCCGTGCCAGATGCACGACGAGGCGGTCTGCAATTACTCTTTCAAAGAGCTTGCCCACCTCGTCGAGCAGCACAATGGGCCGATACGCGGACGGAGAGTCCGCGGGGCGCCCCGGCTTCGCGATAAGGACCAGTTTCCCCGTCTTCCAGCGAAGCGGGAACTGGCCCCTCTCCATGCATGCGCTGAAGAGCCCTCTCAATCGAGACCCGAGTTCCTCCATGGCCAGGACCCAGGCTTTTCCAGGCAAGCCATCGGGTCCTGGGGCGGTGTTCTTGGCACTCAGCCTTCGCACCGCCACTCTCATCTCCACCTCGGTCACCTCTGGAGCATTGTTGCCGTCGTTGCCGTCGTGGTCCGCATCGGACACCGCTGCTGGTGGCGGAGCCATAGGCGGGGGAGTATGCTCCCCTCGCGTAGGGAACAGAGCGCTCACCACACCCTCCACGAGCTGGGGCCGGAGACTCTGAGTCAGCGGGGGAGCCCATGGGCGGAGTTTCTCCATCACCATTTTGTATGGGCGTCCCCACGGATCGACGTTCAGAGACTCCAGCCACACGTTGCGGGCCTCGAGTTTGGCCCGCTTTATCTCCGCTCTAATGTTTCTATAGAAACTCGATTAGCGGAATCTCGATTCCAGTCATATCTAGAAACTAAGAGCCAAATTCACCAATAAACTAATCGCGATTATATAAAACAAAACGCAGTTTGAGCGCCTAATCGATATTATATTTCACCAGAATTAAAAAAATTAGGTTCAATTCATTGCGTTTCACCGCTATGAATTGAACCTAGTTTACGCTAAACTCAGTTTCAATTCTTTTGTTGTCGCTCATGTTTACGACACGGGTCTTTAAACTAAATTACGCTAAGCTCAGTTTAGCTCGACTAAGTTTTTATATTGAATGATGAAATCAGCTCTTAGTGTAGCGACTTTAATTCACTGCCCTCATTTCCATCAAAATGAAAAAAAAAGAAACAATCCCTCAGAGTACATACTAACGTATCTTTTCTCTGTTTCAGGTACGTACAGTTTCTAACTTCCATGTGGATCTCAGACGAAACAAAGGAGAAACGAGTCTTGCTTTTGTGAAATTCTTCCGCGCCCCGCTTTCTCACACACTATTGTGTAAGGATGGAGTTTTAGGCAGACTTTCAACGTGCCCTATAATCTTGCTTTTTCGTTTTCTTTTGAGGTAAGTAACGCGTCTGTTGATGTGGAAAATTGTATCTTATTACGTATACGAAAGAGGTTTTGATAACTTTTATTCAAAATATTTTGACATTATTATTAAGGGTTCTCTCAAAAATTGATTGGTTATGATGTTAATAAGTTATCTATATACAGCCTTTTCTGCGGTAACTATTACTGTTACTAATTTTTATTTGAGGCGTGCATACGGATACGAATACGGAATACAACGCGCCGTGGACCCGGGTTTGGCGCTTATTGGACGGCGAGTTCAGTATTGCTCACAATCAATGGCATGGCATTCGCCCTGCGACCGCTACCCGGGACGCTTGCAGTGGCTGAGGTGTGAGAATTGACTCTCGCACCGCCTTTTCGCCACCTCCAGCACTCACTTTACTGTTTTGCAGAAGAAGGTATTAGTGATAGCTTTCAAGAAGGCGCATTGATGCTCCACCTAAGTGCGGCAGACCTCCACCGTATCCTCGGTGCGATCTGCACATTGATAACATCTAGGCATTTCTACCCACCAAATCTGAAACAGTGATTCAGGAAAAAACGTGATTGGTGAGGAACTGTGTCATGTGGAAAGCGAGGATGCCTTAGCGCCTTTGTTAGGCGGGCTTCAAGTGGTAACTACATTAGACCGACGTAGGTACATTTGGGCGACGCTTGAGTTGTACGTACCGGCGCAACGCGTGGCGTGCTCCTAATGTAGCTCTACAAGTCTAGTTGCCATATAAAATGTATGGAGACCGACGCGCCCAGATTTGTGTACGTAGTGACCCACATGGACCCAATGTAGTTCTACCTCTCTTTAAAGAAGGGACTTCGCCGCTATGTCTCTTAGTGACCTATTGAACTGAATTGGTTCATCAGCATGAATAAGCAATTCATCGTATTATTGTTGACTAATGTCTACTATAGGACTCGTGAATCGAAACTAGTTTATTACGTTAATTACATTTATTGTTCGTAGATACAGTTAAGGAGTGGAATTCACTGCCGAAGTCTGTCTTTCCTGATGGCTATAACCTAGGGGTCAAAAACTCGATTTAAACTCTTGTAAAAAAATTAAGTGATTTTTTGATCGACTTCAAAAAAGGAGGCTCCTTTTCTAAAGTCGGTTAAAAAAAAAATATATTTTTCACTTCATAATTTTTTTGTATTAGTTTTTTTTTTATGATTGCCTGAGACTTTCATTCGTTTCTGATGATAATAACTTTTTTGATGATAATAATTGTTGTTGATTTTTGTTTTTTTTTTTTTTTATTTTAAGTTTAGTACTGAGGGCGGGTTTCATGCTAAATTAGGTACATAAAGTTTGATAAAAAATATTCAACGTCAATTAATTCAGAAATGGGGGTTTAGTAAACCAGCTATATTACTAAGTTACGAGTCTACAAGTTGACTATGTGAACGAAGTATAACTACATTACAAGTCCCAATAATAAATTGAAAGATATCTCAAACAACACGTGCGTTGCAACACAGCACAACGTTTAAGATAAGGCTATAAAGTTTATTGCCTTTATTTCGCCTAAGGTTTCTCTAAAAAACCCGCGCTAACCCCTTATAAAACAACCTTCATCAAAACGACACACATCTCACTACACGTGTCAAACAAATTTGTATCATATCTGTATAGAGGTAAAGTTTAAATTTGTTTGTTGGAAGTTAACCCTACACCGGCTTTGCGACGACATCTTTGATGTGCACCCTCTCGCCTCAAGCATTCAAAGTCTTTCATAGATAAAGTGCATTTCGATATTAGAAGTTTGAAGCATAGTTTTAAAGTGAAATTTACGGTATGAAATTGTTTTCTACGTTCAAAGAGAGACGTGTTGTAACTTCTATGGAACGGGTGCAGAGTGTTTAATAAAGCTACTGGTTTTTATTTGAAATTAGAATGGAATTTCTTTTATTAAAATCTTGTTAATGCGCTTATGAATGTCTTTTAATTTGAAAGCTGCATTTTTTGTTTGACTAAAGTTTGTAACTAGGGGGAAATAAAATCAATACGAAATTCTTAACATTGTTACGGAGAGTCCTTATGAGTGATCTTTATGTTTTCTAAACTCTTGTGTATCTCTTTTATGGGGACATCATCAAATACTTCTAAGAGTCTTCTAAAGGTGTGTCAGACTTTTACTGACTAAAACCCACCTGTGCTCCTTCAGTTGCCTCGGCAACTATTTCAAACAATTCTACAGCCCTGGATCAAAGCCTGTACTGTATATTATTACATTTTCTAAGATACCCATAGTTATACACTATGTACGAATTATATTCGAAAACAATACACACCCTCAATATTAATAAACCGATACATTTCAACAATCACAATTTATATTACAGAATTAGTTTAACTTTACACAATGCCATATAAACTTTCCAAGATGGCCGCCAAATTATACAGCACTTGGAAACTGATTCGAACAATAGGATAGCCACTTAGAAATTACTATAGGAATGTTTTAACAAGAAAATTGACCTGTAAACTATGTAGAGGGCCCTGTAAGGGTTTGGACACAAACTACGCAACTAGTTTACCATATTGTGATTACCCCTGGGACTAAGTTCGGCCGTACGAATGTTCAAATGGATTCCAGTATAACATTGGAAAGTTATTGATTTGTTGCGCTAGAGATTATGACTTATTGCTGTATTCCCATATTCTAGTATGATTTTTGTTTTTATTCTGGTTTGAGAGTTATGATGAATGCTCCAGATTAGGCCGCTAAATATTTTTGTTGCAATTTGCATCTCAATGTCGGATAGTATGGTAACAAAAATATATCTGAGGTATTGACATGTATGTATATATGTAGGTACACAACTGCCTATATAATCATTAAAACCATCATCAAAATGTCTAACTTAGTGACTAAGAGTTAAAGGTTCAGGTTAGGTCGCAATATTCAAATTCTTTGTTTTTAATTTAAATGTTAGTATCGGATAGTATGGTATTTTTTTTTTATAATCATTAAAAATAGGTATATTTAAAACGTCTATTTTTTTTAATGACACATTTTAGCTTTTATCTAAGTAGGTGAGTAATGTGAATAGTTTTTATGAGTTTAATTGTGAAATACATACCTACATATCACTACTGCAAATGTTTTTTTTTACCTTACTATGCGATACTAAACTGCAAATTTCAAGAAACGTACGAAAATTTGAATTCATGGTTTAAACTGAAGCATTTAATTTAAAGAAAATTTCGTTTAAGGGCCGATACCCTCAAAATAGTAAACTGATACAGGACAACCCTACCTACAAAGGAAAAGAAATATTGGCTGCCAAAAACTGGTCAACAATAAAGCTAGAAAGAGAAAAATCTTTAGTGTTTAACTAACTTTTCTTATTCCGTCTGTCTATCAGTAATCAGAAGTTTCTGTACAGATGGAGTTACGTTGTTTCTTTTATTCAAAGTCTTTGGTAGTTTTTCCTCATTCTATTTCGCAGTGAAAGGTTAATAAATTAACACTGTGTTGTGACCGTAAATCGAATTGTTTTTTTTTTTTAACAACATCAACAACACTAGTACTCCTGTATCGTAGGTTATTTACGGGTGGGAAATCATCTAATCAGCCCCTTAGCCAAGTTACAATCGTTTCGTTTTGCGTTAACGCTTGGAGTTGGCCAGGCCGCCAACTCCTTTGTTTGAACAAACGAATGGGGGCGTAGCCAACTCCAAGCATTAACACGAAACGAAAAGATTGTAACTTTGCTAGGGGGGCATTTCTCTGGTTTTAGGCTGCTCCACGGCGTGTCAGTCTTAAACTGAATAAATCCACACCTATGTTCTTTCCATGCCGTTGCGTTCTAGGATCACCGATTTCCTTTTCGAAACTCAATCCATGGTCCCAGTAGACTTCGGTCCTGCTGGGCTCCTACGGTTTTGCTGGGATCTCTTTGAAGCGCATGTGGAACACCACGTATTTGTATCGTAGATGCGCCCACAAACATGCATGTAACACATACACAAAATACCTAGTGTTTGAGGTCTATCTGTAGACCACATAATTATTTGTTCAGTGCAGTAGCCCATCGCTCAACCACTGCGTCATCCGTAAAAAAATTAGCACATACATAATAAAGACTTATTCTGGAAAACCAAACGCATCAGCTGAATATTTTCCCGGGTAAATTAAAGTCATTTCCAAGCAATGGCGGCCTTAACAGTCGTAATGGCACTTATGTAATGACATGGCCAATTATTGCATTTGAATTAGTAAGTAACAAGAGCTCAACCGAGGCTTAGCGATTCAGGTCAATTTAGCTATATCTAAAATTGGTATGGCTTTTTTAATTAAGTTATATTTTTTTATGGTTTTCATTACCCATATTACTGCTAAAAGAATTTTGTATTTAATTGAACGTGCAGTTGATCAATAAGATCTTCTAAGTTTTGAAAAATGAAAGTCTTGTTCATAATATAAATTAATCATGATTTTTCGAATACTTAGTAATTCTAAATAAATTAAGGTCTGCATTGCATTATTCTTTATTGAGGATTAATCGTAATTCATACATACATTAGCTACGTATTTTTGTGATTATGGGATCATATATTCATAAAAATCGTCGATTAAGTTATAGATTATGATTCTCCTCTTTTTTTATTACCTATTACAGTAAGACCATGCCAGCCCTATCATCATTTCAGCCGAAAGACGTCCACTTTTGGACGTAGGCCCCCAAGTGTCGCCACAATGAACTGTCCTGTGGGTCTCACATCTATCTGATTCCTGCGTCCCTCACCTGGTCATCGGTCCACCACGTTCCCGGCCTTCGAACACTGCGTCTTCCAGTACGCGGTCGCCATTCCAGAAACTTTCAGCCCCAAAGGCGGGCAGTGTGCCTTGCCGACTGCTACTTACGTTTGACGATTGTACGTACCATCCCATCGTAACCAACGTAAAGTAAAATATACATAAGTCTACAAAACTTAATAATATTACGCCTCTTAAACCTTACTCATTCTTTTATAAGCAAAGATAGTTTCGTTAGAGAGAGGCTCTGATAATGTAGGTACTTTGAATAAAACCAGCATCTATCAAATTAAGATCCTCCATTTTTGCTTTCTGCTTGTAAAATTGAAACCGTGTAAATCGACGTCTGTTTATTTATTTACAAATACTATATTGTACGATTGTATTGTAAATTTAAAAACATACAATTGGCGTCTTAATCGCATTCCGCGATCTTTTCAGGCAATCTGGAATGAACAGATTTCCTTTACACAAAATGGGGTTGCACTTTAAAACAAGCTAAACAATTGGTGGAAAAACAAAGTACATACTTAACACTAAAATAGATAAATATATATAAATATATATATATATTCATTAAATATATATGCAAGAAAGCCAGTGACGACTACAATTAGTAAAGCTAAAAACGAAACATAATATTCAGGGACACGTAATATTCATGTACAAG
Organism: Leucania comma; assembly: GCA_958295575.1. Lineage (NCBI taxonomy): Eukaryota > Metazoa > Arthropoda > Insecta > Lepidoptera > Noctuidae > Leucania > Leucania comma. Next base: position 9,512,691 of record OY282480.1, on the reverse strand, counting down.
TCTTTTGAATTTGTTGAAGTAATTGCTCGCGTCTATTCGTAAATTAAAAAATAAAAAACATTGCGTAAATTGTCAACCGTTGAGAGCAACACCACGTGTGCATTTATCACATTAAGAAGTTCCATCTGATCCTATCAAATTCGCTTCTAAGCAATGCACAATATCCTTATTCCATTGTGTATATTAAATGTAGCAAGCCTTGAGAACTCGATTCCTTACGGGAATCGGATTATCCGATTATTTGTAAACGCGGATTCGAGAATGAATCCGATCTGTTGAGCTCACTCGTTACCTGTCCTTGTTACTCGACATATTTTATATTTGCATAATAAAGGATTTGATAAGTAAATATTTGAGAATAAGGACGTGTGTTTTGTTTGTGTTGTTCAGTTATTTCTTATTTGATCTCTGTTCTATCGTTAGTTCTTTGGATTATATGAGAATGTTTGTAACGAGAAAATCTATTTGATAACATTTTTAGATTTACTGAGTAACAATGCACACCCTAAATATTTGAATCTGGAAACTTAAAATTTTGCAAAGCGTATAGCGAAAGTGAGTATTAAGAAAGAACTTTTGAAAGTTCATTCTCTAAGAGGGTTTTGGAGTATGACAGTTTTTATGACATTCTCGTTTTTTTTTTTTATTTTTACCGTCGGAAAATCTCATCGGGCACAAAAACTTTTATTCTTATAAATTTGCTAAGAATTGTTTTTTTTTTTGTAAATGATATAAACTAGTGCTTAACTGATGGTAAACGATCCAACCAGTCGGTAAGTAGTGATGCCATCGTTGATAGTGACGCGCAAAGTTTCATCTTCACTCTTTATGATCTTGATTTTTTTAAATGTTGAACTAAAGCTGTTGCCCTGACAAGTTTTAAGATAGTGTTATTTGCAAAAACATTTCTATTAATAAGGAAGGACAAACTAATGCAACTATTTTCACGTCATTAACCCATTCATGAACATATTTCGTTCCGATAATGCGGAAAAACAAATAAATATCTCTCGTCTGTAGTCGTAAAAAATTGATAATACCAACTTTACCGAATAGGAATCGTATTGAACCAGTTTTCGTGAGAACCTTCCCTTTACAAAATGTATATATGTGAATATATATGCATAGAGAAACAATTTTTATTTTCGAGCTATTCCCGATGAAACTCTAACTCGCTTAATGTATGGAGTTGTAACGAGTTGTGGGTTTACTCGCTTGAAATCGAAATTGGTTCCGTATTCGATTGAATCGATTTGCGCACAGCTCTTCTCGTGCTTTATTTTTATGACTTTTTATTATATTACTGTATTTTTATGTTGATTTCGTTTTAAAGAAGAATTTTCTGTTAAAACTGATGTGGAATATAAAAAAGGTGCTATTAAATTTTTTACGCTTCTTATCAATTTTATCACAAAATTTACATCTCACGCAAACCGTGAGATGTAAACTTAAACTGTACTGCTAGAGTTGGAAATATGTACTACAATTTGTAAAACTTACTTATTATTTTATCTATTTACTAGCTGGCCCGGCAAACTTCGTATCGCCAAATTTTAATTTTTATCGTTAATTTTTCCATATTTTCTCACCGTTTAAACCTTTCTTGGAGTATCACGAATATTTCAAGACCACAATTGGCCAAATCGGTCCAGCCGTTCTAGTATTTTAGCGAGACTAACGAACAGCTATTCATTTTTATATACGAGTATAATTATAATATAAATAAGACTAGTTGACCCGGCAAACTTTGTACCGCCTAATAACCAATGAACACTTTTTTCCCACCTTTTAAACCTTCCCTGGACTATTACGAATATTTCAAGACCAAAATGAACCAAATCGGTCCAGCCATTCTCGAGTTTTACCGAGACTAACGAACATCTATTCATTTTTATATATAAGAAGATTATAAAGTTTCATCCTGTCGTTTATACTGCGTATATTGAAGGAACAATTTGCCTGCAGCGGTCTTCCCGCCCGATTGTAATTTAACTGTCTTCAAGGCAGAGTATTCCCTCTGTCTTGAAGACACTAAAGGCCTATTCAGGCTCTTAAACTAGTGCGATTCACCATCATCGATTCTATCACTAGTTTATATCTATTAGAAAAAAGAGTCTGTTGTATCCTACTGCAAGGCTAAGACCTCCCTTCCATTCTTTTTTGTCCTTAGCTACTTCTTCTAACATATTAATTTCTTGAATTCTGTTTTCCTAAACAAATAATCCCTTAATATATTATTTACTAAGATTCATATCTGCTTCCACGGTGAGCCGCTTATCTTTTAATTTCCCCAAGCTTTTAGTAGCAAATCACACACAAACACACACAACTATCTGTTTTATGCAAACGTATAAACAGATTACACAGTTTTCTTCTGATGGGCTTACTTTAATGGTTTCGCCTGTTTGCCGAACAACTTTCGTACGAATCACTTAATCTGCCACTCTAGGATATATTTTTATGTGATTTATGAAAGAGTGACGCCAACATGGCTAGACGAAAACATTTATTTTGGATTTTCTCAAGTATTTTATGGGAAGTAGGGCTGGCTTGTACTACGTCACCGTCCGTAACATGAGTTTTCCTCAGTCGTGATCTCATATCTCTACATTTACGTGTACTGATGGTGGTAGTTTTTTGTTGTCATATTGTTACATGGAATTGTTGTGTACCTTTGTTATTTGTTCTTCCTTCCTCTTGTCGGAATTGTTATAGAGGCCAATGAACTATTTCATGAGACTTATGTTGGCGAAAAATATATTTGCGTAGAAAATTTCTATTGCGATGCAAAGCATTTTTTGTCTTGACTCTAGTATAAAAATTACTACTTAGCGAGGTGTCATACATCGACACTTCGATAGACATCCAAATGACATCCATATTCAGCTATGCACGGTATGCATTCACTACCTGTATGTTCTCGTTTATCCACAAATTATTCGTACCTACGTAGATATTATAAAACAATTTCCCAAACCGCGTCTGTCTCTCTGTCTATTCCCAATAAACTCAAGAACTAATAAACTGATTACCAACCGTAAAATTAGGATTAACGACTTGAAGTACTCTCAACCTTAGTTCGGTCTACGTCACAATTGTCATATTTTAAGTGCTCTTAATTATAATGATTTGATATTTATCATAGTATTTATTAGTTTATAATATTAGCATATATACGTATTTTATTATTATAAGTACTTAACTTATTTTAATGATACTACATTTTTTTTGAAATACCCGTTATTAATTTATTGTGCACACCTACCATGATAGTGTTGTCTTTTTTAACCTAAAGGTTGATAGGAAGAGAATGCCTTGTTGCAATAAATAAATAAATTAATTAAGTCCGCCTATGTACAGTCAGGGCTCAAAAGTGCAGTTGCACTCTACCGATAATAAAGTGTCTAGAATTTTTTTATAGAACAGGATCAATGGATCATCACTCAGTTCGTTTGTACCATAGAACCTAAAGAATTAAATAAACCAGTTTTGGCCCTCTTTTACAAAGAAATTTTATATATTTTAGCATTAGTAGAGTGCAACTGCACTTTTGACCCCAGACCGTACCCCTACTGTACATGAAGATTAAATAAATAAATAAATTTTAAAAGACAGAGCGATTTATGAGAAAGATTTACACATGCATAATAGAGAAAAAGCGAAAAATGAAAAATTCAAATATTTCCACCACCCGTGTAAAGCTGGGAGGAACGCTGTCGAATATAACTCTTCTCCTATAAATACAAACTCATCTAAGACCGCGACAGACAGTTTTGGTACAGTCGAACGAACTGAATCCTATTCTAATGCAGCTGTCGTGTGACGCTGCCGTATTGGCTTAACGCTTCTTCGGTTTGACAGCCCAGAAATTAGGGAGCTGAGCAGTTTGAGACATCTGAATAGCATTACTGTGTACCAAATTGTATTTTGTTGTGTACCTTGGTTAATATTCGACGGTGTCTCGGGTTGGTGATATGTTTTGGTGGGTAGTGATTTTGTTGATTTAAAATTATTTGATATATATTTTCAAGTGGAAAATGATTGTATGTTGTCAGTCTGTTCTTAGACAAAAGCCTCTTCTAAAAATGTTTAGGAAATCGGTAATTAATTTGGTCTTGTACGTCCCATGGTCGTTTTTGTACTCTGTTGCAATTTTTAGTTGTAAAATAAGTAATCATTTATTGAATAAAAAGATAAGTCTTGTAATATCAGTGGTGAAACTCCAAATATGAGAGCAGTGCTTTAAAATCAAAGAAATCAATCAAGGCTCTCCTTCTTCTTCAAAAGTCTTTTCAGGTTCTGAAGATTGAAAACTGGAGACATGAGCCGAGTACTGCAGTCACAAAGTTCCACGTGTATCAAACGACGTTTTTCAATACACTTACTAAGATATAAATTAACGGGGATTGACGTGTGACTCGTAGGAGTCGCAGAGCGTCCAGCCTGTTACAATAAATGTAATAAGTGATCAGGCGAGCTCGGTCACTTTTCCGCACTAGTGCGAAAACTAGTAAATTTCACACCTAAAAGCGGTTTTTCGAGTACATGTATTTAAAAATATTCTTCCGTGTGTTGGTAAATACAATGAGCTGTTTGTTTTGTAAGCTATACCAATATACCAACGTATATTTTGATGGCTAACGATAGATACAAGACACGCTGAACTCTTGTTAACTTAACACACTTCTGTATAAGCATGTTTGTGTTAGTTGTCGGAGTTAACAGCAACAATATTGATGTAATGCACTCGTGCTCGCATATGAGTGCTAGTATACACCTGTTTTGAATATGTTTGATATATGATATTTTATTATTTTATTAAATCTTTATGCACTAGTGTACAAAGGCGGACTTAATGCCGTAGGCATTTTCTACCAGTCGACCAGGGTGGTGCAGAGACATAACGTAATATTTGCAACTTAATGGTAAATAAATAGAAAACTAATACAATACCTAATAAATATAAATACATACTTATATAAATACAAAATTATTTTGAGAAACGAATCCACCAAATCAACGCTGCGATGAATCTAGCAGCTTCTTACGAATATGTTCACGTGCCATTACCTTAAAGGAGAACTGACTGGATGCCATCCTAATATTTTGGATTGTAATTTTTGACGTAGAGAACAATGATGTCGATAGATTTTCTCCAAATTCTCTATATTTTTATCACACTTGACTAGTGGCTTTGTTTTACACAAGAACTACGCAGTCTGGATAAAAATATGTAGGTATGTACTACATAATATGATAATTAGCGACGGTGTTCGTTTTACTCTATCTTTGTGTATATATATATATATATTTTCTATATGTTTTAAATTGACAATAAAAATGTTATAATAACATTCCTCAAAACTTTCTTTAGATAAGAAATCAGCAAATAGGTAACTGCTCCCGCTCTGGGAGGGACGAGAGGTAGTGGTAAATTTTCACTGAAAAAAAATTATCGTATTCATTTATTTGGCTTCTGTGTTTCAAGGCCGTGGTAGCTCTTTCGAACAATCCCGCAGCCATCATAGGTAAGCGTGTATTATAATCTTCAGTACACAAGTTAAACTATCATGGCGATCGGCCTTGAATGCACAGTAACCGATTTTCGGGTCTTAATCGAAGTGCGTGTAACCAGAGCAACGGGTTCAACTTATTTGCCGCGTAGATACTATATGAATTTGAGAATACCTATTTTAGGTTCTCACTTTGCAAACACAGTTGTTAGAAATAATGCTAGAATTACACTGCGTACACGTGCGCCACACACGCCGATCTAGGCGCCTCGGTCTCCATACATTTTATTAGAAACTAGACTTGTAGAAACACAAAGCTGCATGGCGTCGTATCGCGAGAGACGCGGTGACGCAGGACTCGACCGACCCATGACCACGACCACTCTGTCAAGACTGCACGACTCATGCCTGGATTACACTTTGGCCCAGCGTCGGCCAATCACCATTGTATAATCAGGAAAACCCCGTTTATACATTGGTGATTGGCCGAGGCTGGGCCGACGTGTAAATGGGGCATAAGAAGAAGAAGACTTGTAGAGCTACATTTGATCCACGCCACGCGACGCCACACGACGTCAGTCTGCTTACTAGCCAGCCGTGTTACACGTGTGCGTCGTTCTAATTTAGTTATAGCTTAAACGATTGTGCCACCAAAACTATTAGCGGGGTAAATACAGCAATAAGTCCAGATAGTAACTCGTCCATCTGAACAGGCATGGCTTCGGCTAATTTGGCCTAATGCCTACCCTCGTCTGCATTAGCCATTAAACATTAACTTGTGACATGCTTAATTCGCTAAGTGCCGTGGTCAGTCCTTGGGCGCGGGTCACACAGGGCGCGGAGCGGAAAATAAATTACTGTTAAATGTCTTGTAAATTACGCTGTTTTAAGGGCTTCCAGAAGTTAAATAGCTGGTGTAAACTTTAGCTAAATACATACATTAGTTCATTCAAGGCCCCCGGGCAATAAGTGGGTAAACGCAAAAAAATGTTCTTCGACTATTAACTTAATGTCCGGGCAATAAAGTCGGTAATCGAGAAACCAATTTTTGCGATTACCGACTTATTGCCCGGGGGCGTCGATGTGTTTTTTTTTTTAATTTCATGTTTTACGGTGAAGTAATTGGTTTTGTATGTTTTTTACATAATGAAATTCAAAGAAAAACAAATTTACGGCACGTTAGGTTTTTCTGTTACTGTAAGCAGCTTATAGCAAAAAACTTTAGTGTCAGTACCTACGCTAAAGTTTTTAAAGAGGGTGTAAGCAAGTACTGACCTCTTTTAACACGGAAAATCTAACTGCAGTGCAGTGGTACGTAAAACTACCTTTAACCTAGCTTAGGGGGGTTGAAACGTTTAAAAGTGTCGCCGTGGCCCTAGAGTGCAAAGTAAATGAAGGAATACAGGCGGGTTTTTGTCAGTAAAAGTCTGATACGCCAATTCCAGAGCGCGAGAAATCAGTTGATGGTTTCTCAACTAAAAAGTCCTAGCCTAAAAGAGAATTAACTTTGACTTGACTATCTAAATACGATTGCGTTTCTATTTTGCCATCCATTGCAGACCCCGTACGTCAAGAGTCGTCGGAGTTTAGCCTCACACAAATGTAAATGTTATTTTTCCATGCCTGTCTGTAGGAATACAACCTTATTTTAGTATAAGCAAAACCCGAAACACATGCTAGTATTTTTATGTAAAGAATCTATGTACAAAATTTTATAACTGTATCATGAAAAATCACAAAGTTATAAGCTTGCTATGATACCTGGTTGTTCACATGAACACATGGCTGATTCTGAACAAACTATATTCAGGTTTCGCATGTACTAAAAATAATGTGGTACAGAGTGTAGGTACCTATAGCTACACTCCTCTTTCTCGCTCACGCGCTTGACATTTTGACACGTCACGGTAAAGCCCCAGAACGTCAACCTCAAGAAAGTTTCAACATCAATTTAAACACACTCAATTAGTTTACCCGCTCCCAAAGTAGCCTCGCCCTCTAACGGATTGTAGAAATGACCAAAATGTATTACCCTATTAACTGGACCACCTTTGTTTAACTAAATCTGGGGGCTTGAGTCGAGTTTAAATTATTTATTCAGCCGTAAAGGTCAGCAACAAATGGAAGTCTTTGGGGGTCTGGCAGGCTTCGTGATCCGTTGTGGTTTACAACGACAATGTCGGAATTTTAAATGTGATGAGACGCCGATGGGGTCCTGATTGAATTTAGTGATTTGTGTGGAAGTAGATATTGTTTTTGTATTGATGGAATTAGGAAAAGGAAACTTAATCACACACTAGTGAGATAAAGTTAATACTACTTATAATGGAAAAAGTTAAGTTTGTGTATGTGTGTTTGTTACTTCTTTACGCTCGAACGGTTGAAAAGTTTTGCATGAAATTTGTCGCACCGGCAGACCATGTTCTGCAATAGCCTAAAACCGCATAAATTAAAAAAAAAACTTTCTTTTTTTCCCTCTTTTTTTCTTTCTTTTTTATGTTATCTTTCTCAGACCTAACAAACCCCAATCTGACCGTAAAAAGTTATATGATGACTCCCCTCCCCAAAAAAAGAGCAGTTAAATTAGCAAGATCATTTTCGCACCTAGTAACAAAATTGCATTATGTTTAAATCCATTTACACACTTTGATCAACTTTTTCTATTCCGCACTGGATCCACAAGAGATATTTCTTTATGGACATCAAATTCATATAACGCTACACGCTACTTCCTACCACATAATATCATACCTAGGCTAAGTACCAGTCATTAAGGGGTAGACTCCACTTATGGGCTACATGATAGCCTTTGTTCGAGGCCATGCACGTCACTATTTTTTGGCAGAAGTACCTTTAAGGGCCGTCGATAACTCTCAGGCGTCTCTGTAAGGGGGAAGCCGTGTGACAATATACGTATAAGTATGTAACGAATGAAGGGAGATGATAATTGTTAATGGATGCTTTAAAGAGAAAAACTACATGAGTCCACACAAATATGTGTGTTTTTTCTAAAGACCATTGCAGACATCAATCTGTTTGGTGCTCATATGATTGAGTGAAAAGCATAATTATGTAGGTTGCTATATTCCGGGTAGATTTGAGTATTTGAGTGAGAGTTTGAGTATTTTATGAGGACTATCGAAATGACATCATTTTGATATTTTTTGTCAAATTATTGAGTTCCTTTTAGCTCTAAGTTTCCCTATACGAGATCTGATATATGCTGGCAGTATTTAGACAAATTTGTGTGGTCTTTTCCTCAAAAAAACACCTCAGATATTGTCCTACAATCGTAGGTTGCCTGAAAGGGAACCCAAAACAAAGAAATTTTTTTTTTTAATTTATATAAACTAGTGCTTGATTGCGATCTCACCTTATGGTAAGCTCGGGGCGAAACTCCGCTGCCGCGACAAGTCGCGGCATGGCGGACAGAGCTCCGGCGGGATCTCATGGTGAAATGGCGAGAGCGACTGTCGCAACCTCGTGCTGGGCACGCCACGATCGAGGCGGTAAGGCCCCTCTTTGAGGCGTGGCTGGAAAGGCCCCACGGCGTCGTCACCTTCCGTTTGGCGCAGGTGCTGACCGAACACGGCAAGTTCGGTCCGTACCTGTACAAGATTCGTGCGGAGACGACGCCCGGGTGTCGCCACTGTGCGGACCGCCCGGTGGACACGGTGGAGCACACAGTCGAGGTGTGCCCCGCTTGGGAAGAGCATCGCCGTGTCCTCGTGGGGGCGATCGGCGGCGATCTCTCGCGCCGGGGCTTGGTTCAAGCCATGCTCCGGAGCGAGGAGGAGTGGCAGGCGGTCGCCTCCTTTTGCGAAGCAGTAATGCTAGAGAAGGAGGAGGCCGACCGCATTAGGCAAAGGCGCACACGCCGCCGCCGCCGCCGGGTTTCCGATCCCAATTTCCGGCCACCGTAGGCGCAGGCTCGCGGACGGTGGGCAATGGGTAGCTCGCTGTCCGTCCGTCCGGTAACAGACCGGTCCGAGCTCAGGTCGTCTACGGCGCGCACCGTTCCCGCGCGCCTCAAGGAGTTGTCAGCAAACTGTAGGGGTCCAGCAGGGCCGAAGCCTACTGGGGCCAAAGGTTATGTGAGACTGTCACCGCGGGCCCCGGGATAAAGGCAAGGAACGGAAAGGTAGGTTTTTAGTCAGTAAAAGTCTGACACTATTTCCCGCCCCACCCAAGGGCGGGATTTGTCATTGGATGATTTTACCTACCCAAAAAAAACCTTATGGTAAGCAGTGATGCAATCGTTAATGGTGAGGCGCACTAGTTTATTAAGAGCCATTCTAGCCTTGCAGACACCAAAATTATAATCGGACGGGAAGACCGTAGTAGGCAAACTGTTCCAGTCCTTCGAAGTACGCGGTATAAACGACGAGGGAAAACGCTTAGTCCGGACCGTAGAAGCTTCAACAACGTAATGGTGGATATTCGCCGCACTTCGTTGAAGTCATAGTTTAAAAGACTGACACACCCTACCGCTCTGTCCTAGAGTGGGAGAAGCCATTTGATGATTTCCAACCTAAAAAAACATTTACCTAAAAATGGATTTCATTTCATTTAATCATTACATGTTTTCTGTATGAAGTTCAAAAGATACCTACTTTGACCACAGAGTTTTAATAAAACATACAAAGTAAATTATAATTTATCATTAAATTTTTTATGAAAATCACTAGCTTTTTTATTTATTTAGCAATATTGCTGTGTAACCAGCTTTCTGTGTCTATGTTTATCAGTGTCTGGCTGACCGACTCCTTGACGCTTCAAAGAGACAGTGAATGTTTTTTTTAAATAAAAATGTGTTGAGTTTATACACACTTTTTTAGTTTATTAATAAAGTCGAGTCATTTAGTTCTGAAAATGTTTTATAAAGTTGTAATAGCAAAAAATGAAATACTGTTATACTAGTATCTTGCCAAAGTCTGCTATGGTCTGCACCGTGTTTTAGTTTATGATACTTTTAATTAATTACCCTGTCTAAAAACGTCATTAACAATTTTTGTTTTAAAGTTGGCTTGCCTTGTCCTAATTGAAAAAGTTTTCAAGGTCAAAAAACAATATTGATGAACGTTGTTAAAAAGTTACGTTAAAGTAATTAGCTGGAAAAATTATGATGTTGCGTTACTGAGCAGACATAATTATTTGCAAGACTAGCCAAGTGGTGGTTTCAAATACTTATAAAAAAAACAACTTTAAAAAACAATGAGTTTTTTTTTTCACTTCGCACAGTTTGTTTTAGAACGCGGTTAATATACCCTAATATTTAACAATATTTGACAGCAAATGTATCGAGTCAGCCTTCTCGGTAGTTTCGCCGAGGTACTCAATACTACAATACAATTCTCAGCTCCATTTTACAATGATTTGAGATACAAAACTACACCAATTTTACATCACAATATCCACAACGAATCAATTTGGGAATATTTAAAACAGTTAGTTGAACAGTTTGAAATTCACTCAAAAATATCTCAAACCCAATTAAATTTGATTTCCAATAAAAATAATAAAAACATGAAATTGAACTCATGAAATATATGGCTGTCAAAAAAAAAAAATGATTCGAATTTCAAATTAAGAATGGCTTTACGAGTTGCCTGTGTTTTTAATTCGAATTTCAAACTAATAATGGCTTTACGGATTGCCAGTGTTCACCTATGGAAGGTGCCAACATACGGTAACCTTAACACACTGCCGCCCAGGCGTTTCTTGTCTATTATTCACGGCAGCTACAGAAGAGGCGTCTACCGCAAACTAGATAAGTTTTAAAAGGACTAAGTTAGATGAATCTTGACTGCATAATGACCGAGATTAAAAGTTGTTGATTGTGAAAATTCAAAGAGTTTTGGTTCGGACTGCGGTGGCTATTAATATAATCTGTGTTACGAAGTTAAGGTACACTTCATAAAAGGATTACGTTGATATAAGCCCTTTTAAGTGTTCGATAAGCCAAGCTTGTAAGAAGGAACGGTTATTATTAAAATTTGGACACGATTTCGGAAATGGGACTAATAGTGCCGTCGACACTGAATAATATAGTTAAATATATTATACTAAAGTTTATTTAGAAAAGTCCAGTTTGTGTAAAACATTTCAAACTTTTATTATTAAACTGTTTTGTTGTTAGTACTGTTGTTTCCATTAAACGATATAATATAATCCTTATCCAATCAGTGAATCCATATTTCTTAACTTAAAAGTATTTCTAAATATTATTTTTTAAAAACATTTCAAATTTTTATTAGTGCACTTTCCTCGTTCAGAACATTTTTTTCTTAATATGTCGGTTGAGTGTCAAGTCTGTTCTCAGCCTTAACGTCAGTTTAAACGCAAACATTGTGTTCCTTTTTCAAATTAATGTGTAATTAAAAAAGTTGGAAGTGGCCCAATTTAACACACAATAAAAAATTTGGGCCACTTGCAACTCGCAAAATAACAGCCTCGCAATTGGGTCAGGAATACTTTTAGTGTCACGAGTATCGCACACACCCCAACAGGCCGAACCAGGGGACGTAATTAACATGGCCCTCTATCAATAACAGATTAGCATGTAAAAGCGAATGGCCTAATGGTTGGTGTGTGCCGTTAATTGGCCCATAAATTCAGTCTGAACAAGCCTTTATATTGTTGTCTTTGGATATTGTTTACAATAGATGGTTAGTGTTTGTGATTTTTGATGATACAGAGCTGTGACCTAGTTTATTTGGATTGACCAGTACATTAATATTTAACTTTTATTGAATGTTTTTTGTCAAAAAATTGAAGATAATATTTTGTTTTTAATTGAGCTCTTAGTATAAAACATAACATAGTATAGCATAACATAACATAAAGCAATGCAACGCAACGCAACGCAACACAACATAAGATAGCATAATCAGCCTTACACCATATTATGTTCCCACAGCTGGAACTCAGAACTCTTCTTTAGAAGACTGAATGCGCCGATCCCCCACGCGGGCTGGTTAGTGGTTGTCATGTCTACCAATTATTGGTCCTAGGACATCCCGGTTTTCTCACGATGTGAGCTCTTAGTGATAGAATGAATTAATAATAATTTATTCTGAAAGCGGATTTTGATATTTCAAAGTTTGTTTATTATGTTTAATTTTAAGTTATGTTTAAACATTGACATAATTTTAACTTTAAGTTCTCGACTAGACCAATAAATTATCTCAAATTCGACAATTTAGTACTAACCAAACTTACATAACTGGAATAAAATTAATGTAAGTACTAACCTAATACCTTAATATCTACTCACAGTTTACTATTTATATTAACAAGATATAATAATTTAAATTTGCTTACTTTAGTAATGAGTATGCTTGAACATTCTTGTTTGATTGCTTTAACCAGTAAGTATAGGTACCAATGTATCAAATAAATCTTAAAATTAATAATCTTAAAACGGCATAGCTGTATAGCTGTGACTAGTTGCTTAGTTATGCGATAGGCCATGGGTTCAAAGGCCCCATTGCACAATTTGTGTGGATGACAGTAATTCAATTTGGATTTTAGTGTCAACTAGTGCTCCCGTCTATAAATATATTTGCTGTTCAGCCGTTTGAGTGTGAAAGAGTCACAAATATGCACACACAGGTGTACTCACTTTAGTTTAATAATATTACTGTGTAATTCAGATAGACGGAGTCACTAAGTACCTAGCAGTATAGGCAATAAAATAAACATTAAAATTATTTATTTAAACTACATGTATAGTATGCGACAAATAAGTTGAAACCGTTGCTATGGTTACCCGCTTTCCTCACTTCGATTGAGATCCGAAAATCTGTTACAGCGCATTCAAGGTTGACGGCCATGATGGTTCAACTTGTGTACTGAGAATTACACAGTAGTGTTACATAGGCGGACCTAACCAACGTACGGTACGATAGGCAACGAAGGAACAGGGTAGGTTTTTAGTCAGTAAAAGTCTTACACTATTTCCCGCTCCGCCCAAGGGCGGGATTTGTCATTGGATGATTTTACCTACAATAAAAAAAACCCTTTCAATACCGTAATTAGAGATACAATAGAAAGACACCGGTGTCCGCTTGGGACTTGAGTTACTAATGCAAAAGCCATTCTCTACCAGTCAAAATTTGATGACAGCTCTGTACGAATGCTTTAGGTTACAATTCCTACTATAAACCAGTTAAATTATGTCAACTACTTCATTAGTAGCCCTGCATGCAGCAAGTGTATTAGCCAGGTGTTCTCAAAGGAGTTTGCAAGTCGACTGCAACTTCATTGGACCAGTCAATGGTCCAAATTGCGGAGTAATGTAAGCAGGGCACGTCCAAGACAGCCACTGATTAAGCTGGTTTACTTGTTGATAAATTATAAGTTATTAAAATTTGGTATTAAGATTTATTTAATAATTATGTATGCTTATTCTGATTATTTACACACGGCTAAATTTCGATCGTTGTAATCCCGAGGAGGGTCGATCTGGTACATGAAACACTATCGATTTTTAAAGATAAAATTAAAAAATGCAGTACTTTTTTTTTCGAAAACTCGAATTAATATACGATGCATGTAAGAAATTAATTTCTTTAAGTAAACAACAGCTGAGCGAGTCTAATGACCTGTAGGTAGTTGTCGGTCGTTGCGTACTAACTACTAATCGATAGTGTTTCATGGTGTTTCAAGGACCGGATCAACCTTCCACGGGATTAAAACGATCAAAATTTTGCCGTGTATACTTTTGTAATCCTGGTTTTCTAAAATATATATTTTTTTAATGCTGTATTTGCCTTTTTGTCTCTTCACAACCCTAGGATAACTAGTAAAGAACGCCAAAGGTATAAGTTATTATTTTTAGGTACTTTTGGTTGCATTTTTTTTTAAATTGATATAAACTAGTGCTTGACTGCGAAACCCCCTTATAGTAAGCAGTGAATCGTAGATTGTTAGGTGCACTAGTTTATTAATAGCCTATTCACTCTAGCCTTGAAGACACCTAAATTATAATCGGATGAGAAAACCGCAGCAGGTAAATTGTTCTAGTCCTTCGATTTTCGCAGTATAAACGACTAGGCGAAACGCTCAGTCCAGACGTCACGTTTTTTTCTTCCATTCCATCTTATCGCCAGTCACACTATCGCTCTCTTTTTTTTTATAACTCCTCACACAATCAATCCATATTTTCTTTGGCTTCCCTCTTCCTCTCCATCTACATATTTTTTTTAGTAACATGTGTTTTATCCCCCTTTACAAGTCGCTGGCAGAAGATACTTTAGCTATAAAAATTAAATAATAACTAAGTACCCTCTATCGTAGGAAATTAAAAAAAAAACATGACTGTGTAAATGGTCACCAATTTTCCTTTTGTTACTTAACGTAGGAAAGCCACCAAGACACTTCAAGGCCACTCTCTGTTGATACTTTCTACCAATACCAGCTATCGATTCAGTTTGGTAACTAGAACCTACTTTATACCCAAAATTTATTTGATTACCGTTCAACGAACACGGCTCTCGTATCCTTTGTAAACGTTATTTACTCAATAAACCGTGCTTCGATGGTTAATAAGTTTGTTAGAAAACTCGGCTACAAAATGTATCCTTGAATATTTTGTCCCTAGTTGAAGAATTCGTTGTATGGTTTTAAAATCGAAGTTATTACAACGGTTTGTTACCAAATTAGGATCTGTGATTTCAGGTAATCGGTACACTTTGTTTACAATTCATCATCATCATCATCATCATCATCATCATCAGCCTTTTAATGTTCCCAGTGCTGGGATACAGGCCTCCTCTTTAAGAGAAGGGAGGGAGGGAGGGTTTACTTATAATTTATTATTATATTATTTTTATATTAAATTTTACAATTATAACATGTCAAACTAGTTAATGTTTTATAGATACCCTACATATACTTACGATAAGAAAATTCAATTACAATCGTCTCGATTCCACATTTTTGACGAAACACAGGTATTACTTCTATTCAAAAACGTGAACTTACCTACACAAGATACACAGATTCAGAAATCAATCTGTAGGCCATACTAATAAATTATTTTCTGCTTCAACCATACTATCAGTCTATCACAGTCTTGAAGGACATATTAACATTATTAGCTTAATTAGTAGTTCAGTTAATATTTACATAACCGCAATATCAGATAGTCACCATAGATACATAAGGTATTGTTACCTGAGAAACAATGAAGAAAGGTTGAGTTTAATTATGAAATTAGTTAACAAGCTTCACATGTTAGGACCGGGTGATAATGTTAGTATAATAATACGGTTGGATGAGTAAGTATTGTCTTACTAACTTGAGCTAGGTTTCTATCCTGACCTTGTTAAATCTAGATTTAGAATAGGTTCATATAGTACCATTTATTTGGGCTGTAGAATTTCGAGGAACGTAAAGGGCAAAGGAATACACGTGGGTTTTAGACGGTCTGATCCGGCTCGAAGGACCAAATATTAAGGTAACAGTAAGAATGTTATGTTCTTGTACATAATGTGAATATATTGTTGCTAAGGAAACAATAAAGAAAGGTTGAGTTTAATTATAAAATCAGTGAACAAGCTTCACATGTAAACAGGGGGCGATCATCTTAGTATAATAATACGGTTGGATGAGTAATATTGTCTTACGAGCTTGAGCTAGGTTTCTATCCTGACCTTGTTAAATCTAGATTTAAAATAGGTTCATATAGGTAGTAACCATTTGTTTGGCAAGTGGAATTTTGAGGAACGTAAGGGCAAAGGAATACACGTGGGTTTTAGACGGTCTGATCCGGCTCGAAGGACCAAATATTAAGGTTGTAATGCCCAACAGTAAGAATGTTATCTTCTTGTACATAATGTGAATATATTGTTGCTAAGGAAACAATAAAGAAAGGTTGAGTTTAATTATAAAATCAGTGAACAAGCTTCACATGTTAAGAGGGGGCGAATATGTTAGTATAATAATATATAGCTAGTTTTCTATCCTGACCTTGTTAAATCTAGATTTAGAATAGGTTTATATGGTAAGCATTTGTTTGGCCTGTGGGATTTCGAGGAACGTAAAGGGCAAAGAAATAAATGGGTTTTAGTCGGTAAATTTTGACACAACCTCTTACTTTTATCAGAATGGCAGAAGTTATTTGATGGTTAACAAGTCACCCCGAGTACCAGCAACGGTAAGTGCAGGATAGCGGTCGACGAGCAATGGGTAGCTCGCTGTCTGGCCATCCGGTATTTGTTTGGACCTAGTCCAAATCGTCAACAGGGCATAGTATTCCATGTGCTCTTCAAAGAGATGTCAGCAAACGGTAGTGGCCCAATAGGGTGCGCTACACGTGGTTTTAGAACGCAAAGGGCAACTGAAGAACACAGGTGTGGTTTTAGTCAATATCTTTTGTCATGTCAGTATTCTATGAAACTTGGAGTTTAAAAATCTGAAACGCACTTTTCTCAAAATCGCAACTAAATTGGGATGACATGTTACTACCCATTATTTGTCTTCATTCACTTATAATCGATAGCGACATCTATATCGTCACAAAGGAACTATCCTGCCTCGCGCGATTAAAGTTCTCCACGCGATTTGAATTGATACAACCGCCCGAAATCATCTATCGGGTTGGGCTATTACCCGATAGATGATTTAGACCAGACATAACACCCGTTTGGTCGGAGGATCCTCCCTTTTTAATGGAGGTATGTGGGACTTTACTCTCTGTTCCACATACCCTCTAAAAAAACCTCGATTGTTTCCTAATTTGGAGGACAGTAATCTTATTTATTTGAAATAGCCAATCTTATTTTTGGTGTTTCTTCAATGATGTTACTTAAAAGCTAATCTTTTTGCGCACTAAAAGATAACATACCTTGCAACATCAAAAA
Source organism: Leucania comma (assembly GCA_958295575.1). Lineage (NCBI taxonomy): Eukaryota > Metazoa > Arthropoda > Insecta > Lepidoptera > Noctuidae > Leucania > Leucania comma. The sequence continues at coordinate 9,495,311 of OY282480.1, read as the reverse complement.
AAAAAAAAAATGTTAATAATTTGTTTTACATTATAAAACGATTTTATGATGTTTAATTTTTTTTTAACCAAAATTAAATTCACAGCCAATTACAGGACCATATTGTGTAAATCAGCAGTGAGATTGTCGAAAAATCCGTACGATTTTCTCATAAACCGTTACAAAAAAAGCTAAAATGAAAAAAAAAACGGCTAAATGGCTCCTTACACGGCGATAACACGGCAAATAATTTAACCAAGGACATAAATAAAGTGAGGAAAAGAAATTATGAACCCGACAAAATTCGAAGAAAATAAAAACAAATAAGGGGTTCCTTAGGCGGCCATTTAATTTCATGAAAGCAGACGCGTATTCTAATAAGCTGGGTAGCATTACTTGGTTTTATTGCGCATTTTCACTTAACTTCGAGTCGGTATTTCTCTTTGGTAGTCATTTCGAGCTATAGTCAGGGCAGTGTGAATTATTTAGAATACGCTTTCCGAAGATACGGGTATTAAAGATTCAGAGGCAGACCTTGCGCTTTTCAGTGTACGTTCGTCGAAACTAACACGGTGAGGGCACAACTACACGTCATCGCGTTCTGGGGAACAATCGATAAGGTCTGTTGTTTGATTGAATTTAAATAAATAAACTTGTACTGTTGCTTTGTGTTTGACCTGGGTATATTGTTGTATGTTTTTCTTCTGAGAAGTTACACACATTGCTAGGTAAGTATATGTACTTACATATACGTAGAGTACGTGTACGTATTACTTACGTATGTATATTTACATATTCAATTTGCTCTTAACGAGAAAACTATATATCTTTTTTTTTTATCTGTATTTTTTGCATTATTTCGGGTCGTTTAATATATTGACAGGTGAGAAGTGAAAATATCTAGTTATAGATCTGCAATATTCTTATAACTGTGGTAAGTTACTAAAAATATGGCAACACTTCTTTTACGTTCAAAAACTTGCAAAAACTAAGGTGATGACTGTATTTTTTTTTATTATGTTGTGGAGTTTTTTTTTTTAGTATGTTTCTACAATATCACTTCACTTTAATTTCACTTTACATACATCCTTCAATATATAGGTACACCTTGAGAATTTATTTATTGTGAAAACCTGCCACAGCGTTGTCTTTTTAAACCCAATGGTTGACTGGTAAAGAATGCCTTGATGCATTAAGTCCGCCTATGTACCACAATAGACAATAATAGAGCAGTGGTGGCCGAGTGGTAACTGCCCCGGCTTAAGAGTTCTAAGTCACGGGTTCAAACCCAGCCCGGCGGCATTACTTGGTGTAATCTATTTCATCACCACTGCTCTCAAAACGGTGAAGAAAACATCGTGAGTAAATCGGCATATCCAAGAACCGAAAATTCGGAGATATGTGACATCTACCAAACCGCACTGGGCCCGCGTGGTGGATTACGGCCCATTCCCTCTCCTAGAGAGCAGTGGGAACATTATAAGGCTGATGCTTTGCTTGCTTTTGCTTTATGTATTACGGTACATGAAGTTTTAATAAATAACAAGCAATTCAACTAACATACAATTTATATTTTCTTTCACTGACTCTTACTCGAACAAAACGAAGACATAACAGCTTTTGCGTAGTCAGAGTGTATTGTTCACTGAATAGGGAACGATTCAAATACCAATAACGTACCTATTCTAGGTAAGAACAATACCAACCCTCCGAGACACAAAGATAACTTTACAATACAAACACTGAAACCAGTTGAAATTCAATTCTACTATTCGCTTCACACATAATGCCTAAAACCAATTTGTAATACCTATTCAAGCTGTTATCCCAAGTCTATTCGAATACTTTAAAGACTCATTTAAGGCCGGGTTCTACTGATTTTGAACCTTTTTAAACCTCTGGAAATCCACAAATATAGAAGAGAACACCATGAATTTTTTTTTATTAAAATTTATTAAACAACCAAGCCGCGCATAAATTAGTTAGCTCGATAAAAAAAAAATCGCGAATCTGACCCTAATTTACGATTTCAGAAGTGTTTATCTACGAGATTACGTTACGGAAACATTTGAAAGTTACAAAAAAGAAAGATAGTTATTTAAAAGCGCCTCGTAAAAACAAAAATCTTGAATAGTTATTGTTTAGTTTTTTCAGAAAAATAAAACCGCTGTTTTGGGGCCGAGAAGTCGACATAGTCCGGGGCGGAGTTCATACAAAATACTCAGTGACTGCAACCGGCCCTTAACTTTATATCAGGGATTAACTTTGGACGTTATTCCCCTGATAATTTTAAGGCGCTGCGAACCTTTATAATCAAATTAACTTTATTGGATCGCTCGCGTTAAATAAAAGTGGATTACTAATTAATTGTCGTATAATAGATATTAATCGTATGAGACAATTTTCGAGAAATAAAAATTAAGGTAATTTTCTTTTCAAGCTGTTTGTGTTGTTTTTGTTTGAATTTTGTTGATAAGGTTTCAGTTTTTTTTGGGGAAGGGAAATTGGTTTGAGCTAATTACGACGGTTATTTTTAGAACAAAGTACCTTACTGAATAATTATTTTCTGTTACTATAACTATGTAAGATTTATTTTGTTGAGTTGCCAATGTCTCTTCAAGTTTTAAGCCTCAGTGATGGTTGAATTGAGACACCGTTTGGGAAAACTGCCTTCCCAGTTCTGTCTTGAATCGATTTGCAATCGATGACGACATAAGTAGATTAATATCTAACAAACATGGATACATGTTGTATTTAAGATTCACAGAACACCAAACTCAATTTCCAATTCTTCGAATCGTCAGACATGGAAACAGTGCGCCCTGTATAATTATGGCTTATGTTGCCGTCTCGAAATAGTTGTGACGTTTGGAAACACCAAAACTCCATGATTGCAAGTTAGTATATTTGTTGTACACATGGTAGTATTTATTTGAATGACGTGTTAAATTTTTGAGGTGTGAAATCGTCAAATTACTTCTCCAACTCTGGGTGGAGCAAAAAGGAGTGTAAGACTAATACTGACTACAATCCACCTGTGTTCCTTCGAATATTTATGTAACCCTAGAAATGACATGTACTAAGACGATAGATGAAGTATTTTATCCAAGCAAAAAAACAAGACTCGTATACTTACAACTCTCCGTATATTTAATAAATAAACGCTTATCTGTTGTCCAATTGGCAGTCTAAGGAAAGTCACCGTGTTTAACCTCTGTCACGGCAGCGTGACAGCGCGATACAAGAGATACCGATACATTACCTAAACGATTACCGGGAGCTTATTTCTAGTATCGATTCTATTTTTGGTATGGTAGCCATTTTGTAATTATAATTGATAGGTATACCACAATTGCTACTTATATAGATAGATAGATAAAAAAAAATTGTTGCAACACAAAACGCATACTAGTACTTACATAAATAAATTATGCAAAACAAATCACTTACACCGAAACAAACAATAAAAAAAATAAAATAACAAACAACAATTTCACATAATGGTGAACAGCATTTGCGTCGACTTACGAGTTATAAGTACGTTCAAACCCAGGTAGGCGCTGTATCTTGCGTAATTTATTTCATCACCACTGCTCTCAAAACGCTGAAGGAAAACATCGTGAGTATTCTAGCATGTCCTAGAACCAAAAACTCGAAGACATGTGACATCTACCAACCTACTGGCATGGAAGATTGGTAGATCTTTGACAGTCGTCAGTCGGAATCAGATGCCAGACGGAATCGGATGCCAGACGGAATCTGATTATCGTGTTGCCCAGTAACTGGTTTGTGGAGGCCTGAGAGGCAGTTACTCTATGTAAAACACAGGTATTCAGCCACATTCAGCTAGAATGGAAGCCGACCACAAGCTAGTTGGGGAAAAAGCTAGGCAATTGAGAAGTAAAATAAATTGACTTTAAGACTTATTCCAATATCATGTTCCATAAACTGTGCGCCTTATATTTTGAGCTCTAAGGCAAATTGTGCTAAGGGAATGCTTTAGATTTTTAGCTTCTAAATGAATGTTGGTTTGAAACGTCACACCACCATTCAGTCAGCAATCTTCATCATAACCACAAATAAACAAGCAAATTCCGTCAAGCAAAACAACATCTTAAGGAATCCTTATTCTATTTGGCTTGAAATCGAAAGCGCAGGCGTAACCCGGACGCGAATCGAGATTATCCATTTCCTTTCGATAAGTGAGAAGTTTTCCTCTACAAGATTAAATATTGCAGCCCCTTGGTGCCCCTGCGGCGTGAGTAATGTACTGTCAGAATCTAGACGTGTATGGAAAAAAGCCGAGGAAACTTACTCGGATCCGTTTTTAAGTAGAACTAGGAGAGACCAATTTGTAATGTAAGTTGTGATTTATGTTGAGTACGGTTTGTTTGTTTAAATTGTGTTGCACTTGTTGGGAGATTGGTTCTGTAGTTTCTTTGCTGGTTGTGTTGTTTTTGCTCTTTGTAATGGTCGGAAGAAAGTATTGAGAGATTTATTGGAAACTTACTTCTGCTAGCGACTACGAGGGAATTAGTGCTCGCGGTATAAATTATTCCCTTTACGTTATTTATTATATTCTTTATTGTACACCTCATTTATAAAAACAAGTCTACAATAGCTCGTCTTATCGAAACCTTCGGAGAGACTGAACGAGAGGAAACACTTAGGGTTGCCAGTCAGTGTAAAAACATAAGAAATGATACTACAAAATTTCTGGTATGTAGACTATATTATATTATTTGACCTATGAAGAAGTAACAAGCATACATACTCACACACTCACGAAATTTCAGCTTTAATATAACATTAGTGTGATTTTTGTATTCATAAAATCTTGCTTCAGTTTCAGTTTCCACAAAAACTTATACTAGAAATATAACCCTAAACTGCATATCTATGTAGAAAAGCATTCAATATATCCGACGCCCCTCGCACAGATCAATTTTCACGGTGGAGCAGCAACTGCTCGATGATCTCGCTCCATTACTCTCTCCAATGTGTCGACATCCTGCGATTTGTACCACAATATTCAATTATTTTTACATTTCGATTCGCTTAGCATTCTAAGTTTTGGTTGATCGAGCAGAATATGGCATTCAAGTACCGAGATATGAAACGACGGATGGATTGTGTGGAAAATTATATGGCTGCGAATGGTGACTAGTGATATGATATTTTTGGAAGAAACAGCGGCGATCCCAAATGGGATAGGGTATTGAATTAACATAAATGAAAAAAATAACTTAGTTTCATTTTTCAAATATACCATCACGTACTTCTTAGTCACTAAAGGGTTGGTTAGGATTATCGAATTAATTATAAAAATACAATGAAATAAATATAAGAAAGGGTTTGGAAAGGAAGCTGCTTACAGCCGATTTATTGAAGTAAGACTGGTTCACGCCCTCGTCGAAGCTGACAGCAAGTCAGTGTAATCCCACCCAGAACAAAAGTTTGTGCGATGAGCACGATCATTTGTTCTGTGTCTGGGTGTAATTTATTATAATATGTATGTATTTAGAAATAAATAAGTATGTTTATCAGTTGTCTATTATCCATAACACAAGCTCTGCTTAGCTTGGGACTAGACGACGTTGTGTGATAGTTGTGGAATATTATATATATTATACTAATATTATAATTGTGAAAATAAATCTGTTTATCAGTCTGTTACGCTTTCACGGATAAACAAATGAACCGATTTTGATGTTTGATACGAAGGCAGCTTGAATTTCAAGGACACTTTTTATTTGTATTTGACTGCGATTACTGACATTTACGCGGACGAAATCGCTGGCAGAAGCTAGTTTAAGATAAATGTTAGAAAGTATAACAGCAGCCCTGAACGCAAAGAGCAACTGACAAAATACACGTAGGTTTTAGTCAGTAAAAGTTTGACATTCGCTCTCGCTCGTAAGCGAGAGAGTGTCAGAATGAGCGTGAGAAGTTGGTTCCATGATTTCCAACCCTCAAGAAAAACTAAAAAGTAATGGTATGTTTTTTTGGGCCGCCATATGTAAAGCAGATCTCTATAGCTGTTTATTGACCATAAATTAAGATAAGCTGGCCAACAATTTACACTTTCAAAACATATAAACACTAAACGACAGCACATTCGTAAACCTGTAAACATCTTGTGATCCGTCCACCAAGCATAACAAAATTTATAAGACAAAGCCCAGGACTGATGCCATTTGTTACCAAAATGCCAACGGCCAATATATGGCACGGCCATAGACGATATTATGGATGCTTGGCTGGCACCACGCGGCTGGCAGGCCAGGCAGCCTGGCAGCTTGCCACGTGGCTGTTACACCATACTCGGGGCTATAAACCGTTTCCAAGTTTGGATTAAGAAAGATTAATTGAAGCATGTGAGGAATTTTACTTTAGCAATTTCGGGTTGCGATTTCTAGAATAGTTTAGTGTTTGTTGCGAGTACTGAGGGAGCTAAAAAGATTATCTAGTATTTTAGAGGGTTAAATTATTTGCGTACTAGCATTTGCCAGCGGTTTTGCCCACGTAATTGATGATTATTAGCCACGTTCTACCGGAATATAAGGTATCCTATGCCTTAAACCAGGCTACTGGTTGTACCTACGTATGGTACACATAATTATCATCTAAATCTGTTCAGGTGTAACTTATTAACAAATATTCAAATGTATTCATTTCTAATATTGGTTTGACAGAATTTTTTAAACTTTGACAATTATGACCACTTTTAAAATAAGTACAGAATATCGTTTTGCCAAAAAAGTTAACGTTCGAAATTCGTATTTCAAACCAAAATGAAATCATCCGTTTCGAATACCGAATAATGTTTAAAATGAACTTTTCATAAAGCACAACGCAAGACTGGCACAAAACAAGATAAAAAGAAAAAATATATGCCGTTTCGTACTGCCATTGGATTCCACGTAAGTTGGGTATACGGGCCTTTAATCCAAATAGTTGGCCTAGTCCAAATAGTTTTAAAGGCAAATCTTTATTGCACCCGCTTAATTTCGCTCAAGTATGCCGGACGGTGCTAAATTAATTTATTATGCTGCACTCTGTAAACGAAGCTGGATTTTTGGCGCCTTACGTTTCTTGTCAGAGTTCAAAGGGAATATTCTGGAAATATCTCTGTTTATTATTGAATTACGCCTTGAAGTTGTGTTCTTGTAAGTTGTGTATCTTTGTAAAGTTTGAATGTACTTGTTGGTATTGGATGTAGACTGTTGTTCGTGTTGTTTTCCTTTTTGAGTTAATTTGAATTTTGAATGCCAACAGATGTTTCTTGTAGTGCTTCCTTAATTTGAAGGTTTTGGTCATGTTTACGTTGGGCGAATTTCGTTAAAATTTAAACAGTACCTACTCTAAACTACGCGCAGTAAATGGTCAGTTTTATCATTAGAATCTTGAAACTGACTTTCCGAACATGGTTATTCTTCTTCCAGCCAGTTCCAGCCCTTATCCCATATTACTTGGGGTCGGCGCAACACGGCGTTTTTTTTTCACTCTATCCTGTCACCCGTCACACTATTACTAACTCCCTTTTCTTTCATATCACTCCTCATACAATCCGTCCATCTCTTCTTTGGCAACCCTCTTCCTCTTCATCCAACTTCTAAATTCAAAACTATTTTAGTAACATGCGTTTCATTCCTTCTCTTCACAAGACCATACCAAGACAATCGATGTTATAGTTCAGATGTGATAATCGCTTTTTTTTTTAATTATAATTCGCTTTAAAAGACAATGGGCAAAAATGTATGGAAGCTGGTACACCCCTCCAATAGCAATGAGATATATATCGTTAGATAGGTCTTTTTAACTGGAACAACATTTACTATGACAGCTTTGTTGAAATGTTTGTCCGTTCTGAGTTTTAGGTTAAAAACAAAAGTTAGGTTAGGTTAGGTACTAATTGGTACAACCCACCAATAGGAAAGACATATATGTCATTGGATAGGTCTTTTTAACTGGAACAACATTTACTCTGACAGGTTTGTTGAAAGGTTGGTCCGTTCTGAGTTTTAGGTGAAAAACAAAGGTTAGGTTAGGTTAGATTTTAAAAACAAGGTAATTGGTATACGCCACCAATAGCAAAGACCTATATGTCGATGGATAGGTCTTTTTAACAGGAACAACATTTAATATGACAGCTTCGTTGAAAGGTTTGTCCGTTCTGAGTTTCAGGTGAAAAACAAAGGTAAGGTTAGGTTAGATGTTAAAAACAAGGTGTACCCCACCAATAGCTAAGACATATATGTCGATGGATAGGTCTTTGTAACAGGAGCAACATTTACTATGACAGCTTTGTTGAAAGGTTTGTCCGTTCTGAGTTATATTAAAAAAAAAAGTTAGTTTAGGTTAGGTACTAATTGGTACACCCCTCCAATACCAAAGACATATATGTCGTTGGGTAGGTCTTTTTAACTGGAACAACATTTACTATGACAGGTTTGTTGAAAGGTTTGTCTGTTCTGAGTTTTAGGTTACAAATAAAAGTTAGGTGAGGTGCTAATTGGTGCACCCCTCCAATAGCAAAGACATATATGTCGTTAGATAGGTCTTTTTAACTGGAACAACATTTACTATGACAGGTTTGTTGAAAGGTTGGTCCGTTCTGAGTTTTAGGTGAAAAACAAAGGTTAGGTTAGGTTAGCTACTAATTGGTTCAACCCAACAACAGCAAAGACATATATGCCGTTGGATAGGTCTTTTTAACTGGAACAACATTTACTATGACAGGTTTGTTGAAAGGTTGGTCCGTTCTGAGTTTTAGGTGAAAAACAAAGGTTAGGTTAGGTTAGATATTAAAAACAAGTTATTAAACGAGCTAGTGGGTCCCAGATCCAGTCTCTTCGAGAGGCTATGGTTGACCGGTTGAATTTGTCCTTGGAGGCTGTCTCGGAATGGGGCGATGCCAATTTGGTCAGGTTCAACGCTGCTCAAACCCAGGCGTGTCTATTTTCCGCTAAAAGGAGTCAATTGAGCCCTGCTCCAACTTTCCGGGGTGTAACCGTGCCGATATCCGACCATCTTGATCTTCTTGGTGTAACGTTGACATCTACTCTCAACTTTGGGCCATACATCGAATCAAAGGCTCAACTGGCTGCAAAAAAGCTAGGAATCCTCGCAAAGCTCAGACGGTACTTCACGCCGGATCAGCTGCTCAAACTTTATCAATCGCAAGTTCGATCGTGTATTGAGTACTGCTCTCATCTTTGGGATGGATCTGCCCGATACCAGCTTGATGCGATTGAGACTATTGAGAGGCGAGCCAAGAGGATCATTGGCAATGATGCACTCGTCGAGTCGAGGCTTCAAAGTCTTGAGCATCGATGCCGAGTTGCTAGCCTGTCGGTTTTCTACCGGCTACATTTCGGGGAGTGTGCGTCGGAATTCCATAGCCTAATTCCGCCTAGCCCGTTCCATCATCGGACTACCAGACGTACGGCCAGAGTCTGTGTTTCCTGATGGCTACAACCCGGGAATCTTTAAGTTAAGAGTAAATAGGTTTCTTCTAGGTAAGCACAATCCTTCGTCGACCGTATCGTCGCTTTCCATCAGGTGAGAAAGCGGTCAACCTATCAATAATATTAAAAAAAATTGGTACACCTCACCAATAGCAAAGACATATATGTCGTTGGATAGGTCTTTTTAACTGGAACAACATTTACTATGACAGGTTTGTTGAAAGGTTTGTCCGTTCTGAGTTTTGTGTACCAATTAGCATCTAACCTAACCTAACTTTTGTTTTTAACCTAAAACTCAGAACGGACAAACATTTCAACGAAGCTGTCATAGTGAATCTTGTTCCAGTTAAAAAGACCTATCCAACGACATACATGTCTTTGCTATTGGTGGGTTGTACCAATTAGTACCTAACCTAACCTAACCTTTGTTTTTAACCTAAAACTCAGAACGGACAAACATTTCAACAAAGCTGTCATAGTAAATCTTGTTCCAGTTAAAAAGACCTATCCAACGACATACATGTCTTTGCTATTGGTGGGTTGTACCAATTAGTACCTAACCTAACCTAACCTTTGTTTTTAACCTAAAACTCAGAACGGACAAACATTTCAACAAAGCTGTCATAGTAAATCTTGTTCCAGTTAAAAAGACCTATCCAACGACATATATGTCTTTGCTATTGGTGGGTTGTACCAATTAGTACCTAACCTAACCTAACCTTTGTTTTTTACCTAAAACTCAGAACGGACAAACATTTCAACAAAGCTGTCATAGTAAATGTTGTTCCAGTTAAAAAGACCTATCTAACGATATATATCTTATTGCTATTGGAGGGGTGTACCAATTAGCCCATTGTCCTTTAGATTTTTTTTTCACGGTGTTGATATATTAAACTAGTATCCAAAAATAAGTACATTTTAGGAAACTATTTTACTGGATAGTAAATCATCATATTACTTCTACTGTTCTAATTAAAGCGAGAGGAAGTATCAGACATTTACTAACTAAAATCCACATGTATTCTTTTAGCTGCCTTTTACGTTTTAGGGTCGCGGTAACTCTTTCGAATAATATCAAAGCCTTCGATCTCGAATCTCGAATCTTGGAAGGCATTTCGCATCGCATTCTAAGCATACAGTAAATTTATTGACTTTGATTGACTCCTCGATTAAAATTAACATGTAAACCTCGTATAGTATATAATTGCAGGATATAAATCGTAAATTTTACGCAGTAATTAAAACCTACTTATTAAAGTGATTCGTTGAAAAAGTTATACGTTACTTACCAATATCCTGTGGCAAGGCCGAGCAAAGTTATTTTATTTATGGCCAGCGTAATCGACCTCATTTCTTTACCATAAATAATTTATGTCAATTAGGTAAAATATCCGGTGAATTAAAAGGCCTAGTCGAATTACAGAACACAGATTTGAAACCCAGACTATTGAGTAGGTACGAAAAGTAGAAGATGATGATGATGATGATGAAGACGATGTGTAGTAGAAGTAGTTGTGTGTGTGTAGTCAGGAGTTGATTTCTTTACGATGTATTTTTTTAATGATATAAACTAGTGCTTTACATGATAGTAAGCAGTGGTGCAGTCGTAACAGTGACACCTAAATTATAATTTCGGACAGAAGTGCGGTCTTCCGAGGTAAAGGAGGAGGGAAATTTTTCCAGTATCTTTGGCTGTTTTTTTACTAGTAAGAAATGTGTATTGATACGGTATAGTAAAAGTCCACCAATATTTTGATTCTTGACCAAACTTTGACCGATAACCCACACTCCGTCATAACGCTCAAATATACGTTACTATTTGAACCCGATCATGCATAAGAACCAGTATCAACATATTCCAAGACAAACATACCACGTGCATTTGCCACATGGAACTGTAGCGTTCGATATTGCACGTCGTCACCGTCTCTAGCTATGAAATATTCACACTGCCATACATATGTTTGTACCGTAGTACCTATAAATATCAAACAGGTCTATGTAGCTACATGGTCTTTGTTAAAGCCATAAATCAAACCCAAAATGTCTAGTACACATTTTTTAGGAGCTCCGTTTCGTCTTCAAACTATTTCCACGTATCGTTTGCATACGTTAACAACTATTCGTCCGTGTACTTCCTAACAAAGCAAATATATTTCTAACACCATTTGTTTTCGCCAATCGCTCGATTCGCTCACAAAGCGAATCAATTCAAAACTGAAAGCCGTTACGCACGCATGAGTAGCGCCATAGTTCTCGATTTTGACGCGTACCGAGCTGTCGTAAGACCTAACACGTCTGACAGAGCTCAGATACTGACTAGTCACGGCACTGAGTGGACGTGTAGACATCCATTCAATAAAGTCGGGCACAATGCGCTAGGTTTATCCAATACAGATAAGCTCGAATGAGATTGTATGGGTGTAATCTTGTATGGACTAGAAACATCTTCGTTTGAAATTCTAAATGGATTTGATGCCAGTGTGTTTGCACTGGTTTTCTGTTCCGTTTCTGTTTTGTTTTTATGTTGAAAGTGGGGCAGACATTAGCATAGGTGCTACGTATATACCTATGTATGTTTGTTTGTAACCTATTTGTTACTTGGGGAATTAGAATTTCGTGTTGTTTTGAATATTGCGTTTGCAACATATTCTCAGATTTTTATTCCATTTTGTAGAAATACATTTTCGAAATGGTAAAAAAAATCCTTGACTAAACTACTAGCTAGCGTTATAAAAAAAAAAGTAAGTACAGTAATATAATGAAAATTCCTCGACGAAGACACAAACAAACATCGTAATATTAACAGGATTAATTAAGGACTTCTAGTTAATATAAAAATATTTGCCGTCGCCGCATCGTACTGTTCCCTTTGTAACATTTTAATCAAATCTAGTGTAGTGTGGAAACGTAAATGTATTACAGTAATTACTTGTGTGCCAGTGGTTGGCAAGCTGGCGTGGCCAGATGCCAGTAACGGCCTCCCTAACAGCGTATCTTAGCACTCGTACTTCATGTAGGCCTTGCTTTGTTCTAGCTAGCTTTATTTTTACGAGTATGTATGTCGTTTAGCCAAGCTGTGGACTTTGCTTACCTACTGTCTTGTGTTATCAAGAATGGTTATGGTGAATCTTTTTCGTTGAGGAATGGTTGCTAACCGTAGTTAGCTTAAATTAGCATAGTATTGATTTATTTTGGTATAACAATCTGTCGAACGAACGAAAGAAATTGGCAATTCTACTTACGGTCAACAGTTTATCATACAAAAGATTAAAGCATTTTATTTCATATAAACCATTTAAAGGCAATTTTGAAATGTTAAGAATTTTTGAACGTTTGACAAGACGTCTGTTAGTCAGAAAAATGATAAAATTAATATTATAAAGTTGAAAGTTTGTACGAATAAACGGTTTTGGTTGAAATTTGGTACACGGCCAAATTTTGATCGTTTTAATCCCGTGGTGGGTCAAATTTGGAATTTCTTTAAGTAAACATCAACTGAGCGAGTCCAGTGACCTGTAGGTAGTTGTCAGTCGTTGCGTACTAACTATCTACAGGTCATTGGACTCGCTCAGCTGATATTTACTTAAAGGAAATAATTTCGTACATGCGTATATTAATTGGAGTTTTAAAAAAATTCTTTATTTTTGTAATTCTGTCTTTACAAATCGATAGTGCATCATGCACCGAATCGACCCTCCACGGGATTAAAACGATCAGTATTTAGCCGTGTATTTATCTAGAGCGTATGCTTTCTTAGAATAACCTTCTACTTTCATTCAGGTGAAACCGGTGACAGCAGATAATTATTACTTAGATTCCTTTCACAAAACTTTTAGAAGAACTTGCCAACGTATACCAGAAAAGGTAAAAACTGTTACTAGTAAAAACCTACAGATGTTACAAAAAGAAACCTACCACAAGTACCGCAAGAAAACCCAAAACCCAACAAAAAGTGGAGGAAAGCTGCAGTAAAGTGCGACATGTCTTAGCGAACTTCAAGGTTTGCTAAATTATTCACACACAAGTAGGTGTAGCAAAAACGGAGACAAAGTGAGTCTCCCGGCGTTCATTACGACAGTGCTACCGGCACGCCCTCTGTGGACGACTCAGGAACTTGTCTGAATTTTGACTAAGGTTATACTGTATGGGAGCGTGGATTGATGAAATATGTAGCTCGATTTTTGAGGTGAAGTAAGTATGTCATTTTTGTTTTGTTTTGATGTCGCACGGTTTGTGTATTTAGTCTTTATCAAGTTTAGGAAGTAATTAGATTTTTACAACCTCTTTGAGTTACATTAGAATGCTGTGAAATTATAAGTTTTTTTGCAGTATTTGGTAGTAAATATCAAACGTCTCGATTAACTTCGCTGAGGTACCCAGTAAATACTATCATAAAATTCTCATCTCCAATTAACTGAGGGCTAACTCGCATGTTTCAATGATTCTACAAGTATTATCTAATTGTGTAGACACTTGAGATAATTATATAAAAAAATTACATCATAAATGTACTAAGAATCAATTTACGAATAATTAAAATAACCACTGACCTTCACTCCTAACCTTACCTCAAATTTCGCCAAAAAATTCAGGGTTATTTTTTAGCTTATTAGGTTTTGTTTAGGAATAAGGATGGGTTTTTCAAAATTAGGTCATAATATCGATAAATCTGGTTATTGTACGTGGGAGAACTGAAAAACTTGGATTGATTCTGACTAGAAGATATATGTAGTGTGGGAGCGGGAATTGATGAAATATTTAGGTGCCTACTGTGATTTTAGAAATTAATCTTTTTATTATGTTTTTGTTTTGACATAAGATCCAATGACTTTTCCCGCTCTTCATGTAAGACTTTTACTGACTAAAAACACACCTAAGCTGTATCCTCCTGTTTTCCTTTGCGTTCTAGGACCGTGGATTTATTTTTCAGAAAATCTTCGCTGAGAATGACTTTTTAAAAGAAAATTATACTATTATTATTATTATTTATTACTATATTATTGTTTAATTTACTAGGATAATAAATTGTAGTCGCTATTATTGTCCTATTTTTTGAATAAGATAAACTGTAATACCTGTTATTCTTTAAGTTCTTGTCAAACTTAACAGACGGGACACTTGCTTTTTAAAAGTGTTTTAAATAAAGTGTAATTTGTAGGTAAACTTGAAAAATATGGTAATGAATAACAATTTGGTTGCCAAACCTGGTGATTACAGCATTATCACCCCACGATCGTTGGGTGCAGTGTTTTTGGGGAGACTCAAATAACGTCATTTACAGGCTGGTAATGTTTCATCAAATCAACGCGGTGTATGCGTACATATACTCGTACCTATATATCAATGGTTTTAGCAGGGTAATAGCGGTCATTGACCCATTGATTAATTGTAACTCGTTCAAATTCATAAAAACACAAGCTACTGTCAGCTACTTCACCCGCACGAAAGTAGAAATTGTCCAAGAGTCCTACTCGCAGGATAAAAAGTATCCTATGTGCCATTCTAGGACATGGTCTACCCTTGTACCAATTTTCATCAAAACCCGTTCAGCCGTACGAGTGAGAAGAAATAACAAACATATAAATACATACTCACAAATAAAAATGGTAATAACACCAAATGCCATGATAAAAAGAAATTTTTTTTTATTAAATTTGAAAGTTTTTTTGCCAAATAAAAAATAATGTGGCATCACTACTTATTATTACTTAATAAGAGTTTTCTCCATTCGCCTATCGTCAACGTCGAGCATGGTTTAAAAACTTGTTGCTTCATCTAACGCAATCCAACGCGATGTTTGATGAAAAGGCAACGCGAAAAGGGGAGATAACGCCTGAAAACTCTGTTAACATTCGGTAATTCTATGATTTACTCGAATATTTCACAAAACCAATATACCTATTGTACAAATAGGTCCTTTTTTTAAAAAAAAAAAAAACCCTTAAAAGTTTTTGAGAAAAACTGACATCATTTAGAAAATCGATTAAATCTTCTTCTAACTTTTTAATATAATGAGTAAATTATGTAGGGTCAAATTTCACATAAAATTGCAGATTTTAGATGTCTTTACTGGATTAGTTTTACACAAAACGTTTTTATTTCTATAGAAGCCCGGCTACAAAATATCTGTATATCTGAAACATCTGGAGAAAGATGTGTAATAACCTCATAATCACGTAAGAGCGGTTGTTTGAAAATGTAGCTCGGGATGGCCGACCATTTAAATTAAATTCTGAATTAAGTATTAATATTGAGCGGGAATATTTTGCATGAAATACGGAAAAAAGTGGTTTGCATTGCCCGGAAATGTTGGACACAATGTGGAGGATCGGCAAAACAATCCCATAGAGTACTCACTGTAGGTTGAACTCGTTATTTTTGCTTTGACGAAAATATGCAGTTTTGCCATATTTTAAAATAATTTTCGAAAAATATAATTTGTTGATAGGTTGTGAATTTGTTGGTTGGTTGGTGGGTTATAGCATAGCGTAGCATCAGCCTTATATTGTTCCCACTGCTGGGACTCAGGCCTCCTAGCTAGGAGAGCGAATGGGCCGTAATACACTACGCGGGCCCTGTGCGGGATGCTGGATGTTACATGTCAAAGACCCGCTGTTTGTAAAGATATTATAAAAGGTATCTAAGTATTATAATAAACTTGTTCCTGATAGCTACAATCTAAGGGTGTTCAAATCAAGAGTAAATAATTTACTTCTACGCAAGCGTGCATCGTCCACATCGTCGTTTATCACCAGGTGAGATCGTGGTCAAACGCGAGCGTATCAATAATTAAAAAAAAAAATGGTTTTCAATTTTTATACTTTCAAATTTAATTTTACTAATTCAAATTAGGATTTATTGAATGTACCTACTTTCAATAAAAAAAATATTTAGAGAAAAATCGAGATTTGATTAATTTCAAATTAAAAACGTATAAATTCGATGTCGCTTATATTGTAACGTAAAAATGTACTGAGCCTATTTCCGAAATTCAAAGAAATATCTCTATTTTCGATCCAGTTAACATTTACTTGATATCCTTTAATCCCGGATTCCTCGTCTTTACACCCTAAAGATCGGGATGGTTGTTATCTCAAAATCTTTTGTTCTTGTCACGGACACCCGCATACATATTCCGATTCCCCGCCGTCGCCCATTTCCATATCCCTCAAATATATCATTGCTCTGGGAATATTTTATGCTGTCGGTATCTAACCGGCGTTTTGTGGTAATGTCTTCGTTTGATGTATAGCAGTCAGGAACACTCGCGGTCTAAATATCTTGCCATTATGTATATTGTGGCCACATTAAGATGTAACGTCGCAGAAGGGAGCCTCTTAGCGTTTTTTCCCGCGTAATCACGACCCAGATTGCCCTGTCACGAAACATAATGCCGCATCGGGCAGCAAATTTGTTAAAATTATAGACGAACATTTGTTTCTACAGTCGAAATATCGAACATGCTCCTTCCTTCCTTTTACTAAAAGTCCACTGGAATTACTGGGTAAATGGCACCTCGTCTGTGTTAATTCGTACATTTTGTTTGTTCATCTTTTTTTCGACGAGATACGAGGACAAAAAATAATTGAAACAACCATTTTTCTCTGTACGGGAAATTAGCTGTGAGATTATTCTTTGTTGAATTTAATTGGATCAGATTATAGACAATGAGTGACGTTTTGCGAGGCACGTATGAACGTAATAACAAGATGACGGGGAAAAGTGAAATATAAAAGCGTAATAAAGTAGGGGAACGAAGTGCAAAGAATTTTGTATGAATTACAAATGAATTTTCTGGAGTCGTTCAAAAACTCGCACAGCGAAATCTCCTTCCGCGGCTACTTTGTTAAATAATGTAAGGAACTGTGGAGGTGCGCGAATTGCGGAGCCGACTGAACAAAACGCGCTGGTGCCGCTTGAATTTGCAATTTCAAGGCG
Source organism: Leucania comma (assembly GCA_958295575.1). Classification (NCBI taxonomy): domain Eukaryota; kingdom Metazoa; phylum Arthropoda; class Insecta; order Lepidoptera; family Noctuidae; genus Leucania; species Leucania comma. The sequence continues at coordinate 9,477,921 of OY282480.1, read as the reverse complement.
TTTCGTTCTCTCACAATTTGCTTATACCGAGCCCGCGTTGGGCGCCATTCCATGTAATTCGGTCCGCGGCCGCACTAAACTTAAGTAATCGCACACCGTCGCGCGCCCAGGACCTCCTTATTTTTTGGCATCGTTTCAAATTAAAAGCGATAAGAGTGAGCCTGCTCCTCTAACAGACCCCCTGGCAGTACTGGCACGTCGAAACAAAGCCATCTACTTACAGCATACACAATTTATCACCCTTTGTTAGAAACGCGTCAGAACTGTCGGCTGTAACTATACAATGAAATTAACAACTAATGACGTCTGCCGCTTTCCCGTCTTTTTATACTGTTCCAATATAATTTCGGTTCACTTCACAAGGGAATTTGAACTCGTCCGCTCGTAATGCGACATGAGAGTTGAAACTAAATTAATATACAAAATTTTATGAGCAATAATACGAACTAAACCGGGATCCTCGATGGAGGATGGAGGTCGGGCTCGCCTTTCATTTTCTCTTCAATAATGAACAAGTGCTGACCCCGCAAGCTGCGCGAAATTTAATTTTAATACGGGACTGGGCACTATCTCGGCGACGGTGCCTAACACAACACGCCTGCCTCGCGTAGATTAGAACTCGCTTACTACATGTTTGTTCACGGCTAATGTTTTTGACGCCATTATACGTGTTAGGATACATTCATCTTAATTGTATACATAACTAACTTCAAATCGTCTAATAAAGGGTCGGATGGCGAGCCATTACTAACGAAATTATAATGGATCATCCACCATTCTTCGGTGTATACAATTGGGGCAGAATTCGCTGCAATTTCATGAATTGTCGTCGACAGTTATTATTCGGCGTGTAAGCGGGAATTTGTCTTCAGAACATGGCTGGTTTTGTCCTGGAGTTTCCCGTAAATTCGCATGGTTCGCTGGTCCCTTTGAAAAGTCGCAGTTGGTTTTACGCTTTTGGCGGTATTGTTCGTGGCGTTTTGACTTTGAATTTTAACCATCCTTGTTCAGAAATTGTGGTGAGATGAATAATGCTTTGCTGTGCAGTTTGTGCTTGAGTAGTAATTGTGCATTTTGGTTAGAGTTAGTTTCGATTTGCTTGTGATCTTATCTGTCTTGAGCAGGTCTTGGGTCAAAGAGGGTAGCTTGACTTTTCGTTCTTATATTAAGTTACGATGATAACTTACAATATGAGCAATATAATATTTAATTTTAACAATCGCTTTTATATTTTAAGTGGGAAGTCATCAAATGACTTCTTCCACTCTGGATGGAACGAGAGGAAGGGAAACCATTCCAGTAAATGTTTGAAATTCCCTCCCGGAACGCCATGGCAAAGTTGTCATATCCTGCAAAAAAAATGGATGTAGCTCTAAGGTGTGTACCTATGTGAGGACCTGGCACCGCCGAGATATTTGTTTTTTTTTTTTAATAATATATCTAAAGAAGTGCTTGTCTGCAATCCTACCTGATGGTAAGTAGCCCTCCTAGCCAAGTTACAATCGTTTCGTTTAGCGTGAACGTTTTAAGTTGACCACGTCCTCAATTCCTTTGATCTGACCACGTGATTGACCGTTGAGATGACGTCAGAACAAAGGAATTGGGGGCGTGGCCAACTTCAAGCGTTAACGCTAAACGAAACGATTGTAACTTGACTGTTAATGGTGAGGCACACTACTTTATTAAGAGCACTCTAGCCTTTGGATATGTTGCTAAAGTGAGGCATTAAGTTGAACTTCACTATTATGAAGCTTAGGGAACGCCTGCGGCCCACATCTTCACTACTACAAAGAAAGAAAGAAAGAAATACATTTTAACTGGCGGAAAAGACGCAATCTTAAGTCTCTCTGGACTATGAGGCCTGTCTATGTGTGGCAGTCATATATTGAATAAACAAAAGACAAGCCTATAACAGTGAGTTTTTTTTTTACTTAGTAAATCATCATTAATGATGCCTTCTGCTCTGGGTGGAGCGAGAGGGAACGTCAGACTTTTACTGACTAAAATCCACCCGTGTTTATTCAGTTGCCGTTTGCGTTTCAGGGTCGCCGTAACTCTTTTAAACAATTCCGCAGTCAAGTTATCATTTCATTCGCCTGCATAAAATCAAATAGTACAATAACTAAAATAAAAAAAGATCCAAGGAATTCGTCCCACTTTTTTCGCCAGCACATCTTGAGAGGAAATAACTGTGTACAGATGCATTCGACGTGCTTAATCTGTTAAATCCTTTGGAGATCTCTTCCCCATTGCTCGCTCAGAACATTGGAATGCAGACCGCCATTTTGAAACCAAAATATGAGAAGAATCTTCCTTAGGTAGATTGGGAAATACTGACTTTAACGTTTAGATATTTCTTTTATTTTTTATAATGTTTATCGTCTACTTTGTTTATAAAAACATTTAATTTATAATATCAGATGGATATAAATCAAGGGGGATATACACCGATAGGAATCCTAACAACTTATTTATTACCTATATCACGTTAATTAATATTGGCGAATATTAACTTGTGTGTATTTATGTGTTTTTTACTCCTTCACGTTCTTATGGTTGTACGAATTTATTTATTTTATTAAATATAAAAATGATTTCAAAAGATCACACAACAGGCAACTTTATTTAAAGATTTTTTTTGGAGATGCATTGAATGTGGCTCTATAGACAGCCACATTGGGTACCAACATCTTTCTCTCTCTACATAATCCAATAAAAAAGAAAGAGACAGGAACAAAATGTATCAGCAGATATGTTATAAAACTCTGTAAAGGAATCGGGTTACAGCTCACAGACGCTGAGCTAACGACCACAGAATGATATTAAACTAGACAATTTATTTCTCTACGTGTCAAGTACTCTCGGCATCATATTGGTGCTTTAGAAAGCCTGTGTTCAACTTAAATTATTATTTAGGTGCTATAGCTAGAAAATATGAGGTGACTGGTTATTAGTGAACGATACTTAAACACGTGATTGTAGTCATGATAACAAACAACTTTTACTATGGGACCAAACCTGAAATCGTGAAAAATCTGCTCTGTACATTTGTGTTCGCCTAACTGGTCAAAATGTACTGAACTTGGCTGAAATTTTTCGCGATTTTAGGTATGGTCCCATAGTAAAAGTTGTTTGTTATCATGACTACAATCACGTGTTTAAGTATCAATCACTAATTACCAGTCACCCTATATAGTAAAAAGTTAGTGAAGTAATGCGTGCTAAACGCGGGACGCGTTTTTTTGCCTTTTCAAATTTTCTGCATGCGGAGCAAATCAGCATGCGTGATGAGTTCGGGGACGGTCGTACCAGGCGGCGGTCGAACTAGCGACGCGCGGGGTTGCGACAGTCGTGGAGAGGATCCAGCAGTTGGGACTCGAGGTGGCATTGCACAAGTCCGAGGCCATGTGCTTTCACGGCCCTCGGTACGCGCCACCACCGGGTTCCCAATTAACGGTAGGAGGAGTTCACATCGGCGTCGGGTCGACGATGAAGTACCTGGGACTCGTCCTCGACAGCCGGTGGAACTTCGAGGCGCACTTCCGACGTTTGGCTCCCCAACTTAATCGGACTTCAGCTGCACTCAAGCGGCTCCTGCCGAACCTGGGGGGTCCAGACGCCTCCTGCCGGAGGCTCTACGCTGGCATCGTTCGGTCCATGGCCCTTTACGGGGCGCCTGTGTGGGCGCCGACGCTGCGAAGGCGACCGGCGGCCCTGCTGAACGCCTGCCAGAGGGTCATGGCCATACGGATGATTCGGGGATACCGCACGGTATCCCGCGAAGCGGCGAGCCTCCTTGCTGGCCTGCCACCATGGGATCTGGAGGCAACAGTCCTTGCACGCATGCACGATCTGCGCGTGAAGATGCAACGCCGGGGCGAATCCCCGCTGCCGCGACAAGTCGCGGCTTGGCGGACAGAGTTCCGGCGAGATCTCATGGTGAAATGGCGAGAACGACTGTCGCAACCCTGTGCTGGGCACGCCACGATTGAGGCGGTAAGGCCCCTCTTTGAGGCGTGGCTGTTCGGGCCGTACCTGTACAAGATCCGTGCGGAGGTGACGCCCGGGTGTCGTCACTGTGCGGAACGCCCGGTGGACACGGTGGAGCACACGGTAGAGGTGTGCCCCGCTTGGGAAGAGCATCGCCGTGTCCTCGTGGGGGCAATCGGAGGCGATCTCTCGCGCCGGGGCTTGGTTCAAGCCATGCTCCGGAGCGAGGAGGAGTGGCAGGCGGTCGCCTCCTTCTGCGAAGCAGTAATGCTAGCAAAGGAGGAGGCTGACCGTATCAGGCAACGGCGCTCACGCCGCAGCCGCCGCCGTAACTCCGATCCAAATTTCCGGCCACCGTAGACGCGGGCTTGCGGACGGCGGGCAATGGGTAGCTCGCTGTCCGTTTGTCCGGTAACAGACCGGACCGAGCCCAAGTCGTTTACGGCGCGCACTGTTCCCGTGCGCCTCAAGGAGTTGTCAGCAAACCGTAGGGGCCCAGTAGGGTCGAGGCTTAGTCTGGGGCTCTGGGAAGGTATGAAAATGCATACCAGGGCCCTGGAACCAAGGCAGGGAAGGAACAGGGTAGGATTTTAGTCAGTAAAAGTCTGACACTATTTCCCGCTCCGCCCAAGGGCGGGATTTGTCATTGGATGATTTTACCTACCGTAAAAATAAAAAAAAAAAAAAAAAAAAAAAAAAACATGCGTGATGAAGTCCGCACGATATAAAAACACCCCAACAGCGGACCTCTTTTAGCTAAAATGATTATGATGAATGATAAACCTATGGGTGATGCAAAGACAAATAGGCACAATATTGACTATTAAAGAATTCATAGAACTATTAAGAGAGGATGGCAGATGGAGAGATTTTGTGAGGAGTGATATAAAAGAAAAGGGAGTCAGTGACGGTCGACAGGATAGAATGGACGATAAAAGTTGTTATGCGGGTAAGAAGATGATCATGTTCATGATGATTTGAATACAAAAGCATAGGTACTATCGCGGTCATTTCTGCCTGATCATTAAAAAAAATATTCGCTTGAATCCTGCGGCGCGGCGCCAAACCAAACCCTTTGCAGTTTTCATTTTCAGTGCAAGCAAAAATGAACCTAGTGGTGGTAAGGCGGAAGTGTCTTTGATGGTACATAATTATAAGTTTTTAGATTCCTGCCACTTTCCAAAAAACACGAAATGGGCGCTCTTGACGATTAAATTCCTTTAATGCTATACTACCTAGAACTGTTAGAAATTTTGATGTCAATCAAATGCCAACCCATGCGCATTAAATTCAAAGTATCAGAAGAACTATTTTCATTTGACATCAACAAATCTGATTGTATCGCCTTTGTGCCGTAGCCTGCCTTGTCGAGTGTAACAAATTGTACTTAATCAAAGAACTGGTTCGGGAATTCAGTCTAGTCTTCTAGATAGTGTAATTGCTTTGTCTGAGAATTTTATCTGAGCTTCCCATCGGTTTTGACCAATTCTTTATAAAGTTCTTAAGCAAAATAAGGTCATTTTAATTGTGTTAATAAACTCCAATGAAGGTTTAAGTTTGCAATTTTTATATCTTAAATTTAATTGAATGAATTTTATTTTTCAGTACGTATCGTATAAGAATAATTACTTTCGTTTTACTCTGTGTATATTTCAAATTAAAATATATTGTAATTTAAATTTCCATGTTGCTAACAATTCTTAGGAAAGTCCCACTGAGATAAAAAAACAAAAACAAACAAATATGACAGAACAATACAGAAAGACGTGGTCAAAGTCAAAAAGAAAAAGAACAAATAATAATTAAAAAAAATTAAAACGCAATTTCTCTGATAAAATAAAAAAACTGACCTGACTGAGTTTTGCCCGTATTCCAGCAGCTTACACTTATTAATGTAAGTTTTTTAGGAGGAGTTAACGGACAAACAAACACACGCGAGAAGCGTTTTTCATTTTTTACTATATGAAGAATATAGTCACTTTCATCTAGTTCTAACTCGGACACTCTAGTGTCTCTTTAATACAAATAGAAACAACAAATCGACTTCATTTCCTGCGTAATATGGAAAATTCTATTTAAAACGTTCCAGTTGTTCTCGGGTTATATCAAAATTGTACTTTGTTATGGCTATACATTGAGATTTAATGTACAGGCCAAGGTCCGGAGCGAGGAGGGGTGGCAGGCGGTCGCCTCCTTCTGCGAAGCAGTAATGCTAGCAAAGGAGGAGGCCGACCGCATCAGGCAAAAGCAACGGCACTCACGCACCAGCCACCGCCGGGATTCTAATCCCGATTTTCGGCCACCGTAGGCGCGGGCTTGCGGACGGCGAGCAATGCGTAGCTCGCTGTCCGACCGTCTGGTAACCGACCGGACCAGCCCAAGTCGTCAACGGCACGTACTGTTCCCGCGTGCCTCAAGGAGTTGTCAGCAAACCGTAGAGGCCCAGCCTGCTAGTAGGCAGGCGGTTTTAAAAAAAAGTACTTTATTTTTTTAGTTTGTCTTTATAAATCGATAGTTTTTCATGTACCAGATCGATCGTCCACGGGATTAAAACGATCAAAATTTAACGGTGTATAGATATATATGTCAGTGTAGATCACATTTCTTTTTCATGTGTTAAAAAAGTGATAAATTAAATTTTAAAAATTCACCAACAAAGACGATGAAAGCTCAAGTAAAATTCGATTATGGAACGACAATATTTTTAAATATTCTGTAAAGCGAAAGCAGGCAATGGAAGCACATTTAAAATGCCACTTGGACTCAGAATCCCTGATACTGCTTCGTTGACGTAATTAATTTTATATTAACGTCAGGCGACATCTGGAGTCCTTTAAAGGAAGTTTTTAATTTTGTTGTAATGTTGTTTTTCTTGAAAACATCTAAAGTGATACAACATTATAAGAATCATACTTATAATATAATGGTGAAAATTTGTGTGTGTGTGTGTGTGTGTTTGTTATTCTTTCACGTTTAAGCGGCTGAACGGATTTGGATGAAATTTGTCATACAACATCCTGGAATAGGATATTCAAGCAGGTAAAGCTGCTGGCAGAAGCTAAATTACATAAAGTACTTTCGCAAATATGTATGGCATTTTGTGCGTAAATCAAAACTATAAAAAAAATGGCGGAGTGTTGGTGTGTTATTGTATATTTTTTCATGTAGGTTATCAAAATAAAAGGCTTGAGGAGTCGACCTTAAAAGTATTATACACTAAAACATAGAAAATAAAATTTGACAGTGTCACAAAACTTGACCGTAAAAAAACGACTAAAAAGTTCGAAACGAGTCATGCAATTGATGGAGTCAAATCTAAGGTTGAACTAAAATAAACCACTCAATTCCACCATTCCACCGTAAAACATCACATTCAGGAAGATTCACTAGCCTAGTACATTCAATTGGTATCTGTATAAAAATCCTTTTGTACACCAGAGAATCTCGTTACTGAAAATTGCATGACACACTGAAATATTCCTCGGAATACCTGCCAGACTGAGTACAGAGTTAAATGAAGTGTCCACAGAGCCTGTTTGAAGAGGCGCCCATAAAAAAGGTTTCAGACGAGAGTAAATAATGTCTCTGTAATTAATGAACAATAAAATTAACTTTTTTGGATCATTTCACGTGTACTTTTCTCTGCTTTTAATATTTGACGTAGCTTTTGTTTATTGTTAAATGTAAATTTACGCAGAAATATCATATAGACCTAGTTTTCTTGCCATATTTTATTTATTTACCCGAGGCTCTCTGGTAGCCTGTTAGCTTACTCGTAAAAGTCACCTGTAAAATAAGCTTTCAGACTTTCTTCAGTGCAGACGCTTAGGTACTACGTTTTAGAAAATTAGTGACGATAATAAAATTTAATAAAAGAAAGTCGTCTACGCAGCAACCTCTAAATGAACCTCTATTATTCATGTGTGCAAAATTTCGTTCGGTCACCGGCCTTAAATAAATGATACCTTTTAAGCCTATAAATAATCACGTTTTCATTACTTTCCATCTCTTTTCGAGTGACATTGTGCCGACTTTTTGACTGCCAATGACATTGTCAAGTATTCAATTTGGACATTTGGTTTGCCCACAATCTGCCCGACCGATCTCTTATTTCCGTTGTGCCTATTATAATTCGATTACTGAAAAGGACGTGGGCATAATTTATGTACTCGTGAAATTATGTATTACTGAAATGTAGATCAACGTTTTCGTGTTTAGGTATATAAATCATTCATATACATAGGCCCGGGTAAAGCCACTAGCTTATGTAGAAGAAAACGTTTGAGATTAGTTTTGTGATGTTGTATAAGTTAAAAGGTCTTGTGTTACCTGTTTCTAGTAAATTGCTTCTCTCATCTTGTCACATTGTCACATTGACAACAGAACAAATTCTGTTGCCGGTCTTGAAACAAATATCATTATGTTTTATACCATCACAAAAGTAAACAAAAGCAAATATTTTTAATAGACCCGAACAAGACCCGTCTATGAGACCTACTTCTACATAGCGTGTGTCTGTGTGTCTACATACCTCTGTTGAAAAGAGAAAGATCCTCCGACTTTGTTGCAGGCGATGGGCAGTTGCCCGGACCAAACACAACAGAGTCTTGTCCAGGCAACTTCCAGTGGTCCAGGACCTCTGGGTTCTAAGGTATATATTGACATATAAAAATAATAATATTCCACAACTTACACACAATGCCATCTAGTTCCAGACTAAGCAGAAATTGTGGTATTAATACTAGACAACTGTGTCCACAGTATTATACTTTCTTATTTAAATCCTTTGCCAAGCCACAGTAAAGCCGTCCGCTGATACTGTCATTAGATCTTTACACGAAAAAGTAATTTGTGGTGCAAGATAGAAAATAGGACATGATGATCTGAAGATCGGAACCCTTGAAGTGGAGATTATTTTTGCTGCAGCCGTCTTGAGTACGGAGTGGGTTTAAAATCTTCCAGGTTAGCCATGTCAACAACCTTCCAAGTTTGCGTGCTGAAACTAGAGACTCTCTGACAGTTCAAGTACTTTGTGACGAGGAATCGTCGAGAACTAGAGCCAAGAACCAACCAGTATGCGTCTCGCGTAATTTTCGCTGGCAAAGTTGGGTGTCGCTAGGCATGAAACCGCATATTGAATATTAACCAGGTGTTTGTAATTTGCCGACACAACTAATACATCAAATTCTGCTTATTTGATATGGACAAGCGGGTGCAAACGAGAATGGAAGTAAAGAATACAATAAAACAAAGCCGTTAGCTACGTTCTATATATAGGTATTAAAAAGAAGTTTCAAGTGAAGAAGGTACGGTTTTAGGTCCGTAACTTAGTCGGCAAAAACGTAACCTTCATAGGATCACTTTGTTGTTCCTCTGTCCGTTAAAATTTGGCTTGACGGCACTCAATAGGATATCTATAAATATATACATATATTAAAAGAGATTCTGACTAACTTACATAATTATCAACGCATTATGAACTACTAGGACTAGAAGTCTGCAATTTGCTCAAGGTTTCCTTTTATGAAGTAGGCGAGCAATAACAGAGGATTTTTCAAAATTCACGGGGCTCCAAAACTTATATGGAGAAATCTGATTTCACGCAGGCAAAGCCGCAGGCAGAAGCTATATCTTAGCTATATATTAAGGAGAGTGCTGTTTTAAAACTTTATGTGAACGAATTCACGGGTACCAGCTATAACATCTGAAAGGCCTCATTCTTGTTAGTTGGATTGTTCTTGTTAGAGTTGTCAAAAAATAAAATAACTCTTTTGACATTTGTATTTCGACAACCTACCGGCTTGTCCGATGTAGTGTAGCTACTACTAAAATAATTAATACTACACCAAACTCCGAATTATTATTTTATTGTTTCTTTCAGTTTCGTTTCAATTTACATTCTACGGTCTATCTCAAATGTCAAAATGGTTCTTTTATTTTTTCATGAGTCTAGTGTCACTTGCTTATCTCTAGACATCCTCCTGCTATATATACGTTGATCATCAATATATTTCCAAAGAACCAAATCGCTGGAGACTTTTTATCACAATTGCTAATGACTCACAATCAGTCACTGTTGAATAAATACTAACACAGTCCCAATTCTACCATCAATTTATGGTCTGTGGAAGTGTATGTTACTGGCAAGAATAATTAATTACCATCGACTCAGCAGATGGGTGTCACTTGCGAGACTTCGCGATTATAAACGGTTCGCTTCATTTTGTATGTGTATCTCTATATATGTTATGGGCGCCTGGTACTATAGTAATGCTTGATGAACTGTGAATGCCAAAGCCAGGGTTTTGTCGTGAAGTTAGAATGTTGTAGATCATGTTTTGGTTGTGATTCAGTATTATTTTGTGTTGACTTTTTGAGCGACTGCCTATTTGACCTCCTCAACCTAGTGCTGGGTAAGAAGACAGCCTTTAGGCGACTATTTTTTTTACTGTAGATAGGGTCGCGTTTGACCTCTATTTCACCTGAGGGTAAGCGATGATGTGGTCGAAGTTGGAACACGCTTGCCTACAACCTATTCGCTCTTAACTTAAAGTCCCTTATGTTGTAGCTATCAGGTAATACTGACTCCGGTAGGGAATTCCATTTCTTAGCTGTACGCACAATGAATGTTCCCAAAACGTTTTGTACGTATAGTTGGGATGACCCATGTACCGGTGGTGCATCGCCGTACATGGAGGTCCGATACTGGAACGGACTTGGTGGTTTTAAATTGTGCAATCCTAATACACACTCCCCGAAATATAAACGATAGAAAACCGACATGCTAGTAACTCAGCATCGATGCTCAAGACTTTGGATTTTTGACTCGACGAGTACATCATTCCGATGATTTTCTTGGCTCGCTTCTCAATCGACTCTAGCACATCAAGCTACACATAGCCACCACCATTCTTGGAGCATCTTATTGCAACGGCTTCAAATTGGCTTTACCTTTCATTGCAGCAAAATGTACTTATGTTAGTAAAAGTGATCCAACTCACAGCATTCCAGACATCCGCATTGCAATGGTAATCTGTGCATTGCACTTTATTTCTTCAAAGATTCAAAATAACTTATCTTCGAAGAAATAATCCATTGATATCATGTTTTTTTTTAAATGTCCACATTACTGCTACAAGGTATTTTTTACAAATCAATGTTTGGGTTAACAAAATACTGTCGCAGGTATGTAACAATCAATCAATAACAGTTCAAATTGAGTTAACATCAGCACAATCAAAACTGACACGCATCAACGAATTGATATAACTGTGACATACATTTATAATCAGTTTTGAATACCTATAAATCAGATGTAGGTCGCCATTTCTACTCGACACGAAGCGAGAGTCACTTTCCTACAGAATTTAGTTTTAATCTATTGCTTAGACCCAGATTTATATAAACCTCGGAATTAAACTTCATCCAACAGAAAACACGTGTAAAACATTAAAGAGGAATTAAAACATATTAACTATTTAAACTCTATTCCACACGCCCAATTTTATTATGATCAAAAGTGTAACACATGTAGAAAGTTCTATTTTAATGATCACCGTAACAGGACATTCGCTCGGCTTACAAACAACACAAAGTAATCTCAGTCGCGCCCTCCATATATCACTACTTGTGACATTCCTAGCCAATAATTCAACTCAGACGATGTTGCCGAAATAGTGTAATTAGTAACGACCAACCAAAGTAAACCCCACACACTGCACAAAGTAAACTAACAGGGAGACCAATACAAACTAGACATAACACCATAATTGGTCAGATTACAATGATTTAAATGAACTTTTGTTTCGCACTTCCCTTTTGATTCCGTTTAAATTTTGTAACATATTGCTAAATGTGCCTCTATATCTTTTTCCATAAACCTTAATAATATGCTAACCGCGTTTCTCGTTTCTATTAAAATTTATATTTATGTGGGTACATTTTACTTGGAGCACTTAGGAAAATTTCGCCTCTCTTGTGAACTCACCAAGGCGGAACAGTGTATGTAAACTGTACTTTTCAGCCAAAATTAAGTCTTGAAATGTACCTACAAATATAAATACGAAGGAAGTCGGTGAAACGACGGATGGTTATGTATTTAAATGCTAAAGCGTCTTAAATGTACCGTCAAGAGTATCAACGATTTCTTGATTCAATTTTGTTTACTTATTCTTGTAAATGTAGATATTTTGTAGCCGTCGTTTACACAAGTTACGCATCTGGCTTCGGGTGAAAGTTTGAGAGAGACCTTGGAAGAATGTCGGCGGGGACAAAAATGTATACACCTATATACAGTGATACCTGGGCAGCTGGGGGATTTTGTATTTATTTATTTTAATTTTATTTTATTAAGTATAAAGTATAAGTATAGTATTCAGTACAGAGGCTTGTTATTTACCCAGATTCTCGAAATGCCAAAAAAGTGAAGTTGTTTCATTAACAGAGAGCCTCGCGAAGGAATTTGATTTTTTGCACTTTGCAAACTTGTTCGTTTGACTACGGACAATTGATTTTTTTAAAAACAAAATAAAAAAACAACTTCATTTTTCTTTTTGATTCATTGTGTTAGAAGTAGTTATGTAGCGCCATCTATGCTGCAACGTAGGAACTAAAATACAAAATTCTATATATTATATCATACTGAAATACCACTATCGGGTAGCCTATCGCCCTGACGAGACATAACAGCCTGGTCGAAGTGGTTGCAGGAATTTACACCTTGTTCCCTAAACATCTTTAGTTATAAATAAGATGGCCGACGTTTCTCAAAAAAAATTAAATAGATACCTACATTGAAAAGTTTACGACAAACCCTAAAAGTAACAAAGTAACAAAACATTTTTTCCTGACCATAACCAGAAATTACTTCAACCAAAACACAATGCATTTCAAAAACGCAAGCAACAATAGGGTTTTTAAACAATAAACAATGAAAACGAAATTTTATTCTAACATAACAATAAAAACGGACCAATTTTCTTTACTTTTTTCTTTAAAAATTCAAGCATTAATCTGTACTACCTGGCTCCTTAGACTGAAAGGATCCGTAATGGTTGCATGCCTAATGACTCCCGAAGGCGAATTAGATTTAATTTTTGATTCTGTTTGTTTGACGGTAGTTGTAAAATATTCAAGAGTAATAAGAAGTAGCTGTGGTGGCCGAGAGGTAACGGCCGGGACTTACGAGTTGTAGGTCGCAGGTTCAAACCCAGCCAGGCTTATTACTTTTTGTAATTATTTTCATCACCACTGTTGCTAACAATGGTATGCGCCGTACGTGTTGATGAAATAGGCTACTTTAAGTTTGAATTTAGTTTGATTTATATCTATGTTTATTTATGGGCTGAAGTAACATGTTGATTCGCGTGTAGCTTTTGTCTTGGTAAATGTTTGGATAGAGTATGCCTGATGGTAACATAAGAAAACTAGCTTTTCTCAGTGGGTTCGTTCATGTGAAGTCGTGCTATAGAGGTGAAGTCAAAGTCGAAGCAAGATGAAAAGAAGTCGTCCTTCCTTGGCGTTGAAGCTTACTTTGCACCAAATACCATCAAAATCGGTTCGGTAGTTTAATCGTGTTTATTGAGCAATATTACAGAAAATACCAAACACAACAAGCGTACTTACCTTTTATATAGTTTTTTAATTTATTTAAACTAGTGCTTGACTGCGATCTCACCTGATGGTAAGCAGTGATGCAATCATTGATGGTGAGGCGCACTAGTTTATTAAGAGATTACTCACCGCAGCAGGCGAACTGTTCTGTTCTAGCAGACATGCAATTCCCGCGCACGCAAAGAAAAAATAAACATAAAGATTAAAAAAAAATAACGAAAAAGGACATAAAGATAATTTGGAATTATAATTCAAAGTCCATCCAAAGAATTTACAGTTCAAAGTAACCCGTTTAAAAGAAGCAGCATATTCTTAATTTTTATTGAAAATAAAATTTCCTATTAAACACAGTAAATTGACAAATCATGGACAAAGGCGAGCTTAACTCAACAATGAGTTTTCTCCCAGCAAACCAACCATAAGTAAGCCCCTATTATTAGATTTATATGTGCAAGTTGTTGGTAGTATTTAAATAAAAAGTTAAACATTTTGTCATCATCCAAAGATTGACTGTTAGAAAATGCTAAAACGTTATGGCCGCCTCTAAACTTTTGTATGCATGAAGAAAGTTAAAAAAAATAAAATAATTTCCTTGTACATTCTGTTTGCAAGATAGCTTTGATCAAGTATTAAAAGCCAGGCTTTTCATTAATCGCCTTATACCCACCCAGTGCACATGGAATCCAGCCACTATTCTTAGAATCGGGAAATTGAAACGAAACTGTTTCTCTATGTATATATCTTTAGTTCTACTAACAGTTCCAAGTATGATTCCCTTTGATTTGTTGTAAATGATAGTATCAATTTACACCGTTAAATTTTGATCGTTTCAATCCCGTGGGGCATCGATTCGGTATTATGAAACACTATAGATTTATAAAGATATAATAAAAAAATAAAATACTTGGGTATTTTCTAAAGCTCGAATTAATATACGCATATACGTAATTAATTTCTTTAAGTAAACGAGTCAATGACCTTGTAAGGAGTTGTCGGTCGTTGCGTACTAACTACCTACAGTTCATTGGCCGCGATCAGCTGACGTTACTTAAAGAAATCAATTTCGTACATGCGTACATTAATAATTCGAGTTTAAAAAAAGTACTTTATTTTTCATTTTTATCATTACAAATTGATAGGGTTTCATGTACCGAATCGACCCTCCGCGGGATTAAATAATAATTATTCCGATGCTATTATTTACCATTTTGGTGTATAATATACGACTGTGGCGTGCGTGCCAGTGGTGGCACGTTATTTGGCAAAATAATTCGGGCACGGCAGTGTAAGATGTGCAACATATAGGTGATTTTATACAGTAGTAATCACTCAAATTTATAATTTTAGTTTATTATATAGGTAAACTAAAACTATAAACATTATGCTAAACGAATTTCAAGTTGCAAATTAAGCTTTTAGTTTCAGTATGTCCATTAAATTACTAAATCAAGATTCTTTGGCGGCACGTCATGATCACATTATTATTATTTTTTAATATTTAGTGGTACGCCATCTATTAAAGGTATATATACCACATCACTTACTTCTCTAGACCGACACTCCGTCTCAAACCTCAGAATTTAGAGTTCCTTCATTTCCTTTTCATTCCTGGTCCCCGTAAGCTTTTTCCAACAATCCCGTAGTCCTGGCTAAATAAGCATATACGCTTTTACTTCATTATATGTTAAGTAAAGTTGTATTTTATGCGCACAAAACCTAAACATCCTCTCGCTAAAACTACATCGTAAAGCAAGTCCCTACAACTTTGTTGACACACTTCCTTCAATGTCCGTACTAAAATTATCGAGCACTTTACTCGGTAAACGTACTTAAAATATCGTGTGTTTCAGGAATAGGTACGTTACATAGAGCACGGAATCGCTGCGCCGACTGAGAGGCTCTAGGATGAGACATTTATCACACATAGTGTGGTCAAAAGGTTTAGAATCTTTTGTATAAAGCTTTTCTTGCGTTGGAAGGCCTCCTATAAGGAGGATCGATGACCTGATGAGGGTCGCCGGAAGCCGTTGTTGAATGTTAGAAAATATAAAGAGTTAGACAGATACCTGGGTTGGATTTCTCATTACAGCCACCTGGAGCACTTCGTTCCCTCATTGGCATGCTCTAACAAAATGTCACGAAGTCAAGCCCTTACTATTTGACTTTTTGACAGTTTTTATTACTGTTAAAATATCAGTTTGTGTTAGCAACCACACACACACACATTGTTGACACATTATTGCTGTTGTTTTTTTTTTTTTTTTTTATTATGTTTAAGTTTGCAATACTTTGTGTTGCGATTCATCATGTGCCAAACTATTTATATTACATGTGACAAGATATTTATTTTGCAAATAGGTTTTTAAAAACACTTTTACACGGTAATTTTTTTTTTCGTCAATTTGTAACTAGATGAGGCCGGTGCTTCCTAGCTGACTACCCTAAGAAGAAATACTGAAACAAACTCAGGGGTCACTCGCTTTTAAAGTCCATACAGCAAACATGTAATGGTCAAAACATATGAGAACCTTGCAGATTGGAGTCTGGGATGGTTTTTTGAAGAAAGAACCACACAGTTCTGAGTGGACCTGTTCAGTCAGTGCAAGCATTTGTCAGTATTCGTATAGCTCAACTCAAGACTACTAAGGAGCTCAGCTAGAGATACCATTACCAATATTATACAATGCCTGATTAATATGCGCTGAGTACAAGTATTCGCTGTCATAGCCATCATTATTGTGCATGTCGCATCCAGAAAATTTCCACAAGCTTCATCAGATCGTTGTATCTTCCAATACGCGGTCGCCATTCCAGAAACTTTTGGTTAGACTTAAAATCCAATGGTCATGAGTCCTCAATTTCTTTGTATTAGTTGTCAACCTGCTGAAGTTTTCACTTCTGTTGTGTGGTCTTAAGCAGACATCATTTTTTCAACCGACTTCAAAAAAGGAAGGATCTTAATTCAGTGGTATTTTTTAAAATGTTTATTACCTCGGAATTCCGTCAATTACAGACGGATTTGTATTTTTTTATAGAGTTTTATACGATAGATGTTCTATCAGTGGCCAGTGATGAGACTCTGGGCTCTGTGGCACGTAAGTTCTTACAGTGAACTGTTTTCATTACTGGAACACGCGACGTCCGAAGGCAATTTCCTTTAATTCGCTTTATCCATCATTGATTCACTGCTGACGTTTGACGGCTGAAGAAATTACTTTGGGCTCGTTTAATTTTAGGTATACGAGTAGTATACCTGTGTTGTTTGAGTTCTTAGGTAAATAGAGGCGTGCCTTGTTTGAGTTTTGTGTTTGGTATATGTACGAATTTTAGTTGAAAAATTTTTGGGTTTGTGTTGTGGTCTGTCGGTTTCTGCTTTATTCAATGGTAATAGAAGTTTATTTATCATTTTTAACATAGTAAGTGAGTGAGAGTGAGCATTTCAAAAGAGCAATATTGTCAGTTGCGGTACTCTCAAGATATACTACCTAACTACCTACCTTTGAGGCGTGCGTGAAACAAAACGTGCCGTCGACCTGGGGCGGGTCCTTACCGGACAGTAAGCCGTGGTGTGATCATCTGATCATCATCAATCGCGGCGTTTATAAAATAGATTATATAAACAAGTCATGCTAGATTATGCCATAGACGCGTCGTAATGTTGCCACCGTATATACAATTATTTCCTCTTTATTTTTTAACTTTATCTATAGTTTTTTTTTTCCATATTCTACTCAAATCTATATACGCATCACAGTGTTTTAGCGTCTTTGTGCTCACACCATCACCAGCCTACGCTGAAAACCAGCGCTGTGCAATCGTCGCATTATGCATGGGGCCATGGCATTATGCTAAACGTTCAGACGTTTTACGCGGATGTGACGCATATTTTTCCTATAGAATGATTATAATGGCAAGCTAGTCTTAGGATTGTGTCATTCCTTCCTTTCCTACCGTATTAAATGAAAAAAAAAGTACCTGAATAATCAACAACCCAAAACTTATTCCAGTAGATACTAGATATCATAACAAACCAATATTCTACTACTTATAAAACATATATTATATGGAGCAACACCAATTGTCGTTACTATGTTATTCATTCAAACCGTATTTCCTTGAACATTAATCGCTATATACGCCGGATATGCTGAAAATTATAACGCCTACCTTCCGGCAATGTTCCCTGCCTATACGCAATATATAAAGGTGGCATATAATATACTTTAGTATAGGATTCATTGTGTTAAGTCGGACGGTGAGATTTATATGTAGACTTGGGTCTATGAAATGGATGTATGGGAATGTTTTATTTGAAATATGATCCGTACATGAATTTTACCTTTGCAAAGAACTTTGTATGTTACATGTTTCATCTTTGATTCTTTAATTTAGAACTCGAAAGGAAAAGTTTTGATGTATTCAAAGTTAGATAGACTAGACGTTTTCTTAATGGGCTCAGTTTTTAGGGTTGCGTATCCGAAGGGTTAACATGGGACTCTTTGACATAGACTACACTCTCCGTTCGTCTGTCACCAGGTCAGTTCATGAACCGTGACAGTTCAAATTTCGACTAATAATGTATTTCTTTTGCCGCTATAACAAGAAATACTAAAGACTTTTGTCTTTAAAAATAAATATTTAAGGGGGCTCCCCTACAAGAAACGAATTTTTGCTAGGGATGGTACCGAATCCTTTGTGCACGAATCTGACTCGCACTTGTTTGTTATTTTTAAGTAAATATTTAGTGATATGTAAATCTCAAATAGCTTTTAAATAATTTCAGCAGAGTGAAAAGAAAATTGTCTTACAAAATGTAATAATCATAAAAACCAGATTTGACTAAAAGCTCCGAAATAGAAAACCTTTTGGGGATAACTAAAAAAAAAAAATATGGATATAACTATCATAAATTTATTATTAGTGAAGATGAAAAGTTATATAAAGCTATATTCGCGAGAAGCTGGCCTTATTAAAGATTCATTTGGAGCAGATCAAGGTGGGCAAGTAGCCGCACATTCATCCCACTCGCAAATGAAGTGTTAAAGATATTTTTCCACTACGAATCTATTCTGGTATCATTGCTTTTAGAATTCAAATGAATTAATAGTTTATCCTCTTTTCTATAGTTTCCTATTATTTCCACGTCATGACGTGTTTCTGTCTGGGCTACAGATTGAAATTATTAATAAACATAAGAGGAGAAGATGATTGGTAGTTCAATATACTCGTAATATCGAAGACTGATGTTCCTAGCAAAAATATCACACTAAAACAACATTGCTCCTACAAAAATAAGATCACCAAACAGCAAATATCGAAAGCGCCAGAATACATATTAAAGTTCGACAAAAAGCAATATCTTCGTCGATATTTGCAGCCGCTCTCGTGTGGGTTCTATTCATCGGACCTGCAATGAAGGCCTAGATCCCAATAGGAATTGCAATTAGGCCTCAATTTACGCATAGTTTGGAGTGGAATTTCATTCGTGAGGCCACCTCGGTCTTCTTGAGGAATTCCTCTACTTTCCTTTATGGGCTCACCGAGATGTTGGGATGCCCGTTACCGCGGCGAGGCATCCCACGACACTTGTATTTGTATTACCATTGCTCAGGAATGGCTATTGTTTGAGGAATATGCTTAGTGTTGTTCTGTGAGGATCGGTTTGGTATTTAGAATATTGATTCAGTAGGTGGGGTGAGTTGTAAAGCTATTCGTAGTGTGATAACATTCCGCTGCATTGATAAATGTTACCTTTCTTTAGAAACGATAACAATTAGTGTGAGTGGTAACGTGAAAAAGTGGAGACCAGTTGGTTTTAATACCAAAATAAAACCTAGAAATCTGTTGGCACATTACGTGCACACATTTAGTCAAAAAGTTGCAACAGTATACGGTATTTCATGTATTTTAGAAAGGACAAAGGCGAGCGCGTAAATTCTGGATTTCAATCGCCACAAAAAGTTTGAAACAAAAATGTTCCATTCATGTTTTATAAAACAAAAAAAGCCGCGCCATTATTTATGCACAGAAAAGTAAGAAGCAAAACGGTAACCGCTTTCCTATACATAATACAAGTAGGCTTGAAAAACTTTCGGTGTTTGATAGAACTCATAAATTTTAATAAAGAAGTTTGTATCTTGTTTGCGTCATGTCCCACGCGCGTTGTTTATGTAAAAGTTGTAACACACAGCAATACAAGCGGGCAATAAATGTCTTGGCCAAGTAATAAGTTGATTTTTCTATTTAGGTCATCGAACACACCAAGTTTTGGAGTTCGTAACGTGTCCGATATATTCGAGTCAATTGTACCTAAGTTTTTTTGTGATACAAACTAGTTCTTTACTGCGATCCCACTTGGAGGTAAGCAGTGATGCAATCATAGTTGTAGCGTTTATGCGTCATCAACAAAGGAGCCAAGGAGTGGAATATATCGATATCTTTTATTTAATGATGGCCGAGTGAGTTTTTCTCCAAATTGAATGGTCCCGCGACAATCAGAGTTCCATCCGCAGATCATATTTCAGCGAACGAGATAAACTCGGACAAAAGAAAGGAATCCCCGTTTACCCAATTGGGTAATGGCCCAGCTCTGTCGTTATCTCTTCCCATTATTTCTGTTTGAAGGAGGCTGTGGTGTTCTACTTAATACTAAGGGTGAAATCTTTACAAAGATCTTTGATAAAGTTCCCCGGTACTTGATCTTGTTGTGTGGAGTAATGCTCGGATAAATTGCTTTTGCGGTCGCTCAATAGGTTTATGTTACATGCAAGCTACCTTCTTGTAAAAGAGGGAAAATATAAAAGAAAAATTTGTACCGGTTATTTTAAAATTTAAAATCTTGATCCTTGTTTTTTAAAAGCTCGCGTTTTTCGTTCAATTTTATCAGAACCTGTTTCTTTATTTAGACATTGACTAATTTTATTTACTATGAAGAATATACTTACATATATTTTATACAAGCATTTAGATGGATGGTCTGCCTTATTTTTTATGTATAGGCTCGCGTTTGACCACTATCTCACCAGATGGTAACCGATGATGTGGCCGACGATGGAGCAAGCTTGCTTAGAAGTAACCTTTTCACTCTTGATTTTATTAGATCAGCAATCTCCATCTAAGTAGTTCCAGATTTCACTCTCCCCTTTGCGTAGGTCCATAATTAGTTTAATTTTCGTCTTGTTAAACATCAAAGACGCCAAGTCAGCGCCAAATCGAAAACAAGAAAACGTTAAGAGCAAATATTTATTTGTTTTTCCACTTAAGTTGTAAAAGTCAGTAAGCGAAGTCGCAGTTCTGTTCTCACTTGTGAACTTACCAGACTTGAGTGGTCGAGTTAGGTACCGTCCACGTATCGATAGAAACTTAGTCACCAACTATTCCAGATTATAACCGTAATTCAGGCCAGCTATAGGGACTTAGAAATGTAGGTCGGATTACATCAGATCTGGCGGCTGAAGACGAAAAGCCGCCGTCAAAGGGAGGCGAAGTTCGCAAACAACTTGAGCTTGATAACCGATGGCGTTTGGCGAGACTCGCGTTTTGATGTTAATGACTTTTTGGAACATTCGCCAGATGTTAGCCTGTTAATATTGTATAGGAGCTTTCAAGGTCTCGAGGTTTAAGACTAGAATAGAAAATTACTTTATTACACACCTAAATAGTAGTATAACTTTTATACAAACTTAAACCAATAGCGATCTTATAGGGTGTTTTTAATATCACGCGTATTTCATCATGCATTGCCCCGCATGCGGGGCTGCTGACCGATATCACGCTTCGCATCCCGCGTGCGTATTCCACGCTTTACAATAAATACTTGTATGAATTAGAAAATGAACATGTTCCGCATGCGTGATGAAATCCGCGCGTAAAAACACCCGCAATGAACAGTGATATTTAATAGAAAACCTATTGACTGCAAGAACATAAAAAAGATTTCTATAAAGAAATCTTTTTGTAGAATAAAATATTGTAGAGGCGAAATCTTGTAAATGTGTTTATGTATGTTGCTTCTTCATGCTTAAACGATTGAACGGATTTCAATGAAACTTAATTCTCGAGTAAACCATGTTCTGGAAGAGCATTTTTTTCCTGGAGCATGTTTTCTCGGGATAATTTTCTGCTATCATGTGGACGAAGGCACCGGTAAGAGCTAGTATGAAATCTTTTCAGATTTTACGAAGAGACGAGAATATAATGGCAGTTTTCTACAAGAAAATTTCAACAATTTACTTCTACAAAGAGAATAGTTAAGATATTTTCCTATCTAGACAACTACTGATAAAAGTAACTAGGTATTCTTGATAATATAAAAGTGGTACAAAATATAATGTTCTATCGTTTTAAAATAAAAGCTGAAAACACTTGTTTGCTTTTAGAACGCTTAAAACTGCTCAAGAGCATCCTTGAAAGTTACTCGCTCCCATATTTCCTGGCGACGCTTGTATTTTAAAATGCCCGTTGCCCAACTTTCCTCTTATTTGTTTCCTCGTGCATTCGGCTATAATTCACCTCTATTTAACGCAGTAACTCGAAGACATTTTTAAAAACTGCAGTTAACGGTGATTTACCTTTTCAGCTAATTATTTTGGTGATATTTTTTAGAAGGAGTTTAATTTTATTAAGTTAATCTGTGTTCTTGCTTTTTGCTTTGCAAATTTGTGCGCCGTTTAAAGTCACATTGGGGGACAAAATGACCCGTAACTTGACGCGCAACGCTCAATCTACTTTTACTCAATTTACGCTACAACGTTGCCTAGTGTCCAGTGAACTTACTCCCAAACATTCACGTGATGCGGGATATGTTATATATATGTATATTTTAATATCATGCGGATTTCATCATGCATGCGGAAAATTTCAAAAGGCTAAAATACGCGTCCCGCGTGCGTAGTGTACGCATTACAGTAAATACTTGTATGAAAAGGACATTTGCGGAGGTTACGCATGCGTGGTAAATCCGCATGCGTGATGAAATCCGCACGACATAAAAACACCCATATTAGAAAATTTGACAGCGTTGCGCGTCCAGTTGGGGGAAATTTTGACCTAATTAAATTTCTTCTTAATCCAAATCCGAATTCCTAATTAATCTGAGCCTTGCATAATTTTTTTTTGTGTTTTTGGTGCTATTGTGAGTATGCATGTAACTGTCTAGCAGTACTATGAAGCCACCATAGTAAATATAGATCTTTACCTAAGAAATTGACGTTTTTTTTTAAAAAGAAAACGGGTTACTTTAAATTACTGCTATATTACAGAAAATACAAAACACAAAGAAACAAATAAATACGAGATTTCGAAAAAAGAATAACGTACTTTTAATATATACTTTATTTGAACTTATAATTCGTAATCAAACTAAAGATATAACAATTCAAAGCTAGTCGTTTTGCCTAACGGAAATTTCATAGGTCCTATTCGCATTTAACGCATCTCCGAGATAAATCGAAGAAAAAAAAAAACAAATGTTTGGTCCAACCCTAAAATGACGGATGCTATTTTCCCGTTAAGTTCAAACTTCGAAGCGGCATCGGCATATCGAGCAGCTGCGTGTTATGAAGCGTATTCATATGAAACGCTAAGTTTTCGCGAAAACATCCGCCTTTGCAATTGACGAAAGCCACATTACTTTTTAATTTGAAACGTTGGCTCTTCGCAAACGAGAGACTTTATTACACTCCGAGGTATCTCTCTTTTGACCCGTACGGCCTTTGTGCGAGCTATTTTTTATTCATTTCAACGGATTCATACGGGGTTAGAGCCCCTCAACCGGCTTCACTTTTCGAAGGTATGTGTTCTGTTACGTAAAAAAAAAACGCGTTATATTCATCACACGAGTATTTAGTTTCAAGTATGGTAACATTGTGGGTTGTTGTGCTTCAACTGTTTTGTTTTAAAAAATACAACCTTTCAGGAAAAGTGTTGCACTTTTTAGCATTTTTAGGATTCCGTGCTTCAATAGGAAAACAGGCTCACTTTGTTGTCTGTTTGTCTCTCTGCTAAGACCCTTTATCTCGGGAACGCATGGAGGTTTGGAGTTGAAATTAAAATCATATATTTATGTCTGCGGTTCCTTAAAGCTGTGAAAACATCAAACTTCTAAGTTGACGAAAATAAAGAGAAACAGCGATTTAACATCGCAAAAAGCGCCAAATATTGCAACACTCATAGAAATCAAAACATCTCGTTTACCTAGAATCCTGAAATTTGGTATAAAGTAAGGTCATAAAGAACAAATATAGGAATTATTCTGAAAACAGCTAATTTAATGTTAGGTACATCACAAAACAAACTGCAATTGGGAAAAATTCGAAAGTCCGTTCGGAAATTGGACTATTTACATAGTTAAGTTTGTACGAGTATGAAACCCTCAGCGCGCAAGTTCGGCTCGCACTTGCCCATTTTTTTTTTTGGAAATCGATTCTATATAATGTAAACGATAGTTTTAAATTATGTATGTAATCATTTCTGTTACGAAACAGAAGCAAAATCTGCTACAATTTGTACTAAATATTAAATACATTCCTTTTTGTTTCAGGTATACAACGTTACCCAGAGGAGCAACTCTAGAAATACAAGTATTTTTATTACTAAGTGAAGAAAGAAACTAGTTATCATTGCCATTAAATTTAATATGCATGTAAAAACTTTTTGTTTGTCTGTTGCGAAGCAAGAGAGAAGCTTTTGTATAGATGCTGTATACTACAAGTAAAGGATGACAACCCTAAATTGTGAGAATGAGTATTGAGACACTTAATTATATAAATATGCAAAACCTAATTTTTAAAGAAAAGCACTATATGCACTACATTATAACCCATAAAAGCTAATTAATCTTTTGAATACCGTAATTAGATACACAATAGATAGACAATAGGCGGACACCGATCCTCTTGGAGCTTGACAGTTTAAACAAAAAACTATAACAAAATGAAAACAACAGAAATTTCCAGAGCATTATGTTCAACCAAAATTGAATGATGGAAATTATTATGCGACTTATATTTTTGATTTTCCTTACAGTAGGGACAGCTATAATACTCGTTTAGTTTTCCTAAGATAAAGATTTTAATTGTTTTGCACTTACAATACAATTACTCTAAAACCCACTCTTATCCCACTGCGTTTACGCACGTAATTGACTGTTTTCCGCACTAGTGGGGAAAAATGCGCATGCTCGCCCCCGCCACAATTTTATTGTAATAAAATTGTTTATTGTATCAAGCTGGGCGCGCGTGGACCCCCACGAGACACGGGTCAACCCCCACGAGTCGTAAGTGTATTGAAAAACGTCGTTTGATACACTTTCAAATTTGTCACTGCTGCTTTCGGCTCCATAACATACTTGAATGCGGCTCGTGCGAATTCCGCCTCGGTTGCAAGGACAAACTTTCTGCTCTTGTATTAAAATGCTATTACTATGCTATAACTATTTCCACACTTGTATTAAAATCTACTAATCACATTTTCAAAACGAATCCCCACATTTGAATTAAAAAAGCTGCTTGTATTTAGAAATAGAAATTATATTTCATACTTTTTAAATTTTAACTAAAAAACTCTACAAAAGTATTGTAGTCTTCCCATTCAATGGGCTCTTAAAAATTAACTTGAAATATATAAGTTTTAAGTCTATATTTAATTATAGTGTGGCAATAGTTTAGAATAATCTAAAATTATTATGGTTCAAAAGCGCCTTTTCAAAGCACGTGGTTTACGGTAATGTTCTTGACAATACGTCAATAGCATAATACATTATATAGATTCAACAATACATTGTACCTGTTGTATCCACAAAACAGTAGCGACGTGCTTCATATAATTATTAAGACTAATAGAGAATCATACCACGTATTTTTTTTACAAAATTATTATTTTTCAATGGCCACGGAACCTTGGTAACATACCTTGTTTCCAAAAAAAGAAACAAAAAAAAACCTACCGTAAAGGCCAGACTGGAGGGGTCAGCAGGGGGGTAAAAAGAAACTGAGCAACCAATAGCTCGTCGTCCGAAAGCCTGCGCCTACGGTGGCCAGTAATCGACCTACGACTTCTGACGGGGGCGTCTACAGTGACTTCTTTGCTAACATTACTGCTTTGCAGAAGGAAGAGACTATATCGAGCCTGGCTCGAGAGGCCGCCGCCGTCTATCATCTTCACGAGGACACGACGGTGCTCCACCCAAACGGAGCAAGCCACTAACAATGCATATGAGAAACGAAACACGTTCGCAAGCATATCGGTCACAACATAATTATATTAAATAAACTGGGCCACTATAATTAGATAATCGCGTATGGATTGTCCAATGCATACTTAATGACTTCTTCGCTCGACTGGTTTCATTTGAATTTTCGATTTTCTATGATAAGGTACTGTACTGTAGTTTACAGTTGTGTTGTTGTTGTCTGGTGTGTTGTGTTTGTTGTTGTAGTGTTGTTTAGTGTAGTTTTCTGTTAACTTTATGTTTAGAGATTTTGTGGAATGCCGAATAGATGCCTAGGTTTTTTTAGGCTAACTACAGAGAAACTTTTAGCGTTAGAAAAATTAATTTATATTCACTAATAGTTTCAGCCCTCTTAGCCAAGTTACAATCGTTTCGTTTAGCGCGAACGCTTAGAGTTGGTCACGCCCCCAATTTCTTTGTTCTGACGTCATCTCAATGCTCAGTCACGTTGTCAGATTAAAGGAATTGGGGGCGTGGCCAACTCTAAGCGTTCACGCTAAACGAAACGATTTTAAGTTGGCTATGGGGGCAGTACTACTTCAATCAGTTAATTCAAACACCGTTAAGAAACCGGCGTGTTATAGAACCAAAAATTCGGGGATATCTGACATTCACCAATTCGCACTTAGCCCCCGTGGAGGAGATTATAAGGCTTGTTTATGCTATTATGCTTATATTATATCAAATACCTGAATAACCCAATGATGTGGAATTTGGCGTAATCTCTTGAGTATTCATGATTGCCTGGTAATTGTGGTGCATTTTAACTTTGTTATCCACTAATCTAGTTAATGTTTATTTGATTGTGAATTGTTAGCGATTATTGGGATATCGGTTTGTGAATTGGTAATACGCTTTATGTTATTAATATTATTAGTCTGTGCAATAACAAAGTCATATGCTGATTTGTGAATGATTTTGCTTTTCTGTTACTAATAAAAAAAAAAAAACATTTTGTACTGCAATACAAAATGATTTTTCGGTAATATCTCCGAAGGAGTATTAATTAGGTTTTATATTGTAATATAAAACCTAATTAATACGCCTTCGGAGATATTAAGAATTCCTCACAAATATCAGAAAAAGTCTAAGCATTAGTTTTTGACTGGCCTGTTGGTCTAGTTGTTAATGGCCTTGACTGCTATGCTGAAGGTCGAGTGTTGAATGTTTGTGTGATAAGCACGATCATTTATTCTATGTCTGGGAGTAATTTATCTACGAGTATAATATGTATATAAAAAGAAGAAGAGAAGTATGTTTATCAGTAGTCTGTTACTCATAGTACAAGCTTTACTTTGTTTGGTACTAGATGGTTGTGTGAAAGTTGTGGAATATAATATATATTTGATTAAATATGAGGGAAGTATAGGCCGAATCCAAAAAAGTAACTGCAGTAGGTTTGCCTACTAGAGACAGGATTTTGCTGGAAGGTTCATACAAGTAAAGTCGGGCTTTAAAAAAAAAGTAAGTAACTGTATTCATTCAAAGATATGGCCTAAAGGATTTGGCATCCAAGAATCATTAAAAATATAACAATATAATATAACTAATGTCACGGCGTTGCTTCGCCTAAGCGATGTACACTTCCAACCTTCCGCATGGCGCAGGTACTAACCGAACATGGCAAGTTCGGGCCGTACCTGTACAAGATCCGTGCGGAGGTGACGCCCGGGTGTCGTCACTGTGCGGAACGCCCGGTGGACACGGTGGAGCACACGGTAGAGGTTTGCCCCGCTTGGGAAGAGCATCGCCGTGTCCTCGTGGGGGCAATCGGAGGCGATCTCTCGCGCCGGGGCTTGGTTCAAGCCATGCTCAGGAGCGAGGAGGAGTGGCAGGCGGTCGCCTCCTTCTGCGAAGCAGTAATGCTAGCAAAGGAGGAGGCTGACCGTATCAGGCAACGGCGTTCACGCCGCAGCCGCCGCCGTAACTCCGATCCAAATTTCCGGCCACCGTAGACGCGGGCTTGCGGACGGCGGGCAATGGGTAGCTCGCTGTCCGTTTGTCCGGTAACAGACCGGACCGAGCCCAAGTCGTTTACGGCGCGCACTGTTCCCGTGCGCCTCAAGGAGTTGTCAGCAAACCGTAGGGGCCCAGTAGGGTCGAGGCCTAGTCTGGGGCTCTGGGAAGGTATGAAAATGCATACCAGGGCCCTGGAATCAAGGCAGGGAAGGAACAGGGTAGGTTTTTAGGTTTTTAGTCAGTAAGAGTCTGACACTATTTTCCGCTCCGCCCAAGGGCGGGATCTGTCATTGGATGATTTTAACTACCGTAAAAAAAAAAAAAAACCTTATGCCCCACCAAGTCCTCCGGGCGGTCCACACAATGCTGACAGACACCCGGGTCTTTCTTCCGGACTAATCCGGTGTGGGAACTTCCCGAAAATACCATGTCAAGTGAGGACCTGCGTTATGGGGCAAGTGAAGACGTCTTTCTAGCCAGTCCTCAAAGAGGAGACTTACCTCCATAATTATAGCGTGCCCAGCACTGAGTTGCGACTGTATGTGTAGGAATTGTCCTGTATTTACATTTTAGAACGAGTTCTTTGAAAATGTCCTTTGGAAAAAATCTCGTAAACAAAAATTGACATCTTATAAGAATGTTGAATTAATAAATCTAAATACGAAGAAACTCTCCAAAGTTCTGTACAAAAAATCTTGCCTTAATAAATCTCATTGGTTCAATAATTTAATAAAGTTACGTGTTTACTTACTTTCTTTCTTTAGGAAACGTAAGTAATATTTGCTGTTGATATAATTTCTACTTT
Source organism: Leucania comma (assembly GCA_958295575.1). Taxonomy (NCBI): domain Eukaryota; kingdom Metazoa; phylum Arthropoda; class Insecta; order Lepidoptera; family Noctuidae; genus Leucania; species Leucania comma. The sequence goes on along the minus strand of OY282480.1, from coordinate 9,449,326 downwards.
ATATACGAGTAATAGAAATTATTAAGCATTGAGGATGTTGCTTTTTTTTCCATTACAAATGTTTATGGTTTCAACGCACTTTTTTTGAGGCAGGAATTCGCAGGCCTAGCCAAGTTACGACCGTCTCTTGTCGAATCTCTTTCTACAATTGAAACGCCTCAGCGTAAGTATCACATATACGACAAAACTACAGCCATAGCCAAGTTACGATCGTTTCGTTAAAGTCGAACGCTTTGAGTTGGCCACGCTTTCAATTCCTTTGTTCTGACCACGTCACTGAGCGTTGAGATGACGTCAGAACAGGAATTGGAGGCGTGGCCAACTCCAAGCGTTTGACGTTTACGAATCGATCGTTCCCTGATAAAGGAGACTAGACAGACAGACGGACAACAAAGTGATCCTATAAGGATTCCGTTTTTTCTTTTTGTGATTTGGAACCCTAAAAAGGGTTATAAGGGTGCCTTCCTCACTTACCAGTTACCATAGGTACATAAGCCTCTTTAAAACCCTTTGAGAAGTAAGTACAGGTATTATGTGTCTTATTATTCGATATTTTCTTCGTTCAAGTGTCCCTGTTGGTTGCCAGGCACCGTTTTTCGTCGCCTGCTCATTAGCGACCGCATGACCTAGTTTTAACGTACCTGACATTGTCATGTTTTGGTTTATTTATTTGTGACGGAGAATATAACTATGTATTGTTATTTTATTATTATTTTTTGAGAGATTAAGGGATGAGTAGACGTGTATCTCTAACTTGAAACTAAGTAGAGTACCTACGGATTAAAAAAAAGACATGCGCCACTCTAGGAATAAATCCTGTATCCTGGCCCCTATCTATAGGTCCCGAAACACCTATCTATAGGCCAAACAAATATTTTTTTCCCTACGGGAATCGACTCCACGACACGCAGTGCCGCAATCAATGGATCAACCACTGAACAAGCAAGCCGTCAAAAAAACATTAGAATTTTTTAGTTCCCATGTGGCGTCTTAGACGTTGCTACAAGCTCGTGGTGTATGAAAATTCCTCGAAAGTCAACTAAATAGAATAATGCTAGGTGCCAGTTGTTTAATCTACTTGTATTTAGTAAATCGATTGGATTTCCAACTGTACTTTTCTGCAGACCCATAGGTCTACTCTCTACTCATATGACATATCATATGAGTAAATAAACGGAACAGAGGCAAAGCTTCATACAACCGCGAGAATCGATTGCACTACTACAAGCACGCGGGGAATGTATACGTGACCACTGGCCGCTTGTTGCGTACGCGGTGAGACTGAAAAAAGCACAGTCAGTGGACAGTCTCAGGGTCTATGCAACGCACGTTGTTTGTTTACAATACTGAATGAATCAATATTTTATTATTACTTTTTCAAGTTAGTACCTTTTTTATTAAGAAGAGCGTACTATACGGGTTTTTTTAATAGTTTATACAAGCTTTTAATAAACATTTGTAGGTATGTGAATAGGTGGGTATGTACGTAGTAGGTATGTAAAATATACATAATATAGATATATATATATGTGTGTTTTTATACTAAATACTAAAAATATTTAACAAATGTTTTATTTCATTTGTTTTGACCTATTTTGACAACCCTACCTAACAACAATATTGCACCTTCTTAGGAAGCTTTGCCTCTGTACCGTTTATTTACTCATGTGCTAATGTCCTCTCCTGGTTTGAACAAGGCATGACATGCCCTTATTCAAAGTCTTCTGCATTCAACTAGCTGGCACAAATGCATTGATTAATTAAAAGCAGCTAAATAGATTACTCCAATTACCATATCGCTGGGGTATTAAATAATGTATAGAATTAAGTGCACTACTTTCTATTGGACTTGATTAACCTAGTTCTAATTTAAAGTTTGTTTACGCTCCAGTATAAAATACATAGGGTTGTGAGATTGTTTGACATAATTACCGCAGCCCTGGAACACGAACTTCTATTACAGCCCCCTTATTTTTAGGGTTCCGTACCTTAATAGGAAAAAGCAGGAGCCTTATAGGATGACTCAGTTGTCTGTCTGTCTATCTGTCTGTCTTCGAGAACGCATGGAGGTGAAATTAAAACCCTATACTCAGGTCTGCAATTCCTTGAAGCTGGGAAAAAATCAAACTTCTATGTTAACAAAAAGATACGTTCTATGATAAAAAAAGGTACGACCATTTATGTCGCAAAAAACGTACACTTCGATATTCTCGAGGGAATCAAAATTCATAGGGTACTGCCCGTTGAACTAGAACCCTGAAATTGGCATGAAGCAAGGTCTCGTATAGCACAAGTATAGGAATCAATCTGAAAACTGTAAATTTGTAGTTAATTCACCAAAAAAAAAAAAACTTTTTTCGATTTGGAAGTGTCTACGCCTTGTGTATGCGCACTACTAGCTCTTCCTTAGTTACGGCACTGCGTCTGTCACACCCTCTCACTCCATGCAAGCGCATGGGAAGTCATTTGATAATATCTCCCACCTAAAACACAACACAACTAATTTCAAACATAATCAGCCTTATTATATTCCTACTGCTAGGACTCAGGCCTCCTCTCTACGAGCAGCTTTGGGCCGTAATCCACCACGTGGGACCAGTTGGGCTCGCGGACGGCAGGCAATGGGTAGCTCGCTGTCCGCCCGTCCGGTAACAGACCGGTCCGAGCTCAAATCGTCTACGGCGCGCACTGTTCCCGCGCGCCTCAAGGAGTTTTCAGCAAACTAGGGGCCCAGCAGGGCCGAAGTCTACTGGGGCCAAAGGTTATGTTAAAATGTCACCAAGGGCCCTGGGACAAAGGCAATGAATGGATCATGGTAGGTTTTTAGTCAGTAAGAGTCTGACACTATTTCCCGCCCCACCCAAGGGCGGGATCTGTCATTGGATGATTTTACCTACCATAAAAAAAACCACGTGGGACCAACTGGTCCCACGTGTTTTTTTGTAGTTGCGTATAGTGGCCGGCAAATAGGTTACTTCTAGGTAAACGCGAAAATTCCATTGTTGACCGCATCATCGTTTTCCATCAGGTGCGCAACCTATCAACAATAAAAAACAAATGTATTCAAAGTTTGGGTTCTAGAACATGCCTGTTTTCTCATGACGTTTTCCGTTATTGTTTTGAGTACACTGGTGACCTATAAATTACAAAAAGTAAATCACCTGTGGCGGTTTGAACCCCCAACTCGTAAGTCGGGGCCATTGTTACTGGGCCACCGCTCTACTACACCAATTTCATGCACAACAAACAAAAACAATCTCCTCAAAACATTATTACCGCAAGAAAATCGTATCTGAACCGCATTATTCCGCAAGGAATATCGCTATCAATCCGGTTACAATGCAAGAAAGTCGTGTCGCATGCGGGTCAGTGCAGAGCGTCTGGCTTCTGGCATGCTTCTGGCATTAATTTTCCGCTTCTGTAGATACGAACGCAAGTCAGCTTCGGTCTTATTATACCTACTTGTGATCTTGTACTTGGGGTGCGTTTAGATTTGGAAGTGCTAGTGTAGTGGGGAAAACTGGAATGATTGCTATCCTGATTTAAACGATCTAATACTAATCTAGCTAAAAAAATTAAAATATTGTGTACAGAGAATAACGGGGTTCAATTTATTTAATGTGTGGTATATTAGTGAAATTTTCATAGTGTTTTCTGCTGTCCATTTTAGGATTGGCTAACATTATAAATACTCTCTACAGTTTAAGAGTTAGGAGGCAAAAAAGTCCAATAATCTAATTTCAAATTCATAATAATAAACTCGTTTTATGCTTATAGAGGACCATTGTGAATACTAAATATAATTAAGTGAAAACGAGTACTGCATTATTAGTCACAAAGAGAATTACGAGTACTTATCACAGAGTTTCGAATGAAAAAGTCATGTAATTATTATGGAACATTTCTCCCTTAGGTTATTACCCTTATTTCCGAATCAAAGCAATTCAGGTCAAATATACAAAACACTCAACATTCAAAGAATTTATATAAACATTCAATGTAACCTTATTAGGCTTAAAATAAAAACTCATGAAAATAAAATAGCTAGCGGTCACCCGCGGTTTCACACGCTTGCTGTTTCCTCTGTTCTTTACTCGACTCCTAAGGGTTATAGCGTGATGATAAATAGGCTTCCTTTTCCTCTTTAATGAGTTGGCTATCAAATACAAAAACTTTTTTCAAAACCGCATTTTACTTTCCCAAATGAATTGGTGTGTACTAACAAAACTATTTAGCTTATAATTGTAATTGTGGGATACCCACACGCAGTTTCATCGTGGTTAGTGCTGCGCTTTCGTGAGTCATAGCGTGATGTTATGTAGCTAGCCCATCACTACCCGGCGCCTCCACCAATTCTGAGGGCTAGCACCGGCAGGGCTTAGATTCGGGGTCTGTATTTTAATATAAAAGAAAGAAAAGAAAAAAAAGAAGAAAGGAGAAAGAGTACAAGGAGGCCCGTCCTCAAATAAAATGGAAACATGGGCAGGATGAAGTGAGAGAAAGAAGAGAGAGAGAGTCGCAATAATCATTTAAATTTTCGTATTTTTTCAAACTTATATCATTGCAAAATCAAACGTCATTTAATTATACAAGAAATCAATTTTCAAACATTTTCTAGAAATGCCAATATCCTGAGTATCACAAGACTTTTTTCAATGCGGCTGGTAGTTAAAGAGATTATCGTGTTTAAACAAACAAATAAAATTCTTCTGCTTTTATATTTATGTAGCTTTTATATTATCTTCTTTTAATTATGTAAAAATCAATAGCTGTTAGCCTCGCTAAAAGGTTTGATCAGTTTTAATAACATTTATTTTGTTTTGTTTGTAGGGAATAAACAGTTGATAATAATTCAATTAAGTGAACTATGAGAAGTTTTTCACGGGGGTAGGGCTTCGGGTGGCAGCATATAATATTATAAATAGAAATTAATAGGGTATAATTTGCCACAATATTTTGTAGAGAACATAAATCACGATGCAGATAAATATCGATATAGGCCTGGGTATTAATATCGACAAAACATTATATCGATACATTAACCGATGTCCATAACCGTAAACAAAGGTGTAAAATCGGCCGTAAAATGTTAGGTATCTATAGGCAAATGGTTCAATGTTGCTTTGTTAGGCCGTTTAGTTGAGTTTACGAGTTAACTGTAGTACGGACTGGCCAGATTGTCAGTGTATTACCTAGGAGCACTACAAAATCTGGTTTATATTGCTGGCTAGACTTTGGATGGCAATTCCGTGTATATCTGTGGAGGCACTTCATGTTCACCTCCTTGTTTACAGCAAAGAGTACCGACTGAGGCAATATTTTATGTATTTTATTACTTTCGTGGTTTAGTCAGAAGTTGGTAATTATTTCCTGCCATTTTCCTGCTTAAGGAACTCAGACTTTTAAGGACTACAACCCACCTATATCCTTAAGTTGCCAATTGCGTTCTAATTTTATTCTTTGTTATACGATTATTATTAATTTATTGTATTTGATTCCCTTTCCTAAAGAGGAGGCCTGTGTCCCAGCAGTGGGAATATTAACAGGCTGACATATTAATCATCACGTCACTTATTGGCATAAATACCAGTTTAAGACCGACGATTGACGGAAACAATCCGTCACTCGTCACTCAAGGGTGATTTTACCCACCACAAAAAAAAGACCAGCATCGGACAATATTATATCTGTCTGGCAACATTGCTGAAATGCGTGAATCTGTATGGCGCCAAATAAATATTTTTCTTTCCTTCTCTCATAAAATGTAAATGTCAATATTTGTGTTTGTGATCTGGATATGCCATAAACAAACGAATAAATATTTAGAGAAACTTTAAAATTCCGCAACTGCATTAAATAAATTAACCATTTTGAGAAAATATATGAACTAATTCAAAAGTCCAGTCTAATGAAAATTGAGTCGAAAACTAGGTTGTTTCACATCACTACTGAAGTTTGGACGTGGCTATTTATGGTAGCATGGTAAAATATTTCACGTATACTACCACTAATTAGTATGGTAATTGTAGCAAAGAAATTAAGTAACGAATACTTCTAATTATATTATTTACCTGAAACGGTACGAGTATTATACGTTGCCTTCATTTTCTTTGCTTATCAAATAGCCTGAAGGAAATTTATACTAAAAAGAATTATGTACCTAATTACTTCATACAGCTGATTATATTATTTCCACGGTAATGTAGAAAATATTCAGATTAACGTTAACGTTTCATAATAACTAGCCATCACAGTCCAACCCAATAACGCTTCGGAAAATTGGGTTCATTAGAGCCATAACAAAATGGGGGAATAAAACACATTAACGTAGGTAATTACGGTATTATCAAGGACTGCAGTAATTTCTATATTACTCACGTTTCGATAACGTCTACACCAATTACCAAAGATATGAATATTATACTTTCAATTCATTTGTCCGACATAATATCACGTTGCACTTACGCAGAAAACATGAATTTTCGGCATTATTTATTTAGTGTTGGAGTGAGATGCGTATATGTAGAAGTGGAATGTGTGAAAGGGATGGCGAAAGAATTTCTAATGAACGTAACATGAGTAGGAGTCGGGTGAAGGGTCAACGACCTTTTCTTTAGGGTGGATCCCCTCGGACTAGGCTCGGGACGCGCGACGGGCGGTTTATTTTGATGCATTTTCTAATTGAAACGTTCATTTTGCTATTTTACTAGTGTAAGCAAAGTTTGTTCTTTGTGTTTTTGTTGCTGAATACACCCTTCTAAGTAGCTGTGTGATGTCTCAGTTAACGATTGTAAATATTTTCATAGATATGAGTGTATTTGAAGTCTGAATAGCGCTGTGGATGTAAATGTTTAGGATTATTTGAAATGGTCGGTACATCCCACTTCCTAATAGCTCTCTTTGATCTTATAGAAGCGCATACTACTTGTGCAAATATGGATGTTAAGTATTCAAATATTTTGCAGATGTTGCTCGTAAATAGAATACTATTTATATTGAAAAGCTTGTTTAGAAATGAAATTAAATTTACGGCTTGGACGCGTCTAGAATATTAAAAATACATCATACGATTTTCTTTACTATATTTTTTGACCTTGAATACACGTGTCGAGTTAAAGGTTATACGAGTAGTTCAACTTTACTTAGATCTTAAAAATATTTGTTCAAAAAAATATTGATTACTCGCTTCTGCTACCGACTTCAGCCTCCTTGCTTTGCCAAGGGTTGTGCGAAAGTGAACCCCGGGGCCCTGGAATGAAGGCAATGAAGGAACAGGGTAGGTTTTTAGTCCGTAAGAGTCTGACACTATCCTCCGCTCTGCCCAAGGGCGGGATTTGTTATTGGATGATTTCAACAAAAAAAACGGAACCCTTATAGGATTACTTTGTTGTCGTCTGTCAGTCAAGACTCTTTATCTCGGGAATGCGTCGAGATATCGAGTTGAAATTATAGTACTCAGGTCTAAAATCCTTTGAAGCTGTGAAAAAAACAAACTTCTAGTTTAATGAAAAAAAAAGAGAAGGACGTTTATGTCGCAAAAAAGCTATATTTCGACACTCTCAAGGGAATCAAAAACCAAAGGGAAAATCCAAAAAGAAGGAAGAAAGGAAGGAAGGAAGGAGGGAAGGGGGGGAATCCAAAGGATGACTGGTAGAGAATGCCTTGTTGCATTAAGTCCGCCTATGTACCACTACTGTACATGAAGTTTAAATAAATAAATAAATAAATCAAAATTCATAGGGTACTTCCCGTTCACCTAGAATCCTGAAATTTGGCATAATGGTAGGTCTCATAGCAAAAATGTAGGAAAAATCTGAAAACTAAATTTGTAGTTACTTAACCAAAAAAAAACTTTTTTGAGATTCGCAAAAAAATTTTCGAGACTCGATTTGGGAATTGATTTATTTTCATAGGTAGTCGAACTCGCGCACTGAGGGTTCCGTACAAGAACCCTCAATACGCGAGTTCGACTCGCACTTGCCCGGTTTTTTTCTCATTCAGTATACACAAGTTACCGTGGCAAACATTGCTTGTTTATCCAATTGGTTCGGACGCAGGCCCTTTATGTGCCAGGTTCCAGTCCAGTCCAGTCCGAACTGGGGCCCACTGGGGCGTGAAAAACGCGCCAATCGCCACTGACATGCCGCATGCGGGCCCAGGGATTCTTTTTTTTCACATTTAAAATACTGGACGAAAATAAAGTTTGGTGTCCAATTAGAGTTTATTTGTTTTTTTTCGTTTCGCTGTTTGGTAATGGAATTGAAGTTTTGTGTTAATATTAGTTTTTAATCATTATTTCGATAGTTCGTTTTATGTAACTGGAACATGATCACTGTGTGTGTGCGACTTTTTTTGAAAATTTAGCCTACACTATAACTTCTGTATTTGTTCGTCGATGAGTTCAGGAATATGTAAACTCACATAATTATATAAGACACACAGGCCCAGATCAAATTATGTTTATTATGCGGCAAATAAATTGAACCCGTTACTATAGTTACGTACAGCTTTGATTGAAACCCAAAAATCTGTTACATTGAAGGTCGAACGCCATTTTGTTTTACCTTATATCCCGCTTATTGTACATACATCCCTTCTAAGTATTTGAACCGCTCGGGAAACAAACCTAAAGTACGCAGAGCAACAGCCATTCGCTTAACCACTGCGCCTACCGTGCCATAAAATAATACCAGTATTGGTATTGTTATACATATAGTAGATATACAATAAACTGCAGTGTTGAAGCTAACAGCAATAGCATTTATTCTAATGTGTAAAATCTGAGCTTCAACACTGCAGTTCTAAAAACTATTTTTTAAACAAGATACTAAATTCATATTTGACGATTTCATAACAGAAAAGCAAGTTACGAAAACTAAGTAACTAAACATTGTGGCTAACTAAAACACTATCACGAGTTCTATCGCCAAAACTATGCACAACACAACTTAGTTACAAAACTGCGCACGCATAAATAAAGTGTGTTCACATAACAATAAAACTGCCAACATTGTTAAAACAACACAGAATAATATATATTCCACAGAAATTCCAATTTTAAACGCTACACTCGAATATTTTAGCGATAACGCAATTTCCTTTAAAATATTGAAATAAAATTTAAAGCTGGCAACATGGTCAGTGGGTCGCGATCCGAGCAATCAGCGCTAATCAAAAGAGTGAATGGAATGAATGAGTGAACGTGACTGGTTTTCTTCTTACGTGTGAACGAGCTATTGGTGAACAGATTATTAGCTTTGATGAAATGAAGAATTTCATCACGCGTCCGTGGACCAAAGGCCTTAGTTTTGAATGTAAGCTTCACGCTGGCGTACATTAAGCGTATAGTGACGAATATGCGTCTATGAAGCTACGCGTCCGTAATCAGTAAGCCATAGTTTTGTATATAAGCTTCACGCAGGCGTACATCAAGCGTATAATAACGAACACGCGTCTATGAAGCTATGCGTCCGTTGAAAGTAATCCATAGTTTTGTATGTAAGCTTCACGCTGGCGTACATCAAGCGTATAACGACGAATATGCGTCTATGAAGCCACGCGTCCGTGGACAAAAGGCCGGAATTTTGTATGTAAGCTTCACGCTGGCGTACATAAAGCGTATAATGACGAATATGCGTCTATGAAGCTACGCGTCCGTGGACAAAAGGCCTTAGTTTTGTATGTAAGCTTCACGCTGGCGTACACGAAGCGTGCTTATAATGAAGAATACGCGTCTATGAAGCTGCGCATCCGTGGACAGTGGGTCTAAGGGTCTAAGTTAACAAGATTGATGGCAAGAATTCAACACAGTTTTCACATTTACTAAGAGACAAAATGAATGCCTAAATAAAAGCGCAGCTGTTGGATTTTCAACGCTCAGCTCAGCACTAAGAGTAGGAAATCAAACACTGCAGTTAAAGAAAATAGATATTGAGATAATTCATAGGTGTATTATACTGTTCTTCCGAGGAGACTCCTATATAGTCATCCTTAGGACAGTGTGCCCTAATAGACATTGCACAAAGAGGTTCCAGGGTGGTTCTTTGAGAGGTCATAGGACCACTTTCATATGGAAGTGGAATTTTTACCTCTCTAAAACCTGCCATAAGTGGAAAAGCGGCATTCCACACTCTCCGACCTTTTCCCTGAAAGTAAAAGTGACTTTTGAATGTTTTCAACCTAAAAAGAAATTAAATAAAAAATTTCTCCGGAAATGTAAACTACTTTAGCATTTAGGTATTATATTATAACCCAAATTTTTAGGGTTTTGTTTCCAAAGGACTATAGAACCATATTTCTTAGGTTCTGCTGTCCGTTCGTTCGGTCGTCTACCTTTCCGCAGGCTATATCTCCTGAAGGAATGGAGTGTGTATTTCTATTACTGCTGTAGCCTCGTGATTTTTCAGTCCGACTCACACTTGGAACTGTATGTATGATTCACGAAAGTAGTCTGCACGATTACTACGCCGTAGCCGTCGCCATGATGTCAGTGCTACGCTGCCTACGCCGTAGCGGCCGCTACGCGTGGAATGCATTATTTTGCGATTTGAAGATAGGTATTGTGTTTACTAAAACAGATTTAAACTTCATTTTTAAGTAAGTCTTACAGTCTGTTATGTGAATAAAGTGATGAGGTAACACGAGTGTTACTTGGTTTCAGCGCAGCACGTTTTTTTCTTCCACTCTGTTCTGTCACCCGTCACGCGCTATCACTAACTCCTTTTCTTTCATATTACTTGCCACACATTCTATCCATCTTTTCTTTGGTCTCCCTCTTCATCCATCCACATGTATACTCAGAACTCTTTTAGTAACATGCGCTTCATCCCTTCTCTTCCCATGACTATACCAAGACAAACGATTCCTTTTCAACTTTTCAGTCAATGAAGGTTAATATGGGAATTATTTTGGTTCTCTGCACGTTTTTATTGTGTTATTGTATCCGCCAGGATGCCTGTAAGCCAACAGGCTTTAGTAGTGTATGTTTGAGGGCCGAGAAATAGATGGGCCGCGAAACTAGGCCAGCGAATATTTTTAGATAGCGGTCCACGTAAAAAATGTGGCTCATAAACAAGGTTATAATGAGGGATACATAATGGCCTGTGTTGTAGGCTTTATCCTTGTTTTTTTTTTTAATTTGGGAATTTTTTTGTCTCGGAGTGCGCTGACCTTTTTAGTCTATTTTTAATTCTTAGAAATCATTGGCGAAAATTTATTGTTTATTAAGAACTTTTTTATAAATTAGTGAGCCTCACCACCAACGATTGTATCACTGCTTACTACTGTGAGGTCGCAATCCAGCACAATAGTTTTTTATAATTAAAAAAGGTATAATTAAAATTTAAAAACTGGTATTATTTGGTAAGTAAAATCACGAACTATGTAAGTTGTTTTAGCAAATTTATTATTGGGTTGTAATGGACTGTTATTTAAAATAATTAGGTATTTTATAGGCACCGAGGCCTCTAAATTAAATAGTATTTTACACCTTTTTTTGAGGATGGGAGATTGTCAAATAACTTCTCTCAATCTGTGTGGAGCGAGAAAATGTATCGAGTAAACTGTTACAGACTAAAACCCACCCGTATTCCTACAGTTGCCCTTTGCGCTTAGCCATGCCTGCGGTGACTCTTTCGGACAATTCCGCAACTCTGGTGTATTTCACCCTCTCCCTCTTCATATTCCTCCCTTATCTTGATAGTGTGGGGTTCGATTGCGGGCACCAGATTGTAATCATTACATTTTTTGCTTACACTATTATATACGAGACGATACGAGAGCAGTGGTGGTCGAGTGGTAACGGGTCTGACTTACGCCCAGTTACGGGGTTGCGCAGTTGTGGTCGCAGGTTCAAACCCAGGCAGGCGCCTTACTATGTTAATATATTACATCACAACTACTCTCAAAACGATGAAGGAAAACAATGTGAGGAAACTGACATGTCCTAGAAAGGAGGTCTGAGTCCCAGCAGTGGGAACATTAGAAGGCTGATGCTACTATTATATGAAGTAAAATAAATGTTTATTGCTATTATTATACCCAAATTCTCAAAACATAAAATTATTTCACAGTGGACATTCTTCCTTCATAAAATCTGTCGCTATCAAGATGTTTCTCTAGTTATTAGTGTCAATAAGAATACAATACTTAAAATTGAATAGCATTTGGTAATTCAAACGTTTATTTGACTCATCGTATTTCATTTTCGACCCTTCACCTTGTGACACAGTTGCTCTTGCTCCCCTAAACAGAACACAACCTCATCATGACGTCATGACCTAATTCAACCTATTCACCGAAAAAGAGGTTTCATATACCCGAAACCGTAGTTCGATAACATTGAAGAGTCTGCTTCAAACTCGATATCGTTAAAGGGCGCTTCACACGGGCTGAGGCCGCCGCGAAGTAATTTTGTTAGATCAATTGCAAAACTTTGCGGCCGTTTACACAACACGGCGGCCATACTTTGAGGATATCGGGCCGTAAGCTCTCGTCCACGTAGACCTTAAATTGTATGACATGGGTTTCTGTGTAATACATAAAGTCAAAATTTGTAACATAAAGATTCTGTGTTCACGTGGAAGCGTTGTTAAGTAGGTTCAAAGCATTTTATTTCAAATTAACCATTTACAGTCAGTCAGAAAATAGGAGCAAAATTAGTAGGTATATGGTACTCTAGGTTTTAAATCCAACACAAGAAAATGATTAAATTAAATACTTTACATATTTTTAAATCTAAATTACACAACAAAAATGTGTCTACCTATATCTATAATAGACTTTAAAATTATCTAACGAACGTTCCCCAAACCCGTTTCATTAGAAATGCAATAATATAAAGATGGTTTTAGGCCATTACCCAGTAGGGTAGATGCCTGCTAGGGCCATGGCGAAAAGAGAGTTTATAATACCTATGGTCCTAGGACGCAAAGGATATAACTAAAGGATCATACACCATACCATAGGTGTGATTTCAGTCAGTAAAAGTCTGACACGCCTTCCCGCTCCACCCTGGAGTGAGAGAAGTCCTTAGAGGGAACTTCACCACCTTAAAAAAACGCCCACTAAAAAAGTGCTAACTTCCTTTTTTCAAACAAATAAATAAAAAAAAACTTTTTTTAGCATAGTTAGCACACGTGGGGTTTCCGTTATTTATTTTATAAATATATAGGCAAGCTTTCATACTTCAAAACCGTGTCCAGCCTACCCACATCCTTACCGGACGCAAACAACACACAAACATGGCCTAACTCAGCCCACACGTAATTTGCCGTAAACTTTATTACCGTTATAAGTTTCTAAATATTATTATCTCCCCTTGAACATCAGCGAGTCACCTGCCCACCTGACGGGATTTCGGTAATAACTCGCTAAAGGTGGCTACACACTTAGCCGCAAGCCTGTCAAGCCTGCGTGGACACTAATTTTATTGAACTCGCCTATAAACTAACAATGGCATTTACCATAATGTTTGCCAAACCACATAACGAATTTCCTTCAATCTTCATTTCATGTCAGTTATAGTTGGGCCAATTATGTGTTTTCTAAGTGCCCATTTGAAATAAAAATAATTAAATTAAAAAAAAATCGCAAACAAAACGTATTTTATAAACAAACATGACCATATTATTATTATCTGCTTTAGTAACCGAATATTAATTCCAATTTCGTTTGTTACAGGTATGGAACATTACTCAGAGGGGTAATTCTACGTATACAAGTATTCAGCTCTTTCTGCGTGATCCTCGAGTGCGCAACCGTAAATGAAATGAAAACAGGAACTTTGGGAGCATCGAATTCTTTCAAATTTCTCTTACACACCCTGAGCAAACTAATCCTGATAAACCTCTTGGTGAGCTGGTTGGAATGAAGGCCACCATGGCTCACGCACAATGGTCCACTAAGTATTAAGTGCAGAAACCTGGTCACAAAGATCAAGATTCGAAACAAGTATCCAGCAAAAATCAAATCAAATAAGTCTTTTGTACACACACTGCTTTTACAAATAGCTTGGATAAGCGAAATGCTTGACTAAGCTTGCAAAAAATGATTACTCATGCCGTTTTATCAAGCAATGTATCTAGTCTAACAAAACCTAATACACACAACGACGCCTTGTTGTTCGAGCATTTATTATTAACGTGGAGTTAGAGAAAGATTTGTGAGCTTCGTAATTAATTTTAGCGGTTATGGTGTTAAAATGTCCAAATTATAGTTTTAAGATGTCTGTTGATTCGGTTTTCTGAAAATTTTTGACAGAACAATAACTTTAAAGAGGCTGATAAGCGAACAGGTTTTGTTGTTAAAATAAACAAGCCAAACCTAGTAAAAATATACTATCTATGGTGGAAAAGGTGATGAAAATCAAGTCAATAACACCGCTCTAGCTGATGTCAGAGAAAAAATAGCCAGGTTGAAGTGAGAGTGGGCTGGCACGTCATATAAATGCAGCCGGACAAGTGGGTGAAGATCGTCACTCACTGGACGCGTGAGCAAGGACGACGTCACCGAAGTCGACCGCAGTGAAGGTAATGTAACGATGTGATGAAGTACTCGGGGCAAACTTGGTCAGAGATCGCTTTAGGAAGAGATATTTGAAAGTAGAAAGATGTTATTAAAAAATAAATAAAGAATGAGATTGAAGTCACCTTAATAAAACCTTACTTTATCTCAATATTGAAACCTCATACGCGCAAACATACAATAAACCACAATAACACGCTAAAACTCTCCATTTACAACACAAAAAGCGACACAAAAAGACAATCACGACCCGTTAAAAGTTCGCCCCGCACACCGAACAAATTGTACTACTTACGGGCCCGTGTGTATCGTTATAACACCTCTGATCATGTTTTGTAAACAAAGTTGAAAGAGCTACATATTAAATAGCGTTACACTAAAAGCGAAGCTGTGTTCACCAAATTGATTCAATTTGCAAATAATCCGCCAATATTGTCGGCGCCTATCGGATCCGTTCGGAACGCTACCGGGCGGTAATTGATGCGTGAATCAGCGTTACCGAACGTTTTCTTGATTTGTATTGAGTGCGAATCGGTGATCATTGAGGTCATTTATTGTTCATTACAATGAAATATTCTATTGAGTTAAGAGTGATTCAGTGTCGTTCAGACGAAAAATTCGACAAATAATGGCTGGGTTAGCTGATGCTTAATATGGGAAATCGATCAACAGTGACGAATCAAAATTCTTTTTTGTTCTTTTCATCTAGTATTTACGTACGTAAAACTCATCTTTGTGTCCTAGTTGAGTCTATCTCCTCCAGTTTAATTAAAGTCTCGACTAATTCTCTATACTTTCATCCTTTATTCTCTGTTAATAATACCTTCTCAGACTAGTCAAAGACTAATTGAATATGTATTTTCAATTAGGCCGACTCTGTTTCTCAAGGCTTTCTTTTCAGGTTGGGAATTCTTTAAAAAAGAAACTAGCCGACTCACTTGTCACTACGTAAAAGTATCGCAATTAATTCTAAATAACCTCGACGCTGTGAACTTATTAAAAAAGTGATGAGTCAAACGGTTGCTTCGCTTGATATTATAATAAACGCCGTAAGACGGTAGGCCGGTGAATTTCGCATGACAAAGGACCTGTCAGTCACTCTGTGTTGGGCTATATTTGCTGAGCCATTGTACACGTAAGTCCTGGCTTTGCTTGTGCGATCATCTACCTTGTTCAGGGTTAGTTATTTAGTTACAACAATATGCCTCGTTCCTTATTATAATTCTATTAAAATAACCGTGAAACTCACAAAGATTTTCACATTAAAAGTTAAATTTCAAGACACAGTTAAATTTTCCACAAAATAGATTTATCGACAATACAAATCTTCACAAAGAATACTACAAAATATGAAAACTCAGGAGACAAAGAAATAAATGTGTTTGTTTGTACAAGCACGTGTGTTCATTCGCTGTAAGACTTTCGTTTGTCACAATATAAAGACGTGTTCGCGGAAAAATCTTTATAAAAATGACAATCTGTTGGAAGCCGGCGAACGCTCCGCATACAAAACTGAGCAAATCGCTATTGGAAAATACCGAAATATGATAGAAATGCAGCACAATGCAGGACGTTGTCACTATTCCGAGTATCTCCCTCGCTGGCCAAAGCCGATTATAATCGCGATAAAAACGCCGAGAGCGCCCCCTCGCGGACCACCCCAGCCTTATCCGATCTGCTGTCAAAAGTCTTTCCAATTTATGTATTGCAGCCGACACCCCGCGGTATTATTTATGGCTACGTAGACTTTGTACAAACTTTTCTTTTTACTCACGATCGCCACTCGAATCAAGATGTATGGCTTTCGATTCGATACGCTATCGCGGTGGAATAACGATGGATAGTTTTAAAAATTTTCGGTAGCAGAAAGAGCACTCACATTTGTCCAATGTTTTAGGATGGAAACCGCTAAGCTTTTAGCGGTAACTCGGTATAACAAACAAAAAAATCCGCGGCCGTGTCATTTAGACGCGACAGGTCGCAATCGAAAAAACAATTTACTTTTTACGTGGAAACTAAAACCGCCCGTTCATAGAGGAGATAAATAAATAACATCGGTTTTTATTTCTGTTGAATGCGTCTATCGCTCTTATATCTTAGTCTAGCAAAGATATTATTAAAGTATTTTCGCATCGATTGCTTCTCGTCGCACAATCAGTTCATTATTATCGTTAAGTGGTACTTTAGCTGCAAACATACTCGTATTTCTGTCTATCAGTCTATGGTTCTAAATTGTATACTATCTATATTTGCTATAACTGTTCCTATATTTTAATAAACAAAAATAATTTGCTTTTTCGATTACCGTCGGTACGCGAGTCCGACTCGCATTTGTTAGTTTTTTAAGCATCAGTTGTTCACGGTTCTTCGGTCGGTACATTTTAAAATACGGCTACAATGAAAAAAGAAAAGATTTTTTACTACCCAACATTTCCTTAAAGCTCAAGAACACTTGTTTAATAAACTATTTCGTATGAGATTTGGAGTTACGCCCTTTGTAGCAGCAAGGGTCGATACCTACCTTGGAAATACAATACTTTCGCAAAATTCATGTTCATGTTCTAGAACTAATCGCGAAACTTCTTTCATAAGCACACGAACACCTTTTTTCCTTACAACACTGTAGAAACGAGCTCCAGAGGCAACCCTAACTATTCTCCAACTTCTCACATTTTCATAGTTTTCTCCATGCTCATAGCACTTAATAGTTAGAGATTATGAAACTACGCTCTGGATATTTATAACTAACATTATCAAACTTTAGTATACAAAGTTCTTTGACTAAATTTAAGTCTCCGGAGACACGTGGCGTTGATATCGCAAATAAACCGAACGAAACAACTAAATCAACTCTAAATTACATAAAAGGATTCTCTTTGATGCTGGATTATGATTTATTGGAGATGTTTTTGCTGTGTTTTGTGTACCATTGACGTTTTTGTTTGAAACTAGAATTTAGTATGTTAACAGACTCTACAATGTGGGGGTAAGCGGAACAGAGAGTAAAGTCCCGCTAACCTCCATTGAAAAGGGAGGATCCTCCGACCAGACAGGTGTAATGTCTGGTGGGCTATTGCCCTATAGATGATTTCGGGCTTTTCTATATGTTAAAATCGCTTGGGGAATTTAAATCCCGCGATGCAGGATTAGTTCATTTGTGACGACATATATGTCGCTACAACATCCGAATGATGCAATTTTCGTTTTATAACTGGCGTAGAGAGGTTCCCTGAAGACCTAGCTTAGATAGAATAGTAACATTAGGTTCTAAACTATATTATTAACGTCGGTTCTCTAGCTCAGAGAGTACTCTCTACGGTGGACACGCGCTTTATGGTTAACATCCTAATAATCGTAACATTTTACGCTTGCTTCATAGACATGAAACCAGTGTCGTCTTTATACACTCAATACTCTAACACAATTTGATATCTTGAAAAATAATTGAATACTATCTTTTGGCAGCGGCGTCGCTAGTGTAAAATTGTCAAATGATCGAATCATCATCGTCGTCATCATTTCAGCCGAAAGATACCCACTGCTAGACATAGGCCTCCTCCAAGTGTCGCTACAAGGTCACGGGTCGACTTCTGAAAAGAAGGCTCTACCCTGGTATGAAAGGCAACGAAGGAATGGGGTAGGTTTTTAGGCAGTAAGAGTCTGACACTATCTCTCGCTCCGCCCAAGGGCGGGAGATATCATTGAATGATTTTACCTACCATAAAAAAACATGCCTTCGAATATTGGTTTTTAGGACGTGAAGATTTCCTCACGATGTTTTCCTTCACCGTTTTGAGAGCAGTGGTGATGACATAAATTACACAAAGTAATGCGCCAGGCTGGGTTTGAACCAGCGACCTACAAACTCGTAAGTTCGTTCATTCGACCACCACTGCTCTTCACAAATATTGCTGAACACAAAAAGAAAATTCCGCCACTCAAACACAACTTCTGTACGTAAAAGCGTTGTAAAACAAGTGCTTACAGGGAAAGAAATAAATATAAATTGGAAAAACGCATTTTATTAAGTGCTCCCCGTAGCGGCCATCATGGCTCATGGCTCATAAGTACCCACCCACGGAGACAAGGGTAGCTGATATTTATTATGAAGATTAATGATGTAGACTTAAGAAGTACATAAACAGATTTATGTACCCCGTTTTGTGTACTGCATGTGTTCAATCAGGATTGGCATTGTGAATTTATGGGGATTTTTAGTGTCAGTATACATGGTGTTTTCTTTATGTTAATGGTGCATGCTTAACTGAAGCGACATACGCATACAAAACGATCTTAGCTTGTACAAGCTTCAATATATATGTATCTTATTTTTATGCAGCAACTTTTTTATAATATGACTGTGAGAGCAGGTACAGTAGACTCGGTAGACTCATGTGCCTATGCATCCATGTAAGTGTGTTATTTTTATTTTTATACCGCTTCTTTTTTATTTATAATTTGAATGTGAGAGTAGGTATTGTAGACTTGGTGGACTCATGTGCCTATGCATCAATGCATGTGTGTTATTTTTGTTTTATACAGCTTCTTTGTTGTAATATGAATGTGAGAGTAGGTATTGTAGACTCGGTAGACTCATGTGCCTATGCATCAATGTATGTGTGTTAATTTATTTTTATGCAGCAACTTTTTTATAATATGAATGTGAGAGTAGATACCGTACACTCTGTAAACTCATGTGCCTATGCATGAATGTTAGTGTTATTTTTATACAGTTTTTTTATACAATGTGAATGTGAGAGTAAGTACAGTAGACTCGGTAGACTTATAGATTATTTTCTATTTCGATACACTTTTTTATTTATTTATTTTATTACTAGCTTTTGCCCGCGGCTTTGCACCTGCTCTACCCTACTCTTTCCTACTCTAACCAACTCTACTCTACCCTACTCTATCCTATTGGTATAGGGTAGAGTAGGGTAAAAAAAATCCAATATCTGCTTTATTGGTACACTTACTTACTTTTTTTATTAGCATTCACGTCAAACGCTAATTACAAAAATAACAATGACATTACCTGTCACGTGACTTCTCAGCAAGCATTACCATACATTTTGCACTTAGCTTTCTACAGAAACGCTAACAGAAAAGTACTACATACTTTTTCATATTCGTTCTCACGGGCTACTAGGTTTGTGGCAAATTCTTTTGCTGTCTCACCATAATACTCTGGAATATGCTTCCTTTTGACATTAAAAGGCTACAAGTAAGTTTTCCTTCAAGTGTCAAATTCGAAACTACTACTTGAAGTCTCCCCAAAAACTGGTAGAGAATGCCTTGTTGTATTAAGTCCGCCGATGTACCACTAATGTACTAAGTGTAAATTAATAAAAGTTATTTGGCTAAGCTTGCTGATATTCTTTGAAGAAATGACAACACTAAGATAAAAACAACACAACGTTTCAAGTGTTTCACTCCACGAGGTCAGGAGGTTAACTGTCGTTTCATTTTCCATTACATTTTTTCTGTTTTTGTAAATGGAATCTTATCTCTCAGGGCGTGGTCAGACGGTAATTCCACAAGATTGACACCGCGGTAAAGTCGTGGTGTATCCGTGACAGGTAGACCAATCGGGACTTCGAGGTTTATTTTTGGTCTGTTTCTTTACTTCTAATTGTAATTGACTCTTGTTATTTTTGTTTTTCTTTTGTGACCTGTCTTTGATATCAGTGTTGGGACGTTATCTTCAGGTTTGAGCACTGCATAGCCGCTGCTAGAACTTAGGAATTCACTCTATCAAAGGGAGTGTATTGGTGGATATTTTCGAATTTTTAGTTTTAGGACCTGCTCATTTCTTCAGAATATTCTTCTTCACCATTTAGAAAGCAGTGGTACATATCTCAGTAATATTATAAAAGCGAAAATTTATGAGCGTGTATAAATTTGTTACTTTTTCACGCTCGAACATTTGAATGGATTTAGATATTTGGGACAAGGGGAGACCATGTCCTGGAATAGCACAAAGGAATGATAGATATTAGATTTTATTCAGGGAGTATGTTTTCTATAGGAGGATGGATCATTCGATTCTCTTCAAAATGTTTGAGCTGAGTGGTGCTGATATACGCTTCATGTCCATAAATCGGCGCTGTCAGTTGAGACTAGTCAGCTTTTAGCTGCCAGTAGTTTATTTTTATATTTTTTTTATTTAGCGATTGGCTGCTGCGCTACGGGCCGCGGGTTGGATCCCCGCACGGAACAAATATTTGTAAGGCCTACAGATAGTTATTCCGGGATTGGGTGTCTTGTGCATGTGAGTTTACATGTTTGTGAACGCACCCACGATACAGGAGTAATTCCTAGTGTATTCCTTTTTTTTTAAATGTCTATATTTAGAATTTGTTTTTTTTTTCTCTTTATCTTTTTTTCACCTAATAGCAGCGACAAGAAACATGTAACCGAGATATTTGTAATACATAACATGATTGAAAATAGTGTCTTGTCCTCTTGCACATTCTTCTCCATAGAGACACTTTGAAATGTGCAATTAGCATAATTTTTTTCTGGCACACCAACTTTTTAATCTATCAAAAGTGCCTGTATATGGTTGATTTGAAATAAAATGCTTTGAATCTTGAATCTTGGAACAATTTTATACTTTAGCTAGTCTATTATATGTCTCCAAATGCCTGAGTTCGACCCTAAAAACTCGAAAATCTGTGCAGTTACCACCATTGGACTATCATTGTCCACTCCATACTGCATCCAACCCAAACTCTAACTAAAGTCTTCGGGTTATTTATAATTTAGTTCAAATTGCTGCTCTGCCTTCAGGGGTTAGTGTAAGTTTTGTTCCAAATACCTGCCCAAGTTACGCCCCATTTCCCAAGAGAGGCAGGAAGGTCTTCCTGTCGACCTGAATTCGTATTTGAAATATGAGAGATGATACTGATAAATTATCCGTGTCAATCCATACTGGCTGTTATGAGTTGACATACTAAGATATTATTTGATTGCCATGATACCTTTAGTGTTTTTTTTTTTATTGACGAACCACGATTGGCGCAGGGTTTGAGCGATTGCCTATTGCGTTGTGTGTCGCTGGTTTGGTTCTCGCACGGAAAAATGTTGTATAGACTTTTTTTAATTATATAAACTAGAGCTTGACTGCGATCCCACTTGATGGTAAGCAGTGATGCAATCGTTCATGCTGAGACGCACTAGTTTATTAAGAGCCTATATTCGCGACACCTAAATTATAATCGGACGGGAAGAGTAGCAGCAGGTAAACTGTTCCAGTCCTTCGATGTACCCGTTATAAACGACGAGGCAGATCGCTCAGTCCGTACCGTAAAAGTTCCAACAACGTAAGAGTTTTTTTTTTTTTAACGTAGGTAAAATCATCCAATGACAAATCCCGCTCTTGGGTGGGGCGGGAAATAGTGTCAGACTTTTACTGACTAAAAACCTACCTTTCCATTCCTTGCCTTTATCCTGGGGCCCTTGGTGACAGTCTCACATAACCTTTGGGCCCCAGTAGGCTTCGGCCCTGCTGGACCCCTACAGTTTGCTGACAACTCCTTGAGGCGCGCGGGAACGGTGCGCGCCGTAGACGACCTGAGCTCGGACCGGTCTGTTACCGGACGGACGGACAGCGAGCTACCCATTGCCCACCGTCCGCGAGCCCGCGCCTGCGGTGGCCGGAAATTGGGATCGGAAACCCGGCGGCGGCGGCGGCGTGTGCGCCTTTGCCTAATGCGGTCGGCCTCCTCCTTTACTAGCATTACTGCTTCGCAAAAGGAGGCGACCGCCTGCCACCCCTCCTCGCTCCGGAGCATGGCTTGAACCAAGCCCCGGAACAACGTAAGAGTGGATATTCGACGTACGTCGGATTGTCCGATGGTAGAACAGAGATGGCGGACTACAGATAGTTGTCCCGGCGGGTCTGGGTGTCAGGTACCAGGCACCCATGATACAACAGTAATTTCTATGGTGAGGCAACGATATAAACAATATATCAGAATACAAAAGCAAGTGTGGGGTTCCCTCTCTCAGAGAGGAGGCCTGAGTCCCAGCAGTGGGAACATTAAAAGGCTGATGATAATGACGATGATGCATGACAGCAACGCAACGCAAACCCAATGTAAATATGCGTTTCAGTTAACAGGTTTCTACCTCGTTTGTAGTCTCGACTGCAATATAATTGCACAGAGATGCAACTCAATGAAACTTTTACGAGGTTTTGGTGTAAAAAATTACTCTGTCTTCACACTGTTAATACAGACATTCATGCGTACCTAGTTAATCACTCTTTTTCCCTTTGCTTAGGCAAACAGCGAAAGAGAGAGAGAGAACGAAAAAAACATTAAAAATATATGCAGCAGCAGTCCATTTGACACACCACAAGGCGCATAAACACAACAAGTTACAAACGAAAAAAATAAATTAAAAAAAAAGAAACAAAATATTGTGCCTTACAGCAGCGTCAAAATAAGTCCAGTTCAGCGTGACAGACAACTACTTCTCGGCGCTGGTATTAAACAGTATTTGGCAGAAAAGTAGAGGTTAAAATTGACTTATTATTTGAGGTCTGCTTTCCCCATCATTCTTCACCAAACTAGTATAGGCTTTGTCATCGAGATATGTAAGTTTTCTACCTTTCAAATCGATGATAACGACAAAAATATCCAAGATTTTCGATGCCATTTTATACTGGATTGAAATGAACTTCATCTAAGTTAAGTCAATTAAAAGGCATAAGTACTCTCTCCACCGGCGCATAGTGTTCAACGCACCTAAAAGAGATGTCAGCAAATCTGAAGGGGCCTAGAAGGGCTGATGCCTGCTAGGGCTGCAGGAACGGTTGAAATAGTGACCAAGGTCCTAGGAAGGGTAACTGGTTTTAGTTAGTCACAGAAGTTTAGTTAGTTAGTCGCAAAAATCTGACAAAAGAAGAAGTCATTTGAAGATTTCCGACCTCAAAAGGAAAAGTCACTGCACGTATATACTCCAGCCATACAAATTGAACTAAAAACGAGTCACAGAAAAATGTACGCTACATTTTATCAACTGCTTACCATCTAGAAGTTGTAAACCCAAGTTCCTCTCGGTTAAATTTTACTTGCAACAGTAACGTTTAAGCGTTCGGTTACTGCCGACTAACTGTGAGTTCAACCGTTGCGCTAACTACTTATCTCCTTGCCCCATTGATCTTTAAGCTACTAGTTAAAGGTTTATACGCATCGTTTCGTAAGCTATAAATAAACAGAGTAATTTATTGCACGCTTCCGTGTTTGGGAAAAGGAAAAATTGGCATAAATCTTGTTTCTTATGGTGGTAGTAAAATTGAAGGAGTATAGTAAAGCTTGAATCTGTTTTCTCTTTGTTTTGACAGACAGTTTAGTGGCTTCTTCACTCATGTACAAGTTATTATTACAACCACAAAGGAAATTTACTTGCGTACCTACTTATTTATGTAGTTTGAACGATGTGTATTTACTGTTTAGCTAAGTTAATCTGTAGATATCTGTAACGTAATATTTGTGTAGAAACAAATATTTGATAACATCCACGCCACAATACGGGTCTGAAGATATTGAACTGGCTCAAACTTGAGATTTTTAATCTTTTAGTTAATTTTAATAGTAGTTATAGAAAAATCATCTTTGAACATCATGTCAGCATCAACAGTAAATAATTTAAAAAAATCTTATTTTTAGTCAAAAGTTAATATGATCTAAAATCTAAGACCTTTGTTCCTAAGAGCTCCCAAACTCTTTGATCGATAGTCTCAAAATACGGCCTCTAAACACCGAAGCAATATGGTCATCACTGATCACCACGAATCTAAAAAACCTCACTAAATATGTCAAATCGAATCCGACGCATCGGCGACGTGAGGTGCGCTGTCAAACACAAATATTCCGTCGAGAAGGGAAGCTTCCACGGAATTTGTTCGGAGAATGAAGTCGATCGGAAAATATAGCTATTTATGGAATTTTGCCCGCCTTTTTTTCTATATCGACAGATTTGCCGTCGCGATGCCGTTCGACGTCGGAAAAGTCGGTTTAGTCGCAATAAATTAGGGTTGTTGCGTTACTATCGTAATGTATAGTGTCAACAACACTTGCCCTAGGGACGTTCCGCCAATATTTATTCTGCTCGATAGTACCTAACTATTCTGAGTTTATGTTACACGGTGGCTGTTCTTTTTTTGCCTTTGATGGGGTGGGCTGGGTTTTGTGTGTTTGCCGCTCAAATAGTTATCTTGTCAGTTATCGGTTACATAATTTTACGAGCTCCTTCCAAATATTAAGAATTTTGAGGGTGGTAGTTTTAAGGTGTTGCAATGTACATTGTTTTCTTTAATTTATTATTTTTGGTATGGATCTTTAGAAATTTATAATTAAAGTATTGAAAAGTTCCAGACCGGGCCGAGTATGGCCGATGATTGCTAGGGCTGCAAGAGCAATGAATGAGTAACCGTAGCCCTAGAACGCAAAGGGCTACCGAAGGATACAAGTTTGTTTTAGTCAGTAGAAGTCACGTCCTCTCGCTCTACCCAGAGTGGGAAAAGTCATTTGATGAGAATCAAACTCAAAAAATTAAAAATAATTAAAAGGTACGTGTTTAGTGGCATTATTTTTTCTTCTGAACAACAAACCAATGCAGTTGTCAACTGTATCTGTCACTAAAAAATTCAAAAATCAATCAACAAATCGTCGAGTCATGATCTAATGACCCGCACCAATAACTGCAAGGCCATTTCCAAACAAATCGAGCTACCCGCGGCAGTATTTGCGCGATTCTGTTGCGGTAGAGGTCGGGGTAATGAATAGCCCAATTTTCCGCATTTTCCCCCATTAACAACATCCGGCCGCCACGGGTGACGCGGCCGCAAATAATGGACGCCCGTATAACCGTTCGTTTGTTTGATATGAGAGCCTTTTTATGAAATAGCGGGCTTTAGGCTTCGGCCCACCACGTGGCCTTTTGTTTCCCATTTTTATGGCATGAAGTGCTTGGAGTTGGGTATACGATTTTTGCATTTGTTTGCGGTTCTATTTTGTATTGTTTGAATATTTTTTCGCGGCTTTAATTGAGTAACGCATGTAAATTTTAAAGTGCGCTATTTGAAAAACATGTTGTGATCAAACTAAACAAAAGTTATCTTTGTAAGTTGTTTAGTATAAGTAAATCATTGACTGGCGTGTTGGTCTAGTGGTTAGAACCTTGACTGTTATACTGAAGGTCGTGGATTTGATTCCCACCCAAGTCAGATGTTTGTGAGATGAGCAGGATCAATTATTCTGTCTGGGTGTAATAGGTATCTATATAGGGCGACTGGTAATTAGTGGCTGATGCTTAAACACGTGATTGTTATCATGATAACAAACAACTTTAGCTGCGGAAACAAACCTGAAATCGCGAAAAGAATCAGCAAGTTAATTTCGACCAATAAGGTGAACATAAATATATTGACTTTTGACTCGGATTTGTTTCGTGATTTCAGGTTTGGTCCCATAGTAAAAGTTTTGTTATTATGACTAAAATCACCTGTTTAAGTATCTTCCACTAATTACCAGTCACCCTATATGTTTAGAAATAGATAAGTATATTTATTATTTATTAGATGTCTAGGGGTGTGTGAAAGTTCTGTAATATTCTTATTATGATAGTGTGGGGTAGAAGTTAAGAATCATTATAAATCATTAAGTCACACGTTAATCTAGCAACTCACGATTATCACAGTGTTTAATTGATTGGCTGTGGCGCTACATGTCGCTGGTTCGGTTTCCGCACGGAAGAAGTATGATGTATTTACACATCTGTGAACGCACCCACGACAAATGAGTATTGATTTATTATTGCCTGCGGTTGATTACGATAAAGAGAAGTGGCTTAAGTCTCACGATCGAGCGATCTCTCGCGTCGGGCCTTGGTACAGGCCATGGCCCGAAGCTAGGAGGAGTGGCAGGCGGCTACCTCCTTCTGCGAAGCAGTAATACAAGTAAACGAGGAGGCCGCACACGTGAGGCAACGGCCCTCACGCCCCAGCCACTGCCGGAACTCCGATCCCGATTTCCGGCCACCGTAGGCGCGGGCATGCGGACGGCGAGCAATGGGTAGCTCGCCCTCCGACAGTCCGGCAACCGTTCGGACCGAGCCCAAGTCATCGCCGGCACGTAAAGTTCCACGCGCGCTTCAAAGAGTTGTCAGCAAACCGTAGGGGCCCAGCAGGGTCGAAGCGTACTGGGGTCAAGGATCGATTTCTGAAAAGAAGGTTTGGTCCCAGTATGAAAGGCAACGAAGGAATAGGAGTGGGTTTTTAGTCAGTAAAGGTCTGACACTATCTACCTCCCTGCCCAAGGGCGTGGAGAAGTCATTTAATGATTTTCCCACCGAAAAAAAAAAACAGTCTCAGCCGTGGGAACGTTATAAAGCTGACTGCTTAATTTATTGATGATACTATGCAACTAACCTAGGCCGAAGAAGAGATGGATGGATTGTGGGAGGAGTGTTATGAAAGAAAAGGAATTTAGTGATAGTGTGACGGCTGACAGGATAGAGTGGAAGAAAAAAACGTGTTGCGCCGACCCCAAGTAATATGGGACAAGGGCAGGAAGAAGAAGAAGACTATGCAACTAACCTCCATCCATTTTTACAAGCATTTATTTAGTTTCAAGTGAAACCGATGTTTGTCTGTGATCAAATGTTACAAATTAAATTTAATTCACTTTCCGATTACCGATTGAGCTGAAATTTTGCATGCATGTGTAAATCACGTGACAATGAATTATTATGATGACATGGACCTGATCTGATGGTGGAGCTGAAAGGTTGTACACTCACTCAGTAATAAAACATTACAACCCCTTCAAGTTTGGGCTCGTTTGATTCCTATTGACGAGTACTTTGATCCTATATGGTAGTCGGGGTCTGATGATGGAGCTAGGAGGTGGCCATTGGTGCAATAAGATAACCCTATGATGTTTGAGCTTTTTGAAATGGTGTTGATGAGTATAAATTTTTTTTATCTATATTTTTTTCTTCTATTTTTTTTTAAATATTTATTAAAGATTTTCATTAAATACTAACAAGTATTCATGGTGGTTATGGTTGTAAACTGTCTGAACTGAGAGTATTTTTATAAAATAGGGGTTTGAACGGCCTCGTAGCCTTTTGTTTCCCATTTTTCATGGCATGAAGTGCCTGGAATGGTTTTGTGTCCGAAATACGATTTTCGCGTTTGTGTGTGCTTTTATGAATATTTTTTAAGGCTTTAATTGGGTGACGTGTGTAGATTTTAACGTGCCTCTAACTCAATAAGCGTGCTTTTGGCAACCACTATACAAATATTTACTGCAATATTGCCCAGAAAAATCACTGTCGAAACTATTTAACGGCCTTATTCATGACTAAATATATCAAAATATATTTTTTTGTTATATTACTGGCTATATGCTACTGGGGGAACCTACTTTCGGAATAAACAGTATCATATGTACTGTTCTAGGACATGGTCTACCCGTGTGCTGAATGTCCTCCAAATCGGTTCAGCCGTTCGAGCGTGAAGAAGGAACAAACGTACTCATACACACATATTTATCTAAACACACGTCATATCAATCTTATTACATAAACTTGACAGCGACAGCGATCCCACATGATGGTAAGCAGTGATGCAATCGTTGATGGTGAAGCCCATTAGTTTATTATAAGCCATTATTTTATTTTATAATTTTTTATAATTAAATTTAATGAATGTTAATTTTATGTAATTTAAAACACAATTTAAATTGTTCTTGAATAAAAATTTCATTGAATTATAATAATAAAAAAAAAAAATATTTATTACTCAGACAAAATTTGGTCTACAATATTTGTTAGTACACTTATTTCTACATTAGTACATATCTTTAAAAATATATTGAATAATTCTAGGCGAAAACAATTCATGATCAATAAATTAAAAATGTCAAAACTTAAAAAGAAATGTCTAGAAACTAAAAGTACCAAAATTGAAACGATTAAATAAATACAATGGTCAACCGTGCAGCGAAATTCGTTACAGGCAAATTGACTTTATGTTGGTGAAAAAATTTTCAAAATCAGTTCTCTAATCTAAAGATTATGTCCTTGAAACAAACTTGCAAACTTTACCTCTTTATAGAAAGCAATTAAGAAAAAAATCAACCAAAAACATACCAAAACGCTTCTATACTTCCAATTACCACAAAAGTATCAACAACTCTGCTATATTTACCGTATTTAGTTAGCTTTATAGTCTCTTAAAGCTCACTTAATATCAGCAATAAAAGCTTAACCGCTAACTTGAATAAAATAGAGCACATTGTCTCGGGGCCATAAACTGCGCGGTTCTTAGGGCGGGGTTACACTGAGCCCGCAAAATCCCCGCATGTACTAATAACCCGTAAACTCGAATTAGTAGTGTGGAATTGTTGTATTTTCTAGACTTCGTGTACTCTCTGCTTGAGGCTTTAGTTCATGCATATTCGAACTGTCTGTTTGTAACATTAAAATAACATTTTATTACTAACAACAAACATGTATTTTTTTATATTTTTCTATCTGTCTATTTGTTCCAGGTAATCTCCCAAATGACTGGACCGATTTTGACAGAATTTTTACTAACGTATAGCTGATGTTATAAGGAGTAACTTTAGCTAACTGATTTTATTTTAGAAAAGAAATTAGGGTACGCATAAAAATAAAATAACTTCTAATGGTGACCAAAAGGCATTATGCTTTGAGTCTGATGCAGACGAAGTCACGGGCACCAGCTAATTGAATAAAAAAATAGAAAAAACTGGTTTCGTTTATAAAGTGTATAAGTATTGTATCTGTAATTGAATAGTGATCTAATTATTCAACTATATTATTTCGTTATTAATAACATGATCTGCCAAAATCTGTATAGATCCCAGTTCAAAATGAAATCAGATTTTTGCTGCATGTTGCAATTTGATTACAGTATTCTATTGACGTATAAAAAACAAACCTGTAGCTTATTGTCCTTCATACGAAATTATCACAAAGAAAAACAAAACTGACCTCAAAATCTCATCAAGCACTCTGATAATATCATCCATCACAACACAACATCCTGTCAATATCTTCACTTTTATCTCCCAACCTTAAAGCTGGCGAACCACCAATCATAGCGAGGCGAGGCTAACGATTTCCGATATAAACGGTAACCGTTAACGACAGCAGTTACCGCGAAAACGGGTCGCGATACACAGGCGACGCCGCGGTATCGCCACAGTAATGAATTTCCTCTTTTCATTTAGTATCGTCCGGGCTTACCTTCGGCTCGTTTGGCAGAAGTTTTGCACGACTTTGTTGTTGAAATCAGTGGAGGACGGGCATAAAAGTAGATACGGGTGAATTAAACGGCTTTCGTTGATACGAGTGGCCTTGTGTAGCTATTGAGTTTTATTGGGAACAAATGTTGAGAGTTATCTTTTTAGGTAGAGTGACCAGAATGGAAAAAGTGAGAAATGCGTACATTAAATGAAGTTTGAAAGTGACGCCAGTGACTGCAAAGTCGAAAGAGAATCGTTTATCTTGGTAAGAGAGAGGATGAAAAGCATGTAACTAAAGGAGTTATGAATATATATATAATACGGATTGATCGAGAGAGAGGGATGGATTGTGTGAGGAGTAATTAGAAAGAAAAGGGAGTGTAGTGATAGCGTGATGGTTGACAACATAGGATGGAAGGAAAAAAACGTGTTGCACCGAAACACATGCAGAAAAATGGTGATGTATGTCATAATTGATAATGAAATTAGTCTGAAGCTTATAATTAGGTCGTCATTTCATTTAAACATGACATAAGAAAATAACATTTAAACAAATTTTATTGAATATAATCATCATAAGCATTATTTCAGTTCGGAATTTATTTCCCGTTGCAGTCTTTCTCCTCCCGGTTATGTGTGGACATATAATCAGACAATATTCCATTTTCTTTTCCTTTTTTTTTGCAATAACAATAGATTACTAAACTGTATAGTCTTGAAAGTCTGATTTTATCAATAAATCCAAAAACAGTTCAAACTTCGAAAAAAAATCTCACACTAGTAAAAACTTTTACATTGTCGAGAAAAAAAAAGGTCAAAGACTTTAGTCGTCAAAAATTGTAATCTAAAGGTCTGTTCCTATCTTTATTTTGTTTGTCAGAGCCTGTTTTTTAAGGAGTCATAAAGATTTGATTGTCTTTTAGTGGTGCCTTATTTGATCGTCCCTAAGTACTCATTGATGGCCAGTGATTAAGACGTTATGGCAAAAGTTACAAACTTAAACCCGAAACGATAAAAAGTAATCGGAGTTTTTGTGCAGTGAGATATACATTGCTATCTCTTTCCTGAAGTTCAACCTAGTTTTTTTTTAGGGTTTTTTACCTCAACAGGAAAAAACGGAACCTTATAGGATCACTTTGTTGTTCGTCTGTTTGTCTATCAGGACCCTTTATCTCGAAAACGTATAGAGGTATCGAGTTGAAATTAAAACCATATACTCAGGTCTGTGATCTCTTAAAGTTGTGAAAAAATCAAATGTCGAAGTAAATGATAAAAAAAGATACGGCCGTTTATGTCGCAAAACGTATATTTCGAAACTCTTAAGGGAATCAAAATTCATAAGATACTTCCCGTCGACCTAGAACCCTGAAATGCATGAAGCAAGGTCTAACGAGTATAGCACAATTGTGGGAATAAATCTGAAAACTAAAAATTTTTAGTTACGTCACAAAATACTTTTTTCTATTCGGAAAAATCTTCTAGACTCGTTTCGGGAATTGAACTATTTACGTAAGATAGCTTGCACTGAACCCTAATTGTACGAGCCTGACTCGCTCTTGGCCAGTATTTTTCTTCATTTCACATCTTACAGTTAGTGTATTTAGCCAGTGTCAAGTTTGAAAAGTATGCAGGTATATTTTTTCTTTTTTTTTAAATACAGAATACAATCACTTTGTTTTCTATTATAATACGGATGTAATACATTTTCTCCCTTCCTCTGTCTTCTCGGCACCGGTAAGGTAAGCAATGCTAAAATAAAATTCTCTGATACACTTTTACCGAGATTGCGCCTCTTTGCTGATTCAACTTATTACTCGTATCTAATTGTAAAGCCACTTGATGTTCGAAACTGTAATTTTATACCACAATAGCTATCTATTAGAAACCAATGAACTTTACTCGCAAAAACCTTGCGAAAGAAATTTGTTTTATTGATAGGTTCGTTTATTCACTATCTCATCTGGTACGTATGGATATGGGCATGGAGCACACTTGCCTAATAGTAACCTATTCACTCTTAACAAAGATTAATTTAAGGGAATAACCAAAACATTTTTGCTTTCTGAGCATATAAATACTAATGTATTTAATTTTACTTCCTATAATAATACTTAATCATCATTTATTTTTCAGAAAATTATTCCCGTAATAAAAACACAACAAACTATAATTTACACAACCACAATTATAATTATATAACATTACAATTCAATTATTTCAACCAAATTCTATGTATATTAAAAACAAAAATTAAAACATAATAAAAATATTTATGTATATTGTAATTACATTAATCATGCAACAATGGTTAAAGGCTATGTATTATATTAATAGATTATATGTACATATGTATATACTTATAAATTATTATATGTTGTTACATCATTAGTTAATACGAGAACGTTAATCAAAAATTTATTAAGCACTGTTCGTAAAATTAAATGCCAATCAACTGTCAATATTTGAAGCGTTATTAAAAACTGTTGTTGTTATATCTCAACACATAGTTTTGTATCTATTTATCACAACCCATCTGATCGACATTTCATCAGAGTTATTTATAAAAAAAAAGGTAATTAATAAGGACTAATATTATAAAGAACAATGGAAAGGGAGTTTCCTTACGTGATTGCAAAGGTATCCGCAGGAGAACCAAAGTTACCGACATAGCCTGAAAAGACGCCAAACTTAAGTGGCATATTGCTCGTATAAAATAAGTCGATGGGGACGAAAGATTTGGACTGGCAACCGCGCACCGAAAGACGCAGCGTTGGAAGGCCTCCCACAAGGTAAACCGATGACCTGATGAGAGTCGCTGGTATGTGGTGCATGCGAGACGAATAGGACCGTTCATTGTGGTGGCACTTGGGCGCAGCTACCGCCGTATCTTTTTTTTATACGGGGCCCTTGTGGGACTTTTGATACGGGGCTTCTGTGGGACTAGCTACGCCACTAATACTACTGACCATGACGGCGAGATGTATTTGCGGGATTGTTCGAGGGAGTCAACGCGACTGTAGGGCGGAAAAGGTAACTAAATGAATACAGATGGACTTTAGTTAGTAATAGTCTAACACACGCTCTCGCTTCACCCAGAGCGGGAAAAGTTATTGGATGATTGCCCACCCTCAGATCTCTCTCTATACTTTTAGCTAGTAAAAATGTATATAATTCAGTGTGCCGTAATAAGTTCTTCCAGGTCTCTATGGCATGCTAGCTACTTGCATTATGTATATTATTATGGCAGTTAGAAGCATATGTATGTCCGCCCTTATAGAAAACCCTTAAGAATTGAAACTATTTTCTCATTTAAGCGACGTTTTAATGTAAATAAATTTAAAAGATTTTGGTCCTGAACCTATAGAGGCCCAGCCTGCTAGCTGCAGGCAGCCAGGGCCAAGGGTCAGCTTCTGAAAAGAAAGCTCGGCCCCGGTATGAAAGGCAACGAAAGAACGGGTTGCTTTTTAGTCAGTAAGAGTCTGACACTATCTCTCGCTCCGCCCAAAAGTGGGGGATGTCATTGGATGATTTTTTACCTCCCATAAAAAAGTTAGTATCGGCATTAATAGCCCTAGAGCATTTTGCTGATATCTCTTTGAGACATACTTGACAAACTTAAGAAAAAAGAATATTTAAACTTGAATATTAAACCAGAATAACACACACAAAAAAATGATAGTTGTTACACAAAGGAAAAAATTAATAACCCAAATGGGGTAATCTTTATTACAGCAATTCAATCCACTACTGCTCGCTTTGATTTTCCAGTGGTCCGGCCACGGGGTATTGATTCGCATTGATTTTGGGGGACGCTGCTCTTTCCGTTTTAATCGTGAGGGTTATGATTTTATAAGGGGGACTAGGGTCAATGTATTCAAGGAAATGTGGAATTATTATGTATGTCTAGAGCCAAAAAATAAATGGAGATAATTTAAAGTCCTGGTGGCTACAACCCGGGAATATTTAAGACGAGAGTGAATAGGTCAGTTCGAGGTATGCGCGCTCCATCGTTGACCGCATCGTTGCTTTCCATCAGGTGAGATATTGGATAGTGGTAAAAAAAAGTACAATACTCGTAATGTAATTTTAAACTGAATGTTAAAGCGTTTTTCTGACGCTCGAATCAAGCCCAGCTTTTTCTTTTTCCGTGAATCCTTTTACGATTCTTAGCTTTTTTAAGTTCAACAATTGCTACTTACTAGCTAACTAGCTTTTCCGTTAGACGTCGTACAAGAAAAGAACACATTAACTGTCAGGGTCAAACAATATATCTATTTATTATATATTTATTTATATATATATTTATTAGCCTGTTCTGTCCCACTCCTGGGCAAAGGCCTCCCTCCACGCTTTCCATTTCTCGCCTCTCTTCCATATATCTATTAATATTATAAAATGATAGTATCAAATCTACGGATAAATATAAAAAGCGCGAACTGGCAAACCTTAAAATTACTTTAGTTTATAGTAAGGCCAGTTAACGCTAATATAGACAACTAGGAACACTTTGAATGTAACAAAGAAATTAAATAAAAGAGAGAGAGAGAGAGTTTCTCATTGTGACCGAGGCGGAATTCGCACGAGCCGTAGGCGAGTGTGTTATGGAGCCGAGTTCTGCAGTGACAAATTTCCACGTGTATTAAACGAGGTTTTTCAACACACTAACGAAGCTTATTAATAAAAAAGATAAAATAATAGGCGCTACTCGGTTCCCATAGCCTGATACGATAAATGTATGTAGTAAATTATGGCGGGGCGAGCTCGAGCACTTTTCCTCCCTAGTGCGAAAAACTGTAAATAGTATACCTAAAAGCAGTAAGGATAAGAGCAGATTTGGAGGAAGTGTGTTGAAAAATACATTTTTATGGTTATCTGTGGAATATTTCGGGTTTACTCTTAATGAAGAACCTTTCTGAAACTTCAACAAATATTATAAAAAAAATTGTTCAACCGAATTTAGTCATTTACTTTTATCTATATAGATTGAAATTTGCTGAAGCTTCACGTTCACAATACCTACACAAATTATCTAAATATTCATAAGGGTTACCATCCTAATAAAAATAAATGCAGTCGTTATTTTGATTGGCTAGATGAGCAAACTGCATAGTGCTCATTTGATATTATTTCAATGGGGACTAATAATGAAAACCACAGTAATTATGTTAACAACTGTTTTGAATTGGACTGTTTTGGCTCCGTTCAGGCTTGTCTATGGATTCATTATGTTATTTAGATTGAGTGTTGTGTTTGTAAATTGGGTTAGCCTAATTTAAAATCTTGAATTTTTTGAATTCGTTCAATAGTAATTATGTTAGCGACCTAATCAGTATTGAACAGATGCAAGTCTTGTTATGATGGTAACCCATCCAAAGTCTGACCTTGACATGCGCTGCTTAACTTTGGCCGTCGACCTGTGCGGTGGTTCTTATTTTGACCTTCTTTTTTTTTTTTTGTTTCTCAGACTATTACCAAAATGTCAAGAGTTATTACTATTATCCTTAAGCTTCTAACCTATGTCTAGAAGCCATAAAAACAAGATAGCATCGGCCATATTTCCAATTTAGGCTAGATGTGCCCAATAAACAGAACCACTCAATGAAAAGCGATCCCTCACTTTACATGGCCACTAAATATTTCAAGATACATTTTTCAGCATTAGAGTCCATAACATTTTTATGAGATGTTCTTTTGACTAGCCTCTTTATGATACCACTTTACCTTTTAATGTGCTCTGAATATAAATTGGATCGACAGCCTCGATTCCTAAGCCGGCAAAGGGTTTTGGGTTTTTTAACACCAGCTCGAAACTTGGATGAGCGTCGCTGATACCTACAATCGTATCATTTTGATACAAATGGAAAAAGTTTGTCATTGCGACCGAGGTGGAATTTGCCCGAAAGAACTTAATTTTAAAGCACTTAATACAAAGCAATTTTTATGTAGATCTACAATGTAATATGTGCGGTATAGTAAAATGGCTCTTATAGGCGCTGTTTTGTTACGTTTATAGTAATAATATTCTATGCATATTACACATAAAACACACTTTAAACCGTCGTATCCAAAAGCTGCATACAAATCCTAATCCCCCCTTCAAGAGCGGGCGTCGCAAAGTATCATGATCGACTTAGTCCGCCTTAGTTGCAAATAAATCCTCTTTGCAATGAACACAGGCGTAATAAAACTATTTGCATAATAACTCATGTCGTAACAGTACCAAGTGTTTCAGAAAAACGTCGTCGGAAAAATTCATTTTTCCTCCGGACTTCGCTTTTTAAACTTTTTAAAGTGTCGCTACCCTAGCGGTGTCTGATGGTACACATTTTTATTTTGTTTCTTTTTTTTCTGCAAATGGTTTTTTTTTTTGTTTACAAGATGTTGCCAGTAAGCTTTAGTAATTTTATGGAGAAGGGTGCTTTTTTCGTTTAATGCTGTTAAGAAACAAGAGCTTTCCCCGGATTTTTGTGTGCAAGATAAACAAATATTTTCGGATCTAAAATATTACAGAATAATATGTTAGTTAAACCATTTTATATCAAGCATCACTTGGAGCAATGGTGGCCCAGTAGTAACGGCCTCGACTTACGAGTTGTAGATCACGGATTTAAACCCAGCTAGATGCAGTGTTTTGTGTAATTTGTTTCATCACCACTGCTCTCATAACATTGAAGAAAAAATTCGAAGACATATGACATCCACTAGTCTGTACTGAGCCCGTGGTTTATTATGGCCCATCCCTCTCCTAGAGAGGAGGCCTGATAACTGACTTCAAAAAACATTGATATAAAATAAAAGACACTGCCCAAAAAAAGCTCTCAGCTCAAACACCCAAAATCATTTTCCCTGGCTTGAAACTACAAAAGTAACTAAATACCTTATTCATTAATCAAAATAATCCTTAAAACAAGTTACGTCGTAATTAAAGTAATCGGAGCGCGGTCCTTTGTGATAACTTTCGAACAATTTCCACAAAATGAAATCGTCATTTTGGATCGTGGACGTTTTTTGCTCCTTGAATACAAGATGAAGGGTAGACCGGGGAGATAGGGAACATCGTATCACCCGTATCTATAAAGATCTATACGATGGCTAGATAAAGTTAATTGTTCGTATCATAATACGCCTTTATTAAAATTTTCTTACGCTGCGGAACTTTCTGTTATCTTTTGCCGTTTCTCCTCATTTATAAATTAAGTTATTGAATCATATTAAGTACTATTCTTGGCATAATGATTTTTATAGAAGAAACTTTTGAAGTTTCACATAATTTATACTTGTAAAACTATTACAGTTGTATTTTAATGTGGTGGGTTGAAGTGTATAATTAAAGGGGTAAGTCAGTCAGTTCCCCATTATTACGCTCGCGCATTGATTATGCAGTAATTACGCTATTCGATTTTATGAAAGAAAAGCCTAGTATTAAAGTCAGGTAAAAGAACTAAGTTGCTTTTAAAATATTTTAATATTTAAATAAGTTTATAGTTGAAATTGCGTTCTGCTAGCTCCGCGTCGATCTCCGAAAATTCAGTCGAGCTCGACCAATGAAATAACTATTCTACGGCTAAACGAATCTAATGCCAAATTTTAAATTTTCGGCATAAAAAAGTTCTTAATTTAAAGTTCGGCTGCCGGGCTGTAAATCCATCACTCTAACCCTCTGTGTCGAAGTCGCCTAGCTAATTGGATTGGATCAAAGCAGTTGCACTTTCCGTTTTTCCCTGGCTAGTGTACGGTAAAAAATGCATTTTACTCCGAAAAGTTTTCCGACGAAATTTTTCAGCAATCAGTCGTAAATGCCCCTTTAAATAAATGAGTGTCGTAAAGGAAAAAAGGTTTAGTATAATACTATGCGATTACTAAATCTCCATTTTCTTTTTTCATTTTTCAAAATAATGTTACTTCAAATTAAACCTATAATCAACAAAAAAACAATTACTTTCAAAACATTTCATCAAAAATCAAACAAAAATAAATAAAAATCACCACCTTCTTCTTGTTTTCAAAACAAAAAACAATCCGACACGCGATGCAGAAAAATTAGGGCAAAACTACATCAATCTTCGTCGGCCATCGGCGACTCATCGGCTACGTACGAAAAAAAAAACGAAAAGCTAACCGGTCGACGGCCGACGAATACAGATGCCTTTTTTAAGATTCCCGCCGAAAAGACGCGCCATTATCGACTCATCCCTAGAAGGAAAGGGAGGGGTAAACACCCGCAAACTCGCAATAGTGCAAAATTCTGACGTCACAAACTTGGAGTGGCATTTGAGTGTTGAATTCGTAAATATTGACTCGTTTTTGAGGGACGATAGTGAAACGATTCTTCTAAATAGAGTCATTTGTATTGTAAAGGGAGGGTTGAGTTACATAGTTGTAAGTGTGGCGTTTATTGACCACTTTGTGAGCAACGTGTGGGTTACCGATTGCTTTGTCAGCGCAATGTGCTCCGAATACAAATTCGTTATTTCTTCTTGTTATGGCTCGCTCTTGGTCAAAGTGTAAAGGTTTAACCGTACTTTTACAATTATTGTCATCTTCTATTTTATTTGTACGCTTGAACGGGAAGACGATTTTTCGTTTGTTTTGATAATATTTTTTCGTCTTGTCTGACTCTAGTTTTTTGTAGATTGCTTTTTTTGTAGGTATCATATTTTAGTCTAGAAGTGTTGTAGACACTGACTAATCAACGTTCCCAACCAGAAACATATTTCTTAATCCAAAACATAGCATTAATCATGTCTACGCCACATCTCAACTAGTTGATGTGGGGAACTCCCAAGATACATCAAAAATTCTATCCGTCGGTTGTTTTCAGGTCTTTTCAATTTTTTCTGGTTGTAATATTATATATATGTCGAGATAATTTCCTTTTTGATGTGAAAAGAAAAAGAAGAAAAGATGTGGCAGGACATATTTTCATTTATTAAGGTCGGGTTCGCTTTTGACCATTATCATTTCGTTTTAATTCAGGTATTGTATAACAATTTTTACGTTGTATCTGATTCTTTTATAAAAATAAAAAATTAAGACAAAAAATAAATAAAAATTTAGTTTACTATCAAAATGAAAAAAGAGTCAAATAAAAAAGCTAGAAACACTATCATAATATCATCATCATCACAATATAAAAATAAATTTAATTACAAAATTTCTACGTACCACACTAGAAGATAAACGAATACACTCCATTTGTTTTTTTATGTTTCCGTACTTCAGTCGGTAAAAATGACACGAAGGAACGGGGTAGGTTTTTAGTCAGTAAGAGTCTGACACTACTTCCCGCTCCACCCAAGGGCGTGACTTGTCGTTGGATGATTAAGGCGTTTCTACTCAAATTGTGGCACATATTTTGATATTCGCAAGAAAATCAAAACCTATAGAGAGTTTCTCATAAGTTTCGAGAAAAATGAAACAGCAAATAGTAAATTTGTATATTGCAAAATAATTATTTTTTTGAGACACGGAAAAATCTTTGAGCCCCGATTCGGGAAACGAACTATTTACATAGGTACGTTTGTACGGAATCTTCAGTGCGCAAGTCCGACTCGTGCTTGCTAGGTTTATTGTTCCCCGACTTTCTTTACACAAAAAAAAAAATCTGTAGTGCTAAATCATGTCAAGCACAAAGAAACCTTATGAATAGTATACATTCGTCTTATTTTTGTATGTAGGTCAAAACGTAATTTATATCACTTTTTTCTCGTGTCGTTTGCATTAATACTTGAGGTCGACATCTGCAAATAATGGGATCTCTAAGTCGTATATTATTATCATATTATTGAATTTATCAGACCACAAAGTACTCCCGTGAAAAATAGACCCCCATTGCAGGTAATTGCCGAGTTATCGAATGAAATAAAAACGGCCAGTATCCACCCTTACATTATTAACACCTGTACGGTCCGGACTAAGCGTTTTGCCTCTTCGTGACCGCGCCCATCGATGGAGTGGAACAATTGTGGTGGAAGGTTAGTAGACAATGCCTTGTTACATTGAGTCCGCCTATATACCGCTACTGTACATGAAGTTTAAATAAATAAACAATATGCCTACGGTGGTCTTCCCGCCCGATTATAATTTAAGTTTCTTCAAGACTAGAGTGAATAGGCTCCTAATAAACTAGTGCGCCTGACCATCAACCATTGTATCAAACCTTATCATCAGTAAAACAGGCATACATGCCCCAGTCGGTAATGTGCCCCACTTGTGAAACTAAGAAACGTATGTATTTAACATGTGGTGCTTATTTGAGCTGATCTGACTAGTTTATAAGTATGACGGCGATATAAACTATACAACACAGGTTTAACTTGCATGTAATTTTACAGCTATATACAAAAAAAAAATGCTATTTTTAGGACAGCACAACAAAGGACGTCGCAAAATTTCACAAAGTAAAAACAAAACGTATAATTAATGTTGTCTCTCTTCATTTATTAAAACAATGCTACGTACTAAGGAAATATTTCGCTGATAAAATTTTCAGAACAACGTGAAAGCATCCCACATAATTATTTATAATTGGAAATAGCACAGACAAAAACCATATTCAGAATAAAAACTAAAATAACATTACTTTCGAAATTACATTTATATTCCAGTGACCACCATTCTCTAGAGGCCGCTGCCGGAAAAGATCATTTTGCTGGAAGCAATTAAACTTTAACTTCATTAATGAAAACACCTTATTTTCTTTCGTTCAAATAATAGGTCGGCCATATTG
The DNA here is from genome assembly GCA_958295575.1 of Leucania comma. NCBI lineage: Eukaryota > Metazoa > Arthropoda > Insecta > Lepidoptera > Noctuidae > Leucania > Leucania comma. The sequence continues at coordinate 9,408,787 of OY282480.1, read as the reverse complement.
TTCGAGGCCAAGTCGGGCCCCATTGTGTCTTGAACAATAAAAGGCGTATTTCACTCTTCGGGGCAATTGTACGGGGGTCGTGTCACAGTTTTTTTTTTTACTTTTAATTGGAGCACGTCACAAATATTAAGTGCTTGTGGGGCTATGAACACAGCGAGAATTTTTTTTGTCTTCGGTGTTCTCACTTCATTGAAGCGTAATTTGAAGTAGATTTGTACATCCAAAAGTGCAAATTCAAGGTTTTTTAACTTACTATGAAGTGCAAGACCACAATTTAAACACTACACTGCCTTAAACGCAAATCGGTCATATGGCCCAACTTAAATGGGTATGCCGCATGCCTGACGACCTGTGAGCCCATTAACACAAGATCGGTGACCTAACACAGCAAGGCCGTGTCAGACCACCATGAAGGTGATGGCGGGATGACCTGAATGTGTTCTTTAAGAACTGGAAAGAAGAAACGAAATAAGATCGTGGCCGTTGGAAGAAATGGAAAGAGGTCTTAGCCCATCTGTGAGATTATAATATTTATTTCGCTTACGTTCTTGTAGAAAATTCATTACTCCCTGAATAGAAAATTTATTATGTCTTATTCTAAGGCATGATCATGCATCTAACGTCTTTTCGTTTAACCGTTTGAGCGTGAAGGCATAGCATTTGTGTTTGCTATGCCTTCACGCTCAAACTTTTTTTTTATGATATTAGTGTGATGACGAGTAAAAAAATATATGGTTACGCTATTGGTTAATAAAAAGTAGTCAAAAAGGAACATTTTACAAAACAAACGACAGAGTGTACTCGTAAAATTGATCTAGCGAGTAAAACCCCAACATATCACGGTTTTCGAACCTGGTATTTTTTCGCCCGTAACACTGATTCGGTTACTTCGAAAAGGGGTTTGTCCGCACCCTTTTTTCATTTAGAGTACCTAGTCATTGAACTGAAAGAACCAACCAACTCAATTCTCTTTTTGCGTGAAAACGCGGACTTTTCATCAAACAGAGCTGTTAGGTTTTGACACATGCGAATTTTAGAGATTTCATGAAACGTTGCATGAGGAAATTATTATTGCGATAGATATATTTGTTACTAGCTGTCCCCTCGCCTTTGGTGAATGCTCAGAGTGCCTAGTGTGAGTTTGTTTTACGTAAACGCGATCGACACGTTTATGACGTTCGGCGCACCGATTGGCCTGGCCTACTTGAAGCTCTTAGCCAATCAGAGAGCCAAACGCGGTAAACGTTTCGATCGTGTTAACGTATAAATAACTCGCACTCAGCACACTGCTTGTATAGGTCATAGCGTGATGTTATATAAACATAATCAGTCTTTTCATGTTCTCACTGCTGGGAATAAAGCCTCCTCTCTAAGAGAGAAAAAGGGGCCGTGATCTATGTGATCCCAGTGTAATGCGCCTAGCTGAGTTTGAACCCACGTCCTATAACTCGTAATTTGGGGCTGAGGATGATTTTAATTATGTTCTTTGGTAAAAACATATTTGTTTCGGTTCAATCAAACAGAGAGTTGCTAATAAAAATCAAATAAAAACATAAATTCGCGAGCTGCCATAGCACTGGCGATTTAAAAGATACACACACGCCCCCAAAACATTTTTATTTTAAACAGCCCCCGCTCTTTTCGAGTCCCCACCACCACATCCCATTACATTTTATAGCACACAGTTGTAAGACGAATAAGATCTTAGTTTTTCCATTACTTTTATTGCTTTTCAGCGTACCTTCCTAATCACTTGAGACTGTAATTAGAATCAGGGTTAACAGTAACAGTTTAAACTAGCGTCATTAACCGTTTAGTGAGTGGAAACTAAATTAGATTTAATAGTCAGGTGCGTCTTTTGTTTCGCTAGTTGAGTAATAAGGAGTTTACTTTGCTTTTTGTGTGAATTTAATGGAAGGTTTTTTTTATGTTATAGAGTACCTAGTTGTAGTTTCTACTTTTTTTTAAATCGGACGTCATCTTGATAATGACTTTTCCCGCTCAAGGGTAGAGCGAGCGGATGCGTCAGACTCTTACCGGCTAAAGCAATACCTGTGTCATTCAGTTATCTTTAGTTTTCTTCGAGTGGGCCCCTACGGTTTTGCTGACATATCTTAAAGTGGAATCGACAACTGCCTCGACCAATGGGTAGCTCAGGCCTCACCGTTCGGCCGTCCGGTAAGGACCACTAGAGTCGTCGACGGCGCATAGTATTTCCTGCGCGCCTCAAAAAGATGTCAGGAAAACCGTAGGGACCTAGCAGGGCAGAAAGCCTACTGGGCTCATGGGTTATGCGGAAGGCAATCCCGGGATTCTGGAGCGCAAGGCAAGAAAGGAATATAGGAGTGGTAATCAGTAAAAGTTTGACACGCTCTCTCGCTCCACCCTAGAGCAAGAGAAGTCATTAAACGATTTTTCACCTAAAAATAGGTGTGAACACATTGGCTTGTTATGTCACTAGCAGCCAGGGTCAACACGTGTGCTCCCGTGAAAGGCTCACACGTTACTGTCAACACGCACTCTCCGTGCACCAGAGACAACTACACAAACACTATAACAATAAAAATCTTTGACACAATATCTCAACCATTCACGAAAAAAAAACAACCCGACGACATACAAACGTTATTTCATAACAAACGTAGACAACCAGGTGCAACCACAGAATATTTACTCGCACAACATGCCAGCAGTCACCAGATGTATTGCTTGTATGAATTCAAATATACCTGCAAGACTTGCTATCATATTTTGACGTCAAGTAACTGCGCCCGTATTCTGGAGGGAGGCGTAAACGTCGGCCATGCTGGAGTTATGGCCTTGAGCCCGTGCATACAGTGGGAGGTGATGGCTGTAGTGGTTTTGTATCTGTGGAACTGGGGTTTTGTAATTTTGACAGTGACGGTTGTTGTTTAGGTTATTTAGATTTTATTTATTTGTTTTATCATTTACGTAGATACACATATTTACACACATTCATATACACATATTCAATTTATTTATTACAAATGCATGCATACATTGTATATCTTCGAAGTTCATCATCAGATCAACACAATATTTATATGGGACCAATTCGAAAGTATAATCTTTCAATCAAAATAAAAAATATCAAAATTGGTCCATAATTAACCTAGATATCGGCATACATATGAAAACGACAGTTCTACTATAGTTTTTTGAAGAGTTTTGTTCTATATCTTCGAAGTTCATCATCAGATCAACACAATATTTATATGGGACCAATTCGAAAGTATAATCTTTCAATCAAAATAAAAAATATCAAAATTGGTCCATAATTAACCTAGATATCGGCATACATATGAAAACGACAGTTCTACTATAGTTTTTTGAAGAGTTTTGTTCTATATCTTCGAAGTTCATCATCAGATCAAAACGATATTTTTGTGGGACCAATTCAATTGAATAATATAATAAAACATTATTTTTTTTGTTTTATTATATCTAATTATAATAAAACAAAAAAAAAATCGAAATAGGTCGACAACTGACCGAGTTATTGGTGAACATACATAAAAAAAATACATACAGCCGAACATAGAACCTCCTTCTTTTCGAAGTCGGTTAAAAATAGTTAACATTTCACTACCTAGAGGTTGTCTATTATGTAGGTGTTTGTGTATTATTGATATTTTCAGAAATGATTTCAAATGAAATACATCACGATCAAGATACAGGGCCAATGCTTGCTAGAGCCACAACTTTTTTTTATATTTTACTGTACTGAACAAAACAGGTGAGTTCTAGTTAGTAAAAATCTGACATGCCATCTCGCTCTACCCTAGAGAGGCAGGTCATTTGATGATTTTCCACCTCAAAAAGTCAATTTTGTTTTTTGTAGTTCCGATCTAGAAATAAAGTCTCCTGGTATTTTTTTTAATCGTCAATGACCTCTATAATGGCCAACACTAAATCAACAGAAATTGTACAAAAATATCTTTATTTTTTCTGTCTGACAACAAAATATACTTCACCACAAAACAAGCTAAATATATGACTCCATATTTTATTAAGACATACGGCATTTCTGATTTCCTTTTTTTCAGCAACGTAATTTATCTAAAAGCCGTAAAACTAGACGGTTGCAGGCAGACACGTCCGTCTCCGTATAAGTACCCTGGCGAAATGCCAAGGGTGAGCGAATGGCCTTCAGGTCATTGTCGTAAGTACCCATCAATCTATAAACAGAAATCTACCTTAGTACCTCCCAATAACGCTCAATTTCTTTTGACACGATGTTACTTTTAAAACCGTTTAGAATCACCTAAAGTCACCTCAGGCTATCGTCACATCTGGATTGAAATAAGGGTTCGGGATTAGACTTTATTGAAAGGTAAATAAGGTCCAGATTAGATTGTTTTCTACCTGAAATTGCATCAAGCTGGTAGTCTGCTGTGTTCCCATTTTTGCCGTTATTATACGTAGATGGCGTTTGCATCAATTTTAGCGCTCTTTTACCCCATTGCGGTATTTTACTTTGTTATAAACAGTGATTTTTGTTGGGGTCGAAGTCATTTTCCTTTTGTTTATGCTAACAGTTCTGAGTGCTGGGCTATTTTGTAGACAAACCATGGCGTAAATATTGTTTATTTAGTCAATGTAAACAGGACTATGAATATTCCGCAGAAATATATATTAATATTATTAAATTCTGTAGTAGATAGTTTTTTTCTATTTATTGCGAACTAGCAAGTAGCCCGGTTTCTCTTTTATAATATACACGTGTTATACATTTAAACCTTTATTAAAAATTACTTTATCTATTGATGAAAACCGCATAAAAACCCGGTCCGTAGTTTTTGAGTTAAATGTTAACAGACAAATAGACGCTGTATGGACTTATTTTGTAATAGATTTTTTTTTAAATTGTATGTAACGAGTATATTATGTAGGTGCGCCAAAGTAACAGGACTATCGTATCCTTTGGCATAGACAACACTATAATTACATGCATCCTCATTAAAATTAGAACACATCACGTATTAAGAGCCCTTTACCAAACACAGAGAAAAAAAAAAAAACAGCACACGACCATAACCAGCCAGTCTCTAATATTAAAAAAAAAACTTTACCACAGTAATGACTTTACAAGACTTTCTCGGCACACACAACTAGTTCGCGTTTAAAAACTCACCCAGGATAGTTAAAAGTCTAGTAATTTCGCACCAAGCAACCATGCCTTTGAGCACAAACTCTTTGTGAGGCTAGCGGTAATTAGAACGAGGGTACCAAAGACTTTGGTTGGGAAAGGTCTTTTCTTAAAACCGGACACCCTTGATTTGCACCCTTTATGTCGTATTGTTTGGGGTCAACGGACGGGACCTATACTTGGATGGAAGTCAGCCGTTCTAAATTTTGTGATTTGATTTCGTGCAATATTGGCTTTTGTTTTTATAAAGCGTGAGAGTGTAAGGGGGTGAAGAAAAACAGGACGCTGTATTATTTAAATGTATAAAGAATTTCAATGAAGTTTAACATACAACATATAACCTAATAAACATATCGATATGTTCAGAATCGACTAGTGAATCGATTTCAGCTATTTTAAAAATGGGTAAATTTTTCAATTAGTAAGTAAGTGAATTTAAATGAAATGTCAGCGCTTTTTTTTATTGTGACTTAAATAGATTGGTGTGTTTAAGAGTATACTTTATTCCAGTTCCTGGTCCTTGAGTCGTATTCCTCAATATTGAGGGTAGTGACCTCCCTTCTTCATCACTTTCTCTTTTATGATGTTCCTCCATTCCTGTCTTTGGCGGTGTTAAGGGGCCCTATAAACCGTGGAGTCAAAAGCGGTGCGGATCTGATTAGACCTACGTATTGGACTGCGTCGACGAGGCCTTTTCCCATATATTTTACCGATCACAATGAGCCTTTCGAGGTTGCCACCGTCTTTCCTTGCAATGTGACCGAAGTATTGCAGAATCTTGCGAAGACACTAGGATGATTCCAGTTCCATGTTAATTTTTAAACTGCTGTATATTCCTTTTTGGAGGTGTGCTATCGTCAAATAACTTCTCTTAGGTCCACCCAGAGAATTTTGCTCCAGGAAGAGACAGTGTCAGACTTCTACTGACAAAAATACACCTGTGTTCCTCCAGTTGAGCTGCACTCCAGGGCCAAGACAACTTTCGAAAAACCCCGAAGTCCTAGCAGGCATCGGCCCTTGCGAACCCCGTCAATTAGACTGCTGTGATTACTTGAATAAATTGTCATCAAAATGACAGTCATTTACACTTAATGGATAGTTACAGGCTCTTTAATTTTGCACTCGTTTTTTTCCGTAAACTGGAGATGAGAAATATCCGTGAAAATTAGATTAATAATGATAATATTTTATTGGTCTATTGAAGTACGAGGGGCCGAAACCAACTCGCAGAGCCCTCTTAGATATTTTTTGTGGAACGTGATACCAATCGACGATTATCCCTGTATGCGCTATGCTAGTGCAGCCGAAAGTAACTCACGGTTTGTGATATACACATGAAAATAATAGTTTATTGGTTCATTATTACGAAATGTAATACGAGTACTCTTACAGTAACTGGTTACACAGTAGTTTGATTCCAGATTTACTTGATAATAGCGAACCTTTGAAAACGAAAAGTTTGAGAGTAACACAGATTTCATGACCCACATAATAAAATACATTCCGAAGTGAATTTTATATCAGAAAGCCGTTACATTCAAGTCCCTACCTGCAATAACGCTGACTTCATGAATTCCACATGTAATGACGTCACACAAGCTCTCCTGAACTGCAAACGACTTTTCAATATTAAAATGTTTTACCTTCAAACAGTTTACCGGCCCTCATTGAATCTAAATTGTTATTATAGGTTAATGGAAACAATCTAAAACTCTCCTGTCCTAACCAAATATGTTGAGGGAGCTTATGTAAAAACATTGTGTTGGGACACCTGCATGGTCATCATACACCGGTATACTGGAAAATCGGGCTTATTTCGTTCAGACCATTCCACTTTATTGATATAGAATATTGGAAACACAGCGGCATCAGCGACACATTTGAATTCAAAATGTTTTCTGTTACAAGATGTTTGGTGAATAAATTTGAACTCTATTGCTTTTGTGTTGGGTTTAAATTCATGTGGGGTGTTTGGTTTGGAGGGCGAGAGAACAGACGTCGATTTGTGAGGTTGGTCTGGTAGTTGGAGCTGTGCCAAGGGGCAGACTGGTGCACTGTGGGCCCGGCCGGGGCTTCGCCCGCAACGTTTTATCTATTCAAAATTGAAAGCGTTGATAATAAAATTGTCTGGACACGTTTACAACGCCTGCAGACCGTAACTACATAACGCTAATTGTTTTTCTAACTGTTTAGTTTGTTTCTCTTTGTTGGCCGCTAATAAAGAAAATGTTGAATGGATTTGTTGCCTGATAGAACTGAGTTTGTGCTTGTTTTTGAACTTTGTTGGCAAGCAAAGTTACGAGTAGTATTTAATGCTATTAGCTTTGTAACTACAACGGCAAACTCGAAACTAAAAGATTCAAATTAAGTGCTTTTTTGCGTGAGGGATTATTAAATCCCTTCTCCTACTCCGGATGGAGCGAGCAAGAATCAGAATTTTACTGATTTAAACCTACTTGTGTTCCAATAGTAATACCTTGCGTTCAAAGCTTTTTTGAACAAAGTCCCAGTCCTGGCAAGAAGCTAATCATAAAAACAATTAAAATAAAAATACTCTGACAGTACAAACCATACTTCACAGGCAATCTGCTTAATCAATATCATGGACTAGAACGACCCTTTCTGCTGCACAGGGCAGAACAGAACTTCAAATCATAATTATTGAAGTGCATCCAAAAATCTATTTTTCTAAAATGATCTTTACACGTCCTTTTTCAAAGAGTAAATATGTTATCAGGCTGAATCTATCGCGGTAGAACACCCTGTAATTGAAACAAACTACAAAACTACGACCCAGACAGAAATGGCACATGAACAAAAAAAAAAAATCTAAGTGATGCCTACAGCTTTTTCCTATTACGAAGCGCCATACACAGACAGCTTTCATGAAAGTAGGGCCAAGTCCCGTTTGTAGCATAATCTAATCAGCTAAAAGGTTGTGTGAGAGTTCTGATTTATTCTGTAATCAATCCTGATATCAGTAAACGGATGTGGACGCTTTTTTACATTTATGAGTCTAATACGTCTGGCTGTGCTTATTGGGAACATTAAGCCGCGAAAGTAGTTCGTAACACATGATTTACCACCACAGACTTGGTAAGCAAAATTAGGGTTAATTTTATAAATTACTAGTGGTTCTTCACGGTCTTTAGTCGTCTGCTCCGCTTCGGTTGGTCGCAGCGTGATGTTATATAGCCGACTAGCTGTCGTCCTTGGTTTCATCCGCGTCTTTGGTTGTTACTCAGCTCCCGTGGGTCGTAGCGTGAGGGTATATATAAAGTGCCGCGATAAATGGGTTATCGAACACAAAAATATTTTTTCAATTTGTAAAGATAGTTTCTGTGATTAGCACGTTCAGACAAATAAACTCTTGAGCTTTATAATATTATATAAAAATATTAGTTTAAATGGGTATAGGTATATAGGGTAAATAGTGAACGATACTTAAACACATGATTGTAGTTACAATAACAAACAACTTTTACTATGGGACCAAACCAGAAATCGCTAAAAAAAAAACAGCCAAGTTCAGTACATTTGGACCAGTTAGGCGAACACAACCAGCCGATTTTTTTGCTGTTTGGTCCCATAGTAAAAATTGTTTGTTATCATGACTACAATCACGTGTCACTCGTTCACTAATTACCAGTCACCCTATATAATGCTGAATGAAAAGCTTGGGCTTCATGGTTTCAAGACCTTTTCTTAGGGGTGTTTAATCATAATTTCTTAGGGGTATTTCCCTCTACTGTGACTCAGGACTCCTCTCAATGCGAGTTGGAGGTTGTCACATGTCTTTGAGATTTTGGTTCTGGGATATACCGGATTCTTTACGAGTAAGTTTTCCCTCATCATATTGAGAGCAGTGGCGGTGAAATAATAAAATTACACAAAGTGCCTACCCGAATTGCAACCCACGAGCTACTAACTCGAAAGTCAGAGCCGTCACCACTGGGCCACCACTGCTGAAAATACTTGCCTACTTTCAAAATTGAGCAAGAATTCAAGATTAATTTTTAACAAAGAAAATCTTACTTTACTTGACTTTAATTAGAAATACGCAGCTAATTCTTTTAATCCAATTATCTGTACAAATTCAAGAATATTGTAAGATTAAATTCAATTTTAATCTTCTAGGTGCATTGCTTAATATTTTATTAAAGCGAGCAGTATTCCAGAGGTATGGTTATATTTCAATGACCCGCATTGCACCTTCGAGAATAACTGGGTCGACTTTGAATGTAAGAAATAATTTGGGTCTTACTCGTGTTTCAAAACTTGCTGGAACTTGCTGAAATATTAAACTTTTCTTCTAAACATTGTAAAGATATTTTTTGAAGGTACGAAGTAGATAGTGCTTTTGTGTAAGCTTTAGTTTGAATGGTTTTGGTTTGAATCATCGCTATGATCTTCATTTCAGCTAAAAGATGTCCACTGCTGGACATAGACCTCCCCCAAGTGTCGTCTCAACAACCGGTCTTATGGTCCATTCAATTCCAGTAGCCCTAACCAGGCCATCAGTCCACCTTGTGGGAGGTTTTCTAACGCTGTTTTTTTCCGGTACGCGGTCACCGCTCCAGAAACTTAGTCTCCACCGTAGGCGCAGGCTTGCGGACGGCGAGTAATCGGTAACTCGTCGTCTGACCGTCCGGTAACCGTCTGGACCAAGCCCAAGTCGTCGACGGCGCGTACTGTTCCACGCGCGCGTCAAGGAATTGTCAGCAAACCGTAGGTGCCTAGCAGGGTCGAAGCATACTGGGGCCAAGGGCCTGCTTCTGAAAGGAAGACTCGGCCCTGATATGAAAGGCAAAGAAAGAAACAGGAGTGGATTTTAGTCAGTAAAAGTTTGACACACCCTCCACCCAAGATGCGGAAGATGTCATTGGATGATTTTCCCACCTAAAAAAAAGAACCTTAGTCTCATTACTCGCAGAACTGGTTGATGACGGGTGCAATTGTTTAAGTACTAATACAAAAAAAAAAAGAACAAAGTAGAGTATTACACAGAGTAGAGTATTCTTTAGAATAAAAAAGTCTGCAAACCGTTAATAATATTACATAAATAGTTATTTTACATAATATGTACCCTCGGATACAAAGGATGTATGAAGGTAGGTATGCACCCCAAACATGTACTTACTAAACGTATTTCAAACTCACCACAAAGCAATCCATCTGACGCCCACATTGTTTGATATAAATACCACTTTAGAATACCAAAAAAAGGTTTAATATGAATGAGCTCATTACCACAGCCCACAAATTGCACCTCACATAATTTGTTGGAATGCACGTTTACCATTATTAATGCACCCCCAGGGACGAGGGTGCCCCCACTTATTACGTGTCCCGTATTTTAATTCGGACAAAACACGCACTGAAATTTAATTTCCGTAGTACAATTATTTTTGTGGTCACTCTATCGGTGGGCTGTCCAAGATATTGGATTTCATATTATGTATAGGACGAAAATTGGTGCTCTGCATACTTAATTTTTTTTGTTGTGAATAAATAAATTATAGGTCGCCGAACGAGGTTAAGCAATACTTACTAAGGTCAGTCTGTAGATGGGACCATTAATGACGTACCGAGACTTACCCGTGCCATGGGAAGCATGGGTATTTTAAAATCGTGCGGATTTCATCACGCAAGCATGCGTAACCTTCGCAAATGTCATTTTCATACAAGTATATACTTGTATGAAAATGACATTTTGCGGAAATATACACCTTAACACGGCGGTTATCTACTAAACCGCACTGATCCCGCGTGGTAGATTACGAACGGCTCCTAGAGACGAAGTCTGATTCCCAGCAGTGGGAACATTATAAGGCTGATGCCATGCTATACTATGCAGTTTATATAATAAACTGCAATATGCGTGCAATACGCACGCGGGCCCCTCTTTTTGCCTATTTTTAATTTTCTGCATGTGGATCAAATCCGCATGTGTGATGAAAGCCGTATGATATTAAAAACACCCTAGCCTATTAGTCGCGGCTGTCATTTGTTTTTTTTTTTTGCTTTGACAGTCATTACAGGGAGTCAGAAGCCTGAAATCTCATACTGATCTTGCCAAGGGATATCGTGATACCCAGTTACTGGGTTGTAGAGGTCAGAAGGGCAGTCGATCCATATAAAATACTGATCTTCCAGCTGCAGCTGCAGATTGAAAGTCGATCCCAATATTATGTAGTTGGGAACAAATATGTATATTATAGAGCTTTTAAAATAGTTTTTGTTTTTAAACGTTGCTTCATATCTCTTGTATTGTGGATGCGTTCACAAACAAGTAAACTCACATGCACGAAACATTTAGACCCGCAACAACTATCTGTAGCGATACAAATATTAGTTCACTGCGAATATTTGTACCGACAAAAAGTTACGTTACTGAAATATAAATATGAATAAATATACATACGTTGAGCTCCTTAGTAGTCCTGAGTTGAGCTACACGAACACTGACAAATGCTTGCACTGCTATGCTGACTGGACAAGTCCACCCAGAACTGTATCAAGGGCGGGATTTGTCATCAAGGGCGGGATTTGTCATCAAGGGCGGGATTTGTCATCAAGGGCGGGATTTGTCATTGGATGATTTTACCTACCATAAAAAAAAAACCAGAACTGTATGGCTCTAACTTCAAAAGACCATCTCAGACTCCAATCTGCATGGTTTTTAAATGTTTTGACCATTATATGTTTGCTACAAAGACTTTAAAAGAGAATTTGACCCCTGAGTTTGTTTCGGTGTTTCTTCTCAGAGTAGTCAGCTAGGAAACACCGGCCTCGTCTAGTTAAAATTAAATAAAAATGTTTTGTGTAAAAGTGTTTTTTAAAAACCTATTTAAAAAATGAATATCGAGAAAAACCTTGTGTTAAGCAACGCGAAATTAACCAAATAAATGGCCACCTAAAATTCAAACTTTCCTCAAAGCATAAATACAAAACTATTTAAAACCAACCCAAGCAACAAAATAAATATAATTTTAAAGCTACAATGTCAAGGGAAAACAATCAATGTGTATCGAATCAATTTGCCGTAGAGTCGGGTCTGGGCACTGGGCACTGTGCACCGAGCTCTGGGCAGCCCGGCCCGAGATAAACGGATTATGTCAGCCGCTGTCAGCCCAGATGGGTGACCCGCTGAGATTTAATAGATTAGGAATGGTAAGAGTTTGTTTTGTTGCAATGTTAAATGGTTATTACAATTTGTGTTATAAACAAATAAGATTACTGTCTTATTTCTTTAATATTTTATTATAATTAGCTTAATACGTGTTAGAATTTGATTGACGTTAATAGTCAGTTGTCAATGTAATTTAAATGACTCGTTGCCACTACCGAATGATTTTTTTCCTCGTTCTGATCAGCAAACTTGGCTAGTGATCGCCCAAATCCGACAAGTTTGGAAGGTGGAAGGTGGGTCTTTGACCAGCAGTGGGACATTGTGTAGTTGAAAATAATATTTGGCTTTAAAGTTTTACACTACCAAAATTGGTTTAGGCAATTTAACTCTCACTCACAATTATTTTATTTATTGCATAAAAAAATATGTTTATACCAATAATTGTAAAGAAATAAAGATTCCTATTTATTGTCTGTAACAAATAAACTCAAAAACTACTGGACCGATATTAAAAATCTAATAGGCATATTACACACAGGTGAAACCGCTGGTAAAAGTTATTGATTTAAAATTCCAGTTTTTTTTTAATAACTAATTAAATAATTAGCATCTCAAAATGTTCTTAAAAAACTTACAGTTTTATGTTTCAATATAACGGTTGCTAAATGGTAAAAATTTTATTTAAAACCACCAACGGATTTTCCTTCCATAAATAACGGATCGGTTGCTTGAATAAATTCACAACTACCCGCAAAGTATTTTAGAATATAAACAAAATTTTATTTGAAAACTTGATGTATGCTGAACGTTAGAAATTGCTCCACGTTGCATAAAATGCTGAAAAATGCATTGTATTATGTTAAATTCAGTCTGAGGTGTTAAGAAGAATAAACTGCGATCAGTTTAATGCCCAAAGATTTTGAAGAAGAATGGCTGTCAAGCTAGTTTAAACTAGAGTGCATTCTTTCAATCTCTGTAATTTAATTTACAAAATGGAAATACTAGAATGAAGGGGAGATGGGTTATTCTACAACAGTTGCCAGAGTATTTATCAAGATTTCCGTTTATAAAAGAATTGTTAGGAAGAAGTGTTGGGATTTTTAAGACGTCCGCCCCGTTTTCTTGGAAACTAAACGAGATATTGCTTTTGTTTATTTCTATCATTTAGCTCTGCTAAACTTGAGATGGTTTTGAAAATAGGATCTCAGTAAATTCTGAAATGTTCATTGGAAATTGAAAATAAAGTACCAGAGTATTGTTATGAAGAAAAAAATTAATGTTGTGAATTTTACGCTGTTTTACTATTAGTAGGCAGATGAGACTTGGCACGTTGAAGCAATATTCTTTAAAAAACAGTTAATAATCTTAACTGTTTTTAAAGCAGTTGTTTGTTTCAATCAAAATATTTGTTACAACCTAAAATTCAACCAAAGCACAATTAAATTTTGGAAAAAAATCAATCAATATATATTGTAAAATTCCTTGCTAAGTGTTTATGAAGCAAAAAAAAAACATTTACAAACTGACAGAGGGTGGGTTGGTACTTAGCAAGAAAAATTTTGCAATAGATATTGATTGATTTATTTTTTGGCTTCATTTATATAATTTCCAAGTATCTTGTTAATATAAACAGTACCTGAGAAAAAAAAAACTATTTAAATTGTATGCTTATATTAAAGCTTAAGAGCTAGGAACACAAATAGTAAAAAATAATAAATAAAATAATAATTACAAAAAGATTTGAATTCTTCTTCTTCCTATTATCATCCCATATTACTTGGGGTCGGTGCAACAAGTTTTTTTCTTCCTCTACGTCCTGTCACCCATCACACTATCACTAACTCCTTTTTCTTTCATATCATTCCTCACACAATCCATCCGTCTCTTCCTTTCCATCCATCTACGTGGAAACTCAGAATTATTTTAGTAACATGCGTTTCATCCCTCTTCTTCACATGACTATACCAAGACAAATAATCGGAAAGATTTGAATTATACACCATTAATAAAACCTTACAAAATAATAAAAAAAGACATAGTGTGGTGTGCATCCCAACAAAGCCCACATTTACTTTGAACCTCAAGAACTTTAAGAAGCATCACCACAGTCGTTTAATCCTACCCAAAGTAAAGTATGCACGGGACAAAAGAAAACAAAAACCTGCGAAATACATTACGGAGCTCGGTCTTAAGTTCAATTCCCGGGTAGGCCGCAATAATGCAACGCCCATTTGTCAGGATAAACACTGAGGAAAGAAAAACTGGCTTCGTTACCCGCAAATATTTTGGCAAACTTGTTTGTTTGAGAAAAGTGTTTTCTTCGGGAATTTAATTTACGTAGTGGTGGAGTGACGCTCGGTTGGGCTTTAGTGTTGCCAGCACTTATTAGTGGTCAAAATTTGGAATATAAAAAGGAGGTCTCTTGTTTCATTCAGATAAGTAGAACCATTGAATTTTAACATAACTAACCGAAGAGAACCTTTGTAATCTTCACTAAAGAGAAAAGATTTGTATTTTTGTTTTTAATTACATAATAAATTCAAGAACTAATGGATCGATTTTCGAAATTCTTTACTACTTTGCTACTTTATTACTGAGTAACATAGGCTATGACTTCTATTTTCAAGCGAGTGAAGCCGCTGGCAAAAGCTAGTTATAATTTTATAGAGATTTTTTTGTTTGACGTGCTAATCTTAGGAAGTAATGGTTTTAATTGGAAAATTCATTTAGTGATGGATACCCCATTTATCAAGGAATATTATAAGCTGTATAAAGTCACGCTGCTACCAAAAGGAGCAGAACAGTAACCAAAGATGTGGGTAAAGCTGCGAGGGACAGCTAGTTTGAGAATAATGTCGACGGACGCAAAGTTAAAGAAGTTACTGCAATTTAGCGATTTATTGGTGATTGTATTTTACAGATATCGCCTCATTTTTTACGCTTTTGACACAGTCAGTAAGATTCTGACACTACTTCCCGCTCCGCCCAAGGGCGAGATTTGTCATTGGATGATTTTAACTACCATAAAAAAAAAACGTGAAAAAAAAATTGCCGCAAATTTTGAAGTAAAATAATGTAATTACCGAAAAATTACAATATTACAGATGACCTTTTTACTTTGTACTCGTTGATGTGCCGGTTCACTTGTGCAATAACTTTCTGGTTAGTGATGATGCCGGTCCTTTAGTAGGTAGGTAGATTGATTACACTTTAGCATTAAGAGATCTACTCAATATTATACCAACGAATGTTGGCACATATGGTCGAAAAACTTTCTACACGACCACATAAGTACTACCTAATAGAGAAGAAATACATTTTTTTTTTTTGCCTCTGGACTCTTCAATAAACATCCGGCTTTTGTGATAAATCCGTAGAGTGTGGGAATTCACCACACTAAACCACTCCAGTGATCGCAATCAGTATGCGCGGCTGGTAATGGTGGTGCCAGGGCTACCACGTTTTTTTTATGTGGTAGGGGCCCCGATACCAAATATCACTCCGGAAAACCTGTTGAAAGACAAATAGACGTATATCTACCACATGAGATATAAGTTTAATGGTCTGGCTTTCTACGACTAATTCAAAACATTAGCTTAGAACGATAATGAAGCAAAGAATTGTAAATACAAAACTAAATATCATGAACCAGTTCTGAAAAGAAAGTTAATGAAAATACCAAACATTCATTCTCTAATGAAGTCATTTAAAGTTAGCATTTACTTCACAAAGCAATGCACAAATTATACCATAATATATGCATAACAGTGCCGGCGAAATTCACTTTTCGCTTTCATTGCACACCAGTCAAAATGGCGGCAGACTTTTCCCATTATTGCTGTAAAAGAACGAAGCCACGATTTTTTTAGAAAACTGACACGACCACTTGACTTAAATTACACGCTATAGTTCTAAAGTTGACCAAGCAGTGACGCTAAAATGCGAAAATTTTCGACTACTACTGAAATACGAAAATTATTTTCGAAGTCAGCATTCATTACGGTGTTGTTTCATAACGAATGAATATCAAATGTTAATACAGCCACTGTTGTAAAATACGGATTATTAATTAAGGAATAAATATTCTCATTAAAATTTTAATTCTTTAATTATATTAAAACAGTGAGCGCGACTCGTAGGAAATCCATGCGTAATCCGTTTACAGTCATAAGAATTTCGTACTTATCATTTAAGTGGTAAGCCTTTTAATGCATAATATCGTATCTCGACCATTCAAGCCAATAAAAGTTGAGATTACAATAAAATTCGAATATCCTCTCGATATTTTTGGATGGAGAGGAAATATATTCATTGTGTATGGGAAAGCGAGGATTATTTCCTTCTATGGGACGGGAAATATAGAATTACGATTTGATATATGTTGCCAAGCAACTGGGAAGTTTTTGCTTGATTAGATGTGAGGGGTGTGAACGGAAATCACGTTGATCAAGTCGCGTTGTAGATAAAACACGTGCCAATTAGGGAAGAAGGAAAAATGGTTAATTGTACCTCACAAACATAAGCTTAGATTACAATATACTATTACAAAATAATAATTAATTATAATAAAAAAACAATAAAACAGAAAAACAAAAAAATTATAAAAGATCTGTGTGAGACCAAGTCAACCTCAACATATACTATCTGGGGCTACGGGTTGACTCTGAGGCCATAGATTTACTTCTGAAAGTGAAATTCGTGGTCCAGGATCGCAATAGCAAACAAGGAACATACGTGGTTTCAGCCAGAAAAGTCTGACACGCCTTCCCACTGCACCCCAGAGAGAGAAAAGATAACGAATGATATCCCACCTTTAAAAAACGATATTATATACAAGCATTAACGTAGTGCTGGATTTTTTAATAATTTAGTCCCATAACTTTTGAAAGTATGTTGAAAAATCAAGGTGTCAAGTCCTTACTTCTAGAATTGTTAGATTGTACAATATAACACATTATAAATGTAAGGCATTTAGGCAAAAATACGTGTGTTATTTGCTTAACAATGGTGACCCAATTTCAAGCTATTTGTACATGTGAAAAGAGAACATTCTTTGTAAAAAAATTGTAAGAAAGAAAATTCATGAAATTTTAAGCTTACACGCTTACTTGGACACGCAAGACGTGTGACGAATTAATGGAACTAAATGGCCCTATTTTTAAACCCTAGGTTTTCGTCTACTATCCCATATAAATATCTTTCTTTTTCTTCTAATCTAAAATATTTGCTTTTTTGAACGTAAAACATTTTGATTTACGGCCGACAGGATTAATTGTAGCATTTGTGGCATTAAAAGCACCTACGATTTACTTAAATTGACTAGTAAATATATAAATATAATATAAATCTGTTTATCCAGTAATCAGTTTGACTGGCCTGTTGGTCTAGTAGTTAGTGACCCTGACTGCTATGCCGGAGGTCGTGGGTTCGATCCCCACCCAGGAGAAATGTTTGTGTGATGAGCACGATCATGTGTTCTGTGTCTGGGCGTAATTTATCTATAATATGTATGTGTTTAGAAATTTATGTTTACCAGTTGTCTAGTACCCATAACACAAGCTTCACTTAGCTTGGGACTAGACGGCGTTGTGTGTGATTGTTGTGAAATATATAATCCAAGCAACTAGTACCTTTATTTTTTTTGGGGGAGGTGGCGCGAGAGGTGGTGTCAAATTGATTGGCCTTTGTTTTCCTTTAGCAACCCAGTTGTACCCAAGATTAATTTTTTATACATTTCTTTTAATCCATACATTCAGGATTAAAAGAAATGTATAAAAAATAAATATAACAAATGCCTTATTGAAAACAAAGTAGTTATTAATTGTGATTTCAGGATTACATTTTACGAAAAAATAATAATGTTAAAGTTTATATTTTTATGCAATCTTACGAGTATAAAAAAGGGATGCTTTCTATAAAAATCAGAGATCGGTTAATCTTTGTTTAAGCCTTTGAGCTTTTGAGAAATCAAGTAGGTGTTTGAAAGAAGGATTTTCTTCATTTTTCCATTCCTAAGCGTAATAATATCTATGGTTTGTCCTACTGACCCCTTTATGTACAGTAGACGTATTAATACCATTGAACTGACTAGAAGAGAATGTCCACAAAGATGACCCATGGTCCTAGGTTGTCCTGGAAAGAGGTGGCGAGTCGATCTAGACACCTAACGCAAAGGCTGGTTCGAATTGGTTCGAGAAATGATTACCTGCAACAAGTATAGGCTGAATAATAAAAAAAAAATAACATTACCAAATGCGTGTCAATGGCAAGAAAGACGAAAATTATGCTAAGTTTATTAGGATACTTGGGAGTATGTTCATTATGATACTTAAGCCATGGTAGACCATGTCTTGGAATATAGCATGAGATACTTTCTATCAGGGAAGTATTTTCCTTTTGAATAATTTCGACTCGATTAAGCCTTTTGCAACGCATGTGTGTAATACACGCTATAGTTCTAAAGTTGACCTAGCGGTGACGCTAAAATGCGACCTCTTTTGAAATGCGAAAATTTTCGACTACTTTTGAATTCCGAATATTATTTTTGTCGCAGATTGCATTCATTACGCAATTGTTTTATTAACATGGAACGAATATTTGTTACTTCTTCACGCGCGAACGGCTAAACGAATTTGGAAAATATTAAGCGCACGAGTAGACCAAGTCCTCGAATAGCATAGAATACTTTTTATCTCGGAAGTATGTATCTCTGAGACAATTTTTTAGTTTCACGTGAGCGACGCCACTAGCAGCATCTACTAAGGTATAAAAATAAATATGGCTACTTATAGGGTATGATAATTAGACAGACACTTTTTCCCTATTTATTTATTTATAATAATAAGTACACTAACAGCACTTTCACTTACAATTCAAATAAACTTAGGGCGTCTACGAATTAGCCGCAAAGTGCCTTTTATATTTCATATAAATAAAAAATGGCAGCACTTTGCGTCGTCTGCCGTCTCGTGGCACTTTGCAGCTAATTTGTAAGTGCCTTTTTTATCTAAAATCGGCATTTCAGAAACCATGAAAATAACAGATAAATAAAAAATAAATCATTAATTTGGACCAACAATGTTGTAAATTTCATAAACCCACCAAACTGCGTAACAGTTTGTCGGAGGGATTTGCGCTTGTTTGTGACAATTGGTTCAAATGCAATGGAGGTATAAAATAAATAAAAAATAAATAAAAAATAGTGGGTATTTTCACATCTAGCGGCCACTGCTTTAAGAAGAACCGTTTTCAGTTTATTTTTCAGTGTTCACTTACACATTTTATGATTCTTTCTTAGCCAATCGTAACTATTGAAAAGTGTAATGATCAAATACTTGTTGGTTCTTTTGCCATAGTAATTTTTAACCTGTGGTCGCATGAGTTTACGTTACAGACCTGTAAATGTAAAAAAAGTGTGTCCAATAAAGGTAGAAAGAACTACATTTAGCGCACACGGGCCACGAACGCCGATCTGGGCGCGTCGGTCTCCATACATTTTATATGGCAACTAGACTTGTAGAGCTACATTAGACCCAGGCTACACGATGCGACTCTCCGTACAAATCAAGCGTGGTCCGCGTGTGCGTCGGTCTAATGTAATTGCCGCATACATTGCCTGCTAGCTGCAGGCAGGCAGGGTCGAAGCCTGCTGGGGTCATGGGTCAGCTTCAGGAAGGAATACCCGGCCCCGGCACGATAAGCTACGAAGGAACGGGGTAGGTTTTTAGTCAGTAAGAGTCTGACACTACTTCCCGCTCCGCCCAAGGGCAGGATTTGTCATTGGATGATTTTACCTATCATAAAAAAAAAAAACAAAAAAATTGCCGCATACATTCAGAACACAACAAAGGCAAAACCAATCGAACTATATAGACGTACGCGTAGGTTCGTCTTTGTGACGTCCACCTAACGACTTTCTTCATCAACAAAGCCACATATCCGTCTGAATTACAGTAACGTAGTCACATATGTCTTGGTCCTCGGATTTGCCCGTTAATTGTGTTTGTTTTCCTTATTTACTTCACCTGTATTTATGTTTGTAATCATTTTGTCTACAGAGTGCTTTGTAGTGTTGGTCATTATTACATTTACTAGGTGTTTAGATTTTGTATTCGTGCCTAGATTTTTATTGATATGTTTTCTGACAAAGAATTTACCTTAACCACAGAGGTTTCACTGAAACCAAACCCAAATTCTGGGTTAAATTCGCTATGGCGCATCAAACATTTGTTATTTTGGTTTTGTGTACAAAAAACTGTGTTTAGGTATAGATGATTTTCGAATTAAATTGTGTTTAAGTTATTTCATTGCCACGGTTTTTTTTTATGTTGTATAAACTAGCACTTGACTGCAATCCTACCTGATGGTAAGCAGTGATGCAATCGTCGATGGTAAAGCGCACTAGTTTATTAAGAGCCTATTCACTCTAGCCTTGAAGACGCCTAAATTATAATTGGCCGGGAAAACCGCAGCAGGCAAATTGTTCCAGTCCCTCGATGTATGCGGTATAAACGACGAGGCAAAACGCTTAGTCCGGACCGTGGAAGTTTCAACAACGTAAGGGTGGATATTCGCCGTACGCCGGGTTGTTCGATGGTAGAAAGGAGATGGCGGTATCAAGTCATGCAATTTCAAACGGTTCTCAAAAGGAGAAACAAAACATCATGACGAAACCAACATGCCCTGGAACTAAAAACTTGAAGACATGTAACATCTATCAAACCGCACTGGGCCTGTGTGGTGGATTACAGCTCATTCGTCCTAGCAGTATGAATATTTAAGGGCTGGTTATGCTTATGATTATAATAGTAATAAGTAGTATAGATAATAATAACACTATTTTCCTATTTTGTATTTTAAAAAAAAATATTCTACTGAACGGAATAATAATTTTCTACAACTTTCACACAAAGCCACGAATTATTAAACTAAGCAGAGCTTGTGCTGTGAGTACTAGACAACTGATAAACATACTTATATATTTTCAACACACAAACATTTTTCTTGATTGGGAATCGAACCCACGACCTCCAGCACAGCAATCAGAGCCACGAACCACTAGACCAAAAGGCCAGACAGATATTATCTAACCTTCTCACACAATAATATCACAAACACACCACACAACCTCTACAGAACATGTCACAATTCTAAACGAATTTCTACAAAATAACACACGTGCTATTTAGATGAATCCGTGATAATTATGTTTGTTACTGAGACTCGCATTATTTATTCAAATCGTGTCGGAGCCTCGCGCGTAAGAGATTTTAATGCCGCTAATTAATTTCATTAACTGCTTCGAGAACGTGCGTGATGATAGCTATCGCGTCACGTCACTTTGTCACGTCAATTTGTGGCTGTGATTACATATGACTTATTGGAGAATTAGAGGAGAGGTGAGGTTGTAAATAAACATAAAATGATTGTTTAAATTGTCTAGACTGTAGCACGATTTTGAGAGCAGTAGTAGCCTAGTGGTAATGGCTCGGATTTGTGAATTGTACCTCGTATGTTGAATCCTGGCCAAGCGATTTACAAAAAATAATCTAAATTTAATATTCCCAGACTAGCAAAAAATAATCAATGCCTTTCTAATGACACATCATCATAGTACAGTGAAGCTCATACTTCTTCCTGACCTTTCAATTTACCTTATGTAATTTATTTCATATATATAAAAAATTTGGCATACCGATAGAATATGTCCTGGAACAGCAGCACATAGAATACTTTTATCTCTTTTTTGGGATATTGTTTTACTTCCACGCGTATAAAATCGCTGGCAGGAGCTAGTAAAACACACATCAGTCTCCAATTTCAACACTATCAAAACTATTTTTGAAATAAAACATTTAATATGAACAAAAACTACAAATCCATCAATAACGAGTCCCATTAAATATATCTATTATTCCGTAACATACACGTTCGAATTTTCATCGAAAACACCCTATCCAATACCGAATTCGATTTTCGTACAAATTAAACGATTGGTTTACCAGAAAACAGGTTTACATTGATAGGAAGGCGCAGGCCGTTGTGTGAGAGCCTTTATAACCCAATTCCTATACTAATTCGGTGAGCCCGATGACCCAATTCGGGCACTACACGTGAAAAGCTACCTATATGTTCTTGGAAATGTATCATAACGTTTGCTTTTTATCTTTTTCAGGTAATATATTTTGTCTGCTATGCTGTTAAGGATTATGTAGAGAATAATGACGTCTTTAATCGTGAGTTTTCTTTACATTTTCACACTATTCTTTGACTTAGGTTTTACCATAACTATTTATAAGGAGATCGCATGGTTAACTTTCAAGGAATCGTGCTTTAGATTAGGATTTGAAGTGTTTTTTTTTATTTTTTTATTACAAATATAATTTTCGTTTTCTTCTCAAGGAACCCTTGTAATTGATACCCATATCAAAAGAGTGCATAAAAAATAACTAATCCGCCATATTGAGGAATCCGCCATATTGAATTTGCAATGACGTCACTTAACTAACCATACATTGTCATTTAGACTGAACAAGCCTGCAAAAATCAGCTCTATTGGTTAGAGGTAACTATACTCCATTCGAAATAAGATTTTTACTGCCCGTTCAACCGATTATGACTTTTATTGCGTTGCTGGCATGACAAATGGCAACTGCAGTGAATAGTTGGTATTGTAACCACTTATTGCTTTTATTGCCACCCGTATGCCTACGGAATAGGAGTCAAAATCGGATGAAGAGATAACAAAAAAGATTTAAAATATTTAAAATGGCGTATAACTGTTTTATAACTCATATTTACAAGATTTGACCTAAATAAGCATACAAGCTTTGAAAGTTAAAAACAAAAGTTTGTACAAAAGCACCTGCAACCACATATACTATGTAAAGAGGCTCTGATAGGAGCTCCACTTCATCCCCAAGAAACAAAAACGACCCGACTCCATCATCAAAGCTCGTAATCCTCCGTCAAAGAATAAATTAAACTCAGAGGCGACAAACCGGTCAAATGGATAACACTGCCAAAGGGCGATCACTGACGAGGCAAATTTAATGAAATGGAAAACTGAATAAAAGAAAAAAAGATCAGGGAAGACTCCTTGACCCGCGATGAGGGAAAATTACTTAAGTTATTTTTCTTTAATTATTATAGACTTGAGTATTGAGTATCGCCAATTACAGTCTGGTCTTTAATTACGTTGAATGGAAATGGGTAGCAATTAGAAATTTCGTCGGTATTAATGTAGAGGTAGCTGTTTTGTAAATGGTTGGTTGATGGGCGTTTGTTAACTGTGTACTTAGCTTTTAAGTTTGAGTTATCCATTGTGTTTTAGCAATGAAATGTTTGTTTGAACATATTCTCTTTTGTAAGTATTCTTTGGCTATTTCAATACATCAGCTTTTTCTCTGAAAACTTTTTTTTTCTGTTGTAGTCACATTTATTTCACAACATAAGAACTAAACACAAAAATACTGCTTTGTTGTATCAGAGTTCTTTGCGCGATTGCGACATTATACAATATTACGGTTGGCACTGAAAATCAGCGATAGGGCTCTGTCTTGCACATGAGCTCGAGCATTTTGCTGAGCGCTTGCCGTTTTACACGAATGTGATGCATATCTTACTTTTTATTATTCGTTAATGTTATTGGTTTTATTTTTAAGGTATGCGCCATGTTTGTCGTAAATAAATTCTTTTTATTTATTTTTATTTAGACCAAAATCAACTATTAGGCTGTTGCCTGGGCCAGACCTTACACCCGTCTGGTTGGAGGATCCTTCCTTGTCAAAGATTGGCGGGACACTCTGTTTCGTGAACCTCTAAAATTTTAACTGTGTAAATAGCAAATGTATTACAAATTTATTCTTTTTGCCTAGATATACCTACACTGTTAAATTTTGATCAACTGACGTATACTTAAAGAAATTAATTTCGTACATACGTATATTAATCCGATTTTAAAAAAATAGTACCTACTTTATTTTTTAATTTAATCTTTACAAATCGATAGTGTTTTATGTACCGGATCGATCCTCCACGGCATTAAAACGATCATAATTTAACAGTGTATATATAAATATATCAGGGTCTACGTCTGTTTGTCTTTTCGCACTAAACTCAAAAACTTCTGAACGGATTTTCATGCGTCTTTTATTAATATACAGAGTGATTCATGGAAGACTTTGATGTATATATCATGCATATTATTAGTAGAGAAAAGCAGAGGATTTCAAACATTTCTAACACCGCTATAGACCTATAGCTATGTGAAAATAATGTATTTTTCTTAGACAACTTTAAAAACCTTTGTCAAACAAACTCAACGCCAGATAAGACCAGAAAAATCTCACTGAAACAACTAACCGACAGTCAAGTATCAAAACGCATGCTTCTCCACAGTCTTAGGTGCAAAACTTATTGCGTAACGCCTTATCACAGCTGCCTACGCCCTTATCTTGACAAATGTGCTTGGTATTACACTCAGCCGCTACAAACAACAATAAGACATTTGTTTAGACAATACGTTACAGTTTTATTTGTGTCCTGGCACTAGATTTCCCTCTGGTGACGGTTGGAGATTTAGGGCTGGATAAGAAATAGGATATAGGTAGGTTTGGTGGGTTCCACAGGTATTCCTTATGCCTCTAGTAAGATATATATTACCGTAGATGTATCTGCGAGATTGTATAGAAGAGTTGCACGACCTAAAATATTTGATGTTGGCAGATTATATGATCAAATTAAAGCCGAAACCAATGGCTTAACGTGTGTAATTATAGTGAATGGGTACCCAATCTAGGGTTAGACCTTAGCAACCGTAACTTATTATGGAAGTGAGACGCGCATCTGTTACAATTATTTAGTTACAACTAACAAAAATATCTACAGATTGGAAATAATCTCCATGGAGTCTATTTAGAGGGTATGCGGAACAGAGCGTTCTAGGCGGGACGGGAGATAGTGTCAGACTTTTATTGACTAAAAACCCACTTCTGTTCCTTCATTACTTTTCATACCGGGGTGGAGTCTTCCTTTCAGAAACCGACCCTGGAACCAGTTTACTGACAACTCCTTGAGGCGCGTGTGGAACGATACGTGCCATCGACTACTTGGGCTCAGTCCGGACGGTTACCGGACGGTCGGACGGCGAGCTACCCATAGCTCTCCGTCCGCAAGCCCGCACCTATGGTGGCTAGAAAACGGGATCGGAATCCCGGCAGCGGCGGCTGGGGAAATCTCACACACCTGCGTTGAAAAGGGAGGATCCTCAAACCAGACGGAAGTTTTGTCTGTTCTGGGCAACTGGCCGATAGATTGTTCTGTTGTATATGTACGTCCACTTCGCGCGGAGACCTCTTCGTAGTATAGTTTTTATGTCCCTACATCCCTAAAACATTGTTTTATCAAGAAACTTTTTGCTACCAATTATTCTAAAAAAAATAAGACCGGAAGACGCAGTGTTGGAAGGCCTCCTACAAGGTGGACCGATGATCTGGCAAGAGTTGCGGGAATACGATGGATGCGAGATGCACAGGACCGTTCATTGTGGCGACACTAGGAGACCTATCTCCAACAGTGGACGTCTTTTGGCTCATATGATGATCCAAAAAAAATAACAAAGGACAAACATAAATTTCTGACATTTCTCATTTCTACTGTAGAGGATATACAAAATACGATCACAATATTATGCCTACAGGGCCTCTCTGTTATAGGCACAATCATTTTGATAGACGTTGTACTGTTTTCGTCAGTCACGCACGCATATTGCGTTTTTTGTTGCTCCGGGTAAATGGAAAGTCGGATCGGATCGACCTTGGTTATGATGGAAACTAAATCTTGGTTTGTTGTTGACGGGGTAAGACGTGTAAACGATTTTGTTGATTTTATCAGTGTATTTTTCAGGGATTATACGGCATTATAGCCTGTTGTTTTGATGGTAACAAGAGCTGTGACAGCAGAGTGTTGATTTTTTTTTTATGGTGTAAAATTATTACGTGATTTCTTCTGCTCTGGGTAGAGGTGGTAACACCAAAGTCGTGGGTTTATACCCAGGTAGACCCGTTATCTATTTTTAAGTAATTTATTTTATCACCACTGCTCTCAAAGCGATAAAGGAACATTCTGTAAAAATCGGGATGCCCTAGAACCGAAAATTCGCAAATATGTGATATATATGTGATATGCATATTAAATGTCTGCGAATTTTCTACCCTTACTGGGCTCACGTGGTGTGTTATGGCTCATTCCCTCTCCTAAATAGGAGGCCTAAATCCTAGCAGTGGGAACATGATTAGGCTGATTATGCTTTATTTTCACATGCGAAAGAATTATTATTATCGGTTCCTCCCTATGAAACCATGAAACGATAAGGCTACTGACTTTAGTATATGGTTTAAATTTCAACTCAATACCTTCACGTGAGACAAATTGTCTTGACAGACAGACAGACGGACAAAGAAGTGATCCTATAAGGGTTCCATTTTTGCCTTTTGAGGTACGGAACTCTAAGAATCGTTAATATATTCTTATTGAGTGTTAATGTGATCTTTTCAAAAATACATAATCATCATCATCATCAACCTTTTTAATGTTCCCACTGCTGGGACTCAGGCCTCCTCTCTAGGAGAGGGAATGGGCCGTAATCCACCACGTGGGCCCAGTGCAGATTGGTGGATGTCACATGTCTTCGGATTTTTGGTTCTAGGACATGCCGGTTTCCTCACGATGTTTTCCTTCACCGTTTTGAGAGCAGTGGTGATAAATTAAATTACACAAAGTAATGCGCCTGGCTGGGTTTGAACCCGTAACCTACAATTCGTAAGTCGGGGCCGTTACCACTCGGCCACCACTGCTCAAAAAAAAAAAAAAAAACATAAAAACCGTATTAAATAGAGAAATATCGTACTGCTCTATCAGCAGCAATCAGCATCTCCCAATGACCACCTAATGAAGATTCCTTCTACTCGTATAATTGCTTAACGTCAAACGCATATTGACTTAACAGCATATTCATATTTATGCACAGATGATTGGATCGTCATTACTATGCATTTACATCTACACTATACAAACACATACATGCTATATGTATATAATTTATGGGTGGTAACGTTGCGTGTGTTGCCTGATAGCACAGAATTACTGTTGCCCATTGATTGATGCAGACAAATATCTTCGGATTAATTAGTGGTGCCGTGCTTAATATTGGCTAATTAACTGGGTAAATATAGTGTAGATGGAACGCAAATAGTGTGTGTAGTTAGCTAGAATTGTTTGAGCAATTACGCTGCATTGTAATGAAACAATGTGTTCATTTTTAAAACCGAGCGTGAAAAAAGAAGTGGCATGAATTTTGATAACTATTTGCGTGTGTACACACTAATAAAACATGTTTGTCATAGACAAAGGGTCGGTACATATCTGACGGAAAATGCGTCGCGTATTATCGGTCGCGTAACGCCAGAACAGACAAATATACACAGTTAAATTCAAAACATCCCGCGGAGGGTCGATTCGGTACATGACACACTATCTTATAATTTTGCAAAGAGAAAATTAAAAAATTAAAGTACTTTTTTTAACTCGAAGTGATTTGCGCGTGTACGAAATTAATTTCTTAGTGTAAACATTAGCTGAGCGAGGCCAATAAACTGTAGGTAGTTAAGCAACGACCGACAACTACCTACAAGGTCTTTGACTCATTTACTTAAAGAAATTAATTTCGTACATGCGTATATTAATTCGAGTTTTAGAAAAAAAGTACTTTATGTTTTTATTATATCTTTACAAATCGACACTGTTTCATGTACCGAATCGACCCTCCACGGGATTAAAACGACCAAATTTAACGGTGTTTAATAAAACACCGACCTTTCACACTCAACCGATGATGCGTTAATGCATCGAACGTAAAGTATAGTAAAACCTCTATACGCTCAACGCATTTTCCGTCATATGTACCGACCCAAACTCTTTTTCTTGCTTTCTTTCTCTAGTGCACCCTCATAGACTATACACGCAAGTATTTTGTTCGCTCTCTGCACGTACTAATAATATTTGTAACCGTAACAATTCTTATTATTGATTACTTTTTCCCAAGATACATATAGATTTTCTCATAGTTTAACCCAGATATTACTGAAGCTATTTTCTGATTATAATAATTTATTCATTTATTAAAACTTTATGTACAGTAGTGGTACATAGGCGGACTTAATACAACAAGGCATTCTCTACCAGTCAACCTTTGGGTAAAAAAAGAGAACACTATGGTTTGCACAATAAATAAATAACAAATATTTCAAATAGACTGTAGAATTAATTAAGTTCCTTACAATAATAATAATAATAATGTAAGGCGATATTTGTTTAAAAAACATTAAACATATATTATAAATTTGGCATTTGGATCCAATACTCTATTTGTGGCGTTATTAGCATGTGTAGTATTGTACTGGGTTTTTTTTTTCAAGTTATTTACTTTGTAAGTCATGTACAAATTACCTATAGAATAAAAAAATATTATTATTAAAAAAAAATCCTATCGCTGAAGATTCGTGTATTTTTATTTATTAAAAGATATTTTACAAATAAAAAATGTAATTGTGAAATCTTCGTTAAGACAATGATTGTACATGTATGTACAAAGGCATTTGGTTTCCCTCAGCAAACCTTTGCACGACATATAAAAAAAAAACTAAAATATTAATCATAATCGGTTTAGTACTTTCAAAGAAGAAAATATCCTACAAACAAAAACAAACAATTTTACCTCTTGTTGACTATAGTCAATAAACAAGCAAGATTAGATTATATTAGGTAGCTGCTGAGTTACAATTTTACTTACAAGCTCCCGACTGGGTAGGTGTTTTATCAAAGAAAAAAAATACTACCTTTCAGTGGCGTAGCTAGTCCCTCAGAAGCTCCGTATCAAGAGTCCCACAGGGGCCCCGTATGAAAAAAATGGTGATTTTTACAAATGCTTGGTTTACCTTACGAGACGGTTGTGGATAACATCTTGCGAATTTTTGGCAACGTCGGGGCCCTTGTAGCGCGGGGGCCCCGTATAATATAATTGATACCGCAGATACGGCAGTAGCTACGCCCCTGCTATCTTTATTATCTAAATTCAAGGCCAAAAATCTTTGAAAGATCTGAAGCAATACAGGAAAAAGCTTCTCCCAACAATAAGATTAAAAAAACACAAGGTCTCGATAACAATAGGTACTAACATTTTCCTAAGAATATAAAATCATTCTTATGGTTCCGTGATTCAATCGGCAATAAAGGAACCCTTATAGAACCACTTTGTTGTCCGTCTTTTTTTACCTCAAGACCATTTTCCTCTGGTATGTATGGAGTTATTAAGCTGAAATTAATTTCAAATACTCGAGCCTGCTACCCTGAAGTAGTAAAAATATCAAACTTCGAAATCAACGCAATCTAAAGATAAAGCCGTTAAATTTACAGTCCGTTGAGGTGCATATTTTGACATTTTCAAAAAAATACCCAAAGCTACAAGATACCTACTTTCAGTTGATATAGAATTTGGCAAAAAAGTTTGAAAACCTAAAATCTTTAGTAATATCACAAAATATTTACTTTTTTTTTGCGATTAGGAAACATCCTCGAGACTCGCTTCTGAAATCGAACTGTTTACATAGCCAAGTTTGCACAGAACCTTCGGTACGCGAGTCCAACTCACACTTGACCGGTTTTGTATATAAAGTAACTGAATACTCAATACAATTAGTTAACACGTGGAAGTGCCCCTCCTACGCAGGTGGCTACCTGAATATGAGGAAATTTCTCAGAAGAATCTCATCGGAGTAACACAAGAGTTTAGTGTTTTTCTAAGGGCTTGGCCAGGGTGAGTAAGCGCTGACTAGAGCGGTTAATAAGCCTGATAGGTGAACCAAATCAAGAGGTGTATACAGATTGTTGATATAACCGTTCCACATGACAAGAACCACACGAAAGCCGAGAAATATAAGTAAAACATCAATCAATCTTGATATAATTCGCTAGTTGGTCAATATGTGGGATGTAGACTCGGTGATCATTAAACCGATAGTCTTGTCAGCCAATGACTTAATAGACAGGATTTTCGACCTATATTTTGTGAGGCAACCATTATTTTGATTATTATATACTTTATTGTACACCATTACACATACAGAAGGAAACTTAAACAAGGAACTAACTAAGGGAAATTTTAGTATTGTTTGTCAAGTCGTTAAGCTCCTTAGTAGTCCTAAGTTGAGCTACTGGAATACTAACAAATGCTTGCACTGACTGGACTAGTCCACTCAGAACTGTGTGGTTATTTCTTCAAAAGACCATCTCAGACTCCAATCTGCATGGTTCTCATATGATTTGACCATTACATGTTTGCTGTATGGACTTTAAAAGAGACTTTGACCCCTGAGTTTGTTTGGGTGTTTCTTCTCAGGGCAGTCAGCTAGGAAACACCGGCCTCATCTAGATTAAAATAACGTGTTTTTAAATACCTATTTACAAAAAAGAATCATTTATCATCTACATGATTTTCCGCTACCGCTTCAGCAACCGCGCAGGTTCCACACCCTGTACAGGGCTTTACTAATGACCCGGCACACTGTAACTGATACTAACCGTCTTTTATCACATTATGTATTAACTAATAGTACGGTTTTATCTTTCCTAGATAAAACATTTTCTGCGTAATCGAATTCATTATTTTTATTACGATTTAGTTTCAGTTTTCGTCCCAGAGATTAGTATTAAATAATATATATTTACAAAAACACAAAAAAAAAATACACTTTGGCGTATTATTACGCCTAAGTGTATTTTGTTTGAGTTTTTGTATTATCTGCACATTTTTGGTTAAGTATAAAAGTATTTATAGTTTAGTTTTTATTTAAGTATTTTATGAAATTTTTTCTATGTTTATTAATAAAAGTAAAATAATATATTATAAAAAACATTTCAGGATAGATTAGAAAATAAGCATGATAGAAAATTTCTTTCATCAAGAAATATACAATAGTAGTAAGAATATTATATAGAGGAGGCCTGTGTTCCAGCCGTGGGAACATTATAAGGCTGATGCTATGCTATGCTATGCTAGTATGCATATTAACTGTTAAAATCAAAATTGGTAGAAAATCAAATGAAATAGAACTACTTATTTAAAAAATTATATCTGTGTGTCTTGTAAAAAGCTTTTTTTCTATGGTGGCCGTATGAGAGTATGTGTGTGCCTTTGACATTATAGTTTATGTCAAATTTCTCTTTCTTTTAATCAGATTTCTAACTTTTTATCTTCGTAAACGATGACTTTCGAAAAAAATCTTGCCTTGGAATGTTCAAGAGACACGAACGTATCTGATGGACGCAGATAGGTTTTAGTCAGAAAAAGTCTAACACACTATCTTGCTCCGTCCTAGAGCGGGAGAAATCATTTCAAAATTTCATACCTCACAAAAAAAACCACATTCCAATTATGTAAATGTTTGAAGTACATTTACAATCTCCTGTAACAACATAATTAATACAAATATTAGAAATAATCCTCACTAGATACAAGTTCCGGGCAACAAAATTACACACACCTAACATAATTTAGAAATTCACGGTTAACTCGTTTTAGGACAAAATGTGTTGTTTTGTCCTTGGTCACGATTTACGAGGGTCGGGCCTGAAGGCTTTGTAAAAAGTGAATTCGAAAATTAATCTAAAAGTCCGAGCACAAGGTTGAATTTTGAATGTGTTTCAACCTGAAGTTATTGTCACATTTTATAACTTAGTTTCAGTTATAATGTTTGGTCAATACAGATACGGATATGAACGAATTATAAAGGTGCCCGTATTTTGAATAGAAAGGTTCTATTAATACCAGTTAGAAAATGGATTTTCCTTGTATACACCTACCCAATTTTGTTTCGTTTGTGGAGTTATTCTTAAAGTCTTTTTAAAATGAGATTACATAAGGAAACTGGAGCGGAATATAATTATTTGTACTACAAGAGTAAGATGAAAGAAAAGGGAGCTTGTGATAGCGTGACGGGTTATGGGACAGAATGGAAGAAAAAACGTATTTTTTATTTTCTATAAAATAGTGCTTGACTGCGATCCCACCTGATAGTAGGCAGTAATGTAATCGTTAATCGTGAGGCGCACTAGTTTATTAAGAGCCTATTCACTCTAACCTTGATGACATCTAAATTATAATCGGACGGGAAGACCGCAGCAGGTAAACTGTTCTAGTCCTTTTCGATGTACGCGGAACAAATGACGTAGCAAAACGCTTAGTTCGGACCATAGAAGTTTCAACAAAGTAAGGTGTTACGCCGTCTCCAAATAACACGGGACAAGGGCAGCAAAATGATGATGCAAATACTTCAAGATTATGTGATCTTTTTTCATTCTCAATATAACAAGTTTTCAAACAAAGTCAACCAACCTTATTTTATATGTCAAGGTTACCCAAAAAATCGAACTCTCTAAAAAGCGAAATGTTTTCAACGAAAAATAAATTGATCACTTCAATCAGTTGGAACATTGGGTAACTTGATGAATTACTACAGTCCCACGCGACTTCATTCACAAAAGAAAAATCGTCGCGAAACTTGAAAAATTCATGATTTATTTTTCTCACATCAATTCCTATGGGAATTTTGATACAAAAATCGGATTTGTTACCATTGTATTTTTTGATTACTTGATTAAGAACTTGAAAGTTTATTTTGTTAAAATATTTCTGAACAAAACTTTCGGCGATTGAAAAGTATACAATTTTTTTTAAATGATTCTACTTTTTGTAGAATTTTTAATAATATAATTAATAATAATAAGATAATTTTAAGAATATAGCAATGATGTACGTCGCTTATTTAGTCAAAAATCTATTTGTTTAAATTCTTTTTATGTTCAAAAGTATTAATAAAACTGTCTATAACCATTTTAAACGTAGATAGGTATTTTTTTATGGTAGGTAAAATCATCCAATGACATCTGCCGCCCTTGAACGGAGCGTGAGATAGTGTCAGACTCTTACTGACAAAAAACGGTTCCAGCGCCCTGGTATGAATTTTCACATTTTTTCAAGGCCCCAGAATAGGCTTCAACCCTGCTGGGTCCCTACAGTTTGCTGACAACTCCTTGAGGCGCGCGAGAACAGTGCATGCTGTCGACGACTTGGGTTCGGTCCGGACAGCTACCGGACGGACGGAGAGCAAGCTACCCATTGCTAGCCGTCCGTAAGCCCGCGCCTACGGTAAAGATACCGTTGAACACGAAAAGTCATTGTCGAGCAAAACTCAGATATACCCTTTTCAAAGAATTGCCCGCTTAGCATTTCGTGGTACTGTAACACAATTCTTCACACACCCAAGCAATATAGCGTTATTCCCTTTTAGGTATTTCTAAAAGTCTGAGAAGACAGACTACAAACTCCAGACATAAATAAACAACTGGAAGCCACAAGACCTTCGCCCTTAAGACCTAAGTGGGGAATTAAGTATCACTTTTGTCCAAATTATATATTTTTCACTCGTCGCCGCCCCGACAATGAGGGACTCTTAATGTTATAAATTACATAATTAAGACGTAAAATGGAAATAGAAGAGAATCTGAGTACCTCGCGGTAGTTCACGAAATATTTCCAGGGCTTCACTGTTTCTGGCTAAAATTTCCTTGAAAAGAAAAAAAGTTTAATTATTAATTTCGTTGTGTAGACTGTTGGTAGGGGATTTGATGGAATTTGAATAAATTAATTTGTATAAAAAGTCAGGTAGCGTAACGTTACATTATGGACATAATTATTTTAAGCTTGCTACTTGCAAATCCTACCACACTTTATTTTTTAGCTGGTAAATCATCCAATGATTTTTCTCGCTCTTGGCCGGAGCGGGAGGGCGTGTCAGAATTGCATTGACTAAAACCCACTTCTATGTTCCTTTTCTAGTGGTAAATAATTTCTCAAGCTTTCTTAGCCTAAATTATAAAACCTAGCTGCAGTTCATACAAATACCAGCCACCAGACTCAAGCGTAGCCCCAATATTTTATTTCTTTGCTGACTCCAACCCTGTTCAACCGTACCACCCTCTCTACTGAAACTCCCACAAATTACTGGAACATGCACAATCTAACCCTGTGGATGTCTGCAGAAAACACTTGGGCCACATATCACTTGAAAAGTGGCGGTATTCGCCGTATCGGCGGTATCTAGCACTGCTCGGCACTGGCCGTGCACCAGTTCTGTAGCAAGGCCGACTTTGAATAATTTCGGTGTAACCATGTCGCCGGTGCCAGGCAGGGACGACCACGGCTTGGCAGAGTCGCCCCTTGTAATAAATCTACATGTTGGGCCGAGATTGGCTGCAGACATGCTAGGGTTAATCTCGTATGTCACATGTTCAGGTTTATTATGTTAGCGAAATGGGGTTTTGCGAAAAAATCTGGCGGCGAAATTATATTTGGTTTTGACACGCGATGTGTTTTCATGTTCGTTTGTTTTTCGCCGTAAATCAACAAAGAAGGTTAGCGTCTTATTAGTCCTGTGGTGCTAAGATACATTGGATTGTCAACCTAATTAACCTATGCATTGGATTGTTAATTCAATGTATCCTATTTGGATGTTCGTCGTTGCGGCAGCGCTGCGTTTTCTTAGAGAATAGAACCACTGGATGTAGAAACGATTCACATTTTTAGCAGTGCAAACAGGTACAATCTTCCTGAATGCCAGTTGTGACCACTTTTACTTGTATTAAGCGCGGTGATAATCGCTTACAAATTAGACAGCGTGGATGGCGCAATGGTTGAGTGATTGGTTGCTGCTTTGCGTTTTTGGGCTGTGAGTCTTGTGTATGTGAGTTTACACGTTGCGAACCCTCTATACAGGAATCTTTCCTAGAGTAGGGTAATGTTTATTTTATTTAATAAAACAAATAATAAATGCTAAATTGGGCTACGGGAATATTTGATAGAATCAGCGCAGCTCCAGAAAGCAAAGAGTCCAGTTTTATGTCTTTATTTCTGTTTTTGAAATTAAAAATTTCAATAAATGTTTTTAGAGTTATTTCTTTCGCCTACCTTAGTCAGTAAAAACCTGAAACTCCACTTGGAAGCGGAGAAGTTTTTCCCTAGCCCTTACTGTGTGGTACAGTAAAGGCTAGGGAAAACACACAGTATTAATGTATCCGTCAGGTATGGCAATAAATTCAACAGATAAGTTAGTAGTAATTATAACAACAAAATTAACGTAATTACCACTAGTTTCTACGGTGGTGAAACTGTGCCGCTATGGTTCACTTGCTTGCATGTTTTGTAATATCTGAATTACTCGTACTTTGTAATAAGTTATACACACAATAAAGCAGATTTTAATTCGACAATTATGTGCATCAACTAACTTGCTAACCTTTCCCTCTCGGGTGTCGGGAGTCGCAGGGCGATTTTCGGCCACCTTAGGCGCGGTCTTGTGGATGACGGGTTAGTTGCGACATTCGGTAAGTACCAGGTCTATGTCGACAATGCATTGTTATCGACGCGTGCCTCAAAAAGATCTCTGCAAGATTTACATCAACTGCTGAACACAGGCCTCCCCAAGTGTCGACACAACGAACGCTCCTATCCGTCTCTCATTCATTGCATTCCCGCGACTCTCACCACGTCATCGTTTCACCTTATGTAGGTCTTCCAACGCCGCGTCTTCCAATGCATGGTCACCGCTCGCCTTTCGGCTCCATCCATTCTTCGAGCAATCCATTCCAAGCTTTATTTAATACACAAAATCAAATAAAAATCCTAAATTAATCCCAAAACCATTTTATCCGCATCATTTACGTATTGTAAGGGTCTTCGGTCATTAAAACGGTTGGGTATGCATGTAAGGGTGGGTGCACACGATGCCGAATCATGAATACAATTACACGGGCCGACCGTTCGACTCGGATTAAATTCTCTCGACCGATGAATCTCAAATTCCTGACCTTCGGGTGTATAGAGCCCAATTTAATGATAATGAACTGTTTCTGCTGGGTCTGGATTGCTTGTTGTAGTAATAACGGTATCAGAAGGGATTAATAATGACAATTAAGTGTCCTCATCAATTTAAAGTAATTTTGATCTGATTTCATTCACTTCTATAGGCAACTTAACGTTAAATTTGTATTAACTTAAAAAACTGGGCGTCGGACTCGCACACTGAGGAATCCGTTTAACTAATGTAAATAGTTTAATTCCCAAATCGAGCCTAAAAGGTTTTTTTGTGATGTAACTACAAAACAGTCTTAAGATTTATTCCTGCATTTGTGCTATAAGACCTAGCTTCATGCCAAATTTCAAGGTTCTAGGTTTACGAGAAGTACCATAGGAATTTGAATTCCCTTGAGAGTTTCTAAATGTACGTTTTTTGCGACATAAACGACCGTATCTTCTTTTGTCGTTAACTTAGAAGTTTGATTTTTTCACAACTCCAAGGGACTGCAGACCTGAATATATGGACTTAATTTCAACTCGACATCTTGACGCATTCTTGAGATACAGAGTTTTGACAGACAGATAGACGAACAACAAAGTTATCCTAAAACGGTTCCGTCTATTCCTTTTGAGATATCAAAAGGAATAAACGTAACGGTATGCTTACAACCAACCCCACTTGCAATGCTGTATGCACTGGTGAGTATAGCTCCAACGGAAGTTAGCCGCGAAATAGCCAGCCGTATTAAAAAAGCCAGGCAAGAACGAGATAGCCATCACCCCCTTTACATGCATCAACTCCCATAGCGCTTAAAGGGTCGTAAAAGTTTTTTAAGATTTACGAAATCCTCGGAGAACAGCGGCTCGGACCGTGGAGGACAGGATACCCCACTCCTCCTAACTTCATCCCTCCGGCCGATCATCTGCCACCGGGACACGAACTGCAGTAGCCAATCTGGAAATCTCTGAACCGACTGCGGGCTCAGGTAGGCTGCTGTAGAGATAATCTGGCTGAATGGGGTTTCATTGACCCATCAGAAATACAATGTCAGTGTGGAGCCCCTTCACAAGATATGCGTCACCTCTTATCCTGCACCTTCAATTACTTGTACAAGGCCAATGACATAGCTATCCAGCCCCAATAGCCAAGTTACAATCGTTTCGTTTAGCGTGAACGCTTGGAGTTTGCCACGCTCCCAATTTCTTTGTTCTGATCACGTGACTGAGCGTTGAGATGACGTCAGAACAAAGAAATTGGGGGCGTGGCCAACTCCAAGCGTCCACGCTAAACGAAACGATTGTAACTTGGCTAGGGGGGCAGGTGAATAAATATTGGTCGGACAAAATCTAAGTCATATCGACATGAATAGAAGGTCTTATCATAACAGTTCCCTTCAGTTCTTCCTCAAACTTTAATGATACCATTCCAGAAAATCAAGCCACCAATAAATATGATAAACGGTCCGTGCAGTTGAACCACAAATCAGAAAAAAAGTAAATGACTGTAAAACGTTTTTAACGATAGCAATCGGCTTCAAATGGGCAGCACTTTACCATCGGAGGCCACATTAGCCAAGTTATGCTTATTTATGGTGGCAGTCACCGCCAAGAGTTCACCAATGTAATGAATATTTGGCATGCTGGTTATTGGTGATTATTGCACAAGGGAAATAAGCAGTTCTAAAAGTTTAAACATCAACAAACATCGCGTCTGTTTTCCTTGAAAGGGTAGATAAATATCACTGAATAATAAAATGATATAAGGGTTTTTTATACTGGGACATTATGGAGAATTAAAAACCCATCCAGTTTTAAAAAGAATATCAGAGGGTGTTCTTTTTAAAACTAGATGGGTAATTGAGTGGGAAATTAAAAAAAATTCGCCGGGCCTGGGGAGAAATTATTTGATAATTTCACGAGCAACATTGTCAGACTTTTACTGACTAAAACCCACTCATGTGAAGTCATTAGAAGATTTTCCACTTCAATATAAATGTGTTGGTAATAAATTTTTTTGGCAGGTTTTTTTTTGCTTTTTTTATGGTAGGTAAAATCATCACAGATCCCGCCCTTGGGTGGGGCGGAAAATAGTGTCAGACTCTCACTGACTAAAAACCTACCCTGTTCCATTCATTGCCTTTGTCCCAGGGCCCCGGGTAACATTTTCACATAACCTTTGGCCTTTGGCAGGTAGGTTCCTTATAGGTTGTAGACATCCGATAAGAACGGATTTTACGAAACTACACCCCTAAGGGGCTAAAACGGGGGTTAGGAATTTGTAAGGGGAAACCGACATTCACGCTGGCGAAGCCGCTGGCAGAAGCTCTTCTTCTTCTTCTTCCTGCGCTTATCCTCAGTAGATTGCTAATTTATCACTGAGTGACATAGGCTATATATTTTCTGAATTCACATGGGCGAAGCAACTAACAGAAACTTGTATATTTATATAATTACTGTCATTCATGAACCTAACTTGACAAACTACCCTTTTGAAGTTTGCCAGTATACACCGTTAAATTTTGGTCGTTTTAATCCCTTTGAGGATCGATTCGGTACATGAAACACTATCGATTTATAAAGATAAAATTAATAAATAAAGTACTTTTTTTCTAAAACTCGAATTAATATATGCATGTACGAAATTAATTTATTCAAGTAAACGAGTCAATGACCTTGTAGGGAGTTGTCGGTCGTTGCGTACTAACTACTTACAGTTCATTGTCCTCGATCAGCTGGCGTTTACTAAAAAAATCAATTTCGTACGTGCGTAATTTAATTCAAGTTTAAAAAAAAAGGAGTTTTAAGTGGACTGGTTATCGTTAGTTGTGTTATTATTTTGGTGTACAATAATGTTCATTATATTATATTCTATTCTATTCTATATACTATCTATAGTTTTCGATTACAAAACAAATCAAGCAATATAGTGTAACATCCGAAGAGTCCAAAATAATAAGAAAATATTTAAAAAGGTACTATACAAAAGTACCTTCACAATCATTGTAAAACGGTGGCCACAAGCATTTTCTAGAACCGCTAAGTCGCATGTCGCAGCTTCTATTGTGCCTTTGTTCTTCCCAAATCAAACATGGCCGCTTTTGTACACCACCAATAGGGTTGAACGAAAATATTTTTTTTTTTTTTACCTTTTAGAGACTATGGCAAGTGTTAGTTTCGGTGTAATAGGCGTAAGCTTATGAACAGTAGACGTTTATTTTACTGTTATGGCACTAATTTCTTACTTATTGAAATACTAGCGTGTAAAGTATTTTGACAGTAAGTAATCTATTAGTTTAATAATAGAATTTTAAATTGTATGAAATCTACAGAAATCTATGTTCTACTTATAAATAAATGTACTTGAAATTATAGTAATATACATTAATATTATTATAATGTCAATATATATTTTTTCTTCCACTCTGTCCTGTCACCTGTCACACTATTACTAACTCCATTTTCTTTCATATCACTTCTCACACATCCATCCATCTTTTTTGGCCTCCTTATCCCTCTTCATCCAGTGACCTGCAAAATTTAAAAAAAAAACTTAAGAAAATTTTAATTTCTTTGGCTATCTTTGAGTATCCACTTTAACATAAATGTTCTAACAGAGTAGTTATTATGTAACGTTACACTTCTTCCAAAACGGTTTCCATGGAGGTCCGCTGCTGTTAAGGTCGTGTGCGTCGGTGGCCCACCATTATACCTTTGTACTTCCAAAATCAAACATGGCCGCCATTGTTACCCATGACTAGGGTTGAAAAGTTTCACAAAGAAACCACTGTATTGTTTCATATTTTTGTAAGGTATCCCAATTTAGAAATAGAGTATTCAAAATTTAATTTTCCCTAAAAATTTCGTCGTTATTGAATCATCATTTTCCTTTTTACGCGAACTCGTGGCTGATGTTACACGTGCCATTCAAATCCTTTTATGTTTATTAACTTTACTTGGAAACCGACGTTATTTTTTTACCCTTTTTTAATATAACTTTATTAATTGTTTACGCTATTCGCGCCACTGGTTTTTTCTAAGACTTCTTAGAAGAAAGAATGTGATTAAGTATGTGATTGAGTGTGCCAGCCCTAGCACTAGCGGTTCTTAAAGTGAAACTTTAGCGTTTCGGGTTTGCCTCTTTGTGTTTTTCGTACTCAACGCGGGTATAAAATTACTCAGTAATTAACGCTAAAGTGTGCATTCCGCGGATAACCGCCAAACAAAGTATGTGTACATTTTAGTCTATGAATTATAATGATATTCTTATAAACATTTTTTTGGAACGCAAGGCAAGGAGGGTACATAGGAGTAGGTTTTAAATAAAAGTCTTACAGAGCCCTCCTGCTCCGCTCTAAAGTAGAAGAAGTCATTGAATGATTTCCCAAAAAAAAAACTCATTAATGTTTTATTTTAACATCACTTTTAAAGTGATTTATGGCTGTACGTTCTTTTCTTATAATGCAGTAAAAGGAATTTTGCATTTAATAAAATTAAAGTATTTTCCCCAATTTTATCGGCCTTACAGCACAGGTATTTACAATCCGGACATGTCTATTGTCCGAACCATTAGTAGGTAAGTACTAAAACTAAATAGCATACAAAGCAATTCTTACCGCAGCATCTCAATCCAATTAGACACATTACCGCTACGTACAGTTATCCGAAGAAATTCGCAAGAGTGCTGCAATCTCGGCTGAGATCGCATCAAGCTCATTTACACTACTGTACTAATTCACTAAGGATAGGTACGCAATTTTTCGCCCGTTAGACCTCCTCCCCCTCCCCCTTGCACCCTATTTACTCCTCCTAAGGCGCCCCAACGGACGTGATTTGAAAACAAATACGTACATTCGCAGAATACAACATTTGTTGGTGCTAACTTGCCCGTTGTTCCGTCTTGAATACTACGGACAAGGTTATTTCCAATGGAATCTTGTTACATTATAATAAATGTGTAGGATCATTTTAGTATTAGTAATGCAGTACTTGCCTTACATGCTATAACACGGATAGTCATTGGAAAAGATGATTTACTGTAACTCTGTGTCTCACACACATCATCATCATGTGTCTGTGTGTGTATATAATTATGTAACTAAAAAACAATGCACATCCATAAACAACCTAATTAGAAAATTAGGTTACAATCATAATTAAAGGATAGAAATTTTACTCAAATGCAGTATTTTTTAAAGAAATTAGCTATCATACAAGCAAATAATATGGGTTGATCCCCAAATTAATTTTACGTACTTCATTGGTAGTGCATCGGTATTGCCTGCACACAGAAGCCCATAAGTGACACTTCAAAATTAATCATAGTCGTAAATATTTTTATTAATATATTCTTGATTATCTACAGATATTTTATCTATTTTAAAAAACCGCTAAAATCAATTTAGTACTCTATTTTGAACGTGCCATTTTCAGGATATGCGCTTATGTTACCTACATCAATATGTACAGTCTGGAAGCGAGTTGCAAATATCCATATATATTTTGCTTTATAGGTACTTATTTAGCACAATGTTAATTCGTTTACATTTTCCTCCCCCTTTAATTGTAAAGAAAAACGTCAGTCATTTTCTAACCGTTGAGTTTCTTGTCGATCTTCTCCAAACGAAACGAGCTTTTGACGTTTTATAAGTGTCCATGAAGGCCCATGTGAAAACAATGGAATTTAATGCTCGATCTAGAATTAATCTCATAATAAGTGATAACATTTTTAAATATAGAGATACTTCTTTCTCGAAATACTCGTAAATTAATGAGCATCATAGGCTAAAGAGTGTCGAAGAGATTGCCCAAAAAATCATAATCCTCCTGTGGCTTTGCCGTAGTCAGGTAAAAAATGAAAT
The DNA here is from genome assembly GCA_958295575.1 of Leucania comma. NCBI lineage: Eukaryota > Metazoa > Arthropoda > Insecta > Lepidoptera > Noctuidae > Leucania > Leucania comma. The sequence continues at coordinate 9,366,659 of OY282480.1, read as the reverse complement.
GCACCGAAAACTTTGGAATTTTGCCCAGTAGTGGGATATGGATACTTTCTTCTGCAGTAAATATGTGCTGTACTAGTAAGCAGTACTGTAGGAGTAAGCTAGGGTAGTGAAGTCGAGGGGAAAACTGATGTGTAATATTTACGTCTCAATATTTTAGTTACGGTCAAGGAATATTTAGCTGGCAGTGTAGCACTTTGTTGTTTGCCTGCTTACTTTGTCACTATGTAATATTAATAAAGTTTTGCGGGAAAGGTCGGTCGAGTTTTTCCTTTCTTTTTAGCAACTAAAACTAGGAAGTTAAGCTTGGACGCTTTATTATTTCAAGGTTTTTCTTTTAATTGAATATAGTTTGAGATAAGCCCCTTTATTTTGTATTTAGAATTTTTATTTTACTCGGATAACTGCTATTCTTAAGTAAGATTTGGCCAGACATCGTCTGCTACATGTTAAATGAGTTGTAGAGTAAAAAAAGCCTCTTATTATGTGCCATTAAATGCAGGGTGACATCGTGGCATACCAATTCGAAGATGGAAAAACGAGCTTGAGTTATATTAGAGGGACTGGCCCGTAATGGCAAAAGACAAACGTGTGTGGATAAGGGAGAGAGATTTAATGATTATTTTTTATATTAAAGTCTAGGAAACTAAACAGTTACTATAGCACTAAAATGAAGGAGTCTGTATTTTATTTAAGAAGTCACCTAGAATAGAAATTGATCTCCAAGGTCTCCACTAGACACATGCAAAGCAGAACGATCAAATCACTCTGGCCCAAACATAAACCCTCCTACGTAATGGTCGCGCACTAGTTTATATCACGTCGTCTCACACAAAATCAAGCACATCCCATCCTAGTAATCCAATTACTAAGCAAGTTACTTGACGTTTTCGCCATTTTCCTACCGAGACCCCATTTCATATCTGTATGGAGTAATTATTATTACTATGGCCATTGTTTCGGTAGTAACAGTAAACAAGGGACCAAGTGAAATATGCGTTTACTGCCCACCTACCCAGATAATATCGAATTACAGTGCAACATCAACTATATCTTCCACGACATAAGGTTCTTAATCATTTGCCTTGTCGGCCGTGTTTCATATCTCTTGGCTGTGTATGTCACCCTAAACTGAACTCTAATTTGTAAGTGATAAGGTCTGTGGTGTATGCGACTGTTTGATTCAAGATGTTAAGATCCCCTACTAAGATTCCGTGTCAAATCTTCATCTCGAAGACGTCTAGTACGGGAATAGATGACATATCCAATTTAGATGTCTGGCAGTAACTTATTCATTGAGATTTGAGATAATTATAATGTAATTAGACAGCCAATATTTGCATGGCGCTTATATATTGGTTAGCCATATTAATTCTTTATTGTTACTGATTTTTTTTTTACACAGACTCCTGCTTGGCAACTATCTCACCTCATGGGAAGCAAAGATGTGATCGAAAATGTAGCACGCTTGCCCAGATTGTCAGAAAATAGACTCTGAGGAATTTCACTCCTTTGCTGTATGTTTTAGAAAATGATAACGTTATGTGGCTTTAAATAAAAGGCCTGCTCACCGTGTAACAGTAATACCACGTAGACTAAATAATTTATTAGAACATAAAAAAAGTGTATATTATCAATTGCATTGTGTGTATTAAACTTGCTGTTAGCGATTTTCCTTACCTATGTAAGAAAAATGTTATAAGTTTTTTTTTCGATGGGTATAAATCATCCTATCACATATAAACGACCTGCCCTTGAGCGGTGCGGGAGATAGTGTTAGACTTTTACTGACTAAAAAACCTAACCCGTTCCTATGTTGCCTTTCATACCGGGCCAGCCTTCTTTTCAGTAGCCGACCCTTGGCCCTAGTAGGCTTCGACCCTGCCTGCCTGCTAGCTGGCTGGGTCTCTACGGTTTGTTGACCTTAAGGTGCTCGGTAGTCTGTAAAAATAAATACATAATTTTATTGCGTTACTGGAAAACTATGATCAGATTAGGATAACAATCATCTCCTTAGCCTTTTCTCAAATGGTTTTGGGCTAGATTAAAATCTAATCAGATATGGCTGAATACCAGTGTTTTACATAGACCGCCTATCAGACCTCCACAACCCAGTTACTTTCCTTAGATAGATTCAGAAAACCAATCAAACTGAATATTGCTTGACATTTCGCATACTCAATTTTCTATGCCTCAATTTCCAATTAGGAAAGTTATACGAGTAGGTATATAACAGGCGTCATTCCTCGTGATATATTCCTAATTTATTCCATCTATATGGACTGGAAAACTAATAAAACAACACCCTAAGCCTGATCAAAAATTTACACTTTCCTCTACCGTAGCAAATTGTGAGAACAAATAGTGAGGGTTCCGTACTCAAGATGTATAGTTAGGGGTCAGTAAAATAACGAACTGCCGAAACCCAATACTAGGTTGAGAATTTATTAGTTCTAATTCAAAATACAAAAGCGGAACCCATTTGTCAGGGGGCTTCTTATATGTCGTAATTGTATGTACGTGTATTGTAGAAAATTAAAATATTATGTGAGTTATTTTTAGTGGACTATGATGAATTTTTGGGTAATTATAAATATTACTATGAGCAACTTATTATACTTGTACATTATATATTATAAATACGTGTACATGAGTTATACTATAAGTATTTATTAAATATTTAAAGGTTTTTTTTAAGGTTATTTGATACTTTAGTTTAATATTTCACATACATTTCTTCTCTTGTTTTTCACGTACCTACTTTTGTCTACATTTCTTTAAATGTCTCGTTTCGCATTGATTTAGAACTTTTATTGATTGATGTGTAATATTAGGTTTGGGATTGACATCGTCACAGTTGTGTACGAAAATTCCGTAAATAAAAAAGTCTTGAGAAATAAGCAGCACATTCATAATATATTACTTACTATTGTTTCCATGGGTGTACATAATTAACAAAATAAAATAAAAACATATTCACAAGCCAAAAAAAATAGTAAATAAATCAGTTTGAACAAGAAATCTCTCAACACATATCTTAAACACATAAACAAAACTAAATCTGGCAAGACATACAAACATCCAGTGAATTCGGTGAATGTTTAACGCGTGATAAACCGACGGCAAATTAAAGTTTTCGGCAAGTTTACTGGAAGTGCCACAACCGTCTGCTAAGTTTATATGCTGACAGGACAGGTAAGACCGACATTAAGATTATATCAAAGAGCATTTGTGGAAGCAAACATGTTTGCTACCCGGCCAATGAGGTGGAGGCGTGTGTACTTACTGGATGGGGCTTGAGCGTACTATTGTGTGGAGAGTAATAAATAAATATATACTTCTTAATCCGACATATGTTGTCTTGTCTTATCTATGAACTGTCAAACGTACGAACTGTCAAAGGTTTCTGTCAAGGTTAATTAGTTGTAGATTTCTGTTATTTTTTCTTTTTTTCACTTATATGCGCAATTATCTCACTTATTATTACGGTAGAAACCTTCATGAAAATACTAGAAAACTCGTTTTCAAGTTATGGCTTGAGCAAAGAAAATGGAGATCCATTTATCTTTATATACCTATAATTCTTCTGTACGTATGTTTGTCACCTAAATCATCCTAAACGCCTTGATTTAGATAAAATATTATGTGTACATTTAAATGGGTCCCAGGATGGTTTGAAAACACAAGCATAGCAACGGGCCCAACTTATTTTCCACGTACTATAACTATATACTATAAGTATAGAAGATATGTTCAGTCAGTGAAAGTGATAACTAAGCAGACAATAAATTAACATGAATGTTATAATGTATACATAAGACACTACGAAGAGACAACAATGTCGAGGATTTGAGAAAATCATAATTTAATTGCTATACATATAACTTGGCAGTTTACAAAGTCGACTATTTTGTGAATAATACTTCATAAAAAATATGTGAAACCCAAATTCCATTTATGTATTATTTCGATTCCTGCTGTACGGGGGGGCTCAAACACAATTTGGTGGTAAGGAGTTTATTAGACCCCGTAAATTTCAGAAACTAAAAGCTTCTTTTGACTAAATAAAAAAAAAAAACATATAAAATTATATTTTTCAGCATAGCACGAGGTCAAAGTGACCCCGCACTAAAGTAGATACGCCATCACATTCTGTTTAAATAAGGCATCTTAGATATATAGGGTGACTGGTAATTAGTGACCGATACTTAAACACGTGATTGTAATAATGCTAACAAACAACTTTTACTTTGAGACCAAACCTAAAAACATTTATGTTCGCCTGACTGGTCAAAATGGACTGAACTTGCTGATTTTTTTCGCGATTTCAGGTTAGTTTCGTAGTAAAAGTTGTTTGTTATCATGACTACAATCACGTGTTCAAGTATCGGTCACTAATTAATAGTCACCCTATGATTCATCTCTTTCTCAAATTAAATTAAATTAAAGTTAAAGCCTCCGCACGGCAGACAAGACTATATTTTTTATAGCTGCACCGCAATGAAGACATACGAGGCGTATTCGACCTCGTTCCGCACTGAAAGTGTTAGATCACTACTAATGTTCTCTTTTGCTTGATTTACATTCAATCAGAAAGTTTAAAGGTTTTCTTTAATAAATTAACACATTTTCAAATGAAAAACCATTTGTATTTAAAACCATAAATTCTAATCTCTTCCAGTAAATTTTTCGTTAGATCTGGAGACCAGATTTTGGATATGCATGAATGCGATAGTCGCTGTTTGATTTGCATAAATGTCATGTTAAACATTCTATATGTGAGAAATACCTCATCATAATCAGTCTACAATAGAATAGAATGAACTTTGTTATACCAAAACAGTAATATTTCATAGAAACTTAATATCTGTGGGTATGGTTGCGCAAATAAGCTTGGTGTGGACTGTAAGTTTGAAAAAGCGATCTAAGGTTTGTTAACAATATGCAGGTACTGTGCCTGGCGTTTATTGATGGGATGAAGTATTAGGGAGGAACACTGACCTTTTGACCTCGAAGGTTCCACGTGGCGCCGGCCGGCGAACCTCGACTTCGCACATTTAACCACTGCCAGGTCCTGTATTGCACTACACTGCACTATTGTTGAGTCTTTGAATGGTTGGATCACGAAATAGTCAATTTTCTTGTAATTTCGAGCGGGCGATGTTAGCGGAGCGGTCACATTCACAATCGATGCACAAACGTCAATGTCATTCCATTTCTTGAGGTCGTGCGGGGGAAGGGAAACGGAAGGGATAGGATTGCTAGGCCAAAAAATAAATTACAAAAAACAAAATCGCGGATCATAGCAAATTGGCGCAACCATTCCCCCCGGGTTTGAAGGGTTACCTTCAAAGAAAAGAAAAAAAAACAAAAGCGAAACTAAACCCTATTACTATATCTAAACTATCAATACTAGGTAGCGAAACAACTTATAACTAACTATGCCACTACTGCTGATTAGGCAGAGGGCAGAGGCGAATAACCGGACGCAGGTACGATCCAGTTGCGGTTTTAACCTTTACGACTCGCGTTATTCCGTTCGAACCCGGAAAAACTTCTTCCACTACACCAAGAAGCCAGTGCAGAGGAGGCGCACTCTCAGTCTTCAGTATCACCACAGTACCGACTGTGACTGGATCTGAAGGAGTGTTCCACTTTTGACGCGACTGCAGCGTATGCAGATAATCTGTCCTCCATCGCTTCCAAAAGGACTGAACTAAGCTATCTAGCAGAGCGTGACGCGGGTGAAGCTGCAGTTTGTCAGTCTCGACATCTAAAGCGGGCAAATATTTAAGAGGAGTCGTCGTCAAGAAGTGAGCCGGCGTCAACGCTAGTGGCTCCGATGGATCACTAGACAAAGTCCGACACAACGGACGCGTATTCATCAACGCCTCTACCTGAGCGAGTACGGTGCTCAACTCCTCGTACGAGAGAATCTGTTCGCCTATGACCCGAAACAGGTGCGACTTAAGGCTTTTAATATTCGCCTCCCAATTGCCACCAAAATGACTAGCCGCTGGCGTATTAAAACACCAATCAATGCGATTCTCAGCTAAGACATGGGCGAATTCACTTTGGTAGTACTTGGAGCGTAAGAATGTATGTAATTTCGAAATATTGCGTCGCGCTCCAACATAATTTGTGCCGTTGTCAGAGTATAAGCGCTTAACGGGACCACGGCGAGATAAAAATCGTTTAAATGCAGACATAAAACCCTGCGTACTCAAATCACTGGTTAACTCTATGTGAACCGCACGAGTTGTCATACAAACGAATAGGCAAATGTATGCCTTTGTGGAACGTATACCACGACCACGGGCAATAGTGACTTTAAACGGTCCAGCATAGTCCGTCCCAGTATGTATGAAAGGTTTCACCGTCTGTACAACACGACAAGAACGATGGTCGGCCATTTCCGGCGCGTTGAAACGCGGGCGGAGCTTAAAGCAGGGCACACATCTGTGCACTCTAGCGCGTATCAAATTGCGAGCGGAAAGTATTCAGTACTTCTGTCGAAGAATGGACATTAATAAATCGGGACCAGCGTGACAATTCACCTTATGGTGATAATCCACCAACAAATCCAAAACGTGATCCTTGCGTGGTAGAACTACTGGATGCATTTGTTCAAACTCTAACTTAGCATTTCGCAGACGGCCACCGACACGAATGAGTCCGTCTTGCAAAAATGGTTTCAAATGTTGAAGTGCGTGACTACAAGGTTTATGTGATTCTAAACTACGAAATTCTATTGAAAAATAAAATTTCTGCAACTCTCGAAGTACAACTGATTCAGCTCTATCTAAATCAGCTGCGATTATAGAACCACGCGATGGTAATAATCTCAAAAATCTTAGGACGTAAACTACACAGCGTAATAGTCTCGACCAAGACGAGACTCGATTAGACAACAACAAAACAACTGACTCTTCACGCGGAACTGATACTACAAGCGTATGTTTCTTCTCCTCGGGTGGCTCTGAAACAGTAGCGGGGTTAAACGGAGCACTTGGCCACTCGTTAGGAGTGGTATGAAGCCAGGGAGGGCCACAAAACCAAAGCGGATGATTTAAAATTTGCGCAGGAAGCAAACCACGTGAGAGACAATCAGCTGGGTTTTCTGTTCCAGCGACATGGAATATATTTTCCGGTGACAATTCAGCTTGAATCTTAGCCACCCTATTTGCGACAAACGTGCCCCATCGATGGGGTGAAGAGTGGGCCCAACATAGAGCAACGGTTGAGTCTGAAAACGCTACAATTCTCTCTATATTAATGCGAGGACGACAAGTTTTGACTATAGATGTAATCAATTGAACCAACATAAGAATAGCGCAGAGTTCGAGACGAGCAAGAGAGACAACCTTACGAGGAGATACCTTTGATTTTGCGCTAATGAGGAAAACTGAAATGTTATCGCCATTTTGGACCTGAAAGTAAACCACTCCCCCGTAAGCCCTCTCACTGGCGTCTGCGAAACCTACCACATTAACAACAGTGTCTGGTACTATACCAACATGGCGAGGAATCTGTATCTGATCGAGCATTGGAAGCTCTTTCCTATAGCGAGCCCACAACTTAGCAACACTGTCAGGAGCGGTGTCGTCCCAATCACAGTTGGAAAGCCAAAGCTCTTTTATAAGCAGCTTTGCATACAAAACGACAGGAGCTACAAAACCCATTATATCCCATATCCGAGCTACACATGCTAGGATAACGCGTTTGGTACAAGTTGGCGGAGTCGAGCTAATTTTAAGACTGAACATATCAGTTGCGGGTGACCAACTTAAACCAAGGATCTTATGCGAATCACTATCATCGAATTCCTTTACCGAAGTCAACCGGTGTGACGGTGGAATCGACTCTAATGTAGCTTGCGAGTTGCTTGTCCATTTCACCAGATCAAATTGACCGGACTTCATGAGGCTGATTACTTGAGCAGCGGTCTCTATAGCCTCTGCTTCACTAGGTACACTGTACACAAAATCGTCCATGTACAATCCGGTTTCAATAGTGGCCCTTGCTTTCGGGTATGTATCACCCTCGTCAGCGGCCAACTGCTTGATAGTGCGAAGAGCGTGAAAGGGACTAGACTTAAGCCCAAAACAAACACGATTGAATTCGTAAACCTTCAAAGGTTCCTGCGGAGAAAATCTATACAAGAAGCGTTGGAATCTACGGTCACATTCTCTGATTCCAATACTAAGAAACATTTGCCGAATATCAGCAGAGAGCGCAATAGCAAACAAGCGAAAATTTACTATTATTTCAAATAAGTTACCCTGGAGGTTCTGACCACAACACAAGATATCGTTAAGCGATATGCCAGTACTAGTTTTAGCGCTACCATCCATAACCACACGCAGTTTAGTTGTAAGTTTGTCTTCTCTAACAACTCCATGGTGCGGGATGATATAAAACGGGTAATCACGTGTCTCCTCAGTCTCGGCAGGCGCTGATGAGATATAACCTTTATCTAAATATTCGATCAGCACATCATCATAGGCTTGCTTCAACTTAGGAGACGCCTGCATCTTACGTTCCAAGCATAGAAAGCGTTTTTCTGCGGAGGCACGGAAGCCACCGAGCGAAAAAATATCACCCTTGAAAGGGAGCGCGACAACATAACGACCATCTTTATCACGAGTAGTCGTGCGGGTATAAATCTCCTCAGTGACCTGATCCTCAGGGCTGAGAATAGGCGGGACATTGACCTCTTCAATCTCCCAGAACTTGCGGATGGTAGACTCAAGCGGCGGCTCGACGGTGCAACAGTGCGACACAGTCGAGTAACTATCTAAACAAGCGGGTGCGGAACCAACTATAACAAACCCGAGAACTGTTTCCAGTGCGTGCGGAGCGGGGTACATCGGAAGACCTTGAATTTTACGTGATAACTGGAGATGCGGGAGAATCGAAGCACCGATCAATAGATCAATATCTCCAGGGAAAGCGTAATTTCCGTCGGCTAACTGCAAGTTCTTAAACTCCGTCAGCATGGACGTGTCAACCGGTACCGTGGGCAACCGTTTCGTAATCTTATCTGCGACTAGCGAATCCATTTCAAACGAAATATTACGATTAAAACGTGAACTAAATATTATTTTAATGGAACCGTGAATGGTTGCCTTTAAACCTCCAAAACCTTTCACTTCTGAGCGGGATGACCAATTATTAAAACTAAAACCAAGGCGTTGACAACAATCCCGAGTAATAAAATTACTCTGGGAAGCGCCATCTAGTAGCGCTCGAACGGTGTGCGGTTTGCCAAAGGCATCTACAATGACAACTTGCGCGGTCGCAAGTAAAACGGTAGTGATTTGAGTACCAGCGGCGGAAAGCGAACACAATGTTACGTCGTTTGCACTTGCAGCAGGTCGCGCGTCACAAGCGTCGCGCGTCTGCGCAGGCTGCGGCTGCGATGGCAGCTTACTACTCTCAAAATGTAAGAAGGTATGATGTCTAGCTAGACATTTACGACAGCTAACACCACTGTTACATGACGTAACCAGATGTTTGTCACTTAGACAATTAAAACACAAATTATTAGTGCGGACAAACTTGTAACGATCACTAGGCGATAATCTCTGAAATTCTGAACACTTGTACAGCTGTGTATGGCTACCCTTACACAGAGAACAGTCAGGTGTTGAGGCGGTATTAACTAGCGTATGTGCAGTCTTGACTGACTTCGATGACGCGTCTATACGGCGATCGGAACCTGTCCTATTCGTGACTTCATAACGTGCCGACGTGCGCTGCAATACCTTAATATGGTCGCGAATAAAAGATTCTAAATCTTCGAACTTAGGTATTTCGTTACCGCGCTGAGTCGTTTCAAACAGACGAACAGTTTCAGGATCTAATTTCTTTAAACCGATATACAAAAACAAAAAGTCACAGAGGTCATTGACCTTTAGGTTCTTTACTGCACGAACAGATGATGCGAAAATATTTAAAAACTTCTCTAAATTATGATCGTTACAAACGGAAAAATTTTTCAAATCGAATAATTGATCTAAATATGCGGTGGCTACTAATCGCTTATCTTCGTATTTTGTTTTTAAAGTGTTCAAAACTAAATTGTAATTTTCAGCGCTAAACGTAATTCCAGCACAGACAGCCTTTGCCTTACCGGTCAATTTTTCTACGAGATAATGCAATCTCTCGTGATCTGTCAGCGATGTGTTCCTATGTATTATATTTTCGAAACTATCTATAAATAAATTCCAATTTCGAATGTCACCATTAAATTCAGGTATTTGAATTGGCGGCAATCGTGGGCGTTCGCGAGGAGGGTTGGATAAACCACTCGCGGGGGGGGGAGTCTCTAAACTCCTAGCAATACGTTTGATGCGACAATACAAGTCGTCAAAGGACGACAATGCTTGATAACTCACACAGTAATCAGGATTTAACTCCAACTCTAAAATGTTTATATTATTAATTGTAGATTCAAAATCCGCGCGCAAACTATCTAAAGTTTCCAACGAACACAAGAAAGCATCTCTAATCGCCAGATCCGAGATTTGCAAAGATTTATCACAAATTGATTGAACACGTGAAAACTGTGAGTCCCTTTTAGCGTATAAAAGCTTTAACTGAACCTTTAAATCAGTACTAACCTTACTGCCAACCTTAAGAGACATCTTGTTTTGATATATTCACACTATACACTCAAACAAACACTTAACGAATTATTAAGTAAGCGATAATTATCAGATAACAATATGGTAATATTGTAAACAACAAAGTGAACGGCGAACGAACGGAATAACCTGAATCAATGAGTGAATATTACCCAATTTCTCGATTAAATCATTCACGTCGTTCATATGCGTATATAATCTATGGTTTATCCGTTTCCTACAAATATTCACTCAACAATGAACGGGTATTTTTGAAATGCGTCTACCTACATGCAATTTGTAGGACTTCCGAATGAATTTTGTCAAGAAAAAGAATGCGATCGATTTATATCTACGCTGATATTTACGTAGCTAACTATAATTATGCGGTGCGGTTGACGGCGTAGGTACCGTAATTATCAATGGCTCTTTAACTATACGAGCGAAATAACGTTTAGTTGCCTAAATGCCTAGATGCGGGTTTTCTACTATTATATCTAGGTAAACAGGCGCGTTGCGTTTATTCCCTATGGAACAAATACTATATTGCGAAATTACAAGAAAATGGTTCTCGATCCGGCTCGAAGGACCAAAAGTAATGGTTGCGCAAATAAGCTTGGTGTGGACTGTAAGTTTGAAAAAGCGATCTAAGGTTTGTTAACAATATGCAGGTACTGTGCCTGGCGTTTATTGATGGGATGAAGTATTAGGGAGGAACACTGACCTTTTGACCTCGAAGGTTCCACGTGGCGCCGGCCGGCGAACCTCGACTTCGCACATTTAACCACTGCCAGGTCCTGTATTGCACTACACTGCACTATTGTTGAGTCTTTGAATGGTTGGATCACGAAATAGTCAATTTTCTTGTAATTTCGAGCGGGCGATGTTAGCGGAGCGGTCACATTCACAATCGATGCACAAACGTCAATGTCATTCCATTTCTTGAGGTCGTGCGGGGGAAGGGAAACGGAAGGGATAGGATTGCTAGGCCAAAAAATAAATTACAAAAAACAAAATCGCGGATCATAGCAATTGGCGCAACCAGGGTACAATGGCGGTCTTATCACTGACAGCAATATCTACGAGACAACCTTAGGATAGACTTTAAGCCCACTGCTGGGAAACAAGTCTATTCTTTGTAAGAGTTGGGACATATTAAAACAGTTATACATTACAATTAAGGCATTCCAGAATAAACATTAAAACTCGATGAACGTGTAACCCATACAAACGGCCACGAAGTAATGGTAGCGAACTATTACATAATTAAAAACGTGCGTAAAAGTTGGTAAGTAGGTACTCGTAGGTATTTTAGGAATAAGATTTGGCGACTAAAGTAACTATTTTTGTTTAACTAAGTTTCAATAGCTGTTTTGCTGGAACTTTACGTGTAAAAGTGCGAAAATATCCAAATCGTGTGAGATTTTATTTAAGTATATATTATTTTTAAGAATTACAAATTCGTAAAAAATATCATCATCATCATCATTTCAGCCAAAAGACGTCCACTGTTGGACATAGGCCTCCCCCAAGCGACGTAAAAAATATCTTAATTATAAAATATTAAAAATTAAAAACGTCAGCTGGGCAAGTCCAATGTCCTGTAGGTAGTTAGAACGTAACGACCGCCAACTACCTACATGTTCATTGACTCGTTTACGTAAATAAATTAATTTCGTACAATTAATTCAAGTTTTGAAGAAAAGTAATTTATTTATTTTTTTATCTTTACAAATCAACAGTGTTTCATGTACCGAATCGAACCTCCACGGGATTAAAACGATCAAAACATAACGGTATATATTTATGCGTCAATTAAATAAAAAGAAGGCTAAAGTAGATTTTATAGTGGTTCTAAGATATGTCAGTTTTCTATTTTCCTCTTTTTCCTCATCGTTTTTTAAAATACTTTACAATAATGTTAATTTATTATTGTTCCAGGTACGTGACAACATTTCAGTACTTACACAAAAACCATTGAAGATTTGTAAGTTGGACTTTTAATAAACGAAACGAGGTTCCGCTTGTAGCCACTTTTCTACTGTATTTTTTAGAGTTCCGTACTTAAAAGGAAAAATGGGACCCTATTTCTATCACTCCGCCGTCCGTCCGTCGTTCACCAGGCTGTATCTCATGAAATGTAATAGCTATTATATATACGTATACATAGTTGAAATTTTCACAGATGTTGTATTTCTGCTGCCGTTATGCCGCTAGAAACTAAATAAAATCAATATTTAAGTGGGGTTCCGCTACAACAAAAATTGATTTTTTGCCGCATTTTTTGCTAGGGACGGTAGGAAACTCTTCACGTGCTAGTTCGACTCGCATTTGTTTGTTGTTGTAAATGCATTTGCTCTACATAAGGATAAACGTTTATTAATGAATTGTTATTATTCGCTTTTTAATGAACACTGAAAAAGAGATTATAGCCACCCACAATATTTGATATCGCTCATTACCACGTAATAGTTACTTTACAATAAAATCGATAAGGTATCGCCATTATGATTGTATTGCTATTAAGAGAGGCCAACCCAAGGTACAAACACGTCATGTTTTTTTAATAATTATGTGGATGGAGAGGGAGAGGGAGACCAAAGAAAAGAATGATGGATTGTGTGAGAAGTGAAAGATAGAGGAGTTAGTCATAGCGTGACGGGTGACAGGACGTGTTGCACTGACAAGGGCAGGAAGATAATGTTTTTTTTTATGGTAGGTAAAATCATCCAATGACAAATCCCACCCTTGGGCGGGGCGGGAGATAGTGTTAGGCTCTTATTGACTAAAACCTACCCTCTTCCTTCATTGCCTTCGTTCCAGGGCCCCGGGGAAAGATAATGATGATGTTTGAAAAACATAGTCTTTGCCACGTCAAGGCCGGAACTTCAATTTGGTTTAGTTTATGAGAGATGAATATAATATATTACGTCTAAGACGCCCTATTAAAAAAGAATGCAGTGCTGTATCTAGTTCAATACGGAGTCATTTTGACCTCGTACAGCATTAAAAAAATAAAATTCTAAATCTTTTCTTTTAAATTAGCCAAAAAGAAGCTTTTAATTTCTTAAACCCTACGGGGCCTAATAAGCCCCTTATTGCCATAGTGCCAGTTTTCAAACGAGGTTATAAATGCCCCATACCGCAGGAATCCGCTGTCTACGTGTATTATGCCACTAAGGACTCCTCAACAGTACGAAAAAGCTTAACAAACTTAAACATTTTCACCTCGAAATCAAGATAAATAATCAACAAAGACTATCCAATGGAGACACTAAGCAAATCCTCTCGACAAACACATCGGGGTGTGACACTCACACCGAGCGCGAGTGAAATTCTGTGATCACTCACACTTCTGACCCGACACAAATTAACGAATGTCTGCAATTACGAGCCGACACTTGAAAATGGCTCGAGCTTTAATATTTAAGGACCTCATTTAATGAGATTTAATATTGTTGTTCTCACATCTCTCACCCTAAATGTGATTTAAGCACGTTTCTTTAATTATTTGATCCGTGTTGTCTGCACCTTAATAATGTGTTCTGTTCTTTGTGTGTGTGTGTGTGTGTGTGTGTGTAGCTATTTGTATTTAAATACATTAGCGTTTCAGTTTGCAGAGTAAGCAAAACTTGGGTAATGCAAATATTGTAGTTGTTGGCGAGTAGTTTTATTAAACAGTGCTTCCTTTGGTATTCAGGAGTTTGTAGAACTTTTTGGTAGTTATGTTTTGGCGTGCGGCTTATTATTAAATAAGCCTACTGGAAAAGACACGACCACAGTTTTTTAATTTTTTCTTGTAACTTAATAATTCTTTAAGTTTCGCAAAATTAAATTTCAGCAAGATCATACTATTTTTGTAGACGATTGGGTATTTCATTTTGATTGAAATGTGTGTAGTCCGGAGGTATGTCAAGTTTTTTTTTTTACGACTGACATTATGAACGCTCATCCGAAACTATTGAGACTAAATAGGAACGTAATATTTTGTACAAGGTTTCCTTTTCTAAGTAAATTATGGTATTTAAAAATCTTTTGACAATACACTGAGAGCCATGGTGGCCCAGTGATAATGGCCTCGATTTACATTTATAGGTCGCAGATACAAACCCAGTTAAGATGCATTACTTTATGTAATTTATTTCATCACTGCTGCTCTCAAAACGGTAAAGGAAAACATCGTGCGGAAATTGACATGTCCTAAAATCTAAAATTCGAAGACATGCGACATCCACTGGGCCCCGCGTGGTTGATTATGCCCCCTCTTAGAGAGAAGGCCTGAATCTCAGCCCTCCTTGCCAAGTTACAATCGTTTCGTTTAGCGCAAACGTTTGGAGTTGGCCACGGCCCCAATTCATTTATTGAGATGACGTCAGAACAAACGAATTGGGGGCATGGTCAACTGCAGGGGAGCAGCAGTGGGAACATGAAAAGGCTTTTAATACACTAAGCTGTCCATACTTTTATCATTTTAATATATCCAGATTACCATAGATTTCAAATAAAACAGCCAGGATCTGAGGCTTTAGTTATTCGTTTATTTAATAAAATACAAAATCAACAGTCCGTCCACTGTTGTAACAGTAATGTAAATAACATTGTACATAAAATACCGAGGAAACAAAATCGCTGAACAAAATGTAATTCGTCGGTTTTGTACGATATCATTTACATCTAGTTTCTGCTTGGAATATATTAATTGTACTGTTTATTTTATTATTTGTATAGCGTACAAGAAATTTAATAAACTCTTTAGCATGTACATAGGTATATTGTTGTTTATTGAGAAAAGTAATAAATTAAAATAACAGCCTCAAATACACAACAATAAAACAACATCTACAGGCTTTTATCGGGTTCCGTACCTCAAAAGGAAAAAACGAAATCTAAATAGGATCACTTTGTTGTCCATCTGTCTGTCTGCATGTCTGTATATCTGTCTGTGAAGACCTTTTATCTCGGGAACGCGTGGAGGTATCGAGTTGATTTTTAAAACCGTAATACACAAGCCTGCGATCCTTTGAAGCTGTAAAAAAAGATACGGACGTTTAGGTCGCAAAAACGTATATTTCGATAATCTCAAGGGAATCAAAATTCATAGGGTACTTCCTGTTGACCTAGAACCCTGAAATTTGGCATGAAGCAAGATGTTATAAGCACAAATATAGGAATAAATCTGAAAACTGTTTTGTAGTTACGTCACAGAAAAGAAATTGGATTCGTAATTCCGATCCCGATTTTTGCCCACTGTAGGCGCGGGCTTGCGGACGGTTGGCAATGGGTAGCTCGCTGTCCGTCCGTCCGGTAACAGAACGGACCGAGTCCAAGTCGATTGCGGTGCGCACTTTTCCCGCGCGCCTCAAGGAGTCGTCAGCAAACTGTAGAGGCCCAGTAGGGTCGAAGCCTAATCTGGGGCTTTGGGGAGGTATGAAAATGCATACCAGGGCTGTGGAACCAAGTCTAAGGAGGAACGGAGTAGGTTTTTAGTCAGTAAGAGTCTGACACTATCTCCCGCTCCGCCCAAGGGCGGGGGATGTCATTGATTGATTTGATTATTGATTTTACCTACATTAAAAAAAAATAGTTCTATTCTGATTCATAAACAATATTGTGTCATTAAAAAGCTAACAGCAGCTACATATAAGCGCCACAAGTTCCATTACACATTTTAATCTATTCAACATTTTAGTTTGAAAACTCACATTTGCGTTCGCAACATAATTCTCATTTAATATTGCTAAAACTATAGCCATTACAATTTAATCGCGCCCCGAAGAAGTATACTTAGTACATGTTGAGAACAACAATCTGTACTTTGAACTTGTTCAAGTTTACAAGCGATATTAAATACAGACAAAGTACAGTCGTCAAAAAATATCGCCGACCGAACAACACAACTTTATTTGGTCCCAGATAGACGCGATCTGGCTTCAACCATTTTTTTTTCAGCCGCAAGGAAATCGTTTAAGTTAACTCGTTTATTCATGAAACTTGCCTTGTGGTGCGGATTACTGAGATAAAACTTAGTTCGGGTGCTTCTATTAAAATGGTTTCGAAAAGTATTTTAATAATTCGCTGACTGTACTTTATCTGTTTGCTGGAGTTTGATTGAGTCTTTAGGCGCGTTTGTACATTTTGATTCTGGGAAAAGATTATGTCGTTTGAGTAAGTTAATTGAATTTGAGACGTGTTCTGTAGTTTCTTATTAATTTTGGAATATTTAATATTAATATTCTACAACTATTACACAACGCGTTCTAGTCCCAAGCTAAGCAGAGCTTATGTTATGAGTACTAGACGACTGATAAACATACTTATATATTTCTAAATACATACATATTATAGATAAGTAACACCAAAGAACAAACGATCGAGCTTATCACACAAACATTTGTCCGGTGTGGGAATCGAACCCACGATCTCCGGCATAGCAGTCAGGGCCCCTCACCTCTAGACCAACAGGTCTGTTTACTTTGTTTGATAGAAACAACGTTTTTCAGTTCACTAACGAAGATATACATTGAGGTTAAGCTCGCGCACTTTTCCGGGCTAGTGAGGAAAAAAGTAAATTGCGTGCCTAAAAGTGGTAGAGATAGGAGCGCCTTTTCGAGTAAGTGAATTGAAAAAGTAGGTACTTTATTGTTGTAAAATGTTGTTTATTAATTTAAGGCACGTGTTTAAATACGTGAACGGTTTACCTAATCGCACATAAGTACAAAATTGTCTTCCTTTCCTCATTTAACTAGCATCAAACCTCAAAGTATTACTGAATCAAACTCCACAACAAAGTCAAAGTTATAAATAAGCTCAGAAAGTAATAAACACATAACAAAATACATAAACAGTGTGCGTTCCCGAGCATATCGGCACGCGATCCAAACGAACTTGTGATTTATATTCAGAGGCAATTTGCTTGTGCTTCGTCTTTTATATACATATGTCCGTTAACATACAGCTGTGCTGAATGCTCTAGGAACTTAAATTTTCCTTCAACTTCAAATAATAATAATAATAAGCTGTTGGGGTGAGGTTGGATCAAGAGCCAATAAAGAAGGCAGTACTCTTCGATACGGCTCGCATAGTGAGGAGGTTCCTTTCTTTGGAGCCACCGGTAGCTTGAACCCTGATCGTCTCTAAAAAATAGTAATACACTAGTGTCTATTTTTTATTTTTCTTATGTTTTTAAATGTATTGTTTTTATTTTTTTAAGCAATAGTTAAAAATGTTAACGATATGTAAATAAGACAAATAAAGAAATAATAATTCCACAAATATCACACAACGCCATGTAGTCCCAAACTAAGTAGTGCAGTAGACAAATGAAAAATATACTTACATATTTCTAAACACACACAAATTGTAAATAAATTGCACCATAACTTGATTGTTAGTGTGATGAGTACGATAATTTGTACAGAACAAATGATCGAGCTCATCACACAAACAATTGTCTTAGGTGGGAAGCGAAAATACGACCTCTGTCAATGCAGTCAGGGTCACTAACCACTAGACCAACAAGCTCGTTAAAAAATAATAGGAAGCATAGACTCTGGCAGTGAACTACACTCCTTAGTTGTATGTACAATAATGTATTTCCAAAACGTGTCCACCATATACTGACGGCGCAAGTAAGTAATTTATGAGAACATCACAAAATGGAGGACGCATAAATAAAATGCAAAAAAAATCCCCTAACACATGATCCTTAAAGCTCGCGCGGAAATAATCGTTCGATATTCAAAACGAAGGGCTTCGCTTTTCGCGCAATTAACCGCCGAGTTTAGACCCTCTGTTTCCTTCCGGCCGGGTACTTCCGGTGCGCCCCCTGGCTGATGACTCGCAGTATATTAATTAATGAAAAAAAAATCTAGTATACACGTCGAAAAGTTGAAGAGTGATTTAAGTGACAAGTTTTTGAGATAAAGGTTTTGGAGAAGGAGGCGAATTGTGGCTATAAAATACAGGGGAACAAAAATGTTTAAAGACAATCAATCAAATGGCTCTCTCTCCTAAAGAGGAGGCCTGAGTCCCAGCAGTGGGAACATTTTATGGCTGATGCTATGCTATGCTAATCAAATGGCTTATTCAGTTTCTTGTTGCTACTGTACTATTGACCTGATCTCTAATCCCTGACCGTATTTCGATCACGGTGGTCACTCTGAACAGAGATTAGCCAGGTACGCAGGAGATATTATAGTCCACAAGTGCTCAGACACCAGTGCTTTCTCTTTTCCTTTACTCTCATAGTCCGATGGGACGTCAATCCGACATGACCGGAGAGAGGTGAGGCGCAGAACCAACGGCTTTACGTGCCTTCCGAGGCATGAGGTGTTTCAAACTTTGGGCTGCATTATGAGTTACTCTGTAGTAATTCATAATGGAAAAACCCAATAGCACTTTATGGCCAACCCGGGAATCAAGACCAAGAACAAAAATGTTCAGCAGTTGCGCTTGCAACCAAGAGACCAATGAGGTACATAGTTGACCTCTGACAACCCAGTAACTGGGCTAGGTAGAAAACCCGAACCTAAAACGAATATATAAAAAGAATACTTTCAAATTATATTATAAGCTAAAAAGTTCGGACTGTTATCGCCCATACCTAAACTGAAGTATTCTGAAAAAACCATGGTAAGAGTTTATTTAAACCTCTTTTTACGTGAAAAATCATTAAGAGACTTCTTCAGTTCTAGGTTAAGCAAGAAGGCGTATGAGACTTTTACTGACTAAAACCTGTGTTCCTTCAGTTGCCCTTTGCACTCCAGGGTCACAGCAACTCTTTCGCACATTCTAGCAGTAATACGTGCCAAGGCTAGTATCTGATTTAGTACGCTAGTTTGCTTTCTGTGCCACGCATCTTGGCACATAATAAATAGTCACCCACCCACGGATCGACTTTGCTAAGTAGCGTAGCGTAAACTTGAAAATCACAAAACAGCGGTTTTTAACAAACTTCCCAACAAAGGAGAGCTTTAGAAAAAAGTACTTTATTTTATGTTTACAAATCGATAGTGTTTCATGTACCGGTTCGACCCTCTCCGGGATTAAAACGATCAAAATTTAACGGTGTATATCCTTTATTGTACACCACTTAAAAAAATAATCTTCTTGGTGGTTTCACTCTTGGCATAGTGGCCGTGGTTATCATGGAGGTAGCTCTCCGGAAGCCGTCAGGGTACGCTGTAAGACTTCCCGCCACTTTTGCCTGCTGACAATCATCCGGGCGCACTCGTTCAATGGACCGCCAACAGCCGTCTTGACTTGGTCAGTCCATCGCATCGGTGATCTGCCACGCGGACTTGATCCGTCTACCTTGCCTCGTATAACAAGGCGTTCGATCTCAAGTCCTTTACGGCGCGCACTGTTCCCGCGCGCTTCAAGGAGTTGTCAGCAAACTGTAGGGGCCTAGTAGGACCGAAGCCTACTGGGGCCAAGGGTTAGGTGAAAGTGAACCCCGGGGCCCTGGAACGAAGCCAATGAAGGAGCAGGATAGGTTTTAAGTCAGTAAGAGTCTGACACTACCTCCCGCCCCACCCAAGGGCGGGATTTGTAACTTGATGATTTTACCTACCATAAAAAGGCGTTCGATGAAAAAATAATACAGGACCAACAACAGGCGGTCTTATCTCACAGGGCTATTTCTCATAAACCTTTAAATAATCTGTCGTCTAAAATTATGATGACGTAGTTACTGTTTTACATTATCTTGTGTAAACAAATCTATTTAAGTAGATGTGACGTCATACTGTGACCTACAATCACCTCTATTCTTGCATTGACCTTTGACTCTAATCGACCTTGCCTCTTGTTCACAATAGAATTAACCTTTATCGATTAGTAGCTTATGCCCGCAGGTTTGTTTGCATGAAACCCACTTTCACCTTTTTAGAGGTTGAATTCCGTAAAATGCGTTTGTTTACGTCTTAAGCTAGAACTACATTAGACCGACACACACGTGGACCACGCCTGATTTGTACGTAGATCGAAGTCGCGTGGCGTGGATCTAACGTAGCTCTACAAATCCAGTTATCCAAAATCTATGAAGGCTGACGCACCCAAATTGGCGTACATGGCTCAAGTGTGCGCAATGTAGTACAAACTCCGCTTTCTAGGTCCAAAGATTTATTTAGGTTGAGCGTCAAATGAGTCAGGCCTTCTCATTTTATCACATCACACTGATATCATAATGACGAAAGTTTGTGAGTATATGTGTGTGTTTGTTACATCTTAACATCGAGAGCCTGAATGGATTACAAAGAAATTCGGGTAGGTTATGTCCTGAAATAGCACTTGTCTAGAACTTTATATAATATTTTTTTTACTGTCACGTGGGCGAAGCTACTAGGAGCAGCTGGCAATTCACATAGATGCCACCTAATACTGCTACTTAAATAATACATATTAACTTTATATACCTGATAGCTCTTAGGTCTTTAATTCAAGGGTGAAGAGGTCCCTTCTAGGCAAGGTCTGCTCTCTGCTCCATCGTCGACCACATCATCGCCTACCAGCATGTAAGATAGTATTCAAAGACGAGACTATCCATAATAAAAAATTGACTTGTTTCGTATGAATTCTAACCACTTCCAGATTTTCCATAAAGACAATGTTGGTAATTGCTTAAGGGTCCCGTGGCCTGTTTGAAAAATAAATGAAACAAGTTTTAATCTGTGATCATTTATAAAGATTTAGGGGCCCTTGTTAGAATTAGTTACAATTCCTACGCCAGCTTAATCCGACGCTGATAAGATGTTGGTTATCTTCTGTTTTACAAACGTGTCCTTTCAAGGTGAAAGGGATTCCTTCTAGTAACCGACCGAAATACAAATTGCAACCAATACCGAAACCGTGCCTATCTGAATGTTTGTCTGCTGTTCCAGAAACAGAAACTAAAGTGGTAATAGAAAAATTTACAAAAATAAAAATAATAATTCGATACACTTACGGCCCTTTTATCGATCAAACAGAAACTCCAGTCGAAATCAGTTTTTTGGCCAAAACCGACAACGAAAATGAACCTTCGGTCATTCTTTAATTTCTTCACATTACTAAAAACTTGTAAAATATATACACCGTTAAATTTTGGTCGTTTTAATCCCGTGGAGGGTCGATTCGGTACATAAAACACTGTCGATTTACAAAGATAAAATTAAAAAATACAGTACTTTTTTTCTAAAATTCGAATTAATTTCGAAATAAACGAAATTAATTTCTTTAAGTAAACGAGTCAATAATCTTGTAGGGAGTTGTCGATCGTTGCGTAACTACCTACAGTTCATAGGCCTCGATCAGCTGACGTTTACTTAAAGAAATCAATTTCGTACGTGCCTAAATTAATTCGAGTTTTAAAAAAAAACTTTATTTTTCATTTTTATCTTTACAAATCGATAGGGTTTCATGTACCGAATCAACACTCCGGGGGATTAAAACGACCAAAATTTAACGGTGTATAAGTATCTAGGTATGAAAAAGTACCTGAAAATGTATACTGCACTATAGCGAATACACATAAATACGTAAATAAAATACGGGAACCAAGGTGCAACCAGGCCAACGAATTACACACTCCAGCTCCCACACTATGCGAAGGAAATAAACGCGAGAAAAAAAAACTTTAAAATTTCTTGAAAAAATACCCAGGCTGAATTGTATTGTTTCCCAACACCCTGGATACCGGCGCTACTGCGGAAAAACATAATGAGGGAAGCACTCTTTCCCTCTACCCTCTCTCTCCTTGAAATGAGGTTGAATTACGAATTGTGTGCTCACTCATAAAAAAATTACTCCGCCACGATTGTGCCCGCCGCGGCAAATTAACGATACAGGTATTTTCCACAATGGAATGCAGATTGTTAGTTTTTTATTATGTTTAAGATTGTATTTATGAGGGATATAGAATATTCGTATTGATTAAGAGATTATTTTGGTATGGCCATAGCAAAATTTGCATTGATTTAGTATTATTTTATACCAACCCGCACTGAGACCGTGTGGTGGATTACGGCCCTCTCTTAGAGAGGAGGCCTGTATCCCAGCAGTAGAAACATTAAAAGGCTGATGATGATGATGATGATTATTTTATAATGACATTAATGTTGTCACATTGGAACTAAAAGAGCATCGCGTTAGCAAATTTTCTGCGCGATTAGAATATATACAACAGT
Organism: Leucania comma; assembly: GCA_958295575.1. NCBI lineage: Eukaryota > Metazoa > Arthropoda > Insecta > Lepidoptera > Noctuidae > Leucania > Leucania comma. The sequence continues at coordinate 9,343,870 of OY282480.1, read as the reverse complement.
CCAAAATCAATTGCTGGGCAGTTACTGAACCAGACACAACACTTTGTCTGACTGCCCTGAGCTCAAAAATAAGCAGAGTAAGGTAGAGTCACTACTCCAACCGTCCAAAAATCAGGATCCAAAACCCAGGGCCGTTCTTTTACAACTCGAGTTAACCCAACTAACTCTAACTCCGAGCAGGGTAGGTTAGTGTAAGCGGCCATAAATGACACTGGCTTGGCATTGACAGTTGAACTTTACGTTCGCGTTCAAAAATGCGAGGGTAGAGTATCTAATTTATAATAAGACTAGATGACGTCACTAGAGTTAACACTAATCCCAAATTTGAACGCAGGGGTGGGGGGATTAAGTTTATTCATTCTTACTATTATCATCATCATCTCCCTGCCCTTGTCCTGTTTTTTGAGCTCGGCACAACACGTTTTTTTTCTTCGATTCTGCCCTATCATCCATCACTCTATCACTAACTCTCTTTTCTTTCATATCACTATTTAACTAATAATATGTATTCATAATTAGTAAGGAAATTGTTTCGTACATTTGTGAAGCTTTTAGCAATATCTCGACCACACATCAGTCAGTCATTACGCCTAAAACCTCTTTTTAACTCCATATAAAAGGAATTTAGCGTTTAGCCTTCACATCGCTCCTGAAAAAAATCCTCTACAAATACAGAGGCCAAAATAATCACCTGAATACAGTTCAAAGTACCCCTGATTCCAAGCGTTTTGTACCTTCCGATAGAAAAAAAGGGCTCCATCGGCAGACACGCTTTATGTTCACATAAAAAAATGATGGCGGTCCCTGCAAACGCCAAATTGAATATGAAATCAGCACGATGAACTTTCTGTCTAAATTTAATGAAGAGAAGTGGGCACGTGTTTCAGAATGGCAGCCATTTTGAAAGCTCTTTTGTTTAAATGTTACTCTGAAAATATTTGGAGCAATATTTGTAAAACTGGAACTTTACAAATATTTATCTAAGATTAATATTGTTAGAAATATTAATTGTAACATCACATCGATTGGTTTGGGTTAAATTAATGACAGATGTACGGTTGCAGAAATAAATATGTTATACATATATAAAAAACATACATTTAATTTCAATAAAGGTATATTCAAGTACAGTGCTGGGTCATTCCTTCTATATATAGGGTGACTGGTAATTAGTGAAAGATTCTTAAACACGTGATTTTAGTCATGATAACAAACAACTTTTACTATAGGATCAAGAAATCGCGAAAAAAGCTGCTGTTTGGTACATTTATGTTCGCCTAACTGGTCAAAATGTACTGAATTGGCTGATTCTTTTTGCGATTTCAGTTTTGGCCCCATAATAAAAGTTGTTTGTTATCATGACTATAATCACGTGTTTAAGTATCGGTCACTAATTACCAGTCACCCTATATATAAAAGGAATGACCCAGCACTGTACTTGAATATACCTTTATTGAAATTAAATGTATGATTTTTTTTATAATGTAAAGGTTCGTGTTTGTCTACTATCTCACCTGATGGTCAGCGATGATGTGGCCGACGATGAAGCACGTTTGCCCAGATGTAACCAACAATGAATCCAACGAAAGGAAAAGTTTAAGAACTATCAATGCACAACAACATAAATCATTTTTTTTTTTTTGTTTGGTAAGGGCTTACCATTGCTGCATTAATAGCTTGTAGCATAAATACTACTTATCTGTTTACCATCGCAACGAATACAAATGTGGTTGCACTACAGTTAACTAAGAGATTTAAACTTGCACATCGCGTTTTATTTCAATTAACCGAACACCTCGTCGCCTCACCGCTATCACTAAACCCAAGTTTAATTAATCTTAATATCTGTGAGGGATATATTTCAAGATGTTAGAGCTTTCGGACTTAATGTAGCGTCATAAGATGAACGGCATGATTATAGCGAACAGATCGCGAGATACTTTTTATTTATGGTCGTTTAACCCTTCGAAAATAATGTGAGCGTTTTTTGTGGTGTTTTTAAACTATTTTTTTAAGTATATTAGTACAGTTTGTACTTTATTTCTCTCAGCTAATTGCTTTGTCTTCTTTTTTGCACTAAGTGCCACCTCGTTTTGCTTTCAGACAATTTCTGTTTATTTCAGGTTGCCTGAAAGAGATTACGGAATGCGATTAGACCGACAATTGTATGTTTTTATTGTTTTGTTTAAAGTTACCTTGAATTTTTTTTTTTTTATATTGTATAAACTAGCACTTGACTGCAATCCTACCTGATGGTAAGCAGTGATGCAATCGTCGATGGTAAAGCGCACTAGTTTATTAAGAGCCTATTCACTCTAGCCTTGAAGACGCCTAAATTATAATTGGCCGGGAAAACCGCAGCAGGCAAATTGTTCCATGGAAAATTAGCATTATCAGCATTATCAGCCTTATAATGTTCCCACTGCTGGGACGCAGGCCTCCTCTCTAGAAGAGGGAATGGGCCGTAATCAACCACGCGGGCCTAGTGCGGGTTGATGAATGTCACATGTCTTCGAATTTTTGATTCTAGGACATGCTGGTTTCCTCACGATGTTTTCCTTCACCGTTTTACAGAGCAGTGGTGATGAAATAAATTACACAAAGTAACTCGCCTGGCTGGGTTTGAACCCGCGACATAAAACTCGTAAGTCGTGGTCTTTACCACTCGGCCACCACTGCTATCGTTATTACGTGGGCAGTTTTGTTATTTTGATAAATGTTGATTGCACAAAACAAGGTGCATTCGTGTCCGCCGATTAGTACCTATTACCATTTTTATGTACGATGGCCGCTTTTGAACTCTATCTCACCTGCCCCCTAGCCAAGTTACAGTCGTTACGTTTAGCGTGAACGCTTGGAGTGGGCCACGCCCCCAATCCCTTAGTTCTGACGTCATCTCAACAAAGAAATTGGGGGCGTGGCCAACACCAAGCGTTAGCAATGGATCAGATCTATTATGGAACAAGCCTGCTCTTCTAGATCTATTATACAATGTTCTGACACTAGCGCCTATATCAGCAAGACTTTTGGGTGAGAATACCAACACCAAACCGTGGTTCAGAATAGAATATCTATATTTTTTTTAATGGCCGGTCAGACTATTAAACACAATAATTAAACGATTAAAAAAAAAATTATGGGTGCAATGTTTTCACTTCATTAAATTCGGTTAATTAAGTCCCTCCGGTGTTTAGCTATGAAAAAATAATTGCGAAATATTTCATTTACCTTTTAACTGTGTTCTTTTTGAAATTCGTTTCCCGTGAAAGTAATATTTTTGCTTCAGTTCCGTATTTATGTTTTTGCAAGAGAAATATTTGCTTCTCGATTAATATATTTGGATATTAAAATAAATCAGTAATTTATGTACGGATAAAGCTGTAACTCAGTCTTATAATGTTCCGACTGTTGGGATTCTGATCTCCTTTCTAGGAGAGAGAAGGAGCCATATTAACCATGGTGAGAGGCGGCGTTGTAAATTTGATGGTCCAGAATTTTTACTTATAGGACACACAGGTTTCTTGAATATTTTCAAAGCTGTGATCACAAAAATACATTTTGAGCATATATATTATAATATACATACCGGGTGTAATTGACAGGTTGGCAAAAACGAAAAGTATGAATTCAGACTGCTATTGTTAATATTTTGATAGTGAAATATTTTCCCGGAAATGATAGGTGAACGTTTTTCAATTTTCAATTTTATTTCGGCTACGCAATGTATAACGAACATTGCGATACGCTCGCGACTCTGTACCTCGCGCGTTGTCCATTCATACCTTGTTTGGAATAAATACATAGTACACTACACACACAAACACACCTATCAAAAAATTTAAACACAAATTCAACACCTATCAAAAATTAAAATAGTCACTTACCTAAAGTCTCTCGGGTCGTTCACCCGTGAAACGAATTGGCGATTTAGCTGCTGCCGATGTATCAGCCATCTGCAGTACGCCAGTCTACGCGTTGAGTCACCAGGTACCAGAGCCTGCACTTTATGGATCCGATATGGACGTTGCTTGTCCTTTCGAAGGCCTTTGTGCACAGCCCAATGTGAAACACGGGGTCCGTTATTACCTACGCTTTACAAGTTTTGCAGCAGTACGGGTTCCCAAACGCGGATTTCGACGGACAACATCTAAAATCGCCTGCTCAGAACGAGCACGGATTGTCCTTCCAGCACCCTGATGCGGCACAATAGGTAAATTTTCTAAAACACGCTGATATGCCCGTGTGATAGTACGACTATTAGCTGGATGTCGTTCATTTGGGTGTCTTTGAACATAGAGCCTTAATGCCAACGACGCGTTTCCTCTAGCTTCACCCAAGCACATTAACATCTGGCCATATTCGCGAGCACTAAACGTTTCATTACGCCGATTCATGACGATAAGTACCACACAACACAAAAACACACAACTCAACTGAACGCAACACACAGTCCCGAACTCTCGACAGTTGAAAGAAAACGAAATAGACGTCTAGATCGCACCATCAATCGCGGCAAACTAAAATGGCGGCTCAGCGCCTCAGCGGCTTCGTTTGTCGGCACGCCTTTGAGAGTGTGACACGTGTAGCAATTAGGGCTGCCCACATGGTATGAAATTAAACATTTTTATTTCGGTAATAGTAAGTACGTTAGTCGAGGTGCCCATGGCGCAGTAGTTACAGTGGTCGGCCTGCGATTGAGATAAAGATGAAGAACTAGGTATTGAAAAATAATCGTATCGTAATCGTATGATAAACATTGTTATTAACCGCTATCTTTTGTAACTTTTACTCATGGTTCTGCTTCCAAGTTTAAACCTAGTACCTGTCAATCCCCAAGCAGCACGCGCGCGATTTTGCACCATTTTCTAAACACTAAACAAACGTCGGCGTTCGCATAGATTATAAATTAAGGTTTTTTTTATAGGGTATTTATTCAAGAACGTAAATAAGAAGTTTTTCTTATAGTATGTAAAAATCGAAAATAAGCAAAGATTTTCGTAACTACACGCGCGTACGCTTTCGCTCAGGGATTGACAGGTTAAAGAATGTGAATCTGGCAATATTAACACGATGTTTTTATGTTTTATGTACCACTAAATTGTCTAAAGCAAACAATTTACATTACTGTAATGCAACGCGTGTGTACAGTTCGGGTAGCTTCGTAATTGATACTGTAGATCATTAACGATTTAAAATAAGGTTTTTGGAATTAATAAATAATAAAGTAATCATACTCCTGAGTATCTAATTATTATTAAAGCATTTTACATAAAGAAAATAAAATTACAAGTATTAAATTCCGTACGCGGTACAACCCTAGAGTGTCGGCGCGTAAGCAAAGGCGTACCAAACAAAAGGAGCGAGCGAGCGAGCGGTATGCTGTCTCTGTCTGTGTAGGTACTATGGAGGCCAGTAAACTTTTACAGCTAACAGCTGATTCCGCGCGGGTTGAATGAATTTTCTTTTACGATTACATTGCCGAATTTAAGTTTTTTGCATTTTTTCACTAAAATTGTGTTTTTAGGGCTGGATTTTGTTGTAACAAATGAATAAAACACAAATCTAGTTGAAAAACGGTCGGAAAATTCGACAATTTTCCTGAAGAAAATTCCAACGTTTTTCAGTCATAATCATGGTCATGAAGCTACTGTTTCAGTTTTTGCCAACCTGTCAATTACACGGTGTATATAATATAATATTCAACAATTATCACACAATGCCGTCTAGCCCCAAGTTAAGCAAAGCTTGTTTTATGAGTACTAGATAGCTGATAAACATAATTATATATGTGTAAATACATACATATTATAAATAAATTACACCCCTACACAGAACAAATGATCGTGCTCATTACACAAACATTTGTCCTAGGTGGGAATTGAACCCACGACCTCCTGGCATAGCAGTCAGGGCCACTAACCACTCGACCAACAGGCCAGTCAAAATACATACACTAAGTATAAGTTTACTTACAACATACACAAAATACTAAAACTCAAATCCTTACATCATAAAACGAAATAAAAAAATTATATTTCATAACCTAATCCTACTTAGGGTTTACGATCTTTTTCGGCACATATCCATCATAAAAACTTAGACCTTAAGCTCTTCGTCAGTTCATTATAGTCACCACATATACCACCATTATAGTCAGCATTCCTCTCTTAAGTTAGCCATCAAACAATTTTCAGCGCATATTCATTCTGAGTACGAACGGAGTCATTATCTCGACACGCATTAACATAGTACCCAGGGCATCATCGCAGGGTTAATTCTACTTCGAGGGAATCTGCTGAAATGTATGTAATAAAGCAAGCCAGCTTACGACCCAACACTGTGGCTGTATGAAGCACAATTCCAAAATAATATGAAATTATTATCATTTCTCCTTTAGTTTGCTACGCTTCTGTCTGGATTTTCACGACACAGTAAACAGGGTTGCGCAATGAATTTTTTGCTCTATTTCTTGAGGACTAAGGTCGGGTTTCGGTTGGTATTAAAAGAAGTGTTTCGATTATAAAAATGTAACGACTCGTCCTTTTGATCAACGATTGGTACGGTTTTAACCAACCGTGGTATTGGAATGATTGTTGGGATAGCTTTTGTTTATCACTTTAGAATGTTCGTAGTAGTGTTAGAAATAAGGGTTAATAGAATTTTTATTTGCGTTATTGGATTGCTTACATGATGTCTGTTTCATAGATTTAAGAGATAAAATATAGGTTGTTGGAAAGCGTTACAGTAGCTCTAGAACGCAAAAGACCACTGAAGGAACATAGATGGATTATGGTCAGTAAAAATCTGACCTTTCCTCTCGCTTCACCCAAAGTGGCAAACTTTGATTTTAGGTGGGAAATTTTAATAATCAAATATTATTAAAATTTCCCACCTAAAATCAAAGTATAAAATACTTTTCCAAGTATTTTAAAATAATAGGAGAATCAATGGGAGATAATCAGCTTAAAATCGCTACACATTCATTGTATGACTTTGGCTTTAGCGTCAGCTGGATATCAGTTAAAATTCTAGTCATATGTGTCTCTTAAAAAGACAAACAGATGAAGCTACAAAAAAATAAAAAAGAGAAAAAAAAAACAGGAAGAGAGTGACCAAAACGATGACGGAGGGGCCAATATTCATACATAAATAATATACGAGTATGTACATGGCCCATCAAAAAACTCATAAACCAGCAACAATACACTATTGATGCTACCTTCCATTAATTTAGCCCCTCTTTTATAGCCATAAATATTGTTAAAACCTCATTAATCTTTGAATATTCAAGCGAGCCATCGGCGTGGCTACCTACTCGGTTACTAAGCCAATCCAAATATGAATATACGACAGAATATGCTGATTAAACATACATACATAGATTAAAATTGGAAAAGAACTGGAAGTGTTCTTTAAGATCTTACAAAACTATAACGGGTTAATAAAAGACACGGACTTAAAAAAAAAAAAATTGGTTGCTTATATTTTTAGGCTATAGTTCAAGACTAAAATAAATCCCCATAATTCATGAAACTAAGCTGGAGGCGAGCTTAGTTTCATGAAATATTTACATCAAATACAAACAACCATGTTTTGCGATTCGTCGATTCGATTCTCCAGCGAATATCTCTATTGAAATTCCATTAATCGATAAACTGGTCAAGGTCGCAGAAATCCGATGGACCGTTCGTTTTGACGACACTTGGGGGAGCCTATGTCCATCAGTGGATGTCTTTCGGCTGAAATGATAATGATGACTAACATAACTAGTGAAATGTGTGTGTGTATGTGTGCTATCCCTGTGATACTCGTATACTTCTACTTATCCCTGTGCCATTTTGGTAATTTTCACTGCTCCTGGTAACTTAACACTGCATTTTATATCACACACTGACATAACCACTAATTCATAAGCATTTTTTCAACGTTAAAGTTCCAGTTCAATTGTTAACTGAAAAGGCAACTTGTAACTGTGATAGATAAAAACGGCTATCGCGGCAATCCAAACAGAATGCAGTACACTGCACACTGTCAGTCGACGTCGCGTCGCCTCGTCCTCGCAACAAGAGCGCGTCATCGCAACACTCATGCTCATAGTACTTCTGTTGCCTGCCACTTGACCCACATCCTCACTGCATGTATCCTGTAAAAGGAAACTCACCCCTCCCCACCAAACTCCACGCAAATATCAACCTTACTGACCAGAACACAGGACCCAAACTCCTTCAACACACCACCAACTCAAAGGCGACTCCCCACGCAATTTAACACTTTGTTTTTCCTTCAAACATGGCAGAATATTCAATGTCGGCGGAAAATGAGTCGGATGTTCCTATTTAGCGATTTGCCACTCAAGAGCTCAAGTAATAAGTTTCATATTCAAACGGCAAGGAAGTGCGTTCTAATGAATTTTTTATTCAGTCTCGGCCTCCACTAGCTGCAATAATACATGTAATCCGAGCCTTACTGCCATCGCGATCTGTGTATTCACAAACGAAATATTTTAAAAATTCATAAAAGGGTTATGGCTATACCTATTTTTTATTTGAGAAACAGGATGAAAGAGAAAACTCGCTAAAAATATTGTTTCGGAACTCAGTACCTCAGTAATACGTTTATACTAACGTAATATGGGATTCATTTTTAGCTTTGGATCGAAGAGAAGAGGAGAAGGTGAAAGTTGTTTAATAAATAATCAATTTTATTTTTCCAAAACAGGCACGTCACTTACTTTAATTTAAGCATTTTCCCTAAATAAATTATATTATTTCTAACGTGATTTGCCTTCCAAAGCAAATATTTAAAGGGAACATAAAAATCGTTTTCTACCTGTTCCCGTCCCTATTCTTTTTATTCGTAATCAAAACTTTACGGCAATTTTATACGTATCGAAAAGGGTCCATATCAAATAAAATCGGGGCTAAAGGCTGGCAACTTCTGTGCGAATTTGTTGTGCGTTGAATCAGTTAATGTTGCCAAGTTTTAATTGGTTTAATAATTCGCGTTTTCTGATCTCTGCGTAGGTATAAAGTTTTAACTTTTTCAATTACCGTTAGTGAAGTTTCCTATGCTATGATTGACGCTAACTCCAGCTAAGCCGATGTTTCTATTAATTAACGTTCATCATTTCTATTATGATTTGAATGTTTGATTTCAATGTTTCTTTGAATGTCGGATTAACAGTTGTTGGGGTGTGTCAATTAAAATTTTTAATGTTTGGCTTCACAATTGATATAAAACAAAGCTTGAAAGAAGTGCTCTTCAAAATGAGTAGGTAACGCACTAAAACCAACCCTCATTTTTGTTTTCGTTTCTGTTTTGGTTTAAAAAACGATGGCTCAAATTACGAATTTTTTTATTTATTTAATAGGATAAAAATTATCCTATGTCCTTCTTCTGGTTCTAAGCTACCTTCCCACCAATTGTCAGCCAAATCGGTTTAGCCGGTCTCGAATTATAAATAGTGTAACTAACACGACTTTCTTTTATATATATAGATATGACATAGTAGGTATATAAACACACATTTAAAAAGAAAATACAAATACTTGTAAACAACACAAATCCTCATTGAAAACGAGGAAAAAAACAACTAAAGTAAAAATAGTTGCTCTCCCATGTTGGCACTAAGGCGTATAATCCCCTGCTTATACCCAATTTATATGAAAAACGACATCGAAGGAAACAAAGGTTGCTCGACCTAAGAAACTCAACCATCAGCTACAAATAGCTCGATATAATACAACAGTGTTATATAAGTATGTGTGTGTATGTGTTATTTGATAATAATGTGTGTGTGTTGTGAGTATTGGAGTTATGAACTGTTCGTATTTGTTCTGAGTGCTTAGTGCGAGTTTGTTGTAGGATCACCACACTTATGATGTTCGGCGCTCCGATTGGCCATCTCCAAGCTCTTAACCAATCAGAAAGCCAAGCGTGGTAAAAAGTTCGACCGCGTTAACGTAAAAGTAACTCGCACTAAGTTACGGGGCAACAGGATTCTCCTTTGATAGACTGATGGTCAGAATTTCTGGCGTCTGGTTACCTTTAATGGCTGTCGAAGATCTAAGAATGACCACCGGGACTAACGACTTTACATGCTTTCCGAGGCACGTGGTATCAATATAGTCGTAGACTAACTTTAGAAAAATACTCAACACTCAATATTTTATTGTAATTCCATATGTTTACATAGATGGTGTTGAAAATTGACACATACCAATATGGACCCTGTCGTGCACAGCAAAAATTAGGAGAGAGGAAGAGGGCTAAGTTTTTTCATGGAATTCAATAGTTTTGTAAATTTAATGTGATGCGTTTAATTGGGTGTATAACAATATGTAGGTGGTCATCATTATAATGTTAGTGTATACATAATTATGACTATGAAAAAATCACATTGGTATAAGTAGGTACCAAGCCATGGTGTAAGTACCAAGCCATGGTATAAGTACCAACCGAGTAAGCTCGGTTTCGAACCCGCAACTTCATGCCTGAGAGGCAGGTGTCTTAACCACTGGGCGAAGAATATAGAAGAGGAAAAATCCAATAAATGAGAAACATAATATAAATAAATAGTAATTTCCTTCACATGAAGCCAATAGTTTTCCGAATAACAAAAAGAACTGTATAGCCCGCATATTTCTAAGTAAATGCGATAAACTCCCCAACCTATTATTCCAGTTTGGTCACTTCTCGTTAGGCAGCACACATGTTAGAGATTTATCAAGCAAGTTTGCTAGTGTGGCCCTTTGTTGGTCTAAATTAAACCGTAATTAGTCAGGGCTGGCGCGCTACTGATTTATACCGGTTTTTACGGGAAACCGGCAAACTAATGTTATCATCCACGCAACGGACCTTGTAATAACTGCGGCCAATGTTGGCCGAATGTTTGCCGTGATTTGTTGGCTGTTAGTTGTTCGTGTGTGTTTGATTTAGGAGCCGTGTTGTTGTTTGTTTTGTTGGCACTTTGAGAAGAATTGTTTTCCAATATGGTGGAATTTTGGGAATAATTGATTGGGTTTTTTTGCCGGAAATTCAATTTGTTGAAATTCTAAACGGACTTCTTTTTTTTCGCCAATCAATTAATGCAAAAAAGTGTGACAGAGGCGTATTTCGTCTACTCTGTTACGAAAATTTATAAAAACGTCAGATATTTTTACTCGATTTAAAGCCCTTGAGAAGGTATACGAGTATAGATATTAGGTATAAAATCGATTAATAAAATTAAAAAAAAGAAAATTGAGAACCTTACAGCGGTGTAAAAATGTTCTAAAAAATATATTATTTTACATATACGAAGACTAGCTCTGCCAGTGACTTTGCCCGCGCCATAATAGAAACAATATAGCGTATGCTATTCAATAATAAAGTAGCATTCTACTAGTGAAAAAATTTTGAAAATCAGTCCAGTCGTTTTAAGTTTATTAATTACAAATATACAAATTTTTCTTCTTTATAATATTAAGTATAGCATAGTAGATAATACTGCTTACTACATAAAAAAAAAATACTAAAAAAAAACATTTTATATGCATCAAGTCAAGTCAAGTATCCAACCTTACATTGAAGCAAAAATCTACGGTCCGAACTAGGCGTTTCGCCTCGTCGTTTATACGTACATCGAAGGAATGAAACAATTTGCGTGCTGCGGTCTTCCCATCCGATTATAATTTGGGTGTCTTCAAGGTTAAAGTGAATAGGCTCTTAATAAACTAGTGCGCCTCACCATCAACGATTACATCACAGCTTACCATCAGGTGGGATCGCAGTCAAGTACTTGCTTATAACAAATAAAAAAAAAACGAAAGTGACAAACACAAAAAGTTTTATCAATATCAATGCCAACCTCACCAAACATACTCCCCCCACCACTTTCAATCCGACCGCACCTCTAAACTCTACTAAAAAAAAAACAAACATAATACATTAGGGTAGCCCCTAACGTAATTTGACTAAACGTCAACAGGCTATTACCCCCAGTGACCGATCGGGGCTGACAGCGTTCAATACAGACAGTACGAACCGTTCATATTGAACGATTCATTCGCGAAATTAAACTGTCAGCTGACTGTGTTGTTTATTTGTTATTAACTAATGCACACAAGGGAATTGTTTGACCTTTTATAGAACATTGATTTGAACCGACTGGTGAGATGGTTCGGAAATGTTTTATGGCATATGTGGAGTGATAAAACTGATTCTGTTTTTTGTATCGGTTTCTGAATTATTCAGTTTTTTTATGGGCTTACCACATCGACTGTTTCTGCTACAAAGGGTGACGAGACCCTTTTGAAGTTATGCACTTTTCAATTCATTTCTCAGATACCCGCTTCTAGACAAGTACTTTACTGTTTTTCACACTCGTATGGAAAAATTATCGCCCTTGCCACAATTTTATTGCATCGTATCAGAAGAGTTGCGCGTCAACCTTCGTTTTTGTATGTCTTCGTAAGTGTATTGAAACACGTGGAAATTTATCACTGCATCCTTCGGTTCCATAACACAATGGCCAACGGTTCAACCGAATGCCACCTCGGTCGCAATATCAAACTTTCTCCATTAGTATCAAAATGTACTATTTTGATGAACTTTTACACTGTTTTTCACGCTCCTTCAATCTATATACATAAATTTACAATAAGACTACGATAAAAATGGTTTTTACTACCCAAAATTTCCCTAGTTCTAAAAGGTTTTTTAACAAAAGTTTTTTTACTTATTACTATAACTGTGACATTTGAACTTACGCCCTATGTAGCGTAAAGGGCGACATCACACTATCACACTAATATTATGGAACACAAAACGTATGGAATGTAAATTACAGGTCTTTTTGACAGATTTTTAACGCGATGTGAACGCGGGTGTTCCCTAAAAATACATTTTAAATTACCCCTCTGTTCATTCGATTTTTATAATGTAGTCGTAGTCCGGCGTAGCACATTTCGTAGGCGTTCGTAGCACACATCGTAGACGTTCGTAGTACACATCGTAGACGTTCGTAGCACATCTCGTAGACGTTCGTAGCACGGCGTAGACATCTCATCATCTCGTAGAACTCGGCAAACAGCATGTTGAATGCTGATCTCATTTTACTTATTCACAAGATCTACTTTTAGCTTTTAGTTGTATGTGTTTGTGTTTAGCACTGTCTGTTTTACATTCTTATAAATATTCTGTAAATACTGTATGTATAATATAATAATATTCATAATAGGCGCATAGACCATTTTTTCTAATGTTTTTTGTTATTGCTCATTTTCTGTTAACTAAACAGTTTCAGTTAATTATTCGTTTAACCTTTGCATTTGACTTTTTCTGTGTAAACGCAAGCTTTTAATAGTATTTTTTATTAGTTGTAATTTTTCCATTCCGTCATAAAGTATCAAAGATTTAAAAAATCAAGGTGGCGTAAGCGCCAACTTGCACTTTAAATTGCAACTTGAAAGCTAAGTAGCTATATATAGAAAACTGTCTCGAATTGGTTTTTAACAAGCAAAACCAAGTCAGTATAAAAATTTAAATAAAATATATATATATAAAAATCAAGACAGCCTGTAAACTGTCCCATATGCGTCCAAAGCTGAATTCTATTCGCATAAAATTTCTAAACTACCATATTTCACAAAATCCCTTCTCATTTCCAAACTAGCAGCCCAAACTAATTAACTCTCAAACAAACACAAATTAATCTACATTTGCAATTTCTATACAATGTCTACGTACATAAATCACATAGAGCGAAAAGGTTCTAAGTGAAAATTAAAATTTCCTCCATTAATACTGTTCGGGTCATTAGGGGCACGTGAGCAGACTAGTATACAGGGTGTTTATTAAGCGATACAATCTCCGGTGCGCTATGAATATTCAGCGGGCGTAACGCCTCGCCCTAGTGTGTGTACTTTTTTAAATGTGGAACGTTCTATATTGTATTGTGTGTACTTTTTAAGTATATAATTTGACAGTTTTTATAAAGTGAGTTTTTTTTTATAATTGGATCACCCTGTATGTTTAAGTTAATTTAGTTTAATAACGTTTTCTATATTAATATTTTAACAAAAACTAAAAACATTTTGTGTTCACTGTTTTATATTTTTGTTTGTAATGACGGGGGACAGGACATAGTGAAAGGAAAAAACGTGTTGTGCCGACCCCAAGTAATATGGGATAAGGGCAGGAAGAAGAAGAAGAATGAGTTGAGCTTTAATACACGACTGACAAATGCTTGCACTGGACAGTTCCACTCAAATTTGTGTGGTTCTTTCTTCAAAAGACCATCTCAAACTCTAATCTGCATGGTTCATGGTCAAATCATAAAAGAACCATGCAGATAGTTTAATTTGACCATTATTTATTTATTTATTTATTTATTATACACTTCATTGTACATACTTATTAAAATATACAAAGGAAAACCACTCAATTAAAGCACATATAATACATTATATCTACTGTATAGACTTTAAAAGAGACTTTGACCCCTGTGTTTGTTTCAGTGTTTTTTCTCAGGGTAGTCAGCTAGGAAACACCGGCCTCATCTTGTTTGAATTGACAAAAAAATTGACGTATAAAAGAGTTTTTAAAAACCTACTTGCAAAACAAATATCATTTATCATTTCATAAGTAATCGCAAAAACAACTGGACAGAATTTAAACAATTCTTTCTCCTATAGAATTACTAGTTGAAGGCTACTTTTTCACTACTGCATAGGCTATATATTTTCTATTTTTATGTGGGCAAAGTGTCATTAAGGAATAATAGGTCCAATGTTGTAATTATCAGAATAAATATTTTATTGTTATACAAGTACCTACTACAGTTATCGTAAATAGCAGTTCTGAAAAGAACGGAACGCAGCCGACAGCCACATCACTACGTGTTAGTTTCACTATTACACGACACAGACTCCACTTTGCTAATAAAACCTTACACATTGTTCTAACTGCTAATATTTCCGAGGACTGCAAACCCGTTTGTATGGCGACATGCCAGACAGGAAAAACTACAATAAAATAATTTTACAATGTAACATTTTATTTTACAGAGTTTTTCTTATTAATTTATGCAACTATTATAAAGCTAAGAGTTGGTTTGTTTGGTTAAACGCGCTATTGACAGGAATTACTGGTTCGAATCGATAAAATTTTGTAGTGCTGTATAACGCATTTATCGAGAAAGTTTATAGGTAATATAACATCACTAACAGGAGTAGTAAACAAAATTTAGATGAAACCATCACCACAATCATAGATTGCATTACTGCTTACCATCAGGTAAGATCGCAGTCACGTACTAGTTTATATCATTTAAACAAAAGAGATGGAGATCAGTGGTTGCCAAGTGGTAACGGCCCCGACTTACGAGTTGTAGGTCGCGGGTTCAAACCCAGCCAGGCGCATTATTTTGTGAAATTTATTTCATCACTACTGCTCTCAAAAACGGTGAAGGAAAACATCTTGAGGCAACCTATATCCTACAATCAAAAATTCTAAGACATGTGACATCCACCAATCCACACTGGGCCTGCGTGGTGGATTACGACCCATTCTCTCTCCTAGAGAGGCCTGAGTCCCAGCAGTGGGACGATTAAAGGCTGATATAATGCAATGCAATTCAAAACAAGAAACCTAGTAGTAACCATATATTTTTCTATAATGTAATAAACCAGACAATTCAAGTTAAATGCACTTTGATATAACTTCCTTTCTAATGTTAACTATTTATTGTCCCTCAGGAGACTTAGCAGAAGTGTCATCAGAAGTTTGAACACATTCTAGGACCAAACTTGCGACATTTACCGCCTTATTCCAAAACGCGATCTAAAATAGTTCCGGGACTATTACTAGATTTAATCCCGATTAAACGCTATCTAAATGTAGTTTTCGGAATTATAACTAAATTTAATACCAATTAAAAGCGATCTAAATGTATTTCCGGGACTATTATTAGGTTTAATGCCAATTAAAACTAGCAATAGTCCCGGAACTCTTTTAGATCGCGTTTTAAAATAAGGCGATGTGTGTCTTTACGACACGATTGGTGCAATGGTCGTGGTTTTGGCACTGCACTGTATATCGCTGGTTCGATTCCCGTACTACGTAAATATTTCTATGGTCCCACCTGTAGGTCGAAACCCCCAGGTGAGTAACAAAGCCTTGTTTAGGGGGTAGCAGTCGCAAACAGATTAAAATGAGGGTTACTGACCCTTCGGTAAAAAAAAAACAGTATTGATTTGAAACATATTATAGATTTGAAAACCAGTATTAAAGATTTTAAACATTATATTGCAAATTTATATGGACTTAGTTATGTAAAATCAAATAGCAGTTCCTAAAGTACCCATATTGCATCCATTCACTCACTTCAATGGTAGGTCCTAGGGGGTCGCCACTATTTTCTATTTAAAAAAGGGATCATGTATACATAAAGATTGAAAAAGACTGGTATACAAAATAGTTGATCTGGATGTGGACGTTTTGTGTATGTCAACACACACAAAATACCCACATTTGTGTATGTTAGTATACATACTTGTGAACTCCCACGTAACAAAATCCAAGTGAAGGGCAACTATTTGTTTAAATAAAAATTGTTTTGAAAGTATGTATTGTGAGCGCGTTCACAAACGTTTTTTAAATTATTATTTAGGTAGGCTCACGCTTGACCACTATGTCACCTGATAATAAGCGACTATGTGGTCGACTATGGATCGTGCTTGCCTAGATGTAACCTATTGACTCTCTACTTGAAGATTCAAGTTTGTAGCTTTGTTTTTTGTTTAGAGGATGTAAAGAAAAACAAACATTTATGCTTTACCACAGTAGGCGCGGGCTTGCGGATGTGAGCAATGGGTAGCTCGCTGTCCGACCGTCCGGTTACCGACCGGACCGAGCCCAAGTCGTTGACGGCACGTACTGTTCCCGCGCGCCTCAAGAAGTTGTCAGCAAACCGTGGAAGCCCAGCCTGGTATCAGGCAGGGTCGAAGCCTACTGGGGCCAAGGGTTTGCTTCTGAAAAGAAGGTGCGGCCCTGGTATGACAAGCAACGAAGTAACGGTGTGGGTTTTTTAGTCAGTAAAAGTCTGACACTAACTCCCGCTCCGCCCAATGAGCGGGGGATGTCATTGGATGATTTTAACCCACCGAAAAAAAAAAACCTTTATGCTTTACCGAATACACTTTTTCGTTACCTTCTCCAACCTAGTTTGCACCTAACAACCAATATACATAACTGCCAAAATACAAACTAGCATTATGCTATTGTTTCTGCAGAATACAAGAAACTAAAGTAATTAACAAAGTCGTATGTTTCTTGCGGACGTCTGCGCAATGTCATAGACGCCGGTGCAATGAATAGTGCCTATTAGTGTAGTGGGTCTGTGTTGTGTCATAGACAAGCTAAGTTGACACTCTATATTATTTTCATCGTCTTTCTGGTTTCATACCAACACTACGGAATATATGAAATATATTTTTTAATCTAGTGATACTAAGTTACAATAAAAAGAAACATCGAGTAATGTAGCACCTAATTTGATGTCATGGTTGATAGGCTGCAAAACTGCGTGTCGTGAGTTTGATTCCCGCTCAGAACATATATTTGTATGGCCTTCAGATAGGTGTTTCGGATCTGGGTATCTTGTACGTAAACACACATACGACTGGAGCTATATACACCGTTAAATAATGGTCGTTTTAATCCCGTGGAGGGTTACGTTGGTACGTGAAATGCTATCGATTTGTAAAGATAAAATTAAAAAATAAAGTACTTTTTTTTCTAAAACTCGAGCTAATATATATACGCATTTACAAAATTAATTTCGTTATGTTGATACATGGGGAAGGCCTATGTCTAATTCGGCTGAAATGATGATATAAAAAAATAATTTCTAATTTTATACGAGTAAACCCGCTGGCTGCAGCTAGTATACCATTTATCTAGTTCATTTTAATATCAAGCCTCCCAGCCATGTGCTTGTAAGATTTTAATTATCGATAAAATTCAAGATTTACAGTCTTATTGTAGTTTGTATGAATTTTCTTTCATAAAATTGGAGGGATGTTTTTAATTAAAAGTACGTTTTAATAACAATGATTTATGAATAGTTATTTATTTGAGATTATAATGAGTTTCATTTAGTTTTAAAACAAAATTTTTCTTTGACAGAACAAAAATTAAACATGTTTATAATGAACTTCTTAGTTTACTTATTTCACGATATGTAACTTTTATAAAAAAAAATCATCATTATCATTTTAGCCGAAAGACGTCCACTGTTGGACATAGCCCTCCCTCAAGTGTCGCCACAACTAATGGTCTTGTGGGTCTTGCATTCATCGCATTCCTGCAACTTTCACCAGGTAATCCGTCCACCTTGTGGGAAGCCTTCCAGCACTGCGTGTTCCGGTGCGCGGTCACCACTCTAGAACGTATAAAAATACGCAGAAGTTATTTTTAGATTTATAGAACAAAATTATTTACACATAAAGTACCCAAAAAAAACCAAATACATTAATATTTACCAAACCACTTAAGGTCACAAAAAGGCTGTAAAGTTTACTCTGTGGTCAGTAAATAACCGATAGGCACTGTTATCAGAAGTAGGCAGCGACGGGCGGCTTTTAAAATATGACCCTCTAGCCCAGGGCGGGTCAAAATGACCCCGGTTTATGTACTGTAAAGATAAACACCTACATTGTTCGTGGAAATGTGAAATATGTGAAAATAACTTTTGTAACACATTTTTGGGTTTCTTTGTAACATTTTTGTAGTTTGTTTTTGATGTATACTGGTTAGGTGTTTGTAACTACATGTTGACACTGTTTTATGTCTAAGTACTTGATAATCCGTAGAAGAGTTCGTGGCATCATAGAAAGCCCTAGCAGAGTACCAGCGCAGCGTTAGTTTTTTTTTTAATGTCGCTGCTTATCAAAGTCAAAGTCAAAATGTTTTTATTTCATATAGGCCTACATGGGCACTTATAAAACGTCAGAAGCTAGTGCACGGTTCCAAATTGGTCGTTTCCTATGGAGAAGAACCGGCAAGAAACTCCATGGTTACTCTTTTAAAAAAAGGTTTATATTACAATATTTTCATATTACAGTATTCTTTAATAAATTATGTAAGGACAATGTAGACCAGTAAATATTGTACCAGAAAGCACAACAAAAATAATCATAAAAAAGTGAATCATGATAAGAAGTAATCTAAGAATTTGCGGAGTCTACAGTGTTCTCACATTTACATTATAGGTAGAAAGAGGCTATATAAAAGCAAGCAAAAATAAATCATTACAATTATCACTACAACAATTACATTATCTGATGGTCCAAATAATATAAAGAATATTGCAAAAGCAATGTGTCAATACATATATACACCGTTACCGTTTTATACATATATACACCGATGCACCTATCTCATTGTAAGCTGCTTTTTTTTAAGTCGAATTAATTTACGCATATACGAAATTGATTTCTTTAAGTAAATGTCAGCTGATCGAGGCCAATGAACTGTAGGTAGTTAGTACGCAACGACCGACAACTCCCTACAAGGTCATTGACTCGTTTACTTAAAGTAATTAATTTCGTAGATGCGTATATTAATTCGAGTTTTAGAAAAAAAAGTACTCTATTTTTTAATTTTATCTTTATAAATCGATAGTGTTTCATGTACCGAATCGATCCTCCACGGGATTAAAACGACCAAAATTTAACGGTGCATACACCGTACGACCAGACGATATACGATACATATATCGTATATCGTCTATAGTTAAGTGCTAACAACACGTCTGCCACAAGTTGTTTAGTTGGTAAAGTGCCAACGTCGATCAGACGCAACGTTAACGTTGCGTTTAAAGATGTAACGCTTGTCACTAGAAACTCGCGACGTTAACGTCCGTTTGCACAACGTTGTCTCTGAGCAGACGTTAGAAAAGCTACTTACTAAAATTACTACTATTTCGTAGAACGCCAGTGGGATAGCGACCTAATGATTGGTGACCATTGTTTGGATCTCGCGGAGTACATGTACTGCACTCTCGAGACATTCATGTCCAGTGAGGACTTTCGTCAGACGGATTAAACTTACTCAGCTCGGACTTTTTTAGGGGCACAATTCCAGAAACTGGTACCGGGCATAGAAAAAGCTAGTTACGGCACTGATGACACCGCTCTCAATCAGATTCAGATTCACTCTCACTCTCAATCAGTGAATCGACAAACCTGTTGGAGTGTTGGTCTACTGGTCAGTGACCTTGACTACTAAGCCAGAGATCGTGGGTTTGATCCCAACTCAGGCACGATCATTTGTTTTGTGTCAGGGTTTAATTTATCTTTAATAGGTTATGTATTTAGACATATATATGTATGTTTATCAGTTGTCTAGTACTCATACAAGTTCTGCTAAGTTTGGGACTAGATGGCGTTGTGTGAAATTTGTGAAATATTATTATTAGATTAGTGTAAGATTTGCCTACAAGCGAATTGAACTGCTATGTTATTTAGTTATAAGGATAAGAATGTTTCACCCTGCATCTCTTGAGACTTACCTTACCTTGGTTGAGGTAAAAATAGCCACGATTTTCTGTGACATAAGCCGCCTACGTCCGACTATTGCTGGTCCGATACCCGACATGTGATTGAACAAATACACTAATAAATAATGACGTATGTTTTGGTGCGAAAAGTGACTGTGACGACAGAGATAATATTCAAGTGTAGGATTATTTTATCTGAGGTATACGAATTAAAATAAGAAATATGGAGTTTTTCGAATTTTTCCGAGTGAAGTTCGTTGGCTATTTTAAGTATTCTCAAATTGAACTTAAATCTATCTAATAGTAAACAAATTAACTATTCATACGAAGACCTGGACTTAGTTACCAAACCAAAAAAAAAACATTAATAAAAAAAAGTTTTCTGCAGGATTTTTCGAGTGAAGTTTACCGGCTAATTTAATTATTCGCAAATTGATTCCTAGTGGATATTGTGATATAAAATTGATGTAGTGGTACTGAGATGATGATTTTAGAGCAGTATTGATTACTTCAGCGAAGCTTACCAAAATGACTAGAGATATTTGCTGCCAAATGTTGCAAAAGCATTAAAATATGTTACATACGCATACTAATGAAAAACCAAGTGAATATATATATAATAATATAATATTCCACAACTATCACACAACACCGTCTAGCCCCAAGCTAAGCAGAGCTTGTGTTATGGGTACTAGACAACTGATAAACATACTTATATTATACGAAGACATGCCTTAAACGACTTATATAAATCATAAAAACAAAAAAAAACTGTTATTTATTTATTGTATAACTTACCACAGTGTTGTCTTTTTTATCTAAAGGTTGACTGCTAGAAAATGCCTTGTTGCACTAAGTCCGCCTATGCAGCACTACTGTACGTGAAGATTACATAAGTAAAATAAACAAGATATTATATTTTAAGGTACAGTCTTTCATATACGAGTATATACTCATAACATAGTCAACCTTATAATGTTTCCACTACTAGGACTCAGGCCTCCTCTCTAAGAGAAGAAATTGGCCGCAATCTACCACGCGGGCCAAGTTCGGGGTGGTAGATGTCACATGAATTCGAATTTTGTATTTCTAGGACATGTCGGCAATTTGAGCCTTATCCTTATGAAAATCTATGTAAAGATGTTTTTTTTATGGTAGGTAAAATCATCCAATGACAAGTCCCGCCCTTGGGTGTAGCGGGAAGTAGTGTCAGACTCTTACTGACTAAAAACCTACTCCGTTCCTTCGTTGCCTATCATGCCGGGGCTGAGCCTTCCTCTCAGAAAACAGCCCTTAACCCCAGCAGGCTTCGACCCTGCCTGCCTGCAGCTAGCAGGCTGGGCCTCTACGGTTTGCTGACAGCTCCTTGAGGCGCGCGGGAACAGAACGCGCCGTCGACGACTTGGGCTCGGTCCGGTATGTTACCGGACGTTGATCACTCGAGGTTAATTTATTTACTTAATATATTTATGCACACAAAAAAATACAGAGCAGAACTTCAAGTCAATTTTTGTATGATACACAAAAATCGATAGTTTAGTTGTCTAGGCCCAGGTATAGTAAAACCATTTGGACTGTATTATAATGTTTGTTATAGATGGTCGACAATTATAGCAATCTATCTAGTAGTTTAGTTTAAAGGTATGTTCAAGCGCGTTTTTATTGGATGATGCAATGCTGATGTTGAATAAAGTTGAAGGTGTGTGAACATTGGGTATTAATACTAAACCTACTGTTATTACGTCCGATTATTCTGAAGTTATAAAAAAAAATGTTTATAATGAGAGCAAAATGTGAATATCAGCTATATTGCAGTGGGTTATCACGGTAAAATACATTGGAGCTTTTATTGACAACAACGTCAGACCACATACGAAAAAAATATTTAAAAAGTATTGCAAAAAAAGCGATTTAAAAACCAATAAACTAAATTGAACACCATATGGAAGAAACACTTCCAGTAAAATCGGTACTTTTTCCAGTTTCGTTAGCAGAGTACCGGCTCAGTAATTGAATCTGCATCCGCAAGTATACCAGCTCCTTTAATTTGAGTAAGTGTTGCGGTACCGTCCACAAACACCGCAACGAACCGCATCCAACCGGTTATAACTTGATGTAACTGCTGTAGGGAAGTTTGAAGTGGTTTCTGGGAATAAAATTAGGCTGTAGAGTAATATTGACTAGCACAGAAGGAATAATGAAATCATTTGTTTATATTATTTGTGTGGACGTAGAATATTAAAAAATCTGGACCACCGAATTTAAATTGAATAGTGAAAAGATCAAACCAGTGAATGAAACAATAAAATCACCTATAATATTTCAATGAAATAGAAACATATTTATAAAAAAAGGATAATATTATCATGCATCACTTCACGCAACATATTTGTCGAAAGACATCAATACAACAGAACGCCTACTAACATCGCCAGACAAAAATAAGACACTTGACTTTCCTCAATCGAACGTCTTATTTTGCTGACCGTAAATAAATTTCGGAGGCCCAGCACGTTTCTTCGGACCGTACTTCAGATAGATTATGCTCCCTTTGTCGTAAATTTTACGGCTTCAAAAATTAGTCGCCGTGAGCTGACTAGACCGGGCTGAACACGTAACACCAAATTGTTTTACGTTGGTTTTGTGGCCGCACCGGATAATTTTACTGGTGTTCTGACGATTTTCGATTACAGCGTTTTTGTGTGTCGTGAATTTTGGTGTAGATTCTAGAAAATATGTGAGGGAAATATTTCGGAGATTTGAGCGACGGATTTTCTGGATGGAGAGTAGTAACTTCGATTTTTGTTCAAAATATGAGATTCCATGGGTTACCTTTTGAAAGGAAAACCCGGGGTCCTGAAACGCAATGCAAATGAAAGAACATAGAGTGGGATTTAGTCAGTTAAAGTTTGACACTGTGTGCCGGTAACTTGAAGGCATCCCAACTGCTCAAGTGTTCCCACTGCTGGGACTCAGGCCTCCTCTCTAGAAGACAGAATGGATCGTAATTCACCTCGCGGGCCCGGTGCGGGCTGGTGGATAAAAATATATGAGATTAATTCCATGAACAAAATATCGGTGTTAGGATAAAAATATCTGCAGTAAATTTATTTTGATAAATCATAAATGATATTTATTTTAAAAAATAGGTTTTAAAAAACACTTTAAAAGCTTAATTTTTTTTTCTTCAATTTAAACTAAATTTGGCCAGTGTCTTAAATACAAAGCTAGGAAGGCGCTTTACTTTTTGCAATTTATTTCATCACCACTGCTCTCAAAACATCGTGAGGAAATCAGCATATCTTAGAATAAAAAAATCGAAAACATGTGACATCTACCAACCCACACTGGTCCCGCTTGGTAGATTGTGGCCCATATTCTTTTTTCCAGAAACGAGGTCTGAGTCTTAGCAATGGGAACATTATATAAGGTTGATTATGCCATGCTATGTTATGTACCGTATTTACTAAAAATACTGAAAAATTTCTCAAACTGCTATATATCATAGAAGTACACTATCATTAAAAAAAATTGCACAATTTTTACTCACAGCACTAAATCACCCACATTTTACATTTTGCACAGTGTAAAAACTGTAGGAAGCTAATCAACATTATTTACAGTAGGTACATATAGTTTGTAAATTCTTATTTATGACCAATTTTTGCCGTTCTTAATAATGCAGTAGTAAATTAAGGCTTTAATATAACGCGAAGCCGACGCGGTGGACTGTTCGCTTAGCTTCAGTTCGCTTCCAAGTGCGCAAGCTATGAGCGGAGCGGGATATTTATTTTAATTTTTAGGCCTCCGTACCTTGTCCCTCATAAATAAAGTTACAGTAGGAGCATAAAATACTGTTTTTGTCAACTAAGATACTGACTTATAGAAACACTTTGTTATCCATTTGTCAAGACCCTTTTTTAGAAAGCCGTGAAGGTATAAAGCATAAATTAATACCACGTAATCAGGTCTAGTCTCCTTGTATCAGTGAAAACGTCAAACTTTTAAGCCAACGAAATATAATATTACCATATGTACTTTACCACGGTCACGCTTGATCACTATCTCTCCTGATAGTAAGCAATGATGTGGTCGAAGATGAAGCACGCTAGCCTAAAAGTAATCTCTTTACTCTTGACTTAAAGACCCCCACGTCAGCTATCATAGACAGACATGTGACATCTACAAACCCGCACTGGGCCCGCGTGGTGGGTTACGACCGATGCCCTCTCTTAGAGAGAAGGCCTGAGTCCCAGCAGTGGGAACATTATAAGGCTGATGCTATGCTATGCTATGCTAAGATAGACATGTCTTAGCATAGCATGACATGGCATCGGCAGACATGCCGAATGTCTAACGAGCTGTAGACCTGTATTGGTGCACTGTTACAGTGACACAGGGCCGCTTTAGACTGCGAAGAAGATGATGGGATGACCTAAATGATGTGATGATGTTTTCCTTGGGAATTGGAAAGAGAAAGCAAGAAATCGTGTTTGGGCAATTTTGTGGTGGCTTGGCTTTGGCGTGGTGGGGTGTTTCGTGTTCTTAGTTCCAACAGTTTCGGCTGTGCACCAATCAGTTTCTTAGTTTTCTCTTTTTCTTTCTTTTCTTTCTTTATATCTAGATTCTTACCTATATTTAATATTCGTACATACCTTTTCTATTTAAGAACAGATAAAATGCGAGGACTAGTTCCATTACAAGTTTAATAGCAGCTTTTCACCGTCGCTCCCCTGTTTTAAAACTAAACTATTACTCCATTGCGGGTCTTATTCTCATAATTACTTGTTATTATAACTTTTACGGCGCAATATTCCATTTATAAAGGTATATTACGGCCATTTTAATTGCCTATATGATGATGAGATGATATTAGTATTGCTAATGAAATGCGAGCAGAAGGTTAGTTAATTTTGTTATTTTGAGGTTTATAGCGTGGGATACAATATAGACGGGCCGCGTTCAATATCAAACTGCTTGATAACCCGCTTCTATCCTTAGCGCTTGTGGGGACAATTTAATTTCTTCTGTACTAGTGTGGAAAACCACATGGGCTCGCCCCACCACTATTTATTGTATTTATCGTATCAGTCTGAGTGCTAAGCAGCTCCAACAAGTTGCCGATCAATCCGTATTTCTTTATTTCTTCGTAAGTCTGCCTATGTACCCACTGTTGGTCTCGCAGTCTACCATACATTCTTTTGATATCATGGCCTGGCTGGGCCGCTAGGGCGTCCTTGAGAAGCACGACCCTGAGGGTGGAGGTATACATGCTTGTAGCTGACACAAAGCAAGCATGCCATAGAGACATTAACCTACAACAACACACTGACTGCCATGCTTTTTGCAGTTCTGAGGGTGCAGTGGGGGTGGATGGAGTGACAGAGAGTGTTAACCTTGTACGGACTAAAAACAAGCTGTTTTCCTTCAGCTTTCCTTTATGTTCTAGGGCCGCGTTGACTCTTTCGGACAATCCCGCACCCCTCACGTGTACCATGGCCTTAACTTCTATAGTGTATATAACAAAGAGACACCATCTATCTATCCCGCTCGCCGCTTACACTTGGGCCCACAAGTACAGTTACATCGCTACGTGATTTATCGTCCGCTACACCACGCTAACTTATTACCAACGTTTATGTTGAGCGAATATGTGCGATATCATGTGTTTTGTGTATACATAGGTACAGAGTACATGACTTTAAATATATAGGTACTATGTATGTGGCGGCCATTACTGTTATCGTATAGCGTTAGCTTTGAAGACTTTTTCTCTGATTTTGTTTTTATTGGTCATGTGATGGCCCAGTAGTTTAGACTCCGTGGTCTTCGTAAATTACAAAGTTATCGTTATGTTACCAAGTTTGCAGAGTACATTTTTTATTGACCTAGTTATCCACACAAACACGTGGTCACCGGGCCATCCGGGCCACTGAGGGGTTGTTTTGCTCCCGCACCCAGCTGTGCGCTGGTATCTAATACACGGCATGACCTACCGTGACCTGTATTGTACTTAGTCTCAGTGATGTCCAACTTGTGACCTTTTTTAAATATTTTAAGAAAAAAAATTAACATTGTGTAAAATTTATTGGGATTCATTAAGTTACTGATTCAGAACAAGCTATTTCAGGTTTCGCATATACTAAAAATAGTGAAGTATACTATAATACTTTTTAAAGTTTATCTACGACATTACTGACACCCCTGACCTCGTTGGTGCCATTTGTCATTGGTAGATCTAAGACATCCGTTACAGATAGTCAGACCAGTGGACCACCACTGGTATAGAGAATACCAATTCTCTATGAAAACGCAGCGCTGCCGCAACGACGAACATCCAAATAATAGAATACATTGAATTAACAATCCAATGTATAGGTTCTTTAGGTTGACAATCCAATGTATCCTATTTGAGTGTTCGTCGTTGAGGCAGCGCTGCGTTTTCTTAGAGAATAGGAAGTCTGAGCCAGTCATCAGTCTTTTCAAGGAGTAATGTGTTGCCCAGTAACTGGGTTGTGGAGATCAGATAGGCTGTCGCTCCATTTAAAATACGGTTATTCAGCCGTGTCTGGTTAAACGGAAGCCTTGAGTTCGGTTAGTTGGAAAAAGGCTAAGAAGATGATGAGATTTAGTCATTTATAATAAGTTTATGAGGAACTGATACAATATTTACGTGAACTTTTCTTCTAATTAGGATTTTAAGTACAAAACGAGTTAGATTATGTGCAGTCACATTTTAGGAGCCGGTTGTAGTCACTGAGTATTTTTTATGAATTCCGCCCGGGTTCATGTTGACTTCGCGGCCCCGGAGCAGTTATCAAGCCAACTAATTTATATAATGTTTTGATTTTTGGCATATGGTTAATTTTATTAAAACAATTTTTTTTGGATTACCAGAAGTAATAAAAAATCAAAATGAGTTGAACCTGGCCTTTAGAGGACTTTCCTCAAACAACTATTTATACACATAATATATACTCTGTAAAGTAGAACAAGTAAAAATTAAGAAAGTTGCGAAGTGTACAACTACATAATGCCTGAATGCAAACTTTTTCACGCTAGTTAGACTATAATCGTATACCAAATTATTCAAAAAGAAAAAAGCTTAACAACCAGTATAAAATGTAGTAAATTAGATGACATTTTTAATTTTTATTTTTTTCAACCCTTTTTAAAATGTGATATTGTACGAGATAATACTGTTATTAATCAAATCTAATACAATTATGTAACAATGATGGAAAATTGCCATACTAAAAGTTGGTAAGATGTTAAATGGAATGTTGCGTTGATATTCTATAATTCATAATCTTACTATAAAGTTGAGAGCTTGTTTGGTTAAACGCACTAATCTTAGAACCACTGGTTTGCGTGTGCCCATTTATCTAAGCTATAATATTAGGAGAACAGCAGTAACCAATACCGCGTACAAAACCGCGGGAGACAACTAGTACTCAAATAAAACGCTAAAGATTTCGATGTGCACACGTTACTCCGACGCAAGATCAAGCTTTATAATACTAATAAACTCCTGAAATAAGCCTTACCATTACCCACCCAGTAACCATTCCTTTTTATACCTAAAGGCACATTCATATACCACGCCTAATCCACTGTTAAACATGAACCAGGAAATAATAAACAAAAAATCCTGATTACTCAGAAAAAGGCAAAAGTATTTTTGAAGCCTCAAATAAAAAGATAAAGGTCAACATACACTTCTCCATTTCAATTTGTGTGCACAACGCCAATGATTAAAGGGCCTTTTCCGAAAATTCCTTTCATCATAGTTTCTGAGGTTTTTTTAAAAAAAATACATTGAATAGGTTCAACCTGTAAAAGGTTATGTGCTACTGTTAGTAGATTCAGATAAGTCAGTAGGTTTGAGTTCGTGAGTCGAGTCAGTAGTTACGCTTTATTGTGCTCCATACTCGGATCGAATCGTGCCTTTTTAGTGGATTACAATGCGGTTTACTTACTTCGTTTTGTCCGTTTATTTTTTTAAAATTACTTGGAATTGTTTTGTTGTTCCACATTTTTATGTAAAAACACTCAACTAATTATGTCTTTTCTTTTTTTCAGGTAAACTTCGATTACGATTTTTAAATCTATGACAAACAATACTGAAACAAGAAAACCACAAGGTTAGGTAAGCCAGATTCTATAATCATAATTTATCTGTTTTCATTCAGGCCAGTTCATTGATCCATAGGTCATCTCAAATTGCACAAATGAACCGTTAAATTATGCTAAATTTATATATATATTTTTGTCTTCTTTTTTAGTTTCTATTGGTTTATTTGACCCTTGGCTAAGTATTGACTGAGAATAATATTTTTTAAATCTTGACGGGTATTTGCTTTTAAGTTATACTTTTACTGTTGACAGATTAGGTTTTAGTAATTCAGTACTAAAAACCGAATCTGTAAACAGTAAGTTAGAAGATGGCAAGTGTAAGCGTGCCCTAAGGAGAATATTTAATATTCATTTATGCTAACAACAGCGACATCTGTCGGAGAACAAAGAAGCTATTATCTTCAGTACAAATTTCTTCCTAGGAGTTATAATGTACCTTAGATTTAAATTATTATAGTACTTGTCCCCACGGCGTCGTAACCTTCCGTTTGGCGCAGGTGCTGACCGAGCACGGCAAGTTCGGTCCGTACCTGTACAAGATCCGTGCGGAGACGACGCCCGGGTGTCGCCACTGTGCGGACCGCCCGGTGGACACGGTGGAGCACACAGTCGAGGTGTGCCCCGCTTGGGAAGAGCAGCGCCGTGTCCTCGTGGGGGCGATCGGCGGCGATCTCTCGCGCCGGGGCTTGGTTCAAGCCATGCTCCGGAGCGAGGAGGAGTGGCAGGCGGTCGCCTCCTTCTGCGAAGCAGTAATGCTAGTAAAGGAGGAGGCCGACCGCCTTAGGCAAAGGCGCACACGCCGCCGCCGCCGCCGGGTTTCCGACCCCAATTTCCGGCCACCGTAGGCGCGGGCTCGAGGACGGTGGGCAATGGGTAGCTCGCCGTCCGTCCGTCCGGTAACAGACCGGTCCGAGCTCAGGTCGTCTACGGCGCGCACCGTTCCCGCGCGCCTCAAGGAGTTGTCAGCAAACTGTAGGGGTCCAGCAGGGCCGAAGCCTACTGGGGCCAAAGGTTATGTGAGACTGTCACCAAAGGCCCCAGGATAAAGGCAAGGAATGGAAAGGTAGGTTTTTTAGTCAGTAAAAGTCTGACACTGTTTCCCGCCCCACCCAAGGGCGGGATTCGTCATTGGATGATTTTTACCTACCACTAAAAAAAAAAAAAAAAAAAAAAAAAAATAGTACTTGTAAGTAAAATCAACCGAACCCAACCGTAGATCATTATAAATTGGAAATATTATAGTAGTAGTGTAGAATGTTAGAAGTATTTTTTTTTATTTCTTTCTGTTAATGAATCCTATTGAGGAGCAATGGTGGCCGAGTGGTAATGGCCCACTAAAAATTGGGAGTTGTAGGTCACGGGTTCAAACCCAGCAGGGCGCATTACTTTGTGTAAATTTGTTTCATCACTATTGCTCTCAAAACTGTGAAGGAAACATCGTGAGGAAACCGGCATGTCCTAATACCAAAAAATAGTTTTAATTACCTACCCGCACTGGGCCCGCGTGGTGGATTACGGCTCGTTCCCTCTCCTAGAGAGCAGGCCTGAATCACAGCAGTGAAAACATTATATATCCTATAATGAATGTTATTTACTTTAAATTATTTATCAGACTTATGTTATAAAAGCGAAAATTTGTGTATATGTTACTTCTTCACGCTCCAAAGTCTGAATGGATTTGGTCAAAATTTGGCACACGGGTAGATCACGGAATAGCACATTATACTAGCTATCTTTGGAGCATGTTCCCTTCGGACAGATTTCTTCTTTTACGCGGGTAGCCGCTGGTCGCAGATATTTTATAATAATTTTAATTTCGAAATAATTTTGTTAATTTTCTAGCTGACCCGACAAACTTCGTACCGCCTAGTAGACTGTTTTTTTTTTTTCGTGAATTTTTCCATATTTCCTCACCATTTAAATCTTCCTTGGAGTGTAACGAATATTTCAAGATCAAAATTAGCCAAATTGGTCCAGCCATTCACGAGTTTTAGCGAGACTTACAAACATCTATTCATTTTTATATATAAGAGAAGATATTTTTTTAAAAGATCTGTTACTGAGCCTATAAAAAAAGCCGAAGTCGTAAGTCTAAAATCCACGTATCCAAACATGGACTATAAGTAGTACCTACTTAAACACAGCACATCCACTAATTCGACTTTTTATATTACCGTTCACACGTTCTGCGGCACATATAAATAGTCGTAATGTACTCTCTAAAATGAAAAGCACAACAAGTAAGCATTAACTATAAGCAGTTATCCATAAAACCCCGGATGTATGTACCGGCAGTTTGACGGGATCCACCCCTAAATAATGGGCGGAATTTCGCACCATAGACCAGAACATAAACTATTAAAGAGATGTCAACAACCGGCTATGTACCATTTTATGACCCGCTTTTGCATATTGAACGAAGCGAAGGCACTTGAGTTTGGCAAATAATCGTTTTTTTTTTTTCATTTTCCGATATAAACGTGTTTATGCTTTAAAACATTTGCCAAGAACTCTTAGATTCTGCTTCTTCATAATAACTATATTGTAATTTTGGATACATCCCATATTTGAGTTCTACAGGAAATTGTCTATTTAATATTATCAGCTGTCAAACAAATAAACATTATATTAATAACCAAAATGAAAGTATATACACCTTCAACA
Source organism: Leucania comma (assembly GCA_958295575.1). NCBI lineage: Eukaryota > Metazoa > Arthropoda > Insecta > Lepidoptera > Noctuidae > Leucania > Leucania comma. The sequence goes on along the minus strand of OY282480.1, from coordinate 9,312,528 downwards.
TATCTATAAATAGTTAGAATGAAAATAATAAACGAACGTACACCAATTCAAAATATTATTGCAACGTACTTCATCATGCTTTCTTATTTACTGTTCTCCTGCCGCGGCCGGTTCAGCTTCGGCACCTTCTGCTACTGCTTCGTCCTTAATGGTTCCTTTAGATGCAGTGGACCTTTTGGTCTCAACTGGTGGTTCACCCTCGCCGGGCGCATCGCCTTCATCTGGCGCTTGTCCCTCGCCTGGCGTTTCACCCTCAACTGGCGCTTGTTCCTCGCCTGGCGCTTGTCCCTCGCCTGGTGCTTGTCCCTCGCCTGGCGTTTCTCCCTCAGCAGGCGCTCTGTCCTCGGCAGGCGTTTCGCCTTCAGTTGGTGCTTCGCCTTGAGCATCAGGTGCTTCCGTTTCTCCAGGTTTTTCACCTTCTGTAACCTGGCCTTCACCAGCCTCTGCTGTAGTTCCTTCAGTCTGAGCTGCCTCTTCAGTAGCCGGTGCTTGTTCTCCAGCACCTTGTTTTGACTTTACAGGTTGGGGTGCCACTATGATACTTCTCTTTCCTTTCTGTGGCTCGACTATCGGCGTAGGTACTACTTCTGCTGGCGCACTACCTTCGGATGGAGGTTGTACTTCTTTTTTGCCTTTTTTCTGTTTTCGGTCTAATGGCAAATACAGTTTGTACTCCTGTGGCAGCTCATCTTCAGTATATAGCTTTTCACTGAAGTAAATTCGTCTTAACCGCGCATTAGCATGTACTTGTACTCGTAAGGTTTCTATAAATTGTGTTCCGTACGCCCTTCTTGTGAAATCGGCAAGATTAAATTGTATCTGGTTCCAACCGCCCGCTAAACCGATGGGCATACTTGTACAAAATGGTTTGATTTTTGTAGTAGATTGAAAATTTGAAATTCTGAAGCGCCTTCTTAAATTTTTATCATCAAGTATAGTTATCTCGAAGGAGAAATAACGCTTCAAATTCTTAACAATCATGACGAGAAAAGGTAGTTTTATGCCCAACACTTGATTGTTCTTTGGACACGTGATATATGTAGTTGCAACGTTAGTACTCACGATTTCGAGGACTATAGAATTGACTTCACTGTCCGTGAGCCGTTTGATATGTCCATTTTTAACTTCCATGTCCCATATTGCCAGAGGATTGGACCCACAACTGTAGAATATTGACAGCAATCCATTTTGGTATGTATTTTTGAACATTGTTTACTGTCTATTCGATCAATAGCGATAACATGTATATATGTAATTGCAATGATCAGTTTAAGATACGTTTTCAATTATTATTGTATAACTATGAATATTTATGTATATCAATGTACATACCCTTTTTGACATGCAATGACAGATTTCAGTTCATAAAAAGTGACCAATGGTATTTTATACAATAAGGTTTTTAAAATGAGTTCTTATACTTATTTCATCGATAAAATAAATAACCTAGATAGATAACGTACACGTACCTAATCTTTCATGAAAAAAAAAAAGAATTTAGGTACTTTATTTTCTAAGGTTATAGAATAATATATTAGTGCAAAAATCGCATGTACTAAAAAATTTGCATGAGTTTTCAGTTGTTATGAACAAAAAAAAACTACATGGGTGTTGAAAAAGAGTTTTTATACATAAGAAACTCTATAGATATAATTTTGAATTGAGAACTTGTCACTACTATGCTGTGTCAATATATCGTGTTTACTGAAAAGCGTACATGTTTATTGGCTTTTTATTCGTATCCAAAGTATAATCACCATCAGGGTTATGGGCTACTAAAATGAACCCGCAGCCGACATTAAAGAATGTCTAGTGACAACAGTGGCGATCGGAGGATAGTTGCTGATAGAGGTGATTCGGGTCATTATATGAGTGAATCTTATAGTGGAACAATGAGTAGTACTCCCGTTATAGAAAAACTTGACGGTAATTTAAACTATTCCACATGGAAGTTCCAAATGGAGATGTATCTCATAGATGTAGATTTATGGGAGTACACGCAATCGACTCCTGATGTTACGGATCTACAAGGTATGAAAAGAGATCAACGAACTAGAGCCAAAATTTGTTTGATGATAAAGCCTCATTGTCTCATACATGTTAAAAAGGCAACAACAGCTAAACAAACATGGGAAGCTTTAAGAGATACTTTTCAAGATAAAGGTCTAAATAACCGTTGCCGATTACTTTCTAAGCTTGTTAGCATGAAACTGGAACAATTCTCAACGGTGAGGGAATATGTGACATCTATAATGATGGTGTCTCAGGAACTACAAGACCTAGGTAAAGAGGTCGACGACGAACTGTTGGCTGCTTTACTCCTTCAAGGACTTACAGCAGAGTTCCAACCAATGAGACTGGCTATAGAGAATAGTAATATACATCTCACTACCGATTATGTTAAAACAAAACTTTTCCAAATGGAAGAAACGTTTGTGCCATCTACTTCTAGTGGGGATACATCAACTTCTGCGCTTTTATCTAAACAGAAAGGCAAGAAGAAAAAGCCAAAAGCGAAGAAGATTAAATGTTTTATTTGTGGTGGTCCACATGTAGCATTTGATTGTCCGGATAATCCAAAGAAGCATAAAGAAGCGTTGCACACTTTTGCATTTAGTACAAGTGGAGATTCTGGAAACGAGGAATGGATTCTTGACTCTGGAGCTTCGTCACATATGACACACAAGAGAGAGTGGTTTAAGGACTATAAGAGTATAGACCCTATTATTGTGACATGTGCAAATGATTCAAAAGTGTATGGAGAAGGTAAAGGTACAGTTGTGTGCGAGTCGTTTGGAGGGATGACTGTAAGTAATACTATGTATGTTCCTAAGTTAGCAACTAACTTGATGAGTGTGAGCACTATTGCGGAAAAAGGTTACATAGTAGTATTTGGACACAAGAGGTGTGAAATTTATAAAAGTAGTGAATGTGAGATTACTGGTAGAGTATTTCTTAAAGGTGTAGTAGACAAAGGTGTATATAAGTTAAAACAATGCTGTTTACAGGATTCAGCTCTAGCATCAACAACCCAAAGCTATGAGATGTTAGACCTATGGCATCGGAGAATGGGTCACCTTGGTATGCGCAACCTACTATTACTTAGAAATAAAATGGCTACAGGGGTAAGTTTTCCTAATATCACTTCAAAACATGAATGTGTACCCTGTCTCATGGGAAAACAAACAAAGCGACCGTTTACAAAAAGGGGTCTGTGTGCTAAGCGAGCCACAGAGGTACTAGGTCTTGTACATTCTGATGTGTGTGGTCCAATTAATGTTTTTTCTTTCGGCAAATTCCGTTATTTCCTTACTTTTATCGATGATCTTACGCGAAAAACATTTGTTTATTTTTTGAGACGTAAAGATGAAGTTTTTCAGAAGTTTCAAGAATTTAAAGCATTTGTAGAGACGCAAACAAGTAAGAAGATAAAGGCAATAAGGACTGACAATGGAACAGAATTTGTTAACAGAAGAATGAACGAATTCCTTAAGAGTAATGGAATACAACACCAACTCACGGTTGAGTATACTCCAGAGCAAAACGGTGTCGCTGAACGAGCCAATCGCACAATATGTGAGAAGGCTAGGACGATGCTTCAAGGTCTACCTAAGTGCTATTGGGCAGAAGCTGTCCATCACGCGGTCTTTTTGAAGAACCGTTCGCCGACTTTAGCAGTCAAAAATAGAACGCCAGAGGAAGCGTGGTCAGGGAAAAAATGCAACCTAGAGAATATAAAGGTTTTTGGATGCAAAGCCTTTATGCGAATCCCTGATCAAAAACGATCTAAAATGGATGCCAAGAGTCGAGAACTAATTCACGTTGGTTTTTGGGATAATGCCAAAGCATATAGATTGCTAGATCCTAAAACTGGTAAAGTGTTCAAAGCAAGAGATGTGGTATTTTTTGAAAATCAAATATACCAGACTGAATCGACTACAAAGAATAATTCTTCAAGTTCAGATACACAATTTGAAGTTACACAAGAGCATCATCAGATTGTGGAGGAAGTTCGACCAAGTGGAAGAGAATCTCAATTTGAAGAATGTGTTGAGCAACCAGATATTGAAATAGAAGCTGTAAATGATGCATCAATATCTGGTGAAGAACCTGCTCAAGTTCAACAACATGAGGAACTGAACCGTGAAAATATTGATGAGGAAAACTATTTTTCAGCTGATGAAGTAGAAAGAGAAGAGTTTGGAAATGAAAGGAGATATCCTTTAAGAGAAAGGAGACCGAAAAAATTTCCTGACTACATCCTTTATCATACAACTGAACTGGATACGGATCCTACATCAGTTCAAGATGCTTTGTCACGCAAAGACGGTGATAAATGGAGAATTGCAATTCAAGAGGAACTATACGCTCTTGAGAAAAACAAAACTTGGACCTTAGTGAAACCTCCAGAAAAATGCAACATAGTTGATTCTAAATGGCTATTTAGAATTAAAGAAGAGGGGGGAAATAAAAAAAGATACAAAGCCCGACTAGTTGCACGTGGCTTCAGTCAAAGAGAGGGCGTTGATTATCATGAGACTTTCTCTCCAGTGGTGAGGCACAGTTCACTAAGGATTTTACTTGCTTTAGCTAGTAAATTGGGGCTGCAGATAGACCAAATGGATGTAAAGACTGCATTCTTGAACGGAGAACTAAAAGAAGCTGTTTACATGAAACAACCAGAGAGCTTTAAAGCCAAAGGTAAAGAGGGGTATGTCTGTCAGCTCAATCGATCATTGTATGGACTAAAGCAAGCTCCACGAGCATGGAACAAGAAATTAGACAGTGAACTAAAACAACTAGAGTTCGAACAGTCCAAAAATGAGCCTTGCATCTACACCAGATACAGAGACAATAAAATCATAATATTGGCTGTGTATGTCGATGATATGCTTATATTATGGAATGATAAAGAGGAACTTATAAGAGTGAAGAAGGAACTCAGTTCAAAGTTTGAGATGAAAGATCTTGGAAAAGCAGACTTGATTTTGGGAATGAGAATTACCCAAAGTAAAGAGTGCATTAAGGTCGATCAGGAAAAATATGTCGAAAAACTTATTCAGAAATTCGGCATGGATGACTGTAAGATTGCTGCAACACCAGCAGTATCTAGCACATACTTACGAAAGTCGGAGACAAAGCCAGATGACAGAATTCCATACCAAAATCTTATAGGCTCCCTGATGTACCTTGCAGTGTGCACTAGACCAGACATTGCACACGCAGTTAATGTGCTAAGTCAGTTTAACACCTGCTATGCAGAAGAACACTGGTCAGCTGCAAAAAGAGTACTGAGGTACTTGAAAGGCACTAAAAGTTACGGCATTTGTTTTTCTAAAAATTGGAAAGCTGAAGAGTTTATTGAAGGCTATTCTGATGCAAGTCATGGTGGAGATGTAGACAGAAAATCGTGGACAGGCTACATTTTTACATCTCAAGGAGGAGCTATATGCTGGCAGAGCATTAAGCAACGCACCGTAGCTTTATCAACTGCTGAAGCAGAATATGTAGCTTTATCAGAGACTACAAGAGAGGCAATATTTTTAAGGAGGCTTATAGCAGAGCTCTTGGATAAAGAGGAGAAGTGTATTACTATATTTAGTGATAGTCAATCTGCTATAGCAATCGCACAAAACCCAGTGCATCATCAACGCACAAAACACATTGACATACGCTGCCATTTTGTCAGAGAAGCAATTGAAAATGAGCAGGTAGTAGTCAAATATAAGGAAACATCTAGGATGGTTGCTGATGCGTTGACCAAGCCTTTGATGAAAGGAAAGTTTGAATGGTGCGTGTTTATGACAGGTTTGAGAGTGTGATTTGTGATGGATGACAGCATAGTTTATCAAAATTAAGGAGGAGTGTTGAAAAAGAGTTTTTATACATAAGAAACTCTATAGATATAATTTTGAATTGAGAACTTGTCACTACTATGCTGTGTCAATATATCGTGTTTACTGAAAAGCGTACATGTTTATTGGCTTTTTATTCGTATCCAAAGTATAATCACCATCAGTGGGTCACTGCGACAGACATCCAAACGATGTTAATTTACTATTAAGCTATTTCTTTTCACTTTTGAACAAAGGAATTTATCATCAACGAAAATATAATCACCAGAAATCTTTAAATTTTTACTGATTCCTAGAACATGATTTTTTTTTAAATACTGTTCACACTGGGTCACGTTCTATATGGCAACTACCACGGCCAAGTTACATAGACAGGGTAAATCTATAGAAATGATTGCAACCCACTTGCCGCAAAAGCAAACTGGTCGCATAATTTGATGACCGACTGGGTGATGTTCAGACAACCAAACATAGTAAGAATTCCTGCGACCACAACCATGATCATACATGGTCTCGGTCGCGTAGCGTGCAAAGAGCGTAAATATTTTAAGTACTAATAAATTAAATTCAGTAGCTTTAATAACAAAATTTAATCAAGATAGTTCACATTTAACAATATATATACTACAGTTTTTATAATAATATAAAAAAGCTAAAGAGTTTGCTTTTTTCTAAATAAAGATACCTTAAAACTTCATCGGATTCGGAAAATTCCAAAGCTGTTAACATCATGCTATGACCCTCAGAAGACGAGTAAGAAGAAAAAAGTAAATAACTTACTGTAAACTTTGGGGCACAGCTAGTTTATTAATAATAATTATTAATTAAGTCTTCGCAAAAAGTATAAATTAAATTAATCTTACAAAATGAAGTGGAACCGTAACTATAGCTAACAATCTATGTTTTGTAGTCAATAATTTTGAATATTCAGCTACATATTAGTTTAACACTTAAGTTTCCATACAAAACGAATAAAATAATAAAAACTTCTATAACAAGATACAGGTGCAAACCATCTGCATATTAAGCTAAATACAGTACTGCTACGCATTAATTACATTACTCTGCAATCGGTTCTAAATTAGTTCCTTTATCTTTTTCTGTTTCAATAGTTTTATCCTCAGCAGGCACATCTTCTAGTATTGTTACATCATCCGTTTGTGTTTGCGCTTCTACTGATTTTTCTTTTTCTGGTAGAGTTTCCGTGACAGCTTCTTCTGCAGCAACCGGAGTATCGGTCACCGCAACATTCTCATCAGGACCACTTTCTACCTCAGCGGCCCGCTCTTCATCTTGGGCAACCTGTTCTTCAGCTTGTGGAACCTGTTCTTCAGCTTGTGCAACAGATTCTTCAGCTTGAGCAACTGGTTCCTCAGGTTGATCTAACGGTCCTTCAGCTTGAGCAACCGGTTTTTCAGCCACCATATCACCCTCTGATGGAACTTCAGACGCTGGTTTAATCATAACATCCCCTTCTATAACTTTAGACATCGTTTTTTCAAATTCTTTCACTTTAGATACTGCTTTAACAATTGAAACAGCCTTGTTTATTTTTTCATCTGATATTAATTTAGAATCTTTCTTTTTTAGTTCTGCGTTTTCTTTTTCTGGTTCTCCAACTTTTTCGTCCGTTTTCTGTTTGTTTGCAGGACCTTGAGATCTTTGTTTTAAAGGGATAAATAGTTTGTATTCTGTAGGCAGTTGATCTTCTGGAAAGATTCGGTCTGCGAAATATATACGCCTTACTCTTATATTGGCGTTTAATTTAAATTTTTGAACTTCTACAAATTGTTTTTTGTACGCCCGTCTACAAAAATCGGACATATTGAACTGGATTTGGTTCCAGCCTTCAGAAAGTGCAATTGGCATGACGGTGCATAGCGGTAAGATTTGCGTAGTGCTCTGAAAATTCGATACGCGAAATCTTCTTCTTGTTCCAGTGTCATCCAATATAGTAACTTCGAAAGAAAAATACTTCTTTAGGTTTTTGACAACCATGACCAAAAACGGCATCGTTATTCCCAGTACAATTTTACCTTTAGGACATATCATGTATGTTGTACTTACATTAGTTCCTCCTATCTCTAAAACCGTGGACTTGATGTCGTCGTCCAATAACTTGGTAATGTACCCATCTTGGGTGTATGTATCCCAAATATTGAGAGGTTTCGATCCGCAGCTATAAAATATTGTAAGCAAACCGCGTTGATATGCGTCTCGATACATATTTAAAATGTATTATTCTGTTACAGTAAATCGTATTAAGATCTGTCCAAGATCTGTCATTCGTTTATTCTGTCACATAGAAATTATGCCAAAAAGAAGCAACCGAATCGTTGTTTTTTTCTGTAAGAAGGTTTTATAACACGTTCATCATTTTCTTCTTCTCTGTCGTTTCGCTCTTGGCAGAGCGGTCGTGGTCACGTTGAGGCGTCCACATTGCTGATAAAGGCGGACACAGCTTTTTTAACGATCTCCCGCCATCTCTCTCTGTTAGAAGTCTGTCGGGCGCAGTCTGACACGCAGTTACCCACTGCGGATTTCACCTGATCAGTCCATCGCATAGGTGATCGGCCGCGCAATCTGGTCATCATTTTAAAAACATAAAAATGCTTCAAATCGCAAGATTTCAATTTAAATTTTGCTAGAACCAGTATTTTATTTATACTTGTTTACAGTCAACTTATATCTAAATTGTGGGAGACATTTTAGCATTGTTATGAAGAGGTGAAAACCCGAATTCAAAGTTTAAAGTACTTTAGAAGCGGCGCCGGCGGAAATTAGCGTTTTTGCCAACCCTAGGTACGTCGGCACCCTTATATCATGATTCGTCTATAGGAGGATTTATCGTAAATTCGCTTCAAAGCTCCGTCGCATTGTTGAAACATGTGAAGACTGATCTAGATAGAAATGGAATATTACCCTAACTATTTGTACATTGTGAATAAAATATTTTTATATTCCCACGCAAATAACGTTCAATTGCAGCAAATAGGTTACCCTTTGCTGTGGGCGACGATTGACAATTTGTCGCCACTTATGCATTATACCAATCTTGACAACCAATACACAGCCAATCACGGAAGGAAGCCACCAAATCGACTTGAATTGACATCAAAAAGCTTCGCTTATTCTTATTGAAAAAATCTTCACCTACTTGGCACTAGCTTTTTTTTATCATCAAATGACTTTTTTCACTCTTGGTAGAGTGAGAGAGTGTGTAATTTTTACCCATGTCCCATCAATGTTAATTATGCTGACATCTCTTTGAGGCGCGCGTGGAACACTACGGGTTGACGGCCTCAGCCTGGAACTTATCGGATGATGAGCCACCAATTACTGGCCGTCCACTAGCCCACGCCTATGATGACAGGAAATCACCCTGCGACTCTCTACGCCCAGGGCGTCTCCTTTTGTTTTTCTCACCTTTAAGTGGTGTTATTATTATTATTCGGTTTTCTACTCTCAGATAGCTGCAAATTTTATAACGTTTACCAATAGTAAGAACATGTTAATAGCGTAACTTTCAACATCAGACAGATAGATCGTCATAATAAATGAGGCGTTCAGACGCAAACACAAAAACTTGTAACATACGAAGAAATAAAAGTTTTAAAAGAAAGCTCGCTCTCCGTGATTTATCTAGCCATTTGTCATCCTCGACACTAAGAAAATATGTCACGCAAAGCCACAAGTAACGCACACAGGCACACTGTGTAACGAAATATAACATTTTTGTCGTCTCTAAATCACATGACTTTTCCACTATGTCGGCTGCCCTTAGAGACAGCCAGCACACTAACAAAAAACACTGAGTAGCGGGAACAAAAGAAAAATGAAAAAGTGCCTTTCGACTGTCACGATAAGGAGTGCATGGGCGTGTTCCTGTTGTTATTGTGACTACACTGATGCTACAAGAGCTGCCTCGCTATTTGCCCCCGGATAACGCGCTCAGAACACTGTGCTTTATGTTAGGGGAACACAGTTAAGATATCATAACCTTTTTTTCTTCTTTTTTCAAAATTAATGGCGCAGAATACGTGAAGCAGATAGCGTTAACGAGTGTCGGAGAGAAATAAATGAATTAGATTTGTTTACGTATTTTCTTTGAGAGGAAACGATTTGATGTGGATCAGGACATGATAGATGGTGTTCTAATCGATATTTAACGTTCGCGATGTAATTCGATGCTTGATTCGGCTCCAATGAGGCCGGGAAGCTTGTGTGTATGTATATTATATTGTAATGATATTACTTACGCATTTTCATTTTTCTGTAACATAATTTTCGAATTAAGGAAAATGCGTAAGTTTAACCTACATAAAATTATTAAACTAAGACGTTCACTGGCGGACAAAGATCTCCCCTGAGTTTCGCCATAATGAGGAGTCCTTTGTGTCTCACATCCATAGTCCTTTATCCCTCACCTGGTAATCGGTCTAACTTGATACATTCAATATCTAAACAATTATGAATTAATCGCAATAACATTTTTAATAAGCAAACAAATTAAAAACGAATACAATTTATTTATTTTTCTCACAAATACAAATACGGCTTATTTTCTTATTAGGCAAACTGCGTAACGCAGCTCTCAAAATGGCGCACAATTCGAAAAATAAAAACAGTGAAAAAAAATCAAATAGACGACTTTTTAACTGCACAATGCCGAGGAAATTCTAAATTAGAATATCGAAAACTGCAAAAAAGGAAATAGAAACAAAAAAAGCAACGATTCAGATGTGCCTGGTATATTTACAGAGCTCATTGCTCGACGCAACGGAGCGTGGTCTGCATAATGTATCGAACGGTGCGCGATTCCGGCAAAGCTTTGTCTGCGTTATTTACAACCGACCCGTGTATTCACGCGGAAATTGGATTTGTAAAATAAGACACTGTATAAATAATCTTTATCTAAAACATATCTCAGCGGAGCCGTTTGCCGTCCAAGTTTCGCACCGTGAACTCTGATTTCCAGCGACCGTTTGTCAGATTACGGCACGGAAATATCAGTGACGCTAATAGAGCGAATAAACGCTTCTTTATGTGCGAACTTGTGCTATGCTAAATCCCACCCCGTACCATGAAAAATGCTGCGATTTTTTTGCCGTGTTGTCGACGGTACCGTTACTGCAGGCTAGTCTCTCGTTTGGAAATAATCGCCGTCGCTTCAGTGCCCTGGTAGGGACAATGTATCGAAATTAATATCCGGGGACGAAGCGGGCGAACAATTTGTCCACCCGGAATGCGGATAATTAAACCGGCCTGCAGCCGTTTCCTAGCTTACATGAAGCTGAAAATATATGACGTCGTCTACGTGGAATTTAGTTGGTCTGGAAGAGTGGAAAGATATCAGCCAAAAAAAAAGAAACGGGAATGTTTCAGTTTCATACATAATATTCGGTTCGATGACAATTGCAACCATTGCCATTGTGTTTTACGGTGAACAATTTAACAAAATATATAATGGTAGATAAATTACGCTTTATATGACATCTGATATCCGCATTTAAAATTAAAATAATAGACCAGGTAATGTTATTAACTCTGAAATAAATACGACGCCAAATGTCAGTGAAAACCATTTATTTAAATGATGGTAGTTAACTTTTATGCTGATAGCTGTAAGAGGCACTTATATTCAGCATATACCTATACATTCTCTGTTAAGAGTGGACCTAAACCCAACCTCTATAATAAGCTTATCTTTATTACGATAAATACTCGTATAGTAATCATTTACTTGTTGTCAAATACAAAACATATAAATCTCGTTGGGCAGGAAATCTTATAAGGAGATTAGATTGGTCCAACAGTGGAAAAATACGAGAAAACAGTAATCTTTGTTTCAAAGTGCACATTTATCACGATTCCTAATTTGCCAAACATACAAATACTTAGCTCTCTGCTTTGTAAAAGAGCACATCACATACATTTTCCAAGCGGCCATTTTAATCCGTCGTCCGGAATCGCATCGTAAATCTGTAACGTCGATTAGGCCACTGTTTGTCCGAGCGAAGGCGAATAAATAGCAATAGACATCTTGACTGTACGCCGCTGTGTGCGACGATACAATAATGCGATATAAGCCGCGATTTGCGAGCCGTAATAGGCTTAATTTTTTATTAGTGAAGCACTTTTGTTGGCGATAGTAACTGATGATCGATCGGAAAAGTCGACTGGCGCTTGGCTTTTGTTTTTTTTTCTTCGTTTGTCGTAACATCGAGAAGTTGGTCTTAGTTTCTGACTGGAACTGGATTTCTTTATTTGTTTTGGCAAAGAAGTTTGCTGTGAATAAAATAGCCGCTATAATAGGTGTTTTCTGTGAGCTTGTACAAAATGTAAATCAATACGTATATTTGTAAACCATTTTTGTAAATATCATTTAAAAACAAAAATGGTTTTATTTCATGATTTTTAAAAAAAGTGTTGTATGACTAAAAAAACGATTTTCATATTTACTACACTGAATTTAGTTCACGTATCAGATATTTTATGCAGTGTAAATAAAGATCCTGCCAAGAGGCGGTGCCAAGACTTGCCAGCTAGGCTCTATCGCGTGCCAATGCCAGATATAAACAAAGTACCTCAAAAATATTGCCAAGTTTTAAATTACATTTCAGAATTAAATAGCTTAGCATTTTTTTTGTTTTGACTCTAGGATGGAAGATACATTTTCTTCAGTTCCACATTTCATATCAGCCTGATAGTAACTTAATTACTTAGAATACTGGACATTTAATAAGTGGTGTGATGGTCCACTGGTTAAGGCAACCGCCTCTTATACACAAGGTTACGTGTTCATTTTTATTTTTTAACACGCGCGCATGAAGGAGTTGTCAGTAAGCCGATAGAGCCTAGCAGGGCCAAAGCTTACTGGGGCCAAGGGTCGGTTCCTGAAAGAAAGTTTCAGCCCCGGTACGAAAGGCAACAAAGGAATAGGAGTGGGTTTTAGTCAGTAAAAGTCTGACACTATCTCCCGCCCCTTCCAAGGGCGCGAAGATGTTATTGGATTTTCCCACTTACAAAAAAAAAGGTATGCAGCCGCATCTGTTTAGACGGCCGTATCTGTTTAGGGGGCCGACCGCATCAGGCAACGGTACACACGCTGCCGCCCTCGCCGAGATTCAGATCATGATTTCCGGCCACCGTAGGCGCGAGCTTGCTGACGGCAAGCAATGGGCAGCTTGCAGTCCGTCCGTCCGGTAACAGTCCTGACCGTGCCCAAGTCGTCGACGCGCACTTCAAGGAGTTGTCAGCAAACTGTAGGGGCTCAGCAGGGTCGAAGCCTACTCTGGGGCTCTGGAGAGGTATGAAAAAGCATACCAGGGCCCTGGCACCAAGGCAATGAAGGAACGGGGTAGGTTTTCAGTCAGTAAGAGTCTGACACTATCTCCCGCTCCGCCCAAGGGCAGGGGATGTCATTGGATGATTTTACCTATCATAAAAATAAATCTGGTTAGACTGAAAGCCACCCCAATCTAATTGGCTAAGGAGATGATGCCTGAACATATTGTTTTCTTTTCTGAACCAATTTATCACCAAAGAATAACCCTTTAATTCTCCAAGTGTACAAAAGGAGTCCACTGACCAGTCCTTAATCTGGAGCATCCATCATTCGCCAGTGTAAAACAAATTTGTTAGGCGCGTCGCACTGTAAAAAGTTAATGATATGTGAAGAACCCTAGGAAATCCTTCGTTTAATTGTAAGTAAATTAAATGGTTCGTGCAGGGGTCGGCTGTGAAATGAGATAGGACAAATTTTGATGTGATCCGCACCAGTACATCGCCGGGACGATATATCGAGGACTTTATCGTAGGTTGTGTTACTTCGGATATTAATTTCGGATTAGGATACAGTTGATTTTGAAGGTGAATGAATTGGAAAAGGGCAACTCATTTGTATCCTCATTTAAAACAAGCCTTTTTTAATTAAATTCTTCTTAAACAAAAAAGGTTCTGAAGTGGCGAATGCGTACCGGAAGACGCAACGTTAGAAGGCCTCTCAGAAGTAGAACTGATGATCTGGTGAAGATCGTAGAAATCCGATGGACGCGAGACACACAGAACTGGTTCTTGCGAGATCAATTTTTAAGGTGGGAAATCATTCAATGACTTCTCCCGGACTAAGATGGAGCGAGAGGGTGTGTCAGATCGTTATATACTAAAACCACACCTATATTCCTTCATTTGGTCTTTGCGTTCTAGTACCACGAGTATCCCCATCAGAGACACTTTCTCCACAGCCTTTGCAGGCATCAGCCCTGCAGGGTCCCTACGGTTTGCTGACATATCTTTGAGGCACGCGTAGTCCTTATAAGACAGGCAATGGCTAGCTGACCGTCTCAGCTACCCATTGCTCGTCATCCGCAAGCCCGCGCCTACGGTGACTGGAGATTGCTCTGCTATTCCCGACGCCTGGGGCGTCTTCTATCGCGGCGGCTTAGGCGTGAGGATGTACATTCCCTCACTCGTGCGACCGCCTCCTTCGCTGGCATTTGCTTTGCACTCACCCACTCGTCCACTCGCTTTGGAGCATGGCTTTGACTAAGACACGGCTGTGCACCGCTCAAACGGGGCATACCTCCACCGTAACCGTCATTCGGCTGAAATAAAGATGAATACAAAGAGAAGACTCAAATATCTCCTAATGAAACACCTATTAAACTAAGAAGCATCTTTACAATCCCCATAAGGCCTCACGCCACTGACTCCACTTAAAACTGCAGTAAGCAGGCTTTCAATAAACTTAAGTGTGAATATAAAAGCGACTTTATAGTCTTTGGTAGTGTTTACAGCCACCACTTACTATCTCTAATGGGCCATGTGGACTTTATTGTCGAAAATTGCATTTTCCCGGGCGAAAATTCCGACACCTATTTTGTCTTTAGTGCTTGCCTTTGTGACGGTAACTGGGTAGGTAGAAAAAGTTGGCCCCTAATGCCCATTCAGTGTCATTATGCAGAAATGTGGGCGTTAAGGGTGGACGATGCTTTGTCGTATTGTATTAGTAAATTTGTTTGCGGAAAAAACTTTTTGGTGCGTGAAGTTTTATTCTAACTATGAGAGTGAATGGTTTTTATACGCATTCAAGTCGCATTTATTGCAGTTTTCTTGTAACACGATTAATATAATCCTCCCTTACGTCGCACAGTTGGTTTAAAAAAATAGGAGAGTTACGTAACCAACACAAACAACAAATTTTCAAATGAATTTAAGTACATTGAAAGCCTTTTTTATTTTAATCTGTAAATTATCACATAACTTTTCTCGCTCTGGGTGGAGCAAGAAAATTCTCTGTGCTAGACTTTTACTGACTAAAACCCTCTGCGGTAAACCGTTCAAATAATCCTGGAAACTTAGTAATCTTGAAATTAAAACATTATGACGTAATGCTGAAAACCTTAACATAAAATCTACCGTTATCATTAAATCTCTAAAATATCTTTCAATATCGCAAAACGAATCCTCAATACACTAAAATACAAAAAAAGATAGCGTAATTTTTCCTTCAAACTCAAACGCCTACAGAACCCATCGGCAGTGCTTTCTAAAAGCCTGTTATTGAATAATAAAAGAGAGTGTTTTTCATTCGCTCTAACGGTGATTAAGATATACAATCGGGGTTCGCAAAATGGAAATCTATCGGATTGCTTAAAGCCATCCCTTAGTTCACGTCACACTTATTTGCGGATTATCCCCAGTAATGACCATCTCATGTATTTTACTTAGAACTACCGTACCAAGCAATGAATGGGCCGGGTCACTGCCAAAATTAAAGGTTAGTAATACTAATTATACTTTTTATTAATCCCTCCCAAATACCCTTATTTAATCACGGATTGAGAGAATTCGCAAAATTCAGTAGCTTTTATTAATTTGCTCAGAAATTGAGAGAAAGAAAACAATTTTTCATTTAGTCGGCCATTTTGCTTAGGGAATAAGAGGAGCCGGAAATTTGTTTAATACCCATTGGGTATCAAATTAAGGCAATCTTAAATTAAAAAAATATAATATATAGGGACAACTAGGTGTACATAACAAAAGAAAACAAACAAAGGAAAAATACGATATGTTTCTAAAGCGGTTTAATTGTAGATGTGTAATATTACTGTCACCCACACGTTGAATAATACCTATTGTACAATCAGAAAAAATGTGCAATATTATTGCATGGTGTATTTAGCGCCTAACAATAAATGTGATATTAACATTTTTTTAACAGAGAAATAAGACAGGCGTAAGACAAATTACGCATTGTCGACTCACAGTCATCATTATAAAAAAAAATCGGCGAAGCTTCGAACACAAAAAATAATAAGTTTCTTCCATATAAAAAAGCCACTCCAATTCGAAATGAACACGAAGATTGCTAGATAAAAGAAATTCCATATATCTGGCGGACACGGAAACGAATATAATGATGTCTGAACCAAAAAAGGACGTCGGGGGCCCCAGTAAAAAGTCGTCTGTGCAAAATTCCGTTACGCTTTATCAACACTAATGGCTTGCAAATAGCTCCAGCAATCGTCTTACACTCTTATATCATTCGCAGTTCACCCGCTGCATTATTCAGTATTTTGCTTTTTAATATTCAGACGACATATTTGAGTCTCCTTTCAATTTTTTCCCGTGCCTCTCTCGTGTACCGGTGTGCGCGGAATTTTGAAAGCTACTTATTGATGTTCCATGCTTAATCCCAACATATCACGCCGAAGACGGGTGGCACAATTTATTTTTTTTATCGATATCGCGGTGCCCCTCTTGTTCTCCCGCGCCACTCATTTTTTATAACCTATAGATGTTGGATTTATCGTGGTTGATTTTCACCGATATCGATGAAGTCTCTATCGGGGCGGCGCCAGTAATTTATACCGGGAAGGAATGGATTCATAGCCGGACGGATTAAAAAGAAAATGAAAGCAAAATATATGGGTCTGTCGATCGAGCGCTGAAATAGCGAGCTGCAGGTAGGTTTAATTATCGACATTCCTGCAGCGGCCGACAAATTGTTTTTGTCGGAGAGCGTACGTTGGACGATATTTCATTATTATAACCGCGATATCGAAGTGGCGTATGATACGACACGTATTCACGACACTATTTATAGCTGAACGATTAATTTAGTCGTGGTGATTATAATATTAAATTGGTTTTAATATAACCGCTTATTTGTTATCGTTGCGTGACGAATGCATTACTACGCCGCTAATATATTTATGACATTATATATGCAGGAAGTTCTATACCACGAACATTTACGGTACGGTGACGGTAGGCGTTAATTATTATCTAGTGACGGAATATTATGAGCATGATTAATATATTTAGTCACATAAAAATGTATTATGAATCGATTACTACAGGTCCGCCATCAAAAAGCGAACTTTTTCAATACTGAATCCACTTGACAGCAGTATTGGCCATCGAAAAACCCATTGAACTCTTCAAAACTGTAATATCATCGAAACTTATAAAAGTGAAGCACTCAACTTTGCGGTCAGCCGACGCAGCGCTGATGGCCCATAGACAATTGTTGCGCTGGGGTATAGATCGTAGAGCTGGGCGACTGGACTATAGATAATCGACAGGGCTAATATATCCAGTTGCGGTACCTTTAGTGCAATGCAAGCGCTTTCTTAGCTCCACTCTATTGCCTACAATGATACTTGCCTAGAAATGGTTGCCATTTTTTAAAGAACATTATATTGAATAAGTAAAAATAAAAATAATATTAATTTATTTCGATAATTTACTTCCATTGCCATTTCTATATAAAATCTGATTATTTCAACGCTAAATCATATAATAAAATGAAATCATAGTAAAACTGAAATCATTAAATTAAATCAAATAACTATATTAAATCAAATTAAAACTAATACTTCCGCCTTATTATACACAAAAAAACTTGTGAACTAAAATAAATTTGAAACGTACGGCTTCAAAATCTTAAAAATAATAATCGATTGACTTTAATTTATCATTATCAATCGGTCTAATTTGTAGCTAATGGTTACTCCTATTGCTTTTCATATCATTCTACATACCAAGTTACATTCCTAAGTCAGAAAACTGTTGGCAAACAAGAAGTGAGGGATATCAATCAACATTGAAGTCGATCAATCATTTAGTACAGTTTCCGTGACAGTGCGCAAATAAATGACAGGCTCACTAATTATTTATACAGGTAACAGATGTCCGTATCCAGGTGACATATCACGCAACAAATGATCAATATCTGACTGGTCTGTTGGTCTAGTGGTTAGTGGCCCTGACTGCTATGCCGGAGGTCGTGGATTCAATTCCCACCCAGGACAAATGTTTGTGTGATGAGCACGATCATTTGTTCTGTGTCTGGGTGTAATTTATATATAAGTATGTTTATCAGTTATCTAGTACTCATAATACAAGCTCTGCTTAGCTTGAGACTAGACGGCGTTGTGTGATAGTTGTGGAAAAAACAAATATCACAATGCAGATTTTCTACCATTTTAGTAATATTATTACCTTTGTTGAGGAGGTCGTGGAGTACATAAAGATGAACTGCCTCGTGTCTCAAGCGCGACTGCTAAGTGTTCCTGGATTCGATTTGGTTTTTCCATTACGAATTACAACGTAGCAGCCCGCAGTTTGGATGTTGTCCTGCTCTAGACACTTGAGTGCTTGACGGCAATCTGACAAAATCGAAGAGAGAGACCCATCGGACTTTAAGAGTAAAGGAACACTTTTATTTGCACACTTGTGCTCTATAATTTTGGCATTCGCACATTCGCCTTTCAAACACTCACATTCGCGAATGTCTAAAATATGACATTCGTAACACCTTGAACATCTCTTTAACAGGGCAGTTTAGGTTGTATTGGATCGCCTTAAGAGCTCGTAGAGAAGCTCAGTTTACATTTATTTCCGTCAATATAGAAGCGGACGTTTCTTAAACCAATATCACACAATATGTCCACAAAATTCAAGCAACGCCCACCAATAACTTACAAAAATACCCTTACAAAGGAAACTGGCATCCATTACCCGTTTATAAATCAGTGCTGAGTCCATTCCGGCGGATTGGCTGCAGTTACGGTTGCACTTATTGCCGATTCTCCTCTCGGCCCCCGACCTTTGAACACTTCGTCGTCCTGTGACCATTCCATGTCCCCTACCTCCCCTAGCCCCCCTTACCTCATCGTTAACATGGCCACTTCATTTGTTCAACTTGGCTACTAATAAAGTCCCTTGTAAATGGAATTTGAGATAGTATGAAAACAAAAGATGTTTTTCCTGTAAGATTGTTTATCGGTTTTTCTGTCCGTGGAAAGTTTTCACCGATATTGATCGCATCTGGGCTTCTCTATATTTTTAAGTAAAATGGGAAGTTCTTTTAAATTCGATTATTTATAGTAAGAACAGTTTTGTAGTCTGTGGAAAAATTCTTTTATTATTTATGGTTTTAGATATTTATTTTTCTCAAAAGATTTATTATCACTTACTGAGAAAATACAATATTAATAAGTACTTAAGTAGAATATAAATTAACCAATTTTCGTAGTAAGTAAGTTATTGCAACAAACTATAAATAGTATGACACACAATTAGTACGAGTAGCAGTAGTAATAGCGGGTAGTTACATAAAAATTATTAACAAAAACAAAGTGCGCCAAAATGTACGCGCATCACCACAGCAGTGGTGGGTGACTGATACAAAATGTTTAAAGCCCGTGACATAGTGATAGCAATGCGATCAAAATTAACATTTTATATCTTTATTTATTTTATTTGTATTTTAACTACGTATCTATATTATTGATATGAAAATGACTACTTGAAGTTTGTTGGTTTTTTTATGTATATATTATTGTTATATAAAGATAATGTAATGTTTGGTGTTATAATATTTATATTATTGTAAATATACGTATTTACGTAATTAAATGTTGGTGTTAGTGTAGTGTATGTACTTATATTAATGTATTTTATTGTTTTTGTGCAATATATATATCTTTTAGGTATTTTTATATATTTAATGTATATATATATATATTTATTTGTGAATAATTATTTTATAAGATATTTAGTCTCACAAATATGTAACCTAGCCAAGTTACAATCCTTTCGTTTAGTGTCAACGCTTGGAGTTGGTCACGCCCCCAATTCCTGTGTTCTGACGTTATCTAAACGTTTAGTCATGTGGTTAGAAAAAAGGAATGGGAGGGGCGTTGCCAACAAAAAGCGTTCACGCTAAACGAAGGGATTGTAACTTGGCTAGGGGGGGGGGGGTGTGAAGAAAAATGATAACAGAATTGTATTGAAACCGAATCTATTTTTGTAATAAACGGAAAAATATGAAAGCACCCGATCTTTTATGGCTTCGATTTAGTATACTTTGATGTGCCTTATTAATTCGTGGTAAAACGAGCATCTTTCCCCTTCCTACCCCCCACTTACCCAGTTAAACACCTACAAGGGTACCAATATAACATTTTCCGGTGTAATTGGCCAATTTTTCCATTCTAGCTGTAACCACTCAAGTAAATATGACCAATTACGCGAAGCCACCCATTTCACGCTACTTAAGTTTAGATGACGGTTAATTTTAAGAAAATTCCTGTTAAATTATTTAGTTGATCGATAAGTAATTATGGCGGGTAGAGTTTAGGGAAGCTTAAATGGAATGGCTAACACAAGATAATTTAGTTACTTAACCCCTCGGGTGCCAATCTCTTTACTTATACAAAAATATAAAATATATTAATCTTACTGTGTGTAAACCAACAGTGTTAAGCTGGCATTTCGAGCGTTTTCTCTTATGAACCTATGTGATATCGTTAGACATGATCTAGAAAAATAATATACATTTTTTCTCTTCTCCGTCTCACTAATAGTTTTACAACTTTGATTTGTCAATTTAAACGACACGGCTGGCGCAGTGATTTTCTTTTATGGTAAGTAAAATCATCCAATGACAGATCCCGCCCTTGGGCTGAGCGGGAAATAGTGTCAGACTCTTACTGACTAAAAACCTACCCCGTTCCTTAGTTGCCTTTCGTGCCGGGGCCGGGCCTTCTTTTCAGAAGCTGACTCATGAGTCATGGGCTTAGGTCATGACCTAAGCAGGCTTCGACCCTGCCTGCCTGCAGCTAGCAGGCTTAGCCTCTACGGTTTGCTGACAGCTCCTTGGGGCACGCGGGAACAGTACACGCCATCGACGACTTGGGGCTGGCGCAGTGGTTGAGCAATTGGCTGCTTTGGTGCTTATCGCGGGTTTGGTTCCCGTGGCGGAACAAATACTTGTATGGTCTGATAGTTGTACCGGGTCTGGGTGCCTTGTGAGTTTACATTTTTGTGAACGCACAAACAATATAGCAGTAGCAAAACATCGCTTTCTCTAAAAAAAAATGGAATTGTATTCTTTGGTCTCAATGTAGAAAAATAGTATTAATTTCAGCTAGCGATACAAAAGCAATTCATAGTGTAAGATAAAATTTAAAACAAAATGTCCAAAAACAGCAAACTACCAACACAAGAATAAAAACAAATCCATTAAAAATCAGTGCTCGTAAGTATCGAATTAGTCGTTAACATTTTGGCACCAACTCCAACTAAGACAAATAGCCTAACAGTTTTTATTCCCAGCCTTAACCCGTCGGATTCAGCCGTAGAACTAATTACATTATCATTAGATTCGGCACACTGGGCCGTTCAGTTATGGCAGCCCTTTTGGCCCGGGCGGAATGAAATATTCCGGCCCACGGTGATAGCTCCGCCTCGTTTTGTTAGGGTTGATCGTATTGAAATTGCGGGAGTTATTACAGGGTTAGAGATTAATAAACGAGATTGGATATAGTGGATGAAGTTTTAGAACCAGAATTTCAAATTTTGTGAGCTGTAATGATTGCGACACGTGTCAAGGGAATCAGGGAACCTGTGGAAACAACAGTATTTCTAGCATAAAGTCGACGAACGATAATTACATTAATTTATCTATAACTTTTTGATAGTAATTTATTAATGTAGGCATGTTGGCCCAGATCCAAGGTTAAAAGTCAGGATGGTACATTATTTATGTAATAGCTGACCCGGCAAACTTCGTATCGCCTAATACTCAATAAATACTTTTTTTTCTCATC
The DNA here is from genome assembly GCA_958295575.1 of Leucania comma. Classification (NCBI taxonomy): domain Eukaryota; kingdom Metazoa; phylum Arthropoda; class Insecta; order Lepidoptera; family Noctuidae; genus Leucania; species Leucania comma. The sequence continues at coordinate 9,290,549 of OY282480.1, read as the reverse complement.
TTTTAAACCTTCCCTGACCCAAATCGGTCCAGCCGTTCTCGAGTTTTAGCGAGACTAACGGACAGCTATTAATTTTTATATATAAGAAGATATTTCATCACTATTGCTATCAAAACCGTGAAGGAAAACATCGTGAAGATAATGCGGTCTGCATTGTCCTAGAATCAAAAATTCAATGACATGTAATATTCACAAGGTTTTCTGCCCATTCCCTCTCGTGAAAAGGAGGCTTAAGTCCGAGCAATGGAAACATTATGAGGCTGATTAATAATTATTATTATTTATACTATTAAAATAGTATGGTACCTAGTTGATATGCCCAGTTTAACTAAACATTATTTAGTACTTACATTAAATTCTACAAAACGGGTTTCTCAATATATGAAAAGTTTGAACAAATCAATAACACTTTACGTAAACTACAACTCATTACTATTCAAAAACAATTTACTTTTAAATTACAAAGCAAGTTTTATGCCCCCATTCCATTTATTGAGCACAGATCGGTATGCATCGACTTTTTTCATTGCAACGAGATTAGAACGTAGTATTTTGTAACAGTAACGTGGTCTTGCTCAGCCGTACGTGTCTCGAATTACGATACAAGAAACAATTTCTTCCAATACAATTTAGAATCAAATCTGGACTGCTTTTTACTCGTAAATACAAAATTACATTGTATCCAGACCCGTAAAACAGCAATGTTAGGAAAATATTGTCTAAGTTTTGGCGACCCTGGTAGTGAAAAGAATTGTAAATCTATTTACAGTATTCACTTGTGTATCTCTGTTTTATAGATGTCATAACAATTTGTTTAAAGTTTGTACTACACAATTGGTTGTGTTTTCTAGGTGTATAAATTTTTATTTTCTTATTTCGAAACGCACAGATGTTTGTATATAAATATTCAATTGAGTTCGTTATATTTTCATAATCAAATTCGCCCCTGGGTACAACTAGACAGTTCCTAAACTCGATTCGCCAAAACTGGAATTGTTTTTACGAAAATTTCATCAACTCCACCACGATTTAGACAATCACTTTTCTTCTACTTATTCAATTCACTGCAAAATCTTACACAAAGTTTGCACAAAATCGTCGGAACAAATTAACTTTTTTTATTTCAATTGTTTGTAGCAAACGAGATTGTGCAGTCTGGACGCGCATGTAAACTCAACATCGGCGGGTAGACGCAGCAATTTCCTTGCCAAATCGAGTGTGAACGAGAACCCACCAGTTTAAACCGGTTTCCCGCTGCTTTTTTTTCTAATACATGGACCAGTTGTTTACAACTGCCAGGGGAGAAAAACATTAAAAATACACAAGAGCAGCGTATTTTGGTTTTAGCTTGAAAATATGTTTATTCCAATTTTCGTCTGCTCGTTTTTATTCTGCCAGTAAATAGTGCATTTTATTTTATGTGAAAACACTCGCATAATCGTACATATTGTGCAACGCGAGTGTATTGTCAAGTTAGGTAACAATTAACTTTTATAGCATCAGATAAATTAACTGCAATAAAAATATTTTGCAACATAAATATTACAGAAATGTGACTGGAAAAGCGGTATGAGCATCGGCATACAAAGTCTCTAAAATAAAATCAAGCCTAAATTCAGTTCAAAATAATAAAAAGCGGGGTGAAACGCCCAAAATCCCCGCACATGACCGGAGGTTGAAGACACGATAACGCCGGCGGCGGGGGGGTTGGAAATCTAATTTGCAAATGCATTTCCTGCCTTTCAAGCTGCAGTGACGGGTTCCCGCTTTACATTTTTAAACAGAACAGACAGATTCGAGCGTTCCAACTGTTTTCGGGTTGATAAAACATTGTATTGGGGGATCTTTTGGACCGACACCGCTTTGGAGGGTTAGTTTATGGAGATGGAAATTATGCTGTATCGGTAGAAGCTCTTTTACATTTAGTAATATTGTTTACTTTGATGTTCGAAAAAAGGAATAACAAAAGACTCAATCTCGAAAGTGGACCTGTGATTTAGAAATATTTTTGTATTTCTTTCATATTTTATGTAAAATGAAATTGATCCAGACCATTCTCGTAAGCCATGCGCCGCTTAAACTGAGCTATAGTTAATATATATATTATAGACAGTTAAGGCTACTATTTATTAGATACTCCTTCTGACTCATGTTCTTCTATTAAACTACACCAAAACATCCTCCATTAATCCATCACCTCAAAAAAAACACTTTTTGTAACCATACCAAGAGAAACTGATTAGTCCATCAGGATGGATCAATACTCTTAGTACAGACCACTTCATACATCGGCCTGTAGCTTGCTCTTCTACCAAAGATGTGCGACGGAGCTAAGCGGTGCGGCAATATCAATGGATCACTACACTTTCCTAGCTTAACGCAACTCTAGTGGAAAAGAGCTAGCGTAACTGGGTATTTGTATATACAAAATGCAAGAAATATGTGAGAGATGTGACCTAGAAATTTGTGCGAGGTATTAGTGTAAAACTGTATTATTATGATCATTAATTAACCTTGAAAAGCCCCTGATATAATACGTATCCTGGTAACACTGAGCAACACACGGTTACGCACCCTGCAAGCTCCTCGCACAGCTTTACTAGAGACATTTTCACGGCGCCACCACACATCCTCGCTCCAACTAGTTGCCTGTCACTTCTCTATTGGAAAAGTATCCTTAATACCTACAAACAACTCCATACGTCAGGCCGTGGCCCGCGCCCGCGATCCGCTTAATAACGATTGGCGGAATTTCGCCAGAGCTCACGGTCCATTGCCGACGGAAATTACGTTGCGTAGAAAAACCCGACCTTTTAGCGGGCATGTATTGTGTGCGAATCAATGCCAACGCATTGCTTTTTAAAATTTGATAGCTTCAAATTTGCGGATGGGAAATTATGTTTTTGTAGTACGTGTTGATTTCAAATAATTCCGAAAAAAATTCACCGGCAGAATCTGCGCCAAACCGTTTTTACCGCGTACATGGAAGGATTGGAACAATTTTCCTGCAGCGGTCATCCCGTCCGTTTATAATTCAGGTGTCTTCAAGGCTAAAGGGCTTAGGCTCAGTACCATCAGGTGAGAACGCAGTCAAGCACTTTTTAGCGAAAGGGAGTGTTTTTTTATGGTAGGTAAAATCATCGCATCGTCGCTTTCCATCAGGTCAGATAGCGGTCAAGCGCGAACCTATAAAAAAAAATATATCATCCAATGACAAATTCCTCCTTTGGGCGGAGCGGGAAATAGAGTCAGACTCTTACTGACTAAAAACCTAACCCGTTCCTTCGTTGCCTATCGTGCCGGGGTCGAGCCTTCCTTTCAAAAGCTGACCCATGACCCCAGCAGGCTTCGACCCTGCCTGCCAGCCGCTAGCAGGCTGGGCCTCTACGGTTTGCTTACAGCTCCTTGAGGCGCGCGGGAACAGTACACGCCGTCGGCGACTTGAGCTCGGTCCGATCAGTTACCGGACGATCGGACAGCATGCTACCCATTGCACGCCGTCCGCAAGCCCGCGCCTACGGTGGCCAGCGAAAGGGAGTGTCAGATTTTTACTGACTAAAACCCTCCCGTGTATCTTGGACAAATCCTACAAACCTAGAAACTAAACACTCAACAAGACTACTTCACCGTCTGTCATAACACCTCCGAACCGCACCAATCCGTCAATCAATTACCCTCCAACAAAACTAGTTCGCTAATATATCAAGATATCAACACAACACTTAACTTTTCAATTACAGACGCGACAAAAGTCCATAAGTTGCTGGATCGGCGTGGCATGGTCGTTGCACGCATCAGAACAGCAACTTGTGACATACCCCGAGGCTCCGAAACTTTTACATTAGCGATGAAGTTTCTCGCGAAGTTGACTCACTACTTGGAGAGTGTTCACGCAACGAACAAATCTTTAGAAGAACTAAATACAGCAGAAACAGATTTTTTTTATGTTTTTATTTAAAGGTGTTTTTTTTTTATGGTAGGCAAATTCATTCAATGACAAATCCCGCCCTTGGGCGGAGCGGGCGGTAGTGTCAGACTCTTACTGACTAAAAACCTACCCCGTTCCTTCGTAGCCTATCGAGCCGGGGCCGGGTATTCCTTTCGGAAGTTAACCCATGACCCCAGTAGGCTTCGACCCTGCCTGCCTGCAGCTAGCAGGCTGGGCCTCTACGGTTTGCTGACAGCTCCTTGAGGCGCGCGGGAACAGAACGCGCCGTCGACGACTTGGGCTCGGTCCGGTTCGTTACCGAACGATCGGACAGCGTGCTACCCATTGCACGCCGTCCGCAAGCCCGCGCCTGCGGTGGCCGGAAATCGGGATCAGAATCACGGCGGCGGCTGAGGTGAGCGCCCCGTTGCCTCTGCCTGATGCGGTCGGCCTCCTCCTTTGCTAGCATTAGTGCTTCGCAGAAGGAGGCGACCGCCTGCCATCCCTCCTCACTACGGACCATGGCCTGAACCAAGGCCAGGCGCGAGAGATCGCTGCCGCCGATCGCCCCCACGAGGACACGGCGATGCTCCGCCCAGGTGGGGCACACCTCTACAGTGTGCTCCACCGTGTCCTCCGGGTGTTCCGCACAGTGGCGACACCCGGGCGAATCCTCCGCACGAATCCGGAACAGGTACTTAGCGAACTTTCCGTGTTCGGTAAGCACCCGCGTCGTGCGGAAGTTGAGAACGCCGTGAGGTCTTTCCACCCGCGCCTCAAGGATGGGCCTTATCGCCCCAATTGTGGCGCGCCCCGAACGAGGTTGCGATAGTCGCTGACGCCATTTCGCCATGAGATCCCACCGGAGCTCTGTCCGCCATGCCTCGACTTGTCGTAGCAGCGGAATTTCGCTCCGGCGTTGCATCTCCATGCGCTTGTCGTGCATGTGTGCAAGGACTGTTGCCTCCAGATCCCATGGCGGTTGGCCAGCAAGGAGGGTCGCCGCCTCGTGGGAAATCGTTCGGTACCCTCGCACCATGCGTATTGTCATGACCCTCTGGCACGCATTCAGCTGGGCCCTCGGTTGCTGTGTCAACGTCGGTGCTCACACCGGGGCCCCGTAGAGGGCCATGTATTTAAAGGTGTGAAATATTTTTGTTAAATAGTTTTGTAAATTTTATGTTTGAATATAAATGTTTTAAGAAAATACCTCCCAATACATTAGAATTCAAAGTGACGATATTTTTATTGTTCTTTTCTCTTTTTATTTATGGGATTTTAACACACACTATGTAGGTATGCATATTCTATGGCGAGGAATTATTTTGAAGCTTGGCCAAAATGCCTAAATCAATGTTGGCCTGCTTCAAAATCATTAGGGTGCACAAACTAATTGGTTAATTGTGCCTATATGGCACGATTTCAAATCGTTCGCGACGATCACACACATGTGTCAGCTATCGCTATTTCGCTCGCATGACGCGCCGGCTCTTATATCCGTCCTTGCCCATCAGTGACTGAAGTGTTGCGACTGTGATGGCACTGATAGTAGATGTGTGAGTTTCGAGTCCAGGTTTTCTGATTGCGATGTTAGCGCGTAACGTATCTACCCTTATTTTATATCAATGGTTGTACAAGTTGAAGATTGTAAGATTTTAAAGATATATGAAGCAAGTAAGGTCCCGCAAACCGGGTGTTGGTAATAAACTGTCTGGTCTGGGTAATTGCGCAGCGGTTGATTTCGGACTGTTGTATATGTTCTAATCTCACGGAGGTCTCTAATATAGAATATAAATTTAGTACCCTAATAGCTTATTTGTGAGTATATAGATGTTTTTAAACTACTCTTTCCTAATTATCCTCTTTCTAAATCGTTCTCACAAAACTTATTATATTTAAAAGAGCATCCGTATAGTTTCTTACACGTTGTTCTCCATAGTTAATCTACTCTTTGGAACGTGCAAATAGCTTTTTTGGCTAAGTCTTCTAAGTCTCTATCTGTATATATAAAAGCGAAATACCACTCACTGATTAATCACAAAATCTCAGACTCTACAACACCTACAAACTTAAAATTTGGCAGGTAGGTTCCTTATATGGTGTAGACATCCGCTAAGGACGGATTTTACGTAATCCCACCGCTAAGGGGTAAAACGGGGTTTGGAAGTTTGTATGGAGAAGCAGACTTTCACGAAGCGAAGCCGCTGGCAAAAGCTAGCTGTCAAATAAAGATGTTGAAGTAAATACTTTGATTTGATTTGAATAGAAACACTCAAGTTAACATATTTTCGAAGTACATTTTCATGTTCCACATCTACAGTTTTCTTTAGGTCTATATATTTTTCAGTTATTCAGACCATTCGTAAATATCACTCTTAGACATTTGACTGACATTTCTATTCCTGTACCTACTTATTCTAAATGTCATCTTGTTTTAAAGGTGATATCATTTTGTCAATGTTTTTTTTTTTTGCGATTCCAGTAGCAGTATAATTATTTCACGAGTTCTTAATCTACAATCTACGGAATAAGTAGTAGGCGTCTGGCGGAATTAGATATGAATAAAATATAACTTGAGTGCCCGCCGGGTATAAACTAAGTAACTTAATAAGTTGTTTTTTGTTATAACAATTAATTTTAAGTAGTTCGAATTCTTGAGAATGTTTTTTGGGGAAAATTCGCATAAGTATAGTTAGATAAGTATTATTCAATTATAATAGGGGCTTTTTTTTAGCTGGGAAAGTCATCCAATGACATCTTCCGCCTTTGGGCGGCGCGAGAGGGTATGTCAGACTTTTTCTGACTAAAAACCCAATCTTGTTCTTTTTTTTTGGAAAAAAAATATATTATTATATTATTATTATTTTTTGCCTACGTTCTAGGACCCCGGGGGTTTGCTGACATCTCGGCGCGCGCATAGAACAATACGCGCCATCAACGACTTAGGCTCGGTCCGGACGGTTACCGGACGGTCAGACGGCGAGCTACCCATTGCTCGCCATAGAATCGGAGCCTTACCATGACATCTTAAAATGTTAGTCATGCGAGTGAGAAAGAGGGATTCTTATAGCTCCATCCTTTTAACAGTTCTGTTGAGGACATGTATCGCGTTCAGAGCTCATGGAGTGTCATGTTCCTTCAGTTGCCATTCACCATGGGAGTCGGGGTCGAAATCTCAGCGGTTGGGGCGTGAGGACAGCCACGGGCTTGCGGACATCGAGTAATACCGTGTTCACCGTCCGGCAGTCCGGTAATTAACCGAATCGAGCACTTATGAAAGAGATGTCAGCAGATCGTTAGGGCCCAGCAGGGCTGATGCAAACTAGCTAGGACCGCTAGAACGAAAAGGGCAACTGAAGGACATAGGTGTGGATTTAGTCAGTAAAAGTCTGACACGCCCTCTCGCTCCGCCCAAGAGCGGGAGATGTCATTGGATTAAAAAAAAAAAAAAAGAGAAAGAGGGGGTAGCCAGAAGTCACCATGCTAGTCTAAGTTCGTGATCACGCAGAATATTCAAAAGTAAGCATAAGCGTAATCAACCTTTTAATGTTCCCACTGCTGGGACTCAGGGCTCCTCTCTAGGAGAGGGCCGCAATCCACCACGCGGGCCCAGTTTGGATTGGTGGATGTCACGTCACATGTCTTCGAATTTTTGGTTCTAGGACATACCGGTTTCCTCACGATATTTTCCTTCACCATTTTGAGAGTAGCGGCAAAGAAATACATCTAGCTGGTATTGAACCCACGACCTAAAACTCGTAAGTCGAGTCTGATACCACAGGGCCATAGCTACTCCTCAAATATGGTTTACCGGAAAGGGTGGTAACGATAACATTCCATTCAACGATTTACTCAAAGTACATACTTAAAAAACCTATTAAATATTAACAAACTTAAATAAGAGATGCTTAACTAGTTAATTATTTTTAACGACCGCCCAATTACGATCCGTCATCGCAAACGCGTTGTTTCATTGTGAAACGAAAATGAAACGCTACAAAAGGTTAATTATTGAGACGAGTTTAAAATTACTTGACTTGAAAAGAGATTAACGCAGATATTCCTTACGTATTCGATTGAGCATTACGTTGTGTTTATTTTTTCACTTATTACTGATGAATGTTAATTTCGCTAATTTTCAGGATGGTTTTAGAATAGAATAGAATAGAATAAAATATAACTTTATTGTACACCAAGAAAGTTACTTAATCAATACTAAACTTAAATCTATGGGTACAAAGGCGGTCTTATCGCTGAAAGCGATTAGGATGGATCGTAAGAACTAAAATAAATACAGGGGGTAGTCTGCGGTGTACTAATAAGAAAATAAATAAATAATTATAAAACGAATATATATATATATATATATACATACATATTATAAAATGTTACACAATTTCATAAAAAAAAAAGAAATAAGGTAGATAAGGTATCTGTTTTTAAGGTACCGTATCACAAAGGGAAAAAACGGAATTTTATTGTCCGTCTGTATGTTAAGACTTTTTATCTCGGCAACACGTAGAGGTATGGAGTTGAAATTAAAATGATATGCACAAGTCTGTGGTTTATTTTTTCACAGCTTCAGTCTGTGAAAAAAAAAAACAAACTTCTAAGTTAATGCAAAAAAAGATATGGCCGTCCATATCGCTAAAAAACGTATATTTCGATACTCTCAAGAGAATCAAAATTCAAGTGCACTTCACGTTGACCTGGAACCCTGAAATTTGGCATTAAGCAAGGTCTTATATCACAAGTACAGGAATAAATTTGAAAACTGAAAATTTGTAGTTACGTCATAAAGTAAAATACATATTTCGATTCAGAAAAATCTTCGAGACTCGATTCGGGAATTTAACTATTTACGTAAGTTAGTTTATACGGAATCCTCAATGTGCAAGTCTAACTCGCACTTGCCCAATTTTTTTCGCTATATTTAAGTAAAAATTTGCCCGTTATGACCCACTGCTGGGCAGTGGCCTTCCTCACTTTTCCACACACATCTGTGTTCGGCCATTGCGGGCTAGTCCCCTCGGTAAAAATCAGGTGTTTTTGAGATTAAAAAAGATGTAGACAATAGAGTGTAGAACAAGAAGAGTTTGTGAAATCATATAAGTGATCAAGTAGTGTGTGATTGTGTGTGTGTAGTGATCATGTAAGATGGTGTGTTTGTGTGTGTGTAATTTTTTTATGGTAGGTAAAATCATTCAATGTCAGATCCCTTGGACGGAGCGGGAAATATTGTCAGACTCTTACTGACTAAAAACCTACCCCGTTCCTTCGTTGCCTAACATACCTGGGCTGAGCCTTCCTCTCAGAAAACGGCCCTTGACCCCAGCAAGTTTTGACCCTGCCTGCCTGCAGCTAACAGGCTGGGCCTCTACGGTTCGCTGACAGCTTCTTGAGGCGCGCCAGAATAGTACGCGTGTGTTTGTGTTGTTTGTTTCTACATATTCCGAAATATTCACAAATTGCTGTTAATTCAACGCTCACACTATCTTCACAGACTGACTCGTGCTTTATATTGGGATAGTTTAGACTTAATTGTGAGTCAGAATCAAGAGTATAATGCGTTCTGAGAATATATTCTCAGAAAGCATTAATACAAAGTAAAGCTAATGTAAATCGCATGCAAAGAAAATTAGGATCCAATTGTTCACGGAACTCAACGTTATTGATTATAATTCAATGGGAAATTCAAGGGAAATTAAATTTTGTATTAGTGTGTTATACACCATTAAATTTTAGTCGTTTTAATCCCGTGGAGGGTCGATTCGGTACTTGTAACACTATCGATTTGTAAACAGAAAATTAAAAAATGAAGTACTTTTTTTTAAACTCGAATTAATTTACGCATGTATGAAATTAATTTCTTTAAGTAAACGTCAGCTTAGCCAGGTCAATGAACCGTAGGTATTTACTACGCAACGACCGACAACTACCTACAAGGTCATTGACTTGTTTACTTAAATAAATTAATTTCGTACGTGCGTATATTACTTCGAGTTTTAGAAAAAAAGTACATTATTTTTTAATTTTATCTTTACAAATCGACAGCGTTTCATGTACCTGATCAACCCTCCACGGGATTAAAACGACTAAAATTTAACAGTGTATTTCCGGGAACAACTTTCATTTGTTTACTCGGATTCCAATTACTGTGTTAGTGTTGGAGGTACATGTAATCAATAACACCACACAGATATGCTTAAATAACCTTATTTTTAGTATACTCGGAATCTATAATACGTTTATTTTTATGTAAAGAATCGATGTACAAAATTACATAAATTTATCATGAAAACTCACAAAGTTATAAGCTTTTCGTTAATAAGCGTTCCGTTTTATCCTTTAAATATTACATCAGTCTAACTTCTTTCCAACTATGTTAGGAGGCGTTTCCATTCTAAGTAGATGCGGTTGAATTCAAGTATTTTACATGGAGCGACTGCCCAACTGACCTCCACAACCCAGTAATTAAGTAACACGATAACCATCTGGCATGACTGATGCCAGATTTCCTGGCTTTTACTATCCGAAATGACCATCAAATATCTACAAATTACAGCCAAGGCCAAAAACTTAACCCACGCACCCCAGATATAAACAAACTATCATGCTAGAACTACACTGCGCACACGTGTACCACACACATCTGAGCGCGTCGGTCTCCATTCATTTTATATGCTAACTAGACTTGCAGAGCTAGCGTGCTATTCTCTATGAAAACAGCCTTGAACGCAGCGCTGCCGCAGCGACGAACATCCAAATAGGATACATTGGATTGTTAACCTAAGGCTGCTAAACATTAGATTGTTAATCCAATGTACCTATTTGGATTTTCATCGCTGCGGCAGCGCTGCGCTCAAGGCTGTTTTCTCGGAGTAGCACTGCTACACTTGATCCACGCCACGCGACGTCGTTCTAAGTACAAATCAGGCGTGTTACACGTGTGCCCGACGCACACGTGTCTAATGTAGTTCTAGCTTCAATTTTGCCTCTTTCTAATATTACTTAAGTTACATAATAGAGTTTTTATTCCAAATTAGGCTACGTATTGATGGGTTCGAAACTTTGATAATAATAAAGGCCACGCTGCCAAAACTCGGATTGGCAATAACCTTAAAACTACGTGAGATAGGTCTCTTCGGCTCTCTTCGTAATATTTTTGCAAGTTAACGCCGATATTGACTTTAAGTTTTCGGTTTATCTAGATATTTGATTCGTATTGGAAGTTTGTTACAGTCTTTTTGTTCGTAATAAAGATTTTTTGACTCATTTTAACGGTTTATTTTAGTCTTTAGCAGTGGGCAGGGCATATTGCTCGCAGAACCGAAGGTTGATGGGCCCGAAAGGTAAGGTTGTAACTTGGTTCTGCCTTGATGAGGATCGCGGTTTTTATTTACACAAATTACCTTCCTTTTCTCTGTACTTGCTTTTTTTCTTTCATTTTTTATTTAGGTCCTACTATTAAGAAATGGACACTTATAATATTTTACACCAGTACACCTCCAAAAACCTGAATAATTTGTACCTTAACTTCCTCAATAACTTTCGAATACTAATGAATTTGTTTGCTCGTTCCAGGTAAGGCTCAGCTCGACATTTCCCCAGCACGTAAGTTAATCCGACATGATAACGCAGACAATGGAGACATTCTCGTTTGTCTAGACTACAATATGTCGCCGTAAAATAAACGAGTTTAGTATACAAACTAAGATGGTGACTACACTTCCTCGGGATTAAAAGAAATATAGCAGGCATTAAGAGCTGATACTGTATTATTCCTTTAATCGCCTAACTACGTCGGATACATCCGACAAACACTTTCGCGTTTATTCCGCCAGGGTCGCACATCCATGAACAAATACTTCATCTCGCTAGCTATGGGGATTGCAGAGCTAAACAAGTTGAAGTACCTAGTCGCAACACTCGACCCTGGCAAATAGGACACGAAAAAACTCGTCGGAACAATCCGACACAAGTGATGCAAGGGTTAATGGGACTGTGAATTGAGTAAGTATTACCAGCTGTAATAATAGACCTCTATTATTTCAGCTGGTAATACTTAAACAATTTCATCATCTTTTTGCCCTTGTCTCATTTAACCTGGGGCTCAAGTCTGCTATTTTTGTAAATTCGACATTCCAACACAATCCCATTGTCATTTTGGTAAAAGTTCATATTCTACTAAATCATAATGATCGATCATTGGTCGGTTATTGGTCTCGTAAACGAATGGTGGTAAAATAACTTTGTCGTATTCAGACAAATCTAATGGTAAGTCACTAATCAAAGGAACTGATAAAATTTTAGCAGATTACCTCATAAGTCAGAAATTCATTTGTCATTATGTACGAGATTACCATTTCTTTAAATGGTGTGTCAGTAATTGACTGTTGGAAAGTCATAGTGACGCCATTATATTAGTAGATTACCAAACTTGTCAAAATCAACCATGATAAAATCAATGATAGACGATTTTGACACTACTGTAATAGCAGACTTGAGGCCCAGGTTTTTTTTCTTCCACTCTATCTTGCCAGTAGTCACACTATTACTCACTTTTGATGATATGTCATTCTTCGTTTGGCCTTATCATTGATGTAGGATTTTTATGACAATAAAAGGTCTAAAGAAAGTTGGCAAAATGAGTATTGACATATCATCTAACTTTAACGTTTAAAACGACCTGGCCACGATATGTTATAGAATATATACTATATATTCGTATTTTTTATAATGTATTTTAATGTCAAACTTAACTATCTGACAAAAAAGTTATTAAATAAATTATTCTGTAAAATAGGTTGTGTTGTTGTAGTTTTTATGTTGATCTTTAGGTTTTATTGGTGGGCACCACTAATTTTATTTCTGTTTTGTGATGGTGACTGTCCTGGTGACTCTTGTAAATCCGACTCAATCTCTTGAGACAAGCACTACTTCTAATCGTCCAGAACCTACTCCTTTGTGTCTCACCCCTAGTAGCTATCCTCAGCAATAAAGGCCCACGACTTTCATCTCACAAATACACAGACAGGTCATTATAGCCCTCTATGTTACGAAATCCGTTTTATCGATACAATAAAACATCCTTAGCGGTGAGGCAGGCACTCGACTTATATTAATGTACTGGGAATCGATACCGAGGCCTCTCATCTCGATACTCGATGGACCCTTGAATTCGTCAACAAGTTTCGAAGGCTGGATCCACGCGTGCGGACTGGCGAGCAGTGCAAGCTATTTGTGGATCTTGTGTACGTGTGTACCTCGTGTACTTGGCAGTTACGTGTTTGTTTTTGTATCGATATAATAGAAGGGCTCTTAGTGTTGGCATTGAACCACACTATAGGTACTTGTGTATATCACACTAATATTATAAGGGCGAAAGTTTGCGAATGTGTATATTGTATTGTGTAATGTCTGAACTGATTTCAATGAAACTTGGTACACTGGTAGACCATGTCCTAAAATATCACTACAACTTTTTAAGTTTCCATCAATATTTTCTTGTACATGTCTCTCCCTGGAAACGTACGCTTAAGAATGTGCAATTAGCGTCATTATTTAACTGACTGACTTCTTGACAATACTAAAGTGGCTGTTAGTCCTGCTATACACGGACGCGTAGCTTCATAAACGCATATTCGTTACTCTACTTTCGATATTTAAAAAAACGATTTATGCCTGCTATTAAGCAGGCGTACATTTTGACTTTGGTATTAACCAGCTCTGCATTATTTTACTTTTTTGTGAAATACCGCAGCATAATGCTGAGGTAGGAGCCTTTTTGGCGTCGTACAGGTCTTTTTTTATCTCTTTTAACATTGATTTCGTTTTCCTTGTATTTATTTTTTTTATTTCCATGTTTGTCCTTTAAAAGTCATAAATAAATGGTTTTTCTTTTTTCTTTCTTTCTTAAAGCTTACGTACAAAATTATGAAAACCTATCGACGGAGCGCCAACGTCGTGCCGTCCCTTCGTTGCCGCTTCACAAAGTCGTGAGCACGTGTACACTAAACGTATATCGACGAATACGCGTTTATGAAGCTACGCGTACGTAAACAGTAGGCTTTAATGATTTATTTGAAATAAATGCTTTGATTGATGATTGAATTTTTTTTATGAGATATATATGCGTTTGCTATTATTGTACAACTATACAAAAACTTAAATAGCTCCACTTATCGATCTTCTACACATGTCTAGATAATCATCGCGTGTCACTTCCCTTAATGCCATTTGCAACGCTGTCATTGATCACGGGGCCCTCCAATAACCGTAATAGCATCCGTGCTGGCTCCTTATCGGTCAAGATTATACTTTATACCGTCCCCATGGATCCCCCTAATGTGGTTTGATATATTACTTTATTTGTCAAATATCAATAACGTTGGATCTGGGCCCACTTTGTGGAACGATCCTAGTAGTTAGTAGTTTTAGCCTATTATGTCCCACTGCTGGGCGAAGGCCTCCCTCTCCCTTTTCCACACACGTCTGTCCTCGGCCATTGCGGAACGATCCTGCTGAATATAAAATGTATGACTTTGGACGACTTAAGTCACTGTTTGTGGACTTATGTATATTATTGTGTTCGTGTTTTGTGGTCAGGTTTTATGAGGATGTTTGGGTTGCGAGAAAAATAGTACAGATGTGACAATAAGATTAGCTAAAAGCAATTGTGTCATACGTACATAATGATGACCTACGACCTAGATATTATTTTAAAAAAAATGAGAGGAAAAATATTTATTGTAGACTCACAGTACGTAATCTCTATCGCATAACTTAAAAATAATAATAAATACAACAACATATAAAAACCTATGTGAGGCCAAAAGGTTCCTACGTCAGCATATGATGTGGTATTTAAAAAAAAAATACTACGCGCATATTTTGATAGGGCCTGGTGATGCCACAAGTTCATACTTGGACCTAATCTCGACAAAGTGACTTACAAAAAAAACAAACAAAATTATAGGACAAAATTTTAAATTCAATAGGGGCCTTTGTGTCTTTTTATTTTACGTGTGAAATCATCAAATTACTCCTCCCACTTTTAGCAAAGGTAAAAATCTGACACGTTGTTGCTCACAACAAAGTGTCAGATTTTTACCTGACAAAACCCCCCCTGTGATGATTTAGTTGCCCTTTATGTTCCAGGGCTGCAGTAACTCTTTCGGCCAGTCCAAAAGCCCTGGATAAAACCCTTACTATAAAGTAACCAAATATGGCTACAGCATATAAACTCTCCAAAGTAAAAATAAGCAAACAGAAGTATAAAATCATAACTTTGAACTAAATAGGAGGCATTATGCCTTTTCACAGTGGGGTATCATCTAATGACTTCTCGTTCTAGGTGGAGCGGGAGGGTGTGTCAGACTATTGCTGACTAAAACCCACCTGTGTTCCTTCATTTAACCCTTGCGGTACAGAACCACGGCAACTTTTTCGAGTAATCTCATTGCCCGGTTTCTGACATTAGTTTACATCACATCAGTTTCATTAACAAACTGTGGTCGAAATTACGTATCTTTGGTGACACATAATAACTACGGAAACAAGAAACAACTAACTGCATTTGACTACTTAATTTTAAGCACAATGGAACCAGAAATTACAATCTGTGGACATGAATGTAACTAGCACTACTACATCGCTAGTGAACGAAACTGGATCAGCAGCCATTTATTATATGTATTCAGTGAATCACTGTTACGAAGCTTGGTTTTATAACCAGGGTTTTTGTTTCTCTTTATTTGTTTTCAGAGGCTTCAGTCGTAATTAGACTATGTCAGCTTCATTATAACTTACGTGTATGTCTTACACTAGATGCTAAACTAAGGATCTTATGGATCTATAGCATACAGAATTTATAAAGCTCAATAGCTACTTCTAAAGTAGGATTAGATAAAATACCACCAAGGTTGTACGAGTACTAATTTTATCGAAATGCTTCCGTCTCCGCAAGTTACTAGCGGAGGTTTAGTATGATTTTCCAACACGGTGTAAGTAAATAGCATAGCATCAGCCTTATAATGTTCCCAGCGCTGGGACTTAGTCCTCCTCTCTAGGAGAGGGTATTTTTATTTTTATTTTATTTATATAGGCACACTAACGGCTTATTTACAAAAAAATTACTACAATACATTTATGAGGGCATCCTATGTAAAAAGTCACTTATAAGTATATACAGCATTTACAGTAGGATCTATTATCTTAATTCTCATCTCAATATAACTAGCCGAGATAGTTTGACGTCTTCATTTATAAAAGCAGCTGTTCTAAGATGATTGCTATGATTATTGCTATATTTTTGTAAGTTTCTAGGTCGTGCCCAATGCTATCTTCTGAACAAGTTTAAAAGTCCTAAACCACCAAAGCTTTAATGATCATGTTTGTGAATTAAAGTAGGAAAAAAAACTAGGCAAGTACGAGTTGGACTGTAAATCTAAATAGTTAAATTCCCGAATGGAGAACCGACTAGGTGATCATAATCACTGTCAACACATTAAACCAAGCCCCAAAGAGCTGCCTAATGCACTAAATACTTTGTCATACGGAACCCACGCCGCGTCTAATGCGGTTCCCCTAGTTCAGTACCTACTCTGTCACCCAGTCCTCAGGGCTGCATTGAACAGGCAGCACTCGATTGACGGGTTAGCGTGGTAATTGCGACGTCGCGTGATGTTATCAATGTAATTGAATGCAGTACAGTGGTGTCCCGCTTTTTGGTGTAGGGTTGTCGCGAGTTAGATTTTTTTAAGTTTTTAGTAATAGCGTGTCTGTCGGTCGGCGGGAACATGCATTTTATTATTTTTTTTAAGCTTTTGATTTTTTTTTAAACTAGCTTTTCCCGTAGCTTTGCTCCCGTGTCCTATGTCACGGGATTGTATATTTTTCAAAATAAACAAGCATTCAGGCTGGTCGGATTTCGGATACAGTACTGTCAGATATAGTTACAACATTACTGTGAAATGTGAAAGCGGAATTTAAAATCTCTTCAAAATAAACTCCATACCATTGAATTAAGATGATGATGGTCAAATCGCTCAGCCAGTCTTGGCACCGCTATGCAGTAATCTATATATATAAAAGCGAAATACTACTCACTGATTTATCACGAAATCTCAGAAACTGACAGTTGAGAGAGATTTCTCGGTTGAGCGGGTGTAGACGTTTGCTAAAAACAGATTTTACAAATCTCCACCCCCGGATGATTTTACCTACCATAAAAAAAAACCCTTAAGGGGGTAAACGGACTTTCACGCGGGCGAAACCGCTGGCAGAGGCTAGTTCTGTATTAGTTTTAAATTTTATCGTTGTAATGATTGTCTATATCCTAAAAACATAAATTGACCTATTTTCTGTCTTTGTTTCTTTTTGGCAAAAGTGCTGCTTTTGTCAGTAAAACAATTCTCACCTTTAAAAAACATATAAACAAACTACTTTACTTCATAATTATAAAAAAACTGGGCAAATGCGAGTCCGACACTGAGGGTTCCGTACAAACTAACTTATGTAAACAGTTCAATTGCCGAATCGAGACTCGAAGATTTTTCCGAATCTAAAAAATGTTCAGTTTTCAGATTTATTCCTATATTTGTGCTATAAGACCTTGCTTCATGTAAAATTTTAGGTTGCTAGGTCAATGCGAAGAGCCCTATGAATTTTGATTCCCTTGAGAGTATCGAAACATACGTTTTTTGCAACATAAACGGCCGTATCTTTTTTTTTTTCGTTAACTTAGAAGTTGTTTTTTACAACTTCATGGGACCGCAGACTTGAATGTAATATTATTGTTTTATTTTCAACTCGATACCTCCACGCGTTCCCGAGATAAAGGATCTTGACAGATAGACAGACAGGCAGACGAACAACAAAGTGATCTTTTAAGAGTTTATCCCTTTGAGATACGGAATCCTAAAAATCAGATGCGTTAGTTAGGCTGTGTTGATTTTCAAGAAAAAACTGACTCGACCGAACTGCGGTGACGAAACCCTTACAACAATACTACCATTTCCATTACAAAACATGATTGATAACAACGAAGCCCAATCAATATTATTTTCCCTCTATAACTTGTCAAGAACCAATGACTTTATCCAACATAACAATACAGAATCTTTCTGAATACCACCGACCTTCACTGGAACTTGTCAGAAATTGTTTTGCGAAAAAATAAATTGCGTGTATTTTTCCTGTAACAATTTATCTCTACGTTTTTCCGTATTCTAACGACTAACTTTATACAGCCAAATTATTATGTTGCTAATGTTAAAATGATTTTTGTTAGAAACTTTCTTAGAAGTAACATGTTTTGTAATTTCATCATTGTTTTCTTGTCTTATTAATCTTAATTATCAAATCTTAATAATTGTTACTTATGTCCTAATCTATTTCGCTTAATTTTATATCTTCTTGAACATTTTAGAGAATGATGATAAATAAAACAAGATAAGCATTAATAAATCAACCTCAAATTGTAAATGTTGTCTGAGTCCCAAAAAACTGCAACTGTGACTCAAATAAACCCTCAATTTGCCCAAAGAGTCAGCATTGCCATTCAACGTGGCAATGCTGCCTGTCTCCTGGGTACGTTTCCAGATGACAGCGATGTGGTGGAGTACTTCGACGCCTGAGTGTATTTAGTCTTTGTGTCTTAAATGATAAATCATATTTATTTTGCAAATCGGTTTTAAAAATACTTTTACACGTCATTTTTTTTTCTGTCTGTTTAAAGTAGATGAGGCTAAAGTTTCCTAGCTGATTACCCTGAGAAGAAACACCGAAACAAACTCTTGGATCAAAGACTTTTTTAAAGTCCATATAGTAAATATGTATTGGTCAAATCACATGAGGACCATGCAGATTTGTCTGAAATGATCTTTTGAAGAAAGAACCGTACAGATTTGAGTGGACCTGTCCAGTCAGGTTTATATGTACATAGTTAGATCTAGTATAAATTCTTTGTTTTTTTTTTTTTTAGTATAAATACATTAAAGCTATCTCAAACGGTTTCATCAAGTACCTTCAATATTATCGTCAAAGTAAACACAATTTAATAACATTTTTAAACATGCACGCTATGCAAAATTGATTATAACCCTCGCTTGAATACCAAGGATACGCCTAAATAAAACGATAATTTAATACCATTACATTATTCCAATATTTCCCATACCTGTCACAAATGATTAATGGGATTATGTAAAAACAGAACTGGCAACCCTACCCAAGGTGGGCCACTTCGGTCCCTCTAATACCCGAGGCCATTGATTCATTATGCCATTACATATGACGGGCCAATGACAGAATTGTGGTATTAATTGCTCAATTCACAGAGGAAGAGCAAATAGCTAATTTCGTATTTGTGTTAGATCGATCATAACTGGATCGGTAATGACGTGATGTTTGGATGGAATTTAGCTGCGAATTTTCAAGTAGCTATCTTGTTATTTTAAAGTGGTAGTGGAAAATGGTTGTTATTTTAAGGGCTGGCTTTGAGAACCAAGATGTTTATGAACTGTTTTCTACTGATGTTAAAATTTGTAAGTTTAACCAAAACCTCTTCTTCTGGGTTTAAGATAATATGGGTCATCATCATCACCAACTTTTTTTTATGGTAGGTAAAATCATCCAATGATATCTCCTGCTACATCATCAGATCAGTTCGATATATCCCCCCTCTCCTCTTCTTTCAGTCAGTCATCGACTACACGTATAAATAAAGCGTTTTTACTTGTTACGACATTCTGCTGTGATCCTATGAGGAGTTCCGTTCCATAACTTCGAAGTTTATCATCAGATAATAACAATATTTCTATGGGACCAATTTGAAAGCATAACCTTTCAATCAATCAAAATATTTTTTTAAATCGGTCCACAATTGACCGAGACATCGGCGAACACTAAACATACATTAAAAAAATACATACAGCTGAACATAGAACCTCCTTCTTTTTTAAGTCGGTTAAAAAGAAGTGAATGTTATGGATACGTGTGTTTGTAACTTAAAAAAAAAGCTACGTTTCTTTAAGTACCTACCCATAAATACCTAATCTTTGTAATGCTACCCATGGGGATTCCACATGGGCTGCGGGATCGTTTGAAAGAATTACCGTGACCCTGATACGTAGAGGGCAAATGAAGGAGCACAGGTTTAAACCCACTTGATAGATTGACGGTAGTTATTGTTTACTAGAAGTTAATTCTAGACCCTCACCCGTGGTTGCCGGTTTGTGCCGAAAAATAGTTAAAGCCCTGAAACACAAAGGATGTTTTTAATATCGTGCGGATTTCATCACGCATGCGGATTTGATCCGCATGCGTAACCTCCGCAAATGTTCTTTTCATACAAGTATTTATTGTAATGCGTGCGACATGCACGCGGAAGGTGTTTGTTTTGCCTTTTGTAATTTTCTGCATGCGGGGCAATTCCGCATGCTTGATGAATTCGGGAAAATGAAGGAACATGGGTTGATATTAGTCAGTAAAAATCACTCCCTCCCGGTCCACTCTGAGTGGAAGAAGTAATTAATACCCTACTACAAGAAAGAGACGAAATTTTGTGGCGACATTTGGGGGAGGCCTATGTCCAACATTGGACGTCTTTGGGCTGAAATGATGATGATGATGACAAGAAAGACGGATTCCACCAACAGTTTGGTCCATCTTATACTATTTTTAGACATGCAAACCCATGGAATAAAGAAAGTATGCATACCTAATCATAGTAAAGGGTGTCCAGCGGGATTTTTTTGATTTGAAAGTTAAATAATTAATATAAGAATGAGTGTAGATCTTTTATTTTATTTTTAAAATGTAAACAAGGTATGCGGATTTTAATTTTTAAAAATAATATCTTCCAAATGTCGTCCATTTCTTGTAATGCACTCTTCTAAGCGAACCTTCATATTGGCAAGAACGCGCGAACAAAGCTCTGGAGGAATAGCAGCGATTTCACGCCGGATATTTTCTTGAAGGGCAGTTATTGTACAGGAGTTATTGCAGTACACTTTAGATTTGAGGTAACCCCACAAGAAAAAATCACATGGCGTTGAATCCAGCGATCGAGGTGGCCAGAGTATGTCTCCGTACTTGCTTATTAATTTTCCAGGGAAAATTTCCCTTAGCCTCAACATTGAGATCCTGGCAGTGTGTGGAGTTGCCCCATCCTGTTGAAAATGGGTTCTATTCGTGCGTCCGTTAAACATTTGCAATTGCGGTACCAAAAACTCGTCAAGCATACGGCAGTATACCGAAGAAGTAACAGTTTCATTCTCACTAAAAAAATATGGACCGATTATTCCATGTGCAGAAATCGCGCCCCATACTGTCGTTTTAGGGCAGTGCAAACTCTTTTGATGCCGTTCCTTTGGATTGTTGGCATTCCAGAAACGCATATTTTGTTTATTTACATAGCCCCCGATATGGAAATGGGCTTCGTCGTTAAATAATATGTTTCCAAGTGTTCTGGGAGTCCGAAAACGTTCCAACATCGTTCGGGCGTATGTTTCTCTTAAAACATAATCACTTTCATTTAGTTTATGGACGATTTGCATTTTATAAGAATGAAGTTTTAATTTCTTTTTCAAAATCACATGGACAGTTGACTTTTTGATGCCTGTAGAAGCCGCAATCTTTCTCACTGATTTTCTGGGATTTCTGATAATTTCTTGTTGCACCTGTGCCACACGTTCTGGAGTTGCTACTGAGGTAGACGGTCCTGTTGACGACCTATTAACTACTGTCCCTTCTTGTCGAAATCTTCGTACCCATGACCATATAAGCTGTGTGCTCGGACCATCGTTTAATCGTCGAATATCGAAGTGGGAACAGAAAGCGCGACGCGCTTGAACTAACGATTCACCACACTTTAAATATTGCTCAACTGCAAATGCACGGTGCGCTCGCGACCAATGACTCATATTTACCAACAAATCCGCAAAGGTATCACAACCAATTCTACCCCTCCCGCACCTCTAGCCCCACCAATACATAAATAACGATAACTTAAAGTTGAAAAGTTTCCGCTGGACACCCTTTACAATTGAAAACGATTCAATGCGGTCATTTTTAATTTTATCGATAATTTTAAGGCCCTATTGTATTTTTTATAGTATAGAATAAAGAGCATATCTGTATATCTATCAATGAGTAATCAGACTCGACCATTTAGGTGGCTAAATTCTAACCAAACTAATCACAGGCCAGACACTAATGCCATCGGACGTAACGTTAAGAGAATTTTCACCTGACGCGGACTAGACAGGGCGGGATGCGCGGATTTGCATAATTTCCTATGTGACATTAATTTACCCAGACCCAATATCATGGCGTCACCTGCGACCAACAAAATTATATTATCTACGCTCTTATATACGTGTGTGTGAGACTACATATACACGAATGTTTGAAATATAAAAACTGCCAGTACTCTATCATGACTTAATTCTTAATTCAAACTGCTTTTTATCGAAACCAAAGAGATTAAAGAGCTACAATAGAGCGGACATCAGAAGAAATGTCTTAGAAAAACTGTCATCCTATGTCAGTTATCTTTCAATAGTAAACATGCGAATAAAATTTGTAATTTACATGTTTTTACGTTATTTTCTAGAACTATTTGCGAAATTTATTGAATTCTAATTAATTCCAGAGTAAATACGAAAAATATTTACGAAAATAAACTGAAGTTAGGTCCAGTCGTCCACTAGACTGAGTGACTTACTACTCCTAGGTAACAACTATCGGATCACGATTTTGTTCGCTATGTCCTGTCTATTGGGAGTCTATATTTAACGTCTTTGTTCAAAACCAAGAACTGTTAAAAGGTCAATTTTAAATTAAGAATCTACTAATCAGTAGCCAATCAAATTATGTTCAGATATTTTTATAAGCAAGGGCGTAAGAAACGTACTTACAGTATATCTGTAGGTACTTTTTTATATTATGTCGCATAAGGAAGTCTGTTGAATAAATAGTCTGTTGTATGTAAAGTTTAAAACATTCCTGCAGGATGGTTTGAAAGACTTACCGCGGTCAAGGAACTAAAAAGGCAAGTGAAGAAACAAGGGTGAAAAATCTGATATTGCCTCACGGTCCACCCAGAGCGGGAGGACTTATTTGATGAGTTGCTAAAAAAAAGAGTGAAAAATTCATTTATTATTTACTTGACTGACGAATTGGAATACTATGATTAAACAAAGAAAATAATCTGCAATAGAATAAAAAAAGCACGAGAAATATCACATATAGTTTCAAAGTATTCATACGCAAAGCTTTGTTTTAATTCAACTTATCTAAACAATGCTTTGTCCTTCCAAACAGCTGGGCATGTCTCTACCATGAAACTTCCTCTACCAACGATACTTTTCCAAATAATTATGCAATTATCTTGTAAGCACTCGCAAACTGCCACTTCAAACAAGAAAAGCTAGCCTGAGCGTCGAACAGTTGCAACTTGTAAAAATAATCCAATCTTCGACCACGGTGTCATTGCGAACTAACAAACTAGAAATTTTCAAGTCGATATTCCCGACCTGATTCCCGCTGCGGGTAAAACGAACGGAGGAAAATTTTCAGACTTGTAACTCTCGTGGTCTTATTGTGCAAACTTGGAAGACTCGACTGTCGAGACCATGCCACCGTGACACTTACGACCGGTTTTTTTCTTACACACTTTCTGCTTTGCAACTGCACTTGAGTATTTTATCGGCTCTCGTTTTACCGATGCGATTACTGTGAGTAATTGTGGGCAGTTTATGTCATATTCAGATATTGTCAAAGGATGAGCTGTCATTCAGTTTATTTAATTTTATATCTTCATTGTACACAGCTTAATTTTGATCGTTTTAATCCCGTGGAGGGTCGATCCGGTTCATGAAACACTATCGATTTGTAAAAATAAAATTAAAAAATATAGCGCTTTTTTTTCTAAAACTCGGATTATTATTATATAGATTATACGCATGTACATAATTAATTTCTTTAAGTAAACATCATCTAAGCGAGTTCAATGATCTGTAGGTAGTTAGTACAAATCGATAGCATTTCACGTACAGGATCAACCCTCCACGGGATTAAAAAGATCAAAATTTAGCCGTTCATAAAAATTAATTACGAAAGGCGATGCTTAACTTGAGAATGACTTTACCAATTTCACTCAAGTTTTTCCTGAGGCTATAGTAATTTGGAAAAACTTACCGTGGCTATGGACAAACTGCAAGTGAAGGAAACAAGTGGATTTTTGCCAATAAAAGTTTGATAGTCCCACTCGCTCCACCCAACCACCGGAGATGTCATTTAATTATATCTTACTACAAAAAATGTCAGCTTAACGAAACTCAAAATTAAACAACCCATAAAAGAAATCAACAATACGCAAAACACACAAAAGTAAAACCTGTACAAATGTCGGTATACTCACATCTGAGACGGCGGTACATTCGCTCATTATTCAGCAAATCGTCTCATTATTTCTGTGCCGCTTAATCCTTGGCTTACATTTCGCTTTTTAATTGTACCTCCATGTCTGACCCTCATCGGGGTCGCTTGTTTTTCAGAATTTGCCGTCTCGTTAAACCTCGGCTTGAGTTAGTTTGGATGGTACAAATTATAAGCGGTCGCGGTGAAGAAATGTCTGTTTCTTCATGCCTTTTGTTTTGGCTTCTGAGTTTTTTTAGTGACTCAAGTTTTTGTTTACTAATAATATATTTAACGAGCTTTTTATGATAGGCCAGTTTTAAACCCCGATCTCTATTGCTGGATCAGGCAAGTAATAAGTAGCAAATCCTACGTGCCCTACACATTGGATGGCCCCGCTTGGACGTACAAAACCAAGTCAAAATACCTATACCATTCTAATTCTAACCTCTTCCCCATTTTCAATTTTTATGGAGGTAGTTACCTACGGGCACCTAACCATTATTACCTAAGGGTCCAGTGGCTTACTTTTAGAAAATATGCCATAAAACTTTAAATTCTTTATCTTTAGCTACAAAGATTTAGCGAGCCCGTTGGCAGGATTTGCTACCCTCACGTTAGCTTAATCCACCACTGCCAATATCGCCTGGCCGAAAGCTAAAAATAAGGTCTAAAATTTTATGAATCCATATATCTATGACCAATCTTGCTTTTCGAAGCTATGGACAAACTTTAACAGCCTTCTGTTTGACAGACTATGGGCGGGTTTCTGAATTTAGTATTTTGAGTTAAGAACGTCTCAAACCATACTTAAATGCCAAATTTTGACAGTTTTACAGGCTAAAGTAGAGTTTGAGTAATTCTCAACTTTAAATTCTCAAATCAGAAATCGGGGGTATACACCCCTATTTTTTAATTAGTGCACAAAAAAATGGGACTCAATAAGTACCCGTTACTGATCATATTTGTGTACTCAAAAGTATAAAAAACGAAATCACAAAATTGTCCACGAAAATTTGTCATTATTGGTAAATTCATAATTGAATCATTATTCATAACAACTCTACTAGAAAATACTAAGCGCAGTGTTTTTACATTTTTATTGACATTCTTTCATTCATAAACAATAACCTGTACAATGTTTCCATAAATTGAGTGAGATTTTGGGATATAAACAAACGCTCATAACATTTCTGTTTATGAATATTATGCTTTGAGACTTTACTTAAATAATAACAAGACCTTTTCTAATAAGCCCTTTAATTAAAAAATAGTGGTGTAGGTAGTAAGGAAAAAAGACGCTAGGAGTGAGTTATAAGGTTGATGAATAAACAGTGACCACTTGTGTATTTCAGGGAAGCTAAAAGCATGCTTATCAACATAGATCATCTAAATATTATAATCAAGTAAAACTGCTCACTGTCAGTATATCTCCATTTTTGTTTAAAAAAAAAAAAACTTTCAAGGCCACAAAAATGCCTATTTTCGCCCAAAACCAAACCCTAATTATCTCCACAAAAATAAAACCGCCACTGATTAGGATACCGATTTTTCTCCATCAACAACAGACTAAAGACCAATTAAGTGGGTCTCCTACAGTTTGCACCGTCACGATGGCCCGCTATCAAGACTGCGCATCCGTGCCCCGACCCTTTCGCTACATAATATTGTGATTAATTAAATCCAGAGATGGTGGTATATTGCTACGCTGGACACTCTAATTTGTTATGCTGCTTCTATCATAATTCTTTGCGGGTAAATATTTGCATAACATGTTTCACAAGAAACTTACGGAAAACTTTGATTTTACGAGATTTGATTGAACAAACTCATGGAATATCAAGTAAGAAATCAAGAAATCGTATTGTTTTGGTCTAAATATTTGAGTCTTTAAAGGTTCAGATACTTTAGGGGACATAATGTCCATTAACTTGACGCGCAATGCTCAATCTACGTGACGCTGCAACGTTGCCTAATGTCGCCGCAAGTTGTCCCCCAACATTTTACAAAACATTCACGTGAGATATTATGTATAAAGTATATTTATGGTGTATAAATACACTAGGGTACAAAATGTCCTCCAATAGGACGCGCAACGCTGTCAAATGTCCAGTAACATATCCCGCGTCGTGTTGGGGCAAGTTGCGGGACACTGGGCAACGTTGCAGCGTAACGTAGACTGAGCGTTGCGCGTCATGTTGGAGGACATTTTGTCCTCTACTCGGTTTTAGACTGCCGTCCCATCAACATCGTCTGTGCAACCTTTTTCCAACAACATTGATGTCGACTACTTAATATCTCGTTTATCATTCAGACCCGTATCATTACAGACGTCTATGTATCCGAAAGACATAAGTTATTGATCGTATAAAAAAGTCTATACACTTTTGTACGTTATAAATACGTGTATCATAGTTAACTTTCAAGAGAATCACATCGAACATCAATAGCCATATTAAACCATAGAAACATCACTTTTACATCTTTCTCTCCTTTCCATTTCCACCATTTCAAATAAACGTGCCTACATTAAAATATCTAGTTACACAGAGAAACGCGGCCGCAGCGAGATATATCGTGTAATCCACATCAGGGTCAAAACGTCCGGTTGTGACAGGCCATAATCCCGCATTCAATTGTGGACGTGGGCCAAGCTGCCAGCCCTACGAGGCGGTAATATTACGCGTGTTAGGGAGATCGCCCACTTCAGGCCACCTGATCAACGTCTTACTTTTAAATGAAGACCATTTTTCTAAATGTAAAGGTCATGTAGGTGAACAAATATGCATACACACACATGCATATAAACGATCCTTCGCCTTTACATATAATATTAGTGTGATTTTATGCATGACTTAATTTATTTTTGTGTAGATTTTTTTTTCGTAGCTGTGCTTTCTTTTTTGTCTTACTCTATACAAAAATAGTCCAGTCCAGTTGGGTAGGTCTAACTTCGAGAAAGAGGTCAATAGTCGAATCCGACTCGGCTGGGCGGCGTTCGGGAAGCTGCGCGGTGTCTTCTCGTCCAACATACCACAGTGTCTCAAGACGAAAGTCTATGACCAGTGCGTGTTACCAGTGATGACATTTGGCTCTGAAACGTGGTCGCTTACAATGGCCTCATAAGAAGACTTAAAGTCACCCAAAGGGCAATGGAAAGGGCTATGCTCGGAATTTCCTTGCGTGATCGAATCAGGAATGAAGATATCCGCAAGAGAACCAAGGTTGCTGATATAGCACGTAGAATCGCCAAACTTAAGTAGCAATGGGATGGGCACATTGCACGCAGAACAGATGGCGGAAGACGCAGCGTTGGAAGGCCTCTCACAAGGTGAACCGATGACCTGGTCAGGGTCGCTGGAGACGCACAGGACCGGCCATTGTGGCGACGTTTGGGGGAGGCCTATGTCCAACAGTGGACGTCTTTTGGCTGAAATGATGATGATGATAATACAAAGACAAACTATAAACCAACGCCTTTACCTATCAAATCAAAGAAAGAAAAATAATAGAAATAAAGCAACATGATCTGAGCTGCAATAAATATCAAAGTTATATTAGAGAACCTTCAGCGAGTGTTGAGAGTTCCACAAACAATACAAGTAACATTTCAGTATTAACTTAGGATGGCAAACAGAAACTTACAACAAGTTCTATGGAATCAAGATTATACGGGCCACCTAATGTAACATTTGAAGAATTGTTAGTCGGTTTGATTGTTAACACGTGTATCAACTAGAAGTTATAAATAGATGGGTATCTGGCTTAGAAGCTTATATAATACGAGTAAATAATGATAAGTAGGTAACTCCTTGTGTTTAAGGTAAACTACATATCTAAACTCACTAATTGGTTTTAGGATATATCAAAGTTGAGGTGGTCTACCTATTTGTTTTTTTTTAATTTTTGACACGCCAGTTTTCAAAATTTGATAGCGAGAATCATTAAAAAAATCATTAAATATTCACAGAAATTAAGCTAATTTACTGTCTCATATTCTATTCTTCATATTGTTATCATATTTGTAGTTTTTTTTTTAATCATGACCGTTGCAAAGAATGGAGGATAAACCTTTGCCCAGCATGGGAGAATACGAGCTAGCTATTATAATTATAATATCTATATATATGTATATTTATTAAATAACTAACAACAATTAACTACATTATGCGATGTTAAAAACACAATAACATAAATAACTTTTATAATAATGTAGCTCGCAGTGCTGTTCACAGATTACCATGCATGACAGTTATAATTATTACTGATTCAAATGGGTTTGAACATCCTATCTCAGACAATTCATAATATGTTTAGTCACAAAACAACATCATCAGTAATCAACTGACTAGACACAATTAAAAAATTGAATTAAAAAAAACTTTCTGTTATTCTGTACTCGAAATGAAATGAAATTATTACCTACAAAGAAAACGAAATACGTATCGAAAATCAATAAAAAAAAACTGCAAAACAAAATTTCAATACTCATCAAAGTTTCGTCCACACTATTCCAATCGCACAAAACCTAGTGTACTACCAAGCAAATGTGTTACGAATCCACTTTCGAACATTTTGCGTAAAGCAATAAGAAGAACACAGAAATCAAAGTTTGCAAAGCTAATATATATTGAATCGTAGTTGGATGGGCAATGCAGTCCGCGTACCGTCCCGAGAGAGAAACTTTCCCCAATGTATTACTTTGTGACGCTTCGTCCGTACTTCTAGTTTGCAACAAATGCTGCTTACGGCGTGTGAATTGGATATTGCGGCCGTTTGATCAAACTTCATTCGGAAACTTTATAATAATAGCCTTTGTCGATCTTTACAGTGCGTCTGACATTTCCATTGTGTCAGCATCATCTTTCTGTCCTTGTGCCATGTTATTTGGGGTCGTCGTAACATTTTCTTCAATTCTACACGATCTACTTCTTTTTCATACAAATCACTTCTCACAGAATCTATTCACCTTTTCTTTGGCATCCCTCTTCCTCTCCATCTATCCACATGTATATTCATTACTCTTTTAGTATCATGTGTTTCATCCCTTCTCTTTTCATGACCATACCAAGATAAACGATTCCTTTTCAATTCTCCAGTCACTGGCGCTTCTTACAAACTTCCACAAATATAGTTGTAGCGACATCCATGTCGTCACAAAAATAACTAATCCTGCATCGCGCAAGTAAGATTCGCGGCGCGATTGGAACATATAGAACAAACCCGAAATCATCTATCGGGCAGTAGCCCACCAGATATAACACCTGTCTGGTCGGAGGATCCTCCCTTTTCAACGGAGGTATGTGGGACTTTACTCTCTGTTCCGCATACCCCCAAACTGGTGACCCTCGACAAAGAACGTCAGCGCAGCCTTCGTGCAGCTACTACTTCGTGACGTCATCATCACTTCCTCAAGCTTTCGAGCAGCGAGCCATACAGCCAGCACCCATGGCTATATGGGTATCCTGACCACCAGCATGCCTACTTGGTCATACCTGGTCATCACCCTCAGCCTCATCAGCGACCTTGGCTAAGCACCTGTACCTTCGGCCAGTCACATGAAGAGCCTTGAAGAACCTCTCCTGGTCGACGACAGCAGTCAAGCCCTACGTCGCACAGCACCGCTCCGACTCACTGGAGCCAGCCGCACCACTCCGACTCACTGGAGCCTGCAGCATCGTATCCCGACTCACTGGGATAGCACCACCCCGACTCACTGGGGCATCACCGCAGACAGTTCCGACTCACCGAGAACTATGCGGAATCCGGTTCCGACTCACTGGAGCCAGCCGCACTACTCCGACTCACTGGAGCCTGCAGCATCGTATCCCGACTCACTGGGATAGCACCACCCCGACTCACTGGGGCATCACCGCAGACAGTTCCGACTCACCGAGAACTATGCGGAATCCGGTTCCGACTCACTGGAACCAACCTCCATTGGCCTAGCACGCATCACGACGCCTCAAGAAGCATCAAGAACCATCGATCTCCGATCTCCGGAGGGGAGTGATGTAGCGACATCCATGTCGTCACAAAAATAACTAATCCTGCATCGCGCAAGTAAGATTCGCGGCGCGATTGGAACATATAGAACAAACCCGAAATCATCTATCGGGCAGTAGCCCACCAGATATAACACCTGTCTGGTCGGAGGATCCTCCCTTTTCAATGGAGGTATGTGGGACTTTACTCTCTGTTCCACTACCCCTAAATAGTCATTTCTCACTTTATGTATTTTACACACATGAGAATGTTGTCTATCTCAACATTCTTATGTCCAATATATGCAATCTTTTTTCATCTGGCATCGACATCTCAATTGTGTGAGTGGAAAATATCTAAGACTAGCTGTCCCCCACGTCTTTGGTTACTGCTCCACTTCTATGGACCATAGAGTAGTTATATTGTTAATGTTATACAATAAGCATTTACCGTCATGAACATAATCAGGTTCATGATTGTAAAAGCTATAGAAAGATATTTTCCAAATAATTTCAGAAAATAGCAATTTCGCAATACTCATTCTGTAGAACAGCTGAACATCAAAGAAAAGAACTGGGAAGACCTTATTTATCCACATTAGCTTTATCTAATGAAACTATGTCAACGTAAGCCCACTTAGCCTCTCAGCCTAACAGTCCGTAATATCTAAGCTTTCAAATCTAGAACTTGTCTTGACAAAAGGAGAAACTGGCTAACTGACGTATCAACGCATAGGCGATACTACTGAGACTAGCAACATGACATTTTTGCACAAAGTTTCCTTTTATGAAAGGTGTTTTTGGAAATTCAACTTTTATTGGAAGGAAATTCGGTTTCAAGCAAATTTTATTTTTTTGAATCTAGAACTTGAAACTTGGCATAAATAGTAACCCAAGTAAATAAAAAAAGTTTTCACTGTCTATTATTGAAAACTACCTTTGTAAAATGAGGGGATGTCAAAGGTTATATATAATATGGAATAATATTATTTATAATTTATTTTTTAAATTATTTTAAATAACAAAATAATACTTCAAATAATATAATAAAATAATACTAATAATAATATAGTAATAATAATAATATTTAGTTTATAGTTGAAGTTATAGTTTATTTTATACGAGTAGGTACTAATGACACCAAACATAATAGATTATATACATTACACAAAAACATAAATACTAAACACTAAAGGCTACTCCTAATTAAAATATAGCGTCAAAAAACTCCTCCGCAGTAGGTACTTATGTATTAATTTATTATTTTGTAAGAATATTTTGTTTATTTTATCTATGGGCCTTACTTTCCTGATAATAAAGGATTAATATCTAATCGAAATGACTAACAAAGTTGTAAACAAAACTATCATTATTAGTTTTCTTGTATTTAAGTTTTTATGAAAACATTCTCGCGAACGATGTCGCAGGCAAACTGCTAGTTTTACATAAAGCTAGATACAGACTTTCCTCGCTACATTCCATTTTTCAGGACAAGTATATAGCATTGCATCAGCCTTTTAATATTCCCTCTGCTGGGACTCAAGCCTCCTCTATAGGAGAAGGAATGGGCTGTAATCTACCACGCGGGCCCAGTGCGGGTTAGTCGATATCACATGTCTTCGAATTTTAGTTCTAGGACATGCTGGTTTCCTTACGATGTTTTCCTTCATCGTTTTGAGAGCAGTGGTGATGAATTAAATGACACAAAGTAATGCGCCTGGCTGGGTTTTAACCCGTGACCTACAACTCCACCACTCCACCACTCGGTTACCACTCAGCCATCACTGCTCTCAGAACAAGTAATACAGTGAATTCATTCATTTCATTAACTGGACATAAGCTTTCAGGCAGTGAAATGGGCCTAGGCCACTAACAACCCGTTAATCTGACGTTTGTAGGACAATAAAGTTTCGTGTAATGTCTTGTAAGGAAGGTCTGATTACCTATTTTCTTGGTGAAAGTAGTTTTAGGGAATGATACACACTATTCTGAATAGGTTTTCTTGATTGACTTCTTAATTACATAGACAGATAGATATATTTATACATCGTTAAATTTTTGTCGTTTTAATCCCGCAGAGGGTCAATTCGGTACAGAAACCCTATCGATTTGTAAAGATATAAATGAAAAATAAAGTACTTTTTTTAAACCCTAATTAATTTACGCGTGTAAACGTCAGCTGATCGGGGTCAATGAACTGTAGGTAGTTAGTAGGCAACGACTGACAACTCCCTGCAATGTCAATTGACTCGTTAACTTAAAGAAATTAATTTCGTAGATGCGTATATTAATTCGAGTTTTAGAAAAAAAAAATACTTTATT
Organism: Leucania comma; assembly: GCA_958295575.1. Classification (NCBI taxonomy): domain Eukaryota; kingdom Metazoa; phylum Arthropoda; class Insecta; order Lepidoptera; family Noctuidae; genus Leucania; species Leucania comma. Next base: position 9,257,891 of record OY282480.1, on the reverse strand, counting down.
TTTTAATTTTATCTTTATAAATCGACAGTGTTTCATGTTCCGAATCGACACTCCACGGGATTAAAACGAACAAAATTTAACGGTGTATAAGTAATTAGTTTGGTACACACAAAACATATAATCACAATTAGATTTCAAAAACTAAGCACTACAAAAATAAATCTTTAAATTATAAAAGTGACACATTTACCTAAGTAGGAATATTGAAAAAAAAAAAAAAACACAACAAGTAAGAACCATAGTGCAGTGTCCATCTCAATATTGCACCAAATAGGAGTCTAACTCAGCCTATAAATTATGTCTGGCAAATGGGTGATTCTTTGAAACCGAGAGGGTGTCTCATTCAACTGGCCTATATTTTTCTTTACAGTTTGATATGTTTATTTGCATATTACAGGCACTCATTTGCGCCCAGTAGTTACTTACGCCACAAAATAGATAGGTACCTACGAAAGCTAGGCCATTGATGAGACATTCTCTTGGTTTTATAGAATCACGCAAATATATCATTTTCTAAGGTATATTTGCGTGATTCTATAAAACCAAGGAACTACTACTAAGGAAAATCGTCAAATGATTTCTCTCGCTCTGGGTGGAGCGAGAGGGAGTGTCAGACTTTTACTGACTTTGGAGGTAGTGGAACAGAGAGTAAAGTCCCACATACCTCCGTTGAAAAGGGAGGATCCTCCGACCAGACAGGTGTTATGTCTGGTGGGCTATTGCCCGATAGATGATTTCGGGTTTGTTCTATATGTTCCAATCGCGCCGCGAATCTTACTTGCGCGATGCAGGATTAGTTAATTTGTGACGACTTAGATGTCGCTACACTGACTAAAACTCACGGTATTCCTTTAGTTGCCCTTTGAGTGGACCAAGGTAACTCCCTTGAACAGTTTACAGCCCTGACAGGCATCAGCCCTAACTGCTGGTCACGTCAGTATTGCTGTCATCTCAGATGCGTGTATATGAATCACGTCGTGCTTAGTCCTTACCGGACGGCCGAACGGCGAGCTACCTATTGCTCGCCGTCTGCAAGCCCGTGTCTATAGCGGTTGGAAATTGCTCTGCGACTCCCTACGCCTGGGTCGTGAACCTTGTAAAATGTAAACCAAACACAACCCAATTCACCATTAATTCCACTCAAATAGTTCGCACAAATCTCAACACGAACGGCGTCTATAATCTGAGTTCCAGCATCCTTCACTGGCGATACCAATACAGGATCATAACAAACCATTTAACAAAGACCCCTGATAATTCAAATCATCTTTAGCTTGAATCGGCGTTTGGAGCACAAAGCCTTCAGGTGGAGGTGAGGCGAGGGGGTGGAGGGATCATCTTGCTCTAGCCGCTCGTATCTTGTATCGTTGGGAGCTTCGCAGCGTTTGAGATAAGGCAACAATGCAGCGTTCACTTCAGAACCATTTATTCGATAGTGTTACCTGTATACAAAGGTTCTAGGTTTACACAGGGTGCTGCGAATGTAGCGTAATGTAACGGTAAGGCTTTCGATTGCCGCCTCTTTAGAAATGAAACGCGCAACTTAATCCTTTGCTCTCTGCGATAACAGGGTAGTTGCTTTATTTATCGCTCTTGTAATATGTTACAGAGTGTTCTAGAATTTTATGTAAATAATTGTGGTTAGGTACTTATTTATTTTATCGTTTATGTACACAGAGAAATTAACGAATAAAATCTACATCTATACTAACATTATAAGTACATATTACATAGTAGATAAGAACATATTCTAGGGCTTAGAAATTGTTCAAAAGTATTACCGTGGCCCTGGAACGCAAAAGGTAACTGAAAGAACACAAGTAGGTTTTAGTCGGTAAAAGTCTGATACTCCTCGACTAATTTGATAATTACCACTCGAAAAAAACAGGCAAGTGCAAGTCGGACTCGCGTACTGAGGGTTCCGTACAACTTACCTATGAAAATATTTCGAATCAAGTCTCAAAGATTTTTACGAACCCAATTTTTTTTTTTGTGACGTAACTACAAATTTACAGTTTTCAGACTTTTTCCTATACTTGTGATATAAGACCTTGCTTCATGCCAAATTTCAGGGTTCTAGGTCAACGGGAAGTACCCTATGGAATTTTTATTCCTTTGAGGGGTCGACATATACGTTTTTACATTAACGGCCGCATCTTTTTTTCCTGTTAACTTGTAGTTAGATTTTTTCACAGCTTCAAGAAACCGCAGACCTGAGTATGACTTAAATTTCAACTCAATACCTCCACGCGTTTTCGAGATAAAGGTTCTTGACAGACAGACAGGCGGACAACAAAGTAATCATAAGCGAGTTCCATTTTTTCCTTTTGATATACGGAACCCTAAAAAGAGGATATTAAGCTAATTCTGTACAGATAATCTTAGAAGAAAACAAATCATTGATTATTCGTCATAATCTTTATCGAAATAAATCCTAAAACCGGTTTCCGATCAATTAAAAACTAATTAAAATATTTAGCTTTAAGAGAAAAGTCACACAGTAATTCACATGCCGTCAAATAAAAACAAAATAAATCGCTTAAAGTAATTTGTACCTCATTGGTATTCATGGGAACATTTTTAATCGGACATGGTAGCATCTTTCCGTTATACGCTATAGCTCCCAATATCGTGATTAGTTTCCATAACTAATACAAAACAATTTATAGTTCTTAATGAGTTTTAAACTGTCATGAATAATATTAATGACAGTAAATTAAGCGCTAATAGGCACATTTATAATATGAGCTGTTGAATTTTGACAAGCTATTACGGTGTTACATATTTATATGAATAAGGTTTAATTTATAATAATAAATGAATAGTGTTGTGCTGGTGGTACCGCTTCGGCTGCAAGAACCTCAAGCGATAGAAATAACGTTGTTGGAAGTTATATTTTCGAACCATTTGGAGTTGAACACTAGGATCATAGGGTCCGAGTGCTCACAAGTTGTATAAAAATCTGTCGAAACGTCTAATTGACTTCGCGTGCCCCAAGGGCTGGCTTTTACTCGGACAGAGGATAAGCATGGCCATACAGCGTGGTAATGTTGCCAGTCTTTTGGGCACATTACCAGTTGACAGCGATGTGGAAGAGTTATTTGACGCCTATTTTAGTTTGAGACTATGTTACCTCAGAGACTAACATCTGTATATATAAAAGGCTATCCTCCTGACTCAATCACTAACTCACCAGCAACCAGCCCAAACCCTTGGATCTAGAATGCTCAAATTTTGCATAGGGACCTCCCTTTATGATGTGTACAAAAAATAGAAAAGAAATTTACAAAATTTTTCCCTCTAAAAAGATGAAATGAGAGTCCAAAGTTTGTATGGAGACCCTACTTCCTGGCAGAAGCTAGTACATCTATACTACACTATTTATAACTCAAGAACGGCTGAACAGATTTGGCTGAAAATTGGTGGGAAGGTAGCTTAGAACCAGGAGAAGAAATAGGATACTTTTATCCCGTTAAATAAAAATAAAAAATTGGTATAGGGTAGAGTAGGGTAGGGTAGAGCAGAGTAGAGTATGGGAGAGTAGGGTAGAGTAGGATATAGTAGGGTGGAGTAGGGTAGAGCGGGAACGAAACCGCGGGCAAAAGCTAGTATATGTATAAAGTACATAAACATTTTGCTAAGTAAAATCTGCCTGATCCGATGCTGAGTTACTGAGTTTTACGGAGCGACTACATATCAGACCTCCACAACCCAGTTACTGGGCAAATTGAACTCCTTAAACAGATTAATAGTCAGACTTTCTGGGGTTTGACTACTTGTAACAATTGTAAAAGATCTAAGAATGACAACGTGCTTTCCGAGAGACGTCAATAATGTCCTAGATTAACTTAGAAAAGTACATTATGAATTGAAAGATTCACAATACTACATACTTGCCCGGCTTCAAATTCGTCCGAATTGAGAAATATCTATCGGTTAAGATAAAATCTCCTTTGATTCAACGTGTCAATAGTCATAAGCATCCCCATTAACAGAAATGTTGATTGACCAAAAATCAATCGTGTGTAAGAGGCTTAACAGACGTTACTGAGTAGTGGAAAAGGGGCATAAATCTCAATCATAATTTGTGTGCCGTCAAGCGTAGGCCGGCGAGGCCCAATGATTGATGGGGTACCGCGCGCTCATTCCGAATTCAAACGAACCAACCAGCACCCACCACGTTGCAAAATGGCCGACACGATACTAAATTGATTAAAAATCTATTGGACTAGTTGATTTCCATGTTATGTCTCTTTTGATACTGATACTCACTCACTGTCCTTCTCTAGGAAACACATACAATCACAAACATGTAACACACACACACACATAGAACATCTAAACTCGGAACAACTATATAGGCCATATAAAATTTTGATCCCGTATAGGTTTCGAACAGGCATCCTAGCAACCAGTGTGCCAAATATATCCTTATCCTACACAAACTTCAAAAATTCGAAAGAAACTCCATTGAACATTTATATGAATCACGATATATGAGAAGAAGTGTCACGAGATAGATACCTTTGGCACTAGATGGCGTTGTGTAATAATTGTCAGGAATATTGGATGATTTCCTACCTAAAGCGCTCTTCAATAATGGCAATATCCCAGATTCTTTACCGAACAGCATCAGATCTTTACAAAATGTATACCTCACCCTATTACTTAGCTTTTCCTTGGATTATGCAAGGAAATTATTTTGTACTGCGATGGAGAAAATTACAGTGTGCATAATGAATGGTTTTAACTTGCACAAGCTGTGGGAGACAGATGATGGTAGGGTGTTATTACAGCCTTCTAAGACGTGCAATCAAGCACTTCTTGTCTGATATAAAAGAAAGAAAACAAGTTCATTATTCCTAGACAGAATTATTACACAAAATACGGCTGGACCAAGAGCTTGATTCAGAAAGCAGTACTAATTCCCGAGACGGCTCTTATAGTCAGGAGGTTCTTTTCTCTGGAACCCTGACCGCCGATAGCTTGGACCCTGTTCCCGATACCGGTGGACAAATATTTTTTTATATTATTAAAAGTTTTTTTTATTGAAATATTTAAAAATATAACTTATATGAATATTAATGAATAAATAGAATAATAATAAAAATTGCATGCGCAATTTTCTGCACTAGTGCGGAAAACGGTCCATTGGCTGCCTAGAAGCAGTGGGATATGAGCGGGTTTTGTTCATGCTTTCTGTACCTTCGATTATGTTGTCGTTTCATTACATAGAACATCCATGTAACACTGTCTAATTAAAAAAAAATAAGTATTTCCTTGCTGACGTCTACACACATTCTAGAAGATCGGATCTCGATGCGGTTTCGGCCATTCGGCTCTAGTCGGGATAAATCGTGATCGCTCGGGATTTGTGCAAGATATGGGTAGTTATCAGCTAAAATGTTCCACACAAGTTCACGTGTGAACTCATGCAGGCTGCTAATCTTAAGGGATTGTTCCATGCTCAGTGACTAGGATGTATTGAGAGGTAAACCGTGAGGTTAGGTTTGGTGGACAATATTCTGTTAGTGCATGTTACAGATTATGTTACGATAGATAAATGCTTCGATGACGGAAAAATAAATGAAGTAATTTAATAAAATTAAACACTAGGTAGGGTGTGTACGAATTGCGAGAATTTTCAAATTACCGACTGAAGGAACATTGGTGGGCAGGTAAAAGTCTGGTACACGCTTTCGCTCTACGTCGAACGAAAGAAGATATTTGTCGATATTTGCCACTTAAAAAAAAAAGGTGGTGTGTGTGCAGTACACTGGGTGGTCTGTCTCGTTCAAGCATGTCTTGGACGCTAAGTTGTTACGCAAACAATATCAATGGCAATCCTCGCGCATAGCCAGTTCTCTGTTTGTCCGCACACTTAACGACAGCCGTGTGTACCAGCTATAAAACTGAACAGCAACGAAACCAATAAATTGGCACCCGTCTAGAACTAACAAAAATTTCAACAGCTCGTAAACAACGACAGTCCCTTTAATCTCATAAAATTTATGCGTCTGTACAGGCAGTGGCGTAGCTTCTAAAGAGGGAGGTGGGGCAGTGCCCCAGGGCCCTAAGCTTAGAGGGCCCCCAAAACCTGATTAGCAAACCACTTTTTGGACACAACACATATTAAAAAAATACAAAAATTACCGACAAGTTTCAACCGATGGGAAATTCCTCTGTTTTATGTCTATTGTTTGTGCAGTTTCATTTCACCCTAAATTCTTTCAAAAATAGCAAATTCCAAAATCATACATAAAATACTAATTAAAAACAAAAAAGAGATATTTATAAATTGTATCTAATGAGAGCACACAACCCATGATACCGATCATATATTATTAACGACGACGATCAATCTTGTTATAACTTAAGAATTTTTTTAAAAGATAGTTATAAAATACTAGCTTCTAGCAGCGGCTTGCCCCGCATAAAAGTCGGTTTTTCTATACAAAATGCTAACCCCCCTTTTTACCCCCTTGGCAAATGCACTCTATAAGGAACCTACCTGACAAATTTTAAGTTTATAGGTGTTATAGTTTCTGAGATTTCGTGATTAACCAGTGAGTGGTATTTCGCTTTTACATATATAGACATTGATAAAGCCTTAACAGTTTAGAGGCCCCAGTTTATTTGTGCCCCAAGGCGCTTGGTCATCTAGCTACGCCACTGTATACAGTGTAACGAAAGAGCATTATTATTTTAAGGGTGATCTATTTATTAGACGACCCCTGGCGAAGCTATAAACAATCTATTAATAAATTAAGGCCGTCCCGCGTTGGGATCGGCGAACGTGCCACAAATATTATAGAGCCAAACTATTCGCTGCAGGAAGGGTCTGTTAATATATTATGGAGTTTTCTTAGGCAAATTGATGGTTGAATTCGTTTGCGAAATTGGTCAGACCCTTTCTTTGGCGGTAATAGGATCAAGTTCTGAGACAAACGTAGCCTTTTCGTTGACAATAGTCTCTAGTGTGGCTGAATGGATTTGTTTTGTTGCTCGTTTATGTTGTTTGGTAGTAGTTGTCCATTTGAAATAGAGTTAGATACTTTGGCTTCTGATCCATAGGTGTATTGACTTCAAAGCAAAAAAGTTTGTATTGAAACCACTTTTTTTGCTTTGAATGCCATCTTTATGCCAACGGAATATAAGTCAAAATCGGTTGAACAGGCAGTGAAAAAGGTTTGTTTTAATGTCTAATCTTATTGTGACTGGATTATAAGAAGGTACTATACGAGTACTTTTTGTAATTTAAAGATTTTCAATTTCATTTCATTTAACAAATGCAACATTCAATTTATATAGGTACCTATTAAACACTTACATAAATATTATTATCATCATCAGCCTTTCAATGTTCCCACTGCTGAGACACAGGCATATTATCATATTTACAATAAAATATAACAAACAAAATAATAAAAACCAACTAAAACAATCTACAATATGGCGTCAAATAATTCCTGCGCATCGCTGTCAACTGGATGTCCCCAAAAGACTTATCCTCTGTCCAAGGTAAAAGCCAGCCCTTGGGTCACGCGAAGTGTCAACACGGCCTTTAGAATTTGTTTTGTTTTATATAATTTATAGATCTCTATATGACAACTTACATATTTTTAGGGTTCCATACCTCAAAAGGAATAACGGATAAAAAACCCTTATAGGATCGCTTTGTTGTCCATCTGTCTGTCTGTCAAGACCCATTATCTCGAGAACGTGAGGAGGTATCGTGTTGAAATTAAAACTATATATTCAAGTCAGCTTGAAGCTGTGAAAAAATCAAACAACTAAGTTAACGGGAAAAAAAGGTACGGCCTTTTATATCGCAAAAAACATATATTCCGACACACTCAAGGGAATCAAAATTCATAGGGTACTTCCCGTAGACCTAGAATACTGAAATTTGGCATGAAGCAAGGTCAAAAAAGACCGCAACAGGCAAAACAAATTGATCAAAGGTTATTTACCTTTGAACGCATATCAACTATTTGCATAGTAATGCAAGGTATTGAGTTTACAAATTGTGATTGCTTTCCAAATTATGTCACAGTTAGTTCCAAGTACCACTAATGTGCTTTGTGTGAAATTCAATCGGTGTCGCACACATAACCCACTCGTGAGTAATCAAATACGCAATACAACTTATTGTGTGTGTGTATGGGGATACTATAAGCACACTTCAGAATGTGAGATTTCGGAAATGGAATGGAACATTTGCTGTGACAAAACCTGCCATTAATTTATTTACACATTTGATGACGTAAAGTTCTTTTTAGGGTTCCGGGCCTCAAAAGGACAAAAAAACGGAACCCTATTGTCCGTCTGTCTGTCTATCTGTCTGTCAAGACCCATTATCTCTGGAACGCGTGAAGGTATCCAGTTGAAATTAAAACTGTACACCGCTAAATTTTGATCGTTTTAATCCCGTGGAGGGTTAATCCCGTACATGAAACACTATCGATTTGTAAAGATAAATAAAAAAATAAAGTACGTTTTTTTCTAAAAACCCATATTAATTCATGCACGTACGAAACTAATTTCTTTAAGTAAACGAGTCAATGACCTTGAATGTAGTACTTGATTACAGGACATTGAACTCGCCCGGCTGACGTATACTCAAAAAACTCTAACCTACAGACGTGTCAAAATTTGGCATTGAATTAGGATGCGGAACGTTCTTAACTCAAATATGCTCTAACTTTACATGCATATTATAGTACAGGAAAACATCGTGAGGAAATCGGCATGTCCTAGAACCAAAAATTCGAAGACGTGACATCCACCAACCCGCACTGGGCCCGCGTGGTTGATTACGGCCCATTCTCTCTCCTACAGAGGAGGCCTGAGTCTCACAATGGGAATATTATAAGGCTGATGCTATTATAGTAGAGGAAAATATCCGAGAATTTCAAAAATGCACAACAGTTGTGCGAAGTTGGATTGAGTCTCAACTTGGCAATTCTTTCTTTCATACCACAGACAACCATAAACAGAGTTTTTGAGTGTTATGTCTCTAGTAAGCCATAATCTTTTAAATCAAAATCATCTTAAGCATCAATAATCTTCATTAAGTCAAATTTCAGTTTAATCAATAATTTAGTTAGGCTTTAAATTAAATCAATTCGTCATTATCACCCACTCTAACATATTGCATTAGTTAACATGGAACGCTGTTTCAACTTGTACATAATCTCATTTGCCTATAGAGTAACCGTATTCCTTTACTAATATTGTTATAATAGCGTGTAGCATATGCAAATGTAGTGTTGAACACTTTACATTGAAATATTACCATTACAGTTCGCCTTTTTTATATTCCCACTGCTGGGACTCAGGCCTCCACTGGGCCATAATCTACCACACGGGCCTAGTGCGGATGTCAAATGTTTTCGATTTTTTAGTTCTAGGACATGCCGGTTTCCTCATGATATTTTCCTTCACCGTTTTGTGAGCAGTGGTGATGAAATAAATTACACAAAGTAATGCACCTGGCTGGGTCTGAACCCACCACGAATAACTTATAAGTTGAACCCATTTGCACTGAGCCACAATTGCTGTCGATGTAGATATATGTAGCGTAGTAAATTCAGTGACAAAGCGACGACTACGATTTAAAAAAAAATAGGTAAATAGAGAATGAAAATACATATAAAAATATCTAATATTTGGTTTAGAAATATAAAAATAGGCAATGACCACACAATCAAATTTGCACTGACTGTTTTGACTGCATTTCTACATACATTTCGAAATAAAATAGATTTATTCGCTTCCATTATTTCAATTACAAAAAACCAATTGAATTCGACCACACCGACCACTGCACCATTGAAATAGTGAGATAAATCGCATATTGATTCAATATCTTGCTAGTACAGGAGCCAGCGTGCTACCATTACTGCCCCAAGCGTCAGACGTACGAATAAATATTCATGGGAATAATTCGACAGATTCCCTTAACGATGGCACGTCAAAAAGCGACCGGGGCCGAGTATAGCCGAACGAAGCCGAATGGAACCGATTGCAGCTGAACTGCGTCGAAGCTATCCGATTGTGTGTCGCTGAAACGTTTTTACACGATGTCGTTAAAGTTACATTGACACGTAGTGACGTTTTGTTTTCATGTCAAAGGCGTGAAAGGCTTTTACTTTGTAATCAGGGTTTTTTGTTGTGAAAGTTGTGTTTATAGGAATTTAATAACCCGTATAGACTCACAAACGTCAAAAATCTCACAGACTTTTAAATTAAAAGTTATATTTAAAGTGAATCTTTGTTTCTGAGAGAAAAAAATTATATTAGCGAATCTAAAATAAATGTCTACCCGAAGCAAAAATTACTGAAGCTCTAAAAAGACTCGAACATTGATGTAAAAATTGTCGCTGAAAAAACGAAGCATCTTCATGAGAAACCCCGGCACTCGAACACTTGTAATCAAAGTGGTAGTGTCGTTCCATCTGCGCAGACATTAATCACCCTTCCCACATTTATTGCGAATAAAACGTCGCGAAAAAACGCAAGGCATTACGCACACAGCGCTTTCAGCGAATGAGGGAGAAGAGAAAAAAATCGTTGATTGCCCCCGTGAAAAATTACACATCATCGTATGCGTCTAAAAGCCTCGACATTCTCGTATGTGTAATATAATGTCGCATATTAGGCTTGAAACAAATTGCTACAGTTGAGTGTATTCCTAGCTTCATTTTGTTTTTTTTTTTAACGTACGGCATTGTTTTGTCGCCAAAGGCTGCCAGTACTCTTTTCATTTCGACACATCTGACTTAGAAGCTTTTTAGATTTGGCAGGGAAAGCATTCCAGTTCCTTAGCTCCTTATCTTTATTACCTTCCGTGTCTTATGAGCATTCCAAATTAGTTCTTTTTAAGAGTGTATTACGAAGAATTTATAAGATAATAAACCTTTATACGAGGTCCTCGTAGGTGTAGATAAGTGTTGGTACTTGATACCACAAACAAAGTACCTACTAAATCCATGCCAAAAATAACTTTCAACGAACTTACATCAAGTTTAAAACTTGATACTTATAAGTTTGGTACTTTAAGCTTTAAGTTATTTCATAAGTGTTTTTTTTTTCGTGTAACTTCTTGAACTTGTATTTTTACCTTTTAGTTTTCAAGTAGAATAATGATTTTAGTTTTTAGAGCTTCTCAAAGACAAACTATTTCTGATACACTTTTATAAGGTATCTCTAGGATATAAAAAACATATCCTAAAAGATCTTATTCAATCTATTTTAGTTCCTTTCAACAAATCTGTTATCAGGAGTTGTCAGCAAACCGTAGGGGCCCAGCAGGGCCGAAGCCTACTGAGGCCCAGGAACGTTTTCTGAAAGGAAGGTTGAAACCCCGGTATGTAAGGCAACGAAGGAACACGAGTGGGTTTTTAGTCAGTAAAAGTCTGACACTATCTCCCACCCCATCCAAAGGCGCGAAGATGTAATTGATGATTTTCCCACCAAAAAAAAAATCATACAGGTGCCAACTAGGCCAAATTTCTGCTAGGGACACGGCAATTTCTCAAAGTAATACTGTGATCCAGGAAATCAAAAGGCAACCGAAAGATACAGCTGAGTTTTAGTTAAAAAAATTATGACACATCTTTTCTTTTAAAATATAGGTAAGAAAAGTAACCATATATTAATTTAATCTCCCACCCTAAAGCGGGAAAAGATATTAGATGATTTACCCCTTCAAAGAAAAAACATTATTTACATCTTGGAAAACGCCTAGATAACTAACTATAATTATTTATATTAACTAGTTACAAATATTTATAAACTAACGTACGGCGATGCGCCACCGGTACATGGTGGACATCCCACCCAAACGTACAAAGCGTTTTGAGAACACATTTATTAAGCGTACAGCTAAGGAGTGGAATTCCCTGCCAGAATCTGTGTTTCCTGATAGCTATAACTTAGGGGTCTTTAAGTCAAGAGCAAATAGGTTAGGTACTTCTAGGCAAGCGTGCTCCATCGTCGGCCACATCATCGCTTACCATCAGGTGAGATAGTGGTCAAACGCAAGCCTATTTATAATTAAAAACAAAAGTACGCATATAACGTACCTAAATACAAAACAAGTACACTCAGGAGTCGAAATACGTCCTTAATCCATTCACAGAAAGCAACATCCAAGCAAAAAACACAAACAAAACATTCCTAGCCAGGAAACCTGCCGAAAAAGCTAGCATTATACAAATATACATGGCAAATACTACATAACTTGGCCGTATATACTTGATCCGGCAGTAAATGGGGCATAACTAGGCATTAGACAAATTGGCACGGCGCCCGGGCCATGGCGGCGCTGTGTGCCGTATAGCAGTGTGGCCAACCTTCATACAGTATGCCGCTGACTTATTATATTTATGCCATGGCTGAATACGGTATCATTATGTGTGGTTTTCGTACGCTTTTATGACTTCGGGAATGAAGACTTCTTTTTTCGAATCGATGGTGAACTCGTTAAACGGTTTTCTTTTTTTTTTCGTCGGGCAAATCATCCGATGACATCTCCGGGCCCTTGGGCGCGGCGGGATATAGTTTTAGACTTTTACTTACTAAAAACCCACCCCAGTTCCTTCGTTGCCTTTCATACCCAATCTTCCTTTCAGAAGCCAGTTGGGCTTCGACCCTGCTGGGACCCTACGGTTTGCTGACAACTCCTTGAGGCACGCGTAGAACTTGAGCCCGACGACTTGAGCTCGGTCAAAATACCAATTGCTCGCTGTCCGAAAGCTCGCGCCTACGGAGGCCAGGATCTGGAGCCAAGTGGCGTAGCTAGACGACCAACGGCCCTGGGGCAAAAAATAACTGGGGTTTATTTTTTACGCGAACAATATATATAACTTCTCTTGCTCTGGAGCGAAGGGAGTGTTAGAATTTTACTGACTAAAACGAGTTGCCATAATTAGTGTTGCAACCTATTTTATTTATATTTTAAAGATAGGAGAATTCAATAAGAGGTTTGTTAATCAGGTTTGGGCCCCCCCAGCTTGGGGGCCCCGGAGCATTGCCCCGCCTAGACCTTTGGTAGCTACGCCAGAGTTTGAGCCCAGGAGGTTCATTATTATTACATTGAGTATCCGACGGGTTTATAAAACCCCCTTTTGGCTAATTGTTTCCAGGCCGACGCTGCGAAATTTTTCGAAAGACTTACTATGACCCTGGAGCGCCAAAGGCAACTGAAGGAACGTAGGTGGGTCTTAGTGAACATAGATATTTAAAAAACAAATTAATGATTCAAACTCAAAATGACTCATTCCATAATATGATTGAAGTCGTTAAAAAAAAGAAGTATTTTTGTTATAAACAATATTTTAATGATATCGCAGAAATAGCGCGCATTAACTTTCCATAATACTTAATTAAAACAAAGTAATTGCTGGAATCAAAAAACTACCTACATTTCATTACTCAATTTTTCGAAATGGCCTCCCATACCTGCTGATTAAGACTTAATAATAATTAATTACTCAAAAGCATCGAAACGGATCATTAAACTACATTAAATAACTCGAAACGTGAACTGGGTCACACTAATAAAGTTACCATAATATCGTGATCGTTTACGCGATTAGCGACTGTATATTAATGAGTTTAGAGGTTGTATTTGGTTGTGGAGTTTCGACAAAGGCTTTGTACGCGCGCGTTGCACGATGCAGTCCCAAAAGCGGGGCTGGAGTCGTTAATCTTCATGCAAATTCGTGCCGAGCGTCCCTAATGGTCCCGTATTTACTATTTACATGTCTTATTCTTCACGCCGACTTCTACAGTTGGGTACGTGGTGCAAATCGCGCGGAATGTTCGTACTGTAGGTACCCTTCACTTAGATTTAAGCAGGAGCGTTAATGCTCGTTGAATTTCAAGGAACATCTCTAAGGAGTACCATTTTGCCGTAGGTCGTATTCAAGAGTGAACTGATTAAAATTCTTTATTAAGGATCTATTCAGGTTCTGGTGGAATTTGGTGTTGTTGCTACCTGCGGATAAGTTTTGGTTTTGCTATACTATTTTGCTGACAGAAATTCTGTTTGGGTTTCGTTCGTTTTTTTGATGTTGGTACCGTACAAATGCTACGCCGTTTATTTTATGTATGTTTTTAATTGTGTTATTGGTAAGAAATCATGAAATAACTTCTCCTGCTCTAGGCAGAGAAAGAGAAAGAGTCAGTCTTCTACTGATTGAAACCCGCACGTTTTCCGTCACTTCCCTTTTGCGTTCTACGGGAGACTCTTTCGAACAATCGCCCAATGATCTGGAATAAGGGGGATAGATAGCAACAAAACTCTTCGAAATAATTACTTCTCTTCAGAAACATTACGCTTCGATAGCCAAAAACCTAACAAAAACATTAGGCCCCAACAATGAAAGTTAGAAATAACAGTTATCTCTTCTACATTTAAATAATAATAAGTATTTGTACAAGCGGCAGGCGTTGTGCCAACTCCATTTAGCCTTCGTCTCTATTATATCTAACAATATGATCGTGTTATTCCAACCATTTCGTTCTCCTGATAATGCCCTCATTAGTTATTTGTGTTTTGCAGTGGCTAACACGAAACGGATGTTATTTCGGCTTCGCGAAAATGGCTTTACTAAACTGAAATCTGAATACGATGTCGAAAAGCTATATCGTTAATAATGTAATAATAATAATATTCCACAATTATCACACAACGCTATCTAGTCTAAAACTAAGCAGAGCTTGTACTATGAGTCCTAGCTAACTAATAAACATACTTATATATCTCAATTGGTACACAGATTTTAGATAATTTACACCCAGACACAGAACAAATGATCGTACTCATCACACAGACATTTGTCTAGAGTGGGAATCGAATAAACGACCTCCGGCATAGCAATCACCACATAGGGCAACTAATTACTAGATTAAAAGCCTAGTAAAAAAAAAATGTACATAATGTTCTGATCTACAAACCTGACATGAACCAAAACGGTTTTCAGTTGCTAAAAACTTTCTGGAATAATTTTTTGTCGAAAAGAGCTTTGCCTTCAAGTTCTAACTAAAGTAGAAATCAAGAGTGTGCACACGTGGTAAATACTAACTTAAATATAAAAGCTAGTGCTACACCCACGGCAAGAAACAAGAATAAAAAGAACGATGCAACAAAGACCTTTTTAATGAATAAATTGTACCAAAAATAGCCGAACCAATTTCAAGTCTCACCCTACAAATAAACCACATTTTCCTCCTGACGTTATTAGTATGATACTCGCGCAGCCATATTGCTTTGGAAAACACACAAATACCGCGTATACACGGCCTTATTCTGACGTGACGCGACGTGACGCAGCATGAACGCGTGACATTCCCCTCTTTTTGTAAAACAAAGGACACGACACTCCGGGCGCATCCCATCTCCTAATTACAATACAAAGACTCAAAAAACTTTGACACGTTTTTGAGACGCGATGCTAATATACGTCAGACTTTTTAGAGACTTATTACCAAAATACGACATCTTAGGGGCCGTTCAAGTATTACGTGAGCAGTTTTTGGTTTTTTTTTAATAATAACCCCCCCTCCCCCTTGTCAGCAAAAGTAAGCTAAGCTCTACCCCACCCCCTCATGCTTACGTAAACATTGGTACATACATTTTTCAATTTATTCTGGTTTTGTTATTGAGGAGTGGTTATAAGTCTAGAAATAAGGACATAAGGTCATTTTGGAACATCGATATCGTTCTCTTAAACCGTAAAAAACTAACAAAATATACTGCTGACGTAATCACCATCCAGAAACCCCCGTCCCCCATGTCATCAAAAATAAGCAAAGCAAAGACTCCCCCACCCCCCTATAGTGCTTACGTAATACTTGAATGGCCCCTTACAAATCCTTTCTTTCATATTTGTTATTATATCTAGCCTATACTGTCCCACTGCTGGGCAAAGGCTTCTTTACATTCCTTCCATTGCTCTGAGCCACTTCTTTCCAAGGCCTAAGGAAGACATTGAAGTCGCCCCACTATCTCCTTCTTGGTCTACCGCGACCCTGCTTTCCAATTTCAGGACACCAACATTGTTTCGTATCCTGCTAATATATAAATAATGTGTGTAAGTCTGTTTGTCTTAGCAGGTTTAATACCTCAACGGCAAAACGGATTTGGGCGAAACTTAGCATACAGGTAGACCATGATCTTGAGAAGTGTTTTTCAACTTGTGGTTCGCGGACCATTAATACGCAAGAGACAATATACCACAATTAAAACTTTCCTACTGAAAAGTGAAGTAAAACTGATTTTAAGTTTTACAATACTCGTTACTTAGATTTTAAAGAATGTTTCCATGTTTTAAATTTAGGATAAATAAGTTTTGTTGCGAGACGCAGAGGATCGGTCGTTATGGTGACATTTGGGGAAGCCAATGTCTAACAGTAGACGTGTTCCTGCTAAAATGATGATAATGTAATTTAGTTTTTTATTAATCCTTTGAATACCGTAATTAGAGACACTATAGAAAGACAATAGGTGTGCGGACACCGGTATCCGCTTGGGGCTTGATCCGCTTGGTCAAGTTTTCTTCTGGACCCTGTTAACAACAAAGAAACCAAAGTGACCCGGTCAAAAAAAAAATATAACCGCTGACATACATAGCGACCATTCGGTAATTTTCAACTATTATGCGGGCAAAACCACAGACAAAAGCTAGTAAACTAATAATATACTCAAACACGAAGTTTATTCGGAGCAGGTGATCAGTTAATTAGATCACACGGATATGAAAGCTGGTCTAAAAATCATGAAAACAGTGTTTTTAGAAGCGTGTAGAACATGGTTGTTATTGAATTAGTCTCCGCTCGGCGCAATGCAGTCTTTTGACTCGCCGGGAAAGAGTGACTGCATTGAACAAATTTAATGTTTTCCTCTCTATTTGAATTAGTTTTTGACTAACAAAAGGATTTGAGTTTAGAGGTAGGTTAACATTTTAGCAAGGTTCCTTTTATAGCAATAGTAGTTAGTAGTTACTATTCGTTCTGGTTTGGGTAAATTAAAATGCTAAAATATCTATGGGAATTGGACAAATATCTGAAAGACAGAAAAAAATTAAAAGTAAGAAAAACAACAAGGATAAAAGATGAGGGATATATTAAAGATTATGGATTTTATAAACAGGTTTTTTTTTGGTTTCACATGGTTTTTGCATTCAGTTTAGAAAGTCTAATGTTTAGTAGAAAGTATTTACTTTTTGATACATCTTACAGTCACTTTGTTTTCCAATAGAATGCGGTTTAACAATACATTCTAATAGTTTTGCAGTATTTGATCAGCCTTCTCGGCAAGTTTCACTGAGGTAGTCACATTGGACATTGACCTCGCCCAAGCGTCACCACAACGAACGAATGTGCGTCTCGCATTCATCTCGGAAACCGCGGGAAACCCGCGACTCTCGCCAGGTCATGAGTCCACCTTGTGGGAGGCCTTCCAACAATGCATCTTCGAGTTCCCGGTAGACACTCTAGAACCTTTCGGCCCCATCGAACATCTATTCTGCAAGCAATGTGCATGTGCCCTGCCCACTGCCACTTAAGTTTGCTGATTCTTCGGGCTATGTCGGCAACCTTGGTTCTCCGGCGGATTCCTGCCCCCCTAGCCAAGATACAATCGTTTCGTTTTGCGTTAACGCTTGGAGTTGGCCGCGCCCCCCACTTCTTTGTTTGAACTAACGAATTGAGGGCCAACTCCAAGCGTTAACGCAAAACGAAACGATTGTAACTTGACTATATAGTAGTAGTAGTATTTCCCTTTCCATGAACTCAATTCCACGTCAACTGCAAGCATATATAACAGCTCGTTGACACCCAATTCCTTGAGAATGGAAGCGTGTGTTCGAAACTCGATTTGAAAAGTCATAAATAGAAATTTAAAACTGAACATGACCTACTTACCCTGATGTCAATTAATATTTTTAATCATTCCAGCCACGTTTGGGAACGATGTCGAATACTAATCAGTGCAGCCGACAGTCTGCCAGCAACCAGTGTGATGAGCAATAATACGTAATGTCATGTGAGTGACACGTTTGATTTGCTCGTTACGAAAATGAATATCAAAAACTTGTATGGTTTTCATTGATCAAAATTATGATGGTACTTTTATTCGTGTTTTATCTAGTGAAATAGGGAATTAAGTTATAGAATGATGACCATAGCATCATAATCATCATCATTTCAGCCGAAAGACGTCCACTATTCGACATAGACCTCCCCCAAGCGTCGCCACAATGACCGGTTCTGTACATCAGACTTCAGCGACCCTGACCAGGTCATCGGTCCACCTTTTGGGAAGCCTACCAACGCTGCGTTTTCCCGTACGCGGTCGCCACTCCAGAATCTTTTGGCCCCAACGGCCATCTGTTCTGCGTGCAACGTGCCCTGCTCACTTAAGTTTGGCAATTCTACGTGCTATATCGGCAACCTTGGTTCTCTTGCGGATATCTTCATTTCTGATTCGATCACATAAGGAAACTCTAAGCATAGCGCTTTCCATTACCCTTTGGCCATTTTTGACTATAGCATAGCATAATAAGCCTTATAATGTTCCCGCTGCTGGGACTTAAACCTCCTCTCTATTTTAGAAGAATATGTAGGAGGTAGGAATAGAAATAGGGAATGGGTCTCACAAATAATCACAAATTAATGAGCCTGATGAATACTCAGACAGATAGGTACAACTAAAGTACAATACTTAGAGTACCTATAGATGTAGCCACCGCGTGGCCGCACATGAGACAAACCTATCAAACTTTATTGAGGTTATTACGTAAACTTTTCATTAAATATGACCACTGAAATACACTAAATACTTAACTACTTGAATCAATTTCTCGTACTTACACTAAAACTGGAAAATGGAACGAAGTATTCTCGGGGTCAAAAGAATAGACCGCATAAGGAACAGTATACTTCGTTCCAAAACACAAATTGCAGATGTAGGATATTCAGCCGCTAAACTAAAGTAGGACTGGGCAGGCCACATCTGCCGCATGTCGCAAGAGAATTGGGCGAAAGCAACCAACGACTGGATCCCGAACAGCAGGAGCCGGCGACGCGGTAGGCCCAGAAGGAGATGGCCTTTGCCCTGCAGTGGGACACTACAGGCTCATAATAAAATAATAATAAATAACACTAAAGCTATAACTTTAATTGCCGAAATTATTTTAAAAACATAAAAAAATACTCAAATCGAACTCTCAGTGACAGAGACAGGCCTTTGTTTGGCTCACTTTAAAAAGTGAGCCAAGCAAAAAACCTGCACGTCGAATGAGACATGGCATGTTATGTTTTGTCTCAATTTTCTTACTTATTTCATGTATAAGTTGACTGGTAATTAGTGAACGATACTTAAACACGTGATTGTAGTCATGATAACGTGAAAAAAAACCTGCTGGTACAGTACATTTGTGTTCGCCTAACTGTTCAAAATGTATTGAACTTGGTTGATTTTTTTCGCGATTTCAGGTTTGGTCCCATTGTAAAAGTTGTTTGTTATCATGACTACAATCACGTATTTAAGAATCGTCACTAATTACCAGTCACCCTATATATGCTTCTCACTTAAACACTTTCCTACAGTCTCATGGCTACATCTACATCTAAGGCACAATATAACAAATACTATTTAGTGAAAACATGTTGCTGGAAAATCTAACAAGTCGAGTATTACGTCATACCTCGTAAACAAATACTCATCTGTAACTGTTATTTTCATTTCAGACAATATTATTGGACATTCACTAAAAGCAATTTCAAAACAGGAATTTCATAATTATCTATAAATGTTCCCTTTGAATTGTGTATGTATAATAGAATCTTCAGTGTCTGGTTTACTGTATGTATAATATATATTACGCTAATTAACTTGATATCAATGTCTTTGACAATCGATTAATATGTATGTCAATCTAGAACATAATCAGAGTAATTAACATCACATTGAATATCAAGATACCTTGCAAGGGTGTTTTTTATATCGTGCAGATTTCATCACGCATTCGGGTTGCTCCGCACGCGTACACCCCCCAAATATCCTTGTAATGCGTGGAATACGCACGCGGGATGCGGAGCGTTAAATCGGGCAGCAGCCCCGCATGCGGAGCAATTCTGCATGCGTGATGAATTCCGCACGATGTTAAAAACAACCTCAATCATAATTATGAGCAACCCTAAAGTGTCCTTATGAGATTATTCGAAAAGTCACGACGGCCCTGGCATTTGAAAGAACAAAAGGTCATGGGTCTGAGTCAGTAAACGTCTGATACTCCCTCTCCATCCAGAGCGGGAGGAGTCATTTGATGATTTCCCACGTAAAAAAAACCATTATCCCATGTGAGTATCCAAAGACAACGGACGGACGATTTGTGGATGCATTTTTGTTAAAAAATAGTCATTGCTCTTTTTATACTATTTCTATGAAACCATAATCTTTCCTTTCGTCTTCACCACAGTCGTGAAAAAAGAAGTGACGTCCCATGTTTGTCGCATTGTCGCGCCGCGGTGCGACGCGGGACTAAAGAGCCATCATACAATGTACTATACGGTGGGAATAGATGTAACAACTAGGCCTTAAATGTTACACAAACAGAATCAAAACCACGTATGTCAAATAAAGGTAGATTTTTACTTTGAAACAGTTTTTACTCCAAAAACGACAAATTTTGACATTTTTATTTTTTTTTGGCTATAAAAATGTCGAAATTGTCGTTTGGACAATAGACGACCTAACGAACGTTTGTGAGTGTGTGTGTCTGTATATGTTTGTTCCCTCGTCACGCTTGAACGGCTGAATGGATTTGTATGAAATTTGGCACACGGGTAGACCATGTCCCGGAATAGCACATAGGATACTTTTTAATTCAGTAATACGTTCCTTTGGAACAATTTTCACCCATACTATATTGCATAACAATTGGGAGAGCAGTGGTAGCCTCGTGGCTAAGGCTCCGACTTACGAGTTGTAGGTCGAGAGTTCAAACCCCGTCAGGCGGCATTACTTTGAGTTTATTTCATCACCACTGCTCCTAAAACGGTGAAGGAAAAATCGTGAGAAAACCGGTATGTCCTAGAATCAAAAATTGGAAGACATGTGACATCCACCAACCCGCACTGGGCCCGCGTTGTGGATTATACGGCCCATTCCCTCTCCTGGAAAGGAGGCCTTAGTCCCAGCAGTGGGAAGATTATAAGACTGATGCTATGCATAACAATTTTAAATAGACTACTTAAGGTAAAAATCATGCCACATGGCTCCATCCTCCATTCTAATATTTATTACTGCTACCAACTCACGTAGAACAATCGGCAACAAAAGCTATAAATAATTAAAAAGTCTATTCGACTTTACACGGCTATTCAAACCATCCCCCAATGACCTTATTAGGGTGTAATAACCCCATTGTGCCCTAAAGCCGACAAGTGCGACAGATGTGAGAATTAAAACACTGGCCTTTAAATTTATTTACATCACGACATTCGACTATTAATCCGGTACAGGGGCATAATCTGCTAATGTTCACTTTATTTGATCGCTGACTAAATGCAATATGCAAGCGAATATCACTCTTAACACCAATGCATTTCATAACATATTCCAATGGCATTGAAACATCAGCTGTTTTCATAAAAAAGTTGGCATAAATATTTTCATCCTTATTACTTATGGGTAAGGCTTAAGTTTGTATTTATGGTGGTCATATTTTTAACGAATATTTTTAACTAAATTACAGGGGAGGTCGGGGAACATTGTATGGGCGTAATTGTAATTTTTGAAGTAACTGCCATAAATGTCCGGTTTGTTAATGTTTATTTCAAATGTAGTGCCACAATAACGGTCGTTAGGTAAAATTGGTTTTTGTTCGTTTTAATTATGTTATACTTGATTACATTAGTCCCCACACACATTTTGATATTAAATCATTTCTATTCCTCCCTGAATTAATTAAACCAAAAATGGTGAAGTATTTAACATGATACCGGTCTGGTTTATTTTTATCAGACCCTCAATCAGCACCAAAAATATGTTAGACCTAATTGTTTACAGTTATACACATTTTTTACCCTTAATTTTATACAGAAACTCATAACGCAACGTCAAAAGATCCAACGCAGGCGTGGGCTTGCCGATGACGAGCAAAGGGTAGCTCGCCATCCGGCCGTACAGTAACTGTCCTGACCGAATCCAAGTTGTCGATAGCGCGTAGTATTCCTCGCGCGCCAGAAAGAGATATCAGTAAACCGTAGGGCCGAGTAGGGCCGAAGCCTTCTGGGGCCAGGGGTTGACGTCCGAAAGGGAAACCCGGAGCCCTGGAACGCAAGACAAAGAAAGAATATAGGAGTCGATTACGCCCTAGAGCGGGAGAAGTCGTTGGATGATTTCCCACCTGAAAAAACGTAACCAGAAGATAATCATCAAAGTACCCCATGAATGTCAAAATATAAAGGCTCAGAGGTCTCTTCGTCTAAAACATGATACACTTACTACGTATACCTTCATAAGAAACCATAATAAAGAAAAATGTTCATCAAAATTTTCTTCATTACGACGTTTTACAAAGGGGAAGCGCGGCAAATTCCTTGCATATCGGGTTACCCGGCACTTAAGGCGAGCCTTGCCCCACCCGCATAAGTGACGTCTTGCTAAAAGGTGCTCGTTTTTACTACTTATAACTTCCGCAAGCTTTTTTAAAGACATTTATTTTATACCCTGTCATTTTAATGGAACAAGGGCTTTTGGATTTTTCGGTGTCGAATTTTTTGTGTTTTTTCTGGAACTGAGAATTGAATTGGTTCCACAGTACCCAGTCTCTTTACTACAACGTAAATGATCCCAACTACAAACGTTCAGCTAAATTTTTTACTCTATTTTATTTAATACTAACTGCTGTCTGTGGCTTTACCCACATGATAAAAGAAAATTATCCCAAGAAAACATACTCCCGGAACGAAAAGTATCCCATGTGCTTTTCTAGGACGTAGTCTACCCGTTTCATTGATATCCGATCAGCCCCCAAGTCGTCGACGGCGCGTCCCAAGTCGTCGACGGCGCGTTCTGTTCCCGCGCGCCTCAAGGAGCTGTCAGCACACCGAAGAGGCCCAGCCTGCTAACTGCAGGCAGGCAGGGTCGAAGCCTACTGGGGTCATGGGTTAGTTCCGAAAGGAATGCTCGACCCCGGCACGATAGGCTACGAAGGAACGGGGTAGGTTTTTAGTCAGTAAGAGTCTGACACTACTTCCCGCTCCGCCCAAGGGCGGGATTTGTCATTGGATGATTTTACCTACCATAAAAAAAAAAAAAAAAAAAAAAAAATATCCGATCAGCCGTCCAAGCGTGAAGAAGTGACAAACTTACATACACACACTCTCAAACCTTCGCCTTTGTAACGTGTGATACCGCTTATTCGTCTGATTTCATCTCAACAATAACTTGAAGTACATTAATAAACCAATGAACCAATGCGAAATATTCAGGAATCAAAGTAGATATAGTATAATAGACACCCTTCAGATGCCAAAAAAATATTAATGAGATTGTGTTCATAACTTGAGCCAACAATTAGTGGACCTTGTGAAATCTGTCGCGACACCATCTGGCTGAGGCTCCATATAGTAACATTTTTTTTCCCACAATTCATCAGACATAGATATAGCAGGTTAGACCAATTTTACTTCACATGATCCAAAAATCGTAATGTACTTTTACAATCGTAAAATTGTAGCCACACTTAAGTAAACCGTTTACTCTACTTTTTAAGCTGCAAAAGATATGCTAACATTATAATTTGATATTGTAAAAAATATAGGTAAAAATTCTAAAAGACTTATTGAAAAAAAAAATGGCGTCTTCTCAGTATATTACTTAATTAAATTAAACCAAAATTAAACTTGATCATTACAGTTTTCATTTAGTAGCATTTCGTATTGTTGTGGTTTCCCAATGCTAAGAAAAATCCTTATTTAACAATGATTGATTAATTGCATAGATTTCTATTAAAATGCATAATCATCATTTTATGGCTATCATTTCGTCCCATTCCTATGGCACGCTAGTCCGGGTCCATCCGTAAAACCGGTAGCATCTCTGTCGTTGTGTCTGCCAGTTTCAAGTTCAAACCCAAATATTGCGTCAAGGTCAAAGCCCTAAATAAAACTATTTTTCCCGTATAACATGACATCTAATAGCACATAGAAGGCGTAGGGAGCTTACTTCCCATGCGCTGTGTTCAGCGTTGAAAGGGTTAAAAAAAAAACAGTTTTTATGCAGGTAGAACCTCTACGGTCCGGACTAAGCGTTTCGCCTCGTTGTTTATACCGCGTACATCAAAAGGCTGGAACAATTTGTCTGCTGCGGTATACCCGTCCGATTTAAAATTTGGGTGTCTTCAAGGCTAGAGTTAATAGGCTCTTATAGACTAGTGTGACAATCAACGATTGCATCACGGTTTACCATCGGATGGGATAGCAGTCAATCACTAGTTTTTATCAATAAAAAAAAAAGTTTTTTTTGAGATGGGAAATTCCAATAATTTCCCTCATTCTATGGTGCAGTGGGATATGTTGTATGTTGGACTTATACTGACTAAAACCACATCTGAGACCTTCAGTTACGCTTTGCTGTCTATAACCACAGTTTTCCTTTCTTTAATAAAACTTAAAATCGTCAACTGCGAATCTTGAATAAAAAATGATCACTGTAAATTCTTTTTTGTCCTATACAAATAACAGTCAATTTAAAATCAAAAACATTACGTAGGTACTTCAATATAAACATCTTCAAAAACCTCCCCAATCTAAAAACTCGATTCTCAATAAAAGAGTAAAATTGCTTTCTAAATACGCGACCACTTCATTTGGCATCATCCCAACAAATTAATATTTTTTTTTTCCAAATATTCAGCGATAAAGTCACCGTCGAAGTAGAGGGGCCGATTATTTTCAATCGGAGTTTCTCCATAGAGGGAAATATTCTCGTTCAATCTCTCCCTCTTGCTCCATCTTGTTCCCTCAGTTGTCGGTTACCGCATTGCAGCCCACGATGTTATGAAAAATATTTGGATCGGTTTGCAGAACAAAAAATGTGCTCGCCATATTTCCAACGAGATGGGATTGCACGCGGACAGGTTATTTTAAAGAAGATAGAAATTTATTCGCACTTGCTTATCTCTGTATTATACCAACAAATAAGAAGAAATGTTTTCCATTTCAAAAATAAATGCCCAAAATAATGTAATTTTTCTTTTGTTACAGGTATTACATCGCTCCTCAAAAGATTTCTCTAAAGGATTTCAAGACTAAATCTTAATTTAGTTTTCGAATTTACATAACTCGCAAAGTTAAAACTTCGCAAATAGACAAGAAATTACAAGTGAAAGAGTTCTCGCTAAAGAATAAACCTAATTAGACGTTGTATTTGAGAATTTAAAGATGATTGTACAGTTTTTCTCTTTAAAGTCACGTTTGCGAGTCATTCATTTACAAAGTTGGAGTTATTTTTCATTGTTTAATTAATGTACGGCAAGAGTTTTGTGTTATCTTATTCGCCAGTTGGTTTGTGTTTATTTTTTCGCAACTCCTTAATTTTTTCGCCGGCAATTTTTTCCGTCGCTAACGATGGAGAATTTGGAATTGCAAATGTCGTTAATTGCCCGATGGAAGTTAGCTCTCGCACTTAGACGAACGCGGCGCGACTGATTGTTGAAATATTTAACGCTCCCAAAAGCCAAATAATTCAACGAAATGCTTTTGCTGTCAAATAATCACGCCCTTATTGTCGGACTAATCTAAATTTCTTATTTTGTTTGTAAATCTTTTGACTTTAATTAAAGAACGGGGTACGTGTTTCGGAGTCATTATTTTGATGACATAAGAGTATGAATTCATCGCTCTTGGTGGACAATTGTGAATCTGAATAAACAACTTACTGTACTTGAGAATTCGAAGTAAATCTAAATAATCTCAACTTTCCGTTAAGAGGTCTGCCGAAATCATTAGTATTATTTGTTCTGAAATATTGCCAAAATTGGCCTCTTACAATAAGAGCATCGACTTTTGGGATAAAATCCATGTAAACGAGTACTTACGAAGTATTATGAAAGATTTTTCCTATATACACTCATGTTAAGTACCTACTCTAAATATTTGTTAATTATAAATATTGGGGATATATGTGTATTTTATAAAATGTATTTGTGAAATAAGATCCTAATCTGTTAGCAAATCTTTATCTCAAAAAAGATAAAACATAAAATAACGACGAATATCAAAGAAACTTCTCTTAAGAAAATAAAGTAATAATAGCTATGGATATGGATAAAAGATTTCTCTTCATACGGATACATAACTTTATTAGAATCACAATCAGAAGATATATTCTCTATCTACTCGAACTCAATCCCATTATCCTTTCCACAAATAGAAAACATTTCGATAAATCTGGATATTAAAATCACCGTTACTGTGACAGATCAAACAGAATTATGATGTGAACTAATTTCAAGTTCTCTATTTATTTAAATGTTTCAAACCATTTTTATTTAATAAAAAAAGAAAACAAACATGTGTACCAAAAAGCCCCGGCCCACTCAAGCAAGCCTGGACTAAATAAAGCATTTTTCCTAAATTCTTCAGTTACTCGCCGAAATTGTTCACAAAAATGTGAAACGGCCGAGATCGGGTTCACGATTAGCCATTCACTCAGTCACAAATTATATTGTTTTCATATTTATAACTTTTTTCTCTATTCACGCTAAATGTTCTTAATATTTTTTTAAAAGCCCTGTGTCGTCCATAAAACGTTATCTTGAACCCTCATCATCCGCGTTCCACTTACTGGGGGTAAGTTGGGGCTAAAAGTGTACGCCGCATGGTAATGCAGCGAAGTAGAGGATATAGGTAACGAAACCCGAGTGGAATGGGAATGTTTAGTAAATATTTAGAGAATGAATTGGAAACGTATAGCTTTACTAGAATAATGTGGAGTATTTTTCGAAAATAATGTATCGATTACTTTAATAAGAAAATTTCTTTCGTATTCGTGGTGAATAGTGTTAAACATTTGAGTTTTTGCCTATAGATAGGTAACTACGTTTCACAACTTAAAGAGGAGATCAAATAAAAGTAGTAAAAGTCAGCAATAAATCTCAGAAACAGACAAGCCTCTTTGATAACTAAAATGAATTAAAAATGTACTCTACACTCTGAACTTCACAATTAAAACTAAGACGACTTAGTTGAAATATCTGCAAATAACGACCAGAGAATAAATTAAAAAGACAATAACTCGCAGACACGAGTAATCTCCGAATAATTGCACTTACATTTCAAAATTAACGGTCGCCCGTCGATAGTATTCTTACAATCATCGCCCTAAACCGGTTTAATCCAGTTTGATTTATATCTCGGCCGCCATGACGGCTTCGCAGACTGATTACTTCCTATGCATTAGCACTGATGAATGTATTTGCATTAGAAATCCGTGGATTAGCTACAGATCAGCTTGAATGTTTGATACAGATGTTGTATCGTGAGACGGAAACTATTGAGGGGTAGCTTGTTGTTTACAGTAGCAAGACTTTGTCCGTTAAAGCTGCACTCTATTTGATTGAATTACTAATAGCATTCTTTTAACAATAGTTTTAAGGTCAATTATTATTAAACTCATACAAAAATTATAGAATCATCTCATCTACTCAAACTAACAGTTTTCTCCTCCTCACAATCATCAATCAAAATCGTTTTACGTAACAAGCTCTCAAACTGACAATAATTCACACCATGACGAATGTTCCGCCAATGATTTGCAGTTTGGTGCAACATTTGGCCACAATATCGTCAGACTTCAAGTAACTTTCTATATTCAAAGCAAACTGTGACGTCATCGAAAACAACAATGGCGACGACAGATGGCGACCCAGTATTGGCTAACTTAATCAATTGTTATTGACTATTGACACATATGAGCTAATCAAGTGGAATGGATCGAGTGTCAGCAGTCTAGTGGTTTCTGATAATGACATTCAATTTTGTAATCGGAATGTCCCCTTTTGGACCGATAGGGGTACTGAAGACCCCGATGTGGTTGTGACAAGTGCATTTGGTAATTAAACGCAGCGTGGGATATCAACATTCATTATAAAATTTTATTAATATCTTTGAAATTGTATCTGTTCACAGAAAATCGTAAAAATGTTGGTGTATTTGTAAGTTAGTACGATATATTTTTTGCAACATTCGATCATGGTAAATAAGCTAAGGAAGGCAAATTCCATTCCAAAAATAATAACATACTTTGAGGCTTATATTCTGATCATACTTAGATAAAAATGTTAATCCAATAAAGCTGAAATGCTTATCTTTATATTTTGTGAACTCACTTAGCATAAAGCACTTTTACTTGTTAAAATATAATAAGATTTTCACCAAAGATATGCGGCGCAAGCAATTTAGGAATCTGGATTTTAACTATTACTTATTTGGAGGCCCTAGAGAAAACCAGTATTTTTGAAGCTACATTTTTCCCAAATTATATTTCTATTATAGAAGCCTGAGCTGTTTTTCTTTTAACATGATGATTAATAAATCTCTAGGGCTAACTAAGAATATTGTTGCTGTAAACATAATTTCATCATTTTAAACTTAAATGCAAACTTGCAATAGATAAGACAAAGGACTGCTTCACTAAAACAAATTAACCTAACCTAAACCGCAATTTGAACAAAATTATAAACAAAACAAGAAATGCAAAATTAGAATCAATTAAGGCCCATTTCATCCCCCCGCAAAAGTTAAAATCCTACGTAAACTAAATACAGTAAAACAAACGGATAAATACAAACATAAGAAAGCAACGTCGTTTGCTATACAAACCGCCCTCTCCAGATTTGTAAGTAAAATTTGGAGTCAACCGACTAAAATAAATTGCTTGCGAAAACATGAGGCGGGAAAAAGTACTGTTATAGAATCAGCAGTCGCAATTAATGCAGACAGCCAAAAGAAAAATAACGAATAGCCTAACGTTTGTCCTGTGACGTCACTAAGTAAACTCAGCGATCTTCGCGTCTATTTTTAACGAACATCAAATGGTTTCCATTGATCCTTTTATTTTCTTCTTTGTCTTTCATTCAATTGCTTCCAGAAATTGTGGGAATGTGATGAATTTTTAAAGTGTGCGCGATAAAATTCTTTGCTTTCTATTCTTTTTTTTCCACATCTTTCTGAATTAAAATACGTCAGTTTTTTAAAATGACTGCTTTTAATACAAAACATAGTACAATTATATTATTTAAATAACCCAATACTGAAATCCAAATACAGATTCGAAACCAAATTCATGGGATCCAAACCACATAAATTATTAGCTGCAACTAATACACCTCGAATCTCATTTCGCTTAATGGAGATCTCCGGGGTCGAAATTGTACCAGTTAAATTAGTAATAACAGTACCAGTATGAGCGTTTGGCTGGAAACAATCCAGAGCCACGTGAAATAATAGTCTTAGTAATAACATCTAACTACGGTCTTCATATAAAGTAACTAATAATATAGGTAGGTAGAGCTGTAAAAGTCTGGAAACGAAAAGAAAATATCAGTTTAGTTTTGAGAGCTTACTTGGGAAAATTAGACATCGCCCCAAAAATATAGGTAAGGAATATTGCTGAACTTTTTAACACGAAGTTATAGAGAAGGTAAATGTATTTACCTCAAAACCATGAGAGAGATGAGATGAAAATCAAAACCATGTTAGTAAACCTAGAAACGAAATTAAGAAAAAAAAATATGTCATCGTAATCCAACTCCTGACACAAAATATTTTACTATTAAAGACCAACAAATCACAGTATATGTGGCGCAAACTAAAGTATAGCGTTCCAACGAATTTAAGATCGCAACACACTGTAAACGTTCAAAGTGCAAAGTGAAATAGATGCTATACCTGGGAGTCTATAATCAAGAGTGAACTGGTTACTTCAAGGAAAGCGTGCGACTACTTCATCGTTTTTTCAGATAAAGCGGTCAAATACCAACCTACCGATAATAATAAAAAGTAAAGGCATATTTCTTTCCAAAATTACTAGCACACAATAAATCAACAAAAAAGCTGTTATCCTTTAAACTTATTAAAATTACTAATTCACATTCTTTCTTCATTCGCCATCATTTAAATTTTTTGAATTCTCTTTTTTTTATATTCATCACAGTATTATTAGTCTATTGTTGTATGTTATCATGTATGTATTTTTTACTATAAGTACCTAATCCTTACTATTAGGTACTTAATCAAGTTTGAAATATTTTTATCTGCTGTTATTTAAATTACCTTGTTACATTAAGTCTACTACTGTACCATTATGGTTCGTAAAGTTCAAATAAATAAATTGATAAATCCAAACAATACGTAAACTAGCAAGACTGACTTTTCCAACCACAGCAGATTGCAGAATCGCGTGCAGTGATTGCCAAGCCACAGTGATGCGCCAATTAATACCGAATCAATAATACCGATTAATCGGGACCGGTTGATTATACCACCGCTGACCAGACTACACGCGTTGGTAATCCAATTCGGTACCACTCGGCGACCGAGACTCAACTTAGATTAAACGGGGCCCTACTGCATAAATTTATTTTCTTTTTGTCCAAGAGAAAAGGTATCCTTTTACTAGTGTGTCTGATGTTAATAGATTTAATTGAATCCAGTGCCTACTAAATAGTTTTCGTGTCAAAAAATTGTTAGTTTTACGTAACCAACTCTCACAGTTCAAGTAGCGTCTCTGCCTGAATTATCTTACTCATATTCCAAGTGTTATGTACAAGTTTCTTCTGATGAAATATGACAAGGATATGTCGTGGCAGCACCCGACGTAGAAAAAAAAACATTAATTTCGACACATCCGTAACCCGGGTTTGCGTCTCGCAATATCCATCAAGCGTCTATTTGCATAGAGGGTGATAAATCTAGGAAAGAAATCTTATATGGAGACGATATTGGCGACGGAGATGGCAATGTATCATCACGGATTCATTTGTTGACTTATTGCCCTATATTCCAGCAGCGAGTTTGAATCTTCCGATTTGATATGAAACCGGTGCTAGTGCTTCCCTTTTTTAAATAATAAATTGCATTGCAAATGCAAGATAGACTTGAGGAATTCTGTTATATTTTGGATTTGTAGGATATCAGGTGAAACTAATTTTAGCTCAAAAATTATGGCTTTAAAAACATTTGCCAGCATTCACGAATACATACAACAGTAAAGGTTTTTAATTACGTTTGGGAACTTGAATAGAACATAAACAACTGTACTTCAATACATCTATCTTTTTCTTTATTATAATTATATATCTCTAGATCAATATGGAATTCATCATCAATGCATATTTCATTTTCACATTTCTGTTTATTTTTACTACATATTTTGTTCTTTTATTTCTATATTATTATTTCTCTGAGTTAGTTTCGTATGCTAATAAATGTACCTGCATAGGAACTTAATAGTTTAATGCAGTTAAAGGCAACTTTAACTGTCTGCTAACTTTACAATTCACTAACTACTAATATTTAACTTGTACAATTTACTTGTAAATTTACTGCATTTAAATATATTGAGTGTAACCAAATTGATGGTCATATTTAAGATACTGCTACTACTTATGGAATTGAACAACTTCCTTCAAGGAAGTAACTTCAATCCCAAAACAACAAAGGACTTGTACAAAGTTATCATCAGCTGATCAAAGTTAGTATCGAAGGTTCCTTTATTTTGGAGTTGACTATAGCTCTGTTGAAAAAAATTTTCATCTCTATGAGCAGAAACTGTATTTAAAATATGACCACACATTTCCGTTGCGCCTTGTTCAACTGAATTTGGAATAACTATTGCAGAATTT
This sequence comes from Leucania comma, assembly GCA_958295575.1. Lineage (NCBI taxonomy): Eukaryota > Metazoa > Arthropoda > Insecta > Lepidoptera > Noctuidae > Leucania > Leucania comma. The sequence goes on along the minus strand of OY282480.1, from coordinate 9,225,963 downwards.
AAAACATAAATTTGTTTAAAGTTACTTTTATAATAAATTTACCTCTGTGCTTGTCGGGCTTTTCCGACTAATTTTGGACTTGAACAACTATATCTTCAAGTATACAAGCAATAGGTCTGGTCAAGTTCGAAAGTAGTCGGAAACACCCAAATCTTAACGGGAATTGTCTCCATAGTGGTCTCGCGTTCACTTCCATAAATATTGCTCACAACAAACGATTACAATACGTTTCAGTATTATTACCGTTTTCTTCAAGATTGCTTAATAATAAATTTCTTCAGTTTCAGGTGAGTCTAGCCTCTAGTCGAGGGACTCGTAAGGTACACAAGTGTCACTATAGGAATGATTGTTGTATTAATTAATTTCCGAAGTTATTTTCAGTTCTCAATTGGCTGATAAATATTATTGCGTGTAAGTAAGGTGTGTTGGATTTCATTGAACCTTCAAAAGATAAAAATAAAGATAATGAAATCACAGTTCAATTGACTTTGGGCGATGCTTTCATCGGAAGTTAAAGAATATTTAAAAATCACAAACTTTTGGTATTTTTAAATGAAATCCAACTGTCGATAGCCTTAATTGAAACGATTCAGACGAAACGAGCTTAGCTCACTCCTCCGAAAGCAAAGATTCATCGAAATTAAATTCACTTTTGTTTCATTTCTGTCTTTTCATTTGCTGTTGTTGTTTTATTTTTAATAAAGACGTATTCACATTCGCACCGTCTCCTTAAACTTTGGATTTGGTTTAATTATTTTTGTTTCTGCCTTTAATGTTTCACATTACATGATAACTGTCTGACTTCATTACTTTATCACTGTTAGCTCGTTTCTCTCTATCTGCTTTATGTTTGTATGTCATTGTAGTTATTCTGTCATTGTCTGCAGTGTTTTTAGTTGTTTTTACCCTTTTTGTTTCATTTTATATGAAATGCAGTTGTTTGCATCTAAGTGTTACAGTAGTTATTGGGTATTTAGATAAATGTGTAATGAAGTAGTATTTATTTTATCAATATTTAGTATTTAAATTTACAAAGTTGAAGATGGTAAGACACACTTAAACATACAACACAACTGCATAGACGTGCTTGATTCCTTCATTGTTACTCCCGCATCCTGAAACTTCTCCTTTAAATCACTTTTGCACTAAATCATAAAGTTCAAAGAATAATTCTACTGCTTTTGCATAATTGTCGAATCGTAACTCGAGTAGATTTAATTACACGACAAAACCGAAGCATCATGGAACTACTAAAAATTTCATAAGTTCCTGAGCTTGCAGACCTCAAAATATTGATCGTGGCTCTCTCTCATTCATGCTAACGTGTGACAAAGCCCGCTTTGGCTCACTGCTGGGTAAGCCACGCACACATACACACAATAGTCCAACACATACGTGCTATTAAAACCGTTTCAGCGGGCGTCAGCTGACTGGGGGCGGCGAGAGGGGGAGAGGGACGTTATGAACAACGCATGCGCTGTGACGGGTAAAGCGGCTGCAGCGCTTTATTTCCAAGCCAAGTGTTAGAGTAACAAGCTGCGGTTAAAGCTAGCCGCGCTTGCTGGAGTTAAATCGACACCCATTCAGAAAACAAACTGCGTATCAAGGCCATTACGTCGTTTGACGTAATTAGTTCCATGGAATCCGCATGCTGTCTTCACGTATGAACACTTACTTGTCAACTTTGAGATGACAGATACATGGTGGAGGCTTATTATAAACAGCTGTTCCTCATATTATTTCCGAGAATTATGAGATAAGTGACACAAGCAGACATAAATGATTCTCAATTTAAGTAAATAAAAACTCTAACCTAATTTAAAACAGAAATGTTCTCAGAAAATTTCGTATCACAGTCGAAAACTAGGCAAAGTATGTACTTTCGCCTCAGCCGAAACTTCCGTTCGTATCTTAAATTAGAGAAACATAAACAAAAAAAAAAAACAATAAAGAATCTGATTGTCGGAGAAATACGTGAACCTATAAATGAGGTGCAACGCCAGTAAAATAATTCGTAAAATACAGTCGTACGCAAAAATTCCGATGCAAAACGTATTTCACGTTCGCAATTCCATCTGATTTTTAATTCGGCGCGCATATTCTCGTCACGTTCGGTAGCAATAAACAATTATTAATGCGTTGTTCGAGGCACATGTTCACAGTTTTCGAGTGTGGCGGACTTTTTAAGTGTTCGTTAATTTCGAGTGGACTGGAAAAGTCCAGTCCGGGAATGAGGCAATCGCTTTAACGTTTCAACCACTTTCGTTTCTATCGAAAAATCGGGTCCGCACATGATAAATTTGGCCGACTGTATCTAGATAAAACGCGGCCATTTTCGCTCGATTTACTACGGGATTTTGGTTAGAAAGGCTAAAATAATTTGAACGTTTGTTAGACTCGGATTTATTGGAGCTACTAAGGTTCCTAAATGTTTGATTTATAGTCTTTTAAGATGCTTTTCTACCCTCAACATAAAAAATAGGGGATCTGACAAAGTGAGCAAATCAAATGTGAAGAAATGCGGGCTTCACTCTCTTTGCTTAGTTATAGAGAGAACCTTTATTGTAATGATGGGCACTCGAAATTTCTCAATTTGTATCATTATCCAATTAATTATTGGAATTCTTATCAAGGGCACTCAAGTGGTGTTTGATTAAGGGAGGTCCTTCGCAAAGGCGTTCTTCAATACAGGAGTTATCCAAATCTTTTCCTTGTCTGAACCGACTGCCAGCCTATTCTCTCTATTGTATTCTTCTTCACAAATTAAAACTTCTCCAATGGAGTTATCTAAACCGATTTTATCTTTAGAATCCATTATTCTGAAATCCTTGTGATTGAAAATGTTGGATTAATAAATATTTTTTGTCGTTAGCGGTGTTGTAAAAATGTCAATCGGTATTAGGGCGAATAAGGGCGCGAAACATCTACTCGATGATCCGTGATAGGGTTTAAACATTCGTTTAATTAAAAAGGCCGGGATTTAATTGGAAAAGTATACATTTACATACTCTTTTGTTTGTTCCCGTTGTGATTTATATTCGGTGACGTGAGGTGAGCTCAGTGGGTAGGAACGAGGATGGCGCGACTTTTTTGCTCCATTACCCGGAATTTTATTTTGACACGTTGGTTTTTTGTTACGCAAAGATAATAGAATGTGTTATTGGAATATTTTGAATAAACAAACGGGTTTACCGTAATATCGGTGTTGTTATGGTGCCGTTTTTGACACCTATTCGCAGAGTTCTACAGCTAAATGTACCCATGTATTTATTGACTTTACCTGTGAGATGTAGAAAATTAACCCAAGGACCCTTATTTTCTTCTCCCGGTATAAAAAGTATCCTATGTGTTATTCTAGGGCATAGTCTATCCATGCGCCGTGAAAATTCCTCAAACCGTTTGTATGTGAAGCAATAACAAACATACACATTAGCCATTATAATATGAGTGTGATTACAGGGGGCCTCTAATTGATTATTACGTAATATCAGTAGTTTCCACGTTATAGCTTGATATACAAGCTATAACGTGGAAGCTACTGATATATAGTATACTCTGAACAGTTGTTTTAATTTCTATTCCCTCATTGCAATTTAAATCCTTCTCGAGGCTCCCTTTTTGATACGGATTAATCTTTAGAAAAAATACAAAAGAAACAATACTCTTTGAAGATTATAATATTATAACTACGTATTTAAAAGACGTGCCGCTTTTAAATTAATTCCTTAGTACACGTAATCTCCTATTTCGCGTTATTAATTTCGGCCTCCCTCGGCCCTTTCTATGAAGGTTTCACCGCCCTTATCCTTAGCAATAAAGTCAAAAATCTATTGATATCAGTTTCTGTCACCGACACTCCTGGCCGATCATAACATCCCATATTTTATCTCTAAGTTCGATTCTCTCCCGTGTTCTATTTTCTTTGTCAAAATTTTCTGCGATCGTGTTTGCTAGATATGTTTCATGTTACACCTCAGTGCACTGTTACCCTATGATTCGGAAAATATTTTGCATATCTGCAAGCTATTTGTGTGTGACGTGGTAAACTGAAACGGTTTGAACATAAAACTTTAATAATTGTATTCTGTGCATTGCTAACATTGTATTCTGTGATGTGCTTTTCAAAAATATCCTTTTCTTCTTCAAGAAACTAATACCGTTTATAGATGCTAGAAAATAATAACACTGTATAATAATATGATCCATCGAGTTGAACTATCCTATTGGATAACATCTTCGTCAAATCGAAGTTTCATAGCTTCAGCAAACATTTTTTGTGTACCTATCGTTACAGTACGTTCGACGGTTCTTGGCGCGCCTGAAGTTAGGCTCTGCGAACTTTAGCGCTTGTGCACTCGTAAAAAAATAAATGGTTTGAAAAAATAAATGCCAATAGCAGTTGTTATTGCTGTGAACAACTGTTATTGGCATTTATTTTTATAAATCATTTGACGCGCTTATTTTGAGCGCAAAAGTTCGCAGAGCCTAACTTCAGGCGCGCCAAGAACCGTCGAACGTACTGTAAATATCTAAATATTTTATGCCCACTAGCTTCTGGCCGCGACTTCGACTGCGTGAAAGAAAGAAGTTATCCCAAGAAAACATACTCCCGGAATAAAAATGTGTTAATATAACATATAATAATATAATATTCCACGACTATCGCACAATGCCGTCTAGTCTCAAGCTAAGCAGAGCTTGTGTTATGAGTACTGGACAACTGATAATCATACTTATATATTTCTAAATAAATAGATGAATTACACCCGAACACAGAACAAATGAGCGTGTTCATCACATAAACATTTGTTCAGGGTGGGATTCGAATCCATGACCATAGCAGTCAGAGCCACTAACCACTAGACCAACAGACCAGTCTAAAGTCATCAGTGTTGTTCCAGGACATGGACTACCCTTGTGTAAATTTTATCGAATACCGTTCAGTCGTTTGAGCGCAAAGTAGTACAAATACACATACTTACATCAAAACTTTTGCCATTGTAATATTAGTATGATTATTTTTTATTGAATACAAGCCATAATACTAAGTAGCAGTGGGTCGCTGAGATGCTACTCGTAGCTAGCCCTTTTTTACTAACCTACAATGAAAAAAATAGTCCTATCTCTCACGCTGTCACCATCTTACAATTCCTTCTTGAAAAACTAACCGTGTGCCACTCCGGTAATAAACAGTGAACAGCTGACACGATTTTAGGTCAACATGACAGACACACTCCTCTATACATATAAATAATCAAGTTACGTTCGTATATTACAGTGGCCTACTGGAGTTGAAGTAGATACTCCAGGAGCTTTAGTCGCGAAAGGCTTAGTGCTTGATTACAGAGACGCGGCGCGTTGCGCGTTGAGCGGTCTTTCGTACATTGCCAATTATGTTTGTGTTTGCGCGAGCGATGACGCGGCCCGCTGCTACAATGTACGACGAACGCCTAATGCAACGTGCAACGCTCCGCGTCTCCGTAAACATGGCCTTATTGAAAAAATTACCGTACCGTACTTACGTTACATAGTATGGACGATATTTGTACCAGACTATTGGGAGACTGACGGTTGGTTTGGTATTTCTGTAGGTAGGTTACTACTTGGGATGCAGGTTTATGGGTCTTAGAACGCAAAAGTTTACGTGGTAAATCGTTTAACTTACTTCTCCCGCTCTGAGTGGAGCTAAAGGCAGACCTTTATTGACTAAGGACGCCTTCAAATTATCCGCACAGTACTGCGCGACGGCAGCGCTGCTGCCATTTACTACAGCTGCGTTTTTTTTTTATTTATATGAAATAACAAAGCAGCGCTGCAGCCGTGCGTCGCGCGTTACTTTGCGGCTCATTTGAAGACGCCCTATGAGCCACAAAGTTCCTTCAGTTACCCTTTGCGATGGCCCCGCCCCGGTATCTCCTTCGAATAATTCACAGCCTTGGCAGGCATCTGCCTTAACTGGCTTCGTCAGTCTTACTGAAAGAACTTTTAGGCGCGCGTGGATCACTTAACGCACCGCGAGCTAACCGTTGCTCGTTGTCCGCAAACAAGCGCCTACGGCAGCCGTGAATCTCCTTGCGACTCCCGATGCCCGGGGCGTATCCAATATTCAATATGCGACAGCGGCTAGTGTCATAAAATTGAAAAATATACCTGGACCAGGTTGAATGAATAGCTGTGATCTTCTCTTCTCAGAGAAAAAACACCAATGTTCCATTTATCAAATTCAGACTGGTTGTTATCTACCTGAATTAGGCAATAATATTGATGCTCTAGTTAAGCTACTATTACCACAAAACAGATACCATATACCTACACAATTCAAAACAACGCTTTACTTACCACAAAGATCACCACAAGTCACCTTTAATTATATTCTGTAGTAAACAGTTTGTAATTATGCCCTATAGTAATTATACGTATTCTGTACTAGCTGTTACACGTGACTTCGTCCGCATCGAGTTCATAAAATTTCACAAATGGTTGGGATTCATTTCGAGAACAAAACTACATAATTCCTTTACTTTACGAACACATAAAACGGTTCAAAGCACAAATCACCTTCTTATTATTATGTATGATGATGTCTAGATGTACTAACGTCATTTTATCTTAGACCTGGCACCTTCAGAAATACAATAAGATTCCGTTGCTCTGATTGAATGAATACTGCCACAAACAGATTAAGTATAAACACAATCCAAAAACAGCGCTATCCTTACCACAAAGGACACCACAAAAAGTAATTGTTCAAGTGAAAATAAACAAAAACCATTGTACATTACAGCTAAGGATAGATTTAGCTGTAATTATGGGGGAAATAAAAGGAGGGATAAGATAAGGAAAACCCTTGTGGGACATTCCGAAAAACTTGTAATGATGCTCGCTTGTATCGGCTTCACGAAAAAAATGTCGAGGGATGTCCATTAGCGGTGCAAATTGCGATATTTTCGGATACTACAACACGGCCGTTTTAAATATGGAATTCATTTTACATGCTGATAAAATGGGAATGGAAGCAGTAGGAGCATTGGGTTAAATAAATACAACTGAGATCCTGCAAAAGTGTGATTCTGGAAACTTTGAAGTATACTTGCACACTATTTATGTTATCAGTCTAGTAAATAAAATACACCAATTCACTGTTCATTTCCTATAGACACTGAGTTACCAACCCCAAAGACATGAAGCGTTTATTCTACCTTCTTGCATTTGCATTACACATTTTCAAAATCTAAACTTAGGATGAAATAACAGCCCACGTATACGAATAGGTACATCACTACCACTACCCACATCACACCTTTAGCACTTACCACGTGACCCTGAAACCACTATCCACTATGTATGCAAACCGAACGCGGCCTAAAAGTAATAAATAAGACTTCAACCGCGCCGTATTTCAGAAGTCGCTTCCGACTTCCGACGGCGACAAAATATCTGCAAGTCTAATTCCGCAAGTTGCAGCGGAGAGGCCATGCATTACAAATGCAGGAGTGAGTACAAGTCGCAGACGCATGCCATTATCGCCCGTCTGGCTTATACCGCCCGGACTAAAATTTTGCCTTTGTGCATAAACAGGGACAGTAATAACATGATTGGGACAGCATATGTTTGCACTTTTGTTGTATGTGGTTCGTTGTTCATGAGTTTCGAAAAGGGACTTGATGAATGTGGAAATTATCATTGTATCGAGTACTAGTATAGTACTCTTTTTTGCGAAGTGAGATAATTTATTTGCCTCTAGCGACCCGTCCCAGCTTCCCATAGATGTAATGGTGATATTAAATATATCATGCATGTATTATTACATACAGATAACATATAAATCTTCCTCTTGAATAAACCGCATCAAAATCCATTACGGAGTTTTAAAGACCTAAGCATACATCGGGACAGACAGCGGGAAGCGACTTTGTTTTATACTACCTATGTAGTGATTTTTCATAGGTTGAATTTACTGCTTGATATGAAACCTTTATCTATGAGCCTATCTTTGAAATCGCATAAACAAAATCAGCTTTGAGTCAGCTGATTTCAACATCATCATCATTTCAGCCGACAGACGTCCAATGTTAGACATAGGCCTCCCCAAGTGTCGCCACAACGACCGGTCGTCTGCGTCTCGTATCCATCGAATTCCCGCGACCCTCACCAGGCTTACGGCTCAGCTGATTTATTTTGTCCTTTTTCAGAGTTTAGAATTTGACATATTCACGTAAACCTACTGCAACTAATTCGTTTATTCTTTATCATCATCTTCTTTTCAACCGAAAGATATCCACTGTTGGACGTAGGCCATCCTCAAGTGTCACCATACCGACCGGTCCAGTACTTCTCGCTTCCATAGGATTTCCGCAACCCTCACCAGGTCTTCGGTATACTTTGTGGGAGTCTCTCCAACACTGCGTCTTCCGTATATGGTCCAAAACATTTCGGTCCTTTTGACCATCTGTTTTGCGAGCAACGTGCCCTACTTATTATTTTATTATTATTATTATAATGCCAAAACTTGACATCGATGCCCATAAATTGAACAACACAAACAGACATTATGACCTTTTTACTACACAAGACAATATTAAGTTTTCAGTCAGCTACTAAAACTGCTGAACACAACAAAAGCATTATTAATGTTTACGTTACTATTAATCTTAATCTCATAAGTACATAGTTAAGGGGATCATAAAAACTGGTATAAAGCACTTTTCTTATACCCAGACTGATCCATAATAAAGTCTAGACATTTACAAAGTATTGTCCAATTAAACGCAAAGTTAGATCCTCTACAAGGTTACGCAAGAACATGTATCTTTAAGCTCTTTAAGGACGATCACTAGCGGCCGTCTAATATTTCGGCAAAAAAAAAAAGTACGGCCTATCTAGAAATTATAATAAATATATCGTAACTATTTTTGTTTAAGCCCATTTATAGAATCACTACAGCGTTATCACGGTGCTATTACTTTGATAAATATTACAAATAGTCTTCATAATCGAATTTTGCGCATGGTGGCCAATCTGAACGGAGATCAGCCAGGTTCACAAGAGATATTACTAGCTCAAGCGTATGTGCAAACACAAGTGCACACACGGTGTTGACTGGGTGGAAGATCAGGCGTAAGACCAAAGGCTTGCTTGCTTTCCGAAGCACAGAAAACTATAATTTGTAATGGAAAAACCCAATAGCACTTATTGCTCAAGTGTGAGACTTTTACTGACTAATACTCACAGTGTCTTCAGTTACCCTTTGCGAGAGCCACGGCAACTCTTCCGAACAATCCCGCAGCCCTGGCAGGCATCTTCCCTAAAGTGTCTCGTTAATCTTGCTGACATTGCTGACATCGGGCCTGGTCCGTATGGGACGGTTAACTAACTAATGTATATATTATATATTTATATTATATACATGAACTGATATATATATATATATTTTAAGCTTATGTATTATCTTTTGTAAAGGTATATTTTATCCATTTTTCGTATTTTTAGTTTTATGTTAGTTATATTTGCTAGTAGTACACCGCAGACTACCCCTCTTTTTAAAGTTCTTATAATCCATCCTAAGGTTGTCTGGTAGAAATCGCTGTCAGCGATAAGACCGCCTTTGTACCCATAGATTTAAGTTCCTGTAAATTGTTACTACATATTTTGGTGTACAATAAAGCTTATTCTATTCTATTCTATTCTAATGTTCGCCGTCCACAAGCCCCTGAATCCAGACGCTCGAAGTGTCTCCAGGAAGTGAGGCTTGTCTCCGCCTCACAAAGGAGGTTCACGCCATGTAATTAATAGACAATGATTAGTATGCAATATGACTGATCTTACTACAAAGTAAAAGACACAATCGGTGGAAAATAAACCCAAAAAACAATGGGCGTGAAAGTTCGTGGGTCTGCCTTAAAAAAACTTCATATTGTTTAGTATTAAAATAATTGACGGGCCTATTATGTTTCGTTTACAAAATATTCTTTTATAATAACCCAATTATAATACTATTGCGAAGTTTGAACCTGATTAGTTTAAGAAACATTGTAAATGGTTTTATTACAAATTTAAATCACACGTAATTGAGGACATATAAAAGGCAATCGTTCTTTAACATAATGGGTAAATTATTCATTTATTGCGGCAATCATACCAAAAAATTGAATACTGTGTACAGTTATAAATTGGACGTCATATTTATGTACAGTATGTAGCCTTAACTGTGCTTATTGTCTAACTCCCGTATTTATAAAGAAGTAATTACTTTTTGCTAAGTAATTTCTCATTAAGTCATTGCTTTAGGTTAGAAATCTTCATAAAAAATTAGGAAACAAATTGTTACTTAAGTAGTTACTTTTACTCAAGTAATTAGTTTTACTTGTTTATGAATACGGGTGTTAGTCTGTAGTCTGTCACTGTACTTATTAAAATAAAATAAAATAATTCATAGTCATCAACATGAACTTATGTTTTATAGGTTTCATAAAAGAATTAGATTGTCTAGCTTTGGTAGATCACCCTAATCGAAGACGAGCAAAAGACATAATCATTGTCAATCCATCAACACAACACTTGATGATCCATACTATTCTTACATACATAAGGATTGTCTATTAATCACATAACGCTAGAAAGCGGGGTTAGGGAAAAATCTCGAAATATCAAAAGTGGGTGTGAGGGTTGTGAGATATCAGATCTATTCATTTTTTCGTTGAGTGTGCGATTTCTAGACCGAAAATTGGGGCGTGACCTTTACTGGCCAATTCTAGGGCATAATTTCCCTGCTAAAAATAATATTAAAGTAATGTGTATCAAAAAATACTCGTGATTTTATATACTCGTACGTCAGGGAGGTTAATCTAAAATCTCACTAAGTATTACCAAAGGAGAGAAGGGTTAAAAGATGCACGTGGTTGGTGACAAGCAGCAAGACGCATGAAAATACACAGCATCCTGCTTTCTGCTGTAACACTGAAATAAGGTATACTACGCGGCAAATAAGTTGAACTAAAATGGCCGTCGTTGATATGGTTAAGCGAAGCCCCCCGCTGTGCCGCACATCGATTGAGACCCGACAATCTGTTGCTGCGCAGTGAAGGTCGATCGCCATTTTGGTTCAACTATGCTGCATATTGTACCACGTCTATCTATCGCCTCGAACTTCACCGAGAACCCATAATAATTTTCCCCAAATATTTCCTCTTCTAAACTTCACGAACAGTTACAAAACCGCCCGCAGCGCACTTTGTCCGGACGCTGGCCACAAGTCGGACAAGGCACAAGCCTGGACAAGGCACGACCCGGACAAGGCGCTAGACACTAGGCACTACGAGGCACTAGGAAATACGTGCATGCCTCGAGCGCTCTAACGCTTTGAGTGAAAACTCGTGTATGGCAAACTACTGTGTTGCATAAATATGCCAACTGTGATATAAAGTGGGTGGATATTGGATAGTATGCTACGAAGTGTTTTTGTTGGTAAAGAAATAACATCTACTGCTGACTATACAGGTACATATTGTAAAAACAAATTCCCTCACTATTTCTGTCTGTCTATATTCGTCTGTGAGAACCTGTAACTGACTCGAAGTGACATAAAATTGTTATCCATTTGTTATAGCTCTCTCGGTTCTACTCAAAACTCAAAAACTACTGATCGGATTTTGCATGACGTTTCTACCAATAGACCTGACAGAATGGAGTCGTCGATCCAATAAAAACGGTTAACACATGCCTATTATAATCGACCAGTGCGCAGCTGGGCCGTATCCCTAATCAATATTCTAGAAAAAGAGAATTGATCAGTTTCTGAATATTACTTATTTTTTGGTTATTGTTATTAGGCTCGAGTTTGAGCACTGTCTCACTTGATGGTAAGCGACTATGTGGTCGACTTTGGAGCACATTTGCCTAGAAGTAACCCATACACTCTTAAGTTAAAGACCCCCAAGTCGTAGCTATTAGGAAACGCAGAATTCCACGCCTTATTGAGAGTTCGATGTCTACCATGTACCGGTGAAACATCACTATACATCTAGCTCGCCGCCGGGATTCCGATCCCGATTTCCGGCCACCGTAGGCGCGGGCTTGCGGACGGCGTGCAATGGGTAGCACGCTGTCCGATCGCCCGGTAACCGGCCGGACCGAGCCCAAGTCGTCGACGGCGCGTTCTGTTCCCGCGCGCCTCAAGGAGCTGTCAGCAAACCGAAGAGGCCCAGCCTGCTAACTGCAGGCAGGCAGGGTTGAAGCCTGCTGGGGTCAAGGGCCGTTTTCTGAGAGGAAGGCTCAGCCCCGGCACTATAGGCAACGAAGGAACGGGGTAGGTTTTTAGTCAGTAAAAGTCTGACACTACTTCCCGCTCCGCCCAAGGGCGGGAAAAAAAACTATACATCTAGCTTCAAATATAAAATCGATAATTTAGACCAAAAATAATATGGCTTTACAGTTTGTGGTTTCACATTCACCAATTAAAATCAGGTATACTAAACCTGACATCACAAGGATTCCTTTAAAACATAAATTCTATTAATAATAAAACATCGGCATAACGAACCGCAGACAGAAAATAAACAATGGAACCCAAAATAATAATTGTTAAACTTCCCCGTCTAACTATGTAAATCAATTAGTCGGTCGGGAGGTCTTCAAAATAATTGGATCAAATGAAAAGCTCTCATTTCAATAAACAATCCATAGACGTCACGACTTAGGGCTGTCACTTATTTATCAGGATTTGATCAGAATTCCGACTGAACTCTGAAGTTCCTGAACGATTGTTTTCAGTTATAGGCAGCGTTTAAGCAAAGGATTACTTTGAACTCGCCCTAGTTTCGAGGTTTGGATTTTTAAATCATGTTGAGTGCAATTCTCAAGATCGATAAAGTCTTTTTTCTTTTAGCTCTGATTAGTGTTGTCTACTCAAGGTTCTTGCAGGCTTGAAAGATTGATTTGCGTCTCGTAACTCGTAACTAATATTTTGTTTCCCCAGTACCAGTATCAAACCCGTAACGTTACTTATAACGATAGTCTTAAATAAAACCTTGGAAACCTAAAACTCAATCACATACAAATCTCAATCTGAATGTCTTTTACAGCTGTCACACAAGTCGTCTAATTCCAAGCTAAGCAGAACTTGTGTTATGAGTACTAGACAACTGATAATACATACATAATATAGATAAATTACACCGAGACACGGAACAAATGATCGTACGTAACACAAAAACATTTGTCCTGGGTGGGAATAGCAGTCAGGGCCACTAACCACTAGACCAACAGAGAATTAACTGCGAGACGCAAGAATCTTGCAAAGAGTAAGACCAAAGTGCGCAGATTTCAAGAACGCAAGAGCGTAGACAACACTGGGTCTGATAATTATTGACTTAATAGACTCACCTCCTAAAAGTATGTTACAGCGAATCCTTTAAAAAAGATTCCGTAATTAAAAGCGGCAACAAGCAAACGAAAATATTCTCAGTAAAAAACTTAGAGCCAATCAGTCCTGCAATGCGAAGGGCAAGTGAAAGAACACGGGTGCGTTTTAGTCAACAATTCTCTCAGTTGCTCCACCCAGAGCGAGAGAAGGTATCCCCATCCGAAAAAGTAAATACGCAAGGTAAATTCTTCACAAACTGTTATCGAATCTGTGATAGCCCTGCTTGTTCTGATGTGAATAGATTTTGAAATTCAATTGATAGGACCAATATTATAGAAATATGAAAGAAATCAATACCTCTTAATTAGAACAAGAATTATTCTGTAAAGCAATAGTTGGAAAAGGTAAATTAATTTTCTTTTGACGTAGCTACAAAAAAAAATCATTTAGAATAAGGCTATCATCAATATTATTTTAATAGGATAATGAAGTTTTAAGCTCACAAGGTTACATGCAGTAGCGTAGCTAGTACAACAGGGGCCCCGTATCAGAAAAAAAAATGCTGTTTTTTTTTACAATTGTTATGGATAACATGTTGCGAATTTTTGCTTACGACTGGGCCTCTGTAGCGCGGGGGCCCCGCATCATTGATATGGCAGTTACGGCGGTAGCTACGCCCCTGGTTACACCTCATACCTTCAAGAAATTAATTTTCTCGATTTCCATTAAGCAAAATCTCATAACAATCCCTTTCTTGGCACTAACAAAAAGTACCTATATACAAATATCGGATATTCATCATCACAAGGAGGATCCCATAGCCCTCTCCTCCTCTATAGCATGGGAACCCACAGCTGTGTACATTAAAATATCTTCGGCTAAAAACGTTTCTTTTGTACGCCTATGTCTAACCTGCGGCGTTGGTTGCTTTATTTCTGTGATAGTTTAAGTGCACTGTCATCGTGAGAATGTATGTGGGATTGTGGAATATGAATTGTTAGAATTCTTGTTTTTGTATGGGAAAAAATAAGAGGTTATTTTTGACAATGCTCAATAAGCTCACTTCATAATGCTGCACTTTTTCGTGTTTCTTGACGCCTATATTACTAAAACTCATTGCAGAGCTTTAGGGTGTTTTTATTATCGTGCGGATTTCATTACACATTCGTAATTGCACCGCATGCGGGGCTGCTGCCCGGGATTACCCGCCGCGTCCTGCATACTTACTACTTGTATGAAAAGGACATTTGCGGGGGTTACGCGTGCGGAGCAATCCCGCATGCGATAAAAACACCCGTAAAAATTTTTGAAAAAGTTATCATGACCCTGGAACGCAAAGGGTACCTGAAGGAATACAAGTAGGTTTTAGTCAGTAAAAATCTGAACCCTGATTGAGGCATTTGAAGTTGAGAATTTCTCAAAATCTACATTAGCCTTAAAACTTGTTTAAAATTCAGGTGGTTTTAAGTAAGGCTTAAGACGTGCTTAACTCAAAGTACTCAATTCAGAAACCTGCCCTTGCACTGCCTCTCACTCCACCCAGAGCGAGAGAACCTAGTTTAGAACCCCAACAAAAAACAACCCTTTTTCATTATTATACAAATAAATTGCCTTACCTAACCTATTCTTTTACAATACTCAAAAAGCAATATTGAAGTTCAGTTTCTGCGAACCAGTTACAAAGACAATGCCCTACCCAACGAAGATTGATTCCGGTGAGGTCGTCCATCACGTGATAGTGCCAACAAACACAGTCACTGTACAATCAACCGCCTTTCATTAGTAAACAAAAACTTGTCAGCAAACACGATATTAATGACCTGAAGGGAATTAAAGAAAGATTTGAATTCGAAATTAAATTTTTGGAGGATGACTGACGAAATGTTTGTTGTTATGAGATAATTTCACGTACCTTATCAAGGAATTGACTAGAACATGACCATATGAACCTCCATCGTCCACCACATCATCATTTAGGGCCGAAACATATAACCGCGTTGCGGTGCCATGCCGCTAAAACGGGCAGTGCCGCCCGCAGCTACGTAGAATTTTGCGATGTGCACCGCGTCGCGCGGCGCGAAAAAAATCTGCCAAGTTCAGTACATTTATGTTCGCCTAACTGGTCAAAATGTACTGACATTGGCAGATATTTTTTGCGATTTCAGGTTTGGTCCCATAGTGACAGTTGTTTGTTATCATGACCACAATCATGTGTTTAAGTATCGTTCACTAATTACCAGTCACCCTATATAATTCATTAATACTATAGTACAGAAAAGCCGAGAATTTCAAAGATTTCTAACACTCGTGCGAAGCTGGAGCGGTTCGCTAGTCATTTATTGTTGACATAACCTATAATGTACAAACTTCCAGTCTGGGCTAGATCAGGTAAAAAACAGACATACTTTATCAATATATGCATCTATATTAACTGTGTCTTGAATAAAATATGCTCTTCCAATGACATACCCAAAAGGATACATGGTAACATACGACCAAATTACACTGACCTCGATACACTAACAACTTAAGTGCCAACTGAGGTCGGATAAAACTGGGCTGTACATAATGTCAGTTATGGCTAAAGTTAAAATAACATAAAAAATATTATGGAGGTCACACATGCCGCCCTTCAGACGTCCATAATATCGTGCGGTCAGAGGCATAAAT
This sequence comes from Leucania comma, assembly GCA_958295575.1. NCBI lineage: Eukaryota > Metazoa > Arthropoda > Insecta > Lepidoptera > Noctuidae > Leucania > Leucania comma. The sequence continues at coordinate 9,209,933 of OY282480.1, read as the reverse complement.
TCTCTTATGTAAACCGTGGCCTATTTAATATTAAGATGGTCTTATACTATAACTCTTGCTGCTATTGTGGAATAAAAACAACCATTAAAAAATCGCCCGATATTTTTATTAGTATACTAAGTCCAACACTGCGTTTTCCAGTGCAAGTCGCTACTCTAGAATTTTTCGGCATCATCGACCATCCGTTCTACGAGCAATGTGCCCTGCCCACTGCCACTTTAGTTTGGCGATTCTTCGGGCTATGTCGGTGATCTTGGTTCTCTTGCGGATATCCTCATTCCTGATGCGATTACGCAAGGAAACTCCAAGCATAGCACTTTCCATTGCCCTTTGGGTATTGAGGCCCATTGTAAGCGAACATGTTTCCTTATCCTCATTCCTGATGCGATTACGCAAGGAAACTCCAAGCATAGCCCTTTCCATTGCCCTTTGGGTATTGAGGCCCATTGTAAGCGAACATGTTTCAGTGCCATATGTCATCACTGCGCACCGGAAAACGCAGTATTGGAAAGCCTCCCACAAGGTGGACCGATGACCTGGTGAAATTTGCGGTGGGAATGCGGTGGATGCGAGACGCATAGGACCGTTCATCCTCTCGAAATATATAACGGATACACGTACAATCAATACCAATATTATCGTAACTCTGTCTGTTCCGCTTTCACAATTAAACTAATGAACCGATTTTGATAAAATTTTGGCACGGAGTAAGTTTGAACCTCAAAAAAGGACATAGGCTACTTATTATTTTTTAAAAGGACATATGCTTTGACAGTTCAACTTCGCATTCGCTATAAACGACATTCAGGCAATCGAATTCGAGGGCAAAAGCTCATTCTTCTATAATACCACTATGGTAGTTCCATAGATATCAGAAAGGAGTTTTTCTTTTATATCTCTATGGTGGTTTAAATACGTGTTCTATTTTCAAATATTTCGTCTAGAATCTTCTTCTTAGTGCCATCACAAAGTAGCGAGCTTCGAATTAAGCATAATTTTCATCTCGCATCGCACAAACTTCTCTTGAGAAAGAAATAAGTTTCGCACTCAGAAATTAGATTTAAGAAACTAATTTAGCCACAAATAGAATTACTGTATAGCTACTTAGAGAAAATTCTAATATATTAACTTGTACTCGTAGTGTAACTGATTGAAAATTTAATGAAATCTGAAATAGACAAGAATTAAAGTAAAAATTTCTGGTGGCCTACTATAATGTTTTTTTATTAGTTTATATCTCCTCCTATACTTATGTGTAGGAGTAGACGTCAACTCAACGCTCAATCACGTGGTCAGAACAAAGGAATTGGGGGTGTGGCCAACTCCAAGCGTTCACGCTTAACGAAACTATCGTAACCTGGCTTCGGGGCAGAACAGTGCTGCAGTTCCCATATTATTAACCTACAATTAGAATACCATTTTTTAAAAGACACTCCAGCCTAGGTGCATTTAAGTAAAATATCAGAGCTCGAAATAAGATTGAATCTTAATTTTCAAATTGACGTGTACATTTGTGTTTTTTTTTATTATTATTTCATGTTTGTAACCGTTGTGCTGTGTCTGTCTCGAATAAAAGTTTTTCTATTCTATTCTATTCTATTCTAATCTAATCTAATCAGCAGGGCCGAAGCCTACTAGGGCCATAGGTTCGCTTCCTGCCATAGCTTCGTCTTTGAAAGCAATTCAAAGAAGGAAAATAGTAGTGGATTTCAGTCAGTAAAATTCTGACATGCCTCCCACTCCGCCTTAAAGCGGGAGAAATTTCCAACCTAAAAAAAAATATTCCAGTTCAAATAAAATTTTCTCCCAAAAGCAAAACCTGGTTACCTCTAAATTCAAAACAAAACTACAAAAAACCGACCAATGTCGAGATCAGACACGCAGATATGCCGCCTTTCAATCAACCCTCGAACGCAAACCTAACATTAAAAACACTACCTAGAATTTTGAGCAAATTTCACCTAGTCCTGTCTTTCTGACACCCCCATTGATCGTTGAAATAAAAAGGCAGTGTTCACAAGGGGCGGAGAGACGCATTAGGCTGCGTTCAGACAGCAGACTGCGTCGCCCGCGGGTGCTGCCGTAATCAACGGAGCTTTGTACCAAGAGATGGGAATTACAGATACGCAACGGCCCTAGGCGGTGCGGGCCCGTTGTGATTGCGGCGCGCGGCGAGCGAGTCGCGGTCTTATATTTATGCTCTGATGGTGCAAGCGAACAAAACTGTATTGGAGATAGGAAAGCGGGTACGATGTAATTGGTAGTTGCTGTCACGTTTTGTGTTTTTATCTGAGGAAGTTACGTTGGTGACAAAAGGGACCACGAGCACCATGCTCAGCGTTGCACCACCGATACATGGTAGACATCTCACCCATACGTAACTCCACCGTAGGCGCGGGCTCGCGGACGGTGGGCAATGGGTAGCTCGCTGTCCGTCCGTCCGGTAACAGACCGGTCCGAGCTCAGGTCGTCTACGGCGCGCACCGTTCCCGCGCGCCTCAAGGAGTTGTCAGCAAACTGTAGGGGTCCAGCAGGGCCGAAGCCTACTGGGGCCCAAAGGTTATGTGAGACTGTCACCACGGGCCCCAGGATAAAGGCAAGGAATGGAAAGGTAGGTTTTTAGTCAGTAAAAGTCTGACACTGTTTCCCGCCCCACCCAAGGGCGGGATTCGTCATTGGATGATTTTACCTACGTTAAAAAAAAACCCATACGTAACTACTAAGCGTTTTGGGAATACATTTATTGCGCGTACAGCTAAGGAGTGGAATTCCCTGCCGAAGTTTGTATTTCCTGATAGCTACAACTTAAGGGGTTTTAAGTCAAGAGTGAATAGGTTATCCATTAAAAACAAAAACTAATCAGTTTTTCATCGTCTCAAAATTCCAAAAAAAATAAGACAAAAGGTCTCAATTTCAAACGTTGCATCGCAAATCCAAAAGTATGAACATTATAACACTATGATAAGAAATTGGGCCATCAATATTCAAAAGAAAAAATCTCATAAGTATCCCAGTCAAGTAACTCTCCAATGCAAACGAGGCACCCCACATGTGTTTGAACACATTTTGTTCACACGCCTTTGCCGCCCACGTCAACGGAGAGGCTTTTGTTCTTTCCATTAGCCCCGAACGCTAACTGTGTCTGAACACACCCTTGTCGAAAACTTGCCTGATGGACATTTGGTAAGAAATCACTATCGAAGTTGAAGACGGACAATATTATAATGGTTATACGTGTGTATATCGAAAGTCTATATAAAGGGTCGTTTTTCGTCGAAAAAGATATTTGGACTTTTTCTTCTGTGACCTTATTGGTTACTTTTGGTATGCTTATCTGTGTCAAATAGTAACCTTCTGGTATATATTGTTTTTACACAGGCTTCTTTTTTCATTATCCATTGACCGCTCTAGAGTGGAGTGTGAAGGCATATCAGATCACTCCTGTGTCCTTCAGTTGCCCTTTGCGTTCCAGGATCAAAGATTTCTTTTCAGAATTTCCCCACAGTTTAGGCGGATATCAGCCCTGCTGGGCTCTCTCGGTTTTACTGACATTTCTTTGAGGCGCTTAGGACACTACGCGCCTTCAACGACGACTCGATCCGATGTTTGCCGGACGGTCGGACGGCGAGCTAGCCATTGCTCGCCGTCCGCAAGCCCACGTCTACCGAGGCTGGTAGTCAGGTTCGGGGACTCAGCGGCAGTGGCGTGAGGAAGTCCGTTCAGTCACGAGTGCGGCAGCCTTTATACACACGTGTGAGGAATGAATGTCGTATTTTAACGAATGTCTGCATACTCATCACAGGCGGAATCTGTTTAAGGCACTTCTAATATTCCAACACTGTTTATTTTTTTTTAAGAATTTTACAAACGTCATTATAAAATCATGGCCCACACTAGGAATTATTACTGTATCGAAAGAGCATTATCAAACATCTAAACTCACACACACAAACACCTAGACTTGGAGCAACTAGCTGTAGGCCATATAAATATGACAGATAAGTAGATCAATATATTTGATAAATTATATTTAAGAACGAAACGAAAATTGGCTTTCAATTCGTACACCACAAAATACGATTACATTCCGCGAAAATACTTTACCACGACGAAAAAATTGTTCGTATATGTAGCTCTTGGAGTATGTTTGTCATCCGCTTACTTACACAAAAAGTTAAGTACACGAAATAATCCACACGTATATATATCCACCTGCCTTTGCCATTTTCTTTCTAAATCAATACAAACCTTATTCATAAAACAAACAAAAATATAGAAATTAATAAAAAATAAAAAATTTGACACAAAACACACGAAAATAGTTAGGTAAACACGAAACCAAAAAAAAAGAAGCAATAATAAAATTGTGTGCGTCACGGCTACGCCACACCAAAATACTAACATAACTTTTTACAAACTCAAATCAATGTCTCACACAAGATCTATACTCCATTCGCGTTAAGATTAGACATTAAAACACACCTTCTTTACCGTCGGTTCAACCGATTTTGAATTCTATTCCGTAGGCATAAGGATGGCATAAAAAGCAATAAAATGGTGACAATACTATTTACTGCAGCCACCATTTACCTTATCACTAACGTAATAAAAGCCAAAATCGGTTAAACGGACAGTAAAAAAGATTCGTTTAAATCTACGAATGGAATATACAGTCAAATATCTCTGACAAGACCTCACCTGCCCAGAAAACTAATAGCTAGTCACAGAACACATCGCCTGCACATTCAATACACGTCGCCCCGTCTCATAAGTCAAACGACAATTTCAGTTATTTATAGGATACATTGACGCTTATTGGTATTGTCAAGTAAGAGGCATGTTTACGGAGCCGGTGATGGATGGCGCAGCATCACAGCCAAATCAATCTTCGTTCGCTCGGAACGTTATCAAACAGTTAAGTCGAAAGCCATACAATGTTTGGAGAGGACATTAAAAGTTATTTTGTAATGTTGTCGCTGTAACGTTTAAAGTAAAACTTGTTTTTAGTTGGACGGAGAATATAAAAGAGACGGGGTTTTTATAGGAAACTATTTTTACCTCGTATAGAATGGCGGACTTTTTTTATGTAGAACAAAAAAATATGACAACCATATAGTTATATGAGAAGCTTTCTGTATTCTTACTGAGACACAAACGGATAGATAAAAAAATTATTTTACTTAACTATAACTCAATTTTTTAGAGCATTGCGGATATACGAAAATATGTGTTTGTTATAACTGGACTTTTATACACTGTTAAATTTTGATCGTTTTAATGCCGTGGAGGTACATGAAACACTATCGATTTTTAAAGATCAAATTAACAAATACGGTACTTTTTTAAACTCGAATTAATTTACGCATGTACGAAATGAATTTCTGTAAGTCAACGTCAGCTAGACGAGTTCAATGACCTGTAGGTAGTTAGTACGAAATAACTAACAACTACCTATAAGGTAATTGAGTCGTTAACTTGAAGAAATTAATTTCGTACATGCGCATATTAATTTGAATTTTAGAAAAAAGTACTTTATTTTTTTATTTTATTTTTAACAAATCGATAGTGTTTTAAGTACCGGATCAACCCTCCACGGGATTAAAACAATCAAAATTTAACGGTGTATGTAAGGCTAGGTAAAGCTCATTTCAGCTAATAATTATTCCTATTATAAGCTTTATTATACTAGCCTTTTTTCGCGACTTTGTTTGTGGGGATCCCAAATATATATACACCTCCTTATGGGATGAGAAAGAGATCCAAACCTACTTACGCACGGGCGAAACCGAGGGCAGAAGTAAGTTTTAAATATTAGTAAAACTTATGCAATGCCACGTCGTAGTACAAAGCTTTTTAAGATTATTAAAAAAAAATAAAGAAATCTTTGCTCCACACTAATAACGACTCCTGTATAACTCACGTACACAAGACACCTAGACGCGGAACACTTATCTAGATCATACAAATATTTGTTTAGCGCGGGGATCGAACCTGCGATACGCAACGAAGCAGCCAATTGCCAACCACCACGCCTACCAGGCCGTCAAAAAACTATTTCAACATTATAAACCAAAATAGTACCCCTTCTAACCACTACCCAAATCACATGCACACTCACTGACATTGAAGCCAACAACTCAACAAGCGCCCATACAGATACCAATCTATGGAGTATCCATACCCCTGTAACGGCCCGAAGCCAAACTAAACGCCCCTAAAAAGTTATTTCATCGCCCATTGTACCAGTATAACTAGACATAAAAGCTGAAACCACGAAAAAGCCCGAAGTACCGAAATGCCGGCGTAGGGCGGGAATTTTCCACCCGGAAGTTCGCTGGGCGGATTCGAACAGCGGATTTATGGCGCCACATCCGCTTCCGCCCCCCGCGACATACACATTATATCGATTTTCGATTCATTCATATTTTTTGTTAGTGCGACTACTTGACTATGCGATGTTTTTTGGACTGACCATTGTGTCATACGTGGATATTTTAATGTTTACGTAACATAGGCTGCGAAATTGTTGAAGAGTCATGGTAACTCTAACACGCGAAGGGTCACTGAATGAAAATGGCACACCCATTTTCCTTCTTATTTAATAAAACTCTTTTTAGGGTTCTTTACCTCAAAAGGACAAACGGAATCCTTATAGGATCACTTTGTTGTCCGTCTGTCTTTATGAAAGAAAGAAAGAAAAAAAAATATTTTCTGGAAATGACGCAATCAAGACCCTTTATCTCGGTGACGGGTGGAGGTATCGAGTTGAAATTAAAACTATATACTCAAGCCTGCGGTCCCTTGAAGCTGTCATAAACTTAGGATCAACGCACAGGATCAACGGTGCAATTAAGGTCATTATTGAAACGTGAACCATTAACTATGTAGTTCCATACTTAGAATAAAACTGACTAGCTTGTTGGCCTAGTGGTTAATAATTAGAAATCATCAAATAAAATCTTCTGCCATTGGTCCAATAAGAGAAACCGTGAACCGTGCACTAGCTTCTGACGTTTTATAAGTGCCCATGTAGGCCTAGGTGAAATAAATTATTTTGAGTTGAGTTGAGAGAGAATATCAGGCTTTTACTGACAATAACCCAACCTGTACTCTGACTGAGCCCAAGTCGTCGACGGCGCGTACTGTTCCCGCGCGCCTCAAGGAGATGTCCGCAAACCGTAGAGGCCCAGCCTGCTAGCTGCAGGCATGCACGGTCGAAGCCTACTGGGGTCAAAGGTCAACTTTTGAAAGGAAGGCTCGGCCCAGGTATGATAGGCAAAGAAGGAACGGGGTAGGTTATTAGTCAGTAAGAGCCCGACACTATCGCCCGCTCCGCCCAAGGGCGGGATTTGTCATTGGATGATTTTACCTACCATAAAAAAACCTGTACTCCTTTAGTTGCCCTTTGTATCTGAAGTCCTCGGTTACTCCTTCGAACGATCTCACAGCCTTGACAAAAGGTTCCATCTCATTAGCATTTTTCTCATTCACGTGGCCTCTTATCATGGCATGCATACACAAAGAAAACACAACCATAGCTAATGCTATGTTTAGTCAAAGTACATTACGTTAGCCCCCGAACGCCATAACGGGCTGTTTCCCCCATATAACCCCGAAAATCAATACGCACACTTAATTTTGGTTCAGACATTCGTTGCTTATCTTCTTACGTGAATTTTGAAAGTTTTAAAATGGGTTAGAATGGGCATAGAATGAGATAAGTGTAGACTAAAATATAGAATAAATTATTTTTTCTTAAGTCATTCTAGAAGTATTAAGTGATTAGGCAAGTCCACACAGAGCGAGCAGCCTAGCGAGGCATTTGCTGCGTGAAACAGCTCGGTTAGTGTGGACGTGACTCGGCCGTGGCCTAATAAAAAAAGCGCGCTTGCTAACACAGTCAATGTTATTTCTGCAAACAGGAATATTGTGAAGTGGTATGTCTAAATTCGGTATGTACGAGTAAATATTGAATTCATTTCCTGAATATTCAGTTAACATAGATAAACACCTTTTTATTTTAGGTGAGAAATCATCCAATGACTTTTCCCGCTCTAGGGAGGAACGAGAGGGCATGTCAGACATTTACTGACTAAAACTCACCCCCATGTTCCTTTTTTGCCTTCAATCCCGGACCCCGGGGTTCTCTTTCACACAAACTATTACCCCAGTAGGCTCTACTAGGCGCTACGGTAACATAGAAAAACACATGCCAATTCATCAACCATTTCTATGGCCGATCAACCAAACACATCAAGTATTTTATAATATATAATATCCGCCCACGAGTTTACAATTTACTCCATGGCTACCCTTAAAATCCTACAAACACAAAGGCATATTAATTAACAATTGAATAACGCCACAAAAGCCAGCCACTCCTACCAAACGACCACATTAAGAATAATAAATACAGTTTATTCGAGTTTATTCGTAATTATTCGAGTTTATTCGAAACGGATATTAAAATAACTGTCCAAATATCGAGCAAGGGGTTCACTGACAACCCTCTATTTCCCTTGGCAGTGTTTAAGAGTAAATTGTGGCAATATTTTCAATAGTAATCGGTGGTTTGCACCTGAGGTACCTCCTCAGTTTAGAGTCGATTTTATTTTCATATAATTCCGTTCCAGCGAATGAGATACTTTTAAAGTTACTGTGGGGTTATTATGTTTGAAAATTTTATTCGATAACTGCTGTTTATTTTTGTTTAAATAATGTTGTTTTTTTAGAATCTTGTTTTGAGTACTATAACCAACAGACGTCAATCGATAAAATTACTTCTATTACTAAATTTGTGAGTTTGTGTTTGTGTGTTTGTAATTGTGTGGTCTTTCTTAACCCAAAGATTGACTGGTAGAGAATGCCTTGTTGCATTAAGTCCGCCTATGTACCACTATTGTACATGAAGTTTAAATAAATAAATAAATAAACCAACCGTGGTGGCTAGTCCATTTATTTGAAGTCAGTCTTCCTTGTTCCTATTTTCTACTGAACATGTTTTTTTCGTCGTGTGACAATGAATGTCAAAATATTTTTTTTCAATATGGCAAATCATCAAGTAGATAACTCTTCTCGTGAAGTAAGAGGAAGTGTCAGACATTTTTTCTGACCAAAACTTATCTTGTATTCTTTTTGTAGTTCTTTATGCAACTAACCTGCAATCACATAAGAACCAACCCTGTATCGTGCAAATAAAGTTCTCCGCGCGATTTGAACATATAGAACAGCCTGAAATCATCTATCGAGCAGTAGCCCATCAGACATAACACCCAACACTGGTCGGAGGCCTTTTCCATTTTCAAATGAGGTATGTGGCACTTTACTGAATATGGACTTCGTCCGAAATAAATGTTTTATTATTATTTACTCTCTGTTCCCCATACCTCCAAATTACAATACACGTAGCCAACATACGAGCTCCAGCAGATCTAGGTGTTACACCAAGAATAAACTTTTTTTTAAATGGAGTCGGTGACCTCAGAACGAATACCACTTTCAATGTATTAATAAACAGCCACCGAATATTAAATTGTCATGGAAGTATTATGTCACCTGAAAAATACCTGTAATTCATAGCCCGTTGTTGTGTGGGTGGACTGAAGTGGCAGCCAGTAACAGTTCCGGCCGCGTCGCAATCCGGTCGATTTTCTATTTTTAGCTCACCTGGTTTCGTTTTAAACCGGTTATATTTATAGTATTACCTTAAATACGTACTTAAAATAAATTCTAAACGTACTTATTTAAGTTAAATTACTTTAGCCACAAAATCCGAACCGTTACGATTGCTACACATGGAAATAAGAGGTTGCTAAATTAACTTGCAGTTTTTGATCAAAGTAATTTCAAGCTGACTTTCCAAAGGCCCTCTGAAGGTTACTACGGTCTTTAGAAACACACCAAAGAGTTTTTCAGTGTGTTGCCAATCTTAGAGTTATTGATCATCATTATTTTGCTCTTATACCTACCTACCTTACCTTATTATGCGCGGGTTTGAAGACGACAAGCAATAGGTAGTTCGCCATTCACTTGTCCAATAAAGACTGAGCCCATGTCACCTGAAAGAGATGTCAGAAAAACTGAAAATTTCCTCATATCTGCTAGAGCCATAAGAAAATTTCTAAAGAGGAAACTCGTAATCCAAGAACCTAAAGGGTAACTGAAAGAGAAAGGGTGGATTTGTTCAGTAAAATTTTCACTCCATCCGGAGTGGTAAAAATTATTTGATGAATTGAAAGAGTTTCTTTCTTTCTAGCCATATCATCACTCAATCCGTCAATCGTATCGTTTCCCCCTCCAAACTTCCACGCTACTTTTTTCTCGTTCCTCTTCATCACACATGCCTATGCCATGTCAACCGTTTTGCTCACAACTTTTCAGTCAATGTTGTCACTTTCATCGTGAGATGCAGTTCAATGTTTTTTTCCTTTAAAGAACGATAGATACAGTAGTAATTCTTTGTGGCAATGTGTCAAACATTGCCACAAAGAATTACTACTGTATCGGAAGTGCGTTCACAATCTTGTAAATTCACACACAAAAGTCACTCATGCCCGGAACAACGATCTGTAGGCCGTACAATTATTTGTTCCATACAATTTAGGAATGAAATCCTCGACATATAACGCCGCAGTCAATTTCTCAACCATTGATTTATTATAAGAGAATATTATCTTATAATAAATCTCTTATAATAAATTATTATGATTTATTATAAGATAATATTCTCTTATAATAAATCAATCCGTAATTTTTCTAGAATCTGTCTAATTGAAAACTTGAATTTACTCAAAGAGCTTTTCCTGTTCAATTGTTGAAAATAGGCCTCACTGTCACGTTTTGCTGGGAACAAGTCGAGTTACCAATAACCCTATGTAAGTCAATCCCAAAATACACAGAACAACGCCAAAAATAAAATGCATTCAACCCTCAACTGCAAGATCAGAGCACTCACAGCTCAGTCACTTAAAAACCGTTCCCGCATCCATCTGCTTTCAGCTTTATATCGCTTATATCGCGACGAGATGCGATCGGTCACATTGACCCAAATGAGCCGGCATTTGGCGACGCGCCCGCCACACATGTCGCCCGAACCGCGAGGGTTATGCGATACTTTCGTGTGGAGTGCCATCCATAGACGGGTATGATAGCTGTTTCGATAGTAATTGGAGTTGCGGTGGAGCAATGGATTGCGATATGGGCCAATTGGCGTGTGTATTTTTGTGTTGGTAATGTTTTGGGGTATGGTGTAGAGGGGTGTTACTGTTGTAGTATGTTAGTATTTGTTCGAAGAGAGTGAAGTATATGATATAACAGAGGTCGCAATGAATGAACTTTTGTAGTATTTTCAAAGAGGATTTCAGTGTAGTCAATATCAAAGCTCTTTTTCAGACCCAAAGATAAGCCAAGGCCTCTGAAAACAAAGGTAAATAATTAAACATTAATAAGCAAGTTCATACAACGGAGTAGGTTAGATACTACATCTCCCACTAAATTATGTTCGTCCAATATTAGAAAATAAAAATAAGATGTACATTTTTACGAGGTAGCCTAGGCTGGCCTAAAACGATAAATTTTGTTGTAATGTGCTCAACAGTTTATTTAGTGCGAGACACTTACAACCCGCTACATGTTTTAAACTAGGGTTTATCACGCGGTTGCACTCACACTTTAAATATAGCAAGTTTTGCAAGAATTCATTCAGTTGCAATCTCCACACTGCATACACATTAAATCCCTTTAAAATACACCAGCAAAATAATTTCTCGAAATTATGCTTGCAAAGAATCTAATCTAGTGGGGACAGTTGGTTTCTCTACGCTTTACTTTCAGTCAAGTTTTGCATTTTACACTACAGAAACTATTATGATAAATTAAAACTAACATTGATACTTGAGTTGAGGAGAGATTTGGTGTGAAAAAATGTCGTAGCCAAGTTTCGTAGCAGACTTCGTAGCGCCACGGCGTAGGCGAGCCGTCGTAGCGTAAATGTTCAGTGCCAACAAAATGTCATACACGAAGCATCACAAACGCGTTTTGGAACGATGCTAGCATAATTCTGTATACAATGTGAATTTGATGAGATATCTTGACGTTATCGTGGAATCTTTCCACAAAAAGTTCACGGCTGAACGAGTACGAAACTAATATTGCTTCCGACAGGTTATGAACTTGGGAATAAACACGGCAAGTAAATTAAATTTTCATGAGAACACGTAAGGAAATATAACATTAATACACACACTACATACACGTATCATAAACACGCAACGACAGCCAAAGGAAAACATAATTAAATTCATTAAATCACTGGCAGGCACAGAATGCGTAATGAAAAACACTGGACCATCGGAACGACGATCACGTCACATAAATCGAACTATTTTTATTGGCAACTGGCTGGCGTTGATAAAAAAAACGGGTATGCCGACGATTTGATTGCTGAAGTATGTCCATATTTTTTGCCAGCGCTATCGTTTTATGTTTTTGCCAGCGCTAGCGTTTTATGTTTTGCAGCGCCATCTGTCGGTCGGCGTATAAGTCGCGCGCAGATGTCGCCTACCGACCCCAAACTAATAAATGAGGAGGCCCTGCGGGAAATTAAAAATAGTTTGGCGCAAATCAACGCTGCAGGGCTGAATATTGAACTATAACTTTGTTCGCTCCCATTGTTTTTATGATCGAACTCGTATCAGAAGGGTTTCAATTAAATTCCTTACGTTGTTGGTCCACTACCATCCGACTGTACGAGTGTACTCGTATTGCGGATTATTAAATTTCTATCTAAATGTGATTTTACCCCGAAACGGGGAGTGATCTCCCAAATTGACATAAAATTACATGATTTGAATAGCAAATGAGACAATATCGATTGGTTGTTTCTGGTTTACCTAAACAGTGCGCAGGTTCACTTGATACACATATTTATTTATTTAGATGGAGAGACTTACAAATGAACAGATTCAATTTAATTTGCACGCACGATTGGGGCAGTGGTTGAGCGAGTGACTGCTGCGCTACGTGCCGCGGGTTCGATTCCCGCACGATTCAAATACTGGTATGAACTATAGCTAATATGTGAATTTACATGTTTGAGCACGCTCTCCGAAATCAATACTGAAAGGATTGCTACCCACCGCCTATCCTCCAGGCTTTGTAGAATGGACTTAACTAAATCTGGATAATAAATTAGCCACTTTTCCTTTAAAAAAAAAGATGTTTTTTTATGGCTGAGGAAAAAAGAACAATTTTTTTTTAATGAAAATGATTTTATTTTTAGTTAAATCGGTACGTACATATATACCATCCACTCGATACATATTTTATTACGCCGGTACAGTCGCAAACGTTCCAAACAGCAACTTCGTTCCATTTACTGGTACTTCCAATCAACTTCGTCGCGTTTACCTGTACAAGTTGCAAACAACGGTGAGTTCACAGAAAACTTACGTTCCCATACAAAACCGAATATTTTCGTCGCAATATTTTTGAAAAATAGTACAAAGTGAACATAAATGAAAAGTTGCACAACTTGAAACATTTTTGAACGCTTGTTCTGATTTACAGGACTATATTTCTTCAAGTTTTATTCAAAGGCAAAGTGGGTGGTGGCTATATTTTTATGGATATTTTTATATCTCGTGCCAGAGGCAAACAATGGAGATTTTAGTACCAGCTTTGGCAATCAGTTAGCTTTATAGGAGCATTCTAAAGGTTTCCAATTTTTATATTAAATCTATGAAGAACTGAAATAACTTATTCGAGAATGATATCGCAGTTCGGTAGTTAGTTGAAATATTTGAAAAGTTTTGCATTTAAGGTAACATTTTACTGCCTTCGATAAATCCTCTCGTTTATTTTATGGCTTTGTAATCTGCCAATTGTTCTATAGTCAGTTCCTTTTGTTAGATATCAAGCCATTATTGCTTTCTTCAATTTTCTTATTATTTTTAATACTACGCCACCACTGTTCATTCTCCACGTGGCGTAGTGTTAACGGTCCTGACCTTCGAGTTGTAGGTCACGGTTTCAAACCCAGCCTGGCGCATTACTTAGTTTAATTTATTTCATCACCAATACTCTCGAAACCTTGAAGGAAAACATCGCGAGGAAACCGGCATATCCCAAAAACTCAAACATATATGACATCCACCAAGACGTGCTGGGCCCGCGTGGTGGATTACGATCCATTACCTTTCCTAGAGCGGAGGCCTGCGTCCCAGCAGTGGGAACATTGTGGCTGTTTATGCTTTTGGTTCCTCACAGAATTACTGGTAATCTTCTTCTTTGCATATTACATATAAAAAAAGTTCCACAACGCGTTTTTCTATCTGTCTGCAAACTGCAGAACGGTTTTTAAGCGGTTTTCACTGATACATAGAGTATTATTATCATAATTTAAGGTGACTACGGTGTAAACTAATGAGTTCGGTATAATGATACCGACGCAGTCTTGTAACACACTTAATTTGTACGTAGAACGACGTCGCGTGACGTGGAACAAGTGTAGCCCTACAAGTCTAGTTTTCATATAAAATGTATGGAGATCTACGCTTCCAGATCGGCGTGTGTGGACAAGTGTGCGTAGTGTGGTTCTACTTTTAAAAAGATTTCTAATACTTGTGCAAAAACTAGGGCTGGTCGCCAGACAATAATGAAGTACGCTTACCAAAAAGATATCTTACCAGTAAAAAATATTCTAAATATCTTTATAAAAAATTATCTTATAGAACAAGTAATAGAAACATTCACAGAGCCATTGCGAAGGTTATTTAGCTTTTTAAATAAACTGTCCAGGAAGTTTCCACGGAAATACTGTTTTCGCTGACATTATCGAGACCGACTTCCCAGTTCCCAGTTATCGGACTTCACAATCAAAATATGAATATTTATTCGATGGCGAAATTAACTCGTTCGCCATTCGTTTCGTTCATTTTCGTTCATTCGATGCTTGTTGCCACAGAGATCAATAGAATGGAAATTATTGAGAAAATATACCCTTTTTAATTGGTATTTTTATTAAGTTTTTGGGTCATGTTTTGATATATTATTTCATTTAAATTGTAAATTAAGAAAAAGCTGTTAGCAGTATATCCATTTATGTTTGAAATTTGTGTTCTGTTGCTAATTCAAAAATCTAGATACGTACGTAGGTGAGTAGTAAGATAATTACATTAATATTATAAACGCGAAAGTTTGTAAGTTTGTGTGCATGTGTTTATTAATTTTTCACGCTCTAACAGCTAAAGAGAGGTCGGTGAGACTTGGTACACCGGTAAACTGTGTCCTAGAATAGCACAAAAGATACTTTTTGCCCCGGAGTATGTTCCCTTGCAATAATTTTCTGCTTTCCCGCGAGCGAAGCCGTTGCCAGCAGCTAGTTTCATTATAAAAACAAGACGTTTTCGAATATCCATTTTGACATAAACATTAATGCTTATTTTCTACAAAAAATCCAATATGTTTCAGCCATACCAACGCATAACATTCTCCTTAATATTTTCCTGCAGGATACACGAATTTGATACAGAAGTTAAACATTATTTAACACTTTTACGACGGGCATTTAGAAGTTGTGTAAACTGCTTCGTAAGCCTTCTGTGTGTTGTTAAGATTATCCTTTATATACACAATATTATTTGGATATTCTTAGCTTTTGTTGACTTAGTAATAAACAACAAATATACCAAGATCTTATACGAAACCAGTTAGTTACTCGCTGGGCTCGGGTGCAGAAACCTATCTCGTTTATTGGTCTTTCTACTAGTGACAACCACATCGGAATCCGTTTTGTGGTTTAGGAGGAGTTAACAGATAAACACACCGATGCGGAAAGAATATAAAGATAATTAGGAAAAAGGAAGACGAAAGAGAAAAAAAATCTATGTGTGCTAAATAATAAAAAAATATTATTTAGCACACATAGATGCAAAAGTGTAGAAAAATCATAAAACTTGTAGGCAAATGACTGTGACATATGAATTGTGTAATTTAATTAATTGACGTACCTAATTAATATTTTTTTTCTGATTTGATTAGTTTGGGATAGATCAATTCGAAGTTATATAAGATTTTTAATCATAAACCATTATTTGATCAATTAGTCAATTTAGTCAACAATTTCATAAATGTTTGCCTAAGGTAGATTGTACAAGGCTCACTCAATTATTGTTACACCTTATTTCATGTAGGTATCTAGAATCTAAGCAAATACATTTTTTTAATATTATATAATAGCTACTTCTGCCTTGTCAATCAATTTCTATCTTTACTTTCTTTTATAAATCTACCCTAAATATACCATTTTTTCAGATTTGACAATCATTTTTCATTAAATCAAATCCACACAAACATGTTATCAATCTTATTCGTACTCGATATAAATATCCATATCTAAAATACTTACTCACCCTGTGTAATCCACACCTTCGCAAGCAACACCCCTTGTAGCGCACCTACGTATACCCAAGTACGCTATGCTTAAGAGTGGCGGATAATATTTATTTACACAAATAAATCGCGTCGTCAAGCAGCGCGGCGTCTGCGAAGATCGTGTGGAGGAAATTAAAATCAGCGGCAGGTGCGAATAATGAGATTCCCATTACTCACACCCCGGTCGCCTACACAAGTTTTCTTGCTAAATTAACGCTATAATCTAGGATCTTGGGAAAATCTGAGAGCAAAAATTTTGCAGTTTTTAGTAAAAGTTTTGATGGGGAATTTTTATTTTTTGGGGTAGCGCTTTTACCTCGATGCTGATGGCAGCTTCTTTTCTATAAGGTTTATAGTCATTGAGCGGTTTTACGAGTATAAAGTGCTGACTGATGATGTGTCAGCCTATTCAGAGTAGGTTACAGTTTACGGATGATGCTGAATTAAGGGTTTTCAAATACTTTGCCTTCTGAATCCCATCATCAATATATCCTAAGTATATTTACATACAAAGCGCATTTATAATACAAAATTTGTTTGGATTTCCATTCCAGTCTATTTGATTTATAAAACATATGTAAGTAAACAGGACGTGAACATTATTCAATTTTTAGTCTGACACGCTAACTAGACCCTTACTTATCATTACATTTTGGGACTTATATAATGATAAGTAAGGGTCTAGTTATTTTTACCTTAATAGGTCTTCTCTCGACTCACATAGTGCTTGACAAACCTATTGGTTAGCTTCGTGATGGATAAGTAGAAAAAAACTACAATAATAAGATTTGTGATTACAGGAGCAATATTATCGCCACTACAACAAATCTGGTTCTTACACATATAAAACCATATTAGACTTTCAATCCCGTTCCGAGACATTTTATTAAAATATACACGTTAATGCGACAATTTGAAACGCTTAAGAGGCGCTTACCTGCGTAATTTCTCAGAATGAATGTCAAGTGAGTCGCTGCGCCCAACTCGCTCAACTCGCTCGCTGCGCTCGTTTCGCTCCCGAAGCTCGATGCGCTCGCTGTGCTCGTGATAATTCTCGGCCGAGGTGCAGAAATCCTGCGTTTCGGTACGTGCATAATGTCGTGCTAGCAATATATTTAGCTTACGTTGCATGGCGGCTATTAGGTGACGGCTTTGCAATATTAAGGCCGTTTGTTGGTGTTAAGTTTGACCTGTTCGAAATGAAGTTGGTCTGTTCGTGTCTCGACGCAAATACAAACTCTTGTTCATTAGTTGGTCAGTTATTAAGAGGCGTATTACAAAAAAATACGAAATTGCAAGTTTTCTACGTTGAAATTTTAGGTTTTATGTTCGTTGTATGAAATAACAATTTCTTGGTTAATATAGTTCGTTTTCTCTACTACAATTACCTCAAAACTGATTTTAGATTAATTATTTAATTATTTAGTAATAAGCTTTCTCCCGATACATGTTTCGGCAAAAATTCACGGAGACATCATTTCTGAGCTCTAATTTTGAGATTCTACTAAATATCAGTCAAAAACAAAAATATTATTAGCTCTCAAATATCCTATACTTCAATCATAACAGGTAATATTTTCGTTATATGCCTTTTATGTAAAGAAAAAAAATACTACGTAATTCAATTATCTACCGAAAAGGCTTCAAAACAAGCCCCAATATCTCCAAAGTTCTACATTATTTAGACTTCAAATTTATACCAAAATAATCATCAACATTTGCTTAAACTATAGTATTATTTTTATTTTTTAAATCGCTACTATTATTTTTTTATAAAATAAATAAAAACACTTTATATTTCACTGCGCCGGTCATCTGCGATTAGTATCGCGCGAGCGCTTGTCGAGGTCGGACCTATGTCAGTTTCTTTCCCGCGCGTTTTCGTTCCGATACTACCGTGACTACCGTCGTGTGCGCCGACTGTCGCGTAGACGCTGCCGCATTGCTATTGTGTGCGTGTGAACTACGAACGCAGTTTTTGATCTTTGTAAATATTTATTTTCGAACGGTATAATATACCGTTATATTGCAGTTATAATAAAGTGTGAACTTTATACTAATTGAAATAATATTTCAATTAGTAAAAAGTTCACACTTTACTAGTATACCAGATAGTGAACTTATTAAAGTTAGACTAGTTAAAGTCATGACTGGTTCTACCAAATTCAAGGACAGCTTTATATATCCAATAAAAATGTCTGCATACTTGCCATATGGACTGGACCAGACTTTCCTGTAAAAACTATAACAATCTACAAAGACGACAAATTTTGGTCGTTAAAAATGTTACCCAAATTAAAAGCTGTTTTATGAAAAATGTGTACTGCCAGAAGTTATCGACTCAAGAAAAGCTCGATCAACGCCTTTGCGGGAAATATTTTTCTGATGTAAAAATATGATGTCTGACTGTACCAAATAATAAAATAAATAATACATTTTGTTGTTTCATTTATTCGATAAGATTTCAACCATACGACCATAAAATTAAGGCTAGACTGAATATACACTTAATAAACTAGTTATCAACGATTGCATCATTGCTTACCATCAGGTTGGATCACAGTCGAGCACTAATTTATATGAATAGTATATATTACAATCGATTGTTTATCGAATACTGCAGAATATTAAAAATATTTGTTTGAACATATTTAAATTAAAACGACATTTAAAAAAGATATCCATCTTCTAACCTCTTTCTGAATACTTCAATTACGAAAGATCAAGATCGTTTAGCCGCCGTATACACAATATCATAGTGCGAGCGAGACTGCTCGAAGCATGAATGAAAATATCGCTCACGTAGTTCGCCGCCCGCTCGATGCATAAAATACCTAAATTTGCGTAATGCCGAAATGTGAAAGGGCTCTTAAAACGTTGCACTTAGCTTTTTATTATTAGAATCCTACTAAACAAATAGAAGTTGCTCCTGACGTCTCTCACTATAGAAGTTATCAAATCTATCTAGATTGCAACAGCAAGTTCAGTACATATTGACCAGTTAGGTGAAAATAAATATCAGATTTGGTCCCATAGTAAAAGCGGTTTCTTATAATGACTACAATCACGTGTTCAAGTATCGGTCACTAAATTACCAGTCAGCCTATATATTAATTGCAAAATTCGCATTGGTCTCTCATGCGTGAGACAGGCCTTTATTACTGAGCCATCACGAGTTTCATAGGGTTTTTTTGGTTTTTTATGCTGAAGGAATATTTTTGTTGAGCCCACTAGGCTATCACGACACTAGTCCATCTACCACCTTACACAAGATTCTCATGTCCCAGCCGCTAAAGGTGCCTGCACATAACAGCATTACCCGCGGCGCTAATGTCACAGAAACAGCGTCACGTTGCGAATCATCTTCGCGTTTTCTAACATCGTTACTTTAATCTATCGCGTTAACCTGACTGATGGGGTTAGACCTTCTAACTAGTTTGCATAGATTGCTACCTACCTGCTATAAGGTGGTATATGAAAACTTTGCTTTGATTTTTGTGTACAGTTAAATACCGACTTGAGACGGCAACATTTTATACATTGAACCAAAATGGCGATGATCAGTAACAGATTTTCCAGTGTTAATCGAAATGCGGCAATGCGTAATTTTTCAGAATGAATGTCAAGTGCGTCGTGAGTAGGGAGCTGCGTGTACCCATGGCAACGACGGCCATTTTAGCTCAACTTATTTGCCACGTACTATAATTGTACTTCGCCCGCGATTTTTTTCACGTTTTCATAAAAGCTTTAATACCGCTTAAACAGTATTTAATGGGTACTTTTGAAAGAACTATTAATGTCAGTCTATATTATTCATTATTGGTAAGAATTTGTGCCAAGTTTATCATCATTCATCATTTCAGCCGAAAGACATCCACTGTTGGAGATAGGCCTCCCCCAAGTATCGCCACAATGAACGGTCCTGTGCGTCTTGCATCCACCGGATTCCCGCAACCTTTACCAGGTCATCGGTCCATCTTGTAGGAGGCCTTCCAACACTACGTCTTCCGGCATGTGGCCGCCATTCCAGAACCTTCCAGCCCCAACGGCCATCCGTTCTGCGAGCAATGTGCCCTGCCCACTGCCACTTAAGTTTGACAATTCTTCGTGCTATGTCAGTAACCTTGGTTCTCCTGCGGATATCCTCATTCCTGATTCGATCACGCAAGGAAACTCCGAGCATAGCCCTTTCCATTGCCCTTTGGGTGACTTTAAGTCTTCTGATGAGGCCTATTGTAAGCGACCAGTGCCAAGTTTGATGTTCATTAACGCAAGAAATAAGAATCTTCCATACAATCTTAAAACCTTCTAAATCGTTCTATTGGGGGTGGTTTTGAAAAATCATATCACATCTACACAAATAGATACACACTAGCTTCTGCCAGCGATTTCGCCCGCGCGAATGTCGGTTCACCCCCTTAGGGGTTTTTTTATGGTAGATAAAATCATCCAATGACAGATCCCGCCCTTGGGTGGAAATAGTGTCAGACTCTTACTGACTAAAAACCTACCCTGTTCCATTCATTGCCTTTGTCCCAGGGCCCCAGGTGACATTTTCACATAACCTTTGGCCCCACTAGGCTTTGGCCCTGCTGGACCCCTACAGTTTGCTGACAACTCCTTGAGGCGCGCGGGAACAGTACGTGCCGTAGACGACTTGAGCTCGGACCGGTCTGTTACTGGACTGACGGACAGCGAGCTACCCATTACCCGACGTCCGCGAGCCCGCGCCTACGGTGGCCGGAAATCGGGATCAGAATCCCGGCGGTGGCGGCGGCGTGTGCGCCATCGCCTGATGCGCTCGGCCTCCTCCTTTGCTAGCATAATTGCTTCGAAAAAGGAGGCGACAGCCTGCCACTCCTCCTTGCTCCAGCGCGAGAGATCGCCGCCGCCGACCCCCTTAGGGGTAGACTTTCGTAAAATTCGTTCATACCGGACGTCTACGTCCTATAAGGAACCTACGTGTTTAAGTTTGTAGGTATTATAGTTTCTGAGATTTCGTAATTAATCAGTTAGTATTTCGGTATTTCGCTTTTATATATATAGATTATATAAAATCGTCTACCGATGCGTTTTCAACAGAATATACTAGTTATACCTTGAAGATAAAATAAGTCTACAGAATCCATCAATACCGGCAAAATTCTTCTTTATAATCAAGTTTTCAATGCTTCTAAAGGCAATAAATAACACTCGGCATTTACTGGCTCGCGAGCCTATATCCTACCAATAGACGTGCGTCCGACGGCGACGTACAGTGCTGACTGACACATAGTGACAGATTTGACGTATGAGGTAAACAATGGTTCCCATATTCAGGCTTATATACATTTGAATCCTGGAAAAATTATGTGTGACTGGTTTTGTGGGATACAACTGGTTCTTAGCTAGATTTTTGTTGTTTTCAAAGAGGATATGCGTATGTATACAATATTATTTTTAGTATATGCGAAACCAGAAGATAGTTTGTTCAAAATCAGTAACTGAATCGATTCCAATAATTTTTACACCATGTTTTATTTTTTCCCAAAAATAATTAAAGATAGTCACAAGTTGGACGCCACCGACACTAAGTACAGCACAGGTCACAACAGGTCATAGCGGGCAATAGGCGCCAGTGTACAACTGGGTGCGGGACCAAAACAACACCTCAGTCACCCGGATGGCCCGGTGACCATGAATTTGTGCGGACAACCATAACAACTAACTTTGTGATTGTTCATGATACAATTATGATATTTTGTATATAGATTCTATAGATAAAAATACTAGACACGTATTTTGATTTACTAAAAATAATGTTGTGTATGAGATAGGAGGTCTTTTACTAAGGTATAAAATCATAAAATTAGTTCTTCCTTTCTGTTGTCAGATGTCTGATTGTCAGACTATTACTGACTAAAAACCACCTGTGTTCTTCAGTTACCCTTAGCGATCCAGGTCTGTAGTGACTTTTTCGAATAAACCCATAACTCTGGCAAATAATTGTTTTTTATTGAAAGTATGAAGTAAATCTTTATTCAAATGGTGATTAAATAAAAATGTATTAGTTAGGTTCACAGATAGACACAATGTATAAGTTCAGGAAAATACCAATCAACTAGAAAGTACTCTACCGTAACCTGACGCTGGTTTTCAGCTGAATCTTACAGAATATACGGATGCAAATCAGATTTATTTGGAAAACTGACAACAACAAAAAGGTTGTGGTGAAGGTAAACATGGTTATGAAACGGCTGAAACAATGATATCTAATCCCGTTAGTTGACGGTAATGTCATATAGAATATACTCCTAATTTCAGCTGAAAATATTACCAGAAATCCTGTACCGTAACAGCAAACTGCAAAGCCTCACTCGCTTAACCCGAGCTCCTTGAACTAAGCTGTCTAACATGCAACATTACCATAAGCGGTGTGCTATCGTAAAAATATGCAAACGCCAGAATTACACATTAAATATTCGTCTCCGACTGTACTTGGGAGATAGTGGGCCATAGTGGAGAGGCTTGCGTTTACACTACTGTAAAATATTACAGGCTCAAGCCTTGTCTCATGGATTATGCAATACTGCACGTTAATAAAGCAAGATAACAGGTGAATGCGACACGGTTCTAAGTGCGCTGTTGTTGTACCCTGCATCTGGGGTTATGGTACTTTGTCGTATTTCAAATTCGGGTGCGAGAGGAAGATTTTAGTACAGGTGTACTAAACCTAAGCGATTTACATTTACGCATTAGGAACTTGAACTGAATTCAAGGAATTGTCGTAAAACAGTTAGAGACGTGTTACTGCACGGCGAGCAAATAAAATTTCTTATTCTTATTCTTACTGAAGTTTTTATTACTTCCGTACGTAATCAGTACCCTAACGATCGAAAATTGTAATAGAACAGATAGTATATTTTGATAGAAGTGGAGAAAAGTTTGTCATTGTACCGAGGCGAAATTTTTTCTATAAACCAGTTAATTTTTCCTGCCATCGACCTACCTGCACAAAACCTATACAGAATCACAGAGCAACAATCAGGAACAAAACAAAGCTCGCAACGCCACTGCAACAGCCACCGATACAGACAAAATGAGTCTAGGAACGAATTAAAGGAGGTATTCCGTATACGTTCGAGAAAAACTCGATAGATACAGACCGTAGTTTGAATCGTTAGTGACTTGAAACGAATTGGATGGCCTTATTTGGCGTCGATAGGAGCCAATACCAAGATGTAAGCAGAAGATAAGTATACACTTCTAAATTTTGATCGTTTTAATCCCGTGGAGGGTCGATCCGGTACATGAAACACTATCGAGTTGACGGTCGTTGCGTACTAACTTCCTACAGGTAATTGAAGTCGCTCAGCTGATGTTGCTCAAAGAAATTAATTACTTACATGGGAATATTTTTTAATTTCATCTTTACAAATCGATAGTGTTTCATGAACCGGATCGACCCTCCACGGGATTAAAACGATCAAAATTTAGCTGAGTATAATAGGGAATATGCATGAAAAAAATATTTATTAACTAACCAGTATATCAATTAATATTAAAAAAAAACTATGGAAACAATATCAAAATAGATAGATTCCGTTTTCCATGGTAGGCAGATGACTGATGAACAAAATTTAAAACACTGGTATTTAGCCACATTCGGTTAGATTAAAAGCTGATCAATGAGATTGAATGATACTCGTGGAGACGATAAAGACCCTCAACCACATCATATTTAACTGTTTACAACTATTCAATAAATTCATTTTATATTATAAATAAACTAGCTGACCCGGCAAACGTTGTTTTGCCTTATAAATTATTATAAAAACAAAAAAATTCGTCAAAACTTTAAAAAAAAAAATGTAATGGTGAACAACCCTTATCACTTAGGGGTATGGAAAATAGATAGTAGCCGATTCTCAGAACTACTGAATACGCATATAAAATTTGGTAAAAATCGGTAAAGCCGTTTCGGAGAAGTACGGTAACTAACATTGTGACATGGAAATTTTATATATTAGATGCAGTTCCCGCAAAGCAATATTTAGACCTCATTTGAGCTAGACAAACATAAACTAAAACCTTTCTACCATCGGACAACCCGACGTACGGCGATTAGAAAGTCCCCTAGTTGTTAAAACCTTTACCGAAAGCTAAGATTAGATCAAAATTTAAACAACCGAGTAAATCTGCTACAACACAATTCTACTTAAAAAATCTCCTCACAACACTTGCGAACGTAGCGATACCGTCCACTTAAACTATTCCATAATAGGTCCGCAGGCCAGGCCGGTGGCCGGAACAAAATAAGTAAGTACACAAGATTAATTGTCCCTGGCGGACAGCAACGGAAGCGCATCCCCCGTGCCGCCGCCATTTTGTGCGATAACACCGGTGTACACTGTCCAAATGTACTGCCTGTCGATGCGGCTAACGTCTTTGTGCAACTAGCCTTGTTTAGAACACGAATATTTGTGATTTAGTGTTTATGGTAAGTTTTTATATTTATTTTGTTATCTGTTGGTAACATTATATTTTAAAATCTTAAATATTAACAAATCGTGTGACACCTTATAGATATAAAAAGGAACCTAAAGGGCCTAGCCCTTTATAGCTATGCTCGGAGTTTCCTTGCATGATAGAATCAGGAATGAAGGTATCCGCAAAAAGTACTTATTTAAAATCCATTATTTAATTGACAGTGGACAGACCATATTACTTGCAGAATGAAGACGGTTGATGGGGCCAAAAAGTTTTGGAGAGGCGACCGCGTACAGAAAGACGCAGCGTTGGAAGGCCTCTCACCTGTGGTGCTATTCTCTAAAAAACGCAGCGCTACCGCAACGACGAACATCCAAATAGGAGACATTGAATTTACAATCCAAAGCGTAGGCACATTAGGTTGACAATCCAATGTATCCTATATGGGTGTTCGTCGTTGAGGCAGCGCTGCGTTTTCTTAGAGAATAGCACCACTGGACTGAAGACCTGGTGAGGGTCGCAGGAATTTGATAGATGCGAGACGGAGAGGACCAGTCGTTGTGCTGACACTTAGGGAAGGCCACTTTTGGTTGAAATTATGATAATGGAAAGTGTACGCTAATTTAGCACAAAAATAAAGATAAATAAACACAACATGCTAAAAGTCAAAATAAAAATGAAACAAAAATTGAAACCTACCACACCATAAAATAAAATAATTATAATAAAAGATACTGATCATATATTATGATGGAATACTGTGTATAGTACGCGGCAAATAAGTTGAACCATTTGCTATGGTTACTCGCAGCCACTTTGATTGAGACCCGAAAATCGGTTACTGCACATTCAAGGTCGACCGTCATGATGATTCAACTTGTGAGACGAGGATTATAACAGAACCCATAGTAAATGGTTCAACTTATTTGCCGTGAGCTACATATATAGAAGAGCTAATTTATAAAGAAGATGACTAGGAATCCTGGATTTGCTTGATTGCGCTACTCACTTTTTTCGTGTCGATTTAACTGAAATTTGGTCTGACCAATATATTATGTACTATGTAGCCACCTGGATAGCTCTGTCGTTGGCCTCGTTTAAGTTGTGGAAGTTACGGGTAATACATGAAAGGAAGTGACGCATATCCTGTGAAAGGACTCCACACTGGCACTGTATTAGCGATGGGTCAAGGATACCTCATTTGCCCTAGTTGCAGAAAGCAGCGGCCTACCTGACCCCGCAATAGGTTTAAAGATTTTTAGATTGGCCTCTGCAGTTTGGGTCCAAATGGCAGATGTTCAGCCGGAAAGGTGAAGTTTGCAGGAGTGCCTATTCCTCAACAATTCGCGTATTGCATTACTTACTCATTATGATGTTTCATTTCAATTCAATTTTTACTTATGAAACGTCAAATACTAGGGCATGGTTCCAATTGTTCGTTTTCTAAAGAGAAATACCGGTAAAAAATGTATGTATTTCAATATTTTTTTTATTTTAAAATTTGTTTATTAAATATTTTTTATAGTAGTTTTTTCATTAGTACATAATTTAATCCCACAAAAGCTTGCCTGAGCTAATCTTATAAACGCTTCACACAAAACCGACCACCGCTCGTCTATAATCACTTCGATCTCTATCAATCCCTAACCGAACAAAATGCATCGTCATCCTTTGCATCTAACTTGTCCCTTAAAGTAGTCAAGTTTATCGCCACCCGAACTTAGTCCACATATCACACCCGGACTTACAGGGGATCAGGGCTAATCAGAATCCCCGCTTCGAAAGCTTATTCGTCGCCTCAGTATAAGCAGTGTAAAAAGATCGCTAAAACAAGATAAAGCTTGGTGACAACTTGTGTAACTCGGCAACCCTGCATGTGACGGCCCTGCGAATGACAGCCCCCCTCCCGCGACTCGGGTCGCCTCACACACCCGCCCCCCGCCCCCTCCCTCAGCCTCGCAAACCACTTTGCACCGTCCGATACTATCTTTTACAATGCATTTTCCTTAGAATATAAATTTATTCGCATCCCATTGAGATATCGAGAAGTCTCCGAGTTTAAAATCCACCCGATTTCAAAGTTTATCCTTTGAAGTCTTGGATGGAATTATTTTCATTCAGAAACTTATATATAGGAGTTTGAGTAGCCTGTGAACTTGAAAATTTTCAAATGTCTGTGTAAGATCAGTAAGATATATCGAAAAGGTACTTGAAACATGTCTCTTTACGTGCCAATAAGCTCCGAAGTTGCCTAGAAATAACATATTATTTATTTATTTAGCAATTTATGTACATACATAAAAAGGGAAAAAATTAAGAAAACAGATAAATAGGTACAGAGGTGATGCTTGTGATATTAAATTTATGTGTGAAAATGTTAGAAATTACATACATAAGTGGAGCAGACTAAAATCCTTGCAAATTTTCCACGAAATGCTAGTCATCTGTCAGTGCTAATTATACGTACTTAGTACCTACGATTCCCGTAGAACTGTGCTCGTTGCATATTTTTGCACACATTTCCTGACTTAACAAATTAAAGTATAGTTATACTTCTTTTCCTTTTTATTTTGATTGTGATATAATCTACACAAGAAAAGAAAAGAAAGAAAAAAATATTATTTTGCCCAAATAGACGCACAAAATCTAACAAACTGCCAACCATGTGTGAACCGGACATTACTGTGTTGCACCATAGACAATAGGCAGAACACAGTTGCCTTGGACTGAGTTAAAAGTTATTTCTTGGCTACTCTTCTATTTTGCATTTTTATCTTCTAATCGTTATCGTACTGGACTGTAACATCAGAACGATATTTTTTCTGCTGTAAGGTATTCAAGCATTGTTCTCCTTTTTATGCAAGGTGTACTATTTGTTGGTAATCCATTCTATTCTAGATGGACCTCTCCAAATCAGCGCAACAATACTTGTTAGTTTGTCTTCCAAATTCAGTACTCGATCATTAACATATGCATTATAGCATATCCTTGCTATTACATTGTCATTTTTGTGCTCTTATGCATGTATGCCTTGAGCCACTAATGCTATTGACTCTACTCCTACATCTTTTGTGATCTCAGTATTCACTGAGTGCAAGTTATCTTGACTTTTTGAATGACCGACATTTTGGAAATTCAAAAGTGCTTGTGAGAGTATTTGAAATAAACATTTCTGATTTCCGACTCCAATTCAAGACGTATCGTTTTGATGAAATCAACAAATATGTTTACCAGGTTTATTATACTAAACTTTACTTGAGTACGTTTCTGTCGGTACGTCGAACTCTGTATAAATCAGTTGTATTTGTGTTCTCTTAAATACGTTTAACGAATGTTGTTCGTTGTTTCAAACAAACATTTCCCTTAACAGAATTACTGAAGCCTGAAGTTGAAATTGGCACATTGCTGAGAAGACTTTTATTTTGAATCCTGCTTCAAACGAAAACTTTCGAAGTCGAATGTAGTTTTAACGCAATACAATTTTGGTTTCAATTTAAAGAAGCGGTTCATTCACATTTCATCAAACTGTAAAAGCTAAAACAATAAACTAAACTTGACACACGAGCAGGAAATAATTTAATAGTGAACTCATACACAAGAAAATTAAAACGTATTGCCACCATCTTTTGTTTCACTCACAATATGCTATATTACATCGAGTAAGAAAGAGACCAATGGAACAGCGCAGCTCTCATGCCCCGTGTAATTATTCATGAAGACTCCGACAGCGTATGCTTTTTTTATATACTTTTCAACACTCGTCCTAGTGAATGGGTTAATCAAGTCATGCTCGTATTGTATGCTCTTTTCAGGATATGTTCATTGCTGGAACTCTTTATTCTGTTTTCCGTAAAATAATTATGTTGCGCATTTGTCAAAAAGCTTTGCTTTTGTTTTTATCTCATTGTAGAAACAATTTCATTGGTAATGTTGACATGCGTTGCTGAGGACATTCTTGAAGGGAGGATAGACATTAAAATCTGAATGAATAAATAATTCGCACTCATTGAAATAGGCCTTACACAATATCATGAAATGGTATATCCATTTCTTCCTGACATCAGACATCAGGACGAACTTAATTCGTCTAAGTAAAAAGACGAATTAAGTTCGTCCTGATGTCTATAGACGTATCACATCACTGTTATAGACGTTTCACATCACTGTTCACAGTGAGAACAATGATAAGCGCCCAACATTCTAAATCTCATAATCGCACGGCTACACAAAAGAGATTCTTTCTTTGTAGAAGCCACCGTAATCCCTTAAGTAGAAAAATATAAAAAAAAATATAAATCATGGTCCAGCTTCCCTTCAGTCTCTCCGTTTAATCTCTGTCACAAAGTACAAGAATATCGTAAATCATGCCGCTATCGAAGCCGGTTATAAAATATTGAAAATGTTCAGTTTTCAGTCATTCATCTTTGGTATTATGTACATCGCTTAATGGACTTGAGAGCCAAATATTTGAAGAGTTCGAATTGATGTATGGGGCGAAGTGCTGGGCGCTGGAGTAGTTGTGTAAAGTATTGGGAACATTTCTGGTTTAAATGATGCATCGTTCGTGTTGTTGTCAACACACAAGTACTAAGTGTCGTTAATCAAACATTGCAGCAGATCCTAACAAAGGTTTCCAAACTGTTGGTACTTGTGACTTTACACCGATGTATTTTTAATTCATATCTCATTGAACATTTCAATGATTTCGTCTTCAAGACTGAGTGAATAGGCTCTTAATAAACTAGCACGCTTTACCATCAACGATTGCATCACTGTATAAGATCAAGCGGGATCGCAGGCATGCACTAATTTATATCTTTAAAAGAAATTATAGAAAGAAATATATATAGATAGAAATACATGCACCAGTAAAGCAAACACTCACAAAGAAACACACTAGGAGGCAGTATAGGCACACACAGTAACAGCCCACAAACTATCACAAAACTAATCAGTTCCCAACGCAAACCCATCGACTACATTCCTAATGAGACTTGCTCGCAAAACCTATCTATCTGTCCCTAACGTCGAAACTTACGAGGTTCTCCTACCCACTACTTCCACCTAGGTAAGGATAGGTGTGCAAGATTAATCGCCAGTGCCTCTCAGAATGGTACGGAAACGCATCCATATCTGTCCAGTGAGGACCATTCACCATTCCACGTTTCCTTTAGTCAAGTAAATATGTATTCAGTTTGTGTGCCAAGCAACCACTTAGGAGTAGTGTTACCAAAGCATTTGCAAAATCGATGGCATTTCAATAGATTTTGACATGTTTAAAGTTTCAAGTATATCATAGACGCGTGGGTTATGGAATAAGAGAATTGTTGTTGTTTTGTTGTTAATATGTAAAATCTTAAGCTTTTTCTAGGAAATTTCTAGAATTAGGAATTAAAAACTGATAATTTTGTTGATAATGCTCTAAAAAAATTAAAGTTTGGCTTTACATTCTTGAGTCATAGTAATGATATCATGTTTACAGTATTTTGTTGGCTCAGCAATTTAACCGTGATATTTAAGTTCAAACATACACGTCCGTCGTCGTCCGTTAGCAGATGTCGTAGAGCAATGGTGGCCGAGTGGTAACGGCTCCGACTTACGACTTGTAGGTCGCGAGTTCAAACCCAGCCAGGCGCATTACTTTGTGTAATTTATTTAATCACCACTGCTCTCAAAACGGTGAATGAAAACATCGTGAGGAAACCGGCTTGTTTTAGAAACAAAAATTCGAAGACATGTGACATCCACCAACCCGCATTGGGCCCGTGTACTGAAAACCGGTACTTGATTGATAAAAAGTGTTTTTTAATAGTCCATATAGTGTCCTAGTGTTCGGCAAAGGCCTCCCCTTCTCCTTCCGAACCTCTCTGTCTTAGCATATCTCTGGACAAGTTTGACCCGCAGAATGATTAAGTGATGAAAATGTATAGATATTAACAGTTCGTATCCCTATTGGCCAGTGTTTGAAGCTAGATGTTAATTTCTGTTTGGTTTCGAGTCCAAGTCCACCAAGCGAGCCCGGGTTGATGGATACGGGGGGGTGGTGCTAGGTGGTTTATATAGTACTTTTATTAATATATAAAAATCTCGTATCTAAATGTTTGCTATCGAACTCATTCGAATCATCTTGAAAGATTTTTATGAAAATTTGTGTGTACATTTGTACATTATGAAAATAGGTCATAGGCTATTGTTTACTCGCCTACCCCACCTCCCATTTTCTTCTTTAATAATATAATTTATATAGCAGAACAACGTTTGCCGGGTCCGATATTATATTTAAATCTTCTTACCAGCCTATTTATAAACGGAACAACAAACCCATTCCCACACATACCAAAACATGTCCCTCCACGCACAGCTTTAAAACAGCAATTAATAACGCATTTATAATTCGAACAACAAACTCACACTCTGAACTCGCTAGACAATACACAGAAAACTTCCCCGACCGCTGACAAAAATAATACCTACTTACTTAACGAACTTGGAACACAGTCAACTCAGAGATGCTCTCGAACACCGATTAACGAACCCCATTAGATCATCTTAGGGTGATTATTATTTAAACGCGGTTCACGTTGGCAACTTCTTGAATCACCTGCACCCCTAAGACATTTGTAAGCACTTCAGGACTCTCCCCCCCCCCCCCCACTCCAACGTCTTCCGAACGAAGAATTAAAGTAGCTCGTTTCTCCTGGAAGAGATTGTGATGTTTTTATCAAAAGGAAATTGCATTATTGAGAACGTTGTCCGGAGAATATTAATTTCCGATTAGTGATCTGAATATGATTATGTTTTATAATGTTGTATCTTCTTTTGCGAATCACGGGTTGTGGAGGTTTAATGAAACATTGTGTTATGCATTACTTGTCATATATTTATTTTTTCTTATTATTAATAGGCTCGGATTTAAGACTATTTTACCTGATGGTAAGCGATGATGGCCGACTATAGAGCCCCTATATAGAGCATCCATTCACTCTTGACTTAAAGACGCCTAGGTCGTCAGAAAACACAGACTAGCGGAGAATTCCACTCCTTAGCACCAATGAATGTATTCCCAAAATACTTTGTACGTACCGGTGGCATGTTATATATCCTTAGTTATACGCAGGTACATACATAAATACTAAAAAGTTAATAGAAACATCTCTAAAAATGCAATTTTATAACATTCACACGTGTACCATGTAACATTATGTAGAATTTGAGCACGTTTACCATTTTCTGAAAACATTTCCGTCTTTAAACACATCTGGAACGTTGATAACACATTCTAGGTTGCGACTTCCAGTTTCTTAATGCTCGCGGGGAAGCGGGAGCCGAGCGGCACAGTGCTAGTGCACAGGAAATTAAATCAGTGTCACCTTACTTATATAATCGTGTGCCACTAGCAATTTTGCTGCTTTAAGAAAATACGGGTCAAGTATGACCTAAAATTTTATATGAATACACCGCATCGAACGCTTCTGTGTTTTATAGGTAGAGGTAAAAAAATATTTTTAGTGTTTATACATGAGAGTAATGAAGGTTCAGATTCCAAATATTCCATTTTCATAAACACCTCCAGAAATTGAGATGGTCGACGTGCTTTCAGTTTACTTCGTGGAAATAAATACTAAATATAAAAGCGATATTCCGTCTTTATTCGCACACAAAATTTTGATTAACCTCACCTTTTCAACATCCCGAAGACACTAAAATGGAAGCCTATAAAGGATGCTCATTAAATCCTTACAAGTAAGTCTTATTTACGCACAAATGATTTATTTCCAATCCCTAATTTCATCAAAATTCCTCTTTAGAAGACGCTCCTCTGAACTGGAAGACCTTCGAATGTATATTTTAAGATTAATTTATCCTCAACGATCGCTCCTTTTGTGTGTTTATGGGGATGGGTGGTCCGTTTTTCCCTTACCTCCTCTTATTTGAGAGCAGGACAAACTGAGCAACAAGAGGTGGTTGGTTTATTTTGTAACATCATCTCATAATAAAAGGTGGATGTAGTTCAGTAACATAGTGATTCAAAGATATAACGTATAACAATGCGGTAAGTACCCACGAGAGACTTATGAGGATTTCAAACAACAAAAATCTTCTTTTTACAAAAACATGACGGTCCAGTTATTTTTTTCAATTCATATATTACTTTTCTGTTTATCTTTACACATTACTGCCACCCCGTGCCTCAGAAAGTACTTAAAGTTGGTCTCGGTTGTCATGCGTAGTTCTTTTTCAGTTGTTATAGGTAGTCAGACGTCAGAAAGTCTGACCATCATCTATTCAAGGAGTATCGTACGTATTCCCCAGTTACTGCGTTGTGGAGGCTCCAGTCTGATTCAGTTTGGGAGCCAGACGTCGGAAGTGCTCCTTGAAATACCACCGGCAATCGAGGACGAGTCCCAGATGCTTCTTCGTCTACCCGATGCCGATGTGAACTCCTCCTACCGTTAATTGGGAACCCGGTGGTGGCGCGTTCCGAGGGCCGTGAAAGCACATGGCCTCGGACTTGTGCATTGCCACCTCGAATCCCAACTGCTCGATCTTCTCCACGACTGTCGCAACCCTGCAGGCAGTATTGAAATACAGTAAGTACCTACCTACTGTGTTTCAATACTTCAAATTGAGTAGGTTCAATCTGCACTGATGAGATAGCAACGTAAAGGAGTTCAAAACTGGACTATCAACTAAACCATAACTTTCTCAAAACTCTCAATTATACTCCGGACCAAAATAAATAAAGTCCAAAGGTACAGTTACCCAAAACCTCTCAATTTAAATTAAACAAGAAAACCAGCGCTTAGCCTGCAGTAATAGACTCAAATAGAGCATAAACTTGAAACTAAGCTTTAGTTAACTTGAATAATTGCCGCTGTTGTCCAAACTTAAGCTAACTAAAGCCGGCTAGTGTGTCTACAGGTTTACTCAGGTATTACGCCTGACATACGGATAGACGGGCTGGTTAGGTTTAGACGAATTATGTCCCTTGACCAGTGTTTTGTAAGGTACAGACTACAATGCTGACAGTAAAACCCGTTGACCTTCAAAACGAGGTTAAATAAGCATCTGCTGGGTTCAGTCTTTACCGCTTTAATTTATTTACCAGTTTCTACTAACGGCTTCGCCCGCGAGAGGGTCGGTTTCTTCATACAAACTTCCAACCTCCATTTTACCCTTTAGGGGTTTTTTTTTTTTTCGGTAGGTAAAATCATCCAATGACAAATCCCGCCCTTGGGTGGAGCGGGAAGTAGTGTCAGACTCTTACTGACTAAAAACCTACCCCGTTCCATTCTTCGCCTTGGTCCCAGGGCCCCGGGTGCCATTTTCACATAACCCTTTAGGGGTGGAATTTCGTTAAATCCGTTCTTGCAGATGTCTACACGCTTTGAGAACCTACCTGTGGTCCTGCGGTCAAAAGTGCAGTTACACTCTGAGCGTGTTTTTCTAAAATTTCTTTGTAGCAGAATATCAATATTCCACAACTAGTTTAGATTCTATGGAACAAATTAAATCAGTCATGAACCATTGAACCTCTTCTACAAAGAAGTTTTAGACACTTAAGTATTGGCATACTGCAACTGCAATTAAGACCACCACACGTACTCAGTAGGGGTAAGAGGAGGTCACGTCTTCCAATTT
Source organism: Leucania comma (assembly GCA_958295575.1). Taxonomy (NCBI): domain Eukaryota; kingdom Metazoa; phylum Arthropoda; class Insecta; order Lepidoptera; family Noctuidae; genus Leucania; species Leucania comma. The sequence continues at coordinate 9,175,391 of OY282480.1, read as the reverse complement.
TTGATTCAGAGACATGCTAGTTTCCTCATAATATCCTTTATAGTTTTGAGAGCAGTGATGATGAAATAAAAACACAAAGTAAAATGCCTCCCTTTAAGCTCACTCATAAGTCGTTGCACTGCTCTATGCTTACCATTATAGCTCATTGATATATTACAAGGGAAGATCCTTTACGCACTAACATCGCAATCAGAAAACCCGGACAATCAGAAAACCCGGACTCACACATCGCAAACCTATAGTCACTTATAGACAAGGACAGAGACAAGAGCCAAATGTGTGAGATCGCCGCGACCGATGTGAAATCGTGCCTCAGAAGCACAATTTCAGCGGTCCACGCGCTAGAGGCGAAGTACCCTTGCGCTGTTTTGATTTAATCTAAGTTATAGCTACATTAAACTTAATCAGTAACTAGCAAAGGTTTACAATATAACCACAAAAGGGAGATAGTACAGAAGACAATCTACATACAAAGCGCGCTCGAGCAACGCACACATAGACACCGCTCACGGACACGATATCTTGTACGTGACTAAACCGTGCTAAACCAGTGCTTGATCACTGAGTACTTTTTCAAGCGAGCGCCGAGCGGAGGTATAAAAAGTGAAGTACATATATGAGATTGACTTATATACCCATCTATTTTGTGACATAGCTACACACAATACACACAAATGAAATACGTCCCGGCAATTCCAAGCAATATTAACTACTACCATCGAACTATACCATTATTGCGATTGTCATTGACACATACACTGGAACACGTAATCAAATAAACGTCTACCGTGCAATTTACTTAATCACTTGCTGACTCAGATACAAGGAGATATGTGAATGTATATACATATGTGTGTATAATGATAGAGGACAAATGTATGTGTCACAATCATGATACATCATATTAATATAACACAACATTATTTTTAGTAAATGCAAAGCCTGAACATAGTTTGTTCGGAATAAGTAAATCAATCGATTCCAATAATTTTCACACCATGTTATATTTTTCCCAAACTTATTTGAAAAAGGTCACAAGTTGGACACCACTGAGACTAAGTACAATAGAGGTTATGGCAGGTCATAGCGGGCATTAGACACTAGCGCACAGCTGAGTGCGGGAGCAAAACGACCCCTCAGTGGCCTGGATGGCCCGGTAACCATGTGTTTGTGTGGACAACCAGGTAACATTACAAGCTTATAACTTTGTAATTTTTCATGATACAGTTATGAAATTATGTACATAGATTCTTTGCATAAAAATACTAGACCCGTGTTTCGAGTTTCGCATAATTATTCTAAAAGTAAGGTTGTATAGACGAAAATGTGTGATTATGAATGTTTGTTACTTCTTCACGCTTGAATAGCGCAACGGATTTAGATGAAATTTGGTACATGGGTAGCCCAAGTCCTGGAACAGCATATAGGATACATTTATCTCGTAAGTATGTTACCTTAGGACATATTTTTACTTTCATGCCGATGAAGCCGCTGGCAATAGTTCATTCATCATATAGGTAAAATACTTCTGTTGAATGAATAACAAAAAGCAAAGAAGCTTAAAGCTAAGTAATAAAAGCAACATGGGTCCTAGTTTAAGCAACAGTCTCAAAGTCTGTCTTTGACAGTCGTTACGGACAGTCAGAAGCCAGGGCGTCTGCCAACAGCCAAGGCATATCGTGTTACCCAGTAACTGGTTGTTGAAGACAGTTAAACAGTTGCTCCGAGTTTAATATTGATATCCAACTTAATCACCCAATGATTCTCCCGCTCTAGGGTGGAGCGAAAAGGCCTATCGGACTTGATTAAAACCCACGTTCCCTTTGCGTTCTAGGGCCACGGGCACTCAAACGTTCCCGCAGCCCTGGTATACACATTAATATAATATAATACAGAAATTAATATCACACACGTAACCCAAATACACACACACACGTACCCTAAAGTAAGGAACAAGACTTAAGTATTGCCAGGATCACTTTGAAGTTCCCACGGCACTGTGCATACAAAAAGCTAGCTAACTAGGCGGTCCCAACTCAGGATAGAACACTGTGTAGATATCTTCCTGTACAAAATGAGGGCGGCATAAAGGACACCTAAGGATGAAGTATACACACGTATGCGTATAACGGTGTTCCCGTTATACGCATACGTGTGTATTACAATGTGAAAATTCTCGTGAACTGTGAGTCGGACTCGGTAACCGAGGGTTCCGTACATGGCAATAAAGTTATTATTTTGTGATATTGTGTTCAGATTTTTTTTGCTTGTGATATATAGCATTGATTCTTGCCTTTCATGATTCTAGGTCAACAGGAAGTCTCTTGTAGGTTTGTTTCACTTGCGAGTATCAAAATATGTGCTCTAAAAGCTGAATAAATGGTCTAAGATTACTTTCATGTAGAAGTTTGATTTTTCAATGCCATAAGAGGTAACATACTTGAGTGTTTGATTTTAATGATATCTCTACGCGTTAGTGAGAAAAAACGTATTTACAGACGGACAGAAGTGTCAGAAACCAATAAACGTACTGTTTTTGCCGACTGAAGTCCGGAACCCTAAAAACCTAATTTGATATTATCTAACGGTTTTATTAAAATGTTTTTTTTTTTAAAAGAACTCAGATATTTAAAAAAAAAAATCTTATGCAATTTTTTTTTCTATAAAGTTGAATGAACTCCGAGCATTTCCGAAGCACTCTGAACGAGAGTGCAGTGTGTGTCCTCATAAGTCTCGGGTTAATAGCAGGCAGTCTAAACTGAATTAACCCAGTCCAAAGCACTGGCAACTTTGAGCACCTGAGTACCTCCAGCTATCAAGTTTCATGAAAGACTCGCCAGTATTCGCGGAAAAGCATTAACTTTAAGTAAAGTCGGTCAATATAATTCCGGGATGCTGTTATTGTATAAAACTAAATGGAACTTTCATGAAAGAGCTACCTAAACCCATGACCGCAAAAGGCAACTGAAGGAGCAAAGGCGAGTTTTAGTCAGTAAAAATCTGTTTCGCCCTCTCACTATACTACAATTGCTATAGGATGGTGCGGGTGACAGCTGTCAGATTCAAACAATGTAGCTACCTATCCTTTTCGCTCATCTTGAAGATGCATATTTTTGTCCTGCTGTCATCAAGGAGAAGTTATTTGATTTTTCCTCACAACAAAACAGAAAAAATCTTATTTCAATTTTAATGAAGAAAACCAAACAGTGATCCAGTTATGCCCCAAACTATGTGAGACAATATTCTCGAAACCTGGGAAACTCCAATATAACGACGGAATAATTACGCAAATGAAAATCATATTAGTAAAGTATTAACCCAACCATGACACAATAATGACAAGTAAGTTACTTTGTACTGACAAGTAAGTGTGTGTACATATACAACTTTCAAAATAATGGTCCGTTTCAAAAGCCATTGTAAATACATCCTAAAATTCTGCCACATTTATCGCTTACAAGTATTATTTTCCGCAGCTTAACCTAACAAAGGCAACACAAGTGACGTTGATTTTTTTCCGCTGGCAACTCCCACAAATAATAATTTACACGGCAACATTTCAATGATAAAGCGAAGATTTTTCGTGGCATTGTCCGGTAAAAATAGAAGGCGATAACATACGAGCGTTGTTAGTCGTTACCATGGCAGGCTCGACCATTAAACCTAACGAGCCAAGCTCGAGAGGACAAAATGTCCTGCCTGCCAACAATGACCGGTAGGGATGCGACACTGTTAGTCGATACCATCGGTGAGCGTAAAACCGATTTGGGCGCTTGACTTATGTCAAAATTTTTCTTTTTTTCGTCTTTATCTTTTTTTTTTTAAACTTTACCTGACTATTTTACGTACCCAAAAAAAAAAAAAAAACCTGACTATAGGAATTACTCCTGTATCGTGCTTGCATTCGCAAACATGCAAACTCACATATGCAAAACAGACCCGGAACAAATATCTGTAGTCTGTACAAATATTTGTTCAAAGCGGAAACCGAAACCGCGACACGCAGTGCAACAGCCAATTAGACAACCACTGCGCTAACTATGTCGTCATAGATAATAATATAGACTTGTATTCTACATGGTAGGTAGGCAGTGTCCTAATAAACATTTGTTAGTCATCGGTCAAAACACATTACATAATAACCATACTTCTAAATGAACCTACACGGATCTACACAAATAATGGCCGTACGCAGTTAGATCTTTTTTAAAAAGAACACTTTTATTTGCTATACCTACACGTGTTCGTACCTATTACACTCCAATTACGTGTATTCAGATTATCAGAAATACCCGTTCCGACATACCTGACACTAGCATTCTCTTGTTGCAGTGAATTTTACATGCAAACCAATTACACTTTTCACAGAAAACGTACACTATTCAATTATGCATAAATTCCGCTTACTTTACCCACCTTGTTTCAGCAAGTGGCACCTACGGAATTTCTCTGAATAATCGATAGTTTATACCTTGATGGGATAAGAGTATCCCATCACTAGTAACCTTTACCTTACAATATGTAAGTGAAGCATGTTCCTTAGTTGTTAGAGAAAGACCTTTTCACTTGGATAATTCATCGTGTCTCCACTTCAGTCGAAAAAACCGTTACGATACAATACAATACTGCCTTTATAGGGATTGTTTGGTGAAAAATTCAAACTATATTTTTTTCCTCATCTTTGTGCCTTTACCTGCGCTTTGTCAGTTGTTTTAAAATACTGAAGATAATTCAAAGTTTGCTTCAATAGACTGTTAATCTACTTCGGTATACTTCATATAATGTCGTTAAACCGACTAGCTCCTGTGATCCCAAAAGCATATAATATGACAAAAGTCAGATCGGTAAATTAGCTGTCAAATTTCATGTCAGACATAATTTTATTACTGTTGTAGTTAGTTAACCAAACTAACTGACTAATTCTATCGTCTAACAAGTAATCACTACATAGTATATAAAACAAAGTCGCTTCGCGCTGACTGTTCCTATGTATTCTTAGATCTTTAAAACTTAATAATCGTTTTATTTTAATAGATAGAGAGCTTCAAGAGGAAGTTTTATATGTATACTACATGCATAATATATTTAATATCGCATTGCACCCGTGTGAAGCTGGGGCGGGTCGCTAGTTTAATAACAAATCAAAAGACATAGCCACTCAAAAACCCCAGTTGACAACATAACAATACAACGTTGAGGTTCCACGATCCATTTCTTGGCCCATCACTAAAAACCAGTACAGTACACCACAAAAGTTTTATGTTATTATAAGTAAAGTACGATTTATATAGCGAGCCACTTGTGGTGGCGACTGTAACAGCGGTCGCCGCTAATGATGACGGATACCAACATCATGAGAGCTGCGGTTTTTATATCCCCCTGAGAGTCACAGAGAATAGTCGATTGAACAGTATTCCTACAAAATAATGGGAAAAACGTCTTTGAATTGTTGAAAATAAGTCTGAGATTTTTTTCAATGGAAACGATCAATGTTACTAAAACAACCTCAAGAGTGGATTCGAAGTATAATTTTTCACACTTTTATTAAGTATTTTAAGTGTGAAAGTAGTCAATCCTATTTATATGTGTATATTGATTCTTTGGCCTCCTGGTACCTGGCGGGTTATCAACGACAAATTTTACCGCTCATCTAGTCAGCTTGTCCGTACGTTTGGCGCAGTGGTTTAACGATTAGCTGCTGCGCTGCGAGTCGCGGATTCGATCCCCGCACAGAACAAATATTTGTATGGCCTAAGTACAGATAGTTGTTCCGGGTTTGGGTGTCATGCGTACGTGAGTTTACATATTTGTGAACGCACCCACGATACAAGAGTAATGCCTAGTATGGAGCAACGATTTAAAAAAAAAAACTAGAACATATAAAATCTTTCGCCTTAAAACTGACTTTTGGGATTGATTCGTGAAAAGTAATTAGGGTAGGCAACGTGGGCTTATTACAATCTAATTTAATATTGAAAGCAAGGAAGAAGTAAAAATATTAAACTTCTGAACTAACATAAACAGTGATACTAACATATATGTGGACCAACAGTTTTCTTTGAATAAATATTATTATTATAATAAAAGATAAAACCCTTTTAATATACACTAGGTGTACATAAATAAGGTGAAGTAATCACAGGGCCACATATACAGTACATGTACGTACGATTACGTAGGCAGTATATATCCAGGAAAAGGAGTTGTTTACTGGCATTCCCCTGATGTAAACATTTAGCACTTTACAACGCCCATGGGAAATGTGGAGGTTTATTCATAGTCCCAACTTTAAACAAACCCCACTTAGTTTATAGGCACTTGAATTCTGCATTTACAATGCGGTTTTTTTACGTAATTTAATATTTTTTCGCCACAAACTGTTCTGTGAAAGAGACAAAGAATTGTATTTCAGTTGATTGATAACAGTTTCGTGAATAAAAAGATATTATTTTTCACTTTTATCTCTTTTATTTTCAGGCTGATTAATTGTCTCGAGTTCTTCGTTTTTCACAACGCTTTTCTCTCGATGACAGTTTTATTTTATTTAGGACAAAGTTTTATAACGAATTTCGCTAAGTTGACTATTTTGTAATAACTTAATAAATTGCCACATGTATTTCTATAACACTAATAGGTAAATGAAAAATTTTGTTTTACCTGTTCTTTCATAAAAAATAAGGTAGGTTTAAAGTTAGCTTTTTTATCTGAGAATGAACGCTAAAATAATAAATTTTCTTTTAGAGTACCCGTTTTCATAGCTAAAAACCGCGCAAGATAAGGCGATTTTCAGCCAATACAAGAAAAAGCCACAAAGCCAGCACTCGGCAGGTGGGCGAGACGAAACACATCGGATATCATTGTCGTAAAACGTTATCTCGCTCGTTATGCCGACAAAACGCTAAGTGTGACTCTCATTCAGTACAGAATTCTGTATTTTTTATTTTTTAATCTGAAAATTGTTGAAGAGAATCCGTAAAAGTACTTGTTAAAAAAGGCTAGTAAGCCACTTTTTCTAACTACATAAACACAGCACCATCATGTTAAAAAGAAAAGTAAAAAAACAAACAAATATTTGACCATTCCCTCGCTTTGATGACTGGATGATTGTGACCCATAACATGATATGCAGATGTAAATATCGCTTTAACATATAGTCCACATTTACAAACAAACAAATAAGCAGAAGACCTTGTAACATGTTGGCACACGGTACCCTAAATATAATGTCTTTGGCAAAGTTGAGCTGGGTCATAAAACCTTGCCTATGAATAGGAGTTGTAAAGATGATGTTACACGCCATGACGCGTGTTCGACGATAAAAACTTTAACTTTTACCATGGGAAATGGCCGCTTTGAGTTTTGCCTCTATTGTGTTGGTTAATGTAATTTAAAAAAAATGTTTTTATATTTATCCACATTTATAAACGAATTTTTCTTATCACTTTTTTGCCAAAAAAATCTCAATCAAATCTCTGATCTAGAAACGTCAAAATACAAAACACCAAACTATAGCCCGTACACTAAAAAAAAATGTGAAAAACGGATATTAAAATCGATCTGTCTCTGCAAATAATTTGTTAAACCACTGCATCAAGTAGCATAGATCGGCATCGTTGTTTTTCAGTCTCATACCGAAGTCCCGGTGGATTGTTCACATTGAATGTTTGGAAGTAACTAAATCCTTAAAATAGAGAAGGTAACTTTGTATTTTCCAACCAAAAGTCTGAAAAGGACTTCTCCTTAACTTATTCTGATTCCAAAAACCAATTTCTAAATTAAACGGTCAGGACCATCTCCGAAATTAACTCACTTTTCCCCGCCCCTCTCATCATAAAATCTCCCCCGTCTACTAATTAATACCGTCTCTCATAAGTCACAACTTCACAGCACAACCTGCATGCAGCATACATTTAATTTCCGCACATGAACGTAGCTAGCTCGAAAAGGAAACCGAAACTATCTCGAATCTAATTTAGGACATCTCTAGCACGCATACTTGCACCCTGAACTAAATTAGCTCTGTGCTGAAAAATGTGATATAACTCGGCTAAACTCGGCGATGCTCGGCCAAACTCGGCGAGCTCAAAGCGGTAACGGTTGTTTTTTTTTTTTTAAATAAAAAAAAAGGGTTTGCGTCGCGGTAAGTTTAGCCTGAAATGTTCTTTGTCACCAAATTGCCGTAATTTAGTTTTTAGGATCTTTGTTTTAAGTTTCTTTAAAAATTACTATGGTTTACTTTTTTCGGTCGAAGAAAAATTAGCCTTGAGTATTAGTTTTATGATTTTTAATTAGGTGGTTAGGTAGCAAATATAAAGCCAGCTTTAGAGCACGATTCTCATAACTTACATAATTTTATTAAAGAGTTAATTTTATTTGGTTTTATTTCACGCAAAGATACGCCACAATAAACTACGACACGATACACAATAAACTATGGTTTTATTAGTTTTTGTTTTTATGTGTCCAATGTATTGGCAGATTTTTTGATTTTTACTTGTGTTATTTTTTTTAATATTTTATGTTTTTATTATTACCTATATAATAATTAATTTTATTATCAGACCAGCAGAGTCCATAAAACAAATCAACACAATGAAAATAAAATAATTCAGAATAAAATATATTCACTAGCTTTTGAATAATTTGATACTTGTTCTCAAATGATTTCATTAACGCTCGAATGTTCTTTAATTACTGGGTAACATAAAGTGTTATAATTTACCTATTTTGTTAAATTATTTATAGTTTTGATTTCATTAATTTATACTACATTAATTTATACCACAATTTAAAACTAAATGAGCAGTAACAGAATTTGTACGAAGCTTTTTTTAATATCTAAAAATCATTATGAAATGCGTATGAATATTAAAAAAAAAAACGATATAAGTATAATAATTTTAGATAATCGTAATCCTATTCAGTTATTGCATGAAATTCATTTGCTGTAAGAAAACAACAATCCAAGATAGCTAATAATGCCTTAAAGGAAAATAAAAAGATATAATTCACAACAAAGGACCATCGCATGCTACCTTATCTTTCTTTATCTTATCTAATGAAAAAGGAAAACCATTACGTTTTTCTTTCAGTTATCGTCGCGTTAAAGTTTAACAAGGTCTCTTCGACCTTTGATTATTTTAAAACTAATTAAAAAGTCCCGTTTCGGCCCAAGGCGGTGACGGGACGCGTGAAGACGCTTTGAACATATCGGCCAAGGGCGCCATTTTGTTGCCAACAGGGTCCACAAATAAAAAAGTTTAGACGCCCCTTGTTAGTCGGCTTAGCCTAAATGTCCCAAAAGTTAGACATTCAGATCGGATCAAAAGAGAAATATTTAGACCGAGACTAACGATGTCAGACATTCGTAAATTCATATATTCAAAAGCGTATATTTTTTACAGATTTTCCGATCCTTCGGAAAACGATAGAGGGGGAGACACCGCAAACGATCGTGGAGGCTAATATCCCATGATCGACACTCCCACTCAGTCGTGAATGGCGTATATGGAAAAAATGTTCACCCCAATACCATATACTGGCACCCAATTTATTTTTTTGCCATTTCAGTTGACACGACACGCTTCAGTACTGCGAGTTAAGTAACCACCACTGAGGTTTTATCACTAACGATGTAAATGAATCAAATAACACGAGGCATTTATTTTAATGATAGTTATCTCTGGTTTCTGAGAAGTTATTCTATTTAATCCATTGTCAAATCTGTTGCCAAGTGAATTAGTAAGCTGGCTTGTAATGAAAAAATATTTTTTGTTGCTTGTCAACCAGACTTTTATTAAATATTAAAGTATCTATTTATGTAAGAGGTTGCTGCGAGAAATTTTGAAGGAATTACCATGGCACTGGAACGCATAGGGAGCACAAGTGTAAAAATAATCCCACCCATACGCAAAAAGCGTTTTTAGAACACATTAATTGTGCGTACAGCTAAGCAATGCAATTCTCGACGGAGTCTGTGTTGCCTTATAGCTACAACCTAGAGGTTTTGAAGGCAAGAATGAATAGGTTTCTTCTAGGCAATCGTGTTTCATCGTCGACCACATCGTGGCTTTCCATCAGTTGAGTGGGAGATATCATTGGAAGATTAACTATCTAATCAATTTTATCTATCGATTAAAAATTGACTGAAATCTGACTCAAACACGTTTAGGAAAAGACCAATCAGGTTCAACCAGTATTTAAACTACACACATAGTGAGTTTTATTTAAAAATGAGGCTGTATTTCAATAAGATAAAATTTAGTCGTAAAGTAACTCTGGAAATCTAAGTAAAGTTGAAAGATAACAAAGTGAACAGAAACGACTCAGCACATTTTAGATTATTAGTTTAACCTGCTTCTCTTTCATTTGTAGAGAAAGGATGAAACGTATTACATTACAAAAAAAAATACGCAATATGTATTCGCCATACTTTGACTGGCCTGTTGGTCTAGTAGTTAGTGACCCTGACTGCTATGCCTCCGGGTCGTGCGTTGCAGGACAAATGTTTGTGTGATGAGCGATCATTTGTTCTGTGTCTGGGTGTAATTTATCTATAATATGTATGTATTTAGAAATATAAGTATGTTTATCAGTTGTGTAGCACCCATAACACAAGCTCTGCTTAGCTTGGGACTAGACGGCTTTCAGTGATGGTTGATTTTTTTTTTTTTTTTTTATTAAGTATATATATATAAATATAATTTTTAAAAAGAATTACTGCGCAACCAATTGTTTAAAATTTGTAGCTGTCGAGATATTTCGGGCGTCCTGTAAGATTGGCCGTACAATTTCAAAAAGAGCGTCTACTTACATAACGTCCGAACCGAGTAGTTATCATTTGACAAACTTAAAATTCGCATTAACTAGCTCGTCCACTTTAGACTACTTTGGAAACTTGCACAAATTCTTTTTATTACAACCTTTTTTTAAGATTAAAAAAGTATTTTTGTGGCCTGTGAATCTATGAGCGAAACTTAAATATTCGAACACTTGCAATTATTGTTTAAACCCTACTCTTCTTTACAAAACTTCAACTACATTTGTTTAATGGCGACCCGCCCCAGCTTCGCACGGATGCAATGGTGATATTAAATATTATCCATGTATTATACATAAAAACCGCATCAAAATCCGTTGCGTAGTTTTAAAGATCTAAGCATAAATAGGGACTGACAGCGCGAAGCAACTTTGTTTTATACTATGTACTGATGATTCAAAACTCCAAATTCCCCAATTGTTTTCAAAAATACAACTAAAATGTAGTTAGTTTCCGCAATCACGGCCTGACTGTTACATTAATTTGTATACAAAAACTCCCATAAAAATTTGCATACAAACTATCTACAGGAAAAGCGCGGAAAAAGCTCTTTTGTATTAAAAATTTAGAATTTACAAACACGAGTAACAAATAGGCGGGGAAATGATACGCGGGCGAACACGGCGTGTTGAAAAGAGCAGGATGCATGTTTTAATTCCCACGAGCTACATGAGCTTTAATTTCAGTTTTTATGTTTGTGCTTATGACTGTATCAAGCACATTTTTTTAGGGTTTCGTCCCCAAAATGGGACCCTATTAGTAAGACTCCGCTGACCATCTGTTTGCCTGTCAGTCCGTCTATCACCAAGCTGTATCTTACGAACCGTGATAGGTAGACGGTTGAAATTTTTCACAGATTAATTATTTCTGTTGCGTTGTTATTGTTGTTTCACTAAGTTGGAGACGTAATGTACAGCAGCATGTACAGGCCTTTGAAAATAAAAGGAGATTCGAATTAGACCAGAAACGCGACGACCTCAAGGTTAGACAACAACAACAACAACAACTATGTATATTTTACCGCTTTGTGCTCGGAGTTTTTCGGCAAAAGTTGGATATGCAAGTCACCTGAGAGCACATGACAGAGCAGAACATCTGAGCTCACAGCCACCATGAGGAGCTAAGGAACGCGGTCGCTGTGGCCGCAATCGGCTAGATGTCATCATCATCGCTACTGTTTTTATAACAACAAATACTAAAAACCGATTAAATATTTAAGTGGAGCTTCCATACAACGAACGTGATTTTTTTGCCGTTTTCTTGCATCGGACGGTATGGAACCCTTCGTGCGCAAGTCCTACTCGCACTTAGCCAGTTTTCGGTTTTGATAAAACTTGGCCGACAGTGAAGGAAAACCACAATGAAGAAATCTTTATGAATTTACACAATTAAACCCATGCTGCTCTTTTTTATGGGTATGCTGAAAATACAAAACTAAATACGATCCTTACATACTGCTCACGCTATTTTTTATAGAGTAGGAACCAAGGGTACCGACATAGCCCGAAGAATCGCAAAACTTAATTGGTTGTGGGCAGGGCACATTGGTTGCAAAACAGATGGCCGTTGGGGCCGAAAGGTTCTGTAGTGGCGAGTGCGTATCAGAAGACGCAGCGTTGGAAGGCCTCCCATAAATTAGACCGATGACTTGGTGAGGGTCGCGGCTATCAGGTGGGATCGCAGTCAAGCACTAGTTTATATCACACAAAACATTTGAGAAATAATTAGCAGAAAATATTTGATAAGTCCCACCTAGGGCACGCCAAGTCTTTGCACGCATGCACGATTTGCGCGTGGAGATGCAACGCCGGGGCGAAACTCTGATGCCGCGACAAGTTGCGGCATTAGGAACGGTCATCCGTTCCCCAGTTGGAAACATTCTACTTACCAAACTAAAACACGCATTTAAAATTACATAAACTCTATACATTGCAAGTTAAACTTGCGTTGTATAGTTTACATCGCCGTCATACTTATAAACTAACCAGATTGGCTCAAATAAACACCAAATTTTAAATACGTGTCTTAGATTTGCAAGTGGGGCACATTACCGACCGACCATATGTATGCCTAATTTACCATAGATAAAAATAGGATAGTAGAGTAGAATGCCAAAGTAGTGATTGAATGTGTCTATGCGCGTGTTCCCAGATACCAAGTGGTTCCCACCACCAAGCAGTCTATTAGTGTTTTTGAAACGTTTTTCCATTTGATTGACGTCGCGTTGAACCCTCTCGTGAACCTAACCGGTACAAAAAGTCACTTTCAAGTAATCGCCGATTTTATCGCTGTGATGGGAGAGAACTGTCTACTCGAATCAATTTCGATTAAGTTTCAGTTCCGCGTAGTTTTTTTGAAGGCTAAACTTCTTTTAAGCGATAATCTTGACCGTTGGCGATAGTTCTAGCAATCACGTGATTGATGATTGATAACTTTATGACAAACTCGTAAAATAGCACAATGCTATTTGTTCATATTTTTTTATATGTCAAGTTTTGTTTTTAACGAACAAATGTATATTGGGGATTTTAAACATTTTAAACATTAATCTGTTAAACAGTTAAAAATCAGTACTCATTATTTCAATGAATACATTTGTCAGTTTCACGCCAATTATTCGATTAGCGTTCGCGATTTCGAATAATTCGACTTGAAAAGTTTATCCGAATGATATTACGATTTTATCGCATGATATGGGGGATGCTTCAAGGTAGCCAGAAAAATTAAAGTTTTCTTAAGTTTGTTTCCATAAATAGGTTAATATCGAATTAAAATCGAATAATTCGACTTCAAAAGTTTATTCGAATGACACTACGATTTTATTGCATGAGCCCTCACGGCCGCCAATGGCTCTATAATCAATATACAACTTGACTCTGACCTGCTAAACTCCAAAAATTTAAGAAAATTAGAATTTCGCGACCTATCCTGGCACTTTCACCAAAGCGTTTTGATTGTCATCTTACTTAGACCTTTAATACTATTCTGATAAGAAAAGAAAGAATACAGTTTCACGTTTAACTGCGCTTTTTCATCTACAAAATGTAGTCCAGGAGTCCTATGGAGAGACCTGGGGGTCTTTAAGTCAAGAGTGAATACGTAACTACTGGGCAAGCGAGCTCCATCGTCGACCACATCATCGCTTATCACGTAAGATAGTGGTCAAACGTGATCATATAAAAAATAGAGACAATGTAACTGCTGATAGATCACAAAGCAAAATGACATCCCCCCTCCTTGGGCGGAGCGGGAGATAGTATTAGACTATTACTGACCAAAAACCTACCCTGTTCCTTCTTTGCCTTGGTTCCAGGGTCCTGGTATGCATAGATTACACAGTTATGGACTTTACGTTCTTAGGGTAGGTAGTACAAAATTATTTTACATTAACCATATTTCCAGAGAGCCTAGACTCTCATTTTCTTCGACAAAATATTGGACCTATGTCAATCGTTTTTTACAGATAGAATATCTTTTTGTACAGTTTCCTTCTCAGTTTCAATATCTAGGTTATTCAACAATATTTTTCAATCGTTTCAATTTTTCACATCACACTTCGAAGCTCACCGAATGCGACAAAGCTGAAGTGGCAATGCAAACGTGTTCTTGAGTGGAGACCGCGAATCGGCAAAAGTAGTGTAGGACGCCCTCGACCTAGGTGGAGCCACGATCTTTGTGACGTGGCTGGTTGTAGATGGATGATACTGGCCCAGGATTGAACAAAGTGGCCTGCAATTGAAAGGTCTTTAATTCAGTTGTGAACTGGCAAGCATAATGTTACAAGATATACTAGGTTTTAGCCATAGTTCCGTCCGCGTGAATGTCGGTTAATGCAAACGCGAAGTTGAAGCCAGATGAAAAGTATCCTATGTTCCTTGGGTTTCAAGCTTACTCCGTACCAATATCATTAAAATTGTTTTAGTAGTTTAATTGTGAATGTGTAACAGACAAACAGAGTTACTTTCACATTTATAATATTAGTATGAATATATTTTTGAAGACGGATTTCTTCTCTCTTCTGACTTTTAATGACTAATACCACACCTATATCTCTTGAGCTGTCCTTTGCGTTCGTGTTGCTGGAATCCCCTTTCAGAAATCAACATGGATCATTTAAGATAGTGTCGACAATATTTTCACAGTCTTTTCCTTAGAGATCTACGCTTTGAAATGTATAAGAAGCTTCAAGCGGTTCAAAAGAGGCTGTAAATGATAACATATAACCAAATGCTTTAAGTTTTGGTTACGATGGTGAGCAGTTTAGTTGGAAAAAGAACACCCTTTCTACTGTATGTATGAAGCACCCTATAAACAAAAACAATGCTCCTCTTAAAGGCGCGACTTTGAAAAAACAACCAAGGTTATCTCATCTCATGAATGTTTTCTTCGAAACATCTTTCCTTTCCAAAACAAAGGGTGCTTTATCACAAAGGAATAAAGTGGAGAATCGTTTAGAAATTCCAAATGGGAATCAGATGTCAAAAGACTAACTTCGGATCTCGACAAAAGGAGTTTAATGAGGGCCACACCCATTATCTCAGACCTAATTTAGACTGGAGTTTAAGCTTCGGGTCGTATTAGAGGCATCTTCATGAAGTGTGCCATGAATTTTAATGTGCCTTTCAAAGAGATTATTAGTAGCTAACAAGTAACAATGTTATAGATTTTTGTTGAAAATTTTAACACTGTAACTCTCAAGGAGAAGAAAACTTAAGTAACAACCCAGAAATCGTGACCAGAACTTTTTAATTCTTTAAACGCTTGCGTCGGATTATTCCGACGAGTGTTTTAGTGTCCTGTTCGCCAAGGACGTGAGTTTAGGTTCTCTATCCCTTTTAGCTCTTCAATACCCATACGTGGCAGAAGAGCGGACAAAATTGAGTATTTGGTCGTGGATGTGCGACCCTCGAAGTAAACGAGAAAAATTTTGTCGGATATATCCGACGGAGGCGATTAAAAGGTTAAAATACTGAAATCCTTAGTAGTTGTTCTTGTCCTTAAGAGTTGGCCTAGTGGCCAAAAGTACGAAACCTGAATCAGAATTTTTGGCAGGGTTATTTCGGATGAAGCTCAGTCACTGTTTCAGTTATTTGCTAATTAATTCCTAGTGGATATTGTGCGGTGGTTGCCGAGTGGTTACGGCCCCAACTTACGAGTTGTAGGTCGCGGGTTCAAACCCAGCCAGGCGCATAACTTTGTGTAATTTATTCCATTACCACTGTTCTCAAAACGGTGAAGGAAAACATCGTAAGGAAACCGGCATGTCCTAGAATCAAAAATTTGAAGACATGTGACATCCACCAACTCGCACTGGGCCTGCGTGGTGGATTATGGCCCATTCCCTCTCCTAGACAGGAGGCGTGAGTCCCAGCAGTGGGAACATTATAAAGCTGATTATGCTATATATTATGCTATGGATATTGTGATGTTAAATTGGCATAGTCTTGTATTTAAAGTATGTACACAACTAGACAATTGGTATGTGGAATCACTACTAAAATATTTATGAATTTAGTTATTTAATGTATTATCAGTGTACTTAACTTTATCTATAACTCTGAATAAATACTCGAACAAGCTCAAATCAGAAAAGGGGAAATGCTATTTTATTAAGAAAGCTATAAAAAAATAATACAAAAGTACTATTAAGTACTCAACGCAGTCAATCTTTTAAAGCCGTACTGTCTGGCGATCACATAAAGGACGTTATCCAATTAAAACAAGTCAGGTGACAAATACCTGTCCCTTTGCTAATGGCTATGCAAATTCCTATAGATCCCAACGATATCGTGACCTTAAACTAATAAGATAAAAACGTGCCTAACCTTTACCTGGTTTTAACGTAATTGGATTAAGATAAACGTGGACACCCATGGTTTGGAACAAGGTCAACGAGTGCTTCTGTTTTTACTGGAATTTTTGTTTTTTCTTTATCGATAACTCAAAAGTCGTCGTCGTTGTAATTATTACATGCGGCAGCAATGGGTAGCTCGCCGTCCGACCGTCCGGTAACCATCCAGACCGAGCCGAAGTCCTCGATGGCGCGTATTGTTCCACGCGCGCCTCAAGGAGTTGTCAACAAACCATAGGGGTCCAGCAGGGTCCAAAGAATCGATTTCTGAAAGGAAGGTTCGGCCCCAGTATGAAAAGCAACGAAGGAACAGGAATGGATTTTTAGTCAGTAAAAGCCTGACACTATCTCCTGCCCCATCCAAAGGCGATTTTTGATTGGATGATATTCCGACCAAAAAAAAAAATACACCCGGCAACGTATCAAATCAAGTTCAAGCCAAACAAAAAGAACTTATGTATAGCACAGGGCTGTAGCTAGAGTCAAATTTGAGGTAGGGCAGCATTGGTTGTAGATAGGAAATTAAAAAAATATTATAATTAATCTGCCCACAAAGGACGGGCTTCTAAATCAATCACCATGTAATCAATCTCTATAATACTGGGTTTCATCATCATGATCATCATAATCTTTTTTGTAAACAAAGGCCACACACCGAAATATTTTTTACGCCTATTAATTAGGTTTGCCAATTTTTAGAAATAATGTATAATAAAATAGAATCATCGCTTCATGTGATGGCGCTTCAAATGTCATCTACACACAGAACAAAAAAAAATATTATAATATAAAAACTGTGGTATGTTCGGAAAAGTTAAGTTTAGTCAAACTATGAACAAACCATTTAATTATAATTACTTATCTTAGTTTTTGGTATTTTTAGGTAAGGCATTGTGATTTCAAGGTTGCCCCACATTCCCCCTAGCTACGGCCGTGGTATAGCATCCATATTCAATAATTACACGAAACATTTTGAGCCACTGCATATACTTGGATAGTTTTCACATACTATTTATTTTATATTCGCCTAATCAATTTATCATCTTTATCTTACACGCAAGTAATTATTCTTACATTGTAAGATTCTATTCTCTTAATTATTTAGATTGCTGGTAAAAATTAGCCAGGTCATATTTTGGGGTTTTCTTTGTGTAAACAACCGTTTTTATAGACAGTTATATTTTCAATTTGAAATAACAAATATGGCTGTAGCACCAACAAAAAATAAAAGAATACGTTCTTATAAATAAGTTTCAGGATTGTCTAAAGAAATTGGAATAGATCTCAATTCTTTTGTGGCTGAAGTCGACACCCACTTTACATCATAATATAGAACTTGGCTCTCCTTGTCACATTTAGGTGTTTTAGTGGGCTTAAGTTTTCAGTCACTGTGTAAAATGTATATACAATATGCGTTAAATCAAGTAATAGAACCGTCTATTCAACCGACTTCTTTACATTGGTATCAAAAACTACGCAATTAGTTGCGTAGCGTGGTAACAATATTATTATCTGATAATTATGTGATAGAACTAAGATATATTTTTTTATTAGTATATGTTTAGTTACTTCCTCGTAGTAAATATGTAATTTCACTTCAGATATCCTTTTCCATTATTTTTTTTTTCGTAGAAAGCTATACTGTGTTAGAAAATCTTATACATATATATAAATACCTACTTATACTCGAAGAAATATGTACTAATTAAGAGTATAATTAACTAATTAAGGTGTTTCGTCTTGTTTCAGGAGTCGATGACACGCACAAGTTTCTAGGAAACGACACACATACAGATTACTTCAGATTGTTATTAAGAGATGGAAATTATCTCCTAGTCGGCGGCAGGTGAGTCATTATAGCCTTAAGCGTCCCATACGCCTACAATAATATTGCGCAATAATATAGCACAATAATATTGCACAATAAAATGTAAGCTCGCTCAAACTTTTGTTAAATCATTGCGCAATGTTTCAATACTATCCCTACGCGTTGAATAATATTGTACAATCAAATTATTGCGCAATATTATTGTAGGTGTTTAGGGCGCCTTAGTTAGCTGTCACCCGGAGTTTTGCCCGCGTCTTTAGTTACTGCTCCACCCCTACTGGTCGTAGCGTGGTTTTATGTAGACTGTGGCCAGCTTTCTCGATAAATAGGCTAACACTGAAGTAACTTTTCTATTTGAACCTGCAGTTGACAGGATTAGAGCGTTTAACTAAACAAACTTTTCAGCTTCATAATATGTATTACCTACGAGCGGTATCGGCAGATGTCCTGCTCGAAAGTTGGGTTTGAGTAAGAAAAAAAATTGAGTAACTGATTGCAGAGCCACCTACTAAGTTTAATTATATTTTCAAACCATCACGGGACTCGTTCAAATAATAATATATATACACAAAATTTCATTGAAATCCGTCCAGCCTTTTAGGAAGAGTTAAGTGGTAAACATACAAACAAAAGAATTACATATATAAAGATGAGTACATCTATATGTATAGGATTTACAGAGCCCAAAACATCCCGCTATTACTAGTATTACAAATTCAAATAATGAATTTAGGAAAAATCCTATAAAAACGTTAACCGCTTAAATATACAACGCCACTCCTAAATTATACCTAACGGAAATTATGAAATGTACTAGCATTTTTTATATTTGTAAACTTTTTTGTAAAAAAAAACGGTGATATGTATAATGAAAACATAAGTCACCTAAATCGCCTTAATTACACTTCGAAGAATTGCTCGTTATGCAAAAATGTACCTTGGATTTAATTCGTCAGTCTACGTACAATTAATATGAAGCACGTGTCAAAAACATAAATAGCCCCGTCGCTATTCGCTTAGCAACACCTATTTCGTTTTAAAGACTCAAGTTATACATTCAAATGAGATACTTAGTTATTTGTTTTTCCCAACTCCACTCCAATTCGTTGCAAAGTTGGGGTACCCTTAACCGCAACGACTCAAGCGGCAAGAACGTGCTGTATCTACCCGCAACCGCAGAGCTAACTCAGATGCACCTGCCGCCGTCCCTCTCGCACCCACATACATCTAGATAACGCTGTCTCGTTTGCATTTATAAAGATTTTTGGCTTGTGTTTGGATGGAGGCAAGACGACTTAAAAACACCCGCCCTCCCGCCGCCTACAGTCGCCATTTTATTACGATTTTGTGAGGAGCGCCTGTCGATAAGTTATCTAAAATGTATTAAGCACTTGATATTGAAGTGTGCTCAAATATATCCGACTGATCTTCAAGAAGGGATAATCTACACTGTAGAGAGCTGAAACGTTCCATAAAAATGTAGATCTGTTGTTTTTGCATGTCGATAATATCGTATAATTTTTTTCATGAATGCTGGACCAGGAAGAAATTTTGTTAGAGAACATCTTCTGGAAACATTTATCTCCTCATAGCATGATGAATTAACTTCAAAACTCTTGAACATATTCCAACGCTCTAGATAAAAGTTTATGTTAATTAAGACTCTGCGAAATTGTATTAGGTATAAAGCGGAAGCTTTTCATCCTTACAAAAGTTCTAAAACACTCCCATTCGAGATCTCACTTTAAAGTTCAAAATATTAACATCTTTTATATATTTGACAAGATGAAATCAGGCCCTTATAAAAAGCCTTACGTTAAGCCAATTTTACTAAGAGAACTGTCAAACTGAAATTTAAAACATAAGCTATCCAGAATGACAATAGTTTTGTCATTTTATCGACGTGCTACCCTCTCTAAGACCAGGCAGAGCCGCGGGACACATCTGCCTCGCTCGTGGCCGCAAGCGACTGTTTACATTCCACCGAATATAATTCTTTGTTTTTATGTAAATACCGGCCGTGCCTCCCACTTCTGTAAACCCTTTGTTAAATAAATAACAACAATTGTAGCCTGTAATTTTCCTCAGTAATCGTAGGGGCGCGTAAGAATGCTCTTCAGTTTAGAAAAAAGCTTCAACTGGGAAAAATCTTTACATTCCTATTCAGTGAAGAAAAGTAGTTGTGTTTACATAAGCAAATGTAATAAATGGTAAACATTCTGTTTTGTCTAACATTTTGCTTGTGATTTTATCTTTTTGCTCGCAATTGTAGCATCTCATTTCAAATGTTTTTGATGTCTGCGTAAAATGTTTTGATAAATGTTTTCAACTGAAATGAAACGTGTTTTACAACTCGTTTTAAATTTGTAGAACCTAATAGCCTAATTTAAAATGAAATGAAATGTCACACGTCAACAAGTACATCGTGGCAAACAGCGAAAAGGTTATAGAATGAAATTCATTTGGCAACGATGGGGTTAGTCCGCGATTATTATATAAAACAAACGTCTGGCGTCCCAGAATAAGTTCATAAAACAGCAGATATGTAGCAAATTGGACAATATTTTCCACAACGAACGACGACTGTGTCCGTATAATTTGAAATATTCATTCGTTCTAGCAAAGTTTGCATTTCTTTCCAAATCAGATTTACATGACAATGGTCACGTCGTCGCCGATGAAATTCTCATTGCTAGAACTTGGCTGTGTGGGATTTATTAAAGGGAGCAAAAAGGTTTGTAATAAAACCGATGTCGACGCGGTTCCTGACAGGCTGAGGACTCAGAACTGAGGACCGAGGATCGAGGACAGAGCTTAGAGGAGAACACTTTTGTTTACAATTCCTAATTAGCATTGTCTATGAAGATGACCTTATGCATGATCGTAATGAAGCTTATGATTCTTTGAAATGAAAGACACAGATGTGAATTTAGCCAGTAAAAGACACACCCTCTCGCTCCATCCTAGAGCGAGAGAAGTCGTTGGAAGATTTACCAACTTAAAAAAATCTACTCCAGTCGGATAAATAAATATTCTGTGAGTGTCATCTGCCGTATAAAATATTAATTCCATTATAAAGTCAAATGGTATTTATTTGTAAATAAACTTCAGAAACTGATTATACGGTAGACATTGATCTAAATAACTAATTCTAAATCTAATATAGGACTAAAGCCATTTGTCACTACATAGGTAAGGAAATTTAAAATAAATAACTATTTACTAAAATACCAATAAAAAGTTATATAGAATAAAATATTAACTAGTTGTAACTTTTTCATATTAATAGCGAATAAGCAGGCATAATGTTATCATTATACCTATATTTAAATAAGTCAGTGTATTTTTAATTTTTACTATGAATTTTGATAGTAGTGGTCAACAGGATACCTTTCACTGTCGTTACTGAAAGAAAAGTGTAGCCAGGAGATCTAGACAATGGTTTTGCTATGCTTAAACTTCTACTCATATTATTTATTATATTTGACAACCAATCAAAAAGTAACGCTCATACTCAAACATTACACCAAAATGTAATGTCACCCAACCAAATAACGTCTTTCACAATTAACGTTTAGGAGATATTAATTCTTGGTTGAATATTACTTTTTGATTGAATGTATGATGTTGTTAGCGGACGTATGAATATTACTTTTGGTTGGTTACTTCCGACTTTTATTATCTTGGATTTACTCAAGTGTCCTAAAAGTTAATTTTGAAAGACGTTTTTGATTGGGTGACATTATATTATTATTTAACAATTTATGTACACACGTAAAAGAAAACAATAGAAAAGAAGAAGGAAACAGAAAAATATGTACAAAGGTGATGCTTATTTCTAAAGAAATCTCTTCCAGCACACCTACGAAAGGAGAGTTAGAAAAATAGAGATGTAGACACCGTGTGTAACAATAAAAGGAAAATTAAATTCAACCAAAATGTAATGTCACTCAACCAAATAACGTTTTTCACAATTAACGTTTAGGACATCTGAGATTTACTCACTCTACTTTTAGGACGCCAAAATAAGAAAATCCGAAAAGTAACGAAGCAAAATTAATACTCATATATCCGGTAACACTCAAACACCCCACCAAAAATTAACATCTTTTACAATGAACATATAGGACAACTAAACGAAGCGAAAGTAGGGAAAATTGGAAGATAGAAACAGTTTAATTTTAGAAAGGACGTACAATTTCCTGCTATTAGCCCTTTTTAAAATCACCCAGTCGAAATGTAGCTGGAATCGGGTTTAAGTAAACTTACAAGTCCTTATTTTTCCGCCCGCAGCCGATCTAATCTCCATTGGCCTAATGAAATTCTAATACTATGTATGATAATATCTGAGGAACACACTGTTTTGTATAACACATGTCGTTATGGTGTGGCCTCGAGGTTCGCGGGTATGAAAGCCATATACACCGTTAAATTTTGATCGTTTTAATCCCGTCCAAGGTCGATCTGGTACATGAAAAACTATCAATTTTAAAAGATAAAATTAAAAAATAAAGTACTTTTTTCGAAAACTCGAATTAATATACGCATGTACGTGTCAATGACCTTGTAGGTAGTTGTCGGTCGTTGCGTACTAACAACCTACAGTTCATTGACCTCGCCCATCTGACGTTTACTTAAATTAATTAATTTCGTACATGCGTAAATTAATTTGAGTTTTAAAAAAAGTACTTAATTTTTAATTTTCTGTTTACAAATCGATAGTATATTATGAACCGAATCGACGCTCCACGGGATTGAAACGATCAAAATTTAACGGTATATACCTACTTATGTTACTAAATGTAGATGAGACTAATTGAGCCGAAATTGGCACAATGGAGGACCTTTATAGAGAAGTGGGTTTTGATTGTGACATTATTATTTAGTCGACAACTCAAATACGTTTCATTTTGAATTACGTCCGGTTACTTAATTGGAAATTTAATGTTAAATGCCAAAGCCTATTTAAATGCCAACGTTTGACAGATTTTGAGGTTAGAGTTTAGTAAATAGTAGCAGCAGTATTTACAGTATAGTATAGAAGTAGAAATAATAGTAGTATTTACAAACCAGGTTTTTTGAGATTTTGTTGTCATCAAAAAACATCCCTGGACTTTTTCTTATGATGTCTTAGAACCAAAAATTACAAGACATGTGACATCCATCAACCCGCACTGGGCTCGCGTGGTGGATTACGGCCCGTACCCTCTCCTAGAAAGTAGGCCTCAATCCCAGCAGTGGGAACATTATAAGGCTGATGGTATGGTATGGTGGTGGTAATAAACTTCTCCGGCTCTGGGTGGTTTTTACTGAAAATTATCCACCTTTGTTTCTTCAGTTGCTCTTTGTGTTCCAAAGTTTGCGAATAATCCCGCAGAAAATAAAATAACTTGTATGACAACTTTCAAAATCTTTTATAGTACGCGACCAATTAGTCAAACCAAAATGGCCGTCGTTGCTATGGTTACGCTCAGTTCCCAGCTTCGATTGAGACTCAAAAATCTGTTACTACGCATTGAAGGTCGATCACTATGTTGGTTCAACTAATATTCAGAACAGATTTACTTCACAACAATATATTCCACAATTATCACACAACGCCTAGTTCCAAGCTAAGCAGAGCTTGTGTAATGGGTACTAGCAACTGATAAACTTACACCCAGACACAGAACAAATGATCGTGCTCATCACACTAATCATTTGTCCTGGGTCGGAATCGAACCCACGTCCAAGAGGAGATAGACCAACAAGCCAGTCCAACTTCCGTATACTATTAACCTAATTCATATCTTATAGGTAGCCTTCCTCTGTACAATTATCCGCACACATCACGCTTTAAAATCATGCCAGCCTTACCATTAAACGATCCTCACTATTTACCCCGTGTTAAGCGGAAAACACTTTGAGATACGATTATCTCAAATGTAGAAAACCCTTTCGGATCCAGGCGAAGCAACACTACTATAGTGCAGTTTTGCAGGCACTAGTAGGTACCCGTAGTTCGACCCGCCCGTTTCAGACCCGTACCCTTAATTTTATAAGGTCGCTTACCGGGCGGAAACGTTATTCGGAGCGCGTCCCATGTAATGGTATTCCCCTGTAGTGTGATCCTCTTTTGTGTGGCCTTTTAACGAAATTAACGTTGTTTCGACCGGCTCATATGTACCCAGTGTTATCAAAGCACCAGCGTTTACATAAACCCCTTCAGATTTTGGCGCGAACCAATCCCAAGATTGCGCGTCGATTTTTATGATGAGGGTCGGGTAAGGAATTGATTTGAATTGAGCCTAGCGTTCAGTTAGTTTCATGTTTTATTACAATAACACAGTTTGCATAAAAATATCTGGCCGTTATTCTGTTTTGCTCGAATTCGATTTTTGAAAAGGGAAATACTGGCACCTTTTTTTCGCAAAAGTAGACCCCAATCTATTTTTCTTTCCCCGCCATAGCCATAGAGAATAAAAAAAAAACATCATTATGCGCGGTTTCAAGTTCACTTCACCATTCTTCGTGTACCCATCCTCATAAGAGTACGTGTGTATCATTATATAGGTGAGTTTTCTCTCTGCACATTATACGGAGGACGTTAGCAGGGGCTCGCAAACAGCGGCAAATGGCCACTTGTGGGCTTATCACACGCACGCCCACTTTTACATAATGCCCGTCAAAATGATACTTGGTGATTTCGTTTTTACGTTGCCACCTAAAAGCATAAAGTGTACGAAGTATGTTTTTGTACCTGTAAAGTGGTGTATTGAGAAGGTTTCAGAGTAAAAATGTGAGTCTTTTTTGCTTAATTGCGTAATATACTAGGTTCCTTCGAAGCATAATTTAATGAAACAGAAAAGTTACCGTGTTCTTGGACCACAAAGGCCACCTGACGAAATACAAGTGGTTTTGATCATTGATGTTTTGATCAGTGAAATTATGAAACTGCCTCTCACTCCACCCGTAGTGAGAGAAATCATTTGATTCCCAATGTAAAAACAACAATTGTTTACTAATTCTTAAATAATAGGCTACGTCCCAATAAATATCTTTTGTGTCAAGTACAACCATAGAAAGTAATAAAACGGGTCGCTATACACCGACACTCGACTATCCCACGACAATATTTCACATGCCACAAACCCATCGAAATTAAAATACGAACGAAAAATTCGGGGTCCGTAAAAAACCGCACAAAAATAACAATTTCAAAACATTTCCTAACCTATTTCGGAAACACAATTTTCATTTCATAGTTTCTACTCAATCGGTGCGATACTTGTTTTTAAACTGTATTCCGTACATCGTATTATGAAGTCGACGCAGTCAATTTTCACGCAGCATTTTATATCACGTAATAACATCGGGGTTGAATAAAAGGCTGAATAAACAAATCTGCTCCTAATTAATCATATTCATACGGGCGCCAGTTGGAAAATCAATTTTGAATATGAAAACATTTGGTGGACAAAAAGTCGTAACTAGGAGTTTTTAAGCGTATTATATCTTCAACGTTTCGTTCTTATCATGTTTACGCAAAGTTTTAGGCACCCTGCCCTCGTTAGGATCGGTTTATAAAGTTAGTGTACCTTTGCGAACACTAATTAAATAGAAAAACGGGGCTTAAAGTATTCTAGATTCAGGATAAGCCCCTTTTAGGTCGTTTTTATGTTTATAAAAAGGCCGTTATTTTTTGTAGTAAGTACAGTTGTGCCTGTTGGATATTTTGTTGTGATTACGGAAACATTCCGAAGCTTAGAATAGAAAAGACCTTCTTAAGTCTTATTCGAGTTAATTCAGTAAGAATAAGTTAAATACACGAACAGTTTACAAAATACACACAAATCTAAACTTTCATCACCAATAAAAGCTAACCTAAAACATCCCTATTACGGCAAGAGGTCGAAAAAACAAAAGTCGGCGAAAGTCGAGCGTTCGTGGCAAAAAAGAAATGGAGGTAATCAGCGCATCAATCACGAAGCCACCAGGCGCTGGAGTGGTCCCCAAGCGACCAGCCGCAGCTCAGCGCTCATTGTGACGTATTTATAAGAGCTTCGGTTCTGACGGCATCACGCCAATGATGACGTAATTAGTTCGAAAGATTTGGTATAATTTGAAATGAATTGGAAATTTTGGCTTGGGGTTTTTTAAGTAAATTCTTAGGTAGGTATATTACCTATCTAAGAATTTACATCTAAGAAGAAGATTATTCTAGTTTTGGAGTAGGTAAAAATCAAATGTAGGGAAAATTTAATCATTTTATTCAAATTAAATTATCGGTAACAAAATGCTCCATGTTGCTAAAGAAATCTATAGATCAGTGGTACAAAATCTTACTATACTGCGCCTACTGTATGCCACCTACATGTTGTAATTTTTGCGACGTTCTTGTAAATGAAGATACCTGTGTATAGCTCTAGGTTATACGTTTTTTTTTTATAATTACAGATTACAAAAAAGCAGAGTAAATGGAAAAAGTTATGTAGACAAAAAATCAAGCCTTTATTAAGAAAAATGAGTGTTTCTAGAACTCAAAACGTTACAAATTTGATACTGTTTCCATTTAAGTGTATTCAACTGTATCTAATATCTAAAACATAGATCAATAGATATTTCTTTTTATTACCCTTTTTCGAAGAACCAATACAGAAGCCAAGCTATATGACACACTTGTCTTGCCAAGGGGTATCGTTTTACCCAGTTACTGGTATGTGTAAGTCAAATAGGCAGCATTCTGTAAACTAAAAACTATGCAGATTGTTTTTCGAGGAACCTCAGGCAAAGTTGTGTTTCTGTTAGACAGAGGTATCTCAAATATTCTCAGAAACGAATATCTACCTCTAGTTAATAAGACAACTAACTTTACTAGAACTCATGTTTCCTCAGCTTTATTCCTTAGAAACCACAAACCAATTCCTCTAGGAGTAACAACATGCATGAAATATTACCTACTCTCAGACTTCACCAGAAATGTACGTCTGTAACATTTCCAAATTAGTATCTATTGTATAAACAATGTGAAGGGCGAGTGTACCCCACCGAGGTACATGCGTACACTGGGGTACAAGGGACCCTTCAATTAGAATTAGCGAAATGAGAGGGCGTATGGAAACTCCTACTTAGAACACAAAATAACATAAGTCAATAACCCTCTCTACCATTTGTGTATGGAAAGGCAAAAGGGAGAAATGACGTCACATTAGCAACAATTCCCGTTTACACTTGAGGCCTATAAAATCACTGAAATAATAACAAAGTTTCTTCGTTATTGTTAACTTACTCTTATGGACGTTTAAGTTTAAAATGGGGTAATAGGAGCAAAATCATTTTACCCCATCTGTTTTAACAATGTATGGCCACGAATCCCCATGTGTATTGAATAGGGCTTCAAGTGATATTAATTTACACTAATATTAATATCACAGGAAGCCTTTAGCAAAGCTATACCGAAATTTTGTAAACAATATTATTGTTATGTGTA
The DNA here is from genome assembly GCA_958295575.1 of Leucania comma. Lineage (NCBI taxonomy): Eukaryota > Metazoa > Arthropoda > Insecta > Lepidoptera > Noctuidae > Leucania > Leucania comma. The sequence continues at coordinate 9,147,424 of OY282480.1, read as the reverse complement.
TTATAATTTCAATCAAAACGTCAAAGTAACTTAGAGTAAGATTTTCTAAAATAACTAAAATATCTAAACACAGAGTAGTACTAATATAATATTCCACAATTATCACACAACCTCATCTAGGCCCAAACTAAGCTTTTGCTATAAGTATCAGACAACTACATAATAAACGTACTTATATATTTCTAAATACATACATATTATAGATAAATTACACCCAGATACAGAACAAATGCTCACCACACAAACATTTGTCTTGGGTAGGAATTGAACCTACAGCCTCCGGCACAGAAATCAGGGCCACTTACCACTAGACCAACATTCCAGTTGGTGAAATTTGATAACGTAAGTGAACAGCGACCTTAATAATAATAGGATAGTACTCAAATAATAACAGATATGAATGTCTTCCGAAATATTCTAAGGACATACGACATCTAATCCACTATAAAAATAACCAAACAAAAATAGAGCCTGCTACATCAGCCAACCAATGTGGTTAAAAACCTAAGATAGATATATCATATCATATCTGTTATGTATTTCATTTCATATACATAGTATCTGTTGTTATTACGAGTATATTTCAATTTTCTGGCTATGAAAATGTGTTCAATAATATCACATATCGGTAAACACCGCTTAACGACCAATAAAGGTCTTGCCCTTTTAATAATAAGAAAATATTCGAAACATTCTCCCATTCCTTTTAATACGCCATTATTGAACCACAAAACTGGGCCTCAAGGAAATCAATAAGCAAACTTCTAAACACAAGTGTTTTATATACAAACTAGTAAATAAAACAACCTTATTATTACTGCCATACGTTTCTCGGCCGTTCTTTTGATTAAACAATACAAGAGTTAGGGGCAATTTGAGGCCGTTCGGGGAAAGTTGCCCCAGAGAACCTATTTGTTGTGGCCTGAACAAATAAAGTAGTTTGGGGAAAACAGATCAGTTAACTTCTTAAGTGTGTAAGGACGGCACCTCGCGCGTTTGGATTTGTTACAAATTGCCCGAGCTGCTGTTTACCCTCCCTTCAAGATTTGCCGGAGAACACAGTGCCTTCGTTAGTCTACTTTTATGAATTTAGTTTTCGTGGAAAATGGAAATTGTGTTTCTGTTAAGTTCTGTTGCTAATCATTCTTCATCTAAAATTACAATTATTGTAGTCCTCCGTGTTCCCGGCCTCATTTTTAGTGGCGTTTTAGTTAATTTGTTTTTAGGGTTCCGTACCTCAAAAGGAAAAATACTGAACCTTTATAGGATCACTTTGTTGTCCGTCTGTCTGTCTGACTGTCTATCAAGACCCTTAATCTCTGGAATGCGTGGAGGTATCGAGGTCTGCGGTCCCTTAAAACTGTGAAAAAATCAAACTTCTAAGTAAACGACAAAAAAAGATACGGCCGTTTATGTCGCAAAAAACGTACATTTCGACACTCATGGGAATCAAAATTCTTAAGGCACTCCCCGTTGACCAAAAACCCTGAAATTTGGCATGAAGCAAGATCTCATAGCACTAATATAGGAATAAATCTGAAAACTGTAAATATGTATTTACGTCACAAAAAAAAAAACTTTTTTTGATTCGGAAAACTCCTTGAGACGATTCGGGATTTGAACTATTTTTGTACGGAACCCTTGATGTGCGAGTCTGACTCACACTTAGCCAGTTTTTTTTACGTCCATTCTAACAGAAATCACATTAGTGGATGTCGGCTGTCTTTTCTTACCATTCAAACTTACTCCGTACCAAATTTCATCAAAATCGATTAAGTAGTTTAACCGTTAGAGCGTAATAGACAGACAGAGATACTTTCATATTTAGAATATTTTGTAAGACCTACTATTATCAATTAACTGATGCGGGTGTTTTATACAACTAAGAGATATTTATCTATCACAGATGAGTTGTTTTCATTTGAGTTCTAAAAGGTTTCCCTTGAAGAATCTTATTCGGCCTTGCGTAATTCAGGGCTTATCAATTTAGCGTTTGGTATTTATTTAAACCCAGAATTTAGGATAGATTATCCAGCTGGTTAAATTAACACTAAAAAATTACACACACAGGTTTACAGCAAACGCTTCCCGCGTTCAAGTTCAACACTATTTTGTTTTGTTATCTTATACTGTCCCGCTCCCGGGCAAAGGCCTCCCTAAACTTCTTCCTTTTCACGCGGGCCCGCGGTTCCTTCGTGGTCTGCTGCGAACTTGTCTCACTGTCTCAGGACACCAATTTGGCGCTTGTAGGTAATTTGCCCCACAGTTTGTAATTTTTTAACACTATAAATACTGGCGACATCTATGACACCAAGTAGGAACTAAAGTTCAAAATCACCGCGATCAGACACAAATGACAGACCGAAATCAACTATCGAGCAGTTGCCCGGACGAGACAAAACACCTGATTGAACGGAGGATCCTCCTTTTTCAATGACGATTCTAAATTACATAAACATTTAAAAAAAAAAGAAACAAATAGTTTAACGTCAAATTCTCATCTCACAGCTTGATAAATTTTACTTAATAATCCGAATATCAGATCATTGCGGGCTGGGCGTGACGCTTCAATGAAATTAGGGAATATCGTTCTCACCTCAATCAATCGGTAATCCGTTAAGTGATTGACGTGTTTATCGTTAAATATTTAGCACTTCAAGCGATTGAAAGCGCTTTGCGGTGCGCTGTCAGATCATAGTCGGCATTGAGTTGGATGTGATGTTGGTCGTGATCCAGTACCTTACTTAGGAGTGAGATCTAGGCTAAACTTTGGACAGGCTTAAGTTAATTTTAAATGATGTAAGTGCTTACTACATCTTGATTTAGAGCCGAGACATTAAGTTTTGATTTAGGTACTGTTTTGTAACTAACTTGTGAGAGAGAGATATTGATAGGGATTAAAGTACAGTACAGGGCCTGCCTTTTGTGGGCAGCAACCTAAACAAATCAAAACTTACTTTTAATTGCGCAGTCGTGTGGCCTATTCATGTTCCACGTCGAAAAATATGTCTGCAACAAAGACATGGCTTACCAGAATCAGCTCTGGTAAGCCATGCCTGCGGGATTGTTCGAAAGAATTACCGTAGCCCTAGAACGCTATGGGCAACTGAAAGAACATAGGTGGCTTTTAGACACTATAAGTCTGACATCCTCTCGCTCCGGCCGCCAAAAAAAGGTTGTATATTAAATGTTTGTATTTCAATATATTTTATTTCTCATAGGCCCACATGGGTAGTTGTAAAACGGCAGAAGCTAGTGCACAGTTTCAGTTCGTCTCGCGAAACGACTAATTGTCGACACCGAACAAACCGACAAGAAACCCTACGAAATCAATGATTGATTTTTACTTTTTTTTTTGTATAAGGTCAGTGTAGACCAACCAATCAAAAAAGTATCAAAAAAGTACAATAAAAAAATTACATGAAACGAAATGGAAAAATTTCGCACATAAATAAATTCCTCCAACTGAAGCTTGACACTATGTTAACGGAACATTGACAAATGTGCGACAATGTTTCCGAAGGATTACTTGCGCAAATATCATAACCCTTTCGTGTCGCTCGCGCAAAAATGTCAATTATCATTTCGTGTATTCCAGTGAAAGATGAAACCCAACCCTTCCCATTTACACTCGCCATAAATCACAGCGGTGTCAGAGCGAGACAACAATAGAGCCGGCGCGGTCGGCGTTTTGAGCTCTTTTAATTAAAATGTTAAGAATTTGTATTCTGCATGCGGGCCGTTGATACCCAACCTACTCAGACCCCTCCTTTTCAACCAAGCTCAAGGAACGCAAAGAAATGCCAGAGACCAACTACACTGGTTTCACCGTAACTGAAAAGAACAGCTTTGTGTAAAAAGGTAATAACTCACACAAAGAATATGAAAGAAAAATCGTTGCCGAAAATACGTAACGTTTTTAATTCGTTTACATAAATAAACATTTCCATGTTCTGTGTTCGTTGTTTTGTATTCATTTCAGTTCGTTAGGTAAGCGACCGTGTTCATATCTAATATATTTTTTTGTTTCCACCTTTTTCAAACCGGAAATAAAACACCGTGGCAACGAGTGTGTATTTTTTCGTAAGTTATTCTATTTTCGTTCGAATGCCTTCTATTTGTTCATGGCGGTACAAAAATGGGTTTTTGTTCCAGAAAAAATATCACGACCACTTAATAATAAACCCTGAAATAGGTATGGAAATGCTGAACTTCCTCATACATCTGTATGTATATAAGGCAAAGTCCTGACTCACTCGCTGACTCATCAACACCCAGCTCAAACCCTAAACCTAGTACACTGAATTTTACATAGAGGTCCGTTTTATGATGTATACAAAGAATAAGAAAGGATTTTCCAAATTTTATCCTCTAAGGATCAAAAGTTGGTATGGAGAAAAAGACGGTAGAAACTAGTCATAATATGAAATCAGGCATACAACTAAAGAATTCTCAAACAGAATATTTATGCAGCAGCAGAGCATTCACAATAAGCGCAGCATCCAAACGTCATGGATTCGACGAAATAAACGATGGATATTGTTGAGGAACAATTGCAATAAATCGTGAAACATGTGAAGCGCAATTTCTCGGCAGCCGATGGTGCAAACTTTCGCAATATTGACGGCTCCAGCCGACGCTGACGACCGCGGTCTGCATTTGAACTAGGGAAAAAAGATTAAAATGTTTAGTGAACAAAGATTTTTGTCGTTTAAAATAGTTTAGAATACGAACATCGATCCGTGAGCCTCAAGATATGACAACGCCCACAATCAAACTGATATAATAAAGGCAAAAGCGTGTGAGGTTGATCTTCGGGCCTGAATGGCAGAACGAATTTGAATTAGGCCCACGGGTAGACCATGTCATGGCATAGCACATAGGATACTTTTTACCCGGGAAGTTTGTTTACTTTAGACAACTTTCTGCTATCACGCTGGCAATGCTGCTATCAGCAAATAGTACAATATAAAACAACAGGCAGCTCTATAGTGGACTACTTCAAACAGAGTCAAACCACACAGATCCGAAAAATAAATACCACGAAAAATAAGACCAAAACGCAGAAAATAAAACGCGCAAGCCGTAATCCCTGCCAAAAGCATAACGGAAAGGCTCCATTCAGAGAAAAGTCTGCACGATATGTCAAGTCTATTTAATAGGAATCGGCGGTTAGATGGCTGTCTCCCGAGCACATCCACCAATCCGTGTGAGTGCCCATTTGACAGGCGAATGCTAATGATGTACAACTTGTGCGACTCGATTTAACTTTAGTGCCTTGAAATGGAACGTTTGATGGGACGCGGTTATTTTTATATATATTTTTTGCGACGCGGTATGCTGTATTTCGGTGAAATTTACTTTCGCAGAAGTCATTAGTTGGATGGTTCACGAAAATGGAATTCGTAGAGCTTTTGCATTGTACTGAAGTTAAATGTAATAAACTCTGACAAATGTGAGAGGGTAGTGGCTAAAGTATCTTCATAGAGTTTTATGCTACAGTTTTTTCTTCACTATTCTAGATCTTATCTTATTCAGTAATAAATACATCATCGTTTAGATGCACACACTCAGTCAATATGTCGGGCACGTTCACCAATGTCCTATTGATATTGTTCTAAACGGGACTCGTAAAGTTTTCCAATATCGGAACCGTGTCGAGTGCATGCAAACAAATTGCATCTGTCGACGTCCCAATTCGTCGCTCCACGATGAAATTTGAAATTTTTGACATCGCTCCTTTTCAAAAATGTTACATTGCTCACACTTTGTATGTATGTTCGATTTTACTATCGAAGTAACGCACATTTTATAATGAATAAGACAAACCCTTTCTTAAATTTCATTCAAATTATTTAAAAATATGACACAAATCTGATTTCTTAAAATAAATTAGAAAGTCAAAAAAAAATAGACAGCCATTTTAATATCATCCGTCGCATAGAATAACGCCATCAACTTGTTGGCAACAACAGAATTTCTTTCTGTTCCTTTACCCATTAAGCGGTTTGCCGAGCCAAAGAGATACGCTTTTCATCCCATCTCCCCTAGCATTTAGCAACTAATTACGAAAATGTCGTGACAAAGGAAATCCCTGATTTACATAGTACGGTCAAAATAACCGCCACCTGTAGTTTTCACTGATTTGGAATAAAGAAAATAATGTAGTAGATATAGAGGGATGTTTTTTTGTGTATACGAGATAAAGTCACTTTGTTACACTATCTATAATTTATTCGAACGACGACAGTTGCCCTGTCTCCCCAACTTCCCCTCTTGTTGTACCGAGCCTAGTTAGGAGACATTTTATGGACCCTTAGTTATCCCCAGACGTGGTTGAGACTCACATATCCAGCAGATTCGGGAAACAGGGCGAAAATAAATAAATATTGAAAATGCTAGGAGGATTGAATTATTTATTCGCCATTTCTCTAGAAATGGTAAATAGAGGAGGCGAAAATTGAATTGCTTAGTACGTCGGTATATGGAGGGTAATATTATGTGAGTTATGTTTATTTTCATTATTCAGCTCTTATCCTCGAATTCAAGGAATCATGTTTCAAATCCTTATGAAAATAACGGAGCGAAACAGAATAACATGCACAAGACTGGTGTGTGTTCCACTAGCTGGCATAGCAACGTGAGTCAGTTTCCACTTATTCTATCAAATTCCCGTGTTCGAAAATACTTTTTTTCAAAGCGCACAATTGAATAACAGCCGCTATGAACAAACTCGTTTTACGTTTTTTATTGAGTACCTATGTAAATTATTTTCACGTAAATATCGATGCCATTTTGTGATATTCAGCAGAGTAGACGCTTGCTCCTCAAATGATAAATGTATAAAACATTTGTGTAATAACGTGATAACGTGTCACACTTGTCTATATGGCGATAAATCACATTAAACGCTTCACAAATTATGGATGTGACGTATCTCGTGACGTCCTCCAAAAACAGACATTCGAATTAAACCAATAATATTGTTTAATATGTAAATCTCGCTTTAAAAGCGCCACCATGTTTGACGTTTTCATTTCGATTCGATCATTGGCTGTGTGTCCGTCATGTATATTGATGAGTATGACTCTGATTGGCTGAGCATCCGCTTTTGTTCCACGGAATCAATTTATACCCGCACCCGTCCAGATATTTACTTTAATCCGGATAAAGAATATTCTCCGAGATTAATTTATTTTGCCAAGAATGAGAGACAAAAAATAAATAATCACGAAGACACGAAAATAATTGTAAGTTCAGACCATCAATCAGCTAGTCGGGCCGGATTGGACAGAACACAAAAACATGGGCGAGTGACCGAACAATAGATGACGCTGACGATCCGTCGTCCGTCGCACACAGCGCAAGATGGCCGCCGCCTTTTGGCGGGAACCACTGAAGCGAATAATTGACAAAGGATACAGTCTTTGTGTGCTTGGGCCAGCTCGCCTGTCCGCCAAAATATTACCCAAGTATATTCCAAAATATTTAGATATTTTTGTAACAAATAAGTTTCGCGTCTCGAAAATAAGTACGAATCGAGGAGAGGTCAAGTACCGACATCATTATTTATGCTTTCAGAAGACTTGTAGATCACATCAGGACACCTTTAGAATCATCAGACTATTTAGAATCATCATTGCACACAGCGCAAGATGGCCGCCGCCTTTTGGCGGGAACCACTGAAGCGAATAATTGACAAAGGATACAGTCTTTGTGTGCTTGGGCCAGCTCGCCTGTCCGCCAAAATATTACCCAAGTATATTCCAAAATATTTAGATTTTTTTGTAACAAATAAGTTTCGCGTCTCGAAAATAAGTACGAATCGAGGAGAGGTCAAGTACCGACATCATTATTTATGCTTTCAGACTTGTAGATACATCTTTAGAAAATACGATTAAGTTACTACGAAATTGTATAGGATGGGGACCATTCTCAGCACACACTTTCTTTTGACAAAACACTAAACACAATAGGCCCATCTGATATTATCATTATTCATTGGATCTATCAAGCGGAGATAGTCTCATTAGAACGCAATCCACTCGCATACAAATAAATGTCTTATTCACATGTACATATCTGTAACCGGATTAGCCATTAGTTGTTGTTAGTGCACGGATCACTTGATTGCATCATGTCACTTCGTTACCCAACAAAAAGCGGTTTGTTCCTAAAATACGAGCCGAGTCGGCCCACAAATTGGCTCCCCCAACATTGGTGAATTACAGGCATTTCCCTTATTTAAGAATAAGTACCGCAGGACCCTCGACAATAGACTACAAAGAACATTATTCGCATGCAAGACGTCGAACGTGAATGCCTTATTTACAACATAATGGAAGTGAAAAATTTCATTTTGAACCATTTCAGTAGTTGTATTGGAATTTTGTATGAGGACGAAACCGTCAAACGGCATACTTTAAAAACTTGAAATAAATAAAATAGAAATTATTTGGCTTGCATATACGTACATATACTTTCATTAAAAAAAAATAGTAATAGTAAACTAGAAGCTAAATAGCTTGACATTGAAGCAAAGTAACCAAATTAGCTCTTCACAGAAAATGCGATAATTATGTTAATCAATAGTTAATTAAATTCGTAGAAATGAGAACAAGCTTCCTAAACAACCTCCATTGTCTATGAAGCGAAGCTTTTTACAAATTATTAAGTACCCATAAAATATTATGTGCCCTTAGTTTATTGAAAATGGTTGTGCTTTCAAACAAATAGAATATGAAACACAAATATTCTTTTACTGCTCCGTAAACAATATTTACAATTTCATTTCAATAAAGCAGACACACTTAGTTTCGAGATCGGAAAGTCGTAAGTAGGTTCTCCAATACGTTGTCGCTCGGCGAAAACAAACAACAACAATAAAAACTTCATAGGATTGCTATTTAAAGAGTGTATTGTAATACCAATAAAGTAGGAGTCAGAGCTCGGTAACGGCCGGCCTCTACTTTGTCTGTTAAATCTCCAAAACATTATGTAAGTCGCACCGGCTATTCGTTGCGCTATAATTGGCAAAGTTTACATCATAATTTCTTTAAGAAATTTTCGTGCCAAATATCTTAATTAAGGGTTGAAGGACTTTCGCAATTATGGCAGACGGAACGCAGGTATGCTCAGCAAGTTTAATGAATTGCCCAACTTATGTCACAATTCATATTAAATTGTGTACACTCGTAATGTCACTTTGACATTAGTTTTCTAAACTACACTTAGTTGCGGTGTTATAATCGTTAACTGCGCCTAATCACGCTGTTAAAGTCGCTTGGCAAACTTCAATTTGATTTAGTTGAAGCTTTCTATTTTTTTTATCGTACAATCCCACCCGACATTGGCTCACAATAGTGCGTCGCTCACCCCACATTGTGTAATATTTTACAAGAAAATCTGTCTTGGTAGAACTTTGGCCTGCCACCAACATTGACATCCACCTTATTTACTATATCGCACACAATAGCAATATACGGCTGTCAATAACTGATTCGGGCTCTTGCGATATATCAAAGGTAGACAGATACGAACGTCGATATCTATTGCTCTCCTAATCAAACTTAGCCGCAGAGTAAACCAAATACGAAGTATTTAATGGCTGAATAATTATTGGTATATAGACTTAACTTCTCGTGTAACGTTCTACGAAGCTATTGAGAAGATCGGCTAAGCCGCACTGAGCGCGACAAATTCTCACCGCAGCAACTACCCACAAAATAAACGCCGCGGCAATAGGAACCATTCCAACTAACTTCACCTGAAATCCTCAACTCCAAGTGCGATTAAAACCACGAACAAACATTCAGCTAACAACTATGAGTTGAGTTTCCACCTTAAAATGAACTGCGAGGTTTGTAGACACTGAAATAAGTGGAAGGTTCTGAACCAACGGACGGGGTTCTTAGTAATTTGGTTACGTATGTTGGCCGGCTTGCTAGAAGAGGCGCAAGTAATTGGCCACAATAACAAGTCGAGTAACAACTATTTTTAGCGTCTGTGTTTGTATTACTAAGCCTTATTAGTTTAGTCGCAAAATTATATAAGTATTGTCTATATTACTTCTTTGTATAACCGGCTTATACAAAAATATAATATTACTAACTTTTGTCGCCAAACAAACCAAGTCTTTGTACAGCTTTGTGAACAAAAAGTACATGAGATTAACATTCCAACTTTGTGTCCAACCATGGCTATTTAATATAACCTTTGAATTTAGTAAACAGTCTTCTTCACGCACGAACGGCTATATGAATTTCCATAAAACATGGTACCTGCACGGACAGACCATGTCCTAAAAGACCATCGACAGAATACGATGCACTTTATATTCCGGGAGTATGTTCCTGGGTATAACTTTGTACTATCAAGCGGGCGAAGCTGCAGACAACAGCTAGAATTACATATCTACTCTAGTACCCACATGTATTCTGGTCATGATTTCCTGTGTTAATCCAAGTATTTATTATTTCCAGAAACGTGGTGTACAACCTGAGTCTGACCGACCTGACGGAGCAGCGCCGGCTGGTGTGGTACTCGCCGGAGAATGACGTCAAGATGTGCGTCGTCAAAGGAAAAGACGAGGTGAGTAGCCTTAATACTTGCTCATAAGTTCTAAAATCCCGTAGCACACGGCCAGGCTTTGAATAAAAGTTGGTTCTATTGTCTTTTGCTGCGTAAAGGTCGCTTAGTTTATAGTCTGTGTCCATTGCGTCGTTGTAATCGTGTTTCAAATCTCTTTGAATCGCAACGTGTGCTAGTTTGACCTGAACACGGTCTTACTAGATACGCTGCATAGGCTCTTCAATAACTGCATTCGTTTATTTAACTTGAGGACATAAGATCATGTGTCAGGCTGAGTTGAAATGGATGTTCACGTGGACAAATTACAATGTTTTCTCTTGTCAACTGTCGCATCCCTTTTTCTTATCTTTCATCTTACTTTCAACATGTTCTTAAGCCGCCAGAAAATTGCGTTCTTCTAACAAACTTCTACTGATTTTTCCTTCTCATACTTCTGATATTTAAATGAATTAACATTATTCCTTTTATATAATTTATAGTTCACCCTTCTGTGGAATAGGCTTCCTTTTTGATATCAGAGAGTCACAGTTAGTATGCATTTAAATGGAAGTTGTCAAAATGGAGTTGCACTAGATGAAATTCTTTGCTTTAACATGTTAAACAATTAAATGTAAAACAAATTATCTAGATGCTTAAAACTAAAATAGATACATAAATACATATTAAATATATCGGCAACAAAATAAGTGACGACTAAATTTAATACAGCTCCACTACTTTTATTTGACTCTTAGAGAACGCCTTTTCATTAAGATAGCCTTTGTTATTTTTTTTATTTTAATACGTAAATAAGTAAATCTCAGAACTGTTATACTATATCTAAGATGTTCTAAAGTAGATTCTGTCCAAAAATATTTCTACATAGCTCGTCAGAAGACGTACTCAGATTCCTTTACACAAAATCGTGTCCCAACAGACAGTAACTTTGATTTCTTGGAAAGAAAATATAAAGAAATGACTTGAACATCAATATAACTCGTAACACATTTACGTTATCTGTAGATTGTTACGTGCTACGGCGTAGGCGGTTGCTACGAACTTTCATAGCGCTACGACAGATTGTAGCAAACGAATTACAATCTATATTTAAAAGGGATAACAGACTGACATATTAAGAGCAGCCAACTCAAGGTACTTTTGCATACAACCGCTCTTACTTGATTGTGATATCATTACACATCTTTCTCCAGATGTTTTGGGTACACAGATATCTTGTGGATATATTATCTAGACTTCTATAGAACCTCTGAAAATCTGCCATTTTACATGAACTTTGGTCCTCCATAATGTATCCATATATTAAAAATATAAAAAAGTACTTGTATAAAAGCCTTGCACATTTAATCGAGATTGAATGACGACAATTATTCTCAAAAACATTTGAAGGTTTAAAAAAAAAACACGTATTTCCTGGAACAAGTTTTGTGAAATATTCGAGTAAATGACCGAACTACCGAATGCCAACAAAGTTTTCCGGTGTTATCTCTCTTTTTTCGCGTTGCCTTTCCATCAAATATTGCTTTAGATGAAGCAACAAGATTTTAAACCATGCTCGTGCATGTCACTATTGGGACGAAGCACTAAGAGAGGCCCCATAAAAATATGAAACGGACAATATTCAAAATTTTTATGGAGAAACCTACTTTTAGGCGGACGAAGCCGCTGGCAAAAGCTAGTAATTTCATACTTCATTAAAATCCTTGTAAGAAACAATTTCGTATATTAAAAACTAGTAACTGTAAGCTTCTAATAACCACAATCGGGTGTATTATTTTAAGTAAAGAACAATGAGAGAGCGCTCGCAGCTCAATATCTATGTTACCTGCAGCCATCTTGAGGCGAATAATTGAATTTTGAACGAGTCGGTCGCGTATGAAACGAGGCCGTATTCCGCTAAACGTCTCTCTACCGAATACCGGCAAATTAAAAAGCCAATCGAGTGGAAATTCTCGCTAGACTCACACGGAAGATGTTCCAGGAGGTCGTATAACTTTATTTTAGTTCGAGTTAATGAGCGACCTCATTTCGGGATTACGGAATATGAATGTGAGCGTAGAGTGCGGGTATATGGTGGCAATAACCAGTATAATATATGTAGAAATTTGTATTAACTTACTCTGCCGCCAGTCGAAGGTTCTGAGATCGTCGCGAGAATGTCTCGCATTGCGAAGTTGCGATATGCTGAGAATTAGAGTTCATTAACAGTGCATTTAGTTTACCTACTTTGAAGAGTTTTGTTTTTGCTTCTGACCAGTCGATTTTAACATTTAGGTATTATCAAGTCGTAGTTAAAGGTCATAGGGGCATCATCTTTATCGTCATCATCATTTCAGCCGAAAGACATCCAATGTTGGACGTAGACCTCCTCCAAGTGTTGCCATAATGAATGGTTCTGTGGGGCAGGAGCAACTTTTAAGGAAATTACGCATTGTAAATCTTTTAAAAACTTTATCGTTTTTGACTTTTTATGAAGTGGGAAATAATCTAATTTCTTCTTCCACTCAAGGATGCAACGAGAGAGCATGTCAGACATTTTTTGACTTAAACCTCACTTGTATGTTTCAGTTGCCATTTACGTTCTAGGATCAAGGGTTTTCTATTCAGAAATTCCCCGTGGACCCAGTGGGAAGCGTCTCTAGGCGGCCCTATGATATTCTGATATCTCTTTACGGCGCGCAAGAGTTTTTCCATATAAATGTTAAGGTTTTTGCATATCCATATGCGATAACTTGAACATTTCACTGACATAAGAATTAGCTTTCAGGGTGCTGCGAGTTTGTTTTACGTCAACACGATCGACACGGTTAATTCGTGTTCGTGTTCGGTGCTCTGATTGGCCCGCTTCTAGCTCTTAACCAATCAGAAAGTCGAACGCTGAGAGCAAACTTTAAAACAACTCACACTCAGCAGACAGATGTGCGGCTAAAAACCTAACTTGATAAACGAAAAATGCAAAGAACAACTAAAAAAATATTGAAGCTTACCATTACCTTTTTCCCACTTTACAACCCCTTCATTCTTTCAACACAACGACCCCCATATTTACAACGTTTTCCTTGGGAATTAGCATAAACTGCAATAAATAGGGGCCCATTAAAAATAGCAGTAAACTATTCCAGTGATCGTGTTTGTTTTATGACCGCACAGTGTTCCGCAGGGAAAATTAGTAGGCTGTTAAGTAAAATTACCTTTTTACGAACCTGTTATTATTGGGTAACATTTTTATGACGACTCTATCGGTATTTCAACCTTGTAACGCCATTAAAATGTGGACTGGTGTTACATAACTTAGCTTTTGAATTGAATGTCAAGGCCATACTAGCGGGCCAATCAGGGCCTCAAGTCTGCTATTACAATAGTGTAAGAATGCCTATGCCTATCATTGATCTTATAATTGTTGATTTGACAAATTTGGTAATCTACTAATATATTCGTGTCATTATGATTGAAAAGAACTCTCTTACATAATGATTAATGTCTGACATAATTATGCGGTATATTGCCAAAATTTGGCAGCTCCTTTGATCAGAGACCTATCATCAGAATGTCATTGTGTAGTCATTGCTTTTATTTCGTTACAATACAACTCGTAACACAATTCTATTATGAAACCACTAACTGACCTTTGATCGGCCATTATGAATTAACAGATTACGAACTTTTAGCAAAATGACAATGGGATCGTGTTGGAATGACGATATTATGAAAATAGTAGGCACGAGAGCCGATGCCTGCTATGGCTAAGGGATTGTTTGAAAGAATTACCGTGTTCCTGGAACCCAATGGAAAGAGTAAATGAAGAAACAAGGATAGACTTTTACTGATTTAAATGTCGGACACTCCCTCCTGCTTCACCCAGGGTTGCAGAAGTTCTTTGATATGATGAATCTAAAGTTAATGATTTTTTTTTTGTTACTTATTCTGTCTAAAAGGTGTGCTTCACACATCGATGATGTGAGCGGCTGGTAGAGGAAGGCTCAAGGTTGCCGTCAACTGAGAAACCGTTGACCTGCATTAAGCATTAGACTACCTAAGGCTGACAATGTCAATGTCCATGACACATTGTCGTAATAATTATAACATGATAAAACTTTAATATATTAATATCGTACCCTTATTGCAAAAACCAACTACCTGGAGTTTTTTACCTAAATTAAGGTAAATATAACTATTGATAAGTCACAACAAAACAAATAATTGCAGATCGGTTTTGCAATAAGGGTACAAAAGTTTTGTATTGGGTATGAAATATATATATTTATTTATTTATTATTTATTTATATATACTTTATTGTACACCAAGATAAAAAGATTAAAAGTAAAAAAAAAAGTTTTCTATTTTGCATACTCTTGTATTTCGAGATGGGAAATCATCAAATTGAGAGCGTGTCTGACTTTTACTGACTAAAACCCACCTGTGTTCCATTCAATTGCCCGTTGCGAGGGTCACGATAACTCTTTTAAACATTCCCGCAGTATGAAGCCTCAGATATATTATGGGACAAAATGTCCCCTAATATGTAGCACAACCCTTAATTTACGTAACACTGCAACGTTGCTTAGTGTCCCGCAACTTGCCTCTTAACATTTCCAACGCATTCACGTGACGCGGGACGTGTTGTTTTGGACAATTTGACAACGTTACGCATCATGTTAGGGGACATTTTGTCCCCTAGTGTATCTAAGACTTTGAGAAAACAGTATTTAATTTTGTTGTTATATGATAACTAAAAGACAGCTTAATTACTATTTCTTAAGAAACATAATGTAACTTCCATTCCCGTTTAATTATTTTCAGAAAACAAATGTTCCGCCGCACTACCTATTTGCAAATTCACTCGAATTTCTCTAGGAAGACTTGTAGAAGAAGTTTTTAAACGTTTAGGCATCCATTAGGGGCTTGTAGTAACGAGCTTCGATTAATGCAACTGCCGGCGTCGCCACCACCGCCACCACCGCCACCACTCGGTCCCAGCACTCGTTCTAATAAGTTTTTGCACTAATTGGAAACTATAGTTTATTTCTTTTCGTAAGACGTGTTTGGATAGCTTCGCGAGGAATATGTCGATAATCTTGAGTAAGTGCTAAAATATATGGCATTATATAGGCTACTCTTACACATTGATAAAGCAGCATTCTACTGGTGAAAGAATTTCTTATATCAGTTATAGTTTTTGAGTTTATTTCTTTCCTCTTTATAATCTACTTAATATTATACAGACGAAAGAACAAATAGTCCGATTTGAAAAAGTATTAAAAATCTTTCAGTGTTACATAGCCCATTTATCGAGGAAGACTATATTATAGGCTATATACCATCATGTTATGACCAATAGGAGCGAAGTATTACCGAAAAATAATACAAAAAGCAGTGAGAGCAGTGGTGGCCGAGTGATAACGGCCCCGACTTACGAATTGTACGTCGTGGGTTCAAAACCCAGACAGGCGCATTACTTTGTGTAATTTATTTCATCACCACTGCTCTCAAAACGGTGAAGGAAAACATCGTGAGGAAACCGGCATGTCCTTGAACCAAAACTTCGAAGACATGTGACGTCCACCAACCCACACTGGGCCAGCGCGGTGGATTGCGGCCCATTCCCTCTCCTAGAGAGGAGACCTGTGTCCCAGCAGTGTGAACATTAAAAGGCATGATGTGTGTTGATGTAATACAAAAATGGGACATTATTCTTATTGAAAGTTTCCGTTGCGTGCGCTGCGTAAACGGTCAAAGTTACGCAAAAACTATATATGACAATATTAAGTTCTAAAAAAAAGTCGACCATTTTTTAACGTGCGCTCACTATAACCTTGTCTTAAGGAACTTAATCAAAGTTGTAAAATAATAATTAGGTATTTGCGATAATGTTTTTATAAAGATAATATTAATCCTTCTTCAAATAAATTTAATATTCTTTCTAAGTATTCCATTTTGATTACAAATGCCCCTTTTATGATTTTATTTCACTATCTTACTACTAACTAGTATGGACTAGTGTTGTACCAATAATGACCTGTAACATTTACCCAAGGAAACCTGGTAATTGTCACGTATAACAGTACAACTTATCTATCTAATTTTGTTATCTCAGACCACCCTTAGCAGTAGATTCGTAAAGATAAATAGTATTGTATCACTCACGATTTCGGCAGTACGTGATAAACAATCTCTAAATGGTATTAGGATTCAAAGATATAAAACCAAAAAATATCATCAATATACTCGTATATTTTCTTCATTTTAGTAGTCTTGGTATATTTGGTGCTGAGTTATTTTATTCTAAAGGTGTAAGTATGATGTAGGATTGTATAGATATTTGTTATCTGGTCTACTCCTTCAAGCTCAAACGGATGAACGGATTTGGATAAAATTTAGCATGCGGGTAGACCATGTTCTGGAATAGCACATAGGTTACTTTTTATTCCGGGAGCAGGTTCCCTTAGGAAAAATTTGTACCTTTCGGTGGATGAAACCGCTGTCAGTAATTAAAATAATTAATTATATGAATTGCCAAACACTTTTGTTTATTTATTGTAATATATACAGTTTTAGTATTAGAATTTTGGTTACCATTGTAGTCATTGGAATATCAACTAAAGATGGTGAAGTGAAAATAACAAAAATAAAACCAGAACGTAATTAACAAAACCATACCTAATTCTTATAACTTTCTAACATAAACAACGATTGTTTTAATCTTATATCGCAAATACATAGTACATAGTACATAGTCCCAACTTACATGGGAAATGACCTTCACCACCACCACTAGAGGGCGCCACGGCCGAAAGAAGGCTAATTAAGGCACGCTTTTAAAAATATATGTTGTGTCGAAAGTAGGTCATTCTCGCCCGAAAAAATAATGTTTCAAAGTTATTAATAATGTAAGGGAAAATTGTACGTTTTTAACGAGAATGTAATGAGTTAAGCTGGTAATATGGGAATGGTATTATTTTAGTTTAATTAACATTACACGAAACGTTTATTTGGGTTTTTTTACTTGGCTTGCTTTCTGGCAAGTAAAAGTTGCCAGAAAGTATATCATATTGTTCCTAATATTGTTGTCAGAGGCGTAGAGTCAGGAATGAAGATATCCTCACGAGAACCAAAGTTGCCGACATAGCACGAAGAATCAACAAACTAAAGTGATAATGGACAGGGCACATCAGAACAGATGGCCTTTGGGGAGGAAAGGTTCTATAGTGGCGACCGCGTACCGCGTTGGAAGGCCTCCTACAAGGTTGACTGATGACATGGTAAAGGTTGCGGGAATCCTATGGATGCGAGACTACAGGACCGTTCATTGTGGCGACATTTGGGGGAGGCCTATATCCAAAAGTGGACATAGGCCACATAGGCTGGAATTATCATGATGATGATGCGTAGAATGTACTAATTAAGTAGGCCTTTTTCTTTCATAACTTCGAATACAAGACAACCACTGTCCCAACCCAACGTTCGACCACATCGTCACTTACCATCAGGTGAAAAAGTGGTCATAAGAGAGCCTATTTAATATCTGATCCTTAAAAAAGCAAATGCATGCGCAAGGCCCCTTTGGGTGCGAGGCCTCGGGCCAGGGCCCACATCTAGCTACGCTACTGAATGTAGTACCTAATAGATAAGAAACCAAAAACTATTAATTTATGAGTATGACGAATCTATAATTCAGGTTCTTTAATCAGCCGTCCTACTCCTCGAGTCATATTCCTCATTACTGATGGTGTCTCGCCATCTGTGACTGTTCTTGACGTCAAGAAATGCGACGTGCAATTGGGGGTCCAATGTGGAGCAGACCTTATCTGGTCATCTTTTTGAGCTGCGACTTCTAGGTCGTTTGCAATCAACCATGCCAGCTACGATGAGCTGTTCAAGGTTGTGGTAATTTGGTCTGCGCATATAGACAGGTTTTTTTTTTTTTTTTTATGGTAGGTAAAATCATCCAATGACAAATCCCGCCCTTGGGCGGAGCGGGAAGTAGTGTCAGACTCTTACTGACTAAAAACCTACCCCGTTCCTACGTAGCCTATCGTGCCGGGGTCGAGCATTCCTTTCGGAACTAACCCATGACCCCAGTAGGCTTCGACCCTGCCTGCCTGCAGTTAGCAGGCTGGGCCTCTTCGGTGTGCTGACAGCTCCTTGAGGCGCGCGGGAACAGAACGCGCCGTCGACGACTTGGGCTCGGTCCGGTCGGTTACCGGACGATCGGACAGCGTGCTACCCATTGCACGCCGTCCGCAAGCCCGCGCCTACGGTGGCCGGAAATCGGGATCGGAATCCCGGCGGCGGCTGGGGCGAGCGCCCCGTTGCCTCTGCCTGATGCGGTCGGCCTCCTCCTTTGCTAGCATTACTGCTTCGCAGAAAGAGGCGACCGCCTGCCATCCCTCCTCACTACGGACCATGGCCTGAACCAAGGCCCGGCGAGAGAGATCGCTGCCGCCGATCGCCCCCACGAGGACACGGCGATGCTCCGCCCAGGCGGGGCACACCTCTACAGTGTGCTCCACCGTGTCCTCCGGATGTTCCGCACAGTGGCGACACCCGGGCGAATCCTCCGCACGAATCCGGAACAGGTACTTAGCGAACTTTCCGTGTTCGGTAAGCACCTGCGTCGTGCGGAAGTTGAGAACGCCGTGAGGTCTTTCCAGCCACGCCTCAAGGATGGGCCTTATCGCCCCAATTGTGGCGCGCCCCGAACGAGGTTGCGATAGTCGTTGGCGCCATTTCGCCATGAGATCCCGCCGGAGCTCTGTCCGCCATGCCTCGACTTGTCGTGGCAGCGGAATTTCGCCCCGGCGTTGCATCTCCATGCGCTTGTCGTGCATGTGTGCAAGGACTGTTGCCTCCAGATCCCACGGCGGTTGGCCAGCAAGGAGGGTCGCCGCCTCGCGGGAGATCGTTCGGTACCCTCGCACCATGCGTATTGCCATGACCCTCTGGCACGCATTCAGCTGGGCCCTCGGTTGCTGTGTCAACGTCGGTGCCCACACCGGAGCCCCGTAGAGAGCCATGGACCGAACGATTCCCGCGTAGAGCTTCCGGCAGGAGGCGTCTGGTCCCCTGAGGTTGGGCAGGAGCCGCCCGAGAGCAGCCCCAGTCCGATTCAGTTGAAGTTCCACCAGCTGTCGAGGACGAGTCCCAGGTACTTCATCGTCGACCCGACGCTGATGTGAACCCCTCCTACCGTTAGCTGGGAACGCGGTGGTGGCGCACCCCGAGAGCCGTGGAAGCACATGGCCTCGGACTTGTGCAGTGCCACCTCGAGTCCCAACTGCTGGATCCTGTCAACGACCATCGCAACCCCGCGTGTCGCTAATTCGACCGCCGTCCGGTACGACTCTCCCCGCGCTAGGACCAACGTGTCGTCCGCGTAGGCGCATATAGACAGGTGACAGTCTAGTTTTTATGTTCAGTTATAGGGCCCTATGGAGTCGATGCAATACATTTTTTTTCTTCCACTGTGTCCTGTCACCCGTCACACTATCACTAAGTCCCTTTTCTTTCATATCACTCCTTTCATAGAATATGGAATAAAAATACATTTTTGATAAAAACACCCTTTACTTGATGATATCAGACTTTTATTGACTAAAACCAACCCAAATTTCTTCAATTGCAAACGATACTGAAAACGTAAAACATTTTTTTTTAAATCGGTAGTTCCAACGACGGGCAACCTATCCAGACCTTCTTAATGACGTTAGCTTCTCAAGGGAGCAATAGCGTGGATACTAGGTATATACTTCAAACACTTTAATTTAAAAAATACTGCTCATTTATCAAGAGTTATACATGCGACTTATCAATTCCCTCGAGCAAAGTCACGTTCGTCACGACTAGTCTAGGCTCCCACTCAGTGCAAGCAGGCATTTGATACCAGCTTATTAACTTTAATTGGACGACCCATCGACTTGAACTCTAACATTTTGTTATGAGTGAGCTTCTCAAAACTTGGTACAAAACTCAGCAGATTGCGGATTGGAAATTCTCTTAACGTAGTGTGGACCCAGGCTGGTCTCTGACCAAACGAGACGTACTCGAATTCCTCAATCCATTGAAACACAGTGAAGTAGAGCCGCTTCAAAGGATATGCGTCACCTGCTATTGTGTCTGTGCTGCACAATTACCATTCAAAATCTATACAAAAGTCGCGGGTTCAAACCCAGCCAGGCGCATTACTTTGTGTAATTTATTTTATCACCACTGCTCTCAAAACAGTGAAGGAAAACATTGTGGGGAAACCGGCATGTCTTAAAACCAAAAATTCGAAAACATGTAACCTTTACCAACCCGGGCCCGCGTAGTGGATTACGGCCCATTCCCTCTCTTAGAGAGAAGGCATGTGTCCCAGCAGTGGGAAAATTAAAAAGGCTGATGATGATAATGATCTATACGAAGCTAATGACAAAGCTGTATAGTTTGCCAATAAAATATTAATCTGAGAAAATTGAATCTGAGTTTTTCAGTAGCTACAAAAAAGGGATATGATTAAAGCTTGCTCTGTCAAAAATACTGAAAAATTTGACTTGACTCAAGTCTGTCTTGTGTCAAATTAAATTTTTAATTATTTTTACTGCAACAGTTATCTTCCATTTTCATTTTCTAGCTTCGTATAACTTTTTAATTCGACTATGACAATAAACAAACAGTTTCTGTATACCAGACATTTCTGCTGCTACTTTTGGAATTACCTCGGGAACCGTCTGTCTGCTGACCACAATTTTAAAAATAAATATTTAAAATTTTCGCAAAGTTTGTTGACCACAAACAATGGTATTTTCTTTTTGCGTCCCCGAGGTTTGTCGCTCAGTTGATTGCTCGGCACTCGCGGGACGTCGCAAATTCATGCTTCAATTGCTTGGCTGGCCGTCTACCTGCACGCCATTTTACTTGGACCCGAACTGCACCCGACGTGAGCCGACTACCATTGGTTCCTAAACAGATTTGTTGAATTCCGTCTCCAAAAGCATTCCAGTAGCATTGTGAATTAGATTATGTAGGTGCAAAGTGGAATATATCAATCGGGTGGTCGGTTTGGTTTACAGAAGATTTGTTTGATTTTTATTAAAAGGCTCTAGCTATTGTCATTTCTTCCTTCATTTTCATTTATTTTTAAAATATCTTATTTAAAAGATCTGTAAGATTACGTAAGACCACGAACTTTGCTTTTTCACAAAAATACCGATACACATAATGCAAAAACTAAACCTGACTGCTAAGGTTTCAAAATTAGGCTGCAGCAATGTTGGAAAGAGTTATCGTGGCCCTGGAACGCAAACGGCAACTGAAGGAACACAGGTGAGATTTTGTCAGTAAAATTCTAACACACCCTCAAGCAAGTATTTTGATCTCTACATTTATCCAAAAATCTTCGTAATTATCATTAAAATCTGATTTCATAGTTTCTACTGTATTCTCGATCAGTCAATATGTATCGTTATACGGATTATAACATCAGTGTAACAAATCGGATTACACCCAGCCCGTATTTGCAATTAACTCTAATCCCAAAGCAAACAGGGCGTGTTTTATCCTAGATTTAGCTGAAATGGGCTAGCGTTTAGTATTCGGCCTGGAGTGCTCTGAATTAGAAAGTAACTGGTCAAGTGAGGGTAGTCTGCGAATCGAAATGCGAACTGTTACAAAGCTCTGGTCTCGCTGCTGTAACGCACGTAATGGACGATCAGGGCTGCCACAAGTCTGATTATATTATCAACTTTTTAATCTTCAACATTTAATCTGATCAGGGTAGCCAGCCAGGAAACACCGGCCTAAAACAGAACGAAAAAAAAAATTGCAAAATAAATATCAACAATTTTAAATATCAAAAATTTTTTTTTTACTCTGGGAATTAATCCTGTGTCATGAGTGATTTAACAAACATGGGATTGGAAACACAAATAACTATGAAATAGTCAGGTCCGGAACCTGCAGGCAATATCAATATTTGTTCTATACACACTGAGTGCGATCCAATCGCTTGACCGCTGCGTCAAGCGAGCCGTTAACTAACTTTATCAATCGTCAATCAATTGCTTAGCAATAGGCGTTCTTGTTGCACAATAAAAGGAGTTGAGCATTGATTTAATAGCAAAGACTTTTGTTTTATGGATTTTGTGAGCCCTACACTACTATATCGTGAAGAATATACATACATATATAATGAAAAGTTTTATAATTTTTCAACTCTGTGTGTAGCGAGCACTACCTCTGTTAAGTATTAGATTTTGCCACGGCAACATTGTGTTATTTTAGACCTGATCATTCGTTGTCGCCCATTAAACATTTATTATCGTCTAGCATATAAAAATCCATGAGCGGAAACTGTGGAGGCCTAAACTAAAGTGAAAAAAATCTTCTAAAATTGATGTTAGAAGAAACAACTTTTATTATTTACTAAATAATGTACTACATTGCAAATATTGTTAATCAAGTTTATTCTTATTCTTACACCAGCTGCTGCTAGTGGTTTAGTCAGTATGATAGGAGAAAATTGTTTTTTCTAAAACTCGAATACGCACGGACGAAATTAATTTCTTTAAGTAAACGAGGCACTGACCTTGTAGGTAGCTGTCGGTCGTTGCGAACTAACTTCCTACAGGTCATTGAACTCGTCCGGCTGACGTTTACTTAAAGAAATTAATTTCGTACATGCGTAAATTAATTCGAAATAAAAAAAGTACTTCATTTTTTAATTTTATCTTTACAAATCGATAGTGTTGCATGTAACGAATCGACCCTCCACGGGATTAAAACGATCAAAATTTAAGTGTGTATAGAAGCTTACTTATTTTCTTACTGCAATAAAAATCTCTTACCTAGGACTTTTTGAGAAGTCTATCGATTTAACAGTAATGCTCACTAATAAACCCACCAGTGCCCCTAAACCACACATATCTGGCTAATCTTCTTCGAGGCAGCCCTACAGGGTATTGCGAAATGCGTTGCGTGGGATGGGCGTACCGTAATGGTGGCAGCTGACGACGCCGCCTGCGGACAACGGGCCCGATCGGCTCGCAGAAACTTCGGCCGCTTGCGAACATGTATGAGTAAGAACATCAGGTTTAGTGCTGAGCTCGTTACGTTGGGATCCTGTGTTTCGATTATGTGCCATTTTGAAGTCTTTTTTTCAGTATAGTTTTTACTGCTTTTTATAAAACAGTAAACAATAAGGTCAATTTTAGCTGTGTCTGTGAGTCACGATGAGCCGATATTTTGTCAAACTATCTAGGTAGATAGATAGATGAGACGTTATCAAAACTTTTTTCTTGAAATCTTTGTTTTAACCTATACAATTCTACAAATGCTTACAGCATATTATGTATCTTAATGTGTTATTGCAGTACCTAACAGAAAATTATGACAAAAAGTTATTAAATACCTTCCATACTAATTAAACTCGGGCTGCGGGATTGTTCACTGCGGCCCTGGCATGCAAAAGGCAACTGAAGGATGGTTTTAATCAGTAAAAGTTTGACACTCCCTCTCGTTCCACCCAGACCGAGAGAAGTTATTTGATGATTTCGCAAGCCAAAAAAAGCATCATGAGCATTAATTTGAGAGAAAAAACGCTTTATGAGTATTAATTTGAAAGAAAAACCGCTTCGTGACGATTATTTTAAGAGAAAAAACGCTTTAGGAGCATTAATTTGAGAGAGAAAACGTTTCATGAGCATTAATTTGAGAGGAAAAACTTTAAAGACGCCGTTTTTAATGTTACTTTTATGACTGTAATGCCATCCTACGATATTTGACTGCACAATGTTCTAAACAATGTCTCCCGCTCGGAAAGTCAACCATAACAGTAATTGATGCAAGTCAATAACTTAATCCTGGCTAAGCTAACATAATAACTATTGTTCTGTAATGCGCGTTAGTTTGCTAACTTAGATCTGTATTCAGATTAGTTGCTGTTGACGGTCTCTGGTGTTTGACGTTCAGGTACCTATTGGCTACGTGAACTATGGTATTGCAATTCCAAGTGACAATGTTGAATCAAGAAAGAAAGTAAAAATATTTATTTAGTGAGTCTCCAAGTATACACAAATTTAAAAACCTCACATCTGCGCCAAAAAGTGTTACACCCGTATTTATAAATAAGTAATTACTTGTTGCTAAGTAATTTCTTATTAAGTCATAACTTGAGGTTAGAAAACTTCTTTAAAAGTTAAAAAAGAAACTGAATTCTATTGAATACAAATTGTTACTTAAGTAGTTACTTTTACTGAAGAAGAAGAAAGAATCAACAAAAATGATCTAAGACCTTTCTAAAAGCCTTATCGACACTTCGCGTGACCCAATTAGGATTGGCTTTTACCTTGAACAGGGGAAAAGATTGTTAAATGTGACAATACCGTCGGTCTTTTAGACACATTAGCCGTCAATAGCAATGCAGAGAAGTTTCTATTTAAAAACATTTGGTTACTCATACTTTTCATATTCAACCATTCGAAGGTTGACACAGTTTTCCTAGTTACTTATCCAGAAGGTGGTTACTTGTTATTCAGTTCTTAAGCGCCAACCAGAAAGCGCCTTAAATCTCACTGTCTCTCTACTTTATCTGTATAAAATATGACCAAGTAAAATACTGCCAGAACATTAGGTCACCAAGAAACTCTTGAGATACCATAAAACTATTAAAATAAAACTAGAACTGGAAGATTTATACCCGGTAGAAAACCGTTCTTTAAAACTGTTTTAATGATAAAAACTTAATTCTACTTGAAGATTTTAAGTTTATTTTAAAATTGTTTTACACTTTTCAGTTTCAGCTTTAATTAAAATTTTTGATAGTCAGTTTCCTAGACTTTGATATGGAAATGCAGAAACTGCGGTAGAACAGAACAAAATAAACTTTATTGTACCAAAATTATAAAATACTTTTACACACACTTAAATCTATGGGTACAATAGCAGTCTTTCGCTGACAACGATTAGATATCGGTGATAGCAAAAGTTGAACTCTATGAACTTAAACTAAATAAGGGCGATGTACTGCTAGCAAATTAATGAAACAAAATATTACATTAAAAATATAGTTAATATTTAAGTTTCTAATTCACATGTAAAAAATACCAAAAATCAAGCCAATATGGTCTCTTACAACAAAAAGACATTTCTTAAACTTCCAAGGCCACAATATAACGGAATTTCTTCTACGAGGAATTCCCAATCATATTTTCCTACGTAACCTAACCATTCCAAGCATCGGAGGCTCAACTAGTTATACAAAACGACGTGTATGTCTGTCAGTGTGCTCGGATCCCATTGCGACGGAATAGGATTACGGGGCGTACATCTGGTGGCTCATGGAAATGCAAATGCAATCATATTACCGAACTATATCGCCGATATATACCTGTCCGGACATGGATTTACTTGGACTTAATTTTCTGGCGACATGCCGGGGATTTGGGATCAGATTAAGTTCGTGGCTTGTCATTCTGGATTGAGATTTTTTGAGAGCGAGACCTAATCTGAAACTATTGAATGAACAAATACTTACTAGAAGAATTCTACAAGTTTTATTTTTTTATGGTGCCAGATTTGGTATACATGATTAACACGGCTATTTCAACTTTAATAAAAGCCATGTATAGGTAGTAGAGGTCAGCGGGCCCCACTGACCTTAATATATTTACAACCACCCAGCTAAGGATGAACTAGAACCGTAGCTGGGTGCAGTGGCGTAACTATAAGGTGGTAAGGCTAGCAAAATGCCACGGGCCCCTGGCCTGGTGTGGCCCCCGGTCCGAGAAGCCTTGAGCGCAGAAGAAGTAACAATACAAATTCAAGTAAATTATTAAGATTTATTAAACGCATTCGACGCATAAGACAAGGATCAATTTCCCGTGGTATTTTGCCAGCCTTACCGCCTTATAAACACGCCACCGGGAAACGCACCTTCAGAGACGAAATATAGAAGTCCTCGTGTATTAAGGCACTTCCTGCACTAATAATACAGAATAATTTTGTGTCTGTATTTCAGTGATTTATCGAAGTTAAATTACATCGTTGACGGTTTTTCTAGGGCCCCATATAATAATTTTGCCACGGGCCCCAGATTGTATAGTTGCGTCACTGCCTGGGTGTCTTTTCGCGAGTTTACATTTTTTGTGAACGCACTCACATTACAGAAGTATTACACTATGACAGCCACCTACAATGTCATATCATTGTTCCGTCTTAAATTCTCTTTCCAAAGTCACAACTAAAATCATTTTTTCTTCTATCTTTCACAGGAGAGCTGCCAGAACTACATCCGGGTGCTGGTCTCCCTCGGCCCTGGGAGGCTGCTGGTCTGTGGCACAAACAGCTTCAGGCCGTTCTGCAGAGAGTACAGCGTGCAGCGAGACTCCTACCATATGGAGCGGGAGAAGTCGGGGCAGGCCGTTTGTCCGTACGACCCTGAACATAACTCCACTGCCGTTTATGCTGGTGAGTGAGAAATAGACACACATAAGTTAATCGAAAATTGTTTTATTTATATATGGTTAAAATATATTATACGCAAATTAGTTTCGGATATAGTCTTTTGAAGAAAGAACCACAAAATTTTGAGGGGACCTGTCCAATCAGTGCGTTTGTCTGTATCCTTGTAGCTCAATTCAGGACTCTATGGTAAGACTCTTGGAAGTAGCGACCTACTCTTACACGTACACCCTGAAATTTACTCATTTTAGTCTTGGTGTCAACTTAACTTTATTATAATTATAAATAAACATAACAATCAGACCCATCTCAAACCAAAATTCTTACAAAATTCCAAAGTTTTTTAAAGATTTAACGTAGAATTTCAAAGGGCGGGTTAAGGTAAAACTGACTACAGTGACGCTCACAGTAAATAGTCTGGCAACCCTAGCTGCCAATTAGCGCGACACTGGAATATTTAAATTTGGAACACTTTTTTAACTGTGAGAGAAAATTTTGTGATTATGGCCAGACTGACTGGATAGCCAGAGAGCTGGACAATATCAATAACGAGATACGTGCCTAGGTCTGACTGTTAAGTTGGTAGTGTAAGGCCTTGTAGAGATTCCTGATACTCGTATATAGATACCTGTTACTGCGTATTTGTATAATAGGTTAAACTTTAATGTACACCAAAAAAGTAGCACGACTTATAAATAAATTTAAGTCTATGAATACAATGGCGGTCTTGTCGCTGACAGCTGTCTAACAAACAACCTTAGGATGGATCGTAAGAACTTTTAAAAAATGGGGGGAGATGGGGTGAAGGTGGGGGCTTTGTAGTGTACTTATAATAAATTTAGTAGATACATCAAAAATACGCTTTTTCTACGCGGGATGTATAAATGTATGGCCATGAATTACTATTTACCACACTGAAATCAAATGATCTTAGCTGATATTCGTATGAGAGAGATAATTGTATGTAGGTATACTTAAATACAATACTTATGTTTTCAACAATCATAAAAAAATAAAAAAAATTAAAACCGGCTCTAATTTTGTAACAATACTTTCCGTTAAAACACTCTACTACAGTTAACTTTCACACTCAATTTTTCAATAAAATCATAAACAATATCCACAAACAAAACGTTAAGTAAGCATAATCCAATTTACAAATGCACATCGCACAATACACACATGACTTATCTTACAGACACATCTGAAGATATATTTCACAGTATTGTATATAAGCACCGTGCGGCTGTTTGTTGGTATTACCACGGCCGTTAATGGGATACAACGACGGTCATGTTACACTAGGATACCAATTAGGCATTGTGTGTTTCCTTCAACTATGTATACTGTTTAGAGTGGTTGCAATTTTAGTATTTATGAAAAAAAATATAGATAAATCGGGATGAAAAGTGAAAGAAAAATCTTAAAAACTTAACACCAGTATTATATAAGAGGAAGGAAACTCAATCTCTCTGATTGAGTTTCTCTTTTAAATAAGCATATCATCTATGCACATATTTCTACAATTCTTTCGGCGATCTCAATCTCAGAACCTGAAAAAGGATTATCGATAAAAATGACAATGAAAAACTACTTACAGATAATACGTATCGCACCCTTCGAGTGCGCACCACAATCGGTATCCATAAACCTCAGGTGTGTATCATTAGGAGCTCCACATTTCCTGAGGGTGATACCGTGTCTTGGTATCGATCTCACACTTATGTACAACACACAAAAGTCCTCCATTCCA
Organism: Leucania comma; assembly: GCA_958295575.1. Taxonomy (NCBI): domain Eukaryota; kingdom Metazoa; phylum Arthropoda; class Insecta; order Lepidoptera; family Noctuidae; genus Leucania; species Leucania comma. The sequence continues at coordinate 9,118,649 of OY282480.1, read as the reverse complement.
ACAACAGCCCCTTTTTTCAACAACAGCCCCTAAAAACAGTCTTCGAAATAAGCAGAATCTTCGCAACATAACAAAAGCCTGTTATCAGACTAAGAATACTTTTAACATTTCACCGTAACCCTTCCCAGTAACCGGGTCACATATGCTAAGGGAGTCCATGGTCGTTCCATTGTCAGGAAATTAGGAAAAAGGGAAAATCTTTTTCATAACGATTGAACCCACTTTCACAGTCTGTCGGCGTACAATAGCCACTCATTGTTGCATTGAAAAGAGGATCGTTCAATGGGACTACGAGTGGATTATGACGTGACTCTTATACATATTATTTGTGTACCTAGGTGGTATGTGTGCGATGGGATGTAGCTGGGATGAATCAATATTTGACTAGGGGTTTTCAGGAAAATCAACATTTTTTTTTGAGGTAATCAATCATCAAATTACTTTTCCAATCGTTACCGACTAAAATCCATCCGTTCCTTCAGTTACAACACACACACGTACAGCACACACATGCACACACACATTGACAGTTAGAACCATAATATATATTGATTACATTACATTCACTAATGAATTTGTAACCGACTCACTTGCCGCGGGAGGAAGACTTGGAGTCCTGAAATACAGGGATGCCCTAGTTTAGGTTCCAGTGCATTCCATTTACTATACTAAGGATGTTTTTAATATCTCATCACGCATGCGGATTTGCTCGTTTCAAAAGTATTATAAATTCATTGCTTACCTCTTTTAGGTGTAGATTATACACATGAATATAAACCATTGAATTCCAAATCTGCTTGCAAAATCTCACCTTGATCTATTTATTTGACTAGATATACCCTATTGTGATATGCATATTTCACAAATAACGTACAACACTTCTTTATTTCGCGTAAGCACAAAGTTATATTATTATGACAAACTATGTTTTGCCAACGGCTACGCCCGCGTGAAAGTTGGAAATATATGTATAGCACTAAAGCTTAGGTCATTCAGGGATAAAATAGCATACTACTGGTCAAAGAATTTTCAAAATCCATTCAGTAGTTTTAAAAAATAATAAATTACAAACAATAATATAAAATAAAATCCCTCCTCCTTATATATTACCTGTAAACATTATAGAGATAAATAAACCCACAAACATAAACTTCACAATTTATATAAACCCTTCAATACTAAACCCAGTGAATATTAAAACCTCCGCCCACGTCGCTTCTGACAATAGGCCATATTCCAAGATGCTGTCACTAACCGACTTTATAAGCGAGGAAGCCGAAAATAGGAAACAATACGCGGCGTATTATCGTAAACAATAATACGCAACTCACGAATAAAGGATCTGTTCGTTATTACCCATGCGTGTACGCGGTTTGGATATAGCCTTTCATACCATTATTGAGTATTGTTTAGAACTTTGATAACATGGAACCATCCTTTACTGATAGTGAGAAGAACAGAAAGAAAAAAATATTATAGATTTTCAAAGGTAGTTGAGATCCCATGTTCATTACGCGTCAGACACAAATTAGAGGACAAAATGTCCTCCAACATGACGCGCAAAGTTCAATCTACTTGACCCTATAACATTGTCCAGTGTCCCACAAGTTGCTACCTCACATTTTACAACGCATTCTAGTGAAAAGGGACATGTTGTTTGACAATTTAAAATTGCGTTGCGCGTCAGATTTTCATTTTGTCCCTTAGTATATCTAAGGTTTTAGTGTTCATTTAACAAAAACCAACTAGAACTGTAGTTAAAATAGGAGTAGATACCTACTTTTAAATACACAAGGAAGAAAAATCTTCAGATGCCTTAATTGTTATCCTGAAAGAGCAACATTGTAACAAAATGCTGTTTATAAAATGTAATAAAAAAAACTAACCACAATAACACTTTAAACTAGGGGTAAACATAAATTGTTTTCAAACAATTTACTCAATGAAGTATTATTTTATCGGATCCAGTCCGGTTTGTGTACCATCAACTTATTTACTCTGTCATTATCCATGTACATTGTAAACGACGATTAAACTATGACAATGAACACTTTTTTTTAAGTGGGAAATCATCATCATGACTTCTCTTGTTTAAGAGTGGAGCAGATATTTACTGACTAAAACCAAACTTATAATACTTCTGTTGCCCTTTGCATTCTAGGACCACCTCTTTCCCTTTCCTAATGTGATATTTATTAAAATACAAAGAATAGTTCCGGTTTACTCACAAGTTCGGGTTTGGACTCGAGCAACATTTATTGCCGCTGAGTGTATGCATGTACCTACATCCTTACAGACCTTATGTAGGTCCCAATTAAAAACACTCCGTGTAAATAGGACTTTTATAACCTGATGACTACATGTACCTTTGTTTTATAAGTGGCCTTTCGCAAATTGAAGTCTCCAACCAGGACTTACAAAAAACTTAAGACTAATACTACTATGACTATACGCTAAGGGAATCCCCTATGGGGGCATGGACTTCGGCATAGGGCATCACTGGGGTGAGAACAACAAGGGACAGTCTGGATCGAATATAACTAATAATAATATAGGGAATAATGATAATACTCCACAACATTCACAAAACGCCATCTAGTCCCAAACTAAGCAAACCTTGTGCTATGGGTACTAGACAATTGATCGTGCTCATCTCACAAACATTTGTTTTGGGTGGGAATCGAACCCATAACCTCTGACATAGCAGTCAGGGCCACTGACCGCTAGACCAACAGGCCTGTGAAACTACATGTACCTTACTGTACTCCTATATTACTAGTACTGAACCGCTTACTTACTACATAATTTCGGAGTTGAAACCGAAACAGAATAGTAACAAATCCCTCAGGTGCTTAAAGCTAATACAGCAAGCATATCCTGTCCCTATTTATCCTTTACAGTGCTGCATAAATATCTAGCAGGCTCCAAGCCTGACTAGATCCTAAATGCAAGGCTCTATGAAGCTATTTGACTATTGAAAATTACGTATATGTAGGTACCGACAGAATGCCAATATGCAGTTTAAATTTCGAAAGCTAATCTGTATGGGTTATTAAAATCTTGTCTATTTTTTCGCCACGTTATATTCTTAGTTTGTGTTGCAGCCTGTTTAATTTATTTTTATATTATTTAATAAACTAGTGCTTGGCTGCGATCCCTCCTGATGGTGCATTGATGCGTTAATTGCAATAATGATGGTGAAGGGCACTAAATTATAATCGGACAGGTACATCGCAACAGGCAAATTGCTCCTTCAATAGGTACCTAAGTCTTTCGTATACATTTCTTCCTTGGTTTTTTAATAAGGTTGCCTAGTTGTGGTTGTTCAGTTATCTTTTCAAGTTGCAACGTTTATCATTATTAATCTAATTAACGTAGTTCATTGCTCCGAACTTTAGGACTGATGCTCTAGTAGCATCAGTCTTAAAGTTCTAAAGTGAGAGGTGAATTTATCTGTGTTAATAGCACTAGAGCTAACACAGATAAACACAGATAAATCCACCTCTGAAAATCTAGTCTCCTCTGGAAAATAATGTTGTAAAGCATACATTTGCCAATGGGTTTTAATAAGCCACATCACCGCTACTTGAATACCACAAAATACCTGTTATTAACCGACTTTCCCCAAATAGCCTACTTCATGTTTCAGCACAGTGGTAAGAACCTCCATATTGTACCTTACTCTATTGTGTTCAGACAAAACACGTTGAAAAGGACAAGAGATTATCCTGAACAAACAATCGACGTTTTTTCACAAAAACCTTTCTGAAAAAATATATATTTACCATGCCCCACCGGGAGAAGTATACCGAAATTAATTTGGGTTCTACATAATATGTATAGTACACTATGGACATGTACTTAATATTCGCTTTTATATTTTATGGGATGTGTACAGACTGTTTTAGTAGCACTATATTTTATGCTAAGGTCGTGGGTAACTAGCTTTATTATAATATAAACAAAGAATTATGGTCAGTGTGATTTTATAGTGTAAGCAACGTAATGATTATGAATATGGTGAAAGCTTGAGGTTTTATATGACCACATTAATTAATACGTAATTGTAATTTTAATCATATTTTTTTACAGTTCAATTAAAATTTATTGCTATGTAGGTCTCAAATAATCCGATGCTTGTTTGTTGTACCTATAACTTATTATTTATGTCCGGGATTTTAATTCATTTTCTTACTGTAATGTTTTAAGTTACAAAAATATTTAAAACTTTTGGGAGTCAAGAATATTCAATTATTCGTGTCACAACTCACAACCTGCCTCCCGAGTAGTTGTTATAGTCCAAGATCCCAGAGTAATCTGACATAACTAACGAGTATTTTCACATGAATGAAACCTAAGATTCTCGGTAGCGTCTCATGTGCTTTGAATACCTGTGTGCTTGTGGAGCTCTCCTTGTGACCCCTGGGCAGACCAGAAGAGAAAGATAACCAAAAATAAGAGTTACTTAATGTAATGTTTATATTGAAACACTTGATATAGTGAATACTAGATTTATTAGACTTAGAACAAGTACATAATATTAAGATTAATCAGACACTGCTTAGGTCGCCACACCTATATCGACAATCAAGAATATGACTCACTAGGGTTGTGTCCATTAGTTTTACTAACTAGTGATGTGATATTACAACATCCCCCTTGTTAAGTTCAAATTAACCTTTAACAAACAATGTAACATAGGCTGTGGACGGACTTGACTTAAATTCAATTGACAATACAAAGTATCTGACAAGTACTTATTTAGTTTTACAATACAAAACATCTTGGCTTAAATATGACTTAATCTAAAATACACTTTAGTACATTTAATTGATTTCATCAATTAGCCTTCTAGTTGGCTTTACAATTCTACCATAACGGGTTGACTTTTGACCTATGGATTGAGATGAGGATTCTTGAGGTGCTGACTCCTGACTATCATCTTCCTCTCTCCCCTGCGACGAGTTGGATCGCATGGAAAGAATGCAGGTGATTGAGAAAGTCACTAAGCCTACAGAATGGGTGAATAGCATAGTAATTACTGTCAAGAGTTCAGGTCAGTTGAGAATTTGTTTAGATCCTAGAAATTTAAATAAGAATATTATAAGGGAAATCTATCCACTTAAGTCAATTGATCAGATAAGATCTCAGTTAGTTGGAGCTGAATGTTTCTCTCATTTAGATGCTTTTTCAGGATTCTGGATGTTAAGATTAGATGAATATAGTTCTGATTTATGTACCTTTCAAACACCTTTTGGTAGATATAAATATTTAAGATTGCCTTTTGGTATAAATGCATCATCAGAAATATTTCAGAGAGTTATGATGAATTTGTTTGGTGATTTAGAAGGAGTCTTAATATTCATCGATGACATTCTTGTCTATGGACCGAATGAGGCCATACATAATGAGAGATTACATAAAGTCATGCAAAGAGCACGTCAAGTCAATTTAAAGTTCAATAAGTCAAAATGTAAATTTCTAGTTTCAGAAGTCTGTTTTTTAGGTTATGTTTTTAGTAAACATGGTGCTAGGGTCAATCAAGAATATGACTCACTAGGGTTGTGTCCATTAGTTTTACTAACTAGTGATGTGATATTACAACATCCCCCTTGTTAAAGGTTAATTTGAACTTAACAAGGGGGATGTTGTAATATCACATCACTAGTTAGTAAAACTAATGGACACAACCCTAGTGAGTCATATTCTTGATTGTCGATATAGGTGTGCAGTGTGTGACGGTGTGCCTATTGACTTGACATGTTTATGTGACTTTAAATGACTGTTGGATTGACTTGTCTTATGACTTATAATTCCAACAAAATAATCTTGACTACTGTTATCACTTGAATTAAACGACTCTAAATGACTGACTTTTTTATTTGTAAAACAGTACTTAGCAAAATGACCAAAAGATTTACATGACCTGCATTTGACTCCTTGCGCTGGGCACTTGTAGCGGTGAGACTGCCCACAGCGGCTACACGTCCTCGAGCGCTTTTCAGGGTTGGGAGACTGCTTTCCCTTGTTGGGTGACTTCCCTGCGCCAGATCCCTGCTGACCGACTGGTGAAGCTCGCTGTCGACGTTCCCCTCGACTACGGCTCCTCCGACGTAGATGCATGACATTTTCCGTATTTTCTTTTGTAGAACCATTGAGCATCTTTTCTGCATCCTGCTGAGCAACGATGAGTGTCCTTGCTAGTTCTCGCATCCTCTGGTATGTCAGATCAGGTTCCTGCAGCAATCTCTGACGGACATGTGCTAAATCTAGATTTAGATTTGCGATAAAAATATCCCTGATGAGCGATTCCCTGAGCGTTCCAAATTCGCATTCTTGACTTTTGTTTTCTAAATCTGCCAGGAATCCCTCGATGGACTCGGATTTCTGTTGTCTCCTTGTGAAGAAACTATAACGGCACATGGTCAAGTTTCTCCTAGGCTCAAAATAATGGTCGAATTTTTCTCTGACATCCACTAGCGTGGTCTCTTCTATTTTGAGGTTAAATGTATTATATATATTTAAACCGTTCTCACCAATGAGATGGAGTAAAATGGCGATCTTGCGTTTTTCACCTGCCCTGTCCAGACCTGTGGCTAACAAATACAGCTCAAATTGCTGCCACCAGCGTTTCCATGCTTCCGCATTGTTGTTTGTTGAATCTGAGGTGATTTGCAAGGCTTTAATCGCATTGTTCAGACTTTGTTCAAAATGGCTACCGCTTTTGACTGTTGATGAGTGGTCCATTTTTTTCGCGATTTTCTTCGTGTTCTTGGATTCTTCACTTCTGACACCATGTAATGTTTATATTGAAACACTTGATATAGTGAATACTAGATTTATTAGACTTAGAACAAGTACATAATATTAAGATTAATCAGACACTGCTTAGGTCGCCACACCTATATCGACAATCAAGAATATGACTCACTAGGGTTGTGTCCATTAGTTTTACTAACTAGTGATGTGATATTACAACACTTAACTTTTAATGGCTGATTTTTTATGTTTTGTAGAATATTATTCTAAAGTAATATCATAAGTGTCACACAGACACTTTCCATGGACCAAAACTTTTGTAAGACACTACAAAGCTCCACAAAATATAAATGCACTCTACTTATTTTTATAAGTCGAATTTTTTTATATGTTATTAAGATAACAAATATTATTCAGCCGAGAGTATGAGCAAAAGAGCACTCAACGTACGAGACGCTCATATTAACTCGTTTCCTCATAATTTAACTCACAATTGTTTCAGTCAATCAATTTCATTAAATATAACATAGTTAGCGAATCCAAATCCAAGTAAGTTTATCCAGATTTTTTTATTTTTTTACTACTAATATGTGGGTTCTTCGCACCATAAGTGTTAAATAAAACTACAACTTCACACATCTGCATCAAATCATCTTTCGTTTAAATCAATAAACTGCTACAAATCTTGTTATCCTCGAACATCGTCTCAAAAATCTACCTGTTACCATGGCAACGACACCAACGCCCCTACACAAACAGTTTCGTATGGCGCTGAACCATCAATTACCGTCATGTTGTCCCTTTGTGCAATTTTCTTTGCATTAAACCATCCCCTTGCAAATTCACACCCATTTATTACACGCAACAAAACTATCGTCGCGACTTGTGTTATCTATGGTAACACTGTGGTGTTGCCAGCTCTGTTTTATGAAGAGCAGGGGATGGTTTTTGTTTAATCTTCATTTACATGAACTGTTGATTGTATCTTTTGAACTACGGAAAAATTATATGGCTTTTCTAAGGGGAAATATAAAACAGGGAATTTTAATTATAGAAGCTTAATTTATTCTGACGATGACACTGCTTTAAAATTAAAAATGAAACCCCATATGTCAAGTTATTTAAAAACACGTTAAAATATTCCACTTCAAAATTCATGCGAGTAATTAAAAACCGTGTCCACGGTTTGTCGTTGGACAAAAACGAAAAAAAAAGAGTGAAACGTTTACATTAATTGAATTTAACAAAAGCACAGTTGTGAGTTTGTTATATTATTTCTCGTATAAAACTGGGGCTAACTTTACACATTTACGCTGCCAACTTTTTTAAATTGTCCTCGTGTTATGTTCAGCAATTCACTCATTCACGCCGTTACCTTTTTGCACGGACACACATTTTGGTCAAGCACTCACACACAGGTATCTATATAAAAGCGTGAATGTAGCTTTTGCACAAAAATGTGCGCGAAAGAATTTCTACGTGTGTGTTAAAGTGTCCACTTTCGTCCGGGTCACCCGCACATTACATATATTTTTTCGTCCACACACATGCACGATGCATGCACGTCCACATTACGTGGTGCGGACACGGCCCGGTTAGTTATCTCCTATTGATCTGGTCCAATTAAGTGCACCGACGCCCTGGGGAGTGGTCGCCAGTACTGCGGCACTCGGCAGCTGGTCTTACGTCCACGTGATATATGTATACCTAGTACCTCACCTACGTATTGCTTCCGTGTCGTAATTTTGCTGATGGTGTAGATAGCAGTACAATTCCCGACGATCGTGTCCGGTCGGAGATTGCGACGGACTTAGACTATAGTGCTAAATGCTCATTGACTTGATACTGATGTTGCAGTAAATATTGGCAGGGATTAGATAACAAATGGAACAGTTTACAATGTGATTGATATAATTTATTTATTTTAATTTCACTCTGTTGTGACAAAACACGTTATATGTACATCTCTGCACCCTTGAGTTGGGCGGGAGATAACTAGTGTCAGACTTTTACTGACTAAAAACCTACTTCTGTTCCTTCGTTGCCTTTCATATCGGGGCCGAATCTTCCTTTCAGAAACCGACCCTGGCCCCAGTAGACAACGCATGCAGTTTTTTAGAAACACGTAGTGGGAACGTTGAACTCAAATTCTCCGAACATATTCGATGACTCGCTATGCCAAAGCGTCCATTGAAGTAACTACTCTGCCCATGAAGCATGTATCGTCAGCGTATTAAACTTTAAAGCACATACACTTAATTCGAACAATTACCTGAAGATCGTAGCAAGCTTTATAACATAGCTATAAAGGTGATCTTTGAAGGATTGTCTGACTGACTATCACCGAAACTACTGCCTAGGAATGCCTTGCCTAGGAGGAATATGAAATTTTGTACAAAGCTTTCTTTTATGACGTTGGCTAGTGCTCGCCGACGTCATAAAAGAGAAGGTTTTTGTTTTTTTTTTTAATTTTACCTGTATGGTGGAAAGGTACAAAGGGGAAATTTCGTTTGAATGCAAAATCTCATTTGGTTTGCCAATAAACTTAAAAGTAAAAAAAAAAAAATATTACCAAGTAAATATTAAAGATCGCAATAGAATAATTTAAAGATTTGGGGTTTTAAAGATTGTATGGAGGATTCTTATTTCTTAGGGTAAACTTGAAAATTGGCACAAATCGTAACCACAAGGAATAATGAAGACTGTCAATATCAGCTTTTCGAAACTACTCTCAAATTACGCTTTAAAGGGTATCAAAATTTTAATGAAAACAATGTCCGGGCAAAGTGCTAGAATAACTGTATTTTATTGTACAATAAAATTCAACTATGCCTGAATTTATTAGTTCAGTAATAGAGACAAGCAAACAATAAACAATTAATTTAGAAGACAAGAAGGCGACCAGGCTAAACTTCTCAAACTTGCACTGTTTAACATATGCCCCTTAAATTGAAACAACAAACGATCCTACAGCTGACAATGTCAAACTTACCACATACACGGACACACCACACATATCACACTACCACATACATCTCGCCTTCAATATCTATACAGGTAGATACTACTTACTACTGCCTGCCTATCCTAGTTTGGGCCCTTATCGCATTTTACGACCCCCAGGGGAAATGAGGGGGCTGGTCCATTCGTAACGGACACAGCGTATGAGCATAGTGTTATCTAGTTAATCAAATTAGTGCTTGGATTAGTCAGCTTGAGGGTTACACTGGATTACAATGACGTACTGAGTCACACACTATGTCAAGGTTTAGTGATATAGACGCGGCATTGCATTTTAAAAGGCAGACGTACACAGTAGCTAGATTCATTCACAATATTCTAAGGTTATGTTAAGAAAACCCGTTTTGGGAACACATTCATTGTACGTACCCTGCCTGCCTAGGGGTCTTTACGTCAAGAGTGAATAGTTTATTTCTAGAAAAGTGTGTTCCATCGTCGACCATAAATATGATAGTTTACGATTAGTTAAAATAATGGGTAAACGCGAACCATGAAAAAGAAACTATTTTTCAGGTTCCCATTATACAGGTTAGTATCTTGGTATACAACTGAGGGCTGTTTTCATCATTAAATATAAAAACTTAGTTCAACTAAACTGAGCCCAGCGTAATCTAGTTTAAAGACCCGTGTCGTAAACATAGGCGACAACAAAAGAATTGAAACTGAGTTTTTACGCTAAACTCAGTTTCAATTCTTTTGTTGTCGCAACTAGGTTCAATTCATAGCGGTGAAACGCAAAATGAAACTATAATCTCGATTAGGCGCTCAAACTGCGTTTTGTTTTGTATAATCGCGATTAGTTTATTGGTGAATTTAGCCCTGAATGTAATACATAAATAAACCTATAGAATAATCGACATTATTATTTGTTTCAAACTCAGTAATTTTCCATACCACCACGCGTAAGGGAAGCGCCCTGTTCGCCATTAAATATAATGTGACAAAACAATCTACATACACAAGTACAGAAACAAGTGAATAAACGGCACAACCAATCTACTCATCGCAATCTCTCCGCCAATTCGCACAGTTACATTTGGGCAATTCACACAGACACATTTGGGCAATTAACGGGCGCACGCATCTCGTATGCGAGTCACGTAAGCCGATGGCATGTAACGCACTCTGCTACTTACCACTGCATTATGGGATTTCCCAATGAGATTAACCCTTGGGAAAATTATACGATCGCCGAAAACGGTAATGTTTGAGAAAAAATAATGATAATTTTTACTACATATGTGTAGAAAAAATTTCATGTTCCAGTTTCAGAGTTTTCACAGCGCCATCATCATTTTGATCGTTATTTTTAAGCCTCCAATAAAAATAACGGCTTTTCTCTCTATATTTCGTAACCCTATAAATGAATATGTCGGATATAAATTCCATCTTGAGTACGAAGTTTGTTTTTTTAATAAAATTGACAAAAATATTTTAAAATGTCTAATATTATTTGCAGACGGCGAGCTGTATTCGGGTACGGTCGCAGATTTCAGCGGCATGGAACCGATCATCTATCGAGAACCATTACAGACGGAGCCGTACGACTCAATGACGCTAAATGGTAAGCAATTTGTAATTAATCAAATTCACATCAAAAAAGCTAAATAAGCAACAAATTTTAATACCACATTGGGAGTCCAATAAATAATTAAGATTTGGTAGCACTTAAATGTCAGATTACAATCAAATAGAAGCAAACAATAAACATAATGATGACGGCACATATGCTTTGTGAACAATAGATATTTACATATCTTCGGGCGATTGACTCTCAATATGACTGTCAAACAGACATCCGCCATTATAATTGAATTCAGAAGCGCGGGAACTCCTTGTCACTCGCGTGACGTTTGACGTGTCAACAATCGCTAAATCCGATTAAGATCGTATTAGAAATTATCGACTGAGTAGCGATAGGGTTACCAGTCGTTATAATTGGGTGTTGAAATTGACTTTATGACAGTAAGGATTATCGTTTATCTTTGATATATAGTCTAATGAAGATGCATTTCTTATTCACAGCTCCGGACTTCGTGAATTCTTTGGTACACGGCAACTTCGTGTATTTTTTCTTTAGAGAAACAGCTGTTGAATACATCAATTGCGGGAAGGTAATAAAAAAGATTTTTTCTTAATTTTTCCTAACTTTCAAAACATTTAGATACCTACATTATTTCACCATAAAGATCTATTTTTCCTTCGCAAAAAAAAATCTGTCATGACTTCTTAGCTAACTTATTTTCGATTCTATTTCCAGCACTACTTTATGGCCCATATACCCACCATTATACCCACCACCGCCTTAGTAGTTTCATTAAAGATCTCTTAATGATGAACCCATTCATTCCGACATGGAATGTTAGGTACTTGAGCGTGTTCGCGCTGCACTAGTGATTCACTCGCAGCGTGACACGCTACGTATCACTGTTCTCATGGCGTGACACGTCTACAATTCATTGCTTACATGCGGTTTTACTACACCGTATGCAGGTTGTTGCGCATTAGAATCTGAGTAGTTGAATCATATGTGCAAACGATTGCAACAACGGCAACTTGAATATTTGTCTTATAATTTGATCAAACCTTTTAGTAACATCATGCTAGACATAATCTAATAAATATCTCAAAAATCGACTGAGAATGAAATCACGGTCAAAACACAAAAGGCTGTTGCCAAGTTGGAGCATAACTTACACTTAAATATCGTCACATACAAACTCCAAATTGGACCTTACCAACGTCACTAACTTTTATTTATATAGTGATGCCATCTGTACTTCTTTCGAATAAAGCGCCAGGCCGGCGCATCATACACACTATAACAGATACTTTATCGACTTGGATATTTTCGCACTTTCATATAAAGTTCAAATAGTATTCAATTTTTAAAATAAATTCATTAGTCTCCTAATATTATCCCTAAAATATCTACGAGTACCTACTTACCAACTTTCCACGTGCGCGTTAAATAATACCTAACTAGTTCCTTACCATTCATTCGTTGTTATTTGTGTGTGTTACATGTTCCCCTAGTTTAAAATATGTTTATTTTGGAATTGAATACCTCAGTTGTAAATGGGCTGTTTTATGTCCCAATATAGAAAAATAAGTAAAATTAAAATGTTAAGCATCGAGTCACGCACATAGTTCCTCTTTGACTTTTTGTAACCCACAGTCTCCTTGATAGGCTCTCCATAACCCTTATGCTTCTAATCCAGGCGGTGTTCTCCCGAGTGGCACGAGTGTGCCGAGACGACCGCGGAGGACCACATCGCTTCAAGCAACGCTGGACGTCTTTCCTCAAGTCCAGGCTTAACTGCTCCGTCGCAGGAGACTTCCCCTTCTATTTCAATGAGATACGTAAGTTAACTGTAATGTATTATGCTAACTGGGTCAAGATTTAAGACCCATTGTTTGGACATGTAGTTACATGAGAGCTTCCATCAACAATGTATCTACTTGATGACCCAAGCAAACAGCGATAGTCTCAGTACGGTTTATACATGGTACATATATCATGCCTGTAAAGCCATTCAGATGCATCAAAAAATAGACTACTACATATTTGTAGGTGCATCCTGAATTGATCAGGATAACATCAATTCTAGGCGTAGAGTAGCCAGCCTTTCGGTATTTTACAGGATGATGATGATGATGATGGATGACTTGATACCGCCATCTCCTTTCTACCATCGAACAACCGGTACAAAGTACGGCGAATATCCACCCTTACGTTGTTGAAACTTGCACGGTCCGGACTAAGCGTTTTGCCTCGTTGTTTATACCGCGTACATCGAGGGACTGGAACAATTTGCTTGCTGCGGTTTTCCCGTCCAATTATAATTTAGCCGTCTTCAAGGCTAGAGTGAATAGGCTCTTAATAAACTAGTGCGCTTTACCATCAACGATTGCATCGCTGCTTACCATCAGGTAGGATTGCAGTCAAGTGCTAGTTTATAAAAATTAAAAAAAAAGTAATATTGCACGCACAATGCATAGGACTAAGGACATAGGACTAAGTGTGGAAACCATTCTCAAACATAACATGATATATTGTTTATGACAAAAAGCATTTTTTTTTTTTGTAGTTCATGTTCTCATTGTACACCAATCATCAAAATTCATCCTTATATCTCTATTTCCAGAATCGACCACAGAGCTCATAGAAGGTGTATACGGAGGTCTAAACGCGCAGTTGATCTACGGAACCTTCACGACTCCTCCTAACAGTATATCAGGCAGCGCCGTCTGTGCGTTCAGCATGCAAGACATCGCGGACACCTTCGAAGGAACCTTCAAGGAGCAGAACGCGATCAATTCTAACTGGTTGCCTGTTAACAGTGCTAAAGTAAGTGCAGTATAGGATATTTTTTTTTTTTTTTGTGAAAGAGATTACTCTGTTGTACTAGATTGCCGATATGAGTTATCGTATCTCTGTCAAGTTTCATTCATTAGCACCTCAAGCCAATTTGCTATTCTGAATCAAAAGGGTATCAAGCTGGCCTGCCTTACTTTTATTATATATATTTTAATACCAACATCAACAAACAATAAGAACCAAATACAATATGTTTATAGGTACCGGAGCCTCGTCCGGGAACATGTAACAACGACTCGAGGCAGCTGCCTGACCAGACGCTAAACTTTATCAAGACACACGCGCTGATGGATGAGTCTGTGCCAGCCTTCTTCGGAGAACCCATCGTTATTCGAACTAGTTTTCAGTAAGTTTCAAAACATTTATAGCCTCATTTATTAGTATAAAATTTCTGGTTTTTAAATGTTAATTTTTTCTTACAGCTATCGATTTACGCAAATAGCTGTAGATCCACAAGTGAAAACACCTGGAGGGAAAGCGTATGACGTCTTATTTATTGGCACAGGTGAGTTCTAACATTGATCTAGGTAAAGTCGTCTTTAAGTATTTTAAACCCTATTCAATTTGTGATGCATTTAAATTAATCAAAACCGCAAAAGATGAGAAACGTACTCTATTCAACGTAACCTTACTTTCAACAGACAACGGAAAAATTATAAAAGCCATCAACGCTGTTTCCTACGACTCGAACAAGCGAGCAGTGCCTGTGGTCATCGAGGAGCTACAAGCTTTCGCGGCTGGATCGCCAGTGAGGGCTCTGAGAGTTGCGAGAGCTGGTCGCGATGCAGCCAGGCTCATCGCCGTATCCGATCGGCAGGTTCTGAGTCTGAGGCTGCATCGCTGTTCCAGTGATAAGATCAGTTCTTGCTCGTAAGTATGATAAGCAGTACCTTTGTACTCTTTTATCTGTATTTGTATTTCTTGTTGTTAAGTGTTTGTGTGTACATAAATAAATAAATAAATAAATAAATATGAAAAACAGTCTGCGCCATGCATAGCAAATTGGTTGTTTAAGGAGTCCATTAGACTTTATTCACTTCAACAAAGTCAGATAACTTCTAATTAAACTTTACAATGACAAATTATATATTCTGATAAATTGTACATATATGGATTGGCAAAAGTACAAATTGCTCTAAGAATTCACGAATCACCGAAAACATGTATATTGGGTTCGGCTGGCCTGGTAACCAACCAATTCTGCACAATTTTATCACCTTATTATCCTCATAAGATTTACAAAACTGATATTTTGTTTCAGCGAATGTGTGGCATTACAAGACCCGTACTGTGCGTGGGACAAGCAGGCAGGCCGATGTCGCGCCTTCTCTCACGGAGTCAGTCGGTGGCTGGACGAAAACTCTTTCTACCAAAGCGTCAGCACTGGCAGCCATGCTGCCTGCCCTCACAGTAAGTACTAAAATTTTAATTTTAATGTAAAAAAAATTCTATCAAGTAAAACACAGAGCTAAAGCTGACAACTATTTAAGTTCACAGAAGTGCAAGTAGATAAAAATATAGTATTAATTACCGGAGAGGATGAAACGAACTCTAAATCATATTTAATAAGGCCATTGACTGGATTTAGACCAAGTGCTGTCCAGACGTGAGAATACTTCCTAATTAATACCTTATATCAATTTAAATTGAATTATATATACATATATTTATTCGGATTTGAAAATAGATAAATATTATATATACATTGTCAGGCGTTCAACATAAACATATTGTTCTGTATGCCGAGTCTAGATAGAACCTGGTCCAACTCCCATACATAGATGGTCAATGCCCTTTATAAAAAAAAAATAGATTTGTATACAAAGTTTCAAAAATTACTGTTATCTACCTAGGTAAAGACGCTGGTGCAGTAGGTGGTCTCAGTTCTGGTCTATACGATGACGCCAGAGGTGAGACGAAAGGAGAAGTCATCAACATCGTGCAAGACAAAGACGGAAAAGGAGGAGGTGGAGGTAACGAAGGTACTTTTACTAACATGTTTCATGATTTGAAGATCGTCCCATTTCATCACATTTTGAAACGTTACCACAACTATATTACAAGAAAACGAAAATAACAAGAAATCTCCTTTATTTTTAGGTCCTGAAGTTTTAGCAGCCGATCCTCCACCGGCTGCATACTCAGTAGAAACCTTAGCATTAGCAGTTGCTGCAGGTGCTTTAGCTGCATTAGGAGCAGGGTTTGCGGCTGGCTACATCTGCGGCAGAAGATGCAAGAAGGATGACGATGACAATATGCCTTACCCTGATACAGAGTATGAGTATTTTGAACAAAGGCAGAATATTAATAGGTTTGTATTTTGTTTAGGGTTAGAATGAAATGTTTAACTCGTGACTAACAAACAACCATTTACTGTAAATGATCACCATACATCAACATACATTCTTAACAAATAACAAAATATTAGTGTTCTGTACTGTAGAAGGTTACAATGAAAAGTACCAATACTAATTAGTATCGTCTTTATAGAATCCAGGCAGAACCAAAGCTTCTTCAGCAAGTGGAAGAAGTGACGTACGCTGAGCCGGTGCTAGCTCCCCAGCCGAAGCCGGCGTCCCCCCGCGCGACGCTCCGCAAGCACCCCCCCTACCACCCTCATCACGAGACGCTGTTCCAGTTCCAGCCCGACGCATACCGTCGTGATAACTTCGGAACTCTTCGCTCGCATCAGGTCAATGTCAGTTATTCTCTTTTTTATTCTCTTGCATGGCTTGCTGTGATCGTTTTTACAGGTATCGGTAAGATTCGCTATGAACACATAAGAAGAAAAGTTTACTTAAAAAAAAAACAAGAATCCACAGTATTAGAGGATTATAAGTTTAATGCCAGGATATACATTTTTTCGTCACTTTATACCTGTATAAAGATTCAGCGATTTGCATGACTTTTCAATCTAATCACTGAAGTAATTCTTCTAGCTCTATGCGCGTTTAACCCCTTTTCCCATATTATTATTAGCTACTACTAGTAGAATAATTGGAAAACAAAGTAAGTTTGTTTACCGAACTAATTTCATCGCCTTGCTCTTCATCAATTCATCAATTACTTCGCAATGTTTGTTTCATAATTCTTGATCTCATCACCCTCATCTATGTTTCTAAATTCACTTACTTATGTAAATTAAAATAAAATTCATTTCATTTTCATTGCCTAACCATTGTGGTTGTAAATGTTCGTGAGATTTTGAAAGGCATTAGACTATCATATCGTCTATGTACTCGTGCACAAAATAATAATTTTTTTTAAAGAATCATGCAACGTCTGCAAAAAACTTTATTAGTCATACTTTATTATTACATATTTTTAAGCGTTAAAAATGGCTTACATCGGTCATTTTTTCCATTTTAATAATATTTAAGACAGAATCTCACGTGCATTTCAACCTGGCGATAACCAATCATCATTTCCACTAACTCACGCACGCTTATTCACCTAGGCATGTCAGTTAACACAGGAATATTCGGACCGCAGGGCGATGGGTACCGGCGGGGCAACGACAATGGCTTCTCGACCACGCGCTCAGTAAAGAAGGTGTACCTCTGAGAAACAAGCGGGGCGGACTCGCGCGACCAAATGCATCATCATAAACATAATACGCACCATCACCATACATTGGGTAAGTCTTTCTTTTTTATTGATTGAAATACTAAACTAGAGAGTACTCTTGAGGTCGGTCAAAGGATGGGTAATCAATTGACCATCCATTTCACACTAAGAGTTATTCCGTGCCTTAAAAGGTTCGTTAATTTACTTGTGACAGTCATTTGTAGGTCTTTGACAGTTGTTACTGTTAGTCATAAACTCTTACAACATTTTCGTCAAGCAGAAAGTATCCAGTTAAACTTAAAACTGACACCAATATAGTTGGGGAAAGACTAGACAGATTAATCTGAAAAGTACTTTAATTCGTTGTTTATATCGCTGTTTAAATTATTGTTTAGTAAAAACTAACTAGGTAGTTTAACTAGTGACAATGTGTGTATTTGTCTGGAGTGGGCGTGATACATGTTGGTTGTATTGCAGTGTCGCAGCGCAGCAGCGGGTCGGGCTCTGCGTCGGCGAGCGGCGGGCGCTCCTCGTCGTCCCCGTCGCCGCCGTCGTCGTCGCCGTCGCCGTCGGGCGAGCGGCCGCCCACGCCGCCGCCGCCCGCGCCGCTGCCGTGCGCCTACATCTACCGCAACTAGCGCGCCGCCCCGCTACCCGCACTATACGTGATAGAGACACCGCCCCTACCACACAAGCACGTCAACTCACCCACTAACGTGACCGAGACATTCCAAAACTAAACGACATTGTTATTCGAATCGTATTCGACTGAGTGAGGTTCGATCGAACGTGTTTTTGTTATCGCCGATGATTATGACCCTGTAGTGAATACTGTGGATACGACGTCGTATTTTGCCTGTGTTATACGTTGGAGCTGTTAAGCGTTCATTGGAAACGCACTTTCGGAATGGCTGAATTTTAAATGATTTGTAACTTGATAGAATAGATATGTACTACGTTTAAATGTGGATTGTTGAAACAAATGCGAATACAAAACATTCTTCCATGAAATTAAATATATACGTACTGGTGATTATCCACAATCTAAATTGATCGTATCTATGGTCAGAGGATGTGAGACAAAAAAATATGTATTTTTTTTAAAAGACGGAACAATATTATCGATTGATGTATGTAAGATGAATAATGTAACAAATTGTAGATTGTTTAGAATATACATAGTTTACAAATAATGTAGGAGAAATATAAGTTTTTGTTGGTAACATGTTAACGAATAGTTAATTTAAAACTGTGATTGTCATTGCAGTTTTTTCAATACTGTTCTATCAGCATTGTTGTCAACAAAATGGAAGAGTTGCAATGGAGTCACAAATCGCTTTTTTACATAAACTACTATTTTTAGCATTACGTCATTAAATATAGGGAGGGTTCTCTTATTCTAAAATTTTAGAGTTACTACTCGACAACATTAGAGCCAACACCTCAATGGTCAGCCAAGATTCAGACGTCAAAACCTTTTTGTTCAACTTGAAAGAATTAAGAGGTGTTGTGTAATGTTGCCGAGCCATACCTAGTTTAAACGATGAGTATAACATTATAGTTGAAACAATGACATTATGAACCACAAAATATGATATAAATTATATTTACCATGTATAAAAATGATATGTAAAGTTCTGATACTTATTCATTCATTAAAAAGTGCTTCTTATGGGTGTATTTAGATTACTAGGAGATCGTTTTGATAATTATTGGATAATGTTATAGAGTTAGCTATTATGTATACATAGATACATATTACTATAGTTAAGGCGGCACTGTGATGCCACATTGCCAATTTAGATTGTTGGTGCGCCATTGTATAGTTACAACCCGTAACTGTGATCATTGTGTACATACATTCTGTGACACTGACGACGTCTCCTTTTGTCTACTGTCGTTTCTATAAATTAAACTTTCCAGAAATGTGGGCCAAAATGTTTGTAAAAATCCTTTTTCGAAAGACGTTCCTGTTGCTAATTTTGTAATGACCGAGGGACTAGAATTTTCTCGTTAAATAATCGCTTATGAATTCCTTTGTAAACTAGCTAGCAGTTACTTTTGACCCCGAGATTGTATAGTGTTCAGACTCATCTTCGCTCATTGTTGACAATTGAATGTGTGTAAAGAAAATGTCAATTCTATTTGTAATGACTTAGTGCCTAAGTGTGTGTGGCAGGATTGTAATTTGTACATTACAATGATTCAGTTTTTCTTTTGGACTGATGTTAGTGCGGACATTAGGGCGCCTTTAGAGTAGCGATTACAGTAGACAAGACGTAATGAAACGCATAGAGACTACCTCAGAACTCTGGCGAGATCTCCCGCGCTGCGCAACTGCCAATAGACAACTGACATTCATCTTCAAATCCACATAAAAACGTTGATGCTCTATCTGGAGATTTTACACTTGTCAGAGTTATTTGGCAGTAAACAGAACATAATTTTTATACGCCATAATAATAAAAAAGGCATTCTCGACATTGCCTTCATAATACTCATGTTTAATTTCATTTTTATATAATACCAAAGATGCCATGATTTTAATGTAAATTATTTATTTATAGTAGTGAGTGCTAATGACATCTATTACTTAATCAAGTTGTTATTTTATATGAATATAACTGCCAATTTGTATACTTATTTTATAATTAACCAAAGCAACGCACAGTTTATTTTTTAAATTAATTAATCCATAATATATGTAGATGCTTTAAACATGGCAGAAATGTTTGAGACATTGTATATGTGCAGACCGCGAAAATGGCAAACAAATTGTAATAAGTATTTAAACCTTAAGCTTGCAGTCCTTAGTCATGTAGTATCTAAAGAATATTTATCATGTTACAGATTTAATGTTATGACGTCATAAGAGTTGATTGTATGTATAGTCCGTTATAAATTGACCCTCTGGCGATACGCTTCGTACGAAATCGTCGAGACATAGTGGCTATCGGTCGCCGCTCAACTAAACAGACCGACGCACACGTGAGCCACGCCTGACTTATACAGAGAGTCGCATCACGTGGCGTGGGTCTTATGTAGCTCTACAAGTCTTGTTGCCATATAAAATGTATGGAAACCGACGCGCCCAGATCGGCGTACGTGGTCCACGTGTGCCCAATGTAGTTCTACCTTAACTCGTGGTTGCCATTTTCACAGTTTGTAATGTGGAAATTAACTAACACGTACATACGTAAGTGAGGCTAGTACTTGTAAATAGCAAGTTCTGTAATGTAAATTAGTTTTCTTCGAATAAATTAATTAAGCGTTAGAGTATAAGCGCAAGAAATTTTTGAAAGTGAATTGTTAAGAATTGTTTTTTTATTACTTAAAAATTAATATTGATGAAATGTACAATAACCATTTCTACGTTTAATTACTGAACCACCTTTTTATACTCGTAAAGTTAATTGTAATCATAAACATGCCTAGAAATTTCTTGTACTAAGCGTAACATATTGATTTATAATATATTGAGAATTATATAGATTGTATCGTAACGTAGATTATAATAGACCGCTTAATTTTGTTTGAAACTCGAAGCCTTAGTGTTAGAAATTGAAGACTTTTATTGAAATAAAGAACTAAGTAACAGATTGGATTAAATAAAAATGATCCACAACTTTTATTAAAAGATATAATGTTAAGGTATAGCTCGTTACGTCACGTTACTCTCAAACTATACATCACATACCTACTCTATGTTATAGCATGTAAATACGAGATTAAGTTCTAAAGCCAGGCGTTGAAGGGCCACTTTTCACTGAGACCTGGTATAAAGTTACGCGACACGCTATTCGTAAAGTATTTACGGAACGTTATGTATACCTTAATAAATTATATTCACTTTTAAGAACTATTGCCTCAGTGCAAACTTAGATGTATGCTACGGTACTCAGTGAACTGTAGGCCTCTACTGATAAGGAAGTAAATTTGGTTTCGCTGCGTGTGCAATATTTTTCTACTTGGAAAGTTTTCTCGGAATTCTAATTTCAAAATTGTTCGTTAGAATTTTAAAATTAGAATTATTAGCAGCAGCGCGTTTTATGTTCTCTACGTAAAGAATTTCTTTATCACAAAATGTTAAGAAAAAATATTAGGTAGGTTTAGAAATAAGAAAATTGAAAATGTCGCTAATATTAATAAAGCATTTAGAGCAGTTTACTATTATATTTTGACATGAAACCATTCGCTCCAGAACAAAATCCCTATTGAGCATTTTGTGATAAAGAGAAGCAGGACGGTATATCACGAAGTAACTAATGGGAAGTGCCTAACTACATATATTACCGATTTGCACCTGTAGTTTAACAGACCCGATAATTCCCATGAATCGACCATTATCTCACTACCAGATTTATACGCGTTCATTTAAATTTAATCTATAAACTGTCAACTATGCAAATATGATCGCAGACGGAGTATGGATTAAAATTAAACAAATATCTTCCATGCTAAGTCATAGTGAGTTTCTAATAGTGTGCCTTTAGTATCGCATAGTTACCGCCCTTTAGAAACTCGAAAAAGAAAATTTGGAATAGATCTATCAATTTATTTTTGAACTACATTACATTCATTACTTCGTACAATTTTACTAGTAGTCATAACGTATACGTCATCATTTACAGATAAATTCACTTATTACATTACCTGTTATTCCAATTCACTATGTCTATACCTGATGATAGTTTGGTAATCTATGATAAATCTATGATTATAAATTACATTTTCATTCTCATAAACTCATACCTACATAATTTGTACTGTCTATAATTTGCTCTTTACTCCAGCGACATTATTAAATATGTAGGCTCTGTTTTAAGTCTAATCTATGTAGTCGCCTCTGAACCATTGTTACAAGGAGACGACACTTCCTTTAGATTTAAGGCAGAGGCTAATTTTAGTTTCTTTTAAGGCATAGGTTTAAGTAGGGGTTTTATAAATAATAATGCAAACGCAATTGCAGTGATAGAACTGTTACACCTTATTCGCTGCCCGTATTTATAGAGTGCAATTTTTTTATAACTAGAGACAAATAGATTGAAAAACATTGATTTGCAAAATATGAAATAGAAAGCTCGAAGGAAGCAGGTTTTATATTTTACTCTTCATTGTTTGAAATGTTATGATCATTTTCTCATTAAAATATTATTAATATTATGCTAAATATTTTAGCAAAGGATAAAATGTATTCCTTTTCTTTAGTAAATAAAATATTGAAACTCGAAATTTTTTTTTTTCTTTTGACTACCCTTGAAGCAATACAATCATACCTAATTCAACTCCATGAAGAATGTGAATATGAAAACCGGGGCCCTTGAACGAAGGCAAAGAATTCCTTCTTTTCAGGAGTGAGTTTTTAGTCAGTAAAAGTCTGACAAGTCCAACAGTTGTGGTAGTGGTGAGCTACCTATTCAGCCCAACCTGGTTGAGAAATACAAGAAAGTTAAAACACGACTAAGTAAAGCGAAATTGGAAGTTGTCTTGTATAGTTAGCGAACGTAAAGTTTACCGAACAAACATAAAGCGAAATTGGACAAAAAGGCAGCGTCCGTGTCGTCCGAGCTAATCGCATCACTACTATCGCATACGAATTCGCTACACATGCATGCTCTAGTTTGCGCAAGACTAATTGGAAACTTATATTGTGTAATTGTAGATGTGCGAAGGGATCTAAATTATCTTATTCTTATTCATGAGGCTCAAGCAAGTTGGGATGGACAATAATGGGAACGTTGTGGCAGGCCTGGGAAGTGAGGATCGTCATCGGGAGTGACTAGAGCATTGATCGGTACTTTTAAAGTTGCGGGAGGAATAGTTACGGTGTCAAAGAAACGACATTGACACGGTCTGGACCTCATGCCGCCCAGGAGTGAATGTAGTATGAATGCAGCTAGCGTAGGATAGGTTGAGTAGAGTATGTAGTCAGTTGACGGGAGCGAAGCCGCGGGTAAAAGCTAGTTACTAATAATAAGTATATTACTTGATCTATTTGACCTATCTGTAATTTAATAAGCAACGTTTCGTTAATTATCGATATTTTTTTTTGTTGAAATTGGTAAATCAAGCCTAGGACGTTTCCGGTGAGGACCCGGACATAAGACTGGTCTCTGCTTCACGGTTTCGGCCGTTTCCTTTAATCGCATTACTGCCTCGCATAGGTAACGAGATGACCGCCTCTCATTTAGATACTTATTCCTTAGGCCATAGGGCCTTATCACAAGTATTTGAGTTGAGCCTCAAATATTTGCGCAATAACTGTCAAAATTGTCCAGTTTTTCTGCATTTTTCCTTCTGCTTGACCCTATTTAACCATCTTTTCACGAAATATCCTGCTTTTAAGAAGATTATGTTACGTTTATAAAACTGCCGTCCCCAAGCTATAATGCCGTTATCTGACATTTGGCAAGCTTCCGTTTTTTATGCTAAAAGTTTTATGTCGATCTCTCTAAAATACTGCTTTATTTTTCTACTATCAATAGTTACCGAGATAAATTAATAAAATCGCCATTAAGTTAATAGTAATTCTGCGCAGCTTCTTTTTGTGCGTAACTCAAAATATGATTTTGTCAATTAACGGCATTATAGGTTAAGGACGGATGGCACAAACAAAATATAAACTTTTAAACTACTACAAATAAAATAGACTTTATAGCGTGGCAACCCGAGCGCGTCTTTTCTATGCCGTCCGCTAGAGCGCGCTAAACTAGTTTTTTTTTTTTATGGTAGGTAAAATCATCCAATGACAAATCCCGCCCTTGGGCGGAGCGGGAAGTAGTGTCAGACTCTTACTGACTAAAAACCTACCCCGTTCCTTCGTAGCCTATCGTGCCGGGGCCGAGCATTCCTTTCGGAAATAAACCCATGACCCCAGTAGGCTTCGACCCTGCCTGCTTGCAGTTAGCAGGCTGGGCCTCTTCGGTGTGCTGACAGCTCCTTGAGGCGCGCGGGAACAGAACGCGCCGTCGACGACTTGGGCTCGGTCCGGTCGGTTACCGGACGATCGGACAGCGTGCTACCCATTGCACGCCGTCCGCAAGCCCGCGCCTACGGTGGCCGGAAATCGGGATCGGAATCCCGGCGGCGGCTGGGGCGAGCGCCCCGTTGCCGCCGCCTCTGCCTGATGCGGTCGGCCTCCTCCTTTGCTAGCATTACTGCTTCGCAGAAGGTGGCGACCGCCTGCCATCCCTCCTCACTACGGACCATGGCCTGAACCAAGGCCCGGCGAGCAGAGGCGGCGCTAGATCTCGCGTGGACGTCGGCAAATTAGGTTCGCGAGGCCTCCTTTTTTCCCAATCAAGAAAATATTAAATTACGTAAGCAGAATTATAGTTAAAATAATATTAACAACAAGTTTTATTAAATATTTTATTGCTATTAAACAAGTTTTATTGCTTATCAAATGATGACAAAACTTACATAAATAGAAGTTAAAATAAACGAACTTTTCGGCTTTTGGCCTCACTGAACTTTTTCAGGATTACGTCATAGCTAATACCAGACGCTATTTCAGCTTCAATTGATAGAACTGATAACGAAGATAATCTCTCTTGACTCATCGTGCTTCTCAAGTAGGTCTTAATCAATTTTAACTTTGAGAAGCTTCTCTCAGCTGAAGCTGTACTGACAGGAACTGTGAGCATGATTCTAATTGCTATATAAACATTTGGATATATTTCTTCCAAATTATTTTCTAAAATATATTGAATGAGTTGTTTCGCGTCGTTGATAGAGTCTAGTGAATTTGTTTTTAAAAGTTGGAGTTCTTCATACAGTTCGAAAGGCTGTATGTCGTTGTTTTCGCCTTCCCGAAGTATTGTACCTAAATCATTACAGCACTTGAGGAGATCTTCTTTTGATATAGAATTTAAATATCTGATATCATAAATAAAACCAAATCGTTCAAAATATTCATTGAGCGCTTTAAATCGACATTCGGTATCAACTATAATAGCATCAATCACAGTGTTAAAAAAGGTAACTCTGTACTGCATTTCAAAAGATTGAATAGGTTCATCAATATGTTCATAATCGAACATTCGTTTTCTCCTGGCTGTTCTTTTTTCTTTAAATTGAGTCTCAATTTCGAAAGTACTCTTCTCTACAAATAATCGAGCTTGTGCGACACTATTGTCAAATCCTGTATTACGGAATTCTTGAATCCAGCTGCAAAATGACCGTAAAGTATCAATAGCGACTTTCAAGTTGACTTGAACCGTTTGCCATAGTTTGCTTATATTGTTCACACGTAATAAAATCTCGTACCATACGTGTATCGCAACAACAAACTCAAAAGTTAACATTTCATTGAAAACTGCGTCACAGTCGCTGAGAGTTTCAGAATCATCACTTTTATTTTTCAGGTCATTCACGCATTCGATAACATCATCAAATTGCAAAAATATTGCTTTTACTGCTCCGATTCTACTCTCCCATCGTGTTTCAGACAGAGGTTTTAATGTCAATTTTAATTTAGTTTTCACAATATCCCAACGCTTACTTGACTTTGAAAACAGCACATAGATTTTATTGATGAAGCCAAAAAACGTTTTGGCTGTTGTAGAAGACTTAGCTGCATCCATCAAAAGCAAATTCCAACTGTGACATCCGCACGGCGTAAAGAATGCTCTTGGGTTTATATTAAGTATTCTTGTTCTGACACCTTTATTAATACCGACCATATTGGCGCCGTTGTCATATCCTTGTCCTCGACAGTTTTGGATATCTAGACCATTTCTTTCCAGTTCTTGTAATATGGAATTTGTTACATATTCTCCCGTTGTTTCTGTGACGGCAATAAACCCAACAAAATGTTCCTCTATTGCTCCAGTTGAAGAATTGCAAAATCTTAATATTATTGACATTTGTTCAACGCGGCTGACATCCCTGGTACAATCGATCAAGAAGGCATAGTATTTTGCTTGTTTAACGCTGTGTATGATTTCTTCAATAACTGATTTAGACATAAATGCAATCAATTCATTTTGGACGTCGTGGCTCAGATAATGTTGAGATAGTTGCTTTTCATTAATACGTTGCATGTGCTCCCGTAGTGTCAGATCATATTTGGATAACAACTTAAATAAATCTATAAAGTTGCCACTGTTTTTGCTATCGTTCAATTTAAAGGTTTCTCGATGAGCTCTAAATGCCAAATTGTGTGAGGCTAAGTAGTTTATGATATCAATCATTCTTTCAAACAAATTATACCAGTACTTTTGCGATTCTTTAATAGATCTCTCATTATCTTTATCTATTGTTTTTCCGTGTTTGATTCCTTTATAGAATTCCATCCATTTAATCATGCATTCCATGTGTCCTTGACTTTGTTCATGTCTTTGCAATATCCGACTCAAATCTTTCCAGTCACAACATCCTTCTTTTACCATCTGTGTATGCAAATTTGAAAAAAGTCTACATGGAAAGCAATAAACTTTATCTTGAAAAATGGAGTAAACTAACCATCGGCGATGTTGCGTTTCGCCGTTACTTAATTTTCGAGTGAAATGAAATTTAGAAAAATGTCTTTTATTTGCGTCTTTTGGGTAACTGTCATCAGATTTCTCTAGATCTTGATTGGGTCCGTTTTGAATTAGGTCATGACGCTGCGCATCGTTTACTGGAAATACCCACTTCCCTGGATCTAAGTCTATAAATGACTCTTTTAAATGAACTCCTTCCACTTGATTTTCTGAGTCACACAACGTTTCACTTTCTAACTCTTTATTGGGTTCCGACATTTGGATCATAGTAGGTTCGCTCGATGTTGCCGGTAAAACTGTATCAGAACTTCCAAAAAAAGATTCATTTGACTCTGATGCTGGCTCAGAAACTAAAGTTTCATCAGATGACTCTGAAGCAGTGACACTCGAAGAAGGTTTCTTGAGAAATTTCATCATACTGGAACTTAGAGCTTGGTTGGATATAACAGCTTCAGCCTTTCTTTTTCTTTTGAATGCTCCGGATTCCCATTTCCTCCCTTTATCTCTGTCTCTACTTGGTCCTGCAGACATGATGACCTAAAAATAAAAACAACAACATTGAAATTAAATAACAATTAGAAGTATTGTTTATTTAATTAATCATAAATTAGGTATATTTATGTATGTAATAAATAACTACTATTACTACTACTAATTTTTATTAGTGACGCCCAATAGCGTCAAAGTTAATATTAATGCGATACGAGATCTATCGATCTGTAGTTCGATGTTTTTTGTGTAGCAGATTATAAAAACTATAGATACGCCAATGCTTTTGATAGACAACTGAATAAAATTATTTACTTACGTTATTTTGTACTGAAACAACACCAGATTCTAGTGCGGAGTTCTTTTAATACAAAGTAATCTAGATCTAAAGAGCTAGGCGCAACGATAGAAAAACTCGATAAAAATTTGTTGACAATTTTGAGGCTAATATTTTTATAAGCACGTGCGTGCTTGTAAACATACTCGAACAGCTAAAAATTTTAGTTCTTGAAAAAAAAAACACTAGCACAGTTTGAATTTAAAACTACATAAACTATCCACTTTTTAAAATTTCGATATCCTTAAAGAAATACATTGCAATTAAGACTTATAAAATTATTATATTGATGTTGACAAATACTTTACGTTAAAGTTGTTATAAAAGTTCATATTGACTTACCTTATCTTATAACCTTCGAAGTATGAACGAAATCACAATATAAATTAACACTTTTGTCCACTAAATCATCACTCAACCACCGGGGTACTGACTGACTTTACAACACAATAAATGACTTTACAACACAATAAAAAGAAATTTTGTCCATGCGAGCCTAGTCTGCGAGTGTTGCGTTGCATTCACAAAAGGAATGATTGTTTACGTTTCGCTCACAGAAGAAATACAAAGACGACACGGGTATTCCCCGTCTCGCGCACGAAGTTGTTTAACTTTCATAGTGTTGCCAGACTATTCTGTCCGTAAAGTGCTCATAGCACAAAAACTACTGAACTTCTAGTTTTCGAGAAACTCACTCACTTAACAAGTTATACATGAAAATAAATAAAAATGAATAACTAAATTTTAAATAATAATTTTTTTTTGCGAGGCCCCCTCAAGCGCGAGGCCGTCGGCGGTCGCCGACGTCGCCGACGCCTAGCGCCGCCACTGCCGGCGAGAGAGATCGCTGCCGCCGATCGCCCCCACGAGGACACGGCGATGCTCCGCCCAGCGCTAAACTAGTTGATGTACGGCTGTAAACGTAGTGCTTACATACTCTTTGTACGGCTGTGTGACACGATCGAGCGGTAACGGTTCGTGCTCAAATATAAAACCTAGTGTTTAGTGAGTTTGTCAAGACTGTTCTTTATGATAAAGCCTGTTTTCTTGAACAATAAACTATTATCGTAATAAGTGAGTCTCAATTCGCTCCCCATCGACGATATAACTTTTTGGAGGGATTTCTTCGAGTGAACTTCAGAGCCTGAATTAATTATTCACAACTGGATCCCTAGTAGATATTATGATGATGAAATTGGCGTTGTTTTGTATCCCAAGTGTCTCCACAACTAGTCAATATGTGCAATCATTTAAACAGGCGTGATCTCGATAAAAAGAATTTATTATGGTTTTAACTACCTCAGCGCAGTTTGCCGAGAAGGTTGACTTAATACATTGGCTGCCAAATACTACAAAAAACACTAGAATGTGTACATTCATATTCTTATAGTAAATTAATAAACTATTCATACGAAGGAAATGCTGAAAAAACTTTGTATCCAAAATAAAATAAAAATAACAAAAGAGCTATAGACAAAACGCGTTCCATACCCGTCTGAGTTGCAATTTTCAACACTTTAGATCATAAGTTTGACATTGACAGTGACATTCGTTTCGCTGAAAAATCTGTTTCGCAATCGTGCACATGTGAAATGTTTTTATTTGTATAACATTTAAACCGAAAAAATGGAAACTAGTGTAATAAAACACTTTACAGTTAATTATAAACAAATACTTATAGATGAAGTTGCTTTGGAAGGGCTAGAAGGTACAGGCATTGATCTTTTATGGCGGCGTTTACAAAAACGTATATCTTCAGATATAACAGAGAAAATGAAAGCCCGTTTCTGGGGATTTCTTGTGAATTCTGGCAAAATATCATTCTATCAACTTCCCGAACCCTTACCCTATATAGAAATACTTGACAGATTCGAAATAGTTGATGAAGCAACAGGTCATCTGAAAGAACCCGTAAGTTTAAAATTATGTTTAGTCCATTATAAGCTGAATGTTTGGTTTTCCGTATTTACTATAGAGTCTGTAGACTCATGCATACAATAAACTGCACTCGAAAAATAAGCCATCCTGAGCAGGCTTCAAAAAGAAATACTCAGGAACAAAAAAAATGCATTTAAGTACTCTTACATAGCTTGAATGCCAGCATAATTCAAGCTATGTAAGAGTACTTAAATGCATTTTTTTTCAGCTTACAGACTGAAATCGGACAAATAGTGCTTTTAAGTTTTATTATTTTATAATCTATATAGCAAATTTTCATGAATGAAAAATGGCTATTTATTTCACTTAATTAGTAATTCTTTCAGGATGACTACCTAGACGGCCCATATGAATACAGTCCTGTTGAAGGTGAACATGGTTCCTGCAAATATTATTACACCAGGCAGCTAATACCTATAGCAGAACTAAAGCAAAAGTCTTATGAGGCTGTATTGGCAGAATATGGAGACACATTAGCTCTGGTAGCTGATAAGGAAGAAAGATGGCATGCTTTGGCTCAACACATGCCTACAAATTATTTGGCACAGATGACCACTTTACATTACTGTTTGCTGGAGCTGATTGGCAGGTCTAGAGGAAATGTTAGTACCTACATAACTTGTTTATTCTATCTTATTTTTCATCTTCATCAAAAAGTTTAAAAACCATTTTGTAAACCTTTTATGACCTTAGAAAAGTATTTCCTGGGAAACTTGATAGATGAAAAAGCAAATGATATCAGAAACAGAACAGTTAAAATACAGGTTTAGATCTGGGGGCTTACTCTCGAGTTTAATTCCGATCGGTAGACATTGGAATTGTGACATTAGGTACTTTTGAATTCGATGCTAGTGCCAAATTGCGTGACCTTTTTGGGAAACTAAGTAAAATGGGGATTGGGCTTGGCGTGTGGTCACGCACTTTTAAACCAATTTGACACTAGAATCGAATTCAAGAGTACTTAACGTCACAATTTCAATGTCAACCGATCGGAATTAAACTCGAGAGTAAGCCCCCTGATCATGTCTGCCAAATCAAATTTGAAATATAGATATTGATTGATTAAAGTTTGTTTGTTTATGTTTGTACAGTACAAGAGATATGTTCTAGAAAACTAAAGTTAAATAAAAACTATGAATAATTTAATTTCACTCACAATTTTTTTTTTAATTATTGATAGGCTCACGTTTGACCACTATGTCACCTGGTAGTAAGCCATTATGTGGTTGACGATGGAGCATGCTTGCCTACAAGCAACCTATTCACTCTTGACTTAAAGCATGCAAAAGCTGTAGCTGTAGTAAAACAAGACTCTAGAAGGTAATTCAACTCCTTAGCTGTACGCACAATAAATGTGTAAATACAATTTCAGGGTCAATCAACAATTGGCTTAACAAACCTGAGCAAAGTAATAAAGGATTCCAAGACATTATTCTACAACAGGAAATATTTACGTGGACTTGACCTTATTAGGACATGTCACATGACAGAAGTCATTGCAGGGAAAGGTGTCAAGGCACTGCTAGTCCGGTTGAAGAGATTCTACACTCCTAGTTTGATGTCTATGCCGAAATCAGGTATTTTACGTAATGTCATAGAACACTTACTGAAGCAACCTGACTACAGTGAGAAAACCGAAGTTATAATAAAGAAAGGATTAATCACTCGGAAACAAAACAAGAGATTGCAGAAGACTGTTAATATTTTTAATTTTGTAAGTATTTTTTTTAATAACATATAATGTAGCTTACTATTTGGAGATTGGCTGACTATTGACGGGGGATAGGTATTTACATAGGTGGATTATACAGCTATCCAAAATAAAAAGGGGAAAATAAGGCACATCTTATAAAACTACATGTTACCTGCCAGGTAAATATTTTTATGAGCTTCTCTGCTAAGTTACACTATAGAAAAGTTAGGTGTTGTCAGTTTTTTAAATCTTTTTTGTATTTTAATCAGATGTGCGTGTTTCTTGGTGTTTGCCGGCAGTATGAATAGTCTAAGAATTACAAAATAGTTAATTTATCTTTTAACCGCCTACGTCGGTTATATGCCGATGGCATTGAATCCGCCTTTGTTCAATTTTTTAATAAATAAATATAAACATATCTGTCAAACACTCGGATTTATTCCGCCAGGGTCGCACATCCAGTCAGTCAGTTTATTCTATTCTATCCACAACCAAATACTCTATCTCATCAGCTCTTCTATCACCTATGGGGATTGAAGAGATGAAGTATTCAGTCGTGAACACACAACCCTGGGGAATAGGACACAAAAATTTCTGTTAAAGAATTAAAACAGGATAACATAAATATTACAGGAAGAAAGATTGGTACCAACAGAAGACAAAAACAAGAAAACAAAGACAACCCTAAAAAGAAAATTTATCTACCTATCATCCAAAGCGGATGAATCTTCAGATTCTGAAGAGGAGTCACAAGAACCATCTCTTGAGTGCCAGTACAAGATTGGTGTGAGCCTGATGAGACAGGCTTATGAACGGTTTCTAGATGCAGGGCTAGAAGGACTCACTCAGGTTCAACTAGCACAGTTGCTGGGCATAGAGTTTTATACTAGCAGAGGAATCTGCAGGGTCTTTCGGCTAAGGAATATTGTTAGGGAGTATCTTGAAGACAAAGGGAAACAGAGGACTGCCAGGTAAATATTTATTGTCTCTTTAAGCACGCTTATTGTGTTCTTCTTGCTTCTAAATCCATCCATTTATCTTTTTCAAAAGAGAATCTATATTTCAAGATAGAGAATAGTGATAAAGCAGTCCAATGTACTGAGTTTCTAGAACATTTGGGTAATGGACTCAATTTTTGAAATGATTATTTGTATAAAAATGTAACTTTTTCCTAAATCACACATAGATAGAATTTTTCAATTCCTTTAAATAAGAAGTAAGTAAGAATCCTTTCAAATCTGGTAGAAGGGGAAACTCTCAAGTAAGAGAATAAGGGTGCAGACACCTAAATGTGACGTCACCACCATAAAGTTATGTGTGTATAAAAGAGATGGTGAAGTGACCCCACCTTACCCCTACTTTTCCTCATTCAATACCCAATTTTGTTACCATTTTCAGAAAAAGTCTCAGTTTAGTGTAAAATATTGTATAAAATAAACACAGGAACCTATTTTCTGTATCTTATGTGATATGTGTAATAAAGAGTAATCTTCTATCTAGTTGGACTCTTAGGGAGGTCCAAGTCTAACGGCTTGTTCACGACTTTGCCGCTGTGAGCTGAGCGCGACAGCGGCGAGCGGTAAGAACAAAAGTATGAAAATGCTTGAAGCACGCCACGAGACGCCGCTCATAGCGGCGCACACTCGCCAAATCGCCTACAGTTACCATCCCGCTCGCCGCTTAGACCGAAGTCGTGAATAGGCTGTATGACCATGTGTCGGAATTTCGTAGGCAATTGAAGTGGCTGCCTATTCGGCAACGTCGGGATTGCCATACTCTTTCTTTTCTATTCTCTGTTCTTCATAATCCCAACTCCCCCTTGTATCTTCGGGAACGCTTTGAGTATCTTGTTCCGAGAGGAAAACCTTGTCGCTCATCATCCTCTCTTCTCCTTCGTGTTCCTTCCCACTCTTCAAGTCGTTACAGTGTATCTTTTACCGTTCATGCTGTGCGCCTCTGGAATTCTCTTCCACACACATTGAGAGCTAGCCCTTCGTTGGAAGTTTTCAGGCGGAGATTTAAGGAACATTTTCTTTCAATATGACACGTAAATATTTACTTATGTATAGGTTTTTATTTATTTATTTATTTATTATATGTATATATTTATGTATAGTGTGCTGTACCCATCTATTTAGTTTATTTTTTAGTTTTAAGTTAGTCTTAATAATAATTTATGTGATTAAGTTTTGTTGTGCATGTGTTTAGTTATCCTCAAATATAAAGTTTATCTGTAATATTTTTCATGTATGGTTTGCTGTAAGAAAACCCAATTATGGGTTAAGCTCGCCTATGTACATCAACTGTCCTATTAATTTTTTTATGTGTGGAATTGTATGTACAATAAAGAATAAAGGCTGTTACTGTGGACGTCTATCGGTAAGAATAATAAAATGATGAAATGCAAT
Source organism: Leucania comma (assembly GCA_958295575.1). NCBI lineage: Eukaryota > Metazoa > Arthropoda > Insecta > Lepidoptera > Noctuidae > Leucania > Leucania comma. The sequence goes on along the minus strand of OY282480.1, from coordinate 9,084,571 downwards.
ATTTACTAACATTTTCCAGGTTTATCGCCATAGCTGCCAGAGGAGAGGTGGATGTCAAATATGCAGAAGAAAAAAAGAAATTCTTAGAATACCTAAATCAGTACCAACCACCTGAGAAAACACTTGAAGATGAAACTTCAGCAGCTATTGAAGAAGGAAAGCCAACAGCCACTGAAAATAAAAAACCAGCAGCTTCAGAACGTGAAAGATCATCAGATACAGAAGACGAAAGACCACGGAAAAGAATCAAACTTGAAATTGAGAAGAAAACTTCAACTGAAGAGAATCCTGAATCAAGCACAAACGCTGATGATGACATGGAAACAGAACCCGAAAATATAATTACAGAAGTAAAAGTCCTAGAAGGCTTTGAAAGCGGGAAAACACTTGGAAGCTTCAAGAAAAACCCCACATTGAGGCAGTTGACATTTGCAAATGGTATTTTCAAAGTACTTAAAGACAAACAATGTGTATGTGGATACATAACACTCAGCAATCTAGCTTCCAAAGAAATAAACGAACCACCTATGGACACAAAAGGGCTAAAATCTTTCATACAAAAACTTGTCACAGATGGTCATATTAAAATTTATAAAGTTAAGTGGCCTGGCATCCAGAAGTACTCTGTCTTAATATGTGCCCCTCATGTCAAACCAACAGACCCATTAATAAAAGCGAAATATAAGGAGATTTGTATGAGAGCCGTCACTAACAAACGGGTCGCTATCAAAAAGGATAACTTAGAAAATACTTGCCCATCTCTCTCACAATTTTCTTATCCTCGATATATGAAAATACAAAAGCTTCACGAGTTTTTAATGAAGTTTGCTTACTTCGAACATGTAAAGCCTGAATCACATTCTTTACCAGCTGGTTTTGTCAGCATAGTCGATTTTATCCAAGAGGTAACCATAGAGTTTGTTATCAACAACATGGGCAGTATGGGTATGACGGAAGTCAACCAGTTGATAAATGAAAGCCAGCTCCAAATAAAGCTTAAGGATGCACCCCCGCATATTTACAAAACACTGATGAGATCCAACACTCTACAGAACGCTATCAGGCTTAATCTGAAAGTGTTAGGAATGCTAGGTCTCATTCAGTTAGTGCGTCAAGCACAGTCAACTAATAGCTCAGGCATCGTCACTTACACCAGTTTCCTATTCTTTGTAAACCGGCGCGCAAAAATAATAGACACATCAGGAATATGGCCTAGGACTACAGACGAGAAAGTTATAGAAAAGTCATTTTATTTTGAAACTTTTGATGATGTGACCAATTACTGGAATGAAGTGTATACCATCAGTACTAATACTGTCATAGAGTTAGCTAAGCGAGAGAGGAAGCAACTCAAACCTCCGCAACGTTCAGAGGATGAGGTATTCATGTACGACACCGGAGCTCGTTACGGCGACGGCAATGGACCCTGTGGCTTTGACTCCTGCTTCTACATGGAAATACCACGACTTTGGCAAACATACTACATGAGACCAGTGAAAAGCCACTCAATGACAAAGAAGGTGTCAATTAAATTGCCTAAATTGAAAACAAATAAGAAACTAAAGAAAGAAACTAAACCAAAGGCTGCTCCAAAAATGGTAGCTGAAAGAGTTTCGAACGAGAAGCTAACTCGAAGGAGAAATGACTCTTCTATAAGATGGTCAAAGGCGGAAGATATGATAATAACTATGTGTAAAGCTGCTATTACAATTCTTAGTCCTAGTTCACAACCTGGCAGTCTCATTGTCAGAAACATTGTTGCCAAAGACATACTTTCTATCAATGATCCGAAAAAGACAAAAGGCGTGTGCCACAGTAGAGCCTCAACATTGGAAACGAACTCAACATTGATTCATGAAAAGCAATGTATCATAAACGAACTGAAAAGGAGATGGAATCTAATTCAAAAATATGAAGGACTCTTGAAAAAGCTAAGACTGAGATACTCAACTAATATGTCAAAGTTTATCAACAAGGCTCGGGTGCCAATGATGGAGTTAGTTTGGATTATATCTGAAGTAATGAAGTCTAAATCGTATATCCAGAAGGTTCCATGTGTCGCAGTGGACCTGGAAGAATTCCACGAAAATTTTACAATAACAACGGCTACTGCTAATAAATTATGTAACATGTTCAAGACTCTTGACAACGCTACTTTGAAGGAGGCTATTGTACTCACGATAATGCAAACTATGGATTCTGAACTCAGTACTGAAATGGGCAAGAAATTATACAAGACTCTCAAGGAGTATCCTGAGGCCTCCTTGCGAACTGCTGTTGAACAACTGCGCAAATGCGGCGCCATCGCAGCCAAAGAGAAAATATTTAACAACCAAATGCGTAAACTTGATTTGGAAGACATTTGTCAGTCGTCGTATAAAATATCTGCATTTTATCAGCGCAAGTGGCTGAATCGGCTGAACGTAGACTTTGCAGATAATTTGAGCTCTATATTAGACTCTGAGCAGACTGAAAATGATGTCAAAGCGTCTGCAGAGATCAACTGTATGTACTGTGAGATGCATGCGTACGATGTCATAGACATAACGTGTGCCACAGCGCCCGTCATCACGGACCCGGCCGGAGCACCCATCATGCCGGAAGAGATCAATGTTCTAATAATAGACACTAAATATAAATTGAAAACTGGAACCCTGAGGTGGAAGAATAAATCTGATTTGAGTAAACTTTCTGAGTTGTTCCAAGATTTGAATATCAATCATAGTGAAAAGTATTTATCAAGGTAATTTATTCTTCTTTATATGTTTTCTTTGCGGAATTAGAATAATTAATATCATCAATACAACCCTCTCTAAATAATATAGAACCCAACTAAATATAGAATCTGAATTTTCCGAACTTTACTAAATTTTCTATTCCCTTCAGAAAGAAATGGTATAATGCACACCTTCTAAAATGCATGCCATTTTAATTCAAACCTGGAGCAAAAGGTCATACGATAGATTATTATTTATTTAGTTATTTACCTGGGGACCCTGAGGTCCTGGACCTTTGGAAGGCGTACGAGGGGCCGAAACCAACTCGTAGACATTTCATGGAACGTGATTCTAACCGATTATTATTGTGTAAAATGCGAACCACTAACATAATTTACTTCCTCATAGTTATACATCACTAGAAGTTAAAGATATCAAGCCTACCCTGGATACGGAAGACCCGATACTGTCGTATTTGGACAAAAAAGGTGTAACAGGAGCAACATTCAAGGAACTATATGTATGTAAATCTTTATCTCATACATTACAATTGCTACATGATGGTGCGGGTGACAGCAATCGGATTCATAAAATCCCCTCGTTCCGAATTGCGTCAAAAGCGATTTTTATAGCGAATCCAACCAACGCGCAGCGTCACATATATTTCTTAAATGCCCTTATATTTTTGTGACTATTAAATTTGGTCGGATGCGCGCTAAAATCGCTTTTGACACAATTCGGAACGAGGGGAATGTACCATCAAAGACACTTCCGCCTGACCACCGCTAAGTTCATTTTTGCTTGCACTCGAAACGAAAACATCAAAGGGTTTAGCCCCTCCGCAGAATTTAAGCGAATTTTTCTTAAGTGATCAGGCAGAAATTACCGTGATATTACCTATCCTTTTCTCTCATATTAACAATGCATATTTTTGTTCTGCTGTCATCCTACCTGTGCTTTGTACAAAAGACCTTAGATAGTGATGAGACTACATCAAAGACAGCTATGTTATAATTTTTTTTCCTGCAGGAACTTTCCGGATTGGATGAAAAAGAGTTGATAGAAAAATTACTACAATTTGAATCCAAGAAAATAGCTAAACGTGTTGGCTTCTACGACAATATTATCGTACTTAGTAAGCACTTAACTCCATGGGCGATAAAAATCGGCGACAAGTACATTATACCCACCCCATGGTTAAGTTTAACTGGCAAAGTGAGGCTCGAGATATTCTTCAAGTGGTGTGGTGTCGTCATGAATCTAATATTCGAAAAGCCGGGTTCTTCAATAGTATATCTTGCAGATAAATGTGAATATTTAACATACAAATCTGTGCAAGATCTCTGCATGTTTTTGGAAAAGTATGAATGCATAACACTCAATACTGTGAAAAACATTCAAATAGATTTGTTCTCGGACGAAGATGCTGAACCAATATTTGCCGAGTTCAATCGTTATGAGGCCCCGGAAAACATAATAGCTCATCCTATGAAAAATTCTCTGACTAAATACTGTTATATAAAGAAACGTATAATGGATACACAGACAAACGATGCACTAATGGATAAGATTTTCAAATGCTAATTTTGTTTTATTATTAAATACCATTATTATTAATAACCATTGAAAATAAACGGTCTATATGTTATTTGGATGGTTTTAATTTCATTTTCGTGAATCAGTAACGTGAAAATCTTAGTTTACCCCCCTGTAGGTACTTCTACCTCCTGCGGATCTAAATTGCGCAAAGCGGTTTCCCGCGACGGGCATCCGTCGCTTGACAATGCGTGTGGAAACGTGATTATTACCTACGCAGTGTCGCTAGTTCAGTGTGTCTGTGTATGTAGTCGTGTCGAGTTACGTAGTAAACCGGGCGCGGAGCTCCTCACTAAGGGTGCCTGTCGCAGGAAACCGCTTTACGCAGTTTTGGCCCTACCTCTACTTCCCTTCCCTGTGCTTCTACCCCACCCCCTCCCAGTACTTCTACACCCTGTACTCACCCTTATCTCATGGCGATCATATCTCCAACAGAATCTCATGGTGGTATAGATACTGGGCTTACACAATATATATGTATTTATTAGTATATTATTTGGTATTGGGTATGTATTCGGATTATTATGTCTTACTAATATTATTTCTGATGTTTGTACACTGACAACCCTAAATCTATTTCCTTTCACTCAGTCCATCCAAAGTTGTCTGTAAGAAATTGACCGCCCGTTGTACCCTTATTTATAATATTGTTTGTCCTATATTTGTTGTTTATGCGGTGTACAATAAAGAATTTATAAATAAATAATCGCGAGAGTCTCCTGTTGTAGTGTGTAGGAGTGGCTAAAAAGGCGCCACGGCGACCAAACTGACCGCCAGACGCAGGTCCTCACCGAACAATTTGTTTCAGGAGGTTCCTGTTCGGATTCGGCGGGAAGAAACAGTCCGGTGTCAAAAAGGGGCAAGTAGCTAAATACAATAAAAGTCGTGTACGTGCAAGGACTGTTGCCTTCAGTTCCCATAGCGGTAGGCCGGCAATAAGGGTCGTCGCTTCATGAAAGAACGTGCGGTATCCGGATGACCATGACCCTCTGGGACGCATTTATCTTGGTAGCCGGTCGCTTTCGCAGCGACGCGACGCGACAGCGCTCCGTAAAGGGCCATGAATAGATTGATCGCCGCGCAGAGCGAGTACCAGCTACTTCATCGTCAACCCGACGCCAATGTGAACCCCTCCTACCGTTTTTTGAGAACCCGGTGGTGGCACGTTCTGAGGGTCACGAAATCACATGGCCTCAGACTCGGGTCTTGTGCAGTGCCACCTCTATTCCCAACTGCCGGATCTTCTCCACGATCGTCGCAACCTCGTGTGTCGGTAGTTCGGCGGCCCCCTGCGCCAGCGCCAGCGTGACGTTCGCGTAACAGACTACGCTGTCACTGCCAAGGAGGTCTCTGCGCAGCACGTAGGTAACTACCTACGTGCTGCGCAGAGACCTCCGTATACGATGTTCCACAAGGGCGGCCCTAGTACTGATCCCTGCGGAACACCGTACGTACGACATCTATCGCCGTTTCCACTCTTTCTCCCATTTTTCATCTTACTATTTCTGAATACTGCCCTTCTTTCGTAAGACAGGCATAGAGTCCTAAGGGTTTAAACCCCACCGCGCCATACATAGATTAGTAGAATAAATTATAATAACAAGATCTCCAAGTTTCTCTGTTATAGTTACAATCATACCGCAATAAACCGGTACCAAATAAAAACATGTTTCTTTTATACTTCTTATGCTACGTATTACGTGATTCGACCCTGAGAGGAGCTGCCAATATAGCGATAGCGATCAGTCACCAATTCAAACAAAACGTGGGTGTACCTAATCGAAAATGAAAATAAAATTGCTTGCAAGTTTCTTATTAATAAGTTGTTTAGTGATTATTGGTACGGCAAGGAATGTAAACCCATTCGAATATCCAGACGACGATGAACAGAGTCCAGGTACGATCAAAACTCGCGGTTAGTCTGATTCAAAGAGATAGTAAATAAGTACCTAGATTTTTATGTTTATTTCTCATGAAAGTTTCTAAACCATAGTCCCATAGTGTTGCCAAATGTATAATAAAATAAAAAATGTCGCAATTCAACCAATCGCTGCTCTGTGGTAAAAATAAAACGCAACCAAATAGTGTTCAATGTTGATTATAGGGTCATTTTCTTTAGCCATACCCGCTGAATATACCTAATATAATTATGAAAGAATCTACTCACACTTTGCATTTTGGATGGAACGTGTAGTAAATGTAATCTTGGCTTTACAAAGTGAAGATTTTTCATTGTTTCAGAATTATTTTTATCAAATTAGTTAACCGATAAAATACTCAATACACAACATAATAAAATATTTTATATTAAAAATTTATCGTTAATTATAATTTTCATGTTGATTTTGTCGCTGACGAGACGGCCTGTCGATCGATTGTCATTTATTTAGTTTGTCTATGAAACATTTTTTTTTCTTATAGCAATTATTTCAAAGGGAGTGAGTGAAGTGAAGTGAAGTAGGGCAATCCAAAATTCGCCATTTTTGCTTTTAGTGAAGGGAGATTTTTTATTTGTCAGGCTGGAGGACAAGGAATATTCAGTAAAAAGTGTGTCATTAGATTTAATTTCTTGTAGCGAAGACTTTATTTGAACAGAATCTTAGTATAATAGTGTGGTTTTATTTATTACTAACGTTTGTATGTAGTGCTACTTCCCCATCGTAAAATTTGCTCGTTGGTGTGTCGCTTTAGCTAATTCAATGGCTATGATATCGAAGTTTTAATCTATCGTGTCGCTTAGACGTTCTCCTCACGGGATAATATCGAGAAAGAGAGGCGACGCCTTTAGAAATGAGCAGGCCTCAAGGCGGACGCATTCAAGTCCCGGATGACCTTAGAGAGATCTTATTGGAGTTCACCATAAGTTATCTGCTGGAGCAACCGGGAGACGTGATCAACTACGCGGTCGAGTTCTTCACAAGATTACAAAACAACAGGACGACCACCGTAGTGAGGGCCCCGACCGCAGCCGCCGGCACCCCTGATGAGTCCATAATATCAGACGAAGAAGGTACTAGTCCTCTTATTTACTAGACAAATTAGACAATAACGATGTTACCGGTTGACTGCACTGACAGAGGTGGGTTTAGTAGGGCTGTGCCAGTAGTTGCTAGGACTCCAACATCCCCATGTGAATGATAGTATACCCTTGTGTGTAGGTACCCTGCCCATGGTTCATTTTGAGCTCCACATTATCAGAAGTCAAGTAATATGATTGATACTGCATTCATGATATGAATTAAAATTTGATCAAGATACTGATTAACACAATAATATTTATATCTGGTTAGATACAAATGGTTATGTGTTCAAGGATAACATAGAATAATAATATGGGGCTCAGTAATTAATCATTCAGCAGCTGAAAAATCAAACAGAACTTTTCTTGTAAATAGGTATATTTATATAATTTTAATTAGATATGGTACTGTTTCACTATTTGTGGTGTTACAGTGACCTAATTAACAGTTTTGTGTTAATACACATCAGTGTTTGGTTAATATTAAACAAAATTAATGGGCTACCTACTGTTTATTTATCAGTCTCATTTTGCTGTTGATAATGATTTGCTCATTGATAGCTTTTCTCAAGTACACATTTAGGTACTTAGTATAGTTTTAGAGATTTTTTTTAAGCTGACACCCTCTAGCATCAAGATAAAATTAAAACTAAATCTAATTTTACAATTTTCAATATAGACTTGAATAAAAAAGAATTATAAATACTCTGGTATAGCCAACATCTGTAATGATTCAATTTTTGGCATACTGCCATTACAGTTTCAATGGTATATATTTTATTTATGGAGAATATAATTTTTAACAGTTGCCAAGTGATAAATTACAAGAATCGCCATAATAATGCCCAGTTGTAAAATCATCGGTAATGTTTATCTAAATAATCAGAAAGTGTTATCTAATAACATTTACATTCCTTATGTGGCATTAAAACAAATTTAAATAGAGAGTAATAAACACAGATCAACAAGACATAAAAGTGTCAAATGATAAACAAACAGTTGAAATAATAAAATACGTTTGGAAAGAGAAGACTTGAAGCTTCGGAGAACTACAACAAATGCAGGTTTTTACTTGAAAATTGTTTGGAGGGGCATAAATTTACAGTGTTTACTATACGCTCATCCTATTTGTGTGTTTGTTTTTAACGCTTTGAACTTGTTTGATGATGATATTGGCTTATTTTTCGATGTCTGCCGCTGAATTTAACGTCGTGAACCGAAACCAGATGTCGACGATGTACATGCGTATTACGTAAAATTAGCTGAGCCTATGTAATGACAGGTAGCACAGTATCACAACAAAATTGTTCAGGTGCTAACCAGACCTTGAATTTTGTTTGTATTACAGATTTTCTGTCTCATTGTTAGTATCATTATTCTGAACAACATACCTACTTAATAGAAACAACCATATTAAAATTTACATCAAGTGTATAACTCCTTTTAAAAGAATACTTTTTCGACATAGCTATTATAATGAATGTAACAAAATGGGACAATTACCTTATTTAAAAGTGAATTAGTTGTAAGCACCTGTTGATTAATATGATGTGATGTCATGCTCTCTATAATTAGCTGAAATATTTAAAAAAGTGTTTACCATGGCTTACTAGATTAATTTGTGAATTTTCACTTAGATAAACTAAGTGATATAGTGATAAGAGATCAGTGAGATCATTTTTGCTACCTTTTCCAAGCTCCACAATATACAAAAACTGAAACTAAAAGTTTACGACAAGTAGATACATTTTTCACATTCATTATGAAATGGATTAATGTACAATACAACAATGGTTCACATCCTGGATTGTTTAACGGTACACAATGTTATCTGTGGAATAGATAGTGTCATAGAACATTCATTAACTTCAATGCTAACTGTGAAAGAAGTTTATAAAAAATGTAATTACTTTACAGTTCAAAGTTATTAACATTTTTAATCATAGGTTCAGGCAATTACATAGTGTTGGAACTATGAACTGACACAATTGTATTATAAAGATAAACTTCATAATAAAACAATTCTGGTGAAAAAGGAAAGCAGGCGGGTAATTGTTAATCAAAAGATCTTTCTAGTGGCCAGTCTCTCCTAAATTGTTAAATTACTTAAAATCTCTTTGACATCATTATAAAAATAATTTTGATTCTTCTATGTTTTGATTTGCACTCGAGGCTACGCTACTGCCGCCGAGTTCTGGCCTCCGCCGCGCCGTAAGAGTGTCTTGGCGTGATATTAATAATGCAGTTTGTTACATAGCTAGCCCTGCAACACATACTAAACACTTCTACTAACTTCACTTTCTCTGAACGCACCATACTTATATTTTCTATAGGTACACTGGTACACACAATTATTTAATCAGCCACATGTATCAGCTACTTTTTCCTTGCGTGCTTCTACGATCGATTGTTCCGTAAGTGCACGCAAGACAAGTGCAAAAAATTAAAAGTTAAAACATTAATAAAAGTCATAAAATATTTAAAGCAGTTCGTAACTTTGCTCGTGTTATTTTCAAGTCGGTTTTCCGTCATTAAGTAACAATGATGAGCATAATAATCGCCAGCCGTTTAGCCTTCGGCTATCTAGAACGACACGCTAAATAATAGCTTACACATAAAATCGTTCGTGTCCCTAGTGCTGGTTTAAGATCTTTCGAGACAAACTCGACAAACACTTATGTTATAGCAATAAACAGAAATCACCTTCGGGAAGCTGATAGACTTCATTTCAAACCTTCATAATATGCCTACCAAGTATTGGAACACAGTGCGTGCTAAGAATTAAAAGTCGCGTCAAACACGTACCTATAGCGGCCATTTGGGAAGATGCCCATGATTCGTAAAGCAACTTGTAAACAATGTTTGTGTTTTAAATAAAATTACATACAACTAAACACATGTGTTGACCGAATCGTCTTACGAGTGTTTGCGTCATATACATTACCCAAATATGTTTTTAAAGTAAACCTCTTGGATACAAGACATTCGGGAACAGATGCAACCATAACACGTCAGGTCACATCCATATGGAACGTTTTGAGGCCTTCAGCACATGTGCAAATGTTAGCCTAGCGTACACTATTTTATACGTAATTGTAAACGTTACTACATGCTAAATTTGAAAGGTATTTACTTAGTATTATATAAAGTTATAAGGCAGTATTTACGTAGGTATCATGTGATAATTATAGGCCCTCCAAGTACTCGATACATTTGATGAAGATAACAAATGAGTGTTTTGTTTGATTTTAAAATCATTAATGGTGTGATTAAGCTATTACATAGCCTGTTAAAACGCCTAAGCGCATAAGAAAGCACAGTTTATAGTATAATAAATATACAATAAGGTTGCATTAATGCAGTTAGCAATAACCAAAGGTAGTATTCAAAAACGGTTAAACAAATTCTAAAACTGAAGGTATAACTAAAGTTTTGTAACGTGTGCAACAGAGCCGCCAGTGGCGCGCTTCAACACTCGACGCAAGTCAGTGTTCGCCGAAACTTACGACCCCGAGGAAGATGACTCGGACGAGGGAGCCACGACCGTGTTCCCGAAGTCGGACGCGCAGCGCCAGCGTTTGGCCGAGGCCGTGCGCGGTATCCTGCTGTTCCGCTCGCTCGACGCCCAGCAAATGCAGCAGGTCAGTTGAAACTCGCTTAAAACTTGTAATAACTCTTCGGGGCTTCGTCCACGAGGGACTAATTTCAATTAAAACTGTCTACCTCGTGCACGAAGCAACTAGTTCCTTAAAGTTAGGGTTCTAAATATCAATACAGCATATGTTTGATTATATATTATAACAGTCTTCTAGTTTTACTGCTATATATACTGGGAGATTTACTTTCTAACTCTAACCTGGCGCGAAACAATCGTCAATCATTCTTAAACTAAGATAAATGAATCTCTCGTTTTCACTACGATAGCTGTGCGCTTTGTTATACCACCCTAAATATCGTAAAAGGCTGCTAATGGATATCATGACCAGATCAAGAATGTGGAAAGTTACCAAATAAACATAAAAGCAACTCGTTGGACCAGTAGTTGCAGTTTTTACAATGTATTTAAAAGGTTGTTTGTGATGTAATTACGTTACCTATAATCTGTCTCATGGAATTTTACTTCTCATTCCCCACTAATATCTGAAAGTTGTCTGTTTTCACTTCCTTAAACACAGCCCAAAAATAGTAACAAAGATTAGCCCAAATCTCCCCTCCGTACTCTAGGAAGTTTTTGCTGACTACAACATAATCTTAGACAAAAATTTCCACATTATAAACAGAGTGAGTCTGTCGACACGTTACGTCTGCGTAGGTGCTGGACGCGATGTTCGAGAAGCGCACGGAGGCCGGAGAGTACCTGATCAGGCAAGGAGATGATGGAGACAACTTCTACGTCATCGAGAATGGCATGTTCGACGTGCTCGTCACCGGCGATGATCGCATTGAGAAGGTACGTGGAGATCTGACAACCTAAATACTTTCAGGATTGTGTATAATGTCACGTGAAGAACATACATACGTTCAAGCTGGACTCGCACTGGGTCTAATCGGTTTCGGATGTTGCCATTATGCTATGAAGACGAGAAGGCCCGCGGATTTACCCCACGTTTCAGTCAGTTTGAAGCTTTATTATAAGCCCAAAATGACCCGCCGTTTTGAGCCTATAATGTGTGGTGTGAAGATAGTTCGAAAGAGACCCTGGAACCGAAAGGGCGGCTGAAGGAACACAAGTACAGGTGGGTTTTGTAAGTAAGTCTCACACTCGCTCTCTCTCCGCCCAGAGCAGCAGTTATTCGATGATTTCTAATCTCATAAAAAAGGTCTCAACAAATGCTTTTTTGACTAACCTTAATTAGGTTTCCAAATACCGTATCGATTTACATACCACAGTTTAAAAGGGTCACCCTTTAATTGCGTTGCATACTCCAGTATTACAGCATAGGTTATTAGCCTCGCCTTCCACATTTCTCAATGTCGTCGTCAACCTTAAAATAAATGTCCAGCGTACCTACTTCACGGGCCGGCTTTGAATTTTTTGTATTACAATACTTAAGCGGTATTTGGCACAAATTATTTGGGCCGGAATTACGTTCTGTTTTATGTTTACCGTCTCTTCGTTCTTTGTAAAGGAAGTGCTTCTCCTGGAAGCTGTTTAACACAGTCTAATCCGCCACGCACAGAGCTGAAAAAATACGACTTTTGAGGTGTTCCAACCGAATACATCTGTTGGTATCGCTCTACCATTGATTCCATTTAGTAGATTAGTAACGAAATCTAATCGATGTTAATTTGGCATCAATATAAATTAATCAAAACATCATCTTGCCCACTTCAAAAGATACGAAGTGTTTGTCGGGTGCCGCCTTCAAGCGGTAAATAAGATAAATGCCAAGTTTTTTTTTTCTAAATGAAAATATATCATTCAACATTCCTGAACAAAAATGTGCTAGAACCAGAATCGTTTTAGATCTTGGACTACCTATAATCTTTGCTTTGACTGTTTCAAAACTCGTGTTGGCAGACTTGTGAAGTTTTTGATATTAAATAAGTGGCATGGGGGCACTAACCTGTTATTTATCTCCAGTCCCCTGTGTTGTATGATAACATTGGTGACTAAGCACCCTGTCTGTTCACAAGCCTATATGACATGTGAGCCTATGTGACGTGTGACTCTTCATTACTTGTGTGTGTTCCTATTTATGTCTAATAGGAAACCCACACAACTGCATAACACAATTAATTAAAGCTCTGAATTTTATGACTTATGAAATCTATAATTTTTCATTTTCCCAAGCAGATTACAATTGGGTATTGTATTATTTTAATACAATATTCAACTAAAAAATAAATAACATTAAAAGATTTTTTTCCGTAAACAGCTTCCGAATTGGTTATTAAATGAAGCAGGTAGGTATTAGCATTTCAATGAGGAAGGAGGCTTGGTGGAGACTTCTCGCTATCTCATCTGTACGCACGAAACCTAAAGGTGGTGATGTCAAATTTCTGTGTATGCATTGCATCCATATTCTGTTACTTGACAGCTGCCTCTTCCACCTTTGAAAGGTTTCTAACTTGCTTAATATTGAAAAACATTCTGAAAAGAAAAATTTATGCGTTAACAATTACGACAAAAAAAAAACAATTATAGGCAATAGACACAGTTAGTCTTTACATTAATTTGAATACCGACGACGACTACTTTAGTGTAGATTTGTTGGAAGAGGTGCTATTTGTTATGGTTTAACACACAGTACAAATTATACTTTTGTCTTAAATTCCTAAGGCCAGTTTACATGACACCCTCTTACTACAGGTGGTGCACACATACGAGGGCTCGGGCTCGTTCGGCGAGCTGGCGCTCATGTACAACATGCCGCGCGCGGCGTCGGTACGCGCGCAGACGTCGGGCCAGCTGTGGGCCATGGACCGCCACACCTTCCGCCGCATCCTGCTCAAGAGCGCCTTCAAGAAGCGCAAGCTCTACGAGGATCTGCTGGAGAAGGTGCCCATGTTGAAGGCGTTGCAGGTATGTGTTACCTTTTGTTACATGGAATTGCCCTCTTTCAGGATTCTTGGATGGTCCAATTAGTCGGTCTTTTTTTAAAGAAATCGTCATGAACACTCCGTCTGGAAAGAATTAAGGGTTATATTAGACTCCTATCAACTAAAACTCCCATAGCTTATACTCCTACCAGTCAGGCCTAAATTCGTGAATCTGTCGACTGAAAAATGTCATCGAGAGGATGTCTGTGACTATTATTTGACTAGTTGTTTGTTTAATATACTTGTTTTAGTGTACTAACATATCTATGGATCTTGGTTGAGAGATGTTTCACTCATAACGCGATTATAATGGTTAAGACCTCCGAAGATCATCGGTAGGCAGGCACAAGGTAGACTGATTACTTGACGAAGGTCACCGGAATGAAGAGCCGTTTATTTAAGAGAAACTGACCTGACAGACGTTTTTTTGTCTTAGCAATGAACTGTCAAACGCTCTCCGCCTTATTCCAAAACGCGATCTAAAATAGTTCCGGGACTATTATACGTTTAAATAGTCGTAGATTTTTGTAATTTTCTAATTTTTAGCACATTTTTTCTTATTTTTCTCTTTTTCTTTCCATAAGAACCATCTGCTGACAGTAAAATAATTAGCGAAATCGGTTCAGCCATTCACGCGTAATGACGTGACTAAGAAAAATAGGGATTCATTTTTCTCTCCTTGCTAGGCATAAGCCTCCCATTTGGTCTGCATCCCTTGCAGGTTTTTTCTACGGTTTAACGATATCGTCACCCCAACGTGTTTTTAAAATAGACGGCCTTTTTTTTCTTTGGCCCAACCTTGGCTATCATTCGGTCAAAGCCTTACTCCATCGACAATCTCCACGTGTCAATGATAATGATGAACCCAACAGTTACCATATCATTAGAGTACACTAACGTCGTAAACCGTGGGATAATAGGAATCCAAAGTAATTACTCATTAAAATTAGAATTGTGTCGTTGTACGCGCATTTCATATTTACGAATTTGCACATTTCGTGGTGCAAATTCGTAACAATTATTTGTAAATACTCCTAAACTTTGAGTGGTCATTGCAATTTGTGCAAAGGTGTAGTTTGGGAATAACTGGACGCCTGTTAGTATTTTCTGTTTACCAAATTTTCATTGAATGGCCTTAGAGTTATGCCTCAAACTTACTGACTGGCATGTCAACGCACAGCCGATTGAACAAGGCTTCCTTTTATGACGTAGCCGAGCACTAAGAATGGTTTTCTTTTTTAATTCAGCCCCTAAAGGGATGAAACGGGGTTCTAAAGTTTGTATAGAGACAGAAGTTTGTAGGCAGAAGCTAGTATTTACATAACAGTCTTCGGAAAATATTGTGCGACTAGTACATATTCAATTGTTTCACTTCCACTTAACTTTTTTAGGAAATTCTTATGCTTTATGTTACAAGAAAACCCTGCGCTATTATACTATTTTATGACCGGTAATGCTTTTTAAAATGTAGGTGCAGTTACCAGTTATCTCAACAACTTGCTCATGGACGAATAGATGTAATTGGATATAAATTATTTCTAGATCAAAGATATGTCTGATCTGCGATCAGCTACCGATATCGAGATTGGAAATATTTATCAGTAGCAGATTTACTGAAAATATTTATGCCCACAAACAATTCAAGAGAATCCATTCAATATTGTTTAAAGAATCTGTTTCTAAAACAAATCCGCTCATATCATAAACAATCGGATTTTAAACCATGTTTTTCACAAACCAAAAAAGGTTGCGTGGGAAGTTATCATTACGATTACCGCTTTGTCCAAACTATCTATAATACGTCTGGCATTAAGACATGTTTCTGTCTCGCAGTCGCAGCTGACATACATCCACAAACTGGAATTCCTTGAGAAATAAGCACTTATGAACTACACTTGAACATTAATCTGCTCACTAATCTTTCCCACAATGCTATAAAACTAACATTTACTTATTGAAACAATCGCAGAAAGATTTTAGAAGATAATTTCATATAATGTCCAATTTTAAGCGCCCACGTTGTCATTAGCTGTCAGTATGAAACGAATTAAAGCTGTTAATTTTTTTTTGTGGTTGTAACACTATCATTTGAATACTGATTGTAATTATTTTACCAACACGTGACATTCGATAAATAACTATGATCACAGAAATCTGTCTGTTTTTGATGTGGGCGATAAAACATCGAGTATGTTGAAAAATATTGATGTGCATTTTTTATTCGCCAACATGTCTTATTATAACATTTCATTATAATATAAATTAATTTGTAGATATTAATTACCGCTAAAGTAAAGCTACATACAAAACTATGTTTACGGTAAATCATGTACTCGTCAAAGGCATTCGAAGTCCTGCAAAGGCTACTTTTCAGAGCATTTTTTCTCGTTCGTTGGATACATGTGGCAACGGGAAAAAATATGGAAGAATTTAAAGGTTGATAAACTTGAGTATATCTTTTGTGCTCTAACATGAATAAACTGAAGGCCGTTTCTCTTCCACCTCGATATTTTACCTCTGAAAATCAATTCCAAAATTTTGTCTTATTGTATTGAAATTAGAAGTTTTGTTAATATGTACACTGCAACTTTGAAACTAAGATTGTAATACAAACATTCCTTAGGAAACGATAACTGTCAAACCATAATGGAAGCTTAGTTGTATTGGCAAAAATAAGACGTCATTATATCGTAAACAGACTACTGAAACATTACAAATATCGAAACGAGAGTGTTACCGCCCCTAAGCACGTTTACACACGAACGGATCCGTTGCCCAGCGTCCCGAAAATATTGCCTGACCACGCTCGAACTCTAGTCGGCAATCAATATGTTGCCTAGTCTACACCTTCCTTTATAGGATTTTTTTCAACCAGTTACATGTCGGCACGCTCTGAAAGTTACCAAGAAAGAATTGAAGGATGCAATTCCTGGTCGATTGTCAATATTCAAGAAGTTCGTCCTCGTATTTATGTTACCGAACCACTAGGATTCGCGCTTTGGGAGTTATTTTATATACGTCATTTAAGGCGCCCATTACACGATAGGTTTTGCTGTCAGTTTTACCACAGTCAAAATTTTGATTGACGTTTGCGTGACCGTGTAATGGGCGCCTCACTCTCTCTCAATCTCAAGTCAGAAAAACACGTAAAATTGTAAAAGCTCGTACAAAAATTTCGTCCCTGATACGGGAATTGATTACGCGACCCTGAATACAGAAAGACGTCTCGGCATTGAGCCATTCCTGTCGCCAAAATGTGAGGTATCTTTATTACTACATTACCGTTTAATCGTGACAATTAATTTAGCTTATGAGTTCGACAGATATTCGTCTAATTGGCATCGACGTAGATAGTATGAATTAATAGATGCTTCATTAATTGCAATACTAATGAATACTTTCGATTTCTTGGAAACACAATGATTATTATCAATCGGAATCATCGACCCAGTAGGTCAAGTTATTTACCAGTTACTTAATTCCAAAATATTTCTGGTTGGCGGTTGTACTTAACACTTTTTTTTCTTTCATGAAATCATGATCGTCGCATTAGCCATCATCAGTGTCTGTCTGTCGATAAAAAAAAAATATTGTATATAGCCACAATTTCCTAGTTAGGATTTCTGATCAAGGAAAATTCCCATATAAATGACCAATTTTCAAATTAGTATTTGAAAATTATCCTATACATTTTTTTTCTACTCCTTTATTAAAGCGAACAAATAAACTTAATGTGATTGAAATCGCTCAAGTCGTTTTTAGGGTTCCGTACCCAAAAGGTGAAAACGGGACCCTATTACTAAAACTTCGCTGTCTGTCCGTCTGTCGGTCGCCAGGCTGTGTCTCATGAACCACGATAGCTAGACAGTTGAAATTGTCACAAATTATGTGTTTCTGTTGCCGCTATAATTACAAATACTAAAAGCAAAATAAAATAAATGTTTAGACGGGGCTCCCATACAACAAACGCAACAGGTAGCCTTTTGAAATATTCACAAAATACTCAGTTGTATTTTTATTTTAATAATTAAATTAAAATAAAATAAATATTTAAGGGGGGCTCCCATACAAAAAACGCCATTTTTTGTCTATTTTTGCTCGATACTGTTGTTTACTTAGTCAATGGTACGAAACACGTCTTGCGTGAGTCCGACTCGCACTTGACCGGTTTTTGAGTTTTAGCGAGATTAACAAACAGCAATAATTGATTTATATGTATAAGAGATAAGTTACTGAACATACTTGCTTAGTAATGGCCAGTCTTCCTCGACAAGCCACAATGAATAGTCTCAATTCGCAAGGGAATAAATCCGCAAACACAACGTTTAGAAAGCGGATTAGTGATCATGAAATATAAAACGATATAGCGCTCCATGGGAAATCTTTTTCAATCTTCCACTCCGTCCGCTTCCCATCTAGATGGACAAGCGCCTTAATTACTTTTAGATAGTAGCTCAACAAGTTGTAACTACTCACTACATTATATCACCGTTTAAATATCACAGCGATTACATGCATAGAAACTCGTTGTGTTTCCGCTCCAAAAACGTTATATTTTGACGCACTCAGAACTAGATTGGTGTAAAAGTATTTTCCTAGAATGATTTCGAAGCGTATTTAATAGAGTTAAACGCAATAAACCTTGCGCCGTAGGGGAGGATAACTCGATGCAAATTATACAATTTATGCGTCAACCCACGACGTAAACAACTTTTTACGCTAGTTTTAAAACCGTTTTTTTGCGTTTTCCACATAGATTTATGTAGTTGTAAATATTACTTACCTATTTGCATATGGTGTGCTATTTTATATCATATGTGCCCATTTCTCGATACGATTTATTACCTGTGTTAGCACCAGAACGATTGTAAATCATATTTATGGTCATAATATTATCATGACAATAAGCTAATGTCGTTATAAAGTACTTTACACGCGCCTTATATTATATAATTACTATTTCGTGCACAATTAAAGAAAACGCGCTGTCTTTCATTACATAGCGGTGACGTCAAACCCTATTGATTTAAACTGTGAAACAGTTTCACGAATATTTTATTAAACCCAACAAAGTTGTGACGTTTTTGTTATCTGGATTATAATAATAAATACGATACCAATGCCAATTGAAAAGTGTAAGAAGCAATCGAATGATAAGGCGATAGGAGATATTGTAATAGTGGCTAGCGTCGCGTGATACGTACGTACGTAATGTGATAACTCTTATCAGTTAATACTGATTTAAGCTAAGATTATACTGTGATAAGAGGCGCCCAACGTCCACCACGGTGTTAGGTTTGGACGCTCACACTCGTACTAAAGTCCTAAAGCGTTGTGTGAACTGAATGCTAAGCGAGTTTTGTACCGCCCGAAGCCTGGTACAGAAACTAGGTCGGGTTTGAAGATTTTAATAGTGCGTAAGTTGTCGCATATGTTGCCAACCGGCGTCTAGGACACAACGATTTACGCTCATAGAGCCAGATCGAATTCTTTGCATCCACACACACGTGCAGGGCGAATGAAAATCTAGACTAGAGAAGTACCTATAGGCAGTATAACCACGATATTTGTATTGCCTTCGAGAGTGAACAGTGAACGAAGAGGGCGGAGTGTCGCCGACACTTAATTGGCAAGAGATGACCAGTTGATAAGAAGTTTAGTTTATGTCTCTGTACAATTGTAAAGTGTATAATATGGATTTACCTGTACACAATAGCTAATATTCACAGTAATTACTGTTTATGTAAAGTTGGCCATATTCTTTTTTAGTATTTCCATCACTGATTGTGACTACTGACTACAAAGAAACACGCAAACTTTATTATTTTAACTTTCAATTTAAGTAACTTTCATCTGACTACCATCATCCAACAATTTACTGAAGTTCACAAACTCTGTGTTCACCGACATGTGAACTTTGAGGTAATAAAGCTGCTAGACAACACAAATCTAGTGCGTAGGCTAATGAGAAATAAACCTTTTGAGTTATTGTAGTGTTTAAAGTTAGTGTATTATACATATACATATACATATAAGAATTAATTTTATACATGCGTAAATTAATTCGAGTTTAAAAAAGTACTTACAAATCGATAGTGTTTCCCTCCTCCCACCTTTGGTTGACTGGTAGAGAATGTCTAAGGCATTAAGTCCGCTTTACGTTAGCGTTGCAGGAAGTTTGAATAAATAAATCGAAGTGTTTTCATCAATATTAGACTAAGAAAGCGCTGCGGGCTTGTGTAAAAGTGCAAAAGGACGCTATTCATACTTAGTTTAACATAATCTACAACGTATTGTAATAAGTTATAGTTAAATTGGTTTTTAGCGTAGTAGTTGTTTACAGTCCAACACTGTAAACAAATTTTAACAACGTTCTCAATAAGTAACAAAGTATAAAAAATGTTACTTAATTCTGTGTATTTTATATAACATCCAGGAACTATTGATTGGGAATAGATTCGTGTACCTTAGGAGCTTCTGTCGCGTCATTCATTGCACGACCGCACTGTATTTCGACTCATTTTTGTACCCGTAAAATACATATATCAAATTGAAGTTACTTAAAGGCTTAATGGTATATCCGGACTAAATCCCACCATCTATTTAAATAAAAATGAATCCCTATTTCCCTTGGACACGCCATCACGCGTGAACGGCTGAACTGATTTATTTATTTATAAAACTTCATGCAACACAAAGGTACTCGTACACAGGCGGACTTAATGCCTTAGGCTTTATCTACCAGTCAACCAGGGGTGGTGAAGAGAAAACATGGCAGGTGCATAAAAAAAAACACAAGATTATTAAGAAAACAAGATATATATAAAATATACATACATATATATTTAATATAATATATACCTATATATACATACATTTATATGAAGTAAAAGATAGGGGTATATGAGACGACTTCGCTATCTGTGAAGAAAATAATTCCGCAACTTCCGCTTGAATGCATACTGACTTTTACTGCTAATTCCTTTTTTTGTTGTGTTTGTTACTGTCAGGAGGTTCTTATGAAAAAAAAAGGGTAGAGTAGAGTGGAGTATAATAGAGAGTCAGTTGACGGCAGCGAAGCCGCGGGCAAAAGCTAGTAATAATAAATAAATAAATCTCTATTATATTTTCTAAGTTATGTCAGACGCGGCGTCACGGCACGTTCTGTCAATTCCTGGTTATCCTCGCTCATAGTGCGCGTCACAGACTTTGACACGCTTCCACTGTTCATGTTTACATACACATTAACACTGAAGTACAAGCTAAAATTATCTTCTTGGCTCATCCCGTAACAATATATATATATAATAATAATATATATTTCCACAACTATCACACAACACCGTCTAGTCCCAAGCTAAGCAGAGCTTGTGTTATGGGTACCAGACAGCTGATAAACATACTTATATATTTCTAAATACATACATATTATAGATAACAATACAATCATAACATCACCAACCCAAAAAAGATTTTTAGCCTGAAACCGTATGTTCGGCCACTCTTCCAGCTTCTGCCGAAACGCCAAAAAATATAGAATCTCCAGTTAATTTAATAAAATACTAAACAGGTTAATAAATCGATGATTACATACAAAAGATAACATAAAGCCGAACAAAACTTAGCCCATGTCCGTAAATGTACATTTGTTTAGGGCAAATCTTGCAAATGGATTTTGAACTTGTCGGTTAGGGATACTTACATAACCGATTTAGATGCCAACGCATTAATATTTAACATGGTACCATGGAGCTCCATGATACATATTAATGCATTGCATGGACCAGTTGGTCGGGTATGGAGGCTATAGGAGCTACTAAGCGCAACAAGATAACCTCATCATGTTTAAATCCTTTGAAATGATCTTGAATGTCTTGATGAATATCTATACCGCGCGATAAAAGCTTTTTATGAAAAATATTAAACCTGTATTCTCGGTAGAGTGTTTTATAATTTATTAATTTTAAAGTATCAGAAATATTATAATTTATTCATTTCAAAACTAATTGCACTAGTCGCTAAGGAAAATTTTATTGCAAACAATTCGCCCTCTAGAAATGTTAACTGTTTAATTTCCTTATCGTCGCATACTCATAAAACTTGCAAGTAATTGCTGAAAGAACGTTGATGCATTTTGTTTTCATGTAACTTGATTGCCTATATCGGTCAATGGTTGCATAGCAGGTAACATCTATTATGATTTTTTTAGTTGACGATTGTAAAACCAATCTGCGCTCGTTTAATGCGAAAAGCAGCTATGCTTTGTGACATTTAACTTCGACATAATAGCTGGCAACCTCTTTACTATACGCAATACACCTCTGCTGCCTCCTGAAAGGAATACAGGCGTGATATTATAAATAGGAACTAGTGAAAAGCATTGTGTATAATCTGCTTAATTAGCCGTATGATACCCGGCCGTGAATAGTTCACCCGTTTCTTCCCATGCGTTCCCACTAAGATTATGTTCAAATGGATGAGCAGTGGTTAAAATAGATTGCTGTAACATTTCCGAGACTGTCGTACACGTTTTTGTTTGCCTAAACCGTGTACCTACCACCATCGTATAAATTGTGGGCTTACTTGGTAGTAACAACGTCAACGTGAGTCCCAGAAAACGTCTACTGGCATCGCCGCAGGCCCAGATAAAGATGTCAAAATGAGCTTAGCGCCTTTAGACAGGATTTGATCACATTAGTTGAAGATCGATAAAGAGAAGGGACACCTTTCCCCTGCTGAATGGTACCACATCGTATCTTTAAAATATATCACAAGAGTAAGAACTCAATTAAAATTGTGAGAGACTGAATGAACAATCGACGAGAGGCTACGGTTGAGCGCTTGAACTTGTCCTTGACGGCAGTCTCTAAATGGGGCGATGCTAATTTAGTCTAGTTCAATAGTGCTTAAACACAGATGTCTTTTTTCCACTAAAATTAGTTAATCCCACCTAGCTCCACACTTACGAGGTTTAAAGGTGCCGATAACCGTTACGTTATCATTCACTCTCAAATTTGGGCTACCAAAAAATTGGGAATGCTAGCAAAGGTGATAGATAGTACCTACTTCTCACAAATATCTGCTCAAATTTTATCAAGCGCAATTTCGATCGTGTATGTAGTAGATATTGTTCTCATCTTTGCGACGGATCTGCCAGATATAAGCTTAATGCGCTTGAGTCTTGAGTCAATTGAGAAATAAGCTAAGGGGTCATGCATTCAATGATGCAATCGTTGAGTTAAAACTTCAGTTTTCTGTTGGTTGCATTTCGGGAAGTGTGCGTCGGAATGGCATAACCTAGTTTCGCCGAACCCGTTCTGCCATCAGACTACTAGACGTACGGCGATGCGCCATTTTTACTTGGTGGACATCCCACCCATACGTACCAAACATTCTTTGCCCTTAGAGCCAAGGAGTGATCAGGTGAGATAGTGGTCAATCACGAGCCTATCAATGGTAATAAAAATTAAAAAAAAAAAACAATGAACACACAAGCTTCGCAAGCTTGGAACTAACGGGAAAGGGTCACTTTGCCGCCCGCAGGTAATTAGCTAACAAGCTGTCACTAATGCCCGACTTTACCCCGAGGAAAGGGGAGAAACGGCACATCGACACACACATGTGGACGCAATAGTACTGTGTAGGGGTTAAACGTGACGGAGGGCACCTCTTCACATAGCGGAGTTTCTGTGATAGTGTGGCAAATAAGAGCTCGCTTGTTTCTATACAAGTAACACAGATAGGATATGACATCCTGTGATTTCATACCTAAACACAATGTTAAAAGAATACTACAAAATATCGATTTTGAGGACCTAATAGTGTTTGCGAAACACATTATTTATAAATAACTAGCTTTTGCCCGCGCCTTCGTCTATGTCAATGTCGGTTATTGTGGTTGCGAAATCTAAGCCAGATAAAAGTAGCATAAGTTCTTCCTTGGGTGTTCAAGCTTACTCCGTACCAAATTCTATTAAAATCGGTACAGCGTAACAGACAGAGTTACTTTCACATATGTACTCGTAATATTAAATTAGATGGATTAAACTGAATCCAAATTGTGGGTAACCTTTTTGATATGTCCAACACATCAGAAATGTTTGAAAACGATTTAGCGGCCCTATCCAGAGTTCCAGACAAACTAATTTTAGAACTTCTCATTCTGCTGAATGTAGCGTGAACACCCACTCAATTTTGTTTCTCCTGTCACAATCATGCATCTTTAAATGCGCGCCGGCAACGAATTCCGCGTACCCAACCTTTCTGAGCCAGTTCTCAAATTAGATTTTACGCGCTGATAACATAATTCCCGATTTACCGGAAATTGCTCGAGATTGTAACTTTCCTCAATAAATGTTCATGATTTGCTCCTGTCACATTTCGTTTGTAATAGTGTAGTAGCGACTTATCTCCGTTCGCTAGGAAAACACTCATAAATCTCATTTGCATAAAAATGTACATGCAAAACTGCTAATAAATACTTTTAGTATGTTTGAACAGGATAAAAAATGATCCAATTGTTTTGCCAAGTAAATCATGCAGTAAAAGATAAAGCGCATGCTACCGCTGCTGCCGTCAAAGGCGGTTCTCGCTGGTGTGTAGATAATATTGTCTGACAAGCGAAGCGAAAGATAACAGCCACCGGACGCCGATGTTCCTATCGAATTTATTCACCTTCCGCACGATGACGTCACCACTTTATCTTAGACTCGCACGTCACACTGAAACTCGGGTGGCGACTGTGGAATTGATAAACGTGGGATTTTAATATAACGGGAATTGATGACGTTGACAGCGTCTTTCAGCGCTTATCCTTCGTAGATATGGATTCAATTGATAACATACATTCTTTCATGCATTCTCTATTTTTTCAATGAAAATTCCAAATTGGCTTCCAAAAATGGAGTATGTACTCAATTCTACTGTTTTCTGGTTAAGCGATATCTTCATCAAATTTTAAGCGATTCTTGTTCGAAAGAGGATTTTGCCTAAACCAGTCCTATTTAAATTTAGTGAAAATCTGACGAAAATTTTTGGATAATACCAAATCTTCCGGGCTTACTGCAATTGCATTTCTGCTCTCGCTGGAACGCTCTGAAGGGGCACGCAGATATGTTTAACTAAGTATAACCTCATTTATGTTCAATTTCCGTGTTATTAGGGCATAACTTTATTTTTTTCTTCTGAAAATTTAAACTATACTGCAGATGTATCTATTGCATACTATTTGCATGTTTTGTTTTCAATCGTATGCGTATTAGAGTTAGTTTCTCGATAAGTTGGTATACCCTACTTTTGACGAGTCTGTTTTCTTTAAAAACGTAACATGATAACAGTTTCTTATAAACACTTTCAACTAGGTCATACCCCAATGGGATCTTTTAGAAAGATTCCTGGATATTATTTATTTACCATCGTTTGTCAAACACATGCTCGCAATTTATCATTAGGTTTAAACGGAGAAACAAACCCACACGTTCATTATAAAAATGAAACTGGGCAGTCAAGCGTGGGCCACAGCTATATTTTTAACAAGATATTGGAAATGCAGCTTGTCCTCAAAAAAATTGTCGGAAATATAAGACTACTACCTACTAGTACGGGCAATTGCTATACAAATAACCAAATCATCCGAAAGTTGGCTTACAGCTCTTTTTTATTACGCAACTACGCCAGAAGGCATGTTTGGCACGCTCTAGAGCCTAAACGGCTTGTTGCTTTTTAGTTTAAAGAGGCGTCGTTAGATTTATCTTAAAATGAGAGTGACACTGAGTAGGTAGATCTAAATTGATAAAAAAATATGACGAATTTAGGCGCCAAAATATGTAATCAGTATTTTTTTTGACGTTCATTAATATAGGTGATAGTGAACGCGTAGGAGACGGTTTCAAAAGTATTACTCACAAAAATGTAGGAAATAAAAAGATGGCAGTGTCAAAAAACCCGACCGTATAAAACGACTAAAAATTTCGAAACAGTCACTTTAACCAATCTTATGCATGTGATGGCGTCTAATCTGATTGAGTTAAAATAAATTGCACGAACTATACACCGTTAAATTTTGGTCGTTTTAATCCCACGGAGGGTC
Source organism: Leucania comma (assembly GCA_958295575.1). Lineage (NCBI taxonomy): Eukaryota > Metazoa > Arthropoda > Insecta > Lepidoptera > Noctuidae > Leucania > Leucania comma. The sequence goes on along the minus strand of OY282480.1, from coordinate 9,058,608 downwards.
GATTCGGTAGAAGAAACACCATCGATTTGTAAAGAAAAGATTAAAAAAAGTATATTTTTTTTAAACTCGATTTAATTTACGCATGTACGAAATTAATTTCTTTAAGTAAACGTCAGCTAAGCAAGGCCAATGAACTGTAAGTAGTTAGTACTCAACGACCAACAACTACCTACAAGTTCATTGAATCGTTTACATAAAGAAATTAATTTCGTACATGCGTATATTAATTCGAGTTTTAGAAAAACAGTACATTATTTTTAAATTGTATCTTTACAAATCGATAGTGTTTCATATACCTCGACCCTCCTCGGTATTAAAACTATCAAAATTTAACGGTGTTTAAGATTAGGTACTTAGAGTGATTTGTTTCGATCTTTTTAATCGTTGGATGCGGTCAGATTTTTTGTTTGTTGAAAAGCTGTGTAAGAAATGATACCTAACCTCCTACTTATTCAATAAAATGAGGTCGCAAAACCCACAGCCAATTAGCTTTTAACAGTAGATTTTCTTTTATTACAGGTAGCATCGAGTCTGATTAATCTTTATCTAATTCGAGGTCATACACTAGAAGCACTTAAAAAGGGTTCCCAGTCCATACCACCATTATCTGAGCGAACCGTGCTTATATTTTACATAGGAAGTTTATGATGTCTCACTTGGCTCGAGCTGGAAGCAAGGGAGCTCGCTCGCTTCGGATATATCCGAAAACACTCTCGCGTTTAATCCGCCCGGGTCGCACATCCACGATTAAAATAATACTCCATCTGGTGAGCTCTTCTGTCACCTATAAGGATTGTAAAGCTAAATGAGATGGAGTACCAAGACGCAAACATACGACCCCGGCGAATAGGACACGAAAAGACTCGTCGGACCAATCCGACGCATGCGGTTTTTAAGTGGTTAAATAAAATATTTGATTTATTCAATAGTAAATTTAATAAAAATGCATTTTTACCAACTATCTAAAACTTGCCTAGAAGTTGTACTGTTACTTATTCTGTGCTAGAAGCAACATATAAACTCTTAACTTCAAAACTTGTTATCATTTAAGCCAAAAAAGTCGTCCTCTGCTGGACAGACGCCAAGTATCGCTACATGGATCGACTAAGATTCCATTGATCACACGTGACTGTTCCTAATTAACCTTAGGCTGATTAAAATGTTCGGTTTTTCATAATTAACCTACAAATTACTGTTATCTATTCTCGGTGTCCACCAATAAAGTATTTATAAAAAAATATATTTTTGTGTTGCCCAGGCGTACGAGCGCGCCAACTTAGCCGACGCATTGCTGCCGCGCACGCTGGTCGACGGCGAGCTGATTATCCGCCAGGGCGACACCGCCGACGGCATGTACTTCGTGGAGGATGGCGCCATCAGCATCCGCATCACCCGTGACGACGGCAACGAACATGAGATCAAGCGTCTTGGTAAGGATCAAAGAAATACTTATTTGGCATGAACTTAAAGGCAGCCAGGGAATTCCATTCCTTAACTGTACGCACAATGAAAAACGTTTTGTTTATACGGATGGGATGTCTACCATACACCGGTGGCGCATCGCCGTACATCTGGCCATCTGGATGGTCAAATTCAAACACTAAATTATGTAGTAAAGGTACAGGTATAACGTCTATATAAACATGATGCCTGTATGAACAAGACACGAACCTGTACAAGACGAATGTTCCATTCGTCTTGTACAGGTTCGTGTCTTTGTCACGACAGAATCATGATAGTTCTTCGTAGTACGGTCCCAAGACCCTCATCTTTGTAGTTTTTTAGTTTTGTTCTGTCGCCTAGCAGCAATGCTGTCTTCTTCTTCGTCTTTAGGGCGCCACCTGCGCAGATACCTCTGTTATTTGCGAACTGCTAAAGCGTTGGTAGACATTTATCACTGCGAAGTAGAAGCTCGAAGGGCTTTTAAGGATAAACCTTGATTGTACACCTTTTGTAATATTCGCTGTGAATACGAATCACATCGTTGCGCGAGCCTAGTCCTCTGTCCGTCTCTCTGTGCTCAACACTCTTGGATACGAACACTGACTGTGATGTGTTTGCGGACAACTAGAAGACGATCATGTCAGTATATCTGGAGTTCTGGAAGATGAGTCTGTGAATTTCGTGTAAGTATCTTCGTTCGTGTTGGCAGATAGCCGTTTTTGTTAAAGTGAAACGACTTGATACTAATTTTAAACTATACATGTAGGCACATGTATTTATTGAGTAATAGATGCAGGACAGCCGGAGTGTGTAACAACGTCATCTATAAGAGCGTTGAGCAATCAATAACCTATTAGTTTGCCTTACTTCGCTCACCGTCTGCTCCCAGTGACGGGCGAATGATCGATTGTCTTCGATTCTTAGAACACCACCGCATGTGAAATAATCTACTACAATATTTGGGACGCAAACTACATTATACTTTGCTGTAGTCACAAGATTTTTGTCACCGACTTATTAGATTACCCTTTGCCTCTTTCAAATAAGATTATGTATTAGAAAGTAAGTCAGTTAGAAAGTTTTACGCCCAAATAACTATCCATCTTCTTTTCTTCAAACAAATGTGTCATGAAAGATGATGAGTGGCAAATTATGCATAACGTTAAAACTACTTCGTAAAGATTTCAACAGAATCGATTTCGTCCTAAGACAACAAAACTATCGATAGAGGCGTGACCTTGAGAATCTTCAAAATCACTATTAATAACTAGCGACTCACCCTAGCTTTGTATAGTTGTTACAAGATCATTTAAATTTACGGCTTTTCTCGACTATCATAATATATGCACCTACCCCTTCCTCATGAATCTATTGGTGAGAATAGCAAAAAAATCAATTCAGTAGTTTTTGAGTCAATTACGAACAGACGGACAGGAAACTATAACGACTCAAGTATCGTCAGTTTTGATATTAAATTCAACTATCAATATTTGAACATTTCATAAACATGCGACACTAGTTCATTACTAGGGAGATAGCGAAAAATCTTACATACACAGTGACAAAAAAACTGATATAATATTACTAATGTTTATCATCTGTGTTCAACAGAGGCTGGTGGGTATTTCGGTGAGCTGGCTCTCGTCACCCACAAACCACGCGCTGCATCTGCTTACGCCGTCGGACCCACCAGGGTGGCATGTAAGTATAAATAATAATTTTCATCATCATAAGGTCATTATTCTTTCATCCAAAACCTTCCCAAAGTGTCTGATGTCCACTATAACCGATCTTGTGCGTCCGCAAACCCATGAAGACGAATCCATGACCCTCACCAGTCACAAGGGGCCTTAATGTGACGTGTTAAACTGGTCGTGCGAGCGAGAAAGAGGAATGTAGCTATACACCCTATTTAACTCCATCCCTTTAACAATTCAGTTTAGGTCGTAAAGTGTATCGCTTTAAGTGCTCGTGGTAGGGCCTCAGGGCTTTAGTCCACCTTGTGGAAGCCCTCCTAACTACGTCTATGGTAGAAACTTTCGGCCCTCTCCATCTGTTCTGTTATCCGCGAACAATGCGCCTTGCCCACTGCCACCTAATTTTGGCCATTCTTCGAGCTATATCGGTAACCTTATCTTAACACACCAACTTTTTTTTAATTGATATAAACCAGTGCTTGACTGCAATCCCACCTGATGGTTAGCAGTGATGCAATCATTGATGGTGAGGCACACTAGTTTATTAAGGGCCACTCTAGCCTTGAATACACCTATATTACAACCTCTTGGCAGCTACAGAGTAAATCCTAATGGAAAAATCTAACAGCACATATTGAAACTAACTTAGCTCATCCTAAGTCAGAGAAAATCACTAAGTTAGAATGAAATACGAAGTTTTTTTTTTATTATTGATAGGCTTGCGCTTGAACATTGCCTCATCTGATGTTAAGCGATGATTTGGTCGATGGTGGTGCACGCTTGCCCAGAACCACTCTTGACTCTCGAAAAACCCCCTAGGTTTTAGCTATCAGGAAACACCGACACGGTCTGTACCTGATTAATGGCAAAAAAAAAAAACTAGCTAACAGTTTGAAAGTAGCACATTTTGATACAAGTGCAGAAAGGAATTTGCACGAGTCGTAAGCGATTGTGTTATGGAGCCGAGGGAGGGCTGCAGTGACAAAATATGCACACGTATCAAACGACATTTTTCAATACACGCGCGACTCGTGGGGATTGACCCGCGCCTCGTGGGGGTCGACGCGCGCCTATTACGATAAACTAATTTATTACAATAAAATTGTGGTAAAGCACGTGCAGTTTTCTGCACTAGTGTGGAAAACAGTCCATTTCGTGCCTAAAGAGCGGGTTTTCGAAAAAGTGTGTTAAAAAATATTTTTTCTACTAGCAATTATTAAAGCAGTGCAATCAACCCGAACACAACGAGAGTATTGTGCAGGTGTTTAATGCCAGCCAGTAAACGTTGGTATTAGTCTTATTCTGCGCCGGCCTCATTAGCATGTCGCCGGCTAACAGCCTCGCTGCAGCATTAATCACCATACATTAACTCTCATCGTCTGCTTCTTATTATCCTGTATTGACGGAATAATACCCAATACATTTTAGACGTGAAATACAACCAGCACGAAACTTCATGTAATGTAAGAATGATTTGCAGCAAATTATTAAGCAATAACCTTTAGGAGGGGGGGGGAGTGATTATCAAATAAGTCATCCCATTCTAGGTGGAGCAATCGGGAATGTCAGACTTTCGTTGTCTAAAACTCAAAGTAAAAAAAATGCCAAAGTCAAAATGGTTTTAATTTCATATAGGCCTACATGGGCACTTATAAAACGACAGAAGCTAGTGCACGGTTCCAAATTGGTCGTTTCCTATGGAGAAGAACCGGCAAGAAACTCCATGGTTACTCTTTTAAAAAAAAATGATTTGTTGTACAATTTTTCCAAATTACAGTATTAATAATTATGTAACGACAGTGTAGACCAGTCAATATTGTGCCCAAAAGCACAATAAAAAAAATGGACACAATAAAAACTGGAACGGTGTTCCCTTCATGCCCTTTGCGTTCCAGGGGCACGATAACTCTTAAATATTATAATGAGAACATTATAACATCTAAATATTACCTACAATAAGGGGAGTTCGCAGTTGTCTGTATTTTCCAATGGCATTACATTATGGCCATTTATTACGTAAGGCGATTTAGGGGGGAGGGGAGTTGACCATGTCTTATTTTTTTCTTACCACTTCCTTGGTGGGCAGGAGTTTTGTTAATTAATTCTTACATAAGACCACAAAAATACGCAAAGTCACAAAATAATAGTACAAGTACAGAAATTTTACTCTGCGAAAGCAAACATGCGAATTTAAACCTACTAATAACGCTTCTAATGTTCATAATACATAGCACTGCATGGACGTGAACTTCATTATATTTGCCTAACCGGGCTAATCGCGCTCGTAACGAATCAAAATGAGTCTTAAGTCTACATTTAGTCTCTAAAAACCTTTTTTTAGTATTTATTATTATAGCAACAACAGAATTATTATAGAACATTCTGTAAAAATTTCAACTGTCTACCTATCATGGTTTATGATGACATAAGCTGTGGTTGCCTATACATAAGCTTTGCCTATAATTGAGTGTGCATTATAGGTCTAGGTTACGTGTACCAATTTTTATGTTTAAGTTTTTATTTTGTAACACTCGTTGGTGATCCTTAAATAAATAAATAAATGATGTGTCTCTGTATAAAGTTTGTAGCCCGATGACAGACAGACGGAGAGTGGAGACTTAGTAATAGGGTTCCCTTTTTCCCTTTGGGTACGGTTCCCTAAAAAATACTTTTATTACTACACAATTTAGTATAATACAAGTTTTGATATAGTGTCACTGGACATATTCTTGGTGAAGTTCACACATTAAATTTCATGAGTGTCAAGCAACAATAATACTTAAAGTACGCGGACAAATAGTTTGAACCCGTTGCTATGGTTACGGCCAGCCCCCCACTTCGATTGATATTCGAAAATAGGTTACTGCACTTTCAAGGTCGACCGCCATGATAGTTCAACTTGTGTGCCGAAGATTATACGCCTCTAATAAACCAGTATCATATTATTATTAGTGTACAACATGTTCAACAAGTTAAAATAATATATCCAATAGCAACTACCTTTTTGTTTCACTTTTCCAGAGTTTTTTGTCATTACAATCATGCTTATAAGTGTCCGCGATTGTTTTTATTAAAGTCTACTGTCGAGGGTATAATGTTTCAATAGAAAAAAAATCACTTGGAAACGTGCCAATTTTATCATTACAAGGAGTGCATACTAAATATTGAGATTCCTCTCCAATGTGACATGATTACGAACGGTCTTACGGTTCAAGTCACAGATATATCTACTGAGTAGCCATTTATAATAAAATGCTATCAATAAGTAACTAGATATCACGAAGTACCGATCGATATAGAAACATTCATTTAATTACTTTATGTTTACAATTCGTAAACGATAAGTACGGAGTACTCATTAATAAGCCCATCCAATTATAGAACATATTTTGTTACTATAACTTAATATTAACATAAATTGTATCAATCTAGAAGTTAAAAAAAATATATATTCAAAACTAAACTATACCTACTCCATTCGGAATAAGATTATACATTTAGACAAACCTTTTTCACTGGCCGTTCAATCGATTTTGAATTCTATTCAGCAGGCATAAAGATGGTAATAAAAAAAAGTGGTGACAATACCAACTATTTACTGTAGCCACCATTTATCATGCCAACAACGCAATAGAAGTCAAAATCGGTTGAACAAACAGTAAAAAAAGGTTTGTTCAAATGTTTAATCTTATTTCGAATGGATTACGTAGGTATAGTTTAGTTTTGAATTTTTTTTTTTTTTTAGCTTCTAGATTGAGGTTTGTTCAAGAAATATTCTTATTTTGAATGGAGTACATACAAAAGTTTTGAAACATATTATTGTAATAAAATATTGTTTGGATAATCTAACTTTAAACTTAGTAAACCATAGCATATCAATTTCATCTTGAATTTGTGAATGTTTTTTTTTTCCTTGTTCATTGACTACAGAATCATTCTCTACCACGGGCTCTTACCGTTTCTTTGAATCTAATCGTAAAAAGTCCGCGCATCTTGTTCTAACAAATGTCGCTAGAAAACCAGACTGTGAAACCACTGTCATAAAGCCATAACATTGTATGTAAATGTTCCAGTCCTCGACGTGGAGACGTTCGAGCGCCTGCTGGGCCCGTGCATGGAGATCATGAAGCGCAACATCGACGACTACGAGGAGCAGCTCGTGAAGCTGTTCGGCGACAAGAGCAACCTCACCGACGTGCGATGAACTGCCGCAGGCGAGCACCAGCGCCCACACTTGTTTCCCTTCCACACACCGTAATCTGCTCCTCTAACCATCCTATTCGAGGTTATGCTGACGTATGCATCACTCATCAAAATTATACTCGAAAAATATGTCATGTTAACGTTTTAGTTAATTTTTACTATATTAAACTACTGCTATTGAATGTGATGATTGTTAAGAACAAATAATTGATTGGGGTTGCCAATATTTTTTACGCCAATACATGACAATGATATCGTATAAATATAATAATAACTTAATTAAGGCTCACAAGGTAGCTCTTACATATTTATTTTGAACAGCATAACCTCATAGAAATCAAGACAGTTTGTGCTCATAAAGCATACGCTTACTAAATAGCTTCTTGTAACATATTTTGTGCTTAACCAACGAAAATGTTGTAGAAGTACAAATACACAAGATAAATTGATTTCATTTGAAGTAGTGCCATGTTGTTTATATAATTTGAACTTATTGTAGTAGATAAATAAAAAGGATTACGCGCTGAATGGAAGGTGAAACGATGACTACAAAACGAGCGCTCAATAATATTGCATTGATACAAAAATACGCTTATTTTAGATAGAGAAATGCCTTAGTAGCTAAGTATATATAAGGTACACCGAGAAGGTGGCGGCGAGGCGAGCGCGTAGAAAACAAAATGTTGACGAGACATTATGCTCAGTTTATGTGCCATAACCACACAGTGACGGTCCACGATGACACGACGCGCCAACACTATTCGGTTGTTCGAACTAATTCATTGCTTTCAGCTTGTTCTGCATTTTTCCATCACAGTTCTGTAAGCTTTTTCGTGTGCAATATAATTATTTATTTAATTAAAGCGTGTCATAACAAATTTTGTTTTCTACGAATGTCGTCACCAAACACGAACAAGTCAACAGCTGACGATTACAATAAAAGAATTTATGACTCGAGGGTAAAAGGCATTAGTGTTAAACTTTAACATAAATATGTTAACGTAGTGAGTGGTTACAATGCAATACTATTCGGCACTCGGCCCCGTCTTATCTTGGGATATTCTCAATCGCTAACGCCATTTCTAATAACTTAAGATATTTCCACTGACACAGGCTTTTCTGAATAATAACAAAATTATATACCTATTAGGTAAATTATATACTTAGTTGTATTCTTTATTTTTTGTGATTAGATTAAATCTATCACTTTCTATTTTTATTTATTTTTTTAGCTCGGTTAATGGTTTTTCGTCGATATATGTATATGGAGATTGTAATGCGAAGATCAGTTTAATATTATATGCCAAATTATAAATAATAGTTTACGTATGTGTCATTTTAATAGGACAGCTTATGAATTCGGACATATTTCATTAAAAAGTCTTAAACATTCAGACTTGTTATCGAATGCGAAATTCTGTCTTAGTGAAATGTATACTTACATAAATATATATATATATATACATATTATTGTTTATTTAGTTTCGCAAAATATTATTATTACGATTGTTTGATAGTAATTTTGTTAAGCAAAAGGAATTGTTTATGTTGTCTTTAATTAATTTAAATCTTCTTTTCTGTTGTAGAGAGTTCCTATTGTTTTGTTTGCTCTTTAACAATTTTACATTATAATAGATCTGAGGTGTTTATCTTTGTAATACTTTTATAGTGAACACACAGCTCCAATGAACAAATAGTAGATGCCCATCGTTGTTGTTTTATATGTCCCTGTAAGAGATCGATGTATAAATTGTAATGAGTTGGTTCAGCGAACACTCGTTAGTAGTCCGGCGCAGGCGCACTCGGCGACCCTCAGGTACAACGTTCCAGTATTATTTGAATTAGAACACCCTACCACCTTTATTTGTGAATCCAGCCAAAGTAGGTGAGTGCGTAAATATCATGTGTAGCGCTAAATATTTAAGTATATATTTACTATGTAGTAGTTAGTTTTTGTCATTTCTTATTGTAATTTAAATATTAGTAGATTAGGAAATTTTAATGGAATATAGTCAAATCCTGAGGGGTGAGGTGTATCGTTTTTGACGCCATGTACAAAAGTGTACAAATTGATTTCAGATGCCATAGAAGATTTTATTTTATTGAATGAATATAATACGTTATTTTATTGTGAATTATAAATGTGCCGCTTTCTAATTTCACTGGTTAACTAAGTGCGGGCACGGCTGTGTCAGCACTTCATACATGTCGGCCTTCGCTTCGCTTCTTGTTGTTATTCAGTAGCATTCGGTATGTATCTAACTACTGGTTTGAGTTTGACGTAGCTAATACATTCCCTTACTCGTTGACATTGTATTTATTTATTTTATTTCTGAGAATATTGTTGTCCGCCCATCGATTTTCTATAGTTAAATTCTCACTCGAAGTGCCTATTTCGTACAACAACATGAATCAGGAAACAATTTTCTTAGTACACTCTCTCACTAACAATTATAATAATATTAATCTCGTGTTTTAACTTACTTAAACTGCCTTTTTCTATGTGAAATTGTGAAACGTGTTGTGAGATTTGTGTATTTAGTGCATCGGACATAAACAATCAGTAGTTCCGGTCTAAGATGTGAAACAACTTTATGTCTATGTACAATAATACGACAATGCTCAGAATATTTACCTTTCACGGACGCTTTTATGTCTTGTGAAAAGACACGATAGCCTTGTAAAAACACATGCGGTAAATATTTTGACTAACAATAGGATGATTTTTTATCTATTTAATTCGATGCTGTCGAATCCACTATTTATCCATGAAAAACTAGTATCTTTGGGGAGTGTGATGTTCGGTTGGTTTTCCTAAGATCGTGTACATGGTCTGATGTTGCTGTGTATAACGTTGTGTTTGTTACATTGTACTGTACAGGTGAGGTGCGTCACGTCACCACATAATGTCTGTGTGTCCCCGTGTAATGAACCCAGTAGTTAATATAATCGTGCAATAATAACTGTCATTTATCTATGTCGTTTACATCAATATCATGTGTTAAATTTTTGTCTGTGTGGAATTTATTTATAGAATTTAATAAATTATAAATAGAATAAGAAATATATATCGCTCTTAATACTGGTGTTTAAGAATATTCAGCATCGGTAAAGTAGAAAATGCTAATCAAATTACACTTGTATATTCAGTTTTTTATTGAAAATTAATCGACACGCAACATCTTTAATGTTAACATAGAAGCACAAATGTCTAGAACGCGTGATCGTGATCGATGGGAGATTTTAATTCTGTTGTCTTCCATGGGACGCACAGAGGCTGCTATTCGAACATCCCAACGCATCATTCGGAACGCTATCATCATATGCATTCTCTGGCATATTAATGTAAAATTGAAATTCAATACGCTTAACCGTAGCGTAATTTTTTATAAATTATACTAGTCATTGGTGTCTAATGTAGATTTGTAACCTGACAGCACGTTGGAATGGAACATACTCCATGTCTTCAGTCACAGTAGGTGTAAGTCGTCATCCCTGTTCCATACGAAGTGAAAGCATATCAGCGCGGCGGCCGCGCCGCACCTACGATTACTGCACATGTGTACATCCGGTAGCCAGTTGAGAACTAGTACCGCTTTTCCCACGTCATGAGCTTACCCTGTACATTTATAAAAATTATGTATCGTAAAATGTTAGAAAACTGAATTATATTTGTTTGTAGATCTAAGTGTTGTTTATTTTATCACCTACAATACCGAATACATAAAACTTTTTACAAAAAAAAATATAACCGACTTCATTAAAAAAAAACACTAAAAGGATTAAAATAACTTTAATTTCGGAAGTCGGTGTTTCTCGGTATTGTTTGTTTCTTATTTAACACCGACTTCCAAAATTAAAGTTATTTTAATCCTTTTAGTGTTTTTTTTTTTTTAATGAAGTCTGTTATATTTTTTTTTGTAATAAGTTTTTTATTTTACACTTTTTAGTAGTTGCGATGCACTTATAACCAGAGTGCCTATTTCTCATGATAATTCCAATAAACCCAAACACTGCTAGGATACATTGTTTTATTATGAAGTTCTTGTGTCTACCTTCCAGCTCAATCATCAGATCAGTTTGATAGTACCTTATAGCCAAAGTGCATCCCATGACAATTCTAACAAGCCCAAACACGGCTAGGATACATTGATTCATTACGGAGTTCCGGTGCCTATCTTTCGGCTCCATCTTCATCATCAGATCACTTTGGTGATACCATTTTCAACATAACTATTCAGATCCATTTATTTATTTGTATTGTCATAGTCGCTTAACTATCTTCATTGTTATATCTATGCGAGTATGAAGTTCCGTTGGCCATTTCTGGTCTTCTGCATCAGTTCCACTCCATCAAATGTTACTTTTTGACTGTAAATGCTTACGTCCTCGATAAAAATACCAATATGGTTGCCTATAATATTTGAGGAGTTCCCTCGATTCCTCATGGATCTCATTCCTCAGAACTGGATTTCGCCAGCACATCAACCTACCTGAATCTGTCAAATTTCTGTAATAGATTTTCAACCTTATCACATTAACGGAAGGTTAATGTTCGATGGGTAAAATTTGACAGATTGGGGTAGATTGATGTGCTGGCGTCTGTACCAATCTGGAAGTAGTATACTGGAAGTGTATAGTAGTATTATGGGGGAAAAAAATATTTGCAAATCGGTTCATAAACGACGGAGTTATCCGCGAACAAACATAAAAAAAAAACATACGGTCGAATTGAGAAACCTCCTTTTTTGAAGTCGGTTAAAAATACAGTGACATGTCCGTGGCAGCCAGCAGCCTACCGTTGCCAATTATTACCAAATTATTTAAATTTAGTACACGAAAGAAAAAATTAGTGCCAAAGTAGTTTTCTAAACCAAACGACTTCAGTAGGGCGATAGGGCGGCGGTAGTCGCCATTCTTATCAGCACACCCACCGTGAACGACGACCAACGGAGCATACTTCTACTACAGCTATTCAAATAATTAATATTATTGTAAATAAAAATACCATAATAATGATATATATCGATAAATCAATGATGCGCTAAAAAATGACAATCAAATCAACCGTTGAGGAGCCTCTTTGTACGGAAATCACTATGATCGAGCAGAAAATCTGAATTGGAATAGATTCCTAGTACATTTTGATACAAATGGAGAAACTGTCATTGCGATCGAGGTTTTTTTTTATTATGGTAGGTAAAATCATCCAATTACAAATCCAACCCTTTTGCGACACGGGAGATAGTGTCAGACGACAGGAGATAGATAATTGCCCTCGAACAGGGCCCCGGGGTTCACCCTAACCCTTGGCCCCAATAAGCTTCGACCCTCCTGAGTTTGCTGACAACTCCTTGAGGCGCGCAGGACTTGTGCTCGATCTGGACTGTCACCGGACGGACGGACAGCGAGCTACCCATTGCTTGCCGTCCGCAAACCCGCGCCTACGGTGACCGGAAATCGGGATCGGAATCCCGGCGGTGGCGGCGGCGTGTGCGCCGTTGCCTGATGCGGTCGGCCTCCTCTTTTGCTAGCATAACTGTTTCGCAGAAGGAGGCGACCGCCTGCCACTCCTCCTCGCTCCGGACCATGGCCTGAACCAAGGCCCGGCGCGAGAGATCATCGCTACCGATCGCCCTCACGAGGACACGGCGATGCTCTTCCCAAGCGTGACACCTCTACCGTGTGCTCCACCGTGTCCACCGGGCGTTCCGCACAGTGGCGACACCCGGGCGTCACCTCCACACGGATCTTGTACAGGTACGTCCCGAACTTGCCATGTTCCGTTAGTACTTGCGCCATGAGGAAGGTCACGACGCCGTGAGGTCTTTCCAGCCACGCTTCAAAGAGGGGCTTTACCGCCTCAATCATGGCGTGCCCAGCACAGGTTTGCGGCAGTCGCTCTCGCCATTTCACCATGAGATCCCGCAGGAACTCATGCCGCGACTTGTTGCGGCAGCGGGATTCGCACCGGTGTTGCATCTCCACGCGCAGATCGTGCATGCGTGCAAGGACTGTTGCCTTCAGATTCCATGGTGGCAGGCCAGCAAGGAGGCTCGCCGCTTCGCGGGACACCGTGCGGTGTCCTCGGATCATCCGTCGGCCGCCGGTCGCCTTCGCAGCGACGGCGCCCCGCAAAGGGCCATGGACCGAACGATGCCAGCGTTTAGCCCCCAGTTTCGGCAGGAGGCGTCTGGACCCCCCAGTTTCGGCAGGAGCCGCTTGAGTGCAGCCCCAGTCCGATTAAGTTGGGGAGCCAGGCGTCGGAAATGCGCCTCGAAGTTACACCTGCTGTCGAGGACCAGTCCCAGGTACTTCATCGTCGACCCGACGCCGATGTGACTCCTCCTACCGTTAGTTGGGAACCCGGTGGTGGCGCGCTCCGAGGGCCGTGAAAGCACATGACCTCAGATTTGTGCAGTGCCACCTAGAGTCCCAACTGCTCGATCCTCTGTCGACTGTCGCAACCCCGCGCGTAGTTAGTTCGACCGGCGCCTGGTAACAACGTTAGGGTATTCACCCTTCGCCGTAGGTGGTTGTTCGATGGTAGAAATGAGATGGCGGTATCAATTATGCCGAAAGGCTGACTACTCTAGGCCTGTGCTCAAGGCTTTGTAGATTGGACTTAACCAAATCTGGATCACCAATTAGCCTCTTCGCACGCCTTTCCACCGAGTCCAAAGCTGCTAGGTGGCATTTTGCAGTACCAGCAAGGAGACATGGCTGCAGTACTCCACACATGATCGGACCTGTGCTTTGTACAAGATTAGAAGCTGTTCCGGTGTGTATGTTGTATGTGTGCTGTATTTGACGATTATGAACTTTCATTAGCACGTCTTTTAAAACTATTTGTATTGCGCCGATTGGGACTCTCGGAAGAAGAGTCCTACCCGAAAATAATAATATTTTGACGATTTAAAAAAAAAACATCAGCAGCTAAAACCGTTATATGGAGTGTGTCAATTAATCATGAATAATTAGTCCTATAAGCACCTGTAAAAGATATTACGGGTTTCCTAGCCGTTTTCGAAATATTCGAATTTTTCATACTATTTTCATACAAATTTTTCGTAAAAAAATTATAATTGTTTCAATTTTGTTCAAAATTAGCTCAAGTATCATTTTTCTATATATTAATAAAAACAATATCCGGCAAAAAAACCGGCACTTGCAAATTGAAATTTCTAAGTCCATAAAAGCCGATTTTCAACCTACTGTGCGGCGGGTGACCGCGGCGCCGGTTAGCGGCAGCCACGAACAACCGCGCATACCGCGGCCGTAAACCGCGTCGTGAAATCTGATTTAATTTTTTACTTAAAATATATTTGCATTCCACAGAAGCTGCGGGCCCACTACCGTGGCATCAGCAGGAGAAAACGGCTTCGTGAGTTCTCTTCCTATGACAGCACAGACGCATCTTTGGTCAATTTTAAAAATAATTAATTACGTCACCTATTCGTAAAAATAAAAATTCTGACGATTATGATTACTTTCAGTGTATTACAAAGTACTCTGTGATGATTACCAAATTTTAATATATACTGAGTAAAAAGGGAAGTTGATAATACTGGGCAATAAAATTTGCTTTAATAATAGTAATTTTTACGTGTGAATATAGATATTTTGCACTAGTTTACTGATGTGTCACTACTTTCTTAACAGAAATAGACTTTATCTACTTATTTTCTACTTCCACACAGGCGAAGCTGTAACCTTATTTTATGTTAACATAGAAATTAATGGTTGTATCTGATAGATTCAAATCATACTAATTTACTCATTAAAGAAATAACATTTTATTTTAGATATGAAAACTTAAAAGAATACATGAATAAATAATCTATTTGCAATGTTTATAAACCAAATCAACAAGTTCACCCTTTTTCAAACCTGTCAAAGCAGGTAAGCCTGAAATTTCCTTATATTTCAATATATCTTTTAATTGAGCTACTGTGTAATCCTTTACTTTCTGATTACTAAGTCTATTTTGTAGTAAACTTTCATCAATATTATCAACAACTTTTGCCTTCTTGCTCTCAGGGCCACCTCCTGATGATGCAGATTTCTTTCCAGCACTTGCTCCAAAGGGACCAAACAGTTCATGAAATAAATCATCTTGGATTTCTTGAAAGCACTTTATGTCTGGTTTTGTAGTATCTCTGAATGGTTCCACCTCTTCATCTTCCAGAGCAATTGCTTCTATAGCATTATATTGCGCTTGTAGTTTTGGATTTTCAAACATATCAGGCTTATAATCAAACTGTAAGTTACTTAAGATATCCTTCATAAATGTTTTATTTACTGTTGCAATTTCCATATCCTCATCTTCTTCAAATATAGGAATGTTGCGAACATTTTCCACAAAAGGTATGCGAATGATGTCAAATCCAATTTCTGCATTTAAACCAAGGGGTTTAGAGGTTGGACAAAGAGCTACGATAGTGGGCCTGGCATTCACCCTAGTACATAACACACATATTGCTACTTTTTTCATCTCTGTACAAGCCTGATGTAATGCCTTAAAGGCAACAGTGGAGCCTTCTATTATATTTTCATTTGGAAATAAGAAGTAACCTGATTTAAAGTACCATTTTTCTTTGCACATGATACTGACAGGTTTAAATCCAAGAAGTTTTAACATGGGTGGTCCAAATGGGTTACTAAGTGCCTTCCTTTCATCAGCTGTAAACTCAATTTTTTCATCACCATAAGTAACATAGTGAATCTCCTCTGATTTCAGTAAAGGCACAGGTCCTGATTCTTGTTCAGTATCTTGCTCATCAACATCCATGTGCTCAACATTTGCAACTTTGACCTTCATTGTTTTATTAACACTGGTAAGAATTTCATTGGTATCTCTATGTAAATCCACAGTTTTCTGTTGTGTTTGCCCATAACTCTTTAAAAGGTTGTAGACCCCTACCCCAATTGCCAAACCCTCACCAATTTCAAAGTTTAATCGAGCAACAGCTAAATGGCGATGTGACTGCTGATGCATCAGTTGTTCTACTTCCTTGTGATCCCAAACCGGTTTTGGTAAAGCTACTTCTTCTCCTTTATTTGCTTCAATTAAGAACTTTGAGTAGAATGTATTTATCTCATAATCACTTTCAGAAATATTTATAAGCTTTATTTCAATATTAGAATCAACTAAATCAACAACTCTTTTAAGTGCTGGTTTCTCATCAGATTGTAGTGGAGGTATATCCAACTGTGATAATATGATGACGGTTCGGGTTGAGAGTTGTTTTTTGCAGCTTGCAAAAGCTTTATTACAATACCAGAGGACATCCGATAGTATCAAGTCTTTTGCTTGCGTCAATGAAGGAATATCAATACTTTTTAGTTTCTTGTAGTCATCTAAACTTGGCAGAGATAGTGGAAAAACTTCTTCAACGCTTTTTATACCAAAAACTGACGTGTTCGATCCTTCAGTGCCATATAAACATACTCCAGTTAGTTGAGAACTTGATACCCGTAAATACTGTCTCATCATTCTACAAGTAGCCTCGTGAGCTACTTGAGCAGAGTTCAGTTTCCCGGGACCGTAAATGTTGATACATATCAAAGTGGCGGGAATACCTTTCCATGAGGAAAATTCTTCTGTTTCTTCATCAGAGCTCATGGTACTTCACTGCACTGAAGTCTTTTTTAATATATTTTTAACTTACTGAACTACACAGTTATTTTTTTAGTTTATTGTACAACTAAAACTTTGTCTAATTATCTTGCGATTTGTAAGCACTAGTAAGCAAACTGGTAAGTATTTACAAATACAGCACAGATTACAGAGAGATACAAATACAGTATGACAAATAATCAGAAAAATTTACAAAACAAGTAGCGACAAGTCTAAATTTTTTTTTTCGTTCGTCATCCCATTTGGGCAGGCTAAGATCTTAAACCATACATCCTCGTCACCAGTAATAGAAAGTTTTTTTTTTTGAGTTACATTATAACACGGGTGCAATATATTCTAATGTTTTGCAATATTTGGCTGCTGTCTTTTTGGCAAGTTTCGCTGATAGTGCAACTGTACCACTCGAAGGATTTTAAATCTCCAGTCACAAGCCCTTTTATTATTATTATTTTTTTAATTTTTTTTTTATACATCACTTGCTTCTCCAATTTACTTTCGACATTGGCAGCAAAGAGAATATAAGCACTACGTTTAATTGGCAGAATAGTCGACATCGGCTCATTTGCCATTAACAAAAATAGAATAGAAGTTTCGCTGATGTAATCAAATCCTTAACATACATTACTTATATATTAATAATAAACGTTGCTCAATTCCATTTTAAATAGATCTTGTCGCGACTAACGCGAATCCATAGACCAAATATATAAATTCAACACTAGCAACACCCCGAGGGCTATCTTGAATAACTATGGTAAGCATAGATAATAGACTTTACAAATATTAGTTGGCGCGAACAATGCAACCACATACCGCCATTTCTAAAAGGTTGCTAACTAAGTTGCAAGTGTGGTGTGATAACTTGTGTACCGAGCGTGAATTATGTTAATTAAAGACTTTTTGTGCCGTGTCTGGAAGAGGGACATGTATCCAGACTTCGAAGGCATGAAAGCTAAGTATTACTTATGTTAATATCTTAGTCAAGCTCTGTGTGGTTATTTGGTGTCTCAGCGCAATTGATTCCTATATATGTTAATGTTAAAGGCGAAAGCCTAACTGTATGAGGTAGGATAAATTCGCTCGGAGTAAAATACCTCTGGGGGGAGAGGCGAGGGTATGCTTAGGCCTGGAGAGTTAGTCTCCAGGATTCCGACGAGGAAGGTTAGCGGAGTAAATTACTTCTGGGCGGAGAGGCGGCAGTAGCTGAGGCCTGGAGGTGGAGAGTTAGTCTCCAAGATTCCGACATGTACGTTTTAACGGGTAGGCTGCCTCTAGTATGATAGGGGTGTGAGCTGAGTCCTGGAGAGGTGGTTTCCTCCAGGTTCCGATGTTGCATGGGTGTATTATACACCAATCTGAGCCAGCTAGTCCCCCCGGGACCTGATCCTGGGGGGGAGGAGCTCCGACGGCGATCGGGCTCCTCTTTTAACCTAACCTGATCCTCCCAGGACCTGATCCTGGGGGAGGAGTTCCGAGGGAGTTCGGGCTCTAAGATTTATCTAACCTCAAGTTTAATGATTTGTGATGAAGCTGTTATTATGTCATATTCATCCTGGTACAGCTATTGATTATACACTGTTGAATTGATGTTCTTCAGATATTATTTATAAGTTTAGGGTTAATTGCGTTGATATATTCATGTTCAGGGAGCTTTAAATATTACAGATGGTAGAAGTTCAGTCATAAGCGAAGCAGATGAAATATAAGAGAATGAAATCTATTACGAAGATTGGCAGTTCAGATCGGCAGGTATGTGATGCATTCTAACATCCATGTTTGTTGTACCTACACCGATTATATTATTCATCCCCGTGTGAGATACTTAAAGCGGTGTGAGGTGACGACAGATCTCGCCTGTTTCAATACATGTATTGTCCAGTTGGTCGAGTTGCACAGACACTTGAGATTCAAAACTACTCCTATTTTACATCAAAATATCCACTAGAAATCAATTTACGAATAATTAAATTAATCTGAAGTAGGTGTGATCTCGATAAAACGGAGTTGACAATTTTAGAGTTTTGGCTACCTCAGCGAAGTTCACAGAGTACTTTGTAATATACTGGCGAAGTTTGCCTTGTGATTCGCCTGGAAGATTGACTTTGATTGACCAAATAAATACTACAAAAATCAGTGTTGCAGAAATCTTTCTCACTAGCATTCAGGCGGAAACATACTTACGTGTCGTGGCGTGTCGTGATGTGAGTGTGCACACTAACGTGTCGTGTCGTGGTGTACGTCTTTTTTTTGCTCTTAAGAAAATTAATTGCTAAGAGAAATTGAAGGTCTTCATCAAAATCGATGTGTGAAAGCTGCAAAGGTTCGTTAAATACTGGTCAGAAATAACGCCAGAGTACGCCACGACACGACACGTTAGTGTGCACACTCACCGTCATGATAGTAAGCATCAGGACACGCCACGACACGTAAGTATGTTTCCGCCTTTAGTGTGCACACTCACCGTCACGACAGTTTGCATCACGATACGCCACGACACGTAAGTATGTTTCCGCCTTTAGGGATACTTTTTACTAAAAAAAATCCCTAGAATTCACTAAATAAAATCACAAGCAAAATCAAAGAAATAATATTTCAATTGTGAATACAATGAATACAAATAAACTTAACAAAACTAAAAATCAACTTCAAATATTTCTGCATCAGTTTTGACACACTTTTGTGATGAAGAATATTTAAAATAACTTCCAATACCAGTAATTACATCAGCCGGGAGCTCGTAACTGTAACAGTTCTTCTTCTAGCTACTTCTATCTTTAACTGAATTTTGTTGCAATTTTTGTTTGTGAATCTTGTGTAATGTTTGACGAAATTTAATTTTTTCATTTTATTAAAATAAATCGGAAAATAGTAGTACCGGTGGTATGATACACCTCCGTAGGTTATATTTTTAGATCGACTATGGTTTTTACAGTCCTGTTTGGTACAATAAAACATTAATATTTTACGTAAATTGCATGTTGTCGCAGTGTATAAATGAGAGAGCTTAAGCAGCAAGTGCGTACTGTATTTCAGTATTACAAAGTATTCTGTGGTATTGCCCGGGCCGTGAACTAACTGAATACAATAAATAGTATGCAGCACTCACTCATAAAAACTTTACATGCGTGTTAGGTTTGATTTATTAGTTGGGAAATCCCAAGCAAATCCATAATCAGCATAAAACCATAAGTAATTTTTATACAGAAGTGTATATTTTACTATAACCTGGATCCAAAACACAAAATTCGATAAATATCACTAAAAATCACCAAATAATTTTTCAGTGACTTTTTTTTTCAAAATATCACTCCACCTCAACTCTAAAACATCACTAAATCTAGTGACAAAATCACTAAACTGGCAACGCTGACAAAAATATTACAATTTACCATATAGAAATCACGGCCGGTAATCTTCATACAAAAAACGTGGGTCGTAGCGGCCATTTTTATTACACTAACATTACACGACGTTGAATGAATGAATGAATGATATATTTATTTGCTTCTGCGACGTGACGTCACACAGACAGTACGTCTGTGGGTTTCTGAACCGCCATTTTATTTTCATTTATTTTATTTTCTAGTGTATTTATTAAAAGTTTCTCTGCAATAACTTTTGCTACGTGTATATGGCTTTCAGTATATTACAAAGTACTCTGTGATGACTGCGCTGTGTTTGTAAATCTTCGTGATTATTACTTCTTGCTTGGCTGATTTTCAAACTAGTAAGTTTGAAAATCAGCTTCTCTAGTCCTGGATTCTAAAGTTTACTTTAAAATCAATAAAAAATATTGCAGGTGAACAAACTCCAGGAAATTAAGACCCGGTAAGTACTTTTATTAGCATGTGAATAAGTGACGAAGCTAACCTCAATGGTCTTTGATCTGAAGGTCACTTTAACTAATTTAGTCCAAATTGTCCCACTGCTGGGTAAAAGCCTTCTTTCATGATGTCATCTCAACAACAATCCACATCAAAAACATTTCAATGTAAATTTGGGCAAGTTTCGCCAAACTTTTACGAGTAAGTTACGAGTAATAACAAAATAAATAAGTAACCTACCTATTTATTTTGTTATTTTTTTTAGATTTACTGTATTGAAATTATTAGGCATCAATTTTATTCCATGGATAAAATCCTTATTTTAGCTGTAAACTTCGGTGAAATTATCCTGATACTTTTGAGTGTAGAATGCAAAAATTGGTTCAAGTTACAGTCACAGTAATTTAACGCTACTGATAAACTACAAAAAGCTTAACAACTACTAGATTAATGTTTGGTAAAAATGTAATTATAACCTCAAGTATTTCCTTCTATAAAATACCTTCTCAGATTGAAATCTGTGATATGGATACTGAAATTGATTTGTTTCTCTTATTTCAGAAAATGGGTTTCTTCAAAAGGAATATTCAGACTCCTGAACCACTGAAAGGTTTGTTAATAGTAAATTTTTGTCTTGATACTATTTATAGTATTATTCTGTGTACCAGCTTCGCATGCGTGCTGATATTAAATATATTATGCAAATAAACCTTACTCTTGAACTAATCTATTTAAAAAACCGCATCAAAATCCATTGCTTAGTTTAAAAGGTCTAAGCAAACATAGGGACAGACAGTGGAAAGCGACTTTGTTTTATGCTATGTAGTGAAGTATCATCTTTCATAAATTTATTTTTGTCAATTTCAGATGTCACTGCTTCGAGCTCTCGTGACTTCCAAACTTTACCACAAGTTTAATAAAATTCATCAACTAATCAAAGCTCAGGTAAAGCCTTCCCAATCTACATCTAAATAAGTACATTTTTACTTTATCAGAATTGTTCTACTCTGTTATTAGCATAACTTGAAGATTGTGCTAGAATCAATAGATATGTTACGGGCAATCTGTATAATCCGGTATTCTTTGAGTAGAATACCTAAATTATACAGATTGCCGGTTACAGATATACTAACATCTAACTGGCCTGTTAGTCTAGTTGTTATTGGCCCTGAGTGTTAAGCCGGAGGTTGTGGGTTCATTTTCCCATCTAGGACAAATGTTTATGTGATAAGCATGATTATTTGTATTGTCATCATTATCATCATTTCAGCCAATAGACGTTCTGTGCATCTTGCATCCATTTGTCAGACAAAGGACATTAACCTTTTGAATACCGTAATTAGAGACACAATAGAAAGACAATAGGTGGCGGACACTGGCGGATAACATCATTTTGTTGCAATAATGGCCGTTCTTTTTGAATTTTAAAATACTTTGGTCTACATAATTATTATACTATTTTAAAATTTGCTACATTAAGAGTAAATTGAGCCTAAAGGACAATGGGCAAAAATGTATGGAAGCTGGTACACCCCTCCAATAGCAATGTGATATATATCGTTAGATAGGTCTTTTTAACTGGAACAACATTTACTATGACAGCTTTGTTGAAATGTTTGTCCGTTCTGAGTTTTAGGTTAAAAACAAAAGTTAGGTTAGGTTACGTACTAATTAGTACAACCAACCAATAGCAAAGACATATATGTCGTTGGATAGGTCTTTTTAACTGGAACAATATTTACTATGACAGGTTTTTTGAAAGGCTGGTCCGTTCTGAGTTTTAGGTGAAAAACAAAGGTTAGGTTAGATGTTAAAAACAAGGTAATTGGTATACCCCACCAATAGCTAAGATATATATGTCGATGGATAGGTCTTTTTAACAGGAACAACATTTACTATGACAGCTTTGTTGAAAGGTTTGTCCGTTCTGAGTTTTAGGTTAAAAAAAAGTTAGGTTAGGTTAGGTACTAATTGATACACCCCATCAATACCAAAGACATATATGTCGTTGGATAGGTCTTTTTAACTGGAACAACATTTACTATGACAGCTTTGTTGAAATGTTTGTCCATTCTGAGTTTTAGGTTAAAAAATAAAAGTACTTCAAAATTGTATTTTTAATTTTCAGGTTAAAAATTGTGTGAAGGTCTTCAGCGCGACTGTATCTGCAGCCTTATCATATACAGCAAAATTTTGTAAGTAACATCATATGAAAATAATGTTTTGCATGTTTGAACAAGTTCGATTCCTAGTTATAGTAGTAGTAGTAGTTATTTTATTTTTGTGGTATATTTTACCACAAAAATAAAGTAACTACTCAATTGTATCAGTAGAATTAAGCACTGGTATTATTATTAAACACATAGTAAAAGAAACATGAACAATAAAGTTTATATAAATAAATTATTTATTTCAGCCCATTATGCTGATGGAAGACCGGTCAGTAGCACATTGCCAAATACAGCAGAGATCGTTCTATTTTTTGACCAATTATTCGACAGCGTTAATGGATCTGCAATATTCTCTAAAAGAAGCAAGGGAAAAATTTTAAGAACAGCGGTGGTAGAAAAATCAGCTCATCATCAGTTTTGGAAAGAGGCAATTAATAAATTACAAAAAATTAAATATGTGGATTCGAATGGAAAGGAAAAGTCAGTGCCTTCTTTACTAAATTTTATTGTTACACTAAAAAGCTACATGAGGTTGTGGCAGATTTTTAAAAAACATAATTTAAAAATAATGAGACCCAGATATTTTAATTCAGATCCAATTGAAAACTTTTTTGGTCAGGTAAGGGCATATAACTACCGCAACAATGACCCAACTTGCCACAGCTTCAACTGTACCTTTAAATCATTATTGATAACTAGAGTTATGTCCATTCGCGTGCTTACACAGCGGGATGGGTAGTACGCAAAATTTTTGATAAATTGAAACTTAAATGTAACGCCTGTAGAAATAGTCTTAAAAGTGACCAAAGTACTATCCATGACTGGATAAACCACCGCGAATACACAGTGGCAAAAAAAAGCTTGAACTATCCATCCGAAGGTGTAGTAAGGTGTTTTGGTACAGTAATAACTGAAACAAATGAGTACTTGGAAAGCAATGCCCATCAAAATAATGTAGCGTTACATGTAAAAGATGTAATTTTGTCTAAGTATTCATTTGACTTTATTAACTGTACCGAACACAAGGCGATAATCCTCAATCATTTAATTTCATTAACTGTGAGGTTTACAATAGTTAATTGGTGCAATGTTATAAATAAAATTTTGAAGGGCACGGATATTCATAGGTTACGTACACGTAATTTACCGCCGATGCAACTAAAAGCGTTTGAAAAATATAAAAAGAAATTGAAAAATAAATCATTTAATAAATAAGGCTTAGTCCTTATTAAATGATTTATTTTTCAATTTTTCAGCATAATAATTGATTAATGTATGCAAAGTCTTAATTGAATTTTAAATACTTTGATTTATTCAGTAAAGATGTAGCTTTCTAATGGTGAAAGAATTTTTAGTCGGTCAAGTAGTTTGAGTTAAATCGTAACATACAAACAACTGTAATCTTTCCTTTTTCTGTAATATAATTATTATACCTGTTAATTTAAAAGTAAATTGTATGTGTACAATTTTTTGAAAATATAATTCTAGCCTATGTAACTCAGTAAAATGTAGCTTTCTAATGGTGAAAGAATTTTTAAAATCCTTTGAGTAGTTTGAATTAAATCGTAACAAACACACAACTGTAATCTTTCCTCTTACTGTAATATAATTATTATACCTGTTAATTTAAAAGTAACTTGTATATGTACAATTTTTTGAAAATATCATTCAGTAAAAATGTAGTTTTCTAATGGTGCAAGAATTTTTAAAATTGGTTGAGTTGCAATAATGTGTGTATGCAATAAATAAATGTATAAATAAATAAATGTTGTGTTTTAATTATTTTCCTGCAATCAGATCAGAAAATTAATAAAAGTAAAAAAAAAAAAAAAAAAAACTGAAATGAGAACCTCCTTTTTTTGAGGTCGGTTAAAAATACGGCATTTCATGCTGTATTCCTTTGCCAGTATTCGCGGCCGCATTTAAGAAAAAAACAAACGTCAAGTTCTATTCGAGTACTCGTCAGTTGTCTATGGCCAGCGCCGCTACGGTCCAAAAATTTTGTTCCAAGTTACCCATCTGATACGTAGTATCTCTCTGTAATCTGTGATAGAAATGTTGTGCAGTTCGTTCGACGGTTCTTGGCGCGCCTGAAGTTAGGCTCTGCGAACTTAAGCGCTTGTGCACTCGTAAAAAAATAAATGGTTTGAAAAAATTAATGCCAATAGCAGTTGTTATTGCTGTTAACAACTGTTATTGGCATTTATTTTTATAAATAATTTATTTGACGCCCTTATTTTGAGCGCTAAAGTTCGCAGAGCCTAACTTCAGGCGCGCCAAGAACCGATGAACGTACTGTAAATCAATAAACTACAATGATATGGCTTAAAAAACTTAGTACCCAAACCAAAAACACTAACAAAAAAATTATAAAATGACATTTACGCAGTGTTTCCACAATGAGGGGAAATTGCCCTTTTGAGGAGAAATTAGGGTCGTGAGGGGAAGAAAAAGGGGAAAGAGATGAAAAGGGGAAATCATGGATAAAGCTTATCCTAAAATATTGCGGAAAATTTAGGAACTAATTTTTGTATGGACTATACTAGAGTTATCGTATAAAAGAAACAGTGGTGACACCAGTGCAGGTTTTATATATTTCTGGTCAGGCTATATATAAATAAGAATACGAATGTTGAAATTATACTGTATTCATGCTTAGTCTAATTTTTCGCTGATTCGCTTGCAGTTGCATTATGGCCTGTACTGACTGACTCGAGGTCAGATATTTCAAACTGATTTGGTTGTTCCTGTTCTTTTTAAGCCAAATTTTACGCACAGAATAGATCCGACTGTTCACTATCGAACTTATAGCGTTTTGTTTTTTTTTAATCTCTAAATAGATGTTCTACGGCAGTATTGGATAAATGCACTGTTATAAAATAGTTTACCAAAATTGACAGTTGTATGAATTGGCGTCTGCCCGATTTTTTTTTTTTTACTTTTTTTTCCAATAGCCTACAATAACGGTGGAATCGTAAACAGAAACCAAATCTATTTTATTCTATGCTTTATTAATGGCAAGTAGAGCCGATGTCGACTATTCTGCCAATGTCTAAGTGAACCGGAAAAGCAAGTGTGTACGAGTATATTAAAATTTCACAAAAATAGAAGGGGACAGTAAATGAAGACAGAAACCAAATCGGAAAGGAGATTTTGATTTCTCCATAGTTCTGTTAAATCCAGAGTAATGTGTGAAGAAACCGTTGAGCTGATTTTTACTACTAGCGAAAAAACTACCGCAAAATAATTTTTGAGGGGAAAATGCCCTGAGAAGGGGAAATTTCAATTGATGAGTGGGGAAAGGAAATCATTAAAGTGGAAACACTGCATTTAGGAGAAAAAAGAAAAACAAATAAAGTCGTGTCTATTGTTAACCTCAAGAACCTAACTCCTACCACAGAGCATGTAAACCTTTTACTCCTACTTTTGGCATCCGAGTAAATATAAATAAACAATATTTAAATTCGTTATTTGTGTTTTCACTGACTATGAAAGACGTAATTGACGTGATGGCTTTACAGAGCAGTAGACGTGAAAGAAGACTGCCTGACTACCGTAGTGCTCCAAGCCATAGTTTAGCGACAAATTTCATATTTGAGTGTGGGATAAAACTTGGTTTGCAACCGGCGACGGTCGCTACAGCTGCTGTGTTTTACCATAAATTCTTCAAAGAGGCAGATAAAAATGATTATGATTGCTATGTAATATGTACTGCTTGTTTATGTGCGGCGGGGAAGTCACGAGATGAGCCTGTAAGACTCCGAGATGCTGTGAATGTTGCACACAATTCCATCAATCGTGGTGCTGGGCCTTTAGAGTTGGGCGATGAGTACTGGTCGTGGCGGGGTGCGGTGGCCCAGGCTGAGTTACTAGTACTGCGGCTGCTCGGCTTCAACTTGGATACGCCATCTCCGCACAGATACTTGCTCCACTACTTACGCTCTCTTCAGGAATGGTTCCCGCCGTCACAGTGGCGTTCTGCCCCCATTGCTCGCACCGCAATGGCTTTTCTGCAAGATTTTCATCACTCTCCATCTATTCTGGAATACAGAGCTCCTCATGTGGCAGTAGCATGTCTGACATTAGCACTACATGTCTTGGGAGTTTCTGTGCCATTAGCATCAACGTTAGATGATGATGCTGCATGGTATTCGGTGAGTAGTATACACAAAGTATTAAATGAAGTCTTTTAACTGTGTATGACTAAATAAAATACCAGGTTTATAGATTATGTTCAAAACGCTAAAATAAAATGAATGTGTTTCAGGTATTTACCAAAGACTTGCAAAAGGAAAAGAATTGGGAGATAATGGAGAAAATTATGCAAGTATACAGCAGGGAGCCGGAACCGATATAGATATAAGATATTGTGTTCCTTTCATGTATTGATAATTAAAGATACTTTGGAGTGTGAAATTCTTATTTTTATAATATTCCTTAGTTTCATGATACAATAAACATCTTGAATTTGTATTTTGTGGTCTGGTCTCTGCAGAGGCGGCTCTAGCCTTCAGAGTGCCCGTGTGCAACCAACACCTTGGTGCCCTATAATAGGCATGCATATGCAATGAAATACTTGCATTTTCTTTACTCAATTGGGCCAGAAGAAGGGTTATCTTTTTTTGAGTAACTGTATGTAGGTATATTTCTATGGCACGGCCTAGAGCCTAAATGGCCTGTTGCATTTTAGGTTGAGAGGTGTCGTTAGATTCGTCATTCGCCCAGAAAGGGGGTTACACACACAAATAAAAAATGCACAATTTTGTTGTCTCACTCGAGCATTGCTCAGTGCTCCACAAGACCAAGCATCTGTGTACACCGCACACCATATAGGTAAAGCATATAGGGCTCCAAGAACTAAATGTGTGCATACAAATGTGGGCCATGGCAACCATCAACCAGCCAAACTTTCCAAAAGCAGATGATTCTTTGAGAAAATTTGGTGCTGCAAAGGTTCCTGTTCACTGGCAGCTGTGTATTCAAGGAGCATGTGGGTAACTGCTTAAATTGGCTCCATGCATGCTCTGCACAAAAGACTGTCCGTCATAATCTATCTATTGTGGTCTGGTTTCCGCACTTAATCCTTAGTGGACCAGTGTGCGTGGGCTATGGCGGCCTTCACTTCAACCAGCCCACCTCATTCTAGAAGTAGATGTGTCTCTTGAGTCTGCTCAGGGCGTCTATGAGTGGATTCGGTGTTCCCAAGCTTCGTGTAGCTTATTACGCTGATGGCTTGTGCACTCGTAGAGCACGTGTGCGACAGTTTCTGGATCCATGTTGCATCCTCTGCACAGAGGACTACCCGTGATATTCACTGTGAAGTATGTGTGTTTGTTCAATGAGCAGTGTCCGGTGATGGTTCCCAGGTTCCAGGCGCAAGCTACCT
The DNA here is from genome assembly GCA_958295575.1 of Leucania comma. Taxonomy (NCBI): domain Eukaryota; kingdom Metazoa; phylum Arthropoda; class Insecta; order Lepidoptera; family Noctuidae; genus Leucania; species Leucania comma. The sequence goes on along the minus strand of OY282480.1, from coordinate 9,030,244 downwards.
TTGTCCAGTCGCAGAAGGTTTCTGGTTAGAGTTCTATTTAAAAGTAACATAGCTTCTTTAGCTTGCCTGCAGCCCAGTGCCAGGAACCAGCACTTTTCCCCTTTTATGTTCGGTATTGACACGTATTTTCCATATATGTAGGTATAAGAAACGGGGTCAATCAGAAAGTCGTATCTTCTTACTCCTTCGTCGCTCCTTACCCAGGATGCGAGTAGCTGCGTCATCCGTCCGGGTGATGCAGGTGCAGAGTTAGTGTTGCCGCCAGCCATCTCTGCTCGAGCCATCTCGATGTCGGTTGAGTGGTCCATACTGTCAGTCCTGACGTCGGTGGGATGACGAGCCTTGAGATAGAATGCGAATGTAAATCAACCCAAGCGATGCTCCCGACCTTAACAACTTCATCGATCGGGATTTCTAGGGTCAACCCTAGAAATCCCGCTCTTAATAAAATAGCGCGGTTCACCATCAACGATTTATCACTATGCTTATCATCAAGTGAGATCGCACTGGTTTATATCATTTAAAAAAAAAGTTATCATTACTGATTCGTTAATTACCTGTGATTCATAAATACTTTAGCTACTAATTGCCTATCTTTTTAAATTATTTTTAATCTAAAACATTTTCCTTCTTGCTTTTAATTATTAGCCGTAAGTAAATCGTAATTAAAACATTTTTTTAAAATCCCCATTACCTACTATATTTTGACTCTTGGTGTATGAACGAGTGGGAAATAAAAAGTTCCAATCGATCGTCATCACCACTGGAGAGGAATTAACCTTTTTTTCCCACTCGTACGATCGGGAGTAAAGGACGATGGTCAATATCTTGTACATCGACTACCTTAATCTTATGTCGTACTAACTGTTCTGTTTTGGCTCCAGAGCCGCACGAAGTTCCCAATATACCTGAGAACTGTCGCATGACGGTCAGTGTCGTTGTGTGAAAGTCTTATCTGGGGTACATTTTGGGTCAGCCAGGTCATGGCGTTCTCATCCTCTCACTACATCTGCACAGTGCCGTCCGGCCGGGGAACGGTTTTATGACAATGGAATTATAAAACCGGTCCCGGGCGAATCTTTCGACCAGTCGTTCTAGTTCAATTTTGTCACTTCATCACTGGAGGACGGAAGCAGATTGCTAAGGCGAGCAACGCCGGAATATCCTTTGTGGCCCGCGCGAAGGTTTCCTGCTCCCCTTGAGCAGAGCAGCCTGGGTTCTCACTAGCTTCGGATCTCCCTGCAGCGCGCTCGGTGAAGCCGCCTCCGTTTGCATGCTGTTCACCGCCTGTGCACGCCACAATCATGGCGGTTCTCTTTGAGGGGGGTGGCAAAGTGGCATCACGGCCTCCTTCCACTAGGCACAGGTCCTAACCGGCGGATTCAGGCAGAAGAAATGCCCGGGTGTCGCCATTGTTCGGACCGCCCGAAGAATAAGATGGCGGTGTGCGCTTGGACGGAGCATCGCCTCGCGCTGGGCCCTGGATCAGGCCGGAACTGGAGGAAATGAGATGCAGTCGCCGCCTTCTGCTAAGCTAAGCTAATCCCTGGCCGCCGCGACAGGAGACGCTCCGGGCATCGAGAGTCGCAGGAAAACTATTATATACTGACCAGAGTAGGGGCGGGCTCGCGGACGACAAGTAATGGGTGACTCGTCGTCCAGTTGGTAAGGTTCAAACCTAGTTCGACACACTGTGGGGGTTGCTGACCTAACCTTGTGGCGAGTTAACCTAAACTTGTAGCGAACGAGTATCAAGGCTCAACACATGTAGCGAATCAGAGTTGATCTATGAAGTGTACCAGAGCATCAAGTTAACTGACTTTTCATATCATAGAATTAAGAGATACTTTGTCATTTTACACGGAAAAGCCGAGAGAAACACGAGGATGCAAAAATTAAAACTCTCGGCGAGGTGTGCGTGTAATGCGTGTTGCGTCCACACTCGTGAAATGCTCCTTTCATGTTACGTTACAGCAGTCTGTACTCGGCTTAAAAACATCCTATTCAAAAATTGCTTCCGCTTGTGAAACCACACATTTTCAAGAAATAAAATTGTTTTACAATCAGCGTTAAGAGATGCTGTGTCTGTGTGCCCACTGTGGGTGTGCGGCCATGGCACTGATGATGTTGAGAGGTGTATTGTGAAAGGAAATAAATAAAACGAACATTTATTTGAACATAAAAATTAGAATATAATCATTTTCAGTAATTATTTAAAATTATACACTTAAAGTACATTTATAGTAAATTCAATAAAAAATACCAGTGCAGACGAGATACAAATAAGAGAAAATATTGTTTATTACATCGTTGGTTAAATACACCGCTTTCAGTAAATGCAATACAAAAAATAAGTCGGAAAACAATGAAATCAAAGTTGAATGTCACTCGATATAGAAAAATAAAGATAAGATTGAATCACATTCAAAAATTACCCACTAGTGACTAAAAATTTTACTTTCTTAAACGTTTGTTCAATAATCGGGATCGCTCGACGCCACATTGGCTAGCGCAGCCCCAGCGTGCCGCGGCGTCGCACGCAACGAGCCCCGAGCGATCCCTCGCACGCGCTAGAAATAAATGTTTACATGTTCATCAATTCTAAATAATTTCAACATTGTACTCTGATCAGTACCGATACGACTATATTCGACGCTGGGGCCGCATCGACGGCGATACTTGCGCCGCGCCTCCGCCCTTACCGCCAATCCCAGACATAATTTAGTTATCGAAGAACATACAGTAGGTATAAATAGTGAGGTTAGTATTAACTTTGGCAAATATGAATGAAGCATGGTGATATTGTTTTAGATGGACAACATCTCGACAATACTCAGCGTTAATATTAAAAATTATACTGAACGTCGCTCATTTCGCAAATACCAACAGTAAAATGTCGATACAGGTAGTCTTCGAATTATCTCATGCCACATCACAATTAGAATAAGACATGCCTCAACCCGATCACTAAACGCTACTCCCTTAAAAAAACTTTGCAATAACTTCCCCAGTTGTGGATCTAATAAAGCGCGAGAATATTTGAGCCGCAACAATTCAGTCTTCAAATAAGAAGCTAACGCACATACCACTCTGGCTGTCGCTTGAGCTGCGAGTCGCGCGAGCGAGCGGTCGTGCGTGCGAGCAGTCGCGCGAGCGAGCAGTCGCGCGTGCGAGTGGTCTCGCGTGCGAACGCGATTTAAAAACGATCGCCCGCGTCGCACGTACGTCCTCTAACTTTATGCGCACGATTTGTGTCCCAGACAAACATGTTACATGTGGCTTGTGCGATTCGTTCACTGTCTCAAATCTTATAAACTAAATGTGATTCGAGCGAATAAACAATGCGGCAGTGTACAAAATTTACATCACATTCACTCGAAATTTAAGCATACAAGTTAAATGTTCTGCAGCGGAGGAACACATTGAAATGCAAAACTGTCGACATGAGCAGGCGTCGTGCGACAGCTGTCGGCGACGCGTGGCGGCGCCGCGTGTGACGTCACGCGGCTGCCGAGCCAAGCCACGCCAGCACTCATGAACGAACCAATCCTAGTTATGTATGGGGCCTTCATTCTGAAGACGTCGAATGATTATATCCACATCGTTCACTCATTAAAAAAACTTTTAAATGTAACGTGAAGCTTACTTAAATGTAGGTTGAATGTAGAACTGCGCTAATATTATTTTTTATTAGTTTTACGTACACATATTGTTACATAACAGTAAAAAACCTACCTAGCAACAAGCGAGCGGCGAGCGCTCGAGCCGCGGGCCACTACCATACGTTCACGATCCGGAGATCAACACATTTAATTCATCTAACAATCTATTTATCAATTTTAAGGGAAAGTTAATGCGAGCATTATTCTATAATTAAAGTAGTCGCTCATCTTGCGTAGATATTGAGTATGGAACAGTTTCGTATTAACAATATCTTTGGTGTTGCGCGCTCGCACAGAAGCCGGCGGAGTGGTGAATGGCCCGCGCGGTCACAGTGTAGGCGTACATTTTCATTTAATCACTTTTTACATACTCATAAACGTAAAATGAAAATAAATCACCTAACTATGACAATAGTAAAGGTTACTGTCTAATTGCATTATTAATTAATGTTTATTGATACAGTTACTGTCCTAATGCTTAAAAGTAAGATTTTTATTTTTATTATTAATAATAAATTATGTTATATAGTATATATAGTGTTTGATTACGCCAATTCGCGAGTGTATACAAAGTTTATATACTCACATATCTTACACGGACGTTCGTCCGCGGACGACGAGGAGGCTGCGGCCTCGCAAGTGTCTCTAGCTGTAATACACGTACATAATGCTTAGTTATTATATCAAATGACCACTCCTCAGCTCCTTACCTTACAGACTCCACCCACTTCACAAAATAATGACGAAGATTAACATGATCATAAACATTGGTTAATTACCTTTAAATATAAAATTAAACATGACAAGTTTACATATACCACGTTTAATACAAGTACTCTAGATAAAATAAATACCTAACATGATTTCAATAATTGAATACAAGAATAGATCTTAAATGGCTACACCTTAAGGATAACTGTAAAATGATATAGAAAAATATGAACACAAAAAAATATTCAGAATTGTATATATGGCGTAACAAATTAATGCTCTTACTGGAATAAATAATTTGTGCGTAAAACGATGCTTAACTTAAAATAATAACATTGGATGACGGGACTTAGCTTACAGTATGATCGTAGGTACGTAACATAAACGACGTCGTCTTATTCCATAGAGCGGTTACAGTTGTGCATTCAAAAGTTTATAAAAATAATTTCTCATTATCAGTGATATAATACTTAATAATGGAATGATGTTTTGTAAATCAGTTTAAGTAGGCCTGTGAACGTATGCATGCATCTCACTAGCGTGTTTAATTCAATACTAAATATTGGTTCCTTTCTGTGTTTGGTCCGTAAGAGAGTGAGTATATAAGCACATATTGTTACCGGTGCTGCCGACAGGTGCCACTAGACCGACCACATCCTCTGTGCCAACGAAACACTATACCGAACGCCTAGCACCAAAATTTAGAATTGAACACTAGATCACTAATTCATATTAATCGAAAACGATCCGCGGACCGCGTCGCCGAAACAATAACCAAACTACGGTTTTATATTACAGGGGGAAACGAAACGCTACCTGTCGTCGGACTAGTCGCACGCAGTCGGCGGGAGCACGAGAAAATCATACACGAAGCCCCAAGCCATGTGACACATGATATCTGCACATCGGCGGTATATCCAGTAAGCTTACTTCCATAAAAATATATAGGTAATTATAATACGCGTAGCTGCGGCGAGAGCGGCCGCGACGCCCACGTGATATGAGCGCAGTGGCGTCGCCGGCGGCGCCTAGTACAGGCCACAGTGACGACACTCGGCGGCGCCTAGTACAGGCCGCAGTGACGACACTCGGCGGCGCCTAGTACAGGCCGCAGTGACGACACTCGGCGGCGCCTAGTACAGGCCGCAGTGACGACACTCGGCGGCGCCTAGTACAGGCCGCAGTGACGACACTCGGCGGCGCCTAGTACAGGCCGCAGTGACGACACTCGGCGGCGCCTAGTACAGGCCGCAGTGACGACACTCGGCGGCGCCTAGTACAGGCCGCAGCCGCGCAGGTTGTTGGCGATGATGACGTCGGTGACGGCGTCGAACACGAACTGGATGTTGTTGGTGTCGGTGGCGCACGTCATGTGGCAGTAGATCTCCTTCGTGGTCGACTTGTTCTTCGCCTCGAACTGCGCCTGGATGTACGCGGCCGCCTCGCCGTATTCTTGCGCACCTGCCAATACAAAGTTTACGTCGAGATTCAAAGAATACACGAAGTGTTCGACGGCAGTTGAGCACGGAACAAATATTTGTATGGCCAACAGATAAATGTCTAGGTCTCTTGAGTATGTGAATTTACATGTGTGTGAATGCACTCACAATACAGAAATAATTACAAATGCAGGTAAAATAAACAAAAGTTAATAACTACATGTCTGGTAGTGCTAACTCACCCGTGTATTCAGGAAAGCATATAGTGAGCGGCGACTTGCGTATCTTCTCCTCGAACAGATCTTTCTTGTTGAGGAACAGGATGATACTGGTGTCGGTGAACCACTTATTGTTGCAGATCGAGTCGAACAGCTTTAGACTCTCCTGCATACGGTTCTGGAATGGTACAATTATGTTATTGAAGCAGGTTCCGAAAAGAACATAATAATAATTTAATTTCATGATCAAAACATACATAAAAAAGTTCATAGAATATTTTACAGCTGTTACGGACCACAAAATTTCAAAATCATACTGCATGGCAAAGGCTTCTTCTCAAACAGGGTTGGTCATTTAAAGCTTACATTTTAACAGTAGAACAATATATGAATGGTATCTTTGGACATAACTATAGAAAGAGTATATTACACTATGTACCAAAATTGTACCAGAGCTCCCAGCACTGCAGTAAATATGTCTTTTACAATATTGGTATTTTATATATATTTCTACAGGTACAATAGCGGTCAGAATGTTTTGGACAATCATACCCTCAAAGTTAGTACAGTTGCAAGTTGTGTTAAATCGATCAGTGTGAATGCTTTAACGTATGATAATCGATCAGTGTGAATGCTTTAACGTATGGTAAATGTTTCACTGCCTGATCAATGCATAATCTAGAATATATACCCGAATGAGTGTACAAGCTATTAGATACTAATTAGGCACTGCGCCATAATGGTAGTTTATGGCCTCGCACATATTTGGGGTGCATTAAAATAGCCTCCACAAGTGAACAAATTCAAATAAATGTATGGCATCTCTAGGCAGATAATCTTCCTAAAAAATTGCTTATTTACAAATAACATTTTCTATGCCCTAGCTAAGGGCATGGTTTGCGCCCATGCTAAAGATGTTCGCATCTTCGGACTTTTTAGCATTATTGTTTAGGCCAGAAACAGCTAAACATGTATAATAAATACATTCGGCACAGCACTCGTTAACACTCAAACGCAGAAACTTGTTTTGGTTTATTTTTTCTTATTTTACTTTGCTGGCTCCGTGACCACGGGAACTAACCCTTTAAGCCAAACTGATAAATAGTAGGCGTGTTATCTTGGCTGAACTGATTATTACGTTTCGATTCACGCGACGTCGTGAGTCACTGTAGTCAGACGGTGTAGGTATCATACTCAAAGACACTCATCTCATAGCTTTTATGGTAGGTAAAATCATCCAATGACAAATCCCGCCCTTGGGCGGAGCGGGAAGTAGTGTCAGACTCTTACTGACTAAAAACCTACCCCGTTCCTTCGTAGCCTATCGTGCCGGGGCCGGGCATTCCTTTCGAAAGTTAACCCATGACCCCAGTAGGCTTCGACCCTGCCTGCCTGCAGTTAGCAAGCTGGGCCTCTTCGGTGTGCTGGCAGCTCCTTGAGGCGCGCGGGAACAGAACGCGCCGTCGACGACTTGGGCTCGGTCCGGTCGGTTACCGGACGATCGGACAGCGTGCTACCCATTGCACGCCGTCCGCAAGCCCGCGCCAACGGTGGCCGGAAATCGGGATCAGAATCCCGGCGGCGGCTGGGGCGAGCGCCCCGTTGCCTCTGCCTGATGCGGTCGGCCTCCACCTTTGCTAGCATTACTGCTTCGCAGAAGGAGGTGACCGCCTGCCACCCCTCCTCACTACGGACCATGGCCTGAACCAAGGCCCGGCGAGAGAGATCGCTGCCGCCGATCGCCCCCACGAGGACACGGCGATGCTCCGCCCAAGCGGGGCACACCTCTACAATGTGCTCCACCGTGTCCTCCGGGTGTTCCGCACAGTGGCGACACCCGGGCGAATCCTCCGTACGAATCCGGAACAGGTACTTAGCGAACTTTCCGTGTTCGGTAAGCACCTGCGTCGTGCGGAAGTTGAGAACGCCGTGAGGTACTCATCTCATGGCTTGCGTTTTCGACGCATCGAATAAGAAACAACGATATATATTCGATGTTTAATACGATGCATCGACATATGAGATACACTTTCGGTTGGTGACCACTTTTTTAACTTATGCTTGACGGAATTGATTTTCTGAGATAAATAATTCTATATCCATTACTTCAATAATATCTACCACAAGCATTTTTCTATTGCTTAAAAGGTAGTTCCTAATGTTGTTTTATTTGATTGTACTTACTTATTATTATTATTATTATTATATACTTTATTGCACACAATAATTTAACAAAGTACAAACATAATTCTCAAAGAAGTGTACAATAGGCGGTCTTATCGCACAGGGCAATTTCTTACAGACAACCTTTGGATGGACTGTAAGAGAGGAAAAGAGTTAGGGCTGTCAGTGTGCAACAACATAAGTAATATAAATAGCATAAATAAATATAAATAGCAATGCAATAAAAATTATATATAATACATGTATAAAATATCAAATAATATACTAATAAATATATATGTATATTTAAGAAAGGAGAAGAAAAATTAAAGTGATAGGTAATGCTCCTTCACCATTTTTTTGAACGTCGGAAGCGTTTGGGCACGCCTCACTTCTATGGGTAATGCATTCCACAAACGAGCTGCTTGTACAGTAAACGATTTATCAAAGAACGAGGTGGAATGCATTTGCATTTTTTTTTTTGCTTATGTGGATGAAATAAACATTTTTTTTGATTCGAGATGGTTAACTGAAGCAAAAGGAAAGTGGGTGGGTGGGGTATGACGCGACTGGCGCAAGAAACTAGCAGCGACGATTTGTAGCATGTGGTGACCACTGGCGTCACAGTGTGCGGCGAGTCTATATAAAATGTATGAAAACGAAAGGAAATAGATCGGTGCGGTGCTTTGTGGTTCTAGTCGACCCGTAAGCGGCCAGACATGGGGCCGGTGGACTTATGCGCTAAATTTTGACAAGTTTTCAGGGCATAGTAGAATTTGAGAAATACTTTTCTTCAAATATTTATATAAGTAATCGGGAATTAAGGGCGCTGTCAATTTATACGTTTTTGACGGCTTGCTGTGATGCTGATGTGGTGCGTTAGTCGTACTGCATACGGGCGATTGTATTTTTCATACAAAGCGCGCGGTGTGGCAACCTACCGCTAATGGTCGTCAAAATTCACAAGCACCACGTGTTGAATTCGGTGTTGAATAGCGCATCACTGGCATAAAAATGCACGGCAGCCAGATACGTTTCCAATTTAGGCGCTTTCGTCGGACTGCTAACGTACTGCAACCGGCCGGCTGCGGCACGGTAAGCATGCGGCAGCGGTCCGACATGAAACATTTAAATTGAAAGCGCCCTTACCCCTCAAATTTCGTTTGATAATGCTTATAAGAGACGCTTGAAATGTCAGCCGAAAATCGTAGCAGTATGTTCAAAATACCTTGTTTTCTTTTGCAGTTGTTATAAGATAGGCGCTCGAGGGGTTCAAGCACACGCAACACTACGGGTTGTTCCCAAAGGTCCACGAGTCCATGACATTCTTATATATTTTCTTTCCTTATGAATCCATGAGAATTTTTGGTACAGTAAGCAGTAAAAGCTTTATTATGGGATAAATTTTTAATATTTTTATTTCTATGAAATACAGTACTTATGAAACGGTAAACATTATTTTACATACATGACTCCAAAGAGGTGAATAGTCATAAACATGAAAAAAATAAAACCGTTTTCAATCTTATACTAAAACAGACTTAAAAATTATAATTCACAGTTTCAGAATGATCAAATTAAATCAAAATTATCGTAGTTAGTAACTGTTTCTTTTTCCTAAGGCTTAAAAACTGATTAAGACAAACAAGAAATTGTCTTTACTGACTGTACTTTGGGGAAATCTCGTGGACTCGTTGGGAATTGATGTAGAAACAGTTTTTTTTTTTCATGGACTCAGTAGGCAACGAAGAACTATAGTCATGGACCTTTGGGAACAACCCAACACTACGCCTATATTCTTCGAAACATTAGACCTATTAACATCTTTACACATTACATAGCGACCTGGGCAATTCTGTTGTTTCACAGACAAAAATATGAGACATAGACTCGACGAGAAATAGTTCCAAAACCACGAATGTAAGCAGAGGATTATAATTACCGTTGTCTCGTCCTCGTGCAACACCTGGTCGTACTCCGACATGGCCACACAGAATATGATCGCGGTCACATCTTCGAAGCAGTGGATCCATTTCTTTCTTTCGGACCGCTGTCCGCCCACGTCGAACAATCTGGAAACATGAATGGTTTATGTGAATTTGCGTGGAAAACACAAGGCAATTTTTTTGATTATTCTTTTGTTAGATTTTGGTTTCCATACGCAGTCTACGATGGACCGTTGCTGAATCTGGACACGTATACGTGGTTTATGTGAATTTATGTGAAAACAAAAGGCAATTATTTTCAACATAATTTTTTCTTCGGAATTTGGTTTCCACACTCGGTCCATGCAATACCATTGTAAGTTCACTTGATGATTTACGTATACATAGGTCTTGGGGCCAAGGGCTAGTTGAAAATGAACCCCGGGGCCCTGGATCGAAGGCAATGAACGCAACAGGGTAGGTTTTTAGACTGACACTATCTCCAGCCCCACCCAAGGGCGGGATTTGTCATTTGATGATTTTACCTACCATTTTTTTTATTATTAAAAAAAAAACGTATACATAGGTCTGGAAGCTTAATCTTTTCTAATTAGCGTTACATGTTAATACTTATATTGCCATATTTGATGATAATTTGATGAAAAGCTGTTTATCGACAAGCAATAAATTCATGCGTTTTAAATTCGTGGTCTGACAGTGTTAAAATAAACTTTCTTTTTCCAGCTTAGAATTAAATTGTTCATTTAAAGTTTACTTTTCAGTAAGCATGCATTCTCAACAGTCTTTATCGATTTGCGTCTACAGTCTTCTTACCCACTGTTATGGTGAAATATGACTTCTTAAATAAATAAAATACTCACTTGAAATTAAGGTTTTTGAAGGAGAAGTGCACTTCGACGATGCCTGTGGTTTTGACTCTAGTCCTTAAAATATCTTGTTCGGTGGGTTGGTAGTCTCTCGCGCCTAACCGGTCCAGGTCGTCCAGGAAACTGGAATGAAGAAAACAGACCAGTTAGAAAGTCACAATCATCATAAAAAACACTTTACAACACAAATCATAATCGAGAATAACTCGTCCGATTTACATTAAATTATAATTTGACCACTAGCAGGTGCCCGCGACTTCGTCCGCGTCAGACGCACAATATCGTTGGATCACTATTTGAAGAAGTGATTTTTTTGGTATGAATCTCTAATTAGTTTTTCTAAAATAAATGTAGTCCAAGTTACGCCTTACAACATTAGCTATCTACCAGTGAAAGAGATTAGCCGGAACAAACACAAAAAAAAAATGCATTTTTGTTGTAGGCATCGAATATACTTTTATATGCATTTAGTAAAGGAAATTATTTTAATAATACAAGCAGACAAATAAATTTTATTTATATAATTAATTGGCTGCTCATTAGCTGTCAAATAGTCGATCTATGTTTAATTTATACTTTCGTCATTCCATTTATAAGTACATCACTATATCAATAAATAACCACGCGAGCGAAATAACGGAAAAGCAAGTTTGTTGTATAATGTAAAACATGAATATTAAAAAAAAACTTCGTAACTACGACTGCTTGAATAGAACAATTAGAGTACGACGCCTTCGGTCCCTTTTTATTGCATTTTAATGGAAAAAAAAAGCATCGTTTAACGCTGTTTTTGTGATTCGAATAACGAATTGATTAATGCCACATATCGACGATGAAGTGACAAGAGCTCCTAACTTTAATTTTTACGATTTTGCTTTTTTTACGAAGATAGACTTTAAATAATCGTTTAACTAATCGGCAAAAGCAGCTAACTTTATATCTTATTAAGATTTATAGTCAGTTAGGAGTTCTTGTCACTTCATCGTCGATATTACAATTTCATGTTAATCGATTGTATCAAGTTTTTCGTATTTTCGATTTAAATAAACCTGCAATCAGTGGGGTTCGAAATAAAACAGTTTATTTACAAAAAACTAAATCGTTTAGAGCAGTTAGGGAAGGATATAATTATGTAGTTCATGTTTTCAAATATAGAGGGCTCGTTAGGGTGTTTTGACGGGAAGGTAATTTTTGATTTGAATTTTCCCTTGATTTTGTATGAGTAGCGTCGTAATTTCCCTAGCGTGTTAACATTTCAAAGATAATGATATTTCCAAGTATATTTACTTAATTTCATGCCCCTATTTTCTCTCGATTATTGCTTAGGTTTGGGTTTCCTAGTGGAAAGCGATCTACTTCCTAAGCATGTCTAGTTAATTACACCCATAATTAATATTATATTATTAATAATATTATACATAGGTACCCCTTTAAGAAGTTGTGTTACATATATTGTTTTTTATTATTTAATAATTATAAGTATAGTAATGAATTGAAATGAGAAAATGCTAGGCATGTATTTGTTTTGTATTGTAATATTTTATGTACTATATATTTTTTATTTATTTAATATTTTTATAATCTAACAAATTAATCAATAATAATGCTCAATGAACATTATATGACATATAGTGGCACTTATTACCAAACATGTCAGTGCCGCAATATTGTTACTATTAATATTATTGTTGAGCACTATACACCGTTAAATTTTGATCGTTTTAATCCCGTGGAGGGTCGAACGTATAATTATATACTTACGAAATAAAATATACTTATGTACGAAATTAATTTCTTTAAGTAAACGAGTAAATGACCTTGTAGGTAGTTGTCGGTTTTTGCGTACAAACTACCTACAGGTCATTGAACTCGCCCAGCTGAAGTTGACTTAAAGTAGTTAATTTCGTACATGCATAAATTAATTCGAGTTCAAAAAAAAGTATTTTGTATTTTTAATTTTATCTTTACAAATCGATAGTGTTTCATATACCGAATCGACCCCCCACGGGATTGAAACGATCAAAATTTTACGATTGTATATTGTGGCTGTTAATTGTCCCCTAAATAAACAAAAATAAACACACACACACACACACAAACACTACACACACACACACACACACACACACACTACACTACATAAACTTTTTTAAGCTGAGAAATCTTACAACTATTTGGGAATGGTTTTCTATGAAAGAAAAATGTTACAAAATCGAAAACCAAGTGAATATTGTAGTAAATGACTTAATTATAATAATAAAATAATTAAAAACACATAAAAGGTAGTCGTCATAATTTTCCTGTGCATGTCGGATTACCACTTTATTTGCAAGTAATACATTAAAATATTGTTCTATTCATGTGGTACGTGGTTGCCATCACGCGTTCCACTTTAGCATCGTCCGCTTGCCGCAGTCTTTGGTAACACAATCAAATATTTGTGTACCAAATTGGCAAGTATTAAATTCATTGTTATATACCGATTGCAATCTGTTAAGAATTCGTATTGAATGATGTCAATAAATCTGTAATTCTGTTTGAAACATTAATTGTTTGTATTACAAGACATTATGAGTCAACAAATTAATAGCTTAGCCAGGAATGCACAAAAATGAACCGGAAAACGGATGCTGTTCAGTCACTAACCGGAATGAATCAATGAAGTTAAATGTTTTGGAAAAACCCATATCAAGTGAGATGGAAACAGTCAGATGAGCATTGCACTCGTTTTTTTTTTAATAATTCTCTCCCACTTTTGAAACCATGATCGGTAAATCAGCAGTAGTGAATTCACATACTTACGTATTACCTACTTGTCGTGATTGTTTAATTTAAATAATAACAAAAATTTACACCGATTTAAAAAACACTGTTTGATATGACTTATGAGTAATATTTCAGAAGGAGAGACAGTCTTAATTAGACGGAATTTTAAAAGATAATTAAAATGAAATGAGCATAATAATTCTTAGTGACAATACGTTTCGCGTTCATAATGAGATAGGAAGCATTAATTTCAATAAACAGTGCTAAGTTTTATTGATTATTCCGCAAGCTATATCAGCAGACATCCGGCCGGCCACTAGTTGCAGTCGCCGCGCTAAACGACGCCGGGCAACGCCGCCGCATACATATTAACGAGCTGCGAACCTTAGACAACACGCTATGCTTCTATTTTGCCAGCACATAAGTTATCTTCATGACGCGATGACGCTCCCCAAAACAAACAATTATAACTAAACATATTTATAGAACATGTTTTCGACTAAACCTTGGGAAAAGATCACGATCGTACGCCTTTGCCTTGAGGAGAAAGGTGTACACAAATAGTCGTTTATTTCCACACATGTGTTTTCATTGGTCCTAAAGTAGATCCCAACATTGGATAGAGCTCGTATACAATGACGTCATAGTATCCAACCTTCATTTTCCGCAGCAGCTGGCACACGTGCAGCTGTATACTACAGAGCGTTGGCTCCTCTCGTAAATCGTCACATAGACGGCTCCATTGAGTAAAATGGTAAATGGCATCGCTTGTCGGCCGGATTTGTGGTATATATTATAATCTTATTTGTAAAGGGCGAAGGCTACTCTATTTAACTGGGGAGCTTACGGACGCAGTGTTGTAGAAGCATCTGCCCACACTGACCACTGCATTTCAGTTTTGAGTTTTACGAGTATGAAACAAGAACATTTTTATGTTGAACAATTATACACAGGGCGTAAAAAGATCGTTGCAGAGATGTCTATTTACAATAACACTTGGTATAACTTTATAGCGATTGAAACGAACATTTATACACTAAGAAAAATACAGACAAACAGCGTTGTGGTGAATAGTACTAGAAGTGGTCAATGTCACTAGACCACGAGATGGTAAATCTTATGTGAGTCAGCCTGTGACGCCATCAAGCGGTTGACTGTACCTAGAAACGTGACTTTGAACTTCTTCGATCTCAACTGAGATTAATGACAAAATAACGTTGGTGTTCACTCAGAATGCTTAAGATAACATTCTAATCAAACAATCACGCTTGGTAAATTATTAGATAAGAAGATCATTTTATGGTTCCTGAATCATCACCAACACATGATAGAAAAACACAAACGACTGAGCACAAGAACTTTAAATCAGCAACGCTCAAGAGCGTTTATGAGCAATTTTTGCATTGCAGTCCGCAAAACTATGGACCGGTTGCTGAATATAAACAGTTTATAGCAAGCAATAACCACAATCATTTTCCAATGCTTTATTGGTTTACATTTTTAGACTAGGAATGTATGGGCACTCGGAGAACCATAATTCCGTAATTAGGAATACTACTGTTTAAAATAGGAAACATGATTAATATAGCGTCAACTTAACAAAATCTGCAATGCAACATTAATAAATTTTCGTGTATGAAGGTATGCTTATAATAATTAACAATTCAAATAGGTCACAATATTAATTGCAAGCGGGCATGTATCGACGGCGTAGTTACCGTTCGTGTGAAAGGCCAACTTTGACACGATACACCGGTTACTCCCAACCTAAATGAAAAACTACGTTGGCGAAACACGCAACCTTTTGTATAGTGAAAAACTTTACTTTTTTAGCGTAAAGTAGCTGTAGCGTAGCTGTGCGATTTCATTTAAACGACATTTTGCAGCAGAGAATGAAAAACCCCAAGCTATTGTTTCGAAAATTATAATTTTTAAGTTCGAAGTTAAAATAATAACCAATAAGATATTCAATTATATACAAAGTACCCTATTTGAGAGCCAGAACTGTAGAGTAAGGACATTCGGTACAGCGGGATAATTAATAGGAGAGCAGGGCCACCTACAGGAACGTTTAATAGAGGACAAACATCATAATTCATAGATAGAGATTACATGTAAGCCATAGCTATTTAGCAAAAATATAATACGCTTATCATAGCTGAATATACCATTAATATTGGAGCTGTCCAAAGTTGCCTTTGAGACGTCAAACATTTAGTGGACTGTATCCAGTTTGATTTATGCAAACGACAATTGGGTCTATGTCATGATTGGTGTTAGAAACAACTGCAATTCAAGGCCAGTGTGTATAGATCGCAGATCTGACACTGTTGGCCCGATGCCAGGTTGCCCGGAACTGCCGAACTTAGACAAGTTAGCGACGAATAAGCCAACCCTTTGGTACTGAGCTTAGCCATATCTCGATTCTAACATATCATAAAGAGCAAGATTCCTGACATATGAAAGAAATAATTTTGCTCGGCATAAAAAAAAAAGCGAAGCTCCAATCCATCGTATAATTTACGGTTGGTTGTGCTAATAACAGATGAAAGAAGGCGTTGCGTAACTAGATACGCCATAAAATAAAACATACTTATTGATAAATTTGTAAAGTTTTCATCTTACAGAGTGTGTAAAGACACGCTCTGTAAGTTGTCCAAATGTGCTATGGGAGCAAGAAGTAGGGTATTATGTTCCAATGTCAGTGGAATTGTTGACGCTTTTGGACGGGTGCCAACAGAAAGGACATCTACGATCCTTACTTAACTACCAGAGGGTAACGGTCTGATATTTCGCTGATACGGAATATCTTTGTGTTTCACACTGAAGCAGGTCGTAGTCACGTTCCGAGGGACTAGTTATAGCTGGTAAATCCGTTGCAATATGAGGTGTCGCAGTGCGAATTACTGCAGATACAGGACTATAAAAGTAGAAAATCAATAAATAAATTGTTACTCTGACCTCGCGAAACACCTTTACTATTATTAGAAGTCTGCTTTGTGAGCCTTTGACATTTATTTATTCATTATTACAGTAACTACGAAAATTAACATTTCAATAAGATCTGTTTGTTTTTAGGGACCTACATACTTTTTTTGGGTAATAAATATCCCATGCGTCGGAGTGGCAGTTGAAGGAGCACGGATAACCCTCTCGAAGATAGTTTTTATAATTAAAACATATCATAAACATTACAAACATACATGTTAAATGTTCTAACCCGAGTGTTTATCGTACTGGCGCTTTTTCGCGTCGGTCCTGGGCGTTGCTGACGTCAAACCTCTGTCAACATTAACTGGGTCAGTAAACAAGGATGAATTACATTCGGAGCAGCCGAAATCATTTCATTATACTATTGAACGCCGCCGGTGTTATTGAACGTGGCTGTATTGATGACAGCGTGTAGCGGTGACGAGAAGGCTGCAGTCCTGTGAGTATCGATTTTCTAAGAATTCCTCTTTAATTTGACTCCTAAAAGGGCTGCCTAAGTTACTGTATCTAGTGTAATTGCCCTTTTTACAAATATCCTGAATTTATTTTAACATTTTGCCTATGCGGGCTTACTCTCTAATGTTCTGAGTTGATGTAAAAATTCTGACTGAATTGCCATAAATATCATCGCTTGCCAGCGCCGACTATCTCGGCAAGTAGCGTTATCTCTCAAAGAAGATCGATAGCTAAACTAGACAGATGAATCTCTGTACCGATTGCAAGCTGGGTAGTGCATAAAATCCATGTATGGTGGTGTTGTCGGCTGAGGCGGCTTGCGAGCGGCTCGCGCGGCCTCCGCCCGGCAACAGGTCCGGCTCGCGATCAATACGCCGCGCGCCGCCGCACGCCGTGCCGAGCCGAGCCCTTTCGATAGCGCCGCGCCGCGCCAAGCCGCCGCGCGCCGCCCGAACCGCGGCCGAAGCGACGCGAACCCGTGATCACGTCACGCACAGCCGATTTGCACACAGGAATACATGTCGACCAACATCGACCGATTTTGCAGTTTCACTATTAATTTTGCGTTGGCTATCAATAATTGTATACTTTCGATTATTTGCATCATTTTTGACGCTTCATCAAAGAAAATTCAATTAAATGTTTGGGACTGATGTTACAGAGTCAGATGATGAAAATGCTGTCATTTCCATACATTCTGAGCGTAACTCCAGACTACAGAAATCTAGAAGGATTAAGACAAGACTACACAAGAATAAAGCAGTGTTTCTGATTCGATATGATTGTTTGCTGATTGAACAAACCCGAAGACTAAAATCTTTCTAAATCTAGTCCCAGTTTGGATAAAGCCAACTCAATAGTTTGTTTATAACTTCCATAACAGGAAACACTTGTCAGCTTCCCCGTGGAAACACAGAGGCCTAAAAAAGACTGTTGAGAAACCAGAAAGGAGCAAACAACCCTGCGTAACACTTTTTGTTTAGTTGGGGTTGAACGGATTCAGTTGAAAGTTTACGCAATGGTGTGACTACACCAATAAAAGTCGGCGGTGACACATTACCCCCGAAAGCGGCGGCGATAGGGGTTCATGAGGTGTTACCGAGTTAGATGGAGGGCGTAGGTAGTTCAGGGTTTAAGCAGCCGGTGGCGCTGTGAAGTGCTTCCGGAATTAGCGCGGGCGTCATGCGATCGGCACATACGAGGGTCATTCAATAAATACTTAGCCTACAAAAAGTAAACGAAAATTTTGGAAAAGTGGCAATTTATTTTTCAACATAGTCTCCTTTTAGTTCGATACACTTAGCCCAGCGATGCTCCAACTTTTTTAACCCGTCCGAAAAATAGTTTTTGTCAAACTCTGCAAAATAGGCCTCCGTGGCGGCGATGACCTCCTCATTTGATCCATATCTATTCCCGGCGAGTGATTTTTTCAGATTAGGAAACAGAAAGAAGTCACAAGGGGCCAAATCTGGAGAATACGGTGGATGGGGCAGCAATTCGTAGCGTAATTCGACCAATTTGGCCATGGCAACGGCAGACGTGTGAACCGGTGCGTTGTCGTGGTGAAACAGCACTTTTTTCTTCGCCAGATGGGGTCGTTTTTTCTTTAATTCGGCGTCGAATCGGCCCAATAAATCGGCATAGTAAAGCCCTGTAATTGTTTTACCCTTCTCGAGGTAATCGATGTAGATCACACCTTGTGAATCCCAGAAAACGGTGGCCATAACTTTTCCGGCAGATTTTACAGTTTTCGCCTTCTTTGGAGCACGTTCCCCGGTCTGGATCCATTGTTTTGATTGCTCCTTGGTCTCTGGTGTGTACCAGTGGATCCAAGTTTCATCGACGGTCACAAAACGACGCAAAAACTCCGCTGGATTCCGCTTAAACAGAGCCAAACACGTCTCCGATGTGGTCTCACGGTTGCGCTTGTTTTCCGGTGTGAGTAAACGCGGCACCCATCGCGCCGACAGCTTTCTCATGCCGAGTTCCTCGTGAAGAATATGATGCACTGTTCCTTCTGAAATGCCTACAGTCTCAGCTAGCTCCCGAACCTTCAATCGGCGATCTGCCAATACGAGATCATGGATTTTTTTAATGTTTTCCTCCGTAGCAGCTGTTTTCGGTGCACCTGGACGTGGTTCATCAAAAACCGACGTACGGCCACGTGCAAACTCGTTGAACCAATTCTTGACGGTGGCCATCGATGGAGAAGAGTCACCGTACACAGCATCCAAGCGCTCTTTGATTTCGATGCGCGTTTTCCCTTCCAAAAATAGAAATCGAATTACCGAACGATATTGCTCTTTTTCCATTTTTGTAAAACCGATCGACACGTTCGCTTCCTTAAGTTGTCAAATTAAAACAAATGAAGGGATTGGAATGAAAATTTGAAAAAAGAATTAAAAAAGAATGTGCTACACTGTGGTAAAACTCTTTTGAAACTACAGCGCCCTCTGGCGATGAGGCTAGGTACTTATTGAATGCCCCTCGTAAATCTGTCGCCGGTGGCGTTTCGCGCGCCACGAGCCGCAGACGACGTGGGCGGCACCGCGGCGGTTGCAATCGCTAACTCACCGATACTATCTCAATTGCTTTACGACCGCTGACAATCTTTACACATGTATGACGAGGGACTATGCACTTATAAATAAAAAGTTATCTTCAAATAGCACCACCGCCCTCAGACAACTCAGGGGATTGAATCGTCCAATCCAAATGAGAAAGACCATTAGAAGGTGTAAAGTACGAAAACGCTGACGTAACGTCCATGCTAAATGTCGCATTGGACCAGTTGTCGCTCGGAACAATAACAGCCTGAGTTGTAATTGACGAAGTAACAGCCACGGGTGATGATGTAGCGTTCATTTGGCGCAGTTTACTACACAATATTTTAAAACAATTGTGAGATTATATGGCGCCTCAGCGGCGATCCAATGAATAAAACATTCAAGAATTGGAGAAGGTTTTAACGAAATCAACCCATATAAAGATCGATTCTTGTCATTTTAAATTACGTCTAAGTTTGTATCGTGCTCGAGACTAGGCTTATCGAAGTATATAAGTATGAAATATACAATATGTCCTCTACATTACGTATTCTCCGTGATAGCTGAAGCTATCGACACACTGGGTAACAGATTAAACTTGGTGTGAGTACTTTTGTTTTTTTTTTTCCTATGAACACGTATTTTCAAACATAGATCCACTGCATAGTTATTTCCGTAGCACACTGCATGCGATCGATATTTTTTAACGGACTTGCAACTTAACAAAAAACGTAATTGATCATTAAACCAATTGAAAAATTTTATGATTCGTGGGCCTACTTCCTAGACGAACGATCTTAAGTAGTACGTAAATCAAAACATACAATTTCTTTTGCATTGAGCAACTGGGTATCACTTAGTTCCGCAAGGTCTATCGGTAATGCAACGCAACAGCCAAGTTAGACATCATTTTTCGCCAATTGAGCATCGGAGCCAATGCTTAGCGGTGAAGTAATATGCGGATCATTTTCTGCTAATGTGCTGGTGATAGTTGTGGACAATCATTTTATTTTGACACTATCTAACTTTCAACACAACATCGTTCATGAAGGAAATCAAGTTATTATTTTAGATTCTTTTATGAGTTGGTGCTTCCACTTCTGACGAATATATTTAGCTTCCACCAGCGGCTTCGCCTGTGTGACAGTCAGTTTACCCCCTTAGGAATGGAGTTTCGTAAAATCCGTTCTTAGCTGACGTATACACGCTATAAGAAACCTACCGACCAAATAAAAAAAAAACCTACCAAGTTTTAAAAAAAAACCTGCCAAGTTTTAAGTTTGTTGGTGTTTAGTTTCTGAGATTTCGTGATTAATCAGTGAGTGTTATTTCACTTTTACATATAGATTACCTTCTGCCAGCGGCTCCAAACGCGTGAAAGTCGGTTTGCCCCCTCAGGGGTGGAGTTTCGTAAAATCCTTTCTTAGCGGACGTCTATACCCTATAAGGGACCTACCTGCCGAATTTTAAGTTTGTGGGTGTTATAGTTTTTGAGATTTTGTGATTAATCAGTATATGGTATTTCGCTTTTGTATATACAGATATAGATTATGAAATAACTAAAAGGTCCTGATCCCGAAATAATAATATGTAACATTGTATCTAGTATAACGTCCATTCCGTGTGTGATTTTCCTCATGATTGATGAGAGACACACAGATACGAGCGTTGAACCGCGCACAAAGGGTTCCTTGTGACTGTTGCAAGAGCATCCGCCGGCCGCGATTCTCGCCACACAGTACAAAACAACTATCCTTATCGTGTTACTGACGGACCACTAAATGGTACACCAGTTCCACGATACTCTCAGAGAAAACATGGAACGGATTAGGAATTCAGAGTATCAGATGCTTTTCAGAGATTATTTTATAAAAATCTGCTCAGTTAAATTGTTCCGTGTTGATAGAATGTGCAGCACTTATCAAATAAATCACACAAAGGTATGACTTTGGAGGTTTGGAGAATTCTAATTAAATTTGGACCTGAACCTCCTGGACCTGAGCCAGTCAAAAAATTTGGTATGATAGGTACCGCTTCGGTTTATAGAGAATACGCTCCAAATGTCCGCTGAATACCTTAAGTTCAATGTTTTTTTTTTTTTTTCGTGTAGAATAAGGATCTGCTTACGATACTCGATAAGTTTATAAACCTTGCTTTGTATTGAGTAGTGCAATGTATCACATCACAAAATTCCATGTGGTTACGAGGGTTTACACCGTAGCACTGAGTACATAACGGCAAAATCGTCAGGGATTATAAACTCGATAAAATGCAAGTATGTAAACCATACCTGTTTATGGGAACGTGTTCATCATGATAACTCAGTAAACAAATAAATAATGGCCATTTATCATTTCGCGTAAGTTGGAATTAACTAAGTGTAACCAACGCATTATTGTTAGGTGTTGGAGAACTAGTAATCACTTCATGTACTGTTATTTTGTTCTTACTGCGGTTACCATAGAAAGGAAATTTGCTGAATAGATATTTTACACAAAATATTAATTAGGCCTTTTCCCAGCAGTGGGAAAGTCTAGGCTAAATAAAAACAAAAATATTAATTAGTATAGGTACATTAGGCAGCTAGAATTTGGAAGCTGAATTTAACTTTGAAAATATTGGCGATCGATTAGAGGAATATGTATCTATCTAATATTATACTGACTTAGCAAACGTTGTTCTGGCATATAAAATATTTAAAAAGTGGTGTTGGGGGCAGGAGGGCAAAAAATAGCCTATTATCCTACCTAACTTGACTTATTCTCAGACTTACCAAACAAACACAAAATATTTCATAAAAATCGGTCAAGCCATTTCAGAGGCAGTTTAAGTAAGGACATGATGTATTTAATTTGGAAGTAATGAAGGCAGAACAATTTGAGTTTTAAACATGTTCTGAATGGGTGGGATTGCGGAAGAGACACAAATGTATACAGTAAGCACAGACCGGACGAGTCAATCGGCGCGCGAGCACCGCTCCCTTCCATCGGGGATTGACAAATTGAATTGATGGCAGTGATGTCACACCTAATACAGATGAACACTGAACATCGAATTATCGGAATGTATTAATGTATACCTACACACAAACCGCCAACGTTCATAATCGTAACAACAAGGTTGTTATCACACCAGGCTTTTTAATTAATCGCGACCCCATTTTGCAAATTAAATACGTGAGTAAAATTAATTTTACCGTTTTGATCGGCCATTCTAATTTCATCTCCTGTATACGTAATATCTTAACATCATGCGAATTACTTGTGTGACAAGTTACTGGGGTAACCACTTCATTAACCTTACAATTAGCAATACCATTAAAGCTTTATATTATTTCACATTGGCTTAGGGTGCTAAACAGTTTACGAAATTATGTGTCGAGTCAAATTGTTCCCTAGCCGTGACTTGCGTTTTCCTTTAGACAGTTTCTAATATTAACAGGCACACTCTAAGTAGTGTCATCACTCTTGCGACAATAGGGCGCTACATATTAGAGACTAAAAACATATTTTCAAACTGTTTTATGTGTAAACCACCACACCACCTTCTTAATTACCATGGATGTCGTAAAATGCAACAAAGGGATTGTATAAGAGAAATAGTGACAGCATTAAGAGATTAATGTTCAAAATATCCTTATGATGATTCTCGAGTGTAGAGTAGATTTTAAATATCTACTATAGAGTAAAAAAAAAAGTGATAAGAAAATATCAACCCCCAGATGTGAGTGAGAGGTTTGTAACATCAATCGAGATTGTATTTATTTGTACGCATGCGTGTGTACTGCGTCAACTCGATCGGGTGGCGTAGATTACGACATCGGCGACGCTGAAAACGTAACATGGTAGCCCCCACTGCTTCCTCTGAAGTGATCAACTTAGGGGCTGAAGTTAAAGCCATTGACAATTCGTACGCGATGAGTAACGCGCGCTGCTACACGGTGATGCCGGGGCCCAGGCCTCTGCCTATACTCGGCAACAGTTGGCGATTCGCTATAGGCAAGAACCCGTGGCGAACCCGCGCTTTGGACGTTTCACTCTGGTTCCTGAGAGCTTTAGCAGGCACCGGGGGAGCGGCTAAAGTGGCCAGATTGTTTGGACATCCTGATTTGGTGTTTCCGTTCTGTGCCGAAGAAGTAGCAAGGATTTATAGACGGGAAGACTTAATGCCACACAGAGCAAAAGCACCTTGCCTGAGCCATTATAAGCTAGATTTGAGGAAAGATTTCTTTGGGAACGAGCCAGGACTGATAGGAGTGTAAGGGATTTAATATTCCTGTGTTAAACTGTTAATAAAATTGTACGTGTTCAAGTTCGGTATTATTTTGTGCAGACATGGCGAGCCGTGGTCTAGATTTAGATCTAAAGTATCCAAAGCATTGATTGCGCCGGAGGCAGCAAGGGCTGCAGTGCCCGATTTAGAATATGTAACCGACGATTTTGTGCACAGGTATGTCTCGTAGCTATCTTTTGTTCTTTATCTTAAAAAAGCGATTTATTTTAATTTACTGAGCTATTCCCGTAATGTTATTTTGGAAAGAAAACATGATAGTGATAAATCACTGTCATCATAATGGAACTATAGTGCCTACATTACGATGTGTACCATCAATGTAGGTGTTTAAAGAACAGTTTTAGAGAAGCATTTATTTAAAGTATTTGCCTGATGATGCTATGTTTGTAATTTACACTAGAATTAATATGTATGGTTCTACAACATATAGCTGTATTTATTAATTGCTATAAATCGTAAAAATCTTCAAGAACATGTTATCAAAAAGGGCTCGCGGTCGTCGAAAACGCATGCGGCATTTGTGGTCTAGTACTTCGTTATGCCTCTAGTGATCTGAGTGTGGAATATCAGTTTAATGACCACATCCCGTTTTTAACAACGGCGAGCGGCGTCTGCGCATTTGTTTTGAGCGACAGCTACTGACTCACTGAGAACAACAAACCTCATTCAATGAGAAAAGTTACGTTTCGTTTGAGTGCCTTTAACGCGGAATATTTAACGCTTAGATGAATTTAATTGAGAAACACAATTTACATATGAGCTTTAAATTAATTAGGTTTTGATTAGCAGCTAGGCAACGTGAAAACTGGGGTAGAGCAATTTATATTAAGCACATGAACGTTAAATATTTAAATCGATACGTTAAAAAATATTTTCGTTACAGAATGGAATGCATTCTCGGCGATAATCGTGAGCTGCCGAAAGATTTTCTCACGGAACTCTACAAATGGGCCCTTGAGTGTAAGTGCTGCTTGACGAGCGACGCCACCTTCTGTGAACTCTATTGTGCTTTTCCGCATAAACTTGTACCAAGTGGTAATTTCACGCCTAAAGAAAACACTCTTCTTTGTTCTAGCTGTGGGTGCTTGGGCACTGGGGACAAGATTGGGGTGTCTCAAAGATAACGATGTGGAAGCAAAAGAAATAATTAGATGCATTCACGGATTCTTCCATAATGTTCCTGTTTTGGAACTGTCAGCGCCATTGTGGCGAATATATTCAACATCTGCCTACAAAACGTATATAGAAGCTCTAGATGCCTTTAGATCACTCTGTTTGAAAAGATTGACCGATAAAGGTATATGCGCACAAATATCGAAAGCATCTGGTGAAAAGGTGGCCACAATATTGGCACTGGATCTGCTTCTGGTCGGTGTAGATACTACAGCGGCTGCTGCTGCGAGTACTATGTATTTATTGGCCAATAATGAGAGAGTGCAAACAAAACTACAAATAGAACTGGATGAAAACCTTCCAAGAGGCAGGGGAATGACGAGTAAGGATTTGGACAAGCTGCCTTATCTCAAAGCTTGTATTAAGGAATCATTGAGGTAAGTTACTCGGAAAGAAACCTCTCTTGACTGCTTTTCTCAAAGAATTTCTTTAATACATTTCAAACTCACACATAAGGCATCTAGCGGACAACTATCTAGGCACGAGTATCTCACGGTAGTAGTTAGCATAAAATCTAAATTTCAAGGCTAATTAATGCTATGGAGGAACAGCATACATTGGTCCATCCCAATACTGTTCAACTTTAGTTACCGTGTGGCAGCATCACCGTACTAAATACTAAGGTCTGATTCATATGTAATGTAAAAAAGAGTTGCTCAAAGACGATAATTTGTCCTTTGTTGGCCAGTTAGTCATCATCGTGACAGTTTGCGGTTTAGTTGGCACAATTCCTGACAATATTTTTATGGAAATAATTTATTTCGTTTCTGATTTATTTATCATAGTTTGAATCATATCTGTTAAAATATTACGATTGAGAAGTCTTAGATACACTAAGGGATAAAAAACCTTCATAATGACGAGCAACGCTCAATCTACGACACACCGTAACGTTGTCCAGTGTCTCACAACTTGCCCTCAAAAATTTTATGACGCTTTCACATGACGCGGGACATATTGGACAATTTGTCAGCGTTGCGCGTCATATTGGGGGACATTTTGTCCCCTAGTGTATCCGAGATTACGTAACTTATTAGTGTATCTTAGATACGCACCGGACCGGTCGATATGGCGACACTTGGATAAGGTCTACACCTAACAGGTCCACTGTTAGACATAGACCTCCTCCTCCCAGTCCGAGTCTTTCGGATAAAATGATGATCATGATTTTACGTGAACGATTTGATGTTGTGGAAATTTCAATGTCATTAACATTAAGTAGTTTTTCCTCGTGACACGAGTACAATAACCTCCAATGCGCCTATAGGATAAAAAACACGATACAAATGTATCGTTTTATTGTAACATGACCAATGATGGTCAGCGTCAGGTTACATTTGCACCTGAGTCGCTATTAGGAGCTCAGTCCACAAGTCGAGTGCAACAATACTCGAGTTTATAGCACGTTATGTAAATAATATACTTGCCGTACAAGTCCTCATGCACCGATAAGTACAAAGAATTCGTAATTGACATGTGGGTGACGGGTTTAATAACTTTGTTAATGGTCTCATATGAGCTGGAATTTTTAAAACGTAATCAAACGACTAAAACACTCCTGTTTATTATATAAATTCGCTAAACGGGTTTTTTCGTACTGAATTTACTTATATGATAAAATGCTGTTCGGTTGGGCAACTCTTAGCAACATCAGGTACGTGATAACAAGCAAACTTGCTTTCACTACATCTACAATTACACTTTCTTTAAAACCAATTAATGACTAAAATTAAATTCGCAAAAGGACGTTAACTCATGTACTCCCAAGTCCCAACAGGAAAAGTGTAATAATTATGTTTTTTACTAATACATAGTTCAGTTCAATATTACGTATCTTATTAGCATATATCCTTAAAACATTGTTTTAGGTAGTATTTGTATGTTTAGTGCCGTGTTGTTCATCATTGGCATGTATTATTATAGACTCAAACCAGTCATTTTGGGGAATGGAAGGTGCATTCAGTCAGATGCTGTCATATCTGGATATGAAGTTCCAAAAGGGGTAAGCGAACAAAACAAACTTTCTTTCAATGCTTTAAGTAGATGTGCACGTCCTATTTTGCATGAGGAAATTCATATCTAAGCAAAGCCTTTTTAAACTGTCGACATGACAGCGAAGGGGAAAAGTGACAACATCACAATTTATAATTACAAATTCCTTTTCCTATTTTAGTCGCACATCGTTTTCCCGCATTACATCCTATCCAACGAAGAAAGATACTTTCCATCACCAAAGGACTACGTCCCTGAGCGATGGCTCCGAGACAGCGAAGTTCTTGAGGTGGCGGAAAAACCCAAAGGATCGATAGGTCAAGGTGGGGGGTCAGGATGCCCATACAGTCGGGCGATGGAGGTGCGTCGCAAGCAAAAGGAAGTAGGGATCCACCCATTTGCGTCGCTTCCTTTCGGCTTCGGCCGGCGAATGTGCATCGGGAAGAGATTTGCTGAAGCAGAATTACAACTTCTGCTGGCTAAGGTTAGTTTTTTTTTTAATTGTTATAATATACAAGTGCTTGACTGCGATCCCATCTGATGGTAAACAGTGATGCAATCGTTGATGGTGAGGCGCGCTAGTTTATTAAGAGCCTATTCAACTGTTGAATTAATTGATTTAATTGTAGGTACATAATTGTTTTCTTAAATGAGGGCAATAACGATTAATCATTATCTTTTTCAAATTGACGGAAAGGAAAATTGTGGGATAAAAAATCGAGGTCAGACGGCAATGTTTTTAAGCAACAGTTCGATTTGCAGAAAAACATGCTTATGTCAAAATGTGGTTGATTGATAGTCTAATCTACACTAATATTATAAAGAGGTAGTTTGTTTTTTTGTTTGTAGGAGGTAATCTGAAAGTACTGGTCCGATTCCTAAATTTTTCACCAATAGAAAGCTGCTTTATTCCTGACTGACATAAGGCTATATTTTATGTACGCGGGCGCAGCCGTGGGCAAAGGCAAGTCTTTTAAATGTTGATATTGTAAGGCTAGTTATTTGTTTCCAGATATTCCACAAATACGAGGTATCATGGCGCTACGGCGAGCTAAGCTACAGCGTGACGCCGACGTACGTGCCAAACGAACCGTTGCAGTTCGCTTTGCACAAGAGAAACGGTAACCAGACTAACCTGTAATCTTCTATGTTAAATACCTATTTAAAGCTCTTAGAGTTAACTGCCAAAGGTTTTTTAAGTTAAATTAAGCCGTTCGTACTTTGTACAGTTTTGTAACACAAATTAAACTTAGTTTTATCATAACACGCGTTAAATAAAGCCGGGTTTTTTAAAGTTGTTACTGTATCCACTAAATAATATTATCATAGGAATTTCAAGTAGAATAATAAACTACCAAACGTCAAATAACCATGCACACAGCTAACCAAGTTGGCGGGATGAATTTAACTCCTACCAAAAGGGTCACATAAGCAAAAAAAGATTGTAGAGTGATTTTCCACAAACTTTTAAAAGAAGAAAGATTTTCACACATTTGCCCTTGCATCATTGCTTACAGGGTAAATCTATGTGCCTAATATTCATCACAGATTCGTCAAATGTTTTTTCATGCTAATTTTTGTACTCACTATTTGGCGGAGTCGTTGAGCTGGTACTCATTGGAGCGGCCGAAGCACTCCTGCACGCCGGCGTCCGCCCAGAGCCTCTTCATCGCCGCCAGCAACTCCTCGCTGAACGGCTCCGTGTCCTCCATCCGTTGGATCACGTCAAACACCATCTTGCCATCGCTCTGAAACAGACATACACTATAAGTTCTCTGAATTATTGAGCAATTTTACCGAAGGAATTTTAGTAGATGTATGTCTTAAAGAACGGGTTTAAATATATATAAGATTTTTTTTAATTTCTTGTTTCAAGACAAGGTTTGCCATCAACATTAATTTTCTGTCAAGAAAGTTTTAGAATACTGATAAATGAGTATCCGTTTGTATCATTAACGACATTATCGACTATAGGTTGTAGTTTCGTCGGCTATAAACCTTTCCTAAAAAGGAAAGAAGGTCAAAACTCCACGACACAGCAAAGAAGAGGTTGGTAGTTGGCAGCGCAGCCAACACTTTCACCTCTGCCAACATCAATCATTCAGAGTTCTGTTTTGTATACCCGGAGCCAATGTACCACTGCAGTGAATGGTACGGACAAGGGGCAATGCCATCAGGTGCAAGCCACATTTGGGTGAATTAAAATGTCCAAAGTTGACACCTGGTTGACTGGCTTTTACCAGGGCATGAAGTATTCTCATTAGCTAGTGGTGATATGGGTAAAAGCTATTTCTTCCATTCTAATTTCTGACATAATTCAAGGTTCAAACATTTCAAAGTAATTAACGTAAATTCCTGACAGCTCAGCATTATAATAACACCCTTTTATTAACAGTAGAATTTTCGTACTTCTTTGTATTCAGTTTGATGGGTTAGTGCTGACGACTGACCTTATTATTGATTCGTATTAATAGGGTAGGTATAATTGAATTTAGTTACTACCTAATTTATGAAGAAAGCAATTACCTGATACCCGTATAAACCTAAATGGTGAGGCCTTGTATCCTAGACTCTAAATTTTACTTCCATAAATAAATTAAAGAAACATTTCATTTTTTTATCTCGTTTAAAAATGGAGACCAGGATGGTCGGAAAGGGTGTTTCATCGTTGTTCCGATGATGATGGAACTTTCAGAGTTACTTCAAAGCGGAATATAAGCTTACAGAACAATCGGAACAGTTACCAGAAATGAGAAAGCACCTTTAGAGTAACGTTTATAAATTTAAAGGTAGAAAGAAAAGAAAAAGAAAAGAAAGAAAGAAAAACAATTTATTTGGTACAGCATAAGGCATGAACACATCAATACACGTAGCTATACACGTTAGGAAGTACCTGATAGGATTGCCTGTACAGTTAGGTTTTTACAGGTAAACCGGAGCGTGTATGTTGCACAATTGTGCAGGTTTCCGCACAAGCTTACCTGACAGGTAAAACTGTGCAGGAAAACTTTAATTGGGTGGTCCAATTCCCAATATACCATTACAGTATTGACCCGCGTTAATCTGACACCTATCTAATCCAACATACCTACATAAAACAGTATAAAATTGATTGACTAAATAGTATTTTTTTTAAATTGTTAATGAGGTTATTAAAAAAAAACCATGTCCTAACTATTAATTGTGCTGTTTGTTTCACTATTGCCCATTTTCAGTAACCGTCCCTAAACTTTTTTTTTTATTTTTGGGCTGGGAAATCTTCAAATATCTCCCTCTCCCGCTCTGGGTGGAACGGTAAAAATTTCTAGGAATCAATGTTAGTTGTATGGACATACGAATGCCGAAAATATGGTCATAAATGCAGTGATGGTACTGATTAAGTTTTAATGACTTAATGGTCCATGCATAACTCATTAGTGCTGTGTTGACCTATTTAATTCATTTCACCGTCTTACTTGTAGAAACGAAAGGGTGTGAAGTGCCACAAACTAACATGAGAAGTTGGGAAGATTGACTTATGATCATTTCAGTAAAAGAAGAATCACCACTTTGCCGCAAAAAGCATTAAAACAATGTAAAACTGATCAGTGGATCTTCATTCAAGGCCTTAATTAGTCTTGTACAAATCCACCTCATCTCCCATCAATCATCCATCTCACCTCATTTCTTTATTTTATACATACATATTCTACATATTCTAACTTTTATTTCATGATCACTGTTACATGCTCCTATCATGCAGAACAACCATTGCCTAACTTTAAAAACCATAAACACAGCCATAAAGAACGATGAGTCATAACAATTCGTGTTGAAGAGCAATATCGTCTCAATTGGAGTTGAGTGACCCAGCATCTTCGACATACGCTAATCCGATTAGTAATCCATTTAGCAAACTCGTCTCGGAGAACCGTACGATTTCGTTACGCAACCCGCTAACTACCAACTGAAAGAAATTTCTGTCTAATGAGTAATGATCATCTCCCGAATTCTGACTTGTTTAGTCTTCATATAAAAGTTTCACGATTTAGTAAAGTTGACGAGCAAACTGTGATGCATCATAAATACTCATACTTTATGTAGAAGAGACAAGTCCAGTGTGTTCTAGGTATTATAAAAGTTTACAGTAGCGGCACTGCGGCATGAAATGCCATGCTATGAAATAAATAACTCGTACATCAGGCTTGTGCTTTTGCTGGTTGCAGAGGTTTCTGTGAAATATGCTCTAATTATGACGGGTGTTGCGGGTGGCGGGGCGCATGCGCGCTGCTGGCTGACGGGAAGTGCTGCTCGCCGCGCCATTCACAACCCCTCCTCGGAATAACCCGCCACCGCCGCCACCCTTGTTGCTTACACATTGCATATTCATTTAAATACATCCACGTCCATTAGCTCGTTACCTAGGCTGGCATTCAAGCATTGTTTATTTGTAAAGCACTAAGCTTTTAAATTGTGATGAACAAACCGAACTTATTTTTTTTCTTTTTGCACCGATTGTAAACTAGCTCTTACACACGGCGTTCAATTAGATTTTGACAAACAATTCAGGTTGATATTGAAACCATTAACTTATACGATCAACTTAGGAATTTCATAATATCGTTAATCAATTTATGTAAAGATCTAATGGTCGCAAAAAAATCTCCGAGAATTGAATAACCTACTCCATACTTAACCCATAAAAAGCATTACCTACCTACTTATTATTTAAAAATAATATCTTAACATCCACAATTTATAATTAACTTTTGCTAACGGCAAAGCCAGCGTGAATTTTTGAAAAGTATACCAAGAGAACACTCGCAATCTAAAAACATAAGTCTCATTGTGTGCTATTCCTTATATACTGTTCCTGTACCTTATGTACTATTCCTATATGTGCTGTGTGCTTTCTTATTTGACTGGCCTGTTGGTCTAGTGGTTAGTGAACCTGACTGCTATGCCGGAGGTCGGGTTCGATTCCCACCCAGGAAAAATGTTTGTGTGATGAGCACGATCATTTGTTCTGTGTCTGGGTGTTATTTATCTATAATATGTATGTATTTAGAAATATATAAGTATGTTTATCAGCTGTCTGGTACCCATAACACAAGCTCTGCTTAGCTTGGAACTAGACGGTGTTGTGTGATAGTTGTGGAATATTATTATATTATTATTATTATTCCAGGACATGGTTTACCTGTGTGACATGTTTCATCAAAATCCGTTGTCTTTTTTTTATTGTTGATAGTTTCGCGCTTGACCGCTATGTCACATCATTGAAAGCGACGATGCTGTGGACGATGGAGCGCGCTTACCTAGAAGTAACCTATTCACTCTTGATTTAAAGATTCCCGGGTTGTAGCCATCAGGAAACACAGACTCCGGCAGGGAAATGCATTCCTTAGCTGTACGCACAATGAATGTTATCGTTTAAGTTTGAATTAGTAACAAACATACATGAAACTTTGTTTTTAATTAGCGAGATACCTAATTAATCATGATTCGAAATACATTAGTGCCGTCTAGCGTCCTAAACCAAATAATTATGACAAAAAAAAAGCACCTGAAAGATATTGACCTATTCTATCACCGATAACAGTATTTTTTTGTGGATGAAAGTTACGATGAAAGTTACCCCATGTCCTGTTCTGTATACCTGGCAATCTATGCCTAAGCAAAATGTTATGATGGTCGGTTACGTGGTAAGATAGACGTGAAAAGTTATCAAACAAACTTATTTTCGAATTTATAATATTAGTAAGAGGATGAGAAAACGGTACTTATATCTATGTATAATACAAACAACTATAAAGTTTTTAAAAATGTAATTCAATCATGATTCGAAGACACACTTAGTGCGTTCTAAAGCAATTGTGCCCGTTGATATCGTTATACTTCGTTAATATTTCACCTTTAAAACGCAGGTCGGCTCTAAAGAAGCACAATAGACATGAACCATTGAACAGTCAAAACTAGGTTGATTTTGAGGTGATATGGTGAGTTCAGCGCCATCTAGTAAAACACGGTCTGGCCTTTCACCTTGATTGCTATTATTCGATAAATGATTCCATCTCAGCATTAGTATAATTCCCTGCCTTCCGTCACTGACAGGCAGCAACAACAGTCAGAACCAACTGACACCTTTACAGTTTTGTATATTATAACAACGGAAAGACTGAGGCACATAAAAAGGTTAAAATAAAGATCACAATACTGAACCCGTTCGCTACGTAACCATAGAACTTCGTCTAAACATAGAAAACAATGGCGAGACAACCCTCATGCGATTCATTGTGCGTGTACTTAGGTTTTGTTTCAACATGTTTGCGCCGGATAGGGCGGCACGTCACGTCCACTGTTTTCATGTCCGTCTCTGTGATAAAGAGATAGGTGCACGAGGTTACATGGCGGTGTCATGCGCACGCCAGCGACATAGCTGCGATGTGTACAATATGCAAAACTAATGGGGGGACGGTAGAGGGCATGTCTCATTAAGGGAACACAGGGAAGGGCATCGATCTCTGGACATCACGTGAACTGCGGAAAGTACGCCAAGCTGCGTGTTAAGAAGTACTAACGATTCCTACTTTAATCTAGTTTGTGTTATCACTACTTGAAAAGGAAATTACAGATTTTTTATTATTTGCAGTCTCATGGACTTTGAAGATCCGTTCACGATGTACCTATGTCAAACGCTACGTGCGTCACATCTCGTGACGAGAAAATTAATTACAGTTTTGAGAACAGCCTCTCGTTCGTTGTGTAACAGATGACGTTGAACAGAACATAACATGAACGACTCTTCAACAGGTCGGAACGGAACTGAGATACCTTATCTCTATGACATTCCGTACAGGTACTCTGATAACACTGGCCAATGTATCCCTTTCAGAGTTTAATACACGTATGGTGGTTGTTCGCTGGTTGCTAATAGAATCGCGCATTATCGCAAATACGACATTGCTACCGTATTTGGTTTACTGTAATTTATTCAGATTGCAATATCTAGTTAACGTTAGCACAATAACCAAGTTTAAAAATTCTCTTAATTGATTAATGCTTTTTTTGTAAATTGAGACTAAACACGCTGCAACGTCTTGTATTATGGCCTACAATGCTGCAATGACGAAACCAATTTAATCTCAAAGATAACCTTGTTGAATGTCTTTTTGTACTTACAAGTCAATAAGATTGGAAAGAATTGTTTAATAAAAGAGAAAGATTTACAATAATGGTAATATTTGTTTTGGAGCAATATTCATAGCAAACAAATAATGCAATAAGCTGTTGTGCGGAGTGCAGTCGGGCTCGGACGGCCGGAACATGCAGCGAGCCACTCTCATGAATAACGAATACCCAATATTGATCTCCATAGAGAGAACATTTCACGGAATCGAACCAGTCTCGGGAAAATGCAGATGCAAATTAAGTTTATTCATGGAAACCTTTCACCTGTAAATATGTAGACCAATAGTTCCAATAGCTAAGAACAGAGAAGAGTGAAAGAATGGAAGGCCGTTGCTTTGCAGTGGGCTAAAACAGAGTGGGCTAATTTTAAAATTTACAATTCTCACTGCATTAGACCAAGAATTAAAATAATTGCAGTAGAACCAAGTCTTAGGCTTGCTACAATCACGGCCGTAAGACCCCTTTTTGAATAGTGGCTACAGAGCTGCCACGACATCCTCACCTCCGCCTGACACAAGTGCTCACCGGACATGGCCAGTTCGGGAGGTTCCTATTTCGAGGACAAAGCAATATGTATACTTTTTGGGTATTAATTATGAGGTGGAGGTTCCTTAGCTGGCATGAGGTTCGACTCTTTTTCCAAAGGGGAAGCCGATCCAAAACTTAGCAAAAGTCTGACACGCCCTCTGGCTCCGTTCTAGAGCGGGAGAAGTCCATATGGACTACCACCAGGTGGACCGGTGGCCTAGTGAAGGTCACCAGAATCTGATGGATGCGAGACGCACAGGAAAAATCGTCGTGACGACGCTAGGTGAAGCCTTTGTTCAACAGTCTGACAACTTTCGATTAAAATCATGATATTGATATTGATCATCATCTTCCTGCTCCTGTTTGCAACGTCGTCGTTCGTCAATTATGGCGCAACATGCTTTCTTTTTTTGTCAACCGTCAACATATCCTTCGATATGGACTGTGTACTATGTATCATAATAATATACCTTAGTTACACATAAATGTCTGCCACAACGGTTACTATGCTATAAGTAGCATTCTATTCCAGCCTCTCCCACAAACTGCTTCGTAATCAGCATTAGCGGCTAACGGAAGCCTCAGAGCACTTATTCCCGATGTAGATTTGAATGCAATCGACATTATTTTTACTGACGATCGTCCATTATTTATAGAATACAGCCGACACGTAATCGACGCAGTTTATCGTTTACGCAACGAATACTCGCTTTGATTTTCGATTTTTAGTAAACTAATGAACACTACACGATTGATATCTTCGAATAAATATTTCAATTTGATCAGTGTATTTAACACTGCGATCATATTGAATGTTTTTGTGGTAGATATTTATTTATGTTCCACGACCCGGTAAAGTCTTGCCACAATTTACGTTATAATACCATCACAGCCGAAAGATGTTGACTCAAAACATTTTAATTTTAAGGCCAACGATTTAAGGGCTCTTTAATGTTGAGATAGAAAGAAATTTCGAGAACCTCTACTACGTTCAGAAATTTAGCACATTAGTTGAAAATATTTAGTTTTCCTTTGATTTTTAAACGAGTAAGCTTCATTTTCAAAATTATTCGGATGCATTAGACGTGTCCCATTTCAATTGTAAACTCTGGAAGGATTCTCTTCACTTCTAATGTCGGAAAATGAGTATAGAGCCTTACCTCTCGGTCCTTATTGCCGTAGGTGATGCCCAGGTTGGGCATAGCTCGCAAGATGGCGACGAGCGACTGAATCGTGTTGCTGTACACCACCGGTCGGTATTGTTTGAAGTCTTCATTTGTAAAGCCACTTTCGTGGATAATTCTGTTGGAGAAAAAGCATATTTTAATAAACTTGCTCACATAAAATATATAAAAATGATAATTTATTTTTTCTGCTATCTTCCATCATAGTGGTCCACTGCATGATTTCATTTTCAGCTAGGTATATGCCTCTCTCTGCTTGTGGCAATCCCTATGCTCCTATGGTAGTTTCTACTCACTAATTCACTGCTAAAATGCAGTTCATCTGATCTTTCTGGCATATTTTGTTTTTACTTAAAAGTAGGAAGTGCAATATTCAAAAGATGTAAGTAGATAGATAAATACTTAATCTTAAAATGAAGATGGAAGCAACTAGGTGCAATTATTACAATTTTTATGACACAGAACAAATAATAATTGGTCAAATTGAGAGAACGAGTTAATAAAAGGCGTAAATTTGTGTTACTCATTGATTGCCTGGTGATTCATAGGTCCAATAGTGCGGTATTTTAACGAGATTGTTAAGTTCCAACTTCGACCAATATGATTTCATAACGTAGGTACTCATTAATGTTATGGTATATAGAATAAGGTATAAATTAGTAATAAAAATGCAGTTTCCACAATGTAATTCAAGTTAAAGTAGTTCTACCATATTTCAACCTACTTTATTTCTCTCATAATTAAAGTTAAGATCCAACTGAAACTGTGTACAATAGAGTTGTTAAGTGTCTTACTTATTCATCTTTACTTGTATCTAATCTATTGCCAAATTGGTAATGACATCAAAGGAACAGGTCGACATTTAAGCACTTCCTTTCAATCATACTTATACGAGGTTTCTGCGGCCAGACTTACTGCAGATGCAGATTGTAGAGGAGCTTCTAATAGTAATTTCTAGCAGTAAATGCCATCTATATGGCCTTTGCTTTTTACTTATTAGAAGTTGGTATAAAATATTACTGTGACGGCCGATATACCTCATATTATATTACGTATGTGGCACACAGAATATTAAACAAACATTTTCGTATTCCCATTTTATTTGACTCCAATCGTTACATTAATTTCATATTTATGTACGATGCATTCCTATTGTCCAGATCTGTCTGTATAAATTATTTAGTCGATCAGACATTCAAATTGCATGTACATAAATAAGTTATGTAGGTAAGGACGCTAGGTTCGGTTCAATGACAAATAGAATATAGCCAATTCGGAGAGCGAGATAAATGTGCTACTGAATATGGATTTCAGGAAACTGGCCTTTTTTGTTGTTTCAATTTTTGGTTTGTTAACAGTCATTTTATTTTCCGAAGTTTGGTCAGATTTTTGTGTCATTAAATGACTTTATTATAATAAAAGCAGGAGATAAAACATATATGATCTTTAGAAGTTATGAAAGCAATAACCTAACCTGCAGACTGGTTTCTACAAAATGTTAAGTAAATATTTAAGTATTTTACAGATTCGAACAATGGAAGTGGTGCGTGAGGATGATGCACTCTGTCCAATGAAAACAACCGTGTCATGTACCCGGCGCGCTCATTCTTCAGGATTCGTGGAATTCTAACTCCGTTCTACCAGATTTCAACCTACTTTATTTCTCTCATAATTCTATAATATAAACCAACTGTTTGAAAAGAATCGCAGTAGAAGTCATAGAGCTCCATACATCCCCTTAGTATTGACAGAGAAAAGAGATTCATTCATTAAGTTTGCGAATCAAATGTGTTAAGACATCAAAAATGGCCATATTTTTTTTTAATACTTTACATCGAGTATCGATAAAATAATTTGATTCGAAGCGTCTGGCGTACCATAAGATCTGTAGCATCCGGGACGCGGATGACGTCATCGACAGCATGGTGCAAACACCCACAAAACATTGATCTCAATAACATTAGCGAAGGTAAGTATTGTAGAGAAATATCGATGCTTCTAGTCATTCTGACTTGGCCATGTTCTATTGACAACCTATCGAGATTTGTTGACATTACGAAAAATAAACACCTTGATTAGATAACGACCAAACTACGTCCGTACGTACTATTGTCAAAGACAATACAATTCAGGGTTTTTTCTCATTTTGAAAGTTTAAGAGCGACGTACAAATACTTTGGAGACGTTATGAATGAGTCATAATAATTATATGAATCACAAACCTGTTTGACACAGGTTAGGCATGTGTAATTTTCACTGACCATCATCAACTATTTGGCAGGGCTATTGGCTTCGTCAGTGTCGTTTAGTGACGTCACAGATACAAATTATTTTATCGTATACGTTGGCGACAGCTCGTAGCGTGACGTAAGATAAATATCTTTTAATTTTAATGATACGAGTAAATGTATCGTACAAATGCTAAACAACGGAACATAATATCTACGTAGTCGTTACTTAGATATTTAGAATGTGACGTAGGTGTATGTTCTCAAAATTATGACTATTCTGCGATAACAAGGCAGTGGTGATAGTCGACATTTATCAGTGTAAATCATTTAAACAAATAGAACTTCAGCATGGTTTCTGTACGAACGGATGCACAAGGTTTGTAGTAAGGTAGAATATTACGAAATTCAAATAAATACATATTACTTAATAATACAACACTGTAATTCCCTACATTGCAAAATTTTCATACAGATAGTAATCTATTATCTTCAAAATGTAAAACGCTTGTTGACAAGTCGTAGATAGGGAGATAGCAGGCAATCGACCGATGTATTTTATCTCTAAACAATAATATTGATTAAGATAGATACGAATGAATATAATTGATAACACTGTACGACCAACCACACTGCGGCGAAACCAAAAACGGACGGACTGCGATGTTGCGATGCAAATATAAACTTTAGCTACTGTTGGTTTCCAAAAGAAACGCTTTCCGCGTATTCTAACTGGCTTCATCCCCCCAAGCACTAACAGTGGTCAGTGGGTATTGCTAATTGAATAAACGGAAATAATGATCTATATGATTGTCAGTGACAGTTATTACGACCAAATTTGTAGATTCTTTGACAAAAAGAACGTTTAGACTCACACTTTTCGCATTAACCTCTACCTTGTTGTAAAAGATAACTCGATATGTCAGGTTTGAAACTTGGGTAAAAGATCCTGAGTGCATAAGAAAGAATTGTGCGAATAATCAACTCAGGTCTCAATAGATTTTGTTAGAAACACCAACTGTGATCTGTATACGAAGTAGTAGAAGTTGGGGTCCCAAACTGAATTGGGCTGGCAACGACGGCGGCGGGAGATGAGATGGGTCAAGAACGCCACAGTCCAGTTGAGGAGGGACATCGCTTTTGAAGATGATCAAAAACTGTGATCGGTTTGTATGTTTGTTGGACTGACAGGTTCGGAATTATTTATATAAAAACTCAAACTTACTAACTACTTTCTTGTAAGGAGAAAGGGGAGATCTTTGATTAGCAGTGTATCCACAATAAACGAATGACAGTAAAAACGAATTAATGAATTGTTTTTTGAAGAGCCAAGTAATTCGGAATATTCAGCCAGGCAGAGGTTCTATTCCCCTTTGGAATGGAGGATTTAATAAAAAATTACTTGGTTATTATGGATGAAATGGCGACAGGTCACTGGAATCACTAGCGACCAACGGATGAAATGAGATTGAATTTAGCGAAGAGAATAATAGTGAGAAATCCTCTCTCCTAATTTTTGCTGTGCCCGACAGGGTCCATAATGGTCTGGTAAATTAAAAAATGTCTTTAATACCATCTATGTACACATATGGATTACAATAAAATATTGAGTATAACGGAAGTAAAAGAGGCGCCAGTGGCTGAAAAATTGAAAGAGAATCGTTTGGCCAACCCAAACGATTCCCTTTCCTCTACCTTATGGTCATGTGAAGAGAAAGAATGATAAGCATGCTACTCAAAAGGTGCCATTAGAACCTCTGCTGCAGGCTGCGGATGCAGGCAGCACATGCGGCGGCAGCACGTAGTAGTAAGTATAAGATATTTTTTACTACAACATAGAAAACCAGTCGTGCAGCTGCAGCCGGCTTCGTGCTGCCGCAGTATGTGCTGCCTGCATCCGCAGCCTACAGCCGAAGTTCGAATGGCACCTTTAGTGTATGGATGGACGGAAATGGGCAACCAAAAAAAGATCAATGGAATTGTGAAAGAAGTAATACGAAAGGATAGAATGGAAGAACAAAACGCGTGTTGCGCCGACTTCCAAGTAAAATAGGACAAGGGCAGGAAGATGATGATACTTGGTTATTATCTTTTCTATTCAACGCATAATAATAAAGTTTAAGTTTATTTGCCAGAATAGTTACAGAAATGTAAACAAATAGATGTAACTAGTGGGTAGACTTATTCTAGGCATTACAGTGTGTTGTAAAAATTTATGTACATAATTATAGTAACCCTGCCTCTTAAACTAGGCTATCCTGTATTTTAAGAGACAGTGTCTAGCTTATTAATTCACCATTTTTATACAACAGTGGACAGTGTCGATCTACCGTTCACACTTGACAGCAATAATAGTTGTGCGTGTACGAGTAAAATGTGGAGGGGATGTGTAGTGGTGTGATGTGGTATGTGCTTGTTGTGAGTTTGTGTGTGTGAATGTAGGGGTGAGTGTGTGTGGATGTATGTGTAAATATGTTAGTAAGTGTGGGTTTTTTCAGTTAGGCGATGTAAGTGAGTAAAGACTCCGTGCATGTGTAGTCTTTCTGTAGTAGCCACTCTGTTACTGTTTCTTTTAATGTGTGTGAATTTAAATCTATAATTTTTAGATGTTTGTGAACTTTTTTGTAAATGTGCCCACTTAGGGTATAAAACTGGCGTTTAGCGAAAGAAGTTTTGTGCTGAGTACCCGGGATGACACATGTTCGCTTGTTTGGGTCGGATTTAGGAAGACTGGTGTGTTTTCTAAGAATCGATTTAAGCACGAAGAGTTGACGAACTGAAAGGACTTTGCAGTCCGAGTAGAGTTCAGTAGTTGGGTATCTATAGGGCTTTTTCGTCATGACTTTTAGAATCGCTCTCTGTGCTCTCTCAACTCTCAGAAGGATAGTCTTTGCTGCACCACCCCAAACAGCGATACAATATCCAATGACCGATTGACACAGAGCGTAGTACACGATTTTCATAGTATCAGCATTTGCAGACTGTCTGACAGATTTAAAAATGTGTATCAGGCGCAATGTTCTGGTAGTGAGGGCATCAATTTGTTTGTCCCATCGCAAACCGTCGAATGTAGAAGATTTTATATACATAGTTCACTGCTATGCCGCCTATTGGAAGGATGCAAAGAACCATTTCCTTTACCAACTAGGAAAAGGTTAGGTAGTGCGCCAGGCCGCCTCGAGAAGCTTACGTTAATTTATTAGATACGTGACTGCCTGTAAGTACAGGGAACATCTCTGTAGCATTGTCATATTATGGAGTCTCTCCGATACTTAATAAGAAACTAATTCACTCTCTCGCTTAAATATTATTAACGAAACAAATAACTGGTATACTTACTTCATTTGTTTGACTATAGTACTTTTGCCGGATTCACCAGCACCTGAAAACAAAAATACAAATGTAATACTATTCATGCATCACTACGTAACACGTGTTGCGATTGTTTTAACATTATTTGATCATTATACATCACAATTAATTGGATTGGACAAGTGGAATTAGGCGACCGACATTACATAAAAGCTGCGTTTCTTCAAAGTGAACATTTCGCAAAACCACGTAATAAAACACGCGATGATATAAAAACATTTAATTACCGCCTAAATGTAAACTGTTTCAGTCCACATTATGCACGTCTCGTTGAGTGAAAATAGCATGGAAAAATAAACGTTTTCTGTGAACTGGACGCAGACGTACGAAGGGTCTACCATGCTGATCGATAAACTTCAGTGTTTGCAGCTAGTATACTTCGGGTTTTCCACTCAATTCCTAGAACAATCGATAACCTACGTGTACACTACACAGCGAGCCTATGCTATGAACCTTGTTTAATTGATTGTACCTAATTAAAACATTATCTGCTAACGCAGTACAACGATCATGACTTGGAGACAAAATGCATTAACCGTAGATTGTTGAAGAAAGGCAATAATTGTCTCTCAAATATATCTAGCTTCAAGTAGATACTCTAATCAAACGAAACCTATAAAACAGTTATGTAAGCGTAATTATTACAGACAATATTTATTTACTGTTATCCTTCGTACGTAGATATTAATTGGGTAATAAAGTGACGAAATTACGTGGGTGTAGTAAAACGAACCCTGTCAAATACAGGTTCTTAGTATCATGACCCCTGTTGGCTCTAATTGGCTCGCAGGCGCGAATGGCCGATCTCTGACCCCCGATATCACTACACAAGTGCACTCCTGATTTCTACATTGCGACTTGAACAACCATTCATACCTTTGATTGTAAAGTCCAGGCTTAAATACGTATATAAAAAAACGTAATAAGTTACGTTAAAGGACATGAAGCCTACAAAACAATGTAATCATATGTCAAAAAAAATATAGATGTATCATCACATACTTTATATTCAAAGTGGAAGAACTTTCACAATAAAGTGGATGGTAATCGCGTGCAAAGAAAGTATTCCCACGAACATCCAATATAATAACTTTTAAAACAGTGAATGTCATGTTGGATTATTTAGTTACTAGTTAATGCTTAAGAATTTGAACAGTTTACAAGTTACCTATCTCACGCAGATCAGGCGATCGGAGCAAGGAATAAACCACACATTACTTCCCTATCATGTCTCAAATTCTAATAGTGTTGCCTGCGAGGAATGATGTCGTAAGCCGTGATTTTTATTGTCTTTAGTTATAATATCGTTAACACAGAGCACTTTTTCGCGAGAACGTGACAGAATATTTTATCGCGGCGTAAACCTCGATAAAAACATAATGTATCGAATCGAACTTCTGTATCGGCGGGGTGACAGGATGAGTAGACATCGCCTCTATGCCTTTTTGCGCTATCATCACGATAACATCGTCGCGTGCTCGAATGCCGCTTAGTTGATAAAATACCTGTCTGTAATGTCCGTTCGATCGCCTCTTCAATGTTAACCTGACAACATTTGCCTAATCACGACTAACTTATGTTCAAGAAGTTGTACCTACGTATAACTTAATTTTAAAATCTTAGAGCCTATCTTATCCAAATCACACAATATTTGAAGGATTAAAGTACGTTTATCTTTTTAATAACTTCGATATTGATCGATTAGTGCTAATAATAGATTATAATTAAAGGCGTCTGCCCACTACACCGTACTTATACCTTGAACATGCTAGGAGGGTTCCAGGTTTCAATTTTGTATTGAAAAGCCCACTGCCCACTTAACCATAGACCAACACCGTACACGCATATCACGAAGCAAGCAATAATTACTATACACATATTTTACTGGTGTCAAACGCTACGAAATGATGAGCATACGCGAATTATACAAAAGCGAAATACCATTCACTGATTAATCACAAATCTCAGAAACTATAACACCCAAAAACATAAAAAAAATGGCAGATAGTTTCCTTATAGGGTGTAGACATCCGCTAAGAACGGATTACACGAAACTTTACCCCCAACGGAGTAAAACAGGATTTGAAAGTTTGTATGGAGAAACCGATTTCCACGCGGGTGAAGCATTCGCGAATGATAATCGTTTTAAATCCATTAACACGTCGATCCACAACTACCCAACTTGTTCATACAAAAGTAGACTCTAAACATCGGAATTAAGGCCTATAGTGGCGTGGATGTGAGAGGACACCGGTGTCCTCTGAGCTAGGACAGATTAATACGCTTTGCCACTTGTCTCACCACTGTAATACTCTCAGATCAATTCAATTCTATTATGCAAAATTGTATAGTAAGTTATCGTATC
Source organism: Leucania comma (assembly GCA_958295575.1). Lineage (NCBI taxonomy): Eukaryota > Metazoa > Arthropoda > Insecta > Lepidoptera > Noctuidae > Leucania > Leucania comma. The sequence goes on along the minus strand of OY282480.1, from coordinate 8,986,175 downwards.
GGACATAATATTTAGCCCATCTTCCTGACGCGAAGAAGCTCAAGTGAACTATTACAACCAGGACAATGGGTCCCGTATTATGACACGCGGATGCTACGATCACTAAAACCAATTACGCTGTTGATGTGTTCTAGGGGGCATAGTAGACTGTATAAGCCTTTCCTAGCTCGGTGACGCTATGATACAGTGTAGTGGGCAGAGTTCTTAATTTTCTTCCGAGTTCACATAACAATCATATTAGAATTGTTGCGATAAATCACCAAAAATCTATACGATCTTTACGCATGGCGTAAAATTGTTACATTTAGAATTATTTCGGTGGAAAAGTTAGGATAGCTTGGACAGGGCAATAAGTAGCATTAAACGACGCTACGCACGTAACAAATGGTATTCGGTATACATGCCTAATAGGCCTAATGGTGTTATTTTAAACATTTTTTGCAATTTAACTTCAAGAAGAAACAAAGCCTTCTTCAAGGCATTTTACATTTTTTAATGAGTTTGTTGTTCACAGGAGTTGATTTGGAAAAATCAACTATTTAGTAGTTTCAGAGCAGATTCAACTGTGTGAAAATGGTGAGACACAATAGAAAGACAATAGGTGTGCGGACGCCGGCGTCCTCTTGGGGAATAATGAATTAATGAATGACCTATAAATTTATATGTTGAAGTGGATCCCAATTATGTATAATTCAAACATGACCCCTTACTTTCCCCTTTTAATTGAACCTGTTTACAAGTCTGAGCTAAGAGACCATAATAACCATGAATTTTTTCGACGTGAGACATGTGAGGAGTGGCTCATTAAAGCAAATTCGCCATTCATGGTCAGATATGCACGCACGGGCAGCCGCCGCGGCGTGCCGTGATACCTCAATTAATTTCTAGCACAAGATACCTAGTTGACACACTTGACACATGTGATTGCTCAGCTCATGTTCATTACATGATTGCTAAACATTTTTTGTTTTGGTTTCATTTTCCTTGAAATATCTCCACCAGAAAAGTTAAATGGAAAAATCTAATTTCATCCTTCTTCAACATCAGGCATAGAATGTCAATGGCATTGAAAATATGAAAGATGTTATTATATTTGCTTTTCACAGATGGCTTTTACCTTATTAAAGCATATAAAAGCAAGCAAGCATAAAATCTTAAAAAGCAAACAGAATGTAAAGACGTCCCTCTGATAATTGTGTACCTTCAAATTGTTATCTATATTATAAAAGAAAGTCATAGTTAAACTATTTATAACTCAAGATCGGCTGAATCGATTTGGCTGAAAATTGGTGGGAAGGTAGCTTAGCACCAGGAGAAGGATTAGGAATTTTTATCCCGTTAAGTAAAAAAAAAAACTAAATCCTGCTCATTTATTGGTAGAGTAGGGTAGAATAGGGAGTAGAGTTGTCAGTTGACGGGAGCGAAGCCGCGGGCAAAAGCTAGTTTGTAATAAATCTTGGGGTAATGTAAAATCTCTTTAAATTATTAACTTTTGATAAGTTTACAATTTAATGTGATATTTCATAAATAATGTTTGCAAGTTTACAGTGACAAATGCACCATGAAGTGAGTAGAATGAGTTGTCACAATGTTATACCATAGTAGTAAAATAACATCATAAAAATCAACCAAGAGTTGTCAAACTGCCAGGACTTAGGAAACTTTAAAATGGGAGTGGTATTATGAATTTTATACACACACCACACACACATGATATTTTGAGAGAGTGCAACTTGTGATCAAGTAAAAAAAGAAATTAGAATTATGTCATATCACCCAAATATGTACCTACTAGCTTCTGCCAGTGGCTTTGTCCGCATAGATGTTGGTTATTGTGGACACAAGTCAAAGATAAATAAAAAGTAGCCTTGTGTATGCATCTTTGGAGTTCAAGCTTCCTTTGTACAGTGAAAACAAAACGGACAGACAGCGAGACAGAATAACTTTCATATTTATAATATTAAAGTATGGATTGTAATTGTATAAATGGCAAATTAAGGGAATTAATAATAATCTATTATAATGTTATAAGAAACAGAAATCGTTTATAGAACTACCTACTTCATTGTAGACATTAGAAAAACACAATGGTTCATTTTACACCCAGAATGAGTCATCATTCTGGGTGTAAAATGACTAAGTAATTGGTATGAATGTTGTCCATAATTCTGTAGTGTAGGTAAAGGCTGGATAAAACTAATGCCAATTGAAACAATCCCACAAGTTGATTAAACAGAGTGATGTCAAGTCACATGTTTCTCATACATGTAGGTGTGTATGGCCAATAGCATAACATAGCATGGCATAATCAGCCTTTTCATGTTCCCAGTGCTAGCAGTGGGAAACATATAAAGAGAGAATAGGCTGTAATCCACCATGCATGCCCAGCGCAGGTTGGTGAATGTCGTGTCTTCAAACATCACTATAATAAAACCCATAATTAAAAGCTATGTAAGAACTTCTGTTATAAAAAAAAAAATAACAATCATTTAAATAGATTCACTAAGCCTTGAGTGAAAATAGAGGAGCTTGCCATCTGTAAGTCTGACACATCACAAATAGCACTGCTTGTGTCAATGCACTCACAGCATTTTCAGTGTCAAGATCAAGGCAAGCAGCTTTTGTAAGACATTTCCTACAAGTTTAACTAAAATTTTACTGCATTTCCAACCTCCATTTTGAATTATGGTTGGTTCAATGTTGGCGAAAGTGTTTTGAACAGACTTATGACTCAAATAAACATTTATTAATATAAATAGTAAAAAAAAGTTGACTGGCTGCAAATGTCAATAGGTTTTTAACATTTCCCGAAGTAAGTAGCCACTGTGATTATCCTAAAACACATCTTGTATAAATTATTGTTACAAGAATGAAAATATTTTACATATAAATTACAAGCATTTGCCAGCAGCTTCACTCTGTTTAAGTGGATGCCTTATTCCAGGATATGAGTTAAGTTTTATCCAAATCTGCTCAGCTTTTTGAGGGTGAAAGACAAACAAATGTAAATATACATTATACAAACTTTTGCCTTTATAAAATTAGTGTGACTAATTACCCACATTATAAAATAATATCAATTGAATTGAGTTTCCTCTAGTGATTGTATTTAAATGTAAATAGGTATTGTGCCATTTGCCGTTGGACATGAATGACATTGTTCAGCTGAAATATTGGCAAGCGTTCAAAACACTGCCAACAGGTACTGTTTACAGTGATTAAAATTCTTTAAATACTAGTTGATTGTTTACTGACAACATTACATGTGGTTTTGTAATAACTAAAACCACTGATAAGTTTCTTAAGGGAATCACCTCTTGGTTCATATAGAATAGAAATAAATAAGCTTTATATTGACTTATGTGGGTAAGTGTCGGCTATACATTTAGTTTCCATTGTGAAGTTGATTTTCTTTAGTGTTTTATCAGTCTGAAAATGTTATCTCATCAAGGTCATCTATGTAAATGGCATGAAAACTACAATCTGACACAATGGAGTAGCCTCCTTGGCAACTAAGTCACAGCTGATAAGAATCTTCAGTTATTGTACTAGATGACTGTTACATGTTTCTCATGAAATATTGACATTATTAATGAGTGAGTGTGATAAGTATTGAGATTTATTATCCAGTGAAGCAGAGATGGTCTTTTAATCAACATGTACTGGCCTTATTTTATACTACAGTCTTTTCTGTCCACAATTTAATAAGAGGAATAAATCATTTCACCCAATCATAATAATGATTTCCTACTCTAGAATTATGTTTTTAAAGTATTGTCAAGGCAAATACTAATTTTACATTTATCTTTCTGGGTTTAGCTGGACAAATATTATCAACCTTATTAGTTTGGTAAGACAAATAGTGGTGTGTTAAAATATATCGCGTGGTACCTATGTTTCGAAATACGATAAGGAAAACCCCTCCTAAATAGAGGTTCACGACATTGGAACAGAAATCAACCATGATTAGCATAGAAATGACTACACAATGAGTTCATACACATTTTTCCTAAATGTGAAACAAATAGGAACTTTCATTTGCGCACGGAACTACTGTACATACCGGCATAATGATTAGTTCCAAGTGAAAGCAACGAACCATTTCTACTCCTCTATTAAAATTTGCAAGACGCGAATAGGATGCCTGAAGAGCATTTGGACGCTAATCGCAAGAGCATCATGAAAATCGGGATCGCCCAACAGGACGCCCAAAATTTTTGCAACAACCCCGAAACATGGGTGCGGCCACGAATCGCGGCCAAATAATAGAGCTAAAATGTACCTAATAAGAGCAATTTGATATCTTTGGAAGCCTGGATTCCGTCCTCTTTCAGGTTCCTCTCGATCTGTCGGCTGCGAGCTGCAGCCGCGCGCTCCTCGGCCGACTGGGCGCACCCCATGTCGGCAGCTGTCCCTGTTCCTTGGCCGCCGGCCGCCCCGACCCCTGAGCCGGGCGCGCTCTCACCGCTCCCTCTGCATGCGCTCCACACGCGTCCTGCCGCTCCGGCGAGACCGGAGCCACCCTACACAACGTTAGCACCCAACACACAGTAACCTAACAGTTCACACTTATCACTGTTCATACGACTTCGAAACACACTATCTTTGGATAAACGATCGCGACTCGATATTTTGCAGGGAATTTTACTGCACCGAACACTAAAAACACGCAACGACAATGCAAACTTTAATTGATTTTACAAATCCGTTTAAATACGAGATAATGGCGGCCGGATGACAAGCACCAACTCCGCTCCGTGACAGCGACCGCGCCCCGCTCGACTGACGTTCGGGTGCGTTCGGAAATCTTCGTTCGGACTCGCTCACACATGCGTGAAAGCACATTCACACACGAAAGAGAACACGACCAATGCGCTAAAATCAAAGATTGGTCAAAGACAATTTCTACTTTTTTTAGTTTAATAATCTAATGGCGCATATTTTAAATAAAGGTCGTTGCAGCATTATATTTTATTTGCTTGAGTGGTCTAATCAATAATACTAAAATCTTCCTAGTTACATTGAACATAATGTGACACAATGTAATAAATATCAAAGATTAAAAAACACTAGACTTTTACCAGTAATGTGTCCTAATATTTCTAGTAGTAAAATTGAAAAGTATCAGAAATATTATGATAACAAAAAGTTCTGGTTCTTGAACAATAAATTCGTATAATATAATATTATTTCGTAGTAAATAATATACATTCGTATGTAAAATTATTCTTTCTAAAATAATTTGGTCTAGTCGCCTCATATAGGTAAAGTATGAGTTTTCAGCTGCATCAAATGGAGACTTGGAAAAAAAGAGGCTACGTGATTGATTAATTGGATACTTCTTCTTGTGTGCTTATTTTTGTACTAAACGTTTTTCGAAAACCCGCTCCTATTCCACTGCGTTTAGGCACGCAATGGACTGTTTTCCACACTAGTGCGGAAAAATGCGCGTGCTCGCATCCACCACAGTTTTATTGTAATAATATTATTCATCATATCAGGCTGGGCGCACGCCGACCCCTACGAGGCGCGGGTCAACCCCCACGAGTCGTAAGTGTATTGAAAAACGACGTTTGACACACGTGCATATTTGCCACTGCAGCCCTCGGCACCATAGCACACCCGCCTACAGGTCGTACGAAATCTGCCTCGGTCGCAACTTTCTACATTTGTATCAAAATGTACTATTTCCGGAAACAACATCAAAATCTTTTTTTCTGATACGGTTTAGATATAAACAGTGCTTGACTGCGATCCCACCTGATGGTAAACAATGATGCAAATTGTTATAAAATGAAGAAGCAATTAGCATTTTAAATATTTGAATGAGGAAAAATGGGCGTAAGGTGGGAACATTTTGCTCTTTTATGTGCGTAGCCTAATAATGATGACGTCATATTGTGGTTTGTGCATTATTTTTCTGTTACCTATAAAATAACAGTTTATCCTTTCTAACTGAAGGGTTTTTGATTTACTTAGGCAGGTTTGAAAATTATTTTTATTTGCGATTTTGTATGAAGTTACTTTTTGATACTTACCAATTTAAAAAAAAAAACTATTTACAGGAAAATACAACCGATTTTATTAAAAAAAAATCAACAATAAAAGTGCAAAATAACTTTACATTACGGAATTTGATATTTGAGTAATATAAAACATCAACTTCCATAATGTTAAAGAATTCCCTCTATTTGTCCAAGATTCTATCATTAGACATCAGGTCCGATCTAATTGCTAGTCCAAGGTAGTTATTACATCCCAGGTGGTATACCATCTTTCAAACCAAAAGAATTTTCCAAACCTGTCCAGCAGGGCTGTGAAGTGCTCAAGTGAAGATCACTTGCACATCGTATAACTGTCAAACAGCTAATTTCGTATTGCCTATCTTTAGTGGCCAACCGATATGACGTCATTATCCACCGGTGCCTTTGATATCCACTGTAACACGTTTTGACATATGTTATTGTATCTATACTTTTAAAATTGTGATTGTGAGCTTTAAGCTGAAGATGCGATATTTACCTTAGCTATATAATAGTCGATAAAAACTAGAGCCGGGACAATAAGCACCGTTAATTTTTGTTAGCCACCACTTATCCACTGCAGTTTGTTAGCCACTTAATGTCATACGTAATAACAAAGTTATGAAATTGTTAGTTGACAACAAAGTTTAGTGTACATCAAATGCCAGTTGTCAACTGTTTTGAAAAAGTTAGCCAATAGCCCTGCAGGTGTACGAGTAATCGGGGAGCATACATTAAAATTAAAATAAAAAGATTCCGACGAACTCTCAAGCCCCAAGCGGACACCGGTGTCCGTACACCTATTCTCTTTCTATAATTGTCTCTAATTACGGTATTCAAAAGGGAACCTTCTTTTTGACGGCATTTATAAAAGAAACACCAGTATTTTCCAGTTTATATAAATAATAAACAAGTCCCATACGAAAATACAGCCAAATATTTGGGTATGACTCTTGACGCTAAGTTACGCTGGAAAGCCCACGTCAAGAAGAAAAGAGATGAACTCGACTTACGATTCAAAAGAATGTATTGGCTGCTTGGGAGAAATTCCACGTTGTCTGTACAAAACAAATTGTTATTATACAAACAAGTCCTGATGCCAGTTTGGACTTATGGTATTCAGCTGTGGGGCTGCACCAAACAGACAAATATAAATATCATACAACGATTTCAGAACAAGGTACTAAGGGAAATTGTAAATGCACCTTGGTACATACGAAATGATGACCTCCATCGGGACCTAAAAGTTGAGTTCATCGAGAAACGGATAAAAAAATCTGCAGAAGCTCACGAAAGGCGACTTCATCAGCATGTGAACATCGAGGCAATCCAGCTTCTCGACCACACGAATATAGTGAGAAGACTAAAAAGAACAAAACCGTTCGAGTTAGTGTTTAGTGATAGTGAATAGTGATATGTAGCATTATTGCTACCTTATAAATACAAGAACGAAGTGTATTCGCCTTAATAGAGACAATAAGAAAAGTGCTATTGGACACATTCTTAGTAAAGACAATTTATTAGTTTAGGATATAATTAAATTACTTATTAGTCTGTATATAAGGCTAGATTGTAATAAAATTAGGGTTCATCCTTTGGATGCACTCTAGAACAAGGGAAAAAAAAAAAAAAAAAAAAAATATAGCCAGGTACCTACCCAATTTGGTATGGTTAAGGTACCTATGGTTAGGTTACCTACTTTCATATGCATGAGTTTACGGGTTCGAAACCGGACAAGTATCTACCAATGTGAATTTTCCAATATTGTCATGTATTTTTCTAAATTAATCTTGGACATTACTGACACCCCATACCTCGGAAAGCACGTAAAACCGTTTGACCCGGTTGTCATTCGTAAATCTTTAACAGTCGTTGCAGGTAGTCAGACGCCAGAAATTCTGACTATCAACAGTATTACTACTGGTAGTAACGTTGGTAGTAACACGGACAAGAAACCGTGTAGTGGAGGTCTGATAGGCAGTCGTTCCATTTACATACGCTTCGGCAGGTTATACAAAAGACCGAGGTGTATAACCTACCTCTCTGTTTAGCGTTCGTAGACTAGGAGAAAGCTTTTGATTCGATAGAGACTTGAGCTGTATTGAAATCTCTTCAACAGTCCCAAGTTGACTATCGGTACATCGAAGTGCTGAAGTGTTTGTATGAAAACGCCACAATATCAGTCCGACTTCAGGACCGGACCTCGAAACCTATCCTTCTGCAGCGGGGTGTCAGGCAGGGAGACGTCATTTCTCCGAAACTATTTACGGCTGCAATGGAAGATGTCTTCTGGACTGAAGTGGACTAGGCATTAATGTCAATGGCGAGTACTTACTCAACTTCGGTTTGCCGACGCTCTTTTGCTCCTCCGTAGTCTCAGCCATGACTAATATAGTAGTCATGGCTGAGATTACGGAGGAGCTCAGTACAATGCTCGGTGACCTTAGTAGAGCTTCCGAAAGAGTCTGTGGGTATTAAAATGAACATGGACAAAACCAAAGTCATGGTAAATAACCATGTAGCACCCACTCCGATCAAGATCGTATATCAATTTTAGTGTAATAAATATTATAACGTGGTTGGGTTGCCTAAAAAAATCCTGGCCAAACTATCATTAATTAAAAATTGAAAGTGGATTTTTTTTGACTAACCGAAAGTATGAACCCAATAGAATATAAAAACGATGGGTTGCCAGGTATAAACAGGCATATCGATACTAGATAGTTACGATTACGAGTATCTTCACCCATTTGTAATTTTATATCAAAATATGTGCTGTTTAGAGTTGCTTGCAAATAAATCTGGCTTGAATAACGGTTGTTGAGTTTGGAAAAGTGTTTTGATGGGAATGGTTCGAGCCAAGTACGTAGGTATCTCGTGCGTTTGTATTTTTCAACCGACTTCAAAAAAAGAGGAGGTTCTCAATTCAGTTGAATGTATTTTTTTTATAAGTTTGTCACCTCAGAACTCTGTAGTTTATGGATCGATGTGCAATTTTTTTTTTTACTTAAATGGAGATGCTTTCAAATTGGTTTAATTGTTTTCAAAAGCCAGTTTTGATGACGAGTTCAATGAGGAATCTAGGGAATTCTTCAAATATTATAGGTAACTAGTAATTTTAGTATTTTCATGAAGTGAAACTGATAAAAAAATGTTGACTTACGAGTTGTACTTAGGTCGCGGGTTCAAACCCAGCCAGGCGCATTACTTTGTGTAATTTATTTCATCACCACTGCTCTCAAAACGGTGAAGGAAAACATCGTGAGGAAACCGGCATGTCCTAGAAACAAAAATTCGAAGACATGACTGTGACATCCACCAACCCGCACTGAGCCCGCGTGGTGGATTACGGCCCATTCCCTCTCCTAGAGAGGAGGTCTGAGTCCCAGTAGTGGGAACATTCTAAGGATGATGCTATGCTATGCTAAATAATTTTTAGATCAAAATAAGTGCTGTAAATCGAAACTTGCGACAAAAAGGTCCGAAACATCCATCCCGTATTATATTTGCAACGTAAAATATTGTTTTATTCTAGAACATATATGGCGGTTTCGTTACGATGTTTTCCTTCACCTTTTCGAGAGCAGAGAAGGTGCAACAAATTACACACAGTAGGTACCTTATCACACAACGCTATCAAGTCTCAAATTAAGCACAGCTTTTGCTATGAGTACTAGACAACTGATACTTGTAGATTATGTGACTAGACACCCTAGTCACCCTAGCTGGCAGTGTCTTTAAGTCGCGGGCGGCATGTTGAATTCCGAACGAAACGAAGATTGCCAAATTTTAATCCCGAACGTTGGTGAGGTATTTATATAATTAACTCCCGAGGGGGAGGGAGGGAGCAAGGGAGTTAATTTAGCAACCTGAGTGAATTGAGGAGTTTAAGCCGCCTAAAACAAAGACAACTTTAACCCCGTGTTGGGTACTCTCCTTTTTACACCATCTGTGAGATAATTAAAAGACAATTTACGTAAACAAACTATATTTCAGAGAAATTTAAGTAATATTTACAAGCTAATCTTTTAAAACTCGACATTCATACAATATCTATATATATAAAATAAAGTCTAGTTAGTTACACTATTTATAACTCAAGAACGGCTGAACCAATTAGGCTGAAAATTGGTGGGAAGGTAGGTAGCTTGGAACCAGGAGAAGGATATAGGATTTTTATGCCGTTAAATAAATAATAAATCCAAAACCTGCTCATTTAGTAGGGTAGAGTAGAGTAGATTAGGGTAGGGTGGGAGCGAAGCCGCGGGCAGCAGCTAGTAGACAATATATTCAGTACTGTAAGATTCTATAGTTTTGATTTTCTATGACGCTCCCGCTCTTTCATTACTTTTTTAGGGAGTCGTCAGTAGCCTCATTTTTTTTTTTGTTAATGGCTAGCTCGATTTTTGAACGATTTTTCACACGTATTTGATGCACGTAAATTTTTAATATTATTGGTTTTTGACGTTCCAAATTCGAATCTCATTATTCCCTGGCCTAGGGATCGCCCATATTATCTCCCTAGGAAGATAATGACTTTATAAGTGATGATTGTACGACATAAAGGGTATTATCGAGCAGGTGGTGTATAACATACTTATATATTTCTAAGTAAGTACATACATATTATACATAGATAAATTACTCGTATACCCAGACACAGAACAAAGTGATTCTGCTCATCACACAAACAATTGTCGTAGGTGGGAATCGAACCCACGACCTTCGGCATAGCAGTCAGGGCCAGACCATCAACCGGCCAGTAATGCAATCGTCTTTTTTTTATAGGTGGGAAGTCATCCTATGACTTCTCCCGCTCCTTCTTTGTCTTCGTTCCAGGGCCCCGGTGTACACTTTCGCACAACCCATAGCCCCAGTCGACTTCGACCCTTCTGATGGGCTCCTCTGGTTTTGCTGACATCTCTTTGAGGCGGAGCTTGGTCTGCGTGACGACTGGACGGCGAGCTACCCATTGCTCACCGTCCGCAAGCCTACGCCTACGGTTACTGGATATCAGGATCGGAATCATGGCGGCTGAGTCGTGCGGGCTGTTCCCTCACGCGTGCGGTCGCTGCGCCTCCTTTGCTAACATTACTGCTTCGTAGAAGTAGGCTATTGTCTGCGATTCCTCCTCGCTCCGGACCATGGCTGTGGTCATCGGAGCCCTGTCATCGGAGCCTATGATACTCTGCTCAAGCGGGGTACACCTATACCGTGTGCTTCACCGTGTCCTCCGGGTAGTCTACGCAGTGGTAATACCCGCGGGTGTTCAGCCTGAGTCCGTTGCAAGAACCTTCCGAACTTACAATGTCCGGTGAGGACCTACGTCATGCGGAATGCAAGGACGCTGTCTTTCTAGTCACTGCTCAAAGTGGGGACTTACCGCCCTAATTATGGCGTGCCCAACCTAATGCACCTGACTGGGGTTGAACCCGCTTCACTTTTTAGGGTTCCGTACCCAATGGGTAAAAACGGGACCCTATTACTAAGACTCCGCTGTCTGTCCGTCAGTCTGTCATCAGGCTGTATCTCAAGAACCATGATAGCTAAACAGTTAAAACTTTCACAAATTATGTATTTCTGTGTCCGTTAAAACAACAAATACTAACAACAAAATAAAATAGATATTTAAGGGGGACTCCCATACAAAAAAAAAAGCAATTTTTTGCCTATTTTGTCGTTGTTCTGTTGTTTACCTAGTCAATGGTACAGAACCCTTCGTGCGCGAGTCCGACTCGCACTTGGCCGGTTTTATCTATATAGATTATCATAAATAACTTCTCCCGTTCTAGATATATTCCCGTAGCCAGCCCAAAAAGGAAAGTTTTTTATAAGGGTAAAGCCCAGCAGCTTCTGAGAGGCAGAATTAACAGTGAGCACTGACTCCCAACCGACTCTTAGAGATAAGACTCAGCTGCATTGGACCCCGCAACGATATTTAAGAAAAAAAGAACAGCATCACCACTATCATGACTACCACCCTTACGTACAAAGCTTAGGAGTGGTATTCTCTGCCGGAGTTTATTTCCTGATAGCTTTAACCTAGGAGTCTACAGGTTATTTCTAGGCAAGTGTACCCCATCATCGGCCACATCGTCGCTTACCATCAGGCGAGATAGTGGCCCAACGCGAGCCCATGCATAAAAAAAAATAGCGGAGCAATATGAAAAACATAATTTCCACTTCGTTCGTTCCAAAGACGGTACAGCTGCTGCTGGGCTGTATGGTCGTGGTTCCTTCGTTCCTTATTCAGTAGAAGATAGATCAGATTTAATAGACCTGGCATAAAGAAACGTTTACGTCTGGGATAAGCTAAGCCTGCCAAACACCAGGGATTAAAATTAACAACTAATTTGATTCCAATAATAACTATGACATAAAGACTTGAACTGCTTGAACGCATGGAACTTTGTTCTAGTTAGGCGGTTATCATATGTTATGAAAATTCGTAGGTCTTGTGTGCTTACCTACTCAAGCTTATTAATAGACCTACTTCGTTTTTAATTATGCTCAAAGTCGTCTAAAAAGCGCCCGAGGGCCTTGCATGCCGTGGTAAAATGTTAGTTGAGCGAGCGAGATAAGAGGTATATATGGAGTTTTACACCCTATATAGTTCTATCCCTTTAGCAGTTCAGTTAAGGTCGTCAAATGGATCGCATTAGCTCGTGGTAAGGTCTCAGAAAAAATAAAACTGCTTAAATGCGTGAAACAAATAATAACATTCGCTTCCCCTTCCCCCTTGAGGGAAAACCCAGCGCCTATTGACTTCTATTTGACATTATAAACTAAAATATGTCAGTAGTTAGATGGCACCACGATATCTATGGATGGCACAAAGGAAGTGCTCTTATATTCGAAAATAGCTTTTGCCAGCGACTTCACACGAGTAGGATTAGTAGGCACTTTCCCTCATTATAAATTGTAACGTATGGGTTAAACACTAAATGATAGATTAGTGTTTAACCCATAATAGTATAATAGATTAAGATCCCAGAGCTATCTGATATACCTTACTTATTTTCACAAGGATGAAACTTTAGGTTTTCAGTAGCGTCTCATGTGCTTTAAATACCTGTGTGCTTGTGGAGCTCGTCCTTGGGGGCCCTGGGCAGGTACACGGTAGGAAAAGGAACTAAAAATAAGGGTTACTTGACTTAAATTTTATATATATTTTGTTTTTATTTTATTCTAAAGTAGTATTATAAGTGCCAGACACTTTCCATGGACCAAAACTTCTGTCAGACGCTTATGATACTACTATAAAATAATCATATAAAAATCTCCAAAATATATATAAAAATAAGCCATAAAAATTTAAGTCAAGTAACTCTTAGCTTTAGTTCCCTTTCTCACCTGGTACCTGTCCAGTACCCCCAAGGCGGAGCTCCACAAGCATACAGGTAGGTTTTCAAAGCACATGAGACGCTACTGAGAACCTTAGGTTTCATCCATGTGAAAAATTTAGGTCAGACAACTCTGGGATCTTAGTCTATAAAGTTTCATCAAAATCTGTTTTAATAATTGGTTTTAATCGTTTCTACGAGAAAGAATAACAAACATCCACTAACTTCACTATACTAAAACTTTACCACCTATTGATGTATATAGGTATAGTAGGTATACCGAGGCAGTAGGATTTGGTATGCATGAAGGTAAAGAATTATTAAACTACTGCCAGGAGACTGCCAGGTATCGAACCGACAAGGAGTATTGTTAACACTTCACATCATTTTTTAAGCAACAGTCGACAGGACAATTTGATGTAAAAAAAAATTATGGTAGGTAGGTATATACTAGTGTTTGACTATGATTCTACCTGATGGCAATGGTAGAATACTCCAAATCAGAAGGAAAATTGTGCTGATTTATTTAATACATTTGTTTAGTTAGGAGTAGGTTTAAGTGTATATATAGTTTTAATTTGTATTTTATATAATGTAAATAGTTTTTGAACATAATAAAATAAAGTTCATTTTTTATTTAGTCTTAATAACAATAATTTGTTTATCATGCATTATAAACCAAGTCCAAGGACTGTGGCGGCTATCATTTTCATCTGCGGCCTGTGGCTAGGCTATTCACACTTTAGTATCATGTTGATGACTAACAAACCTGTAATATAGCTATACGTAATATCATAATCATAAGAAAATAATTGTAGCAAGTAGCTGACTTGAATAACAGAAAGGCAAACCACTGCTATGCTTTGCTACACGGGCTACAGGAACCTAAACACAATGTACAAAAATATTAAAAATACATCTTGGTCATATTTATAATACCACACAAATCACAGCTGTCCTATTTTTATTGTTTTTTAAAAGATGTGTGTACAATATAGAATATGCGAATATTGTTTGGTTAATTAACTCTGTTATGAAGCAGCTTGGTTGGATCGAATAAAATGGATATCCATTCCCCAAAATATAAAATAGAACGAATCAGAAAATGTGCTGAAAAAAGACAAGCTCTAAGCCTAATCTTAAAGGCCCAGCTTCAGCTTTGGCCTCAGGGAACTAAGGGTAGCGTAGATACTTAGGTAGTACGTATTTATATATAATGTATATCTATTTAATGTTTTGAAAATTGCATGTTTTACTGTATTGCGAAGATTGTTTACTTCAACAAGCTCAACTGTTTAGCGGTTTTAAATAATTTGTGGTCTCCCGAAAGTGTTTACGCAATCAACTGGTAGCTAGCATCACAGAACCTGTCTTAGTTCACAAATAAGGACTTCGTGGTCCTATTTCAAAGATCTGGTGGTCACTGCTTTTCTGTCATTTTTGCCAATCATGTTCACAGCGCTGATCCACTACTTAGGGTATTGAGTGTCTATAATACTTACATAAGTAAAGTTAAATTAATTTCAGGTAACATGCACTGTAGTAGGTTTCACTACATGCTAAGAGTTTTATTATATTATATATAAATTACTTGGATATTAGCAAACTATCTATTTATAGGTATTAAACCTAATTGTGTGAGTACATAGGTACGTACAAAAACTTTCCAAATCGAAATACATTTAAGCGTTGAAGCACTTCTTCACATGATCGATGTCCTACCCACGAGCCTAATTCTTCATAAGCTATGCAAATAATTCTGTCTATTCTTTGACCTAGAGATCACCACAGTTTATAAAAACTAAGGTGGTGTGTTGTGTTGAAGTTATGTGATCTTATTTTTCTAGATAACAATCAGAAGAGTAGTGTTCTGATTCCTGCCTATTAGGTATAATCCATATTTGTCGTTAAATAAAACCTTGGATACCTAAATAGAGACCTCATATGTTGTTGTTGTCAAGTAAAAAAATTACTGCAGCAGTCTAAAGATGCTATCCAAAAAGCATACGAACAAATTAAGTCCATGCATTTATCTACAGTCCCGAAACGGAGAGTGCCGGCTTCGAAGTCTGAGTCAATAGAGCTCGAACCGGCGTGCGCGCGCACCTGCCACCTAGACAGAGATAGGAAAGGAAAGGCTCCATTACCAAGGAGCAGCAGCTTGATATCCTTGGCGGCCTGGATACCATCCTCCTTCAGGTTCTTCTCGATCTGCTTGCTGCGCGCAATGGCGGCGCGCTCCTCGGCGGACGAGGCGCAGCCCATGGCGATGGCGCGCACGGCCTGGCTCGCTACGCGCGGCAGCGCCGTGCCCCTCGCATGCTCGCGGCCCGTCGTCGCGCGCACGTGGCGCCGCGCACGCGCGAGCGAGCGCACGCGTGCGGTGGGACCAGGGACACGCAACACCACCACACCGGCGAGATCCGGCCGGACACGCGAGCTGAGCGCGGCGGAGCGAGGGGAGCGGAGCGCGATTGACCGGTCGAGGTGGCGCCGCGGCGTAAACCCGCGAACGAATGACGGATCTCGAAGGCCTAGAGCGGCGCGCGTACTGCGCAGGCTCCGCCGCCACCGGCCCGCCCGGCCCTCCTCCCTCACATACCCAACAACACCCTACGTCAAACCTACGCGGCGCCTACACAATAACACAAAAATGTATCGGACATCTAAACAGTTTTGGCAAATCCAATAAACATATTTATTTTTAGGTTTTTCGCTCAAACAACGTTAAACATTAGGAAAGCAGTTGGTTATCACCTAGCTGCTTTCTATCGTGCTATCCTATAGAAACCTACCTGGGGGTTACATAAAGGGCTGACTTTTGTGTCATTCGGTCATTGTATATTGTAAGAATCCATGCATAGGTTGGCCCATTCATTTAGGTAAACTAGGCAACGGTCTAGTAGGGCGCTCGTGATAAGAGGGCGACAAACGGAAGCATCGAAATTGAAAATTAGGTTATACACGACTGCTAATAAGGATTGCGTTCCTTGAAATTAATAAATTTTAAGAGACCTAATTTGCAACAATTTTGCCCCCGAATACTTTGGATTATTTTAGAATTGTCGTTTTTAAAGTTATTGGAAATTTACTGCCTGCAAATTGTGAGAAATTGTCATGTCAAAAATTAAGTTCTTCTCGGTATTACACTTTTTTCAATGCACAACTTGTGTTTGGCAAGCTGACTAAGTAACTTGTATTTGGTTACAGCTGGAAATAACCAAAATGGGCTACATAAACCAGCAATAACGAAAGATAAAAAACTTCGATAACTGGAAAAAACCCAAAAACATATGCAACAAATCAAAATTATTGCAAATTAGCTCTAGTACGAACTATTTCAAGGAACGCACTAAAAAATTTTACCAAATCTAGAAGGATTTAAGATTATTTTTTATAAAAGATTCATTTATACTTAGGTATTGTTTTATTTTGTCACGAATTCTCTAGGTGCTGCATGCCGTTTCTCAGTTTTTCATCTAAGGCGCCGGCACTGCATGCCTAAGGGCAATACGATAAAGATACATGGGCCCACGTGGACCACATACGCCGATCTGGGCGTGTCGATCTCTATACATTTTATTAGACTTAATTGTAGGGCTACATTAGATCCATCACACTACGCGATGAGCCGCTACGTACAACTCAGGCGTCGCCTATGTGTGTGTCGTCTGTCTAATGTAGTTCCCGCTTAACTGGCTTGTTAAACCAATAAGTACTGGTTATTGAGCTCCATGACCAAATAGGTAGCTCTATGTATCTCATAAAATAAGGGCAGTTGGTAAAGACTTATGTTGTGGTAATGGTAATGCCTAGTTTACATGTGGACCCAGCCTCAACCAATCGCCATCCCTAGCTATTGTTTAAACGGGGAAACCCCATTTACACAATGGCGATTGGTCGAGGCTGGGCCCACGTGTAATCTAGGCATCAGACTTCTCATCCTAAACTTCGACTATTTATTTTCCACAACCGGCGCGGTGTTATGCGCGTGATTGCTTCTTCTCGATCGAAACAAAGGCTGTGAAATTAATAGACACAATCGCGTGTAGAAAATCGTAGTTATAAAATTATATGTATAATTACTTCTCTGGATAATTACCTTTGCTGAACGAGAAGTTAATAATTTCTGGAAAATGTTAACATACTTCGATCATTTAAACCGAAGGATAAAGTAGGCTAACTGCGAGATACACGTTCGCCTTATCTACTTCATGGGTCTATTAATATGTCTGGGGGCTTGCTAGCTATAAAACTGCCTAGTGGGTGCTTTTAATTGTTAAAGTATTTGGTGTGAAAGTTAACTGTTAACTTTATTTGCACGTGATCTTGTTCCAGGGGTGTAGCTACCGCCGTATCAATTATAAGGGGGCCCCAAAATAGGAAAAAATTCGCAACATGTTATCCATACAACCGTCTCGTAGGGTAAACCAAGCATTTGTAAAAAAACACTATTTTTTTCATACGGGGAATTTTGATACGGGGGCCCCGTGGGACTAGCTACTCCACTGACTTGATCTTCATTTTAGTGTAATTCTTACTCATTTATCAAGGTCTGACAAATGACGAAAACAGAGTGACAGCACGGGGTTAGCACAGTAGTTGAACTATAGGCTCCTGTGCTGTTTCGCGGGTTCGATTTCCGCACGGAACAATATTTGTATGGCCTAATGTTAGTTGTTCCGGGTATGCCCATGGCTCGCCGTCCGCGCGTTCTGTAGCCGGGAATCGCTCTGTGACTCCCATGCGGGACGTCTCCTGCAGCTTCGGCTGGGGCTTGACGATGTCCTTTCCCTCACGGTTTTAGCTACCTTCTTCACTTGCAGTACTACTTCGCAGAGGGTGATTACTGCTTACGGAATGGTGGTGAGAGAGAAGTCTCGTTCCGTACCATGCCAGAACCAGGACCGCTCGCGAGAGATCGCTGCCATTAACCGCCACCACGGGCCAGTCCCCGTGGAGGCGATGCCGATGATGATGTGATGCCGTGTGGCGGTAGTCTAAGCGGGGCAGATTTCCACCGTATGCTCCACAACGTGTTCATGGCTTCCAGGTGATCCGCACAATAGTAATACCCGGGCGTTTGTTCAATAAACAGCGAACTAGACATGAGTGTCTGGTAAAGGCCTGCGTCAAGCGGATAGTGAGGACGCCGTGACGCCTCTGTAGCCACTCCACAAGGAAGGGACTTGTCGCTATAATTGTGTTGTGCTGGTAGCGAGAGTCAGTCTAAATACCGCCACGAGATCTCGCCGGAGCTCTGTTCGCAGTGCCACGCAATGTTTTTCGAATTTATGAAAGAAAAAGGCTTCGCTGATGCGTCTTTTTCAAAAAACGGAGGAGGTTCTCGAGTCGTCTGACATTAATGTGCAGATATGAGCGATAACTTTTTGCTATGTAGCCGAAATGCGAAAAGCGTGAGACTAAATATGTAGGTCTCAGGAATAAGAAGACCTTGACTCGAGGTCTATAGCAATCCGAGTAAGGAACGTCTGAACTCTTGGGTCAGAAACGCCAACCCAGCGACACCCAGCGTGAATTTAGCATAAAGCGGCTTCTCGGTCACAGGAGAGTTTGGAAGAAAGAGAAGCGTGGCGAATATAAAACTCTCACCGAAACGGAATCCCGCCTGAATTTACGGATTAGGAATTTTGGCAGCGTCTTTGTCCTCCCAAAAGAGCATCAAGGACCGCGAAACGAATTTGTCCACTGGCCGAGAGCCGAGATTCTCATTGGCTAAAATTGTAAAAGAAACAGGTACAATACGCGGCATAATAGAAGCGGGTGTCTGAGCGTTACTATAACAGTCAGCGGCTTAGCATGTTGCTATTATCCTCTTCTTATTTTTTATAGCAGTCAGATAAAACCAGGTAACACAGTATTGACTGTGCTCTTATCAAGTGACGCATTTTTGTTTTCTGTAACCACGTGGAAGAATTTGCAGGCAAATGAAACATATCAAATGACCTTAAAGAAACTTTATTCTACAGAATAAATCCAGTATACAGACAACATTAATATTCATTGATATAATCATTATTAAATATAAAGGGAGCCATCAGCAGGCCCCAAGTGATGTATCCCAATAAGCAATGCATCCACTAAAGTCCAGACTCCCAGTCCTCCAAAACTGAACAGTTTTCCTATGCCCTCTTGCCAGTGACCGAGGTAGAACCGATCGGCTCCAAATCCTCCAAGCGTCAATGCGAGGATGACAGCGGTGCCCCAGCGGGTGCCTGCAGTCCATGAACATCGGATCTTCTTGAGGAACCTTCGCTTTCCTAAGCATACCACATCATCAGACACTGTGCAGTTGGTTCTGTGAAATATTCAGTAGTTTTATAAGTAAGCTTAAGGACAATTTAATATTGCTGTGTTTTGTCACCAAAACACATGCAAATCTTTATTTTAAATTAAAGTATGATTTAAAATGAATCTTATTAAAATAGTAGCATTTTTTGCTTACAAATAATATTTTAGCGGTGAAGCTAGAGAATTGCAGTTTGCTTTCTGGTCACAGCGATGCTCCCATTTCTCAGTCTGGTAACAAAATCTGCACATGGCTGTTCTGTTGAATGTTTTGGTACCCTAGAACATAAAGCGATACACTTAATTTTTGAAACATTGAACTCCATCAATTTTGGTCTCTCTAATGAAGTTATTGTTTATAGTTTATGCTTACATTACAAACAATTTTTGGTTTGACAGTGCAGGAATAGTTGTAGAAACCTCCATATCGACAATCTATGCTTCTATCACAATTTATACAGGGATATTGCAATGAGGAACATTCGGAAATGTCCTGATCAACAGAAGGACAATTCTTCAAGTATTCTTCATTCTCACTGAAGTTTACGCCTTTATCACTCGAATCATCCTTAATTTTATTTTCTTTGCTTTGTAAATCCATATTGTTGTTAGCTACGGCACAAAAATACATTAAACAATAGAGTTATAAAGTAAATTGATAAATACTTTTGCTGCCCCTCAAACTTACCCATATCAGTAATGTGGATTGTGTTAAATATAACTAATAGAACTAAAACTAAACAGTCTCTTATATTTATTCTCAGTGGCAAACTTCTCGGCATCGTGAAATTTATAACATTTTACAAGTATTTTAATAATTTTGAGCAAAATAAACTGTCTCGCTGTGAAAACAATAATAATGTCAATTTGTCTCACTTGACACTATTGATAGTAACACTGACAGCAGGATAGCTTTATGATTAATTCAGTAAGTGCGATAAAGAGCTATGTACAGATTTTATGCTCAAGACATTGAAAATCCTCATTCTGAAACGCGTTTCGATATCTATGGTAACTACTTTTTTTTTGTTAATATTGTTGGCTTGGATACAAGTCTTTTCGGCCATGTCTTTGTAGTTTTTTTTTAATTATTGTTGATATGTTGCTATAGTTAATTTGTTTAGCATTAGAATACGGATGCGTACACATTCTGATGTTTTGTAGTATTTGGCAGCAGATGTACCAAGTAAACCTTCTCGGCAAACTTTGCTGACGTAGTCATCACTACAATAATATTTTCAATACTCTTACTTGAAAATCCTCTCTTATTTCACTGCGTTTAGGCATGTAATGGACACTTTTCCGCACGAGTGCGGAAAAGTGCGCGTGCTCACCCCACCACAATTTTATTGTAAAATAGCTTATTGTAACAGATGCGTGTCGACCCCCACGAGTCGTAAGTGTATTGAAAAACGTCGTCTGAAACACGTGCACACTCATTGCAGCCCTCGGCCCCGTAACACACTCACAATTTCACCTTGGTTGCAATGACAAACTTTCTGCACTTGTATCAAAATGTACTATTTCAGCTTCATATTACTGAGATCGCGCCTGTTTCATTGATTTCACCTGTTGTTCAGCTGCGCAGAGATTTGAGATACCAAAACTACACCAATACAATATCCACTAGGAATCAATTTATTAATCATTAAAATAGCCACTGAGCTGCACTCGAAGTAATCCACAAAAAAAAAACACAGTAAATACAGTCTAAGCGTCGAACAGCAGCAGAATAATCCGCCGTAGTACAAGATTTCGTGCGTCGCAAATGGTGTTTCTCAACTTTGCCAATATCGTCAACCTAATGGGCGTTTTTAGGGTTCTTTTATGAAACCTGACCATGTCGTCATCAGTGGTAATATTCAGTCAGTATTATTTTGATCGGCCCAGTATTTTAACTTTAAATTTATTGTGTCTTTTGTCGTTACAATAAACGCGATTTTTTTATTTGAAAGAGTCACAAACTCACAAATGATATGCGGTTGACTGTACATCTGGCAACATCACAGACCGCTTAAGTCGTGGTATTTTTAGCATTCACAACAGGGACAAATCTCGGAGCAATTGTAAGATTTGATTTTAATAAAATAACATATTATTCTTCTCGAACCGTAAAGTGGAGAAGCCAGCATTCCCTAGCCAAAGAAACAAAGACGTGTAGATGTAAACACGTCAACACGCACTAGAGCTGCGAAGTAGATTTCAGCCCACACCCTCACAGCCGTCTACGCACAGCACTGGAAAAGTTATGAGCTCATTAAGAATATATTGCAATAATGCACTGACGTCTCAATATCTTGGAGGTTCAGTTTAATTTTTGTAACATTTGAGCTCATTAATTCCCAGCTGAACTTAGGCATACAATATTTTTAATCATATTTACAATTTCTGCCCATAGAAATTAACATCCGTTATAAATAACCAGAAAGAGTTACTTACGCATTATATTAATTAGAATGTATGTGCAAATAAAAGACAATGGGTGCCTATAAAAAAATACTTAAACATTTAATGCATTCGAAATTATCATATATTAAACAAAAATAACAAAATAGATTATCAACTGGATTTTTAAAGCACTAGGCTGGAATGGACCAAAAATTAAAAATTAGAATCAAAAACACTTAGTGAGTTGAAATCGTCTCCAGTAAGGCCATTCAAGTCCTCTAGATTTGGTTTTCTACTGCTATCATTTTCTCTGGACATTTCCGTGATAGTAGATAGGTCTGGTATGGCGCAGGCAATAGGGAATATTTGTTTGAGGTTGGAACCACCGAAGTTTGCACCGCTCAGCATGGTTGATCCTGTTCCGATCAGGTTTGTATTAGTTTCGTCTTCGCTCAGTAGGTACCATTTGGACGGGCGTGCGGGCGGTGGATCATCGTTGGATAGATCTTCGGTGATCAGACTGTTGGGAGACGCTTCGGTGCCGAGCGGGCTGTAGTAGACTGTGTCGCTAGTATTGTTGATGCTGTCGGTATAAGCCCCTGTAAACAAAATTGATTGTGACGCTAATTACATTTATGTGACCATTTTTGCTATAATAATTATAATTTTGTATGATCTACACACTGAAAAACTCATAAAAGCTCACATTCCATCATACGTGATAATGGCTACTATTAGCAGCAGATAATTATGCGAACAGAATAACTGAATCTTTCCATGCTCCCAATCGCTCAATTACGTGCGGAAAGATGCGATCTATCTTTGCAGTGGCATTTTTCAACAAAATAACTTTAGTCTACGATATAGTTAAGTCCTGTACTTACTATTATAAGCGCTAACATCTTGAGCATTGTTGCAGAACAAATCAGGCGAAGTGCTGTGTTCTTCATTGTTCTCACACTGCGTGCTCCAGGCGTTGTCACCAGACTGCATCGAATCGCCCAGCGTCATCACGGATTTGGAGTTCTCTACAAACTCAATGCTATCGCCTACACACTCATTGGCAAGCAGGCAGGTTTCAGAATGATTGTGTATAAGATCCACACTATCATTTGTTGGAACAAATAATTCTGATTCAGAGTCATTTATACCACTGTCAGTGAAAACTGTAATTCTGCTTGCATCCTGAGCAGATTTAGCACGAAGTTTCTCTGTAGTTTTCTTATTTTTAGGTCTTAGTATTTTAACTCTAATGATATCTTTCTTTTTCCTGCCTTTCGGTTTTTCGTTTGAGATAGTTAGGTTACTGATATTTATCTCTTCTAATACTTTATCGTTGTGCACATTCGCTTGAAATATTGGCGGACAAGACTTTCTCCCGCTGTGAGAACATGATTCCACATGTTCCTCTTCTACTACAGGATCGACTGTGGGTGCTATTGATTTCTTTAATCCTTTTCTTTTTTGAGGAGTGGAACATCTTTTTTTATTAACTTTGGGTTTCTTTGGAACTGTAACAAGAGACACATCTACATCCATCATGCTTGCTTGATTTTGAGAACATTGAGATTCAGTCACCTTTTTAGCGCTTTCCAAGAGTAAATGGTGTAGTTTTTCATTGAGAGTTTCTGTTCCGGAAACCTGTTCATTTATATTAAAAGTACCAATTTCCTTCACCAATGATTCTGTTACTAAACTTTTTGGATCAGTTGACATTTCGGTTACCATGTTGCAATTTCCAAATTCCCATTCTTGATTCATCAATGGGACTGATACATCAACATTTGATACCATATACTTGCTACACATATTTGCTTCTTTTATTTCATTACTTTGTATTTCATTAAGAGTAGGGAAATCGGCAGTGTTGAGTACCTCCCTTGATACAGACAAGTTTTCGACTAATGATAATTCAGGCGACATTGGTAGAGATACATTACTAGAGCTACCGACGTCACTCGTCATTTGACATGAAGGACTAGTAAGGTTGTTATTTATTTGAGTGGATATTTCGTTTCTACATATCGAGTCCAAATGTCTAATAAAGTAGGTTTCATTGCCAATTGGAGTTGTTTCATCTATCGGCTCCAGTTGTCTCTGTGAAGCCTTCGCTTGTGGATTCAGAAGTTGGTACGACTCAGATCTGTAAGCCTCTGTGTTCAAACTAGAATTTTCTCGAGTAACTACCCTTGCAGATGCATCTGCTGATGAATTACTGGAGTCGTTGTAAGCATCGTGATATACATATGGGAGAGTTCTCCTTCTTGTGCTTTGTCGTAATGAATTTCTGGTTTTCATCATAAAACTAGACATATGATTTTTTTTCTTCCTAGTTTCCGTATTATTGAGACTGGCATCAGAATCTTGATATCCTTGAGTACTGTCCATAGAATTCAGAGAAACAGTATCGAGCTTTGAGACTATCTTCGAAGTTTGTTTCAAACTGTTGAGGAGGAAAGCAAGAGGTGCATATTATAAGCAAACATACAGCATAGCAGAAGCTAAAGTGCAACAAATGGAATGTAATGTGCGACATGCAGTATGATAGTGATCAACATAATGGAAGCAGGTTTACAAATAAATATGTATTACGACTATATTTAAAATGCACTCACCGAAATCTTAAGCTTTATGGTTCATAGCACAAAACACAATTAAATAAAAAAAAACATTAACAAATAAACTACCAGAGAAAAGAGAAATAATACACAATTCAAAATTGAAAAGTTTATTGACCTGATGTATTTCCACCTGCTCCCATTCAGTGTTACATAATTCATTTAGTATAAAATACATAGTCGAGCTCCTTTAACTACTGCTTTTGTTATTTACAGAAAATGCATAATTTTAAATTAAATGTCATTCATTTTATCAGACAATTATAATAACCACACATATTAGAGATCATCATTGACACTTATTCAATGTAAAATGTATAATACTTCATTGCATGCAATATAAATTGTTAAAAAACCTTATGTGAGTACAATACTCGCTTGTACTTTTGACTTATCATTATTTCTAGACTTAGTTCACATTCAGTACTCATTGTCCATGATAATGATGTATACTAAAATTAGATTAAAGAAAGATATTCTAAATATACCTAATACATAAGGTATGCACAGCACAATCAACTCAATAATATTTAATAGTGGGGCATCCCCAGCAATTTTATATTGATAATTTGATATGTTAAAGGAAATAATAAAAATGATGGATTTATACAGAAATATTTTAACATGGAAGAAGCATAATAATCAATAGAAATAGTTTTTAATAAATATGTATTTGAAACCGAAAAAATGTTATATATATATTTATATGAAATTAGGGGGCCTTTGGCCATGCAGAAAGTATTAACAAGTAAATATGATTAGAAAATTAAATAAAACAGAGTGGCATGCTATATAAAATAATCTGGTACTTGGGATACATAAATAATAATTATGATATTATGATCAAATAAATTATGCAAAGTAAAATTGCAATCCATACTATGATCATAGGTCAGTGTTAGTAATCTCTATCTGGTACTTGATTTGATGCACTTCCCGATACAAATGTCTTTATAATCTAGTATATTGTAATTATGTTACTGGTATACGCTTTACCTTTTCTTTTGACTTGTCTTTTTGTTGGCGGGTGATTTGAGCGATCGCTTATTTTTAGGTGGTAACATGTATCGCACTTCTTCATCTTCATCTGTTACACTTGAGTTCAACGACTGTTTTGAGCGCCGAGTCTGCATTGTTTTTGATTCGTTGATGTTAACAGTTTCTGTCGGGACAAATTGAATAAATGGTTGGTAGACATAATTCTTTTTGCTATTGATTTCTCATACAGTCCTTTAAGAAATAGCCTATTGAAGAATATCACTTTTGGCGAAAAGAAAAAAAAAATATATGCCAGCAATGTATGGCAAAAGTTTCATTCTCCTTTTAAATAACTAAACATGATAAATTTATATATTTTTTTTTCTGTAAAGGAAAATCATACGCAATTGATTTTTTTTTTACATAAATAATTATACGTTTACTGAAAAATGTTCAGGTAAATCCATGGCTATTACCATTCAAAACTTTCCGTGGTGTTCGCGTCTGTCGTTTCGGCAAATTTTCTTTAGTATTATTAATATTATTTTCCGTCTCTTTGGGTTTCTGTCTACGTGTGCGTCCATTTTCTTCTGGATCCTTTATTTCTGTTCCATTTGATGGTTTCGGCTGCTTTTCAGGACTGTGAGTTGACGATGATGATTTTCGTGGTCTACCTATTTTCCTACAGGATGAAATTATTGTTGTTAGTTTTTAATTGGTCTTCCAAATATTTTTTTATTACCCTAAGGTTCAAAAATCGAAAATAATTACACAGAACAGATCATTATTAAGATTTATTTATCAGCAAAGTGTCTGTTTAAAGTCGTATGAATAACTAAAAGATAAAACTACTTAAGCAAAAGTTTACCTCTTAGTGACGTTAGTTACTTGTCCGTTTGGCTCATTTTCTTCCTCTTTGTCTCGTTCTTCAATTTCTTTGAATATTTCTTTTTCTATTTTATTTACTTTTTCGTGTACCTCTGTAAGAATAAATTCACAATTAATATTGTTACATTACCTAGGTAACCTAGTGTTGAAACGTGGGCAACTTTATGGTAGGGCTGTGGGAACGATAAAACACAGGTATTATCGTCACCTGTATGGCAAAGTTGTGAATCTGTCGTTTACGCAAGCAACAGATTTGCAACTTAACCATACAGTAAATAAAGTTGCGAATAAAAAAAAAACAGCGTATGTTGAAGTCGCTTTCGTCGACAAAAAGTGATTAGCCTTTCTGACATGCACAACTTCCCGGGTGTCGCCACTGTGCGGAACACCCGGAGGACACGGTGGAGCATACTGTTGAGGTGTGCTCCGCCTGGGCGGAGCATCGCCTTGTCCGTCGTGGGGGCGATCGGAGGCAGCGATCTCTCTCGCCGGGCCTTGGTTCAGGCCATGGTCCGGAGTGAGGAGGGATGGCAGGCGGTCGCCTCCTTCTGCGAAGCAGTAATGCTAGCAAAGGAGGAGGCCGACCGCATCAGGCAGAGGCAACGGGGCGCTCGCCCCAGCCGCCGCCGGGATTCCGATCCCAATTTCCGGCCACCGTAGGCGCGGGCTTGAGGACGGCGTGCAATGGGTAGCACGTTGTCTGATCGTCCGGTAACCGACCGGACCGAGGTCAAGTTGTCGACGGCGCGTACTGTTCCCGCGTGCCTCAAGGAGCTGTCAGCAAACTGCCTGCCTGCTAGCTGCAGGCAGGCAGGGTCTGAGCCTGCTTGGGTCATGGGTCAGCTTCCGAAAGGAAGGCCCGGCCCCGTCACGATAGGCAACGAAGGAACGGGGTAGGTTTTTAGTCATTAAGAGTCTGACACTACTTCCCGCTTCGCCCAAGGGCGGAATTTGTCATTGGATGATTTTACCTACCATAAAAAAAAAAAACATTCACAACTTGAGTAATACAATATTGGGATATTGCCACAGGTGGCAAGACTGGTGTCAGATTTCCGAACTTGCCTATCCATAACTACGTGCAAAAACGTTAAGGACGTATTTACGAATTTGCGCGCTTCAATTCTAGGTATTTCGACTTACTACTACACGTGCACGGCTCACACACACAGCGACTAGCGCGAAGCGGCGAAATTATGAGTGAACTGACACGGCTTGATCCTTGAGCCTACTATTATTTATATTTTAGAAATGTATTTTTTTTAAACTTACCTACGGTGATTTGTATTCATGTTTTTTTATTGTGAAATAGTAAAAAACAGTAGTTACCATTGAACAGTGATTGGTTGGTAAGCAATCTAAGCGCATCTCTCACTGTACGGGAATTACTTACAAAGCGAGGGAATGTTATGCTGGTAATGTACCTGTGTACCATGTCACCGTGTGTACCATGTATTTATTTATTTGTTTGTCCCATTGATATATTATAAGAGAAGATACGTTACGCACTAACATCGCAATCAGAAAACCTGGACTCGAAACTCACATATGTATCTATGATCAGTGTCGACACAGTCGTAAACGTATATTCACTGATAGACAAGGACTAAGAGCCGGCACTGTCGAGCGAGTGAAATCGCGTTAGCCGCCGAATGTTTACGATTATAAATGACGTGAGCTCTATCTATCTCGCTTCGCAAAATGGCGATCAAAACAATAAGCGTAATTAGAAGAGAAATTAGAGTGCGAGTCGCACAGGACCGTTCATTATGGCGACATTTGGAGGAGGCCTATGTCCAACAGTCTTTGGGTGGAAATGATGATGATAAAATGTTTTATACATTGTCAACTCTATAGATGTTGTTGAACTGTCCAGCTGGAATCGATTGACAACATTCCTAGTATATCACTACGCAATTAGGATGCTGTACAAAGCAAGATAATGATGCAATGAATAAACACTAACAAAAATAAGAAGCAGGTAAGCAGAACTAACCCTATTTAATAAATAAAAAAATCTTAATCAATTCTTAGTAGTAGTTTTGGAGGTATACCTTCAGGTCGCTCCATCAAGTCCTAAGGTAAGGTCTCATCATAACTAACACAACGAGCCCAAACTCGTTACTCTTAGCTCTACTCTTTTATTAGTTCCAGTAGAAGTCTTGGAGGTATACCTTCAGGTCGCTCCATCAAGTCCTAAGGTAAGGTCTCATCATAACTAACACAACGAGCCCAAACTCGGTACTCTTAGCTCTACTCTTTTATTAGTTCCAGTAGCAGTCTTGGAGGTATACCTTCAGGTCGCTTCAAGTCCTAAGGTAAGGTCTCATCATAACTAACACAACGAGCCCAAACTCGGTACTCTTAGCTCTACTCGTTTATTAGTTCCAGTAGCAGTCGTGGAGGTATACCTTCAGGTCGCTCCATCAAGTCCTAAGGTAAAGTCTCATCATAACTAACACAACGAGCCCAAACTCGCTAAACCTTGCTCTACTCGTTTATTAGTTCCAGTAGCAATCTTGGAGGTATACCTCCAGGTCGCTCCATCAAGTCCTAAGGTAAGGTCTCATCATAACTAATACAACAAGCCCAAACTCGGTACACCTAGCTCTAATCGTTTATTAGTTCCAGTAGCAGTCTTGGAGGTATACCTTCAGGTCGCTCCATCAAGTCCTAAGGTAAGGTCTCATCATAACTATAACAACGAGCCCAAACTCGGTACTCTTAGCTCTACTCTTTTATTAGTTCCAGTAGCAGTCTTGGAGGTATACCTTCAGGTCACTTCAAGTCCTAAGGTAAGGTCTCATCATAACTAACACAACGAGCCCAAACTCGGTACACCTAGCTCTACTCGTTTATTAGTTCCATCAGCAATCTTGGAGGTATACCTTCAGGTCGCTCCATCAAGTTCGAAATGAAATGTTTTATTCAAGAAAAAAATAAAAGAAACTAAATAAATCTTATTGATAGTCTTTAGTCAGCACAAAACACGTGAAGTATCAAATTAGGTTTATCAAATATTTTGTATTCGTACAGCGATCTTATTCCACACGAATTTCTGCTTACATGCGACACAGTATCCACTCACGACGGCGGCCGAGCGCAGCCTAAAATTTTTATTTCAATTCTTATGCAATAATTCAAGACAGTGACTAGCAAAATAACCCTTATGTTCACTGCATTAAGATTCGAGCGATAGAGCTAAATTTGTTGAAAAACTAAAATTGATTTGATTTTTTTCTGAGACTAATTAGAACATTTCGGTAGTTTTTTTTAACGCCTTTTTTAGTTGATTATGTCTCCTTACATAATATATTTTTAAATAAACAAAATATTTTATCAAACGGAAGAAAAATGTTGCTGAACTCAATACGAAATCTTCAATTTTGTGTGAAGAGGTACGGGAAATGATTTATTACAGTGTTATAAACCAAATTTTTCAAATAAAAAAATAATGTCATTTCAAGATGAAGGAGTAATCTATCTGTGGAAATTATTATTTACATTTAGTTCAGTTTAATTCTGCTGCAAAATGTACCGAAAAACTGCTTAATTTGGTCAGTTTTGTAAACGCGTCCTTAAAATGACAGCTAGGATCAGCGACTTAACGTGATTTCCGAAGGAGACGGAGGAGCCTCGGTATAAAACGGACGGTGACCTATCCACGGAACAACCTTGACAAGCGTAGCTTATCCTAAAAGAAACGAACTACGTGGCGTTTTTTTTAAATTTCCTTAGACTACGTACCAGGGTCAACAGGAGTGATGATAATAGGTGTTGAAGTTCCGCTACTTATCTCCTTCGATTGAGGATGCGTGACTGGCGCCTTAGACTTGTTCTCATTGACTGACGGTTCGGCCTCTTTGTGGAATATGTTCACCACTTGTTCTAAAACCGGGTGGATCTGCGGCCAGTGACCTTCGAGGTGGACCTCCTGGAATAAGGACTGTGTGTTAGTAATGCAAAGCATTTTAACAATTTTGAAGATTAAAGAACTTTGTGGCACATTTTAAATATAATAATTGCTTGCATTAGCATTGTCAGGCAGCCACAAAGCCTACTTTATTAAAGTGAGTATATGACTTTTCTCATTATACTACTATAAATAGGCTTGTGTTTAAACACCGCCCAAAAAAGTACCTATTTTACTACCAAAAAAAATCTAAACGGTTACCAAAATGGATAAATGGTCACCAAATTACGTTTCCTAAAATATTATGAAATAAATCCATTTTCTGTGTTATTGACTGCCATAAAAATATATGGACGCCTTTAAAATACACTTTAGACTAAATATTATATATTATCACTACTTTGATGTTACCAATTATGTTATACCATGAGTTCTAAATTGATAATTTTTGCTAGGCTAAAAAAGCTAACGATCGCTAGAATATTTCTCAAATACCAATTAATATACTGGGGTTCCCAAACATATGTCGCTTATTTATTGTTCTATGAAATTCACTAAATATACTGGGGTTCCCAAACAAACGTCACTTGTTTAGGCTAGGCGTATGCTGAGAGGCAGGCGACGCAGGCCGCGCAGCGTAGAGCAGAGCGGATTTTATAAAGCATAGAACATCATTGAGCTACGTATGCTGCAGCGCAGGCACGTGCGGCTCAGATGTGCACAGTAACTGCCCTGCTCTGCGCTGTGCGGTCTGTGTTATTGTTGTATGAAGTTAACTAAATATTGGCCTGTAGCTCACGCACCGGTGGCGGTTCTGCAGGGTGCGGGGTGTGGAGTGCGGGGTTAAGAAATAAAGGGAAGCAATTGTAATTTTAGTCTTATATTAAAGTAGTCTGGGATCAAATAATGTATTATGGGTGACGTCAAACTATTTTGGAGTAAGATTTTTGGTAGTAATATTAATATTTGAGTTGGACAGAATTTGGCGACCGTTAATCCATTTTAGGAACCAAAAATAATATTTGTGCAAGGCTTGCGATTTTTCTGATGTTATTTCATTTATTTTGGATCATAATATTATATACTTTAGGGCCCTTTTAATAAGGTCAATTGATTTTTTTGGAGTTGTTTATTTTATTTGGTGCCTAGGCTTAGAGACTTAAAAATATTTTAGGTGACCGTTTAAATTATACCCCTATAAATATTTGAAACTCCAGGTTTTTTTCTACTATAGTATGATGCATGTAATATCAAAATCTAAATCTTCCTTACGAATCAAGCCGTCTATTAGTCAAAATTGCATGAAAATCTGTTTAATAGTTTTTGACGTCTACTTGTATTGTAGAAAAACAAATGAAAATTGTGTAGTTACTCAAACCCCAAGCGAATGCACACCTATTGTCTTTCTATTGTGTCTCTATTTACGTTATTCAAATGATTAATGGTTTTTTAATTTTTTGCAAACAGACAAAGACAGATAACATTAAGGTTACGTAAAATTTAGATTCCAGAGGAATATAATAGCTTCGCCGATGTTGCATACGACAGCAGTAACAAAACTTGGACCACGAAAACAATTCTTACTGGTACGAAATAAAGACACTTTTATTCGCAAAAGTCGTGATATTGTCAATTGTCTGCTACATCAATGTTATTCAAATAATATAAGTCATAATTCTTTCCCTGCACATGTCTGACTGTTGATACCGTACAATTGATTGATTTGATGCATTTGAATGCATTATGCTACAAATTTTTAGTTTTGAGTTCAAAGCATCCATTCTATTTTTTGAACTATATACTTTATGGCTGCAAGACAAAGTACGAATTCTATTGAAGGCCATACCCAATTACGAATTGAAATAAAATCAGTTTACCTCATTGTTCCTTGTGAATTTTATTTTAATTTTCTCAGGAGGGTTTACTTTTGGTTCTTCTTTCTTTTCTTCAGGAACTGGTACACATATTTGTTTCCCTAAAATTGTTGGGTAAACGTTATAAAAAGTAGTTAAAAAAAAAATGGATCAGAAAGATAAAAAATATATATATACAAATAATAGAAATATATATCTTACCAAAGCCATTCGCCTGTTCAACTGCTGGAGTTTCCCTTGTTGAGTTCCTAAAAAAGATTATAGAGAAACCACATTAAAATCTACTGTTTACCTTCTGCTACCCAGCAAAGATTTCTTCTTGTTACTCAGACCATACACCTGTAATAAGCAATAAATGGATTTGTTTTTTTGGGAGGTGTGATATCATCTAATGTCTCCTTTCATTCTAGGTTGGAATGAGAGGGGCATGTTAGACTTTTACAAACTAAAGTCCACCAGAAATTCCCTAGCATCAGGCCTGCTGGCCCATCTACGTTATTTTTTTTAATCTCTTTGAGGCGCGTGTGGTATACTACACGTCGTTCACGACTGGAGATCAGTAATTCCCGGCCGGCCGAACGGCGAGCTATCCATCGCATGTCATTCGCAAAAGTTACGTTTTTAATTCTCGTTCAGCTAAAGACCTTCTTAAACACAAGACAGTGAAAGAAGTACACAGCAACGAAAATAGCAAAATGGCACATACCTAAGTGGGTTAGCTTGTCGAACGGGAGAGTATGTATCTCGTACCTGCAGTGACTCTCTAGCTTCTAATAACCTGTTAAAATAAAAAATAAAATCTTAGCTAACAGGTACACAAAATTTCGTATCTGTGCTACTAATTATTAAAGAGTTTCTTTATCTGGAGCTTAGCTTGGAGGTCATTTCAGGTCATGCTTATCATTAAAATACATTATCATTGAAACAGAATCAATATACATGTTCTATCAACTGAATTAGAAACATTGCATGTTAATTGAAAGCTTGTAAAAATAATTCTTTTCTAATAATTTTTCTTGTTACTTCTTCAACTTACTTTTTCAATTCTGCTGCTTTCTTTTTTTCTTCTACATATTTCGTTTTCCAGAAGGTATCGCCTTCTTCTGAGTCACCTAAAACAGACCAAGTAATTGATAACCATGTTAAACATTCAAATAGTCTGAGGCAAGTAAAATTCCCGACCGACAATCGAATACGAGATATGGCAAAGGCTTTCAATTCAAAGTCGAAACTTTTTTAAAACTCGGTGTGCCACATTTTTTTTAAATTTTGCCACTCACTTTGTGTTCTACACAACACATACAAAAAAAAAACATACACACACAAAATAATAAAATACATACTTTCAGGTAAGTAGGTGATATAGTTCTTCACGATTTTGCCATCTTTTACTATTGGATATATTTTTTTGCCGTACATGACAAACAGTCCACCTTCCTCTGCTAGTGACGATATCTTGGCGGCTTGTGGCTTCCTGCAAGTTATCAACATTTATAAATAACTAACTAGCTTCAGCCAGCGGCTACGCCCGCTTGAAAATAAGGTTCTCCATACAAACTTTGGATAACTGTTACATCCCTTTAGGGGTGAATTTGGGAAAATCCTCTCTTTGTGGTTGCACATGTCACAAAAGGAAATTTTGTGCAAAATATTACCCTCCTACTCCCAGTAGATTCGGCTATCCGTTGACATGTCAGACAGTTTCTCCTTTTATA
Organism: Leucania comma; assembly: GCA_958295575.1. Classification (NCBI taxonomy): domain Eukaryota; kingdom Metazoa; phylum Arthropoda; class Insecta; order Lepidoptera; family Noctuidae; genus Leucania; species Leucania comma. Next base: position 8,952,126 of record OY282480.1, on the reverse strand, counting down.
TTGGGTGACTGGTAATTAGTGACCGATACTTGTACACGTGATTGTAGTCATGATAACAAACAAGTTTTACTATGGGGCCAAATCTGGAATCCGGGAAAAAAAAACAGCAAGCTCAGTACATTTTAACCAGTTAGGCGAACATAAATTTATTTCTTTATTGTACACCTTACCTTATTAAAGGACAAACATTTATAAAAAAATTAGTGTACAATAGGCGGTCTTATTGCACAGGGCAATTTCTACCAGACAACCTTTGGATGGACTGGAAGAAAGAAAAAGAGTTGGGGTTGTCAGTTTACAACAATAAAAATAATATAATTTTTTATATATATAATACAATAGGAAATATATATAATACATAAATAAGTTATCAAATAATAAACTAATAAATATTAAAATATACAAAAGAGATAGGAGAAGGAAAATTAAAGTGATAGGTAGTGCTCCTTCACCATTTTTTTGAACGCTGGTAGCGTTTGGGCACGCCTCACTTCTATGGGTAATGCATTCCACAAACGAGCTGCTTGTACCGTGAAAGACTTATCGAAGAACGAGGTAGAATGCATATGAATACTAAGTTTCAGATTCTCCGATGACCTCAAGGACCTAGAATGTGTGTCACAGAGGAACTGAAAGCGTTCTTTGAGATAAAAAGGAGTCAGAGGATTAAAGAGCACATTGTAAAGCAACGAAAGTATATGAGCATTCCGGCGAAGGCGAATAGGAAGCCATTTGAGCTGAGTGCGAAATTCAGAAACGTGGTCATACTTGCGCAAGCAAAATATAAACCTGATACAAAGATTTTGAAGTCGTTCAAGCTTATCCAATTGGTCTTGGTTAAGATCAAGATAGCTGGCATCAGCATAGTCCAAGATTGGGAGAATAAGAGATTGTGCTAACGCAATTTTCGTAGTGATGGGAAGAAAATTGCGAAAGCGTCTCAAAGAGCCCGCCGAGGCAAACAGTTTACGACTGACCTCTTGCAACTGTTTAGTCCAGGAAAGAATGCTGTCGATATAAATCCCCAAATTCTTCACAGTGTGAGTTACGGGAATCACAGTGTTATCGAAATAAACCTGGGGAAGTGTCGACCAAACAATCTTACAGACAGTCCGTGAACTACCAATAACAATCACTTGCGTCTTGGTTGGATTGATCTTCAGCCCAAACTCAGCACTCCAGTCACCTATTCGAGTCAAGTCTATATTAATAGTTTTAATGGCATCACACAGCTTCTTAAGAGGGGCTTGGGTATATATTTGTAGATCATCAGCATACAGGTGGTAGAAAGAAGAAAGCCGTTGAGTGATAGCATTAATAAAAAGTGCGAAAAGTAGAGGAGATAAAACGCCACCCTGCGGCACACCGGCCGAAGTGTTACACCAAGAAGAAAAATATTCCTCAAAGCAAACATGTTGCCGGCGACCAAACAGGTAACTTTTGAACCAGTCATTTACCGAAGGAGATATGTTAAAAGAGCAAAGGATGCCAAGCAAAATGTCGAAATCAACAGTATTAAAAGCATTGCTAAAGTCTAGCACAGCAAGTACTGTTAACTTCCCCATCTCCATGCCTGACCTGATATCATCTGTGATATGCACTAGTGCTGTGTCCAGGTCGAAAACCAGATTGGAAGGAATTAAGTAGGTTGTGCTGGGAAAGGAAATTGCTAAGTTGCTGGTGGACAAGTTTTTCAAGGACTTTTGATAAATGTACTGACCAGCAATTTTTTTCGTGATTTCAGGTTTGATCCCATAGTAAAAGTTGTTTGTTATCATGACTACAATCACATGTTTAAGTATCGGTCACTAATTACCAATAACTCTATGTATATAGATTTATCATTCTGCCTGACCTTTTTAAGACTATTATGTCGGGGTTGGCTACCAGTCCCAGATTGCATACATGGAGCGAATGCCTGTCTGACACCTACAATTCAGAAATTGGTAAGATTTGTGACAGATGGATTCTCACTTGATGAACCAACCTAAGCAAATGTTGAAGACGAAGATAAAAGCTTTTAATCTAATTTAGTTCCCAAAACCATTCGTCCTAAATGATATTAGAACACCAAATTAGGTGTAGTTACATCATTTGTGCTTACCTGCCACACCCTAAGAGTTCTGGATACATCAAATATTTTTCTTTTTATATTTTGATCCTCATCTCGAAAAACTACTACTTATGTCATAACCTAGTTTGCAGTGGGGACTGTGTTTCAAAACAGACTACAACACGCGGCATATAAGTTGAACCAAAATGGCGATCGGCCTTGAATGCGCAGTAACAGATTTTCAGATTTCAATCGAAGTGCGGCATAGCGGGGTCTGCGCGTAAACATAGCAACGACGGCCATTTTAGTTCAACTTATTGGCCACGTACTATACTTATACTTACAAATATTTCCTGGTGGGCCTGTTCTTCCGGCTGCGTGGTGGCGACACGAACTCATCACTTACGCTATCTGAAGTCCAGTCGCTTGAATTGGAGGGGGGCCCAGCAGCGTGGCTGAAACACCATAGATATGCTTATTTGCTTCAGCGCAGTGGGAAGACATGATGACAAATGAAAAATATGGTATTTTTCACCTGTGTAAATTATTCTTCCTACAAAAGATATATCATCCTTTTTATAACATCCTTCTGGCACGAAAAGGAGTGACTGATAATGTGACTATGGATAGAACATGAGAAAGAATAGAAGAATAAAACATTTTGCTCAATCCTGAGTAGCATGGGATAAGGGCAAGAAGGCAATTGTAACCTGTCATAAAGGTTTAGAAAAAACCAGTATTACGTCAACTTACTGTGAAGCATTATTGTGCGATATGGTCCTTCTACGACGACTCAACTGGCGTTTACGCTTTGCGCCCACTCCTCCAACTAGAAAACAAAAATAATTGCAATTATTTCTAGAAAAAAAAAAGCAAATACTGTTTAAGGATGATGTTTATGGATAAGGGAAGGTTAAATAAACTGCATTCCCCATCTCAATATAAAATTCTGCCATGCAACCCCATATTTAAAAAATAGTAAGTATTCTTTTTCATAAATACCTGTACTGTACACATACTGATATAATAAATAAAAAACATGCTGATAATGGCAATATCATAAAACATGAATATTATGGTAAGTAAGCTGAGAAATTGTAAAATGGGCCATACATTTACATTTGTTTGAAATCAAATCCATTTCTATAAATATAATACCTTATTTACGAAGCTCCATAGCCTGTGCATTCAACTGTACCCAGTCTAAACCACTAGTGTATGCTATGTTTCTCATTCCATGATGCTACAAGCAAAGATATCCCTACACTTAACTTACCGCTGGTGAATCCAAACATATTTGATATAGCTTTGTCCCTTTCCGATTTACTTATTAATACACCGGCGCGCTGCTTTTTCTTCGGCGAAACCTGAACTTCTCTGTTATCAGACGAGTTGGACCTCAGCACTACTACATCATTTGAAGGTTTCGACCCAGAAGTCTCTTGTTTATCTGCTTGAGTTTCTTTCTTATTCTGTTCAGTATCACTAGACTCTGACATGTTATATTTAGTCTTGTTAAATTGTTCATCAAACAGGCTGATGTTTTGCAAGCAAGGGTTCTTGATATCTGGTGACTCTTTAGCATTACTCCTCTTTTCAGTTTCTATCATATCTACTACATGAGTTTCAAAACTTGTTGAAGGTTTGTTAGTGTCAATAGGATTTTTTTCAAGCCATGGTTTCTTAATAACATCCGGTTTCATAGACTCCTCTTGAGCTTTTGGTTTATCATCTGCACCTGATTGAATTTCTGTAGCATTTTTATCTGCTTTTTTTGGTGATTTCAACTTGATATCTAGTTTCTTTTTCTTGTTGTCAATAGTATTTGAGTTATCTTCAGAACAAGACCGTTTTCTCATTATTTTCTTTAAACTTAGATTTTTATTAGAGTTAATTGATACATCAATTGCACTTTTTGGTGCTTCATTGCTGTCAGCTTTAGCTTCGACATCTTTAGAGTTTTTATTTTTTAATGCTTCTGGATTATTTGGAAGAGAAGCATCTACTGTGCTATTGGAATTATTTAGGCCTCCAGATTGTTCTTGAGGTTCCGAGTGGGAGTCAGTAACTACTATCACTTCAGGAGTATCAGAATTTTGGACTACTGAGCTTTCAGTAACTTCAGCAGTCACCAAATTTGTTGTCTCCGCATTCACCGACTTTGTTGCTCGAGAAGTCTCACCATCAGTATAATCATCTCTTTCAGTGCCATTTTCTGCTTGCATTGAAGAAATTTCATCATCCAAATTAATTACTGGTAACTGTTCAATTTCATTTGTTACGTTTTGAATAATTTTCTTAGAAGCTTTGTTATCTGGTTTGTTACTACCATCTAATTCATGAGCCAATACTTCTTCAACCACTTTAGCAGAAAGACCTTTAGCATTTTTAGCAACATCAGTGGCTATGCTTTTACTATTGGGAATTTCATTCCCAGGTTCAGGAATCTCCTGCATATCCTCTAAGTTTACTTCTGCTACATTTTCTACAATCTCCATTTGGCCTTCCCTTTCTGAATCTTCAGGTTCAGATGCAAAATCATCCAGCACTTCTTGCAGCATAGGTGTTAATGGTTCAGAATAAGTAATACAATCCCTAAAAGATTTGGTGGCTGCACTTGGCTTCTCATCAGATTCCAAATCCTTCTGAATGTCTTCAGCAGTTTCATAGCAGTTTTCAATTATTACAGTGTCAGCAGAAGATCTACTTCTTACAGGTACTTTTGAACATTTGATATTCTCACCTGCACTGGTCTCCCCTTCATTTGTCGGCTCATTGTCTTTTACATTATGACCTAGAATAAATTAAACTGTGTAGGACAAATTGTATTTATCTGAATTAGGTAAATGGCGCCGAATGGGTGCTTTATGATGATTATTTATGCTCAGCCAATTTCATCAAGACCTACATTGCAGTAGCATTCTAGCACAGCACCAATGTTCGCATAATGAGATTTAAAATGAAAAAGATAAAAATGTACTAAATAGACTTCTTATCTATCTTATGGAAGTCATCTTGTCTTTCTTATTGCAATTAAAGCTACACTTATTTTTTTTGGTAGAAAACTCTTCGAAATTTCGAAAATCATGTCATTTTGATAGGAACAAGAAAATAATATCAATCTAATCACAATACAGCTGGCTTATCTACTGCGGTTTACGGAAAATCTATTACACAGAGATCTTTATAATAAGGCAATAGAAGTCGCAAAGACGCGTGACCTTGTCGCGCATGTGTACCGTAGAACACAAGTCCGTGTGGAGCGTTTATTGCGGTTACTTATGTTGTTTGGGACGCGGAGAGGTAGACATGGTGTTTTGCAGCATATCCAACTGTGGACACTCTTCCAAAATGTGTAACTTTATAAATAAAGGAATAACATTTCATAAGTGCTTAATTTTTGAAATAATGTCGTTTTTAATAAATATAGTCAAATCAAATATTTTCACCACCTCTACTACGATTATCACAGAAAACGTTTTTTTTTTTTTTTGTAATATCAGTGACCATTAATACTTAAGCTTGTTCTTGTCTACTATTATAACTGCTAAAGGCAGCAATAAATTTATAGTCATTCGCAATAAGCAATATCGCCGTTTACGTAAATTCCTGGTACAAGCCGCATGAGTTGGCCGCAAATAAGTGACGTGCCAAATGCTAATATTTTGTTCGATACAAAATATAATTATGATAAATTATAATTTATTAAATTTATCTCAATACCTAGTTTTACCGAAATTGGAATATTCTCATATAATTTAAATACTTTTGGAAATTATTTAAATATGTATTTTCACTATGTATGTCTTCTTCTATCCAAATAGTTTACAAAACGATTTTTTAACAATTACGTATTCATCAGTACTTTTGAACTACTTCCTCATTCAGAAAATTAATAAGAGGTAGTCTTATTTATTGTTATAATATTAATAATAATGATCATTTTATTTTCAGGCATCGGTGGCCCATAGAAAAAATACATAAAATAATCTTAAATAGTAATAAAGTAATACATATTATAAAATCAAAACTTATTTAACTATATACGTAACGTAGTCGGCGTCATGTTGCGCTGCGTGGTGTCGCATAACCGTCCTCGGAAACGTCGATATACGACACCTTTCGGCCAGAAGTCTGTAGCTGTTGGGTTGGAACTCGTACCACGAATGACTTGAAGTTGACGTCATGGCGCGCCTCCAACCTTACGACCCTCAGAGTCCAGTTGGTCCTTACTTTTAAATACACCACGACCTCCTCAACCTTCGTGTAGTGATGCAGGCGCGAAATGTATAGCTGCGTCATAGGCACAGCAGGACGCAGCAGCATGTTCGGACCACTCGGTGCGGTACCACACTGGTTACGGGAAGAGGGCTTCTTCTTCTTCTTTTCCACTCTTATGAAACCCTCTTCATTCACTTGGCCTGTTTTTGGAAAGGTGCTCTAAACCCCAGACCGAGTAGATTGAGCACCCGTTTTCAGTTTTTCCCCGATTTTCGTTTGTCGCTTTGGTTAATAATCGTGATAATTACTCAAGCCCCAAGCGAACGCCGGCGTTCGCACAAATATTGTGTTTCTAATTACGGTATTCAAAAGACTAAAAATTAACGCTCAACGGAAAATTATAATTTTCGATAATTATCGATATGAGCTCGAAATACTTCGCACTACGCTAATCCTAAGTGAGAGCGAGCGCGCGATATCAATTTCTGCTTCTCGCACACGTTTATTATTGGTTGCTGGAGCCACGCCCCCTGAGATTATGCGTTTTTAGAAAATATTGCGTAATGTCAACGCAAAAAGTTTAATTTTGTTGCAACAATGCAAAATGCATGTGTAGGCGATATTGTGTATCTACTGTTTGTTTATGTGGTGGTAGCTGTGACCCGACGACACGCGTCCCAGTATAAAAGATAGATAGCATTTTTATTGCCTTATTATTAAGATTTCTGTGATCTATTAGTTTAAGTACTCTAGTAGTAAATTATTTTATGTAAATTTCTTTATTTACAACATTTTACTACCAGTAAAATGTTGTAAATAAAGAAATTTACATAAAAGAAACTCATTATTTTTACTGCTAAACTTCACTACTGATCTGTCGTGACATGATGATTTTAGCATATGCATGATAAATATGGAATTACTTCATACTGAAGTGTTTTTGTATTTTATCATACCATTTGAGTTGGAGTCATCGCTAATTGTTTGGATGTCAAGCTTGTTGCTGTTCTTGTTTCTGTCTGCTAGATCACATCTGAAATAACATGAATAATAAGAACAGTTACAACACTGAATACTCAGGTCCCCAAGATACAGGTTCTACTTAGTTTAGGGACTATCATCCAAAAATAACTGATTCCTAATTAATATAGTTACAAACAATACCTATTAATATTTATTGTAAGAATGAACAATAAACATTCTTCTTAATAATTAAGAAGAATGTTTATTGTTCAGTTAAGGAAAATAATTAAAAAAATAATTGTAAAGGATGATGCATCAAAACAAAGAAGAAGAGAAACAAAGAGTAAGAATTGGGGGGATCCCCCAATTCTTACATTGATAAACAGATTTGTCTAAGATCTTTCAATTGAAATACATTTTAGTATTTCAATTGAAAGATCTTAACAAGGCGAGATTTTTTTTACTATTGCAACATCTCTCAAAAATATGGAGTTTAGGTTTTATAAAATATTATAGGGCTCAGAAAAGGAGGATTAAACTTTTACTGCATATTTTTATTTTGGTTTCAGCATTTATGGTGTGTATGCATTAAATAGTGTCAATCACTATCGCAATGATTTCCACCTTTGGAAAAAAAAACTATCTTTTTGATTCATTTATCACTTATTTTTAACCAACTTCGAAAAAGAGGAGGTTCTATGTTCGGCTGTATATATTATTTTTCTACTAGTTTTAGTGAAAAAACTGCGAGCATGAAAAATATAACAGTAATATCAAACATTATCTATTCTATCAAAAGAAACCTTAAATATTATGTATTACACTAGCAATGCTTCTATATGTATCTTTGTTCGGTTACAGTTTAAGTACCTGGTTTTTTTGCTATAGGTTTTCTCATAAATACTGTCCTCTAACATTTTAACAGATTACCTAGGTTTCATTACTGATGAAAAGAAAAAAAAAATATGTCAATCATTTGCAGTGGTTTTTGATCATGGTTCTTTCTTTTCATTTAAAATCTTTGCTACACCGGAAACTCTCCTCTCCAAGAAAAAAGATTTATTTCATTTTGGAATTCATACTGTTTGATAGTATAGGCCCCAACAACCAAGTCATTATTCAATGCCATAATTAAAATTTCAAAGTTGAAGACTAACTTATATACTATAATATACAAGAACCCACCCAGTCTGTTACTGATAGTTTTACTGCTGTAAAAAACAAATTTTGAGTTATGTTAAGCAGCATTGGATTGCATAGAAATCAAGGGAACTTGAAGAAAAATACTGATTTTGGCTGATTAAATTAAAGGCATCTAAAAACGAAAACACATCAAATGTTAAAAAATACAAAAACACATCAAATGTTACTTTAGCTTATGGATGGGAGTTAAGAGCTATTTAGTTACTACTACTACCACTAATAGCACATACTGTCCCACTACTGTGCAAATGAGGAAAACCTTTGCCATTCCACCCAACAAACATGATTTTTCTCAAAATCTTAAGGGAGGAATCTCAAAATCTTACCACCTTCTTCATAGTCTGCAGAGCTGCCAGATGTACGATTTAAATCGTACTCGTACGATTTTTACTCATGTACGATCGCTAGCCAAGATCGTACGAAAAATGTACGATTTTTTAATACCTAACCAATCTGGCAATATTTCATACCAAACGAATGTGCTATAGTGGCAAGTATGAGTTTCGGGGAATTCTCCAACAATCTAGACCTTTTACATGCATAAAGACTCTTTTAGTAGTCATTTAAAGGCTTGAATTTTTATGAAACTTACTTTTTTTTTCAGTAATATTTGTGACTTGTCAAAAACCTGTTTTTTCGCCAAACTCGTCTCTTATCTTTAAATAAATTTTATCAAAACAAAACTTAGAAACACTTCATCAAATGAAACACTGAAATGAACTTACTAGCAAAACAATAGAAAAAACGAAAATAACACAAAGTTTATTTAAGCCAATAACAAAGTTTTTAAACAATCTGACCACAGAAAACTTGTATAAACATAAAAATAGTTTTATTGCATTTTTTTTTTTTAATATTGATAGAATTTTAGCTATTTTTAATAAAAACTTTGTACTTCTTAGTTGTACGGTCTTTTTATTTCAAAATTTTCTGGGCATACGATTTTTTTGAAGTTGGCATACAATCAGAACTTTTTTGGACCTGGCAGCCCTGATAGTCTGCTACTTATATATGTCAGGCAGTATTTGAGGTTGGTTATAAAAATTATGAGTATATCTAAATAATATAAACATTACCTAGCTCTGAAGCTGCTTATTTGTTCATTAGTGAGTTGGAAGTAAGGATTATGTATGTCAGGCAGTATTCTCTTCAAAAATGTTTCCTTTAAACTCTGCCATGTCCTTGATGTGAGCTGCAAAAAATATTATTGATCATTTTGTTTTAAATATAGATAAGACTCTAGCTGTTCTAATAGGCATGAAAGAAAGACAGATAAACAGAAAGACAGATAATAGCATAATGGCCTGGCTGCTTAACAGGCTAAAGTTATAGAGCAGTGTTCTATACACTCATACACTGTTCCGCTCAGGGTTCCTCTTTGAAGACGTAACTGCAAGTAGCTAGGACCATATACATAAGACTGGTGGACTACTACTACTTATGTGTTCAAATATTTAATTCATGCGTACAATTTAATGAAAACAGACAATAAAGCTGAGAAAAATTATTTAAAAATTGTACAAACTGTACAAAAGCTGAACTTATTTCTTACAAGATTTATAAAAGCATTTCTTACCTTTGTGTTGGCAAAATCCACCCACATCTTTCTAGCTTTTATTTCACCATATAATTTGTTTTGTACTAAATAGTCCACTATAATCTTGAACTCCTGAATGTTATACGGTTTTCTAAAATTATAGTAAAAAGATGAAAGGAAATAGTTTTACAGCAGGTAGGTGTCTTCACCGAAATTCTATGAAAGTGTATCAATTACTATATTATTACATTGAATACCAATGAAGCGCATAACGATATAATGATTTACAGTCTTACCCCGACATGTTGATGCGTATTTTCTATTGTAATCGGTTTAAAATGCTGACGGTCGCTGTAGGTATACAAAATATTTTGCAGACAGGTAAAATTTCCAATCAGCTTCTATTCATCATTAGGATAACAGCAATATGACATTTATTTTGATGATTTTAGGAATGCACTTGATTCTTGCCTCCCATATAAATAACCTGAGTTTTCGGTAAATTTTATCAATCGGCCGATAAATACACTTCCAAACGTTCGCATAAAGCTAACGAATCAAAGATAACTAAATATTGCCAAAAAAATATCTCTAACCGCCTTATTCCAAAACGCGATCTAAAATAGTTCCGGGACTATTACTAGTTTTAAATTGGCATTAAACCTAATAACAGTCCCAGAAATACATTTAGATTTCTTTTAATTAGTATTAAATTTAGTAATAATCCCGAACTACATTTAGATAGCGTTTAATCGGGATTAAACCTAGTAACAGTCCCGAAACTATTTTAGATCGCGTTTTGGAATAAGGCGGTATGGGCCTATTCACGACTTCGGTCTTAGCGATTACCGGCGCGGCGCGCGGGGCGATACCGGTAGGCGATTGGTCGAGCGCGCGCCGCTATGGCCGCTATGCGTAGCGTCGACCAATCGCCTGCCAATACAGTTCCGCTCACACCGAAGTCGTGAATAGGGACTAATGGTGCATTCACGACTTCGTTCTTAGCGGCGAGCGGCGTGGCAAACGGGGCCGTATCGGTAGGTGATTATGGCGCGCGCTCGACCAATCGCCTACCGATTCCGCCCCGCTTGCCGCGCCGCTCGCCGCTTAGACCGAAGTTGCGAATGCGCTGTAACAGCAATATTGATTCATATTACGACATCTTAAAATAACCGAAAGACGATGATTCAAAAAGCAAAGACGCTAATAAATTAAAAACATAATAATGCTAAAAATCGCAAAAAATCTAAAAAGTAGATTTGGTGAGCTTTTATGGCCCGTTTACGACCTTGCCGCTGAGAGCGGCATCTAAGGCGCCCATTACACGGTCAATCATTGCCATCAATCATCATCATCATCATCATATCAGCCGAAAGACATCCACTGTTGGACATAGGCCTCCCCCAAGTGTCACCACAATTAACGGTTCTGTGCATCTGGCATCCAGGGGATTCCCGCAACTCTTGGCAGGTCGGTCCACCTTGTAGGAGGCCTTCCAACACTGTGTTTTCCGGTACGCGGTCGCCATTCCAGAACCTTTCGGCCCCAACGGCTATACGTTCTACGAGCAATGTGCCCTGCCCACTGCCACTTAAGTTTGGCAATTCTACGTGCTATGTCAGTAACCTTGGTTCTCTTGCGGATATCTTCATTCCTGATTCGATCGAGCAAGGAAACTCCGAGCATAGCCCGTTTCATTGTCCTTTGGGTGACTTTAAGTTTTCTTATGAGGCCTATTGTAAGCGACCACGTTTCAGAGCCATATGTCATCACTGGCAACACGCACCGGTCATAGACTTTCGTCTTGAGACACTCATCAATCACCATCAATCAATAATTGACGGAGAATGATTTTTGAATGACGGTGAGTACTATCATTCAAATTACATTCATGATACGTCATGACTGATGGCATCATGGCAATGATTGATGCTTGCATGACCGTGTAATGGGCGCCTATCAGCCCATTTACGACTTCGGTCTTACAGCAGTGATGCCAGATTGGGGGGATTCCCCCAAAAACTGGAGGTTTTTTATGGTTATGAAGGGAAAATTGGAGGGACAGTATTTTTGGGGGGATACGTGCAGGTAAAAATTTGGGATTGGAGGGAATTAGAGGGTTTTTATGAACAATTTTTTCTCCATAATTTTTCATGTTTGATATTGATATTCATGAATATTATAAAAGAAGTCGGTATAAAAATAAAACATTTGGTTTTATTTTTATACCGACTTGAAAAAAAAGGTAAGGTTCTCAGTTTGGCCTGTATGTATGTATGTTTATCCGCGATTATTTCGCGTTTGGCTGAATCGATTTTGATGCGGTTTTCAGAAAAACATTTTCCACATTTGGAAAAGGTTTTGGTATTCTAACAGACTTCAAAAAAGGAAGTTCTGTTTTTAGAATTGTCATGATGATTTAATAAGGGGACCGAATGGCGGAAGGCACGGAACGGAAGGTATCTAATTAGGTTTGGTTGAGAGGTACTCCAACTAAAAAATGTGAAATAAATTGTTTAAAAAAAAAAGTACAAAATAACTTTAATTTTAGAAGTCGGTGTTTAATATCAAAGAGAACAAACTATTGAAACACCGACTTCCGAAATTAAAGTTATTTTGCACCATTTTGTGTTTTTTTTTTAGTCGTTTGTTTATTAAATTTTATTTGTGAAATTCGTATTTAAAAAAAAGATATTTGTGGAGGATTTTTCCTTCAAAACTTCAATTTTGGGGGGTTTTTGGGAAAGGTTTGGGGGGAATTCATGACAGACGTCTGGCAACACTGTCTTACGAACTTAGCGCATTAACGACTTCAGTCTTTGCGACGAGCGGGACTATATCGGTAGGTGATTGGTTGACGCCGCTCATAGCGGCCATAGCGGTGCGTACTCAACCAATGGCCTACCAATACGCTTTGCTCGCCGCTAAGTCCGAAGTCGTGAATAGGCCGTTAGCAGCGAGCTATGAGCATCGTCGACCAATCGCTTACCGATACTACCCCACTCACCACTCACTGACCAACGTCGTGAATTTGTAGGGATTAATACTGGGTTTAGTAAAAAAAAGGGCAGTTCTAAAAAACGGTTACAAAAAAAAATCCTAGTTTACGATACGCAGCATATACGTTGAACCATAATGGCGTAACAGATTTTACGGTCACAATCGAAGCCGCGAGAATCTGTGCATAACCATAGCAACGACCCCATTTTGGTTCTACTTATTTGCAAACGAATACGCGCGCAAAACAAAGAAACTGAACGCTAGACTTTCATCGTTCAACTGAAGCTACAAAACCAATTCTTATTGATCTATTTTCATTCGAGAATCTTAATTGATTTCTAGAAGGCTAAAAATAAGGTTCATTTTAACTTACACATAATTCAAAAACGAAAATCAGTTCGTTTCTAAAATAAATTCAATTCATACAAATTGGTCTTATTAGAATAGTAATAACTGTAATATGTTTTATGTTTTCCAGTCACATTCAAAAAAAGCGAGTGAATGGTTCGTTTTATTTCGTTTAGTCAGTTAACGCATAAAGTAGGTTTTTTTTTTCAAGTTTTTTTTAAAGAACGTAATGTTGGCTAAATGCAAAACAGTTCGTTTGTTTTTTTTAGAAGAAGCGTTCTAAAGAACCGTAGTAGGGATGGTATTGAAACATTGTGCAGATTTAACAAAAGATTGAGCGAACTTAAATGTTATTATGAAATATTATTGTAGGTGTATGGAGCGATTAACACCCCGACATCATCACCATCACGACCGTGCCTCTAATTTGATTTTACTGCTCGCCACTACCGCGCGCTGCTGCCACTCACAGCGGCAAGATCGTGAATGGGCCGTAAGACCTTCGTCTGGCCTTTCAGTATATTACAAAGTACTCTGTGGTCTGGCCCAAATGATGGGAAGAAAAAAAAAGCATTTTTATTTGGGTTCAGGGCTGCCAGATGTACGATTTTAATTGTACTCATACGATTTTTTGGCATTTTTACTCATGTACGATCGCTAGACCAAGATCGTACGGAAAATGTACGATTTTTATATACCTTACAAGTCTGGCAACATTTCATAACAAACGTATGTGCTCTACTGGCAAGCGCTGGCAAGTATGAGTTTCGGGAATTCCCCAACAATCTAACGCTTAACTAGATCGCATATTGAATGAAGACTCTTCTTGTAGGCATTTAAAGGCTGTATTTGCTTTTTTTCTGTCGGTAACTTGTGACTTGTCTGTCAAAAACCTGTTTTCTCATCAGTCTCATCTCTTATCTTTAAATAATTATCAAAACGAAAGTTTATCAAATAAAACACTAAAATGAACTTATTAACCAAACAATAGACCAAACGAAATTCGATTTTTTTACCTAACTGCGCCAGGAGGGTTATGTTTTTCGAGAGTATGTATGTATGTATGTATGATTGTTTGGCACGCTCTGCAGCCTGAACGGCTCGATGGATTTTAGCTTGAGAGGTGTCTTTAGATTCGTAATTACTTTGAAAGTGATATCGTAATAAAATAAAACTAAAAAACGGTAATTCAAAAAACTAAAAAACCCGACTGCTTTTCTGAGCATTCATGAAAAAGCCCTAAATCAAGAAAGTCGTTGTACCCGATTGCACTTATCTATATAATATTTTAAATACTGGCAGTCGGGACCCATTCTAGAAAGTCAGCCGTCTAGTCCAAAGAGAATATAAGCACTACGTTTAAGAGACGGGACTCCCATAGAAAAAAATGGTCAACACGAAACGTCTATTCTATTCTATTCTATTTTTTGTTAATGGCAAATGAGCCGATGTCGACTATTCTGCCAATGTCGGAAGTAAATTGGAGAAGCAAGTAGTGTATAAAAAAAATTGTTAAAAAAATTATAATAATAAAAGGGCTTGTGACTGGAAATTAAAATCCTTCGAGTGGTACAGTTGCACTTGATGTGTTAGTATTGGACTGAAACAAACATAAAATAAAGATACATAAATAATATAATTGTTAAAACATTAAATACACACGTAAACCACAATTACTTAGACAGAATATTTGGAGCTTATGACTCATAGTTTTATATTGTTGTGACGGATGAAGATCATCAACGCCACAAGCAGTTCTGGAGAAGGATAGGTTAGGAGGGCAGGGACATTAATTGGGAGAGGAATTTTGAGTTTCGGGAGACGACTATATAAGTCTAAAGGTGGAATGTTGTTTGTGCACTCAAAAAATATGTGATCAAGCGTACCTTCCTCCAATCCGCACTCGCATAAAGAAGAGTCACGAACACGGATCTTTTCCAGAAAAACAGGCGTGCAGCAGAATCCTAAACGGATCCTACAAAGGACGGAGATAACAGATTTAGACATCTTTTTGTGAGTGTAGAACCAAGGTTTTGTTTTTATGGTTGGCTGTACTGCATAGTAAAACTTACCCTTTTTTTTACCAGAGGTATTCCACTGTTCCTGCCATGCACATTGAAGACTTGCTTTTGGTAGGTTCAGCAAGTCATACCCCTGAATAAAATTGTGCGAAAGGTCAGCTGTAGTTGAAGAACAAGCGTCTTTGGCCAAGGCATCGGCACGTTCATTGCCCTTAATACCACAATGACTAGGTATCCAAACTAACTGAACTTCTCTTTGACTAGTAGCACATGAATACAAAGATTTTTTAATTTTTAAAAGTAGTGAACTGTGTAATTTACTTTTGAAGGGATTCTGGACTAAAGCTTGAAGACAGCTAAGGGAGTCAGTGAAAATTACGGCCTTATTGATATTATGGTGTGACTCTATAAAACGACATGCTTCTAGTAATGCCACACACTCGCCTGTGAACACAGAGGACTCCTTGGGACATTTAAATTGCAAAATGATACTGGAGCTTTGGTAGTATACTGCTGCTCCAGTGTAGCTAGAATCAGTGAATTTTGAAGCATCAGTGAAAAATTTTTGAAAATCCTTCCAACGCTCGCCTACCGCCACATTGAAAGCCGAATTCGCCGAGGGGGAGTTCTTGGATATGCCGATATTGTAAAAAATTTTAGGAGTAAAGCATAGAACATCATAATCGAAATTAAAAAGGGGTAATTTGGGATACTGGACAAGCGGACATTCCAAATTTTGAGTTGTGCGAAAGTTTTTTAGGATTAGGGGGATTTCTTTATTTTTCCAATAGTTTGAGGTTCTGTATACGGTATTTAACTCGTTCAGTTTTGCAATGAGAGGATGGGAAGATCTACAAATTACTCGTGACAGGAAACGGGAAGCTAGATATTGCCGCCTCAAGGCTAGGGGGGGTTCAGCGCATTCGACCTGCAAAGCGTTGATCGGAGAAGACTTCATGCACCCAGAGATGATCCGAAGGCACTTAGACTGGATCCTATCCAGTCCAACCAAAGCACCTTTGTTGCATGGAATAAAATGGAACGTACCATAGTCTAATATACTACGGACTAGGGCATTATAAACCAGTTTCATGGTATAGGGGTGGGCACCCCACCAGACACCTGCGAGGACTTTTAAAATAGAAATGATGCGTTCGCATTTCTGGATTAATGAATTTATATGGTACTTACCTGTTAATTTTGAGTCAAGGGTAACGCCTAAAAATTTCACCTTACTTCTTAATGGGATATTTTCCCCTGAAATGGTCACTGAGATGGGAGGGAAAGTTCTTTTCCGAGAAAATATTACTGCCGAACTTTTTGGTGCAGACAGTGATAAACCGTGGTTTAAAAGCCAATGGTTCAAAGAGTCCAGAGAGAGGCATAGAGACGATGCAGCGTCAGCGATGGAGGCATCTGTCACATAGAGGGCTAAGTCATCAGCATACTGAAGGATGTGACAGTTATTATTTAGGCATGAGCCGATATCAACAGTGTACAGGTTATAAAGTAGAGGACTGAGGACGAAGCCCTGTGGGAGGCCTCTCCAAGTCTGTCTTTTGTCGAAATCCTCACCCTGGACTCTCAGAACCAATGAGCGACAGAGCATTAGTCCACATATGCATTCGATCATCTTGGCTGGGATACTCAGCTGTTGCAGTTTCTGCCTGAGAACAGGAAGAAGAACATTATCATATGCAGAGGAAATGTCTACGAATGCTGCAACCACGGATTCGTTTTTGGAGAATGCTAGACGAATGTCTGTTATTAAGATTCCAACACTGTCCATTGTGCTGAGCCCTTTTCTAAAACCAAATTGGTAGTTCGGCAGCAAATCTCTGGATTCGACTATCCACTCTAGTCGGTTTTTAATTAGGTGTTCCATTAATTTGGCTAGGACTGAAGACAAGGCAATAGGTCTAAGGCCATTCGGATCATCTGCATGTTTTCCTGGTTTCAACAGGGGGATAATGATTTGTACTTTCCATTGGTCTGGGACCCAACCACGATTGTAGCAAAAATTAATTATGGTTAAGAAATATAATTTAGTTTTATCACCAGAATGTGTTATAAAAGAGTATGGCACCCCGTCAATACCAGGTGCTGAGTCCCGGACATGACTGAGCACCGCATTTAATTCCTTTAAAGTAAATGGCACATCAAAAGGGTCATCAGAGACAATATGTGGGGGAATGTTAAAAAATTCAGAAGGAAGGGGGACATAGGGTGGAGCAATTTTGTCAAAGAAAAATTCAGCTGTTTCCCTGCTGATTGGTGCAGATATTGATGGTGAGCAACCACGTCTAAATCTATTAATGTTCTTCCACACAACTGAAATTGGGGTGGAGGGAGATAGAGATGTACAGAACTTGACCCAACCAGCACGTTTCTTCCTACGTAGAAGACGTTTGGATCGTGCATAGACTTGCTTATAAGCCAACAAATTTTGTGTGGTCATTTCCCTGTTATATTGTTTTTCAGCCTCGTTTCGTAACTTAACCACTGAAGTGCATTCTTGGTCCCACCATGGCGGTGAAGGGATTTTGTTCCGGGCACTGTTTTTAAGAGGGAAACAAGAATCTGCACTGGATGTAACAGCTGCAACAAATCCCTCATAGCAGCTTTTGGCATGGCAGTGATCAGAAGGGTTGAAAAAACTTGAATTTAAATTTGGAAGAACATCAATTTTCTGATCCAGTAATGAAGCAAACTTTGTCCAATCTGGTTTGGACAAATTGTATTTCAAAAGTGGAGGAGAAGTTTTCTCTAAATAGGTCCTGTTGATCAAAGAAATAACAATAGGGTAATGATCACTACCATGCGATAAGGATGTGCATTCCCAATGGGTTGAAGAGGCTAATTCAGCAGAACAAAACGTTAAATCAACGCAACTTTTTTGTTGACCGGGAAGTGACCTACGTGTTGGGCAACCATTGTTTAATATGCACAAGTCCAAGTCGTCCAACATCTCAACCAAAGCTACACCAAACACATCACAGCGCTCAGATCCCCACCTGTAATGGTGACAGTTAAAGTCGCCCATGACCAGTATGGGACCCTGAACATTGGAGAGAATATTCTTTAAAATTCCTATAAAATTATGACTAGGGTGAGCAATATATATGGAGAATACAGTTATGCCTTCCATCCTTCCAGAAACAATGTTCATGTCACCTGTAAGTGAAGGCAAAGATAAGGGGGAAAGTGGGACTCGATTGTTGACAAGAAGAGCCGACCCTCCATAGCCGTCAGATCTGTCACAACGGAGAATATTGTACTGTGGAATACGGAAGCTAAGACTTGGGGTGAGCCAAGTCTCAGCTATTGAGCAAGCTAAGGGTTTAAATTTATTAAGAAGGAATATGAGGTCGTGCTTTTTATGCCACACGCTCCTCACATTCCACTGTAAGAATGTTTGACTGGACGCCATTTTTAATGTCTAAAAGAGTTTTAATAAGTTTATCGGCAACGTTGGACGGTAATTGAGAGTTATTAGGATGAGTAGGAATAATAGATGGTAGAAGTTTAATGAGAAGTTCTATAATGGAAACTGTGTTGTTAGGGGAAGTATTGTTTTGGTTGAGAGCACAGCCATTAGGTTGTGAGGGTAGGGGGGAGCTAATAATTTGGTGATGGGCAGTTTTATCATAGGATGGGGAAAGAGGAGCATGAGTCTTGGGCTTTAGAGTAACGGTTTTCCGGTACGACTGTGTTTTGGCAGCGTTGGCATAGTTCCGGGAAGATACGGGGATAAGTTTGCTGGCCTCCACATAAGGAATCGATTTTTCTGCCATAACTGTTTTGATGGCCTTCTGTCTACCATGCTCGGGGCATGACCTGCTGTTGGCAAAGTGATTCCCGGAGCAGAGAACACAAAAAGCCTCGCCTTCAGCAATGTTGCAACCATCACCGGGGTGATCGTGGCCACACTTACTGCAGCGTGGTTTGGATCTACACATGTTAGCCACATGACCGAATCTACAGCACTTTCGGCACTGGATGGTTGGGTAGATGTATTGTACTACGGGAAGGGATGTGTAGCAACAAAAGACCCGTTGTGGTAGAACTTGGCCATCAAAAGTGATGACGCAAGTCTCCGTGGGTTTCCACTCATTTGCACCGTCTATTTGTGTTTTCCTATTAATGCGGCGGACTTTAAGGATTCGGCCACATCCAGAGGGAACTGACAAGATAGTGAGAGCTTCTTCTTCCGAAATATCAGCTGGTACACCTGTAATCACGCCCATCCTTGTGATATTAAATGTGGGAATTGTGGCTGTATAGCTGTACTTTGTAAGAAGATTGTTAGTAAGAAATGCATTAGCGTCTTGGGGGGAAGTAAACTCCACGGATACACGGTTACGGCCAACTCGTTTGACACCATCCCGGAGCACATTAGCAACATTGTTATTAATGAGGAATTTACCGAAGTTAACAGGATGAAGTGTAGTGCCTGAATTTGGTGTAACTTCGATTCTTGAGACGTGAACGATGAAGGGGCCCTTGTCCAAAGCTGAGTATTTGAGGCGGCCAATTTGGCTCTTGGGTTGTTTGCTAGGTGGAGAGGGATCAAGAGTTTCTACAACACTGGTGCGTTTACGTGAACCTTGGGTCGCGTCCATTTCTGAAACGCTACATACAACGTCGGCAAATTGGGAAAGTGGGTTTTGGGACAAAAAGTTTGGAGAAGCTGAAATGTCGGGGGGGTCAGGATCAGGGGGTTTATTTTTATCCATCTTTTAAAATAAAACTATTTATATACAGACAATCACAGTACAAACCTGTTTACAAACACAAGGACAACACAATTATATAAAAACAATACAAAAAGTTACAACAATCACTCAAGAACGGTCAAAACTCTCAAAAACACACGTGCTATCCAAGAAACCCGTGGCGAGAATCAACACGAAACGTCAAAACGTGTACTAAGATTCAATACCAACTTTGACATAGATGACCAAATACATGAAGGGGCTGCCAACATAACGGCGTAAGCGGTGTAGTGATGTATCTAGGTGCTCATGGTAATTTTTTATCGATAGTTTTATAAAAAAAAAAATATAGGTCCCTTTTTTGGGATCTGAAATAAGGTCTATTTACGCCAACGTTATCCTCCAGTTTAACTAAGAATAGGTGGAATATTCCATATCAAAAAATAAAACCCAAGGTTTCATTAATTGATAGGGAATATTCAACTTACCAGCGAATTTACGTTGGCGCAAATGAGGTTAATTATTAGATTTTGAAAGGTGGGGTACGGGTGTGGTTAATGCTAAAGGAAACACCATTTTACGGATTTTAATAATAACAGTTTATTCTCTTTTTCTTTAATATGGTTAAACAAGTACAGAAACTATATCCTATTTGCCTATTCTCTATACTGCATAAACCTTAAAAAATATCATTATCTTGCTTTATTATTTCTGATTCTGATCTTTATTAGATCTATAATTGTAAATATAACAAAGTTTACATGAATGATGCTCTAATGAAGAATCTTACCTTTGCGTTTAAGAGTCGAATCAGCCTCAGTTTTGTCAATGTGTAGAGGAAATCCAATCATCTCCTTTTGGCTCTGCAGTAAGTCCCACAGAAGGAATTGCAGATTTTTTTAGTTGTATTTTCGTAAAATACCTGGCAGAAACTGTTTGCCACAAACGTGTTTTAATTGATGGAGCTTTTTAATGGGTACATCCAATCCAATGTTTACATCTAGAAGAAAAAAAAATGTGTTCCATTACTTATTAGCATTTCATATAGAGTTAGGTACCTGTATTTGTTGTTCGAATAGCATGACCGTTCTATTTGAATTATACTAAATAAAGTTTAAATTATAAAATTATCGATAGTCGATTAAACATGTTAAGCAGTAGTGATAGTTAATTTCAATATTTTTTTATCACAAACCTGTAAAGTATAATAATGAATTTGTAATACTATCGATATTGTCGATAAAAATTCCACTACAGAGCACTGTTGATAAGTTATTTTATAGATTTTCGACAGATTTTTATTAAAATTGATTTGTAAATCACCAAATCCTTTTCTGTAACTGAAAATGAACGTTTATTTACGCTTACCTCTCTTCATGTAATGGATATTTAGCCATGAACATTGGCTTTTGACCATCCGACCGGCTGGCTCATAAACCACATATTTCGCAGACTTTACAGTGCATATCAACAGATTACTTTACATGGGTACACGTAAACGTCCTATTAATAGGAATTTTCGCTTAAAATTCACGAAACACATATTAATAACAAAAATTTAACTTTGTTTACAATTTACCTCTTGAGAAGCTAAAGACAAATATGGCGGATGGATGGCCGAGACAGAGTCGAATAGATGTTAAAGCGAGACAGCGATAGCCGCCATTTTGGCCGCCATTAAAATTAGTACGCGTTTCATACATTTGGCGAAGACCATTTTTTTCTTAGGGAGTTTCGCCAGACTGGTCTAGTCAATAGATTGGAGTAATCTGCAATGTAATATAGGTATGTGCTCTCAATTCTAGAATGGGTCCCGACTGCCAGTAATTAAAATGTTATATAGATAAATGCAATCGGGTACAACGACTTTCTTGTTTTAGGGCTTTTTCATGAATGCTCAGAAAAGCAGTCGGGTTTTTTAGTTTTTTAAATTACCGTTTTTTTCCTAATATTAAACGAATTTTAGTTGTTTTTAATAAAAACTTTGTACTTAGTTGTACGATCTTTTCTTGGTACACAGATTACAGAGAGATCCTTGATGTAAGATTTTTTTTATGTTAGCGTACGACTTAGAGAATCATACTTTTTTAGGCCTGACAGCACTGTTTGGGTTAGTCTTGTCACTCTCTACTATATTACAAAGTACTCTGTGCTCTCTATTATTCCGACTGAAGGATTTATAAGGATACAAGTCCTTTAGTCAAGAAATAAAAAAAAAAATGGTCTTGTCACAGTTGTCACGTCAATGTCATTTATGTGTCAAATTGTCATGAAAATGAAAACGCGCCAAATAGCGGCAAAACGCAGAAAAATATAAATAAAGCAAACAATAGATGACTCTATGAGATATTTTTTTATTTAGAAACAATCACAATGGATAATAACAGATACCTATCCATGTCTGACATCCTCGTAACAAATGAGAAAATTCCTTGCAAATTTTTACATGATTTGCCAAAAATGGGTTAGTAACAGTTAACTTCTTCAACTGGTGTTCTTTAAGAACTCTACTTTTGGTTTATGTGTTAGTTTACTTTACGTTTCAGGTTTCTTAGATCCGTCTGGCGCAGAAGATGATTTAAAAGCGGGAACAAATGTGGAAATACCTTTGTGGTTAGCCGAATCTTTGTACTCTAGAAGACCACCTTTAGTTTCAGTAGAATTACCCAAAATTTATAAAGATTCTTACAGAGAAATACTTAACGCAGATGCTTGTACTGTAGATATGCATAAGTTAAGTCAATATTTCTATGAATTTGGATGTTATATAGCAAAACATGATATTAAAGGGGAAGTGTCATCAACACTCATAAATGTAAGTACCAAACTTGCTTTTTCCTGTGATGTTAACAATCTAACAAACTAAACAACTACAAGCAATAGAGTTGTCTTCATGAAGCTGTTCACAAAACATTTTCTCAACATGTTCAAAATTCTGGCCGACAATGAGAAATGGACATGTTATCAATAGACTTTTAAACTTGTGATCTTAATCAATATCACTATCTTACAAGTGGTTCTTTCTTGTGCACAGTAAAAATATATTTCTTGTGCTTTAAGACATTGCACAACCCAACTAACCAAAACCAAGATTTGCTGTTATGGTCATGTCTAAAGGACTTTATTCTATAAGATCATGCATTAATATAGATTATCTTATGTATGTTTCTAGACATTTAGACAAAGGTTCAGAATGCTGCTATCAGCCAGTGTGTCTACAGATTCAGTGGGTGCCATACAACCTCTGTCAGTGACTGAGCGACTCCAGGCTGCTGAGGCTGCAAACACAGAGAAGGCCTTCTCATCCTGGCTGCAGAGAGGAGAAAGTATCCTTACTACTGCTAATATGGTTGCTAACCACCGTAAACGGAAAAGAGCTGAAATGGAAATGCTTTAGCAATAATATATTAATACATACAATAAGATAACCAAGTTTACTCTGTTCATATTAAAATAAAATTTAGAAATCTTTATACTTGCATTACTTGATTTCCTATGAATTTCTCTTAAGCTACCTGTGTCGACACTCTTGCGCCATCCCATCTTCCTAGCTCATCGTGCTGTGCTGTTGCTGCCACTGGCTGTGGAGAACCTCAAGCGGCGGAAATATAACAACCTCGTCGGCAGTTATATTTTTGAGCTGTTTGGGGTTGAAACTCTTGGGCCGTGGGGACCGAGTGCTCATGCGCTTTTTAAAGATCTCTCCAAACGTTTAGTTGACACTTCGCATGACTCAAGGGCTGGCTTTTACTTTGGACAGAGATTAAGCATTGCCATACAACGTGGCAATGCCGCCAGCCTTTTGGGAACACTTCCAGTCGACGGACTGTTGCGGACGAGTTTTATAATAATATTTTTATTTTTTTTATTTTTATCAGTGGGCTGATTAGATTTTATATTATTTTCAAAAAGTATGACGCCATTTTTTAGTTAGGAGTAGGTTTTAGTGTATATTTAGTTTTAATTAGTGTTTTATATAATGTATATAATTGTGTACCTATTTGTGAAATAAATGTTTAACGTACTTTTAAGAAAATAAAGTTCTAAGATTTCACAAAATATAATGTTAATCTACTTAATTGTTAGTTCACATCTCAAAGTAATATGAAAGTAAAATGGAAACTAAAAAATACTAGGTATTATAGTAAGAAAAAAGCTACTTAAATGAACTGCTATAATGATATAAAAAATGTACCTATTGTGTTATTAGTTTTTATTTTATTTGAGTTCGAGGACCTCATAGAAATATAGAAAACAAACCTCTCTAATATCTGTGGAGGACCTAATGGCTATGTTACATCAGCTACGTTTGTAAAACTCCCAGGTTAAGCAACAATTGCCGAGGTCGGTCTGTGGATGGGTGACCATCTTAGCACACCGAGAATTCTCTGTGCCTCTGAAAGTGCACGTTGAGCTATTAGACCATGCTGTTTATGGAAGGTCAGAAGCCAGGCAGCCCAGGATCTAGAGGGGGCAAGGCAGTAAAGTCGGTGGGGCGCGCATAGGTAGTATCTATACGGTACAACTGTGTTCGCCCGTAAACGTAGTGCTTATATTCTCTTTGTCGCCCGTGGCGACCGGTCGTTGTTGTTTTCTTTCCGGGAAATCATTCAATGACTTTTCACTCTAGAGTGGAGCAAGAGCGCGTGTTAGAGTATAACTGACTTAAACCCACTTTGCGTCGTATGACCGCATGGTTTCCCTTTCAGAAATTCCCCGCGGATCTTGCGGGCATTAGCCCTACTGGCCCCTATGGTTTTGCTAACATTTCTTTGACACATGGAACTCTACGCGCGACGAATTAGACTCGATCATTACCAGACTGCCTGACCTCTTACCCATTACTTGTCGTCCAGAAGCCCGTGTTATGATCGGGAATCGCTCTGCTACCCCCGACGCACATGGCGTCTCCTTTGGCGGTGATTAGGGTTGAGGATTTCCGTTTCCTGACGGTTGCGGTCTTTTTTTTTTATTGTAGGTAAAATCATCCAATGACAAATCCCGCCCTTGGACCGAGCGGGAAGTAGTGTCAGACTCTTACTGACTAAAAACCTACCCCGTTCCTTCGTAGCCTATCGTGCCGGGGCCGAGCATTCCTTTCGGAAGTTAACCCTTGACCCCAGTAGGCTTCGACCCTGCCTGCCTGCAGTTAGCAGGCTGGGCCTCTTCGGTGTGCTGACGGCTCCTTGAGGCGCGCGGGAACAGAACGCGCCGCCGACTACTTGGGCTCGGTCCGGTTCGTTACCGGACGATCCACGGAACACAGGGCTGTGTTCTGAGGGACGATCGGACAGCGTGCTACCAATTGCACGCCGTCCGCAAGCCCGCGCCTACGGTGGCCGGAAATCGGGATCGGAATCCCGGCGGCGGCTGGGGCGAGCGCCCCGTTGCCTCTGCCTGATGCGGTCGGCCTCCTCCTTTGCTAGCAACGGTTGCGGTCTTCTCCTTCGCTAGCATTAAATTATTGTTTCACGAAGAAGACGACTACATCCCATTCCCTCTTGCTATGAACCATGGACTAATGCCGAAGTTCCTCAGGAGTTTCTTCTCTATGAAACTCTTTTCCTGCTGCATATCAACAACCTGCTGATGCCCGGTATCTATGGGTATGCAGATGATAGCACAGTTGTAGAGAGATACCTGCCAAGTAGGTACTCGAGTAGTAAGGAACTAAATCCAGTCCGAAGGAGAGGTTTTGGCAAAGCGTACGAATGTCTCAAGTGGGGCGAAGCTAATTTTGTGGGATTCAATCGCCGCTAAAACACAAGTGTGCCTGTTCAATGCCAAAAGGAGCCCAATCAACGTAGCTCTTGATTTTCAGAATGTATTCCTGGAGTGCATTGCCTGCCTTCAACTATTTGATTTTGAAATTTCCTCAGACCTTAACTTTGGGCGGTTTATTGATTCCAAAGCCAAGGTAGCTGCTAGGAAACTTTTATATTTCTTACGTCCGGCGTACTTCACACCAGGACAGCTTCTAATGTTTTATAAAACAAAGGTCCGATCGTGTATGGAGTGCTTTAGACTCTATAGAAAGGCGTGCGAAGAGGCTAATTGGTGATTCAGATTTGGATAAGCCCAATCTATTTACAAAACCTTGAGCACAGGCGTAGGGTGGCCAGCAGTTCGGTATTTCCGAATAGCAAAAAAAGTTTTTTTAGTGACGTAACTATAAATTTACAGTTTTTAGATTTTTCTCAATATTTGTGCTACGAGACATTATTTCATGCCAAATTACAGGATTCTAGATCGACGAGATCCCTTGGAAAGTGTCGAAATATACGTTTTTCGCGACTTAAACGTCCGTATCTTTTTTTTTTCTTTAACTCAGTAGTTTGATTTTTTCAGTTTCAAGGGACCGCAGACCTGAGTATATCTACGGTTTTAATTTCAACTCGATACCTCGATGCGTTCCCGAGATAACGGGTCTTGACAGACAGACGGACAACAAAGTGATCCTATAAGGGTTCCGTTTTTTTCCTATTACACATATATGGGCATCGACCTATATTCTATATATCGATGCACATAGGTGTACTGCCGAAATGGGGATAAGTATATCTAAAACCTACTGCTTATTCTTTCATAATATATTATTACTACAGTCGAGCTACAGTCTATCTGTGTATTCCGTAATCAAATATATATACAGGCGTATTCAAGCGTTAAACCATGCATTCATAGACTTGGTATCTCGTGTCTACCCGCTAATTAAATTAGAAACTGACATAGATATACCTACCTACCACTCTTAATATGTCGAGCAAACTGCTAGTAAACAGGAAAGACCTAATTACCCTATAGAAATTCGATCATGATTCTAATAATAATGTGATTGGAACAGAGGAACATTTGAATGCCGAGCTATTTATACTGATGAGAAAGTTCGAGCATTCATCAACTACTGGTATCGAAGTTTCTTTCATAGGGGTGAACCCAGCAACAATGCTAAATTCAAAAATATAAGGTGAACCAAAAATCTCGTAACACCTACATACTCAGGGCTGATTTCATCATTCAATATTTATAAAAACTTAGTTCAGCTAAACTGAGCTCAGCGTAATCTAGTTTAAAGACCCGTGTCGTAAACATGAGCGACAACAAAATAATTGAAACTGAGTTTAGCGTAAACTATGTTCACTTCATAGCGGTGAAACGCAAAATGAAGCTATAATTTCGATTAGGCGCTTAAACTGCGTTTTGTTTTATATAATCGCGACTAGTTTATTGGTGAATTTGGCCCTTATTTGCCTAGGTCCCTAACGTAGGAGTACCTAGGTACTTATGACAAAAGCAGGTGAGCTTCATCCGAATTCTCAAAGGCACATGAATCATAGCATCACAGTTTTTTTACAATACAAAACACTCCGTTTTAGGTACAATCAGAGAACAGAAAATGCAGTATTCCGTGGGTACGATCCTCACTAATTTATTCCCCGATTTTCGTTTTTTCCATCAACTAAAAATCCGCGCTTCTGAAGAGGCAACCATGCTAAATATTTAGTACTTACCTATAGGAACTATAGTTAGCTATAAAAGCATTTGGCGCAGTCTGATGTAACTCAGTCGTACCAATTGTGTACTTGTGTTCGATCGTCGCACATCTTTTTAGGATGGCGTTCAACATATTCTGCCCAGCTCGGTGGCACTCAGACCAAAACTTCGGCATATGTATGCCACCGCACGACTTCCTCTATCCATTCTACGATATGCACTCAAGCTATTTCCGCCCTTGGAAGTGTTTTAACAGCCAAACTATTTCTAAAGAATTGGGTTCCACAATAGAAAACGAGAAAGGTAACTATAAAATTACTTTGGATGTTCAACATTTCCGCCCGAACGACATCAGCGTGAAAGTGACAGAGACTGAAATAATTGTGGAAGCAAAACATGAAGAAAGACAAGACTCTCATGGATTTATCTCGAGACAGTTTAAAAGACGCTATCCCTTGCCAAGCAATTGTCCTGCGGAGAACGTCACTTCATCAATGTCTTCAGACGGTATCCTGATTATAATTGCTGAAAAGAGATCATCTAAAGAAACTGAAAAAATTGTACCAATCAAGATGTGCGGCTCGACTCCCAGTAAAACTCAGATCGAGAGCAAAATAACTTCAGAGATCATACAAAACTCTGTAAAGGACACTGAAGACACGACATATAGCAAAGATCGAACCCAAACATTGCTGAAAGAAGACCACAGTCGTCTGCTTAGGCCAGAACTACTCAAGGATACCGTCTTGAGCACAAATGGAGATAAAATGTCATCAAAACCAGTTGTTGAAGTTCCATTACCTCAAACAGAGTTATGTCTGTCTGAAAAGAAGGATGCCATGAATAACAGTGCCACATCAAACAAGATTGAGGAATCAATAGCAAAATCAAATCTGGAGTTGTCGAAACTGACTGAACAATTGGGGCAAAGAAGTTTGGCTTCTACTTCAGACTTGTGTGGAATGAAAGGCATGTCTAATATGTCGAAGACGCTTATTGAGGAAAGTTCATCATCATACAAGTCTTCATCAATGATGTCTTCTACTATGAAGACCAGTGGGAAGATTGGTGAATATGTGAGTGATATCATCACCGCGGAACTGAAGGAAGCTGCTGAAAACATATAAACATGTTAGCTGGTTTTTATAATGTTTATTAATGAACTATAAAAGATTTTTTTTTACTTTTATTACAAATTCGAATCTTAATTTAAATTAAGTATAAGTCATTGATTTGTAAACTTATTAATAAGAACATTATTAATATCTAGAAACTCATAATCTCTTTAAATCAACCTCACTTTGGTGAAGCATATCAATATCAATTAAATAAATTAGCATTATGAGATCATTGAAGACTAATATCAAGTATATTAACAGTATGGAACTAGCTTGAACAACTTCAAGGTAATTGTTATCTTGATGTGTTGGAGGTCATTCCAAGTTAACAATTGATTATGTATACAACTGCAACAAATGAGATAAAAAAAAAAAAATACTTACCTTAATTAATTTTAAATAATCTCTAATGCCACCTGCACACTAGACATAAAAAACTGGACAAAAAAAAAAAACATAACAGAACAAAACAACAATATTAAAGACAAATGCAAACATCACACTGACTATAGTTATAAATTCACTGGGACCACTATATATATATAAGATGTCCTTATGTTCTATTTAAGTCTCTTCGTCACAACACTCTTGCACCTCATCATTGTTTTTATCACTAACCAGTAGTTCTGAGGTGCAGCGGTACGGACGTATTGATTGTTAACATCTGTCATTTTTTACTGACGGGTTGAGGTCATGAAAGTAAGCATGAGCCATGGCATCATCAGCTGGCATCCTCAGGGCGGGGTTACAAGTGAGGAGGCGGGCTAGTAGGTCCCGTCCACGGGCTGGCAGGCGGGGAACCACCTGAGCTAGACCTAAGCTAGGCTGATACACAGGCAGTGGTTTGTAGTCAGGCAGTTGAGTCACTCCAGGCCAAGTGTCTTCATTTGGAGTACCTGAAGTTGTAATAACATACACAACAGATTAATGCTTTGTGTTTAAATGCTAACATCTTGTTAGGAAGGAAGACTGACAATTTAATTTAATAAGACATGAATACATGTGAAGTATGTTTATGTCTATTTACAAAGAATGGTTATTATATCATATATTATATCTATACTAATAATATAAAGAGGAAAACTTTGTTTGTACGTTTTTTTGCTTGTAATGAATAGGCTCAAAAACTACTGGACCGATTTAAAAAATTCTTTCACCATTCGAAAGCTACATTATCCACGAGTAACATAGGCTAAATTTTATTTTGGAAAAAAATAGGGTTTCATAAGATATTTGGGTTTTTCGGACACAAGGTGTAAAAAATCAACCAGAAGTTACTTATTTTGCGTACACTGCCTAAACTGTAAAAGATAGAACCATAAAATGTTCTAATTAATTATAGATCTTATAAATATCTAGCAAAAAAGTCCGCGACACACTATACCTATCTATGTCGAGTGACAACAACCATTTTTTTATTTAAAAATCTTGAATTTTTTTGGACTACATTTAAATGCATTTATTTTACTCATGCTATTAATCCTTACCAAAATAAATTAGGCTAAACTTTCCTTTATGGGCCGTCGAGTTGGAAGTTCATCTTTTTTTTGGTAGATAGTACTCATAAACATAAGGCTTTTTACAAAT
The DNA here is from genome assembly GCA_958295575.1 of Leucania comma. NCBI lineage: Eukaryota > Metazoa > Arthropoda > Insecta > Lepidoptera > Noctuidae > Leucania > Leucania comma. The sequence continues at coordinate 8,921,866 of OY282480.1, read as the reverse complement.
TTTTAAGTTGCGGAGGCTCACGGTTTACGAGATATAAATATTTAAAGTTTCCAAGTTTCCATACAAATTGAAAAATAACACGCCATTTAGGTTAGATAAATTGTCATGGTAGATGTCAAATTTGACGTTTCACGTTCCGAAATGCATCAACAAGTGATTTTAACGCGAATCCAACCAACGTGTAACGTCACAATTATTACTCTGTAGCTCTTATATTTTGCGACTATTAAATTTGGTCGGATTCGCGATACAATAGTTTTTGACGTAATTCGGAACACGGGGTCCTCTGTTGAAGGTGGAGGTGTGTTTCATTCAATTTTGTCACTTGTCTTTAAATATAATATAGTTTCACATAGTAAATTTGGTATTAAAAAAAAAACCGCGAGCGTTCGGAATTTTAGGGCACCCCGACTCGGATAGATTTAGGTTAGAAGGAGGTGGCGGGGTCGTAGTGAGCGAGCGAAGCGAGCGAACACAGACCCCGCCACCTCCTTCGAGGTTATTTTTTTTTTAAACCACCCAGAAGTAGGAGCCCCGCGGAGCGGGGCTCCGTCGAGCTATCTTAGCAAGTATAGTAGGTAGTGTTGCGAATAATATCCTAACCTAACCTCAAAATTTTAACCATGGATATCTCCATAACCATGGGGTTCCGCGGAGTAAGGATGGTACAGGGGGTAGGCTGCTCCCACCCTCGCCCTCCCCGCCCCATAAATCTATGGAAATTAGACTTGAAATTGATCGAAATAGTGTTTTAACCTAACCTAACCTCAAAACTTTAACCATAAATATCTCCATAACCATGGGGCTCCGCGGGTTGGGAATGACAGAGGGGGGTAGCCCTCCCTCTCCACCCCCTCCCCCGCCCCTCCCCGACCCTTAAATCGACGGCCCATAAAGGAAAGTTTTACCGAAATAATAATAATAATGCTTTATTGTCTCAGAAATACCAGTAATAAGTTTACAAAAATATCTTAGGAGGAATAAAAAAAAAATGAAATTTTAATTGAAATATTAATTTGCATCTATGGGCCTAAGCTGATAATAGGATGCAATGAACTACTTACCCAAAAGTTTAAAAATCCTTTTCAATTGATCATCTACGTCAGATCCAGGAAACAGTGGTCTTCCAGAATTGGCTAGCTCTGCAAAAATGCACCCTGCTGACCACATGTCGATGCTCGTCGTGTAGAGCTTGGCGCCGAATAGAACATCCGGGGGTCGGTACCACAGCGTCACAACCTCCGCCGAATAACATTTCACAGGAATACCAAAAGCTCTCGCCAACCCAAAGTCAGCTAATTTTAATTCTCCATTTTTATTAATCAATAAATTCTGGGGCTTCAAATCTCGGTGTAGAACATTGTGGCTGTGACAGAAGGCCAGTCCTCGGAGCAGCTGATACATGAACGATTTAACGACATCTAGATCTATCTCACCATTCAAACTGTCGAAGTACTTCTTCAAATCTTGATCGCAATGCTCAAATACAAGAGTCAATTTTTTCTCACTGTGTAAGACGTCGTACAGCCGAACTATATTTTTGTGTTTTAACTCTTTCAGAAGGCATATTTCACGTAAAGCAGAAGATGGTACTCCTTCATCATCGTCGTCTAACCTCACCCGCTTTAGAGCTACTATTTCATGAGTCTCTTTGTTTTTAGCTTTGAACACTGTGCCGTACGTTCCCTCCCCAATTTTTTCTAATTTTTCGTACTTCTGCATAATTTATAATTATAAAGTAAAACAGTAGTATAAAATCGATTGTTTATTCCGCTTGGCGAAGTATTACCTAGCTCCCCTATTATTATTATACTGGGTCTCTGGGGTTGCCTCTGACCTCCTCCCAGGCTTACTGACACTTGACAAGTTGACAGATTGACAGGTTTTTGACATTTAGTTTCTGTTTAAAACTTTTGAAAGCTGTAGAAATAAATTTATACGGCTTGTTAAAAAGCTGTTATACAGATAAAATTTATTTAGTTATTATTAGTAGCAAAAATATTACCTTGATTTATGTGTCTATAATTGAATATCAGAAAAACCATTCAATTTTGAAGAATAAAGATTTATCTGAAATAAACAATAAATACGGATACGTTCTGTACCTATAACAAAAACAAAAGATTCATCAAATTAAAAACAAAAAAAAAAACTTATTTACAATAAGATAAAAGCTGTAATATGCTAATTGTAAAATAGTATTAGTTAGGGAGTTAAAGAGTTTACATCTTCTCAGAATAATTATTAAAATTTTCTTTAAAATCATTAAATAAGTATACATTTGTTTCTGTAATTTGAATGCGTTTATATTCGGAACGCTCTTCTGTATTTGCAAAATAACATTCATTCAATGATCAATCAAATCAATTCATTCACAAAAAACTCAAGTCAAATCCAAAAAGTTGAATTGTCATATTTTCATTTATATTTTTTTGGAAAGAGATCTATATTTTTTTTAAGTTTGAATAATTGAATTGCAAAGGTAAGACTACTGTGGATTGACGGACTGTATTTTTGTTGAATGTCATATGTTGTGTAAATGTATGGAAAGTAAACATTATTACGTATTAGTTGACGAACACATTTATCACGATCGCGTGTTTTTAGATGAGCGAAGGCGAAGGAACTTTGGTGGACAAGTCGGAGAGTAGCTCGTTCGAAGACCTCGCAGCAGCGGCGGCACATGAGATAGAAGAGGCCAAGCTGGCTGAAGCAGCCGCCTCCAAGGAAAAGTCAGATGAAACAAAAGCTGATGAATGGCAAGATTTGCTAGGGTCAGGCGCACTACTTAAAAAGGTCAGCCTAGACTTTGATTATCTCAGCGGATTGGCAATAATTTTATGGACTAATATTTTTTATTGGTTTCTTGTTTAATTTAGATTGTAATAGCCTTCATAGAGTCATAACAAACAACCTCCAACTTTATGGAAATGGTATTTACACGCAACCAAAATCGTTTTGGAGAAAATTTCATTAACTTTGATCATTCTTTTGTATTGTAATTTTGCACACTCCGGGAAACTATTATCTTATATCTTGTTATGTTTTGGTAGCTTGTATGTAAAGTTTATGTAAATGAGAAACATTGTTTTTAACTAATCATTTCATTTATTGTTTTTGCTAGTGTTTCATGTTGTAACTTTAATGTATACATGATTTGAAAGTCTCTATGAGACTTAAAAATAAATAATATAAATTTGAAAACCTTTTTACAGATAATAAAAGTAGGTGAAGATTCAAAAGGTTTGCGACCCAACAGAAGTGATATTTGCAGAATAAGTTATGAGGTCAAAATTAAAGACACGGAACATGTTGTGGAAAAGAGGGATCATGTTAAAATTTACTTGGGTGACAATGAAGTAAGTATAAAAAGATTATATTTCTTATCTTATTTGAATGTGTGTGTAGTGGAAGGGATGTTGTACAGACCTTGCCCAGCTATTGTACAACAAGGGTTAAAAAAGTGTGCATACGTAATCACACTTTTATTATAAAATCAAAAGTTTGTAAGTAAATTTAAACTTCATGCTTAAAAGGTTGAACAGATATGGATGAAATTTACACCATGTCCTGGAGTGGTATGATTCTACTCTTAGGTTAATTTCACACAGGTGAAATCACTTGCAGAAGCTTATCATTTAATAAAAAGGGTAGGTGAGCTAGTTAAGAAAATGATCCTGAAATGCAATACTTGTCACTGTAAAAGGATATTTTTTTATTCCATCATGATGAGATGCATGTTTTTTTGTGTATATTGAAACAAAGTATAGCAATTTTTTTTGCTTTAATGTAGAATAGAATAAACTTTACTGTACACCAAAATAGAATATTAGTAATATATACTGTTAAATTTTGATCGTTTTAATCCCGTGGAGGGTCGATCCGGTACATGAAACACTATCGATTTGTAGAGATAAAATAAAAAATAAAGTACTTATTTTTCCAAAAGTCGAATTTAAGAAGAGAAAGAAGTAAAGGAGTCAATGACCTTGAAGGTAGTTGTCCGTCGTTGCGTACTAACTACCGCCGATAGGTCATTGAACTCGCCCAGCTGACGTTTACTTAAAGAAATAAATAATTTCGGATGTGCGTAAATTAACTGTAGTTTATAAAAAAGGACTTTATTTTTTAATTTTATCTTTACAAATCGATAGTATTTCATGTACTGAAACGACCCTCCACGGGATTAAAATTATTAAAATTTAACAGTGTATAGTAACATATTGTAAGCTTTAGTTATAAATAATTAAATAATGTCAGTATAATGTACTAATATCATGAAATAATCAGGTATTGACTCTGTGTTTTCCATAACAATAGACTCAAGTATCTTATCTGGCATCTGTCTATCAGTGATAGCATTTATTTCGAAAGTGTATTTGAGTAAGCAATCAAAGGAATAAGAAATGGTTAAAGATAATCTTATCAGTCTTTTGTACATGTAAGGATTTGTAACTATTGTTTAGGTGGTCTCTTTATGCATGTGATTGTTATTCAAGTTTACTATAATACATTATGTATACATACAGAATGTGTGGTTCTAATAACACTATGCAACACCGAAAAAATCACCGATATTCCGGATGGTGATTTGTATTATGTATACCTTATAAACGATAGACTACACATTTATATTTAGATATCACATCCCAAAACCGAAATCTCACTTTTTTTACTTTGCGCAACACTTGTCCGAGCGTACATGTTCGATTAGGTAGATCATTAATGTGTGCAAAGCAATATTACTCTTAAATCTACAAAATGTCGCATTTTTCTGTTACGTTTCACTTAATTTGTTCAATTTGTGGTCAATTAATGCATAAAAGTGAAAAAAATAGTGCCATTTTCGCTTTAGTTTGAGAGTATTACTTATTTTAAACTAAAATTGAAATTTAAAATCTAGCACTAATTGTGGGTTAATAGTATGTTGTTTAAAATGGTATAAATATTTGACGAGTTGTCCTATAGGTAATATTTAAAAACCAGATACTTTTTGGTGGACTAATGCAGTGCTGTAAACCTAAAAATCATGGCGTCTATAACTGCACAACCACTGTGAAAGGTTTTTCAAAAATTCGAAACTTTCAGTAAAGTATGCTAATATGTCATCAGTGGCAATGAAGATAATTCTCCAGACACCTAAGTTGGATTGATAAAAAAAAATTGTAAAAGCACTCTCCAAAGACGGATCTGAATTTTTGTTTCTTAAACACTAAGTGGGGCAAAAACCAATGACAATTTCTTTGCTCCTGGCATATGAGCAATAATCAAAGATTCCACTTTATTATATAGCCTCCGTAGTACATAAATATCGATGATAGCCTCAGTCCCATTGAAAAAATGCATGGTCAGTTTAATTTGTTGACATTACAAAAAAAAATCCTTGGGAATCACAAGTTACGAGACTTCTATGAAAAACTTAACATGTTTTCAAATGTGTATCATAAGCGAAGATGCAAAATGTCTTTGAAAATCCATTTCTTACACTCCCGTTTAAGTTTCTTTCCGTATACATGGGTGTAATAAGTGATGAACACAGTGAAAGATTTCATCAAAAAATTACAGGGTATAAAAAGCGTTATCAAGGTAGATGGTTGCCAGCCATGCTTGTGGACTACCGTAGGATCCTTCAGAGGGACACTGCCACTAATGACTCTATGAGGAAAGCCAATCGTTCCAAAAAAAAAAGGTTTTTTTCATGTAGAATAACAATTTATGTTCCTACTTCATATAATTTTAAGTAAAATCACTAAATGCTTTTCTCTACTAAACTTGATGTGATGTAAAAAAAATATTTATATATTTCAATTTAGGGTGGGGAATCGTAATTACGTACAGTGAACCCAGTGAATTTTTATTTTTTTTATTTTGTTGCATAGTGTAATTATTATGTAGTTCTAATAATTTCTAATGAATCTATTCTTGTTTTCAAATCATGAAGGTTAGATTGTAGTATACAAAGACTATTGTTGTTATAATGGAACTTTGCCAAAATTGGTACAAAGAAAGTACTTATAACTATACAAAAGTAAATGAGGAACCATGACATAATCATGTGTGAAATCTTATGATTGATTTTTTATGGTGGCACTATTAACTTTTCTTTTATTGCAACAAATAAATTACCTTTCTAATTTATAAAACCATTTAGAGAATGTTTTATTTTTAGATTCTACAAGGACTGGACTTAGCAGTAACAATGATGTACAAAGGAGAAGAATGCCTCCTACAATTGGCTCCACGATTTGGTTTCGGTGAAAATGGTCTAAAGCCTGGCGAGAGTTTAGGCCTGATTGGAGTGACTGATGGGCCCAAGTATGAAGGTCCTGTAATAGATGGAGAAACTTGGCTGGACGCCCGTATCGAGCTCCATGATTGGGAAGAAGAACCTGAACACGAAACTTTGTCCATGGCTGAGAGAATGGAAACTGGGTAAGTTCTGTAAAAAGTTAATTTTTATGTGCTAGTTTATAAAATGTCAGTGAATGTCAGTGGATCTATTTTTATTTCTATGATTTTTATTATTGAAAGATCTAGTCAATTGGGGTTCGAAACAAAGCCTTTAGACATTATGTACTTTTATCTTACGTGATGTAGGCCTTCAAATTAGCTGCGAAGTGCCGTGCGACGGCTGCAGCGCTGCCGCCCGCGCTGCTTTATTTATTATACGCGCTGCCGCAACTCGAATGCGAAGCCGCCCTTATACATAATACTCTGTACTGAACCGTCATGAATTACCTATCCGAAACAGATTTTTTTTTCCATCTGACAGGCAGTTCCAGAAAATTTGCGCATTTTATACTAACACAAAATTCTTCCGCCTTATTATAATGAAATGCAATATTTGAAAATAACTCGGAAAGTCGGAATCCACTGTTTTGCTTCAGTAAATACCGAAGCCCCGTAACCTGATGATGAGACAGACCCAACGTTTATCTTTAAAAAATCAAATTAGAGTGTCTTGAACATGTACTTGGTAAAACATATAATTCAACAGTGGTTGTCGTTACTTTTTCAACCGTAACGGGTTCCTCAGGTTATTGACTTGTACATTTTTATCTTGGCTTGTAATTTGATATTACTTATTTATAACTAAGTACCTGATATCGAAAATAAGGATAAAGGTAAAGAATTATCAAGTAGGTATATTTATTTATGCAAATTATTGGTAAGGATCTGCTTTATTTTTAAATTGTTTGGTAGGTAGGTACATAATTAGCGGAACTTGTGTTATTCTCGTAAGTGCAAATTAAGCTCACGTAGTTATATCTATGACTTCTTTTAGGTTTTGGTAAAACATTAAGTAACTTCTCCGGCTCTTGGTGGAGCTTGAAGGAATGTCACTTTTACTGCCTGAAACCTACCTGTATTCCTTCGGTTGTGCTTTACGTTCCAGGGCCGCGTTTCCTTCTTTGCCTTTTGCGCTCCTGGACCCCAGGTTTCCTTTTCGGAAGCCTACCCATGGCCCCAGTAGCTTCGGCCCTGCTGGGTCCCTACTTTTGACATCTCTTTGAAGCGCGCGTGGAACATTACGCCGTCGACGACTCGGGCTCGGTCCGGATAGTTACCGGACGGCCAGACAGCGAGCTAACCATTGCTCATCGTCCGCAAGCCCACGCCAACGGTGGCTGGACTTCAGGGTCAGGGTTTCGGCGGCTGGGCCGTGAGGAAGTCCGTTCCCTTACGCATGCGGCCGCCTCCTTCTCTAGCATTACTGCTTCGAATAAGGAGGCGACTGCTTGCCATTCCTCCTCGCTGCGGACGGTGCGAGAGGTCGCTGAGGCCGATCGCCCCAATGAGAACCACTGCTCCATCCAAGCGAGAAAGCGGGGCAAACCTCCGCAGCACAGATCATACATGCGTACAAGGGCTGTTGTCTCCAGATCCGTCAAAGGAGACTCTTCGCTTTGCGGGATACAGTGCGGTAGATATCCCTGCACCATCCCCATGACCCAGGAACAAGTTTTAGTTAGTAAATATCTGACACGCCCTCTCGCTTTGCCTCAGAGCGAGAGAAAGTCATTGGATGAATTCTGCGGTAACTATTTCAAACAATTCCGTAACTCTGACAGGTATAAGATAACAATAATATGGCTACAACATCATTTCGCTAAATGTTTTAGTGCTTCTATTATTATAAAATTAGGTAGTAGTCAAAGTTATTGTCCTGTTCCTCCAAAGTCAAAACAAACGAATGTATTATTCTGCCGATTGTTTCAAAGCAGTGTCGCCCTTGAATAAATTTACATAAAACTCAGTTTGATGTAGATATCGCTACCTTGACATATTAAATTAAAACGTTGACAATGCTTGCTTTATTGTGATCACTTATTCGGGTCAGCGTATACGCGTATCTTAGTTTTCTTTATCATGCGCATTATGGATAGACTATCAAACTATAACAAGTTATATTTCATTTCCGAAACAGTGCGAATACAACATTCATTTATTCATGCATGGCATTGAATAAATTCCCTTTAGGAGCCATTCATATATTACGTAAGACGACTTATTTTTTCTTACAAGGGGGTGGGACTGTGATAGGGAGTCTTTATAGTTCTTACGCAAAATCACAAGAATTCTTAAAATTATTTGAAAAAGCGCGGCCAACCGCGAGAGTGCCGATGTGCTCTTGAATGTGTAGGTATAATGTAAACTATTTCCATGGCAACGTCACTACGCCTGCCCGCTCGTGAACTGCACGTTACAATCACATCAATATAAGTTGAACCAAAATGGCGATTGACCTTAAATGCGCAGTAACAGATTTTCTTGTCTCAATCAAGGGGCTGCGTGTAAACATAGCAACGGGTTCAACTTATTTTCCGCATACAATACTTATTTGCGTAAACGACACACTTGTATACGTTCCTAAAAATTGTTATTTTTTTAAATATATTATATAAAAGTATATTCATTTTTTCCTTTAGATTCTTACGTAATAAATATTATAGAGGAGAACGAGTCGGCCTATTCTTATTTTTCTGATTTAACGGACGGGGTCAAAAAATAGTGAAATTCGTCTTACATAACAAATAAATGGTCAAAACTTAATTTAGATATATTATATTTTGTATAGTTAGTTATCGCCATTTAATAGCCACGATGACCCTGATAGTGCCGAAATGTGCGCATTTTGCGGTAAGAAGCTAGTTCACACTCGATGACCTTTTACTAAAAATAGTGGGTGTGTCTCTTACACCCGTATTTATAAAGAAGTATTTACTTGTTACTAAGTAAAATCTTATTAAGTCATTACTTGACGTTTGATATCTGCATTCAAAATTAATTTTTTTCTTAAATATAGAATACAAAATAATAGTAGTTACTTTTACTCAAGTATTTAGTTTTACTTGTTTATTATAAATACGGGTGTAAATCTCTTGTCAAAATATGGCAAAAATTGCGTAAAGGATTTGCATCATGTTTGTTATTACAATTTTTATTATTCGTCTATATAAACGTGTGGTTGAACACAAGGAAGTAACAGACAGGAAATGATAGACTACTATGATATCTTGGGTATGATAAAATGTTGACGAAGTTTAATGGTTAAAATAAAACGTTGGTTTAATTATGTACGTTTGTATATAGTTTGGAGAAAACACGTTTTTTTGAGATAGCTTTTACCGCTCTGGATGTCTGACTTACTGATTAAAATCCACTTTTGCTGCTTGTAGTAACTCTGGAGAAAGCACGTGACAAAGTAATAATTTCTTAGACAGCTCGATATTTTAGAGCTGACCTTGCCATGAATACCCCGCATAATACCTAAGTTACATCACTGCTTAAACTCGAGGTCTAAGACCTTGATTCGCTCGCAATTCGCAGCTTCTGAATCTATACTATAATATCATAAAGAAGTAATATTTATGAGTTAATATGTAGGGGTTATCTCTGAAACTAAAGGACCGATTTTAAAAAATCCTTCACCAGTATAAAGCTACATATTTTATCACTGTTATACGAGTATATTCTCTACTTTCCCGCAGAAGAAGCCGCTGGCAGAAGCTAGTATTAAATAAAATAAAATAGAAAATCCTATATATTTTGCATTTCTACTTCCTGGTTGAAATTCGTAGATCTTTGACAGTCGATATAGGTAGTCAGACGCCAGAAAGTATAACCATCAGTCTATCCAAGGATTATAGTGTTGCCCATTTACTGGGTTGTTAGGGGTCTCATACACAGTCACTCCATATAAAACACGGTCTTCAGCCGCATCCGTCAGACTGGAAGCGCACCCCAAGCATGTTGGGAAAACGTTAGGGAGATGATGATATTCTCAAAGTTAAAACATGAACTTAAGCTACCTACTCATAAGGTTCACTTTCTTATAGCATTCGTCGCCGTGCCCGCGGCAACTGGTGGTATGGCCGTGGAGAGCCAACGTTAGCTGTTCAGCTATACAGACGCGCTCTCGACGTGCTCGACGAAAGCGATGGCGGTATCACTGCTCCGACACCTACTGGGGAACTAGAGCCCACATCGGATGCTCTAGAGGCCCTGTTGGATGAGCGACTCCGGGTGCATAACAATATGGCCGCCGCGCAGCTGAAGGCGGGAGCTTACGAGGCTGCATTGCAGGTACGTTAGAAACCTGTGTTTTTTGTTGGATAGGACAGAGATGACAGATTAACATGAACAGATAGAAGGTCGGAGAGGTATATCATCTACCCCGGTCACCAGGGAGAGTGGAAACGTCGAGAGATGTCGTGCGGTGTTCCGCAGGGATCGGTACTAGGACCACCCTTGTGGAACATCGGGTACGACTACGTGCTGCGCGGCGACTTCCCCGACGGGGTCAGCGTGGTCTGCTACGCGGACGACACGTTGGTCCTAGCGCGGGGAGAGTCGTACCGGACGGCGGTCGAATTAGCGACACGCGGGGTTGCGATGGTCGTTGAAAGGATCCAGCAGTTGGGACTCGAGGTGGCACTGCACAAGTCCGAGGCCATGTGTTTCCACGGCCCTCGGGGTGCGCCACCACCGCGTTCCCAGCTAACGGTAGGAGGGGTTCACATCAGCGTCGGGTCGACGATGAAGTACCTGGGACTCGTCCTCGACAGCTGGTGGAACTTCAAGGAGCACTTCCGACGTCTGGCTCCCAAACTGAATCGGACTGGGGCTGCTCTCGGGCGGCTCCTGCCCAACCTCAGGGGACCAGACGCCTCCTGCCGGAAGCTCTACGCGGGAATCGTTCGGTCCATGGCCCTCTACGGGGCTCCGGTGTGGGCACCGACGTTGACACAGCAACCGAGGGCCCAGCTGAATGAGTGCCAGAGGGTCATGGCAATACGCATGGTGCGAGGGTACCGAACGATCTCCCGCGAGGCGGCGACCCTCCTTGCTGGCCAACCGCCGTGGGATCTGGAAGCAACAGTCCTTGCACACATGCACGACAAGCGCATGGAGATGCAACGCCGGGGCGAAATTCCGCTGCCACGACAAGTCGAGGCATGGCGGACAGAGCTCCGGCGGGATCTCATGGCGAAATGGCGTCAACGACTATCGCAACCTCGTTCGGGGCGCGCCACAATTGGGGCGATAAGGCCCATCCTTGAGGAGTGGCTGGAAAGACCTCACGGCGTTCTCAACTTCCGCACGACGCAGGTGCTTACCGAACACGGAAAGTTCGCTAAGTACCTGTTCCGGATTCGTGCGGAGAATTCGCCCGGGTGTCGCCACTGTGCGGAACATCCGGAGGACACGGTGGAGCACACTGTAGAGGTGTGCCCCGCCTGGGCGGAGCATCGCCGTGTCCTCGTGGGGGCGATCGGCGGCAGCGATCTCTCTCGCCGGGCCTTGGTTCAGGCCATGGTCTGTAGTGAGGAGGGATGGCAGGCGGTCGCCTCCTTCTGCGAAGCAGTAATGCTAGCAAAGGAGGAGGCCGACCGCATCAGGCAGAGGCAACGGGGCGCTCGCCCCAGCCGCCGCCGGGATTCCGATCCCGATTTCCGGCCACCGTAGGCGCGGGCTTGCGGACGGCGTGCAATGGGTAGCACGCTGTCCGATCGTCCGGTAACCGACCGGACCGAGCCCAAGTCGTCGACGGCGCGTTCTGTTCCCGCGCGCCTCAAGGAGCTGTCAGCACACCGAAGAGGCCCAGCCTGCTAACTGCAGGCAGGCAGGGTCGAAGCCTACTGGGGTCATGGGTTAGTTCCGAAAGGAATGCTCGGCCCCGGCACGATAGGCTACGAAGGAACGGGGTAGGTTTTTAGTCAGTAAGAGTCTGACACTACTTCCCGCTCCGCCCAAGGGCGGGATTTGTCATTGGATGATTTTACCTACCATAAAAAAAAAAAAAAAAAAACGGATAGAAGGTCGGAGTACTGTAACCAGTACAAGGTAGCTGTACCCAGCTACCTTTACTCCCGTCCTATGTCCAGCAGTGGATGTCTATTGTCGAAAAGAATAGTGTACTAGTTTAAACACTGGTGTTACTAATCAACGCTTTCTGAGGACTTAGATTTTATATATTTATTTATACAAACTTTATGCACATAAAACTGTACAAAGGCGGACTTAATGCTTTAGGCATTTTCTACCAGTAAAACCTCAAACCTAGATCCATCTAAATTACTAAATTACTTTGTATAAATAGCTGTAATATTCCAATATTACAGGTATTTACACAAAGTAATTTGTTAATAAATGAACTATTTGTTTGAAGATCCGACTTCTCTGCAGTTCCATAGCTATCGTTTCAGATCTCCAATAACATTTCTAATCTTCGTAATTACAGGCAGTGACTCGAGTGCTAACCTGCCAGCCGAAGAACGCAAAGGCCTTATACCGTAAATCCCGCATCTTATCCCAAATGGGTCGCAACTCGGAGGCCTTGGAGGCAGCTCGAGCTGCAGCAGCCGCTGCCCCAGAGGACTCGGGGGCCCGCAAGGAGCTGCAGCGTTGTGAACAGAGGGCCACTAGGGATAGGTCCATGGAGAGGAGGCTAGCTAAGCGCATGCTTGGTACCTCTCCGCCGAGCAGTGGTACGCCTGACAAGAAGCCTAGTAGAACTAAGGTGAGATTAATTATGTCTTGACATTAAACACACACACATCGGATCAACGCAGGATGGATGGAATTGCGACAGTTCACGGGAACAACTTGTGACCCACGGATGCCCCTCAAGTTGAAGGGTAGAATTTACAAGTCCGTGATAAGACCTGTCATACTGTATGGATCAGAATGTTGGGCTGTGAAACAGATGGATGAAAAAAGACTGCATGTAGCGGAGCTGAGAGAATGAGATGATGAAGATGGATGTGTGGTGTGACGAAAGTGGATAAAGTGAGGAATTAGTATATTAGAGGAAGTTTGAAAGTGGCGCCAGTGACTGAAAAGTTGAAAGGAAATCGTTTGTCTTGGTATGGTCATGTGAAGAGGAGGGATGAAACACATCTGACACATCTGTTCTGAGTTTACACGTAGGTCATAGATGGATGGAGAGGTAGAGGGAGGCCGAAGAAGAGATGGATGGATTGTGTGAGTGATATGAAAGAAAAGGGAGTTAGTGATAGTGTGACGGGTGACAGGATAGAGTGGAAGAAAAAAAAATTGTTGCGCCGACCCCAAGTAATATGGGATAAGGGCAGGAAGAAGAAGAAGATACAGTAAACAGTTCTGAATTATTTGTCCAGTTTTCGTATATGTCTGCGAGAATTTTTGAAAGAGTTTCCGTGACCCTAGAATACCTCATAGGTAGGTTTTAGTCTCTGGGTGGAGAGAGTGAGCGACAGATTTTTATTTAAAGATCAAAATAAACCCATGTTTCTTCAGCTGCCGTTTGCGTTCTAGGGCTGCGGTGACTCTTTTTAACAATCCCTTAACCCTGGTTATCAAGGGCGTTGCCAGCCGATGATCAAGGGGGGGGGGGGGCTATTGGAAGTATTGAGAATACTAAAAAAGTTTTTTTTTTAAATAATAATAAAAAGTTTATTTTCTCCACAATATAACTCCTAATTGCTAGCCATTATCTACGGTAACGTATAGGATGGATATTGTATTGTAGGAGATTGGTGCCTAAACTAGGCTCTGAAGCTGTAAAACAAGCCTCTGGGGGGGCGGGGGGGCAGTACCCCCCCTGCCCCCCTTGGCGACGCCCATGCTGGTTATCATGATTGATCTTTCTGATAACTATACTTATTCATCTGGGCTTGAGACAAAACTGTAAACAAAGAAAAGATGGCGGATTATAGCAAACAACCGACAAAACAAAACGATGACAAAACATCACATTTAATGTAAAATGTTTGCAGTATCTGTGGTTTATGATTTATTATATAAGTTCTGTAGATATCGTTCTAAAATATCATTTTGTGTTGGGTTTTTTTCTTTTTTTTAAATAAACCTTTTTTATGGTTTGTTTACCTTTTGTCTCACGGCTCCCTGAATACGGTATAATTATGTAAAAAATCCTTCATATCCAATAATATCTCTTATTCTACATATCTAATTTCGAAGTCGCTGCCTCATTGTCAGGCGTGTAAGTAAATTATATTGTTCTGCATATAGATGTTCGTGTGGGGCTCTATTCTACTGAGCATTCTGATGGGCGTGGCCAGCGTGCTGGTCTACCGGTACAAGATACAGGCGCATTGACGTCGCAAATCGAGTTATAGACCACAAGTAAGTATTAACGCAATTTACAATTAGCAACTCTATTTCCATCGAGGCAAGGTTCAATTTTTACTGCAACTGGATTGGATTTACGAGTTTTTGACGTACGTTGTAAGTATTGTATTAATTTTTTTTTTTTTCAGGTAATGGATATTCCAATGGTGTCATTGGAGGGGGATGGTGCACACTATACTTAAGGCCACGTCATATCTTCGCTGATAAAGAATCATAAGCCTTCGTTAATCTATCGGTCTTTACTTTACGTATTGATTACGAGAGAATAATATGTATAGTTATTGTTACTGATGTAAATACTACTGTACTTTGAAAAAAGTTCCCTTAAAAATTGCCAATGTGCAAACTCATTATTTTTTTATATTTATACAAGTTACGAATTATTTTCGCTATGATAAATACAGCAGACTTTATATGTGGTCGTCAGACAGTATTTGAATAGAACAAATTTGGAGAGGTGATGATTACAAGGTTCCATACAGCTATGTGCTTGTTCAAATAAGGTGTTTACGTCCGTAATCACTTACGGTAAAAGAAGCTGGACTCGCGTAAATCGCGTTATCTGGACGCGCTCAATATGTTTAATATCAATAATAATATAAAGTAAAATTTTCCATAATATGTTATCATATTTTTAACTTGCAATCCTAAATAAAACTGGGATTCCAATTGTTAATAGACAATACTGAATGTACCTTCTGTATTGTAAAAACGGGGCTAGGTATAGTTGATTAGATTATCGCAGTTATTTTAATCATTTCGAACGTTCGCCACTTTGTGCATTTACGTCAAAATTTCTATGTATATAATTATACATTCATGTGTAAAATTCTGTGTTTATAGTTAGTGCCAAAATGTATCATATGTGTAGGTATATTATAGTGTCTGAAATCACACTCAGCAGAAGATATTTATAGAAAAACAAATGTCTAACTTATTACATATTTTTCGACTCATATTGCAAAGAAAGATGGAAGCATTCGGGTAAATATTTGAAGCATTCCAACTTGTTTTTATTTAGAACACGATATTTTTTTATAAAACGTTTGAGAGGCGCTTTCCTCCAGTTGTAAGGGTGCTTTTCACTCGCATTTATGTATCCAAACGCTGTTTCACTACCAATCTTCAATCCCAGGTAGCAGCTATACATTAGATAAATTATATAGTTTTCTCGTTTATCTTCTAGATATCGCTTATAGGTGGTGAAACTGCAGATTTACTGTTCAATATTAGTGATTATTTTCACAATTAAAATACGTATACTTCGAAATATTTAGTTGTCAATTGAATTAAAATGCACACAAAGTAATGTAAAATTAGATTTATTTAGGACATCGGTTTGGTTACGGGTCGCTGCGACGCCTATAGAATATTATCAAAAAAATCTAAAAAAATGGTGGTTCCAGTATACACTTACACTAATAAAAAAATTGTTAAGACAATTTGTTTTAATATTTTTGTTCTGCTCCTTTAACATTACTACAGAAAGTATCATACCGTAATCGCGGCTAAAATATTTGTCACAGTACACAAAAATATTAGATTATTATACTTTTGTTTGTGGAATGTCGAAAAAACGTGATTTTAGTAAGTATCCACACATCTTTAAATTATTATTGCCATGACAATGTACCATCATTGTAAGTACTTACACAATATTTTTTTTAGAAGCTTGTACTGTCATAAAGCCTCTGACAACTCATCATGTAACTATAAATAAAAAATAAAGTTAACAATTCACTAAACGTTGGACGTTGCTATAATACGCTGCTATCATCACATAACATTAATGGCAACATTTAACAACATTTCTGCTGGCTCACAATTCACTTTCTGGTCTCGCCAACCTAGAAATACATTAGGTAACTATTTGATAACTATATCACAGTCTTGACTTGTAGGTGAACATCCTGGCCAGCCAGTTGGTGACATTCGCTAGTGCTTCTAGTTGTGCGATGGTGGCTAACGCCTGGACACTGAACACTGTTGCTACGAAATCGTACAACAGTTTGGGAGAGAACACGCTCCACACAAAGAGGTGGTCCCTGAAAATTGACGCTATCACACAATATACTAAAACGGCGTATATTCGATGCAATGCAAGGATGTTTGTCGCTCGCCATATTGTTCGTAAGTACCTGAAAACAAAAATAAAGTATATTGCCATTTTATTTGCTTTTGTGTTGCTACTATGACAGTGGAATTCCGTGGTTGATCGAACATGTGAACAGACCCCAATGGCACCCCAACTAAGATTGGGTGAAAGGTTGTTTCAGGTTCTTCTTATATTAGAATTCTGGGTTGTTTTTACCCCTTAGATAATTTAAAATTGTATGACGCTAAAGAATGAAGATGGTAGAAAAAAGGATCTGCATAAGAACTCTTGGTTAACCATATCAAAGGCTTGTGATATATCTCTGTTTAGCTCTACCAACATTTTCAAAGAAACTATTTAGGTGTATAAAAGAATTAGTATACTGACTGGTGCCAGGTGTCAGCAAGCTTCGCCACGGTACAGAAGAGGGCGGCGCCGGCGATGGCGGGCCCCGCGTAGGCGTGCAGCCCCATGCGCAGCGCCACGCGCGCCGGGCAGTACTCGCGCAGCCCCACGTAGCCCGAGCCCAGGTCCACGGACGACAGGCTGTTGGAGTTGCCCTGTCAACAACAATATTATATTATGACATTGTTATTTGGGAATAAGCCAAGATAAATATTTACACATGGTCAATCATAGGAAAGATAATGTAACGAGACATTTTAGCTTGATTTCTAAATCTCGTCATGTGTAGCACAAAATCGGGAAAGGGGTTGTATACGACATTGAAAAATTAAATGTTTATAGTAGTTCTATTTCACGAAGGCGGATTGGTTGTTAATGTGTGTATATTCACAAGCACATTGTTTCCGAGTATGTAAGCAATTTTATATGACACCGCTAGTTCAGAGTTCACCTACAAATACATTCTACTATACAAGGTTTATACAGTGTAAATTATAGAAGATTTTATTTTTTGGGTTAGGTAATCGTTACACATCTCTCGCTGTGGGTGGAGCGAAAGGGAGTGTTACACTTTTATTGACTAAAATCCACAGGTGTTCCTTCAGTAGCTCTTTGCATTCGTGGACTGCAGTGACTCTTTCGAAGAAACCAGCAGCATTCGGGAACCCTTGAGAAGACGTTTCAGATGATGTTTGGCCAATTAATCATAACTATGTACATACAAATTGTTTACTTACATATATTACATTACATAGCCAAAGGAAGCAAGACTCACCTGATAAAAGAAGAACAGGATACCGATCCACATATGCACTAGTGTTCTACTAATAATATCAGCCACTTCAGTCTTTTTACCGGACTTAGAATCTAACAGTTTATGGTCCATACACTCGGACGTCAATACGCACGTTATATAAATACTGGGCACCATTATCACATTGTGCGGTCTCATCAGTAACGCGACAATCAACATGAGATCGTTCAGCATGAGGTGGGATGCTGACCGGACGAGGTTTAGCTTCACTTCTTCAACATTCCAAGGCTCTTCAATCAATGTATCATAGAAATAATCCTCAGTTTTAGCCTTAGGCTTGTTGTAAACGAACTTCATAGAATTTGCGTTTTTAGAATCTACAGGTTTCAAACCGCAGCTCTTCAAGGCTCCAATGTACGATAAGATTTCTAGTGCAAACTGGACTATGAGAATAGCCCAGAACACGTTAACTATTTGTACCGGGTCCCAAGATTTGATGTCTTCGAATGGTGTTTCTAGGGCTTTGGATGCAACGCGGTAGCATAATATGCATGCTACCGCAGCTATGGTTAGCCCTGATTGGATATTTAAAACGTTGTTGAGGTACCGAAGGTTCCATAAACATATTACTAATGTTGCTAATGTTCCTGTAATAGAAAAATTATTATGGAGTTATTTCTAGAAGTTTATATTTGAAAAGAATTTCAATTTTTGTGACTTGTATTTCATGTCTGTTTACCTATGACTAAATGAGCTTGAAGATAAAAAGCATTTTCTGGTGCATTCAACCAGTCAGCTGTATCAGGTAAGAATAGCCACCTGTCTCCAGTTTGGTTCATTGTTCTTAGGTACCTGGAGAAATAAGATAAAAATATGCTTCACAAAATTGGGGTCCAATAAATATCAACATGTGTGTGTATACAAACACAATATAACAGAAAAAACCGTCCAAATGCGAGTGAGATCCGCGCACGAGGGGTTCCGTAGCGTCCGTATAAAAAAATGAGCAAAAAATATCACGTTTGTTGTATGTGAGCCCCCTTAAATATATTTTTTTATTCTGTTTTTTAGTTTTGTTGTTATGGCGACAACAGAAATACATCATCTGTAAAAATTTCAACTGTGTAATTGTTATGGTTCATGAAATCATGAGATATAACCTGGTGACAGACGGACGGATGGCGGAGTTTTAGTAATAGGATCCCGTTGTACTCTTTGGGTATGGAACTCTAAAAAATGATCAGGCTCCAAAGTAAAATATGAACACATGAAAGCACTTACCTATGCAAAGCAATCAACAGCACCCATTTGGGCAGTATCCCCACTCCCACCGCGCTCATCTTTTGCGCCAATTCCGGTTTCTCCTGCACTTCAGTGGCACCATACCATTTCTTACTCAAATACATGAGAAGCACAACCACCGTCCTGATCAGCACAAAGAACATCAACGTGTTCCAAAAGAAATACCACGTCATGTGCTCTTCTTCAATAAAACTGGTTCCGAAGAAGGACCAACAATGGAATATCGTCGCACCGATTAACAAATAATCAGTTGCGTTCAACTCTTTCAACGTCGACAAATCTTTTATCCTTTCTATGCCGGTTTTTACTAAGAAGTATGTTACTGTAAATGTGCAAGCGACTGCAGCAAAAGCTAAGGCCCATGGAGAATTGAAGTGGCATAGTTGGCTTTTGGTTTCCGAGATGAAACAGGCGGTGGTAAGGACTGCGCTGAATATCACGAAGATGACGATGAAAGCGATGACGGTTCCGGCGGAGGAGCGGTGGTGGGAGTGGCTGGTGACGCTGTCCTTGTGTCTGTTCTCCGGTTGAAGCGAATAGAGGGTGACAAGTAGGAGGGAAGTGGCGATCTGGAACAATAATAATCAATTGTGACTTTACTCCCTGGGTGGAGCGAGTGTGTCAGACTTTAACTAGAACACATCGTTTCTTCAGTTATCCTTTGTGTTTCAGGGCTGAGGTGACTCTACAGCCCTGGCAGGCATCTGCCCCTGCCATCAATGACATCTCCTTGAGGCATGCGTGGTACACAACGCTCGGTCGCCCTGGGCCTGGGCCCTTATCGCACCGGTCGACGGTCGTCCGCAAGCCGGTCTACAGTGGCCGGGTATCGCTCTGCTATTTCCGACGCCCAGGGCATCTCCTACCGTGGATAGGGTGAGGATCAGTCTCTGAGTTATCAGTTTCTGACATTGTTCAATTATGACAGAAAATCGATCGTCAGATTATTAGAGAATTTAAAAATATATTTATATATTTTTACTGTTAATTCTCGCTAAATACTCTGCACCGTTTGATGGTATATTAACAGTTCCTACGTGTTATTGGCAAAATTGTGGTGACTCTTCCACAAAGGCCATTAATGAAGAGTTGAAGTTGAATTTGATTATTAGAGAGATGACAGACTCTTTTGCAGCCCACTTGAGTTAGACATCAGATTATAAATTTCAAGTAAATCTTAGCAGCTAAGATGGGCTGCATATAAAATATACCAGCTGTACTTTTTAAAATAAAAATATATTCAGTTTTTACCAAATACAGCAGAACTATGGCCATTCCGATAGCGAACATGTCGAACTCAGTCTTGGTCTCGGTGAGGTATTCCGACATTTTTTCGAGTGACTCCTCGTAGAACTCTTTGGCTATCTTAGCGGCGCTCTGCTGGCCGGTTGCGAGGTAGTGCGCGAATTGCTTCTCTGCGCGTTGGAACTGCTTGTAGAATTCTGTAGGGAAAATAGTTGTTTACTTAGATGGGTCCAAATGAACTGGTGGAAGTACACATTAGGTTCTGAGTAAACTGTAGTAAGTCTATTTCGGCATGTTGATGCTTAATCAACAAACAAAAATTTGCTTCCCTTCTGCTTTCTGAGCAGGATGTTACGGATTACAATAAATTAACAAGAAATTTGGTTCAGATGCAACACCAAAACAAATATTGCAGACACCTTCACCTATACGCTTTTTCCTATCTTACGACAAAGGTATTTAAAACTTATTCTTTGTTCATTTTTCATCTTAGGGCATACTGGGCCAAAGGTTATGTGAAAATGAAACCTGGCCTGGGGCCCTGGGATGAAGGCAATGAAAGGAGCAGGGTAGGTTAAGAGTCTGACACTATCCCCCGCCCCACCCAAGGGCGGAATTTATCATTTGATGATTTTACCTAATATAAAAAACAAAAAAAAATCTTGGGGCATGCTATTTGGGAATGTCGCTCAGTTCGCGCAAGCCTACTGAATTCAATTAATGAAGTGTGTCATCAATTAAGACCGGGAACATACCAGTATCAGTCGGCAAAGCCTGCTTAGCGTTATGTTGGGCCATAACATGCAGTAGATACAGATGTTGCCGCGTGTCTTGAGGCAGCAGGGCAGGTAGCAGTCGCCCTCCACTGTCACCTGGGGGCGGAGCGTTAAGCAGCCACGACACAGAGGGCGCCACGTCCACTTGGGCCACTGTGGGGCCTGGACCGGGACTGTAACGTTAACGTACAAAAGTTACCGTACTGACTTTGTATGTTTGGTAGGTACCTATGATGATATTTAAAGTGGAATGCAAGAGGTGTTCACATTGTAATTTTACCATCAAAAAATGTGTTCAAAGCTTTATATAGTGTATGCTACATGAACAAAATTAATTATCATGTCAATAAGTCAGTAAGCTACATGTTAGGTACAAGTAAATAGCAAACAAACAGTATTAAATACTAAATAATATAATTAGCACAAGCTAAAAAGTGACACATTTTAGGATTACAAACACATTTCAGGATTTTTAATAGATTATTAGGAAAATTTAATTCAAAACCGACCCGAAATAAGTTCGATTTCCCTGTATCGTTACTAAACCTAGACAATTTTTTTTTTATAATTTGTTTTAAGATATAGTCGTCACTTCAATTTTGCAAACTTACGAGTATCTTCCTAAAAAAATTGTCTGCAAATTGATGGTACCTACTGTAATTGACTGTTACAAGCGAAAATTGTAAAGCTTTATGGTTTACGCGTTTCAAAATAGCAATTTTACCTTTTTGATAGATGGATGTTATAAAAAACCACAATATCATAAAAAATCAACACCTTGTCATCAACTGAAGTGGCTTCTGTCATAAGCTGCCAATCAACCATAGATGCATGCAAAACAACGCCTGTACAGAACCTTAGATGCACTGAGAAAAAGTAGACAATATAAGATGTCTACATTTCATCAGTGCATCTATGGGGGTTGCTTCGTATAAATAGGTAAGTAAAGGTTCACAATATACCCTCATCAGTTATTTAATCGAATTATATATCAAATGAAAGGCTATTTTATTGTCAATCAACCCTAAAAGGTTGCCTTACCAAAAATGGTGTGAGTCCATGGTTGCTCAGATTAAAGATGTAAAATTGTCTGTGCGTGTATTGAGCTTGTGTGATCTAAAATACATACGGGTGAGGACACTGGAAGTCAGTACTCCTTGCCAGCACTAATGGCACTAGCACTTCACTGGGAGTAGCGCCGCCGTGCCCGCCCGCGTCCCTCATGCCGTGGTCACCGCATACTATAAGCACGCCATTACGATCCTGAAATAAACAAGAATTAATTAGGAAAGGTTTCAATCTGAAGATATATGTACTTGAGGTAGATCATTAAAGAAGGAAGTGGGTTTTAGTTAGTAAAAGCCTGACACGCCTTCCCGCTCCGCCCTAGAGTGGCAGAAGTCATTGGATGATTTCCCACCTAAAAAAAAGGCTTCTCCAAACTTAAGTTTGAATATAAGTATATTAAAGATGTGTGTTGTTGTTAAAAAGACGTCTCAAAAATGTCAGGCGTGCTAGCGAGACAGGGATGGCGCTATACTACATCTTATACAGCGCCGTCCTTTTAACAATTAACATTGTACCTGTATGTAAATGATAAATGATAAATGATATTTTATTTTTGCAAATAGGTTCTCAAAAACACTTTTACACGTCAATTTTTTTTTTTCGTCAATTTTAACTAGATGAGGCCGGTGTTTCCTAGCTGACTACCCTGAGAAGAAACACCGAAACAAACTCAGGGGTCAAAGTCTCTTTTAAAGTCCATACAGCAAACAAGTAATGGTCAAAACATATGAGAACCGTGCAGATTAGTGTCTGGGATGGTCTTTTGAAGAAAGAACCACACAGTTCTGAGTGGACCTGTCCAGTCAGTGCAAGCATTTGTCAGTATTCGTAAAGCTCAACTCAGGACTACTAAGGAGCTCAACGACTTGACGAACAATACCAAAGAAAGGACATTTGGGTAGGCCGCAAAAAGTACTCATAACTGTCAGACATTAATTAAAATTAAATGTAAAGTAATTGTTAATGTCAAATTGTAAAAATAAACAATGTCATAATTGTATAAATAAGAATTTAAAAAAAAATTAAATTAAAAAAGTTAACAATGTCATAATTGTAAAATAACAATAATCGTCAAATTAAATATAATAAATAAAACAAATAATAAAGACGGGCAATAAAAAAAAAAAAAAAAAAAAAAAAAAAAAAAAAAAAAAAAAAAAAAATGTATGTATGTAACATACTAACCCATTTCTGCATAGCTGTGAATATTTTCTTGACGACTTCGTCCATCTCCAATAGCTTAGGTTTGATCTTGGGACTCCGGGCGCCCTCCAAATGTCCGATATGATCCAATCCTAAGTAGTGCAGTACTAGGAAGTCAAATGTGGGCTTTTTATTCTCATCTGGTGTTAAAACTTTGTCCAAATGTCTTGTTACGTTGTTGTCTACCTGCAAAAAATATTTTCTACAATCCTCAGGTAACAAAAAAAAAAAGTCTGACGCATTTATAAGAACAGTTTTTACTAGAAGACAAGTTCATAATTAAATTGTTCCCATACTAAATAGTCTAGTAATTCAATCAGGTTGAACTATCAGAGTCCATTGCTGGATAATTTTGGCATTTGGTTTTTAAGTGTAAGTAAAATGAGGTGCTCCCATCGAATTCGACCTAAAAAGCCCCGGGAACAGTTTCAGCCACTTGTCATCACTTTATGGCGCCCTCTAGTGTTGGCTACTAACACTACTTTAGGAGTAGCTACATAGTAATTACCTCAGTATAGTCCGAGACGTAGAAAGAGGTGGTGCCATCGGACTCGGCCCAAAGCCCCGGGAACAGTCTCAGCCACGTGTCGTCACCATACATCACAGTACGGCGCCCTCTGGCGTTGGCTACGCGCAATACACTGTCTCCCCGAACTGCTGGTGCACCAAAGTTTAGGGCTACGTCAGCAAATGTTGATACACTGCCTGTCATCATGGCCTGGTGGTAGGGAAATATTGTGGTTATTGCTAACAACTAAGTTGATTAATACAGTTTAAACAATAGATAGACATTTAGGCAAGACAATTTAGTTATTATGTATAAATAGTGTAGCTTTGGTTTCAATATAACCATCACAATTAAGCCAAGCTAATCACAATGGTGATGATAATGTTATGGCATTAGGATTAGTTTCCACTGACACGGAGTAGCAGACCTTGAATCGGCCAATCAATGTGCTCGAAAGCTCCACTCTGCATCAGAGGATCCAGCGTGGGTGGAGCGAAGTGGAGCTGAGAGGAATTTCAAATAAAACGTATGAATACGCGGTTCTGTGAAGGACAGAACGATATTGAGCAGACTGTGGTGCCAAGCGGAAGGTACGAAGTGGATGGTAGCTTTTTATTGATGTTTTATCGTTGATCATTCGGTCCGCTCAGTTTCAATGGAAGCGCTTGCCACTTTTCACTGTTCTTCTCCACTACACTCCGCCCAGCGCCGCTTTAGCAGAAATGCACCCTTATGAATTTTATATTTAGAATTTAGTCAACGAGCTAGCAAGCAATGATTTTACCAAATTATAATTATTATATTTCAGTTCAAGACAAGTTGGTGAAAATAAACTTATTGTTCTAAAATGCTTAAACATATATTTATTTACATTGTTTAAATTGAAGCTAAACATCATAACAATGGAACTAACCAACCCATCTAACACGGAAACGTATGAAACACGACAATTCTACGTAAAGCTTATAATTGTGCAGAGAAGCCAAGTGTAACGACAAAATGTTGACGTCACAATAGCTCTTGCTGAAAGGATTGTTAGTTGACAGAACTATGCATACACCATAAAAATATGTTTTGACAGAACCATGTATACACCATATCCCCTCGTATTCGGCCCGATATACTGCGACGACAAAATTTAGCTGCGTGCACATTTAACCGACTGGGCAGAGAAAGGGAGCCACAAGGAAGGGAAAGTACTGCAGATTTCAATTAATGAAACTCTTCCTATGGTGATGTGCATGACTGAAGCTGTATTTACGCTGTGCAATGACTCGGAACCACAGGAACACATGTAATATTGGTAATTAATTGTGTAAAACCAATTAATGTAATCGGAGTGGCCACGCATTATGGATTAGATAATCTGAACATTTCAAAATAGTTTCTCAGGCTTAGTAACTTTGATTTGATTTTAGCACTATAAAGCTTTTTTCAGTAGTAATAAACAATTAAAAACTGTTCTCGACGGCTGGTGAAATTTCGAGGAGCACTTCCGTCGTCTGGCTTCCAAACTGGAGCTAGAGAGTTCCAGCGCTGGGCACGCCATAATCATGAGGGTCCTCTCTTTGATGAGTGGCTGGAGAGACGTCACGGCGCCCTCACCTTAAGCTCACTGCATGACGCAGGTCCTCAACGGACATGGTATGCTGGTGAGGTTCCTGCACCAGTTTCACGGAAGAAACGCCCGAATGTCACTATTGTGCGGACCTACCGCCCGGAGGATACGCTGGAGCATGCGGTGAAGGTGTGCCCCGCTTGTTTCAACCACAGCCGTGTCTTATTGGGGGCGATTGGCGGCGGGACCCCGAGCCCGACTACCAGCCACATAGGCTTGCAGACATGAGCAATGGGTAGCTAGCCGTCTGGCCGTCCAGTAACCGTCCGGACCGACCCCGAGTCGTTGACGGCGCGTATTGTACCACCTCGCCTCAAAGAGATGCCAAAACCGTAGGGGTCCGGCTGGACTGAAGCCTACTGGCCTTCTGAAAAGGAAACCCGTGGTCCGAGGACGCAAATGGAAACTGAAGGGACATAGGTGTGGTTATAGTCATTAAAGTCTGACGCCCTCCCGCACCGCCCAGAGCGAAAGAAGTCATCAGTTGATTTCCCACTTCAAAATTAAAAAAAAATCAAAAACTAAACAAGTATTTTGATTGATTCTACAGCGCTTTATTGCAGATTGATGACAACATTATAGTTGTGGCTTGGCATCAAGTTAATTATCAGAAATACTGACTGGTGGTGCAACTATCGTAAAATTAACGAAGAAAATGTGATAATAGCATATCTTCATGCTACATGCTAGCCAAATCAAAACATGCGGTTTGCTAATACTTCTTTCGAAGCTGTTGAAATGTAGCAAATTAGCTGTTATGAAACTGTAAAATACATTTTACGCATCCAGCAGAATTTAAATTTTTATTTATTCTCTTTAAGCTTAAATAGTTGAATTGTTTACAAAATCCATATATATTTTAAAAGTCTGTTGGAAACGAGGTTTTTAGCTGTGCAGTAATTTAATAAGTGCAAAAAGCGTGAATAAAATAAAACATTCAAACACAAGACCAAAGAAAAAACAATGTCTCAGACAAAAAAGTTTTTTTTTTGTAAAATTGTTTTAACACCATTTAAACAAAAAAAATTTGAAAAAGTTTTTGTTTTTTCTTTGTCTCCAAGATGATGCACATAAAGCTCAACAAAAGTAACTAGTTTTAATATGTAAAAGTGACACTTGCAAATATATCCCGCCAGAAGTTTATAGTGCGCCTCCACTGTGCCTTTTCCATTTTACGCTGAGGTGACTGTACAGAACAGAACAATTGAGAATTTTAGGCCTGTTATATATTTTTTTACATATAATAAGAAATCTGATAATTTCAATAGTAATGGCCAGGCTACCTAAATTCTGGTTTGCCTTTAAACTGTACAATTCGAACTATATTGATGTTGACGTTCAGTTAGACCAGATGCTGTAGAATATCAGTCACACATGTAATTACAGAACTAGGTAATAAAGGAATAAGACTGAAAAAATACTAATAAGAAATTGTAAACTTTTTTCTTTGGTTTTGTGAATGAAAAGAAAACAAAATAATGATATAATTTTTAGTTCATTTGTAATAAGAGTTTACGAGTATAAGAAACATGTAATTTATTTTATTGATTTATTTATGCTAAGAATCTCACCTTAATCCTAGGCATTGTAACCGTAGGCGGTTCAGCCACAGACACGTAGATGCAAGCAGACTTGTTCTTTAACAGTTCGCCAGTGTATGGCATGTACTCTTCAGTTACGAAGTCATAACGAAGGCCATCTATTACCATGAGGACCACACTGTTCTCACCAGAACTGTACACTTGCTGGCCATCAATACTGCAATTAAAAAAATAAAATATGGATATAATTATTTTTCTATCCTTATCTTGTTTTTAAGTTCAAAATCATCTAGCATCACCATTACTAGCATTTCATCTCTAGGACGGAGCAGGAGGGTGTGACAGACTTTTACTGACTGACTTTTCCTATCCGTAACTGAATATCTATTGTGAGAGTGCAGCATGTTTAATTTGCAAAAAATATGTTTTATTTATGCATGCACATAAAGCATTTAATATACTACCATGGAGCTGGGACCCGGGTTGTAGAATAATTGTTGAAAAATAAAAGTAGTCAGGAGGCCAATTGTGGGAACACAAATTAATTTATTATTGAATGGCACTGAAAGTGCTAAGAAAAATAAGTAAATGTAAAGAAACACCTCCAGCACTTGGCCAATTATTGAATAATAATAAATCATAGGTTGTTTAATGTTAGTATGTGTACACAGTAGAAACAAGATTGTTCAAAAATAAACAAACCTGACACCATCTATGAAGTTTGGCAAATCATCCATATGGGACATCTTCCCAGAATGGTACTTTAATGGAAAAAATCCATACAGGAACAACATTAGGGCTCCAAGGCCCGTGACAAGCAGGCAGAGGCCGGTCCATCGGTGCTGTATCCAAGGCAGCATGATGATCGACCTTTGCCGCGTTCTAAGCACTTGTATCATCCACTAACACTAATACTGAATTACCGGCACTCGACGAATTTTACGCTATGTTCACACACTTTCGCTTTTGCAATATTTCATATCAAATGTACTTGTCTTCCTGTTATAGGAAACCGCATTGTGCAACGAGGATGAGATTCACTCCATTCAATACACAACGACGTGTAATTGCCTGCACACCTACAATCTGAAGCAGTTACGAATATTTATGACAATAGCACGATAAGATCGGCAGTTTTATCACGAGAGCACTTCACAAAGTTTTGGTAACCTATCTACAGAATACTTTTAAGGTAGTACATTTTCTTTAGAACAGGTATTTCGTCATGGAATGGAGAAGAATTAGACTTTTCTGATAGATAAACCAACAAATATAATGGAAATCTGAATTCAGTAACCAATATCAACCGAACCGGTGTGATGGAATGGAAGTGTTGTGCTGTGCTGTATCTAATCAGTTGTTTTCATTCTACTGATATTGATTCTATCCAATTAGACAGCAATGATAAACAAATCGATTCATACGGTTTTTAAATTTTAAATGGAGACAGTTTGCTAAAAAGTTATTTCACACAATCAATAAAAATGCCGATTCTGGACGAGAATCAGAAAAGTCAAAGATATGTCTTGAATTACATTATAATAATTTTTCGATTTTAACAAAATGAATGATGTCTTGATTACAAATCGAGTTAGATATTTTCCGACATCACTGGCTGATGTGTGTGGTGACGTTTTGCTGACAGTGACGTGCCGTGGTGACACTGATTTTTTTTGTTATAGTTTTTACTTTAATACTAAGTTTTTTAAGCTCCGTCATCGTATGAAAAGTTCAATCGTTTACCGTTAGAATTTAGATGTGCATATTCTAATGTTTTTGTGGTATTTGGCAACAAATGTATCAAGTCAACCTTCTCGGTGAGGTAGTCAACACTACAATAATATTCTCAGCTCCATTTCACCGAGATCGTGCCTATTTCAATGATTCCACGCAGGGGCTTTTTGAAAACCTCATAGGTGCTCATGCTCATTTGATAATTTAAAAAAGTGGCGAAGTGTGAGAAGAGAAATGCACACTGATCGACCGACAAATAAATAATGGTCCTACTTACGAGGGGCATTCAATAAGTACCTAGCCTCATCGCCAGAGGGCGCTGTAGTTTCAAAAGAGTTTTACCACAGTGTAGCACATTCTTTTTTAATTCTTTTTTCAAATTTTCATTCCAATCCCTTCATTTGTTTTAATTTGACAACTTAAGGAAGCGAACGTGTCGATCGGTTTTACAAAAATGGAAAAAGAGCAATATCGTTCGGTAATTCGATTTCTATTTTTGGAAGGGAAAACGCGCATCGAAATCAAAGAGCGCTTGGATGCTGTGTACGGTGACTCTTCTCCATCGATGGCCACCGTCAAGAATTGGTTCAACGAGTTTGCACGTGGCCGTACGTCGGTTTTTGATGAACCACGTCCAGGTGCACCGAAAACAGCTGCTACGGAGGAAAACATTAAAAAAATCCATGATCTCGTATTGGCAGATCGCCGATTGAAGGTTCAGGAGCTAGCTGAGACTGTAGGCATTTCAGAAGGAACAGTGCATCATATTCTTCACGAGGAACTCGGCATGAGAAAGCTGTCGGCGCGATGGGTGCCGCGTTTACTCACACCGGAAAACAAGCGCAACCGTGAGACCACATCGGAGACGTGTTTGGCTCTGTTTAAGCGGAATCCAGCGGAGTTTTTGCGTCGTTTTGTGACCGTCGATGAAACTTGGATCCACTGGTACACACCAGAGACCAAGGAGCAATCAAAACAATGGATCCAGACCGGGGAACGTGCTCCAAAGAAGGCGAAAACTGTAAAATCTGCCGGAAAAGTTATGGCCACCGTTTTCTGGGATTCACAAGGTGTGATCTACATCGATTACCTCGAGAAGGGTAAAACAATTACAGGGCTTTACTATGCCGATTTATTGGGCCGATTCGACGCCGAATTAAAGAAAAAACGACCCCATCTGGCGAAGAAAAAAGTGCTGTTTCACCACGACAACGCACCGGTTCACACGTCTGCCGTTGCCATGGCCAAATTGGTCGAATTACGCTACGAATTGCTGCCCCATCCACCGTATTCTCCAGATTTGGCCCCTTGTGACTTCTTTCTGTTTCCTAATCTGAAAAAATCACTCGCCGGGAATAGATATGGATCAAATGAGGAGGTCATCGCCGCCACGGAGGCCTATTTTGCAGAGTTTGACAAAAACTATTTTTCGGACGGGTTAAAAAAGTTGGAGCATCGCTGGGCTAAGTGTATCGAACTAAAAGGAGACTATGTTGAAAAATAAATTGCCACTTTTCCAAAATTTTCGTTTACTTTTTGTAGGCTAAGTATTTATTGAATGACCCTCGTACATACTATGTACTTAATTAGGTAGGTACTAATTATGTTTGATAAAAATATAAAATGAAACCATTATACACCGTTCATTTTTGATCGTTTTAATCCCGTGGAGGGTCGATTCAGTACATGAATCACTATCGATATATAAAATATTTTTTTTAAAAGCTCGAATTAATTAGGCAAGTACGAAATTAATTTCTTCAAGTAAATGTCAGCTGAGCGAGTTCAACGACCGACAACTACCTACAAGGTCATTGACTCGTTTACTTAAAGAAATTAATTTCGTACAGGCGGTACATGCATATATTAATTAGAGTTTTAGAAAAAAAGTGCTTTATTTTTTTATTTTACCTTTACAAATCGATAGTGTTTCATGTACCGGATCAACCCTCCACGGGATTAAAACAATCAAAATTTAACGGTGTATAAAAATCAACCTACTAAATGAACAGAACACAATATGTACTTGTACTGTACAGTCCTAAACTAATGAAGGTATGATAGAATAACACAAATATCTGTTTCATCAACAAACATTTGTGTTGGTGCGGGAATCGAACCCGCGACCTTTGCATCTCAACCGGCGCTCTAAACCACTGCGCTAAACGGGTGGATCGGTAAATTGAAAAACTCGGGGTTGTTCGGCACCCACTGTTTATTTCTCACGGTTGCTTGAGACCTCGAGCATCCACGAAGTCGGCTAAAACAACTAGCTTCAGCCAGTAGCTTCGCCCGCGTGACAGTAGAAAATATAAAACCTATATTACTCAATGAAAATGTAGCTTTCTAATGGTGAAAGAATTTTTTAAATCGGTCCCAGTAGTTCTTGAGTTAAATCGTAACATATAAACAAACAAACATCCTTATTTATTTATTTATGGCACACTAACGACTTATTCACTAATCCATTATTATATAAAACAATCAAACTTAAAATCTAGAGTGAATTTGTCACTTACAAGTGTGCACAGCATAACATATTTCAGTCGTATGACATAAAAAAGAACTACCTAAATAATAAAAAAAAGAAATTAAATCTGAATTAAATCTAATCCTCTTCATAATATTACTTTAGATTGTTTATTTTCTTGTGTTTATATAAAACTTCAATTTAATGCTAGAACGTGTGAAGCGAGCTTGTAAATATAAATATTTTAGATAGCATCTAAACATACACTTATGCAGAAAAGCCGAATTTATAATGCAAGAGCGGACGAACCGAACAAGGAAATCGAGCACTACGCTTCAATTAGTTTATTATTTTTAATAGGTCTTTACCACAGAAATCTTAATAATAGGCCTAGCTTTATTAAGAAGATTTCTGTGGTCTTTACCTATGAAATAGTATAGAAGTTAGTTTGATAGTATTAGGAATTATAGGATCGAGGGATGCGAGCTCAAAAATTTTAACACCTTGCCTAGGACAGGTCAGATTTTCTTTATGCTATTCATACATACAAAATCTTAGTGTGTAACTTTATCTACTTATAAAGATTTGTTTAATAAACAAGGATGCAACATCGAGAGAAGCGAGTTCGAAATCTACCTAACTCGCCTATAGATGCAGTTTTTAAGAAATGAGAAAATACTGATTTTATAGACCATGTAGTTGTCTAGGAGAGTTATAAAAGCGAAATTATTTTCAGACACGTTAGCTTCTCTCTTCATCATTTCAACCCAAAGACGTCCACTGTTGGACGTAGGCCTCCCCCAAATGTCGCCATAATGAACGGTCCTGTGCGTCTCGCATCCATCGGATTCCCGCAGCCTTTACCAGGTTGTCGGTCCATCTTGTAGGAGGCCTTCCAACGATGCTTCTTCCGGTACGCGGCCGCCACACCAGAACCTTTCGGCTCCAACGGCCATCTGTTCTACGAGCAATGTACCCTGCCAATTGTCACTTTAGTTTGGCGATTCTTCGTGCTATGTCGGCAACCTTCGTTCTCCTGCGGATATATATTCTTCATTCCTGATTCGATGACGCAAGCAAATTCCGAGTATAGTCCTTTCCATTGTCCTTTGGGTGACTTAAGCCTTCCGATGAGGCCCACGGTGAGCGACCACGTTTCAGGGCCATTTGTCACCACTGGGAAAACGCACTGGTCATAGACTTTCGTCTTGAGACACTGTGGTATGTTGGATGAGAAGATACCGCATAGCTTCTCGAAATTAGATCTACCCAACTGGACTGTCGGTCCAAGGTAGACGTAATCATCCATAACTTCGAGTGTAGAGTCTTCAACTGCTACATGGCTGTTTATCATGACTTTGGTTTTGTCCATGTTCATTTTAAGACCCACTCTTTCGGAACCTCTACTGATGTCATTGAGCATTGTGCTGAGCTCCTCCGTAGTCTCAGCCATGACTACTATGTCGTCGGAAAACCGAAGGTGAGTGATGTACTCGCTAATGATATTAATGCCTAGTCCACACCAGTCCAGGACTTTGAAGCGATCCTCCATTGCGGCCGTGAACAATTTCGGAGAAATTACGTGTCCCTAACCTCACACTCCACTGCAGGAGGATAGGTTTCGAGGTCCGGTCCTGAAGTCGGACTGACATAGTGGCGTTTTCAGACAAACACATCAGCACTTCGATGTACCGATAGTCAATCTGGACCGTTGGAGAGACTGTATCACAGCCCAAGTCTCGAATGAATCAAAGGCTTTCTCGTAGTCTACAAATGCTAGGCAGAGAGGCAGATTATGCTATTCGGTCTTCTGTATAACCTGCCGTAGCGTGGTCTACGGTGCTGAAGCCTTTTCGGAATCCGATTTCGGAGCTTCTCTCTTATAATAATAAATTATGCAGTATAACTATGTAAGGCTTTAACTTTGTTGTATTTTAGCTAAATAACAGCTTCAACCGCGTAATAATAGAAAGTCACCCTGAGAGAACCTACTCTATCTCATTATCCTAAATCCTATCCCAGCATATGGTCTACTCGTGTGTCAGGATTTCGATGAAACTTATTCAAATCCGTTCAAAACTTTCGCCTTAATAATAGTGTCATTAGTGTGATTTTAAAGAGTATATGCTACAAATTTTGAATTTAAGATAATTCATAATTTTATTTTTAAATTAGCTAGTTTTTATATTGTGTACAAGGCTCAAGAAGTCAAGACTCAACGGATTTTTTCAGTTCTAGAGCACTCTCTAGAACTCAAAAGATCGCAATTATTTAGGAGATATGATTAACAACGTATATTTATATCACAATGTTATTCAAATGGCGTTGGCCGAAGTATTCTTCACGTCTATTTATATCTCATACAATCATCTACTCTGCTATTGGGATAAAATTGTCACGGACTAAAAATAGGGAATTTATTTTGATCATTCGTGACGTCGCCGCGTTGCGTCGGCGTCGTTGCAGTAGGTACGACTTGCGATGACAATTCCAAAAGAATTTTACTATCGATACAGTGTATAGTAATCTGGAATGATGGCGAAGGCAGAATCCACCTACGAGTAACAAGAAAGTGGATTTGTTCTGGAATGACACCCACTTGAAAATGACTTTCAGTGAGAAAATTGTGTCGTAAATATTATCAGACTCATTTTTATTATGGTGACCATGATTTTTATTGTTTACGTTAGTGTTATTATTTACATTAGCTTTTTCTTGCAGTTTTAACCGCGTCTTTGGTTAGGTACTCTGCTCAGCTTCTATTGGTCGTAGTGTAATGTTATTATAATCAATCAATCAATCAATCAAAACATTTATTTGCTTAATACAGGTGGATGGATGTTACAAATAAATATAGAGAGCACTGTACTGTACTGTGTATTATACTTTACTTACTTAAGTTCCTGTGTCCCCTAGATGGGGCTGAGGGCGTCCACAGTGCGCCGCCATCCTGTTCGGTTTTGAGCTTCGTGTTTTATTTCGCTTCAGGTCTTCCCTATGTTCTTCGCCTCTGCGATGACCGTTTGTCGCCAGATCAACTTAAGGCGATTACGTTTCCGCTTTCCTTAGGGATTTTAGTCTAGGGCTTGCCTTGGTATATGCTCAGGATCCCT
Source organism: Leucania comma (assembly GCA_958295575.1). NCBI lineage: Eukaryota > Metazoa > Arthropoda > Insecta > Lepidoptera > Noctuidae > Leucania > Leucania comma. Next base: position 8,887,397 of record OY282480.1, on the reverse strand, counting down.
TCGGAGCGTGTGGCCAAATGTAGTTCCATTTGCGGCATTTGATCTGTCGGTCGATCGAAGTTTCACCGCAGCGTCTCCACTCCACAGATCTATATTGGAGATTTTCTAGAGTGATGTTATTATAGTCTTCCTTAATAGTTGGTCTGTTCAACACTAAATTATTTTTCAATTCGATTCACTAGTTGTTGAGATTAGAATGAATAAACGATTTAGCTTTATAATATTACTAATATGTGTTTTACTTTTATCTTAAGACACCAGTGCTCTATGAAGAATATTATTTTCATGAAGTTGAAAGATGGATTCCAGAGAGCCTAGGACTGGAGAAAAAAAAGCTGTATGTAATATGTAGCATCTGCTTTTCTTCATCCTGAAAATTATCGTGCCTTGATTTATGCGAGTTAACCATAGGTTAAGGCCAGGGTATTCCGTATTCTTGTACTATCAAAGTTATTTTAGTTTTGTTGTTAGATCTGTTTATCATGGTTTTTTTTTTTTGTGGTAGGTAAAATCATTTTTGTAGGATTTCTCTTATCCCAAACCATTTCAAACAATGAACATGTCTATATAAATCGTGGTTACCACTACAGATACAGTTTGACTAGATATTATTATCTCTGCCAGAAAGTTGCATGGACCATACTCGGCAATTTCCCGCCAAAATAGTACGTCATGCGTTACTGAATGATATCGTACCTATCGCTTCAAGTTCAAGGTGTATCCTCATGAATCAGTCCGTGTGGGCCGCTGAAAATTCTATTTAAATCACATTATATGGCGTTCGTCTCTAGTCTCGAGTCCAGAGCGGCGCGCGCCTGCAACGAACTAACAACCACAAAGGTGAATTGTTTTTTTTTCATAGTGCTATAATTGTTTAGTTGTGGTGTTTTCCTTTTGTGCTTTTTAAAGGTAATGTAGATTTAGTTTTTCGTGGAAACTGATTTGTTCGGTTTATAGAGGTATTTGTAAGAATCGAATGGTCTACCGCAGCAATAGGCTTTCAATTTTATATTTTCGGAAAATACCTGTTTAGATATGGTGCTATTCACATTTGCGCAATTAGCTAGATTCAAATTTAGATTAATTTCAGTGCGCAGTTTATAAATTAATAACATAATCGTAAACACATTCTACCTAAGTACCTTCAGAACTAGACGCAATAAAGCTTTACGGAACATACTAACTATAACTAGTACCCATACTCGGTACTTAGAAACTGACCAGTCTAGTTACTAACACTATTAAAAAATTCAACCCTTCTTGTGCCTCTTGTAACAAAAAACAGGGACCTAGATACCTTTTGGTACTCGTAGATATTTACTTCAAATTAATCATGTCAATTAAACATCCTGAAAAATATCTAGCTAGCCTCTTTTTGCTTTTGATAATCATTAAATAATTTCTTAACTTTTCTCGCCCCGAGTGAAGCGAGAGGTAGTGTCTTTTACCAGTAAAAGATATTTAATATTTAAGATATTTTAGTAAACCAGTTTACTAAAATATCTTGCTAGTCTCACATTGTTTACATCAACACTCGATCTAAAATAACCCTATTACAAATCTAATAATGTCGCATAACTTTCATCATAGCGTGAATACATTCAGTCCAAACTTCAGCGGGTTGCATCAGTTCTAAAACCGTTGCCAGGTGACTCATACACCGTGGATTCGTTCCAGAATTCCGTCGATTATTATGTGCATGTATTATTGCTTGTAAATGTAAACAAACCCGGTAAACTTCAACAAGTTTTTCGTTGGAGCAATAAAATTACTGTTAATCTTGTAGGTAATTTGGTTAAACAGCTCTATCGATAGTATTTTCTTTGGATGTTTATTACGATACCGCGATACCTGATACACTTCCATTAGTTTACTGCCTTTTTCCTAATCTGGGAATGGATAAAATATTTTTTTAGATTTTCAAGATTAAAGTATAGGAATACAAAGAACGATTTTTTGGAACCTGAAATAGTTTCAATTTTTCTTAACTTGGTTTTGAAAGTAAAGACAGAAGCTTTTTTTAGTTTCATGAATCTTCGGTTGACCGTGTTATAAGTATGTGTTTAACTTAGGCATTTTACTGTAAGCTTGTTCTTTGTGAGTGGCAAATCATGGAATATATAACTCCTTTCAAGGAGCGAGATCCTGAGTTAGATTTTTACTGAATAGAATCTACCCGCGCTACCAGCCTTCTTCAGGGCCACGGTGACCCTTTTGAACAAGCCTGCTACTTCTGCAAGAAGTGGTTTTTCTTCTTTAAACTTTCTGTTACCCGTCAGACGACCTTTGGGCTAAATTTTCTTGTAAATAAGATGTTGACCTTTAAATATAAAATGCGCATTCAAATGACATTGCTCGGTCATCCATTACAAGTGCACAGGAGATGTAACCGCTGAAAATAACGCGCTATGATAATATACGCCGTTTATATCTAGGTACGCGTTGAATAGACAAAGTTGTTGATTTATTACAGTCCAAAGATAAGTTTTACGTGCGCGCCAGAGTATCGAAGAGTCTATGGTTTCCATGACCGATTTGATTGTTGTTTATGACTTGGCAGTTGGCACCATGCTAACGTTATAGGACAAAACATTATAAGAACATTATAGAACATTACAAGGCAGATTATGGTATGCTTGCTAAGGTAATAGGACAGTCATGAGAGTGTTTTATATGAGTTTTAGTTAAGTATGCAGCGAGGACGAGCGAGGAGTTGGTTCCATGGAATTTTCCGCAGTTGACTGGGACTAGTCACATTTGCTTTTCTACTTGGGATTAACACAATTCTACAGGAATTGGAAAGATTGGAAATATCATTTTTCGATTGTTCAATGCACAACTTCAATTTATGAAAGTCTTACTGCTTATTCAATGATGGCTGATCGATTTCATTAAGATAGTTTGCAAGTACGAATGGTTGGTTAGTAGTCCGAAGTCAAATCAGATTAGCTAAAAGCTTATTGATAAATAAAATGGCTTAATTTTTTTTTAAATGATAACAGACTCTTTGAAAATTCATAATTGATTTAATTTAAATAAATGCTCTGGCTTTGAAACCAGTGAATAAATATAGATTCTGACTGTCCATAACCTTGAAACGCTTAAAGTGCCCTTATTTTTTGAGGATGAGAAATAAAATAATTTCTCTCGTTCTAGATGGAGCGAGTTTCAGACTTTTATTAAGTAAAATCCTCCCGTGTTTCTTAATTTGACCTTTGCGTTCCATGGCTGCGTTAAATTTTTCTATCAGTCTAGCAGTTACAAGTAATAGATTCTAAAGACTTTTTACATAATTATCATGGGTAGGATGGCAGGAGGACGGAAATATGCAAAGTCAAAGTACTTTATTAGCCAGAAACATGGTAATGAGGATGTTGAATACAGTAATGTTTCACATGTGCATATGATATATGTATATGCATTAAGATGAGAAAAAGGGATAAGTAGCTACTTATATTGTATGAATCCGACAGCTGTCACTTGTACCATCCTATAGCAATTGTAGTGTAGAGTTAACTTCTAATAAACTATATATATCTATATGTAGGTACACCTTACCTAACTAACTGTAATTAACTGTCAAATCTTTTGTTTCCAGATGTCGATAGTACCTCTAATGTTCCGTGACTGGTGGGATGAGTGGGACAGGCCCTCTCGCCTGCTGGACCAGCACTTCGGCATGGGCCTCAAGAGAGACGAGCTCCTATCCTCCCTGTCCACACTGCCTTCCTCCTCGCTGTTTAGGAACTCGTACTTCAGACCTTGGAGGACGAGCCTGACGAGGCAGGAGTCGGCTTCCACTATTAACCTGACGAAGGAGAAATTTGAGGTAGGATTTGGTTTATTATATTAAATACTGTGTTATTAGTAACTAACTTCTGCCAGCGGCTCGCCCACATAAAAGCAGGTTTGCCTATACAAACTTTAGACCCTGGTTTCATACCTTTAGTAGGTGAATTTTGGAAAACTCCTTTCATAGTGCTCGCGTACGTCATAATAGGAAACTTTCACACTTTGAGTTCCAGTAATTTCAGATAAGAGTATGCGTTGATGTCAGTCAGTTAGTTCTTCCTAATCTATTCATAAAACTTCTGATGTCTATCTTGAAAATAAATCTATCTTTGGAAACCACTTTAAAAAATCAGAAATAAAAAATCATAAAATTGTAGATAGTAGTTACCTGAGGCAAAAAGATGTTTTCAAATAATTTATTTTTGTACTTGATATTATTATGGACAATTTTTTTACTCTACAAATATATTTTTGAAATTTTGACTCATATGTTTGGTCTGCTGCATATTTAGCATATTACACGGCGTCTGTACCGGCCTGATTCAATTTGGCACAGTCAATAAAGCGAGTTAGTGACTGTTCAACGAGCCTTGTTATTGCATTAGTTATGATACCTGTCTGGGTACCTAGCAGCTGGATTATTTTATCAGCTTTACCTTCACTACAGCTATCAATACGATTAGTCAGAGGAAGCCTGTATCCCAGCAATTGGATATAATGCTATAGAGAGACATATCATGTCGTTTGACATAAACTTATTATCTTCCAGGTCATCCTAGACGTCCAGCAATTCACACCCGAAGAAATCACAGTGAAAGCCGCGAACAACAGCGTAGTTGTAGAAGGCAGACACGAAGAGAAGCAAGATGAGCACGGCTTCATCTCACGTCAGTTCACTCGCCGGTACATTCTCCCTGGAAACTATGACGTTCAGGACCTGGTCAGCACATTGTCTTCAGACGGCGTCCTCACCATCACAGCCCCTAAGCGACCCCCTCCTAATGCAGGTGAAAGAATTGTCCCCATCACGAAGACGGGTCCGGCTAAACAACCTGAACAACCCATTCAGACAGAACAGCCCAGAGAACAGACAGTACCTATCGTAACATCCCCTTAATTTTAATACTCCCATACTTATCATACGAGACATCGATGTCTACAAGTAATCGATGTTCAATTCAACGACCGAATCATAAATAGCATTTATTCTAAGCGCCGTTGTTGGCCAATAACGACTAGCGATTCGAAATGAACGAATTAGGTTTTTTATATTAATTTGTATAAATAAAAGAGGAATGCGGTATCATTGCTTTAAATAAAATTGAATAAACGATTCCTAACATCACTTGTTATTTTTATTGAAACTGGAGTTAATAAAATCGAAGCAAGAAACATTGCGTAGATCTTTGTAAGGATGCTTGGGGAAGTAGTGGAGTCTTTCAGAGAGAGGAATAGTGATAAAATTTTCAAGTTGTGATCCCTTATCTCGTACTGACTACGTAGTATGAATATACGAATGATTTAAATGAACACGTTAATAATATAATGACTTAGGATTATAAAGTTGACATAAAGGTAGACCATGACATTGATTAGGACATAGATATTATTTATCCTCGTATGATATCCTCTTGGAATAAGAACACTTTCTACGAGGGGAAGCCTCGAGCAGAAGTTAGTTCCTATTCAATAATTTAGTGAGGAACCTAAGCAAGTTAGTAATTAATTGATTTAATTCATAATTCGGCATGAACAAATCAATTTTCTAATACTATAAAGAGAGAGTACAAAACTCGTGTGTGCCTGGAAGCAGGCGCGGCAGTCACTATTCACTCTCACGTTTATAAGTGACAGAACGCATTACTGAGAACACTTAACGTTGGGGCTCGGTGCAAACCGCGAGCGTACATTAATGCTTAGCAAACGGGCTAGCCACAAAGAAGAAAGAACACCAACAACACCACCACAGAGCATGGGGACGGCACTGTCAACACTTTCAGTATAAACCAAACGTGCACTTTTTATAAGTGCCTGTGTATATGTGAAATAAATTTTGAATCTTTTTTTTTCGAAATACGAGTATTTAGAATTTGAAAATTTAAAGAAAGAACACCAACTTCGTCTACCATAGAGCATGAGGAACGTCCACGACAACTGCCAGAGACGGCGCCGTGGCAATTTTTTTTGTACAAACCAAGCATGTCAGCTGTGTTTAATTGCCCTTTGCTCGTTAGAGTGCAAAAGGCAACTCAAAGAACCTGATGCCAGAGTAAGTCTTTCGAACAATCCCGCAAAAATCTCATAAGCTAGGGTTAAACGGATTTGTGTCGAAAACACCGAAGTAAATGGTGATCAAAGATTCAAGATTCAAAGCATTTTATTTCAAATAAACCATTTACAGGCACTTTTGAAAAGTCAAGAAGTCGGTCTGTCAGAAAAAATGATGCTAATTGCATATTCCAAAGCGTAGATCTCTATGGAGAAGAATGTGCAAGAAACTCCATGGCCACTCTTTTCAAACTTGTTTTGTATTACAAATATCTCGGTTACATGTTTTTTGTTGCTGCTATTATGTGAGAACAATGTAAACAAGATAAAGAGAAAGAAAAAAAATCTAATTATAATATTAAAAATAATATGATCTATCATATTGTCAGAGATCAGTCTATTACTGCTTGAGCTATGAGTCGAAAAATTATAATGATCAGTGCAATCGCCCGGCCACGATTATATTTAGCAATGGCGTCTCTTTCACGCCGCTGCTGATGTTCCGTGTTCTGTGTACCATACTGAACTACAAATAATGGACAATAATTCCTCCACTAGTTAATGTAAAACACAAACTGCGGTGCGTCAAATACGAGCTGTCGGAGTATAATGACAAATTTTCTATAAGTCAACGTGTCGAGTGGTCGTGAGGCAATAAGGGCTGCGTTTGACTAATTTAATTTTGCCGCGAAGTGTTGCGTCCAATAATATTGTTAATTTATCATTGAAACGAGGGGTGGAGCGAAGGAATTCCGATATTTTACACGTTCGAACGTTTAAACAAAAAAAAAAACAAAAATACTTTGGGGAAGCTTTCATATTAATTAACTATAAAATTTTCAATAGCATAGCATAATATGCATAATCAGCCTTTTAATTTTCCCACGGCTGGGATACAGGCCTCTGTAAGAAATCCCAATTGTGAGTTAAACTCGCCTGTGTGCATTAGCAGTCAAGCACTAGTTTATAATTATTTAAAAAAAAAGCTGTCCTAATTAAAATTGTATTTAAAGTTTTGTGTATAGTAAAGACTAAGAAGAGAACAAGTATTTAAGTAGATAGAGCTTTTGATATTGGCTTCACTCGAGTGAAAATCGAAAAAAATCCCACAAGAACGAACCTACCTACCACAGGGACAAAAAGTAATCTTGGCAAGCCAACCCCAACGTGTTTTACATACAAATCCATTCAGCCGTTTAGGCGTTATTGATTAGTCGGTATTTTAGTAGAATTAGATATTTATATACTAACAGTCAGGTTCAACTATGTTGCTGATTTATATTCCCAGATGTTCTCGGATCAATATGCCAACGCCATCTATGCAACAATTGAGTCAACAAACAGCGCCATCTGTGAACCCTGAAGTGAATGTCTTGTTTATAGATCTTTGGCATAGATCGTTATTACCAAACAGTTTAGTAGTACAGAATTAGAAACGTTTACTCTACAAGATGTTTGCGTTTGCATTTAAATATTTGCTTACAATTTCATTATCTACAGTGAACACTGTGGACAGGAATATATTTAAAAGTTTACACATTCAATTAAAATAGCTAATGCAATCTTTTTACTTTTAAGAGTGCTTCAGTTAATAAATACCTAATCAGCCCCACGTTTCCAGTCTGCTGGGTATTTGACAAGATGAAATTAAAGAAAGGTACTAAAACCTCTGTTTTACTCTGCCAGAGCGAAAATCACTATTTAATATGATATGAAGTTGTCTTGCAGTCCTGGACTATCATTTGAAACTTGCGTAGTTGGAGACCAAGTTTTCCAGACCATTGTTATATCCTCTTAAATATGGGAAATCGTAGTGATCTGCTCAAATATTTGCGTAACCTAAGCTTGGTAAAAAAGTAATAATTTGGCTGATGCTCACGAATGAATGTATTCGAAGAATGTATTCTAATTTAAATAAAAGTTTTCACAATCCTCTTTAAAACCATTATTTACAATTGCTTAGTAACGATGGTGGCGACCGCAGACTAAATGCTGTCTGCGATTGTAGCGAAAACAAAACAAATAGAGGTTTAGCAACATATTGTCAACTCGATTTCGCACCACACATCTACAATAGTGACGTGTGTTGAGACCTGGGCAACTGTGAACTAACTGTTCTGGAACGAAAATAAAAAAAAAAAACGAGTTTCGCTAGTTTTACTGACGTTAAGTGATAGGAATTAAGTAAATAAGATAATCTCATTTTTATATACATATATAAAAGGAGAAATTGACTGACATATAAACGTATACTCAAAACTACTGGAACTGTGAGTGAGAGTTAGAGTGAAATTTTGTGCAAGGTCTCCTTTTATGACGTGGTCGAGTACTAAAAGAGGATTTTCCAAAATTCATCCGAGAGAGCGAAGCCGCTGGCAGAAGCTAGTTTAAAAAAAGGATAAAAAGAGAGTAATTTATTTGTAGATACTGACGTTACAAAAAACTAATCACATTTGTTTCATTCAAAAGATTAGAAGACTTAAACTCATCTAAAGGGTAATGGAGGGGGCTCGGCACCACACAAGGGTGTGGTCAAATAAAAATGAACATATTTGCTGGAGAATCAAGGTTACCGACATAGTCCGAAGAATCACCAAATTCAAGTGGCAGCAGGCTGGGAACATTGTGTGCAGAACAGATGGGCGATAGGGACGAAAGGTTTTGAAGTGGCGATGGCGTTCACGTACGGAAAGACGCAGTGATAGAAGGCCTTCCACAAAGTGGACCGGTGACCTAGGTGAGGGTTGCGGGATTCCGGTGGATGCGAGACGCACTGAATCGGTCATTATGGCGGCGAAATGGTGATGATGATTATTTTGTTACTTACTGTGTTGAAATGCTTTTTAGGGTTCCGTAACCAAAGGCTAAAAACAGGACTCTATTACTAATACGCCACTGTCCATCTGTTTGTCATCAGGCTGTATCTCAAGAACCGTGATAGCTAGACAGTTGAAATTTTCAAAGATATGTTGTAAGTATTTTGTGTTGCACTATAACCACAAAAACTACAAAATAAGATTAAAAGTGTCTAATATTGTGTCGATAATGGTACGGCACCCTTCGTGTGCGATTCCGACTCACACTTGGCCGGTTTTTTTAAAGAAGTAACTAATAAACTTTATTAACATTTGTGAAAAAATATTTATGAACTATATCAACACGAAGAAGCCTCCCTTCAATCTGTTCTCACATCGTCGGATAGACATTTGCAATATTAAAACTAGACCTACAATTAAGCGCGATAGAACCGCGTTAAATAAAAACGAGTTAGCAGGCATTGTGGTAATGTAGCGGGGTAATAGATCTCATAGTCATGGATCACTCCGGTTAAACGGCGGGGGAGTCCGGCGGCCGGCGAGCGGGGAGGGGGAGTTCATCAATCAGCCCGGAGCGATTACAGGGGCGGTGGTGCAAGCTATGAGCTGGTAGCCAACTGAGATGTCTTGTTTATTGTAATATTGTGCATATAATTTGGAAGTGAAAGTTAAGTTTGAGCAAAGTTTTGGCATTCAACAGAGCTGTCTTATTGAGTTAGTATCAATATTTTGTCTAATTTTTAACTACAATTATAAGATAATGTGACAGTAAAATATAAAATTCTTAACTAATAAATATCTAAAAACAATCTAACGAATTGTGTCTTATGAGGGCATTGTTTTCGACTGGTAAGATGCCCAAAAACTGGCGGTGTTAAAGATGCCAGTTTTTTGTCACTGTATTGCAATATTTCTTTTCTCTATAAGGTTAAAATAGGCCCTTAGCTCATACATATTTTGGTTAAAATAAAGAAACTCCTTTTGGCCTACGCAGTTACTTTGTAGTGCTACGCTGACAGTACCTACGCAGTTACTACGCGCAGTGCTACGCCAAGCCTACATGATTGTGTTCACGTGATTACAATGCAGTTATTACGATGTGCTAAATCAATCTTATACTCCATTCGAATAAAGATAAGACATTTAAACAAACCTATTTTTTTCTGTTTGTTCGGCCGATTTTGACTTTTATTGCGTTGGTGGCATGATAAATGGCGGCTACAGTAAATAGTTGGTATTGTAAGCACTTTTTTGCTTTGCTGCCATCCTTATGCCTAAGGAATAGAAATCAACATCGGTTGAACGGACAGTAAAAAAGGTTTGTTTAAATGTCTAATCTTATTTCGAATGGAATATATGAGGTTCTTGGCGGCCGAGTCTATGCAAATTGGACATAGTCTATATTGTACGTAGTGTCTAGGCGATGCTATGTCCCACGCAGTTACAATGCAGTGCTACGCCGAATCTACACAAATCTTTGCCTAGCCTACGCAGATCTTAGAGTGCTTGAGCAGTATCTAGTTCCGTCTGTTACGGCAACCTCCCCAGTTACAACACAAGCGGTCCAAATGCCCAGTTGCTACATGCAGCCAACAGGGGAAAGAATGAACCTTATATAGCTCCAATTCTTTAACAGTTCAGTTTAGGTCTTCAAATGGATCAAATCAAGAGCTTCCTCAGGCTACGCTATGATTACGCTGTCTGACTTTCAACTCCCTGGAAAATGTATGAAGCGACACGAATGCCTTCTGATCCTAACTATCTACAGGTCATTGAACTCGCCCAGCTGACGATAACTTAAAGAAATTAATTTCGTACATACTATATATAGTTATATACTAGTTTATACTAGTTATACTAGTATATAAAAAAAACTAAACTAGTATAGTTATACTAGTTTAGTTTTATATAGTTTATATATATATAGTTTAAAAAAATACTTTATTTTCATTTTTACAAATCGATAGGGTTTCAATCGACCCTCCACGGGATTAAAACGGTCTAAATTTAACGGTGTATACTAAACATATGTTGTAGCCTGCTAGCTGTAGGCAGGCAGGGTCGAAGCCTGCTGGGGTCATGGGTCAGTTTCTGAAAGGAAGGCCTGGCCCCGGCACGATAGGCCACGAAGGAACGGGGTAGGTTTTTAGTCAGTAAGAGTCTGACACTATTTCCCGCTCCGCGCAAGGGCGGGATCTGTCATTGCATGATTTTACCTATCATAAAAAAAGACATGTTGTACTGCTATCACGCGCGTGAATTTGCTGGTAGGAGCCAGTCATGTATAATTGAGTTATGAAGATGTTATCCCCCCATTTATTTGTCCACTGTACATTTCTCCCATAACTTGTACCACACAAAACCGCTTGCAGTGTTCGACAAGCGATTGATCTGCCGGCTGTATTAATTGTTGCTGTCTGTACTATACCTAATTCACTACTCAGTATACAAGTATACAGTAGGTAGTACATGAGGTACTTATGTTTGTATTGTCTGCTCCCGACTACATGCTAAAAACGAAAGCTTGTTTTAATTGAGTTTTGGGAAATCGAGTTTTCTTTTCATTGCTGCTGAGACTTCATATTGTAATGGCAGTCGTATTAATATTTTGTTACCTTTGCAAAGAAACGCCAAACTAAAGTGGCATTGGGCAGGGCACATTGCTAGCAGAAAACATGACCATTAGGGCCGAAAGGTTCTGGAGTGGCAGTCGCGTACCGCAAGATGCAGCGTTAGAAGGCCTCCTACAAGGTGGACCGATGACCTGGTAAAGGCTGCGGGAATCCGGCGGATGCGAGACGCGCAGGACTATTCATTGTGGTGACATTTGGGGGAGGCCTATGTCCAACAGTGGACGTCTTTGGGCTGAAATGATGATGATGATGATGACAAAGAAACTAAAGGTTGTTCTTTAGTTTCTTTTACTATAAGTTTCTTTTACTATAAGATCATATTATTTTGCAATATCTATTATCATTGTAAGAGCAGTGGTGGCCGAGGGGTAAAGGCCACGACTTACGAGTTGTAAGTCGCAGGTTCAAACCCAGCCAGGCGCATTATTTTGTGCAATTTATTTCATCACCACTGCTCTCAAAAACGGCGAAGGAAAATATCGTGAGTAAACCGGCATGTCCTAAAACCAAAAATTCGAAGTCATGTGACATTCACCAATCCGCTCTAGGCCCGCGTGGGGGATTATGGCCCATTCCCTCTTCTAGAGAGGAGGCCTGCGTCCCAGCAGTGGGAACATTATAAGGCTGATAATGCTAATGCTAATAATCATCATTACCTCCCTAGCCTTTTCCCAACTAGGGTCGGATTCTAGTTAACCATATGCGGCTTAATACCAGTGTTTTACAAGGAGCGACAGCCTATTAGACCTCCACGGCTACCAGGATGGCCCAGGAACAGTGCTGGGTAACACGATACTCTTTGGTTTGGATAGATTGATGGTCAGACTTTCTGGCGTCCTCTGTAAAAAATCAACGAATGATAACCGGGACTCAGATAAACTTAGAAAAGTATATAATATGAATTGGAAAATTGAGATTGGTACTTACCGGGTTTGGAACCCATGCATGAAAGGCGGGTGCTTACCACTGGGCCATTACGACTATTTTATATATTTTGCCATGTCAATATTCCATTTTAATTTCTTTTTATTGTTATCATATTTATTTTGTTGAATTATGATTCATTTAATTAATATTTATGTAAATGCTATGTACGTCTGTTATTGACATAAACACTAGTTTAAAACTCGTAAAACTTAATATGTCCATGTTTGTGTTTGTAATAATGCCATAAATATAATAAAAATATAAATAAAAAGTTTAAAAATTTCAAAGTCGCAGCTGTATGGATTGATATTTTATGCATACTCTGGTTTCTGCCCGCGGCTCCGGCTTCGTGAATGTCGGTTATTGTAGACCCGAAGTCGAAGTCAAAGATATAAAGTAGATAAAGTGTAGCCTATGTCATTTTTTGAGCTCCTACCTACCACACCACCGTAACAAATTTCATCAAAATTGGTTCAATAGTTATCTGTAAACAGTTACAAGCAGAGTTTGAATGTAACTCTGTCTGTTTTAATATTAAGTATGGCTTATTTATTTGCATCTACATACAATCAGCTATCCTTTATTAATCAATCTGAAGTTCACTGATCTTCAATATACAGGATTGTTTCCTAGTTTGAAGGTCAGTGGTTTAAATTATGTAAAAAAAACACTGAAATTTTTGGAGTTTCATTACTGACTATGGCGGTCTTTGACGTGTGGCTAGAGAGGCACCAAGGTGTTCGCACATTTTGCATGTCGCAGGTCCTCGCGTACATGGGAATTTGGGGAGGTACCTGTGGATTCAGGATTCAGCCGGAATAAATGCCCGGGTGGACGGTGGAGCGTGCAGTGGAGGTATGATATGGGCGAGCTTTACCATGCCCTCGTGGAGACAATCCGTGGCGGTAACCTCTAACACCTGGTCTTTGAGCGAGAGGTATTGGAATTTGGTCACCTATTTCCGCGAAAGCAAAGTAGATGACCGCAGCTGTGAGGGAACGGACGTACATCCCAGCTGACACGACAATAGATGTCCCAGGCGTTAGGATGGCAGTGCGATATAAGGCCATAGTGGGTGCGGGCTAGCGGATGACGAGTAATGGATAGTAACTAATCCGGCCGAGCCCAAATCAAGAGGCGAGGTGTAGGGCCCAGCAGGGCTAATGCCCGCTGAGGCCATGGGGGATTTCTGAAAAGGAAACCTAATCAACTGCAACGACCTCTATGTACATGTCTCTTTCTTTTTATTGACGTTCATGAGTTTATTTGATGCATCTTATTTACGTGTATTCTATTGTTGGTGAGCGAAATAAATAAAATAAATACAGCTGGACATAAGAAATACATTGCCTATAACAGATTTACTGGAGGTAATTTTTTTCGTTTGGTCCATCAACCGTTTTATGTAAAAGTAAAATAAATGAATTAGATACTTTCGGCATGAATCACAAGCACAGAATTATTAGTTATGTTATGCTGATGCATTTTTACGAACTTGACGCAGACGTAGTCGTTGGTACCAGCTAGTATTCAATATTTTAGGTAAAATTGTTTCTTTTGTGAAAACAGACCATAAATTTAGTTCGGCAGCAGATGATTACTGTTAGACACTGCTCTAAGTAGAAATTGTGTGAACATATTTTACTTTTTTCATCAATAAACAATATTATTATTTTATTTGTTTCTTCTCTAGCCATTACTGACCTACTACTGGGCAAAAGTAGTCCTTTGCTCAGTATCAAATCCTACCAGATATTTTCTCAAAATAATTGTTGGGTACTTGAAAAACATTAGAAGCTAGTGCACGGTTCCAAATTTGTTTTAGTTCTTATGGAGGAAAACCGGCAAGAAGCTCCATGGTTACTTTTTTTTTAAAAGGGTTGATGTTACATTTTCATATAACACACAGTGTAGACCAGTCAATATTTTACCCGAAAGCACAATAAAACAAATCATGGTAATCCTCAGGCTGTGCTTCTGGACACGGTTCGTATAGTTAGGAGGTTCCTTTCTCTGGAGCCCTGACCACCGGTTGCTTGAACCCTGTTCCCGATACCGGTGGGCAACTATTTTTTTATATTTTTAAATGTTTTTCTTTTTTTATTGAAATATTTCAATAATCACTGAATTGTGGCGCCATAATGCGCATGCGCGAAATCTGTGTGTCTTCGCGCAACATCCGCGTGCGAATTCGGCGCGTCTAATTAAAACGACGATATTTTCAAAACTACGGTAGTTGGCTAGCTATCGGATAATATTATATTTAAATATAATTTATGTGTATCTAAATGAATAAACGGGATCAAAATAAAAAAGTGAGTCGTAATAGATAGTTAATCTGATCTCTTTCTAGGGCGGACTCAGGGCGCTTTCCGTAGCGACACAGGCCCAGCGGTGTAACTGTGGATGCGGCTGACGTAATCTGTTCAATCCCATTTAAGCCTGGCAGCCTTTTTGCTCACAGACATACATATTATAAATACTCAGACACAGAACTTGCTCATCACACAAAAATTTGTCCTGGGTGGGAATCTAACCCACGACCTCCAGCATAGCAGTCAGGGCCACTATCCACTAGACCAACAGGCCAATCAATAGATATGTAGATAAAGCTTTTAATGGCAACAACACAAAACATCTCCAAAACACAATTAAATTATAAAAACTAAGCACTTACACAAATACAACAATTAAGAAAAAAAATAGCATGTAGGTACTTAGACAAAAAAATAAATAAAGAAGAAGTACAGAGATATTACCCATAGCGCGGTGTGTATTTCCGAGCTGCACTAAATGGTAGTCCAGCTGGGCACATGTCAGGCAAATATACCTGACGTTGATATTCTGCTGGATCTTTGGGGTGACATTCAAATGTTTGATGCACACTGAAAAAAAAAACTGGTGGTATGGAAACCAAACTTTAATCGATACACTTTTATTAAAAGGCAACAAAACATTTAAATATTTCACTTTATGAAATTATTTCTTAATAAATGTGAAATATACTTCTTAATAAATGTGAAATATACTTTCAAGTTTTGTTTCTATTCGCCACTGTGTTCCTGTTGGCCTCGATTGACAGTACCTTATATTTTGAGTGTTTGCATCGTTTTCGCTGACAGAAAATCAATTTATCCAAAGCCCACGTGATTATGGTGTGAGGTGCCACCATTGCAGATCAGCACAACTAAATTCCAAACTCTTTGCTGTAAGTAACCCTAGACATTGCTATAGCTACATTCAAGCATACAAAAAAGGGGGCCCAGGATCGACCCTGAGGTACACCCAAATAATAACTGCTTTATCCGTGGTATCTTATACGTTTCTGTTAGTTTTTTAACAGTAGCATAGTCCATTAGCAAAAGACAAACAGAATTAAATCCTACTATTATTATAAACGCGAAAATTACTGAACGGATTTCGATGAAACTTGGTACACAGGTCGACCATGTTCTAGAATAAATACTTTTTAATCTTGGGATTATGTTCCTTTGTTTATTTTATTACGCGTGTGAAGCCACTAGTCTCAAAGTGGAATAAGAGTTAGAAGTAAGCTTTATTGGTCTATACTGTGTTCGTACTGTATTTGGGAAGGTACTTCTCGAATCTCCTATCATAATTATGAAGTGTAATTTTAAAGAAAGTTAGTATTCTGAACACAGAAAACCGAAATTTGAAGTGTTAAAAATGTAGGATAGAAATGCAGGTTGAAAATTGAATAAGTTTCCTTTACTGACAAACAATAAAGGGCCTAGGATTGATCCTGACGTACACCCATTTTTCTTAGCTAAATGCACGGATAATAACTAATTTGTATAAGCTATAGCATATAGTTGTCTATTAGCCTCTTAGCAGAAGATTGGTTTATGCTGTGTTACGATTTGGAAAGGCTCTCTCCTTCTCGAAAATTCTATCATTATTTTGAAGAGCGATTTTAAAAGAAAGCATATATCAAGTATTGCGATTTCTATCATCGAAATTTGAAGTAGTAGCATGCAGAATAGAAATGCAGTTTAAAAATTGAGGAACAATTTTCTTTACTGTCAAACAATATAGGGCCTAGGATTGACCCTGAGGGACGCCCATTTTCAGAATTATACGCACATATAATAGCTACCTTATCTAAGCTATCGTATATACTTTTCTAGTAGCCTTTTAGCTGAAAGCTGGTTCATTAGCAGAAGAAAAACAGAGTAGTAGAAATGTTAGATATGATGTAGAAGACATGTTGCGACAATCTCAGATGAATGTGAATAAGAATGATGACAAATGGCAAAAGAATTATGGAGAATGACGATGAAGCATGAATAATACTTATTAACAAATAAGTATTTTTATACATCTGTTCACTTTTAAGGTAACCTTTGTTATCATAATTTAAAAGTGCAACTAGAAAAGTATATTTATAAATTATTATGAATACGAAGTAGCGAAATTTTAAGTGAAAAGTATTTATAAATTATTAGGTTGACACAGTTCAATAAATTTGAAATAATCTGTGTTTCTTGGAAAATTTATAGGAAATAATTATTTCGATAAGGAAAAGCAATAAATTATGCAGTTCGATTAAATTAAACATACATGTATTATGCTTTTTATGAAATACATTTTGATAAGATTCTAATCTTTATAATTCTCAATTCAGATTAAAATTGTTAATTGGTTTAGGGTTATGTTGATAACCTAAGTAAAGACTTCAACGCGTTATACTTGCTGCACTTATCTTCTACCTTAAAAAATTATCCTATATTTATTTGGAAACTGTTATTAGACAGCCTATACCAATCATATTAAATTTCTTAAGAACCAATTAAAATGAAACAGATTTGTGAATGAGCGAATTGTTCATTTAACAGCCGACCTCATTCATCCGATCCATTAATCAAATGTAGCTATACGTACATTAACAAAACTAACACTAACAGGCTCATTAAATGCGCAAACGAAACCCCGATTAAGGCGCATTAATATCGCGTTTCACTATCGCTATTAATCACAAAGAGCGATCAATGCCACGCGATTATTTTATAGCTTGAATAAAAACAATATAAGCGTAGCGGGCGGAGCGTGAGGCTGAAATATCAGTTTGATATCGCGCGGTTTGATTCGCCGTGACGCGGCCGCCTCTAGGCGGGGCCTCGCGCAGAGAGGGGACCGGCGACCTGGCGCGCCATACCATTCCGTGCGAGCACTCGCTACGCTCGCTTCTCGCCTCTACGGCCCGTGTCCCCGTTGCATGTCCGACGCGAGTGTGTGAGCCAAGCACGTGCCCTTCCGTGGCGTATTCGTTGCATCGTGCATTGTAAGCCGCCAAGATTCGGGTGAAGAACCGTGAGCCGGTGCCGGCGTACGCCATGGCCGACGCCGACCGTGATTCGGACCTTGGCGACGACAGTCCAGTGGTGAGTCTTTTGTTTTATTTCACTCCTAACAACGCAGGTGAGCAGAAAGCGGCTGTAAATATTACAGGTAATTCAGTTTTTTTTCTGCCTCTGTTTCGCTTCATGTTTCCCCATACAGAGATTCCAGTCGTGCTGTCAGTCTATCGGCACTTCTGTCGGCCGCGTAAGGTATGTTTGAAGTGTTGTTAGCAAGCTTATTGTTGAGCCGGGTGCTACGCGTTGTTATGTTGCCGACTGCAACCGGTTGTTATGACAACCGAAACCTGATAAGGCACCTACTAATGTATTTTTTGTAGAAAATATGTTTCATAGAATATTGTTTAATATTGATAACTTTGAAAACAAGTAATATATTGATATATGAAGGTAAGTCTAAATTAATTGATGAAATAACTTAATCACCTCCAATGGCTCCTGTAAAAAAAGTGATTTAGATGATAGTTTAAATGCAATTTCTCAAATATGAGAGAATAAATAAAAACATGCATTGACAATGTTGTAGACGGCTTTTGTGAAGTTGCTCATTTCATAATTCCACGGCCGATGCCGCGATACTAGGCGCAAAAACACTCATTCAAAACACAAAACTATTAATTTGTACATTCGTAAAGTAATATGTACTTACGCTATGTTAATATGTCCTAAATACGAGTACGGCTCAAGTATGTAAATTACACATAAACATACATACATATCAATGCCATTTCACCGGATTTGTTTAGCAAAACACTAATAATTTACTTTGAAAACGCGATTCAGTACGAAATAGTAAAGAGACTATAAATTAAATTTATTTAATCCTTTGATGAGAAGGCAAAGCCGTAGGTATGTATTAGAATATCAGTGTTTGAGTACTTTGACATTTCAGCTCACAAAATAACTGTTAATAATACAAGTTCTAACATTGGAGATTAAATTAAAACAAAATATATCAAGTCAAGTTGTATAGGTCAAGCGTAGTGTTTATGGTACGATATTTATTTAGTGGTTTTAAAATTTTAGCAATGTATCGAGTATATCAACGCCTTCACAAAATAAAATGTAAATCCAAAATAGTAAATTTAAAGGAAAAATTAAAAACGTTTGTTTTCTTAATAGTTGCATATAGACAATAATTTTATACTTTTTTAAAACGAGTACGAACGCAATAATAATATTTTAATTAACCACCACTTTACCATTTTATTCGGTGGGGGTGTCGGTGAGCCATTGGCATAGCGTTTAAATAGTATACATAAGTATATGATATTTAAGAAGTTGACAACTAATATTTATGGATAAAACAAACAGTGATACTTATTATATATTTTGAAATTTACTTTTTAGTTAAAGAAGCCGTAATTACTTATTATTTTTGACATTGTGGGGTTGATAAAATATGCTGTGCGGTAATAAACAGTACCAAAAGAGAATTTGCATCTTGTGAAATTTTAAACAAAAAGAAATGAATGGATTACTGAAAATTGGTATGACTTAGAGGAAATGCATACTGAAATGACCGCTGATAAACGACCATATATCGAAGACGCGTAGGAATTGTGCCGAAAATTTAGATATCCAAACAGATGTTCCGTTTTATGACCGTATTAACTACTACTAACTCCTTCTAAAACGCGTCGGATTTTGATGCATGTTTAATGAATAGAAATATCAGTAAACGGGGCAGGTTTGTGTGCACAATTTGCACACAAACCTGCCTCGGGACGGACCACTAGTTTAATAGTATTACCTAAAACCATTTCTTTCTCTGGACAATATAAAAGAAGGCATTCAAATGGTTTTATCAATCCCTCGTGGTGTTTTCGTTGATAGAAAAAACTTATCCTCAATTGTTTTGCACCGATATCTTCGTTTGGGCCACATCTGGGATACTACTATCCTTCTTTTGTTATATTCAGGTACTGATTGTTGTTACTTACGTAGGGTTTATGGCACTTTTATTATGTTTTAGTATCCATAGTAACGGTCAGCATGCTCTGTGATATTCTGCTTTCTTAATGTTGCATTTGGTTTTGGCACAGTGCCATAGGTAGGTGGTTGTCTCGGTACTTAGAACTAACTTTATGACATTTCTCAACTCAGGTTTATGCACCCTTCAAGGCGCATTGAATTTCTGAATATACGAAAAAATAAATTGAAAGGATGTTAGATGGTAAAGTAACGTTACATTTTTAATTATAACAAGAGGTTTTAAATCTAGGCTTTCTCAAACAAACAATCTTGTGATTGATTTTAGATGGTTGTTGATAGTGGAAAGTCAAATTCAAAGCTATTTACATATTTGCAATAAATGTGGTACAAAAGTTGGTAGCGAATAACTTTTTACTTCAAAGACACATTTCGCTATGAATTGGCAAGTAAGTAAAACTGTACAAATTGTATATACTTACAACAAATTAATAATGGAGGAAGATGGTATTACTCATAGTAATCTTGAATAAAAACTATAACTGTGCAAGCTTTCAAAAGAAATATAATAACCAAAATTCGCAGCTTTCACAACACACAAATAATAAAAATGCTTGTTTGGCGACATCTATGC
The DNA here is from genome assembly GCA_958295575.1 of Leucania comma. Classification (NCBI taxonomy): domain Eukaryota; kingdom Metazoa; phylum Arthropoda; class Insecta; order Lepidoptera; family Noctuidae; genus Leucania; species Leucania comma. The sequence continues at coordinate 8,867,017 of OY282480.1, read as the reverse complement.
AACACGTGTGTCGCCGTCAATGTGGCGGCTTCAACAAAATGGCGCCGATATGATTATTAATAACGAATTCGACTGCGATTCGGTTTCAAGCTTGTTTTATTGCAGGACGAAGGGTCCCATCTGCGGCGGCTCTACGAAATTTGACTGCACATTGTTTATTTAGCGGAACTGTTTTTGTCCATGTTCGTAATTCGTCAAAGGAATGGCATCGATATTTTGGCGTCTGTTTTTTGTGCTCCCCGCAAGGGCACCGGTTTATGGTTTCTATGCTAATAGAAAAGTTGTCAATGATAAGATGTTACTTGACTTATCAGATTTGTTATAGTATCTGTTATTATCGAAGCACATATCTCGGAGTTAAATATACGGCACCTGTGATTCATAAAAGTCATACATTCGGCAATAATAAACAAGCTGTCACATGATGTACTGTTTCCAACATAAATATAATAATAGAATAATCTAGATTCAAAACCAAAATAACTGAAGCTGCATCAAATGCGACTGAAACAAATATAATCTAAAGCATTTCCAGCGCGTCAGAATTGATGAACAATCCGGGGATTCTAATGATGTAAAGTAACGAGATCTGAAGACTTTATTATCGCTTACCTGTATAACACATCATTAGCCGTTTATTTCTGTCCCGACACATATAATGTTTGCGTTTGACTCAATCATTTATTCAGCGGTGTGTCTGGCTTTGGCGACATCTCACGGGAGGCCAGAACGCACGATTTATTATCCCCACTCGGCGAATAGAGGCCCACAAATTAATTAATCAAACCTAGCTGTCACTCAGTACACAATCGCGGACTATACTTAGCTCATATCCCGAACGCACGCTTCCTTTTCCTGTCGACACCGCGACGTACCATTAATTGAAATAATTGGCGGGCTTCGAGATTTTATTTTTTCGCGTTGACAACATTGCTTGGCGGTTTGCATTAATTTTAATTAACTATGCTTGTGTGGCACTTATTTTTACGCCATTTCTTGGTATTTCGATGAAAAATTACAAATTCGGTTATGAACTTATGAAAGTTATTTTTAAAGAAGTGTTGACTTTTGTGCTGTCTTATTTTATTTTGACATATTCATTTATTGACGCTCAAGAGACTCGGGACATGTTTACTTTGTTGTTTATACAAGGAAAATGATAAATTGGTCGCATTATTTTTCCTTTTATATTAGCATGTCCTATCAGAAAATAAAACCAGAGTTATCAACTACGTAATACTATTTGAACGCGTGAATCAGTTTATTTCATAACATTTCGTGTTAGAGTATTTATTTGGCTTCATTTCAAATGCAGATGTATTCTGTAGAGGAACGAACTTTAGTTTACATAAAAAAGTCAATATAATTTAGTTCTACCGGTACATTAAAAGAGCAGATGTTTCTAAATCACGTATCAATTGAATTTACAAAAAATGTGACTGAAAACTAATAGTTTTTCTCTTAGCATTTGAAAATTTATTTGTTATATTGTGACAAAATATCATAAATAACTAAATTATTTTAATTTATTTTTCATTGCAGTGCAACGAAAAATGTAATTTTAGAGTAGAGAGAAATAGAAAAAAAAAACAGTTTATAAAAAAAAAAAATAACTTCGTATATGTGGGCCATAAGTCACATATTATATTTCTTACGGTTAATAGTGGGCTAAACTCGTGCCATAGATACACCCATTATTTTGACGTAACATTTTTTGCTGAGGTAACCCACTTGCGGCACAAAGAGGTGTATCACACAGTTGTCGGCAGGTGACTCGTACCACGCTACCTGGTCGCGTGCTGGCTACAATGGTAGGTGGGCAATATCTGGCATCCACCCTATCTCATCTATTGCTCTAGTCATATTAGGAAAAAAAAACATTCACACGTTTTTAGTGTAGGTAACATAATGATTCTGGACTTTTATTGTACCTTGTTTGTATAAGGTTTAGTAGACGATGTTGAAGTGTTCATTGTGTCTAATGATTGTAGATTGTACTAAGATCATACGGAACGAAAATCCAAGATTGGAATAGTGAGTTACCAAATTCAAAGTTTCTATGTAAACATATGGCAAGAAAGTAAAAATTATTCATAACAGCCTATGTATTCCAGGATATGGTCGACCCGTGTGATAAAGTTCATTCAAATTATTTCAAATCCGTTCGCGTTTCATGCATTGTGTATCAAATATATAACCATCCATACATACAGTGATTGTTTTAATACAAGTTCGTTGATACCCCTCTGCATGCATGGTTTCCAAATTTCAATGTTATCACTGTACAGTTTATCATCATCAACATTAGCCTTGTAATGTTCCCACTGCTGGGATACAGGCCTCCTCTCTAGGAAAGAGAACAGTGTAGAGTTAATTCCTGTATTTACCTACATATATGTATGCTTTTATCGCTTTTACGTTTTTTATGCGAACCTGCATATCAAATTGATACTTTTCATATGTTCAGATATTTTGATTATTCGACACGAACGGCCTTTTGTTGAAGAATTTAATTTGCATACAAATAAAATGGCTGACTCGACAAAAGAGCCATTGTCACAGTTCTTTATACAGAAATCGAACATGATCCTTTATCTCTCATTTATATTCAACATATCTGTCGTAAATAATCGTATTGACATTCAATATTTATAAAGGAAAGGTTGCGTGGGTTCGCGTCAGCCGCGGCCGCGCTCACACCGACGCGTAACGCCCTGCAGCTATTCAATTATTGCTACTATCTATGATCACGGATGGATTTAAGACCGTATTTTGCTCCGTTAATCCTAGCTAATTCGTTAAATGTCAGCGTGTCTGTGGGCTTGCTTGATAACTTAGCAGCTTTTTGACCTATTGGTACCATAGCGTGTGTCAGTCTTTTTTGTAATCTATTATACTCTTATTTGCAATCTATGGCCTGAACTTGTACTTTAAAAATGCTCCTGACTGAATTTCGGTTACGGTGGTTAGTCCCATTGGAGATTAGCCAAGTATTTGATATATATTATAGTGCTAGTGCATTATAATATCTCCTGCGTTTATACAAGCGAATTTTTTGATTAAACGACCGGGGAGAGTTCGGGCGCAGGAGCAACAGCTTTACATGCTTCCCGAGGCATTCACACTACCAACTTCTAAACTCTGGGCTGCTACAGAGTAAATCCTAATTTATAACACAATACCATAGCGTTTTGTTCGACCTGGGAATCAATCCCAGGACTCCACGCTCAACGGACGATCAACAAGGCCGTTGAAAAAAAACTGTGTATTTTTCGGTGGACCGATGACCTTGTGAGGGTCCCGGTAATCTGAGTTTTCCGAGATGCACCGGATCAGTCGTTATGGCGACGCTTGGGGGAGGACTATGTACATCAGTGGACGTCTTTCGGGTGTAATGTACGTATGTATGTATGTGTTTGTGTACTTTCCGCACGACGACGCATACGGCATAACGCAATAAAGTGCGCTGTATGAGGTGACGACCTTATGTGTAAGTAGTCACAATAGAGATGCATTATGCTAATAATATCCCTGTTTATCTAAAGAAACCTCAGTGTTCGCATCTCTGTATTTATTATATTACTATCATGATGTTCACCCGATATGTCATAAAATGTTTTCATCATTACATAAAATACGTGATTTTTATGTCATTGCAGTTATGCAACTTCTTTTAAACTTTACTGAATTCTACGTAATAGACCGCCCACGTAAAGTTAAAGATCAAAAGATGCATATCAAATCAAATTAAATTAGCTACTCAAACTTTGAAGAAGTGACAAGTATATGTAGTACCTATCTAATAACTATAAACAAAGATGAAAAGATTTTCAAGCTGTATTTACTTGTAATTATGAGATAAATCACATTTGCCGAATTTCTTTCAATTTAGTTCGTTTAAGTAACGTAAGACTTATTTCAGAAACTAACCCAAAAAAGAAAAATATTTATGGGATTGGAAAACTAAAATAGCTTTATATAAGAAAGAAATTAATAAATAAACTTCAAAGCAAATTCCAATGAAAAAATATGATGGTTAGACATAAACCGGATGTTCTCGATTAATATTTTTAAATCACTCCTTATTGACATTTGCTCAGTGCTGTTTTGAACCATAGATTAGTTGTAAAATAACACAAGTGTGCACTATGGTCTGTTTACAGCACTATGTAGTATTCTATTACGTGTTTGCTTAATAATCACGTAAAAATGTTTATGGACCATAATATGAAAGGAAATTACTTTTCTATGTTTTTCATCTATATGACTCTGAACAAATACTTAGATCTTATGTTTGCATTTGTAAAATAACAAGTCTAATGTGTACTTTTAATACGTGTGCAATCCATAATTCGCGATCATTTAATATGGCTTTTGAATATTTCCGAATTGTTTTGATTGAGAATGATGGATTGCAAAAATGTGAGTCTATGAGAGTAGAAAGGGGTTAAGTGATTGATATTTTTAAGTAAGACTGAAGGTAATGGATTACTTTGATTTAGTTAATGAATACATTTGTGGTTTGTTGATAAAAATATACACCGTTAAATTTTAGTCGTTTTAATCCCGCGGAGGTTCGTTTCGGTACATGAAATACTATCGAAATGTATAGAAAAAATTAAGTACTTTTTAAAAAAACTCGAATAAATATACGCATGTACGAAATTAATTTCTTTAAGTAAACAAGTTAATGACCTTATAGGTAGTTGTCGGTCGTTGCTTACTAACTACCTATAGTTCATTGGCCTCGCTCAGCTGACGTTAACTTAATGAAATTAATTTCGTACATGCGTAAATTAATTCGAGTTTAAAAAAAAGTACTTTATTTTTTAATTTTATCTTTACAAATCGATGGCATTTCATGTACTGAATCGACCCTCCGCAGGATTAAAACGACCAAAATTTAACGGTGTAGAAAGATTCAACGTAATATAATTACTATAAAAACATTTGACAATATAAACTTAGTTTTTGGACATATTTTTCTGAATTTTGCTGTAAATGTTCGTTCTGACACCTATATTATGTTTTCTTTGTATGTATTAGCAAGAATTTCCCCTTTTCTGTCAAGACTAAGAATAAAATGTTTTGTAGAGTAAGTTATGTACTTTGTAGCTACTTTCGAATCTTTTACCAGTCGTGTAGTTTTTAGTTTTAAAGAAGCATTTGATACATTCTCTGTTTTTCTTTTGCTCCAGATTGCTGGTCTGGCAGTAAAAGAAACGAATGGATTCTCACTCAATGTATGTGCTTTTTATATAACGTTCTTTATTTTATCGATAAACATTAATTTGTTATGTCAATGTAATTCGCTATGTAATTTACAAAATGCGTGGCTAACGCAACCCGTAGCAATTCTTAGCAAAACCTTATCGCTTACTATAATATTTTTCTATCAACTATTAAATTATAGGTACTATTATAATTCACTATTATTTATAACATGAAAATTCTGTGGAGTACTGAAATGACATTTACTGCTGTCATCATAAAGTTTATTTTGGAATGTAGCACATGTGGTGTTATGTTGTTTTGTCAGGTCAGTACTGGAGTGCGCGGGCGCCCGCATATTCGTACTCAACAGAAACAATTTATTCCACAATACCTTCCCTATTGGTTAATATAGCATTCCTATTAATATCGTTGATTAACAATTCAAACTTATGTTGGCTAACGGTTTTGTGGTTTATAACGAATTTATTGTTTCCATCGATTGTTCACTTAAGATTCGTAGCCTCAGCTTCAGCACAAATGAAATGCACTTATAGTTTTGTTTGTTGAGTTAAGCTCGCATTTGTAGATATGTTAAGTTTTTGTACAGTAAATTATTACGAATTTAAAAAATCTTGCCAATATTATTTATTACATTTTTCAGTTTAATATAATTAATGTTTACCGCTGCATGCTGCACTAATATTTCCTCGTCACCTAATGAAGTCGGCACCTCTGCCGTTTAATCACAATCCATTGATCGTGTGTGTTTGTCTGTCATTACATAGCGAACCCACTCATTTGCATACACATAAGTACGTTAGATGATAGGGCGGCGACACACCAAGCGCATTTTATTCAAATCATAGACAAGGAGAAATTGCGAAGATTCATTTACTATGACGATTCCACCAGCTTTCTTTTTGCATTTATATATACAGTACTATGTCTTATGTCTATCTTATCTTGATTCTTTAATATTCCAATCTAACTCTGAAACTGCGTTGAACTTAAAGTTATTGCCAATTTTATATCACATTTATTATACACCAACGATTATAATTTATTTGATGTTCATATTATTGTTACTCCAAGGGCTCGACAGTGATCGTTCCGTTGTTTTATCTTACATGACGTCAGTAATTAACATCTTAGCTAATCATAATTTAATCCTTGGATTTTATACGCTTTGTTAGCATGTTATTAAGAAGTAATAACTATAAAGCATCAGGGTTAGGTTATAAAATTTATTCAAGCGATCGGAACATTGTAGCAAATTCTTTTGTACTGAAAAGTAATAAGTGTAACATCTCATCGATATTTCTGCGAAATCGATGATTGTATTTCATATTTCTATGATACACCTAGTTAGTCACACAAAATTATGTCTGATACACAAATATAACATTGTAAATATTCGCTCAGTACGTAACGGATCATAAACGTCGCAGCTAAAGAAATAAACGCCTTGACTCATTCAATTTAACTGTTAAGGAAGTAATATTTCACACAATTGTGTTAAATCAACACGAGAAAAACATGGTCACGCGTACATTCGCAAAAGGGATATACCTATAGAAAAGTTCATAACCTCCAATAGAGGTGATGACCCTAAATCTCGAATGTATTTCAAGTCTCCAGAATTTCCTAACTTTTGTTCAGCCATAGCCAAATAAATCTTCCGATTTTCTGAATTAATTATACATATATCGATAGCAAATTCATAATTAAGTAAATCCTATTAGTATTTTTTTATATTGACAGGCTCACACTTGACGCTATCTCACCTGATGGTAAGCGATGATGTGGTCGACGATGAAGCACGCTTGCATAGAAGTAACCTATTCACTATTGACATAAAGTCTTTTAGGCTGTAGCTAGCAGGAAACAGACTTCGTATTTTCTGAGAACATGAGGTTGTCACATTTGCTAAGAATGCTTCTAAAAGATAATTCTAGACACATTAAACAGGTTTCATAAGACCTATTCCTCTCAGAATCCCTGTAGCACAGACTCCTAACCTGTAAGGTAACAAAGTAAGATACAGAAACAGGCATTAAGTTTGTTTGAGTGATGCACAAATTGCAGTGCACACAAGATAACAGATGATTCAAAGCTGTTTATTTTACAAGACCTAATGCGTTGGACGAGCAAACAAAGGTCTATAAACGCACATACGACACGAATACCAATGCAATTAACATTGCTTATTAAAGGCCTTTCTCCAACCGGAGATAATTTTATTTTAATGGATGTTTATTAGAGAGGCTCGTGGCACAGCAATAATATGCACGCGTCGATTTACCAAGTTAAGGTAACGTTAATAGAGTGATCATTGATTGTAATCATTATATGACAAGATTCCTCCGTGTCTTGAAGCATGGTTAGCTATTAGTCCTCGACGGTATGCAAAAGGCAACTGAATAAATACAGGACAATCCCTCTCGCTCCCCAGAGAGAGTAGTTTTTTGATGATTACCCCCAAAAATTACCAATCGTCCCGGACTGTTATTTAAAGACTGTTGATAACCAGGATGCTGCTAACTTTTACTGGGTTGAGGAAGCCAGACAGATAGTCACTCCGTTACTGGTATTCAGCAGGTAGAGGAGGTAATTAAGAAAAAAATTCTATTATAAAAAAAAGCCTATTATAAGGTAGTCAGATTGATATTGATGTTCGTTAGTAATAACAAACATAGCGTTATGTAAGGCGACACCGCGGTATCACTCGGCACCGGTGGGTCTTCGCGAAGTCATACGAACATTATAATCGCGTTCCGATATTGCGATCAGTGCACGCCTGTCCTTAATTAAAATGTCGCGTGTGCACGTCGTACTCGCATAGTGTGAAGAAAACGTTAAGTTCTTGAAATTTCTCCGATCTTCGAGCATAACCTCTTTTGCACTAAAGAAAGTAAGTTTGGAAGCTCTTAGCAATGCCTTTTTTGGCATCAAGCACCTATTTGCACTTGAACCATATAATGTTAATGTTTGTTTAAAGTTACGGTATTGTAGGACCAACTTTGAGCAAGTACACCATACAGGCAAGCAATAATTTTGTCATTATAAATGTGGAGCTTGTAATTAGCAATTTAGTGATTTACTATTGTCATTACGATGTTATTAAGTAGTCTGTAAGCTTTCTGAAAACATATCATCATCTTTTATCATTTCGGCCGAAAGACGTCCACTGTTGGACATAGGCCTCCCTCAAGTGTCACCGCAATGAATGGTCCTGTACGTCTCGCATCCATCGGATTACCCTGACCCTTACCAGGTCATCGGTCCACCTTGTGGGAGGCCTTCCAATGTTGCATCTTAGTCTTGCGGTACACTGTCGCCACTCCAAAACCTTTGACCCCTTCAACATATGTTCTGCAAGTAACGTACCTTGTTATAATCTTTAAAATATTTTGCTCACAAAATAATCTCTGAAATATTTTGGGTCTGATAAATTTTTGAAACCATTATTTTTTTATGTAGATATAAAAGAAGAAGCATAGAGTTCGAACTCAGAAAATACAGCTAGATCTTTCAATCTTACTTCTTTACTTAGATGAACATACAATTTACGTTTGCAATCAATTTGAGGACGTGTAACATTTGCTGATGGAGTGTAATTAAGAACGGAGATTTAGGAATAGGTGTACATTGAATCAACTAGATATAGGCATAATACAAACTATGTTACATGTACCTTCATCGGAGATGATTATAAAAAGTTGTATCACTAAAATACAGTTCTTTATAAATAAATCTAGTTTTTTGAAAGATTTAACTTCTATATATATATATTAATAAAAAAAATCAATTTAAAAAGGGTACGGTTGGGCTGACATATTCTGATAAAAGCCCCTAAATAAAAAAAACATACAATTTATTGATAAGAAGCCTTTGCGGCATTAATGCCACAACATTGACGGAGTATCGAATCATGTTGCTGACTATTAGTTTTAGACCACACACCAACTTCTACGATAAATTAACAATGGCAAAAGCTAGCAGTAATTAACATAGTTTTAACTGAACTAACACCATAAAAAGAAGCCCCTAAAGAAGAAACGTTAGTAACCAACACTAATGATATTTTACACGGCTGATAGCCAATATTAAGGCAAAAAGTAATGGCGAAGATGCACGATCGCAGGCCGAAGCTTCGTCGGGGGCGGGGGGTGGGATGATTGATACAGCGGCATGCGCGCGCGCAGCTCAAGTGGTCACGACGCGCGAGTAATCGTTGCTTTTAAATATTTTCATAATTTCCTTCTGGTTTAGAGTAAACAATGAATATTCGGTTATTGAGGCGAATATGTTCAGGTTAAGTGTTAAAGGAATTGATTTTAACCATGGAGGCAAGATTTATTTTAGGGTTGATTTATCAATAGGCAGATTTTTTTTTTACTCAGGAAAAATAAAGGCCCGTTTGACAGTTTTTGAATAGAAAATATGCAAAACCCCCATTTATGTTTTTGATATCAGTTAACTGACTACTGAAAATTCAAGTAAAATGCCATCTACTTCGTTGATAAGTATCGTGATGTCGACAGAAAAGCTTTTTCATGTCTCTCCGGATATTCGTCATCATCCACGTATGTAGTTTGCGTTCTGCCTCTCCCTTTCTTCTGTGTAACCATAGAAAGGTACTTCTTCTCCACGTGATGATCGAGTCTTCGCATAATATATCCATACCACTGTAGCCTGGTCTCCTCAAATTTTCGTCACCTAATAAAGTTCATTTTTTTTTATTTGTACTTTTTACTGATAAGCTTGCTCTTGACCATTATCTCACTTGCTGGTAAGCGATTGTGGTCGACGTTGGAGCACACTTGCCTAACAAAACCTTCTCCTCTTAAATACCTTTTAAAGATAGTACGAGTATTTTCTCAGTCGTGAATTGCTTCATCTTCTACATTATCATGTCACTTATCCCGCAGCTTGTCCAAACTGTACTGACAGCACTTACCATAAGGTAGAACGACAGCTAGTTTATCACACTCATTCTTACATCTCTCTAATCTTTTCCATCAATATCTTCGGTTCACTACGACCCATTAGGAACGATGCCTCCTAGGGCTGGCGGATAGTTCGAAAGAGTTACTGTGGTCCTGGAGTGCAAAAGGCAGTAGAAGGAACACAGGTGGGTTTTAGCCAGAATAAGTTTGATACTCTCGCATCACCCAGAGCGGTAAGAGTCATTTGATGGTTTCCCTCTTTGTTTCGTTTGTTACTCTCATCATCTGTCCAGCCTTTTAGGTCAATATCCTAGCATAATCATCTTTTTAATGTTCCCACTGTTGGGACTCAGGCTTCATCTCTAGGAAAGGGGCTGTAATCCACTACACGGGCATAGCTCGTTTTGGTGAACGTCACATATCGTCGATTTTTTTTTTCTAGGACATGCCGGTTTCCTCACGCTATTTTCTTTCACCGCTTTGAGAACAGTGGTGATGAAATAAATTACACAAAGTAATGCACCTTGTAAGTACCTGTAAGACGGGACAATTATCACTGGGCCACAACTGATCTCCAATGTTTTCTATTGTATTATTTGTATAAATATTTTTATTATTTATATTGTTGTACACTGACAACCCCAAATCTTCCTTTCTTCCAGTCCATCCGAAGGTTGTCTGGTAGAAATTGCCCTGTGTAATAAGACCGCCTATTGTACACTTATTTTTTATACATGTTTGTCCTATAATAAGTTAAGGTGCATAAATAAGTAAATAAATAAAAACTACATTGATTCAATCACAATGACTTCCGATCCCCTACCGTGGCAAGTGTTCAAGGTAATTCGAAGCTCCTTACAAGGTAGGTCGTACTTATCGATTACTGCAACTTGATAGTGACATGAAGAATCGATACGAGACTCCTTGGTACGATTACTTAATCCTAGTCCTGATTTAATTTGGAGAAATCTATGAAACTCTCGTTTCAAAAGACGATTATTCGTGGGAAAGTATTCTATTTCTTATACAACCTTATTTTTAGTATTTTCGAAATCCGTAACACGTATACACGTGTCTAGTATTTTTAAGAAAAGAATTTATGTAAAAAAATTCATAACTGTATCATGAAAAAACGCAAAGTTATAAGCTTGTTATATTACCTGGTTGTTCACACACACGGTCACCGGGCCATCCGGGCGACTGAGGGGTTGTTTTGCTCTTGCTGTGCGCTGGCGCCTTATGCCCACAACTACTTGCAGTGACCTGTGTTGTACTTACTGTCTGTTGTGTCCAACTTGTGACCTTTAAATAATTTTGGGTAAAATATGACATGGTGTAAAAAATATTGGAATCGATTTAGTTACTGATTCTGAACAAAATATATTCAGGTTTCGCATATACTAAAAATAGTGTTGTAAATAGGGCGACTGATAAATTACTGCCCGATACTTAAACCCGTGATTGTGGTTATGATAAAAAACAACTTTTAGTATTGATTGGTTTCATAAAAGGATGTATGTTGTTATCTAAATTATTTAGTAAATTTATTCAATTATTTCAATGTTTTCATAATGAAAATGGAAGAAGATACTGGCTCCTGATATACAGGCACCTAACCTTGCTGAGGAGTCAGGGTTTCACTTATATGTGTACGTGTTTGCAACAATAAAGAATTATTATTATTATACTATGTGACCAAACCCAAAACCGCGAAAAAAATCAGCAAGTTCAGTACATTTTGACCAATTAGCCGAACATAAATGTACTGACTAGTAGATTTTTTCGCGACTTCAGGTTTGCTCCCATAGTAAAATTTGTTTGTTATCATGCCTACGTGTTTATGTATCGGTCACCAATTACCAGTCACCCTATACTTGTATAGAAGATTTTACTGAGAAATTAAGTTTTGAGAATTAATAGGACGACCATAGTTTAGGAAGCCATGTATATTGTAAAACAATATACTCTACGTCTATACCTATACTAATATTATGAAAAGGAAAGATTTGTAGGTTTATAGTTTTATTTGCAATGAAAAAAAAACTCCAAAACTACTGAACCTATTTTAAAAATTCTTTCACCAATAGATTGCTACTTTATCATTGATTTACATAGGGACGCGAGTAAATCCACTGGCAGAACCTAGTTGTAGAAGGATATAAAACAAAGTTGCTTTCTGTGTCTGTTTGTGTATACGCTAACTCCTTAATCACGCATCGGATTTTGATGCGGTTTTCACATTAGTCTTCTTCTTCTTTGCGTGTGGATGAACTCAAATTACTTTTTTGCGACCAAGGCAACCTGTACCGATCCGTCATTGTCCTTGTACAAATCCTGTAAAGTGCAGGCTGTTGTGCAGGATGGGCAACATGACCCGTGCAAAACCGGGGCGGATCACTAGTATTTTTTCGACGTTTAACTATGAAGGAAATTCATTAGAAATGGAAACAGGAAAATTCAAAAAAGACTCATAAAGACCATTATGTTCTTGTCCTGACGCCAATATATTTATGACATATCACACTAACATAAAAGTGGGTGTACGATAGAGTCGCTAGAGGAGCCGATCACGAGCGGAGCACGAGTCGAACTCAAATTCGTATACATTACGCGGTATACAAGTTGAGCCGAAATGGCGATCGACCTTCAATGCGTAGTAACAGATTTTCTTCTTTAATTTTCGTGCTCGGCACCGACAGTGGGGACCTACCTTTATAATGGCAAAAATTGACGCTCAAACGGCTGAACGGATATAGAAGGAACTTGGCACTCGGGTAAACGTGTTGGAATAGGACATAAGATATTTATTTCGGGAGTATGTTCCCTGGGATAATTTTCGACTTACACATAGGCGAAGTCGCTGTCGCAAGCTAGTTTATTATATGATTGTAGAAGGTTTTGATACCATACCTTGCAGATTAGGTCGACTTACCCTTCATATGGCTTCCCGAGACTTCTCGCTTGAAACTCGATAGGCACGGATTGCAATCAATAATATTAATATTGTGGCAAACACGGAACTGTCGGGGTTTATGATACCGTTGCCAAGGTTCAGCTAATATCTTGAGACGTATTTTTTCACAATGTTTTATAGATTAGCTAATATTTAAAATATTAAAGTCACAATCAAGATTATTTTACGGACGGGCTCTAAATTGTAGAACAATTATGAGAATTAAATTTGATAATTAGATAATTTTCGTCATCAACTAAATTTCGATCATAGACAACAATTGTAGGCATTGTTCAGATAAAAAAGGAAGTCTTTTTTTTAAAAAAAATGCAATTTTAAAAGAAAGCTAATTTATTAAAAATACATAATTTATAGGAATAAATAATATTTTTAAAGCAAATAAACTTAAAATATGAAGTTAACCATAAAGTAAAAATACTGGTTATCTGATGAAAAAAAAAATGCGATGTCATTAAACAACAAAAGAAAATAAAATGCTTTTTTTTCTTAATTATCTTCTTATGTCATCCCAAGACGTTTTCTTGATGAAAAATGGCCAGTGTTGCAAAACACAAGGTGGTTGGTTCTGTCTTAAAAACTCTTTTCGTAAGTTTAAGAAGAAAAAAACTAGATATTTATAATCTTAGTTTATTTTTCTTTTAATTTTTCCTTTATCTGTACAATTTTTAAGGATAAGATACTTTCCCTGCTCTTGTTTAATTAAAGTCTTATTTCCCCGCCATGATTACAGCGCGTGCGGCGTCATTCAATCGACGTTGCCCACATAAACTACTCACTAAAGAAGCTTCCTTCGCATCAAATTAGGTGGTTTAATTATTTACTAGCACTAAAACGTACTGTTAACAGTTACAAAATATAACTTGACCTACCCTCACCCTCTTTTTACTACCGGGGCAAAGAGGAAGAGGGGAAAATAAAAGGCTCTTCAAGGATCAAATTAGGGTAGTCTTTTCGGACAGTAAAACGTTGGAGGAAATAAAAGTGATGTGAGGAACAGTCTGCTCCGGCAGGTGTATTTTTCCTTTGGGGATAAATAATTCTTTCTTTAATTTTGTATAAGTGCCTACACGGGTCTTCATATTTGAGGCTGAGTAGAAGACACACCAAACAGTAATTGTTTTAGTTCAAGATAATTAGTAAAAGCATTAATATCTAATTATTTAAAACAGTAGTTTTCCGTTTCATTAGTGTAGCTTTTAGAGATAAACAAGAATTATTTATTTCATAGAGGGACAATCTGAATACCGCAGACAGGTGAAGCTCTTGTGCCAATCGCACATACCATCTCTGTGAACGCTTGTCATTATAATAATTATGATTTCAGTTAATCTCACACATATCCTACGTATCAAGATTTGCGTCATGCCGTGTGGTGTGTGCGACTTTACAACATAACATTGGACTGCGCAATTTTATACATTACACATAAGAATTTAACAAGTCGGCTACATGTTTGCATATAACGATTGATATTACCCGCCCTGAGATGGCCATCGCCATCTTCGGCGATGTTGACCTTAAGCTCAAAAGCCGTAGGTTTGATGTGTTCTATTCAGCTGTGACTAACAGCAATTCATGTTTGACAATTTTACGAGCGCGACGATTCACCAATGGCGTCCACTTATAACTGCCGGTTCCGCTCAATAAAATGATCATTTATTGCGTGCACGCTGAGTTAGTTTTATTGGGCATATGTAGGTACTAACATTTTTGTTGTGCTACAAGGAAATTTATTTGTAAACGCACTTGCGAAGCTACTTTACGCTGAGAAGAAGAATGACAAGATTTATTGATAAACTCATGTACAGCTCTGTAAACTGTGTAGGTGGACATTGAAATTAGAAACTTTTTGGAGTTCATCATTCTAATTTTGAAAATTCTTGTGCTCTATTTTTGTGGTAGCAATTTTTGAGCAAGAATACTTATATTCTTTTTATATTGGGTATGCATTCTAATATTGTATTGTATTGTATTCTAAGTATTTAATGTTTTTGTATTTTATAGTTTTTACACATGATTTATTCATCTCAGGTTGATTGGTCTTGGTAGTGCTTAAACATTCGTTAAGTATTAACTTCTACATACTAGTGGCAGTAACAGAAAATTATTCCAAATATTATATACACCAGGGACTAAAATTATCCCATTCCCAGAGATATTCTAGCTGTGTAACCAATTTCATGAAAATCTGTTTAGATGTTTGAGCGGGAAGGAGTAATAAAACAATACACATGTAAACACTTTCGCGTTTATAATATTAGTGTACTAAGGCCATATAAGGAGACGATACAATTTGCTTTGACAACTAAACTCTGATATCATGGCAAGCTGTTTACATAAACACTTTTAAGGTGCAGACAACTATACCAAGACAAAGACTAACATTTTCGTTGTTAGTCTGTGACCACAGACAATAGAATGATTGACATGTGAGAGTGCCATAGAGTCAGACATTTTCTAAAAATCGAATTGTGTTCAAATTGAGCATCAAGCAATACCAGTAAAAGTTTTTGGCTGAATTTTTTGGAGGACAGCTTTTTTTGGTAGTGTGGTACTAGTTATAACTTTGTGTAAATTTCAAGGAGTACAGTTCAGAGGATGTTTTGATAAATAAAAAATCTGTGAACTTTAATTATACGCAAATTATTTCTTAATAGACATTAGGTGTTTACACAAATGCAAAGTACATATATGTGGAATCAGTAAAAAACCGGCGCGATCTCGATATAATGTAGCTAAGAATTGTATTGTAGTAGGTATTGACTACTACAGCGAAGCTTACCGGGAGAGCTGACTGAAATACTGCAGCCATTCTAATGGCAAACAAAGTGACTGCATTTTATATGGGAAACTAAATTTATTTATTTAAACTTCATGTACAGTAGTGGTACATGGCGGACTTAATGCAACAAGGCAATCTCTACCAGTCAACCTTTGGGTTCAAAAGAAAACACTGTGGTAGGTTTGCACAATAAATAAATAACAAATATTTCAAATAGAATGTGAAATAAATTGAGTACATTATAATAATAAAATACTTATATGCGCTACTATTACAAACTAAATAAATACTATGATAAATATAAAATTATTACGATTAAAAAAAACTTAAAATATGACAATTATGACGAAGACTGAAACTAAGGTTGAGAGGACTTTAAATTCTAAATTCTTTTTTATTGACACTGGCTAAACTGCACAAACCGTGCAAACCGAAAACAAAAAAAAAAAATATCAATCAGTAACATTGGCACTATTTGCGAATGAGGATGTGTGGTAGTACAGACCACTCGGCGCACGAGTCCGTCTCACACTTGACCGTATTTTTTTGGTTGCTACGAACGCATAGTATTTCGTAGCTCGTAGCTACATAGCTTTTGAAACTGATGGCTAATGTAGTATTCTAGTATTATATTGCCAGCAGCGGTCTTCCCGTCCGATTATAATTTCGATATCTTTAAGGCTAGAGTAAATAGGCTTTTAATAATAGTTTAATCATCAGGTGGGATCGCAGTCAAGCACTAGTTTATATCATTTAAAAAAATATTGAGGATAAGAAAATTATATGCTACTTTGTGCTTCTACATGCTAATTGGCACTGGTTAGTGTTTCGGGTAATATTGCTAAGATAGACTAATAAATCCAAATTTGTATTGAAATAAAACTATACTACTTTGCTTATTGAATTATTTACCCACACATTTCTTATAGAGAGGAAAGTTTTGTATTTTTGTTGGTATTGAATAACCTCAAAAATTAATGGACTGATTTTAAAAAGTCTTCCACCAGTAGAATGTTACTTAATCAATGAGTAAATAAATAGTATATAGAGTAAATATCAATATATTTTTTAATTTCACGCGGGTAAAGCCGCTGGCAAAAACTAGTTCACAATAAATAGCAAAATAATATGAACGAATTTTTGTTCATATTATAATATATTCACAAAACATACCGGTTATTTCGTCTTCTTAAAAGTCAAACGCATACAATTTCACTAAATAGGGCCTCATTAGAAACGGTGGATGATAGAGCAGTTAATACAATAGACAAAAAATCTTTTTGTCTATTCCTCCATTGTAAAATCTGTTTCTGATAATTCTCCGAATACTGTGGGGTATTACCTCAACGTCACAATAAGATGTCCTGTTTACATCACTCGACCAATCTTGATCTTTGACACATTTATACAATTATTGCTTATGGTAATTATGTTTATCGTTATTTATAGAGACGCAGTTAATAGTTATAGTCTATTGTTGGATTAAATGCATAAAGTGCCATGAGAGACTCGCGTTCATGCATGTCACACTTAAAACTCATCATAACACATATATATTATACTTATAAGATGAAGTTATGAAAAATATTGACACTTATGCGTAAATAACATTTGTAATATATTTGTACTTACTGTTAGAAGTGGCTGAAGAAGGTATCTTGTTATTACTTGTAGTGCAGTTATTGTGAAATATTAGAAATCTGGAATGTTCAGATGTATGGGTGTGTGTTACTCGTATATCAGTTTTAAACTTAGAAACCATAGAAAATCGATAAAATGCTTCCTACTGAATGAAGACAGATGCTTCATTACGAACACCACTAGTCTTTTCCCAATTATCTTGGGGTCGGCTTCCAGCTGCGATCATAATCAAATCGAATGAATACCCGTGTTTTACATGGAGCGACAGACATCCACAGCCCAGTTACTAGGCCAGTTGATGGTCAGACTTTCTGGCATCTGACTACATGTAACGACTGTCAAAGGTCTACGAATGACAATGACAACCAGCACGAACGGTTTTACGTGCTTTACGGGGAACAGGGTGTCAGTAATGTCCTAGATACCTTTGAAAAAGTACATATGAATTGAAAATTTGCCTGGTTTCGAACCCGCAAACTCATGTATGAGACGCGGGTACCATAACTACTAGGCTATCACGACCAATAAGTTTAATGATTAACATAAACTGGAAACCTGAATAGGTATTTGTTGATGTCATTATTTATTCGATTGAGAGCACATTATCCAGTATCAAGTAGGTTAGCTCACAGTTTTTGCGAGGGATTGAAGTGTGCGTGATCTCTTGTCGAGTACCGTTAGAATATAAAATGTTTGCGCAAACTGTTTCACGTGTACTTTACATAAAGTTTATTGAACGGTTGTGGCCGAAAGTGATTGGAACTGAACTACTGTTATCGCGGCGTGGCTTTTGTTTGATGTTTCTTTTAGAGCAGTCTCTCTAAATGGTACATAGTTAAGTAAGTAAAAAGAGCGTAAATGTACCACCTACTCATAATACACATATACAAATAGGACAACTATTAATTCACTATCAATGTTTTACAGAGGGTAGGTGCTCATGAAAGTACTTTATTTTTTGTAAATCTCCCAGTTGGTATCATAGTAAAATTTGTTTATTTTCAAGAGTATTTTCACCCCATGAAAGATTGCCAACGATTTAAAAGTCAACCTGAACTAAAAATCTTTTAAATAAAATACGTAGACATGCGTAACTTTACTGAAAAACTAACCAGAAAAATGTAATACGAGTACATTTATTTTCAGAATGATTTTTAACCTTATACGTATACAGCGTGGCGATTAGGTTATCACATTAAATTATGCAGCATGTATTACAAGTGGTTATCAGTCCGTTAAAATAGTAAAATAAATAATTTTACTAAAATTAAGAAAATGCATTTTTCAAACAAAATAAATAGCGTATAAAATTGGTAAAAAATGAATCATCCTTTATAATATTAGTTCACTGACCTGTAAAAGCGGCAAAGCCGCGGCGCCGGCGAGTACGTACGCGCCGTACCTACGCGAGATACGAATACCTACTTGTGGGTGTAGGCACGCGCGCGTGGCGTAAGTGTGCGACATAGGTACTTTATGTTGTTGTTTTAAAAAATCATCACAGATTAACTTTAAAAATCTCCACTTAAATTTTAAATTTTCACATTTTCAAAATGTCCACCATGCTTCTGTACACACAAACGATATCGTCTTATGATATTGTTTCGAACTTTTCTAAGTAGGACACCATTCGGCTAAATTTTTTAAATTGTCTGAGGCACGAATTATTCGATTTTTTAAATCATCCACAGTCGTCACTTCAGTAGCGTAAACCTCATTCTTTAAATGTCCCCATAAAAAAAATCGAGTGGTGTTTAAGCGTCTGGTTTCGCACAAACTGTCACACACCACTTTCACTAATGTACAACTAATAATACAAACAGTATTATTAAACTATCTGATTTCTATTACAAAAATAAAGCTAACACAAATCAATATCCACAAAAAAAAAAAACAATAAGTAGGTACGAAGGGCGCGCGCGCAGATAGTAAACTCGTCAACTATCCCTCAAGTGTTTTGGCAGCAGACTAGATTCATTCATCGTACGCACCAAATAAATTACGTACCCCGTAGCATTTCGAGTATTAGAAATTTATACCTTAAGTCGTCAACCGTAAGAATATTGTTGCATATTTTTCTTTTCCACAAAGACGCCTTCAACTATTAGCTGTAAGGACATTTTTATCTTGAATTGTTTACGTTTCTTATTACGAGAAACATAAACAATTCAAACGTAAACAGTTTGTAAAATGATAGTCTAGTACTTGTAGGTAATACGAATGGCAACGTTTGAAGTTGTAAAATAGGTATCTTCATCAACCAGGGGTCTTTGACCTACTTTTATTGGCCAGCTGATTGAGTTTATGCAATACATGATGTTGCGAAATATTAAAATGAAAAAAAAAAACCCACGGCTATAATATTGTTTATTATTAAATTATTTTAACCGTATATGATAAAATACCTAATTCTGAGTACGTGATTTCAATTAATGTGATAACCTAATCGCCACGCTGTATAATAACATAACTCAGTCAGCCTTGTGATATTCCCTTTGCTGAACTCGGGCGTTTCGCATTTTTGTTGATTGTAGCCTAAGTGTTATTCAATTTAAAAAAAATGTTTTATTATTGAACTAAATGTAGTTTAAAACCAAGAAGACGAAACAGTCGAGTTTAATTCAATCAATTAAAACCGTCTCCCAAAGCGTCAGTATCATGGCTATCAAGTTGTTTATAAACAGCCGGTTCAGTAACGGCGCGTGCGCACTTTGATCTCCCCTCCTCAGCCTCACACCCACGAGACGATTAATTCGTTCTCTTGTTTGTTAATTTGTTACTTCGCTTTTATAGGGATGGGTTACATTTATTGTTTTACTGGCTGTACGGTAGATATTTTTTTTGTATAGGTACATGATGCACCGATTGGTCCTAAGAATAGTTTAAATATACCGTTTTAAACCAAAATCCATGATTTGAAACGCGTTGCAGTTTCGTTAAATACCACGAATATAGTCGTCCTTACACTTTTTGGTTAGAATTAATAATAATGAAAACCATTCTGATATACGTATTTATTGAAATATGCAGTTAAACAGTCGTGTAAAAATATGTTATAACTAAGTATCATTAAAAATAGTCGGATTAGATTTTTACTCAACCAGTATTTTTGGAATGGAAATTAGCCCTTTGGGGCTAATTCCGTATTCAAAAAAATAATGACGAAATAGACGAGTTTTAAAACCTGGCTTAAAGTATTTATAATCAGATTTGCATCTTTAAAATTGTAAAGAACGTGGATAGGTATTTCTTTTAATAAATCGAAATCTAATTGTATTACAATTTAAAGAATTGTGGCTTTGTGACGCATCAACATAATAAATGAACATCTTAAAGCCTGTACACAAAATGTCAACCATTGCGAAATGTCATTTCAACCGACAAAGTGTTCAACTTTTATTCAGCATGAATAACAGATTCATCAGCAACGCACAAAAAAAAGTATTAATACGTCGTAGTAACAAATAAACGCGACAAAAAGGAACGACCGCATTAAATATAATTAATTAACGCCACATAAAAGAACATTAAGCGATCTTCAGAAACGCTATTCAATGGCCGAATGTTTCTTTTCAAGTAGCTGTCTCTATAAACGCGCGGTGCTAGTGATGTGGCGCATGCGTTATCGACGTGATTAATTGTCTAATCACGACATGCTATAAAAAATCCCTTTTAAATTGAAGGTAACGTAGGGATGGCGACATTACGATTGAAATGATAATCATCTGTGAACAATTGCGGTTCGTTTTTACTACCAGTTAATATAGGTAACTACTTCACGTGCTTTTCATAACAAATATTTTGACAAATACTGAATAGGCACTTATAGTAGGCATAACGGTAAAGAAAAAATATCACGAGTAAGTTAGGCAATTAACTAGAATTTTATTACGAGTATTTGAAATGTTGGCCTTTCGATACATTAATTTAATTGACAGATGGTCCTAACCTGCTCCACAAAAAATCTTACCTTAGCTTGGATATATATTGACAGTAACATCATCAGTAGCCCAGGATAATCTCCGTAACCAAACAAAACAAAATCACCTGACATTGATCCGCCGTCAATCTGGTAGGTTCGAGATATCGCACAGATTCTCACGGGCTCTCACGCCACGGACTGTAGTTAGCGGGTCTATGCAGACGGACCGATTCTCGGAATAATGATGTGTATCGCAACCCTAATGATACGTTTCCTATACTTGGAGATACAACAATCAAAATCTGAACGGAGGAGCTTAGGTAGGAACTGTAGACTATTTGGTGTTTGTTTTTAATGAGGATACAGAAAGAACGTAATGTTCTTTGTTACAAAATTTTGGAATCGCTTCTGAAGAGCAGCAAATAAAAGAAATTCGTTTACAACATATGTAGGTTGTTGAAAAAAGACTAGGCATTTACCTACTTCAATAAGTATTTAAACCTTTTCAAAATACCTTCACACTTCAAAAATAACTTTCTTAACTAAGATTCAATAAGATTTTTAACTCAAACTTCTGTATGCATAATTTGCAAAAGCATCATAGCAACACTAGATAGTTCATTAACTCCTTGGAATAATCATAGAAGCTTATCGTTCTATCGACATTATAGCAAATAGACGAGTTCGTAGAAAGTGTAACATGTTACGAATACTCGGTATCGTTTTATCGGAACATAAGTTTATGAGAGTCAACATTTAATTAAACTTTTATCATACATTGACATTCAGGTCTCTACCGTCTTGAAGTCTATCCCCGCATCAAGGGTCTGACAAATTACATCTCTGAGAAATTCATTCTGAAAATATGTATTTGTAACCAATAAATGTAAAGTCCTAGTAACATGATATTTGAGAAAATATACAACAAGAGGAATTACACAAACTTCTAAACTAATATAGTGGAATTAAAATAGAGAGATACGAGTATCAAGAAAAGTCTAAAAATCTTAAACACTAACTGTCAAAGCAAAAGCCGACAATTCCACAAGCTACTGCTAATAGAGTCTCCATAGACGTTGTGTCCATATCGAGAAGTGTTGCTACTGTTTAATAGCGGGCGTTTGATTACAGATTACAGTAATTACGATCTGGATCCTGTCGAGACACGCGCGGCGCAGGGCGGGGCGCCTGCGCACGCTAGCGTAGCGTCATTATGCATCACAGTTTGAATTCAACAACAATTTTTGAATTTCAAATATTATGAGACAAATTGGTGTGTTAGTTAAGAATCTACATATTTAGTGTTTTAAATTGAAAAGACTAAATCATAATCAGAGTTTCGAGCATTTAAATTAAATTCTATTGAGTAGAAGTCATACACAGAACCATTCTTAGAAATGGTGCCATTAGCTTTGGCTAATGGCTTGAAAATCGAATAAATGCAAAACCTCGATTATGTGTCCAGTGATGAAAATAGACCGCAATCAACTAACTTCGAACGCTTCTCATACATTAGAAAGCAATTATTCGACGAGTTTACGCCCATTTTACGCCACATGTAACACCGCGTCGATCAAGTGAATTATATTTCCAGTTTATAATATCCAATATTATTTCTATTGCGTTGGGAGGCACCGGTAGCGGATAATTAGAGGATAGCAGGCAGGTCGCGCGATAACTAGTCTTAATGACGTGAAATCGCACTCCGACGCCGCGGCCATCTTGGAAATGAAGCAGCGATGGCGGGAAAGCTCGCAATTAGCCATAACAGCACACCGCCTGATCACGGCATATCGAGCTTTGCCGCACATCATGAAGAATATTATGACTGTGAAAGTCTTCAAAGCTACCACCAACCATACATTTTCGAAGAAACACTAACTAGTCATAATTTTATTGCGTTTCTAGTTTTCATGAAATCACTGTTAAATTAGTTTTATTCCTGTATTCAGAACACAATTTAATCCAATTCGAAATTCTCACGGGTGACTTAGACAGGAGAGTTAAATAAAAACTATCCGCCACTTAGATACCGTTTAATGAAAATTATATCGAGTTCTAACGTGAAAGAAATCGCATTGATGCATTTTTTGTCGTATCAGACAAAGAACTATGGAATAATCGATTCCCACAATTAAACAGTGAGTTTGATCGGCGATGGGATCGTCTGGTCCTGACTGCGGCTCTGACAGGGGGCAATTTGGAGCCACGATCAGTGCTACTGTTCCCCTCAAGCAATGATTTGGACACGCAAACTCCAACCAACACAGACACAAAAAAATCATGCATAAACGACGGTGATAGATTATTCTTGAATGACTTTCTATGAAATATTTGGAGCCTAATAGTGAGAGATTTTAATAAGTTTGATGGTATTGGACACTACGGCTCCAATAACATTAAAGTTGTTTCTTTATTCGCAGTAGCGAAGAAGTTATCTAAGGTCCATTCAAATATTAGCTTTAGCTAAGGTTAAAAAAGCAAACTCCAGCAATTTTAAAAATTCCAGTCCTAAAATTTTGTTATTTTTGATGACCGCCAAACTGACTATTGCTAAATGTATCGAAGGAGCAAAAATGTAATAGTATGTCATCGGACAAAAAAATGGTTGCCTAATTGAGGTCGTTTTGGTAGCAAATAATATGCATGTTTCTACCGCAGTAATGTAATTGAATTGGTATTGATGTATCAATTATTTATCTGTTCCATCAACATACTTTTTCAATTAATAAACATTTGATTGTTAGATTTCGTATAAATATTACATATTACACAAAAATTCAGAGTTGTATGAGTTGTAAAATATTCATAAATAGTAATTAATGCTAATTTTATCCGAATTGGTTTTCACACATTTCTGCAAACGTATATATTTTGTTAGACGTTGTTGTAAAATTGAGATGATTATTTTCAAATGACTACTAAAATGTGGATCCATCGACAATGAGTGGGTCTGTCGCCGCCGGCGCACGTGACGACACGCGAATCTAACTCGATGCGCCTGCGCAACTCTATTTAGTTTTAATTTGAAACTAATTCTCGTTATACTTTTTATCGATGGAATGCAAAAATTGTGTTGTTTTTTATATGAATGTAATTTGACTACTTTGAGTTTTCTTTAAGGTCAAACATGATTATCGCATTTTGCCGGTCATTATAAGATCTGATAGCAAAAAAATTTTGCCATCGGTAAAATTTTGTGCAGAACCCTGAGGGACGTTAAAAGTCGTCTGGAGTTAAGTTGCATATTTTTTGGAATACATGTTACAGAGTGTACAAAACTTGTTATTGCGAATATTTGCATTGTCATTATATGTACTGTAGTTTGTTAATTACAATCCTGTTTTAATGTTAAGAGACACGAGACATACGATTATGTATTGGGCAACACCTCGAGGATGACACAAACTTTCATAAATTATTTTCGATTCTATCGAAATAGGGAGCGTGCCCAGCTCCCGCCTTTAATAATATTTAAATTTAGAACAGCGAAGGGATGGGACATGTGTGTTGTAACGCGTTTGGCGAAATGTGATTACAGTCGGTAATTAACGAGCCGCTATTTATGGCTGCCTACGCGACATTATTTAAATATTTTCTTTTCATATTCTAAAAACGGCGTACAGGCCGTTTCGGAATCATACTCTTTTGTAATAATTATCATTGTATTCGTGAAAGTGTTTTACCGTTGGCCAACCGTGTCATGTCCGTTTTGTCCGGTCTCTTGAAATAAAGCACGCTTTCAATTGCAGACTAATTATTCCAACACGAGAAACTCATTCGGTGCCGTCAGTTTTTACGTGTAAAGAGATTAGTCCATTTAAACGACAGTCGCACTCAAAGGAGCATTGTGATGCGGACCGATAATGATGATATGTTAAGAAAAGTATTACATTCTGTCCATAAGGGGCCGTTGAAAAGGAGTGTTTCTTATAAAATTTCATTTGGATTCAGTGCTCGTCGCGCCGGTGTGTCACAGACTCTCCGCTTATGAATAAATTACGGTTGTACATTAATTTATTGATTGTTATTCAAATTGGGTTTCTCAATCGGAGGTTGGAGGTGATGTGTCTCGTCTCGCTTTTTGTCCCCTCTGATGTTTTGAGGTTGACTTGTGCTCGTTGTACGCGACGGAAAATTGTTTTCGAATGCTCAACAGGGTTTGAATAGATACCTACTCGTGATATTATTGTGATTTACTATATCTGCGTCATTCCGCATTGGTTTCCTGAACGTATCTAATTTTATTGTGTGCTAGTTTGTGATTTGTGACTGGCGACTGGAAAATTTATACAAATTATGAATTTACCGAGTATGAAATCTAGTAGATTCTGATACTTTTGTTATGAGGATTATTTATATATAAGAAAATTTGATGAATAATCAGGTCATGCTTTTTTACAAAGAAATGAAAAATAAAGTAGCTTTTGATTTGTCCTAAGTATTTATAATTAATTTCTCTAAGTAAAAGCAGTAAAAGTCAGCTGAGTGAGGCCAATGAACTGTAGGTAGTTAGTACGGAACGGCTGACAACTATCTACAAGGTCTTTGACTCTTTTACTTAAAGAAATTAATTTCGTACAAGCGTATATTATTTCGAGTTTTTGAAAAAAAGTACTTTATTTTTTAATTTTCTCTTTACAAATCAAAAGTATTTCATGTACCGAATCGACCCTCCGCGGGATTAAAACGATCAAAATTTAACGGTGTATATTGCATTTGAGTAACGGTTGTGCACGACCAGGTAAATAATGATTAGCATGGAATTTTTGTGACAATTACAGGAAATTTACAGATGACTAAAACAAATAAACAAAGGATAACCATATAAGGAAAATATAAAGAAAAACTTATAAGAAAATGACTCATCACCCAGATAAAGATTGAGACATCTTTAGAAACTTTGTTAGTGATCCGTTATAAAATGTACGTGTTCGGACTTCATTACAAATAATGTTACGTCCTCAATAGTTTCAGATACAGTCACAGCGTTGTATGAAACTATAATAAGTAAGTAATTATTATATCCGCCATATTGGCGATTTGCGCGCGCGCCGTCCGATTGGTTAACGTCTGAAAACCGATTCAACGTCTATACGGAGTTATTATTATTCTTGGCGTTATGGTGTTTCTAAGAATGTTCGTCGCCTCGACTGTTTGTAATGACAAAGGCAGTTTTTATTATTTGATCGCTCGCTCGTTTCTGTTAATTGTTCCGGAGACGTGATTTTAATATATCATGCATGTTGACTGGTCTCTTTTATCGTGTATGCAAATAAGTATCGATCCGTCGTGGGGCAGCGGCCGCTCGCTCGGGGCTGCGCCGGTGCACAACTGCGAATGGCACATAAAACAGTCGTTTAGCACTCGTTGCTTTGTTTTGGGGAACCTTTTTGCGTTGAATTGAATTAGGCATTTGTTCGTCAAAGCTTGAATGTTGAACTTTATTCTACACGTACAGTTGAACAATGAAGGCATTACTTAAGCGTTAATTTGCATACAAATGGATTAATGAAGTTTTAGTAAAGCAGAAATGTGTACTTAGTTTCAAATATTGGTCTGCTACTACAGGTATTTTAAAGTGTCGGTGGAATGAAATGAGGTTCGTCAACTATAGAAATAAGTTATATCTCGGATCATTGTGTAAATTCGGTAGCTACACTACAAGCGCCTCCGTAAAGCTAACACTCCATAACAGCCACAAAGCTATGCTTCGGAGATAGTTTCGGATATCGTCGGCTTAATTCGTAAACCTGTTAACTATTTATACCGATCTTAATGTTTAAACAATTACCTACTTTATGATAAAGTAATAATGACAATATTAAAGAGGTTTAGAAAAAGACAAAAATATGCTTTCTCACCAATATAAGAAAAATTGCTAAATCTTATAAAGACCAATAGGATTTTTAAAACTTTGATTTATAAAGTGAAATGACATTATTCAGTTTCTTAAGCTGTAGTAGTAAGCGCAAGTTTACGCCAATATGTTGTCTTGCCCCAGCTGCAAGACTAGTTTTCAATTCACTATTCACAAATATATTGTATTGGCTAGGTGTACAACACATTTCTTAAGTGCTTATCTTTATATACACACTTAAGAAAAGTGCATATTAAAGTTTCTGTAGTTCTCGTATAATTATATAAATGTATTCATGATACATCATTTATGTATTAAACATACCTGGTTTTCCAAATACATATTTTTAATATGCTTCTGCCATATTGTCTCTCCACTACTCTAGGTTGACTGGTAGAGAATACCTAAAACATTAAGTCCGCCTTTGTGTTGAATGAACACAATTCAATAAATGAATAAACACAAATATTTGATGAAAATTCTCATTTGGTATTTTATAGCATCGTGAAGCATCCAGTCGCTATAAAGCTTTAAGTAGATTCAACCCTAAAATGACTCGCGTATTCTTGCTCCATTTGACTTGCTGATGCTACGACCGGTGGTCCTACGGGACCCGGGGTTTCTTATACCTCTTCTATTTGTTAATAAGCACCCACTAGTGAGCTCGAGGGTTATGTATGCATATCATTATGGTAATGTTATCGTCAGATATTAAGTCCTCAATTTTTATTAACTGAATTTGATTGCTTTTAATTATTCTATAGCCATTGGAATTAAAACTTGTAATACATGTTAGTATATACTTTCTGAGTTGTATAACATTAAGTTACATGAAAGTCATAAGATTTGATTTCCTCATTGTTTCTATTCACAATTCCAGAGACAATATTCGAAGTTATATTGTACATCATTTTAAATGCATACTGAGATTATGTTGAATTCTTGACTGTCTGTATCCTGCAATACTTACAGTTATTTGTACTTCCTTGTCAGTACTTTTAACATCTGTATTTACGGTTATTTTGCAGAGAAATAACATTTTTGCTAATTTTTTGGCTCCTAATAACCTAAAAAAAATGGTCCTTTCTCCAATTACCATATCTCCTCTATTGTCTTAATTTCCATCTTCAATTTCCAACTCATCGTCAACACCGGATCCCTCCCATCTTGTACCTCCCAGGAGGACTCTCATCCGAGGGTCATCACTACCGTGTTACGGATCGCCCCCACACTGTTTACCCTCTCGAGCTCGTCCACGTTGTCACATAATTGGTCACGTGTGGTCCGTAACTGTGGTAGCTCGTCCACTTGTTTGATGTACGAACTGCAAGTGGTTTTAGTGGAAATTAATGGAAGTTTTAAGTTCTTGAAATGGATTTGTAATTAACTTTCTATTCGGTAAAAATTTTTGTAAAGCGTTTTCGTCTTAAGCTAATATAGACTCTAGTGTTGATTGACTTCAAAACGCAGTTCAGTTCGATTTTAATGGTATATGTGTTTAAGAAATGCGTATAAAACCTACGATAAACAGCCACAAATCTTTTAATCCCCACTTTAGATAATGACGGGCTCCTGCTACATATTTAAGTGCCAATTATAGCATTTTTCCTTCGTTAAATATGACGCCAGTTATTAATGTCCTTATGATATTGGGAGTGGGCCCAGTGTGTTCCCCGAACAGTCGCTAATGTGCGGCGACCACGCCCCTTCCTGTCGTCTCACCCCCGGACATGATGCGCTTGCGCTGACACTGCGCAGCTGAAGGTTCAGGATAAATATAATCGCTTAGCTTACAGGACTGCATCTATGTAGATGATTCGGTAATTTTGAGAATGCAAATATTCCGTAAGTTGTTTGAGATGTTCAATCGTGTAAAAGGCTTGTGTTGAATCAACAATAATATAGAGTAGTGTATACACAGTCATAGGAATAGTGCACAGTAGCAAATTGAATATGATTTGAATAAGCTAAAATGACATCGTTTAACAGATATAAAACAAAAACTTTATTGGAGGTAATGAAACAGTCCCGTGGCCTTTTAAAAACTATTACAATTAATATAATCATAATGACATTACTATAGGATCAATATCAAGTAAGAGTCCGACACATTCTTCAATATTATTGAAAGTAGTACATATATATCACGTTATAACCGCAGTAAGTCCTCGCCATTCATTTTTATTTGTGATAGGAGAACGCTCGCCGTTTTACAGTGAGTAATCGCTATTGAGTCAATGATTAATGTTATCAATCTCACTTTGTTATCTGATTGTATTTTGATTGTAAAGTTTCGATAAAGTTATGTATTTTGATAGTTATTGTTAGGATTAAGCTCTGTTGTTTCATTTTCTATTAAATTTCGTCTAATATATACTTTTGCCTGCGGCTTTACTCGCATGAAAGTAGGTTTATCCATAAAAACTTAAGACTGCTCAATGTTTTATACTGTTCATTTTGGAAACTTCTTTTTTTTTCTTTGTATATATCATCCCTAAATCCCTATTGCACCCTTGTGCAAAATTATAGCGATCAAGGTCCAAGTGTTTAAGCTGTCATGCTTTTCTCTAAGAAAACGCAGCGTTGCCTCAACAACGAACACCCAAATAGGATACATTGGATTGTCAACCTAATGGACCTATACATTGGATTGTTAATTCAATGTATCCTATTTGAATGTTCGTCGTTGCGAATGCGCTACGTTTTCTTAGGTCGTGTTTATGGAGACGCGGCGCTTTGCGCGGTGCGTTGGGCGTTTCGTCGTACATTGTAGCAGCGAGCCGCGTCATCGCTCGCGCAAACACAAATATATGGCAATGTACAACGGACCGCCCGACGCGCCGTGCAACGCGCCGCATCTCCGTAATCGAACACTTAAAGAATAGCACCACTGGGCGTTGATGAATTACTTTGCCTTTTATAAACATAATTATAGATGCCTCTAATTCTAAGTAGGATAAATCTCGGATCTGTTGGTCCAGTCTTACGTTAGGGGTCCACACCCAGACCCAAGATTTTTTTATTGATATAACCTAGTTCTTGACTGCGATCCCACCTGATGGTAAGAGGTGATGCCACCGAGGCGCACCATTTTATTAAGAGCCTATTTTATTAAGACACCTAAATCCTCATTATGCGGGAAGACCGGAGCAGGCAAATTGTTTTGGTTCTTCTAGTGGTAGTTTATGCTTTACATTATTTTATTTATATTATCACTACTGTTTTCAGTTAAAGAAAACATTATGAGCAGCATGTCCTTGAACTAAAAATTCGAAATCATGAAACATCGTACTAACTCGCACTGGCTTCTTTGTAGCTTACGGCCCATTCCCTCTCATACAGAGGAGGTTTGAGCCCCAGAAGTGAAAACTTTATAAGAACAATTATGCTTGAAATGTTGTCCATTAATTACTTTTGATTCTCCCCATTATATTATCTATCTAACTGTTAAGTTAGGTATTGTTATCCAAAGTGTTATGTCACGAGAGTTGAGGGAGGTCTTACGGTGACACAGTGTTGCCTAGGTTACAGGATAGTGTGTATCTGGTTCAAACAATCGACCACCTTTTGTTCTTAAAATTTAATATTACTATGTAAGCTAACATTTGCTAGCATCTTCGACTGCGTGAAATTAAATCCGTCGTCATCTCAGTCCGTTTAGCTTTTTGAGCATAGAGGACAGCGAAGATATACATAGGTTTCGCCTTTATAATATTCAATAGGACGATAACTGTTATAAGCATACTTGCACGTCCATACTGAGCATTAATCATATTGGTGTGATTACAAGTTGAATCGTATCCGGACCTAGTTTTAGAAGCTCCATCGTCCAATTTTCTTAGGTTACACCTGATTGCTCAATTTAATAGCAAGATACAGCTGCATTGTTTCTGCTGCGTGCAGTTGCACTTAAAACGTCAGTGTTCGTGACTTATGCGTCCCGTTGTCGGGTGTCATCGGGTGTCGTCGGCTCGTCTGGCTACCGGCACAGCTTCGCCCACACGACCTTGGCTGCTTATTCACCACCTCGTACATTAATTTTATTGTTTTATTTACTGAGTAATTAATTCACTTAAAAACCTGTTTTACATTTAAGGTTCGGTAAGGAAGTCTTGTTTGCTGATGTGCAGGGGTTTTAATTTTTGAGTGCTTTTTGAAAGGCAGCTAGGACCATTAGTAGTATTGTACTAATTACCAAATGTAATCAAGCAATGCTAGATTACTTATCTACAAGCACCAGTCAAGTTAAGCTGAGGCAATTTTTTGAGGAGATATTATTTCTTTTTGCTGCGGGTTCCGAATTATTGGCGCGTGTCTTTTAGATGTCTATGTTGTTTACCGTTACATTCTCTAGATTAATAATATTTAAATTTTTAATATTTCCCAAATAGGTTGCGGTATTGTTTGAAAAAGTTACTGCAGCTCTGGAACGAAAAGAGTAACTAAACGAGCAGAAGTGGGTTTTAATCAGTAGAAGAATGACATACCCTCTCGTTCCTTCTTTCCTATGCATCCAATTACATTCACTTAGAAAGAATACACTCATCATTTCGGGCACCGCAATTGCGTATCAATTTGTTTGACGTGTGCATCAAAAAGCTACTAGTTTACCTGTAAAGTATACTAAGTGCTATAGTGTTGTTCTAGGGACCGATGTTGACTTGCGTCCGTGTGTGGTCCTATGGCCGCATGTGCTCCTAAACAAAATGCCATAACTCACCCAATGCTTAACATAAACTTGAATCTTATGCCTATTTGATAAGGTCGAAAATCGGTCTTACTTAGTATTTACTTACCAGATTGCCTCCCGAATGTTTGGCTAAATAAGACAGTGTTGCCTTTGAAAAAAAGAAGGATAATAGCGAAAGTGTTAAGTCGGTCTGGTTTGTTAACTTTTTGTAAACACATAAATTGAATTTACGTTATTTTTAGACACGAATGACGTGTGTAGATATGCAAATTGTTTCAAATTGCAAGAGGATGTGCAAGTTTCACGCCAGACGTTGCGTGGGAGAGCCATTGTATTCTGTAAAATACTGGCGGCCATGCTATTACGCATTCAATGTCGCAAACTTTAATTAGATCATTTAAATCATCGCCTCATGAAAATTAAATGATATCGCTCCAATTATTTTCTTTAGCGCGGTCGAATTCCGTAACATTTACAATTTGCCACTTTTTATACCACGGTGCTGACAAAGATGTTCCGTAAGGCTTCAACTGTATTGAGTCGTCATGTTTATGTATAAAATTAATGAAAATGTAAACAAAGTGAGACAAAGGGCCAATAAAACTCAAATAACTTTTTAATCTATCAAAATTGCGTTCGGCAGCCATTAATAAGCTAATGACAGGCGAGTTTGACAGCCCGTTATCGCGCCATCTAGCGGGAACAGTTTAATATCGAGCACGTTTCTCTACGTCAAAATGTTATGATAGACGGTCACTTATTCTTTTTGATTTAGTGCCCCTCGCGTTGAGAACTGCATTGATTTATCAATTATTTCAGGTATGCGAGCTTGGTATTTTTAAGACACGATCTTACTTTCATGTCATACCGTTTGAATTAAATCATCAATTACTGTGTTCGATGCGTATTTTGGTATTATCTGATTGGTATGATTAATACTTTCAATATATGAAACGGGATTGAAATAAAAGCGATAAAGGTGGCGGTTTTATAAAGCTATTATAAGAATTAATCGGATGCGAATGTAAATGGTTGCGTGGTGCATTGTTTGTAAATGGGGTGCGCCTGCACAGCGGGGTGCGCCGTTTTATAAGGAAGTGACAGGATCTGTGGTCTCGAAATGACATTGTCACCTCATCTTTTTTGTCTTAGTTGTCTTTGGCCTGTTTATTTTTGTAACGAAAAGTTAAAGTGTACCAGCATTGAATAATTAAAGTTAAAAACTTATTATTATTTTAACTAATTGCCAAAATACTGGTTTGAATTAACACGCCTTTCTGGCCAATGATCGAATTCTAGTCATAGATAAAAATCAATCGATTTATTATAATGTCATAAGTTACGTTCGATACAAATATTATAATACAATGATGGTTGACAGATTGTTGGTCTTCGATTACGATTCTTTTGGAACCCGAGATTTTTTGTCGATTTGCTTTTATTTGAATCGACATGGTTTATTTGAACGTTATCGGGAAGGGTTCACGTTATTGATTTTTGAAATGTATGTTTGTTTTGATGGACTGACTCTTTAGGATGTTTTTTATAACAATAATGGATTCGACACTGGTCGTTTTTGTGACCGTTGATATGAAGATATGCTTTACTGGTGGTTGAATTTAGACATAATCGCTGAGTCGAAACCAATAATAATCTCATACTTAAATTTGGTTTTTAGTCTGGTTTTATTAATCTTTTAAAAGTGAAAGTATGATCTGATAAGCTGTATAAATTTAAAAAATCTACTGCATCAGGTTATACATGAAATCAAGACTACAGATGCAGAAAAAGATAACATTTGACGTATTACAAAATGTTATCAGAACATATTTACAAAAAAACTGAAAGGATTGTGTTGAATGAAGCACATCTTCTCGATACAAATATTGGAATCACGTGTTTAAATAAACTTGAAAACGAACCAGAAGGTGAGCCTAGACGTCATATATCTTCTAAGAATGGCGTTACATCATGATAATGATTCATTAGCTCAAAGAATGAAATAAAAATGATTTGCATAAGCCATAAAGATAAACACAGCGTTTTATATTTTATTTGTGTTGATAATGTTCGTTATATTTGTAATTCTAAAATAGTTTTGCAAGAAACTTGTAGAAACACTAGAAAGAAAACCAAGACATAATAATCGGTAAACATTTTTATTGGAAGACTAGAAAATATCGTTGGGAAATTTAACCTTAATTAATCATTAATTTAAATATCATTAATAATGATATTTTAATAGGCTAAGACAAAATATGAGTCTGGTTCCTATGAGACACAATTTAATGCAGCATTTGTAAAAAGAAAACAAGACACTGAAACATTTAGGAACTATATTCATCTGTCATCCCCAAATACGACACAGCATAACTACATTAATGGGTCCAAAAAACAAACCACAATCGGCATCCTTCGTATATCATCGGGATCGATATTAACGATGTCAGTGGGTCGATAAGTGTCACTACACAACTCAGTACCACAGACTACTACACATCGAGCAGAGATTGATCATGCAGCAGGTACACATCAATTCTCTCCTTGATTTATGATACCAATGAATTAGATTGACTTACTGCGAATCGATTTGTTTGTATAAAATTATTACTGTGTCTTATGTGGGATTGTTTTGATTAACTTTTTCCTTAGATTTTTTTATGTTATTTTATCGTGATTGAAATGATGTTTTGCTGTTCTCGAATATTTTATGATCTTTTTAACTAAAATGGTAACTATTAGATTGTTCTGATTTCGATCCAAGGGCTGGTATCTTTGCATAATCCTCATCTCAGTACTTGATACAAAGTAAAGCATCCGTTTCACTAGACAAGTGACCTACCTGCGGTCAGGGCATTAGTTTCCTGAAGTGTTTAGGAGCACCGCAAGCCTTAGGTAATTAAACTTGGTTAGGGCTGGGTTTAACGATACGGTTTACAGCCGTCACGCGTCCATTGTATGGCACATATCTAGTGTTACCAAATGCGCAACTATGTTAATAGACAATGCTGAATGTGATTTCTAAGATTTTGTATTTAGCGGTTCTCAGGCACTTAGAAGCCAGGGCTACGGATTGTTCGAAAGAGTTAAAAAAGGTCCTCTAAGAAAACAGAAGCCTTTATGTGCAGCTAACACTGTCTCACCTGAATGCTTTGCAGATGTAGCAAAAGCTGCAGTACAGCTGCAGTAATGGTAGAAACCGATTCAAGAGTCTCCTCTGCAGATGTCACTTTTGATCATTGCATTTGTTCATTTACTCGTTGTATAGAGTTATCAGGATGATTAACCTTAAAGTATGACTATCTATGGTTATCAGACTTACCGATTTTGGACATCGCACGTCAATCCCATTCCATCTCTTCCAAGTTTTCGTATCTTACTCAAACATTAATGGCATTGTAAACATTGCTCAAGACAGTCAAAAATTCTAAAAGCTCTTAATTACTCATGAGGTGACAGGTCACCTGCCTATAAACGGCATGATTGGATTTCCACAAAGGAAGTGACACAAGTCAGCCATCTTTTATACAAATATTGAGAACATATCCGTTTGGCGCCTCTATTGATCAGTTTCAGTCAATAGGTACTGCGAAGATTAGTACACATCGTTGTATTGGAAATTAGGTTTTAAACGCTTGTAATAGATTAGTTTTTTTGTTTATGTTCAGATGGTTACAGGCATTTGTCGTGCGGCGATTTTCTTAGATGTATTGAGTAATAAAAGGTTTTCCCCACAAGTTTTTCCTGTTTGAGAAATAATATATGACCCATATACACAGTGATTAAGTGACAGGCTTGAACATTGAACAATACAATTATTTGATTGATATTCACATAAAAATACTAGGTATGTTTTTGCTTCATCTTTTCAGAAATTCTTCCTAAATAAGCATAATATTTTTAATGCAAATGATTGATATTATCGATAGTGATATCAATCATCAGTTCTCACGAATCCATCAGACCTTTGTGTGATCCTTCGTACATTTTCCTCGCCGCTGCGCTGGGAAAAGTGACCCAGGGTCACTTTCGCGAATCAATGACTCTTCCCTTTAAAAATAATGAGTCAAGCCAAACAAGCTTAGCGTCACAAAGAACTTTATACACGATGATGGCTGTTTGCCGCTTTGCAGAATAAGTTAATAATGCAAATAAAGGCTGAGCTTCGAAGTTTACCTGGCATGTTCACATTTCACACGGTAACTCCGCGATGCGTCAGCGGATCAACAGATAAATCGATGACAACGGCTTGCATACAGCCGTGTGTTCCAATGAAATCACGCGTTAAGGACCGCTCCAGTTTGTCGGTCCACTTAACGTCCGTCTCGCGTTCGATTCGTCGGCAAACGACATTTCACATTAAGGTTCCTCGAAATGTCACCATCGGCCGGCGCGCCTACACACGCCACGCAATAAAAGCGATCGATTATTACCTATATGTGTGAAAAGCGGAAGGAATAGGGCGCGAGTCCACCGCGGCCGCGTCCGCCGACGCTCGTGAGAACTGTCAATATTTGACCCCGGCTCGTTGCTACGCTTCGAAATTGTCTCAACGATCTCGATATTTTCCAATCACAAATATTATCTTAATAACTGACAGCGCCAGATTCCCGTCACATTAATCCGTCACCGTCGATCGTCCGCGTCGGATCGCGCACCGCGGCTCTCCGTAAACATCGATTCATTATCTCAATCGCAGTGTTAAAGAACTCGTTTTTATTTGCGCTTTCTACGCATAAATAAATATGTATAAAGGTATATTACTGCGGAATCTGGCACGCGTCAATCAAACGGAACGTACACGAAACACAACGATTTGTCACTGCGCCATTTTGAGGCATCCACAATAACGGCCGCCATTTTGGTGACAATAATTAACAGATAGGCATCTTCGTCCGACCGCTTTCTAGTTTTTGTTTTCTAAAAATAATTATCATCACAATAAGCGACGCGATCTCTTTCTACTTACCGCTGTTGCGGTATTTTGAATAAAATTAAGATGCCAAATGATTTCAAATTCAATAGCGTCGGTACGGTTGTAATGAGCATCTATTAGAAACCGGTGGAACAAATGTTCATGTGTCTGACATCCAAGAAACCTCCTGCGTTATCCTCTCGATTCTAAATAAAATGTGTTGTGTTGTGAATCGGTCGGTGCGTTCGCAACGGCTCCATTCAACTCGGTAGCCGTCGGTCGCTAAATAGTCGACGCTGAAAATATTTCAGCGTGGTATTTGAAGCGTTAAACAGCTGTTGAACGAGAGTTTAGCGCCGGTGGCGGCGGGCGGCGTGTGGCTGGCGGGCGCGGAGATCGGCGCGCGCGCTCGCGTCACGCCGTCAATGGCGCGGGTTATTTACCTCTCCTTATCACCTTTTGTTTTGCTCAAATACTTGTCTCGTTTCGTGTGACACTCGTAGCTTCCTGATACGCTACTGCACGCCTGCACTATGTGAAATGAGTCAATATTTTACGACGACGTAGTTTGTACCTACGTGATTTAGGATTGTATGCAAAACACCTTCACACAGAAAGAGTAGCACATAAGTTGATTCTCAATCAGGCAATAAAATTTTTAATTTCGACATAAAAAACTCCAAAGACAAAAAACGCCAAAGAATCCTCGGCATGTTTGCATAAGATATCGAGGATATCGAGCATCGCAGTGAAATAGAAGAAGCCACAGCTATTGGAAGGGCTAACATTAAACGCATCGGAGGCCGATCGGCGATACAGGTCCTTGTGTCCACATTAGCATCTCGAGCCAGGAGTGTGTGCAAACAGCGAGGGTCATCTGATGAAATGTTCAAAGGCTTTTAGTTCCCGAGAATTATTAAATGAAGCCCCAGGATCGTAATGTAAACACTGTGTGTTTGTCGAGCCAAGAACCTGTTGCTTTGTCGACGGTTTGATGCGTGCTTCGGCTTATTGGCGGTTATTTTATGTCTGCTAATGTTAAAGTGAGTGCGGCTGTTAATGTGGCAACATTGTGACACTGAACACATTTCCCTAGACGCAGTATTCTTACATTCTTCGTTGGATTTCAGCTCATTACTGCTTACTTTATAGTTTCAAGTTGAGTTCTTCAAATCATATTTTGTTTTCAAATCGACAAAATCGTGGAAGTCACTGTCCACTATAAGACCATAACACAACACGGAACGTCTTCAGTCTGCTCAGAATGGCTGCATTTACAAGTTATTTGTGTGAAGCATCTTGTACAATCAGCATTCCCTCGTATATTACGCAAACACGAAGGTAGATTTCCCTTCGACGTCAACAATACATTGCTCAAATGAGTGTTGCAACGACCTCTGCGAAACACCAGATATGTGTGGATATCTAGGCAAATATGGATGGGTTATGTCTAGGTAAACATGCAGGTAGCCATCCCGGGCGCTAACACTGCTAATGTGTGGACAAAGCTCGTCGTGACGGATCCTGCTAATAAATATTCCAGGGAGTGTGGATGCGCGAACATTGCCATCACGCCGCGTCGTCGCCGCGCTCCGACGGGAACCTAATGAACTCCTTTGTCCTTTATGCGGTGCTGCAACGCTTCTGAAACAAATGAATAAACTTTCCAAGCATCTACATGATTCAATGAAAATTCTGCAATTCTGTTTTGAAACCACTCTTCAAAGTTTAGCAAATCCGTACAATTTAATTGTATAACCGAATTGGCGTCTTGACCTATTGCTGAATTTGCATTTTTTGAATTATGAATTTTATATACTGCTTGTTAATGAGTATTTCCAAGTCCTCGTGCCTGATTGGTTAATTGTCGTGTGTTCGATCAATTCACACAGTCATCAATGTTTTCTCCTCGCACTGCGACGATATCTCCGCCGACATTAACAACTAAATGTTCAATATTTTATTACCACACGTATTTGTCTTGCATACCGACCAAACATGTTAAGCGCACATGACATCTTTCATTACAAGTTTCTATTTGATTTCGCCTCATAAAATCTACTCGCATAGACACGATTATGATTTCTATCACAAATATTACATTGTATAAAGTATCTGAAAGTTTACGATTTATAACATTCAACAGTGTTTCGACGACATAGAGTTCAATATTAGGTTCTGTGGCTTCTCTTTGATTGATGGCTGAGGTCGCAGCACTTGTGTCAACGACATAAAGTGTATTTTCCTCTAAAGCTTATTTTGTGTTGTTATCTTCATTGATATCGGTAGCTGTAAATCATGCTCTATTTAGAATTGAGCTTAATTTTGAATGGTTTAAGGGAACTTTTGGTAGCGTGATGTTGGCAGTAAAAGGCGCTAATCAACGGTGTGCCCTCCTGCTTATATCTGGGTATTACTTCGGGTTTCTTCTGAGAACGGCATCTAGTCTATTCCCTGTTTATTCAAATAATTATCAAGTGGGTTGTTTAATGGTTCCAATGGATGAATTCTTTCACTTTCCGTTTCATTGTTAGGGTCACGATCACGATTTAAACCGTATCAGTCTGTTTTTGTTTGCATGTTACAAATTGTGTGTAATACTGTGTCAAGTGTTCACCTCGCGAGTTGCTCCGAGTACGTCGGCGACGTTTGATTATTCATTTCCCTTGGCATGATGGGATCGTGTTAACGTGTAGTGAAATTCCGGTCGCTTTTATTGACTCGTCCAATACAACGTACCTTTTCATTTTGTCACTAAATAACTTACAGTTAATATTATATTATAAAATCACGCGAGGGATTCCACAGAGCTGCTAAGTCGCTCCGATTCTGTTTGTTCTGGGGTTAGCGCGGCCTGTGCTAACGCTATCCTACTTATCGGAACGTGCAACTGTTGATTTTTACAGTTCGTCACATGATAATAACATCAACATCTAGTGTGCCGTATGTTTGTTTAGTTCACCGAATCTGCTGAATCTGCAGCTTATAAGGTAGACGAACTTAAAATAAACGCCATAAGTGGCTCATTTTATTGATATAACGTTTAAATAAAATTGCGGTCACCTTAAAAAGTAATAAAAGGTGGAAGGAATCCAGTAGCAGTCTGGACCCATGAGAAAGAAAAGTCGAATGAAATGACAGGGTGTGGATACGGGAGCGCGATTGATGTGATTATAGGGTTCCGTAGGCCGGAGCAAAGCGTTCCACGTGAGATTATACTGCTCTGGAATGGAGATAAAGTGACGCTTAAAAGTAATAAAATTCAAGGCATTTTGACTGAAAATAAATGTGTGTATGTGTTCCTGGTGGGTCGATGACATTTACATTTTTGTAATTTTTTTCGGTTATTAAGCATGTTATTTTATACCTACAGCAGTTTGTTGTTAATAAAATACAATGGGCATGCTCGCCATGAATGAATCACGAATCATGTTTAGCCTTCAGGATACATTTTTTGGCGCGAGCATTTACCCAATTTGGACAAAATGCCAAAGAGTAATACGAAGCACGATAAATCGGACATTAATTGATATAGCACGCGGAACCCTGAAGTGGGCCGGGGAAGGAAGCTTGCGTGTCGTTCGGAGGCGAGCGTTTAACCGAACGAAACATTTCACCGATAATAACTCCACACAATATAATAATGCGAATAATAAATAAAAATGAAAATAAAATAATAATTTTAATGTCGTAATTGTGGGCCGGGGGCTGTGGCGGCGCAAAACGCGCTCATTTCGAACAACGATTTGATTGCCGCTTGCAACACTTGGCTTATATTGATTCCGATGGGACTTTAAGTGCGTTAATACTGGGACTGGTTTCGCATAGTCGGTGCTTGTTTCTCGCAATGGAATGATGCATTATGCGCGGAGACCTGCCATTAATTCCTATGTGCCGAGTACTACCGAGCCAGCGATCGTGGATTTCCGTGAATCCGATTAAATTCACTCAATTGCTGTAATAGTTGTAATGATAGAACGGTAGATGATTGTATTAGCATTGAAACTTGTCTAGTTGCTTTCTTGGAAGATAACTAGGTCCTATTTTCAAATTTTAACACATTTCTTCCTTCTTTTGTACCTAAACAATGTTGCATGTTTCGCGATAATTGTAAAATTGTTTTCAATCAACTTGCCTACTAAGTTGATGTTGAACAATATCAACTAGTTATTACTGTTATTCAAGTAGGTAATTGACTAATAAGGCAGGTTTCAGCAAATGTTGCAAGCCCTAGGCGACTTATTGCGGCCACCACATGTTACTCCGACGATATAGTTATAAACAAAGAATAAGTATAAATAATTGAAACCAATTTAACTCTTCGGGCAATCCAGGGGCGGAAGCTCACGGCAAATTGTGTTTATTAAATGTATGCATCGGAAAGTAAACAATTGTAGATTAAATGCGAATCGAAGGTGAATAATAGTTTGTACTAATTATACAGAATACATTGTTATTGCTTTAATAGTTGTTAACCCTCTATATGCCGATGATCGTCCCTGAACGATGGTCGCAGAAAAAATCGTAATAACACTCTTTCTTGAACCGTTTACGTCAAATATTTGAGCCGTATTTATAGCACCTTATTTTAACAATAACTTGGACATGTAAAGAGTATTCTTAACGTGTCATCTTCGTATTTTTCTACATTTACATGTAGGTTTGACGCCTTACGACATTTATAAGTAATTGCACGTAAACTGGCCAGCCCTGGCACCTGCCACTTGCTTATAATTTAAAAATAAGTCACATAGGTATATGAAAACTAGTCGTAGACTGTAATTATGTTAGCGTTATGTTGGAAAAGTCTATGATTTATCAAGAAACTGTATTAAACTATTTCCTGGTGATAAACTGGTGCAGTTTATACCACTGCTGCAGTTTTGGGTTAACGATTATAATTTAATCATGTTTCAGTGTTAGATTTGTTTGCCTTGTTGATTTAGATTTAGGTTTATTATTATAATTGTTTGATCTGGTTGTACATATAATTGTTATTGTAGGTAACTTCCTTCAATATGCGTTCGCACTGAACTTTAAAGTTATGGGATACAGCATTCTGAAATCTACCAAAAAACTTTTGAATGATAATGTTATAATGGTTGTGAATAGCTTACCTACCTTATTTTTCTGCCTGGACATTTTCACGACTTTCAGGGTTTTCTGAGTAACTCAAATTTACTGCCTGGATAAAATATTAAAGGTCAATATGTTTTAACCAACTTTCTCCTTGTTCCAGTCCGCACGGTCTGAAGGCGAATCTTCCGGGGAGCAATCCTGTGAGAGCTCCGATGAGGGTGTAGGGCGGGACGCACCAGCCCCTCACCCGCACCAGCCCCATCAGTCGCACCCACCCCACCAGCCCCACCAGCCGCTGCAGTCACACCAGGCGCTGCAGCACCAGCCTATGCAGCACCAGCCTACACACACCATGGGCCACCACGCTTCGGTGCAGCATCAGCCGCTGAACAGTCACCAGATGACACATTCGCATCAGAGGAATTCGCCTAGACCTCTTGAGAGAGAATTGAAAGTAAGTACATTATAATGGAAATAAAGTTGTTGGAAGGTCACCTACAAGGTAGATCGATGACCAACTAAGGGTTGCGGGAATCCGATGGATGAGAGACGCATATGTCCAACTGTGGACGTCTTTCGCCTGAAATGATGGTGATGATGATAAATTCGTTATTTTACTAATGAAATGACGTCTTTATCTTCGAAATTGGTGTACATTTGGGTTGTCAGAATGTTCTTTTTATAACACAAATAAAGAACTTTTGCAATTTTCATA
The DNA here is from genome assembly GCA_958295575.1 of Leucania comma. Classification (NCBI taxonomy): domain Eukaryota; kingdom Metazoa; phylum Arthropoda; class Insecta; order Lepidoptera; family Noctuidae; genus Leucania; species Leucania comma. The sequence continues at coordinate 8,824,276 of OY282480.1, read as the reverse complement.
TATATGCAATGTTGGAATCGGAATAAGATTTATTGTTCTCATAGTTAAAATGCCTTTGGGATCTACTTACGCTGGCCGGTATAATGATGATTTCAAAATACTAATGCTAATTGCAACGTGCTCATCTCTAACGATATTGCAGATGTATGATCCGTTCGTTCAATTTGTATTGTCTTACTAATTATTGTGACCAACTCACGATATATCTATACATATGCCACTAGAATTGATTGGATATAATGCCTTAATGTTTTTGGAGATGTTTCGATTACCTGTTTTTGTATTCTCTGCATTCTAGGTGTAACTTGTTGCCTCTCATGACATTAATTCTAAACTTCAACTTTCCTCCACCAGGTGCGCGACGACTTCGAATCTCTCAAGTCCTCTCTCCACCCTCACCTGTCATCGCTGGCGTCTTTAGCTCAGGGAGCCCCTCTATCAACGCCCAGCAGCGTTTTCGCTCTGGCGGGTGCGGGGTCCGCGGGAGGTTTTCCCTATGCGCCCCCAGCATTCTTGGCCCCCGCACCACCGCCGCCAGCACAGCCAGCAGGTTCGGCCTCTTCATCTTCGTCGGAGGGCAGTGCTGCTGGCTGGAGTTTTGAAGAACAGTATAAGCAGGTCCGTCAGGTAAGTTTGTTTTTTGTTTAATTTGTTGATGTTTTGTTCAAAATTAGTTTATTGTACGCGCTTAATAATTTGGACTAAAATGGCCGTCGGTGCTATGGTTACATGCAGCCCTCCGGTGTGCCACATTTCGTTTGAGACCAGAAAATCTGTTACTGAAAAATAATTCAAAACGAATAAAAATAACAAGAGCAAACAAAACAACACATTCAATCCAAGTTGAAAGAAAATGTTTTCCTAGGTACATATAAAATCAATAACCATTTCAATTCCAATAGTCAAAGCAAAGTAACATCGTAATAGCTTCACGTTGCATAATAAACCATAAACGATTTACCTACCATAGAGCAATCAAATAAAATCGCGCCGACCCTCACCCAACCCTACTGAATTATTCACAACACACATTACGTGTCTATGTGTCCAATAAAATGGATTCCTAAATCGCTACATAATGGTTAGTTCAACCCGTTCCTTTGTTACATATTTCATTGGTTTCGCGAAGGGTTGTCAAAACATGTGAGGGGTCATTGCGGCCCCCAGATGAATAATAATCTGCTGTCGCGTTCAGAGGGTTGGGGACAGATTGACAATGTTCTTTATGACTTTATTGCGGTTGTTCGAGGGTTCCGTGGTGATGTTTTTTACCCGACTGCGCCAGAAGGAGGGTTATGTTTTTCGAGAGTATGTATGTATGTATATATGTATGTATGTATGTATGTATGTATGTATAATTGTTTGGCACGCTCTGCAGCCTGAACGGCTTGATGGATTTTAGTTTGAGAGGTGTCGTTAGATTTGTATTTACTGTGAGAGTGACACTGGGTACATCAAAATAAAAAAGACAACAAAATGGCGGATTATTGGCGCCAAGTTCAAATGTTTGGCACGCTCTGCGGCCTGAATGGCTCGATGGAGTTTAGTTTGTGGGGTGTCGTTAGATTCGTAATTACTGTGAAAATAATATCGTAACAAAATAAAACTAAAAATAAAAAACGGTAATTTAAAAAACTAAAAAACCCGACTGCTTTTCTAAATAGAAAAAGCCCTAAACAAGAAAGTCGTTGTACCCGTTTGCAGTTAACTATGTCTATATAATATTATAAATACAAGATAAATTGTTGCAGTCGGGACCCATTCTAGAAACTCAGCCGTCTAGTCAGTAGATTGAAGTAATCTGCAATGTAATTGACTAAGCCTCCATTTCGAGAATGGGTCCCGACTGCAACAATTTATCTTGTATTTATAATATTATATAGACATAGTTAACTGCAAACGGGTACAACGACTTTCTTGTTTAGGGCTTTTTCTATTTAGAAAAGCAGTCGGGTTTTTTAGTTTTTTAAATTACCGTTTTTTTATTATTATCAATTTATAAATGGTTATGAGGTGGGTTTGGTTGTCTTGACGCTTGTGAAGGGACGTCACGAAAAAACATTGTTGTAGGTGTTTCTTTTTTCATTCTCAAGGATTAACTTACTCATTCTTCAGTATCATTAAACTCCGTTTAGTGAAAGTTAACAAGTTCTTTGCAATTTCCTGATACAATAAGTAATGATAAGTATTTTATTTTTTTACGTCACGATCTCCTGAACAAGCTGTTAAGTGTTCTATCAACGGGAAGAAAGGTATAATTGGTTGCGGCTGATCACGTTGCTATTGTTCCCTAATTTGTTGAGGCACGCTTGTGTGCCTTACGTAATATCGAATAAGGACATGCATTCACGGTAAGACGGTGTTTCTGAATCATTCGCGCATCTGAAAGGTTTCCCGATTTCTGTAGTAAATTGATTCTGGTTGTCACTGTTGCCCTGGAACTCAAAGGGCTACTGAATAAACAGAGCCAGACAAGTTATTTGACGATATATTCGAAAGAAAAGAAGACTTTTTAATTCAATATTCTTTGTGCAATAAGTTATAATAATTCTTGACATGTTGTGATCATAGTGTAAGGATTAACATTATACTGGATTAACCAATTCCAGTGGTCCTACTTTAGCCAGTTTGAATTATATCATATTGTTTATAATATGAGATCAATATAGTACTGTTAAACATTAATATCTATGAAAGCTTGTTAAAGTTAAAGATAGATGAAAGCTGATTGATTCATTTTGCATTTTGGATTATAGCTGTTGTTCCTTATGGCATTTAAGTATGTCGCAATAGGCAGGTAAAACATACATATTGGTCACCCCATACAAACACGCAAAATGTTAGGAACACATTCATTACGCGTACAGCTAAGGAGAGGAATTTCCTGCCGGAGTCTCTGTTTATATCCCAATAGCTACATTCGAAGGGTATTTAAGTCAAGAGTAAATAGGTCAAACGCGACCCTCATCGCTATCATTTCAGTCAAAAGACGACTGGCCTCCCCAAGTGTTGCTACAAGGGCCGGTCCTTTGCGTCTCACCAGGTCACCGGTCCACCTTGTAGGATCACTCTAGAACCGACGCTATCAATAATTAAACAAACGGCTGTCTTTCTAACCCAAACAATTAGGACTGCGTTCTATCTATGTTCCTGTAAGGTAGATTATCCTTTCATCTTAGCATCCATGGCCATCCTACAGATATACATATGGCATATTGGAGTCAAATTAACGAGGCATAGTCTCCTTTATCTCAGTATGCTCGCATGCTCCCGCGTTAACGAGGTGCACAAAGACTTCAATTGATACCCACCTTCCAAGGGATCAATTATTAACTTCAGAATATGTGCGATTCAAAGGGTAGGTACTCGTATTATGTAAGCGAGATATTGTTGAAATGTGCCTTTAATTTGTAAAGGCTTTTATTGTGTGCCACATTTTATGTTGGCTACTTTTTATTTGCAAGTATTATATGTGATTCGTTGACGGATTTCGAATATTTCTGTTGGTGGTTATGGTTTTAAAAATTAATAATTTGAAATATATATATATTTTCCCCACATACGTATAAATTTAATATTTTTTATTAGTCTGTAAGCTTTCTTAAAAATAAATAAATAAATAGTTCTGCACATAGGTTCCTTCCTAAAATTCAACAGTTCTTTTGTAATCAAAATTACCATGTTTAACGAGTCTCGCAATTGTTATTATTTCAACGAAGCTTAAACACTCTGTTCCAAGTTGAAAGTAATTTCGGCAACCAGCCAGTTACAGACAATGGCCCGAAAATTGTAATTCGAGGTTTTAGCGTTTCTGGTCCTTCAGGCCACAAGGTGTAGGATATGTTCCTTTGTGTCTAGCCTCAAGTTTAGCACGTTAATTCGGTCTACATATCGTAATTTGCGACACAATGTGCGACTCACAATGAGGACAAAGGAGTTGGAGCACTCACAAAGCAACATAGTCAATGTGTTAATGTATTACCATTCGATGTTCACTGGTGCTGAGGAATTCTGTTTATGGCCTGTTATTGGTATTTATTCGGTTTAATGTATCCTTCCTTTGTGATGGAAGTAGCTTGTGGATAAGTCCGTCTACAATGTTGATAGATTATATCTTGATTATTAAAAGTTTGCGCTTTAATGTATTAAGGTGCTTTGATACAATGTTGTGGAACAAAGCTGATGTTGCCATTCGTTTTGGATATGAAATAAACTTATTGGTCAAGTAATCGTTACTTAGTCATAATCTTTCGCAATGTAAAACGTAGCTCTTAGTGTAATTAAATTTTGTAATATAAAACATGATTTTAAAGAGTGTCCATCGATTTCATGTTTGTGATGTCCACGTTTTTCGCTATAGAGATCAACGCTTTGGAATGTGAAATTATTTGAAAGAAATGCTTTTAGTTGACTTTGAGAATTATCACAATCGCCCTTGAAGTAAAACAGTTGTGTAGGATTTTTTTCGTACAATATATTGCAGTTGATTAAAGCTTTAGCCATAAATAACATCCATCGCAAAAACCGTACAGCTTCTTGAAACTCGTAGATCGCGAACCTACCAATAAAAACAAAGCTGTCTTTATCATCATAAACATTTCAGCTGAAGGACGTCCACTGTTGGACATAGGCCTTCTTCAAGTGTCGCCATAACGACCGGTCCTGTGCGTCTCGCATCCAATGGACTCCTGAGCTGATGACTGAAGCCCACATTCTTATTTATTTAGGGTCACCGCTCATGTCTTCTTTTTTTATACTTCACCATTAGTGCACCATTTATATCTAATCTAATCTATTATAAAAAAAAAATAAAAAAATTCATTTATTTCAGACAATTTCCATATTATGTTAGTGACTGAAACTTAAAACTATGTTAGTATAATATTTGCCATATCATGTCTATACAATCCTTGACTTAATCTTTGACCTTTTTCTATTCTTATATCCATAGCTATTTCACGATTGACTTCACGACTTCTTACTTAAGATAGAGTATGAAACTTTTTCTCTCGGCAACAAATTAAACACCGTACAAGGAAACTTAAAATAGCTTTCGATAGTCGTCACCAATAGCTCAGACCGCAACAAACTTGCGTCGCGATATAATCGCACGGTTGCACGCGCGAGCGATAATCGCACATTTGTCGCGCGACTGCGGCGCGTTTGCGTACATCGGTCTACTTGCGACGCGTCACGGTACCTTTGAGCGATTCCGATGCAAAACGGCAGTTTAGATATTGTTCTTATGTTTATAATGCTCTAGTTAATATGGGTTTAAGTTCGTATTAAACGGTCAGTTACGTTAACTTTGGTTTGGCACGGATTTGTATGAAGCTTTCTCCCGTTCAAAACTTGTGAAACTGTTTCCTGAATTTGCTGTATGTAATGGCATGTAGCACATTAATGTTTTTGGCATTCTACAATTTCATATACGTATCCTGCATTGCATTTGGAATGTGAAAGGAAAAAGACTATGTCCGGAATGTTGTTTTCTAAATAGGTACGAAATACAACGGCAATGTGTAGTTTTTCATTGACTTATCATAAGAAGGCCCTTCTTGAAAACATTCTCAAGTTCTAAGTATCATGTATAATTGATTGATGTCAAACTGTTTACTGGATAGACATGAATAACACGAGCCGTATCACACTATGTTGTTATAATTCTATCACTTTCCTATATTTGATCAATCCACTTTGTAACTCCTCGGCTATTGACACAGAGAGTGATGAATTTGTCGATTGAATGAAATCTGTGGCCACGTTTACTCAAGGGACTTGGTAAATACGCTTCATTCATTCGTACTTCATTCTTTATTCTTCAATTGAAGATAAACTGTGCAGTGATCGTGGACGGATCGCACCTCTACGTGAATGTAATGACAAGTTTCAATCTTTTGCAACTTTAATTACACAGTGGACGTTGTTTGCGTGCGTATTTAGAAAATGATACATTTATGTATTACCTTTATAAATAATGACCCTCTATTAAATGTTATACTGTTGCTTAATCGTAAATACAAAGTTGTATATAAACGGTAGCGTAATAAAGCAAAAAAATACGACGTTTCCCCCCTCGCTCCTCCCACATAATTTCTTCCCTATAGCAAAAATAACTAGGTAGACCGTCCTGCGAGGCTCCGTGTGTATAAACATTTATATTTCTGCTAATAGTATGATTATCGCGCCCTCTTTAGGGCGTTGTCGTTGAATTAACAGTTATTTGTGCAAAAACCGGAAACTGTTCGAATTTCCACCTTGTGGCTTGGTGGTAGGGTTATAAATTAAAAAGTATAGAACTGACGTGAGACTTGAAGTCCATAAACGGCGGCCATGTTGGAAAGCGCACTGTTTTCCGACCCTAAATCATCGGCGCGGATTATTGTTGTTCCTTTTATTAGCGTCTACTGTGTTGCTACTTGTCTGATAGTGTATTCATAGAGTAATTTTAAAGCCTGCAACAATGTGTGGACGTGAATGGGCTATGCTTTTAGATTTACTTTTTGTGTCACAACAACCGAAAATGTTGAGCGTTTGAGGTGTGCCTCGTTTCCGCTACGTCACACCTGTGTTTAGGTAACTTTCCAAGTTATAAGTACACAATGTAAATACGTGTGAGCTTTGTAATCTTGGTCCCATGACATAAATGTACTTGTCTAATTCCGAATATCTTCGTTTGTAAACTAACTGTTTCGGACCCGTCTTGAAAACGAACCATGCAAAGTTTTCTCTAGCTACATTTTTTGCTTGGAAGCGTTAAATAACTTTGGCATAACAGTCTTTTCAAAAGAACTTTACGACGTTTCTACCATTGCTTTTGAGATAAAAACAAACTAAACAAGTAACAAGTGGGCCCTTTAATGAAAGACAGGTAACAACACCTTCACTTGCATATTACTTTTTTATTATTGATGGGTTCGCGCTTGACCTCACCTGATGGTAAGCGATGATGTGGTCGACGACGGAGCACGCTTGCTTAGAAATAATCGATTTACTCTCTTGATTTAAAGATCCCTAGGTTTTTAGCTTTTATTCCAAGTTCCTATAAAAGTCTGCATGTCCAAGATTCAGTATTGTCACGTAGTCGACTGCGCGCACGCCGCGGCGTCGCTCGTCCATTAGTCAAGCGCCCCCTGTGCCGCGCACTTTATGCGCGACTGTGCGACACGTTTGATTTTATACTATTTATCATTGCTATAAATTGCCCACATCGCGAAACACGTTGCTTGGAACTAATTGATGGGGTTATGAACCGATTGTGTGGTTTAAATTGATTATAAAATTTATCAAAAATAAATTGAGATTGTGCTGGATATGTTTGTCATCATCAGATGATAAATGGGCTAAAAAAACCACCGAATTGGTCTCATCAAACGCTAGACGAAATTGTGGACAAAGCGAAGTTGATGAGATAGATTCGACTCCTACCGAAATGATTGGCACGTATAATAATAACAGACAACCGAATTGTGTTAAAACGAGAGATATATAGGCTAGTTTTTCGGCATTATCATCATTTCAGATAAAAGACGTCCACTGCTGGCCATTGGCCTCCCCAAGTGTCACCACAACGACCGGTTCCCTGTGAAAGACCGTCTTTGCTGCACATAGACCTCCCCCCAGTGCCGCCATAACGAATGTTCCTGTGTATCTCGGATCCATCGAACTTCCACGATCTTCATCAGATTAGGTTTTATGCTGATTTGTTAGGTTAGATTAGAAATCACGGGGGATAGTTAATCAGACTAATAATGCTCTAACTATCCGCCGTGTTCACCCACGGATTTGGAGTTATGAATAACCTATATAGCCTTTGTCTAAAATTTTTCGATTCGAACCAGTACTTTCTGATATTAGCGCGTTAATTATTGATTAGTTCGCAATTAACCACTTCTCACCTGATAGACAGAGATGATGTAGTCGACGATGGATTAGGTTTCCCTAGAAGTAGCCTATCCACTCTACTAAAAAGTATAGTACAGACATGCTTTGTCATCATCGTATGGTTAATTCTTGACGGTTTAACCGCTATCGAAGGTTGGTCCTGAGCTCTGCATATCATGAATGCTTCAACACCAGTCATCACCTCGCATTGCTTTACTTTTTGTGACTAGTAATCTACTATCTCTCAACCCTTAAATGATTTATCTAACATTATCGGTGCATGTCCCACTGATTTGCTCCCTGTAGCTTCGTTGGTTAGTAGCCGGTCTATAAGATTGCATATCGCTTAATTTTCTCCAACAGTGAGTAGTTTAAATTTTTAAAAATGTAAACAACATCACCACACCCAAAGGTTCGTAATCTTGGAACGTGGTTGTTTTAAATGCACGTGAACTATTAGATTCGCTGTAAACCTTTTAAAGTGGATGTAAGGTTATGGGTGCGTTCGTTGAAAAAAAGTAACTTAGTTTTTTAAGGGACAACCCAAACGATTAGCCAAGTGAGCCATCGTGCTGGTATTCGAGTGTTGGATATTTATTCCGTCTAGACGGTTTATCTAGTGGATGCTTTCGATACGTTTATCGGGGTGGAACGTTTTATACACTTGAAATTGAAAAGTTAACGACGAATGAGCTTTTAAGTTTTTTTTTTCTGCAGCTTGTAACGCTTAAGCCGCTTTAAAGTCAAAATAATTGTCTATAGATTGTCGGTATCGATGTTACTGCCACTTTTGTTTGTGGTTTTGGTATTTGAACATTTAATGTTATGTGGTATATAATAGAAGTTTTTATTTTCCTTGCAGAATTTTATTTGGCTACACATATTTTTCTGCCAATTAGTTTAATTTTAATGGCGTCTCGAATTTTAATAAGCTTGTTTGGAACAGTACTTTTGGCGTTATCGTAGAACTTTCTCATGACGTCAGACCTACAGCTACATAACATACAAATTAGTCAAACATTAAAAAGCATTCGAGACTTCCGATCCTAATTAAGGTGTGTTCGAACTCGTTATTGTTGTTTTTTCTTCAGATTTAGATGCGGCTATTATCGTTAAATAGTCGATTTGTCGTCGCAATTAGCCTTAAAATGTGTAGTTGTACATAAATCGGTACGATTACGTGTATCGGCCTCATTATCGGGCGAGCAGCCGTCTATCTTGTAAAACTGTGTTGTTTGGACAGCTAACATTTAACGTTTTATTATAGTGACTTGAAATATCAAGAAGTCAGACCTACATGTAAGGAATACGGGATTGTTCGAAAGAGTCACCGTGGCCTAAATCGCAAAATACCTAAAGGAACACAGCGAAGTTTTAGTGAGCAAAAGTCTGACACTCCCTCCTGTTCTACCCAGAATTATCAAATAACTTCTGTCACTCAGAGTGGGGTGAGGTAGTTTCAGATTTTTACTGATTAAAGTCAAACCTTATTTAGTTGCCATTTGTTTCAAACAAACTCTTAAATTCACTCACATCACTCATCCACTTTCTGATCATCGTTTTGTAATCCCTAGCTCCTGGAGGAAGCAAGAACTGAAGCTATCCCTTCAATAAAGAGACCGTAGTGTAGTCCCGTCGTGTTTCGATCGATTGTCAAAATCAAAGTAATTTTTTGTAAGAAAATCTTTGCTGATATTTTAATATCTATTATATTATATCTACTTTTATTAGAATATAATTTTATTTAAATAATTATTACCTAACTATTCACTCGAAGTTTGACTAATGTAAAATATCTGGGACATTAAGCCCGCTGTCCACTTCTGTACATTTGTGTGTGTAAAGTACAAATATACAAAATGTTTATTTCTACAACAACTAGTTTAGATTAGTTTATGATTGGAGCCTCCGGGCCTCCTTTTAAGCATGATGATGGTGTTAAGAGAGACTACAGCTTCATCCATAACTTTGGCTGTATAGACAATTTAAAAATATTTTATTTGAAGTTTAACAAAGTTTTCAGTAATATTTTTCATTAAAACATCGCTAATATATATATTTTTTAGTGTCGAATAAATAAATGTTTATCTGTGACTCGCTTTGTGCGTATAGGTGGGATGTCCACTATGTACCGGTAGCGCAACGCCGTACTTCTGGTAGTCCGATGATGGAACGGGCTAGGCGGAATTAGGCTATGCAATTCCGACGCACACTCCCCGAAATGTAACCGGTAGAAAACCGACAGGCTAGCAACTTGGCGTCGATGCTCAAGACTTTGAAGCCTCGACTCGACGAGTGTTTATTCAAATAGTTATATAATGTCAAGACATCATACAAATGCAATTTTAGTATCAATCCACAAAGTTACCTTCAGCAATGACTTCATCGCAGTTATCAATTGTTATTTTAATTTAGTAATTATCATTTATGCTAACACAGGCCATACGGTAATGTATTCAGTGGACTAAATACAGAATATCGATACATCTAACTAGTGAAGCGATAATTACGAGGACATTATCTAGTGACGCGCTCTAATTGGTCGATATTGAATGTCATTCTGACAATAATGACATTTCGACGAGACGTTGTAACTAATTGTTGACTATTGTTTGTATTGTTTGGTTTATTATTTTTAAGATTAGATTAGTATGGTTTTAGTAGAGTTTTCCTTATGTAAAGCTTTAATACTCAATATTTAAAAATATTTTTTACTACATACTAAAGTTTGCTAAAAAAACGTACATAGTTATATTGATCATTTAAGAGAGGGAAGAAACGAAATGTAAAGTGCAAAACTGTAAAATAAAGTAGTACAGTGAAAGAATTGAGACAGATATTTTATCTATTCTTTGTAGATTCAGTGAAGGTCTAAAATTCTAGTATTATTTTAGCTTGTTTTGTAACAACCAATATAAAAGTAATAATAAAAAATATATTATCTTAACAAATTTCTTCACCTGCACCTAAAACGCAACCAAATTCTAAGATAACTTGATTAGTATAGAGTTACCTTCTATTTGGGCGACATATCAGGCGTATGCGTGGTTCTCGGCGTGATACCGTCGCTGATGCACCCCAGCTGATCGCTATTTCTGGGGACTTGCATGGGGCCCCTATGTTGGCGCAAGTCATGGGAGAGAGACCAAAGTAACGATAGTGCCAATGATGGGATGGGATGAGACTTAATAATTTATTGTTACGTTGTCTTCTTGAAATTAATGTGTGAATTTTACTGTAACTGTTCTGTTAGGCATAAAAATGTTTTCAGATAATCTTGACAAACAGGATGTTATCGCGAATAACTCCATTTCTATTGATTCCTCCGTTGCCAAAGACATTAATTCTAACGTCCTCCTAAAATATTAAAAATTACAATTCACCAATTCCTGGTCTAATGTTAGACTACAACATGGGTCTAGATAAGTGACGTTCAATCAGTGAAAGCAAACGAAGTGTTTAATATTGATAGTCGCTGTCAAAAAGAGGGAACAACCCCTTTTATTTGACGTGTAAAATACAACTCTTCAAAAAAACTTCAAATCTCAACTTAAATTTTAAAATTCTGGCTGGAGAAAGAAGGAGTGTCAGTACCTCTTTCTCCACCCAGAGTTTGAAAAATTTTACTGACTAAAACCTACCTCAGTTTTTTCAGTTCCTTTTTGCGTTTTTAGAGCCACAGTAACTGTTTTAAACAATCCCGTGGCCCGTGATCAAACCCATACATTTCGACAAATCAATCTCCGATTGATTGTCAATTTGTTACCTGATCCCGGTTCAATACCATACCTAATAAATTGTTTTAAATACACAGCGATCAAAAACATGTTCATATACCCTTTACTCTTTTTCCTTATATTTTCATTATTGTGGTTAGTTAGTTTTTATCTCCTTTCTATTTTTTTACAAATCGCTTTCTCTTGTACATTGTACGCGATTGCATCGTCTACCAGTGGGAGTGCTATCAATGCGTGCAGCACGCCGCATGTGGCGTATTAATTTGATATCCTTTTTATTCGCATATGCACCGAACAATAAATATGGTCGTTGATCAAAATAGTATGATTCTATTAATGCCTTTTGGTCCTTCGGTACAGTTCCTATTACATATTTATTTATTGTGTACATCTACCACAGTGTGGTTTCTTTTTCTTTTTCAGTGTGGTTTTTTTTTCTTTTTTTGCGTGTTTCTTTTTTTTTTTTTTTTTTTCTGGTAGAGAATGTCTTGTTGCATTAAGTCTGCATATGTACCACTACTGTACATGAAGTTAAAAAGTAGTTAATTTTTTTCTTTGTGTTAGATATTTTATTTATTTATACCAATATTATATCGATATTTTATTTTACACTAATTATTATAGTAGTACTTAAAATAGTTAAAAAACGGCCATTTACGAGTTTCCACTTATAATAATGTGAATGACTAAAACTAAGACGACAACAGCCACAATAGGACACAGCAACAGCAACAGGGTTAACGCGAGAATGCTCATACCATAAAAAAAAAGATAAATACGAAACATTGTTCAAGTTGAATATTAGAAAGATTTGTGTTTTTGTTTGTAATGTTTAAACTCAAAAACTGCAGGAACGATTTTAAAAATATCTTTCACCAGTAGGATGCCAGAGTCCCAGCAGTGGGAACATTATAATGCTGATTATGGTTACGGTTATGGCAGTAGGTATGCTGTTTCATCACTGAATGTCATAGGTATAATTATATTTTCATGCGGGCAAAACCACTGCCATAAATTAGTCATTTATAAAATCCATTTTGTATAACATAATTATTGTAATGTTTATTATATCAGAGTTATTAAAATAAATGTTCTAGTTAATTTGCAATAACCCTATCATATCACAGAATGGATGATATCATTCGCAACTAGAATCAGGCAAGTTGTTGAAATGCAAACAGCAACAAATCTCTACTATAACACTTTCGATAGTAGTATCCAGAGTACTACAAGATATTTCGGTATCAAACGATTACTATATCGTGAAATTATTGGCTCATTTACTTATAGACGAAATATCGTATCAACGATTTCGATAACTTGTTGATAGACGGAAATAATATTGATGGCAAATGGATGGTAATTGAGCCTGTTCTCAGCTTTGTTTTCGCCATTCTCGTAAGTACATTGTCTAAGAGTATAAACTGATTTATTATTTGATATGATGCGTCGACTGACGCCTCACACTCGCGATTCAAAACTGTTAGAAATATGTTTTTATTGTGTGTTAATTCTTCATTTCTAGTTACCTACGTCCGTAAGCGATTCTTTGTGATTTAAGAATGTTTATTTGCGCTATGTATTTTTGGTACTGTGTACGTTTAGAGTATTTTTTGTATATTTGTAGTTTTTGTTTAACGGATCAGTATGCAATGTTTTATTCGTATTCCAAGAATGAATGGCTGCGTGAATGATTTGTTCCTCTTGACTCTGAAGGCTGGTGCTTGTGCCACATTGATATGTTTCGGCTAGATCTCTGTTAGAACTATTGATCTATGATGTTTAGATCATTACGTTTTCTTCCTATATTACTAACACTTCGACATGTTAAATCTTGACTAAAATTGGTGGTGTCTGAAAAAAGGCGTTATGCTGCTTGTAGCTTGTAGAAGATCATAGGTATAGCACGTTTACCATTTATCAATTTTAAATCAGCGATCTAATTTTGATATGCAATGTTGAAATAGTGTGGATGGCCATCAGCCATTGGTGTGGACGCGTGGGCCATATGTATCGAGTCATGGCGCATTAGCGTGTCGGGTGACCGTCACTCTGCAACCGTGCAACAAGCTATTAATATCTGAACTGGGATTCTGTTATCATTGCCTGAGCAATCGCTCGATGAATTTGATGAAATTTTTTGGATGGAAATCATTAGCAATGCTCAATATATGAGTTGGGAATAGATTTTGAGATATGTATAACGTTCTTTACATGCACTGTCTTCTCTATTTAAGTCTACTGCTTTTCCAGTCTGTTTCAGCTTTGGCTTAACTTTTATAAGAATATAATGATGACAGTCCGTAAGCCATTTGGTATTTAAATTTTATTTATTTCTTAAACACTTTACATATTTGAAACCTCCTTCTTATTGACTTCCCTCATATTTATAGAATGTAATTATTTACTAAGGAACTTTCTTTTGCAGCCTATCATCGTTATAGTTCGAAAATTAGTTATTTTAATGTCATCATTTTTAGTTTTCTGAACCATTAATACAAGCCTCTTCTTCATCTTGCCTATTGCCACAATTATGTTGAGGCAAGCTCAGGAAATAGCTCATTCTTACATCTCCTTTTTTGACCTTTCATACCAAACCCCATCTACCCTGAATCACGTAAGTACATCAAATCACTGATCATCTACCCCTCTTGGCCACGCGTCTTATATTCTCGTGTTACTAGAGTGGCTCGCGCTACGAGGGTTGCGAGGGTGCGCCTGAAATAGGCGCACACGCAGCATCTGCCGGTATTAATAGCCCCCCAAAGTGAATGTAGTATCAAGGACGCGGCCGTTTATATCGCGTGATTACTAACTTAGGAGGGATTTGTTGTTTGGATAAATGAGAGCGAAGGAATGGGCGCGTCCATTCCACATAGATTTGTTTTAAATTATTTTTCAAAACTGGAATGTTTGTTGCTACAGATTAAGTACAAGCAGAAGAATGGGCTTTTTCTGTGATTTATCTATTAGGAAAACTAATTCAAGTATTCAACTCATAGCCTATATACATATATAGCATATAGCTGCTATATAGCTATAGCTATACAATGCGCGTAATAATTTTGATATCTGTATTGTATTATTTTTTCTACATATATTATTTTTGCGACTGTTACTAATTCTTTAGCAGGTTCTTCAGTCATATCTTTCAAATCAATAGCGTGCGTTTGAATGTTTACATAATAATACACAATATTTCTAATCTCATTTATATCTTGTACAATGATTTAACAAGACATACATACAGACTTCCTTTAAAAAGCTGATTAATGCCTCCGCTTCTTTGTTCCTAAACCACGGACGCAGATTTATTATTTATATTACAACTTCCTTTACGTGAAACCCCTAAATCGATACGAACATTTGGTTGGCAGTTTTTGCTCCAGACATTCCTATAAAATGTTTATCACCGATGCATCGTACACATGTGGCGGCAGCCCTCTTGACTAGAGATTATTCTAAAATTTCCAGATTGCCACCCCGGGCAAAAAATAAATAAATCCATACTCATGGACAAAAAGTGTCCCGAAAACTCGAGTAGATGATTACAATCCCCTTGAAATACAGATTTACAGTTATCGCTGTCACGAACCCTGAGAAATCTGCTGTCATTTTTATGAGTGTTTTTAATATCTGTTCTATAATTCTTTCAGTGTGTGGAAATAATTTTATGGAAATGGAGTATATTACTTCTAATTGAACTTCTACTGTTCTGTCAAATTTTTACTTTCATATTCTCTCGATTGATTTTTTTTCTGACATATTATCTCTGTCTTCAAAAACCTACGCTTTTTAATTCCAGAATAATTGATGAGTGTGCGTGATTTAATTACTATCTTTCTTAGTAGGCGTGTCTATTTTTTTACGTCAGTGTTATTTGCATGTGTTGGTGCGATGCCGATGCCGGGGGTGGCGCGGGCGCAGTCGACCCGCGGGTTATCATTTCCTGTTCTTATTTTAAATTTTACATATTTTTTGCTTACGGCGGGAAGCTGAAGTGCTGTTATTACTTTGTAGCTGCTGAATGTTTTTGACGATCAAAAAAGGAATATTAAGTTTTCTGTCCTCTTTTAATTCGCTGTAGCTACCTCGCAATTTCTCAGCTTTCCTACATGGATTGTCGGCACAGTCGATTCGGACGATAAAACTGCATACAACAATAATTTTACTGTTTATACACGTAATTGTTTATTAGGGCGAGCCCGGCTGCCGGTGCCTTTTGTCGGTCGCTACGTCAATATGATTTTATTACGCCCGATTCGCTGCGGCCGCGCCTATGTGTAAGCACCTTTAAGATTTGCGATCGAATGCAACACTTCACCTAACCTGTTGAAAGTTATTTCTTAATTCATTGTTTCTGTTCAGTAGGATAAAATGTATATCTGGTCATCTGGTGCCTACAGAAGCCACACTGAACCCTATGAATATTGTAGCTTACTAGGCACTTCAAGTGGCAAAAACCTTTTTTTAGAGGTGTCTTATACCAGAGCTACGCGAAGCATTAAGGGAAATTGAAGGAATACGTACTGTGAGTTTTAGTCATGGCGGGAGAAGTTACTTGATGACTCTGGATGGAGTAAGATAGATTTTCTGACGTTTACTGACTAAAACTCCGCTGCTATCCTTTGCATTCTAGGACTGCGATGACTGTTTCCGATATCATATTGATGGTTTCACACATAAGAAAAAGGTGTCTTAAAAAAAAGCCAAGTAATCGACGTTAAGCAGACAAAATCAACAAAATCTTCAGCTACAAGGTAAACAAGACATTTTCTAATTGACTGAAACTAAAGCTAATACGAACACAATTAAAGAAAAAGTACCAACTGAAAATTCCAACAAAAATCTTAGTAGCCCAATTAGAAGAAACCAAGCTCCACAATCAAATCACGTACAAACAACTAACAAGGCGAATGATCTACCAAAGGACCCACGAATGGACATGTCAAAACATTGGTCCTTTGATCAGAGTCCAATTAAACGTGTTCTAGGAAATCACTTAATGAGTAGCACGTAAACAGCTGGAGCTTGTAGCACTTACTGCGGTGCACTTACGTCTGCAGACTAAGTAGAAGAGCAGGTGCTTGGTGTCACTGGTCCTTTGGTTGGGGCTTTGTGGACAGGATTAAAGTTGATACTGAGTATTGTTTGTTACGTATGGAACTACTAAAGATATCTCGTGTAAAGGGCTGGTTGTTTGCTCTGAAAATAGTAAAAAAAATCATTTCTGTTTTATTTTATGCTTTTTTTTAAATACATTAACTGTTTGTTCCAGATTATAGTTTGAAAGAGAGAAAAATATTTTATTTGGCTCTCATAGATAAACACAGTGTAAAAAAAATGTAGAAACTTAAGTTTAAAAAAGAAAGAAAACTAACATATTTGTGTGTCTTACGGTTGCGTAGGTCCAGTTCAGCAAAGATGGCAGACAACGTGGTACCTAGTTGTCTGACGTTGGTTTTCAACTGAGCTTTATTGAGATTGTACGGATGAAAATTAGTCTATATAATATTTAGTTAATAATATTAGGTGTAAGTAAATAAGAATAATTAATGTATGATTAAAACAAAAAATAGGTGTGTTTTTAGTAGATAAATACCTTCCGTACGTTAAAAAAAATACAGAAGATAAATCTGGATTGGTTTGTTGCTAAGCTGACGTCAGTTTTCAAATATTAAGAGTTATTTTAATTAAAAGTTAAGGCATTATGGACCATACTAAAACTACCTCCACCTATTAAAATAAAAGCACAATAAAGCGTCTAATCAATCGCTTGAGCACGCTTCAAGCGCTGGCCGGTAGCGAGCACGTCATCCTCACCAGAGGAGTGCGCTTGATTTGTTTAGACAGCGGCGATCACAAAGCGGCGGCGATCAGCCTGTAACGTTTCCTCTTTACGACCTCCCCAACTGTGGAACACTTTGTATAGTTATCCATTGTTTTATCAATTTCAATAATTTATCACTTGTGTCGAGAACGGAACGCGTCCGTCGCCACGTCGGTACAACGTGTGATTCTTGATATTCTTAGAAGTAAACATGCAACTGTTACGATTGCTGATGGGCTTTTTATTACATTTTGGTTGCTGTAATCGGCTCGCTGTTGTGCAAGGGGTTCTTGTCAAATATTTATAGTGTGTGCCGAAGTATATGATGCTGTTGTTTACGAACATGCTATTTACTGGACGTTATGGCTTCAACGCGAGCTGATGTGTGTAGTGTCGCAGTTTCTTACGTAAAAGCTTGTCAATTCCTAACAGTATCTTATAAGAAATTAAACTTGACATCTTATTTGGAATCGAGTTGTAACATAATAATAATTTATTTTCATCAGTAGATAACAATGATCTTAAGTTTTTCATCCTTATAAGCATAAAAATAATTTCTGATTGAAAATTAATAATTGTGACAAATGGTGAAAGAACCATACTGACTCTAAAAATTTTTGCCAAGTTGATTCTTACTTGCCAATTTGCAAAACCAATAAGTCCAAACAGACAGAAGCTTAACACGAAGTCAATCTAATTAAAAACCAAACATTTGTGATAGCATGCACAATAGCAGCGACGGGCGCGCCACCTAGGGCGCGGAGCTGTAAACGAGGCGTCATTAACGGCCCGTTTATAGGCGCTTTAAACACTACTTTAATTAAGTAAGTCGCTTATGTTACATCGCGAGTTATAGCTGATGTAACGCCTGCAAAACCATAGAATTTCTTTATGTATTGTCACGATTGAACATAGAAAGGGAAATTTTGAGAGACAGGAATAAACTTTGCTTAGATTATAGAGAAAGAGAGAGTTATACATCTATGCAATATTAAATTATAGTAATATACTATATTATAGTAATTGGTAATGGAAATTTTGCTTGTTCAAATGAGCAATATTCTTTATCAGGCAGGTACAATTTACTAGATGCTTCTAGTAGTTGTTTACAATTCGTAAGTAGGGCTAGTAATGCGTTGTCTGACCGTTATCTGTTGAAAACCATTTAACCCTCTTCTTAGAAGACTTTTACAACTTATGTGGGAAGATAAGCCGTTGATTGATACGTTTAGTTTCATCACGTGAAAACAAAACGAATAGAATTGCCATGGAAATGGAGATTCATAAAATCATGCTTATGAAACTCAACGAGATAGTGACAATAAAAGCCGAAAATGAAAAATGTTTTATGACTCATATCCATCTTAAATATTGGTATTCAAAACGGTCTCATGCGAAAATAAAACTCTTTCATCAATACTAATTTTTATAGCTTGCAAAAGTTGTAAAACATACTATTTATTTTCTTTTTCTAAAGCACCTTTAATCTCAGCTGATTTTAAATTTGCGGCTAAACCTTGAGCTTACACTTTCAGTAAATATTGACGATGAAATTATTGAATTAATATGTGTTATACTCAGAATCAAGTGGCAGTTGCTTTGGCTGGTGGGTTTATATTCTTAGTATGTTTATCTTAAAAATGCACCATGGGATTCCCAATCTCCATTGACATCTTTACTTACAACAATGACACGTTTTCTCTTTTATATGCGAAAATGTTTGTTTGTTTTATAGCTCTTGTAGTCGAGGAAAACAAATTTGTGATATTATTTTGTTTTCCATTAGTATCTTAGTCTTTAATTTCTTCTGTATTTTTCTAATGATGTCCTCCTTTCACTCAACCAATTGAATTCCAAGTATTTACGATAATTACATTGTTTACCATCATCATCGTCCAACATCATTGTTTACTTATATTATTCGTCGTTTCATTTTGCACCGATTATTCTCTCCTCTGTAATGACTCTTGATCACGATACGGTTTACTCGAACTCGCCCAAAAATTGAGCTATCATGAGTGTAATTACGTTCACCATGAGGGGAGATCGAGGCAATCGGGAACTATTGACTATCACGTGTTAATTTAAAATCGCGCGACGATAAATCTTCGCCCCGTGCGAAACGACGAGTGTTGGCAAAAGGCAATTAGGGATGATACTTGGAATATCTGAGGGTAGCTTAAATATCTATTGTATTTGTTTGGCTATTATTCAAACCAATTTCATCCCACGCTGCATTGTAAGAAGGATTGTTTTGTGATAGTATAGTTCCATCATAAAATTTTAAATTACAGTCAGATAAAAGTTTCTAAATATTACGTTGTAAAAATATTCGAACTAAAAAACCTTTTTTTAACAATAGCGTTATCTTCAAACTATAATTACACGTTCCGGATTGGTGTACCGATAATGAAATTACTTGTCGATGGCATAATGTAGTCGCTTAACCCGCACTTACTCAATACAATAATATCAGTTATAAGAATGTTAATTACATGAGTATTTTAGGAGCAGATAATCCTTAAATGCTTTAAAAATTGTTCGAAATACATCTGATGTACGGTCAAGAGCAATAAAATACATTTATACATAGTTACTTCATATTTCCTAAAATACCAACTTCTGCCTTTAAAAAAAATGTTCTAAATTAAATGTACGTATAGATATAGGTAAATATTATTGTTCGTGACTGTACACATTTTAAAAATTCTTGATGTTATATAATTATCCTGAGTATTCCTCGAGTGCTAAAGTTAGCCCAGACACACTCGGGTCAATAGGCTTATGTCAGAGGTCGATTATGAACGGATTCGCATTAATTTGGTCGAGTAGGCTTGATCCCAAAGCCACAAAGGTTAAACTGAGAAAAATGCCATAGTTGTGATCTGGGTGAAACAGAGCTAGTTTAAAAGACTAGAGCCCATTATTCACATAGATACTTAAGCCAAAACTAAAGAAAACGTGACTCACAAGCAATTCACACAAAAATGTTTAAATACTGTGTATTTAAAAGTCGAACATTTGTTTCTGATTATGTTAAAATTTTTCGTATCCATTTCATTGTACTTGCTTTGTACTAAATCTTTCATCTTGCATCTCACCCACATGGTGAATAAAAGTATCGTCCGTTTGGCCCATTGTTTCACGGTTTCACAGAATATTTCGTAGAATTGTGCCCAATAATACTCCGTATCTATTGACTTCCTTTCCGATAATAAAGATTCTTCGACGTTCTATTGTTTGTACTACAAAAATAATATTTTAATCGTTATTTAAACGTTTTTTGCCAGAATTACCCAGTCGACCCATTCTATTGTGATTTTTATTGCAGTTACTCGTGGATTTATTATTATGCTTGGGGTAGTGAGGTAGGCTTAGTGATAATAAATCGTATCTTAGGCATTCACTTTGCTAACAAAGGAGGAGGCCGTACGCGAGAGGCAACGTCCCTCACGGCCCAGCCGCCGCGGGGGTTCCGATTCCGATCCTGATTTCCAGCCAACGTAGGCGCGGGCTTGCAGACGGCGAGCTATGGGTAGCTCGCTATCTGACCGTCCGGTAACCATCCGGACCAAGCCCAGGTCGTCAACGGCGCGCACTGTTCCCGCGCGCCTCAAAGAGTTGTCAGCAAACCGTAGAGACCCAGCCTGCTAACTGGCAGGGTCGAAGCCTACTGGGGCCAAGGGTTTGTTTCCGAAAGGAAAGCCCGGCCCTGGTATCTAAGGCCACGAAGGAACGGGGTGGGATTTTAGTCAGTAAGAGTCTGACACTATCTCCCGCTCCGCCTAAGGGCGGGAGATGTCATTGGATGATTTTACCCACTACAAAAAAAAAAAAAAACAAAAAAAAGGCATTCACTTGTAAATATTTATTATGTTTAAAATGGTTTCAATACATTTATAATAATAATAATAAGCCTTTATTTCTCACTAATTGCATGCATACATTTAAAACATTCAATAAATAAATAAACAAAATGAGTAATTTATAGGATTATTTGATCAGATTTTTTATGAAAGTTTTAACAAAATAATTAAAACATTAAAATTAAATTCATTTATCATAATAAGTTTCATTAGAATTCATTTATGAAGATATATTATATGTTTGGTTTGAATTTTTGAACATGTCAACATAATAATTAAAATATTGAATTTAAATTATCATAATTATTGTAATATTAGAATTCATTTAATAGTATTATTTTATCATATTAATTATTATTTAAATATTGTGTCACTGAGTGAGGTACCCATTTTTGGGCATAGGCCTCCTCCAACCTCTTCCAATTATCTCTATCGTAGGCTTCGCGGGTCCAAGCTGGTCCTGCTAACTGAGCGATGTCATCGGCCCACCTGCGATGCGGTCGCCCGCGTGGTCTGGTCGTGTCTCGTGGGTACCAGTGCAGGATCCTCTTGCTCCATCTATTGTCGGTTATTCTTGCCACATGTCCGGCCCATCTCCATTTCAGTCGATACACAAGTTCAACGGCGTCCACGACTTTTGTTATTTTCCTGATATCAGTATTTTTACGTCTTTCCTTTCTTTTAATATTCAGCATGCTTCTTTCAGTAGCTCTCTGAAAAACGTTGATTTTTTGTGCGATAGATTTTGTTAAAGTCCAGGTTTGGCATCCATAGAGTAGAGTTGGGAGAACAATTGAATCCATTGCTTTTCTCTTCAATTGTATGGGAAGTTTAGACTTGAAAATATCTTTCAGAGATAGATCTTATTATTATGCTTGGGGTAGTGAGGTAGGCTTAGTGATAATGAATCGTATCTTAGGCATTCACTTGTAAATATTTATTATGTTTAAAATGGTTTCAATACATTTAGGTACTTTTAAATTAAAGTTAGACTTTAGATTTTACGAGAACTTATTATAGGGAAGATCAAAGAGAATACTGCACTAAAGAATCGGATTATGATAGTAAGGAATGATTCAAGTATGAATGTGATTTGACTGTAACAGTTCAGGAAGGCCAAAAAAATGATGCCTGGATATGTGAATGATGATAATATCAGAAAAGAGGTAACTACTGAAGTAGCAACTAAAAGAACATTAGGAGCTTCACTTACCCCACAGAAACAGAATTAAAATTAAAAAGGTATTCCTTAAAAACTGGAACATAAATCAAGCTAGTTAATAAAAGGTTAGCTATCAAATCTTTAAATTTAAAACCACGTGCTAAGGAAACGGAAAAAAATAAAGACTGCACAAGTTAGTCGAATCAAGCCAAACCAACTCAAGGAAAAGTCAACTACCGTTAGTTCAAAGGGTGCGCTTTTCGATCCCATAAGGGATGCTATGACGTCACTGGGATTTTTTCGGCGTCTATCGAGAGGATTCCCGAAATAACGGCACCGGTACCCGGCGGCCGGGAATTTCATAGGAATTGTTGGATGAGTGGTCATTTACACTAAACTTTAATTTTATTTGTTGTAGATATAGTTATACAATATAGAATATGTGTATTTCAATAACACAGTTTAAATATTTGTTGATATCGGTGAAGACTTGGAGGAAGTTAAGATAGATAAGGTTGTTAACGTTTTCCTTATAATGGAAATTGATTCATCTAGACTTATAGAAAAGAATTCACATACTTAAGCATAACGACGGAGAAGTGTCAATAACTACTAAAATGCCAGGGGTAAAGAACGAATAATATCTTAATTTTGAATTATCAAGAATTGTTATAATGAATAGTTAACCCGTTGAATGCCTCAATGGACCTGTCACAACATGACTAACCCTGCCAAATCCACCCGTATCAATTCAAGTGCCCGTATGACCAGATTCGCCCACTTTACCCCATTTATAAAGATATCAATAACAAGATATACTCGCCCCATGCAATTCTGTGACATTTCAATAGTAGGAATTAAATTGATTATTTGTGAAACGTCGAAATAATATTGTGGCGAAATTATTATGGCACCCCTCATCGCTTGTACAATTACACAATTTCTGAGGGTCTATTCAATTCGCACATGGGGTTTTTGGGATAATTTGACAGGTCTTCGCTAAAACTATGCTACTTAAAACTTTTTTATTGTAATTTGCTATGGTCTCCGTTAAAATGTTCTCTACGCTATATCCATTACCAGCAAAATATTTAAGAGGTCTACTGTTAAAATGTGATGCATGAATATTGGTTCATTCCGTCTCATATCTTCGTTTACGCTTTTAATGCGTGTTCGTGTGTCGTTGACTGTGGTGTTTATTGGTTTTCAATAGGTATAACCGATGGTAAATTACGATTCTGTTAACCTAAATGTTGTTTGAAAACATAAATACATATCTAAGAATCTCTTTGTACTTTTATGTGTTGTTTTGCTCACAATTCACGCATTAATTTAAAACAGTATCTTTCAATCATCAATGTTAAATTATAAAACAAGACAAATTCTCAGAATAGCCTTGCTCATTGTATCCACGCGTTTGCTATTTATAATTACAACTTAAAAAAAATCGTTCAAGAAAAGCTTATTTCTAATATTAGTGTACATAAAACTGGTATTTTATTCATTTAGAATAAGGTTCATAATGGTTTGTATGAGTTGATGTTGTTTCAGTTTAGTGAGCAGGTAGGAATTTTAAATTTCGGAACGATCTCGTCTGGCGACAACCCCTGCGCCGCCAATGTCGATGGGGTGGAGCGGAGCCGTCTCGAGCTCTCGCTGTCCCGCTCACGCCTCGCCGCTCCGTTTATCTCTGTCTCGCCTATTATTGTCATATCAAGATTCGAACATTGCATTTTGTTTCCAATTTTCAATTTAGTTTATATCGGATGTTGGCAAGAGCAAGACGTCTGGCTTGCCGCCATACTTCATTGTGCACGTGTTTATGTCGCGCGCTCGACTTATAACATATTTGAATTATTCGTTCGCGGTAAATAACTGAGTTCCTATTGTTGTTTAGTGTGAGTTATTGGACATTGATAGCAGTACTATTAAATGGAATTCATGGATTTCTTCAATACATTCATGGAGGATCGGCACCACCATCAGAACTCGCACGGCGAGCCTCCGAAGATGCCGAATTTTTTCGAAGTTGATAAGAAAAAGGTTGGTATTATTATCATTATGAATAGTTTTATTAATATCAATTAAATCGTTCAATACTTATGCAAACTTTTTTCGTCTACCGCTTAACAACTTCTTAGTTGAAATTACATAGTTTAAAAAACCGGTAGACGAGCAGTGACACTGACAGTTGACAGTTCAATGTTTTTTCGAAGTTTAAATATTACAATAAACTGTAATTACCAAATAAACCATCTTAAAATTAATAATAATTAGTAATAATTAATAAAAGAAATGATTGGATATATAATATTAATTGTAGAAAATACTGTTGATATTTTTAGAGCTATCAAGAAGCATCCTATAGTTATCTGTTGACTTCCTCTTATTATCATCATTCCACTAATTTTATATCATTTAGATACCCTTGTGTGCATAACATGGCGGACTGGCGAGTTTAATTTATTTTATTCTAATGATTTTATTGTTGAACGAGTAATCGAGAGCGCTAACGATCTTTAATGATTATAAAAGTTAATTAGGTATTTTAATGAAAAGTTGTTTGTTTCATTTATTATTATTTATGAATAAGCTAATTCTTAATTAGTTTGTTTTATAATAATGCTATAGGTACCTTTACAAAGTTATTATGAAGATTCACAAACTAAGTCACAAGAAAATCAACGGGTTTGACGCATTTGGTGCACATCTCAATATAAAAGAAGTAGTAGGTAATTTACTTAAAAGTACATTCAACAAAATAATTTTTAAGAAAATTACCCATGCATACCCAAAGATTCTTTCATTTTTAGACCATTTTTACAAATCTCCACTCATCTTAAATAGTGCTCCTTTTGCGAAATGCACCAGTTGCAAAGTGTACCATATGAGAAGTGCAACGGTTGCTAAGTTTACAATTTGAGCATGGTGTACAGGTTGAGATGTGCACCAAAAGCGTCAAACCCAAATCAACTATGTTGCACGAAAATGGTAATAATAATATTGCAGTTTTAAATTAGCACATAAAATTATATGAATTCCAGTTTTAATATTTCAAATATCGAACGGAGAATGAGTTAACGAACGGGTTTCAATGGCTGACTTAAACAATATAAAATAAATTAGTAATAAAATAGAGGAATGAAGCGTAAAAGATTTATATGAATATTAAATCGCTTAATAAAAACTGGCGATCTGTTTAAAGGGACCTTTTTATGTGCAAGTTAATTATAGTTTTAATATAAAACGATGCCGAATTAATAACGAGAAGCGGACGGATTAAAAAAATGGATTCGGTATAAATTTCGGTTATTTATGGGGCATTTAATAGGCGTTTAATATCGTGTCATTATGAATTAAACTTTTGGTATAGGTACATACATACTTCAGGCTTTTTGTGTTTGACAAACATACGCAATGTATAACAAAGTTTTTGCTGGGTGGTCTCCATTCTAAGAATAGGCGATCCTGGTTCCGCCCAAGGGGTAATGGGGTTACATCATGGCAAAACGATTAACCCCCGTTTCTGAATTAAGAATATGAAGTTAAGACATTGAAAAGGTCTATTTTAATGCTTAAGTTTGACAAGTTGTTATCGCCTATATTTCTAAATTTAGATACTGTCTTCCCTTTTTGGAATTTACGATTAATTATAGTAGGAAGTTCATTTGTTACAAATAATTAAATCAAGATACCTTATTCTTTTTGTTTTCCGTAAATAGTAAAGTGATCATAGATGCTTTTGATGTTTAACGTTACGCATAGGTATCAATTCTGTGTTCGTTGATACGAAGGTATTTTGGTTGTACGTAAATTCTAGGGTAAATTTTGTGGGTCATATTTAAGGCAATGGTCTTCGTTTTTTTTTTAATCTATTAGGTAACATAGGATCAAAATTATAAAATTTTGAGTCTCCGTGAGATTAGAATATATTATAGAACAATCCGAAGTTAACTATTGGTAACTACCCGATGATTAACTTCGGATTGTTGTTGTCAACAGCAACTGCTGTTGTTGATGAGTTGATCCTCCCTCTTCAACGCAGATTGGCGGGACTTTACACCAGCATACCTACCGTACCTCTAAAACTAGGGAAAGTTGCTTGCGGTGACACTTTTTTTTTCGTTAAGTTTAACATTTGGGTATCTTTTTTTTTCTATCTGTATCAAGTACTAGTTATTGTCGGTGGTTTTGGCCGCGTTCTAGTTTAAAATTCAAAGCGGTCATGCTCACTGGTTAAAAGCATTCTATGTTCTATTCCAGGACGTAGTCGACCTATGTGCCAAGTTTCATCCTAATCTGTTTAGCCTAGATTGAGCGTGTAACAAATATACACACATACAATCTTTCACCTTTGTAGGTAGTAATTATTTTTAGTAA
The DNA here is from genome assembly GCA_958295575.1 of Leucania comma. Taxonomy (NCBI): domain Eukaryota; kingdom Metazoa; phylum Arthropoda; class Insecta; order Lepidoptera; family Noctuidae; genus Leucania; species Leucania comma. Next base: position 8,797,417 of record OY282480.1, on the reverse strand, counting down.
ACTTTTTGTCATATAGTTGGCATTACTTGTAAACTTAACAGAAAGTAGTTTTGAAATGCAGTACCGCTACCATGAGTTTTAAGCAATAGTATTCGTCCCTACTCGATATCGACGCCGTAAATATTTTGTATGGCAAATTTTGGTTCTGCAAGTGACCGCTAGAGGCGCCGTAGAGGTACAGGTCATGTCTTATCTAGTTGACAAAGTTTTACAAATTGTGTTGTCAGGGGTGGTCAAACGTGCACCCGTTTATTTTTATGACGCATCTCCGTTTTATCACCGGATAATGCGTGAAACGGATCATTTTATAACGACAACATATCTTAATGATCGGATTAGAACCCTTCTTTATCCCCACTGATTTATATCTACATATCACTTAAATTTTATTGGTCTAAGTTTTAAATTTAAACGTTACTTTCTGAGTAATGGTGTCATGAAACAAGATTATCTTTAGATTCTGGAGTGTGTTACTCAAATAGTACATGTTCAGTCATAAGTGCAGGTTCAAATAGGTTCGTAGTAACAAAAGTATTGCAAATACGCCTGGAGCCGGGTGTCATTTGTGTTTATACGAATAGCAGAACGATTGTTGGGCTTGGTAAGAAATTAGCATGTCGTTGCTCAGCGCGGTGTGGTCATCCCCTCCCCCTTCACCCCGTCGTGTGTACAACTATGTTGGTGCATGTTGGTGTGGCGCGAGGGTGTGTTGGTGACGCACACAGCGGCCCGAGAGCGTTGACCGCACGTTTGTTACACCTGCAAATAAACTGGAGTCCATTCGCGGGACCAATAAATGCATGTTTCCATGTAGTGTGTATTCATTAAGCACCTTATACGGTGAAAATCTTGGCTTTGTGAGCACGTTAACATGCGATCTTTATGTCTATGTGTTAATGTTGTACATACAAACACCGTATAGAATTTAACACGTTTTATTATTTAGGTACAGCGGTTTTGAATAATTTGTTTAAATAGAAATCATTGTAAATTATCGCCGGGACTTGTTTTTGTCACCGTTTGTTTTTATATGGAACGTTAAGTACTTAACGCCTAATCAATTTGATGATTTGTGACAAAGCAACATTATAACCTCTGTTGTTATCAAACAGGAAATTGGTCGGTTATATTCAATGCGGGCTGTTTGCCTTCATTTTTGCATCGGCGAAAGCTCTCATAGTTTAGAATAATATTATCATTGATGTTAATCATATTAATAGCTTATTATTTGTTCAATTTTTACTAATTACTCTATTACTATTGAATTAACCAGTAAACGAGTCTTTTAATAATGAAATACTCAATATTTTGTTATTACAATTTACTGATCATAGAAAGAGGTTTATTATCGAAACTGTTCTAATTTAAAAAATATGAGATGAACTGAAAATGTTTATTCGCCAGATATGACCTCAATATAAATAAAAAATAGTAAAAATGATAACTCTAAATCAATTTTTAATTTAATCTGAAACTCTTAAGTACCACCATAAATTCAGTGCGGTGCAGCCCGGGCCTTACACAACGTACGAGTATGTATATCTGAATGGATGCGCCCGCGCATGTGTGCGTGGCTCGCTAATGCCTCCGACACGCACTGACCGACGACGGCGACGCTAACGTTTAGCGTGTTTCCCTGTGCGAGGTGAAAACACACCGGAAAATGTCGGAAAATATATTGTACAGAACGTTGAGAAGTTAGAATAAATAAGATCTTGGCTTCAAGATATTTGCATTGAATTTTGAACGACAGTTTCTCATATTAGTAACACTACATAGAGGAGTTTCTTGTGGATATAACTTAAATAGTAATTTTGCAGTTAATAGATTTCAGCATTTAATTTCTTTGTTATTATAATAAAATTAATATCTAGTATTTCTCGAATTTCACAGAACGTCATCTAGTCCTAAACTAAGTAGAGCTTTTGCTATGAGCACTATACAAAATATAAACATATTTATATATTATTTCTATATACATACGTATATATATAATAGATAAATACACCTACACATAGAACAAATGATCGTGCTTATCACACTAACCATTTTTCTTGGGTGGAAATAGAACCTCCGACGTCAGGGCCACTAACCACACGCACGAAATTAAAACAAGGAATTATTTAATTTAATAGGATTGATTTATTGTGAAATCTAATAATAAATAATAATAATCGAATCTAAATATAATCGTCAAAAACTTGGTATCAAAAAACCAGATACGAACAAAAAAATATATCAAAATATGAAATCTTACTTTTTGAATTAATGTAACATAAAAACTATTGTTATGTAACAGCGCGAAAATTGTCTAAAGATAAATATAGACGAAGGAAACTGCTCAAACGGCCAAGAAAATCTCTCATCGCCGGCAGGTACGGAATTCTGTCATAACAAACTGTTTTTTTTTTTTGTTTAAATACTGTGATATCTGTATCACTAATTGTTTTTATGAAATTAGTAACGGAGCAGAATAGCACGAGTATTTTAAATAAAGTACTATGTAAACTTGTATACATACATCTGTCAAAAATATTTTTCAGAATACGCATTAATGTTTTGGGAACATATTCAAAATGCGTACGGTACGGCTAAGGAGTGGAATTCTGTCTGAGTTTCCAGCTATAACCCTATCTAAATCTTTAGTAACATAATGTCCACTATATCAAATTGTCCACTGTATCAGAATGTCCACTGTATCAAAAAGTTCGCAGCGGTCTTTAAGTCAAGATTGAATAAGTTACTTCTAGACATGCGCGCTCCATCGTTGTCCACATCATCGCTTTTGATGGTTCACGTGAGATCAAGATAGTAGTGATAATAAAACTAAAAACTCTTTTTCTTTTTTTTTTTCTTCAAGATGACTTCCCGTTAACATAAATGCAGAGGACTTTTTTGTTCGGAGTTTTAGTTAGGAGTTTATGCTATCAAGACGAAGGGTATATTACAATATAGTTAGTTATTTTTTTTGTTGATATTATTTATGAATTTTGTCTACTGTAATATGCATGTATTTATACGCCTAAACATTACTTGTAAATTACCAACTTTGTCTACAAGTAATAAAACGTACGAGAATCTGTTCAGTAATTTTTGAGTTAATAGCGAACAGACAGATAGGCAGAGTAAATTTTGTTATTTAATTCGTAAAAGTTGTAGTTATGTTAAGATTTTTCTATCACCACGTAAGCTAGAAAACCTATTAAATGCTGAAATGGAATAAAATAAAATGTTTTATTCCACTTCAGCATTTAATAGGTTTTCTATTGCAGGGTAGAAATGTCCAACACTGGGTGTAAATCGTCAATTTATCGGTCAAACTGATCTGAAAGAGTTCCTGCTCGTTTTCTATTTCAAGTCGTTTTCACGGATTCTTTCAATTTATTTTTGTAATAAATCCTATTACTAAGATGCAAGATGGTTGAATACAAACTTTCTTAGTTTTTAATTGATTGGTTTAAGATATTTTCATTAATAGGCTCTTAATAAACTAGTGCGCCTTACCATCAATGATTGCGTCATAGCTTATTATCAGGTGCGATCGCAATCAAGCACTGGTTTATATTAATAAAGAAAAAATATATAATAAGTATTTCATTTGAAGTTTCAGATACGATTTTGACCATTTTGATTTATTGATTATATTCAACTTGCGTGTTATATTTAATGTGTAAAGTTAGCTTTACACATTTATAAACTTAACACATTTTTTTTTATATTTTCTATCTTATAAAAGTAGGCTATTAAAGATAGAAGTATAAGAAAACATCTATTATATTAATATCTCTAATTCTCTTCTCACTATGACATCAATACTAGTTTACACTCGACCGGTCCGGTTCTAACCGGCTAAAACCGACGAGAACCGACTTAATCCCCAATGGATAATTGCGGACAGCAATACGAGGCTTTGCAAGCGGGTGGATTAATTTTCCCCGCCCTAGTTCGTGCCGCCCGCCCTAGTGTTAGTGTCACGTTATTATTTCAGATTGATTATTTTTATGAATTGGTTTTGTTTTCTTATTGTATAGAAAATGTTTTGGTAGTAAATGAAAGGGTTATAATATTATTTGATGTTAGTAAGAAAATGAGTATTAAATATCAAAGGGTTTCTTTCTGATTGTCCAAAATTGGTTAAGATCACCCTACTTTTTTTTTATTGTTCGCGAGATTCGCGCTTTACCAATATCTCACCTGATGGAAAGCCACGATGTGGTCAGCGATGGAGCGCGCTTACCTAGAAGTAACCTATTCATTCTTGACTTAAAGATTTCCGGGTTGTAGCCATCAGGAAACACAGACTTCGGCAGGGAATTCCAATCCTTAGCTGTAAGCACAATGAAAGTGTGTTTCTTTTTAATAAAATTTCTTTATCCTCATATACATCAGCGTTTTCTGCTCTTTCATTATGTAAGGGAAGAAGCCTACCTAATTTAAAACCCCAAAAATGATCGTCCATAAATTCTTTTCCACAAAATGATCTAATTTGGCACAGTTGGGAAAGTAATTCACACCCTCTGCACGACCGGACGAGCAGACGAGCACGAACATATTTATTTACAATCGGTAGCTCCCCTATCATACGGCAGATATGCGGAACCCCAAAATGTTCATCTAATTGGAGATCAAAGAGAGGGCGTGTAATCGTGTACACTTTGTGTATACTTTATAGTTGAGCGTACGTGGATGTAGAGAATTCGGAAGCGGCTCACAGCTTTACAGACTGTTCGGATTAAGTCCTTAGTTTTTATTTCAATTTGTTAACTCTGTTATTTTTTGAAAAGTAATACGAACAACTATACACATATTACTTTACATTTTACTAATTTTAATTCGTGCTAACAAATTCTATATTTCATAAGGCTGATGCTATTAGCTTTTGAATCACCTACGTCGCATATATCCGACAAACACTCGTTTATAGCGGATCAGGGTTGCTTATACACGACCAAATACTCCATCTCGTCAGCTCTTCTTTCACCTATGGAGATTGGTATGGAGTAGCCAGTCGCAAACACACGACCATGGCGATCAGGACATCAAAACACTCGTCGAAACAATCCTACGTAAGCAGTTAAAGGGCTAATAAGACGTTACGTTAATTTAATTTGATATGATTTTTGCAACCATAAATTAAGATTTGTGAATTTTTTTGTGTTATTTTTAAATTTATTATACTATCGATTTTGCTTCTGTATCCAAATTAAAGTTGACAATGCCAGAGACAAAAGTAACTTAATTATTTATTGTCTCCCTGGCTCCTCTTCGTTTGTCGTTTCTAGTGGTCTCATAGTCTTTGTCCACATGCGTTGATGACCACGCGCGCGTATTGTTTTCGTCAATTACGCGATTACTTGCCCGGAATAATTCCACCAGAGGGCGCTATCCCACTGCCTGGACATAAGCCGCTCACTATTATGTAGTTTTATGTATATCTATTATGTACTCCTCCGTGTGTAATTAATTGTTCAAAGAACCCGAATTTATGGCTGAGCCGTGGAACTGGAAGATTTCATTGGGTAATTGATCACCTATTATAACTAGTTTGGCTCAGATTTAAGAAAGAATTTGTTATTGTTTTTAAATCTTTGTTTGATAAACATATCGATAGCTGAACCAATTAAACCCTCTACAGTCGAATCAATGAAATCTTCACTAACAGAAATGAGATATAATAAACACCAAGTCAAGGAGGCTCCAGATCCACGACAGCATCTCCCACGCAGTTGTCGCAGTGTCGAGACACACGGTCAGCTGTGTGTATTACACCGACGACGCCGATGATGCCACGGGCCGTTTCGCCCGGAAAGCGATGGATGCGCCTTCTAAAATGGTCGTCGAATATAACCTTAAGACGGCCATGCAGCATCGAGACACCGCAGTCGTAAAAGCTCTAATGGAGTTAGTGAAGACTCTGGGCGGCAGATAAACCCGGTACCCAAACTCTACCCACCAACCCTAAATCCAACCTGAATTATAGTGTAATCAAGTATTTAGGTACAAGATAAGTGTGATTACAAGTGTATTTCACTATAAGTATAGTGAAGATGAATTGTTAAGCAATCATATCAATATTTTTTAATATTGATATGATTGGTTAACAATTAAATATAATGCTAATATAATAATATAATGTTATAAATTAAATTGTTGGATTATTCCAATAATTATACTTAGATAATATACATACAATTTATACATAGCAATAAGTGAAAAAAAGAAAAAAGAAAAAAATAGTATGTTAAATGAAAAAAAAAAGGATAAAAAAAAAGAAAAAACAATTAAAAAAAAAAAAAAAAAAAAAAAAAAAAAAAAAAAATGAATGAGTCTGAGGTGGACTCGCGTAGTATTAAGCTTAGTTTTAAGTAAGTTGTCAAGATGAGGGCACGACAGAGATGCCAATTCAAAAAAGCTATAAACAAATAATAATGTAAAAAATGGCGCAGACCATCATGTCTGCGGTAAAATATGTACAAAAAAAAAAAAAAAAAAAAAAAAACAGAAATGAGAACGCACCGTCCCATCTATCACCACTCTCACGGATTGGTGTTTCGAAACCATTAATAATTCATATCAACATCAAACAAGTATAAATTAATCTAATTGTAGGTGAAAATGATAATTATACAAGTGTGTGCAACGTAACCTATCAATCCGGCAAAGTACAGCTCTCCAATGAGAGGTAATTTATGTGTAAACAAATGGGATGGGAATCACTTAGCGCTTTCGTACTTGCTATCAAAGCAACACCGATCGTAGACGACCCATTCATGAGAGAACCAAGAGTTAGAAACTACGTTATGTGTAAGTTTTCCAAGAATTCACACTATTCGAAATAGAATTTGTCTTTGAAATGAGTCATGTTAGAAAATATTAATTTATTTTCATTGAGGCATTACAATTCGTTTAACACCAGGTATTTGTCTGTGTCGAGATTATTTTAAGATTTTAATAAATCAGAATTTTAGGTACACATCAAAGTGTTGCAACGAAGAGGAAGATGTGTTTGATGATAACGGCAAAATTATTCTAGTAGAAATCAGAATTCAATCAAACACCCTTAATTAACTTTTACGTCAGTATAAACAGATATAAATATGGAAAACAGTTTTTTCACCAGCTTTCATGGTTTTAAGTACGAGTACCTACTGCGATATTACAGAAATACTAAACACAAAGAAACCAATAAATACGCGGGTTTCCGGACGGCGTGCAATGGGTAGCACGCTGTCTGATCGTCCGGTAACCGATCGGACCGAGCCCAAGTCGTCGACGGCGCGTACTGTTCCCGCGCGGCTCAAGGAGCTGTCAGCGAACCGTAGAGGCCCAGCCTGCTAGCTGCAGGCAGGCAGAGTCGAAGCATGCTGGGGTAAAGGGCCGTTTTCTGAGAGGAAGGCTCAGCCCCGGTATGATAGGCAACGAAGGAACGGGGTAGGTTTTTAGTCAGTAAGATTCTGACACTATTTCCCACTTCGCCCAAGGGCGGGATCTGTCATTGGATGATTTTACCTACCATAAAAAATTCGAAAAAAGAATAACGTACCTTATATATAAAATTTATTTGAACTTATAATTCCAAGTCAATCCAAAGATTCACTTCAAAGCAACCAGTTTTAAAAAACGGTAATTTCATATGTACCTATTATAACCGTTACAATTGGTTCCATCCTCCATCACTGGTCCTCCATTAGTTGAAGTTGCTACTCTCTGATTTCGACACTAGACACAGCTATCAATTGAGGCATTGTTTTTGCGGCCAACGCCCTCTCGGCTACTTTGCTGTGTTTTACATATAATTCGTACATTAATTCAAGTCATAGGCGGAAGCGTTTCCAAAACATTAGGTTTTATTTGCTTATTTTTGGGCTTGGATATCAACCAGTGAATATGATATCTGTATTTGGCTTGTATGTTAAATATTCTGTAACTTCATTCGCAAGAAGTTACGTTTCAACGTTACATTTTACAGTTCTGTCAATATTTTGAATTTAATTTTAAAGACACTACAATGACTTTTCACACTTTCCTTGAACAACCTTAATAATTACTAATTATACACCAGTTTCAACTTATGCAACAGCTAACACATCCTCACCTGCAAAATTAAGTGCTTCTTTCTCAACAATGGCGGCTACCGTATCGCTGTCACTTACACCATGTTCCACTCCCCCAGCGTTTGTTTACCTCATTACAGCTCCGGTTAAAACTGTGCTACACACAATACAGAGGCGACACCTGCTGGTTCTTCGACAACTCTCTCTCTTTCATTATTCTATTGATTTCAGCTTTTAACTGACTCACTGCTAGAGATCGGTTACGGAGTATACGAGTATCTCCTTCTGTTTGAGTTGCGGTTTTGTAATTGATTTTATTTGGTTGATTTCAAAATATATCCAGAAAGCCAATGAAGATCAATTTTCACTTATTATAAGATTTTGACCGAAGCTTTTTCATTATCGTCATCGTTAATCAAGCAGCCTTAGCTTTCTTTCAATACGCTTCTTTAAGATTTATCCAAATGTCTAGTGGCTAGTTGATATTTCGCGTGACCCAAAGTCATATTACATCGGTTAAGGAATAAGCATTGTTATGCGACGTAGCAATGCTGCCAAGCTAGGCACATTTCCAGTCGACAGCGATGTCATGGAATTTTTGACTTTTTTTTAATATATCGTTAAAACTTTTTGTTTCATGTGTACTTTATATTTCTAAAAGCTTATAGAGAACCATATCAGTGTCATTTAATTTGGTTAGTTCTTTTCCGTCGTCATAGCTGTGATTCGATTTCTGTAATGAGTACTTATTTTGATTCAGTGTATCATAATCTCCTGATCTTCTAACACAGTCGTCATAAAGGATAAAGTGTATGATAAATTTAGTAATTGTTTATATATTATTACAATTACTAGCATTAATATAATCGTGAGCTTCGTGATCCATCGTATATTTTGTAGTTACATTGCCTTCATGAAATATTACAGTTGCATACGTTCAAATTATTTGCGATCATGATCTCTATCTAAATAGTTTTGTGTGGGAAGCCGATTAGATCTCACATGTGTCTCACGATCTTCTTAATGATGTATATTAATTATTGAGTTAATCTTAGCTGCAATTGACTTGTTATCATTGTAGGAAGTTAGTGGTGCTTCCTTTTCTGATTTATCTGTGTTGGAATCATTTGAGAAATCTGCCTCTTACGTATTCAGTGTTTTGCCGGTTGCTAGTTTTACAAGAATTGGTTCTTTAATCACGTTTTCTGTTTCTTTATTCGAGTAGTATGTGGTATTAAAAGGATTAATTAACTTTAATTTTACCTATTAAATTATTTTTCATTTAAGATTTACCTTTAAAATAACTAATTACTGTAAAAATACCTCAGATTTATGTTCCTTCGCGAGTGTCTCCTCACACTACATCTACATAGATACAATTTGCTATCTCAGGTACATTCAGTGCGTGACTAAAACAATCTACAACAACTTAGCATTTGACACTTATCAATACATTTTAATTTATTACAAACGGAAAACTGCGACGTCGCTTATAATTATAGCATTCAAGCGATATGCTAGCGATCAGTTAGTACTTAGTACTTACAATATGGGTCGCATTATCGTCATAATGTACGCAAATACACGAGCAGACATTACCGTTTTAGTGGTCTTGCTGATTGCAATGAAACATTGTCATTGTTACTGTCGACGCAATGGAAAATCAATTTCCTTAGTAGATAGTACGTAGTTTATGTTTGAACTTTTGAACTGGCTACGCAATTGCTGTTAATGTTATGATATTTTGATACAATGTTTTGATATAAGCGGCAATTAATATATCACAATAATAGTAAAAATCAACTAAAACGTTGTATATTACAGTGTATAAGATTTATTCAATGTTTCAAATGAAATATCGTTACTAGTCTACTAATTTGATGCAGCTTTAGAAACATAAAAGAACAATAAAATAAAAAGAAAGTAGCAATAAATTGTAGAATATTAACGCCGTAATGTCCGTAATGAATCACGCTATAAATCGCAGACGTAAACGCAACAGCAATCTATTTGTTATTAAACAAAACACGAACAAACGTAGAAACTAGTCTAACACCGACCATATTGTATGCAAAGCGAAATTTATACAGTAATTTCTCCTGTAAACCATCAAAAGCAATAAGTATAAATCTTTTACATTACCATAAACGCTGTTCCTATTATGTTTAGATACCCACCACGAGTTTATTTATAAACGCATCCTTCTTATATATTACACCTTTAAATTATTGCAAGCAATTTGAAATTGTCTCGCGGCGCGGGCTCATGCTTGCGGACTAAGCCAGGTTCGCTTGCAGTCTAAAATACTATTTGATGTAAGCGCCCATGTGTCGACAAGTGCTAGACTGCTAGTGTAAATTGTATTGAAATTCATGAGAAGACTATATGAATCAGTGGTTTCTAAAACGGAACTGATATGGATAGATGTAACCTGTATTGTGATTTGAAGAAAGTTGTAAGCATTGTCTGGTACAAACTTGTTTGTTTGACATACCAGTACCTGACTTTCGATGTAGATAAGATAACTTTTACTTGATTGAGAAGTAGTGTAGATAACGTGTAATATACTAGGCTTTAGAATTTATTTTTTTGCAGTTCGTTGCGAGGTTACTTATCGTTTCCTTTCTGCTGTGTTAACAGCTACAGTAATAAACAAAAATGGACTACCAGACAATAATATAGCATCTACACTTCCTCCAGTTTTATCATTCTAATTTCATGTTATGTCACTGTAATGGAGGCCTTAGGAGATATTAAATGTGTTCAAATAAAATAATACCTTGGCACACAATAGTCTATCGAGTGGACTCGCCTACGTGTCCAAATTGAACGTTTCCAATATAAAGGCAATCCACGTATACCTTGTAACATTTGCTAGTGATTCAGAGCTGAACAGTGATTTATACATTCGATCCATCAGCGCAGTGATTTGTTTGGATCTTTTACGCAATTTTAATGTGTTGGTTTTAGAACTTGACAATTGTAGTTTGGAAGCTTTAGGTAAAATGAGCTAAATGCGCAACAAGAAGCGACAGAAGAATTAGTCTATAAAACAACAAAAACCTCAAATATACACGGAAGTGAAGATATGGCACATTAATCTAACATTATTGATCGATAAGTATCAATAAACCAACCCAATAATCTAGATTCGAGTAAAAATGTCGTCAAGCTTGATTGATTATTTTTATCAATTTCGTCGATTTTACAGCACAATAATAACTTGGAAGATTGATTTTAAAATCACCTTGAGTTAAAGGCCATATCGATAAAATATGTATGGGGCCGATGGTCGACGACATCGAAGTATCGAGCAAGCGACAGTGATTGGCGCTTATTGTATTATTGTTGTACATAAGCTAGTCGATCGTAAATGCTCTGTTGCAACGACTAATAATGTGTGCAATCTATTCGACTACTTTGTGATTCTAATCGATGTTTGTATCGATATCGATAAAGACTGTGCGTTCTTTCATTGGTTCTCCATTTGCTGAAGTTATATAACAGACTATGGTTCTAAAAGTGGTATCTACTTTTTAACTTTGTTCAGTTTCGATGATTTAATTATTCTTTCAAAGAGTTAAAACTTATCTTAAACAAGATACTTTTTGTTCTTAATCATATTTCTTCGAGTCCTTTTGATTTCAATCCATGAGTTGAGAAATTGCATCGCTGTATTTCGGTCGCTCATTGACGCGCCTTAAGACAACGAAGTATCGATAGATTGTTTGCTGCTTAGCGACACATTGATGCCAGTCTCTAGTTTGCTATTTATGAACTTCATTGTAATCATAATTTTATTGTTTCAAAACTATAAAATTACACGATTTATATTATTTATAACTTTGTCCCATTTTATTAATAAATTGCAACATTATGATGAATGTCAATACAGTCAATAGTCAGTTTCAATAAATTGTTTAACCAGGAAATATGCGATGTGCGTTCATAAGAATAATACAAAACCGATTCAATTTTTGAGTGTGAACTTTGACGCAGAGTTTTATTACATAATAGGTTACAAAATATGGGAAAATAATTCTTTTTTAAAGCTTAACGGCTAGCACGGTACAATGATCATGTTTTCAAAATATTTATTTATTTATTCAAGCGGAAGGGGAGAGTCGTTAATTGGCGCATCACAATAGAGATTACGGAGATTAGCCAGCCAGTTTTGTGATTCAAATATGGCGGCGGTGGGCGACAGTATCCCGGCCCTGTTATGATAATATTCCCGTCATTTCATACAATAATTTGCTCGGGAATTGTTCGGGTGGACATTGTAATACCCTTATAACACTGTCGACGTCTGTTTTGCGATAATTGGAATGCATAATGTAGTGTCTTGCCCTATGACAGTTACGACTTACGGTGAAGTTCGGGGTCAATTTCGAGATGTTTCTTTATTTTGTATTGTTAAGAATAGTTTTTCGGTCTTGTACAGATTAATCCTCCGGTCTATTTGAATTTTATTTCTTGTTTCATTTTGGTCGTTGAAAACCGGTTCAAGTTGCGATAAAACCAAGAGAGACATAATCAATTAGGCATTCTGTATCTAAAACTGTAAATGTATTTACGTATCGTTAGCCACGTGGTACCCAGGTGTTGTTACATTAGTCGTGTCGGTGTCAATAGACGATCACGAGCGTTTGCGAGCGAGGGCTTGACTCTTAATAGCGGCAACAGGCGATCGCCTCGCGCATCAATCTTCTCGATCGTCACTGTCGACTCGGACTCGCCCCCCGCGATTAATCACCAGCCAGAACGTTTTCGATTAGCGCCGGATAGCACACACGGAATAAAAAAGCACGTTCCATTTACGAACGATCAACGTACACCATTTGTTTAAGCGTTTGGTCGCGGTCAAATGTGTCCCGCACTCGAAGGGTTAACGAATACGTAATAGGTTTTGTTTTTTGCAAGTACAATATATCTTTAATGAGTATACAAAGGTGTTAGACGGAAACAGGAAGTGTCAAATGGCGTTTCGTTGTCTCTCCACGGCCCAGTTCTTCGTAGCACTAAGTGCGTCGATGTAATTGCCCGGGCAATGCAAATAGCTCGGTGTTTGATCGCGTGTACGACGGCGCCGACATGTATGGAGCTATGGGACACTTTTGCCCGCTCTTCAATGTAAACCGGACGAGTTGCGTATGATTGTTTAACGGGATTCCCTTTGTTTGAGTGTGATGTCAGGATCATGCTTTCGCGTCGGCATGTGGCGTTATTACGTTGATAATGGATTTGTCAATAGGTATCACAGATTTGATCAGATTTTCCATAGGTGTAACTCGACTCGCGTATGTCAACTATTATAGTCATTAGTACTGAGGTATAATAAATTAACTGAATTAGTAAATAATTTACGTATGCAGAATCTCCCTTAAAGTATTTTTTACAAAGCATGGGTAAGATGACAGCAGGACGAAAATATGCATCTTGAAGATGAGAGAAAAGGATAGGTAGGTACGTTGTATGAATCCGACAGCTGTCACCAGCACCATCCTATAATAATTGTAGTTTAACTTAGCCAACAAGATTACTATCCTTTTTACTTCATAGATAATAAAACAAAAGACTGCAAATTAATAGATGACACAAGAAAAGACAAATCATTTTCACTAATAAAGAATCACAAACGCAAGAAAACAAAAGAACTTCCGAACTACTCAAGCACAGTCACCAGCAATTTAAAACAAAAGCAATAGGTATTAATTAAAATAATACCTACCTCGTAGCTCCTCCTGACCAATCAAGCGCGTCCGTTTTATCTGCGGCAATTAGTGATACGACCGTGTTATCAGTATTCAAATTGCCAAGTGCATTTAAATGGCGGATATCGAGATAATTATGTGGAAGACACGCCTTCTGCTGCTTTGAGTAGTTCCAGGAGTCTTATCTGGACCCCTGGGTTACTGTGTGATCAACTTTAAAAGCATGATTGCGAATGCAAAGGGAAATACCACTTTTCTTTCTTATGTAACCTTTTATTGAATTTATATTTTTCGTTAGTTCTTGCTGTTAGTTTTCTGGTCTTTTTCTTTTTTAGTTACTTGCTATCTATTTCTCTATTTGCTATATCATTTTCCGTATCTAGTATTGTAACTCTCGTAGTTTTTCAATCAGGATTTGATGATCCACATATTCATAAAGGCTTCAAGCCTATGTTATTCTTCTTCCTTTATTTACAACTTATCTAATCATTCGACCTATTCAAGTGTTGCTGCTTAATTATGCACGCTATTATTTTGTCCCTGCATTCTGTACTCTGATGGTTTTAAAATCTTCAATTGTTTTAAGATCTTCTTTGTTTATGAACATAATAAATTCCTGATATCCATAAACAGGACTTAATAGCCTAATTTAATAGTCAGCTGAACATGCATATTGTATATCTAAGGTATGAGAATTGAATAAGGTGTAATGCAGTTCCTATGTTTTCTGTTTATGCGGGTGCACGTGGCCGCTTCGCTCCGGTGAGCATCGCTTCCTATTTGGAATATTAATATATTCATTATTACAACTTGTTTTATGTTAAAATGGCAGTTTTTCTAAGTTGTTTTAGGTGTACCCGCAAGTGCTGGAATAATCTAAATATGAGTTAATCGATTATTTAGTTTTGCAGCTTGTGAGAATTCGATATTAACGCGAATATGCTCCAAAGTTATTGATTATTAAGCTATTTCATTGTATATTTCATATCATTGATTTAATTTCTCACTGTCTAAGTTCTATATCCATCTTCATTTAAGTAATATTCTTTTTCTTTATTTCCAGTTATACGAGATCAGCGATGATCCACAAAGGAAGGAATTCCTGGATGACCTGTTCTCCTTCATGCAAAAGCGAGGTAAGTCCAATTCCCACATCATTCATCCCTAAGGTTGCGGTTTCAGGCCTGAGGAGAGCGAGATTACCCAGAGAAAGTGTTCGACAAACGAAATAAATGCGAGAATACCTTTTTAATTTATTGAAAAAAAAAATCAGTAAGAATATGACTATGCTTGCGACTTCTACAGGAGGTATAAACCATAATTTCAGAAAAAGTTAAAGTTAACGCTGAAATAGTCAATTTAACTAAGTTATGCTTCAATTTCCAATAATTTCTGAATAATTAAAGATTCTGACTTGGCTTCAAACAAAAATGTCTATAAAATTTGAACGCGACTGTGGCACTCGCTACATCTCTATCTGTAACCTCAGCCTCAACTTATTTTGATTAATCCTTTGTAACGATTGATATTCATTGTAATTTATCACTACTCCAAATGCTCCATTCACGATCATCGATCCAAGTGATACAAAACAATCCAGCATAGTAAGATATCTCTTCTCTAACAATTAATTATGAAACTGGGGTCAACCTATTATGGTCTATAGATACAAATCAGATACAGGGTAATATCAGTCATTGGTTGTATAAACGGTTTTATATTGTGGAGATCGGTGATCGGGTGATAAGATCACGCGTGATGGACGAGCATGGTCTATGATGGTCGAACTATGAGATATTAATGAAGCTTAGCTACAAGATATGAACGACGTCAAATTAATAGGGAAAAGCTTCAATCAGGGTATGATTGTATTTTTTTAAATCTGAATTTATCCCCGCCAATTCTATAACTTCGATTTTGTTATGCAAAAGCATACGTTCATCATCGTTTACATTAGCATTTAGTTTTATTTTAGCAATGTCAACCAAAAATATGTTGCTGTCAATCAAAATCAAAACTAGATCACCAACGGAATTTCTTTTTGCTGTAACAAAAACAGTAAATACTCAATCAACATTAATTTCTGTAACGAGCTATCTTTCAGAATACGAATATTCTAAGAACATATTGCACTTATTTACTGCAGCTCTCAATCATCCATTAAATTTATAGACGTGTAACATTCAAAACTGTGGGAATTCGCTATACGAGACTTATCCGTGGAGATAATCATTATATTTTAAATATCATAATAGAAATAATTAAGCGGGAGATCGTCCGATCGCTTCGGGCGTCGAGATCGTGCGCGGGCGCGTGATTGATAACTCGACACCTGTCTCTTTCTCTCGCGTATGTTTCCCTATCTTCGTCCTTGTCTAGCATTAATTGATCTCTGTTGTAAATGGCGCCGATTGTCGCTAGATAGATCATGTTGATATCTGACCGCCTTGTTGTTAGTCAAATCAATCGTTATTGTTGCAGTTGCAGCTTTGTAATTGTCTTGTGTAGGATTTGATATTTATTATGTTTTTTTCTAAAGTGATTCAATGAACTTATTGGTAGTTATTGGTCTTTGTTTTCTCGGAAGTCATTAATAGCATTGGCTTAATCTATTTTTTTGTTTGTTCGCGGGTTAGGTTTTTGAGCTTCCAAGCAAATTCTGTTTGTTTTATTTACGACTAATTGCTAATTTAAGCCAACTGGAAGCTAGTTATATTTTTGTCAGGAACTGTTGATAATGCTTTACGTTACGATTATGAAATAACAATTTCCGCTTTCCTTAATATCATTATGTTGCAGTTAAACGTTTAGAAACAATTTTAGACTATCACATAAAGCTTGTGTTTCATTTGTCCTGCACTTAAGTTTGCAAACGTAATAAATAATTAAGCAGATGTAACTGTCAGCTGTACCTAAATGTAATTTACTGCCAAACCAGTTTATTTAAAACTACGAATTCTTTTTTTCTACAATTTGTTATATTATTCTTTTTCAATCTTTTAGGTATACTTAAAGTTGAGCAGGATTAATGAGGTAGTAATGTATAGGAAATAAAATTAAGAGAAACATATCAAGACTTATGATGTTCCCACTTCTGGGACTCAGACCTTCTCCATAAGAGAGTGAAAAGACCATAACTAATCTACATCGCGAGCCCAATGCGGGTTGGAGGATGTCACGTGTCTTCGAATTTGTGGTTCTATGACATGCCGGTTTCCTCAAGATGTTTTCCTTCACCGTATTGAGAGCAATGGTGATGATATAGCACTTCTAAAGTAGTATAATTTAGAGAAATAAAATGCCCTGTATAAGGAAAGGGCGGCCAAAATCTTTGAACAAAAGATTTGGGTTTACCATAAAACAAATTTCAGCTCTATTTAGTAGTAGCAAACACAAAATCTTGTATTGTTTTTTTCTAAGGGTAGGGTTGTGTGTGGGTTTCGTATAAAAACCCGATAGCTTCATCAGGGGTTGGCATCGGAGGCGGCACCATTCGCTCCGCAGTTTGTTAGCCCCTGTGTGTAATTGAAACAGAATGTTGGCCGCACCTCACACCGGTACTGATGTTCTGTAGCGAATGTAACTTGTGCAACTGCATTGACTTCTAGGCAATTTTCTGTAACCAATATAAGCAATTATTTTTGGATTTGTTCTAAATATTTTAGGGAAATTTCTAAAACACGAATTTCTAAAGTTTTACAAATTTACTATTCATAGTAAGGTCGGCTATCTCGACACACGACATACAACCACCGATTGTTGTTGCGAAGATGTACTCATTAAAGTTTCAACTACATCTTTTTTTTCAATTATGTTTACAATTTTTTCCTCATATTCAGGCAGTTTATTTTTTTATAGGCTGGTAGTTAATATCTGTTTCGATATCAAGGTTACATAAAGAATAATTGTAGCTGTAGACAATTTCGTAGCACGTCGTAGCTGTGTCTACGAAAATAGCTACGAAGCCAAAAGTTGACATATTGAACTGTATTTTCAAAATGACGAACATTACGCTACGGTGTAATAGGTATCCACTCACACGTTGAGAGTATCAAGGCGCGCGATCTGTGCGCTGCCTTATCTTGTTCAGAATAAATTATTATTCAATTTATCATTCCGGGGAGCCGGCCAATAAACTTCTGGTTATTATTACGCGACCAGATAACACAGGAAACTAATCGCATAAGACTGATTACGATTTGTTGGCTAGACCACTAGAAATCCCAGTTATACTTTAATCAAATATATTCAGTTTCGATTCTGCATAAATATTTAATTCAAAAACCACAAATTGTTACAGCCTGGGGGAGGAAAGAACATTTAATAATTAGAATTAATTTATTCAACGTAGGTTAGCATGTGTGAGCCATCAAACGGAGTGATCTCCTCGTATTAATAATGTTTTATCATTTATTATTACTCGTGAGTAATGAAAGTTAGTCCGCCACGCCCCGCGCCGCGCTCCGCACTCTGTCTTCGTCTCAGTTCAAAAAAAGAAATTAAAACTTTTTTTTTTTAATTTGATCGAGTCCCGACTCAGTTTTAATGCGAGCGACAAACGTTTATGTAAATGTTAATCAAGTCGCTGCATACGTTACACGCCTGGCGAAGTGGGTGTTCCAATTCGTAAATAAATCGATTAGTTTTTTGTATCGATTCTAATGCTGCTATTGCAAATCGATGAACGAGTTTGATTGAAGGAAAATTACTCGATAATTTGACGGCGATTGATGTCTAATTTGTTATTGATGATTCAAATGTAACTTGCAGTTAATTTGTTTTTATTTGGCTTACAATGAGTTTAGAAGTGTAACAAGCCTGTCAAAATTAAAATAACATTTTTATTATATACAGGGTGCAATAAAAATCCTTTATCAAATTTTTGTATTTTGGTCCATTTGTCTGTTTTATCAGCTAATTATGATAGAAGATATGGGAAGTGTGTTGGATGCTGTGACCACGTGACCGCCTCGTTAGCCGCTGATTGATCGGCCTGCGGCCGCTCCTTGCCCGTACTAACATACAGGGTGATTATAAACGGTGGTATCTTATTAAAAAACTGAACTAGTAAATAGTCTAGTATTTATCTTAAAGCATAACATACGTTTACATGTATCAAGTCTAAATAAAATCATTTCAAACAAAAGTTACAATATTGTTTTTCGTTATTAACTAATATGATTGATAGGTTTTTTTTTGGATAAGCCTGATAAGTATTCTTCATATCAAATGAGTCATTATCAATGTTCCAGATTGCAGAGTTGTTTCCTAGATTATTGCCAAGTTCTTCATAGTATCACGATTTTGATAACATATTCACTAATTGCTAAATAAACGAACGTTAATTTCTTCCTGTCTGATAGAACAATTAACGACATACCATATTAGTGCTGAATAAGTGCTCACATTTACAATTTATTCAATATATGAGAAAGAAACTTTGTCACTTTGTTCGTTTGTTACGCCTTCACGCCTAAACCGCTGAACCAATGTTGTTAAGTTTATAGATTGGGATTTTTTGAGGTGGAAAATCATCAAATAATTTCTCCCACTCTGAGTGGAGCGAGAAGGCTCATCAGACTTTTACTGACTAAAATCCACCTGTATTCCTTCAGTTGCCTTATGCGTTTCAGGGCCAAGATAACTCTTTCGAATATTCCCCGCATATAGTAATAAATTTATTTCGTTCGCTCGTGTTCTTTGAATAAAAAAATATGTATGTAGATAGTACAATTTTCGACTTACCTACACTATGGTAAACCCGATGGCACTAGCAAGCTTAAATTTAAACTAAAGTTAATCTCCGTTTAACGATCACCATGTATGGCGGGGCTATTGTTTCACTTGGTAATAGCGAGTGTGGTATAACTAATAACATCTCATTCGGATTCATTTCCCGTGATTAATTATCTGTTTAATCGATATAAGATGTTGTGCCAACAGCCTTCTCGAGTTTCTATACGCCACCCACCCTTGGATTTTGAACCATAGTGTTCAGACACTGGGTGGATTTTTGATTGAAGTTTAGTTGATTATAGATTACGTTAAAGAGTTGATCTATCAAATTTTTTTCGTCTCATTGAAGATAGCCTTTGTTCGAGGTTTAATTGGTGTCTTAAAAATGTATGTGGTTAATTCGATTTCGAGTTTGGGCTTTGCTCATTTGTTTTTGTTCGCTTAGTCTTTAGTTTCGGCGAGTGTTAATCTACACTTGATTGATTAGAAGAGACTTCGATTTATTAATGGGCGTGGATCTTATTATGGTTTGAAAGTGGATTGTGGATTTAATATGAATGAAAAAAATGTAATCTTCGCTTTGTTGACCTACTAGATGATTTCTTGGGGTTGTCTATTGACTGAATAGGTTTGTGATTGACGGTGATTAAAGTTGATGGTTCTGTCAACAGTCAAAGTATTCTTTTAAGGCTGATTTACATTGATACAGTACCTACCTAGCTGGTGCCAGCATCATGAATAGTGGCGTTGGATCAGCACTGTATCAATGTAAATAATTTCTGGACTGGATTGAAACATGTTTACATTGATACAGTGCTGATCCAATGCCGGAATCCAGTGATGCTGGCGCCAGCTACTGTATCAATGTAAATCAGGCTTTACATAAATTTTAATTTTCACATAGATGACAGTGAATTATCGTAGTGTTCCTTAGTCTCACAATTAAAGACTTATTTTGATTTGTTCTTCTTAAACAATTGGTTTCAACAGTTATTTAATTTTATGCTTTCCTCGTAGTCTGTTGCGTTTAATTAGAAACTCGAAAGACTAACCTGTCTTGCTAAAGGCTTGATTTTGTATAAAAAAATGGCGTAGGTACAGGTCGCTATGCAGATTGATTGAATTCTTTTTCTGATGAAATTGACACCTTTTATGATAAGGGAAATCATCAAATACATTCTTCCACTCTGACTGGACCGAGAGGGGGATATTTACTGACTAAAACCCACCTGTGTGTCTTCAGTTGCCTTTTGCGTTCCAGGGGCTGCGGTGACTCTTTCGAACATTACCAGTCCCAACCCGTTCATTTTTTTTCTCAATTGATATAAACCAGTGCTTGACTGCGATCCTGGAACTGATGATAAACAGTAAAGCAATCATTGATGGTGAATCGTAATAGTTCCAATTATTCTGACCTAATTTACGGGTAACCATTGTTCCAAAATTCAAACCTCAAGCTTAAGGCCCTGATCGACGGGCGAGTAAAACCGCGTACTTATGGCTCGTCGGTGAAGCTCGCCGGTGTATCATTGCAATACTAGCTCGCGGCTCGTCGTGTTTGCTTCATTTTCTACTCGGCTCGTCGTTCAAAACGGTTTTACTCACTAGTCAATTAGCACCAATGAGCCGCGAGTAAAGCCGATGTTTTTTAAAACCGTGGTATAGTCTCGTACGTCGATCACCCACTTTATACAATTTAAAAAACAAATGAACACTTTAATATTCAAAAACCGAATGTTTCCTATTCGTCACGGCTCCGTTTATTGAAGTAACAAGTCTAGGCATGTCCCATGCTTTAAATAACCCAAGATTGATGGCGAGGAGTCCACGATTAGGACAAGGGGGAAGATTAATGGTGTTCAAACTGGTAATCATTGTCAAAATGATGTGCTGTACTAAGTTGTTATAGTTTTAATTGAATTTTGGTGGAAGCATTGCAGTTTTGAAGATGTAACGTTTGTGTTATGTGTTGTGAAATACTTCATTCTACGATTATTTTTATACATCTAGTATTAATTTATTGTGCACACCTACCACAGTGTTGTCTTTTTTAACACAAAGATTGAAGAGAATGCCTGGTTGCATTAAGTCCGCCTATGTACCAATACTTTACTTGAAGTTTAAATAAATAAATAAATGGAAATGATAAAATTATCGTTTAAAGTAATGTTTTTGAGTTGAAGTTGAAGAAAATTTTTCAGGTTATATCGATATATTATGGAAGATGACTCGGCAAACTTTGTGTTGCCATATAAATTATTATCAAGAGAAAAAATTGAGGGTAGGGCAGGAGAGTAAAATATAGTCTACTACCCATTCTCAGATCTATTCAAATACAAATAAAACAAAATCTGAAAAATCGGATAAGCTATATAGTCAACTTGACAGATAAAAGACAGGCTCTATGTCGAACTGTATCTGTCTGATTAAAGAGAAGAAAATTTTAACAAAGATTTTTTTTTTAAATTTTATGGAATGGGTAATTAATTTTTTATTAAATATTTTATGCGTACAGAGGTAGACTTAATACCCTAGGGCTTAGGGTATTAAGTCCACCTAGTCTAGGGATTTCCTACCAGTCAACCTTTGAGTGATGCAAAGAAAAATACTAGATGCAAACAGGAAGTCTGATTTACATATTATTCACTTAATTTTATTGTTTGATTTTGTTTCGGCTTACCTTTTGATGGCGCTTTTTATACTAAATTCCCGTGTAGTCACGTTCCTTATATTTAAATATCGATAAAAATTTGCGGATATGACAAGACAAACATTTGGCTTTTAATTAACTTGACTAAAAGCATATTGATAAGTGGACATCAAAGTGCTGGCCGCTTATAGTTCTGAAATTAACGCTTAGTCCCATTTGATTAAGAAGATTATTGATTAATAAGTTTTTCGGTAAAAAACTTCAATTTTACCTGCCTAATGCACACGCTGCGTATTATGTGAATAAGCGATAAACTAATGGATTTGATTCCCATGATGTTCGATTTCTTTTAAATCTTTTTCTGTGTAACAACAATGATAATAATAACGTTAAACGTTTAAATATCGCGTTATCTATACCTACATGAATTCGTATAACAATTAGTTCTAAAAGAGTAGCGTTATTGATTTGTGGTGCAAGCGAACCAATGTGAAATTTCGCAAATACGAGTAAAGTAGATAGGGCATTAGAAAAAGGGTGATAAGAAAGAAAATTTTCTTCTACACTTCCTTCAATCCTTCAATTTTTTTACAAACCGTATCCTTACTCCATTTCCCTAATAAAGTGACAGTAAGGTGTCGGTAGTAGTGGGTAGGTGCACATCGAACAACATTGTGACGGTCATCTAGCGCCAATAACGGTCTGGATCTCGCTGCGTCACGGTGGGAGACCCGCATCACGACGTGGTTCAAGACATAGGCGGAAGCGTGCTCTCGCAGTTATTATATAGGTGTATGTTATCTAGTCAGTAAGGGTTGATTAACTGGCTATTCAGCGTTCAGCAATTCCGAAATTTAGTACGAAGTTATTGAGATTAAAGCTAGACAATCTGTATATTCAAATCTAGCTTTTTGTTTACTGCTTTATTCTTGTGCCTTTTCTCCCAAGGCCCGTACATTTTCCGGGTTAAAGAATGGCGTAGGAGTTTTACAAATGAGAGACTAGTCGTAAATGGATCTGTAGAACTCCCAGATATTATGTTTTAGTAACACATAAACAAATGAAATTACCTCTTAATACTATTAGTTTAGAATACCTGTAATTCAGTTCGTTCGTGACCGGCTCGTAAAACTTACAGCGGTATTGCCATGCTTGGAAAAAAAAATCGCAGATTATTTACACTTCTGTGTTACTTGCGGAAGTTATTTCTTGTTTTATCTTCATTGGTGTTTATTCATTTTTACATAGTCAATTGCATACACTTAGTTTACTTTTGAAAAGTCGGTTCTGCTTAAAACTTGGACCTATGAGAGTTGTATGCAAAGAGGCAACACTATCGAACTTGGTGTGCGGTGAATGAATGACTTACTTGAAAAAGGTTGTAACTGTATTAAATTCTGTTTTTATAACCCGTGTTAAAATGCTCTATAAATAAAAAAAGACTACCTCGTTCATTCAGATAAAGGTTGTTATGATATCTGCTCATTCAAGAGAGCTTATGGAAATATCATTTAGAATCTCGTATTTTCTTTAATTAATTATTCCAATCACACTCTGCACATGAACGGTTCCCAAATATTCCACTGCACACATAATAATGACGACATCTGACATCAAGGTATGCGCTTTCCCAATTAGCCGACTTTCCCTGCGTGTGCGTTTGATAATTATGCCGTTTACACAAGTCTAGTAGCCGCTACTGGTTTGTTTGTTCATCTCTCATTCCATGTTCATCGAACAACTCACTCGTTCAACATTATTTTGATAACTGCTTGAATTTTTAAACCGTCTTTACCTTTTTTATTTGTTCAAATTGTGAAACGTTCCATTTTCAAAAGTGATGTGTTCGTGTGCCAGTTTAATTTATCGGATTATTAGACTTACATTCGAAATTCAAAAAGCATTTCATTTATTTATAAACAACAGACGATCTAAAAAGATTTTAATTAAAAATACAGCTATCTCATTTCTTAGAATTCTTCAAGATTATGATCGATTATTTTTGTCGGGTTTTCGTCGTGTCGTGAAAAATGTTAGCGACATTATGTCGACGCGGTCTACGGCGTATCGGGATCAAAAGCTGGTGCCAGCTGCTTGATTCTTATACAAATAAAAGTGGAATTAATCAACGCACTGCTAGTGTTGGGACAGTTTCTAGTTTTATTTAGAAAAAGTTAATGACCGCTGAATAGAAATATAATTGATAGAAATACTAAATTGTGTCTTTAAATTTATAACTTCATTTTTCTCAGTAAGGCTATTCTATATAAATATTTTTTTTTAATAATAACCTTAAAGAATATTTACTTTTTCCGATTTTTTTTATTTAGTGCATGCTAGATCTCAGCACTAGCGGAGGCGCGGATGAGCGGTTCCCGCGGTTTCCTGCGCATGCGGCGCACGATGTAATCTCCCGACGAAACGTGGATTAATATATCAAAGTCGCGGAATGTCCGACTTACACATTTTTAATTTAACGAAATCGTCCCGCCAACGTTTACCGCTCTATTAATAATTTTTATCGCGTCTTAAACGTTTCTTTTGTTTTTGCTACCAATAAAATTATTTTATTAGTCTTTATGCGACGCGCTTTGATCTCGGAAACGCTATATATCTGTTTCCATAACGCATTTGAATGTTACTTTTTATGTTAGACACTGTCATTTGTAAGTTTTTATCGGATACAAATTACAAAGTTTGAGCGTCGTTCATATTTACGATCGCTTAATGAACCGGTTTCCTTCATAATGCTAATGTTTATTGTTTCACAAATTCGGCTCTCTTAAAGGGCTATCCATCAGATTCTCAGAGGTTAATATTTATTCTTCGGACGAGCTTGAATGAGTTCAGCTTGCATATATTTAGTGTTCATTAATAAAAGTCAAAATACGCTAAGGGTTGCGGTCACTGGCGGTTAAACTCGGTTTAATGTGGACTTCCAGGGATTAAGTGATTGTTATGTTAATTGGACATGTCGAACTTTTCAATTTGTGTACACTGTCTATTTTGTACCCTGCTTCCCATTAAGTCCAAACCAGTTTTTCAAGTCACGATACAAAAAAAAAAGAAATCATAAAAAAATAATAACATAGTCAGTTCAAATTAAGAAAACGGCGCCAAAATTCAGTATAATTTATAATATTTTCATTTTCAAATCAACACTACATCAATTCACAACTTTATAGAAGATAAACATAATTTTCCTGTAATAAATCTTTGGATTCCATCGACATAGCGAACTGTCACACTGAGCGGCGAGTTACTCTGTGGTGCCATCGGCTGAAATCCGGATCACGCCGTGGGTGTCGTTTAAATCATCTCGCCGAATTAATACTGCGAATAAATCACAGATAATAAAAGAAAACAATGTTAATGCATATTTTTGTGACAAATACAGGATCTGAGTAATGTGTGCGAATGTTGAGAATGTCAGCTGTGTCAATAGGTTTTTTCTTGGATTTTATTTTAGACTTGTTGGTGCCCGCGACTTCATCCGTAACAGACTCGTAAAATGCCATTTGGTCACAATCGTAAGAAGTTTTCTGCGCAGAACCCTAATTCTTGTCTAGAATAAAAGTAGCCTAAGTTACTAGATAGTCAATGAATGTGCCGTCTAAATCGGTCTAGCCATTTTAGAGATCAAACAGAATAAACAAACAGAAAGACAAAAAATATTTTTGACATAGATGTTTAATGTAAAAAAATGCTATTTTGATATTATAAATAGGTAGTACATATTAATTTTATTTATATATTAAATAGTATGCATGGATAGAATACATTTAGATTGCAGCATTTTATCGGTTTTGTTTATAGAGATTAATAATAAGAATTAATTTGAGATCTCTCCTGGCAATGGCTTGCCTCATAAAGTTTTCATTTAACTTTATTTACCTGCGTGGATTAGGTAGGCAATTATAATATAATTAACTAAAATTTTATAAAGTTAAATAAAATTATTACGTGATAAAGTCTTACCTAATTGTTCTACGGAATATATAGAATATCATTCTGCCCACTCTGACCACTATCCATCCAAAATATTTCATAACGAGACGTCTTTATGTTCATAACGAGCAAAGTCACCTTGCTCAATTTCAGTAATTCAGTGATTTCCATAAAACAAAAGCTGTTTATAACACAAACATATGTGATTCACATACTATATTCGTCACATGACGGGTCCTAATTCTGCCAAAAATAATCCCGAACGAAGCCGCATTGTATTCGATCCGAACGCGTGTTTAATCGATTATGTTTAGGTATCGAATTCAGACGGCGATATTTGCGATTTTAATTGACCTTTCGACATTCGAAACTTTTGATTTTCGATTTTAATTTTTTGGCAACAATGGCTGGCCTTAACTGAGTCACGTCTTATTATTTTTTCAATCATATACACCAGTGCTTGACGGCGATCCCACCTGATGGTAAGCAGTGATGCAATCGTTGATAGTGAAGCGCACTAGTTGATTAAGAGTCTACTCGCTCTAGCCTTGAAGATACTTAAATTATATTCAAACTGGAAGATACCTGCAAATTGTTCCAATACTATTTAAATTGATTGAAATTATTGGCGATTTTACTTGCGAATTGAAAATCCTGAAACTCATTGGTTTCTTAATAATATACCTACCCTAAAGAGATTGCGTAGTTTCAAAAGTAATTGATTGAAATTGTGGTCATTGACAAGCGTGAATGATACAATGTAATAACAATAAATTGACTTGTGGTTTCCATACGACAGGTAAACGTAACCAGACATAATGAAACTGGTGTAAGTTAAACTGATACTGCATTTGAATACTCGATTACTGACCAGCTTTCATTGAATTTAACACAATAAAAGAGAGCGATAAAAGTAATCGAGCGTTTGTTTCCGAGAAGTCATAAAAAAAAGTTATTCAGCCGAGTAGAGGGAGTGTGACCACATTATAATACTAAAACATGGCGCGGGTTCCTTCCCCGCCGGTCTGTAAGACCCTATTGTTGTCCGTCTGTCCATCCACATCAAATACGCCCGTAAATCATATTCGTCGTAAATTCGATACGAGTTACAATGAAAGATCATTCCTTATTTGAATCTCGACGAATTTGTGCGACATTCTTTATGAAACGTGATTGTTGCTTTCGACCGATTTGAGAACATTCGTTCTTTAGGATCCGGGACGCAAATGGCAGTGTTTTTTTTTTTTAATTTCATGGACACAAAGTCCTTCAGTCAGAATATGGATATACATTCTGATGTTTTTATAGTACCTATTTGGCAGCAAATGTATTGACAAGCCAGTCAGCCTACCCGGCAAACTTTGCTGAGGTAGTCAACACTACAATAACATTCTCAGTTCCATTTTTACCGAGATCGCACCTGTTTCCACATATTGTCCAGTTGCGCAGACACTCGAGATACATAGAGAGATAATAAGAATTTATTTGCGAATACATTAAAATTAAAACAGTCACTGAAACTAAATTTCACACGTAGAAATTTCGCCAAAAATTCCGACAGTGTATAAGAATTACAGTGTTGCCATATAATGGCGACTGTTGTGGAAATTTTAACCGTAACATACAAGCCTAAGGTTACCGAAATCGGGGAAAACAAATAATATTTTTTTTCTCTGGTGGTAATTGCGGTGTATTATAGAGCAGAATCACAAATTGCACAGTGCCATTGTTGCGCGCCGGCCCCACACATCATGGCGTGTTTTCGCGACAAGCACGTACAGTTTACTTTGTCGCCGCGACATCTGCTGTACTCCGTTAACTAAGTTGATGAATGATGCACCGCTATTACAAGGTGATACGGTTCAGAATTGATGAGCTTTGTGTCAAGTGTTAAGGGGCTGAACTATCAGACAGTAACTCTGTGCACCTAAAAAGATTTTTATTGACTTTATTTAAAGTTTTTCTTTTATGTAGTTACTCTTTTTTTTATTTAACCTATCGATAGAATATTGTAATATCGATTAAACAAATCGATATTATAATCGATAGGTATTGCTATACTGTCAAATGAAGTTATAGCGTGAACGACTTCATCGGAGGTCTGGTAAAATGACCAATTTGTTATCTAACAAAAACAAATACGTGACCACCTACACAATATGAAACTGAAGTCCACCCTAAAACCAACTTTAAATCTGAGAAGATTAAGTTGCATTTGCCTTGTATTTTTTCGTTGTAGTGACAAAAAAGTGATAAGTCCTTTGTAATCCTTCTGACGCCACGGAGGTTTACTCAAGTTAATTGCTTTGAAATAGATTTTTTCTAAACTTAAATGTTTTATTATTGTATTCCGTCTACCTGAATTGCTGGAGACAGTATCGCTAAGCTGCAATAGATATGTAGACGTAGAAAAAAAAGTCGATAATTTGTCCACTGAGTCACGATTCAGCAATGTTATCGATAGAAGGAATGTTTTTATCGAATTCTGTTTGTTTTGGTTTGTCGTTCTTAATTAAGATATTCAGTTTCTTTGAAGTGTAACTGATAGTAGGTGCTTAGGTTTCTATGTTACATAATTTTCAATTTTGATTTCGGTCAGTGAAGATACATTATTTGGTTAAAAAAAGACGAATGTTTTTGATCATTTTATATTCTTCTTCATTCTTTTTATTAATTTTTATCTTTCTTTTTTAATCTTCTTTTATTGTTTGTTTAAATATTCCGTGATTAAAATCCTTATTGTCGGTTCTCAACCAAATTAAAATATTTCAAATAATTAAATGATACTGTTACAAACTGTGAAAAGTTAAAAAAGAAACTAATTGTGTTGTGATCAGCCCTATTTTTATGGTCACCATTTGGGACCAGACGTCCTTTGGGACTTTCCACAATGACGGCTTTTAGTTGTACCGCCTTTGTCTATCGACTGCTTCTTCACAAACATCCCAATTTCTTTTCAATGTACAAGACTCATATAAACTGGCCGTCCCATTTTTTTTTGGACAGTTCTTACATTATTTTATTGAAAGGAATGTTTTTTTTTTCTGAGAATTTGAATACGGTGTTCTAGAACTTTATAATTAAGAACAATGTGTTCGAAATTCAATATTCATTATTATGTTTTTGTTGTAAGTATCAACTGTTATTACCAGTCTTTGCTGCAACATAAATTTCTCGCATCCCTATTCAAAAATAGTGTTGTATCAATGTAGTAAACTAATTACAAGGAACTATTTAAAATGTACGTGCTAACCGAAATAGGCTCCTCTCGCTGCTGCCTTATGAAGGCAATAAGTAAGTACAGTTCGTTCAAATAAAACGTTTCAAGTTATTAAACGGCTCCACCACACCCAACAAAGGACTATTCTGGTAATGTCAACACGCGTTTCCGTCGCAAACGAGGCATAAGGAAACAAATGAAGTAAAACAAATGATTCGCAACTTTGTTACCGATTTCGTGAGTCGATATCGGACTGAGATTGACTCCTACCATAAGTGGTCGATTCAAATGATGAATTGTCTACGCCAGCGCCGTTTTAGTTCAACTTATTTGCCACCTACAATATTAAGCTTGCCAAACATGATTTCGCGGGCTACATTTGAACATCTCTCTTAAATAATAATGTATTTAGGTTCATAAAACTGTAACTCCTAACGTAAGATGATATAAAACAATCGAGATAAATTTGAAAATATACTGATATAGGCTGGATAAAAATCATCTAAGATTCTTGCAGGATGAAAAAAAGGCTGTATTTTTTTTTTTATAATCTTAATAGTACAGTTTCATAACACAGACTCAAGTGGATCAACAATTCAACTTATAACACCATCCTGATTTAACAATTACTATAATAAAAATAATATTCCACAACTCTTAACACATCGCCATCACACGACCCAAACTAAGCAGATCTTGTGTTATGAGTACTACACAACTGATAGGCATACTTCTATACATTGCCTAGGTATTGTGTAGAGTACCGGATTATACAGATTTTATAGATAAATGACATCCAGACACAGAACAAACGATCGTGTTCATCACACAAACATTTTTCCTGGGTGGGAATCGAACCCACGACCTCTGGCATAGCATTCAGGGCCACTAACCACTAGACCAACAGGTCTGCAAACTATGCGATTATTTATGAAAATACTATGAATTTTCAATAAGCAGTGTAGCGCCTCATTTACAGCTAGCCCTTCTCGATATCGATCGTGTTCGGCATCGCGCCGCAATTTGCCGATCGCTAGATGACGTTTCGCGGAAGCAGCGCTCGGCGTCACGGTGCGCCCGCGCACCCACCGTTGCTATATAATTTATCGATCATTTCGCTGTAATTGTAACCTTGCCGCCCTCTACTAAATGCTTCTACTTCTTGGCGTGTTTTACAACAATGTCGGAGCCTATAATTTTATCTACGACTCAATCGAATTGGTCCATTATTTAGTTAAAGATCGATTACACCAATCAGAATAACGCGCTTTTCTTATTGGTTAGCCGAATAACTTATTAGTGTTAGTAAATTACTTAAATACCTGGCTGTTAAGACATTTAATGTATCTATTGAATACCTTGCATCTTTTTTAGAAGAAGGTTACTAATTGATAGTTGATAGAAAGTAATTACATATTTATTTATTAAGAGCTTCTGACAAAGGATGTACATACAAAACTCAATGTATATAATACGGTCTTGTTATAAATTAGTCCTTCAATTTCAGGGGCCCACAGTATAATACGTTACAGTATGTTAAGTATGTGGATTTTAAATTTGTATTCACGGATCTGTTCTTTTTAGTGTTCCGTACCTCAAAAAGAAAAAAAACGGAGCCCTTGTAGGATCTCTTTGTTGTCCGTTTGTCTGTCTGTCTTTCAAAACTCTTTATCTCGAGAACGCGTGGAGGTATCGAGTTGAAACTTGGTCTGCAGTCCCTTGAAGCTGTGAAAAATCAAACTTCTATGTTAGCGAAAAATAGATACTTACTTTAACTTGGATGTTTATGTTGAAAAAAAAAAACGTATATTTCGACACTCTCAAGGGAATCAAAATTTACAGGATACTTCCCGTTGACCTAGAACCACAAATATAGGCAAAAATTTGAAAACTATAAATTTGTTATTACGTCACCATTAAAAAAAAACTGTTTTTTTGCGATTCGGAAAATCTTTGATACTCGATTCGAGAATTGAATTATTTTTTTAAGTAGGTTTGTACGGAGCCCTCAGTACGCGAGTCCGGCTCGCACTTGCCCGGTATTTTGACAATTTAACCGAGAAAAAAGCGTTTTAAAGTAAATTACAACTCTCTATAACTTGATGATCATCCATTCAAAAAGTCCATAATATTGTCAAACTCATTATAATTGGATGATTGAACTGGCTGCCAGTACTGTCCGCCAGTTGTGCGGACAAACATGGCGTCAGGTGCTGGCGTTGCCCGGCTCCTAATTGTTTTCATCGGCCTTTCTATTTTATTGATCGAGTGACAATATTATAATACAAAACAATTGAAATATTATATGTATGTATCTAAGTATGCATTTATTATTGTATTTTTTTTCTTTTCTGTTTGTCTATTTATTAGTTGCACCTACCATGTTAAGTTTCTGCACCACCTTAAGGTCGACTGGTAGAAAATGCCTAAGGCATTGAGTCCGCCTTTGTACATTGTTATGAGCATAAAGTTTTTATAAATAAATAAATAAATATTAGAGGGGTCTGATCTTACTAGCACGTTAGTAGGGACACTGCGATCTACACTATTATTATAAAAAGGAAAAGCTGATATTTTTTGTCTGTAGAAATTGCAAATTATTGAGTATTTCAACAAAGTTTCGAACTAATTTGGGAGTTATAATCACAATTCTGCTCTTGTCCCATGTTCCTTACGGTTGACGTTACACGTTTTCTTTTTTCATTCCGGACCATCAACTGCGAAATCATCATCATCACCTATCATTAATCATCATCCTCACCAGGTTATCGTTCCACCTTTTGGGAGGCTTTCCTACGCTGGGTGCTCGTATGCAATCATCGAAAGTTGATTAGGAAGTAAATCTATTGACAAGAAAAGCTGAATATAATGTTGGAAAAAAAAACTGTATTTGCAAAGGTTGCCATTTGTAAATATCATCTCATCAGCTATAAAAATGCAGTTAAAACATAAAGAAGAAGCGAAGTACAATCTCTTAACTGCATTTATGTAGCCCAATCTCCACAATCTATTTCATAAAACATTCACCAGTAATTTTAACACCATTGTGGTGAATCCCGAGTGAATTGCGGCGGGAAACAATTGTGAGGTACTTAATTAAAATAATTGTCCAATTGTCGCGGCCATTGCGACGACTGCTGGAATCACACTCCACCATCTTGATCCCTAACTCTAACAGTAGATTCGCAATTTTCAATTTACAAGTATGCAGGCTATGTACTGACGCAAATGTCTTTATATTATGAGTAGATAATTATAGTACGCAAGTCAACGTTTATATATTGCAAGAACATCGCCTGACATTTTATTTAACCTTAGTTATGGTTCAACTGTAATTAACTTAAAAGACGAGCAAAAGAAAGTGAGAAAAAATTTACTCAAGATGCGAAGGGAAAGGTTAGTTGTTATCTCTGAAGATAATTTTGAACTAGTTTGCGAATAATCATAAATGTTTAACGATAAAAAGGCTTCCATTATTATGACTTTTTCACTGTGAATCAATTGAGTTAATGATTCAGTTATAGGTATTTACTGAAAGTATCCGAAATAGTTCCAACCAACAAAGACTTAAACAATTTTGTTTTAAAATGAAATCAAGATTATTATTTAAACATAACATGAATTTATAAACTGTAGTAAAAACTCGGAATCGAAATAGTCCAATGTTGTAATGGTCTAATTCCAGATAAATGGAATAATGCGGAGGTCACGCGGTTGGCTCTGAACCGCCACATATTGTGACTGGTAACTCGACACTGACATCTCATTTATTCTGACTTTAATGTACGTTATCACTGCTCAAATTGAAATTTATTTTGATAGGTAAATATATTCATGAAAATTCTTCAAATTAATTTCGAATATTTCGACTGAGCGGGCTAAATCGAATCTGTGGCAGTATATTGTGCTGGTTTTGTTCGTGTTTTCGCATTCCAGTGTCTTGTGACTTTGTTTTAACATTGTAGTCGGTATCAAATATTTATCCAATGGCCTATTTCGATAAACAAACGCTAATTCCCTCCTGCCGGTGACTAGGTTATAAATAAAAACGGGCACGATTAGCGTGAGCCTCATTAATCATCGAGTGTATACTGTGTATAGTGTCACAGCACGTCCACGCACTCTGTGATCTCAGTACCATTCAAAAATTACACTTTCCAACGTTCTCTTGTGTTATAACAGAAACGATGGAAGCTAATTGCTTTTAAATTGTGTTTCTTTTATTTTTTTTTCTTCACATAAAATAAGTAGGCCTCTTGAACTCTTTTTCAATTCAGTTTGTCACATAAGATTACCACAAAGATCGTTATTTGTCGTATTGTAGTAATTACGTTCCTCGGTGTCAACTCGTCTACCTTAACGACATCGTTCCAGTACCACATCTCCACACAATCAAAATACAATAGTTCACATTTATTATTGGATTGCGGAAACGTGTTTGGCTCTGTTCCATCGTGTGGTTATTGTAAAATTTCCACGGGCTCTATCAAAAACATAAGGTTTTACTGAAATTGTACTTTGGAACCAAATGCGTGTTCATCTTCATCTACCAGGCATGCATCACGTTAATTTCCTTTTAAGTCGCCATTAGAGTAATAATGATTTGATTTAGTTCGGTTTAACACTTTGTGTAGTGCAGCATCTTCGGCGGAGTGCCAACATCCATAATAACAACACATGCCCACAATTAGCCGAGTATAGATGATAAAATAATTCGCCATGTCTCAGCAATAGCTTTATGTGTAGCATTGTTTCAACATGATCTACAGCCGCGCTCTGATCAAAGGCGGCTGCACCCGTTACAGTTGTTTCGCGAGAATGATATTAATCAAACACATTTATTGCGGTCGCATTCAAAATTAACAACCGTATATTAAATTTGAGTTTTGAGAACTGTTGGCTATCAAATATTTCCTACAATAAACCAGTTGGGCCCGCTGCCGCTGTTAAACTCTCCAGATTCTTGTGCCATCTGAATATTACAACCACAATAACTGCTACGTCATATTTCTGGATTGCAGCCAATGCTTTATGGACATTTATTATGGTTAATATAATAATGTCATTTAGCTGTAATAACATGTCGTTGGTAAACATTTGGTGCGCAGTACGGTCAGGAATCAACCGCACCTTTGTGATACGATTCGTAACGCGCCCACTGTTATAACAGATGTGGTCCTCGCTCGTGCTTCCAATACATAAAAGAATTAAAATAAATAACAAAGCACCAATCAAAGAATCCAGCCGGCAAACAAGAAGACATGAAATCTCCCGCGACGTCTGTCAAATTAGCATCACAAACGAAAATAGCGTCATTCTAATTATTTTGATGACTCAACCGAAATACAATTAATCTTGCCGCTTCTGTGAACTGTCCAAGTGACGGACGGACGAAAATATCGTCGCATTTCGCGATAAATAAACTTGTGAGTCGAATATCGGATTTCGATTCCATCGGTGCTGCGTATCAAAGATTTTATACGCGTGTTGGATGCGGGCAACGGAGCGCAATGCCGGACGCTCGCACAGGCGCACCCGCCGCCGCGCCGCGTCGCGTCTGTGCACAGCCTGCCAATACACTTACTGCACCTACGCCAAAATAATTGAACGCATTCTGTTAACACAAACTGCAAAATTCAGCCACAAAATCCATGAGATCAGCAACATCTGCTCATTAGGCTGCCAACATAATTTTAGTAGCAATCTTCATTCTGACAGGATTGAATCGGAGACTTGGTGCTATCTAGTGCTCGCCGTATCTCAGACCGGAAATCAGCTGTCGTATCCCGATTCCTAGTGGGAGATCGGCCAATGCGTCTGAGGCTACGATTACATTAGATCGAGTTGGTTCCTAGAGTTCTGATTGGGAACTTGAGACGGCTTGTGTTCACCGGAACACTGTCTCGGTTAATTAGAATGCTTTGTAAGAATAGATTTGCCATCGACTTTCGAATCTGGTTCTACAATGATTCATCTCGTGTGCAATCATTACATCTCCCTACATTTGTTACTATTATCTTGATCGGACAGAGCGTTTATTATATTATAATTCCTCACTCGTCTGCCAAAGAGAGAACAGTAAAATATGTAGCGTTACACAAAGCTAAATAATAGGTAGGAGGAAAACAGAAAAATGTGAATGTTGGATTTTCCAGCATTAAATAATGTAGATAAGGTGTTTAAAATTAAGATTGTAGTGTAATAATTTTACAAAACGCGATAAAATACATCAAAAACGATGTAAACTTGAGCGTGGAGCGTGAGTACAATGCATGTATTCGTCACACTTCGTTTCGGTCGTAATCCAATTTCAGCCTTTGACTTATTCCAATCGATATCCTTGGCGAGTATAAGGGGCGTTAATGTTTCTAGTTTATGGCTAGTCGTCATGATGGTGATACAGTCATAGTCAACAGTGGCGCATTGTGTCGGCGTGACCCGCGCGGCGGCGTGACGGTGTCTGCGCGGCGTCTAGCGTCGATCTGCCGCTCGTAAATCACCCGCGCCACAAATTGGAAACCCACCGCTAAACAGCTCGCCACTATAAAAATCTCAAATAATAACTTCGGATCTAAATCTCATAAAAATATGATTTCCAGTATTTTCGAGTGGGTTTTTAATCCCGTCGTGGTTTTACGATGTTGTAAAATTTGATTAATAACAGTGGTGTGTAGTTCTACAGAGGTCGGACATTGTTGCGGTTACAGTGACCCATTTACTGGGCGTGATTGTGCCGTATTTTGGCGGTGGCGCTCCCCAGACCAAACAAGCCGCATGGTCTGACCCTGTAACATGATTCATTTTAATCAAGGCCTTGTTCTGGCACGTAATAAGAGACTGCTTCTAAACCCCTAAAACGACTGTCGCCAGAAATAAAGTTATTTGACTGGTTGAGTTAATAACCATATAAATTATCTGTACTCACAAAATTAATCTATCTGTCACTATGAAAATTTATACGATTGTATCTCTGTCCCTGTTTCGAGGGTTTCTGTATTGACATAAGTAAAGTTGAACTAACTTTTATTGCAGTGAAGTAGGCATATAAAATGGTAATAATTATTGTCAAACTTCAGAAATCAAGCATAGAAAACTGTGTTTCTCTTTGGATTCTTAACGTTTGACGTAACTATATTATAGATGTACCTATATTACATTGCATTAAAAATAAAACAGCTATCGTACGTGTAGGCGTGACAATAAGTCATTATGTGTGTATGTAGACACAGCCGTCAATCCACGTCCGCTGTCACTTCAATTTTTCTATTTTATTTTTCTCCTATTTTCTGTTAGATTTCCACATAGTGGTGCGTCGCGGCGCAGACGTCGGATGCGACGTTATTCCACGATCCGTCACATGATTTGAACGGTATCGGATTTAGCTCTTGACAATGAAGGGACTCACTTCTTTTTTATTATTACTTTGTTCGATATTTTTAGATTTGATTCCATTTTTAAATTGGTTTTGGCTGTAACGAGTTTTAAAATTGGGGACGTTTTTTATAAGACATAATACAATTGTTTAAAGAATTGTATTTCATAGTTTTTATGTAACATCAGCAACCAGGCGCGTGGGATTCGTTTCCGGACTATCTATAATTACAACCAGTTTAATTCCAAACAAATTAATTGCCCCGTCTATTAATAAATCACTTCCCAAAATTAAACATTACTCCACCAATTCATCTCAAAATATTTACACCATTTCCTTACATTGATAACATAACCTGTAATGGGATGCCACAGCCGATACATCTCGTTACGAATCGAATTTATTTATCGGAGAATATTTTATAGTGTTGGCCTTGGGCCCAGGTCCGCCGCGGGGGCCAATAAAATCACACGGATAAATAAGCACACGATCGGCCCGTAATTAAAAACATAACTTATTAATATCGTTTATTAACGCTCGCGGGTCGTACGCAGCGCACTCGTCCTGTGCCTCGTTTGGACGTCTTGCACCAGTCGCACCTCTCCCGATAAATCTACTATGTCTTCGATTTCATTATAATTGTCTTATTTATTGCATATAGCCTGCCTGTAATCGTGTTTGATTTAATTTGATTTGTTTAGTGGTTAGTTTGTAAATGTTGATTTGGTTGCTTTATGCCAATGCAGGTTTATACCACATTCTTACAAATAATGAAAATCAATGTGCAAATGACAGAAAACTACGACTAACAATTGACGCTAATTGACAAGTTTAAAAGTTTGAGATTTATTGGTTTTGAGAAACATTAATTACTTTTTTAAATTATTTTGAGTGTGTTACATGTGTAATGTTGAGCTCCGGGCGTTCACAATATCATGTGTTGTTACACAATTATTTCGACCATTGCTACACGGGGTCGAGTAACATGTTTATACTTATTGCCAGGTCCAATAATGTGTGAATTACTATAGCAGGCCGCTGGCATAAATATGCAATATTTATAAGACCACTAGTCACGTGCTCTTCTCAATGATTTATAGTTATTTGAATACATCAAGTTATGTCTAGATTCTTTATTAACGTCAATTTGTTATTTACGAGTTATATTGCTAGAGGTGTTAAATTTATCTCCCTGACTAATCATGTAGTTAAACAGACCAAATAATAATTGACGTGCAAATACAGTTAGGCTAGTTCGCCTTCGTGTAAATCAGCACCGCTGGCTATTTTCCATTACCTATCACTAATATCTGAATCTATTATGCGATTTTCGAAACTTATAGTCTTACCATTACCAATAATAATATTACCACTTATTGCAACCACTCCGATAACATATATTCTCCCAAAACAACAATAGTCGCTGAGGCGAGAAGAGAACAATAAACTGGTTGATTTATTTTAATAAAGTAATTTATGGCCCCTTACAAATTGGCCTCATGACGGCCGCCTTATCGAGTGGCGAGAATCGATAAAATCGTTGCGATGTATCGATACAAGGTTATTAATGGTGAGCTTATTGTACTCGGTAATGAGATAACATTTGTTTTGTAACTACTTGTCGTTGTAGATGTAATTGCTGTTGAGAAGGTAAAATGTATAATAGATGAAAAGGTTATTGCAAATGATATCAAATTATTATTAGGTTTACGGAATATCAATACCAAAAATGGACATGAAAACAATAATTTAAATTAAGAATTGATTACATTATAATTACATAAAGTCAATCGTAAAACAGTAAGAATGACAACTGAAACAGTTGCAAAAAAAAAAAACATTAGCGTAAAACGCAGTAAACCGCAGAACAGTGTGAAAACATTTTCTTTTTCGTCAATGGCCGTCCCATAAAGCAATCGTATCGACGATCGCTGATAACTCATCTGGCCGGATCGTAAATCGAAACGGCGTCCATAACTCGCGCGGCTTAATTACGAATAAATAAATAAATAATTGAATGTGAGCGGCCGCGGGCCTAATCGATCGTGTTCGAAGGTGTTGGAGGTGCTAACAAGGGCCCGCCAGCATTCGAAACGTTTGCTTTGTGATCGCGTTCCAGTCGACAGCGAAGCAAAAATCCCGCTACCGCACGAGATAACACAATTGGACGCAGCAATTTATTGTTATCACATCTGGTTACGTTAATTGATTTAGTGAATATTCATTTAAGATTTAAATGAATCATGCAACAACGTTTATTATTCGTTTTGTACCAGTTGGTAACTGTTTGACCAACTCATTGATATCTGAACGCTTGATGTCGTTCTAATTCAGATAGCTCCTACTTACTGAGCCCATTCAGCTTTTAAGAAGGTCAGAAGTCAATTCCAACGGTCCATTGAAACGGACACCATCTAAACATAGCAGCACGGAAGCCGCGCATTGTTCTTTTCATGACGTTTTTTCTTGTGTCGGACGATTGACGCGTATCCATTTCCTCGGACGAGAATAGTAGCCACCTTCGTGTCGTGCTATAAAATAAAGAGTATCACTCAACGGCCACCGACCATCTAGATATTAGGAGATGGCGCTGATTGCCGCTCGTTAGAATCTAATTAGCCCACGGATCACTCATCGCGTCTATTTCAATGGTTGAAGAAAATAATTTCTATTTGATTCGGCCTTCCCACTCAGTGTGTTATTCGCGAAAAATCAAACGACTCCGGCGTGTCAAGTTGAAATGTGCAGCCTACACGAATTCGATCTGCTCATGTGACCATGCATATAACAAATATTAACTATACTATTATCGTACTATAATATCTAAACGTATGTACTCGTATGTTCATAAGTGTTATTGTCGTGGTTAAAATGGTCATGAATTTGACAATGTATCTGGTACTATTAAGCTGTCTATCAATCTTAGTCCAGATAGACGTATTTCACATAAAATTTGTAAACCAGTCTTGACTTCTATAAACAATAAGATTCTCTCTTCAAAAATCAAGTACCTTATTATGTTATATTAACTGCATTATGCAAGTGGACTTGTCATTGGCTTTCTTGCTAATTTCCATGGCGACTTCGTGTCAATCTGATGATCGTCATAGAGTTGCAATAAAAATATACACCTAACGTACCCTTACCTTACCCTATTTATTTATTTATCTACTGCTATTGTTTTTTTTTTTTGTATTGCTGCTTTGTATTACTATAGCTGTTTTTGTATTTATTGTTTTTTATTTGTTCCTATGTTAAAGGTGTCAACATAGGAGCCCATTTTATATTCCATTCACATCCATTTATATTATACAGACCATATTTTAGTTTCATAAACAATATTATAAGTTGCAAAAATTACGAGTATATATATCATCCTTAAAGACATTTAATCTGAATAAATCGTTGTCCATTAAACTGTAAGATTACAAAAAAAAATCTTAATTGAAAGCTAAATCCAGGTCGGTGCGAAGGTGTGCTTGATGGATGAGCAGCTAAATTACCTCCCCCCTTCTCGTCCCTCGCACCGGCTTCCCCCACTAACGACCCGTTGGCCAAAAGTGATTATTTATACCGGTGATGACAGCACTTCCGGCGTTATAACTGGTGATTAAGACGCTGCCCGATTGAAATCTAGGACTATTCTAATAGACACAGGTGCTGAATATATTCTGAATAATAAAATATGACTTGTGGTTGAAATTGAAGATGTGGGTAATAATAATGACGGTCGTGAGAGGTGTCGTTTTCGGAGGAGCTTCTAAGAATATGTTCGATGACAGGTTTTTGACATGACGAATTTTAGAATATTTTGAAGTTATTATAATTCTCTTAACTGATTATTCATTTAGAAAATATTTTGTTACATAATTATTTATTGTCGTTCCTGTTTCAACAACTGCGTTTGCAAAATTACCTTCAAATTCAATTTTTGCTAGCATAACCTGTTTTATATGGGTAAAATTATATTATTAAACCCTGAACAGATTAGAATCCAGTCATCATCACAACTAGACGCCAATCAAATATTGACAGTATTAGTTAATATCCGCTGATCGACTAATCTAAAGGTACCGGATACCCGTTATCTACGCACACATGGCAACGAAGCGCGCGTATAGTCTCTGAAACTCATACAAAATGTCACGAGTGAACAGGTACTTTACGCTAGTGGGTTGTATATTATCTCATATCCGCGAAATGCAATAATGTGTGTTTTTCCCACGGATGTCCACGTTTGGGCATCGTTGGCTTTAGTTACTAGTTTAATTATCTTCAGATATGATTGTTAATATATGTCATTGGTAATGTTTACCGAAAAATGAAATTTCTTAAGTTGTTTTTCTTTTGTTAACTTTCGGCCACTCAGTGGTACAATCTATCAAATATGTTATTTCAATATAAATTTGATTAACTATATGTACGACAGTCTTAATTAAATGATAGAGTGTAACACGAGTAGGCGGGATCGTCCCGCCCTAGATCCCCGCCCGCCCTGCCAGCTGGGCGGATCTTGTAGGGGAAAGTTTATTGCATTTATATTACTATTAATTTGATAGGGAGTGGGAAATATAAAAGGAGGAAATAGATGACACATTTACTTACTATCAAAGTCAGTAGGTACTTGTATTATGAGTAGGTCAGGTCAAAGTTAAAGTATATATAGAAATAAGTAATGATAAAATAGAAACGTAGTATGTTAGTGAATATTCTAAAATCGTAGACAATATACTAGAAAACCTTAAAATAGGAACGAACAAAAACAAAAATGTTAACGGTATCTAACACGTACACATTTCAAGGAAAACACACCCACTAGTCAATCAAACTATCAACAAATATCAACCCACTAATACCTACTGACGGAAATCAGTACGCAACATAATATCTACACATATCTAAATTTAATCTATTATATATAGATAGGGTCGAGGCGGGGCGCAGGAAGCGGCCGATATAACGCCATGATAAGCTGAACCTATCACTCCATCGGATTACTTCACAAAGAATATCGATCCATCTTAGATACAGAATGTAGAACACTTATTCGATTATTCTTAATGTCAGAGTTCAGGGAAGCCAATTCTGTTGAGCACGATGACGCAGAGAAAATGTTGGCGACAGAATATCAGGTGTAGAAGCTGATGCTGTTTTGATGTTCATTGATTACGTTGATACAGTAGAAGGGCATCAACAAAAAGCTAGTGAATACGATTCAATCTCAAACCAAAGGAAGCAAACCAAATTGAATACTTATAAAAATGTATCATCTCATTCAAATTTTAATATCACTAAACTAACATACATCAAAATAACTTCCAGATAGGCAGCCCCTCTAACAATATTCATGAGAGAATCAATAATAATAATTGTCCTTTCTTCTCGTTTATAAACCACTGTCGAATGTCACCCTGTTCCTTCATCTCATCTTCCATCCATTTATGTAAATGCAGCATTGTGGCAGACACCTCATTTGTTCTATCTGCCAAGCACGACCATTGTCAAAACTTCTTGCCCTTTGACTCTATTGTCTGTTTTTTGTCAACCAATACCAGATTATTTTATTTCCGTTATATGTCATTCGTTTTCTCTTGCTGCCTCATGTTTATCAATATTAGGTCCAATCATCTTTTTATTTTGATTTGTACGTTGTTTTATTATCATATGCTAGTTTATTATTTTATGGGCGTGGATCGTTAAACTTGGTTTCAAAGATGACATTTACCACAATAGATTTATTAGACGTTCGGGTTTTACGTAATGTTTGGTTTGGTTAGACGTTCGTAACATGAATAATATTTATGCAAACAAAAATAACTGATTCGATCTTCATAAAAATAATTCAGAGAAAAATAAAACACACGTAGTTATAATCGTTATGTGCTATTAACCATATTCTGTTGAATAAATGCTGTAGGTGTTGGCTCTAAATGTGCTTCGTCATCACCGGGACGCCGTTCCACATTGTAATTTAAATTATCATTCGAATTACCATTGAGAGGAGACAGTAAACGCGGTGGCACTCGAATTCTCGACACCTCCGTCTAGACACGTCCAAACATGAAGCTTTTATGAATTCTATTATTTGGGCACAATTGACGTGAATATGGAAATTTATCTTGAGGATACATTTTTTATCCATATGGAAGATAATTTTATTGAAGTCAAACTAAGGGATAATTCCTAACCAAAGGCCATACCTGAAACTTTTTATAGGTTTTCTTCAAAACCAATTTTTGCCCTGGAATATCGTAAACAAAGATTAGCAACAGTGTATTGCAACAAAAGAAATGATACACAAATTAAGGGTTTCCATCCCGATGATATTTTACGATAGCCGTGAGCGACAAAACGAGAGTCATAAAAGATAACATGTAGTAGAAGGCATTGCAAAGTTATGGAACCTGCACACTAGTTGTTAAGATGAATTGGATTATATAGTGTAGGCTAAATATCTGCTCATATAGTACCTAGTGCTTGTAGATTTTGATTAGTAACAATACCATAATGATGCTTGTCGATGTGAAATTATGCACAGCCGTGGAAACAACATTGTAAGCACCAGACTCGTTCTGTCGGTCAATTTTCTCCGCACCCATAAAAAGCGCAAACATGACTACGTTAATAATAAATTACATACATCTCAGCCAGACGATACTACCATTCGGAAACAACAAATGCTAATAATTACTTTTCAGATATTAAATGTTCGAAGGGTCGAAGCAAACTCGGTTCTGCGTAAGATTCGAAACAATACTTATTATTGATCGTCTAAGAGACTTATTGAAGAATAAATCCGAGAGGCTTCTTGCTGTTCATCGGATACCTTTGTTGTGATATTTGGCGAGTTCGTCC
This sequence comes from Leucania comma, assembly GCA_958295575.1. NCBI lineage: Eukaryota > Metazoa > Arthropoda > Insecta > Lepidoptera > Noctuidae > Leucania > Leucania comma. The sequence continues at coordinate 8,753,868 of OY282480.1, read as the reverse complement.
GACAGGCCTGTAGTTGCATTAAACCCACATTTTATGGGCTTCATTTATATTGTACGTCGCATAGCTACATTTTCCTTAGATTTATACTTCTCCCGCAAATAGGTGGAATACTGTAATAGTACTCGTTCGTTAACATTGTATGTGCATGCGCAGTTTTATTACAATTACATTATGTCGGTATTGTTCGTATCTGTCGAGTGTCATAACGGCGGCCGTGTCGCCGGATAGCTCAGCTTTACGGCCGCCGATAGTTGCCACCTTCGTTTGGAGGATTCCATTGTTGCATTCATCGCAATGATCCGGCGTAGTCGCATCGTCGTCTTTCAGCCGCATCCGACATTTCCATTGTTGCAATTTTATTGCCGGTGTTACCGTGCTGGCGGAGATCGTAAACTACGCTCCAGCGCTCGATACTATCGCGGGCCGGCGCAGCGGCGGATGGCTGATGGCTGATGGGCGCGCGACCGCACCGCGCCGCATTATCGCGCGCCACCGCCACCGCAGCCGCGATTTTCATTCGTTTCTAATAAATTGATACGAGGGCTCCGCGACGCGCCATTGGTCGACTCACTCCCCGGACTTCGATCCTCGGACTCTGACCGTAAATCAACTTTACAACCTTTAATTACAGATATTTGCCGTCTCATGTGAGCGTACGGGATATCGGAGGGCTGTGCTCGCGAAAATATAGCATAATAATGGGTATTGACCCGTAATGGCTCGCCTGTAGGTACTATCGGCCGCCTTTGTCTTGATTGTTCGAGCGAGAGCATATTCTTTTCTGAATGATTGCCAATTACATCGAATGGCCTCCTGAATTCCACTGAGAGCGATACTTTAATCTTTCTCGGTTTTGATTTGCATTCGAATAAAATGATTTATGTGTTATTGGGATCCAGGGTTTATGTTGTGACGTTTTTTGATTCATTGGTGGTTTTTAATGTTGTCAAATTTCGATTTGGGATTGTGCTTACCTCGGGTAGTAACGAATTGAAATGAGTGCAGTCAGGGTAGTAGATAGTGCACCGGTTCGGGCTGGAGCGGGGCGAGGGGCGACGATGTTGCCACATTGTTGCACCGGATAGGGCCGACCGGCCGCTGTTTTAATGTCTCTCAGACGGAATTACGCTGGATTGTTCTCAGCTTTACTGCTTTCTTCATGATTGATCGTTGTATCCTCGGCCTTATGTCATTTTCGCGCCGTATCTCCAAGAATTTGTACTACAAGCAATAAATATTACATTGAGTTATGGTAATTTCGCAAAATTATAGTATATGTGACTCCTTTTACTGGCTTTGTGTATTATTAGGTCTTAACGTGTGTATAAGCACATATTATGAAATTTAATAAATAATTATAAGTTCTTATTAAATGAAGGTTTCTGCGTGTGAGCTCGTGTTTTGTTCTGAAGTGTGGAAATTAACACTAGAATGATCGTATTTCTAAATTAAAACCTCGCTCCGAGGAGCAATAAATTCTTCCGCCCATAAACTTATAACGACTGTCTAAATAGAGGCTAGCTGTCGTTTATTGCCTTAATACTCGAATAAGAAATAAAATAAACACTATGCACTTATGTTTTTGATCCGTTTTGCACACCTTTGTAATTGCAAATAATATTATATGTAATAACTGAAAGAAAAAGAAATGCAAATTAAATGATTAATCGGAGAGGTTTTATGATCCTATTCTAGATTTTTATTTCTTAGAAATGGGAGGTGTTTTAATTAAAAAATTGAAATGAATTTTCCAGACAGTTTGTCTGTTGCATAAATATGTATGTATATACACAATGATGTAGGTAGCTTTAGATAGGCTTTCTTTTCGAATCCCTCTTTATCTGTTGTTATTCCCTCTAGTTGTTCCCTCTCTTAGAGAGGAGGCCTGAGTCCCAGCAGTGGGAACATTAAAAGGCTGATGATGATATTTAATTGATCTAATGCATTTTAGTTACCATAGTGGTTCATTACGGAAGAAAGTCTATAACCAGTGGGCGTTACCAATGACGACAAATGCCACTGAAATGTGTCTCATTAGAAGGCTTAAAGTCATTTTTAGAGGCAATGGAGAGGGCTATGAGTCTAGTTTTCTTCCGTGATTGAATAAAGGTATCCACTGCAAAACCAAGGTTATAGACATAGCCCGAAGTATCGCCAGACTTAAGCGGTAGTGGACAGGCCACATTGCTTGCAGAACAGATGGTCGATGGAGCTGAAAGGTTCTTTAAGAGCGACCGCCTCGCCGTTGGAAGGCCTCTAACAAGATGGACTGATGACCTGGAGGTCAGGCGAATCCGATGGATGCGAAACGTACAGGACTATGTCTAGCAGTGGACGTTTTTCACTTGAAATGATGATGATGATGATGGAAATCGAAAAGTAAAATACTAAGAGCTTTAAAGGTGATTAATCGTAATTAATTTCTGCTAGCCGCATCGCTCGTGGACCTAGAAAATTATCTCAAGGGCATGTGCCTGAGATAAGAACTGCTTTGTTAAAGGTGGACCAGATGCTTGCAATCTAGCGTTCCAATCAAGGTCACCTTGGTTGGAGCGTGGTTTGTATGTTTGGTTTGTGTTGCGTCTACATGGATGTAAACCACGCGACAACACTCACTGCGGTTGGGAAAACGCGCTTCCTAAACAAGAGCGTTGAAGGTCATAGTTCACAACTGCTGTCTACACGGATTGAAAATAGTAAGGTCACCTTTATCCCTTTATCCAATCAGCCGTTTGAGTGTAAAGAAGTAATAAACTTACACACACACACACCTGCAAATTTTCGCCTTTATAACATCTGTGTGAAGGGATTAATACGGGTTTATTTGTCATTTAAGTATTAAAATTATGTACTACAGTCGTTAATGTTTTAATGTGGTATAGGTGGGCTTACTATACGTTTTTCAGTACCTAAGCGTGTATACGCAAGCCAGAATAAATGATCCTACTTAACTACCTATTATTTTATTCATGTGGGTATACTTTATTACTATTTTGTAATTTATAATGTAATAAATAAAATAATATTACACAATTCTTCAATGTTAAATAAACCACATCAACTTGATTTTAAAGCACGTTTTATTGAAGTAGAGACCAAACACTGTGTAGAACTCTACCTAATATCTAATTCTGGTAGTGCTCGAATTCCCTGAAGTTAATGTGCAATTAAACGCGACTGAGTCCGACCACTTGGAGTAATACCAACACTCACGAATAATTGAGATTGATCGAGTCGTGAATCGAGTGGGGCGGCGCAATCAAAAGCGTATCAGACCAATGGGCGGCCGCGCCGGGCTCGCGGACGACTCTCATTGGCCCGCCGCGGGGTTGTCGGGCACCAAGGGCCTTGATACTGCTCTCGATAAGCGGGAGGCGTCGAATGTCGATTCGATCGATTATCGCCCGTGTCGTCGTGCACCAGCGACCGCGACGCCGCGCCGTGCCGCACAACTTGACACATTGATGACCCACACCGGCTCATTAATATCTTTGTGTCATCACACTACTTTATCACCGTATTTATTAAACAAATCACCATTTTACACTAATAAAACGTCCCTCAAAATTTATTAATGCACCTTAGTAAAATTAAATTTTCAACTTAATCTGGCTGTAAAACGGTGCGCAAATCAAAGTTGCAATCTGCAACACTTAAAAGAGATTAGTCGGCTAATCGGGCGTTATTTACAATCCTTTATCAGCACTCGGAGGCGTTCGGTTGGACGATTTACGACACTCGCGAGTTGCCAGCACAAAAGAATTAGCCTTTCTAAGCGACACCGAGTGCCAATAAATATCGGGCGAGGTGCGAATTATCGCGGGCAACACTGTAGCGGGCCATGTTTGGAATTTATCCCTTATGCGGTTTCATAAAGCGTACCAGTTAGTTCATAAAGTGAAATTCATAATACAAATTTAGCGTAAGGTTTCGTAGGAAAAGCAATAATTTGTCACAATTGGGCACGATTAGATTGGCTCCGCTGGCGATTTGACATAGGTCGTAAATAACGCTTCGGGCGGCCGAATTGAGTGAGCCGTCAGGCGCGCTACGTTGTGTGGGCCTTTATAAATGTACGAGTATGCAAATAGCGCGCGCGGCTCGGCGCACGCGCATCGAATCGCGCGTTTTCCGCCGCCGGCGAGCCCGCGCGGTTTGTGGAAATCGTTATTGGGGTGATTGCTTTCATAAACAATAGCTTTTGTCCACGGGTTCTCGTAACCGCTGTGTTATTTAGACGGATAACGGGTCTGTTCGCGCGCCGCCTGATAACGCACCTAGCGTTTATATGCAATGTTGTTTACAAGCCATTCGATGCTGGAAATCGTGCTTTATCTGTACCATGTTCAATTGCGGGTAATTTGTATTATGTATTTACGATATTCTCGTAATTCACCGTAACCGCTGACCTATAAGCTTTCCTACCATATTTAACTGTGATTTCGTCATTATTCTGTAAGCTACTGTGTGCAAACTACAAAGTAAGCGTATTTCCTCTGCTACTTGAGCTTTCCTCTGTACTTAGGAACCACTTAAAGTTTTCATGTGTGCAACATCCGACGGTGAATAAAAATTTTGTCTACAGCATGATTTATGCCTACAGCATGTCATTAGTATTTATTTAGGCGACCTTAACACTGTGGTTTCACTTTATGGTGACCATTACACACGTCATGGCATAGAAAAGTTACACATAACCTTGCACATCAAAGCGAGATGCACTATCAAAAAGTGTCCAGTATATCTTGGGCTTTGTTGCCTTTAAGGTGTGAATCAGAGTATTGAAAAGTCACAGGTCATTTTAGTGTGGGTGAAATGTTGGCCATAAAAGTTGCTATCGGGCTCAAAGCAACTTAGTAGGGGGCTATAAAGGTTGTCAACGTGGTGTGACGAGCGTGGGTGGCTCGTGCGCAGCGAATCGAGAGAGAATCGATAGTAAGCATTAGCGATGCACGAATATTGATTTGCGAGATGCAATTGCTGGAATTTTGAGTGCAGTAGATCAACTGTTAAAGCAAGGTAACTTATGTAGCTGCAGAAATTGAACATCTAGGAGACTTTTCTTTCATAATCCACCTGAAACTTTCTAAGCAACAGCACGTCATAGACGTAGGATATAATGTGGTTACCATTTCGAACAATATTTAAGTTACAAAATTGACTAAGATTTTCTTTGACTATATATGATTTTCTCGATATTGGAATAAAAGCTTGAAGTCGAATCTTTATGTGCAAATTCTTCTGGCAGATATTATAAATCTTACTTTTTCTGTTACATCAAAAAACTTGCAAATTCCTTACGAACCGTCATCATGACTCATCTATTGTTACATTATATTTTTGACTACCGGTAACACGACTAAGTGTACGTTATCTTGTTAATATTTTGGTGCTACCGTTAGTCATATCTTCTTGACGATCATCTTTTGTAAGCGGACGGTATTTCCGATCACTTTAGTATCGTATTGTATTTTCGTCTCTGTATTTTCCAGATTCAGGTAGGTTTTTGTGGCCATGAGTGTCACTATTGATTAATAAAGTGAACTCTTTTTCTGCAACGTGATGGTTATTAGTTGAATTGTTATTAGTAAGGGTTCTGTCATCAGATACATTGTTAACTTATATTTATATTATAACTGCTAGTTGTACAGGGAAACTAAACCTATAATCTTGATTAGTATTGTTGAAAGTTACCTTTTTTGTTAATTTCATTTGCTTGTACCACGTAAATTACCTTGATTCCTTACTGCTAACGATGTCGTAGAGTTTAGCATTAGTGTAATCATTACAGAGTGGTTTCTTTTAAAATACTGTTGACAACATTTCTGATAGATTGACAGCCATCACCAGCCTAATAACAAAATACCAGGTATCTCACACAATTCCGAACAAGTACTTCACTCCAATTCTGCGCATCATGTTGCTCCATTTACTCTTCAAACGTGGCAATTAATCTGAACGGGTGACGTTGCCAACCCTCCAGCAGCCGCCCCCGAACCCCTTACTTCACCCCCGCTTACCCCCGGCCCAGATAACCGGGGGAATGATTAACTGCAGACAGGAAGACGGATTGACAAATAGTCGTTTAGGTATTTCGCTAATGTTTCGCTCTCATCAATAAACGATCGAGGCTGTTACATGGGAGGGCTGTACTTGTTTCGGGTATTTGGTATTGAGTAGAAGGTTCTATTGGTTTGTTGATATTCGCTTAGTTGTAATGAATGCAAAAAATTAACAGTCAACATAAGGACATATTAGTAGCGTGCTCTTTAATGTTGGTACGCGGTTGAGCTAAGCTTTCGAACAGTCTTATGCAATTTTAATTTCAAAGGTCACACTCAAAACTTGAGAACTACGTTCGACAATCAAACCAACAACATCAACGTACTAGTTTGTTGGGAACTATGTTATCCTAGTTTCTTCTCAATCAAATTTAATTATTAGACTATGCAAGTTTTGCAATATATTGACCAATCGACACATTACCATACAGGAGCACGCCGTAATGTTGGCAGGCGCGAACAGAGACAGCTAGTAACACGATATCGAGCGAGCGGTGACTGTGCAAATGTAACGAATTGTTTGCAACAATCATTTAGACAATGTTGATTGATTGCTGCTGCCGCCGCGTTGAGCAAGTCAAATTGAAATAACTTTCAGAAGCTGGCGTTGGAGATGAATGTAATGAATTAGGAATAATTGCTGATGCTTTTTTCTTGGTTTTTTAATAAAATGGCATTTGATAGGGTTTCCTGGATATCACGCTATTTGAGATAACGTTGATGATTAAAAAAGGAAATTTGACTTCACATGGTTCTTCTTCAGATGTTGTTCAACTTCAGATGTTGTGAAAGAACTGAATAATTCAGTTCTTTGGTGGTAATTTGACAACTATTTCGTAGTAACAAGTGCGAATGTAAGTTCGTCTTCAGTTGGCGAAGTAATGGGGTATAAACACTGTTGTTTTCTTGTTCACAAGATGTAAACATCACAAGCTGACAGTTCCACTGTCTCACAAGCGTAACTAAGTGGGTAACAGTTCCTTATTGTAAATCGAAGTGTTAGCGTTGTCGGTACGGATTCGTCACGTCATCGGGTAAGTTAACAGCCAAATTACAGTAAATCAAATAGTCGCAAACTAGCCACATAGAACAAACGGGGCTGGCTTCCGTGGCCACACGGGCTGTGCTAAATCGGGGCCACTAATGCTGCGCGCGCGCGTCGTAAAAGCGCGATCTGACTCGCTCGCGCCCGTAAATCATCGATCGCGCGATGCGATGCGATTTAGCACGCTCGCCTTGTTGCCCACTTGACGCGTGTTGTCCCAGCAAGCGCTGTAAAGCTTCATTTGATAGATTGGAGAGAACCGGGCACATTTTTGTTCGTTCCTCATAGAAATCATGACATAAAACGCTTTTTGACTAGATTTCACAGCTTTATTGGACAGGCACTTCTATACGACACACATCTTTACCTGTGTTGATGTAAGATCACATTAAACCGTGTAATGTCGCCGTATAAAGTTGTGATTAATGTCTTTAAAGGGATACAGGTGGCGATAAGTTATGGTTGTCAACGTAATCAGCTTTTCTTCTCATTTTATCGTCACCGTCTATTCGATATTATGCGGTTGGAGTAGTAAAACAAATTCTATTCTTTCGATAGCTTTATTCATTTTGAAGGAGAATCGTTGAACAAAACAATAAATTTTGTTCTAACTCTTAATATTTTTATATGTGTTTCAGCATTTCTTCAGCTTAATCTAGCGCTGTATCTGTTTCTATATTTCTTATATAGACGTAGTTTGCTTTTACGATCTTTATGAAGTACGCTGTAAAGGGTTTTACAGCTTGCAATAGTGAGGGAATGTACTGCTCTCCTCTATTGGAAGTTATATCGTGATGAACATGTTTCTCTTGTGTGTAAAGACTCTTTTGTTACATGACGATATATTTGCTATCCCTGATTTTGAATTGCTGCTGTGGTATTTTGAGAAATTTTATTGCTGTCGGAAGTTTCAAGTTAATGTTCTTATTACCATTACTGTGGTTGTTAAGTTATCCTTATATAGGTAGATATTTAAGCATGGTATGAGGTTTCTTGGTATCTTGATTAAAGATTTCTACTACTTCAGAGTCAACAATCAGGGTCATAATTTCATCATCTATGGTTTAATCTACATTAAAATTTCACACAAATACAACATCAATAGGTACTTAAATGACAACGATCCACATTGTTCTTGTCAACGTTCATCATCATTATCATTGCAGCCGAAACACATCTACTGTTGGAACTAGGCCTATCCCAAATGTCATCACAATGGACGGTCCTGTGCGTATCGCATCCATCGGATTTCCGCATCCTTTATAAGATTTTATCGGTCCACCTTGTAGTCTTCCAAATCTGCGTCTTCCGGTACGCGGTCACCACCCCAGAACTTTTTGGCACCAATGGCCATGTTTTCTGTAGGCAATGTGCCCTGTCCATTGCCATTTTAGTTTGGTGATTTTTCGTGCTATGATGGCAAAATTGGTTCCCTTGCGGATATCTTCATTCCTGATTCAATCACGCAAGGAAACTCCGAGCATAATCCTTTCCATTGCCCTTTGGGTGACTTTAAGCCTTCTGATGAGAAGAACTTACTCAATTTTGTACTGAGTACCATGCGAGCATATATTTTTCTAATATCTATAAACCTATACTAATTTTTAATTATCTTTGTTTCAGGTACTCCAATCAACCGACTACCTATAATGGCGAAGTCAGTACTGGACCTGTACGAATTGTACAACTTGGTGATTGCACGCGGTGGCCTGGTGGAAGTGATCAATAAGAAGTTGTGGCAAGAGATCATCAAGGGGCTGCGACTGCCGTCCTCCATTACCTCTGCTGCCTTCACGTTACGTACACAGTGAGTGCTTTATTTTACCTAAAATGTTTCACCCATAACACAGTAGGACAGGCAAATACTTTTTTAACTTTAAATTCATGCTCATAACTGGGTTGTCTTTTCTTATTTTTTTTTCCGAGTTGACTTTCAAACCAACTGGATCTGTAATTAAGTGTGTAGACTCAAGAAACAACGTTTATCTTCAACATTGAAACAAACGATTTGCTTTGCGAAATATACTAACTAAGATTTTTATTTATTTATGGGAGAATTCGGGTCGTATTAGGCTTGTAACAAAATATTCCTTAAAATGAAATCCTTTTGAACAGCTTTCACTCCAAAGGCTTCATCCAAATCAGTATCCATTATCCTTCAATTTAGAACATGATCGACAAAAGGTGTGTATGTGTGGTCCTACAAGTCAGGAGCTCGCTCCATATTCGACCTGCTTTGTATCACATCCTCATTCAAATTCTCACGAGCTGGAGACAAAAGGTGGCCCACAATGGCACTACGTGAGCGTCCGACGCGACAATATGACAACTTCATAATTAATAACCTTAGCTCATCTCAGCCGATATAATTTCCCATTTATCTCTACGAAGTTCCTTCACCTCGTCTTTTGTCGGATGTCATAAAGGTGGTTTACGTTTATGATTCAAAATGTACGACGGTTACGCACGACCTGATGATTTTGAACGCAGCTTCTTTTATTTCGATCTGTTTCTGTATGCGTCTCGTTACGTTAATTTTCATAGTCTGTTTGTACTTTGAAGTGATTTTGTAACTAACTATCTTAAACGATGTCGTGGATTGTCGTCCTAAATAGTATTGTAATTGTAGAAAGCTCGCTATTGTTTGGTCTGTAAACATTATTTCTTCATTATTGCAAATCATTTTGGAATTGATGTTGGTTAGATTGTCATTTGCTGACATAGAGTCTTTTACTCATAATTTTTCTTCAATATTATCACCCTGTTATATTCCTACGCTGTAAAATATTAGTCGTATGTTAAAATTCTATCGAGGTAAAAGTATTGTAAAGCCAATGAAAGCTTTGGCATTAGTAACATTCATATAATTAGACTAACAGTAATGACGAATGTCGTATATATAGATCTCGTGTGACAGTTTTAAAGGTGGCGTTTTTATGAGACGACGGCTTTCATTGTGTTACGCATTAAATATGTGACCGCTTAATATGATATATGGAAGGTACACGCGACAATGGGGTCATATAAAATTGACACGTTACATAATAGGATTATCATTGTTATTGGTACGTATTATAACTTGAAGGATAGACTTTTGATAATAATTGAGCTTAGAATATGATTTATAAGCTTGTCAAGCCGCGGGCGGAGTAATAAAGTTATTATTAGATTCGTTCGTTCTAAAGGATTGAATGGTGACATCTTTTGATTTATTTTCGAGTTGATAGATGTGGAGATTATTTCCAAATGATAAAAGGTTTGAAACGAGCTTTGGCGGTACCGCTTTGCCTTCAACTCTTGTCCTTTAATCAATTTTTGTTAAAAAAATCTTGCATAATGTTAATAGCGCTAAATATCTCTTCTATAACAAAGGATACCCCACTAATAGCTACCCAAGCATTATTGTCAAAATTTCATGATCTATTATTATTATAATCAACAAAATTGGTTTCATGCTGGCCAAACATCTGAAATGAAAAACTGTTGATAAATGAATCGGTCCTCTAACATAATATTATATTTTTTATTTCCAGGTATATGAAATACCTGTATGACTATGAGTGTGAGAAGAAGAACCTATCAACCAGGAGCGAGCTGGACGCAGCAATAGAAGGCAACAAGCGTGAGGGCCGTCGCGCCTCGGGACAGTACGACGCACAGGCAGCTCTAGCTATGGTAAGTATTATTGAAATATCGATTGAAGTATCGATAAACCGACTAGCATAAAACTGTCGAGCGCAGTAATATTGACAATAAATCTACACATAGAGCCAAATCTATCTCTCCAGTTATTTGTAGGTAATATAATTAGCAATAGGTATGATGTTTAAGCTCCAACTAGAGAAGGTGATTATTTGTAAAGGTTTTTGACTCCTTTATCGTGTGTGCATTCACAAATATGCAAATCTACATTATCAGTCATCCAGGTTCTTAATATATAGATAGATAGGTACAACTACCTCGACCCATAAAATATACTATCGTAGAATTGAAAGGAAGATCGCCTCCTTACGCTCCGTCTTCTTGCAGCTCCTGTAAAACCGCGTGCCCGCGGCACTTGCTCAAGCAGATAAACCACTACGCTAATTACTTAGTTATATAGCCAATACGGTGATGCCTGACCATTATCACCTAACGTCCCGTCTTCTTGCAGCCCCCACTAAACCGCGTGCCCGCGTCTCTCGCGCAGTTATCGCAGCACATGCAGCCGTTGTCCCTGTCCCTCGGAGGCGTGGCACCCCGCTTGCCGCCACTACCACCGCATGCGCCGCATCTCGCTCAGCATGACATCGAGTACAGGGTGCGGGAATATATGAAGATGATACAGCAGCAGAGAGAGCTTATGAGAAATGGTAAGCTTACTTAATCGTATTAATGCAGTCGTTTGATTGCTCTTCCTAACGTTTCGTTGGAAAATATAGAAGCTTATTAATTAAGATAAGATCAAATATTGTATCGGCCCAAGTCACACGAACTAAATCTTCAAGTGCCACTGTCTTGAAGAGAGCCCATTTGTCTAGTAAACATTTAGATTAACAATGTTCCTTCGTTTACAGGCTCCGAATCACCTCCCAGTAATGGTCCAGCACCAATAATGTCACCCCGCGATGCAGCCGCACTCAGTGCCATCGATGTCTCCCGCCTCACTCTCTGGTCACTCTACAACAATAACAATAACAATAGTCCACAACCGGACCTTGAGCCACAACGGTAAGTTGATATCACTATCAACAACTTTTTAAAACTCTTCTCATATTTAAAAGTCGGCCTATAATAGTTCCCTGGGGAACTCCATGCTTTCTGTTAAACTTGACGCATTAATGTCACAGGACATTAATATTGTGACACAATATAGCTTTATAAGAATTCAGAGTAGATATCAATTGAAATTAAAAATGGAATATAGGATGTATCATAGCAGCATGCAGAAACTCATATTTATGGAAAGCAGTGATCAGAATTTCGAAAAAATCCCATTTATTCATGAAAAAAAAAATCTATCAAAGGACTGGGATTATTGTTACTTTCTAGTTCCATTTATTGTAAGGTCAACCTTTGGTTGACATATTCTGACACTTTCCTTATCCTCAGTATGGGTTACAGCGAGGCTCTGAACCTGAGCGAGAGCCCCAACTCGCTGACTTCTGGCGGCAAGCGCGAGGCGTGCCGCTCGCCCGCGCCGCCCGCTAAGCGCCGCACGCCGCGGCCCGTGTCGCGCCCCGCCTCGCCGCGCTCTGACCTGCACTCGCCGCCACAGCAACGCCACAGCCGCAGGGACGCCACCTCGCCGCCACAAATTAACGGCATGCCCAATACCAATGGAGTTAATGGAGCTGCCTTCAAAATTACTACCAGAGGTAAGCGAAAGTTATGTTATTTTCCAAATTTGTGACTGTCTAGTAAATTACTCATCGCTCATCAAATACAAATAACTCAGTTATCTTTGCGTAATAATTCCTTGTATTTCCTTACGGAAGAAGGCACTGACTCCTGTAACGCCGGTTAACTATTTAGCTCAGGCGTCAGGAACTTCAAAGAATTTGTAACCTTTCTTGTGCAAATAAAGATTAATGTTATCGAAACGGATCGCTTTTTGTTCCTTGTGGTTCATATAATACTATCGTCTATGTTGGTTCCTTTTTTACCAAAGCTATCTTCCTCTATCATAATCTAACTAAATACTTTCTTGTCCCCCAGGAGACGCGAGCACAGGAGACCAGCAACTAGTAGTGTCAATAGAGCTGAACGGAGTCACCTATGAAGGAGTACTCTTCCCCTCAGGAAATGGTCAGAACGGACACAGACAAATGGTGTCTTAAACACACACACATAGTCTAGTTGTTAGCTACTGCTGTTTCAAGCTTCGAGTCACTTCAGTCAGTTCACATCTTGGATTCGGTACAGCACATTTTTTTTGACATCATGGAAGAAATATTTTTGGTTGTTTTTAAGGTTGCCATTGGTGAAATAGCTTAAAATTAAATACTGTTGTAAAGCTATAAGAAACATTTTGCCATCATATGCAGAATGTTGACGAATTGTCCATGTTTAGAAATGGTGTTGAGTGAGGAAGACACGGTCACTGTTTATGGGAAATATAGATGCTTGAGCTTTATTTCTCGATTTTTTGTTATCTTCTTCGAATGAATAAAACGTATCAAGATTATTCCAGTTCCATTTCTCCCCGCTCTCCTTTTCAGAGCATAGGCAGTCAGTTTCGTCATCAGACTGTGTATTAAAGTTGAGTTTGTATTTTAGACACTCACACTAATACAAAGAAAAAGATTATCTATGCGCGAACTCACATTGCTAAAATTAAATTTAGTCTGATGTGAACTCAACACTGACGGAGCTATAACTTTATATCTATCTATGGCGGTTTCAAATCCATGTTATCCATTTAAGACTTGAAATCGTTATTTTTTTAAAAAGTATCGTTTTAAAGATTGAACTCAAATTATTCGAGATAAGTACAAAAGTTTCAACTTACAGATCATCAAATAAGGATATTATCGTATGTACTTAGTTATTTTTAAAGTGATTAAGTTTTTTATTGTATTTTTTCAAAGTATTTATAGTTCTCAAAAATAAATTACACTGCCTAAGAAGAAGGTGAAATTATTTGTAAATAAAAACTATAAAATAATTTCATTGCTGTTCTTTATGGATGTTTTGTATGATAATTTTAATACATTTTTTATGAGGTCATACCGTAATGACAATTTGTGTAAATATAGATTTTAGTTCTGCATTATTTATAATTTGACAGGTGTGTGATGAGTGGACGGGGCGTCTGGGCTTGTGTTGCGCGGTGACGGAACCTATTTAGATTATGTTGGTCTACGTATACTCAGCTGCAGAAGTGAGTGAGCAAATTGGAAATGCAAAGTGCCATTGAACGAGTTAAATATGATGTATGGGTACTTAATTTTGTACTTATAATTTGTTTCCTTATTGCTGCACTGGCGGCTTGTGTCTAGCTTAACTATTAGTTGTAGCACATTATAAATCTATTTAAAAACTCATTAAAGTGACAAGTAATTTTAAATATAATGTGTTTTTGTAAGTATAGGCGTGTTACAACTAATAATTTGAGTTATATTACGTCTATACTTAGTTAACTTAATCTAAATATGTTTTTCGTATTTGTATATTATTGTAAATAGAGATATTATCGTGTGGAAGTAGTGCAGCGTTTTATACACCATGTTCGTATGTTTGTGATTCTTGACACAAAAGGTGTATATTTTAATTTTTCTATGAAGATGTCAGTATTGTATTTAGTGAGTAGGTATTTATAAATTATGGATTGAAATTTCGAGCACTTTGGACGGGAGAGTTGTTTGGTTACTAACTAGCTTCTGCCAGCGTCTTTGCCTGCGTTAAAATAAAACATTTATAGCCCATGACACTCAATGATAAAGAACCATTTGACTGGTGCAAGAATTTTTAAAATTGAGTTAGTAGTTTTTGAGTTTATTAATTACAAACAAAAATATAAATCTTTTCTCTTTTGGACTAGCATATGAACCTGACTGTCATGAATGAAAATTTCATTGCACTAAATTATTTGCTCATACTCTTAGCAATATGCGTAGTAGACATTACTTTCTCGTGTAAAGTGTTCGATTTATTCTTTCTAATTGTAGACGTTTATGAAAATAATGAATGTTACTAAAATCTCTAAAGTACGCGTTTTTTTTTTTACTTTTCTATACCTCTACCATGAGTTTTAAGCAATAGTATTGGTTCTGCAAATGACCGCTAGAGGCGCTGCAAAATTTGTCATACAAAATATTTACGGCGTCGATATCGAGTAGCGACGAATACTATTGCTTAAAACTCATGGTAGAGGTACTATTTCAACATAGTCACAATTTTTAGATTTTGACATTATCAGCTGCAAAGTTGATAAATAAAAACTGTGACTAACGCTGAAAGTAATTCTCGAATATAAGTTTGATAAAGTCAAACCATTATTATTATTTTGTTAAATAATTCAGAAAAAAAGGTATTATTTGGACGAAACATTTCAGGCTACTTAAAGTTCATAAATAGTTCGTTTAGCATCACAACATGCCATTTTATTAGTTATAATTAAGAGTAATTTAAGTAACTTTGTGGAAATGATTGAATGAGTCCGTTGAGCTGAGCAGTCGAGTCGTGGAGCTATGGCAGCTTGCCGTAATCATAAGTTTTCATAAATTATAATAATTGTAGTGCAATAAGCAATATCCAAATTACAAAAAAAAAATCTCCAATAAAATAGAAAAAAAAAATCTTATCGTAGCGTTGTTGTAAAAAATATTGAAAAATGATTTTTTTGTAAATGACTGATTTAATGTTTTATAATCTTAGTTAATTTAACGTATTTAATTTTAAAGATTACTGTGTATAATTAAATTTACTGTTAGCAGCATTATTGGAGCTAAGTAGTGGTAGATGTTAGTACATTCCTGACGATGTACAATACTTGTTAAGGGCAACAATATAATATACTGGCCTACTTATATACAGGTAGTAAGGCCAGGGGATTACGCATTAGCGAATTTCGTATTACACCAAAAATTTTTGATGTATTCTAATAATTATACACAATTAAATAATTATGTATTACGAATTTTATTCTTATTTAAACTGCATTAACCCTTAGTGTTTGTTTACGGAGACGCGACGCGGAGGGCGGTCCGTCGTACATTGCCATAAATGTCTGTGTTTGCGCGAGCGATGACGCGGCCCGCTACTGCAATGTACGACGAACGCCCAACGCGCCGTGCAACGCGCCGCGTCTCCATAAACAAGCCCTTAAAATCCCTTATCCAAAAGCAGCTGTACCACCAAATTAAATAGTTTAAGGCCTAAGCCTGATGGTAAGCAATGATAAAATCGGTGATGGTTAAGTGCATTAGTTTATAAACGGCCTATTGACTCTAGCCTTGAATACATCTAAATTATAATCGGACGCGAAGACCGCAGCAGGTAAACAATTGTTCCAGTGTTTCGATGCACGTATAAACGACGAGGTGAAACACTTAGTCTGTCAGTGTTAAGATTAGAAAGTATTTAGTTTTTAACCCCCGACGGAAAAGAGGGGTGCTATAAGTTTGACTAGTCTGTCTGTGCTCCATTGTAGCTCCTACACGAATGGATCGATTTTAAAGCGGTTTTTTTTTTGTTTGAAAGTTGACGCAATCGATATGGTTCTTAAATACAATTTATGAAGTTCTGTGCAGGTGTTCAAGGTAAACACTTAGTGGGTATTTACTTTACTTTTAAATAAGTGTCACCTAATTTTTGGAACAACTCATGTACAAGCTGGTGCCATTGAGCTGGTCCGAGACCCTGGATTGCTTATTAGTAAACCTATCGAGTTTGTGCTATATATTTGTGGTGATGACGAGGACCTGATGCTAAAACTGGGAGGTAGCTGATGGTACCCTGGAATACCTACTAGTAAACCCATCGAATTTGTGTTCGTCAGATGCATCTTAAGTAGTTCTGTTCATTTCTCATGATAACAAGAACCTGATGCTATAACTGGGAGGTGGCTGATGTAATCCTGAATTGCCTATTAGTAAATCTGATGCTAGAACTGGGAGTTGGTTTGTTTGTATAATATATATGGTAGGTACATGATTTGCTCCCTGCGCGAATTTAGGGCGAACCGCTAGTTGATAATATTTAAGTATATGTAATTTCAATAGTTTCACAATAATGGGTTCCGCGAATAATTTAAAAAGTGAAAATCAAGTGACGAAAAAAAAAACTATAAAAAATAAGTTAATAAATTACTCTTTCAGCCTTTTAACTTCATTCCAACAACCTTTATACATTTTAAAGATTTATAGCGTCACTGAGTCGGGGGACCAGAAACCTAGGTAGGCTTATAGATTGATATACAAACAAAATAAGTACCGCACATTTGAAACTAATAAGTATCAAGTATTTTCAATTCGTTGAAGCTAAATAAACCTCTGCATAATATGAATTAAATTTTAAAGTTGACATCGGTGAACTTAAACGTGAGTCGCCATTTAATGGGGACGCACATAATGGGGACAGCGAGCATACACCAGCACTTTTATCGCTCGTTCTCAGGAGCTTACAATACGCGGCATACAAGTTGAACTAAAATGGCGAGCGACCTTTAATGCACAGTAAAAGATTTTCTGGTTTCAATCAGAGTACGGCACAACGGGGGGCTGCGTGTAACTCAAACGACCATACAGCCCAGTTTGGGCTGGAGTTGCAAAACAGTGTCCTCACCTTCCGCATGACACACAGATCCTCACCGGAAATGGCAAGTTCGGAAGCCAGCCTTCTGATTTTCGGGTCTTAATCGAAGAGCGGCACAGCGTGGGGTTTCGTGTAACTATAACAACGACGGCCTTTTTTAGTTCAACTTATTTGTCGCGTTCAGTAGTATCCTTTTTTAGGTGGGAAATTTATGACTTCTCCCGCTCTATGACAGAGCCGAAAGGCTTGTCAGACTTTTATTGACTAAAATCCACTCCTATGTTCTTTCTTTGCCTTGCGTTCCAGAACATCAGGTTTCTCTCTCAGTAGCGAACCCATAGCCCCAGTAGTGGCCTTGGAACAGAAAAGGTAACTGAAGGAGCACAGGTAGGTTTTAGTCAGTAAAAGTGTAACACCTCTCCTAGAAGTAATAGCGTTTCTTTGGCCTGAATCCGATGCAGGATCCTTCCGAACTTGCCATGTCCAGTGAGGACCTGTGTCATGTGGAAGGTGTAAACGCCGTGTTGCCACTTCAGCCACTCCTCAAAGAGGGCACTTACATCTATTGCGTGCCAGTATTGTAATAGTGCCAACAGTATTACAGTCCGGCGGGATCTCATGGCGAAATGGCGTCAACGACTATCGCAACCTCGTTCGGGGCGCGCCACAATTGGGGCGATAAGGCCCATCCTTGGGGCGTGGCTGGAAAGACCTCACGGCGTTCTCAACTTCCGCACGACGCAGGTGCTTACCGAACACGGAAAGTTCGCTAAGTACCTGTTCCGGATTCGTGCGGAGGATTCGCCCGGGTGTCGCCACTGTGCGGAACATCCGGAGGACACGGTGGAGCACACTGTAGAGGTGTGCCCCGCCTGGGCGGAGCATCGCCGTGTCCTCGTGGGGGCGATCGGCGGCAGCGATCTCTCTCGCCGGGCCTTGGTTCAGGCCATGGTCCGTAGTGAGGAGGGATGGCAGGCGGTCGCCTCCTTCTGCGAAGCAGTAATGCTAGCGAAGGAGGAGGCCGACCGCATCAGGCAGAGGCAACGGGGCGCTCGCCCCAGCCGCCGCCGGGATTCCGATCCCGATTTCCGGCCACCGTAGGCGCGGGCTTGCGGACGGCGTGCAATGGGTAGCACGCTGTCCGATCGTCCGGTAACCGACCGGACCGAGCCCAAGTCGTCGACGGCGCGTTCTGTTCCCGCGCGCCTCAAGGAGCTGTCAGCACACCGAAGAGGCCCAGCCTGCTAACTGCAGGCAGGCAGGGTCGAAGCCTACTGGGGTCATGGGTTAGTTCCGAAAGGAATGCTCGACCCCGGCACGATAGGCTACGAAGGAACGGGGTAGGTTTTTAGTCAGTAAGAGTCTGACACTACTTCCCGCTCCGCCCAAGGGCGGGATTTGTCATTGGATGATTTTACCTACCATAAAAAAAAAAAAAAAAAAACAGTATTACAGTCTTATTTCAGTGTTAGTCTTGTACTCATCATCATCATCATTTCAGCCAAAAGACGTCCACTGTTGGACATAGGCCTCCCCCAAGCGTCGCTACAATGGCCAATGGCAATGGTCTTGTACTGTGTGTAGAATAATCAAATGGTTATTCTTCATAACGCCATCTATGATGTAGCAATGAAACTCAAATAATACTACTAGCGACATCTGTACTTGTCTTCATGAACGAGAATGTAACGGAAAGGTGTTGTTTTGCGTTTCGGATGGCTACCAAATGGCGTGCTCAAGGCTGAAGTAGTTCCTATATTTGAAGTATAGATGGCGGAACAAGACACCTTTTTGCGCCAAGGAGTTGTAACAAACGTCACCTGGCAGAGGCGAATGTATTTGTGTACGAATAGAGCTTAATCTCTTAGGAAAGCGGAGGTACAAAAAAAAAGAAAGAAAATAATTCGTTTGTGAAGCTAACGACAAAAGGATTTACTCACGGGTTCAGTGTTAGTAATCTAATTTTTGAAGGTACATCTACATTTAGTATAACCACGATAACACAGTTTTAATCCTGGACCGTGCGTGTACAAACATTTAGGTACCTATGGCAACTGAAAGGCAATTGACATACACTATAGTCACCAAATATGAAACAATTATCTGTAGGCCATACAATTATTTGTTCCGAACGAAAATCGGACCTGCGACACGCAGTATTGTAGTCAATCGCTCAACCACTGCGTCAACCGTGCCGTGTTTTGTCACAGCCAATGTGAAATCGTGCCTAATTTCACATCTTCCGCTGTTTAGATTTTCTTGTCAGGCTATTCCTTAGTTCATAAAGTAAATCCTATTAAGCACCACTTTACTGGCATTACTTGGTATATTATTATTTATTTTATACGTTATTGTACACCTCATAATGTGGACAGGATAAAAATTTACAAAAAAAAAAAACTAAGCGTACAATGGACAGTCTTATCGCACAGGGCAATCGCTTACAGACAAATCTAGGATGGACTAACGAAAGGAGATATATGTGTATGCTAAAGTTCGTATAATAGAGATAAAATTAATAGACTAGAACCTTGGGGTCCTACCCCAAGTATCCTCAAGTGCCATTTCGAAAACCTAAACACAAACTTCATCTGACTTCTACCAAGTCTCGAACTTGTAAACTTCTAAATTGTGTACTTCCAAGGGTCTAAAATTAACATTTGAATAGGGCTTAAGTAGCTAAGTTGACCCCTAGTGGTGGCCTTTGAACTTGGGGCCTTGGGCCCGGCGCTGTTAGCTTAGGATCTTCGTTGTATGGTTCGGCAGATACATACAGAATCAAATCAAATATTATTATTACTTACTAGATAAGGTTTTGATTGATATCTTTATTGGAACGATTTCCGCGATGGATTGATTTTAAAGTAGTATAAGCTTCGTCGAGAGCAGTGGTGGCCAAGTGGTAACGCTTCCGACTTATGAGTTGTAGGTTGCGTGTTCGAACCCAGCCTGGCGTATTACGTTGTGTAATTTATTTTATCACCACTGCTCTCAAAACGGTGAAGGAAACCGGCATGACCTAGAATCAAAAATTTTAAGACATCGACCAAACTGCACCGGGCCCGCATGGTGGATTACGGTCCATTCTCTCTCCTAAAGAGGAGTCCTGAGTCCCAGCAGTGGGAACATTCTAAGGCTGATGCTTCGTGTTTAAATTAGAACATTAGTAATACTGGAAGACGCAGCGTTGGTAGGCCTCTCACAAAAGGTAAACCGATGACCGTTGGATGCGAGACGCATAGGACCAGTCGTTTTAGCAACACTTGGGTGAGGCCTATGTCCAGCAGTAGACGCCTTTCGGGTGAAATAATGATGATAATAAACTTTGAGGTTATAAACCTTGATTCAAGTTATGTTTGGTAACTGTGGCGTCTTTTTTTTCGTTAGGTAAAGGCCAAGGCCAAGGTTAGGTCTTTGGGTGGAGCAGGAGATAGCGTCAGATTTTTTTCTGACTAAAAAACCCACCTCGCTCCTTCATTGACTTTTATACCAGGGCCGAGCCTTCCTTTCAGAAGCAGACCCTTACCCCTAGCAGGCTTTGACCCTACTTGGTAGGGACCAAGTAGGGTCAGTTTGGTCGGTTTGCTGAAAACTCATAAAAAATGACAACTTGTGCACTGCTTCTACATAATTATCTTTGCCTTACAATGAAAAGCTCAGGAATATCAGGCCGGCAGTTTTTACCGGACTATGGCCTGAATCCAATCACCTCCACTAGAACACGTCGATGCTCCGCCCAAGCGTGGTATACCTCCACCGTATGCTACTCCGGGTGGCTGTGGAAATAACATTTTACAGTGCGCAGTACTTTCTTCTTCCTATAAAGTTACCTTTTTCGCAACTAAGAGGTTATTACTCTAGGAATCCTTAGGGAAGGTAACAAGTTTGACAAGGTCCTTGAACCAAAAACCATTGTAGAGAAGTTGTTATTGTTTTACATTTTTATTTTCGGAGGGTAAATCCCTGGATCCATATCATAAGCCCTTCAGTAGTCAGAGTCAATTTCAGGGTTCTAGGTCAACGGGAAGTACCTTATGAATTTTGATTCCCTTGAGAGTGTCGAAATGTACGTTTTTGCGACAGAAACGGCCGTATCTTTTTTGTCGTTAACTTAGAAGTTTGATTTTTTCACAGCTTTAAATGGTTTTAATTTCGATACGTCCACGTGTTTTCGAGATAAAGGGTCTTGACAGACGGACAACATAGTAATCCTATAAGGGATCCGTATTTTTCTTTTGAGCTACGGAATCCTAAAAATAATGACTCTGTATAGTGTGTGCTTAGTGCGAGCCAACCCTATACAAGCTTGACAACCGCCATCATAGATGACATAGACACGTGTCAATATGTAGCCTTTTTGCTTTTATTTCACGTAGCAACATTGCATTCGTGATTCGTTGCCGCTGGACATGACGCAATAAATCAATGCGCATTACGCCGTCGGCGGATGCTCGCGTCAACGATGCCGCAGATTTTCAGCGTGTTGACACGGAATAATTGATGGTGGCACCGCAGGGTTGATCTCTATTGGATAGCTGTCACGTTTTTTTTTTTTTTTTTATACGTTTGTGAGGAATAAGTTACTGATTTTGTCACTCTAGCAAGATGAGGACAATTTTATTTTATAAGACGTTAATGTAGTTTTCAAGGGTTCTGTACCCAAGGGGAAAAACGGGAGCCTATTACTATGACTCCGCTGTCCGTCTGTCTATCACCAGGCTCTATCTCATGAACTGTGATGTTTAGTCGGTTCAAATTTTCTTAGATTTGTTTTTCTTCTAATGCAACAACTACAAACAAACGTGATTTTTTTGCCGTTTTTTGCTACGGACTGTACGGAACATTTCATGTGCGACTCCGAGTCGTACTTGGCCGGTTTTTTTACACAAGTCCGAAAAAAACAAAATAAAATAATTTGCTGACGTTAATAAGGTACATAAGGTTGACAAAATGGACCAGATTGACCTCTTATTCTGCCCTTAATTTCAGTGAACAAATTTAAAATAATAAAGTAATATATTTTTTATTTAAATTAAGTAAGAAGCAAGGCTCAAATGGGATTTCTCAAGACAGTAGGCTTTATAAGACGATCCGACTGACGAGAGGTTTCAGCTCAATAGCATTTTGCCAAGCCACAAAGCGGAACAAGTACAAAGCCTCGATCAAAGTGACATAATAAGGCAGTGCGTGTCAATACACCGGGCTGCGTACGTACCGCCTGCCTCCAGCGCCACACCGCGATGTCGCGCATTCCACTCCCGCGGGCGCCGGAATGTTCCGCAAACAACAGTATCGAAATGAAACGAAAATATTTTTGCCCAATTATTTTTCCTTGTGAATTTCCGGGTAAAAAAGAGAGTAGGTACACTAGGTACTATCAAAGGCACTTCCGCCTGACCATCGCTAAGTTCATTTTTGCTTGCACTCGAAACGAAAACTTCAAAGGTTGGGTTTGGCGCCGCGCCGCAGTATTCAGGTGATCAGGCAGACATGACCGTGATAGTACATGGAACATGAAGAATTTAGTCAAAATTTGGCTGTAGATTTTGTTTTTAGGCGGGAAATCATTCATTGATTTCTCCCACTTTTAGGTGGGGCGAGAGGGTGTGTCAGAATTCTACTGACTAAAACCCACTCCTATGTTCCTTCTATGCCTTCGTTCCAGGGAAGCTCTTCGTTCAAGAGAACCCCCCGAGGTTCTCTTTTGCAAAACCTAGTAGGCGGGCGTGGAACACTACGCATCGTAAATAGATGGTAGTTAGATAGTACGAGTATTTAGAATGTGGATGGCACGTTTGGCGCAGTATTTGAGCGATTGGCTGATGCGCTGTGGATCACAGGTTTGATTTCTGTGCGAAATAAATGTTTGAATGGCCTGATAGGAGTTCCGGGTCTAAGTGTCCTATGTACGTGAGTTTACATGTTTGTGAACGCACGTTTTTTTTTAAAGAAAAAATAGTATGCGCAGTCAGTACTGTCGAACCCTTGCTGCTGCGGGGTCAACTTCCGGGATTGATAATTATATAAAATAAAATAATTAAATTCAAATAATTGCGCAGCACTGACTCTAAAACAATAAAATATTCTTTTCTTATAAATATTCAAATACTTCTAGAATACTAACATCCTTCGATATACTAACTAACCAGTATGATAGCGTATAAGCATGAGTTCGCATACAAAGTCATGCAAACTCATTACTCCGACATTACAGTACTAAAGCTGGAACGGCCTAATCCAGGATCGAATGGACCTCATGCTCAGCTAATGAGTTAAATGTCAACTCCTTAATAGTTAAAGTGAAACTATTGATTAATGTTTATACTTCGCTAGCGAACTGTCTCGGCTTTGCACGGGTGCAAAAAACGTACGGACAAAAATTATGTGTTCTCGAACACTATTAAAAATAATAAAGATGGTGGAGTTGGTCTATTAATTTCTATTTGATCCTTGAGGGAATACCTTATTAAAGCTAGCTATATATGGACGGTGTCTATGAACGATTTTTGCCCGACACTCCGTGACCCTGTGATACAAATGACAGTCACGAGGTAGATTAAGTGATCACTGATAAGATGTAAGAATACATAATTCGTAAGGTTCAAAGGTTAATCTGTTTTACATTTAACTTGATATTTTATACAATTTTTCGAATTGCTGTTGTCAGATAGTAGTAGCTTTTTTTTAAATTGATATAAACTAGTGCTTCACTGCAATCCCACCTGATGTGAAGCAGTGATGCAATCGTTGATAAAAAATAAGCTAAATAAGCTGAAATAAGCTGGTAAAAAACATTAGTTAATATGTGATCTATAATTTAATAGAGACCTTTGATTTTGTCCAAATATAGTTTCAAAACGTATCTATTTTTATAAGATGGAAATGTGGTGCTGAAGTCGCATGTCTTGATCTTGAATCGGTCCAGTAGATTTAGACAGTCAGGACAAATTAGCTGTGACAATTTTTTGTTTTTTTTTAAGGGTTTACTAAAAAGTCATTGGATAACTTTGCCCGGACTAGGACGTAGCGGGAGGGTGGTCAAACTTTAACTGACTAAAACGCACTCCTACTGTAACTCCTCCTCACCTAACTCTTTTCGAAGTTTCCTTTCAGACAATCCATGACACCAGTAGGCTTCGGCCTTGCTGGGCCTCTACGATTTTCCTGACATTTCTTTGAGGTACGCGTGGTACACTGCGCACCGTGGACGACTCGGGCTCGGTCCGGACGGTTACTGGACGGCTAAACGACGAGCTACCCATTGCTCGTCATCCGCAAGTCAAAGAATGAGAGGAAAATGGATCGTGCGGGAACATAAAAACATAACCATTTTAGATTAAGGTATATATAATTATATAAGTATTTATAACTTTAATTTAAGATTTCACTAACTCTTCTTTTTTCTTTTTTTAAGTCTACACACTATTGTCTACATTTCTTCTCATCTCTTCTTTCTCAGGTCTGCTGGAAGAGATTTCTTTTAGAAAGAAGCAGTACCTTTGTACAATTTTTATAATACCTACCATGTTAAGTTTCTGCACCACCCTATGATCAATTCGTAGAAAACGTCAGGAAAATGCCAAAAATAAGGCACTAAATCCGCCTTTGTACCGTGTTATGTGTATAAAGTTTGTATAAATAAATAAAATAAAAAATACTAGAGGTATCTCCTTCCTGTATACACCACTATTTTTAATTATGGCAAATACTTAAAGGGCTTATTAGAAAAAGTCTTGGTATTATTTAAGTAAAGTCTCAATGCATAATATTCATAAACAGCAAAGTTATGAGCGTTTGTTTATATCCTAAAATCTCTCTCAATTTCTGGAAACATTGTACAGGTTATTGTTTATGAATGAAAGAATGTCAATAAAAATGAAAAAACACTGCGCTTAGTATTTTCTAGTAGTAGTTGTTATGAATAATGATTCAATTATGAATTTACTAATAATGACAAATTTTCGTGGACAATTTTGGAATATTGTTTTTTGTACTTTTGACTACACAAATATGATCAGTAACGGGTACTGATTGAGCCCCATTTTTTTTGTGCACTAATTAAAAAATAGGGGTGTATGTGTGTGCATAAATTATAAAATAAATAACGAATCACGTTTTACCTGGACCAATTATAGAATCTAGTAGCTCATTTTCAGCAGTAGCAACACAACACAGACCAATGAACCACTGTTTTATTACAAATAAAAACTTAGAAAATAACGTTAACGAGAACTGTTGAAACCTTTGCGACCTTATAATCCACAAGGGAGTGGCACAGGGCGGTACCAACGTTACGACACGTGTCTAAACAATGCTGAACGTGTTATTCTTCTCAGGATGTGATCCCCTAGGAGTCCTTCCTTGCACGACATTTACGAGACCAAACAAAATAAAAAGTGCTATATTGGAACAGTTTTACTTCGTTAAGATTGAGAAGAACACTGGTGGCCCAGTAGAAATAGCCCCGACTTACGAGTTGAACCTTGCGGGTACAAACCCAGCCAGGTGCATTACTTTGTGTAATTTATTTCATGTTCACTGCTCACAAAACGGTGAAAACATCGTGAGGTAATCGACTTTCATTTTTTTCTGGGTTGAGTTTTTCCATTATGATTTTTTCGGTAGCACTTGGACTCCTGGAATTATTCCTGATTGCTCCTAATTACCTTTACTAGTTGTAAACTGGAATATAAATCCGATATTTTATTTAATTTTATTTACTTAAGTTGTTAATTTTGTTCAGCTTCCAGATATTTAAGAAGACTTATTAATATTGTTTCAAAGATGAGTATCGCTTTTCTTGAGAAATTTGTAATCAACAGGTTCTCAGGATCGCAACGCGATATTGCAAAGTAATGAAAATTATTTGAGAACTTGAAATACTTGAACATAACTTACTTTCAACCCTTGTAAAGAAAGTTATTTAGCATTAAATTAATATGGTAAGTGTGTAATATGACATTAATATCATTTATTTTGTTAATCTATTTACAGAACAACTGCAAGGAAATTGTTGGTGAAATTATTAAGTAAACGTCAGCTGAGCGAGGCCAATGATCTGTAGGTAGTTATTACGCAACGACCGACAACTACCTATAAGGTCCTACTTGTTAACATAAAGAAATTAATTTCGTACATGCGTATATTAATTCGAGTTTTTGAAAAAAAGGACTATTTTTTTTTTACAAATCGATAGTATTTCATGTACCGAATCGACCCTCTGCGGGATTAAAACGACTAAAATTTAACGGTGTATACTGGATAAATAACTTACTAAGTTTTATCAAATTAAGTTAATGGCCAAGTGTTGCAAAAAAATCGTCATCATTAAAAATTGAATTAACCGGATTTTTTACGATAATATATAATCATGGCTTAGTATTTTTTACTGGCATGACTTCATGACTTTTGGCTTAACTGACTTTTGATGTTGCCATTAATATTAATCTTGGTCAAGTTATAAAATGCTTTGCTTTATGTATCATTAATTTTAAAAAGTCTGGCACGTCCTTCCACTCAACCCTAGAGTGTGAAAAGTCACTGGATAGCTTCCCTCTTCGAAAAAAAATATATTACCCGCAATTAATTAGTGAGCGATTGGTTAATTTAGACAAAGTTATAATAAACGAAATCCACTGTATTTAATAAATACTGAAAAATTCAAAATAATTATGTCTATACTATGATTTTTTATTAGATGAAGTAAAGTGACAGCAGTGGACAATGCCCAACTGTCAAATAACAATGCCCAACTGTCAAACAACCATTGTTATAGCTGTCACTTTACTTCATCTAATAAAAAATCATAGTATAGAAGGAGTCCACAACTTGGAGCCTACGATGCTACGTGCTACGAGCTACGTCGTAGCCGCTACAAATAAATCCCTTTTTTTCGTAGCTCACCCTTTTTGTTTAGATGACCATTTTTTCATATTGTGCTTCTAAATACCAAACGCCTATTTAATAAAAGTGATAGATAACGAAAGAATATTTAACAATCTGTTTTTCCATTTATTAAAGACGTGTCACAAAAATTACGGTTTGCGTAGTGTTTGAGTAATTGGTTGATGCGTTGTGTGTTGCGGGTTCCAGCACGGAACAAATGTTTGTATGACCTATTGGTAGGTGTTCCAGGTCCGACTGTCTTATGTGTGTGACGTAATCTAGTGTCAATTATAAAACAGGTTAATCATCAATAAATTTTTATTATCCAGGTATTCGAAGTATTGAAATTACAGAGGCTTTTTAAAAACAATTCGTTTCACGGGTATGTCAAATTATTCACGAATTTTATTAATAATGACTGACCTGTTGGTCTAGTGGTTACTGGTCCTGATTGTCATGGGTTTCTATCCTCACCTAAGACAAATGTTTGTGTGATGAGTACAACCATTTGTTCTGTATCTGGATGTAATTTATTTATAAATGTATAAGTATTCGTTTGTTTATTAGTAGCCAAGTAACCATAGTACAAACTCTGCTTAGTTTGGGATATCTGACATATCTAGTCTGTCGCTGTGTGAAAAGCTTTTTTTTGTTGCCATTGTACCATTGTACCTTAAACAATATAAATACTATTATCATCACTGACATAGGCCTCCCCCAAAAGTCGCCACAGTGTACGTCTGTCGGATTCTTACAACCTTTACCTGCAGTGCTATTCTTCTTGAGCGCAGCGCTGGCCCAGCGACGAAATCCAAATAGGTAGGTACATTAGATTTGAACCTTTTTTACCTGTTTCACATTTTAGATTTCACCGCTGGGCCAGCGCTGCGAGGCTGTTTTTTTTAGAGATAGCACTGCTAGTTATCTAGTTACTTAGAAGTGGGAAAACACAGATGGACGTCAAAAAGATGGGAGGATAATCTGCCGAAAAAATGTTGGAGGATAGCTCGTGAAAGAAATAATTGGAAAGAAATGGGGGAGGCCTATGTCAAAAGACAACCTGACTAAGTAGTTGCAAAAATAAGGGTTTATTTAAAAAGTTAGTTTAAGAATTTGATTTTTATAAAAGTAGTGGTATAATCAAAACTGTAATATGGTCAGTGATTATTGGCTTTTATTATTTTTATATCATTTATAAATCTTATATATACATACTAATTACATTTTTAAATATTTTTTTTAAAAACTTACAAAAAAAAAACATTTAAAAATATGAAAAATAGTAGCCCACCGGCATAGGGAACAGGGTCCAAGCTACCGGCGGTCAGGGATCCTGAGAAAGGAACCTCCGGACAATACGCGTCGTGTCCAGGAGTACTGTCTATCTTATTATTATTACTGCTAGTTATCAGTCCACCTTGTTCTTGCACAGCTTCTATACTATGAATTAAATATAATATTTAGGATCCGAGATTTCTGCCAGACTAAAATCTTGTTTTGCTAGATCAGACTTAAGATATGATAATATCGTCTGAATTAAACCAATACCTAACCTATCCAAACCATACTCTTTTGATTCGACTTTTTCATTAAAAATGCAAACTATACCGACGCATAGTGTCCTGATCGAAGTCAAGGATATTTTGACATAATGTGATTGTTGAATATCATTGTAGAATATTATCCTCACAGAACAATGATCAAACAGCATTTGTCGGAATCCATTGTGCTCCAGTTGAATGCGAATTAGTCGTAACTTGAAATTCAACACTATTGCCATACACATGTGTAACTTTAGGCGCGGATGAATGTGCTAATTCGCTCTGAAAATAGGTATTCGCGTTTCGCACGGGTATGCGAAATATTCGGATAGATCAGTTCGATTCGGTGTTATTGATGATTCAGTTGTAGATTTGTGGAATTCAGGGATAATGAATAGGAAGCTATTTTGCGTCAATGACAGAAAGTCCAGGAAAGATTCGTGTTAGGGCTTGATTTGGGCTTAAATAAAAGTTAGTGGACTGGCTTGTACCAGAGGGATTGTACAAAAACATAAATATATAGGGTGACTGGTAATTAGTGAACGATACTTAAACACATGATTGTAGTCATGATTACAAGCAACTTTTACTATGAAACCAAACCTAAAATCGCGAAATAAATCAGCCAAGTTCAGAACATTTTGACCATTTAGGCGAACACAAATGTACGAACCAGCAGATTTTTTGTCGCGATTTCAGGTGTGATCCAATAGTAAAAGTTGTTTTGTAATCATGACTACAATCACGTGTTTAAGTATCTTTCACTGATTACCAGCCACCCTATATAAAAAAGGTCATAATTTGGACACCAACGACAATAAGTACAAAATAGGTCACGGCAGACCATTGTGGGCATTAGGTGCCAGCGCACAGCTGGGTGCGAGAGTAAAACAAACCCTCAGTCACCCGGATAGCCCGGTGACCATGAGTTTGTGTGAACATACAAGTAACACAACAAGCTTATAACTTTGTGATTTTTCATGATACATTAATGAAATTCTGTACATAGATTCTTCATAAAAATACTCGACACCGTGTTTTGGGTTTTGCCAATACTAAAAAATGACTGACATATCAACGCACAGCTGAAACTACTTTTATTATGAAGGTAAGCACTAATAAGAGGTTTTTGAAAACTCAACTTCTAAGGGGTTTTTTTTTTAAAGTAGGTAAAATCATTCAATGACATCCCTACTCCATTCCTCTTTTGCCTTGGTTCCAGGGCCCTGGTTTGCATTTTCATACCTTCCCAAAGTCCCAGATTAGGCTTCGACCATACTGGGCCCTACAGTTTGCTGACGACTCCTTGAAGCGCGCGGGAACAGTGCCCGCCGTAAACGACTTGGGCTCGGTTCGGTTTGTTACCGGACGGACGGACAGCGAGCTACCCATTGCTCACCATCCACAAGCCCGCGCCTACGGTGGCCGTAAATCGGGATCGGAATTACGGCGGCAGCTGCGGCGTGAGCGCCGTTGCCTGATGCGGTCGGCCTCCTTTGCTAGCATTACTGCTTCGCAGAAGGAGGCGACCGCCTGCCACTCCTCCTGGCTCCGGAGCATGGCCTGAACCAAGGCCCGTCGCGAGAGATCACCGCTACCGATCGCCCCCACGAGGACACGGCGAAGCTCTTCCCAAGCGGGGTAGACCTCTGCCGTGTGCTCTACTGTGGTCTCCGGGTGGTCCGCACAGTGGCGACACCCAGGCGTCGTCTCCGCATGAATCTTGTACAGGTATGTCCCGAACTTGCTATGTTCGGTTAGGTTGCGCCATGCGAAAAGCCACGACGCCGTGAGGCCTTTACAGCCACGCCTTAAAGATGGGCCTTACCGCCTCAATCGTGAACTTTTAAGGGGGTGAAAATAGGGGAATTCATTTGTATGCAAAATGTTATTTCTTGGACCCATAAACTTAATATGAATTTAATATCAGTAATATAGTATTAAATTTTTAATGACAAACTCTTTGCCAAAAAACCTACTTTGTAATTAATCCAAAGTTGCCCATTACACACCCACGTGTAATGTAATGAGTCGTTTGTTATTACACTTTTCCTAAAATAAAAATTCATTTACACAGGTATTGTACGACCAAAAAATTGTGTCAGAATGAAATATAAAAAAGATTTCAGAGTGTGTTGTCACGAAACTCCCTAGAGGACGCCAATTACTGCCGCCGTCGGAAATCAGGAAATTGGTGGAAATGGAGCACGAAGATTTTTATATAAACATAAAAGACAGTAAATTTGATGTTTATATTGTATGTAGTTACGTAACTAACTTTTAGATATAGTTCGGTGTAATTTTGTTCATTAATATTTTTTTTATTAAACTCGCTCAATATTTATTTTTTTATTAAATCTTTATGTACAGTTAAGTAGTGGTACATAGATGGACGTACAGCTACAAGTCATTTTCTGTATGTCAACGTCTGGATTAAAAAAGAATTTATAAAAGTGTTCTGGGCACTTTTCCCACTGATATCGATGTGGATGTGTTTTTTGATGCCCAATAAGTTCTTTTTCTACCTGTTCGTACATATATTTTTTTTTTAAATTTGTAAATGTACCTATTAAGTTTTGATTATTACAGTCATCAATGAAAATATTTTTTTCATAGCAAGCTTTTATAGCGCGGTATATACTTATACACCGTTAAATTTTAGTCGTTTTAACCCCGTCTCCTAGAGAGGAGGCCTGAGTCCCAGCAGTGGGAACATTAAAAGGCTGATGATGATGATGATGATGAACCCCCTGGAGGTTCGACTCGGTACATGAAACACTATCGATTTGTAAAAAAAATTCTTGAACTCGAATTAATTTACGCGTGTACGAAATTAATTTCTGTAGGTAAACGGCAGCTGGGTGAGTTCAATGACCTGTAGGTAGTTATTACGACCGACAACTACCTACAAGGTCACTGACTCGTTTACTTACTTACCTATACGTTTTATACGTGGCCTTGCAAAATCGACTCATGGACGACGAAATTCCCATTTTGAGCTTAACTAGGAAAATTGAACTAGGAACACGCACTGACCTGGATTCGTCCGTCAAAATGGAGGCTCGTTCAGTCCGGAACCACTGCACGTACACGGCAAGCACTTTGGGTAATGTTCTTAACACCAGCCTTTGATATTACACTCGTAACAGTTCGCAAATCGAAATAACACTCCTTTTTTGGGGCAGTCGTGTAATAAGAAAAAAATATGCACCAATTCACGGGCGCGACCATAGATATAAGAAAGGAGCGACACCGAGTTATTGACAAGAGTGAAAAGTGTCTTCATATCTAACTTTCCCGAACGACGATGACAGAGCAAGAAAAACAATCAGCGTGCGCGTTCAGTAAGATGCAGATAGGTGAGATAAATCACATTCTGCAGAGCACGTATTTTCTACCCTACAATTGGAAATGTAAAAGTTACGAAACCCAACAAATAGATATTTGAAATAAAACGAAGAAAAGGTACAATTAGGACCATTTAATAATAAAATACATATATAAAGACGCTAAAATAATAAAACTAATAAATGTTATGGGAAACCTCAAGTCATTACAATTAACAGAACTCAAAATATAAAAATATAATATGAGGTATACCGAAGACCAAACTAACTAATATTCAAAAACGTACGATATTATCTGAATTTAGCGCTATAATCTTGAAATTTTCTTCCTTAGCCTCTAGTTTTCCGTTGATTTATAAATTTTATGTAAATAAATTATTTCAGTAAACAATCATCATCATCTTCCTGCCCTTATCCCGTTTTATTTGGGGTCGGCGCAACAGGTTTTTTTCTTCCATTCTGTCCTGTCACTTGTCACGCCATCACTAACTACCTTTTGTTTCATATCACTCCTCACACAATCCATCCATCTCTTCTTTGGCCTCCCTCTCCCTCTCCATCCATCCACATATAAACTCATAACTCTCTTAGTAACATGCGTTTCATCCCTCCTCTTCACATGACCATATCAAGACAAACGATTTCCTTCAACTTTTCAGTCACTGGCGCCACTTTTAAAGTTCCCCTAATATACTCATTTCTCACTTTATCCATTTTCGTCACACCACACATCCATCTGAACATACTATACCTACACCGTTAAATTTTAGTCGTTTTAATCCCGTGGAGGGTGGATTCGGTACATGAAACACTATCGATTTGTAAAGATAAAAATGAAAAATTAAGTACTTTTTTTTAAACTCAAATTAATTTACGTATGTACGAAATGATTTCTATAATTATACGTCAGCTGATCGAGGCCAATGAACTGTAGGTAGTTAGTACGCAACGACCAACAGCTCCCTACAAGGTTATTGACTAATTTACTTAAAGAAATTAATTTCGTATATGCGTATATTAATTCGAATTTTTTCTTTACAAATCAGCAAAAATCAATTCAATCATCTTTTCTTTCATGTACCGAATCGACCCTCCGCGGGATTAAAACGACTAAAATTTAACGGTGTATATTATTATTATTATTTCAGTAAACAATGTCTAATTTAATTTTAAATAACATACTATAAAACATCCTTAAGTATACTCTGGTATACTTAAGGATGTTTTTATTATCATGCGGATTTCATCACGCATGCGGATTTGCCCCGCATGAAGAAAATTTAAAAAGGCAAAAAAACGCATCCTGCGTGCGTATTGCACGCATTAAAATATTTACAATAAACACTTGTATGAAAAGAACATTTGCGGAGGTTACGCATACGGAACAAATCCGCATGCTTGATGAAATACTCACGATATTATATCCTAATACTGTCCATTTATGATTCGAGATAGAGTCGAGTTGGAGAAGTTTTTTTTTTAGGTGGTAAAGTTATCAACTGACTTCTTCCGCTCTAAGATGGAGCGAAGGGGCGCATCAGATTTTTACTGTCTAAAACCCATCTGTGATCTTTAGTTACCTTTTGGTTTCCAGGACCACAGTATCGTGTTCTTTCATAAACGTGGCGAGTTGGATTGAGGACCTGACTCTGAATATAGGAGTAAATCTTTACATTTTAAAGTTTGCGCTTAACATAACATCGGCCTCGTAATGTGCCCACAGCTGGGACACAGGCCTCCTCTCTAGTAGAGGGAATGCGCCGTAATCCACTACGCGGGCCCAATTTCTTTAAGTAAACGAGTCAATGACCTTGTAGTCGTTGCGTACTAACTACCTACAGTTCATTAGCCTCGCTCAGCTGACGTTTACTTAAAGAAATTAATTTCGTACATACGTATATTAACTCGACTTTTTGAAAAAAATACTTTATTTTTTAATTTTCCTTTTACAAATCGATAGTGTTTCATTTACTGAATCGACACTACGCGGGATTAAAACAACCAAAATAAAACGGTGTATTATATTTTAACAGATCCAACCAAACCTGCGTTAATACCGTTCTAAAAATCTTCAAACAAAAACATTATGCCATTAGTATTTTCTTTGTCTTGTAATTACATTTTTATGAAGGCGAGGCGACTTGTCCAACCCACGCTCAATCCGGCACTAAACATCAAAAAATTACCAAAACAACTTATTTTTCGACATTTTTATATGTACCTTGTTATATTTTTATTTAATTGCACTATAAAAACAAGGTTTACACACAGCAGAGTTTATTTCAGCATGTTTTTTAGAAAATCGTTAGTAAATAAATGTCTACAGTCAAATAAATCTTCGAACACAGTCTTAATATCAAAAGTTTCTATAAAAGGTGTATGACATAAAGAAACTGCTCAGAATACTCGTATAAATATCGTTTAAGAATCTTAGAAGAAAGTTTTTAGAATGAAAACTCTTTCAAAAACGTAAACAATAGTATGTAGATAAAAAAAAAAAATACTAAGTGACGTCCTTCATACATCCCGCACGCAAGTCATCAACACACTATTAGAATTAGCATATTAATGAAACAACAGAATTAAAACACTGTAATACTAGTTGCTGGTTATGCAAACGTTTTTCGCTTGGGCGGTGGCGAGGTGATGGGCGGGCGGGGATCCGTCGACGTCGCCAGTCGCCATGCACCCGCGGCCCGAGGTGCACGTCGCGTTGTCTGAGCCAAGCACCCTAGAACATCGCCGACGCGTCTAAGATCTCCCCCGTCCCCCGCGGCTCAAACGCTACCACGCGTCAGAGGGGATCGCGCATCATCACAAAAGTATCACCGTGAGTGGACGTAGTGGTTGTCGAAAATTGACGTTTCACGAAAACTAGAGTTGAGTGTTTAGTGTGTTTTTGTGTGTTGTGTGTGAATTAGGTAAGTGGGCGTCCTTTTTATATTAATTTTGTTTATTTTGACGTGTTTCGATAGTCAGCTGATTGTTAAGAATGAAGTTTGAAATTGACTCGTTGAGTAAGAAATTATTGAATACGAGTTGCGTTTAAGTGTTTCTTATTACACCAATGTTTTTTGGTAATTCTTCGACGATATGTTTTTATTATATATAACACAAAGGCACAATAATAATTGGTAGATTTTCTTGTGTGTCAAGGAAAATCCAAGAGAAACGTTCACATAGCATAATCCCGCCAAAATTAATCCAAGTCTTATGTCACTGTTGTTGGCATATCCAAACAATATGTTATATTATATTATATTTTGTCATATTTCAAGTAAAACTGTAGCAAAGTCTCTTATCTGGGCGATAATTTATTACAATGTTCACGGAATATATTATAATATGCTGATATCATTTTTCCTGTGAGATTTTAATGTTTTAAGGAGGATGGGAAGAAAAAGTTTGGAAATGATCTATTATTTACTAGGGATTCATAAAAAATAAAACGTCATAAAAATACTTCTATTATTTATAATTGACGAAATAATAATGGCAATAATACAACATCTGGGCGTCGAAGTGGTGAGCCAGAGGATATGAGTTTGGTTCCCATCTGTTGCATTATTGACGTTAAGAGTGTTGTTATCACAAACATCTTAGTCGAGAGATTTGCACTTACCTCCTATCTAATGTGCAACCCATTTAATTAATTATCTTTGTATATAAGATAAAACAAGACAAATACAATAAAACAATAACGCATTAAATACATTTTTCAGTCTTCATAATGACACTATTCACAACTTTTTTTTAAATATTTTCTAACATTGGTTAGAATTGCAATCATCTTCAGTGCCTAAATTAGTATTGAGATTCCTTTAAAAAACAATGGGTCAACAGTCCTAGAAGCGTTAACTTAGCACTCTGCTGTTTAGCTAATAATAGATTTATTTGTTTTATAGAAAAATAAAAGAGTAAAAATGGAATAATTTTGCTCTTAGTCTAGAAATATTTATTGAAAAATATGTGTGTTGAAAAATCATACTAATAATATGAAGACGAAAGTTTGTGAATGTGTGTATTTGTTTGTTACTTCTTAAAGCTTGAACGGCTGAACGGATTTCGATGAAACTTGTTACATGGATAGATAAGGTCCTTGGAATAGTGCATAGGATACATTTTATCCGTAGAAATATATTTCCTTATGATAATTTTCTACTATTACGCGGGTGGAGACGCTGACAGCAGCCTGCTAGCAAAAAATAAAAATGAAATAACTTCTTTTAGTCTCTTACATATATTTTTTGAAAAATATAATATACTTTTTGGCAAGTACTCATGACAGTGCGTTGTAAAATAATACAATAATACGTTTTTTTAACAATCCTACGTGTAGTAGACAGTGTAAAAAGATATTCAAATTACATTTGAGCTCCAACTCCACTATATATTTTAGAAGACTCAATGTCTCACTGGTTATCTTCAAACATTTTAAGCTGTAATCGTGGATCGTGTGGAATGTTGAGCACTTTACTATTAAGAGATATCTTGACTTTAAGAGTTAGTGTGTTGGAGGCGAGGGTATATAAAATTAATACATTATGTCTTAGAATAATTTAACTTATTTAGTGTAAATCTTCTGCTGTGGTTTATGTTTGTTTCACGAGAAAAGATAAGCCTTTGTTTATTTATGAGTAGCTACTTTATGCGTATATTGAGAAGGATAGGCATGCTCTATACATACGTACGTGTAATTATGACTAGAATTTCTCTTAAGTTTCTTCGTTTTTTTTCTACCTATAACAACAGACGATCAACAGTTGTTTTTACAAAGTGATCGTGTTAATATTCATTTGAAATCTATTTATTACAACGCTCAGTCTACTTTTTAACCGACTTAAAAAAAAGAAAGAGGTTCCATGTTCGGCTGTATTTTTTTTTAATGTATTTTATCCGATTTCTCGGTCAATTGTGGACCGATTCTAAAATTTATTTTTTTGATTGAAAGGTTAGGCTTTCAAGATGGACCTATAGAAATATTGTTATGATCTGTTAATAAACTTCGAAGATATTGAACGGAACTCTTCATAGGATTACAGCAGAACTTTCGTATCAAGTAAAGTTGCTTTGTTTATACGTTTAGTCGATGACTGACTGAAAAAAGAGGGGGAGAGGATATATCGAACAGATCTGATGATGAAGTTGGAAGGTAGGAACTCTGTAATAAATTAATGTA
Organism: Leucania comma; assembly: GCA_958295575.1. Lineage (NCBI taxonomy): Eukaryota > Metazoa > Arthropoda > Insecta > Lepidoptera > Noctuidae > Leucania > Leucania comma. The sequence continues at coordinate 8,716,573 of OY282480.1, read as the reverse complement.
ACCTAGCCGTGTTTGGTATCACTGCACTCGCACACTATTTAAGTTTGGCTGAGGGATACTTTTTATTAGTTGGGGTATCACAACTAAAAAGTGTAAAATAAAAAAATAAAAAAACATAAAAGATAAAAAAATTAAAAAACCCGTCTTCAATGTAAAAAAAAAAACATTGAAAAGTGCAAAATAAAAAATTACTAGTGACCCGCTCCAGCTTCGCAAGGGTGCAATGGTGATATTAAATATATTATGCATGTATTATACATATAAGCCTTCTTATTTAATCACTCAAAATAACTGCGTCAAAATCCGTTGCGTAGTTTTAAAGATCTAAGCATACATAGGGACAGACAGCGGGAAGCGACTTTGTTTTATACTATGTAGTGATTTGCACTATTTGTGTTTTTTTTTTTGGAAGTCGGTGTTAAATAACGAAGAGATAAAACATTCCTATGAGTCGTTTGAGTATGATTTAGTCATGCTGAAACGACTTATAGGATTAGATTAAGAGGCATACACACATTCATACAAACATTCGCCTTTTTAATATTAGTGTTAAAAGCTAATGTTTCACTAATACCTTGGGCACATACTAACTTAATACCTATACATAAAGGTCCGTCACTCAAACCCTTAGCTCCTCAGAAACCTTTTAGGCCGTAAGAACTTAAATTCATTCTTGACAAGCAAGTTAATCCGACGTTTTTAACTGAAAGGTAGGTAAGATACAGTTTTATACACAATATTAGTTTTAGTATACTATGCAAAACCCGTAACACGTGTAGTAGTATTTTTATGTAAAGAATCTATATTAATATTTCATAACTGTATCATGAAAAACCAAAAAGTTATAAGTTTGTTTTGTTACCTGATTGTCTGCACAAACACATGGTCATCGTGCCATCCGGTTTCATTGAAATCGGTCTAGTAGATAGATAGATGTATTCTTTATGGTAAACCAAAAATAAAATAACATTAAGAACTTAAAATATAATATTTAAACATGTCACAATGGCGGTCTTATCGCTAAAACCGATCTCTTACAGACAACCTTTGGATGGATTTGGCAGAAAAGAAGAAAAAGATACGCAGCAGTTTTTGCGTGAAAGATTAACAAACATCCATACATACAAATTTTCGCGTTTATAATATTAGTAGGATTCTTCAGTAGTGTGTTTTTCATTTATCTCCTCCTAAAGGGCTTGACCGTTTAGGATGTAATTTTTGTGTATATTTGAGTGGATCTCTGGATGATTTGAAAATACTATTGGACACAGTACAGGAACCCATTGGGTTTTAATTTGTTTTTCTGACAACGTGTCAGCTTTCGGGAAGACAACATCTGCCGGAATCGCTAGTATATGTATCCAATTATGATAGTATATTATCTCTGAAATGATTCAATTTTTTTGTTCTTTTATACGTATTTTTTCTACATCTCTTACCACTTGCCAGTATGCTGGAGGAGATTTCTTTATTTTCTTTAGAAAGAGGTATCATTTTTGTGCTTACATCAATGTTTGCCTTCTTGTCTTTATGTTTTTGCATGTAATTAATCATCAGTTTATTTGAAATCACGATATTTAAAATCACGCCGGATGTAATAAATTGACTGGCCTGTTAGTCTAGTGGTTAGTGGCCCTGACTGCTAAGCGGGAGGTCGTGGGTTCGATTCCCACCCAGGACAAATGTTTGTGTGATTAGCACGATCATTTGTTCTGTGTCTGGGTGTAATTTATCTATAGTATGTATGTATTTAGAAATATATAAGTATGTTTATCAGTTGTCTAGTACCCATAACACAAGCTCTGCTTAGCTTGGGACTAGTCGGCGTTGTGTGCACAACTATGTGAAATATTATTATTATTATTAATAATATTACAATTTTATACGTACGAGATATCAAAAAAATTATAAAACACCCTTAAAGATACTCAAATTATAACCAATCATATTTGCCTGCGAGCCAGAAGATCTTGATGACCGCCCCAAACGTTTGACTTATCTCAATGTTCATTCAGCCGATGTACCCCGTTCCTTTTGTGGCATTGTTCACCAGACTGATCAAAAGAAATATAATATACTTCATGAAATTCACTTACTTCTATTATGGAAGGTCGTTAACCTTGCCATTGTTGGCAAAAGATTTTTTAAATCAATTTCCACGGCGATCAGGAATTGAAGAAAAACTGCGTAGCTATAATATGTATCGTATTTTTGTATCGAATATTCTAAAAGGTTATTTTGACACGTTCCGAAACCTTTTACTGTTAAGTAATACTGTGAATGATGGGTCCTTTCATAAGGATTGAAAAGGAAACAATGAAATAAATTAAAGAAAACAAAATTTTGTTCTTTCTTGTAAGGATATTTTTTCTTGGGCCTATTGTTGGTTACGTGTTCTTCAAAAGCTTACAGTCTTGTACATTCGTTTTTCACATTCAAGAGGTCCCTTTATCATTAGTATATAGTCAAGGTGAGCATGGTTTAAAAGCTTGTTGTTTTATCAATGCAATCCATCGCAATGTTTGATGATGAGGCAACGCGAAATACGAGAGATATCGCCTGAAAACTCTGTTAGCATTTGGTAATTCAGTCTTGAATGTTTCACAAAAACTTGTTCCAGGAAATATGTTTTCTTTTTATAAACCTTAAAATTGTTTGGAATAAGTTTTCATCATTCAGAATCTCTATTAAATGTGCAACGTTTCTTTATATTTTGAAGGGCCAAACTTCACACAAAATAGCAGATTTTCAGACGTGTTTACCGACGTTAAAGAGGTTTTTTTTAGTTTTACACTTTAAGTTTTGTAACAATGCAAAAATCACGTAAAAATGTTTGTATGGAAATACATCTCGGGTTGGCCGATCTTAACTTAAAATTCGGTATTATAATTATAAAAGCTAGTTTCTTATTACTCCACAAAGATCGCCTCTAGGATAACCATAATTAAGTAAGTTAAATAACAGAGCACTTATCCAAGCTTGAAGTTAAAATATACATAAAACAAGGCATAAGAAAATACATGGCATAAACATTAAAGCAATTGAACGTATTTTCCATTATATAGCACAAAGTAATTACCAAGTGAGTGAGTGGTGTCGGTATGAGTGAGTGTGTGTGGCGTGAGTAATTTCTGGTGTGAGATACGTTTTTATTAAAACAAAAAAAAAAAAAATATTCAAAATAAGATTTAGATCATAAATATTGTTGACTATTTGTTAAAAGAATAATTGTTTATATCGATGAGGGTAGTATAATTCGTTTGTGATTAAATTAAATTGCGAGCGAGGAAGAGGAAGGTTTATGTACATAGTTTTAGCCCCAGTGACACCAAGTGATAAATTAGTTTTTTTTTTAAATAAATAGCTACAATATAAAACTTAAGTAAATATAGGTACGAAAAATATACGAGTATAAACAATATTGTAGTCCACAATACTGTTCATAGATTAGCTGTGGGATACATAAATAAAACCACTAGAATGACTTAAGCCAAAATTAACTTAACATAATAGTTATCAATTAAATAAATTCGAAAAAAAAAAGAAACATGGCGGTAGAAAATATTCATCGGTAGCAATAAAACCCTCAAGAATTCACCTCCATGTCAACCCACAGCGTACGACATATGAAATAGGACAGTCCAGTCGCTGACTTATACTTACATCTTTCATTCATTCTGACAAATAACTTTCAGGGGTCCCCAATGACAAGGCCTAAGGATACGGGCCTTAAGCTGTATATACACGGACAGTTTTTTTGCAATCACTTCCCAATAAGTAGGAGGTAGTGAACCAAGAGGAGCAAAATTCGACTTGTTAGTAAAGTTAATTTATGGTAACTATTATTTGAGCTGAAATACGTCTACAGCTTTTTTTTCGGTGGAAAAATCATCCAAGGACACCTCTGCGCTCATGGGCGGGGCAGGAAATAGTGTCAGACTTTACTAACAGAAAAACGGGTTTCATTTTAACCCGGAATGAAGGATGTATTTGCCATTCCACAGCTGGACATAGGCTTCCCTCAATGCCTATCTCTGTCGGTCTTGTGCGTCTCGCATCCATCGAGTTCCCGTGACCGTCATCAGGCCATCGGTCCATTTTATGCGAGGCTTTTAAACGCTGGATCTGCCTGCTTTTGGTCCTATTAACAAACCGTTCTGCGAGCAATATGCTCTGCCCCCTGCCACTTAAGTTTGACGATTCTTGGGTTATATTTCTAACTTTGGTTCTCCTGCTGCATCTTCATTTCTGGTCCGATCCGAAACTGCGAGTATAGCCAAAAGTTGATTCCCTTTCATCTTTTCGATCTTCACACCACACATCCATCTCAACATTCTTATCTACTACTTGCAATGTTTTTCATCCGTCTTTTCACAGCCCAACATTCAGATCCAATAATGGCCAGAAGTGACTAATTAAACTTACCGGTGTAGGACCACCTTAACAGGAAAAGACAGCTGGGATACGTTTCAATGGTACCCCAATATTTTTCCCTGAGGTCACAGTTCTTGAGTGCTTTCCTTAACCGCCGTCCTTTTTCTGTCGCTAACAATTTTCAAGGATACCGGTGACCATCGGTGGTACGTCTATTAGATTAGTGGTCAGCTGAATCTTTTATATTCTTACTAAAGCCCGGACGCGGAGCAGAAAGAATTTCGTACGTTGACCTATTATTACCTGTCTCTGTCACTTCCGCGTAAATATAACGCGTCTCGCTCGTACATATGCAATGGCCTCCGTCGTCAGGGATTGTAAACCCTTTACTGTAAACTTTTTACTGTTATTTTAGCTCTGCCGTTGCCGGTCCCAAGCCCGGATGAGAAAAGAGGAGGGTTAGCTGCGAACGACGTCAAATACTATCACAACCTTGGTATTACCAACATCCAGGCAGCCTTAAAAAGACGTCAACGCCGAGTAAGGGCGGCGATTACCTGTGTCGTGTTGTGATGTGTCTGGTCGAAGTGTGGGAATTTCTTATGCATTGATCGGTAGCTGCGCGATGCGACCCAGGTATCAAATTAACCCTACCAGGCTACCGTAAGCCCTGAGGCTTAAATACCCTCAAAAAGAAACGGATGCAAGTACATGGGAAATACTTGCCATTAGTGTCCCGTTACAACCATGTCTGCGGAACAAAAAATAGAATTACCCCAGGAGGGTACCGGCTGTGCCGGAGAATCCCTCCCTGAGCTTAGCTCAGGCTGCTCCACGTATTCTGGGGGGAGCAATGTGCTGCATCATATGGATCTTACTACGCCCAATACAAGCAAAAAAAAAAATTTTGTCCAACAAGCCTTTCACCCAAGTCTTTTCGTGTCCAGACCCAGGAGTTTATCACTAAGCTCCACAACAGATAACGCAAAGCAAGTCGAAAGTGGTCAGACACACACTCGAAACAGGGATACCCTAACATCCGAGATATTCAGCTCCACAGCAGAAACCACGCCTCCTACATGGCAAAGAGCACCAGTACTAAGAAACGCCAAAAGGAGAAAAGTATCCTCTCCATCCCCTGAAAGGTTGATTATCAATAACCAATTTAGTGGACTACCTGTGGATGAAAATGAAGACTTCACTACACAAAATAATGTGACAAAAAAGGTCTCAAAACCTCCACCAATAATTCTCTACGGCATTGAGGATATCAACAAACTCTCCGAACTCCTCGAAAGAGTCGTAGACAAAGTAGATTTTACTTACAAGATTACAAACAAAAACCAAGTAAGGATCAATTGCACAACAGCAGATGCATATAAAAATATTATAGAGATTGTAAGACAAAAAGGATTAATTGGACACACTTTCAATAGTAAAGACAAACGACCTTACAGAATTGTAATTAGAAATATTCACCCTACCACGCCAATCAATGAATTAAAAAATGCAATTGAAGAGACAGGAAACACAGTGATTGGGGAAATAATAAACGCCAAGTATGGACCCAATAAGAAACCAACTTCTACGTTTTTTATTAATATACAACAAGGGCCCAACAACAAAGCTGTGAAAAATATTAAATATATTTACCATCAATCGGTCACTGTAGAAGACCCACGAAAACGAAAGATAATTGTACAATGTCAGAGGTGCCAGCAATATGGTCACTCTAAAAACTTTTGTATGAGACCATATCGGTGCGTGAAGTGTGCAGAATCCCATAGAACATCTGAATGTCCAAAGACTGACCGCAACACTCCAGCAACGTGCGCTCTCTGTCTTGGTGCCCACCCGGCAAATTTTAAAGGCTGTGAAGTATACAGAGAAATTTATGCCAGAAAATTTAATGCAAGATCACGCTTAAACACCAAGGATAAAAAGTCGAAAAATGATGAGCCAACTCCTACCAGCTCTACTAGCTCCAGCCAACTTCCACCAAAGCCTAACGTAGAAAAAGTTAGATCGAAGATATACTCCAATAAAACGGAAAGCTATGCCGAGGTTTTAAAGTCCAACGTAAATGGCAAAGGAGCAGAGAACCCTTCATCAAACAATATAATTGAGCAGATGTTCCTAAAACAAGCAGAAAAGCTAGATATCATCCTTCAACAAATGAGTACCTTAATCAGTCTCATAACAACCATGCTGTCCAGAGATTCAAAATGACTTCCCTTAAGATTGCAACCTGGAACCTTGATGGATTATCTCCAAACAAAGAGGAAGTTCAAATTTTGTTACAATCGCATAATATAGACATACTTTTAGTGTCTGAAACTCATTTTACCAAAAACAGTAGTATTAGAATACGAAATTACAATATTTACGCTACCAATCACCCAGATGGCACTGCACATGCTGGATCGGCTATTATTGTTAGATCTAGCATTAAACATTATGAATTACCGCAGTTTAAAAAAGCCCACATACAAGCAACAACTATTGCAATAGAAGATCGGAATGGAGCTTTCAATGTCTCATCCATATACAGCCCTCCGAAACACAAAATAACAGAGGAGCAATACAACGAGCTCTTCAATACCTTAGGCCCGCGCTTTATAGTCGGAGGAGACTGGAATGCAAAGCATGTGCATTGGGCCTCTCGACTAACAAACACGAGGGGAAGAGAACTCAAGAAAAGCCTAGATAGAAACAAACTGGTTACAATCTCAACGGCGGAACCCACAAACTGGCCTACAGACCCAAATAGATTACCAGACGTCATAGACTTCTTTGTCACCAAGGGTTTATCTAGAGTATACTACCACATTAAAACATGCCTAGACACTGACACAAACCATGTTCCGGTAATTCTATCTATTGGTACTACAGTTCTTAATGTTGAAAAGATCCCAAAATTATACAACAAACGCACGGATTGGAATAACTTTCGCGAGTTAATTGAGGAGAGACTAGAACTTAAAATAGCTCTAAAAACTAAGGATGACATTGACGCAGCTACCGAAATAATAACCACCACCATCCAAAAAAGTTGCTGGCTCTGCACACCGGAATTTAACGAGCACCCACATCAACGTAAAGTCTATTCTGAAAACATACGACAACATATACAGGAAAAAAGAAGACTTCGACGAATATGGCACACTAGCAGACATCCAAGTCACAAGAGAGCGCTCAACAATGCGACCAGGAAGCTAAAAATGCTGATATCAGAGGCAAATGCTGTCGCCTTAGAGACGTACCTAGAAGGTCTTTCGCCTACTAAAGCCACGAACTATTCTCTGTGGAAGGCATGTAAAAACTTCGATCGACCTCTATATCACAAACCTCCACTCAGGACACGAGAAGGAAACTGGGCCAAAACTGCCCAGGAAAAGGCTGACGCATTTGCACAACATCTTAGCCAAGTTTTTAGCCCAAATAAAGCAAACCCAAACATAGACGAAGCTGATATAGACTCTATACTCGACCAGGACCTCCAACTTGATCTACCCCTGAAACCAGTGACACCCAAAGAAGTCTCTAGAAATATCAGATCTATGGAAAATAACAAAGCCCCGGGGTTTGATCTCATTGACAAAAAGGTTCTGGAAGAGCTACCGCGTAAAGCAATAGTGTATCTTACCACCCTATGTAATGCCATTCTCCGTGTGGGTTACTTTCCAGATTTGTGGAAGGTCTCCCAGATCATAATGGTACACAAACCTGGCAAACCAAGCCACGAAGTGACTTCATACCGACCCATTAGCTTACTACCAGTTATGTCCAAGCTATTTGAGAAAATACTGCTGCATAGACTAGCTAATGACCTAAAAGAAAAGTCCATCATTCCCGACCATCAATTCGGCTTTCGGAAAGAACATGCAACTACGGAACAGGTTCATAGAGTGTGCAGAGCCATTAGAAAGTCATTTGAAAAAAAAGAATATTGCTCATCAGCCTTCCTTGACATACAGCAGGCTTTTGACAGGGTTTGGCACAAGGGACTGTTATGCAAATTGAAATCACTTCTGCCACATACATATTTTGGAATTCTAAAATCATATATGTCCAACCGGGTATTTCAAGTCAAAGAAAACAACTGCACATCAGATTTCCATAATATCACCGCAGGAGTGCCACAAGGTTCTGTCCTAGGGCCTGTCTTGTACACCCTGTATACTTCTGACCTACCACAAAGCCCAGAGATCACAGTTGCGACCTTTGCAGATGATACGGCTCTAATAGCTTCAAGCCCATGTCCAGTTCGGGCCTCAGAGCTCCTGCAAACAGGACTATATAAAATGGAAAAATGGTTGAGTAAATGGAGAATCGCAGCCAACGTGTTGAAATCAGTGCACATAACTTTTACACTCCGCAAAGAGGACTGTGCTCCAGTTACTCTCAACGGTACCCAACTTCCACATCAAAATACAGTTAAATACTTGTTTGGGGGTATTTGGGACAGAGAGTAAAGTCCCACATACCTCCGTTGAAAAGGGAGGATCCTCCGACCAGACAGGTGTTATATCTGGTGGGCTACTGCCCGATAGATGATTTCGGGTTTGTTCTATATGTTCCAATCGCGCCGCGAATCTTACTTGCGCGATGCAGGATTAGTTGTTTTTGTGACGACATGGATGTCGCTACATCACTCCCCTCCGGAGATCGGAGATCGATGGTTCTTGATGCTTCTTGAGGCGTCGTGATGCGTGCCAGGCCAATGGAGGTTGGTTCTAGTGAGTCGTAACCGGATTCCGCATAGTTCTCGGTGAGTCGGAACTGTCTGCGGTGATGCCCCAGTGAGTCGGGGTGGTGCTATCCCAGTGAGTCGGGATATGATGCTGCAGGCTCCAGTGAGTCGGAGTATTGCGGCTAGCTCCAGTGAGTCGGAGCGGTGCTGTGCGGCGTAGGACTTGACTGCTGTCGTCGACCAGGAGAGGTTCTTCAAGGCTCTTCATGTGACTGGCCGAAGGTACAGGTGCTTAGCCAAGGTCGCTGATGAGGCTGAGGGTGATGACCAGGTATGACCAAGTAGGCATGCTGGTGGTCAGGATACCCATATAGCCGTGGGTGCTGGCTGTATGGCTCGCTGCTCGAAAGCTTGAGGAAGTGATGATGAAGCGCTGATGAAGTGGAAGCGCTGACGTTCTTTGTCGAGGGTCACCAGTTTGGGGGTATTTGGGACAGAGAGTAAAGTCCCACATACCTCCGTTGAAAAGGGAGGATCCTCCGACCAGACAGGTGTTATATCTGGTGGGCTACTGCCCGATAGATGATTTCGGGTTTGTTCTATATGTTCCAATCGCGCCGCGAATCTTACTTGCGCGATGCAGGATTAGTTGTTTTTGTGACGACATGGATGTCGCTACACTTGGGATTACACCTGGACCGCAGACTCACCTGGAAAAAACATATCCAAACAAAAAGAGACGAGATGAATTTGAAATATAGAGGTCTCTACTGGTTGCTAGGTAGAAACGCAAAACTAGGAATCGATAACAAGATTCTTATTTATAAAACTATCCTGAAACCAATCTGGACCTATGGCATTGAACTGTGGGGTTCAGCATGCGACTCCAACACTATGATAATTCAAAGGGCACAAAACTGCATTCTAAAGCAGATATCTAATGCACCTTGGTTCATCAAAACAGAAGAGATCCATGAAATTCTGAATGTGCCAATGGTTAAAGAGGTGATCAATTGCCATGGTGCTAACTACAAGTCACGTCTCCAAAAGAACCCAAACCAACTAGCAGGACAGCTTACTATTCCCGAAAGTATTCGTCGACTGAAGAAGCGGCGGGACATCTTTGACCAGAAAAGTCACACATAAGTCTCGTGACTTCATTTCAGGAAGGGCAGGCCCCGCAGGGGGCAGCAGCCTACAAGCCATCCAGACTACATCTCATCTGTTTATAGTCCACAGGACTGATCACATGATAAAATTAATAACAAAAAAAAAAAAAAACTGTTATTTTAAGTTTTGTTCTTTTTTGAATGTGGTTATTTTTGGTTAGCATTTAGTCACTACAAAAATCCTTGACGAAATTCATAAATTTAAATAATGAATGACAATGATAATTTTTATATTATTATCATATTTCTACCAAATTAGTAATTTTAACTACATTTTTAAGTTTTTATAGTATAAAATTTAAATAAACAATTTAGATATTTAATGACAATAATTTATTTAATAAATTAACCATTTTTTTCTCCTTCATATATTATGTTTAATGTAAAACGCACTTAATATAAAAATGTTTGTGACCACTGTCAGTAGGCCCAAAGGTCATTGTACGAAATTCTTCCTGCTCCGCGACCGGGCTTTAGTGACCCGTCTTGGCACCGTATGGGTGCAAATTGTATACATACATACAATTTACTACCAGCGGTTCCGCCCACGTAATTATAGAAAATAGTCCCAAAGAAACATACTCCCGGAATAAAAAGTATCCTATGTGCTATTCCAAAACATGGTCTAATTTTGTGCCAAATTTCATTCAAATTCGATCAGCCGTTTGAGTGTGAAGGAGTAACAACCTCACAAATACACTCACAAACTGGCCTTTACAATATTAGTGTCATAAATCTTCCTCAATTATTGGATTATTATTAATTAAAAGAGGTGTATGACAACTAACTTCTGTCAGCGGCTTTTCTCGCAAGAGAGTAGGAAATAAATTGACTATTTTATGCAATGAAGATATTGCTTTTTTGAAATCGGTCAAGTAGTTTTTGGGTTATGGGCCGGTTGAAGTCACTGTGTATTTTGTATGAGCTCCGCTCGGGTCTATGTCGACTTCGCGCCCCAGAAACAGTGATTTTATTTGTATAAAAAAATAATGACTATTCAAGATTTTTGTTCTTGTGAGACACTTTTAAAAAACAAGCTTTATTTTTTTTTGATAACTTTTAAATATTTCCGTGACGTAATTACGTAGATATACACGTTTAAAATCGTGAATTAGGGTCAGATTCGCGATGTTTTTTTTCATCGAGCCAACTAATTTAAATCATGTTTCGATTTTTGCCCGTTGCTTGGTCATATATAGTCAATTTCAATAAAATATTATTTCCTCTTTACAATATTATTATTGTTTGTAAAGACATGCACAACTCAACAGATCTAAAAAAATAATTATTATTGTGTGGGATTGTCCAAAAAAGCCTGGTACGCAAAGGGAAACTGAAGGAACACAGCTGGATATTAGTAAATAAAAGTCTGATAGGTCACTCTTACCACCATTCTACACAGAGTGGGAGATGTTATTTGATAATTTCTCATCTCAAAAAAAATCTCTATTACGATTTCTTCTGCGAACAATACCACTCGTTATAAATGGAACGGAAAAAATGTAAAAAATCCACGTGAATAGACAAAGAAATAGAAATCAAACGAATTCGATTTCCGCTCTGTGAATTTTCGATTCATTTTCAAATTCACTTCGCCTCTTGAAGCTCTTCCGAAAAATCTTCTACAGTGAAACTTGCTAATCAATTTATTGGAAATCCTTTTACTGGGCCGAATAGAGTTGTCCAATTAATCCATTAGGCTTATTTAATAAGAAGTAGGTCTGTGTTAATACCACCACCTAGAAATTGGCACCTCTTACAAATTAGTATCTATATTTTTACCGGACTACGGCAAAGCCGAAGGAAGGTTATGATTTTGACAGGCTACATATGTATGTATATGAGTCTGTTCATCTGTTCCCTCATAACTCCTAATCTATTTATCGGAACTCGATATATGAGGTATCGTTAGAACCATCTTAATTGTCCGCTGAACATAGGTTTTGTGACGTGTCACAAAACTTGATGTGGCGCCCTCTAGCGGACAAAAAGTAATGTGTTAAAAAATAAAACTGATATAAATAGACTGTTTTACGTATCATTTGAAAGGACTTCACTTGTACATTTTCAAAATATTGTTCAAATTTAAAGTGACGCCCTCTAACGGAAAAAATGCAATGTGTTTGAAAATGAGATTTCGTGATTAATCAGTGATTGGTATTTCGCTTTTATATATATAGATTTCACCTACCAGGGTTTTTTTTGTTGTCCTTGGCGTTTTCATCTTAATCGTGAAAAAATATAACACATGTCAGCCACATTAAAGCTGTGAAACTGGGTACTGTTTTATTTAGATTTTTTTTTTTTTCTCTTCTTCTCTTTTCTTTTCAGTAATTTTTAGCGTATGTCTGGCAATTTGAGTATTTTCTGCGGCCTACCCAAATGTCCTTTCCTTGGTATTGTTCGTCAAGTCGTTGAGCTCCTTAGTGTCCTGAGTTGAGCTTTGCGAATACTGACAAATGCTTGCTGGTTGCGCCAATTTGCTATGTTCCGCGATTTTGTTTTTTGTAATTTATTTTTTTGGCCTAGCAATCCTATCCCTTCCGTTTATTTCCCCGCACGACCTCTAGAAATGATTTGACGTGTGTGCATCGATTGTGAATGTGACCGCACCGCTAACAAGCCCGCCCGAAATTACAAGAAAATTGACTATTTTCGTGATCCAACCATTCAGAACTCAACAGTGGTGCAGTGTAGTGCAAAACAGGACCTGGCAGTGATTTAAATGTGCGAAGTCGAGGATCGGCCGGTGCCACGTGCAACCTTCGAAGTCTAAAGGTCAGTGCTCCTTCCCAATACATTTATCCCATGCCGGGCACAGTATCTGCATATTGTTAATAAACCTTAGATCGCTTTTTCAAACATACAGTCCATTAAAACATCAAGCAAATTCGCGCAACCACTTGCACTGACTGGACAGGTCCACTCAAATCTGTGTGGTTCTTTCTTCAAAAGGCCATTTCAGACAAATCTGCATGGTCCTCATGTGATTTGACCAATACATATTTACTGTATGAACCTTAAAAGAGACTTTGACCCCTGAGTTTGTTTCGGTGTTTCTTCTCAGGGTAGTCAGCTAGGAAACACCGGCCTCATCTAGATTAAAATGACAAAAAAAAAAATTTGACGTGTAAAAGTGTTTTTAAAACCTACTTACAAAATAAATATCATTTATCATTCACTGCAGTGAAAATTCAATTATATGCTATAAGTACGTAAATAACCTACGTACAACAAATAAGAAAAAATACAAAATGTTTCTCCACTTCTTCACTCGATACAACGTCAAACCTTTCCTAAACAAATACATACAGTACAAATATTGAGTCGACATCAAACGAGTTTTAAGAGGGTTCTCAGAACGAAGCCTTCTGCTGGGCTATCATCAATTTTAGATAATGTTTTTTTCCACAGTATGTTAAATGATGTGTGTGTGTGTGTATGTTGTGTGTGTGTGTGTGTTGTGTGATGTGTGTGATGTGTGTGTTGTATGATGTTGTATGTTGTATGTTATTTAGATTTATGTACAGTTTGTGTAACTTTTTGGTGTACAATAAAGTTTTATTCTATTCTATTCTAAATTTAAGAATATTTTGTCTTAAACTATAAACATGATTCATATCTGAAAAAGCCGGGCAAGTGTGAGCCGGACTCGCACTTGCCTGGACGGAATGAAAACAACGACATTCGTGGTACTTTTTCATACAACCATTCTTACGTAATTATGAGGTTAGAACTCAACTTTCTCTAGATATTTTGGAAACACAGATATCTTGTGGATATAGTCTAGGTTTCTAGTGAAATCAAATCGTGTATAGCTAATTGAGTAAAGACTTATGAAAATCTGCTATTTTGTGAAATTTGGCTCTTTATAATGTAATCAGAAAATAACAAAGAGAAAATATATCTAACTATAAAAACAAACGTATTTCTTGGAAGAAGTTTTGTGAAATATTCGAGTGAATGACGGAATTACTGAATGCCAACAGAGCGTTCAGGTGCTATCCCTCTTTTTTCGCGTTGCTTCTTTATCAATTTTGCGCTGGATGTTCCAACAAGCTTTTAAACTATGCTCAGGTTGAAGGTCGGGAAGGAACTCTTACCTCGCTTTGATGAAATTGTCAGTTTTGTCACACTGTTTTTATAATAATAATTTATTTATAAAGTCTATAATATTTTTTTAATCTACGAGTTAACCTTAAACTAAACAAACCACAATCAATAGACGGATCACATTATGAACGTCAACCATCTTTTTGAATGAATTTTTTCGAGCGGGATTCAAACTCGCGACACGCTGTGCTGCAACCAATATCATATTCATGGTGACCAACCGTATCGTGCAAAAGAATTTACAATATCAGATCAGTGCTTCCAGAGATCACCACTAACAAATAAACATACAATAGACAATGTCACCTCTTTACTAAATTAGTTTAGATTACAGCCCATTACTTCTCAACCTAGAAAAAATGCCTCTAGGGGCCCAAAATGATCGACCATGCGGGAGCCGACATGTTTCCTTTACGATGTTTTTGCGTCATCGTGTTTAAGAGCTGAAGGTCAATTTCCGTATTTTTAAGGATCTTTCACATTTACAAGTTTTTTTTTTGTCTTTTTTTATTATTATTTATAGGTTCGCGTTTGATCACTATCTCACCTAATGGTGATTTTACCTACCCAAAAAAAAAAAAAAAAACTTATGGTAAGCGATGATGTGGCCAAAGATGTTATGGTGTTGAGAGGTTTTAGTGGACTCGTTACCAAGAACTATGTAAATGTTAAAACTATGGTAGGGACCACAACAATGTTTGGGGGACATGCATTTATTATTATTATTACATTCGAATGGCATTCGTAAACTATTAAAAACACCTATTCCCTTCCATTTTGACATAAATTTTTTAATAGATTATATTTTGACTACAATTTGAACGTTACGAGAATTGACTTTCAGATTTTCAATATTTTCTGATTAATATATTTTTTTGATTGTGAAAAAGGATAATTTTTATGTTTCTGCACCACCCTAAGGTCGAATGGTAGAAAATGCATGTCACTAAATTCACCTATGTTGATTGTTTTTTCACTAGTGCATAAATTAATTAATAAATAATGTGCAGGAAAAAGATCAGATTCCACATTTTTTAGTTTTCATAAATAAACAGTGGGCAATAACGCTAACGTCACAATCAAACATCTAGAAAAGAGAATCAACAAGGACACACCTTTATTGAAGTTCTCCCAGCCGTCTAGTACTCCTACGGCAAATACTCGTTCTACGTGAAGTTATAGCGGAGCACACACGGTTATCGAGGCCACGCTAACTATTTCGTCACGCTGACGTTTCGCTGTTGACATAACACTCTTGGGACTTCCTGAATTTATAATACTTGGCTGTAAAACAATACAGCACATGGGAATATTTGAAATTTGATATTTCAGGTAAGAAAATGTAAGTAGTTTTCATTTTCTTAAACCTTTTTCCTATTATAATAAAAAGTATATGACCAGTGCCAGTTGCCAGTGGTGCCATATAACTCCAAAACTTGCTGGCTAACAATGGGCCTCATCAGAAGACTTAAAGGCACCATAAGGGCAATAAAACGGGCTGTGCTCGGAGTTTCCTTGCGAGATCACATCAGAAATAAAGATATCCGCAAAAAGGCCAAGGTTACCGACATACCCAAAGAATCGCCAATCTTTAGTGGCAGTGGGCAGGCCACATTGCAGAACAGATGGTCGATAGGAACGAAGGATTTGGAGAAGGTGGACCCATGACATGGTGAGGATCGCGAGAATCCGATGGATGAGAGACGCGCAGGACCGGTCGTTATAGCGAGACCTGGGGGAGACTTATATCCAACAGTTGACGGCTTTCGGCTGAAATGATGATGATGATGAGTAATATGTATTGGTTCACAAATAATACTATTGTCTTCTTCACATCAATGACTGATTTCAAAAAGTAGAAATATAGAGTATTATCGAGAGAATATAGGTATTTATTCGTTAAAATAAAAAATCCTTTACATCATAAACACCAGTTAGTGTGGTCATATAAGTTTATTGTTGGTTTCCACACGATAGGTAATGATGGTATAAATGTTGGTCAAACACGATTGTTTGTTTGTTTAACACTGATAAGAGGAGACTTTTCAGAGATTTGTAACCTACCTGAAATTGTTAGAAAATTTACAAAAAGTGTACCATTCGTTTTTTTCTCAGGTAACCTACAGGTTTACACGTCGAGTGTGTTCCGCTTTACGGTCGCGGGTTCGAACTCGGCCAGGCACATTACTTTGTATGTATCCCCGTAGTGACCCAACCTGCTAGCTGCAGGCAGGCAGAGTCGAAGCCTACTGGGGCCAAGGGTCTGCTTCTGAAAGGAAGGCTCGGCCCTGGTATCTAAGGCAACGAGGGAACGGAGTGGGTTTTTAGTCAGTGAGAGTCTGGCACTATCTCCCGCTCCGCCCAAGGGCGGGAGATGTGATTAGATGATTTTACCCACCACCAAAAAAAAAAGGCTTGAGTCCCAGCTGAACATTATAACTCCGATAATACGAGTGTACTAATAATTCTAATGCTAATATGCTACTTTAAATGACTAACAATTTCATTAAACAAGATCAAACGTTGGTAATATTCATAAAAGCTTATATTTAAGTAAACTCAGAGTTCATTTTTTTCTTATTTTCTCAAATAAATATCCTATTAAACTTTGTAATCAAACCTTTTCAAAATATCCAAACTTTTGAAATACAAATTAAAACAACTTTTTAGTTCATACTCGTGACTTTGACTTTACTGAATATGAATCCACAGATGGAAATGTAGATGAAAGGTGTCTGAGAACATGAATATTTAACAAAATATAGAATTAAATAAAACAGTTTCAGTTCATTTAAATAAATATAGAAGGTGAAAGACCCCTCTCAGACTTCAAAGTTTAAATAGTTTTAAAACATTTTCTAAAATTTTTTAGACAATTATTTTTTCAAGCATTTTTATTAGACGTTGTAAACCAATGTGAAATATCTAAAGAAAAATAAATATAAGCTTTTTACTTCAAAGAGTTCTTGTTAGAGATGGGTATAGTTTTTGTTTTGAGGGTGGGATATCATTGAGGGTGGGCAATTATAGAATATTTTTTACCATTTTGGGTAAAGCGCTCCCTCTGATTATCAGACTTACTGATTAAAAATCACCTGTTTTCGTTCTTTCGAACAATCCTGCAGACCATATTTATTTACCATAAAAAATATTCACGCCACGCTAGAAAATTCATTTTGTAAGCCCCAAGCGAGCAAGTTCCAATAAGAAACAACAACTTCTGAAATATCAGCAAAACCGTAGAGGACTAGCAGGCCCGAAGCCTACTGACTGAAAGGGTTACCAGTGGCAGGACCAGGACGCAAAGAGCAACTGAGAGGACATAGGTGTGGTTTTAGTCAGTAAAAGTGACACGCTCTCCCGCTCCTCCCTAGAGCCTTAAAAAAAGGTAACCCATAAAATTTAAATTGTCGATAGTTTTTTTGCAATTTGCAGGTCAATAACGGATAGTAAGACGTCCAAAATTACATTTGCGGCAACAATATGCACATGTTTTCACAACACAACTACACTCTTTAAAACTTTCATCATAACTTAGTAACTTAGAGACAAGGTAAAACGTCAAGTTTTTATTACAATAGCACATTTATGTCTTCTCTAAGTTAAAGAGTTTCTCGTATTGTTTTTATAAGTATTTTTAATTGTGTGAATACGTAAATTTTTTTACCTCAATTTTTTTGGCCTAACTGTGCGATACTGCACTATGAATTGCGAAAAACATGAAAAAATTAGTATTACGCATGTTACCCTGAAACATTTACCTCAGTCGATGCTAGACACAACCGCAAAAACTTTTACTGCTTATTGTTAGCCTAGTATCATCATGCTACGAGGTCAAGATGGACCAAACTATTAGCAATCGGAGTTATGACTTCCAGTAGTTTGGGTCCAGAGCTCGCGTGAATTTCGATTTATTTTGTCCAGCAAAACTTTTGCGAATCAAAAATCCTTTTGACAAAATCTGTGCCACCATTCAACAGGTAGGTAGGGAGCATTAGTTCTAATACATCGTATATGATAAGCGTCTCATCATTCGTTATCACAGCGATACATAAAGATAAGGGGGTACTGAGCACTTAGCCGAGTTATCTCACCCGGGTCACACTAGTCTTAAAATAGTTGGGCAATTTGTGACGCACGGACAGAGGATGCATTACTTATATGTTTTATTTTGGAACTCTTGGATTATGGGGCTTATAGATTTGCTTTTTTGGCCACTGAAAATCTAAAATTAAATTCCATAGATTACTTCTAGGTAAGCATGCTCCATCGTTGATCACTCTATCGCTTACCATCAGGCGAGATAGTGGACAAGCGCGAGGCTATACATATTATTATTATATCTAGCCAATACTATCCCACTGTTGGGCAAAGGCCTCCCTCCATTGTTCCTGGCTGTGCGCTACTTCTTACCAATTCCTAAAGAAAACTGCTAAGTCATCCCGCCATCTCCTTCTTGCTCTGTCGCGACCCCATCGTGCATGGATTTAGATTTTAGATAAGTAAAAAAAAAATTGGAGACTGGCATATTGGGCAATCACTGAGTCTGGTAGATTGGTCAAGTCCTTTTAGTAAGATCGGAGCAAACCTCAACAAAGCTTTAGTTGAAAGAAGCATGGATTATGACGTAGATAAACCATATTGTGTCAATATTTAGAGAACTGATCATAAACATTTGTTGATCGATTCCTTCAGTCAAGAAAACCTAATAATTTTACTGCCTACTGACCGATGATGTCAACTTACAGTCACAATATCGGATTCCAGATCAATCGAAGAAACAGTGTGAGAATTATGATGGTTACGGCAGCTTGAGATCAAAGGAATAGCATCAATTTGAAGTTAATAGGAATATCATGAGGAAAATGGGCATCAATCGACGATTCGGAACAGATCGGTAGTCACTTCTATTTTAGATCGTCAGAACTAGTGTTTCGGTTTGATAAACCGGTATTATGATTAATGTATTTTTTATCTAGAGAGCCCTAATGTTAGTGTTTTTATGACGTGCATGTTGTAATGGCTGCTGTGTCTACTACTCAAGGACTAGTTTTGTAACGAACTCTTAATGTTCCTTTTTAGTGTTCTGTAGCCAAATGGAAAAAAAACGGAACCCTTATGAATTCGTCATGTCTGTCTGTCTGTCCGTCCCTATGTCACAGCTACTTTATTCCGAAACTATAAGAACTATACTGTTGAAATTTGGTAAGTAGATGTATTCTGTGAACCGCATTAAAATTTTCACAAAAAAATAGAAAAAAAAAAATTTGGGGTTACCCATACTTTTTTTCATCAAACCCATACGTGTGTGGTATCTATGGATAGGTCTTCAAAAATAATATAGAGGTTTCTAATATCATTTTTTTCTAAACTGAATAGTTTGCGCGAGAGACACTTCCAAAGTGGTAAAATGTGTCCCCCCCCTGTAACTTCTAAAATAAGAGAATAATAAAACTAAAAAAATATATGATGTTCATTACCATGCAAATTATCACCGAAAATTCCTTAGAACAAAAAAAAAGGTCCAGTAAGTAGTTTTTTTTAATACGTCATAAATCGTAAACCACAATTTGTACGGAACCCTCAGTGTGCGAGTCCGACTCGCAGTTGCCCGGTATTTTTTTAAGTGAACGACAATATCTGAGATTGAGGATCATTTTGAGAGTTATATCAGTGTTTATGTTTGATTTTTTTTTTTCATTTCAATAACACGCTATTAAAACCGGGCAAGTGCGAGTCGGATTCGCACACTGAGGGTTACGGTTACGGTTTCAGATATTTTTTATTTCTGATATCCGATAGTTTCGATTATGAAGCGCTATAACATCTGCGGCAGGGATATGTGGGATATTGTGTAAGCCTACATCCAACTATGTCCCTTTCAACAAAATTTCAGTGTAGAAATGGAGAATTTGTAGTAAAAAGGATGTTCCGCAGTGAATGTTGAGTAAACGTGAGGAATTTGATTGAGTTAGGGACACAATATATTCCGAATTCCATACATACTGAATGAGATTGATATATTTCTTTCTTTATTGTTGTCGGGATTCTAGAATTGAAAATGTTTTTTTACTTTGTGTTTCATTTTGTTCAAGTTGATTTCTAAATAAACAATGTTAGTGGTATTTACTAGATAGGTACTATTGTTTCTTTAGTAGTCCTCTTATTTTTTTTTTTATAAATTTGTCCCAACACTAAGAAACACTGTGTATCCTTTTTTTCAAGGGTGAAAATTCAGATTTTTACTGACTAAAACCACACCTGTGTCCTTCAGTTGCCCTTTGCGTGCAAGGACTACGGCTTTCCCTTTCAGAGATTCCCCGCGGTCCTTTCTAGCGGGCATCGACCCTGCTGGGCCCCTACGGTTTGCTACAACTCTTTGAGGATCGGGTGGATCACTTCTTCTTACCCATTGCTCGAAGTTCACAAACCCGCGTCTACCAAGACTGGTAGTTGGGGTCATAATCTTGACGGCTGAGGAGTGAGGATATTCGTTTCCTCACGCGTGCGGCTTCCTCCTTCGCGAGCATCACTGCTTCGCAGAAAGAGGCGACAGCCTGACTATGTTTGTCCTGTATTGGCGTTGGCGATGTTGCCAACGGTCTCTCACCAAAGGGGCCTCGCGCAAGCCCTGGCTTATTTGAAAACAAGAGTTTTTTTATGTCAGATAAGCTGTCTTTTCTCCTGATGGTAAACGACGATGTGATGATGGATTTCGAAATTATTAAAGTAAAAGTTCTCGCTGATGCGCCTTCGCCGAAGTCTAAACTAGTCTACGCTACGCCTCTGCTGGGTGTGTTCACAAACATGTAAACTTACATTCACAAAGCACCATGTTAGTAAAAACACAGTAATCATCATCATCATCAGCCTTTTTAATGTTCTCACTGCTGGGACACAGGCCTCCTCTCTAAGAGAGGGAATGGGCCGTAATCCACCACGCGGGCCCAGTGCGGTTGGTGAATGTCACACGTCTTCGAATTTTTGGTTCTAGGACATGCCGGTGTCCTCACGATGTTTTCCTTGGTGATGAAATAAATTACACAAAGTAATGCGCCTGGCTACCACTCGGCCACCGTCAGATTTTTACTGACAAAAAACATACTAATATTCCTATAATTGCCGTTTATGTTCCAAGACCATTCGTCTTACGCCTGTTATCTTATAAAAATCTAATTAAATTTAAGTAGAAACGATATCCTCCTGATCGTGTTAACGTAAAAATTACTTTTGGGAACTCGTTAAATGTTTCACAATTTATCTTCTGGAAGTTTCTCGTTCAAATATTATTTTGCTGATACGTTTAATCTGAATCTTTGATGTGTTACGAGTATCTAAAAAATAAATATAATGAAATCGTTTTGATCAAGATGAGAATTTGTAGTTTGCTTATCTACAAAGTAAAACTGAGTTATGTGTATCACTGGAAATATATTTTCTTTTTATATTTTATGGATTTATTATGATCTTTCTAATCATTTCCTATGTTATTTGGGATAGCCGTAATACTTTTTGTTACATGAATGTATGTAAAAACCTCTTGTCCGGTAATCATCTGGCCAAGCCCAAAATGTCGAAAGCTTGTAGTGTTCCAAACGCTCCTTAAAGTGAGTGAGTGAGAGTCAGGATACCGGGGGCCGATGCCTGCAGGAGCCACGGGGATTTTTTGAAAAGTAAAACCGTGGTCCTGGAAAGCAAAGGGCATCTGAAGGACACAGAAGTGGTGTTAGTCGGTAATAGTCTGACACTGCTCCAACCAAAAGCAGGAGAAGATATTAGACGACTTCCCACCTTAAAAAAGCATTGAATTCTTTTTGCATCATCATATATACTACTAGCGCGGCTTCGCCCGCGTGAAATTCGGTTTATCACCTTAGGGGTGGAGTTTCGTAAAATCCGTTCTTTTCGGACATCTACACCCTCTAAGGAACCTGCCTATCAAATTTTAAGTTTGTAAGTGTTATAGCTTCTGAGATTTCGTGATTAATCAGTGAGTGATATTTCGCTTTTATATTTATACTAGCTTTTACCCGCGGCTTCGCTCCCGCTCTACCCTACTCAACCTCACTCTACCCTACTCTACCCTACTCAACCTCACTCTACCCTACTCTACCCTACCCTACTCAACCTCACTCTACCCTACTCTACCCTACTCTACCCTACTCTACCCTACTCTACCCTACTCTACCCTACTCTACCCTACTCTACCCTACTCTACCCTACTCTACCCTACTCTACCCTACTCTACCCTACTCTACACTACTCTACCCTACTCTACCCTACTCTACCCTACTCTACCCTACTCTACCCTACTCTACCCTACTCTACCCTACTCTACCCTACTCTACCCTACTCTACCCTACTCTACCCTACTCTACCCTACTCTACCCTACTCTACCCTACTCTACCCTACTCTACCCTACTCTACCCTACTCTACCCTACTCTATCCTACTCTACCCTACTCTACCCTACTCTACCCTACTCTACCCTACTCTACCCTACTCTACCCTACTCTACCCTACTCTACCCTACTCTACCCTACTCTACCTTATACCAATAAATGAGCAGGTTTTGGATTTTTTTTTACTTAAATGATTGGTACAGCCATTCTTGAGTTATAAATAGTGTAACTAAGACGACTTTCTCTTATATATATAGATATATAGATTTATTTACAAGACACTATTTACACTAAGACGTAGTCACTCAGCAATGTTGCCATAATAACAATCTAAACAAAGCATTTCATCGACCCGCTGTAGTGACGACACCCATGTTTCGTATGGCGAATCTAAAATACATTACCGACGATTCTCTTACGTCATATTATAAATAACTTGCGTTATTGAGCTCGTCAGACATTCGATTCAATCGAAGGAGAGAATCGAGAACATTTCAATTGGTAAGCGATTCGATTTTGTAAAGTAAATGAGCGAGTAAAGTAATCAATATATGCGAAATAAATATTTAGATTTCTAAAAACTTGTGTTAAGAATTCCAGTAATATGTTGGATCTGAAATAATCTTTCACTCTATTCTTGTTAACTTTTTTATTTTTTCAAAAACATCTCTGCAACTCTATTTCAGTTTTACGAGTAGCAGTCTGTTTGTTCGTAAAATAGACAGTGGGAGTAGAAGTATTATCATGATTTTTTAACTGAACATTTTTAAATGTTGTCAAGTGCATGATTTTTTTTAGTGACATCAACACTAAATATACTCGTATCAATGTACAGTCAACAAAATATAAAGCTGACTCTATCAGTGAAGAATTCGTTTATATTAATGTCAATAAAACATTTTGATTATTATGAATACCGCATCAATATGAGTCAGAAGTGTCTGTGCAATTTTGTTTTTGAATTTGGAATCAAGAAAAATAAATTAGACTAACGTTAGACCACTATCTCACCTGATGGTAAGCGATGATATGCCCGACGATGGAGCACGCTTGCCAAGAAGTAACCTATTCCTTCTTGACTTAAAGACCCCTAAATTATAGCTAGAATTGATTTA
The DNA here is from genome assembly GCA_958295575.1 of Leucania comma. NCBI lineage: Eukaryota > Metazoa > Arthropoda > Insecta > Lepidoptera > Noctuidae > Leucania > Leucania comma. The sequence continues at coordinate 8,692,707 of OY282480.1, read as the reverse complement.
AATTTCTAATCCTAGCCCGAATGGAGTACTTAGTAACTTGTACTAAGTCTATAGCAAGACTGTTTCGGGATACCCAAGATAAATATTGCGAACACACTCTCAGTGCGAAAATGGGAATTTAAATGGAGGTGTTGTTGATGAACAAAACATAAATAATTATCGTGTTCCTATTAAAACCTCCGTAGCAAGGAGGATGCTGCTTTATTATGAACAATTTATGAGAAACTTTCAGGTTAACATTATTATTAACAAAAGTGGCAAGTTGTTGTAACTACCGAAGTGACCGCTATCTCACCTCGTAGGCGCGGGCTTGCGGACGGCGTGCAATGGGTAGCACGCTGTCCGATCGTTTGGTAACTGACCGGACCGAGCCCAAGTCGTCGACGGCGCGTTCTGTTCCCGCCCGCCTCAAGCTGTCAGCAAACCGTAGAGGCCCAGCCTGCTAGCTGCAGGCAGGCAGGGTCGAAGCCTGCTGGGGTCAAGGGCCGTTTTCTGAGAGGAAGGCTCAGCCCCGGCACTATAGGCAACGAAGGAACGGGGTAGGTTTTTAGTCAGTAAGAGTCTGACACTACTTCCCGCTCCGCCCAAGGGCGGGATTTGTCATTGGATGATTTTACCTACCATAAAAAAAAACCGCTATCTCACCTGGTAGAAAGCGACAATGCAGTCGACGATGGAACGCGCATACCTAGAAGTAACCTATTCCCTCTTGAAGTCTTGAGTCAAAACTTCCCGGTACTTGTGGTCATTGTCTCATAAAATTAATAACAAGTTTATTGATAGGGATATTTATATTATATTCAAGCAAGATTCGACCTAATTGTATAAAATCTGTTGAAAAATTTGCTTTTGTTTGGCTTTCAATTTTGTCGACTGTATATTATGTAGCTACAGTTGAGAGCATGAGAATAGCGATATTGAAAATGTTTATATAGAAAAGTGGAAATGCCTAAAACTTTATTGGAATCGCACGGTTTTACGTGTACGAAATTAATTTCTTTAAGTAAACGAGTCCATGACCTTATAGGTAGCTGTCGGTCGTTGCGTACTAACTATCTACAGTTCATTGGCCTTGCCCAGCTAACTTTTACCTACAGAAATTAATTTCGTACCCGCGCAAATTAATTCGAGTTTAAAAAAAAGTACATTATTTTTCATTTTTATCTTTACAAATCGATAGGGTTTCATGTACCGAATCGACCCTCCGCGGGATTAAAATGACTAAAATTTAACGGTGTATACTCGGGTCTGCGGTCCCTTGAAGCTGTAAAAAAATCAAACTTCTAAGTTAGCGTAAAAAATAATACAATAAAAAGTCGAAAAAAACGTATTTCGCTAATCTCAAGGGAATCAAAATTCGAAGGGTTCTTCCATTGACCCAGAATCCTAAAATGTTGCAGAAACCAAGATCATATAGCACAGCTATAGAAATAAATCTGAAAACAGTGTTGTTACGTCGAAAAAAAAACTTTATTTGTGATTCGGACAAAAACTTTGAAACTCCATTCGGGAATACAACTATTTACATAGGTGGGTAAGTTTGAGCGGAACCTTCAGTGCGCGAGTCTTTTTCTAAGTGCTCAATTACGGAGACGCGGCGTGTTGCGCAGCGCGTCGGGCGGTCCATCGTACATTGCCATATGTTTGTATTTGCGCGTGCGATGACGCGGCCCGCTGCTGCAATGTACGACGAAACGCCCAACGCGCCGCGCAATGCGTCTACGTAAACACGGCCTGAGGGTGACGTTAGTACTTAGATATCGTTGCAAGCTATCCCTTATCAGAATTTTTTGGTAGCCTTGTGATTGCCAAATGTTTAGCCACCGTGGTTTCAATCGATCCAAATTTATTTGATTTGCACTGTATGTAGGTACGTAGAATTGATAAGATTGTCTGCAGTTGAATGCTCTCGCATATTGCTACATGTTATTAATTCTGAATCGGTGTTTGTTAGCAACAATCTTTCTGCGAATCGAACGCTTTTCGGGCGTCATATCTGTATCGAAATTTGGTGCATCGAACATGATATGATGTCAGACTTGAGTGCTTTTTTTTTGTTCGCAGAATTTATATCAAAGTCATTACAATATTGGCTGTTTGAGCCAAGCGATTTCGGGCGATAAACATTAACCAAAATTTTTGTAGATTTCATATTTTCTATTGATTTGTAAACGCAGGTTTTCCAGAAATTCTACATTGATTTAGCTTTATTACAAAAATTTATTAATATATTTGATGCACGTACATTTTGATTTTGATGTGTTTTTTTTTGGAACCTTAGTTTCGTTCGGAATTCGACATGCTGCTCGCAACACCGCGTTATCCCCTAATCATATAATTTACTATTTTGATACTTAAAATAAAAATAAATTAGTCGTTTATGTATGTATTTCATGTTCTGTCCTAAGTATTACTAGTAGAATGTAGATTTATTTTTGTTGACTGGTACTTATATTTTCAAAAGCTACAATATGAATGGAACCTCAATCCCTAACACAATAGTCTAAGCACGTAAACAGGCGGACAGTTACATTAGTCATATTGTAATTAACTTTCGCCTGAACGTGTGACTGGCATTAATTGATCATGTACGCCCAATCACAGGTGTCTTTAGTATAAATAGAACGTGTCTGTCTGTCTGTTTTGAATGACGTCGTATTGTGAATGAAAGGGCTATCGGAGCGTTTCATCTTTTCGCTGTGGAGGGAATATTAAAGAGTGTTAAAAATGTTCGTAGAAGAGGTTTGTCCGGTCAGATTGTTAAGATACTTATTTTGCTATCTGTGTTTAAACTCGAATTAATTTACGCATGTACGAAATTAATTTCTTTAAGTAAACGTCAGCTGATCGAGGTCAATGCACTGTAGGTAGTTAGTACAAATAAACAACGACCAACAACTCCCTACAAGGTCATTGACTCGTTTACTTTCGTACATGCGTATAATAATTCAAGTTTTAGAAAAAAAGTACCTTATTTTTTAATTTTATCTTTATAAATCGATGGTGTTTCATGTACCGAATCGACCCTCCACGGGATTAAAACGACTAAAATTTAACGGTGTACTTATACAACATTATTTTTAGTGAATGAATCAATTCCAATAATTTTTACACCGTGTTATATTTTTCCCAAAAATATTTAAAAAAAAAGGTCACAAGCCGGACAATACAGGTCACAGTAGATCATAGCAGGCGTTAAGCACCAGCGCAAAGCTGCATGCAGGAGCAAAACAACTCCTCACTCGCCTTGATGGCCCGGTGACCATGTATTTGTGGTATCCAGTTATGAAATTTTGTACATAGATTCTTTATGTAAAAATAGACATGTGTTTCGGGTTTCACATATACTAAAACTAATGTATATATTATTAGATTTTACTTGATAACATGTTTATACGAGTATCTGCTGCTGTTTGCTTTCAAGTCAGCTAATCCTAGAACAGAAATATATCAAACAAATTAATATTATTCTACACTTGATATTTTCCCAGTTTCCCAGTTCTCTCATACCGCTCTATCGGGGTACAGTTCCGTCGCATCGCGTCAACTTGAACAGCTTTTATCGTTCATGTACACTCGCGCACATCAGTCTGTATTGTGCAGTATTAAATATATCCCACTGCGCTCATTCTTCTATTGAAATCGGTTTATTGCGATTTTGGATTAAAGTATTTAAAAACTAGCTGTTAGCTGTGGCTTCGCACGTGTGATAGGAAATTATCCAAGGGACTCCCGGAAAGAACACCAGGAATAAAAAGTACCTACTTTCCAATACACTTACTCGAAAACCGACTCTTGTTATACCAAAGTCAACAGCGAATTCGAATTCAAAATAATTTAGGAACCGGTGGTAAGGCATTGGGCTGCGGAATCGTCCAAAGTCAACAGCGAATTCGAATTCAAAATAATTTAGGAACCGGTGGTAAGGCATTGGGCTGCGGAATCGTTCGAAAACCGTGGCCTTGAAATGCAAAGGATAACTGAAGAAAACTCTCCCTCTCGCTCCATCCAGAGCGAAAGGACCTATTTGATGATTTTTCAACAAAAAATATGTTGCCATGCTAAAATAGTGTTCTATATTATGAATTCTTGATTCAGAAAACCGGTGGTCTGGTAACCGTTCGAACCGTGCTCGAGTCGTAGACGGCGAGTAGTGTCCCACGCACACCTTAAAAAGATGTCAACAAAACTGTAGGGGCTCAGTAGGACCGAAGCCTACTGAGATGGTCCCAGTGGACTTTGGGTGGGTGGACTTCCGAAAGAGAAACCCGTGGTTTTAGTACGCAAAGAGCATGGACTTATGTTCCTTCAGTTGTCTACCCACTCACTCACAACCGCCCACAACCACCATATCACAACCAACCACTACCACAACCAACTACCACTTTTACCCAGTAAAAGTCTGACACACCCTCCCACTCTGCCCTAGAGCGTTAAAAGAGATTAGATAATTACAAAAAAGGGTGTAAAATGTTGGAAATTAATTTGGTTAATTAAAACCTCTACAAATACGTCTCCGACAAAATCTAAAACCATTAAAAAAAACTACGTTTATGTGTGTAATGTAATGTTAAATTACAGTCCTCCTGAGACTAAAACCATAACTAAAAAAACTGGGCAATTGCGAGTCCGTCTCCCACACAGAGGGTTCCGTACTAACTAACTTAAGTAAGTAGTTCAATCCCCGAATCGAATCTCGAAAATTTTTCCGAATCGAAAAAAATCTATTTTGTAACGGAACGACAAATTTTCAGTTTTCAGATTTACTCCTATACTTGAGCTATCATGAGCTTTATGTCAAAATTCAGGGTCCTAAGTCAACTGGAAGTACTCTATGAATTTTGATTACCTTGAGAGTGTCGAAATATACGTCTTTTGCTATATCGTATCTTTGTTTTTCCTTTAACTTAGAAGTTTGAGTTTTTTACAGCTTCAAGCGACTACATACCTGAGTATATGGTTTTAATTTCACCTATTTTACCTCTATGCGGTCCTGAGATAAAGGGTCTTGACAGACAGACAATAAAGTGATCCTATAAGGATTTAGTTTTTTACTTTTGAGGTACGGAACCATAAAAATATGTTAATGAACAATCAAACATTAACCTGGAGCCCTATTTAAAGTTTCGACCATCAAGCACTCCCTGTAGAAACCCTCTGGTCATAACAAACATTATAATCTCCATTAAAGTAATTAATAATTCCAAAGTAACCTATGTCAGCTATGACAGCGGGTTAAATCGCCATTTTGTTAAACTAACTCAAACAATTCTAGTTTAATTTCCCTCTTTATTTTACTAATTTAGGGGCGACTTTAGCATGACGTGTTAATGAAAAATCGGCGAATAGGTTTTCCCGTGGGTGTAGACTTGGTATTGGAATGAAATGGTCCGGTAGTTGTTATTGTCACTTACTTTTTACCGATTTAACTACCGAATACCTACTATTATAATTTCAGCCAAAAGATGTTCACTCTTGGACATAGTCTTCCCCCAAGTGTCGCCATATCGACTGCTCCTATATGTCTCGCATCCATCGGATTTCCGCGACCCTTACCAGGTTTTCGGTCTACCTTGTGGGAGATTTCCCAACGCTACGTCTTCTGGTACGTGGTTGTCACTCCAGAACCTTTCGGCCCCATTAACCATCTGTTCTGCGAGCAATATATAATATATAGCCCTGCCCACTGCTACTTAAGTCAGCCACTTAAGTTCCTGTGGATATATTCATTTCTGATGTGATGGCGCATCAACTCCGAGCATAGCCTTTTCCATGACTTTGGGTGACTTCAAGCCTTTTTCTGATGAGGCCCGTTGTGAGGAAACGTTTCGGAGCCATAATTATGCCATCACTGGCAACATACCCTCACTGATAACAAAATCAAATTATCGTGAAATCAAATTCAAAAGTAATTTATTCAAATTATGCTGAAAATCAGCACTTTTAGAAAGTTGAAAAACAGTCCCCGAAACTTTTCATTCATTAATAAAATTTTATGTTCCAGTGACAATTTTATAAGTTAATTAAGTAAGTATAGCGAAGTTTAATTCAATTTTATAACTGGCTGCTACCAGCGGCTTGGCCTGCATGATAGAAGAAAATTATCCTATGGTAACATACCCCTAAAATAAAAATAAAAAAAGTCTATGTGCTTTTGCAGAACATGATCTACTTGTCTACCGATTGTCATTGAAATCAGTTCAGCCATTCGAGCGTGAAGGAGTAACAAACATACATACATACACGTACACATAAACACGCTCACGAACTTTCGCCTTTATAATATTAGTGGGATGTGAGACTACCGGATAACACTTTTTTTTAAATATTAATTTTATTGTTCTTATTTATATATTTCAGAACTGACATAAAAAAAGTAATTTGATTTGTTCCATGATTCACATCTCAGTAACTGGGATTACCCAGTAATGGGTGGCAAGGGCTATCATATTAAAAGTACCCCTTGGCAAGGCTGGTTAAAGTTTCTATGCCATAAGGATAAAAAAAAAATCATTACCCAATCTTATCAATTTATTCGGGGTTGACGAAGTATATACACCGTTACATATTGATCGTTTTAATCCCGTGGAAGGTCGTTATATCCGTTATATAAAACACTATCGATTTGCAAAGTTAAAATAAAAAAATAAAGTTTTTTTTTTCTAAAACTCTAATTAATATACGCATGTATGTACGGAATTAATTTCTTTAAGTAAACGAGTCAATGACCTTGTAGGTAGTGGTCGGTCGTTGCGTATTACCTACAGTTCATTGAACTCGCCCAGCTGACTTTAAAGGCAAAAAAATAATTTCGTATATGCGTAAATTAGTTCGAGTTTAAAAAAAAATTTTTATCTTTACAAATCGATAGTGTTTCATGCACCGGATCGACCCTCCACGGGATTAAAACAACCAAAATTTTACGGTGTATTATCCTCTTTTTCTATACTAATTTCATACTCAATCCATTCGTGTAAGACCACACATCCCTATACTTTGGTATAGAATACATCTTGCCATTTTTTAGATGCTACAAAGCGATATTCTGACGATGGCGCTACAGAGTATTAACGTTCGTAATTCAAACGTCCAAAATGTCAATCAGAATTGACATGCACCACCGAAATGTCAAATTGGCCTTACATTTCAACATTTTTTATTATTATTTGGCACTGGCTGATGTCCGCCTTTCTATTCTTCCACTTTTTTCTGTCCTTAGCTACATCTAAATTCATCGCTGAAATGACAATACATTTGGACGTCGCTGATAGAAATATCACAATGTCGAGGCCAGTTAAATGTAGATACACTTTACCGTTAAATGTAGGTACACTTTACCGTTAAATGTTTTCATAAATACTTGACCTACTAACGTACCCTTTAGTATAAACATAGGCAAACGCTCAAATAACTTAAACAAACCTGTTAGGGAGATAAAGGGATTAAAATTTAACTGTGTAACTCGATTGGGCACTTCAATTTGAGAAGTTATTTTAGTTATCCTAAAATGTTCGATGGCATTCTGTCCTTCTGTTTTTGATTTGATTATTTCTTCTCCGGGTTTTATTATTTCCTGTTATATTTGTCCTTTCTATTATTTAGTAGTATTATCTAGCGAAAAACTGTGTTAAGTATGTACTCGTATTTTTGTAAAAAAAAAATCAGTTTTTGTGTTTTGCTTAGGAATTGAAATATGTTTTTCTTTGTAAGAATCACTCCTGACGGAGTGGTCGTGGTCATCACATCAGGCGTTGGTGGCAAGCTTCACACCGTTACAGCCCCTGATGGCTGCTTTCCTCATGCATTCAAGCAGTAATGATGAGCCATTTACTGCCGCTTTTATCTGATTAGTCTAACTCATTGGCGATATTCTACGTAACCTGGTACACTCAACCTTTTCCTGGACCACTAGTCGCCCAATAGCTCCCTCCCCTCAACGACACACGTGGCCAAAAAATGTAAGGATACGAGACTGTAACAAGACGATAAACGTAGTTTGATGTCGGGTTCTCGAAGTGTAGACTCGTAGGTAAGGATTTAGTCTACGATACTCCAAGCACTCTCCTCTAGCACTACATCTCTAAGGCGTCTATCTTCTTCTTCACTTCTAAACTTAAAATCTAATGACGAATTTAAATATAAGGTTCCTTAAATAAATATGTCCGTCGTATATGTGAGTACTTTATGCATCGTGATCATTTAAGCCAAGACGTCCACTGCTGGGCATGGTCTTCCCCCAATTGTCACCACTACAACTGGTCCTGTGAGTCTCGCATTCCTCGAATTTCCGCGACTACCACCAGGTCATTGGTCCACCTTGTGCGAGGCCAACCAATGCTGCGTCGCCACTCCAAACCTTTTCAGTTCCATGGACCAGTCTATCTATAAGTCAATTATGAAAAATAAATTATTATAAACATATCGGCTCGCCTCCTTAGTGAGCAGAGTCAGAGGTAGCACTGACAGTATCCTACAGGTCATTGTAGATAAACAGGACGCAAACATCCTGAAAACATTGATTTGTGCCCAAATTGTTTAAAACTAATTGTAAAATCAATGGATATGGTCTGGAATACAGAGTTATTATTATTATATCTTTTACACAAGTCGGTTCTTCTCATTCGGTACACTCTTGTCAGAATGGTCGTGGTCATCACTGTGAACCACGATGAGTGATCATCTTGGTTATACGGCTGCATTCATCGCGGACTGCAGCTTTCCGGGTACATTCGTAGACCGAGCACTTAGTTGCGGCCTTGATCTGGTCTGTCCATCTCATTGGTGATCTACCACGTGTCCTGGTACCCTCAACTTTGTCCTGCACTATGAAACGCTCTATGGAGTCATTACCACGACGGGATACATGGAAGAATAAGGTCAAAATGTGCGACTGCACACAAGTACCTACTCCGTGTAAAATACATGTGTATTGTGTATCTTTTAATCCAAAGCTCAAGGATTAAGTTGATTTTTACTGAAAACTTTTTGTCTTTATTGGATAACTTTTCAAATTTGCGATAATTGGACCTTTCGATAATAATATTACTTAACCTAGAGTACATCCAAACAGACTTCCAAATTACCTCATTAAACAACCTGCCCACCCTTAAATGCCATAAAATTATCACCTAAAACCTTCTCCCTAACGATGAACTAAATCGAATTATTTTCTAATGGCCTCAAGGGAAAACGAAGAAACGAAAGACATCCCTTTTCCCCCATTTCTTGTGGTAACAAATGCTTCAGAGCTGCCCCCGTTGTTAATAGAGGTGTGCTGACTCGAGCTAATGAAGTTGTCTGGTCAATCGAGATGTATTGTGTATCGAGTGGTTGTCTTAATTGCTTGCATTTGATAGTCTTTGGTGAACCGATTGATTCGTTTCGATTAATGTTTCTTTTGTTAAGCCCCGACGGAAAACGGGGGTGTTATAAGATTGAAGTGTCTGTCTGTCTGTGTCTGTCCGTGGCACCCCAGCTCCTATACGAATGGACCGATTTTGATGCGGTTTTTTTTTTGTTTGAAAGCTGACGTAATCGAGATGGTTTTTGATGAAGATTTGTGCATGTGTTCAAGGTCACCAGCACCGCTAAACTGCGGTAGGGTTTTTAAAAACTTAATTGGTATTTACTTTATTTTAAACATAAGTGTAACCTAACATAATTTGTAATACTCGTGTACAATCTGGTGTCATTGAGCTGGCCTGATGATAGAGCTCGAAAGTAAGAACCCTGGATTGCTTATTAACATAGTAAATCTGTCGAGTTTTGGCTAATTGTCGGGTTATTTTTTAATTTTGAATTTTGTAGTTATATTTTATTTTCTGTTTAAAGTTATAGTTTAGTATTTAGACTTATTGTTTACAAGATAAATATTGATTATTATTATGTGCAATAGAATATAACTATAATATTACCTATTAAAAGCGAACTACCTATTAAAGGCTTGCTTTTACTTCGTCACAGATAAAAAATAAAAAAGATCAATGTAAAACGTTTCTACTCACACTGCTATCTTTTACCAAAGGATCCGTGTGGGTTAGTGGCCAGCCTTATAGTGGGCTATAAATTATAACGATAGTCGTATTAAACGGTCCACTTTCCACTAATTGGCCACTAGTTTACTGTGCAGTTTTAATTCGTTGTAAATCTCACCCGTCAGATTCTCAAGGTGTAAGAGCTACTAAATATGGCACCTTAGAATAAATTTAGACAAGTACTCGTATAAATATTTTATAATCATACTAGTTACATAAGCGTGAAAGTTCGTGCGAGTTCTCCTTTCTCAATTTTATATTTGATATTTATTAGTATATTAATTGATATTGTATATATGTATTTTTATTATTATATGGATTTAATATTATTTATGATTTTTGTACACTGATCGTCCCAAATCAATCTCCTCTTGTTTCAGTCCATCCTAAGGTTGTCTGTAAGAGATTGCCCTGTGCGATAAGACCGCCCATTGTACACTTAGTTTTGTAATATTTATCCTGTGTTCATTATGAGGTGTACAATAAAGTATATAATAAATAATAATAAATAAAGTTTAAAAAAAATTCAAGGGTACATAATCCCGGGATATTTTTATATCCACCATGAGCCAAATTTCATCCAAATCCGTTCAGCGATTCAAGAGTGAAGAAATAACGAATATACACACACATATAAACTTTTGCTTTACTTTTGTATAATACTAGCGCGATACTCTTACACTCTTGCTACGGAGCGGTAAGGGACGATCCATACTGAAATGGCAGCAGACGTCAGCAACGCTTCGAGCACTTTCAGTATTAAATAATTTTAAGCTTTATTTCCATTATTAAAAAAACCAATATCTCTTGAAAAGTCCGTTGCGTCGCTGCCAGCCGTTGCAATAGTCGTTGATCCACTCTAAAAGTGGCCCAAAGAACACTTGACCGTTTTTCATTATTGCCTGCGTAGGTTACAACCCGGTTCGGGTAAGATGAGAAGCTTGCCATGAAGGAAAAATATTTCTCAAAAGAAAAAAAAAAAATACCTTTCACACAACGCCGTCTAGTCACAAACTAAGCAGAGCTTGTGCTATGAGTATGAGATGTCACAACATAGTATAAACAAAGTCGCTTCCCGCTGTCGGTCCCTATGTATGCTTAGATCTTTAAAACTGCCTACGCAACGGATTTTGATGCGGTTTTTTTTTTATTAGATATAGTGATTCAAGAGGAAGGTTTATATGTATAATACATGCATAATACATGCATAACATATATTTAATATAATCATTGCACCCGTGTGAAGCTGGGGTGGGTCGCTAGTTACAAATGAATCCAACAGATGTTGTTGGCGCTCGTCAAACAAACATTTTCTCCTCAAATGTTTCACAGTCCTCAGTACCTTCATGAACGCTTTAAGTATCTCGTTCCGAGGAGTAAACTCTGTCGCACTACCAATTTTCTTCTCCTTCGTACTCCGCGACACGACGGCTCTAACTCTGTAACTTCAGTGCGTCTCTGGAACTCTCTTCTACGAGTACATTGCCTTCTCAGACCTCCGAAAATTAAAGAGCACTTCCTTTCTCAATTGACATAATTTTAGTATTTATTAGTATATATTAAAGACTTAAGAATTAAACTTTTGTTTTGGGTGGGAATTAAAATCGAACCCATAACCTCCTAAACACTAGACCAATAGGCCAAGTCAAAAATTGTCGCAGAAAACTGAATGAATAAATAACACGGGTGGAACGGTACGTAAGTCCACATACAGTCCATTCTGCTAACTACATAAGCACACACGGGTGTATTCCTAGTTAATAAATTGTCTTGGGCGGCAAATAAATGTCCTAGAACAAATATATCAGTCTGCGTCAACAGAAGTTGTGGCTGCGACGTTCTCTATATTGATGTGAAGAATCTATCTTGTTCTCGATTTTTTTTTATTGGGTTTTTAAGTCTAGGCACTGTTTAAGTGCAAATATTTTCTGCAAAGTTGAACAAAAATTGTCTCAAGAAATATTACTTACTTTGTACTTTTAATAATTAAAATCCACTTGTGTTAAAGGTGGATGAATGATGGCCCGGGTGTCATTGCGCGGACCGCCCGGAAGACACGGTGGAGCACAGTAGATGAGTGGAGGTGTGCTCCACCTGGGCGGAACACCACCGTGTCCTAGAGGAGGCAATCGGCGTCACCTTTTGTGCTATCTCCTAGTTCAGTTCATGAACGGGAGTGAGAGAGATCTCCGGCCACCGTAAGCACGGGCTTGCGGATGATTAGCAATTATTAGCTAGCAGTCCGCTCGTCCTATAAGGACCATCCGAGGAGTCGTCAATGCCGCCTAAATATCAGTAAAACCGTAAGGATTCAGCTAGGCCGATGCCTACCAGGGCCATGCGATGACTTCTGAAAAGATAAGAATGCAAAGCCAATGAAGGAAGGTAGATGTATTTTTAGTCAGTATAAGTCTGCTACGCTCGCGCACCCTAGCGCGGGCAAAGTTGAAGATGATTTATCAACACAAAAAAAAATACTTGTAGTGGAATACTGCTCAATGTTTAATTTCAACGTCTTTGCGTTTAGGAAAAGATATTCCATTAACCTCCAGGTAGCAGATTCTTTGATGAAAAAAATACACGGCGGACGGGATCAGTTTCAATTTTCTCAGAGAAACTAAAATTCGTGTAGGTAGCTCTGAGATGAAAAATACAGGGATTACGAGATGAGGAGGGATGACGTTCCGAGCTAACACTTGACCCACTTCTGATGAAAATGATAAATATTCGCTGCTTGAGAAAGTATCGGTATTTTTATTTTATTTTATAGAATGAGTACGAGGTGTTGGCAGACCGATGGGCCGAAATGCTCTGATGAGGTGATTTTGACGTTGTTTCGGTGAGAAATTTATTACAAAATAGCCCAACTTGGTCTGTGTAAGGAGAAACTGACTGACTGACTAATTGATGCAAAGCCGAAACTACTGGGTCTAGGAGCATAAAATTTTAAGCGTTAGCGCTTGTTTATGGAGACGCGGCGCGTTGGGCGGTCCATCGTATATTGCCATATGTTTGTGCTCGCGCGTGCGAGAATTCGGCTCGCTCCAACGCGCCGCGTCTCCGTTAACACAGCCTAAGAGAGGATTCTTAAAAAATTCACCTCCTAATTGGATGTAACAGGGGTCCGAAGTTTGTTTGGAGAAACCCTTTTTTTACGCGGGCGAAGCAACTTGCAACTAGTTCAAATATAATCGAAACTATGTTACTTATTCACAATTATTATGCTACTTTGTCCCACTAAGAGTATGAAATGCACAAGGTATTTTCCAAAATTCACCCCCTCAGGGGATAAAAGTAGGTTTCTCCATGCAAACTTTGAACAGGGGTTCAAATGGAGAAACCTGCTTTCATGCGAGCTGGCAGAAGCTAGGAGCGGTAATAAAATTAGGACACTGGTTCTGCATACAAATTTATCCACCGCGACTATAATGACTCAATGAACAGGATGTCAAAACTGGATTTCCCTACAGGAAACTTGATTAGTACCATGGTTTCAAAGACCCTGCTATAGACGTTGTACATATCTAGTTTCTTATAGAGAAAATCGTTGTGAAGAAACCGTATTTAGACATCGATTTTTTCGATTTGACGACTAATATGTATTATTCTTGCTTTCGCTCTGTTACTCCATTTAATATATTAAATAATGTATTAATATTTTACAATTTTTAATGTAATTTAATTTATTATTTATGTGGCTACAACTTTCTTTTGACTTAATTTATTGTATAAGTTCTGCGCATGCCTATAAGTGACGAATTCACCATGATATTTTTTTGTCATTTGTAAATTCCTTTTTTGTATTAATTAGTGAATGAGTCGTTGGTGTGTCAATTTAAAATAAATAAATAAATTAATTAAGTTGCTGTAAATCTAAGTACTTACCCAGCTTAGTATTACTCCTCCCCGCGTCGTATTCCTCATTACTAAAAGTTTCTGAGGGTCAAAACTTATTTATTTCAATTTCATTATTTGTTGTTTTAGCGGTAATAGATATACGCGTTCTGTGAAAATTTCAACTCTCGATCTCTTACGGTTTATGAGATACAGCCCGCTGACCGGCGAACGAACAGATCGACGGGCGTAAACACAGACGAAAGGACGGATGCACAGCGGAATCTTAGTAGTAGGGTCCCGACGGCACCCTTTGAGTACGGAGTCCTAAAAATGAAATTTTATATGTGAACTCAAAGTATTTCTTTAATCTCTTTGGACTAAAATCACGTTGATATTTTGGGAAAATCTATCTAATGTACACAAAAAATATAACATGGAGATTTAGATAGTTTATGTACAAAGAAGAGCTTAACTCAACAATGAGTTTTTTCCCAGCAAACCTTTGACTTATAGAGAGAGAATATTGTCGAGGATAAGATCCAGTGCATAATATTAATCAATTTTTATTGCATAATATTTTCGTAAAATCAATTTAATTAAAATAATGTCAGACGTCGAAGAGAAAACGAAGATCACGTTCTGATGTTCTTCTTTGACAAATAGTGGTGAGTCTTATGGCTCTTGAGTTCTGCTGTTATGAGTAGATTATTTTTATTTTACAATTTGATGTATTTATATTTATATTTTTGTTTTAACTAATGTTTGACATAAATACTTTGCTAAGTATTACATTTTGTAAACTATATATTTTTCTTTTAATATTGTGAACGTGAGGACAATGTCGATTAGTTTTTATTAAAAAAAAAATTCTCTTCTCTTATCTCTTTTCTTTGTCCTCATGTGATTTGACCAATATATATTTATTGTATGGACTTTAAAAGAGACTTTGACCCCTGAGTTTGTTTCGGTGTTTCTTCTCAGGGTAGTCAGCTAGGAAACACCGGCCTCATCTAGTTCAAAATGACAAAAAAAATTTGACGTGTAAAAGTGTTTTTAAAACCTACTTACAAAATAAATATAATTTATCATTTATGCAGTCGTTGGTCCGATACTCTGTTCAGTTTATCAGCCTCAATTTCTATTTCAAAGAGAAATTTAATAAAGACAACATTATTCTCGATAAAACCCTGTTACAGGTGTCAATACAGATTGTAACACACATGTTAGCGTGTCGAGGTACCGGAGTACAAAAGCGTCCCGGTCGTCCCGCCGTGCATTGTAGGTGAAAGGAAACATGCGCAGGCTGACACCTCGATATGTAGGATCCAGTTTTATTCTTTACGTTTCAGAATAAATTTCTGAAATTCTGTAGTCTATTTTATTAAATTACGATTTAGCATTCATTGCGATTGTATTAAGCTTAGTAAACGTGAAAAATTTACTCTACATACTCGTATACCTTTCTTTCTTTTTACGTGGGGAATTTTCAAATTATTATACCTAATTGGGGTGAAGCGTGAAGGAGTGTCAGACTTATACTGACTAACCACACTACAGTGTTTCTAAAGTTGCTCTTTTAGCGAGGGTTATGATAACTTTTTTGAACAATTTAAAGCCCTAGTAGGCGTCGGCTCTAACTATCCGCGTCAAATTTGCTGACATCTCTTTGAGGCGCGCGTGGAACACAATGTATTGTCGAGCCGGGCTTAATCCTTGTGGGCAAGCTACTTGTGGTTTGCCGTCCACAAGCCGGCAACTTCGGTGGCTGGAAATTGTCCAGGAACTCCCGACGCTTGTCGCACTACGATACGCTACGCTACACTACGCTCCTGAGTCTTATCTCCAGCTCACGGTTCTGGCCGCCTCCTTTGTTCACTCTGCATGTGCTGGATAGAATGATAGAAGGGCTTAGAAAATTTGTTTCAGTCGAATGACATTTTAGTCATTTCATCCATTTTATTTTATTTTTATTACATATAAACTAGTGCTTGAATGCGATCCCACCTGATGGTAAGCAGTGATGCAATTTTTGATGGTGAGGGGCACTAGTTTATTAAGAGCCTATTCACTCTAGTCTTGAAGACACCCTAATTAAAATCGGATGGGTAGATATGGTCCAAGAATCTTCGATGTACATGGTATAAACGACGAGGCGAAACGCCTAGTCCGGACCGTAAGGGTTCCAACAATGTAACTCGCCTACCATCAGACCACTCGAATTGAGATGGTGGAATCAAGACATGCAATTAGAATTGTCACTGATAGAATTTCCTGACGGCTATGCTGCGTGTTGCGTTTACAACTCCCGAAATCGATATTTGTATGGCCCACAGATAGTTGTTTTAACTCTGGCTGTCTCGTGAAGATGATGTGAATATTTGATAAGCAACTATTTCTTAAAGAAAAAAAAATATAACCTTTCAGTTCGCACTGCATCTAAAAACTTTATACAATAGTTACAAAACCTGCATTTCCTATCGACCGGCCCGTATACAATACACTTACTAACTGTATTCTCCGTAATTAGAATATAAACACTTAATTAGTGCAATTAGTTGAAACTGTTAGCTTAGCCCAGTTCGCTTAAAGGACAGAAATACACCTTTGATATATAATGTGCGCAAGGCCACGTGTGCACAATCGATTTAATCATTATAATGGAAATTAAAATGAAGTATGTGTGTGATGGCGTATTAGTGACATTGAATGAAAGGTAGGATGGGTACTGGTGGGAAAGAAGCCTTTGTCTGTCATTGTTCATGAAGACTAATAGATTTGTATCAGGTGAAACTGTTAATAATTAGTCACATAACACTAATAATAACAATATGATGGCCAAAAACTTCGACAACCATTTGTCGAAGTTTTTCCAACCGTGCAACGACAGCCGTTGCACGGTTGGAACAAGGCCTGATACAGAAGGCAGTACTCCTTGAGAAAGCTCGCATTATGAGGAGGTTCCTGTCTCTGAAATCCTAACCACCGGTAGCTTGGACCCTGCTCCAGACACCGGAGGTCTACTATATTTTATATGTGTTTTAAGAATTCATTTAAAAAAAATGTATTTAATATGTACAAAAAAATAAATAAAGGAAGCGGTAATATTCAACAACTTTCACACAACATAATCTAGTAGTCCTAAATTAAACTGAGCTTGTGCTATGACTACTAGACAACTGATAAACATAATAACTTTTGTTTCTAAATACTTACATATTTTGTGCTTATTACACAAACATTTGTGTTGGGTGGGAATCAAACCAACGAGCATAGCTGGCATAGCAGTCAGGGCCACTAACTACTAGACTAACAAGTCAGTCGTAAAAAAATCAATTAAAAGTAAAAAAAAAAACGCTTCTTACTATAAAAGTGAAAGTTTGAGGGGTAATGCTCGTAGAACAGATGGTCCATTGAACCCAAAGGTTTTGGAGCGGCGACCGCGTACCGCAGATGCAGTGTTAGACAGCCTTCCACAAGGTGAACCAAATTACCTGGTGAGGGTCCGGGAATCCAATGGATGCGAGACGCACAGGACCAGTTGTTGTGCCGACACTTGGTGGAGGCCTATGTTCATCAGTGAACGTCTTACGGCAGTGTTTGTTATTTGACCATATCGTGAAATAGCACATAGAACCTGTCCCAGAAGTCTGATCACTTGAAATAGATGATAGAAGCTAATTAAAGATTCACACCACACATGCTCATAAAACCACGTGGGAATTTCTGGAAAGAGAACCATAAGACCATGGTCTTAGAACTCAAAGGGACTCAGCAAAATTATGACACGCACGCATTACACCACAAGAGCGGCAGAATTGGATGATATCACACGTAATAATAAATTTAAAAAATGCTCATAAAACTATAGAAATACTTTTAGAATTTCAATTACATTCCTTTATAATATCAAATTCATGGACTCCATACGGTAGTCATTAGCATAGACAAGATAGAACTTTGATAATTACAACGGAAAATGAACGCAGCGCAGTTTAACTCGGTGTGAAGACAAAGTAATTTGTCACCCGCTTATATGCGACGGGAACGCATTTAGAAATATTTAATGTATATTTTTCTTCAGAATTTTGAAGTTTATTGCTATCTTTAAAACTTGCTATTTTCACTGAGGAATGAGAACTCTTACCTATATTTAAGCTCATATAAAAATATTGGAAATTAGCTAGATCCTAGATCCTGCAGTGTTACCCTCGTCTTTAGTTACTGCTTCGCTCCAATTACCCGTAGCATGTTGTTATATCACCTCCACCTAGTCATCTTCGGTAAATGGGTTATCCTGCTGGATTTCTACCGACTAAAACCACACCTGTTCCTTCAGTTGTCCTCCAAAAGGTCCTTTCAGAAATCGACCCATTGGCCCTAGTAAGCTATGGCCCTGTTGGGCCCCTGGCCCAAAGGTGGCTGTAAATATAAGTCGGGACCTCGGTGGCTGGGATGTGAGCATGTCACACTTGCGACTGTCTTCTTTGGTAGCATTCTTGCTTCACAGAAGGAGGGAACAGCCGACTGTCCCTCTCGCTCCAGAACATGGCCTGTAACAGGGCCCGGCGCGAGAGATTCCCGCCGCCGATTGCCCTCTCGAGGACAGCGAGGCAAACCTCCACCATGTGCTCCACCGTATCCTCCAGGTGGTTTGCACAATGGTGAATCAAGTTCAGGCATCTCTCGAACTTACCATGTCCAGAGAGGACCTGCCCCATGCGAAGTGTAAGGACACTATCGCCTCTCCAGCTCTGAAGTGAAGTGAAGATGGGACTTACTGCAGTGTATACGGCGTGCGCAAGGCTGGATTGCTACAGTCGCTGTCACCGTATCGCCATGAGTATCTAGTTCCTGAGATTAGCGCATTCAACCAAACAAAATAACTCTTCAGCTTGATAATTTTGACAATATTAGTATAAATGTTACCGGAAATCTGTATAATTCAGGTATTCTATACAATACTGAATGCGCAGCCGGTAATTTGCGTAAAAGACGAGATCTGGGAAGGAGGTGATGTAGTTTTAGGACACTCCGACACGGACAGGTTAGGTTAGAGTTTTTTTATCGCCACCTGAAAATAAAAGCCTTACTTTAAACCGTTTTAACCGCACCTTTGTGCTCATCTATCTGTGTTTGTTATTTTCTTTTTAAGTGTTTGTGTGTACATAAATCAATAAATAAATAAATAATAAATTGCCTAGGTATTGTATAAAATAAAAGGATTATATAGATTGCCGGTAACATAGAAATGTTTTGCAACCTAAATACCTATTCAAAATATTTCTCAGCCTGTTTACACAAAATCTGAGTCATGTAGCTAATTGTTGACAAATTATTTTTTTCATACGACTGGAAACTTGGCACTGGTCTTAGTAAATACGCCATCCATCCGACAACCACAAATTAGCGATTTAACTAATTCCAACGTCCGTCATATTTTATTAATTATAATATGAATCCAGTCGGTCATATTTATTTCAAGTCTTGTCATAAGATTAAGCCTAGGACAGATTTGTAACAGAACATAGGAGGTTGTTTGATCCCCTGATGAAAATGCTGTAATACACTGCTGCTTTGTTAGTACATATTACTAATCTGAATTTAAGTTACTTAATTTATTGTTCTCTCCTGGGAAAAGTACTTTTTATGTGCTAAATAAATTATTATTACCTCTGATATACAAATATATTTAATGTAGGTATAGCTAAGACACAAAATGTAGTTAAAAATATTTCCTTACATAGTGGTATGTTAGTATCCTAAAGCTACATAAATACTTAATAAACTTGTTACTTGTGCGAATCCCTGCTACAAGCTGATTATAGAGGTATAAAGTAAAAAACATAGAAATTCAACGAGCTACCAGTGGTTCACCGTCCATAAACCTGCGCCTTCAGTGGCCAGTAGTCGTCCTGTGACCATGGATACTCCCTAGATTTAAGCCTACATAATTGTAGTGTCTTATAATTCAAAGATAAGATATACGTAACTAATGGATGTTACCGAAATCACAATTAGCTTTCGAGCTGACAATTATTTTAAATTTACAAAAGAAAGAAACAGAATAATAAGTACAAAGGTGATGTTTATTTCTGGAGAAATCTCGTCAGATTACTACAAAAAACTCATCTATGCATGCTCAGACTTAAAAAAGCGCGTGCCACCTCGGTATAAATATGTTCCCACCTTTTCTCACTAATAATAAAACGTTTTGAAACAGGACAGCTCGTGACGCAGGTCGTCAACAACTCAAAGCTTTTCTATATTAACATTTAATTTTATGTCTGTCTGTGCGTCGAATGATTTTACTCTAACGACCGGTCCCGCGTTTGATGATTCTTTTGATACGAAATAATTCACCAATTAGCTTCCGACGCGGCTTCACTCAGTTGTAAATATTTTATGTAAATTTTAATATCCTACAAGAACGCAGTACCTATCAGGTTCATAGGGGCCCAGGTGGGTCGAAGCCTACTGGAGCCATGGGTCGACTTCTGAAAGGGAAACCCGTGGTCTTATAATGCAAGGAAAACTGAGGAAACATAGTCAGTAAAAGTCTTACACGCTTTCGTTCTTCCTTAATAATAACCATTATATTTTAAGGCGACGGAGGCCCATTGATAAAATACATACAAACTAAATAATCTTAAATAATAATAAACTAATTCATATTATCAAAAAACTTAACTAAATATGTAATGTATTCGGCGTCGTGTTGCGCTGCGTGGTGTCGCATAACCGTCCTCCGAAACGTCGATATACGACACCTTTCGGCCAGAAACTCTCTTTTAAGAAGATGGTGGGATGGACCTCGAACCACGAACTTGCAGAACCTTAGAGAGCTTTTGAGTGGGAGAAGTCATTGATTTTCCCATCAAAAAAAGTACATATCAGGTTAAAAAGTATCCCATTTCCTAATACAAGTATACTCGTGTGTTAAATTTAATACAAATCCGTTCAGTCGTTGAGGCGAGAATGAGTTAACCCATTGAATTCCGAAATTGGCTACACGTCCAAAGTCTGTTGCCATCATTATATTTGTCTATTTACGGATACTTGTATATCCGTTTATGGCATCACCGAAAAAAATACGCACCTTTGTGCTAGTATATAGATAAACTAACTTCTGCCAGCGGCTTCGCCCCCGTGAAAGTAGGTTTCGCCATACAAAATATGGACTCTCGTTTCATTTCTTTAGGAAGTCAATTTTAGCAAATCTTCTCTTAGTGCTCGATAACGTTATAAAAAAAGCCTCGTGAAAAATTTCGTGTTCCTTGTCCTAGAAGTTTCGGCTGTGCGTTGATAAGTCAGTTCGTTTCTCCTTTTATATATGTAGACACATATACGTATAAATACGTAGATTCGGCATCCTTAATACTTTTCCTATCCGCACACTTTCTCGTCTCGTATAGAAGTCCTACGTATATCCCCGTATCCGGCGTCCTGCTTAGAAACCATATTTGGATATATCCGTAGTTGGTGTAAAGTATTAACATACATCCAAACATTTAGACTTACCCTTTTATAATATAAGATTGGTGCAATTATAAATCAAGAGATTACACAACGTTCCAAGAAAATAGCATAGTTCGTGGAAACTGTTAGGTATTTGCGTATTTGTGTGAAATGTAGCTCTGTATTCCTGAATTCTAGGAAGTACTCCTATATATCTGTCAACAAATAAATATGCCGTTTACAGTATTTATTATGGTCGTGAATTTAGTAATTGTACTGGTACCTATATTTATATTTGATTGGGATATTATTGCTGGGTTATAATTTTGTGCAGTTCGAAAGTCATACTACCAGTTATAGTGATTTGTTAGTAAAATATTGCCTTTTTCGTTCTATGGCAACGGTCATTTTTTTCAAATACTCCCACAACCCTAGAATCTCGGCCCTGTAAGGCATGAAACACTACTTGTACCTAGTCGAATCGGGCTTGATACTTAACTGAACAGATAATTGGGCGATGAGCTACCCATTGCTCGTTGTTCACAAGCCCGCATCAACGGGCCTTTCGCTGGAGGCCGGGGCGTGAAGACGTCTGTTCCGTCACAGTCGCAGCCTTCATCTTCACTCGCATTACTGATTCGCAAAGAAGATGACAATATGATACAGCAGGAAAGGAAGTGAATAGACCAAGCTGTACGGAACACAACCTTATTTATAGAACCTCTTCATTTTTTATATCTTCTTCGTGTATGAAAGAAGAGATGTTGAGTTAATCCCAAATATACAGGGATAATAAAAAAAAAAACAAGAGGATGATGGATTACGTTGCAAAATCGCACCATATATGTTCTTGACTAGCTGTACCCCGTTGTTTCACTCGCGTCTTTGGTTACAAGACATGGACTTTGATAAATACGACGGAAAATGTTCGCAGCTTAGTCTAGCCCGGTGTGCAGACAAGGAAATTTGTCACCTGCTTATATGCGATGGGCACGCATTTAGAAATACTGAATGTACCTACATTTTTTTCAAGAATTTGTAAGTACGAGTATATTGCTTTTTTATTGATATAAACTAGTGCTTGACTGCGACCGACTGGTTAGCAGTGATGTATTCGTAGATGGTGAGACGCACTAGCTTAATAAGAGCCTATTCACTCTAGCCTTGAAGACACTTAAATTGGTTTATTTGACGTAAATGCTTTGATTCTTGATTCTCGCTATTTTCATTGAGCAATGAGAACTCTTGTTGCGATTGCTAGAAATTAGAGTTCGTCTAAAAATAGTTTTGAACTAACTGCCCCCCGCGGTTTTACCCGCGTCTTTGGTTACTGCTCCGGTCTTTTCCTACCTTCTTCCTTCTTCTTAATTATTATGTTTCCTTCCTTCTTTTAGCTAGGATTAGGTCTAGGTTTTACCCACGTCATTGGTTACTTCTCCACTCTTATTGATCGTAGTGTAATGTTAAACAGCCTATAGTGTTCCTCAATAAATGGGTGACCAACCCCAAAAAATTGATTTTTTTTTTCATTTCGTACCAGTAGTTCCTCAGAGTAGCTCGTTCAACGAAACATTATAAAACTTCAGCTTCATAATTTTAGTTAATACAAGCTGATGATCTAGCCTTAGCGTATAATAGCGTAACTAACTAACTTATAATTTTCTCCCTGCTGGGACTCAGGCTTCCTCTCTAGGATGGGAGCTGCACCGTGATCCACCACGCGGGTCTAGTGCGACTTCGCAATTATTGTTTAAGGGCATGTCGGTTTTTCCTTTTGTTGAACAACGTTGTCTGTCTACGCATCTACGAGTACTACTTTACGTCAGTCGTCGCCAACATGTCGCCAGAAGAACTTGTGTTGATATCAGCGGCACTCGTTCGTTACACCACACTACGGTCATTGTTGCGCGTCACGTCTCCACTCGACAACAATTGATGCTCAACTAACGATGCTCTCTAAACAAACAACAAGCCGCACATCATTTTGCGCGCCAGCTGGCAACGTCGCGCGCTCAGCAGGATCAGGGTCCCGACGGTGGCTGTGGCGTGAGGGCCGTTGCTTCACGGGTGCGGCCTCCTCCTTTGCTAACATTACTGTTTCGCAGAAGGAGGCGACCATCTGTAGTCAGTATAAGTCTGAAATGCCCTCTCGCGCCACCCTAGAGCGGGAGAAGTCATTCGATGATTTCTCACCTTAAAAAAACCGTCACTACCACTGCCACCATCATTCACATCATTGATGATATAATCAACATTAATCTTCCCCATAGATACACTGATGTATCTTTGAAAAGAAATGGCTCCGCATCAAATGCCAAGTCAACGACAGTTTTATAAGCACCGTGGGCGGTCGCCACTTCATCTCAAGATTGACAGCTACGATAACAAACGCAGTTCTTTTACAACCGACATAAAACTTTAATTACGAATCACCATCACAAATGTAACGCGAACAAATTGAATTTACTGCCAATAAAATTGAAGAAAAATATATCACGTATTAATTTAATCTTAGTGGATGCGCAGACGTGCGATTTCCATTCAGCCGATAATGATAGACTAAACATTTTGATACAAGTGCAGAAAGTTTGTCATTGCGACCGAGGTAGAATTCGCTCGAGCCGTAGACGAGTGTGTTATGGAGCCGAGGGCTGCAGCGAAAAATGTGGACGTCTGTCAAACGACGTTTTTCAATACACTTAAGAATCGTGGGGGTCGACGCGCACCCCAGTTATAACAACAATTTTATTGCATTAAAATTGTGGCAGGGGCGAGCACGCGCACTTTTCCGCACTAGTGTGGAAAACAGTCCATTGAGTGCCTAAACGCAGTGGGATAAGAGCGGATTTTCGAGTAAGTGTATTGATAAATTTATTTCAGGTTCATACTCACTTACCGTCAAGGCTGCCTAAGTATAGACGAGGGTTATTCATGCTGTCCGATAAGGATCGGGCCCGTGTCGCCAGTGCGTTGTTTTCCACGCGCGCCCCAAAGAGATGTCACCATGATTGACGGTCCTCGCTAGGAGCGGGGCCTACTAAGGCTGCGAGAGATGGTTCAATAGAGTCACCGTGACCTTGAAATTCAAAAGACGACTGAAGGAAACCGGACGGGTTTTAGCTAGTGAAACTCTCTCATGCTGTTTGATGATTTCATACCATCAAAATAGGAAAGTGTGAAACCATACTTGCAATCAGTTTCACTGACATGGTAGTTTTGTCTGGTTTTGTATTTATACAGTATTGCCTGTAGATTTATGTATATTTTGGACTAGTAATTAAGTTTTTGGTGTGTGTGCGCAAAGGACAGTCGCATTTACATTAGTGCGTTCTAAACAGGCTTGTTAGCGACAGATTTGTGTAAAAAAACAAGAATCAGAATCAGAATAGTTTATTTCAAATAGACCAATTACAGGCACTTTTGAATTGTCAAAATGTCGGTCAGTCCAAAAAAAAAGTGAAGCTAAATTGCAAGTCTACTTAGGTTTGCATAAAGCTATAATCAGCTTTGTAATGTTCCCACGACTCAAGCCTCTTCTCGAGAAGAGGGGAATCGGCCGTAATCCACCATACAGGCCCAGTACGGATTGATGGATGTCACGTCTTCAAATGTTTGGTCCTAGGACATGCCGGTTTTTTTCCCGATATTTTCCTTTCACCGTTTTTGAGAGCAATGGTGATTAATTAACTAAATTACACAAAGTAATGCGCCTGGCTAAGTTTGAACTGCGGGTTCAAACCCAGCCAGCTTACAGCTCGTAGGTTGGGACCGTTACTAGTAGGCCAACACTTATGCCTTTATCGCACGTACCGAGAAAATGGGCGAGACAGTGCTCCTGACCGTATACTCGCTACGTATAAACTCGCTTACGTCACTGTCTCGGCCGAGCAACATTTTACTGTCTCGACCTTTTACTCGGTACACACGTACCGAGTATACACCGGGTATCAGACGATCAAGGCATAAGGTTTGCGCACAATCTTAATTCCGTAAACCAGCTGATTTTCGTTGTTTCACAAGTTGGTCATCGTCTGTTTTAATTATGTTATCTTAGCACTGACGTTAACGGCTCAAGAAATTAACACTTTTTCTTACGAAGTGGAATGTTGAGATAAATTCAGTTGCGGGCTATTACGATAGGGAATGGTGCTTGCGTCATTGGGAATATTTCAATGGGTAATACAGCAGATGGTTTGTGTTCTTTTTGCACGATCATAATAACATTGTATATATAGATATATTCCTACGATGTTGACTCGCGATTCTAATAATGTCAGCATCATTTGATTTTTCTGTAGCAAATTTCATTCCTGCGATGTACGTGGTATAAACGACGAGGCGAAACGCTTAGTCCGGGCGGTAGAGGTGTCAACAATGTAAGGCTAGACCATACACTACTCACCATATGTTGGGTTGTCCGATAAAATAGAAAGATGATGGCGAAATCAAGTCATACGTAATTCCCGCGCAGTCTCCAAAATGCGTAAATGTTTAGTCAAACGATATTTAATACTGGACATAGGTTTGAAAGAAAGAATGAAACAAGTATGCAGGGCATTCCCAACCGTGGTGTTACATCAGCTAAGTCATTGCTTCTCACATTGAGCCTTTTTGTAGCCAATCATCAATCCACCTTTTGGATAAAAAATTATATTCCATCATTATCAGATTTTACAATTTATTTATTATGAGCCCGTTGTGTCCCACTGCAGGGCAAAGGCCTCCCTTCCGTTGTTCCACTCTTTTCTGTCCTTAGTCACTTCTTAGATTTTACAAAAAAATATTATTTGGGTATCTAAGTTCATAATGTTTTTTGGCACTGATCGATAAATATCTTGGTTTTACGATTCAGCAAATCTACCGTAAACTCTCGAATAATTCAGAAATGCTTGAAATTCCTAAAATGCCTTGTAGATTAGATTTAGCAGAACTAAAGCCAATGGGTAACACTTTAGAGAAGATATGGAAAGATTCTTCTTGGAAGGCTGTAAATTTTAATAGCAGCTTTTGTTTTATAAATACACTAGCTTTTGCCGGCAGCTTTACCTGTGTAAAAGTAG
This sequence comes from Leucania comma, assembly GCA_958295575.1. Lineage (NCBI taxonomy): Eukaryota > Metazoa > Arthropoda > Insecta > Lepidoptera > Noctuidae > Leucania > Leucania comma. Next base: position 8,666,321 of record OY282480.1, on the reverse strand, counting down.
GTTTCTCCATACGAACTTTAGAGCCCCGTTTCATCCGTTTAAGGGGCGAACTTTGGAAAATTATCTTTAGTACTTGATTACGATAGAAGAGAGAACCTTGTGCGAGAATATTTCACTTTTTGTATCCCATAGTATAACTGCTTGAGATTAGGTTTTGTACAACATTATATTCACTCCACATGTAAAATAAATATCTATTGGTTTCACACAGAAATATTCTATTGAAAATTCGAAATCAGGAACATAAAAAAATGTTTGTGTGATGAGCACGATCATTTGTTCTGTGTCTGGGTGTTATTTATCTATAATATGTATGTATTTAAAAATATTTCAGTATGTTTATCAGCTGTCTGGTACCCATAACACAAGTTCTGCTTAGCTTGAGACTAGACGGTGTTGTGTGATAGTAGTGGAATATATTATTAAAAAAGACAAAATAACGCCAATACAATGGAAATTTAAAATACCTTATACTATGATTTTTTTATTAAAGTGACAGCTATAACAATGGTTGTTTGACAGTTGGGCATTGTCCACTGCTGTCACTTTACTTCATCTAATAAAACATCATAGTATAGTAGTACATTTTCTTGCTTTGGCCAATAAGGAAAAGGAAGCTATAATTCTATAAGTATGCTGATCTAATTGAGAATTTTCTCTTATGTGTGTGTCCATAGTAACATAAGTCCATCTTCCTCATTCAGAAACTATTTGGCTGTCATACAAAAGTCAATTAACTGAAACTGACCTACCTAAACGTCTTGTTTACTACGGCTGGCTTTTACCTTGGACATATGATAAGCGTTGCCATACTTGCCATACAGCGTGCCGCGTGGCAATGCCGCCAGTAATTTGAGTAGATTACTGTTAACATTACTAGTAACATCACTGGTCTACTTTAAGTAGTCGATTGAATTATAGTCAAGTGCGTGCACAACACTTTATTATATTGTTTGTTAAGGGTTAATTTGAACTTAACAGGGGGTATGTTGTGACATTACTAGTTACTAATTACTAACTATCACAACCCAAGTTCCTAGTTTTATGGTTCATTGACGATGTGTGTGACGGACAGAACATTGCCTGTCTATTATAATTTCATGTACTTGTTCTAAGTGTAATCAACCATGCATTTACCACATCAAGTCTTTCATTACCAACATTACAATTACCAGTCGACAGTGATGTTGAGGAGTTTTACGGCGCCATATTTGCATTTATTTAGTTTTAAGTAGTTGTACGTTTCTTTTTTGTTTTACTTAACGACCCTTTTAAGGAAAACCATGTTTTAAACCGTTTATTGTACACTTGTTTTTTGTAAAAGTTTGCCCTGTTCTCATTATATATAGTAAAACAAAGTAAATAATCACGTTAACAATATAAAAACGAAAGTTTGTAAAGGTATGTGCGTATGTTTTTGTGGCCCTTTCACTCATAAACAGCTTGTTTTAGTATATAAGTAGTTACAAAATAAACATGTAACGGTCAAAATGAAACAGTAATTAAAAAGCTTGGATGAAAACCCACTTGGGTATACTCGAGAGCCCGAGAGTATTTCTACTCTCAAGCGAGCAAAGCCTTTAGCAGAAGCGAGTGATAAATTATTCTGTACCAGTTCCGATCTTTAGTAGGATATGGATTGAGTATTAAATTATGTGAATTACCAATACGAAGTCTTCGACAGGAAGTAGTCGACTAATAAATTTTACCAAAGTGTAAGCGACATTGTATTATAAGGTAAGCTTAATTAATAAAACACATTAACTTTGCGTGCTAAGAATAATTATAATATAATTATTTTCTGTTGTTATTTCATTTGGAGTATAATTAATTAAATGCAATATTTTATTACTTCTGATAAAAGGCCTGATGGGACGTGTCACAGACTTAATTAAGATATGTTATTATTCAATATTGATTGGTTACGATTTAATTTGGGATTGATGGCACAGCTGGTGCAGTGTTGAGCGAATAGTTGATGCACTGCGCGGCGCAGGTGCAATTCGCGTATGGAACAAATAATCATCATCATCATCATCCAGCCTTTTTAATGTTCCCACTGCTGGGACTCAGGCCTCCTCTCTAGGAGAGGGAATGGGCCGTAATTCACCACGCAGCCTAGAAAAAAACAAACAAATAATACGATAGTGTTATTCCGCATCTAGCGGTCACTAGGTGTCTTGTGTAAGTAATTTTACAACGTATGCTTAATTTCATCTCAAAGTCTACCGACAAACCACTTATTTGTGTTGTATTTTGTAAACGCGTCTTTAAAATAGGTTTGAAATTTTAAGGTTTCTTGTTTACTTCATGGTTTGAAACTATAAACTATTGTTTCTGGGCTTCCAATTGCTTTTTAATTTATTTTACTTTTTTTTTAAATATGCGTGACACAGTGGACGAAATAAACACGACTTCGTCACACTTTTTCGTACTGATCTATTCATCATTTCTGCCCAAAGACGTCCACTCCTGGACATAGGCTACCACCAAATGTCGCCACAATGAACGGTCCTGTGCGTCTCGCATCCATCGGATTCCCGCCGCTTTTACGAGGTCATCGGTCCACCTTGTAGGAGGCCTTCCAACGCTGCGTCTTCTGGTACGCGGCCGCCACTCCAGAACCTTTCGGCCCCAACGACCATCTGTTCTGCAAGCAATGTGGCTTGCCCATTTCTACTTTAGTTTGGCGATGATTTGACTACGACAGGAAAGAAGAACTTCCCAAATCTCTTTCTTTTTCTTTTGTTATATAACTAATCTTCATTAGTAGTTTATTTACCTAAATCTATCACAATCCCGTGCTGAAGATAAGCCTCTCCTAGGCTATATCTTCGATTGAAATTTTAGGGTTATTGTTCTTTTAATTTTATTAATAAAGCACACCAACAACCTGTTTACAAAATATTCTACATTGAATATTTAGAGAATAGTCCCGTGTAAAATCAACTTATAGGCATGCACATCATTAAGCGTTGGGTATATTGAAATCTAGTATAATTAGAAACTGATTGAGTGACATATGCATATATATAACGCACTGCCGAAAATACTGAGACTAGAAGTGAGAAATTTTGCACTAGGCTTCCTTTTAAGACGTATACGAGTACTAAGAGAGGAAATCCCAAAATTCGGGGTCCAAAGTATGTATGATATTAAAATAAATCGCGATTTTATATTCTGCGCAGCTTGACCAACAATATCATACTAGTACGCAAATACAAACAGTAGATACCTACGAACTATAGTATCAAAATAAAACCATTTCCGTGTCGCGCTTGTCTGTAGGTACATATCGGGGGTCATTACTCGACCCATAAACAATAGCGCGGTGCCCCCGTGCCCCCCTAGCCCTCTGCCCCGCATTAGCCAGATATTATCATATCACTATGTTTATATTTTGATTGTCAACTGCGTCTTGTTGAGATAAAACTTACTCTTTTGAGTTTTTGACGGGACTTTTTCATGTAGAATTCATTGGCTATTTTGCTTATTCCCAAATGATGTTGTGTGGGATGTTGAGATGTAAAATTGATGTAACTGGACTGTATGTGAAATTAATATATATATATATATATATATATATATATATATATTTCCACAACTATCACACAACACCGTCTAGTCCCAAGCTAAGCAGAGCTTGTGTTATGGGTACCAGACAGCTGATAAACATACTTATATATTTCTAAATACATACATATTATAGATAAATAACACCCAGACACAGAACAAATGATCGTGCTCATCACACAAACATTTTTCCTGGGTGGGAATCGAACCCACGACCTCCGGCATAGCAGTCAGGGCCACTAACCACTAGACCAACAGGCCAGTCAAACAGAACTCAGAACCATCATTCAGAACATTATTGGGTCATTAATCAGAACTTTATTGTAGATTGTATTGGCTACTTAAGCTTGTCGAGAAGGTTGACTCGATACCTTTGCTGCCAAAGAACTACATTAGACCATCGCACACGTGTAACACGTCTGATTTGTACGTAGAACGACGTCGCGTGGCGTGGATCAAGTGTAGCTCTACAAGTCTAGTTTCCATATAGAAATGTATAGAGAGAGACCGACGCGCGCGGATCGGCGTGTTTGGCACACGTGTGCGCAGTGTAGTTCTAGCTTTAGAATGTGTTACGTCTGCATTCTAATGGAAAATAAACTTTACAGTTTATCTAATCATTTACTGTTTGATTGGATTGTGCAAATTTTAACAAAAATTGACAACTGGTTTATACAGAAGAAAGATGTTGTGTACTGTTGTTTTTAAACCAAGAATGCTGCACTCCGTAGTTCCATGGCAAACCCCAACATAACTTCTTACTACATATTAAATATAATATTTAATGACAACGCAAATATACAACGTTAAAATTGCACAAAAAATATCCACTTGTCAGTGTAGGGTTGCCAAAAACCCAAATTACTTTTCCGTCACGTAAACACATTCAGCGCTTTCTCCTTACACAATCACGCACATCTCACGTTGATCAGATAAATAAATTATTCGACAACTTTGCATTCAGCGTCTCCACCTGAAAGCCGTTCATCACTCACAATAACTCACAGAGTACTTCTTCAGAATAAGATATGAGAACAATTGTGCAAGATACACTTAACTTTGACAGGACCTTGGCACGCGGGTCTCTGCCCTTACTTGTCGTGTTTACAGGAATATACTACGCATTTTAATGGCGTATTATAATGTGAATTTGGCTTTAGAATTGTAATCAGTTGATTGTTGACATTCTTTAGGTTTGGATTTGATCGTAATCTTCTTTGATGTTAGGCTAAGAACTTACGAAGCTATTTTCAACCGCGTCCGCCGCGGTAGAGGAAACCACTGCTTTATTTCTAAACTCACGAGACCTTTGAAAGTCACGGTTGCCATTTTAGCCCGCACACCGGGCAGGTAATTATCGCAAGACATGTGGTTGCAAGACGGCCCGCCGGTGCAACAGGAGCCGCGAACAACCTCGCACATCGCGAGCGTAATACGCGCCGTGAAATGTGCTTTAATTTTTTACATATGTATCTGCAAGCAATAAAAGCTACGGGCCCGCAACCGCGGCGGCCGCGGGTGAAAACCGTATCGTGAGTTCTTAGCCTTAGTCAATGATTATTTGCTGCTGCTCTAGAAGTAAATATCTTAATCTATCTTATTATTTTCTACCTCAGAACTACCTAAGTATTAATTCAATTGGGCTGCGGGAAAGTTCGAAAGAGTTACCCAGAACACGTGTGTTTTCGCCAGTAAAAATCTGGCACGTCTTTCCGTTCCACCCAGATCGGGTGATGTTATTTGATAAAAACTAATTAAAAAAAAAATATTAGCTTAAAGTCACTCAAAGGGCAATGAAAAAGTCAATGTTGTAAATCTTCCTGCGTGATCGAATCTGAAATGAAGATATTTGCAAGAGAAAACATGTTACATTAGTGACATTACTCGAAAATTCGCCAAACAAAAATGATGAAGGTGTGAGTGTTTAGTTATGCTTTAGCGTGCGTTTTGTGTTGCAACAAATATTTTTTGTATCTATCAATTATCTATCAATGGACGTTTTTCGACTGAAATTATAGTGATGATTATTTGATGACTTATGTGTGATTGTTACTAGTAGGGCCAAGGGTCTGTTTCTGAAAGGAAGGCTAAAAACGGGGTGGGTTTTTAATCAGTAAAAATCTGACACTACCTTCCGCTCCGCCCAAGGGCCAGAAATGTCATTGAATGATTTTCCCCACCAAAAAAAGAAAAAATGTATGTTTGTCATTACCATTTCAGCAGAGTGACATCTACTGCTGGACATAGGTTTTCCCCAAGCATCATGTCAAACACGTCACTTTGACTGATCTTTTCATACCTGACAACTACGAAACTGCAAGTTCTTCATTTGTCGACTTTAAACGTAGCGCCTGATCAGCTGCTCAAACTTTATCAAGCGCAAGTTCGATCGTGTATGGAGTACTGCTCTCATCTTTGGGACGGATCTGCCCGATACCAGCTTGATGCGCTTGACACTATTGAGAGGCGAGCCAATAGGATCATTGGCAATGATGCACTCGTCGATTCGAGGCTTCAAAGTCTTGAGCATCGACGCCGAGTTGCTAGCCTGTCGGTTTTCTACCGGTTACATTTCGGGGAGTGCGCCTCGGAATTGCATAGCCTAATTCCGCCTAGCCCGTTCCATCATCGGACTACCAGACGTACGGCGTTGCGCCACCGGTACATGGTTGTCATCCCACCTATATGCACAAAGCGTTTTGGGAACACTTTCATTATGCGTACAGCTAAGGAGTGGAATTCCCTGCCGGAGTCTGTGTTTCCTGATGGCTACAACCCGGGAATCTTTAAGTCAAGAGTGAATAGGTTTCTTCTAGGTAAGCGCGCTCCATCGTCGACCGTATCGTCGCTTTCCATCAGGTGAGATAGCGGTCAAGCGCGAACCTATCAATAATAAAAAAAAAACGTAGCGAAACTTTTTTTAAATTGGGGTTTCAACGATTCCGGGCATTGTCATAATATTCCATTTACAGAACGGTTTTTTTAAAAGGGTTTAGAAGTTTCAGTAAATAGAAAGGCCAATTCCTGATTACTCAATGTCGTGACGCCAACAAAAAGTTAGAGTCCATCCTTTACAAAAATAATACCTTATTCACCTTTCAGAATCTATTTGTGGCCCGGATGGCGCAAGATCGACCGTTTCGGACCAAACATATTGGATTTTCGTTAATTATTTATGAACCTGATACGGTACCGTTCGAGGCTGTAATTGTAACTTTGGCCAAAAGCTGACCGGATAAAAGGCCAGAGAGTTTTGCGGTGAAAAAGCCATTTGGGTTCGTGAAATATTTGCTGGTTATAATAACATCTGAAAATTGAAAAGTGGAGTTCACGAAGTACCTGTATTACTGTCTATTTATTAAAGTAAAGACACTTGTTTACTATTAATATTATAACTGTAAAATCTTGATACATACGTAGATATATCTTCATAAGACGAATTAGTATTGTATTCCCATTAGGTACTTAATTATTATCTTTATTAATAAACGAATCGAAATTCCGATAACCTCGCGATCACGAGACACGCTTCGGTAGTTTACAAGATTAGTTCACATAAAATCAATAATAAAGATATTAACTTACTCAATAAATAAATGAAGTCACAACAGTCACTGAAACATTTCAGTCAAAAACAAAAGAAGACTTTTTGGTTACGATGAAAAAAGATGGCGTCTGGCGGGAAAATTAATTAGTAGCTGTCAAAAAACAGATATTTTAATTTAACTACCATGCAAATTGTTTTAAAGCAATCATTTCAGAAGATAATTTGTCAAAATGCGTGAAAAATGAGAAATTTTCTCGGTTACCGTGTCATATTATTGTTTTAATCGCGTGGTAGATGTTTTTGGTCACATTATTGAGTTCTGTAGTAAGTAATTGGTGTGGCGATGCTCTAATTTGACAGCCGTGACATGGAGCAAGGTCCTTGACACACTGTTGTGTTATCTTGTTGAGAGGTTCGCTTATGTGTTCGTGATAATATATTGTGGGGAGTTTTGTGTTTTTATTATAATAATAAATTGGGTTTATGCTAAAAAGCGATCGAGATTAGCTTTCTTTTTAAGTGTGTTGTTGTTCAAAGATGTGTCATTTTAAAAGATGATTATAATATTGTACCTACATGGTCAAGCTGAGCTGAGTTATAGGTGCGAATTTTTCCTAATATCTACTGGGAAATTGCCTTTTTCTTGAAACTTTAGACAACTTAAGACATTGAAAGGCATAGAGATGCAAGTTTTTTTTTTTAAGGTGGGAAATCATCTAAATTTAATGACTTGTCTCACGCTAGGGTGGAGCGGTTGAGCGTGATAGACTTTCACTGACTAAAGCCACACCCGTATCCTTCAGTTGCGCTTTGCATTCTGGGAGCACGGGTTTTCTTTTGAAAAAGCTGGGCTCCAACGGGTTGCTGACATATCTTGAGGAGCGCGTGGAATACTTCGCACTGTCAACGACTTGGATTCGGTCTGTACATTTACCGGACGGCCGGACGGCGAGCTTCCCATTGCTTGTCGCCACTAAAGACGATGGTACGTGACCGGGCCGAAATACAAAGTGGAAATAATTAAAAACATTAACTAGATATCAAAGTGTTTTAAGAGCAAAAAAAAGATATACGCAGAATTATTTTAATTAATCTCTCAAATCATTCCGCCGGCCATAGACAAGCCGGCACCAGTCCCGAGTGACCCTCGTGTCATGACTGACGCGTGATGAAGGTACCATAATGAGCTCTCAAGTAATGCGGAGTAATAATCTGCCTGTGAATATTAAGTAAGAAGTTCGTAATATGAGAGGGATATTAAAGCTGTTTTTGCTGTTTCACTCTTATCATCGTGAATTCCTTTTAATTCTTGATGAGCCCACCCTTAATTTTATGTTCGGCCTTCGAATTTCGGTTAAAAGTAGCCTATGGTTTTTTTTATGGTAGGTAAAATCATCCAATGACAAATCCCGTCCTTGGGCGGAGCGGGAAGTAGTGTCAGACTCTTACTGATTAAAAACCTACCCCGTTCGTTGCCTCTCGTGCTGGGGCCAAGTTTTCCTTTCGAAAGATGACCCATGACCCCAGCAGGCTTTGATTCTGCCTGCCTGCAGCTAGCAGGCTGGGCCTCTACGGTTTGCTGACAGCTTCTTGAGGCGCGCGGGAACAGTACGCACCGTCGACGACTTGGACTCGGTTCGATCGGTTACCGGACGATCGGACAGCGTGCTACCCATTGCACGCCGTCCGCAAGCCCACGCCTGCGGTGGCCGGAAATCGGGATCGGAATCCCGGCGTTTCATAAAGGGCCCATACTCCAAGCCATTTTACCCCAATTGACTTCACTCTGACTTAGTCTGCTTCAATCATATTGATGATATAGCTTGTAATAGAATGTGTTACATCTGCATATGCCGATACAAAACAAAGTGAGCATATTATATGAAGCAATGGCTCAAAAGACTTAGTATCCAAAACCAAAAATCTTATAAAAAACATCTTCTTATAAAAAAAATAAATCGAGACTATGGTATAAGGCTTCTAAGAAGCTTTTCACAGTTCGCTGTCACATTGTAAATGTCAATTTTATAAATGGAAGAAGATCGGTTTCCTAATAAACAATTTTCTTCGTGGCACCTGTGACCTGACAGTATCTACACTTAGTAAAGTTTGATACAATTTTACAAAGTGTACTCAAGAACACAGAATTTACAAAATTTCACAATATTTTGCGAATCTTTTTGCGAAGATTTTTAATTCGAATGTACCTAACTAAAGCGTAAAACCATATTGTTTAGTGACGCTCGACAGGAACAACGGTCATATTTATTAACAAAAACGTCTAAAATCGTAATTATTATACTAAACTATAGCTTACAAAAGGAATTCCTACTTCACATCTCATTTTGATTTGTCGAAAACCTTTCAACAACATCGCTATATTGCGAAATCAAAATTCGAAGATAAGAATTTCCTTGCAAAGCCCTTTTGTAATTTAGTTGAGTACTTGTAATTATGTGATTAATTTAACTTTTAAAAGACATCGATACCCACATCTGCAGCTAATTTAATTTCACAATGAACCTTTATTTATATTTTCGCAGTCTGTCGCAATCTACTACTTTATAAGCCCTTCATTCTAAAAGTACCTATACATGAAGTAAGTCTCCATTAAAATATAAACGGTTTCAATTAACATCCTCTAGATTATTTTAAAAGCAGTTACTCCTAAAATATCTCGTAATACTCTACGTCCATTAACATTGCTTCACAGACAAATGGACAGATTACGCTTCTATTTAGATAAGGCACAGAGTAAATAACTTTTAAACGAATAAAGAAAAAAATCTGTATATTTTATTATATCTGTTCTGTGGACTCTTGTAGTCCACTCACATCGACACGCAATGCGATACTGAACTTTACTTACTACATCAGAAGGTTCGCATTTAAGTGACAGGATAGAAACAAAAGAAAACCAATACCGCCAATCAAATCGAAGCGCAGCACGACGCAGCTCGATGCAGTGACGCTTTGCCTGTCCTGTGCCTCGCGAATCCAAAAACATCCCGCATCTTTGCAATAAATTCGCAGGTAAAGATAGATTATGAAACTTTCTTTACTAGGTATATAAAAAACGATAATTTAAAAAACTAAAAAAACCCGACTGCTTTTCTGAGTATACATAAAAAAGCCCTAAAACAAGGAAGTCGTTGTACCCGATTGCATTTAACTATATAATATTTTAAATACAAGATAAATTTTAGCAGTCGGGACCCATTCTAGAAATGGAGGCTTAGTGAATTGAGGGCAGATTACTCCAATCTACTAACTGTTTAGAATGGGTCCCGACTGCTACAATTTATCTTGTATTTAAAATATTATAATATAGTTAAGTGCAATCGGGTACAACGACTTCCTTGTTTTAGGGCTTTTTTATGTATACTCAGAAAAGCAGTCGGGTTTTTTAGTTTTTTAAATTACCGTATTTTTTTTTTACTTTTTTAGTTTTTTTTTTATTAAGATATCACTTTCACAGTAATAAAGAATCTAACGACACCTTGCAAACTAAAATCCATCGAGCCGTTCAGGCCGCAGAGCGTGCCAAACATTTGAATTTGGCGCCAAAAATCCGCCATTTTGTTTTTTTTATTATTTTGATATACCCAGTGTTACTCTCACAGTAAATACGAATCTAAAGACACGTCTCAAGCTAAAATCCATCGAGCCGTTCAGGCTGCAGAGCGTGCCAAACAATTATACATACATACATACATACATACATACATACATACATACATACATACATACATACATACATACATACATAAATACATACATACATACTCTCGAAAAACATAAACCTCCTTCTGGCGCAGTCGGGTAAAAATGTTGACCATCACGAGACGGCCGGTAGATGTGACAATAGAGGTATTCATTTTAGTATGCGCGCAAGCACTCATATGGAAAATAAGAGTAATAGCGCAGTTAGGGCAACACAGCTTGACTAATTTTGTTTTACTCTTAAGGTGAAGATGTTTCAAATCAAAATGAACATAAATATTAGTAAGAGAATCAAACCAAATGAAACACACACACGTTGCAGCATTACGATACCCCAGGCGAGGTAACGGAACCTTTTGACCCAGTGATAGTTTTGAAAGTCAAAAATTTATTGGACTGACATACGAGTAGGTACATCACCGAAATGTCACATGGTCAATTTTGTACATTTTGTTATTTTCGCAATCGCTATCGTTGACGGAATATCAAAACGTGTTTGTCCTTGCGCCTCTTCATCGTCGCATTGCGTTTTTCGACGTATACGACCCTTAAGCCAGAACTGCATTAGACCGACCCACACGTGTAACACGCCTGATTTGTATGTAGAACGAGATCGCGTGGCGTAGATCAAGTGTAGCTCTACAAATCTGGTTTTCATATAAAATGTATGGAGACCGACGCGCCCAGATCGGCGTGTGTGGCACAAGTGTGCGCAGTGTAGTTCTAGCATTAAGGTTCTCAAACTGTGCGTCGCAACGCCCCGAGTTGTCGTGGTCCTGTTCGAGAGGCCTCGCAATCCGATACGCTCAGGTCACCCTTTAAATATTCGAGGATGAACTGTTTAAATGATCTTATGATATAAGCCCAAAACTACGAGCCGATAAAAACACTGATCAAATTTTAGGTTAAATGTATCTTAATAATATCATACTAGTACAGATATTTAAAAAATATACATCTATCTACACAATACAACTCCAAACTCAAAGGTTGTCTGTAAAAATTACGTTGTGTGATATGGCCGCCTATTTTACACTTATTTTTATAAATGTTTGTCCTGTGATAACTTAAGGTGTGCAATAAATAATAATAATCAACTCCTGCATAGTTATAATTATATATATATTCTTTTACAAAGGCGTCGCAAAAAAAAAAAAAAATAGGACATGTAAACAGAGGCGCAGTGTAAAAAAGATTGGGTACCCGTGGACTAGTCCATTACCTTGGAATCCTCAAATACTTATGGTAACAAATAGATGATGTCGGCGTCACTTGTATGTGGGTTGTACCTTTTAGACGATATAAAGCTTGTACACACAATAGATGTTTAGTCACTATCAGGTCCAGGAGTCCTAGTGCGAAAGTGATTTCCCCTACAATTTAAAGTGTGGGTGGATTTTTGGTATATTTTTTTTTCCTTTGTTTATTTTAATGAGAAGCTTGTGGCTTAATAATGACAGCTGCTCGTGGTAGGTCTCCAAGGTTAAGCTACGCTTGTCTAGGTCTTTTTATGGATGGGTGAGCATTTTAACATATCTAGATTCTTCCATACATTAAAGTATTGATCTCGGCTGTCATTTGTAAATCTTTGACAGTCATTACGGATAGTCAGAAACCTGAAATGTGTCTTGACAAGAGGGAATCTTCTTACGCAATTGCTAGGTTGTGGAGGTCAAATAGGCAATCACTCCATGTAAAATACTAATATGCAGCTGCATCCTAAAACTGATAGCCGATCCCAACATAGCTGGGAAAAGGGAGTTAGATTGATGGTTCCCTTATTGATTTATGCGGCCTTAGAGTGTATAGGTTCTATACGTGGTACATAGAGTCATATATTATGTAAAGATTTCAAAAAAGAACTGTTTCTGTCTCAAGTCGTGTGCTCGGTCAGCAGTCATGGATTCCCGAATCGGTTAATGTGTTATTGAGTTTTTCCCACCAGCAATTTTTTTTAGTCTGGAAGTCATTAATATATGTGCCTGGGACCTAAAATACAACTACCGAAAATTGTCTAACCTTTGTCTAACTGTTCGAGGAATAAAATACGCATAATGTTGTTTGCTCAAAGGTCATCTTTTTAGCAAAGGTTTTTTAGTAGCTATCTTAATACTGAATCCTTGTTTTGCTGGGGTGAAATTAAGTATCAAATAACACCAGTATCGTATATATAACATCAGTAAGTAATCAACAAATAATTCCTCGGATGAATCTTGAGAGACTCCTCTGAATAAAACGAAAGGTCCTTTCTGACTTTTGCTGACTAAAATCCATCCAGGTTCCTTCATTTAGTCTGGGCCACTCATTCGAACAATCCAATGAGACGGATTTCTTTCGTTTTACTCGGAGTGAATTGACAAAGAATGGTATAATTATTTATAATTAGCTATAGATTAGTATAGAAGTTAGAATAACCGCATTTATCGAATTGGTGATGAAAAAAAACCCAGTAAAGAGTGATGTAAGATGAAGTAATAAATAAAATCCCGAAGCAATGGCGGTATCGACCGTGCGGATGCTGCCAATCATACTGGCATCTGACACTATCACTTCAAACTAGATGATATTTGGCAAGACATCTACTATTTATTTCAATCTAAGTTGAAATAGTTGGACATAGCGGCCATTCTCCGATAAGCAAGTTTTACGTGTCCGGGCTTGCATAATCCGTAATATTATCATATTCAATCATGGATTTTTTTTTATATGTTACATAGTATCCGTATCTAGCTGTAAACAAAAATATTGGCTTCTGTTTTATGTAGTTAAGACTAAATTAAATGAACCTATTTTCAAAGAACCTCTGTTCTCTAATTACCGTGGTGTGTCCGCACACCAACTTAATGTTAAAAATTGCTTGTAATTTTTGTAACGTACATCATTTACTTTGATCCATTCAACGTTTAAAACGGTATTAAGCAACGTGTATCGTTTATCAAAATGTGGACTCAATAGAACCAGTCTATAATTAACTATCACTAAGTAACCGCATGTCCAGTCGAAAGTTATAATTGCCGTGACATTTTCTGTTCTCGGGTGCACACCCCTAAATAACAATATTTTGCACATCACTACCGTATGTGTCGCGTCTGCTCAGCATGTGCCGCAGCCCATCAGCAGTTGCTCGTCTCTAACGTTAGTGTACCGCCAATGAAGCACGTGAGTGTATAATTACCGTGGCCTTGGTTAAAAACTTTTCTAATTACCGTTGTACTTATTTTAACACTTGATTTTTTAAGTTAGACCCAAGTTAATCATGTAAATGGAGACAGTACTTTGGCCTCCTTACGTTGTAATAAGCTAATATTTACATACTGTGTAGGTTTTTGACATTTTTAAGAAAATCTGTCGTTTTCTAATTTCCGTATACTAATTACCATATGCTTATAATTACCGTTGTATGTAAAATTAATACTTTTTACGCCCTTGGGTGGAGCGGGAAGTAGTGATAGACTCTTACTGACTAAAAACCTACCCCGTTCCTTCGTTGCCTATCGTGCCGGGGCCGGGTATTCCTTTCGGAAGCTGACCCATGACCCAAACAGGCCTTTACGGTTTGCTGACAGCTCCTTGAGGGAAAAGTACGCGCCGTCGATGACTTGGGCTCGGCCCGGTCGGTTATCGGACAATCGGACAGCGTGCTACCCATTGCACGCCGTTCGCAAGCCCGCGCCTACGGTGGCCGGAAATCGGGATCGGAATCCCGGCGTCGACTGGGGCGAGCGCCCCGTTGCCTCTGCCTGATGCGGTCGGCCTCCTCCTTTGCTAGCATTACTGCTTCGCAGAAGGAGGCGACCGCCTGCCATCCCTCCTCACTACGGACCATGGCCTGAACCAAGGCCCGGCGAGAGAGATCGCTGCCGCCGATCGCCCTCACGAGGACACGGCGATGCTCCGCCCTGAAGAGGTTTGAGAGGTTCGAAAAGGCGGGAAATAGCGTAAATTTATCTAACATAGTGCGATTTATTTAACCAGTGCATGTTGCCAGTGATGACATATGGCTCTGAAACGTGATCACTTACAATGGGCCTCATAAGAAGACTTAAAGTCACCCAAAGGGCAATGGAAAGGGCTATGCTTGGAGTTTCCTTGCGTGATCGAATCAGGAATGAAGATATCCGCAAGAGAACCAGGGTTGCCGACATAGTACGTAGAATTGCCAAACTTAAGTGGCAATGGGCAGGGCACATTGCACGCAGAACAGATGGCCCTTGGGGCCGAAAGGTTCTGAAGTGGCGGCCGCGTACCGGAAGACGCAGCCTTGGAAGGCCTCCAACAAGGTGGACCGATGACCTGATCAGGGTCGCTGATGTGACCGCACAGGACTGGCCATTGTGGCGACGCTTGGGGGAGACCTATGTCCAACAGTGGACGTCTTTTGGCTGAAATGATAATGATGATGATCTAACACAGACAGTTTTTGGGCTCCGTGTCTCTTGATTCCAACGTTTTCCTTTAAAATAATGACAAACGTTCCAAATAATAGTAAAGATAAGAATCTATTTTTAAGACATTAATGTTTATATTCTGTTTTTATATTGTGTTTGTTATTTTTAAATAGAAAATTACTATAAAACAAGACTGATTGAAATTTATGACATACTAGTCGAGTGTATAATTATGATGATTCTTTATCAAGTATATATGTACTTAGTAATATTAATATAAGCAAATCTTAAAAGAGCTGTGAGTAGCTTTAAGCGAAAGATAGATCTATCTTTATTATCTAAGAAGATTTAGAATATTATTCTTTTAAGTTCTTCATCCTACTCAACTTTTTTTATAAATATCGTTTCAACAAACTAAAAAAAATACCAATTAAAACCAATGTTTGTTTTATTTAGTTTGTTTTTACCTGATTTTCATTGAAAGTGTCTTATTTTTAATAAATTATAGTAATGATAAAGTGTCTTTTTTGTACTATTATTATGGTTATGAGGGACATCTTTAATTCTATTGCTTTAATTATAATTATATGTGTACAAATTATTAGTATGTGTTATTATCATTTTATTATATCATATTTTACATAGACTTGATGATATTTTCTAATTACCGTAACATTAAAACTTTTTTCTTTCTAATTACCGTACTCATAATTTTTTTTAGTCTCAATAACTAGAAAACCACTATTAATTGTTACATGCCACATTAATTATTGAATTCGTGTCTTTGATTTCTTTCATATTTTAATGTGTTTAAGTCAAATCAGTGAAAAATAAAAAAAGTTACGGTAATTAGGCAAAGAACGCCGAATTGGAGAATGGCCGATAGAATATTGAATCAGTCACTAGCATCAATCATTTTGCATACTCGTAGGTTTGAATTGATCGCTCTATGGTCTGCGGTAGAGATGTTCGAATCGATAGTTTTGCATATTTTATCTATGGCACGCTCATTGCTATGGGTGCCGTAGTGAAATGAAAATTGATTTTCTGCTTATTATTTTGCTTGCATTTTATTTTTGTCATTTTAAGTATCAATCAGATTTATGGTGACTGAATATTATTTTTTACAAAAGCAAAAAAAATTGTAGATCTCCGGTATCGGGAACAGGGTCCAAGCTTTCAGTGGTCAGGGCTCCTAAGAGGGGAGTCCTGCTTTCCGGGTCAAGGCCTTGATACGACTGCCCAACGATTATGTTACGTATTTTTTCTAATGATGTATATTGTTCTGAAATAAATAACATAATAAAACTGATGATCGTGTAGGTCTCAATTTAAATCTTTTTAATTGATACCAAAAAATGCGTAAAAAAATAACTAGTCCACCATCTTCAGGTGTTCGCTATATTGGATATACAACATTATTACATGCAATGTGGTTGTATATTGACGTCACTTAACTTTGCATGCAATGTCATCCAAAATGAACATTTCTGTAAAATGTTGGTTCAATTGTTTAGGAACAAGTTTTAAAATTCATTTGTAAGATTTGACCTACATAAACATACTTACAATTATTGCAAGCTAAAAAAAAAAACAACAATTTTCAATAACCATCAACCTGACATAAACCATAATTAAGCGCATTCTAACGACACTAATCAATCATACTAATCTTCAAACACCTGTCCGGTGCTATTGTTCTACACTCCCGTTTATTTGGTGTCACAGCATTCAACATTATTACGTAAGTCTGCTTCCGACATTATTTTGTTTCTGGCAATTATCCTCTGAGAAAAAGTTTCGGTAAACTTCTGAAATGACTTGGACGGCTTAAATCGGATTTTGAGAAGAGCCAGTGAGCGAAAAACTGGTTTGAGATTGTTTCTTATATTCTGAAATAGGGTAACTCCTCAAAAGGATATTTACTAGACATTTACCTATATAAGAAACTAGCTGCCCCCTGTAGGCCCGCTTTCTTATATCTATGGCTTGCGTCTTTGATTATTCTTCCTATTAATTGTAGTCTCAGCCTCCCTCGATAAATGGGCTAACCGACGGTAATAATTGTTGGATTCGCGTCTAAATCGAAAAATTGTTTTACTAGTTATCCTTTTTACTTACTACTCGTTTGTTGTCGTATTAACTACTCATTAGTAGTTCTTGAGATTAGTGCGTCCAAACAAACCCTGCAGCTTAATAACATTAAGTATAGATAATGATATAATTATCTATATTAGCATGGATTAGGAGAGATTGGTATAGATTACACCTTAAATGATTGTTCTTTTGTTATGTTTTAATATCAATTCGAAAATATTTTGGCTACAATGAAACTGGCATCAGTCGTGGGTGATACAGCTCTTTAATTAAATATCTGTATACGATAGTGAAGGCACAATACAATAGGTACCTATAAATATATAAAGTATCTAGTATCAATGAAACGAGGGATTGAAAGGCTAGACTATATAGGTATAAAACAGTTCAACGTATTTGATGCTTGAGGGTATACTCCTATAACATAAAAGTGTCACCTGAACTTGTTTACTTTCATAAAACTGAAATATATGTGTATAAAATGGATAATTTAATGTAATAACATTTTATACATCTATAAATATAAAAGAAAGTCGTGTTAGTTACACTATTTATAACTCAAGATCGGCTGAATCGATTTGGATGAAAATTGGCGGGAAGGTAGCTCAGCACCAGAAGTACATAGGATAATTTTTATCCCGTTAAGGAAAAAAAAAGGTTAGAGTAGGGTAGAGTGGGGTAGGGTGGGGTAGAGTGGGGTAGAGTGGGGTAGAGTGGGGTAGAGTGGGGTAGAGTGGGGTAGAGTGGGGTAGAGTGGGGTAGAGTGGGGTAGAGTGGGGTAGAGTGGGGTAGAGTGGGGTAGAGTGGGATACAGTGGGGTACAGTGGGGTAAAGTGGGGTAGAGTTGGGGTAGAGTGGGGTAGAGTAAGGAAGAGTAGGGTAGAGTAGGGTAGAGTAGGGTAGAGTAGGGTAGAGTAGGGTAGAGTAGGGTAGAGTAGGGTAGAGTAGGGTAGAGTAGGGTAGAGTAGGGTAGAGTAGGGTAGAGTAGGGTAGAGTAGGGTAGAGTAGGGTAGAGTAGGGTAGAGTAGGGTAGAGTAGGGTAGAGTAGGGTAGAGTAGGGTAGAGTAGGGTAGAGTAGGGTAGAGTAGGGTAGAGTAGAGTAGAGTAGGGTAGAGTAGGGTAGAGTAAGATAGAGTAGGGTAGTGTAGGATAGAGTAGGGCGTAAGAGCGGGAGCGAAGCCGCGGACAAAAGCTAGTATAATATAAGTTACAGTTTCAAACATTTTTTTAACCAAAATCATATAAAAAAAAATATTAAAAATTATAAAAAAAGTAGTAGCCTACCGGTATCGGGAACAGAGTCCAAGCTACCGGTGGTCAGGGCTCTTGAGAATGGAATATCCTAATAATACGCGCCGTATTTAGGAGTACTGCCTTTTAGGTCAAGCCCTTGATCCAACTTCTCAACGGGAGAAGCCACTCGAGTTCCTTCAGTTGCACATTGTTGGGCCAGTTCATTTATCTCAACTTTTGAATTGTCCATCGAGTCGTTCACCTCTTTAAAACTTCAAGTTGAACAACACGATAACTGACAAAAGTGTCGACAGGTTAACTGAAATCCTTGTCTTTTTCTTAATTTTGACAAAAACCTAGGCCGAATATGTTCCAACCATTCTTTGAACGGAAATTCCGTTCAAAGAATGGTTGGAACATATTCAGCCTAGGAACATATTATCAAAAGACTTCTGAATTAGTTCCGGTGTTTATTCTCAGAGTAATCAGCGAATATCGCAAAATTCGCTCAGTACGTTGGTTTCTTTAGTAGATCGTATCGGCGCAGGCGCATCACGTTAGCTTATTTCTGTACAATTACAATGTTGCAGAACATAATCATATCGTATTGAAAAATCTTTGTTTTCTACATCACGAGCTGGACCTTTGACCTTCGTTCTCTTACGGGTCAGGACTTGGCTTGAAATGGTAGATATTTTTTTGTTTTGCCCCAAAATATGAATTATGGTGATATTACGTGACGATGGAGTTCCTTAGTCTACGATAAGATTAGGTTGACGAAAAGAAGAAGAGAGCATTGGAATTTTGCGAGATATGAACTGTTACGACACGGTGTTGAAAAGGAATATCGCGTTTCTTGTTGTATGGTTCCGTCCCTCTCTTACGTGGGAATTATGATGACTTTAAGGAGAAAATCCTTAAGGAACACCTCTTACAGTTTTCAAAATTTCTAAAAGTACACCGCACTGAATTACACAAAAAAAAAATAATTAAGAACTTAAATAGGTGTGACTAAAGTTTCTCCAGGAGATATTTGCAAACCTATCTTTAATTTAGAGAAAAAAAAAATTGTAAATTTCTCGCAAAAACAGCTAAATCGACCTTTTTTAATTTCAGGATTTACTAAATTTCAAACTTTTTATTTTATTTTAAATAGTAGTAGTAGTAGTATATGTGTAGTTACTTTAAACTTTTTTAACTGTGGGTATTCCAAACCTGAAACAAATGAATTTATTTATTATTATTATATCGTTTACCTACGTGGTTCCTTATCATAATACTCCTAACCTTATTCCATTAATTTATGCAAATACAATTCCCACTATCGTAGATAATTCTCGGCGGGAGAATATTCAGGAACTGACAGTCTCTATTAGCATACCGATAGGAAAGGAAACTAATTACCAATACGTTTGATATTGAATGTGATTGTATACAGAAGTCCTACAATATCACGTTGGATGAAAAAATGATTAAATTAACTACTGAATTAATATTGATGAATGATGACAAAATAAATATGGAAAATAAAAGCATAATATGGTGGTTCGACATTGTCGTTGTTGAATTATACACTTTTCTTGTATAGTTTTCGATTTAGGGCTACCACACAAAACTTCGGTGCGATATGAAGCCGCATCACAGAAACCTGCGTTTCGAATTGCTGCGATGCGATTTCGTGCAGAAAAACATCGGTTCAGGCGATCTTATAATGTGTGATGCGAATCAATTCGCAATTTCTTGCGATGCGGCGTATGAACTCGCACATTTTTACGATGTGAAGTGGCATCGAAGTGTTGAGTGATATTTTACTATTTGGACATGACGGCAGTTGGAAAAAAGAACTATGAACTTTGGTATATAAATTTTTCAAATGCGTCTTTTTCTCTTGATCATAACTTGAGCTCATTACTGTTTTATTTTCTCTTTTCAGGTAAGTCCTTGGCCACATTTACTATAAAGAAGCTACAAAAATACAAGAATTTTAGGTAATTATTCTACTAAAGACTCGCTCCCATTTAGTGCTAACTATATAATTTATTTCAATTAAAATATTAAAAATGCTCTTCTAAATGTCACAAGTTACATGAAAAAGAGTATTGATTCTCAACGACCGATCATGAAACTTTATAAAGGAAAATAAATATCCTTGACTGAATCAATGGACTTAATAGCATGAATTGAAAAGTTCCAAACCCAGAAGTTACGTGAATTAGCGTAACGATTTTTCGGAATTGGGAACTCAACAAATAATTAGCTAGGGGCGGAAATATTTCAGCGATGTGGCTAATTAAAAGTAGCTAATCATGAAACTCGAAACATTTTGGCATTATTTCATTGCTAACAAAATTTTCCTTTCAAAAACTTTATCTTGGAGTTGTAAAGTATGACACTTTTGTTTCAGTGGGTAGTTATAAAATTAAACATATACAACCTTGTTTTTAGTATTTGCGAACCCAAAACATGGGTCTGGTATTTTTATGTAAAGGATCTTTGTATAAAATTTCATTATTGTATAAAAAATCACAAAGTTATAAGCTTGTTATGTTACCTGGTTGTCCACACAAACACATAGTCACCGGGCTATCCGGGCCACTGAGGGGTTGTTTAATTTCCACACCCAGAGTTGACTCTTAATGCCCGCTATGACCTGTCGTGACCTGTATTATACTTAGTCTCGCTGGTGTCCAACTTGAGTTTTTTTTTTAAATATCGTTGGAAAAAATAAAATAACATGGTGTAAAAATTATTGCAATCGATTCAGTTATTGATTCTGAACAAACTACGAGTATATTCAAGTATCGCATATACTGAAAATAATGTTGTATACAAACACATACATACTTACACTTCACACACTAAGTACGTATATGATGACAAACTTGAAAAGCATCGTTTGATACACGTGAAAATTGGTCACAGTACCACTTAGCTCCTTAACACTCGCCTACAGCTCGGGCGAATCCCGCCTAGATCGCAATGACTAACTTTCTCCACTTGTATCAAAATGTACTATTTCTACTTTTACATATTTGTGTGGGATGGTAATAATATGTGCATATAAAAGCCCACGGCGGTCTAACTCTAGTATGACTGCACACGTTATTATTACAATATTTTCTCAACCCGCAACAAATCTGCGTCCACGCCTAAATCGTATTTTCACAGTCACGTCAGTTATGATGCCAAGGTTTCAGTGAGTTCACTGGAAACGTTGTATCTTATAAACAATGTCCAGAGTTACGAGGTCTGTTTATAAAAAGCAGAGGCCAGAACGAACTTTGGCGTCAAGGAATATTTACTACGGTGTGGTGAGGAAAATTCCTAGGATACTGTATACACTCGAATAACAGATTGGTTCAAGAAGATGTTTGGATTCGATTACTTTCCTAGATATGTCTATTTTTTGGGGTTCCGTACATCAAAAGGACGAAATGGAACCTTATAGGATCATTTTGTTGTCCGTCTGCTTGTTTGTCAAGACCCTTTATCTCGGGAACGCGTGAAGTTATCGATTTGAAATTAAAACGATATACTAGATCTGCAGTCCCTTGAAGCTGTGAAAAATCTCAAACTTATAAGTTCATCAGCTGAGCGAGTTCAATGACCTGTAGGTAGTTGAAGATCGTTGCGTACTAACTACCTATAGATCATAAGACTCGCTCAATTGACGTTTGCTTAAAGAAATTAATTTCGTACATGCGTATATTAATTCGAGTTTTAGAAAGAAAGTACTTTATTTTTAATTTTATCTTTACAAATCGATAGTATTTCATGTACAGGATCGAACCTCCACGGGATTAAAACGATGAAAATTTAACGGTGTTTAGCTAAAATTACAGTAAGTAAATCGCCAATAATAACGCTCGTAGTCGGAAAAACCTCGTGTTTGTAACATACTCGTAGTATGTGTAGAGTTAATGATAGCAAGAAGCACCGATGGTATATTGTTCACACTTGTATCACTGTTTATTGCTTTTTACGGCTTTATGCTCTATGAACATAATATGCAGTGGCTTATTGCGTAGCTTATACATCTTATTCATAACTAATTATAGATCTGCTCCTTCCGCGTTGGAGACAAAAGAGTGTTTATTATCGAAGCATTAACTTATTTATTTATCTTGGAATGGTTCTCGTAATGTAGTGTTTCGAAATATGAGGCAATTTTGTGGTTCTCTTTTATATTTGTGGATTTTCAGAGGTTCAACTGTGTTCAAAATAATTTAAAATTAGTGCAACCTCGCATTAAAAAACCCTTGATTAAAATTTTAGAATGTTTAATGTTAAGTACGAATCATTCCCTTTCACCTCCGTAACTATTTAAAAGTTCAACCAATTTTCATTTAATACAATTTTATAATTCGCGTCTTATATATTATCTATGACGTGAGTATATATAATTCCCTTTTATGCGATATCTTATTTTGGAAAAAATCGATTGTTCATTTCCACTCCCCCTCCACTCCACCCCCACTCCATTATTTTAAAAACGACTGAACCGAATTTGGTAAAATATCTATACTTCATCTGTTTATGTACTTAACTAAACGTAAACAATCTTGCTAAGTCTTTTTATTAAAAATTCGTATAGAAGACATACAAAGATTATTTAAATTAACTAACTTAACCTCACCAAACAGCGGTTTAGGTCAATAGCTAATTGTAAACATTTTTGGATAACACTTTTAGACAATTTCTAGATAAAAGACATATGAAGATTGTTTACAGTTAGTTAAATACCTAAATAGATGGAATATAGAAATAATCTTCGCTAGAAAACCTGCTTCGAATATAAATAACAGCATCCAAATCGGTTCATAGGTTTATGAACAACGGTGCTAGAGATGTACAAACAGACACACACAGGTCAAACACCCCTCTTTTTAAATTATTTTATTAATAGGCTCACGCATGACCACGGTCTCACCTGATGAAGATAGATGACTTTTTTATTTGATGGTGAAGCACGCTTGCCTAGAAGTAACCCATTAATAAAACACTTAGTCTTTTAGAAACCATGTTGAGAGCAGCATCTAGTTTATCTGAATGTAGCTAAATATCATTGCTTTTTTGCATTGCAATACTTGACTTCTACAATCAAGTAACTACAGGGTAACGCGACTGCCAAAACTAGTGTCAGATTTTCTGACTTCTAACTACCTTTACTGGCAGTCAAAAATTTTCAAACCACAGTCGGAACGTGTTTACGGAGACGCGGCGCGTTGCGCGGTGCGTTGGGGTTCGTCATCTCACGCGCAAACACAAACATAGGGGAATGTACGACGGACCGTCCAACGCGCCGTGCAACGCGTCGCGTCCAAAGCCTTACAAAGTTTTCGAGATACGAAGAAACCTCATTGTCTAAATTTGGTTGCTAGTTTCTGCCAGCGGCTTCGCTCGCGTGAAAATAGGTTTCGTCATACAAACTTTGGACCCCCATTTCATCCCCTTAGGGGTGGATTTTCGTAAAATCCGTTCTTAGCAGATGTCTACACCCTATAAGAAACCTACCTGCCGTAGGTGTTACAGTTTCTGAGATTTATCATTAGAGAGACGTGATTAATCATTGAGTGGTATTTCGATTTTATATATATACATACATAGATGGACTTCCGATGGTTAGGCAAACAATGCTTTCATAAATCGAATTTCATTATATTCCTGGGATTCCGAAATGACATACAAATTTTCTTGACGTCGTCGTACGGTGTGTTTGCGCGTAAAAAAAAACCAAACCGTCTTTTGTTTTTCCTTTGTGCTCATGTTTTATGATTTGTTATTGTCTGCACTTCTGACACAAAACAGAGTTGAACAACACGTTTTATAGAGAACATTCGTCATACAGACTTGTTTACAAGAGAAGATCGTTGTATGTCACTGTTTGCGGTGAAAAAAATATGAAAAACACTCAAAATTGACTTGCTTGCTTTCAGGTTGTGGAAAAACAACAACATAGTATAAAACAAAGTCGCTTCCCGCTGTCTGTCCCTATGTATACTTAGATCTTTAAAACTGCGCTATTGATTTTGATGCGGTTTTTTTATAATGAATAGAGTGATTCAAGATGAAGGTTTATATGTATGATACATGCATAATATATTTAATATCACCATCACCACCCGTGCGAAGCTGGGGCGGGTCGCTAGTTGTATATATAATTATATATAGCAATATCTATGTCGCCACACAAGAACTATTTAGCATTGCGGTGTCAGAGTTCTCCCTACGATTAGAACGATTTAAAGAGGAAATAGACTGTTGTATATCCATTTCTTCTTTTTTCTTTCTATATATCAATTATCACGCAGTTGCCTGGACCAGACACAACACCTAATTCCGACCGTTCAGTAACCGTCCGGATCGAGCTCGAGTTGTCGACGGCGAATAGTGTTTCAAGCACGCCTCCATGGTGTTTCTTGCACATTCTTATCCATATAGATTGACGCTTTGGAATGTGCAATTAGCATGATTTTTTTTCCGACAGACTGACTACTTGACCTTTCAAAAGTGCCTGTAAATGGTTTATTTGAAATAAATGATAGGAAAATATGCTCTTCCAATCTCTGGTTATCGGTCATCTTCTTCTTTTGTCCGACCGCACTTTAGGTCTTGTGGCCTTACTGCACATAAATAAGATACACAGCCTTGCTCTGTATACATTTTTACTGTAATTTCATAATGCTTTAACGTTTATTGTAACGGGAAGATAAATGTGCATGACGCCAATCCAACACCTGCGTATCGCATTTGCTCACTTAAAAAGCAATTCAGAAATAATGCAGTAAAGGTTTCTTATTGATTGTTTTATTGTCTGGAGTATGTTGTTTAAAATTGAATTTAGTATCGTTTTAAGAATTTCTGGTAATGTCAGTTGCAAGTGGACGGTAAAAAATAAAATAAAACTACGGTTCAATCTTTTGACTGGGAAAGTTTTGACTGGCCTGTTGGTCTAGTGGTTAGTGGCCCTGACTGCTATGCCGGAGGTCGAGGGTTCCATTCCCACCCAGGGCACGCCACGATCGAGGCGGTAAGGCCCCTCTTTGAGGCGTGGCTGGAAAGGCCCCACGGCGTCGTCACCTTCCGTTTGCTACTGGGGCCAAAGGTTATGTGAGACTGTCACCAAAGGCCCCAGGATAAAGGCAAGGAATGGAAAGGTAGGTTTTTAGTCAGTAAAAGTCTGACACTGTTTCCCGCCCCACCCAAGGGCGGGATTCGTCATTGGATGATTTTACCTACCCAAAAAAAAAAAAAAAAAACCCAGGACATTATGTTTGAGTGATGAGCACGATCATATGCTCTGTGTCTCGGTACATTTTATCTATAATATGTAAATATGTATAAGTATGTTTATCAGTTGTCTAGTACTCATAACACTAGCTTAGCTTAGCTTGGAATTAGACGGCGTTATGTGATAGTTGTGGAATATTAATATTTATTTTATTAATCTAATATGTACAGAACTTAGCGTCACTCGTGTGGTTTAATTTAGTGCCATTGTCTATAGGTACACTCCGAGCCAGCGTACCCGGCGTATCAACCCGGTGTACGGTGAATATTCACCCTTACGTTGTTGAAACTTCTACGGTACGGAGCGTTTTGCCTCATTGCTTATACCCTTACACCAGGAACCTGGAACAGTTTTCCTGCTGCGGTCTTCCCGTCCGATTATAATTTAGGTGTCTTCAAGGCTGGAGTGAATAGGCTCATGATAAACTAGTGCGCCACACGATCAACGATTGCATCACTGCTTGCCGTTTAATTTGTTTTAATCGATATAAACAATTCATATCTATTTAAAAGAAAACCACTTGTAAATGGATCTACAACGCAAAATTTCGCAGATATTGAAAAATAAATCCGTTCCATAATAAAATAGTAAGAATTCTTCAATTTCGGTACCCCAGATACCAAAATAGCGTGGAAGCGCGAAGGTGTCGGGTTATAAGTGATCGATCATCGTCTGTGCCAGCTCTGAGATAATAGGCTGGATTGATGACACTTCTGAAGGGAACTCAGGTTCATTAATACTATGATTTACTGTGGTTTTTGACGCAGCTGCGTTTTATTTGCTTGTAAAATATGTGTAATGATTTACAATATTATTGATATTAATATATAGGGTGACTGGTAATTAGTGAACGATACTTAAACACGTGATTGTAGTCATGATAACAAACAACTTTTACTATGGGACCAAACCTGAAATCGTGAAAAAAATCAGCCAAGTTCAGTACATTTTGACCAGTTAGGCGAAAATAAATGTACTGACCAGAAGATTTTTTTCGCGATTTCAGGTTTAGTCCTATAGTAAAAGTTGTTTATTATTATGACTACAATCACGTGTTTAAGTATCGTTCACTAATTACCGGTCATCCTATATATAAAAGCAAAGAAACTATAATAACACCTACAAACCTAAAATTTGGCAGGTAGGTTCCTTATAGGATGTAGACATCCGCTAAAACAGATTTTACGAAACTCCACCCCCAATGCATACCAGGGCCCTGGAACCAAGGTAAAGAAGGATAGGTTTTTAGTCAGTAAGAGTCTGAAACTATTTCCCGCCCCGCCTAAGGGCGGGATTTGGTGTTGTATGATTTTACCTACCATAAAAAAACTCCTAAGGGGGTAAAACGGGGATTGAAAGTTTGTATGGACAAACAGACTTTCATTCGGGCAAAACCGCTGGAAAAAGCTAGTCTATTATATAATAGTTTAGAAAATCTTCACTTTTATTACCTCAGTCCTTGTAAGGTGCCATAAATACATGTCGCGGGAAACACCACATATAGATATAGGTGTCAGCGGCAAGCGCTGCGGCATTGTTCGAAAGTAACCTTAAGTGAATAATCGTGAGTAAAAATCTGATTCAGTTCCTCTTGCTTTACCTAGAGCGGGAGAAGTTATTTGGTATTCTACCTCAAAAAATCAACGGCAAAGCACACCGAAATTTCGAAACGCCACAGGCGTCGGCGGCGCTGTACCAATAATGCAATTTATTATAAAGCTGCACTCTATAGAAATGACTTTATGATTCGCATTTTGTTTTGTATTTAGTGTTCGTTTTTTGAATGAGAGGCGTGCTATCAAATAGAGCAATTTATAAACGATGGGTAAAGAGTATTCTCATTATTAAAATACATATATTTTTAACTATGTCCTCAGAGGCCGATTTTTGCTGTAGATAACTTAGTTTTTCGCTGATGTGTTGAGTTTTTGTAGGAACTAGTACATACATAATGATGTTGTATCTAGAACATTATGATAAAAATAAATAATTAATTTGATGAAATATTTTTATTCAAGGCACTCAATAGATTAGCCAAGTTTAAATATTTACAAAGCTTCAAACGGGTTGCACTTCTTTTCTCGTGTCATGTCGGGGGATATTTTGTCCTCTAATGTATCTGAAGCATAATGCAAAGAAGCTGAGAAAGTGTGTTGAAAAATAGATCGGATCACTCTACTCAGCTAAAATCACTAGTTCATTGAGTAACGATGGGATTGTCACAAGGGTTTTGAAAAGAAAAATTAAAGGTTTTATTCTAAAATACTGCTAAGTTACAAAAAAAAAACGCTCCTGGTATCAGCATCACCTATAGAAGAATTACCCCGAACACCGCCCTGGTGTCAACGACACCAGGTCGGTGTTCAAAAGGTACAGTACACGGTATTTTATACACACAAAATTTATAAAATGCCTACTTTACAATTTCTTTTTTTGGGATTTTTCACAAGGATTTTATTTTAAGATAAAATTTTACAAGGTTTTTTATATAATACAAGTATGTAATGTACCTAATCTTTCCAAAGTTACTTTTTTTTCGTTGGGTAAAAATAAAATATCATCCAATGATAACTCCGGCCCTTGGGCGGAGCGGGAGATGATGTCAGACTTTTAATGTCTAAAAAACCCACCCCTTTCCTTCATTGCCTTCGTGCCAGGGCCCTGGTGTACACTTTCACATTTATCCAAGGCTCAAGAGTAGGCTTCGACCCTGCTGGGCCCCTACAGTTTTCTGACAACTTCTAAACAGTTACTTATAGACATGGTTATGATCTATGGGAGCATAACAACCAGGTGCTCCATGTTATGATCAGTGATCAGCTGTGTCGAGGTTTTGCAATTCAGACAATGCCGATGAACTTAAAAAAACTTTTCAATACACTTGCTCAGAAAGTGGCTCTTATTGCACTACAATATAATTAGGTAAATAATGGCACCTGTTACCAAACTGTGCCATTTTGATTACCATTACGCACTAGTGCTGTAATGTAGCTAGAACCTTTTTGTTCAACCTATGTTCGCAAAACAAATTTTGAATACCAAAAAAATAAAAATTGTTTGTGGTCTATGGCCGTCATTTTATGATGTGCGCAGTTTTTGGCGTGATTTTTTCGAGTGAAGTTTATGGACTTTATTAATTAAATAAAATCAAATAATACAAAAACATTATAAAATTTTACATCCATATTCTATTGTCACTACAAATGACATTAACGTAAAAAAAAAATCACACAAGAAAACAAAGGACAATTAGGCAATATGATTAAAATACCCTATAGCCATAGCCTAGCGCGTGTCTATGAAAACAGATTTAATTTTTTACCACCATGTTATGAAAAGTTTTACTAGTTTTACCGTTGCAGCGTTGTAATATTAGTTAGCTAAATTATTTTTCTTCACAAGTGTATTGAAAAACGTCGTATGATACACGTGAGTAATGAGTGGTTACCGTTCTTGGCTCTCTTAAGACCCTCGCCACGGTCGGGTCTTAATACCGCCTCGACGGTAACCTCCTACATTACACACTTTTATCATAATGTACTATTATATCCTCGGTCTCAACAATCTGTCAATATTATTTAAATGAATTAATTCGTCAACTCTTCCGCAAATCTTTTCAGTAGAAAATTTCATCATGCCACAGCTACGAGTACATTACGAAAAGTTACGCGATTTTCAGGAAACTGCTCTATTGTTTCACCATAATAATGTACCTTATTTCATTTTAGTGAAGGTTGATATTCGGTTGTCATGATCTTGTGAAGTAGTAGTTTACACGGAGGTAGATAAACACGTCATAATCTGAGATTATCTGACGGTGGCAAGCAAACATGCTAGGAGTAAAATTAAAACTAGGTTATTAGGCCTTTCCTTAATAGACACGCTGTACCGTTGGCAACACAGGTAACACAAAAGAATCGTTTTTAAAATAAAGTCTGGATAATATTTTCTTGTTTTATCTAATTTTGATAGCCTGAAGAAGTAGAGAGATATCTGAGTAAATAAATTTCCTGGAAGAAAACTTAACTTTCGAGTTAAGCTCGCCTATGTACATGGACACTCTGTTATTTGCATATTATATTGTACGATACATTATTAAAGAAGTACTATTTTTTTTTTATTTTATCTTAGGAATTAGTCCTTTATATTTGGTGCGTTCACAAAAATATAGGTACAACTATCTGTAAAGTATATAAATAAATGTGTTCCGTGCGGGAATCGAACCCGCACTAACCAGTAAATGGGCTGTCTACGTATTGTCACTTCGAGTTATCGATGTTGGCGATTTATATTTATGATTCAGCAGTAGAAAATTAAAGTTTCTATTCTAAGAATAAGTAAAAGAATCAATAATTTTTCTTAAAAAAACAAAACTCAAAGTGACACTTCTTTCGTGAATGACGACGAACAAAGAAAAAAATTATTGACTGCCAGCCATGACACTTGCTGAAAAGGTTGCAGTCAACATAACTAAATATTAAACACTCGGTTTTTATAAAATATACAAAGTCAAAATTTCAAGATATCCACAAGTCACGTTGTTTTTGTACAAATTATATCTGCTTGCAGGAAAAAAATACAGGATAACTGTAGACAATTTCTTATTTGCTGACTGTATCCGGTACCTGTACCTAAAATTAAAGCTTCATAATTTTTCAATATTTCTCAGAAACTGCATAAGCAGAGTGGGGAAAAATTAATTACTGTAATTTTTTATCTTATATTTCCACTAGCTGTGCCCGTAACTTCGTTCGCGTAAACGACGAAACTTATCAATGAGTTTTTTGTGTAAAGTGTTATTTGTGTAGAACGTTATCTATCGAGCATACCAGTATTAATACTTCTGTCTCGGCGCGGGCCCTTTGTGGCTAATTACAATAGAAACGGGTGACGTAACCTGCAACAAACTTATTATTTGCGGTTGTTACAGTAGTCGGGCTTAGGGATCGAACCGCAAAATTAAGTTTGTTTTTTATTGTATATACTTTTCCAGGATAAAAAGTAGCCAGTGTGATGCCCAGGATATTAAAGAATAATTATACCAAGTTTCATCGTAATCGAACCGGTAGTTTGTAGCGTGATGCCTGAACAAACAGACAGACAGACAGACAGACAAAAATTTTTTTAATCACATTTTTGGGTTCGGTGTCGGTATAGTAACACCTCCTGCCATTTTTTTTTTTTATATTTTCAATGTACAGAATTTTTACTTCTACAGATTTATTATAAGTATAGATTTCCATACGGCGAAGCATCTTAGTATTAAGTTTCATAGCATATTTTAGCTAGTATCTACACACGAAGGTTAAAGCAGGAGCTCCGCTTCGCTCCCGTCTCAGCCATTGTGGTTATTTTTTTATAACCATCCAGAAAAGTGACTATCATCAGACGCTTCTTAATAATTATGGCTGACTTAGTAATTAAGAAGGCAATGTAGACTTTTAAAGTTCAATTAGCATCCAACTAATACAAACTCGAGAATATTGGAAAGAGTCACCGTAGTCCTGAAATGTAGGCAACTGTAGGAACACAGGTGGGTTTTAGTTAGTAAAAGTTTGAGATGCCCTCTCACTCTACCCAGAGCAGGACAAACTATTTAATGATTGGCCATCACAAAAAAATAAATAAACAGGGAGCTAGCAAAAGCAGGAAAATGACGAGACCAACAGTTACAGCAACTTCAAAAAAAGAAATCATTTCTTTTTTTGAAGTTGCTGTTGCTGTTTGTCAAGGGTAGTTTACGTAAGTCATTGTTCAAATTAACGACTTAACGACGAGTTTAGGGAAAGGAGTGAAAGGATCCTAATTTTTAGCACAAAAGAAGTCGGATAATAATAAAAGAATGTTTCCTTGAAACTTTATTAACTTGAGTAATCCAAATTCCAAAAATAAAACGTTCAAATTGTTTAAAATGTTAGCTGACGTCAGTCACATGATAACTTTTTCTTGTTCTTTTTTCGTCCAATTTGTGCTATTTGTTTAAGGCTGGCCGCACACGGGCTACACACGACAGCTACAAAGCTTCTAACTGAAGTTAGAAGCGACTGTAAAGCTAGCCGACGCGCGCCCGACAGCCACTTTTGGTGGGAGGCCGCTTTTTTAATCCACGCTTGACGAGATTGAATTTCTGATACCCACGCTTGATGAGATTAAATTTACTGATTCTGATTTAAATAAATCTATATCTGTAACTAATTAACGTTAAAAATTAGCACGTGCGTGATATGCCTTTGATTCGAAATGGTCAACTTCAGCGAAGGGAAAGAGGGGTGGGGAATAGAACAAGCGTATCGGTGCGGCGTTTAGTCGTCGATATCGGTCACAAGAAACTAACAGCGAAGATTTGTAGCGTGTGGCAACCACTGGCGTCATCATGTGCTGGAAGTGAATATAAAATGTGTGAAAACTATAACGGCCCGTTCACGAACTTGCCGTTGTGAGAGGCACCTAAGCGTGGGGAAGCGAGCGCTAAGATGAAAGTATAAAAATGTTTGAAGTATGCCACAAGACACTGCTCATAGCGCCTCGCGCCCGCTTACCGATGCCTTCCCGCTCGCTGCGCCGCTCGCCGCTAAAACCGAAGTCGTGAACGGGCCCGAACGAAACAGATCGATGGCAACGCTTTGTGGTCGAGGTCGGTGGCCCGTGTGCGCCCAGGCTTACTGGTGACTTGGTAACGCTGTAGACATTGACGTCTTCAGTCTGAGTGGGTGTCAGTGTAGCCCGGGGGAACGATATCGTTATTTTCGACGAAAATGTTTTGTTAAGCTGTGATTGTCGTCCTTTGAGATTTACTGGAGATAATGCTGATGTTAAGGACCTACTTAGTGTACAGTGATTTATTATTGTTAAGAATGTATTATGGTACTAGCTGCTGCTAGCGGTTTTGCCCGTGTGAAAGTACAAAATTGTCCCAATTGAACATACTCTTAGGATAAGAAAGTATCCTATGACCTATTCCATGTGTCGAATTTCACCCAAATTCGTTCAGTGTGTTCGTGAAGAAGTAACAAACACACTCACGAACTTTAGGTGTGATTAGGCCTGGATTTTCGGTCGAAGCCTACCGGGGTCATGGGTTAATTTCCGAAAGGAATACCCGGCTGCGGCACGATAGGCTACGAAGGAACGGCTTAGGTTTTTAGTCAGTAAGAGTCTGACACTACTTCCCGCTTCGCCCAAGGGCGGGATTTGTCATTGGATGATTTTACCTACCATAAAAAAAAAAATACTAGGCAAGAACCTTCATCATTTCCTTCGACTTTTAATAATCATTATAATCATAATACACACTACACAACACTATCATAATACTTTTTCTCATATAGTTCTATTTTTTTCTATTGGAGTTTGTTTTCCGTACTTAGTCCGTGATGGACCATTGTGCGTGGGCCATGGCAGCTATCATTGGCTTTATTTCAGCCCATCCACTTCTCTCCAGAAGTAGATCAAGCTGATAAGCTTGAGTTTGCGGCTTGTTCAGGACATCTTTGACGGAATTCGATGAGCCTAGAATAAGCGTGCATATATCGGTTACACTTGGAAACTATGGGTGTTTTTGCCTTTTGGAATTTTCTGCATGCGTGTTATGATCCTCATGAGCTTAAAAACACCTTCAAGGAGCACACGCACGATTGTTCTGTCCTTGATACCGATGTGTAAAAAAAAAGCCAAATATGTGTGTGAGTTAAGAAATAATAACAAATCCGGGCGTCAGGGAGATGCAGACAGTAAAGATAGCTGGAAAGAATAAATCGGGAAAGTCAAACTTTTAATCTGCCGGTGGGAAGTTAAACAAAGAATTAAAATGTCGAACACGCTTTTCTCTCTTTTCTTTATTTACGAGTATATTATTATGATACTGCGAATATTGGTCCCTCGCACAAAATAGCCAGATAAGTTCGATTTTAATGCTTATTTTGTCTCTGATCTATGTAAAATGATCTTTTTTTTTAATTGATATAAGCTAGTGCTTGGCTGCGATCCCATCTGATGGTGAGCAGTGATGTAATCGCTGATGGTGAGACGCACTAGTTTACTAAGAGCCTATTCAGACTGACAAGAGGCGAAAAGCGTATTCCAACCTTTCCTATATTTCTCAGAATATAGTGAAGAAGAACAGTTTCTTCAATTAACAAGAGAGCAACACATGTATAATTATTTGTTCGTACGAGTAACGGACGGCACTATCGCACTATCTGACACCAGTCACTTCGACGGCAAAG
Source organism: Leucania comma (assembly GCA_958295575.1). Taxonomy (NCBI): domain Eukaryota; kingdom Metazoa; phylum Arthropoda; class Insecta; order Lepidoptera; family Noctuidae; genus Leucania; species Leucania comma. The sequence goes on along the minus strand of OY282480.1, from coordinate 8,632,244 downwards.
TTTCCTTCCCTGTGGCAGAGCACTTAAGTTTGTTGCGCGTTGTATTTAGCTAGGCTGTGGCTCAAGGGACAAGTTCTTAATAAGTATATACAAAATGGTGAGGCAGCATGAATAATTAATTTGAGCATACCGAGATAAGTAGGTACTACTATAAAGAAAATATTAAAAAAACCTTTTTGGTTCTAAAACCTTTCAATTCATCGAGCATGATGCATTTTTAATATTATGATTACCAACGGAGTGAATAAGGCTTCTGATAAATTTGTTCGGTTTACCATCAGGTCCTCGCAGTCAAGCACTATAAATGATATTTATTTTGTAAATATATTTTAAAAACACTTTTACACGTCAAAACTAGTTAACGGGTTAGAAGTCAGTGCGCAATTGATCTTTGTGATCACAGAAGTACATTTTTATAATTGGAATAAATTTTTTTTTTTTTTTTGATGAAGCAGAAATTGTGTTTTGAATTTGTAATTTTCCTTGATTCCAAATTCAAAATACAGATTCTGTTTCATCGAAATAATAAAACAACACGTTGTTATGTTATTTTATGTTTCAAATAAAAATTCTTTGACGGACTACGGACATATTAAACAACCATTTTATCATGAAAATTAAACAAAAATCTTATCGTTCTACTAACGCGGAAAATTGTGAATCTATTATCCTGAATTTTGACGAACGATTACATTCGACTTTTTTAGAGAAAACCTTATTCATCTCAATGAACATTTTTAATGGATGCGCCCAGAAGAATCGGATGAAAGGTTTACAAATATTCCTTTATTTGAAAACTTGAAATCGTATAAAAATATAGAGACTTTAAAAATAGGTCAGTAAGACTATTTCCAAACGAAATTTCATTATACATTAACTGTTTTCCATAACAAACAATGAATGATGTCGTACAAACTGCGCAATGGACTGCAAACAATAGCAACTGTGATTACTTTGGCACACGATCAAGGGGTTTTACAAAGAAAATATTTAGTTTTACCTACTTCATAAGAAATATTGTTTTCTGTAAAGAGGTTAGCTGTTTAAATAGTCATTTTTTTTGCCAACCTGTATAGTACGCGGCAAATAAGTTGCAACATTTGCCATGCGCAGACGCCCACTTCTATTGAGGCCAATCCCAGTTTGACAGGAGAATAATATTTTGAATTATGAATTTAAAAAAAAAATCTGGTGCTTTTAAAATTGAAGAAAAAAAAATGTCTTGAATTTGAATTAAGAATCTGATAAATAATAAGCCAAGCTTTCCAATCTGTGCTAGTGAGAGTCCATCACACATAGCGATTGTCGAAATGTAATGATTTTTATTTTCTTTTCTTTTCAGTTTCGCACTGTCTGTGCAATTTAGGCAGTCAAGCTTGATGAAGTAACACATTCTAATATCTTTGAAGAATTTGGCAGTTTTATTGAGTCTAAGATCCTTTTCGACAAGGTTGGCAGACGTACTTCAATACTATAATAAAGTTCTCAGCTCCATTTTACCGAAATATATCAATGATTTCTTATAATATTGTCCAGTTGTTTGGATAATTGAGATACAGAACTATAATATTGTTTTACAATATCCATTAGGAACACACTTGGGAATAATAATTAAAACAGCCGCAGAACTTCACTCAAAAATATCCCGCCAAACATACTCTTGCCTTCGGTTTTAACATGTATTTTATTACATATTGTTAATATTTCACGGTTGCATAGTTCTTAACAGACAAAAAAGGTTCCGTTGTTTCATTTTGAGGTACGGAACCCTAACAATTATATTTACTACGATAGCGCAGATCCGTAGCTAAAGGATTGTTCTCATTCGTTATATCTGGCCGCCCGTCCCTCTCCCACAAAAGTCTATACATTATACATATTTGCATTATTAGTGTCAGTTAACTACTTATTGTGGCGACACTTGGGGGAGACTATGTCCAACAGTGGACGTCTTTCGGTTGAAATGTTGATGATGATGATGACTCGTTTAACCCTTGCAATTGACTTTGTGTATGTAACTGTAACCATTTAATAAGGTTTTTTTTTAATAAAAAAAAAACAAAAAATATATAATAATAATAATAAAAACGTTTATTTATCTCCAACAAATTACAACACAGTTTAGTTGACAGGTAGTTTGAAAAGAGACAGAAGGCAATTTGTGGGAGATCTGGAGTCTAAACTAAGCCTAGGCCTGTATTTTAGTTGATTGCTGAATTGTTATATGCTGAATTGTTATAAACTAGTGTTTGAGTGCAATCCCACCTGATGGTAAGTAATGATATGTTTTCGTTGATGGTGAGGCGCACTAGTTTATTAAGAGCCTATTCACTCTAGCCTTGAAGACACCTAAATTATAATCGGACGGGAAGACCACAGCAGGCAAGTTGTTTCAGTACCCCGATGTATGCGGTATAAACGAGGTGAAACGCTTTGCCCGTAGAGGTTTCAATAACGTAAGAGTGGATACTCGCAGTTCGTCGGTAATTTTTTGTTTTAAAACCTGCGGATCTAAAAAGGTCACATTTAGTAATTCATTTCCTGAATTCCTGTCATACTTACGATCTTTTAGTAATTCTGCTAATATTCGTAAAATTTTACGAATGTGCTGTCATTTAGACCCGTCTGTCAAAAAACTGTCAAATAGATGAATTGCATTGCAGAATCATACCTAATATGAATATTGTTTACGTATAACAATATGAACTGCCAATTCGTGACCATTTTGCGATTTTTGACATGATTTATATTATTATCCGAATGCAGATCTGCTAAAGTGGGCTTTTCAGCCCCCCTGTTTGTGCTCACTTCTCAGTTTTAAGTCTGACACTATTCGTGACGATTTGTAATTGGCTTGCGGTCGTCTATGATTATTTTTCTTTTCCTCCAAGCTGTAATAAATAAATAAATTATTCATGTAGGTACCTTATTATTTATTTATTGTTTATTTGCTTCAGATACAAGATCATACATACATATTTTGTGTTAGAAAGTAGATACTTAAAACTATATTAGTAACAAAAAGTACCTACATAAACAAATACAAACAAACATCACATAGCAATTAAATTACTCATAAAATGTCAAAAAATTAAAATCATTAAAATTTACATAATTTTTTCTTTTATAAAATTAAAATCAAATAAACTTGAACCTTTATTGAACTAAAGAGATATGAAAACCAAAACCGAAAATGAATGAAACAAAAAATAAATTGTATGACTAAAAATTTACATTGAATTATCCAAATGTCACTATGTTTAGTCTGTTGTGATTCCACCTTTTTTAGTTAGAAAATCAACAAGCTTTTCTCGCTCTGGGTAGAACGAGAAGGATTGTTACTTGGGTACCTGTATTGCGGATTATGCTCTGACGTAGATACGAGCCCGGACTGCCCAGGTCGGAAGGCCTTGACCCAATATGATGAGTATGAAAGGTGTATATGTTAAGTGTAAGCAATGAAATTACCTAAATAATAATAGATACTGAATATTTATTATTTATATAGTTTCTGAGATTTCGTGATTAATCAGTGAGTGATATTTCGCTTATAAATATGTAGGTTAATAATAATATTATCATATCAATAAAAAAATATGGTCAAATTTTTATTAGATACCTAAATTTATATTTTATTATATTATAACCTTGTTGTGTCCTAGCATACCTATAACTCCTTTCATTTAGCTTTTATAAATAATATATATATGTAAAGAAAAATGTAATTGTCTTTTATATTTATTGCTAATATTCCCGCGTATCAAGGTCTGTACCATAGTGACAGATCGTAACTTACACTATTGAAGTTTATTGAATCTGTGGTGAATCATAAAGTCAAAGTGCGGGAATGAAAAAGCATTTTAGTAATAATATTTAATTGACAGAAAGATTATAAAAGTTTATGATTTGGGAATCAACATTGAGAGTAAGAACATTAAATTTCGTTTCTTTTATTACAGGTAGATTCTATTTTGTTGTTATTTAATCCATATTGTTTCTTAGTAATTTGGTTGTAAGTTACCTCATTAAAGCTTTTATTACAGAGAAACTCAGTTGTATTTGATTGAATGTGTCGTCCCAATCAATACAATAAAACCATGTTATATATGTAGGTTATATTATTAATTATATTTATTTTATTATATAGGGTGATTGGTAATTAGTGAACGATACTTTAACACGTGATTGTAGTCATGATAACAATCAACTTTTACTATGGGGCAAAACACGTGGTTAAGTATCGTTCACTAATTACCAGTCACCTTAATATTTGTACCCTTTATTATTTTTTATTTTTTTATACACCTGCCATGTTTACTCACACTACCGTTGACTGGTAGAGAATGTCTAATGCATTAAGTCCGCCTTTGTACTTTTGTGTTGCATGAAGTTTTAATAAATAAATAAATATTTATACACAGAGACCGGAAGCTTGCTTAATACAACAAACAAAATCTTAACAGGATCACTCATGAATAAGTCATGAAAAACATCGCAACACATCAGTGTTGAACTGAATGCGCTTGTCGTCTAAATGTATGTAGGTTATAAACTAGCCATATTCGAGTACCTACCGTATGCAGCTCATAAATACGAAAATTCCGCGAAGCGACGGGAATAGTTGCCAAAAATATGTGTATTGGATTACAACATATTAGCACTACTTTCGACCATAGAGCATGGAGACCTCTCGAACATAGACGTCCCGACGGCCGCTGCACGCTCCTAGAAGTGCTATTGTCTAAACTCTTCATACTAACCAAACATTTACCTAAATGTAAATAGTACGCGGCCAATAAGTTGGACCATTTGCGCAGCTCCCGACTTTGATCGGTTACTGCGCAATCAAGGTCGATCACCATGATGGTTCAACTTGTGCGACAAGGATTATTACCGATTTTCGGGTCTCAGTCGATTTGGGGAGCCGTAAGGTAGAAGTACGTATTCCCGGTAGTGTCCCAGTACCCGTTAACTAGTCAGTTTTTTATTTTTTGCGTCTTTCTACCAAAATCAAATTAAAGTTTGCAAATGGCAATTTATTCTTTGTACTATTTTATACAATTTTAATGGCAATACTCACCAAAAAGTTTAAAGGTTTAAAAACTGTGTCAACTTAAAAATACGTTATAGTAAAATTATCTATAAGTTCAAAGTTCTGTCGGTGAACTACGAGACCACCCGGTCGCAGAGATCATCTAGCCATACTTTGATGGATAAAATTAAGGTAAAAGTGTTAATGTTTATAAAAAATTGTGTGTATTATTTAACGATGTAGACTATAAATTAAGGTAAATCTCACCGAAAAGTAATTTTTTTTGCATTTTACATCTATTGGTACTCACAAACCCCTACATGACCTAGTACCCGGTAAATTCGGATGTTTTTTACCGGATACTGGTACACTATCATCCCGTTGCACCGAAACCCGTTATTGTATCCTTATTGCTTTGAAATAGGTCTCATTTTCCTTTAAAACTGTAGTTTATATTAAATATTTTCTGCCGGATACTGGGACATGCGTTAACAGTTGCATTTAAATCCGTCACGGTTCTTATTGCCTTGAGTTAAGTATTATTTTCCGTTGACTCAATAGAATTTAGTTACTAGGTGTCTGGTTTATTTTGACTGCAGGTCTGCTTCTCTTCTGAAAGTCCGTCGAGCTGTGGGGATGCTATATCCAATGTGATACGTCAAGTTATGGAGTGTTTCATCCCTTATAGTGACGTAGTCATCGGAGGCTCAGCTCGCCAGTTCAACGCTGATTGCATTCAAGCTGAAGAGCGTAAGCATTCGGCGTTTCTCACCTGGGTTGATGCCGTGACCGCAATGCACCGCATCTGAGTTCAAAAAAGAGAGCTGCGAAGTCCTACAAAAAGGCACTAAGGAAGGTTCGCTTCGACCGCATTACCCATATCGGCACAAAGTCTCTGCACAGCCATCCGTTAGCAGAGCTTTTTGGTCCCTGGCCAAGTCGGTCGAAGCGAATTTCTGTCGGCCCACATTGCCTCCACTGGATGATGGAACACTAGCTCATACCGCGAGAGAAAAAGCAAGTCTCTTTGCATCTCTCTTCACCCATAATTCTCGTCTTGACACTTGCGGTGCTACTCCACCGACTCTGCCTCTCTGCGACACCACGATGCTTGAGGTTTGTATAAGGAACAAAGAAGTTCTGAGAGCACTGTGTCGTCTTGACGTGAATAAAGCTAGTGGACCAGACGGCATACCAGCAATAGTTCTCAAGACTTGTGCGCCCGAGTTGTCTCCTGTATGTACGCGCTTGTATCGCCTCTCATTTAGGACTGGTATAGTGCCCAAGTACTGGAAGCTGGCCAACGTGCAACCCTTGCCCAAAAAGGGCAGTCGTGCTGATCCTGCCAACCTTCATACCCTGCAAGATTATGGAGTATGTATTGAACTCGCGCCTCATGGCATACCTGAAAGGTAACGATCTCTTCAGTGACCGACACTACGAGTTTCACCGCAGTCGGTCTACTGGGGACCTACTAGTGTATGCACCCACTTGTAGGGCGAGGCCCTCGAGAGGAATGGGGAAGCGATTGCCGTTTCCATAGACGCCTCTAAGACCTTTAGCAGGGTTTGGGACGCTAGCCTTTTGAGTAAACTTCCAGCGTACGGCATTTCCTCTGGTCCGATTAACTGGTAAACGACTTCCTGAGTAAATAGTCTCTCCCAGTTGTCGATGGATGCTCATAAGAGCCCATGACGAGTCGGGGTTCCTCAGTGTTCTGTTCTCTCTGGAACTCTATTCCTGCTGCATACCAACGATCTGCTGGGCTAGTAAGGAGCTAATCCAGTCTGAAAGAGAGGCTATGGTAGAGCGTACGAATGTTTCACTTCAGGCAGTCTCCAACTGGGGCGAAGCCAATCTGGTAGGATTCAACGCCGCCAAAACACAAGCATGTTTGTTCACTGCCAAAATGAGCCCGTTCACCTAGTGCACAATGTGGGGTGCACCGACTGTCTTCAGCTTTTGGGAGACGAAATTTCCTCCGACCTTAACTTTGGGCGGTTCATTGATTTCAAAGCCAAGGTAGCTTTTTTATGGTAGGTAAAATCATCCAATGACAAATCCCGCCAGTGTGCTGACTAAAACCTCCCTGTTCCTTCTTTGCCTTGGTTCCACGTCCCTGGTATGCATCGTCCTTATCATAGACCCTACTGCGCCCCTATGTTTGTTGACAACTCCTTGAGGCGTGCGGGAACAGTGCGCGCCATAAACGACTTGGGCTCGGTCGGGTCTGTTACCGAACGGACGGACAGCGAGCTACCCATTCCCTGCCGTCCGCAAGCCAGCGCCTGCGGTGGCCGGAAATCGGGATCGGAATTACGGCAGCGGCTGCGGCGTGAGCACCGTTACTGATGCGGTCAGCCTCCTCCTTTGCTAGAAATACTGCATCGCAGAAGGAGGCGTCCGCTTGCCACTCCTCCTTGCTCCGGAGCCTGTACCAAGTCCCGGTGCGAGAGATCGCCGCCGCCGATCACCTCCACAAGGACATCGTGATGCTCTTTCCAAGCGGGGCACACCTCTACCGTTTGCTCCACCAAGTTCTCGGGACGGTCCACACAGTAGTGACACCCGAGCGTTACCTCCCCACGAATCTTATACAGGTACTTCCCGTACTTGCAATGTGCGGTTAGTACCTGCGTCATGCGGAAGGTGATGACGCCGTGAGGTCTTCCTAGCCACGCCTCAAAGACGAGACTTATCGCCTCATTAGCAAGGTAGCTGCTTGGAAATTCGAAGTTCTTGCAAAAGTCCGACGGTACTTCACACCGGGACAGCTTCTAATGTTACACAAAGCACAGGTCCGGTCGTGTGTGGAGTACTGCAGCCACATATGGGCTAGTGCTGCAAAATGTCACCTAGGGGCTTTGAACTCGGTGAAAGGCGTGCGAAGAGGCTAATTGGTGATCCAGATTTGGTTAAGTCCAATCTTTAAAGTGCATCGTGTAAAATGTGTTTTTCGGTTCTTTTTTTTTTTAGGATGCACATTTGAGTGTGCGCGGAAACTACATGACTTAATCCCGCCATCTCCGTTCTACCATCGGACAATCCGAAGTACGGCGAATATCCACCCTCACGTTGTCGGAACACCTGGAGAACACGGTGGAGCACACAGTAGAGGTGTGCCCCGCCTGGGCAGAGCATCGCCCTCGTGGGGGTGATCGGCGGCAGCGATCTCTCTCGCCGGATCTTGGTTCAGGCCATGGTTCGGAGTGAGGAGGGATGGCAGGCGGTCGCCTCCTTCTGCGAAGCAGTAATGCTAGCAAAGGAGGAGGCCGACCTCATCAGGCAAAGGCAACGGGGCGCGTTTGCCCCAGCCGCCGCCGGGATTCCAATCCCGATTTCCGGCCACTGTAGGCGCGGGCTTGCGGGCGGCGTGCAATGGGTAGCACGCTGTCCGATCGTCTGGTAACCGACCAGACCGAGCCCAAGTCGTCGACGACGGGTACTGTTCCCGCGCGCCTCAAGGAGCTGTCAGCAAACCGTAGAGGCCCAGCCGCTAGCTGCAGGCAGGCATGGTCGAAGCCTGCTTGGTCATGGGTCAGTTTCTGAAAGGAAGGCCCGGCCCCGGCACGATAGGTAACGAAGGAACGGGGTAGTTTTTTAGTCAGTAAGAGCCTGACACTATTTCCCGCTCCGCCCAAGGGCGGGATTTGTCATTGGATAATTTTACTTACCTTAAAAAAACCCGTACGTTGTTGAAACTTGTATGGTCCGGACTAAGCGTTTTACTTCGTCGTTTATACCGCGTACATCGAGGGACTGGAACAGTTTGCCTGCTGCGGTTTTCCCGTCCAATTATAATTTAGGTGACTTCAAGGGTTCTTAATATACTAGTGCGCCTCCAATAGGTTCTTAATATACTAGTGCGCCTCACCATTAACGATTGCATCCCTGTTTACCATCAGGTGGGATCGCAGTCAAGCACTAGTTTATATATATTAAAAAAGAGGTTCCTGGTTTTACCTATTTATAATGACTGATTAAGAAAATATTTAGGCTCAAATAAAAACTTATGTTTGTTTTTAAACGACTGTTTCTAATTAAAAGTTGTAAATATATTTATGCTAGTGATATTTTTTATACGAAAGGTTAGTCATGATGAAAAAAAATATTACTAGTGTTAACCTATAATTTGTACAACATAAATTAAAAAAAAGAAACATTAAAAGTTAAATCGAATCATGTTTTTTTTTTGTTAAATACAGACCCTAATTATTTTCACCTCTTTTTATTTGAAAATATTTTATTTCTGTGAACTTTAACGTAAAGGAATAGAGTTCAAATTCGCGGTTAAAATTACCGGATTCCGGGACAATTTAACGTTAACTAGTACAACTCTACCGGGCACTGGTACAATCAGCCCTTTTTGATTTATTTTTGGTTTATTGATAATAATTAACATTTACACTAATTTAATAGAAGTATAATATACTAAAAGTATATTAAATTATCTAACTAGTCATATAAAATTTATTTATATAAGTCCACTAGTTTTAACCTAGCACGCATGCAAAGTCAGATAAGTTCAAAACTTCACGGTTATTGGGCCCTTTACCTTACGTAGCTGCGGCGGATAGTCCAACTAATTTGCCGCGTACTATACACGTTTGCTCGTAGGAATTGACAATTCGTATTTATTTCACTTAGTACTTGAATCCACGATTATTTTTTAATTATAAAAAATATAGGTAATTCCAATAGAGATAAATATCCACGCAAAGCTTTCGTCAAATTATGCGTAAGAAATGTAATTTTTTTTTAATTTTTTTTTATTTCATAATTAAATAAAAAATATGTCTTTTTTTAGTAGTTTAACTTTTCAAATGAGTGAAACACCCTATTTTGACTATTATTTTCACGACCGAAACTTCAAAATTGTGCTACTAAAAGCAATGTGAATATTTAAACAGTTTTGTGGAGCTATAAATTTAAATATTAAAGATGTTAGAATGTTTGTTTACACGCGTTCACTGAACAAATAAACAAACGCGGTATTTTTAATATCTTGCGCACACGACTTCTCTCAAACATTGCAGGCTAATTACGGGTTAATTTGTAGCGTTCGTCAGAAATGTTTATTTTAAATATACTGTTTACAGGCAGTTTTGAATTGTCAAAATGTCGGTCAGTCAAAAAACTTCAGTAGGTATCAAAATACTCGTATACGTGTTTTGCGACATCGAGTACCTTTTGTTTCGTTAGTTAATTTAGAAGTTTCATTTCTTTACAACTTCAAGGGACCACAGATTTGAGTATAAGGTTTTAATTTAAACATGATACCTCCATGCGTTCCCGATATAAAGGGTCTTGACAGACAGACAGATAGACATGTAGACGGACAAAAAGTGATCTTATAATGGCTGGCTTTTACCTTGGTATGGCAATGCCGCCAGCCACTCCTCCGCATCGCTGCTGACTGTGCCCAAAAACACTTCCATTCGACAGCGAAGCGGAGGAGTTTTTTGACGCCATACTCTAGTTAGGAGTAGCTTTTAGTGTATATATTAATTTATTAGTGTTTTTGTGTAATGTATTTAAATGTGTCTTTTTTACTTTATGTGAATTAAATGAACTACAAAGATGTGAGATATAAGAGTCTGAAAAGCAAAGCTAGATTGCACGCTCCGAAGCGCAGAAAAACGCGCAGTACGCCCTTTTCCTACTACGCATGTTAATGTATTTTTCAGTTATAAGAACTTTGTATTAAAATGAACAATAAATAATAATAATGTGAGAATAACCGTTTTAAAGAAAGAAAGCAAGAAAGAAAAATAATTATAAAATAAGGCATGAACACAATAATTAGGTAACGCAAAAAATAATAAATTAACAAAAAACAAAAAAAATAGTACATAATATATGTGTGCCTCATGACTGTACCAATATAGGTCCAGTTCAGCATGAATATCAGACAATTAGTGCCTGACGCTGGTTTTCAACTGACCTGTTGTGACGCAACGGACGTAAAACCGTTTTGGAGTGTGAATATACTATGTATACTTAGTACTAAAATAATATAGACCAACAAAATAGGGTTTTAATAATTTACGAAAAATGTTAGCTGAATTAAATAGATGTAACACAGTGTGTTTGTTTTAGAAGTTTGAATAATTCTACATTATTGAAACCGAATTTTTATTGAAATCTAAAATACATTCTAATACGACTTTATTTGAAAAAAAAATCATCTTACTGAAATATTGAAAATTGTCGTACGCTATATTAAACAAAAGTACTTCAGTTTACTTTAGACAAAAATGTAATGTCTTCATCGCTAGTAAGGCAAAGTTATCAACACAATGTGGCATTACTCATTTACCATGGCTACCGGTCCACAATATCTCACAGATCATAGACACTGCAAGCTAAGCCGAGCAGACTCGAGTTTCGCTTTGACGGCTCACACCAATCACTGTAGATGCCATCCGTTTTCCGTCACTTTGTCTACGGTTCTGACCCGGCAAACCGGACTGTTAAGCGTGATTGTATTGACTGATTAACTAGTTGGTAGACAAGTGTTGGTAATAACATAAGATTTGAGATTAGGTAATTTTTGGGGTTCCGTACCTGAAAAGAAAAAAAATGAACCCTTTTAGGATCACTTTGTGGTCCGTCAGTCTGTCTTGCAAGACCCTTTATCTCAGGAACGCGTGGAGGTATCAAGTTGAAATTAAACCCGTATACTCAGGTCTGCAGTCCCTTGATGCTGTGAAAAAAATCAAACTTCTAAGTTAACGGCAAAAAGATATGGCCGTTTATATCGCAAATAAAACGTATATTTGGATACTTTCAAGGGAATCAAAATTCATAGGGTACTTTTCATTGACCTAGAATCCTGAAAATCGGCATGAAGCATGGTCTCATAGCACAAGTAAAGGAAAAAATCCGAAAAGCGTAAAGTAGTTACGTCACAAAAAATCTTTTTATGCGATTAGAAAAATCTTCCGGGACTTGGACAGTTTTTAACAGCCTTCAAAAAAAGTAGGTTTTCATAGCTAAATTTGTACGAAACCCACAGTGCGCGAGGGCGACTCGCACTTGTCCAGTTTTTTTATTATTGATAGGCTCGCGCTTGACCTGATGGTAAACGATGACGTAGTCGACGATGTAGCACGCTTGCTTAGAATCAACTTATTCTCACTTAAAGACCCTCAGGTTGTTGCTATTAGAAAATACAGGCACCGGCAAGAAATTTTACCCCTAGTAGTACGCACAATGAATGTGTTCCAAAAACTTTTTTTGTATGTACTCGTATATTTGACTATTTTTCGATTTTAGCGATTTCACTGTAAGCCCGATAGTGGTCCCATGATGGAACGGGTTTGATAGAATTAAGTGATGGAATGCCGACACACGCTCCCCGAATCTCCGACCTCTCACGATCTTTCTGATCTTGTTCACTGTTATTGAAGAACTTGTTCATAACGTGTCTAACTTTTTTATTAATATACGAACTTATCAACAAATGTTTATATTTTCAACATCATCATCATCATTTCAGCCAAAAAACGTCCACTGCTGGACATAGACCTCCCCTAAGCGTCGCCACAATGGCCGGTCCTGTGCGTCTCGCATCCATCGGACTCCAGCGACCCTGACCAGGTCATCTTTCCACCTTGTGGGAGGCCCTCCATCGCTGCGTCTTCCGGTACGCGGCCGCCAATCCAGAACATTTCAGCCCCTACGGCCATCTGCACTGCATGCAATGTGCCCAGCCCATTCCCACTTAAGTTTGGCACATAGAATAACATTAATAAAATTTACTTAAATAAAGTTATTATGGGATTTAAGAATCTATTTATTAATATTTTCAAACTTTTGTATAAAATTTTCTAGGAAATTGAGGCCACCCCACTTAACGCGATCTTCGTTCTTTTTTCACGAACTAAACTGACCTGTTAGAGGGATGGAGCTATATGTGTTGGGTGTACACGGCTAAATATTGATCATTATAATTCCGTGGAGGGTCGATCCGGTACATAATAAAACACTACCGGTTTGTAAAGATAAAGTTAAAAAATAAAGTACTTTTTTTCTAAAACTTGAATTAATAAACGCATGTACAAAAATAATTTCTTTATGTAAACATCAGCTCATCGAATCCAATGACTTGTGGGTAGTTGTCGGTCGTTGCGTATTAACTACCTACAGGTCATTGGGCTCGCTCAGCTGATGTTTACGTTACGTTTACTACGGAATTAAAAAGATCAAAAATTTTGCCGTGAATATAGCTCCATCCCTCTGTCTTACTCGCACGCTTGACATTTTAACACGTCATAGTAAGGCTCCTGATTTTTTCAGACGTCAGATTGATAGCCAAGATTTATACAATTCGAGAGCGTTTTCACGTTCAGGGGTGTTGATATCTCGTCAACCATTTCAGAACGAGAAAAAAACAACAAAAAGTTCAGTTTCTATTGTCTAAATTCAGTGCTCCGATGCAAAATATCAATAACTACTTATAAGGTTGGTAAGTTTTTATCCCTCACTGGTGTTCAGGATTAAAACTTAGCAACCATCGTTTCTTTCGGAATACAACATGCCACTTGCGACATTGCTTTATCCCCTAGTCACATAATCCACTATTATTATAACGCTCTGGGATAGTGGGAGTTGCCTGGGAGTGCCCTATAATATAAAGGTAAAGAGCGGTTTTGCACTGCGTCCGATCCGAATCCGATCTGAATCCGTGAAAGTATGGTCCGTAGAGCCGTAGAACTATTTCATTACAAATAAAATTGTAGCGGGGGCGAGAATGCGCATTTTTCTGCACTAGTGCGGAAAACTGTTAATTGCGTGCCTAAATGAGGATAAGAGCGGGTTTTTGTTGGATCAGATTCGGATTGAATGTAGTGCGAAACCGCTCTTAGTTCTCACAAAATCGTCCACAGACGTCCCGAGAGATGTATATGTATTAAACGTGTGTTTATAACATTCATAAATGGATAGTTCTAGTTTTCTTGATGGAAGGACGCGCTATTGTTTTCATGTAACGACCTAGATTCAGGTTAGAAAATGAATATATGTGCATCTATGCATGAAGTCACGTTTCAGAATCTAACGTGATGTGTGAAAATTATGGGTTTAGTTTACATTGTGATATTTTTTTTCTACTTTTAATCGGTTTTGTAAGAATCTGTGATAGTAAAAAGGCTCATGAGCGTTAAACTGTAAGATTTATTGTTTTCAAATTACTATTTTACTAGAATTTTAATTACATAGAATTACTTGCGCTTATTGGCCTCACAGCCATTTTCATCTGACACTATTATTTTTTTAAACTCGAATTATTGTTTGTTTCTTTTATTTTTTTCTTCTTCGCCATTGAGGCAGGCTAAGGTCTTAGACCATACCGCCTGGTTTTCAATAGTAAATTATGTCTTTTTTGTGTTGTTTTTGCAATATTTGGCAGCAAATGTATCAAGTCAGCCTTAGAAAACTTCGCTGAGGTAGTCATTACTACAAAAAAAATCTCAGTTCCATTTTAATAATAGTGCGCATATTTCAATAATTCCACATATTTTCCAGTTGTGTGGACGCTTGAGATAAAAACCTACATCAAATTTACATCACAGTTTTCCACTAGGAATTAATTTGTGAATAATTAAAACACCCATTGAACTTCACTCGAAAAATTCCTCCCTCTAAAGATATACTGATGAAAGAGGCTTCTCAGTATTGTATAAAATAATTTTATTTTAGACTCACGTAAATATATAGATGGATAATTGTAAAGTTAACCTAATCTTATATGGTGCTTGTAAACCGAGACGTTCGAAAGCAACACATTTACATATTTACATTGCCAATAAGAACTGACCATTCCCAATGAATAGTATCTATAACTTTGTAATTCAGAACGCAGAATAGACAACCATGAATCAATGTTACCATCACAAAAGATCCGTCAATACAAGTCCATCATAGACAATCTATTTGCATACTAACCGCCTTGCCTTCCTCTATACCATAATTTTGTCTTCATACGTTTTCCACTCATTACATATGCAAAACACTGGCTGAAACTGAAAAACATTTTGCCTGACACAATGTTTGTTGAATAATAAATACGACGGCGACGTTCAAACAAGTAAAGCAAATGAATCACTTCGACAGTTCGATTGTCTTATTTTTTAAACTGGCAATTCTTTTGTTAATAATATTTCAAATATTGAATGCAGTTTCTGCACCACTAACAATGCTCTTGTCAAACAGATTGACATAAGACTGATAGTTTTACAGCGGTTCAGTAATGAGACTATTCAAAAATCATTTTCAATTAGTTCCTTGGTTATACAAGATTGTATAGAATGTCCGTGAACGTCCGAGCTGCTATTTGAAAACAATATAATTTATAACAAAGGTACAAATATCAAATAACGAGCTACCCACGCGTAATTAACTATAACTATTATATTAGAATGTCAAGTTTACTACAAGACATTAAAACATAACGAGAATTAACAAGCTTTATCGTCTGCACACAAATGTGGGAAGATTCGTGGAAACTAGAAACAACTGTATCTTTAACACGTTAGCTGCGGCACCAATTTTTGCATACTTTCCGTTCCTGCGGCACGAGGTATAATCGGCCCGTACCGTGACCAGACGTTAGGGCGACACGCGGTCTATTAGACCCCACCTCCTTTTACAGACTAAAATCCATTTTCTGGCGCGAAATCAAAGATAAATGAGAATTTTGGTCCTTATTGATATAGACAGTGAATTGATGAACCCTAATCCACCGTCGCCCCGGGATCTGATGGCTAGTTTAGGAATTATTAGCAAAACAAAATATGGGATCTTATACACCTCGTAACGCACTGAAATAGGGCAAATTTTCGCTGCGATTAGTGATGGGAAAAATAATATCGACGTTTTTAAACTGTCTTAACTACGCAACGACTTGACCGATTTTGATCAATTATATCTCATTAGATCGTTTTAAGGGCAAAACCTGGCAAAACAACACAAAGCTATCAAAGGATACATTTTTTTTTAAATAATCTAAATTGTGCTTGAAGGCGTCATAAAGAAAAAAAAACCGGCCAAGTGCGAGTCGGACTCGCGCACGAAGCGTTCCATTCTATACCATTAAGAGGCACCTATTACAGACTTATTATTGGAAAATAATGGATTACGGTTTATGCATAAGGTTTATCTTTCTATTTGTATATGAAAATCTTAATGCGGTTCACAGAATAGAAAAAAAAGGCAACCAGAAGTAGAAAAGAAACTGTCCTATTTATTCTGCCTCGGGCTTTAAAAATACAATTATTAGAACTTGAATTAACATTAAAAAATCAGTATCAATATACTTTTTTTTATAAAAATCTCAATATATATATTGTACTTATTTATGAGTGTTTTTCATTGAAACAGGGTAGACAATAAGATTTTTTGCAATGAGTGCACTGAGTCAAAATCTTTTTGGATTTTTTATCAGCTTCACGAGATGGTAAAAATGTGCTCTCCAATCGACGTGATGCACAACACTGGTCGCGGGAAGCTCGCGTTGAGTGCGGTACGAGGTCAGGGGGGATATGGGACGTTTTAGCCTCGTTCCGCACTGCATTAAAATTATATTAATTCAGTGCGGCACGAGGCCTAAGACATCCGGTACCAAGGTAGGTACACCACCGAGTCCGGAACCATTAGTGATCTCAAATATATATTTATCTCTTTCCTACACTGGACCAAACCAAAGCTATGCCATTCGCACGACAGAGAAATTCACTTTTTTGCTTGCCGCACCACAGGGAAGTTGCATCAGGGGTGATTTAGGCCTCGCTTCGCACTTAACGTGTTAAGGCGCACTTACACTTACAAAAAAAAAATCACAATTTGAAGGTTTTGTGTGAAAATATTGAGAGTGTGAGTACAAATATTGTACAAAAATTATGGGTATTCATTATTTTGTTAAGCATTCAAAATTTTTTTGACAGTTTAGGATTTTTTGTGGATCTGTCAATATTTTGTAGCATGATAGCGCAGTGTGAGGGGTTTCGCAAAAATATTACGCAATATTTCAACAGCTTATCTGGAGCTGTCATTATGACTGTGAACATGATTAAATCAGCCAGGACTCAACCGATTTGTGACCCAGACTCTTTCTTCTTATTATTTTAAAACTCCTTCAACACTGCACATATTACTTCTACGTAAATTTTAAGCTCCAGGTTTGCTAGTTCAAGGTAACATATAAGCGGCTATCGACACTAAAATTTCGTGCTATATTTTTGTGTGGTGTCCTCGGTCTACGGCAATTCATCACTCGTATTTTGTACTATATGTAGATTGTTTTAATCTCAATATTCTTGCACAAATTGAGCGAAATTTTTCCTGTGTGAAGGCCTCTTTACACACGTAGAGAGTATTTTAGCACCGCTCCTAAGACGTATGAACATCAATGTATGTGGCAATAACACATCTTTAACGCATCCAGCTGTCTCATAAATTCTAGAAAGGAGCCACTTCGGAACGAAATACGAACGCTTAACCAAATATTCGTTTTTGGGGTTTGGGCGGCCGCCAAATATCAACAGGTGTAACTTAGGGTGGGTTTCCTTGCCCGCCCACCCTCCTATCCCCCTACGGTCTTGGGATCACGGCTGTAAGGCTTTATTTGGGGTCAGCTATCAACAATTATGTTTACATGTCTACATGATTAAGTATTTTTCCGGTCTTTGCTTGGGCTTTTTCACGCTTTTTAGGGTTAACTTATTGATGGCTTATGAGTGTATTTTTGGACGTACCGTACTATGAACGAAACGTGTTAAATTTCGTAAGCGTGAAACATATCGTACATGAACTTTTTTACAAATAAACAGTCCTTTACAAAAGTACAATAGGCTTCTATATGAAAAACTTCAATGCACAAGTTTAATATTTTTCTTTAATTTTCTCGGTATTCCTGGTCTTGTTTCTTCGTTATTGCAAATCATAAAAAAAAACTTTTTTACGATTCGGGAAAATCTTCGAGAATCGATTCATACGTAAACTGTTTTCATACTAAGTTTGTACGGAACCTTCAGTATGCGAGTCCGACTCGCTCTTGCCCAGTTTTTTTGTATTAATATTGGTTATATTTCTATATAAAAATTTTGTGTTTTTTTTTATACTTTTTTGTTGAAGTATCCCTCAGCTAAATCTTGAGATTTCTTACAAGTTCTGTAGTAAGGACAAAATATAGGTAAACTAAACAGTACTTAATAAATTAAAAAAACTAAAATGACGCAGCGCTGGTATTCTGTTATGGCCTGAAAACCTATGAAAGGAAAGTTCCCTCAATTGCTCTATGGATCATCATCAGATATTAAGTATCCTACAACTCTTTCAAACAACTACTGCAGGCACGGGCTTGCGGATGAAGAGCTTTGGGTAGCTTGCCGTCCGGCCGTCTGGTAATCATCCGGACCGAGCCCAAGAAACCCACGACGGCGCATAGTGTTCCAAGTCCGCCACAAAGAGATGCCAGCACACCGTAGGGGCCCAGCAGGACTGTTGCCCGTTGGGCCCACGGGAAATTTCTGGAAAAATCCTTACTGTTTTAGAAAGCTAGGGCAACTGCTGGACACACGTGAGGTTTTTAATCAGTAAAAGGTTGACACACCCTTTTGATCTACTCAAATGCAGAAGAAGCCATTGGATGATTTCAACATCATCAAACCAGGTGTCTTCGTGTAATTTGGGAACATTATTTCGATCAAGTAGAAATTAGTATGTAAAAATATGATCCTGAGGTATTTTCGTACTTCCTAGTTTTTTGAAGTCGGTTAAAAAAATAATGTGGATCAACGAGATAAGGAAAATTACCGCTCTAGAAGTGTTTTACCTGTTTGTTGACAGCAAAACAATGAAATTGTTTTATAAAAAAACCTCTTTGTTAAACAATATTCTTTGTTACATTATATAAATATTCATTTAGCCACAACTTGACCGCAAAGTGTCATAATTGTTTTTAAAAACAGAACGCCTAGTGCGAGTTTGTTTTACGTTAACACGTTTATAACGTTCGACGCTTTGATTGGCCCACGCAAAGCTCTTAACCAATCAGAAAGCTAACGTTTCGATCGCATTAACGTAAAAGAACTAGCACTGAGCGCACAGCTGGCAACAGTCGAAGTACTTAATCTATATACTAGGTAAATTTCTAGCAGTATTTTATATAGTCTCTTCCTCTAATCAAGGAAAAAGTTATGAAAATTAAATGAATACTCGTATTATTTTATTAAAATTAATAACAGTGAATAAATATGATGAAAATTGTATCGTTTGGTAAGGCATTATTGTTTTCTTTAATGTAACTTTATTTTTATTAATCATTTATTATCATCTTCTTGTCCTTGTCCCGTGTTACTTAGGGTGCAACACGTTTTTTTTATTTTATTCTATACTGTCTCCCGACACAGTATCACTAACTCTCTTTTGTTTCTTATCATTCCTCGCACAATCCATCCATCTTTTCTTTGCTCTCCCTCTCTCTCTCCATTTATTCACATGTGTACCCATAACTCTTGTAACTATAAGAGTTCTTTAATATTAGTTTATCCCATAAAAAGGTACAAAAATATTTTATACCTTAGGTACTATCCAAAACTGAACTGCAAATTGCAAAAAACGTAAACAAAATGAATCCTCCCCTCCTCGAGTTCTTTGTTACTAAGGGTCACGAAATTCCCACGGGATTATCTTCTTACGGTAGAAAAAAATTAATACCTTAAATAAATAATGTCCTTCTGTTACAACACTACACGGATACCTCTTAAGCCCAGTTCCCTGTCCCCAGTGCTCTAGACAATTCATTGTTTCTGCCGCCATGATACCTACATTCAATTAACAAACACAATACATTTAATTTGTTCTAAACAATCATAACTCATTTCTTTGTTTTTTCCGATCTCGCTGGAAGAATTGTGTGACGTCAGAGAAAAGGGTACCGACAGATGTAGCTGAAAGGGTTTCTCTCTACTTAATAGAAAGTAGGTATTTTAACAAGAGGTTAGGTTACAGAAAAAAAACCTTCTAGAGCTAAGAGGTCCATTTGAATCTATCTAATCAGAGAACTCAATGCATTGATTGTACTTGCTGATCAAATTAGATAGTAATGTCTGTTGATCTTCGGATAAAAGAGAAAAGAATTTATTTTGGAACAAGAATAAAAAAATAATTAAGGTAAATGAATTAGGTATGTTTCTTTGTTTTCCGTTTCCTAAAGAGGAGGTCTGAGTCCCAGCAGTGGGATCATTATAAGGCTGATTACGTACGTTATTTTGGGCCATGTGGTTCGACATTAATTTTCAAAGAACCAGCAAGCACGATTGGTCTGGTTCTTTGAAAATTGCCTTGCAAAATTATTAACAACAACTTACAGATCTCTAGAACAGAAAGCAACACTTTTACTACCGCATAAAATTAAACGACATATTTAAAAAAGCAACTTCGTCGAGTAATTCGAAACAGTGCCATTTTTCATTTCTCACAATTTATCAACGGAATCCATTAGTTAATTAGAACGGCCATCTTTGCTTGGTATGAATATTATAAAATAATCTTTTAGTTCTTGCCTCTGTATTGATATAGTCCTGTAAAACTTAGTATATATATAAATTAAAAATAATAATATGTAGAAACGGGTAGAAAAAGAACTTATTGGGCATCAAAAAATTCATCCACATCGATATCCTGTAAGAACTGAAATGTTCTTTAGGAGTACTGTCGTAATGTTTGTTTTCCCAGCTCTTCACGGTCATTCCCTGGTGTATTTATGAATATATAGACAAGGCAACATCTTGTTAGTTTTTAGACGACAATGGTTAATATAAAATGTTATGATAGAATAATTCTTTACTTCATACGTTTTGTAATGGATGTAGCACATTTACCTAAATTATTATTTAATTTTCTTTTTTTTTTACTGGTATAAAATAGTGCTTGACTGCGATTCCACCTGATGGTAAGCAGTTATGCAATCACTGCACTAGTTTATTAAAAGCCTATTCAATTTTGCCTTGAAGACACCTAAATCATAATCGAACGGGAAAACCTCAACAAACAAATTGTTCAAATCCTATTGATAAATGCTTGAAGCAAATTAATGATACTAGTAAAAAAGGTGGTAGAAAATTATTTGCATTTATAACTGTGCTAAAACGTCTCAACGTCCAAAGTATGCAGGTTGTAGAATATTCAGGCGCAGGGTGGATGTGATTTCTGAAGAAATGAAACTCGGCTTGAAGATTGAATTCTTGCTTTTATTTTTCTTGTTTTCACTGCTGGCGACGAACGATGACAAGCGACGGCTGGCTGCAACTGACCGCTTGGCCGTGAGGCGGCTATATTTATACCCCACGCGCGGGGGTGTAAGTAGTGGCGGTGTCGACCCACACAACGACCAACCGCGCACGACGGGTCAGTTTACTACTTTGTTCGGTGGGTGGGGGAAATGTCGGCCAACCATCAGTCTTTCACCCATGTTATTATTACAATTATCTGTTCGTTCTTATTCTGCTTTTCACAATTACGTATTTACTTTATTTATTACGTATTTACTTTATTTACAATCAAAGCTAGTTTTATCAGCTACGAAATACATCTGACGGTTATAGGGCGCTGTGCTCCTTAACAACCCCACCCCCCGTAAGAGGGTTCAGCCGATTACAGAGCCATCGGTGGGGAGCACAACGACCTTTACAACTGGGCGTCGCAACGTTCCACTGCTGGTCTTAACATCTACGACGCGTACAATGTTATCGGGGCCCGGGTACACTCGCGTCACGACACCCTTTGTCCATAGGGTGCGTGATTTGTTTTCGTCTACGATCGCAACCACATCACTGACTTTCACTTTGGGTCCGTCACCACACCACTTTCTTCGCTGTTGCAGCGTGGGCAGGTATTCGCGCAGCCATCGCTTCCAGAAGAGGTCGGCCAGCGCGTTCACTCGCCGCCACATGCGGCGCGAGTCGAGGTCGACTGCGTGTCGACGTGTGCACGGCGCATCTCCCGCGGCAGTGCCCAGCAGGAGATGATTCGGAGTGAGCACCACCGGGTGCTCGGCGTCGCTGCTGACGTAGGCGAGCGGTCGGCTGTTCACGACCAGCTCAGCCTCCGCTAGGAGAGTGTAGAGGACCTCCTCGCGAGGGGCCCGCTCTTTCAGTGTCGCCCGCAGTGCGTTCTTTACCGAACGCACTAGGCGCTCCCAGCAGCCGCCCATGTGTGGGGCCGCGGGAGGATTGAAGTGCCAGGCTATGCCCCGGCCTGTCGCCTCGCTTTCGAGACGGTTGTGATCTAAGTCTCGTAGCGCCTCTCGTAGCTCGGAGTGCGCCCCGACGAAGTTGGTCCCGCGGTCGGAATATATGTCCGCGGGACAGCCGCGGCGAGCGATTAGGCGCCTCAGCGCCAGTATCGCCGAGTCAGCGCTCAGCGACGCGGCCAGCTCTAGGTGTACGGCGCGAGTGGTGAGGCACGTGAACAACACGCCCCACCTTTTCTCCCGGCGCCTTCCAATGGCCACCTCCATGGGGCCAAAGTAGTCCACCCCACAGTGGACGAAGGCCCGACGGGTCACTTCCAGTCGGGCGGGTGGTAGGTCCCCCATTTTGGGTGCCGCAGGCTTGGCCCTGGCGACACGACACGGTTGGCATGCTGCGGCCACCGCTTTCACGGAGGACCGCAAATTCGTTACCCAATACCTCTCTCGTATGTTGTTTACTACGGCCTCCTGATTCGCGTGCAGGGAGGCCACGTGATATCTGTGAATTAACAGACGCGTGAGGGCGTGTTTCCCATCTAGGATAATGGGATGACGCGCCCCAAAGACAAGTTCACTGCAGGCGCCCAGCCTGCCGCGTACTCTTATCAGCCCATCCTCGTACAGCATGGGGTCAAGTGATCTAATTTTGCTGCCGCTTGGTAGTGGCCGGCCTTCTCGGAGGGCGTTGACCTCCTCCCTGTAGCTTTCCTTCTGCATCAGCTTCAGTAGGCGCAGCTCCGCTTCTCGTAGGTCTTCTGCTGTGACGGCAGCTGTAACACGTCGCTTGCGACAGCGCTCGATAAATACAACCATTAGTGCTACGACACGCACAGCGCGTGTCCACGTTGGCAGTCGCTCGTACGTCAGTATGGGCTCGGTCCGCGTGGTCAGTACGTTTATTCGTTGCACACGCTCCAGATCCTCCTCCGTCACTGCGTCACGTCCAGAGTCCACCGGCCATTGCTCCTGTGGACAACGAAGGAAAGACGGACCGGACAACCACTCACCACCATTGCTAGGCCAGTCCCAACGGGTGCCTTTGTCGGCCGGGTTCAACGCCGAGGGAACCCAGCGCCAGTCCGACTTCTTTGACCGAGTGTCGATTTCAGCTAACCTATGTGACACGAAACGCTGGAAATCTGTGGCGTCGGAACTTATCCATTTTAGAACGGTTTGACTGTCTGTCCAAAAATACCGATACCTAATATCTACACCTAACTCTTTTTCTACTGTGCACGCTATCCTACAGGCTAGTACCGCCGCTTGCAATTCCAGGCGTGGGATAGACACAACCTTTAGTGGGGCCACCCTAGCTTTACCCAACACGAAGCTCGCCCGCCTATTGCCGAGTTCGTCAGTTCCCGCTATATAAGCGACTGCGGCGTAGGCAGACTCACTCGCATCACCGAAAACGTGTAGCTCTAGGTTATCTAGGGTCAAGCCATACCATCTCGGGATAGTCACCCCATCTAGGTACCGTAGGCTGTGTAGCCATTCAAACCACAGCCTGGCCTCCGCTTCCTCTAGCCTTTCGTCCCACTGAATTCCCGTGCGCCATATCCTTTGCATCAACATGCGCGACGGGATAATGCACGGGCATAGGAATCCCAGTGGGTCGAACACTGACATGATGAATCGTAAGAATTCTCGTTTCGTGGGTACGATTTCCCCGTCTACGATGGCCCTGGGTATCTTTTTGAATGACATGTCGAAGGCAAAGAGATCGGTGCCCGGCGACCATATCATCCCCAGAGTCCTTTCAGTCGCGTTGTCCCCGTTTTCTAGGGAGACGCGATCTGGCATGTCTAGTTTTAATTTATTCATTAACTCTTGGGAGTTCGTGACCCACCCCCGTATGTGAAACCCGCCCTCGGCGTGGACATGGGTCACGTCATTGATTATTTTACAGGCTCGCTCAACAGACCACGTGCTGTCTAGATAATCGTCCATGTAATGTTTATGTTGAACGGCCGCTACAGCTTCGGGAAATGTGTCTATGTAACGAGATGCGTTTTTATTCAAAATGTAAATAGCTGAGGTAGGTGACGACACGGCGCCAAAGATCATCGAACTCATGACGTATGTGTGTGGTTCCTTGTCAGTGGCCGATTGCCATAAAAATAACTGTGCTCCACGATCTTGTTCCCTAACCTTCACTCGTAGAAACATATCAGCTATGTCTCCCGTGAAACCTATTGGACCTAATCTAAATTTAAATAGCACTCCTAGCAATGAATTAAGTAGGTCAGGGCCCGCCAACAAGTGGTCGTTCAACGACGTTCCCTGAAACGTGGCGGCGGCGTCAAAGACTAGGCGTAATTTCCCCGGTTTGTTTGGGTTTTTCACCCCGAAATGGGGTAAATACCACACCGGATCCTGGACGCCACCTTCCAGCCTATTGGCGTACCCTTCGTCTATCAACCTATTTACCTGTGCATTATAGGCCACTGCGTACTCGGGATCACGCTTTAGCTTGCGCTCTATTCCCGCCAATCGGTGGCGAGCGTAGGTATAATTATCCGGGAGTTGCGGGTCATACCGTTTCCACAACAACCCTACCTCCCATTGGCCATTTCCTTTTTGATGGCTGGTCCTATCTAGGATGTCTATCGCTCTGTCGTTTTCCTTATTAGACCTAGGAATTTCCGATATACCTATCGATTCTAATTCAAATTGACTTTTTACTAAATTGTGTAAATCTACAAATGGTTCCGCGACACAATTCACAGACTCTTCAGTCGGCCTATGTCCTTTGCCTACGGGACCGTGAACGACCCAACCTAGCTCGGTCAAAGAAGCAACGGGCTTACCGGACTTTCCTCGGCGTGTCTCTCGGCCGACCAGCAGCTCCCAATTGTCTTGTCCCAGCAACAGCAGCGGCTTGGCCCCGACCATTTCCTCGCAGCCCAAGTCGCGCAGGTGGGCGTGCTCCGTAAGCAACGCAGCCGGCACTGTTTGTGCGGGTAAATCCAACCTTTTAAATGTACGACACTTTATTACGTGAACTCGACCGTTCGGCCCACGCACTGACACTGACACTCTTCGAGAGGTATTGTCCGACATCTCTTGTCCGCGCGCACTTTTCAGCACCAAAGGCTCCTCCTGTCCCCTGACGTTCTCTGCCAACGAATCGTCCACCAGCGATACAGTCGCCCCGTCATCCAATAAGGCGTAGCAATCATGCGTATTATTTCCTATCGACACACACACGGGTAATATTTTCAGTAACGACTTGCCGTGGTACTCACTTACATTGGTGACGCTCTCTGTGGTCTTCCTCTCTGCGTGTAACAGGGTATGGTGCCCATAACCACACGACGGGCACTTGTTAGCTCGACACCTGTTCTTGGGATGCTGTTTTACGATACATTTGAAACACAAGTGCTTGTCTTTCACGTGCTGCCACCTGTCGTCCACGCTTAAGTTCGCAAACTTTTCACACTTGGTGAGGTCGTGCTCTCCTCCGCAGAGGGTGCACTGGAACTGTCTTGGCTGCTGCGGTTGACTATCACTATGCACGTGTACTCGTTGTGTATTTCTCGGGAGTTGTCTCAGGTTCGGCGCGCTTCTCTGTTGTTTAGCAACCGGTGCTGCGGTGGCGCCTACTTCCATCTGTACGTAGAACGAAGTGGCTCGGGCTAGATGGCTCAGAAACTCCGACAAGATTTCTAAACTCGGCGACACTCTCACGTCGACTTCCTGGGTCGAGGCTATGCCCATCGCAAAGTCCCCGTACTGCGCTCTTTGTACAGGTGTCAACTTGGATAGTAGCTCACTTACCAGTTGTGGGTTGTTCAGGTAGCCTGTCGCGTGCACGTTCTTCAGCAATGAGACACAGTTGCGCACTGTCGAGGAGAACTTTCGTAACTCACGACCACTGTCTGACACTTTGGGCAACGCACGCACTTTCCTTAATGCACATTCTAATATCAGGTTTGGGTGCCCGAATTCTTCATCCAACGCTTTCATGATCTCCGCAGGGTTCGTCGACGTCCTTAACAGGTCTTCCACCGCCGACTTGGCTTCTCCCTGCAGTGATGTCTTCAGGCGCGCTAAGTTCTCGTGGGGCTTGAAGTTGTACATGGCTGTGGTGTCCCAGTACATATTTTTGTACGAAATCCAATCCGCCGGGTCCCCGTTGAAGAACGGTAACTCGTAAGCTTGTCTCGGTACAGGTCGCGGACGCGCCAAGCTCGATATGACTTCTGCCAGCTGGTCTATCTTCTTGTCACGCGATCGGTTTCTGTCGGCGTCTTCAGTGAAAGTGTGTCCCCATTCAGGCGTTTCATGATTCGCTCGCGGTGCGCCGCCGCTCGGTGCGGGCGCGTCGGTGATTTGATCGCGGAAATGTACGGTCGCGGGCGCACACTGATGTCGGAGCGCAGACACCTGGGGCGTCACGGTCACTTCGCGGGGCGTCGCGGGCGTGTACATGGGTACGCCGCGCGAGGCTACGGGCGCGGGCGCGGGTAATTCGCGCGAGGTCGCGGGCGCGGACACCGGTACGTTGCGCATGATTTCGGGTGCAGTCACGTTCGCGGTCGCGGGTGCCAGGCTCGACGGCGCCTGCGAAGTTGACGGCATCTGCTCACTGGGTGCGGCTTGGCACATCCACTCCTCGACTCGGCGAGTCGTTCCATCGTCGTCAGAGGCTTCGTCCTCGTCAGCTGCCGCGTCGATCTCCGCAAGGTCCGCTTCAAGTCTCTTCCTGACGAGGTTCTCTTTTAAACGCACCAGCTCCTTCTCAGCCTCGTATTCGACCCTCCTCCGAAGATAGTCGGCGCTTCGTTGCCCGCTTCTTGAGGAGACGTGGCTGGCTCTTGAACCTCCCCTCGCGCTCCGTCGCACTTCTGATTCCCTGGGCGTGGCGGCGTCACTGTAGTCGAACACTCGACCTGGTCCCACCAGAGGAATCACGGGCGCAGGGGCAGGAACCGATGATGGTGCTAGTGATGGTGACCCTGGCGCCATTTCTGACGGCATACCAGAGTCACTTTCCATGGCTCGTCGCTTGTTGATCGTTTCTTCTAATTTTCTTAGCTTGCTACGCGTCGTTACGGTGCTACGTTCACTCATCTTCCCGTGGTGATTCTGCCGAACTTCGGGTTTTTCAAGTCTTCAGGACGATCCGGCTTCGAAGGACCAAGTTTGTAGAATATTCAGGCGCAGGGTGGATGTGATTTCTGAAGAAATGAAACTCGGCTTGAAGATTGAATTCTTGCTTTTATTTTTCTTGTTTTCACTGCTGGCGACGAACGATGACAAGCGACGGCTGGCTGCAACTGACCGCTTGGCCGTGAGGCGGCTATATTTATACCCCACGCGCGGGGGTGTAAGTAGTGGCGGTGTCGACCCACACAACGACCAACCGCGCACGACGGGTCAGTTTACTACTTTGTTCGGTGGGTGGGGGAAATGTCGGCCAACCATCAGTCTTTCACCCATGTTATTATTACAATTATCTGTTCGTTCTTATTCTGCTTTTCACAATTACGTATTTACTTTATTTATTACGTATTTACTTTATTTACAATCAAAGCTAGTTTTATCAGCTACGAAATACATCTGACGGTTATAGGGCGCTGTGCTCCTTAACACAGGTATATAAATATTAAAAAAAATAAAAATAGTTTAAGCTATCACAAGCGACCCGCCCCAGCTTCGCACGAGTGCAATGGTGACATTAAATATATTAAGCATATAAACCTTTCTCTTGAATCACTTTATAAATTAAAAAAAAGTTGCGTGGTTTTCTCTCATCTAAGCGCTCAAAGTCGCTTTGTTTTATACTACGTATAATAGTACATATGTAGTGAAGGTTTGAATCTCTCAGTAACAGAGATATTTTAATGAAAATGGTCGGGATCTATTACTAATTAACAGTACCTAGTAGAGGCTTCTCACATAACCAAGGCCTACTTAACCAGGTTTCTCTGTATATTAAATAACCTTGCTGAGGTCAGACCTATTTTTCTCACTCCACATTCTAGCTAGTAGGAGTTTGAAAATGTTTCTCCCCATTTAAGTATGAGCATAAAACCTGGAGTTGTACCGAGTACTTAGTGCTTATTTGAGTGCTATAATTAGTTTCAAATGAGGTTTACCTCCAGTAGTGTTTGAGTTTAAGCCAAAAGCTATTTGCCCGAGGGTGGCCAGTTTCTGACTAGATCTTGTGCGGTCTAGTCAGAAACTGGCCACACTCGGGCTCACAATTCTATATTTTAGTTTCTTTTATTTTTAGAGTTTATTTAAGGTCATTGACAATCATCCAATGACTTCATTAGGGCGTGTCAGACTGTCTAATGAAGTCATTGAAGTAAAACCACTCCTGTGTCCTTTAGTTGCCATTTGCGTTCTACGACCACGAGTTTCCTTTTCACAAAATCTCCGCTGTGGCCTCTACGGATTGCTGACATCTCTATCAAGAGCTACGTGAACCTCAAAGAGATGTCAGAAAAATCGTTGGCGCCCAGCAGGTCCAAAGCCTACTGGGGTTATGGTACTAACCATGACCCGAAAAGGGAACCTCAGGGTTTTGGAACGCAAGGCAAAGAAAGAACTGGTATTAGTCAGTAAACCGTCCTCAACCAGGGCAAGATATTAAATGATTTCCCCCCTTTAAAAGTCCAATGTTAAGGTTCCACTTCCAACAGTATCTAACTGTTAGATTTTCTTTTATTTTTTATTATTGATAGGTTTGCGTTTGACCACTATCTCACCTGATGGTAAGCGATGATGTGGCCGACGATGGAACACGCTTACCTAGAAGTAAATTATTCACTTTTGTTTTCAAAACCCCTTGGATTTAGCTATCAGAAAACTCAGACTCCGGCAGGGAATTCCACTCCTTAGCTGTACGCATAATGAATGTGCTCCCCAAACGCTTTGTACGTATGGGTGGGATATCCATTAAAAAAAAAACCATGTACCGATGGCGCATCGCCGTACGTCTTGTGGTCCGATGATAGAACGGACTTGTGAATGATAAATCTACACAATAGTGAAAAACTGTAAAAAAAATATTTTTATTTATGCTTGTGGTGAAGACAATGTGCGAATACCGACGCTTTGTTATGACCTTGAAACTTTGTTGATCCCGAAACATAACATGAATATAGATCCCCTTGCAATTAATATTATCCTAAATCTAATTTACCTCTCTTAAGGCCAGTGTTTAATCAAGCTTACAGGATTATGAAGCGAGACGAAACATTGCTGTTTTTGATTTATCTCTGTACTAGCATCCCGGCTGAGCTTCACGCTTACGTCGCTTCACGTTACAAATCATTGAAATTCACGGCTTTTGTCTACTACCAGCTGCCATCTGCGGCTCCACCCCAGTAAAATGAATAGTTACAACCGCATTTTTTCGCGCCCTTGGGCGGGGCGGGCGATAGTGTCAGACTTTTACTGACTAAAAACCCACTCTTGTTCCTTCTTCGCCTGTCATACCGGGACCGAACCTTCCTTTCAGAAACCGGTCCATGGCTCCAGTAGGCTTCGACCCTGTTGGGCTCCTACGCTTTGCTGGCAACTCCTTGAGACGCGCGTGGAAGTATACGCGCCGTCGACGTCTTAGGCTCAGTCCGGACGGTTGCCGGACGGTCGGACGGCGAGCTACCCATTGCTCGCTGTCTGCAAGCCCACGTACTTACAACCTTTATGAGGTGAAGTCCATACAAAAATCCTCTGGGGCCAAAGGTTATGCGAGAGTGTCACCACGGGCCCCGGGACAAAGGCAAGGAATGGAAAGGTAGGTTTTTAGTCAGTAAAAGTCTGACACTATTTCCCGCCCCACCCAAGGGCGGGATTTGTCATTGGATGATTTTACCTACCAAAAAAAAAAAAAAAACAAAAATCCTCTATTTTTGTTTTTTTTTTTAAACCGTTGCACCCCTATATTACTAGTTTTTTACATCGAAAACCGCATGGAAATCAAGCCCAACTGTTCATTAAGTCAAATTACATTAGTGCTCTTTTTTGCGCTAAAGGTTCTACAATAATTTTCTAAAAAATAAAATATACCTAGATATAATTTTATTTATTTATTTATGCATAAATCATTTGTTTTATTCAAATTAGAGAAAGAAATTTAAATATTAACTAAACAATTATACTAAATCTAAATATGTACATCTATATAAAATCTCAAAATATACTCAAGCGTCGAAGTACTCCTAAACATCACTGTCATCCGGAAATGTGCCCAGAAGACTGGCAGCATTGCCCCGTTGAATGGCAAAACTAATCCTTCGGGCAAAGAACGAGCCAGCCTTCTGTCACTATTATAAAAGTGTATAATATTGCATATTTTATTTAAAACATACCTTTACTCTCCCAAGGCAATGTGCTAGAAACACACCCGGAGGATCTCATTGCCGTGTTATAATAATATAAATATACTGGGTTCTGTAGTCAGCCATTTTGAAACTGCATTCGTTTAAAACCCCAATGGAACTCTAACTACCAGCAGTTTAGTTTCATTGCAATTCCAAGCACAGTAAACTGGACGCAGTTTTATTTAAAAAAAAAAAATGAAATAAGAATAAATAGGTGCAAGGAAGTCTATATGAGTACGAGTACGTTTATTAACTCTGGTTTATTTTGTATTAACAAAAGATTGAAGTGAGTTTAGAGTAATTTAACTACTCGTTCCGTTCAACAAAGCGACGCTAGATATAGTCGTAGCTTAGCTCAGGTAGGCTTCGGTTCCGGGATTATGTGTGAAGAAACCACTCAGAGCGTAGAAATACCGATATAATAATTAGGTACTTAATTTCACTACAAAAATCACAAAGAGACTGAAAAAACAACATAATACATTCTTCCTATCATTTTTCAAACCTATTCTAGAATTGCAGAATCGTTCAAAACATATTTATCAAGCCAGTCCGTTAACTAACTCATGCGATCTCTTTCGATATCGCAATATCATCAACTTTCTACCGTTGTCTCTTTTTACTTTGGTTTGGCCTTTCATCAACAGTTACAACACGTAGTTTATTTTATTCAGCCCTTACCCGTCAACTTATTACTAACTCCCTTTTCTTTCATCTACTCTTCACATAATCCATCCATCTTTTCTTTGGCTTCCCTTTCCCAATTTCATCCCTCCACTCTTATAGTAACATGCGTGTCACTGTCATCCCTCTACTTCACATGACAATACTAAGATCTAAGCGCAAAGCGAAGCTAAATAAAATTAGTGCAAATAACATCTCAAAATTTTAAACATCGAAACGAAAATACTATAAAATTTATAGAAAAGTAAATAACAAAACGCAAACGAAAGTACTAAACCAGACCTTTGTCGTAGAAACACGAAACCGCATAAGATAACCATTCGCAGTAACAATAGAATATATGCTACAATATTGCACCTCAGTTTGTTCCACCCAGCTCACTCTTAACCACAGAATAGATAAACGCAGAAGGTATACTATATGCAACGCGCAACTCTGGGGCCACGGGAAATATCTAAAAGCGATATCGTGTTCCTGAAACGTAAGGGACAACTGAAGGACACTAGTTGATTTTAGTCAGTATAAGTCTAATACGCTCTCTTGCTCCATTTAAGAGCGGAAAAAATCATCCAATGATTTCCCAACTTAAGAAAAAAAAAACAACGAGCAACAAAAAAAGGTTCACACAGACAGACGGGTACATGCGTCGATCTGATATCAGTCGCAATTGAACTTGCTCACACTGTGCATGAAGCGTGTCTATGTGTGTTCCCATAATTTGGGTAGCTGTTTTTTTTTTTAATCGAAAAGTTAGAAATTAAATATTCAGAATCGCAAATAGAAATCTAGTAGAAGGAGAAACTTTCATAACAAATTAGGATGAACAAATTGAAATGTGACTCTACGCCTTTAGGTTACGCGCGTTCGAAAGAGATAGTAGCGACATGTTTCCTCCACGCCCTTACTCTTGCTTATACCAATATTTCAATATTAATTGCATCTAATAGCCGATTTTGACGAGGTTAATTTTTTTTTTTTTTTACTATGTATAATTATTATTTATTATTTTATTATTAGGTGAAAGTTTGTGTGTGATACGTTTGTTACTTATTCACGGTTAAACGACTGTCAAATTCCATACAAATCAATTATTTGGATGGAATTTGACTACGTCCTGAAATAGCACATAGGATACTTTTTTTATCCTTGGAATATGTTCCTTTGAAACAATTTTCAACTTCGCTTCTGCCAGTGAAGTTAGTATAAAATATTGTATCTACAAAAATAAGTAACTATATGCAGTTGGCCTTCTGTACCTACTTACATATTCTGTGCCCAAGGCTCCTCAGAAATCTAATCCTAGATAGCGAAGCATGAAATTTGATCTTCAATACTCTTTTATGTCTCACCTATGATTTTCTTTGGTTGAGAAAATCTCGATTCTTTTACTTTTGCTGGCGTGAGACTTTGTAAGGTCGAGTCTTTTATTCAGTTTTGGCTGACTTGGTGTTTGATACCTGGTTTTTTATGGTTTTATTTGATAGAATGGAATAGAATAAATAAATTACTTATTACTTTAGTAAATATTTTTGAGATGAAATAATATTGATATTAATCTCAGCAAAATTGTAATAAAATTTTTGGTAATTCTCTGAAGTACGTAAATGTTGTTTGTATGTTATGTTGTTGGTTTTGTTATTGTCTATATGTTACCGGCAATCTTTACCTATAATTCGGTATTCTATACAATACCTAGGCAATGTATAGAATATCTAAAACGTCTAGGTTATGTATGTAATATTATTTACTTTATACTTTGACTAGGTATTCTATACAATACCTAATACGCAGCCAGTAATGTGTGTATAACACGAGAGTAGGAACGAGATGACGAAAGTTTAGGGCACCCCGACACGGACAGTTTAGGTTGGAAGAAAAAGGCGGGAGCGGAGTGAAGCGGAAAACTTGAGTAGGTACTTGTAAGCAAATTAATTTTTTTTACTTTTAGCCAAAAGAATTTTTAGTTTCACATTATTTTTATTATGCATAAGTACTCTAGCGTTATTTTTGTCCGAAAAGTTTAAGTAAGGTTTCTATTTCAGGGTGGTTATAAAAAAAAAAACTATAACCTAACTTGTCCGTGTTAGGGTGATAGACTTATTCAATCTATTTATTTTACACATTTCCGGTGGACCAGGACATACTCTATATTGTATATAATACCTAGGTAAAGTATGTAATGGACAATAATATTTATAATATTTCATACATTGCCTGAACGCCCCTGGTATTCTATATATTGCCTAGGTATTGTATAGAATACCAGAATTATACAGATTGCCGGTAACACATTATATATTGCATAATTGCATTGTGTCTACGGTTCATTAGTATGTATTTTTTTAAATCTATTTTTCTTTGCATCACCCAAAAGATGATTGGTAGAAAATACGTAAGATTCTAAGTACGCCTCTGAACCTTTATGTACATAAAGTATCTAATAAATGTTCCATAACCGACGCAAAAGGATGCAAAAATATCAGTGAAATTTATGGAAAATGTAATGTAAATGTTCTTTTCTTTGTTTTCAGGTAAGTGTTGTTTCTAATCAAGAATTCACCCGCGCCGTACAAGTACGAACGTAGAAAAGGTAATTTAACTTTACTTTTCTCAAGATAGAGAAGGTGAATTACTACGAAAAGATAAAACAAACATTACTCTAGAAATAAGCTAAGATTACAGAAACATTTATCTATACAAACACGAAAAAATAATTTATTTCGTTATTTCATTACATTTTCCAAGAAATTCTCAGTCTGTGTATGTGGGATACGCAATGAGAATTTAATGGCGTTACATATGTTAGTACATTTAGTTAATAACTGAATTTCGTTCAGTTAATGTTAGGCCACAATATAGAATAGCAATACAGAAAGACGGTACGAACCACTCAACCAGACAAGTTCATTATTCATCATCATTTCAGCCGAAAGACGTCCACTGTTGGACTTAAGCCTCCCCCAAGTGTCGCCACAATAAACTAACCTTTCGACTCTGACGGCCATCTGTACTGCGAGCAATGTGCCCTGTCCATAGCCATTTAAGCTTGGCATATCTTCGTGCTATGTCGGCAACCTTGGTTTGTTTACCCTGGACAGACAGTCCAGTTGGGTAGATCTAATTTCAAGAAAGAGGTGGACCGCCGAATCCGACTCTGCTGGGTGGCATTCGGGAGTCTGCACGGTATCTTCTCGTCCACCGTACCACAGTGTCTCAAGACGGGAAGTCTAGGACCAGTGCGTTTTGCCAGTGATGACATATGGCTCCGAAATGCGGTCGCTCACAATGGGCCTCATCACCACGACTTAAAATCACCCAAAAGGTAATTTGAAAGGGCTATGCTTGGAGTTTCCTTGCGTGATCATATCAGAAATGAAGATATCGGCAGGAAAACCAGAGAAGTTACGGTTCGGAAATTCCAATTAAACTTACAACTGCGTTTCTGATTTAGGTTTCGTTAGATTTAAATCGGCTTCAGTAATATTTTAATTGACGCTTCTGCTTTCGCCCCCGACTTCGAGTAAAATGCACACACAGCCACGCTTCTTCAGGCTGGTATCATGTCACGTGCAAAAATCATCGATATTGTAACTCCTCGCGCACCCATTGGTCTGTACAACTTGAATGACCTTGAAAAACGCTTAGGCGTCGTATTGTACACAGGGGTGTACAAAATTTATTCGGCCGAATTTTTGATCTCTATATCTTCGTTTTTCAATCATGCAAAGGAGTCACTTTTTTGTATTAATTTGAGACCACCGAGACCGTACGTACGCGTCTGTGTATATGTGTACTCGAGGTCCCCGGGGAATAAGTCAGTAATCGCAAAAAAAAATGTCGATTACCGACTTTATTACCGGACAATAAGTCGGTAAATCAAAAAACAAATTTTTGCGATTACCGACTTATTGCCCTCAACTTGACTTATTGGTCGTCAACTTATTTTCACTCGTTGTATAAAGCTAACCTTCTACATTATTCTGTGTTTTGGCGTTAGACAGCAACAGGTCAATTAGGGAGAGGTCACGAGGTCATTACTAAGTGAAATGTATTGAATTTGTGCCCTAACTTAGATTATTAAGTTATGATGTTCATTAACTTCAAACTGTCACTTATTCGTTATAACTAAATGTTACATCAAACTAAAGATATTCAAATGTAGTTATTAAGGCATTGAATTGTAAATTGAGTATCGTTTACGTAAATTAAATTGGTCTGTTTGATCATTCATCGTATCTACAATATCAACATGTCATAAACGAAATGGATGTTTAATTAATTAGAATTTTTAAAACGAAAACGTGTCTAATTTCTTTGCTATTAGTGTAATGGAAAATAAATGTTTGTCATGGCAAAAATGAGTGTAATTTGTTTAAATAATGTAATCTGTAATTTTCACGCTTGTAACTGTCAGTTCTGAATAATAATTGTTCACAGAACCATAAAACATGTAATATCTTCGTACTTAAGTACATTATAATTACTGTGTAGGTGTGACATTGCAACAGTAGGTACTAAAACTGACCATCAAAACAAATGCCAAGTCTATGACAAACGAACGAAATAATGCGTCAACATAAATATCCCACTAGTCGTGGATAACGACATACGCTACAGATTACGATCTTACTGCACACACATATTATGACGGGCATTTTTGAAGTTAGAAAGAAAGAAAGATGGGCCATAGGTTTCCTTTTCAGAAATGTCTCGTGGCCCCAGTAAGCTTGAACAGTGCTGGGCCACTACGGTTTTGCTGACATCTCTAGGCGCGCGTGCAACACTACGCACTGTCGATACGGGCTGCGGGATAGACACCGCAACGTTGGAAAGGGCAACTGAAGAAACACGGGTGCCGTGGGGGTTACCGTTGACCGGCACCATACTACACCGATTGAACCGCGCCAGTCACCGCTGATCAGAAAGGTAGACTAATTATTTATTTGATGGTTCCTTACCTCAAAGAAGAAAGGAACGCGATTTTCATGAGTATGAAACAGTTTACATACACATTATCGTTTAAATTGAAACACTACACAACAAAACTACTACTTTCCTTTGAGTGAGAAATCATCAAATGGCTTCTTCCACTATGCGAGGGGTGAGAGAGCTTGCAAGTGAAGGCTTTTACTAACTTAAACCAACCTGTGTCCTTCAGTTGCCTTTTGCACTCCAGGTCCACCGACAGTTAGTAATTCCGACCGTTCGGACCGAGCCCAAGTCGTCAACGGCACGTACTGTTTCCGCGCGCTTCAATTAGTTGTCAGCAAACTGTAGGAGCCTAGCAAGCCTACTGGGGCCATGGGTAATGTGAAAGTGAAAACCAGGGCCCTGGAACGAAGGCAACAACGGAACGGGGTGGGTTTGCAAGTCAGTAAAAGTCTGAAACTATCTCCCGCTCCGCCCAAGGGCGGGAGAAGTCATTGGATGGTTTTAGCCCACCAAAAAAAAGGCCACCAAGAGTAACTCTTTAAAAAAATCACGTATAACTACTACTTCTTGCAAAACTAGTGCAGTAGGTAAACCCGATCAAATTGTAGCTGTTATGAATAAGTTTGCCAACGTCGTAAAGAAACTAAAAATACTCTTATATCCCCACAAATACCCGACGTTACCTAGAAGCGCGGTGTTGTGAAAAAGATTATAAACTATTTATGAATGTAATATACTGCGGTCTAGCTCGTCTTCCTGAGAAATGAACGTGTATTTTCATTTTCCTTAGAGTGGAAATTCTTGACCTTATTAAAAGTGAATGTGAGGAATTTTTGTTATATTTTTTTAATTAAATGTAGTGAAGTGCCACGTAAACAGGACGGATGAAACGCATGTAAATAAAAAAGTTATGAGTAAACATGTGAATGGATGGAGAGGGAGAGGGAGGCCAAAGAGAAAATGGATGAATTGTGTGGGAAGTGATACGGAAGAAAAGGA
Source organism: Leucania comma (assembly GCA_958295575.1). Taxonomy (NCBI): domain Eukaryota; kingdom Metazoa; phylum Arthropoda; class Insecta; order Lepidoptera; family Noctuidae; genus Leucania; species Leucania comma. The sequence goes on along the minus strand of OY282480.1, from coordinate 8,595,004 downwards.
TGTTACTGATAGCGTGACGGGTGATACGACAAAATGAAAGAAAAAATGTGTTGCGCCGACCCCAAATAAAACGCGACAGGAACAAAATTATTCCATGTTGGTCGAGAATACTATTTGAGGCAGCCAGAGACAAAGAGCTAGCAATTAGTCAGGAACCACGAAATATTTCTCTATTTGTCGGATTCGAAAATAGACCAAGAGTGAATCGGATCCATTCGTTCGGATCGCGCGTACGCGACTCGGTTACCATTCGTCTGTATCGATTGAGTAGCAATTAATTGGCATAGGCTTTTAACGACTGTGTTTGGTTTTGTATCCAGTGTAGCCAGAGGTAGTTCATGGGAGCCTGTCATCTCCTTCTACGAAGCAGTATAAGAAGCAAATAAATTGAAGTATTTGCTATGGTTCCGCGCAGCCCCACTCTTCGGCGGTGACCCGAAGGATTAAAACTACGAGGATTAAAACCAATTTTCGGGTCTCAATCGAAGTGCGAGGTTGTGCGTAATGATAACAAATGGTTCAACTTATTTGCCGCGTGCTATACTTAATGCAAGCAAAGGAGACGGCCGAAACCATCAGGTGGTGACAAGCCGCTACACCACTACTTCTGTTGATGCCCGGGGCGTTTGAAGTCGAAAGACGATTTCCACTGTAGGCGTTGGGCACGCCACGATCGAGGCGGTAAGGCCCCTCTTTGAGGCGTGGCTGGAAAGGCCCCACGGCGTCGTCACCTTCCGTTTAGCGCAGGTGCTGACCGAACACGGCAAGTTCGGTCCGTACCTGTACAAGATTCGTGCGGAGACGACGCCCGGGTGTCGCCACTGTGCGGACCGCCCGGTGGACACGGTGGAGCACACAGTCGAGGTGTGCCCCGCTTGGGAAGAGCAGCGCCGTGTCCTCGTGGGGGCGATCGGCGGCGATCTCTCGCGCCGGGGCTTGGTTCAAGCCATGCTCCGGAGCGAGGAGGAATGGCAGGCGGTCGCCTCCTTCTGCGAAGCAGTAATGCTAGTAAAGGAGGAGGCCGACCGCCTTAGGCAAAGGCGGACACGCCGCCGCCGCCGCCGGGTTTCCGATCCCAATTTCCGGCCACCGTAGGCGCGGGCTCGCGGACGGTGGGCAATGGGTAGCTCGCTGTCCGTCCGTCCGGTAACAGACCGGTCCGAGCTCAGGTCGTCTACGGCGCGCACCGTTCCCGCGCGCCTCAAGGAGTTGTCAGCAAACTGTAGGGGTCCAGCCGGGCCGAAGCCTACTGGGGCCAAAGGTTATGTGAGACTGTCACCAAAGGCCCCAGGATAAAGGCAAGGAATGGAAAGGTAGGTTTTTAGTCAGTAAAAGTCTGACACTGTTTCCCGCCTCACCCAAGGGCGGGATTCGTCATTGGATGATTTTACCTACCACAAAAAAAAAAAAAAAAAAAAAAAAAAAAACTGTAGGCGTGGGTTTGCGACTAAATAGAAGCTCCAAGGAGGAGAACCAAGCAAGGGTCGATGGCGAGTTGTGTTCTACGCGCACTTCAAAGAGATATCAGCCAAATCGTCGAGGTCAGTTAGGGCATTTGAGTGTTTAGATATTCGATTTATAGTGTTCGAGCAATTGACATTCAATTATTTGGCTTTCGATTTAGCGTAGTACACACGTGAGGTTTTAGCTGGATACAGAATAGAATAGAACAGAATAGCTTCTTCTTCTTCTCGATTTGATGGTTTTCATTTCCCTCAGAGTTTTTGGGCCCAGTAGGTTACGTTTATAGCAGCGTCAGTGGTGTTTTTTAGGTCCTCCAGGGTACATTGCTGGATGCAACTAAATACTTTTCTTATATCTATGATTATCAGGTAAGAGATGGTGACTGCCTTGTACCTACCTGATCTTCTCAACAAAGTAACTTGGTAACACGATTATCATTGGAAAAAACCCTTGGAAGACTGAGTGACAAGTTATCAGGCTTTTTATCTATCACTAATGCCAAAGATCAGCAAATGATAACCAGGAACTACGGCTCAAGTGATATCAGAGGCACGAATGGTATAAAAAGTAACGTATGGTTTCTCATCCTGGGGCTCGGGAACTGTCTCTCGACCCTTGTGTAACTGTTATTGTTTAGCCATGAAATGCTAGATTTTTTTTTCGAGGATTCATCAAATAAATCCTCCCGCTCTTGGTGGAGCAAGTGTCAGACTTTTACTAACTATCCCAGGTGTGGGTCCTACAGTTGCCCTGTGTGTTTCAGGGTCACGATAAGTCTTTTGAATAATCTTGCTAGCCATAAGACACTACATTAAAGAACAATAATTCTTTCAAACGAATTCTTTTGTGATTCTCTGGACGGGTATTTAGAGAGATGTGGGTAGACAGATATCTAGGTACGTACAGGTAGATAAACCGCGTTATTCATGCGTGCCGGTTTTCCCCTTTTCCATCTACAAATGGCGTTTGAATGTTTTTGAAATTTCGGAGTTTCTGAGGTGTGTAGGATTAGGATTGTTCGCATTGACGTTAGGATTTATAACACATCACTTATTTTACCAAAGAGCATAAAAGAAATATTGCTCACTTTATTTTAGTTATGTGGTGGAATAAAATTGGTATTATTTTACTGTAGAAAAACCGAACAGTATAAAGCATACATACACCTTTTCCACAATATATACAACATTATTTTTGGTATATGTGAAACCTGAATATAGTTTGTTCAGAATCAGTAACTGTTTCGATTTCAGCAATTTTTACACCATGTTATATTTTTTCCCGAAAATATTGAATAAACACCACAACATCAAGGCTAAGTAAAACACAGGTCACAGCAGGTCATAGCGGGTATTAGATGCCAGCGCACAGATAGGTGCGGGAGCAAAAGTAGTGACCCGAATGGCCCGGTGACCATGTGTTTGTATGGACAACCAGGTAACACAACAAGCTTATAACTTTGTGATTTTTCATTATTCTGACTGACATATCAACGCACAGCCGAAATCACTGGGACTAGGATTGTGAAATTTGACACAAGGTTTCCTTTTATGTCACAGGAAAGCAATAAAAGAGAATTTTCTAAAATTCACTCCCTTTGGGGACGAAATGGTGTTTAAATATGGAGCCTACTTCCATACCATATAGGCAAAGCCGATGCCAAAAGCTAGCAATTTATAAGCCATTTGAAACTTTAAGATTTAATCAAAACAGCGGAAAATAGGTGACCCACCTATAGCGCGTGGACTGCTTAAATTGTGCCAATTGGCACGATTTCACATCAGTCGCGACAATTACACATTCGGCGCCTAACGCTATTTCGATCGCACGACAGCGCCGGCTCTTATCTCTGTCCTTGTCTATCAGTGACTACAGGTAGTTTAGGTGTATGAGTTTCGAGTACAAGGTTTGTGATTGCGATGTTAGCGCGCGTAATGTATCTTCACTCATAATATATCAATGGTGAACCTAGACCTAGCTAGAAAAATCTTTTTTCTTCTCACAACTCTTCCATCGGAATTATGTAACGAGTATTACGAGTATATCTATGCACAAATAAATCTTTCAAACAATAGAACGAACATACCATTGATGTAAAACAACAGAGCTTCGAAGACCATCCACGTGTACCCACATAATAATACAGTTATATAAACATGTTAAGGCGCCACGTACCTTTTGCGATTTTCCGATCCGTTACTAACACGAACACAAAATGTTCAGAAATGTGCAGAATATCCTCACTACAGATTTCTCGAAAATTCTAAGTGACAAGACATTTATGGCGCTACATAGGAACTAAAATCTGAAATCCTGGTTTGTTAGATTTTGGTAGAGTTCTACATACGATTTGAATATAATACAACAGCCCGAAATCATTTATCGGGCAGTTTCCCGGAACGGACATGTCTGCCGCGTGCCGATCAAGCGATGGGTCTTTAAAACACGAAATTGTTGCCCTGAAATCGAATGACGGGGTGGCGACAGACTAAGAAGGAGATGACGAGGCGCCTTCGATGTCTTCCTCAGGAACTGGCAAGAAGACGCACAGAGCTGGGAATATGGTAAAAATAGAGGAAAGCCTATGCCTAGCCGTAGGACAGTATAAGCTGGATGTAATAATAATGATATAATAACCCACTCCCAAATGTTTACCTCATGTTTTTATTTTGATTTCACTTCAATTTTATCTTATTTTTAAATGTAATCGTAAATTTAATCCCTATTTTGTTTTTTTCTAGTAATCTTCATTTAAATAAATTTGTGTTCCCATAATAAATTATTTTATTTATTTAAGTCCGCATGTTGTGTAAGGCAGCGCCTTAAGCACGCATGACAATTCAATTATTCCTTCGTCGACTCCTCTCAGGTATACCAATACAACTGTGAAACATACTACTAACAACAACTATTGGAATTTCCCTGAACTTGATTTATTGTGGTAAGTGGTCCAAGTTGAAGATTAGTTTGAAAACTATGAAGTGCCTGAATAAGAAACGAATAAATATGAGTGGGAATTAAAATACTGTTTGCTTATTAAGTATTATGGAATATTTTTGAACTTAAGCTCATGATAGGAAGCTGCTGAAAAGATCAAACATTTAAATTGAGATATTTGTCTGGTTATAAAATAATAAACGAACATCTTGAAAATAATACTGCTTTTGAAATCTGAATCAGCTTTTCTAAGTGTATGGGCCTCTGACAGCCGCTTGGAGTGCCTTGAAGTCAATCGGCAGTTTGGAGAGGATGAGGTCCCTCTCCAAACTGCCGATTTTTCTACCTTTTCTTTGTTTTTCCTTTTCTTCTTTTTTCTCTCACTCCTTCCATTCAAAATTCTCTAGGATTTTTTACATCTCCCTCACATAGAGTTACACTACCATCTCGGCTACTGAATTGATTTCAGCTGTTTTTAAAATAGTTTTTTTTTTTACATTTACAACAATTATTCGTACTTCCAGTCGACAGCGATGCGGAAGAGTTTTATGACGCCATATTTTAGTAAGGAGTAGTCTCCTTAGTGTATACATAGTTTTAATTAGTAAGTGTTTTATTTTATGTAATACAAAATTATTGATACCAATTATTGATAAAAATTTTAGATATCAATTTCGATGTGATTCAAGTACAGTGTGTCAATTCCTGTATTATTTTCCAATTATTAGGAATTTAGGATAACTAATTCTTATTCCTATCCCTTGCACCACGCCCTACCACAAGCAAGCTTGTTATAGTTGTCCAACTCCATAAGGATTATTGTTTATAGGTCCTCGAACATTGCTCGGATCTGTAAATTGGCAAACTACTGAGTGATACGAGTGGCTTATTGAGCATCTCTAATTAGAACTTCGATGAGGATTTCCTTGACGTTTTGATTTATAGGAATTATAGAGAGGATTATTAAACTATGATTTTAGAATTATAATTGACGGAGCTAGGGTTTTGGGATTGTTCTAAAGAGTTACTGTAGCCCTATAACGTAAAGGGGAACACTCGGTGGTAACATATTGTACACATCACAATAATGGCAATAAGTCTCCTCTTCGACGTGTGGCTGGAAAGACACCTCGGCGTCCTTACCTTCCGCATAACGCAGGTCCGTGACGGACATGGTAAGTTCTGGAAGTTCTCGTTTGTTTTAGTCAGTAATTTTTGCCTACTGCAGTCTGCACGTCCGATTATTTTAATCCAGATATCTTCAAGGCTAGAATAAAAGGCTCTTAATAAAATAGTGCACCTCACTATCAACAATTGCATCACTTCTTACCGTCAAGTGGGATCGCAGTTAAGCACTAGTTTATATTAGATAATACAAACATTCCTTCAAAAAAAAAAAAAAAAACTGAAGGAGCACGTATGGGTTTTAGTCAGTAAAATGCATACATTTCTCTTGCTCCACCCAGAGAGAGAGAAGCTCACTTTCCACAAAGAACACGTAAATTGTAATTTAAGCCATTTTTTTAAGTTATTCTTCAATTTTTTTAAGTTATTCTTAGCCAAAAACGCCAAGAACGGAACCATTCATTACTCACGTGTATCATACGATGTTTTTCAATACACTTGTGAAGAAAAATAATTTAGCTAACTAATATTACAACGGTAAAACTAGTAAATTTTTTCATAACATGGCGGTAAAAAAAAAGAAAAGTTATTCTTCAATTTTTTGTTTAAACATCAATAAGACGCCATATTTTAGTTAGGAGTAGCCTTTAGTGTATATATTAATTAGTAAGTGTTTTTGTATAATGTATATAACTTCAGTCACTTAATTCTAAATGTGTGGACTTGTCAGCCTTCCGTAACTTAAACAATGAGCCCAAAGTTAGTAATTAGTTAGAATATTCAAAATAGACGGACAGTCCAACGGCAAAATTATCGGAAACCATTGCTGAAACTGAAATAATTACTTAATTTAGCTTTCAGTGTCGGGTAATTAAGCAATTATAAATGTATTCGCAGCTCAGCTTTTGTTATTTAATTGACTTTACTTCAATTATGCGCAGATATCAGGAAACAAACGGTAGTTATAAATAATTAAAAATGGGATAGAGATCCATGAGATTTTAGGTTTGAATCCTCAAATAACTAGGGAACTCGTAACAATTTGCTATTTAAATAACAAAAATATAGATGCTTGCAGTTAGTTAATAATTGTTTTGTTAATAATCGAATAAACAGTACATTAGTAATAATAATTTTGTATTTTTCAGAACAGACTTCAATGTAAAAAAAAAACACAAAAACGTGCAAAGTACCTACTGTTTCTATAATGTTTTCTCACTTCATTATTTAACACCGACTTCCGGTATGAAAGTTATTTTCCACTTTTTTGTGTTTTATTTTTTACATTGAAGTTGGTACCCCTCAGCCGGACTTAAATAGTGTGCAATAATCCCAAAAACGGTTAGGTTGCACCGGAACTCTGTAATAAATTACAGAGTTCCGGTGCCTTCCTTCCGGCTTCGTCATCAGATCTGTTCAATATATCCCCCCCCCCCCCCTACACATATAAACAAAGCAATTTTATTTTACTTGTTGCAACAGTTCTGCTGTGATCCTATGAGGAGTTTCGTTCCATATCTTCGAAGTTTATTATCATATCACAACAATATTTCTATGGGAAGCATAGCCTTTCAACCTATGAAATAGTTCAAAATTTTTCCACAATTGACCGAGAATAAACACACATAAAAAAAATACATAAGTACATCCAAATATAAAACCTCCTTATTTTTTAAATCGTTTAAAAACAGGAACCATTCTTAGACAACCTATACAATCTCCGTAACCACTAACCTACTTAGCCAGACCGCTTCATCATCATAATCAACAACAAAAGACAACTGAAGGAACACAGGTGATACTCCGTCTCGCTTCACCCAGAGCAGGAGAATTTAGTAGATCATATCTTACAAAAAAATAAATAACACGCAACTTAGACCAATCTTATACTTCTCGCAATAATAACATAGGTACAGTCAGGGCTGAAAAGTGCAGTTGCACTCTATCGATACTAAAGTATGTTAATTTTCTTTTTAAAAGAGGGTCAATGGATCATTACCCGATTTAGTTTGTAGCATATAATCTAAAATATTGAATAAACTAGTTGTAGAATACTGGACTTCTACTACAAAGAAATTTTAGATAGTTTAGCATTATTAGAGTGCAACTGCACTTTTGACCCCTGACCGTACATTATCAGCTTAATAATGTTCCCACTGCTAAGACCAAAGATAGAGACTAAACCGCAATCAACAAGGCGGGTCCTGAGTAGCTTGGAGGATGTCACATGTCATCGATTTTTTTGTTCTAGCCTAGGACATCCCCCTTTCTTCACAATACTTTACTTCACCGTTTTGAGAGAATTGATGATGAAATAAATAATATAAAGTATTGCACCTAGTTGGGTATGACCCTGTAAGTCGAAGTTGTTTCCACTGGGCCCTAGCACTGCGCTGAATAATCTTTAAAGTTTTAGAAATATCAAGAAATTGGCTACAAACAAGTAGAACTTTTTTTCCATTTATTGATATCAACGACACATTGCTCATACCTATCATAGAAAAAAGATATTATGGACTTCAGTGTGTTTTCCTACGAGTGGAAGTAAACAGTGGGAAATGGATTAATATTGTGTTTGCTGAAGAGAGCTCAGTACGGTATCACTGGTAATACTGCGGTAATATTGTCTGTGTATTTTATAGTGAAGTTCTAGATATCCGTAAACGTATCCGCGGATATACGCGGGAGAAAAAATACCCGTACATTTTTGACGAATCATTTACGGATTTTTGAGAATAAATCATATTCTTCTGCATGATTTCTCTGTAGGTGGTTTTGTATACGTTATGCTTTTACTCTTACGGGAGTACTTTCCATGACAAACTACACTTCGCACATTCATCATTTATTAACACGAAATAATTCCAAATTGATTCTCTAAACTTCTTTGTAACAAAAATAAACGTTATCTATGTTGCCCAGTGTTATACTAAACTATAAACAAAACAAAAGAAGAAAGACCCAGTCAAACATGTTTTGTCACGCAAAGCGCTAAGTGCCGACACCGAATGAGTAAGAAAATTATAATCTGTATCCGTATCTGCGGATCTACTTTTTCAATTATCCGACACATCACTAGTATATTATACCCAGCTTCAGTTGGTTCGGAACTTTACATATATATAAATAGTAGTGTTATTTTTTTTGGTTTGATGAAATATTTTTACTTAAAAAAATAACGAATGTAAATGGTTCGTTTACGCTCGTTATTTTTTTAAGCAATGTTATTTGTTTACCGATGTACTGGGTTCATGAATAAAATGATAAAACAAACTGTTGAAAGACATAAGTAATATTTTTCGAGTTTTTAAATTTTTGGCTACTAAAAGCTATAAGTAATATATAAACACTCATACTCATAATGTATTTAATACCACGACGAGCATACGACGGCAAACGAAATCTGACAAACTATCGATTTGCCGAAGATAGTGTCTTTTCCTGCCTTCACAGCTCCAGAACTTCTAGAATTCTGGAGCTGAAATATCCTTCAAGAGTTGAGTACCGCTAGGCTCAAGGTTGGACTTGAGATGAACCGGCAATATATGTCCATACGCACAAAACATAGGGTGTTTATCTACTGTGGCTACTTGTTTCTTTAGAAAGCCGGCAAGAAAAGGAGATTGGTCGCTGCATCGAAAAGCTCCTTACAAACGTTAATGAAAAGTGATTTAACTTCCTGAAGTGGAAGTTCATGGACATTTGTATGTGTATAGTGTACTGTGTCCGTCTTAGCCATAGGTGCTCACCTAATCCCCAAAGTCCGGTTTTGGAGTTTGACAAAGACAGTCACTACTGTGTCGGTGAATTGGCGAGACAAACTGGACACGTATAATGAATTGGCGCAGGAATAGGATAACTGAGGCCCTGCCACGAGCTTTTAGCACGATCTAGTTGACGACTTAAACTGAACTGTTAAAGAGATGGAGCTATATAGTGTGTATAGCTCCATCCCACTGTCTCGCTCGCCTGCCTTACATTTTAACATGTCATGGTAAAGCTCCATAAAGAACTTTGGGGAGGCTCAGCAGTGGAAGAGAATAGGTTAATAAAAAATTAAAAATAAATTGTTTCATTCACCTTTGTTCAATTTCCTTTGTGAGGGGGACTAAATTATCTTCCCTTGTGTGCGATAAAAATGTCAAATAGCAGAAAATTACTGGAATATTGGCGGGAATCTTTCAGCTCGTAGGTAACGCGGTGCCCCGGTTTGACGGGAGTTTGTAAGTACCTTGGGGATGCTTATGGCAGTAAAAAAAACATTGGCTTGTTGACAAGTTTATTACTATATGAGCGTGGAACTGAATGAGTTTGAAAGATTTGAGTCTTCAAGATTTCTGTGGTCCCTATGTTTATTTTTTTTTTGTAGTTCTAAAATAAGGTTGTAATCTATACAACCTTATTTTTAGTAGGTATATTATGCAAAATCCGAAACAAGTTTCCAGTATTTTTATGTAAAGAATCTATGTATCTAAGAATCTATACTTTCTGTAAGAATCTAAGAATCTATACTTTCATAACTGTATCATGAAAAATCACAAAGTTATAAGCTTTTTATGATACCTGGTTGTTCACACAAACACATGGTCACCGGGCCATCCGGGCGACTGAGGGGTTGTTTTGCTCCCACACCTAGCTGTACGCTGGCACCTAACGCCCGCTATGACCTGCCTTGACCTGTGTTGTACGAGTACTTAGTGTCGGTGGTTTCCAACTTGTGACGTTCTTTAAATATTTTTGGCAAAAAATATAACATGGTGTAAAAAATATTATTGAAATCGATTCAGTTACTCATTACTCCTGAGGGCCCCGCTGGAAAGATAAGGTGCTTAATCGTAATTTCTATCAAAATGGTTGAGCTACATTGGATTTTATCAGTAAATTCGTGAGGTGTATTGAACAAGCAAAGAAATGACACTAGTTTTGTTGCTTTAACTCGAAGGGCCCCGCTGGATAGAAATACATCATTATACAGCTCACTATACTTATTATATGCTCACTGTAGCAATATTTAATAATTTCATATCATCTACCATGTTTATTATTCCTGTCATTAACAAAGATTATTCGAGTTCTCGTTTCCAATCAATACCTTTTAACAATTCTTCATGCCGTAATTTAATTTAAATCGAAATCAATGTCCCCGATTGCCAATAATTGTCAATTTAAGCAATTAATCAAATTACATCCTCCTTTGAGTTCAGTAAAACTAAAGTGGCTTGCGCAAGTGAATGAACAAATTGCATTGTTTGGGACCACGAGCTCGCGGTGGCATAATATTACCTACAACAGCCGCACGGGTTCTTGCGGCATGCCATAATCATGGCCATGGCCTGCTTTCCAGCTACCGTAAGCATGGGCATGCGGATGATGAGCAATGGGTAGTCCGCCGTCCACCCGTCTGGCAATCGGCGGAACCGAGTTCCACTCGCGGTTCAAAGAGATATTAGCAAAACCGTAGGGACCCAGCAGGGCTGAAGCCTACTGCGGCCATGGTTTAACTTCTGAAAGGGAAACCCGGGGTCCTAGAATGAAAAATACAGGTGTAGTTTTAGTCAGTAAAAGTTAGACATGCTCTCCCGCTCTGCACTCGAGTGGGAGAAGTCATTGGATGAAATCCCACCTCTACGTTGGTCCAGGTCGGACCATAGATGTGTGGCCATTTTATAAATTATTACCGAGACTCCTTATTCTTTGAAAAGTACGTTAAGCTGTTGGTTCTGACGTTCGTTTGTAGATCTTAGAACAGTTGTCACTGTTGGTTTTTGTGCTCCATGTTACTGGTAGACAGAAGCCAGAAAATTTGACGCCAATCTTGCCAAAGGTTATCTTAACTTCTAAACTTTGTGGTCTGGTTTTCGCACTTAGTCCTAGATGGACCATTATGCGTTGGCCATAGCGGCCTTTATTCCAACCAGCCCACCTCACTTCAGAAGCAAATGAGTCCTTTCGGTCTGCTCAGGGCGTCTGTGAGTGAATTTGATGCTTTCAAGAAGCACGTCCGCGGCAGTTTCCTCCGACTCCATGCTCTGCATAGAGGACTATCCGTGATACTCATTGTGAAGAATGGTTTATTCAGTGAGCAGTGTCAGGTAATGGTTTCCACCACCAGATGCCTCTATCCAGTTGCAGAAGGTTACTTCCCAAAGGTATATTACCCAGTTCGCTCAACTCACACTGGAGCAAAGTCAAAAAAAAAAAAAACTCACACTGGTGCAAAGTCGAAGCATCGCGTCATGTTTTTCAAATATAGCGCGCAACGACGCTTGCATTAGCACTCCTGGATTTGGACCAGTTCAGAGACTTCAACATTCTTGAATAGAGCTCATGCTCGTCAGTCGAAGTTTCACAGCTTGCGAAACCACTCGATTGTAACCAAGCTACAATGCGCGTCGTCAAGTGGCAGTTGCTCGAGTTGAGCTGCATTCGGGAAGACTGGAAGCCAACTAGTGGTACATGTTCATACATGCTCGTAGCTAGGAAAAGATTAGGCAGATTTACTTGAGTTGAGGAGCAAGCGTGCAAAAGAGCGACGGAGCTATACATCCTGTATATGTAGCTACATCCCTGTAACAGTTCAGTTTAGGTCGTCAAATCAATCGCAAATGGAGCTCGTGGTAGAGTCTCAGAAAACTGAAGTTGCTTACGAAGTGAATGATTAGATTGCATTATTTGGGACCGAATGAATGAATTATAAAACAGTCTTTTATTATGACGTACTATGACGTGACGTCATATGTACAAAGGGTAGGTTTAAAAATAGGTGGAGGGTTCTTGTACGTGACACGGCCGTCGGCGACGGCGTGCGTGCTTCTATCAAGTGCTTTACGATGGACGAATAAATTAGATGTAGGGGGTACCTCTATTAAAATATGTTTCCTGCTTTTTGGTCACTGAATATAGTGAATATTAATCAGAGAAAAGTATGATAGCAGCTGCTGAAGTTGAATAGAAAAAAGGCGTTTTGAAGAAGTCCTTTTAGTCTTCAGAAATAGTAAATATAGAAAGTCTAATTTTAGCTTTTATTTTCATTACTACAAAAAAAATATAATAGAACCAAAAGTTGATTAGAAAAAACAGACAAAGGCATTTTCCAGAACTCTGTTCTTTTAGTTTTCACAATTAAGAAATAATAATAAAAATTCTTGTTTTAACTTTTGTTTTCATTATTTTGATGAAGTAATGTGATACACTCAAATTGAATACCTATCTAGCTAGGCACGAGATTGTAGGGATCGCAGATAATAAAAAGTCTCATTCGTGTGTTAGTTGAGCATTTATTTGTACGAAATCACTCTTTTACATTAATATCATACTAAATAATATAAAGGCAAAAGTTTGTGAGTGTATTTGTATGTTAGTTAGTGCTTTACGAATGGCTGAGTGGATTTCAATGAAACGTGACACACAGATAGACCAAGTCATGGAATAGCACATAAGATCGTTCGTCGATACAGGTTGTATCGACGAACGTTTTTCATGATTCATGATTTAAGGTTCACGCAGGCTTTTTAATTTTCTATCGAATTTTCGAATATCTTTTTTGGGAACTGTAGCGGACGCACTGACACAGGGGGTAAACACATTGGCTCCTTACGTCACCAGCAGTTAGGTTCTAGACGTCCGGACCGGTTCACGGCCCGGAAACGACTGTTGACCATTTGTCACCTGTGATTCCGAGCCAAGTACACAAACATTACAGGAACTAACATACCTAATAATTAATTTCACTAATCAAATTAAAGGCAGTAAGCTGTCGCATTTCCAACAGTACCTACGGAACTGTGTTGCTAATTGGAAAGTGAGGAAGCATCTCTAGTAATTACACGTATAACAATGACGACCATTTAATTCCGCACGTGTTAACGTAAGTTAACGACATTATGACGTGTAAGATTGATTTGGTTAAAGTTTGGCTGCACTTCTGTTTTTTATAAAATAGTCTAACTAGCTAAACTCCTTAGACATTTAAGAGGGGAGTCCTTAAGAAACACCTCTTTCAGTTTTCAAAATTTCTAAAAATACACCGCACTGAATAACACAAAAAAAAAATAATATGAATTGTTATAAAAAAAATATGCCAATAGTTTCACCGTGAGATATTTTCAATCCTATCCTTAATTGCGACGAATTAAAAAAAAGTAGTACGTTCTTAAAGCAGTGAAAAAATCATTACTCGCCGATTATGTCGCAAAGAACGCAAAATTTCGACACTCTCAAGGGAATCAAAATTCATAGGGTATTTCCCGTTGACCTTGACCTAGAATCATGAAATTTGGCACGAAGCAAAGTCTTGTAGCACAAATATAGGAAAAAATTTGAAAACTGTAGTTACGTCATCGCGATTCGGAAAAATCTTCGAAACTCAATTCGAGAATTGAACTGTTTTCACATGTATGTGTATGCGGAACCCTCAGTGCACGAGTCCGATTCTTTTACTCGATTTTTTAAATTTAATAATAATTATAGCTACTTACAATATTCACGCCTATTTTGTGTGTTTTATTAAAAATGTTTGTTTACAAAGCGCTAGTTTTCAACCAACGAAAAAATAGCAGTATTTTGAATTACTTCCTTGGAAAAACCTAGCGTATATTTTGTAAAAGGAAAGTTCAATTTCGATAATGCTTTCTTTATTAGGTAAGGAATACCTTGAAGGGTGTCCCATATAATTTGATAAAGAAATTTCATCCCTAAGGGTAGGAATATAGGGGATGATTAACAGTCCATCTGCTGAATGTTCACCTGTGAACGCTCCTGTACCTCTACCATGAGTTTTAAGCAATAGTATTCGTCGCTACTCGATATCGACGCTGTAAATATTTTGTATGGCAAATTTTGCAGCGCCTCTAGCGGTCACTTGCAGAACCAAAATTTGCCATACAAAATATTTACGGCGTCGATATCGAGTAGCGACGAATACTATTGCTTAAAACTCATGGTAGAGGTACTGTTATCATCAGTTATCGAAATTAGGCGAGGCAGGCCTGATTTCAACGGTCAACGCGCCAGAGGCGAGTCACTTATCTTCCGCTATGTTGATATAATCATCTATGTCTATATCCATTTGTGACTGTGTATGTCTGTTACTTCTTCGAGCTCGAACGGTAGAATAGATTGGTGTAAATGGAATCCTGGAATAGCACATAGGACTACAGTACATACTTTTTATGCATGGAGGGTGTTCCCTTGAGACTATTTTCAACTTTCTTGCGAACAAAACCACTGGCAGCTGAATGGAGGAAAGTACTAATTCTACGCTGGTGAAGCGCGTGGGCTTGCAAACCACGAGGAATGGGTAGCTCGCCATTCGGCCGTCCAGTAACCGGCCGGATTGAGCCTGTGTCGTAGACTTGTCAGTAAAACCGTAGGAGCCCAGCAGGACCGAAACCTACTGGTACTGGAACGCTAGATAAAGAAGAAACAAAAGTGTGGTTTTAGTCAGCTAGCACTCCATAATAGAGCGGTTATTGGAGAGGATTGCCCTCCAGAAAAACAAAAAAAATCTATCTTAATATTTGTGTGTACATAAAATGTTAAATAAATAAATAAAAAAAACGCGGGCGAAGTCGTTGACAAAAGTTAGTGAGTTCATAAAATAACGTCTTTATCACAACTTTCCACGAATCAACTTCTTATATATTCTGCTCGCGTACTCCTGCATCTAGACTAGACTGAGGAATATGATATAGTCAATAATAAACAAGATTTCCTATGATCCTGCGCGCCGGAGTGCATCGCAATGCGTCGCGTATTATATGCTTGTCACGCACAGGTCTAGACGTGACTACGTGATATGAGATCAAGAAAGAACTCATGATTTCGCTTTCTATAAAGAAATTCAACTTTGACGTCTTTGATATTATAAAGTGCAATTTACAGGCAAAAAGAAAAACGTTTGATATCGGAGCCTGGGATTCAAACAGTTCTATGTGCAGTCAAGTGTAAACTATACTTCTTAAAGATTTTTTTTTTTTAATAAAAAAACGAAAGACAAAGCTGCAAACTTGACACACTGGCTAAATACATAACCTTGCGTAGTCAAATAAAAAGAGAAAAAACCGGGCAATTGCGAGTCGGACGTAACCACAAATTTACATTTTTCGGAATTTTCCATATATTGTGCTATAATACCTTGCTTCAAGTAAAATTTCAGGATTGAGAGTGTTGAAATATATGTTTTTTGCAACATAAACGGCCGTATCTCTTTTTTTTTTGTTTACTCACAGGTTTGTTTTTCACAGCTTCAAGAGACCGCAGACCTGAATATATTATTTATATAAATAGTTTTAATTTCTACTCGATATCTCCACGCGTTCCCGATATAAAGGTTCTTGACAGACAGACAGACGGACAACAAAGTGATCTTATATGGGTTTTTTTCCTTTTGATGTAGGGAACCTTAAAAAAAGCAGTCAATAACATTGAGTTAACATTGACAGTTATTATACAAATTCCCTGTTGACATAAACCAGAAAGTTACTATAAAGCAATGAAATAATTTTAACGTAGCAGCAATATTTTACTTAGTTATGGCGTCACTATATTAATTAATGCCTCCTAAATGAGTAACTGGAAACAAAGGGTGCCATTTAAATTAAAGTTAAACAATATTGGGTCCATTCTGCAAGGTGGGATTTGATTTTAATAGTACCACTGAATCTTGGAATTTTCGAGCTATTTGGGGTTGGAAGTTTTGGATCGTGTGGTCCGAATGCTCACAAATTAGATGAAGATTGGTCGAAACGACTTGTTGAAAGTTCGCCTGACCCAAGACTTAAAAACTATTTAGTCAAGTATGATAGAACAAAAGTTTTTTAGTCTAGTATTTAGTGTAAATATTTATTAGAATGTGATTTTTTGCCAGCTGTGGCTTCTACTTTAAAACAATGTCTATTTATATGATTAAATGAGTAATTCAAAGTTATTTGGAAATTACGATCATTAACTATTTTTCCAACAACTATACACAACAATATTTTTGTTTTTTACCCGTGTGTTCCTTAGGTGAAAGATAAATAATTACTTTTTATTTTTAATTCAATACTTTTACTTGAAAACCCCCTCTTATCCCATTGTGTTTAGGCACGTAATGGACGTATTTTCTGCACTAGTGCGGAAAAGTGCGCCAAAAAAAGCCGTTACAATTTTATTGTAATAATTGGTTTCCCATAAGGCGTGGGTCAAACCCCACGATCCTTAAGTGTATTGAAAAAGATCGTTTGACATTCCACCTCGGTCGCAAAACTTTCTGCACTTGTATCAAAATGTAGCATACTTAATTCCCTTCATAGTTAACCCCACGTCAGCGACATTTTCCTTTAAATAAGGACTCTATGGCCTACAGAATAGACCCCCAATCAACGATTCGTTTTCATAACACTCGGATCAAACTTAATGGAAGCCCTTTTATTATGATTGCCTTTATCACCTCTTTATATTCAGTAATATAAGTATTGAAAGCTTTTAAATTATTTTAATTAATGGAGTGTAAAAGCCTTGGTGCAAATTGTTGATGTGTGTGGACTGTGAGGTGGTTCAGTTTGTGTGCTAGTGTAAAGTTAATTTAATTAGCAATGATTTAAAAGCCATTGTTTTATGTACAACTAACTTTTGCCTACAGTTAACCCACATAACTTTGAAAAGTATTTCCCGTATGAAAAGTATCCTATGTCCTATTCTAGGTTATAGGATACCCATACCTATGCCAAGCGGGCTTGCGGACGGCGAGCAAGGTTTTTTTTTTATTGTAGGTAAAATCATCCAATGACAAATCCCGCCCTTGGGTGGAGCGGGAAGTAGTGTCAGACTCTTACTGACTAAAAACCTACCCCGTTCCATTCTTTGCCTTGGTCCCAGGGCCCCGGGTGCCATTTTCACATACCCTTTGACCCCAGTAGGCTTCGGCCCTGTTGGGTCCCTACAGTACGGCGAGCAAGGTAGCTCGCCGGTAACGTCCGGACCAAGCCTAAGTCATCGACACCGCGAATTGTCCCGTGCGCGCCTCAAGGAGTTGTAACCGGGGCCCAGCAGGGTCGAAGCCTACTGGAGCCAAGGATCATTTCTGAAAGGAAGTTTCAGCCACGATATGAAAAACAAAAATGGAACAGTAGTGGGTTTTTAGTCAGTAAAAGTCTGACGCTATCTCCCGCCCCGCCCAAGTTCGCGGAGATGTCGTTAGATGGATTTCCCACCGAAAAGAAAAAATCCTGTTCAATAGGTACATATGGAATATACCAATGTAAATTTACAAGGGGCCTCCCCTGTTATAGACTTCGATATTGCAAATTACCCAAGAGGGTTGGTAATCAAGCATAAGACATTGAGCGAGGGGATGAAAGCGCAGCATTCAGAGGGTTCTATAGAAATCAAAATGCCTGTCTATCTCTTATAAATTGAGTAAAAAGTTTTAGCAAATGTTAGGACTAAAGTCTATTTTATTCATCGATTTTATTATAATTTACTAGGGAGAAAAAACAGTAACATATACGATACGTGATGACATCGACTCATTGAGTCGACATCAAAAAAGTTTGAATGCGTAAGTCGACTCATCGAGTCGACGTGAGTTGAATAGGATATAAAGCGTATCTGGGATATCGTAGTTTTAGTGAACGCGAAGATATCGCGTGATTTCAATTAGGCGTCGAAATTCTAATATCGAAAATAGATAGACTACACTACGGTAGAGTAGTGCCATCTATACTGGGCCCGCGTCTTGGATTGGGCTCTACTCCTGGAGAGGAGGCCTTTATAGTTCCATTAATGGAAACATTGTAAGGCTGATTATGCTATGCTACACATGTTCACTATGTGAATACTACAAATGCTTAAATATTGATTTCATAGTTTTAATTAAACTTCAAAGTCGTACTAATCCCTAAAATCCTAACCCTTTAAAATATCTCTTTAAACATTTTAATATCTTCTTAAACAATTTTATTTATCTTTTAAAACACGAAAAAGGCTTCAAGATAAGCCAATTACTCTTTAAAAATGGCTGTTGTGTGCCTGTAAAACAAATGACGAATTCAACGGAGTACCTTCAAAGAAAAAAGTTTTCACGAAACACACTTCAGAGAAACATGAAAAATCTTTCCTTGTTTTTTGTCAGCAGAGGCGTAGAGTGGACTAGTATAGATGTGGGTGCAGGGGGATCAGCGAGGCCTTTTTCTTCATAAATTCGAAAACGAGAACAACTGTTGCAACCCAGTGTTCGAGCATATCGTCGCTTTCCATCAGGTAAAAAAGTGGTCGAAAAAAAAGCCTATCTATTATAAAATAACCCTCGTTCTCAAAGAAGCGAGGGCTTTGGCGAGGCCCCTGTGGGTGCGAGGCCGTGGGCAAGAGTCCATATCGCCTAGGCCTAGCTACGCTACTGTTTATGAGGGTTATAAATAAATGTCAGAAAAGCCAGTGAAGGAAGATATTCCTCTCATATTTAGGCGGGTATGAGTGTAGTACAGTCGTAAGCACAAGGTTTTATTGCGGACAGGGTGAGCGATAATTTTAGATAAGTATTGTTTCATTAGATTTGGTTTTTTCTACGCGTTATAAAAGTATTGTTCTGTGACCTTTGACCTCTCTCTTATCTATGTATATGGAAAAGGAAAAGAAAAAGAAAGATTTATTCATAACTCAAACAATAATATAAAATATAGTATTTATACTGTGTGTGTCTTAAAGCTGAAGAGTTGATTTGTTTGGTTTAACACGCTAATCTCAGGAAGTACCTACTGGTTCACAACGAAAAGATATTTTAGTAGCCTACTATCATGCAAGCGAGTATCTATATCTAATATTATTCTACTGTAATTTTCATTGATCTATAATCTTGCTTTGCAAAACTTATTTTCAAACACATTTACGAACTCGATTGTACCTGGTTTAGTTTGAACTCCGCCGCTTGCAATGGCACTTTGCCTTATGCTTACTAGGTTGTCTGGTAGAAATCGCCGAGTGCGATAAGGCCGCCGATTGTATGTTTTTCTTTTTTTCTATGGTTTCCCTTTATAATAATTGTAATCTTGTTGTACAATAAAGTGTAAATAAATAAATAAATAAATAAATTGAAAAATCCTTCATTTTGTTTTTGGTCGAGAAATGCTGGTTCTTTTTTGTTTTATTTTACTAAAGGTTACACGATAAATGGCAGAACAATATTTGTAGTTTTTCTATGTATATTGAGCTGACTGGATAAGCTATAACTTTGACTATAAACGACCGAGGACGACTCACGTTACCTTCTTGTTATTTTGTCTTTGTTTATATGCTCTATTTGTATATCTATATATTTGTATACACCGTTAGATTTTAGTCGTTTTAATCCCGTGGACGGTCGATTCGGTACATGATACACTATCGATTTGTAAAGATAAAATAAAAAAATAAAGTACTTTTTTTCTAAAACTCGAATTAATATATGCATGTACGAAATTAATTTCTTTACGTAAACGAGTCAATAACCTTGTAGGGAATTGTCAGTCGATGCGTACTAACTACCTTCAGTTCATTGGCCTCGCTCAGCTGACGTTTACCTAAAGAAAATAAATACATACGTAAATTAATTCGAGTTTAAAAAAAAGTGCTTTATTCTATAATTTTCTCTTTACAAATTGATAGTGTTTCATGTGCCAAATCAACCCTCCGCGGGATTAAAACGACCAAAATTTAACGGTGTATATGCTCTTAATAAACTCGTGCACCTCACCATCAACGATTGCATCACTGCTTCCCATTAGGTGGGATCAGGTGGGATCCACATGTCCCATATGTAGCTAGGATATATCCTTAAAAATGAATCATATCAATTAAAAAAAAAATTGTGACATTTAGAGGAGTGTGCATTTTTTTTTTGTTTAGTCTGATGTTAAGCAGTGATGCTATCGTTGATGGCGAGGCGCACTAGTTTATTAAGTGCCTATATGAATAATCTAGCTTTGAAGACTCCTAAATTATAATTAAGTATTATATAATTTAATTTCAAAAAATTTCATACTATTTAAATATGAACACTTAAATCTCGCGATTTACATGTTGTATAGATACCTTGTAGATAGATGTTTCGAAACTCCATGCTTATTCATGTGAGATTTGTATCCGTCCACACCCACGTACGGAACGTGTCAAATCAAAGTCTGGGAAAGGGTTCTCGATAGCTAACGAAGAGCCTTAGGTAACGTATCCTTCAATACACTACCTAGAAGGACATATGATGGTGTTCTATAGAAAGCTTACGAATGTAGTAGCTACAACCGGCGGCGACGGCGTGCGTTTATTGCAAGTAGATTCTGTAAATATTTTATTGTTTGTTGTCATTTTTTTTTCTTTTCTGTTCACATAGTTTGTGCATTTAGTCAGAGTCAAGTTTAGAAGGCATTTATTTTATGATATACATAGAATCAACATCGAAAGACAGGGGTTTCTAATATTTTTGTAATTAAAATGTATCGCCACAGTTTTTTCGGTGGATAGTCATCAAAAGACTCCTCCCACTCTCGGTAGATCGAGAGGGAGTGTCAGATTTGTACTAATTAAAACACACCAGTGAACCTTTAGTTGCCTGTTGCGTTCTAGGTCCGCGCTAACATTTCCGCAGCCCTAACATGTTTGCCTGTTCCAATTACCTACTTAAGCTTCGGATGAGAACGTCCCTATCCCTTTGAAGTAGGCAATAGGTATGTTACTGATATTTTGTATCAAAGCACTGAATTTAGACATTGGAAACCGAATACTTTGTTGTTTTATTCTCAATCTGAAATGTTTGACGAGATATCACACCTCTGAACATGAAATCGCTGTAGGTAAATTTTGGCTTGTGTCACCTGTGTTATTCAGCTTTTTTCTTTTGACGTGGGAACATAACAAATGTTTTTTTCGCTCTAGGCTGGAACGAGAGAGCGTGTCAAACTTTCACTGACTAAAACTTACATTTGTCCTTTGGTTGCCCTTTGATTTCCAGGTCAGGCTAGGCCTACAGTCCACGGACACGTAGCTTCATAGACGAGTATACGTCATTAAACGCTTGTTGTACGCCTGCTCACAGCTTACATGGAAAACTATGATGCTGTGTCGACGTAGCGAGAACGATACGATACAGCAACGTTGCCGGTTCGTATCGTGCGAGCTGTGCGCTGTTTACAATAAGCGTTTAATGAAGAATACGCGTCTTTGAAGCTACGTGTCCGTAGACAGTACACTTTACGCTTTCGGAGGAGGAGGATTGTTCCAGCAATGTAGGTAAATGTTAATGCACATACTTGCGTGTTTTCCCACCTTTTAAGTTAAAGAGGTTAATAGTTGTCCACTAATGCGATGACGTCATTTAGTAATTTTAAGTTACACCTGTCTAAAAGATAACAGGTGTACTACGATTTTTACAACTCCTCATTTGTTTTATGGTCGTGTAATATTTAGAGTAATTTGGAAATGTCCGTTAAAATTCCTTTTAAAAATTTCAGTAGTATATTATTATGTCGCTATATTTTGTCCTCTATTGGGTATCCTAGACTTTATTTGAGGGATGAGGATAGAAAAATAAAATGTGATCCACTGCAGTCTTATCCATACCCATTCACTCTTATCCGGTGACCGTCCAGACCGAGCCCGAGTCGTTGACGACGCTTAGTGTCCCACGCGCACCTCAAAGAGATTTTAGCAAAATCGTGGGGGCCCAGTAGAGCCGAAGCCTACTGGAACCATGGGTTGGCTTCCGAAAGAGAAACCCGGGGTCCTGGAACGCAAGGAAAAGAAGGAATATAGGAGCGGATTTAATCAGGAAAACTCTGATACGCCCTCTAGCTCCGCCCTTTAGCCAGAGAAGAGTAGAAGATGGATTAATTCCAATTAAAAAAAAAAACCTTAGTCTTGAGTCAATGTGGCAAGCACAGCGGCGCTCAATACACGCTTATTTACGAGAACCACATTGTTTTCTATCCTTGTTACGTTCAACATGTAACTCAAAGAAACATACATTTTAATTAGACTCTAGCTTTTTCTACACAATTCGTGGAAAGGAGAATATATCGTTTCAATTGTTTCTAGCGCGTGTTGAAGGTTATTAATTCTAATTATACTGCTTTCCCTTATGGGTAGTGAGCGTAAATTATACATATTTGGGTTGATTGCTAAACCTGTACTTACTAATAAAGTCAGCCTTTAACTGTTTGTCAATTTGAAATGTAATCTATATATATAAAAGCGAAATAGTGTTATTTCGCTTTCAAATTCACTACCAATAATATCAATCACGAAATCTCAGAAACTACAAAACCTACAAACTTAAAATTTTGCAGGTAGGTTCTTTATAGGGTGTAAACATCCACTAAGAACGGATTTTACGAAACCCCACTCCTAACGGAGTAAAACGAGGGTTGGAAATTTGTATGGAGAAGCAGATTTTAACGTGGGCGAAACCGCTAGCAGATGCTAATATAAGTTTATTTTGGACTTCTCTGTGTTTAGGTATATACATAATTTATATAACACACAACTAAAAACCAGTTTACAATACACAATTAAATAAAAAAGAAACTACACACATTCAGTGCGATGAGGGAGAACTGTCTAGTTCTCACCGTGCAGCGTGCAAGAGTATTCATTAGTTCCGCATGCGGAGCAAATCCGCATGCGTAACTAAATCCGCACGATATTAAAAACACCCTAAGATATTTAGTTATTTATACCTAAATACAGTTTAGTCAGTTAAAATCAAGAATATTTAGTTTATACTTCTATACGCATATTATAAAGAAAAAAGATTTGTGCTTTTGGATTTTTCTTTGTAATGCATATAAAAACTACTTTATAATAACATCGACTTACAGAGATCGACTATAGACTCGTCAGTAATACCAGTTATTTTATTTGGCCAGTTCGATTTTTGATTAAACTTTTTTGATGCACGTATATTTTAATTCAATATCTGGTTTTTGACGTTCCAAATTCAAATCTCATTATTCCATAAGGAGATAATGCAGCATTATCTTCCTTAGGGTACCTATAACGACTTGAAAATCTAGACTTGGTCTCCACGAGCGAGTCTGGCGAAAAAAAATAAACATAATTACACAACAATACCAGTAAATTGAAAAAACATTTACAACATTTTCCATCCCCAGAGAGATATAAAAATAAATACGGAAAAATAAAATAAAAGCGGCATAATATCCATAATCCCATAGGGCTTACTTGCCGTTCTGAATAACCATAAAGGATGGACGCCCATGGCTTCCCCAATTTTTGGCCAACCATGAAAATGCAAACTTCGTGCTAGGTGTAAAAGGGTAGTAAAATCGTGTTTGTAAAGGCCGCCTAAGTAAATAACACCTTCCTACATTATTAAAATATAGGGGTTATTTTCTGTTTTTCCTTACAACAAATACATTATATAAACCTTAGATTTTTTCCCTTTCCTTAGAATAAATTACATTTTACAGAGATACACAATTAAAAAACAACTTAACTAACTTTATATAGGGTGAATGGTAATTAGTGAACGATACTTAAACACGTGATTGTAGTCATGATAATAAACAACTTTTACTATGGGACCAAACATGATATCGCGAAAAAAATCTGCTAAGTTCAGTACATTAATGTTCGCATAACTGGTCAAAATATACTAAACTTGGCAGACTTTTTTCGCGATTTCATGTTTGGTCCTATAGTAAAAGTTGTTTATGGTCATGACTAAAATCATGTCAACCTATATACACTTAAAACAAAGACTCATAAGTATCTTAAATATGGCGTAAAAAAATTCGACTACATACCTACATATTGCACATGACAGCATAACAAATTGATTTCCATAAGGACGTGTTTTATGATTCGCGTGTATTCAAAGTAAATACTGCGCGGCGATTGCGTAGAGGACACGCGACCGCCGCGTGGAGGGCACACTACTTAGATGTGTATGTACATTCATCATCATAAATAACAATCATACAAAAGCCGTGACTTACCTAATGACCATTAGACAATGACAGAAAATGCAAAACAAAAAAATGTTATGGCATAGTGACGACGTCGTAACATTCTAATAACTTTGCCGTAGTCAATAGAGTTGTAATCTATATATATATATCAACGCACAGCTGAAATACTGGGTCTGGGAACTTGAAATTTTGCACAATCTTTTATGACGTAAGCGAACACTATTATTTTCCGAAATTAAACTTTTAAGAGCGGCAAACGCAAGGTACATTTTCTTACAACCGCTCTTACGTGATTATAATGTTATTACACATCTTTCTCCAGATATTTTGAATATACTGATATCTTGTGGACATTATCTAGGCTTCTTTAAAAAACAAAACATAAATTTGTGTAAAACTAATCCAGTAAAGACCTCTGAAAATTTTCAGTTTTACGTGGACTTTGGCCCTCTATAATGTAAAAGCCTTGCACATTTAATCCAGATTCTGAATGACGACATTTTTTCTTAAAAACTTAAAAAAGCACGTATTTCTTGAAAGAAAGAAAATCGTTTATTCGACCTCACACATACAGTAAAATAAAATAAAAATAGTAAGAGAAAAAAAAAAACAGCATTAAAATCTGTGCAAGGCCAAAAAGGCGCTTAACTCAGCCTTGGAACAAGTTTTGTGAAATATTCGAGTAGATCACGAAATTACCCAATGCCAACAAAGTTTCCAGGTGTTATCTCTCTTTTTTCGAGTTGCCTCTTCATTTAACGTGAGTGAGGAAATGAAACGGGTCCAAATTTTCAATAGAGAAACCTGCGCGAGTGAAGGCACTGGTAGAAGCTAGTTTGATATAAATGGAAACAAGTATGTACGGGATTAGCACATGGCCACCACACCACCAAGGCTATCGCCTCATCAAAATGCACCCTAAAAAGGGTAACAATATTGTAACATCTGAAGAGATCGCATTTGCTTATTAAAGTTACCAAAGTGAGGTCAAGCAAAAATAATGTTTTTATATATAAATGGAGCTTCTAACAATAAATCCTAGTAAATTGAAGAATAGTAGCTCTTCATGACGTCTCAGCCCCTACAATATTAAGCTACATCTTATACTCGTGTCTAGGCCTAGATTCTATATATTCTAAGCTCTTGTTAAGATATCCTCTCAATCTAATAAGTCAGTTGTCATGACAACTGGAAAAACCCTCGATTGAAGTCGGTAAAGAATAAATATAACGTTCCTTTTGATTGTGTCGAGTGGAGTAGGTAGATTTAGAATACAGGTTGTTTTTTTTTAGGGTTTCGTATCCAAAGGGTAAAAATGGAGCTCTATTGCTATGACTTTGCTATCCATCTGTCATTAGGCTGTATCTCATGAACCATGATAGCTTGATAGTTTGAATTTTCACAGATGGTGTATTTCTGTGGCAGATATAATAGCAAATACCAAAAACAGAATAAAATAAATCTTTAAGTAAGGCTCCCATACAACAAACGTAATTTTTTTGCCGCCACTTTTTCTGCGGACGATACGGAATATATATATATATATATATGACGGCTCTTTCAGGATGGTTCGAGCTCTGATCATCTACCAGGTGGGCCTACGTGGGTATCGTGCAATGAATAAAAAGTTCCTAAGAACTGAATCAGTTTACTTCTCAATACATTTCGGTACAGTGCACTGTTATAAGGTAGGTACAAACAAAAAAACGGACAGTTTCAGAACGTCTTGACTCTGCGACGGCCTGGCTGAGAGTGTCCGCTGTACTCGGCGGATTCTCCCTCCCCAAGCTCGTAGCCAAAGCGGAAACGGCTGACTCTGTCTCGGCGCGCCACTTCTATTTCTTCTAGTCGCCACTAGATAGCGTGCCTTGTTTTGTTGTCAACAAATCAACGCCGGGTCCGATATATATATATAATATATGAATAAAGATATATATATATATATATATAATATATATAATATATATCTTTATTCATCAAAAACATTGTAGTACATGATGACAATTAACATGATCTTTTCCAGTGTACAAAAACTACAACAAATTGGTGGGTGAGGTGCTGTATTCCTAGCTAGGTTAATTACGCACTTGACCGTTTTTTTTTGTAACATCATTTTAATTTTCGTATTCTTTTCAGCAAACCATTTCATATCAAGATGGTGGATAAGAAAAAACTGTCCGCCATATTAGATTTAGGTATACCTTGATCACACGTACCGAGCAAACGGGCGAGACAGTGCTCTCGACCGAATACTCGGTACGTATAAACATAGCGCCGAATGCTCGGCCGAGCGCTTATCTCTACAAATTGCTTACATCACTGTCTCGGCCGAGCAACATTTTACTGTCTCGTCCTGTGATTAAGGCATTATGTGACAGCTTTTTTGTTAGCATTCTTTTCAACAAACCTTTTAATTGATACCCGTATCATAGACGACGAAGATGAAACCCATTTCGACGAAGCGGTAACAGCGTGGGGTCTTATGTTGTCGCTTCGTCGACAGAGTTTCCTGGTTTTGTATGGTTGCTTCACGCATGCGATACCAAGCGTATAATGAAGAATACGCGTCTATGGAGCTCTGCGACCGTAGAAGTAGGCCTATAGTGACAGGGTCTGTAAAATCTAGTATAGTTCGCGGCAAATAAGTTGAAACAAAATGTCCTTCGTTGCTATGGTTACGCGCAGTCCCCCACTTCGATTGAAACCCAAAATCTGTCGTTACTGCGCATTCAAGGTCGATCGCCATTTTGGCACAACTTTTATACTGCGTATTGTAATCTAATAGTCCTCATTGTTTTAAAATTCATTTGAAGATTTCACTTCAATACACTAAGCATAAAACTTTGGTGTGCTACCATAATAATTGTGCTATAACAAATTGATGAGTTTGATTTAGTTTAAAGTCTTCTAGAACTTTTAATGTAATTTTTACAACTACTTAAAAACAAATAAATATTAAAATTTAATAGGTATAATTATATACAGATTAAAAATAATATATGTACAAACGGGTAGAAAAAGAACTTACTGGGCATCAAAAAATACATCCACAACGATATCAATGGAAAACATGCCCAGAACGCTGGCAGCATGAGAGCAGTGGTGGCCGAGTGGTAACGGCCCCGACTTACGAATTGTAGGTCGTGGGTATTACTTTGTGTAATTTAATTTATCACCACTGCTCTCAAAACGGTGAAGGAAAACATAGTGAGGAAACCGGCATGTCCTAGAACCAAAAATTCGAAGACATGTGACATCCACCATTCCGCACTGGGCCCGCGTGGTGGATTACGGCCCATTCCCTCTCCTAGAGAGGTGGCCTGAGTACCAGCAGTGGGAACATTAAAAGGCTGATGATGATGATGATGATGCTGGCAGCATTGCCACGTTGAATGGCAATGCTGATTCGTTGACCGAATTAAAGCCCAGCCCTCTGTTCACGCAAAGAGTAGACAAGCTGTTTACTGATAACACGAACCACTCGATGAGCCCATGGCCCGTTTCAACTCCAAACGGCCCAAACATCTAACTTAACGTTTAAAAACTAAAGACCGCCTCGTTGCTCTCTCACTAGCGCAACTGCTAAGCGTGGGGTCTTATGTTCAATTCCTGGGTTGGGCAAAAAGTACTATTAGGTTTTTCTATTAAGAATTACTTTGTAGCCGCCCACTTGCCCAGAGTTTGGAAGTTGGCGGTTTGTCACCCCCGTTACGTGCCTGTAATGCTAGCAAAGGAGGAGGCCGACCGCATCAGGCAGAGGCAACGAGGCGCTCGCCCCAGCCGCCGCCGGGATTCCGATCCCGATTTCCGGTCACCGTAGGCGCGGGCTTGCGGACGGCGTGCAATGGGTAGCACGCTGTCCGATTGTCCGGTAACCGACTGGACCGAGCCCGAGTCGTCGACGGCGCGTTCTGTTCCCGCGCGCCTCAAGGAGCTGTCAGCAAACCATAGAGGCCCAGCCTGCTAGCTGTAGGCAGGAAGGATCGAAACCTGCTGGGGTCATGGGTCAGCTTCCGAAAGGAGTACCCGGCCCCGGTACGATAGGCAACGAAGGAACGGAGTAGGTTTTTAGTTAATAAGAGTCTGACACTATTTCCCGCTCCGCCCAAGTTCGGGATTTGTCATTGGATGATTTTACCTACCATAAAAAACCCCGTTCCGTGCCTCGGAAAAAGAGACCATTTGCTAAAAGAGTAAAACAAAAGAGAGTGCATGTTTGTGTTTGCGCATGCACTTGTACACTATAATATCTCCTGCGTACTTGGCTAATCTCTGTTGAGATTGTCCGCCGTGCTCGAAATTCGCTCGGGAGGATTATTTTAGTTTGAAGTTTATTACAATTATTAATATTTTGCACCCGTTTTAGAGATATAAAGTTGGTACAACGTACACCCAGACCTGCGTCATGATGCTGTCATGATGAAGTAAGATCTGTTGGGTTTTAGTTGAGAGTTTAATATGGTCACTATGAGGGCTATCCCCTGATCTAAAATACGGTGAAAATTTGGTATAATTGCTTAATCAGCCTTTTGATGTTCAAATTTTGTGACTCAGGCGTCCTCTCTAGGAGAAGGAATGGGCAATACCACCACGGGGGCCCAGTGCGGGTTGGTTGATGTCACATATCTTCGAATTTTTGTCCTAAAACATACCAGTTACCATTCGTCGTTTATTTTCCTTCACAATTTTTATTTAGATCTCAAAAGATGGGCTTTAACTAGCTCGTTAATGACATTATCGTCACAATTTCCCATAGAATATCAAAAATGGACTCAGTGTCCCATTAAAAATATTTTCTGTCGTAATATCAATTTTATTTACTGATAATTTTAAAAGGAAGTCGTACCTCATTGCTCAAGGGCAGCTTTGCCCGGAAAAGCGGTCAGTTACTACAAGCCCCGGGCGATATTACGTAACCTTACAAATAAAATTGTTACGACAATTATGAACAAGATTTTCATCTTTCTTTCTGATATTTTGGCCCTATTACGATGTTTTATTTTATTAAAACTTTGTGACGAAATCTTGTAAACGACGTTAAGGATTAATTTTGTAAATAAATTGTTTAAAAAATCACTTCTGTTAGCAGTTGCCGGTCATGGCTGGTCATCGGCTACGGGGTAGGTTTTTAGTCAATAAGAGTCTGACACTACTTACCGCTCTGCCCAAGGGCGGGATTTGTCATTGGATGATTTTACCTACCACAAAAAAAAGTGACAGATGTCACTTTGACAGAATCCGGGCTGACGTTTGCACGAACCGACCGTTTAATAGCGGGGTCTTTTATCTGTCGGCCACTATGTGAACAACATCTCGTCCGTGGACTGTTTCAAGGCTCGTTGTGAAGTGAATACCTAAAGCTTGCATCATAATAAATCAGTTGATTGATCTGGAATAGTTTGTTTCTCAGGCTCGTTACCCAGTCATTGCCCACAAAATAGGATCTCAGGAAAGGATTACCACTGTGATCGGCCTCCTAATCCGATATTTTTATATCTACATTCTACAGAAGCCGCGGGCCCGTAAACGCGGCGGCCGCGGATGAAAACCGCTCCGTGAGTTCTCTTCCTAAAAATAATCAATTGAAATTCCATATGCAAATCACATTACTGCCAAACAGTTCATTATGAAATTCAACATAGTATTAATATTATTGCTCAGTAGCAACAGAGGTATATTCTCAGTTTAGCGCAGGGTAATAATACTTACCTACTTTAGGTTAGGTTAGGTTAAGTTAGATGTTATCGATGTAGTTTGATGTTTTCGAGCGGGTTGTTTCAAATGTTGCAGCCAGGGCGAAATTCACGCCTACCCATTATCGAACTACAATACTTGTACATAAAGATTAAATAAATAACTTTCTGAAAGTTATTATTCTGAGAAGTTATTCCAACTGTACTCGTTTTGAGAATCGGTTGCCAAGGAGACAGGTAAGCTTCTGAATAGAACATTGCTGAGACATGAAAAGCTATGTTACGGCTAAATGAGGCTTTAGTTCTTTCATTAGGGTCATACAAAGGATTTCTTGTAAGTCCATGTGAGGTAACCTTAGAAATAGGATGTCTTAGATTATTAGAATCACATTAATAATATGAAAGTGAAATTTTGTATCACCAAAATTAAGTGGCAGTGGACAGAGCACATTGCCCGCAGAACGGATGGCCGTTGGGGCCGAAAGGTTTTTGAGTGGCGACCGCGTACTGGAAGACGTAGCGTTGGAAGGCCTCCTACATGGTGGACCGATGACCTGGTAAGAGTTGCCTATGTCCAACAATGAATGTCCTTCGGCTGAAATGATGGTGATGATGAAAGTTTCGCCATACTTAGGTGGCAGTGGGTAGGGCACATTGCCTGAGGAACAAATGGTCGATGGGGACGAAAGGTTCTGGAGTAGCGATTACGTACCAGAAGACGCAGCGTTGAAATGCCTCCCAGGAAGTGGACCGAGGACCTGGTGAGGGTCACGGGAATCCAATGGATCCGAGACGCGCAAGACAGGTCATTATGGTGACGGTTCGGAAATGATGATGATGATGCGTGTATATATTTCTTACTTCTTCACGCTCAAACAGCCGAACGGATGAAACTTGGTACACGGGTAGACATGTCCTGAAATACCACATATGATACTTTTCATCCCAAAAATACATTCCCAAAAATATTTAAAAAGGTCTCAAGTTGGACACCACCGACACTAAATGCAATACAGGTCACGGCAGGTCATAGCGAGCATTAGAAGCCAGCGCACAGCTGGGTGCGAGAACAAAATAACTCCTCAGTCACCCGTGGCCCGGTGACCATTTGTTTGTGTGAACAACCAGGTAACATAACAAGCTTATAACTATGCTTTATCATGATACAGTTATGAAAGTAGGTACATAGATTCTTTACATAAAAATACTAGACACGAAAAATAAGGTTGTAAAGATAACTATAAAAAATACTATTCAAACTTATACATAGGGACCACAGAAATCTTGAAGACTATTCTTTACGTTGGCTAAGCGAGTCTATTGACCTGTAGGTAGCTAGTACACAACGACCGATAACTACCAACGTGGCAATGCTGCCAGCGTTCTGGGCACTTTTCCCATTGACAACGATGCGGATAAATTTTTTGATGCCCTATAAGTTCTTTTCCTACTCGTTTGTACATATTATTAATTTTAATTTGTATATTACCTGTTAAGCTATGGTGTGGATATACACCCCTATTTTTTAATTAGTGCACAAAAAAATGGGGCTCAATCAGTACCCGTTACTGATAAGGGCGGGATTTGTCATTGGATGATTTTACCTGCCATAAAAAAAAACCCGTTACTGATCATATTTGTGTAGTCAAAAGTACAAAAAACGAAATCCCAAAATTTTCCACGAAAATTGGTCATTATTGGCAAATTCATAATTGAATTATCATTCATAACAACTACTTCTAGAAAATACTAAGCGCAGTGTTTTTCCTTTTTTATTGACATTCTTTCACCTGTGCAATGTTTCCATAAATTGAGTGAGATTTTGGGGTATAAACAAACGCTCATAACTTAGCTGTTTATGAATATTATTTATTGAGACTTTACTTAAATAATAACAAGACCTTTTCTAATAAGTCCTTTAAGTATTTGAACTAATTAAAACATAGTGGTGTAGATTAAATTTATACAATAAACAAACCAACTGAATAAAAGAACGCAAAACATAAGATCATAAACATTATAATTAAAAAACTTCTACAACTGGCGGTAAGTAGCCGTAAGCTAGAAATATTGAGACTTTGAAACTTTACAAGTATAAGTTTGATACAGCATTATGTTTTATAGGAACAGTTTATTTTATTTCTTCATAACAAACATTATAAGGGTTCCTGAAGACGGACTGTTTTGTTAGTGGAGTTCCTGCCGGAGTCTGTGTTTCCTTATGGCTACAACCCGGGAATCTTTAAGTCAAGAGTGAATAGGTTACTTCCAGGTAAGCGCGCTCCATTGTCAACCGCATCGTTGCTTTTCATCAGGTGAGATAGCGGTAAAGCGCGAACCTATCAACAATAAAAAAATAAAACTTCTTTTTTCGTTTTTAAGCCAGATACTCGAACCATTTTAAATTAGGGTTCTGTACCCAAAGGGTTTTTTTATGGTAGGTAAAATCATTCAATGACAAATCCCGCCCTTGGGTGGAGCGGGAAATAGTGTCAGACTCTTACTGACTAAAAACCTACCCTGTTCCTTCCCTACCTTGGTTCCAGGGCCCTGGTATGCATTTTCATACCTTCCCAGAGCCCCAGACTAGGCCTCGACCCTACTGGGCCCCTACGGTTTGCTGAAAACTCCTTGAGGCGCACGGGAATAGTGCGCGCCTTAAACGACTTGGGCTCGGTCCGGTCTGTTACCGGACAAACGGACAGCGAGCTACCCATTGCCCGCCGTCCGCAAGCCCGCGCCTACGGTGGCCGGAAATTTGGATCGGAATTACGGCGGCGGCTGCGGCGTGAGCGCCGTTGCCTGATACGGTCAGCCTTCTCCTTTGCTAGCATTACTGCTTCGCAGAAAAAGGCGACCGCCTGCCACTCCTCTTCGCTCCGGAGTGTACCCAAAGGGTAAAATCGGGTCCCTATTGCTAAGACTTCGCTGTTCATCTGTTTGTTACCAGGCTGTATCTCGTAAACCGTGGTAAGCAGACAGTTTTCATAGATAATGTATTTCTGTATCAACAAATACTAAAAACATTTAATAATTATTTAAGTGGGGTTCCCATACCACAAACGTGATTTTTTTTTTTGCCGTTTTTTCCCACGGACGGTACAGAACCCTTCCTGCGCGAGTTAGACTCACACTTGGCTGGTTTTCATATCTAGAATATATGTTTTCAAGGTCACATACGTTGAATGTTAAAAGGGTTGGTATCGGAGACAAATATAATGTCTACGATATAAACCCTTTTAACGCTCAAGGCAATGTTCATTCGAATAAGTATTTTATACGTGGATATTTCGCTTTTTCTCGGGCACGTGTTTAGAGCACTGCCAGACAAGACAATTTTTTTTTAATGTCTATAGGCTCGCACTTGACCACCTAATGGAAAGTGACAATGTAGTCCACGATGGAGCTCGGTTGTCTAGGAGTAACTTATTTACTCTTGACTTAAATATTTCCAGGTTGCAGCTGTTAGGAAACATGGGATTTGGTGGGAGATTCCATTCTTTAGTTGTACGCACTATGATTGTGTTGGAAAAAGCAAGTAAATGCAAAGAAATTAGCCTACAAATAACATTAGTGATGAAACTTGTCCTTATGCAAACCCAGACTCAGCTTACGAATAAAAAAAACTCGAATCGAATCAGTAAACTCAATGGATTATAATATAATTTATGGATAAACATTATCTGGAACTTTAAACAGTCTACAACTGGATCTCACAGATCTTTTCACAACAAGATACATATGAGTGAGCATGACAAACTCTCAACTGCCATGCTCGTTTATGTCAAACAAGTTGTAATAAAAATGCTCCATGGTAAAGTACCATGGAGCATTTTTATTACAACTTGTTTACAACACACAAGATTTGAAAAAAGTGCTTCTACATTATACAATGCTATTGTTTCCAAATACAAAAAGTAATAAATTATACACCTGTCCTATATAAAAAAAAGATTTATTTGAACCTTCCACAACTTATTCAAAATTAACAATACATACGAAAATAAAAACTGGGCTAGGAGTTGGAGCTCATCGAGGGTTCCGTGTAAACTCATGTAAATACTTCAATTCTCGAATAGTCTCGAAGATTTTTCTGAATCAAAAAAGGATTATTTTTTTGTGACGTACTACGACTACTTTACAGTTTTCAGATCATCGATATACATGCGATATAGGTCGATGTTTCAGATTTATTCTTTTACTTTTTTTTTTTTTGGTGGTGGTTAAAATCATCCAATGACATCTCCCGCCCTTGGGCGGAGCGGGAGATAGTGTCAGACTCTTACTGACTAAAAGCCCACCCCGTTCCTTCGTGGCCTTAGACACCAGGACCGGGCTTTCCTTTCGGAAACAAACCCTTGGCCCCAGTAGGACAAACCCTTGGCCCCTGTAGGGCAAACCCTTGGCCCCAGTAGGATTCTTTTACTTGTGCTATAAGACCTTGCTTCATGTCAAATTTCAGGGTTCTAAATCAACGGGAAGTACCTCATGAATTTTGATTCCCTTGAGAGTGTCGAAATTTTTTGACATACAGACAGACAGACGGACAACAAAGTGATCTTATAAGGGTTCCTTTTTCCTTTTGAGGTATGGAACCTGAAAAAACTAAACACATTTAACTTTTTCTTCAGCATTATTACCGACGTGTGACGTTCTTAAGATTCATCCGAAAGTTATCTGGCAGATATCGCTGTTAGCGATAACACCGCCATTGTACCCACAGATTTAAGTTTATTTAAAGTTGTGTTATTCTTTTGGTGTACTTAGTTTATTTTATTCTAAAGATCGTTGGTCCATCTAATCTGAGCCTAATTCTAACAGCATTTATCTCCTTGTTACAGATCAAACAATGCTATCCAAGTTCAGTGTAAGTGTCAGTGCCAAAGTGTAGTGCCAACATGGGGTGCACCCCAAGCATGTTGCTTGACCACAAGAGTCGCCGCCGGGACAGCACCGGGTCCCAGGAGGCGGCCCTGGCCAAAGTGGCCCCCACCCCGGTCTGTAACAAGGCCGTCCAGGCAGCCAAGGCCCCCAGGGCCTCACTGGAGTCTGATGGCTTCAGCATCCAGCTGTCCAGCAAGAAGGATAGCTATGTGTCGCAAATGGGGAATAATTTTGCGACACAGCTGCATATTAAGAGGATATCTGGTGAGTTGTTTACATTTTTTTAAGGCTAATTGATGGTTAACTGTATTTTCTTCCCATTTTACCAGGGACATGTAGTTAAGTCCATTCTACTTACTACAGAAAACAGTTCTTTAATTTTTTTTTCTTAACCTAATTGTTTTTCATTCATTTTATATCATAATTATAAATTATGTCTTCTAAGTTAATAATCAAGCAGCCACGGTTTATCCATAATTGGTATAAATAATAGAAATTTACTCAAGATTTTGTGTATGTCCCGTGGGTGAACCTAAATAAATAAAGTTTGATAGAATCAGCAGCAGTATTCACAACTTACAAAAAATCATATATTTAAAAACTTGTGTCAACTTTGATTGACGGTATTCTGAGGCTCTAGCGAGACTGACATTCTGCCAGAACTGTGAGACTGTTCGAAAGAGGTACCGTGGCCCTGGAACGCAAAGCAACTGAAGAAACACAGTGGGTTTTAGTCCGTGAAAGTCTGACACTTCCTCTCGCTCCACCCTGACGGGAAGACGACGCTCGGATGTCGCCACTGTGCGGAGCGTCCGGAGGACACGGTGGAGCACACAGTCGAGGTTTGCACCGCTTGGGAAGAGCATCGCCTTGTCCTTGTGGGGGCGATCGGCGGCAGCGATCTCTCGCGCCGGGGTTTGCTTCAAGCCATGCTCCGGAGCGAGGAGAAGTGGCAGGCGGTCGCCTCCTTCTGCGAAGCAGTAATGCTAGCAAAGGAGGAGGCCGACCGCATCAGGCAACGCCGTATACGCCGCAGCCGCCGCCGGGATTCCGATCCCAATTTCCGGCCACCGTAGGCGCGGGCTCGCGGACGGCGGGCAATGGGTAGCTCGCTGTCCGTCCGCCCGGTAACAGACCGGTCCGAGCTCAAGTCGTTTACGGCGCGCACTGTTCCCGCGCGCCTCAAGGAGTTGTCAGCAAACTGTAGGGGCCCAACAGGGCCGAAGCCTACTGGGGTCAAAGGGTATGTGAAAATGGCACCCGGGGCCCTGGGACCAAGGCAAAGAATGGAACGGGGTAGGTTTTTAGTCAGTAAGAGTCTGACGCTACTTCCCGCTCCACCCAAGGGCGGGATTTGTCATTGGATGATTTTACCTACCATAAAAAAAACCCTGACGGGAAGAAGTAGTTTGATGATTTCCCACCAAATAAAAAATCTGACTTTTAGGCAATCGTAATCACTGACAGAATGTCACTTTGTCATTTTAGAGCCTCAGAAACACTGGTCATGTTATAAAGTAACTTTAGCTGCCTTATTCCAAAACGCGATCTAAAATAGTTCCGGGACTATTACTAGGTTTAATTGGGGTTAAACCCAGCAATAGTAACCTAGTAACAATGTTGAAAACTACATTTAGATCACGTTTAATCGGTATTAAACCTATTTATAGTGCCGGAACTGTTTTAGATCGGGTTTTGGAATAAAGCAGTAAGGGTTTTATTCAATCCTCGTACCTGATGTTTTATTCATCCTCTCTCATGCATAGTGATAGTAAGTTAAAAGTTTGCGCAGGAAATCGGTTTCTGATGTTTTAATTACCAGAAAATGTTTGCCAGTTAAACTTTCAGCTAGTTTTGCTTGTTAAAAGTATTCAAAACTAAACCTGTCGGTTTGAATTTTTTAGTAGTATTCCTACGCAGTTTCTGTAGTACTTATTTAAAAATAAATGTTACCGGCAATCTAGATAATCCAGAATTCTATACAATACCTAGGCAATTTATAGAATACGGTGTAAGTAAGGCTTTATTTTCAGGTGGTGATAAAAAAAAACCCTAACCTAAGCAAATAAAATATCTTATCTTATCTTATCTTATCTAACCTGTCCGTGCGGAGTGCCCTGAAATTGCATCACCTCCTTCCCTGCTCTCGTCTTTTAAACAAAGTTATATAGAATACCTGAACAATACAGATTGCCGATAACATAAACATATTCAGAACCGCAGCCAAACGTGACTTTTTATAAAAGTCCAAAAAAAGCGGCTCATTGGCAGATTTTTGCTCGAATAACTCAACAAAATGTAACAAAAGTTTTCAGAGTGAACTTTTACGTAAATGGTGTATTGGTACCAAAGCATGAAATAATTTTGTGTGAAAATAAAAAAAAACAGACTGTATTCTTTCTTTCACATTCGTGCACGACATCTGTTAACTACTTTCATAATATACTGAGTAAAAAGCCGCTTTTACTTAAAATTGCTCGAAAATTACTTGGACGCAATCTGAAAGTGATGATTAAGTTTTCAAGACAAGCTAATGAAGGAAAATGAACACTACATTTCAGAACTCGATGACAATATAATTTGTTTTTTATAATTTCTGATATACTCTAGGAGGTTTAAAAACCAAATTTTTTTGTCTATTTGCTCTCGGTTTCTCAAGGGCCCGTTCTGACATTGGTGACATTTCAATATTATTAAGGTCTAGATACGTCTTTATAAAATCGTAGATATCATTTTGTTCCGAGCCATAACGTCGCGTCTTTGTACTTGTGTCTCCTCTTCTGTGTGCGGTTGTGAAACTGGTCAATTCTATCATGCAAAGCAGAAGCAGCTGTAAAACAAAGATATAGA
Organism: Leucania comma; assembly: GCA_958295575.1. Lineage (NCBI taxonomy): Eukaryota > Metazoa > Arthropoda > Insecta > Lepidoptera > Noctuidae > Leucania > Leucania comma. Next base: position 8,557,113 of record OY282480.1, on the reverse strand, counting down.
GGTTATTTTAGCATCACCTGTACTTTTTTGTTAGTATTATTGTAATTAACTAACATGCGATATTAATGGTGTTTTGACGTATCCTCTTTACGTTTAGAGGTTCTTGCCAAAGTTGGATACGCAAGACACATGAAGGTACATAACTACCATGAGAAGCCAAGGAATACATTATCGATTTCTTATATACGTACATAGGAATATGAGGCACACTTTTCTTTTTTTGTCTTTAATACTTTAACCGCTTACATTTGATTGGTCCGACGAGTATTTTCGTGCCCTATTCACCAGGGTCCTGTATTTGCGACTGAAGAGCTGACAAGATTGAGTATTTAGTCGTGGATGTGCGACCCTGACGGAGTAAACGCGAGAGTGTTTGTCGGATATATCCGTATGCGGTTAAAGGGCTATAGATAAAAAAGAACTGCGTGCTAGAAAAAAAGTGCGTGCAAAGAAGAAGAGAAGAAGTCTGCCTGCACATCTGTACTTCCTCAAGCAGACTAAGACGTCTCTCGGTAAAGATCTATTCACTTCGGAAGATACGAACTTTTTTGGTCAATTTGCACAAACTTTGTATAGATTTTACCTGAGATAAAATTTTATAGACCAGTGAACTTAGTAGGCTACCATAACTACGTTCACGTGATTCCAAACTAATAATAATAATTGCTTCAATTCTTTTTAAGTATTGCATCATTACTTCTCCGGTTTTTACAGATAGGTGTTCCGGGTGTGGGTGTCTTGTGTATGTGAGTTGACATGTTTTTGAACACACCCACGCTACAGGAGTAATTCTTAGTGAGAGGCATAGTTATAAAAAAAAAAGAATGAAGGAAAAAATCTAATAACAAGTTAAAGCATTTAAATGAATAATAATAATGAAAAGCCACTCACATAATTCCATTTTAACATGATTACGACGAAGAAAATTATAAGCTGAACTAAAAATACGAAAATTCGGCAGGTTTAGAATTAAAAGTGCTTATCTCAATTAACGTCAAGTAATATTACATCCCGTAATTAATCAATTGGTTACGAAGAAACTCATTACATGTAGTAATTATACTCGTATTAATTGAAAGGTGTAGTTTTCTTGTAATTTATTTTGTATAGTTTGAACCGCGGAATATTTCCACGGTTCGAAAATTAAGGAGACAGACTACCCTTACATAGAGAAGAATCTTCTTTCTGAGCAGTGAGGATACCATTCAGCAGAGAGGATACCATTGGCTGATTAAGCTTAACGTGATTTTATCGCGTTCGTTTATAGTGTTTATTGTTTTAGAGGTATGGGTGTTGGAGTATAACAAAAACCAATCCATCCTACTTCAACACTGTGGTCTTTCTCTGGCTAACCAATAAATATTGTATTTAATTGTTGTGAGTCCCCTGTCACCACTTGACTGAAATCCCTAATTTGGTTACTGTTACTGTATCCCACTAGCATTGCTTAGGAGCACACGTCTCACGTAATATTACTGAAACATACCTTCCAGTACATAAAGAAAAGGATAATAAACAGTTATTATTGAATCCTTAATAGTTTCTTTACTTTGGTATCTGGTTGCGCCAATTTGCTATGATCCGCGACTTTGTTTTTTGTAATTTATTTTTTTGGCCTAGCAATCCTATACCATCCGTTTCCCTTCCCGCACGACCTCTAGAAATGAAATGACATTGACGTTTTGTGCATCGATTGTGAATGTGACCGCACCGCTAACAACGCCCGCTCGAAATTACAAGAAAATTGACTATTTCGTGATCCAACCAATCAAAAACTCAACAATAGTGCAGTGTAGTGCAAAACAGGACCTGGCAGTGGTTAAATGTGCGAAGTCGAGGTCCGCCGGCCGGCGCCACGTGGAACCTTCGAAGTCAAAAGGTCAGTGTTCCTTCCTAATACATTTATCCCATTAATAAACGCTAGGCGCAGTACCTGCATATTGTTAACAAACCTTAGATCGCTTTTTAAACCTACAGTCCACAGCAAATTCGCACAACCATTACTTTTTGGTCCTACGAGCAGGATCGTGAATCATTTTCTTGTAATTTCGCAATATAGTATTTGTTCCATAGGGAATAAACGCAACGCGCCTGTTTACCTAGATATAATAGTAGAAAACCCGCATCTAGGCATTTAGGCAACTATACGTTATTTCGCTCGTATAGTTAATGAGCCATTGATAATTACGGTACCTACGCCGTCAACCGCACCGCATAATTATAGTTAGCTACGTAAATATCAGCGTAGATATAAATCGATCGCATTCTTTTTCTTGACAAAATTCATTCGGAAGTCCTACAAATTGCATGTAGGTAGACGCATTTCAAAAATACCCGTTCATTGTTGAGTGAATATTTGTAGGAAACGGATAAACCATAGATTATATACGCATATGAACGACGTGAATGATTTAATCGAGAAATTGGGTAATATTCACTCATTGATTCAGGTTGTTCCGTTCGTTCGCCGTTCACTTTGTTGTTTACAATATTACCATATTGTTATCTGATAATTATCGCTTACTTAATAATTCGTTAAGTGTTTGTTTGAGTGTATAGTGTGAATATATCAAAACAAGATGTCTCTTAAGGGAACCAAGGTTAGTACTGATTTAAAGGTTCAGTTAAAGCTTTTATACGCTAAAAGGGACTCACAGTTTTCACGTGTTCAATCAATTTGTGATAAATCTTTGCAAATCTCGGATCTGGCGATTAGAGATGCTTTCTTGTGTTCGTTGGAAACTTTAGATAGTTTGCGCGCGGATTTTGAATCTACAATTAATAATATAAACATTTTAGAGTTGGAGTTAAATCCTGATTACTGTGTGAGTTATCAGGCATTGTCGTCCTTTGATGACTTGTATTGTCGTATCAAACGTATTGCTAGGAGTTTAGAGAACCCCCCCCCCCCCGCGAGTGGTTTATCCAACCCTCCTCGCGAACGCCCACGATTGCCGCCAATTCAAATACCTGAATTTAATGGTGACATTCGAAATTGGAATTTATTTATAGATAGTTTCGAAAATATAATACATAGGAACACATCGCTGACAGATCACGAGAGATTGCATTATCTCGTAGAAAAATTGACCGGTAAGGCAAAGGCTGTCTGTGCTGGAATTACGTTTAGCGCTGAAAATTACACTTTAGTTTTGGACACTTTAAAAACAAAATACGAAGATAAGCGATTAGTAGCCACCGCATATTTAGATCAATTATTCGATTTGAAAAGTTTTTCCGTTTGTAACGATCATAATTTAGAGAAGTTTTTAAATATTTTCGCATCATCTGTTCGTGCAGTAAAGAACCTAAAGGTCAATGACCTCTGTGACTTTTTGTTTTTGTATATCGGTTTACAGAAATTAGATCCTGAAACTGTTCGTCTGTTTGAAACGACTCGGCGCGGTAACGAAATACCTAAGTTCGAAGATTTAGAATCTTTTATTCGCGACCATATTAAGGTATTGCAGCGCACGTCGGCACGTCATGAAGTCACGAATAGGACAGGTTCCGATCGCCGTATAGACGCGTCATCGAAGTCAGTCAAGACTGCACATACGCTAGTTAATACCGCCTCAACACCTGACTGTTCTCTGTGTAAGGGTAGCCATACACAGCTGTACAAGTGTTCGGGATTTCAGAGATTATCGCCTAGTGATCGTTACAAGTTTGTCCGCACTAATAATTTGTGTTTTAATTGTCTAAGTGACAAACATCTGGTTACGTCATGTAACAGTGGTGTTAGCTGTCGTAAATGTCTAGCTAGACATCATACCTTCTTACATTTTGAGAGTAGTAAGCTGCCATCGCAGCAGCAGCCTGCGCAGACGCGCGACGCTTGTGACGCGCGGCCTGCTGCAAGTGCAAACGACGTAACATTGTGTTCGCTTTCCGCCGCTGGTACTCAAATCACTACCGTTTTACTTGCGACCGCGCAAGTTGTCATTGTAGATGCCTTTGGCAAACCGCACACCGTTCGAGCGCTACTAGATGGCGCTTCCCAGAGTAATTTTATTACTCGGGATTGTTGTCAACGCCTTGGTTTTAGTTTTAATAATTGGTCATCCCGCTCAGAAGTGAAAGGTTTTGGAGGTTTAAAGGCAACCATTCACGGTTCCATTAAAATAATATTTAGTTCACGTTTTAATCGTAATATCGAGCCTGTTATGGAAGAACATCGTAAGCGACACACATACAATTTTACAGGAGAGATATTTTACTGTTTATTTTTTATTGGTTAATCAGACATGTCCGGTTTTAGTATTATGTTCAAAACACGTTAGGATCTACGTATAATCAATTAAATCATTGCAGAAAGAGTTAAATAATGAGTACTTTTGTCGCATAAGATAAAATTGAAGGTCGTAATTTCATCTTGTTTTTAAAAAATCGTCATTTACGCTATCGCTTTTCGTTATAATATCAGGTAAATCAATATCAAGATTTTTTCACCTTAAAACGAAAACATAATAAATCAATTTATCTTAATAATTGGTACTTAAAAAATTTTCATTAACATCAATAAATCATACAATCAATCATTCGTCGTCACTTTCTTCCGGTAGTATAAGTCTCTTGTAATGTCATCATAAGGCAAGGCAAGGTATTCCTGCGCATATTGTGCAGGAATTATACCCTCGTCACACATTTTTTTCAGATTCATGTACTTTGGTTTAGCAATAGGTATTTTTGCCGAGTATGCCGCCGTGGGTGACTGGAGACGTTGTTGACTTTGGCGAGATCTAATTAAAAAGCTCAGATCCACGCATTGGTTTTCGCAATCAGTACTAAATCCGTAATTAAGTTCAATTATTGTTGGCTTCGCTCGTTTAACGCAAGCTGATCTTAGCTTAGTAACTGGAATTTTAATTGGTTTTGGTAAATATAGATCTGCAATTTGTTTTCCAATCCAAGACGTCGGCATTTTCTAGCATTTTAATTTCATAATGCTTTGGATTTGTCCTGGCATTAGAAATTAATGTGGGCCATTGGGATGGTGCCCAAACTGTCCTTCCTTTTATGAAGGTTTCGATGAATGCCCAGGAATCAAAAAGTTTATAGTTATGTTCTCAATGAACATTGCAACATTACTTATGAAGTACGACAACATCGAAAGCATCGCTCTATTTTTATTTTGTCCGCAACAACTATCACAGTACAAAGCTAAAGATGAATGCTCGCCCTTCTCATCAATCATTTTGAGGTACTTAAAAACCACCGTACAAACTTCACGCGGGGTTGCAATGGTCGTTGACAGGATCCAGCAGTTGGAACTCAAGGTGGCACTGCACAAGTCCGAGGCCTAGTGTTTTCACGGCCCTCGGGGTGCGCCACCACCGGGTTCCCAGCTAACGGTAGGAGGGGTTCACATCAGCGTCGGGTCGACGATGAAGTACCTGGGACTCGTCCTCGACAGCTGGTGGAACTTCAAGAAGCACTTCCGACGTCTGGCTCCCAAACTGAATCGGACTGGGGCTGCTCTCGGGCGGCTCCTGCCCAACCTCAGGGGACTAGACGCCTCCTGCCGGAAGCTCTACGCGGGAATCGTTCGGTCCATGGCCCTTTACGGGGCCCCGGTGTGGGCACCGACGTTGACACAGCAACCGAGGGCCCAGCTGAATGCGTGCCAGAGGGTCATGGCAATACGCATGGTGCGAGGGTACCGAACGATTTCCCGCGAGGCGGCGACCCTCCTTGCTGGCCAACCGCCATGGGATCTGGAGGCAACAGTCCTTGCACACATGCACGACAAGCGCATGGAGATGCAACGCCGGGGCGAAATTCCGCTGCCACGAAAAGTCGAGGCATGGCGGACAGAGCTCCGGCGAGATCTCATGGCGAAATGGCGTCAGCGACTATCGCAACCTCGTTCGGGGCGCGCCACAATTGGGGCGATAAGGCCCATCCTTGAGGCGTGGTTGGAAAGACCTCACGGCGTTCTCAACTTCCGCACGACGCAGGTGCTTACCGAGCATGAAAAGTTCGCTAAGTAACTGTTCCGGATTCGTGCGGAGGATTCGCCCGGGTGTCGCCATTGTGCGGAAAACCCGCAGGACACGGTGGAGCACACTGTAGAGGTGTGCCCCGCCTGGGCGGAGCATCGCCGTGTCCTCGTGGGGGCGATCGGCGGCAGCGATCTCTCTCGCCGGGCCTTGGTTCAGGCCATGGTCCGTAGTGAGGAGGAATGACAGGCGATCGCCTCCTTCTGCGAAGCAGTAATGCTAGCAAAGGAGGAGGCCGACCGCATCAGGCAGAGGCAACGGGGCGCTCGCCCCAGCCGCCGCCGGGATTCCGATCCCGATTTCCGGCCACCGTAGGCGCGGGCTTGCGGACGGCGTGCAATGGGTAGCACGCTGTCCGATCGTCCGGTAACCGACCGGACCGAGCCCAAGTCGTCGACGGCGCGTTCTGTTCCCGCGCGCCTCAAGGAGCTGTCAGCACACCGAAGAGACCCTGCCTGCTAACTGCAGGCAGGCAGGGTCGAAGCCTGCTGGGGTCAAGGGCCGTTTTCTGAGAGGAAGGCTCAGCCCCGGCAGTATAGGCAACGAAGGAACGGGGTAGGTTTTTAGTCAGTAAGAGTCTGACACTACTTCACGCTTCACCCAAGGGCGGGATTTGTCATTGGATGACTTTAACTAACATAAAAAAAAAACCGTACAAACTTCATTACAGCCTCTTTTGGCTTCAGACTCATGCCATAAGTAACTATATCCATTCTTGGTTCCATTCTCGTAAATAGTTTCATTAAAATAGGCCAATTTTCTTGAGTAATATAAATTTATACTGTCTCCGTGCGGAGTAGTTAGGACTTTTTCAAGATCAAAACTCGCACACAAAAAATCATTTGAGTTTTTGCTGCGAGCCTGATCATCCAAAAATATAGATTTTGGGCAGATCATTTAAATATGTTTTATCGTAAGTGACAAGCGTTACTTACGATAAGTTGGTTACGATAATTCTGATTGTTCTACTATTTGAAACTTTAACTTTTGTCGTTTGCGATACTATTTATTTCCTGTTATAATTTTGACGTTTATGCAAATATAAGTTTAGGGGTCTTTGCGTTACAGTCTAAATAATTTTAACTTGACGTTACGATAAAAAAGTGAAATACCTATATTTTGTCGTTTACGATGTTTTTCCATAACAGGCTCGATATTTCGTTTGAAATGGATTCGCTAGTCGCAGATAAGATTACGGAACGGTTGCCCACGGTACCGGTTGACACGTCCATGCTGACGGAGTTTAAGAACTTGCAGTTAGCCGACGGAAATTACGCTTTCCCTGGAGATATCGATCTATTGATCGGTGCTTCGATTCTCCCGCATCTCCAGTTATCACGTAAAATTCAAGGTCTTCCGATGTACCCCGCTCCGCACGCACTGGAAACAGTTCTCGGGTTTGTTATAGTTGGTTCCGCACCCGCTTGTTTAGATAGTTACTCGACTGTGTCGCACTGTTGCACCGTCGAGCCGCCGCTTGAGTCTACCATCCGCAAGTTCTGGGAGATTGAAGAGGTCAATGTCCCGCCTATTCTCAGCCCTGAGGATCAGGTCACTGAGGAGATTTATACCCGCACGACTACTCGTGATAAAGATGGTCGTTATGTTGTCGCGCTCCCTTTCAAGGGTGATATTTTTTCGCTCGGTGGCTCCCGTGCCTCCGCAGAAAAACGCTTTCTATGCTTGGAACGTAAGATGCAGGCGTCTCCTAAGTTGAAGCAAGCCTATGATGATGTGCTGATCGAATATTTAGATAAAGGTTATATCTCATCAGCGCCTGCCGAGACTGGGGAGACACGTGATTACCCGTTTTATATCATCCCGCACCATGGAGTTGTTAGAGAAGACAAACTTACAACTAAACTGCGTGTGGTTATGGATGGTAGCGCTAAAACTAGTACTGGCATATCGCTTAACGATATCTTGTGTTGTGGTCAGAACCTCCAGGGTAACTTATTTGAAATAATAGTAAATTTTCGCTTGTTTGCTATTGCGCTCTCTGCCGATATTCGGCAAATGTTTCTTAGTATTGGAATCAGAGAATGTGACCGTAGATTCCAACGCTTCTTGTATAGATTTTCTCCGCAGGAACCTTTGAAGGTTTACGAATTCAATCGTGTTTGTTTTGGACTTAAGTCTAGTCCCTTTCACGCTCTTCGCACTATCAAGCAGTTGGCCGCTGACGAGGGTCATACATACCCGAAAGCAAGGGCCACTATTGAAACCGGATTGTACAAGGACGATTTTGTGTACAGTGTACCTAGTGAAGCAGAGGCTATAGAGACCGCTGCTCAAGTAATCAGCCTCATGAAGTCCGGTCAATTTGATCTGGTGAAATGGACAAGCAACTCGCAAGCTACATTAGAGTCGATTCCACCGTCACACCGGTTGACTTCGGTAAAGGAATTCGATGATAGTGATTCGCATAAGATCCTTGGTTTAAGTTGGTCACCCGCAACTGATATGTTCAGTCTTAAAATTAGCTCGACTCCGCCAACTTGTACCAAACGCGTTATCCTAGCATGTGTAGCTCGGATATGGGATATAATGGGTTTTGTAGCTCCTGTCGTTTTGTATGCAAAGCTGCTTATAAAAGAGCTTTGGCTTTCCAACTGTGATTGGGACGACACCGCTCCTGACAGTGTTGCTAAGTTGTGGGCTCGCTATAGGAAAGAGCTTCCAATGCTCGATCAGATACAGATTCCTCGCCATGTTGGTATAGTACCAGACACTGTTGTTAATGTGGTAGGTTTCGCAGACGCCAGTGAGAGGGCTTACGGGGGAGTGGTTTACTTTCAGGTCCAAAATGGCGATAACATTTCAGTTTTCCTCATTAGCGCAAAATCAAAGGTATCTCCTCGTAAGGTTGTCTCTCTTGCTCGTCTCGAACTCTGCGCTATTCTTATGTTGGTTCAATTGATTACATCTATAGTCAAAACTTGTCGTCCTCGCATTAATATAGAGAGAATTGTAGCGTTTTCAGACTCAACCGTTGCTCTATGTTGGGCCCACTCTTCACCCCATCGATGGGGCACGTTTGTCGCAAATAGGGTGGCTAAGATTCGAGCTGAATTGTCACCGGAAAATATATTCCATGTCGCTGGAACAGAAAACCCAGCTGATTGTCTCTCACGTGGTTTGCTTCCTGCGCAGATTTTAAATCATCCGCTTTGGTTTTGTGGCCCTCCCTGGCTTCATACCACTCCTAACGAGTGTCCAAGTGCTCCGTTTAACCCCGCTACTGTTTCAGAGCCACCCGAGGAGAAGAAACATACGCTTGTAGTATCAGTTCCGCGTGAAGAGTCAGTTGTTTTGTTGTTGTCTAATCGAGTCTCGTCTTGGTCGAGACTATTACGCTGTGTAGTTTACGTCCTAAGATTTTTGAGATTATTACCATCGCGTGGTTCTATAATCGCAGCTGATTTGGATAGAGCTGAATCAGTTGTACTTCGAGAGTTGCAGAAATTTTATTTTTCAATAGAATTTCGTAGTTTAGAATCACATAAACCTTGTAGTCCCGCGCTTCAGCATTTGAAACCATTTTTGCAAGACGGACTCATTCGTGTCGGTGGCCGTCTGCGAAATGCTAAGTTAGAGTTTGAACAAATGCATCCAGTAGTTCTACCACGCAAGGATCACGTTTTGGATTTGTTGGTGGATTATCACCATAAGGTGAATTGTCACGCTGGTCCCGATTTATTAATGTCCATTCTTCGACAGAAGTACTGGATACTTTCCGCTCGCAATTTGATACGCGCTAGAGTGCACAGATGTGTGCCCTGCTTTAAGCTCCGCCCGCGTTTCAACGCGCCGGAAATGGCCGACCATCGTTCTTGTCGTGTTGTACAGACGGTGAAACCTTTCATACATACTGGGACGGACTATGCTGGACCGTTTAAAGTCACTATTGCCCGTGGTCGTGGTATACGTTCCACAAAGGCATACATTTGCCTATTCGTTTGTATGACAACTCGTGCGGTTCACATAGAGTTAACCAGTGATTTGAGTACGCAGGGTTTTATGTCTGCATTTAAACGATTTTTATCTCGCCGTGGTCCCGTTAAGCGCTTATACTCTGACAACGGCACAAATTATGTTGGAGCGCGACGCAATATTTCGGAATTACATACATTCTTACGCTCCAAGTACTACCAAAGTGAATTCGCCCATGTCTTAGCTGAGAATCGCATTGATTGGTGTTTTAATACGCCAGCGGCTAGTCATTTTGGTGGCAATTGGGAGGCGAATATTAAAAGCCTTAAGTCGCACCTGTTTCGGGTCATAGGCGAACAGATTCTCTCGTACGTGGAGTTGAGCACCGTACTCGCTCAGGTAGAGGCGTTGATGAATACGCGTCCGTTGTGTCGGACTTTGTCTAGTGATCCATCGGAGCCACTAGCGTTGACGCCGGCTCACTTCTTGACGACGACTCCTCTTAAATATTTGCCCGCTTTAGATGTCGAGACTGACAAACTGCAGCTTCACCCGCGTCACGCTCTGCTAGATAGCTTAGTCCAGTCCTTTTGGAAGCGATGGAGGACAGATTGTCTGCATGCGCTGCAGTCGCGTCAAAAGTGGAACACTCCTTCAGATCCAGTCACAGTCGGTACTGTGGTGATACTGAAGACTGAGAGTGCGCCTCCTCTGCACTGGCCTCTTGGTGTAGTGGAAGAAGTTTTTTCGGGTTCGAACGGAATAACGCGAGTCGTAAAGGTTAAAACCGCAACTGGATCGTACCTGCGTCCGGTTATTCGCCTCTGCCCTCTGCCTAATCAGCAGTAGTGGCATAGTTAGTTATAAGTTGTTTCGCTACCTAGTATTTTTTTTTTTTTTTTTTTTTTTTTGGTAGGTAAAATCATCCAATGACAAATCCCGCCCTTGGGCGGAGCGGGAAGTAGTGTCAGACTCTTACTGACTAAAAACCTACCCCGTTCCTTCGTTGCCTATAGTGCCGGGGCTGAGCCTTCCTCTCAGAAAACGGCCCTTGGCCCCGGCAGGCTTCGACCCTGCCTGCCTGCAGCTAGCAGGCTGGGCCTCTACGGTTTGCTGACAGCTCCTTGAGGCGCGCGGGAACAGAACGCGCCGTCGACGACTTGGGCTCGGTCCGGTCGGTTACCGGACGATCGGACAGCGTGCTACCCATTGCACGCCGTCCGCAAGCCCGCGCCTACGGTGGCCGGAAATCGGGATCGGAATCCCGGCGGCGGCTGGGGCGAGCGCCCCGTTGCCTCTGCCTGATGCGGTCGGCCTCCTCCTTTGCTAGCATTACTGCTTCGCAGAAGGAGGCGACCGCCTGCCATCCCTCCTCGCTACGGACCATGGCCTGAACCAAGGCCCGGCGAGAGAGATCGCTGCCGCCGATCGCCCCCACGAGGACACGGCGATGCTCCGCCCAGGCGGGGCACACCTCAACAGTATGCTCCACCGTGTCCTCCGGGTGTTCCGCACAGTGGCGACACCCGGGCGAATCCTCCGCACGAATCCGGAACAGGAACTTAGCGAACTTGCCGTGTTCGGTAAGAACCTGCGTCGTGCGGAAGTTTAGAACGCCGTGAGGTCTTTCCAGCCACTCCTCAAGGATGGGCCTTATCGCCTCGATTGTGGCGCGCCCCGAACGAGGTTGCGATAGTCGCTGACGCCATTTCGCCATGAGATCCCGCCGAAGCTCTGTCCGCCAAGCCTCGACTTGTCGCGGCAGCGGAATTTCGCCCCGGCGTTGCATCTCCATGCGCTTATCGTGCATGTGTGCAAGGACTGTTGCCTCCAGATCCCATGGCGGTTGGCCAGCAAGGAGGGTTGCCGCCTCGCGGGAAATCGTTCGATACCCTCGCACCATGCGTATTGCCATGACCCTCTGGCACGCATTCAGCTGGGCCCTCGGTTGCTGTGTCAACGTCGGTGCCCACACCGGGGCCCCGTAGAGAGCCATGGACCGAACGATTCCCGCGTAGAGCTTCCGGCAGGAGGCGTCTGGTCCCCTGAGGTTGGGCAGGAGCCGCCCGAGAGCAGCCCCAGTCCGATTCAGTTTGGGAGCCAGACGTCGGAAGTGCTCCTTGAAGTTCCACCAGCTGTCGAGGACGAGTCCCAGGTACTTCATCGTCGACCCGACGCTGATGTGAACCCCTCCTACCGTTAGCTGGGAACCCGGTGGTGGTGCACCCCGAGGGCCGTGAAAACACATGGCCTCGGACTTGTGCAGTGCCACCTCGAGTCCCAACTGCTGGATCCTGTCCACGACCATCGCAACCCCGCGTGTCGCTAATTCGACCGCCGTCCGGTACGACTCTCCCCGCGCTAGGACCAACGTGTCGTCCGCGTAGCAGACCACGCTGACCCCGTCGGGGAAGTCGCCGCGCAGCACGTAGTCGTACCCGATGTTCCACAAGGGTGGTCCTAGTACCGATCCCTGTGGAACACCGCACGACATCTCTCGACGTTTCCACTCTCCCTGGTGACCGGGGTAGATGATATACCTCTCCGATAGGTAGGCCTCGATCACACGACAGAGGTAGTCGGGCACCCGGTGGTACCGGAGTGCCGTTCCAATGCTACTCCAGGGCAGGGAGTTAAAGGCGTTGGCAATGTCCAAGGACACTGCCACGACACACCTGCCCTGGGAAACCGCATCCCCCGTCGTGAGGGCTCGCACGCGCATGATGGCGTCCACCGTGGAGCGCATCCTGCGAAAACCAAACTGTCCGTCCGAAAGGTCCGGCCCCACCCTTGCAAGGCGCGCGACGAGGCGATTTGCAATGACTCTTTCAAAGAGCTTGCCCACCTCGTCGAGCAGCACAATGGGCCGGTACGCGGACGGAGAGTCCGCAGGGCGCCCAGGCTTCGCTATGAGGACCAGTTTGCCCGTCTTCCAGCGAAGTGGGAACTGGCCCCTCTCCAGACATGCGCTAAAGAGCCCCCTCAATCGAGGCCCGAGAGCCTCCATGGCCAGGACCCAGGCCCTCCCAGGCAGGCCATCAGGTCCTGGGGCGGTATTCTTGGCACTCAGCCTTCGTACCGCCACTCTCATCTCTACCTCGGTCACCTCTGGAACTTCGTCGTTGTCGTGCTACCTAGTATTGATAGTTTAGATTAGTAATAGGGTTTAGTTTCGCTTTTGTTTTTTTTTTCTTTTCTTTGAAGGTAACCCTTCAAACCCGGGGGGAATGGTTGCGCCAATTTGCTATGATCCGCGACTTTGTTTTTTGTAATTTATTTTTTTGGCCTAGCAATCCTATACCATCCGTTTCCCTTCCCGCACGACCTCTAGAAATGAAATGACATTGACGTTTTGTGCATCGATTGTGAATGTGACCGCACCGCTAACAACGCCCGCTCGAAATTACAAGAAAATTGACTATTTCGTGATCCAACCAATCAAAAACTCAACAATAGTGCAGTGTAGTGCAAAACAGGACCTGGCAGTGGTTAAATGTGCGAAGTCGAGGTCCGCCGGCCGGCGCCACGTGGAACCTTCGAAGTCAAAAGGTCAGTGTTCCTTCCTAATACATTTATCCCATTAATAAACGCTAGTCGCAGTACCTGCATATTGTTAACAAACCTTAGATCGCTTTTTAAACCTACAGTCCACAGCAAATTCGCACAACCAGTATCAAACCATAAACCCCAACAATGGGAACAGGGTGTAAACTCCTCACTGGTATTATGTCTGGATTTCGGACTGTTATATACAACAACATTTTTTAAGTCTATACGAAATTTGAATTGGTTCAGTAACTGAATCGATTCCAATATTATTTACACCATGTTATAAACATTTTCCCAAAAATATTTAAAGAAGGTCACAAGTTGAACACCACCGACACTACAACATAGGTCACGGCAGGTCATTGGTTGCGGGAGCAAAACAACCCCTCAATCGCCCGGATGGCCCGGTGGCCATGTGTTTGTGTGAACAACTAGGTAACAAGCTTTTATCTTTATGATTTTTCGTGACATAGTTATCAAATTTTTTACATATATTCTTTACGTAAAAATACTACTAATACGTGTTTCGGGTTTCGCATATACTAAAAATAAGGTTGTTTATTCAAATCGTGCAGAGAAATCTAATTGCGTGATGCAGGATCTCGTAGTTTAGTTTCTATATGACGCCATAGATAATAATAAATAATAATAATAATAAAATTTATTTATTGTTTACAAGGACCAGATTACACAAATGGATATAATAGGCACATATATGAGTAAAACAAGAATCTAGTAAGCGGGTGAAGCACTGTACTCCTAAATAGGCTACAAAGCAACCTGAGCTTAGGAGAGACAGGACCGATCCCGATTATACAATATAAATATGGAGGTCTTATATGGCGCAAGACGTGGTACATTTTATAATTAGGTACATAATCCCAGTAACAATAACATGCATGCAGACAAATAAAGAGAAATGAAAGACAAATCAGTAAATTTCTTGTGTGGGTGTGTGTAGTGTGTATGTATGTGTGTATATATGGATATGTTATGTGTGTGTCTAATAAATGGGTCGAGTGTGTGTAAAATAAGTGTGTCTGTGTGTGTGTGTGTGCGCGCGAGTGTGCGTGTGTGTGTCACGGAAGAAAAGATTCTGTTTCCTCGTACGTTTTTTCTAATAGAAAAGAGCGGACTGCAGACTTACATTCATGGTCAGGTAAAGAGTATATTGGAATATTTGCATTAATTTTGTTGTATAAGAAGGGACCAAGGTAAAAGAAAAAATTTTTTGTAAAAGAGTAACGGGTCTGTGGAAGGCTACAAATTAAATCTTTACGACGCTTTTTAAGTGTAACAAAGGGAGTTAAATGATGTTGAAGCAAGATTGCTTGGAACATAAACAGCTGTCGTACGTTCAAAACATTGCAATCTTTATATAACTGAGTGGTGGAAAATAATATTGGTCGAAAAGTTGCAACCTTTAATATTGCTCTGTGTGCAATCTCTAAAGGAAGCAATATATAATAGATGTCGCTACATGATTAATACGTATAAAACAGCATTCAGATATAGTAGCATTCTCCTTAAGAATGTTTTTTTTTAACCCTGTATCTTTAAGTCCTGTATTTTTTGAGTTTATTCATTACAAACAAAAATACAAGTATTTCCTCTTTATATAGTATCTAAATTACAGTATAAGTACGACCCTCCCCAAGAGAGGAGACCCTGAGTAGTGAGAACGTTATAGGACCGATGTTGTTGTTGTGCTATAAGTACAGATGGTGTATTTATCTAGAAAAAGGATAACCACTGAGATGAAAATTAATAAACAGGTATGGATGCAGAAGATATATTGCGTCGATCGCTAATAAATTCAGACCAACATCATCATTTCGGTCCAAAGTCGTCCACTGTTGGACATAGGCCTCCCCCAAATTTCGCCACAATGAACGGTCCTGTTCATCTCGCATACATCGGATTCCCGTAACCTTTACCAGGTCATCGGTCCACTTTGTAGGAGGCCTTCCAACGCTGCGTCTTCCGATACGCGGCCGCTACTCCAGAACCTTTTAGCCCCAACCGCCATCTGTTCTGCGAGCAATGTGCCCTGCCCATTGCCACTTCAGTTTGGCGATTCTTCGTGCTATGTCGACAACCTTGGTTCTCCTGCGGATTATATCTTCATTCCTGATTTGAAAACGCTAGGAAATTCCAAGCATAGCCCTTTCCATTGCCCTTTGGGTGACTTGGCCTTCCGTATAGGGTAATGGCACCAGTGAATGAACACTTAAGTAATTTGCGAACTTTAAAAAATATTTACTGTGGGTTATCACTAATGAAAGCGGCCGAAATTTGTTTTACAGTGTTAAGAATATATTCAAAAATCATTTTTAGGTACGTTTTACAACATAACATTTACAGTTTTATTATAATAAGCAGTAAATCGGAAAATACCCCAAAACTCCAGTGAATGAACGGCGTTTTCTAGTAAATGAACGAAATGAAACCAGTAAATGAACAAAATTCTTCGTTTATTAATTACACTATTACAGTCTTATTATTGCAATAAATGCGGTGAAAAAATCAACATTTCTTAAAAAATCTTCAATGTCTTAATAAAAAAAATTAAAAAAAAATCTTCTCAAAACAAAACCTCTAAATCTTACCTTAATTCTACAAACATTCATAGACCTCTCAGGCACGTTAAAATCTTTTATTACAAAGTAAAAACAATATTTAGCTAATACCTAATTAACTAGGTAACTAAAAACTTCTTGGTCATGTATTGTTTACAAATTTAAACTTTAATCAGTTTTCAATTTAAATAATCAGGTACAAACTAACTTTACCGAAGTACTGAAACTTTGCGTAAATAACAAGTAATCATACGTAACTAAAATCACAATAAGTGAGTCGAAATATAAGCTAATCACAGCCTTAATTCGTTTAACTTTATTGACGTTAGGATTCCTTAGACATCCTTTTGATTATTTTACTTATTCTATATCTCTAAATGTTACATTATTAAAAGAGATCAATCCACGTCTGGAATAAGCAGGCTCACTTAATACACGTTCTATGTCTTCAAAATCTACTTCAGACACATCAGGTACATTTGGTTTTACGAAACTAACAATGTTATCACATACAGCTTTTTTTCTTAGAAAATCTATCTTACATTTCTTTTCTTGATCGTTTACCATAAGGACTTTGCCTACATAGTGACGTGTTCTTTTATCAGTTTTGAATTTGGCCATAACATATTTTCCGTGAAGATCCTTAGTTGACACTGGTAAGTCATTCATTCCAATTTCAACATTTGGTTTATCTTTATTTACCGGACTAGGTGTTTGTAAGTGTTTCTCAGTTTTGTTCTGTTCTTTGCGTTTTTGTGAAAGCTTTTCTTCTCTATCCTTCTTTTTGTTTTCTTTTTCTTCCAGTTTTCTTCGTTTTTCATTTTCTTTTGCCTCTAATTTCCTTTTTTTTTCATTGATTTTGTCTTCTTCTTTTGATCTCTTTTCTTCTTGTATCTTTTCTACATACGCTTTGTATCGTTGGCCTGTTAATCCAAACGGCATGGGATTTAGTTTTTTTACTTTGGCTGCTTTTTTTTCCGAAGCGATTTTTGGATACCCCAGAAAGCTGTCGATTTTATTTGAGTTAACAACTGGCTGAATATCGTCCTCCGTGATTGTACACACATTCATAGAACTATTGTTTTCAATTTCTGGATTACTTTCAATAAATAATATAGGAGTAGAAGATGTAGAAGGTCCATCGCTTAGAAACAATTCTGTTCTAATGTCTAACGATGTACCAGCTTGTGGAGTATCATACCATGGAAGAGGAATTACGGTTGGTGGATTCAATTCACTATTAATTATAAACTCTACTATTTCGGTGGTTTCATTTAGATTTTCCGTATAGTCTTTAAGATATTCTGAACAATTAGAAATATTATTAAAATCCGTCAGACTAGGAACGATAAAATTTGTCAAATCTTGGTCATGAAATGTGATGGAGCACGGGTCTGCTTCGGAATTAATGACGGGTTGTATGTCTTCATGCAATAATTGTGTGTTAGATAATGATTGAAGTATAGAAGTCGACGTATTGGATAAATCGAGAGGAGCATTTTGGGAGGAATTGTTAGCATCTGGTGCCTCCATTGATGCTCCTCTAGACACATCTCTAACACCATCGAGTTCTTTGCGACATTTGAACCAGAGTGAAAAATATGCATGCTGATGCGTATTCTTGGTCAAGTAAGCCTGAACGAATTCGTTTCTGATACTTTGACCTACTTCTGTTTCAATTATTTTAATAGTGCTCCTCATATCGTCCTTTCTCTCCTCTAGAATTCGGTTATCACGATTAAGAGCAATTTGCCCATTAATTTCCTCTCTTCGAGTGCTAATGCATTTTGAATAGTCAACTCCGTCTGCATTTAAAGGATATAGTCCACATGCCCTAAAAGCATGTTTTATGGTTTCAACTTTTAATCCACTGGTGTAGGCTTCTTTAAATTTTATTGCGAAATTATGTTTTGTTATGGATGCTGTAGAATTTTGTTTATTTTTGCGCACGATTTTCCGCCAACACTTTTTTATGGGGCCAAAAATGCCGACATCACAGGGCTGTAATATGTGCGTGGCATTCGGATATAAGCAGAATATTAATATTCGCTTTTCCTGACAAAATGTAAACATTTCCTGGTTTATATGAGATTTGTGGCCATCAAGAAAAAGTAGAACCGGTAATTGTATTTCATTCTGAACCAGCCAATCGTAAAACATTTGTATGTATGAAAAAAAAGTGTTGGACACCATCCATCCACTGTCTGATCGCCCCATAAACCAGGTATCTGGAAAATTTTGTATCACAGCCGGAGGCATTCGTTTGTAAGGGTATATGACAAATGGAGGAACATCCCTCCCATCTGCTGCAAAATTACATAGAACTGTAAGTGATTCTTTTTCTTTCCCACCCGAAATCTCGTAAGTGTTTCTGTAATTTTTGGGCCCCAATATTATTCCGGTTTTCGGGCAGGTCATTACACCTGTTTCGTCGGCATTAAATATGCGACTGGGGTCGTCTTTTATATCCAATGCTTGTTCTTCTGTCAAAAACTCTTCGAGTTCCTTGAACCAAGCTCTGATAGCTTGTTCAGTAACTGCGGCTCTGCCTTTGGATATAATCTCCGCATTCCTTTTTGTAATCTCAGGATGCCTTTTTAAGAATAAACTAAGCCACTTTTTTCCTGGTCTATTCCCGATAAACTTATTTTTCCTATTATTAGTGGTCATAAAATTTTCAACAGTATCGAAAACTTCTTCTGGGTGCATTGGAAAACCTAATTTAGCTTTATTTATAATCCAGTCAGAAATCTTAGCTTCTTCATCTACAGTAAGCTCGGATTGAGGGCCCATTTTTCTTTGCAGAGGTACCTTGTTTGTGATTTTATTATGTAAAGTCGATTTTGGTATCTGGTACACATTGCTTGCTTTATTGATACTTAGTTCTCCATTAGCAATTGACTTAAGAGCTGCTTCAAGTGCTTGTTGACTGTATTGAAACCTATTGTACTTCTTTTTGTGATCCATGATAAGTAATCTAAATGGACAAGAGAAAAATGAACAATTTTAAACGATTGCAATATTATTTTTCTACCTGTAGGTAAGTAGGTAGGTAGAAATACCGAATTTCTTGAGAAATCTGTCTTAAAATATGAAGTGTTCATTCACTGGATTTTATGAACCAGTAAATGAACATACCTGTCCCAATACTGGCCAAAAGATCGGAAATCTATTTAAGAAATAGCTCCCAAAACATGAACCTTATAACATTAGCGTAAGTTATGTTTTTCAACCAAAACGTGATTTTTACGATTACCCAGTGAATGAACACCCGTTCATTCACTGGAATTTAAACGATTTTTTGATCCAATGCTGGGACACTTAATAATTTAATATAACTGACAAAAATCGCAAATAAATGGATTTGAAACACAATATTAAACTGTTATCCTACGATAATAAACAAATAACCCATCAAAAATACCGTTATTTACATTACAATGTCAAATCAAAAAAGATTCCACTTACCTCAGTCCTAAACTCTAGCCCGAACAAATAAAAATTTCAGTTTCGACTTAAACTTTAACCACTCGCCATTTTGAAATGAATTATGACATTAAACGTGAACGTGACCACATAAATGGGAAATAGAGTTGCAATTATGAAAAAAAATACTACACATGGTAGAAACGTTCAGATTTCTTATTTTTTGGATAAAACTGCGTTTTGTTCATTCACTGGGGGGTGTTCATTCACTGGAGCACTTACCCTACCTTTTATTAATAAATATAGTACCAAAACAAGAAAAAATAAAAAGACTTAAGGCCAGGTACTCTACTCATTTTAAACTTTTTGAAACTTATGGACATCCACGAATATAAAAGAGAATTACACCATATTTTCTTTTTTTAATTGAAATTGACTATATTACCAAACGCCAGACAAAAATCGAAACATGATATAAATTAGTTGACTCGATAAAAAAAAAATCGCGAATCTGACCCTAGGTTATGGTTTCTAACGTATATGTCTTGAATAGTTTTTTTTTTTTATATAACACTTATTTTTTTATACACATTTTATATAAAACAGCTGTTTCGGGGCGGCAAAATTGACATAGACCCGGGCGGAGTTCATATAAAATACTCAGTGATTACAACCGGCCCTTAATTAATTAAAACTATATATACACCAAAGACGTCTCTCTAAAGACTTCTAGGTAAAATATGGCATCATAAAACTCCTCCACATCGCTGTCGACTGGAAGTGTACCCAAAAGACTGGCAGCATTGCCACGTTGAATGGCAAGAATTATGGCAACCTGCCTAAGACATTGGATAAAGCTTTTCAAGAAGAGTGTATATATATTGACCTATTCAGGAAAATAATTGGGTACTGAAGTTTAGGATTTTTTGGAATGGATATTGAATTTATATGGTTACCGAAAAAAAAATCTTCTTTATTAAAGTGACTGTAAGTCTAAACTAATATAAAAACTGATTTTAAATTAGGTTATATGTTTTAATGATCAAATTTAGAGTTTTTTTAATGCATGCATGCTTATTAAGTATGCCTACATTTTACTCGAAATATCATAGCAGACTTATACAGACAGAGAGTCTTTTTATTTCAATCAATATTATTTTATAAAAAAACACACTTTAAAAATCAATTAAAAAAAATATCCTAGCCTTCTATGGACGTTGTTTGAAGTAAGGAGGTCTGAATAGCATCTTTTCTATGGAATCATCATCTTCGGGTTTCTTTTCGCCTGAATTTTTCCGCTCGATTTTGTAGGCAATACTCTTTTGAAGACCTTCATGTTGAAGTGCTTTATTTTCCAGTAGATATCTCACTATATCGGCGACGATTTCGTCTTCCGAGCGATACTTTTCGATGTTGACACTCTCGCCTTCTCTTCTCCGTGCTGTCGTCAAACTTAACAGCTCTAATACACAAATCAGAAGAAACTGTGGAAAGAAGATAAGATGATGATGATTTAAAGGATACAAATGTTACAGAAAATAGAAAATAGTTTTATTCTTATTCTTTATGGTAGACAGAAACTTTTAAAACAAGACAAAGAGAGGCTAATGTACACATGCAACCACAATCTACAATCAGGTTTTTTTTTTTTTAAAGCAGCAAAGCAGCCTTAGGCATATAAATGAAATAGAAGTTTTGCACATAAGGACAGCTATAAATGCATAACCAAACTTAAGATTTTATTAATAAATACCTGTCTGAATTGAATTCATTTTTTATATTATAATATTCATTAATAATTTTTAAATTGGCGAAAACGTTCCCTCAAAAAAAAAAAAAAATTAAAGTGATTAATATCTTGATATATTTTTCTATTCAGTGTATAGGTATACCTTCTAAACTATTTACAGTTAAGTTACTTGGCCAGGACTAAAAAAAATATATATTTCAAAGACAGTTGAAATAGTCTGATAGAAACGTTATGTTTTTTTTTACTTTTCTCGTTTAATGACGGAGTTATGTTAGACTTTTACTGACTAAAATCACACCTATATTTTTTTCAATTGCACTTTTCATCCGAGGACCACAAGTTCCCCTTTTAGAAGTCGATTTTGATATATTAAAGAAGATTTTTAATATATCCAGGGACTGTACCTGTTGAATACCGTAATTAGAGACACAATAGAAAGACAATAGGTGTGCGGACGCCGGCGTCCTTTCGGGGAATAATGAATTAAAATACAAATTAAGCAAAAAAGAAATCACTTACATATTTCCATTTGTTCATGATTTCAATTTGCGAAAGTGCGAACGTTAATTAAAAACTGTGAAAATCACTCCGACGTTATATATCCAAGTAGTCAGCGCTTATCTCAATCAAACGCACACAGTTATTTTTCACCATAATAATTATAAATTTTCTCTTAATCAATTGGACACAATGAAACTAATTTAGGAGAACAGCAGTTATAATAATTAAAGAGTGTAACTGCGCAGTTTCTATCAACTATCCGAATAGCTTGGGTTTTTTACCAGATTTAAAATTGCCGTGGAAATATCTAAAACTGAGTAAAAAATTACGTTATATTGAATTTATAAATATTTGTAGTAGATATATGAGTAGGTTATACTATCAAAGACTCTTCCGCCTGACCACCACTAAGTTCAGTTTTGCTTGCACTTGAAACGAAAACTTCTAAGGGTTTGGTTTGGCGCCGCGCCGCAGTATTTTTTTTAAGATATCAGGCAGAAATGACCGCTGTGGTACATAGTCTTGGGTACTTAAACTGCATTGTTTAAGGGTCGGTGCTGTATTTATAGGGCGTATAGCTCCATCCCCACTTTCTCGCTCGTATAACTGACATTTCAACACGTCATGGTAAGGCTCCTGTATAACTGTATATTTATTCTTATAGTTTTAAATGAGCTTAGTATCTTTTACTTTTAAAGTGAGATATCATCAAATTACTTCTCTATTGTTCTTCAATTGTATGAGACCGTTACAAAATTAAGGTACAAGAATTACCAATAAAATATTTAAAAAAAATCTAATGTAATACGGACGCGCAGGTGCAGGTGCAAATCGCACTTCGCTCACTTTGCTTTTTTTTTTAAACTTTACATATTTCAAATAAATATACAGAGTGAATTTTCCATCTGTTCTTCTAGACAGGATCTGCATGAGTACTTAGACTAAGAGGTCCAAGAATTAAAAACAGCTCGAAAATATAACTGCCACCGAGGCTGTTACATTTTACCTACTGCGTGAGTTTCTCCGTTAATTATCCATAAGTAATCCATGGATACTTTAAACCTCTAAAAGATTGTGAAGAAATCAAAAATTATAGTGTAATTTTTTCTTACTTTAGGTACATAGATATGAGATACAGAAATAATTCCTATAATTCACGTAGTTACTGTGCATAATATCCAGCTCTTTGAGCGATTATTCCGGTGCGTTCACAGTCGCTAGTCTTAGTAATTGCCTGCAGTCTGTATCAGGCGCTTGTTGCTGGCTAGACTTAGTAATTAGTTTAGCATTATCTACTTAATCTGCGTCTTCAAGAAAATGAAAACCTAAGATGGAATTTAAATTAAAAAAAATAGAGATTTTTCTCAGTTTGCAAGCAATTTGCGGATTTAAGTGAACAGTGATTAGTTTCAAATCTAGACTCAAGAATCATCATAATCATCTTCTTGCCCTTATTGCGTGTTTATTGGGGTCGGCAGCACCGTTCTTTCTTCCATTCTGTTCTGTCACCCGTCACGCTATTACTAACTCCCTCCTTCCTTTTGGCTTCCCTCTCCCTCTCCATCCATCCACGTATACTCATATCTACAAATAGTAACTTTTTTAAAATTATTCATAGGCTCAAGTTTGACCACTATCTCACCTGAAGGTAAGCGATTATGTGGCTGCAGTAATAACCTATTCACTCTTGACTTAAAAACCCCTAAGTTGTAGCTATCAGGAAACACAGACTCCCGCAGGGAATTCCACTCTTTGGCTGTACGCACAATAAATGTGTTCCCAAAACGCTCGCACCACACTCCACATTTTACTTACATCAAATTTTGGAGTCCTACTAAGGATTTCTGTCATGGAAACCTAATTATTCTTTACCCACTAGACGGCGCTGAATTGCTTGGCGATTCTTGGCCAAAGAAAGAGTTACCACGGTCCTGGAACACAAAAGCCAACTGAAGGAACATGGGATGGTTTTAGTAAAAAGTAAAAATAATATATACATATAACAAACAAATTTACTATGGCACCACAACACAACAATGCGAACATAAATGTACTGAACTTGGCTGATTTTTTTCGCGATTTCAGGTTTGGCCCCATAGTAAAAGTTGTTTGTTATCATGACTACAATCACGTGTTTAAGTATCGTTCATTAATTACCAGTCACCCTATATACAACCTTATTTTTAGTAGGTATATGCGAAACCCGAAACACGTATCTAGCATTTTTATGTAAAGTGCCTATGTAAAAAAATTCATAACTGTATCATGAAAAATCACAAAGTTATAGGTTTATTGTGTTACCTGGTTGTTCACACAAACACATGGTCACCGGGCCATCCGGGCGACTGAGGGGTGGTTTTGCTTCCGCACCCAGCTGTGCGCTCGCGTTTAATGTCCGCTATGACCTGCCGTGATCTGTGTTGTCGGTGGTGTCCAAATTGTGACTCTTAAATATTTTTGGGAAAAAATTGGCTTAAAAATTATTGGAATCGATTCAGTTAGTAATTCTGAACAAACATTATTCAGAATTTGCATATACTAAAAATAATGTTGTGTACTTACCATGACGTGTTAAAGTGTATCGTGCGAGCGAGAAAAAGGAATGGAGGTGACGAATTTATACACCCTATAAACCTCCTTTAACAATCCAGTTTAAAAGAGCTCGTGGTAAGACCTCAGGAAAATATAAAATTTCACATCACCTACTTTATTTTTTGATAAATCAGATTAACGAAATTTTCCGACACTTTTCTCGTTGATAACCGAATTTATAGATCCTATTAACAATTTTGTAGGCTTCATAATTTCAATCATATTAGAGCCTTACGACCTCATTTCGTAGAAAATAAAATATTGTTGAAATAAATACTCTTCGGAAATTTCCATTTTATTGTTTGAATAATTTGTTTGATCCTAAAGGATGACCTTTATTTAGTAAAGTTGTTATTTATGTGTTAGTTATCCTGAGGGCAAGGAATGGGATTTATCATGTGCGAGTTTATTTCCAGGTTTTTGTAACACAATTTTGTTTGCGGCAAAATTTATTTTAAAATTCTAGATAGATTGTGTAATTTTTGTTACTTATTTTCAATAAAAAAAAATAAAAATAAATACCAATGGAAAAAAATGGAATGTGGAATGGTATTTTTTATTGTGTTTTTTTTGTTGGTTCTTTCTTTGGCCCGACTTTGCAGCCCCAAAACATTAGGGTCAGATTCCTAATTTTTTTTTTATCGAGCCGACTAATATATATCATGTTTCGATTTTTGCTCGACGCTTGATTAAATAGTCAATTTTAATAAAATAATTTTTCATGGTGTTCTCTTTTATATGTATGGATTTCCAAAAGTTTAAAAAAGTTCAAAATTAATAGAACCTGGCCTGAAAGGGATGGAGCTATATAGGGTGTATAGTTTCATCTTTCTTTCTCGCTCGTAGTCCTGATATTTTAACACGACATGGTAAGGCCTAGAGCTCATAACTAAGCAGAATATCAGAGCTCGTAACCTCCATGGGGATGCATTTTTGGGGGTAGGCGGAACAGAGAGTAAAGTCCCGCTAACCTCCATTGAAAAGGGAGGATCCTCCGACCAGACAGGTGTAATGTCTGGTGGGCTAATTCCCGATAGATGATTTCGGGCTTTTCTATATGTTCAAATTGCGCGGAGAATGTTACTTGCGCGATGCAGGATTAGAAAGAAAGAAAGAAAAGAAAAATCGTTTATTAGACCTCTCACATACAGTAAAAAAATATTAAAAGAAAAAAAAAATAATAAAAAATAAACAACATTAAAAACTGTGCAAGGCCAAAAAGGCGCCTAACTCAGCATATGCTGCGATATTTAAGAACGTTAAATAACGCAGCGCTGGTATTCTGTTAGGGCCCGCGGTGATGTCACGATAACACTCCCGGATGTTAAAATAAACTAGATCTCATAATAAACTAATAATAAATAGAACATTGATATAAAGCGTAAAATTCATATTAATGTGTGTCGTGTAAGTGTTAAATAAATATTGAAAAGAGAATAAATAGTGCATACAATAAAACCATTAACAGCTCAGGCGCCAGGCACGCGCGCTCTCGCGCTCCAACAACATTTGATTAGTTCATTTGTGTACGACATAGATGTCGCTACACAAGGAATGTGGTGGCTGTGACCGAAATCGGCTAGATGGCCCATTCTTTGATTTTCGAAGTCGTTAGATAAGCATTCGCTGCAATTGAAAAATAAAAAACTGGCATGCAAAAACAATCAAAGCCGATTACAACAGCTGGGAACATGCTAGACAAATTGATTCATTACTTTTTAGGGTTCCGTACCTAAAGGGTAAAACAGGACCCTATTACTAAGACGCCACTGCCCATCCGTCTATGTCTGTCCGTCTGTCACTAGGCTGTATCTCATGAACCATGATAGTTAGACAGTTGAAATTGACACAGATTATGTATTTCTGTTGCCGCTATAACAACAAATACTAAAAACAAAATAATATAAATATTTAAGTGTAGCCTCCATACAACAAACGTGATTTTTTGCCGTTTTTGCTATGGACGGTACGGAACTCTTCATTTGCGAGTCCAACTCGCACTTTGCCATTTTTTAGTTTTTCTGACAACGTGAGGTACAAAGGTATGTAGTCGGGTTTTTTTGTAATTCAAATCAGATGATTTCAATTAAAAAAAACCCAATTTCTAAATCAGCCGGATATTGGATAGCGCGTAGGTAATATAATCAGATAAGCCGATTGATTGATAGTTTTATTTCAATATTGCACCGTTCCCAAGTGAATAAAATAAGTAATAAAAAATCCCTTCTATTCAAAATATATATGACATCAGCATAAAAGATATATCCTACGTTGACAGCTGTTTTGAGTTGAAGTTCCATTTCATTAATTTATGGTATGATATTATATTTCTTTTATTATTGGCAGAATCGCGTATCTCACCTGATGGCAAGCGACGATGTGGTCGCGACGATGGAGCACGCTTGCATAGAAGTAACTTATTCACTCTTGACTTAAAGGACTGCAATAGTTTACCTGCTGCAGTCTTCCCGTCCGATTATAATTTAGGTGTCTTCAAGGCTAGAGTGAATAGGCTCTTAATAAACTAGTGCGCCTCACCATCAACGATTGCATCACAGCTTAACATCAATTCCGACGTCTGGCTCCCAGGTTGAATGCGACTGGGGCTGCGCTCAAGCGGCTCCTGCCGAACCTAGGGGGTCCGGACGCCTCCTGCCGGAGGCTCTACGCAGGCATCGTTCGGTCCATGGCCCTTTACGGTGCGCCGGTGTGGGCGCCATCGCTACGAAAGCGAGTGGCGGCCCGGCTAACCGCCTGCCAGAGGGTCATGGCCATCCGGATGATCCGCGGGTACCGTACGGTGTCCTGTGAAGCGGCGAGCCTCCTTGCTGGCCTACCACCATAGGATTTGGAGGCAACAGTCCTTGCACACATGCATGACTTACGCGTGGAGATGCAACGTCGGGGCGAAACTCCGCTGCCGCGACAAGTCGCGGCATGGCGGACAGAGCTCCGGCGGGATCTCATGGTGAAATGGCGAGAGCGACTGTCGCAACCTCGTGCTGGGCACGCCACGATCGAGGCGGTAAGGCCCCTCTTTGAGGCGTGGCTGGAACGGCCCCACGGCGTCGTCACCTTCCGTTTGGCGCAGGTGCTGACCGAACACGGCAAGTTCGGTCCGTACCTGTACAAGATTCGTGCGGAGACGACGCCCGGGTGTCGCCACTGTGCGGACCGCCCGGTGGACACGGTGGAGCACACAGTCGAGGTGTGCCCCGCTTGGGAAGAGCATCGCCGTGTCCTCGTGGGGGCGATCGGCGGCGATCTCTCGCGCCGGGGCTTGGTTCAAGCCATGCTCCGGAGCGAGGAGGAGTGGCAGGCGGTCGCCTCCTTCTGCGAAGCAGTAATGCTAGTAAAGGAGGAGGCCGACCGCATTAGGCAAAGACGCACACGCCGCCGCCGCCGCCGGGTTTCCGATCCCAATTTCCGGCCACCGTAGGCGCGGGCTCGCGGACGGTGGGCAATGGGTAGCTCGCTGTCCGTCCGTCCGGTAACAGACCGGTCCGAGCTCAGGTCGTCTACGGCGCGGACCGTTCCCGCGCGCCTCAAGGAGTTGTCAGCAAACTGTAGGGGTCCAGCAGGGCCGAAGCCTACTGGGGCCCAAAGGTTATGTGAGACTGTCACCACGGTCCCCAGGATAAAATCAAGGAATGGAAAGGTAGGTTTTTAGTCAGTAAAAGTCTGACACTGTTTCCCGCCCCACCCAAGGGCGGGATTCGTCATTGGATGATTTTACCTACGTCAAAAAAAAAAAAAAAAAAAAAGCTTAACATCAATTGAGATTGCAATCAAGCACTGGTTTATAATAATAATAATAATTCATTTATTTCAGGTAAATAGACCAATTAAAGTTTAACAAATTTTTGCACACAATATAAGACATAATAATAAGACGGTAAAATTCATAATAATAATAAATGTCAAAAATTAAAATAAAATTCATAATAATTATCGTAATAAATGTCAAAATTTAAAATAGAATTCATAGTAATAGAATTCATTCGCGAGGACATGAGCATATATGTCAAAGTTATAATATAATAATTTATATCAATAATTACAATTATATCAATAAAACAGGAAACACACACTCCGGCAGGGAATTCCAATGCCGACGCTAGACGCACCATGTCGCACAAAGAATGTGTTGCCAAAATGTTTTGTACGTGTGATATATATAAAACAGGAAAAAAGTCACGTTTGTTATTATGGGAGCCCCCTTATATTCATACTATTTTTTAGTACTTTTTGCTATAGCGGCAACAGAAATACATCATCTGTGATAATTTCGACTATTTCATGAGAACTACTGTCTATTGACAGACGGACGTACAGCGGGGTCTTACTACTAGGGTCCCGTTTAACCGAGTACGGAACCCTAAAAAGCAAAAAAAATATTGTGTTTTCGGATCGTGGTACGTTTTTTTAACACCAGGGTTTTTTTTCAATGAATTACTGGACCATAACAATTCACCATAAGCAATATTGAATTGTTTAATTATTCTGGCGCTCTGGATCCCCCAGAAGTACTCCATTCAATCGCCCTTACAAAAGCCATTAGCGAGTACATTTTTTCGTACTTTGCTTCCGGCTTCCATTACAGCACTGTTTACACTCAATGTCGAACACGTCATTTTGACGTAGGTATGAAATACACAAAAATATGCTTACGAAAAATAATAACAGTAGGTAAACTGGTTTATAAAAGTCGGTGCCAAAATAAATATTATGAGAAAATTATGAGGTCTTTTCGAACGCAAAATATCGGAGCATCGGGCGTCGATGTATGGTTCAATTGGCACTTTTTTCTTATTTACTCTTATATTAGTATAGAGAATTTTTATATTTTTAGTATATTTTATTCTTTTTATCGATATATATCTTATGTCTCAGTTTTCTGTGAATGTGTCCGTGGCATCACCAGGCCCTATCAGAATACCAGCACTGCGTTATTTTACTTTTTTTTTAGATAGTATCGCAGCATATGCTGAGATAAGGGCTTTTTTGACCTCGCACAGGTCTTTTATTTTCAATCTTTTTTTTTTGTGTTCTTTTATTTATTGTTTTTTTATTATGTCTTAGAACTATTTAAAGATTTTGTTATTGTTGTTGTATATATTTTTTGTTCTGTGCGAGTCTCAAATAAATGTTTTTTTTTATTTTTTTTCTTTCAATTTAAATCTTTGTAAGTTATGAATTAGCATATGTAAGACTCATGTGATGGTCGTAACAGGTCCCGAAGGAGGCGGGACGACTTGGATGTCTTCATTAGGAATTGGCACCAGGAACCATGAACGGAATGGAGGGTACTCTTTGCCCAGCAATAGAACAGTACAGGCTAGATATAACAATACAATCTTTCATAATAATACATAAATTAAAGACGGGGTTTAAACCTACTCATATTTTGGTTGCTGGATATCAGGACTGATAGCCGATGGAGAAAAGTTCTGGAGGGGCGACCACATACCGGTAGACAGCAGCAGCAGCGCTGGAAGACTTTCCTCAAGGTGAGTCGACAACCTGGTATGGGTTACGGAGACCCGAAGAATGCAAAACATACTGGACCAATCTGGTGAAGGCTTCGAGTAGTGGACGTCTTTTGGCTGAAATGATGATTATAAATGTCAATTTTGTAGAAGCTTTTTGTTAATCTTCCTTTCATGTCGATGAACTGAAGTTTTTTTTTGTTTGACCAGTATTTAGCAACTTGTGCAGCTGCGTAGCGTAGCGAAGGTGGTAATGCTGGACGGGCAGCAAAGCAGGTGACTCACGAGCTGGAAAAGGGTTCCACACTGATACTGTTTTTGATCTATAGTTCCCTCCTCCTTAGTCGTTCACTCTTGACAGAGTGGTCGTGGTTGACGATGTTGCGTTTTCGTTGGCGAGTGAGGCTCCCGCGATGCGTCTCCACTTTTCCCGGCTAACGGCGTCTCGGGAACACTGGACTATGGAAGTCTGTGTTGCAGCTCTGATGAGGTCTGTCCAACGCGTAGGTGAGCGCCCGCGTGACCGCTTCCCTTCCACTTGTCCCTGGACAACGAGTCGCTCCATGGAATCTTCGTTGCGAACAATGTGACCAAAATATTTAAGGATTCGTACTTGCACAGTCGACGATAATCTCTGTTTGATTTTTAACTCCTCCAGGATCGAGACGTTAGTCCTCCGCGCTGTCCAAGGGATCCGCAGCAGTCGCCGCCAGCACCACATCTCGAGTGCATCGATTTTGCGTCGGTCTTTGAGGCGAACCGTCCACGTTTCTGCGCCATAAAGAAATATTGGGAAGACCAAGCTTCTCATGAGGCGGACTTTCGTGGCTTTAGTGATGTTACGGTTGCACCAGATCCTTTTCAGCCTGTCAACAGCAGATCGTGTGATAGCACATCTCCTTCGAATCTCATCTTCACATCCTCCAGTGTTGGTGACGGTGGAACCAAGATATACATATGATTGAACAACTATAGTTAGATTATTTCTTTTGACTGGCCAACAGTCTAGTGGTCAGTTGCCCTGACTGCTAAACTGGAGGTCCTAGGTCCAATTCCCACTCAGGACAAATGTTTGTGTGATGAGTACGATCATTTTTTCCGTGTCTGGGTGCATAACAACACAAGCTCCGCTTAGCTTGGGACTAGATGGTGTTGCGTGATAGTTGTGGAATATTATTGTTATTATTTGTCTAGCAGCCCACTTATATCCGCTGTCGATCAAGAAGTTTTCAGATAGACCATTACAGTTTGCGTCCAGGATGAGCAGGGAGGGAGATTTTCTGCCGAAGTAATGAAGGTTGGAGGAGTCAAGTGTTCCAGTCTCTGCAGCACACATCTCTCATCCTCATAAAATCATAGAAAACGATCGAATGAATCATCTTTTAAATTGCATCGATGGACTGTTGCAGTGTCAATTGTATGCCCCAGGCATGAGCGTGACATATTGCGCTGCCTCGAAATATCCGATATTAATTTATTTGAGTGAAAAGCTACTGAATGGTCTTTTAATTAAAAAGGTAATAGGATCGAAAGAGCCAAAAGTTAATTCGATTAAAAAAATTAATTAATTTGTAAAACGTCCTTTGTAAACATTTCCTGAATATGTTTTTAATTACAATTTCCTGGAACGCCAACTGTTCTTCTTGTTACAACGATACAGAATATAAATGATTGAAATTCAATTTGAAAAACAAAGAGCTATAGAAATGTTTGGTGAAATTAATGATGTAATGAAATAAATACATGTACGATTTTGTACTTATTTCATTTTTTTGACTGGCCTGTTGGTCTAGTGGTTAGTGGCCCTGACTGCTATGCCGGAGGTCGTGGGTTCGATTCCCACCCAGGATAAATGTTTGTGTGATGAGCACGATCATTTGTTCTGTGTCTGGGTATTATTTATCAATAATATGTATGTATTTAGAAATATATAAGTATGTTTATTAGCTGTCTGGTACCCATAACACAAGCTCTGCTTAGCTTGGGACTAGACGGTGTTGCGTGATAGTTGTGGAAATATTATTATATATTTTATCACTAATAAGTTTGTACCAATTGGTACTCAACATAGAAATATCTATGGTACCCCATGATCCTACGTAGCCTATTTCCAGTAGGCTTCGGTCTACTGGGACCATGGGTAATGTGAAAATGAACCCCGGGGCCCTAGAACGAAGGCGAAGAAAGAACAGGACTGGGTTTTACTAAGTAAATCTCCTATATACTGCAAGAAACAACAAAAGTGCTCTATGTAAATGCATAAACAGTGTTTCTTCCAAGTTTAGAAGTAGATAGACAGACAAAGGGCAATAACAGCGCATAAAATATACCACTACATGAATAACTAAGGTACTACAAGGAACTTAAGTGGGGTACGCTACCAAGTTGTACCGAAGTTCGGTTCAAACACTTTAAGTTGCTTGTGAGACACCTATTTGTATGTAGATTCTACATAACATCGTTATCGTTATACTAGTACTTTAGTATGATATTAAGTATAAATATGCAAAGTTTTAAAAAGTTACTTAGTTAAGTGCAATATAAGATCAAAGAACTAAGTAAGCAAGCTCCCCTGTGTAGTATAAAAGGTAATTTGTTTGCTTTTATAGCGCAGATGATATTTTAAAGTGGGAGCTGCTATAGTTATTTCATTTTGGCATGCCAGTAGCGGTTATTGAACCATCTTCAGTCACTCGACCCATCCCAATGACATAGGTACCAATGCTAACCATTTATAGATAAAAATACCAAATTATTAACAGTACCATCGAATATTTTGAAAATAATCTTTCGAAAATATGGACATTCAAATCTTATGTATAACTAATATTATCTAGGTACTCATAAATATGTTCTATTCACTTAGAAACCTATTAAAGTATAACTTGAATCAGAAAAAATGCATTGTCATTTTGCGATAACAATTTTAACCCTTTGAGTGGCATATGCCAGTGTTGTGCCACCATTATGGAACTACTATAATGTTACAAAGTGCCACTCTAGTCCCGTGCAGACTGCACCATATTTATGACGTCATAATCGGTGGGACATAAATGTAAAATGCCTAAGAACCGGCACACATGTGTCGCATCAGTTATCCTAGCGATCCTATGATTCCTGAAAGTTATTAATAGGACGTGACAACCTATTTTTTATGCTTACATATAAATAAAATTGAAGTGTCTGTTGGTAATATGAAAGTATACATTTTTGTCTATCTCTTTTTTGTTTCTCTGGCTAATCTCCGAAACGGCAGGACCAATTTGGATGAGAATTTCAGTCGTAGATAGCTGTTATAACGAGTTACTTAGGCTACTTTTCTTTAAAAACAAAAATTAGGGTATCCCGCATAATAAACCTGGATGCAACTGTAACCAAATGGCTTTGAGCTGTTTTCTGACACGGATGAAGGTGCAGCCAGCTATGTGTCAAAAAAACTGGCTTCCGCTTCTAAATTGCCGTTTTGAGACGATAGTAAAGATAAAAGATACTCAGTGCAAATGTATTTTCATTGCAATATTTCTACTGTTTTCCGCACTAGTGTGAAAAAGTGCACGAGCTCACCCTCACCACAATTTATGGTATCAGGCTAGGCCCTTACGAGTAGCCAGCCCCATTTATTTGTATATTTTTAAGTGTATTAAAAAACTTTAATACACGTGGGAATTTGTCACTGCAGCACTCAGCTCCATAACATCCTCGCCTACAGCTCGGGCAAATTCCTATATCGCAATGATAAACGATCTCCACTTGTATCAACATTTATTATTTTGACATGGACCTCGTGCACAGTGAACTTAGCTTTATAGAATATTTCTCTTTAAAACTTATCCCGCGTATACATACGACAAAACGTCAAAGTTCTTTGTTGTCGAGCAAACGTAAGGGTGCGTTTCGTCTGAAGCGGAGCTGGGTGGAGTGGCGCGGAGAAGAACTATGAAAATTGGTAAGTGTTACCATTAAAGTGAAGCGAGGTGAAGTAGATTAGAGCTACAGGCTTCGAATTGACCGCTCGGAACCCGACTTCATTCTGTCCGGCTCGGGATCGCGTGTTCATTTCGCACCTGTAACATGAAAGTGACGTAACTAGGAAAATTGCAATTTGTGGAAAATGAGCAGGAAATTCTTCAAAATGTTGTTTTGGTATCAGTTAATTTAAGTGTATCTTTACCGTGTTACTTTCTTTCTTAGAATTCGTGCTCTTTTCCAACGCAGAGTTGTAGAGTAAGCTTTTTAAAGTCACTTAATGGCAATGTCAGAATTTACAGAAATTTTTAGTTAGATAGATCACTTTAATATTAAGGGTGCGTTTTGTTTTATTTGAAAATCCACTAAGCACTTACACTTTTTCTCCAATGCGGAGTGGAGATTTCGAGCTCAGTGATTGGGCTATTCACGGTCCGCTCCTCTCTACTCCGCCCAGCTCAGTTTCAGTGAAAACATACCCTAAGTCACTACTGTTAAAAGAGTCGTGTGTCGTTGACGTCACTAGTCAGTGTGGTGACGTAGTTTTAGCACGTAAACGGTTAAACACTTCTTTGAAACACGTACGGCACGCTTCCAACTACGTAAGCCGCTACTGTGGATGCTTTTAAGGCTATATAGAGAGCATTTACTCGTTAGGAACTTGTCTGAAAGTGTTTTAGAAGGTAGGTAATTAAACTTTAATTTGTTTGGTCACGATTTAGGCCTAAAGACCAGGTTTTTTTTTTTCACACACGCTATCACACAACATCGTCTAGTCCCAAGCTAAGCAGAGCTTGTATTATGGGTACTAGACAACTGATAAACATACATCAATATTTTTAAATACATACATATTATAGATAAATTACACCCAGACACCGAACAAATGATCGTGCTCATCACACAAACATTTGTCCTCGGTGGGAATCGAACCCACGACCTCCGGCATAGCAGTCAGGGCCACCAACCACTAGACCAACAGGCCAGTCTGGACAAAGACCTCTCTTAAGTAGGTATCACTAAAACGATAGGTCTTGTGCGTCTTCTCCACCTGTTAAATTTAGCCTTGAGCGTTATAGGGGTTGTATCTTAGACATACATTTGTCTCCGATACCAACCCTTTTAAAATTCAACGTAGGTGACCTTGAAAAATATATCATCATTATCATCAGCCTTTTAAGTTCCCACTGCTGGGACACAAGCCTCCTC
The DNA here is from genome assembly GCA_958295575.1 of Leucania comma. Lineage (NCBI taxonomy): Eukaryota > Metazoa > Arthropoda > Insecta > Lepidoptera > Noctuidae > Leucania > Leucania comma. The sequence goes on along the minus strand of OY282480.1, from coordinate 8,522,117 downwards.
GAGAGAGAATCGGCCATAATCTACCTCGCGGGCTCAGTGCGGGTTGGTAAGAGATTCCAACGTGAAAAATATATACGAGACATGAAAAATGGTTCGAGTATCAGCCCTAAAATAACAAAAAAAAAGTAATAAAAATAGTCTGTCTTCAGGAACCCTTATAATGTTCGTCATGAAGAAAGAAAAACTTTTCCTATAAAACATAAGGTTGTAACAAACTTGTCTTGATATAAGTTTCAGAGAGTCTCAATAATTTCTAGCTTACGGCTACTTACCGTCAGTTCTACAGGTTTTCAGGATTCCGTACTTCAAAAGGAAAACACGGAACCCTTTCAGTATCACTTTGTTGTCCGTCTGTCTTTCAAGACCCTTTATCTCAGGAACGAGTGGAGATATCGAGTTGATTTTAAACCCATGCACTCAAGTCTGCAGTCCCATGAAACTGTGAAAAAATCAAACTTCTGAGTTAAAAGGAAAAAGAGATACGGCCGTTTATGTCGCAAAATAGTACATTTTGATACAAGTGCAGAAAGTTTGTCATTGCGATCGAGGCGGAATTGTGTTATAAAATGTGTTATGGAGCCGAGGGCTGCAGTGACATATTTGCACGTGTATCAAACGACGTTTTTCGATACACTTACGAAGCAATACTTTCTCTGAAAATTACAAAGCATTTTTGTTCATTTTGTACTGAAGAAAAATTTTCAACGTTGTCATATATTTTAGTTTTGATTTAGATGGCAGCAGGTAGCATAAGTACGTACTTTTTACCTTAATCACAATATCGGGCGGCGGTGGCGTCGCATCCAAAGAATTCTCTTCAAATCTTAAATTCAACATTTTTTTCACATTTGATACAAATAAATAGGTTAGATAATAGCTTGTATTTATAAAATAGACTTTTTTTCCCGCGTTTAACCTTTGCAGGTTGAAGGAAAAGCAAAGGTATAAAAACGTTATACCTACATTAATAAAAATAGAAATTCAAATATTTTTGAATTTAGAACGCCGATAAATGTTAACTTGTAGGTATTAACAAATGATTGTGTAAGTAATCATGTTTATTTATTATATTCTGTTCAAAAACACAATTTAAATTTTCTGTAATATATATAATAATCATTATATATTAATTTACCTTAAAAGTATTCGCATCTTTACTTTAAAAAAAAAAGTTTTGAGGCCGCGAAGTTGACATAATCCCGGGCGGAGTTCATACTAAATACTCAGTGACTACAACCGGACCTTAAAACAACTCTCAACTTTGCTCTCCACCTATTGTGTTCATAAATCTATGTATACTTTAATAGGTAGTATTTAAACTATCCCACTTGTATCAAATCCCCTTTCAAAGAGCTATAGAGTGCCCTCGAGTGAGGATATAGAGGGATCTTACTAGATTCCATTTAACACTAAAGCCCGGTCGCGGAGCAGGAAGAATTTCGTACAATGACCTTTGGGTTTACTGACAGTGGTCACAAACATTTTATATTAAGTGCGTTTTACATTAAACATTTGAAGGAGAAAAAAAGTTATTAATTTATCAAATAAATTATGGTTATTAAATATATAAATTATTTAATTAAATTTTATATTATAACAATTTAAAAATCGAGTTAATATTACTAATTTGGTAGAAATATGACACTAAAATAAAAATTATCAGTCATTCATTATTTTAACTTATGAATTTCGTCAAGGCTTTTTGTAGTGATTAAATGCTAACAAAAAAAAACCACATTCAAAAAAGAACAAAACTTACAATAACAGTAAAAAGTTTACAGTAAAGGGTTTACAATCCCTGACCACGGAGGCCATTGCATCTATGCGAGCGAGACGCGTTATATTTACGCGGGAGTGACAGAGACAGGTAATAATAGGTCAACGTACGAAATTCTTTCTGCTCCGCGTCCGGGCTTTAGCATCCCGTCCGTTTCGCTTGAGTGTTAAAATCTTTGATATTCTCGGCTTTTATCTACTATATATGCATAATAATATTTTATAATTTAAACCTTGCTCATAAATCATACTGTATATGAAAACTGCATGAAAATCTGTTCAGTAGTTTTTGAGTTAATCGCAAACAGACAGATAAAGGGACAGACGTGGTGATGGGACTTTTTTTAACAAGTAAAATCTTTATTTTACTTGTCAAAAAAAGTAAAAAAAGTAAGCTATATAATAAACACGTTTCGTAATATACAACATTATTTTTAGTATATGCGAAACCTGAATATAGTTTGTTCAGAATCAGTAACTGAATCGATTCCAATAATTTTTACATCACGTTATATTTTTTCCTAAAAATATTTTTTTAAAGTCACAAGTACATACTACCACACTACTAAGTACAATACAGGTCACAGCAGGTCTTAGCGGGTATTAGGCATCAGGGTACAGCTGGATGGCCTGTTGACCATGTGTTTATGTGGATAATCAGGTAACATAATGTAACATGCCTAAGTTTTTTTTTATGGTAGGTAAAATCATCCAATGACAGATCCTTGGGTGGGGCGGGAAATAGTGTCAGACTCTTACTGACTAAAAACCTAAGCCTAAGTCTAACTAACCCTAACCCTAACCCTAACCTAAGCCTAAGTATAACGATTTTTTTATGATACAGTTATGAAATTTTGTACATAGATTCTTTGCATAAATTACTAGACACATGTTTCAGGATTCACATATACCAAAAATAAGGTTGTAGTCAAGTGGTTGTCAAGTAGACTTGACAGTTGAGCGGTTATTAAACACATTTACTCTTTATTCTCTAGCTACATAAATTGTGAATTTTAAATATTATTATGCCTTTCACACAAGGGCAGATAAATAATAATGAATGATATGAACAAGTGCTTGACTGCAATTCTACCTGATGGTAAGTAGTGATGCTATCGATACAACTATCTCCAGTACAACATAAATATTTTGGTTGCCAACAAAGATATTTCGATCCAATCGGAGAGCAGATGCGTTGACGCATTTCTCGGGCTATTTAATATGTGACGTTGATGTTCAGCCTCATTAGATCGTAGCGTAATAAACTGTGATGTTATATTATAAATATCAACCTCGTACGTACTGTACTAGTTTTGTCAAGAAGTTGACAAAAGTTTAAACTTCGGCGCCTTCAAATTAGTCGCAACGTGCCGTGCGTCGATAGCGCCGCTGCAGCGTTGCGGCCGCGTTGCTTTGTTATTTCATATAAATAAGTGACGCGCGGCCGCAGCGCAGTTGTAGCGCGGCAGTCGCACGTTTTTCATCTCAATTCTCAATCCCATACTGTGAATCATTCGGCATTTTTTCTTCGATTTTATATGGCAGAACCACGATTGCCGAGTCAGCTGAGTCAGCCTTTTTTTTAAGTGGGAATCATCCAACAACATCTCTCGCTCTAGGGCTGATCAGTCAGGGCCCCAGGGTTCTCTTTCGCGCAACCCTTGGCCCCAGTAGGCTTCGACCCTGCTGAGTTCCCACTGTTTGCTGACATCTCTTTGAGGCGCACGAATAACACTACACGCCGTAGACGACTTGGGCTCGATCCAGACGGTTACCGGAGGGTCAGACGGCGAGCTATCCATCGCTCACCATCAGCTGAGACAGCCTAAGGAAACACAGTACAATACAACAGTACCTACACTACAATTGCTATACGGTACGGGTGAAGCTGCCGCATTCATACAATGTAACCTATCCTTTTCTCTCATGTTAAGCATATAGGGTGACTGGTAATTAGTAAACGATACTTAAACACGTGACTGTAGTCATGATAACAAACAACTTTTACTATGGGACCTAACCTGAAATATCGAAAAAATCAGCCAAGTTCAGTACATTTTGACCAGTTAGGCGAACACAAATGTACGGATCAGCAGATTTTTTTTTTGCGATTTCAGGTTTGGTCCCATAGTAAAAGTGGTTTGTTTTCATGACTACAATCACGTGTTTAAGTATCGTTCACTAATTATCAATCACCCTATATATTTATCCTGCTGTCATCTTACTCATGGTATGTAAAAATACCACAGTCAATTTCCTAGCGTAAACGCAATAAACACAAAATTCATCAAAACAAAATCGATGACCAAACGCTGAACCAAATGAGGCCTACGGTAAATAGGTACCTATGTACATGTAAATTAGTACCACTGTTGTCACTCGTGCGTCATAACACTGATAACGATACCAGCTGATAAGTAGGCTTGAAGGATCAAGGATTCACCACTCGTCTAAATTAAACCTTACCTCTTGTTTATTAAAGTCGAAAGTCCGATAGAGCGGAGTTATAGAGTTTTTTGACAGTTCAAGTTAACAAAAGCCACTTTTAGATGGGTTTGTAATCAAATATTTCAATTAGTTGTTATTTTTTTAGATATGTTTATCAAGCTATTTACCTATCTATGTAGGTTATCTAATTACTCATTTATCCGTGGCTTGATAGTTATATTTATAGAACGAATGAGGTTAATTTTACGGCATGAGTGGTTCCCGAAAACTGCTATATCTCCGTTATATTTTCTTCATTATTAGCCTTTATTAATATAATATTATTATAACATTCCATAATTATCACACAACGCCCTCTAGTCCCAAGCTAAGCAGATCTTGTGTTATGAGTACTATTTCTAAATCCACACATAATAATATTATAGATAAATTACACCCAGACACAGAACAAATTATTGTGCTCATCACACAAACATTTGTCCTGGGTGGGAATCGAATCCAGGAAAGTTCTCCGGCATGGCAGTCAGAGCCACTAACCACTAGACCAACAGGCCTGTTATTGAGTCCCACGGCTGGGCAACGACCTCCCCTTTTTCCTTCCAAATCTCTCTGTTCAGGGCTATGACTGACCAAGTTAGCCCCGCGACCATGATTAATTGTGCGTTGAATGCAAGTTGTTTTTATATTAACGCGATAGAAACGTTTACCGTGTTTGGCTCTCTGATTGGTTAATAGCTCGGAGCGGGCCAATAAACGTGTCGATCTTAATCTGGCTAGATGGTCACACCACTTTTGCTGTAGTCCACCTCGAAGGCGTATGTTTTATTGTTCAATGTTTAAATTATTTACTGTGTTTACTATTTTTTTTTATGCCTATTTTTTTTATTTTACCTCTGTGAGAGTGACCGTGGCATCGCTGCGGGCCTTAACAGAATACCAGCGCTGCGATATTTATCTTTATAAGTATCGCAGCATACGCTGAGTTAGGCGCCTTTTTGGCCTTGCACAGATTTTAATTTATTTCTTTTTATCTGTTTTATTTATATTGTATGAGCAAGGTTCAAATAAACGTTTTTTCTTTTTCTCTTCTTATTGAACACTAGCTTTGCCAGCGGTTTCGCCCGCGTGAAACCGGTTTCTCCAGACAAACTTTCAAGCCCTGTTTTACCCCCTTTAGGGTAAGAGTTTCATAAAATTCTTAGCGGATGTCTACAACTATAAGGAACCTGCTTGCTAAATTTAAAGCTTGTAGGTATTATAGTTTCTGAGATTTCGTGATTAATCAGTGAGCGGTATTTCGCTTTTATTATATAGATATATGCCAAAAAATATTTTTATTTAACTTGTATGATTGTATGTATATGTAGTAGCTACTGCCAACGCCTCGAGTGCTTAATAGTACATGATTATCCCAAGGAATCATACTCCGAGGATAAAAATGGGAATAGGAGAGGGTCTGGACAAGCTAGCAGAAAAAAAACTTCCAACCTAAGTAGGTACCTATCTTTTTTTTTTTTTTTTTTTTCGGTAGGTAAAATCATCCAATGACAAATCCCGCCCTTGGGTGGAGCGGGAAGTAGTGTCAGACTCTTACTGACTAAAAACCTACCCCGTTCCATTCTTCGCCTTGGTCCCAGGGCCCCGGGTGCCATTTTCACATACCCTTTGACCCCAGTAGGCTTCGGCCCTGTCGGGCCCCTTCAGTTTGCTGACAACTCCTTGAGGCGCGCGGGAACAGTGCGCGCCGTAAACGACTTGAGCTCGGACCGGTCTATTACCGGACGGACGGACAGCGAGCTACCCATTGCCCGCTGTCCGCGAGCCCGCGCCTACGGTGGCCGGAAATCGGGATCGGAAACCCGGCGGCGGCGGCGTGTACGCCGTTGCCTGATGCGGTCGGCCTCCTCCTTTGCTAGCATTACTGCTTCGCAGAAGGAGGCGACCGCCTGCCACTCCTCCTCGCTCCGGAAAGTAGGTACCTATCTAAAGTTACATTTGTTCACCAGCGCTTTAATGTTCAAAGCGCCTCAATGAGATGTAAGCAAAACCTTAGGGGCCCAGCAGGACTAAAGCCTACTGATGCCAAGGGGCTTCCGAAAGGAAAAGCCGGGGTCCTTTAAAGCAAGGCAAAGAAGTAACATAGAAGTGGGAGAAATCATGGGATGATTAATATTTATTTTTCTTTATTCTTTACTAGCGACCCTCCCCAGCTTCACTCGGGATCAATGGTGATATTAAATATATTATTCATGTTTTATACATATAAACCTTCCTTTTGAATCACTCTAACAATTAAAAAAATCCGCATCAAAATCCGTTGCGCAGTTTTAAAGATATTAGCTTAAATAGGGACAGACAGCGGGAAGCGACTTTGTTTTATACTATGCAGTGAATCAACACAAAAAAAAAAAAAACTTAAAATAGTAACCGTAATTTGACAATAACATGTACAAAGGTAAGTTTAACTCAACAATGAGTTTTCTTTCAACAAACCTTTGATTTCTCACCAAAAAAAAAACACTTTTGTTGAAAAAGCCAGGCATTTTAAAAGCCTCTATCGTACATAACAGATAACACCATCAATTCTGCTTATTATATTCAGCCTGACCCCGCCACATTTTCCATAATTCTCGGATCAGTATGGAGATTTGTGTTCGCATTCATTTTTCCGGGAACCCAGCTGCAATTAGGTTTAATTTCAACAACCATCGTTATTTGCGGCCGACACATCGCCGCGTGTATGAAATTGTAATCACATGAGTAAGCTGGATTAGAGAGCTTTGGCAAACAAACTGGCCAAGCTTTGTGGTTGAATTAATGACAATATAAAAGGTGTGGTTTTTAAAGTGTTTGTGTAATGTGTTGTACTAGCGTGTATCACTATCACTACCATAGAATAATATCCGTGATCACTACATAGTATAAAACAAAGTCGCTTCCCGCTGTCTGTCCCTATGTATGCTTAAATCTTTAAAACTACGCCACAGATTTTGATGCGGTTTTTTTTAATGTATAGTGATTTTAGAGGATGGTTTTTGATGTTTAATACATGCATAATATATTTAATATTACCATTGCACCCGTGCGAAGCTGGGGCGGATCGCATGTTCGAAATAAAGTGAGTCGCAGTACAGCTGTTTTTTCGCACAAGCGTTAATCGCATATCCATTTGTCGAGCTCACGGAGTACACTCAAGTGTTTTATCTGCTTTCTAGGGTCCATATTTAGAGAAGGTAGGTTCTTTGTTCCCTAAGCAGAATACCCTACAAATAAGTCTGAAAGAGTACTACAAAATGCAAAAGAGGCTTATCCCTACAAATCACAAAAAATATTTCCGATATTGCAGTGTGTTATTTTATTTGAAGTAGACAATTTTCTATATTTTCCGGAGTCCATGTTTCTTGATAGAATGGGGGTATCTACGAGTAAGTCAAAATTAAATGAAACACCTCTAAAAAAGCGTGCTCCAACGGCTTAATACAGAAAATCCAGTGAAAATATTCAATACAGATATGATAAGTAATGATAAATGATATTTATTAGGAAATAGGTTTTAAAAACACTTTAAATTTCAATTTAGAAAAGACCAGTCCAAAAAATTGTATTGACAAAATTAAAATAAACAATGACATTATCACTGACCCAATAGATATTGCAAACGCTTTTAGCAATTATTTTGTAGACAAAATAATCCCAATATCAGGCTCTGGGAAAAAAGTCACGTCATTAATTGAAAAAAGAAAAGACTCTTTCTTTATGACGCCGTGCTTGCCGATCGAAGTGTTCAAGATTATAAAAGCGTTAATAAAATACTAACAGTGTTGGACACGATGGCCTATCAACCAAAGTTATAAAATCAGTACCTGAAGAAATATCTACACACTTAAGCCAATGTGTAATGGCACGTAAACATATTCGCAGGAAACTGCTAGATTCATCGCAGCGTTGATTTGGTGGATTCGTTTCTCAAAATAATTTTGGTTATTTGTATGTATTTATATAAGTATGTATTTATATTTATATTTATTAGATATTGTATTAGTTTTCTATTTATTTTGTCTGTTTTTCATTAAGTTGCACCTATTACGTTATGTTTCTGCACCACCCTAAGGTCGACTGGTAGATAATGCCTATGGCATTAAGTCCGCCTTTGTACATAGTAGTGCATAAAGATTTTTAAATAAATAAATAAATATAATTAATCTTTGCATAGAGGCGGGTGTTTTTCCAGACGCACTCAAAATATCTATAGTTAGACCATTGTTTAAAAAAGAAAATAAAGAGCTAATGCAATTTTATAGGCCTATATCCCTTATAAGTATAATATCAAAAATATTTCTGCAAACAGTTGTATGCTTATTTCGAAAAAGAAAATATATTTACGAATGAGCAAAAGGGGTTCAGAAGTGGTAAATCAATAAACTTGGCGATATTTGATTTTTTGCATAATGTGATCACAAAAGTAGACGAGAATATACCTGTTTGTACGATATTCTGTGATATGACACAAGCCTTTGACCATGTCCGTCATGACATACTTATTGACAAATTAGAAGCATACGGCGTTAGAGGCAATGTCTCAAGTCTGATACAATCTTACTTAAGCAACAGAAAACAGTTCACAGAAATACCTGCAATAAATAAAGGGACTAAACGTGAAATAATTCATAAATCAACAGAACGTACAGTGAAATTTGGCGTACCTCAGGGCACTGTTGCAGGTCCATTATTTTTTATAGTTTACATCAATGACCTACCCAAAATTGTAGACCACCCAATGACATTATTTGCCGATGATAGTACTATTACAGTCGCATCTAAAATAGAGATACTTACGAAACTGACATTAACAATTCAATTGAAAGTATGATAAAATGGTTAGAAAATAACAATCTTAGAATTAATCTTGACAAAACAAACATTATGCATTTTGCCCAAAGATCAACCATTCCCAAAGTAAATGCTAACTATTGTGACAAACCTATAAACAAAGTTCACACAGCTAAATTCCTTGGTGTAACTATAGTCAGTAAATTAGATTGGAAAGCGCATATAGAAGCTCTAAACAAAAAAATTAGTAATTCGACATATGCACTGTTTAAGTTAGCCCCAATCTTAAATTGTGACCCGCTGCTAACTGCTTATCACGGTTTAGTATCATCTAATTTAAGATACAGTTTAATTTTTTGGGGTAACTCTACGAACACGAATGTAATCTTTAAAACCCAGAAAAGATGTCTAAGGACTATGTTCGGACTTCAAGTCACAGACAGTTGCAAACCATTGTTCAAAAAATATAAGATATTGACCCTTCCATCTATGTACATCTTTGAGAGCATTATGTTTGTTAAAATGAACCCAAACCTGTTTCCTTTAGTATCTGACAAAGTAATTCGAAATAGACGCGACAACAGCAAACTTTGCATCCCAAGATCTCGAACTGCATTACTACGTAAGAGTGTATTCTGTATGGCACCAATTCTTTATAATAAATTACCAAAACATTGGAGGGAATATACAACCGCAAAATTAAGAAATATGTTAAAAAAGGTTTTATTAGAGAAAGCTTATTACAGCACTAATGAGTTTTTGACTGACAAGCTAACATGACTCTGAATAATTGTCGACATGTTTGGACTGTTATTATTATCAATGACATTAATTTGTATTATTGCGAGATTTTGACATATATTATTTTGCGATTATTATTGTTATTTTAGACCTATTATTATGCAATTGTTAATGATATTGATTTGTATTTGTTTTGACGTATTATTCTGTAGTTATTAATGTTTAATATTTTTCTTTGACATATTATTTTTGTAATTATTATTAATGTGAACACTTGGTATAATTTTTTTTTTTTTGAAATAGTATTTTTATTTGACATAATACATGTTTAAAGAATTAATTTGTATCCAAATGGTAAATACTCGTAATAATAATCAATTCTTCAGTCCTTTATAATTAATCTAAATAAAACTATTTTGCATGCCTAATTTAAGGTAGTTAGTAGTGGAATCTTGAAAAAAAAATTCTGAACACCTTTATCTTGTACCTACTAACTGAGCAAATAAATAAATTATTATTATTATTATTATTATTTTTAATGATTTTTTTATCTCAGGACCCTGAGGTCCTGGACCTTTGGGAGGCGTACGAGGAGCCGAAACCAACTCGCAGAGGCCCTTTAGGTACTTTTAATGGAACGTGATGCTAACCGACGATTGTCCCTGTACGCGCAATGCTAGTGCATCCAAGGACAACCCCCGGTTGGTGAAAACTATTGTGACATATGGAAAATAAAGACAATAGGACTATGGTTTTTGAAGTCTTAAGTGGACTGGTTACCAAGAACTATGTGAAAACTATGGCCCCTGCCTAAACAATGTTATTAATATCCATCGGTAAACAGGCAGGGGGTGCCTTACACACTCAATAAATGGGCCCCCAAAAACGGCCGCTAGCACGAAGTGACGTAGCAACAAGAGGGCAACATATCCTGAGGTGCTTGAGGAGTGGAGAGGTATACCACGGCTATCAGGACAATCCCGGAAGTGCGGTCAAGATCCCTACCAGCACCTTACTGGATTATACATCCTTCTCCCGAGCACGATTGCTCTTGCGAATCTCCACTCAAACCAGCCAATAAAGGCAAGAGAGAGGTGGGAGCTCTGTTCCTCGTCAGTGTTCACTACGGCCGGCCAATAAAGGCAAGCCGGAGATGAAGAACGAGAATTCTCCCGGGAGATCGGGTCCGTGGGATCGCTAATGCCCAACAGTTCGCCACAAAACTGCCCTGCGGATTGTATCTCTCTTAGTCTGGCCCCTTACCCTAGGCGAGTTACAACCTAGGGTTTATTGGAGCACGCAAGCCCCATCACGACGTCAACGTAGAGATACAGCGATGGGGTTATTATTATTATTATTATACCAGTATTTCCTCACCGATTACCTTGAGACGGAACATCGAAATAAAGATTGTCCGGTAACCGACCGGACCGAGCCTAAGTCGTCGACGACGCGTACTGTTCCCGCGCGCCTCAAGGAGCTGTCAGCAAACTGTAGAGGCCCAGCCTGCTAGCTGCAGGCAGGCCGGGTCGAAGCCTGCTGGGGTCATGGGTCAGCTTCCGAAAGGAATACCCGGCCCCGGCACGATAGGCAACGAAGGAACGGGGTAGGTTTTTAGTCAGTAAGAGTCTCCTCACTACTCCCCGCTCCGCCCAAGGGCGGGATTTGTCATTGGATGATTTTACCTAAATAAAAAAAAAACATCGAAATAAACTCAGAGGTCAAAGTCTCTCTTAAAGTCGACACAGCAGACATGTAATGGTCAAATCCGAGTATCCGAGATGGTTTTTTGATGAAAGAATCACAAAGATTTTAGTGGACCCATCCAAAAAGGTAAAGAACACTCCCCAATTACCGCATACTACGTATTTTTACGTAAAGGTGGCCTATTTTCAACACAAAATTGATACAACAGGTTAGCAACCTCTCGGTACCTAAATAGTGTTACTATCTTAATCCTGGCTTACACTAATCGTGGCATCGTGTGGCGCCAACACATTTGGAGCATATCCACACGCTGACCTTTTCGGCAACAAGTGGGCGGTCGACGATACGGACTGCATCGTATTTGGCGAAAGATACTTATTATTCGTCTTTTGGCTGAAATGATGCTGATGATTATTTATTGTCAACATGCACAACAACCATGAGGAGCCAAAGATTGCGGTCGCTGTGGCCGAAATCGGCTAGATGGCATCATCATCAGTGATAGGAATAGGTAGTGCCTATTTGCCTAAACTTTGAAGAACAGAGACAAGAAACGGAGACTTCCTTAGGACTAAATTTTTTCCGAGACATCTATCCTGAAATTTCGAGACAACACTTAAATACATTTAAAAAAATTGTTATTTGGAATAAGTAATTCGTCTATATTTACCTAAAGTTTGCGACTAGATATATCATAATAAATAACATACACAGTCGTTACAACCATAAAATTTTCAGAATTTTTTTTTGGAGAACACTTTGTTAATGACTTGTTGATCGTAATACACAATGTTTTTATAAGAAGTCGTACACGTTTCGAAGTAAATATCTTCTTTCCAGCTCACTCTCGGTTACGTTTAATGAGATTTCTAAAGTTCAAGTGTAAAAAAAGGCTTTCAAATAATGAAACGGAAATTTTTTATCATTTTAGCATTCTCTATAGTAGAAAAAAATTATCATTAAAAAAAGGTACTTAAAATAAATAAATAATTCATTTATTTGCCAGAATGTAGGTATACAAAGTGGTATGATCTTAATATTAATGGTTTTTTTTTGCATGGAAATCTCCTAAGAATCGCCAGACAATATCGGTGGTGTGAAAGGACCCTTACGTTTTTTTTAACTAGTTAATGCCCGCGGCTTTTCCCGCATGTACTACTGTTTTTGTATCCCATGGGAACTATACTTTTTTTTAATAGGAAGTAGCCTATGTGTTAATCCACACCTTAATCTATATCACTACCAAATTCAGCATTTTCAGTGGAATTGTATAATGGACATCCATACAAACTATCACATTTATAATATTAGTGCATAGCATAGGTATTAGATATAACATATTCTGTGGTCTCTGCCTACTCCTCCGGGATAAAGGCGTGAAAAAAAATACGGAAGTCATCTATATCATGCACATTTTAAGAAGACCTCTCTGATCACAACAATACAAACACACGCAGTGTGTGTCACTAGGCTGATATAGCCTTGCATTGCATTGCATCCACAGATATAGATAGACATAGATAACGCAAGCATCACGATCTGTATGAAAACCAAGCGTGGCATTTTTTGATTACCTATTATGACGTCACAAGCACTATTTAATGAAGACGCCGCCGTGTACGGCGTCCCCCTCGCTCCACCCCCACACCAACAGCACAATTAACCATTTTTATATTTTTAACTGTGTACATTTTTAGCTGTACTCCGATGCGGACTGAGCGCGAAAGTGACCACTTACGATTTTTGTACGTAAACTAGGCACGCGAAGTAGTTGCTCTTGCGTTATCTAGGTATATCTATATCTGTGATTGCATCAGCCTTATAATTTTCCCTCTGCTGGGACTCTTCTCTAAGAGAGGGATATATAGACTAATACAGGATAGGCTGATATAGGATAACTTGTTATTATGGAGTTATAAATTATAAATGTTATGTCTAATCGTAAACTTTAGATAAATATAGACGAATTACTTATTCCAAATAACACATTTTTCTAAATGTATTTAAGTGTTGTCTCGAAATTTCGAGACCGATGTCCCGGAAATAATTTAGTCCTAAGGAAGTCTCCGTTTTTTGTCTCTGTTCTTCGAAGTTTAGGCTAATAGGCACTACCTATTCCTATCACTGATCATCATCATCATCATCATCATTGTCAATATCAAAGGTTTGGATTACACAATGCAGTTACTTATACAAACAAGTATTGTAATTACGGTTGATCATACTAATAATATTATAAAGCCACAAGTGTGCGTGTGATATTTGTTACTTCTTCATGATCGAACAACTGAACGAATTTTGATGAAACTTGGTCATCCATATTCTGAAATAGCATATAGGATACATTACGTAGACAGTTTGGGTTTCTAAATACCGTAAAATTATGCTTAATCTCACAATGCGGCGCAATCAGGACGAGAAAATAATTATTTCTGAAATGTAAGCGCGATATGCGACCAATAAACGGTTGTAAAGTCATTGGCGACCAAGCATCAAAGCAGAAGTGATTCTACGGTTATGACGACACATTGTGACAACGGTGCTACTGTATTATATATGTGTTTCTACAAAAATGGCAGAATATGTTACAAAAAAATCTATAAAACAAAGATCAACTGACAATACAGTTGATCTTTGTTGAATTTCAGCTACGTCTATTTCCAGGAAGCTTTACATTTGCGTTGATTGTCACTATGTTTAAGTGGACCGCATAGAGCATTCTTTTTGATATTTCAAGTAGACTTAAAAACTGATATACGCGCATCACTATCAAAAGTATACAATAAGCTTATAAGATCAGAAATGTAATGAAAATTCCCTCATTATTCGTGAGACGGGAAGCCCTCACATAAAATTTATGGCCATCGATTACTGGGCCGTTTAATAAAAAGGCTGTGTTAGATGTGTGTACATACGTTATAGGCTCTGTATCTAATCGGCTTTGTCGGTTTAACACGTAAACAGAGTGGCTTTTGCTCTTTTATATGCAAACTCTTTGATCGGAAAATATAAAACAATGTTTGCCGTAGAAATGGCGAAGTTTGGCGACAAAATTGTATATACGCAATGCATATATCGTGCCGTGCCGGGCATATATTATATCTAGGGTCTTTAGGTCAAGAGTGAATGGGTTACTTCTAAGCAAGCGTGCGCCAACGTCGGCCATGTCATTGTTTATGAGATAGTGGTCAAAAGCGAGCCTATCCATAATAAAAATAAAAATATATCGTGTTAGAGACATGAAGCCTATGTTGACCGACTGCAAAATTTTGCAAAAAGATTTTATTGCATTGCAGTTCAAGAAAAGTGAAGTGGTCTCATGAAATATATTTGTCTAGTTAGTTTGTAAGGTTGTACCATAATTTCAGCCGAAAGACGTCTACTGCTGGATACAGGTCTGCTCCAAATATCACTACAATGACCTGTCATGTGAGTCGTGCATCCATCGGATTCCTGCAATCCTCATACTTCCTTGGTTCTCCTGATGATATCCCACCAATCCTGATCCAATTACGTAAGGAAACTCGAGCCTTTAATAATGTACGAGTATCTAGTCCATCCCTTCCATTGCTTCCTAGGTTTCAACATGCGGTGTAGGTGACCAACCGATATTCATTTTAGCCGAGGCCAGTCATGTACATCCGAAATTAGAGTTCTTGTCATCGAAAAATTCATCTCCTGGGATGCGTACTGCGTTCCGTTGCGGTCTGATAGACCCCAAGTGCGTACTATTGAAACTTGTTTACTGATTACGTCTGTTGCACATGTCCTTGAGTATCCTCTTCAATGTACGAGGGAGAAGTCCCTTCATCAGTTCATTTTCTGGGATACGTACTGCGTTCCATTGCGGTCTGATAGACCCCAAGAGCGTACTGTTGATGCTTGTTTACTGATCAAGTCTGCACATGTCCTTGGGTATCCTCTTCAGTGTGCGAGGGAGAAGTGCCTTCATTCAGTTCATCTCCTGGCATACGTATTGCGTTCCATTGCGGTCTGATAGACCTCAAGTACGATCTGTTGACGCTTGTTTACTGATCAAATCTGTTGCACATGTCATTGAGTATCCTCTTCAGTGTGCGAGGGAGAAGTGCCTTCATTTCATTCATTGATATCATCACGTGTAGGTGGTAAAACCGTTTCATGGTCGTATGAGCCATTTCCTAGTTGTCATACACTTGATTGAATTGATAATACACACATCGATTACGTTACAAGTTACGTCACGAGAAAAATAGAACGCTTTGCGGAATCAACAACATTGTATTTTCCAAACTAGCTGTGCCTTCGACTTTGCTCTTGAGAATGTTGAAAAATAGTTGCTTGGAGAAATTGTCGATCAAGTTTTTTCGCAATCGGTTCATTGTTTTCCAAGAATAAGGAGTTCGATTTGAATGTCTTTATCCTCACTAAAAAAAAAATGGCACTTATAAGACACCGACACCGTTACTGGCTTACGCTGAAAACCAGCGCTGTGGACTCGACGCATTTTGTGTGTGGACATGGCATGACACTGAACGTTCGGCCATTTTGCGCGGACGTGGCGCATATATACTTATTTTTCCGAAATGTCTGTAATATTCCATTAAAAAAAATGCTTTTCTTTCTTATATAAAAAAAGTAGTAATGTTCTCCTAGTGACAGTAACTTGCCATTTTGTATGAAGTACCGCTTTTTTATTATTGATGGGCTCGCGCTTGACTAGTATCTCACCTGATGGAAAGCGACGATGTGGTCGACAAAGGAGCGCGCTTGCCTAGAAGTAACCTATTCAATCTTGACCTAAATATCTCCTGGTTAAAGCTATCAGGAAACACAACTCCGGCAGGGTATTCCACTCCTTAGCTGTACGCACAAAGAATGTGTTCCCAAAATGTTTTGTGCGTATAGATAGGATATCCACCATGTACAGTACGATCGACGGATCTTGGCGCTCCTGAAGTTAGGCTCTGCGAACTTTAGCGCTTGTGCACTCTTGTAAAAAAATAAATGCCAATAGCAGTTGTTATTGCTGTTAACAACTGTTATTGGCATTTATTTTTATAAATCATTTATTTGACGCGCTTATTTTGAGCGCTAAATTTCGCAGAGCCTAACTTCAGACGCGCCAAGATCCGTCGTCCGTACTGTACCGATGGCGCATTTGACGGTCAAAACGTCCAAATAAAAGAATTGAGTAAATAGATTAATTCAACATGTTTAGATAATAATGATTATATGTATGAGATGACATTAAGTTGCACTTATTATTACATTATTTAAAGTTAGGCTGTTTTTCTGCTTGGGTCTAAAAAGTTTTTTGAGTTATTTTCGTGCTGTACTTCTGATTTATCATGAAATGAACAGGGGGGTTAAAAAGGTCACTTTACAAGAATCATAATATGAATCATATTTTTTTTTATACGGCAATATTTACAACGAATATGACTTTGATAATTATGCAGTGAATTGAGTATAATTCGACTAATTAGTGCAACCATGTTACGAACACAGTTTTTAAGTACAAAAGGTTTTGCCTTCCGTCGCAGCATAATATTTGAAGGAAATACCCAAACGGCAACTGACCTATTAGTAAAAGTTTAACACTTCCTCTCGCTTTACCCAAAGCGGGAGAAATCATTTGATGATTGCCCACTAGTGTCGTTTGATAAAAAAATACATAAAGTTTTTAAAACACTAACATAATGTTTATACGTAAGGTTTCCCTTTTTGGCATTTTTTACATTACTGTATCTATTTAACGTATCTACCGACTTACACCTAAAAAAATGAACGTTAAATGTATAATACGTATATAGATATAACTAAATATAATTTTAATATTTAGCAAAGAACGTATCAAAGCCTTTTATCGATAAATATAAACTTCCCTATTATATTTACACGTGTCACAATAATTATAATACTTTTGCCCCAATTAGCGAAATTCTTAGTTAGTTAGTTAGTTTAGCCTATTATATCCCACTACTGGGCGAAGCGAAATTCTTGTCACATTAAATTAATTTTCAATATAATTTTCTACGTAAAAACTCCGCAATGAGACCGTGCCTTTATGTAAAAAAAATATTAAACAAACGATAAGAATCGACGACACCAATAAATTAATGACGAGTAATTGTAACGTCACCTTGATTATTAGCCAAGATAATCGCGTAGTTTTTATTAGCGGTCAAGTAATTATTACATTTTTTGTTGACATATTAAGAAGATAATTAATTAATTGAATTGTTTAAGAATTCATAAGTTTTCTTTACGTAGTCTTTGGTTGGTTGACTACCTGCTGCCCGACTTAAAGACAAGTTAATAGGTTGCTTCAGCTAGGCGAGCGTGCGCAATCGTCGACCACATCGTCCGTTACTGTCAGGTGAGATAGTGGCCAAACGCGAGCCTATCCATAATAAAAAAACAGGGCAAAGTTTCGAACCACTTGCTCCAAACATAGCATCAATCGACGTCATCAAGAAACATTTTTCGTCGGTAAAAACGGCTTGACGTCACACGACGCAACGTAATCTAAGTTTACCTGAACTCCTTAAAACAATGGAACAAATGGTTCATCTTAGAGAGGCGATTACGCTAATAGCTCGATAAGGCTAATTGGTAGTCGATGTCAGAGGCGGTCTGGGCGACCTTCGCTCACGTGGACCGTGCAAATATACCAATATACCTACCTATATGTTTTTATCTCCTCGCTAACTCGACTTTAATACGATGCTGTAATATTAAAAATGGTTTGTAGACACGCAGAATATCTTGTAGTTCATGAGCGTGTGCCGCGCGACCTGCGCCGGCGCTTATCAGTCGGCTTCCAGTTACGTGCAACGACGCTCTATTAATTAGATAAAAAATAAATTAAATAGTATATCGCTACTAAATATTTGTGGACTCACTTCACACCTACAGTGTTAAATATCGCAGCGCGCACCACGTGGAAACGTGACGGAGCTTGTGACAAACGTGCGATTTTACTTAGAATGAATATATTTTATGTTGTGGCATAATTAGCAATAGTAATAGGCGAAGCGCTGGACAAAATAGTGATCGGTCAGTGGTATTAAAATCAAAGTAAATGGCTAGTTCAATAACGAACGTTCTAGGATGCGGTTGAGATTAGCTGAGGATGTTGATGTTATTGAAAATGTTGCGTTCCAAAATAAAAATAATGTATAACAGAAAATCAGTGTTTCCTAGTGCGCAGGCGTTTAATGTGCACAGACTGCCGATTTGTTTACGGCCGTGTATCGAGTTACTGTAGACGATAACGTGTTGCCTAGTCAGTGATATTCAACGCGTTCGACGCTCGATAAACTGTTCTATATAGCTACCACAGTGTCCGACTTCCTTGCTACGAAATATTTGTTTAAAAAATTATATCGATAAACTGACTGCGCGTCACTAGTGCTGGGATTTGTGTCTTGACATGACATAAGCCTTTGACGCGGTGAACGTCTTGAAATAAATCTGCTTGTTTTATTAAATTTAAGTTTTACGGAAAATGTGGCAAAATCATGGACTTTCAGTGAAGAACATTTTGTGTTTGTGTTAATTATAATTAAACTGGATTTTGACGCTATGGATGTTGACAACGAAGAGAACACAGGTAAAGATTTCTTTAAACCACTTTTGACGTAACATTAACTAAAGAAAAATCTTTAGAATCATGTCACGCTTTGAACCAAAGTCCGTGATTTGACCTCTCCGTAAGACTATTAACTAAGCATTGTGACCTAGCAACGCAGCCTATATAGGATATCTAAGTTTTAATAAAATTATAATAGTTAATTTAATATTATTTTTAACTAACGATTCACCCTAAACTTCTCGAAACCTTCCTCATATACAACTCTGTCTATTGGTGTAAATCGTGTGAAAATCCATTCAGTAGTTTTTGAGTTTATATATAACAGACGTACAGACGCTTTGGAGGACTTAGTTTTATAACATAAATAAGGAAAAAATAAATTAGTTAAACATATGGTATGACATTATAAATTATATTTATTTATGTTATTATTGATCTATCTGTGACGTATGCTCTGTACGTAATGCCTAGGTATTATGTATAGGTATTTAGTTATTATTATAAGTATAAAATGTTTTATGAGTAAGAGGTCACGTAAACATGTACGTGTGGTCTCTATGACTACTGTAACCACACGCTCTTTGGTAGATATTTAATAAAAGGAACACATTACATATAAATCCCTTTTTATATTTAGGATCATGCTTTGTAAACAAATGACGTAATATAATTTTGGATAGTGTTTTTTTTTATGGTAGGTAAAATCATCCAAACGTAATATAATTTTGGATACTGTTTTTTTTTTATGGTAGGTAAAATCATCCAATGACAAGTCCCGCCCTTGGGTGGAGCGGGAAGTAGTGTCAGACTCTTACTGACGAAAAACCTACCCCGTTCCTTCGTTGCCTATCATGAGCTGAGCCTTCCTCTCAGAAAACGGCCCTTAACCCCAGCAGGCTTCGACCCTGCCTGCCTGCAGCTAGCAGGCTGGGCCTCTACGGATTTTGGATAGTGTTTGTTTATTTTGAAGAGATTTATGACAATGTTGAAGTTATGAGTGAGACGACACGTAAACACGAACGTGTAGTATCTATGACCACTGTAACCACATGTTCATTAGTAGATAATTATTAAAAGGAAAAAGTTTTTTTATTTAGGTTTCTATTCTGTAAACAAATGACGTAATGTAATTTTTTATTACTTGTATTACACTTGGAAGAGATTGATGACCTCTTTGAAGTTATGAAGTTATGTTACGGCAATCTTTTTTGTGTTTTTTTTTTTAAATATACTTCTCTCTCTCAAAAATATACCTCTAAATGGTGATCATTTTAAATATTGTACTTATCATAAATATTGCGCATCATTGGTGTTTTACTACACAATCATTTATTCGATATGGGATCAAATATTTCCCGCTAAAATACATTTTATACCGGTCAACTTCAAACATTTTATCTGATGTTAAATGTTATTCTGAATGTACTTAGCAGTACCTAAACTTATTTGGTACGAATTTACAAGTATAGGATTGATAAATATTTTTTTGAAAATAAAACCACTGTTACGGGGCCGCGAAGTCAATATAGACCCGGGCTGAGTTCATACAAAATGCCCTGTGACTATAACCGGCTCTTAAAGACCCTAGGTTAGTCAGGAAATATAGACTCCGGCAGGGAATTCCACTTCTTAGTTTTATGCTATGTCCATAATATTGCCTTTCCTGACTTGTAAACCATCAAATGACTTCTTCTGATCTAGGCTGTTGCGTTAGGCCGTGTTTACGGAGACGCGGCACGTAGCGCGGTGAGTTGGGCGTTTGTCGTACATTGCAGCAGCGGGCTGCGTCATCGCTCGCACAAACACAAACATAAGGCAATGTACGACGGACCGCCCGACGCGTCGCGCAACACGCCGCGTCTCCGTAATCGAACACTGAAGCGGGCGCAGGCGCGGACACCCGCGCGGGCGCTTGTCGCGTGACTATGTGCGTGTATCGTGTGCGGCAGTCCCCGTAGCGGAAACCGAATTATTACCTGCGCAGTGTCACTAGTTCAACTTTAACAGTGTGCAGTCGTATCGATGAGAACTTTAATGTATTATTATGTAGCAAAAGGGGCGTGGGGCGCGGCTGCCCGCGACGGGCGCCTGCGCGGCGAGCTGGGACGGACCACTTTTGTATGGGACCGCGTGCGCCCGCTTAACGCGACGTTGGCCCTTAGAGTTTTATTATGACGGTAATACTATACTAACATTCCGTAACAAAAGTGGTGTCTTCATTAGTTACACATCTGACACCAAACTGCTTGCTGAAATTACTGGAATAATAGCACATTTAGTAGAATAATAATTATAAGCGAAATACGAAACTTAATTAAATTCTTGTTAGTGCGGTTGACCTTAGTTACGATTTTATTTGACTAAAGTGCGACCACGTGGAAATTCCTTTGACAAAGTAGTGTTAACATTGTTTGAAGATAAGTTCGTTCCTTCTATCTGTTTTACATTGATGTAACGAAAATATGAAATTAAATTAAAAAAACACAACACAACTTAATTTTCACTTTTTTATTTTTCGCCTCGCGATTAATCAATATCTTACGTGATGGTAAGTGATGACCGGATGGTAGTTCTAGGATCATATTTATTTAGGTATAAGTACACATATAATAAAAGACAAGAAAAAAGAAACAAAAAATAGGTACAAAGGTTATGTTTATCACTACATAGTATAAAACAAAGTCGCTTCCCGCTGTCTGTCCCTATGTATGCTTAGATCTTTAAAACTACGCTACGAATTTTGATGCGGTTTTTTTTTAGCAGATAGAGTGATTCAAGAGGAAGGTTTATATGTATAATACATGCATAATACATTTAATATTAATATTGCACCCGTGCGAAGCTAGAGAGGGTCGCTAGTTTCTATAAAACTTTCTTCTTGTATAAACTGCGAAAGGAGCGTAGGAAAAAAAATGTAGATACCGTGTGTAAAAGAAAAAAAAAGAACAGTACCTACAAACAAAACAGTTAGCATTATAATAATATGAACATACAATAGTTAGCTAAGAATTCGCGTGAGAAAAAATTACACAAACGTTCAATAGTGTCTGTGAAAAACTCATAACAACATTTGAATTAATGTTGAACATTGCTTTTTATTTTTACGCGTGTCAAGGTGACGACGTAAAGTTTACACTACAAAAACTTACACGTGAAATCATGACGTCATAATGAACCTTTTAAAAATAATCAGGTCACAAAAACTGCACCTAAAAACAGATTCTATTTCAATCAACCGTGAATAGCAAACTTCTCCACGAAAAATCAACTACATACGGTATCCACCGTAGGCGCGGGCTTGCGGACGGCGTGCAATGGGTAGCACGCTGTCCGATCGTCCGGTAACCGACCGGACCGAGCCCAAGTCGTCGACGGCGCGTTCTGTTCCCGCGCGCCTCAAGGAGCTGTCAGCACACCGAAGAGACCCAGCCTGCTACTGCAGGCAGGCAGGGTCGAAGCCTGCTGGGGTCAAGGGCCGTTTTCTGAGAGGAAGGCTCAGCCCCGGCACTATAGGCAACGAAGGAACGGGGTAGGTTTTTAGTCAGTAAGAGTCTGACACTACTTCCCGCTCCACCCAAGGGCGGGATTTGTCATTGGATGATTTTACCTACCACAAAAAAAAAAAAAAAAAAAAACTACATACGGTATGATTGAATTCCAAAAGTTCAGAAAGCTTAAGTCCCGTTATGGCCCGGAGCTATTATTTACTCGAATAGGGTAAACGAAAAAGTAGCCTATCATATAACGTGAAAACCCTATAAAACAAACGAATAATAGCCAAACAAAAGATTTATTGATTGACTTCGTTCTTTCATTAAAAGCCAATGCAAACTATTGATATTATTTATTTTTTCTTTTCGCCAGCAATGAAAACTAATGAAATGTTTTAAAGCGCCGTTTTGGAGTGAGTCTATTAAATTGTAATACCGAGTACATTCCTTCCATCGCAATTTATCTACTCCGATATTATAAAGAGGTAGGTATCTAAGAAGATCTTTAGAACTTCTGAATTAATTTTCAAAATTCTTTCACCAATAGAAAGCTATATTTTATGACGTATTAGCGAGAAAACCGACATGTCTTATAACAAAAAATTAGAAGATATTTTATGACATCAACTAAGCCACACTGGGCCTGCATGGTGGATTACGGCGCTCTCTTAAATTTAATTAATAATTAAATTGTTTATTTATGTCAAATTGTTCACTCATAGAAGGGTTAGTAACAATATTTACTTAAAACTATGTTAGTAACTATAAAATACCAATTCCAAATTCTTAAAGAGCAGGGGGCTTACTCTCGAGTTTAATTCCGATCGGTCGACATTGGAATTGAATTGGATGCTAGGGCCAAATTGCATGACTTTCTTAGGAAACTAAGTAAAATGGAGATTTGGCTTGGCGTGTGGTCACGAAATTTTAAACCAATTTGGCACTAGCATCGAATTCAAGAGTACCTAACGTCACAAATCCAATATCGACCGATCGGAATTAAACTCGAGAGTAAGCCCCCAGGTCTGATTCCTAGTAGTGGAGAAATTAAAAAGCTAATTATGCAATAATCTATATTTGACTGTGTGATTAGTAAAATTTCTTTCACTAAATATGTTTAGGGGTGTTTTTAATATCGTGCGGATTTCATCACGCATGTGGAACTGCTCCGCATGCAGGGCTGCTGCCCGATATCACGCTCCACGTCCCACGTGCGTATTACTCGCATTACAATAAATATTTATATGAAAAGGACCTTTTGTGGGTTTTTTTTTATGCTAGGTAAAATCATCCAATTACGCGTGCGGAGCAATCCCGCATGATTGATGAAATCCGCACGACATTAAAAACACTTTAAAGCCCAGCGTATAGCTTCTGCCAGCGGCATCGCCTAAATGAAATCAGAAAAGTATCCCAATTAAACACATCCGCGATATAAGTATCGCATGAGATACTCCAGGATATGGTTTACCTGTATACCAAATTTCATTCAGATTCGTACAGTCGTTTTAATGTGAAAGAGTAATAAACACGCACACACACCCATACTTAGCTATGCCTACATATTTGTTTTGTATAGGTAATCTAGTATTTCTAGTTGATTTTTCTTTCGTGAATGTTTTTTATTGTGGTTATTATATATCATATAATATGCATGCATAATGGGGATCTTTAAGTCAAGAGTGAATAGTTTACTTCTTGGTAAGCGCTCTCCATCGTCGACCGCATTGTCGCTTTCCATCAGGTGAGCTAGCGGTCAAGCGCGAAACCATGAATAATAATATTTAAATTAATTGATAATAAGTGACTGGTTACAAGGAGCGTATAATGAAATAATCCTCGTTAGTTGACTCATAGTTATTTGCAAGTTAAGCTCGATCAGATGCATTTGTTTGTTCCGTATACATTTGAACCGGTATTATTCTCACGTGTGATAATAATGTGGACACCTGTTAGTCTGCCCATAGGCGCCAACTGGACCTTGAACCCATTGAATCTTACACGTGTCTTGACAAAGACAATCGGCGAAATCGTGGTTTAATCCTATTTTTAATTATTACTAGCGACCTGCCCCAGCTTCGCACGGGTGCAATGGTTATATTAAATATGTCGTGGAAAACGAGCTCTAGTTACTAAGTCTATAAGTTTTGTTTTACTGTAGTACTAATTAGTTAGTGAGTAGGGTGATGCCGTGACGTCACTTATTATGGCGCCAAGTGGTCAGAGTCGGCATTGGAGGGATGGGACCCCAGGAGCGGAAGGCATTAAGGTCTGCGCGGGCGCGGGTGTAACACCTCTCTGATACGAAACTGTTGGTTGCCCATACATTCGTTATTACTTAGCATTGCTACCTGTGTTTCTACTTAGAACACTACCTGTAAATGTGAAAGTGACATTCTAATTAATTGAAAATCAAGTGCATAGTTATTTAAAATCCGTTCGGTATTAAACCCAGTACCACTGAACCAAGACGATGACGGCTATATCGCTCAGCCATTCCTGGCGCCGTCAAATATATTATGCATGTATTATACAATAATTGGTTGCGCCAATTTGCTATGATCCGCGATTTTGTTTTTTTTTGTAATTTATTTTTTTGGCCTAGCAATCCTATCCCATCCGTTTCCCTTCCCGCACGACCTCTAGAAATGAAATGACATTGACGTTTGTGCATCGATTGTGAATGTGACCGCTCCGCTAACAACGCCCGCTCGAAATTACAAGAAAATTGACTATTTCGTGATCCAACCATTCAAAACTCAACAATAGTGCAGTGTAGTGCAATTCAGGACCTGGCAGTGGTTAAATGTGCGAAGTCGAGGTTCGCCGGCCGGCGCCACGTGGAACCTTCGAGGTCAAAAGGTCAGTGTTCCTTCCTAATACATTTATCCCATTAATAAAAGCTAGGCGCAGTACCTGCATATTGTTAACAAACCTTAGATCGCTTTTTAAACCTACAGTCCACAGCAAATTCGCGCAACCATTATTTTTGGTCCTTCGAGCCGGATCGTGAATCATTTTCTTGTAATTTCGCAATATAGTATTTGTTCCATAGGGAATAAACGCAACGCGCCTGTTTACCTAGATATAATAGTAGAAAACCCGCATCTAGGCATTTAGGCAACTAATCGTTATCTCGCTCGTATAGTTAAAGTGCCATTGATAATTACGGTACCTACGCCGTCAACCGCACCGCATAATTATAGTTAGCTACGTAAATATCAGCGTAGATATAAATCGATCGCATTCTTTTTCTTGTCAAAATTCATTCGGAAGTCCTACAAATTGCATGTAGGTAGACGCATTTCAAAAATACCCGTTCATTGTTGAGTGAATATTTGTAGGAAACGGATAAACCATAGATTATATACGCATATATTTAATCGAGAAATTGGGTAATATTCACTCATTGATTCAGGTTGTTCCGTTCGTTCGCCGTTCACTTTGTTGTTTACAATATTACCATATTGTTATCTGTTAATTATCGCTTACTTAATAATTCGTTAAGTGTTTGTTTGAGTGTATAGTGTGAATATATCAAAACAAGATGTCTCTTAAGGGAACCAAGGTTAGTACTGATTTAAAGGTTCAGTTAAAGCTTTTATACGCTAAAAGGGACTCACAGTTTTCACGTGTTCAATCAATTTGTGATAAATCTTTGCAAACCTCGGATCTGGCGATTAGAGATGCTTTCTTGTGTTCGTTGGAAACTTTAGATAGTTTGCGCGCGGATTTTGAATCTACAATTAATAATATAAACATTTTAGAGTTGGAGTTAAATCCTGATTACTGTGTGAGTTATCAGGCATTGTCGTCCTTTGATGACTTGTATTGTCGTATCAAACGTATTGCTAGGAGTTTAGAGACTCCCCACCCCCGCGAGTGGTTTATCCAACCCTCCTCGCGAACGCCCACGATTGCCGCCAATTCAAATACCTGAATTTAATGGTGACATTCGAAATTGGAATTTATTTATAGATAGTTTCGAAAATATAATACATAGGAACACATCGCTGACAGATCACGAGAGATTGCATTATCTCGTAGAAAAATTGACCGGTAAGGCAAAGGCTGTCTGTGCTGGAATTACGTTTAGCGCTGAAAATTACACTTTAGTTTTGGACACTTTAAAAACAAAATACGAAGATAAGCGATTAGTAGCCACCGCATATTTAGATCAATTATTCGATTTGAAAAGTTTTTCCGTTTGTAACGATCATAATTTAGAGAAGTTTTTAAATATTTTCGCATCATCTGTTCGTGCAGTAAAGAACCTAAAGGTCAATGACCTCTGTGACTTTTTGTTTTTGTATATCGGTTTAAAGAAATTAGATCCTGAAACTGTTCGTCTGTTTGAAACGACTCGGCGCGGTAACGAAATACCTAAGTTCGAAGATTTAGATTCTTTTATTCGCGACCATATTAAGGTATTGCAGCGCACGTCGGCACGTCATGAAGTCACGAATAGGACAGGTTCCGATCGCCGTATAGACGCGTCATCGAAGTCAGTCAAGACTGCACATACGCTAGTTAATACCGCCTCAACACCTGACTGTTCTCTGTGTAAGGGTAGCCATACACAGCTGTACAAGTGTTCGGGATTTCAGAGATTATCGCCTAGTGATCGTTACAAGTTTGTCCGCACTAATAATTTGTGTTTTAATTGTCTAAGTGACAAACATCTGGTTACGTCATGTAACAGTGGTGTTAGCTGTCGTAAATGTCTAGCTAGACATCATACCTTCTTACATTTTGAGAGTAGTAAGCTGCCATCGCAGCAGCAGCCTGCGCAGACGCGCGACGCTTGTGACGCGCGGCCTGCTGCAAGTGCAAACGACGTAACATTGTGTTCGCTTTCCGCCGCTGGTACTCAAATCACTACCGTTTTACTTGCGACCGCGCAAGTTGTCATTGTAGATGCCTTTGGCAAACCGCACACCGTTCGAGCGCTACTAGATGGCGCTTCCCAGAGTAATTTTATTACTCGGGATTGTTGTCAACGCCTTGGTTTTAGTTTTAATAATTGGTCATCCCGCTCAGAAGTGAAAGGTTTTGGAGGTTTAAAGGCAACCATTCACGGTTCTATTAAAATAATATTTAGTTCACGTTTTAATCGTAATATTTCGTTTGAAATGGATTCGCTAGTCGCAGATAAGATTACGGAACGGTTGCCCACGGTACCGGTTGACACGTCCATGCTGACGGAGTTTAAGAACTTGCAGTTAGCCGACGGAAATTACGCTTTCCCTGGAGATATCGATCTATTGATCGGTGCTTCGATTCTCCCGCATCTCCAGTTATCACGTAAAATTCAAGGTCTTCCGATGTACCCCGCTCCGCACGCACTGGAAACAGTTCTCGGGTTTGTTATAGTTGGTTCCGCACCCGCTTGTTTAGATAGTTACTCGACTGTGTCGCACTGTTGCACCGTCGAGCCGCCGCTTGAGTCTACCATCCGCAAGTTCTGGGAGATTGAAGAGGTCAATGTCCCGCCTATTCTCAGCCCTGAGGATCAGGTCACTGAGGAGATTTATACCCGCACGACTACTCGTGATAAAGATGGTCGTTATGTTGTCGCGCTCCCTTTCAAGGGTGATATTTTTTCGCTCGGTGGCTCCCGTGCCTCCGCAGTAAATTTTCGCTTGTTTGCTATTGCGCTCTCTGCCGATCTCTCTCTGCCTATTCGGCAAATGTTTCTTAGTATTGGAATCAGAGAATGTGACCGTAGATTCCAACGCTTCTTGTATAGATTTTCTCCGCAGGAACCTTTGAAGGTTTACGAATTCAATCGTGTTTGTTTTGGGCTTAAGTCTAGTCCCTTTCACGCTCTTCGCACTATCAAGCAGTTGGCCGCTGACGAGGGTGATACATACCCGAAAGCAAGGGCCACTATTGAAACCGGATTGTACATGGACGATTTTGTGTACAGTGTACCTAGTGAAGCAGAGGCTATAGAGACCGCTGCTCAAGTAATCAGCCTCATGAAGTCCGGTCAATTTGATCTGGTGAAATGGACAAGCAACTCGCAAGCTACATTAGAGTCGATTCCACCGTCACACCGGTTGACTTCGGTAAAGGAATTCGATGATAGTGATTCGCATAAGATCCTTGGTTTAAGTTGGTCACCCGCAACTGATATGTTCAGTCTTAAAATTAGCTCGTCTCCGCCAACTTGTACCAAACGCGTTATCCTAGCATGTGTAGCTCGGATATGGGATATAATGGGTTTTGTAGCTCCTGTCGTTTTGTATGCAAAGCTGCTTATAAAAGAGCTTTGGCTTTCCAACTGTGATTGGGACGACACCGCTCCTGAAAGTGTTGCTAAGTTGTGGGCTCGCTATAGGAAAGAGCTTCCAATGCTCGATCAGATACAGATTCCTCGCCATGTTGGTATAGTACCAGACACTGTTGTTAATGTGGTAGGTTTCGCAGACGCCAGTGAGAGGGCTTACGGGGGAGTGGTTTACTTTCAGGTCCAAAATGGCGATAACATTTCAGTTTTCCTCATTAGCGCAAAATCAAAGGTATCTCCTCGTAAGGTTGTCTCTCTTGCTCGTCTCGAACTCTGCGCTATTCTTATGTTGGTTCAATTGATTACATCTATAGTCAAAACTTGTCGTCCTCGCATTAATATAGAGAGAATTGTAGCGTTTTCAGACTCAACCGTTGCTCTATGTTGGGCCCACTCTTCACCCCATCGATGGGGCACGTTTGTCGCAAATAGGGTGGCTAAGATTCAAGCTGAATTGTCACCGGAAAATATATTCCATGTCGCTGG
Organism: Leucania comma; assembly: GCA_958295575.1. Classification (NCBI taxonomy): domain Eukaryota; kingdom Metazoa; phylum Arthropoda; class Insecta; order Lepidoptera; family Noctuidae; genus Leucania; species Leucania comma. Next base: position 8,492,767 of record OY282480.1, on the reverse strand, counting down.
AACAGAAAACCCAGCTGATTGTCTCTCACGTGGTTTGCTTCCTGCGCAAATTTTAAATCATCCGCTTTGGTTTTGTGGCCCTCCCTGGCTTCATACCACTCCTAACGAGTGGCCAAGTGTTCCGTTTAACCCCGCTACTGTTTCAGAGCCACCCGAGGAGAAGAAACATACGCTTGTAGTATCAGTTCCGCGTGAAGAGTCAGTTGTTTTGTTGTTGTCTAATCGAGTCTCGTCTTGGTCGAGACTATTACGCTGTGTAGTTTATGTCCTAAGATTTTTGAGATTATTACCATCGCGTGGTGCTATAATCGCAGCTGATTTGGATAGAGCTGAATCAGTTGTACTTCGAGAGTTGCAGAAATTTTATTTTTCAATAGAATTTCGTAGTTTAGAATCACATAAACCTTGTAGTCGCGCACTTCAACATTTGAAACCATTTTTGCAAGACGGACTCATTCGTGTCGGTGGCCGTCTGCGAAATGCTAAGTTAGAGTTTGAACAAATGCATCCAGTAGTTCTACCACGCAAGGATCACGTTTTGGATTTGTTGGTGGATTATCACCATAAGGTGAATTGTCACGCTGGTCCCGATTTATTAATGTCCATTCTTCGACAGAAGTACTGGATACTTTCCGCTCGCAATTTGATACGCGCTAGAGTGCACAGATGTGTGCCCTGCTTTAAGCTCCGCCCGCGTTTCAACGCGCCGGAAATGGCCGACCATCGTTCTTGTCGTGTTGTACAGACGGTGAAACCTTTCATACATACTGGGACGGACTATGCTGGACCGTTTAAAGTCACTATTGCCCGTGGTCGTGGTATACGTTCCACAAAGGCATACATTTGCCTATTCGTTTGTATGACAACTCGTGCGGTTCACATAGAGTTAACCAGTGATTTGAGTACGCAGGGTTTTATGTCTGCATTTAAACGATTTTTATCTCGCCGTGGTCCCGTTAAGCGCTTATACTCTGACAACGGCACAAATTATGTTGGAGCGCGACGCAATATTTCGGAATTACATACATTCTTACGCTCCAAGTACTACCAAAGTGAATTCGCCCATGTCTTAGCTGAGAATCGCATTGATTGGTGTTTTAATACGCCAGCGGCTAGTCATTTTGGTGGCAATTGGGAGGCGAATATTAAAAGCCTTAAGTCGCACCTGTTTCGGGTCATAGGCGAACAGATTCTCTCGTACGAGGAGTTGAGCACCGTACTCGCTCAGGTAGAGGCGTTGATGAATACGCGTCCGTTGTGTCGGACTTTGTCTAGTGATCCATCGGAGCCACTAGCGTTGACGCCGGCTCACTTCTTGACGACGACTCCTCTTAAATATTTGCCCGCTTTAGATGTCGAGACTGACAAACTGCAGCTTCACCCGCGTCACGCTCTGCTAGATAGCTTAGTTCAGTCCTTTTGGAAGCGATGGAGGACAGATTATCTGCATACGCTGCAGTCGCGTCAAAAGTGGAACACTCCTTCAGATCCAGTCACAGTCGGTACTGTGGTGATACTGAAGACTGAGAGTGCGCCTCCTCTGCACTGGCCTCTTGGTGTAGTGGAAGAAGTTTTTCCGGGTTCGAACGGAATAACGCGAGTCGTAAAGGTTAAAACCGCAACTGGATCGTACCTGCGTCCGGTTATTCGCCTCTGCCCTCTGCCTAATCAGTAGTAGTGGCATAGTTAGTTATAAGTTGTTTCGCTACCTAGTATTGATAGTTTAGATATAGTAATAGGGTTTAGTTTCGCTTTTGTTTTTTTTCTTTTCTTTGAAGGTAACCCTTCAAACCCGGGGGGAATGGTTGCGCCAATTTGCTATGATCCGCGATTTTGTTTTTTTTTGTAATTTATTTTTTTGGCCTAGCAATCCTATCCCATCCGTTTCCCTTCCCGCACGACCTCTAGAAATGAAATGACATTGACGTTTGTGCATCGATTGTGAATGTGACCGCTCCGCTAACAACGCCCGCTCGAAATTACAAGAAAATTGACTATTTCGTGATCCAACCATTCAAAACTCAACAATAGTGCAGTGTAGTGCAATTCAGGACCTGGCAGTGGTTAAATGTGCGAAGTCGAGGTTCGCCGGCCGGCGCCACGTGGAACCTTCGAGGTCAAAAGGTCAGTGTTCCTTCCTAATACATTTATCCCATTAATAAACGCTAGGCGCAGTACCTGCATATTGTTAACAAACCTTAGATCGCTTTTTATACCTACAGTCCACAGCAAATTCGCGCAACCAATAATAATAATAATATAATAATATTTCCACAACTATCACACAACACCGTCTAGTCCCAAGCTAAGCAGAGCTTGTGTTATGGGTAAACCTTTCTCTTGAAACACTCTATCTACCAAAAAAACCGCATCAAAATCCGTTGCTTAGTTTTCAAGATCTAAACATACATAGGCACAGACAGCGGGAAGCGACTTTGTTTGATATTATGTAGGATTATTATACTAACGGTATGACAGACCTTGTCCGGTCTGAAAACTGGCTTATTTTATTCGCTGACCTCTACTATTTATCATTGGACAGGCTGTTCCATATGTTTTACAGCTCATTTTTGTGCCTATTTGAAGCGCCCCTCGCGAGCGTCCATTGAACTAATTTTGACGTATAATACAAATGGCTGCAGAGAGGTGTACAGTACCTACTCTGAAGTATATTTGCACTTTAAATTAATTTTGTTCGAATTAAGTGTTATTTCTGCTACCGGAATTATATTATAAAACCTATGAAAACTGAGGTCATGTGTCATATTATAAGCGGCTTGACATTACTAGTTCAGTTTTAGTACCGTAGGTACACACCCGCTAATAGTCGCTACGGGCCGGCCGTCAGCGCTAAAATGGCTAATATCAAACGGTCACAAAAGCACTTTGACAGCCGCGTGTGGTCCAGTCCAGTGTGGTTATTTACCACACTGGATAGAGGTCAGTGATTTTATTACAAACAAAAATGAGGTCCCGGATCACCGGCAGGCACTGCAATTGGATACGAGTAGCCAGCTTTTGCGCAGAATGACGTTTGTCGGGCTATGGCTAGTGTATCTATCTATAACAATATGTAGGTTTTTTATATGTAGGTTTTTTTCATCATTTTCCTTATTTTTAGTATATTATGGGAAACCCGAAACACGGGTCTAGTATTTTTCTGCAAACAATCTATGTACAAAATTTCATAACTGTATCATGAAAAATCACAAAGTTATAAGCCTGTTTTGCTGCCTGATTGTTTGCACAAACACATTGTCACGGAACCATCCGGGCCACTGAGGAATTGTTTTGCTGCTGCACCCAGCTTTACCCAGGCACCTAATGCCCGCTACCATGACCTGTATTGTACTTAGTGTCGATGGTGTACAACTTGTGACCTTTTTTAGATATGTTTGGGAAAAATATAACATGCTGTAAAAAATATTGGAATCGATTCAGTTACTGATTCTAAACGAACTATATTCAGATTTCGCATAATTATACTAAAAATAATGCTGTATAGTTTCAAAACCTGCAAAGTCCATTTTTTTCATGTCGTGGTATTTTTTTTATATATTTCCGCATAATTTCGATTCATCTTGCAATTCACAGCTATGCAATACAACACACAACACAACAACAACACACAACAACACATTCACACACACATTCACACACATTCACATTCACTTTAACATATATCCATAGAGCCATAAGTTCCAGAAGTAAATATAGATGTAGAAATTTAGGAAATGTTGGTTTTTTCATCATATATGCACTCGTATATTCCCTTTATCAGTGTTATGCCCGACGTGTTATGGGCAAAAATCAATAATACCTACATGTTTACCCGAATACGCAGATAACGACATAGGTCATACCTGTATCTGTGTACATAGTACGTATACATATATTTATATACGTATACTACGTATGTGTGTTGTGTATAAACGTTACCACATGGCGGTAGATCTCTACATAATGAAACTATGGGACGAACTATGGACTGAACTAGTGATCTAGGAGATAGATTTCTATAGGATTACATCAGCTATCGGCTGTTGTATTGCGTGTCACGGGTTCGATTCCCACGCGTAACTAATATTTATATGCCCTATAGGTTAATTGTTGTTCCGGGTCTGGATGTTTTGTGTATGTGAGTTATACTGTTTATAAAAGCATCCTTAATATTGATGATACGGAGTAATTCCTACCGTGGGCCAAAGTTAAAAAAGGTTGAGTTGAAAATCAGCGTCAGGCAATTGCTACCAAGTTGACTGGCATTTTGTAAACGAACCCCTAATACGTTTGATATGGAGTAATTCTTAGTGTGGGCCACTATGAAGAATGTTGAGTTGAAAACCAGCGTCAAGCGAGTGCTACATAGTTGTTTTAATTTTGCTGAACTGGACTTATGTAGCCGTGAAACACATAAGTAATGTTATTGTTTTCTTTTTGTTTTATCGAAAATTCACATTCCTAGTAATTGTTTACAATAGTTGAATAGGATAATAAGAAGACTAGCTGCAACTTGAAGCTTGTATTTACTTTCTGGGTTTAAGAATTGCAGAATTATTTGAAAGAGTTATTTTTCGCAAAAAACGTATATTTGGACACTCAAAAGAATCAAAATTTATAGTGTACTTTCCGTTGACCTAGAATTCTGAACTGTGGCATAAAGCAAGGTCTTATAGCACAGATATAGGAATAAATCTAAAAACTGTAAATTTTTTGTCACGTCACAAAAAAAGCTACTTATTTCGATTCGAAATAATCTTCGAGACTCGTTTCGGGAATTGAACAATTTACATAACTTATTTAGTACGAGTATTATGGAGGGAGGCCTTTGCCCAGCTGTGGGACAGTACAGGCTAAATATTATAATAATAATAATATTTAGTACGGCACCCTCACTGCGCGAGTCCGACTCACACTTACCCGGTTTTTTTTAACATTATTGAGATTCTAATCACAGTGATTGCCTTCGGCATTTTCCCCTATAAGTAAACCTAATAAAAGTGTAGCTGTTTCCGTGGACCCTTGTTAAACATTCAATGTATCTAATATTGTGTTTCTTTTTTCCTCCTCCTTAGGTTGGAAATGGATCCGATTGGATCTAAGAATTTGTAATTTTTTTGTATCTCGAGGGCAATGGTTGCCAAAATCCGGAACACAGGTCAGCCTACTTTTTTATTTCTTTTGAAAATCATTCAATGACATCTCCCGCCCTTGGGTGGAGCGGGAGATATTATCAGACTTTTACTGACTAAACACTGATTCCTGTTCCTTCTTTGCCTTCGTTCCAGGGTCCCAGGGTTCACTTTCACATAACCCAGGGCCCCAGTAGGCTTCGACCCTGCAGGGCCCCTAAGGTTCGCTGATATCTCCTTGAAGCGCGCGTGGAACAAAATACGCCGTCGACGTTGCTCAAGTTGGGCTTGGTCCTGACCTTACCGGACGGCGAACTACCCAATGCTCACCGCCCGCAAACCTACTCGAGCCATGAATTCGCTTCTGAAAGGAAAGCCCGGGGACCTGAAAAGCAAGGCAAAGATCTTTCTTTGCTATACATAGGAGAAGGTTTTAGTCAGTAAAAGTCTGACGCCTCCTGCCCCGACCTACAGCGCGAGGAGTCATTGGATGACACACCGATTCCGAAATTGTTTTACTTATTTTTGGGATATAAATTCTCCTTTATTCTTCTTCTTAACGTATTCTTTAAAAATAAAATAATAGGAAATAAACAATTAAAAATATAAAAACAGTAGTCTACCGGTGTCGGTGGTTAGGGCTCGAGAGAAAAGAAGGTCCTTACAATTAATTTTTCTAGCTGTATTATTAGATACTAGCTGTGCCTGCGACTTTGTTCGCGTGAAGGACGAAACTTATCAATGAGTTTTTTGTGTAAAGTGCTATTTGTGTAGAACGTTATCTATCGAGCATACCGGTATTAATACCTTTGTCCCGGCGCGGGCCCTTTGTGGCTAATTACAATCGAAAACCAATTGTGTCTCATTAGCGGTAATTAAGAGAGTATATGATATCTTTGCTCGCGGCACCGCTCGCGTTCATCATACAAATAATATAAATTCATCTTAAGGTACGAAAATATGAAATATTAGTTATTATCTTCGTAGTGTGTGATAGTCCATTGAATTTTATGGCGAATTTGTATCTTAAGATAAAATATTATAGTATCTTAGCCGTGTGCAGCGCCCCTTAGTGAGCTCCACTGCGGGTGACGTAACCAACGACAAACTTATTATTTGCAGTTGGTACAGTAATCGGGTCTAGGGATCGAACCGCAAAATTAAGTTTGTTTCTTATTTTATATACTTTTCCGGGATAAAAAGTACCCAGTGTGGTGCCCAGGATATTAAAGAATAATTATACCAAGTTTCATCGTAATCGAACCGGTAGTTTTTGCGTGATGCTTGAACAAACAGACAGACGGACAGACAGACAAAAAATTTTTAATCACATTTTTGGGTTTGGTGTCGGTCTAGTAACACCCCCCTGCCATTTATTTTTTTGATATTTTAAATGTACAGAATTTTTACTTTTACAGATTAATATAAGTATAGATTACTTTTAATTGTCATCTTTTTCGACATCTCTAGAAAATACAATAAAGGCTAGTTCGTCAAAGTCCGTCTTTTAGGAAGCTACTTCAATGGTGCATTCAATCTGTTGAACATCAATTTCATTAGAGGCCTTTCGCCGACTTTTTTTAGATTCCTGCTAAGCGCAGTACACATATTAGAACCATCGCGTCGTTTCAATCAATACAACATTTTATTGCATTATAGCTACTTTTAGTTCAAGCTTCTCGTCCCGTCGTCTCGTCTTCCTCAAATTCGCAACTACAGTGACCGGGGATCCCCGTCCCTCAGCCTGGTTGTTACAACTTCAAACCTCATGTTATTTCCTCATTTCGTAATAACATCTAATAATAATAAATGTTTCTTTAGTACAAAAGGGGTTACATTACTTTGTACATAATGGTAGTATACAACATTATTTTTAGTATATGCGAAACCTGAATATAGTTTGTTCAGAATCAGTAACTGAATCGATTCCAATGATGTTCACACCATGTTGTATTTTTCCCAAAACTATTTAAATAGTCACATGTTGGACACCACTGACACCAAGTATAACTCCGGATGACCCGGTGACTATGTATTTGTGCGGCCTACTAGGTAACATAACAAGCTTATAACTTTGTGATTTTTCAACACAGTTGTGAAATCTAAACATAGATGTTATGAAAAAAATACTGGACACGTGTTTCAGGTTTCGCATATGCTAAAAATAATGTTGTTTAAAACAACTATTTATAATTTAACATTTTCAGCCATTCAGTTCATGAACTTAGCCACTCAAACTAGGGCTACCTGTATTTCAAGAGACGAAAAACAACATATGTACTTGTATATGCCAAACGCCAATTAAACTCAAACTCGTGACAAGTTTGGCAAATAAACTTTTCTATATTACCGTCACATTTTGCCACTTAACCGCAACTGGCAGATGTCGGCTCGAATCTGCCAACTAATTGCCAGTTGAGTGGTAACAACTGGCAAGACAGCTGTGACGCTCTCACTTTGTTTTTACATCAATTTATACTATCGAGGCGTTCACGCGAATGGAAATTGTAAACACAAACAGAAGGTTGTGTACCTATAAATATATAATGTTACTGCAGAAGTTTAAGCTGCGGTAAATCCTAAGATTTTCTGGCAAAACCTAAGAATTACCAACTCTTACCGGTTAAATTCGGAAATAAAGACTGATTGAATATGACAAATGACAATTAATATGTGTTTTTTTTTAGCTTGTTAGGTGTCCCACTGCTGGGCAAAGGCCTCCCTTTTCTCCTTCCACAATTCTTTGTGTAGGGCGATCTCTGGCCAAGTTTGCCCCGCGATCATCACACCACATTCGCCGCGGTCGACCTCCACGGCTTCGACCTTCCCCATGCGTCCAGTGAGTGACAATCTTCGGCCATCTGTCTGGGTGCATTCGTGCGACGTGGCCAGCCCACTCCCCCTTCAGCCTAGCTGTTTTTTCACCGATATCTGCTATCTGAGTTATGGAGCACAGCGTGGTCTTTCTTACGCGATCTATTCGCTTAGCGCCTATTATGCTACACATATCAGCTCTTATTATTAATAGGCATAATAAGAGATATGTGTAATTAACTTATTTTCCCGTTTGGTATTGGTGTTGCGTTAATTAGTTTGTGTACTATGACAATTTTCTTTTCTTTTTCACAAATAATTTTAAATTTAGATATTGTACACCTTATGTTATTGTGATACTTGCTACAATAATGATTTTAAGAGCTGAATTTCAACCTATGACAAACAATCAATGAATCGGAATATGAATCGCTAACTAAAATAAGAAGATAATTAAATGCAATTCAGAAACGTTACAGTAGATCTTTAGAGCATGTCTCTATGGCATATCCGACGATTTTTCTGCAGGTCTAAAAAGGTCACTTTTGTTGAATCATAATATGAATCATATTTTTTTATACGGCAATATTTACAAGGAATATGATTCTGATATGCAGTGAATTGAGTATGATTCGACTAATTTGTGCAACCATTTTACGAACATTGAAGAATTGCTTATGATCTGCTAGGAATTCGGAATTTGATTTGCTCTAGATGAATTGCTCATGTTTTTTTTTTTTTTTTTTGTTATTAGGCCCACAATTCGGACTTTTACCGTAAGGTTTAGTAACAAAAGGTTTTACTGGAAAATCTTGACAGTTACCATTGATCGGGCTTATATGGTCCCATAATTACTATAATTAGCCATAATAAACAAGATTAACATTTCTACAAGTAAAACATCTAGGAAAGAATAAAGGCTAATTTTATAATATTTTAAAGAAAGATAATATAATACTATTTAAAACTCTTTGAAATCAGTTCAGTAGTTTTCGAGATCAGGACAAATATGCAGACAGGCAAACATAAATACTTGGTGTGGACAAAGTGATAACAGTGATTGTTGGAAAATAAGGCGTTTGGGAGGTCGTTTGTTTAAACAGACTCATTGTAAATATCTTCACGTTATTTTTATGAGGAAAACGCCATCTAGTCACCAACTACAGGCCTATTGGTCTAGTGGTTAGTGGCCCTGACTTCTATGCCCGAGGTCGAGGGTTCGATTTCCATCCAAGACAATTTTTGTAAGCTAAGCACGATCATTTGTTCTGTGTCTGGGTGTCATTTATCTATAATAATGTATGTATGTATTTAGAAATATATAAGTATGTTTATCAGTTGTCTAGTACTCATAACACAAGCTCTGCTTAGCTTGAGACTAAACGCTGTTGTGTGACACTGACAGCGCCCGTTTAATTGTCAGACTTTTACTGACTAAAACCCTTCTGTGTTCCTTTAGTTGCCCTATGTATTCTAAAGGCGCGAAAAAAGGTACATTTATAATTTTATTAAAAATTTTATTGAAATATCTATTCTCTTTTATTCGTTTAATTCATTTATACCCATACCATACCCGTTAATCATTGACCTTTACAACTGCCTTAAAAGCTTTGGGAAATGGCAATACCCTTTTCTGTCAGGAAAAGTTGGCATCCACACTCAATTCGACCTTAAAGTTTTTTAAGTTGATTACAATTTAGACTTTTGTCGATGACTGGCCATTAAAAAAAATCTAAACCCTGCTCTAAACTAATAGAACAGGCTTATAGGACAAAATATTCACGTAAAAACAAACCCTTTGACTTTCAACCCATTGGAAAAACCGTAATCGTCCAACCAATTTGGAATAAGTAGAAAAACAAATAGAACAGATATAAGAGCAACTGATAACGGCCACAATAAAATATCCGCGATACTGGAATGCCTGATAGAAATAGAGACGTTACGTCGACGAGATGATGGACGCGAGCCAAATGTCACACAACAAAACGACGCGTAGGGTTGTACGATCCTATATTGCGGCCTTTTGATTACTTGGCGTTTTCTGATTTTTATATGCTACGGCTTTTGTTTATGCTTAGTGTGGGTCGGTTTTACGCTTACACGATCGTTCCGTTTATGATGTTAGGCGCTCCTGATTGGCCCGCAACAAAATCGTAACCAATCAGGCTTCAGAAGTCACTAAAGTAGAGCTAATGCCTTTAAAAATTTAAAGAAAATCATTTGATTTGGTATGGTCATGAGAAGAGGAATGAAACGCATGTTACTATAAGACGTATGAGTATACATAATAATGGATGAAGAGGGTGAAGGAGGCCAAAGAAAAGACAGAGTGTATGCATATGATAGGAGTGAAATGAAAGATAATGGAGTCGGCGATAGTGTGATAGTTAACAGAATAGAATGGAAGAAATAAACGTGTTGCACCGATCCCATGTAAAATGGAATGAGGACCGTAAGAAGAATATCAGAAGTCACAGTCAGAGCAGGAGGACACGGTGGAGCACACTGTAGAGGTGTGCTCCGCCTGGGCGGAGCATCGCCGTGTCCTCGTGGGGGCGATCAGCGGCAGCGATCTCTCTCTCCAGGCCTTGGTTCAGGCAATGGTCCGTAGTGAGGAGGGATGGCAGGCGGTCGCCTCCTTCTGCGAAGCAGTAATGCTAGCAAAGGAGGAGGCCGACCGCATCAGGCAGAGGCAACGGGGCGCTCGCCCCAGCCGCCGCCGGGATTCCGATCCCGATTTCCGGCCACCGTAGGCGCGGGCTTGCGGACGGCGTGCAATGGGTAGCACGCTGTCCGATCGTCCGGTAACCGACCGGACCGAGCCCAAGTCGTCGACGGCGCGTTCTGTTCCGAAAGGAATGCTCGGCCCCGGCACGATAGGCTACGAAGGAACGGGGTAGCTTTTTAGTCAGTAAGAGTCTGACACTACTTCCCGCTCCACCCAAGGGCGGGATTTGTCATTGGATGATTTTACCTACCATAAAAAAAAGTCACTCAGAGCAAAATGGAGAAGATTATGCCTGGAGTTTCCTTGCGTGATTGAATCAGGTATTCATAGTCAGAATAATTCCCAAACTTAAGTGGCAGGAGCAAATTGCTTGCAGAATGGATTACCGATAGGACCGAAATTCTTCATAGGTATGTACCACAAGGCGCATCGTAGATCTGGTGAAGTTCTTACCTCCTAGGTGCAAGACTGACCTGGTTTTTAGGAATCCTCCTACATGTAAGACGATTAGTCAATCAATCAAAATTATTTTTATTTCACATACGCCAATATGGGCACTTATAGAACGTCAGAAGCTAGTGCACGGTTCCAAATTGGTCATTTCCTGGAACCAGCAAGAAACTCCATGGATACTCTAAAAAAAAAATGGTTTTCTTACAATATTTCCATAATCATAAACGCACTGCACACACAGTTCTTTGCTTTGCGTTCCAGGACCCCGGTTTTTTTTTTATTTATATAAATTAGTGCTTGTTGCGATCTCACCTGATGGTAAGCAGCAATGCAATCTTTGATGGTGAGGCGCACTAGTTTATTAAGAGTTAGTTTAATTATAATCGGACAGGAAAACCGTAGCAGGCAAGTTCCAGTCCTTCGATGTACGCAGTATAAATGACGAGGCAAAACGCTTAGTCCGGACCGTAGAAATTTCATCAACGTAAGGGTTTTTTTTTTTAACGTAGGTAAAATCATCCAATGACAAATCCCGCCCTTGGGTGGGGCGGGAAATAGTGTCAGACTTTTACTGACTAAAAACCTACCTTTCCGTTCCTTGCCTTTGTCCCGGGGCCCGTGGTGACACTCTCGCATAACCTTTGGCCCCAGTAGGCTTCGGCCCTGCTGGACCCCTACAGTTTGCTGACAACTCCTTGAGGCGCGCAGGAACAGTGCGCGCCGTAGATGACCTGAGCTCGGACCGGTCTGTTACCGGACGGACGGACAGCGAGCTACCCATTGCCCACCGTCCATCAACGTAAGGGTAGATATTCGCCGTACGTCGATCTTCGGGTTGTGATGAGTATGATGTTAACGATACAATAATATTGCTTACGCACGTTTCAATTCTAACTAGTGACCCGCCCTAGCCTCGCATGGGTGCATTGGTGATAATAAATATATTATGCATGTCATCGATATATATGTACTACGCACTAGATTAGGCATGCCGTACAATCACTTTGCTTGACTTACGTGTACTGTATGCCGAACACCTTGACTTGATGACATTAGTGTAGTTTTGCAGTATTTAAGCACTGTAACCTTAAAAGTTTTGTTAGACGTCATAATGAAAATTTAGCGCTGCAGCGAACTTTTGGTTTAACGTTTCAGTATTGTGACAAATAGTTTCTATGAACGAGCTTGTCTATCACTTAGAATGTAAGTCGATGATGCGTGAATTATACATATAAACCTTCCCCTTAAATCACTCTATCTACTAAAAAAATCGCATCAAAATCTGTTGCGCAGTTTTAAAGACCTAAGCATACATAAGGACAGACAGCGGGAAGCGACTTTGTTTTATACTATGTAGTGATGTACAACTACAACTTTTCACTGCAATATTTTTCAGATGGTTCTTAATTAGCTGTCAGGTTGGCTAAAAGCCGAAAGAGGTAACATTGAAAAGAATACCATGCCATGTGACAATGCCTGATAAAAAACTAGTTACAATCAGTACTCGCAGTGATGTACTAGCAACAGTTGTATAATTAAACAAAATAACGTTATCTTAATCCCTTTATCAAGAGAGACAATACTACGAAATGAGACAAAACAGAATAAAAATATTTAGATGGTTCACAAAAAATAAATTGCCAGTCTCTCAAAAAGAAATCAAAATTAAGGCGAGGTATTTCTAATATTCTTTCATGAGGTGGTATTTTTGAGTAAGTCTGCCTTTGTGGTAAGCCTACAGAGTGCGAGTGCCTATTATATCTAGATTTTTCAGCAGCTCACGGCGTTTTTCTTTGAATTCATTTACATATTCAATGAGATTTTATTTCAATAGATCATAGACATGTAGAGTTAGGTAGGCTTCTAGACTGAAAATAAAATAAGCTTGAAATGAATTAGAGAGCATTGAATTGGCTATAATACAAAATTAGTACTAAAATCTATTTGAAAACATACTCGTATCTTCATTATAACGATGATGACAAAGAGTCACATATTTTTCTACTTTATATTTTATTGGAGAGACCTTAAATAATATATAATTAAGTAGGTTGGCTGTAGATGGGATTGTTAGTAGAGGCTCAGCAGAGCCGATGCCCGCTAGAGCCACGGCATTTTTTTTAAAGAGCGAAGCCCTGTAACGCAAAGGGCAAAAGAGTTAGCGAGGCCTTGTAACGTAAAGGACAATAGAGTTAGTGAAGCCCTGTAACGCAAAGAGCAACAGAGTTAGTGAAGCCCTGTAACGCAAAGGGCAACCGAGTTAGCGAGGCCCTGTAACGCAAAGCCCGACAGAGTTTGTGAAGCCCTGTAACGCAAAGGGCAACAGAGTTAGTGAGGCCATGTAACGCAAAGGGCTATAAAGTTAGCGAGGCCCTGTAACGCAAAGGTCAGCAGAGTTAACGAGACTCTGTAACGCAAAGTCTGTGTGGGTTTTAGTAAGTAAAAGTCTGACAGGCTCCACCACGAAATGAGAAAAGTTATTTAATGATTTTCTACCTCAAAAAAAAGATGGGATTGTTAATAATGTGATATATTTTTTTAATCATTCACAAAAAGATTATTATTTCTTTTACAATCTCTTTAATTTATCATCACAAAGTTTTGTTGTTGAGTTATAAATTGCTTTTGTTGATAGTAATTATTTTTACAAACAGTCACCTTTAATTGACAATCTACGAGTATATCGATTAATATTAAAAATGTGAAAGCAACTTTATGCGCCTGTCTGTTTGTTTGGTTTACAAACCGGAAATGATGAATGAATATGGGTAAATTTTACTGCAAATTTGCTTTTGCTTCAGGATAAAAGATAATTGTGGAATAATAATACGACAATGACGCAGCCGATACTACCAGTTGAGGTAGGAGATCATCCAATTACTTTTCCCGCTTTAAGTTGGAACGAGAGGGCGTGTCAGACTTAAATGAATAACTTTACACCTTGAGTCGCCCTTTGTGTTCTAAGACCACAGGTTTCCTTTTCAGAAATTTTCCGTAGCCCTAGCGGGTATCTGTTCTATTGGGCCCTTAAGGCCCGGTTCTACTCATTTTGACGTTTTTTAAACCTATGGAAATCCACAAATATAAAAGAGAACACCATGAAAATTTATTTTATTAAATTTACTATATGGCCAAGGGCTTGGCAAAAATAAAAACACGATGTAAATTAGTTGGCTCGGTATTTATATACGAGATTACGTTACGGAACTATTTGAAAGTTACAAAAAAAAAAGCTTTTTATTTAAAAGCACTTCGCAAGAACAAAAACGGCACGTGAACAAATTCGCAAGAAGCTGCTGGATTCATCGCAAACGCGGATTCGTTTCTCTAAATAATTTTGGTTATTTGTATGTATTTATATAAGTATGTATTTATATTTATTAGGTATTGTATTAGTTTTCTATTTGTTTTGTTTGTTTTTCATTAAGTTGCACCTATTACGTTATGTCTCTGCACCACTCTAAGGTCGACTGGTAGATAATGCCTAAGGCATTAAGTCCGCCTTTGTACACTAGTGCATAAAGATTTTTAAAAAAAATTAAAAAAAAAATCTTGAATAGTTGTTGTTTTTTTTTATATAAAAATAAAACCGCTGTTTTGGGGCCGCGAAGACGACATAATCCCGAGCGAAGTTCATACAAAAAAAACAGTGACTAGAACCGGCCACTAAGACTAGCTGACACCCCTTTAACGTTTGCAAAGACCCTGCCCCAGCCCAACCCGAGTAGTCGACGGTGCGATATGACGCTACGTCAACTAATCAGTTCTTACCAGACGGGCGGAAAAGGAGCTACCTATTACTATTGCCCGTCATTCGAAAACCCATGGCTACAGTGACTGGGATTAAGCCAGTTATGACTACATAATATAAAACAAAGTCGCTTCCCGCTGTCTGTCCCTATGTATACTTAGATCTTTAAAACTATGCAACGGATTTAGATGCGGATTTCTTAATAGATAAAGTGATTTAAGAGGAAGGTTTATATGTATAATACATGCATTATATATTTAATATCACCATTGCACCCGTGCGAAGCTGGGGCGGGTCGCTAGTTACGTATATATCAATGATCAGAGTTATGACAACCCTACCCACAGTGTAACATGTTATTTGTAGTTGAAAGGCACGTCACGGTCGCATTGATATTATATTGAGGATGCAAAATATTTCCTGTCATTTAATTAGGCCGAACTCTAAACGTCTCGATATGACTGATATGAGTACGTAGTGATAGTGTTAGTTTATTATCAAAACCGTCTAACTTATTACTATTTTAATAAAAAATTAGTAAGGCTTTTTTGTCGTCGTCAAGCCTCTGACTGCTTAAGGCGAAAACACAACGCATCGTCGACCTGCACCTGGTCCTTATCGAGCAATGGATAGTTCGCCGTCCGCAAGCTCGCACCTACGTAAATTCACTTTGGGACTCCCGACGCTCGGGGCGTCTCCTGCGGCAGGTTATAATATGACCCGAGATAGAGCCTAAGTATAACTGGTAAAATGGATATGTACTATAGCTACCCCTCTACCGATTCCTTCGAGAAAGATGGGCGTGGTGATATATTATAGTTAAGGTTCAGGTAAAAATCACGTAAGTTCCAATATTCGACCTATGACATTATTTCACATTATTGTAACCGAAACTGTACATAGTGTACATAAATGATTTACATACATATTACACGCCGTTAAATTTTGGTCGTTTTAATCCCGCGTAGGGTCGATTCGGTACATGAAACCCTATCGATTTGTAAAGATAAAAATGAAAAATAAAGTACTTTCTTTTAAACTTAAAGAAATCAATTTCGTACAAACGTAAATTAATTCGAGTTTAAGAAAAAAAGTACTTTATTCTTTAATTTTATCTTTACAAATCGATAGTGTTTCATGTCCTGAATCGACCCTCCACGGGATTAACACGACTAAAATTTAACGGTGTATATGTATGCGCTGCTGAATGGGTCGCATACACCTTGGATGTTGCTTTGAAATGATAGTCACTGATAGTAGAAGAAGATCTAATTTATTGCATAACTTACCATATATGTAGCGTGAATGATTGCTGATGAGTACAACCGTCTGTGAATGTTATTTGTGTACTGTCGCTTTACATTATAATTTGTGCAAGGCAACGAAATAGTGCTGATCTGCAATACTTACGCGAGGGCCATGTACGACATATGGGGCCCAGCAGGGCCGAAGCCTACTGGGGCCAAAAGTTATGTGAAAATGTTACCCGGGTCCCTGGAACAAAGGCAATTAATGGAACAGGGTAAGTTTTTAGTCAGTAAGAGTCTGACACTATTTCCCGCCCCACCCAAGGGCGGGATTTGTCATTGGATGATTTTACCTACCATAAGAAAAAAAAATGTATGACACATGACTCGTACGATATAGCTATTAGATTTGCTGCATAATCGCATTACAATAAAAAAGTATTTGCAAAACATTAGAAGTGTGTTTCAATTCTACACTAAAATTCAATATTCATATCCACGTTTGAAATTCAAATTGAAAACCTTTGATAGAGGCATGCCTATGTACTCGTACTATGAAATAATTTTCAATTCAGGAAGGTACGTCTGATTACAATTTTATGCCAAATATATCCGCAAATTGCCTATTTTGTGGATTTACCCCGTAACGGCTTTTACAAACTAATATATGTTTAGGCATAAATACTGTATATTTGTATAAATAATTAGCGGTCCCCCGCGACTTGACTTGCGTTTCTGGTTGTTATTCCGCTTCCATAAGTCGAAGCGTGTTATTATATAGCCTACTAGCTTCTGACAACGGCTCCGCCCGCGTGAAAGCATGGTTTTTCCAAACGAGTACTAACTTCCAACCCCCGTTTTACTCCCTTAGGCTGTGTTTACGGAGACGCGGCGCGTTGCACGGTGCGTTGGGCGTTTCGTCGTACATTGCAGCGGCGGGCCGCGTCAACGCTCGAGCAAACACAAACATACTATGGCAATGTACGACGGACCGCCCGACGCGCCGCGCAACGCGCTGCGTCTCCGTAATCGATCACTTAGTTGTGGAGTTTCGTAAAATCCGTTCTTTGCTGATGTCTACACCCTATAAGGAACTTGCCTGCCAAATTTTAAGTTTATAGATATTAGAGTTTCTGAGATTTAAGTGAGTGGTATTTTGCTTTTATATATAGGTATTTAGATGATGATGTACCTGTACCGTTTTTCCAATCCGAAAGGTAGTTCCAGAGATAAGCGCGCTCAGAGAGAATTGCATGATTTGATTCTGCCATCTCCTTTCTACCATCGGACAACCCGATGCGGCTAGTATCCACCCTTACGTTGTTGATACTTCTACGGTCCGGATTAAGCGTTTCGCCTCGTTGTTTACACCGCCTACATCAAACGACTGGAACAATTTGCCTGGTGCGGTCTTCCCGTTCGATTATAATTTAGGTGTCTTCAAGGCGTAGAGTGAATAAGCTCTAAATAAACTAGAGCGCCTAACCATAAACGATTGCATGATTGCTTACCATGAGGTGAGATCGTAGTAAGGCACTAGTTTATAAAAAAAAAAAAACATAAAAACTCTTTTGTTTTCATAGCAGAGTACCTTACTAGTGCGCGTTCGTTTTACGTTAAAGCGATCGACGAGTTTATGACGTTCGTCGCTCCGATTGGCCTGCTCCAAACTTTTAACCAATCAGAGAGCCAAACGCGGCAAAGGCTTCAATCGCATTTTCATAAAAAGAACTCGCACTCGAAACTCTTAAATAAATGAACTGAGAAGATGATCAGAGTGTTGACGGTCATGTCCTGTATTGCAGTCATCTACTTCTACTTGTCAAGCCAATTATTGAAGGCTTTTTGAAAATGTTGTGTCCGGTAGAAGATCATTTTAGGTCTTAAAAGGTGCAGGTGTACGAACAATTTTGCACCATCCTGAGGTCGACTGGTGGGTGACTAAGCCATTTTTGTACTGTACTATTTTATTTTACAAGTGCATAAAGTTTTTGCTAAATAACTAAATACCACCAACATATTAACCCTCCTTTCACTCACCACTCTAAACTTAGGAGTACTCTCCACTCTAACTAAGGTACTCCAAACTTCTAACCTTTATACAAAACAAAACTTAGTCCTCAAAAATGTACATCGCCTCGTTTAAAACTAAACTCCGTATGCAGTGTTGCCAGACTCCTCAACATTCACTTACGAGCGGCACTGAGTAAATTTGAAATGTTACCCGCTTCAAAAATTGCATTTGCATGTGAAGTTGGCTAGAGGAATATTCTGCCGCGTATGAATCAACTTGATTCGATATACAGGCTGTTGACTATGAACAAGCTGCAGTGTTTTTATTTTTCAAATGCTGATAGTTCAATAGGATTTGTGTTCACAGACTTACCGTCTTCGTACTAACTTTTACAAGCGATTTCACCGTCGTGTTAGTAAAAAATTATCTTAAGGGAAAATATGCCCGGAATAAATTATTCGGTATTAATTCATGTCGACGGCGCATTTAAAAAACACGGACTGCACAGGCCTTTAAGATACTGAAGGTAATATAATTGAATATACATATTTAATATATTATTAAGATACCATATTAATAACACAATGCGATGCTTTAATTTTTTTCGAACGATACATCGCAACTTTTCATAGAAAATTTAAAAAGTACAATAAGATAAAGATTTTGAATTTACATTGAAACTATAATTGAAAGTACAGTCGAACACGCTAATGGATGGCATTATTAACAATTCACTTTGACAGCTCTAAAGACGGAGCATTCAGTTTCATACATTTTTATAATCTTTTTTCCACTCCGTTCTATTTTCGAACGGAAAAGTACTTAAGTAGGTTCGATTTTTTAACAGTCAGATCCGACTCTCAGTGATGTCGATTTAATATAATATTGTATAAAAAGATATATATTCGCCAAAAATACAAATCACCATTTTTTTAGCTTGAAAATCATCCAATGACTTCTCCCGCTCTAGAGTGGAGCGAAAGGGCGTATCAGACTTTTACTGACTAAAGGTCAAACAGTTCATTAGAGCCACCCGGAACCCACTCCGCACCGCCTAGCCTCCTGCGTCTACTCCTTCGGCCCTGCTGCCGGCTTGCTAATACCTGCTGAAAGTTTAAAAGAGCACGGTTGGATGTTAGTCAGTAAAATTCTGTCAATCCCTATCGCTTTACTTACCCACAGGAGAAGTAATTCAATAATTTCTTCCTGGCGAAGAAAAAAACGGGCCGTACGTTCTGTAAATAAAAATTACTAACAATTTACTAATTTTTATTAAAAACCAGGCCAGTCATAACAATATCTTGCCCCTTTTTTTTTGTTCAGCCTGTACCTTCGCTTACTTCATTCAACTAGGTATATCACGGCAGGAATCGGAAACATTCTGAAGTGCCACCGCGAAGGTAGCGAACATGAGATTCTATTCAATTTACCGTGACTACTTGCTACACAAACTTTTTCCACAACTCCGCATTACAGGGAAGCGAACGAGAAAGTATATTTATACAGGTTTCATGTTACAGTCAACAAATTGTAATGGCAGTTTTAGTGAGCAGTAAATGGAAATTAGTAGAATCCGGAGCGGTACGAATCGATAATGTTCGCATCGATAGTGTGGCTGTTGGTTTCAAAACAAACTTGGCGATATTGTGGTTGGGCCGTTCTACCTATCCGAGGGCAAATTTTACTGAAGAATAAGGGCGCCTCCCATGGATTACAATTACTGCTTTCTTCATGGATTGAAACAGGCAAATTCACCTCTGTTAGGACGTTGGTTTGCAACCCTCTGGTCACCCTAATATATTTCATATTACAATAATAAATAGGGAGGAGGACCCTGCCGACTGTGTCACACTTTTATTATGGTAGGTAAATCATACAATGACAAATCCCGCCCTTGGGCGGAGCGAGAAATAGTGTCAGACTCTTACTGACTAAAAACCTACCCCGATCCTTCGTTGCCTATCGTGCCGGGGCCGGGCCTTCCTTTCAGAAACTGACCCATGACCCCAGCAGGCTTCGACCCTGCCTGCCTGCAGCTAGCAGGCTGAGCCTCTACGGTTTACTTACAACTCCTTGAGGCGCGAGGGAACAGTACGCGCCGTCGACGACTTAGGCTCGGGTCGGTCGGTTACCGGACGATCGGACAGCGTGCTGCCCATTTCACGCCATCCGCAAGCCCGCGCCCACGGTGGCCGGTAATCGGGATCGGAATCCCGGCGGCGGCTGGGGAGAGCGTCCCGCTGCCTTTGCCTGATGCGGTCGGCCTCCTCCTTTGCTAGCATTACTGCTTCGCAGAAGGAGGCGACCGCTTGCCATCCCTCCTCACTCCGGACCATGGCCTGAACCAAGGCCCGGGACTGTGTCACACTTCATACTAGTAGGTAAAGTCGTCAACGTTCAACGCAAACTTTTGTTCATCAACAAGTAGAATTGCCCGGTTTATATCTGTATTCAGAAATTCTAAGTGCGAATGAATTCACTTGCTAGTGGCACATGTGCTAAGACCGGAATCTGTCAAAAAGATAAACACCCTTCGTACAATCGTATGCAAAAGTATATTTAAAAATAAATAAACATACCCGCTTTCTCTTCCCATTAAAATGACTTATTTACATTAAAAACTCGACTGTTTACAAAATAAACGGAGTTTTTATTTTTCAAGAGGATTTGAAAAACATGGCTGCTCTGATCCTGATTAAAAACATGCCGTTTTTTATTTTTAAAATACAGTTAAAATACGCATTTGCTGATTATAACGGATTAAGTAGCTATGTGGGGTAAATGAAACACAAACAAAACGTAAAAAGGTTGTTGACGTGTTAAGAGGTTGACAGATAAAAATAAACACACTAATATCTACTTATGAGCTACAGGAGGTTTTAAACGGGGTACTGTGACCCAAAAACGCAAAGGGACACCGGGATTGTGCGAAAGATTTACAGTGACCCTAAAAAGCAAAAGGCATTTGACGGTACTCAGGTGGATTTTAGTCAATGAAGGTTTAAGGCCGTGTTTACGGAGACGCGGCGCGTTGCGCGGCGCGTTGGGGCTTTCGTCGTAAATTGCATCACCGGGCCGCGTCATCGCTCGCGCAAACACAAACATATGGCAATATACGACGGACAGCCCGACGCGCCCCGTCTCTGTAATCGACCACTAACATTCCCTCTCTCTGTATCCAGAGTAGGAGGATTTATTTGATAATTTTTCACCCAAAAAATAAAAGATATTCACTTATAACGTTGATCGTTTTATTACTATCTATTTAGTAACTATTAGCAACCCATTTCAGTATCACAAAGGTGCTTGAACTCTTTGATATTCTCAGTTTTTCTCTACTATATAATATGCATGTATACTTAAACCTACCTCACGATTCACTCTAACTATTATGAGAACCGTATGAAAATCCGTTCAAGAATTTTCGAGATTATCGTGAACAGACAGATGAGGTAGAGGAGTTTGTTTTACTAAGTATAATAATTTAATCAGGACGTAAGGATTCAGCAACTGATTAGTAAAATTCTTATCACAGAAGTTGAACTAAGAATCTTAACAGGTCAGGGGTTTCTTGAATAAAACATTCATTTTTGAACTAAAAATTATTAGGACTCTGAATATGCATTTCCAGGTGACAATCTCAAGCAAAAATAAACAAGATATGAATTCTATTTTCAAATACACTTATTCACAGCATTGTACAACCATGAGTTATGTTTGTGATTGTACAATGCGGTGAATAAGTTCAAGCCCTGAATCACATAAATTATTGCACACATCATATCTCTTTCTATACGTTACATATACAGTGTACAAAGGAATAATTTAGTAGCATCACATCGAGGCACGTTTGCTTATTATTCTTGAACGAAGAAAATAAATATAGAAGCGTTTCCTGCAAGCCATTTGTGATGTTAATGTAGCTGATCGTCCACAATTTAAACGGCCGTCATGGTCGCCCTGATTTGAATATTAAATCCTGTAGAAATTTTCTCTGCAATAAACGTGGCGTTATTCAAACGGACTGTTTGAAGGAATTTAAATTGCTTGTAGTTAAATACGCGGAACTGTAAGAACGAGACTAGCTTGCATTGTAGGTAATGAAGCATGCTGTAGCTTTTTCTTAATATATTTTAATATTATACTCTGATACAAGTGAGGAAACTTTTTTCGGCTCCAGATTCTCTACTTCGGTTGCAATGATGATTGTAAGTATACATGTATCAAACAAGGTTTTTAACACACTTGGGTACTCAATTACAAAAAGTAAATCTTCTTAAACAAATATTTAGTGACAAATTATTATGAAAAATGGTTCGCGAAATTTTTTTATAAATGATATATGATATTTATTTTGCAAGTAGGTTTTAAAAACACTTTTACACGTCAATTTTTTTTCCGTCTGTTTAAACTAGATGAGGTCGGTGTTTCCTAGTCCTAGCTGACTACCCTAAAAAGAAACACCGAAACAAACTCAGGGTTTTCATGCGCTTTGGTGGTGCTGCCTGACGAACGGTGAGGGTTCACCAGAAACTAGCCTAGATATAATTTAAACAGGTCTTATTATTTAGTTTTCAGAAGAGAACCTACAGACGCGAGCAGTGTGTAGACAATCTCTTTTTGCAGTTAGAATATATCGATCAAAAGTTGGGACTTGCGACAATATCTATAATAATTATGATGCCTTTTTTTTCAAAGGAGGGTTATGATTTTGACAGGCTATGTATGTATGTATGTGAGTATGTTCATCTGTTCCCTCATAGAAAAGCCGCAGTCACACGTTTTTAAAGTGTTTCGGTTGGTACCTACAAAGTGTGACTGCGGCTTTTCTTTATGTCCTGTTCTTGTTTTTCCAGTTACCTTGTTTATTTCAGCATCCTGAAAATCTGGTTTTATACTTTTTCAGCGTCGTTTATTTTTTGTCGTAGTCGGGTTTTAGTTTTTTTTTCTGTTTGATGTGAATAACGCTGATTACTGCACAAGTAGTTGTTATTCATATTGTTAATTGACAAGACCGCTCATTGTGACACGCAATTAATTTTAAGTTCCGATTGTAATTTAATTATAAATATAATTTAGTGATTGACTGAGATCCCACCTGATGGTAAGCAGTGATGCAATCGATGATAGTGAATCACATTAGTTATTTTTAATAATATTCAAAATAATAATTATTTGTGGTGAGGGCTGACTGCCGCAATTTAGCAGTACTTAGGTATTGTATTTTTAATATCTAGGTTATCTATATCTTCATCTACCCTATTGCAAATATCCAGAATGAGATCCTCTGCGTTTTTAAATCCCAGGACCTTAGCTTATAAGTATGTATTTACAAAACGTGTCCAAAACGACATGAACTATCTAGATCACAAATTGCCTTGTAAACACGTCAATAACAACATTAACAAGAGAAACAAACCCGCGTACCTGACATGCGTAATCCATTTACAAATCCGCGGATTATTAGCATGTCGCCCATATGCCTGTGTTTATTTGTCTTCGTATATTAAAACCACAATAAAGATAAGTAACAGAAGGTCGGATCTGTACAGCGAGCAAAAACTACTACTGAAACTATTGCTTCCGAAAGAGTTAGCGCGGCTTTGGACAGAAAAAGCATCAAACTGAAGGAACACGGGTGGGTAAATAGTCAGTCAGTTAGTCAGTAAATATCTGACACGCTCTATTACTCCACCCTAAAGCAAGAGAAGTGATTTCCCACCCCACAAAAAAAACATAGACACGCTTCACGCACAACAAGCGCACTCGCGGCGACTGTCATTTGTTTCAGAGTACCTAATGTGAGTTTATATTGTGGTTACGCCAATGACACATTTATGACATTCAGGGCTCTGATTGGCCCGCTCCAAGCACTTAACCAATCAGAGAGCCAAACGTGGTAAAGGTTTCGATCGCGTTAAAGTAAAAACAACTCGCACTCATTGCTCTGATCACCGCACGTACTCGTTTATCGTGCGTCCGTCCGTTTTGCTCTTAGCCCCTGAAATTCCAATGGTTCGCACTAGTGCGGAAAAGTGCGTGACCCCGCCCTCAACTCAATTTATTATATTTATCGTATCAGGCTGGGCGCTAGCGATCCCCACGAATCGCGCATCACCTCTATTTATTTAAATCCCTTTAAGTGTATTGAAAAACGTAATTTGATACACGTGGAAAGTCACAGCAGCACTCGGCTCCATTATACCCTCGCTTATGGCTTGGGCAAATTCTTAGGGCGGGAAGCATTCTCCACTTGTATCAAAATATACTTTTTACATTTGGATTTCACGAGCGACTGTAATGTATTTATCTTTAAGAGGCGTATTACAAAAAAACACGAAATTGCAAGTTTTCTACGTTGAAATTTTAGGTTTTATGTTCGTTTTATGAAATAACAATTTCTTGGTTAATATAGTTCGTTTTCTCTACTACAATTACCTCAAAACTGATTTTAGATTAATTATTTAATTATTTAGTAATAAGCTTTCTCCCGATACATGTTTCGGCAAAAATTCACGGAGACATCATTTCTGAGCTCTAATTTTGAGATTCTACTAAATATCAGTCAAAAACAAAAATATTATTAGCTCTCAAATATCTTATACTTCAATCATAACAGGTAATATTTTCGTTATATGCCTTTTATGTAAAGAAAAAAAAAAACTACGTAATTCAATTATCTACCGAAAAGGCTTCAAAACAAGCTCCAATATCTCCAAAGTTCTACATTATTTAAACTTCAAATTTATACCAAAATAATCATCAACATTTGCTTAAACTATAGTATTTTTTTTATTTTTTAAATCGCTACTATTATGTTTTAATAAAATAAATAAAAACACTTTATATTTCACTGCGCCGGTCATCTGCGATTAGTATCGCGCGAGCGCTTGTCGAGGTAGGACCTATGTCAGTTTCTTTCCCGCGCGCTTTCGTTCCGATACTACCGTGACTACCGTCGTGTGCGCCGACTGTCGCGTAGACGCTGCCGCATTGCTATTGTGTGCGTGTGAACTACGAACGCAGTTTTTGATCTTTGTAAATATTTATTTTCGAACGGTATAATGTACCGTTATATTGAAGTTATAATAAAGTGTGAACTTTATACTAATTGAAATAATATTTCAATTAGTATAAAGTTCACACTTTACTAGTATACCAGATAGTGAACTTATTAAAGTTAGACTAGTTAAAGTCATGACTGGTTCTACCAAATTCAAGGACAGCTTTATATATATATCCAATAAAAATGTCTGTATACTTGCCATATGGACTGGACCAGACTTTCCTGTAAAAACTATAACAATCTACAAAGACGACGAATTTTTGTCGTTAAAAATGTTACCCAAATTAAAAGCTTTTTATGAAAAATGTGTACTGCCAGAAGTTATCGACTCAAGAAAAGATCGATCAATGCCTTTGCGGGAAATATTTTTCTGATGTAAAAATATGATGTCTGACTGTACCAAATAATAAAATAAATAATACATTTTGTTGTTTCATTTATTCGATAAGATTTCAACCATACTACCATAAAATTAAGGCTAGACTGAAAATACACTTAATAAACTAGTTATCAACGATTGCATCACTGCTTACCATCAGGTTGGATCACAGTCGAGCACTAATTTATATGAATTAAAAATAAATATATACAACTTTAAAAATCTATTTTTGCTATGAATAGTATATATTAGAATCGATTGTTTATCGAATACTGCAGAATATTAAAAATATTTGTTTGAACATATTTAAATTAAAACGACATTTAAAAAAAATATCCATCTTCTAACCTCTTTCTCAATACTTCAATTACGAAAGATCAAGATCGTTTAGCCGCCGTATACACAATATCATAGTGCGAGCGAGACTGCTAGAAGCATGAATGAAAATATCGCTCACGTAGTTCGCCGCCCGCTCGATGCATAAAATACCTAAATTTGCGTAATGCCGAAATGTGAAAGGGCTCTTAAATCCAATCTTCTGTTTTAGTGCCTATTCTATCTACTTCAAGCTAATACTTTGAACGATCGTTGGCGGCCCGCCATACTTCCATTCACCTCCCACGGAAATAACATTGCTCCAAATAATCGAACGAATGTTACACCTCTGTCCGTGATTGTATTTTATTGAATGAATCATTGAATCAAAATATAAACTTGTTAACACTGATTTCAATTGGTGTTTACAAGATTAATGAAAATAGTCTTCGTGTATTTGGTTCTGGTATGTACTTGCAAGCAATGAATTAACTAGGCTACTAGTGTTGATCAGAACTAATTTATTAGATAAACATAAGACGCTATACAATTGAGTTTAGATTGTAGAATTGAAACATAGGTGTATTGTACTGCTAATTGGAGTATTTTACAGCGACACGTATACACCGTTAAATTTTGATCGTTTTAATACCGTGGAGGGTCGATTCGATACATGAAACACTTTCGTTTTGTACAGATAAAATTAAAAAATAACTTTAGTACTTTTTTTAAACTCGAATTTATTTACGCATGTACGAAATTAATTTCTTTAAGTAAACGTCAGTTGGGCGAGTCCAATGACCTACAAGTCATTATCAGGTCGTAGTTAGTAGGCAACTATCTACAAGGTCATAGACTCGTTTACTTAAAGAAATTAATATCGTACATGCGTATATTAAAGAAGCCATTAGATGGCTTTCGACCTTAAAAAAACCCCTCTTTGGTTATTCCGTTGCACTCATCAGCACTGTTCCTATATCCTCCAAGGTCTCACCAGCACGATCCTAGACCAAAATAGAATATTAGCCAACACAGTTTTTCCGGACAGTAAATCACGCCAGTCAGCTGTCAGGAAAATTTAATAATTTTATTAGACTATCAAATTATTTTCATAGCCTCACCTAATAAATTTGAACAGAACATCCGAGAAAATCAATTTCCTTTCAACGTTTTTGCTATAATTACATTTCTTACGTGTTCAGATACTGTTGTGATGGGAAACGGATGCGTCGCCCATGTGTGGGACGCGTTAGCTCCAAGGTCTATTTTTTATTTGATATAAACTCGTGCTTGCCTACGATCCCACCTGCCAGTACCTAAGCAGTGATGCAATCGTTGATGGTGAGGCGCACTAGTTTATTAAGGGCCTATTCACTCCAGCCTGCCGCCGCCGCCGCCGGGATTCCAATCCCGATTTCCGGCCACCGCAGGCGCGGGCTCGCTGATGGCGGGCAATGGGTAGCTCGCTGTCGGTCCGTCCGGTTCCCGCGAGCCTCAAGGAGCTGTCAGCAAACTGTAGAGGCCCAGCAGGGCCGAAGCCTACTGGGGCTAAGGGTTAGGTGAAAATGAACCCCGGGGCCCCGGATCAAAGGCAATGAATGGAACAGGGTAGGTTTTTAGTCAGTAAGAGTCTGACACTATCTCCCGCCCCACCCAAGGGCGGGATTTGTCATTTAATGATTTTACCTACCATAAAAAAGCCTTGAAGACATCTAAATTATAATCGGACGGGAAGCAACGTAAGAGTGGATACTCGCCGTACGTCGGGTAAGTCGGTAAAGGTATCGAACTGAAATTAAAACTATATACTTAAGTTTGCGGTCCCTTAAAACTATGAAAAAATCAAACTTCTAAGTTAAAGAAAAAAGATACGGCCGTTTATGTCGCAAAAAACGTACATTTCGACACTCTAAAGGGAACCAAAATTCATAAGTTACTTCCCATTGACCTATAATCCTGAAATTTAGCATGAAGCAAGGTTATAAAGCAAAAGTATAGGAAAAAATCTGGAAACTGTGAATTCGTTGTCACAAAAAAAAATTTCTTCTGTGATTCCGAAATATCTTCGAAACTCGATTCATGAATTAAACTGTTATTTCATAGATAAGTTTGTACGAAACCCTCACAGCGCGAGTCCAACCCGCACTTGCCCGGTTTTTTTTTTAATTTCACGCAGGTGAAAACACTAATAAAGGCCAGTTTTCAATAAAAAGAGAAATAGTATTTCAATAAAAATATTGCTACATTGATTGATCCTGCATTTATTCAATGACAGAATCCTTTGTTCTTAAAGGCAATAATAAAAAGAAACAAGATGAACATCAGTAATCATCCATCATTATTGCTATCTTAATTACAGTTATTTCCAAGGCAATCAAAATAATAACAATTAATTACCACAATCTCGATATTTACAACTAAGTTCACATACTTATGTAGGTAGCATAGCATAGCATAGCATCAGCCTTATAATGTTCCCTCTGCTGAGACTCAGGCCTCCTCTCTAGGAGAGGGAATGGACCGTAATCCACCACGCGGGCCCAATGCAGGTTGGTGGATGTCACATGTCTTCGAATTTTTGGTTCTAAAAATCGCCATGCATATTTCCTCAAGATGTTTTCTTTCACCGTTTTGAGAGCAGTGGTGATATAAATAAATTACACAAAGTAATGCGCTTGGGTGGGTTTGAACCCGCGACCGAACTCGTAAGTCATCCCACCTTTACGCACAAAGCGTTTTGGGAACACTTTCATTATGCGTACAGCTAAGGAGTGGAATTCCCTGCCGGAGTCTGTGATTCCTGATAGCTACAACCCGGGAATCTTTAAGTCAAGAGTGAATAGGTTTCTTCTAGGTAAGCGCGCTCCATCGTCGACCGTATCGTCACTTTCCATCAGGTGAGATAGCGGTCAAGCGCGAACCTATCAATAATAAAAAAACAAAAAAAAAAGTTGGGGCCGTTACCACTCGGCAACCACTAGTCTATCTTATCTTGGTATTTTCAATTTATGTTGACTTTATTTTGCCCCAGAATATTGAAATTGGATTTTTCTATAAGAAAATAAGTGCTTCAACCTTTCATAGGATTAAAACTAAATATTTATTTATAAATGTAACGGCGTTAAATATTTATCAAATGAAAGTCTTGGAGTGACGAAAACTTCAGACGAAAATAAAATGGCAAATGTTTTACTGATTTTAACATGAAAACATTAAGTATCGTTTATGTACCTTAAGCTGTCACTTTGGTAGACGTTAATTCGTCCCAATAGAGGTTTTTTTTTTTTTTTTGGTAGATAAAATCATCCAATGACAAATCCCGCCCTTGGGCGGAGCGGGAAGTAGTGTCAGACTCTTACTGACTAAAAACCTACCCCGTTCCTTCGTTGCCTATAGTGCCGGGGCTGAGCCTTCCTCTCAGAAAACGGCCCTTGGCCCCGGCAGGCTTCGACCCTGCCTGCCTGCAGCTAGCAGGTTGGGTCTCTACGGTTTGCTGACAGCTCCTTGAGGCGCGCGGGAACAGCACGCGCCGTCGACGACTTGGGCTCGGTCCGGTCGGTTACCGGACGATCGGACAGCGTGCTACCCATAGCACGCCGTCCGCAAGCCCGCGCCTACGGTGGCCGGAAATCGGGATCGGGATCCCGGCGGCGGCTGGGGCGAGCGCCCCGTTGCCTCTGCCTGGTGCGGTCGGCCTCCTCCTTTGCTAGCATTACTGCTTCGCAGAAGGAGGCGACCGCCTGCCATCCCTCCTCGCTACGGACCATGGCCTGAACCAAGGCCCGGCGAGAGAGATCGCTGCCGCCGATCGCCCCCACGAGGACACGGCGATGCTCCGCCCAGGCAGGGCACACCTCAACAGTATGCTCCACCGTGTCCTCCGGGTGTTCCGCACAGTGGCGACACCCGGGCGAATCCTCCGCACGAATCCGGAACAGGAACTTAGCGAACTTTCCGTGTTCGGTAAGAACGTCGTGCGGAAGTTTAGAACGCCGTGAGGTCTTTCCAGCCACTCCTCAAGGATGGGCCTTATCGCCTCGATTGTGGCGCGCCCCGAACGAGGTTGCGATAGTCGCTGACGCCATTTCGCCATGAGATCCCGCCGAAGCTCTGTCCGCCAAGCCTCGACTTGTCGCGGCAGCGGAATTTCGCCCCGGCGATGCATCTCCATGCGCTTATCGTGCATGTGTGCAAGGACTGTTGCCTCCAGATCCCATGGCGGTTGGCCAGCAAGGAGGGTTGCCGCCTCGCAGGAAATCGTTCGGTACCCTCGCACCATGCGTATTGCCATGACCCTCTGGCACGCATTCAGCTGGGCCCTCGGTTGCTGTCCCAATAGAGGTACCTATTTGTACATATAGAGCTTGAAAGTCTTGTCCAAACATTTTTTTTTTGTAGGCAACCGGCTATTCAGCCATCATTTTTCATTTTAACCAGTAAAAAAATGGTAAATATTTTTCTCAAACCTATGTTAGTTTTAAAGAAATAATTGAAAGTAAATAAAATTATAATTGTCATTTAAAAAAGTATGTACTTATCTTTATGTTATTTCAATTGTACATCGCACTGTTATTGAGTTGCTGTACTTACCTATAGAAAGTTAGGCCGTGGTTCAATAGAAATATAAAAATAGAATTAGTTTCTATTTTTATTTTTTGACAGCTGTCAGTTGAATGTGATTCTCCCTAGGTATAAAAAGTATTACTTTCAACCCGCTCCTCAGGCAACTTCAGACATAATTTCTGACCATGAGTAATGAAAAGTGACTAATAGCGGACTCTTGAACCGTTAACAAAAAATAGCAATTTATTACACAATATTAATCATATTATCGATTTACTGAAAATTAATAAAATTGATTTATTAATAAATTCTGAAACAACCCAGTTTGTTGTTATTAATTTTATCGACATTCGTTAGCTAGTCGATAACACCGGAATAAGATTACAGAATAAATTTTGACGATCGATTCTTTTCAGAATATTTTTTAAACGTGTAGAAACACATTTAAAAACAACGAAATACTTACTCGAAAACTCAGAAACTATAACACCTGCAGGTAGGTTCCTTATGTAGACATCCGCTAAGATGAAACTAATGAAGAAGAAGAAAAAATGAAGAAGAAACTCCACCCATATGGGAATAACGTAGAGGCCCAGCCTGCTAGCTGCAGGCAGGCAGGGTCGAAGCCTGCTGGAGTTAAGGGCCGTTTTCTGAGAGGAAGGCTCAGCCCCGGCATGATAGGCAACGAAGGAACGGGGTAGGTTTTTAGTCAGTAAGAGTCTGACACTATTTCCCGCTCCACCCAAGGGCGGGATCTGTCATTGGATGATTTTACCTACAAAAAAAAAAAAAAAAACCCATGTGGGAATAAAACGGGGTTGGAAGTTTGTATCAAGAAACTGCTAGCTGCTAGCTAGTATATAAATAACTGTTTCATACTTCGCGCCCGCCTTACCACTCGCGCACACTCCTCATCCTAATTGTGGCCTTACAGTTTATTGCACCCTCTAAAGTCATCATGACGTGTTTGGACAGGTGCAATAAAATCCAAGAATACACCAGTTTATTTGCCTATTTTTACCGAAAGCTAATCTTAGATAAACGCAAACGTAATAATGGCAAAATGAACAATCCTTTGCAATTTATTTTTGCGATTAAAATTTAAAAACAACACTGACCTGGCAGAATTTTCAAATTTTAATGCAACTCATTATTCGTCACCTGCTTAGATTCTTCTCAACTTTTTATTTATGTATAAAACGGTGCTCCACTCTAGAATTACCTTTTTTTTTGGTAGGTAAAATCATCCAATGACAAATCCCGCCCTTGGGTGGGGCGGGAAATAGTGTCAGACTCTTACTGACTAAAAAACCTACCCTTCCATTCATTGCCTTTGTCCCGGGGCCCGTGGTGACATTCTCACGTAACCTTTGGCCCCAGTAGGCTTCGGCCCTGCTGGGCCCCTACAGTTTGCTGACAACTCCATGAGGCGCGCGGGAACAGTGCGCGCCGTAGACGACCTGACACTGGGTGCGTTTACAAATGTAAGTTCAAAAAAAAAAAAACATATACAAGATATAGATATCCAGACCCGAAACAACTAGGTACCTATCTGTAAGCTATACAAATATTCTTTTCGTACGGAAATCGTACCCGTTACACAGCGGAGCAGCGTTGCGTTCTCTGCCGGAGTCTTTGTTTCCTGATAGCTACAATCTAGGGGCCAGTAAGTCAAGAGTAAATAAGTTACTTCTAGGCAAGCGTGCTCCACCGTCGACCACATCATCGCTTACCAAGAGTTAAGGTAGTAGTATTACGCAAACCTAATAAAAAAGTAACCATGGCAATGGAAATTAAAATGTCTATAAAATCAGTGCTGTTAATTAAGGGTTTTTCTAAGGTGGGAATCAACCAATGACTTCTATGCTCTGAGTGCAGCGAGTAGGTGTGTCAAACCTTTACTGGCAAAAACCATACGTGTTCTTCGGTTGCCCTTTGTGTTCTAGAAAATGCCCGCGGAGTTAATTCAGGGGAATCCCTGAAAAAAAAAAACAATAATGTCATGATCTTTTTAAAATCACAATAATTTATGACAAGAATATGACAGCACACATTTGCAGTATAGTGATGACGTTCTCTACTGACGCGTCAGACATTAACCCACTGCCAACAATCATTGACAAGAATTGCAGCTATGGAGCCGTCCTATCACAGCTCTCGTTATCTCGTGTCTACGTCAGATCGCATGATAACAACTTGCCAAGAACACAACGAAGATATTTTTTGTTAGTTTTGTAGTGTGCTGGAACAATCGTGGCGGGTTTTTGCTTTACCGTGAGAAATGACACTGTGACATCAGTTTGTAAAGTCATCATGCACGTATTTAACAAAGTTCGCAAGGGTAAGTTGGCTTATGTGTTATTTATATTAATAATAACAATAACAAATCTCTATTACAATAACCAAAGTAACTTAATTAGTACATCATGAGTGACGGATAGAAGATTTTACAGCGGATAGTGAAGTATAACCCAGTTATCCTGTGTACTTAGGAATTAACCTGCATTACACACACAAAGGATCAAAATAACTTTAATTTCGGAAGTCGGTGTTAAACAAGAAACAAACAATACCGAGAAACACCGACTTACGAAATTAAAGTTATTTTGATCATTTTAATGTGTTTTTTTTAGTGAAGTCGGCGATTTCTTTTTCTTTTTTTTTACTTTTATGTATGCTCCGAAAGTACCTAATACTTATGGCAAGTACTCGTACTGCCGTGGGAATACAACTTCTAAAATTTCACGGTGTATATTATGTATAAAGATTTCAACTCTACTGACTACGGCAAAGTTAATAGAATGGTACGGCGTAGTCAATATGCAATTCCTTTTTTTTGTTTTATTTTTTCTCTAGCTTCGTACAGGTGTTAAACATCTTTGAAATTCTTGGCTTTTCTCAACCATACCATGAATGTATTCCACATTTAAACTTTCTTTATGAAGACATCACTCGGTCTATTTGTAAAAAACTACATGTAAATTCATTCCGCAGTTTTTGAACTAATCGCGTTCATACAAACAGATAGACAAGTTGAAGGACTTTATTTTATAATATGTAAGGATAATATTTTTTTTCTTATTATTTATTTTCCTTTATTTTTTTACTTTTCCATTATTATCTTCTTAATTTCCTTTAAGATACTGTTCCTGAAATTATTTATTGTTTTGTTGCGACGTAATAAAAATGAAAATAATATCTGATCTAGTTGTTCTATTGATATACGATAACGTTGTATTTTAAGATCAGTCCATATCTTGCTGAAACTGTTGTTTATTTGTATAGTCCAAAACAAGAAAAGTAGGTAGGATGCTTTCGTAATGTACCAAACTCAGTAGATACTATAGATACATTTTTTTTATTCCATAATGATTTTTTTTTGCAATTAGTTCTACATGTTTTTCCATACTTGGATGAAAAATGAAATGGTGTTTTTTTTTTCTTTAAAATAATGAATAAAATTCATCATTTTAAAGAAAAAAAAAACACCATTTTCATTCTCGAGACCAAGAAACAAACGCATTCAGCCTACGTGAATCCATTTTCACCGCAAGAAGGGTTCACATAATAAAAAACCATCGTTCCGCCCTACATTTCCGACAAAGTTAACTTTAAATACCTAATATCTGTGACCCAAGTGACAAAGGGTATAAGTACGATTTTGTCGAAAATGAGCTAAGTATACCAAAGTGATCAAATAAATTGCTCTATCGTTTGGTGAAAACAGATCTAAGCTATAACATTTAACTTATGGATGAAGGAGTATAAGTATAACGTATTTTATATCTTCAAGGAAAGAAGGCATTTTGTTGTTAATATATATGCCGTTATCTTATAAACTATTAATTTTAAATAAAAAATTACTGAATAAAAATAAAGAGCATAATTATTTTATCTATAAGAAATATCACATTTATTTCATTAGGTAACGGTTTAAATGTCACACGACGTCAAACAACGTTTTTTGCGTTTCCTGTAAAGTTGCATTTTTAGACTTAGGTCCCTTTTCACTGGGGACACAGATATATTCCCCATTCATGCGACGCACGTAGACACACTGGTGCAGAATTATACCCAAAGTGGAGTGAACTGGATCGTAAATCCCTCTAACAGTTGGCCTACAAACGACGCAATAAAATTATTCATTAAATGGTGGTTTTACACGAGAGCTGTTACGATGGCTGCTCGTGGTTTATATCCCATCTCAAATTATTTAAACATACGAGGAAGTTACCGTGAAATGATCTCACTCAGCCAGCCAGTGTTAAATTTAGAAAATATTTAGTATTGATACATAATAACTGTTCTTTTTTCCATTAGAGTGTTTTGGCAGTATTTGGAAGTAGTATCCGGGTCAGCGTCAGCCTTCTCGACAAGTTTCGTTAAGGAAGACCTGTGCCTATTACAATAAAATTCTCAGCTAAATTCCGTGGTCGTGACCGTTTCAATCATTCCACATATTGTCCACTTGTGTACATGAGATGCAAAACTACACCAATTTTACATAACAATATCTCCTAGGAATCAATTTACCAGTACGTGGGCCATGCCCCACGTACTATGGCCCAACATAAACCACGAGCAGCCATGTGTTATGTTGTTTTTTTTTCTTATGATGGGAAATCATCTAACAAGGATGATGTATCAGACTTTTACTGAATAAAACTACACCTATGTTCTTTCTTTCCCTTGCATTACAGGACTACGGGTTTCCCTTTCGGAAGTCAAACCGTGGCCCCAGGTGTTGTGTTGCCTGTAGTATCGATTAGAAAGTACATAGCTTTGTTTTTGGCGGGATTTTTTCAAGAAAAGTAAGTCATTCAGTGGATTTTTTTTGAATTCAAATTGATTCCTAGGAGATATTGTTATGTAAAATTGGTGTAGTTTTGCATCTCATGTACACAAGTGGACAATATGTGGAATCATTGAAACAGGCACGACCAAGGAATTCAGCTGAGAATTTTATTGTAATAGGTACAGGTCTTCCTTAACGAAACTTGTCGAGAAGGCTGACGCTGACCCGGATACTACTTCCAAATACTGCCAAAACACTCTAATGGAAAAAAGAACAGTTATTAAGTATCAATACTAAATACTTTCTAAATTTAACACTGGCTGTATGCACAACCTTAGAGATGACGCCAGAGTGCCTAGTGTGAGTTTGTTTTACGCTAACGCGATCGACACGTTTATGACGTTCGAGCCTCCGATTGGCCCGCTCCAAGCTCTTAACCAATCAGAGAGCCAAACGCGGCAAACTTTTCGATCGCGTTGACGTAAAAACAACTCACACTCAACGCACTGAATACCAGTAGTGACAGTGAGATCATTTTACGGTAACATTCTCGTATGTTTAAATAATTTGAGATGGGATACTCGAAGACTGGGACTCTCGGAAAATTCGTACCGAAATGTAAAAAAGAGCATTCCGTTTTCAAAATAGTTGTTTCATTCACTCGGTTTGTCGTGCAACACTTAATCCTAAATAAACCTGCCATTTATTGTTAGCAAGCAGTATCTTATCAACCACGCGTTGGCCATAACGCGTTTGCAATGACACCATCGTTATCTCTTAGCAACACGCTACTAACCTCAAAAATTTGCCGGTAAAAACATTTCGTCAATAAGTACAATGCTTCTACTAAGTATTATAAAGATTAAATACACGTAAACAATGTGATTAACTACTTTGTTGTGAAATAAAGTCTTGTATAGGAGGGTTTATGGCTTTTTTTTACAAGCTGCTGCCAGCGGCCTCAACCGTGTTTTAATAGAAATTATCATAAAGAAATATACTCCAAAAACAGAATTATGTATGCTAGTCCAGGTCATGGTCTACCCTTGTACTAAGTTTTATTGACATCGTTGCTTTCCATCAAATAAGATCGTCAAGCGCGAGCCTATCAACAATATAAAAACAAAAAAACCAGGTAAGTGTGAGCGCACACCAATTGTTCCTTACAAACGAACTTATTTATGTAAACAGATCAATTCTCGAATGAAATCACGGAAGATTTTTCCGAATCGCAAAAAAAGTTTTTTTTTTTTTTGGTGACATAACTACAAAGTACAAATTTACAGTTTTCAGTTTTTTTCCTAAATTTGTGCTATAAGATCTTGCTCCATGCCAAATTTCAGAATTTTAGATTAACGGGAAGTACCATAAGCATTTTGATTCCCTTGAGAGTGTCGAAACATACGTTTTTTGTGACATAAACGGCCGTATCTTTTTTCTCGGAAGCTTGATTTTTTACAGCTTCAAGGGTGTAATGCCAGAATTGAGTATATAGTTTTAATTGCAAGTCGATACCTCCACTTGTTCTCGAGATAAATGAGAGGGTCTTAACAGACAGACGGATGGACAACAAAGTGATCCGTGGGTTCCGTTTTTTCCTTTTGTGGTACGGCACCCTAAAACCATTCTACTGTTCGAGTGTGAAGAAGTTCGGCTTACTACGAGAACTTATTAATTTGCAAATGCAAAACTTTGAATAAAGCCACTTTTAGTAACTAAATGTGGCTTTATCAAAAGTTTTGTATTTGCCGTTTTGTTGTTTGTTTTATTTTTTATGTGTACAAAACTTTCAATAAATACACTTTTAATAAATACACTTTTAATAAATAAGAGTGCCTTATTCAAAGTTTTGTATTTTTTAGTCAATGAGTTCTTGCAGTAAGCTGACGATAAGTGGGAAGATAGATGATTTTCCGTCTAAACAAAAACACTAACAAAATTTCGCCTTTATAATATCAACTGGATTAAATTACTAAACCTTGCCATTAAAAAATTATTCCAATTTTAAATAAACATTGCAATTATTAGTTAATTCAAAAACTAATTAAAAATTCAGCGTGCCATTTATACATTTTCAGAATATCGGACAGAATTTCAAAGTACGTACATACCGTTTCCTTTTGATTAAGCAGGAACTAAGAATAAACTCGCGGTTGCAGTATGTTCAAACTCCGAAACTTGTGTTTCAAATTGAATTACTTACGGCATACGCCTCACTTTGAAGCAAGTTTAAAATATAAGTCTCTCTACTCTAGACATTGTCTTCGCTATGTTATTCTTTACTGCTCTCCACGGTAAATCCCCGAGCATAGGGTTATAAGATTTAGAATAGGGTTGCCATGATTTCTTTCTTTTATCTTCTTGCTCTTGTTCGATTACTAGGAGTCGGCACAACATGTTTATTACATTCTATCTGTCCTGTCTACCGTGATGCTATACCGTGATCTCCTCTCTCCTCTTTTTACCCGACTGCGCCAGAAGGAGGGTTATGTTTTTCGAGAGTATGTATGTATGTAAGTATGTATGTATGTATAATTGTTTGGCACGCTCTGCAGCCTGAACGGCTCGATGGATTTTAGCTTGAGAGGTGTCGTTAGATTCGTATTTACTGTGAGAGTGACACTGGGTATATCAAAATAAAAAAAAAAGCAAAATGGCGGATTTTTAGCGCCAAATTCAAATGTTTGGCACGCTCTGCGACCTGAACGGCTCGATGGATTTTAGTTTGAGAGGTGTCTTAAGATTCGTAATTACTTTGAAAGTGATATCGTAATAAAATAAAACCAAAAAAATAAAAAACGGTAATTTAAAAAACTAAAAAACCCGACTGCTTTTTTTCATATCACTCCTCACAAAATCCATCATCTTTTCTTTTGTCTCCCTCTCCATCTGTTCATATGATTATTTTCTCAAAGCTGTTTAAGTATTTAAGTAAAATGAATTTATTTTTTGCTCTTTAAATGACCGTTCCAATAATTTCCAAGATTCCTTTTCAACTTTTCAGTCAGGCCACTGATAAGAAAAAATAAAATATAAATATTTAAATGTAAGATCCATGCATATTCATGATCTGATAATTGATGAGAAAAACATCGTTGAATATTCAGTTCGTTTTTCTAAAAAGTGGAACCACATAACTATGTAGATACTGTTGGAATATTAAGTAGGATATACCTAGGTTTAATTTAATGTTAATTTATCATTAACCTGTTTTTTATACATCATCATCACCATCATTTCAACCGAAAGACGTCTGCTGTTGGACATAGGCCTCCCCCAAGTGTCTCCATAACGACCTCTCCTATGCGTTTCGCATCCGTCGGATTCCCACGACCCTCACTAGGTCATCGGTCTACCGTATAGGAGACCTTCAAGCGTCTTCTGGTACGTGGCTCCTCTCCATAATCTTTCGTCCCTATCTTGTCTTAAAACTGTTTTTTTTAAAAAAAAAAAATTGTTGACGGTTATCATAAAATACAGGGTCGCCAGCTCGGATACATACAACTTTAAATTTAAATAATTTTTGTCCAATGAAAAAAACCTAGATTTTTATCAAAACTCAAACTTTGTAGTTTTGAATTGACAACAATGTCTACTTTTGTCTCAATAAGACAGGTACAGATCTTTTGTCTTGGTATGACCATATTAAGAGGAGGGATGAAACGATGTTATACATGAGTGCACATGTGGATGGATGGAGAGGGAGAGGAGGACCAAAGAAAAGATGGATGGATTGTGTGAGAAGTGATATGAAAGAAAGAGAAGTTAGTGATAGCGTAACGGATGACAGGACAAAATGGAAGAAAAAAACGTATTGCGCCCTAATAAAACGCGATAAGGACAGGAAGATGAAGACAGGAACAAATCTACCCTAGCTAAATAGCACTAAATTCCCTAATTTTGTTTCCATACAATATCATTTCTTTACCACAACTATGTGACAACCCTACTGAAAAGTCTCAATCTGATATTGAAATATGGCTCTGCTTCGAACATAAAATGCATTTAAATGCAATATAAAGAGGAGACTGTCGTCTCGTCTCGGTAGCATGATGTAATCATTAATATGTTGTTTTATTTTATGGATGCGGATATATATGAAGACATTAATGTTTTGTATTTTGTAATAGCTTCCTTTTTACCTTTTTTCTTAAGTGAAAAATTATAACTTTTGCCCTTTAGATGGAACAAAAGGGAATGTTAGACTTTTACTGAGGAAAACGCATCTATTTATTTATTTTATCTTCATGCAATCAAACGTACAAAGGCGGACTTAATGCCTTAGACCTTCTCTAACAATCAACCAAAGGAAGAGAACTTGTATATGCACCAGCCATGTAAGGACAAAGCAGTAGTGTGTTCCTTCAGATGCCTTTTGAGTTTGAAGGCCGCAGTGATTCTTTCGGACAATCACACTCTATTTCGAACAATCACACACATTTTTAGATGATATACAACTTCAGTAGTACTTTCTAATCGTAATACTATCGTTATCATTTGCGTAATTGGATCAATACTTTCAGAGATTATCTATCTCCCTCTTATCATATGTCTATCTGGATTTGGTGTTCGTGCTTGGTCCATGGTAGACCACTGTACATAGATACCTCTTACAAACAAAAGAATTCAGCTGTTTAAATTATAAGTTTAGATTAAGAGGAATATCCGAACATTCTTGTATCCGTGTGCGCAAATGCATGAGCATTACACAGTATCCATATAACATCGCTCAATAGTAAATTCCACGAAAAGCATATTTTCTTCAAATAATTATTACGCTTTATACAACCTTATTTTGAGTATATGCGAAAGCCGAAACCCGTTTCTAGTATTTTTATGTAAAGAAATAAGGTGTATAATAAATAATAATAAATAAATAACTCTATTATGAAAAATCACAAAGTTATAAGCTTGTTATGTTACTTGGTTGTTCACACAAACACATGGTCACGGGGCCATTCGGGTGACTAAGGGGTTGTTTTGCTCCCGCACTCAGCTGTACGCTGGTGTTGAATGCCAGCAATACCTGTGTTGTACTTAATGTCGGTGGTGCCCAACTTGTGACCTCCTTTTAATATTTTTGGGAAAAAATATAACATGGTGTAAAAATTATTGGAATCAATAACTGAAAACTGATTTTAAACAAACTATATTAAGTAAGTAGTTAAAAATAGTGTTGTATACTATTGATACATCATACAACTCATTTTTTTTAAAGAAGATTATTTTACAAATTTATTGACGCTTTTTCTTTTCTACATATTTTTTTCAGGAGTCAATTTTCTCTTCCACTTGAATGTACTATAGGTATGTTCTCACGAAGTTTCCACTATCGAGCAACATTATTATGAGCGTATGTATGTTTTACTTTTCAAACAAACTTTTAAAGAAACTTAAAAACAACACAAAAACTTAAACTATACTTTTTACAAGATGCATTGGAGAGTATGCGCGGGCATTGTATGACTTAATTCCGCCATCTCCGTTCTACCATCGGACAACCCGACATACGACGAATATCAACCCTTAAGTTGTTGAAACTTCTACGGTCCGGACAAAGCGTTTTACCTCGTCATTTATACCGGGTACATCGAAGGCCAGTTTGCCTGCCGCAGTCTTCCCGTCCGATTGTAATTTAGGTGTCTTCAAAGCTAGAGTGAATAGGCTCTTAATTAACAATTGCGCCTGACCATCAACGATTGCATCACTGCTTACCATCAGGTGGGATCGCAATCAAGCACTAGTTTATATAAATAAAAAAAAAACTTTAAAAATGTGGTTGCTCAAAAAGTTTTCATTGAACTTTTTAAGTAACCGAACCCGGGCAGGGTTTAACCATTGTTACCCCGTTATGCAAATCGACTAAACTATTAATTAATCCCAGTTCCACAAAGATATTATTGAGGTATTAGTTACTTAATTAATTCCCTAGAGTGTCGTAAGTGGTAACTTTGTAACTGTAAGTTTTTTTCTAATAATATTCCTGTCTTATCTACACAGGTCGGAGTAGGTAGATTGATTTAAGGTCGTTGACGTCAAACGTAGAGGATAATATGGATATGCCTCCAAAATACCGGAACTTCATATTTATTATTTATTGTGATATTTGTTCCGGAATTTTGAAATTAGCACGAATTTGTGTTTAAGGTGAAAAACGATCTACGCTGCCAGTGTTAGCTAATGGTGAAAGAAATCAGTATTTTATTTAATACAAAAATACCTTGGAATAGTTACACCGTATTTTGTCCCTTACTGTTGAATTAGAAATGACGTTTGACAGTATGACGCTTTATTTTATTTTAGTCCATAATTCCAATCCCGGAACTTTTTCCGGTACTTCCCGCACATTATGGATAAAATGGCATGTCCATATTATAATATCTTGACGCAAGTATATAAAATCAATCTACCTACTCCGACCTCTGTATCTATCGATTTTCTATTGTTGAAGAGGGTTGTTTGGTTTACACGCTCTGTGATTTGTTTATAAAAAGTTTCTCTTATTTTAATATTATCAATGTCTGAATCATTAAAATTGATTGACTAAAGATGATTAAAATGACTAAATAATTGTTAATAAACAGTTGCACTTGCAACCACGAGACTAACTGAGCAGTTTAAATGTCAGCGTGAATCTTCTCAAATATTATTTCCCCTACATAAGAAATAATTACCTATGGATTGGAATCTTATATGTGCAGTTAACCGTTATTACTCTAATAACAGAATGTATGTTTGTTATTCATTCACGCATAAACAGTTGAACGGATTTGGATGAAATTTGGCGTAAAAGTATATGTACCATGTCCTGGAAAAGTACATAGATACTTTTTTAGATCACCTGCTTTATAATGCCTTTTGATATGTCATACAACTCGTCTCAACTAAAGCAGTCATTCTATCCCTAGAGATCAAAATGTTATTAATTTACACCCTCGCAGTGCTCGGGAGTTAATTCCATATAATTTCCTCACTGCATTCGGGATTGAATCTTGGTAACCTTCGTTTTATTCGAAATCCAACATTCCACCTACGACTTTATAATAAGACACTGCTTTATCTTTTCTCACATAATCTACTATTATCTCAGGAATTTGTTACCTTGGGATAACTTTCTACTTATACGCGGGCAAACTTATAAGTTAGTGTGTTTCCCATAACAAATTTTGATGCACGTCACAATTTTACAGAACATAAACAAAAATACATTTTTATTCGCATCATAAAAGTGATTCAGGGGCTGTAAAAAGTCTTTCGATGGTTCTAAAGTCTTACGTTACCTGAGGTAACCGTGTTCTTGCTTAAATAAACTTGAATGTATTTTTGAAGACCGACGCACACGTGGGCCACGCCTGATTTGAACGTAGTGTCGCATCGCGTGGCGTGGATCCAATGTAGCTTTACAAGTCTAGTTGCCATATAAAATGTATGGAGACCGACGTGCCTAAATCGGCGTACTTGGCCGACGTGTACTCAATGTAGTTCTACCTTAACTTTACGCAAACTGTAGATAATCCTACCTGAATACAGGTAGTATTTCTGAAT
Source organism: Leucania comma (assembly GCA_958295575.1). Taxonomy (NCBI): domain Eukaryota; kingdom Metazoa; phylum Arthropoda; class Insecta; order Lepidoptera; family Noctuidae; genus Leucania; species Leucania comma. The sequence goes on along the minus strand of OY282480.1, from coordinate 8,449,962 downwards.
CAAGAATTTTAATTTATATCTGCGGGCCTAAAAACGTCACATGAGCAATTCATCTAGAGCAAATCATATTCCGAATTCCTAGCAGATCATAAGCAATTCTTCTAATGTTCGTAAAATGGTTGCACAAATTAGTCGAATCATACTCAATTCACTGCATATCAGAATCATATTCCTTGTAAATATTGCCGTATAAAAAAAAATATGATTTATATTATGATTCTACAAAAGTGGCCTTTTTAGACCTGCTGGTCTGTTTTTCGAACTCGAGATCAAAAACCTAATCAGCTTCATCTTTTTTTTTTGGTTGGAACTTTTTTTAAATTCTGTCTGTGACTCTTTTGAGCAGCTTCAGAGCAGGTAACGGCCCCGACTTACGAATTGTAGGTCGCGGGTTCAAACCCAGCCAGGCGCATTACTTTGTGATTACCGCAATACCGTAATTAGAGACACAATAGAAAGACAATAGGTGTGCGGACGCCGGCGTCCTCTTGGGAAATAATGAATTAATTTATCACCACTGCTCTCAAAACGGTGAAGGAAAACATCGTGAGGAAACCAGCATGTCCTAGAACCAAAAATTCGAAGACATGGTGGATGATTGGTGGATGTACCAATCCGCACTGGGCCCGCGTGGTGTATTACGGCCCTTTCCCTCTCCTAGAGAGGAGGCCTGAGTCCCAGTAGTGGGAACATTAAAAAGGCTGATGATGATGATGATGACTCTTTTGAAAAATTTATACAAAATCAACAAAAATCTTTTAATTTTACATAAATATTTTTCAACAGTTCGTAAACAACCTTATTTAACAAAGGTCCAAAGTCAAACATTTGTGGAAACTACAATTACAACCACTTAAATATGAATGAAAAGACTTAAATGCGGCGCCTGCGCAAGCCGCGTGTCAACATCTCGATATGGACGCGACCAGCTCATTAGTTTGAAACCACTGACCGACGGCTGGCCTAAATACTAAGACCCACCGATCAGTATGATTAATATGTTTAGAATGACGCGGGAGAAAATAGAACTGTTATTTATCTTATAATGACCTATCACGACGAGTGTGAAGGACGCAACGATTAAAAGTAATTTACAATGTGTTTATGTTACTTATCGTACTTACACAGTCCGATAATATCTTAGTGATAAATTGTAATGCATGTTTTCTTTAAACTTTTGTTTTTTTTTTCTGAGGTAGGTTGGAAATTATCCGATGATTTCTTCCGCTCTAGGCTGGAGCGGAAAGGCGTATTCGACTTACTAACTAACACCCACCTGTCTCCTTTAGTAGCTCTTGGCTTTACAGGACCATGGTATCTATTTTAGAAATCCCTCATGGCCTTAACAGACATCGGTTGAATACTCCTCTATGTTTTTTCTAAAATTTATTTCGAGTCGTTGACGATTGGGGCTTGGTCCATACCAGACGGCCTAACAGTGAGCTACCCATGGCTCGTCGTCAGCTAGCTCACGTCTACAGTACTCTACAGCCCAGAGCCTTGGATCTAGAATGCTAAAATTTTGTACAGGGGCGCCTTAAATGGTGTAATATGTTAGCGGCTAACTTGATTTTAAGATAAAGTAGTTCCATCTAGGCCAAACCCGATTAATTAGTCCAAGTGAGAGCGAAGAGATGCGAGCTCGGAATTTTACGGCACCCCGACACGGACAGGTTAGGTGTAAAGCCTTCGAGGTTATTTTTTTTTATAACCACCCAGAAATATGAGCCAGCACAGCGGGAATTCTTGCCTTTAGCTATGGTAAAATTAGGTTTGGCCGATAGCATGTACCATCAAAGACACTTCCAGCTGACCACCACTAAGTTCATTTTTGCTTGCACTCAAAACGAAAACTACAAAGGGTTTGGTTTGGCGCCGCGTTGCAAGATTCAAGCGATTTTTTTTAAGTTCGCAGGCATAAATGACTGCGATAGTACATAGAATGAAAAGGATTTTTCAAAATTCACACTCTAAGGGGGAAATGGAGGTCCAAAGTTAGAATGGAGAAAACTAATTCTATGTAAGCGAAGCCGCTGGTAAAAGCTAGTACATATAATATATTAAAATCCGATCTCGTTTTGTCAGTGAGTCTAAATTGCTGAAGTTATTAAAAGTTTTATATGAACCTTATCAACGCGTCTGATAACTTTAATACTTTTAATATTAGTTGCAGTCAATTTAACTTCCGACGGAAAACTTAGTCTCGATCTGCCGCGATATCAAAATAACTCTGATAACAAGAAAACTGGATTTAAACCAACAGATTAATAAACTTTCATGGAGAATCTTCTTAAAAATCTGAGCAGTTGAAATTCAAAGAGAAACTGGAAACTTAAAGTGACTTTTCTATAATTTCGCTGAATATTCACGATCGCTTTGATTCCCATTGCCCAAGGGGAGGTTCATTTGCTTTGTCAAACTATAATTGGTTTCTGTTCAAACAAGAGTTTATTGACCCTTGGACCCAGACAAAGTGATATTAGCAATGCACGGAATTACCATAGACTATGCGGATATGTCAGGGGCCTTTCCATGATGCGTTTAAATGTCAGTCGAGCTAGCGCTAGTGAAAAATATACATACTCCATCTCTCTAACGTCAAATGGATCGCATTAAGAGCTCCTGGTAGGGCCTCTGGCTTAATAGATATGAATTAATAATTGTCATCAGGTTTGCCCAGTTCCATAAAATAAATGTTGCATTATTAAAAAATTTTTTGCTAATTAAAAACCCACTTTAATAAAAAAAAACCATTGGGCAGTTTAAAACAAACATCTTTGAAAGAGCATAATACATTAAATAACTATTTTCAGTTTTCGTTTCTACATTATTTAAAAACGTTATCTGGTAGTATATTCTTTCAATTTAAAAAAAAAACATATTGGTACATATACATGTCCTTCTCCTATATAGGAGGCCTGAGTCCCAGCAGTGGGAATATTATAAGGCTGACGCTATGCTACATAAATAGCCGAATTCTGAGATTCGAATTTCGAGAGCTTTCCTCTCTATTTTAATTGGATAAAATTGTTTTTTTAAAGACAATAGGATGTCATTCTATTTTCAAACAAAAACGGCCACTTTAAAAAAAAAACATTTTCATTCTCAACAGCCAGTTGGCTCACAGTTAAAACAACTACGTCACATGCAGTTATATCTAACTCGTTTATCAAATTCACATACGTTCTGATTGAATGTAGTACCTAATGACCTAAGGAACCTAACGTTATCTATAATAATTATATGTCTGTCAGTCTATTGCTAATCTTACTGGTACTTACACGCGTGTCTGTGTCAATAATATTATCAGTACAAATTTTTATTTTACCTAGTTCTTTTTTTTTATTTCGTGAGTTTTTGAAGTGAACTCGTAGATGTGCTCGATGGATCGAAAGAAAGTGTCGGTGATAAGTGATCGTGTGACAGTTTTTTGTGAAAAATGAAATGGTGCTGTGGACCAGCTTTTAAGAAACATGTCAATGTTTTAGAATCGGATTTTGGTAAAGTTTTTCTCTTTACTCTGATTTTTTTTTTTTGCTGGGTAGTCTTCAAATTACATTTCGTGTTCTATTATGGAGCGAGAGGGTGTGTTAGACTTTTACTTTCCAAAAACCAACACATAGATGATGTTTCATTTGCTTTTTGCATTCTGGAATCTCAGGAACCAGTAGTTCCTGAGATTAGTACAGTCAACCAAAAAAACTTTTCAGCTTTTTAATATTACCAGCTGCCACCCGCCGCTCCACCCCACGAATTTACTTCCTACCATTTAATCAAATTTAAAATTTTCAACATTTTTTCCCTATTTTAATTTTAGGGGTGGTTAACCCTAAATTAAAGCGAACGAAACAAAAAATATTAACACCTTTTTCGAGTTTAAGCGAGACTAACGAACAACAATTGATATTTATATATAGATAAATAAGTGGGAATAAGGATAGATTAGAATTATTTATTTATAAGAGTAACAGTATAAATAAGGAAAACAATACTTTTTTCTAAGATTTATTGGCGTTTAATTCTGTCATGTAGTCCTGACCGTGGTGAGCTAGGCACATTTTACTTTGTCATGTATAAATTACTGGCGATTAATTGAAAAGTAAACCATGTCCACAAGCGTTTGGGCACTCTATAATTATGGCGGTAAGTAAGTCCCCTCTTCGAGGAGTGTTTGCAAAGACTTCAGGGCGTCCTCACCTTCCGCATGATGCAGGTTCTCAGCGAACATGGTCAGTTCGGGAGATACCTGCACCAGATTCGTGCAGAAGAAACGCCCGGATGTCACCACTGTGAGGACCGCCGGAGGACACGGTGGAGCATACGGTAGAGATGTGCCCCTATTGGGTAGAGCTGCGCTGTATTCTTGTGGGGGTGATTGCGACAACGATCTCTCGCGCCTGGCCTTCGTACGGTCCATGGTCCACAGGGAGGAGGAGGCCTCCTTCTGCGAAGCAGTAATACTAGCAGAGGAGGCGGCCGCACGCGTGAGGCATGCACCAGCCGCGGGGATGTCGATCCCGATTTCCTGCTACTGTAGGCGCGGGCTTAAGGACGGCAGGCAATGGGTGGCTTTCACTTTCTGCCCGACCGTCCATTAACCATCCGGACCCAGCCCAAGTCGTCGATGGCGCGTACTGTTCCCGCGCGCCTCAAGGAGATGTCAGCAAGCCGTAGAGGCCCAGCAGGGTCGAAGCCTACTGGGGCCATGGGTTCTCTTCTGAAAGAAAAACACGGCCCTAGAATTTAAGGCAACGACGGAACTAGGAGTGGGTTAAGTCAGTAAAAGTCCACAAGCGTTTTGAAACTTTCTTATTGGCGACGAAAACTTTAAAGAACATAAATATCCAAAAAGCTATGTAAGACATTACTAAAACTTAGACATCACTAGAAAGACTTTTTATATTAAAATACTTTTAAAGTCTAATTTAAGGATTTGTAATATCTCGTAAGTTTCAAAATGCTCTACAGATTAAAATACTTGTGCTCTTAAAAATCTAAGTTAATATTTGAACTTAAAGTTGCTCTCAAGTTCTGAGAGAAATATTCAACCTTAGCAGTGTCGTCTGGGTGACTTAACCTGTTGAATACCGTAATTAGAGACACAATAGAAAGACAATAGGTGTGCGGACGCCGGCGTCCTCTCGGGGAATAATGAATTAAGGACCGGTTTCATCATTGGCTATATAAACATAGAACTAAGTTTATAAAGTAATATTTTTAGTAATATTAGTATATTAACAATAGTACGTAACTATAAAAACTTAGGTAGTTCAAACCATGATCTTATTGTTTTTATTGAAAAAGAGTATTCCATTTATTTTTTCATTACACATCACATTTAATGTACAATTTATTTAACTAACCTAACATCTTTTTTCTGACCAACTCTACGTTTTCGCTTATTAAAAAAAAATGCAATTAATCCGTGTTTTAAATTAACACCAATCTTAGAATGTTGCTACTGCTGGAACTCAGGCCTCGTCTAGGAGAGGGAACAGTGTCTGTTTTTGTGAAAATGCGCAGTACAACTATACTGAGCTCAGTGTAATCTAGTTTAAAGATTGGTGTTGATCTGGGTTTACGTAAACTAAGGTCAGTAGTTTAATGCAAAATGAAGCACTAATCTCGATTAAATGCTCAAACTGAGTTTAGTTTTTACTAATCGCGATTAGTTTCATTGGTGAAATTGGCCCTCGATTGAACCCAACTTAGTTTGCACGTTCAAACAACCGCGCGGCAAGCTTGACTCGGAGTTGTTAGTGTGAATAATGGCGGGATTAACTCGTTAGCCAGTCCCCACAGTTTTATTTATTTTTATTGTGTTTTACAAGGTTCATAAACTATAGTGTTACGTCGTGTTTGGCTATGAAACGTTGGTAAATGGTATGAAGTTAGACGCAGAAGGATATTCGCGTGTGATATTTTGCGTTCAGTCATTGGTTGGATTTGTTTTGCGTGTGTTTATGGGATCGATGGTCAACTCCTTTAAATATACGAAGAAAACATCTTTTGTAGCATAACCTTAATGTAAAAGTGTCAGAGTAACCCGTGTAATTCAAGTTTTGAATTTTGCAGATCAGTGTCAAATTGTATGTTGATCAAAATATGATTTTCAAAACACTTACGCACGGCACTTAGGCACGCAATTTACTGTTTTTCGCACTAGTACGTAAAAGCCTGTTTATTAATACCTTCCTTAGTGAACAGTACTCGGCTTCATACATTCCATAGGCGATGGTTTCGCCTACGGTTCGGACAAATTCCGCCTCGATCGCACTGACCAGCTTTCTCCACTTGTATCACAATACACTATGATGATCGTAACACGTATCTATTTATGGGATTAAAATCATCAGTACAATCCATTCAGTTCAGTTAACTCTATTGAATGACTTATCAGCCAATTGAATAGATATTAATAATAAGGTTAGCGATTTTTGGAGCATCACGACTCTTAGGCCATCACGTCGCTGGGACCATCAAATCACTTGAGTCATTACGACTTTTGGGCCATCATGACTCTTGGGCCATCACGACTTATGGGCCATAACGTCTCTTGGGCCATCACGACTCTTGGGCCATTACGACTTTTGGGCCATCATGACTCTTGGGCCATCACGACTTTTGGGCCATAACGTCTCTTGGGCCATCACGACTCTTGGGCCATTACGACTTTTGGGCCATAACGTCTCTTGGGCCATCACGACTTTTGGGCCATCACGACTCTTGGGCCATTACGACTCTAGCTCATAAATATTGTTAAATAAAATAAATAAGTATTGATGATGTCTATAGAAACTGATTGTATAGTAACCATTTAGGTGTAAAGATCAACACAAGATAATTATGATAATATACAAGTAATTGTGACGTGCCATCTGCTTCTTTTTGTGTTCATAATAACAGCACATATAATAGGTATAGCACACGGACAATAAGTTGAACTAAAATGGCCGTCGTTGCTACGGTTGGTTGGCCCCGCACTAAGCCGCACTGCGATTGAGACCCGAAAATCTGCTACTGTGCATTAAAGGTCGATCGCCATTTCGGTTAAACTTATATGCCGTATATTGTATTCGTTTTCAAAAGAAGAAGTCCTCTCGGTATGGCGCGAACTGGTGGTGTGAATGTTCTTGAAAACCCTCTTTGCTCAGACTTAGGCTGTATTTATCACACAAGGTGAAAGTTTGTATGTTTAATTGTATAATTCTATATTATGTTTGTTACTCCATTACACTCAGTGCTCGATTATGGAGACGTGGTACGTTGCGCGGCGCGTCGGACGGTCCGTCGTACATTGCCATATGTGTGTGTTTGCGCGAGCGATGACGCGGGCCGCTGCTGCAATTTACGACGAAAAGCCCAACGCGCCGCGCAACGCGCCACGTCTCCGTAAACACGGCCTCAATCGGATTCTCAAAAAAAAAAATAACCAATAATAAAAGATTAACGGATTTGTTAGAAATTTGGCCCACAGTTAGACTAGACTACCTAGAATAGAATTTGGATACCTACTTAGTACTTATTATTCTAAAAGTATATTTCTTTGAGATAACTGTCTGCTTTAACATGAATAAAGCCACAGTTAGAAGCTTAATTCATTACAAATTGGAACAACTTCGTTTCCACATGACTACTACTTCCGTATGCTGTCACAAAGCAACTAAGTCACTGGACAGCTGACTAAACCGCACTGGTGGTTAGAGCTAGGAACAGAGTGTTTCTCCCCACTTTCACAATTTGATTGACATCAGTCCCTCATAGGGGTTCAACACTCAAAACTGCAAATCGGACTACAATCAACAATTAGTGTTAATCTATTTGTATCGTCCATTGGTGTAATTGCTGCAAGGCGTTCTGATATGATGATAAACAAATAAATAAACAAAAATATTTCTGTGTATGAGAATTGACTAAGGATAGAAAAGAGTGGAATGACAGAAGGAAGGCCTTTGCCCTGCAGTGGGACACAACGGGCTCATAATAATAATTTCAGTGTATATCCGTTGCCTTGAAACCATCCAATAGATCCCCAAACTAGTTTTACTAGAAAGGAAATAATACTTCAGGGTAACTCACGAAATTCACTTTTCTTTTTGCATTTTGCAAGTGATTTTCGACCATAAAACAAAATTATTTTCGGAATTATAATGTTTTAAATCATCAATACATCTTTCTCAATGCAAATGCAAAAAAGAACATTTGGAGCTTACTCTGGCGCATTTATCTTTTCCCAACAAATATACACACCGAAATTTTTGGTCGTTTTAATCCTGCGGAGGGTCGATTCGGTACGTGAAATACTATCTATTTGTGAAGAGAAAATTAAAAAATAAAGTAGAGGTGTCAGACTTTTACTGACTAAAACCACACTTGTTCCTTTAGTCGCCTTTTGCGTTCTAGGACTTCGAATATCCCTTTCATACTTTTCTCTAAGGCCCAGTAAGGCCGATCCCTGCTGGACTCGCAAGGTGGATTATGGATAACACAGCGGGAATTACCTGTGCTATTTTTGTCACAACAATACCATTTAATAATCCAGATGCATTATTATCTCTTATTAATCCACGTCCGTGATAAAGCTAAGCATTAAGTAGAATTAAAAAAAATGAGTACAGCTTAGTTCTTGCAAAAAAGTTGATTGATTTTCGTCGCTACGTCAAAAGTGCAAAACCTGCTCTCTATCTTGCAAGTCAAGGTTTTAATAATCATAATCTTTTATGACCTGGGCAGTAAAAATCATAGGTAACCATTAAATTTAATTTTTAATTTATTTAGATACTTACTAAAAATCAGTGGGTTCAGGGTGCTGTTGGGGATGCCTAGACAAAAATACGTAAACGCCAACTGAGCGAGTCCAATGACCTATAGGTAATTATTAGGCAACGATCAACAACTACCTATAAGGTCATTGATTCGTTTACGTAAAGAAATTAATTTCGTACATGCGTATATTAATTCGAGTTTTAAAAGAAAGTACTTTATTTTTTAATTTTATCTTTACAAATAGATAGTGTTTCATGTACCGGATCGACCCTCCACGGGATTAAAACGATTCAAATTTAACGGCGTATATCGCGTGTGGATGATTATCACGTTTTAGGGTGTTTTAACGTGCGGATTTCATCACGCATGCGAAATTGCCCTGCACACGTAAATTCCGCAGATCTTTCCATAATATTAGAGTGAGTTATAGTTAAACATATTCATTCATCTTTTTTTTATTGTTTACCAGCTGGCCCAGCAAATTTCGTACCGCCTAATAGTCAATGAATACTTTTTTCTCACCTTTCAAACCTTCCCTGGAGTATCAAGAATATTTCAAGACCAAAATTGGCCAAATCGGTCCCGCCGTTCTCGAGTTTTAGCGAGACTAACGAACAGCTATTCATTTTTATATATAAGTTAAGATTTAATTAATATAGTAATTGTTACAACCTCTTATTAACAACTAAACTAATAAATATTGATACTTAATAGGTATAGGCGTATATACAAATTAAAAATAATAATATGTACAAACGGATAAAAACATAAAATGTCAATTATTAAGTTATTTATGTCATCATTGTCGCAAATGAGCGATGTGTATCGAGTCAAAATTGAAAACTATTTATAATAATAACATTAAATGTCAAATTAATGAGCAAAAATTTGTAGGAATTTTAATTTACCTACTGTAACTCGTATTAAATCGTGTCATTTTCTGCTATATTCTAAATCTGTCAAAACCAATAAATCTAAGGAGATGGTTGGTAAAAATATTAGCACTGGCTTTGATACAGTTTGAGTGCTTACCTTAGTTAGATTATCAAGTTTAGCCAACGTAATTATGAGTAGTTGCGTCATTACCCACGCGAATATTTGATAAAATATCGCAATCAGATTATGAATCCAATACAATACTACATTTTGATACACGTGGGGAAGTTTGTCATTGCAGCCGAGGTGAAATTCACCCGAGTCGTACAGGCGACGGTGTTATGGAGCCGAGTGGTGCAGTGACAAATCTCCACGTGTATCAAACGGCGTTTTTCAATACACTTACGACGAAATACGATGAAAAATCCACCAATAATCTATCTTCTATCGGAAAATTACGACGTATTTTTGTTCGTTTTGTACTGAAGACAATTTTCCAAAGTCTAAAACTTAAAAATTTAGTTTTAATTTCGCAAGTATTTTTTACCTCAATCAGATAATCTGGCAGCTTAACATCTAAAGGATTCTCTTCAAATCTTCTTTTCCACAACTATCACAAATGAATAATTTAGTTAATATTAGGTGTACTTTTTTTCCCGCGCTTAACCTTTGCAGGTTGAAGGAGAAGCAAAGGTATCAAACCGTCAAAGGTATCAAATCATCCTAATAATTAAAATACAAAAATTCAAATATTTTTGAATTTAGAACACAGATAATTGTTAATTTGTTGGTATTAACAAATTATTGCTTACATAATCATGTCTATTTAAAACAATTTAAATTTTCATTAGAAATTAAAACCTCAAAAATATCCACCTCTTTGCTTAAAAAATAAAATAATCACCCTATCCCGTGACGAAATAGGAATGAAAAAAGCCCTTGTTTTGATAAATTAAAAAAAGCACGCGGATGATAAACATGCCATATCGAACCTAATCGTAGTGCGATAAGAAGCAGTTTTCGAGTAAGGGTATTGAAAAAAATATTTTGGTAGTTTGAGTTGCTCGAATTGAGTTGTGAAAATTTTTCCGAAACGCAAAATTTTTTTTTGTAACTACAAATTTACAGTTTTCAGATTTTTTCATATACTTGTGCTACACTATAAGCTCTCGCTTCGCATTCTAGGTCAAAGGGAAGTACCCTATGAATTTTGATTCCTTAGAAAGTGTCGAAATATATATTTTTATTGACACAAACGGCCATATCTTTTTTTGGTTAAGTCAGAAGTTTAATTTTTTCACAGCTTGAAGGGACCGCAGAACTGAGTTTATGATTTTAATTTCAACTCGATACCTCCATGTGTTTTCGATATAAAGGGTCTTGACAGACAGACAACAAAGTGATCCTATAAGGGTCTTTATTTTTATTTTGGGTGAAAATCATCCAATGACATCCCGCACCCTTGGGCGACTCTTACTGACTAAAAAACCCACCCCGTTCCTTCATTGCCTTTCATACAAGGGCCGAGCCTTCTTTTCAAGGATTCCGTTTTTTCCTATTGAGTTACAAAGAAAAACCTTATTTTGGCTAAATGCATAAAAACCACATAAAAACCATGCGAAGCCAAAAAAAAAAAAAACCTTGATACGTCAATTAATTTTTTTCTGGGTTAAGCAAAGGTCATTAAAACCTTTCAGCCAAATTCACCAGCCAGCTCTAAAAAATAAAAAATTACATTTTTGCATTCTCGACATCTCACAGATTCCATTTTCAAAATCCTAGCAACAACAAGCTATTTAATCCTCTTTGCGTGGTTGATCGGTACACAGTACATAGCATAAATCATTTCGTAAGTGGAAGCCGAGATTCGAGCGTGTGCACTGATAATAACACAGTGATTAATTAGGCCCACCTGGCCGCTAGTCGCCATTAAGCCTTATTTGAGACGAGATATACCTCTTGTATTTGCTATCTGATAGCTTGTACTATTATTGCGCGATCTGGCTTAATTGCGGTATTGTGTGCAGTTGCTATTTGATCTCAATGTTGGTCAACAATATGGATATTGCTAAATGTAAGACCGGTTTAAAAGCTAATGACCGTAGACTAAAGCTTAGATAATTTAATATGTTTCTGTCAAAATACGCCTGAAGTTCTAACCTGCCTAATTTTGTCAGTTTAATACCATACATCATTTATTTACTTGATGTTCTGCTTAGCGGCTAGAACCGGTCATACCACGCCAGGCTAGATTACCGGTTACGAACCTCTTAGAACATTAGTTTCACGGTACTACTCGCCTGATGACTCACCAGGCTGTCTCAGAGTCGCTAGATTTTCGGACCATTACAATCTACCATGTATTGACATAGTGTCATAATGTCTATCCCGTAGCTACAGTGTAGAATACTACACAGGTATCGCCGATAAGTGTCCTCGTGCACTTGATACGGCTAACCGATAAGACACCACGATGCTCTGACGTAACCAAGTGTGTACAAAGATATTACGAGACACAATAAAAAATATAACACACCAACACATTTATCTGAAAACGTTATGGTGGCGCCACTTGCTAAGGGGAAACGTCAAACATCTGTCAAAACAGTACGTCTAATTTTAGTTCCTTTTTTCTCCACATGCACAGATACAATTGTTGGACTAATACAGATTGTACGTCATTTACTGTATTTGTTTTGCTGTTGAATTTAGAACGGCTTATTTGTTTGTTACGTGAGATTTTTCCATTTAACATTGTAACCTCTGAAATAATATGTAGGTGCCTAAATTTATTGTTTTGCTCCGAGAAATAAACATTTATTCAGTTCCTTCCTGAGTCGTGCTTCGCTTATATTCTGAAATTGTGTCGATGGACTGTAAATTCGGAACAATGTTATTTACTGTTTCCTAATTACGAACTTGATATTGAGTGTTTGTCTTACTCTATTCTGAATATCTGTCTTGTCATTTCAAGAAGATTTGACATGGCCTTGTTATTTTGATATTATTTTTTTGAAAATTAATCTTGAAGATCAGGTTCTAAAAAAAACTAGAGACTAGAGAGATCTCTTGTGTTTTTAGAACCATTTTTTTTCTTATCATTAAAAATAAAACCTTACCTATTTGGTCGCCAAATTACAAAAATTAAAAAAAATAAAATGCTAATAATAAACTGTCAAAAAAATGGTGCAAACAGTGGTGTTATCATAATCAAAGGGTGTTATGTTCAATTTTGAGATGAAAAAGATAAACATAGCTATGTCTGAGTTCACAAATGAACTCGAGTTGTTGTCACCGTCTAATAAAATAATCGATATTAACTTTGTTGAGAAATATACGCTCAAGCAAAATTCGACCTAAGTTTGTCTTTAACAAAATTAGCTTGTGTTGTATTGGATTTCAATTGCCATTTGCGTTCCATGACCGCAGTGGGTAAGAGTGCTTTTCCAGCAGAGATATACTATGCTACATTACTATAGATGCGTCTGTTATCCACCAATCATATTCATTTCTTGCACATAGGTTAGCACTGGTGAAAACGGATTCAACTAAGATATTTTTTTTAGGTAAGGATGAGTGCTATGGATGGTCGCGAATGGTGTAGCTATGTGCGCCCTCGTCTCTTCCCTACTATCGTTACATCGCATAGCTCGGGCGGCGTTTCTTCATAGCTCATCTTACTCGCACCGCTACCTAGTTTAGTATCAGTGGAAACGGTCACATAGTTTCACAGCTTAGCTATAACATCCTCGCAGCATAGCTGCATAGCACATCTCTGATGGAAAAGCAGCCTTTTTCTTCTGAACAAAAACAATCATACTATCACGTCACACTAATTTTATAAAGGCTGAAGGTTTAGTGTATTATTATATGTTTGTTTCTTCGACACGCTCGAACGGCAGAACAGGTTTTGAAGAAATTTTTCACAGAATAGACCACGTCCACGTGGAGTGGCGACCGCGTACCGGAAGCCGCAGCGTTGGAATGCCTCCCACAAGGTTGACCGATGACTTTGTCAGGGCCGCAGGAGTCCGATGAATGCGAGACGCAGAGGACCGGTCGTTGTGGCGAAGCTTGGGAGAGGCCTATGTCCAACAGTGGACGTCTTTCGTCTAAAATAATGATGATGAAGAGACCACATCCTGGGACTATATTCCCTTGGTACAATTTTCTACTTTCAGGCGAGCGAAGCCGCTGGCAACAGTTAGTAGAAGATATTTTCAGATCACTGTCATAACACATGACTGCGAGATTAATAACAACATAAACAACAATCCAGTTCTATTTTTGAAACTGAACCTTTTGTTACGTCCATATTGTTTTCCATATCGAACAATCATTCTCGTGATACAGGCATTAGAAGTTGGTATCTATACATTGATAAGTGCCAACCTTGTGCTAATTTTGCTTATTATTCTATCTGTTATGTTGGTACAGTGAGCGCTTTGCATATGAGTACCTTTACCAATATAACTTTTATAAAAATAATTTGTATATTTAAAATTATTATTTGTTTAAAAAAAAATACGAGTAAATTATTAATATTTGATTTACAAGACCAATGTGCTTTAAATATGTAAATTATTTTCATCTTAATATTTATAAGTTGTAAGTGTATTGAAAAATATTATGGTGATTTGATGATTCCGCTTCATGTCCAGTTATGTTAACACTAAGGTACAAAATAGACACACATCACATCACAGTTTCCACTAGAAATAAATTTTCCAAAAAACTGTTTTAAAGCTGAACTTCACTCGAAAGAATCTCACCATAAACAAAAATTTAAAACTCAATTAATCTTTTTCTTAATCGTCATTTTTCACATTGGTAGGAGTTTATACGAAAACAAAAATATCCCGAAATCATTAAAAAATAAAGTAGAACGCATGGTTGCGCTAATAAGCTTGGTGGACTGTATGTTTGAAAAAGCGATCTAAGGTTTGTTAACAATATGCAGGTACTGTGCCTTTATTTATTGATGGGATGGATGTATTAGGGAGGAACACTGACCTTTTGACCTCGAAGGTTCCACGTGGCGCCGGCCGGCGAACTCTGACTTCGCACCTTTAACCACTGCCAGGTCCTGTATTGCACTACACTGCACTATTGTTGAGTCTTTGAATGGTTGGATCACGAAATAGTCAATTTTCTTGTAATTTCGAGCGGGCGGTGTTAGCGGAGCGGACACATTCACACTCGATGCACAAAACACGTAATGTCATTTCTTGAGGTCGTGCGGGGAAGGGAAACGGAAGGGATAGGATTGCTAGGCCAAAAAATAAATTACAAAAAACAAAATCGCGGATCATAGCAAATTGGCGCAACCAACGCATAAAAATATTTGGTAATTACAAAAATACAAATTTCGCAAATGCCGCCGGGTGAAAAGCCGAGTGTCTGACATTTAGACGAGTTTAAAGAATAATGAGAAGAATTATTATTATTGTTTTTAATTAACAATAAAACTGTCTGACAGTCTGTCTGTTTATAACAGGGTTCGTGATAAACCGTGTATCAAGATTACGTCTGACATTTTCTTCCAAGACATTGAAACGTCAAAAAGCTTTTTGTAAGAAAAACTTTGAAACCTTTCACTCAAGTGCTCTTTAAAAGAAAGTTGGATAAGCGTTGTTATTAATATTTCATTTCGATACTTTATCTTAAGTACAAAAAGAATAAATGAAGGATTCTGAGGATTTGAGAATTGAGAAAGCATTTTTACACGTATCTAATTGTTTTTTGTAAATTCAAACTAGATAAAGGCGGTGTTTTCTAGAACCCTGAGAAGAAATACCGAAACTAAAAGGTAATATTTTCTTTGAAATAACTAATGATTATGCAGGTACATTGCTGCCAGATATCCACATGGTTTACCATCGTCATAAGTATAGAACATTTTTATTATTTACAGGCGCAATATGATAATTATGTGGTTTTCACTCCATTGTTCGGTGAAACCACTCGAATAAACCACATGGAGAAATAAGTTAAAAATAAATTCTTGAATCAACATATGGATAACTGGGAATTTATAATCTTATCTATGTTTCATTGTCTTTTCAAATTAAACCCTATCAACTTACTATCTCAACTTTCATTTCTTAATTTGTTGAGAAGTTTTAATACTTAATTTAATTTTGCGTGTTATTTTAAGAGTTTACACGATGAAGGTGGAAAATATTAAAAACATGTTTGTCAGAATTTTCAAGAATTTTAATTAAACCAAATAAAAAATTCGTACAAAATAATTAATTATTTTAGTTATAACCTTTTTAGTAGCGCAAAAAACCCTTGAATAAGCGTCGTCGATACACACGCACACAAAATAAGTAATCGCGGCAATTTCTGCCTGCCCACTTAAAAAAATTTTCGCTTGAATCATGCGGCACGACGCCAAATCCTTTGAAGAAAAATAAAGTTGACACGCCTTGTTGACACTTCACGTGACCAAAGGGTTGAGTTTTACCTTGGGCAGAGGCCATAAAAATGGCCTTACAGCGTGGCAATGCCGCCAGCCTATTAGTTACATTACCAGGTGATAGCGATGCGGAGGAATTTTAGACACTATACTTTAGATTAATTTTAGTTAGTTGTTAATGTTTTTTTTTTTGTTTAGTATGTATACTCGTATTTATTTTTGTATGCCTATCTTAATTTCCACGTAGCGCTAGCAAGCCACATCATAAATGTTATCCAGTTGGTGTAATGTTTGGGTCACCAAGATACAGGCCGCGCCTAATTTGGGACACATTGCTAACTTTATACGGTCATGGTTAGTAATTAGTCAATAATGCATAAATAACTGTTTTGTTAATAAAATATTATTATTATTATTAAAAAAAAACAATTATAATGGTTGTTAAGTGTTTTTTTTTTATATGTGTAAATTCTATTATTACAAATATCATATCAAAATTCTATAGAAAACTAAACATTGATTTAAAAACTTAATTAACAGTTAGTTAAGGCTGGACTCTCATTTGGTGCCACCCTTGCAACATTGAGATGCACATATTGCACTATGGCTCTTATCTAATTTTTTATTTTTGTTGTTTCTGTTTTGAAGTTTCTGTTTGAAGTTCCTACACTTTTTTTTTGTTGTTTGTTTTTGTGTAAGTGCTTAGTTTCTATAATTTAATTATGTTTTGCTCTACATTTTGTGTGGTAGCAAATAAATTATTTATTTATCTTTCTACTGTGAAAATCACCTTTAAAAAATTGGATTTCTTTAAAGGTGATTTTCACAGTAGACAAATAAAATCACAAACGGCGACCAATGACGGAATGTATTTAATGGATCAAATACATTCCGTTAACAACTTCCAAGCTCTATTTAAATCTGTATAAGTAATCAACTGAAACGAAGGTAAAGTCGGCGATATCTTATGAGTTTTCAAAGCTGCAACTTAATTTAACTTGGCTGGTACGAAATCTAAAACAGAACTTTAGTCCGTCTGCTTGTGAAATTATCTCCATTCCTACTTGGAAATTAACTTATAGAGATCCGACCTGCTGCGTTCTGGATCTCTTAATTAAGCCCCCAGGTGGATGTTGACTTCATTAGCTGTGTTCTAACGTTGCTTGGCCCGTATGGAATGCATTATGTGGGAACCTATGACGTATTCTTAAGTATAACTTTGCTATTAGCTTAGCATCTCTCTATTTAATTGTGAGGTAACAATAATCTGTGTCGTCTGTGATACAAAGTTTACCGATTCTAGTAAAAGATGGCGTCTATTGTGATAGCGATATTTTCTTGGTCTTTTTGTGGTTAAAACAAATCAAATTAAAAACTGGGCAAGTGCGAGTCGGGCTCGTACGTACAAACTAACTTATGTAAATAGTTTTTTTTTTAGGTCAGAAAAAAAAACGTTTTTCTATTCGGAAAAATCTTCGAACTACAAGTTTTTTTTGTAACGTAACTATAAATTTTCAAGTTTCAGAATTATTCCTATATTTGTGAAATAAGACCTTGCTTCATGCATAATTTAAGGATTCTAGATCAACGAGAATTACCATAGGAATTTTGATTCCCTTGAGAGTGTCGAAATGTACCTACATTTTTTGCGACATAAACGGCCATATCTTTTTTCTTCGTTTACGTAGATGTTTGTTTTTTCACAGCTTCAAAGGATCGCAAACTTAAATGTATAATTTTAATTTCAACTCGATACCTCCACACATTCCTGAGATGAAGGCTCTTGACAGACTGACAGGTAGATGGACAACAAAGTGGTCCTTTAAGGGTTCTGATGTTTCCTTTTGAGGTACGGAATCCTAAAAATAAAAGGTATATGTGCATTTAAATGTCTAAACTC
This sequence comes from Leucania comma, assembly GCA_958295575.1. Taxonomy (NCBI): domain Eukaryota; kingdom Metazoa; phylum Arthropoda; class Insecta; order Lepidoptera; family Noctuidae; genus Leucania; species Leucania comma. The sequence goes on along the minus strand of OY282480.1, from coordinate 8,431,999 downwards.
TAGACATCCAGCCGACGGTTACTCAACGGGAAAACTGGTTCGTTTGAACCTTGACAGATGTATATTGACTTATATTAGAACTTATATACTATTTATTTATTTATTTGTTAACATCATGTAGGTACTAATGACTTATTCAGTAGTGCAACACATTATAAAAAAAAAGATACAAATGGAAAAAAAAACGTAGTGCTTCAAATGTAGGTGTGCACAGCAATTGTATAGTTAATAAAAATAAATTACATCGAAATAAATTTAAAATTCTGGACCGTTCGTTGTGATGAAACTTGAGAGGCCTATGTCCAACAATGGACGTCCTTCGGCTGAAATGATGATGATGATGAAATTTAAAATTACAATAAAAACAAAAACAAATACTTTCTGAACAAATGAGGCGCTCCTCAAAAGGATGTCAGCAAACCGTAGGGGCCTGCAGGGCCAATGCCCGCTAACTCTAAGACCGTGGGAATTTTCTAAAAAGGAAACCCGTAGTTCTAGAATGCAAAGGGCAACTGAAGGACACAGGTGTGGTTTTAATCAGTAAAAGTCTCCGCTCCGCCCAGAAGTCATTGGATGATTCCCAACGTAAAAAAACGATGCATCATGGCAATACAAAAAAAATATTTGTGTGTTCGTTAGAAGGTCAAAATATATATTTTTACGATACTTATCAAACTCTTCCCTAAAAAGTTATTGTTTTAAATAGATCATAAATACCTCGATCAAGTTGATCGACACCGAGTTTAGTGTCAATTTAAGGTCATATTATGACATTTGTGTCAGTCATACTGCTTGCCAGTCACGGAATCACGATAGTATCGAATGCATGTTGGATGCATCACGCGTGAACCTAAAATCGTGATATTGGTGTTTCTGTCCTTAAGTGTAACTATTTCATTGTTAATCTGAAGAATGGTGTTTAAAATGTTATCAGAAATGTATATCCTTTCGTGAAATCTAATCATGATGAAGACTATTTATATAAATTATTATTTTTATATGACTACAAAGAACAACTTGTTTGCAAACAAATGCAATTCAATTGGATTCTTGCAGCAGACCTCCGAAAGAAGAAACTAAAAGGGCACGTCGATAATAGTGAATGAAAAGAATGCAAATCTGAAGTTAGTGAATTAAAGTATGAAATAAGCATACACGTGCAATTCAAATATTAATAAATTCTTAACTTTTATATAACTCTACTTATTAGTGGACAGGATCGATGGTTGTTATGCAGAGGAAATAAGTATATAAAGATTTACACCGTTAAATTTTGGTCGTTTTAATCCCGCGGAGGGTCGATTCGGTGCATGAAACACTATAGATTTGTAAAGAGAAATTTCTTCAAGTCAATGACCTTGTAGGTAGCTGTTGGTCATTGCGTACTAACTGCCTACAGTTCATTGGCCTCGCTCAGCTGACGTTTACTTAAAGAAATCAATTTCGTACATGCGTATATTAATTCGAGTTTTAGAAAAAAAGTACATAAATTATTTATTTTATATTTACAAATCTATAGTGTTTCATGTACCTGATCGACCCTCCACGGAATTAAAACGATCAAAATTCAACAGTGTATAGAGTAAATATTTTGCTTTTTTTTTTTAATAAATAATAGAGCGAACTTAAAATGAATTGATGTGCAATAGACAGGAAAATTTAACATCCTAATATTTGTTTAGTATTTTATATAGTTCTTTTGATCTTAGTTACTTTGATAGATGATAAACTAAATATTCCTAAAAAAAAAGAAAGTATTCTCAGCAAAATTTTCAGGAAAGTGTATCTTATTGGTCTTAGGAGGCCATAGTTATATGTAGATAGAAAAAATTGACTATAGCTTTCTCGCATTTGTCACTTATCAAAATAATAAGACCTACTATAATGTAAGGTAAAAGAGTTTGTATACACTCTTTTATATCATTGTTTTCTAAATAATATTTTTTTTATGTACCTTTCAAATCGTCTATCCTCCACCCTTGAGAGAATGCCTAAAGCGTTAAGTTCACCTGTATACTTTTATGTGGCTTGTAGATTTACTAAAAAAAAAAAAAAATAGGCATTATGCTGCGCCATCGATCATATTATGTACAGGTTGATTCCAAACGATCTGTTTGGAACAATAACCGTTAATTCCATCAATAGGTACATTAACCGTGAACTTGTGAATAAACTAAAGCTATTCTGTTTTTTTTTTTAAATGTATCAAATAGCGTCTTCAGCTGGTTTGATATTGGGAATAATTTCACAATAGGTTAATTTTAAATAAATTTTCCAAAGAATTTATCGCCCATTTTAATTTATATTTTTATTTTTGCGGTCATCGAAGATCTGGAACAATTTTCCTGTTGCGTTCTTCCCATTTGATTATATTTAGGTGTCAAGGCTAGAATGAATAGACTCATAAACCAGTGCGCTTCTCATTTTCACCAACGATTGTATCACTGCTTACCATCAGGTGGAATCGCAATCAAGTATTAGTTTATATCATATTAAAAAAAAACAAAGCATGGAATAATAGTAGCAGAACATACTAAAGCTATTCTATGTTTTATTTTTTTAGGTCCAAGCCTTAAACGTGAAATATGTAAACCATATCTTGGACCACATTATCGCCGATTAATGTTTTCAAACAGCAAAAGATACATGTAGTTTCATCACTAATACGGTAGCCAGCCCATCGATCATGTGGCCTGGTTCCTACGAACCGGTTCGAACAATAGCAACTAGCCGACTAGTTGCACTAAATGGCATGACAAACGCACCTCCATAAGCAGTTAGTGGTGTTATGGAGTTAGAGATGCTGGATAAGATACTTTCTAATTTTTTATCTTTGATTTATATTTATTGAAGCTGTAGCCTTTTATATCTTTTGCAGTTTTTGCTGTAGCCTTTTATAGTTTTTGCAGGAATTGAGGCCGTGAGAACCAGAACTGAATTTTAAACAACCATTTGCAAAAACTTCAATATTTTTTTTTCAAATAAAATCAATATCGAAAAAGTGACTGTTGCGGTCATAAGAAGAATAGTGGCCCAACTGTTAAATTTTTATACACAGATTTTGTATAAAAAAAAACATTTTTTAAATAAAATTAGTATTGAAAAAAAAAATAAAAAAAAATAACTTTAATTTCGGAAGTCCGGGTTTGCTTCCCCTAAGTGTCGCCACAACGAACAGTCCTGTGAGTCTCACATCCACCGCATTCACGCGACTTTTACCAGGTAATCGGTCCAACTTGTGGGGCCTCCCACAAGTTGGACCGATAAACGCAGTGTTGGCAGGCCTCTTCCAACACTGCGTTTTTCGGTGCGCGGTCGCCCTTGAACTTTGCGGCTTCATCGACCGTCCGTTCTACGACAAATATACCCTTCCCACTGCCACTTTATTTTGGCGATTTGTCATTCTATGTCTTCGACCTTATATCACCTGAACAATCATCACTTGAACAAAGTTCAATTACCTACTAATTACGTTACGTAAGTTTTGTTTTCTTTTTTAAACGTTGCCTCGCTATAAGAATCGCTTCTGTACTTATTGTGGGTGGAGGACAACTATTATACACCGTTTTTTGATCATATAAATAGACTCGGTACATGAAACACTATCGATTTGCAAAGATAAAATTAAAAAATAAAGTACTTTTTTAAAACTCGAATTAATTTACGCATGTACGAAATTAATTTCTTTAAGTCAAAGACAGCTGGGCGAGTTCAATGACCTTTAGATAGTTAGTACGCAACAACCGACAACTACCTACAAGGTTATTGACAGAAACTAATTTCGTACATGCGTATATTAATTCGAGTTTTAGAAAAAAAAACTTTATTTTTTAATTTTATCTTTACAAATCGATAGTGTTTCGTGTACCGGATCGACCCTCCACGGGATTAGAACGGTGAGAATTTAACGGTGTATAGGCCAAGCAAATATTTGTATCGTGCTGGTAAAAAACCTGCAAGACGCTTGCAGCAGCTAATTGCTCCATCACTACGGCAACTAAGTAGAACCGAATAGAATAGGTAAGAATAGGATAGGATAGGATAGGATAGGACAAGATAGGATAGAATAGGATAGGATAGGACAGGATAGGATAGGATAAAATAAAACCGAATGGATGATCATTTTAGAAATTTCTAGGCATCAGACACCTAGCGCTGGTTTTCATTTGGCACCCTGCAGTGCGTTTTTATTCATCATCATCATCATCATTTCGTGCGTTTTTATTCATCATCATCATCATCATAATTTCAGCTGAAAGACGTCCACTATTGGACTTAGGCCTTCCCCAAGTGTCGCCACAATGAACCGTCCCGTATAAGTAATAAGTATTTATTAGTAAACAAAATGCTAAAAACCTTAAACCAATCATATCAAAAACGAACGCGTAAGTTTACCACAGGTCGCAATTTTGCAGTTCTACTACACACATACAGTTTAACTTTATGAACTTTTAGTTCATACACAATTTCTTGATGAACCATCCCATATTCCTGGAGCTAGCGGTCCGCACATGCATAAAAGATGTATTAGCTTCGTGGAATTAACTTGCAAAATGGCAGTACCACCTGCATACAACGTACTTGCTTTAGAACTCGTAATTTTCACCTGATAGCAAACTTGGCGGGAAAATTAGGTATATATACTCCATCTGTTATGTACGTAACTAAACGTAAACAATCTTGATATGTGTTTTTATTTTAATATAAAACACATAAAAAGATTATTTATATTTAGTTGGTAATTAACTAATTGTGAACATTTTTAGAGAAAATTTTTAGACAATTTTTACATAAAAGACATGTAAAAATTGATTTAGTTAAGTACCTAAACAAATGGAGTATACCCCGCGCATTATTGACGCGTTGTGAATATTACCAAAAGGTTACAAAACTAAGGTTTTGTTTTTTTTAAGTTGTGAAATCATTTTATGATATTTCCCGCTCTAGGGTGGAGCGAGAGGGCGTGTCAGACTTTTACTGACTAAAACCACACCTATGCTTCTTTAGTTGCCCTTTGCGTTCTAGGACCACGGATACCTACCCTTTTTATACTTTTCCGGTACAGTTGCCGACATCTTTTTGAAGCTCGTGTGGAAGACTAGTCGCCGTCGACGACTCGGATTCGGTCCTACAAGTGGACGGCGAGCTGTTGCTCATCGTCTGCAAGTTCACGCCCTTGGTGGTTGAAAATCGGGGTTTGGGTCCCGATGGCTGGGACGTGACGAAATTCGTTCCCTAACATGTTGCGGCCGCCTCCTTCGCTAACATTACATCTAACTTGCTTGGCGGTAAAATTAGGTACCTACCAATATAAGAGAATATAAGGTACCAAAAGCTTACAACACTAAGGTGTGTTCTGATTAATGTTTGTAGTTTCAAAGGTTCATACCTAAGAATTAATGAGTTTCAGTACAACTTTAATGTGGAAAGGTAGGATTCAGCATGAATTACTTTGTGTGTCTTGGGTGTGTTGGTTTAGATTCTGACTCAGTGACAGCAATTGGGTGATTATTTAGAAAGATATTAGAGTACAGCAGTAATGATTTATTGTCACACTGCCACGCATCATGTTGCGTGTTAACGCACCTACGCGCGTACTTCCGGGAGTGCAGATCTGCATCATCGTGCGGGTTTTTTACGCACTCACGCGCGTAGTTGCGTTTTATGAATTCAGGGCGGCTCTGACTCATTGCATTCAAAGCCGCACGAAATCACGCACCGCACTGTGAGACTCGGTGTGCTATTCCTTGCGTCTCGCCCCGCAACCAAGCGCATGTGCGCATGTATCTCCGCTTGTAGGCATTAAATGCGTGTGGATGCATTTTCTGTGTGTTGGACTGTACGTGTTTTCTATACCAACGGAAATACTTACAAGCAGCATTAAAACACGCATTCACGCGCTACGCTGCGTAGTGCGTGGCAGTGTGTTAATCGCCATAGTGTGCCAATCTTACTCGTCAGATATCTAAAAGATAGGATTTTTGATTAATGTAACTACAAGCGCGCCCCATCGTCGACCACATCATTGCTTACCATCAGGAGTGGTCGAACGCATTACGCAACCATGTCAATAATAAAAACAAACTTTCGCCGTTAGAATAAATATCTAATGCAAGTTTATGATTTTACATCATCAAATGACAAATCCTGCCAAAATAGTGTCAGGCTCTTACTGACTAAAAACCTACCCTGCTCCTTTCGTTGCCTTTGTTCCAGGGCCCAGGCTTCATTTTCACATAACCCTTGGACCCAGTAGGCTTCGGCCCTGCTGGGCCCCTACAGTTTGCTGACAACTCCTTGAGGTGCGCGGGAACAGTGCGCACCGGAAACGACTTGGGCTCGGACCGGTCTGTTACTGGACGGACGGACAGCGAGGTACCCATTGCCCGCCGTCCGCAAGCATTTAGCTTTTAGTTCAGTATGTACATGTAACGCCCGGGTATCGTCTCCACCTGAATCTTGTACAGGTACTTCGTGAACTTGCCGTGTTCGGATAGTACCTGCGCCAAGCGAAAGGTGACGACGCCGTGAGGCATTTCCAGCCATGCCTCAAAGAAGGGCCTTACCGCCTCGATCGTGGCGTGCCCAGCAGCGATTATAGGGCTGAAGTTACATGTACATACTGAACTAAAAGCTAAATGCTTGCGGACGGCGAGCAATGGGTAACTCACTGTCCGTCTGTCCGGTAACAGTCTGGACCGAACCCTAGTTGAAGCCTACTCTGGGGCCTTGGGGAAGCATGAAAATGTATACCAGAGCCCTGGAACCAATACAGTGAAGCAACAGGGTAGGTTTTTAGTCAGTAAGAGTCTGACACTATTTCCCGCTCCGCCCACGGGCGGGAGATGTCATTGGATGATTTTACCTACCATAAAAAAATGGTAGTTACTAAAATTGAAAAAGTAATCCAAATATTAATAGATCGAGTGATTAATCTGTCTACGAATTCAAAGCAATTTTTTTTTTTGGTGTCAATATTTTGAACAGACCATACATTAGCCTAGCCTCTCTTCTAAATATTTAGCAACTTGTAGGAATGTGACTCTGAGATTCTAGCGGCCATTTGATTAGCGTGAAAGTTGTTTGGAGTGACTTGACTCGGGCAAAATGAAATAATCGCCATTGGACCTCCTACTCGTAAATTACTAAGCAGTCTCTTTTGCGCAATTAATGGCTATAATATATATTATTTAGTTGTAACGAGTCTATCGTCCATGGTCAAAATATATTTATTAAAATTAATAGCAGGTGCCACCGGCTTCGCCCGCGTGGTTTTAGATAATCCCAAGGCAACATAGCCCCAGCATAAAAAGTATCTGATGTACATATACCAAGTCAAATTACACCGAAATCCGTTCAGCCGTTCGAGAGTTAAAAAATAACACACACACACACAAATTTTCGCCTTTATAATACTAGCTTCTGTCAGCGACTGTTTCCGTACAAAATTCCTCGAAAAGAACATACGCCCGGAAAAAAAAGTATCCTATGTGCTACCCTAGGACGTGGTCTACCCCTGTACAAATTGACTCGAAATTCGTTCAGCCAATCGAGCGTGAAGAAGTAACAAAGATACACACACACTTACAAACTTTCTTTATAATATTAGTGTAATAATCTTGATGATTATAATCTTGATTACCATCTACAAAATAATACATTAGAATCTCCGTGTGCTTAAAACGTATCGTGTTCAATTTAGTTTGAACTAGTGATACACCCTGGTGTCTGACGGGTGCCAATTACATAGATAGATAGATATACTCTTTATTTTACACCATAAAAAAATATAAACTTTCGCATCACTACATAGTATAAAACAAAGTCGCTCCCCGCTGTCTGTCCCTATGTATGCTTAGTAGTAAAGTACGCATCGAATTTTGATGCGGTTTTTTTAATAGATAGAATTATTCAAGGCGAAGGTTTACATGTAAAATACATAATATATTTAATATCACCATTGCACGTGTGTGAAGCTGGGGCGGGTCGCTAGTTTAAAATATTAGTGTGATAATCTTGATTGCCTCTACAAAATAATACGTTAGAATCTTTGTATACATAAAACGTGTCTTGTTCATAATTATTTTTAATTATATTAATTAATATTTTAAATTATAAATTAAATTATTATAAAATAATTAATTAAGTTTAATTAAACTACATAGTGATACGCCCCGGTTCTGGTACGAGTGCAAATTATATATAGATAGATATACTCTTAAAACCACTACACCGCACCACTACCACTACACTATCGATCAATCACATAAACCACCACACTACTACCACTACTATCATTTACATAAACCTTCTTTGTTTATTGCTGTTTATATTAGTGGAAACCGCATCAAAATCTCTAGCATGGTTTCTGAATCGAATAAACAGACAGACGAAGGACGCAACTTTGCTTTTTAGTATGAAAAATGTTATCTTAAACTTTACCTTACTCTTTTAAACATTCTCCGCTAGGGCTTCGGAGAATTCCTGAAAAGAAAACCCGAGAATGCAAAGGGCAACTGAAGAACACATCTTTAATTTTAGTCCCACTCCTTTCTAGAGCGAGAGAAGTCATAGGATGAATTCCCATCTCAAAAATACTTGGTATCATATACTACTAATGTATCGTAACAGTTGTGATATTTTACACCCGTTACGGATATTCAGAAGTCAGAAAATCTGACATCTGACATCAATCTTGCCAAGGGCTATCGTGTCAGTCAGTAACTGGGTTGAAGAGGACAGACAGGCAGTTGCTAAAACGGGACAAGATATAAAAAAAAAACTATTAACATTCTAACTACCAACTAATACACTATTACACTATATGTGCTAATGCTTCAAATGCTCAAACATACAGAAATAAATTTACAAGTACAGTTAATGTTTTATTCATAACCGCCTATTTGACGGCTCTATAAACTTTATTCGGAGGCTTCCCATGACATTTAAAATTCGAAACTGGACCAAATACCCGCGTAAATATGTAAGTAATTTGACCCGAAGCTAAAGAGCGACCACCACAATTTGTCAACAAGCAACACTGGAACATTGGCAGTATATCACGAGAGCTATCAACAGGCTGTCAGCTATATCCCTTCCAGTGAGTTAATGTATGCTCAAACCACACTCGTCCTACATTCACCCCCCTTCTTCTTTCAACTGTCTCGGCTTGACGGCCATTACCTAACCGACCGCTTGCGCGCTCTACAAACTCCACACCACGCCACCAAAATAAGTCCACACTAAAAAAAACAATCGATCTGTCTTATCACGTCGGAATACGGTTGAGAATTTAATCAAAATAATTTTCAGCGGGTGCAAAATTAGTTTGGCTTCATCTACTCTACTCGCTGTTTACACTCGCCGTCGACGTTCGTCATTTAATTAATTCGATATTTGAACGCGGCAAAGTGCTGTCATTTCTTTCGGCCAGTGTTTTTTTTTATGTTGTTTTTTTTTTGGCATAGGTATACAACCTTTACGTAAATAAGTAAAATAAAAAAAATACGTCTCGAGTATTTACAAAAAAAGTCTTGTGCTTAGTGAATTTATTAGAAAATAGTGCAGAATTTAGTGTGTGTGATGTTAAGAATGCTGTGATCTAATAATTATGTGAATGATAATGTTGGCTGGTCAGGAAGCCAGCATCGAACTGGTGCAAAGGTGGCTTCAGAGACGGGGCAGTGATGACACTGACACAGGTTAATAAAAAAAAAATATTTTTGTTTATTTTTCGTAAACTTAATAAGATTTTTTTATATTAACACCTATTTCAAGAACGAAAGAGACCTACGTAGGTAATTTAGCGTCAATAAATATACCAATATCTAATCTTGAACCAGTATTTAATGGTTATAAATTCACCAACAACACAAATATACTTAGTACCAGATAAAGACTAGTTTTTTAAGGAAAACGCTAAAAATAAAACTAATGTTTACCTAGATATGCAGTTAAGTCTGTAAGTTATGCACGATAGAAGTCTCTGACAGCCCAATTTTAGTTTGTTTTTTTTTTATTTTTTTGTTACTGTCATCATCTAGTACAATACCTTTTTTTTTAATAATTGCTTTTTAAAATAATTCTGTTCGTAATGCCTGACCGCGATCTCACCTGATGGTAAGCAGTGATGCAATCGTTGATGGTGAAGTGTACTAGTTCATTAGCCTATTTAGGCTAGCTCTGAAGAGCTCTAGCTTAAATTATAAACTAGATGAAAGTTTCTCTTAGATGATCATCAAAATGAAACAAATAGTGAAAGGGAAGTAAGCGCCTGCTACAAAGGCTGCGAGGTTGTTCAAAAGAGTTACCATGGTCCTGGACCACAAAGGGCAACTGAAGGAATTTTCAAGTCAATCTCAAGTGACTCCACTCGCTTCACCCCGAGCTAGAGGAGTCACTTGATGGTTTATCACGTAAATAGGGAGATGTTTGAAGATTCTCTATTCTTACCATTTAAAGTTCAGAGTGAAGAAGCTGACCCCATAGCTTCCAGTCTTAACAAATGTAACGGAATATCAGCATTTTGTGGTGTGACCTCTACTATCCAATAATCGAATGACACGACGTATAGAGTCGCATTGACAAGACTGTTATCGGATTTTCTTGCTTTTAAATATCCGTAATGATTCTCAAAACCTTGAAAGAATGAAATTCTCTTGGAAGTTTAGTTTTTTTTTTTTACGGTATGTAAAATTATCCAATGACAAATCCCGCCCTTGGGCGGAGCGGGAAATAGTGTCAGACTCTTACTGACTAAAAACCTACCCTGTTCCTTCCCTGCCTTGGTTCCAGGGCCCTGGTATGCATTTTCATACCTTGCCAGAGCCCCAGACTAGGCCTCGACCCTACTGGGCCCCTACGGTTTGCTGACAACTCCTTGAGGCGCACGGGAACAGTGCGCGCCGTAAACACCAACAACGAAAAAGAAAACTTCAGGAATATATTTTGCTGCAAATGATTACAAAACAAACCTTTACTGATTCATATAAAAATATTTTTTACAAGACATAAAGAATAACTTTTAATTCAGGCAATAAATGAAAAGCTACCTACATAATATAAATAAAAATAGAAACAAAAAGATACAATGTTAAAAAAATTCTGCAAGGGAACATACACATACACAACCAAAATATACCAATTTTATTAAGATAGTGTTATTTCCAGTGCGCCTTAAAGAATTCTGTGAACATCTGCGAACCATCTTTTTACTGTTTCATATGAAAAATATTTTAATATAAAATAAAGAATAACTTTTATTTGAAAAGTAAATTTTATAAAGTAGAATAAATAATTCTGCCATTTTATTATCAGCAGGAAATCATTGAATTCTGATTAATAGCTCATTCGAAGTAGAAGCATAGGTATAGAGAAAATGCCTGGCATTAATTGTTTATTTGAAAACAGCAATACATATACAATATACATTACAAAGGTTTCAAAGTCAAAATTTTTCAAACAAAAAAAATATAAAAGGAATAAAGGTAATGAATTCCTGTTTTTTATGAAAACATTTTTCTTTGAATGCACGCCAACGAGTGCATGCCAAAACGAAAAAAAAATAAGTGTCGTTAAAATTGTACGAAGTCTGTCATATTACACAGGCGAGCTTAACTCAAAGCATTGATATATATGTACTACGATAGGTCGATGACTCAAAGTAGAATGTACTCCAAGCAAACCTTTGAGTACTTGCCTTTGAGCGATAGAGAGATATCACAATAAAGGGTAGGAGCTAGTGTACAATTTACAATTAAAATTACGAATAAAATAATTACAAACAAGGGGTGATTTTATGTAATTGTTTTATTCGTAATTTTAAAATTGTACGCCACATTAGGGGAGCAATGGGTAGCTCGCTGTTCGACCGTCCGGTAACCGTCCAGACCGAGCCCAAGTCGTCGACGACGCGTACTGTTTCACGCGCGCTTCAAGGAGTTGTCAGCAAACCGTAGGGGCCCAGCAGGGGCGAAGCCTTATGGGGCCAAGGGTTTGCTTCTAAAAGGAAAACTCGGCCCTGATATGAAAGGCTACGATGGAACAGGAGAGAGTTTTTAGTCAGCAAAAGTCTGACACTATCTCCCGCCCCGCCCAAGGGCGGGAGATGTCACTGAATGATTTTTCCATATAAAAAAAAGGCTTGATATATTTAATGTAAATAAATACAAACATACTAAGTAATGTATATAATAATCTCACGAACGAATTTCGATCACAGTGGCCAATTTCAACTGGGCTTAGTCAAGTACGCATGAAATATGACAGTGACAAGTGTATGCGCAAACGCAATGCACTCTCTGTTCCTTTACTCTCAAAGTCCGGCCGGAGAGAGATCAGGCGCAGAACGAACGGCTTTACATGCTTTCCGAGCCATGGGGATGACATTATCAGTTCCAAACTCCGGGTTGCTACAAATTAATTCTTAATAAAAAGGCCCAATAGTAATTTTTATTCAACCCCACGTTTAGCAACTCATGCTACAAAGAAAAGACATAACCACAGCGTTATAATGCAACGTATACCTTAGCTGTAATTTTTTTATTCAAAGTATCAAAGCATTTATTTCAAATAAACCATTTTTACAGGCACTTTTGAAAGGCAAAGTCTGTCAGAAAAAATGATGCTAATTGCACATTCCAAAGCGTAGATCTCTGGAGAAGAATGTGCAAGAAACTCCATGAACACTCTTTTCAATCATGTCATGTAATGAATTTATTTTATTTAATGATGAATGGCTTTGTCGCCTAGCGACCAAATCACCCAGTACAAAAAACACAAAAAGACTAACTCAAACAATTGCCAATACCATAAGTTTTACAGCGTCCAAAAACATTGATCCTCGTATTTTCATTTCGAACACACTCCATCTAGATATGGAAAACATCATCAATCACACCACTATCATCACAATTCGGAGACTTAGCTGTAATAGTAGTAGAGTTTCTTAGCCAGGTGATCTATGACAGTATCTTCGCTGATGTTTACCGTAAAATCTAATGGCTTTGACCGTGACCGCTATCAGATTCCGCGATCGAATGGTCCAGCCATGGCGTGATAAAATGGCATTAAAATCATTATTAATGATTCGCGAAATAAAAAACTATCCGGTGTTTAAAACCTCTCTTTGAAGACAATGGACCTTATTTCTGAGTTGTTTTTAAGTTATTATTACTCGAAAATCCACTCTTCTCCAGCCGCTTATAAGCACGCAAGTCTGTTTTTCGCTATAGTGCGGAAAAATGTGCGTGCTTGCACAATTTCATTGCATTTATCGTATCAACTGGGAGTCGCGCATCAACCACCACGATTCGCGTTTATTTATGTCTTCGTAAGTGTATTGAAATACTATTGATACACGTGGAAATTGGTCACTGCAGCCTTTGGCTCCGTAACACCCTCGCCAAGGCTCGGGTGAATGTCACCTCGGTCACAATGACAGACTTTCTCCACTTGTATCAAAATTGCATTCAAGGTTGGTTACTGCGCATTCAAGGGCGACCGTCATCATGGTTCAACTGGTGTGACGAGGATTATATTCGATTTTCGGGTCTCAGTCGCAGTGGGGGACTGCGTGTAACCATGGCAAATGGTTCAACTTATTTGCCGCGTACAATACTATTATGTAAAATGCTAATGATGTTGTTATTTCTGTTGTCGCAGGCAGTTCGAGCGGGTCGCCGGGGGCTCGCGCCGGCCGACGCTCGTCGCTTGCGCTCACGCCGGAGGACGAGCCCCTAGTCGATGTCGCCGTAAGTTGCTCTTCACATAATAATACAGTCCATACATCATACACACATTAATAATTATATGCACTAATACCAACACACTTCCCCAACAAGTGACGTCACAAACCCATCTCTTAGGCCAATTAAAATTTGCGAATGTTTTTGTAATCAAGGTTCATCTATGAATACGGAAAATTTTAGAGGTACCTACACCTTGATTGAAAAATCATTTTTTACGTAATTTTAATCAATTTTTATTGTTTGTATTCTAGCAACCAATATTTTTAGTAATTAACTTAGCATTATGATTTATGAAACTTCATAATGCAGAAAAGATATTCAATGCAAAACATGAGCGTTTAATTAAGCATACTATAGGTCAGGGGTTGCCAACTTGATTCTACACACGATCTATTATTGCTTAATAACTAGACTATGTGAGATCTACCAATTACAAAATCAATTTATTATGTACCACATTTTAGCACAAATCTTCGAAGAGGTTCAATAAGATAAACTTCTATAATAAGATTTGTTCAAAAATCTATCGGATTCTGATAAAATATCGGGTGAACGAATAAAAAAGAACGAGCGAAACGAGGTTAAAAATTTTAATAACCTTTCTCAAATAATTTCGATTTTCTTTTTATAAACAAAAAGGTTACAAAATGATAAGGTGCCTCGCGGTATAGTCATCTTGACCTAATTGTACGTTACTGCTTGCCAAGATCAGCTGGATTAACAGCCAAGATCGACTGGTCGATCGCGATCAACCGGTTGGCCACCCCTGCTCCTGCTGCCTGTCAGTGGTCCTAATCAGTGACAGGGCCTTTTTATGGTGGGTGAAAATCATCTAATGCATCCCCCGCCTTTGGGTGAGCGGGAAATAGTGTCAGACTCTTACTGACTAAGAAACCCATCCCGTTCCTTGTTTACCTATATAACCGGGGCCAAGCCTTCTTCAGAAGCCGACCCTTGGCCCCAGTAGGCTTCAACCCTTCTGCAAGGTCCCTACGGTTTGCTGACAGCTCCTTGAGGCGCACGCAAATAGGTCGCTCCATCGACGACTTGGGCTCAGTCCGGTCGGTTACCGGACAGTCGGACAGCGAGCTACCCTTTGCCGTCCGCAAGCCCCCGCCTACGGTGAATCGGGATCGGAATCCCGGCGGCGGCTGGGGAGTGAGCCCCGTTGCCTTTTCCCTGATGCGGTCGGCCTCCTTCTGTGACAGGGCTGCTCTTTCCACCCAAGAGCGGGAGAATTAATTGGTTAATGGTGATAAAATACAAGAGCAAACAGTCGGCACATTGTGTTAGGTTAAAGATTTAGTACTTCATGATTTTGATGGACCATAAATTGAAATAATCAAATTCCGCCTAGCCCATTCCATCATCGGACCACCACGCGTATGGCGATGCGACACCAGTACATGATGGACTTTCTACCTAGGTAAACGAACAAAACGTTTTGGGAACACATTCATTATGCGTACAAATAAGAAGTGGAATTCTCTGCTAACGTCTGTGCTTCCTGATAGTTACAACCTAGGAGTCTTTAAGTCAAGAGTGAATAGGTAACTTATAAGTAAGTGCGCTCCATCGTGAGATAGCGGTCAAGCTTAAACCTATCAACAATTTAAAAAAAAAAGAAATTAAATTCTAAATTTGAATGAGCAAGTATCAAAATGGAATGCCATCAGAGTGCCTAGTGTGAGTTTGTTTTACGTAAACGCGATCGACACGTTTATGACGTTCGGCGCACCGATTGTCCTACATGAAGATCTTAGCCAATCAGAGAGTCAAACGCGGTAAACGTTTCGATCGCGTTAACGTAAAAACAACTCGCACTCAGCACACAGATAATGTATTTCAAACTTCCTTATGTTGATCCATATTTTTTCCTGATGTTTTCGAGGTCAACTAAATAACCACGGTACACCAGTGTATCGCGGTACATCCATTGCGAAATACTGCCTTAGGCAACTCAAAAAACATATCTTCCTTTTTAAGGCATATATTCCAAAGAACATCTGGCCGGATTAACTACACACATACTCGTACTGCCGCCTGCGCCCCATAGAGCCTCGCCGCCATTTAAAACCATTTCCTTTACGAAATATTGATTGATTTCCATAAGCATTTACATTCTGATCAACACTTATCCAGCAATTTTTGTGTAAACATATTTAAAGATCAAAGCCATTTGAAAGGAGTAGGGAAAAGAAACGAAAAATATGATATCGTTAATTTTTCTTTTTTTGGCAAAAGTATTAGTCATACGAAAAAATCATTTATGTTACATATATTTTTTTTTTTCAAATCTTTGTTTTATTACACTGCTCGGGAGCTAGGGCCTTAACAGCACAAAACTTAAGTAGGTATTCATATTATCAATGGGTTAACTCACATCATTATTTAAGATGACGATGTCAAAAGCAGTAAGAAAGTTTTTTAATGGACGCATCATCATTGTATCACTTGTAGATATTCCTATCTGCGTTGCTAATTATATTATTATTATTATATTTAGCCTGTACTGTCCCACTGGTGGGCAAAGGCCTCCCTCCATTCTTTCCAATTATCACAGTTACTCGCTTTCTCGTTCCAATTCTCAAGGAAGACATCCAGTTCGTCCCGCCATCTCCTTCGTGTTCTGCCGCGGCCTCGAGTCGCTGTATCTGGGCACTAATCCTGTGTTTTACGGGCCCACAGCTTGATAGACATGCGGCAGACATGTCCTGCCCAGTTCCATTGAAGTTGTGCAGCCTTTTGAGCCACATCAACGATTTCTGTTTTGGAGCGCAGTGTAATGTTTCGAACGTGGTCTGTTAATTTAACACATAGTATGCTGCGCCCGATAGCACGCTGGTAAACCTTAAGTTTGGACTTTTGGATGTTAGTCAAAGACCAAGTCTGTGCACCATAGGTCAGAATGGAGAGAATAATAAAATGAAAACTGTCAAGCATTGCCCCACACTAGGAATTAAGCTAGAACTACAATAGACCGACGCACACCGTGTAACACGCCTGTGTAACACAGTGTGCGTGTGCGATCGGCGTGTGTGGCGCACGTGTGCAGTGTAGTTCTACATATACTCTGTGGTGAATTACGGCCTATTCTCTCTCCTAGAGAGTAGGCATGAGTCCAAGCAGCTGGAACATTATAAAGCTGATTATGCTTATGCCTAATTAAAATATTACCCTATCTTTTAAATGTTCACTCACAAATACGGAAGTCACATGTCAATATTCAAAACTGACCAGTTTAACAGCTATGCCGTCAAACAGACAGACACACTTTCGCTTTCATATCTGTCTTTTTACACGTACATCCGTTTTGAAGATTCATTAATCTGGATACTATTTGGACGGCTAATTACCGAGATACTTTATATATGGTTATGGATGTAGGTTGTATAAATATGGAGATTCGAGTAATAGGTCTTTACCTATAGCCGTTTATTAAAATGGGTTGCTTTGAAGTGTTATATATCTTTATATCTATGGATTGACTTGGAATTATAAATTCAAATAAACTTTAAATTAAAAGTATAGTCGCCAGTACGTCAATTTACCCCAATCTGTCAAATTTTACCAATCGAACATTAACCTTCCCCTATTGTGATAAGGTTGAAAATCTATTAAAGAAATTTGACAGATTGAGGTAGGTTGATGCGCTGGCGTCTGTACCTTATTCTTTTTTCTAAATTAGATATTTATTGGTTTCTTTGTGTTTGGTATTTTATGTACTATAGCAGTACTAATAGCCTTGAATGCTAATAAAAAATATTTTTTTTATATTAGGAGTTCCAATGTAGAAACTGTGCTTTTCAAAGGGCAAGCTATATCAATGACGTAATTCTACGACTTTCTCTTGGTTTAATAGCTTTCGTTTTGGATTTTTTTCTTGTAGCCGCCCTGAGAAGAAAAGTACCTAATTCATGAGATAAAATTTCCCACGTGAAAGTGATTGAAACAACGTAGACATCCCATTAATTAGCAGTTTTATGTATACATAATTAATATTGCATACCGCTTGAAACACATTGTTTTCACGGTAGAAATTACTGTTATATTTTTTCACAATAACAGTTTTACATCACTACTAAAACTAGTAAAAAAATAAGTAATAAACGAATTGAAAAGATACGCGTTAGAGTTGCGATAGCGATTGACAATATTTAATGCGTACACATCATAAATACCGAAACCATAATCAAAAACAACGCTTGATAAAAAAAAAACTATAGCAATCAACTAATAGTCTTCTTTCTTTCTTTTCTTTCTAGTCTCTAACTTCGTTTGGTTACGGTTGATAGACATTATTCTTTTTGCTGTTGATTTCTCACACAGTACTCTAAGAAATGGCCATAGGTTTCAGTTTTGGCGAAAAGAAAAAAATACCTATATGCCCGCAATGCACAAACTACTTGAAGCCAAAACAAAAAAAAAACAAAAATGTTACTGCAATTACTGTCCATTCCAGGTTGCCTGGAAGAGATCGCTGAATGCGATAAGGCCGCCCATTGTATGTATGTGTTTTAGTTTTTAGTTTCCTATTGTATCTGTAATGATGTACAATAAAGTATATAATAAATAAATAAATAATGTTTTGGTTTGACCACGTCACATTCCCGTGGTACCTGTCCATTCCATCCATTTGGAATTTTGTGGATAGTTTATACTTTCGCTAATTAAATGTCATTTTGTCCAGACCCTCAGATTATATCGTCGCACCATTTATTGATTTATACAATTATTGATTTAGGTAAGTAAGTACTGCTAAATTAAGGCTCACAAAATAATGACAATTATATATCTGATAATACGTAATAATCCACTCGACCAAATTTCGGCCACGGTGGCCAACTTAATGGAGATTAGCCAAATACGCTAAAGTTATCATCCGAGGTCGGAGTAGATAGATTGATTTTATATACTTGCGTCAAGATATTACAATATGGACATGCCATTTTATCTATAATGTGCGGGAAGTACCGGAAAAAGTTCCGGGATTGGAATTATGGTCTAAAATAAAATAAAGCGTCATACTAACAAGCGTCATTTCTAATTCAACAGTAAGGGACAAAATACGGTGTAACTATTCCAAGGTATTTTTGTATAAAATAAAATACTGATTTCTTTCACCATTAGCTAACACTGGCAGCGTAGATTGATATTATTAATACGTTTTTCACCTTAAACACAAATTCGTGCTAATTTCAAAATTCCGAAACAAAAATCACAATAAATATGAAGTTCCGGTATTTTGGAGGCATATCCATATTATCCTCTACGTTTGACGTCAACGACCTTAAATCAATCTACCTACTCCGACCTCTGGTTATCATATATGTTTATTATTGGAATGCATACAAACAAATGATCGTGTTCATCATACTAACATATTATATTTGTATGATAAGCACGATCATTTATTCTGTATACAGGAAAATTTTTTAACCACTGCGTAAATTTTTTTTGGTGGCTCAGTGTAAGCAATAGAACACATTTCCATTTTTAGTTTATGACTTTTTTTTTTCTCATTTTTCCACTTTGTCCCAATTTGAAATAAGTAAGACATGGATATAATTTAATAGTAATACTATGAATGAGCATGAATGAAAATGCGAAGGCCGCCGGCCGCTTGACCACGCCCAGCGCACGAGAGGGGGGTGCGGGGGCATGCGGCGCCGGCGTTTGATAAACAAAACGCATGCACATGCAGTACGTCACTTACGGAAGTGGAGGTCGGACGTTCGCGCCCTTCGCCGTCCCTGCGCGTGTGCCGCGTACTAGACTAGCGTAGTGACAATGTCTCATTTTACTCACCGCGAGTATTATGAAATGGTGCGAGTGTATTTGTTAAACAATGAAAATTTTCGAGCAGCACAAAGAAGATACGAAAGGGAGAGCGTACCTCGTATGCGAGCCCAAGGGATCCTCAATCCTACGGTCCCTAATGAGAGGACAATTTTAGCAGCTAACCAAAGGCTGCTTGATCACGGCCAGTTCAGAACACCGAGCCACGCACAAGGGTCTGGCAGACCTCGACTGGCAGTCGAAGCCGATTTTTTTGAACGCAATCCAAGAGCCAGCACCTACGACGCAGAACGACGTTTTGGTGTTAGCCAAAGCGCAGTATGGAAGCTGCTAAATACAGCCGGACTCCATCCATACCACTTTCAGCCGGTACAACAACTCCATGACCCAGACCCAGCACCACGTCGAGCCTTTTAAATCACACCACAATTTTTTAAATACGCCAAAATGCAATTGTTTCAATCTAAATTGTACCATGTCTAAATACCTATCATACCTAAATGTTTTATTTTGAATGGATTAAAACGTATTACCTACTTTCTTACTTATTATTATGATTTATTTTCTGCATTTTGATGGTCCTAAGCCCATGAAAGTATGAAGGATAAATTGGAATTACGTTTACAAATAACTTTACACAGTCTAAACTTAAAAAATTGTATCGCTAAACTGGGGTCAATAATCGCACCGCGTTAGTAGGTACCGTCGCATAGAGCGAGCGCGCGTGAGTACTTCTGATACCAGCTGGCGCGTCAGGCGAGCGGTCGACGCGCGGCGTGAATCGGGCGACCAGTCGACGGACTGGCAAGCGACGTCCATAAAATAAATTTCTGAGTAAACAAGTCTCGTAAGCGTTAACTTAATTTTTTACTATTGAAACATATCAAAATAAAAAATACGTGTTTATTAAAATATATTCAAGTTTATTATGTCAAAATTTGCGCACTGGTTAAAAACTTTTCCTGTATATTTATTTCTGAATTAATACTCAGTCAAGCACTAGTTTACATATATTAAAAAAAAAACTGAATATTAAAGAGGACGCAAATCATAAACTCGTTAGAGTTTTACCGTGCATCATAATCATCGACACAAAATTATGACTAACCGTAAAACAGCAAAAACAACAAAATATCTATGTATATAAATTCTAGATCAATAACATATCTCAACAACATAACAATAACATGATTCAGTGAGTTATTCAAGTAAGTACTCTTAAGGTTCAAGTAATTTTATGTCGTTAACACCTAACCTTACCGTCATTTGCTATTCAAGACATGTTGTAGCAAATTAATTCTTGTTGGGCAACTTTGACCTTACGCGGTGCTAAGTATGACGTTGTATGGTCGTTCATGAATATTTTTGTGGAGTTTTCCTTTTAGGTGAAGGGGAAATTATTTTTCAATATCCTTACTCGAAAATCCGCGCTTATCTTTATCGTTTTTAGGCAAGCAATTGACTGGTTTTTCGTACTAGTGTGGAAAATGTGTGTGCTCACCCCTGCCACAATTTTAACACATTTGTGTACGCAGTCGGTCTTCAATCCCTGACTTGACGGCGTTGTGTGATAGTTGTGAAATATTATTGTATTAATATTTATTTACTTAAATCTTTAGTTATGAAATATAAAATATAAACACGCCACAAAAAAGAAAATAAAATTTAAAAATAAAAACAAAAATATTTTTCATGAAATCTGCGCGGCATATTTATGAGAATATTTTAATATAAAACATTATGTTTATGACGATTTATTTATTTTTTCAAGTAAGTGTACTAAAAACATCGCCTGGAATACGTGGGCATCTACCCACTTGTATCAAAACGTAATAATTTAAGAGTAGATAATGTATTCAATATTTTTAAGTTGATGTAGTATCTTTAAAGCAGAAAAAAAACTGATAAGTTCGAGTCGGACTCACGCACTGAGGGTTCCGTTCAAACGAATCCCACAAAATTGTTTTTTTGTGGCATAACTACAAATTTACAGATTTTCAGATTTTTTCTTTTCCAACAATTCGAAGACATACCGCATCCATCAATTCGTACCGGGCCCTCGTGGTAGATAACGCCCATGCCCTCTCCTAGAAAGGAGGCCTGAGTTCCAGCTGTGGGAACATTATAAGGCTGATGCTATACTATGCTATAATAATAATACTGCCTAAACATTAATAACATTGTTTAGGCAGGGGCCATAGTTTACACATAGTTCATAGTAACCAGTCTACCAAAGACTCCAAAAACCATAGCCCTATTGTCTTTATTTTCCATATGTCACAATATTACCAACCGGGGTTTGTCCTTGGATGTACTAGCATTGCGTGTACAGGGACAATCGTCGGTTGGCATCACGTTCCATTAAAAGTATCTAAAGGGCCTCTGTGAGTTGGTTTCGGCTCCTCGTACGCCTTCAAAAGGAACAGGACTTTAGGGTCCTGTGAAATATTGATGAATAATAATAATATAATATATTCCGCAACTATCACATAACGCGGTCTAGTCCCAAGCTAAGCAGAACTTGTGTTATGAGTACTAGACAACAGATAAACACATTTTTATATATTTCTAAATACGTACATATTATAGATAAATTACACCCAGACACAGAACAAATGATCGTGCTCATCACACAAACATTTGTCCTGGGTGGAAATCGAACTCACGACCTCCACCATAGCAGTCAGACCCACTGACCTCTAGACCAATAGGTCAGTCAAAAAGTTCCTAGCTTGACAATTAAAAAAAAAACAACATAAGAAATAATACTCAACAATCATGACTTGACTTGAAGAACATTAGTAACTTAATAAGAGGCATTTTCATAGCCAATGTATTCATTGGTAAAGATTCAAAATGTAACTTAAAGTATCTAAATTTAATTCTTATTATCTCAATTTTATGGTATAAATTTCAAAGCGTTGATAAATAAATGATAAATGATATTTATTTTGTAAATAGGTTTTTAAAAAAACACTTTTACACGTCAATCTATTTTTTCGTCAGTTTAAACTAGATGAGGCCGATGTTTCCTAGCTGACTACCCTGAAAAGAAACACCGAAACAAACTCAGGGGTCAAAGTCTCTTTTAAAGTCCATACAGTAAACATGTAATGGTCAAATAATATGAGAAATATGCAGATTAGTGTCTGTGATGGTCTTTTGAAGAAAGAACCACACAGATACGAGTGGACCTGTCCAGTCAGTGCAAGCATTTGTCAGTATTCGTGTAGCTCAAACTTAGGACTACTAAGGAGCTCAACGACTTGACGAACAATACCAAAGAAAGGACATTTGGGTAGGCCGTATCAAATTCTCAAAACTGCCAGACATCATGTTAAAAATTACAGAAAAGGAAAGTAATCCACAAAGTCCCCATATTCACAATAATAAAATAGAATTTACAAAAATGTAACGCTTTACTAATCAGTTTATTGCAAGCCGTAAAATGTAAATAAACAAAAAATATCAATGTCTAAGTTCAAAGTCAAATTTTAAAATAAAATTTAAAAAACGGGATGAAAAAAAAATCCATGTCAAAAAATAAAATAAAATAGTCATCAATGACAAATTCGAGATAGAAAGAAAAACAAAAATAAAGAGGAGACGTTATCAAAACGTCATCGATTTCAACCAAAAGTTATTAAAATCCAGAAACGGATTTTTTTATGATGGGTAAAAATCATCCAATGACAACTCCCGCCCTTGGGCAGACCGGAAAATAGTGTCAGACTCTTACTGACTAAAAAACCCACCCAATTCCTTCGTTGCCTTTCATACCGGAACCGACCCTTGGCACCAGTAGGCTTCGACCCTGCCTGCCTGCTAGCACACTGGGCCTCTACAGATCCAGAAACTGGTGCGAAATATTATTACACATTTTGCCCGAAAAATTTACAAAAATACGTACTACACATTGCTTGAATGCAATACAATCAAACCACTCATTATAAAACAAACCCAATTTCTTTTTCTCATTAAGAACCTCATCATGCGCAATAACATATTCAAAAGACTAAATTACTGATTCAATTCTGGCGCCGAACCAATCAGAAGGGTCAAGGTTTGCACCCGCGTGAGGCAAAACGCCTCACTTAAGAATAAAAGATGGCGTGCGCAAGATTCAGTCCATTTGTTGTGATTAATGATGATGTGATCGGTTTTATGAGCTGTTGATTGGTGCAAAAAGGCTTCTTAATTTAAAAGAATGAAGGAGCTATGTGGGTCAGTTTGGACTTAAATTTAAAATAGTTGAGGTGAGCAAGGTTCTCAATTTTATGGTATAAATTCCAAAGCGATTCCTTAAAAACTTAAAAATTTTAACCAAAAAATTGTATTGGAAGAATTAAATCAATTCGATGGATGCGAAATGATGATGATGAATTTTTATACAATCATAATAAATGTTATTTAGAAACATGAAAATAAAGTCAAACAATAAATTTTATTGGATGAAGAATGACATGAATCCCCAGCCCCATTTTTTGTCGAGGCAATTACTGTCCATTCCAGGTTGCCTGGAAGAGATCGCTGAATGCGATAAGTATTTGACCACTGTATGTATGTGTTTTAGTTTTTAGTTTCCTTTTATATGTGTAATGGTGTACAATAAAGTATATAATAAATAATAAATAAATATCCGTATTTTAAAACAGGTTGCTTTGAAGTAAAATGATTTTACAGAAAATACAAAACACAAAGAAACCAATAAATACCTAATTCCGAAAAAAGAATAACGTACCTTTAATATGAAGTTTATTTAAACGTATAAAAAGTCAATGTATAAAAGATCAAAGCAACTCGTTTTATAAAACGGCAATGTCATAGGTAAAGTACCAAAACGCTTGTTTGAGATGGTAGCCGGAGTGTGAGACCAATGTGACGTCGTAGACACCTTTTGGTTGATGAATAAACCATACAAAAAAACAAAACTGTGGCACTGAGTTTGTAATGGACAGAAGGCTAATTTACATTGACACAGTAGCTGGCGTCAGCATAACTGGATTCCAGCACTGGATCAGCACTGTATCAATGTAAATAATTGGACTGGATTGAAATATGTTAACATTTCAATGGCAAAGGCGTTAGACAGACTAAGGACAGATTCTTCTATAAAAGAATAGGAGAAAAACAAAATCAATAAAGTCATGAACAATGATATTATTCTAGTCTTGAATATGTACCCAATGTACTGGGAAATATCACAGCTGTAATTACTGCAGATAGCATCAGACAACACATAACAACTATATCTACATAACCCCAAGATCTTAACGAGGATAAACACGACACACATCTTGAACAAACTACGTATTACGATCATTAGTTCATTACGTTCATTCGCATCCAATCAGGCATCTATGCCAGCCCTTATAATAACATCCGTATTACAGAATGATGTTATATAATCAGCTAAGCATTTCCTTCCTCAATAGCAAACTTGGGGATAAGGGGATAACGAATTTGAACAGAACACCATATTATAACATGACCGAGGTACCGTAGGGGCCCAGTAGGGCTGGAGCCATCGATTGACTCACGAAACGGAAACTCGGGGTTTCAAAACTCCGCAAGGCAAAGAAGGAACATCGGTGTGGTTTTCATCAGTAAAAGTCTGACATGTCCTCCCCATCTGCCCGAGAAGATTCGGAGGAATCAATAGATGATAAATTTATCCCATTTAAAAAAGAAATCCATTGTTAGAAAAATATGAAGCACGGAAAGATGACACGGACTACTACCACAGTATATACTGTGCTACTATGCCCACTAGAACGTATCAATAGCGTATCATACCTGGTCTGTACAAAACGGTTAACACGCCTTTACTACCAGCATACTCACCGTTTCATCACCTGAACGCACTAGTTTAGTACGTACCTGTATTTTGCCGGTGCCGATATTCTCTCCTGTGATGCCGATCATGCAAAATAAGCTCGCTTGTTTTAATCATATGTCATCAAACACAAAACCGTCATACGTTGGTTGTCAATTAGCAAATTCAATACGATGACAGAATTTGCAGAAATTTAGTCAGGTATGCACTCGCAATTTGTAAACTGATCGTGTTTGATTTGCAATTATTATGGAGTTTTATTTGCAAACAATGCGGAATACATATGAATTGATTTAAAATTAAACTATTTACTATTTGCTATTTGCCGATAATTCAATTAGCTGCTAATGTAGTTGTAATAATATTACTTGTATAATCTGCTCCCAATTATTTCGTCGATACCTTTATTTTATTATGTACAGCTTAAAGTTAATGTTGTACTATCCTGTTCTGTATTATAATAACAATGCTATAATTATATAATCTCTACTTTCAAATGACTTATAAAATGTAATCAGTGCGACTCAAATCGATAAGTGTTATCTTATTGAATACAATAATTCTTAATGTTTTAGTTTGATATAAAACGCCGAGGGTACAAGTCACGGGGATTTGTATATCGAATTTAATACACGTGCGAAGTAATTTGTGTTACAACTGTGAATATATTTGATGGTTTAAGTGATATATTTTGTCGAGTTACCCAAGTGAAAACGTGGTAATGGTATTAATAAGTGAACAAGTATGTTGAATTGTCGAAGATAATCAAGGTGCGAACGAAATCGTTGCCAACGCTGCGCATGCATGCTTGCAGAGCATTTTAATGTCGATGACCAGATATAAAGCATTGAGTAACCATTTTTTTCTTTAAATCAAGCAACATGTAACAATTTCGAAATCAACTATTAATAAAATATCAACATTATCAGCCAACGGGAACTACTCATTATCTACATAATCGCTAATGTTTCGATTGGCATTGATTTCAATAATAATTGGAGGAGATTTACTCACGTAGACATAGTAGGTACAGGCAGTATGTGAACGATTATTGTGTAACGGAAATCATCTTGGTTTATCGTAGTGTAGAAATGTGTAAGCTCGTGGCTAAATAATAACAGCTATAGGTCGAACTTTGAGATTGATGTGCTTGCCGAGGCTCCATAAGCCGTTGGGCCCAGTTGTCTTTTGTAGACTTCTGATAAAATCATTACGGATAGCAGTGACTCGCCATAAGCCAGAAAATTTGACACCAGCATTGCCAAGGTTATATAGAACAGATAGATGTGAGTTACTAAACTGTAAGAACACACATTGTTGGAAAAAGGTTCGACAGATCAAGTAAAACGAGTAAACAGTAACAATGGATTTAAAGAACAACATCCATGTACTTGACAGCCAACCAGTGGTGGACAAAAAGAATTTGGGTTGTTGGGCGCGGTTCAAAAGCTTGTTCGACGATAGAGGTTTCGACCTAGAATATGAGTACGAACCTAGAAATACGAACCCGATCAATTTACTTGGTGAAAACCAGGACGCAGAAGAGTATAGAAGAATTTCTGAAATGAAAACATCCCTTTCTAGAGTCAGTAATAAAAAGGTACAGGTTAATAGTACTCCAAAAGTCACTACCGTAGATAGTGATGCGAATCGTGGGGTCAACTTCTATGAACAGTTCACTACATTAAATGATGAAGAGACGAAAGAGGAACCTGATCTATTTAGAAAGTCTGTCCGACATCGAGTGTCTATGAGACCAAGTGCGATTCTCACTAACATTATGGAGGAACCTGATGATGAAATAGAAGTGGTAAGTGAAAATTATATTTATAACTCGTAGATAGTAATAGATCCAGACTTGTGAGTTGTAGGTCGAAAGTCTTAACCCAGCCAGGCGCAATACTTTGTGTAATTTTTTTCATCACCACTACTCTCAACACGATAAAGAAAAACATTGAGAAGAAACCGGCATGTCTAAGAACCAAAATTTTGAAGACATCACATGTGACATCCGCACTGGGCCTCCAGCCATTCCCTCTCCTAAAGAGGAGACCTGAGTCCCAGCAGTGCGAACATTATAACGCTGATTATAATAATTGTTTACTTTCAATATACGTGTTTATGAATAATAAATTATTCGTTGAAATCACACATGCATCGCGGAAATCCGATCTTGGAATTCTAATCTTATCAAAGAATAACAAATGGTATCAAATAAAATACATATTAAAAAAACGCGACTCGATTTCTTACCTGCTTTTCGATTTATTTTGATATTATATCAATTTTGTTTAATTAGAAAAAGGTAGCCGTATTTTTGTTTTTTTATCGCAAACTATTAGCTGCATTAGATTTAGAAGTTGGTCACTGACTTTAATAAGTGAAATTTAAAACTAGTTTTTTGTAATGTCTTAATGAGAGACCAAAAGAAACTGGTTTTCGATATATTATCTGTGCTCTGGTGACAGATTAACCTGTCATGGCAAGCGTGGATAGATTGGAATTAATCTGATCGGTCGGTAAACGCCTCTGGCAACACTGAGGGTCGTCGAAACATGACTTTCACTATAATTGGATTGCGATCTGATATCGCAGGATGTGGAGCAATTACGTGGTTCATTGTATATTGATTGCGATTTAGATGTTTAGGAAGACTTTGATTTAAAGTTTTTTTTTTTCTTCCGTACTTTTAAAGTGACCGTGGAGGTTTTAGTAGATAGACTACACTACCTGATAATCAAAATAGGAATACCTACACATTTTTTTTATTTGGGAAATTACCAATTATTTCTCAAGCTCGGGATAGAGTGAGTCCCTCTCGTCAGACTGACTAAAACCCACCTGTTTTCATTCAGTTGCTCTTTGCGAGGGCCAATATGACTCTTTCAAATAATCCCGCAGTCATAGCAGGGCCTAAAGTCTGCTATTACAATAATGTCAGAATAGTCCTTCATTGATTTCATAATTGTTGATTTTGACAAGTTTGGTAATCTACTAATATAATGACGTCAATGTGACTTTCCAATGATCAACCATCGGCACTCCATGGAGAGAAATGGCATAGAATAATAATCTCGTACTTACCTACATAATGATAAATGAATGTCTGCCTTATATCGTAACTGTTTATAGTAAAACTTGTGATTATTGCAGCAGTGATAAAAAGTTACACTTGTATACATAATAAACATACGTCCTGATCGCGAGAAAACTGGCATGTTCTAGAATCAAACATTCGAAGACTAACAGCCCATTAACGACTTTGGTCTTAGTGGTCGACGCCGTTCAATGCGTCGCCGCTCACGCCGCTCATAGCGGCGCGCACTCGCTTACCGATACCTCCCCGCTCGCCGCTAAGACCGAAGTATACACAGGTATTACAGACTCATTTTATAATTTGGTTTCTTCACTGTGTTCAGCTGATTGAGTGAGAAGAGTAACACACACACATAAATCAACGTCCCCAGACAAATTAGTCAGTTATCGTAATTTTTTTTTTTTTTTTACCGACATATCTGTCCTGTAATTAAGTCGATAATCAGAAAACAAAATTTTGCGATTATAAACTTTTTGCCCGGGGACGTCATGATACATAATCTACCCGCGATACAGGATTACAGGAGTAATTCCTAGTGAGGGAGATGTAACAATTTATTCTATTTAAAAAAATACATTGCCTTTTTTAAATAACGTAATAAATTGTTCCATACAAACTTGCACCTTTATTTATTTCTTTATTGTACACCTTACCTTATTAAAGGACAAACATTTATAAAAAATTAGTGTACAACAGGCGGTCTTATTGCACAGGGCAATTTCTACCAGACAACCTTTGGATGGACTGGAAGAAAGAAAAAGAGTTGGGGTTGTCAGTGTACAACAATAAAAATAATATAATTTAGCATAATTTATTAGCATTAATGTAATTAGGTACTCTACATTTATATTGCTACTCGACAAACACTAGCTCTTTTAATAGTTCACCTTCGAGATGACCATGAGTGTTTGATTATATTAAGTCAATCAACGGAAGATTTTCACATGATTGAGTCATTAGTCATCTGATAATTTGTATAGTAACATAATACAGAAAAAACACGAGAGAAAAATTGCTCTACTTAATATTTAAGATACAGAAAAAAAAAATTGGCTCATGTCCAAGTATTATGTCGTTAAATAAATTCTTGTTTAATGCATTCTCATATCATCATCATCCTCTAAATAAATAAGTCGTCCTGCCCTAAATAAATAAATCGTCTGATACTGCCATAAAATGATCTTCAACATTTTCACTAACATTTTCTTATGATATTATGTTCTCAATCTTTTACTTAAACAATATTGTCGAATTTTAAATATTTCTACAAATGTTACGAGTACAATGATTATTCTCTGTTTTTATAGACTTCTAGTTTAAAAAAAAAACCGACTTCAAAAAAACACAAACATGTGCAAAATAACTTTAATTTCGGAAGTCGGTGTTAATAAAATAGTTTAGTCTCTTCGTTATTTAACACTGACTTCCGAAATTTCGAAATTGCATATTTTTGTTGTTTTTTTTTAAGTAAGACACCGCTCACGCCGCTCACAGCGGTGCACGCTCGACCAATCGCTTACCGATACCTTCCCGCTCGCCGCTAAGACCGAAGTCGTGAATGGGCTGTAACATTCATCAATCTGCATTTAGCCCGCGTGGTAGGTTAAGGCCAGTCCCTTTTCCTACAGAGGATGTTTGATACCCAGTGTCATTATCTATAAAACTAATTCTTCTGTGCTATTATTATGCACCGCATACATCATAGTGACAAACCATAAATCTAAAAATAATAATAATATGTATACCCTTTACAAAATGGATTTCATTTTAAGTTTTACCCTTATGGAAATCAGGACCGGTCCTTTTAGCAATGTGGACTCAGGCATTAGGCCCAAAATATCCTTATATCATAGAATGTTCATTTACATATGCTAAAATATGTCTTTACTCTTTCCGATTTCGACGCTTTTTCACTGAATATCAACCATTTAAGTATGCGTAGACCACAGAGCATCGCTAGACGCAGCAGTGTCAAAATTTCTGATGCGCACAAAGCGTGTCACTGTCCGACTTTATTCACTGTTTACTCACAAGTATTTTCTAATTTACAGTGTTTCTTTTTGTACAACATTTCAGATAAAAAATAATTCATTTTCAAAAAATAAATAAATAACGTAGCAATTTGCATTTTATATTGATACGAGCATGATACGAGGAAAAGTGTAACAATTTTGATTATGCTTGTGGTAGCTAAGGAAACTAGTACTCGCACCACGCCACGAATATGATTAAAAATTGTATCTCTCATCACTGTCCGCTACGACTAGTCCGTGCTCTGCAACATAGCCAGCCCTATAATGTAAGGGGCTTATCCAGCTATTACGTCTTACAAATTTCATGATTTTCGCCCCTCTCGTCCTTGTCAATGCTGATAATTCACCTCACCCTTTCCTCCATGTCATACATCGTCCATTCATTCTTCTCTCTTCAATGTACGACGTAATAAAAACCGTAGATGGCCCTTACTATATTTACTTAATTAAATACCTATATCGGAAAATAAGCTCAACAATGCTTGCTACATCTATGATTGACAGTAATTTACCTGTCCGTCCGGCTTCGAAAGTGAATATTCGATTACAGTCGTTACAATAGGCTCGAACAATACTGGCCTTGGTAGCCACACAATGGTGGATAATGGTCGACAAAGGCAGCTGTGGGGATGCCCATTCACATCACGTCGCTGATGTGACGGGTAGTCGATTGTGTAGTCAATTGTGTGGAGAGAAGCATGGGTTTTTGATAGAGTTCTACCTACACGTATTCGTAAATTAATTAGAAGAACTATGCTACTATAACTAATTGGGCGGATTTTCTTCCACTCTCTGACTGTCGGTTATCTACCGGTTGCATTTCGGGGAGTGTGCGTCGGAATTGCTTGCCTAATTCCGCCTAGCCCGTTCCATCATCGGACCACCAGGCGTACGGCGTTGCGCCACCGGTACATGGTGGACATTGCACCTATACGCACAAAACATTTTGGGAACACATTCATATTGCCTACAGCTAAGGAGTGGAATTCCCTGCTGGTATCTATGTTTCCTAATGGTTACAACTCGGAAATCTTTAAGTCTAGAATGAATAAGTAGGTTACTTCTAAGTAAGCGCGCTCCATCGTCAACCGCATTGTTACTTTCCATCAGGTGAGATAGCGGTCAAGCGCAAATCTATCAACTAAAAAAGAAGAGCTCTAGGATGGAATAGACGGTCTTGCCAGACTTTTAGAGACTAAAACCACACCTGTTTCCTTCAGCTACCCTATGTGGGTATTGGCAACTACGGTTTTACTGAAATCTCGTTGAGGCGCGCGTATCTTGCGTACAGTGCTATTCTCTAAGAAAACAGCCATGAGCGCAGTGCTGGGCTAGCGACGAAATCCAAATATGTATTTGTATGCGATTTGAATGTATCCTATTTAAATTTTGTCGTTGGGCCACGCTAGGCGATTACCGGACGGTTGGATGGCGACTGTAACCCAACCCTCGTCTTTTGCAAGCCCGCACCTGCCAAGGAATCTATCCTAGGGTTGCGAAAATGTTCAGAAAAGTTACCATGGCCTCGAAACGCAAAAGGTAAATGAAGTAAGGCAGGCAACCACGTGGTTAATGTCAGTAAAAGTCTGACACATCCTCGCGCTCCACACAGAGTGCGAGAGGTTTTACCCACCATAAAAATGTATTCTTTTAAGTTCGTTTTATTAGATTGCGGATCTTAAAGTCAAAAGTAAATTCGTCATTTGTTTCGGCTAATCTCCGAAACGGTTGGATCAATGTGAAGCACTTTCTACAGGTCAGACAGCTAATATTATAAGAAGTTACAGAATTAGGATTCCGCGAAAAAACATTTCATGAAATTGTTACTACATGGTATTGTATTGTTTTATAAGTCTGACGTAGACGAAATCGCGGCGAAATCGCTACTTAGTCAATATTAAAAAAGGATATTGTAGTACGCGGCAAATAAGCTGAAACAAAATGGCCTTCGTAGCTATGGTTACGCGCAAACCCCCATCGAATGAGACCCGAAAATCTAAAGCTGCGCATTGAAGGTGGATCGCCATTTTGGCTCAATTTTCATGCCGCGTATTGTATCAATGCCCATGACAAATGAACCATGTCCCAAAATAGCCAACCGTAGTTGTTATTGTACAAACAACTTCATCACCCATCATGACAATAAACCAATTTGAATTTCAAAAACAAATTATGCCAATTGCTACAAGGTCTCCCATTAAAGAAATTGATGTTCATCACCATATGTCAACCCGTAAAATTGCAATTCTATTTGTCACATTCTGATAGACATTTATAAAAGAGGGTCATTATGGCAATTGTGAGCACTATTATCATAAAAAAATGTTAATGCCAAATGTTAAAACCACAAAATACTATTATTGTCTAAAGCTGAATCAGAGGGTATAAAAACACAAATAGTCTATATTATGTACATTTTAAATCCAACACATATACTCACTACGCACATACTAACCTATTCAGATAGATCAAATTTCATTCAGAGAGAACAAATGTTTATTAAAAGCTTGTAATAAGAATAAAAAGACAAAAATACACCGTATATGTTACAATCAAAACTCATAACCAGTCAAAACCACTTTTGACTGCAAAAATTAGGCAAAAGTACTTTTGACTAATTTAGCTGCCCTTTGTTAAAAACGTTTTTGACTAATTTTCGCAGTCAAAAGTGGTTTTAACTAAGGATGTTGGTCAAAAGTACTTTTAACTGCTCTTCTTATTAAAAAAGGTACTTACTTGAAAAGTAATAATTAAATATTTATTTATCTATTGCACTCGTACTTCTTGAGATAATAAAAGTATGATATATTTTTATTTATCTAGTATTTTTATATACACAGTACGATAGACTGCCATTATTAATAATAAAATACCATGTTTTTACAATAAAATATTTAAAACTTATAACTAACAAAACAAACAACGTGCGTCGCGTAGACCCTAGAGATCTTCCACTGACTGTGCCCGCGTCAACTGGTTTTTTCCAGTTTCGCCGCGTACGCAACATACGGCCAGTGGTCTCGCACACATTTCTCGCGTGCTTGAGTGCAACCGATTCGCGCGGTGTATGAAGCTTTGTCTCTGTACCATTTCTCTACTCATGTGCTTTTACTAACCCCCAGTGGTCATTCACTTGCCCTTTGGTTTCGCGACCATAGTAACTCTTCAAGTCGTCGACAGCGCGTAGTGTTTCACGCGCGCCTCGAGGAGATGTCAGCAAACCGCAGGGGCCCAGCAGGGTCGAAGCCTACTTATGTTAAAATGAACCCCGAGAGTCTGGAACGAAAGCAAAACAGGAACAGGGCGGGTTTATAGTCAGTAAATGTCTGACACTATCTCGCGCTCCGCCCAAGGGCGGGAGATGTCATTGGATGATCTTCCCACCTAAAAAAAATATATGAACATCGACCAGCTGCATTACTGTCCAAAAGAGTCTTATCTTTCTTTACGAGTGAGGGAGGAAGGACGCTAGTACTTCTAGGGATAAAACCAGAAATTGTAGTTATCACCTTACTACAACCACCATGGTGATCACCATCAGCAGATGGAAAGAGTCCTGTGACTTCTTAAAAGACCAGCGTAAAATTGCTCTAGTGCGCAGTAACGTCTCTTAAAGTACTTTGGGAAGACTGTATATGTGACCACCCTGAGCTTAGCTGATTTTGACTTTCTTAAAGGCGTAGTCACCTTACTCCTCGTCCTTGCTTCACTGAGGAGCCGTGACCACCACATGATTTCAGAACTTTCTTCTTGATTATGTTCCTCCAGTTGCTTCGAACTACTTTTAACAACATACACCGGCTTCTGAATATTTTAACTTCTTACACCTTAAATTTCAAGTTGCATTGGAAGACCTCCAACAAGGTGGACCAATTACCTGGTGAGGGACGCGGAAATCGGATGGATGCGAGACTCACGGGATCATTAATTGTTGGGACAATTGACCTCCCCAAGTATAATAGTGAAAGTCTTTTGGCTAAAATGATGATGATGATGATGACAGCTTAACTTACAATTCAGTGACGTATATGAATTCGACTGTAAGTGATTGACAGATCACTAAGATATGATAGTGAACAAATAGACATTAACTGTGTCGATAAGATTAGCTTATCTCCTGCACTTATTGTTTTATATCTTAACTATTTTATTTACGGTAAGTATACCTGTTTTTGATAATAATGTGAGGTAGTAAACGAGGTGAAACTGGTGTTTATGAAATTAATCATTATTTATTATGAGCTTGTTATGTGCTGATGTAGGGGAAAGGCCTACCATTTGAAGGTCTTTTAGGGTTTTTTAGGAGAGAGGAGCGTCAATGCGTCATGTCTTTTTGTGCTTGCCGCGTCTCTGGTTCATGTTGTTTGAGAGCCTTCGCCCAATTTTGTTGCTTGTCGCGGAAGTTTAGATTAGTTTAGACCAAGTTCATTGGCCAAAGAATGTAGTTTTATGTTTGATTTTTTTTTTATATTTTTAAGGATTAAGTAACACCGAACCTACACTTATATATCATAATAAATGATAACGTAAAAAATAATAAAACAGGGACCGTAAAAAAGCAAGTCCTATTTTTTTTTTATGGTAGGTAAAATCATCAAATGAAAAATCCCGCCCTTGGGTGGGGCGGGAGATAGTGTCAAACTCTTACTGACTGAAAACCTACCCTGTTCCATTCATTGCCTTCGATCCAGGGCCCTGGGGTTCATTTTCACCTAACCCTTGGAAGTCCTAATTTGTGATTAATATTTTCGATAAATCAAAAATTTAATTTTATTGGAGGTATCGTATACAATTATTGTCTGTTATTGTTTATATTACTTCCTCCTCTATTATGATGATAATCACAGAAGAATGGATTTGGAGTATAGACTCCAGTAGTATATCGCAAACTATAACTGACCAGCCCCCCTAGCCAAGTTACGATCGTTTCGTTACGCGCGAACGCTTGGAGTTGGCCGCACCCCCAATTCTTTAGTTCTGACGTCATCTCAACGCTCAGTCACGTGGTCAAATCAAAGGAATTGGGGGCGTGGCCAACTCCAACCGGTTACTGTTAACGAAACGATCTTAACTTTGCTAGAGGGCTAGATCGTTTAAACTTTAATGTTTGATGATATGTCAATCCATGGTTGACATTCAAACCCCTTAATGTTGGTTTTTGATGGCAATTAAAGATCTTAAGAAAGTAGGAACTTATTTAATGCTCTTGAAGAACATAAACGTAAAGTTTAAATTCTCTGAAAAAAGGGATATTTTCAACATGAATCAACAATCTTATTCTTTATTAAAAATATTTATTACACATCAAATATTAAGGGACTTTTACATTTATTTTTTTAATACTATAAACTAACGCTTGGCTGCGATCCTACCTGATTGTACGCAGTGATGCAATCACTAAGGGACTAGAGGAATTTTAAAACCACCAAACGGGAGGCCAAACAAAAATAGATTATGTGTGGGGCGATATGAAAGAAAAAGAAGTCAGTGATGGCGTAATGGTTGACAGAACAGAAATAAAAAAACGTGTTGCGCCGATCCCAAGTATCATAGGACTCAAGGAGTTGTCAGCAAACTGTAGGGGCCCAGTAGGGCCGAAGCCTACTGGGGCCAAAGGTTAGGTGAAAATGAACCCCGGGGCACTGGATCGAAGGCAATGAATGGAACAGGGTAGGTTTTTAGTCAGTAAGAATCTGATACTATCTTCCGTCCCACCCAAGGGCGGGATTTGTCATTTGATAATTTTACCTACCATAAAAAAGTATCATAGGACAAAGATGATGATGATCCTCACCATCATCATTTTCCTTGTCCCATGATCAACTCAGTTCAACAGATTAAACACTATTTCAAATAGGTACCTACTCAATCTAAATTATAATATTCTATTAATAATTTAATCAAGAACACAGTAATCTGCATTAATGTTTGCGAAATTCATCATAATTATCATTTTCGATTTATCAATGAAGCCCATTCATCCGGAATTGTAGGTACACCTCATTAATAAATTCTCTGTCTGCCAGTTGATTCTCAACCTAAATATTTATGAAATAAGGTGAATATTCGTAAAGCTTATGGATTTCGAGAGCTATTTTCCGTGCATAATGAACATAGACGGGACGTAATCCTGTATGTAAAAGTATCACGGGATAGATAGGGGCAAAAGGTCAAGTTCTACGAGAGAAAACACACTCACACAAAGACTCAAAACCATAGAGAAGTATCTTCGCGTACAGACGCATTCATTGATACATATTATTAGGGAAGCTACGTTACGCGCTAACATCGCAATCAGAAAACCTGGACTCGAAACTCACACATCTATGATCAATGTCATCAATCGCAAACCTATAGTATCTGATAGACAAGGACAGAGATAAGAGCCGGCGCTGTCGTGCCAGTGAAATAGCGTTAGCCACCAAATGTGTGTGATCTTCACGACCGATGTGAAATCAAAAGCCATATAGGCACAATTCTAGCGGTCCACGCGCTAGAGGCGAGTCACCTATCTTCCGCTTCCGTTTGGATCCGGCTACCCCCTTTTTTATGGTAGGCAAAATCATCTTATGACAAATCCCGCCCTTGGGTGGAGCGGGAGATAGTGTCAGACTCTTACTGACAAAAAACCTATCCCGTTCCTTCGTTGCCTATCATACCGGGGCCGAGTCTTCTTTCAGAAAGTGGCCCTTGGCCCCAGTAGGCTTCGACCCTGCCTGCTTGCAGTTAGGCCTCTACGTTTTCTTCTTGAGGCGCGCGGGAACAGTACGCGCCTTCGACGACTTTGGCTCGGTCCGGTCGCTTACCGGCTGGTCGGCCAGTGAGCTACCGTCCACAAGCCCACGCCTACGGTGGCCGGAAATCAGGATCGGTATCCCGGCAGTGGCTGAGTCGTGAGCACCGTTGCGTTTGCCTGAGGTCGGCCTCTTCCTTTGCTAGCATTACTGCTTTAGAAAACTGGCAACTTATAATAACACGCGTACACTCCGGACCGACGAGAAGATCACTGAACTTGAGGAAGAATTGAGCAGGGTACGATGGAGTGTGGTGGGATTATCTGAAGTCCGAAGACAGGGGGAGGACACGATAATTCTCAAATCTGGTAACCTGCTCTATATTATTTGACGCTAAAAAATATGCCAGCAGAATTTTGTTCTCGAGTCTGCTATCACTCTTGAATAACTTTGTTTTCGAATTCGATTCCAACATAACGACTTCCATTACATTCCTAATGTGAATCACATAAACCGTTCAATGATCTCAAACAATTGCCTATCGCGATTGCACTTACACTCGCCGTATGTGAAGCGTATCTACGTTTTCGCTCCTTGTACGAAACAGGCCTTCTGTAACTATTTATTCTGTGGAACAAGTATTGCCGCTGACGGGCCCTAATAGGCTGGACGATGGAGTGCCATAGTCTAGTCCTTACGACGGGCTGACGTTGATCCCTCGCTGGAAGGTTATTGATCCAGTTTAATAGCCGTACGGGATTTACCGGGTTTTTGCTTAGAATTAGGTGTCTTTTATTTGTTTTCACGGCTTACTGTCTCTTGTAGTTATTAGATCTGCCCTACGACAGTTTTAGTTTGCTGTTTTGACTTAACAAGCCTATTAGTACAGCCTATCTGAATTTATTTTTTAATAGTCCTATTCACAGTCACAGTCAGTTTTTTAACCGACTTCGAATTTTTTTTACAAAAACAAACATTGTATTTTTTTTATGTTACCTACCATAAAAAAATACAATCAAAAAACCTACCTCGTTCCTTCGTTACCTATCGTGCCGGGGTCGGACTTTCCTTTCAGAAACTGACCCATGACCCAACAGGCTTCGATCCTGCCTGTCTGCCAAACATTGATTGAAATCTCGAACTACAAACATTGTAGTTCGAGATTTCTACTAATTCTAGTACATAATATAAAAATAAGCCTCAATTCCTTGGAACTTTCAATAATGGTGACTGAAATTGAAATGTTCCTGTTATGTACAGGAAAATATACGTAGTTATTTTAGCTAAAATAAAAGCTAGGAGTTACACACGTAGAAGCACAATTGCTATACGAATTACCGAAGGCGTCTCGTGCAAACAACTGAATTGACTAATGCCGTTAGTGTTTTTGCTAAATTTTGTTAATTTTATTTCCCTTTATTATAACCAAATGCGGCAAAAACCATTAAACAATTGTGTAAACCAATGCCGTTAGTGTTTTTACTAAATTGTGTTAATTTTATTTCCATTTCATTCCAAAGCCATTGGTTATGACGCTTTTAAAAATACATTAAGGTTTTACATGACGTACTTTCTTGCCAAAATAACAACACACCGTATAGTCTATAGCTTGCGCTCAATCGATATCGATACACCGTTAAAATTTGGACGTTTTAATACCGTGGAGGGTCGAGCCGGTACATGAAACAGTATCGATTTGTAAAGATCTCTCTTTGCCTAGCCTTATCCCATTTCATTTGGAGTCGGCTCTCCTCGTTATTTTTCGCCAGATATCGGTTCTGGGTCGTCGAGTCATTAACTTGGGCTTTCTTTAGGTCATTGCTAATTACAGACATCCAAGTGAAAAGGGGTCTACCCCGCTGTTTTTGACCAATATTCATGTGTAGGACTTGCCTAGTCATATGTTCTTCAAACCTTCTCATAACATGACCATACCATCTAAGTCGAGTCTCACTGAGTTTTTCTTCAATTGGATCTTAAAACTTTCACGTAAGTGTTCATTTCTAACCCTATTGTTGAGAGTGACACCAGCCTGCCCATCACGATTTGTAAAGATAAAATTAAAAAAAAAAGTAACTTTTTTCTAAAACTCGAATTAATAGACGCATGTACGAAATTAATTTCTTTAAGTAAAGATCAGCTGAGCGAGTCCAATGACTTGTAGATAGTTGTAATTGTTGCGTACTAACGATTCGAGTTTTAGAAAAAAATTACTTTATTTTGTAATTTTATTTTTACAAATTGATAGTGTTTCATATACCTGATCGACCCTCCACGGCATTAAAACACATTAAATTTTGCCCGTTTTAATGCCGTGGAGATATGTATCTTCAACAAACAGTCGATTCTTTTGAATATTAAAGAAGTTACAATAGAGTAAATAGATAAAACATTTTATAAAGCTCACGATGACATTGTAATCTTTTTCATACAGCTAACTTTTCCACGAACTAACTTTTTGTTTCACAACTTTCTGTTGTCTTTACCCTTTATTGCCTCCATTTAAATGGATTTCAAAGCGGTAAAAGTTTTGTCAGATATTTCCCTTTTTATTAGGGTTTTGTACCTCAAAAGGGAAAAACGATTTTATAGATTCACTTTGTTGTCTGTCTGTATGTCTGACAAGACCCTTGATCTTGGGAATGCGTAAAAGTATGGAATGGAAATTAAAACCATATATTCAGATCTGCGGACCCTAGAAGCTGTGAAAAAAATAATACTTCACTTTGACCTAGAACCCTAAAATTTAGCATAAACTAAGTTCTTATAGCATAATATAGGATTAAATCTAAAATTTTAAATTTGTAGTTAATTAGCACAAAAAAAAAATACTTTTTTCGATTCGCAAAAATCTTCCCAGATCCGATTTGAAAATTAGACTGTTTACATATTTATGTGTCTAATCGTTAATACGCAATGACCGACAACTACTTACAGGTCAATGGACTCGCTCAGCTGATCTTTATTTAAAGAAAATAATTTCATACATGCTTATATTAATTTGAGTTTTAGAAGAGATTCGATTTGTAAATTGGACTGTTTACTTAAGCTACTTTATACGGAACCCTCAAAGTGTGAGACCGACTCACACTTCCCCAGTTTTTAAACGACATTGTAGCTAATTCAATCCTTCTTTGAAATGCAGTTTAAGTTTTTTTATACTTGTCAACACAAAAAAAAAAATTACTTCTTTTGTTGTTTGATATTTCACGCAACCACAAAGAAAAACTGGTAAAGATTTAATGTAGTTTATGGCTGAGAACTAAATCTAATTAGTAGTCTTGTTTGTTGAAAGAACCGACATTGTACTTAATATTTTCTTTTTTCTCGTAGACTCGCTATGTATTTGTTCCAATCTTTTTTTTCTGAGAATGTACGCTTTTTTCTGTCACCATTATTCTATTTTCCTCCTGTTTTTGAAAACCACTATTCGGACAACCTGACGTACGGCGAGTTTCAACCCTTACGTTGTTGAAACCTCTAGTAGTCCGTACTAAGCGTCGTCATCGTTTATTTATTTGCCTGCTGCAGTCTTCCCATCCAATTATAATTTGGGTGTTTTCAAGGCTAGAGTGAATAGGCTCTTAATAAAATAGTGCGCCTCAC
Source organism: Leucania comma (assembly GCA_958295575.1). Classification (NCBI taxonomy): domain Eukaryota; kingdom Metazoa; phylum Arthropoda; class Insecta; order Lepidoptera; family Noctuidae; genus Leucania; species Leucania comma. Next base: position 8,391,146 of record OY282480.1, on the reverse strand, counting down.
CAACAACAATTGCATCACTACTTACCATCAGGTGGGATCGCGGTCAAGCACTGGATTATATCAAAATTAAAAACAGATACCTATTCCAAGTCCATCTTTGTTCATATGTACGGTCAGGGGTCAAAAGTGCAGTTGCACTCTACCAATGCTTAAGTGAATGAAATTTATTTGTAAAAGAGGGCCAATGGGCCACAACTCGTTATTTAATTCTTAAAGTTCCTTCTATGAAACAAACGAACTGAGTGATGATCCATTGGTCCTCTTCTATAAAAAATTTTAGACACTTTAATATCGGTAGAGTGCAACTGCACTTTTGAACCCTGACTGTACCTTTCAAATGGTGAAAGATTATTTCAAATAATTATGTATCTACCGGTACCACTGCTTTTCTTTTTAATGGGTGGGTCATTACCTACCTGCTGATCAAGGCATACAAATAAAACAAAAAGATATACGAGTACCTACTTATATAATAACATATCTGGGTAGGTGCTCGTACATTTTTTTTTCCGGTAACTGTAACTAATTTCGCCTATCTAGGACAAACCCGAGATATTAGTGCAAGACCGAGCGAAGCGAGCTCGAAACTATAAGGCACCGCAAAAATTGTGACTCAAGATATTTATATATTAGATTTCAGTCGTATCTTGACAGATATCTCAACATACTATCTCCCTATTTCAATCACCTGTGTATTGACATTTTGACGCCTGAGGTGGGGGCTAGAGCACCGCGATGGTGTATTCTGGTCAGATGAGCAATACTTCATCGGTCGGCTGTGCAGCCGCTATTCATCTCACAGGGCTACGGAATAATCTGCAGTTCTGCAGCATTGGTTTTATTGAATCATGTTTTAATTAATAATGAAAAACACGCATCATTGTGTAATTTATATAATTGAATATGTACGAATGAATTTAAACAATCGTTTCCTGCAGAGAGAACATCATTACCTACTTTTATAAATCCTCCAAATTTGTTTTCGTAACTTTGTCGCCTTATCTCATCGAATGTGTCTGTGGAAACCTTTAGACGAAAAACGTAATTATACTCCGTTAAATTTTGATCGTTTTAATCCCGTGGAGGGTCGATCCTGAACATGAAAGACTATCGATTTGCAAGGATAAAAAAGTACTTTTTTTCTGAAACTCGAATTAATTTACGCATGTACGAAATTAATTTCTCTAAGTAAACGTCAGCTGGGCGAGTTCAATGACCTGTAGTTAGTTAGTACGCTACGACCGACAACTACCTACAAGGTCATTGACTCGTTTACTTCGTTACTCGGAAACCAGTTCATTGTTTGGATAAATTGCAATTTGTAGGATCGGTGAGGAAATCGCTAGAATTGCACTGGTCTTCAATAATTACTTACGAAGCTACATTAACACTCTTTTCAAAATAAACTGCGGTTCCTGTGGTATGACTTATCTCATGGAAGACAAAGCTAGGTAACTAATGAATCTAACAATATAATCATGTAATGGTAACACCCTTAGATTAAATCAAAACGGCGGAAGATAGGGGATCCGCTTCTAGGGCGTGGACCGCTGGCTATTCGTCTTAATGCGGCTAACGCGATTTCGCTCGCACGACAGCACCGGCTTTTATCTCTGTCCTTGTCTATCCGTGACTTTAGGTTTGTGACTGTGATGACACTGATCATAGATGTGTGAGTTTCAAGTCCAGGTTTTCATATTGCGATGTTAGCGCGTAACGTAGCTTCCCTTATAATATATCAATGGTTACACCACCTGACAAGAAAAACGAAGAAATCATCATCATGATAGTTATTATTGATGACTAACAGTAGAAAATTATGCTTAAAGAAAAGGATACCCCATGGTCTACACCTGTGCTATACTATGAATTCCGCACTGCCATTAGAGCGTGAAAGAGTAACAAACAAACACACTTACAAACTTTCACTTTTATAATACTAGCTTTTGCCCGCGGCTTCGCTCCCTGTAATTGACTATTCTACCCTACTCTACCTTCCTCTACCCTACTCTACCTTCCTCTACCCTACTCTACCCTACTCTAGTCTATACCAATAAATGATTAGGTTTTGGATTTTGTATTTATTTAACGGGATAAAATTCTCCTATGTCCGTCTCCTGGTTCTAAGCTACTTTCCCACCAATTTTCAGCCAAATCGGTTTAGCCGTTCTTGAGTTATAAATAGTGTAACTAACACGACTATCTTTTATATATACTCGTAGATTATTGTGATACTAAATTAATTACAAGTAGTTACTTAGCTTTGAAATTTCTTATACCAATTGGAAACGTGTACTGCTTTTGCCGTTTTATAAGTCCGATGTAGGCATTGTCAGCAAACTGTAGGGGCCCAGCAGAGTCAAAGCCTACCGGGGCCGAAGATCTGATTCTGATAGGAAGATTTGGCCTTGGAATGAAAGGCAATTAAGGAAAAAGAGTGGAATATCAGTTAGTACAAGTCTGACACTACCTCCCGCTTCGCCCAAGGTCGGGAGACGTCATTGGATGATTTTCCCGTCTACAAAGAAGAAAGGCTTATGTGAAATATATAACTTTGTGAAAGATATAGCGCCACTACCAATCTGTTTATAGACTGAAAGATTATACCACACACATGTTTACCTTGATATGTTAAATGATACAAATCTCCAACTATAATCTAGCCAAGATAATGAGTATTTTATCTAGGAGGGAATCGGCTAATTCATTTTATGCCATTTTAGTTGTAACAAACAATATCAATGTCTGACGAGGGTATCTTGTGCTTATCTGTCCTTACATTGGTATCTTTAATTTAATTACAAATCACGGTCTTGTTTTAATACTATAGGTATGTATGACAAGATTTTCATGCAATCAAATGCAAAATCTAAATTCTGTCTTGCCTGTAATTCTTTACTAGCTGACCTGAGAGTCGTAGTGCTCTCAAAACTGTCATCAGACGTCGACTGTTAGACAAATGCATCCCCCAAGTGTCAGCTTAACCTGTTGAATACCGTAATCAACGGTCTTGTACATCTCGCCTCCATCGGATGAAACTGCCATAGTCATCAAACATTATCTGCTATACAATAATAACACACAACAACATCCTGTCATCAGCTATCGCCACCCCGTGTGTCACTAGTTCGACCGCCCCCCGGTACGACTCTCCCTGCGCTCAGACCAAAGTGTCCGCGTAACAGACCACGCTGACCCCATCAGGGAAGTCGCAGCGCAGCACGTAGTCGTACCCGATGTTCCACAAGGGTGGTCCTAGTACCGATCCCTGCGGAACACCGCACGACATCTCTCGTCGTTTCCACTCTCCCTAGCAACCGAGGTAGATGATATATCTGCCCGACAGGTAGGCCTCGATCACATGACAGAGGTAGTCGGGCACCTAGTGGTACCGGAGTGCCCTCCAAATGCTACTCCAGGGCATGGAATTAAATGCGTTGGCAATGACTAACCGAGGGTACTTTGGGTGCATTAGCAAAGTACATGTAGGGATAATTGTCGGTTGGTACCATGATCCATGAAAAGTGTATAAGGGGCTTCTGCGAGTTGGCTTCGGCTACTCGTACGCTTTTCAAAGGTTCATTTCTATCACCATTATTGTGTTTTTCATATATAAATTTGGGATTGCCACAACACGTCCTTCCTTTATCAGTTTTGTTTATTCTTAGCTCTGTTACACAATTTTAATGTTTATAGTAGCCTTATATTATACTAGATCCCTTAAAAGCAAAATGAAGTACAATAAAACACAAAAGTGTTATACTGCAAATAAAATAAAGCTGCCGTAAATCCGATATTAGTTGTTTGATATTCGAGTATTGAAAGATTTACACCGTAACATTAATCTTACTCCGCGCCTGCCACTGGTATGCGTACGTGTACCAGAGATACACTGAAATGGAACATCTTCGTTTTTTATTCGCAGTATCTTATTTTCTTTTTGCTTGTGAATGCTAATTGGAACGATGCACTAGCTTGTGACGTTTTACAAGTGCCCATGTAGGCCTATAGAAAATATGTATATAGCGTAGAGAAAGATAATAGCACCACTACCGATGTTTTCTTATAACACTGAAAGAATGTACCACACATGTACATACCTTCAAATGATAAGCCTATTCTACTATACCCCTGAGTTTGTTTCGATGTTTCTTCTAAGGGTAGTCAGCTAGGAAACACCGTCATCTAGTTTAAATGGACGAAAAAATTGACGCGTAAAAGTGTTTTTAAAAAACATATTTGCAAAATAAATATCATTTATCATTATCATTTATAATCTTGGCTATAATGAGTATTTTATCTTTAGTTTCGTCCCGTCAACATGCTTCAGGCCATAGGGCGCGTCATAGAAATTGGTATGTTGATAGCAACATACTAATTTCTATGACGCGATGCATAAAGCTATTGATTGACCGTAATTTTACTATAGTTTTGCCAAAAAAGACCTGTAGCCATTATAACATTTACAAGCAATAAAAAACAGTTGCTTAGATTTTTCATTAAAAAACAATACGGAAAAAAAAAACAGCGATGTAAGACTTTAATACGACCGTAAACAATAGACCACACGCTGTTTTCCCGTAGGCAAATCGCTGGAGTGTTCGCAAATAGTTGCAAATTGATATTTATTCGATACGGCACGGTGTAACCGCGGCCCACACGTTGCGCGTCGGCAGTCTGATTTATACCGACGTGAATTAGTTAACAGCTTTTTTGTTGACTGTACTATATCGAACGTGGAAATTACGAATGGTGTTTTGTTACCAATGGCTGTTTTGGATTTTGAACACTAGGTATAACACTGACGGTTGAAAATTAGACAGACCAGTACATGTCTTTTATAGCATTTGTTTTTTTTTTTTTTGCTGATTCAGGTTCGTTCTGTGATTGAGACCATATTTGTATAGTATTAAAATTAACTGTTTTGTTTGATGTTTTTTGACTTACTTATAAAGATTTACGGCCGATTGCCCGACTGGGGTGACGTCAAATATCTAAACTTTAACAAGTTATTATTTTTTTACAAGCTTTTATTTAGTTTCACCTGTCCCAATGTTTGTAATGCAAATTAAATTAGATCCACTTCCCGGTTACTGATTGAGCTGAAATTTTGCATGCAATTGTAGGCAAATCAGATGACAATGCAAAATTATTATGACAAGGAGCTGATTTGTTGAGATGATGGAACCGAAAGTAATTGGGAAAGATTTTTTAGATACAGTAAAGGCTTTCATAGATAGGTAACACACGCAATAATGAGACAATTTTTTCATAGAAATTATTGCAATACTTTTTATTTTGTGCTGAAAAATCATCAAAAAATTTCTCCCGCTCTTGTTGGAGGGAGAGAGAGTGTCAGACTTTTTTAGACTAAAACCCACTATGTTCCTTTAGTTTCCCTTTACGTTCTACTGTCACAGTGATGATGACTCTTTCGAACAATACCGTAGCTCAACTGTTCGAAAGTTTGGTCGATCCGCCTTTTCAACGCCACGGCAGCCACGGTTTTTTTTTAATAAAAAACGCTCATCATACGCCATCATACAAAAAAACAAAATCGGAGTTTCGAAACAACAATACTTTATCGTTAACTGCGTATGTTGACATAAAAATTTAAATTTTTTTTTACCCATTATTTGTCTCTATATCAGATTGTGGCGATACGGGTATGAAATTCGTACCAAATATATATTCAAACCAAGAAAAACTAGGTACTTTAAAGTGACAGCAATAAAATAGTAATTTTAAAAAAAATCGACGCGTCATTTTAGCGTAAGATAAGACTCTAGCGCGGTGTCGTAAGTGTTCAATGTTTCATTGATTTTCAGATAGACTGACGTAATCACGCGAATACGGGTTTAAACGATTTCAGCGTACATTCTTAAATAGATAAGGATCATTTTAACGTCATCAAAATGTCAAGACTTCGGCGTCATAATCTTGAATGATCTGTTATCTATGACGTCATATTTACTGATAACTGTTTCTATAGCGAAGTGATAATTAGTTTTTTTTTAATGAGGACAGTATTATCATTTCCCCAACAATCCGCAATCTTTCATTGCGGACGGCGAGCAACGAGTAGCTCGCTGTTAAAGCGACTTTGTCTTGGGTGGCTTGAATTCTTCACTTCAATCAGATTTCTATAATATATTAACTCCCTCGCAATGCTCGGAAGTTAATTATATAAATCCGTTACTTACGTTCGGGATTATATTAAAACTTGCCACCCGTGACTTAAAGACACTGGTTTATCCCCTAATGACATAATCTACTATTAATTTATAAAAATAGTGATTATGACATTGTAAAAAGTAAAATAAAATTATTATCAGGACTCAATCTTCTTCTAAAATTAAATAAGCCACATCTACCTAACAATTTTTCTCTAGGTACACTAAGAAAGAATACAATATCTCAATTTAAGTCAACAGCAGATATTGTTGCTTCATTCAAAGTAGTCGTTTTGTTCCGTTTTGCCGATATTATTGAGATACAAGTTGCCTACTAGCTATTGTGTTGCTTGTATTTTCTAATATTGTTGTCTTGTCTTTCTGCATTTCCTTTCGAGTGCTGAAGACGTATCGGAAATTTCCCTTATTTTACTGACAAAAATATTGTGTTTTTTTATATTGTATATATAAACTAGTGCTTGACTGCGATCCCACGTGATAGTAAGCAGCGATGCAATCGTTGATGGTGAGGCGCACTAGTTTATTAAGAGCCTATTCACTCTAGCCTTGAAGACGCCTAAATTATAATCAGCAGGCAAACTGATGCAGGCAAAAAGATTGCTTGTGTATGATCTTGAATTTTATTTTGTTAGTCACCTTTTCAGCATCTGAGCGTTGTTCGAATGTGCCCGGAGAAGAGTCAACTTAATGCTTGATTATGATTTAAACCTGCGGGAAATGGGTTTATGTAATTTGGTTCTTGCGCGTCCTCTATCGGAGCAAGCAAAGATTAACTAGCTAAAGTTAAACTAGCTATTCAACGTAGTAAGTAACTTATTTTTTGTTTTTTTGTGATACGTTTGAAGTTGGCGTGACCATATCTGATCAAATCCTCTTTAAAATAAATAAAGATATTAAAAAAAATGCCACAGTTCAATATATTTTGTAGTCTGGTATGTATAGGAAATTTTTTCATCACACTTTTGCATTTTGATACAAGTGGCGAAAGTTTGTCATTGTGACCGAGGCGGTATTCACGCAAGTCTTTCCGAGGCCTGAAGTGACAAACTCCACATGTATCAAACGTCGTTTTTCAATACACTTAAGAAGGCATAAATAAACTAGGGTTGACACGTGACCCGTGGTGGTTGACGCACGACTTGTGTTGGTCGACGCGCACTCAGCTGTATACGATAAATATTATAACATTGTGGTGGGAGCGAGCACGCGCACTTTTCTGCACTAGTGTGAAATATAGTAAATTGCGTGCCTAAAATAAGAGCGGGTTTTCGAGTAAAATAAATCTATTGCAGAATAAATTTGTCACCGCAGTTTGGATTTTAACTACGGACTTAACTGTCAATTTAACTCCTAACACAGAACCACAATATAACTTTTATAGCACTTTGAAGAGAAAGATACTGTATATTTAATCACGACAATGAAACTCACTTGCAGAAAGAAGCTACTAAAATATTCACAAATCCTTTTAGTTTTTCCAACGGCGAGAAAATATAAAAATCCTACGAATTTACGTTTGCCTCTTTCTTGTTTTATTATCTTTTCATTTCACTTAACATTATAAGAATAAAAAGTTTCGTTGCCTAAAGTGTGAAATTACATTTAACTAGCTTCTGCCCGCGGCTTGGCCCGCGTAAGGGTGTTTTTAATATCATGCGGATTTTATCACGTATGCGTATTTGCTGTATAGAAAATTTCATAAGGCAAAAAACGTGTCCTTCATGTGTATTGCACGCATTACAATAAATACTTGTATGAAAAGATCATTTGCGGAGGTTACGCATGTGGAGCAAATCCGCATGCGTGATGAATCCGCACGACATTAAAAGCACCCTAAATAAGAAAAGTAGAAATAAAAAATTGAAAACGGTCCTAAGGGAACATAATTCCCGGGATCAAAAGTTTCAAAAGTATTCTATGTATTACACACATGACATGACACGGTCTACCCGCGATCTAAATTTCATCTAAATCCATTCAGCCATTCCAGCGTAAAAAAATAACAAATATACAAACACACTCAAACTTTTGCTTTTAAATTAAAATTGGGGCATGTGATAATGTGATTATGATTACAATTTGCATCAACTTAAGTCTAATATTATTTATTAATATTATTTATATTATATTAAGGTACTCTAACGACTTATTCACTAATTACACAGTCAAAAAAAAGTAACATATATAATATCTATTACTATAGTGAACTTGACACTTATAGAAGCACACAGTTTGAACATAGATAAAAAATATATAGATAATGATAGCCCAATGGTCAACGGCTCTGACTTAGGTACGAGTTGTATCTGCAAACCCAGCCAGGCGCATTACTTTGTGCAATTAATTTAATCACCACTACTCTCAAAACGGTGAAGTAAAATATCGTGAGGAAACTGGCATGTCCTAAAGCCAAAAATTGGAAGACATAAGACATGCACTAATCCGCATTGGGCCCACGTGGTGAACCCAAGCTCTCCTAGAGACAAGGTCTGAATCCCAGCAGTGGCAACATTATAAGGTTGAATATACTTATGTTATGCTAAAGCAGAATGACTGTTAGTTTTATCCCTCATCCATGTTGACGGCTTGAGCAGAGAAGCAGTGAGGTGCATAATAATTTGTTGCCAGTTCAGTTTATATAAATAAGTGATTAGTCGCTTTACACACGTCATGATGACGTATTGCGATGCGCATGTCTTACGTGCATATTCTATTGGGGTTTCATAGCTGCTAGGCGAGAGGAATATCAGGAACTCTAATGTACAAAACTTTTTGTAAAAAATTTCTTCTAAATAATAGGTATCTAAAATTGTGCATTTCTTACCTCTTAGCTGAGAAAATACATTTTCTTTAATCGTATGAAAGTAGACAGAGTAGCGTGCAGTGCCGTAAATAGGGCGGTGCCACCGGTGCCTAGGCACATCAATGGAACGTACCATATACTTACTACTAGTACTTTAATTTTAGAATATAAGAAACCCGAAACACGGGCCTAGTATTTTTATGTAAAGAATCTATGTACAAATTTTCATAACTGTATGAAAAATCAGAAAGTTATAAGCTTTTTATGTGACCTGGTTGTCCGTACAAATACATGGCCTGCCATCCGGGCGACTGAGGGGTGGTTTTACTCACGTACCTAGCTGTATGCTGGCGTCTAATGCCCGCTCTTACCTGCCATGTCCTGTGTTACACTTAGTTTCGGTGGTGTCCAACTGGTGCCCTTTTGGAAAAAGTATAACATGCTATAAAAAATATTGGAATTGATTTAGTTATTGATTCTAAATAAACTATTTTCAGGTTTCGCATATACTAAAAATAATGTTGTGTGGGTTTTTTTATGGTAGGTAAAATCATCCAATGACAAATCCCGCCCTTGGGTGGAGCGGGAAGTAGTGTCAGACTCTTACTGACTAAAAACCTACCCCGTTCCTTCGTTGCCTATCGTGCCGGGGCCGGGTATTCCTTTCGGAAGCTGACCCCTGACCCCAGCAGACTTCGACCCTGCCTGCCTGCAACTAGCAGGCTGGGCCTCTACGGTTGCTGACAGCTCCTTGAGGCGCGCGGGAACAGTACGCGTCGTCGACGACTCGGGCTCGGTCCGGTCGGTTACCGGACGATCGGACAGCGTGCTACCCATTGCAAGCCCGTGCCTACGGTGGATGTTGTGTGGGTTTTGATTTCCTTGTGTCAAAATAAGCATCATAAACAAAGAATAAACGGCCTACTGATTCGCGCTAACTTAGAAGTTTTATTTTTCACTACTTCAGTCAAGAGGTAGTAGAGCTGAAGTTTTAACATTAATTTTGGCTTACCTCTGTATAACTATTACCTATTTGATATATGGGCTTCAACTACCTGACAATAATGTAATAATAATAAATAAAACTAGCCATCAACAAGGGCACACATCCAAGCTCTGGGCTTGTACTTAAAAATAACTGAAGCCCCCCATTATACTTCTTCCTGTCTAAAGTACATATGAAGTCATATAAAGTAACAATAAAAAGTAGTAGTAGTAGTAATAGTCATATATTAGTCTCTCTAAGTATATAAAGTACGAACCCAAGACCTCATTTGCAGAACACGATTACAGCAGTGTACGAACAAGGTAGATAGACCTGCATAATAAGCTTATTTATTATCCAGCATTGTGTGTTTCTATGCCCAATAAAATATTTTTCTTTCTTTCTTCTTTCTATTTAGCCTTCTAATGTTCCCACTGCCGGAACTCAGCCCTCCTCTATAAGAGAAAAAAATGGCTTCACAGTCTTCACATCTTTAAAAAAAATGTATTTATGATATATCAGCGCTTTACCATCAACGATTGCATCACTGCTTACCATCAGGTAGGATTGCAGTCAAGTGCTAGTTTATAAATAATTTAAAAAAAAATATGCGGCTATATTTTGATCGTTTTAATCCCGTGGAGGGTCGATCTAGTACATGAAACACTATTGATTTGTAAATTTTTTTTTTCTTTAATTTTTAAATCTGCGATCAGTGTTTGACACTATGAGCAAATTTGGGGAGGTTGCACTATGTCAGTTTGAGTGCGTCCCCCATTGGGAACGTCTCCTCATCGTCTATCTATATGATGTCTTTTCGCTTGAGACGCTTTACGTAGCTACGCATCGTGAGCTATGCTGCTAATTTGTTCGGGTGCTTCTTTAGCTTCTCCCGGTATTTCCAGGTTACGTTTTGGATTTCCTCCTTTATAGTGGGAATTTTCAGATGTTCGTGAATTTCCTGGTTGGTCACATACCAAGGGACATTGCTGATCGTTCGGAGTATTATGTTTTGCATTCTCTGCAAGCATGAGATAGTAGAGTTGCAGGCACTACCCCAGAGTTGAATGCCATACATCCATACCGGCTTTAATATGGCTTTATAGATGAGAAGCTTGTTGTCCATGGACAATTTGCTGTTCCGACCCAGAAGCCAAAGAAGGTGCTTGAAGCGTATATTAAGTTCGTCTCTCTTTTTTTTTACGTGTTGGTTCCATGTCAGGCGCCGATCAAGGTGTAGTCCGAGGTAACGGACACTGCTTTGGTGTGGTAAAGTGGTATCTTCCAGTTGAACAGGGGGGCAATTACCCTTTCGCAATGTAAAGGTAACCTGTACAGATTTTAATGCATTGACTTTAATTCGCCAATCCTGTAGCCATTTGGTTGTTTTATTCAATGCTGCCTGCAGGGTCTTCGTAGCAGTGCTCGGATCTTTGTCGCTGGCTAAGATGGCCGTATCATTAGCAAACGTCGCAATTGTGGTATTATCTGTCTCCGGTAAGTCAGCTGTGAATATGGTATATAGTACAGGTCCCATAACGGAGCCTTGAGGTACACCAGCACATATCTCAAACAATTTCGACATTGCATCTCCTTCCTTGACCTGAAATAGCCGTTCAGTCAAATAAGAGACAAGAATCTGATGATAGCTGTGTGGGAGGCTATTTTTAATTTTGATGAGAAGGCCCTCGTGCCACACTCTATCAAAAGCCTGCTGAACATCTAGGAACACGGCGGAGCAGTACTCTTTTTCTTCGAGCGTTTTTCTAACTTTTTCATAGACTCTGTGAACCTGCTCCACTGTAGAGTGCTGCTGCCTGAATCCAAACTGGTGAGCTGGTATGACGTGCTCTTCTTCCAGAATGGGGAGTATTCTGCTTAGTAGCAACTTCTCAAAGATTTTTGAAAGTAAAATTAAAAAATAAAGTACTTTTTTTTCTAAAAGTCGAATTATACGCATGTACGAAATTAATTTCTTTAAGTAAACAACAGCTGAGTTTCCAATGACCTGTAGGTAGTTGTCAGTCGTTGCGTACTAACTACCTACAAGTCATTGCACTCGATCAGCCGCAGTCTCATGATGATGAGGACAAAGTGAATTTTTCAATTCATATGTACTTTTCTAAGTTCATCTAGGACATTGCTTACACCCCGTGCCTCGGAAAACACGAAAAACTACAGCGAAAATCCCTTGGTCTCGGTGGTTATTCGTTACAGTTAATCAGACACCAGAAAATCTATCCAACCAAGGCATATCGTGTTGCCCAGTAACTAAATTAAAATAATAAACTAAAATAGATACAAAAGGAAATCTTCTCACAAGCTCTTTACTATATAAACTGCGAAACCAAAACAGAATAACTACAGAACAAAGCCTTCAAAGTAAAACCGAACAAGCTTACGTGGAGCAAGCAATTAATGAACGGAACGGCAATATCGCGCCATGCCGCCCGGAATTCAGTGTCCCCATCGAACAATATATTAACCCACCTTACTACAATACAGCTTTATCAGGTATCGGTCTCTACACATATTATTATTATTCCATTCAAATATATTTTTTAATCAAGAAAAAGCATTTTAAAAAATTCATCCCATCTGGAACAGGCCCTTGATCCAACTCCCCACTGCGAGTATCCTGCCCCCCTAGACAAGTTACAATCGTTTCGTTTAGCGTGAACGCTTTAAGCTGGCCACGCCCCCAATTACTTTGTTTGAGCAATTGAATTGGGGGCGTGGCCAACTCCAAGCGTTCACGCTAAACAAAACGATTGTAACTTGGCTAGGGGGGCTTATATGTTGGTCGAGGCTATTAGCAATTAAGCCATTGGTCGTCACGACTATTGGCACAATGACAGCTGTATCCAATTTCCACATGTGGACAACCTCTCGAGCCAAGTCTAGATACTTAGTTTATCATATTATTATTTTACCTAACCTATACTGTCCCACTGCTGGGAAGAGAAGAAAAGACCTTCCTATTTAGCAATTCTTATGGATCGCAGTACACTAGATGTTAAAATAACGGATCGCTTTCGAAACACTGTACTGCACTTCAAAACACAGATCGTTGACGTGGCTCAGAAGGCTTCTCAGCTTAATTGGAACTGGGCTAGACATGTCTCCTGCATGCCGATCGAGCGATGGGCCAGTAAAACACAAAATTGATGCCCTGAAATTGCACCACGTGGTTGCGGCAGACCAAGAAGGAGATGACGGGACGACTTAGATGTTTCCCTTAAAAATATTGCTACAATTTAATTACCCTCTAAATTTAATTGAAGAACACTGGTGTTGGTGGTAGCTGTGTACGTAAAAGGCTCATCGTGTCCGGTAAAGTAGATAAGAAAAGACCTCGTGGGCGCAGCGCAATACGTAGGTTCGACTATACCCACACCACTTTGACTCTACGATATACAATGTCCTTCACACTGCCAGAGACAGAAATAGGAGGAATACTTATTTATCAAGTGAAATCCTCCTCACGCATAGAACCACCTTCTACTCTAGACAACTGACGGGCAAAGTCCGTGAAAGCTATTAAATAACATAATGAGCATATAATCATTAAAAAAATATAGTCTTCCGATCCCAAAAGCCAGCTTAGTTTTGACGAAGTTCTCCCGCCACTTGTTTGAATTAATTTCCTGCATCTCTACTCTACGCACTCTGAAACTATCACTAATTATGAACCAATCCTTTTAAAAATTGTACAATGTTGATTTCAGACTGTCATGCAAACGAAAACCTAAAACTACAAGTTCTCATAACAAAATAGGAAAGCCAACTTTAACGTTAACAGCCAAGAAATAGGAGAGGTTTTTCTCGAAATTTCATTAAGATCTTGTTTTAAAGTAAATAAACAAACTTCATTTGTATGCGGCTTCGAATTTCTTTAAGGAAGCTCTGGGTAATATGAAATTTGAATATTCAAGAGTTAAACATTCCATTTTATTTAGGTTTCCTCCAGGGTCTGTTTAACTAAAGATCGACCTATAATAATCCCATTGAAAGAAACTCAGACAATAAAATAATAGTTTGTTTTATAATATTTCACTAAATTGAACTTCACTTTCAGCCAAAGCCGGGCTTTTTTCTCCTTTACCTCGCGTTTGTGGCTTTAGCCAGTGTCAAATTATAAGTAAAAACAAGCAGTCTATAGGCAAGGCTACGTTGTTAGTAACAAGATTTTCATAAAAAATATTTCTTCTTTCATACAGAGTACAGTTACTCTATTATGATGATTTTTATTTGACGGCACGGTTGGCGTAGTGGTTGAGAGATTGGCTGCTGCGCTGCGTGCTGCGTGTTCGATTTCCACAAAGAATAAATATTTATATCGGGTACAGATACAGAATACAGTAGTAGTTTCTAGCGGGGCAACGTTTAAAACAATAACACGAGTATATTCTAATATTTTTGCACTATTTTGTAGTCTTTTCAACAAGTTTCACTGAGGTGGTCAATAATACAATTACAATCACCAGACTGAAATACAAATACTACAATTTACAAATTCTCGGCTCTATTTTACCAAGAACATATTTCAATAAGTCTAGATGTGTAGACGTTTGAAATACTACACCAATTTCAAATCACAATATCCACTAGAAATCAAGTTATGGATAATTAGTTAAAACAGTCGTTGAACTTTACTCAAAAATATTCCGTCACGAAAACTACCAACGCTTACCACAAAGCAATGTGGAAAACTAGAACTGCTGTGAGATCACTATTTGTTTCGACGGTTTCATTCATAATTTTGGCTTGGTAAAGCAATTAAAGATTTCATGAAAATCTTAATTTAATGCATTTTGCCGACTGTAATCTGCATTTTTATAAAACTTTTATAAAGTATTAATTTTCCTGGAACAATTAAACGAAAATGTTTCTCTAGAAGTTGCTCAGATAGTCTGTTTGGAATATATACGAGTACCAATCTCACTATCTAATCCATACGTAAAAATATAAATGTGATTGTAACTCTGTCTGTCTATTACGCTTTCACGATTAAAATGCTGATCCGATTTTGATGAAATCTAGTATGGAGGAAGCGTGGACTCCAAGGATGGACACAGGCTACTTTTTATCCGTCTTCGACTTCGACTACTCGTCCGCAATAACCAACATATACATGGACCAACCTGCCGACAAAAGCTAGTATTAATATAAATTTGAACGTCTCTAGTATGTTGACTTGCTCAGATGTTGCATATTTTTTTAATCATCATCATCGAAAAATGTCCATTGTTAGACATATGTAAATCCTGTGCGTCTCGCATCTATTAAATTACCGTCATTTTCACTAGGTAATCGGTCCACCTTGTGGGAAGCCTTCCAGCGCTGCGTCAACCGGTCGCCAGTCCAGAACCTTTCGGCCCCATCGACCAATCACGCCTAAACAAATTATGGAAAAACTTTACAACAGAGTTAACCATGACCACGTATGTAAATCACCGTAGGCGCGGGCTTGCGGACGGCGGGCAATGGGTAGCTCGCTGTCCGTTTGTCCGGTAACAGACCGGACCGAGCCCAAGTCGTTTACGGCGCGCACTGTTCCCGTGCGCCTCAAGGAGTTGTCAGCAAACCGTAGGGGCTCAGTAGGGTCGAGGCCTAGTCTGGGGCTCTGGGAAGGTATGAAAATGCATACCAGGGTCCTGGAACCAAGGTAGGGAAGGAACAGGGCAGGTTTTTAGTCAGTAAGAGTCTGACACTATTTCCCGCTCCGCTTATACCTACCGTAAAAAAAAAAAATATCTATGTACATTATTATATTAGGACTAAGGGTACTTTTAAGTTCGTTAGCTACTTATCATAATTTCTACCTATCAAGCGGACGAAGCCGTCGGCCATAGCTAGTATTTAATATAAAAGAAATAAGAGATATTTTTGAAATACGACTTTTCATTAAAAGACTTTTCCTCGAATGCAGCAAACAGTAAGATGAGCCATGTCGTTTGCATTGCAAATATAAAATGAAATATAAAAGCGCATTTTGTTGGTGAATTCACTTTATAGTATTACTTAGCTTTGAAGTGTTCTTCAGCTTAATGCATTTTCTTATTATTATTTATTTTACGAGTAAGACTACCTACTGCCCGTGGCTCTACTTCCATGAAATTACTCCCAACATTATAATATTTTTTTTTAGATTTCAACAGTTTTTTTTCCTACTTTTGTTTTCACTTTGACACCAGGTCAAGCCATTTTTGCGTTTCACAGAGACTAACAAACGACAATAATTTTTTATATATGTAAAGAAATATTTAATATAATAAAAACATAGAAAGTCCATTTATATTGTCATCTTACCATAATTATTGTTTGTACTTATATTAAAAAAGAAAATGTATAGAAAGCAAGATCTTGACTATTTGTTATTCTTGGATTTCAGACTTTTTAAATTATTAAGAACTAGCTGTTGTACCTTGATGTGGACAAGGTAGAAAATAGTCCCAAGAGAGTTTCCACATAAAGGTAGAAAATTGTCCCAAGAGAATATACTCCCGGGATCAAAAGTACCTTATGTACGATTCAAGGACACCCGCTTACTAAATGTCATCAAAATACGTTCAGCCGTTTGAGCGTGAAGAAGTAACAAATATACACACTAAGCTAATTCATAAATTATCCTGAAAAAACATAGGTAACCCCCGGTATATAGGGTGACTGGTAATTAGTGACTGATACCTAAACGCGTAATTGTAGTCATGATAACAAACAACTGTTACTATGAGACCAAACCTGAAATCGCGAAAAAAATCAGCAGAGTTCAGTACAATTTGACCAGTTAGGCGAACATAAATGTACTGACCAGCAAATTTGTTTTCGCGATTTCAGGTTTTATCCGACCGTAAAAAATGTTTGTTATCATGACTACAATCATGTGTTTAAGTATCGGTCACTAATTACCAGTCACCCTATTTACTGTTCTATTCCTCCAATATGCCAAGTTTCACTAAAACCTGTTCATTTGTTAAGAAGTAAAGACAAACAGACAGATCAAGTCACTTTCGTATTTATAATGTTAGTCTTAGTATAAATAGTGCCCAGGGTTCAATATTTTTACTTTTTAGTTTCAATGATTTTCTTTCTTAATTAAATTAAAAGCATTAGATACTGATTAATCGATTTGAAGCAGCAATTAATTAATTCAACGTACTCATAATTATTATTATTAGTTAAAGTAGATAATTGAATGATCTCAGCGATAAAATTAAAGCTTTAATTTATTATTGTAAAGTTTTAATTTATTACTAACATTACGCCTGTAATAAAATTAAGTATAGAAAGTAATGTAACGGAAGTAATATCGTGGTGATTTCTGATACTGAGAAGTTTAATTAATTAATATTTGATTTACTAAATATTAATGTAAGATTGGTTATGTATCGAGGCTTCTAACAAAAAAGAAAGTACTTTTATTTCCGGTCATAGAACCAAAAGTCAAAGTGATGACAGTTTTATAGATTTAGTAATTAAACAAACGCATTTCAACTTAATATCGGTTTAGCCCGAAGGCAATCAAAACTGTGTTTTTTACTAATTAACAGTGTTAAACTGTGTCAGTGTTGTTAATATTATAAATTTACCAATTGAAACTGAATAGATTTTTATACCTTAAAAATCCCAAAAACAAACTCGTGAAATTCAAATTTTCCTAGTTTTATTTTTAATTTTTCATGTCTGTTTCAAGTTGTATATGATTAAATGTGACTCGTGGACGTGATACATATTTACAAATTATTATTTTTTTATTAATTTATTACGAACTGAGAGGGATTTTAATAATAATGATTATAATATTCAAAATCACTTTCAGTTCGTCTTATCCTATTGAATAGCTGTTTCATGAAAAGGCCGTCGCTATTTTAGATTATGACTATGAATTCATAATATATATTTTTTTCAAGAAAGTTGACAAACTTAAGTACTTTAAGATTGAATTTATTTAAATAATTTTTACTTTTTAAAAGGAACTTAAGTTTTTGTGTCGGTGGTTTTAAAACTGAAAGTTTCGGATTTAGATGAAGTTTGGCGCACGCGCGTAAACTAGTAGGTACCTATTATTATAAGTAAAAGCAGGTGTAAAAAGGAGAGGGCGTCATCATTTATCACTCATAGAAAACAGCAATAAAGAACTTAACTTTTGCTTCGTTGGAAAAGAAAAAAAACTGTATTGACTATGTTCCTTAGGTAATTTACTTAGTATTTTAATAACAGTATTATTTCTGTCGTCTTGAACGACAAGAATGAGACAAATCAGTCTCCAACAGTAAGAAAAATCAGTCAACCTTATAAAATATAGATTTACCTCATACAATGTTACATTCTTATTATATTCTATTGTATTCGAAATATCCACATTATTAAGCCAGATATCAGTCTCAAAGTACCAGCTGTTACAATCATTTCTTACCACTATTAATAATGGTTTCGGTTCTATGAAACTTCTCTTATTAAATATCTGCCAGTAATAAACGATGCAACGATGAAGCAGAGGTAGCCGAGTGGTATTGGCCTCGATTTTCGAGATGTAGGTTCAAACCCAACCAGGCACATTACTTTGTGTAATTTATTTCAACACCTCTACTCTCAAAACGGTAAAGGAAAACATCGTGAGGAAACCGGCATGTCTTAGAACCAAAATTTCGAAGACATGTGACATCCACCAACCCGCACTGGGCCCGTATTCCACCACGCGGTGGAATACGGTCCATTTCCTCTCCTAGAGAGGAGGCCTGAGTCCCAGCAGTGGGAATGAATAAGGCTGATGCTATGCTAATAAACGATGAAATCACTTAAAGGTTAAAAAAGACACAGTAATCGTGGCAGTTATTTCACTTTTTGATGACGTAATTAGAACAAAACATAATTTCGATTTGTTTCGTTATTATCTAGCTCTGTAGGGAAACAAAACAAAAAATAAATATCTGCGATTTCGAAGCTACGAGTGACAAAACTCTACTAATTATTAAAATTTACTTTAAAAATAAATTATTATTTATTTCAAAACTAATTTGCACAACTTTTGGAGTATGAAAATTGCAAAATAGTTTCCATACAGTGTAGATATTTTATTAAAAAAACTCGTTTTATTTCAAACAGTTATTTTTAACAAATTTGGCTTATTAGGTACAATACGCCCAAAGATTGGTGCATATTGTACTTTGTTCGTATGGGCTTCATATTGCTCATCACAGCATTTTTAATTTTCTCACATAAATTTTAAGCTCGCCTATCAACGAAATCGATGCACCGACTAGTGCACCCTTTACACCATTAGTCTTACATCGATGCATCAGCACACTTTAAATCTCATTTTAAAATCCTCGCTCTAATTTTCTTAATAGCTCCTTACAGCTCCGGAACGTCAGCCATAATCGTATCAAAGAGGCACTCACGCGATCCCGCAGACCGTATCCCAGGATATCCCGGACTCTCCCCCGGGGACTATATCCCGGGATCTAGTAATACGCCCTCATTCTCGCAACCGCGTGAGATTACCCCGGGGCTTTCTTAAGGCAGAAGTCGAGTTTATGGCTGTTCCAAATAATTTTATAGGCTTCGATAAGGCGACAAGCTATCTGATAAGCTGGTTATTTGTGTATAGTTTAGAAACTCTTTACAAACAAAATAGATACGAATATAAGTGGTATTCTAATAAAAATATCGAGTTAAAATTAAAAACATATATTATACTCTGGACTGCGGGAAATTTCTCAGCGAAAAAAAAGATACGGCCATTTATGTCGTAAAAAATGTATATTTTTACACTCTCAAGTGAATCAAAATGAATAGGGTTTTAAAAAAAAATAGGGTACTTGCTGACCTCTGACCTAGAACCTTGAAATATGGCATGAAGCAAGATCTCATAGCACAAGTATAGGAGTAAATCTGAAAACTGTACTGTTTAAGTTAGTTTATACCGAACCCTCAGTGTGCTCGACTCGCACTTGTTTTTTGAGATCTAGAATTAAATACTCATAATATAGGACAGGGCCCACAAGGGCTGTGCGATTGCGATTGTTCGAAGAGTCTCCGCGACCCTGAAACGTAAAAAAACGCGGGAATTAATCAAATAACGTCATCCTCTCTCGGTGGAGTGAGAGACTGTCAATGTCAGATTTTTACTGACTAAAACTCACCTGTGACCTTCAGTTGCCATCTTTCAAATGTTCTCACAGCAAATTTCTTCAGATTGACTTGCTCTGAGTTTGACCATGTTGTTATTATTGTGTATTAGTTACTTTATATTCTACGAGTATATTGATTAGCGAAGCCTGCTCTTTCGACAGCAGCATTGATATCTTCTTTGATAGTCTGCCAAGATTTGGAGCCAAAATCATTCAAATTGACTTGTGATCAGTCTATTATTACTTATTTGTGCATATATTGTTTTATAACATGACATTTTAATTACATATTTCAATTAAACTGTAATTTAATCATATTTAATTTAATTTAATATTCATTGATATTTTTTTTGTCCTCATATGTAATTTAATTTAATAATACTAATGTGATAGAATTGACATAATATGATTGTTAATAATGTAGTTTAATTTAATTTGATAATTTAAATCACATTATTTCAATTTATTTTAATTTGGGACACTAGTTTATTATCTCTGTTTTCGTACCTATTTTAAATGTTTGTTATTTATCTTTATTTACTGTTTAAAATATAAGTGACTTTTTTACATAGAATGATCTCATATATATTATTTAAATTATATTGTAAATAAGTCGTTGGTGTGCCTATACAAATAAATAAATAAACTCAACTCACTCACATAATTAACATTTTTATTTTGTTTTTTCCATAACTGCCGTGCGAGTTTCAAATACCTGTACATTTTTCTTACTTTTTTCATTGATGTAGCGCGTATTTTGTACTTTTGTTTTGACGGCTGTTATCAAAGATAAAATGCCACTTGGCTTAGATCCCAAGGGCTGCCTAAAACACTTCAGGTATCACTTTAGACGTTATCACTACTCTTGATTCGCGTATCGATCTCGTTATAAATATTACACGGTAGCCACTTTATTTATTCAGATAAGAACACTTATATCTATCTACGAATTGGGACAATTAGTAGCCAGAAACATAAAGGATAATAGAAATAATATTCAGGGTTCAGTGGTGGCCACTGGGCCACTGGACCACCAGTGCAAACCACTGGGTTAGTCAGCCAGTAGACGATGACCATATATCGTGTGTTTAAACCCCGGCAGGTCTTTAACTATGTTTTTTAAGGTTCCGTACATCAAAAGAAAAAACGGAACCCTTATACTATAAGAGTTCCGTTTTTTTTCTTTTCTAAACGGTCATCAAAGTGATCCCATTAGGCTTTTAGGATCTGTCTGTCTGTCAAGACCCTTTATCTCGAGAACGCATGGAGGTATCGAGTTGAAATTAAAATTATATACTTAAGTCTGCGGTCCTTTGAAGCTGTGAAAAAAATAAACTTATAAGTTAACGAAGAAAAAAGGTACGGTCGAATATGCCACAAAAAAAAACGCACATTTCGACACTCTCAAAGGAATCAAAATTCATAACGTACTCCCCGTGGACCTAGAACCCTGAAATTTGGCATGACGCAAAATCTTATAGCCCAAATATAGAAATAAATCTGAAAAATGAAAATTTGTCGTCACGTCACAAAAAAAAAACCTTTCTTCGCTTTAAAAAAACCTTCAGGACTTGATTCGCAAATTGAATATTTACATAAGTTAGTTTGTACGGCAGCCTCAGTGAGCGAGTCCGAATCGCACTTGCTCAGTTTCTTTTTTAATACTTGTTTAGTTACCAGCTCTTAAAACAGTGAAGGAAAACCATCGTGAGCAAATCGACATGTCTTAGAAAAAAAATCGTTCAAATAATTCATTTACGCCACTTTTGAATTGTCAAAATGCCGGTCAGTCAAAAAAGTGAAGCTAAATTGCACTTCCATAGCGTAGATCTCTATGATGATGAACATAGAGATCTACGTTCTTCAGTTAGATACAGTTGCTGTTATTTTTATGTAGTCTGCCAGCCTCTGCTACGTTTGAAACAGTTAACATCGTCCTGGGACTTAAAGGGCAACTAAAAAACACATACGTTTTAGTCAGTAAAAGTGACACACCCTCTCACTCCACCCTAGAGCGGGAGAAATCATTGGATGATCTCCCGATTTAAAAAAAAACCCCCTACGACATATTTTTTTTCCACATCTTTCACTCAACGTCATCTAGCATAGCATAGCATAGCATCAGCCTTATAATGTTCCCACTGTTGTGACTCAGGCCTCCTCTCTAGGAGAGGGGCGTCAACGTCATCTAATCCCGAACTATGCAGAGCTGGTGCTATGAGTACTAGACAACTGATAAATATACTTATACATTTCTAAATACATACATAATATTATAGATAAATTATACCCAAACACAGAACAAATAATTGTGCTCATCACACAAACATTTGTCTTAAGTGGGAATGGAACCTCGGCATAGCATTTATTTTTTATTTAGCCTATAATTCCTACTGCTGGGAAAAGGCCTTCTAAGTACCACGTTTCTTTTTCCACGTATTCTTTTCTCGAGTCACCTCGAACCAATCCTTGCGGTAGACGTCTAGGTCATCTCGCCACCTCTTCCTAGGACAATTATTTACTAAAGATAATATCAATACCAGAACTTAAGTAATTCTATTATTTATTTATTTATCTATTAACACATACAATTGATTTAACACTTCGATCCACAACTACCCAACTTGTTCATACAAAAGTAGACTCTAAACATCGGAATTAAGGCCTATAGTGGCGTGGATGTGAGAGGACACCGGTGTCCTCTGAGCTAGGACAGATTAACAGACGTACCCAAGGTAACAAATGTAGTCGCAAAATAGCCGCACTCAGAGACGCCACTGACAGACTGAACAGATATCCCTACTGAAGAAACCTCTTTATCCCTACAGAAGAATTTCAACATCTCACATTTTTATCACTCAACCAATTTAGCCTGTAATTCAGCAAGTTGTAATTTAATTGATCGAATCGAAGCAAATCCAATGACGCAGGTAAAATGAGCGTCTTCACCCCTCCCTCACCCACGCAGTATATTCACCGAACATTATCAAGGTTAACCCTCAAAGGTATAAGTGCATATACATCTTGAGGCTTGACCCCTTGACATTGAAGTTGGAGAATAAAAGCTTGGTCTATAAGATCTCGATTCTTCACTAAATCATAAATGCATGTGGTATGGTGTAGAGAAATGAAAAGGTCTAAACGATAAAGTAATAAAAGATATGTATGATATTGTAAAAGGTATTGATAAAATATGAGTCTTGCTGATGTAAGAAACACATGAGCAATCAATGTTGTGACACTTAGGTCGATTCTTGGTCTTATGTACATTTTACGTACCTACTATTTTTTCGCAATATTGGTCAGAAAAAAATAATTTAAGTTCATCGACACGCAAAGAAGAAGATACTATTTTTTTATAGATAATGTTTTTTAATATAAGCTAGTGTTTGACTGAGATCCCAGATAGTAAGAAGTTATGCAATCGTAGATGGTGAAGCGGAATTAGAGCTGATTTCATCATTCAATGTAAAAACTTTGTTCAACTAAACTGAGCTCAGCGTAATCTAGTTTAAAGACCCGTGTCGTAAACATGGGCGACAACAAAAGAATTGAAACTGAGTTTCGCGTAAACTAAGTTCAATTCATCACGGTGAAACGCAAAATGAAGCTATAATCTCGATTAGGTGCTCAAACTGCGTTTTGTTTTATATATTCTTAGTTTAGTTTTTATGATATATTCTTAGTTTAGTTTTTATGTACATAGGTTTAGTATAAATACTTAGTAAATATTTAAGTTTCTTTTGTTAATATCGCGATTAGTTTATTGGTGAATTTGGCCCTAAGTTAGTAGTTTATTAGGAGCATATTCACTCTGGCCTTGAAAATAGCAAAATTATTTTAATTAATGATTTAATTTTTAATCGTACGGTAAGACCGAAGCAGGCAATTTGTTGCAGTCCTTCGATGTACGCGGTATAAACGATATGTCATAATTACAGACGTAATACATAAATGTAAATTATAATACACATGTAAATAGCGCAGTGCATTACTTGCGGTGTCGTATAACTTCCCAAGAACTCGGAAATACACGACACTTCTTCACCGTGTGAAAATAATGTTGTTGTTGTTGTTGTTGTATATGAAACGACTTAGCTTCTGCCAGCGGCTTTGCCCACGTGAAAATAAAAAATATGTCAGTCAGTGATAATATAGAATTCTACTGAAGAAAGATTTTTTTAAATCTGTTCACTAGTTTCTTAATTTACCCATTAAAAACGAAAATCTTTTCTTTTTATAATGTTTGTATCGATTAATGCCTGAATCAAACGATAAATAAATAATAAATTAGTATGTAACTAACTCGTGCTAATGGCTATGCTTCGTAAAAGTAGAATATTATCCTAAGAGAACATACGCCTTAGATAAAAAATAAGCACCTAAGCTGTTTTAAAACATACGAATTTTAGAAAAAATTACAATTAAATTTAAAACACGAGTAGACCATGTCCTACCACTGAAAACTGAATTTCATCCAAACATGAAAATACACATATATAATATATTTATGTGTATTTTGTAAAAGTAGTGTAATGACGTAGGTACGTGCCTTGAGGAATGAAAAGAAAAACGTAATAATAATCTTACTGTAGACCAATAAGCAACGCAAATATGAACAGGAAAGTTATAAAAAGAAATAGTAAATACTTCAGCAGCCATATAATATGTACACGTGTACAGTCAAACAAGATATTTGTCACAAATACTTGTATACTACGTTGTATAATAGACTGAGTATATAATTACTACATACATCATCATCATCATCATTTCAGCCAAAAGACGTCCACTGTTGGACATAGGCCTCCCCCAAGCGTCGCCACATTGGCCGGTCCTGTGCGTCTCGCATCCATCGGACTCCAGCGACCCTAACCAGGTCATCGGTCCACCTTGTGGGAGGCCTTCCAACGCTGCGTAATGGAAAGGGCTATGCTCGGAGTTTCCTTGCGTGATCGAATCAGAAATGAAGATATCCGCAAGAGAACCAGGGTTGCCGACATAGCACGTAGAATTGCCAAACTTAAGTGGCAATGAGCTGGGCACATTGCACGCAGAACAGATGGCCGTTGGGGCCGAAAGGTTCTGGAGTGGCGGCCGCGTACTGGAAGACGCAGCGTTGGAAGGCCCAGACCATACATGATCTGTTCAAATTCTCGAAGTTAATTACGATTTCAGAAATCCTGATTAACTTCTTCGATGGACGGGCTTTCAAAAGAATGGTTAGATTTCTTCATCTTCCCTGGTTCCATTATTTGGGGTCAGATCTCCTAATTTTTCTGGCTCTATCTTGGGTTGTCAATTTTGGCAATTGAGCTATCTTAAAGTTCCTCTCAATATTTGACCACCAGGTCGACGAAGGGCGGCCCCTGCTTATGTTTTGTTCTACTTTGCGCTAATTACATGGTCCTTACGTTTTCATACCAGCTAAGGCGGTTTTCTGTCATCTTATCGGAGATTGGTGTGAATTTGAACCTTCCTCAAATGTGTTCATTTCACACTCTGTCAAGCCTAGTCACAACCTGCCTATCTTAGCATCTTCATTTCGTTGGTATGGAACTTTAGTTCATGCGTCTTTTTAGCTATCTAACATCGAACTCATTCAGTAATGTAGCGCTAGATGGACTGTCGTTTTGTGTACTTAAACTGGTAGTTTCATAGATTAACCCGTTTAAATAAATAAACTCTTCAGCTATACAATATTATGTACATAAATATCATTTTGTGAAATAGGTAAGTAGGTAGATAAGTAAACCAGCTGTTGCGAATCACGTTGTTGTGAAAATTGTCCCAAGAAAACGGTTTCCCGGGACATGCGTAGACATGTCTGCCAAATTCCCTCTAAATCCGTTCTACCGTTCGAGCGTGAAGAATTACACAAACTTTCGCTTTCGTATAATCTACACCGTTAAATTTTGGTCGTTTTAATCCTGCGGAGGGTCGATTCGGTACATGAAAAACTATCGACTTAAGAAAATTTTTTTTTTACGCATTTAGGAAATTAATTTTTAGGTAAACATCAGCTGAGCGAGGCCAATGTACTGTAGGTAGTTAGTACGTAACGACTGATAAATACCTACAAGGTCATTGACTTAATTTCGTACATGCCTATATTAACTCGACTTTTAGAGAAAAAGTACTTTATTTTTTAATTTTATCTTTACAAATCGATAGTGTTTCATGTACCGAATCGACCCTCCAAGGGATTAAAACGACCAAAATTTAAAAGTGTATAAAATTCTTATATTTCAATGCAGTTATTGAAATGTACCCAATAGCTAATTAAATCGATCGTCTTGATTACAGCCCTTCTAGCCAAGTTACAATCGTTTCGTTTAGCGTGAAAGCTTAGAGTTGGCCATGCCCCCAATTCCCTTGTTCTGACCAAGTAACTCAGTGTTGAGATGACGTCAGAAAAAAGGAATTGGGGGCGTGGTCAACTCCAAGTGTTCACGCTAAACGAAACAATTGTAACTTTGCTTGGGCAGGTCTAAATATCAATAAATTATATATCGATACCAATGGACGAGTACACCTACTTATTACTTACAAAGTCTTTTACAAACATTTGATGGAACATAATATTAAATCATTTTGACCGGGAGCATTATTATATAACTTCGGGAAGTTTCTTATGAAGCGGTTCCCCAAAGCTTCTCGTTCGTTGCTACACGAAGTTAGAAACTCGATAATACAGTCTACATATAGGTAGATGCGGTACACCAATGTACCTGAAAACTTGAGACACAATACGGTACTGTGGCGAGTTTTGAAGATACATTTCGTAAGTAGAAAGAAGAAAACGTAAACCAGACGCTTTCCAAAACCATATTATAATTACACCAAAAAGCTCTTAATAATACGACGACAATCAAACGACTGACAATCTCAGTGAAGATTATGTAGATAAGTACGCAGTAGATATTCAAATCAAATAAAGCATTACAGTGGGAGCAGTTAAAAAAACCCTAGTCACACTTCACCCCTCTCTCTAATGTTAGGTGAATGTAATGTTAATGTATATTACACAGAAGTATCTCTTTGCAGAACAGGTCGCCGCCGCCCGCGCACATCCCCAATGCCATGCTGTACTCGCCGCCCGAACCGCTAGAGGTAAGAACACATATAAATAATAATAATAATAAATAAATATTTTGTTTCTTTTTTGTCATTTTATATAAAGTGACTGGTATCGATAATTAAACACGTGATCGTAGTCATTATAACAAACAACTTTTACTATGGGACCAAACCTGATATCGCGAAAAAAATCAAGAAGTTCAGTACATTTTGACCAGTTAGGCGAACATAAAAGTACTGAACGTGCTGATTTTTTTCAACAATCACGTGTTTAAATATCGGTGACTAATTACCAGCCACCCTATACACAGTTGGATGATTTTGTAAAAATCTCACCATGAAAACATGTTTGTGTGTGACCTGTCATTCCACTAGAGACAAAGTAGATCAGCAGCTTACTACGCCTATGCTGCAGGATTGTTCCAAATAGTTACCGTGACCCTGGAACGCAAAAGGCAACTAAAGAAATACAGGTGGATTTTACTCACTGAAAGTCTGAATGTCCATCTCGCTCCGCCGAGAGTGAGAGGATTGGTTTGATAATTTCCATCAAACAAAAAAAAAATACCTAAGTCGCATATAGTCGTGGTGAGATTTTTTAGAATAGCTCTAGTATTTGTTTACAACGGAAAGAAAATGTTGAATTTTATACTAAAGTAAGGGATAATTGAGTATTATTTCTTCTCTGTATCAAGAGAAGCCATATCCTAGATGCCTAGTTGACACTTCACGTGACCCAAGAGCTGGCTTTTACCTCAGTCAAAGATTAAGTATTGGCATGCTTCCAGTTTATATGCCATGCAATATGGCATTGCAATGTCTTTTAGGCATACTTCTAGTTAACAGTAATGCGGAGGAATTTGTTGACACCATATTTTAGTTTGTCAATTTTGAGTTACTATCATATTCTTCATGTTGTACAAAAAATGCAAATGCAAACAGATGTCGATATTATTTATATTTTACATTAATTTTCTATAAAGAAAAGACATTTGAGATAGTAGCTGAATGAGTTTAGGAACCGAGTCCAAGCTACCTGTTGTCGGGGCTCCAGGGAGGAATCTTATAAAAATACGAGCCGTGTCCAGCAGTATTGCCTTCTGCATCACGAGAGCCTCCTCAGATGTTATATTATCCGATCTCCCCGAAAAAATCTTCTTCCTCATCGCCTGTTTACCTTTATGGCTTTCTGAATCAAGCCCTTGATCCAACTGCTCAACGAGAACCTTGCCAGGTAAAGCTCTGCTTTCATTCCTCGCTCTTGGTTACTTCTCCTCAGGAAGCAATCTAAGTAATTCCGCCAATTCCTTGGAGGTCCGCAGAGTTGCATCCTCAGCAATAAAATAATATTGTAAAAGCATTTAAGGAAGAGATCCTCGTTTATCCATCCCATCTACGAGAATAGCACATGCAATTACTGCTAAAGTTTTACACTTGATCAGACGTAAGTCGGCAAGATTGGAAGCCGGGCTGATTGCCCTGGATACGTCAGTCGAGCGATGTTCTTATTGGATTCTCTCGGAAGCAAAATGGACTTTTAAATCTACACGTAAAAAAACTACGGCCTAACTACTCTATGGATCTCCTTGGCCAAGTTTTGCAGTTACAAAGTTTTATCAGTAACTATAATCCAAAGCCAAAAATCCATCCAAAGGTTGTCTGTAAGAGATCGCTTTTAGCGATAAGACCGCACATTGTAACACTCTATTAATTTTAAGTTCTTAATGTAATTTTATTTTTGGTATACAATAAAGAATACATTCATCTATCTATAATGAAAATCCTCCGGACTAGATTTCGGTTACGGTGGCAATTTCAGCTGAGAAAGTAAAATGCGCAAAAGATATTGTAGTGACGGGCTCTCTCTGTTCACTTACTGTCATAGTTCGATGTGACTGCAATCCGACACAGCTGGAGAGAGGTCAGGTACAGGATCTATGGATTTTCATGCTTTCCGTGGGAGTATCACACCAGCAACAACCAATTTGAGCTCCTAGCTGTTACTGTGAAGTTCTTCTATTGGAAAAACTCAAAAACACTTTACGCGGCTGGACCTAACGCTCAGCAGGCACGCTTTGCGACGTTTAAAACAGGGAGGCAGTAATTACGGTACTAAAATGTAAAACAGGATAGTTTCTCAAGCAATACCCCATAACTTTCTGCAAGATAACCTTACGTTTACCTACCACTAATGGTCCGTAAAGCTGAGATAACAAAATGAAATGCTTGATTAAAACAAGTAGTAACCGTCTTATGTAACAGGGCGTCTTTTTTTATTATGGATAGGCTCGCGTTTGACCACTATCTCACCTGATGGCAAGCGATGATGTGGCCGAAGATGGAGCACGCTTGCTTAGAAGTAACCTGTTCACTCTTGACTTAAAGACTCCTATGTTACAGCTATAAATAAATATTCATGCTGCAGTGAAAACTAATCGGTATAAGATTTCATAACTTGCGCTATATGGATACTAAGTTTTGAAAGGTTAACTGAAGGAACCTGGTGGGTTTTAGTCATTAAATTTTTGACATTCCCTCTCGCTCCACCCAGAGCGGGAGACGTTATTTGATAATTTTCTACTTAAAAAAAGAAGGAATGGGATTTAAAAATATATTATCAGTAACCCAAAACATTATCGGCACATAAACGAAACAAAATACACGGTAAATATAGAAGATACGAGTATATTTTGTTAGTCAGGTACTAAACATGCTAAGATATTAGGTATTGCAGTTACTTAAGAGCGCCCCACTCGCCTATCCTTAACTTCGAGCATGGTTCAAAAGCTTGTTGCTTCGACTAAGGCAATCTAACGAGATGCTTGATGAAAAGTTAACGCGAAAAATGATGCTTGAAAACTCTGTAGGCATTCGGTAATTCCAGTCCAGAATTTGCTGCTCCAGGAAATACGTTTATTTTAAAATCCTTAAAAATTTTGAAAAAAGTTTTCGTCATTCAGAATTACGATTAATTGTGCAAGGCTTCTATATAATAATAAAATATATGAGTACATTATGGAGAGCCAAAGATCACGTAAAATAGTAGATTTTCAGAGTTCTTTCAGAGTGTTTTACACAAAATGTTTTGATTTCTATAGAAACCTAGAAAACATCCACAAGATATTTGTGTATCTCAAATTTCTGTAGAAAGATGTGTAATAACATCATAATCACGTAACCACAATTATATGAAGATGTACCTCAGGTTGGCCGGTCTTAACCTAAGATTATATAAAACAAACTATTATAAAAAAAATACAATACCTACAAACAATGTTAAGCAAAGTTAAAAGCATTTGCAAACATTTTTATAAGCTTGTTGTGGCAATATTCCCTTTATAGTGTACCCTCTAAAAGCAATGGAACGGTGTTGCCAGCTGCCATTAACAATTAATACTGGCCACACCGTTAATTAAAATATTTTAACACAATCTGTGGTAACGCGCGATGCAGTATATTTTAATTGGGTTACAAGTACAGAATGGTCTTTATTTTGGGTATTCTCCTTTATTTTGTGTGTAATTGTACAACTAAAAACTAAAATACTTAGGTAAGTAGCAATCACGAATGAAAGTTAAGAGTGAATAGGTTACTTCTAGACAAGCATGCTCCATCGTCGACCACATGATCGCTTACCATCAGGTGAAAAATAATGGTCAGACGCAAGACTATCCGTAAAAAAGAAAAAATTGCGCTTAAGTTTAGCAATTCTGTGAGTCTGTGACCTATGTCGTTCACCTTGGTGCTCCTCCGACTATTGTCAATTCTTTTTCATAGTCCTTTGGGTGACTTTAGGCCACTCTGTGATAAAGTAGCATTCTACTAATAAAATAATTTTCAATACACTTACTCGAAAACCAGCTCTTATCCGCAATTGACTGTTTTCCGAACTAGTGCGGGAAATTGCGCGTGCTCGAAACCCCCCCCCCCCTACATTTTTATTGTAATAAAATAGTTTGTCGTATCAGGCTGGGCGCGCGTCGACAACCACGCGTCTCGGTCTCCAAAGAGTCAGTGTATTGAAAAACGTCGTTTTAAACACGTGCAAAGTCACTGCAGCCCTCGGCTCCATAACATACTCGCCTACGGCTTCTGCGAATTTCGCCTCGATCGCAATGACAAACTTTCTGCACTTGCATCAAAACGTACTATTTCAAAATCGGTCCGGTAGGTTTGGAGTTGAAATATAAATCATTCGTTTTTATAATATTAGTATAGATATAAAAATCGAACAGTGAATTGCGTCTTCATAAACGTTTTCCATAGGCGGCCTTAACAATCTAGAATAATTTATTCTTTATCGCCGACATCTTTTGAAAATTACAGCTCTATTGATCTATTCAACGCCCGCTTATTTCCTATTCTTTCATTCATTCAACGGTTTTTTTATTAGATCTTGAACAGCAGTGAATCCTGAAAAATGTCCCTAGAACTTATTTTTAAATCCTAGTCTTTGAATCATGATACTAATTAAAGGTTCATTCGGCAATTTGTTTTTTTTAATATATTTTTAATACAATACCTATTACCGAAGTCATCATATCCGTAGCCTTTTCCCAAATTGCTTGCGGTCGGTTTCCATGGTAACCGCATGCGGGAAAACACCGGTATCCAGTGTGTTTTAACGTGGGGCGATTGCCTATCAGACTTTCTTAACCCATTATGGATTCAAAAATTCACATCGGTACTTGCCCGGTTACAGAACCCGCAAACTTATGTATGAGAAGCGGGTGCCTTAACCACTCGGCAATGAGGACTCAATTATTATCCAAGTCATGGTATCATTGTATCGACCCTTTTAGAAAGAACGTCAAAACAAAGTATGTACTATGTAACATACTGTATGTAATGTACTGTGTAATATAGCATGTCCATTAGGCAATGTTGATTCTTTGACTGAAAATTGACGATTCGACTGCTTACCGATGTTCTGAAAACTTGAATGTTCACGGGCTCAACAAGTTGCGAGTTCTATTTTGGTACATACAGGTTAAATATATTAGAGCTGCGTTGTGCTGGCTTAGCAATGAACTGTCAAACGTGTGAACTGTCACACGCGTGAACTGTCAAATATGGGAACTCACGTGTGATCTGTCACACGCGTGAACTATCAAACGTATGAACAGTCAAACGCATGAGCTGTCAAACGCATGAGCTGT
Source organism: Leucania comma (assembly GCA_958295575.1). Taxonomy (NCBI): domain Eukaryota; kingdom Metazoa; phylum Arthropoda; class Insecta; order Lepidoptera; family Noctuidae; genus Leucania; species Leucania comma. Next base: position 8,358,789 of record OY282480.1, on the reverse strand, counting down.
CAAGCGCATGAGCTGTCAAACGCATGAGCAGTCAAACGCTCAAAAGTTAAATACTCGTAGTTTTCTGTAATTTTTTACTCAGTTTTCTTTTTTTTTTCTTTCCGTAAAATCCTTCGTCTGATAATAACGAACACAAAAAAAAAGATTAGTCAAATTGATTCAGCCGTTCACGCGTGATTACGTGACCAAAGGAAATAGGGATTCATTTTTATAAATATAAATAGTAGACACTGTAAGAATCGAACATAGTAACAAGGCTTACTCGGGTATTAGTCTAGGAATTATTCCTAAGAAGATACTCTTTTACCCTACCCTGTATAGAGGTATCAAGGAAAGAGGGTCTCTACAATACGTAGGTAATAAGTAGTTATTTGCCTAAATAATACTAAATTTTTATACCATGAAGAAAGTTTGTCGTTACGACCGAGGCAGAGGCGAGGGTGTTATGGAGTCAAGTGCTAAAGTGATATATTTTCACGTGTATCAAGACGTTTTTCTTTTACAAAGATAAAAATAAACGGGGGTTGAAGCGCGACTCGTGGGAGTCGCTTAGCGCCCAGCCTTACAAGACAAATGTAATAAATTATGTCGGAGCCATATAATATTGAGAGCAGTGGTGGGCGAGTGGTAACGACCCCGACTTACGAGTTGTAGGTCGCAGGTTCAAACCTAGCCAGGCGCATTACTTTGTATAATTTATTTCATCACTACTGCTCCCAAAAACAATCAAGGAAAATATGGTGAGGAAACCGGTATGTCCTAGAACCAAAAATTCGAAGACATTTGACATCCACCAATCCGCACTGGGCCCGCGTGGTGGATTACGGCCCATTCCCTCTTCTAAAAAGGAGACCTGAGTTCCAGTAGCATTGTATTCCATCAGCCTTATAATGTTCCCAACATTATAAGTCTGATGCAATGCAATGCAATGCAATATCGGAGCCATGCGGGCAAGCTCGCGCACTTTTCCGCACTAACGCGAAAAATAGTAAATTGCGTGCGTAAAAGTGATAGAAATAAGAGCGGGTTTTCAAATAAGTGTATTGAAAATGAATTTTGAGTATTAAAAAATCTTGCACATGTATTAAATTTACCGATCCCATATTTTAGTTACAGCTCAAAACTCACCTTTACAAAAACCTTCCTCTACGTCAAACGCGTACCTTTATGCTAGAACTACACTGCGCACACGTGTGCCACATACGCAGATCTGGGCGCGTCGGTCTCCATACATTTTATATGGAAACCAGACTTGTAGAGCTACACTTGATCCACACCACGCGACGCCACGTGATGTCGTTCTACGTACAAATGAGGCGTGTCACACTTGTCATCGGTCTAAAGTATTACTGGCTTTAAAATTATGTTGCATCGATAATTTAAACATTTATTAATCAAATTACCATCTTGAGAGTTGTTGAAATTATTGAATTATTAATGAGGGCTAGCCAAGTAATTCTCTCTCAAATCGCTTCCCCACTGATCGGACCTTCCTAATTGATTTACGTCACTCTAATTACTTTCCCACTTAAATTTTGAACCCCAACATTAATCAATACAGTCCTGATATTATTATTAATTATTTGAGAATACGGTCGGCGCAGTAGTTTAATTATTGGCTCGGCTGTGGCGTGTTGCAGGTTTGATTCCCATTAAACCCGGAACACGCAGCAGCCGAGCTAAATGCCGAGCATAAACAAAATATATTTTTATTGCAGGCTTTATTAGTTAGATAGATTTTCGGGTCTGGGTGTCATATTTGTAACAAACCCATTTTTTTTTAAAAAAAGCCCGTGATCCTAGAACGCATAGAGCAATATTGAAGGAAACAGGTGCGGTTTTAGTCAGAAAAAGCCTGACATGCCCGCCCTCTCGCTCTATCTGAGAGCGAGAGATCTCAACGGATGATTTCTTGCCTCAAAAAATTAATAAAACCCCTTTTATAGGAGTAATTCCAATGAGTTCGTATGCTGAATGGAATAGAAATTAATAAATACATTGCATTATAATGGCTTATTATAATGGTTCCCAATTCAAAATATTTTACGAAAATATAACTACTATTTCCGTTGAAAACTCAATGTCCGCATTGTCGTTTTGCACCTGTCTATGAAAGCCTTAAGACTACCTGACAAACCAACCAAAACAATAGATACCTGTATGTATATATATACGTACATCAAAGCAGATTGTCTGCACAAACAATAGAAAACCGCCTACCCTGACAGTCCCAATACATTGAAAACACGCCGTAAATGAAGAAATCGTTCATTGAATGAACTACGGACTGTTTGTGAATGAATGAGAATAGAATCAAAACAATGGCTGCCGTGAGCTTCGTTTGGGAGAGTGAAACAATAGGCTCATAGAAAGGAAAGAGTGTTAGGAAATTGTTTGAAGTTCAAAGGAGGTGGATGTAAAATGGTTTTAACTATGTAACACTATACATACACCGTTAAATTTTGGTCGTTTTAATCCCGCGGAGGGTCGATTCGGTACATGAAATACTATTGATTTGTAAAGATAAAAATGAACAATGAAGTACTTTTTTTTAAACGAGAATTAATTTACGCATGTACGAAATTGATTTCTTAAAGTAAACGTCAGCTGATCGAAGCCAATGAACGGTTGTAACGCAACGACCGACAACTCCCTACAAGTTCATTGACTCGTTTACTTAATGAAATTAATTTCGTACATGCGTATATTAATTCGAGTTTTAGAAAAAAGTACTTTATTTTTTATTTACAAATCGATAGTATTTCATATACCGAATCGAAATCGACCCTCCGCGGGATTAAAACGACAAAAAATTAACGGTATTTAAAGGTATCTACGACCTACGTGCTTATAGATAGAAGAAGGTATGAGTATCTACTCGTATCTATCTACGAGTATTTGGCACTTTTGAATTGTCATAATTTCGGTCAGTACAAAGAAACAAAGCTAAATTGCATTTTCCTGGAGAACAACCTGCAAGAAACTCCATGGGCACTCTTTTAAATCATATTATAAATTACATAAATATTATATAGGCCAGGAATTTATTACGTAAATAAAACTCAGTGAATTAGTTTATTGAAGGAATGTCTCATTTAATTTTGGACGATCAAAAGCGCTGTTTCTCAGAATAATTTGAATTCAATTTATTTTGATCTTATATATTTTATTACTTATTTTATATATTTAGGCACTAGAAGTTCGCTAATAAAACTCTCAAATAGTCACATGCCATCACAATGAATAATCAGTCTTTCATTACAATCTCTGAATTGTTAAGCACAGTAAGGTACTATTATATATTCTGTGGCACAGGCACAAAACCCTCAATAGAGTTTCAAATTAGAATCTACTTAGCAGGTTCAGACATTTCTATAAAAATACTGAAGATAATCAGAAATCAGAAACGTTTATTTCAAAAAGACCATTTACAGACACTATTGAATTGTCAAAATGTCGGTCAGTTAAAAAAAAATGAAGTTAAAATCAAGCTTTGATCTCTATGGAGAAAAAATATGAGTTACATGTACAGTCAGGGCTCAAAAGTGCAGTTGCACTCTACCGATACTAAAATATGTAAATTTTCTTTTTAAAAGAGGGTCAATTGATCATAATCGATTTAGTTTGTAGCATAGAATCTAAAATATCGAATAAACTAGTTGTAGAATACTGGCATTCTACTACAAAGAAATTTTAGACAGTTTAGCATTGTTAGAGTGCAACTGCACTTTTGACCCCTGACCATACATAATATGATCTTAGATATTTCTTGTCGCTTCTATTAATGATATCTGCAAAAGCTCTAGTCTCATATAACATAATTTCTCAACAGTTACTATGCGTTTTTCCGGAGCGACAATCGCGCGTGTGCGCGGCGGCGTGCGGAGCAGTCGCGCGGGCGGGCGGCGAGGCGCGCTCAGTGCGGAGCGCTCGCGATGCGCTGGACGCGTTGCGACGCGACTCAGACACCAAGCAGCCGCACGTCATCATCGTGGACGCGCGACAACCGCAGACGTTGGACGCCTCTTTATTAGCCAGGTTGGTACCTATTGAAACTGTGTTTTTTTTTTTCTGAGAAAATAAATTAGATTTTGCGTGATATTTCCCTTGAGTATTTTAGGTGACTCATTGCTTTCTTCGCTGGTTGTTTTTTAAAGACGGCAAATACTCTTAGAAATAGAATTTATTTGTCTATTGCAAAAGAAAATATTCTGTGTGAGAATTCGCGACTTATTAAAATACGAATTGCTTATTATTTATTCGTGCAATAATCAGATAATAAATGCGAAAATATCGATACGGTAACTAGAAATACTAAATAACGGATAAGTTTTTTTTAATATGTAGGTAATTATATTAATTAAATAGTAACTAGTTATAATTAATTAGTTAGTAATTTATACGTAAACGTAATTAATTAGTCCACGTCATTAATTTGTTACCTGGACCCAGGTAGGTAGGTTCCATCATCAGGTTTAAACAAATAACACATTGCAGTCACCAACAAAAGTTAGTACTATCGCACATTCAATCCCCATTACGATCATGATAGCAACTTGTGTGCATCACTGCACAGAACACAATTGGGGTCCCGTCCGCGCTCCACGTTAAATTGGACAAGCTTTGACGGGACCACGCACAGACAAATTGGAGTGCACGCCTCTCCTGCCCGCTTGCAAATAAACAACCTGTCTATGTATGTACTGCAGTGGAGTGTGGACTGTAATTCAGTTTGGCTTTTAACGTCCAAAATTTAAGTACATACTCCATGCGGGACTTTGGGCAACGGTGGCTAATTTGTATGTGGAGTTTGTCAAACAGAACTGATTTTGGCCTAAATCTAATGACAACAAATCTCTTCTTTACTAGCTTGTCGCGTGATTTACCTGTGTAGATAATCAAGTAAATAAAATTGAACTGATTGACTTCAATTTTCTTCTCGGCAAGATTTTATAACATCACTGCATAGTTTAAAACAAAGTCGCTTCCCGCTGTCTGTCCTTATGTATGCTTAGGTCTTTAAAACTACGCAACGGATTTTGATGTGGTTTTTTTTTAATAGATAGAGTGATTCAAGAGAAAGGTTTATATGTATAATACATGCATAATATATTTAATATCACCATTGCACACGTTCTAATCTGGGGCGGGTCACTAGTTATATACAAATCGTGCAATACGTTACAAGTTGATTATAAAACTTTTATAGAAACAGTTTATTTTACTCTCTTCTCTGCTCTCTTCTAAAAGATATTTAACTTAATTTTTTTTATTCCTTGTTATTGGAGCTCGGATAGACAAAAGCGTCTTGTTTGATGAGAAAGATGTGACCAGACAATACGATGTGGAAGCGACAACGCGTTTCCAAAGGAATTGTTGTGCGGTCAATATACCCGTAAAATATTATTTTATTTCACAACAAGCCGGTTGTCGCATTGTCGCGTGGTCCATCAGCGGGAGATATACTGAAGTGCGGATCAACCCTTATACAAACAGTTCTACTAAAAGCTCTGCTCCAAAAACTCTATGCATACTGGCGTTAAATCCCAGATACAAATATAAATTCTGGAATATATGCTCGTCACATCGTCGCAAATCCCCCGCAATGTTTATTCTCCCAATATTTCCGCAGTCTATATTGATGTTTACTCAAACATAAAATGTTGACAACCCTATCGTTTATTTTAAGTTACAGATCCCGGATTCGTTCAAATATTTTCTTTATACATACTCGTATTGTTTACTTTGGATGGCGTCAATCATTCAATCTGGCTAGCGTTGTCCTTGTGCCTAAGTTGAGGTCAGCTTGCAGTTAAGCTGGAAGCAACTAAATACGAGTATTTTACACTATTTTACACCTTTGAACATCTCTAAGGTCCGGATTAAACGTTTTGCCTCGTCGGTTATACTGCGTACATCGAAGGACTGGAACAATCTGCCTGCTGCGGTCTTCCCGTCCGATTATAAAACCGGTTTCTTCAAGGCTAGAGTGAATAGGCTCTTAATAAATTAGTGCGCCTCACCACCAACGATTGCGTCACTCCTTAGGTGCAGATCGCAGTCAAGCACCAGTTTATATTATTTAAAAAAATACTTCTTTCAGCGGCTTCACCCATATCAAATTAGAAAATATATTAAGTGATAAAATAGCATTATACTGGTGAAAAAATTTTGACAATCGGTTAAGACAAAAATAAAAGAATGCAGGTCTTGATAAAATTAGTATAGAACAAAAGTAAGAAGTTAGTTCCAAAGTCTGAAGGACTAGTCAACTATGTGCTAATAGCATTGAGATTTTGACAAGGTGAAACCAATTCTTGGCACAGTTTCAAAACACCCAACTTTCAATAGCTTGGACAGTTAAAAGTTTCGCTCGTTATAACTACACCAACTTGCTCGCCTGACCCACAAAAGGCGGAAGCTTCACCACTGCACACGCCAGACAATCGATTTGGACTATCATAAACTTTTAAGCCAAGCTCAGTGCAGTTTCATTTCCGTATTTTGTTCAATTTAAACGATATGATGTTATGAATCGACTGTCCGAATAAATAAAAAATGCTCATTTTCAAATTCGAGAAATTATCTCGAATTTGAAAATGGACCTATTTGGCGTCGCCGTGAGGCACACATTGTGTCTGTATCTTATCTTATGTTAAGTTTTATAAATTTGGTTTTACAGTGTGTGTATCCATGCGTGCCAAATAAAATATTTTTTCTTCGTTTCTTTTCTTATTATTGTGGTGATTCTTGGAGAAAGCCTTTGTTCAGCAATTTTATTTCAAGAGAGCCTTAAGAGCAGCCAATCCGAAGTACATTTTCATACAACCGCTCTTATGTGATTATGATGACACAGATACTCGTATCTTGTGGATATTATCTAGGCTTCTGTTGAGGCGTGGCTGGAAAGGCCTCACGGCGTCGTCACCTTCCGTTTGGCGCAGGTACTAACCGAACACGGCAAGTTCGGGCCGTACCTGTACAAGATTCGTGCGGAGACGACGCCCGGGTGTCGCCACTGTGCGGACCGCCCGGAGGACACGGTAGAGCACACAGTCGAGGTGTGCCCCGCTTGGGAAGAGCATCGCCGTGTCCTCGTGGGGGCGATCGGCGGCGATCTCTCGCGCCGGGGCTTGGTTCAAGCCATGCTCCGGAGCGAGGAGCGAACATTATAATGCTGATGCTATGCTGCTATGCTACTAAATCTATTGGTGTAAACAGCTTAAAAATTCGTTCAGTAGTTTTTTGAGTTTACCGCGTTCATACAGACAGATAGACGCGGTGAGGGATTTTGCCTTACAATATGTATGGATTAAGACTTCCAAAGTCACATAAATGACGTCATCACGTATTTACTGGCCAAATCTTCCAGAGAACTAGGTATCGATCATTGGTTATTGCCTCTTAGTTGGTCTAATTCGGGACGATTGCCCCTGATAGAATAATGAGCGTGTTGTCTGTATTCGTACTAGTACAACCTTGATATAATTCTGTTCGCATATTCTGTGTGTTGGTAGATATCAACAGTGAAATGTACATATAAATGTACATAATTATAATTAGAAGATTATTTTCTGTATAATTGCCTAATACCAGGAAAGAAACCTAAAATAGAAGGAGGAAAGAAACCTTATACCAATTATGGCGAATATAAACCACTAACTTCTCCCAGCGGCAGTGCCCGCGTGAATGTCGGTTTCTCCGTACAAACTTCCAACACCCGTTTTACCCCCTTAGGGGTAAAGGGTTTTTTTATGGTAGGTAAAATCATCCAATGACAAATCCCGCCCTTGGGTGGGGCGGGAAATAGTGTCAGCCTCTTACTGACTAAAAACCTACCCTTCCATTCATTGCCTTTGTCCCGGGGCCCGTGGTGACATTCTCACATAACCTTTGGCCCCAGTAGGCTTCGGCCCCGCTGGACACCTACAGTTTGCTGACAACTCCTTGAAGCGCGCGGTAACAGTGCGCGCCGTATACGACTTGAGCTCGAACCGGTCTGTTACCGGACGGACGGACAGCGAGTTACCCATTGCCCACCGTCCACGAGCCCGCGCCTACGGTGGCCGGAAATCGGGATCGGAATGTGTGCGCCTTTGCCTAAAGGGGTAAGGAGTGGAGTTTCGTAAAATTCGTTCTTAGCGAACGTCTACACCCTATAAGAAATTTGTAGGTGTGATAATTTCTGAGATTTCGTGATTAATCAGTGATATAAATAAAATACGCGCGAAAATCATGCCGTATCGAAAAAACAAAAGGTCATGTTTCTTTTGAATTTTCATATCAATTTACAAATAGCTGCAGCAGCTTCACCTGCGTGATAGAAGAACATTGTGCTAAGGGAATAAAAAGTATCCTTTATGCTATTCCAGAATATGGTCTATCCGTCAAATTTCATGCAAATCCGTTCAGTCATTCAAGCGTGAAGAAGTAACAAATATACAGAAATACTTCCCTATAAAATATCAGTGTAACTATGAAGTATAAGTCCTCTAGGGGGAGCTACGGCCGCACCTTAGAGGCTTGCTTTACATTTTCAGAGCCTAGTTTAGGTACCAGTCTCCCACAATATAATGCCCATCCTATATGTTACCGAGCATTAGGAGTTATATTGTGGAGACAATAATCTGTTATTATTATTTAAAAAATAAACTTTTTTATTATTCTCTATACTTTCAATAGCCCCCCCTTGATCATTGGCTGGCGACGCCCTTGTTCCACGTATTACAGTCAATCTCAAGTACATGAGTACTATACCCCTCTATATATCGAAATAAAGAGTTTTTGTACGTGTTTTCATCGTGTTCTCCCCAATATTTTCCGTATTCGCCACACTTCCACACAAGTTTTCCATTACCGTCGCCAGAGTATTATCCCTTTCACGAACTTGTATCCGAGGGTCCGGAATTCAATTCGCGTATGGGACATCTTTATTAAGTCTCACCCTGCCGAGATTAGTGACTATTTCTTTAAGAAAGTCTGTTTGAAGAATGTGTACGCTGTAAACAAAAAGTTTGGTCTTATTGTTACTTTTTTAATTATGGATAGGTTAGCGTTTGACCACTGTCTCACCTGATGATGGAAATCGACGATAAGGCACGCTTGACAAGAAGTACCCTCATCAGTCTTATAAATGATAATACAACACAAATAATAATAATAGTACACGGTTTGTTTTTGTGGTAGGTATAATCATCCAATGACCGCCCTTAGGCGGAGCGGGAAATAGTGTCAGACTCTTACTGACTAAAAACCTACTCCGTTCCTTCGTTGCCTATCACACAGGGGCCGAGGCTTTTTTTCAGAAAGCGTTCCTTGGCCCCAGTAGGCTTCGACCCTGCCTGCCTGCAGCTAGCAGGCTGGGCCTCTACGGTTTGCTAACAGCTCCTTGAAGCGCGCGGGAACATCGTACACAGTTACAGATATAATATTGTGGTACATCATAGCAAAAATATAAAATGCGAACTGCTGCCTCCTAAACTAGACCAAAAGCCTGTGTTTTAGGAGCAAATGTTCCACATATAATCAAATTATAACAAACAACATAGCAAGTAGGTGTTAGTTAGTTAGTTGACTGGCCTGTTGGTCTAGTGGTTAGTGCCCCTGACTGCTATGCCGGAGGTCGTGGGTTCGATTCCAACCCAGGACAGATGTTTGTATGATGAGCACGATCATTTGTCCTGTGTCTGGTTGTTATTTATCTATAATATGTATGTATTTAGAAATATCTAAGTATGTTTATCAGCTGTCTGATACCCATAACACAAGCTCTGCTTAACTTGGGACTAGACGGTGTTGTGTGATAGTTGTAGAAATATTATATTTTTTTATATTATTATAGTTATAAATCATAAAATAGAAACAGTACAACACATACATCATTGTTTTGTACGTTAAGCTTGATTTCCTTTGGCGAGTGGCTGCCCGAGTAAAACAAGCGTCCGTCTTTTTGGTGTTTATTGGCAACTAAACTTCAATAGTACATTATGATACAAGTGTGTAATGTAGGAGGTTACCGTCGAGGCGGTATTAAGACCCGAGCTTTGGCGACGGTCTTAAGAGAGCCAAGAACGGTAACCATTCACTACTCACGTGTATCATACGACGTTTTTCAACACACTTGTGAAGAAAAATAATTTAGTTAACTAATATTACAACGGTAAAATTAGTAAAATTTTTCATAACATGGCGGTAAAAAATTAAATCTGTTGCCTATGAGAACGCGCTAGGCTATGGCTATATGGTCTTGTGATTTTATTGCCAAGTCATTGTTTGTTTTCTTGCGTGAAAAGTTTCTACGATAATGACATTTTTAGTGACAATTGAATACGGATAAAACATTTTCTAATGTTTTTGTAGTATTTGATTTTATTTAATTTATAAAAATGAACTTCACTCGAAAAAATCACACCAAAAACCGCGCGCATCGTGGCCATAGACCACAAAGGAAAAGCAATTTTTATTTAGACGAATGACTTATTTATTAAATGTTTTGTTATTAAATAAATCGTTTTTATAAGTTAAAATGGTTGAAATTGTATAAAATAAGAAATAAGACACTAATTTATACTATTGAACGAACGCAATAACCTAATAAATAAATATGATTTTTTTCGTATTCAAAATTTGATTTGCGGACAAAGAAGTTGAACAAAAGGTTATAGCTACATTACAGCACTAGTGCGTAATGGTAATCAAAATGTCACAGTTTGGTAACAGGTGCCATTATATACCTAAGTGTAGTGCAATAAAAGCCACTTTCTGAGCAAGTGTATTGAAAAAAACTATTTATACTCCAATGACCAATAATCCGTTGTACCTAAACATGAAATATTCAATATAAATCTCTCAAATATAAACTCAGATACTCACATCCACAGAACAGAAGACATTCTTCTGTTCTGTGCTCACATCACATAAAGGCATTACCGTCAACAGAATGTTCCCTAGCTCGATGGCGGAAAACCTTCGCTATTTTGGACGGAAAATACATTATGTCCCGGCAGTTATTTCAAACATTTCATTTCCCTACATATTTGTTGAGGCACACGTTGCTAGGAAATCGACGATGACTGTCAATCTGTTTTGCTCGAAGATTCGATCGCTGAAGGAAATGTTGACAGCTTATAATTTTAACTTGTAGAACTGCGAAGCAAAATTGTCATTGTAGTCCATTTATGAAACAGTGCGCGTTAGTTTGTAAAATTTATTTCATCACTGCTCTCAAAACGTGAAGAAACTAGCATATGTTAAAATTAAAAATTCGAAACATTCCATCAACTAAAAAATCTGGGCACATATTATGGTGAATTATAGCTTATTTCTGTCACAAAAAGGTAGCTTGCATTCCAGTTGTGGGAACGTATACAATTTTAGATTGAAATGCTCAAAATATATTTTGTCCTCGAAATATTGGCAGCAGAAGGGTAATCAATACCGCTACGCTCTCGTCAAAACTAATCAAATCCAGAAGGCCCTAATAATCAAACCCTAAGTAACCAATAATATGGAATTGATTTGGTGTTTCAACAATCAACGGAATTAACAAGGACAATAGACGGAACTGAACGAGGAGTTACCCAAGGTTCGCCGTCCGTAAGCCCGCGCCTACGGTGCATCCTGGAGACTCCTGACGCACAGGATCCAAAACGATTGGTTAGCTGATTCACTGTAGAACTAAATCATCATCATCATCTTCCTGCCCTTATCCCGTTTTATTTGGGGTCGGCGCAACACGTTTTTTCTTCCATTCTCTCCTGTCACTCGTCACGCTATCACTAACTCCCTTTTCTTTCATATCACTCCTCACACAATCCATCCATCTCTTCCAACTAAATACGGATCATTATTTCTAGAACGTATTTCCCCCAGCTCTTGCCCCGGGACTGAAGATAAAACCTTTTTAGCACAGCAGAAATTGATATGAAAAATTAATGCCAGCAGTTAGTGACACCTCGGAATACTTTTTAAATATTAACGCGCATAGCAAATTGTTGAAACGTCGTCGTAAGTGGATTTGGAGATTTTTTCGTCCGCCTTTATTGTTTCTTTTATGTGTCCTTGTCACATTTTATTTTTAATATCTGCCGTTTTTTTTTTAATAATGTGTAATATACTTTTGCAAAAAGCTTTTATTTTTAATAATGTCTTCTTGGTCAACTTTATATTAATATTACACATCACTATCTATTCCTAAAAGAGGTAGAGCTTGTGTTTTTAATACCAGAAAACTGATAAACATATTTATATACCATTAAATTTTGATTATTTTAATCCCGCGGAGGGTCGATTCTGGTCGATACCACAGATATGATATCTGTGGTCGATTCGGTATATGAAACACTATCGATTTGTAAAGAGAAAATGAAAAAATAAAGTACTTTTTTAACTCGAATTAATTTACTCATGTACGAAATTAATTTCTTTGAGTAAACATCAGCTGAGCGAGGTCAATGAACTGTAGGTAGTTAGTACGCAACAACTGACAACTACCTACGAGGTTATTGACTCGTTTACTTAAAGAAATTAATTTCGTAAATGCGTATTATATTTTATATTCGAGTTTTAGAAAAAAAAAACTATATTTTATAATTTTATATTTATTTATAGATTTTTTTTTTAGTGTTTCATATCCAAAATTTTACGGTGTACATTTCTAAATACATACATATTAAAGATAAATTAAACACAGACCATCATGGTTGATGGATCCGATAGGTTCTGGAGTGGTGACCGCGATCCGGAAGACGCATCGTAGGAAGGTCTCTCACAAGATGGAATGGCGACCTGGTGAGGTCGTTATAGCGATACTTAAGGGAGACCTGTGCCCAAAAGTGGATGTCTTTCAGTTGACAAGATGATGATGATGATGACTCCTCTCGCTCTACCCAGGGCTGGAGAATTTATTTGATGATTTTCCACAAAATAAAAAAAAAACAAAAGTCGTCTCCAAACTAATCAAATTAATTAATATATTTTTATTTATTGAGTAGGCACCTCACCGACTTACTTACTAAAACATACACAAACATAACACACATACAGTTTTAGGCATAGTGAATTCGTCACTTACAGAGGTAAACAGTACTGACAAAAATAACTTAACAATTAATTGATACAGAAGACGTAGCTTACATACACAAGTGACAGGTGAGATGTAATGCAAAAAAAAAATGAAAAATAAATTAATACACTGGAAAAAGAATGTAAAATTTAAAGAAATTTAAGTAGTAAATACCTACATTAATTAATTATATAATTATAGCCTGATAATGCAGTTTATTTATTTTAAATTCGTTTTGTACAAATTACTTAATGCAATTATACTAATTACAACTAATAAATCTACATGCCTCTGGAAATCCCAACAGTTACCGCGTTGGACGGGCACCAAGTTTTTTTTTTAATGGTTATGAAAATCCGCACGCAATCAGCTCGACCAGCCATTTGAGTGCATGCGACCGCATCGCGACATGCAAGCATGTGGCACGGTGGCACCTACTGGTCTGGTTATAGAGTACCGCATCGTCACAGTGGCCACTGCTGCAGACAACATTGACAATACTTTGCACGCAAAACCCGTACTTGGTTCTAGAAAATATTCACATCAGCTACATCCTTAGTGCGGTATTTGGATCGAACTCGATTTAGTCTGACCATAGAGTACCGAGTCGCTTTAGTGGTCACTGCTCTAAACAGCATTGTCAATAGTTTACCTACACTTCAAGCGTGTTAGTAATCATCACTCAGGATTTTAGTGCGGGTTTTTAACCGTACACAATTGGGTCTGACCACAGAGTAACAAGTCACATTGCTTCTTAGAGGCACCATAATCAACATAACCGAGGGAATTATTCTGGTTTTTTAAACGCCATCTATCTGTTCTGCGAAAAATATGCCCTGCTCACATTAGGCCACACAAGTTTGGTGAATCTTCGGACTATGTCGATCCCCTTGGTCTTGGTTCTCCTGCGGATATCTCAATTCCTGATTCCATCATACAAGGAACGGGCTCGCGGACGGTGGGCAATGGGTAGCTCGCTGTCCGTCCGTCCGGTAACAGACCGGTCCGAGCTCAGGTCGTCTACGGCGCGCACCGTTCCCGCGCGCCTCAAGGAGTTGTCAGCAAACTGTAGGGCTCCAGCAGGGCCGAAGCCTACTGGGGCCAAAGGTTATGCGAGAGTGTCACCACGGGCCCCGGGACAAAGGCGAGGAATGGAAAGGTAGGTTTTTAGTCAGTAAAAGTCTGACACTGTTTCCCGCCCCACCCAAGGGCGGGATTCGTCATTGGATGATTTTACCTACCACAAAAAAAAAAAAAAAAAATCATACAAGGAAAGTTCGAGCCTTCTCTTTTGCCCTTTGGGTGACTTTAAGCTTTCTGGTGAGTGCATCCACGAATATTATTAGATAATAATGGCAATTCGTTGCCGGCGAGGCATTCCGTACTCTATCGATAGGTCATTTTGCTTGCAATTAGGGCTACAGTATTACAAGTGTTAATTTCAAATGTTTTTGTTTTTTTGACATTTGACAATTGATAAGGTACTTAAGTGTTGTTGCTGAGTATAAAAGCCTGGACTCGATCTCTGGGCTTGTGTACGGCGAGCAATGGATAACTCACAAGGTTTTAAATGTTTTATCTGTCTGTCGATCTGCCTGTTAATCTTTCTGTTTTTTTCTGGCTAATCTCCGAAACAGCTGGACCCATTTTGACACGATTTTCCTTAGAAGATCGCTGATGTTATAAGGAGTAACTTGACTAGTTTTATTTCAGAAAAGAAAGGGTAAGTATGGCGTAAAAAATAACGTCTTGAAATTTTGACCAACTAATAGACCTATGTGCTACTTTACAAGTTAGACACAGACTAAGTCATGGACATCACCTAGTCTACTTTACAAATAAACAAATATAACGATATCTATGTCAAGATCAGAAGCGAAATTAAATTCCAAATAATGTACTCAACATTCTGAAATTTATGATCAAAGTGCTATTAATTTCAATAAACAAGTATCCATATTTTACAATACCAATAAATATCGTTGGCATTTAATTCTCAGCTTTAATTGAATTCAGATGATATGCCGAACTGCGGGATTTATTTTTAAATGGAGCTTATGAATCTGTCATACGTATTTCACACTGTGGTTTTAATCACTGTGAAAATGTTTATACATATTTATGAATCGATTAAACTGTACAACGGTTTTGACATCATAAACAAGGAAATTCTTTTTAAAGTTTTTAATTTCGATTAAAAATAACGGATCGCGTTCGAAACGGTTCGGTAAGCGCGCTCCATCGTCGACCGCATCGGCGCGTCCATCAGGTGAGATAGCGGTCAAGCGCGAACCTATCAACAATAAAAAAAGAAACACTCACAGATATAGATATACCTAGATAACGCAAGAGCAACTATTTCGCGTGCCTAGCTTACGTACAAAAATCGTAAGTGGTCACTTTCGCGCTCAGTCTGCATCGGAGTACAGCGCTAGTCGGGTGCAGTTAAAAATATAAAAATGGTTAATTGTGCTGTTGGTGTGGGGGTGGAGCGAGGGGGACACCGTACGCGGCAGCGTCTTCACTAAATAGTGCTTGTGACGTCATAATAGGTAGTCAAAAAATGGCACGCTTGGTTTTCATACAGATCGTGATGCTTGCGTTATCTATGTCTATCTATATCTGTGGACAGTATACTGTGACTCAGAAGGCTGCCCAGCTAAAGTGAGACGGGGCTGGACATTTCTAGCCTACAGATAGTTCTTCTGTGTCTGGGTGTTTTGTGTATGTGAGTTCAGATGTTTGAGAACACACCCACGATACAGAAGTAATTCCTTGTATGGAGCAATGCTAATTTTTTTTTAGGGTTTCTTTTTTAATGTGCGTAAAAATTATCCTATAACAACTCCTACCCTTGGGTGGAGCCCGTAGGGGCCCAGTAGGGTCGAGGCCTAGTCTGGGGCTCTGGGGAGGTATGTAAATGCATACCAGGGCCCCAAGGCAGGGAAGAAACAGGCTAGGTTTTTAGTCAGTAAAAGTCTGACACTATTTCCCGCTCCGCCCAAGGGCGGGATTTGTCATCGGATGATTTTACCTACCATAAAAAAAACCTTGGGTGGAGCAGGAGATAGTGTCAGACTCTTACTGATTAAAAAACCCACCCCGCTCCTTCGTTGCCTTTCATACCAGGGCTGTACCTTCCTTTCAGAAGCGAACCCTTGGCCCCAGTAGGCTTCGACCCTTCTGTAGGGTCCCTTCGGTTTGCTGACAACTCCTTGAGGCGCTCGGGAATACATTCTGTCCTATGCAATAAATACACATTGATATTTCTCCTCAGAAAATTTAACAACAGAGATTTAAAACGGAATCCCATTTTCGATTCAAGTTTAATAGCCATCAATAGTAAGTAATTGATGACCCCGTCATATTCCTTAACGGCCTTATAACTGCAATTTAATTGCTCCAAAGCAATTTCCGTCTTACCCACCGGAATTTAGATTGAATTTCAAACGACAAACGATCGGTCATAACATTTTATAGGGATTCGTTTTCATTTTGCTAGGTAATACGTTAGGTGGACGTCGTAAGTTTGTACAATTTGATTTTGAAACTTTAATGTTCTAGTTTGTAATAGGATTTAAGATTGATGTTGAAATTAAGTCATATTTGCAGGAATTTTTATGGCAATTTAATAAAAATGGTATTTCAAAAATCAATATTGTGTAGAAACCCACATGTAAGTAATCACTACATAGTATAAAACAAAGTCGCTTCCCGCTGTCTATTCCTGTTTATATCTTTAAAACTACGCAACGGATTTTCACGCGCGCCTACTGGGGCCATAGGTTGATTTTGAAAGAGGATCCTTTGGTCCTGGAACGCAAAGGGCAACTGAAAGATCGAAAGTCTGACACAACCTCCCGCTTCACCCTAGAGCGGGAGAAGGCATTAGAAGTCCACCTCAAAAAAAAACCCTAAAGTTCCTTTGCAGATTTTTAAGGTAAAAATGGTAGAATATTTATACCACATTCACACACACAATCACAGTAAGACATTAACCACCCAATTCTGAGTAAATAAAATTTAACTTGAGGATTTGTGCAAACTTTAACCTGAAATCTAGTCAAACTTTGGCATTCTAGTAGAAGACACAGAAAAAAAATTGAAAAACGGCCCTTAGCGTCGCCGTAATTGTGTAAATAAAGAAAGAAAGAAAGAAAAAGAGTTTATTTGTTACCAACATGGCGCATATCTTAAAATAACAGCTACACACACTGACTCTATATAATAAAATAAAAAAAGTACATAATAAGATAATCAGCCTTATAATGTTCCCACTGCTGAGACTCAGGCCTCCTATTAAGAAGATGGAGTGGGCCAGTGCGGATTGGCCAGTTTAAATAATTTCGGCCATATAAATTTTCTTAAATTCTGACCTCGCTTTGTACAGTCCCCACTGCCTCTTAGAGCTGCCCCCTAGCCAAGTTACCATAATTTCGATAAGGGTGAACGCTTGGAGTTGGCCATGCTCCCAATTCCTTTGCTCTGACCACGTAACTGAGCGTTGGCGTGGCGTGGACAACTCCAAGCGTTCACGCTTATCGAAACGATCGTAACTTGGCTAGGGGAGCAGAAATTTTTTTTATCGTAACTTTCAAAACTATTTACATTTCAATTATTTCCACATGACAGTTTAATTTGCGCGATAGTCCAATACAAACACTACGATACGGCTGCTCGGATCGCAGGAATTCGACCCCGCTGACAACTAAAGACGTGAGCGCATTCCTGAGCTGAGCACTTTCAGGAGACATTCGTAAATGTAAATGAAACGTCTAGCATTCTTTATTGAGTATCTTTACGGTTATATTAAGTTGGGAAAGTTCTAGAAATACTTACTTTAACCCATATTCAATGACTAAGAATTTCAAGGAGTCGAATTCATTTACACATTGTTAACCTCTACGAGAACTTTCGTAGTTCATCAGCATCTTCATAGAACAAGTAAAATATAAGAGCCTGCATACGATATATTTCGTTCTTATGCACAAACAATATTAATTTATATATAATATTATAATTTTAGTTTCAGTTAAATTAAGTTAGTTAAGGGCTGATTTCATCATTCAATATAAAAACTTAGTTCAACTAAACTGAGCTCAGCGTAATCTAGTTTAAAGACCCGTGTCGTAAACATGGGCGACAACAAAAGAATTGAAACTGAGTTTAGCTTAAACTAGGTTCAATTCGTCGCGGTGAAACGCAAAATGAAGCTATAATCTCGATAAGGCGCTCAAACTGCGTTTTGTTTGAACGATCGCGATTAGTTTATTGGTGAATTTAGCTCTAAGACGTACGGCGAATATGCACCCTTATGTTGTTGAAACTTCTACGGTACGGACTAAGCGTTTTGCCTCGTCGTTTATACCACGTACTTGAACAGGGACTGGAACAGTTTGCCTGCTGCGGTCTTCCCGTCCGATTATAATTTAGGTTTCTTCAAGGCTAGAGTGAATAGGCTCTTAATAAACTAGTGCGCCTCACCATCAACGAATACATCACTGCTTAACATCAGGTGGGATTGCAGTCAAGCACTAGTTTATATCAATAAAAAAAAAATTTTTTTTAGCTCATGTGTAAGATTTTTTAGCTATTTATTTATATATCTAACTTCTGGCAGCGGCTTCTCCCGAGTGATAGTAGATTATTGTCCCAAGGAGCACGCTCCCTGGATAAAAATTATATGTGCTATTCCAGGACATGATCTACTCGTTTACCAACTTTCATCGAAATCCGTTCAGCAGTTTTTGCGTAAAATAGTAACAAACAACAAAGTTCGTTCGTTGTGGCGACACTTGGGGGAGTTCTATGTCCAGCAATGGACGTCCTTCGGCTGAAATGATGATGATGACGTGTAACAAAAATCCTTACATACAAACTTTCGCGTTTAAAATATTATTAGGATACTAATTTAGTAGTATATTATTACCTTTATATTTATTATATGTACATCAACTATCTTATTATATTGTTTGTAAAATTTGTGTACAATAAAGAATACAGCGTTTCTCTGATCAATAGAACAAACACAACTTTCTGTCATCTTAATTAAATCAATTCAAATTGGACAAAGGCATTCAAAGTTTAGCGACCCAGAGCAGTGGCACAGACACTTTGACTTGGTCGAACAAGAATAAAGTTATTTCAATTATTGCCTTCTAATTGATTCTACTGGAAACTCCTCCAAAACTTGGTGCAAGAACGGACACTTTGTGAATTAAAATACCTCGGTCTAATATTAATAGGCTCATTTTTTTTTTAAGAAAACATACTCTCGAAAAAACATAACCCTCCTTCTGGCGCAGTCGGCTAAAAAGGACGGCGTGTATTACACTCACCTCCATATCGCTCATTTTTGTGATTAGATTGGAACATCCAAAGTTTGCCTTGCGTTTTCTAACCCTTTCTGTATTTTAACGAACAAACTACAGGAAAAAAGCGGCCAAGTGCGAGTCGGACTCGCCCATGAAGGGTTCCGTAGCAACAAGTAACATAATATAGTTCTTTTAGTTCATTGTAACTTTGATTGATGATTTCAAAACTACTTACTAGATAGGTAATATACATCATATATTTTTTTAGTTTTATCATTCTGTTTTTTTTTTTTTAAGTTACAAGGGGGAGACATTATACCACTTCAGAAGTGTCTCTCGCGCAAACTATTTAGTTTAGAAAAAAATGATATTATAAACCTCAATTTATAATATCATTTTTTGAAGACCTATCCATAGACTTGATTAAAAAAAAAATTTTGAGTTTCTGTTCAAAGTATGGGGAACCCACAAAATTTATTGTTTTTTTTTTCTATTTTGGTGTGAGAATCTTAGTGCGGTTCACAGAATACATCAACTTACCAAGTTTCAACAGTATAGTTCTTATAGTTTCGGAAAAAAAGTGGCTGTGACATACGGACGGATAGACAGACAGACAGATATGACGAATCCATAAGGGTTCCGTTGTTTGCCATTTGGTTACGGAACCCTAAAAAAGACAGTGCTGTGTGAGAAAAAATATTTACTTAATTAGAGTTATAAATACTAGAACTTTAGAACAAAGCTAATATAATACACAATTAACCTAATTAAAGTACCGTTTTTATTGAAACTTAATTTAATTAAAATTTGCTTTAATTTTCTGCTCTATGTAATATAGAATGAAATATTTAATTTGTAGAACATAGAAAAATTTAATTTGTAGAACAAATGGCTTTTTTAGCTTCTTTGATTTATTATGGTTTCCAATTCAATCCGTTCGTTTAAGGTCCTAGGTTCAATTCCTAGGTCGGGCAAAATATGTGGAATTGTTCAAAAGAGTCACCGTAAAGCGTAGCCCTAGAACACAACTGAAGAAACACGGGCGAGTTCTAGTCTTACACTCCCTTTCGATTAATTGAGCAAAGTGTGATTAGCTTTTCCATCCGTTTCTGTGGCGTTTCCATCTTGTCTTCTAGACTTCAAAATGCTCAACTAATTATAATTTTCTAATTTGTTACAAGATACTTACGGTTAACATTATTCCTACTTTTTGATAGTACTGAAAAATACCCAATAGTCTTAGTGCTAATTCACATTTTTTCGCTAACACTTTTATGTAGCCCCCTCACCCATGGCGAGATTTTGTAGCGACACTGTCGCGCTCCTACGAAACGCGCGTTAGTCGCATTTGCAACGCTCGCTCTATAGAAAAGATGCCAACCCGCTTCTAACGCGCTACAGCATCGCGACTGTATCGATGCGTACTCGCTACAGCATCGCTACAAAAAGTTGCCATGAGCGAGGTGCCTTAGAGCATATATATTATAATGTATAGATTAGTTCCTTCAAGACCTCAAAAGGGGACGGGCAAAAATGTATGCAAGCTAGCCTAGGCACTAATAACAACATGCAATACATCATAGGAAACGTTTTTTTATATACTTCACCTATTGTTGTGGTGAGAAGTCCCAAATCGCTGTGTGAACCAAAAAAAAGAACAGATTCAAAGAAGAATGCAAATTCTGGACCCACCTTCTATATCTATATGTGTTACATGGTTGGTTCTTATTTTGTTTGTAAAAGAGAAGCATTTGAATAACTCTGAAGGGACTAAAATTTGGAACTGGATGCCAGAGTAACTTTTATTCAGCTCAAAATGAACTATCCAACGATATAAACACATAGCTATTGGAAGGTGGGCCCAGATTTCATAGAAACCCTGGCACCATTCTATAAACAAGATTTTAAACAATTGGAATGGAAATCGAACCCTCTCAAGTGCAAGCTAAAACTCATTAATTACTCCCACACAATCTAATTCCACCAAAAACCTTTAATTAACAAATCCCTGCCGAACAAATCAAGTCAGCGTCAGGACACAATGCAGTCAATGACCCACGCTAAAGGAACTTCGAGTACTCATTAAGTTGGAACATAAGATTGATTGATACAGAAGGTCAACTTCGTACAACGCGCAAAAACGCTACACGTAGATGCAGTAGGTTGTTTTTGTTGGGAAATCATCAAATAACTCTTCCCACTTCGTGTGAAGCGAGTGAGAGTGTCAAACTATTACTCGCTAAACTCATATATGTTTCTTCAGTTACTCTTTGCATTCTAAGACTGCAGTCTAACTCTTTCAAAGGTTTCCACAGTATACCAAGATTTTTAATTAGATGAACCAAAGTGACAGCGGTGGACAATGCCCAACTGTCAAATAACAATGTCCAACTGTCAAACAACCATTGTTATAGCTGTCACTTTAGTCCATCTAATAAAAATCATAGTATAGAGACGGTCATTCGTTTGAAATCGCCGTATGTGTTATCTAGAAGTCCATTTGAGATCATATTAAAGTACGTTACTATTACGTTTCGTTAGTACGTTATTATTTAAATGTAATTTTTCTCTTAATGTAATTTTACTTTTTGGTGTACAATAAAGAATACATCTATCTATCTATCTATTCATTATGCTTAAAACTTAAAAGTCAAAATTCCCTGCTGGAGTCTGTATTTTTCGATCGCTGCAACGTTCCTCAGGTCCACTCGTCTGGAAAAGAGTGAAAAAATGGTGTATCTCGTTAACCAATTACTGGGCTGTAGAGGCCGAATAGGCAGTCGTACTTACCTTCTGTACATTCCTATTCTGTGGCACCTCAACAACGTCAGGGTTAACCACTTGACAGGTAAGTAATGAAATGGGGCAGCCCTGTGTTAACGCCGTACTCAACGCTAAAGGGTAATTTCTAGCATTCGGGCCTATGTTTGGCCTGCAGTAATTTCCGGGTAAGGTTGGTGCTTCATGCCCGTACTTTTTGGCCAAGGTTTATTTACGTATGTTCTTTTTAAATTTAGAACGTAATTCAGGCTGGCAATGTTATTTTTTAAAACAAATAGAAGGTTGGAACTATGGGGCCTAGGGTAAAAAGTTTTTGATATAGACGAAAGGATTATGATTGAATTCAAAGTCAAATATCAGTTTAATTATAGACGTAGCTTAATATTCGTTTGGACGTTTTTTAACGTATGCGAAAGGAGAGTTAAAAAAGAATAACGTGCAAAAAAAGTAGGAAAAAATAAACAAAGAACGACAAAAAAAATAGTTTAATATCGAATCGACAGGTTGCTGGATAAAGAAAACAAAAGAAAAGCTAAAAAAGAAAAAAAAAATCTTATTAGCCTATCTACTAGGGTAAAACCAGGATAGTTGCCCCAGTTTTTGAAATTACTTTATATCTCTTTGTACAAAGAGCAAGATTCATTATTTGTAAAATGGATCGGTACTTTGGTTGATTATCTTCATATTTATAAAAGGAATAAACATTATCTTTGATATTTTCAGAGTATTGGCGGTTTTTGCGGACCTCCAAATTTTGGGATAACTATACCATATAGGGGATAGTTGCCTAATCCATGTAAATTACATTTAATGAAGAGTACGTTTATCCCGCAAAAACCACTTTGATCGCATCTAGCCGTCCCATGAAATCGTTCAGAGACATGCAACACGGTCAACTTAGTTATAGTTGCAGTCTCTCGATAGACAAATAAAATAATATGTGTTTCATTTGCGAAACTAGAGTAATTGCAATCGAAGCAACTATACCCCCGCGGCGACTACTTTACTCGTTCCCTATTCAAAGAACAGTTAGCATGTAGTGCCGTAAATACGAATTGAATTTTAAAACCCCTCTCTATTTTAGTAAGTAACTTACAACAAACCATATTTGCACAGACGGTCGCCCACCAGCGAACTTTTCTGCAAACCATACAATACTTCAGCCTCAACAGTTTTCAACTAGCCCGCAGAACATAACAAACATAACTGGCAGCTGACAGCCAACTATTTCACAAAATGGCCGACTTTCCATACCTGCCAGCTGGTAAATAAGTCGTATTAATTAGAAGCGAGTATTTTACTTGGTTAATTTAGTTTGTCGTAGGAAAGTTTCGAGGCTACCTAACCGTAACCGAAAGTATCGGATATCCGAAATTAAAAAATAGTAACCGTAACCGATATAAAAATTACAGATAGTTTGCGATAAAGATGGAGAATTAAAGTATTTACTCACTAGCTGACCCGGCAAACGTTTTCTGTTATATATGGTGTCTATATGTATATGTATGTATATGTGGTGGTGGGGTAGGACGGTAACAAATAGCCTATTCTCAGACCAAACAAAAAAAAAACATAAAAATCGGTCAAGCAGTTTCGGAATAGTTCGATAACAAACACTGTAATACGATTTTTTTATATATTGGAAGATATTAGTGATTGTAAAAACAAATTATAATCTAGACAAGAAATAAAAAGTCAAATATTTCAGTTTCTGTTTTATTTTATAATTTAAAAAATATAATTTTACAATTCTAATATCCGTAATCGAAACTATCCGAAACTGGCAAATAATCCGAAAGAAATAACTTCGTATCAACGATTACATCACCGCTTCCCGTCAGGTGGGGTTGCAGTCAAACACTATTTAAAAAGAAATCTTAAAAAATATCCGAAATCTTAAAAAATATCCGTTTCCGAAATTTCATAAGTGTAACATTCCCTGCTTTGTAGTACTAATTTAACTCAGCAGTTAAATTAGCACTACCAACAGCGCCCGTTCTAGGAATTGAAAACGTGACTCCTGGGAGCAAGGATCAAAGGATCTGGTTTGGTTGAATATTGGGCAGATAAATTGTTATTTGGCTTTGCTATTATCGATTTGAATCTCTTTTAGGGTAGTTAGAACTAAACTTCCATAAAATTCCATGTTTGGGGGCGAACTTATTTCAATCAAACAGGTACAAATCCAATCCGCTAGAGACACCCCTGGTGTAGGCGCGGGCTTACGGCCGGCGAACAATAGTTAGCTCGCCTTCCGTTATGGACCAAGCCCTGGGTCGACGACGCGTTTAATACTTTAATTCTTTTTGTACACCATAACAACTTATAAAATAAAAGTTAACTCATAGGCGAGCTTGACTCTAAATTGACGCACGTTTTGTTCTACGCTTGTCATAGAATTGACAGGGTCCACTAGGGCCTAGACCTGCTAGGGCTGCAAGATTGCTCAAAAGAGGCACTGATGTCACCTTGAAAGAGTTTTCCATTATCTCTTGAAGCAGACTTCTGACCCTAGAACGCGAAGCGCAATTGAAAGAACACAGGCAGGTAGTCTGTAAAAATCTAACAAAAACAGACATAAAGACACAGGTGAAGATAAAGTGATAGCTTTAAGTGAGGAAGGAGTGGAATAATATGCCTGCGGTGGTCTTCCCGTTCGATTATAATTTAGGCGAGAGTAAATAGGCTCTTAATATACTTATTAGTACCACCAACGATGTGGCATCGCAATCAAGCACTAGTTTGTAAATAGCACTGCCCTTTAACTCAGGCCAACGACATTTAAAATATAATGTAATATTCCACAACTATCACACAACGCCGTCTAGTCCTAAGCTAAGCAGAGCTTGTGTTATGAGTAATAGACAGCCAAATACATATATATTATAGATAAATTACACCCAAACACGGAACAAATGATCGTGCTCATTGCACAAACATTTGTCCGGGGTGGGAATCGAACCCACGACCTCTGGCATAGCAGTCAGGGCCACTAACACCACATAAAAATAAATACCACATTCACCACCTTGATATACACCGTTAAATTTTGGTCGTTTTAATCTCGCGGGGGGTTGATTCGGTACATGAAACACTATCGATTTGAAAAGATATAATTAAAAAAAATATTTAAGTTAACTAGTCAATGACCTTGTAGGTAATTGTCGGTCGTTGCGTACTAACTACCTACAGTTCATTGGCCTCGCTCAGCTGACGTTTACTAGAAGAAATTAATTTCGTACATGCGTAAATTAATTCGAGTTTAAAAAATAAATACCTTATTTTTTCATTTTCTCTTTACAAATCGATAGTGTTTCATGTACCGAAACGACCGTCCGCGGGATTAAACCGACTAAAATTTAACGGAGTACAGGTGACTATACAAAATTCATGAATAACCAATTTGTCTTTCAACTAACGTCACGATAAACACAAATAATTACTACCCACACGTGTGTGCTACACGGAATTTCATAATTACCTCCCGAGGTCTCAATACCATAGTAGAGGCTCTAAGGCTTTACAATATTAATTAAGTTTTCACTTATTTGAAAGATGAGAAGTGAAGCTTGATAATTTGTTGATCTTTACCTAGCATATAAGCATGCCATTCAAGGCATTGTCAGCAAACTATTACTATAACAACATCTTTCTTCAAAAGACCATCTCAGACTCCAATCTGCATGGTTCTCATATGATTTGACCATTACATGTTTGTGTATGGACTTTAAAAAAGCCTTTGACCCCTGAGTTTGTTTCGGTGTTTCTTCTCAGGGTAGTCAGCTAGGAAACACCGGCCTCATCTAGTTTAAACTGACGAAAAAAATAATTGACGTGTAAAAGTGTTTTTTTAAAAACCTATTTGCAAAATAAATAACATTTATCATTTAACTGTAGGGACCCGCAAGGTCGAAGCCTACTGGGGCAGGGTCGGTTTCAGAAAGGAAGATTCGGCCTCGGTATGAAAGGCAACGAAAGAACAGGAGTGGGTTTTTAGTCAGTAAATGTCTGACACAATCTCCCGTCCCACCCAAGGGCGCCGAGATGTCATTGGATGATTTGCCCACCGAAAAAAAGAAAAATATAAGCATACCATTTAATTGACCTTATATTGTTCCCATTGCTGGGAATCAGGCTCCCTCACTAGGAGGAAGAACTGGCCATACTCCACCACGTGGGTCCAGTGCGGGTTGATGGATGTCACAATGATAACTAGGTACCGTCAATTGGGATGAACAGAAACCTATACTCCATCTGATTAAGTAGTTAACTAAACGTAAACAATATTGATATGTCTTTTTTTTAAATCGTATAGGAGATACAAAAAGATTATTTAAATTTAGTTAATTACCTAACATAGTTTTAGGTAAATAGCTACATAATTGTAAACATTTTTACCAATTTTTTGTTTAAAGACATGTGAAGATTATTTATATTTAGATATATACACAGATGGAATATAGGACTGAATAGATTTTTTGAAAATGGAACCTGTGATCCTAGAACGCAAAGGGCAACTGAAGGACAGAGATATAGCTTTAAACAGTAAAAGTCTGATACGTCCTTCCGTTCCACCTTATCCTATACACCTTCTATACCCCCTTTTTTTCTTAAAAAAGTGAAAAAAGGATGAATAAAAAATGAATAAAAACAAAACTTTGATTAGTATTTTTACTAGGTATGGTATACACAATATATACATATTTATATTTTTATTGATTTTGGTCAAAGCATCCAATTTTATTACAATCAATTAATAAATAAAGAGTACATAAATGCTGGAAAAAGTAAATTAGCGTTATCAGCCTTTTAATGTTCCCACTGTTGGGATTCAGGCTTCTCTAGGAGAGGGAATGGGCCATAATCCACCACGAGGGCCCAGTGCGGATTGATGAATGTCACATGTCTTCGAATTTTTGGTTCTAGGACATACCGGTTTCCTCACGATGTTTTGCTTCACCGTTTTGAGAGCAGTGGTGATGATATAAATTACACAAAGTAATACGCCTGCCTGGGTTTGAACTCAAGTACAAGTCGTAAGTCAGGGCCGTTACCACTCGGCCACTACTGCTCCAAAAAGTAATTTAATAATGTAAAAATCCTCTGCAAATTTTTATTCCTATTCGCCCCTACGTTTATATTCACCCCGTTATACTCTATTACTACTAGGATACTTGTAAATACAGGCTTAATTTGCATGTTTCATATTATGTATAATTTCTTACAAAATAACAGTTATGTAAACATAATTAACGCTTCCACTTCTCAAGACGTTATTAAAATAATTGTATCCCAAGAAAGACATAGAACACCACATCATTTGTGGTTGAACTCGATAGCATGTGGGTTGCTGTTTCAAACTTTTAATTATGTATCCTCACCGCGATGCTTATTATTACTTACACACAGTGGCGTAACTATATCATCTGAGGCCCCTGGCAAAATAATTGGATGGGGCCCCAGGAAAATCGACGACTTTGTAATTAGTTTAGATCAATCACTGAAGTACATACCTAAAATATTCTTAATTATAATAAAGCGGCAGGTTTTCTAAAACAGTAGCATATCTATAAGGTGGTAAGGCTGACAAAATACCACGGGAAATTGATCCTTTTCTTGTGAATGCGTTTAATAAAACTTAATAATTTACTTGAATTTGTATATTTGACTGGCCTGTTGGTCTAGTGGTTAGTGGCACTGACTGCTATGCCGGAAGTCGTGGGTTCGATTCCCACCCAGGGCAAATGTTTGTGTGATGAGCGCGATCATTTGTTCTGTGTCTGGGTGTTATTTATTATCTATAATATGTATATATTTAGAAATATATAAGTATGTTATCAGCTGTCTGGTACCCATGACACAAGCTCAGCTTAGCTTGGGACTAGACGGTGTTGTGTGATAGTTGTGGAAATATTATTATATTATTTACTTCTGAGCTCAAGGCATCTCGGACCGGGGGCCTCACCAGGCCAGGGGCCCGAGGCATTTTGCCAGCCTTGCCGCCCTATAGTTACGCCGCTGCTTACATGTTTCATGGAAGCAAGTTCCTTCAACTGCTCAGTGTGCGTAGATCGGGTATATAAATACCTTGTTTTTGATAACATTTATTTATTCAGTTAACAATTAATGTACAAACTTAAATAATAAAAGAAATGAAGTTAGAAACAGAAAAATCTTTTTTTCACAAATTTTTAATAGATTATTCTGGCCTGTTGGTCTAGTAATTAGTGGCCCTAACTGCTATGCCAGAGGTCGTGGGTTTGATTTCCACCCAGGACAAATGTTTGTGTGATGAGCACGATCTTTTGTTCGATATAATATGTATTTAGAAATATATAAGTATGTTTGACAGTTGTTTAGTGCTCATAACACAAGCACTGCTTAGCTTGGAATAGAGGGCGTTGTATAAAATTATAAAAAAAAGAATATAATTTATTTAACGCAGGAAATACAATAAGCAACAACACAAACAAATTAAAAAGAGTACAAAAATACAATACAGTCCCGCTGAGCGTGCCTGAACCGTTCAGCTCAGCTATTGCTGGGTGTCAGATACCCAGTGCTGGTTTCCAGCTTAGTAACCCGCACACCCTATATAAATGTAACCCATACTTAATTTTGTTTGGCATTCATTTAGATTTTGCCATAAAGGCTTTTTCTGTAGTGACCATAGTTTATTCGGAACAGATGGGCCCTTAATCTTCTATGTGAGTACTGGGGCCAAACTAAACAGTCTATAACTCGTTTATTTGATTTTTACAAATTCAGATTTCAACTTTATAATTCTTTTTAAATATTCACAAAATTTTAAGCATATTTCCAAAGAGTTTTAACGAACGGTTCACACCACGCGCACATGTAATATCGAGTATTCGCAGTAATTAACTCTAAAATAATATACAAAACTATTAATATTTTTAACCTAAATTTTTCCTTCCTGAAAATAAGATTTAGTTTATACACACACAACACCCATACATACACTCACTAAACTTTTCAACTCACCGGCCCTACAACACATAGTTTGTAATAACTAAATGTATAATTGACCCGAAATACAAGCATTCGCTTAGCTTAGGAGACAGTACAATACAATACAATACAATAAACTTTATTGTACACCAAAATATGTAGTAACAATTTACAGAAACTTAAATCTATGGGTACAAAGGCGGTCTTATCGCTGACAGCGCTTTCTACCAGACAACCTTAGGATGGATTATAAGAACAAGTACCAGTACCTATAGAAACTGTTACATAGGTTTTCATATATATATATATATTTTTTTAATTAATTATAAGACTCACTATGAACTCTGTAACCTAGCAACAAAGATAATTATTATAGATTATTATGATAACTCTTACAAAGAATGCTGCTGCTCTGGTAGGCTAATACCTAATTACCTATAACCTAGTTAAAAGCTACTAATTAAGATAAACAAACATTATCACCTGCAATACAAGAGGTTTATTATCAGCATGCACTAAAACGAGGGGGGGTAACGTAAACCCTATTTAATTACGTAAACACCAAACGCGGCCCACGGCCCATGACCTGATTACCAGGATTATAGCCAAATTAATTATTAATTTATTAACACTTTATTTTGTAATTAGATTCCGTTTTTGTTGGGACTGGAGTGTGGTTTAGAATTATATGCAGGTTAGCTTTTTCTATGTTATCATAAGGAGGGATGGCAGGTGAGGAGGGATGGCAGGCGGTCGCCTCCTTCTGCGAAGCAGTAATGCTAGCAAAGGAGGAGGCCGACCGCATCAGGCAGAGGCAACGGGGCGCTCACCCCAGCTGCCGCCGAGATTCTGATCCCGATCTGCGGCCACCGTAGGCGCGGGCTTGCGGACGGCCTGCAATGGGTAGCACGCTGTCCGATCGTTGGGTTACCGACCGGACCGAGCCCAAGTCATCGACGGCGCGTACTGTTCCCGCGCACCTCAAGGAGCTGTCAGCAAACCGTAGAGGCCCAGCCTGCAAGCTACAGGCAGGCAGGGTCGAAGCCTGCTGGGGTCATGGGTCAGCTTCCGAAAGGAATACCCGGCCCCGGCACTATAGGCAACAAAGGAACGGGGTAGTTTTTTAGTCAGTAAGAGACTGACACTACTTCCCGCTCCGCCCAAGGGCGGGATTTGTCATTGGATGATTTTACTTACCATAAAAAAATCGTTCCAAATATTTTTTTTTGAGAATTTGGTGTCATTGGGTGATTTGCGTGTGTTTTTTTGGGTGTTTTATGTTGCATGTAGTTTTATTAAATAAATAAATTCAAACATTTCCTTCAAAATTCTATAGAAACTACTGGGACTAAGAGTGCAATTTTGTACAAGGTTTTCTATTAAGACGTAGGCAAGCACTAAGGGGCGTTTTTTGGAAATTCAATCTTAAAAGAATTGAAAAGGGGGAATTTTGATTTATATTTAAAATCTCATTCAGTGAAATTGTGTATTGATAAAAGTATTATTTCGGTAGTCATAATTGGTTTTTCGAACTTATACAGTGCCTCAATATATGTAGTACAATTTAAGGCGCGCCGCACCCGTCCATAACATACGGGCGTCAATGCCGATTATAGCGGAGCGGCGCCGCGACGCGGTTTTGTGTTTCGGCCCTTAAAACTGAAGCTTGGCACAAATTCTATTCAAAATTTTTCAAAACTACCGTCAAAGTACAGTTTTAAGGGTGTTTTTAAGAAAACGTTATGAGCCTGTACGTATTCTCTCGCGTCGACAATAATATTTAGAGGAAAAAGGATATTTTAGAATGTTGTCACAATATCGTATTTCTGAACAAACAATGTCGATATAAGCTCCTTAACGACATAATATCATAACAAAGTCACCTTTCTGGAAAGTTTCCTCAAGTGGCCGTGGGAGGATAAGTATATGGGCTCGATTACGGAGACGCGGCGCGTTGGGCGGTCCGTCGTACATTGCCATATGTTTGTATTTGCGCGAGCGATGACGTGGCTCGCTGCTGCAATGTACGACGAACACCCAACACGCCGCACAACGCACCGCGTCTCCGTAAACAAGGCCTAAAGAGTGATTCGTAGATAGACGGCTGGTTTCACTTGGTTGATATAAATCAGGTGGTATGGTTGTAATTAGGTTTAAAATTCGATTTCCATTCTGAACGGATATAAATTTCAGTGACATTTTCGTAACTTTGCTATTTTTGTATTATGTTACATTAATATGCTAATATAGGATAATCACACTAATATAAGAGGTCTGAGTCCTAGAAGTGGGAACATTATAAGGCTGATTCTATGCTAATATCATAAAGGAAAAAAATCTATGTGTGGGTGTCTATGTTTGTTACTCCTTCACGCTCAAATGTCTGAACGGATTTGGATGAAATTTGGCTCACGGGCACTAGCACTTGAGATGCTTTTTATCCTAGAACCTTGGGATAATTTTCTAGTTTCAAGTGAGTAAAGCCCATCACCCATCCTGTAGCCTACATCACTCAATCCTTTCCAATACATTAGATTTATACAAAATAAACCACTATAAAGATTTAGAATCTTTAATCGTTGATCTAGGTACGTTGACTACACGCACGTTTACCATCTACTTGAATACTATAGTTACAAAGCGAACTACGTTCGCAACTTCGGGTCCGAAGGAGACCCTCGTTCGAGAGTGAATTTCCCTCTACGGTACATACGGTCTACGGTGTTCCCGGGTACATGTTGCCTACTTACCCGGTTACACTTCCGAGTGATCGGTCTCGGTATTGGAGTAAGTGGGAACGGAATTTCTAAGACGAGCGAGCATTAAATGAATTGAGTTGCACAGTCATTGTATACGGTATTGTGAAAACCGTACTCTGGTAGGTAGGCCTTGGTTCTAGGATATGTTCTCGAACTAATACGTCAAACTAATACGTCATATACGAAATCAAACTAATACGTCATATTACAGTTTTAAAAGAAACAGTTTGAGTGAGTTTGTGTGATATTTTAATATGCAAAGACGTTATGTAATAAACATAGCACAAGTATACCATAATCAGCCTTTTTTCACCACTGCTGGAATTCAGTTAGGGTTGGTACATATCTGACGGAAAAGGTGTCGCGTATTATCGGTCACGTAACGCTGGAACCGACATATGACTGGCCTGTTGGTCTAGTGGTTAGTGGATCTAACTGCTAAGCCGAAGGTCGTGGGTTCGATTCCTATCCAGGACAAGTGTTTGTGTGATGAGCACGATCATTTATTCTGTGTCGGGTGTAGTTTATCTATAATATGTATGTATTTAGAAATATCTAAGTATGTTTCTCAGTTGTCTAGTACCCATAACACAAGCTCTGCTTATCTTGGGACTAGACGGCGTTGTGTGATAGTTGTGGGATATTATTATTATTATTATATAATAAAACATTCGACCTTCCAAACTTAACCGATGTTGAGTTAATGCGTCGAGCGTAAAGTATAGTATAAACTCGATACGCTCAACGCATTTTCCGTCAGATATGTACCGACCCTTACTCCCTCTAGGAGAGGAAATGAACCGTAATCCACCACGCGTGCCCAGTGCAGATACGTGGATTTCACATGTCTTCGAATTTTTGGTTCTAGAATATACTGGTTTCCTCACGATGTTTCCCTTCACAGTTTTGACAGCAGTAGTGATGAAATAAATATACATAGTAATGCATGACTGGATTAGAACACGCGACCTACAACTCATAAGTAGAGGCCGTTATCATCTACACGTACTACTTAATATGCGGATTTCATTACGCATGCGATATTGTTCCGCCCCGCACGCGTCCCGCGAGCTTATTTCCCGCATTACAAAAAATACTTGTAGGAAAAGGACATACGCATGCGAAGCAAATCCGCAAGATATTATAAGTTAAGTTTGGATAATATAAGATAGGTGTTATATTTCTGAGATTTTGTGATTAATCTGTGAGTAATATTTCGCTATATATGTTATTTATAGATTAGACCCATTAAAAATGTTTTATTAGAATGTGCAAAATTGTTTTTAATAAAAACATCATATGAGAAGAGATAAGAAAAAAAAAACGAAATGCCACGACTGGCTTCTTAACATTCTATACGGGATGAATAGACAGGGCCGTGTCCGGGCCGGGCTGGGCCGGAGCAGAGCTCGTCCGCGCTGATTGATTATATTACACCAAGTGTTGGGACTGTGCAACCACCGTGGTATAGACGGGCATCGTCGTCCAGGGCTGGACGGGAGACGGTGTAATATAAACTGCTTCATATCAAGTGTGTGCAATGTTTGAAATCCGTGCCCCGTCAGGGCCACGTACAAGGCACGGTCAACAAACCGTAGGGACCCAGCAGGGTCAAAGCCTACTGGGGCCAAGAATCTGCTTTTGAAAGGAAGACTCGGCCCTGGTACGAAAGGCAACGGAGGAACAAGAGTGATACTTTTCAAAAACCATTTAATAAAATAAAACTATGTTTGTTTCAGAGCGATACGGGGAACTAAGAACACTCAGCATATTATTCTCATTGCTGTCGTCAAGAAAAGGTATGTTTTTTTTTTATTTATTTTATACGAACTCTCATATTCCGGTTTACTGATTTGCGTTACAATATATGTATTTAAGTAACTTAAAAATTAATAGTAAACCTAAAGAAGTATACATATATGTCAAAAACAAAACAAACGTAGGCGTCGAAGTAGTCTTCCACATCACTGAAAACAGGCAGCATCGTACTTACCATTTATTTTTTAACTTTTCTATAGCCTATACTTTCCTACTGCAGGGCAACGACATCCCCCAACTTCTTCCAATTATCTTTTCGCTCGCCACCTCGAACCAGCCCTTTGGTAGGGATCTAGGTCATCCCGCCATCTCTTCCTAGGTCGACTTCGGTGACATCGTCCATCCTTAGGTACACAAATTGTGAAGACTCTTGCCCAGCGGTCAGTGTGCATGCGGCTGATATGATCCGCCCAATCTCATTTTAAGCCAGGTACAGACTAGTGTAACGTAACATGTATAGTAACACGCTATGAAAGAATTTGTCGTCCATATTATCGCAATGTATCATGCAATGTAACAGAATTCCCATAGTGTGGACGTCTTCGTCTTGAATAGAGCATTAGAACTACATATTATAATAATAACAATCCTTAATTATCAGGCAACTAAGGCTCATAGATACAATACACAAATAATCTCACAAAATAATAAACTAATGCATATAAAAGAAACTATAACTATCTTAACTATTGCACACGAAGTGACGGCGTCGTGTTCCGCTGCGAGGTCGGTATCATTCCACGAAATCGTCGATACACGACACCCTTTGGCCAACTCTCCTTTGAGGTACGTTTACATGCTCGGTTTATGCGCGCGCTGCGTCCACACTTATGAAATGCACCTTTCATGTTACCTTACAAAGAAAGAAAAATATTTTATTGGGCATGCTGAAACACACAATGCTGAGACAACATAATAGACACTTCAAAAAATATATAAATATATATAATTTAAAAAATTAAAGAAAACTAACATTATGTCTCTCACGGTTGCGCCAAATAGGTCCAGTTCAGCATAAATGCCAGACAACTACGAGATGGCAGTTGCCTGACGCTGGTTTTCAACAGAACCTTATTTCCAGTGAACCGTACACGCGGTGACGCGGAGGCACGGTGTGGGCTTACACGTTACAGTCTGTACTCGGCTTTAAAATTAGCCATCGTAACAATATTTCACATTAGACCGAGACGTAACACATCGGATCAACGCCGGATGGATGAAATGGCGGCAGGTCACGGGAACAACTTGTGACCCACGGATGCCACTCAAGTTGAAGGGTAAAATTTACAAGTCCGTGATAAGACCTGTCATACTGTATGGATCAGAATGTTGGGCTGTGAAAAAGATGGATGAAAAAAGACTGCATGTAGCGGAGATGAGAATGTTGAGATGGATGTGTGGTGTGATGAAAATGGATAAAGTGAGAAATGAGTATATTAGAGGAAGTTTGAAAGTGGCGCCAGTGACTGAAAAGTTGAAAGGAAATCGTTTGTCTTGGTATGGTCATGTGAGGAGGGATGAAACACTTATTACTAAAAGAGTTCTGAGTTTACAAGTAGATGGATGGAGAGGAAGAGGCAGGCCGAAGAAGAGATGGATGGATTGTGTGAGGAGTGATATGAAAGAAAAGGAAGTTAGTGATAGTGTGACGGCTGACAGGATAGAGTGGAAGAAAAAAACGTGTTGCACCGACCCCAAGTAATATGGGACAAGGGCAGGAAGAAGAACAATATTTCACAGAATTTCATACATCGTCTCAAATAAACTGAGAACAATTAATCAAGAAGTTACGACAAATAAACACAAAATAACTTCAACTAGCAATAACTGCCAACTCAAGGTCGACCATGAAAATAAATATATTTGCATCGAAGCCACGAAGCTATGAAGCTGTCGCCTTGAGCTCGCTGTAAAATGTACGAAACGACATTTATTGAGATGACTCACGACCTTCACAGGTAGCCGGGTTTTCAAGGACGGGATAAATAGCGGCCATTTTCTGCACATCGAAGATATTCGAAACATTCTTATGCATATGTGGAAAATAGCTCCGATATATGAAATGTGCTTAGGTCAATAAACGTTATTACTTTCTGAGTAACCTATATAGGTAATTACACTGTATGTGTTCGGTTTGTGGACGGCGAGCCATGGGTAGTTCGTCATCCAGCCGTCCGGTAAAGACCAAACGCGGGTCGATAGCGCCTTGTGTTCCATGCGTACCCCAAAAAGATGTGAAGTAGTAATGCTAGCAAAGGAGGAGAGTGCACACGTGAGGCAACGGCCCTCACTCCCAAGCCGCTGCAGGGATTCCGATCCCGATTTCCGGCCACTATAGGCGCGGGCTTGCGGACAGCGAGCAATGGGTAGCTCGCAGTCCGACCGTCCGGTAAGCATCCGGACAGAGCCCAAGTCGTCGACGGCTCGTACTGTTCGACGCGAGCCTCAAGTAGTTGTCAGCAAACCGTAGGGGCACAAGGGTCTGTTTCCGAAAGGTCAGCTCGGCCCTGGTATGATAGGCAACGAAGAAACGGGGTGGGTTTTTTAGTCAGTAAAAGTCTGACACTATCTCCCGCTCCACCCAAGGGCGGAAGATGTCATTGGAAGATTTTTCCCAACAAAAAAAAAATATGATGATTTCCCACGTAAAAAAAATGTGAGCTGTTTGTAACTCGCCGTTCGGCCGCCTGCTTAGGACCGAGCCTGACTCTTTTACAGCGTGTAGCTAGTGTTCTACGCAAACCTGGAAGAGATATCAGTACACATTTTTTCAAAAAGTAATCTTTTTCGAAAAAAAAGGGCTGCTTGTAGCTCGCCGTATGACCGACCGCTAAAGACCGAGCCCGAGTCGTCGACGGCGTGTAGTATTCCGCCTCAAAAGGATGTCAACTTATTCAAATCCTATAGGACCAATGCCCGCTAAGGCAACGAGAATTTCCGAAAGAGATTTTTGCTTTACCGACAGTGCAAAAACAAATAACAGTCGGAACCAACTATCTATTAGGCTACATACACACGTACGCTATTCATCAATAAATTATTCATACTATGCTATACCTTATTTCGGCCCTTTGTATTCATAACATCAGTACGTAGTATGATCAACGATAATTACCAATCAGAAGGGGAAGTTAATAACAACCAGCCTTGCTGTTTGAATTGGATTTCCATTATGTTACAATGGAAATGTCTGCCGCCTAATTGTGTGTTTACGGAGACGCGGCGCGTTGCGCGACACGTTGGGCGGTGTGTCGTAAACTGCCATATGTTTGTATTTGTGCGTGCGATTACACGGCCCGCAGCTGTAATGTACAACAAACGCCCAACGCGCCGCGTCTCCGTAAACAAGCCCTAAAATAATTTATTAAAAATATAAAATCATATTTTTTGAAATGTGGCGCACGAATAGGCCATGTCCTAAAATAGGACATAAATAAATAAAATTATAAAATAAAATTGTTTAATATGACTCAAACGGTTACATTTACAAATGTAAATGAAACAGCCCCAGAATGGCCTATTGTTAACGGACGCGTAGCTTAAAAGAAGCGTATTCGTCATTATACGCTTGGTTTACGCTTGCGTGAAGCTTATACACCACTATTTTTTAATTAGTGCAAATACTTTAAGGGCTTATTAGAAAAGGTCTTGTTATTATTTAAGTAAAGTCTCAATAAAAAATATTCATAAACAGCAAAGTTATGAGCGTTTGTTTATATCCCAAAATCTCACTAAATTTATGGAAACATTGTACAGGTTATTGTTTATGAATGAAAGAAGGTCAATAAATATAGAAAAACACTGCGCTTCGTATTTTCTAGTAATAGTTATGAATAATGATTCAATTATGAATTTACCAAATGACAAATTTTTGTGGACAATTTTGGGATTTCGTTTGTTTTTACTTTTGACTACACAAATATGATCAGTAACGGGTACTGATTGAGCCCCATTTTTTTTTGCACTAGTTAAAAAATAGGGGTGTATACAAAACTATGGACTACTGTCCACGGCGGCGTGACGCTGCCACTTCGTCGACAGAATTTCTTAGTTTTGTATGTAAGCTTAACGTAGGCGTAGGTACACCAAGCGTATTAATGACGAATACGCGTCTATGAAGCTACGCGCCCGTGGACAGTAGGTCTAAGTTATTATTTATTTATTTTGATTTATTTATTTAGAAATACATTACAAGCTAACAGTACTAGGACCAAAACGCTTATAACTAGTATACAAAAATAAAATTGGAATTAATTACAATTGATAAGAACAAATTAGCCAAACAGAAATAAAAATGTAAAACGAATCATACCAAATAAAATGTCATATAAAATAAATTTGTCACATGGAATTAAATTGTCATATAAAATAAAACTATAAAATTGTCATAAAGAATAAAATCGTCATACAGAATAAAATAAAAAAAACACATATAAAATAAAATTGTCAAATAGTTATACAAAAATAGCACTTCAGATTATATCAATGTCATACATAGAAAAAAAAAAACTTCTTTAGTATGACATTTTGTTAAGAAAGGTCAACACATCTTTCTTCAGCACATATATAGTATCAACAAATATGTCGGCATTCGGACTGTGTTCAAGATACTCATTAATGAGAGCAATCGCCCTTGCTGTTGGGCTGGTACTGGTCTGACGAATGTGCCATGTCGGGGGGCATGCTAGGAGCTGATGACGCCGACGTCCAGTGCCACGTATGTATTGCTGTGGAACATATAAGTAAACATGCTCTCGCACCGACGAATTGTCAATTTTGTTATTTAATAACAAATAATAATGCATAATATGCATTAATTTACGCCGAAGCTGCCAAGTGTCTAGGCCGACCATTCCCGATACAAACAATGAGGGATACAGAAAAGGATAATATCCGTAGGTGCGTCTATACACATAACGGCAAAATTTCCTTTGTATTTTCTCAACCATAAGTATATACAGTTTTTCCTGAGGATCCCACACGATTGCATTGTACTCCAGTTTACTGCGCACGTATGCGTTATACAGTAACTTTACCACTCTGGCGTCATGAAATTGGGAGGAAGTCCTAATTATAAACCCCAACGCTTTGTTTGCATCTTTGCAGACATTCTTTATATGGTCGTGAAAGTTGAAACCACTATCCAAGGTAAGTCCAAGGTCCCGTATTGTTGTAACGCGCTCAAGCTCTTCATCGGCCAGTCTGTAAGTTGTGGATACTGGAGTACGAGACCTAGAGAATGTTATGGTTTTACACTTAGACACATTTAGCGGCAGCTTATTTCTCCTACTCCAATCAACAACGGCATCAATATCTCGTTGAAGATCGAGGCAATCTTCAGCTTTATTAATGGACAAAAACAGTTTCAAATCATCCGCAAACATAAGACATTGTGCTCTAGATAGAACCTTAGGCAGATCATTTACCATAATTAAAAATTGTGGAGGCCCCATTGTACTGCCCTGACTCACACCCGATCGAGTAAAATATTCTGGTGATTATATAATTCTTGTATTGGGGTAGTCTCGGTCTTTCCCTTATTCGACAAGTTCATAGCATACTTTTAACCTAGGAGTCTGTTTTCTTGGGATAATATTGTCTTTTTACGCAGGCAAAGTCGCTGCCAGATCTAGTCATTCATAATATCATCATAACCGGAGCTTTATAGCACGTAGGTATCATAAAATTAATAAGTTGGGTATTAAAGCAAAAAATATGAAAGAAAAATATTGTACCTAATTTGTTACAAAGTTCTTAGGGGTACTTTTTATAAGACGAGCCGTTCCTCGCCCCCGGTCATCGTCAGAGGTAAAAGTTGGGCCATCCGATATAATATATTGGTCGGAAAACTGGCTTAGGTAGGCCGCAAGCGATTTTCTTTTTGATGATTTGAAAATCGAACACCGAATTGTACCAATTATCACGTCGTTTATTGTGTTATTTTTTCTTCTTACCATTACTGTCCCAATATTGGGCAAAGGCCTCCTTCATATCTTTCCAGACATACTTCTCCCGTGTCGTCTCGGACCAATCTTCACCACCTCTTTCTACGCTGGCCTCGATGGCGCTTGCCCTCTGCAGGAACCCACTGTGTGACGACGCAGCGACGCTTACCCAGCGGTCACAGTACCACATGCCTGTCATGACCCGCCCAATTCAATAAGCTTCTATTCCTCTACCTCTATAAGTCGGAAAATTATATATTAAGCCACGAACACGAACATAGTGAACACAAACATGAACATTTGATTCGTTCGTATGGACGGCATAGTTGAACACAAACGCGAATATAGTTCGAATCGAGTTCACGAACAACAATCGTGAACACTATCTCAATAACCATGGCAAGTTTCATTGAAAAGTAGCGGATTTTTTTTTGTGTTCACAGTGATTGACAAAGAACACCGTCCATACAGAACATACTAATGGTATCGCCGCAAACGTGTTTGACGAACAGAGTTTTCAAATGTTCGTTAGTTGTACGCACGTGCAAACCAAGTTGTTGCGTATCAATGCAACGCAACAAATTTGTTCGCACGTGCGTACGCGGCTTTATAATTATTAGTTTCAATGTTTAACTAACTTTTAAGAAGATAATAGGTCAGACTAGGAATTACTCCTGTCGGGGTTTTTTTTTATGGTAGGTAAAATCATCCAATGACAAATCCCGCCCTTGGGTGGAGCGGGAAGTAGTGTCAGACTCTTACTGACTAAAAACCTACCCCGTTCCATTCTTTGCCTTGGTCCCAGGGCCCCGGGTGCCATTTTCACATACCCTTTGACCCCAGTAGGCTTCGGTCCTGTTGGGCCCCTACAGTTTGCTGACAACTCCTTGAGGCGCGCAGGAACAGTGCGCGCCGTAAACGACTTGAGGTCGGACCGGTATGTTACCGGACGGACGGACAGCGAGCTACCCATTGCGCGCCGTCCGCGAGCCCGCGCCTGCGGTGGCTGGAAATCGGGATTGGAATCCCGGCGGCGGCGGCGGCGTGTACTCCTGTCGGGGTGCTTTCACAAACACGTAACCTCACGTATCACAACAAATCCAAACCCGGAACTATCTGCAGGCCATACAAATATTGGCCCCGTGCGAAAATTGAATCTGAGACTTGCAACGCAGCAACCAATCGCTCATCCACTACGTCAACCTCAAAAAGTCTTTTAAACTAAGTTTGACGGTGAAGTTACTTAAAAACTTCTCGCATAACAGACATATCGCAAATTCGCCGAGTTTAAAAGTTTAGTTGAATAAGCGATTTGGCTGCGCAAATCGCTCATAGCTTTTGTAAACCTTCGTCTGCTTTTTTTTATTTTATTTATCTATCGTTTATTTCAGGCATTTATAAACCCATTATAACATTATTGAATTACATAAAATTGATGCTTTAATTAAATAAGTTCTTAAACAGTATTTATTGACCAATCTTTGAAAAGGCTGATGACCTTATTATTAGCTATTTTGAATTTGAGATTGTTTGTCGCCTGTGTTCGAAATTTGTCAAATATGTTAGGAGATTTCAGTAATATTAATATTAGTGTTTTTTTGGTCATTTCCGATTTTCTAATCGCTGATGGATCACTTACAAGTTAGCGATTAACAAATCTCGAATTTTCATTTCTTAAAGAGTATTCTTAAGAGAACTTGCAGCTCATAACAAATCTTGAATCTTGTTCAAGATCTGTTATGAGCTGCAAGTTCTTTAAATTGCTTAACTTACATGTAAATAGGCCCTGAGTTTCTTTTTAAGTTTTTTTTTTGTAATAATCCCCGAGTAAATTCCTAAGTGGAACAAAATATCGACCCTTTTCAGAAACAAAAATTTGCGTTTTTTTGTAGATATTGGAAAGTCATCAAAGTATTTAACATTCTAAAAACAATACCTACTTAGTCGTCCTCGTCCCATCTGTCTATCCAGGGAGTATCGTGTTGCCCAGCAACTGGCTTGTGGCATAGGCGCTTGCTCAATGTAAAATACAGGTATATCTGACCGGCTCGCGCTGAAAACCAGCGTTGTTGACTCGTCGCATTTTGCGTGTAGTCACGACATTATGCTGAGTGTCAGCCGTGTTGCGCGGACGTGTCGCATATTTTTCACAAAGTATACTTATAATTTGTTAGTCCAAAACCGCCTTTTTCCACCAAATAAAATGTTTTTCTTTCATCTGGTTTGACTGGAAACCGACCCCAAAATAAAGCTAGTTGAAAAAAGCTAGAGAGATGACTGTAAAATTGTATTGTGTACAAAAAAAGAATACGTTTATCTATGTATAAGCTTCGGAGGTACTTCTCCGATGACCTACTTAAAAAGTTTCATTTAGGAAAGTAAAGTTACTTGAGTGTACGCGGCAAAGTCGAAACTCGGATCTCCCCTCCTTTTCCGCAAGAGTAATCCAAGTTTGTTCCCAGTATACTCGACTGTTTTGTATGCAAATTTTTCAGAATATATAAGCGTGTTTCATGCGTACGGTAAAACTGTTACGAAGACCGTACAAGTTATGTGTTTTTATACCTTACCTTTAACAATAAAAATAAATAATAATAATATTTCACAACTATCATACAAGCAGAGCTTGTGCTATGAGAACTAGATAACTGATAAACATACTTACTTAAATATTCCTAAATACATACATACATATTATAGATAAACTACACCCAGACAACAAAAAATGAAAGTCAAATGATTGTGTGCTCATCACACAATCATTTGACTTGGGTGGGAATCCAACTTACGTCCTTTGGCATAGCAGTCAGGGTCACTGACAACTAGACCAATAGGCCAGTTAAATATACTCCACACGAATGAAAAACTGAAGTATGCACGAAGAGGTGTAATGCGGTTTTAGCTTGTCCTAGAAATAAGCTTACATCCTCGAAGCCCAACCTATTCACTCTTGACATAAAGACCCCAAGGTTAAAGATTTTATCCAAAGAAGATGTTTTCAACGGCAGATTGTATGAGGTACTATATTGACTGCTCATTTTCTGCTTCCAACGGCTGCTCATTTTACTTAAAAGCCTCTAAAACCCTCGCTCCTTTTAGCTAGCTCTCTCCGCTCCAATGGCTAGGCAGCGTCAAATGAAAGTTTCATCAGTGCGCAGGTTTTTGTCCTCTTAAAATGTGTACATCACTCAAACATTTTAATGTGAATTTCAAAGGAATCGGTGAGTCGGACGCTCTCAGTTTGTGAATGGGAATTCTTTAGGATTGAACAAAGTAATACAAAATAAAGGAGCGTTTATTTTGAGTTGGGTATTGTGTAATTGCTTATTATTTATTTTTACTTTTTATTTGATTTACTTCCACTTCAATGAAATTCAGAAATGTATTTTAAAATACAATTGACATTTATTTTTAAATCCTATGGAAAATGAACAGCTGTAATTTGTAATTTCAGTTTAAAATATTTCCATTTTGTATTAATAGTCCAACGAATAAACAAACACAAACAACGACTAAAAAAGCAAACATTACTTAAACAACAGTAACCATAAAAAGAGGAACGCAAATACGGGTAAGTCCACATCAGCTATTTCGAGAATCTAAACCCGTAAATGGACAAGTAAACAGAACCACACGGTTGATTCTGAAAGCGTGCCGTCCGTCAATCTGTGCATGGCACTAGTAAGCTCATTTACGGCTTGATGCCATCGGCCTGATGTACACCAGTGAGCCAAACATTTACAGGTTAGGCTGTAGTGGTCTGACGTTTTTGGTGAACTGGATCTATTTGGTGAATGCGACTGTTAGACACAAAATATACACGGAGATAGTTTATGTATAGTATGCTGTACACATATCTATTTAGTATACTTTTAGTTTTAAGTTAGATGTAATCATTTATGTAATTAAGTTTTGTTGTGCATGATTGTATATCCTCAAATGTAAGGTTTATTTCTCATTTTTCTTTTATGTTTGCTGGTAGAAAACCCAATTATGGGTTAAGCTCGCCTATGTACATCCACTGACCTTTTATTGCTTTGTTAAAACTGTATGTATGTACAATAAAGAATAAAGGAGATAGGTACTATTTTGTACGTAATGCGTTTTGAATATACTAATATACGTATAAAAATCTCATATTCACGGTATTTGTTATCAAACTATAGTCCAGGTAGGACTGAGAATAGGTGTAGGTATTTTTTATCATCCTAGACCCCCCCTCCATTTTATTTTTTGATAATTTATATGGCAGAACAACGTTTACAAAAAATGGTTTATATTAAGAACCATAGTTAAGTTACCAGATATTAAGAACCAAGTTAGGCAAGAACAGGTTATCTATTAATTAATGTAGCTGTTGGTACTTATAAGTCCCATAAACATGCAAATATAGGTTCTCTATTAATCAATAGAGTTGTTGGACTGGTACTTATAAGGCCCATATTAGTCATCTTGAAAACGGAAAAATCCAATTGATTAGTGATAATAAATAACAAGATAGTACATTCAATTACTAAATTACTAAGTCAAAAATACTAAATTGTTTCTTCCAAAACGGCACACTGCATGTCACGGGTTTGTACAAAAAAGAAATTATTTGTATGACCTACAGATAAATTGGTTGACTGGTAGAAAACGCCTAAGGCATTAAGTCCGCCTCAGTACTTTTGTGTATATAATAAATAAATAAATAATTGTTTTGGTTTTGGGCCACTGGCGTAGTTACCGAATAACTAAGCGGGCCAGTGCCCCGGGGCCACAGGCTCGGGGGACTCTCAAAACCTCATTAGCAAATCTCTTATTGAACTACCAAAAAATCCTCGAACTTTCGTAACATAATATAAAAAACAGTAATTTAAAAAACTAGAAACCCCGACTGCTTTTCTGAGTATTCATGAAAAAGCCCTAAAACAAGAATGTCGTTGTACCCGATTGCACTTAAGTATATAAAATTTTAAACACAAGATAAATTATACCAGTCGGGACCCATTCTAGAAATGGAGGCTTAGTGAATTGAGAGCACATACTTATA
Organism: Leucania comma; assembly: GCA_958295575.1. NCBI lineage: Eukaryota > Metazoa > Arthropoda > Insecta > Lepidoptera > Noctuidae > Leucania > Leucania comma. Next base: position 8,314,105 of record OY282480.1, on the reverse strand, counting down.
TTACATTGCAGATTACTCCAATCTACTGACTAGATGACGGACTTTGTTTCCTATTTTTTTTGCCCAGGGCCATCGGTCGCCTAGCTACGCCACTGGTTTGGTCGTCTTGTGTATTTAAGCGTATATGTTAGTGAATGCACCCACGATACAGGAGGGGGTAAAGTTTTATAATAACAAAAAATATCAGGCGGACCGGGTAAATCGGGCACGTCCAATCGTTTGCCCAAAACAAATAACACTAACGATATTTAGTTAATTAAAGCGGGGGCGGTTGACAGAGGACCCCGATGTGACGGTAATACCAACTAGGATGTGAGGCTATGTATGTGTCAGTATGTGACGGATATACCCACGTTAACGGCTATATCCGTCTCTGTATCACGTTCAGAAGGCAAAAATGTCATCAATATGTCCCGTAAACGAAGATTTTCCTAGAATTTTCCTTAAATACAGACAAGAAATACGGTAGAGGGGATTTTTTTCATAAAACATTCCCTTTACAAGAGGAATTTTCCAGAATCAATACATAAAACAAATACATTGAAGTAAGGAGGAAAAATAAAGCAAAAGGATTCCTTGAACTAATTGAATTGGAGTAAGGACAAAATATAAACAGACCTTAACATTACTTATGACGTAAAAACCTTTTGTCTTTAAAGCTAGTTTTCCTTCAATTAGCTGCGACAGGAGACGCCCCGGGCGTCATCGTAATGCAAGCCAGGCGTGCGCGCCTCAAAGGGATATCGGCAAAACCGTAGTGGCCTAGCAGAAAGGACACTGGTGGACCCACCCGCACACCGATCGACCAAACAAATATTTATTCATTGTGACTTTGTGGTAAAATAAAACACAAAATAAAAAGTAATAATAACTACAGCTTCCACTTACAATTCTGTTTTTAAATTTCCATTATCAAATTAAAGACGATCAGGATTTTTTTTCCGAGTGAACATCAGTGGCTGTTTTAATTATTCGCAAATTTAATCCTGGTGGACTTTGTGTGTGTGTGTTTTTTTTATGATAGGTAAAATCATCCAATGAAAAATCCCGCCCTTGGGCGGAGCGGGAAGTAGTGTCAGACTCTTACTGACTAAAAAGCTACCCCGTTCCTTCGTAGCCTGTCGTGCAGGGACCGGGTATTCCTTTCGGAAGCTAACCCATGACCCCAGTAGGCTTCGACCCTGCCTGCCTGCAGTTAGCAGGCTGGGCCTCTTCGGTGTGCTGACAGCTCCTTGAGGCGCGCGGGAACAGAACGCGCCGTCGACGACTTGGGCTCGGTCCGGTCGGTGTTGTAAAATTGGTATAGTTTTGTATCTCAAGTACCATCGCGGTCATTTCTGCATGAGCGAAAGCAAAAATGAACTTTGATATTACTACGAAGCTAGACAATATGTGGAATCATTGAAACAGGCGCGATTTCGGTAAAATGGAGCTGAGAATTATAATAGTATTGACTACCACAGCTAAACTCGAGTAGGTACTGCAAAAATATTAGAATATGTTACATCGGCGTTCTAATGGAACTCAAAGTAACTTAAATTGACTGAAAACTGAATAGTTTCTACACTTAAAATTGGCTAAATGCACAAAACGTGTGAAGACAAAAAAAAGATGGTCAGAAAAAGAATATAACACTTTCAACATAAAATTTCTTTACTCGCCAATGAAAACACAGATCGAACGTACTAACCATTACACTAAACTTAAGGCCCTAACTCCCGAACAGTGTTATAAAACAGTAACTTTCTAAAGCCTAATCCTTGGTAACGGGTAGGTCAATATGTTTGAAAAGTACATATATATCGATGGTTTGAAAAAATACATAATATGTTTATAATAGATTCTAGAACAACATAATCGAAATACGAATTTTTCTTATGACTAATATTTTTGCCAAAATATTTTTTGTCACTTTTCGCTTGTTTTTCCTACTCCTTTCAAACAGCTTTGATCTTCAGAAATATGTTTATACAAAAAAAAAATACTGGTTAAATGTTCTTTAGAATGTACATAGCATATTGAAATCAATCAATATTTTGCAAAGAAAATGTATTTAAAGGTCAGCCGGGCTTAATCCGGTACGCCGCCTAGGCGGCAGTACGAGCTTGTGTGCATTTAACTTCGGCCAGATTTTCAAGGGACTATACGCCTTAAACCAGCGAGAATTAAAAGAAAATAACTACAAACCGGCATAGAACGAAACGGAGATAATGGGAAATGAAAGCCATTGAGATGTTTCCAATGTTTCTTTATCACAGACGTCTGTGGAGACGGAATAAGATAGATAGAACTAGAATTTTTGGTGGAAGTTCTTTGAGTGTAGTTCAGTGGCTGTTTTAATGGGTTCCCTGATTCGATTTTTATTATATCGAACACAGTGTGTCGATAATTCAGTTGTACGATATTTTATTTTATCGATGCTTTATTGGTGCGATGTAACGTTAGAGAGAAAAATCCAGTTGCAAAAAACCCTATTGCAATTGCTCATTAGATCGGTAAATCGGTAATTTATTACTTTGATAGTATGTCGGTTTGAAATGCAAACCGTGACATTTAATTCATACATTTTTTTTTTTATATTTGTATTAAAAAAATATTAGTTTTCCTTAGGCCTTTTAATGTGGTAGAAAATCATCAAATGGTTTTTTCCGCTCTGGGGAAACGAGAGAAAGTGTCAGACGTAAACTAAAACATGGGCGTTCCTTCAGTTGCCTTTTGCATTCAAATAAATTCTAATAATCCCTGAGATTTTTCTTATGCTGTTAAGGTTATTTTCCTCAAAATATTAAAAAGTTTCGTAGATTTCAAAGTAACGTTTAACACAGTTATCTTGAAGCAATTCCAAAGCGGTAAAGACCAAAGTTTGGTTAAAGCGAATTTAGTTTGTATTCACTTTTGGCTACTAAAGTTCCAAACAAGTCACTACGGAAGTTTCTGTGTGTACAGTGCCTTGTACAGGATACATCGGTTGGTTTATGTTATTTTGTCATTTGAACTTTAACCTAATTGTTTCGACAAGAAACAATTAAGTTTCTAACCTAATTGTTTCTTAAATTAATCTTCTTAAACTTCTAGACATATTGACTTGACCTAAAACATCTAGACTGGCGACTTTGTCACATTTTTTAGCAATGCTTAAACTCCGGCCGCGGTAAAAACTAGGCATTGAGTTACGCGAAGTGTCAACTAGACGAACGGGGAAATATTTAAACAATGAGCATTCGGACCCCGAAGCCCAAGAGTACTATACCAAATGGCGCGAAAATGTAACTGCCGACGAGATTGTTACATTTCTGCCACTTGAGGTTTTCCGCAGCGGCAGCATGAAATATTGAAACATCAACACCAAAAATTAAAATTATCTTACTCTAAACGAAATGATAATATAACATAATTATATATTAGACTTAGTTAATGTAGGTTTCCATTGTGTACTGGATCCTACCCTCAAAATGTTCTCTCTCTACTAAGATTTGCTGGGAGAAAACTCATTGCTGAATTAAGCTCGCCTTTGTACATGAACTCTCTGTATCACCGTGTGCTATGTTTTGTTTTTGTGTACAATAAAAAATTAAGAAAGGTAATCTCGTCTTCAAATAATAACCACAAATAAAATATCGTTAGCATTTATTTCGACGAGACTTTGGTAACGATATAACTCGATAAAGTTACCAAAGTAATGGTCTGGATGGACGCTCGCAACGTCCGAGGTAAAAGGAAACACCTCTAGGAGATATAAAGAAGTCATTACGATCGGAACTAAGTGACTGAAACTGAGTCAGGGCTGTCCAAAGCTACAACACTGAGCAACTCTGAAATATTATGAAAAAATGCTAATCGCATTTATGTTCGCAAGATTGGACAAAATATACAAATCGATCGAATCGAGTGTTTACTGTCGTTTTGGTTTACGTTAACGCGATCGACACGTTTATGACGTTCGGCGCTCCGATTGGCCCGCTCCAAGCTCTTAACCAATCAGAGAACAAAACGCGGGATACGTTTCGACGCGTTAACGTAAAAGCAGCTCGCACTCAGTGCACAGCTAATTTTGCGAAAAAGTAGTGGTTCATATGCATGAATTCTTGCTCCCCTTGAAATAACAAAATTGATAGTCATTCTGTTTACCACAAATGTTCGGTAAGTTGGTTTCTACTGATATTCTAAAAGTATCTATTATATTAACATAATAGCTTTTTCACGCGTTTTCGTCCTTGCAACCGTTGGTTATTGCAGACGCGAAGTCGAAGCCAGATAAAAAATTCTGTCCTTGGTGTCCAACAGCAAAATCGGTTCAGAGGTTTAACCGTGAAAGCGTAATAGACAGACAAAGTTACTTTCACATTCATAATATTAGTATAAGTATATTAAACAATTTTGATTTATTTTCATCCCTTTACTTACAAAAGTAAGTCTTTATTTCTTGGAGTCCTGGTGCCTTATCCCAGGACTCCAAGAAATAAAAACTTGCTTTTGTCGTGCTTCTATAGATAAGGGTCCTTACCATGACATTTTAAAATGTCAAGCGCGCGAGTGAGAAAGAGAAATGAAGCTGTAAACCCCATGTAGCTCCATCCCTTTAACATTCAGTTTAGTTGTCAAATGGAAAGCATTAAGAGCTCATGATAGGGCCTTTGGTCCTTCTAAAGAACAAGAAAAAATTAACTGAAAACTTCTGATGCATTTCGTACAAAAGTCTCTCGTCTCTTAAAAAAAATAAGAATAATATCGCCCGGCAGCCGAGAGGTTAAATAAAAAGCTGAATTTATATATTTGCCAACCCTACCAGCAGAAGTAGCAGTGACGAATAAATGGTGTACAATTTAGGTGACTAATAAGTTTAACTTGTTATTTATTTATACAGTTTATACCTTTGTTGTTGTTCTTTTTTGTTATTGTACTCTTGTTGTGGTTATTTTGTTGTGTAATAAGAAGCTCTCTTTTGGTGCCAAATCATCGTCTTCTTGTCCGATTATCACTTAGGTGTCTTAAAGGCTAGAGTGAATAGGCTCCTAATAAACTAGTGCGCCTTACCATCAACGATTGCAGCACTACTTACCATCAGATGGGATCGCAGTCAAGCACTAGTTTAAAAAAAATAACACCCCTAAAATCCCACTCTTGGTAAAGCGAAAATTGAGTTCCTTCACTGCCCTTTGCGTTCCGGTGCCCCGACTGTTTACTGACATCTCTTTGAAGCACACGTGGAAAGCGACGTGTCGTCGACCCGAAATTTGTTCCAGGAAATAGTTGTTTTTTTTTTAAACCCTTAAAAGTTTTTGAGAAAAATTGTCGTCATTTACAATTTCGAATGAATGTGCAAAGCTTCTATAGAGGTACTTTTTTATATTTTTAATATATGAGTTTGTTATGGAGAGCTAAAGTTCACGTAAAATAGCTGATTTTCAGAGGTCGTTACTGGATTAGTTTTTCACAAATTTATATTTTGATTTCTATAGAAGCCTAGATAATATCCACAAGATATCTCTGTAACTAATTTTAGTCTCTTCTGACGATCTGGAGAAAGATGTATAACAACATCTTAATAACGTAAGAGTGGTTGTATGAACCTAAGCTCTAAAACCTATCCATGTTCCTTTAGTAGCCCTTTAAGTTCCAGGGCCATGGAGACAAATTCAATAATCCCGACCATCCATATCGGACGGCGAGGTACCCATTACTCGCCATCCGTAAGCCCGCGCCTGTGGCTAAAACTCCCTCTTGCTCCACCTAGAGCAAGGAAGGGCACGCCACGATTGAGGCGGTAAGGCCCATCTTTGAGGCGTGGCTGGAAAGGCCTCACGGCGTCGTAACCTTCCGCATGGCGCTAGTACTAATCGAAAATGGCAAGTTCGGGACGTACCTGTACAAGATCCGTGCGGAGATGACGCCCGGGTGTCGCCACTGTCCGGACCACCCGGACGACACGGTGGAGCACACGGTAGAGGTGTGCCCCGCATGGGAAGAGCATCACCGTGTCCTCGTGGGGGCAATCGGTAGCGATGATCTCTCGCGCCGGGTATGGTTCAGGCCATGGTCCGGAGCGAGGAGGACTGGCAGGCGGTCGCTTCCTTCTGCAAAGCAGTAATGCTAGCAAAGGAGGAGGCCGACCGCATCAGACAACGGCGCTCACGCCGCAGCCGCCGCCATAATTCCGATCCCGATTTCTGGCCACCGTAGGCGGGGGCTTGCGGACGGCGGGCAATGGGTAGCTCGCTGTCCGTCCGTCCGGTATCAGACTGGACCGAGCCCAAGTTGTTTACGGCGCGCACTGTTCCCGCGCGCCTCAAAGAGTCGTCAGCAAACTGAAGGGGCCCAGTAGGGTCGAAGCCTAATCTGGGGCTTTGGGGAGGTATGAAAATGCATACCAGGGCCCTGGAACCTAGGCAAAGGAGGAACGGAGTAGGTTTTTAGTCAGTAAGAGTCTGACACTATCTCCCGCTCCGCCCAAGGATGGGATGTCATTGGATGATTTTAGCTACTTTAAAAAAAAAAATTACCTAAAACAAGGAAAATTTGTGATGATATGCCACCCTTAAATCAAAAAATGGATTGCAGCAGGTGGTGTGTTAAACTTTCTGCCTACCCAAGCGAAAAAGGCGTGATTATAAATGGCTACGTTTGTATATGGACTAAATCCAACCAGCCGATGTTGTGACGATTTTACCCTTTTTTTTATGGTAGGTAAAATCATCCAATGACAAATCCCGCCCTTGGGTGGAGCGGGAAGTAGTGTCAGACTCTTACTGACTAAAAACCTACCCCGTTCCATTCTTTGCCTTGGTCCCAGGGCCCCGGGTGCCATTTTCACATACCTAGTTCCGTACGTGTTGAAGACACATTATTGCACACTTTATCTTGATTTGTCGGTTGAAGTTCAGCCGCATTTCCACATGCGACAAAACTTTGGCTAGAAATGTCAGTGCTTAGCTGATAGCAACGTGAGATTAGTGTGAACTTGGTGTTGCGAGTCCCAGATAGTCTGTCAATATTTGTCGCGTTGCACGAACTTGTGGAAAAAATGTCTTAAAGTTGTATACTCACAAGTTTCTTCTATGATATTAGCTTTAATTCTTCTATTTTATTTATGAAAAGTAAATGACACAATATTTCCATAAGAAAGTAGAAACTAACTTGAATATCATTTAACTGTTTATACTAAAATAAGTATATACTAGCGACCCGCCCCAGCTTCGCAAGGGTGCAATGGTGATATTAAATATAATATGCATAAACCTTTCTCTTGAATCACTCTATCTATTAATTAAAAAAGAATATATAGGAACATACAGCAGGTAGCGACTTTGTTTTATACTATGTAGAAATTACTTCTTACATGTGGGTTTCTACACAATAGAGATGTTTTAAAATACCATTTCTATTAATTTGCCATAAAAATTCCTGCAAATATGACTCAATTTCAACATCAATCTTAAATCCTATTACAAACTAGAGCATTTAAGTTTCAAAATCAAATTGTACAAACTTACGACGTCCACCTAACGTATTACCTAGCAAAATGAGAACGAATCCCTTTAAAATGTTATAACCGCATCAAAATTCGTTGCGTAGTTTTAAAGATCTAAGCATACATAAGGACAGACAGCGGGAAGCGACTTTGTTTTATACTATTTAGTGATGGAGCGACATCTACGATGCCACATTTTATTTTTTAGATTAAATTATTTAAGTTAAATACGGTTTGGCGAAATAACTTGGAAGTTATTTCGCCAAACCGTATTTAACTTCCTTTTCACATAATGAGATAACAAAGTGCTCGGTGTCGTGTAGATATTTATGTAGCTGTATAGTAAGGCTCTTAGCCTAGTTCCGTAAGTGTCGGAGATGTGCTTCAGGCACAATGAGCCGCATTTCTCACACATTTTAAAGCGGATTTTGGTGGCTTATTTTTTTTTTTAATTCTTGAATTATCACAGTAGCTATAACCAAGGGGTTTTTAAGCCAAGAGTGAATAGGTTACTTCTAGGCAAGCGTGCTCCATCGTCGGCCACATCATCGCTTAACATCAGGTGAGATAGTAGTCAAACGCGAGCCTATCCTTAATTAAAAAAAGTATCTACGATAACGATACTCGCGTTTATCACGCTAACAAATAACACGAAAATTTAAAAAATAAATAAAATGGCATCAAAATTGGTTATTAAATGAAGCAACACTTTATTTTAAATATTGGTATTAGGAAAAGTAAGTGAGTGGTAAGAACATCTCGCTATCTCTTTCGTACACGCTGACGGCTGTGACGTCACATTCATCACATTATCATACCAAGACAAACGATTTCATTTAATTGCGATTTTGAATACAGTTCTTTAATGAGTCACGTAACCTAATCGATTGGTTTTTTTAAGCAAAAAAAAAAATATTATTAAAAAAATATTATATTGTGTGTGAAATTATAATTACTTAAACCACTTCATAATTTGGTCTCGCTCCAAACTTTTCTCTATTCCTAACAAAAGCACCAACTGCTTTACTAAAACTCCAACTATTTTCACAATTTAATCCAATTCTCGAAATCCAAGGTTTAACCCCTTAAAACCGGTGTCGGCTTGTGTATCACCCTCAAAGGAGCCTGCAACGCGAGATAAGTAGACTCTGCAACCCAAGACGAAATATACCGAGGCTCCGGCCAATTAGTGGAGACTAAAAATACAACGTTCGTTTGCACCAAATGCCTGTGAAAATATCTTTGTAAGACCAGAAATATTTTTGAATAGAAAACGTTAATTCACTTGCAAATTATGGCACAGTTGGTGCAGTGGTTGAACTATCGATTGCTACACTTCGTGTCGCGGGTTCGTTTCTCGCACGGGACAAATCTTTGCCACCTAGATTCAATTCTACAAAATGCGAGACAACTACAAATTAGTTACCTGACGCTGGTTATCAACTGAACCTTAAGTTGCGTATACGAATGCAAACAGTTTCAAACATAATTCATAGACCCGTATACGATGTGACCGTGTCTAATCGCCAAATTCTACATGTTAATTTCAGCCTTAGTCCTAAGGCAGTTCAAGGTAGCCCGCAAAAACACTCTTAAGTTTTTTTTTTCATTTTACAGTCTGTCAGTGTAAGATTCTATGTTTAATTAATTTGACTTGCGGCCGTAACAAATGTGGCTTTACTGAATTATATTCATAAAAACCATAAATAAAAAGATAAATACAATCTTTTGAATTATACAAACAGAGAGGCTGTTTGTATAATTCAAAAGATTGACTTTATCATGAAACAGACATCTTTTGAATTATACGAACAAAGAGGTTTGCATTGATGATTTCTATGAATATAATTCAGTAAAGTTCAATACATAGAACATATAACCAGACACTGACCTGCAAAATGCAAAAAAAAAAACTTATGAAAACATGAATTTTCGCGGGCTACCTTGAACATCCACCATAACTAAACATCTTAATTAATTCTAAACCAGCTTTCGATATTTTAGTTAGCTACATGTACCTAATCTAACTTATCCGTTTCTTTTTAACAATATAATCAAACATGATGTACTCGTGAATTATACGCGACTATTGTATATAATACGTACATGCATAAAAAAAAATATTGTGAAAAATTTCGATACAGGCTTAAAATAAAACTTTATTGAATGAAAAAAATATTGACATTGTTATTTTGCTCTATGGAACGTTTGAATTCCAATGCTCGATTTTAAAAATGGTTCGTTCCTTTTTTTAAATATTCGTCTGTATGACAAGCGAGAATAAAACCTCCTCGAAAAAGTTTTATAAAAAACCATCGACAAAAAAAATAGGTAACTTATTTCATGCATCTGTTTGTTAGAGTTTAATCGACCAAAAACTAAAAAGCCATTAGTCTAAAAGGCTCATTTCACATTAACCACGATGTTAAATGCTAAACCACTTACTAAATTGGATTATAAACTATGCGCTGAACTCTAGGCAAATACGTTGAACATTTAATATTTGACTTAAACCGTTTCGAAACAGTTTCACTGGGCTGCGGGTTCCAGTAAATGCTCCAACCCAATTTACCCTGAAGTTAATTACGTAGAAAAATCCGTTTTCGCGTGGCCATCGGGAAATTTAATCGTTTACCAGGCTACCGAAGTATATACCTGTAGTGTTTATTTCTTTATGCAATGTTGCGACGTGACTTTAAAATGCAGTGGAGTGGTTATTTATTTTGACAAAATCATTTTTGGGAGTAAACTGTTGATACCCTGAAAATAAATAAATACAATAGACGTAAAAAAAAGGGAAAAGCAGGCCGGTATTTAGTAAACATTTTAAAACTTACTGTATATAATCCTGAAAGGGTCTGAGAAACCTTTAAGGTATTAATGTCTCATACTCTGCTAAGAGCTAGCTAAGAGTATGAGACTTTATAAACTAATCTTTCTAAAAATAATTATTTTTAAACAAAAATTTTAAGCTCAGCGTAGCCAACCGAAAACTAACCGCCATTTCTTTTTTTGAGGTGTGAAATCATCGAATGACTTCTCCCGCTCTAGATTGGAGCGAGAGGGAGTGTCAAATTTTTACAGACTAAAACCATACCTGTATCCTTTAGTTACGCTTTGCGTTCTAGGACCACGGGTTTCTTTTACAGAAATTCCCCGTGACCCTAGCCGTTATCGACCCTGCTGAGCCTCTACAGTCTATTTCTAGTACTATCTCTTTGAAGCTTGGAACGTACCATGCATTTTGTACTAGCTAAAATAAACCAACGACTGAGCTTACAAACGAATAATAAACTGCATTTTCAGCATCAATTTTTCCTATAACAAGCATTTATTATGAAACTAGCTGCTGCCAGCGACTTAGCGTCATAGTAGAAAATTTTCCCAAGGGACAAAGTCTCGGGTTAAAAATCTCCTAAGTGCTATTCCAGGACATGGTCTACCCGTGTACCAAGTTTTATCAAAATCCATTCAGTAGTTTTTGCGTGAAAAAGTAACAAACATCCATACATACAAGCTTTCGCGTTTATAATATTGGTAAGATAATAATATAATAGATCAACAGTAGTAAGTACTACTATTTGTTATATAACTTGCACTAAAATACGTTTTATTAACTATGTTGTTTCATATAATATCGGAATCTCTACAATATAGCCCATTTTTAATGCCACATAAAGATGTTACATCAAAAAGTTATTATTTATCGCGTAAAAGCGTTGAGGCAGAACAAGTAAGCGTTTCGGCTTTTCATGACACATAAAACGGCATTTTTGTGATAAACGATCCATAAGCTGATTTTCGTTTTATTGCAGTGGGAAAGTTGTGCTGATTTCAATCTATAGATACTTACTACTTACTTACTTATCATACTAATATTATAAAGTCGAAATTTTGTGAGTGTATGTTATATTCTGACTGGCCTGTTGGTCTAGTAGTAAGTGGCCCTGACTGCTATGCCGGAGGTCGTGGGTTCGATTCCCACCCAGGACAAATGTTTGTGGAAGAGTACGATCATTTGTTCTGTATCTGGGTGTAATTTATCTATAATATGTATGTTTTTAGAAATATATATGTTTATCAGTTGTCTAGTATCCATAACACAAGCTCTGCTTAGCTTGACTAGGCGGCGTTGTGTGTGATAGTTATAGAATTTAATATTATATTATTCACGCTCAAACGGCTTGAACGAATTAGGATGAAATCTGGCATTCGGGTAGACTATACGTGAACGCTTGGAGTTGGCCACGCCCCCAATTTATTTGTTCTGACGTCATCTCAACAAAGGAATTGGGGACGTCATCAATTCCAAGCGTTCACGCTAAACGAAATGATTGGAACTTGGCTAGTGGGGCTGGAGTATGGTCTCTTAGGCCAGTTATCTACTTTCAGACGAACGATACCGCTGGCTGCAGCTAGTCAATTATACAATCATCAAAACCCTTTCTATGCATATCATCTTTGACACAATCCATCCCTTAAAACTTCAGAAGTAATGAAACTAAATATTTTTATATGTAAATCCAATTCATCAACAAAAACCGAGAATTTTATTTCAAAAACTGATGCAAAAAAAAAATGTAACTTGTCCAAATAGTCAATCAACGAGTGTGATCCAATATAAACAGTAGACTCTCTAAAATAACATTGACTACTAGTACCTACTTCAAAATAGCTGATATTTAAGTCATAAAATAAATACGATTTTTTTCACGTTGACCAGTTAACCTGTTGAATACCGTAATTAGAGACACAATAGAAAGACAATAGGTGTGCGGACGCCGGCGTCCTCTCGGGGAATAATGAATTAAACAACCGTTTGAAACATAAATAAATGTTATTTCCAAGTTTTAGTAATCATCGTTAGATAAAGACCTCCTCAAAGTGTCGCCATAATGACTGATCCTGTGCTTCTCGCATCCATCGGACTTCCGAGACCCTCACCAGGGCTTCAAGTCTGCTATTACAACAGTGTCGGAATCGTATTTCATCATGGTTGATTTTTACAAGTTTGGTAATCTACTAATATAATGACGTCACTATGACTTTCCAATAGTCAATCACTGACACACCATTGAAAGAAATGGTAATCTCGTACATAATGACAAATGAATTTCTGACTTATGGGGTAATCTGCTAAAATGTTGTCAGTTCCTTTGATCCTTTGATGACACTTACCATTAGATTTGTCTGAATACGACAAAGTCATTCTACCACCATTTGTTTACGAGACCAATAAAGAACCAATGATCGACGATTATGATTTAGCAGATTAAGAACTTTTACAAAAATGACAATGGGATTGTGTTAGAATGTCGAATTTACAAAAATAGCAGACTTGGGCCCCAGGTTATCGGTCCACATTGCGTGGCCTACCAACGCTGCGTCTTCATCTAATGTGGTCTGCCCAATGTCACTTACATAAGTTTTGCAATTCTTCAATCTTCGGACTTCAAACAATATGCACACGGTTTTTATTTCTAGTGAAGGAGGTTTTTTTTTTCGGTGAGTAAAATCATCCAATGACATCCCTGCCCTTGGGCGAAGCGGAAGATAGTGTCAGACTTTTACTGACTAAAAATTCCACCCCGTTCCTTCTATGCCTCTGTACCAGGGCCGAGCCTTCCTTTCAGAAGTAGATCCTTGGCCCCAGTAGAGAGTGAAGGAAGTGAGAGTTTGACATTGAGGTTTTACATACTACGACTAGAAGTTTTGTTAAACACCACTGAGACTATTTTTACACTATAACTGATTCAAGCTCAGAGTCTTTCAAATTACCTACGCAAAAGTATTTCTCGAGTTAATTTTATCCAAAGAACTTAACTTCGTTACATAAATCAAGTGGACTAACTGATAAAATTAGATCTTACATTGAAGACCCTCACATTCAAATTCAAACATTAAGTTAATAAAAGAAAACCTTTGAATCTAAATCAGATTTAACCCACACTTTCCCAATTCTCTGTAATATAATTTCTATTTTAGTACTAGCTTACCATAGACTTCGAAATGCCTAACTCGGGCAAGGCTAGAAACAGCTTGAGTTGCGGGATTTTTTTAAAGACTACCATGGCCCTGGAACGCAAAAGGCAACTGGAACACGAGTGGGTTTTAGTCAATAAAATTTTGACACTCCTCCTCGCTCTACCTGCTACCTCATACTCAAAAAAAAATGTTAAATTGTACGAACTCCGTTTTTTTTTTGTAGTTGTGGGTGTTGTGGTGGCATCTATGCAGCCACATAAAACTATCTACAAATAGACCTAACATCATACAAATTCTATATCGTAGTATCAGAGTTCTCCACTCGTATCATAATTATTTATTTCAAAAATACTAATCCGTTTGCCATATTTCATTCAAATTTTAATTTAATTTAATTCAATAATTAAATTAAATTTAGACATTAATATATTGTGGAATGTCATGTAATTTTTTATTTTTACTATTATTTGTGTAATTATTTCTGACATCATTCTAATTGTTATTATTTAATTATTCTTTCCTCTGACATTTTATACGATGACGTTATTTAGGAATTATGTGTTTTTTTTTAAATAAAATGTTTTGTCTCTAAGTGTTGCAGCACTTGAATAGTGTTATGTATTGTTCTTGTAATTTACCAGTGCTTGTATTGTTGGCGAACCTAAATTAATAAATAAATATATCAAAAGTCTGAATCAGGTAGTTATCCGGAGCAGACACAACACTGGTCAGAAGATCCTTCGTTTTCAAAGGAGATTTGAAAGTTTGCATATAAATCTTTGACTTTGACTTTTACTTTAGTGTACACCCATACCTGTAAAATATTGATATGGCGCCTGTCATCGCAGTCGATTCCGTGCTCTTCGTAGCTCCCGAATAACGACATTAATTCTACATCTTGTTTTACAGCTGGTCCCTTCCTTATTTAACAGTCGCCATTGCTCTCAATTTTAGTGGTTCAGCCTTTTGACATAATAAAATAACCCAACGGCCAGTGCCTTTGATCTAAATCACAGTATTTGGAATTACAATTACGAAAAGGATATACCTTTTCAAGATTATTCAGGAGGTATAGAGCCTGGTAACTAGAGGTATAGAAATATGAATAGGTTGGGTTGTTCCCAAAGTGAGTCCATTGTTCTCAAAACAATTACAGTTTTAACATTTGTTCTCAATGAGTCTTTTTAAAATATTAAATATTTTCTTTCCCTACGAGTCCATGAGAATGTTTGGTACAGTCGGACGGTTACTGGACGGACGGACAGCGAGCTACCCATTGCTCGTCTTCCGCAAGCCCGCTCTTACGGTGAACGCTCTTACCAGAAATCGGGATCGGAATTGTGAGCGAAACACGTGTGTTAAAAATCAGAAATATTGAAATTCACGGTGAAGCTGGGATAGGTTGCATTGGAAGATCACACTACTATTAAAGGTAAAAAGAGTTTATGTGTATTAATGTTTGTTTTTTGTTATTAAACCTAGTCAGGCAAGATCGAGGTCAAGTGCTGACACATTAAAAAATAAAAACGTTCTAAAAGCTATTTTCTACCTTATAGAAGAGGGAATATACCAGTTTTCGATATTTTTGATTTGATTTGAAAGAGAGACTGAAGGATCACTGTGCACCTTTAGCTCCACCTGAGTTATTTGATGTGACTGAAGACAAAGAACTAAAAAAATTAATAATGAGGAATATTTATCCGCAACTGGTCATAAATGCATACGTAAAAATAGTATAACGAACGAAACGAAACGCCTTTTTAGTCAAAGTCGTTTTGAAACCATGTCTGTTGATAACATTCCGCCACTTTACCCGCCATTCTCACGTCACGCTCATAACCGAATGAAAGTCGCTGCATTTATGATGAAGCGAAATCGCTAGGGTTACCATATTTACGTACTTCTAACTGGCAAAATCACGCATTATAATGTTGATATTTTGCCTAATAATTAAAATTTAAAATCCTTTTCCTTTGATATCCTATTTGGCCATATTTTAATCGTTATCCCATCTTCACCCCTTCATATCTTGAAATTGGCTGAACCAATTTAGATCTATCATAATATAATTCCTAGTATTTAGCAACGTTATTACATACATGACTTTAATGTGAATTAATTAAGAGTATTTAGACTTAAATGTGAATTAATTAAGAGTATTTATAACTTAACTACATACATATGTTTAAAAAAATACACTTAGCCTAGGCTAGTAGAATTTTCTTTAAAAAAAAGAAGAAAGCCACAAGTATTTCTTAACATGACAACCCTAACCGGAACTACATAGGGTCGCCATGAATTGTAGTTAGTGGAGACTAGCCAACGTGAGGGGATGAGACGCAATTTAATTTTGAGCCCAGATAAATTGGATCTGTGCCGGCACCGACACTAAGTAGATTGTTAAGTGCAAACTGTATCGGGAAAAAGTTCAGAGCTAACTATGTCTCGGGTTTTTCTTTTAAGTAAGTTGTTGATAAACGAGTTACTGGCTGAAAATTGTAAGCCAATAATGTGGGAGATGTAAACCACATAATACTTTACACGTGTCTCTTGGAATATAATATATTAAGTTCAATATTTTCCTTTAAGGTGTGGAAATCTTCCAATGACTTCTCCCGATTCTAAGGTAGAATGAGTTGTGACCTTCAATTGCCACGAAATCTTTCAAAACTTCCCTCGACTTTAACTGACATTGGCCCTGCTGGGCCCCTAAGGTATTGCAGACATCTCGTTAACGAGCTCGTAGAACTCTACATGTCGTTAATGACTCGGCCTTGCTTAGTCCTTACAGCACAGCCTGACGGCGAGTTACCCTCGCTCGTCGTCCGCAAGCCTGCGCCTACGGTGGCCGGGGATCGCACTGCGACCCGACGCCCGGGGTGTCTCCCCGGGCGTCGGGAGTCGCAGTGCGATCCCCCTTTTACGATGGCTGGGACGTAAGGATAGCCTTTATGTCACGATTGCAGCCATCTCCTGCGCTAGCATAATTGCTTCGCAAAAGTAGGCTACCGCATACCGCTTCCTCTCGCTCAGAACCGTTGCCTGAACCAGGCCCGGGTGAGAGAGGTCACCTCAAAAGATCAACTCTTCGAATACACGGCGGTGCTCTTCCCAAATGGAGTACACCTCCACCGTCTACTCCACTGTGTCCTACGGGCGGTCCACACAATGCTGGTGACACCCGGTTGATCTTGGATGTGTGTGTAGATTGTCATATACTTCTGTTTCTGTTTGTCTCTGTTCGCACTGTCATAGCAGATAGACACTGAAACAGCGTGCATGGCGCCTTCATGAAACATCTATACCTGCACACTTGCACAGCCCTATTTTAGTTTTACTTTACAATTTTAGCAGGCTGACTTGACTTAATCTTTTGAACGGGCAAGAATTACTTATAAACAGCCAAATTTTTATCAACATTATTATGGTTAGATACACCATTTGACAGATGAAAATGGCATAACTATTAAGGTCAATAAGTGGATGCTGTGGACACCAAAGTAATGATCGTATTAGGGATTTAAATAATAACTTTTTATTATCCTTTTCTTTATTACTGAAAGGTTTGTTGCCGTAATATCACGTGAGACGTGTGCTCCTAAGCAAGGCTAGTGAAATACAGTAATTGTTACCACACTAGGGATTTCAGTCAAGTGCTGACAGGGGTCTCAGACTAATTAAACACAATATTTATAAGTTAGAAAGAAAAAGACCATAGTGTTGAAGTAGGATCTATTTGTTTTTGTTATACTCCAACAATAACAGCTATAATTAGTTCCTATTTTTATTGTAGCTATTGGTTCAGGTAACTACGTATCAAGAAACCGGTCCTTAGTTAAACCACGCATATACTGCTATCTAACTTCAAGGGTAAACAATGTAAGCTTAATGATTTCGGGGAGACAAGCAAGATTAATTTATATCTATTTAAGGGGTCAAACCGTGTCGCAACCTCATTTGATAAAGGACTAGGTACATGGAGAATTCACGTCATCACCTTTGTTTTGTCATCGTCCAGTTATTATGTTAATGGCTCATTGTCAGACTACTATAATCGGTCTGAGTGATATGAATGAGTAAATTTGTCCATTTGTTGTATGTAGGCCGTAATCTATAGAGCAGTAGTGGTAACTGCCATGTTTTCTCTTTACCTCCCTTGGTTGACTGGTTATTTTTTTCATGGTAGGTAAAATCATCAAATGACAAATCTCGCCCTTGGGCAGGGCGGGAGATAGTGTCAGACTCTTACAGACTAAAAACTTACATTGTTCCATTCATTGCCTTCGATCCAGGGCCCGGGGTTAATTTTCACTTATGCCTAGGCCCCAGTAGGCTTCGGCCCTGCTGGGCCCCTAAAACGACTTGGGCTTAGTTGACTGGCGTACAATGCCTAAGACATATAGTGCGCCTTTGTATCTTTGTGTTGGATGAAGTTTTAATAAATAAATAATTTATATAAATTGTACGACATGGGTTCATATCCAGGCAGATGCTTTACTTTATGTAATATATTTAATCACTACTCTTAAAACGGTGAAAAAAAACATCACGAGGAGACCAGCACGTTCTAGAACTAAAAATTGACATGTGGCATCCACCAACATGCACTCGGCCTGCATGGTGAAACACGGCCCAATCGATCTCATAGAGCAAGTAGTCATGGAAAGTATCAAATAATCTTAGAAAATAGTGATCTCAAATCTATAAATTGCTGAAAAGCTTCGTAATCTTCTTACTATAATTAGTTAATTAGTTGTATCCACCTTATTTGCTTACAAGTTCATTAGAACCAGATAAAATTATTTTTATCTACCTATTAGATGGATACTAGCTGCTGCCAGCGATTTCGCTCACGTGAAAGTAGGATATAATCCCAAGAAGATATAATCCCAGGGTAAAACGTATCCTACGTTCTTTTTCAGGACGTGGTATGGCGGATTTGGCAATTGAGCGGTCGTGTTCCAAATCCGTCGCATACAAACCGCCTTACAGATATTAAATAACTAATTAATAAAACCGGTTAGTAAAACCGGTTAGTAAATCCTAAACTGTCAACAAAAGAAACAAAGCCGGCTAGAATTCCTCGAGGCACAATAGTGATGAATTATTTGATACACAACATTGTACGAGTACATACAATATTATAATAAAAATATTTATTTCCATTATTCATTTAATAGGTATTACTGCGATAGGGATAACTTTCGATTAAAATCTTGCAAGTTCTAAGGTATAAGTTATTTCCTTAAGTTGCTCAGACTTTGTAGGCACATCACATGAGCGAATTGGTGATTTTTTTTTATAGTTTACGCACACAAAGTACAACAACATTTCCACTTTTTTACCCTTTAACAAACAAGGCTTACACATTACATTATTCAAATAATATTTAGACAGGTTAAATATCAATTTCATTCGAATATTTTAGATTGAACTAATATCAAAGCTCAAAATTATACAAATACAAACGTTGAACTATATTATTTCAACTTATAATTACTATTCACTAAATCAAACAGTGATTTGTAATCACATCTGTTCACTCGCAGGCCTACGATGTCGAAATATGTTACAAATGATTTCTATGTTCATTTCCGCTGTACATTTCCGAGAATAAATTAGCTTCGCATAAGTAATTTTCACCTAAAGTATTCAAATACACCATGTTCTAAAATAAACGCAATCCGAAAAGAGGTTAATTATTATACACCGTTACATTTTAACATGAAACACTATCGATTTGTTGAGAGAAAATTAAAAAATAAAGTACTTTTTTTGTACTCGAATTAATTTACACATGTACGAAATTAATTTCTTTAAGTAAACGTCTGCTGAGCGAGGCCAATGAACTGTAGGTAGTTAGTACGCAACGACCGACAACTACCTACAAGGTCATTGACTCCACTCTCCACGGGATTAAAACGACCAAAATTTAACGGTATATTGATTTACTTCATACATATTAAAAAATTCTTAAAAAATTATACAAAATAGTTTTACGTTTCTTCTTTCACTTTCACTTTGTATAGTGTATTTTATTATAAATAGTAATAAAATACACTTACTTACACTTTCCACCTACTGAGCAAAGAACTCCCACCAGTTCAGTTTGGTTTATAATTTTTTGTTGCAACCGATTGATGGAATATGTGTTTATTCAAACTTTTAATCGTTATTTCACAGTAATATTATCTTTTCGTTTTGTATAAGTGTAATTGAGCTAGTTTCTACACAATATAAAAACTATTAGAATCAGTTACTGATTCTGAACAAAACTATATTCAGGCGTTATATGCGAAAATATATTATAGCTAATGTTGTATACTTTGTTAACGTTGTCTTCTTTTAACGACCAATATAAGTGCCCATGTAGGCTTATGTAAAATAAAAATATTTTAATTGATTGATTTCCATTTCCTACTGTACATAATTATCTATACTTTATTTGTCCAATATGAACAATCCAAGCTCTGTGACAGTTTTGCTCGCACTGACAAGTCATTCCGACCTTGCCTTGTCTTATTATTAATCGCTTAGAAAGTAAATTTTAATTTAACTTTTTTGCAGGGGCAGTCTCAGACAAAATGAAATTAAATTAGTCAGGAAATTAATACTTTAACAGCAGGAAAATTTATCTCAAAAAGGGTTTTATTTTTTCTCTTTATTTTTGAGAAAAAAAAACCGTGTCAGCTATGAATTCATTATTTCGGCGTCCTTCAAGAATGTTAAAGTGTTTTGCTAAAGGCGCATGAAGAGTAAAAAAAAAATTAACGAGTATATTTAAAAGGTATATAAATCAGAAATGGTAATATTAAATGTAAACCTCATTTAAAGATAATAAATATTGAATATTAAGTAAGAAATAGAAATAAAAAAAATATATACAGCGTGTAACCAAAAGAGTATATAATATCGAGAAGCGGTGGTATAGAAACTCAAGAAGAAGAAGCCGTGCACTTGATATGTATATGGGGTTTTTGTGACAAGTTGTATATATATAGAAATAATAAATCAAATATTTCACCAAATTAATGTTTGTCTATAATTTAATGAAATTACTTTTTACGATTTGTCTGTTGAAATTAAACCAACTCTACCACAAAGAGAAACTAGTGATGGGTATGGGCTGATTTTTCAGTAGTTTCTGTGAGAAGTGATGTCCATTTTTAAGTTTAGATATTTGTTATTTAAATTATACTTAATCTTAAATTTAGCACATAATATTTTCTCCTAGCGACCAGCCCCAGTTTCGCACGGATTCTCTACAATAATAAAAATATATTATACATCTAAACCTTCCCAATGTATCACTCTATCTGTCAGTGAAAACTGCATGAACATTTGTTGACTAGTTTTAAAGTTTATCATGTTCATACGAACAGATAGACGCGGTGGAGTACTTTGTTTTAATACTCGTATGTAAGGATACAAAGGCCGTCAACCACCATTTTTATCGCTGAGACAAAAGTGAGTGCATGACTTTTAAAACTGAGTTTCTTTCGGGTTTTCTTCTCAAGCTAGGAAACGCCGGCCTCATCTTGTTTAAATTGACGAAAAATTTTTGGTATAAAAGTGTTTAAAAACCTGTTTGCAAAATAAATATCATTTATAAAAAAAAATGCTCTAGTAAATAACAACAATAGCACCATGAATAAAGCAAAAAAAAAAGTTAAAAAGTTTGAAAAGCTTCATTAAGTTCCTAATAAAAGTACCAACAAAACATCTAATAAAACCTGCGCTCTTCATAAAGTAAAAACTAGCCAAGGTAACTTTTACACGGCATCCGACATTACAGCTTATTCAGAAAATGTCCACCATTTTGTTGAATATTTTCTAACAAAACGTCGTGCGACGATGTAATTCCTCGTCATTATTAAACTCTGTGAAGTTTTCTTTTAAACAAACTACTTAGTAAACATAAAATTGATGAGGAAGCATTGTTTTCTGGCTTGGTTTCAGTTTTATTATTTTTGTTGGTTTATTATCAAACACAAAATAATGCTAATTTTGTTTTTTCTCCTGAAAGTAACCACTGCACTGGTCCCATGATGTGTAGGTATATGTTTTTATGCTTCTTAAAATCTTTTTTGACATAATGGGTTCTGACAAAGTTATATTGATGGTCACAAGTCTACGTGGTCAATACTAAAGTAAACAAAAGCTGCCAATGACCAAAAGTTATTCAATTGATTAGGTTCAAGGGAATTCCATATATTTTTTTATTATTTTACAATCGTTATTCAAATCCTAATCCTAGTCCGTTGTAGACTTTTAAACTATCCAATAGATGTGCCATAAACCGGTTTCATTAGAAATGCGAAGATGGTTTTAGACCATTAAATCAATGCCTTAAAAAAAGCAAATTCCCTTTTTTCCAAAAAATTATTAAAATGTATTTCATTTTTTAGCGTAGTAACACACGCCCTGTATCCGCTAAAACTCAAAGAAAAATTTTGAATTAAGAACCCACTAACGAGTTTAAACTGATCACATTATTTTTTTTTTAAAAGGCCAGTGCGGATTCCCTTCAAGTTTTGTTTGTTAAAGTTGTCTATCGAACAACAAAGTATCGAACAACCTGTGGTCTGGCAACAAAGTTCTGCAACGTTGAAACCCATAAGCAACACATGTTTTCTATCAAGATTTGTGTGAGCCATTATTGCCCCTATAAGCGAAGGAATACAGCTGTGTATTCTTTAATACACAGCAGTATTCCTTCGGCTACATATATTTTTGTTTATTCACCTGTACTCGTATTATTCAGGCGTATAACACGCCTATTGTCTTTGTGATTGTCTTCTCCCGGGCACCTTTCTGACATAAACCATTAGTCTCTTTTGTCAACACCTAGAAGATGACACATCCATTAAAGAGTTCTGCTCTATGGCTGCCCTTTGTCATAGAGATTATAGAGATATTTATAGAGCTTTGAGATAATAACACCCATTGTTTCTACATAGAACCAAAGCCATGACTTTTCATGGCTGGCTTTGCATAAACATAATATAATCAGCGTCTCAGGGTTACTCTATAGGACAGAGAGTGGGCTGTAATACGTTGGTACCACGTCCCATTAAAAGTGTCTAAAGGGCCTCTGCGAGTTGGTTTCGGCTCCTCGTAAGCCTTCCAAAGGTACAGGACCTCAGGGTTACGAGATATATTGAAATACTGGTCCTTATAGCTTAGTAGCAGAGCTTGTGTTATAAGTACTAGACAACTGATAAACATACTTATATATTTTTAAATGCAAACATTAAAAAAAAATTACAACCAAACATAGAACAAATGATCCTGCTCATCACACAAACATTTGTCCATAGTGAGAATCGAACTTACGACGTCCAGTATAGCAGATAAGGCTACTAACCACTAGACCAACAGCCCAGTCAATCGCTTTGGTTTACTATATTAATGGGTGAAAAATTATTCTTATCAACACTTTTACTTTTGCGGGATACCTAGACTCTATCATCTATCACCCTATGGCATTATAATCTGATTTACATGAAGATAAAAATATCACTAAAAGTGAATTTAAAACAAAACAAATGAATTACAATTCCTCTCATAACTTATCTGTGAGCATAACGAACGGCCGGAACAATGTTAATAGCCAAATGCTCGAGAACATGACTCGTGAACCGTATTGTTCAATCTGAGCTAAAATTACTTTTAATATCGGAAAATTGCTTCCGAGAGCCACGTAGCAAGGCCAGGGATTCGGTATTTGTTTTTTTTTTTTTTGTCAAACGATAATATAACATAAGAACACGTTCGTATTCCCCGAAGAGTTGGGCGGAAAGAAGAGGTCCGCGTTAACGTAAATGCGTATATGAAACTGTCTAGAAAATAGTAGGTATGTTTTGATACAAGTGGAGAAAGCTGATCATTGCGACCGAAGCGCAATTCGCCCAAACTGCAAAGGAGAGTGTTATGAAGCCGAGTGCTACAGTGACAAATTTCCACGTGTTTCAAACGACGTTTTTTAATACACTTACAAAGAAATAAATAAACGGAGGTTGAACATTGGCTTAGCGACCAAAATGAAACGATATATGCAATAAATTGTGGAGGGCGCAAGCTCGCGCAATTTTCCGTACTAGTGCGGAAAAACAGTAAATTTCGTGCCTAAAAATGGTAGGGATAAAAGCGGGTTTTTGAGTAAGTGTATTGAAAATATATTATTTACATGGTATAAAACTTGGCTCGTATAAAAAAAACTACCAACAATATCAACTATATGTTACAAAAAAAACTAAACAAATCAAATTCTCGTGCTACGGCGTAGCAACGTAGGCCGCGTAGCAAGCGTAGCACAGGTTGACAATAGTGTTACAAATGGACGTAAAAAATACAAACGGTCGAAACATGTGTGCGAAATGTGCCATTACGGGTGTGGCAAAAAGTAAAACATTTTTTAATAGCCGTTGTCTAATGGTCGTAGGTAATCGACCATGAAGCTTTGAGTTAGATTCCTAGGTAATAAGAGTTATTATTCCGCAGCAGAAGCCCGGACTCTAGACTTGTAATTTATGGCAAAAGGATCCAAAGGGTAAAAACAGGACTCTATTGTTATCACTCCGTTGTCCGTCTGACTGTCACCAAACTGTATCTCATGAACCGTGATAGTTACTGTTGAAATTTTCACAGATGATGTATTTCTGTTGCCGCTATAACAAAAAATACTAAAAACACAAAATACTAAACTAAATATTTCGTTCGTTTAACCCCATTTATTTATATCTTAATAAGTGTATTGAAAAACGTTGTTTGATACACGTGGAAATTTTTCTCTTTTCAGCAGCTATCTATCTTGGTCGCTATGAAAAACTTTCTCCACTTGTATCAAAATGTTAAATTTTGTTAAAAAAAATCTTTGTTTTGTTTTCGTAATGAAGGTTTGATTTTTCCCGAAAAAATCTGCTCCATCCTATCTTTGCCTTGCTTCACTGCCACCCTCTAACACAATATCTATAGCCAACAAAATTAAACATCGGACACATAAAAAAAGAATAAATGTGCTGCAATATTCCGTGCCGATCCATCCCTTTAATGAAGCAATCGCTTTTACAGGCCGTAAAGCGCGCGTCGACCCTCCGCGCGACCTCAAGCTTTCTACACCCCTGTTGACATATCTAGTTAAAATATTTTCAAAGTCTGCATTCTTACACTATAACTATATTTCGCGCAAAACTCGTGTCGCGTTGTCGCGATAAAAATATCGCATAGAGTATACGCGATATCGTTGCCTACATTAGCGATCAATCGCATTTCTATACCCGCGACAAGACAAGCATTCGTGTTTGCCTGAATTCTGTCGCGATAACGCAAATATTCGTTGAATATTTTGGCTGTTGCCAGCGTCTTCACCTAAGTGAACTTCGTAAATATTCTACAGGAATCTGCTACAGCGATATGAAAAGGTATCATAATATATCCTATTCAAAGCTATGGTCTACCTTTGTAACAGCTTTTCCCAACCCCTTATTTTCTTAGTCGTATAGGAGTGAAGTGTGTAAGCCTGCTTAGACAAACAAACATCCAAAAATCTAAACAGGTTTACACACTTCAATGGGTGCAAAGTGAAAAAACGTTTGCACTTTAAACACGCGAAAGAAAATTAGCCATTTTATGGAATAAACACAACAATAATAAGGCAGTAAAAGTTATAACGATAAAATGAATTATCACGCTACTTAGAGCCGCTACCAAACAACGTTGCCGTATTCCGACTTGAACTAATAATACAGGATCATAATCAATTTTAGCTGTATTTGTATATTTAATTTTTTGCTAATTTGTTCTTTCCTCGTCCTGGATAAAGCATAGCATCAGCCTTATAATGTTCCCATTGCTGGGACACAGGCCTCCTCTCTAGGAGAGGGAATATCCTCGATAATGGCTTCGTTCCTTTTCCTACAAAACTCTATTCTGTTTGTCCCACCGTCTCCTTCGTGGCTTGTTTCGATCATTTTGCAATACTTGTTTATAATCAAACCTTTAAAATCAAGTCGATCGCTTGATATTGTCATTATTTTTTATTGTGTGCCACATTTAACAATCAAATTATTTTTATTATTTAGCCAAATATATTTAATTTAATTTATGCATTAAATAATATAAATATTATTATTTCTTAATTTTATAACATATTATTTGTTAGTTTTACCTGTCAAGCAACAGTTAATTTTTTATACACAGCAAATATAAAACTGATCGATACCTTCATATGAAAAACTTGCTCGGCCTCTCAGAACTTAGATAAAACATTTGAAATGCTACATGTAAACGCAAAACCCATAGAAAAAAACCTATTCAATACTAGGAAAAGCAATAAAACGGTTACTCACAAAACCAGACTTTCATTAACTAAAGTAGCAGTCTTAACAGTCAAAGGCTATACACGAACAAACGAACACAAACTATCGCGATACTGCAACTTCAACGCGGCGGCGTCAACGTCAGGAACATTCAAATACTCCGTAATATTTTATTCCGAATTTCGATGTTCGATTTTTAAAAGTCCGAATTTGAATACACCAAAGAGTTTTTTTTTTAGTAATTAGGTACTAAAAAAACAGTTAAATGTTATTTTCAGACCGTAGTCCTTATTATTATGTTAGTAATAACACACCTTAAATATTTAATTAACTATGTTATAAAGTATTCAGTTTTGTATATAAAATCGTCAGTTGTTTTCTATTAGAATGCCCATGTAATCTAACGTGTTTGCTGTTTTTTTTTTATTGATTGAATGATTCCATATACCGCGGTAAATTTTGGTCGTTTTAATCCTGAGTAGGGTCGATTCGGTACATGAAACACTATCGATTTGTAAAGATAAAATTAAAAAATAAAGTACTTTTTTTCTGAAACTCTAGTTAATATACGCTTGTTCGAAATTAATTTCTTTAAGTAAACGAGTCTATGACCTTGTGGGTAGTTGTCGGTCGTTGCGTACTACCTACCTACAGTTTGTTGGCTTCGCTCAGCTGACGCTTACTTGAAGAAATTAATTTCGTACATGCGTAAATTATGTGATTCGAGTTTTAAAAAAGTACTTTATTTTTTTAATTTCCTCTTTACCAATCGATATTTTTTCATGTACCGAATCAACCATCGGCGGGATTAAAACGACTAAAAGTTAACGGTGTATTGCTCAATACCTCTACCATGAGTTTTAAGCAATAGTATTCGTCGCTACTCGATATCGATTCCGTAAATATTTTGTATGGCAAATTTTGCAGCGCCTCTAGCGGTCACTTGCAGAACCAAAATTTGCCATACAAAATATTTACGGCGTCGATATCGAGTAGCGACGAATAGGTACTATTGCTTAAAACTCATGGTAGAGGCTCAGCTGTGATTTTCAAAACTACACCAATTTTACTACACTACAATTTCTGTAGGATGGTGCGAACCTATCCTTTTCTCTCTTATTTTTATCCTGCTGTCATCTTACACATACTACGTAAAAAAGACCTTAGGATAAAATTTGCGAATATTTAAAACAGCTACTGAAAGGGGAATGAAACTTTTGCCATACATTGCTGGCATATCTTTTTTTTCTTTTCGCTGAAAGTGAAACATAGGCCAATTTTTAAAGGATTTGCCATTTGATAAAAAAATATGTCTACCAATCGTAACCTAACGAAGTTAGAGACTATTTATTAGACAACTGAAGCTTTTGTTTTGCTTTTATTTGGCCTTAGTTTTTTGTTTTGTTTTCAGTATTTATGGTGTGTACGTATCGCAACACTAACGAGTATCTTTTCGATTCATTTATCACCTGTTTTTTTTACTAGTTTTAGTGATAAAAAACTGTGAGTGTGAAAAACCATAACAGTATAACCAAATTAGTCTATTTTATTAATAGAAACCTCAAAATATTACGTATTACACTTGCAATGTTTCTACACTTATCTTCGTTCGGTTACGGTTTAAGGACCTAGTTTTTTATCCTATTGATTTTTCGTATTGTCCTATAACATATAACCTAGCATGCATGGCATGATTTACTTTTTCATTTCCGGCAAAAAAAAAGTAAATCATGCCAAAAGTTTGCATTGGATTTTACTCCAAAAAAAAAATCTCGCCATAAAAACTCAACGTCGAACTTGTTGACAGCTCAGATAGTGGCGTTTGACAGCGTGCAAGGATCAAAGGAATGATCAAAACATACCTCAACGTAGTTTCCTTTTGTGGCGCGCGTTGTTTATAATTATAGCGTGCGCTTTTGACGTCGAGACTTGAAAGGACAGTGATACGCGGTCGTGCGTGAGAATGTACTTTTGTTTTGTTTTTAGCTGTGCAGTTTTGTGTTGATTCGGCCGGTTATTTAATTTCATTTTAGGGGTCCGTACATAAAGGGTTTTTTTTAGTGGGAAAATCAACTTATGACATCTCTGTGCCTTTGGGCTAGACGGGAAATACTGTCAGACTTTTTCTGACTAAAAATCCAGCGCGAGTCCGACTCGCACTTGGCTGGTTTTTGCTATTTTCTATGGAATGAAAATCAATCATAATAAATCATTGTTTTTACTTTTAATTGTTGGTCTACATAAATAAATAAATACTTGTGTCTCAAAATAAAAAAAAATAGGATAGGCTTTATTATAGACCGAGCACACGACAGAAACTTAAATCTACGGTTGTAATATCGTTTTTATTGTTGACAGCAATACCTTTGAATTGACTGCAGGAATCTATATATAAAAGCGAAATACTACTCACTCATTAATCACGAAATCTCAGAAACTATAACACCTACAAACTTAAAATTTAGCCGGTAAGTTCCTTTTAGAGTGTAGACATCCGCTAAGAACGAATTTTACGAAACTCCACCCCTAAGGGGGTAAAATGGGTGTTGGAAGTTTGTATGGAGAAACCGACTATGACTCGGGCGAACCCGCTGGCAGAAGCTAGTTTAAAATAAAAAGAAGGTAATCCAGGGCGCGTACTGCTAACAAATAGATAGTACTGCTGCGCTACATGTCGCGACTTCAATACCTAGAAGAAACAAATATTTGTATGGCCTACCATTTTTGAGTCTGGGTGTCATTTGTATGTGAGTTAACATGTTTGTCAACGCACCCACGATACGAGACTAATTCCTAGTGTCAAGCAACATAAAAAAATAATATGAATGTACTACAAAGAGATATAAATTATATTAGATATAATTAGATTATACAGCTACAGCTATATAAAAAAAAAACAATGCATAAGATTGCAAATATATACTAGTATGTACAGTAACTAGAAAGCTAATCTAAATTCTGTTTATATCGACTGCCATAAAACCAAGAACTAAAGTGTCTAAAACTTCATCTTTTTTAATACTTTTTAAAGTATAAAAAGGAGCTAATTTAGAAAACTCTTTTACACAAAACTTTATTAATTTTCCCAGATAAGCTGGAGCATTGTGCCGACTGCATTACGCTAATATCAGCTAGCACCCAGC
Organism: Leucania comma; assembly: GCA_958295575.1. Lineage (NCBI taxonomy): Eukaryota > Metazoa > Arthropoda > Insecta > Lepidoptera > Noctuidae > Leucania > Leucania comma. The sequence continues at coordinate 8,285,189 of OY282480.1, read as the reverse complement.
TTTTATAAGATAATGCTGCTTAGTATAAATAAGTTTAAGTATAAGTGTACTTTGAAAGGAGAACGCATTTAATTTTCTAGACTAGTTACTTTGTGAAGGTGCTGATGGAAATCTTTAATTTTGTTTGTGTACATTTTTACAACATATATTGAAATTAATAATCTTTACCTAACATCCCGAAGTCGAAACTCAAGGGTTGCCAACGAGCAATGGAGCGCAGTATGATAGATGTTGAATTGATGAAATTAACGGATCGATTTCGAAACACTATGCCGCGCTCCAAAACCTGAATAACTGATGTGGCTCGAAAGCCTGGTCAACTTAAGTGTGACATGATATGGTGTGTACAAGATATGATTACCGCATGCCCGATAAACTGCAGGCCAAAGTAGCACAAAATTGGAACCCTGAGGCAGTGAAACAGGGCAGCCCATGAAAGAGCTGGCGGGACGAAGTAAACCGATTTCACCAGAACTGGAAGAAGCGTAAGCACATGAAAGACGGAAGGAGTAGAAGGAGGCCTTGGCGCAGGATTAGGTCAAGACAAGACTAAAAATAAACATTCAAACAAACTAAGTAAGAGAAATTGAGCGTTTTTGGACATAAAGCACGCACGAAGAGACAAAACTAATAGAAACACCGACTTACGAAATTAAAGTTATTTTGCACTTTTTAGTGATTTTTTTACATTTATGTCTATTGTATCTACTTATTTTTCTTCTTTTGTAATTTTTTTTTGTGTTTTAAGTAACTCAAAAACTACTGATCCGATTTAAAAAAAAATGTTTCTCCAATACGATACTACTATATCACTGAGTGACATAGGGACTGCGGTCGAAGCCGCTGGAAAAAGCTAGTTTAGCATATAATCTACATCTACACTAATCTACATCTAATCTAGTCCACACTTCTACACTATCTACATCTACACTCTACACTAATATTATAAAGAGGAAAGATTTGTATTTTTGTGTGTATGTTTGTAATTAATAAAATCAAAAACTACTGTGCCCATTTAAAAAATTCTTTCACCATTAGAAAGCTACATTCACCTTGAGTAACATAGGCTATATTTATTAAAAAAAAAGATTAGGCATTGTTAGAAAAGATTAGGGATCCTTACTAAAACTTTAATAACGTAACCCAAGGTGTAAAAAAATGCCATAAAACGTCTTTCGTCGCATGCGCTGCGGAAACTATTGATGATAGAACAAAAATATATTCTACAATATTAAAGAACATATCAATTACTACAAAAAACTTTGCGATACTATATGTCTAACTATTATCATTATGTCACAATAACCACTTTTTACATTTTAAAAGTTGATAGAAATACCGACCAAAATTATACCATGTAATTCATACTAGTAATCTAATAATTCCAAACTGTCATACGAGTCCCTAATGTCCTCTTAAGTTCGTATACCAAACAATATTGTACTCAAACGTTGATCCAGGAGCCTCGGGGATTAACGTAGGTATGTGTACAATATTGAATATGAGGAATCCCTCTTATTCCAATCACGTGAGCCCGGGGAAATATTTCGTTGGAAGAAAATTACTTGGCAATTTCGTTTCGTTCATTCAATGCCGTATAACAGATTCTGACGTCAATCTTATACTTATAAATAGTTATTTAATGATGGCCGAGTGACTGTAAGTCTTATACCGTGAAATCAGAAATTTACTGTTGCTCATTTTCTCTTCCTTATTTCACTTTCTTATCGTTGTTAGGCAAACTATCATATTATTGTCTAAGCCAAAGTTTTTTTATAGCTAAAACTAGAGGTCCCAACTAACGTTGCCCTATCCAAAAGCTGGTTTTTTGTCAGAAAAGTTATTGAGAATCCGATTGCACCGCCACCTATTGGTCCAATTTTATTGTCAAACAGTACAGAGGCTTGTTTAAATATACACACCATATTTCATCCATATTGATCAAGCTGTTTGGGAGGAGTTAGGTGGCAAATACACCGTTAAATTTTGGTCGTTTTAATCCCGTGGAGGGTCGATTCGGCACATGAATTACTATCGATTTGTAAAGATAAAATTAAAAAATAAAGTACTTTTTTTCTAAAACTCGAATTAATATACGCATCAAGGAAATTAATTTCTTTAAGTAAACGAGTCAATGACCTTGTAGGTAGCTGTCGGTCATTGCGTACTAACTACCTATAGTTCATTGACCTCGCTCAGCTGACCTTTACTTAAAGAAATTAATTTCGTACAATTAATTCGAGTTTGAAAAAAAAGTACTTTATTTTTCATTTTTATCCTTACAAATCGGTAGTGTTTCATGTACCGAATCGACCCTCCGCGGGATTAAAACGACCAAAATTTCACTATGTATATATAAAGACACACAATTATATAAAAATAGATATAATTAATCGAACCGCAATATTGTCCCCAGTTCTATGTTATAACACTGAACTAAGCGTCAACGTCAATTAGGAAAGAAAAACATTTTATTTTGGCAGAAAAGGCACAAATTAAGGAAATACACAAAAGAAATCACACTAATATTATAAAGACGAAGGTTTGTTAGTGTGTTGTTACTTCTTCACGCTCGAACGGCTGAATGGATTTAAATGAAATTTAGCACATGGGTAGACCGTATCCTAGAATAGCACAGAGGATACTTGTAATCCCGGGTGTTGCTTTCACGTAAGCAAAGGCGCTGGCAGCAGCTAGTGCGAACATAAATGGGTTTAATAATTATTTAAAACCTGACTAAGAGATTTTTTTTTTAAATGATCGTTAGTAATTCTCCTTTATCGTTAGTACGTACACAAACATGTAATGCATATAATGCATGTACTCACATACAAAAGTCGCCCCAAAGGTTCTTTTAGCTAAAATTATACTTAAAATGCTAGATTAATATTTTATTATTTTTTTAATATAATTTGTAAAACAAATTCCACCCACTACAAAGTATGAAATGAAATTGAAATGAAAGTCGACAGAGAAAACACTTTGAAAAAAAATATCATTCGACAATGCACGTGTTTTCAGAATATTTCTCTCTTATTCCCTTTGCCTTGCCATGTTTCAATGCAGTGTCTTTGTAAAACTAGTGTAATTACTTTTTTACTTGTATGTGACGAATTATTTTTATTCATGAAATATTTTCTACCTTTGGTTTATTAAAAGAAGATTCAGATAGACGTTTTTGTTTTTATCTGAATTTATCTGAATATTACTGAATATTATGTTTGTTTGACTCGCCTGTTTTTATTTTTTGGTGGGTAAAAATCATCCAATGACAACTCCCGCCCTTGGGCGGAGCAGGAGATAGGGTCAGACTTTTACTGACTAAAAAACCCACCCCGTTTCATCATTGCCTTCGTACCCAGGCCCTGGTGTACACTTTCACATTTACCCAAGGCCCCAGAGTAGGCCTCGACCTGCTACCAGTACTTTACAGTGCTATACAGTTTGCTGACAACTCCTTGAGGCGCGAGGAAACATTACGCGCCGTCGACGAATTGGACTCGATCCGGAAAGTTCCCAGATGGTCGGACAGCGAGCTACCCATTGCCCGACGTCCGCAAGCCCGCGCACGATGCACCTGTGTTGCGCTCGAGCTACGTTAGCTCTTTCGACTAACCGACAGCGACTGTAGCTACCTTAAACAACCTACTTAGGTTATCTCACCAAAGATTGTCACATAATTTTTGACTGACCTGATGGTCTAGTGGTTACTGGCCCTAACTGCTATGCCGAAGGTCGTGGGTCCGATTCCAACCCAAGACAAATATTTGTGTGATTAACACGATCAATTGTTCGGTGTCTGGTGTAATATATCTATATGTAATATATCTAGGGAAAGTTCAAAACTTATATTAAGCGTGTCCTAACCAAAACAGCATATTATAAGGTAAAAGACTATGTCGAGGACACGCTTGTTTGGCAATGACTGCTTCTGTACATGTGGCCCCCTGGTAACTGATTAATACGGTTTAAGCGTGTCTATTAACTGCTCCATCTTTGTTTTAATTATACAGGTTTTTTTTGACACATTGCTTTTGCAATATTTTTTATATTATTTTGAACTCAACCACTTTACATTCGTTAATAATTTATTTTATTAACATCTTATAGGTAAAATTGTTGTAGTAACAGTTGTAATTATATACTTTTTGTTGCTTTTTATATAGCCTCTTTTTTAGATTGTGAATGTGAGAACACTGTAGACTTCGGGAATTCTTAGAGTACTTTCTTTACCCACTTTTTTTTTATTATGTTTGTTTTTATTGTGATTTTGCGTACAATATTGACCGGTCTACACTGTCCTTAAATAATTATGAATACTGTAATATGGAAATATTGTAAGACAAACCATTTTTTTAAAAGAGTAACCATGGAGTTTCTTGCCGGTTCTTCTCCATAGGAAACGACCAATTTCGAACCGTGCACTAGCTTCTGATGTTTTATAAGTGCCCATGTAGGCCTATATATAATAAAAATATTTTGATTTTTTTGAATTTTGAATTTTTATAATAAGTATGGATTAAGAAATATATAAATTTGTATATCAGTTGTCTAGTAGGTACCTAGGTACTCGATATAGTACAAGCCCTGCTTAGCTTGGGACAGCTAAGGAGTGAAATTCCCTGCCGGAGTCTGTGTTTCCTGTTAGCTACAACTTAGAATTTTAAGTCAATAGTGAATGGGTCAGACCCCTAGTTACTTCTAGGCAAGAGTGTTTCATCGTTGGCCACATCATCGCTTACAATCAAGCGAGATGATGGTCAAACGCGTGTCTATGCTTAATAAAAAAAACTTGGCGTTGTGTGAAAGTTGTAGAATGCTAAAAAAAAAATACACATTAACAACAAGCGCCATCACATACCTAACAAACCGGAGGGTCAAGTTCTATCGACGTATCGACGCGTTTAACCACTGTGAAGAATCTTTGACTGGATTTTTGCTGAGCTCCGCCGTGTTCAAGCCACTGAGTTGGAAAACTTTCCGCGTCCATTATGTACATCCTGCTACATGATTTTTTTTTTTTTTCTTTAAACAATTTATATGGGAAGTGAAATGGAATTATCTATCGTGAAAACATTAATGTTGTTTAATTTTAAATTTTACTTAACATAGACAAAGTTATTTGTCAATAAATGTACGAAAGAGAGCTTAAGAGCCCGTTGTAGTCACTAAGTATTTTCTACGAACTCCGTCTGGTTTATGTCGCGGCCCCGTAAAAAAAAATTATATAAAAAAAAAGATTTTTGTTTTTGCCAGACCCTTTTAAAAAACAATCTTTATTATTTTTTGTAACTTTCAAATATTGCCGTCACGTAATCTCGTCGACATACACTTTTGAAATCGTAAGTTAGGGCCAGATTTGCGTTTATTTTTTATCTATCCAAATAAAATAAATCATGTTTTAATTTTTGCCCTGCGGTCAGTCATATAGTAAATTTTATTAAAATATCTTTTTACCATGTTTTCTCTTATATTTGTGGATTTCCAGAGGTTTTAAAAAGTTCGAAATGAGTAGACTCAACAATGTGTTTTCCCCCAGAAAACCTTTGGAGACCAGAGTCTTGAGGATAAAGTTATTAGTCGCAATATTTCAAATACACAATAGAAATTAAAATATGCTTCATTTGAGTTCTACTTTTTTTATTTATATTAAATTGAAACCTAAAGAATACTTCTATCTGGACTTCTCTACATATTATAAAACAAAGTACCTACCCCACAGCGTCTGTCTGTTTGTCTGTCTGGGGAATTTCTCAAAGGCAAAAGTCACAGGTGTTGTTTTAGCCAGTAAAATTCTGATAAGTCATTGGCTGATTGAATATTTAAAAAAAAAAAAAAAAAGAACAACCCGAAAGATTTTTCCAAGTTTCTCACCAATAAGCTGAGTAATTCATGAGGAAAGTTGAAATATTATAGCAGATAAATACCGATAATATCAAATATTTGTAACACTCATACTAAGCTGAAGCTAGAATACCGATAGAAAATTCCTATTTTTACCTCAACACGATCTTATCGGCAACTATACAATATGTATATCGACAATCTTCATACACAACAAAATTCTAAGGTCATATTATTATCAATCGTCTGGAACAGACACAAAAGCCTACAGTCTTATAAGTCGTAAAATATTATAACATACAAAATACATGTTCTTAAAGAAAAGTAATTCAATACACATCACAAAGAACTTTATCATTTTAACATCAACAGTAGCGTAGCTAAGCGTGGGCAAAGCGGCCCCTCGCCCATGGCCCCGCACCCAAAGGGGCCTCGTCCAAGCGAGGGCTCTTCAAGATCGAGGGTTTTCAGGGTTCTGTAACTTAAAAGGAAAAAATGTAACTCTTATAGGATCAGTGTGTTGTCCGTTTGTCTGTCTGTCAAGACCCTTTATCTCGGGAAAGCGTGGAGGTATCGAGTTGAAATTAAAAGCTGCGTTTCCTTGAAGCTGTGAAAAGCTCAAACTGCTGAATTGAAACGGGCGTCTATGTCGCAAAAAAATAAAAATAAAATATTTTGACACTCTCAAGGGAATCAAAATTCATAGGGTAATTCATAGGACCGTTGATCTAGAACTCTGAAATTTGGCATGAAGTAATTTCAAGCACAGTACAGGTCAAGTAAAGTACAAGTACAGATATAAATCTGAAAACTAAGTTTGTACAGATGTCGCAAAAATAAACTTTTTTCGATTCGGAAAAATTTCGAGACTTCGATTCGGGAATTGAACTATTTACATAAGTTAGTTTGTACGAAACCGTCTGTGTGCGAGTCCGACTCGCACTTGCCCATTTTTTTTTTATAACTAATAGGCTCCCCTGATGGTAAGCAATAATGTGGTCGAACACTGATTTGCAACAGTCGCTTTATTTTTTTCGAATTTATGGAAGAAAAAAGCCTCGCTGATGCGCTTTCTCCCACGTTTAAATTAGCCCACGCTACGCCTCTGGACATCAACCTCGTCAAACCCAGCCAAACGTATCGACATGGTTTTATCATCAACCACGTCACATTCAGTCAAATGTGTCGACTTGGTTTTCACTCAATATTCCGTATTTTTTTCCTCAACAAAAATGTCATTACTGGATTGTGAAGTACATTCGATACCCTTTGTGTTTCGCCCTGTTTGCCCTGTGCCCCAGATAGGCAATCAATACAAGCTTCAGTCCTTCCTTTATGTATTTTAGACAGCCCAATTATGTAGTTCATATCGCTGAAATATGTGGCGTGTACTTGTACATCTTCTGCATCGTGTAAGTGTCATTGTGTAGTAGGTACGTGGCTAATAAGTTCAACCATTTTCATTTTCCAGCCTATAGAAAATTAAATATTTATTTCTGACCACAATAATATAGTAAAAACTTAAAAATCAATGTTAGTGTTCTTAAAAATGTAGTAATTATAATTTAATGTAAACACGCTATCCACGCAACATACTGTTGAATATACTCGTAGACATATTCGCATATTTAATAGAAAACAGACCTAACACAAAGAGGGCATTTCAAAATTGGACCTTATTATTGAAACATAATTTTTAAGATTCAAATACGTTTTTTTTTGAGTTAGGCCTCTTTTTTATTAAGCATACATATGCCGCCTTATTACAAAACGCGATCTAAAATAGTTCTGGGACTATTACTAGGTTTAATTGCATTAAACCTAATAATAGTCCGAGAAATACATTTAGATCGCTTTTAATTGGTATTAAATTTAGTAATAATCCCGAAAACAACATTTAGATAGCGTTTAATCGTGATTAAACCTAGTAATAACTAGGTTTAATCCCGATTAAACGCTAAAATAGTCGTTGATCTAAAATAGTTCCGGGACAATAGTCCCGGGACTTATAGTTCCGGGACTATTGTCCCGGAACTATTTTAGATCGCGTTTTGGAATAAGGCGATCGCGTTTTGGAATAAGGCGGATGAAGTCTGATTCAGTGACGCAGCATTGGGCAATCCCACCTACCACGCAACACGCTCGTGGGAGCTAGTACGCCAATGACTATACAACCACCTTGGTTTAATTCTCTTTGTAGCACGCATTCGCTTCGGGATGGAGGCAGACCGATTTCGGATGCTAGCATGAAGCCATCGATCTTCACCAACCATCGCACTATATTGTTGTAGCTCAGCTCAGGTAGGCTTCTGCTCCGGGATAATTATGTGAAGAAAACAACTCAGAACGTAGAAATACTGATATAATAATTACTTCATTATACTTCCAAAGTCACTATAAAACTAATAAAACAGTACACTACTTTTTTCTATCATATTTTCAAACCTAATCTAGAAATGCAAAATCCTTCAAATCATATTTGTCAAGCCAGTCCGTTAGCTATAAAAAAAAGTCATGCGATTTCCTTTGGATATTACAATATTATTTAAACTACGACCGAACCTATTCTCAGACCTACTAAATAAACACAAAAAAAAACGTAAAAAAAAAATTAATAAAAATAGTTTTTTTTTTACATTTTAGATTATTTTTTGTGTATTAACAAGTGGCCAATTGAGTTAGAACTTTCTATACCTACTGGTAACATTACGATTTCTTGTAGAATTTAGCCAATGCCATGACAATTCACTTGAACTTTCTCTTGTATACGGCGAAGCAAAAATAAGCAACATATTTAATCTTTTATGAGATGCTTTCACCTTAATTCAAGGCTTTCTTTCTTCCCATGTTTCCCGATTTAAGTAACAACTCCGCCTTTCAAACATCAAGGAAAATTGCAATTTTTCCGTTTTATTTACAAGCTAAAGAAGAAAATGAGGTATCAAGTAGTATGATTATGTCTTTGGGTATCAAACTTGTATATTAACCTTAATATTAATATACGAATAAAATAAATTCGAAAACGATTCATGGTAGGTAGGCTTTGGTTTCCGGAAAAGACTGGCGGCATTGCCACGCATTGTCCATTTTACTATTGTATGTAATAAACAAACACAACATCAATACATCAACACCACACGCATGGACAGCGCCGCCGGTCCCCAGTACAGGCCTTGTTCCGGAGCGAGGAGAAATGGCAGGCGGTCGTCTCTTTCTGCGAAGTAGTAATGCTAGCGAAGGAGGCGGCCGCAAGCACGAGGGAACGGCCCTCACGCCCCAGATCTCGATCCCGATTTCCAGCCACCGTACACGAGGGCTTACGGACGGCGAGCATGGGAAGTCCGGCCGTCCGGTAACTTTCCAGACCGAGTCCACGTCGTCGACTGCGCGTAGTGTTTCACGTGCGCTTCAAGGAGATAAAACCGTAGGGTTGAAGCCTCTGAGGCCATGGGTTCGCTTCTGAGAAAACCCGGGGCTCTAGGTCTGACACGCCCTCCCGCTCCGGCCAACGCGGAAGACGTCATTGGATGATTTCCCACCCAAAAAAAAACGCGTGAACATCGCACTACATCCAATACAAGCGAAACAGTTAACAAAGACGCGAGTGAAACCATAGGGGACCACTTGTAATAAGATATACAAGAATGTAACTACTAAACAATGGACTCGGCAGTATATTCAGGTGTCAATCAAACTGCCACCCACAGGTAAGAGTAATACATATACATGTTTCATCATTATATTGCTCTTAGAAACCATTCACGTAACATTTTTCGGTTGCCATGACAACGTAGGTAAACACGCAGAAGGCGCCTTTCCCTCATAACCTTTTCTAATCAAAGATGAATCAAATCACAGAATATTTCAAAAATACACAAAAATCAAATCAACGCGAGCAGTGTTTGATCATGAAATTGTGAGAAATATTTATTTTTAGCTGTATATTGCGAAAAAAGTGGAGGATGTCTGTGTTGCCCAAGTTCTTAAGTGGAATCAAAGGCATTAAATATAAGTGGAATACGCTAAAATTTTAAGACGAAAGTAATTTTTCTAACAATCCATAAATTCCTGTTAAAAATTACTATGAAAAAATGGAGAAATTTAGAACTGCTGCCAGCGGCTACAGCCACGTGATAGTAGAAAATTATCCCAAGGGAACATACTCCCGGGATAAAAAGTATTTTAAGTGCTATTCCAGGAAATGATCTACTGCTATAGCAAGTTTCATCAAAATCCGTGCAGCCGTTTGAGCGTGAAGAAGTAACAAACATACACACACACACTCACAAACTTTCGACTTTTCAACATAACTAGTTTCTGCCAGCGGTTTCATTCGCGTGAATGTTGGTTATTGCGAACGCGAAGTCGCAGTCGTAGATTGATAAAAAGTCTGTCTATCCTTGGAGTGCAAGCTTTCTTCGTACCAAATTTCATTAAAATCGGTAGTATCTGTAGTTTAACCGTGAAAGCATAACAGACATAGTTACTTTCACATTTATAATATTAGCAGTGGTGTAGCTAGTAAAACAGGGGTCTGTACGCCCCTGAATATTAGTGTAGATAATATAGAAAGAAAGAAATGAATGTCAGCCGTTGAAGAGTAATTGATCAAAAAATTAATTTTAGTAGATTTTCATTCAAAATTATTAGTAGATTAGTTTTATAAAACAACACACAAATGTGGTTAAAGATACTTTATTTACTCAAAAAGAACAACATGAAGAAAAGAAAATTAGTAATTAAAGATTAAGTTAACGGAACTGCAGAAAGAAAAACTAAAGTAAAATTAACATTGAGTAACTTTTAAAATATGATATTTTAATATTTTTTTAAAGGTTAGAAGAGTTTAGTTAGGTGTTTCGTCTTTATTTATATTTATTTATTTATACACCAAAGAAATTAATTTCGAACATGCGTAAATTAATTCGAGTTTTAAAAAAAAGTAAGTACTTTATTTATTAATTTTCTCTTTACAAATCGATAGTATTTCATGTACCGAATCGACCCTCCGCGGGATTAAAACGACCAAAATTTAACGGTGTATATACTTTATTGTACACTAATTTGATACGTATACCTATAGTACAATTAAAACTTTAATCATAAAATATACCTACAATGGGCGGTCTTATCGCTTTCTGCGATCTCTTCTAGGCAACCTGGAATGGTTGGTCAAATATTTGTATGAACTACAAATAGGTGTTCCGGGGTCTGGGTGTCTTGTGTATGAAGTTTAGTACCAGTGTGGGGTAATACAAAAAAAAATAATTACAAAACCAAATCGTCCATTACCTAAACTTAAAACATAGCTTTGTCTCTTATCAAGATTAATTGTTGTATGCAAATAATTAAGCCAACCCGCAGTTTAATTCATTATTCACGAAGGACAAGCGAGTAAGCCGTGTTCGCAAATCCTAGCAATTTATTTTGATAAAGTAAAGTGACGGTGACGAAAGCTGGGACGTTCGCGGCCATTATTCATAGGCATAGTGAATAGTCTGAGCATTTCCAATTTAGAAGGTCAATTCTCGTACATAAAAATCGTTCACTTTCAAATTGCACCTGCATTTCAGCGACAATCAATGTAAAAAAAAACTGTGAAAATGTAAAAAATAAAGAAGTTTTTAACAGTTCAGTACTGAGATGTGAATGTTAAAGTTTAAAATTATGAAAATTGTTTATTATTTTTGGTGAGCAACCATTATATACCTTGCTCGCTCCATCCGGAATGGAAGAAATTATTTAAGAGACTCTTATTGAGTAAAACCCACTTGTTTTTCTTTATTTGCCCTTTGTGTTCCAGTAACCCTTTCAAATAATCCCATAGTAACTAGTGAATCACATAGTACATAGTGGCCATAGACACTACTGAGTGCAACAAGAGAACTCCCATCGTGTTTGAACTCTTTGGAATAGTTTTTATGAGTGGATAAAAACTTATTTTATCTTTGGATTAGTCTGTGTGAGTTTATAAAAACTTATTAAAAAAAACATTGAATAATTATTATTATTTAATAAGTTCAAGTTTCATCACTGACCTGATGGTAAGCAAAGATTTGGTCCAAGACGGAGCACACTTGCTTAGAAGTAACCTATTCACTTTTTCCTTACTTTGACATTTAAATTTAATTTATGGCGTCATTCCTATTTTTTAATCTTTTTAAATAAGTGCTGACAGTTTGTTGTTTTAATTTTAGTGCATGTATACATTGTAAACCCTAGAAGCAAAACATAGCGCCCTCAATGTACCTATTTAATAAGAACTTATAACGTACCTATGTTTGACAATCAATACTCGTAAATGAATCTGAATCTTAGAGACCCCCAAGTTTTAATTATCAGGACGTCTTTTTGTACAATTTATACACTACAACTTACAAAATAGAGACAGGTATAGACAGGTCTTTGTCTACCGAGCGGCCAGTTTTGTGTGGTTATCGCACAGTCCATTCTCTATGTCCAAGGATAGTATGACACGGTTGATACGAATGAATGTATCTCTGAGATGACGTATATCGTATATGAGATATGTTTGTATACGGTCTTTGGTGTCATAATAGATAGACTTAACAGTAAATTCAGTATGTATCTTAGATCAACAATACCTACACCACTTAAGGCCGTGTGTGTTTGTTTTACGTTACCGCGATCGACACATTTACGACGTTCGGCGCTCTGATTGGCCCGCTCCAAACTTTTAACCAATCAGAGCGCCAAACGCGGTCACGTTTACGTAAAAACAGCTCGCACTCAACGCACAGGTATCTTCCAGTGTACCATAATACAAAAACGTATTAGGCACTGAACTCACGAAGCGGTTTTCTCCCGCGGTTGCCGCGGCAGAGGAAACGTCTGTTTTATTTCAAAACTCACGAGATGGTAGATTCGCCGCCGCCGCCGTCGCCGTAATGGCTGCGATTTTCGACCACAAGCCAGGCCGATAAGGCGCGGTCGCCGCCAACCAACCGCAGAGCATGCCGGCGCAAACCGCCGAGGCGGCAGCGGGCGACCGCGGTGCCACTGGTAAGTGGCAGCCGCGAATAAACGCCCACACCGCTACCGTAAACTGCGTCGTGAAAATATATATTTGCATTCTACAGAAGCTGCGGGCCCGCAACCGTGGCAGTAGCGGGAAAATTCTGTTCAGTTCTCTCCCTTATAGACTTGACAGGTTTCATGCTCAAAGCATTTTCCAATTTAGCCTTCGTTGCTTATTGTCTGTTTCTGGTCCCAGGTCTGATTTCGGACGCAATTGTATAAGAACACAATGCTGCCAGATAATATTGTTGGAAGCTTGCCGCTCGGCCATTGAGAACGGTCCCCTGTCTGATGGATTGATGAATGGACGCGAGACTCGAATGAACGTTTACACGCTACGAAGGATTAGTGCAAATTAATTTACGAGGGTACCTACTTCCCCTTCGCGTAGCCTTGACACAGTTCGTCTGTAATATGTAGTTAGTTTGGTTTTCTTTTGTGCTGTTTTAGGTGATAAAATTTTATTGTTATACTAGCTGACCCGGCAAACTTTGTTTTGCCACATACATTGCTTTGGGCTACCCTTATCTTCTAGGGCTATATAAAATTGCCTACAACCAAAAGAGCGGAAGATAGGTGTCTCGCCTCTAGCGCGCAGACCGCTGAAATCAGGATATTTTATCCTAAGTTCACTTAGTAGCAATTGGCGAGTGACATAACGAGGGTGTTTTACAAAAATATTTTTTTTTTTTGTTTTAAGTGGGGCGTTCGTGTATATATGTACTAAACGAATGTACGTTTGCGACTGTGATGACACTGATCATAGATGTGTAAGTTTTCTAATTGCGATGTTAGCACGTAACGTCCCTTATAATATATCAATGCCTACAACGTATTCTCAGACCTACAAAATGTAAACAGGAAATTTCATAAATATCGGTAAGTTTCGGAGGAGTTCGATAACAGACACACCCGATGTGACACGAGATTTTTATATATTAGACATAGCTTTGACTTATGAACCTTCTTTCTACACTTGGTGCATTTATGTTGTATTCTGTACTTTTCATCTCTTTTACTTTATGTTAGTTGCCTTTGTGTTATGTCTGTGCCGAATAAATATTTTCTGTTCTATTCTATTATATGATCTTTTTTCGTTGTCTTCGTTTGATTAGTTCTTGTACGAAGTGGATTTGTACTTGAATTTGAGATGTCATACTACTATAGCTATTTCGTTTTTGTTGAGTTAACATCGGCCTAGAAAGATTTGGGGTTATGGACCGCTAAGACTGGTTTGACAGCGCAGGATGAAGAATGTCTAGACTTAGGGAAGGCCAGCAGTGCAAAAGTAAGGGCTAAAAAAAATTTTTGGCATTACGTTATCATGCTCTAATTGTTATTTTTCTGTCCGTGATAAGACCGTCATAGTACCCAAATATAGGGTGACTGGTAATTAGTGAACGATACTTAAACACGTGATTGAAGTCATGATAACAAACAACTTTTACTATAGGACCAAACCTGAAATCGCGAAAAAATCAGGCAAGTTCAATACATGTTAACCATTTAGGCGAACACAAATGTACTGACCAGCAGATGTGTTTTTCGCGATTTCAGGTTTTGTCCAATAGTAAAAGTTGTTTGTTATCATGACTAAAATCACGTGCGTATCGTTCACTAATTACCCGTCACCTTATACCTTATATTTAAGTTTCTATGAAATTGTAGCAATGTTGGAGTACCTACAAGTAAGTAAAGTTTACTCTATTCTACGTCAGTAATATAATCGCAAAATTAATTAAAACGAATTTAAGAGTGCCTGAAGACCCGCACCGTAACACAACAGACAACGAAACCAAGCCCTTATTTAGTAAACATTTTCGTGAATACAAAAACTTTCCGTAGCGTTCATTAGGTTCCTCGGATCCTTTCAGCGTGTTCGTAAAACTCTTGGTTTCTAAAGCAATATTATTTCCACATGAACTGCTAAAAGCCAAACGCGTTACTCATTATATAAACATGGTATTTCTGCTAACCTTTCAAGCGTGAAAACAATATAATAAACTCGCCTACCCACTTGATTCGCTTGAAACTGTCACGATCCGAAAAGGAGGTAATTTTTTCCTCGTGAATGTGAATAAATAATCCGTGGAAATTGGTTTTAGAGATTTAAAAAATCGACGACGTATTTATATACAACAAAAGGTAAAGCACTTTTCTTGTTCTTTAACCCTCTAAAAATATTCAATCGTTTTACTCATCAGACATCATAAAAATATCTAGGTATCAAATCTACAACAAGACAATAGATACTTTCTCATTATCCTTCCCTTGATCTGCCCCCCTAGCCAAGTTACAAACGTTTCGTTTAGCGTGAAAGCTTGGAGGTGGCCACGACCCCAATTCCTTTATAAGGAATTGGGGGCGTGGCCAAGTCCAAGCGTTCACGCTAAAAGAATCGACTGTAACTTGGCTGGGGGGGCTGTTACTTGGAGTAATACGTTTCTTAAGTTCTGTTCTACCAACCGTCACGCTAACACTGATTCACTTTTCTCCCCTCACAATATTCAACCGTCTTTTCTTTGACTTCCCTTTTTACCCATCTACATGTATAATTGTATACTCCTCTTTTAGTAACATGCTTTTCAACGTTCCCTCTTCACATGACCGTACGATTCCCTTTCAACAACTAGTACTTACTACTACTACAGAAAAAAAAAACACTATAAACGCAACTTCTCTTAGCTTTTAAAATTAATTAGTCATCTCAAAGCAAAGCTTACATCCTATCAAATATACTTACCAACATAAATAACTCCGTTGAAACGGTCGGAAGTTATTCATCGTGAATTGGAAAACAACTCGAGTTTCATGAAACTACCGACTGTCGGAAGCATTCAGTTATAATCAGCTAAACCAGAAGTTCCTAAACTGCGTTGCGAAGCCCCGGGGCGTCGTGCTCCTGACCTGTCCGTGAGGGCTCGCAAATCACATTCAGGTCGCAGGTAATATCAATGGTCGAGGGAAAAAAGCTGTTTTAATGATCTATGAACCCAAAACTTTGATTTGGATTAAATGTGTGTGTTGTCCAATTGTATTATCATTACTCGCAGAACAAATGGCCGTTGGGGCCGAAAGGTTCTGGAGTGGCGACCGCGTACCGGAAGACGCAATGTTGGAAGGCCTCCAACAAGGTGGACCGATGACCTGGCTAGAGTTACGGGAATCCGATGGATGCGAGATGCACAGGACCGTTCATTATGGTGACACTTGGGGGAGGCCTATGTCCAACAGTGGACGTCTTTCGGCTGATATGATGATGATGATGTTGTCGAACTATGTTCTATAAAACTAATGCTAGTCGAACTTATGTATGTTCTGTCAAAGCAATGAGTAGTCGAATGTTCTGTCGAAATTCAGAATGACATTCCCAACAATATCATATCTACTAGTACAGATATTTTTATAATAGAGATCTACTTGAACGTAGTTTATATTGTTATAATATATCTCTTTTACAAGGGCGTCGTAAATTAAAACATGTTAACGGAGGCGCAGTGTAAAAAAGATTGGGAACCGCTGAACTAAACGCTGTACCGTCGCAGTAAAAGCTACTTTGCAGCTAACTACACTGAAATTCTCCATGTTACTTAATATTTTAACAAATAGGAACTGAATTTCTGTTGCAGAATAAACTTAGGAGAAATGATTGAAGTGTTATATTATATTTCTAGTAAAGCTTTTACTTATTTCGACGCTACCATTTAGCGTCATCTTAAGAGAAACTGCAATATTTTTATTATACTCGTGTTTCGCTTTTCACTTTTGTCTGTAGCTATTTGCGTTTTACCACGCAGAGGGTTTTGATGTGGTTTTCACTCCTAGAACAATGAACGAGGAATGTTTACGTAAAAAATTAAGACGCGTGCGAAGCCAGGTTGGGTCGCCAGTACAATACATGACACTAAAAAATTGCCATCGCCGTAAGATTATAAAATTTCGCAAGAAATTATAAACTATTTTTTCTAAATGAGACACGGTTATGTTGGAAAAAACAGTGGTGGCCGAGTGGTAACGGCCCCGACTTACGAGTCGTAGATCGCGGGTTCGATCACCCAGTCAAGCGCATTACTTTGTGTAATTTATTTCGTCACCACTGCTCTCAAAACGGTGAAGGAAAACATCGTGTGGAAATCGGCATGTTCAAGAACCAAAAATTCGAAGACATGTGACATCCACCAACCCGCACTGGGCCCATTCCCTCACATAGAGAAGAGGTCTGAGTCCCAGCAGTGCGAACACTTAAAGGCTGATTATGGTTATGCAAGGGCGCGGAGATGTCATTGGATGATTTTCCCACCGAAAAAGAAAGGTAATTTGTTAAGCAGACCCAATGATCTAAATGACTACAATTTGGAAACCTGAAACCTTACCTAATAAATACTTAATTTTCATCAACCTTCGGTAGTAAATGCGAGGGGTTAATCCTACGAAATGAGAGAAGTTATACAATTCGTAATGTATTGTGTCCTTTGTTACAGCGTCTACCTGAAGGACGACTTTGCCGTACTCCCCTACCTGGACGCTGGCTTCAACCGAGTGAGTTTGATATAAAATATAATCCATTTATTTGTAAGAACAAAGTTGTTTTTAGGATACCGTACCTACTTCAAAAAGAAAAAAAAACAGAGAACATATAGGATTACTTTGTTGTCTGTACGTCTGACTGCCTGTCAATATCCTTTATCTCGGTAACGCGTGAGGTATCGAGTTGAAATTAAAACCATATAATCGGGTCTGCGGTCCCTTGAAGCTGTAAAAAAAACTACTTACCAAAAAAAAAATACGGCCATTTATGTTGCAAAACACGTAGGTATATTTCGACACTCTCAAGGGAATCAAAATTCATAGAGTACTTCCCGCTGACCTAGAATCCTGAAATTTGTCATAAAGCAAGGTCTTATAGCACAGGTATAAGAATCAATCCGAAAATAGTAACTTTGTTGTTAGGTCACAAAAGAAAAATATTCGAGATTCCAGGGCCTAGTCTGCTAATTATGTAAATTCGACATTCCAACACAATCCCATTTATTTTTTTATGTTTTTATTGTAGGTAAAATCATCCAATGACAAATCCCGCCCTTGGGTAGAGCGGGAAGTAGTGTCAGACTCTTACTGACTAAAAACCTACCTCGTTCCTTCGTTGCCTATAGTGCCAGGGCCGGGTATTCCTTTCGGAAGCTGACCCATGACCCCAGCAGGCTTCGACCCTGCCTGCTAGCTGCAGGCAGCTAGCAGGCTTCGACCCTGCCTGCTAGCTGCAGGCAGCTAGCAGGCTGGGTCTCTACGGTTTGCTGACAGCTCCTTGAGGCGCGCGGGAACAGAACGCGCCGTCGACGACTTGGGCTCGGTCCGGTCGGTTACCGGACGATCGGACAGCGTGCTACCCATTGCACACCGTCCGCAAGCCCGCGCCTACGGTGGCCGGAAATCGGGATCGGAATTCCGCGGTGGCTGGGGCAAGCGCCCCGTTGCCTCTGCCTGATGCGGTCGGCCTTCTCCTTTGCTAGCATTACTGCTTCGCAGAAGGAGGCGACCGCCTGCCATCCCTCCTCACTCCGGACCATGGCCTGAACCAAGGCCCGGCGAGAGAGATCGCTGCTGCCGATCGCCCCCACGAGGACACGGCGATGCTCCGCCCAGGCGGGGCACACCTCTACAGTATGCTCCACCGTGTCCTCCGGGTGTTCCGCACAGTGGCGACACCCGGGCGAATCCTCCGCACGAACAAAATCCTATTGTCATTTTGCTAAAAGTTCTTAATCTGCTAAATCATAATGGTGATCTTGTAAACGAATGGTGGTAGAATTACTTTGTCATTGTTTTCATTTTTATTCAGACAAATCTAATGGTAAGTCACTAATCAAAGGAACTGACAAAATTTTAGCAGATTACGCCGTACGTCAGACATGCATTTCTCATTATGTTCAATGGTATTGGACGCCATTACATTAGTAGCTTACCAAACTTGTCAAAATCAACAGTTATGAAATCAATGATAGACGTTGCTGGCACTATTGTAATAGCAGACTTGAGGCCTAGTGCGCATGTCCGACTCGACTTGCCCTGTTTTTTTTTTCATATTTGTTCAATATGGAAGAGCTTTCCCACATACGATTATGCAACCCTGGTTGGTTTAACAAAATCATACTCAGTAGTTTATATTTAACCTAACCTTAGCTAGTTTCAAGTTTGTACAGTTTTCTAGCTGCATCAGAATGGTACAAAGTTGTAACGTAACATTATGTATTTTGATCATAATATGTTGCCATTTCCGGCGTACAAATATGGTTGGTAAAATTATGGGTCATTATTATATTACATTATAACATTATTACATCGAACATGGAATGGGAACAAAAGCAAAAAGCTTTTAACTTTAGGGAACTCTAAACACTGAAAGCTGTGTGATAAATGGGCCCTGGATATACGAGTATGTTATATTTCAACATTACTGATAATTTCAATGAAGTCCAGCCCCCCTAGCCTAGTTACAATCGTTTCGTTTTGCGTGAACGCTTGGAGCGGGCCACGCCCCCAATTCGTTTGTTCGAACAAAGGAGTTGGGCGCGTGGCCAACTCCAAGCGTTCACTCACAACGTAAAAATTGTAACTTGGCTAGGGGGACTGACACTTTTAAAAATACCTTTATTACTGAGAATTTGAAACCATAACAGATAAGTGACATTATTTTTTCCAGTTTTTGTATGTTTGTGACGTATTACTTCGATAGCCTCAATAGGAGAGCCAATAACTAATAATATATCTATAGGCGAAAGTGTATGTGCATGTGTTTGTTCCTTCTTAACGCTCGAACGGCTGAACGAGTTTCCTTAAAACTTGGTACACGGGTAGACCATGACCTGACATAGCACATAGGATATTTTTTTATCCTGGGAGTGTGTTCCCTCGGGATAATTTCATTCTACCACGCGGGCAAAGCCGCTGGCAGCAGCTAGTTAAAAGTCCGTACAATTGAGACACTTTTATTTACAAACATGTGACTTTCTTCGCCAGACCCTCTGTAAATGAGACTAGATCACTTTATACCCGGCTATTCGGAAAACTTGATAAAAGAAAAATTAAAAAAATCATAAGTCCCTTATGATCCAAGCTATCCAGGTTTCACTGTATCTATAAGGTATTAAAATCCTTTTGCAAGATTCAACCTATACCAACATAATGATAATATTTCACAACTATCACACAACATCATCTAGTCCTAATGTAGAGGTGTGCCCCTCCTGGGCGGAGCATCGCCGTGTCCTCGTGGGGGCGATCGGCGGCAGTGATCTCTCTCGCCGGGTTTTCAGGCCATGGTCCGAAGTGAGGAGGGATGGCAAGCGATCGCCTCCTTCGGCGAAGCAGTAATACTAGCAAAGGAGGAGGCCGACCGCATCAGGCAGAGGCAACGGGGCGCTCGCCCCAGCCGCCGCCGGGATTCCGATCCCGATTTCCGGCCACCGTAGGCGCGGGCTTGCTGACGGCGTACAATGAGTAGCACGCTGTCCGATCGTCCGGAAACCGAATCCACGAAATCGGGTACAGCTATCAGGACCTTAAACCATTAGACTAACTGATCAGTTAAACAAACATTGCAAGTTAAACAAAAGCTTATAAAAAGTAGCTGTTTGTTTTTTAATTTATATAAACTAGTACTGAACTGCGATCCCACCTGATGGTAAGTAGTGATGCAATAGTTGATGGTGAGGCGCACTAGTTTATTAAGAGCCTTCTCACTCTAGCCTTAAAGACACCTAAATTATATCCGGACGGGAAGACCGCAGCAGGCAAACTGTTCCAGTCCCTCGATGTACGCGGTATAAAAGACAAGGCAAAAAGCTTAGCCCAAACCATAGAAGCTACATTTAAGTAACATAGCATAATCAAGCCTACTACTAGGACTCAGGCCTCCTGGCTAAGAGAGGGATGGGGCTGTAATAATCCACCGCGCGGGCCGGTTTGGTGGATGTCACATGTCTTTGAATTTTTAGTTGTAGAACATGCCGTTTTCTTCAGGATTTTTTCCTTCATCGTTTTGAGATCAGGGTGACGAAATAAATTACAAAGTAATGAGAGTATGTCAGGGTTGTTCCCACTACGCAAAGAGAGTCATTACCACTGCGCCGCCATTGCCCTAAATATCTGTTCGTATTGTTTAAAATTAAGTTTAGATACGTTGAAGGCTCAGTACCTATAACAAGACAACATAAATACCAACCCCTGCTGTCGAGAAAAAACCTGAGCGAAGACTTTTTCATTTTCTATTAAAACTGAAATTCTGTTAAAGAATCTGTACAACTGTGGACTGCATGGAAAACTTTCGTAGAGTAAAAAAACCATGAAAGGAGCAGAATTACCTGCATAAAATAAGACAGTACCTCCCGTTTTTCTGCAGAGGAATTCGTAGAAATTTACTTTTCAAACAACTCTTTCTCTGAATTGTTGTTCCACTTTTGTTGGGAAACCCTGATTGAGTTTGAAAGTATCACGTAATTCACAGTATTTCGATTTTCCATAATATTGAGCCTGATTGTGTAATGTGATACCTACTGTAGATATCACATTCTTCTTCTGTTTTTTTTTTTATTTTTTAACTTAGTTGTTTTTGGTTGATTCGTTTTTTATTTTTGTAAATTTAAAGGAGATCATTTATTTTGGTCCAAATTCAAAAGTGCCGGCCAAGAAAAAAAAATATATCAGTCTGTTAGAGCTTGACCCCTTGAGCATTTTTTATTATTGCACCAAAACTGTAGGACCATTGCCCTGGGTTTTATTTAAGTTTTAAAAAATCATTTTCCGTACATTTTCGGTAACATGAATTGTAAAAACAAAGAGTTAGGGCTTGAATAGAAACTTCCAGGTAGCTGCCGTTTATCACCACACATCCTCCCCTAGCCACTGAACACTCGCCCCACCTCGAATATCTTATCTGTTACTTTAGTAGGTACCTAAAGCAACGCGTGTGATATTGTATCACTCCCATCCCAATTGATCATGGACGGGAAGACCAAAATCTACCATATTGAATCAGTTAGATTCCATCCCCGATTTCTTGAGTCTCAGTCGCTGACATGACAGTAGCGTTCGATTCACTTATGGACCACGTACGATCCGTCCTGAATGATTTTCCAGGGGAGAGCACAGTGACTGATGACCATCGCTGGAAACTCTTGAGCAATGTATGTGGTCTGAAAACCGAAAAGAATGCAACTCCCGGTGAAGTAAATAAAGCTCAAGCAACAGAGCAGCGTGCCGCGCTCTGAGATAAAATGTGAGCTAGAACCCATTCACCTCGCCTTCTAGCACCTTCAGAGGAAGTAGAGGCTTCTATTCTTATTTGCTACGATAAGAGTATCGCTTTCGATAACTCTGACAAAGCGAAATACAACGAGAAAACAAATAAATGCCCTCAACCAATAGACAAAACTCACCTTGATAAATAGAGAGACGCTAAAGTTGAACGTAGAGCTTCCCTCGCACTCATCGAAGATCCTAATGATCCTGTGTCCCCCTTTTTCTCAGGGGAGGTGGGAAACATCATCAAAAAGCTCCAGAACCGGAAAGACCTCGGCTCTGACGGTGTCATCAACAAGGTGTTTAAACTCTTCCCATTCCAACTCATAATACTAATGACAATCATCTTCAATGGTGCATTAAGAAATAACATGTTCTCCCAAGCGTGGATAAAGGTCACTGATATCGGTATTCCTAAACCATGCAAGTCCAAGTCAAGTTTGACTCCTCCAGCTACCTTTTCATCAGTCCATTAAATGTCCTCGATAAAATCTAAAGCGGTGCAGAGATTATGCTGAAGTTAAGAGTGTTATTCCCAACTGTAGTTTGGTTTCCGAATCGAACAAGTCCAGCGAACCATCGAACACCTATGCAATGGTTTCCAGCATAACGCGATGAGGAACGTCTAGGTTTTTGACTCAGCGATAGGTTTTGACAAAGTGTAACATAATGGTTTATCATTTAAGCTATATCAACTCGGTGTGCCAGATTGTCTAGTACTCATCTTGCGAAACGTTTTGTTGAATCATACCTTCCACTATTAACTATCAGATGGTAGCGCTCCCTCTATACGATAGTGGGGAGATCTCCACCCATAAGAGCAGGAGTTCTTCAAGGGTTCTTTATGGGTCTCCCTCTGATCACCACGTACCTATACCAATCCGATGTCCTTTAAAAGCTTTAAATTAAATATTTTCTTTAAATCTAATATTTCTTAGTCTGGCCTTGCATTTGTTTACATCTTAGTCACTGTAGGCTAAGCAAGTCGGCTTCAAAACAGTTACTAAGTAAATGATCACAATAAATACAGAAAATTATGGAACAACATGAAATGGCCGCGTTTACAAATGATAATTATCATAATACTGGTAAATTTCCCCTAATGCATATTTTATCTAGTTTCCAGTCAATGAGAGGAGACTAGAGAGCCAGGCTGAACTAACGTGGCTCACAATGACTTCAGTGAATAGCAATGAGTTTATGTAAATGTAAGCCACTTAGCTCGAGCGCCCGCTTTAAACTGACCTAGTAATACACGTAATAAGATGCTATTGTGGACAGAGCGGGTTGCCAGTACTTGCTAGTTTGTGGCCTTTAATTTCCGTATAGTGACTTTGAATGGCGGCCATTTTAGCTTTTTGTTTACGTGGCCAGCTGGCGTCCATTTTAAAAGATTTTGTTCCAAGAGCAAAAATAACCCTGTATACTTGTAGAAGAAAATGTGGAACTTAAAAGCATACAAAATGCAGATACTATTATTTTTATTTATTATTGGATGCCGTTTCATATCAGCTTCAGGTCATGGGTTTGCTTCTGAAAGCGTTACCCGTGGTCCTAAAACGCAAGGGTGTGGTTTTAATCAGTTAAAAACTGACGCTTTCTCGCTCCGCCCTAGAGTGGGAGAACTACGAGTAGTTAAATAATTTCACACTTCAAAAACAAAAGACGTTCAGGTCCGAAGTAAGTTTGCGACTTTCAAACGTACGATGCATTCTTCATGTGAATGTCTTTCTCTAATTAAACTAAGCAAAATGTCTAGACATGTCTCCAAAAACCTTCGTAGATGGAATAGTCTAGCAACAAAAGGCGGTCGTCTCAACAAGACGAAACAATGGCTTCGTATGAAGTTTGCTCCCTCATCTGTATTCGTATAATGAGCTCCGAACCAACAAGTTTGCGCCACCCCTATCGAAACACGTCTCATATGACATCTTGTCATTATATTCAAGAATGCCAAGTATTGTACGCTCGAGTTTGAGTTTTGTATAGTGTTATATTATAATCACACTTATATTATAAAAGCGAAAGTTCGTGTTTGGTACACGGATAATATAATAATAATAATATTTCCACAACTATCACACAACACCGTCTAGTCCCAAGCTAAGCAGAGCTTGTGTTATGGGTACCAGACAGCTGATAAACATACTTAATTTCTAAATACATACATATTATAGATAAATAACACCCAGATACAGAACAAATGATCGTGCTCATCACACAAACATTTGTCCCGGGTGGGAATCGAACCCACGACCTCCGGCATAGCAGTCAGGGCCACTAACCACTAGACCAACAGGCCAGTCCACAGGATAGAACATGTTCTGGAATTTAGATTAAATCAAAACAACGGAAGATAAATGCTTCTACATATAAGTTGTGTAATGTAAGTTGTAATGTGCCCTTGCAATGTTCCCACTGCTGGGTCTCAGGCCTTTTTTCTAGGAGAAGGATATTTAATATTGTCTTTCTTAATTATTACATTATAACACACTGTGTTACTAACTACTAGGTATAACCTTTCTTTAAAGTCAGTAGGATAATAGGCACCATCGTCGTCGACCATTATATTCGCTTACCATCAGTTGAGATAGTGGTCAAACTCGCCTATCAATAATAATAAAATATACACCGTTAAATTTTGATCGTTTTAATCCCGTGGAGGGTCCAAAACACGGAGGGAAACACTATCGATTTGTAAAGATAAAATAAAAAATAAAGTGCTTACTTTTTTTCTAAAACACGAATTAATATACACTTGTACGAAATTGATTCCTTGAGAGTGCCACATCAGTGATATACGTTTTTTGCGACATAATCAACCATATCATATCATAAATAAATAATAATATTTATTATACATTTTTTTTCGTTAACTTACTACATTTTTTTTCACAGCTTCAAGGGACCGCAGACCTAAGTACGAGTATATGGTTTTAATTTCAACTCGATACGTCCACGCGTTTCCGAAATAAAGGGTCGTGACAGACAGACAGACGGACATCAAAGTGATCCTATTAGGCAAGTTTCCAAAACACCACTTATTGATCTTCCGTATGCTCTAAAGGTGATGGTGGAAACCCTGAGTGCCACAGCGTGGTGTGCCGAAATTCTTCAGTCGCGCGCCGCCGGTGCATCAATGCGCGCGCATGTGGCCGCCGTGGCCGCGCTGGCCGCTGCTGCTGACCGCTGTCGTGACCTGGTGGCTATCACCGATGACCAGCAGAGGATACTGGTAAGTAAACCTTAAGACTACGACTAGTAAGGTACAGATAGATACATATTTTTTACACCACCTGCTCAATAATGCCTCCCTTGACTTAAATAAAGAACACTGCTTTATCCCCTAGTCAAATAATATACAATTTTCCGAGTTATGGTGTTTGTGCTAGTCATCATCTTCCTACGATTGTCCTGTGTTATTTAGGGTCGGCGCAATAAGTTTTCTTCTTCCATTCTGTCCTTGCACCCGTCAATGCTATCAATATTTCTCTTTTCTTTCATATCACTACTCACGCGAATCATCCATCTTTGGCCTCTCGCTCCTTCTCTATCCATCTACATGTACAGTCATAACTCTTTTAGTAAAAATTTTCATCTCTCCTCTTCACATGCATGACCATACCAACACAAACCGTATCCGTGGGCCACAAGTTGTTCCAATGACCTAGGGATGCCCCTCAAATTGAATTGGGGGTTTTGTTAGTAACCAATTTATTTGTAACGTAGTTGCAAAAAACCCTGGTGTTAGACAAGATTTTGTGTAATTGATGTAATTAACTAGCAGCACTGTAAGTTTATCTAACCGCAAGGCTTATGTACAAGTTCTGTAAGTACAATGAATAGGTAACATAGGTCGTAACTACATCTATGCAGTATTGCGGTGCAAGTTCAGTGCACATGTTCTTCTGACGCTTTTGTTTTGACATTTTGGCGCTAAAACATATTTCCAATCAAACTTTGTTTGTTGAACAGCTGGCCAACAAATCCTGGTGCAAAGTACTGGGCTGGCGCGTAGATGACGGTCCGAGGCTGCTGACTGAGACCGCTGGAGGCGAAGCCCTGCGCCTGGCCACGTCAGGGTCCCGCGATTGGGAAGCACCAGTCACGCTGCGCCGCCGTGCTGCTCCCGACCCTATTCTGCTGCCTTGTCGCGGAGCCGCTATTGGACTCACCAAGTAAGTTGTTTATCTGGCTCTTTATTTTTTTGTGGACTTGCCTTTAACTCCTATCCCAATACGCCCCTTTTTTGAGGTGAGAAATCATCAAATGACTTCTTCAACTCTGTGTCTCAGTTTTGCAGACTGAAACCCTCTATATTCTGTCATTTGCCAATTGCGTTCATGGGCTATAACCGTAACCGGTTAGGTACTGTTACGGTTCAGTTTTGCTAACATCTCTTTGAGGTGATCATACCGTCTGACGCGCTATCGACTCGAGCTCGGTCCTTACCGGACAGCGAGCTACCAATTGCTCTTCATCCGCAAGCCCGTTCACATATACCTCTCTACACTCTGATAGTTCAATAGTGACTCCCGCTATAGAAACAGTCACATTCTTACAGGAAAATTAATAAAACTTTTTGTAGTTACTTTTGTAAAACAACTTTTTTACCGGAATAGACACAGTTATGCACTAGCTTCAAACTCTGTTACTGAAATGAGTGATTTCTGTAGTCTGAATTATAATTATGGAACTGTATTAAACTTGGCATACAATAAATGACGAATTTCCTTATTTTGTTCTCTGGAATTATACTTCACTATCAACAACAAACAATGAAGGATATCACCAAAATATATCCTCCTGGTGACGTAGGCTTAATTAACGGTTGAAATGTTAATTAATCGTCAATAAATAACGATTATAAACTAAACAGGAACATACTGCTTAAAAACAATAACACTGTAGTTGTAATATATGCGCAGTTCACATTCCTGTGGTCACAATAGCTGACCACAGCTGTTGCGATCATAACCCGAGATCAGGAGATACTCGACCAATTAATGAAGATCCTCCAGATATATGGTTTCTTTCAAGTCATTCAAGATATGTTCTTTGTGACATTTCCCTTGCTGTGGAGTTGTGATCTCAGGTATTTATTTTGTTTAGCATCCTTTTAAAGTAGACAACGGTATATTCAGTCACGTTGACGGATATTTGAAGATATGAGCCTTGATTGATACCTTTTTAGAGAAGATCCTCTTCTCATTTTCTTCGTCATTGATATTACACGATTTGATAAAATTCTTAAAATACATATTGAAATTAATTTATATCATAAACCATGCATAAAGCAAAAAAAGTCAACGTCTGTGTGTGGATTCCTGTTCTGGATTCGTGCGGAGGATTCGCCCGGGTGTCACCACTTTTACGGAACACCCGGAGGACACGGTGGAACATAATGTAGAGGTGTGCCCCGCCTGGGTGGAGCATCGCCGTGTCCTCGTGGGGGCGATCGGCGGCAGTGGTGTCTCTCACCGGGCCTTGGTTCAGGCCATGGTCCGGAGTGAGGAGGGATGGCAGGCGGTCGCCTCCTTCTGTGAAGCAGTATTGCTAGCAAATGAGGAGGTCGACCGCATCAGGCAGAGGCAACGGGGCACTCGCCCCAGCCGCCACCGGGATTCCGATCCCGATTTCCGGCCACCGTAAGCGCGGGCTTGCGGGCGGCGTGCAATGGGTAGCAAGCTGTCCGATCGTCCGGTAACCGACCGGACCGAGCCCAAGTCGTCGACGGCGCGTACTGTTCCCGCGCGCCTCAAGGAGCTGTCAGCAAACCGTAGAGGTCCAGCTTGCTAGCTGCAGGCTGGCAGGGTCGAAGCCTGCTTGGGTCATGGGTCAGCTTCCGAAAGGAATACCCGAGCCCCGGCACGATAGGCAACGAAGGAACGGGGTAGGTTTTAGTTAGTAAGAGTCTGACACTACATCAGTAAAGGCGGGATTTGTCATTGGATGATTTTACATACCATAAAAAAAGTCTATGTCAATTTCCATTCCCTACCTAAAAAATTATAATTATTATTAGTCTGCAAGCTTTCTTCACAAATAAATAATCGAAGGAAAACCATAATCCAGATTTTGGTACAAGAATTTTGCCGGTCTGATTTGATCGAGCCTAAGAGGGAACGCTTAGCTATAATTGTTGCAGAACATTTGGTGAAGATCATTCACTGGTTTACAATGATCTCTTTCTAACCCTTCTTCCTTCTCCCTAGGAGCACTTCGCACATAGTGTTCGTGTGCGAGCCGACACACGCGATAGAGAACGAGCGTGGCCGAGGATCGCTACACTCCATCCGCCGAGGGTCTCTGGATGTACGCTCCGTGGCGTCCGATGGCTTGCGACGAACTTCTCTTGCTAAGCTACAAGGGCTGCCGCTTGAAGCTCCTATTACTAAGGTATAAAATATGGCATCGGTAAAATTATTTAAATAACTATTTAAGTAGGTAAGTGTTTTGTTCGAACTGATGATTGACGAGGGTCCCTCGCTTTCGCGTCTGAAGTCTTGCGGTGCTACTCAATTGCTTTAATTGTAGGCACTGGGGACTTATCATAACGTGTTAAAATGGTAGTCATGCGATTGAGAAAAGGGGATGAAGCTATACACCCGATATAGATCTTTAACAGTTCAGTTTAGGTTGTAAAATGAATCGCGTAAAGAGCTTGTGGCGGCATTGCTGATTATGGAGCTTTTAACATACATAAAAAGTCTCCCTATAATAATGGCGATGAACTTGCTGACTATAACAAAATTATTATAAGTCTGAGAATGTTTATAATATTATGCGGATTTCATCACGCATGCGGATTTGCTCCGCATGTAGAAAAATTCAAAAGCCAAAAAAACCCATCCCGCATGCGTATTGCACGCATTACAATAAATATTTGTATTAAAAGGATATTTGTGGAGTGGACGCTTGCGAACAAATGCGCAGCATCCGTGATGATCTGCACGATATTAGAAACACCTTAACCCTTGGGACATGTAAGAAATCCTAAACTTAGACAAGATCCGAACATCATTTAATATATAGGGCACAGTAATTTGTGAGGCAATAAACCACGTAGACTACTACCAATCACTATAGTTATGAGAAATGTTTACAGCTAGCACTTAAAGAAAGATAATACAATAGAGCAAGTGCCCATGTATACAAAAGAAATTATATTTTTATGCGACACACGTTGGCCACTATATTTTATTACATATTTCATCAAAGAACATTTCATACGATATATGAGTAGCTTTATGTCCACGTATTAATATTATAGTAGCCCTTGTTTCATATGTTCCGGTGCAGGTATCTACATTATTACCAACTTTCGGTTACCTTGATAAAGTTTGAGCGCAATAAATTTTCATAGCCACTGATAGTCGTAATGAGAATATAGTGGCTTTGTACTAAACTTACTTAACGTAAAATACTTGGAATTCTCTCTAGCTTTCCTTATCTCACCGCTTTTCTAAAATTACCTTTCTGTACCTTACCTTTCTAAAATGCCTCCGTAATTACAGTCTGCAAGTTACTCGTGGCATTATCTCATTAAAATAAATAAAGTTGCGATACATTTCGTTGGCAAACAGTGATTTAGTTCATATAGTTATTTTAGTTTATTAATATTTAAGCATGTATTAATATTAACGCAATGCAATATAATTTTAATGAGATCATATTCTTATATCATTATAGGAATATGAATAGTGAAGCATCGTTCGATAAAAAGCTGTGATTCAACACACTTTTACTTTGTAACATTCATTTGTTACAATCAGAAAGAACAACATAGCAGCTTCCTTTGACGATACTATTATTATTTAAATAATCAATAACACATTAGTGCTATGAATAAAAGTTTCGTTCTTTAATTAAAACTGGGTTTTTTTTCAGGTGATATCTCTGTTGTCTGCGGCAACGGAGGGTGCTCCTCCATCCACAGTGGCGTGTATCGACAGGGCTGTAGATATGTTAAGGACTTCAGAGCTATACTCTCCTCAAATGAGGGGAGGAGATGACCCCAGAATGCGAGGCGTTGAAGACCCCATCGCCACTGACCTCATTGGAGCTTTACTATCGGTGAGTTACTTTCCTGTTATAAAAGACCTAGAAAAAGCTTATCACCAAATTGGAATATTTATAAAATGTCGTATAAAATTCACACTGTGACGTTCTTACCGAAATAATAAGTAATGCTACCCCGCACACGTATAATTGTTACAAAATAATAATTAAATTGACGTTGTCTGTTCACCTATCGATAAATTATAATGAACTCTTCTATTCGTTTATTTAGATGATATTATATACATATTTGCAAAAACCCGATATTTAAATATTATTATATCTTTATTTTTTATATGATTGTAGATATTGGTTATTTAAAGTAATATATGCATGTTATGTTTATGTATGTACTAACAGTGGTATTTATTTGTTTACGATCCTGTTCGCGCGGGGAAGAGAGAGCAAGTGAACACTAGCCTATTCTTTATGGTAGGAGGTTTGGAATTACAAATCTGTCTATATGTATACCTTTAAACATATAGACTACTTAGATACCTAGTATATAGATCTTTGTGATTCATGCTTCGTTTCTTATTACTCAGGGCTCATTTTTAAGTATCTACCACTTTTTTTTATTTTATATTATGTATTGTATTTACTGGTATATTGTTTCATATTTAATTTAAAAATAGTTTGGCTTTCTAGAATAGCAACTAACAAGTAAATGCCGGCAATAATATACGCACAATTTAACAACCTAAGTACCTAAACAAGTATTAATGTACGAGTATGTATAATAATTAACAAATGTTTTGATATATTTTCAGGTTTATTTTGAATTAAATAGGCAATATAACATAAAATGATCCCTGGGTAACATAATTTCTATCTCAGTCTCAATTATTCTATCCAGCCTTTCGGAATGTATCACTATAAATATTGTGTAAAGCACAATTTTCTAAAATCTTTCTAACAGTTTCATGTAATCCTAAAGAAATACATTAAACTAATTTACTAAACTAGTAACTTATTATGTACTAACAAAGATACTAAATACAGTCTCACAATTTTTTTAAATACTTTGAAATCAGCCACACTGGAATGCCAATAATAAAATTTAATTAAACAAGCACTAAGTAAATTTTTAACTTAACTTTTTGCCCAAATAGTTTAACTGCCCATAAAAAATAAAAATATAAGCAAGAAAATGCACGTTACCTTTAAAAAAAAAATATCTTCAAATTTTAGTATACTTTAGAGCATGCTGAATTTTGTAGAATACCTACATCAGACTGTAAAAAAGCATCAAGTCAACCACGCTATAAGCAGATTTTACTAACTAAAACTTGTTTTTCCAATTCAGCAAGGGCCGACCAACACTTTATCCTCTCGGCGAAGCAGCAACGACTCTACTGTCGTCAGATCGCAGACCAACAGGACCAATATCAAACACAAGGTAATTCGACTAATCAGATTTTCTTCTATTTTCTATTCTAATCAAAACCTACCTTTAGAATTTGACTACCCTAATTTGATTGCAGGAGATCTCATAATTAGATTTTTCTGTACCTAATTGAATACAGCTATGAGTGGGTTTTTCAGTACCTCCGGTACACATTCTATCTTTCGGATCTGGTTTATTAGGATTGACTCTAATTGAATTGTAAAACTTTTATAGAATTCCGACAGTTGTTTTATAATCCACCTCGTAGCTAAGAAATATATCATTGAATACATTACCTCCGAACATGACCTACGCTTGTTCTGTATTCACACACGTAACGTCCCATCACCTCTATCGGATGAAAACGTTCCATAACCAGGTCCTCCGAAAACCTTTAGAGCTTTTAAATTTGGCTCAAAATAATAATTTGTTCGATTTAGCTAGTCTCTTGCCGTCCTCCCCCAGTGATGACTCTTGCCGAGGTCCGTATCCGTGCCCCTAGCGTGAGATCGCTTAATTTGAATTTTTTGTCCTGGCTGCAGGCTTTATTTTTTCTAAGTCCAATTAGACAGACGACCACCACAACATAGGTTGACCTGCAAGAGGCCAATCACTAAAAGAAAAAACATAGTGCATTGAATGCACAATGGCGAATACTTTAAATAGCTTCTTCTTTAAAGGTACGTCACTTATAAATGTTTCATTTTCATCTTGTAAGGAGTTGACACCTTAACGGTTTTCACCCACAACGCTTAAGATTTGTTACACAATTCCTACTGAAAGTTATATTTAGAAAATAGAAAAGCGTTCTTACAGTCTTCGGAAAATGTCCCAACATTTACCCACACAGTACGCGTGGGTTTATTTAAATATATCTCAATTTCCTCTAATTAGAGGTTAAGTTAGATTTATTTAATAGATACGAGTTTCGGTACTAGTACATTGGAAAGGTCACACGTCATTGCTATGAATTCACTATTCATTATGATTTTAAAGGTATATTCTGCAGGGTCATTATTATTATATCCTTTATTTCTTTTATCACATATTTTTAACATTTTTAAATATTTTTAACATACATTTAAAAATAAAACATTAAAAAAAACATTTAAAAATATAAAAAATAGTGTCCCACCGGTATCGGGTACAGGGTCCAAGCTACGCCGGTAGCTTGGACCCTGTACCCGATCCAGGAGTACCGCTTTCTGAATCAAGCCCTTGATCCAGCCGCCTAACGAGAGCCTCCTAAGGTGTTGGTCGAGGCTCTTGGCCATTACCCGACACGACTATCGGTACAATGATCGCCGAATCCACTTCCCACATGTCGACAACCTCGCGAGCCAAGTCGATATACTTGATTTGTTTATTTTTCTCGGCTTTCACGAGGTTCTCGTCATGCGGAACGGATATGTCAACAATCATTGCACGCCTCTCGTTTCGGTCCACCACCACTATATCAGGCTTATTGGCTACAATAGTCCTGTCAGTGATGATGGACCGATCCCAGTACAACGTGATATGGCCATTATCAAGAACTGGGTCGGGCTCATACCTGTAGTACGGCACTTCCGATCTCACAAGAGAGTATTTCAAAGCAAGTTGCTGATGGATAATCTTGGCTACAAGGTTGTGCCTATGCAAATACTCGCCGTTAGCCAGACGAGAACAACCGGAGATAATGTGACGAATTGATTCTCCCGGACGGTGACACGCCCGACAGATGTCAACCGTGCCGTCCTTCACAATAAATCTCCGGTAGTTATTCGTCATGATAACTTCGTCCATAATTGCATAGATAAAACCTTCGGTTTCCCCAAAGAGGTCACCGAAACGCAGCCAAGCTACGGACGCCAATTGGTCTACATCGGGCCCGTGAAGGGCCCGGAAAAAGCGTCCGTGAAGTTCCTTGCTCTGCCATACTTCCCTGCGATCGTTAGTGTCAAGCACTACCGGTTTGCGCCAGTTCTCCTTGGCCAAAGAGAGCGGGGTGAGTCCCTTGTCCACTGCCACTACATCTCGATGCATACCCACGTCGGCAGCTAGGAAATACTCCCTGAGACTGCATACCTCGCGGTTGTGAAGGGTCTTGGCATTTAAAAAACCTCGACCGCCACACTTCCGCGGGATATACAGTCTCATCACTGACGATCGTGGGTGATGCATTCGGTATGCAGTCAGCAGTGTTCGGACCCGCCTATCCAGGGCGTCAAGTTCCGTTTGAGTCCATTTGAGTACGCCGAAAGAGTACATCAATACCGGCATGACCCAACCGTTGAAGGCCTTGTTTCCTGACCTTGTTTCCGCCTGAAAGAAGGCTATTATATTATTATTACAAACACACACTACACACACGACGACGTTAAAGTCCTAGAAGTAGATTCTAGTACTATAGGTATTACTGAAATTACCGATGTGGACAAGTTGATGTGGAATTTGTTTGGTACTGTAGGTACCCTAGCTCACATTTTACTCGATAAAAATTATCCTCAGATCAATGTGACTTACAGCTACTGAATATTGATTTTCAGACTACAGGTCAGCTCCGTGAACTCCTAGACACGGCTCTAAGCTGGGATTTCGAAATCTTCAAACTAGAAGACATGACCCGCGGCCGACCGCTAGCACACCTAGGTCTGGCTCTCATGGGGGGACGGTTTGACGTGTGCGCGGCGCTTGAGTGTGACGAGAGGACGCTACTACACTGGCTGACCATCGTGGAGACCAACTACCATGCTGTCAATACGTATCATAACTCCACGCATGCTGCTGATGTGCTTCAGGTAATATTGACCTTCTTAAGTCTCAATAGCCATAATAACAATTGAGGAAGTGCTTTCAAGTATATAGAAGATCGACAGTCATAATTATATACCTAATCCGAAAGTTATTATGAGATCCAACAAAAGGTTTTGATTTTATTTGACACGATATTCTGTTGACTAGCTCTACTAGAGCATAGTGTACCACAAGGTTTTATTCTTGGTCCATTTTTATCTGTAATTGTTTATATAATTTCCACCATTTCTAACTTGATTTCTCCTAACATTCCAGGCCGTAGCATTCTTCCTGGAGAAGGATCGGCTGAAGTCTGTACTAGAACCTCTTGAAGCCGCCGCAGCTCTGATAGCGGCTGCAGCTCATGACGTGGACCACCCGGGAACATCTTCAGCCTTCCTTTGCAATGCTCGGCATCCTCTGGCTGTCCTGTATAATGACGTCAGCGTGTTAGAGTCGCATCACGCTGCCTTGACCTTTAAGCTGACGCTGAGTAAGTGTATTAACAAACTAGTGCTATATTGCACAGAAATTACAGGAACTTATAGATACAGCTTTTGCAATGGTGATGGGAAAATAGTTTACTGAATAATAGAATTTATACTTTTTCTATGTTCTGACGTGATAGCATCATCAGTCAGTATGAGTCGTCGAGACAAATCGATGATTTTTTAGCATAACGTAGCTTACGTTATGCTCAAAAAATCATCGATTTTTTACTTCCTGCCATCACAACATACCAACACTAGTATCTCTCTCTTCCAAACATGTTGGAGATTTAGCTATAAGCTCAAAAGCTGAAACGGAACTAACCTTTAATATCGAGAACAATGTCAATTTGATTTGTCTCTGAATTTCAACTTTAACTTCCTCAGACGACGACCGAGTGAACATCTTCAAGAATATGGACCGCGACACGTACAAACAGGTGCGCCACAACGTCATCGACATGATCCTCGCCACAGAGATGACGAAGCACTTCGAGCATCTCGCCAAGTTCGTCAATGTGTTCTATGCTAAATCCAGTGGCAGCAAGGAGGATAATATGCATACTGATGTGAGTAGCGATGGCAAAATGTTATTTATACGGACTTATAAAGCAGTTAACCCCTGCAATTTTCTTTTGAACTGGCAATCGGAGAGAGTAAAGACCACAAAGAGTGCAATACCTACAGATATTGGTATTCGTAGATATTCTACCATCTTAAGTGAATTACACAGCTGATACCCTTGATTTGTGGCATACCTGTGTCAACTATAATATATTTTTTTACCTAAATGTTCTATGTAGCTTATAATTGAATTAGTGTGAATTAAAATTGCCATGGGCGACCATTGTGACGACGCTTGGGGGAGGCCTATGTCTAACAGTGGACGTCTTTTGCCTGAAATGATGATGAATTAAAATTACACAAAAATAAAACAACTTTTCTACATACCACTTCAACTTGAACCATGCCACAAGGTTTCGGAGTGGGTTGGGGATTTTTTTTAATATTAATTTTATCTTATTGTATTTATAATTTTTGTCATAAATAATACGGAATTTATTGTATTGTTATTATTTTGTCATAAGCTACTATATGTAAAATGTGTGAACCTTCTATGGGCCTAGTTACCTGAAATAAATGAATTTAATAAAGGTGGAACTGAAAAACCACAGATATGTGATTGTTTAAAACTATTATTAATTTTTCTTCTTCACTTCTTTCAGCAAGAACCGTTAGCACTGGATACGACAGCGCTGTCGTCGCCTGAGAACGTGGTGTTAGTGAAGAGGATGATGATCAAGTGCGCTGACGTGTCCAACGCGTCGCGACCGCAGAAGTTCGCATTTGAATGGGCTAGGAGGTGAGTCTCTCGAACTCTTTTTTAATTGCCTTTTATTTCGGTTGATCCCATCCGGTAAATTCAGAATTCGTAAAGCATAAAAACTTCTAAACAGCTTTAAGTTTATGCCTCCACAGCTGCAACAGATAAATTGATTTAAGAGAAATATAGTCTCAAAATCCCTCACCCCCCTTACTTAACTTTACCTTTGATGAATTCAAACAAACAAGTTATGTAATGATAATGATTTTTTACAATTTGACATTAATATTTGTTTTTATTATACGATAT
The DNA here is from genome assembly GCA_958295575.1 of Leucania comma. Taxonomy (NCBI): domain Eukaryota; kingdom Metazoa; phylum Arthropoda; class Insecta; order Lepidoptera; family Noctuidae; genus Leucania; species Leucania comma. Next base: position 8,248,666 of record OY282480.1, on the reverse strand, counting down.
GAATTTATTTGTTTTTTAAGTTCATCTTTGATACAAATATTAACTTTGTTAAATATTACATTTTTTAAATAAAATTTATTATTATTTATTAACAATACTAGGTATATAATTATATAATCTTCAACCTACAAACATCTAAAATGGCAGGAGTGTGATCTTAACCAGTCAGACACTGCCCAGAAAATCTACCACAAAAAAGTAACTTGCAATACAGCTTTGGTTCAATCCTTAAAATAACGTCTTTTTGTATATATTTGATAGACTGTTGTTGTAACATGTACCTAATTGTAAACAACCATCATGTTTTTTCAGGATCGCTGAAGAATACTTCTTACAAACGGACGAGGAAAAAGCTAAAGACCTGCCGGTGGTGATGCCCATGTTCGACCGCGCCACCTGCTCCATACCGCGCTCACAGATCGGCTTCATTGATTACATCATCATTGATATGATGGAGGCCTGGGCTGGTGAGTAGACGTTTTATTTATTTAAACTTCATGCACAGTAGTGGTACACAGGTGGACTTAATGCAACAACATTCAACATTCTCTACCAGTCAACACCGGTTTTATGATTTCACAAAAATATCTTAATAGTAGCAGAACTCTTTGTGGAGTATCTATTTTACCCAGTTCTACGGTTTCGGCAGTTAAGCAGGTGTAGGTAATTGCAGACATGACTAAATAGGCGGCATTGATCCCTTTGCTTTCAGTAGGTCGAGTGGGCCAACTGCTTATTAGCTCTCTTTATGTTCTACGAAAAGTAGTGGCAAAGACTCTTTTAGATAAGTTATAGGTGCCAGTCCAACGACGAGTTTTTCTACGAAACAACCTTTATGATTCAAGCAACAATGTCCTAACCATAGAAAATTTTTTTCCAGCATTCATCGACATGCCGGAGCTGGTGAACCACGCGCGCATGAACCACGCGCGCTGGCGCGAGCTGGACGAGGCGGGCGTCACCACGCTGGCCGACGTGCGGCGCGCGCAGGGCCGCCAGAACGCCATCGCCGCCAACACCACCGCCGAGGAGTAGGCCTACAACGGTTACTATAGGAATCCAACAGAACCACCCGCTGGCAAGATGGCGGCTCGGGAATGTTCGGGAGTGTTCGTGCGGGTGGACGGTACGGATGTCAACGTTATAAGTCTGAAACGGATCATAGGCAAGGAGCCTGACGGATGTGTCCGATAATACGCTTATTTTATACTTATATATCCGTGTTAGTGTGGATATCACTAATTATAATTGTTGATATCTACTTTTTTAAGTAGTCGTATTTATTAGGTAATATTTGAATGCAAAATATTTTACTGCATCGATGTATCATTGGATTTTTTCATTAACTATCCACAGATGGCATGATTTTGTCTGGCTTTGTGTGTACTTAAATGTTTTAACTTGTGTGATATAATATGTTTACTAGTGATGTGCTGAACTATACATATTGGCCTTATCGTAGCCCTGGACTTATCGTATTGAATATGTCGAGTCAGGAGTCTTCATGTAAGCTTATATATTGTCTTAATAATAAAAGCAACATAAGACATGATAGCAAAGATATGAAATAAATGGCATACAATAGAATACGTCGTGCTTATCCTAATATTGTCTCTTATCATTGTCGTCTGTGGAATCACTAGACAATCGGCATAATCCACTATTGTTTTATTCAAGTTGCCATATACACGGGTAGGTATCTTAGTTACATAATATGTAGGTAATGTTATAATGTCCGTGATATAAGTGCCATATTAACGGTTGGCCATGTTTCATTCATTTAGCGGTGTTACGATCACTTCTCACTGCATCCCATGACAGTACCTTTATCACCACACCTTACCATTTTAGTTACTGATAGAATATGATTCGTGTACTGTAAGGGCGGGTGATCTCTTGACTTTTCAACCGAACTAAGATCGATGTAGGGACTCTTCCTTGTATGAAATGGAGTCTGGAATTCCCTGTCAACCAAGCCCCTACGCCTTCATCGCCCTTACTAGAATCGCACCAAACTTTAAAAGTATTTCTCTACAATCTTATATTGTTATACTATTGAACAATTGGTCCACTTGAGCTTTCAAAGAATTCCTATTTTTATATAAAAAAAAACTTTTTGTAGTGCACACTTTCGGCCTCAATCATATCAAAATTCCAAATGTTTTGAATGATTTTGATAAAAATAACTGTTGAACAATAATTCTACCTAGATTCTTTTGTTTCATTCCTGGGGAATATTTTATAACATTTTATACTTAACAATTATAAATGTTAATGTTATTTATTAATAGATATATTAGAACACTTGAATATTTCTTTAATAAAATAATTTATTGTATTCGAATAAGGTCTAACATATGTGTAATAGCGATTATTGAATTATGTATTCGTCTACATGACGCTGGTATTTAAGAGTTGTACTATAGTTGATACTACTATGTAATGAGATCATAAATTACGCTTCCTTGTGCTCAATGTCAATACATAGCGGTCTAATGTTAATAAATATACATACCTATTTCAATATTCGTCAACTTTATACATAATATACGTAGTTCAATTTGCTACTCCAATATTATACCGTATTGATTAGGTCACGGTGTTCAATCTCATGGTACATTATTTAATTTATAATATCAACCTACCAAAATGTACTTTTTCGCCTACTAACAAATTCTAATGATCAAATTAGTTATTTTTTGTTATAGTTAGCTCAATTTAATTAGATTTTTATGATGATAAAATCTTGATTTGGGATTATCCTAAGGTGAAAATGATTTAGTCTTCACCTAGGGTTTAATTGTCTCCTACAGTGATTTGTACATGTTCATGTAATTGTAGAAGATCAAGACCTTACCCAACTGATTTCTATTTATATTGAGTTTAATGTAAGTTGGTCATGTTTGAGAAATTATATCTATTAAGATACCGGGGGCTGGTCCCCATATTTAAATGTGAAGAATAGATAAAATTACATTGTTGTGAATTTTATATGCGGAGACGTGTGCTATGCATAACTTGTATAAGTACCAATTAATTAATGTTAACGTAAATGAATAAAGATTGAAAACACTTCACAGAGAAGTGACGAAACATGACTGTTTTATTTTACATCATCGTGATTTGTCCATTCCTACCCACTTGGTTGCTCGATGTGTACACGAATCCTAAGAACTGTACGGCCAACGGATCTTGGCGCGTCTGAAGTTAAGTTCTGCGAACTTTAGCGCTTGTGCACTCGTAAAAAATTAACTGGCTTGAAAAAATAAATGCCAATAAAAGTTGTTATTACTGTTAACAACATTTATTTTTATAAATCATTTATTTGGCGCGCTTACTTTGAGCGCTAAAGTTCGCAGAGCCTACTCATTCGAACACACACGGATACTATCGCAGGCGATACATATTGTATTAAAAATTTGAAGGCAACTCTGCAACTGTAACGGCCGAGACAGCACAAAGCAGATGCCCGCGCGGTCTTTCATACAAAAGTTGCGGCTCGCCGCGCGGCCACACGTAGCGGCACGCCGCGCCATGCCCACGTTTTGCTACGTAATAATACATTATTTTCTCCATCAACACGACTACATGCACACCGTTAAAGCTGAACTAGCGACAGACACAGTTCAGGTAGTAATCCGGTTTCCACGACGGGAAATCAAGCGCTCACGCATAATCACGCGACGAGTCCAAGATGGCCGTAGGCAATTATTCATCCAACTTCAACTTCGCGTCTGCATTAGCCAACAATCACGCGGAGAAAGCCGCTGACAAAAACTTATATGCAACAATTTTGTTAACTCGATTATTTAATTTGTGACATTAGACAAATGGGTAACAGCAAAGTCTTAGCTGACGTTGTCAATAGCTGAAGGTTTGAAAAAATACGCATCATGTCCATAAAACATTTTATTATAAACAATAATTATTTTAAAAAAACATACTTTATATAACTTAATACAATTGCAACATTGCGGTATTATAAATGCAATTTCTTTACACTGCCGCTCAAGTTTTAACTTTGAAAGAGACGTAATGTTTACAGCTAACCTTTCCCCTACATACAACAAAAAAGTTACCAGTTAAAACATTACTTAACAGCAAATAATATATTACTTTGAGACATAAACGTGAAATTCTGTACATTATATATTTGAAGTTCATCTGAGTAACCTTTAGTAATAAAACCTATTTTTAAAATGTATACAAAATCAGATATTCGATAAAAAGCTGGAATGGAAGTCTGCTTCATACAAGTAAAGTTAACGTAAAGTAACATTAAAAAATAATATGACAGTAAGGCGTAAGTAACACTATCATTCGTTTATGTGCATAATAAATAGTTTTGACCAAACAAACTACCATAAAGTCGAGTTACTTTGGCCCAAGCTCGTTAGCCAATAGAAACGCAGTAGACACTGTGTCCTGCGTCCTATTGGTTATTATGCTTGGGGCAAAGTAACCCGACTATACTGTATCTAGAAAAGTTAAACAAATTTTCATCTATCGATACAAAAAAATAGGAGAATAAATTCTATTCAAAATGTCAATTCCTCGATTAGCAATAAATTCTAAAATAATTAAATTAATTTCTGTCACATTTACGTAAGCCAACTCTTCTAGATTTCATTTGGTCAAAAACCGAAGTAACATAGTTGATATAACATTAAGAACTACATTATTTAGTCCCACCCTGTACATGAAATGGATTAAGGCTGTGGTTTCGAGGAAGACCGAAACGAAGACAGAAAACACAAAAAAATTACTCCGAAATTTCATTTTTCGAATGTATTTTTGCAATTTACAATTTAATATAAGACAGTATGGTAACAAATATTATATATATTTGCGGGAGTAAAATAATTATATGTATTTACACAAATATTCTCATTAAAACCATAATCCTACGATAACTCTCTAACTTAGAGAGACAAGGTAAAACGTCAAGTTTTTATTAAAATTATAAATTCTAGCTCTCCTCTAAGGGAGAGATCTCACGCAGCGGTACACCGCGGCCGTAAACCGCGTCGTGAAAATTGCTTTAATTTTTTACATACATATTTGCAGTCTACAGAATCTGCAGTCCCATAAACGTGGCGGCCGCGGGAGAAAACCGCTTCGTGAGTTTAGTGCCTAAGTTAAAGAGTTATGATGGTTTTAATGAGTGTAATTAAGTAAATACTTACATATTACTACCTCAAAAATATATTTTACTACTGTACTGTCCGATGCTGAACTGTATATAGCAAAAAATGTTCGAAAATTTGCTTTTTTTTATTTGATATAAGCTAGTGCTTGACTGCGTCCCACCTGATGGTATACAGTGATGCAATCGTTGATGATGAGGCCCACTTGTTTATTAAGAGCCTATTCACGCGCTATTCATTTCGCGAGCTACATTTTTTGTATGGGGAAAATAGTTTTCTCGTGTTTCCGCTTTCGTTGTCTGCCTACCCCGAGCCCACCGCCCAGAAAGTGCTAAAGTACGTGTTTTCTTTCGCAAACTTATCTAACTGAACACATCAGACTATCACCATCCTTGAATATTACCCTCTTTTCTTCATAAACAACAAGACCTTCTATAAAAGATAAGTACTAATTAAATCTTCCGCTTGCTATACAATTTTCTTCAGTAATTAGTATAATATTGTTCAGCCATAAAGTTCAATTCGGCGTGACATTCTACGTCAGGTACTGGCACGCGCCTTTGAAAACAAATTTCGCCATTTAGAGATTCCACTTTACACTCATAGTTTTAAAAAGTTCAATACAATAAGAGCTATAATATCCACCCAACACATATTTATTTACAAAAGGCATTTTTCGACATATTATCAGCCGAGTCCCCTGAAGGATCAGTACGTAAGTTCATGAACGGAAACTGGCCATATTAAAGATAGATTTTTATCCCATAGCCTATTTTAGGGGCCATCCATAAATAATGTCACACGAACTTCATGTTTTTGTTACACTTTACGTCCTTGTGTGACAAGGACAAATCTGGTCACATCTGAGAGTCCCCGTCGCCGCCGCCGTATGATGTCATATATTCTGTAATTTAACAGCTAGTAATGAAATAATTAAAACAGTATGATTAACTTAATTGTTGAAGTGCGCGATATTAATGTAGAAACTCGCCGACAAACCAACTAAAACTTTATGTTCATACAGATATAGTTGGATTTTGCTAATAATCAAAATTTCGCATTTTAATACTAAGATTTAAATTTTGAAATCCGACGTCACGAAATTTATGACTCTTCCCTCCCCTTGTAACACAATGTCATACTTCGTTGACCCCTGCCCTTCCCTTCCCTTAAAGTGTGACGTAATTTGCGGATAGTCCCCTATAACAATACATGTACACTATCGATATAGTCGAACTAGTATTTCTCTCATATTTTTCACAATAAAAGCTTCTTTTAATACTTACAACAGTTTTTCTGATAAGTGTACAGCCTCACCAATACCGTGTTATTTAAACCCGAAGAACATAGATCAAGTCATAATAGCATTTGCAGTCAAAAGTGCTTTAGAAATATTTATTACTTCACAACATCGCTTTTAAACAATTGTATCGACTCTTAACGAGTTAATAATATTTATATTCTATAGAATTACATTGTATAAATTTTATTTTATTTTAACACTCAACGACATACATTTATATTTTACAGCGTGTACTACAATCCTTTACATTAAAAATACAATTTACAAGGTTTTTAAGAAAAAGTAAGATCGCTTTAATTATGTCCATCTGAATTACAATAAGAAAAAAAAAAAATTTAATATTTATTATAAAAATCAGCCAAACCAAATAAAAAATAAAATATTTTGATTATTCATACAATATGCTAAAATTATGACACCATCTTATCCAGTGTGCTTGTGATTATTTACTAATCCAATATTACAAACAAGTTGAGTTTAGATATTTAGTGAATAACAGGTGGACAAATTTGCTCTTTTTCTAGCGCTTACCCGACATAATTATGGCATTATCCCAGTCTATCTTCCCAGAAATGGCTAGAATCGTTACAAAAAATAAAATTCGCAACAACATCGAATAAAAACTGTCCACTTATGCCCGAGTCTATTTTCAAACGAAAATGTTCCAGCAGTTTAGTGTAAAAATCAGACTCTGGCACCGAGATCGCGAAGAAAATACAATTGAACGGAGTACGCTGAAACAGGAATCCTTAGCATCACCCTGAATAAAACCTTAAACATTACATAACACCTATTTAACGTCTAATAGCACTACACTTCGGGTATTCTCAGTTCACTCCCGAGTTTGTCTCTTTTTGACCAACGGGGATGGAAAAAGACGACAATTTTTTTTGTTTCTGAGAAAAATATTATTTAAAATTTGAAATGTAGTGCCGGTGCGGGTTTTAGGAATGGTTCATCACCTGATTGGTCAGTCAGGTGTGCGCCATTACTCTAGAGGAGGAGCTCGGTCCTCAGCTGTCGAGTCGCACCGCTAGATGGCGATAGGTTTGTCGCGGCACTGCTCGACTACGTAGTTGGTGAATCGCTTGAGGAACTTGGGATACTCTCGCTTATACACTGCGCGGAGTACGCCAGCGGGCGCCCAGCCTCCAGGGTTTACTGAAAAAAAAAAACGATTAATTTCTGATATATTGCAGTACTGGGTTCTGCCAATACCTTCGGTCGAGTGAAAAAAAATATCCCCAGTGAACATACTCCCAGCATGAGAAATATTGTATGCGCTATGTTCTAGAAGTGTAAATTTTATTAAAACCTGCTCAACTATTTGAGACACGCATACCGTCCTTTGGCAGTGAAAATTTCGTAAAAATATATCAATTTTTCAGGAGGTAGAAAAAACTGTCTTCATATACAAATGTATGAAAGATATTGGTGGTGTCTTTTGTTTTGTTTTCGCAATTTTCCTACACGCTGTTTTATCTCTGTAACAATATTATAATTTATGCACGAAATTACCTCGAGGGATTGCATCAGGAATGATGATATCCGTAGGAGAACCAAGGTTACCACAATAGCCCTTAGAATCACTAAACAGGAGACAGTAGGGAGGACACATTACCCGCAGAACACATGGTCGATGGAGACAAAGAGACCGCGCACCAGATCCAACAAGGTGGACCGATGATCTGGTGAGGGTTGTGGGAATTTGATGGATGTGAGACACTGGACCGTTCGTTGTGGCAACACTTGAGGTAGGCCTATGTCCAACAGTGGACATCTTTCGGCCGAAATGATCATGATGATGAATGATATAATTGAAAGATATATTTTACCTGTACTGCAGTAAGCAATGTCGGTGGTGATGTTGTTTCGGGTGGGCTGCTCGCCGGCCGGGTACGTGGTGCGGCACGCCAGGCAGACTGTCACGAACAGGCGGATGCATGCACCCGTATTTGACTGGAAAATGAAAGATACAAATCATTCATAAAAACCTTCCTTATATGATGAATGCTCCAGGATAGCCCGCGAAATTCAACTTCCCCTAAGCCAGGAATAGTTTACTTGTCGAAAACATTGTTACGTTACGTATATTCGTTATTCAATATAATTGAGAGCCTTTAAACCTTACATAGGCTATTCAAAGCTACGCGATCGCGAAGCGAAGCGGCGCTAAATAAAACAATTAATAGACTATTGCGGTAGTCACGTAGACCAACCGCACGTAGGTCGGGACGTAATCTGTTGGTTTTTAATTTTCGCGCGAACTCTTGGGGTGTGGTTGAAGCGATTTTGCGCGCAAGTAGGACTAAGCGGCCGCATCGCGTTGTATTGGTGGGATTTGCATCGCATCACTTCGCAATCCCATTAGCGTTAAATCGCATACGACATCGTGTTTAACGTACGAGCCTTAGGCCGTGTTTACGGAGGCGCAGTGCGTTGCGCGGCGCATTGGGCGTTTCGTCGTACATTGTAGCAGCGAGCCGCGTCATCATTCGCGCAAACACAAACATATGGCAATGTACGAGGGACCGCCCGACGCGCCGCGCTTTGCGCCGCGTCTCCGTAATTGGACACTTATACAATTACAGCAATCATGTATTTAACTCATTACTTATTTTTATTTTTTGTATCAAAAAGTAACTTTAAAATTAAAGCGAGATAATATTACAAATCCGTTCAAAATTAAATATGTTAGAAACTTTTCAAAACTGGACCATAAAGTATTGGTCAGGTTAAGCAGTAAAGACTTACGGGATAGTCAGCGTTGGTGGTGGAATGGTTGGTGACAGCGTAGGTGCCGGCGGAGGAGTGCCGCACGTGCGACCAGAACAGCGCGTCGCGCTGCGAGGCCGGCCAGATGCGCTTGAACGTCTGGTGGAACACCAGCGCGTCCGAAGATATCTCCTCTACGATTGTCATCGTTTCTAGTGTTGCTGGAACAAAAATAAGTCACACTGTAAAAGCGAAAATGAGTGTGTTTGTTACTTCCTCATGCTCATACGGCTAAACAAATTTCGATGACATTTGGTAGACCATGTCCTGGAATGTCACATAAGATCCCGGGTTCACACTCCTTTGGGATAATTTTCTGCTATCAGGCGGGCGAAGCCGCTGACAGCAGCCAGTACAAGATAAACAAAATCCAAACAAAGTCAGCTTTTTTGTAATTTACACCAGTCTTCTTATACTGAGGTGAAAAATATGTTTAATCCTTGGCATTACAACTAAATACATACAGTTCACAAAACACCTTTAAAGCCGTCATTGAATTTTCATTGAACAATTTCTGCTTCAGGTTATAGCAGTGTCAAAATAACCATGAGTCACAAAATGATGTAATTTATAAAAATAAAATTTCATAAAATTTCCTTGTTTGAAAAGTTATCAGACTTTTGGTCCACCTGTATAAAGCCCAGTTTCACGCGGGCGTTTTTTTAACGCGTGATAATAAAAACGCGCACTTGACTACCTATTAAATCGTTGAACTGAGCGTTGAAAGTATAAAAGTGCGTTTTAAATTTAAAAAAGCAGCCGTGTAATTTCTTGCTGGTTTTGCTTCATAGATAAGTAAAATAATATGTATTGAATTTTGAATGTAAAAACACAATGCAAAGTTAAGATTGCTACACAAATAAGCGGGCCGGAAATGTCTGTTTGGCAGTGTTTGTCGAGCAACAAAGCCGACCCGAAGCAATATACTGCACTTGTTCCGTTTCAGATCTGTAGATCATTCGGGTCGACACATCATTCGATTCAGCAACTTTGAGGAACGAAAAAACCAATCCGTAGTAATTACCACATTACGTTCGGCATCATTCGGTTTGTGCTGACCTAGTGAAAGTCGAATCGAGTGGCATTTTTCCCGAACATTAATCTACATAATTAAACACGAGTTTACCGCCCGGCTGTGCGATGACTACCGACCTGCTGTCCTAACTATTTAAAGTGGTTTGTCAAAAAGGACAAAATAATACTGATACCTTAACTAGCGAGGTCCCTGAGATTCATGACCATGTACTATAAGCATAATCTCTAAAGTTATTTATGTATTTGCTTTTTTATCAGCTAAAGAATAACCAATTTTATTTATGCTTGATGTTTTCCAAGGTAGGCAATGTTCAGTACTGTTAACGAAGGACAATGAACCCACAATAGATTTAGCATAATTTAACGGAATAAAACATGTAACATTTTTACATTTGAGTAAATATTGACAGTTGACAAGATAATCGCATGCAAACATTCTGCTTATGTTTTATTTATTGCAATAATGTAAAATCTTAAAGTAACTCATGAATAATGCGTACTAAACGATACTGCACGAATTTTTCACATAAGCACGACAACTGAGCTATTTGCTATGATAATATAACTTCGATTCTGGCAAGTTATTTGAACTTAGTTCGATAACGAAATAGGTCGTCAGACTGCTCCTTCGGATGAAATAGATCCTGCACTATTTAGTTCGATATGACAGACTCGAGAACTGATTCGATATGACACAAACAACTGCACACTTACTCGCTGCACATGCGCTTCTCATCGTTTTTTAAATGTGGGATTTCGTAAAATCCGTTCTTAGCGGACGTTTACATGTACCCTGTAAGATACCCGCGTACCAAATTTTTATTTTGTAGGTGTTAAAGATTTTGAGATTTCATAATTTATCAGTGATTGGTATTTCACTTTTATATATAGTATATATAGACTATAGACTAGCTTCTGCCCGCAGCTTCGCCCGAGTGAAAGTCGGTTTCTCTATACAAACTTCCAACTCCCATTTTACCACCTTTGTAGTTTCGTAAAATCCGTTCTTAGCGGATTTCTAAACCCTGTACCTGTAAGGAAACTACCTGCCAAATTTTAAGTTTTTATGTGTTATAGTTTATGAGAATTTGTGACTAATCAGTGAATGGTCTTCTTCTTCCTGCCCTTATCCCGTTTTATTTGGGGTCGGCAACACGATTTTTTCTTCCATTCTCTCCTGTCACTCGTCACGCTATCACTAACTCCCTTTTCTTTCATATCACTCCTCACACAATCCATCCATCTCTTCTTTGGCCTCCCTCTCCCTCTCCATCCATCCACATGTAAACTCATAACTCTTTTGGTAACATGCGTTTCATCCCTCCTCTTCACATGACCATACCAAGACAAACGATTTCCTTTCAACTTTTCAGTCACTGGCGCCACTTTCAAACTTCCCCTAATATACTCATTTCTCACTTTATCCATTCTCGTCACACCACACATCCATCTCAACATTCTCATCTCCGCTACGTGCGATCTTTTTTCTTCCTAAACTAATCAGTGAATGGTATTTCGGTTTTATATTAAAGATTATACAATGCCATAAAAATACTCACTTTCCCATTCATATCGGTATCTTGGGTTGAAGAAGTAGTGGCACATCTCGCGCGCCGTCACTCCGCGCACTTTGTGCATCGCCTTCAGGGGGTCGGTCACCATGCCATCCACTTCCATTTCCCTGAGAAATGTCTATATATTAAGCAACATGGTATATTATAGTTTTGAAGGTTTATTGTGGAGTGGTTATACCGTGTGTGTGTGTGCATGCAAAGCTTGCCCTGTGATATTATAACTTTTAAAATTAATGTGTATGCATTATCTTTAAATACAGTGCCCGAAAATGAGTCGAAAAAAATAATTTACAGTTTTCCGCATCTGAAACGTTTTCCTTTTTTACCAAGAATAATGTAAAGATTGTATCTACAGTGAAATTCTTAAGTTTTTCATCCCAGTTTTATTTTAATGTTATTGTTAGTAAAATATATGCTGGTATTAACTTAAAATTAGACAATAATATTATATACTTCCGTTGCAATGTATTGTACTAATCAGTTGTCGATAGAAAAGAAGAACGTCCCATCTACTAATTAACTAAAAAACTATTTTTAAAACAATCTCAAACACCAAGTTATACCAAATTAAATACTAAACACTAAAACTTCACACTACAACCTCTACCAATACCAAAATATCAAGAATATTTTCAAAATTAGCAAAATCCCCAGTAAACCAAGTTATAAAACCTATAATACTCCACATTATAAACTAGTCTCAACTTTTCAAGCAATAACGTCACTAAAAACTACTGGATTTCATTACAAATATTACAATTAGCTACATTTTTACCCCCTTATTCATAAAATCATGACATTTTATGCCTTATTAATATGTTAGTATTTACAAAACCATCTCAAAATTACCAGTTTTGATGCTCAAAATTATTACAAACATGAAGACCAAGCCTTTTAGGTTACAGGCCATAAAAGCCCGTGTTCCGAAAAATGCTTTGACCATTCAAATGTCGCATGACACTTAGAGTCATAAGAAACAACGCCGCGAGTCCCAATGACCTGTGGGTAGTTGTCGGATGTTGCGTACTAACTACCTACAAGTCATTGCGCTCGATCAGCTGTTGTTTACTTAAAGACATTAATTTCGTACATGCGTATATTAATTCGAGTTAAAAAAACCTTTATCTTTTAATTTTAGCTTTACAAGTTGATAGTGTTTTATGTACCGAATCGGGTCGATCCACGGGACTAAAACGATCAAAATGTGTATAAATACAATATTTAAGAATATTACGCCCAGACAGTGTTTATGAATAAAGGGGTAAACCATTATGTAAGCAAAAGTAGTACAAGAATGGTGTCCACATACCCACTTCTACAAACATTTTCCACGTACCTCCTGTACATCCGCATGTCGCCCTCCTCCGCGAACAGCTGCCAGCCTATCTCGCCACCCACGCCTTCAAACGCCGCCTGGATCTGCTCGCTGGATATCCTGTCGATCTGGAAACATCCCGTTAGATAAATCAATATTTGCCAGGTTTTGACTTCAAAAATAAGTGAAAAGAAGCAAAACTTTTTATTTTATATTTCCTAGCTAGAAAGGCAGGTTTTTAGGGGCGTTGCTTCACACGAACTTGAGTTGAGGCGGTGTCAAAGTGTGGGCGCACAAGCGACGCGCCACTTCTACGTTTTCTTTGGGAATAAATAAAAGTGCACTCTTAGGCTAGAATCGGTACGGACGAGGCGGAGGCGGTGCGGGCTAGACGTGGCGGTGCGGTAGAGGCGGTGTTCCCAACCGCGTCGCAAATCCACCATTTTGTCAGGTTGAATGAATTGAAATATGTGAAGTAAGGACAATCACCCGCGCCTCGAGTCTACATAGCGACCATAACTCGACCATACCACGACGTCGCCGCGTCCTGTGAGCGGCGCGCCTTACAGACAGCATTTTGCCGTACTAATATGTGTAGTATTCACACAAAGTATCTAAGAAATGCTGAAATGTTAAGCTGTTTCATCAACCAACACCAACATCACCATCAAGAAACATGCCTGTATATAACAGCCCCCCTAGCCAAGTTACAATCGTTTCGTTTTGCGTTAACGCTTGGCGTTGACCACGCCCCCAATTCGATTGTTCGAACAAAGGATTTAGGGGCGTGGCTTACTAGAAGCGTTGACGCAAAACGAAACGATTGTAACTTGGCTAGGGGGGCTGCTCACATAAAGAGTCTACTACACAGTAGCACACCATGACCTTGGTAGGAAAGTATCAAGCATGGAAAAAGACACGACATTACAAGAACGTATCAATAGCGTACCACGTGCATAACGGTTTTAGTGACCAAAGCAACCACGTATCATCTCTATTTTAAAAAAAGCTGACTATATCAGAAATCTGACAAAATCTTTACTCTAGGAATCAACTTGAAACAAAGAACAGCTCGTAATTAATTTCACAAGTAATATTAATAGAATACACATTTATAAATTACTCTTGTCGTTAACAGTATCTCTATGAAAAAGAAAAGATAAACGAAATGTTTCCCTTATCGCACCATTGACCCAGAATATGAATATTTCGCGGTATTTTCATCAACTACCTGGCCTGTGGTAATTTGGATGGCATTAAGTTTATGGGGCAGCGGCGAAGTGGGACAGACTGAAGGCTTGATTAAAATAATCCATCTATAATAACGCCTACATAAATAAAAATAATCCAGGGTGTTGTAAAGGACTTTCAAATTATATTAAGGACAATAAAAATTGACTTATTTTTACTAAGATGACTAAAAGTAAAAACTAAGTAACTTAAGGTAAATCTATCAATACTAAGTCGCTGGTCACAGGAATGGAACTAGTCGGCAGAAGTGTTTCTTCGTCTAAAGCATCAACCCTTAAAAAATCAGGCGAAAACCCCCACCTAAAAATAAACACAAGGAAAATTTGGTAAGAATAGTGGGTGATGGCAACCGCCTCTTATGCATGATGAGGTTGCGGGTTTGAAACCGGGCAAGTACCAATGTGAGTTTTTCATATCATATTTATTTATTACTAGCTTTTGCCTGCGGCTTCACTCCCGTCAACTGGCTACTCTATTCTACTCTACCCTACCCTAACCTACTCTACTTCACCCTACCCTACTCTAAAAAAATCCCCAAAGTACAAGTTGAGAAAAGACTAGACGAAAAGTGCTCTTTAGTCAGTAGCGGAATCAGAAGGCATAGATGAGGCACTGCACGCATCCTCAGGTGAGGTGAACAAACGCAATGTAAGAAATCCGATCTCCTTACCTCAGGCCACAATGTGTGCACGGTGAGTCGGTTATCAATGGCCGGTGGTGGCAGTTCGACCTGGTCACGTGTGTGCACGCTAGGTGGCACCACTCGTGCACACCGCTCTTCTTCCATCTTGTCGAAGCCTGTCTCCACTGCATCATAGAACTCGTCATCTGGCAGCGTGGAGTGAGGACCCTCCTGTAGGCAAAAATAATTTATTCATTATTATATTGTTACTATTTATATTGCAGAATATATCAATTTATACATGACTTTGATTATAGTAATAATGTAAGTAACTAAAATTGTCAGCTAGAGGCACTATCGGGTGCCGAAATATAATGAGTTGAAGAATAAACCGTCGAAATGATTTTATTTGAATTGAAAGTAGGCCAAGGCGAATAAAAGTACGCCATTTTATGTCCTAAACTTTGCAATATAATGATAAAAGGAGATTAAACTGATCTGCCTTTCTCTATTCGCGTCAAGTTATATTTTGTCCAATATCATCACAAATAACAGATTGATACATCTTTAGAAACCGATAGTGTTTCATGTAACGGATCGACCCTCCACGGGATTAAAACGATTAAAATTTAGCCGTGTATATTAGATGACTCAACTCTGAGCGAACCTGGCGGAGTTATGACTTTGATAATATACCAACGACTTTAATATACGCATGTATGAAATTAATTTCTTTAAGTAAACGATTCAATGACCTTGTAGAGTTGTCGGTCGTTACTTACCTACAGTTCATTGGCCTCGATCAGCTGACATTTACTTAAAGAAATCAATATCGTACATGCGTAAATTAATTCGAGTTTAAAATAAAGTATTTTATTTTTTGGTTTTCTCTTTACAAATCGATAGTGTTTCATGTACCGAATCAACCCTCCACAGCATTAAAACGACCAAAATTTAACGGTGTATATTGTATTAATTTTGGGATACACAATTTGTTGCCCATCCTCTTCTCCAAATTTTTTCCGTTTAAAAAGTGAAAGCAACATTGTTAAATAATATCCGTAATAGACAGTCCAGATCGCAGATTTATTTAGATCTCCAATGAGCGCCCAGCCGTAAGTTTGGATAATTAAATTAGTATAACGAACTGTACCTAGCCTGACTAATGCAGGCATTAGTGCATTTTCATTTGCTAACGTGCTAATTAGTGAGAGTTTCAAGCTGCTACTACTAGCAACAGTTACATATTAATTATTATTTAATGTAAATCTGATATTTCGAAAGTAACAAGTTGGTATTATTATACGGATTTACGAAATCAAGCTAAAGCCTTCAACAACCTGCAGTTATTTCTAGGAGCAATATGTAGAAATAAAAATCAAATAAAAGTGTACTTAGAATAAGTTAGACTGTAAGTCCTCTTCATCCTTTCTATTGTGTTTGCTGTGACTAACAGGTTCCATGGTTGTTCCAAGAAATGTTTTACCTACCACTTGCTACCTTGAGTAATTATTCATATTTTTATAGCTAACTTCACCATTGGTACATTATGGACATCCCACCCATACGTGCAAAGCGTTTTGGGAACACATTTATTGTACGTACAGCTATGGAGTGGAATTTCCGGCTAGTTTCTTTTTCTTTAAAGCTACAACGGGGTCTTTAATTAAAGGGTGAATAGGTTACTTCTAGGCAAGCGTGCTCCATCGTCGGCCACACCATCGCTTACCAGCAGGTGAGATAATGGTAAAACGCAAGCCAATAATAATCAAACTGCTCGAGTTTACATCAACAGCCACATTTCCATAAGTATAAGTAATGACCGCATTCATTACAAAAAGCAACTAACAAAGGTAAACAAAACAATAAAGTAGTAAGTGAGTATCCATAGCCTCTAGATAATATTATTCCGCGTGGTTCCGACCTACATACAACACAGACACAGCCGTGTGGCTGTGTAGCCGTGAGGACACGTTAGCAAATGAAATTTGGTTGATTGCGCGATCCAAGTGATGGCCTGACTCGCATTATTATTAGTTACAGTTTTATAGCCGACTGTCAAGCCCAAGGGCGCTGGCTTTACAAAACAGGAAAAGAACCCATGTTTTGTTACCTTTTTAGTTAATGAAGAACATAGCTATACATAAGTATAACACAACTTATGTTTAGAAATGTAATTTTGTGTGGCTTTTTAAAATATATTTTTTACAAGCTTTTCTTCAACTTTTTCTTTTTAAGTAAATAATATAATCTAGTATTCGACTGCGATCCTGCCTGATGGTAAGCAGTGATGCAATCGTTGATGGTGAAGCACACTAGTTTATTAAGAGCCTATTCACTCAAGACGTCTAAATAACTACTGACCGCGACAAGATACCCCCCTCATGTTTAGGCTCTATGGAATGATCTTGATCAAAAACCTCTTTAATTTTTTTTATTGAAAACTGATTTATTATTGGGTACTTGAAGTTCGAAGATCTAAATAAGGAAAGCCCATATAACACTTAGGCCTGCCTATCACATTTCCATGGTTTAATATCAAATGCATTGCCGAAAATTTCTCAGAACCGTGATGTGCAAAGGTACACGTATTATATTAATCTACAGTAGCGTAAACTATTCATCATACTCTCTCATTGTTTTCTGCCATTCTCTCCTGACTGCCTTCATGCTAAAACTGACTGCTTTTTCTTTCATATCACTCCTTACATAATCCATCCATCTTTTCTTTGGCCTCCCTCACCCACTTTCCATCCACAAATATACTCACAACTCTCTTTTAGTAACATTCGTTTCGTCCCAGCTCTTCATGACCATACCAAGACTAACGATCAACTTTTCAGTAACTGCCGCCACGTTCAAACTTCCTCTAAAATACTCATTTTTCACTTGATACCTTCTGGTCACTCTTCATATAAAAGTAGTGTAAACTATATAGGGACTCTCCAGCGTTTGATGGTACCTGTCCTAGCTCGAGCGGACACAGGTGTCCTCTCACATCCACTCCACTATAGGCCATAATTCCGATGTTTAGAGGCTACTTTTGTATGAACAAGTTTGGTAGTAGTGGTACTCAAATATTAACAGTTTGTACGTGTTATTGGCGAAATTGTGGTGACTCTTCCACAAAGGCCATTAATCAAAAGTTGAAGTTGAACTATATATGGATTAAAATAAAGACGTGAATAACTACTAGTTCAAAAAGCTTGATGATACAACACCACAATATCAATACTACGAAGCTTGAAGCCACCACAGCACAGTCCATCATCACAAAATAACAAAATTACATATAGTTCAACTCATGATTATAATAGTTTTACAACAATGACGTTTTATGTTTTCATAGTGACAAGCAGAAATTATCTATGATAAAAATCACTGATTATCTCTGAGATGATGATTACGGTTGAATCTAAAAAAGTTTATAATGATGTTTTTAAAAATGGAGCAAAATATACGATAAACCTATCGTATGTTTTGGACCATTTTCCGATTTTCCATATTTTATTAGAAGTAAAAAAAATAAGGAATAAAGCCCTCTAAACACAGACATTAGGAAATATATACTAAATATATACTCCTCTGAATGATGGACGTCAAAACCTACACACAATGGCCCATCATAGACTAAGTGCGGAAAAGTCCAATAGATCGTTTTTTTTGACACGGGCCAACATGAAGTTGCCAGACTAGTCCAGCAGAGTACATGTTTTAATCTTGATCACAGATAAAAGAAAAGAGGAGATACGTTACGCAGTGAAAAATGTACCGGAACACCATGTCTCCAGTTATCCCTACCATCACTGACTCTACTACATATGCAGCTATTGTTACGCAGTCCCGCACACACCCGCAAATTATAAATCAGATCATACAACACAGTAAATTATAAACCTTATCTTCCTAAATACAGCGTATATTTTTCATGCACCATATAACTTACGCACACATAAACATCGATGTGCTGTGCAAAAGCAATTTATTGATTGATTGATTGATTTATTTATTTCAAAAACAATTTACATTGTGTGTGAATATAAAAGCTTACAAACTAGGAACACAAGTAGCAGAAACTAATGATAAAAAAAAAGTTACATTAAAAAATAAACAATAATAAATAAAACAAACAAACAGATTAAATTTGGTTACCATTAAGAATGTCAATAATTAAACATAAAATTTACTAACCACATCAATACATAAAAATAAAATTTACTACCAATGTCAATTGAAAATTAAATTGATTAAGAATGTCAATAAATAAAAAAGTGAGAAAAAAAAAAGTTAATTACAATGCCAATAGAAAAAAAAAAATAACAATAAATCAAATAACAATATTAAAAATTTAATTCTGTATTTTACAAATTATCTATTGAGTAGAGGCATTTCTCCAACAGGAATGCCTTGAGCCTTGCTTTGAACGAGCTTGTATACAAAGTGCTTTTTAATTCAACTGGCAACCTATTAAATATTTTAACGGCCTGGTACAGTGGACTGTGTTTAACAATGTTAAGTATTGGAATGAGTTTGCTATCTAAATCTTTTCTACGTGTTTTTTCCCTTCAAAGTCTGTCTTCATCAGTTTCAAAGTGATAGATATATTTCTTTAAGGTGGTTAAAAGTACCAGTACGTAAAGTCCAGGTACTGTAAGGATGGCAAGTTCTTTAAAATAGGGTCGACAGCTCTCTTGTTGGGAAACACGAACAATGGTTCTAATCGCTCTTTTCTGGAGAATGAACGCCCTTTGAAAATTATAGTTGTAGCTGTTACCCCAAAATTGTATACTGTACCGTAATCTTGACTCTACTATATTTATTTTACATTTACGCTAGTTATTGACTAGATAGAAAAATTATCGAATTTTTCATTTTTATAATGATATTTTTTTATGTTCCAAAAACTAATTAAATAAAAATAAATATGTCTAGAAAATAATTTATTTATAATAGAACAGTACAATTTTTATCATAAAAACAAAAACACTAAGGTATTATTTAATCCCATTTGTCCACCGACTTTTGACCTACTATTTTACCAACTTACTTTACGAAAGTTGCTTACGTATTTCTCTACTACTCCAAAATAAATAATAATACATTATTTCACTTCGGATATCCAACCAATCGATATTGTGGTCGATAGTCTATATTGGTGGATGTGTACAGGCGCAACCGCGCAACCCTAACCGGCTCAACTGACTGCGGCCGTAATAAGAAATACACCGCACTGATAAAGTATCGTATGTTATTTTTACATTGCTTGTTCAGTTACTGAGCGTCAAAGTTAGGTAATGGTTAAAGAGCAATGTATTTACTCTATGAATAATAAAGTCGCTTTGATATTTGAAAACAAAAATAACGTAGTAAAAGCAAAGGATACTATTGGATTTGTTGTTTTTCTTATTTTATTGATAAATTAAGATTAATAAGATTGTACTTATTTATGGTTTGAGATTCCTTGATGACTCAGGCTTTTCTTTTCGCTTTAGTTTTTGCATGAAACTACTAAACAACACGGTATTTTAAATTTATTTACGATCACGTTCGCGATGTAACTGTCGGCCGTCAAACGGCTGTTTGCCGGTATATGCCCTTGTTGAGCAAGTACCGCGGACGCAAACACGCCCCCTTGCCGCTTCTCTGTTTTTAATATTTCTGTGGTCTTGATTGTTCGTTAAGATCGAGTTTCCTTTGCCAATGTTTTAGGTGTAAATCATGGGTATTCGTACACACTATGTATCAGCCATTAACTCAAACCGTGACGTGTAGAGCGACTAAACAATGATTGTAGAAATGATGCATGAAGGTCACTTACAACTGTAGGTTTTGATATCGCGCGTACAATATTATTTTCATGAAATCTGCTGTAATCTGATGCTAGTATGAAACATTATAATGACCTATTTTTGTTAATATGTGTGAGCATGTGCAAAAATCTATACTTAATAAAAAATAGGCGCACTTGTGTCTCTGATTTGATGTTTCTACGGTTAGCTCTCTCTAGCAGTAATCATCCGGTTACGAAAAATATTTCATACAAAGATTTACTATCACAGAACAAGAGGCTGCTTTTTATGGCGGAAAAATGTACTGGTTGCGCCAATTTGCTATGTTCCGCGACTTTGTTTTTTGTAATTTATTTTTTTTGGTCTAGCAATCCTATCCCTACCGTATCCGCTTCCCGCACGACCTCGAGAGAAAGGATTTGACATTTTGACGTTTGTGCATTGTGAATGTGACCGCACCGCTAACACGCCCGCTCGAAATTACAAGAAAATTGGCTATTTCGTGTTCCAATCATTCAGAGACTCAACAATGGTACAGTGTAGTGCAATACAGAAACTGGCAGTGCTTGAAAGTACGAAGTTCGGGATTCGCCGGCCGGCGCCATGTGGAACTTTCGAGGTTAAAGGTCAGTCCTTCTAATACATTTATCCCATTAATAAACGCTAGACGCAGTACCTGCATATTGTTAACAAACCTTAGATCGCTTTTCAAACATACAGTCCATTAAAACATCAAGCAAAATTCGCGCAACCATTACTTTTTGGTCCTTCGAGCCGGATCGTGAATCATTTTCTTGTAATTTCGCAATATAGTATTTGTTCCATAGGGAATAAACGCAACGCGCCTGTTTACCTAGATATAATAGTAGAAAACCCGCATCTAGGCATTTAGGCAACTATACGTTATTTCGCTCGTATAGTTAAAGAGTCATTGATAATTACGGTACCTACGCCGTCAACCGCACCGCATAATTATAGTTAGCTACGTAAATATCAGCGTAGATATAAATCGATCGCATTCTTTTTCTTGTCAAAATTCATTCGGAAGTCCTACAAATTGCATGTAGGTAGACGCATTTCAAAAATACCCGTTCATTGTTGAGTGAATATTTGTAGGAAACGGATAAACCATAGATTATATACGCATATGTTATTCCGTTCGTTCGCCGTTCACTTTGTTGTTTACAATATTACCATATTGTTATCTGTTAATTATCGCTTACTTAATAATTCGTTAAGTGTTTGTTTGAGTGTATAGTGTGAATATATCAAAACAAGATGTCTCTTAAGGGAACCAAGGTTAGTACTGATTTAAAGGTTCAGTTAAAGCTTTTATACGCTAAAAGGGACTCACAGTTTTCACGTGTTCAATCGATTTGTGATAAATCTTCGCAAACCTCGGATCTGGCGATTAGAGATGCTTTCTTGTGTTCGTTGGAAACTTTAGATAGTTTGCGCGCGGATTTTGAATCTACAATTAATAATATAAACATTTTAGAGTTGGAGTTAAATCCTGATTACTGTGTGAGTTATCAGGCATTGTCGTCCTTTGATGACTTGTATTGTCGTATCAAGCGTATTGCTAGGAGTCTAGAGACTCCCCCCCCCCGCGAGTGGTTTATCCAACCCTCCTCGCGAACGCCCACGATTGCCGCCAATTCAAATACCTGAATTTGATGGTGACATTCGAAATTGGAATTTATTTATAGATAGTTTCGAAAATATAATACATAGGAACACATCGCTGACAGATCACGAGAGATTGCATTATCTCGTAGAAAAATTGACCGGTAAGGCAAAGGCTGTCTGTGCTGGAATTACGTTTAGCGCTGAAAATTACAATTTAGTTTTGAACACTTTAAAAACAAAATACGAAGATAAGCGATTAGTAGCCACCGCATATTTAGATCAATTATTCGATTTGAAAAGTTTTTCCGTTTGTAACGATCATAATTTAGAGAAGTTTTTAAATATTTTCGCATCATCTGTTCGTGCAGTAAAGAACCTAAAGGTCAATGACCTCTGTGACTTTTTGTTTTTGTATATCGGTTTAAATAAATTAGATCCTGAAACTGTTCGTCTGTTTGAAACGACTCAGCGCGGCAAAGAAATACCTAAGTTCGAAGATTTAGAATCTTTTATTCGCGACCATATTAAGGTGTTGCAGCGCACGTCGGCACGTCATGAAGTCACGAATAGGACAGGTTCCGATCGCCGTATAGACGCGTCATCGAGGTCAGTCAAGACTGCACATACGCTAGTTAATACCGTCTCAACACCTGACTGTTCTCTGTGTAAGGGTAGCCATACACAGCTGTACAAGTGTTCGGGATTTCAGAGATTATCGCCTAGTGATCGTTACAAGTTTGTCCGCACTAATAATTTGTGTTTTAATTGTCTAAGTGACAAACATCTGGTTACGTCGTGTAACAGTGGTGTTAGCTGTCGTAAATGTCTAGCTAGACATCATACCTTCTTACATTTTGAGAGTAGTAAGCTGCCATCGCGGCCGCGGCCTGCGCGGACGCGCGACGCTTGTGACGCGCGGCCTGCTGCAAGTGCAAACGACGTAACATTGTGTTCGCTTTCCGCCGCTGGTACTCAAATCACTACCGTTTTACTTGCGACCGCGCAAGTTGTCATTGTAGATGCCTTTGGCAAACCGCGCACCGTTCGAGCGCTACTAGATGGCGCTTCCCAGAGTAATTTTATTACTCGGGATTGTTGTCAACGCCTTGGTTTTAGTTTTAATAATTGGTCATCCCGCTCAGAAGTGAAAGGTTTTGGAGGTTTAAAGGCAACCATTCACGGTTCCATTAAAATAATATTTAGTTCACGTTTTAATCGTAATATTTCGTTTGAAATGGATTCGCTAGTCGCAGATAAGATTACGGAACGGTTGCCCACGGTACCGGTTGACACGTCCATGCTGACGGAGTTTAAGAACTTGCAGTTAGCCGACGGAAATTACGCTTTCCCTGGAGATATCGATCTATTGATCGGTGCTTCGATTCTCCCGCATCTCCAGTTATCACGTAAAATTCAAGGTCTTCCGATGTACCCCGCTCCGCACGCACTGGAAACAGTTCTCGGGTTTGTTATAGTTGGCTCCGCACCCGCTTATTTAAATAGTTACTCGACTGTGTCGCACTGTTGCACCGTCGAGCCGCCGCTTGAGTCTACCATCCGCAAGTTCTGGGAGATTGAAGAGGTCAATGTCCCACCTATTCTCAGCCCTGAGGATCAGGTCACTGAGGAGATTTATACCCGCACGACTACTCGTGATAAAGATGGTCGTTATGTTGTCGCGCTCCCTTTCAAGGGTGATATTTTTTCGCTCGGTGGCTCCCGTGCCTCCGCAGAAAAACGCTTTCTATGCTTGGAACGTAAGATGCAGGCGTCTCCTAAGTTGAAGCAAGCCTATGATGATGTGCTGATCGAATATTTAGATAAAGGTTATATCTCATCAGCGCCTGCCGAGACTGAGGAGACACGTGATTACCCGTTTTACATCATCCCGCACCATGGAGTTGTTAGAGAAGACAAACTTACAACTAAACTGCGTGTGGTTATGGATGGTAGCGCTAAGACTAGTACTGGCATATCGCTTAACGATATCTTGTATTGTGGTCAGAACCTCCAGGGTAACTTATTTGAAATAATAGTAAATTTTCGCTTGTTTGCTATTGCGCTCTCTGCCGATGTTCGGCAAATGTTTCTTAGTATTGGAATCAGAGAATGTGACCGTAGATTCCAACGCTTCTTGTATAGATTTTCTCCGCAGGAACCTTTGAAGGTTTACGAATTCAATCGTGTTTGTTTTGGGCTTAAGTCTAGTCCCTTTCACGCTCTTCGCACTATCAAGCAGTTGGCCGCTGACGAGGGTGATACATACCCGAAAGCAAGGGCCACTATTGAAACCGGATTGTACATGGACGATTTTGTGTACAGTGTACCTAGTGAAGCAGAGGCTATAGAGACCGCTGCTCAAGTAATCAGCCTCATGAAGTCCGGTCAATTTGATCTGGTGAAATGGACAAGCAACTCGCAAGCTACATTAGAGTCGATTCCACCGTCACACCGGTTGACTTCGGTGAAGGAATTCGATGATAGTGATTCGCATAAGATCCTTGGTTTAAGTTGGTCACCCGCAACTGATATGTTCAGTCTTAAAATTAGCTCGACTCCGCCAACTTGTACCAAACGCGTTATCCTAGCATGTGTAGCTCGGATATGGGATATAATGGGTTTTGTAGCTCCTGTCGTTTTATATGCAAAGCTGCTTATAAAAGAGCTTTGGCTTTCCAACTGTGATTGGGACGACACCGCTCCTGAAAGTGTTGCCAAGTTGTGGGCTCGCTATAGGAAAGAGCTTCCAATGCTCGATCAGATACAGATTCCTCGCCATGTTGGTATAGTACCAGACACTGTTGTTAATGTGGTAGGTTTCGCAGACGCCAGTGAGAGGGCTTACGGGGGAGTGGTTTACTTTCAGGTCCAAAATGGCGATAACATTTCAGTTTTCCTCATTAGCGCAAAATCAAAGGTATCTCCTAGTAAGGTTGTCTCTCTTGCTCGTCTCGAACTCTGCGCTATTCTTATGTTGGTTCAATTGATTACATCTATAGTCAAAACTTGTCGTCCTCGCATTAATATAGAGAGAATTGTAGCGTTTTCAGACTCAACCGTTGCCCTATGTTGGGCCCACTCTTCACCCCATCGATGGGGCACGTTTGTCGCAAATAGGGTGGCTAAGATTCAAGCTGAATTGTCACCGGAAAATATGTTCCATGTCGCTGGAACAGAAAACCCAGCTGACTGTCTCTCACGTGGTTTGCTTCCCGCGCAAATTTTAAATCATCCGCTTTGGTTTTGTGGCCCTCCCTGGCTGCATACCACTCCTAACGAGTGGCCAAATGCTCCGTTTAACCCCGCTACTGTTTCAGAACCACCCGAGGAGAAGAAACATACGCTTGTAGTATCAGTTCCGCGTGAAGAGTCAGTTGTTTTGTTGTTGTCTAATCGAGTCTCGTCTTGGTCGAGACTATTACGCTGTGTAGTTTACGTCCTAAGATTTTTGAGATTATTACCATCGCGTGGTTCTATAATCGCAGCTGATTTGGATAGAGCTGAATCAGTTGTACTTCGAGAGTTGCAGAAATTTTATTTTTCAAAAGAATTTCGTAGTTTAGAATCACATAAACCTTGTAGTCCCGCACTTCAACATTTGAAACCATTTTTGCAAGACGGACTCATTCGTGTCGGTGGCCGTCTGCGAAATGCTAAGTTAGAGTTTGAACAAATGCATCCAGTAGTTCTACCACGTAGGGATCACGTTTTGGATTTGTTGGTGGACTATCACCATAAGGTGAATTGTCACGCTGGTCCCGATTTATTAATGTCCATTCTTCGACAGAAGTACTGGATACTTTCCGCTCGCAATTTGATACGCGCTAGAGTGCACAGATGTGTGCCCTGCTTTAAGCTCCGCCCGCGTTTCAACGCGCCGGAAATGGCCGACCATCGTTCTTGTCGTGTTGTACAGACGGTGAAACCTTTCATACATACTGGGACGGACTATGCTGGACCGTTTAAAGTCACTATTGCCCGTGGTCGTGGTATACGTTCCACAAAGGCATACATTTGCCTATTCGTTTGTATGACAACTCGTGCGGTTCACATAGAGTTAACCAGTGATTTGAGTACGCAGGGTTTTATGTCTGCATTTAAACGATTTTTATCTCGCCGTGGTCCCGTTAAGCGCTTATACTCTGACAACGGCACAAATTATGTTGGAGCGCGACGCAATATTTCGGAATTACATACATTCTTACGCTCCAAGTACTACCAAAGTGAATTCGCCCATGTCTTAGCTGAGAATCGCATTGATTGGTGTTTTAATACGCCAGCAGCTAGTCATTTTGGTGGCAATTGGGAGGCGAATATTAAAAGCCTTAAGTCGCACCTGTTTCGGGTCATAGGCGAACAGATTCTCTCGTACGAGGAGTTGAGCACTGTACTCGCTCAGGTAGAGGCGTTGATGAATACGCGTCCGTTGTGTCGGACTTTGTCTAGTGATCCATCGGAGCCACTAGCGTTGACGCCGGCTCACTTCTTGACGACGACTCCTCTTAAATATTTGCCCGCTTTAGATGTCGAGACTGACAAACTGCAGCTTCACCCGCGTCACGCTCTGCTAGATAGCTTAGTTCAGTCCTTTTGGAAGCGATGGAGGACAGATTATCTGCATACGCTGCAGTCGCGTCCAAAGTGGAACACTCCTTCAGATCCGGTCACAGTCGGTACTGTGGTGATACTGAAGACTGAGAGTGCGCCTCCTCTGCACTGGCCTCTTGGTGTAGTGGAAGAAGTTTTTCCGGGTTCGAACGGAATAACGCGAGTCGTAAAAGTTAAAACCGCAACTGGATCGTACCTGCGTCCGGTTATTCGCCTCTGCCCTCTGCCTAATCAGTAGTAGTGGCATAGTTAGTTATAAGTTGTTTCGCTACCTAGTATTGATAGTTTAGATTAGTAATAGGGTTTAGTTTCGCTTTTGTTTTTTTTCTTTTCTTTGAAGGTAACCCTTCAAACCCGGGGGGAATGGTTGCGCCAATTTGCTATGTTCCGCGACTTTGTTTTTTGTAATTTATTTTTTTTGGTCTAGCAATCCTATCCCTACCGTATCCGCTTCCCGCACGACCTCGAGAGAAAGGATTTGACATTTTGACGTTTGTGCATTGTGAATGTGACCGCACCGCTAACACGCCCGCTCGAAATTACAAGAAAATTGGCTATTTCGTGTTCCAATCATTCAGAGACTCAACAATGGTACAGTGTAGTGCAATACAGAAACTGGCAGTGCTTGAAAGTACGAAGTTCGGGATTCGCCGGCCGGCGCCATGTGGAACTTTCGAGGTTAAAGGTCAGTCCTTCTAATACATTTATCCCATTAATAAACGCTAGACGCAGTACCTGCATATTGTTAACAAACCTTAGATCGCTTTTCAAACATACAGTCCATTAAAACATCAAGCAAAATTCGCGCAACCATGTACTGTTGTTCTAGGATACACCAAAGAAAAAACTATAGAAATATCTTGAAATAGATCATATATTAATAATAAAAATAAAATAAATATTTATACAGTGGCGTAGCTAGTCCCACAGGGGCCCCGTATCAAAATTCCCAAAGGGGCTCCATATGAAACAAATGGTGCTTATTACAAATGCTTGGTTTACCCTATGAGGCGGTTGTGAATAATATGTTCCGAATTTTTGTCGACGTTGGGGCCCCTGCAGGGTGGGGGCCCCGTATAATTGATACGGCAGATACGGCGGTAGCTACGCCTCTGTATTTATATATATATATTTGACGGCGCATTTAGCGCGGTGGTTGAGGAATTGGTTGCTGATTGCATTGCCTGCCGCGGTTTCAATTCCCGCACGGAACAAATATTTTTTTGCCCTACAGAGAGGTGTTCAGCTTCCGAGTCTTATATGAGTTCATGTTTATGAACTTACCCACGATACAGAAGTTAATATAAACTAGACCTTTGTTACAAACCATGATAAATGGCTTTTTTTAAAGTGGGAAATCATCTAATGACTTCTGCTCTAGGGCGGAGCGGGAGGGCGTGTCGTACTTTTGTTGAATAAAACCACACCTAAGTTCCTTCTTTGCTCTGCGTTCCAAGACTCCGGGGCTCCGATTTGGATTACCCATGGAAAACAAAAGGCTAGGGTAAGTCAATCGTAATGTCGGATTCTCGGACCATGATTTCCTATACCTATTAGTATTCTGAAACTGATGGAACCAATATCGTAAAATCTGTTTTATTTCTATTTGATTTTTAAATAAACCTATCGCATCGTTTCGCTTCTAGTGTAGAGCCGATAGCGATAGCATACTTTACCGTATACCTGTTGCCATGCCATGAAAATGAAAAAACACGAAGAAAAGAAGATGGCTGTACTACAGGAAAAGACCAAATACCCAATATAATACTTAATATAAATGTTTGTCAGTACAAACATTTATTTATAAACAGGCACATAAACAGGTCAATTTAATACCTAAAAAAATTATGTTCATCTAATTCTACAAAATGAAACCGCCGAATGAGGCAACCATGTCGGAGTCAGGGCAGATATAAATACTACGAATTACCCCGTTTTAACCGGTGAGTGGTTAAAACCAGAACAAGGGCTTAAAATACCACCAGATAAACATTCACGTTGCAACATACCGGTAACTAGTGAATTCCCTTGAGGAAATCGAATTCCGATAATAATTTTGAGAATCGCACATGATGGGCTGTTTAGAATCTTTCTAATCAGCGATCTGTGTCAAATTCCCAAAATACACTAAGTTTCATATATAAATAAAATACAACGTTTTTTCGGCCTAGATTTATTCAATTTGGACAAAATCTTTACAGTAGGTATTCAAAGCCGTGTAAGATCAGCTGGAACAAATTTCTATATAAGTAAATAAGCAGTACCTATATTTATATTCATGTATTCGTAATGTAATATCTATTACATTTCATTAAATTTATACTAGTTTAATAAAGCAGTAGTTTATGTTTAAACCCGCTAATCTCTGTAACTACCAGTCGGATTGAAAAAAATCTTTCAGTATGAGATAGCCAAATGATCCAAGGAAGCTAAATAATAATCAAAGAAGTGGTTGAAACCGCAAGAAACAACTAGTAAATAATAAAAGATAACAAGATTTATTATCACAAAAACTTATTACACCGTGTAAATAAAGAGAAATCACCAGAAAATTACCCAGGGTATCCCCAAACTCTCAAAGGACAAAATAAACACCTGCTCTTCAAGCATATTTTATCTTTACGAGGCAAAGCTTTTAAAGTGCAATATTCATAAATCGTAAGGTCGGGATGGAACATTTTACCACCTGTTTCAGCCGTCCCCCGACACTATATGTAGGTTAGATATACTTTACGCCCTAAATAAGAACAATGGCTGTCTGGGGGTACCTGTAGTGACCTCGATTGGTGGTGTCTGGGTTAACGAAGGGTAATTACCGGGCTAGTGTCTTTTCAGCCATTATTATGGGTTATTAGGGGTAAAGTGCATGCGTGCCTTTTTATTGTAGCGCTAGGCCATATTTAGACTAGATCAATTCACTTTCATTACAAAATGTCTCTGTGGATTGTTGAATAAATCACTGTGTGTAGGTAGGTACTATGTTTGTGTCAGAATTATTTTATTCTGTATTTATAATGATCGTAAACTCTCCAGGATAAAGGTGGCCAGAATCTGATGAATGCGATACATACAAGACTAATCGTTGTTTTAAATTGTGGTGACTTGGGGTAGGCTTATGGCGGGTTTCTGAATTGAGTATTTTGAGATAAGAACGTCTCAAACCATACTTAAATGCCAAATTTTGACAGGTTTACAGGCTAAAGTACAGTTTGAGTAATTCTCAACTTCAAATGCTTAAATCAGAAATCGGGGGATAGTCCGGTAAAAGCTCTCTTTCTCATTCGGCTGAAATGGTGATGATAGGATCTGATCTATAATTGATAGGATTATTGTGAGCATGTCATATCTAGATACGCAACAATATGTGAACTAAGTTCGTATAGCAATAAGGCGACATTGGTTTGTTCTTCTACTTTCAACGTAAACATTACTATGCACGTAAGAATATTGGTATTACGTAGGTTTGCGTAGATTCCTCGACGAGGTAAACATCTTATAACAAATACTATGTATTTAATGTTCATAATAATGTCTAACAATAAGTACATACTTTACAAACGTTGGAAACAATCTACGACAATAATTGTTTTAAAACCCCGTAATTTGTAAGGAGTATATCTTTATTTTTATTTGTTAAATGTCAGTACATATTATTTATTTACCGAAGAACAAACCTAATGAGATATGTAAATGACAACATTTACATTATGGTGTTCAGATAACTGGCGCGATAACACAAACACTTTTGCTAGAATGAACATTTACTTGAAACACCTTATTTCAAGGATTTAAGATTCATATTTCAGTGCACTAGATAGACTTTCCATTATTTTATTTGATAGTATTTAAATAAAACATAATAGGTACCTAAAATTTAACCGCCTCAAATTGTTCATTCTTTACGAGTTTCAAAAGGCAATTCAT
Organism: Leucania comma; assembly: GCA_958295575.1. Taxonomy (NCBI): domain Eukaryota; kingdom Metazoa; phylum Arthropoda; class Insecta; order Lepidoptera; family Noctuidae; genus Leucania; species Leucania comma. Next base: position 8,217,694 of record OY282480.1, on the reverse strand, counting down.
TTGAAACAAACTACGACCTGGCTCAATTAAGCTAATTTAAGTAACGCATTTCATCGCGTGTTTGTTTTAGTAATACAATAAGTTAAATGCCAGCATTCGAACATTTGTAAAAAAATATGGGATGTTTGGAATTCCCAAAAAGCCGCAAACCCGCCGCGGCCGTCCCGCAGTCGCGCTGAAGGGTATAGCCGGCGCACCCCGTAGTGGCGAGCCAGCCAAGTGACGTCACAGCGGCACTCCCCAGTCCCCATAGAAACGACATGCTATACATAAATAGATATTCCCTCGACGACTCGTAACCGTAATGATGTCTATTTTCGGGCACGATTCCGGCAACAGTGCTTCAATATTTCAGCGGAAATAAAATTTTGTTATTTGATGTAAATTTGAAAAGGAAGTTAAAACACACGTTTCCCTTCAAAAGACTGTTCATTTACTGATACAGTAAATACTTAATAATCTTACGAAAAGAGTTGGGCAAAATTTACTTACGATTTTCCAGACAAACAAATAATAACAATGTCAGTTTTCATTTCTCATGTTTCTCGGTAGCTTCAAATTTAAATGTTGAGCAGCACTTTTTTCATAGCAGCTGGTACTGCTCCGTGATTGAGATAATTTATTTTACAAGTTAACGTTTATTTTACGACAGAGTCGTCACGCGAGGGCCGCATCAATTTCGCTTATTTCTGTATGACCAGAACCAGTTTAATTATTATCATAGAAAGTTTTTTATCTTCTCGTCTACGAATCTAATTTTATGACAAATAATACAAAATAAATAAATTTTATAGTTTTGCTTACTATGAAAACCTCATATCATATTATTTTAATATTTGCATGCCAACTCATGGGGAAATGCGTCTTTGCCCTAATAAATTACACCTATGTTACGATCTCTTGTACACCATCCATCTCTTGTGTCTTGTTCTCTAACTTGTCTTGTCAATAAATGGCTTTGACTTTATTAAGATGGAAGCTCCAGAGCGCCAGCAAACCGAAGAGGCCCAGCCTGCTAGCTGCAGGCAGGCAGGGTCGAAGCCTACTGGGGCCAAGGGTCGACTTCTGAAAGGAAGGCTGGGCCCCGGTATGATAGGCAACGAAGGAACGGGGTAGGTTTTTAGTCACTCGGAGTCTGACACTATCTCCCGCTCCGCCCAAGGGCGGCATTTGCCATTGGATGATTTTACCTACCATAAAAAACCCCTATTGAATGACTTTTTTATGAAATAGCCATTCATGTAAATCACTTCTAAAAACACCCCATGATCAGTGTACTAGGGCTGCGTGATTGTTCGATAGATTTACCACGACGCTGGAATGCAAAGGGCAAACGAAGGAACACAGGTAGGTCAGATAAATGTCTGACAATCCCTCTCGCTTCACCCAGAAAGGGTGAAAGTAATTTAATTTACCCACCAAAAAAAAAATTATTGTTGTATCACCATTAATTGTCTATTGTTTTTGCTTCGAAATTTAAAATTTTCTTTTGTTAGTCCTTTTGTTTATATTCATGTCATTTTTGTTTCATTTTTGATATACCAAAGATAGAATGAAGTGGAAAAAGTATACATCCACGACCTTCCTCTCCTAAACTGCCAAAATAAACATTTCCCGTCCACAGTTTTAGAATAAACCAAACAAATCTAGTAAAAACAGTTCACAATATCGAGGTCTTATCACCAAACATATGAGTCATATCCAGTCAACCGAATTATACGGCTGCCATACTGCCCAAGGTTACTACATATTACATCAACTGCGAGACCGTACAACGTATCCACATACCCACAATAGTGCTTTGTTCTGGGATATAGTGAGGGAATTAGCACATCAAAAGAGTTCCTGACGTACAACGTGTTTGGTCGTTAGCAGCACACTAAATACTTATTGGCTAATGTTCGGATAACCGACTGATGGCAAATTATGTTTATTTTTCATGTTTTAGCGTTTCGCAGTTCTTGTTTTACGACTAGAGAATTTTATTATAAAACTTCGATCTTTATGGACAGTTACGGGTCAAAAGTGCAGTAACCCTCTACCAATGTTAATGTGTCTAAAATTTCTTAGTAGTAGAAATGGAAACTAGTTGTGGACCATTGAGGTCCACCACTAGGTTTTTCGATACTTTAGATTCTACCCTACAAATTAAATCAGTTATAAACCATTGATCCTCTTCTACAAAGAAACTAAAGCATTGGTAGAGTGCAACTGCACTTTTGACCCTTGAAAAAAGTAATGGGTATGTCCTTAACTTTTGTTATACATAGACTGGTACAGTCAGACGAGAATATTTATAACAAAAGTTAAGGACTTACCCATAACTTTTTTTAACCAACTTCAAAAAAGGAAGAGTTCTCATTTCGGTTGTATGTTTGTTTATTTTTATGTTTTGAAAAATCATCCATAACTTTTACTATCTAAAACCCACCTGTGTTCTTTCAGTGCCCTTTGCGTTCCAGAGTCACGGTGACTCTTTCGAAGATCCTCCCCTAATAATATTATAAATGCAAAACTGTTTGTTATCTCCTAACGTTTTAATGGTTTGGATCAAATTGGAGGTTAGACGGGTAAAATATGTTATTTATCCTGTCCAAATTATGAGGTGTACTAAAGTATATAAAATAAATAAAAATAATAATAAATAATCTGTTGTCGAAAAGGATATAGCATCATTATCATCCTGGGATATGTTCACTTGAGATAATTTTAAGATTTTTTTAAAGCTGGTTACGGAATCATTTGCATTCTTATCTCTGTGTGCAACATGTTTACGCAGTTGAAATTGACTAACCGGTGAGTCAAATTGTGACAATATTTCCTTTCGAGTCATCCCTGTTGAAAGTATGTATAATTCTATAGATTAACGATTAGTCATTATTATTATATGTACAACATATAATTATGTCTATGGACTTCAGTTGGTAAGCACTTTAAAATGTGAGAGACACCATATGGTAAAATGTCGCTATGTGTTGAGACGCAATTTCTTTTGTCAGCATTCTTTAGTTTCAAAATATAATCTTTCACAAATTGCAGACCAAAATAATGTCAAAGAAAGGAAATATAATGTTCTCAGTTCGACTGTAATTCCAAGTATGTAAATGTAACCTACCTTACCTATTCTTCAACGCCTTTTATAAAGTTAAATTCGGAAGACATTTCCGTGAGTGGTAATCTAATTACAGTGTTACAACATGGCGTGTTAATGAGCTATCATTAGAAGCACTACTACAAATTGTAGGAATTTAACAGTTTATTCACTCTAACATAGTCAATTTAATTTTTAATCATACTAAATTCTTTATATGATGTTATAACAGGGTTCTTCTCTATAGGCAAGTGTTATAGTTCTCAAAGTTGAAGTTACTTCCAGCAAACATTTTAGGAATAGATAGCTATAAAGTTCTAGATCCAGTGTACAAATAATAACCACATCATTATTATTGCATTACTTTTCTATTTTATTGTGTGCCATTAAGTTGTACCAACTATGTTGTTTCTGTACGAACCTAAAGCCTGGTTTTCACAGACCCAGTTTCTGACCACCCAGTAGTCAGCAACTGTACATTCTGCTATCTCTACAGAACTGTTAATTTAAAGATGTGTTCTCACTACTGGATCGTCATAGAAGACAGCAGTACACAGCTACTGTGTTGCTAGTTCTGGCCTGGTGTAACGTCGACTGGTTGAAAATGCCTGAGGCATTAAGTCGACCTGTACCTCTACCATGAGTTTTAAGCAATAGTATTCGTCGCTACTCGATATCGACGCCGTAAGTTTTTTGTATGGCAAATTATGCAGCGCCTCTAGCGGTCACTTACAGAACCAAAATCGGTAGTATGAGTCATCAAGTATAAAACCTATCGAATAGGAACTCGCTAGCGACTAAAGTTTTTAGCAGTTTCTTATAGAAAATCGGTACCATGAGTTTCAAATTTGACAGGTGCTATCGAAACAAACCGTAACTACAGTAGTAAAGTAACTCACTTGCATATTGAAGGGTGAAAGTGTTGTGAAAAGGGTCGCGTAAAACAGTATTTTATTTATTTGTGTATAAATATGTCCGATAAAACTTATTTAACGTGGAATATGTTAGGCACGGCTTCATATAAAGACGAATGATGCGCAAAGGAAATTTTCAAACTACTATACGAAAGGGCTTGGCTATGTGAATACTTACACATATTAGTGAAAATAATTTCACCAAAGAATATAGGTAGGCTCAATATAGAAGCTTTCGAACATTTATGTGGTAGAAGGTTTATAGGATTTGAAATCTACAATATGAGCAACACTTGAATCGAAGTTAAATTAGAAGTATGATAGAAAAACTGTAAACTTATTTGTACACGCATTTTTTAAGATTAATAAACACTTTTTACGTTTTATGTGCACTGTAATTCCAATTTTTTCTATTTTAAATTCACAACAATTGACAACATCACTGAACTATCAAAATATTTGTACAATAATTACATTTTCAATAGGCCGGGTTATAGAGAAAATCGGTGTACCAAATTGGTAGGGTTTAAGGTCTATCTACCTTACTCTGTCTTTTACTGCAGCTAGAAAGAGAGCAAACTTAAGTGTGAAGTTAGCTACGGTGCGGTTTTACCGTATGAACAATCGAGTTGTCGCTAGCGAGTCCGTACGACTCATGGTACGAGTTTAATAGTAAACTATTCGATGCGCGTTTATTCGATATCGACTGCGGTAAGATGGTGTCGTTTTTCGATAGTAACTCATGGTAAGGGTACTGTGCACAATGTTTCTTACTGGTACATTAAATTTTAATAGAAAAATCATAAACAGTCAAGTTTATGAGCTAGCTATCGAATCAAAACAGCATGCCCAACTTACAGCTATCACCATAATAAAAAAAAAACAATTAATACGAAATATAAACATTCCAACCATCTACATGTACTAACCACCTGGCTGAATGACATAATAAAAAATTCCAGGTTGCGGGAACACGGGGCTGTGACGTCACCACCACAGACGTCATGATGGGAACTGAATGTATCTTTTTATTAGCCACGCGGTATTTGGAGACCTTACCAATGATGCCATGGTATTGAGACAAGGTCAGTAGATACTTCCATATTGTTACGGTAAGAGACGTAGCAAAAGGAATAAAATTTTATACGGATGGATGAGGAAAATGGAATTAAGAAAGCATACGAATGTGGATATTTATAACTAAACTAAAAGTATTTATTTCAAACATATCATTTGAGTCAGGCACTTTTAAATAGTCAAGAAGTCGGTGAATCAGAAAAAATAAACTAACTGCACATTTCAAAGCGTATATCCTAATAAAGACGAACGTGCAAAAAACTCCATGTGAGAAAAATGTAAATAGGTAAATAAAGAAAAAAATATAAAAATTAAAAAGCATTTTAACAGATGACCAGTCTTAACTGACAGCGCCTGTTCCCGAACATGACGCGTGTATTAATACCTCAAAGATCACCATTCTAGGAGGACTCTGGGAGAAAGAGAAGACCCAAAAAAAAAACGCAAATTAATGATATGTCGAGAAAGGGACCTGACTACTGATGCTACGGCAGCTTATAAACAAGAATAGAAAAAAAATACACTTGCGCCATTCCCATCCAGAATCGCTTGTTACGGAAACATGGGACTATGACGTCACCACCGCAGACGTCATGACGAGGGGAACTGAATGTTCCTTTTTATTGGCGACGCGGTATTTGAGAGACCTTACCAATGATGTCATCGTATTGAGTCTAAGGTCAGTAGATACATCTGAAACGGTTCCGCAACGAGTTTTTACTGTAAGGGGCGCAAAATATGATGCAGGGGAATAAATTAGGAGTATGAATATAGGCAATAAGAGGAGAAGACCTAAGGAAAGATAAATAGACAGTGCGAAAGATAAACAGTTGGAAAGGAAGTAAGTACTGAGCTGAAGACTATGTAATCACTGACTTAGCTACCAAAAAACTGGGCTGAGCCGTGCCCCCAAACTTGTGGGGGACCCCCAAAACCTGATTAACAAACCACTAGGTAACGAAAAATTTTCCCACCTTCAAAATTTAAATAAAAGAGGTTGCAACATTACTTGCTAGCGTGCTCAATCGTCGGTCACATCATCGCTTACCATCAGGTGAGATAGTGGTCAAACGCGAGCCTATCAATAATAAAAAAAAACCTTCAGTTATGGCAACTCGTTTTAGTCAGTAGAAAAATAACACTCTCTCCAGCTCCACCTAGTGCAGGAAAAAGTTTGATGATTTCCCACTAGTTTGATGATTTTTTTGCACTAAAACTACGAGTAAATAAATTGGCATAAAAGCATTAGTGACATCATTGAGTAAAATGACGACAGATTTATTTAATACAGATTTAATAGAAGCTATAAACAATCTAGTAATAAATATATGAGCAACAGCAAAACCATATGACTTCAACAGCGACAAGAGAACAATATAAGGAGCGTTTGATACATCATACTGCTGTCAACAATGAATACTTAATATGCAACAAATATGTTAGACTTGAACAAAATATCGCGAAGAAAACAGAGGAAAATGATTAATACGAATACACCGTTAAATTTTAGTCGTTTTAATCTCGTGGAGGGTCGATTCGGTACATGAAATACTATCGATTCGTAAAGAGAAAATTAAAAAATAAAGTACTTTTTTTTAAACTGGAATTTATTTATGCATGTACGAAATTAATTTCTTCAAGTAAACGTCAGCTGAGCGAGGCCAATGAACTGTAAGTAGTCAGTACGCAACGACCGACAGCTACCTACAAGGTCATCGACTCGTTTACTTTAAGAAATTAATTTCGTACATGCGTATATTAACTGGAGTATTAGAATAAAAGTAGTTTATTTTTTGGCCGGGAATCTTAAGAAGAAAGAATGGGCTATAAAGAAAGTGGTACTGAGATGCATTTTGCACCAACCCCAAATAAATTTGGATGACGTCAACAGAGTGACGATGCCCCAAATAGTAAAATTCATACGATTTTTGTTAATATAAACAAACATATAGAACATAATTGCCATAGGAAATGTAATAATGTAATAACAAATTAATGGCAGAGCACGACTAGGGAAGAACAATAAACAAAACGAACTAAGAACACTAACGTTCGACAGTAATTGAGACTCACATGGGCTGCTATTACAACTTTCTTTTGATTTGATTGTTGACAGGAACAGGTTAAGACCAATCAAAATAAATATAGAGTGACTGATACTTATACACGTGATTTTAGTCATGATAACAAAGAACTTTTACTATGGGACCACACCTGAAATCACGACACGTGATTGCAGTCATGATATCAAACAACTTTTACTAGGGAACAAACCTAAAATCACGAAAAAAAATAAACAGCAAGTCCAAGTACATTTTGACCATTTAAGCGAACATAAATGTACTAACCAGCAATTTTTTTAACCCCAATCTAGGTTTGGTCCCACAGCAAAAGTTGTTTTTTATCATGACTACAATCAAGTGTATAAATATCGGTTACTAATTACCAGTCACTCTATATAGACCCCATAGCGACTATTACGTTCGATATTATACTTTTAATTTCAACGAAAAGGTCGTAACAGTCCAAAGGTGTACAATGCTCCCTAGTTACTAGGAATAAGAGTGACGTAGAAAGTATGATAAACGAAACAGTACAAGCACTTTCCACGGAATCGAAGCCTTTCAAGAGCGTATTGGACGTCAATTAATTAAACTTCAGCACACAAATGAAAGTGGTCTCATCAATTACACTCGACTTTGATTGAATGTTTTTATAATAATACCTACTTGTACTTACAAATTATAAAATAATGTCTATGACGCCAGTCGAAAATTAATTGAAGGGTAGTAATGACTGGGTTCACAAACAAAAACTTATTAAATTAAAAACCGGTCAAGTGCGAGTCGGACTAGCGCACGAAGGGTTCCGTACCGTCCATAAAAAAAATAGCCAAGAAAACCACTTTTGTTGTATGGGAGCCCCATTTAAATATTATTTTATTTTGACGTAGCGGCCACAGAAATACATCATCTGTGAAAATTTCGACCATCTAGCTATCACGGTTCATGAGATACAGCCTGGTGATAGACAGACGGATATTGGGGTGACAATATGGTCCCGATTTTACTTTTTCGATACGGTACCCTAAAAAGAGAAAAAAAAATAGAAACAAAACTAGTTAGTGAATGAGAATAAATGAATACTTAAGACAACGATAACGTTTCAGACAGTAACAAATAAAAGCGTTAAATTTAGTTTTATATCAACAAAATTTAGTTTTATATTAACAAATAAAAGCGTTAAATTTAGTTTTATTTTATAATAGAATTGAATAAAATAGAGCACTGAAAATTCATGTCATTTGACCTACAAAACTTGAACTTTTTGTAGCAGCGAGTGTTCAATTCATTCACGAATTAACAACACAGTATCAAAATGTAGCTTTACCAACGTATGCTGTATGATTAGATAAATATTGTATTTTACATAATGTTTATTCATAGGATAAGGGAAACGGTATGTACGCAAAATATCATAAAAATAATGATTATAATGAAGCTAGGATATCGAGAGTTGTTATTTTCAGTAGACTAACCACTTTATACTTTAATAAACATATACAACATTTACAGACGTGCTGGATATGATCGGGAATCGATTACCAAAGAGTATATTTTTTCTTGAATGAAAAATTAAAAGTTTGGAAGAGCCAAGCCATATTTAGAACAAAATTATTTTGCTTTTAATAATACCGTAGATCTGTGTTCTATAAAAAAAGCTCAGATATTTTATAAATCACAGTCAATCTTGACAGTCAATACAAATTCTATTGTCCAAACGTGACATTCAAATACATGTGAGACTGACAAATAGAAACCAAAAATCAATCCAAAGTAATATTATTGATGTGAAAGTAACTGTCTTTCTGATACGCTTTCGCGTTGTACTGAACTAATTTTGATTGAAATGATGAAGTTCCAAATTGAATGTAATTTGGAACTTCCTTGCTTCCTTGGCTAATCTTTATCTTGCTTCGACTTCGCTTCAGCAACAACCGATATTCGCGGCAGGCAAAAAAGCTAGTCTAAAATTAAGGCCAGGTTCCACTCATTTTGAACTGTTTTAAACCTCTGGAAATCCACAAATATAAAATAGAACACAATGAAATATTATTTTATTAAAATTGACTATATGACCAAACGCCGAGCAAAAATCGAAACATGATATAAATTAGTTATCTGGATAAAAAAAATCGCGAATCTGACCCTAATTTATGATTTCAAACGTGTTTAGCTACGAGATTACGTCACAGAAATATTTGAAAGTTATAAAAAAAATAAAGCTTGTTTTTTAAAAGCGTCTCGCAAAACGAAAAATCTTCAATAGTTATTGTTTCTTTTTTATTTTTATAAAAAAATAAAACCGCTGTTTTGGGACCGCAAAGTCGACAGACCCGGGCGGAGTACAAAATACAGTGACTACAACCAACCTTTAACAGAAACCAATCTAATCTATCGACGTCCACTGATTTAAATGCCAAGACATCAGTAAATGTTTTGACAGGTAACATGTTATAAATAAATTTAACCACGAAATAGGGTTACAAAATCGATAACCATTGTGTTCGTTAACCTTCTACTAATCGGTTTACACTCGATCGGAACCGATTTTAGTGGATATTCGTGGGTCGAAACATCGATGGAAATAAGTGATCTAATCAGTAACAAGGTCATGTGCTAGTGCATAATGAACTCTATTTTGTTTCCACGAGTTTAACATTCATATAAACATGACCACGTCCGTTCGCTGAAAAGTATTCTTTGTAAAGTCATGTTCAAGGTTTTTTTAGTAGAAAGAAATATAAGTCAGAGTTCCGAATTCTCATTCTTAATTATCCGATTAGAGGGTACATACGGATACTATACTTAATTTTAGAAAGAATAAAAGTCATGAAAGTCATCTCAATTTAAAACAGCATATGAGTACAATTCCCTACCGGAGTCTGTATTTCCTGATAGTTATAACTTAGGGAGTCTTTATATCAAAAGTGAACAGGTTATACATATCACTTACATCATCGCTTAATAAGTATCATACGTGAGATAATGGCCAAAAGTGAGCCTATCAATCGTAAAAAATCGTTGAATATCTTCTCCTACTTTGGGAGAACGAAAGGAAGCGTCAGACCTTTACTGACTTTTTTTTAGGTGGTAAAATCATCCAATAACATCTTCCGCCCTTGGGCGGAGCTGGGAGGGTGTGTCAGACTTTTACTGACTAAAAACCCACTCCCGTTCCTTCTTTACCTTCATTCCAGGATCGCGGGGTTCACTTTCGCACAACCTGTGGCCACAGTAGACTTCGACACTGCTGGGCCTCTACCTTTACTGACTTTAAAACCCACCCATGTTCCTTACGTTCCATTGCCCTTTGCGGTCTAGGATCGCGATGACTCTGTCTGGAAATCTCATAGCCCTGATACTGTGTACACCATTAAGTAAAAAGTTCGCTGCGATGGTTATAATTTTATATGATCCGGTATTTTTATTACTTTTGGCAACCTATAGTATGGCGTGAAATCGTATATCTCCCCGGACCGGCGGGCCTTGGTACAGGCCATGGTCCGAAGCGAGGAGGAGTGGTAGGCGTCTGTTTCTAAAAGGAAGACTCGGCCCTGGTATGAAAGGCAACGAAGGAACGGGATGGGGTTTTTTTAGTCAGTAAGTCTGACACTAACCCCCGCTCCGCCCAAGGGCCGGAGATGAATGACATCTCACGCCTGATATTCCCCACCAAAAAAAAAAAAATCGTATATCTATTAAGAAGCATTTTCATTGTAATCATCAGCGAAAATCGATCGTGTCAACAGGTAATTAACTTAGTCACCGATTCCATGAACTTTTTTATGAGTAGCTTTTAAATAGGACAACATCAGACAACACAATCATCATATTTATTTTTAAAATCACATTGTTATTGTTTATACACCTGTATGAGTCACTAGAAGTACTAGCCAAGTTATAATGCAATTAGAATGCAGGTCGGTCATTGTCTTATAATCACATAATATGTATGATGGAAAGTCATCGCGTGTTGGAGGTATTTTCCTCACCTATGCTAAGACAGGAATAGCACGGAACATACTGTGCTTGCCTCATAATTATGTGACAGTGCAAGTGTTAGTATGTTGTTATTGTAATTTAGTGCAAGGCGAGCTGGTTTTCAAATGAGAACTAGCCAGATGGTGTAATGACGTAATAAGGATCGCGGGCAGACGAGACTGGTTTAAGGATACCGCACACGTTTCGAGATCTACCAAAGTCAAGTTAAGATCGTTTCGAGTTGGCCACGTCCCCAATTAATTTGTTCTGACCACGTGACTGAGCGTTGAGATGACGTCAGATCAAAGAAATTGGGAACGTGGCCAACTCCAAGCGTTCACGCTTAACGAAACGATCGATACTTGGCTGATAGTAATTTGGAAGGTTTTTTTTTTCTTTTGGCTTCGCGCGGTTTGTAAATTGAGCCAGTGTCAAAGTACATATTTCGTTTTTGATACGGTTTCTTTTACGGTTTTTTCTGAACTTCTCTTTAAACGGAAAATCATTAATTGACTGATTCCCTATGATCGGTGCTAGAGGGAGTTTCAGACTTTTACTGGCTAAAACTCACGATGTTCATTCAGTTGCCCTTTGCGAGGGCCTTGGTAACTCTTCTCTCAGTCCTGGCTTGACTTAGGTCAGAAATAAAGGCACTCCTGTACCATTCTGACTATTTCTGACCTGAGTTTTCAATAAGTACAAGTACGACAAAATATATTTTTTTTGTTGGCCCTTTGCCATCCAACCCAAATGAAAATCGACGTCGAAAGGGTTTTTCTTTTCACACATCATGTCAACTGCGTTTAAATCATCGACCCATTATAAAGAATGGTATTTTAAGTATTCAAAGCCATAAATATTTAATTACCAAGCTATTATAGGGCCACCATATTTTTCTTTACAATTTACGAACGCACGTAGCTTTATCAACTAGAGTGTGGCTTTAAATCAAAGGAACATTTTATGATTAACTAGATGGCAAACGACCAAGGGGCCGCAGCCCAAAAAGATGGGCAGATCAGGTCCGCTCCACACTGGACACCCAACTAAACGTCGCGCTTCATGACGCATGAACCGTCACAGGTGGCGATACACCATCAATAAGAAATTAATCAAGCGGGAGCTTCACGACCCTCAGTAATGAGGAATACGAATCGAGGAGGAGGAGGATGAGCTGGTGTGGCCATTACTTTGTCAATTGGAGCAATCAGAAGCCCTGGTTTAACAACCACCTTTCAACTATTCCCTTTTTTGAGTTGGGAAATTTTCAATTACTTCTCCCGCTCTTTGTGGAACGAGAGTTAGAGCTGCCCTGAACCGCAAAACGCAACTGATGGACCACAGGTGTATTTTAGTAAGGTAGTAAAAATCTGACACTCCCTCTAGCTCCAGTCAGAAAGGGAGGAAATATTTAATTATTTTCCAAGCAAAAAAAAACAACGTTGTTATAGGCTTGTCCTATGTATATTTAATGTATGAGTACTGCAAACAGACCCCATACTAGCGAGGACGTGGGCCGCAGGCGATCCCTCAAGCAAGTTCAATTTAATGCCCCACTTTAGTTATATATCCCATTAAAGGCCGTAACTCACTTGGACGCAATGGCATAGCCAGGTCATGATGACAAAAAAAATTGTTGACTGCGTGACCAACAGTCGCCAGATGAAGTACACACCATTTTCTTGGCAGCCCGAACTGGCAGTACTACCATAGCGTTCTAGTGAGGCACGGGTCTAAGTGCAAAGCTAAATGTCGAGTTAGCTTAACGAAGTTAGACAGCAGTCACGCCGTATTACATTTCGAAATTGCACCAATTAGGTATGCTCGGATAGAGTGGAGGCTACAACGGTATGCACAGCAACTAAGCAGAAACTGGTATATTTACGTAAAACAATGTGGAAGCACAACTGTAGGCACCCAATATTATAATAATATTATACAGGCGAACGATTGTTACTTCATCACGCTAAGGCTTCGCACACAGGTAGAGTATTCCCCGGAATCGAACTATTTATCCCGGGAGGGAAAATAGTTCAATAAGGTTAACTTTAAATTAGTTATAATCGTTCAAAGGGAAAATAGATAAATTTTATTTTTACGAGGGCGAAGCCGCTGGCTGAAAGTAGTATGAGAGAGAAACAAAGAACTAAAATTGATTGTGTGTTTACAAAGGTTCTATTCAAGCGCAGAATTGATTACAAAAATTCTTAAACAGCTACAAAACTACTATATTATCCATGTGTCTTAAGTACTTTTAAACCGAAAAATGATTTGTCCCAAGAAATACGGAGCGAAAAAAAAAATCTATTGCCCTAATATTATAAAGGCGAAAAATTGTATATTTGTGTGCATAATATGTTTGTTACTCCTTGGCCTACGAGTAGATTATGTCCTGGAATAGCACATAGGAGTTTTTATCCTGGAAGTATGTTGCATTAGGTTAATTTCCTAGTTTTATGCGGGCGAAGCTAGTTAGTATATAAATCAGCATTAATTAATGACCTATTAATTCTAATAAGCTCATGCAAATAAAATAAAACCTTGCCGTATGACTCATACCGAGCGTAAGTTACAGTCTAGCTGCCGACTACATTTAATACAATAATAACATAAGCGTCGGCCGATCAATGACAAGTGTCAGGTTAATGAACCTCCCTCCAGTTCATGCAACGAACTTAATAACCTTTGTAGTATTCAAAAGTACGCCAATAAATTAAGATATAATATCTGTAGTATACGCAAGACAATAAAAGTTCGAAGAAATGTACGTCGAATGCAATAAAAAATAATATAAATAATAATATTATCTGTTACAATTGTAATATTTACATAGTAAGTTTATAAAGTAATCTTTTTATACAATATATCGCAGTAGTACGTGTTTATGTTACCAACACCTTTCGCGCAAGTTTTCGCAGAAATTATTTTCGTATGGTGTGAAAGACAGTATACTATAGTATACCTAGAAAAGTGGTGACTATTAAAATTACGACAAAGAGAAGCAGAAGACATTAGTATGGGTGTTATTTATCTATAATATGTATGTATTTAGAAATATATAAGTCATCAGCTGTCTGGTACCCATAACACAAGCTCTGCTTAGCTTGGGACTAGACGGTGTTGTGTGATAGTTGTGAAATATTAAATATTATTAATTTCAAATAAATTGAATAAAGCAGGAGAATGAAGATGATGTTGATGATGAGGATTTTATTGCAGTGCTTGCTAGATAAATCAGCCAACATACTCCTTTTGTTTTCCTGACAGAATATTGATTTATTAAAACTTTATACATTAAGAAAAACTGTATAAAGTAAGACTATGTTACCAGCAAACCTCAGTCCAATTCCTTCGATACACCATGCAGACTTAAACACAAGATAAAACCAACAGACATAATCAAAAGAATAATCTTTTTTCGGTGCCATAAAAACGAACATTACAACAGCAACATGCAATCAAATTTTCGTTCTTCAAACCGCGATTGAATCAGACCAATTGCATTCCAATCAAACTGTCAGTGCCCAATGAATGGAACAAAAATATGCAGTACCAACCTACAGAGTTTATCCCACTTGCATATAAAACAGATGAATGTGGTAGGTATAAGTGCATTTGGCACATTGTCAATGATCCATTGTCCTATAACCAGTTACTGGAGCCATGCGGTAAGTTGACCTAGGCGCCGTGCCAGGTGGCTTGGCGCTAGGGATGGCACTCTCAAGCTAATCAATATAGTGGTACAGTACCCGGACTTTGCAAATGTCAACTAACGAGGTTTGATGATAAATATTGTTATTTATACTACTTATTTTTAATTATACGAATTAGTGCTTGACTGCAATGAACCCGATGGTAAGTAATACGTAGCTATAATAAAGGAATCGGTATCTTCGGAGTTTCCTTGCGTAATCGAATCAGAAATGAAGATATCCGCAGGAGAACCAAGGTTACCGACATACGAAAAATACTCACCAAACTTAAGTAGCAGTGGGATACATATTGCTTATAAAACAGATGTTCGATGAAGTCCAAAAGTTCTAGAGTAGCAACAGACGCAGCGTTGCAATGCCCCCCATAAAGTGGACCGATGACCTGGATAGGGTCTCGGTAATCCGATAGATGCAAGATGCACAAGATCGATCGTCGTGGTGATGCTTGGGCAAGGTCTATGTCCGATAGTGGACGTCTGTAGATGAGATGATGATGAAGTTTCTTATCCGACTACCTTGAGAAAAAAAACCCAAACAAAATCAGATATCACCACATTATGTCGATCACGTCATAAGAACTCAATGCAGATTTTGAGAGAGACTGCCAAAAACACTAGCACATATAAGTATATATTATAGAATGATATAGGTAACCGCCTGTTCAATTTAATATGCTATCATGCTTATCGCACTTACAGTTAGTTACACAGTGAAACAGTCATAAAAACACTGCAGTTGTAAAGGAAAACCAATTTAAAAAATCCTCACAGAAAAGTTGCGTCACGTGTTGAGAAATATAATTCAATTTTCCTCTTTCTTTTACGCTTCAAACAAACATTAAATACAAACTTAATTGAAATGAATCACTTTTCAACTTGACCTAAATTAAGTAAGCTTTGGTAACCCTAGCAAATGTAGAAGTATTAAGGGCTAGGCTAACATAAGATATAAGCACACATGAGCTCTCGAGATAGACAGGCGGATTAGACTGGTTGCAGTTAGCGATTAGCTGGCATATGCCATGCCAGAACTAATCTACCCACATTCCAGACTAGCTAGGCTGACTCAATGATAGATGATACAGAATTACACATCATTATGAGTAAAATGACATGTAAATTGAAATTGAAAAAATTAGAGCAGTGGTGGCCGAGTGGTAACGGCCCGGACTTACGATTAGTAGGTCGCGGGTTCAAGCCCGGCCAGGCGCATTACTTTGTGTAATTTATTTCATCACCACTGCTCTCAAAATGGTGAAGGAAAACATCGTGAGGAAACCGTCATGTCCTAGAACCAAAAATTCGAAGACATGTGACATCCACCAACCCGCACTGGGCCCGCGTGGTGGATTACGGCCCATTCCCTCTCTTAGAGAGGAGGCCTGTGTCCCAGCAGTGGGAACATTAAAAGGCTGATGATGATGATGATGATATGTAAATTAAAAGCTGGTTTGTAGTAGCGCAGGATAGTCTTAAGCAAAATAATATCAATGATCGATCCAGCATGTCCCTTGCCGTGCTCTCTCTGCGGCGCCCTAAACCGAAGTCTGTAGCCCACAGAGGTTGCCCTTAGCGAATATGAGTGAAGCACAAGTCAAGCTCAAATTCGTGTTGCGTGGACCGACACTAGAGGAGCAGAGCATGTGAGCGACACTATTCGAATTTGAACTCAGGTGTGCTCCGCTCGTGCTCGGCTCCTCAAGTGTAAACCTTAGGGTTTAGTCCTGGTTGGAGGCTTAGTTTTATTAAGGTGCCAGCAGACAAGTCGGACTAAGCAAAAGAAAATTTCATAGGTTGTCCCGAGAGAAGAAGTAGCACGAAAAAGATTGCCTAAAGGAATTTGGAAGTACAGCAAAGGGAATTGTAAGTTCATAACGTTAGACCTTTGCGGGTTATATTTCGCTTTATGTAGACTGGAGCTAATCTACAAGCAATGAGGATGCAACTCCGACCCACTTTTTGAAACATTTCGACGCCTATCTACATCGTTAACTTTTAACATTAAGATACACAAATTCCAAGACAAGATCACATGATCTTATTCAAACACCTGAAGACAATACGTAGACGTCTTATCGTCCCGCGAATTATGTTGCTGATAAGCTTTTTTTATCAGCTAGATCGGATCAGCAAAATAAAAATAACCTCTACCTTTTTGGAAACGCACATGACGTGTGCAGTCGTCTGTACACAATGACATGTGCGGTTCCTAGCCTATGTCGACAGATAGGCTATATAATATCACGCTACGACCCACAGAAGTAGAGCAGTACCTAAAGACGCAGGTGAACCCACGGAAATGGAGCAGTAACCCTAACCACAGACGCGGGGGCAGATAGTATTTACAATTTTACATATTTAGCGACCAATGGCGTCGCCCTACACAATGTGTAACAAAGAAAGGACAACACTTTTCAGTCTGTAGTATCGTTTTATTGCAGTTAATATTTGCTTTTCACGTGTACATGATAAATGTTAGATGTAATAAATCTATGTTTGCTGCTGTTTGAAAACATGTTATGCACTTGAATTGCAATGAAGAGTAAATATGGATTTCAGTCATTGCAATTAATTATTAGTCTGTAAGACCTAAGGTATTGTTAGTATGATGGTCATCTCCTCCAGTATTTTTTTTGCGGTTTTGCCTCCGTGGCTTTTCACACATGAAGAAAGTGAAGTAAGAAGAAAGAAAAGAACGAAAGAAAAAATGGTTTGTTTGATTAAAATAAGTAACTAACAAAGTAGCTGCGATATGAGTATGATACACTCAGCAATAGCTGAGCACTCAGCATTTTTATAAGTAAAAAAATACATGATTGGTTCAAAACTTCCATAGATCACCATGCAAAATAATATGTATATTATTTTTCCCTTTCTAAACACTATTGTCTACATTTCTTTTCGCAGGTCTGCTGAAAGAAATTTCTTTAGAAATAAGCAGTATATTTTTACTAATGTCTATTATGTACTATATTTTTCTGTTTTGTGTGTGTACATAAATAGTAAAATAAATAAAATATAGAACGGCCATATTTGGTGTAGAACTTTATAGCTTAAGGTAACTATTTTATAAGCGTAAAACACAGTCATACATTCATCTCAAAAAATTTCATACATTCTGACAGTATTGTCTTCCATTGTTCTCTAGGAGAGCATTAAGCGCAGAAAGTATCCAGGATATGAGAGCAGGAAAATGGGAAAACAGAACCTTCGAAAATGACGAATATTTTCCACGACTTGCAACATTATTACGAAGGAATAAACGGCTGAATCATCTCTTTCCCTTTGTCATCTAAGATAACAAATCAATCACGATCACACAAGACGCTATGCTATTGTTTACTAACACGTCTGCATATAAATAGTTCTTCAATTGCCCTTGTTACTTGAACAAAATTTTCCAATATTCACACTAATATGATAAAAGCAAAAATTTGTGAGTGTGTGTATTTTTGTTACTTCTTCACGCTGGAACGGTTAAACGGATTTCGAAGAAACTGGATACACGGGTCATCTATGTCCTGGATACTTTTTATCCCCGTAATATAAACCAGTTTTTTTTGTGGTGGTCATCAAATTATCCATTGACATCACCGCGCCCTTGGACGAGGCGGGAGATAGTGTCAGACTTTTACCAACTAAATACCCACACCTGTTCCTTCGTTGCCTTTCATACCGGGGCCATACCTTTTTATTTTAGAAATCGGTCCATGGCCCCAATAGGCTTCGACCCTGCTAGGCCCTTATGGTTTGCAGACGACGCCTTTTCGCGCGCGTGGAACTATTCGCACTGTCGACGAGTTGAGCTCGGTCCGGAAGTTTACCAGACGGTCGGACGGCAAGCTACCCTTTGCTCTCCGTCCGTAAGACCCACGCCTACGGTGGCCGGAAATCGGGATCGGAATCCTGGCGGCGGCTGGGGAGTAAAGGCCGTTGCCTCACGCGTGCGGCCTCCTCCTTTGCTAGCATTAGGTACTGCTTCGCAAAAGGAGGCGATCGCCTGCCACTCCTCCTCGTTTCGGGCCATAGCCTTTACCAAGGCACGGCGCGAGAGATCGCTGACCTGTATTTCACATGGAGCGACTGCCTATCTGAATTCCACAACTCAGTAACCGAGTAACAAGAAAACCCTTGCCTGTAATGCTGTCAATTTCCTGATTTCAGACTATCTGTAAAGACTCCTAAAGTTCAACCGGGACCAACGGTTTAATGAGCTTTCCGAGTATAAAGGAATATCAGAATTTAAAATGGTCACCAATCCACAAACGGACCTCGGTTAGCCGGTTAGCGTTGCTTAACCTAGGAGATCGATCCGTGTTGTTATTAGTTTAACCACGAGCCC
This sequence comes from Leucania comma, assembly GCA_958295575.1. Taxonomy (NCBI): domain Eukaryota; kingdom Metazoa; phylum Arthropoda; class Insecta; order Lepidoptera; family Noctuidae; genus Leucania; species Leucania comma. The sequence goes on along the minus strand of OY282480.1, from coordinate 8,198,514 downwards.
CTCCTCCACGAGCACTTGCAAAGAATGTAGGTAACAATGCATAAAAATCATGTCAACCAGTATTTAAAAAAAAAACTTTAAATGGCAAAAATTTTAAGTTACGCAAGACTTGTCAAAATTGCGCCTCAGTGCACTCTTTTTTGTCGTCAAATTGTTGTTAAATTACATAATTGTGACTATCAGCTGTATTATTAACCTACTTAAACGACCACAGAGAGTTGGGCATGCCACAACTTCTTAGTACAACATGCTGAACGATATCAGACGATTCGCAAAAGGGATTACATAATTTAGACGTAAGTCGTAACGAGCGAAAAATATAACACATACTGGTAGGAAGTAAACGTAATAAAACTGTACATTATCCTTTCACTTTCTTTTATTTTTATGTTTACTTTTTAAACGTGAATTATTGCTAAAGAATTAGCAAGCGTGGGGTCATTAGCAGTCTACTCATTATTTGTCACAAGGACTTTGAAATCGGACTCTATTGTCTTAGTTACAACATTGCTTACTGAGCAATCGAAGGTGTAAGTACTTACAGAAATAGTTTATCTAATCTAGTTAGGAAAAAGGACTTCGAGCCATTCTATACATAATTATGAATAAATTGAAGTGTCTGTCTCTGTCTTGTAATAAATTATAAGAAATCAGAATAACATTATTTTTTTACTAAATGCATATTATTATGAAAGAATATGAGAAACCTACTAAAAAAAGGATTTTTTTTAAAGATTTATCTATTTGTTCCGAGCAAATCTCCGAAACGGCTGGACCGATTTTGACGGGACTTTCACTAGAATATAGCTGATATTTTAAGGAATAACTTAGGCTACTTCTATAATAGAAAAAGAATAGGCTAGGTTCAGCGAGCAAAAAAACAACCTCCCGAAATTTTGACCAAATGACATAGTGCTGTTAAACGAGGCTGACGCGGAACACCAGCTAGTTTCACAAATAAATCGAAGCGCGCTAAACTCCGTCAGTGACAATATTCCACAGCAATAAATATAATGACAACTCTTGAACGCAGTTTAGATGTCCTGTTCGCATTCATTGGTGAAATTGGCCTTAAGTCTTTTAATAGCCGCAATAAACAATAAGTCACGTTGATATTATTATATATGACAAACTAATAGCTCACAATATGATTTGACGTGTTGTGACTATTTCTGACTATCAAAGGAACCTTTTGAACCACTGACACGTCAGTCGATGGACATTTAACAATTGACCAATGCACAACGTTTAATGGATTTAGGTCAACGAATAATAGGTATGCTTAAAATTGACAACTAATGTCATTCAGCATTAACTTTGTTTAGTTTAATTAAAACCAGTGGTGGTCCAGTGGTAACGGCCCCAACTTACGAGTTGTGTGTCGAGGATTCGAACCCAGCCAGGCGTATTACTTTATGTAATTTAGTTCATCACCACTGCTCTCAAAACGGTGAAGAAAAACATCGTGACGAATCCGGCGTGTCCTAGAACCAAAGGTTCGAAGACATGTGACATTCACTAATCCGCACTGGGCCCGGATGTGGATTACAGTCCATTCCCTCTCCTAGAGAGGAGGCCTGAATCCCAGCAGTCGGAACATTATAGGCTGATTATGGTTATGCTAGTTTAACTAAATGTCTTCTTTCTGTCTACAAATAATTTAATCATCTCCATATTTGGAAAGATAAATAAAGTTATTTATCAATGATAGTGGAAGAGATACCAGTATTTTTGTAGGTCAGTGTATAAACTAGATGCGACGGCATGAAACCGGCTGCTGGCTGTATCATGCGCTTGCCTTTGCGTACCATCGCACTATGAAGGCTGCACAATTGTTGACCCTTGCCTGCTACAGCGGCATTTTAAACATTTTTTATTGATTCTGTCTAATTTTGAATGCTGGCTGAGAATGAATGAATGAGAATGCCACTGACAATTTAGCCGAAAGAAAAGAAGACAAGGAATATTTTTTTTTTTTGATGCTAATGGATTCCTTTTACTAGAGAGGGGACTGAATCCTAGCAGTGGGAACAATTCCAGTAATGGATGATAACCATTCGAGTTTTAAGTCTTAGGCCGCGGGGTTATTTGAAAAAGTTTCCGGTACACAGGTGGATTTGTTCGGTAAGTCTGACACTCCCTTTCGCTCCACTGAGAGCGGAAGAAGTACCCCCAGATCACTCCACCCTCACCCCAAAAAAGCTTCAAGTTTTTATTCATAAGTAATTATATCATTCATAAAAAAATGTAAGTGAGTTAAGCTACTTTTAACAGCAAATAAAGAAACGAGTTCCAAATGGCTTTCTTTTGTAGAAAAATGTAGTATTACAAGAAAGTCTGCCCTTGGTTTGTATTATGTCGTTTATTTTGTAATAACATTTCGCCTTGCACCAAATACCACACGAGTATAACACCACCACACATAAATCGTAGGAGGTAAGCAAAACTAGGGTTGTGGAAACCCTTAACAAAAATTTGGTAACTTTGTGTGTGTGTCTGTGTTTGTGTGGTCATTAAAGTCGCTTACGGGAAGCGCCTTTGATGATAAACATAAACACTGTTTTTTGTTATTCTGTCTGCTTTTTTTTCAAGTCTATAACCAGCGATATTTAGTATATAGGTAAGTAAAAAATTATATTTCTCTGTAAGCTTTCTGTAAAAATAAGTAAATAAAAAATTTTCAAAGGTGTTTTGTTGAAACACCTTTGAATATGTTTTATTTGCTTATTCTTAGAAAAAAACTTGTTTTATTATTAAGTATGTGGCTCGAGTTTGACCACTATCTCATCTGATGGTAAGCGATTATGCGGCCGACGATGGAACACGCTTGCTTAGAAGTAATTTATTTACACTTTCAGGAAAATAAAAGGAGTTTCCATGCCATCACAGCCGATGATACCGTTCTAAGCAATTACAATGAAATATTTCACACTTGCTCAAACAATCCACGTTATCTTACAGAAACTGCACAGTTAAAGCCAGCCAAAATAACCAAACATGAAACGAAGCTATTTCTACGTAATGAACCATTCAATCTATCATGTAAACCATTGTAAACATTCAGCTAATCGAACTGTAACATCGCTGACTCACCTGGCGCAAAATCTTCTTGAAAATCTTAAACTTCATATTATCGGCAAAATTAACTCACTTCAACACAATAAAAACATCACAGAACTTAATGGTAATTTTATATCAAGGCTAGAGATAAAAGCACAGAAATAGCAGCAAAGTCAACGGAACGAACGCGAAAGTAAATAAATAAAAACGAAACTTGAACGAACGGACGTCCGTTGCGTTTGGCGTCCGCGGTCGAAGTGCCGCTCGGGTAGAAAATAATGCTGTACTCGATACGCCAATAAACCATTTGTATAGTATGCAGCAGCGTGGATATATCGCTAAGTAATTTTCACTTCCATAAAAACTTGGAAAGTTGTCTTGTAGACTGTTAACATAGATAACTATCAGTGATATCGATACTGCAATCAGAACTCTATTAGATCTTATTTTGCCAGATTATAAGGTACGCTGCATCAGCATATCGAATGCATAATGTGCTGCTATCTGATGTTGCTCGTTTATTTCTGGTACAGTTTACATATTCATCGCTGGAATGAGTATGAAAGTCAAAACAGGGTTGCATATGTGGATATATATTTTTTTTGGGTGTGAAGTTAATAAATAATTCCCCTCGGTCTTGGTAGAGCGAAGAGAATGTCAGACTTTTACTGATTAAATGGAACCTGAGTTTCTTTGCGTTCCTGGATCGCAGTAAATCTTTTGAACCATCCCGCAGCACTGACAGCCATCGGTCCTAGCGAACCCCCTCACTCATGCTGAAGTGCTCAGACGGCCGATGCGGTAAAACATGAACGCTCAAGGAACTTTACCAAAACATTCACAACTCCTAACCAGTGCAGTGCAATTCATTTTAATTTCTTCGTAGAGTCCATGGTGAGGAGAGCAGTGGTGGCCGAGTGGTAACGGATTGTAGGTTGCGGGTTTAAACCCAGCCGGACGCATTATTATTATTTGTATAATTTATTTCTTCACCACTGCTCTCTAAACGGTGAAGGAAAACATCGTGAGGAAACCAGTATATCCCAGAAACAAAATTCGCAGACATGTGACATCCACCAGCCCGCACTGGGCCCGCGTGGTGGATTACGGCCCATTTCCTCTCCTAGAGATAAGGCCTGAGTCCCAGCAATGGGAACATTATACAGCTGATGCTATGCTATGCTAGAGGAATCCATGTAAAATTGAAATTAATTGAGACGAAGAACACTCACTACAACAAAATGTACGACATTATAAACTGCACATCCTTACTAAAAACTAATGAGAACAAAGTTATAATTAACTATGTTAACGTAACTAATTGATGAGTAATTAATATTCATCTATCAGATTTGACACGTTGTTTAGTAGTTCACTATTGTTTTATTAAAAGAAACATTATGCAACATGTTTTGATATGATATTTATAATTTGGAGTAAAAACACTACAACATAGTAATTACACTACAATCGCTATAGGATAGTGCGGGTAACAGCTAGTCGGGTTCATACAATGTAGCTACTTATCCCTCTCATCTTAAAGATGCATATTTTCGTCCTGCTGTCATCCTACTCAAGGTATGTAATAAAGACCTTAGATATAGCGTGACTTCCCTTCGTGGAGTCACGCTATATCTAAGGTCTTTTTACATACCTTACCATACCTAAAAAAGACCTTAGATATAGCGTGACGGTGACAAGACAGAATTAAAGAAAAAAACGTGCTGCGCCGTTCCCAAATAAAACGGGACAAGGATAGGTACATTACAACAAAAAAATCACATAGTAATACAGTATAGTGTGGAGTGCCTCTCAGATAAATGGCACGAAGACTTTAAAAGATTGCCTAGGGTTTAACAGGCAAGATTATCCAGTCAGTATGCAAAAGGCGAAAAAACGGATGCAGTCGTTAATTTGAGGGATGCCTTTTTCCAGGTTTTGCTAGCTATTGCTGCTATGTCTATTCAAATTCGACTTACGAAGCAACTGTTTTATCCAATCCAATCAAATCCAATCCTTCTAGTGTAACATAGGTAGTAACCAAATGCAACTGAGTCCCTGTATTTTAAATGGAGCGACTTCCCATCTGACCTTCATAGCCCAGTAATTGGTCAACATGATAGCCTTGGCAAGGCTGATCAAATTTTCTGTTCTAGCTTCTGACTGTACTGTTAAAGATCTGAAATGGCACCCGGGATCAACGGCTTCGTGCCTTGCCCGATGATGACCAATCTAGTCTCGGCTAATACGATTGCCTATTTTTAGAATCGGGTTCGATATGATAAATGAGGATTAATGATATGGCTAGAAAAGGGTGATGCCTGAGTAATACATGAAAGATAAAGCAATGTTTGGACGAAATCCATCATACTGTCTCGACTGTTAATAAATCGTGACATAGGGGTAATCGATAAAACTAAACTGGCGAAACAATAGTCGATGTGCATCACGGAAAGCGAGTATCGAGTATCCCAATTACAGTTTATAGGTACTTCATGATGAACTTATTCGAAATAATCGAACTCGCGCGTACTCGAATTCATTCGTTTAAACTTGACCGCAATATTCAAAGCCATACGCATCCGAATGCAGGTGAACGACCATACGTAATTGCCCCATTACATCACTTGACATAAAAAATTCAAGATCACATCTATGGTATCACTTCAAATGATCTAATAATGATAGTTTTTAGATTTTTTACAGATATAATAACAGTAATTTTAAATATTATTGTGTATTTTAGAAACAAAATGTTAGTTGCTACGATTCCGTGAGTCATAGCATGATGTTACGGAGATACACCACTATTTTTTTAATTAGTGCAAATACTTAAAGGGCTTATTAGAAAAGGTCTTATTATTATTTAAGTAAAGTCTCAATAATATTCATAAACAGCAAAGTTATGAGCGTTTGTTTATATCCCAAAATCTCACTAAATTTATGGAAACATTGTACAGGTTATTGTTTATGAATGAAAGAATGTCAATAAAAATGGAAAAACACTGCGCTTAGTATTTTCTAGTAGTAGTTGTTATGAATGATTGATTTAATTATGAATTTACCAAATGAGAAATTTTCGTGGACAATTTTGGGATTTCGTTTTTTTTACTTTTGACTACACAAATATGATCAATAACGGGTCCTGACTGAGCCCCATTTTTTTTGCACTAATTAAAAAATAGGGGTGTATAGCCTATACTATTCGTCATAAACCTGATTGTCCCTAAAATCTTTCCAGTCCGACTGGTACCTACTACTACTAGTTCCAGAGATTAGTGCGCTTAAACAAACAAACAAAAAAACTGCCTCTTTATTATACTATATAAATAGTATACTAACTTTTGCTCGCGGCTTCACCCGCGTGCATAAAATAATGTCTATATCACTCAGGAATTTTTTTCGCGATTTCAGGTTTGATTCCATAGTAAAAGTTGTTTGTTATCATGACTACAATCACGTGTTTAAGTATCGTTCATTAATTACCAGTCACCTTATATGTATGTGTATGTTTGGTAGTCCTTCATGTTGAAACAGCTGAATGCATGTGTAATTTTGATAAACAAGCAGACCGTGGCCTGGAATAGCACATAGATATTTTTCAAGACTATATTCCCTTGGGATAATTTTATATTTCCACGCAGGCGTAGCCACTGACAGATGCTACGCCTGCGTGGAAATATCGTGCCTCGTTCCTAGTCCAACTAGTCCGGTACGCAATTGCATGACAGTGATTAAGTAGTTCCGCTATGAAATAAGTCTAGGCACAGTTTTGTATGTTGAACTTCCTGCTCTCAATTTCATTTGGCTAAAGGAATTAAGGTTATGCTTTAACACGCTAGTCGCTATGTCGGACAATGGTGACCGACACGACATACCACAATCTGTTCAAAAGGGCGGAACATCAAAAACACGAATGTGTACAACTGAGTGACCCGCGCTGTCACACAATTCCATCTCAAACTAAGCAGAGCTAGTGATATGACTATTATACAACTGATAACATACTTATCCATTTTTTAATATTATATTTTAGATCAACTACACCCAGACACAGAACAAATGATCGTGTTCATCACACAAATTTTTGTCCTGGGTAGGAATCGAACCCACGACCTCCGTTATAGCAGTCAGGGCCACTGACCACTAGACCAACAGACCTATCATAAAAATCGTTAGTAATAACTTATACAACATTATTTTTAGTTTATGCAAAACCTGAATATAGTTTGTTCAGTTTGTTTGTTGTGAATCGATTCCAATGATGTTTACACCATGTTAAATTTGTTCCCAAAACTATTTAAAAAAGGTCACAAGTTGGACCAAAAAAAAAAGAAAAATACAGGTCACGGCAGGTCATAACGGACATGAGGGCTCAGGTTACAGCTGGTTGCTGGAGAAAAACAACCCCTCAATCGCCCAGATGGCCTAATGATGACAAGCTTTATAACTTTGTGATTTTTCATGATACAGTTATGAAATTTTGTACATAGATTCTTTGCATAAAAATACTAGATCCATATTTCGGATTTCGCATATAGGTACTAAAAATAAGGTTGTATACAAGTTGAAACATAAACTCCGTACAGAAGACGATTGCTTACTTTTTGCAATAGAAATAGAAGTGATGTAGATTTTTTAACATTTCCTATTGGCAACTAACGTGTAAACTATTTTAATATTCATAAATCCTGAGTAAAACAAGGATAAACTAGAGTGTGTAAATAAAATATAATATATTCAAGACCATATTTATTGATAAATAAATATTATTATAAATAAAATAACATGGAATTAATAATAAAATAACAAAGCAAGACACTGAAATTCTTATAACCACATAAACACTGAGCTACAATCACCATGCAAAATTTATTGTTTACTTTTCAAATGTATATTATAAATCCATACAAATACGAATATTAAAAAAAATACTTCCAACAAACATGAAACTATACCTAAAATCTCTAAAATTTTATGTACAAACCTACATTTAGTCACGCGAATGCCGAGACGATTGACGTCACAGTGACCAATCATAGCCAAGAATATATTGTTTATACCCTGTATTGTTTATAACCGGATCGTGCAATACATAATATTAACAAACTAATACTAAACACTAGGAAAACATCGCGAGGAAACTGGCATGTCCGAGAACCAAAAGATTCGAAAACATGTGACATCCACCAATCCGCACTAGGGCCGCGTGGTGATTACGGCCCATTCCCTCTCCTAGAGAGGAGGCCTGAGTCCCAGCAGTGGGAACATTAAAAGGCTGATGATGATGACTAAACACTACTGCCGTCATTTTAATAAGATCTAATTTAGTAAAAATATGTACCGTCATAGTGGGATGAAATCATGAAACACAAAACATTGTTTTCGAACTTAGATTTTGATATATTATAAACAGTTGATATTATAGACGATGACGTAAATTGTCAGGCATTTTTTTTTTTTGGTGGGGATAATCAGCCAGTTTCATCTCCCGCCCTTGGTCGGAGCGAGAGTGTCAGACTTTTACTAAGTAAAACCCACCCCGTTCCTTCGTTGCCTTTCATAACAGAGCCGAGCGCCGTTGCCTAACGCGTGAGGCCTCCTCCTTTGCTAGCATTACTGCTCGGTATTTTCAGCCACTCCTCTAAGAAGGGACTTACCGCTTTTTTTTGAACACATGTTAAAAAAAAGAAGTAAATACGAATTCAAGTTTAAAAAAGAACATTCGCAGATGAGTTGAGAACGGCTGTCAAGGCGATACAATGCGAGTAATCTTATATAATTATGCAGAATGGGAATAAATATAAAAAATTATAAATAAAAAAAAATATATATATATATACTATAATTTATCGCAAGACATCTTGAGGTGGCAGACTAGACTTAAAAAACTATCTATCTTATGCAGAGACATGAACAGTCAAAATCAGGTGATTTTAGGGTAATAATTTGACTAAGTTCAATAAAACGGAATGTCCGATACACTAAAAACAAATATTAACTATAAAAGTTAAGTACAGCGCCATCTAGTGATACCATTGCCATGCTCGGTTTCACTTTGACCTTAGGAAAGTTCATGGTTACGCATTTATAGACAGAACGATGACCGCAATAAATGTAAAACATAGTTATTACTTACCTACTTAGCTAGGATTATTCAGAAAACTATTTTTTTAAACTTTTTAACCACCTGTTTATTCCGCCAGGATCGCACATCCACGACTAAATATTCCATCTCATCAACTCTTCTGACACCTATGGGGATTGAAGAGCTAAACAAGATGGAGTACCAGGCGCAAACACACGACCCTGGCGAATAGGACACGAAAACACTCGTCGCACCAATCAATCCGGTGCTGGCAGTTAATAGGTTAAAAACTTTATTCACAAATATGAGAAAACAGATTAACCTAGTAATATGAGTAAAGATAAACAAAGAACGTTTTTTATTCTCACAATAAAAATTTAGGCAGGGCTCTAGGTATAGAATGTGAAATAGCATATTTTATAAGTGGTTTGGTTGTCTTTCAACCTATCTCCTCGTACTAGTGTAGAACTGTATTACGAGCGGATAGTCTTCCTCAACCTTCATGACAAGATTCATACAAGTTACAATTCACATACGAAAAAAAAAAAATTGCTTTATCCGTAAAGCTAAAATGTTTACCTATATTCATCGGAGTTGTAGTAGGTAAAAAAAACGTTATTTTCGAATACACTGGTTGCAGTATAATACTACCCGTTTTTTGATTTTAAATTTCGAATCGAAACTTATGCAATACTTATTCATTTCAAGGAAGAATAAGGCATAAGGTTTACGCATGCGTAGCTTCATAGACCCGTATTCGTCATTATACGCTTGGTGTACACCAACTCACAACTACTACAAAACTGTCCAACGAAAGCGGCAACAACACAACGGCACGACGTTGAAGCTATGTATGTAACTATGCATCCATGGACGGTAAATTAGCGCAAAAATTATTGAGAACTAACCTCATGATCTGGTCCCGGCTTCGATGCTAACCTGGCTTCAGTGAGCTGATTCTTCAAAGCCCTGTAGAACAAAAAGAAATTGTAAATCGTGTCGATCAAAATAATACGTACATAATATCGTTTAAGTGGTGCCACCTAGTAACAATCCCGTGCACTACTTTACATTGAAACTTATTTTTTTTTTTTTTGGAGAGATGAGACAGCTTATAACCGATAGTACAAGTAAGCCCCGAAGAAAAATCGTCAAATGACAAATCCCGCCCTTGGGTGGGGCGGGAGATAGTATCAGACTCTTTCTGACTAAAAACCCTGCTCCTTTCATTGCCTTCGTCCCAGGGCCCCAGGTTTCATTTTCACATAACCTTTGGCCCCATTAGGCTTCGGCCCTGCTGGGCCCCTACAGTTTGCTGACAACGTTTCGGTTTTCAAAGGATCATTTCGGCTCTAGAAAAAGTGATATTCTATCAGTGATTGGGGGAGTACATTGTGAGAAACCATAGCGATAAAACGGTTGGGATGGGAATGGTTGGGAAGAAATTTCATTAGAAATAAGCAGTACCTTTGTACTCTTCTGTCTATATTTGTTTTTTTCTTTTTTAAGTATTTGTGTGTACATAAATAAATTATAATATAAGTACATTATTATTTGTCTCTCTGTATATCTCAGAACCCTGATGTACTGAACCTTTGGAAAGCGTACGAGGAGCCAAAACCAACTCGCAGAGGCCCTTTAGATACTTTTAATGAAACGTGATGCCAACCGACGATTATCCTTGTACGCGCAATGCTAGTGCATCCAAGGACAACGCCCGGTTGGTGAAAAGTATTGTGACATATGGAAAACAAAGACAATAGGGCTATGGTTTTTGGAGTGTTAAGTGGACTGGTTACTAGGAACTATGTTAAAACTATGTTAAATATAGGTGCATTATATTATTATATTATCTCTTCGTAGGAACCTGAAGAATAATAGTGATTTTTTTTTTATTATAAAATGTAAATGATCACGACAGTGATCATTTATTGGCATCAATAAATTAAGGACCGCATTATGTCTTTATTTCCGTTTCTAACCGACTTCAAAGAAGGAAGAGGTTCTCAATTCGGTTCTATTATTTTTTTAATGAAGTCTGTCAATAAATGTAGGTGGTTCAATAACCGCTATTGCAAATGAATCTAGCACGTACTATATTGCGTATTGTAGATGGCCTATGGAGTAGCGGCCTTGTTTTTTAATAGTTAATATAACTCACATATACAGCTCCTCGGCCTTGCTGGCTTGTTTCTCGCGGCGCCGCAACAGTTCGGCGCAGTGTTGCAGGGTGGCGATAGTGGCGCCACATGTCGCTCGGAAGGATGCACTTGTCGCCCGGACTTCGCCCACGTGCAAGCTCAGGTCGTTTCCTGGTAGATAACATAATATTATAGAAGCGAAAGTTTGTATCTGTGTGTTTGTCACTTCTTCACGCTTGGACAGCTGAACGAATTAGAATGTAAGTTTGAACACGGGTACACCATGTCGTGAAATAACACGAAAGATAATAAATACTTTTTAACTGGAGACTTAGAGAGCATGTTCTCTTGTAACAATTGTCTACTTTCAAGCGGGCGAAGCCAGTGGCAGCTGCTGTAAAGGTTTAATTAGACCAATGAATTCCGCAGAGAACAAAGGAGTTTTCTACACATCTTTCTGTATAAAATTCTTCTGTACTTGTCACCCAACTCCTCCTAAACGACTTAACCTAGTTAAATGAAATTTTGTGTGTACATTTAAGTAGATCCTTGGATAGCTTGAAAATACAATTGGACATGGTAGGTGGCGCTGCAGCTTTTTGGCAGGACAACGTCTGTCGGAACCGCTAGTTAATATATAATAGTTTTCGGTATTATATTTAAATTTATATCCTATTAAAAGCCGTTGTTTCTCACTCCGAAGCAATGTTATATTTTTCCTGAATACTATCAAACCACAATATAGTCACAGTTTTGTTGGCGGAATACCGGTATAATCTATCGGAACAGGGATTAACCGAGATATCAGCGGCTCGGGTATTTCCCCAATACTCACACATAGTGCAAAATGGGGTCAATATGTCTATGACTTGGCCGGACAAACTGATTTGTTATAAAACCATGAGCCCTCATTATTGCTTTATTGTATTTAAATGAGAAGGTCCTCAAGGTACAAATACGAAGGATCAAAATGGGGTCAATATGTCTATGACTTGGCCGGACAAACTGATTTGTTATAAAACCATGAGCCCTCATTATTGCTTTATTGTATTTAAATGAGAAGGTCCTCAAGGTACAAATACGAAGGATCATATTCTACAAGGCAGTATATGGGCAGGCACATTAATGATACATTTCTGGTCTAGGATCACGAATTTGGTAACAAAAAAATCTTTCACTGTCTGCCATCTACTTCACCTGCGTCCAAGTTAAATATATACCTATGTTACCCGGCGATAAAGTTGATTACTACGAGTCTTTAAAATCAGCCTCCTCTAAAGGAATTAACTGCCCATCCAGGAGGAAAATAATACGTACGGGTAGCCTAAGTCATTCCTTATAACATTAGCTGTCTAACAGTGAAAATCAGTTCAACCTTTTCGAGAATTCGCCGAAACAGACAGACCGAAAAACATAAATTTTAAAAATGCCGTTTTGTTATAGGTATCGAATACACTTTCATATTGATTTAGTAATAAGACGTTATTTTGATATAGCAAACAAAAACTTCATTCAACTTAAAGAATATAGATTAGGCTTCAAGTCCACTGAAGCGAAGCGTAAACGCAAAAAATTGCATTGTTCAAACGATTTCTGAGCTGTAAACTTCTCGCTTCAATGAACAGACAGATTTAGACACAATCAACCTAGTGTCTTTTGCCCTGACAACCAATTAACCAACAGACATCACAATCTAATTTGAAAGCAATTCATTCAATCACAAAAATTAACATTCTTATACTCAGCAATTGTGTATGATGTCATACAATAGTTTCAAGTTCATTAATTTGACGAACTGAAATTATGTGTTAGGTGATAACAATACACGGGCAGGAAATAATATAAATTTTATAGTTTCTATATAGGTAAACTGTACATTAGTTGTTGCAATGATTAAGGAAATATAAATTTTGTAATTTACGATGATTATAAACGCTGTAATAATTACACTCCGGATATTGGCTTTAGTGTAAAAAAACAGGTATAGCACCTCGAATTATTGGCTTCAGAGTGCCTAGTGCAAGTTTATTTTCCGTTAACGCGATCAACACGTTTATGACGTTCGACGCCCCGATTGGCCCACTCCCAGATCGTAATCAAAGTACTCGATAAAAGTTAAAAACGCGTAAACGTAAAAACTACATGTTCTCAGCACACAGAGTGCCATTAATTTTTTTTAATACCAAAAGCCTTGTAGCGTATGACAAGCATGTGGGATTGTGCATTAAGGATTTTCAACAGCCAAACCAATCATATTTATGCAGCCATGCATTTTACTAGTAATTGAAAGAATTTGGTCAACTATTACACTGAGTAAGAGAACACAATTATTTTGGCGTTTGCTTTACTACGCCAAGAATGTTTTTTAAGTAAAATATCTTGGTTATTTAACAACATCATCACCTTCACCTATACTAACATTATAATAATACAAACGGTCCTGACAGACGTTGTCCTGTCTGAAAGCTGGCTTTTCGTTAGGAAAAAAAAATGAAAACCCGATTGCGGCGCCGCCTACCGGGTCCAATTTTATTTTCAAACCATCCAGGTATCAACATGTCACACAATTTCATCTAGATCGGAGGGAGTTAGCCTTGGAACTACTAGTTCCAATTGAAAAATTATTTCATTGTTGGATAGCCCATTTATCGAAGAAGGCTGTGGGCTATACATATAACATACTACGACCAATAGAAGCGGAGGAGGAACCAAAGACGTGGGTGAAACCGCAAGGGACTACTATGTATACACCGTTAAATTTTGGTCGTTTTAATCCCGCGGAGGGTCGATTCGGTACATAAAATACTACCGATTTGTAAAGAGAAAATTAAAAAATAAAGTACTTTTTTCTAAAACTCAAGTTAATATACGGATGTACGAAATTAATTTCTTTAATTAAACGAGTCAATGACCTTGTAGGTTCAATAGCATATCATATCATATCATATCAATAGCCTCGCTCAGCTGATGTTTACTAAAAAAAATTAATTTCGTACATGCGTAAATTAATACGAGTTTAAAAAAAAGTACTTTATTTTTAAATTTTCTACCAAATCGACCCTTCACGGGATTAAAACGATCAAAATTTAGCGGTGTATGAAAATAAAATTAAAAATAATCCAAAGACAGACAGTCTAATTAATTATACCCTATATAAGTTTTTGAAAATAACTAAAACCCAACAAACCATCAGCAAGTTTAACAGCGTCAATAGCTTCGGAGGCATCATCATTGATCTGAGGGTAAGCGGCGATGCACTTGTCGAAGTACTGCTGCAGCTGCACCGCTTGCTTCGACAGCAACTCATTGTACGTGTCCAGCTCCGCGATCTTCTCGGCCAGGCGACGGGCAGTGCGCCCTGCGAACAAAAGACAGGATTATACATGTAATATATATGGCCTCAAATAAGAACTAAGCTAAAATCCTGCATCGTAGAGTCTGTCTAGGAAGACAAACGACTTGAGTAATTATATAATTAGAGTACAATGAAATATGATGTAGTCAACACTGGTTGAATGATCAAGGTTGATTAAAAGGTCTTGATCATTGTTTACTGACAGAACCTTAAAAACGTATCGTGTATAAGCTTTTTTTATTACTGATTTAGTATTATTAGGGTACTTTTTAACAATAAAAAAAATGCAAAAGATTTTCATTTAGAATATTTCGGTCCATTTAATGATGTTCTTTATTACAAAAGTAGGATAAATAATTTAAAAGCATCATAGCCATTTGAGTGACAACTAAAATTCGTGTTGCCAACAACAGATTTAAAATTTCGTTCAAAAATTCCCAGACAAACTCTACAATAACCTTACTCCGCTCGATTTGAACTTAAACAACAAGACGAAATCATCTTTCGGGCAGTTGCTCAGATCAGACAGAACATCTCTCATATCAATCGGAGAATCCTCCCTTTTCAATGGAGGTTTGCGGGACTTTAGACTCTGTTCCTCATAGATATAAAATACACTCCTCTTTAACACAACGTCCGGGTCTATAGTTACGGTATTCAAAGAAATGTCATCAAAACTGAAGGGCCCTAGTATGGTCTATGCCTGGTAGGTTTGTGGGAACATTTAAAAGAGTGATCAGGGTCCTAGAACACAAAGGGCAACTGAAAGACACAGGAGGGTTTTAGTCAGTAAAACTCTAACACGCCCTCTCGCTCCACTCTAGAGCGTGAGAAGTAATTGATAGTTTCTCACCACAAAAACAAAAATAGGTACGGTATTACTTACACAATTAAGATAGAACTACATTTCGCACAAGTGGGCCATGTATTCCGATCTGGGCGCGTCGGTCTCCATACATTTTATATAGAAACTAGACTTGTAGAGCTACATTAGATCTACGCCACGCAACGTCGTTCTGCGTACAAATCAGGCATGGTCCACGTGTGTGTCTAATGTAGTTCTAGCTTTAATATTAGTCACAGCGGGTGACCCCCGTAGA
Organism: Leucania comma; assembly: GCA_958295575.1. Classification (NCBI taxonomy): domain Eukaryota; kingdom Metazoa; phylum Arthropoda; class Insecta; order Lepidoptera; family Noctuidae; genus Leucania; species Leucania comma. The sequence goes on along the minus strand of OY282480.1, from coordinate 8,182,770 downwards.
TGTTAACGCCCTAATTGTAAGTGCTCAGGTCGAGAAAGGTACGTATGGGTTCATTGGACCCGCCATTAAATATGTAGGCTATTTGAATAGTACACTTCTTAGACTTACTAAGGGACTAGAAGGTCAAAATTTCTGATTGACGGCTTCTTTTATATTTTTTTACGTTTTACTTGCCCTATAACTGACGACATTTATTGAAAAGTTTCACGGTTCATCTGCGGAATTCTTCTGACCTCTTTCATCTTCACCAAATTTAAATGGGACCACTGACGGCTTTCTTCCAAATAAATAAATAATCATCAAATTCAGTTAACATTTGGTGAAGATATTGCTGAACAAGATGCAAAACAAAGAAACATTCAATCGACATGAAAACGTCCACCTTTTTGGAAATATTTTTTAACTAACCAGTGTATCAAAAAATATGCAAAAATACAAACGTAATTGTGAAAAAAATATTAAAATTGGTAGGAAAGCAAACGAGATCTAACCATTATAGACAAATATATCTGTTTCTCTCACCAAACAGCCGTTTTCTATGGAGGCCGTACGGCTGTCATGGCCTTTGACGTCAAAGACCATGTCGGAATTCTCTTTCATAATTGCATCTTTGAAGCTTTGTAACTTCGTTTTTGATGAGTTTTTTTTATACTTGTTTAAAAGAGGTTTTTTATGTCTCATAACTATGTTATTGAAAAAAAAATTGCATGCATATTCTCTATTGGGTACGCAATTCATAAAACTTCCTTTTTTGCAGCAGTCGGAAATATGGAGTTCCATTAGGCAGTCGCAATCGAGACAAATTAACCTAAATTTTCAATGAGGAAGGAAGAATAATAGTTGATTAATGCTAACAACTTTTCACAAACAGGTTAACACCGAGCTGAACCGATACTTTCTACGTAGGTACGACTAGCACAATTCGGCAGCTGCTGTTTTGGTGAAAAGTAAATCAGGGTTCCCAGTATGAATTATTCTTGCGTTAACGCGATTTGAAACGCGTTTACCGGGGTTGGCTTTCTGATTGGCTAAGAGATTGGAACGGGCCAATCGGAGCACAAAACGTCATAAACGTGTCGATCGCGGTAACGTAAAACAAATTCGCACTAGGCACAGTCTTCAAATAACTGTAGGAAACTGTATATACACCTTATTTCAGCTTCAATGCTCGAAATACATCACACTAATATTATCAAGGCGAAACTTTGAATGCACTGTTTGTCATTCCTTCACACTCAACTAAACCGCCTGGGATAAAAATTGTTAAGCATGTCTAAGAATAGAATAATGGATATTTTTATCCCAAAAGTACGGTCCCTTAGGATATTCTTTTACTTTCACACTGGCAGAAGCTAGTACTACCTACATAAACTGATGCCTGTTACAATAAGCAGTATACACCGTTAAATTTTGGTCGTTTTAATCCCGCGGAGGGTCGATTCGGTACGTGAAACACTATCGATTTATAAAGATAAAATTAAAAATTAATTTCGTACATGCGTATATTAATCCGAGTTTTAGAAAAAAAGTACTTTATTTTTCATTTTTATCTTTACAAAATTATAGGGTTTCATGTACCGAATCGACCCTCCGCGGGACTAAAACGACCAAAATTTAACGGTGTATACAAGTTGAAACTCCGTACATAAGGCGATTACTTACTTTTGTCCATCTCTACGTTAAAATTAAACGGTGTATAATTTGAACCAAAATGGCAATTGACCTTCAATGCGCAGTAACAGATTTTCGGGTCTCAATCGAAGTGCGGAACAGCGGGGACTGCGCGTAACCATAACAACGACAGACATTTTAGTTTAACTTATTTGCCGCGTACTTTACGATTAGGGGCAGGCTGAAGCTACAAAACACAAACCAATATAATCTCTACCTACTAGTTTTTATGTTTTTTTTTTTTTTTTTTTTTAGTGGTATGTAAAAATCATCCAATGACGAATCCCGCCCTTGGGTGGGGCGGGAAACAGTGTCAGACTTTTACTGACTAAAAAACCTACCTTTCCATTCCTTGCCTTTATCCTGGGGCCTTTGGTGACAGTCTCACATAACCTTTGGCCCCAGTAGGCTTCGGCCCTGCTGGACCCCTACAGTATGCTGACAACTCCTTGAGGCGCGCGGGAACGGTGCGCGCCGTAGACGACCTGAGCTCGGACCGGTCTGTTACCGGACGGACGGACAGCGAGCTACCCATTGCCCACCGTCCGCGAGCCCGCGCCTACGGTGGCCGGAAATTGGGATCGGAAACCCGGCGGCGGCGGCGGCGTGTCCGCCTTTGCCTAAGGCGGTCGGCCTCCTCCTTTACTAGCATTACTGCTTCGCAGAAGGAGGCGACCGCCTGCCATTCCTCCTCGCTCCGGAGCATGGCTTGAACCAAGCCCCGGCGCGAGAGATCGCCGCCGATCGCCCCCACGAGGACACGGCGCTGCTCTTCCCAAGCGGGGCACACCTCGACTGTGTGCTCCACCGTGTCCACCGGGCGGTCCGCACAGTGGCGACACCCGGGCGTCGTCTCCGCACGAATCTTGTACAGGTACGGACCGAACTTGCCGTGTTCGGTCAGCACCTGCGCCAAACGGAAGGTGACGACGCCGTGGGGCCTTTCCAGCCACGCCTCAAAGAGGGGCCTTACCGCCTCGATCGTGGCGTGCCCAGCACGAGGTTGCGACAATCGCTCTCGCCATTTCACCATGAGATCCCGCCGGAGCTCTGTCCGCCATGCCGCGACTTGTCGCGGCAGCGGAGTTTCGCCCCGACGTTGCATCTCCACGCGTAAGTCGTGCATGTGTGCAAGGACTGTTGCCTCCAAATCCCACGGTGGTAGGCCAGCAAGGAGGCTCGCCGCTTCGCAGGACACCGTACGGTATCCGCGGATCATCCGGATGGCCATGACCCTCTGGCAGGCGGTTAGCCGGGCCGCCACTCGCTTCCGTAGCGATGGCGCCCACACCGGCGCACCGTAAAGGGCCATGGACCGAACGATGCCTGCGTAGAGCCTCCGGCAGGAGGCGTCTGGACCCCCTAGGTTCGGCAGGAGCCGCTTGAGCGCAGCCCCAGTCGCATTCAACCTGGGAGCCAGACGTCGGAAGTGCTCCTTGAAGTTCCACCGGCTGTCGAGGACGAGTCCCAGGTACTTCATCGTCGACCCGACGCCGATGTGAACTCCTCCTACCGTTAATTGGGAGCCCGGAGGTGGCGCGCTCCGAGGGCCGTGAAAACACATGGCCTCGGACTTGTGCAATGCCACCTCGAGTCCCAACTGCTGTATCCTCTCCACGACTGTCGCAACCCCGCGCGTCGCTAGTTCGACCGCCGCCTGGTACGACCGTCCCCGCGCCAGGACCAGCGTGTCGTCTGCGTAACAGACCACGCTGACCCCGTCGGGGAGGTCGGCGCGCAGCACGTAGTCGTACCCGATGTTCCACAAGGGCGGCCCTAGTACCGATCCCTGCGGAACACCGCACGACATTTCTCGCCGTTTCAGCTCCCCCTGATGACCGGGGTAGATGATGAACCTGTCCGACAGGTAGGCCTCGATCACCCGACAGAGGTAGTCGGGCACCCGGTGGTACCGGAGTGCCCTACCAATGCAACTCCAGGGCAGGGAGTTGAAGGCGTTGGCGATGTCCAGAGACACCGCCAAGACACACCTGCCCCGGGACACCGCATCCCCCGTCGTGAGGGCTCGCACGCGCATGATGGCGTCCACAGTGGAGCGCCTCCTGCGAAATCCGAACTGGCCGTCCGCAAGATCCGGCCCCTTCCGTGCCAGATGCACGACGAGGCGGTCTGCAATTACTCTTTCAAAGAGCTTGCCCACCTCGTCGAGCAGCACAATGGGCCGATACGCAGACGGAGAGTCCGCGGGGCGCCCCGGCTTCGCGATAAGGACCAGTTTCCCCGTCTTCCAGCGAAGCGGGAACTGGCCCCTCTCCATGCATGCGCTGAAGAGCCCTCTCAGTCGAGACCCGAGTTCCTCCATGGCCAGGACCCAGGCTTTTCCAGGCAAGCCATCGGGTCCTGGGGCGGTGTTCTTGGCACTCAGCCTTCGCACCGCCACTCTCATCTCCACCTCGGTCACCTCTGGAGCATTGTTGCCGTCGTTGCCGTCGTGGTCCGCATCGGACACCGCTGCTGGTGGCGGAGCCATAGGCGGGGGAGTATGCTCCCCTCGCGTAGGGAACAGAGCGCTCACCACACCCTCCACGAGCTGGGGCCGGAGACTCTGAGTCAGCGGGGGAGCCCATGGGCGGAGTTTCTCCATCACCATTTTGTATGGGCGTCCCCACGGATCGACGTTCAGAGACTCCAGCCACACGTTGCGGGCCTCGAGTTTGGCCCGCTTTATCTCCGCTCGGAGGGTGCGTTTTGCCGCCCTGTATCCCTCATACAGCTCCGCCTCCATGGCCTCCGCACCCGGTGGACGGGTGCGGCGCCTGCGGTGTCTAGTATACCGGCGTCGCGCAGCATTGCACGCATCGCGCAGTGCCGCAATCTCTGGCGACCACCAGTGTACTTGGCGCCGGGCACGTCCTGGCCGGACTCGGGGCATGGCCGCGTCGCAGATTTGCGACATAGCCGCCTGGAACCAGTCCGCCTCGACGTCGATGTCGACAGGCCTGTCCGGTGCTTGCACCCAGGCCTGTACTATCGCGGCTTCCTGGAGCAGGTCCCTGTCCAGCTGCCTCAGCGCCCAACGCGGACCACACGGGGTCTGTCGGACCGGCGCGGTCGAGGTCTGGGCGGAGACGTCAAACCGGATGTACCGGTGGTCGGAGAACGTCTCCACCTCCTCTATAACGCGCCAGTCGACGACGCGCGGTGCCAGTGCAGGGCTGGCGAACGTAATGTCCACCACCGACTCGCCCTGCATCCGCACACACGTGGGGACAGAACCCCGGTTTTGAACGACTAGGCCCTGTCCTAGGGCCCATTCCTCCACCCTTCGACCTCGCTGGTTCGTGAACCGGGAACCCCAAGCCTCGTTCCAGGCGTTGAAGTCCCCGCAAACGACCACGGGGAGGCTGGAGTCAAACCCAGCAACGACGGCATCCAGCTCCAAAAGGGAGCTATCCAATTCGGCGAGAGATCTGTTCGGGGACAGGTAGACGCCTACCACCACTATGTCCCCGAACCGTGCTGCCACGCAACCCCGGCCTTTCTTGACGGCCTCGAGTGCCGGGGTACCGGCGGCGGCCGACGAAATGAGTGTCACCGAGCCGCTCAGGTCCTGAACCCAGTCGGCTCTGGGCAGGACAAAGTGCGGCTCGGAGACAACGGCGATGTTGATCGACCACTGCGCCATGCTCTGGAGCAACAGATCCTGAGCGGGGGCGCAGTGGTTGATATTCGCCTGGAGGAGACGTAATGGAGCCGTTATTGGCAGTCCATTACGGTCTCCTCCCGGGCCCTCCGTGAGGGTCCTGCCGCGGTGGTAGCGGCGGCGGCGTCTGCGGAGGCGATGGCGGCGGCAGCCAACGGGGCAGCCGCGGCGGTGAGCACCTTCGCGGGGATGGGCCTTGGGACCTTGCCCTTGGCCTTGGCGGGGGGATCGCAGGTCCTGCTCCCAGCCCGGTGGTCGGCCGACTTGCCTGCCGCCGCACATGCGTAGCAGTGCGGCGCTGCACCGCAGGTATCGGCCTTGTGGCCGGGCTGACCGCACTGGAAGCAGCGGTCGCTGCGATCTTCCTCCGCTGCGCAACAGACCCCCACGTGGTGACCCACGTGGCAGCGATAGCAGCGCAGCGGTCTGGGCTCCAGCAGCTTGACTCGCGCGGAGACCCAGCCCACCAGGAGTCGCTTACCCTCCCCGGTGATGCTCCTGGCCGCTGACAGGGGGCAGTTCACTGTAACCGCCCCCATGCCAGTGCCGTCAACACGGATGGTGCCTGCCCGGACCTGATCGGCAGGGCACCCACCCGTCCTGGCGACAGCGGCCACGACCTCCTCGACCTCGACAGAATCGTCCAGGCCCATAATGCGCATGTCGACGCATCTTGTGGGCCTGGACACCCGGGCCTCCTCCGCGTCAAAGATCGCCCTGATCTTTTCAGCCAGGGCGTCTGCGGTGGGGCCGCTGTTGGCTCCGGGGACCTCCAACATCAGGGCACCAGTTGCGGTATGCCGCATCTGGACGCCCCCGGTGATCCCGAGGTCGGTGAGGTTCACCGCCTGCTTCGCCTTCCGGAGGACCTCGCCATAGGTCGCACCCTTTTTCGCCGCTTCCGGCTGCAGCGTAATTACTACAGCCGTAGAGCGCGGGGTGCGAATCCTGGCCGCGAGGGCCGTCCGCTTCCGCAGCTTTTGCCGCTCACGCCTCCTGGCAGCCCGAGCCGCCTTGCCAGCCTGTTTTTTGGCTCCGGCCACTTGCCATCCGGCTTCGGCCGGAGGATCTGCAGGTTGGGGAGGCGGCCTCGGCCGCCTGCTTGCCGCCACAGCAGGGGCTCCCGCCGCCTTAGGGGCCGGTGCCGCCTTGCCCTTCTTGGGGGGAGCCGCAGGGGTTGGTTTCCCCTGCTGCTGTTTCCTGCCCTGCGGGGCCGCTCCGGCAGGGTTCGCAGCCGTGGCCACGCGCCTGGTCTGCCCTGACGGGCCCGCCATGGGCGCAGCCGCCGAGGCCGCGGCGGCAGCGTAGGACGCCACCCTTCGCTGGCCGGAGGCCGCTAGTGGGGGGCGCAATACTATGCCCTCCAGCAGGGACAGCTGCTGCTGGATCCGCAGCTGGAACTGCTGCTGCTGTTCCTGCAGCTGCTTCTGCAGCTGCTGCTGGAAAGCAGCCAGCTCCCGCTGCACCAGTGTCAGCAGCTGGCTTCCTGACTCGGCCTGGTTATGTATGTTTACGTTTATACATACTTCTAAGCTAGCAATCATTTTAAACATTTATTATTATTACTTCGACATTGGTGTTTGACGTACAAGCCCACACGCATGGATTTAATTTCATCAATGGCCCACTCCTATAACTGAAATGGACGTAATTACTGATACATGTAGATAATTAAGTAGATAATCTTTTTTTTTTATTTGTCTTAAAAATAACTTTATCCAAAGTTGCAAATAGAAAGAATTTTTTGAATCCAAAAACTCAAATGTGTTCAAAATTAGATAAGTTTGAAATCTAGTGACAAGGCGAAACTGTCAAGTATTTGAAAGTAGCCTTAGGTTGTTGAAACCTCTACTGTCCGGACTAAGCGTTTCGCCTTGTTGTTTATACCGCGTACATCGAAGGACTGGAACAATTTGCCTGTTGCAGTCTTCCGATCCGATTGTAATTTAGGAGTCTACAAGGCTGGAGTGAATAGGCTCTTAATAAACTAGTGCGCCTCACCATCAACGATTGCATCACTGCTTACCATCAGGTGGGAAAACAGTCAAGCACTAGTTTATATCAAATAAAATAAAAAAGTAAAAATAAACCAGACGAGAAATGAAAATATTACTAAGGCCACAACGTGCAACATCTTCAACTCATAATAACTAGTACTCAATGCTAGAAAACTAATGAAATACAAGCACGCAACACGACACGGTACATTCATAATTATATGCAAACCGTGTCTTATCAAAGGATTATGAGAATAAAAATAAATGATCATCCATCCATAAAATACCGTACCTACTTAGACAAAATTATCTATTTTATATTCCACTGAATATAACAGTCAGAGCCAAAGAGGCGGCACGGTTAATGCGACTTCTAGGCCAGAATTCAAATTCCAAAAATTCAATAAAGAAAGAAAATAATAAGCGGAACAAACAGTAAAGTCCTACATACCTCCGTTGAAAAGGGAGGATCCTCCGACAGGACGAGTGTTATGTCTGGTGGGCAACTGGCCGATAGTTCCCGATTTCGGGCTGTATCGTATATATTCAAATCGCGTGGAGAACTTTGATTGCGCGATGCAGGATTTCATGTTACTTTCGTAGCTCTTTATGACGCCATAGATGTCGCTACAGATTCAAAGCATTTTATTTCAAACTAGCTTCTGCCAGCGGCTACACCCGCGTGAAAGTAGGTTTTTACCCGACTGTGCCGTCATCAAAGGAAACCTTGTGCAAAGTTTCACGTACCTAATCCCAGTAGTTTTGGTTGTGCGTTGATATGTCAGTCAGTTTCTCCTTTTATATAGGCTGACTGGCAATTAGTGAACGATACTTAAATACGTGATTGTAGTCATGATAATCAACAACTTTTAATAAGGGACCAAACCTGAAATCGCAAAAAAAAACAGCCAAGTTCAGTACATTTTGACCAGTTAGGCGTACATAAATGTACATAAATGTTCAGCACATTTATGTACATTTATGTTCGCCTAGTTCATTTTTTTTCGCGATTTCGGGTTTGGTCCCATAGTAAAAGTTTTTTATTATCATGACTACAATCATGTGTTTAAGTATCAGTGACTAATTACCAGTGGTTGCGCCAATTTGCTATGTTCCGCGATTTTGTTTTTTGTAATTTATTTTTTTGGCCTAGCAATCCTATCCCTTCCGTTTATTTCCCCGCACGACCTCAAGAAAGGATTTGACATTGACGTTTTGTGCATCGAGTGAATGTGACCGCACCGCTAACCGCGCCCGCTCGAAATTACAAGAAAACTGACTATTTTCGTGATCCAATCATTCAGAGACTCCACAATAGTGCTGTGTTAGTGCAATACAGGACCTGGCAGTGATTTAAATGTGCGAAGACGAGGATCGGCCGGTGCCACGTGCAATCTTCGAAGTGCCACGTGCAACCAACGAAGTCTAAAGGTCAGTGCTCCTTCCCAATACATTTATTCCATGCCAGGCGCAGTATCTGCATATTGTTAACAAACCTAAGATCGCTTTTCAAACCTACAGTCCATTAAAACATCAAGCAAATTCGCGCAACCATTATTTTTTGGTCCATACGAGCCGGATCGTGAATCATTTTCTTGTAATTTCGCAATATAGTATTTGTTCCATAGGGAATAAACGCAACGCGCCTGTTTACCTAGATATAATAGTAGAAAACCCGCATCTAGGCATTTAGGCAACTATACGTTATTTCGCTCGTATAGTTAAAGAGTCATTGATAATTACGGTACCTACGCCGTCAACCGCACCGCATAATTATAGTTAGCTACGTAAATATCAGCGTAGATATAAATCGATCGCATTCTTTTTCTTGACAAAATTCATTCGGAAGACCTACAAATTGCATGTAGGTAGACGCATTTCAAAAATACCCGTTCATTGTTGAGTGAATATTTGTAGGAAACGGATAAACCATAGATTATATAGACAGGTTATTCCGTTCGTTCGCCGTTCGCTTTGTTGTTTACAATATTACCATATTGTTATCTGATAATTATCGCTTACTTAATAATTCGTTAAGTGTTTGTTTGAGTGTAGTGTGAATATATCAAAACAAGATGTCTCTTAAGGGAACCAAGGTTAGTACTGATTTAAAGGTTCAGTTAAAGCTTTTATACGCCGAAAGGGACTCACAGTTTTCACGTGTTCAATCAATTTGTGATAAATCTTTGCAAATCTCGGATCTGATGATTAGAGATGCTTTCTTGTGTTCGTTGGAAACTTTAGATAGTTTGCGCGCGGATTTTAAATCTACAATTAAGGATATAAACATTTTAGAGTTGGAGTTAAATCCTGATTACTGTGTGAGTTATCAGGCATTGTCGTCCTTTGATGACTTGTATTGTCGTATCAAACGTATTGCTAGGAGTTTAGAGACTCCCCCCCCCGCGAGTGGTTTATCCAACCCTCCTCGCGAACGCCCACGATTGCCGCCAATTCAAATACCTGAATTTGATGGTGACATTCGAAATTGGAATTTATTTATAGATAGTTTCGAAAATATAATACATAGGAACACATCGCTGACAGATCACGAGAGATTGCATTATCTCGTAGAAAAATTGACCGGTAAGGCAAAGGCTGTCTGTGCTGGAATTACGTTTAGCGCTGAAAATTACAATTTAGTTTTGAACACTTTAAAAACAAAATACGAAGATAAGCGATTAGTAGCCACCGCATATTTAGATCAATTATTCGATTTGAAAAGTTTTTCCGTTTGTAACGATCATAATTTAGAGAAGTTTTTAAATATTTTCGCATCATCTGTTCGTGCAGTAAAGAACCTAAAGGTCAATGACCTCTGTGACTTTTTGTTTTTGTATATCGGTTTAAAGAAATTAGATCCTGAAACTGTTCGTCTGTTTGAAACGACTCAGCGCGGTAAAGAAATACCTAAGTTCGAAGATTTAGAATCTTTTATTCGCGACCATATTAAGGTGTTGCAGCGCACGTCGGCACGTCATGAAGCCACGAATAGGACAGGTTCCGATCGCCGTATAGACGCGTCATCGAAGTCAGTCAAGACTGCACATACGCTAGTTAATACCGCCTCAACACCTGACTGTTCTCTGTGTAAGGGTAGCCATACACAGCTGTACAAGTGTTCGGAATTTCAGAGATTATCGCCTAGTGATCGTTACAAGTTTGTCCGCACTAATAATTTGTGTTTTAATTGTCTAAGTGACAAACATCTGGTTACGTCATGTAACAGTGGTGGTAGCTGTCGTAAATGTCTAGCTAGACATCATACCTTCTTACATTTTGAGAGTAGTAAGCTGCCATCGCAGCAGCAGCCTGCGCAGACGCGCGACGCTTGTGACGCGCGGCCTGCTGCAAGTGCAAACGACGTAACATTGTGTTCGCTTTCCGCCGCTGGTACTCAAGTCACTACCGTTTTACTTGCGACCGCGCAAGTTGTCATTGTAGATGCCTTTGGCAAACCGCACACCGTTCGAGCGCTACTAGATGGCGCTTCCCAGAGTAATTTTATTACTCGGGATTGTTGTCAACGCCTTGGTTTTAGTTTTAATAATTGGTCATCCCGCTCAGAAGTGAAAGGTTTTGGAGGTTTAAAGGCAACCATTCACGGTTCCATTAAAATAATATTTAGTTCACGTTTTAATCGTAATATTTCGTTTGAAATGGATTCGCTAGTCGCAGATAAGATTACGGAACGGTTGCCCACGGTACCGGTTGACACGTCCATGCTGACGGAGTTTAAGAACTTGCAGTTAGCCGACGGAAATTACGCTTTCCCTGGAGATATCGATCTATTGATCGGTGCTTCGATTCTCCCGCATCTCCAGTTATCACGTAAAATTCAAGGTCTTCCGATGTACCCCGCTCCGCACGCACTGGAAACAGTTCTCGGGTTTGTTATAGTTGGCTCCGCACCCGCTTATTTAAATAGTTACTCGACTGTGTCGCACTGTTGCACCGTCGAGCCGCCGCTTGAGTCTACCATCCGCAAGTTCTGGGAGATTGAAGAGGTCAATGTCCCACCTATTCTCAGCCCTGAGGATCAGGTCGCTGAGGAGATTTATACCCGCACGACTACTCGTGATAAAGATGGTCGTTATGTTGTCGCGCTCCCTTTCAAGGGTGATATTTTTTCGCTCGGTGGCTCCCGTGCCTCCGCAGAAAAACGCTTTCTATGCTTGGAACGTAAGATTCAAGCTGAATTGTCTCCGGAAAATATATTCCATGTCGCTGGAACAGAAAACCCAGCTGATTGTCTCTCACGTGGTTTGCTTCCCGCGCAAATTTTAAATCATCCGCTTTGGTTTTGTGGCCCTCCCTGGCTGCATACCACTCCTAACGAGTGGCCAAATGCTCCGTTTAACCCCGCTACTGTTTCAGAACCACCCGAGGAGAAGAAACATACGCTTGTAGTATCAGTTCCGCGTGAAGAGTCAGTTGTTTTGTTGTTGTCTAATCGAGTCTCGTCTTGGTCGAGACTATTACGCTGTGTAGTTTATGTCCTAAGATTTTTGAGATTATTACCATCGCGTGGTGCTATAATCGCAGCTGATTTGGATAGAGCTGAATCAGTTGTACTTCGAGAGTTGCAGAAATTTTATTTTTCAATAGAATTTCGTAGTTTAGAATCACAAAAACCTTGTAGTCGCGCACTTCAACATTTGAAACCATTTTTGCAAGACGGACTCATTCGTGTCGGTGGCCGTCTGCGAAATGCTAAGTTAGAGTTTGAACAAATGCATCCAGTAGTTCTACCACGCAGGGATCACGTTTTGGATTTGTTGGTGGACTATCACCATAAGGTGAATTGTCACGCTGGTCCCGATTTATTAATGTCCATTCTTCGACAGAAGTACTGGATACTTTCCGCTCGCAATTTGATACGCGCTAGAGTGCACAGATGTGTGCCCTGCTTTAAGCTCCGCCCGCGTTTCAACGCGCCGGAAATGGCCGACCATCGTTCTTGTCGTGTTGTACAGACGGTGAAACCTTTCATACATACTGGGACGGACTATGCTGGACCGTTTAAAGTCACTATTGCCCGTGGTCGTGGTATACGTTCCACAAAGGCATACATTTGCCTATTCGTTTGTATGACAACTCGTGCGGTTCACATAGAGTTAACCAGTGATTTGAGTACGCAGGGTTTTATGTCTGCATTTAAACGATTTTTATCTCGCCGTGGTCCCGTTAAGCGCTTATACTCTGACAACGGCACAAATTATGTTGGAGCGCGACGCAATATTTCGGAATTACACACATTCTTACGCTCCAAGTACTACCAAAGTGAATTCGCCCATGTCTTAGCTGAGAATCGCATTGATTGGTGTTTCAATACGCCAGCGGCTAGTCATTTTGGTGGCAATTGGGAGGCGAATATTAAAAGCCTTAAGTCGCACCTGTTTCGGGTCATAGGCGAACAGATTCTCTCGTACGAGGAGTTGAGCACTGTACTCGCTCAGGTAGAGGCGTTGATGAATACGCGTCCGTTGTGTCGGACTTTGTCTAGTGATCCATCGGAGCCACTAGCGTTGACGCCGGCTCACTTCTTGACGACGACTCCTCTTAAATATTTGCCCGCTTTAGATGTCGAGACTGACAAACTGCAGCTCCACCCGCGTCACGCTCTGCTAGATAGCTTAGTTCAGTCCTTTTGGAAGCGATGGAGGACAGATTATCTGCATACGCTGCAGTCGCGTCAAAAGTGGAACACTCCTTCAGATCCAGTCACAGTCGGTACTGTGGTGATACTGAAGACTGAGAGTGCGCCTCCTCTGCACTGGCCTCTTGGTGTAGTGGAAGAAGTTTTTCCGGGTTCGAACGGAATAACGCGAGTCGTAAAAGTTAAAACCGCAACTGGATCGTACCTGCGTCCGGTTATTCGCCTCTGCCCTCTGCCTAATCAGTAGTAGTGGCATAGTTAGTTATAAGTTGTTTCGCTACCTAGTATTGATAGTTTAGATTAGTAATAGGGTTTAGTTTCGCTTTTGTTTTTTTTCTTTTCTTTGAAGGTAACCCTTCAAACCCGGGGGGAATGGTTGCGCCAATTTGCTATGTTCCGCGATTTTGTTTTTTGTAATTTATTTTTTTGGCCTAGCAATCCTATCCCTTCCGTTTATTTCCCCGCACGACCTCAAGAAAGGATTTGACATTGACGTTTTGTGCATCGAGTGAATGTGACCGCACCGCTAACCGCGCCCGCTCGAAATTACAAGAAAATTGACTATTTTCGTGATCCAATCATTCAGAGACTCCACAATAGTGCTGTGTTAGTGCAATACAGGACCTGGCAGTGATTTAAATGTGCGAAGACGAGGATCGGCCGGTGCCACGTGCAATCTTCGAAGTGCCACGTGCAACCAACGAAGTCTAAAGGTCAGTGCTCCTTCCCAATACATTTATTCCATGCCAGGCGCAGTATCTGCATATTGTTAACAAACCTAAGATCGCTTTTCAAACCTACAGTCCATTAAAACATCAAGCAAATTCGCGCAACCAACCAGTCACCCTATATATCGACGCCTATGGGCAATAAGTCGGTAATCGCAAAATACACCCTTTACAGACACTTTTGAAATGTCAAGAAGTCAGAAAAATGATGCTAATTGCATATTCCAAAGCGTTTATTTCGTTGCGTTGATTTCTATAGAGAAGAATGTGCAAGAAAGTATGGTGTCTTTTCAATCATGTTAAAATTACAAATATCATGTTTACATGATTTATAAAGACACTACTGGTTCTAAATCCATAGCTAGCATACTAGGCTGTTTTTTTTTTCAGTGGAAAATCTTCCAATGATTCCTCGCGATCGTGTGGAGAGGAAATGTCCAAGTTTTCCTGACTACACCCTATAGTTGCTCTTTCGATTACAGGACTAAGCCAGTTTCAATCATAGAATTCGAAGTTGTAAACGACAACTTTTTACACCTTTGATTAACCAACCCCTTTTATTTCATCGTACGAAACATCTTTTGAATATCGTAATTAGAGACAATAGAAAGACAATAGATGTGCGGACGCCGGCGTCCTCTCGGTTCTTAACAGTTTAACAGTAATTTAAAATAAACTGATAGGTAGATCTCGGTTTATATGTTTGGGGGTATTTGGGACAGAGAGTAAAGTCCCACATACCTCCGTTGAAAAGGGAGGATCCTCCGACCAGACAGGTGTTATGTCTGGTGGGCTATTGCCCGATAGATGATTTCGGGTTTGTTCTATACGTTCCAATCGCGCCGCGAATCTTACTTGCGCGATGCAGGATTAGTTCTTTTTGTGACGACATGGATGTCGCTACATCACTCCCCTCCGGAGATCGGAGATCGATGGTTCTTGATGCTTCTTGAGGCGTCGTGATGCGTGCCAGGCCAATGGAGGTTGGTTCCAGTGAGTCGGAACCGGATTCCGCATAGTTCTCGGTGAGTCGGAACTGTCTGCGGTGATGCCCCAGTGAGTCGGGGCGGTGCTATCCTAGTGAGTCGGGATATGATGCTGCAGGCTCCAGTGAGTCGGAGTATTGCGGCTGGCTCCAGTGAGTCGGAACCGGATTCCGCATAGTTCTCGGTGAGTCGGAACTGTCTGCGGTGATGCCCCAGTGAGTCGGGGTGGTGCTATCCCAGTGAGTCGGGATATGATGCTGCAGGCTCCAGTGAGTCGGAGTATTGCGGCTGGCTCCAGTGAGTCGGAGCGGTGCTGTGCGACGTAGGACTTGACTGCTGTCGTCGACCAGGAGAAGTTCTTCAAGGCTCTTCATGTGACCGGCCGAAGGTGCAGGTGTTTAGCCAAGGTCGCTGATGAGGCTGAGGGTGATGACCAGGTATGACCAAGTAGGCATGCTGGTGGTCAGGATACCCATATAGCCGTGGGTGCTGGCTGTATGGCTCGCTGCTCGAAAGCTTGAGGAAGTGATGACGTCACGAAGTAGTTGCTGCACGAAGGCTGCGCTGACGTTCTTTGTCGAGGGTCACCAGTTTGGAGGGTAGTGGAACAGAGAGTAAAGTCCCACATACCTCCGTTGAAAAGGGAGGATCCTCCGACCAGACAGGTGTTATGTCTGGTGGGCTATTGCCCGATAGATGAATTCGGGTTTGTTCTATACGTTCCAATCGCGCCGCGAATCTTACTTGCGCGATGCAGGATTAGTTCTTTTTGTGACGACATGGATGTCGCTACATATGCATTTGCATGCTTGCATATGCAAATGCATAAAACGCTATTTTTACTGCATTATTGCATATTTTAATACATTTTTATCAATATTGATTTCAGTACTTAAATGTGTTAGGTTATTATGCAGAGCCGCAGACAGTGATATCCTACGCTTGCGTCATAAAAAAATATTGTGAAAAAAACATAAATTCATATAATAAATAGTATTTTAAGTGTGAATATTTTGAAATATTCATAGTGCCTATAATACAATGTTCTATGTTTACGGTATTATTATAAGCTGATAGAAGACAAGCAAAAATAGCACTTGATGTCATAAAAACTCGTCGGTCCTAATGAATATATTTACTTGCTAATATCATAACCAGCAATTATACTAATGGCTACCTAAAGGCCATGCATTGTTTTATAATTGGAGTTCAAAAGCAATAGTTCGGAATAAACATTTTGTTTTATTTTCCACGTGATTTTATAAAGTGGTGAATTACGTCATAACTTTTACGTGGTAGAAGGCCATTTAAATGACATGATGGCATGATAAACGTTAATGAAAGACAAATAAAAGATCTACGTTTTTAACGACAAGTACATTATCTATACTAATATTATACAGAGGAAATATTTTTATTTTTGGATTTTTGTATTTTTGTTTGTAGTTTATTCCTAAAAGAAAAATGAATAATATTTTTCTTTTAGGAATAAACTCAAAAACTACTGGGCCGATTTTGAAAATTCTTTCTCTACCAAAATGCTACTTTTACACTGAGTGACATAGACTATAGTATATTATCTACTATCACGCGGGCGAAGCCGCTGGCAGAACTTAGCTTGTTATAATTGTTTCTATCGCGAAATTGTATGATACGATCTCCATTAAACTCGATAGTGGGAATGGCGTAGCTAGTCCTACAGGCCCCGTATCATAAGTCCCAATAGGGCCTCGTATAAAGAAAAATGGTGTTTTTTTACAAATGCTTGGTTTACCCTACGAAACGATTGTAAATAACATTTTGGGAAGTTTTGCCTAAGTGGGGGGCCCTGTAGGCCCCCCACTAAGCGGGGCGCCATATAATTGATACGGCAGATACGGCGGTAGCTACGCCCCTGGTGGGAATATACAGTAACTACAGAGCCTTTTACGACGACTTTTACTTAAGTTGTTTTTTGCGTTCTTTGCAGGAATGAATTTTCACTGCCATAAATTAAAAATTATTTACGAAATTATGTTATAAATCCTTTAGAATTCTAAAAAGAATTAATATATAAAAATACGTACCATGAGAGCCAGTTGATTGCAATGAAGTAGCTGAGCCATGCCTCCGCAGACCACCACCATTGGAACTACTATCTGAACTGGTCCCATAACCTGATTCCACCTGAGAATTAAATTAACATAGGTATTATTATCTCAACCATTCAAAATTCATTTGAATACCGTAATTAGAGACATAATAGAAAGACATTAGGTGTGCGGCGTTCGCCTGAGGCTTGAGTAATTAACTACTTAGATAGATAGATAGATAGATATATTCTTTATTGTACACCAAAGATAAAATAACAAGGCTAAGCTAAGCTAATAAGTTATTATACTATTATAGTATATAGCTTAGTTATAAAGAAAAATTAAAAATGAGAATGAACAGGGAGTTGAGTGATAGCATGACGGGTTACAGGACAGAATGGACCAAAACGTATTAACCCCAATTAGTAAGCGACAAGCGCAGGAAGATGATGATGAGATTATAAACATACTAGCTTCTGCCAGTGGCTTCGCCTGAAGTCGGTTTACCCCCTTCGAGGTGGGGTTTCATAAAATCCGTTCTTAGCGGACGTGTACACCCTATAAGGAACCTACCAATCAAATTTTAAGTTTGTAGGTGTTATAGTTTCTGAGATTCAGTGGGTGGTATTTCGCTTTTAAATATATTATAGATCGATAAAAATCAATTGAAGTTTGTTAGTCTTGACTTATCAATGGCTTGACCAATTTAAATGTGTACAATTTTACATTTTGTTTTGTTTGTTTTAATACAAGTATAAATAAAACATCCGAAAAATATATTTTTTTAATTATTTAAACTAGTGCTTGACTGCGATCCCACTTGATGGTAAGCAGTGATGCAATAGATGATGGTAAATCACACTAGTTTGGTAATTTTATACGGGATCACCTCCTATAGGTGGGAGGTGCTATTGTAGTCTTAATTAATAAAATTATTATTAAACTAACGTAAAAAATATTAAGAACTCCAATGGGGCAATTTTAATAATACTTTGTATCAATGTTTCCAAATACATTAGTTGAACAAATATGATTTATAAGCAAACATATTCATAAAATTTTGATAAAAGCAGATCCTCCCATATTCTGTTATCATCATACTGGCCAAATACAAACATGTAGAGGTCAGATAGTAGAACAGAGGCCCTACCAGTGGCGAAGGGTCCATATAACACGATTCCCATCGGCTTCCCTTATGAAAATGTAATTTAAAGGTTAACGACCTTCTAAGTTCGTTCCATTGTTCACTCACTTCGATTTTTTTAAACTTCTACAACATTTAACTAGCAATGCCAAAATCATAAGCCGAAAAATACCGAGTTCCTACTTCGAACAACAAAATCCCATACCCCCTACGCAACTTTCTCTTTCTTTCATGAACTAACTCCTATTACTCCAACTCGTTCCGTCTCGCTCAAGCACGCAGAAAATTGTACCAAAATAACTCGCTGCACACCGGCTTATCGTCGCTCAGTGCACAGGTGCAAGCGCGGCAGAAAAAATGATGCAGTAATTGTAATGATTCTAAAATAAGAATGAATTTGGATAAGATTTTTTATAAGATAAAATTAACATGGCGGCCGGCGGCGTATGTGGCGCGAATTTTTCGTTATTACATATTGTTTACTTGTCGTATTCTATTTGTTTTTAATGTTTTAGTGTGGTGACATAGTTATAATGTACAGTTCAACATATATTTTGTGTATTGGGTCGCGGACTTCATGGATAGATAATAATAGATTAGATTGTTTGTAGATAGTGCAATGAAGTTTCGTTTTCAAAATTAAGTTTTGAGAATTAAAATAGAAATGTGCAAATAGGCCGTACCACTCCAAATATGACCATTATTTACTAACGCAGGGATGGATTTGGGTCTATTGTATGCATCATTGAGCTGGTGGTATTTGGTGAGTGAACTTTTAAAAATTCGGCTTCCCTTCTGATAATATCCACGCTTCGTCACTGGGCCCTACCACAAGCTCTGAACGCTAACGACCTAAACAGAACTGTTAAAGGGTAGGAGCTATACAACATTATTTTTAGTATATGCGATACCAGAATCTAGATTGTTCGAAATCAGTAACTGAATCGATTCCAATAATTTTTATTTTTACACCATGTTACATTACCACTTACCACTGACACTAACAGGTTACGGCACGTCATATCGGATATTCGGCACCAGCACACAGCTGGTTACGGGAGCAAAATAACCCCTCAGTCACCCAGATGGCCTAGTGGCCATGAATTTGTGCGAACAGCCAGGTAACATAACAAACTTATAACTTTGTCATTTTTCATGATACAGTTATGAAATTTTGTACATAGATTATTTACATAAAAATACTAGACCGTGTCTCGGGTTTCGCATATACTAAAATAACGTAAGTACGCAAATTACGCGCTTTAGTGGTTGAGTTGAAATTGAAGACACCAGCCCGAAATACAAATACAAAAACAAAAAACTAAAATTAATGTTGTATAGGGTGTTTAGCTTCATTCTTCTTTTTTGCTTGTTTACCTGACATTTTAACACGACATAATATGGCCCCAGACCCAAAAAATAAATTTACTTTGTATTTTATTTGTAAAATATTACCTGTCTGATAGTCTATAAAGCTTTTTCACTAGGAAAAATGAACGGTAGGGTTTCTAATGTTGGTGCTATAACAACATATACTAAAAACAGAACAAAATAAATATTTAACTGAGGCTTCCATAACACCCCATACAGGCGCATTACTTTGTGTAATTTATTTCATCACCACGGCTCTCAAAACGGTGAAGGAAATCATCGTAAGGAAACCGACATGTCATAGAACCAAAAATTCGAACATGTGACTTTCACCAACCCGCACTGGGTCCGCGTGGTAAATTACGGCTCATTCCCTCTCTCTGAGAGGAGGCCTGAGTCCCAGCAGTGGGAACATTAAAATGCTGATGATGATGATGATGATGATAGCTCCCATAAAACTAATGTTAACTATGTATGGAACCACTCGTGTGTGAGTCTGATTTGCAGTTGGTCAGGTATGCCACGAAGGGATGATTCATTACAAGCAAATAAACAAAACTCAACTCTGCACACAATCTTATCATGAAATCTATCAATTCTCATTTTTAGAACAATTGAATATTATATTACACAAAGAATAGTATCAGTCTTTATCAGCAGCATTACTCACTAAGCTGATAATGCATAGTATTATAAAACAGGCCTAACACAGTTGTGCAATAGATTCAACAATTATTGAAGAAAAATATGATTCACTATGTTTATAGAAATAAGCTTTTCCAAAGAGTTACACAAATGGTTATTTCTGGCATTCACATTCTTTAAACTGTCAAACACCAAGAGGACACCGGTGTCTGTACACCTTTGTCTTTCTATTGTGTCTCGCTGCCATAAAAGAATGCAGTGATAATAAATAGAAAATTATTATATGTTAAATATATTAATTACATTTTTAGATATTTTAATAAAAAAAATAATATGTACATCTTATATAGGGTGCCTGGTAATTAGTGAACGATACTTAAACACTACTTACGTGATTGTACTTATGATAGCAAATCACTTTTACTATGGGACCAAACCTGAAATTGTGATAAAAATCTGCCAAGTCCAGTACATTTATGTTCACCTAACTGATCAAAATATACTGAACCTGGTAGATTTTTTTCGTGATCTCAGGTTTGGTCTTTTTTTTTATGGTAGGGAGAATGGCTGGACCAATTCTGCCAATTCTGGTTGTGATAATTTGTGATACTCCAGCAAAGTATCACGAATATTTCAAGATCTTAAACGGTAGGAAATATGGAAAAAATATAAAAATTATCTGCCTGACTTGTAGGCGGTACGAAATGTGGTTCAGGAAATGATAAAATAACTCAAAAACAGTATCCCACCGGTATCGGGAACAGGGTCCAAGCTACCGCAACTTTGGCAGCTATTAGCTGATGCATGATTCAAATAGTTTGCACTGATTCTATCCAACCAATTTTTAAAACAGTTCAGTGTAGAAGCTTGATTTGCTTATCTTTCTCAGCTTTTACGCAGTATGGTTATGTCAACTGATTATTATTAACTTATTAGCATAGCCAAATATTATTTATTAACCAAAAATAAACACTATTTGCAATTTTGAAATTGTACACTAGATCCTCCTTTCTATTGTGATCTCTCTCTCTCTATAACTCTATGGTTTGTTCAACTTTTAGTGTTAAGCTTGCCAGTGTACTTGAACTGTACATTATTTATTATCTACACTCCTTATTATCACTGTATAATAGAACTTGTTTTGGTTCACAATATAGAGAATTAAGAAGATTACATAACTAAAATAGTTATAACATATACATATATCCACATCTGTCAAGGTCAAAATTAATCAAGATAATTTGTTAATTATTCAGATATATACTAATATGAATATGCATATGAAAACAACATTTTAACTACAATTTGAATTATAATAATTATATTATTGGATGTTCATGAGTAATGTGATACTTCAGTGTTTGATAACAAGACACACATACACACTAAGTACTAGTGATTGAACACTGAATCATATGCATAGACTTGTTATAAAAATATCACATGATAACATGTAATACACATTTTTTATTTATGTATGAGGTATAACTTGATTGTGAGCGTCATCTGAATTTATTTTAAATGGCACCCAAGGTGATCGTCTCTATTTAGATAATGGTAATTGATGTCACCAGAATAATTGAGTTGATGAAATATTGTTTTACTGAGTGAACTCAAAAAATACTAACATTTCTTATAATCAAACAGATAGTGGAAGTTATGAAATGGGGTAAACAAACACTTTCATAATCATAGTAAACACTCAAAACAAGTGGTTGCTGTTGACATACATGACTTTGATATTATATGTAAAAGAGTATAGAAATCATATTGAGTGTACTTAGATATAATCATAGCTCCGGTTCCAGCCACAAATACAGCAATCTTAATATTAAGTTGAAATTTATGTTTTGTCTATATTACTCACTTTAAATGACTCTAAAACATCAATCCATTGCTGCTTCTCCTCAGGGCTTGTCGCTCTCAAGTACCAAACACAGTCATTTACTGACACATCAAATCTGCAGTCATCAAATTCATGAGGCTGGAATAAAACATCCAAGGTCAAATCTCTGAATATTAGATCACATGCTAAGTCTGTTTGTTCTTAAGCAGAAACCGTCGCGACAAAAAAAAAGTCGAGACGCAACAAGGACAAATTAATCTTTTTATTGGACTTCGCCGATAAAACAACTTTGCATAGTCACCTTGACTTTGGCTTTTTTCAAACATAAGGCACCTCGGCATCCAAGATTACTCTCCAGCTCACTCTTGTAGTACGATAAAGTAGAATCCTTCAAAACAATAAACCTGTCCTGCCAACCGTGAATGTAATTTGTCCATTTACTCAAGTATCCGCGAAGTTCAGGATTTCCGCCATCCTCTAAATCCGAGTTGTCGCTCACTGTTATATTTTCTTCAATCATGTTGCAAATGTTAAGAATTAATATTTACATTAAATTCTACACAAAACAAACAAAACGAAAAATAATAATTAGCAAAAACTCGTTACATGAAAAGATACACAACGAAAATTGTTGCTGTTTTTTGACATTTGACTTCAGTGCCACAGACTATAAAAAATCATAAACAATATTCAGCACAGATTAACAATTCTAGACTATCATAGATAACGCTTTATCATGTGACAAAACCAAAGGAAACGCAAACAAACGCTAGATTTGACTAAAAAGTTTATTATCCAATATACCCGTATATTTATTGGTTAGTGGGTTCAGGGTTAGTGGGTTAGAATTTTTACATTAAAATATCCAATAAAGAACTTGTTTATCTATTTTATTGTACCAAATGATCAGAAAATATTTCTTTTTGATGCATTTAGTATATCCATCTGGAAATTGTATCCTAGTATTCAGTTAATTTAACACAATATTTAATTTTTTTTTAATTCTGTCAATATAACAACAACTAGTGAAAAGTATCTCGTGATGTCGTTCAATTTAACTAATAATGGTTTTTGAACATTCTCTGTTTGACATTTTTAACGAATGCCAGTCTGTGCCACTATTTCCGGAAACAATATTCTTTTGCGTATTGATTTTGGTCGTCTTGTAATTTCATTGGTCGATATACGTTAACCGCCAAAACTACGCGATACCAGCCAATAGCACAACGCCATTCTACAAATAACTCACCATATCCGTTCAAGATGGCCGACAAAACTATGCCTATTTTTGTTCCATCAGAAAAACCTCTGAAAGTAGTTAAGTGGAAAGTAAAACAAGGTGTTTTTGTGTCGCAAGGACAAATATTATTTTTATACAACGATTCATCAGGCACAGGTACTGATTTAAAGAAATATAAGGCAGTACGCGCTGGTACTATCTCATCGATCAAGGTGAAGGAAGGAGACATTGCAGAGCCTGGGTAAGTGACGTCACACTTTAAATGCGCTATAAAATAATATTTATCATTTATAGTTTTAAATATCCGTATTAAATAAAAAATATTTGCATAAAGTTGCATCGCTTAGGTTACTCTTTATCTTAGGGTGCAGTTGCATTGTTTACGCGGCAAATACAACTGCAATAAAAGCTTCCCGCCCAAAACGTAACCTAAAAACAAACATTGCACTCTTTTGATTAAATTATTTTATTATTTAATTTCATTATCTATGTATCAATATTTTTTTTTCAACATTTGGATTTAAAATGCCTGTCTTGTCTATGTTTAATTTACAATCAAAATATTTGTAAACTACACATCAATACAACAACAAGTTTGTGTCGTCAGATGTGTCGCTATCTCATAAACTTTTAAACAATTTTTGTTTCAATCAATACCCTACCTATATCGCATCATCTATTGCGCCGACGAGAGAGGACTCTTAACTTTTTCATTCAAGGAATCACTTTCGTTTTCAGTGCACCTATAGCAGAGCTTGAAGAATGTCGTCATCCAACTGTGATGAAGGAGATGTGTGCGGAGTGCGGTGCCGACCTGCGCACAGACGAAGTGGCGAACAGAGACGTTGCTGTAGTGCCCATGGTACACTCTGTACCTGAATTGAAGGTGAGAACAACTTAAGATCAAAATGATTAATTAATTAAAATAATTGGTATTACAGTTGTGTTGACCTCCTTTTGTCACATTCTTTGTCCACACTTAAGTTAAACTTTAGGTGAGAGTAATTACAAACAAATTCTCATACAAAAATAAATAATATTTCAATATGCCCAGTAACTGTAGAAAACTGGATTTAGATACAAATTCTAACTTTGAATATTGGTTATAATTTCACTAAAAATCCAGAGAGCAAAATAAAGTCCTTCTGAAGACTTTCTTTTGTTGAGCTTTGAAAGAAAGACAGATACGAGGGCTACATTCATATAAACTATTCATTTTGAATTTGTATTTGATTCTGAAGTCTTGAATAACATATACCTACCTAAATTAAAACAATTTCTTATATGACTTACAGGTTTCTGAAGAACTGGCACGGAAATTGGGTCGAGAAGATGCTGACCGTCTTCTGAAAGACAGGAAGCTAGTATTACTTGTAGATCTTGATCAAACATTGGTTCACACCACTAACGATAATGTACCACCTAACTTAAAGGTAAATATTATAATAACAAGGATAAAATTGACCTAAAAACAACAAGGAAAATAAGACTAGTCAGATATAATTCCTCTGGCACAAGGTTTGTAAGTGCCTTTTTCTAAGGCAGTAATCATCCAAACACTTCTGTTCTAGAGTGTGGTTGGGTGCATCAAACAAATGCCTAAGTAGATTTATGTGAAACAAAATATGTATTTTTAAACTGATTCTAGCTGAAATGGTTTTTTTTTTTTACAATAGAATACAATAAATATATAAAAATATTTCAAATAACTAATCCACAATGAGGAGATGGTTAGTTAATCTAGAAATTTTAAGCTTCATAAATGTTCCAAAACTAAATCTCTATGGAAAAGTAAACTTCATAATCAATATTTCTTCTTTACAGGGAGTCCTTCACTTCTTCTTGCGTGGTCCAGGGTGTCCCGGCCGCTGGTGCCACACGCGCCTTCGACCAAGAACAAAGGAGTTCCTCGAATCTGCCTCCAAAAACTATGAACTACATGTTTGCACCTTTGGGGCTCGGCAGTACGCCCACGCCATTGCTGACTTACTTGATCCAGAAAAGAAGTATTTTTCTCATAGAATCCTGTCTAGGGATGAATGCTTTGATGCTAGAACGAAAGCAGCTAATTTGAAGTAAGTTTATATTAATCTAAATTAACGATATTGTACTTTGAACCAAGGACTGCATACCGAAAAAATATCGGTTATAATGGTTAACGGTATGACGTCATACCTTTTTATTTCATTACCTCAAAATAACGGTACCGTTATTTTTCACTACCGAAAAATTACGATACCTAAACTTTTCACTACCGAAAAATTACGATACCTAAACTTTGCCGAAAAATAATGGTACCATTGTTTTTTACGGTACCTAAACCTCTAACATTAAGGTATCCTTTGAAACCCCTACTCCCGCGCTTTTTCGTCGTGCCAATCGCAATACACTTGTCGCGATAGCTGGCAACGTCGTATTTATCGTAGATACTCGCACGAGAAATAATTTCGGTTGAGTAAAGGTTAAATAAAGGTGTAGCGGTACCTAAAAAAATAGCGCTATCGTTATTTTATACCGGTAGCGTAACCGCAAACCTTAACCGAAAATGGTCCCTGCTTTGAACAATGTTTATATGGCCTGAAGTCTTTTCTGTGATCAAAAGTGGTAGTTTTTACCTGACCATTTTATTATAATAGATCAAACTAAATCTCTACACTTGGTAGTTTATCATGTCTCATCATTTCAGAGCATTATTCCCTTGTGGCGACAATATGGTGTGTATAATAGACGATCGCGAAGATGTATGGCGACACGCAAGCAATCTGATTCACGTCAGGCCTTACTCATTCTTCCAGTCTACAGGAGATATAAATGCACCACCTCCACCTGGTAAGGAATATTTACAAGGGTTCATTTTGAAACAATCTCTGGAGGTAAATAAAGCAATGAGTGTACTAAAATCACGATATTACAATTTTACAGAAAACGAAAAACCTAAAGAAAAACTAACAACCGGGAAAAACGGCGCCCAAGTCAATCAATTACCTACTCTAGATGCTGAACCAGAACAAATAGATGCATCAAAAAACAAAGAGAACAAGGAAGAAGGTGGTAATGGTATAGTAGTTGCTAAAGATAAGGAAGTAAAGAGTTCTAATACAGAAGAAAAAGAAAGTGAAGAGGCCGACCAGGAGGGCGATGAGAGGATAGCGCCAGAGTCGGAACCGCGATGGGTGGAGACCTCGGATGGACAGATAGAAGTGGAGGACCCAGATGACTACTTAATTTACTTGGATGATATACTTAAAAGAATTCATAAGTAAGTAATAATGAACATTTGCATAAAAACTTTTAACCTTTCGAATACCGTAATTAGAGACACAATAGAAAGACAATAGGTGTGCGGGCACCGGTGTCCTCTTGGTGTTTAACAGTAATGTGAACATTACTGTTATTGATAATGCAAAAATCCCTACTACTGTTACATATTTTCTTGGTTATTTTACAAGGTTCTTTCCTCATTATCGTTATCTTGATGTGATAAAGTGTTTTTGAAAACCTATTTGCAGAATAAATATTATATATAAATAAGTTTGTCACCATGTTTTCACATCCTTCAGGAATAAAAAGCATATAAGAACTCGAGTATGTATAAATGAATGTACAAAAAGCATTCTTATTCTTTGGGTGACTCATTTACATCTTCACTTTCCAGGCACTTCTACGATACTTACGATAAAATGGGCAAGAATCAAATTCCGGACTTAAAGTCTATAATCCCAGAGGTGAAATGCGAAGTATTAGCGGGTACTAGTCTAGTCTTCAGTGGTTTAGTGCCGACGCATCAGCGGTTGGAAACCTCAAGAGCGTATCAAGTGGCGAGCAGTCTTGGAGCCGAAGTTACTCAGGATTATTCTGATAAGACTACGCATTTGGTGGCTGTGAGAGCAGGTAAACACGTTAGCAGTCTATGTGGAGTTAGAATATTAAGCAGACTTTAAATTTTTACCTGTAGTATGAAAATTTATTCAGTGCCCGAAAATCGGTTATATTTATTCCTCGTCACACAAGTTTATTTCCATCATGGCAGTTGACCTTGAATGCGCAGTAATCGATTTTTGGGTCGCAATCGAAGTGCTCTCCACTTCACTACGCGTAACCATAGCAAATGGTTCAACTTATTTACCACGTACTGTCCTTATCGCATAAGAAATGAGCACACTACAGTACTTACGAGTTGACGTGATACGATAATAAACTCATGCGACTTGTTGTAGACTTTCGTTGCTTGTTCATAGTATAACTATAGGCAACTAATACCAAAGGTGGATGAGCTGTCTTCAATCTTTTCTTTGTCTTACAGGAACAGCAAAAGTGAATGCCAGCAGGAAAATTGCAGGAGAGGGGAAGACGAACAAATTGCATGTAGTAACACCAGAATGGTTGTGGTCGTGTGCTGAGCGGTGGGAGCGAGTCGACGAGCGGTTGTACCCGCTGCAGAGGGGGGGACAGGTACGCACTTGCCCATATTATAATAAACCTTATGTGTAAACGAGGTTTCCCCGATTACACAATAGCGTTGGGCTAAGGCAGGCTGGGCCAACGTGTAAACCAGGCATAACAGATAGCGTCATGCCATACGCTTGGTTTTATGAAGGAAACTTACGTGTCGTGGACTGTTTAAAAATAAAGATGTATTTCATATTTTAGCATCATTTTGATATACAATCTTAATGTAGGCAGTATATTTGAATGCATCTTTGAAAGAATGCCAGTTCTTCATTGTGGGCGTAAAATGAAGTTACATATTCTACTTATGATTATAAAAATATATTCTTAAATCTGTAAAATAAATTGATGAGGTCGGTCCGCGCACGCCCACAGAGCAGCTCGCGGCGGCCGCCGGCGCACTGCAGCAGCCCGCCGCCCGCGCCGGCGCCCGCGCCCGCGCTGCGCAAGCGCACGCCGTCGGGCCGCTTCATGGACACCATCAACCCGCTGCTGTCCTTCTCCAGCGACGACATCGCTGATATGGATAGAGAGGTAACTCACTATTTCTATTTTGGACTAGGATTTTACGAGTGTCCAAATAAAAGGTCCAAAGGTTGACACGCATATCGTGCGTCACTCTGGGGATCCTAAGGACCAACGCTGCGTTAAGCGGGCGCACGCGCGGACTCTTACAAAATTGCTCTTCAGTCGCGCACTGTGCCCCTTTTGCTACGTAATAATACACTAAAGTTCTCCATCGATACGACTACAGGCACAATGTTAAAGTTAAACTAATGACACTGCGCAGGTAATAATCCGGTTTCCGCTACAGGGACCGTCGTATTCACGCGGCGGGTACCCGCTTAACGCAGCCTCGGCCAAGTTGTACTCACCAATCGCGAAATGTTTTTTTTTTTTTACCGAACGCTTCTCTTTTCCACCTTGAGAAATAATGTAATATTGTATATTATATAATATTATATTGTTGGTTGCGCCAATTTGCTATGATCCGCGATTTTGTTTTTTTGTAATTTATTTTTTGGCCTAGCAATCCTATCCCTTCCGTTTCCCTTCCCCCGCACGACCTAAAGAAATGAAATGACATTGACGTTTGTGCATCGATTGTGAATGTGACCGCACCGCTAACAACGCCCGCTCGAAATTACAAGAAAATTGACTATTTCGTGATCCAACCATTCAAAACCTCAACAATAGTGCAGTGTAGTGCAATTCAGGACCTGGCAGTGGTTAAATGTGCGAAGTCGAGGTTCGCCGGCCGGCGCCACGTGGAACCTTCGAGGTCAAAAGGTCAGTGTTCCTCCCATAATACATTTTATCCCATTAATAAACGCCAGGCACAGTACCTGCATATTGTTAACAAACCTTAGATCGCTTTTTAAATCTACAGTCCACAGCTTATTTGCGCAACCATTACTTTTTGGTCCTACGAGCAGGATCGTGAATCATTTTCTTGTAATTTCGCAATATAGTATTTGTTCCATAGGGAATAAACGCAACGCGCCTATTTACCTAGATATAATAGTAGAAAACCCGCATCTAGGCATTTAGGCAACTATACGTTATTTCGCTCGTATAGTTAAAGAGTCATTGATAATTACGGTACCTACGCCGTCAACCGCACCGCATAATTATAGTTAGCTACGTAAATATCAGCGTAGATATAAATCGATCGCATTCTTTTTCTTGACAAAATTCATTCGGAAGTCCTACAAATTGCATGTAGGTAGACGCATTTCAAAAATACCCGTTCATTGTTGAGTGAATATTTGTAGGAAACGGATAAACTATAGATTATATACGCATATGAACGACGTGAATGATTTAATCGAGAAATTGGGTAATATTCACTCATTGATTCAGGTTATTCCGTTCGTTCGCCGTTCGCTTTGTTGTTTACAATACTACCATATTGTTATCTGATAATTATCGCTTACTTAATGATTCGTTAAGTGTTTGTTTGAGTGTATAGTGTGAATATATCAAAACAAGATGTCTCTTAAGGGAACCAAGGTTAGTACTGATTTAAAGGTTCAGTTAAAGCTTTTATACGCTGAAAGGGACTCACAGTTTTCACGTGTTCAATCAATTTGTGATAAATCTTTGCAAATCTCGGATCTGACGATTAGAGATGCTTTCTTGTGTTCGTTGGAAACTTTAGATAGTTTGCGCGCGGATTTTAAATCTACAATTAAGGATATAAACATTTTAGAGTTGGAGTTAAATCCTGATTACTGTGTGAGTTATCAGGCATTGTCGTCCTTTGATGACTTGTATTGTCGTATCAAACGTATTGCTAGGAGTTTAGAGACTCCCCCCCCCCGCGAGTGGTTTATCCAACCCTCCTCGCGAACGCCCACGATTGCCGCCAATTCAAATACCTGAATTTAATGGTGACATTCGAAATTGGAATTTATTTATAGATAGTTTCGAAAATATAATACATAGGAACACATCGCTGACAGATCACGAGAGATTGCATTATCTCGTAGAAAAATTGACCGGTAAGGCAAAGGCTGTCTGTGCTGGAATTACGTTTAGCGCTGAAAATTACACTTTAGTTTTGGACACTTTAAAAACAAAATACGAAGATAAGCGATTAGTAGCCACCGCATATTTAGATCAATTATTCGATTTGAAAAGTTTTTCCGTTTGTAACGATCATAATTTAGAGAAGTTTTTAAATATTTTCGCATCATCTGTTCGTGCAGTAAAGAACCTAAAGGTCAATGACCTCTGTGACTTTTTGTTTTTGTATATCGGTTTAAAGAAATTAGATCCTGAAACTGTTCGTCTGTTTGAAACGACTCGGCGCGGTAACGAAATACCTAAGTTCGAAGATTTAGAATCTTTTATTCGCGACCATATTAAGGTATTGCAGCGCACGTCGGCACGTCATGAAGTCACGAATAGGACAGGTTCCGATCGCCGTATAGACGCGTCATCGAAGTCAGTCAAGACTGCACATACGCTAGTTAATACCGCCTCAACACCTGACTGTTCTCTGTGTAAGGGTAGCCATACACAGCTGTACAAGTGTTCGGGATTTCAGAGATTATCGCCTAGTGATCGTTACAAGTTTGTCCGCACTAATAATTTGTGTTTTAATTGTCTAAGTGACAAACATCTGGTTACGTCATGTAACAGTGGTGTTAGCTGTCGTAAATGTCTAGCTAGACATCATACCTTCTTACATTTTGAGAGTAGTAAGCTGCCATCGCAGCAGCAGCCTGCGCAGACGCGCGACGCTTGTGACGCGCGGCCTGCTGCAAGTGCAAACGACGTAACATTGTGTTCGCTTTCCGCCGCTGGTACTCAAATCACTACCGTTTTACTTGCGACCGCGCAAGTTGTCATTGTAGATGCCTTTGGCAAACCGCACACCGTTCGAGCGCTACTAGATGGCGCTTCCCAGAGTAATTTTATTACTCGGGATTGTTGTCAACGCCTTGGTTTTAGTTTTAATAATTGGTCATCCCGTTCAGAAGTGAAAGGTTTTGGAGGTTTAAAGGCAACCATTCACGGTTCTATTAAAATAATATTTAGTTCACGTTTTAATCGTAATATTTCGTTTGAAATGGATTCGCTAGTCGCAGATAAGATTACGGAACGGTTGCCCACGGTACCGGTTGACACGTCCATGCTGACGGAGTTTAAGAACTTGCAGTTAGCCGACGGAAATTACGCTTTCCCTGGAGATATCGATCTATTGATCGGTGCTTCGATTCTCCCGCATCTCCAGTTATCACGTAAAATTCAAGGTCTTCCGATGTACCCCGCTCCGCACGCACTGGAAACAGTTCTCGGGTTTGTTATAGTTGGTTCCGCACCCGCTTGTTTAAATAGTTACTCGACTGTGTCGCACTGTTGCACCGTCGAGCCGCCGCTTGAGTCTACCATCCGCAAGTTCTGGGAGATTGAAGAGGTCAATATCCCGCCTATTCTCAGCCCTGAGGATCAGGTCACTGAGGAGATTTATACCCGCACGACTACTCGTGATAAAGATGGTCGTTATGTTGTCGCGCTCCCTTTCAAGGGTGATATTTTTTCGCTCGGTGGCTCCCGTGCCTCCGCAGAAAAACGCTTTCTATGCTTGGAACGTAAGATGCAGGCGTCTCCTAAGTTGAAGCAAGCCTATGATGATGTGCTGATCGAATATTTAGATAAAGGTTATATCTCATCAGCGCCTGCCGAGACTGAGGAGACACGTGATTACCCGTTTTACATCATCCCGCACCATGGAGTTGTTAGAGAAGACAAGCTTACAACTAAACTGCGTGTGGTTATGGATGGTAGCGCTAAAACTAGTACTGGCATATCGCTTAACGATATCTTGTATTGTGGTCAGAACCTCCAGGGTAACTTATTTGAAATAATAGTAAATTTTCGCTTGTTTGCTATTGCGCTCTCTGCTGATATTCGGCAAATGTTTCTTAGTATTGGAATCAGAGAATGTGACCGTAGATTCCAACGCTTCTTGTATAGATTTTCTCCGCAGGAACCTTTGAAGGTTTACGAATTCAATCGTCACCCCATCGATGGGGCACGTTTGTAGCAAATAGGGTGGCTAAGATTCAAGCTGAATTGTCACCGGAAAATATATTCCATGTCGCTGGAACAGAAAACCCAGCTGATTGTCTCTCACGTGGTTTGCTTCCTGCGCAAATTTTAAATCATCCGCTTTGGTTTTGTGGCCCTCCCTGGCTTCATACCACTCCTAACGAGTGGCCAAGTGCTCCGTTTAACCCCGCTACTGTTTCAGAGCCACCCGAGGAGAAGAAACATACGCTTGTAGTATCAGTTCCGCGTGAAGAGTCAGTTGTTTTGTTGTTGTCTAATCGAGTCTCGTCTTGGTCGAGACTGTTACGCTGTGTGGTTTGCGTCCTAAGATTTTTGAGATTATTACCATCGCGTGGTTCTATAATCGCAGCTGATTTAGATAGAGCTGAATCAGTTGTACTTCGAGAGTTGCAGAAATTTTATTTTTCAATAGAATTTCGTAGTTTAGAATCACGTAAACCTTGTAGTCGCGCACTTCAACATTTGAAACCATTTTTGCAAGACGGACTCATTCGTGTCGGTTGCCGTCTGCGAAATGCTAAGTTAGAGTTTGAACAAATGCATCCAGTAGTTCTACCACGCAAGGATCACGTTTTGGATTTGTTGGTGGATTATCACCATAAGGTGAATTGTCACGCTGGTCCCGATTTATTAATGTCCATTCTTCGACAGAAGTACTGGATACTTTCCGCTCGCAATTTGATACGCGCTAGAGTGCACAGATGTGTGCCCTGCTTTAAGCTTCACCCGCGTCACGCTCTGCTGGATAGCTTAGTTCAGTCCTTTTGGAAGCGATGGAGGACAGATTATCTGCATACGCTGCAGTCGCGTCAAAGGTGGAACACTCCTTCGGATCCAGTCACAGTCGGTACTGTGGTGATACTGAAGACTGAGAGTGCGCCTCCTCTGCACTGGCCTCTTGGTGTAGTGGAAGAAGTTTTTCCGGGTTCGAACGGAATAACGCGAGTCGTAAAGGTTAAAACCGCAACTGGATCGTACCTGCGTCCGGTTATTCGCCTCTGCCCTCTGCCTAATCAGTAGTAGTGGCATAGTTAGTTATAAGTTGTTTCGCTACCTAGTATTGATAGTTTAGATTAGTAATAGGGTTTAGTTTCGCTTTTGTTTTTTTTTCTTTTCTTTGAAGGTAACCCTTCAAACCCGGGGGGAATGGTTGCGCCAATTTGCTATGATCCGCGATTTTGTTTTTTTGTAATTTATTTTTTGGCCTAGCAATCCTATCCCTTCCGTTTCCCTTCCCCCGCACGACCTAAAGAAATGAAATGACATTGACGTTTGTGCATCGATTGTGAATGTGACCGCACCGCTAACAACGCCCGCTCGAAATTACAAGAAAATTGACTATTTCGTGATCCAACCATTCAAAACCTCAACAATAGTGCAGTGCAGTGCAATTCAGGACCTGGCAGTGGTTAAATGTGCGAAGTCGAGGTTCGCCGGCCGGCGCCACGTGGAACCTTCGAGGTCAAAAGGTCAGTGTTCCTCCCATAATACATTTTATCCCATTAATAAACGCCAGGCACAGTACCTGCATATTGTTAACAAACCTTAGATCGCTTTTTAAATCTACAGTCCACAGCTTATTTGCGCAACCAATTGTTATGATTGAAATTTTGTAGATTTCTCGATTCCTTTTTTTCATTTTTTTTTTCTTTATGTGCTCAATAATGTGGATGAAATACGAGGCGTATTTCATCCATGTTACACTTTATTTTACTGATCGGCTAAGAAGAATGTCCTAACCAAGTCACATTGACAACTTTTTTCATGGTTTATTTAACAGGTGGAAGATATATTCAATGAATCAGACGAAAGTTCTTCAGATGAAGAGAAGCCAGGTGACGATGATCTGGACGATGAGGAAAATCCTCCTGAAGATAGGCTGATATCAGTTAGCGCGGAAAATAGTATGCAGGACACCTTACAAGATAGGTATGGAGCAGGTTTTATATTGTTCACAATTTTTATTTCATGATTAAAACTGTTCTTAGAAAATATATAAAATCTTTCTTTTCCAGATTAATACAAGATTCGCAAGAAGCAACCAATGATTCTGAAATGGGTTAGTATTTACATTTGTTTCCTGTTATCATTAATTTTTCTTTGTTTAGTAAAACAAAATAACAGTTGTAAAATTAAAAAATGAGAAAATATGTGGACAAAGATAGAATGAGACCCTTAGGCATTTTCTACCAGTCTACCTCATCCTGTTAAGCTACTTGTCGAACCATTTCGGGAAAAACATTGTAAGCATTTACAGCAGCTATTTGCGTTTTTTGTAAGAATGACTACCATAGTTAAAAATTATTCTTGAAAATATGTTAATAGCGACTATTCCATATATGAAAAAAAAAAAAAAAAAAAAAAAAAAATATATATGGAAAGAGGATAGCCATTCCTGCAAAAGAATGCTAACTGCAACGATGTTCATAAAAGAGACGACCATTTTTAACCAACTTATATCAAATAGCAGTCCCCTATAATTAAATTTTTCCTTTGTTATTAGACGATGAATCCCGACCGCGCAAGAGACCACGACGATCTTCACCACCATCAGATGAGGAGCCCCCGGATGACGATGATAGCTCTTGGAACCTCATGGGCGCTGCGTTAGAGAAAGAACTCTTGGCACAGGACTGATGCCACCAATACATGCAATCTTTACAAATTATGAGCCCTATGGCTAAAAATAAAATAAATGCTCTTTTCTTTAGAACTTTTGGCTTATTTAATTATCACACCAATATGGAATGGCAATGTAAGCACTGGGACTAAGCATTCAATTTCTTACTACCTTTAAAGTCTCTATTTGTATGATTTGGAGCCTCCTTAATAAGTTAATTGTGACCCACAGTGTTTCAAAGATTGAAACCTAGCTTCAAAAAGTACAATACACGGCAAACAAGTTGAACCAAAATGGCGATCGGCCTACAATGCACAGTAACTGACGTTCTTGATACCTCTACAGTCCAGACTGAGCGTCTAGCATCATTGTTTATACTGCGTACATCGAAGGACTGGAACAATTTGTAATTTTTTTTTTGTATATTTTGTGATAGCACAGTTGTAGACAGATACCTGCCAACTCCTCGGGCTAGTAAAGAGCTGATCCAGGCTGAAAGGGAGGCTATGGTGGAGCGGACGAATGCTTCACTTCAGGCAGTCTCCAAATGGGGCGAAGCCAATATTGTGGGATTCAACGCCACCAAAACACAAGCGTGTCTGTTCACCGCCAAAAGGAGCCCGTTCACCTTGACTCCTGCTTTCCGGAATGTATCCCTGGAGTGCACCGACCGCCTTCAGCTCTTGGGGGTAGAAATTTCCTCAGACCTCAACTTTGGGCGGTTCATTGAGTCCAAAGCTAAGGTAGCTGCTAGGAAACTCGGCGTTCTAGCAAAAGTCCGGCGGTACTTCACACCGGAACAGCTTCTAATCTTATACAAAGCACAAGTCCGGTTGTGTGTGGAGTACTGCAGCCACATATGGGCTGGTGCTGCAAAATGCCACCTAGCAGCTTTGGACTCGGTGGAAAGGCGTGCGAAGAGGCTAATTGGTGATCCAGACTTGGTTAAGTCCAATCTACAAAGTCTCGAGCACAGGCGTAGAGTAGCCAGCCTTTCGGTGTTTTACAGGATGCATTTTGGAGAGTGTGCGCGGGAATTGCATGACTTGATACCGCCATCTCCTTTCTACCATCGAACAACCCGGCGTACGGCGAATATCCACCCTTACGTTGTTGAAACTTCCACGGTCCGGACTAACCGTTTTGCCTCGTCGTTTATACCGCGTACATCGAGGGACTGGAACAATTTGCCTGCTGCGGTTTTCCCGGCCAATTATAATTTAGGCGTCTTCAAGGCTAGAGTGAATAGGCTCTTAATAAACTAGTGCGCTTTACCATCGACGATTGCATCACTGCTTACCATCAGGTAGGATTGCAGTCAAGTGCTAGTTTATAAAATATAAAAAAAAAAAAAAAAAATTTGTCTGCTGCAACAAAACTAGCTAGTGGGCACCAGTGCCAGGACCAACGGCCTAGGCAAACAAAATATTTTTGTGAGCGTATTTCAAGCGGAAAAGTGTGCACTAGTGGCCCTGTTAACCATAACTAAAAAATCGGAGATGGGTGATTGCAATGAAAACGTCTACATGTACTTCATGAGCTTACTAAAATAAAATTAGTAATTATTATTTCTCTGTCATATGTTGGTGCAAAGTTTAAAATGGCATAAAAGCCCCAACATGGTATAAGGTGTCTATACAAAAGGGGTGTGCCTATTGTCCTTTAGTAAATAATTTGTAACATCTTTGTAGTGAATACCTCGTAAACGAAATACAAATTTATGGTTCATGTGAATAATGAACAGAAAGACTTGGAAGCAATGCCATACTATACATAGAATTAATTATCAGTAAGTCTATTAAACAGTGGGTTAAAAGTGGTAAAAACAATTAAACACTAACTAAATACTTTATTGCTAAATATTCCACTATACAACACTAGCTAACTCAAATGGCATACGGATCATTTTCATCAAACACATGAAACTTCGTGTATGTAGGTTTTGAAGTAAAATCTTTCTTCCCATCTTGCCAACCTCGTTCTGGAGCCTTATTATAATCAAAGGTAGAATCTAATTTTCCATAAAGTTCTGCTTGCCTGTCCATGTCTTCTCTATAGCGCTCTT
This sequence comes from Leucania comma, assembly GCA_958295575.1. Taxonomy (NCBI): domain Eukaryota; kingdom Metazoa; phylum Arthropoda; class Insecta; order Lepidoptera; family Noctuidae; genus Leucania; species Leucania comma. Next base: position 8,146,032 of record OY282480.1, on the reverse strand, counting down.
TAGCCACCTTTTTGCCTGTGATAGGATCAGTAATATCACCGAAAGGGTAGACAACTTCTTTAACTTCGTGCGTAATGAGTTTAGTCAGTTTTTGTGGTAGAGACTGTATAAGGACTATATCTCCAGTCTTGCAGACTTTTTTAGGATCATGACAGTAGTAAAATTCATCCTTCCTAAAGTACTGAAATTAAAAGAAACGAGATGAATAAAGGTTTCTTATGATGATTTACGTTGTAATTCATAAAAACAAAATACTAACCATCAGTAAATTCTCGTCCAATTCTAACCTCTTCACTCTAATTTTGGCAGCATTTTGTTTAACAGTAGGAACACATTGACCTAATAGTAAAAATTTTCTTGCAGTCTCCGCTACATTACGAGCCATTGCTATTTATTAATTAAATCAGTTTCTCAAAGAAATACTGAAAATTGTAAATACAAATTTGGTGCTCGTTCAGTTCACTAATGACAGGTGAGGTGACAGTTAATGACAGTTAATATTGTTATTTTATTTTTTAATTTATTGATTAAGATAGGATACCAAGTCTTTTAATCAGAATAATAGAATAGTTAATATACGAGTTTTTTTGTTTCCGTTAGGATATGGATATAGACATTCTAATATTTTAGTAGTATTTTGCCACAAATGTATCTACTCAACCTTCTTGGCAAACATCGCTGAAGTGGAATAACACCACTAGAATAACTTTCTCAGCTCCATTTTACCGAGATCGTGCCTGTTTCAGTGATTCTACTTATTAATATATTGTCCAGTTGCGCAGAAAAAGACACAAAACTACACACAACATTTACTAGGAATTGCGCAACAATTAAAACAGCCAGTCACTGAACTTCACTGGAAGAAATCCCGAATCCCTTTTTTTAACAAACGGTTTATGTAATCCATTTAGATTCAATAGCGTATGTTTCACCTATAGTGTATAAAAGTTCATTGATTTCACCCAAAAAGACGATATATCCCCAGTCGTCCTCACATGGATTGCCACCAGGTGGAAACTGGAGAGACAGCGATGACGGGTAAACGATCAACACCGCAATATGGTGGGGGGCTATAACATCACAGTCGCGACGCCAACCGAAATGATAAATACCAAAATAATATATATTTACCAGAATATACTCAATGGTTCTAGAACTGGGGAAATAGGCAGAGGTGCTTAGGTGAGGACACCTAAGCACCTCTGCCTACCTTTGTAGGGAATAAAGATATTTATTTGACATTAGATCTCTAACAAAGGACACATACAATAGAAATTACAACTACAAATGGGGAAGGACCCCATAACATGTGCTCCTTCACTTACAGGAGATCACAGCATAGAAATATAATTAATCATGTGTAGTTTTATTTACAAAGTAAATAAAACAATTTGACTATGCAGATTTATATTTTGTAAATGATAATATACTGAACATTCAACATTGCATAATAAACCTTAGTCTAATAACAATATATCAGTTAACACACCTACAATTTATTATAAATGTATTTACAATAAAGTACATACTTATTAGTTTGATACAAACTCAAGGTACAAAAATCGAAAATTCAAATCCTTCTTTACTGTGTCATACATCTAACTTTATGAATATACCTATTTCCATTTATTATTACTTATCATTTAAGACTGACTTCCTTGGGAATAACCCTGGCACTTTTACTTACGAATTACAATTGAAAAAAACAAATATTGTTCAACATATAACTCAAACATAAAATATCACAATCTATCCCAATCCAACAATCCCAGCACCAATATAAACAAATCATTCAAAAACGAATATTGTTCAAGCAGGAACCAATTTCGTAATTGGCTTAACAACAGTCACCAATGCAGCCAATGAAGATACCGCTCCTAGAGCACCTACAGTGCTAGGACTTAATTTAGTAAACCCTAAGGCAGTCAGCGGAATGAATATGTCACAGGAGTTCTTCAAAGTATCTATAAATACATCTTTGTGACAAGTCATTAGCATATACATATATTTGATACCACCATTCCAATCATAGTTTGTAATTGAACTATTTAGCAGTTCCGATGGCTTCAGGAAGGTTGACTTGTGTAAATCCATGAGATGAACAATTTCATAGAAGTCTCTAGCCAAATTGGCAATGATTGAAAGAAGCCAGAATTTATTTGCTGTTCTGTTCCATTTTTCTGAGTCAGTTTTTAGGAAACCACTCTTGGTAAGCCACACTACATGGTCAGCATAGAGAAAAAGTGCATGAGCCAATTTGCTGATTGTTAATGTAACTCTTAGAATGGGATCTTCAATGTGCATGCTATTCAAGGCAGTGTAACAAATGTCTATACATCTTCCAAGTCTCAGAACTGAAAAAAAAAAGATAATAATTATTGAACGGGTTAATCAGCACCTGTGTCTATTACCACAGAATACTAAGGTTTTTTTGTTTTGCAAATGGCTAGAAGTTCTTGAGTCCTTTAATTTCTTTTTTTGTTTTCAATATATAAATCTCTGAGAGTGAAACTTTATTATTTTTGATACAAAGTTAAAAAGACATGGAGAATAATGTACTTACTTTTTCTGAATGAACTAAAAGTTAGTTCTAGATTTTTTATTCTGTCAACAGAGTATTTGTTTGCATTTCTTATTTCCAATTGATGCCAGATCAGCCGACTTGTATATTGAATAAGTCTGCAAAGAAATGTTTTAATGAAATGAGAAAAGGCAACCATCACAGACTATGATCCATACTCACACATATCAAACCATGAATGCTACTGAAATTTGGCACACAGATAATTGTATAAGTAGGCATAGAATAAGGATTTACCAAAAGGAAATCAAATTGCGGTTCAACATTTGTAGGAAGAAACCAAATATTTTAATATGTGTTGTTGCTGATCTGTGTTATTCCAATTGTGAAATTTATGTTGAGAAACCACTTGAAATAAAGATATTTCAATATTTAATTATAGCATTATCTGTTGTCCCACTGCAGGGCAAAGACCTCCCTTCCATTCTTCCACTAAAAGTGTGGAGGAATGGAAGGGAGGCCTGTGGGGCACATTAATAGCATCATCTAATTGTCTAACATTAGCGTTACTTAATTAATTGTTTAACTGTAGTAACAATTAAGTAATGCTGTAATGAATCAATTTAGTGTTTTAGCTGGCGAAAAGTAACTATTCATAAAAATTAGGAGTACTAACCTGGCGAGTTTATCTCTTCCATTTGACTGGTTATTTACTTTTATAATAACATCCATCCTAGCGCCGTGGTGGTCGTGAATTAATGATAAAAAGTTGTAAATTTCAGCAATAAAAATGTTGATTATCTGACGAATATTGTCACTATCAGTATGATACCACTCATTGTTATTACAGGGATACTAGATATTGTACTTGCTAATCCTATGTTTACGTTTTCGTAGCCTCGATGTGAACCTTGAACTGTGCAGGAATAAAAATTAGTTCAAGTGAATTTACTTAGTTTTATTTTACAGTACACCTCTACCCGTGCTGTGCTGTATCGTGTTCTGATTTTAGTAGTGGAACCAACGCTGCAACAGTTGTAACGAACGCAGATTATTAAATAAAAGCAATGGCAATTTTTTAAAGAATTTACTCAAATAGGTAATTATTTAGATCAACAAAACTTAAAACTTTGACACTCATTTATTTAGATTAGTCTATGATTTTAAACGTAGTGCTTTCTCTTTGTATGATTTGACATACGATAAAGGCAGAAACATACTTATGTGTCGTGGCGTGTCGTGTCGCGCCAGAAGCATATCGGTTTCATACATTTAATATGGCTAGGGACATATTTGTCTGTCGTGTCGTGTAGCAACGGGTTCTGTCGTGGCACCGACTGCTCGCCATCGATTGCGCCAGAGCGGTGGTGGGGGTTTATGAAGGCAGAAACATACGTGTCGTGGGCCTCGTGGCGTGTTGTGTCGCACCAGCCAGAAGCATATCCGATTCATACATTTAATATGGTTAGGGACATATTTGTCTGTCATGTCGTGTCGCAATGCGTTCTGTCGTGGCGCCGACTGCTCGCCACCGATTGCGCCAGAGCGGTGGTGAGAGTTTATGACACTTTCTATACTGCCGCGAGGCTCGTGGCGCGAAATTCTAGCGGGCACTTTTTAATTTATTACCAAGGCAAAGAATGGAACGGGGTAGGTTTTTTTTAAATTTATTATATTTGTAGCAATTGTAGGAAAATGACTGACGATTATTGAACTTGTACGTCAACGAAAAGTTATTTATGACTCAAATGTAAAGAATACAAGGATCATTTGATCAGAAATGCTGCTTGGGTAGAAATTGCAAAAATTTTCCTTCTGTTTATATAGTGAACCCAGTACCTTCTTTTCTTTTTTTTGCTCTGAAAATTAATTGCTAAGAGAAGGTCTTCATCAAAATCGATGTATCAATGCTGCAAAGGTTCGTTAAGTACTGTTCAGAAATAATGATGGTGATTATACTTTGTATACGAACAAAAAGCCAATAAAAATGTATGCTTTTCAGAAAACACGATATATTGACACAGCATAGTAATGACAAGTTCTCAATTCAAAATTATACCTATAGAGTTTCTTATGTATAAAAACTCTTTTTCAACAAATAACGACAGAGTACGCCACGACACGACACGTTAGTGTGCACACTCACCGTCACGACAGTAAGCATCACGAGTCACGACACGTATTGTGTTTCCGCCTTAAGACCGAAGTCGTGAATGGGCCCTAAGAAAGAAGAAATATTACGTTTTTCTCTATGGTTTGATCCAAGGATGTTTTGACGGAAGTGGGCGGGGTTAGTCAGTAAGGATTGGAATGAATGAACAATTTACGAACGAAACAATCGGATGTTGCAAGTTTACAACTTGCAGATCCGAACTGGAACCTGACCTTTCATTCAATAAAGTGGGGCGGCGTCACGTCGTGCCGTGGCGGTGGAGCTTGTCAGCCATATTGATTTAAGTTGCTGCGCGATACGTGTGTGACTCAGCCGTCGAAGTTTCTATTTGGTTTCCGTTTCGTGAATGTCCAAACTTTGTGATTATCGACTATATCTTGTGCAGAGTGGAGGTGTTCAGTGATCTAAGTGACTCAAGTCGCTAATTTCGTTGTGGTAAGACTAAAACATTATTGTGCGTTGTGGTGATTTATCTTCTGGAACAAAGCGACATTTTGAAGTGACGTGTAATGTTGTGCATTTCAGATAGTGGTTCGTCGTACTGAGCTTTCATGATTGGATTACCGCGTAGCGATAGAGATAGAGATCGAATAACGGTGAAAATTCGTAACATGAAGAGGAGTTCGTCAAGGGATAGTATGCCGCGATCGAAACGGACACGCAGTAGCATAGGCAGGTATGACGACAGCTCTGATGAGCGCGTCACTCCCGAGCGGGTGCGCCGGCGGGTGCGCTCGCCAAGCCCCCGGGGGCGCTATGTATCGCCGCATCGTGAGGACTATGTGAGATCCCGTGACGTCAGGGAAGACTCGGTTCGCCCGTTTTACAAGGTACTGTGCGTTAGTGCACTTCATCCTAAAGCTTCTGATGAAATTATCAAGGATACCTTGTACAGAGAATACAAAAAGTTTGGTGATTTTAGCATCAAGATTTCTCATGAATTAGATGAGAGAGTTGCCTATGTTTGCTTCCGTAGCGCTGAAGACGCGAGAGACGCTAAACATGCCAAGCCCAGGATAATATTGTATGATAAAGTAGCAATTGTCGACCCTGTCTATGAGCCAGTTAGAGCTGAATACAGAAGCAGACCAAGAAGCATCACACCCCCTGATTATGAGCGGCCCTATTCCTATGCTTGGTCTCCAGTGCCTGAGAGACGTAGACCACCTCCTGATGATAGAGGTTATGGTATTCCCCCTACAGTTCCTCCTCATCACAGAGATTTTCGTCCCCCTATGCATGAATACCCTATGGTTGGGCCTCATGGACCCCCAATGCATCACAGGCCACCGATGCACCACCCACCTCACCCTCATTATATGCCACGTCCATACATGCCCCGCCCTCACCATCCTCCATTTGAGAAAATTGAAAACAAAAAAGACAAATTCCCCAACTATTTACATCATGTCCAGCCAGAAGATGATCCCTTGGCTACAAGGACTCTCTTTGCCGGTAACTTGGAGATCAATATTTCAGATGAAGAGCTCCGCCGCATTTTTGGCCGCTATGGCATTGTAGAAGATATTGACATTAAACGTCCTCCACCAGGCACAGGAAATGCATTTGCTTTTGTTCGCTATCAAACTTTAGACATGGCTCATAGAGCTAAAGTAGAACTTTCTGGCCAGTATATTGGCAAATTCCAATGTAAAATAGGATATGGTAAAGCAACACCTACTACTCGAGTGTGGGTGGGTGGTTTGGGTCCCTGGACATCTGTTGCCCAGTTAGAAAGGGAATTTGATAGATTTGGAGCCATTAAAAAGATTGAATATGCCAAAGGAGAACCTCATGCATACATATTGTATGACTCAATTGATGCAGCTCAAGCGGCTGTAAAAGAAATGAGAGGTTTTCCTCTTGGTGGCCCAGAAAGGCGTCTGCGAATCGACTTCGCCGATGTCGGTACTGGGGGTCCATTCAGACCAAAGCCTTATGCACCTCCTGTAGGAGAAGACGGGAGACCTGTAGAAGGATATGAAGGCTATGAGGGATGGGAGGAGGGGGCGGCTTACCCTGCCTATGGAACACCTGGTTACAGGGGCAGAGGTGGTCGTGGCCGAGGCCGAGGAATGTATAGAGGCGTATATCACGGCTCGGGAGATTATCGCGACGAAGAGTGGCGGCGTGCCCCAACAGATCCTGAATACGAGGGACGAGTTCGTCGATCTGGATCGCGGGAACCAGGCGTGGACCGCTCTCGCTCACGTACACCGCGCCGGCGATCCCCCGACAGCGATTCAGATGGATCACCTCGTCGTGGTGGCGGTATGCTGGCGTCTGCGCGGACGTTGCCTGAAGTTGTACGCAAAGCTACTACAATATGGAATGGTGCCCTAATCTTGAAGAACTCTTTATTCCCAACTAAATTTCATCTAACTGATGGTGATTCAGAAATTATTGACAGTCTGATGAAAGATGAAGATGGTAAAAATCAACTGAGAATTACACAGAGACTGCGTTTAGATCAACCAAAACTAGATGACGTTCAGAAGCGTATTGCCACATCAAGTTCGCATGCCATTTTCTTGGGAGTGGCAGGGTCGACAGCTTCCATTACAAATGAAGATGCAAGTATCCAAACCAGACCAATGAGGAACTTAGTGTCTTACTTAAAGCAAAAAGAAGCTGCAGGCGTTATTTCACTTCTGAATAAAGAGACAGAGGCTACTGGTGTACTGTACTCCTTCCCACCTTGTGAATTCTCTACAGAACTTCTCAAGCGAACATGTCACAACTTAACTGAGGAGAGTTTGAAAGAAGACCATCTCGTAATAGTTGTAGTCAGGGGTGGGTCAGCCTAGTATGAACTTCTGAGCTCCCAAACTGGACAGGTCACGGTCTGACCAAAAAGTTTGTAGTGAGATCAGTATCAGTGAGATGGTGATGGGTGGTTCTGCCTAGACTGAACTAATTGATTAGATTTACACATTTTCAGATTACATTGCTAGCCTAAGTTCTGATTAAAATTCCCTTGTCTTCAAAAATATAATAACATTGATAATATAGAAACATGTGATGTGTAGTGATGTGAGGTGTTTGTAAATTTAAAGTTTGTGAAAGTTTCACATTTCTTGTGCAAGTGCTGTGTTAGCCTTGTAGTGACAGCAATGATCATACATATTATTGCTAAAATGTAGATGAAAGATAGTTTTGCTAGAATTGCAGCAAATATTTTTTTTTTGAAACTTTTTTAAGTGTATATTTATTATGATAAAAAGTTATAGTGTATACTTATTCAGTGTATGTTAGGTGATGTGTAGTGTAAGTGTGTGAAGTTGCAAATAGAATATTTCATCTTATGATGTAGTTTTTTTAAACCTTGTGAGTTGTGTTCAGGCAAGTGCAGTTGTTGACACAGTGACTGGTTTGTGATGTTCTAATGTGCCCTCAGTGATAAATAATCACTTGAGTGATAATCCTAATGACTTGAAAGTCACTGCTAAAGTAATCAAGTGAAAATACTTCAACCTTAAAATGATTCAGTGAAGCTTTGTGTTTGTGTTGTGGTCAATAAAGACTAAAATATGACAATTACAAAGTGTAGGTAGAAATAGTGTTTTCTCTGAAAGCTGTGTTGAATTGAAAAGTTATAGTTTTTTTCTCATAGTGAAAATTATAATGTAAAGTAATTGATATAGTTAGGTATACAACAATCATTTTAGTTTCATCATTTGGTAAGTGTTTGGGTATGGACGCATTCCCCCGCTTTTGAAGCTTTTACCCCCCCTGCTAAATCTCTTAATCTAGTTCTAGTCAAGTCTAGTCTTTGCATAATTTTATTTGACTTCATTACAATACCAGGCCAAATTAAATTACATTGCAAAACTTCACCAACTATGGATATCATGATCAAATAATAATAAAAAATTAAAAGCTAATATAAAACTTTTAACTATAAGAAAATGACCCCTTAATCAGGTGAGATTATCAAGTTAGAAAATCACATGATCTTAGTTTTATTTATTATTACTTCAAGTTTTGCCAGCTAATTTAATTTGACCTTGTGTAAAAAAAATACAAGATTATGAACTCAAGCTAGGATATAATGTATAAAAAATAGATTATCATGCCATATGCTATGCATGATAAGGTTTTAAAAATATCCAACTTTCACTATTTCATTTTAAATTGCATTTTTGAAATAACAGCATACTCTGTGGATAGGCTTTCTAGAAGGCTGTATTTTTGTACTTTGACTTTGGCACAAGCTTTTTTTTTTCAACCATGCATATTAATGGTAACTTTGTGACAAAAAAACACCAATATCAAAATTTGTAATTTACTCAAAGTAACATGGGATAAAATACAGGTAACAGTTTGGCTTGAGACCTATTGTCCAAAATTAATATAATGGGCATACTCAGATGCCAAATATTAAGCCACTTTTCATAAAAGATCAATAACACATTATTGTTTAATTACTTAAGCCCCAAGCAGACCAGTGTCCGCACACCTATTGTCTTTTTATTTTGACTCTAATTACAGTATTCATAGGTTAAATGCCATCCCTGACACCAGTCAGCTCACTTCTATGGAATGGAAGGGTTAGACTCTAAAAAGTACCCGGCATATAATTTCAACCAGTTGCTATGGTTACGCGCAGCTTCCCACCTCGATTGAGAATCGGTTACTGCGCATTTAAGGTCGACCACCACGAAGGTTCAACTTGTGTATATATATAGGTCTAACAATTTTTTTTTTTTCTGGTAATGAAGATGCCACTTCTGGCATAGTGCTATTAATTACAGTAAAAATACAGCCTGTTTATAAACACATTAACTAACACATTAAGCCATAATTAGATCCATTGTCTTGAAATTGTGAGGATAAATTAATAAAAAAGAATCTACTCCCTTATTCACATAAATGACTAGTAGGTAATTATAGTTTACACAGGGATTGTAGATAAACGAATCATCTCTAAATCGTAGGTACCTATTTAGACAGCAATTTGTTGATCATCATTTCTAGTGTTTTTATTTTATATCTTAGAAGTGTTTTTAGCGACTAGGGTGAACTAGAACACAAGACTTCAATCCTATAAACATTGTATGACTTTTATTTAATAATTTATGAAGTGTCATGTCACAGAATCCTAGGTACGACTATTTTGTCTTGCCTCACGCATCCTAATCGATAGAATCACTAATTCGATTTTATTTTGAACTACCAAGTAGGTACCTATTTAGGGAATAATCTGCAGTTTTGTCCTGATTCAGCCTATACATGCCTTGGAGATAACCTTGGAATAAGTTCTGTAACCAATCTATTTCGTAAGTATTTGGAACAGTGGTAAGTAACCAACCCCTAATTTGAATCAATTACTGGTAACATACAACATAACAACTAAGTTTAGATTTCGACCAGACCAACAAATGCAGCTACACTTTCAGCCTCGTGTTAGCTTCGACAAAAGACATAATTTAGAGGCATTGATATTCTCAAATTTAAAGTAGAACATTAATGTAGGTACCTACCTAAAACTAATTGGAAAAGCTTTTAATGGCTTACATAATAGTCGCACGAAGAGTGTCTATCTTTGTGCAAACACTTTGTTTTAGTTCAGCACGTTACTGATTTTTGTACTTTTAAAACCTCAACTAATGGAGCTTGCAAAACAACTGTACTATGCGTTCCAAATGAGAATAGGATCGATTGCCATGTTGTGACGTCATGTCGTACTGTCAAATCGAAGAAATTATGGCAAAATTGAAGAACTCTGAGATAAGTAAAATTGAAGAACTGAATACGGATTTTTTTTTCGTTCACAGTTCGTAAATAAATTAACATTTAAAAAATTATTTCCTCGATTTAACAGCAAATCGTGACGTCACAACTTGGCAATCGATCCTATTCTCATTTGGAACGCATTGTAGAGACACTAAATATTCAGTTCCAGTGTGTTTTACTAACCAAGGCGTTTGCTCAAATGTACCGCTTTGATTCTTTATTTATAGGTCCAAAGGTCGTCGACCCGAAGATAAAAGTTCGCCAACGAGACATAATAATGAGGTCATAACGGTGTAATTTACTTGTGCTGTCCTTGTAGCTATGGTTAGTCAATAAACGTTTATTTGATACAAGTTCGTGTTATTTCTTGGTCCTGAATTTATTCAACTTTACACCAGCGCGAAAACAACACATTACAAGAGTTTACTCAGACTCAAGTACCTACTTATCTAACCTATATCCTACTATCTCGCTTTTTAATACATGCAATCTAGGTAGGTACAACTATTCAACTAGGATTCACTCAAACATACTTTTACGAATATATGTAAAACCTGACCTTGGAATCTTTAGGTATAAAAGCGAAATACCTACCACTCATTAATCACAAAATCTAAGAAACTATAGGTAACACCTACAAACTTAAAATTTGGCAGGTAGGTTCCTTATAGGATGTAGACACCCGTTATGAACGGATTTTACGAAACTCCACCCCTAAAACGGGGGTTGGAAATTTGTGTGGTTTGTTGGTACGCGGGCGAAGCCGCTGGCAGAAGCTAGTCAATATATATTGTATACGGGAATTCATTACCTACCTACTTCGTGAAATATGCCTTGTGGTGAGGAACTTAAGCCTCTGCCTCGAATCTTGCGGGAGCGGCAGGATCTTATGCGTAAAATCAAATGGACCGGCCCTCTAAAATAGCGGCGCGAGGGCGGGTAACGAGCGGTGCAATCCAGTCAAGCGGAGACTGCTCGCGCCGCCGCCCCTGCTGCCCGCAAGATTTGAGGCAGAGGCCTTATTGTTACGGCTAGCGGATTGGTGATCGCAGACAGGATGCTGCTCCCTAATAGTTGCCAATTTCATATCTTAGGCAAAGAAAAAAGATATAGATACTGGGGCTACTAGTCTAGCACATGGTTATAATAGACTAATGGATGGTAAATGGTGAAACATCTCTCTTGTGACTTCTTCAGAACTGGTAGGTGTAGCGATTGATAAAATAGGTACGCGGCAAATGAATTGCAGCCCCCCGCCTCGATTGAGACCTGGAAATCGGTTACTACGTTCTAAGTCGACAGCCATAATGATTCAACTTGTGTACTGAGGATCATACATAGTAGCCAAGTACCTACCTTTTATAGGGTGGGGTAGGATGACAGTACAGTACGACAAAATGTACACATCTTAAAGAGCCAACGTTGCGTTAAGCGGGGCACCTGTAGCTTGGCTATGCGTGTGCGGCGGCGCGGCGGTCTCCGTATCGGAAACCGGATTATTACTTGCGCAGTGTCCCTATAGTTCAACTTTAACGGTGTGCATGTAGTCGTGTCGATGGAGAACTTGAATGTTTTATTACGTAGCAAAACTGGCGAGGGGACTGCCCGCGCCGGGCCACTTTTGTATTGGACTGCGCGTGCGCCCGCTTAACGCAGCGTTGACCCTAAGATGAAAGTAAAGGATAGGTTAGGTAGCTATTGTATGAATTCGACACCAGCTGTCGGATTCATACAATAGCTATTATATCCTAACCTACCCTGCAATTTTATTTGTAGAAAGGAAAGGAAAATGGAAACCTATATCCAGCATCAGTTTGCGAATCTTCAAACTGCAAACCTCAAAATATAAACGGGTAAGTTTGTATGTATGGATGTTTGTTATTCTTTCACGCAAAAACTACTGAATGGATTTCGACAATTAGACAATGTCCTCTAGCACAATTATTAAAAGTCAGAAAAAACGCTTGAATCATGGGTTAGACAATGTCCTGGAATAGCACAATTATTAAAATTAAAAAAAAAAACGCTTCAATCAAGTTGGTCAGATTTCTGAATGAGTGTAAACAAGGATTTAATCTCTTTTTATACAGAAAAACAATTGATATTTTAAATTCTTTTGTTATTAAAAGATTTGATTTTGAAATAAAGAATCTTAGAAAAAAAAAAAGAAAACGTTTTGTTCTAACGTAACAAAAACGATTTCGTATTATCAGAGTGATCTCAAACTTTTTTTGATTAGTTCATGCATTCTTGGTACTAGGTACAGACACCAGCACGCCAATCTACCCTTATCTGTCAAATTTTACCAATCGAACATTAACCTTCCGTTATTGTGATAAGGTTGAAAATCTATTAAAGAAATTTGACAGATTGAGGTAGGTTGATGTGTAGGCACCTTGTCTAGTGCAGCGCAGCGGTCAGGCATTTATAAATGAGGAATTTTATACACTTAGATCAAGTTGGTCATCTGATGGCTATAATTATCTTAGAGCATTCACGCTCTAAGGGCCATATATTAAATTTTGATCGTTTTAATCCCGTGGAGGGTCGATTCGGTACATTGGGCACATGAAACACTATCGATTTGTAAAGATAAAATTAAAAAATAAAGTACTTTTTTAAACTCGAATTAATTAATTTCTTCAAAGTAAACGTCAGCTGGGCTAGTTTAATGAACTGTAGGTAGTTAGTACACAACGACCGACCACTACCTACAAGGTCATTGACTCGTTTACTTAAAGAAATTAATTTCGTACACATGCGTATATTAAAACGAGTTCTAGGAAAAAAGTACTTACTTTATTTTTCCACCCCAAAAGTTTTTATTTTTGCCCCTAATTTGTTCGAACAAAGGAGTTGGAGGTGTGGCCAACTTTTAGCGTTAACGCAAAACAAAACGATAGTAACTTGGCTAGGGAGGCTGGACATCAAAATTAACGGTATAATATATGAATCCAAATCCTACCTTCTTAGTTATACGAAGGTGTGATGTTAACCTCAATGGTTGGGTTGACCACAAAAAAAGTTGACTCTAGAAATGGCACATCCAAAGAGTATAATAATAATCACAGTATTACTGCCACGTTATTTACTCTTTGCTGCCACGTTTTCGTTACATCGTATTTATTTATTTTCAGCCCAGCCGCTCTTAGTTTTAATTTAACTTCTACTAGTAGTTAACTAGCCTGGGTACGTTATAACCATGCAGAATAAAGATTTATTACCAACAAGTCGAACATCAATTAAGAATGAAGAGAAGTCTGAAAGTACGTATAGTGTATTTATTTAAACTCCATACATAGGCGAACAGAGGAAGCACTAGGATAATAATTATTATTAATCGGTAAAACCATAATACTTATATTTGATTGTTTTACCGATTGATAATATTATTATCAATAAATTGATAATATTATAATATTCCAAATCAAAATAAGTATCAGTCAGTATCGACTTTATCTAGTCTATTCTTATATTTCATATTGGTATTTTTCTATAGATTTGAATCCTGGAATTAATAAATCAAAATTGACTGGCCGCACAGCTCTTCACAATAGAATTAGTGAAACTAATTACGATGAATATCTGATGGCTATGAAACGGATTCAGCATCGACATTCTATTTTAGAGGCACCGTGTGAAATAGAAACAGCAAGAGCTCGGAGAAGAAAACAGAGCTTGAAGCCGACTAGGTAAGTATGAAATTATGTTATGGAAGGGTAGGTACCTATCTTCCTGGTGATATCAACCTATAAATAATCTACCTGCCTAGTCTTTTCTCATCTGTGGTGAGGTCGACTTCAGATTCTAAACGGTTGCAGCTGAGCTAGCAAGGGCGCCGGCTTTTAGAAAACCTCTTGGGTGCTACTCAATTGATGACACGAAAAAATTGCGAAGTGTGACAAGAGCACACTAATCGACCCGTCGACCGACAAATAAATAAATGTCCTACTTAAATACTGCGTATTTAATTACTCAAGCGAATGCCGGCTTTCGCGTCTACCTATTGTCTTTCTACTGTGTCTCTAATAAAGGTATTCAAAAGATTAATTACCAATTATGTTTGATAAAAATATAATAAGATTTGTGTTGGTGCGGAAATCGAACCCGTTGCGTCTCAACCGGCGCTCTGAACCACTGCGACGGGTCGTCGTGTAATCAAAAAACGTCCATCCCTAAAAGGCGATTACGAATCTATTCTCAGGGGTGCTCCTAGGCACCCACTGTTTATTTCTCATGGCCCCGAGGACCCACGGAGTCGCCGACCCTGTGAGCAAGTCCCAATAAAACTTTACATACAGCGACTGCACGCATCTCTATAACCCAATAACTGGGTCGGTCGCTAACACGCGGTGCCCCTTGGCGATACTACAGTTGTGGTGGTGTGTTATGAATAGTCACCCATCCACGGACCGACCTAGGCTAGGGTTGTTGGTATTTAAGCTCGATAATATATTCATAATTGCCTAATAGTGCAGGTGTAAACTGCATTTGACTATTAGACTGGAAGTTAACCCCACCCAAGATAGTGATGATGCAGATGATAAATAATAGGCGTGATGATTAGTAGGTACCTATTATACCTATACCTACAGAGAAAAATGGATTAGGTAGTGATTGCAGTTTTAATTAGGGCAGTAGTTTCCAAAGTACCTACCTATAGGTCCTACCTGATCATACCTAGCGTGTGATGAACCTAGTGAGGCGGGATTTTCGGCAATGATTAATAATATTAAAACTAAATATGGGAACAAATTGGACTGAGTCGCCTCTTTGAAGGTTGGCTGGAGAGACGCCATGACGCAAGTCCTCGTCGGACATAACTGGCTTCGGAGGTTTGGATTTAGGTGGAAGAATGCCTTGCCCACAGAACAAGGTGGAGGTGTGCCCGCTTAGGCGAAGCACCACACGGTGTTTATGTTCTTATGGAGGCGGTCTGCGGCTGCTTTCGATTCAGGCCATGGTCCGAAGCGCGAGGGAACGAGAAACGGTGGCCTCCTTCTGTGAAACAGTACCTAATGCTAGCGAAGGAGCACGAAGCTCATAACATACTTACTATATGTAAACCCGGAATATGTTCCCTTGGGATCACTTTCTGCTCTCAAGTGAACGAAACTGCTGACAGAAGCTACTCAAAGCTAGAAAGGAATAATATATTGATTTAGATAATAGGTTGGTACCTTTAAGGTGGGTCTACGCTAGTGTAGCTGCGGTGGTATTCTCTACGAAATGTAGAGCTGCCTCAACGATGAACACACAAATAGGATAAATTAGATTGTCAACCTAATAAATACCTTCTTTGGATTGTTAATTCAATGTATCCAGCGCTGCGTTTTCTTGGAGAATAGCACCACTGAGCACGAGCGACACTACGAATTCGTGCTCCGCTCCTCAGAATCGTTTATTGTTGTGTAAGTAAACAATTATTCCTCAGGTTGGACGGCTGTGACAATTATTCGATGACGGACGCGGCCCGTATGGGCATTATAGCGTCCATGGTTCCCGATGAGATTATTTACAAGCATTGCGACTACTCCATTAGGAGCTACGAGACTGCCTTGATGTTTTGTGACGTTTCTGGTTTGTATTTTAATAATCATCTTGGTTTTTGCTCATAGAAATATAAAAAACACCCTTCTTTCTCCTTTCTTATATCTATAGTTTTACTATAGGCTATCATTTAGGACTACTGTCCATGGACGCCAAGCTTCATAAAGGAATGTCCCATTTTATCTTATACCATTTCCTTGACTTGATAATGCTCCCATACAATAAAACAGGATAAGCTAAAAATATTGAGTTCCGCGCCTTCTGGCGAGTACATGGAGACGTTTGAGGCCTTAGTTTTCACATTAAAGGCCCATTTAGAAGGTGTGAGTTTTACGAACGGCTTGGTTCGAGAAAATCGTACGCAATTATTGCGTACGATTTGATTTGATATGATTTTTTATAGAGGTAAGTCAGTCTCGTCCTCTCTGGCGAGAATCGTGTGTTCGGGACAAGAAACTCGCACCGTCTAGGTCTTTGAAGGGTAATCCCTAAATGCAAAAGCAAAAAATTGGTCGATCTGGAGAGACGACTATGATCAGCACGAATTTTGGCTGAAATGATGATAATGTAGGTATCTAACCACATCTAACTAAGTCATTTCATATAAGTAGGTAGGTGGTATCTTATCTCTTTTTTTTTCGTTTTCTCTCCTGGCAGTCGTTCTGCCGTTACCTTTTTTATTCATCTATCGTTCTCCATTCTGCTTATGTGACCAGCCCAAAGATGTTGTAGCAACAAATGTTTTCGTTCGGTTAGCAGCTTGTGTATTTCCACCAATAATTTAAAAATAACAACTAACAAGCAGAATCCTTAGTGCGAGTTGTTTAACGTTAATATTATACGTACGAAACGTTTATCACGTTTGGCTCTCTGATTGGTTAAGAGCTTGGAGCGGGCCAATCGGAGTGTCGAATGTTAATAACTCACACTCAGCGCACAGGTCAAAAATTTAAAAACAATCTGTTTCTTGAAGGGTTTACTAACCTCTGCGAAAAGTACACTTTATTCGGCCGTGGCGGACCTTCAAGGCTCACCAAAGTGCTGAACTCCTACATCGGATCCATGGTCCAGGAAATACTGACTCACAACGGAGACGTGCTCAAGTTTTCTGGGGATGCTTTCTTGTCTATGTGGAAGAAGACTGGCAAGTTGTCCATGCAAGATGTAGTGCACAACGCGATCGACTGCGGCCTCATTATACAGAAGAACTATGGGACCTTCATGACTGATGTTGGGGTGGTTTTAAAGGGTTAGTTACTTGATTGTTTGGTAGCGTCCATATGAAGCTGCTACCTATTATATTAACTAGGTGAAGGCCGTGGAGGGTCATGTTTTGGGCAGATCGCATTAGCACTACTCATCATCAAAAAAATAATATATATGAACCAGTATAAGTATGAGTGTATGAGTGTACAATTTAAAAATAATTATGAAGATACTGAAAATATTATTAGGTATACCTATGGTCAACAATTTGTTACAAAAGACTGCTGCGTTGGATTCTGGTGGATACCCGGGTATGGCAAGAAGTTCAGTTTGCGCTCTGTCTTCAGACATTAATAGCAGCCGATAATTTGGAAATTGATGGTGTGACATCCCCCCCATCCTAAGCCTGATTTCTCCCCAGTCGTGTCATGTTGCCGTCCCATCGGACTATGAGTGTAAAGGAAAAGTGCATCTGTGTTTGCGCAAATGCTTCGTCTGCACAATCATATCTTCTGCATATTTGGCTAAGCTCCGATGAGATTGGCCACTGTAACCGCCGAGCAACCGATATTCGGTCGGGGGAATTTAACCATCCTCAAAAGACTTCTTCCTCCACGTAATTATTCCGATTCCCGCCCCTTCCCTAAATGCCGTTAAATAAACCCAACCACGTCTTTCCATAAACAGTTAAAGTGGCGATATCGGCCGGCATGAGCCACTTCTCGATCATCGGCGACGAGAAGTCCAGCTCCTCAAGCTACGTCATTATTGGTCAGCCGGTGTGGGACGTCAAAATGGCCCAGTACATGTCGAAGTCAGGAGACGTGCTGACTGCAGCCAGTGCCTGGATTTATGTGAATGAAGCTGAGTATTTTACGCAGCCGTGTGGTGACGGGAGGCATACCAAGGTAGCAATCTTATGGATTTCAGACGCGTATCGCCATCTTTTTATTATTTTATTGATGTCTGCCTCACCTGCGGGCTTGCAGACGGTGAGCGGTGAGTAGCTCGCGGTCTGGATCGAGTCCAAGTCATCGACGACGCTATAATAGTGTCCCATGATGTCAGCAAAACCGTAGGGGTCCAGCAGTGTTGAAGCCTATGTGCGGCCATGGGTTTGCTTCTGAAAGGAAAACCCGGGGCCCTGAATGCAAGGCAACGAAGGAACATAGGAGTGGGTTTTAGTCAGTAAAAATCTGACACTCCCTCCCGCTTCTCCCTAGATCGGAAGAAGTCATTAGATGATTTCCCACTGATGATTCCCATTTTCCCGATGAACGGTGAAGCACGCTTCCCTAGAAGCAACTGATTAAGTTTTTCTGCTGTTAGTCAACTTTTTAATCTCAACTGAGCAACATAGACTCTGACAGATAATGCTACTCCTTAATTAGACAGATAGATAGATAGATGTATTCTTTATTGTACACCAAAAAATAAAATTACATAAAGAACTTAAAATTAATAGGGTTGTTTTTTTTATGGTAGGTAAAATCATCCAATGACAAGTCCCGCCCTTGGGTGGAGCGGGAAATAGTGTCAGACTCTTACTGACTAAAATCCTACCCCGTTCCTTCGTTGCCTATCATGCCGGGGCTGAGCCTTCCTCTCAGAAAAATTAATAGGGTGTCACAATGGGCGGTCTTATCGCTAAAAGCTTACAGACAACCTTTGGATGGATTACACAGAGAAGGACAAAAAGATACTCAGGTAGTTTATGGTGTACTATTTACATATATACAATACATAACTAATAAAATACATATAATACAAATAATATAATATATATATATTTATATAGATAATATATATGAAAGCAGAGAAATAGAGTACTAAATGACGTAATTAGACGTAATTGTAATGAAAGCTCTCCCAAAAAGTTGTGTGCGTATGGGTCAGTGTTGCCAGATTTTTTATTTTGGCAAGTCGGGATTTTAAAACTTTTTAATGAAAAAATCGGGATTTTTTCGTCGAAAGCGGGACATAGTAAAAAACGTATATTATCGTAAGTTTTTAAATATTATTTTTTGTCCAAATTTTAATTTCCGTGTTACATTATATAGCAAAAGTAACCATAGAAAATTTATTTGAATAAAAAAATGAGAAGTATTTTAAATCAGAATTACTTTATCGGCGGGCGGCCAGTTCGTATTGTCTTTGCCACCAGGCCGTGCCTCCTCAGCGCGCTGCATGTACGGTCAAGCTATCCTCGAAAAGCGGGACTAAGCGTGTCCCGCGCGGGACATTTAATTTTGATTCAAAAATCGGGACGTCCCGCCAAAATCGGGACATCTGGCAACGCTGGTATGGGTGGACTACACCGTGTAGGCCAACATACTGTACCGGTAGAGCATCGTGCGTGCCGAATCAGTGGCGTAGCTAGGTGACGAGAGGTACGGACGTGGGACAAAAAAAAACTGGGCCCATATCTTTTACATGGCAAATCATCAAATAACCTCTTCTGCTCTCGGTGGAGCGGGAAAAAGGTATTAGACTTTTAGCGACTAAAATGAGTTGCCGTGATTAAAAATAATAATAAGAAGTTTGCTAATAAAGTTTTGAGCGCTCCCCGAGTTTTGAGGCCCCTTGGCATTGCCCCACCTAGCTCTTCGGTAGCTAACGCCAGTGACAATCCTCGCGGAAAAAAAATGCAGTCAAAGCGGTGTACAACTTAAATTCATAGATATTGAATTTTAAGTTACTAAAGATTTTGTTTTCTTAACGTTAGGTTCTAGGAGTTGGTGCATCTTGGAAGAGAGTGGAAAAATTTCGACATTACTTAGCAGATAAAAAAAGTAAGTCACTTTTTAGAATGACATCCATTCGAATCCATAGAATTATTCCAATCAAATGTTGCAAGGCTGCTGGCGTAAGAAAAGCGTCTGATAAAAAATAAGAAGATATCAATTCTGTACCTAATTAAGAACGGCCAACCGGAGATGCATTTCCATATAACCGTTGACTATGCCACATATTTTGGAAATACACCTAGATATCTTGTAGATATTAATTAGGTTTCTATTAAAATCAATCCAGTAAAGACCTTTAAATGAAGGATTTACCGGATGCCAACAGAGCGTTCAGGCGTACTCTTTTTCGCGTAGCCTCTTTAAGGGCCGGTTCTAGTCACTGTTTTTTTTGTATGAACTTCGTTCGGGATTATATCGTCTTCGCGGCCCCAAAACAGCGGTTTTATTTTTATATAAAAAAAAAACAACTATTCAAGATTTTTGTTCTTGCGAAGCGCTTTTAAATAACAAGCTTTATTTTTTTTTGTAACTTTCAAATAGTTCCGTAACGTAATCTCGTAGATAAATACGTTTGAAATCGTAAATTAGGGTCAGATTCGCGATTTTTTTATATCGAGCCAACTAATTTATATCGTGTTTTCATTTTTGCCAAGCCCTTGGCCATATAGTCAATTCTAATCAAATAAATTTTCATGGTGTTCTCTTTTATATTTGTGGATTTCCATAGGTTTAAAAAAGGTCAAAATGAGTAGAACCGGGCCTTAACATTGCTTTGGATTGCGTTGGATGAAACAACAAGCTTTAGAACCATGCTTACGTTGACGATAGACGAGGGGGGAAGGGCCCTCTTAATCTTGATTATTTTACACTCTAGTCTTACTTTATTTTCAGTATCTGATCCAGGACTAACGCCAAAATCTGGGTCGAGCGCAAGTCCAGAAATAAGACCTTCACTTGATATTTTGCATAAAGAATTTTCTCGTAAGATTTTGTTTTTTGATATTTTTTGTTTGTTCATTTTCTCTACCCATTTTAAAATAAGAAAATAACTCCCATAATAGGAGTTCCTCCCGATGTTAGGTAGTTTGGTAGTGTATTTCGTACTACAATAGACCCGAGGCCCGAGGGTGAATTGATAAAGATTTTCAAGCTGACCAAGAAAATATACTCGCATGAAATTAAATACTTTTTTTTATTTTTCTACGTAGCCATTATCAAATTGACAACACTTCTCCCCTTATAAACGGTCTTAACATAAAAAAAATGTTTTTTCCTTAGACTGATCAATCTAAATGCTTGACGGTAACCACTTACATTACACACTTATATCATAATTAACGCGAGAGGGGCACACAATTGACGTAGCTGTTTGTACTTAGATGCCTACGTAGGTATACTATTCCGATTCATGATGCATAGGAGTCCAGGACAGAAACCATAAAATCTGCGGAAGGAATTTGTCGTCATAAATCCAAAATGATTCTTTTCATTGATTTTTAGTTCGTCCAGCGTTGATCGATGCAGTTCGAACCCCACGGATCTCCGGGCTCCGTCGTTTCATGGCAACGCCAGTGCTTCGCGCGGTGGACAATGAAGAGCCCATGGAATTCCTGACCGAAGTCCGTCGGGTCGTCGTAGTGTTCCTCAATATCATCACGAGGACGGTCACGGATGATGCACTTATTGAGCTCGTTGATGCTGTTTACAAGCTGGTTTCAAGGTGATATAATGTCCTATTGTTCAGTAGATAACGGCTAGATAGATGACGTCTTTTACATGGTCGACTTTCTAAATAGAAGTTGCCTGGTTTTAAAGAGTTCAAGTTATACAGTGTAGATACTTTGCTAGCATCTCCCATCTGGTAAGTAACTGCGCAGTGGGTCTAGTTATTTCCTAATCGTCACTCGGGACACTCAGGACTCGGATGACTCATAACTAAAGCTACTAGTTTTGAGTCATCGCTATTTTGACTACGCCACTGCGTTGTTCCTCTCAAAGGAAAAATATGATAAAAACATGGGGTGGCCCTTTTTCCCTGACTGTAGTTAAGTCCAAAATGGATATTGGTTTTCTCACGAAGTAAGGCCAACTAGCACCAAATTGTCACGGCATCGGCAGGCCAATTTTATAGCTATTATAATAAGGCTTATTGTATAATATTTTACGATTTTGTGGTTGCTTATTATGTCGGGGCCCCTGAAACTTGGAGGCCCCGTTACACCGCCGACGGCTGCTACGCCCCTGTCCGCGAGCTACGACTGATTTCAAATTGATTGCGCCATTATCAAATATTTGACGTGAGCGGCTCTGGAGGTAACTAATACGTCAACATCTTTTCAGTGTGACTTTAGAAGCAGATGGTCTAGTAAACAAAGTGTCGATGTTTGATAAAGACATGATGATCCTTATCGTGTTTGGGCTGCGGGGTCTTAGCCATGAGGACGAGGCTCAACACGCGCTGCTCTGCGCCTTTACGCTGAAGGACAAGATCGTTGATGAGAATATTATTAGCGTTTCTATTGGTGTTACTTCGGGTAAGATATGGGAATTCTCTGGGGCTTAAAATGTCATGCGAGTGACACAAAGGGATGGAGCTATATTCCATATATATCATCCATTTTACGGCCTAAACAGTTTAGGTCGTAAAATGGATCGCGTTAAGAGCTTGTAGTACGCCTCAATTCTGGTTTATCGGTCATAGCGGTCCTTTCAACGCAGACTAGATTAAGTGCTCGGGAGATACTCCAGTGCACAAGTGTGTGCATAAACAGGCACGGCAGTCGCATACAATCGGAGTGAGATAAGACAGTACAAAGTTATAATCCTCGGCACGCAAGTTGAACCATCATGGCGGTCGACCTTGAATACGCCGTAACAAATTTTCGGGTCTCAATGGATATGGGGGGCTGCGTGTAACCATACGCGTGTTATACGTTTTTTAAGGAGTACACACCACCAACTTTCGCACTCCAAGCTGCTATTAAAATTCCTAACAGAAAATCTAAAAAATAATCTTGCCGATCTGGAAATACAAATCAGGACCACGTGTTCCCCAGGCGTTAATAGTCGCTGGACGATTTCCGGCCACCGTAGGCCTGAGTCCGCCTGAGGTTGCGGACGGCGAGCAATACCTGGGGCGGTACCTCGCCGTCTGGCCAACCAGTAAAGACCAAGTCGACGGTGCAATATGTTGCGCGCGTCAAAGAGATGTCAGCATTCACGGGGCCAGTTATGGCCGACGCCTGCAACGGCTGTAAATTGTTCGAAGTAGTTACCGTAGCCCTCGCAAAAAGGGCAATTCTGAATAAACACAATGAGTTTTAGTTAGTAAAAGTCTGAACCATACCGCTCCACCCAGAGCCGAGAACGGAAGAAATCAGTTGATGATTTCTCACGCAAAATCAGGACCCTTTGTTCGGCGCTGACTAGCTTCATATCGGCTAAAAGATCATTTTGTGCAGTTGAATACGAAGTTTCCCAATTGAAAAACTACCTAGCAAGTTTACACATACAATGGAGTGATCATTTTGCTTCTATCTTCTCATCTTTGATAGTATCATTTTATCCTTTTTCGGTTCAGGAACTACTTATTGTGGAGTTGTCGGGCACGCTCTACGAAGAGAATACACCGTTATAGGACCTGCAGTCAACAAGGTACTTAACTAAAAGATCGATACATTTTATCATGATTATAAATAAGTTTTTAATGAGAAACATTTTTTATACCTAGGAGGTAAGGTATCGATAATTCCAAAGACTCAACTCAAACACGATGGGGTTATAGTTTTACATTTAATAGTTCAAGGCACTATCTGACTCCATCATCATCCATGGTACCATATTAATGCATTTTCATCCAAGTTACGTAAAAGGTCAATCGCTTAGGGGTAACTGTTTCAAAATCCAATTGCAAATGTACTGTACATACAAAAAATGAAAATTAAATAATAGCTTAAAAATACATTAATATTTATCACAAGCTCAATATTTAGCATTATTATGCTTGATGAGATCCCGTCGGCAAAAATAAAGAAATTCTAAGAAAGAAATTCTATTTCTTTTTTTTTATGAGTGGCCTCTTGCAGGTCAAAAAGTAAAGAATTTCAATCCGGTCGTTCCTTATTTAAACCCGATAATAAACGATGAATATTATAAAAATCTTTCCTCATCGGTACCTACAAAAACAATTCATCTGCAAGATTTGATATTTCTGTGCGCAGGAGTTTAGGCTGTGCGGTCTCTGACAGAGAATGAATGATTTTACATTTTTTAGGAAACAAATTTTAGAACTAGATTGGACAGTTCCTCACTAGAATACTTAGATGTTGTAGTTAAAATTTAGTGTAAAAAGTGCTTTAACCTGTTGAATACCGTAATTAGAGACACAATAAAAAGACAATAGGTGTGCGGAGTCCTCTCGGGGAATAATGAATTAAATCATTATAGGCGGCAAGACTGATGATGTCCTATGAGAACAAAGTAACTTGTGATAAGGAGACCTTCCTACGGAGTAAACTAGAACAGGAGTATTTCAGACAAATGGTGTCCAAACCTATGAAGGGTATTGCTAAGCCAGGACCAGTGTACGAGTTTGATTATTATGGGTTAGTGTTTTCACCTCATTATTTTAATGATTAAAAGTTACATCCATCCGGGGTTGTGTGACAAGGAGTATGAGGAGTTATCAGTTATGTGACGTCACTTTTCAAACTGAGGGTCACCGAGGGACTCGGTCGATAGCGATAGCAAGCTGAATGCCGTGCGGTTCTGTGAACTCGCTCGTAGGCACCACCGCAGCACCACCGCCGGCCGGGGTAACACCCGGGGCGGGCGGGATTCTAGAGTGTACAAAATCAACGTTACATTCCCCTTAGGGGGTGCCAAATTTCAGCGCAACCGTTCAGTGTTGAATTGTGCTGTTGACTGATCAGACAGTCAGTAGGTAACGATTTTATATAAGACTAGCGGCCCGCCGCAGCGCACGGGTGCGATGGTGATATTAAATACATTATGCATGTATTACACATAATCAACCTTCCTCTAGAATCACTCTATGAATAAAAAAAACCCGCATCAAAATTCGTTGCGCAAGGGTCAGACAGCGAGAAGCGACTGTGTTTTATGCCTACTATGTAGTGAAGTGTTGATTAGGCATAAACTTAGTTATTAGAATATAGGAAGATGTTTCAAGTTATGTAAATTCTGTTCGTTGTACATAGGTGGCCTGAAAGGCCGCCCGGCAGTCGTCACCCGATATTGGGCCGAAACGAAGAAATTCGAAAATTCAAGAATGCCTTACAAAACGCGCTGCAACAACAGCGTAAAAGGTTTACTCGTTACCGGGATCATGTGTATGGAATTGCTTTTACTGTTAGTACTTTGAACTACAAATACTTACCTAGTACTTTTCGCCCGGATGTCGCCACTGTGCGGAGCGTCCGGAGGACACGGTGGAGCACACAGTCGAGGTGTGCCCCGCTTGGGAAGAGCATCGCCGTGTCCTTGTGGGGGCGATCGGCGGCAGCGATCTCTCGCGCCGGGGTTTGGTTCAACTAGCCATGCTCCGGAGCGAGGAGGAGTGGCAGGCGGTCGCCTCCTTCTGCGAAGCAGTAATGCTAGCAAAGGAGGAGGCCGACCGCATCAGGCAACGGCGTACACGCCGCCGCCGCCGCCGGGATTCCGATCCCGATTTCCGGCCACCGTAGGCGCGGGCTCGCGGACGGCGGGCAATGGGTAGCTCGCTGTCCGTCCGTCCGGTAATAGACCGGTCCGAGCTCAAGTCGTTTACGGCGCGCACTGTTCCCGCGCGCCTCAAGGAGTTGTCAGCAAACTGTAGGGGCCCGACAGGGCCGAAGCCTACTGGGGTCAAAGGGTATGTGTAAATGGCACCCGGGGCCCTGGGACCAAGGCGAAGAATGGAACGGGGTAGGTTTTTAGTCAGTAAGAGTCTGACACTACTTCCCGCTCCACCCAAGGGCGGGATTTGTCATTGGATGATTTTACCTACCGAAAAAAAAAAAAAAACCTAGTACTTTTGAGAAAAGAAGGAAAGGGCTCAGAGTACCCTTGCGTGATCGAATCAAGAAGGAAAATATTCCTATATAAGGAATAAGACCGCCAAGTGGTAGCGTGGGCTGACGTATGGTGCTATTCTCTAAGTGCTCGATTACGGAGACTTGGCGCGTTGGGCGTTTCGTCGTACATTGCAGCATCGGGCCGCGTCATCACTCGTGCAAACACAAACATATGGCAATGTACGACAGACCGCCCGACGCGCCGCGCAACGCGCCGCTTCTCCGTAATCGAGCACTACGAAAACAGCCTTGAGCGCTGAGCGCTACCGCAGCGACGAACATCCAAATAGAATACATTGGATTGTTAACTTATAATACCTAAACATAAGATTGTTAATCCAATGTAGGTACCTATTTGAATTTTCGTCGCTGCGGCAGCGCTTCGCTCATGGCTGTTTTCTTGAAGAAATATAAATAGCATTGCTTGGCACATTGCACGCCGAGCGGATGGTCGATGGGGCCAAAGGGCTTTGGATTGGCGAATGCGTGCAGCAAAGAGGGCTGATGGTCCACTGAGCGTCGCGAGAATCCGATGAATGAGACACGCACAAGACTGATCGTGGCGATACTTGTGGGAGGCCTATGTCCAACAGTGGACGTCTTTCGGCTGAAATGATGGTGATGGTTTTTGACCTTTTTTAAGACGTAGGAACGGAAAAAAAATATGTAAGTGTCTTTTCATCCTCAATAACGTCCTACCACTCAGTATCCTGAAAAATACTTACCTATATTTCTTTATTATTATACACCGTTAAATTTTGGTCGTTTTTATCCCGTGGAGGGTCGATACGGTACATGAAACACTATCGATTTGTAAAGATAAAATTAAAAAATAAAGTAGGTACTTTTTTTCTAAAAGTCGAGGTAATATAAGCATGTACGAAATTAATTTCTATAAGTAAACACCAGCTGATCAAAGTCAATGAACTGTAGGTAGTTAGTACGCAACAACCGACAACTACCTACAAGGTCATTGACTCGTTAACTAATTTCGTACATGCGTATATTAATACGAGTTTTAGAAAAAAAGTACTTTATTTTTTAATTTTATCTTTACACATCGATATTGTTTCTTAAACCGAATCAACCCTCAGCGGGATTAAAACGACTTAAATTTAACGGTGTATATATTATTATATATATATAATAAAAAAGCAGCGGTATAAAAAAAAATACAATAAAAGTTTTGTTTAACTTTAGGGTCCGCAGACTGTTGGGAAGACGCGTTTAGCGGAAGAATGTCTGTATATCACTCCCGATTTTTTGCGCAAGGAGAAAATTATTTTGACTGAAAAGGATAAGGTCAGTTTAATGTTTAATTTTTAAGAAAGTGCCTACTTACTATATTTTTTTTATTCACGCTTCTAAATGGAAACGTACCTAACCTACTGGGATAAGATAGAAAATCCTCTCATAGTGCTTGCCTACGTCATATAAGGAAACCTGCAAAATTTCAAACTCCTACGCCCTTAGTTTCGGCTGTATGTTGATAGGTAGATGTCAAGTCAATCAGTCAGTTTTTCCTTTTATATTAGTAATTATGTAGATTCAGTTGACTAGGATTAATTCAAAAGTGTCTGTGGCGTAGCTACTAAGCGGCTAGGCGGAGCAGTGCCACAGGGCCCTCAAGCTCGGGGGCCCCCAAAACCTAATTAACAAATTACTTAGGTATTGAACGCATCTCATTTAAAAAATTATAGAATTACCAACAAGTTACCATTGATGGGAAATACCAGGGGCATTTCCCAAGTAACAAAAGCTTCTATAACCAAGGCGTTTACCATTGTGACGGCTTGTACTATAAAGGTTTTCAAGAGAGCTTTTTGGTTCTTTAAGATTAAAGAGCATTTAAGTTCTATAATTTAGCTCTTAAAATGCTTATAGGATCATACAAAAGAATCTTTAAAGTGTTGCTCTGTAAAAAGATATGAAAAAAAACGATTAAGGTACTATTTAGTATTATAGACCACATTACTGACACTTTTATATATCTACTTTGCACTAATAATGTGTCAAAATGACGGTTACAGAACTAGTATTGTAGGAGTATCATAAACACTATTACAGCATAAATCTGTGCTATAAAAGTACCTTGCACAACTATTACGAAACCCTTCTTCGCTTCTAAAAAGCTCCCTCAACACCGCTATGGGGCTAGTTCTGTAAAAGTCACGAAAACTCTTCTATAGTACTAAATAGTACCATAGCGACTCCTGGCGCAGTTGTTAAATAACTTAAATTCTAAATAGCTCTATAAATGAGTTTGAGCTTCTGCTACGACACCTAAAGTTGACATATTCGTTTTCGATACAAATATGGCTGCTGTGGTCTGCCATGATGGCACATTAGCAGCACGGCTGGAGTCAATATGTACTATAGCAGCCATAGTCGGTACAAGTCCTTAATTTATTAATTAAAATTTTATTAAAACACGAAAATAATGAAGGCGCATTGTTAAATTTGAAATCAGCGTATTGATTTTACCGATAAAATTATTTTCGCAAGTGCAAGTTATGGTATAGTTACGGTTCATGAATGTTTTATAGTATGTCCTTTTGCAACAGTGGCAAATGATATAAAGCATAACTTAAATCAATATATTTTTTATTCTTAAAGGACACTCAAGATGATACGATAACAACACGAACAAGTGATATAAAAGATAACTGGAATCGTTTATGGTTCAAAATACCACTATAAACATGTTTTGGTTACTTTTATAGTGCAAATTTGTGACATAAATGTTGCAGACAGTACTATTTTAGTACTAAAAAGCGTTTCACGACACTTTTAAATTTCAACTATAGAGCTAATGTATCACCGTGAGAGACTTTAAGTAATGTTTATAGAATAAATCAGTGATAAAACTAGGGCCCTTTTGGGGTTTTGTAAAAGTTTACAACACCGCTATAGTACTAATCATGACTACTAGCACGTCCTAAATCGTTTTCAGGGTTTTTACAGTACCAAATTTGTTACTTGGGTTCCCATCAGTGGTATTTTAATTTCTATTGTTTTTACAGTGTCACTACCCTAAATTCTTTCAAAAAGCAGCTAATTAAAATACTAATAAAAAACAAAAAAGAAATATTTTTAAATTGTATCTAAAACGAGCACACAACCCGTGATACCGATTATTATCGACAACGATGTCTGCATATCATTGTGTGTGTGTTACCGGCAATCGGTATTCTGTATAATACCTAGGAAATAGTATAGAATACGGTTTAAAGTAAGGAATTTATTTTTAAGTGGTGATAAAAAAAATAACCCTAACCTAACCTATCCGTGGACACACATTACCGGCTGCGCATTCGGTATTTTATAGAATACCTGAATTATACAGATTGCCGGTAACATTATGGATGTGAACCATCAATCTTCTTATAACTTTTGATTTTTTAAAAAGATAAGTACCGCTGCATTTTTTAAATATTTAGGTATATAAAGTATATTGACAAAGACTAAACAGTTTAAGGGCCCCAGTTTGTTTTTGCCCCAGTTCCCTTGGTCACCTAGCTACGCCACTGAAAAGCGTAGGTAAGTGCTTAGTAAGTAGATAAATAATATCTCTTTGCTTCTCTATTTTCTTTCAGAAACCTTTCCATCTCTTTCGGAAAGTCATGATGGGTCACTTCAAGCGAGGAAACTTTCGGAGTATGAGAGAAAACAGGGAGAACAAAATAAGACAAATGTACCTACCTATTTGTTTCCTTCTGTTTCTAGCTTAGAGGTATATGCTCTAAGGTTTCTGGTCGTAACTTTACAAGGGGCCTCAATTCTGCTATTATAATAGTGTCAGAATAGTCTATCATTGATTTCATAATTGTTGATTTTGACAAGTTAGGTAATCTTTATCTTAATTTTCTCTTAGCATTACCATGGAGTACCTATCTCCGCTTCAAATCCATGGCATCAACGTCATATTCGACTGTCGCTTCCCGTTGCCAGAAAAATTCGAATACACCGGCGATGTCCTATCAGAATTCACAGTGAAGATGGTGTTACGTGATTTTTTTATGAAGGTAAAGTTCTATTGCTTTAACAAACCTACTTTACTATCATCGTTCTTCTGCATGTATTCCAATTTATTTGGGACTAGGGACCTGCCACAGCTTATCATGTTTTTTTTACAAATCATTGAGATTCACGACTTTTGTCTATTACTAGCTGACCCGGCAAACTTCGTACCGCCCATATCCGTGGTACCGCCTAATAGTCAATGAATAGGTACCTTTTTTCTCACTTTTTAAACCTTCCCTGGACTATTACGAATATTTCAAGACCAAGACATTTTTCGACGTCCGGACGTTGAAATGTGTGTTCTTGAAAGACAGAGTTACTGTTACATTACTTCTTCGAGAATTGATTAAGTATACCTACCTCATAGTTTTGGTCGTCTACGGCGCGCACTGTTCCCGCGCGCCTCAAGGAGTTGTCAGCAAACTGTAGGGGTCCAGCAGGGCCGAAGCCTACTGGGGCCAAAGGTTATGTGAGACTGTCACCACGG
Organism: Leucania comma; assembly: GCA_958295575.1. Classification (NCBI taxonomy): domain Eukaryota; kingdom Metazoa; phylum Arthropoda; class Insecta; order Lepidoptera; family Noctuidae; genus Leucania; species Leucania comma. Next base: position 8,115,515 of record OY282480.1, on the reverse strand, counting down.
GCCCCGGGATAAAGGCAAGGAACGGAAAGGTAGGTTTTTAGTCAGTAAAAGTCTGACACTATTTCCCGCCCCACCCAAGGGCGGGATTTGTCATTGGATGATTTTACCTAAAAAAAAAAAACGGATAGTTTCGAATTCGGTCATCCACGCCCACATATTGCATATTTTTCCGATAGGTATATTTATTAAACTTTTTGAACCATCATGGTGCAGCTGCCGATACCTAAAGTCAAAGTCAAAAAGTCAAAGTCAGATGCTTTTATTTCAAATAAACCATTTACTGCCACTTTTAAAACGTCAAGAAGTCTCTCTGTCCGAAAAAATTATGCTAATTGCACATTTCAAACATCTCTATGGAGAAGAATGTGCGAGAAACTCCATGGACACTGCTTTTAATCATGTTACCTATGTATTACAAATTGCATGTGTCTTGTCGCTGCTATTATGTGAGAACAATGTAAATAAAATAGAGAGTATTAAAAAACATATAAATAATAGATATTAAAAAAAACCTTGTAAGTACTCCTGCATCTTTGAGTTCAACCTATTTTTGGATTTAGTCTAGTCTGAGAGTCAAAAAATGTTTTGAAACAATGGAAATGGTTTTTTAAACATAATAATTATGAGACTGTAGCATAAAGATGTCAACGACGATTTGCCCATGCACAAGTCTGTATAAGATATTGCAAAAAAAGGGCTTTATTGTATTGTAAAAAGTCTTTGGTTCTTTCTTTTTACAGCAAAAACACTAACCAATGTTCTAGGTTCTGAATAATCTTGCGGTTATAGCGGTTGATGATGGCCAGCACATAGACAACGAATCTTGGCGCCTTTTGCTGATCCTGCTAGAAACTAAGAGGCTGTTCTTTATCCTACCTCTCTCTAATCCTGATAGTCTTTCAGGTAAAAACCATACTATTTCGTTTAGTTTTAGTATATATGTACTACTAAATGCTACGGGCCCCGCGCATTGGGGTAGGCCCGGCCACTTGAACTTGAAATAACAAATGAAAAGACCTATGCCATATTAAGGGCATTACATTGCTCAATGACCTTGAAGAATTTACCTCTACACTAGTAGAGAAGAATTGACCTCTACACAGGCATTGCAGGGGGTGCTGCGCGCGGTGTGTTAGTACTGATTCGATTTTTTCTTGATCACTTATCGATATTCAATGAAATTAGAAAAACAATCAATACAAGTTATTCGATTTATCGTAACATATATTTTGGTATAAATTCAATGTATAAATATAGAGCCGTTTTCGAGAAAATATGGAATTAATGTACAAAAAAAATGGTAATTTAAAAAACTAAAAAACCCGACTGCTTTTCTGAGTATTCATGAAAAAGCCCTAAAACAAGAAAGTCGTTGTAGCAGTCGGGTACCCATTACATCATAGATCTACTGACTAGACGGCTGACTTTCTAGAATGGGTCCCGACTGCTACAACGACTTTCTTGTTTTAGGGCTTTTTCATGAATTTTTTATTACATTTTTTATTTTTTTAGTTTTATTTTTTTACGATATCACTTTCACAGTAATTAAAAATCTAACGACACCTCGCAAACTAAAATCCATCGAGCCGTTCAGGCCACAGAGCGTGCCAAATATTTGAATTTGGCGCCAAAAATTCGCCATTTTGTTTTTTTTTATTTTGATATACCCAGTGTCACTCTCACAGTAAATACGAATCTAACGACACCTCTCAAGCTAAAATCCATCGAGCCGTTCAGGCTGCAGAGCGTGCCAAACAATTATACATACATACATACATACATACAAACATACATACATACATACATACTCTCTAAAAACATAACCCTCCTTCTGGCGCAGTCGGGTAAAAACATAACCCTCCTTCTGGCGCAGTCGGGTAAAAAGGCCTATTTACCAGATTTTTTTCTGGAGTTAAGAAGAGAAACGTAATCAATACAATTTATTAGTAATGTCCTTAAGTATCCCCTTCATTTTTTATATGGTAATCGTACATAAGGAATAATCTATAAACTTCAATCAACCTAGGTGTTTTTTTGGATTTGGGCGATGTAATCCCCATCTGATTTTACGACAATGTAGGCTACCTAAGGACCCATCACTATTCGGAAATTTAATATGTACCTTTCTTATTTAAAAAGATTTAGGAAACCCCTTGTAGAATGTGCTTCAGCGAGTACGGTCTACCTTGTTTTTTAAGTGAGAACTTGAGAAGTTATAAAATTCTCTTGCTCTGGGTGGAGTGAGAGGGAGTGTCAGAGTTAAGTACATTAGTACCTAAAGCCATTACTACTACTACCACCGAAATACGGAAAATAATGGCAGTAGAAAATGGACGCCTATACCCAGCAGTGGGTGGATTAATTTCTGGGTTGAAATGATATTTTGACTGCTTTCGGTGGATAAGCACTTATTTAATTTGAATTGCTGCGGTGGTCCTACTTACTTTTTAAAAAGGGGTCAGAAAAGAGAATACAGTTCTTCAGGATAATCATTTAAATTCATTTAGTATTTACATGTTGTATCAACCTTACTCGACGAGACACTAAACTAGAATGCCTGTGTTAAGTGTTATCGCTTGTACCTAAAATGAGTGAACTGGCAGTGAGTAAAGGGCCGTTCAAGTATTACGTAAGCAGATTTTACTCATACCCTCCGAAATTAACCCTCCCTCCCCCTCATCAGCAAAAGTGAACAAAGATCTAAACCTCCCCCCACATGCTTACGTAACCATTGCTCAATGACATGTGTCTGTCTACTCATTTTCATGTGATTTTGGAACATCGAGATTGATCTCTTAAAAAAAACTGCTGATGACATTACAAGGGGTGGGGAGCTCCTGTAGTGTTTACGTAATACTTGAATGGCCCCTAAATGACAGCTGAATCAATACACTATTTAAATCACTTGAACATAGACATTCAAAATATTTAAATATAAAAAGCTGAAAGCTGAAAAGCGGAAAATTCGGAACTACTACTGGTTGCGCGAATTTGCTGTGGTGTGGACTGTAGGTTTGAAAAGCGATCTAAGGTTTGTTAACAATATGCAGGTACTGCGTCTAGCGTTTATTAATGGGATAAATGTATTGGGAAGGAGCACTGACCTTTAGACTTCGAAGGTTGCACGTGGCACCGGCCGATCCTCGACTTCGCACATTTAAATCACTGCCAGGTCCTGTTTTGCACTACACTGCACCACTGTTGAGTTCTGAATGGTTGGATCACGAAAATAGTCAATTTTCTTGTAATTTCGAGCGGGCGCGGTTAGCGGTGCGGTCACATTCACAATCGATGCACAAACGTCAAATGTCAAATCATTTCTCTAGAGGTCGTGCGGGAAGCGGAAACGGTAGGGATAGGATTGCTAGGCCAAAAAAATAAATTACAAAAAACAAAGTCGCGGATCATAGCAAATTGGCGCAACCATTCCCCCCGGGTTTGAAGGGTTACCTTCAAAGAAAAGAAAAAAAACAAAAGCGAAACTAAACCCTATTACTAATCTAAACTATCAATACTAGGTAGCGAAACAACTTATAACTAACTATGCCACTACTACTGATTAGGCAGAGGGCAGAGGCGAATAACCGGACGCAGGTACGATCCAGTTGCGGTTTTAACTTTTACGACTCGCGTTATTCCGTTCGAACCCGGAAAAACTTCTTCCACTACACCAAGAGGCCAGTGCAGAGGAGGCGCACTCTCAGTCTTCAGTATCACCACAGTACCGACTGTGACTGGATCTGAAGGAGTGTTCCACTTTTGACGCGACTGCAGCGTATGCAGATAATCTGTCCTCCATCGCTTCCAAAAGGACTGAACTAAGCTATCTAGCAGAGCGTGACGCGGGTGGAGCTGCAGTTTGTCAGTCTCGACATCTAAAGCGGGCAAATATTTAAGAGGAGTCGTCGTCAAGAAGTGAGCCGGCGTCAACGCTAGTGGCTCCGATGGATCACTAGACAAAGTCCGACACAACGGACGCGTATTCATCAACGCCTCTACCTGAGCGAGTACAGTGCTCAACTCCTCGTACGAGAGAATCTGTTCGCCTATGACCCGAAACAGGTGCGACTTAAGGCTTTTAATATTCGCCTCCCAATTGCCACCAAAATGACTAGCTGCTGGCGTATTAAAACACCAATCAATGCGATTCTCAGCTAAGACATGGGCGAATTCACCTTGGTAGTACTTGGAGCGTAAGAATGTATGTAATTCCGAAATATTGCGTCGCGCTCCAACATAATTTGTGCCGTTGTCAGAGTATAAGCGCTTAACGGGACCACGGCGAGATAAAAATCGTTTAAATGCAGACATAAAACCCTGCGTACTCAAATCACTGGTTAACTCTATGTGAACCGCACGAGTTGTCATACAAACGAATAGGCAAATGTATGCCTTTGTGGAACGTATACCACGACCACGGGCAATAGTGACTTTAAACGGTCCAGCATAGTCCGTCCCAGTATGTATGAAAGGTTTCACCGTCTGTACAACACGACAAGAACGATGGTCGGCCATTTCCGGCGCGTTGAAACGCGGGCGGAGCTTAAAGCAGGGCACACATCTGTGCACTCTAGCGCGTATCAAATTGCGAGCGGAAAGTATCCAGTACTTCTGTCGAAGAATGGACATTAATACATCGGGACCAGCGTGACAATTCACCTTATGGTGATAGTCCACCAACAAATCCAAAACGTGATCCCTGCGTGGTAGAACTACTGGATGCATTTGTTCAAACTCTAACTTAGCATTTCGCAGACGGCCACCGACACGAATGAGTCCGTCTTGCAAAAATGGTTTCAAATGTTGAAGTGCGGGACTACAAGGTTTATGTGATTCTAAACTACGAAATTCTATTGAAAAATAAAATTTCTGCAACTCTCGAAGTACAACTGATTCAGCTCTATCCAAATCAGCTGCGATTATAGAACCACGCGATGGTAATAATCTCAAAAATCTTAGGACGTAAACTACACAGCGTAGTAGTCTCGACCAAGACGAGACTCGATTAGACAACAACAAAACAACTGACTCTTCACGCGGAACTGATACTACAAGCGTATGTTTCTTCTCCTCGGGTGGTTCTGAAACAGTAGCGGGGTTAAACGGAGCATTTGGCCACTCGTTAGGAGTGGTATGCAGCCAGGGAGGGCCACAAAACCAAAGCGGATGATTTAAAATTTGCGCGGGAAGCAAACCACGTGAGAGACAATCAGCTGGGTTTTCTGTTCCAGCGACATGGAATATATTTTCCGGAGACAATTCAGCTTGAATCTTACGTTCCAAGCATAGAAAGCGTTTTTCTGCGGAGGCACGGGAGCCACCGAGCGAAAAAATATCACCCTTGAAAGGGAGCGCGACAACATAACGACCATCTTTATCACGAGTAGTCGTGCGGGTATAAATCTCCTCAGTGACCTGATCCTCAGGGCTGAGAATAGGTGGGACATTGACCTCTTCAATCTCCCAGAACTTGCGGATGGTAGACTCAAGCGGCGGCTCGACGGTGCAACAGTGCGACACAGTCGAGTAACTATTTAAATAAGCGGGTGCGGAACCAACTATAACAAACCCGAGAACTGTTTCCAGTGCGTGCGGAGCGGGGTACATCGGAAGACCCTGAATTTTACGTGATAACTGGAGATGCGGGAGAATCGAAGCACCGATCAATAGATCGATATCTCCAGGGAAAGCGTAATTTCCGTCGGCTAACTGCAAGTTCTTAAACTCCGTCAGCATGGACGTGTCAACCGGTACCGTGGGCAACCGTTCCGTAATCTTATCTGCGACTAGCGAATCCATTTCAAACGAAATATTACGATTAAAACGTGAACTAAATATTATTTTAATGGAACCGTGAATGGTTGCCTTTAAACCTCCAAAACCTTTCACTTCTGAGCGGGATGACCAATTATTAAAACTAAAACCAAGGCGTTGACAACAATCCCGAGTAATAAAATTACTCTGGGAAGCGCCATCTAGTAGCGCCCGAACGGTGCGCGGTTTGCCAAAGGCATCTACAATGACAACTTGCGCGGTCGCAAGTAAAACGGTAGTGATTTGAGTACCAGCGGCGGAAAGCGAACACAATGTTACGTCGTTTGCACTTGCAGCAGGCCGCGCGTCACAAGCGTCGCGCGTCTGCGCAGGCTGCTGCTGCGATGGCAGCTTACTACTCTCAAAATGTAAGAAGGTATGATGTCTTGCTAGACATTTACGACAGCTAACACCACTGTTACATGACGTAACCAGATGTTTGTCACTTAGACAATTAAAACACAAATTATTAGTGCGGACAAACTTGTAACGATCCCTAGGCGATAATCTCTGAAATTCCGAACACTTGTACAGCTGTGTATGGCTACCCTTACACAGAGAACAGTCAGGTGTTGAGGCGGTATTAACTAGCGTATGTGCAGTCTTGACTGACTTCGATGACGCGTCTATACGGCGATCGGAACCTGTCCTATTCGTGACTTCATGACGTGCCGACGTGCGCTGCAATACCTTAATATGGTCGCGAATAAAAGATTCTAAATCTTCGAACTTAGGTATTTCTTTGCCGCGCTGAGTCGTTTCAAACAGACGAACAGTTTCAGGATCTAATTTATTTAAACCGATATACAAAAACAAAAAGTCACAGAGGTCATTGACCTTTAGGTTCTTTACTGCACGAACAGATGATGCGAAAATATTTAAAAACTTCTCTAAATTATGATCGTTACAAACGGAAAAACTTTTCAAATCGAATAATTGAACTAAATATGCGGTGGCTACTAATCGCTTATCTTCGTATTTTGTTTTTAAAGTGTCCAAAACTAAAGTGTAATTTTCAGCGCTAAACGTAATTCCAGCACAGACAGCCTTTGCCTTACCGGTCAATTTTTCTACGAGATAATGCAATCTCTCGTGATCTGTCAGCGATGTGTTCCTATGTATTATATTTTCGAAACTATCTATAAATAAATTCCAATTTCGAATGTCACCATTAAATTCAGGTATTTGAATTGGCGGCAATCGTGGGCGTTCGCGAGGAGGGTTGGATAAACCACTCGCGGGGGGGGGGAGTCTCTAAACTCCTAGCAATACGTTTGATACGACAATACAAGTCATCAAAGGACGACAATGCCTGATAACTCACACAGTAATCAGAATTTAACTCCAACTCTAAAATGTTTATATTCTTAATTGTAGATTTAAAATCCTCGCGCAAACTATCTAAAGTTTCCAACGAACACAAGAAAGCATCTCTAATCGCCAGATCCGAGGTTTGCAAAGATTTATCACAAATTGATTGAACACGTGAAAACTGTGAGTCCCTTTCAGCGTATAAAAGCTTTAACTGAACCTTTAAATCAGTACTAACCTTGGTTCCCTTAAGAGACATCTTGTCTTGATATATTCACACTATACACTCAAACAAACACTTAACGAATTATTAAGTAAGCGATAATTATCAGATAACAATATGGTAGTATTGTAAACAACAAAGCGAACGGCGAACGAACGGAATAACCTGTCTATATAATCTATGGTTTATCCGTTTCCTACAAACACTCAACAATGAACGGGTATTTTTGAAATGCGTCTACCTACATGCAATTTGTAGGATGGTCGAATGAATTTTGTCAAGAAAAAGAATGCGATCGATTTATATCTACGCTGATATTTACGTATCTAACTATAATTATGCGGTGCGGTTGACGGCGTAGGTACCGTAATTATCAATGACTCTTTAACTATACGAGCGAAATAACGTATAGTTGCCTAAATGCCTAGATGCGGGTTTTCTACTATTATATCTAGGTAAACAGGCGCGTTGCGTTTATTCCCTATGGAACAAATACTATATTGCGAAATTACAAGAAAATGATTCACGATCCTGCTCGTAGGACCAAAGGTAATGGTTGCGCGAATTTGCTGTGGTGTGGACTGTAGGTTTGAAAAGCGATCTAAGGTTTGTTAACAATATGCAGGTACTGCGTCTAGCGTTTATTAATGGGATAAATGTATTGGGAAGGAGCACTGACCTTTAGACTTCGAAGGTTGCACGTGGCACCGGCCGATCCTCGACTTCGCACATTTAAATCACTGCCAGGTCCTGTTTTGCACTACACTGCACCACTGTTGAGTTCTGAATGGTTGGATCACGAAAATAGTCAATTTTCTTGTAATTTCGAGCGGGCGCGGTTAGCGGTGCGGTCACATTCACAATCGATGCACAAACGTCAAATGTCAAATCATTTCTCTAGAGGTCGTGCGGGAAGCGGAAACGGTAGGGATAGGATTGCTAGGCCAAAAAAATAAATTACAAAAAACAAAGTCGCGGATCATAGCAAATTGGCGCAACCAACTACTTAAAGTCCTCTGAACCACAGAATATATAATGTCTGAACCTTAGTTTTAGTCTTCGTCATAATTGTCATATTTTAAGATTTCTTAATCGTAATCATTTTATATTTATCATACTTAGTATTTATTAGTTTATAATATTAGCTTATAAAAGTATTTTAAATTATTCTAACCTACCATAGTAGGTACTTAATTTATTTCACATTCTATTTTAAATGTTTGTTATTTAGTTTATTGTGCAAACCTACCACAGTGTTTTCTTTTTTAACCCAAAGGTTGACTATTAGAGAATGCCTTGTTGCATTAAGTCCGCCGATGTACCACTACTGAACATGAAGTTTAAATAAATAAATAAAAATAGGATAACAAATCTAACAAAAAAAAATACAAGTAGCTTAATTAAACCAAAACTACTAACACCATAGTTCAAAAAAGCAAGATACAACGTCACACATATTCTTTCCCGCCAAGTGAACGTTTCCAACGTCTGCAGATTGACATTGTAGAGACTTCCTTTCAGATGAAGCTAAAAAGTGTCTGGAGACCAACATGATTTTGAAGGTTCCCCTGTCAGGTATCGACCGCAAGTTCCATGCGGCTCTGGCTTGCCAACTACTCGACGTGCAAGCCATTCCAGCTGATTTGGAGAAGTAAGCTGTTTATTCTACTTCTACAGTCTTTTTGACCATCAATATTACCATTATCATCATCACCTTCATGCCCTTGTCTCTTGTTATTTGGGGACGGCTTAACACGTTTTTTTCTTCCACTCCGTATTCTAACCCCGTTATACTGTCACTAACTTCCTTTTATTTCTTACCACTCCTCACACAATACATCCATCTTTTCTTTGACCTCCCTCTCCCTCTCCATCCGTCCACATGTATGCTAATAACTCTTTGCGATCGTCACCATTGTTGTAAAATTTTCTGCTCCGAGAGAACATACCATAGCATAGCATTATATTGTTTGGTTTACCTTGATATAGTCAAAGTCAAAGTCAAAGTCAAAGTATTTATTAGTGTGCTTTTTGGTGATACAGTAGGTCTTATAGTTAATTTATAGTAACTCAAAAAGCTGCCCATTAGGCATACACTATTTAATTTTAACAATATAAAAAAATTAAATGGATATAAAATACAAAACAAATGTCAAAAATTAGTTTACAATTTCAAATACAAGTAATTATTATTATAAACATTAAAAATACAATCAATTAGTCAAGTTTCCAGGCATAAATATACAATTGTCAGATCATTTTGTCAAGAAGGAATTCGTCAATGGTATAATAGCATTTTTCAATTAAAAAATCATTAAGCTTCCGTTTAAATTGTGTCAAGTTCAAATCTTTAATATCATTTGGTATTTTATTATATATTTTTGGAGCCATGCAGAGAATGCTTTTGTGCATAAGGGCTGTCTTTGAGGCTCTTAGACATAATTCATGTCGGTATTCTGGTCTTGTCGACCTATAAAGTTTCTCCGAAGCTTTTTTAAATAATATACTATTTTTCTTGACGAACAATGCGGTTTCGTATATGTAAAGGCCAGGTAAAGTCAATATTTTAAGATATTTAAAATGAGGCTTACAACTATCCGTTAGTTTTAAATTACAAATCGATCTAATGCACCTCTTCTGGGCTTTAAAAACATTATTTTTTTCGCAAGAATTTCCCCAAAAAATTACTCCATAGCGTAATGTGGAATCTACATATCCATAGTATGCAGCTATAACAGCTGCCTGATTTACTACATTCTTAAGCTTGTATAAAGCAAAGGCAAAGCGACTTAATTTTTTTATGACTATTGATGCATGTTCTTTCCAAGTCAGTTTAGAGTCAATGGTCAAGCCTAGAAATTTTATATGCTCAACTTCTTCAATTCTGTTATCGTCAAAAAATATGTTTATGTCAGGAGTAGTTACTCTTTGTCTAAACTGCATAATTTTAGTTTTACTTAAATTTAATTTTAAATTATTTTGATTAAGCCAGTTAATTGATTGTTGCAATGAGTCTTTGATGTCACATTCATAGTTTCTATTTTTATTTTGTCTTACAACTATCGTGCTGTCATCAGCAAAAAGAATCATAGGAAATGTGACATGTTTTGGAAAGTCATTTATGTAAACCAAAAATAACGGCGGGCCCAATACGCTGCCTTGAGGTACGCCAAAATTGACTTTACGTTTTTCAGATACATGTTTAAGTTCTTTTTTGTCCTTTTTACAAATCCGTTTAATTTCCGTACACTGTGTTCTATTCTCTAAATAGGATTGTATAAGGGAAAGTGCTTTGCCCCTTATTCCATACGCATTAAGTTTCTGTAGTAGAATATTATGATCAACTAGATCGAAAGCTTTCGTCATGTCCATAAATATAGCGCTAGTAGGAATTCTTTCATCGATATCTGACATTATAATATTAAGGAAATCATAGATAGCCATATTTATTGATTTATTTTTTCTAAAACCCTTCTGTTCCTTTACTAAGAGGTTGTGTTTCGTGAAAAAGGAATCCATACGGTGATATATAGCTTTCTCAAATATTTTTGATATCACAGGTATCAGGGCAATGGGTCTATAGTTATTAATATCAGTTTTGTCTTGCTTCTTAAATAAGGGTTTAATTATTATTGGTTTGAGTTTATCAGGATAAATTCCAGAGGAGATACTAATATTAATAATGTGGCAAAGGGGGCCCGATACTACGTATAGTATGTATCGTTCAAAGAAATTGGAATGAAAGAGGATTAACTGGGATTTAGTTTGCTACGAAATCTTGTTGTGTGGATGGTTAATCTATATGGAGTCGGGCTAGCTTTCGACTAAGGCCCGCTTGCGTTAACCTGCGTTATCTTATTAACTCCCAACCATGTATTTGTAATTTCACCTCGTGACAGAAACGTGGTCCTAAAGGTGCGTTTTCACTGAGGCTGGTAGTGGAAAGAGTGTAAGTGAAGCAGAGTGGAGCTGAGCGGGCTTTCTAATAAAACAAATAACTCGACCCTGGAATCGAACAGAACAGAGACGTGTACCGACTGAGTAGAAAGCACGAAGCGGAGGGTAGCTTAAATCCACTCGGCCCTGCTCCGCTTCAATGGAGATTCACAATAAGAGTTGGATGCCATCGGTTCTTATTATGTATGGTATGGCCTCAGGCAGGCAGGACACGCATGATACGACAGTAAATGTGTCATCGTCCGTGGACTTGACTTAAGATCCTATGCTATGTGAGGAGAGCTGAGAGATGAGGAGAGCTTGAGCTTTATGCTTTACGCTTCACCTCACACCAAGTCAATCCGATGGCCGTCGCTTCTGCCAACACGGTGCGTCGCCAGGTTTGCCAAGGACGGTCACGCTTCCTTTTCCCTTGAGGATTCCAGTTCAACGATCGTCCGAGGAAGGAAGGAGTAATTTCATTGAGTCATTCACTATGTAAAACTCCCTAATTTTTTTAGGGTTATCGAAAGCGCAAGTAGTGGCTTGCCGGGTTGGATTCAAAATTTTCTAATAGCCCTAGTGCAGAGGGGTGCCTTGACCATAGTCACGCTCACCCGCAGCGAGGCCGCAGAGAAACCAGGAATAGTGATGCCTGCACAGTCCTTGCTAATAAAAACCGAAGAAGTGGAAGAACACATACCACATAAACGTAGTATCCAGGTAAAAACATCATAACATAATCAATCAGCCTTATAATGTTTCTACTGCTGTGACTCAGGCCTCCTCTCTAGGAGAGGGAATAGATCGTTATCCACCATGCGGGCCCAGTGCGGGTTGGTGGATGCCACATGTCTTCCAATTTTTAGTTCTAGGACATGCGGTTTCCCCACGATGTTTTCTTTCACCGTTTTGAGAACAGTGGTTATGAAATAAACAAAGTAATGCGTCGACTTAGAACTTGTAAGTTAGTACCGTTACCACTGGGCCATCAATGCTCTACTACTGTATTTATATCTAATACTTATGGTAAAGTAATCACGTAGTTATTTAGGCAGCAAACATTTTATAAAAAAAAAAATCGAAGACTTGTCACCGATACGCGAACACAGAATTTAATCCCTGCTATAAATCAGTTTTTATTTAGAGTTATTTTTTACGCAGTTTGATTTTTTTATTTTTTTGGTAATCATCTAATTAAATATTTAACTAAGCATTGTATTTCAGAGTCTGTTCAGTGACATGTTGAGTGTAAATATATTAAGCAAACGGGGCAGTACGATCTCCGAGCTAGAATCCAATAACATTCAAGTCGCAGTGTTGTCTGAGTCCTATACATTTGAAGACATGAAAGTTGACATGGCTATGGATGGTAAATTCTTGTTAAGAACTTATGTAGGCTTAGCTTTATGCCAAGATAGTTTGCAGTTGGAAAAAACGCAAGAGGCCGTGTTTGAGGAGATGTCATAGAGCCGCCACGGCTTCCTCAGTTTCCACTTCAAGCAGGTTATTACCTGTCGTGGAAACAACCGTGTCCGGTTATTACTGGACACGGTTGTTTAAGGAGGTTCAGATTGCCCGATGGACACGGTGGAGCATGCAGTGGTCTCGTAATTGGCGGTGGCGACCTCTCACGTCCGGCTCTGGTCCAGACCATGGTGAGCAAGAGACATAGGCATGTATCGATCAGTATGGTCTAGCGCCCTTCCCAGGATGATGGGCTACCGATTCGAGATTCTATGATGGATGCCGAAATACCGATGGACCTCCCCTGAAAAAAAAAGCTCTTGATATTTCAATGGCGAGAGGGTTTGGGAAGCAGTGACGAATGAAAACGACATGTGAGAAAAATATGGGGGAGAGACAATCCTCACACCAGGACCACCACAGGAGACGCCCTGGGCGTCGGGAGTCGCATGACTGACGGGGGCATTTAGGACCGATGCAGCCAAGGCTGCGGGATTTTCGAAAGACTCACTTCGGCCCTGGAACATAAAGGGGGATTGGAGGGAGGAGCACGGATGAGTTTTAGTCAGTAAAAGTCGGACACTACCTCGAGCTCTTCCCAGAGCCGGAAAAGCAATTTGACGATTTCCCATCTAAAAAAATAAGGACAGTTAGGGCTGATTTACTTGATTAATTTAACCATAATCATAAACCCCATTCCCTTTCGGCATTCAAAGGAACTCCTTTGACACGAGTACTATTTACTTAATACAATTAATAGTACCAACGGAAGACGCAGCGTTGGAAGGACTCCCACAAGGTGGACCGATGACCTGGTCACGGTCGCTGGAGTCCGATGGATACGAGGCGCACAGGACCGGTCATTGTGGCGACGCTTGGGGAAGGCCTATGTCCAACAGTGGATGTGTTTCGGCTGAAATGATGATGATGAATTAAGTTCTATTTAGTACGATTATTATTTTAATACATAACCATGTATCTTTTGTAGCAATAATTCTGAAAACATACGACTCTTTGACACCGTTTGAGAAGATGTTATTGAAATGTGGTTCCGTACTCGGAGATATATTCTCAAGACGAATGCTTTTGAATTTACTTCAGAGTGATTCTACCAGGAAAGTTGCTAAAGGTACAACAGGACTTCAATTTATTTTTCTCCATTGGCAGAGGTAATGTTGCTAACTTAGGTATTTCCACCTTATGTGGACATGTCGTGGCCAAATCTTAGAAATTGATCACTTCATGAAATGGCCAAGTAAAACTGGTCAGATCGTTGTAAACGTTAAAGTTTGGTGATTGAAAAATCAGCCCCAGATGATCTTCGTTTTACCTCATTCCAGCAATAGCAAAGCTGTTCTCCATCAGAGTGCTAGAGTGTGAGGGAGGGGACTTCACTAACGACACTTCGCTGGTGTTAGTGCACCCCGCGCCCTCGCCGTCCGATCCTAAGCCACCGTACTGTGCCTGCTTGGGGACCAGGAGATCTCGTAAGTTACAGAAATTGCTCCCAAGTGATGAAGGAGTAAGGGAGAGGACATTTATAATGCTGTGTTTTGCTGATACCTATACCAGCCACGTACAAAGTACAAAATACCTGACGTCTTAAAAATTCTGCGTCACGCAAATAAAGTTATTCGCGCGACTAAAATCGGTACCAACTAAATGAGAAAGCCAGTCGGTCTATCTGTTATCTGTTATCCGATTTTGATGAAACTTGGTACGAAGAAAATTTGAACCCCCAAGGATGGATATAGGCTACTTTTTATCTGGCTTCGACTTTTACACGAAGTAATTCGTGGCCAAAAGGCATAGATAAATTCAATATCATACTTCAGGCCGTTGCCCACCACCAGATACAACAACTGTTTGGGGTCGAAAGATCATCCTTTTTTAATGGAGGAGGAACAATGGAACATCATGTTCATCATCATATTCCTCGTTCTTCTAATAGTTTAGTGAACACTTTAAAATATGCTATATATATATATATGAGTGGGCATAAAAATGTTCTTTCAATTACAGTTTTCAGATATATTTTTTTATTGCTATAAACTAGTGCTTGACTGCAATCCCAGCTGATGTTAAGCAGTGATGCAATCGTTGATGGTGAGGCGCACTAGTTTATTAAGAGCCTATTCACTCTAGCCTTGAAGACACCTAAATTATAATCGGACGGGAAGACCGCAGCAGGCAAACTGTTCTAGTCCCTCGATGTACGCGGTATAAACGACGAGGCAAAACGCTTAGTCCGTACCGTAGAAATTTCAACAACATAAGGGTGGATATTCGCCGTACGTCGGGTTGTCCGATGTTAGAACTGAGATGGCGGAATCAAGTCATGTAATTCCCGCGCACACTCTCCAAAATGCATCCCTTAAAATAGAATTCAGAACCAGAACTTTTATAGCCTACTCTTTCTTTATTTCTTCAACATTTTCTTTTGTAGCCAACTGCCAAGACCTTCCAATGTACGCATTCTGTGGCTATATGAAGTTTCGCCACTCTTTATTCAGGACTACTACTTACGACTTATTGACCGAGACTCAGAAGGTAAGATATTTATTTATCTAAATATTTTTAGTGACTAAACAGCTTAGCACGGAAAATGATGTAGCCGTTCTCAACAGATAACCGATCATACATACAGCAATGGTTTGTATTTAACCATGCACACCGTTAAATTTTGGTTGTTTTAATCCCGTGGAGGATCGATTCGGTACATGAAATACTATCGATTTATAAAGATAAAATTAAAAAATAAAGTACTTTTTTTTTCTAAAACTCGAATTAATATACTTATTATACACATATACGAAATTAATTTCTTTAAGTAAACGAGTCAATGACCTTGTAGGGAGTTGTCGGTCATTGCGTACTAACTACCTACAGTTCATTGGCCTCGATCAGCTGACGTTTACTTAAAGAAATCAATTTCGTACATGCGTAAATTAATTCGAGTTTATAAAAAAGTACTTTATTTTCATTTTTATCTTTACAAATCGATAGGGTTGCATGTCCCGAATCGACCCACCGCGTGATTAAAACGACCAAAATTTAACGGTGTATGGATATAATTATAGTAAAAAGAATAGGTAGTAAAACAAGCACAAAAGATTTATAGAAGCACTGATTTCCAAGAAACAAAAATTAGTCCAAAAGGCGAAATTAATTTAATTTATCACAAGCCAAGAAACTAACACCAACCAAGACAGAAAACAAGCAGAGAAAGCAAAATTGACAAGGCCCTCTAGTTTAAGAATGCACCTGAGACTGGTAACTCTTTCGAACAATGGTTCAATGACTATGGCGCTAGGCGGAAGATAGCCATTCGGCTCTATCACATTCTACTACTTTGTCGCCCCATTGTTATCGTCCTGTGCGAGTCACAAATAAATGTTTTTCTTTCTTTTCCACAATTTCTTGTTTGTTAAAATAAAATGGAACGTATTCCGACAGGTTGCTCAAACTTTTGAGCTTCGTATTAAGCCTCTTTCAAGCGTTGTGCTATAATTTGTGTACTCGTTATTTCATATTACTGTTAAATTGATTTTATAACTGGTAGATTGGGCTCGGTCCTGACTGTAACCAGACGGTCGGACGGCGGGCGTGGTAGCATTACTGCTTCGCAGAAGGCGACCGCCTACCACTCCTCCTCGCTTCGGACCATGGCCGGCAAGGCCCGGCGCGAGAAATGGCTACCGCCGATCGCTGGTGGCGGTGCTCTGCCCAAGCGGAGCACACTTCTAGCGTGTCAATGTGCTCCACCGTGTCCTCCGGGCGGTCCGCATATAAGACCGTACTCTTTATTTACCTCATTTGAAATCAGATATACTTTATTTCTTCCAATAAAATTTGGCAACCCTATAGCCCACTGATGGCAAACAGAGAAAGTAGAACTAAGCAAAGCTACTAAAAGCAATCTATCCTCCACAGCTGGAAATGCATGCCCGTGCATTACTATACCTAGAACGATACACCAGACGATGTAGGACTTGCGGTGCAGGCTGCTTCGTCAAGCTCCTCGGGCTGCGATGTGATGACGTATGTATTCATTTTCTTTCTTGTTGTGTCCGATAGTTTACTTTTTAGATAGTAGGAATGCCTAGAAGATAGCTACGTTTTTTTGACGTTAGTAGTGTTTATTACGTCCTCAGAAGTTCGGGTATGAAGGGTACTTACAATGCGTTCCAGATATGAATAGCATCGATTGCCACGTTGTGACGTTACGTCACACTGACAAATAGAAGAAATTGGGTAAAATTTAAGAACTCTGAGATGAGCAAAAGTGAAGAACTGGATTGTATTAATATTTAAACTGTTTTCGTTTACGATTCTTAAATAAATTAAAAATTTCTTCTTTTGCTCACCCAACTATTTCTTCGATTCGACAGTATGAGGTGACGTCACATCATGGCTATCGATCCTTTTCTTCTTTGGAACGCATTGTATTCAAGCATGTGGGTCATATTATGGAAAGGGGTACGAGCTAGATGTCGTTACAGACTGTGTTACCCACAGAATTTTTGGTGTTACCTATTACCTACTTACTTAAATTATTTCAAGGCATCGTTGCTTATCATTACTTAAACATGGAAATGTGATATATCAGAGACAAATTAAGGGCCAAGTTCATCAATAAAACTAATCGTGATTATTTAAAACAAAGTTTGTGCGTCTAATCGAGATTATAGCTTTATTTTGCGTTTCACCGCTATGAATTGAATCTAGTTTACGCTAATCTGAGTTTCGATTCTTTTGTTTTCGCCCATGTTTTCCACACGGGTCTATAAACTACTCGTAGATTACGCTGAGCTCAGTTTTGTTGGGCAAGTTTTTAATAGTAAATAATGAAATCAACCCTAAATCGAAGTAAATAAAACTTGGATTCGTTTTTACAAATTCTGGAAGAAATCTGGTTTTTTTTTTTTTTTTTGGGTAAGTAAAATCATCCAATGACAAATCCCGCTCTTGGGTGGGGCGGGAAATAGTGTCAGACTTTTACTGACTAAAAACCTACCTTTCCATTCCTTGCCTTTATCCCGGGGCCCGTGGTGACAGTCTCACATAACCTTTGGCCCCAGTAGGCTTCGGCCCTGCTGGGCCCCTACAGTTTGCTGACAACTCCTTGAGGCGCGCGGGAACGGTGCGCGCCGTAGACGACCTGAGCTCGGACCGGTCTGTTACCGGACGGACGGACAGCGAGCTACCCATTGCCCACCGTCCGCGAGCCCGCGCCTACGGTGGCCGGAAATCGGGATCGGAAACCCGGCGGCGGCGGCGGCGTGTGCGCCTTTGCCTAATGCGGTCGGCCTCCTCCTTTGCTAGCATTACTGCTTCGCAAAAGGAGGCGACCGCCTGCCACTCCTCCTCGCTCCGGAGCATGGCTTGAACCAAGCCCCGGCGCGAGAGATCGCCGCCGATCGCCCCCACGAGGACACGGCGATGCTCTTCCCAAGCGGGGCACACCTCGACTGTGTGCTCCACCGTGTCCACCGGCGGTCCGCACAGTGGCGACACCCGGGCGTCGTCTCCGCACTAATCTTGTACAGGTACGGACCGAACTTGCCGTTTTCGGTCAGCATCTGCGCCAAACGGAAGGTGACGACGCCGTGGGGCCTTTCCAGCCACGCCTCAAAGAGGGGCCTTACCGCCTCGATCGTGGCGTGCCCAGCACGAGGTTGCGACAGTCGCTCTCGCCATTTCACCATGAGATCCCGCCGGAGCTCTGTCCGCCATGCCGCGACTTGTCGCGGCAGCGGAGTTTCGCCCCGACGTTGCATCTCCACGCGTAAATCATGCATGTGTGCAAGGACTGTTGCCTCCAAATCCCATGGTGGTAGGCCAGCAAGGAGGCTCGCCGCTTCGCAGGACACCGTACGGTATCCGCGGATCATCCGGATGGCCATGACCCTCTGGCAGGCGGTTAGCCGGGCCGCCACTCGCTTTCGTAGCGATGGCGCCCACACCGGCGCACCGTAAAGGGCCATGGACCGAACGATGCCTGCGTAGAGCCTCCGGCAGGAGGCGTCTGGACCCCTCAGGTTCGGCAGGAGCCGCTTGAGCGCAGCCCCAGTCGCATTCAATCTGGGAGCCAGACGTCGGAAATGCTCGTTTAAGTTCCACCGGCTGTCGAGGACGAGTCCCAGGTACTTCATCGTCGACCCGACGCCGATGTGAACTCCTCCTACCGTTAATTGGGAGCCCGGAGGTGGCGCGCTCCGAGGGCCGTGAAAACACATGGCCTCGGACTTGTGCAATGCCACCTCGAGTCCCAACTGCTCTATCCTCTCCAAGACTGTCGCAACCCCGCGCGTCGCTAGTTCGACCGCCGCCTGGTACGACCGTCCCCGCGCCAGGACCAGCGTGTCGTCTGCGTAACAGACCACGCTGACCCCGTCGGGGAGGTCGGCGCGCAGCACGTAGTCGTACCCGATGTTCCACAAGGGCGGCCCTAGTACCGATCCCTGCGGAACACCGCACGACATCTCTCGCCGTTTCAACTCCCCCTGACGACCGGGGTAAATGATGAACCTGTCCGACAGGTAGGCCTCGATCACCCGACAGAGGTAGTCATGCCCTACCAATGCAACTCCAGGGCAGGGAGTTGAAGGCGTTGGCGATGTCCAGAGACACCGCCAAGACACACCTGCCCCGGGACACCGCATCCCCCGTCGTGAGGGCTCGCACGCGCATGATGGCGTCCACAGTGGAGCGCCTCCTGCGAAATCCGAACTGGCCGTCCGCAAGATCCGGCCCCTTCCGTGCCAGATGCACGACGAGGCGGTCTGCAATTACTCTTTCAAAGAGCTTGCCCACCTCGTCGAGCAGCACAATGGGCCGATACGCGGACGGAGAGTCCGCGGGGCGCCCCGGCTTCGCGATAAGGACCAGTTTCCCCGTCTTCCAGCGAAGTGGGAACTGGCCCCTCTCCATGCATGCGCTGAAGAGCCCTCTCAGTCGAGACCCGAGTTCCTCCATGGCCAGGACCCAGGCTTTTCCAGGCAAGCCATCGGGTCCTGGGGCGGTGTTCTTGGCACTCAGCCTTCGCACCGCCACTCTCATCTCCACCTCGGTCACCTCTGGAGTATTGTTGCCGTCGTGGTCCGCATCGGACACCGCTGCTGGTGGCGGAGCCATAGGCGGGGGAGTATGCTCCCCTCGCGTAGGGAACAGAGCGCTCACCACACCCTCCACGAGCTGGGGCCGGAGACTCTGAGTCAGCGGGGGAGCCCATGGGCGGAGTTTCTCCATCACCATTTTGTATGGGCGTCCCCACGGATCGACGTTCAGAGACTCCAGCCACACGTTGCGGGCCACGAGTTTGGCCCGCTTTATCTCCGCTCGGAGGGTGCGCTTTGCCGCTCTGTGAAGAAATCTGGTTAGGAATCGTAGGTACTTCTAGGACTGATGACGTCTCTACAGTTGATCCGACACGACATTTCCATAACAAAACAATTTCTCTATAACGAAAATGGCATCTCAGTCAGCTTATCACAGCCACTCGTAGTTTTTTTTGTATGTTTATCACATCTCATGTCATTTATATCTCCAGGGACTTATCGTAGAAACTGAAGAGCAAAAGAAAACGCGCCTTCAAATATGTGCCCTAAGTGCCGAAGCTAGGATGGCTGGCGAAGAAAATTCTAACTTGTACTCAAATTATATTCATGGCGACGAATTTATGGTACGTTTAAATTTTATTTAGGTTTATAGAGAGATGAATGTAAGCTTGGTTCGTATCCTTGAAAAGTTGAGATCATAGGCCCTACCATGAGCTCTACTACCTAAACTAAACTGTTAAAGGAATATATACCGTTAAATTTTGATGGTTTTAATCCCGTGGAGGGTCGATCCGGTACATAAACACTATTAATTTGTAAAGATAAAATAAAAAAAAAAACAATAACTTAAATAAATTATTTTCCTAGAACTCGAACTGTGTGCATATACGAAATGAATGTACGAAATTAATTTCTTTAAATAAACGAGTCAATGACCTTTTAGGTAGTTTTCGGTCGTTGCGTACTAACTACCTATAGGTTATTGAACTCGCCCAGTTGACGTTTACTTAAAGAAATTAATTTCGTGCTTAGGTAAATTAATTCGAGTTTAAAAAAAAGTACTTTATTTTTTAATTTTATCTTTACAAGTCGCGTCATGGTAAGGCTCGTGGAGCGATCAACAAGATTTGAATGTTCAGTAAAGAAAAGTAGGTAACCGGATAAATAAAAACTTTTTGGTTTCTATTCATAGCAATAAACTTTTTCAATACACTTACTCGAAAACTGCCGCAAGATTAGGTTCGATATGGCACGTTTATCACCCGCGTGCTTTTTTTGAATTTATCAAAACAAGGGCTTTTTTTCATTCCTATTTCATCACGGTCAAGGGTGACTATTTTTTTTTTAGGTTTTAATATTTAATGAAAATTTTAATTGTGTTTTTGAACAGAATATAATAAATAGACATGATTACATAAGCATGGTATTAACAAATTATTTGTTAATAACAACAAATTAACAATTATCTGTGTTCTAAATTCAAAAATATTTGATTTTTTATATTTTTAAAATTAGGATGTATACGGTTTGATTCCTTTGCTTCTCCTTCAACCTGCAAAGGTTATGCGCGGGAAAAAAAGTGCGCCTAATATTAACTAACTTATTCATTTGTGATAGTTGTGAAAAAGAAGATTTGAAGAGAATCCTTTAGATGCTACGCCGCCAGATTATGTGGTTGACGTAAAAATACTTGCGATAGCCTGCTGCCATCAAATCAAAATTAAATTGTAAGATAACTTTGGGAAATTTTCTTCAGTACAAAATGAACAAAAATGTGTCGTAATTTTCCAATAGAAGATATATTATTGGTGGATTTTTCATCGTATTTCTTCGTAAGTGTATTGAAAAATATCGTTTGATACACGTGGACATTTGTCACTGCAACACTTGGCTCCATAACACCCTCGCCTGAACGGCTCGGGTGAATTTCGCCTCGGCTGCAATGACAAACTTTCCCCACTTGTATCAAAATGACCATCTCATCTGACGGTAAGCGATGATGTGGCGGACGATGGAGCACGTTTGTCGGTAGGCTCTTAATAAACTAATGCGCCTCGCCATCAACGATTGCATCACTGCTTAACATCAGATGGGATTGCAGTCAAGCACTAGTTTATACTAATTAAAAAAAAATCTACGGGCGAAATATTTTTTACTTGGTTTTTTTTTAGCTCAGCATGCCAGCAGACCTAGCTAGCTACGATATGCTAGAAACCGAGGGACATTTGATGAACCGTATACAGGGTAAATTAAAAAAAAATCTTTAATTAGAGTAGAAAGTGGATAGGTATGGGATAAATATTATAACAACTGGTACAACAGTGTTTTACCATACTCTCTATCTCTAATATGCATGCGTTACTATCTGCCTATTACTGAACTAGAATTTATAATGAGATCAATCCATCGCCACTACCTCACTCAAATATCGACTTTGGCTTAAAGATTTGTATTTTGTTTGTTAAAAGATCAAAAACAACTGGACCTTAATTTTAAAATTACCATTTGTATTTAAAAAGGGTCCTAAAAAGTAAGGAACAGCAATTAAATTAAAAATTCTATTGCAAAATAGAATTTAAAAATTTAATTGCTGTTCCAAAATTTCTCGAATTCTAATTTTAAATATAATCCCTTCGTGCTTACATTTATAGGTCAACGTTTTGTTCTGTCCACAGCACATCGCATTCAGCAACCGTCAAAAGAGCATTATTCGAAAAACAAACGTGTTAGATCATTCTCTTCTTTAGAGATGGAGAACTGTGAATGTCTGGCGATACTCATGTGTTGTTACAGTCAGATCATTGACCATTGTCGTGGGGCTGGTGAGTCTTTTTTCATTATCTTCTGTATCAAAGAATTCTTTTCATACTACCTCATATTCGCGGAGTAGAAATTAGATACCTATGTTATTTTTATTCCTCCGCATATTGTTACGGGGTACACCCGTATTTATAAAGAAGTAATTACTTGTTACTAAGTAAAATCTTATTAAGTCATTACTTGACGTTTCAAATCTTCATTCAAAATTTAAATTTTTCTTAACTATAGAATAGAAATTTTTACTCAAGTATTTAGTTTTACTTTTTTATAAAATACGGGTGTAAGTCAGTTGAAGTGTTTAGCGAGACTCAAGAATAATTGACTCGGCGCTTTTCTGCGCTTTCATTTCACCTACCATGCCTACCTCACCACTTCACTCCTTCAAATTCTGACGTCATGGTCGATCTTTGTAGGTGAATTTCAAAAACTGTACGAAGCGTATTTGGAGTACACAGATCTGTGCATTAATATCAACAGTAACATACCACAGGCTGTCCGATTGCTTATTGAAGTTGGGGACTTCGTTCAGGTAAAACTTTAAAATCAAGCTATTGCTAGTTAGGTCAAGTTAGTGAGCATTTTCCGTAATGTAGGTTTTAAGTTCCTATTGTAATTTTATCTTTGGTGTACAATAAAGAATATATCTATCTATCTATCTATCTAAAACGAGTCGAACGAGTCTAAAGCTGTGATGACATCACATCACTCTTAAAGGTACGAAAAGACTACGAAACTTTATACGGTACACTCAGTGTATACATCGAGTGTCTCTGAATGAACACGAGTGTCTCTAATTGCACACTCGTTTTCATACAGAGACACTCGATGTATAGGTACACTGAGTATGCCAAAGTGTCTAAACGTACCTTGACAGAGTTTGGGCCAACATCGCGCGAGTCGACCAGATAAAAATTGCAACCACATGGTCCCCTTTTGTTCTGGGCACTCCTTGAGATCGATTGCTAGGTAGGTATGTCAAGTTATTGAGCATTGATTTCCATAATGTACATGTCGGCGGAATCAAAACGGGGTGAAAAACAGGGAGCGAGCGAGTTTGGGCCGGCCGAGGCGATAAAAGTTGCAAACTATAGATGGGTTATTATTACCGATATTTGTCAGTATTATCTAATATGGATATATTCGTCTAGTAATATCGTAATATTTAAACTAATATTTGAGTATTAGTGATATCTGAATATGAGGAATACATAGATATTACTTCTGTATTTGTATTCAATAGACAGATATATTATTTTTGAGATAGTATTTAGGTATTTGATATTGCTGAGTAGATAATTAATGTTAATTAACTGTTGCTTATCAGTGATACAACATTTCATTAGTACATTTGTTGCCATAGTAGGTAGTGAGTGAATATGATCCGCGGTAGTCGAATGAATCCCGAGTGATATTATATTCACAGAGTACTTTTTCATAATATTATTCGACTTGTGTTGAATGGTCCTTACATATTATGTGAATTTGAAATATTAGCATATCAGAGTTAGTCGGATTACTAATACATGAATCCATTGAATATCAGTAATATCTTAGTGAATACTAATAGGTATATCAGTCACAACTCTAATTGCAAATGCATGGTCCCCTTTTCTCTATCAGCAGCCGCGTGGACAACGTGGCGTTGGCAAATGTCCCGTCTGTCCCTCGGCTCGTTGTGAATTGAATACTACCTACTACATCATAATCAATCAGTTGCGTAGTCTAGAATAGTTTGTTTATTGTTCGTTACCCACAATACTCACTCATCACTAAAATGTTTTCTGGAGAAGAATCTCCCTATGATCGATTTCCTGAATCGATGTACATAATATTCTTTTTAATATCAACAAATACTGTGTAATTTAGGTAGATACTGACACAGAGGGTAATGATTTCTTAACAAGAAGTTTGTAGAATTATAATTTAAGTTTGACTTCGGGTCTAAGTAACTAATGTAAACAACTTTCTAGAACCTCTTCGTATAATGTAATCGTGACACTACATTAATGTGATTGTTTTAGAATGAGAATTTCTACCTAAACAATATGAACACGAAATGGGTTAAAGATTTCACCATGGCGAAAGTATATTCATCACGAGGAATGTGCATGTTGGAGTCCGGGGATCACAGTGAAGCTAGGAAACAATTGCTTCATGCTATGCAACTGTATAATCTTCCTTTCCCTTCTTCTAAGTAAGTGTTCTACTTATGTGGGTACTTACGTATATTCATTTTGCTTGTTACCATGTAAGACCAACAGATCCTCATCACATAAGTTGTAACCGAATTTCGAGTCTCAACCAAAGTGCCGGCTGCGCGTAACCATAGCAAGCAAATGGTTCAACTTATTTGCCGCGTACTATAGCAAGAGTAGAAAATACTTATGCTCGGCGCAATAGGGTGGGTCCCGTAGGGACATACGTATACAAAAACAAGTCAAGCTACCTATACGTATCTGTACCATAACAATTCTAATCTCTTCCGGATTTTCCATTACACTTTAGTCAAGTGCCTATGGACTCATCGCTACCTGAGCCCCTCTCGGTCTGTTTAAAGAGTATATTAAAGAAGTTTTCGTTATCCTTTATAAAGATTAAGGGGGCCCTTCTGGAAGAATTTGCTACAGGTCCCGCGCCAGCTTGGTCTAGCACTGAACACCAAAGACAAATCATTACTGCTTTTCGTTTTGCCTGGAGGATACTTACTAGCATCTTTTTTGCATATAAAACAATGATCGAATACATCTATCTCTTGGCTAAAAACATTTTATTAACAGTGTGCCGTGTATTCTGTATATAAAAGTGTGTTTGCTCATCTCAGAAATTTTTGCAGGCATATGAGAAGATTCTCCAACTTAGGGGCGTCGTTTCATCAAACGATGGCTCTTTACATCGCCCCGAACCTGTACATAGAGAGAGACAGTGGCATCGTTGGCAACTTCTACGAAGATATCTCTATTACTCTGCATAGACTGTATAGACTATTTAAGGTAAGGTCGGGGTCTGATGCTACGTTTACATGTGGGCTCAGCCTCGGCCAATCGTTACTGTGTAGCCATTGTACAAACGGGGAAACCCCGTCAACACAATGGTGATTGGCCGAGGCTGGGCCCACATGTAAACGTAGCATCATAGATTGGTATTCTCAAATAGTCAACATCTTCGTTATAATCATGTGTCCAAAAGAGATCTAAGTGTTTGCGCTATTGATCTAGTAGGTTGGAAGGCATGTTAGGTTGACAATCCAATGAATCCTATTTGGTTGTTCGTCGTTGAGGCAGCGCTGTGTTTTCTTGAGAATAGCACCACTGATCAAATATAGGTAAAGATCGTCATCTATGCTAATACCAGGGTATTCTTATTGAGATCCATTTATGTTCTGTGCCTCAGGAAGAAAAGGAAACGGCAAACGCTACCTTAGCAGCTAAATGGTGTTTGCATTACGCTCTGCGAACCAACTCCAACTTTCGACTTCTTTGCCTTGCTTATGGAAATATGATATCGGATTATAGACGAGTACAACAGGTAATTTTTTTTCCATTTCAAGGTTTCATACCAAAATAGAACCATTATGGTGCGAATTTGTCTGTATCACTGTTTGTCATCTTTTTCCTTCCTGCTATTGTACTGTGTTATTTGGGTTCACGGTTTTATTTCCACTCCGTCCTCCACCGTCGCGCTATCACTCTCTCCCTTTTCTTTCATATCACACCTCACAGTTCACACAATCTATTCATCTTTTCTTTCACTTCCCTCTCCCTCTCCATCCATCCAGATATTTATTCATAACTCTATTATAAACTTGCGTTTCATCTTTCCTCTTTATATGATCAAACCAAGGCAAGTTTATTTGTCTATGAGCTATATAGAGCAGATGCTATGTTTATGTCAGATCTACTAATGGAATCGATATGGAATTGATTGAGTGAATCCCACTCGCTCTTATCGTAGTATACAATACAACCTAGATTTTCTTCAATCCTGGTTGGCCGCAGTTTGGGGTCTTGATGTTGTGTGAAGAGTGAAGTAGCAAGGACAGATAAAGCAAAGTCCACAGTACACTAGAAGAAGTGTTGAAGTGCCTTTTTAAATGCGTTCGCGTTTTGATCACCTCCATCCATAGCTACTGACAGTTTATTGGTCCCGTTTTCGATAACCACGCAAACGAAGACGCAGGCACAGCATTTTACTAGTCATTTAGTGTTGTTAGTGGCCATATTCTCAAGTTAAGTGGTTCCATCCAGTTGGGATGGAATTACTTAATTTGCTTTTGACCATCACACTGGCTTTCCATGTTTTTTTTTCATTTTTTGCTAATTTTTTTTTTGCTTTAAGCCTGTGTGTGTTTGCTGCTAATATTCTTTACCTGTAGCTACTGATTCTAATATCTTTCTGTATGCTTCAACTAGTTCTCGAAATGCCAAAAGCTGGAGGAACGTGCGATGGAAGTTTGTCGTCGTAAACGCGGGCAGTTGGATGTAACCGAAGTTCCATCTGTCTGTTATCTATACACCAGTATATTCCTTTTCTAGTTAGTACTAAAATTTGCCTTGTTTATAATTATATAGTGTAGTTTTAGGGTCGATAGACTGAGGTACAGATACACGAATCTTGAGCGCTCAGCGAAAGAGCGGGGATCGTACACATTGGCGAGCCAATCACTGTACAAGGATTGCATATCTCACCCCTGCATTTCACTTCATACCACTAAAGAGACCCTTTATTTCACTTCTGTGCAAGTGGAAGCCAGCTGCGGTATCAGTATTTATCTAGCCAAGAAGATAAACGAAAGTACTTCGCTGCGATACAATTATCTCCGAACACCGCAACTACTTCTAAATTAAATGTGTACATAGTTGAACTTGTGGTTTCCACACGAAGGCAACCGCAAGTAATCAAACCTATGTATTGAAAGATTCATTTACGGTATAATATCGTAAAAGAATAATATTATTGTTCGTAATCTACTAGTCGCAACTTTGCAAGCGTGTGACGAATTAGCGTAGTTATTATTATTATTATTTTTGAGTAAGAAGCTTTTCTTTACTGGTACTACGGGCATTTACTCGGTTACGCCATAATTATGGCAGTAAGTCCCCTCTTTGAGGTGTGGCTGGAAAGACCTCACGGCTTCCTCACATTCCGCATGTCGCAGGTACTCACCGGACATGGCAAGTTCGGAAGGTTCCTGCATCGCATTCAAGCAGAAGAAATGCCCGGGTGTCACCATTGTGTGGACCGCCCGGAGGGCTCGGTGGAGGTGTGCCCCGCTTGGGCAGAGCACCTCCAGTGTCCTCGTGGATGCAATCAGCGGCAACGATCGCTCGCGCCGAGCCCGGATTCGGGCTATGGTCCGGAGCGAGGAGGAATAGCAGGCGGTCGCCTCCTTCTGCGAAGCAGTGATGCTTGCGAAGAAGGAGGCCGAACGCGTGAGAAAACGAACGTCCTCACGCTCCAGCCGCCAAGATCCCGACCCTGACTACCAGCCACGGTACACACGGGCTTGCGAACGTCGAGGAATGGGGAGGTCGCCGTCCGGCCGGTAACTGACCGCACCGAGCCCAGTCGTCAGCATGCGCGTAGTGATCAACGTGCTCCTCAAAGAGATGTCAGCAAACAGTAGGGGCCCAGCAGGGCAGATGCCCGCTAGCAAGGACCGCGGGGAATCTCTGAAAAAGAAAGCCGTAGTCCCAGTACGCAAAGGGCTACTGAAGGACAGAGGTATGGTTTTAGTCAGTAAAAGTCTGACACGCCCTTACGCTCCGTCCAGAGCGGGAGAAGTCATTGGATGATTTCCACCCTTTAAAAAAAACGGTCATCCGCTCCACTCGTCTCAACATAATCATCATCCTTGATTATTAGCTCTTGATCTCCCTAATCTTTTCCCAACTAGCTCGGGGTCGGCTTCCAGCCGACATGTTTTACATATAGTGATTGTCTATCAGACTTTCACATCTTAGTTTCACTTACAAGTCCATGGATAGACTTTCTGTTCTGGCTTCTGAGTACCTACCTGTATCGACTCTCAAAGATCTATGAATTACAACCGGGCCCAATGGCTTAACGGTCTTTTGAGGCACGAGGTGTCAGTAATATCTTAAATAAACTTGACACAATCACCATAATAACTGAAAAAAATTACGTCGATATTATGTCAAATTACAGTACCTAATATTCAACTCACCTTCGAGTCTATAGATTAGAGGTTCCCAACCTTGTTTTGACCGGGGACCACTTTAGTTCCTTGTTGATAGCAGGAACCAGAAGTCCAGAAGAAAACTTAACTATGTCAATAAAATAAAAAAATCATTTCATAAATATTCAACCTGGAGCACGGCTATTTTTTTAAATCAAAAGTAATCATTGCTTAGAGCATTGTCATAGACTTAAAGTCAGCTTGTATTCAGTTGGATGATGCTGAGTTTAAATTTTTTAGATATTTAACGGACCATATTTCGACTTTTGCGGACCACGGTTTGGGAACCATTTCGATTATTGGGCCAGCCAGCGCTGCGCTTAAGGCTGTTTTCTTTTATAGAATAGCACTACTGTTGTTCACGGGAATGGGAAGTACTAATTGCCCGATGCAGGACTTCGTAGTTCCTATGTAGCGCCAATAGATGTTGCTACAACTCGGAGTTGAGTCAAGTGTGGTATATCTTGTAGGGGGGCCATTCATTTATTACGTAAGACGATTTAGGTGTGGGAGGGAGTATTGATAGTTCTTACGTAGGATCACAAAAATCGCGCGAGTGCCTCCCCGCTAGTGAAGTAGACATTCATTGATTGCGTAAACGACGCACTTCTACAATAGTTAAGTACTTTTAAAAATAAACATTAAAACCAACCAAACTTATATTCATTGTTTCCCTTTTTTTTTATTCTTACGTAATAAAATATTCTTATTTTTTCTTATTTAGGGGAGGGGAGGGGGTCGAAAACTATAAAAAATCGTCTTTTGTAATAAATATATATTTCTGGCATTATCAGAATAAACTTAACATTGCAGCGTGGATCACGGCAAAAAGATTGAGAGTCTAGAGTTCGGGCTGTCAGTGATGCACATGGTGACAAGCCGCACCCCGATGGATACGCGGGAATCCCTGGTGCTGTGCATGCTGAAGCTACTACTGGAAGATCTTAAGATACATGACATGGTCACCATCATGAGAGAATTTTTTTACTTGACTGACCAGTACGACTTGTGCTGTAAGTAGGACGTAAAGCTGTCGCTTTAAAAAAAAATATGTGAAAGCTAAGGGCTGAGGTTTAGCTATATTCTCGGTAGATTGCACTGAACTCAACAATTTTCATATATACATAATATAATAATTTTTTTTTTATTTAAGTCTTAGAAAGTCAAAGAAATTGGGTACTTATTTGACTCCATTTTTTTATTGCTTGTATTAAAAAGTAACTTTAAGCAAAATCGCTAAAAAGAAATCTTCAAATTTCAATATCAACTAAATTAGAAACCAAACCTTTCAAATCAGGTGGAAGGGGACACTGTACCTATAGGATGCACATACTGAAATGTGAGGGAAAGCACTCACGAAGCGGTTTTTTCCCGCTGCCGCCACGGTAGCAGGCCCGCAGCTTCTGCAGAATGCAAATATATATGTAAAAATTTAAATCAGTTTTCACGACGTGGTTTACGGCCGCAGTGTGCGTCGTTTGTAGCGGCTGCCGCTCACCGGCGCCGTGGTCGCCCACCTCCGCCTGGGCGGTTTGCGCCTGCACGCTCTGCGGTCGTTTGGCGGTGACCACGCCCTATCGGCCGACGGATTGCGGTCGAAAATCGCAGCCGTCGCGGCCGCGGGAAATAACCGCTTCGTGAGTTCTCTCCCTCACGTCACCGCCATTAGGTCTTCCTTAAACCAATATTTAGAATGCTAATTACCTACTGCTTTATTTAATAACAAATTTTGATAGACTTTTCAGAAAAAGATTGATTTCTGGTGTAACTTGTCATTTAATATAAAATATTGTACAATAATAAACCCAAGCAAATAGATACCCAAGTATATTGCTAAAATCAGACGTTCCACTTTATCGAACTTAGTAGATTGATTGCCTTAAGAATTTGTGACTGTTCAGCAGCGTTGCCAGATTTTTTTTATGCCAACTCGGGATTTTGAAACTTTTCTAGTAAAAAAGCGGGATTCTTTCGTTGAAAGTCTTTATATCAATGGTACGAAATATGCGTTTCGTAATATATATATATATATCTATTTATTCTGAAGTTTTTAAATATTTTTTATCTGAATTCTAAATTACGTGTACATGACAATAGATAGCAAAATATATTTGAATAAAAATACGATAAGTATTTTAAACCAGATTTACTTTGTAGGCAGGTCAGTTCACATTGACTATGCCACCCGACCGTGTTCCCTCAGCACGCTGCACGCTTGGTCGAGTCATCCTCGAAAAGTGGGACAAAGCCTGTCCCGCGCAGGACATTTAATTTTGATTTATAAATCGGGACATCTCGCCAAAATTGGGACGTCTGGCAACGCTGCTGTTCATGTAGGCTAAAGTGTTATATTTAAGCACTATAGTTGACAACAGTAGCGCCATCTATTCAGAACATGATCATTAAGTAATTACTTGTGAAAGTTTCCCAAGTCTTATTGTTATTTTCCAGCCGAAACTTGGTACTACTACTATGCAATAGTGATCCTCCTCGACACTGGATACTGCGTCGAGTCCTATTCAGCTTGTGAGACATTTTATATGAAGAAGGGGGATGCCATACTTAGGACTAAAACAACGGATGCAGCTTGGAATTTCTTCGTTTGCATGTGGCTGGTGTAAGCTGCAAATATTTTGTAAAGTTTTCGATTTCTAGACATTTCATTGTCTAACTGGCTCTGCCTAGCGTATCGTTTTATAAAGGAATTCTACTATTATTTCTAAAGAAATAATGATTGCAACTAAAAGATAAAAGAATTGGAAATCTTTGCTAGTCTAATTCGGACTCGTATATGATGCTGATAATCCAAGTAGGGAGGTAAAAAAAAATATGTATAATTCTATGATTATGAGAGTCGCAGGAACCCGATGGATGCAAGACGCACAAGGACGTTCGTTGTGGCGACACTTGGGGGAATCCTATGTCCAACAGTGGATGTCTTTCAGCTGAAATGATGATGATGAAGATATGCGTCTACCTATCACTGATATCACGATTTTTCTTCCCAAATTCTTTTCTGAAACATTTCAAAACTTTCAGGAAGTTTCGGTCCATAACATTATACTTACTCACACATTTTATTTCATCACCACTGTTCTCGAAACGGTGAAGGAAAACATCGTGAGGAAACCTCCATGTCCTAGAACCAAAAATTCAAAGACGTGACATCCACCAACCTGCACAGGGTCCGCATGGTGGATTACGGCCCATTCCCTCTCCTAGAGAGGAGGCCTGAGTTCCAACAGTGAGAACATTATATGGCTGATGCTATGCTATGCTACTCACACAATTCGTAGAAGTGAATTGTATTATATCTTACTAGCTGCTGCCAGCGGTTTCGCATGCGTGATAGTAGAAATCTATCCCGAGGGAACATACTGCCGGGATAAAAAGTATCCTATGTGCTAATGGAAAAAGTATCCTGTAGACATGGTCTACTCGTGTACCAAGTTTCATCGTAATCCATTCAGTAGTTTTTACTCGACTACGGCAAAGCCAAAGGAGGTACCAACCATTAAAGTGTAATGGTTGGTACCTATGCCTATATAACGTGTGACTACGACTTTTCTTTTTGTTTTGTTCTTGTTTCTCCAGTAACCTTGTTTATTTCAGTATCCCAAAAATCTTGTTATATACTTTTTTAACGTTCTTTTTTGTCGTAGTCGGGTTTTAGTTTTTTGCATGAAAGAGACAAACATAAACACAAACTTTCGCGTTTATATTAGTAAGATTTCGGTTGACGTCACGTAGCATCTATCACCTTTATTCTTCTTTTTCAGAACTATCAGAGTAGGTGCCTGGGAGAGGTCCATCTTATGGGAGGAGAAGATCAAACAACTGATGTCAATAAAAATGAATAAACATGAGTTTAAAATGATGATCGTCATCAGACTAGTCGAGGGACTTCTTATTACACTGGTGCGAGAGGTGAGCAAATAAATACAAATATTGATAACTGAGAATAAAATTTATAGGTATGGCAAAGACCTATAAAACAACCTATAAAAACCGCCTTAAATATAAAATTAAAGAAAACACTCTAAAAGATGAAAAATAAAATAATTTTAGGAAAAAAATATAATAAAAATTAGTAATTTCGAAATTCGGTTTTAAATACGAAGAAAATATTCACGCAATTCGAACTGCCTACTATTCGTTTTATAATTCGGTTAAAAACTTAAATAACGCGTGCTGTGGCTTGTGGTGTTCACTAAAATCACTATTTAGCCATTCGGATTTATAAAATCTTTTTTTTTTAGCCTATTGTACAACCAAATTATCAGTAAGCAGGCACAACTTGAGAATGACATGTAATCGTTCTCAGGTCATCTTGCTTGCAGCAGTCTTTATTTTGTAAGTATAAGTACTCCATCTGTTTAGGTGATTAACTAAATGTAAACAATCTACACATGTCTTTTATCTAAAAATTGTCTAAAAATGTTATCTTAAAATGTTTACAATTAGCTAATTAACTAAACCGATGTTAGGTAATCAACTAAATTAAAAAGTAAAAAGACATACTTATCAAGATTATTTACGTTTAGTTAAC
Source organism: Leucania comma (assembly GCA_958295575.1). Taxonomy (NCBI): domain Eukaryota; kingdom Metazoa; phylum Arthropoda; class Insecta; order Lepidoptera; family Noctuidae; genus Leucania; species Leucania comma. The sequence continues at coordinate 8,082,138 of OY282480.1, read as the reverse complement.
TACTGAAACCGATGGAGGATCGATACCTACAAAATAAAGACTGCTGCACTAGTAGCTTGACATACACAGTTGTGCATACAGGTTGACCGCGGTTAGCACAACCTCGGATCTTCCTTTCTTTTGGCAATCAAAACTAAGCCTTGACTCTTAATTACCTACAGCATTGCTGAGCAGTAAATTAACTTTTATTACGATTCATATAGTTTTTATTAATTCCGTTACAAATATCCGAGTAAATTTATGGAAAGGTCGAATTTTAATAGTGTTTTCAGAAACGTACCTATGCTTTATTTTGGCTGATCAACAATATTTTGTCTATCAGAAATCAAAAAACATTGATTTCAAATAGACTATTTACGGGCCCTTTTGAATTGTCAAAATGTTGGTCAGTCAAAAAACAGTGAAGCTAAATTTGCACGTTCTAAAGCGTAGATCCTATGTACCAATTCGTTCAGAGGCCGGCGCAAGCCTAGAACTACATTAGACCGAAGCACACGAGCCCCACGCCTGATTTGTACGTCAAACGACCGTCGTCACGTGGTGCGGGCCTAATGTAACTCTACAAGTCTAGTTTCCATATAAAATGTATGGAGACCGACGCGCCCAGATCGGTGTACGTGGCCCACGTGTCCGCAATGTAGTTCTACGTCCGTTAGTCGTTACCATCTTTCTAAACGTATCTTACATTTCTTTTGACAGATGGAAAATCGAAACATAAATAAAATCGTAGTGTTGGAGAAACACCTCAAATCACTGTTCAATGACATGGCAAAAGCATGTGAGAAAACTCCGATACATCGATCAAGGTAATAAATGACATGGTTAGCTACACAATAGCTATATCCGAAACCTAATTTCAAACCGATATGATACGAGTACTCGTGTTATTCTTAAATCCGTAACTGTACTTGAAACTGATATGATACGAATATTATTCCTTTATCCACAATAGGTAGGTACTTTAATAAACCGTTCAGATAGGAAATTTTATGAAGAAAGAGGCTTCAACGGTTATGTATTTTTCAGATATTGTCTGATGTATGCATACTACAACTACATAAGCGGAAAGAAACATAAGGCATACAGTTACCTGAACAAGGCTCGGGACCTGGCTCAAGCGTACTCCCACTTGGTTCTCATGGTCTGGATTGAGCATACACGGGAAGTGAGTTTATAATCGCGTTACTTCATTTTTTTTAAATTGTTTGTTTTGTGTTGAGATTTTGAGAACTGTAATACCGCGATGCATGATTTTGAGTTTTAGTTCTTATGTGGCGTCATAGATGTCGCTACAGCTTTATTGTTCTATTTCTTCTATATCTGAACTATGGAGTTAGAATCGAGACTTCATTTGAGATTTTACTTCACCAGGGGCGTAGCTACTAAGGGTCTAGGCGGGGCAGTGCCCCGGGGCCCCTAAAACCAGATTAGCAAACCGTATATGGATCGAGCGAAAAATTCTACCACCTTCGAAATATGCTGCAACACTTAAAAAAAAAACATATAGAAATTCCCGACAAGTTTCCCCTTCTATTCTTTTGTGGAGATTCTATGGTTTGTGCAGTGTCGTCCTCATCACACCTGATTTTTTTAAAAAGAAGCAATTTCTAAAATGATGCACAAATTATATCTATTGACGTACACGACCCATGATACTATTCTGATACATCCACTCTTACACCCGTATTTATAAAGAAGTATTTACTTGTTACTAAGTAAAATCTTATTAAGTCATTAGGTACTTGACGTTTGAAATCATTCAAAATTCAAATTTTTCTTAACTATAGAATACAAATAGTAGTTACTTTTACTCAAGTATTTAGTTTTACTGGTTTATAAATACGGGTGTTTATAAATAAAGATAATATTTTGCGAATATCATCTAGGTTTCTATCTGTATAAATAAAAGGTGAAACTGCCTGGCGGACATACCAACGCACAGTCGAAACTACTTGAAATTTTGTCCAAGGCTTCCTTTTATGACATAGATGAGCACTAAAATGAAGTTTTTGGAAATTCAACCTTTATGAGAGTGAAAATGAGGAAAACAAACGATTTTTAAGTGATAAATCTCATTTCGTGTTAATCTTCTTATTAGTTAAGAGTTTTTTTAAAGATTTAGATTTTAGATTTTGCATTTTTAAGTACATATAGGTATATAAAGCCGTTAAGGGGCCCCCAAATTGTTTTTGCCCCAGGGCCCTTGGTCACTTAGCTACGCCACTGCCTACTGCTAGCTTTTAACGTGATCCAATTTGCGACCTAAACTGAATTGTTATAAGGATGAAGCATATAGCATATAAAGCCCCATCCTTCTTTCTTACACGCATTACTTACATTATAACATGGTACAGTTCAATGATAGAAATATATTTTAGCAACTGAAAAAATGCAATCTTAATTTTAAAGTGTCTACTTTTAATTGGCTCGATTATAAAATCTAGGTTTTATACAATGACAAACGATTAACTTTCTTATAAGGCATCTAACTTACCCATTGTCTCGGGAGCCTTGAGAACAGAGATGAATGTAGGTACATACCTAGGTTCTAACTTCACGACACAAACGTGATTCACATATTAAGGCAGGGCAAATTACCGACTTGATTCTCATCGTGTCGTTGTAAATTCGGCAAATTAGGTTGCAGCAATTTATTCAATTTGGAATTGGCAGAGGTCGCAGAACCTGGCTTCATAATTTCAATTACGGTTCAACGAAACCGGCAAATTGGGCTCTGAGACACTACAACAAAAAATCTTCGTTGAGCGTCCTAGTTATAAAAGTAAAGATTGATATAACATTTTGGAGTGGGTAGTAGATTTATGTGGCTAGGGTCTTCATTACATTTTAGATAGAATCAGAAGAATTTAACCGGTTATCGCTACAATCGGTTAGATTTTCCAGCGGTTTCGAAATAAGAAATTTTCCCCCCTACCTAGTGTGTTAAGTCGCCGTCGCTGGCCACCGGTGGCTGTGGTCGGTGGTCCATTTGCGCCGAGCCTAAAATGTAACGAAGACACTATACACCGTTAAATTTTGGTCGTTTTAATCCCGCGGAGGGTCGATTCGGTACATGAAACACTATCGATTTGTAAAGAGAAAATTAAAAAATAAAGTCCTTTTTTTTCAAAAATCCGAATCATTATACGCATGTACGAAATTAATTTCTTTAAGTAAAAGAGTCAATGACCTTGTAGGTAGTTGTCGGTCGTTGCGTACTATCTACAGTTCATTGGCCTTGTCAGCTGACGTTTACTTAAAGAAATAAATTTCGCATATGCGTAAATTAATTCGAGTTTTAAAAAAAAGTACTTTATTTTTTGAATTTTCTCTTAACAAATCGATAGTATTTCATGTACCTAATCGAACCTCCGCGGGATTAAAACGACCAAAATTTAACGGTGTATAGCGATACGCCTATACTTACATAAAGAAGAAACTATTATAGGCATCGTTAATATAATCTAAACATACATAGAATCCATAATGAATCGTAATCATGCTCAAACGGCTGGATGGTTTGAATAAAATTTGGTACACGGGTAAACATGTCCTCGTGCACATAGAATACTTTTATCCTGTGAATATTTTCCCTAGAGATAATTTCCTACTTTTATGCGGTTGAAGCCGCTGGCAGAAGTCAGTTTGACATAATTTAGATAATTATATTATTTGACATAATTCTATCCAATTATACCTAGTTTCTCTACAAACACTGTATAAAAGGGTGTTTTTAATATCATGCGGATTTCATCACGCATGTGGGATTGATCCGTATGCGGAACTGCTGCCTGGTACGCCACGTCCCGCGTGCGTATTCCACCCATTACAATAAATATTTGTATGAAAAGCAAAGCATGCGTGATGAAATCCGCACGATATGAAAAACACCCTAAAGGTAGATCTACGCTAGAGGAGCATGAGTCGAGCTCAAATTCGTGTAGTGTGGACAGACTTTGAGGAGCCGAGCACGAACGACACTACACGAATTTGAGTTCTAGCTTGCTAGTGCTCGGCTCCTCTACCGTAGATCCACTTTAACAAAGCGAATGTTTTCAGCACTGGAAAGGGACCCTGAACCCCAAATACGTGGATTACTGGTGTGACCACGTCGAACTGAACAATTTGCTGGACTACAGAGATTTTGATTCGGAGACTAGTACAATAGTACCTTATACTCTGCCACTACCAAAAGATTTAGATAAATAAATGCTTTTTTTTTTAGCTTTTATAGTATGCGGAAAATAAGTTTAACCCATAGATATGTTGAACCGTTTGCTATGGTTACGCGCAGCTCTCTACTTCCACCATCATGGCGGTCTTGAACGCACATGGCAAATGGTTCAACTTATTTGCCGCGTACTTATACATAAGTGTATTAAGACACTCAACATTACAGTAATTTAATTTAAAAGAAGTATATTTAATTTAAGTGTTATTTATTAAAAATATAAAATGTTACGAGACTTTCAATTAAAATACAATTAATGATAGGCAAAATAATTTTATTGAATAATATATAATTTGATAGCTACCAGTTTAAGACAGCCGATTTAGACGAAATCTTGGAAGAGCTTTTTTGGCTTAATTACAATATTATATTTAGGATACAGTTAGGTACTTATATTGTAACATTTGCCCGATTATAGTATACAGTAACACCCCGGTTTACGTGACCTCTCTGAACGCGGTCTCAGTTTTAGGCGAATTTCAAATTTCGCGTTAAAATGCCTCTTTAAAGGTATGTATGTTACTTCAATGTACACAAAGTTATTATATTCCACTTAATTCACGCCCCAACTCATCCAAACACTTAATAGGTACGCCCAAAGGCTTGAAACTGTACATAACGTTTTTTCACAAAACACTATCCATCTTCCATCTTCTCATCCATATTTTACATATTATGGACCATGAAGTAATAGCAAACTTCAAAACTTATAAACTGATGGGGAAGAAAGACAGTACGAGAGTGGTGGAACGTATCCCTCACGTAAAGCGGGGTATTACTGTATTTAAATGGTTTTTCAATACGTGGCCAATGAACGCCCGCCACCAGGTCTTGTAAGGCTTAAGGCTGCCATCAGACGGACTGCATCGCAGGAACCGCGCGCAGTCGATATATTCAACAGCATGCAGTGGAACTGTTCGACTTCGTTCAGTCATATCAACTTCAAGCAGTCGGTTGCAGTCGTGTGAAGTTAATATTAACTGCAAATAGTTTTGACTTCCGATGAAGATATCCGCAAGAGAAGCAAGGTTGCCGACATAGCACGTAGAATCGCCAAACTTAAGTGGCAGTGGGCAGGGCACATTGCTCGCAGAACGGATGGCCGTTGGAGCCGAAAGGTTCTGGAATGGCGACCACGTACCGGAAGACGCAGTGTTGGAAGGCCTCCTACAAGGTGGATCGATGACCTGGCGAGAGTTGCGGGAATCCGATGGATGCGAGATGCACAGGACCGTTCATTGTGGCGATACTTGGGGGAGGCCTATGTCCAACAGTGGATGTCTTTCGGCTGATATGAAGAAGATGATGATGATGAGTCGTGACTTCCACTTTACGCGGTCGGCTACAGTCGTGTAGTGTCGACGTACTCTGTCCATCGCTAACATACAGTTAAGTGTGCAGTTTAGTCAAGAAGCATAACGTGCATCGGTCATGTCGAGCGCACATTGACAGTATGCGATCAATATCATATTTATTTTGAGGCTCCTAGAGATCAAATCTTACACTGAGTTACTGGCCTAGATGCGTGGCGTTAACTGCGCAAAGTCAGATCTGACTGCATTAACCAATATATTGACTGCGCGCGGTTGCTGCCATGCAATCCGTCTGTTGGCGGCCTTAGTGTTCGATTACGGAGACGCGGCGCGTCGGGCGGTCCGTCGTACATTGCCATGTTTGTATGACGCAGCCCGCTGCTGCAATGTACGACGAAGCGCCCTACGCGGCGCGCAACGCGCCGTTGGTTCCTGAAACACGGCCTTACTCACACTGAGAGTTAAAGCGCGCGTCGTCGCGAAGCGTTGTTTTTCGCTTGTAACATATTAATTTATTATTTTCTCATTATTAAGGTACTGCGTAAAGCGTCTATTACACCACTCGATATTCCGCACAAGTTACACAGACTGTCTTAAAGTTTACTTGCGATGTCGACAAAACCAATCTGATCAAAATCTGAATATAGAGTGGTGTAATAGATGAATTCTCGTGTTAGTATATACTTGTCATTATGCTGATGTCTGGTTATTCTAAATATTTGCCTGACTGAGCGGGCGTGGTATTATAGATTATCTCTTCGAGTGATATCAACAATATCACCATCATTTTTAGTTACCGTGCCGTCGATTTTCCATTTTTTGGTCTGTTTCATCTATATTTATTATGTTTACATATATAAACTTATAAGTAGGTATTATGGATAAAAAGAAAAATTTCGACGGCGTTTTGGCACATTTTGATATCCTCGTCTACATCGGCTCTCTCTTCAAATCCAAGTTGCAAAAAAAAATATTATACAGCCATATTTTTTTATAAAATATTAATGAAATTATTGTAACACGAAACAAATTTACATTCTAATAACGTACGATGGAATGAAAATAAAAATATACAAAGGTATCACACCAAAAATATACTTACAATTTTGTGTAAACATTTTTGAGAAACATGTCGTGCATTACGTTATTGCTGATCAAACCCGATTTTTGGGATAAACTAATTAGTCCAAAACTAGTTGGCTCAATGAATATTTGAACTTCTGAGTGAAGCGATTCGGTTTCAGTTAGTCCATCTAATGCTACGTTTACATGTGGGCCCAGCCTCGGCCAATCGCTATTACACAATAGTGCAGCCATTGTATAACAGGGAAACCCCGTTAACATAATGGCGATTGGGCCCACATGTAGTCGTAGCATAAAATGTTTTTCCACTGAGGCGAAGACCGGCGGAGTTGAGCGAAGCGGACGGAGTAGAATCTAACAATCCACAGCTTGTTTTTGACTTCTGTGATTGTTCATCTCTGTCTCAGTGGAATCGCATCCTTATAAATTTTTTGGCAATTTTTTTTTTACTGCGAATATCGGATTTGACGCAGATTATTTTTTTTTGTGTAACTTACAGCAAGAATGCTTTTTTAAAGCAGTAATTTAAATTATGGTTTTCGTCATTTTAATAACATTCAAAAAATGCCACCAATATTGGTATAGTAAAAAGTTTTACATGTTCAACTTTTGTTCAATTTTTCAACAAATAGGTACGTACTAACCGCATAAAAATCAGTTCTATGTATAAAGTGCTCTTGCTCCATGGTTTTATTTGAAAGCCAAGGGCATGGCTATTAAATAAAACCATGGAGCATAGTTTTTTTTATAGGCAGTGTTATTGTTTCTTAAAGTTACTTGGTTGTCTGTGGAGTATTTAACAAAATGTAACATTATCTAGCCTAATTCATTTAAAACAGTGATTTTCTTAAGTAAACTACTGCAGATCGAAATTATTTTATCCAGTGATTTGCTTCTATTTATTGCTGTACAGTTGTAAAAAATGTAAAACAAAAACACTAAACTAAGCATGACTCAGATTAGGGAAAAAAAAAATGCTTTTTTGCACTTGATGTGCATTCACAAAAGAAATCATTGTATCAAAATTGTAAGATTACAATTTAATTAGATTTAAATAAATAATGATGATTTGCTCAAATTAAATGCACAAATTACATTTGCACAAGTTACAAATCACTGGTACATACTATTGTACAAATACTAAGTTCATAGTATGCACATTCATCCAATTATTACACAACATATTTCATTCAATCACCAACATTCCTAGTTCTTACAAATAAAGCTAACCTTCAACCATTTATCTTGGGTGACACATGAAATATTAATGTTCTAGCTTTTAATAATGATACTTGTGACAGTAACTTTTTTTTTCTATTTGTCATTTAATTGTCATATAATGTTTTCTCACTCTATAGTTATTAAACGGTTTTGAAGGGCCATTACTAAACAATGGACCTGTAATGCTGTTTATTATTAGTCTGACAATTATTTTCGTGTCCATTCCGCCAGGGTCGTATACTATACATATTTATGACCAAAACTCCACCTCCTTTTAACTCTGTGATTCCAATAAGTGACAGAACAGTTGATGAAATTGATATTGGATGATGAGCATTGCTTGGGATTTGGTCGTAAATATATGAAATGAACAGGAAATTATTTCTCGGATTAATCTAACGTAAGCCATTAGAGGGTTAAAAGTGTTTAGGTTTATTCTGATTCTGAGAATCTCAATAATAAATATTTACAATGTAAAAAAAAAACGGAAAGCAGTATCGTGAATGTCCAGTCCTCAGTCTTTTCATACCAAGATGTACATCAATGATATTTACATTCATGAATTAAACATTGGATTTATACTTCAGGAAGCATCAGGTATAAAAATTCAATGAATACTATTAGTCTATTTACTTGTCTATAGGTTCTAGATTTCTAAAGAATCTAATAGAGCTACAGAAAAATAAATTGAACTTGATAGTATCTTTTTAACTATTTGCATCAAATTCTTTTAATTTTTTTACCTTACTGGCCTTCAAAGTAATACTATTTTTTTTGTCATAATGAAACATTATACATTTTTGCAATGCAAAAATTTGCCACCTTGATGATAAGTTTCACACATTTCTAATTCTAAATTTGAAAGATATATAAAAATTTTAATAGTTACAATATCACCCAGTCATTGTTTTTAAAAGAATGTTTGTTTAACAGCTTTATTGTCAAACATCACACTTTGCTTTAAGGCAAACTCTATGAAAGTAAAAAGTCTTTTAAACACTTTGGCAGTGGCAACGCCTTTATCGAACCATTATTCACATATTGTAGAATCGCATCTCGGCAAACACTTTGAAGTGTTTTCACTGAAAAAAAAAATAATAGAACCTGTGTTAATGTTTATAAAATAATAAGTTCTGCAATAGTGAAATTACTTTCACCAAGCGGTGGAAAAATAATATGAATGAAAGTTGAATTGAAAAGAATTTCAATTATTATACCTTATGTAAATAAAATAAAGTCTATAATTTATCTACTGTGGTTTCAAATTGGATAACAATGATAAACTCACCTCCATACAGTTGGACTATCTTCACTTGTTTGGTAGTGCCATACACATCAACAACTGCATGTAGTGGCCCCCTGGTGTATGGGATTACTTTTGTGCAAGGCCCCTGGTCCTCTCCATTTATTATAAAGTGCATCTCTGCTAAGTCCTGCTCATCTTTGCTTACTTTGGCACATGGGACAAACATAACACCTATGCGACTGCCAGCATCCATTGGTAATATGCCTTGTGGGGTGCCATTCTGGGATAGTGTTTGTGGTCTGAGAACCATTTTGGACACAAAACCGCGCGGAGTCTTCACGACGTGCCCGTCGCCTAGGACAGACACGCGCTGTTCTGTTTCCCTCCGCCCACTAGCTACTTGATTCACAAGTTCTACAAGAACATTGTTTTGTGATTTTGAAATAGGAAATATCCATGACATGCCAGTGTTTGCAAGATCAGGCAGTGCATACTGAGGCAAACCTTTATCACCCAGCGCAGCCGTCTGAGGATCGAGCAGTGTCAGCCCGAGGCGCATATGACCACTCCAACCACGTTCTGTTTTCTCGATTTCCACCAGAAATATCTCCCCAGGCAGCAGGGGCTTCTCGCTGAAGGTCAAGCCATGAGCAAAGCTTGCTTTTCTATACGCAACGGTATTTTCTTCAAATAAAATAATATTTGATCCGTGATAATGGTGAAATCTCGACAACATATTCACATACACATTTGCACTTTTAAGAAGAATGAGAACACCACTTATCACTACTATTTTTATAACACTTTAGTGCGTTTTCCTTGTATTGTATTGAACATCAGAACGCTAAGAATTAAACAAAAATACAACAAATGACCCGACGTCCTTCCGTCGTTGTTCGATGGAGGTGGAATTTGTTGACATTTTACGACATGACAGATTTCACAGATTACAGACAGATTTCAATTGAGCAATCATGACAATGACATTCAATTTGAGATAGGGAACATGGAATTAATAAGTACCTACTTTCTAGCTATTGTTAGTGTGTGGTTTTGTTTGTAAATTAGACATTAATTTTTATCATCCCATACTTCAATGAAACAAGTATGTGTTTCATCGAAGATCCCATAGCTTAAAACTGCAAAAAATTTAACTTTTTAAGTTAACGGAAAAATGAAACGGCCTTTTATATCAAAATAGGGTACTTCCCGTTGACCTAGAATCCGGTTTGGCATGAAGCAAGGTCTTCTAGCACCAGCACAAGCACCAGTATAGGAAAAAATGTGAAAACAGTTTTGTAGTTACGTCACAAAAAAAAATTATTGCGACTCAGAAAAATTGTCATAACTCAATTCGGGAATTGGACTACTGTTTTCGTTGGTAATTTGTATCGAACCCTTAGTGCGCAAGTCCGACTCGCACTTGCTCGGTTTTTTCGAGTAAAGTTCAGAGGCTGTTTTAATTATTTTACACAAATTGATTCGTAGTGGATATTCTGATCTATCTCTTCTTTGGCCTCCCTCTCCCTCTCCATCCATCTACATTTTAACTCATAACTCTTTTAATAACATGCATTTCATCCTTCTTCTTCAAATTATTTAGAAAAATGTAATCTCGGTTATTCGGACTGAAAGACTTTGTATCCATGGTCAAAAATAAATTTAAAAAAAACGCCAAAAAAAGTGAAAATGTCACTCTCCGGCAAATTGGTCACGCGGGTTTTTCAATTGAATTTACGAAATAATGTTTCAAATATCAGGCAAAGAACATGCTCAGTTATTTTAAAACAACCAAAACACCAATATTGTACATTATTAATGCAGAATTTGTTTGATACCAAGGGGCCCTCGTTTGGTGCTTTTTGTACCACGATGTCAACAAATACAATAGCGAGGTAAGGCGCCCGTTTAGTTTTTGCTCTATTGCACTAACAACAAACACTCAAGTGCTTTAAAGCTTTTAAATATTCTCCGAACTCTTTACGAAATTGATAGAATTTATATATTATCTAAAACAAAACAATAATATAACATTATTTTTAATAATATACTAAAAGTATTGTTAAAAATTATGTATAAATTGTTTTGCATTCATTATGGACTTGCTGAAACGAAGTGACTCTAAACGTAGATGCAAGTATAAAAGTGCCGCGTCAAGTAAGCAGAAGAAAAGCAGAAGTAATTGTTCTAATTTTATCAAAAATACACGCACAATATTATATTTACTAGTGAGCTATATACATTGAGTGCATTTACTATTTATTACAAGTTAAAAGGTAAGTTTTTGTAACATAATAAAACCTAACCTTTTAGATGAATTTACAGTTCAGTAAACTTATCATAAATCAAAGATAAGAGTTGTGAGATACTTATTTACACTTTGTAAATAAAAAAGAACTCGTGATTTCTATAGTTTATCAGATACTACGTAATGAAATGTTTTAAAAACTTCATAGGTCTACCAACTTTTTGGAAACCTGAAAACTATGCCAAGTTCTGCAGGATAAAATTTTAATGTAAAAACCAAAGTATATTTCTTACTGTGAAATTTCAGATTTATTTTAAGACTTGTAAGTGCAGCAACTAGATAAAAATACTGTTCTTTTCTACTCTATTAGTAATTCATACCTACAGTTTGATAGACAACAAATACAATACATACAAATAATATGACTTGTACCAGAAGTATCAATGCCAATTGTCACATGGGACATTTTTGCATTTTAGGTAAAAGACTCATAAAGTTATTTTTAATATTGATGTGTGATCAGCAGAGGTCGGAGTAGGTAGATTGATTTAAGGTTGTTGACGTCAAACGTAGAGGATAATATGGATATGCCTCCAAAATACCGGAACTTCATATTTATTGTGATATTTGTTCCGGAATTTTGAAATTAGCACGAATTTGTGTTTAAGGTGAAAGCTTATTAATAATATTGACGGTTGAAAGGCTAATTGATCTAAGCGACATTTTTTGCAATATTGAGTTATATACATATTCGGAATCAGCAATTTTTTTGATGTCGTTTGAATTGGGTTTCAAATTTTTTTGATTACTTTTTTGGCGCTTAGCACCCACTGCAAAATAGGTCTCATTTCTAAGCTCTTTGATCTATGCGACACGAAAGTAGACTTTGAGAACTTGATGACTTATGCCTTTGATTTTTCGAACTTTTAAAATGTGTGTTGATTAAGGCATTTGGCTTTTTTGCCATGGTTGTGGTTTTGTCGTTAGGCCTATGTTGCATTAAACCAAAACAATAAGCTATGTTGTTTGGCCCACTTTGCATTCAACAACATTAAAGAACCGTCTCGCTTGAACTCATTTTTTTTTTGATTAGATTGTAGAGTTGAGTGAGAGAGACTATGGGATTGAAGTTACCATAGTTCGGCGGCAGCGATCTTTCTCGGTTCAGGCCATGGTCCGTAGTGAGGAGGGATGGCAGGTGGTCGCCTACTTCTGCGAAGCAGTAATGCTAAAAAAGGAGGAGGCCGACCGCATCAGGCAGAGGCAACGGGGCGCTCGCCCCAGCCGCCGCCGGGATTCCGATCCCGATTTCCGGTCACCGTAGGCGCGGGCTTGCGGACGGCGTGCAATGGGTAGCACGCTGTCCGATCGTCCGGTAACCGACCGGACCGAGCCCAGTCGTCGACGGCGCGTTCTGTTCCCGCGCGCCTCAAGTAGCTGTCAGCACACCGAAGAGGCCCAGCCTGCTAACTGCAGGCAGGCAGGGTCGAAGCCTACTGGGGTCATGGGTTAATTTCCGAAAGGAATGCCCGGCCCCGGCACGATAGGCTACGAAGGAACGGGGTAGGTTTTTAGTCAGTAAGAGTTTGACACTACTTCCCGCTCCGCCCAAGGGCGGGATTTGTCATTGGATGATTTTACCTACCATAAAAAAAAAAAATTACCATAGTTCTTGGAAAGGGTTAGTGGAAGAACATCGGAGGGTTTTAGTCAGTAAAAGTCTGACACACCCTCTCACTCCACCCCGAGTTAAGGTGGTTTTAACTACCAAAAAAAAAAAGAAAAAAAAAACAAATACCCCGAGTTAAGGTAGTCATTTGATGATTTACGCAGCACAGTCGGGTAAAAAAAGTTATCATCCAAAATTATAAAAGAAATATTCTTAGCATAATAATGTGAAAACACAGAGGTATGCAGCAAAATGCTGTAATAAAACAGGTAGAAATTTTTCTCTTCACTGTATATACATAAAGAGTTATGAAATACTAATTACACATAATTAATTGTTGAAAATATTTTATTCATTGATACTAAATTGAGTCATCCCACCAAAGAGTAGTCACATAATATTTTTTGCTAGGTACTCCTTAGTGCAGAATTTCCCAAGTGTAGCGATGTCCCCAGACCCCACGCAAAGTAGTAGGTACAATGATCTCTTCAAAACGCAATGCGAAACAACGAGCCTCCTTATGCAAGCTTAAAAACACGCAATGCGAAACAACGAGCCTCCTTATTCAAGCTTAAAAACAGGCAATGCGAAACAACGAGCCTCCTTATTCAAGCTTAAAAACACGCAATGCGAAACAACGAGCCTCCTTATTCAAGCTTAAAAACACGCAATGCGAAATAACGAGCCTCCTTATTCAAGCTTAAAAACACGCAACGCGAAATAACGAGCCTCCTTATTCAAGCTTAAAAACACGCAATGCGAAACAACGAGCCTCCTTATTCAAGCTTAAAAACACGCAATGCGAAACAACGAGCCTCCTTATTCAAGCTTAAAAACACGCAATACGAAACAACGAGCCTCCTTATTCAAGCTTAAAAACACGCAATGCGAAACAACGAGCCTCCTTATTCAAGCTTAAAAACACGCAATCATGAACCCACGCAATGCGCTGGAAAGACCTCACGGCGTTCTCAACTTTCGCACGACGCAGGTGCTTACCGAACACGGAAAGTTCGCTAAGTACCTGTTCCGGATTCGTGCGGAGGATTTGCCCGGGTGTCGCCACTGTGCGGAACACCCGGAGGTGTGTCCTCGTGGGGGCGATCGGCGGCAGCGATCTCTCTCGCCGGGCCTTGGTTCAGGCCATGGTCCGTAGTGAGGAGGGATGGCAGGCGGTCGCCTCCTTCTGCGAAGCAGTAATGCTAGCAAAGGAGGAGGCCGACCGCATCAGGCAGAGGCAACGGGGCGCTCGCCCCAGCCTCCGCCGGGATTCCGATCCCGATTTCCGGCCACCGTAGGCGCGGGTTTGCGGACGGCGTGCAATGGGTAGCACGCTGTCCGATCGTCCGGTACCCGACCGGACCGAGCCCAAGTCGTCGACGGCGCGTTCTGTTCCCGCGCGCCTCAAGGAGCTGTCAGCACACCAAAGAGGCCCAGCCTGCTAACTGCAGGCAGGCAGGGTCGAAACCTACTGGGGTCATGGGTTAACTTCCGAAAGGAATACCCGGCCCCGGCACGATAGGCTACGAAGGAACGGGGTAGGTTTTTAGTCAGTAAGAGTCTGACACTACTTCCCGCTCCACCCAAGGGCGGGATTTGTCATTGGATGATTTTACCTACTATAAAAAAAAACCCACGCAATGCGAAATAATCAGAAACAACGAACCTCCTTATTCAAGCTTAAAAACACGCAATCATGGACCCACACAATGCGAAATAATCAGAAATAACGAACCTCCTTATTCAAGCTTAGTGGTGTCGCGTCGTGATTCGGTGTGAGCTGACCCATATGGTGGGTCTACGCTAGAGGACCCGAGCACGAGCGGAGTACGAGCTGACCTAAAATTCGTGTAGCGTGGACCGACTCTAAGAGCTATAGAGGAGCCGAGTATAGTACGCGGAAAATAGTTGAATCCGTTACCATGGTACGCGCAGGAAAATTGCGACCCGAAAATCTGTTACTGCGCATTTATTGTCGACCGCCATGATGGTTCAATTTGTGTGCCGAGGATTATACGGCTCTTGCTCCTCAAGCGTAGCCCTTTATCCTTAAAAATAAAACTGGCATGGAATAAATAATAATGCAGACTTGACAGGTGACAAAAATATTGTCAACTGAAATCAACAACGAAACGTCGTATATGAATGCATTTTGGGACTGTTCTCAAGGGTTCATTTGTGATATATGATTCGTAACACTATCTTTTATGTGAAAAAGTCGATTAATGAGGTGATACATTTGCCAAGGTTGAGATACGAAGCGTGCAATACACTTAACGCAAACTAATCGACTAAAGAGGAGATCCAATCTATGGGCCTTAGCTACGAAGATTGCTAACGTAATCGCTTCCCGCGAAAATATCAGCTCATGATTAGATCTAATCACTAAACGTGAGTTACAGGCTATGAATTGTGATTAACGAGAAAATGTCGTCTAATAATGAGATCCAATCTCCAGGCTTAAGCCGCGAAGACGAATGCAAAGCGCTTCCTACAAATAAGCCTAGTAATGAGGAGCACCAATTACCGTCACTGAGCAGCAGTTCCAAAACGCTTCCCCCAATAACATCGACTCCTGAAGACTTCCAATTAATATCAATGTGCATAAGTTCCAAAGCGCTTTCCCCAAGCAGGTCGACCAAAACGAAGATCCAACCCCCAGGCTTGATCTGTAAAGATTGCGAATGCAAAGAGCTTCCCGCAAACAAACCTACAAATGAGAACTTTAAATTATTATCACTGAGCTTTTGTAAAGAAGCACGGGTCATCGATACATTTTCTGATGGGAGCCTATCACATAGCTGCAAAACCTCCTTATCCTGTGACGGACGAGCCACAAAAATACCAGTTGATGAGGAGATCCATTCACGAAGCAGTGGTTGCGAAGCGCTTTTCGTAAATATATCGACTGAGAGTTCACAAAATTTGTGCTGCGGAAAACTTGCCTCAGCCGGAACAGAATCGGGTACAATTAGTTCAAATTCGTATGTATATTTTCTTTTATGTCATATCTATCGGTTCGATATTGATCTTCCATTCGAAGCTTAATTGATATTACGCGCTGGGGGCATCGCGCTTCGTGTTCGGAACTCCTTATTCGCGGCATAGCGCGACTTGTGTGGACGAAATAACGGCGGATTTCCTAATTAACATTAAATTCATGTAGCTTACCAATAACTCATGCTGTTCAACTGTATACAAACGTTACCTTTTTTCGCTATCTAGCATGTTTATGTGTAGCTATGTGTTGATACACATGCGCAAAACAAATTCAATCGAAATGCTGCTAAAAGTTCTGAGCAGGGCCAGGGCCTTTACCATGATTATGTTAAATAGTCAGGAGTGCGATTGAGAAAAAGGGGTGAAACTTTGGATCCTATACAGGTCCATCCCTATAAAGTTCAGTTTAGTTCAACAAATGGGTCGCGTTAAGAGTTCATGTTAGGGCCCTCTAGCTAATGATCTTAAAATTGAGTAGCTTGCAATTGATTGTTATTAAAATAGTGGCCCGATGGAAATTGCAAATCGGCAAAAATGAACTTCCATACTTATTAACTGCTTTATGTTATGAATATTTTCAAAAAATCCTTTACACCGACCGGTTTATTTAAGCTGTGCGTTGTTTCTTATCTGTTAGTGAATTAACTGTTGTATTAAAGAGTACATAGGCTTTGTTTTCAATATTGAGCTTCTATAAATATGTATTTATTATTTTAAACGCGCCACGTTTCGTTCGCTATGTACGAAACCTAACTTTCTAATCTTTTCAATCTAGTTATCGCTAAGGAGACTATTGATCACATTCATGTACCAATCGAATTGCGTTAGGAGCACCGTGCTGTGTGGACGTGTCTGACAATGGCCGATAAAATATGTATTTTTCTATCATGTTTCGTTATTCTTCTGTGTTCTAGTCAAATCAGAGCCATGGGTCCCTTGAGTCCTCTAGATCCGTCGTCGTATTCGAGGCCTGGTAAGTACTTATTTTATTTTTAAGTTTATTCTGTTAAGTATCGCTTTTAGTCGTAAAACCGCAATTGAATCTAACAAATTGGCAATATTCTAAAAAAGTTTTGTTTAAATGTATTTAAACACAACTTTTTAATTAAAATGACAGATTAAGTTGTAACATATTCTGTCATTTTAATTTAGTTCTAGTGCTTTGAACTTTTTTTTTTGACGTAGGTACGTTGACATTGAGAACAATCGCTCTATTATTATCACAGTATCACAACATTATTATACCTAAAAAATAAAACTCCCGCCCCGAAAGTCTGTGTGTTCTGTCTGTACGCCGTAAACTCAAAAATTCTGTCGGTTTTTCACACTGTTTACATCAACAAGCGATTTATACAAGGTCTATAATTTATTTAGGTTTTGTGTAAATTAGCTGACATATTGTTTAAACGCGATAGATTGTTATTTTTTTAGGAGTCAATAAACCATTCTTATGATTTTGAAATTTGAATAAAATACTGCTTTATTTGCAGAGACATTTTCACCAGTAAAGTTGAGGGAGTGAATTTTGAAAAATCCTTTATTAGTGCTCGCCTACGTCATAAAAGGAAACCTTGTGCAAAATTTCACAATCCTAGTCTCAGAAGTTTCGGCTGTGCGTTGATATGTCAGTCTCAATTTAAGTATCGTTCACTAATTACCAGTCACCCTATACACCCCTATTTTTTAATTAGTGCACAATAAATGGGGCTCAATCAGTACCCGTTAATGATCAAATTTGTGTAGTCAAAAGTATAAAAAACGAAATCCCAAAATTGTCCACGAAAATTTGTCATTATTGGTAAATTCATAATTAAATCATCATTCATAACAACTAGTACTAGAAAATACTAAGCGCAGTGTTTTTCCATTTTCACTGACATTCTTTCATTCATAAACAATAACCTGTACAATGTTTCCATAATTTGAGTGAGATTTTGGGATATAAACAAACGCTCATAACTTTGCTGTTTATGAATATTATGCATTGAGATTTTACTTAAATAATAACAAGACCTTTTCTAATAAGCCTTTTAAGTATTTGCCATAATTAAAAAATAGTGGTGTATAAAGAAGATAGATGAAACGGCGACATGGCGATGGTACCTAGACTATAGAAATTAGTACATAAAAATGTGGTACCTACTAATTACTATGAAGTTTTAAAGTATAATGCTAATGTTTTGACAAATTTACATTATCATTATAAGTGTCCTAGCTGTGTTAAACCGGGGGCTGCTCTTAATCGTTTAAAATAAATAGATTATAATATTATGTTTGCTAAGCGATCCTATCGAGAATACCAAAGCGATAAAATGTAAATCGATCAAACATTGTTTTAAACACAACTATTATTGTCATCCAGATGAATTGCAAGGTCGGCCCGATAATGTTTGATAAAAGTTCTCACATACCAATGCGATAACCCCCTTTTCTTTTGATCTTCAATGAACAATTTACTCTTTCCTGTACATATATAATATATGTACGTAGTCATCTCCTTAATGCTTCATATGTATACATATTATTATTATAAAACTAGCAACCTTCTCCAGCTTTCCAGGGGTGTTAGAAATCTTTGAAATTCTAAACTTTTCTCTTCAATATTATGCATTTATTATACACCTACACATTTCTCATGAATCAGTCTGTGTATTGGTGAAAACTGCATGAAAATCTATTCAGGACTTCTCGATTTTATCGCGTCTATACTGACAGACTTAACTGGGACTTTGTTTTATAATATCATTATTTATTTAAAATCATGTGTGTGTGTAATAAGTAAGGATAAAGTTTCCCATCGCGTCTGTATATGTATTCGCGGTAAACTGTAAGGGCCTGTGCACACCACTTTTTTTTAAACGCGCTTTGACGACGCACTTTTATCCTAAAGAAAGTCTACAGGCTGCGTCTGACTGGCGTGTGTATCGCGTCTATATCGCTACAAACGCACGTCAATGGCGCTTTTAAAAAACGTGGTGTGTACAGGCCCTAAAATTACCGATCGAATTTTCATGCGATTTTCACAAATAAACAGAATTATTAGTATATTAAATATATATTGTATAAAGTATATTAAATATATATTGTATAAAGTATATTAAATATATATTGTATAAAGTATATTAAATATTTGTAAATAAATGCTGAAAAATTTTAATGATTTGTAACACCCCTGTAAAACTGGGGGAGGGAGGGGGTTTGGTCACTAGTTCATCTAAGTATAGGTAGACATAAAGGGAGAAACTGACTGACTGACATATCAACACACAGCTAGAACTACAACTGGGATTAGGAACGGCAATTTTTTTATAAATCTTATTATTGTGACATAGGCGAAAAAAAAACACTATGAACGAATTTTTCAAAATTCAGCCCCTAAGGGGATTAAACGAGGGTCTAAAGTTTTATGGAGAAACGGTCAACATTCATACGGGCGAAGTTGCTGGCAAAAGCTAGTGTTTGTAAAGAACCTCACTAGTAAATTAATTAGTTAGATTTTTCATTAAAATGCATGATTGATTTATCTTGTTACAGAACTGGCGATCATAAAACACATTTCTTTGGTCTTAAACGTCGATTTTACGACGCATGTCCTTAGTGGACAGGCCACGATAGACTTCGATGTTCTACACGATATCAAAGATCTGGTAAGTGGGTTTTTAAAATTATTATTGGCATGCTCGCACTTGACCATTAGCTCACCCGATGAAAAGCGACGTTGGACCACGACTGTCTAGAAGTAACCTATTCACTCTTGAATCTAAGACCCCCAGGTCTCCGGCAGGGCATTCCACTCCTTAGCTGTACGCACAATGAATGTGTTCCCAAAATGCGATGTTAGCAAAATGCGAGTAGATATAGAAAACTTGGAAGTATATATTTATTTGAACTAATATTAATACTTTGATTGCAGTATAAAAGTATAACTGTAGCTGCAGCAATTTGGTACCTCTCACATCAAAATACTTTGAGAAAATGGTAGCCAGTTGATGAGGCTGCCCGTGCGATTTAGATCGTGTCATAATATCGTCACCATAGTAAATGACCTCCCCTTGGATCCTTCTTCTGACTGACCCGATTTTACCCCCTAAAATCAATCCTAATCCCTTTCCCTAAAAGGCATCGTGCATTGATCAAAATATTGTTGCATTTTTTTCTCTTGGTGACAAACCGAGTTTTTGAAATCCGACTTACTGACGATATGGATAGTGTCCGATTTGACACATTTTTAGTTTGGATATTTTTTTCACGGACCATTCGGACATTGTTTAGAATGGACTGTTCATGGGAAAAAAGCGTTACCAAAACTATTTGAGGCTGGATTTAAGGCGGCCGCTTCGGTTAATTTAAGTACAATATATTTTTTTCAATAAATTTTGTGGTGCCCGAAAAGTCAGTGAAAAAATATTGAAAATAAAACGAGTTGATTCAGAAACTCACTGTGTCAATGTCTCAATAGTCAGCAACTCGAAAATACAGCAACTCAAAAATTGAACTATTTTGACGCATAAATTGTTTAAAGTTAGTGATGACTATCAGATAATCAGACTATGGGATGATGCGGACTAAGATGAGATTAGATAGTCCTACCTAATATCAGTTTAGATAATATATTACAGTAACAAGTATCGATATGTCAATCATTTCCCAAGAGGTGTTCTTTTATGATACCACCTATTATACTAATTTGGCACATTATTGTGTGGTATATTTTGGAAAGTTTCATGAGCGCTAATAGATAGAAATTGAAATACTTACTTAAAAGAAATTAGTCTGCCAAAACGTTTCCCAATTGGGTAGTTGATTAATTTTTTCCCACCACGACTGGATTCTTCCTCAAGCCTTCGAAATTATACTGTTTCATTTATTAACCAATTTTTATACTGTTTTTAGAAAAAAGACTTCTTTTTAGTAGTTTTCGTTGTTTAGTATGAAATATTAATATAATATGGGTAGGTACAATAATATTGTACCTACCCATTTACATTGGGTGTCGGCTTCCTGTGTCATCGTCGTCTTAGAACGTAAAGTGCAAATGTTGGACACAAGTGTTTTAGTCAGTAAAAATCCACCGCGTCCTCCCACTCCACCCAGAGCTGGAGAACAAATTGGATAATATTCCCACCTTAAAAAAAGCTGCATTTCCTTCAGCTGGTATTGCCAACATTTTATGTAAATTAAATACCAACATCTGTTTCAGGTATTAGATGCTAGCGGTCTAAGTATCAAGTCCATAGAAGCAGAAGATGGCTCGCAACTACAGTACACTTTGGGGGCCCATTTACCCAACATGGGATCCAAGCTGACCATATTATTGCCGAAACAGCTTACTGCAGGGGAAAAGTAAGATGAATTCAAAATATTGACTCTAATATTTATAGACTGACAAATTTAGGAAAAAAAATCTTTGGGAGAGGTACCGGCACAGTTTTTATATCTTACTGCCTACCCCAGCTTTGCGCGAGTGTTACAAGTCTATGAAATTCTCGGCTTGTACTGATAATATTCATGTAATATTATATTATACAACTAAACCATTAGAATAAAATAAACTTTTTTGTACACCAAAATAGTAACAATTTCACAGAAATTTAATAACTATGGGTACAATGGCGGTCTTATCGCTGACAGCGATATCTACCAGACAACCTTAGGATGGACTATAAGGCACGCACTGCGATTAAACGCCCGCGTTTTCCCGCAGGTCTGAAACCGCAAAATAATGTAACACAAATGGCTTTCTATAAAAGCGTACACATAGCGATTTTTTTAGTGAATGATTTTACGAAGTGACACGCGGTTTTGCGTTTTCAGCTATTCCTAAATCGCTAAGCGTGCGTGCTAAGCCTAAGAGCTTAAACTAAAAAAAGGGGGGGGGGGTAGTCTGCGGTGTACTGTACCTCTACCATGAGTTTTAAGCAATAGTATTCGTCGCTACTCGATATCGACGCCGTAAATATTTTGTATGGCAAATTTTGGTTCTGCAAGTGACCGCTAGAGGCGCTGCAAAATTTGCCATACAAAATATTTACGGCGTCGATATCGAGTAGCGACGAATACTATTGCTTAAAACTCATGGTAGAGGTACTGATCTAGCCAAATAAAAAAAAACTATTCTCATTCATATTTGTATGTATAAATACTGCATGAAAATCCGTATAGTAGTTTTTGAGTTCGTCGCGAACAGACAGACAGATGCGGTTGAGGACTTAGTTTTATAATATATGTACGTATCTAAGAATTATTATCAGCTTCTTGCCTTTGTCGCAAGTTACATGGTCAGCGCAACACTTTTTCTTTTTCCGTTTTCTTCAATGTACTCATACATTATTATATTGTTTGCAGTTAAGACATGAAACATAACAGTTTAGTTCAATAATAAATAACCATGACATAGATGGAAACGTAATAGACCACACTAAAATATTTTGTTGTGCAATATCAATCGAATCGAGTATATTTTCTAATGTATGGCACGTATTGTATTCGATGTCTACAAAATGGAGGTCGCGGTTCGATAAAATAATAATGACAAATATTATTCTCGCTTATCAAGACCATTCTGTACTTGTTGTGCTGATATTCCCCATACAGGAATTACTGCAGTATCGCGGTTGCTTTCACAAAACACTCAGACCCGGAAAAATTATCTATAGGCCATACAAATACTTCTTTCGTGCGGGAATCGAACCGAAATCGGAATTTGAATAGTTTCTGGATCGAATTTATCGTCGTGTCGAAAATGAAATGCCTGTCAAGTGTTGTGAATGGCAATTGATAATTGTATTTAACCAAACAGCAATTTATACCGTTTCATTTCAGAAATTGGGCTTCAATAAATTAATATAAAAGGCTTAGTCTTGACTCACTTACTGAATTATCAACTTCAAGCTCAAACCCTAGGACCTAGAACGCTGAAATTTTGCACAGAGATTCCTTTTATTATGTATAGGTACTAAAATAAGGAATGAAACAGGGGTCCAAAGTTTGTATGGAGAAACCTACATTAACGTGGGCAACGCCCGGGCAGAAGCTAGTTAGACACACAATTCGATTTGGTATAAAATATGGTAATCGCAAACAAGTGTTGTCGGCAATTGGAGATAATAAAAAGGGCGTATACACGTTTCAATGCATGATCGGAAAATGATACAGGCGTACAAATATAGTCTATGATAGTACTCTTTTATGTTATTTAAAAAATCATTACGCCTTTCGCTCTTATAGCCTTCCTAAATCTAATCTGACAATATAATATATTCTTATCCTCGAATTAGTTTTGATTTATAACTAGCTAATACCCGCGACTTCGTCCAAGTGAGACTCGCAAAACAGCACAATTTAAAAAAGTTAATTTTTCTAAAATAAGTCTACTAGTAGGCCGAGGCCAAATAAAAAAACCGCGCTTGCCTCGGCCGACGCACGTCCACACTAAACGAGATGCTTTGCGCGGAAAATGCCTCGCGAGGCTTCTCGCTCCGTGTGGACCCGCCTAATGAACATAGTCCCAAATTAATGTATGTAAATGTAGTAGTAAATGTCAGCATTTACCTGTAAAATTTAATGGCCCTTTAGTTTTACCTTAAGCAGCTTAGTTCGCAAACTATAATATAGTATAGTAAATCAACCTCTTTTCCTTTAAAAAGGACATGCATGGCGTCCAGCAAGCCAAAAGATGAAGATATCCCGAACAAGCAATGCCCAAATGATTGCAAAACCGCTAGCAACGAGTTCTCATCATCCCAAACCGTTACTCCTTTAGCATTCAACGGATATATGTACAAGCCGAAAATGGATAGTTTTAAAAGCGGGAATACAACTTCAAGAGTGAGCTTTTCGACTTCCGTGGACGGTTGCTGTGATAGGCCAGGAACCTCTGCTTCTGATCCGTATGATGGATATAGGTTAGCAACAAGGAGTCGGTATAGACTGGAGGACTAGTCGTTGTAAAACCTCGTTCACATCAAGCCGGGTTAAAGACTAGCCGCACTTTGACCACGTGTTCCTAAGAATTCTAAAGAGTGCATGTGTATATATTTATTTATTATTTATTTATTCTATGATCAGTATGTCTTCAAATCTTAAAATACTATTGGCTATTTTACGTAAAGTTATACGGAGAGATGGTACACCTATTTCGAGCGAAAAAACATATTTTCCACTTTTTGGGGATTGTCCGAAAGATATAGGTAGGTACCGCGGGCTCTAACGAAAAGAGCAAATGAAGAATCACGGGTCAACTCACCTGTGTTTTAGTCAGTAAATGTTTGACATTCCCTCTTATTCTAACCGAAGGGAGAGGAACTGTTGCTGATTTCTTACAAGGAAAGTTTCCTTGTAAATTTAATATTGCTTATGCGGGCCTGTACTGGTTTTCTTAAGCACAAATCTTCGCGAACTTCAGTCTCTCAGGAAAAGTAAAAAATGTGTACGAGGTTTTCGCTTTTGCGGTGCTTTTGTAATAGAATTGACACGTATCTCAAAGACAACAAAGATTTAGTACTCCAGTCTTAAAACAGCAGTAGTTTAGAGATGTGTTGCTAGATTCGTCGTATTGTATAGACTTAGAATTTGATAAAAACGGTCGAGTCCAAAGAGGTACTAGAACTTTTTCTTTAAGATTTTTAGTTTAGTAGATAGCTAGAATTTAGTAACAAAAATACGTGGCAATCAACTCGATACTTATTCGATTATTAACTCTCATTTTTATCTTTCTAGGTTGACTGTTAAGATTAAGTACAGCACGGACCCTCAGGCATCCGCGTTGCAATGGCTGGACCCGGAGCAAACGTCGGGCAAGAAACACCCTTACATGTTCAGTCAATGCCAGGTAACTGCTTGATTAATTAATCCATATATTCTGCCTCGGTTCTAACTGACGAAACAGGCAGCATTACCGCTTTACCAGTATTTTGTATTAATATTAAAAGCAAGCTTTTGATAGCGTTTTTATACGCATGCATATTGAAAAGTCTTGTCTCTACTGACTCAAATAAAGGCACGAATGTAACGAATTTAACTTATTTTTATATGCAGTGTTGTCAGGAAGCTTATGCAAGGTACCGACGAGGTTGGAAAAACCTCACCACTTAGTAATGATCTACCAGATAGGTATAATAGTAAATAAACTTGGGAAGGTGAGAGAAGTATCTTTTGGTTGAAATGGATTTATTGGCTATTAATAAATAAGTCTTCATGTTTGTTAATCCATCATGCGCCAACGGCTGAACGAGTTTGGACCAAGTTAGACCATCCTTTGGATTAGGTCATAGAATTTTAAATGTTTTTTAGCATTGGTTCTATTCCAAAATTAAAGCAAATATGCGCATTAGTTGCGGATTAGTTCTGTTCCTTCATTATTTGTGGCAGCGTACTCTATGCAAATAGGTGACACAACTGACACATCACCACAATCATATCGCAGCAGAGGAATATGATTAATATCCGCAAATGGACCTGTGGTCATATTTCTACGTGACCTCTTAAACACCACCTTGAAACTCCGTCTGTGCAACGCCTGTTCGAGCACATTTCTATACCGTAAAATGGTCTTCCCAGAACCTCGCTGTGCATGGCAGATCAGTGCGTCACTATCTTTCCTGGTATCACTTGGCTTTTTTGCCTCACTATTGAGTGCCCGACATACTGAGTACCATTTGCCTTAAACTATGCAGGCGGTGTTTCGGCGTTTTAGACAACGAGGCACTTGCCTCCCCGACAACTTTTCCAAGCGGAATTGGCCGTCATCAAGGTCTCACAGAAGAAGACAATTTCCCTCCTGTTTTGGGTGTCTGCCCTGGGTGTAGCCCTTACTACTGCTGACAGAGACAGGTCTCGCCCGATCCTTAACGATCAAGATCCACTACATGTTCAAGGTGGCAATTTGCCGTAGCCTCTAGTCCAATCCTACACCAGTCCGTAGTCCTAGAATCAACCGGGTCAGCACCTGAGTTCGCCTGTAAGATACCCAATTACCTGCTAAAACCTACTCAATGTACATTAGACAGATGCAGTAAAACGTTACAAATCACGTATTCTGATATTTAAAACAATGAGTATATCAGTCACAAGTAATAAATAACAATAATAATAATATGGAAACAATCGATTGTTAACATAATAAAATAGAATTTGTAGTCAAGATACAGTACATTTAGTATTGTAATAGACTTTGTATCCATAGATGATCGTAGATAGATGATCATTCTTTTCACGTAACAGAAAACGCAAAAAACGGGATAATCCCCCTTTTTTACTCCAATACGTGGGCGATTCAACACGAATTCAATTCGATCCAATGCGGTTCACGCGAATTCAATGCGATCAACCAACTGTGCGTGTCCACTTGCTGGTCGTCGCTTCGCACCCACGGGCGTTGGTCACGTAGACCGGTAGACCACCGCAATTGACTATTTATGTGTTTGTTCCATTTGCGCCAATTCGCTTCGTAGTAGTGCTGAATCGCCTACAAACCTCCGATATAAGTTCCGATAAATAATTATAGGAACCAAAATTGGGATCGGAGGTGCAAAATCAATCAGAAAGAACCTCTGTATAGTACGCGGCAAATAAGTTGAACCCGTTGCTTTGGTTACCGTTGCTACGGGTAGTTAGCCTTCCGCTTCGATTGAGACCTGAAAATCTGTTACTGCGCATTAAGGTCCGATCGCCATTTTGGTTCAATTTCTATGCCGCGTATTGTAACATATTTGATACAAAATACTAGTCCATTTCACACACCTACTTTCTGACTTTGGGATGTGTTTCATATTTTTACAGTGAATTACTCCTTGACAATTTAAAAGTCCAAAGTAATGTTTGAGTTTGATTGAAATGTACATTTTTTTCTTTAGCCAATCCACGCGCGCTCAATCCTGCCCTGTCAAGACACGCCGGCGGTTAAGTTCACATACGACGCTGAAGTGACAGCTCCTGAAGAGTTCACAGTCCTCATGAGTGCCTTGAGAGGAGAGGCGAAGAGTAACAAAACTACCTTTAGACAGCCTATGCCACTGCCTTCGTATCTAGTGGCCATTGCGGTGGGAGTTCTAGAATCTAGGACGCTTGGACCTAGGTGAGTGTCAACATGTTAGTCTTAGTCTATAGTCAGTGGTAATATTCCATCTTAGTAAATATAGATAATTGCAGCTCGTGTCTCAAATATTCCCTCCCTGCGTCGTATTCCTCAATGCTGAAGGTCGTGACCACCGTTGTTTCATCACTTTTCCCTGAATGATGTTCCTCCATCTGTTCCTGCCTTTGGTGGGGTCTCAAATATTAAATACTGTAATATAATCCATCTCAAAACTCTGATGATCTCTCGGCAGCCAGGGCGGGAAGTTATTTAATGAGTCCCAAACCAATAAAAGCATTCTAACCAACAGTAAAACCCTGATCGACGAGCGAGTAAAACCGAGGTCATATGGCTTGTCGGTAAAACTCGCCGGTGTATGGTTGCAATACCGTGGTTTTATGAGTTGACGAGCCTGACTTGCGGCTAATGTTTGCTTCCTTTTTTCAAAACCGCATGTCGATCACGGCTAAACTAGCTCATTTTTTTTTTTTAAATTTCGTAGTATGCTATAATAATAGGATAATACAAAGCTTCAGACTCCTAACAAGATAGATAGATATATTTACAAGACATGTTAACCTCAATTCGACTACGATAGGACTATAGACTCACTAGTCGATCAGCACTACCGAGCCGCGATTAAAACCGAGGTTTTTTAAAACCGCGGTATAGGCTCGTACGTCGATCACCCACTTAAGAAGTTTGTGTAAGTCGTCTTGTAGTTATTAGATGCTAAGCGATCAGCAATCTTAATAACTTTTCAATAATTTCCTAAATAACAAAAGAGTCTTGTGCTATTTTAGCTCTATCGTAATCATCTATAGGGGTTCAATAATATTGATTTAGACAATATTTTGTAATCATCAATTACAAAATCTCTTTCAGATCAAAAGTATGGTCAGAAAAAGAGGAAATCGAGCGCAGTGCGTGGGAGTTCGCTGAGACTGAGAAGTACCTGCAAGCTGCAGAAAAGCTGTGCGGTCCATACGAGTGGACACAGTACGACCTGCTGGTACTGCCGCCCTCCTTCCCGTATGGAGGAATGGAGAACCCCTGCTTGACCTTCGTTACACCTACTCTCTTGGTAAGTTTATTATATATGTCGGTACAGGAGGCCGATCATAGAGCATTTTCTTTCCAGAGACCCTATTTTGTGGACGATGAGTGGGTGTAACGAGCAATACAAACTAATCCAGACTAAGCAACTGATTTGTCATGATGCAAGCTTTAGGTAATCACTTCACAACGAGCCGTAAGTCAGTTCCCAGACTCATAGATATTGTTCAAATGGCAGCCGACACAGAAAAAGAGCACCGCGTCTCTGCGGTTCCCTTCCTTATACCTACTCATATATTAAAAATATAAAAAAGTACTTCTAATTAAGCCTTGAGCATTTCATTAAGATTATAAATGATGTCAATTTTTCTCAAAAACTTTTAAGGGTTTTAAAATAACACGTATTTCCTGAGACAAGTTTTGTGAAATTTTCGCGTAAATCACGGAATTACCGAGTGCCAAAAGAGTTTTTAGACGTTATTTCTCTTTTTTCGCGTTTGCTCTTCATTAAACATCGCGTTGGATTGCTTTAGATGAAGCAACAAGCTCTTTTAAACCATGCTCGACGTAGACGATAGGCGAGTGGGGATAGGCCTTCTTATCATACAGTTAGTTCGAGTCCTAATTAACACAGATTGCATTGATAGGATCAACAATCAATGCTTTCTGTACTGATTAGATTTTGATTTGATAAGAAAAAAGCAATTAAAGACCTTGTAATTCAGTGTTTTGATTCATTATGGATTGTGATCAGATCAATGTTTGTAAATTAAATTAAAGAGTTCTGAATAGATCTAACGAGCAGTATAAAAAGTAATGAGAGCATTTGTTTTTTTACCTGGGAATCATGAAATGACTTCTCCCACTCTGGGTGGAGTGAGAGAGATTGTCAAACTTTCACTGAGTAAAATGCAGCTGTGTTCCTTCAGTTGCCCTTTTGCGTATATTTTAATATGGAAATATTGTAGAAACAATTTTTTTAAAAGAGTAGCCATGGAGTTTCTTGCCGGTTCTTCTCCATAGGAAACAACCAATTGGAACCGTGCGCTAGCTTCTGACGTTTTATAAGTGCCAATGTAGGCTATGTGAAATAAATGCTTTTGAGTCTTAGTTCCAGGGCCGCATACCATCTAAAAATATGAGAATAAGAATAAATTTGTTTTACCACTAGCTCTCCCCCGCGGTTTCCACATATGCTCCGCTTCCGTTAGTCTTACTGTGTTGTTATATAACTTCCTCATAAAATGGGCTATCTAACACTAAAATGTTTTTTCAATTCGAATCAGCAGTTCCTGAGATTAGACGTCCAAATAAATTTTTCAGCTTTATAATATTAGTATAAAATTGTAACAAGCTGGAATTTTGACAGAATTATTCCAATTGGCATAGTTTGGGAGACTCGGTTACACTAGCATTAAATTAAAACACATAAATTCAATGAGATAGTCTTCTATCATATTTCATAATAAAATAATTCTCAACAGGCAGGCGACCGCAGCCAAGCTGACGTCATCGTCCACGAAATCATGCACAGTTGGACCGGCAACCTGGTGACTAACAGGAACTTCGAGCACTTCTGGCTGAACGAGGGCTTCACCGTGTTCCTGGAGAGGAAGGTCGGGGCGTCCCTCATCAATGACTCCGTGGAGGCTAAGAAAAGCCGAGACTTCCATAGCTTGTTGGGGCTGCAGGAGCTGAATGAAGCGGTGAGTTTAAATTTTATAAAGAAAGTTTCATATTATTTGGAAGCTTAAATTGGTACCATCACATAATTAGGCGTCACGACTGGACGATGCATGAATTGACCAGTTCGTGACGCCAATAGGCGGATCCACACAAATCAAGCAGCCAATAACTACTAGGTTGCTACGCGTGGCAAGCCCGAGCCATTATATTCGTTCGTTCAGTTAAGAATTAAGACATCATGACACCACACGTACATACGTGTTGCAATGGCAGCTGTTGCTTTTATCCTAATAAATAGGATTATAAAAAAGAGAAGACAACAAAAACTTAAACAAAGCCGACACTGGATGGCTCGGGCACTCGGTCGCTCGCCCGCGGCAGCGCGCGCTTGGCTCGGCCCAGGCACGTCCACACTAACCGAACTGCTTTTGCTGCTCTCTGTGTGGACCCGCCTATTTGGAAGCCTTGAGGCGCAGCGCTACGCAGCGTGGCATATTCGAATTTCGAATTTTTATTCGAATTCGAATTTTTTTATTCATTTCAATAACCGGTAAAAAAAAGTTTTATCTTTTTAAGTATACAACTCTTTCAGAAATTATTAGATAATATCCTCCTACTAACTTTTCACATGATGTACCGTTGTTTGTAAGTTTCCTTTCTTCGCTACCTTCTGTCCTGGCTTTAATTATTTGTTTATTTAACCTATTTATTTATATAATCTGGGTGGATCTTTTTACTAATTTAGTGTTTCTGTTATACTATGTCATGACATAACTAGTTTGGTGGTATACTAAGAGCCAAATTCACCAATAAACTAATCGCGATTCGTTCAAACAAATCGCAGTTTGAGCGACTAATCGAGATTTTAGCTTTATTTTGCGTTTCACCGCGATGAATTGAACCTAGTTTACGCTAAACTCAGTTTCAATTCTTTTGTTGTCACCCATGTTTACGACACGGGTCTTTGAACTAGATTACGCTGAGCTCAGTTTAGTTGAACTAAGTTTTTATTTTGAATGATGAAATCAGCCCTTAGTATTCTATAAAGTCTAACGAAACTTAAACGCGGCTAGCACACGTAACGGACGCAGTGAGCTGAACAAAACGATACGATTTAATAAAGCATAGACGATACATACAACATTTTGGGCTAATTTCCAATCGTAGCTCACTGCACTGGTGTGCTAACTGCTTCTAAGAAATAAAATGACTAAAGCACTAAATTGCAGATCGAAGTCTTCGGCAGTACTAGCCCTCTAACAAACCTCGTGGTAGACCTAGACGGGATCCACCCAGATGACGCCTTCTCTCGGGTGCCTTACGAGAAGGGATCCCTCTTCCTTCGCTATCTCGAAGACAAAGTTGGAGGCCCCGGTAAGTCCTCAACTGTCCTCTGTTTTTAGATCAACGATGTGTTGGGTCCTACGAATCCGTTGACAAGGCTCGTGGTAGACTTGGATGGAGTACACCCTGATGACGCGTTTTCGACTGTACCATATGAGAAGGGATCACTATTCTTGAGGTATTTGGAGGACAAGTTCGGCGGCCCTGGTAAGTTTAGAAAAAACTATGAACAAATGAAGTCGTAAAGTGCGTCATTATTTTTTCGATTTATTTTATAATCGTGATTTAATTTTTGAAATATTGGGTACCATATAAAACATTAAAAAATCAATACCCACCAGGATTAGGCTCCAAGCTACTAGTGGTTAGGGTATCCTCCTGATAGAGGAACCTCATAGTTATACTTGCACTGTCTTGGAGTACTTTCTTTTTCTTACCTTGATCCGACTGCACAATAAGCAATCACGACTGCCTCTTCTTCAGATATTGGTTGAGGTTCTTGGCATAGCCATTGGCAGTTACGACTAGTGGCTTGGCGTAATAACTGTTGAATTTACTTCCCACATATCGACAACTTCGCAAGCCAAGTGATGACACGGTTAAAATGAGTATATCGTGATGACACGGTTGGCACTATGGCTGATGGATTAGCTGCTGTACTCAGAGATGCGGGTTCGATTCCCACTCGGAACAATATTTATGTGACTTACGGATTATCATTCTGGATCTGGGTGTTTGTGTATGTAAACGCACGCACGGTAAAAGAAAAATTCCTAATGAGCAACGAAGATTTTTTTTAAATTTATACTAATGTGAAATCATTAAAATAATGTTTTCAAATAAAATACACCACCTTATCAATATGCCATCATGCTACAATTTACAATTTAAATAACTGATTTTCTCACTGTTTAGTAAGGCTATTAATTAAAGTATTGTTTTCTTAACTAAAGACGTTTTTCGCAATCTTATATCATCAAACGATGTGTTTTATGACTCCGATAGTTTTTTTTTTTTTTTTTATAATTCTAAGGTCAAAAAACGTTTGTAACTAACCTTAAAGGTATCTAACGAAACATTCACTATATTTTCTCAAATCACATCTAAATTGCATTCACTCTACCTTCGCAGAAGTATTCGACGACTTCCTCCGTGCATACCTGACGAAGTTCAGGAAGAAGTCTTTAGACACTGAACAGTTCAAGAGGTTCCTACTAAACTACTTCAAAGATAATGCGGCGCTGAAGGAAGTCGACTGGGACACGTGGCTGTACAAGAGCGGGATGCCGCCGATTATTCCTGCGTGAGTTTGTATTTTGGTAATTAATTTATCCATAAATGATGAAAATTCCGCATGTGATTGAATACTTGCTAGCTCAGACAGGTTACAACAAAAGTAACGATCGGCGGCGACAACCTCTCGCGCATAACTCTAGTTCAGACCATGGTCTAGAGTGAGAGGGAATGAGAAACTGACGTCTCCTTCTGCAAATTAGTAATGCTAACCAACCCGCCGCAACCGTAAGGCATTAGATATCCTCACGAAGCCGCCGTTGAAGGAGACGCCCCGGGCGTCACGAGTCGGGACGTTTTCCGACCACCGTAGGCGTGGGCAGACGATGAACAATGAGTCATCTTCTCGTTCCACCCTAAAGCGGGTCATGGGTGATTAACCACTTTAAAAAGTGATGTGTGAGTATGTTATAAATATATTATTCCATATTTCCCTTCACAGCTACGACACAACAATGACAAAAGCAATCTCAGCGCTGATCGTGAAACTTAACGACCCAAACGCGCCGATAACCCACGCGGACGTGAAGACGTTCACCCCGCATCAGATGATACATCTGCTGCAGCGGCTCATCGACCAGCCCGCCTTGCCGCTCGACAGACTGACTACGCTGGGCACCGAGTACAATGTCAACGGGAATAAGAATAGCGAGATTCTTTATAGGTGGGTTTAGTACGTGGTAAATAAGTTGAACTAAAATGCCCGTCATTGCTATTTTTACGGCACTTCGATTGAGACCCGAAAATCTGTTACTGCGCATTGAAGGTCGTTCGCCATTTTGGTTCAACTTATATGCTGCGTATATGTTGGATATTATTTTTGATGATACAGGACTCCCAAGACTGGAATAATTTGCCTGCAGCGGTCTTCACGTTGGATAATTATAATTTAGGTGTCTTCAAGGCTAGAGGGAAAAAGGCTCCTAATAAACTAGTGCGCTTTACTAACATCGATTGCATTGCATCAGGTGGGATCAAGCACTAGTTTATATCATTAAAAAAAAAAGAACAATTTAACTCTATGATTTTCTTTTGAGGTCGTTGGAAGCGCGTCTGTTCCAGTGTGAGCGATTAAGAATTTCTATTTTATGGTATTGTGTAAGGATCAGCGTACATCTAGCGAGGTACACATCAAACAAATATCAGCATTGTAATGCTTAAAATAAAGTCGAAATTTAATAAACAGACTTTAACTTGAAGTTTGACTTGAAAAGGATCTGATATATTATACTAGCCTCTGCCAGCGGCTTAGCCCATATGAAAGTCGGTTTCTCCATACAAAATTTCTTATCCCCGTTTTACCCCCTTAGGGGTGGAGTTATCTGCCAAATTTTGAGTTTCCAAGTGTTGTAGTTTCTGAGATTTCGTGATTAATTACTGAGTGGTATTGCGCTTTTATATATTAGATTTGATCATTTTTTTTTATCATCTCTTTCCCAGATGGTTAAGATTGTGCGTCAGAAGCAGAGACCAAACCAAGATTAGCGATGTATTCAACTTCGTGAATAGCCAGGGTCGCATGAAGTACGTCCGTCCTCTATACAGAGACCTCTATGCCTGGGAGGACGTTAGAGAGCAGGCCATAAACAACTTCCTTAAGAACGAGAAGTACATGATGCATGTTTCTGCCTACACCCTGAGAAAGGACCTCCACCTCACTGAAACTACTAAAGAGTAGTATTTTTACACGTTTATATTGTAAGATAGTGTAACTATAATTTTATGCCATACTTATATACACTTTAATAAAATTATTATTTTATGACGGTTAATGTTAGTTTTATTTTACCACATTTGAGCAGATTCTATTCATGAAATGTGTCGACTTATGATCTACCAACACATATAATTTTTCTGGGGTAAGTAATGACTGATGGAACGTAAGAAAAATGCTCGTTATATTGGGCCATTGTGTGACGCATCGCATTGTCACTGAACCGCTTCTTTGCCGCATGAAATCCCTTAGCAAAGCAGGATATACACCATTCGATCGTTTGATCGTTTCAATCCCACGAAGGGTCGATTCGGTACATGAAACAATATCGATTTGTAAAGATAAAATTAAAAAATACTTTTTAAACTCGAGTTGATTTGCACATATACGAAATTAGTTTCTTAAAGTGAACGTCAGCTGGGCGAGTCCAATGAACTGTAGGTAGTTAGTACGTAATGACCGACAGCTACCTACAAGGTCACGGCAAGTTTGGGACGTACCTGTACAAGATTCGTGTGGAGACGACGCCCGGGTGTCGCCACTGTGCGGACCGCGAGGAGGACACGGTGGAACACACAGTCGAGGTCAGAGGTGTGCCCCGCTTGGGAAGAGCATCGCCGTGTCCTCGTGGGGGCGATCGGCGGCGGCGATCTCTCGCGCCGGGGCTTGGTTCAAGCCATGCTCCGGAGCGAAGAGGAGTGGCAGGCGGTCGCCTCCTTCTGCGAAGCAGTAATGCTAGCAAAAGAGGAGGCCGATCGCATCAGGCAACGGCGCACACGCCGCCGCCGCCGCCGGGATT
The DNA here is from genome assembly GCA_958295575.1 of Leucania comma. Classification (NCBI taxonomy): domain Eukaryota; kingdom Metazoa; phylum Arthropoda; class Insecta; order Lepidoptera; family Noctuidae; genus Leucania; species Leucania comma. The sequence continues at coordinate 8,047,161 of OY282480.1, read as the reverse complement.
CCGATCCCGATTTCTGGCCACCGTAGGCGCGGGCTCGCGGACGGCGGGCAATGGGTAGCTCGCTGTCCGTCCTTCCGGTAACAGACCGGTCCGAGCTCAAGTCGTCTACGGCGTGCATTGTTCCTGCGCAACTGAAGGAGTTGTCAGCAAACTGTAGGGGCCCAGCAGGGCCAAAGCCTACTAGGGCCAAAGGTTATGTGAAAATGTCACCTGGGGCCCTGGGACAAAGGCAATGAATGGAACAGGGTAGGTTTTTAGTCAGTAAAAGTCTGACACTATTTCTCGCCCCACCCAAGGCCGGGATTTGTCATTGGATGATTTTACCTACCAAAAAAAAAACTACCTTCAAGGTCATTTACTCGTTTACTTAAAGAAATTAATTTCGTAAATGCGTATATTAATTCGAGTTTCAGGAATTTATTTTATCTTTACAAATCGATAGTGTTTCATGTACCGGATCGACCTTCCACGGGATTAAAACGATCAAAAAACGGTGTATAAGATCCTTGATGACATGTTTTTGCGATGCGGCATCGCAACGCAGTTTTTTAAGGATCTAAAAATCTTTCTGTGAAGGCTGTGAAGTGAATGTAGTGATGAAAGACGTCCACTCGTCGCGTCTCGTCGTTGTGTCCTGTTCTGTGTGTCTTGTAATCCTGTTTTGTATTATATCTCTTAAAAACTTAACCATCTTCGCAAATGAATTATGCCGAAGAATATTATTGTAGGTAGGGTTGCCTACCCATTTTTCTAGAAACAGCGTAAACTGCATGTACTACATTTAAAAGTTAGATTTTGCAAGTCGATAACATCTAAAAGTAGTCGAGTAGACAAAACTAAATTGACTTGCGTTACCGAACGAAATTAGAAGTGTCAATAGAAAGTTTGACAGTGACAAAAATTTAACCTAAAAATTATTGTGGGCTTTCTATAAATTATTGTAGATTTTCGAATTAAAAATATTTATAATCACAGAAGTAGAGTGTTAAAGCTATGTCCGCTGCTAAAAGAGTCCAGGTAATACCTTTTAAGTCAATATTTACTAATATCGTAGTGTTAACAATTTCCAAAGAGCAACCTAACCTAATCAAAACATTATAATTTTCAGCAATGGGCCACTTTTGCTCGTAGTTGGCACATATTTGACTGTAAATGGCAGGATCCTTATGAATCTGCTAACGTTATAAAGAAATACCTGATGGGTTTACATAAACCCATCTATCACCCTATGAACGACTGTGGTGATGTTGTGGTGTGTATCAACAGCCGAGATATCGCACTGAGAGGCGACGAGTGGCGTAAAAGAGCATATTTCCACCACACTGGGTATCCTGGAGGCGCTTCATGGACATTAGCATGGGAACTTCATAATAAAGATCCCACAATGGTAAGGAAAAATCTTCAATTCCTATTCTACTTGAAGTATAATTAAGAAACTTTTTGGAATTATCGCCTTTACTTTCTACAATAAGCATGTATTATAAACTTACACCTTTCGCATGAATCACTCTGTCTATTGGTTGAAAACCACATGAATATCCATTCAGTAGTTTTGGAGTTCATCGTAAACAGATAGACAGATACTGTAGGAAACTTTAGTTTTATAATATGAAAGGATCCTTATAACACACAAGTATTCAATTTAGGGTAGGAGAGAAAACAGCTGCAAAAGTTTATTGATGATTTTTTAAATAATATTTCTGTTCCAGATTGTTAAAAAAGCAGTATACAGAGCAATGAAAGGCAATCTACAAAGACGTCATACAATGCAGCGACTCTTCATTTATCCTGGTGAAAATGTGCCTGAAGATGTCTTACAAAATGTGACCAATCAGATCCGTCAAATACGCCTTGTGCCAACCAGGCTGGACCAAATACCTGAAGAAGTAACAAAGACCTATCCTAAAGTTATGGATTATCCTGAAGACTATGTACTGAAATAAACAATTTTAATGTTATGTAAATATATATTAGTAGATAAGATTAGATTGTTAATAAATTAATGAAAATGAATCACTTGGCCTTTCTTCAAAACATTTCCCTACTTTTGAAAGCAATCAGTGGTGTAGATAGGCGTGGGCGAACGGCCTCACGCCCACGGATTCGCACTCAAAGTGGTCTCTCGTGATCAGTTCACCGCGCGGGCAACCTCGTGCTCTTTTTGCTACGTAATAATACATTAAAGTTCTTCATCGACACGACTACATGCACACCGTTAAACTTGTACTAGCGACACTGAAGTTAATAATCCGGTTTCTGTTAAGGGTTTTTTTTTTTGTACCGAGCACACGACACACGCGTATAGTGACGCGACGGGTGCCCGGGTACCCGTGCGTGCACCTGCTTAACGCATCGTCGGCCCTTAAACGGTTTATTCCACCACAGGGTACTCTGGAATCGTAGTCCACGCTACGTCTCTGCAAGTAATACTCGCTGAAAATGTGATGGAGGTCGAGTTTGTTGCTATAGGTGTAGGGTGCACATGGCCTTGTATACGTTGGCCAAAAAGCCGGTCTTTAGGGCCGCCGGTGGATACGCATAAATCGTCGCAGAAAAAATACCTAGGCTATTTAATTATTTAAGGTCCTGAAGACGATAAGGATATTGGGAGAGAGCGCAGGGCTTTAGCGGTCAGAGATAAAATGTTGGCTCCCAGATTTTCCCGATGCTCTTAAACTAGTAAAGATTACTGAGAGCTGACTGTAGGGAAGCGAAGTAGTGCATCTTTCTTTAGTGCATCAGGGATGTTTGCGCTGTAACGCACTGATGGCTTTCATGTCGTCATTCGAAAGAAAACTATACCTTATCATCCCTTCCTTCTTTAGAGATCCTTTTTTAGGCTGATAGGTAATTTGAATTGTTTATTTCCATACAATTTGATGCTCACAATAGTTTAAGCTTTGAGCGGTTACCATCCTACTCCCCCATCGGTTACTAAACCATTTGCGAATTCTTTCTTCTATTAGAATCTGTCTTTTTTTTTGTTGTGGGTAAATCATCCAATGACATCTCCTGCCCTTGGGCAGAGCGGGAGATAGTGTCAGACTCTTACTGACTAAAAACCCAACCCGTTCCTTCGTTGCCTTAGATACCAGGGCCGAGCTTTCCTTTCAGAAGCAAATCCTTGGCCTCAGTAGGCTTCGACCCTGCCTGCCTGCAGCTAGCAGGCTGGGTCTCTACGCTTTGCTGACAAATCCTTGAGGCGCGCGGGAACAGTGCGCGCCGTCGACGACCTGGGCTTGGTCTGGATGGTTACCGAACGGTGGGACAGCGAGCTACCCATAGCTCACCGCCCGCAAGCCCGCGCCTACGTTGGCTGGAAATCAGGATCGGAATCGGAATCCTCGTGGCGGCTGGGCCGTGAGGGCCGTTGCTTGTAGCATGCGGCCTTCTCCTTTGCTAGCATTACTGCTTCGCAGGAGGCGGCCACCTGCCATCCCTCCTCGCTTCGGAACATGGCCCGTACCAGGGCCTGGCGCGAGAGATCACCGCTGCCGATCGTCTTCACGAGAACACGGCGATGCTCTGCCCAAGCGGGGCACAGTTCAACCGTGTGTTCCACCGTGTCCTCCGGGCAGTCCACACAGTGGTGGCACCCGGGCGTCGGTTCCGCACGAATCCGGTACAGCAACCTCGTGAACATGCCGTGTCCGGTGAGAACCTGGGTCTTGCGGAAGGTTAGGACGCCGCACACTGGGACGTATAACGAACACTATAGAACGTAATGCTCAAAACACGATTTTCAAAATGAGGGAATTTCAAAAAATAAACTATTTATTTAGTTCTATTTTTTAAATATTTGTTACAATATCTACGAAGTGTTGATTAGTAATAAACTGAAGAGATTAGCAATAGAACTTTGCGCAAAAAGGAAAAAATAAGAAATGTTTGATTCAGTACATAAAAAACCTATCGTAATAATTAGTCATTAACACTTAGATCCACAACTACCCAACTTGTTCATACAAAAGTAGACTCTAAACATCGGAATTAAGGCCTATAGTGGCGTGGATGTGAGAGGACACCGGTGTCCTCTGAGCTAGGACAGATTAATCCAAAAGTACTAATCGTTAAGGTTCATAAAAACAAACTTTAGAATAACTATACCTTGCCTAGTCGCAGCCATGATGCACTTCAATTAAATATGATCATTACTTGCAGAAATAAATGTTTTAATATTCTGTACAAACTCACGAATGTTAGCGGATAATTAACGATGTGGGTATAAAGTAAAATTTGAGCTGATGCACTGGGCAGCAGATAGCAGTTACTTATTCGGTATTTGTAGAAATGATGTGACACATTCTTAAGTCTACCCCCTTACATAGTTTATTTTTTGAAAATCGAGTTTTGAGCATTACGTTGTATGGACGGGTCCCAGTGTGCGCCGTGAGGTCTGTTCAGCCACGCCTCAAAGAGGGGCCTTACTGCCATAATTAAGGCGTGCCCAGCACTGGGTTGCGACAGTCGCAGTCACCATTTCACCATGAGATCCCGCTGGAACTCTTTCCGCCATACCTCGATTTGTCGTGGCAGCGGACTTTTGCCCCGGCGTTGCATCTCCACGCGCTTATCGCGCATGTGTGCAAGGACTGTTGCCTCCAAATCCCATGGTGGCAGGCCAGCAAGGAGGCTCGCCGCTTAGAATCTTAGTCTTCAATATATTGTTTTTAAAATTCATCGTATTACTAAGCAAAGAGGAATGGACCCAGTATGAAATCCTGCCCCCTACACGCCCTATGAATTATTTTTCACATTGGGTAAAAATGGTTTTCTGTTTACTTTGATTAATGTAATCTCTCTCCGAAACACGCTTTAGTCAGTGAACCGGTACTTTTATCTGTTACTAATCAATGCTCGTACCTATCGATTTGTATTAAGTTTTGGTTTTTCCACATGATTAATTACAAGGATTTTATTAATTAAAGAACTATCTTATCAAACACTTAGCCAAAGTCAGTGGTATTTCCTTTTCTTGAATTGTAAACATGTTGTGGACATAATCCCGTCATATATACCTAAGTATACAGACAAAATACCTACTGTATTTAAACTCAAAGTTTAGCCGATAGTGGCGAGTGGGATGAAGCTTCTTGAAGGAAGTCATATGATGCTGTTCCTGATCTTTTTAAAAAAATCTTTTGTCTTAACTTACTTCTGTAGCTTTTCTACCAATAAACAGATTTAAAAACACTTAACTAACTTTATAAATATATATACGGTGACTGGTAATTAGTGAATGATACATAAACAAGTTATTGTAGTCATGATAACTAACAACTTTTACTTTAGGACCAAATCTGAAATCGTGAAAAAATCAGTCAAGTTCAGTACACTTTTGACCAGTTAGGCGAGCACAAATGTACTGACCAGCACATTTCTTTTTCGCGATTTCAGTTTTGGTCCCATAGTAAAAGTTGTTTGTTATCATGACTAAAATCAGGTGTTTAAGTATCGTTCACTAATTACCAGTCACCCTATATACATGAATTTAAAAAATAAAACTCTTAAGACTAACTAAAAGTAATCTAAAGTAAGGCGTCAAAAATTTCCCCATCGCTGTCGACTTGTAAAGTACCCAAAAGGCTTGCAGCATTGCCACGCTGTATGGCAATGCTTATCCTCTGCCCAAGGGAAAGGCCAGCCCTTGGGTCACGCGAAGCGTCAACAAGCCGTTTGGAAAGCTCATTAAACAATCTGTGGGCACTCGGACCCCACGATCCGAGAGTTTCAACTCCAAACGGCTCGAAAATATAATAACAATCAGATGGAATTATTGGTTTAGTTAGGGCCTATGCTCCCTACGGCTGAGAATAATATACGAAAGATTTACCGTGGCCCTTGCAAATCGCAACGAGAGGAACACACGGTTTTAGTCAGTAAAAATCAGAGCGAGAGAAATCATTTGATGATATCCTAGATAATAAAAAGGAGTATGAATTAAGAAAACGCAAATAGTCGGTGTATTGTTAGGTAATATTTTATTGTAGACCTGATAAATTATAGACTATAATGTTTTGTTATGTTGAAATATTTATTTCTGAGATTGTATTAGTAGATACAGATAAATTTAGAATTGTGACACAATCGGAATTGCGACAGATGACATTTTGTTTTACATGTTGTTCATGTCCTCTACGTAGGTACTAATTAACGCCAATGGGGGTTATCGAAGATCTTGCCGGGGTACCTAGGGAAGTCATTGTCGGCGACTTCGACAACCTTCACGGCTGAGATGTCCTCAACAGCATCGGGAGTTTCAATGTTTTCAGCGTTGTCGACAAAGTTTACAGGTTCGGGAATAATCTCATCTGCGTTAACTTCCTCTTCAACAACTTCGTTGTCAATGTTTTCTGCGACTTCTACAACGCGGACAGCATCAGGGGCGACTTCCTCTTCAGCGATCTCGTTGTCAATGTTCTCTGCGACATCTACGAAGTGGACAGCATCAGGGGCGACTTCCTCTTCAGCGATTTCATTGTCAATGTTCTCTGCGACATCAACGAAGTGGACAGCCTCAGGGGCGACTTCCTCTTCAGCGATTTCGTTGTCAATGTTCTCTGCGACATCAACGAAGTGGACAGCCTCAGGGGCGACTTCCTCTTCAGCGATTTCGTTGTCAATGTTCTCTGCGACATCAACGAAGTGGACAGCCTCAGGGGCGACTTCCTCTTCAGCGATTTCGTTGTCAATGTTCTCTGCGACATCAACGAAGTGGACAGCCTCAGGGGCGACTTCCTCTTCAGCGATTTCGTTGTCAATGTTCTCTGCGACATCAACGAAGTGGACAGCCTCAGGGGCGACTTCCTCTTCAGCAATTTCGTTGTCAATGTTCTCTGCGAAATCCACGAAGTGGACAGCATCAGCGGCGACTTCCTCTTCAGCGATTTCGTTGTCGATGTTTTCTGCGACGTCTACGAAGTTAACAGCATCAGGGGCGACTTCCTCTTCAGCGATTTCGTTGTCAATGTTCTCTGCGACATCTACAAAGTGAACAGCATCAGGGGCGACTTCCTCTTCAGCGATTTCGTTGTCAATGTTTTCTGCGACATCTACGAAGTGGACAGCACCAGCGGGTATTTCCTCAACTGCAGCGGGGGCAACATCTTCCTCTTCGGCGATATGACCAACATCATTTTCGTAAACAACGTAATCCACGACGTGAACGGCGTCCGCGTCAACGACCTGCTCCTCCGCTAGTTTGAGAGCTTCAATAACTTCCTGGGGGATGAACAGAGGTCTGATGTCCACGGGTTCTATCATAGGAACGTACTGCACGTATTCAAATTCAGGCTGAGGAGCCTCTGGCATGACGACAGGCCGGACCAAAGGAGTGGCTAGAGCCACAGAGGCGAGTGCTAGTATGATGAAGAGTTTCATATTTGCTGAAAACATACAATACAAAATTTGAATGTATAAGTACATCAATTTGACTTATGATGGACTTCGTGATCTTGTTAGTTTAGATTATGAAACGGCTTAACGTATCGCAAGTCCTCGAAATTAAAAAGTCTTATCTATTACTAAACTGGGGCTAAGTGTTCTAAGATTAATGGAATTTGATAGGCAAGGTGACTTGATTTTGAAACCACTTTCTAGCTTGATCAAAAATTTCGTCAAAATGTTAAGTACTATAAACAGCAGAAGAAAGACATTGCGTAATCACTGAGATGACTGATTCTTCATCAAGATAATGACTTTTAAAGTGCAAGTAGTAATTAAAATCGTAATACTTGAGAAAACAAATTACAAGATAAACATCGCAGAAACGAAAAACAATACCTACGTAAATAAATATTTTCAAACTGAAAAGATATAAAAATTTAGGAATAAACTCACCTGTGCGTTTTATTGTCCAACAAACAAAACTGTTTTTAATTACGTTAACTTTTTAATATATAGGTATCTTGTTGCGCTTATCCTAATCTTACGATAAGTATATCGTTGATCTGATTTGTCCACGTATTTTGATTTTTCAATTAATACCTTATTAGTACCTACATAGTGACTAAAGCAAGCTATATGTAATTAGACAAATGAATTATCTCTAAAACACGAAACAGTATTATTATCGTACCATCATCTTTGGTGAATAATTCTCAATGGTTGAACATTAATTTATTGTCTAAAATCCTCACCTAGCAAGATTTGGGCTCGACAAAGATAAGAATTTATGAGAGTAAAAGTAATCCGTTAAATAGGTAATTTAATCGCTTGTTTTAAGTCAAATGGAACCAAGACAATGTAGATGGCTTCTCGGAAAAATGGGCTTCCTCAGTTATCTTACCTTTATACGTGTTTCAACGAAATACATGGATATTTAGTATTTGAAAATGCTAGATGTAGCGAAGACGATATCTATTATAAGGCCTACTTTATACGCGTAGCTTCCTACACGAGTATTCGTCCTTATACGCTTGGTGTACGACTGCACATAGCTAGTATAACGAAGGATATGCGCCTATGAAGTTCCACGTCCATAGACAGCAGGCCTAATGAAAAATATCACTGATTGAGAGGATCATTTACTCATGCAAATTAAAAAAAAAAAACAATTTCTTTTAACTTTTCCTCCTTTATGAACTAAAAACCTCATTTTTGATTTATAACAGCAGTCGAATTATCAACAACTGATTTATCAATATTTTTTGTCTTAGAGATTATTTGCTTACTACTGATTATTTGCTTTGGTACTAAAAATCATACATTAGGTAGATTACGGGCTTTTAATATTATTTGTTTTAATTACTATCTTTGCAAATCGCAAATATTACTCATTTAGTTCTCGACGGTTATTTATCATTTGATCTATTTATAGTGACACCTAATTTAAACTTGAGGAAGTTAAAAATAATGTTAAATGGAAAATTTCAAACTATCGTCATAGAATCCCTATTATTACTAGCGGTCCCGATAGACATCTTGCTTGAAGGCTTTTCGTCAGAAAACAAGAGCACCTGTTTGCAAAGCCCATTTGTACTTTCGAACCGTCCAAGGATCCATCCAAATCGATCAAGTCGTTGAGGAGGAGTGGGGTGACAAACACACACAGCTACAGAAGAATTATATACAGGGTGTGTCTGACATCGACGCATAAACGAATACAGTACATGATTCTGGACACTCCAGTGGTGGAATTTTTCGTCGGTTTTCCCCTAATTGAAACAAAAACACTTTTTTTCAATTAAAACTGTATCAAATCGTTATTCTAACCAACCCCGATGATATTTTTAGTGAAAAAAAAGTCATCGGGATTGATAAAATCCATAACCATCCATCCATCAACTCCGATAGCTGTAATGTAAGTAATTCATTCATTTTTTTAACTAAAAATGACAGAATAACGATTTTATATAATTTAAAATAAAAAACGTAAAGATAAAAAAAAATAAGCAAAAACCGACAAAAAATTACCCACCACAGGGGGGTCAGAATGTACCTACTGGGTCCATGGTATTCGTTTGTGTTTCGATGTCAGACACAGCCTGTATACACCCCTATTTTTTAATTAGTGCACAAAAAAATGGGGCTCGATCAGTAGCCGTTCCTGATCATATTTGTGTAATCAAAAGTACAAAAAACGAAATCCCAAAATTGTCCACGAAAATTTGTCATTATTGGTAAATTTATAATAGAATCATCATTCATAACAACTACTACTAGAAAATACTAAGCGCAGTGTTTTTCCATTTTTATTGACATTCTTTCATTCATAAACAATAACCTGTACAGTGTTTCCATAAATTGAGTGAGATTTTGGGATATAAACAAACGCTCATAACTTTGCTGTTTATGAATATTATGCATTGAGACTTTACTTAAATAATAAAAAGACCTTTTCTAATAAGCCCTTTAAGTATTTGCCATAATAAAAATATATATATAAAAATAGAGGTGTATAAAGATTATAATATGTATTTATTACATGGTATAAAACAAACAGCCGCTTCCTCGTCTGTCCGTTTATCCGATCACATTCTACCTGCCTGTTATGTATTACTAGTTACCCCCCGTGTCTCCCGTTACAACTCCGCTCTTACTGGTCGTTGCGAGATGTTAAATAGACTAGCTTTCCTCGATAAATGGGCTACGCAACAGTATGACCTGTTGACTTGTTGTTGATGTTGTTGTTGACCTATTGTCTGGTAGATATCGCTGTCAGCGATAAGACCGCCATTGTACCCATAGATTTAAGTTTCTGTGAAATTGTTACTATTTTGGTGTACAGTAAAGTTTATTCTATTCTATTTTTAGGGCGAAGTCTGCGTAAAGCGGAGGACCGCGACAGTCAGCCATCACGTAACAAAGCGTTATTTTCGTATTAACCATTTAGGCATTTTGTCTCATTTAGGAAAAACCTAATCGGCATATCAATACAGACGATATGATAATATGCGGATAAAAAAATAAGTAAGTAGGTATATCCTAATACACTGATATGTCTTGCGAAATTTCTATGATGCACTTTATTACAGTATCAGAAATATAGGTAATTATTGTATCTAATAAATATTTTTTTCTCAAATCACTCCTCCCGTTCTGTGTAAAGCAAGAGGGGTATTCTTCAGTGTCGTAGTAACTCTTCCGAAAAATCCCGCAGGTTGTAGGTATCTAAAATGGGGTTTAAAAGGAATAATACAAGCACATTGAAATGGAAACCAACATTATATACTTTATCCATAATTATTCATCTCTTCCATTACACCGAATTACCACTAAAATATATTTGGCAATATAAAAAATAAGGAATACATTAGACTCGATTTTTTTTTTCAATCGTACTACCTAATATTCATATCTAAGGTAAATATTGTGTTACGGTCAGAGTAATGAATTCGGACATATGGAAATTTACACGATACGATTATAAAACTACAACATATATATAACGTAATAATTATACCGTACACACGTCGGTATCATATAACAAAACATTTCAGATAATTTCTAATCGTTCTATAAAGTACTATAAAATCTCCAATTTAATACTTTGACTGTAACATACGCATAACCATTCTTTTGGAATACAATTCTAATATGCAATATCTAGTCTTATAATTAAGATAAAAAACAAATGACTATATAAAAATATACAATGGTGATAACAAATTCTTAAGGATAGTTTTATACGAAATTAAAATTATGAAGCGATGAGTGTGCTTGAGATGAAACTATATTTTTGACATAAAGAATATAACCAACCATAGACAATTTTGGAAGAATATGTCATGTGATGTGTGTAAGTTCGAGACATTCAATGAATAAAAAATACAAAAAGATTATTACTTTAACATTATTTATCATAAAAACTAGCAATCAAATACCGAAACAAAGACATAATTTAAAAGTGTAGAACAATTATTTTTTTTTACTTTTCATATTTCAAATATTATTACACTTCTTTATACCTTTATTTTTAGATAGGTTCATCACAAGTTATAATAGCAAATAATATAAATTATATTTTAGTATACAAACGAAAGTTTCCTTAAAGGCAATTGTCGATAAAAAAAGAGTAGGTAAGTAACACATCACAATTTCATCTACATTATATAGTATTGATAATATAATATAAATTAATTGAAGCCCGACTGAAATGTTCATTAGTTTGACATAATTTATAATGTACATATTAATATATGATCATTATTACAAAGGGAAAAACTTACATTATCCACTGTGTAAAATTTCAGCATTCTAAATTCAATAGTTTGGGCTGAGCATTGATGTTTAATGAGTGAGTCAAGACTTTGCCTTTTGTATATCACCGTAAAATTTTAAATACCGTTACATTATAATCTATCTCGCGTAAAAAGAAAATATACAGATTACAATCTCATGCAGTGGCCATTATTGTCGAGCAAAACTGCATTGCACCCTATCGGTCGTCAAGCAGCAAGTAGAGAGGAGATAGCAACAACAAAACAGCAAAATCATAAATAAATTGGCCTATCTACGAGTATACTACACTTGCGTCCCGCACAAGCACTGCCTCTATAAAACTCTATGGTATTGACCAAAGAGTTTCATAGAGGCAAACTCTACAAGGTCTATGGTATTAACCATAGAGTTTTACACAGAGATGTTAATTGGAGTGTTATTAAAACCAAATTAGTAAAGTTTAGTCTCCAATGCCTACAGGAACATAATGCGAGAAAGTTATTATTATTTTGCAGATCAGGCTTCAATTTTCAATACAAAAGTAACTGTTATATTTTACTTTATTCATATAAAAACGTAGAGATCAATTTGATGAACGAACGCTTTATTTGGACCTTTGAAAAGTATCGTGCCTAGCGCGGACTGAGGTGTGCAATCTAAATTGAACTGTAATTAATTATAAATAAGTCTTACATTTGTTTGATTTACATAGTCATTTGATACTTAAAAACAATTGAATTTTATTAATGTTAGAAGTGTCAAATGGTCATGTAAAACCAAATACCGTTAGTAAATGAACTAAAAATGCCGATACAATGCATACAAAACTTGTTTATTTTATTTAACTTTAGAAACAAAATTTGGAATGTTATATTTTTTTTGGCATTAAAATTCCGCTTACTTTAATCAGAAATGACTTATTACTACCAGATGTCGTTACATAGTTTTTATACTAGATTTAAGTTTATATATTTCAACTTTATGTTTTATGAAAACTATTCTTGTCAAATTATAACATAAATACAAAATACGATTTAAACCTAAAATCAATTACACTTTTATGATTTATTATAAACTATACATAAGTAGATATTTATAGTATTATTTTATCTATAAAATTATAAAAAAAAAATTATTTAAAATCTCTGAAGCTCTAGAAACCCTTGTTTTATTGATTATTGACATGGATCATTCATTAAAACAAACAAAAAAGAATATTTTTAAAACAAAGAACATTTTTTTTTTTTTTTTACTGTACTCATTGAAATAACCGTCTCTAGAATCTTAGTCTGTGCATTTGATCTCGAAAACCACTGAGCAAATTTCGATGAATTTTATCCAGAAATCAGACTATAGAACAAAACCATTGATGTTTAATAGACTATTGCACAGCTGTTATTTATTTCAAACAATACTTATTTCTTACACTCGGATAGAAACAGCTTTAATGGTTAGTAAACAGAGTGTCTAGTGTGAGTTTGTTTTACGCTAACGCGATCGACACGTTTATGACGTTCGAGGCTCCGATTGGCCCGCTCCAAGCTCTTAACCAATCAGAGAGCCAACCGCGGTAAACTTTTCGATCGCGTTAACGTAAAAACAACTCACACTCAACGCACAGAGTGCTTATAAGTAAATTCATTTATTAATTTTAACTTGCCCTATTTCTAAAAGCACGCTAAAACATTTTAGCGCGTTATAAGGCCTATAATGCTTTCGAAAATATACAAAAAAACTACGGCCCCATATAGCACTCTGTTTATTCGCCGTTTTTTTTTATACTCAAAACTCGTTCGTAATATACTCTGCTTTAAAAAAAGATATTCACATAGGAGTGACTGAGACAACGTGTCTTGCTCCGTATACACTTAGAAACAATGTTGAGCAACATTTGATGTTGCGAGACTTTTTGTTGTGCTTTGTTTGAATACAGACTATTTTGGCATGTTGCCAGCAACACTAAACACTTCATATTTTGACCACTGGCCAGTTACAATGTTTCCCGCAAATATTGGAAATGTTGCGCATCTTTGTTTTCTGTATATACAGGGTTTCATAAGGAGCTATCCATACATTTTTGTATGAGTCTAACTTGAAATTGTGTGTACAAGTTCACACAAAAAATATGCAACATAGACTTAAATAGTAACGATAGGACGTTGATTTAAGTTTTTTTAATTGATAAAATTATTGCTTATCTGCGATCCCACCTGATGGTAAGCAGTGATGCAATCGTTGATGGTAAGGTGCACTATTCTAAAACGTGTTGATCATACAAGAAACACGGCACTACAATTTCACACGATCGCTTGCGAAGATAGCCGATCTCGTGACGACTTCGCTTCGGTTTTGTCGGATCAATTTGTGGAGTCAGAAAAATGTACTTATCGCTCTGTCCTTACTATCTAAGTCAACGGAATGCAAGTATTTTTTTTTTGTTCCAAACGGGGTCCTTACTCGAAAATGTGTGGATAGCACCCTAAGGCCGGACAGTGTAGTATAATTAATTTATCATGGAAGGTTGGTAGTTAATTCATTTACTAACGTGAGTGACGTCCGCCGGAGCGCGTGAGGTGTGTGCGCGCGGTCACTCCGCGACTCATTTGATGGCTCGCGCCTCGGGGAGGAAGGCGTCCCAGTAGCGGATTGCCTGCAAAAAAGGAATGCGTTATTGTTGATCTATTATTGATATTTCTTTCAAGAAAATACTTCGATAAGTCTAGGTAGGGAGGATTCTCCAAACAAAAGGATTTGTGTCTGGTCCGGGCAATCGCCCTATAGTTGATTTCAAACTGTTGTGATGTAGGATTTTGAATTTAAGTTACTATGTTAATAACTTCGGCACTCAAGGGTGGAGCGAGAAGGCGCGTCAGACTTTTACTGACTAAAACCCACCTATGTACCTTCAGTTGCCTTTTGCGTTCTGAGACTACTGGTTTCTTTTTCAGAAATTTCCCATAGCGGAAGGTGGTTACACACTACGTTTATCATATAAATGATTAAAACATACCTGAGCTTGATGCTTCATGTGCTCATCGAGATAGCGCAGCAGCGCGGCGCGCAGCTCCGTGAGGCGCAGTTCGTCCCATCGTTCTAACTCCTTTTTTATGACGCGTGATATTGTGTCGAACTCTTGCTGACCACGTTCTACCTTTGCTTCCCACTGTGGACAACATTATGCTGTTAATTCCCACGGTTAAAAGGTAATATCTATAAGACCTGTAATACTGTATAGTACGCGGCAAATAAGTTGAACAACTTGCTACGGTTAAGCGAAGTCACCCACTTCGATTGAGCCCCGAAAATCGGTTACTGCGCATTCAAGGCCGACCGCCATGACGGTTTAACGTGTGTGACGAGGATTATAAGCGATTTTCGGGTCTCAATCGAAGTGGGTGACTTCGCTTAACCGTAGCAAGCGGGTCAACTTATTTGCCGCGTACTATAAAGATCAGAAAGGTGAGCAGTGAAAATGAAGGGTTAAAAAAGTTTGCAAATAACGTAGATGAGATTGTTGATATGGGTGTATGGAGTGACAAGAATGGATACAGTGCGAAATTAATATTTTTATAGAGAAGTTTGAAAATAGCGCCAGTGATTGAAAAGTTGAAAGGGAATCGGTTATTTAGGTACGGTCATGTGAAACGCCAGCTACTAAAAGAGTTATGAATATACATTTCATCATCATCATTTCAGCCAAAAGACGTCCACTGTTGGACATAGGCCTCCCCCAAGCGTCGCCACAACGGCCGGTCCTGTGCGTCACGCATCCATCGGACTCCAGCGACCCTGACCAGGTCATCGGTCCACCTTGTGGGAGGCCTTCCAACGCTGCGTCTTCCGGTACGCAGCCGCCACTCCAGAACCTTTCGGCTCCAACGGCCATCTGTTCTGCGTGCAATGTGCCCAGCCCATTGCCACTTAAGTAATAAGAATATACATTTGGATAGACAGAAAAGGAAGATAATTGACTGGCCTGTTGGTCTAGTAGTTAGTGGCCCTGACTGCTATGCCGGAGGTCGTGGGTTCGATTCCCACCCAGGACAAATGTTTGTGTGATGAGCACGTCATTTGTTCTGTGTCTGGGTGTAATTTATCTATAATATGTATGTATTTAGAAATATATAAGTATGTTTATCAGTTGTCTAGTACCCATAACACAAGCTCTGCTTAGCTTGGGACTAGATAACGTTGTGTGATAGTTGTGGAATATTATATTATATTATATTATAAGACATGGATGGATTTTGTGAGGAGTGATATGAAAGAAGACGGAGTCAGTAATAGCCTGACATGTGGACATGGCAGAATGGAAGAAAAAACGTACTGCACCGACCCCAAGTAACATGGAACATGGGCAGCAAGATTTTTTTGACTACTATTGCGTGCCTGTTGTGTCCCACTGAAAGGCAAAGACCTCCCTTCCATTCTTCGCTTTCCTTAGCTACTTCTGATGATGATAGAGGCAGGAAGATGATGATAAATAAATAGAAAGAAAGAAAAGAAAATAGTGTAATTGCAATCAAGTACACTATTTTTAGTATATGCAAAACCTGAATATAGTTTGTTCAGAATCAATAACTGAATATCGATTCTATGTTATTCCGATACCGTGTTATATTATTTCCCAAAAATATTTGAAAAGGTCACAAGCCTCCGACACTAAGTGCAAAACTGGTCACGGCAGGTCATAACGGGCATTAGTCACCAGCGCATAGAATGGATACAGTGCAGTTGATCCGAGCGATGCACAATCGATGCAGTACCCAAGACCGGTCTACAGTGGGCAACACTAGTAACTTCAATGTGGCTGTCGGCTTACATCAAGGGTCGGCTCTCAGCCCTTACCTCTTCCTGATGATAATGGACGCTCTAACGTCGGACATTCAGGAAGAGGCTCCCTGGTGTATGCTGTTTGCCGATGACATTGTGCTAGTTGTCGAAAGTGGCCTAGAGGTCCAGAACAGATTGGAGGTGTGGTTGCACAGATTGGAGAGTGTTGGCCTGAAATTAAGTAGAACAAAAACGGAGTACTTGTTCTGCGATTTCGGCGGTCTCTCCAATCCAGTGCCTTTAGCTCTCGCCGGAACGCCCATACCGATCTGCTCCGACTTTCGGTACCTCGGGTCGCTCATCCAAGGGGATGGTGAGGTAGACTGAGACCTAACACATCGGATCAACGCAGGATGGATGAAATGGCGACAGGTCACGGGAACAACTTGTGACCCACGGATGCCCCTAAAGTTGAAGGGTAAAATCTACAAGTCCGTGATAAGGTCTGTCATACTGTATGGATCAGAATGTTGGGCTTTGAAAAAGACGGAAGAAAAAAGATTGCACGTAGCGGAGATGAGAATGTTGAGATGGATGTGTGGTGTGACGAGAATAGATAAAGTGAGAAATGAGTATATTAGGGGAAGTTTGAAAGTGGCGCCAGTGACTGAAAAGTTGAAAGGAAATCGTTTGTGTTGGTATGGTCATGTGAAGAGGAGGGATGAAACGCATGTTACTAAAAGAGTTATGAGTTTACATGTGGATGGATGGAGAGGGAGAGGGAGGCCAAAGAATAGATGGATGGATTGTGTGAGGAGTGATATGAAAGAAAAGGGAGTTAGTGATAGCGTGACAAACTAGTAGGCCATGTTATGATGACCTACGAGGTCATAACCCTGATGTCGCCCTACAGAATTATAAGGTAAGAAATCATCAAAAGCTAGCCAATAAAGATTTTTTTACCTCAATAATCTCATTGGCAGCTTGTTCGGTCTTCTCGGGGCGGTTGGCGAGCTCGGCCTTGGCTTTGTTCTCTCTCCGCTTCGTTAACTGCATCTGAGCATGCTGCCAGTTCTGGAACACCTGGTGGTATGGATAAGATTTAGTGTAAATGCCATAACTTTCAACAAAACAAATGAATATACACTGTTAAATTTTGGTCGTTTTAATCCCGTGGAGTGTCGATTCGGTACTTAAAAGACTATCGATTTGTAAAGATAAAATTAAAAAATAAAGTACTTTTTTTAAACTCGAATTAATTTACGCATGTAGAAAATTAATTTCTTTAAGTAATCTTTAAGGATCGACTTTCCACGGGATTAAAACGATCAAAATTTAACGGTGTTTAAGCCACGACACTTAAAGCTACACGATGATCTGTCGTCATCTTATTTTTTTAATTGATTTATAATAAATTTTCACTGGAAAAATTAAATTTATAAAAGAAATATTTTTTCCAGTGAAAATAGCAGATTTAACTCATCATGATCACACAGGTACTTGCGTAACTAATTTCGTGAGAGATATACAATAACTTAGTTACCTTGACCCTCTCATGGAACACGTCCTTGATAGCGCCGATGAGTCCGAGGTAGTCTTTCACATGCTCAGCGAGCACGTAGAAGTCTGTGTTCGACTGCTCTAGTCGCAAATGTTCTATCTGTGAAACAATAACACAATATGGAGTTAATTTTTTGAGTACAGAAGTTGTTTAAACGCGTTTTATATGATGACAAATTGCAATCTGCAAGTAATTAAAATTAAATATAATCTGATTTAAACACAGGATTAACATCACAAAAAATCATAATTAAAATCAAACTAAAATTAATTTAAACCCGTGAAACGAGTATATGAGTAAGTTACGAGACTAGCCACGAGGCGTAGCTACTGCCGTATCTGCCGTATCAATTATACGAGGCCCCGCGCTACAGGGGCCCCGACGTAGGCAAAAATTCGCAACTTGTTATCCACAACTGTCACGCAGGGTAAAACAAGCATTTGTAAAAAAGCACCATTTTTTTTACACTGGGACTTTACTTATGGGACTTTTGATACGGGGCCCTCGTGGGACTAGCTACGCCACTGAGACTAGCATTATCATTGTAAATTTAAAATCTGAAAGTATTTGTAAAAGTTTATAATATTACCATAAGAAAGACACAATATAATGGTCGTTTGCAGTTTACGCGAAGAATCAACGCAGTTGTGATATGTATCGCGTAAAGGAGCCGACGTACTGAGTTTTAAAACAATAAATGTCGTTTGACAGATTCCGTACCCAGGTTGGGCGCAGCAAAGACAATCTCCACAGATGGGGTTCTCTGAAGGTTCTGATCTACTGTGTTTGGGCAGTGTCTCTCCGTAGACTATATCTCGCCTTCCATCCTGCGACACGTGCCCTCTTACCTGTTCACGTATGGATCTAATGACAGCGTTAGTGGACGGCATAACCGTGGCTGAATACTGGGCCAGGCAAGGAATTTAACTTAAAAAATAAAATTAGTTCTGTCATCGACACGTTAAGAAGAATGGCGTTTGATATCGCGAGACGTGAGGCAAATTTCGGTAGCTTTGGTGTCGCATTCAAGCGCTTGCTGGCACGTTGAAGGGGAAGGTATGTCTCTAGGAGGCGCAAATAGTGTTTAGAGCGAAAATGTAACATAATTTTCAATACTCAGCAACTCAATTGTGCTCAGCTCCCTGCGCTCGGCCGCCAGCGCCTCGCACGCGCCGTCCATGCGCCGCAGGCACGCTGCCAGCGCCTCTACGTTACCTTCTCGTGTAAGTCAGCAGTGTGCGAGAGCGCGCGGGACAGCGGCGCGTGCGGGTCGGCGCCCGACAGCGCGGCGCACGCGCGCGCCGCGTCGTGCGTGCGCATGCTCAGCTCCCTGCGCTCGGCCGCCAGCGCCTCGCACGCGCCGTACATGCGCCGCAGGCACGCTGCCAGCGCCTCTACGTTACCTTCTCGTGTAAGTCAGCAGTGTGCGAGAGCGCGCGGGACAGCGGCGCGTGCGGGTCGGCGCCCGACAGCGCGGCGCACGCGCGCGCCGCGTCGTGCGTGCGCATGCTCAGCTCCCTGCGCTCGGCCGCCAGCGCCTCGCACGCGCCGTACATGCGCCGCAGGCACGCTGCCAGCGCCTCTACGTTACCTTCTCGTGTAAGTCAGCAGTGTGCGAGAGCGCGCGGGACAGCGGCGCGTGCGGGTCGGCGCCCGACAGCGCGGCGCACGCGCGCGCCGCGTCGTGCGTGCGCATGCTCAGCTCCCTGCGCTCGGCCGCCAGCGCCTCGCACGCGCCGTACATGCGCCGCAGGCACGCTGCCAGCGCCTCTACGTTACCTTCTCGTGTAAGTCAGCAGTGTGCGAGAGCGCGCGGGACAGCGGCGCGTGCGGGTCGGCGCCCGACAGCGCGGCGCACGCGCGCGCCGCGTCGTGCGTGCGCATGCTCAGCTCCCTGCGCTCGGCCGCCAGCGCCTCGCACGCGCCGTACATGCGCCGCAGGCACGCTGCCAGCGCCTCTACGTTACCTTCTCGTGTAAGTCAGCAGTGTGCGAGAGCGCGCGGGACAGCGGCGCGTGCGGGTCGGCGCCCGACAGCGCGGCGCACGCGCGCGCCGCGTCGTGCGTGCGCATGCTCAGCTCCCTGCGCTCGGCCGCCAGCGCCTCGCACGCGCCGTACATGCGCCGCAGGCACGCTGCCAGCGCCTCTACGTTACCTTCTCGTGTAAGTCAGCAGTGTGCGAGAGCGCGCGGGACAGCGGCGCGTGCGGGTCGGCGCCCGACAGCGCGGCGCACGCGCGCGCCGCGTCGTGCGTGCGCATGCTCAGCTCCCTGCGCTCGGCCGCCAGCGCCTCGCACGCGCCGTACATGCGCCGCAGGCACGCTGCCAGCGCCTCTACGTTACCTTCTCGTGTAAGTCAGCAGTGTGCGAGAGCGCGCGGGACAGCGGCGCGTGCGGGTCGGCGCCCGACAGCGCGGCGCACGCGCGCGCCGCGTCGTGCGTGCGCATGCTCAGCTCCCTGCGCTCGGCCGCCAGCGCCTCGCACGCGCCGTACATGCGCCGCAGGCACGCTGCCAGCGCCTCTACGTTACCTTCTCGTGTAAGTCAGCAGTGTGCGAGAGCGCGCGGGACAGCGGCGCGTGCGGGTCGGCGCCCGACAGCGCGGCGCACGCGCGCGCCGCGTCGTGCGTGCGCATGCTCAGCTCCCTGCGCTCGGCCGCCAGCGCCTCGCACGCGCCGTACATGCGCCGCAGGCACGCTGCCAGCGCCTCTACGTTACCTTCTCGTGTAAGTCAGCAGTGTGCGAGAGCGCGCGGGACAGCGGCGCGTGCGGGTCGGCGCCCGACAGCGCGGCGCACGCGCGCGCCGCGTCGTGCGTGCGCATGCTCAGCTCCCTGCGCTCGGCCGCCAGCGCCTCGCACGCGCCGTACATGCGCCGCAGGCACGCTGCCAGCGCCTCTACGTTACCTTCTCGTGTAAGTCAGCAGTGTGCGAGAGCGCGCGGGACAGCGGCGCGTGCGGGTCGGCGCCCGACAGCGCGGCGCACGCGCGCGCCGCGTCGTGCGTGCGCATGCTCAGCTCCCTGCGCTCGGCCGCCAGCGCCTCGCACGCGCCGTACATGCGCCGCAGGCACGCTGCCAGCGCCTCTACGTTACCTTCTCGTGTAAGTCAGCAGTGTGCGAGAGCGCGCGGGACAGCGGCGCGTGCGGGTCGGCGCCCGACAGCGCGGCGCACGCGCGCGCCGCGTCGTGCGTGCGCATGCTCAGCTCCCTGCGCTCGGCCGCCAGCGCCTCGCACGCGCCGTACATGCGCCGCAGGCACGCTGCCAGCGCCTCTACGTTACCTTCTCGTGTAAGTCAGCAGTGTGCGAGAGCGCGCGGGACAGCGGCGCGTGCGGGTCGGCGCCCGACAGCGCGGCGCACGCGCGCGCCGCGTCGTGCGTGCGCATGCTCAGCTCCCTGCGCTCGGCCGCCAGCGCCTCGCACGCGCCGTACATGCGCCGCAGGCACGCTTCCAGCGCTTCTATGCGCGTGGAGCGCTCTTCGAACCACTAGGGGGAGGAATAAAAATTTTATAGTTCACGTAACCAATCCGCACTAGTCCCGTGTGGATCACAGTCCATTCCGTTTCCTGGAGAGGAGGCCTGAACCCTGAGCCCCACTGCTGGGAACATTACAAGGTGGTTTATCAAGTACATGAATAGCGCCTGGAGACAAATCCAAAATTGCGGCACGGTAATATACCGTTAAATTTTAGTCGATTTAATCCCGTGGGGGATCGATTCGGTACATGAAACACTATCGATTTGTAAAGATAAAATTAAAAAAATATTTTCTTTAAGTAAACGAGTCAATGACCTTGTAGGTAGTTGTCGGTCGTTGCGTAGTAACTACCTACAGTTCGTTGACTCGTTTACTTAAAGAAAATGATTTCGTACATGCGTAAATGAATACGAGTTTAAAAAAAAGTACTTTATTTTTTAATTTTATCTTTACAAATCGATAGTGTTTCATGTACCTGATCAACCCTCCACGGGATTAAAACGATTAAAATTTAACGGTATATATTACATAATTATTCAATTTCGAAATTTTGCATAATAACGTATAAACCGTCTGTCTGTCTGTCTTTGTGTCTGTCCGTGGCATCGTAGCTCCCAAACATATGGACCGATTTTGATGCGGTTTTTTTTGCTTTGAAAGCTGGCTTAATCGAGATGGTTCTTAGTTACAATTTATGAAGATCTGTGCATATATTCAATGTGATCAGTTCGTTTGTTAACTGCGGTAGAGATTTTAAACCCTTAATGGGCGTTTACTTTATTTTAAACATATGTGTGACCTAATATTTGAAATACTCGTGTATATGGGCGCAAAACCAATATTTGATAATTTTGATATGGATTTAATTTGGTCACTTCCTGTTTATTGCTTTTAAAATATTGCAATATCCTGTTGAATTTAAACTAGGATTTAATTTGATAACATTCCTTCGAATTATTTAAAATGTTGCGATATCCTGTTGAATTTATATAAGGATTTAATTTGATAACTTTCTTTCTTATTTTAAAAACATAATTACCAGTGATAGGAATAGGTAGTGCCTATTAGCCTAAACTTCGAAGAACAGACACAAAAAACGGAGACTTCTGTAGGACTAAATTATTTCCGGGACATCTGTCTCGAAATTTCGAGACAACACTTAAATACATTTAAAAAAATGTGTTATTTGGAATAAGTAATTCGTCTATATTTATCTAAAGTTTGCGATTAGACATAACATTTATAATTTATAACTCCATAATAACAACTTATCCTATATCAGCCTATCCTATATTAGTCTATATATCCCTCTCCTAGAGAAGAGGCCTGAGTCCCAGCAGTGGGAACATTATAAAGCTGATGCAATGCAATGCAAGGCTATATCAGTCTAGTGACACACACTGCGTGTGTTTGTATTGTTGTGATCAGAGAGGTCTTCTTAAAATTTGCATGATATAGATGACTTCCGTATATTTTTCACGCCTTTATCCCGGAGGAGTAGGCAGAGACCACAGACTATGTTATATCTAATACCTATGCAATTACTAATATTATAAATGTGATAGTTTGTATGGATGTCCATTACTCAATTCCCCTGAAAATGCTGAATTTTGTAGTGATATAGATTAAGGTGTGGATTAGCACATAGGCTACTTCCTATTAAAAAATAAATATAGTTCCCATGGGATACAAAAACAGTAGTACACGCGGGAAAAGCCGCGGGCATTAACTAGTTAAAAAAAAAAACGTAAGGGTCCTTTTCCTTTCACACCACCGATATTGTTTGGCGATTCTTAGAAGATTCCCATGCAAAAAAAAAATAATATTAAGATACTCATTAATATTAAGATCATACCACTTTGTATACCTACATTCTGGCAAATAAATGAATTATTTATTTATTTTAAGTACCTTTTTTTTAATGATAAATTTTTTCTACTATAGAAAATGCTAAAATGATAAAAAATTACCGTTTTATTATTTTAAATTAAATTTCGGGATAGATGTCTAGGAAAAAAATTAGTCCTAAGGAAGTCTCCGTTTCTTGTCTCTGTTCTTCGAAGTTTAGGCAAATAGGCACTACCTATTCCTATCACTGATAATTACAGTACCCGGTTAAACTTGTGAGGATTTAACTTGACCAGTTCCTTTTTATTTCTTTAAAATATCAGAGCATCCGGCCATATTTAAATAAGAATTTACTGCGACGATTTCCGTTCTATTTATTTAAAATAGTTTTCTACCTTCATAGTAAATTTTGATGCTTGTCAATTTCTGTGTATAAAAACCGATGTAATGTGTTTTGAAAGGCACTCTTTCGCCGCCCATGGAATAAACACCTTGAACTGAAGTAAGGTATTTTGATATTATCACTATAACATTTCCTATCAATCTATATTACTGTGTTTGAGAATTTTGTGTGACGTCGACATCGATGGCCATCATGCGCCGACATGTACAATCCGGTGCCATTTAGCTGGTCTGATGATGGAGCCCGAAGATAAGAACTCTGGATTGCTTATAGACATAGTAAACCAATCGAGTTTGGGCTCATTAGATTCGCCTTAACTAGTGCTATACATTTATCATGATGAGAAGGACCTAATGCTAGAACAGGAAGCAGGCTGACGGAACTTTGAAATGCCTAATAGGCATAAACCCATAAAGTTTGGGCTCATTAGATTCGTCTTGACCAGTTCTATACATTTCACATGACGACAAGGACCTGATGCTTGAATTGGGAGGTGGCTGATGGAACTTTAGAACGCCTACTAGTAAACCCATCGAGTCTGGGCTCATTAGATTCGTCTTGACCAGTTTTAAACATTTCATATTGATGACAAGGACTGTCGGGGGTTTTTTTTTTAATTTTTAGCTTTATTATTATTAAGGTGGATGGATCGTGTGAGGAGTAATATTAAAGAAAGAGGGAGTTAGTGATAGAGAGAAGGTGACAGGACAGAGTGGAAGAAAAAAAAAAGGTGTTGCGCTGGCGGGCAGGAGACACATACACAAAATACCTAGTAAAAATTTAATTAATTGTTTTTTTAGGTTTTTATGTAGATTGTGAGAAAGATTTTTATAAAGTTTTAAAATTATGTAATATTGAATGGATTGAAAAATTCGTTCTATTTGTGATTATGTACAAAAATTCTAATACAAATTTATACATATAACAATAATTGCTGTTCGTTAGTATCACTAAAACTCGAGAACGGCTGGATCGTTTTAAAAATTCTTATTTTGTTTTGCTCACCAGCTTAAAGCAAAAAACTAACTAAGTAACAGTGGCGAAGGGTCCATATAACACGATTCCCAAAGGGTTCCCTTATGAAAATGTAATTTAAAGGTCAACAACCTTCTAATTTCGTTCCATTGTTCACTCACTTCAAATTTTTTAAACTTCTACAACATTTAACTAGCAATGCCAAAATCATAAGCCGAAAAATACCGAGTAACTACTAACTCCTATTACTCCAACACGTTCCGTCTCGCTCTAGCACGCAGAAAATAGTAAAAAAATAACTTGCTGCATAACGGGTTATGATGAGTAAGTTATATGAGCAGTGCGCAGCTGCAAGCGCGACACAAAAATTCATTCATGATGTATAATTGTAATGATTCCAAAATAAGAATGGATTTAGCTGCAAAAACACACACTGTCAAGAAATACACTTTATTTGGCAGGATTTATTAAAAGATAAAATAAACATGGCGGCCGGCGGCGTGTGTGGCGCGAATAATTCGAATTTGATATTGTTTACTTGTCGTATTTTATTAGTTTTTAATGTTTTAGTGTGGTGACATAGTTATAATGTGCAGAACAACATTTATTTTGTGTGTTGGGTCGCGGACGTCATGAATAGATAATAGATTATATTGTTTGTAGCAATGAAATTTCGTTTTCAAAATTAAGTTTTGAGAATAAAAATGTGCAAATGTGCCACTCCAAATATGACCATTATTTATAAACGCAGGGATGGATTTGGGTCTATTTTCTGCATCATTGAGCTGGTGGTATTTGGTGAGTGAACTTTTAAAAATAAGGCTTCCCTTCTGATAATATCCACGCTTGGCCACTGCTAAGTAACTAACCTAAGTAGAGTAGGGTAGATAGTAAGTTGGCGGGAGCGCTGCCGCGGGTAAAAGCTAGATAAAAATAAATTAACTACCAAATTGCCACTACTGGGACGCAAGCCATTATGAAAGAGGAAAAAACAGCTTATTTTAAACAAATGATCAGATAAATTACCGGGTCAGACTCGTCCATTCTGTAGGTGATCTTGTTGACGGTCTCGCCGACCTTGTTGAACAGACGCAGCACGCCCGCGCCGCTCAGTGCTGAAGTACTCGTCGCCTTTGGCAGCTCCGTGTCTGTAGATAAAAATGTAGTGTCAAATACTGGGTGAGTCATCACAGCTGCGCAGATGGAAAGATCCGCAAACTCTATGGAATAGGGACGGATCCTACAACCAGACGGGTGTCGAGTAGACAGCTGCCCGATTAAGTATGTGTGACATCAGCAGTGCTACCACGAGCTCTTGACGCAATCCATTTTACGACCTAAACTGAACTGTTAAAGGGATTGAGTTATACACCGTTAAATTGTGATCGTTTTAATCCCGTGGATTGTCGTACCGGTGGTACATGAAATACTATCGATTTGTGAAGATAAAATTAAAAAACAAAGTACTTTAAAAAAAAATTCAGTAAACGTCAACTGGGCGAGTTCAATGACCTGTAGTTAGTACGTAACGACCGACAACTACTTACAAGGTCATTGACTCGTTTACTTAAAGAAATTAATTTCGAACATGCATATATTAATTCGAGTTATAGAAAAAAAGTACTTTTATATGTTTACAAATCGATAGTGTTTCATGTACCGGATCGACCCTCCACGGGATTAAAATGATCAAAATTTAACGGTGTACAGTGTGTATAGCTCCATCCCGCGTTCTCGCTCGCATGACTGACATTTTAAAACGTCATGGTAAGTCCCCGGGTCTATGTTATAGTTCGTATGTGATGCCATAGATGCTGCAACAAGTGCAACCAACTATGTCCTAAGTCTAAAAACTCTCTGAAGTCGGAGAGAGAGCACAGGGTGCTGGTCCAAACGGTTCAAAACGCGCTCGAGCGCTGCACGGCGTCCGCTCTACAAACTGCAACTGTATGCTTCCAGCAGTGTTACTACTGACCTGACTCAAGAAACTCCCTAAAGTCGGGGTCGATGCAAAGCACGGGGTGCTGCGCCACTCGATTCAGAAAGCGCTCGAGCGCTGCACGGCGTCGCTCTACAAACTGTGACTGCATGCTTCCAGCCACTGCGCTGCCGTTTGCGCTTTCGGTTGACGGTGTTGATGTCATTTTTAGTTTTGTTGTGCCTGAGAAAGTAAAAAGAACGAAATTCTTATCATTCGTTGTGGCAAGGTACAAGCATACACGTTTATGTATAATTTACAACATATTTTTTTCCAGAAGAATGAAGAGTAGGCTCATTATGAATAGAGCTGACTCTTCATTATCATCAATATTACTTGTATTTTTGACAACTGACTACTGCACAAAAAAGGTCAAACATCTACCAACCTACTATACTCTTTTCTGGTGCTGGTGGTATAATCCTCCCCGACCTCAGATACTTCTCGGTCAGCTTCTCATGAAGGCCGAGGAAGTCACTAAACCTCCTCAGTACAGCGAAGTCGTGCTTGCTGAAGATAGGCATGTTGGTCTTCGTGAGGACCCGGTAGGCCACGTAGGAACTCATGCCTTCGCCTATCTTCTGGGGTTCTGTTATTGTGATGATTATGTTGTTTGCGCGTTCTGTGGCTATCTGTGGATAATAAAAATTAATTGTGTATGGAACAGTGTTATCTAATTGTGACGTCAGCGCCAGTTCAAGTCTGGTTTCGCAGATAGATCATTTTGTTAAGTCATTTTGACAGAGTCATTGATAGATTCAATTCTGACCAGCATCCTACTTGAGGCTAAGTAAAATGTGGTCGACGATGGAGCACCCCAGGTTGTAGTTATCAAGAAACACAGACTCTGTATGAAAGTGTATGCAAAACCTTTTGTACGTATAGGTCGGATGTCTGGTTTACCGTTGGTGCATCGCCGTGACTTTAGTGGTCCAATGATGGAACGGGCTGAACGAAATTAAATTCTGCAATTCAGCGTCGATGCGTGTTTACCTATGTTCATCGGAAAATTTATAGGTCTTCTTTTAGGCATCTCTTTTTTTCATGACGGAATGCAGATTCCAATACTCCATAAAGCGGGTATCTTGGAAGGCCCCGACGCTATAATACGTGTCATTGATGCCCGCTTAGATACTAGAAACTAGAATGCAACCTTCGACAGGCGCTGCACGCAACGCTTTTAGCACGAAAATATTCAACAGTGACATAAATATGACACGGCGACATGAAATTCTATGTTAAGACCACATTTTATTTTATCAGAATTCTTATAGTATAGCTTATAGCTGGATCAAACCGAAGCTAGCACTTTACTTTTAATTTATTTGATCACCAAATCTCTTAAAATTGCAAAGGAATAACATCGTGAGGAAACCGGCATTTCCTTGAGCCAAAAGTTCGAAGTCCTTTTGGAACCTGCGCGGTGGATTACCCTGTCCTAGAGAGGAGCCCTGAGTCCTAGCAGTGGGAACATAATAAGGCTGATTACAGTCACGTCAATATAAGTTGAACCGATTTTCGGGTTTCAATCGAGGTGGGGGGCTACGCGTAACTACAGGAACTGGTTCAACTTATTTGCGCTATGGTATTTTGTAGCTTAATATACATTAGCGAAACGCTGTCAAATAGTCTCAGACATGTGTCTCGCATCACGTGAATGCGTTGTAAAATGTTGGGGGTCAAGATGCAGGACACTGGACAACGTTGCAGCGTCACGTAGATAGAGCGTTGTACGTCATATGGAGGGACCATTTTTCCCCTAATGTATTTAAGCCTTAAATACTATGTGAGCCTGTACTAACAAAACACAACAGTATTATGCACAGCAGATTAAACGTATATTTTTTTACAAATTGTTAAATGACAATCGCCAGTAATTAAAGTGTTGGCATTAATTTGACCTTTACTTTTATTATTGTGAACTTTTGAAATGTTTCTAGTTTAAATTACTGTAAACTGGATATTATACCGGTTTCCCATTAGGGCCGAAATATACATGCTTGTAGCTGGTACAATAGTATGCAAATAACTTGTATGCGAGTGTGCCGTAACAAGTTTTGATTGGTGGATGCCACTATGGCATGCAATTTTTTTTTATGTTTGGAAATCATTTTATGACTCAACCCGCTCTGGAGCGGAGCGGCAACGCTTGTCAGACTTTTACTGACTAAAACCACACCTACATATATGCCTTCTATGCCTTGCGTTCCAGGACAACGGGATTCCCCTTCGGAAATCAACTCATGGCCCAAGTTGGCTTCGGCCCTGCTGGGCCCTTATGGTTTTGCTGACATCTACGCGCCGTCAACGACTCGGGTTCGGTCTGTACGGTTACCGGACGGCCGGCTGGCAAGCTAGCAATTGCTCGTCGTCCACAAGCCCACGCCATTATGGCATGCTAATTGCATATTTTTGTGTATTTTACACTTTCTCTGTATATTTCGGCCTTTAGGAATCTCTCAGCGACAGCCCAATCTCGGTAGATATAGCAGGCCTATGATTATATCGAACTTAAATACTTAAGACAATTATTGAATATTTTTAAAATAGAATAGAAAAGCTTTTATTGGGGACAGACAAAGCACAACGGTTATTTATAAGCACATAATAAACGAGAAGAACAGTACAGATTTAAGGATACAGTACCTACAGTAGGAAGTAAGTACAAAGGCTCTACCAGGAACTCTAAACGCGATCTATTTTGCGACCTAAATTGAACTGTTTAAGGCAGTGGCGTAGCTAGTCCTACAGGGGCCCCGTATCAAAATTCCCACAGGGAAAAGGTGGGCATTTAAAACAAATGGTGCTTTTTTACTCTATGAGGCGGCTGTGTATAATATGTTCCGAATTTTTGTCTACGTCGGGGCCCCTGTAGGGTGGGCCCCATATAATTGATACGGTAGATACGGCGGTAGCTACGCCTTTGGTTTAAGGGATGCGAGCTATATAGGATGTATAGCTACATCCCCCCCTTTCTCGCTCGCACGCCTGACATTTTAACACGTCATAGTAAGGCCCCAGTTCTTCTGCATAATGTTATTAAACTTCCTCAAGTTACATCATATACTAGACTAGTTTCTACCAGCGGCTCCGCCCGCGTAAGAGTAGAAAACGAGTGCAATTTTATGCTTTTAGTAAATAAACGCATCAAAATACGTAGCGTAGTTTATGAGGAATTAGCAGATATAAACTTGAAAAGCGACTTTGTTTTACACTATGTAATAAAGAAAGATAAGTTAATTCAACAAAGTAATCAATATTAATTTTAAAGTATAACTGGGTACTTTGTAACTTATTTCTTTTTCTACAAACAGCAGAAACTTAGTTATTAAATGAAGCAGCGATCAGTATTTTAAATATTGGTATGTGGAAGAGTGATGGCGCAGTGAGGACATCTCGATATCTCTTTTGTAAACACGTAGCCTAATGGCAGTGACGTCACATTTCAGTGTCTGTATCCTTATTCTGTAACTTGAGTTTCTCCTTCCACCAGATTTTAACGGTTTCGAACGTACTTAGTATTAAGTAGATTCTTAAAATTCTGTCTATCTGCGATTTTTTTAAAATATAATAGTCAAGTTATCAAGTATCCAAAGACTAGAAACAATGCAACCTACTTTTCTAGTAAAATTATTGCAAGAAAATCATCGGTCGCGCATGGCTCGTTTTGCCACCATTGATCTCATGTCTGGCACGGATCTAAAATCAGCTATCTATTAGCCGATTACTTCAATGACCTTGTACGTGAGTGAGCATCGGCGAGGCTTGCCGGCTTACCGATTTATTTGACGCGATTGAAGCCATAGTGGAGAGTTAATTATAGTACTTTTGTTAGGATTACTTGGCATTACAGCTAGATGTTTGTTAAAACCTCTAGTGAGTCACATTGTTTGCGGATTGGGCTTCATGATTGTGATATGGGAAAAGATCTGCAAACTCTCGAACTATAATAGATTACTAAAACAAAGCATAATCAGCCTTATACTAGGAGAAGGAAAGACTGGAGAGGGGATGATTACTAACACTGGTACTTATTGCATAAGCATATTTGGACAAATACAAATCACACGTATCTATGTGTCCACTATTCATTGATCTCAAAACACCAGGAGTTCCGAATATTTTTGTAACCGAGTAGTACTTGAAAATTTGTATGCATCATTTGTTAGCTGGGCTCAGGCTCAGGTTCTCTTTTATTCTCCCAGGATTCCTTTTATTGAGTCAACTTTTCATTGGCCATTCTTGGTTGGACCGTCCATCATATGCTAACTACCCTATGTGTTTAATTACCTCTTCCATGATTGGACTGCTGAGTGAAGTGGTAATAGAGGGCGGCGCATCGCTGATGCTGACCTTCTCCAGACCTTCTCGGGCTCCATTCACCTCTGGGTCCAAACTTACTTCCTGTAAGAGACAACAGATTGTTTAACTGCGTAATAGATCTTCAATTTGTGATAATAGGTAGCAGTTTAGGGACAATGGGTTTAGTTGCGGGGCTCGCTATTATAGGGTCGATGCCTGTTAGGGCTGTCGGATTGAATTTTTGGCAGTATAAGTCGGAATCTCTCGGCTTTAGAAGTTGCTTTTACGATTTCGCACAGCAAAAAAATGTTTTCTGAAAGATTTATTTTATTTTTATAAACTAACTTGCCCACGACTTCATTTGCGTCATGTTTTAATTTTCTTTTTGATCTTTTTTCCTGCTCTAGGGCTTTTAGTAGTTTGAAAAGTAGCCTAAATTACTTGTAACACATGTAAGGGCCCAAACTCGAAAGTGCGTTGCGCCGTCATATTGTAACAATTTGTGAACTCGCACGACGCATCGTAATAACTTGCGAATGAATTGAGACAGATAAAAAGTGGTTAAATTGCATTTTTGTTATAGGTTTCAAATATACTAAAAATAAGAAATAGAAGCATTTAGTAATAAAAATAATATTTTGATATTACAGACACTTTTATTTCTCCAGTAAAATTGTTCGACAGAAAATTTATAAGTATGTATAGATGTAGTTCCCATGATTTCTTTGCAATGCTGTTTTTTTGTACGTAACTCAAAATTGAATGAGATTTCGTCACATAACGGCATTACAGCTTGACAACGGCAGAATTGTAAAATCATTTTAGATATTTGATTTCGTTTGTCTGGATCCAAGAAAAATTTGAAATAAAACCTATTAAAAATGCTACAAGTGCTGCTATGTAGCCAAGTAGAAGATTGAATAGCAGATGTTTTGTTTAGCAAAAAGTTAGTTCCAGTATTCAAAAATACGCTCTGTCACTATTTCATTAAAGCACAAATTGATTTGTGAAAGTAGAAAACAGGTGTACATGTTTCCTGTTAGTAAAATATTATTTATCTCGGCTACTACATATTACCTATATATCTTATTGCCTTGGATATTTCATATATTTTTATATATTTTTGAATATTTTTTTAAATTTAAGTTTTCTTTGTTATATTTCTTATAAGTGCCAAAAATAAAGTGTACAAATATAAATAAACAGTAAATATTTAAATAAAAGCATACTTCCTAATAAGCATTTACCATTTGTAATGCATTAACCATTTGTAGCTTTATAATGTACCCGCGGCTGGGATTCAGACCTTTTCTCCATGTGAGGGAATAGGCCATAATAACCGTGACCAACACCGTGGGCTAGTGTGGTGTATTATGGTTTTGGTTCTAGAATGTGATGATTTCCCCAGCTCCCTGATTTTACCTACCATACCTCCCTGAATTTGAATTTGTTTCGGTTTTTCTCCTCAGGGTAGTCAGCAAGGAAACACCAGCTTCATCTATGAGTTTAAACTGACGAAAAATTGATGTGTAAAAGTGTTTTTAAAACCTATTTGCAATATAAGTTTTCCTTGACTGTTTTAAAAGCAGTGAAGATGAATACCTGTTGAATACCGTAATTAGAGACACAATAGAAAGACAATAGGTGTGCGGACGCCGGCGTCCTCTCGGGGAATAATGAAATAAATTGCATAAAATAAACAACAGCTTGTTCTGTTGGATTGAAACCAAGACCTACGACTCGTAAGCTTGAGCTGTCCCACTGGACCACCACTTAACAATCCCTCACCACACTTAACAATAAAAGTGATGGCCAAGATCACATATTTTAATCCATACCTACTAAGACCAAGGTTTTATATTTATATACTTCTCAATTAGGAATGAGTCAATTGTGAGGTTTCTAAGAAAAAAAAAATGTACTATCAATGAATAATTGATTCATTTATAAATCATTCATCACTCAATTTTTACTATGTGTCACACTATACTGGGTAGGCTTAATGCCTTATCTCCTTTAATTAAAAAAGCACAACAAGATTCTGTCTTATAATCTAATCTTACACTGGCTGGTGAAACACAACATTAATTACTTTGTTTTGTAGCTGCCCCGCTGTAGGTTGGGGAATAATGGAGATAAATTATTTATGGATACCATTAAAATGATTAAATCTCTATATGAATAGAGAAATTAATTTTTAATTTAATTTGTAAAGATCAGTTTATTATGATACTCCCACATAAAATTATTCCCACTGTTACACATATTTATTTATTTTTTCTATTTCATGGAAGTTTATTGAAATAGAACTATTGTT
Source organism: Leucania comma (assembly GCA_958295575.1). Classification (NCBI taxonomy): domain Eukaryota; kingdom Metazoa; phylum Arthropoda; class Insecta; order Lepidoptera; family Noctuidae; genus Leucania; species Leucania comma. The sequence continues at coordinate 8,013,861 of OY282480.1, read as the reverse complement.
AAGACATTTTGTTTAGGTAAAGCAAAGCTTTTTGTTGGTAAGATCTTTGTAAATATTGATATTTACAGTATAAACTAAATTTTAAGCTACTTTAGTTGTATTAAACAACTTGATTGGCCAACATTGAACAGAACTTTTTGATCTGTGTCTGGATGTAATTTATCTATGATATTATGTATGTATGTTGCAAAATATTAAGTATGTTTATCAGTGTTTTAGTACTCATAGCACAAGTATACATACTCTGCTTTGTTTGAGACTAGATAGTGTTGTGTGAAAATTGTGGAATAATATTATTATACATATTCATTTTTTTCTTATAAACCTTTTTTTATAAGTTAAATAATTTTATTCATTAATTAGTTAATCAAAGTGGATGGATGGAGAGGGAGAGGGATGCCAACGAAGAGATGGATGGATTGTGTGCAGAGTGATGAAAGAAAAGGGAGTTAGTGATAGCGTCACAAGTGACAGGACGTAAAACGGGATAAGGGCAGGAAGATGATGATGATGAATTGGATAATCAAGTCTTCTAAGCTATTTAATAAAGAAAATAATTGATATTTGTTTGTTATTAACGCTTTTATGCTATACTGTGAATTAAAGGAAAAAGCATAAAACAACAATCAAACATGGTGATACTAAGGATAGCAAGTATAAATTTAATACAGGAAATGGTCAATTATAAGTATTTTAAATAGCTGCAACCAACATGTTTTTTTTTTAAATAATGTCCTAAGATCGGAATAGTAATAGATACAGACTTGTACTGTAATGTATATTTCTACTAGAATGATGACATTGAAACATTGTTTTTAAAAAATACCTGCACAAATGTAAACACTGGATTAAATTCAAAAGACATTGCAGTTACTGATCTTTCACTATCTTCCAAAAACAAAACGCAATTATTATTGATGATAAAAAAAGAAAACAATTGTGAGAACTAGCTAACAGCTATCAGAAGGTGACGAATACTAGATAATAACTGAGTTCTTACACTTAGGCCATTGAATCAGTAATTAAATTAATTTTCAAGGATGTTTCAAAGAGAAATCGAGTTCTATAGAAGCATGTATTATGTGAAAAATTTTGTTTCCGACTATCATGCAAATTTTGGTTGAATGATGGTAATAAGCGGTAATTAACGGTAATAAAAGCAGCATCAGCAACAGTAAGTTGAAACATTTTAAATTCGTTTATTTGAGATCATGCACAGGGGCGTCAACGATATGCCGGGCGCCAGGGGGCGGACGCGGGCACAACAAGTTATTAAAACAGGATTCCAATAAGATACCTGGACCGCAGACGCGAAAAGATCTTCGTCATCCCTGTTATCATTGTTGATATCCACTGTGCTAAAGGGCGGCGTATCAGGCTCTTCCGACATGGTTAATTTGCACTAAATGTAGACACGACCGTAAATGACTGAACGAACAATAATAGCGTTTAATCAAATTTTTCCCGAAAACGGCGAGATAACTTTCCGATACCAAGGTTCGCTTGACAGAAATGAACAACCCCCAAAGTCTGTAATTATGCTTTTAAATTAAAAGCAATTTTTAACATGATTAAAATGACATTCATAGTAAATCTTTCAAGTGTAAAAGAGACAAAATCAGATTAATGTTTAAAATATTCACGATTTTACGACTATGGGCCAATACGATGCTTATTGTCAGATTTTTAGTGACGTATTCAATTCTGTTTACGAATATTGTTTTAGGAAATAATTTAAATGAATTTATTGCAAAAATTGTATTAATATATTACTAAACAAGCAACTAACTTGGACTGCAGCTCTTCTTTCAAAAAATATCACAAGTGTTTTTAGAAAAATTGTGAACCACTGAAAGTTGATCAATAAATTAAACAGCATAACATGTCTTTGTAAACGACAACAGAAACGCAAGTCTTTTGCTGTCAGCTAGGGATGGACATTTAAAATATACATCGATGTTTTTTTCGATGTAATGCATCGACCGGTCACATCGATGGTAATACGATGTATTGAGAAATACATCGATGTTTCTTAAACATCGATTGTTTTCGCCATGACGTATTTTAGGTTAGGTTAGGCCTTAATTAAAACAAAAATATGTATTAATAAAAGCAGGAAATATATTTATTCAAATTCAAAATCACACAGCCAACACATTTTTTTTTACATATTCCAATATTTTTTGTCAATGCTATGTAAAAATAAAAGTTTACTTAATCTTTTCCCCTTCAATCGGTTCCTTCGTTCAGTCAAAACTAGCCCTGCCTGTGAAAAAAGTCTTTCTGAAGGTACTGACGTGCCAACTATTGTCAAATACTTGAAAGCTATTTTGTACAGCTTCGGGAATTGTATTTTATAATCCCTCCAGATTTCTAACGGATTTTCGTTCAGTCTTCCAACAGGACTTCTGAGATAAACTGAAAGTTCGTCAGACAAAACATCTTCAGATTTGTTAATTTTCCAGTTACGATGCACTAACTTATGGTGATCAGTCCATAATGAAAAGACCTCTTCATTTTTATCAGATTTATCAGAATCTGACTCAGGTTCTTCATTGCTTTGCAAATTCTTCTTCATTATATCCTTAATTTTCGAAACAGCATTCGAACAAGCTATTGCATCATTGAAATGTATTCTTTTGAACCGTGGATCTAGAATACTTGCGATAGCAAGAGCACTCACATGTTCTATAGAACCCATTCTTTTATTTATTTCATTAATAGCAAGTTTTTGCACCTCCTTCGCTACGGGATCTTCTATAACAGCTGAAGTTATTTTAGAGAGCATGCAACGAACTAAGGGAATAATTTTACTACTTGTGCAGTATTTATCACCCGAAATTTCTTTTGTAGCCGCTTCCAAGGGTCGCAACACCACGATGACAGACGATACAGTAGATATATCCGATGCACTGAGCATTGCAGGTGCTCTGGGGTGGCGGAAGAGAATATCATTTATGACACTGCGGAGTTCTAGAAATCTTTGTAACATATAGTATGTACTGTTCCAACGAGTATCCACGCTTTGTATTAATTTTACCCCAGCAGGAGACTCCATAGCCGCAGCAGTGGCTTTACGTAACTCGTCACTAGCTACGCAACTCTGTTTAAACCAAGTCACTATTGTTTTTACTTTAGAAACAATGTTTCTCCACTCAGTACACATCATTGTGCCTTCAGCTACCAAATTCAAAGTATGGGCAAAACATGGGATATGTTTCCTTCTACCGAACGCTAATTCGATCGCCTTTACTATATTGGCTGCGTTGTCAGTAACAACAGCCGTTACATTCTCTTGGTCTATTTTCCAGTCTTGGCATACCTTTAAGAGAATTTCAGAAAGATAATCTGATGTATGTCTTTCATCCAATTCGTACACGCCTAAAGTGATTGAGTATAGTTCAATGTCTATTCCGAAATGCGCTGTGATGCCCAAAAAACTTTTCATATTTAAGGTATCCGACCAAATATCCGTTGTTAGGGTTATATCTTCTATAGAGGATAGCATTTTTTTAATTGTCTCTGAAATTACTTCATATTTATCGTCCAGCCAGCGTCTTAGAGTTGTTCTACTCGGGAGTTTATATTGAGGAGCAACTGTTTTCATTAGAGTTCTGAAGCCTTCGTTTTCAACAATTGAGAAAGGCTGATGGTCTTTGCAAATCATGAATAATAAACAGTTGTTCAGTTTCCTTGTCTTCTGTCCAGATTCTGAGTAAGAAGAAATATCTTTAAAGGCGGCCTGTATTGTTTTTTGGCGTTTTAAAGGGGTAACGTTTTCTTCTAAGTCTAAATCAATAGTTTCATTTACGGTTTTCGGTAACGGCTCACAGGATCTTTTATTGCCACTGCCACTTGTACTAGGAATCGGTTCAGATTGAAGTAAACCATCATCAATGTTATCGTTAGGCGTTACCTTTGTATTTAGAGGATTCGATATTTCTTCTGCATTTAATGTATTTTGTTTTGGCTGAATTTCAAGATAAGCAGCCTTATGAACATTACGAACGTGCCCAATTAAGTTCGTAGTATTTCCAGCAGACTTAATTTCCTTTTGACATAGTTTGCATTTCGTTTTCTTATCATCAATTTTGTTAAAGAACTGCCAAACTGAACTTTTTTTCTTAGGTCCCATTATAACTGAAAGTTAAAAAAATAATACTTTATAGCACGGTTTACGGGGTATTTATAATAATACCTATTAACTGCCTAGTAAAATACAAATATGTTTATGCCGCATCATAATCGATAATATAGTATCGATAACTTGGAATCACTACGGTAGGTAGTATTTCAGGGTAAAAATATAACCTTCCAATCAAATCGTATTACATTGCGAAATTAATGCAAACTTCGTAACGTAATCTTCTCTTTTATATGTTAATTAGTTATATGCACGCGCAGTAAAACGTAAAATATTTTCAACATAAGTAATTACTTTCTACTTTTTGACAACAAAACAATGTGATATTACCAGTAAAATTTCGAACCCATTATCACTAAATACATTATTCTGTTTATTAATACACATACCTGTTGATAAATCAAAGTTTCTTTTTAGTTTCAAACAAAGCAAACACTTGTATCGTATTAAAACACAACACACGTTTCCACAGCAGAGACTCGGTCGGCCATATTGTTGTTTTGTTTTGTTGGTTTAATTTAAATACTTTTAATTTTGCTATACCGGCTCCGCGGCAATGGAAACATAGCCAATTCAGCCTATAATAACTGATAGGCGCGTTTGTTATATTGGCAGCACTGATTATAACGTTTCGTTTCACTCATAGTATACTCATTCCTAATTTGCTTGGTCGATGTATCGAATGAAAAACATCGATATATATTCGATGTTGAAGTATTAACAATACATCGGTTTATACGATGCATCGTTACTATACATCGAGTGTTTTAAATAAATCGATGTATATCGTCCATCTCTACTGTCAGCCTTTCTTTTATCAGCTGTCAAATAGTAAATATCCACGAATTTGTTTTGTTGTGAAGGTAAAATAACTAGTTTTTTCGCATTTAATGAGTGCTTAATTACAATTATTGAGTAAAATTACAATACTCGTTTATTTTTCTTACTGTACTGACGGTTTAATATTGAGTTTTATACTTGTTTTGTGATTTTTTAGTACTGAACGGTGTTAAAGAAGAAAATGAGTGGGTTGGATAAGAAGCCGAAGATTCCGCAGCCGCCAGCGCCTGCTGCAGCTGCTGGCAACCTACTGTCAAGTGTGGCTCCACCGTCGCAGCTACCTAACTTCGTTACTGCTAGTCCCGTAGTTCCAGCTGTCGAGGTATTTTACATTTTGTTTACAACTTTAATAGCATATACTTTGAAGCACAATAAAGTACGGGACTGAGATTCAGACGTAAAGTAACATAGACTAAGTAAAATTTTTTGTTTTGTTGAGTTTTGCATTTTCTTCAACATAGTTCTGTATGGTTGTAGATGCCCCAACCAGCTGTCGGCCAGCCACTACCCGTGCCAGTGCCAGTCCCGGTCCAACCAATCATAGTCCAGGCCAGAGATGAACCACCACCACTACCTGACAATTCTGAGAAATTCAGGTAACATACTGAAATTGTATCTCTTTCCTAAAGTTGTCTGACATAGAATAAAATTTTATTGCTATAAGCTAGAAAAATATTTTATTTAACCTCTAAAATAACTTTTTACATTCTCTCTTTCTCTCTCTACTCATGTCCATCTGACTCAAATTTTGTCCAACCAATATTTAGCCACCTGGACAGCTATGTTCTTGGCCTCGTATAAGTAATTGAAGATGCAGGTGGTAGTGCATGAGGGCAGAAAAGGAGGTGACGTATATCCGTGAAGGGGCTTTACACTGGCAACTTTTTTACACTTAAAATCAATCAGGTATAAGGTTGGTGGTTTTTTTTTTCGTAATAATTATTTTATTTTTCGTTTTAATTTAATATGATAGGCTTTTTTTTTCGTTTTCATTATTTTAATATGATAGGCATATTAAATGCCTATCATATTAAAAAATGTTAAAGTAACAATTTACTACAGTTAAACTATTATCTTATTAACTTTTAATATGAATCCTACTATAATTCAATTATTATGAGGATTTCCTGTTTCTGCAATGTCCACTTACCCATTCCACAAGTTCTTTACAGTATTTTGTTGCCCAATAACTGGGTTGTGGAGGCTCCATGTAAAACATGAGGATGCAGCATCTAATTAGACTGAAAGTCGACCCTAAGCTTAATGGTAATCTAGCTAGAGTGATGACAAATCCTTCACATATTAAAGTTATTTAAAAATAAAAACCCCATTTTGACATTTGTATTTTGACTGCATACCTAGCGGCTTGTCTGGTGTAGTGTAGCTAATACTAAAATAATAACACACCAAACTTAATTTCTCTAACATTCTTATCTCAAAATTGTATGTTAAACATTTTTATCACATTAACTTTTTGAAATATACCTAAAAAAAGTTGAAACAATTTTCTTCGAAGTATCATGTGTAGCAATCATTATTGATGCATTTAAATAGCACAATCAGTTATATAAAAATTGTTAAAATGTTCTTAAAAAGAGTTAATTAATTTCGAATAACTTTTGCTATGTTTGTGGTAAAATTATTATTTTGAAAAACACAAAGACACTAATTACTGAAGTAATAAAACAGGCGTATTTTCACTACTTCCAAATTCAGGTAACGATCATTAAACCAACGGGCTCCTGAAATAATATGTAAAAATTGTAGAAGAATATTAACAGATTGAGCTGCATTCTCACTTTATCCATTCTCGTCACACCACACATCCATTTCAACATTCTCATCTCCGCTACGTGCAATCTTTTTTCTTCCGTATTTATCATAGCCCAACATTCTGATCCATACAGTATGACATGCCTTATCACGGACTTGTCGATTTTCTTTCTTACAAAAACCCGACTTTCCTAAACTCTATGAGAACCGTCTTTCCTAAACTCTATGATGCTAAACTTAAAGAACGAATTTTTGAAGTCCCCAAATAAAACAAATATTGAAGGATAACAATTTGATTACCACATATCTACAGTTGAAATAGACGCTTGACATACCAGTGGCTGCTTTTTTGGGCAACAATTCAACTAAGGACTATGAAGAAATTGTATATAATTAATAGATTAAATATCTCAAAATGGGAGTAAACATGTCATTGAAAATATATTTTTTACGTTCACACTTGAATATTTTTCCTGAAAACCTTGGAAGGGTGAGTGATGAACAAAGCAAACTCTTTCTCAGAATTTAAAGTCCTGTGGAGAGAGGTATCAAGGTTTCTGGGATAAAAACATGTTAGCTGATTAATAATGGAATACCTAAAGAGAAATTGACACTAATCAGTATAAAAAAAGTAATTTGTGCCAATTTTGATTTTTTAAGACCTTAAATACGTATGAAAATCGTAGAGATTTATCAGAATTGATAATGCAATTCCAAGCTGATAATATTATCATATACACTTCAAACTCATTATCATAATAATAGTTCTTAAACGAAATCATAACATCATTCACACAACTGTAAATCTATAGGTACCTTGTTATGCATGCTATTCTTTCCGTTACAAATTGTTTTGAAATAGAATAGAATAGAAATAAAATATAAGAATACTAGCTGATCTGGCAAACCTTCGTACTTCCTAATAGTATATGAATATTGTGATAACGGATTTTATTTTTTCGTGAAGTTTTTAATATTTTCTCACCATTTAAACCTTCCCTGGAGAATCACGAATATTCAAAGTCCACGATTTAGCAAATTTTGGTCTTGAAGACTAAAATTTGCCAAATCGTGGACTTTTAGCAAGCAAGACTAATGAACAGCTATTCATTTTTACATTTAAGAAGAAGCTAAATTGCATCACTCTATTTTTAAAGGCAAAAAGTTGCATGTAGGTGTGAGTAGGTTGGTTTATTCCTTCACACTTAAATGGAATAGCAACTTAAGATGAAATTTGGTATAGCACATAGAATACTTTTATCCCAAAAGTATATTCCCTTGGGATAACTTTCTACATTCATACAGGTGAAGCCAATGGCTGAAGCTAGGTTTTTTTCCATAATTTACAAGGAACAGAATTTGTTTGTTATGCGGTGTTGTATTATATATAAGTTGCGATGGTGTCTGCAACCCCACATCTAAAACACTTATTTAGCATTATAGGTCATGCTCAATTTGGTGTTCATTTCGAAAAAAAAATTAGGTATAAGTTTATGATTTATTTATTTATTCCCAGCAATATCCTTACAGACTAATCCAAATCGATATTGAGGTTTCTTATTACTAAATTATAAATTAGATTTATTGAATGATGATTGGTAAAGCTAGCTAGTTTAAAAACTTAGTATTTGAGCTGCAAAATGAATGAATTAAATAGTAATAAACAAACCTACAAAACAATGGTAAGAAGAAAAATAATAATTGCACTAAAATAAATCTAGTTATGAGTTAATTTTTTTAAAGTTACTTTTTGATAAATTGATACAATGTCTCCTCTAGTTCAAACACATGCGGAAATACTCCTGGGCATGCTGACGATTAAGTAATTTAATAACTCTTGCGATAACAGGCTTAAAGGCTTTGAGGCACACAAAGTGAAAGAGTGTTTGAGTGGCTGACGATTCCAAACAGCTCGCTTAAGAGCATCCCAAGAGTGCTTGATCGGGTCAGGGGAATCGATCAATCAATCATCGAATTCAAGAGTACCTAACGTCACAATTCCAATGTCGACCGATCGGAATTAAACTCGAGAGTAAGCCTCCTGGTGAATCGGTCGGCTAACTGAACGCCACACCAACGGAAACTTAAAAATTCCAGCATAAATACAATAATTACATTTTATTCCGAAGGGACAAGCGATTCTGTACAAAGATGAACATCTCATAAACTGCTTACTCATATTTAAATGGTATCAAGTGATTTATAACTTAAATAATTCCCTTGATTCCAGCCCAGCTATTCCCCTGAGCAAGGGTGAACCCCTGATGTCCATCAGGTCCCCTGAAGACTCACAGGACACACAGTCTCCAGAATCATTGCCGGACTCCACATCAGACATTGATAAACTTGGTGGGTATGATTAAGACCTGTGTCTTCATCATTGTTGCAGCTGAAACACTTCCATTGGACACAGGCTTACTACTAATCTTCTTGCATCATCTATCTTGACTTGAACTGAAAATATTTTTGAGACAGCATTCATACCTTCATCTCACACTGCTTCCTTTAATGATGTCGATTGATTAACTGAAAGGAGAGTGGGACTTCTGGGCCAAAAATGTAAATGATTGAGATATGCTTTTAAAAACTAGTTACATAATTCTATTTCAAAATAGAAAAAATCTAGCCCTAGTTGAAGTGAGGAAAATGAGATATCTAAAAAATAAGTTTTAGTCATGAGTAACCTATTTTAGGTTAGGTATACAATCGAAAAATAGTTTATTCCAAGGACTAACTCCTTGGAATAAACTATTTATCGATTGTATGATGTATTTTTTTTTAAATTTTGTTGACAAGACTTATATTCTACTCCTTTCTACTTTTCTACTCTATGTGTGATTAGTCGTAGACATGGGCATTTTTAGCTTTGAGTACATACGGATATTAATCCGATATCAGACTTCAAAATAGACTTTCTGTTTTTAGATATTCGGTTTTAGTAACGCCTAGCCTAACAATAAACCATAAAATAAAATATAGCAGTATTCTCGTAAATATTCTTAAGCACTAAAAATAAGATGATATTGTTTGCTTATTTCAATGTGCAATAGATTTTCATAAAAATCTAAATTGTGCGATTCGCACTGTCTTTTTTATTCCGCGTTTATATAAAGAGAAAAAGCGAATTTTTACGCATTGGTCAGTTTGAGTTTGGCTATACACAAAATTCATTTGACCTTTCTCAGCTCCAGCTACATCTACGTATCCAGTGCTATTATTCGTCGATTGTGATTCGTTTGGTTGTTTATATCGTTTAGCTTGGCTAGGCCGGTTTTATAAATCAGATTTTCTAGACCGAGAAAACGATAAAAATGTGTTTGAAATTGACTTTTAAATTCGTTTTTATACATCGAACACATGCCTAGTCACTCGTCTCGTATTCTTCGGTTCCTTGCGGTATAATGACTAGTAGTTGCAACCTCTTCCGTCACGGCAGAGGACGGAAGAGGTTGCGGCTAAACGGCATAGAGTTATTATGTCGATGAGATATACTGACATAATATAGAAACGTCACTAATAAAAAGCTATTTTAAAATTCCTGTTTTCCACAAAGGCCATTAATGAAGAGTTGAAGTTGAAATATAATTGTTGTTATTGAACTGCATCTAGAGTGTAGAGTATTTTCTACACACCATCTAAGCACTCCAGATTAAATGCTGAAATGCACTATGTCAACGACCTATGTATGTTGAAATGATATTGTCAGTGATTTCTCTTAATGGCGCCACAACCTGTAAGTATAATCACCCCACATTTTATTATTAACCAGCATCTACTACGATGCACCGTTTTCTTTCTCCACGATATTAACAAATAAAAATATGTTTTTAGAGAACATTGATATTATTTACATTTTACTAAATTCTTTTTTGAATAAACTATTATTCCCATGTTTCAGGTAATCGATAGTGACTACATTTATCAACCTTACTGGGACTTTGCTCAAAGGTCGTCTGTTGATGAAACAATACAAACCGGCCACAGTTGTATTGGTCTCCACTGTGGTCGTTTTCTTGCATCACGAATCGCTACTTCATGCAACTCGTGAATAGAGAATTTATAATTTTATTCAATTGTTGATTATGCCTCGAAACGGAAATTCTTGGTTTGCATGGTGTTTATGAAAAAAAAAATTATATGTAAACTGTTTTATTATAAATTAAATATGACCCTTTGCTTTACCATTGCCATTTGGGAACGCGATAATCATGGCGGTAAGTTCCTTCTTTGAGGAATGGCTGGAGAGGCGTCACGACGTCAAACCTTCCACGTGCCATAGGTCCTCCCCAGATATGGTAAATTCGAGAGGTACCTGTACCGGATTCAGATGGAAGAAACGCCCGGGTCATCATTGTGCGGACCACCCGAAAAACAGGACAGAGGGGACAAGCAGTGGTCGCCTCCTTCTGCGCAGCAGTAATACTAGCGAAGGAGACTGCGGCAGCCTGAGGAAATAGAGACTCTCACACCCCAGCCACTGAGACCCTGACCCCGACTACCAGCCAGCAGGATGATGAGTAATGGGTAATTCGCTTTCCGGCCGTCTACTAACCGTCCAGACTGAGTCCGAGACGCCGACGACCGTAGTATTTCACACGCGCGCCTCATATAGATGTTAGTAAAACCGTAGAAGCCCAACGAGCCCAATGTCCGCTGGGGTAGCGGATAGTTTCTGAAAACGGTTCCAGAAATAAGTGTAATTGAAGGATAGAGACGTGGTTTTAGAAAGTAAGTCTGACCCGCCACTTTACTCTACTCTAGAGCTTTTTTTGTGGTAGGTAAAATCATTCAAAGACATCTCCCGCCCTTGGGCGGAGCAGGACATAGTGTCAGACTCTTACTGACTAAAAACCTACCCCGTTCCTTCATTGCCTTAGTTCTGGGGCCCTGGTATACATTTTCGTACTTCCCCAAGGCTCTACTGGGCCCCTACAGTTTGCTGACAACTCCTAGAGGTGCGCGAGATCAGTACGCGCCGTCAACGACTTGTCCTCGGTTCAAACTGTTACCGGACGGCCAGACAGCGAGCTACCCATTGCTCGCCGTCCTCAAGCCTGCGCTAACGGTGGCCGGAAATTGGGTTCAGAATCCCGGCGGTGGCGGCAGTGTGTGCACCGTTGCCTGATGCGGTCGGCCTCCTCCTCTACCCTAGAGCTGGAGAAGTCTTTTGATAATTTTCCACTACAATAAAAATACAACCTTACCCTAAATATATGAATGATGGTTGTTTAATATTTTTTCATTCTGCAAAACTCTCAATAATAAATAAATACTGTCAATCAAAACTTAATATCTTACATAACCTCATTTTTACTAAATCTCTGATAACTCTTCTCTCTGACTGATAAATTCCGTAGAATTTTCAGCAAATGGTTGAAAATATATTAGCTACTAACTGACATCACTTTCATTTCTTTACAACCCAGGCCCAACATTGTATGAAAGCGTATCTGTCTCCTTTGTTTTAATTGGATAAGAAAGCAAATGAGGACGTTAAATTGGCAAGGCAATATGTACCATAATCAATTTCAATTTTTTTTTTCAATTTTCGCAATAAAACTGATTTGTTGTTTTGTTTTGTTTGATTTTGTGTTTAAAATAATATTTTATGTTTAAAATTAGTAAGTCTGTTTGTTTAGACGTTGTCTGATGATTGAATGGGCTTGGCGGAATTAAATTGCCAAATTTCAACGTACGTATCCGTGTTGATTAAACGACGTTTTTCAACACAGGGATATGCCTAATCTCATTTAACATCTGTAAGTATTCCAGGTGACGTAATGCCGGGCAGTGGAATCTTCACATGGATGAAAGGTGCAGTCTCCACGGGAGGCATTCTGCAGCGGGTGGCAGAGAAGGCGAAGAGTTCTGTAGACTCCATGATCACCACCCTTGATCCTCAGATGAAGGAGTATCTCAGTAAGTTCAGATTAGGGGCCCAGCAGGGTCGGCTTATGGCTCCGAAGCCTACTGGGGCAATTATTGTCTCTCTTGGACGCGGGGTACAGAACTAATGTCACAGACGTGTTTTATATGTCCCGAAATAAGAAGCAGGGGCTTAGCTACCGCCTTATTAATGTTACGGGGCCCCCAAGTTACAGGGATCCCAACGGGAGATCTGTTCAATGTTTTATATGGGGACTCTTTGGTGTTTGGTTATGGGGGGGGGGGGGGAGGGAAATTGGGAATATTGGCAAATATAGCCAAGGGAGGTGTGTTTAAAAATTGTATGATAAATGGAAATCGGTATGCGTGATGTGTTTAAAATTGGGACGAGATTTTTCAATTTTTAATCAAGATTTGAATGCAAAAGTTGCATAATTTAAACAATAAATCTGGTCATTCATATTTCAGGAAGTGGAGGAGACTTGTTGATAGTTGTTGCGTCGGATAAAGAAGTAAAAATCTCACCAATCAGAGAGGCATTTCAGACAGTCTTTGGGAAAGCTAATGTTGTGTGAGTATTCATTTTCTAATATATAAAAATCTCTGAAACTAAAAGTCTGTTCCCATCAATATTACTTTTCAGTTAGAAAGTTCATTATCATATGTTAGCTCTTGCGGACCATAACTTGGGAACCAATATTCTCTATTCAAATTTCAATCATATAATAACCATCCTTATTTTTACTGTAACACGGTTCAATTTCCAGTGGCTATGCAGCACAGAGTGACGTCACAGCAGATCAACCAGTCGGCTACGCGGCCGCATACGCAGCAGCTAAGCAACGCATCGCTCACATACGATCAGTGCACGGAGAGCTTAACAACAACGTGCCCGTGGTCGCTGTTGAGGGGTATCTCCATGAATCTGTCACCGACAGGTTGGTATTAAGGTGATCCTTCTCCACTCGTCTACCGTCAACGTCGAGCATGGTTTAAAAGCTTGTTGCTTCATCTAAAGCAATCCAACGCGATATTTGATAGAGAGGTAACGCGAAAAAAGAGAGATGACGCCTGAAAACTCTGTTGGTATTCGGTGATTCCGTGATTTGCTCGAATATTTCACAAAATTTGTTCCAGGAAGTACGTTTTTTTTTAAATCCTTAAAAGTTTTTGAGATTCAAAGATTCAAAGCATTTTATTTCAAATAAACCATTTACAGGCACTTTTGAAAAGTCAAGAAGTCGGTCTGTCAGAAAAAATGATGCTAATTGCACATTCCAAAGCGTAGATCTCTATGGAGAAGAATGTGCAAGAAACTCCATGGACACTCGAAACATCGACTATTGGATCGATTTTAGCTATATTTAAAATAAATCATTTTTATCCGAAATGAATTCTTGTTTTTGCTAAATTCTCAATAAATCATAATTGCGTGTGATCAATGCTTGACAACACATAGTAATCCATTCTATGGCTTCTAAGTTCGGGAGGTCCTTATTTCCCTATTGCGCGGATCGCGCGGTGTACACGGTGGAGGTGTGCCTCGCTTGTGCGGAGTACCGCTGTTTCCTCGTGGGAGGCGTGAGGTAGCGGTGACCTCTCGCGCTAGGCCCTGGGTTCAAGCCATAGTCCGGAGTGAGAGGTCGTATCGTTCTCCGAAGCAGTAATGCTAGCGACAGAGGCGGGCGCAACAATAAGGCCGTGATTACGGAGACGCGGCGCGTTGCGCGGAGCGTTGGGCGTTAGTCGTACATCGCAGCAGCGGGCCGCGTCATCGCACGCGCAAACACAAACATATGGCAATCTACGACGGATCGCTCAACACGCCGCGCAACGTGCCGCGTCTCCGTAATTGAGCACTAAGGGAACGTACATCGTCACGCCCCAGCCGCCGCGACTGGAGACGGTCTGGACGTCGGGAATCACAAATCGATGTTCGGCCAGCCGTAGCTTCGGCGCGGGCATGGATCCATTGAAATGGACTATAAATCATCAATGTGTTCCGCAATGTGTATTGATGAATGTGAGCTTGTGATGTGAGAAAAGTTTCAATTAAAAAAGGTATTATGAAGGATAAGAATATACAGAAGATTGTTTTACTTAATGGTATTTCTCCTCAAGAATCGTGGTGGCTCAGTGGAAACTGCCCCGACTTAACGGTAGTCGATCGCGGATTCATTTCATCACCACTGCTCTCATTATTATAACATGATTGTTATGGACATTTATGATTATTATTGGCATTTAAGATTATAAGTTTTATTAAGTAGTTTCATTATTATACTGTCATTTCTTATTCAACAATTCAATTTTAATTTGAATTGAATGGAAATCTGTATAATGAGTGCATGATTACGATTAATAATAAATTTATTTAAACTACTATGTTTTATATTTGCACGCCGAATTTAAAGGAAGAACAAGAGATTATTTTTTTTTTATGTTGTGTGTTGTGTTGTGTACTTATTCATGTGAATAAATGATTTCTTTCTTTCTTAAAAAGGAGAAGTAAAACATCGTGACTAAAATTTAGTCACGATCACGATCACGACCAATCTGCACTGGACCTGCGCGGTGAATTACGTACCCTTCCCTCTCCTAGAGAGGAGACCTAAATCTCAGCAGTGGGAACATTATAAGGCTGATTAAGTCCTGTATTTTTGTTTATAAGTCAGATGATCCATTGGTCCCTCCAGATGGTACGACATGTCGCTGGTGATCCTGTCGCAGCCGTCGCTGGGCATCGAGCTGCAGCTGCAGTCGCAGGGCACGCCCGTGCCGGCGGCCGCCGTGGCCGCCGCGCGCGCCGCCACGCCCGACCACTACGTGCACGACCAGACCGGCTTCAGTGTCACTATTGGATCTATTATGGGAGCTAGCTTACAAGTAACACTTTATTGTTATCTTAGTTCTATTCTTATTCATTACTACCTTCTGCCAGCGGTTTTGCCCGCGCGACTGTAAAATAATATGCCGATTGAACATTTTCTCGGCATAAAATAGTAGATTATGTGACTAGGGGACAAAGCAGTGTCTTTAAGTCGCGGGTCGCATGTTGAATTCCGAACAAAACGAAATTTGCTGAGTTTTAAGCCTGAACGCAAGTGAGGGATTTATATTACCTCCCGAGCACTGCAAGGGACTTAATATAGAAACCTAAGTGAAGTAAGGAATTCATAAGCCGCCAAAGACAAAAACAGCTTTATACCCGTGTTAGATACTCAACTTTTTGCTCCTGCCCCGAGGTAATTAAAAGACAATATACTAAAACAAATTATAACAAATAAACAATATGCGCAATAGTTCGGAAGGCCTACTTCAGAGTGCCTAATTCAAAATAAATTGAATACTCTCAGAATAACGCTATTGGCTAGCACTGCAGCTGACACCATAAACTGACTATTAAACTGTGACTTAGTGTTCCCATCTTCCGCACAGGTACCCCACAATCAATGGCAAGAGGCATCAACTGGCGTATCGAGGCGGGAACTGCTGCACTTAGCGGCGCGGTCGTTAGCTGGCTCCTACAAGAAACTTTTGGCCGTGTCGGCGGCTGAGGCGTAGAGTAAAGACTGGACAAGTATCGATGGATATCAGGATATGTACAGTTAGTATTTATTTTATAATAATAATATTCTATACGACCAATTTATAGCAGTCTGAGCCAGTAACCACTACTGCCGTGCATTCCCTAAAACGCAGTATGAGCAAAAAAGCAGTTTCGAGAAAAACGCAAAAAACACTTTGACGCCGTATTTTTTATAGAAATAATGTTTTATGGTAGATTATTTATTACATAGAGGATTAAGGTAATAACAAAGAATTAATTTTGAAAAAAAATATATTAATAAGTTCATTAGGTTTAAAATAAAATGGATTTTTCGAAAAACATACCTATTACTGCATGCAAAACGGTACACTTTTGCAGGTTAAAATGCAGTAAAAATACTCGATACTGCAAAAACCATCGATCAATACGCTATTTTGCAGACTAATTTGCAGTATAAGTCTTTCTTTACTGCATTTTAATTTGAATCTTCAACCGATTTTAAATGCAGTATGTTACAAATTTTGAAAATGAATATGTTGTGTAGGGATTTATAAAACAAACACATTTTTTTTGTATGTATTAAAATAGCGTTTATTTTTTAATCATATCAGCGAATTAAAATTTAACTATAGGTGTTTTCAACACATGCGGTTTTGATATAGAATGACTTACATTTATATAATAAAATTAGCTTTTTAGGTTCTTTTTAGGTTTAGGTTATTTATTTTGGTACATTCAACACTGTGAACTAAGCCCATAAGAAACATTCTTCTGGACTCCCAGTCCATAGACCAGTAATCAGCATGGATAAATATCCTTTTTTCCAAACCAAAATTCAAGATACACAGTTTTTTGCAAAGATTATGACACGGTGGTCTTATATAATATTTTTTTTAAATGCTTTTTAGCTTTTTTGGCGGAGTTTTGTAAAGTTTTAGTGGTTTTTCTTTTATTTATTTTACGAATATTTGAGGTTAGTACTGAGTTTGCTATGGTATCTGTTATATCGTCTGAGGTTACAGGCACATAATTTTTGTTTGCTACTATGTCATCTAAATTTTCTACTAGAAAATCCGCAATATATGGTGTCGTTGTCTGGAACATCTCTGTTGATGTTGGCAGCATCTCAGAACATAATAAATCTTCCAAGGTAATTCAACTCTTCTTCTTCTTCTTCTTTTTGAGCCAATTGGCTCAAAAAAATCATCCAAATCTAACTCAGTTGAATCTAGTACAGTTGTACTAGATTCAACTGAGTTAGATTTGGTGATGTCAACACCATTTCACCATTTCAAAAATAGACTGTGCCGAAGCTGACTGTGGAGGAGCTGGCTGTGCTGTATCTAGCTGTGGCGAAGCTACTTCTGTTAAAGCGGTTAGTGGCAGAGGATCTAAAGTCACAGGATTTATAGGTTCGGGATGAAGAAGCTGCTTGTTAGTCAAAGTTTGCGTGAGTTAGGATAAGTTGCACTGCTCGATATATTTATATGAATTGTTGTATTCGTAGTTCCCATTTTCTTATTCCTTCATTTTTTGGAAGTTAGGGGCCTGCGCGTACCTAAAGTTAATGGTTTAACTTGTTTGCCACGTACTATAGGCGGCTAGTAGTTTATCTAGCAGATTTTTTTTTATAATAGAATATTCATTTAAAAAATATTTACGCTAGTGTCATAGTAGTAATATTTTTAAAATAAAAATTCCAATATGAAAAAAAATAGGCAGGTATTATTACGTAAGTAATGCCTTTTTACCCACAAAAAAAAAAACATAAACTACTACCCGTTAGATATAATACGCGGCAAATAAGTTAAACCATTTGTTATGGTCACACACAACTTCGATTAAGACACAAAAGTTCGTTATAATCTTCGTCACACAAGTTGAATTATCAAGACGATCGACCTTGAATGCGCAGTAACTAATCTTCGGGTTTCAATAAAAGTGGGAAGCTGCGCGTAACCATAACAAATGGTTCAACTTATTTGCCACTACTATACTTCGAGGTGCTTCTTGTCACGCTTCTCCACTTCGCATCTCAAGCCAGAACTGTTTAGTTTGGATAGCAACGGTCAACGACAACCGTCTCGAATAAAAAGCTAGTAATAATTTATTATATAATTCTCCGAAGTTAATACAAAACACGAACCCACGACGAATTTTTGCGACAGCTTCCACGCATCGGCGCGTGCGTCTCTAACTGATTGAGAGACGGTTCCCAACTAAAACGCAGTAAAGTTTGGTCCAAATGCAGTAAATATTAGTAACCTAGCTCGAGATACCAATTAAAATGCAGTAATATTGACTTATACTGCAATTTAAGTAGTATTTATTTATTTTTTAGGTTTTGTACCTACCGACTATAATGCAGTAAATAATGATCTTACTGCGATTTAGTATGTTTTGCTAAGTAATTCTACTTGAGTAACACTAAATAAAGTACCGCATTTACGCATTTGCTGCGTTTTAATCTGTAAATTGTATTTAATAAATCAATGATTGACCATGCATTTTTGGTACAAAAACTGCTTACTGCGTTTTAATTTGTATGCCCAAATATTTTTTTAGGTGTAGTTTACAGATTTTAAGAGGTAATAGAGCTATTTACTGCGTTTTATTTGGTGAAGTGATGTTTCGATTTAGACGTAACTGCTTTAACTGCATTTTAGTTTGTATAACAGTGAATTTCGGCATACGATGTTCAGTTACTGCATTCGTAAATTTGGTTTTTCTGCTAAGTAAATCATCGAATCAGAACCTCGGTTATACTAATGTGTTCCTTATGAAATGCCCGTTCAGAATCAATATTTAACTCAAAAACGTAAAAAAGCCTATTACTGCGTTTTAGTGCCTGCACGGCAGACTAGACCAACTGCAGATCAGGGCCTCAGGTCTGTTATTACAATAGTGTCAGAATGGTCTATCATTGATTTTATAATTGTTGATTTTGACGAGTTTAGTAATATACTAATATAATGTCGTCATTATGACTTTCCAATGATCAACCACAGACACTCCATTGGAAGAAATGGCATAGAATGGTAATCTCGTTCTTACCTAAATAATGCCAAATGAATGTCTGAATTGTATCATAACAAAAACAAAACACTGAAAACACCGACCGGCGCTCACTCTAAATAAAAACAGTAAGAAGTAATGTCACATTTGACTTTGACAGCTAAAAGACCACTGACCAACTAATGATCGGTCATTATGAATTTTGCAGATTACTAACTTTTAGCTTCTTTTAGCAAAATGACAATGGAATTGTGTTGGAATGACGAATTTATAAAAATAGCAGGCGGAATTTTGGACCATAATGTCAGATGCTGCAGTAATTATTTTATTTGTTTCAGGGACACAAGAAGAATGTAAAGAATCTATAAATATCGTAAATTATAATTAATTACTTATAATAAATATTATGTATAGTTAAGTAAGAGTTATTGTAATAAAATATATTTGGGGCCAAATGTGTTTTCATCCTCTTCGGCTCTCACCGTTTTAGCGTTTCCTTAAATGCATAAAAACGACAAAAAACTTACAACACAGGAATGGAATCCCTTGCCAGAGCGTGTTTCTTGATAGCTACGATCTGGAGGTCTAGTCAATAGGTTACTCAAATTCAAACTAAAATATATATTTTTTTTATTATACATAGGCGTACGTGGGCTCTTATAAGACGCCAGAAGCTAGTGCACGGTTCCAATTGATCGTTTCTTACGGAGAAGAACCGCCAGGAAATTGGAAAAGAGCACCGTTACAGTAGGCGGCAAATAACTTGACTCGAGGTTTTGTGGTGAGGGAAGCTCCCACCCTCCATAATTCGATATATTTTGACATGCTCGAACTACCCGCTCCACAAAAATCTAGTCATTTGCCGCCTCTTTTTTTTACCGCCATTACTGGTACTGGTACAGCCATTACTCTTTTTTTTACAACATGTGCATATTACAATATTAACATATACTTCTAGACAGGCGATCTCCATCGTCGACCGTATTATCGCTTACAATCAGTAAGTTAGATAGAATAGTAGTCAAACAAGGTTATCAATAATAACAAAAATATGCAGAACCAAAATATAAACGAAATGGTTCTCCTTTAAACTCGTTCTGGGGTTGAGGTTTCAAAGTATCTTTTTTGAAGCTATCAATATAGTCATTCTTTATAAATAAAATAATAAATGCGCATATTTGTCATTGTTGACTTCGCTGGTCATTGAACTGTGAGCATCCTGGAATGCGGCTACGTGGTCCATGCACGACTCTTTTCCAAGAAGCTTAGTAATTATTATTTTAAGTAATGGCTTATTTCGATTTCTAGTTCGAAGACCTTAACGGCATAGATTAAAAACTTTATTAGAACATAACTGTAGATTAATGGGTGTTTTGACAGCCGTAAACAGCAAAAACTTGATTGGCTAGTCAGTTGCAGGCAACAGGATTAAGATACAGCAATTTATTTTAATTAAAATGGGTAAAACTCTAGTGAGTTCTAGTGAACTCTAGTGATAAAGGCATTAGGGACTGCTAAGTTGTCCGGTGGACTACCACCGGACAACTTGGCAGTCCCTAATGTCTTGATCACACTTACCGAGCAAACGAGCGAGACTCGCTCTCGACCGAAATATCGGTACGTATAAACAGCGCCGACTGCTCGGCCGAGCACTTTACTGCCTTCATCACACGTACCGAGTCAGTAAATTGTTGCTCTGCCGAGAAAGTGATGTAAGCGAGTTGTAGAAATATAAGCGCTCGGTCTAGAGTACTGTCTCGCTAGTTTGCTCGGTACGTGTGACCAAGGATCAAGGGAATAGACTTGCAGAAATTCTTGCAGTTTTTAAATGAAGAATGAAAGACCAGGCGGCAGCTGTTGACGCTTGTTGGCGGCCGTCGACATTCCAACAAATGAAGATCATCGGCAGCCGTCGTGTGTGTCAGCTGTCACTATAGGTCGACGGTTGCCGTCGACTCGCGTCGACGGCTTCAGATCTTTGTCGTTGGCAACATGCTGTTCGTGTACCGTGTATGAACTCTTAGGTTACCGCTCCGCTCCCCGTGGATCATAGCGTGATTATGCGTGATGTTATAAAGCCTTCCTTAAAATTCTTTGGTAAATTTAATATGCTAACCAAACAATTTTTCAATTCAAACTATGTGGCAGTTTCTGAGATTAGCGCGCACAAACAAACTCTTCAGTAATAAAACTATTTTAATTGGATTTAACATTATGTATGTGTCTTAATTGATCTTTACGCTGTGCTATAGATATTATTTCAAAGTACCTATACAGTTTTGTTGCTCTTATTTATTCTAAACTTAATAATTTAAAAACAATCATGAATTATAAGCGTTTTAAAATTAAAATAAATAATAAAACAAAACACTGTTTAACTCAGTTGGTGCTACAATGAAGTAATTACACCCACCGCCATTGTACCTACCCATACATTTAAGTTTCTGTGAATTGTTACTATTTTGGTGTACAATAAAGTTTATTCTATTCTATTCTATTCTACACTTTCAGACATTTTACAGTAGATGCGATCAAAATTTTCTATTGAAGATATGTTCTTCTTTCTTAAAATTAAATGGGTCCCTATTTAATTACGAATTCGAACGAAGCCCGAGTTCCTGGCTTTAATTTGACATTATTGAAGTACGAAACAACAATTTTATTCCGGAATTCCGGTGTACTAGACTAGTTGCGAGCTCTTAAAAAGGATAATCCCGAACAGCGGATCGCAATTAAGTACTTATTACGGCCCAGTGGCTCGCGGAATTTGTTCTCATTTTACGTGACAAATCTGTATTGTATTTAAAATGCCATTCTGTGCTTGGTTGTACCTACTTATTAAATGTTTTTTTAAATATTTGGACAGGAAAAATGAGGTCCGAAATAAATGATTTATGTTTTGATTATTTTTGAGTCAGTAATTATTTAAATTCTTCAGAATTCCTGTTTGTGGCAATTATTTTGGTAAATAAAACGACTTATACCAAGAACCTGTATTTAGACGTCGTCAACATTTCCCGGGGCTAAAGTCCTTTAGTGTCCAAATGTCCTTTTTAGTATTCTGAGATATTTGAGTACCGCACCCTGCTCCGTCTCTTTCTAAAAGTAAGCGAAAGAAAAGGTAAGGAATAAGGTGGTCTTATGGGCCGCGGATTTAAGTGCCTTATTACACGGGTAGCTAAGGCTATCAAGATTTAAGTAGCTACTTATCTTCATGTTTATTATGATCCGGAATGAGTAGATACGAGGGCTGGCTGTATGAGACTGATTAAAAGGGATATCTACTCGTGTGATTTTAGAGCTCTCACATAAAACAGGGATGCGATACGTTTTCTTTTTAGGTTGGAAATCATTCAATGACTTCTCTCGCTTTAGGGTGGAGCGGGAGGCGTGTCAGACTTTTATTGACTAAAACCCTCTCCTATGTTCCTTCATTGCCTTGCATTACAGGACAGTAGGTTTCGTCCTGCTGTGCCCTTACGATTTGGCAACTCTTTGAAAATAAACAAAAACAACGAGGAAACACTACGCGCCGTCGACGACTCAGGCTCGGTCCGGACGGTTACCGGACAGGCGGATGGCGACCTACCCATTGCTCGTCGTGATTGCGATGCGATTTAGGATCTCAAAGATTAATCTAATGTTATGTAATCGCTTGACGCGAAACAAAGTATTCATAATATAATGTCTAGAGCATGCATTGCACAGTTCGTGCGACAAAGCCGATTGAACTGACCATAGAGACCACATACAATGTGTGATACCAATCAATGCTACACGTCGTGCTAACTCGTAGATTTTTACGATAAAAAGTCGCATCGTAGTTTTGTGTTTAGGCCCTCAGTCTGGCGACTACATTATTAATTCTCTAATGTACACACGTCAGTCTATTTGTTAAATGATTATCCTAAAACTAATATTCGGACAATAGTTAGGTGTCGGAATAAAACCGGTTACGGTTAGAGATACCTATGTTAAGATTTGCTTACCTAATTTTATTCTTGTTAATGAGGTAATCTATACTAATAATGCGGAAGATATATTTGTTTTCTTGTTTCTTTAAGTACATTAAACATGTCTCAGCTATTATTTTTAGATCTTTGCCAGTCGTTATGGATAGTCGGACTAAAAAACTGGACTCAGTCTTTTTTTTTGCTGCGGAAAATCAACCAATGACATTTACCGTCCTTGGGCGGAGCGGAAGATATTGTTAGACTTTTACTGACTAAAAAACCAACCCCGTTCCTTCGTTGGGCGCGCCACAATTGAGGCGATAAGGCCCATCCTTGAGGCGTGGCTGGAAAGACCTCAGGCGTTCTCAACTTCCGCACGACGCAGGTCCTTACCGAACACGGCAAGTTTGCTAAGCTTCTGTTCCGGATTCGTGCGGAGGAGTCGCCCGGGCCGGCTGTCGCCACTGTGTGGAACACCCGGAGGACACGGTGGAGCATACTGTAGAGGTGTGCCCCGCCTGGGCGAAGCATCGCCGTGTCCTCGTGGGGGCGATCGACGGCAGCGATCTCTCTCGCCGGGTCTTGGTTCAGGCCATGGTCCGGAGTGAGGAAGGATGGCAGGCGGTCGCCTCGCCCTGCGGACGGCGTGCAATGGGTAGCACCCTGTCCGATCGGACCGAGCTCAAGTCAGCGCGTAC
The DNA here is from genome assembly GCA_958295575.1 of Leucania comma. Classification (NCBI taxonomy): domain Eukaryota; kingdom Metazoa; phylum Arthropoda; class Insecta; order Lepidoptera; family Noctuidae; genus Leucania; species Leucania comma. Next base: position 7,990,002 of record OY282480.1, on the reverse strand, counting down.
TGTTCCCGCGCACCTCAAGGAGCTTTCAGCGAACCTTAGAGACACAGCCTGCTAGTTGCAGGCAGGCAGGGCCGAAGCCTGCTGGGGTCAAGGGCCGTTTTCTGAGAGGAAAGCTCAGCCCCGGTATGATAGGCAACAAAAGAACGAGGTAGGGTTTTAGTCAGTTAGAGTCTGACACTATTTCCCGCTCCGCCCAAGGGCGGGATTTGTCATTGGATAATTTTACCTACCATAAAAAAAACCCCGTTCCTTCGTTGCCTTTCACATCAGGGCCGAGCCTTCCTTCTTCAGTCTTTAGATGCTAGGAGATCCAGCGCCCTTCCCAGGGTGTTGTGCTACCGATCCGAAATTTTGTGATGGCCGCTAAAATACTAATAACTACATACAAAAACATTAAAGGCATTTTAGGGGCCACGCCAAAATTAGACACGCCAATCAATGACCAAGCATCTGACCTTTCTGAAGAAAATTCATAAGGTGCGTATGCCCCTCTAAGGTGTAGCCGTTTCGACGATACAGTTTTGATTTGTTTAACACATACTTTAAAGAGTGATAGTGAACGATACTTAAACACGTGATTTTAGCCATGATTTTCGCGATTTCCGGTTTGGTCCCATAGTAAAAGTTGTTTGTTATCATGACTACAATCACGTGTTTAAGTATCGTTCACTAATTACCAGTCACCCTATATAATCATAATATCCTTGTTGTTTGAGCCGAAAGACATCCACTGCTGGCAAGGGTCGCCACAGCGGCCAGTCCTGTGCGTCTCGCATCCATCGGATTCCCGTGACCCTCACCCTGGTCATCGGTCCACCTTGTGGGAGGCCTTCCAAGGCTACGTCTTCCGGTACGTGGTCGCCAATCCAGAACCTTTCGTCCCCATCGATCATATCTGTTATGCGTGCAATTTGCCCTGCCTTTCGTCACTTAAGTTTGGTGATTCTTCGAGCAATGTCGGTAACCTTGGTTCTCCTACGGATATCTTCATTTCTGATGTATCACGCAAGAAAACTCCGAGGCAATTGCACCTCTTTCCATTGCCCTTTGTGTGACCTTAAGTCTTCTTATGAGGCCCATTGTAAGCGACCACGTTTCGGATCTATATGTCATCACTGGCAACACGCACTGACTTTCGTCTTGAGACACTGTGGTACGTTGGACGAGAAAATACCGTGCAGCTTACCGAACGCTGCCCTACCGAGACACTGACTATAATCATAATCCTCGTCTTTTGAGCTGAAAGACATCCACTGTTGGACATAAATCTCCTGCGAAGGTCGTCACAGCGACCAGTCTTGTGACGTCATCGGATTGATATAATTCTCCCATTGGTCCACCTTGTGGGAGGCCTTTCAACGGTGCGTCTTCTGGTACGCGTTCGCCACTCTAGAAACTTTTTACCGTGGCTCTGCTGTTTTCATTCTGTAACCATTCTATATAACACGAATATGCGAAGAGTATTATAACTTGAACGGAACTGTGAACTTCTCTTTATCTAACTTGAACTGCCTCGGCGGTCTCGTGATCGTAAAGGCCATTGCTGAGCGTGGGGTCTTGGATAAACCGAAGGGGCCTAGTAGGGCTAACGCCTGCTGCGGGAATTTTTGACAGAGTGACACAGGTGGGTTTTAGTCAGTGAAAGTAAGATACGCCCATGCCATAATTTTTCCAGCTCAAAAGTTAAAAAAATGGATCCTGTATTCATTTGCCAGGTCGGGCATAAAGTGCTATTGAGTTTTAGAAGTAGAAATTACTCGAGTTGGTGGTGTGACACTTGACCCATGCCTGGAAAAGCATATAAAACCGCTGGTACTGCACCTGATCTCTTCCCGATCGTATAGTATTGCCGTCTATCGAATATGAGACTAAAGAAATCTAGAATGCACCTGTGTTTGCGCAGACGCTTATACCTACTATAAATTCTCCTGCATACCTGGCTAATCTTTGTGGAGATTGACCACCATGATTGAAATTCGGTCAAGGAGATTATTATTTACAGTCAGCCGTCCGGTAACCGTCCGGACAGAACCCGAGTCTACGGTTTTGCTAAAAATGTCAGAAAAACCGTAGGGCCCAGTAGGGTCGAAGCTTACTAGGAGTGGGTTTAAATTAAAAAAAAAGGCTTACACGTCCTTTCGCTCCACTCAGAGCAGGAGAAATCATTGGATGATTACCCACCTAAGAGAAAAAAGATAAGCACGTACAGTCAACAAAAAAGATAAGTAATCCAGGGTCACCAGAGATATAAGTAGTTGAAGTTTTCATGGAAGTTGATGAATAGATATGAATAAATTTTAATTTTATTAATGAGTTGTTTGTTTACTATGAATTTAATTATGCATAATATACCTATGTACATAATAAATTCATAGTAAACAAACAACTAGTAGTTGTAATGTTGTGTTATATTTTTGGTACTCAATAGGTATGTCCCGGATTCCTGATGCACTTAGATCACAATTTATGATGGCAGTGGGTCGCGACACTAATGTTAAAGACGATTATTTTCCTCAAACGGCCATGTACCTTAAAGCAATATACGGTTAGGCCAAGCCTTTCATCAATCACTTGACTTTGAATTTTATTTCTTTTGCAATAAGAGTTATATTTTTTTGAAAGATCGTGATATGTGAAGTTTATGGAAGAGACTTAAAATTCATATTGCATGTTGTTCTTCGAATGTGTTTAGTTCTGCGCGGTTCGTGTTCGTTGCTGCATGTATATTGGCGTTAGAAAATATTTCGTACTTTTTGTTTATTAAATCTTGATTTTTATAAGGTGAGTCTTAATATTTTCAGTTATTTTGTATTTTATAAGGTTCCATATATTTAAATCTTACCAATACAAATTGTTATAACTATTTTTATTTTCTTTCTAAAATAAATATTTTCGCTTTCTATGAAAGGTATATTTATGGTGCTTTGGACTTACATTTAAATTTAAATTTTTAGATAAAAAAGTTGTCTTTGGTCCCACACAATTGTTTTTTTTTTTAAATAGTGTTTTCTATTTTTAAATTGGTATCTACTTATCGAAGCTAAATTTGGCAAGACTTTAGTGGTAAATTGCTGGTCAAAAATAACTGTCTCCAGCCTTGTGCAGTTAATTTTCACTTTCAAGTCGTTACCATCGCATGATTGCCTGACTATTGCATTTCTCTTGTGATTAGCGATCTATAAATATTTATATATACCTACTCTACAATTTAAAATGATTGATGACACATTTGTAATAGGTATGGGATGAAATTGATAGAAATCTCGTTATTTGCACATTTTGCACTACGTGTAGATAGGTTCGGTTGGCGACTAAAATCAATTCGACAGGGCAAACTGAAAGTTATCTGAAATTTTACCACTTTCTGATAATTGCAGTAACTTACAAAACATAGTATATTTTACGACATGAAAAATCTTCTTTCATGTACGTATTAAAAGTGAAAAAGTAAGGCGACATAATTCAGATGTGTTTTGTTTGTACTTTTCCTAAGTATTACTTTTACACACGGTGTTTACACCTCTTTTTTTTTCTAACTCTCCTTTCAAAGTGTCATAAGAGAAATTTCTGTAAAATAAGCATCTCCTTTGTAGCTATTTTTCTGTTTTCTTCTTCTTGTCTTTTATGTGTGGATATGAATTGTTAAATAAATATGTATTTTTTATATCATAGATTTTAGTAAACAACTTTTTCTTCCTAACTCTTCAAATTATCCTGCAATTTTTTTAAATAAATTTATAAAATTCATATTTTTGTCAATTTTATTTCTGTTAAGATTTTTATCACGTAGAAATTTTGTTTAACAATAAAAAAATAGAAATTGATGCGTTAATCGACGTAGCTTACTGAGCGCGACAGTACGCGTAACTGTGCCGCTATCAATTTTCTTTCAATTTTTTTCTTCACTATAATAAACAGTAAAATCTAGATAACTGACAGCTCGAGATGAGGCCTCATCATTTATAGACGCTTTTCAAGTATTGAGTTATCAGTGATGTTGTTTTTTTTACAGAGACCCTCGCGAATAAATTGGAATATTTGCAAACTATCGTGTCGCTAATTGTCCCAAACTATAGGTGTTATAAATGCAATTAGCATTATATTATTTTCAAACCGTTAGGATCCCTCTTATAAAGCGGGATAAGTGTTAAAACACACTTATGCACTTAACATCTTGTTTAAATTTAAATGAATTAATTGTCTCATTTACTGAGGCTATTGAGCTAAAAAGTCCCACCTATAAAAAAAAAAACAAAAAAAAGGGCAAGTGCGAAGTCCGACTTGCACGCTGAGGGTTCCGTACGAACTTACCTATGTAAATAGTTCGGTTCCCGAATTCACACCCGTATTTATAAGCAAGTAAAACTAAATACTTGAGTAAAAGTAACTACTTAAGCAATAATTTATATTCTATAGTTTTTTTTTAATATATAGTCATGTTTTGTATTCTATAGTTAAGAAAAATTTAAATTTTGAATGAAATTTCAAACGTCAAGTAATGACATAGTAAGATTTTACTTAGTAACAAGTAATTATTTCTTTATAAATACAGGTGTGAGCCTCGAAGATTTTTTCGAGTCGGAAATAAAGTGTTTTTTTTTCGTTACGTAACAACAAACTTACTGTTTTCTGATTTATTCCTATATCTATGCTATAAGACTTTCCTGTATTACAAATTTTTGTAACTATGACCGCTGACTTTTTTCTTTTTTATTTCTTCACAGTTACCTATCATGAAGGTGCTGGCGTTATTCTCGCTCTGCCTAGCAGTGGCCACCAGCTATCCAGTCGTGAAGACCTGGACCCTCTCCCAGCTGTCACACGCCATCGAGAAAAATCTGGCAGAGCCTGGCATGATGCCATATCTAGAAGAAGCTCTCAACGTTATTATGTACACGCTGTTTACTGGTAAAAATGAGGTTTGTAGCAATTGTTTTTTTTTTCGTGGGATAAAAATCATTCAATGACATCTCCCGCCCTTGGGCAGAGCGGAAGAAGTGTCAGACTTTTACTAACAAAAAATCCTGGCTGGCTTGGCCCCTTCAGTTTGCTGACAACTCCTTGAGGCACGCGGGAACAGTGCGCGCCGTTGACGCCTTGGGGTCGGTCTGGACGGTTACCGGCCGGTCGCACAACGAGCTACCCATTGCTCATCGTCCGCAAGCCCGCGCCTACGGTGGCTGAAATCGGGATCGGATCGGTGATCGGTGGGGCGTGAGCGCCGTTGCCTAACGCCATCGGCCTCCTCTTTTGCGAGCATTACTAATTCGCAGAAAGAGGCGACTGCCTGCCACTGGCCTGTACCAAAGCCCGGCGCGAGAGATCGCCGCCGCCGATCGCCCCCACAAGGAGACGGCGATGCTCTGCCCAAGCGAGGCACACCTCTACCCGTGTGCTCCACAGTGTTTGTAGCATTTGTGTTTAGTTTTTACTTGGGGCTTCCTACTTATAGGCACCAGGTGTATAATTATGTTACCGACAATCTGTATAATTCAGGTATTTTATACAATACCGAATGCGCATCCGGCAATGTATGTAAAAGACGAGAGCAGGGAAGGAGATGATGTAATTTTAGGGCACCCCCACGCGGACAGGTTAGGTTAGGGTTATGTTTTTTATCACCACCTGAATATATTTATTTTTTATTTATTTATTTATAAGACATACATAAAAAAAGCCTTACTTCAAACCGTATTCTATATATTGCCAGTAATTTATACATGTAAGTGATCATTATTGTTTACAAAATCTCGATTCTTAATCATATATGAAATATGTTATCGAACTCTTTTGAAACAGCGGCGGCGTGATCAGTTTTTGTGAAATTTTTTATGTATTTTGCTGACTGCTATTCTAGAGGGTTCGATTTCCACTCAAGACAAATGTTTATGTGATGAGCTCGATCATTTGTTCTGTGTCTGGGTATAAATCATCTACAATAATTATGTTTTTAGAAATATATAGTTTAGTATGTTTATTAGTTATCTAGTACTTATAGTACAAGCTCAGCTTAGTTTGGGATTGAATGGCGTTGTGTGAAAGTTGTGGAATACTATTATTATTATTTGGTAGGCCAGAGAACAGGTCGTAGTATGTTTTTACCCTCCTACCCCCACTCCCCATATTTTCTTTGACTATTCATATAAAAAAACCAATTTACCGGATCAGCTAGTAATTTACAGTCAGGGGTCAAAAGTGCAGTTGTACTCTACCGATAATAGAGTGTCTAGAATTTTTTTTTATAGAACAGGATCAATGGATCATCACTCAGTTCGTTTGTACCATAGAACTTAAAGAATTATACAAACCAGTTGTGGCCCAGTGGCTCTCTTTTACAAAAAAAAAATTATACGCTTTAGCATTAGTAGAGTGCAACTGCACTTTTGACCGCTGACCGTACATCTTCTAAATCCATTGGCGTAGTCAAAGTCAGTACCAAAGGGAGGACCCCTTTTATCAAACATTTTTGTACAAAATAAATCAAAACGGAGAAGATAGGTGACTCGCCTCTAGCACGTAGACCGCTGAAATTGCGCCAATAAGGCACGATTTCTCATCGGTCGAGACGATTACACATGTGGGATGCATAGGTATCAACTATAAATAGAAGGAATTAATAAACACAGTCCAGTTGGCATTCGAACCTCGTATGTTTCATTTCTCTCTACACACGACACCCTACACTGGTGACCCCGCGTCCGATTCGTAGTAACGTAGGCGACATCTGATATCGCGCACGCCGTATTATATATAACGCTCATCATTCAAGCACGAGGTTCAAGAAAAATGAATACACAATTCGGACAAGCACCACAGCAGCCAACTCCAGCACCTATAGTATCGAAAACAGAAGAGTCAACCGCCATCATCTCCACATTATCTGTTGCAAGTAAGATTCCGGAATTTTGGTTAGAAAACCCTCGGTTATGGTTCCTACAAGTAGAAGCTATACTAACGCCTCAAAAAACATCAGATGCCAACAAATACTTCATAGTCGTAGCAAAACTTAGTAAGGACGAAATCCAGCAAGTAGCGGACATAGTTGCCAGTCCCCCGGAAAACAGCAAATACGAAGCACTCAAAAATAGGCTTTTGCAAATTTACGAAGAATCTGAAACGAGGCAAATTCATAAAATTATTTCGGAAATAGAATTAGAAGACCAGAAACCTAGTCAACTGCTGCGAAGGATGAAGGAGCTGGCAAGAGGAAAGATAGAAACCGACACCCTAAAGATATTATGGCAAGGACACGGCACCTGTAAGAGCAGTCCTCACAGTGACGTCAACAAAGGATTTGGAAGAACTGGCCGTAATAGCAGATAAAGTAATGGAAACCGCTAACGTTATTTTGCTCGCACGACAGCGCCGGCTCTTATCTCTGTCGTTGTCTACCCGGAGGACACGGTGGAGCACACTGTAGAGGTGTGCCCCGCCTGGGCGGAGCATCGCCGTGTCCTCGTGGGGGCGATCGGCGGCAGCGATCTCTCTCGCCGGGCCTTGGTTCAGGCCATGGTCCGTAGTGAGGAGGGATGGCAGGCGGTCGCCTCCTTCTGCGAAGCAGTAATGCTAGCAAAGGAGGAGGCCGACCGCATCAGGCAGAGGCAACGGGGCGCTCGCCCCAGCCGCCGCCGGGATTCCGATCCCGATTTCCGGCCACCGTAGGCGCGGGCTTGCGAACGGCGTGCAATGGGTAGCACGCTGTCCGATCGTCCGGTAACAGACCGGACCGAGCCCAAGTCGTCGACGGCGCGTTCTGTTCCCGCGTGCCTCAAGGAGTTGTCAGCAAACCGTAGAGGCCCAGCCTGCTAACTGCAGGCAGGCAGGGTCGAAGCCTGCTGGGGTCAAGGGCCGTTTTCTGAGAGGAAGGCTCAGCCCCGGCACTATAGGCAACGAAGGAACGGGGTAGGTTTTTAGTCAGTAAGAGTCTGACACTACTTCCCGCTCCGCCCAAGGGCGGGATTTGTCATTGGATGATTTTACCTACCATAAAAAAAAAAAAAAAATCTCTGTCGTTGTCTATCAGTGCCTGCAGGTAGTATAGACGTGTGAGTTTCGAGGTTTTCTGATTGCGATGTTAGCGCGTAACGTAACTTCCCTTATAATATATCAAAGCCACTAGCATATAGCTATTGCTTTGAGGCCACAAAAGATATGGCCGGATTAACTGGATAGGTCACGTCTACCAGTGGCGTAGCTAGTCCTACCGGGGCCCCGTTTCAATATTCCTACAGGGGCCACGTATAAAAAACAAATGTGCTTTTTACAAATTATACTTGGTTTACCTACGAGACGGTTGTGGATAACATGTTGCGAATTTTTTCCTACGTCGGGGCCTCTATAGGGCAGGGGCCCCGTTTAATTGATACGGCAGATACAGCGGTAGCTACGCCACTGACATCTACACTATGAGTAATTAGACAATGTGCGGGTTTGCGAAAGATGGAAGAAGTTGTTTTGTCATTATGTAAGAACGAGCTCGGAAATTTAATCACTTTGATTAAGATGGAACAAGTCTTCATTGAAAACGAGCTTGTTTATTGGAGTTTTCTAGACTAAGACAGGTTTCGTTTTTTTTATTGTGGTTTTGTGCAGAAAATACTTGAACAAACGCAGAAAGCTATAAACTATACTATACTTTCATATAGTCATATAGTTTCATATAGTTCAATAAAATAATTAAACGTTAGATAGATAAATAGATAGATAGATAAAGCTTTTATTGGCTACAACACAAAACATACACCAAAACACAATTAAATTAATTAATTATAAAAACTAAAAACAAAACACATTAAAGAAAGCAACAAAGAAAATAAAATAACATGTAGGTACTTGACTAAAAAAATAAAATAAAATAGAAATACAGAGATATTGGCCATAGTGCGGTGTGTGTTTCCGTGCTGCACCATATGGTAGTCCAGCTCAGCACGTGTCAGGCAAATATACCTGACGCTGATATTCTGCTGGATCCTTGCGGTGACAAACATTTAAACTTGTTGTGAAAAACATGTCACGAATTTTTGCACACGTTCGCCGCGTCGTCGGAGCCATAGGCACAACAACATTTTTTGGAAGTCAAATTCGGTTTTTTTGCTTGATCCTTTACAGTTCTTTAATTGTTTCTAAAACTGTTGAACGTCAGTTTCATTAACTCGCCGATTTTTTGGTAATGAACACTGTTCTGCTCTCAAGGATTGCTGTGGTTAGGAGTAGTGTGGTTGGCTGGTCCTATAAAAAAATGCCTATTAAAACTGTTAGCTATTCATCGCCAACTCGCCAAAAGCCTTCAACTACATGATATTCCAAATTTTGTTTTTTCTAGTCACTTTTTTTGCCACAAAGACATGTGTTAGCAAAATGGACGGTGTCCACTAGGGCCGATGCCTAGGGCTGCAGGATTGTCCAAAAAGGTTACCGTGACCCTGAAATGCAAAGGAAATCAAATGCGTTTTAGTCAGTAAAAGTCTGACATCCTCCCGCTCCGCTTACGAGCGGGAGAAGTCATTGGATGAATTTCCCACCTAAAAAAAGCGTTACTTATTTGTGCCAAAAAAGCTCTTAATACTTCATTTGTTTAAGTAAACAATCTTCACATGTCTTTTATCTAAAAATTGTATTTATTTTAAAAAAATACAATTAGTAATTTACTTAAACCAATGTTAGGTAATAAACTAAATTTAAATAAATTCTAAATTGTATGTCTTGTACACGATTTAAAAAAAAAAAAGATATTTCAAGATCGTTTAGTCCTTAACTTAAACAGATAGAGTATAACTTAAGGCCAGCCTTTGTGCCAAATGAAATTTTGCATCGAATTGTGCCTGAAAGTATGGTAATAGCAACTTGCATACTCATAACTTAATGTAATTATTATGCAAATCGATTGCAAGACTATCGTTTGTGTCCATGCATAATTTGACACTTTTGCTCGTTTTCACTATCAGTATTTGAGTTTTAAATTGATGTCGAAATGAAAGTACGTTTTACGCTGTTGGTTTATCAATATTTGATCTAGCACCGAGAGTAGGAAATCTGACAGTTACAAACAAATATTTAGACATTTTTATATTTAGGTTTCGGTCGTTTAGTGTTTATGAAGATATTTTCCCCATGTTGTAAGTAAATCGTGGTTAAACTATATACGAGTATTTTGTTTTTGTTATCTTTGTAACAAAAAAGATTACCTATTACCAAAAAATATTCGTCCTAACCTGATTGGATTGTTTTCGTAAATTGCATTATTTTTTGTGGAATTTCTCTGTGGTTAGATTGAAGCATCTAACTCCTTGATAAACTTTGATAATATTAGGTTTAATTTTAATTTTCTCACTAACTAGTCGTAGTCAAACAGGAAACGTTTAATTAACATAACCATCTGAAAAATACATTCAGAATTATGATTTTATAATTTTACTAGCGACCCGCCCCAGCTTCGCACGGGTGTAATGGTGATATTAAATATATTATGCATGTTTTATACATAACCTTCCTCTTGAATCACTATCACTATCTATTTTTTTTAGTTGGTGAGCAGTGGTGGCCGAGTGGTAACGGCCCGACTTACGAGTTGTAGGTCGCGGGTTCAAACCTAGCCAGGCGCATTACTTTGTATAATTTATTTCATCGCCACTGCTCTCAAAATGGTGAAGGAGAACATCGTGAGGAAATCGGCATGTCCTAGAACCAAAAATTCTAAGACATGTGGCATCCACCAACCCGCACCGGGCCCGCGTGGTGGATTACGGCCCATTCCCTCTCCTAGAGAGGAGGCCTGTGTCCCAGCAGTGGAAAAAAAAAAACGCCACAAAATCCTTTGCGTTCTCTAAAACATCTAAACATACATAGGGACACACAGCAGGGAGCGAATTTGTTTTATACTATGTAGAGATTTACCCATGTTTTTTATTTATGAATTTCGACCAAATGCGAATCAACATATTTTCTTGCATGTAACGGTTTCGTATCGGTACTACATTTCTATATCATGTGCAAAAATATCACTATAATACAGCGTCTAATAAATGGAAAATTAAAAACAAACTACGTAATAACATTCCGCAAAGACGTAGGTATTTTATGTCATTTTATAAAAAAAAAGGTGACAAGGCGGTTACGCCATACATTAAATATTTATAAAGTTAATGATTTGCTGTCGAGAAAAATCTACTTATTAATAGAACAGCCATTTTTAATAAACCGGTAATTACAACGGTAGGTAGACAATTTACCATAACTAGTCAGTTAATAATATAACACATTAATTCGCGAAAAAATTTATGGGTACTAGTAGGTACTGTTGTATTTTGTACACACTGTTTTTACAAATACAAAATATAAATTATTATAAACTAGTTTTTGCCCGCGGCTTCGCTCCTGCTCTACCCTACTCTACCCTATACCAATAAATCAGCAGGTTTTTGATTATTTTTTTATTTATTTAACGGGATATCCTATGTCCTTCTCCTGGTTCTAAGCTACCTTCCATCCAATTTTCAGCCAAATCGGTTTAGCCGTTCTCGAGTTATAAATAGTGTAACTAACACGACTTTCTTTTATATATATAGATTTATTATTTTGTCTTCGTATCGCTGGTACGACAGTCAATCAATCCCCTGGTTTGTTCACTGTTTGGGGTCAGCCAAAGACATGAAATATTGTATCTCTTTAAATCTCTTTGGGGTCAGCACTTCTGATATGTACTGTTACACCATTCTAGGCAAGTTTGTGTCATTTCTGGGGTTAAGCTCATTGTCAGTAGGTCGTTCTGGATGGTTCGCCTCCAGGTAGTCGGTGGTCGACCTCTTCCTCTTTTGCCCTCTTCTTTGGCTAAAACCGTGACGGGCCATGTGGTTTTCTAGATTTTTATTGTCTTTTTGAATGATTCCGGAGGTATTAACTTAGCACACATGTTTGCAGAAATTCGTCCACGCGGTAGTGCCATCACCTTCAGGCGGGCCCACTTGGACCGTGGAGGAGCTGACAGCAGCCATCGCAGATCCTGCCACCAAGCAGGAGTACATGCCAGCGCTTATACAAGCGTACAGTTTCGTTCGTATGCAGAATGAGACTGGGAATTTACAGGTGAGAAATGACCATTAGCTTAGGTTGGTAGGGGTTTAAGACAGAAACCTAAGGTCGGCAAACTCGAGATACATTTTCATACAACCGTTCTTACGTGATTATGATGTTATTACACATTTTTTTTTCAGTTACGAGTATTTTGGATACACAGATATCTTGTGGATAATATCTAGGCTTCTATCGAAATCAAAACATAAATTTGCATCAAACTAATCCAGTAAAAGCCTCTGAAAAAATCTGCTATTTTACGTGAACTTTGACTCTCCATAATGTACTCGTATATTAAAAGTATAAAAAGTACTTCAATAGAAGCCTTGTACATTTAATCGGGATTCTTTATTCTTTATTGTACATAAAACATATAATATAATACACAGTAGTTTGGAAATTCATGTACAAAGGCGAGCTTAACTCAACAATTCCAAATAATGATCAGATGATGATTCAGATTCTAAATAATGACAATTTTTTTCAAAAACTGTTAAAGAGTTATAAAAATACACGTAATTATCTGGAACAAGTTTTGTGAAATATTCGAGTAAATAACAGAATTACCGAATGCCGACAGAGTTTTCAGGCGTTATCTCTCTTTTTCGCGTTGCCTCTCCATCAAACATCGCGTTGAATTACATTAGATGAAGTGTGGGGAAGCAAAATTTCGATGTCTGTACAGGAATTCATCAAATAACTTGTCTAATTGCGGGTGGAGAGATAAGAAGTGACTGATTGTTATTGACTAAGTTTCAAAGCCTCAGTAACTTTTGTAGACAATCCCACGGCTTGATATACTTAGGTGTCGTGAATTCGTTTCTATTAAACGAATTCGAGGGGCCGAAGCGAACTCATAGACAGTCTGATAAACATTTTGAGGCAACGTACTAGTGTCACAGTAAATTAGGATGCCATTGCCAATGATAGCACAGGTACTTTTAATAACGTGGACTTTTAATAATTTCTACTCCTTTAAGATTCTTTAAGATAATTTCTTTGCATTCTGGCTTTTATTATTTTTTACCCGCCTACGGCAAATCCCTCTAGCGCACAAAAAGAAATGAGTTAAAATGAGATAAATACGCCGTGTTTGGTATCGTTTAAAAGGGCTTCACTTGTACATTTCCAAATATTGTTCAAATTTAAAGTGACGCCCTCTAGCGGACAAACAGTAATGTTAAAAAAAATGTTAGTATAAATACACCGTGTAATATCATTTGGAACCCGTTTTGTTTCACTTGTAATTATCAAAAATATCAACAAAATTCAATGTGGCGCCCTCTAGGGGTCCAAAACTTCTAGTCAACAACAGTATAGAAGCACAGTGATTTATACTTAATACCTATACATCGTTAAATTTTGATCGTTTTAATCCCGAGGAATGTCGATAAAATAAAAAAATAAAATACTTTTTTTCTAAAACTCGAATTAATATAAATATGAGTTAATGACCTTGTAGGTAGTTGTCGGTCGTTGCGTACTAACTAGCTACAGGTCATTGAACTCGCCCAGCTGACGTTTATTTATAGAAATTAATTTCATACATGCGTAAATTAATTCGAGTTAAAAAAAGTACTTTACTTTTTAATTTTATCTTTACAAATCGATAGTGTTTCATGTACCGAATCGACCCTCCACGGGATTAAAACGATCAAAATTTAACGGTGTATTCTACTTCTTTTATTATCGCATAATCCAGAATTTCAAAATAAGTGTTTTTTTTATATTGTTGTGTACTTTAATCATAGAACACGTAACGTTCCTTTTTACGGACTTGCTTTCTGTTGGGCAAAGGCCTCCCTTTTCTCGTCGTACGAAATCGAAGTTCAATTTTTTTTGTAATCTCTAAAAATATTATATTCTTTACAGGAATCAGTGCAGGTAGCAATACCAGCTTTGGACATATCGACTTGGACTCAAGCGGATCTGACCGAGGCCCTCAAGAGTCCTGCCACTAAGGCGGCGCTCATTCCCTATTTGGAGAAGGCACATGAAGCCCTGATGGGGGCTCTTGAGAATGGAGAAACACGGGTAAATAAAATGATAAAATCATGTTACTGAAATTATTTGTCACAATATCCGCCGAGTGCGAGTTATTTTTATGTTAACGCGATCGAGACGTATACCAAGTGTGGCTTTCTGATTGGTTACGAACTTTGAGCGGACCAATCGAAGCATCGTACGTCACAAACGTGCCGATCGCGTTAACGTAAAACAAATTCACACTAGGTACTCCGGATCCAATATACAATCCAGTTTACTGTCAAGTTTGCAATGTGTGTGGCTATCAGTCAGTACCTACCTATGCATGAGAAATAGTACGTACCTATGTACGAGTATAATTAGCCTTAGAATGTTCCCATTGCTGGGACTCTGTAAGCGAGCGAATGGGCCGTAATCCATTACGCGAGCCTAGTGCGGATTGGTGGATGTCATATGTCTTCGAATTTTTGATTCTAGGACATGCCGGTTTCCTTACGATTTTTGACTGTTTTAAGAGCAGTAGTGGTGAAATAAATTACGCAGTAATGCGTTAGGTTAGGTTTGACCGCGACACACACACTCATTTCCCTCTCTACTCCGCTTCACCCAGAGCGAGAGAAGTAATTTGATGATTTCCTATTAAAAAAAAAACTTATTTAAGGGTGTTTTTATTATCATGAGGATTTCATGACGCATGCGGCATTGCCCCGCCCCGCACGCGTCCCGCGTGTTTATTCCCCGCGTTACAATAAAAACTTGTATGAAAAGGATATACGCATGTGGAGCACATCCGCATGCGTCATGAAATCCGCCCCATTCATAAGGAGTGATTAATCTGTCAAAACTCTAGACCGTATATTACAAAGCACTTTGTGATCTAGACTTGGATGAAAATAAATTCAATGATACTTTGTCTCATTGTGGCCGTAGTGCAAATTTTTAAACGTATTTGATAATTTCAACATCACTTTGTACTAAAACTGAATTAGCGCCATCTAGTGACAATAACGGATAACTTTATTTTTCCATACTGTGGCAAGGCTAACGGTGCACAAGGTCTTCTGCCCCCCTAGCCAAGTTACAATCTTTTCGTTTTGCGTTAACGCTTGGGCTTGACCACGCCCGCAAATCGTTTGTTCGAACAAAGGAGTTGGGGGCGTGGCCAACTACAAGCATTAACGCAAAACGAAACGATTGTAACTTGGCTAGGGGGGCTGGTATCAAATTCTCGATCGTGGGTGATACTTATTTTCCTATAAGATCGTAACAATATGGAAAAACAATGTTATGAATGACACTCCATTTGTTTAGGTACTTAACTAAATGTAAACAGTCTTCACATGTCTTTTATCTAAAACTTTTCTAAAAAGGTTATCTACAAATGTTTACAATTAGTTATTTACTTACCTAAACTTAATTTAAATAATCTTTGTATGTCCTTTATACGATTTTTTTTCAATAAAAGGACATGTCATGTGTATAAACACATATCGTATATTTTAACAGCTGCATTTAAATTAGCCAAGCGTAATATTCAAGAACGACCGTACCGTAACCGTAATATTAAAATAAAACTTTTTACTTTTCAGGAAAATATCCACATAGTGACTCCGGTTGGTCTCATACCTCCTAAGGGTGACTACGAGTACTTAATCAAGCCCTTGAAGAATCTCATCAAGAAGACGAAGAAAGGGCTATGAATAGGTAATGACTCAGTATAGTACGCGGCAAATAAGTTGAACCATTTGCTATGGTTACGCGCAACCCCAACTTCATTCGGTTATTTCCTTTGAAAACATATTTATACATGACTTTGACAGCTAACGTTTGCTGTTGACGTTGATGTCTGTAGCGACATCTATGGCGTCACATAAGAACTAATACTGCATCGCGCAAGTAAAGTTCTCCGCGCGATTTGAACACACAGAACAGTCCGCAGTCATCTATGGGGCAGTAGCCGTCTGGTCGGAGGGAGGATCCCTTTCCAACGGAGGTATGTGAGACTTTACTCTCTGTTCCGTTACTTCCAAAAGTGTAGCTAATGTCATTAACCTAAGCGTTTTGTCAGATGCCTGGACCTGACGCCTCAGTGCTACCACCTGGTGAATGTCATTTTAAAACGTCCTCTTTTGAGAACCTCTTATTAATAAGAATGTGAGATTATGGACATATTTTACGAAGCCTGAGGGCGTATCCGATGATACGGTAGATGTAGCTACGCCACTGGAAACCAATAATATCGTAATAAAGCAACAAACTTAATCATTGCTTCGTTTCTATTTCTTCGTATAAACATTTCGTGAGGCAAGTTTTAAGTATTAATTTCACTATATTAACCTTATAGAGGCGAAAGTTTATCAACCTTATTTTTAGTATAAGCGAAACCTAAAACACCTGTCTAGTATTTTTATGTAAAGAATCTATGTACAAAATTTCAAAACTGTATTATGAGTAATCACAAATTTATGGCAGGTACCTGGTTAGCGACATAAATACATGGTCACCGGGCCAACCGGGCGACTGAGGGGTTTTGCTCCTGCACTCAGCTGTGCGCTGGCGTTTAATGCCCTTTATGACCACCGTGACCTGTTTTGTACTTAGTGTCGGTGGTGTCCAACTTGGGACCTTTTTTAAATATTTTTGGAAAAAAATATAACACGTTGTAAAAATTATTGGAATCGATCCAGTTACAACTGAATAAACTATATTCAGGTTTCACATATACTAAAAATTATGTTGTATATAGGCGTGTGTGTGATCTGTACCTCTACCATGAGTTTTAAGCAATAGTATTCGTCGCTACTCGATATCGACGCCGTAAATATTTTGTATGGCAAATTTTGGTTCTGCAAGTGACCGCTAGAGGCGCTGCAAAATTTGCCATACAAAATATTTACGGCGTCGATATCGAGTAGCGACGAATACTATTGCTTAAAACTCATGGTAGAGGTACAGTATGATGTGTGTTACTTCTTCACGCTTTGATAAACGGCTGGAATAGGTAGGTGACCGTCTAGAACAGCACATAGGATACTTTAAATCCCGCAGGCGTAGACAAATTATTTTTCTGTTTTAGTTCCTGTCTAACGTTAAGGGAGCCATAAAAAAAAAAGTGTGACTGCCGCGCTACAACCGAAATGACGCGCGGCCGCAGCGCGGTTGTAGCGCGGCAGTCGCATGTTTATATTTTAAGCCGCGCTGCCGTTGCGCGGTACTTTGCGACTAATTTGAAGATGCCCTAAGTAAAAAATGTAAGGCAATGACATTATCTGCTGAGAAGTCACGTGACAAGTGGCGTGACAGCAAATTTTTTGTTAATTTGCCATTCACGCGGGCTAAGGCGCTGTTAGAACTAGTATATTATATAATAATGATATTATTAATTTGTTTATAGCTACTTAGTTACGTATTAGTCTATATTATGCTAACATTCTATTGTTAGTATTATATTCTAGATTACACACAGCATAAATAAACCTAGGACACATAGGTAGATATTACAAAAATAGGTAAATTTTAAACGCCCTGTGAGACAAAACTGCTCAGTCTTATCGCAGTGGTACTATTCTCTAAGAAAACGCAGCGCTGCCGCAACGTCGAACATAAAAATAGGATACATTGAATTAACAATCCAATGGGAAAAATTAGGTTGGCAATGATTAATTTGATCATCACTCCCATATTGGGATCAGCTTCTAGTCGAACCGCATATTGATTTATCAACCAAATTATGATGTGCTGCGAGATTGTTCAAAAGAGTTATCGCGGCCCTGGAATGTAAACGCCAACGAAGGAAGGAACACAAGTATGTTTTAGTCAATAAACGTCTGGAACTCCCTCTCATTTCGACCTAGAGCGGGAGAATTCATCACGCATACGGGATTGTTTCGCATGCGGGGCTGCTGCCCGGTTACACGCCCCGCGTCCTGAGTGCGTATTTCACGCATTACAATAAATACTTGTATGAAAAGGACATTTGTGGGGGTTACGGGTAAGCTTTAAGCTACTAAATGACAACGTATATTATTCAGTCAAAGATTATCTGGATGACAATTTTTTTACCAATATTTGTAATTTATATATTTATATATAATACATATATATTTGACATTGTGTATTTTAACTATTTTTTTCCTATTTTTATGATATTTTACCAATTTTAATTGACATAATTTTACAATTTGACATGCATATACTCGTTATCTTTGACATTTCTTTTATATCATATACTGATTTTGTATGCCTATCGGTGGGACATGGATTGTACAATAAAATATTGAAAACACCTGTAATCACCTATGTTCACAAAATGAATAAATGAATTTGAATTTGAGCAATTCCACATGTGTGATGAAATCCGTGCGATATTAAAACATTCCAAGACCGCACTTACGGTGGTTACGTGTAAACAACGGACTAACATTTTGATTTTTATTTTCAGGTGGAAGTTTCACGAAAAGTTTCAAGAATTGCAGTAGGTAACCGAGTGTGAAAAATTTGTGATGTAAAAATGGTCTTGGTGGTGTTAAGTAACATGACTGTTTCTAATAAATTTGTAAAAAAACATTTCCGTTTTTATATTTCTTTGTACCCTATTCTAACACAATCAATTGGTGATTTGTAGAAAATCTTTTTTTTTAATATTAATCCCTTCATTCGTATTCGTAATAAATTCGAAACACGGAGCGCAGTACTGTATTGCGCTCTAAAACTAGGATAGCTGTTGTGGCTCAAAAGGCTGCTCAACTTAGGTGGAAGAGAGCATATCTGCCGCATTCACGATAAACTGAGCCAAAGTACTGTACAAACTTGGTGCTTAGAATTGATAGGCCAAGAAGAAGATGGCAGGACATACAAGCCCGATTTTGCTAGAACTAGTAGGAGGAAGCCGGGGCTTGCTGAAGGAAGGAATGGTGACAAGCCTTTACCCAGGAGTAGGAAAGAAACTGCTAACAAAACAAATGTGTATGTTTGATTATTTTTCATGCCCACACAGCGTGGGTTTGTACAGTACCTACAGCCGACAGATCTTGGCGAGTCTGAAGTTAGGCTCTACGAACTTTTATCTCTTGTACACTCGTAAACAATTATATGTCAAAAAATAAATGCCAATAATTGTTGTTATTGTCAGCAATAACAACAATTATTGGCATTTATTTTTTTACGAGTGCACAAGTTCGAAGAGCCTAACTTCAGACCACAGAACAGAGAATTCCGTGCTTCAGACTCACCGAGACACGTCGGCCGTATTGTACTGATGCAATTTAGCACAAGGGTAGACCATGTACAGGATAGAAGGTATACTATGTATGTACTCTTGGGATAGTTTTCTACTTTCACATTGACGAAACAGCTAGCAGAATTTAGTATTTATACAATTAGTTTAACCCTTAATTAGAACATGACTGAAGCGTGGACAAGACATTACGGTCTACGTAATACGTATGTGCTTCCTTATATATGTAGATAACATTTATAATCGTTTTAAAATAAACGTGCACCTATTTATGTGTGACAAGGCACGCAGGTGGTCTTCTGACTTCTTTTTTGTCAAGAAATTATTGAATGTTATAACAAGTGCAACACTCATTATATAGTTTTAAGAAAATATGCAAAACTAAAAGACTTTTACAGCTTACGACTTCGATTCTTGTTTTCGGTTTCAATTCTTGTTCAGTATCTACGTTTTTTTATGGAAAAGTCATCCAATGACATCTCCGCGCCCTTGGGTGGGGCGGGGGATAATCCACTCGTGTTCCTTCTTTGTTTTCGTTCCAGGGCTTTGGGGTTTTTTTTCACATTCCCAATGGCCCCAGTAGGCTTCGACCCTGCTGTTCCCCTACGGTTTCCTGACATCTCCTAGAACCCTGGAATGTTACGCGCCGTTCAGTATCTACATGAGATAAGTCCCTAAGGCAGTCAAAGGGGCAAGTAAACGAGGACATGATTGTAGGCACTCGTACTGGGTTAAAGTATGGGCTTTTCAAACGGGCCATGGCTTTTTTAGGTCTAAAACTCTTTGAGACTAAATTCTCCCGCTCTGAGTGGCAAGGGGGAGTTCTAGACTTTTATTAAGTAAAACACACCCGTTTCTTTTTATAATCTTTGGCAGAGCCGTGGGGATTGCCTCTCCCTCACACTTTTCACCTACTTTATCGTGTTCGCAGTAGGGGGTGACTGCAAAGAGGTGCACCACTCAAGCGGGGTAGAGCTCCATCACATGGTTCACTGCAACCTCCGGGCGATACAATGGCAATACCAGGGCGTTTCTTCCTGCCGAATCCAAAAAAAGAATCTCCCGAAATAACCACGTCTGGTGAGGACCTGCGTTAGACGGAAAGAGAGGACATCATGGTGCCTCTCTGACCACGCACATTACCATGCATGTGATTAGAGACTGGTAGAATTTATTGATTACAGCCCTAGAATCGACTTCTCTAAGACAGGTTCGGTAATGGGTAATGGAGCCTGAGTCACAGCAATGGGATCCAATATAAGTTCGATTATGCTTACCTTGACTAAGTAAAATGATTATAAAGCCAAAGTACCATAGCAGGTGGAGGTGGCATTTTAAAATTCTGCGTAATCGCATGGCAAAAATGTGAAGGTAAGTATGATGGTTTTTTTTTTTTTAACGTAGGTAAAATCATCCAATGACAAATCCCGCCCTTGGGTGGGGCGGGAAATAGTGTCAGACTTTTATTGACTAAAAACCTACCTTTCCGTTCCTTGCCTTTATCCCGGGGCCCGTGGTGACAGTCTCACATAACCTTTGGGCCCAGTAGGCTTCGGCCCTGCTGGACCCCTACAGAAGTATGATGGGTAAGCAGCCGTCATTTCTCAATAGCCAGCATAACCCATCTCCTGGTTCCTTACAGTAGTCACAAAAACAACATAGTCTTACGTTTTACTTGCTGCGTATAAAATATTACTTTGATTAGGAATGTGAAATAAACATGATGATAATAAGAGGGATAAAAGTAATCCCATTTACAGTCCACATAGGCTTATGATTGTACGTCATCAATGATAATGGAGACACGCGTGTCACGATCCAGCAGTTTTGTCACCTATGACTACATAAGACAAAGGGTTTTTTTATGGTAGGTAAAATCATCCAATGACAAATCCCGCCCTTGGTTGGAGCGGGTAGTAGTGTCAGACTCTTACTGACTAAAAACCTACCCCGTTCCTTCGTTGCCTATAGTGCTGGGGCTGAGCCTTCCTCTCAGAAAACGGCCCTTGACCCCAGCAGGCTTCGACCCTGACTGCCTGCAGTTAGCAGGCTGGGTCTCTTCGGTGTGCTGACAGCTCCTTGAGGCGCGAGGGAACAGAACGCGTCGTCGACGACTTGGGCTCGGTCCGGTCGGTTACCGGACGATCGGACAGCGTGCTACCCATTGCACGCCGTCCGCAAGCCCGCGCCTACGGTGGATAAGACATAGGATGCTATTTTCTGAAACTTCCATAGAAACCTTCGGGGATATCCAATATTTGTATACTCGTATATAATAAGCATAATCAGCCTTTTAATGTTCCCACAAGGCAATGGGCCGTAATCCAGCACGTGGACCCAGTGCGGGGTGGTGAATGTCAGGTTTCCTCACGATGTTTTCCTTCACCGTTTTGAGAGCTGTGGTGATGACAAAGTAATGCACCTGGCTGGGTTTGAACAACTCATAACTTTCTCTATTTTTATAGTCCTACGAAATATATTGCGGCCCTAGCAGACATCGGACCTGCTGGGCCTCTACGGTTTTGCTGACATCATTCTCTTTGAGGCGCACGTGGAACACTAAGCGCTGTTTACGACTTGAGCTCGGTCCGGATGGTTACCGGACGGCCAGGTTGTTTAGCTATTCATCGTCGTCCGCAAGCCTGAGCCTACTGTAGCCGATAGTTAGGATCGCTGCCGCTGGTGCGTGCGCGTGAGGATGTCCGTTCCCTCACGCGTGCGGCTGGCTTCTTCGCTATCATTACTGCTTTGTAAAAGGTAGAAACCGCCTTCCATTCTCTCTCGCTCTAGACCATGGCCTGAACCAGAGCCAAGGGTCAAATCTACAAAACCACGTGTGAGGAGTGATACGAAAGAACGTGAAAGTCATATGAATAGATTTTTTGATATCCAAAATGGAGAAAATAAAGTTACCATCGTCCACCTCGTCGCTTAGCATGAGATGAGATAGTGGTCAAACGTGAGTTTACCAAATTATATTTTTTAAAACTACATACACCTTGTACACTAGCTGGTGAATGACCCAAAGGTTTTTTGAAACGTGGCAAAATTAAAGCTATCTTTATTAGCTTTAAAGACTTAAATTTTCTTACAAACATATCCCCTGGAGATTAACTATTTGATTAATGACAACCTGACGATCAATATTACATTATTATAATATGATATTATTAACATAAATAATACCCTAGTATTATTTAATCATGATTTATGGCTCAGATACAATTGATCGAATGCAATAAACTGCTCAAGATACAGTTTATTGCAACTTCGATTAAGAAACTGTATAAATATAGTAATTTTGCAAAATTCTCTCAAACTACTCGACGGTAGGTAAGTCGGAAACACAAAATAATAATTAAGAGTGTGGTTTTACATATTGGTTGATTGCTTTATTTTTTTGTGGTTAAAAATGTGATTGCTGAGCACCTGACTCCTGGGTCTAAATCTGAGGTTCAAAGCCATAGATTGAGAGATTTTTTCTTGTGTTTTGTGATTTTTCAAATGAGAATCCTCAGTTGCAGTATGATGTCTAGATTTATACCTGATTGATGGCAATTGTTAATATTTCATAGGACTTAACAGAAAAACATCGTAAGCGATAATTTGCGCTTTTTTGCAGAAAAATATTTATGAAAATTTGTTAATAGCAATTATTCTGTTAGACCAACAATTAAGTATATGAATTATAAGTTGTATATTTTTAGAATAGTATTATGATAAACACTTTTTAATGATGGCGGAGAAAACCCATTCTTGTACAAAATGCAAACTGTCGCTTAAAACATGTTTTTCCTGTAAAGGGCCGATTTTGTTTTACATAGATTATTTATTATATATGTACTCGTACCATTTGAGTAATTCGTAGGTACAGGCGTGATGTAATGTCATGTTTCTTCGATAGTAATCTACATATCTTTTGATAAATATTATGATAGGTATACTCACACATTATAGCCAGCATAAAAAATATTTAGCTTCTGAAATTCTTATGTATAGGTACTTTTTATTTATAATTTCAATAATCCAGAAGGGTTTTCTTTTAGCTATTTCTGCAGCACACTTTCTTAATTTTTTTAACCAATCAGCAATTTTTGGATTTTTAGTGTTTTGTTTTGTGATTTAAAAAAATAAGTTGCCTCACACTAGAAATTACTTTTGTTTAGTGGGTTCATTCACAAATATGTAAACTCACGTGCACAAGACACCCAGACCCAGAACACCTGGATAAATATAGGCCATACATATATTTGTTCCGTTCGGGAATCGAGTCCGCGACACTCAGCGCGCCAGTCAAGCACTCAACCACTTCACCAACGTGTTCATTACCTAATCGAATCCCTCCTTTTCAGCAGCAAAAAAAATCTTAAAAGATGAAATTCTTCGCTGTTCTCGCCGTCTTGGTGGCCGTGGCCGCCGCTGACTTCAGCACCTGGACTCTGCCCCAGCTGTCCGATGCCATCCAGAACCCCAACACCGACCCCGCTCTCCTGCCCGCTATGGAACAGGCTCTCAATGACATGATGGATGCCCTCTTCGCTGAGGAGACCGTGGTAAGAAATTTCTTGAATGTAGATACGCTTTTTAGTGGCATGTATATTCAATATTATAATTTATGTGAAAATATTTGGGAATAGTGCAGTATGGTGGCCTAGTGGTGATTGCCCCGACTTACGAGTTGTAAGGTCGTGGGTTCAAACCCAACCAGGCGGTTTACTTTGTGTATTTTTTTTTACCATCACTGTTCTCAATACGTTGATGAATGTTGTTCAAACACTGTTGGACATATGCCTCCCCCAAGTGTCGCCACTACGAACGGTCCTGTGCGTCTCGCATCCATCAGATATCTTGCAACTATCACTAGGTCATCGGTCACTGCTTTCTAAACCGTAAAGGAAAACATCGTGAGGAAACCGGCATGGGCAATTAAAAAATCGAAGACATGTGACATCCACCAACCCGCGTAGTTTATTAGGGCTGAGTCTCAAGACGAGAACATTATAAGGTTAATTATAATATGGTGGTTGTGTTTTGTAAGGGATTTGGGCCGTAGGCTCGAGGAAGCTACGGGTGACTCCCGGTCTAAGTCTTTCTTGGTGCAAAGGTTGGCCATCGCTATTCAGCGAGGCAATACGGCGAGTGTTATGGGCACTTTTGCACCGGGTACGATCAGGGGCGGGTTATTTATTGACGTTTGACTTTTTTTTTATTTAATTTTGGCCATTTTTCAATTTATTTATATAATTGTTAATAATGTAGTTTAATTTAATTTGATATTATAGATGAAAATGGATCGCAGAACTCTTTTTAGCTCGTCGAAGTTGTTATTTATGTAGCTTATTATATCATGTGTCATAAGAAAATCTTTTGCTTTCCAGGTGCCCGCCGATGTCTCTGCCCCCGTAGACCTGACTGGCTGGACCCTGCATGACCTGTCCCTCGCTCTGCAGAACCCTGCGACTGACCCCGTCCTGATCCCCTACCTGGAAGAGGCCCTCAACGAAATGATGGAACTCATCCACGCTGGAATCCCTGTCGTAAGTGTCACTGAGTTTCAATTTAACAATGTGATATTAGACGCGACTGAAGGAAGTACCATAACAGCAATGTAAATAATGAATTGGACACAGTTTTATATAATTAACTGTGAACATTCAATTCTTTACAGTGTCTGTCTTTATTTAATTGAAATTCGACGAAAACAAATTTTCAATACACTTACTTGAAAAACCGCTCTTATCGCACTGCGTTTAGGCACGCAAAGGACTGTTTTCCGCATTAGTGCGGAAAAGTACGTGTTCTCTGTCTCCCCCGCCACAATTTGATTGTAATAACACTGTTTATCGTATCAGGCGCGGCTCGAACCCCACTAGGCGCGGGTCATCCCCCACGAGTCGTAAGTGTATTGAAAAACGTCATTTGACACACGTGTACATTTGTCACTGCTGCCCTCAGCTCCATAACACACTCGCCTATGGCTCGTGCAAATTTCACCACGGTCGCAATGACAAACTTTCTGCTCTTGTATTAAAATGTACTATTCTTCTTCTTTATGGTTTATTATATCTTTTAGTTTACGATCAATTTTGTTTTGTCGTGGCACTGAAACTCAAACCATAGTCTAAACCAAAATTAAATGACGATCCACGACCCACAAAGAAACGAGATGGATCACGATCTTAGATTTGATCCTGTTGAGGGTTCATAATGTTATTGGGTGTTTTAATTTGGAATTTCTTGGTAGGAACCCACAACCTCACCTTTTATAGTATGATACTATATCATAACTATACCATGTTTTTGTGAGGTTGAATCTCTAAAATAACTTCTACCGTTCTGGTTGGATTGAGAGACAGTATCTGACATTTGCTGACAAAACCCCAACAGTTTTTCTCCAGGGTCGCGGTACAGACGCGATACGCATGCGAGTCCATCGCAGCTTGTAGACCTTCCATAGGATAAAAGCGCGTGATAACGACGCGTTTAAAAAACGTGGTGTGTACAGGCCCTAACACTCAATCTTCTTTTCCTTTTCAGGAGGCCGTCGGTGTACCCATCAAGCCCTTGGAGGTGTCTTACTGGACCGTCCAGGAGCTGTCTGACGCCCTTACAAACCCTAACACCGACCCTGCTCTGATCCCCTACTTGGAACACGCCGTCAACGAGATCATGGATGCCCTCATCTCTGGCCACCAGATGGTAAGGACATATTGTTCTAAACTAGCGTCCCACCCTTGCTTTGGATGCTATAATATTCAACATTAATTTTAGTATATGCGTAACCTGATATACCTAGTTCAGTAGTAAGAGCTGATCTATTTTACCTGGGGTCGATCGCATCGAATGACTATCGATTTATTGGTCTGGTTGCTTTCCAGTGTTGGATGATCAGTAATGGAATAGTACTTCTTTGGCCTTGATTGACGTAATAATTTTTTCAGTTAAATTCTCAACTACCTTTGCCATTAGTTGCTGTGTAGACTAAATTCAGACTTTCATCCGATGCTTACCTTCCTTTAAAAACAAAAACTAATTCTTCATCTTCTCACTTTCCAGGAGGTTATCGCCGTCATCGCCCCCGCTGGCCTGGCCCCCGTCAAGCCCGAGCAGGTCGTGAACCCCGAGCCCATCCCCATCGTAGAGCCCAGCCCCGAGGTGGCTCCCCCCTCCTCCACCACCAGCCCCCTGGTCCAGATCATCGTCAACGTCAACCAGCAATAAACTTAATTTTGTTGAAGTAATTTGAATAGTTACTACTACACGATTAAATGCAGCTATTTTTTAAGACGTTGTTTTTTTATAGTCCTTATTTCGGTGAAATCTGTTATTAAGAACTTTGTTTTTAGTGAGTGGGCAATGATGGCCGCCATGGCCCACGTACAATGGTCCGCATAGGACTAAGTGCGGAAACAATACTCAGAAGATAGAAGATAGATAGTGAGTGGTCTGCGGAATTAATCGAAAGAGTTATCGTGGCCGAGAAGGCGAAAATGAAGGAACACGGATGGGTTTTATTCGGTAAATATGGGAGAAGTTATTTGATGATTTAC
Source organism: Leucania comma (assembly GCA_958295575.1). Classification (NCBI taxonomy): domain Eukaryota; kingdom Metazoa; phylum Arthropoda; class Insecta; order Lepidoptera; family Noctuidae; genus Leucania; species Leucania comma. The sequence continues at coordinate 7,963,161 of OY282480.1, read as the reverse complement.
TATCTCTAAAAAAAAAAACTGGGCAAGTGCAAGTCGGACGCGCATATTGAGGGTTCCGTGCAATGCACCATATACACCGTTACACTTTGGTCGTTTTAATCCCGCGGAGGGTTGATTAGGTACATGAAACACTATCGATCAGCTGATCGAGGCCAATGAACTGTAGGTAGTTAGTACGCAACGACCGACAACTTTCTACAAGGTCTTTGACTCGTTTACTTAAAGAAATCAATTTCGTACATGCGTAAATTAATTCGAGTTTAAAAAAAAGGATTTTATTTTTCATTTTTATCTTTACAAATCGATATGGTTTCATGTACCGAATAGACCCTCCACTGGATTAAAACGACCAAAATGTAACGGTGTATACTGAATAGTCTATTGTGCTGTACAATAGACTATTCCCTTCGAAATGGTTGAGCTGAGTGGTGCTGATATACGCGTCATGTTCGTGAACGGGCGCTGTCAGTTGGGACTGGTCATCTCTTAGCTGCCAGTGGTTTATTTTTGGTATTATAATTAGATTTTTTTTTTATTTTTATCTTGTTTACATTGTTCTCACATAATAGCAGCAACAAAAAACATGTAACCGAGATATTTGTAATACAAAACAAGTTTGAAAAGAGTGTCCATGGAGTTTCTTGCACATTCTTCTCCATAGAGATCTACGCTTTGGAATGTGCAATTAGCATCATTTTTTCTGACAGACCGACTTCTTGACTTTTCAAAAGTGCCTGTAAATGGTTTATTTGAAATAAAATGCTTTGAATCTTTGAATCTTGAATCTTGAATTCATTTTATGGCGTTATATAGATGAACTGTGGCAATCTATGTCAGAGTATCTACGAGAAGATTAGGTACATCGAGTTTGGCCAATATTTTTCATAAGGCTGCCCATATATTATGTAGTCGAAGGCTTTAAAAAACACGAAATTTCGATGACTTGGTGAGTCTTCAAGATTTGCTCGTGAGTCTATTGAAGAAGTCTGACAATTCTTGAGGACTGCCAGTTTAAGAAATATCGAATCTTATTATTTATGATTTATATCCTCACTTTACTAGCATTAAATATATTGACTGGCCTGTTGGTCTAGTGGTTAGTTCTGACTCTGACTGCTATGCTGGAGGTCGTGGGTTCGATTCCCACCCAGGACAAATCTTTGTGTGATGAGCACGATCATTTATTCTGTGTCTGAGTGTCATTTATCTATAATATGTATATATTTAGAAATATATTTGTAGATATGTTTATCAGTTGTCTAGTACTCATAGCACAAGCTTTGCTTAGTTTGAGACTAGACGACGTTGTGTGATAGTTGTGGAATATTATTATTATTTTTTATGTTTCAGTATAACTCAGAACTCTGAGTTCCTAGACCTTTGGAAGGCGTACGAGGAGCCGAACCAACTCACAGAGGCCTATTAGATACTTTAAATGGTACGTGATGCTAACCGACGATTATCTCTGTACGCGCAATGCTAGCGCATCCAAGGACAACCCTCAGTTGGTGAAAACTATTGTGACATATGGAAATTATTATTATTTCTGAAGAATTCTCTATTTCAGCGTCTGTGAAATATGGACGGTGCTAAAACACTAATCCCCGTGAGAGTTATTAACAGGTTTCAGAATCAGTTTTTGCTAACTGGAAAATCCTTTGGCTCGTTTTCTAGCATTAAAATCGTTGCCAGAACGGAGTGCTTAGCATAGCTCTATAAGTTCATATACATGTAGATTATTTCTTGCGTCAAAGACACAAGGGGACAATCTCTCTCTACCCGTTAATGCGTTTTATTAATAATAACATAACATAATCAGCCTTATAATGTTCTGGGTTTATAGCTAATTCTTGCACTGTCTCCACCATATAACTCTGGAATGTACTTCCCCTTGACATCATAAAAGCTGAAAGTAAATTTCCTTCAATCGGAAAATTCGGAACTACTAGATACTATTTGAGTTCCTCCTAACCTTATTTTGGTCTTTGTCATAATTGTTGTATTTTAAGTTCTCTTAATTATAATAATATAATATATTCCACAACCATCACACAACGCCGTCTAGTCTCAAGCTAAGCAGAGGTTGTGTTATGAGTACTAGGCAACTGATAAACATTCTTATATTTCACAGAACAAATGATCGTGCTCATTACACAAACATTTGTCCTGGGTGGGAATCGAACCCACGACCTCCGGCATAGCAGTCAGGGCCACTAACCACTAGACCAACAGGCCAGTCTATTATACGATATTTATTACTTTGTAATTTTAGCTTATAGTTGTGTTTTATTATTATGATACTTCTTTCTATATGTAAACCGTCGTTTTAAGTATGAGGTTTTGGAAAAATAACGAAGATAATATTGGTCTAGTGGTCAGTGGCCCTGACTGCTATGCCGGAGGGGTGATTTCGATTCTCACACAAATGTTTGTGTGATGAACACGATCATTTATTTATTTTACAATTTATATACACACATATACTTAAACAGAAGATTCATTTGATCTGTGTCTGGGTGTGTTTTATTTATCTTTAATATGTATGTATTTGGAAACATATACTTAAGTATGGTTGTCAGTTTTCTACTCATAGCGTACATGTTTCATCGAAGCTCATAGCACAAGCTCTGCTTAGTTTGGGACTAGATGGTGTTGTCTGAAAGTTGTGGAATATTATTATATTATACCATTAAACATACAGACACCGTAAAATAAGTACATATACAAACTTTCCCCTTTATAATATTAGTGTGATTAAATATATAGTAATGAGAACCAAAGCTGTAGCACCTATCTACTTAAACTCAGTTGCATATTTTTTGCGACAGATAAACCTACCAATACCTACTTAACACAAGTGACCACCAGGGATCACGTGGAGCGGACACGCCACGTAACACATTCCATAAAGACATCTTATAGACCATGCAATTGCATGATAAAGACACACACACACACACATACGATGATCAGGGTGACCTATCATCTCTTACAATATCGATTTGTCAATCTTATCTTATCTCTTCGTGTCTTGATGCGTAATTGTTTGTTTCTTTCCATAAACACATAGATTGACAGATAAGTCTAAAAATCTATACTTCTTCTGAGATAGCTACTGATATCACGATATCAGTAGCTAGACAACACGTAGTCTTAAAAGTCTATAGTCCGATCTCTTTGTTAACTCCCTTTGTTTTCTTCATCTTTTTCTTTTCGAATCGATGGTAAACTTGTTAAATTGTTGGGGCCCAGTAAGTGGCCACGTTAACTGCAGCATCGGTGGCACTCATTAAATCCTCTAAAGTGCAGGTGTAAGGGCACCTGGGACACTCCAGCGTGTGATCATGTCTTGAACAGCACCGCTTTCACATTGAGTATCCGACGGGTCTATAAACCCCCATTTCGCTAAGTTGTGTTTGCAGAGGCCTACCTGGGTGCGCAGTCGATTTAGTGTTTCCCACACTAACCACTAAAATCACGTCCAGGCGGGAGACGTTCTTGGGTTTATTTTCATTGATATGTAAGTATGCAGGGTGAATTTTTCAAGAGGGTGGCCTATTCCGGAATCATGAGGAATAGGGAGAAATAATATCAAAGCAGTCTTGGGCCCGATTGTGGTGTAAAGTAAAACTGCATCATTAAGATTTACAAAGTAAAGGAAAGACCAAAACTCTGCAGTAAAAAGATAAATGGGCCCTTAAAAAACGGTCACTAGTACAAAATGACGTAGCAATAAGAAAGTAGTTATTATTAGTTCCATGTTTGACTCACTGTATGACTGACAAAGTTCGAAATTGCTAAAATAGATGCACAAAAGATATCCCGAAACTTTTCATCGAAGAACCATTTCTGTAGTTGAATGAAAATCAGAAACACTCATCATACAGTTGATACTATTGAAAGATTATCTACTACAATCTATGGTCTAGATACTTCTATCATCCTAGACCGACACCTACTCAAATCATACGTTGATATGATCAAGTATCTCGTTATCTAATTGTAATCTATGGTTTTGGTAAAACCTTAGTTTTATGTATACAGATTTGGAAAAACAACGGAAATAATAAAATCATATATATCTTGACAGGCCTGTTGGTCTAGTGGTCAGTGGCCCTGACTGCTATGCCGGAGATCGTGGTTTCGATTTCCAACCAGGATTAATGTTTGCGTGATGAGCACGATCATTTGTTCTGTGTCTGGGTACTGGGGTTTATTTGTCTATAATATGTATGTTTTTAGAACTTTTTGTCTAGTCACGTTGTCTATTACTCATAGCATAAGCTTTGCTTAGTTTGGAACTAGATGGCGTTGTGTGAAAGTTGTGAGGTATTATTATTATTATCATACGATGTTCTGAGTCTCGTTTACCCCTCTAAACATTTCCTGGATGGAACGATTTACTTAGTGTATTTTTATTTATCACCACTGCTCTCAAAACGGTAAAGGAAAATAATATTAAGGAAACTGGCATGTCCTGGAACTAAAAATTCGAAGACGTGACATCCATAAACCTGCACATTCTTTCTCTTAGAGAGGAGGCCGGAGTCCCAGCTGTGGGAACAATATAGGCTCATTAATATTGCGGATTATGAATCACAAAGTTCATATTCGTCATTAATGTGTCACAGAAATGCGTGTTCAGTTCCATTGAATTTTTTGTTATCATCGATGCTTTGTGTCCTTTTGTGTATAAGTCAAATATTCGAGCGCATTGTATAGATCTGCGTTAAACCTCTCTCTTACAGTGGCTGTAATATCTAAAAATTTGAAAGGAGGAGGGTTGATATAGGCATTTTTCGCCAATCAAACACTCAAAAAATCAAAGTTTTTGTTTCTGATAATAATTTTTCCGTACCTACATGATAAATTAAATGCGCACATTGAACCAAAATAAAGTAGTACTATCAAATAGTATCATTGAGACTCAAAATAATCTGGTTTATCGATGGTTGTTTCGGGAATAACAAAAATATTAAAAAAGTAGCAAAAATGTACAAAAAAGGTGAAGCACTAGAAAGTGTATCACCTTTATCATCATCATCAGCCTTGTAATGTTCCAACAGCTCGGACACAGGCCTCCTCTCTAAGAGAGGGAATGCGCCGTAATTCACCACGCGGGCCCAGTGCGGGTTGGTGAATGTCACGTCTTCGATTTTTTGGTTCTAGGACATGCCAGTTTCCTCACAATGTTTTTCTTCACCGTTTTGAGAGCAGTGGTGTTGAAATAAATTACACAAAGTAATGCGTCTGGCTGGGTTTAAACCAGCGACCTATAACTCGTAAATCGGGGCCGTTACCACTCGGCCACCACCCACTCTCAAAGATGTTTAAGCATTTAAATAGTTTCGGAAACATAAACTTTTACTTTGAGTTTGTGATGCTAAGCCAAGTCAAGTCAAGTTAAAGTATTTATTTCAAATTAACTATCTACAGGCACTTTTCAGTTGCCAAAAAGTCGGTCAGTCAGATATATGAAGCTGTAGTTTCCAGAAGCAATCTCCTCGTAATAATAGAAAAAACACACCTATAGGTATCACTGTGACATTGTTTAAAAGAGTCACCATGAAGCCGAAACGCAAAGGTTAACTGAAGGAACACAGGTTTTGTTCAGTAAAGATGACATTCTTTCTCACTCAAACCAGGGAGAAGTTGTGTAAAAATGTCCCACCCCAAATAAAGCCTATACTTAGGTACGTATTTATGTCTTTGAATACGGCCGTAAATCAGTGTGAATCATTAAGTTCAAGTTAAAATGATGTAAGTAAGGACACATTTATTGGTATTGATATTCGGTATCGTATCGGGTATCGATGTGTTTTATGACGTAACTTTACTCATTTAAAGTTTCCCCGTCTTTCCGCATGATTGGATGTGATTGAGGTGCGCATAACGGTGGGGATTTCCTATATGTACTTATAACGTTACCAACTTTAAGTTTTAAGTACTTACTTAAATGGGACCGAATGAAACGATCTCAATCACTAATTTAATTACTGTTAATTCATTTTCAAAGGGCAAAAGACTTGAAACAACTCTAAAATATGGAAAAGGTACATAATGTTGTAGAGACTCTTTCATCAGGATATCTTAACAACGTTAATACACGCTCGAATTTGGTATGACGGACCAAATCGGTGTATTAATAGATATTTTTAAATGGTATAGCATCATAGTACTCATGGCAGATTATAAGTGTATTAGGTAACACACGCTCGAACTTAATACGATCGGACTACGAATTTAACCAAATTCGTGTTTGACAGATTTGGTTCGGAACCGAACCCGGTTCCGAACCAAATCTGTCCATCTGAAGAGTAATTCGGCAACCAAAATTATTATTATTTGAGTCTGTGTAGGTCAGCTAGCTAGCGTACGGCATGCACTTGACTTCGGTTGGCAAAGAAACTGTTCAATCCGGTCGTCTGTTGCGAGAACGGATTTGGTCGGCGGATTTGGTCAGTCGAACTAAAATCGAGCGTGTGTTAGTACTTTAATGGAAGCTTCCAGAGTCTGGACTCGTATTGCTACTCGTATTGCAGAATATATGCGGCAATTTACTAGGCGGTGTCATTATTAAATACCTCGGTTGCTCAACAGTCACACTCTGTTCACATGTGCGTCTTTTTTTAAAGGATTGTATGTTTTTTTTTTTGTAGCTTTTAAATGAATTCAATAAATTATATTTGAGTAGTATTAGTTTTTCTTCTGTTGTTCTAATTCTTTTTTTTTAATGGTTTGCCAGATTATAATGCTTTTTTTATCAATTTTTGATCTGTATTTTACTCACGATTTTAGTATTTTTGTTTCGATTTATAATAATGTTCAATTTCTTTGATAATACCGCAGAACGTTTGCCGGGACAGCTAAAAGGTATTTTTTACTTTACGCTTGCGTTTTTTTTTAACTGTAAGTGCATTTTATTCATTAAAAATAATCTTACATTACATTACGAAATCAAATTAAAAAATGTTGTTAGTTTGGATTTAAGAAGGCTGTCAGGCCGAAAGGGAGCAATTTATAGCAATATAAAAGAGCAATTTCGTAGGAGGATATCCTATATCGTAAAATAAGCTCTACACGAATATGCCATCTGTATTATCTCCACAACATAAAACATATGTTAGCATAACTACATATATATTTTTTTTCGATTCAAACAGAGCAGTAGATTGAAAGGTTAATTAATAAGTTTGTAATTATCGATCATTATCTAAAATATTATGTGTTTAATAACAAAACATGACAATATAATCTTAGTAAATGATCGAAATTTTCAATTATCCGCTGACATGTAACAATAATCTTATCAAAACTTATCATTTAAACCATGTATGAATTTACTTTCTCAGACATTTTACACGTAATTGCATTTAAAGGAAATATATTTTTTTTCTATCTACTGGTAGATGAGTAATCATTATTTTCTTAGAAAATAGTATGATAAAGAATACATTAGATTTTTGGCCCCTACGTTTTTAATATCAAGCGATCAGATTTGCTTCACAGGCAGAAAAAATCCAAAAGGAAAAAAAAAACGCGTCTCGCGTGCGTATTGCACGCATTACTATAAATACTTGTATGAAAAGAACATTTGCAGAGGTTACGCATGCGGAGCAAACGCACTGCGTGATGAAATCCGCACGATATTAAACAACAAATATGTAACAGTAACAGATTTTCTTTTTCTCTTCCGATGTATTCAAATTATTTTTTTTCTGACCAGTGTTTGGCAACCAGTTCAGGCTCTGTTATGGACCTTGTACAGATCCTGAAAAGTTACAGGTGGTTGTGCAGGATGGGCAGCATAGCAGCACTAGCACTAGCATTGTATTAGAGATAGATCGAAAAAGCCCCACTTAGCTAGATTGTTTATACAATAATAGATGTTATTCACACAGGTTATTTATTAATCTATCTAAGAAAAGGTGTAGCACCTCACTAATTTTGCTGTAGTCTTTGTACACTACAAAGGACCCTGTCAATTGCCATCATGTACTGAAATGTTTTTGATGAGTAAAGATTTATTATTAAACTAGTGACCCGCCCTAACTTCGCGCGGCTGCAATGGTGGTATTAAATATATTATGCATGCATTATACATATACCTAAATCTTCCTCTTGTATCACTCTATCTATTAAAAAAACCGCATCAAAATGCATTGCGTAGTTTTAAAGATCTAAGAATACATAGATACAGACAGCGGGAAGCGACTTACTATGTAGTGATGATACATCCTTTAGTAAGGAATGAAGTCTTCCTCATTAATCGTCAGCCTTACAATGTTCCACCGCTGGTACTTAAGCCTCTCTCTAAGAGAGGGAATGGGCCGTAACCACTCGGGCCCAATGCGGGTTGGTGGATGTCACGATTTTCGAATTTTTGGTTCTAAGACATGCCGGTTTCCTCGTGAAGTTTTTCTTCACCATCTTGACAGCAGTGGTGATAAAATAAATTACTCAGTGTAATGCGCTTGGGTGGGTTTGAACCACAGAACTGAAGAATGTAGTTTTGAACCCACAACCTACAATTTGTAGATTGTACAATTAGCACTCGGCCACCACTGCACCAAAAGTATTTCTGTCCGGTATAACCGTCTAATTCAACAATTTAATTATACAGGTGCATTTAATTTATTAGAAATCTTTCAGGCGCTCTGAAATGTGAAAAAACATTCACTTGTTTGGAAGCTGATTTTTCTCGCGATTTCAGGTAACCAAAACCGTAGGGGCCTGGTAGAGCCGATGCCCATTGAGGAACCATAATTTTTAAAAGAGATACCGTGGAGGATCACGGTATCTCACGAAACTGGTACCTAACTGGCAACTGAAACAACAAAGTACAATAAAGTTTATTCTATTCTATTCCATTACATTCTATTCTGTTCTACACAGTCAGTAGAGGTATGACACTCGCTCTCACTCCATTCAGAGATGGAAAAATGCTTTAATGATTCCTCACCTAAGTAAAAAGGTGCAAAGTGGGAACACCATACTGGATATGGACTGTTTTGATCATCATGATTATATAGGACACTGTAAACTAGGTTATGGGTACCTAAGGTACGTAAGTAGATCAAGTAAACGAAGTGGCAGGTGAGAGATAGAGCATGTTGGAAATATATGACACCATTGAAGCGTTCTCACAAAAATGTTATCAGTTTGATATGCACTTTCGCAATGCTGCATCAGTATTTCACCAATATATTCCTTATCATTATCATGTTGGGTTTGAGTCATGTGCGAATTTTTGGACAGAGCTTGCGAAATGCTTTATCAATTGACTGATAGTAGGTATGCGGTTTGCGGGTTTTTAGGGTACCGTGTGATAAACTGAAATGGTAACCATAAAAAAAATCTAATTTAAAAATTTGGTCAACTGAGAGTCGGACTTGCGCATGAAGGGTTCTTTACCATTACCTATCTTATGGTAGTCACACACGTTACAGTATAATTGCACAAGTTAAGACTTGCACAAGTATACTGAAACGTGTGTTGTGCAGAATCTTGTGCAAGTATCTTCCAACACACGTTTCAGTATACTTGTGCAAGTCTTAACTTGCGCAAGTATACTTGTGCAGAAACTTGTAAGTTTATTTTATTTTCCATGTATTTATTATAAATTGAAATTTATTAAACAGAAGATCCATGAAAGCGGAACGCAAACGTATTGCTTATATTATTTTTGTGTGTTAATAGTTTTCTTTGTACAGTTATTTGAGCATATCATTTTAATGATGTCCGTTAAAGTTTATTGATAAAAGAACCGGTACAGTATTGACGCGTGTAATTCCGAAGCACAACCGTTCATCTCGAGTACCAATTTTTTAATGTTTACTAGTTTATTTTTTCACCATTAGTCCGTAATACGAATTATAGGAACCTAAAGATTTTATGTTTTAGAAAGTATCAAGTTTTCAGTCACTTTAAGTTACTTTGAGTTTCATTAGAACGCGGATGTAACAATTTCTAGTGTTTTTTCACTTACTCGAAAACCCGGTCTTATCCCACCGCTTTTAGGCACGCAATGGACTGTTTCCGCACTAGTGCAGAAAAGGGCACGTGCTCGCCCCTGCCATAATTTTACTGTAATAAAATTGTTTATCGTAAGTATCAGGCGCGCGTCGACCTCCACGAGTGGTAAATGTATTGAAAAACGTCGTTTGACACACGTGCACATTTGTCACTGCAACGCTCACTCAGCTAGCTCCATAACACACTCACCTACGGCTCGTGCGATTTCCGCCTCGGGTGCAATGACAAACTTTCTGCACTTGTATCAAAATTAACTATTGCAGTATTTAGCAGAAAATGTATTGGGTCAGTCTTCTCAGCAAGCTTCGCTGTATAGTCAATGCTACAATAATTCTCAGCTACATTTTACCGAAATTGCGCCTGTTTCAATGATTCCACATATTATCTAGCTGCGTAGACACTTGAGATACAATATTACACCAATTTAACAACACAATATCCACTAGGAATCAATTTGCGAATAATTAAAACAGCCAATGAATTTCGCCCAAAAAATCCGACAAATACCTCATATTACACTGACTCATATTACCAACCATTTTTACACCGTAGATAACATCCATTATCTTGATCTAGAGTAGATTAAATCAAAACAGCGGAAGACATATGACTAGCCTCTAGCGCGTAGACCGCTGATATCAGCTCGCACGACAGCACCGGCTCTTATCTCTGTCCTTGTCTATCAGTGACTGTAGGTTTGCGACTGTGATGACACTGATCATAGATGTGGGAGTTTCGAGTCCAGGTTTTCTGGTTGCGTTGTTAGCGCTTTATGAATCTGCCCTTATAATATGAGTACATGAATGAGATCTAGCTATTAGGATATGAAACTAGCATGGAGTATAACAATCTAAATTCGGAACTATTTTATTACCCCTCTGTAGATTTATGTTAGTGAAGTTTATGATTACTAATAACAAGCGTAATAATAACATGCGCAGTTTCTATTGTTCAATTGAATTCGTCTATGATTGGAATTTGCATCTACAATAATATATATAACAATAATATAATATTTCATACCTATCACACAACGTTGTCTAGCCTCAAGCTAAGCAGAGCTTGTGTTAAGGGTACTAGACAACTGATAAACATACTTACATATTTCTAAATACATACACATTATAGATAAATTACACCCAGGCACAGAACAAATCATCGTGCTCATCACACAAACATTTGTCCTGGGTGGGAATCGAACCCACGACGACCTCATAAAATAATAATAAATGATAATAGATGCGGGTTCTTTATCGAGGAATTTTGACATGAATATTAATTTGGACGATAAAGAAAATTAATTAATTTATGGTATTTTTTCTTGTCATCTAATTGTTTTTATCTGTGATTTGACTTGTATTTTTTTTGTTACATTGTTTAATAACGTAACATATTTTAATAATTTGTTGACTGTAATACAATATTCTGTAAATGAATCCCTTACCAATAAAACTACTATTCGACTAAATCTTGTCTTGTCTTGGTTACAAATTAACGGTTCACCCGTTTCAGTGTGAAAAAGTAACAAACACATACCAGTACAACACATATCACACACACATCACACTTTCCTTTTTTGTGATAACCAACTACTCTTTCATTTTCAAACTTTTCACATTAATGCACTAAAAAAAATACTTTACCCTCATGTTTTACCTCTAAAATATCAATTTTTAAACTTCCATAAAAAATCAAACTTTCTACATTTTGTGTACTGAACCTCAATTCACTAATCTCTACACTCTTGACACACCCATGACAAGTTGACACGTCCCACGCCCATATCTCGACAGTCACCGATTGGGTGTGATTTATATATTGGAACCCCAACTATCAACGTCAGTACACCACTATAGTTCTGAGGACTGAGTTCTACCTGAAAAAAAAAACAAGTGAGTAATCATAGACAAATTGTTCTTTTCTTTTTTCGAAATTAAGGTTGGTATCCTTGAAATTCAGAATCAGAGAATTGTTAGTCTTTTATGCCAGTGTTTCTGATATTATCATGGTAAATAATAACTTCTTCGTGTATTATACAGTAGATTATGATTTTGTTATATCTGATAAATTATCTTATCCTTTAAATCCGCCATAAGTATATTTATTTGATTAAATATAGATATTTGGATTGGAAAGATTTGGAAATTATTTTCACGTGTTTTGGCGCGAATTTTTTGTTGCCCTTTTCAACTCAACTTAGGCGAATTAGTCTATTTTTTAAAAATGTGGTTTTCTTCTTAATTAAGCTCAGTATTAATTAGAGATTAATAACCTTAATAATTAATACTTCCGAAACAATAATAATCGCTCAGTTTATTATTTAGTAGAGTTTCAGAGTACCTATTTTATTTGTCATTTATTATTTATCTTTATAATAGATTCAAATCGAAAATACTGTGAACATAATATTTGATTTTAGGGCGAATAATTTTACTTAAAGTCTTGATTTGTGTTTTTAAATAATATATAATGTTAAGTTTGCTTTAGTTAGTAGATATCTAGGGGCCATTCAAGTATTACGTAAGCACTACAGGGGGTTTTTTTTTTTTTTTTTTTTTTTTACGGTAGGTAAAATCATCCAATGACAAATCCCGCCCTTGGGCGGAGCGGGAAATAGTGTCAGACTTTTACTGACTAAAAACCTACCCTGTTCCTTCCCTGCCTTGGTTCCAGGGCCCTGGTATGCATTTTCATACCTTCCCAGAGCCCCTACAGGGGGGTGGGTCTTTAGTCTTTGTTTTGCTTATTTTTTAATGACATGGGGGTCTAGATGGTGATTACTTCAGTAGTGTATATTTTTTTTTAGGTATATGAGAACGATTTCGATGTTTCAAAATTACAAGAAAGTGAGCAGACACACATAATTAAGCAGCATGCATTTAATGTCATTGAGGACTGAGGACTGTTAATTTGAATGAATAATGTCAAAATTTTAAATTAACTTTGTTTTTTCCTTTATTTCAAGTATGCCTTTTTTGTGGATTTACAACTACTGCTCGTAAATTAATAACCAAACTAACATATTGACAAATGCACGTCACCAACGTTTACGTAAGCATGGAGGCTGGTGCAAGCTTTGCTTACTTTTGCTGACGAGGGGGAGGGGCTTAATATCTGCAAAAAATCTGCTTACGTAATACTTGAAGGGCTCCTTGTAACAAATAGGTATGTAGGACTACAGAGCTATTTTTTTTGCGAGTTATTATATAAAATTAAGCATGGAAAAAAAGAGGTCTTACACCTATATGATTATCTTATACTGTGATTAGTTAAGATCTTTGCCTATGAGTCTAGGCTAAAGACAAAAAACTAATGATACCTTTTCTTCAGTCTTGTATTGTTTTCAACGCGAATTTTTTGCTCAATTCTTATCTAAAGTAAATAAACACGTTTGATGATAAGCTGTTACATGTGCAGACAATTTATCTTTTATATAAGTTGTATAAAGATTATAGTTAATGCTAGCTTTTACCACAAAAAAACCTAGACTACGTGAAAAAGATCAGCTTGTATTGTTTATTTAATACGTATTTACTTTAATAATACTTATTAACTGAGACCAATTATGCTTATTTTTATTAGGAATTACAGTAAGAGCCAGAGATAAATTTTTGCCGCGCTATGGCGCGTTCGCAGTTAGCAGTAATAAATTTAAATCATAATTTTAATACATCGTTAAAGATCCAGTGCTCATCCTGGCTTAACATATCTAGTGATCGTTTAGGATTTAGATATTTGTATACTCGTCATATTCAGAATGAAAAAACTTTTTACAAAAAAAAAATACAACCGACTTCAACGTACTCGTAAAAATAAACACAAAAAAGTGCAAAATAACTTTAATTTCGGAAGTTGGTGTTTAACAACGAAGAGTCTAAACTATTATATAAACACCGACTTTCGAAATTGAAGTTATTTTGCCCTTTTTGTGTTCATTTTTACGTTGAAGTCGGTTGTATTTTTTTTGTAAAAAGTTTTTTATTTTACACTTTTCAGTTGTAGTACTAGTAGTAGGTACTCGTCAGCCAAACTTCCATACCTATACCTTCCGCCATTCGGTTCCATCATCAAATCATCATGACAATTCTATTAATACCAAACACGGCTAGAATAAGCAACCTGATATAAATTATAGAATTCCGTTTCTTACCTACCTTCCGGCTTCATCATCAGATCAGTTCTATGTATCCCCTGCCCTTCTTCCTACAGTCAGTCACCGACTACATGTATAAACAAAGCAATTTTACTTGTTACGACAGTTCTGCTACGATTTTTTGAAGAGTTCCGTTCTATATCTTCGACGTTTATCATCAAATCAAAACAAAACTTCTATGGGACCAACTCGGGACTATAACCTTTCGACCAAAATAAAAATTTTCAAAATCAGTACACAATTGACCGAGATATCGATAAACATACAGATAAAAACGACATTTCTGCTATGATTTTTTGAAGAGTTTCGTTCTATATCTTCCAAGTTCATGGTCAGATCAAAACGATATTTTTATGGGACCAACTCGAAAGTATAATCGTTCATTCAAAACAAACATTTTTAAAATCGACCTACAATTGACTGAGATATCTGTGAACTGTGAAAAAAGTACTCCTTGTTACCGCGTATTTTATCAGTTGCCTGTTCCAGGGCGGCGCGGTAACTTTTTGAATAATTCCGCAGGCCTAGCAAGCACTGGAAAAGCATGCCCTGTCAATTTTGCAGACAGCTCTTTGAGGAGCGCGTCAAACACAATGTTCCGTCGACTCAGGCCTGATTAGTATTTACCTAAGTAGATATTTATTGAAACAATAAAGTAGCATTTTCCTAGCCCCAGTTATAGAGCCTTTTCCTTATGTTCTGTTTACAAATACAGGCAATTTAGCAATGAGCCCTATATCAAGTTTCACTTGAACGATTCCCTGTCAACGTATTTTTTGTTTATAGCAACGATATTCAGCAGTTTACCCAACTTTGATATTTTTAGTAAAATAATGTTGCATCATTGTAGATGGGTATGAGTTTCCTACAATTGTAGATAACTGATAAACTATTAAAAATACAGATAAGTTTATTGATTTTTGTTCCGATCAGTGATAGTGATAAAAAACTCACGCGGAATATTTGAAAAGGAAACCAAATATATAGGATCACTTTGTTGTCCATCTGTCTGTCTATCTGTCAAGACCCTTTATCTCGGAAACGCTTGGACGTATCGAGTTGAAATTAAAACTATATATTTAAGTTAGCGGTCCCTTGAAGCTGTAATAAATAAATTAAACTTTTAAGTTAACGAAAAATAAAAGATGGCCGTTTATGTCGCAAAAAAATGTATATTTCGACACTCTCAAGGAATACAAATTCATTAGGGTTTTGCTTTGACCCTGAATCGTGTAATTTGGCATAAAGGAAGGTTTTTAGCACAGATACAGGAATAAATCTAAAAAATAGTAAATTTATTGTTACGTCACGAAAAAAAAAAAACGCTTTCTTTAAGTTTCGGAAAAATCTTCGGACTCAATCTATTTGTAATACTTAGGTAGGTTTAAACGGAACCCACCCGAGATGTTCTCATCACGCTCCCACTCTTCTTCCTACCAATATTTGATATCCCAAAGTTGCTGCTTTATTTCATAACTTATTTTGAAGCTGTTAACGTTATAAAGAATTATGTTTCTTGATAGTTGTTGTTTAGTATAAAATATTGCACTAATATAAAATATAATACCCAAATATTACACCTATCACTAAACATAAGACCGTCCATTGTTACATCGTATAAGTTTTTAAATGGTCAAGTATTTATAGTGTATAAGAAAAAGTGACTATTCCTCTCGTATATTAAAAAAGTTAATCAAACCTTTCTTACTCCAACAGACAACCAATCAAAATGACTGTCCCAACCGTAACAGTTCGCGAGATTTCCGACGCGACCCAAGACAACACACTGTGTCCGAGCACCAAGAGGGTCGTCGAAGGCTTGCTCAACGACTACATGGACCTACAATACGGAAAGGAGACACCGTACACAACTGGAAAGCAAATTGTGCCTTCTGGTGCAACGCTTGAAGATGTGGAGAAGGCAGCCGCAGATGAAAGTGCTCCTAAGAAATTTAACGACATCTTCACGACGATCGAAAAGACAGCCAAGAGCGGGGATCTCACCCCCCTTTCCAAGAATGACGGCACCTGGGACCCTAAGCTCACCCCCGTCTTAGTTCTTATCACCCCTAACCCTTAGAGTAAGCCCAGAATCTGTTTTACTATTTATTTTTATGTATTTTTATTGTATTTTGGTTAACTATTAAAGTTTTAAAATAATGAAATGTGGTCTCTCTGTCATTGTTGTTCACCAGGCGTGTTTGTGCTGGGTCATCGACAGATTTAGATATCTAAGGTTGTTAAAAAAAAAAAAAACAAATTCGTTTATTTCACAAAGGCCTACATGGGCACTTATAAAACGTCAGAAGCTAGTGCACGGTTCCAAGAAAATCCATGGTTACTCTTTAAAAAAATATTCTTTCTACAATATTTCCATAATTAATAATTTAAAAATATGAAAGGACAGATTACGATAGAGGTTACGATGGATATTCAGGTTAGAGAGGTAGTTTGGAGGTGTACCTCGCTTTAGTGGAGACCAATTTTGAGTTTTACCGGCCCACTGCTTGATCATCATGCGGCAGACATATTCAGCTTAAACTGGGCAGCCTTCTTAGCCACGTCAATTATCTGCGTTTTGAGGCGCAGTGTAGTGTTTTTAAACGACAGCTGAGCGAGTCCAATGACTTGTAGGTAGTTAGTACGCAATGAACGACAACTACCTCATTCATTGACTCGTTTACTTAAAGAAATTAATTTCGTACATGCGAATATTAATTCGAGTTTTAGAAAAAAAGTTGAAAATTGTTATTTATTTAAACTTCATGTACAGTAGTGGTACTAATGCAGCCAAAAGTGCATGGAGAGCCTTAGGTCGACTTTTGACTGTGAGGTTTTGCATTCCGTTTCGTGACACGACTAGATGGCGCTGTTCAAAAATGAAAATAACACTGCAAAGCTTAAAAACCTTATTATGCAGAGTCCCATAATAAGGTTTATAAAACCTAAAATAAGTAGTTACTAAGAAATAAACATAAATTATTTTATTTTCTTATTTCCGAGTACTTAATACAGCGCCATCTAAACCAAACCAAATAAACTAATTGGTATATAAGTTAATTCGACTACAGATGGCGTAGATCATAAATAATAAAGAATACCTACATTCACAAGTAGCTCTCATTTTCGCATTCTCTAATAGTTAGATCGGTAGCTCAGATGGATAAGCATGTCAGAATAACAAAGTTCGTTCCACAGGGCGCCGGTTCGATACCCAGTTCTCAATCAACTTTTTTAAATTTAATTTATTATAATTTATATTCTATTTTTTTATATTTTTAAAAGGTTTTTATTTTATTTTTTGTTATAAATAATATAAAAAATATGAGGTATAAGATGTATAAATGAATAAAGGCATAATATACAAGTATACTTATACTACTATAAATAATAATATATATATATATATATATAACTATATATAATGTTATATATATAATTTCTATATATATATATATACTTTCATAATTGGTGGTAAGTATTAGGTAAAAGAATCATTCATGTAAGAAGATCTAGATATATTTTTCTTACAGATTAAGATTTACTAAGTTTGTTTCTCGTAAAGGATAAGAAATAAAACTATTTTAGTGATATTATAGTTTAAGACATTTAATTCTCAAAGAATACAATTTATTTCTTTCTTATACAGTGTGTAACCTAATCTAACAGCTTTAGACCCAATTGACAATTATTTAATTCACTTGTTATGAGAAATACAAATAAAATTTATAACTTAAAGATTACAAAATGGAAAACATTAACAAAGTAAAACTGTTTAATAGATATTAATAAGCATTCTAAATCAAAACTGTGTTGTGCTATTCTTCTATTATTTAGTTTTATTTACACAATTTTGTATTACCTTTCACTATATATGCAACCTTAGTTCTGTAAATATTTTACTTAATCATAAATTATAAAAATATTACGTTTTGCATAATTATGGTTAGTGGGTATTGACTATAATGATTGATTTGTGCATTATGTTATGACTAAGGTTTATAGCTTAAGTATTCGTTCCAGAACGAGGAAGAAATTGAAGCTAAACCTCAAAATATTATATAACAAATTAAAATCATTAGTGTAATAACATTTTGTTGTTATACTCGTAAATTTGTGAATAAATTTATCCCACTACACCAAGTTTGAATACTGTAATTTATCAAATAAATTATAGCTACCCCGGTCTATGTTATTAGTCAATCCAATAGTCAACACCTTATATATTTTTTTTAATAACTCGTGTATCCACCATTTTGATCGATTACAGCTTGCAAGCGCGAACCCATGGAGTTTATTAATTTTTCACATAAATTTTGACCCCGTATAGAATCCCATACCTGCATGCAGTGAGTACTCAGTGCCTCCTTAGTAGAGATGGGTTTCTACCCGGTAAATACCGGATAAATACCCAATCTACCCATATGCAGGGTTTTTACCCGGGTAAATACCCAAATGGTGGGTATTTACTTTTTACACTTTATAGACACTCTCGCAACGAAAACGTCATCGCTATCAAGGGTTTATAGTAAGGCCCCAGGTCTTACAGTATTATAGTACGAACAATAGCAAGTCCGCTTACGCAAGTTGCCAAATTTCTTAAAAAAAATAAAACATTTTGTACAGAATTCAATATCGATTCAAGATTTTTACAATCATACACACAAATTACAATTATACGACATCATCATCATCATTTCAGCCCAAAGACGTCCACTGTTAGACATAGGCCTCCCCCAAATGTCACCGCAATGAACGGCCCTGTGCGTCTCGCATCTATCGGATTTCCGCAATCTTTCTTAGGTCATAAGTCTACCTTGTCTTAAGGCCTTCCAACGCTGCGTCTTCCGGTACGCAAGCAATGTGCCCTGCCCATTACCAAATTAAGTCGGCGATTCTTTGTGCTATGTCGGCAACCTTGGTTCTCCTGCGGTTATCTTCATTTCTGATTCGATCACGCAAGGAAAACGAACCCCGAGCATAGCTCTTTCCATTGCCCTTTGGGTGACTATAAACTTTCTGATGAGGCCCATTATAAGCGACCACGTTTCAGAACCATATGAATCCATATGAATCATCACTAGCAAAACGCACTGGTCTTAGAATTTTGTCTTGAGACACTCTTATGTTAGATTAGAAGATACCGCACAGCTTTTCAAACGCCGCCCAGCCGAGTCGGATTCGACGGTTGACTTCATACGATTATACGACAAATGATAAATAATTATATGATATATAATGAAAACGACTAGTACACACTAATGAAAATTGCACAAAGGCGGACCTAATGCCTAAAGGAAAATACCAAATGCTAAATGTGCCAAGGAGCATAGGATAGCATCAGCCGTATACTGTTCTCACCGCCCGAGTCCCACTCAGACCTCCTCTCCAGAAGAGGGAATGGACTGTAATCCACCATGAGGGCCCAATGCGGGTTGGTGGATGTCACATGTCTTCGAGTTCGAATGTTTGGTTTTAAGACATGCCGGTTTCCTCACAAAGTGTTTTTTTCACCATTGTGAGAGTAGGGGTTGTAAGTCGGGGCTGTTACCACATGGCCACCACTGCTCTCTACAAAGTGCCAAGTGCCTGACTATGCCAAGTCACTGCAAAGTGAAAAAAATAAAGTGCGAAATGACGAGGTGTGTCAAGTGATAAATGATTTGTGGCGGTGAGTGGAGGTGAGCACCAACACTTTTCCGTTCTAGTACGACAAACAGTAGATTGCGGGGCGGTGTCTTTGAGTAGGTATGTTCAAAAAAAAAATATGAATCTAGTCAAACATAAAATATGGGTCTATTTAGTCGAATTTTAGATCCCTTAGATAGTTCTCTGTCTAAGCGCCTAAGTTTTCTATCGAACTTTAGTTCGCTTTAGATAGTTTTAAATCTATGCAAACTAAAATTCGACTAAATCTTATTCTTCTATTGATTTATTTCTAAACATTGAGTAAATTTTATGTTACTCAATGTTTAGAAATAAATCAATTACTGTTTATTGTTTTTACCCATGCTTTTGGGTATTTACCGGGTAAAAACCCTGTTTATACCCAAATTGGGTATTTACCGGGTAAATACCCGATGGGTTTTTACCCACGTCCCATCTCTACTCCTTAGTCCTTTCGTTCCTATTGTCCCACCTTTGAACCATAACGCCCCATAAATTTTCAATGGGGTTTAAATCTGGCGATCTCGCAGGCCAAGGAATTATCCGTATGTCCGATTGCTGGCTAAACCACTCTTGCACAATTATGGAACGGTGTATAGGACAATTTTCCTGCATGAACGTTATCACTGGCATGTCTTCTACAGGAAAAACATTCCGCACGGTGGGCAACATGACGTCATTCAGCACATCTATGTAGTTTACACTATTTGCACGACTGGGTATTACAGTAAGTTCTCCTGGTCCTGCAGCACTCATCCATCCCCACATGTTCACTGTTATACGACCGGATTCACAGTTAGGCACAACGTGATCACTATCATAACGCGTATTATTCCTACGCCACAACAAAACTCGGCCGTGCTGGCTAGACTTGAAAGTCTTTTCATCACTGAAGATGACGTTGCTCCAGTCGAAATTTCTGTATTTCAAAGCGAACTCCAATCGTGCTCTTTTATTAGCTTTGGTTAGTAATGGCTTAATAGCATGTCGACGATAATGTAGACCTTCACTATGAAGAGCACGATACACCGTCCGCAAAGATGTATCAAACAACTTAGCGTAATATCTTGTTGGTGTAAAGCCATTTTCCTCATAACCTTGCACCATAAGTTGACGCTGGTCTGAGTCAATATGGCCTCTTCTGCCAGATCTACTACGGTGTTCCAACGAACCCTCTTCTTGAAACCGCTTTATCCATAAAGTGACAGTCTTTACCTGTAAGGGAAATATATTATTTATTTTTTTCGTGTATTGATAACCATTGATAATAAAATAAATAACGAACACTGATTTTGAAACATTACTTACGTTTAAGCCAGTTTCTCTCGAAATTTCAGAATAATTTAAGCCTTGATTATGCAATGCTATTATTTGGGCCCTCGTAGCGATATCAATATTTGAACGCGAACTCATGATAAAAATAAATATTAAAAACTTGTTAAACGCAATCGTAACTGAACTCACTCTAAAGGTAGTAAAGAACGTTATGATTGAACAAAAAGATTTAATTTTTATACAGTCAATATTAAACTACCCTCAATTCTTTTGAGATTTATGATACGGGTTAAAGTCGCTAAACAACTGCAATATATTAAAGAGCAGGATAATTTCAACTCATTGCGTAATGACGCAATGGTCCAGTGGCTAATGGTATCGGTAAATTTTATGCTACCGAGTTCGAATCCTAGTTATTACGTGCTTTGCTTTATAAGGTTTGTAATGTCGTAGGAGAATTTGTATTAAAATTAAGTGATATTGTAACTAGCAAAAAGCAATATAATATTCTTTAACGAGAGATGTACATTTTCCAATCCAACTAATGTACTAGCGCCATCTATGTCATCCAAGACATATTATTAAGGCGATGAAACCCTGCCAAACGATTTTGGTTTGGAACTCTCCATGCACTTCTGTCTCTGTATGTACATAGGCGAACTTAATGCAACAAGGCATTCTCTACCAGTCAACCTTTGGGTTAAAAAAAGACAACACTCATCATTTTGAATCTCGATTAAATGTGCAAGGCTTCTATATAAGTACTTTTTTATATTTTTAATATATGAGTACATTATGGAGGGCCCAAGTTTTACATATTGGACTAGTTTTACACAAATTTATGTTTTGATTTCTATAGCAGCCTAGATAATATTCACAAGATATCTGTGTATCTGAAGAAAGATGTTTATTAACATCATAATCACGTAAGAGCAGTTGTATGAAAATGTACCCCGGGTTCAGTCAGGTGGAATGATAGGAGGTTCACATCTATTGGATGACCCTCCTATCATTTTACCTGACTGCACGGTCAACGAAAACAATAAAGAAACGCAGAATACTAATAAATAATCATAATCAGATATCACGAAAAGATAAAAGGTTACCTGCTCCTGCATCATCGACGAACCTAACCTAATCTAAAGCAAGAGGTAAACTATATTTCCTTTAATTCTTCTTCTTTCTACTAACAAATACAAGGGATCTTTGTCCTCCAAAGACAAAACTGTATCCGAATACTTCAATTTCTGTCATTACGTAATGCCTAACAGTACCTACATAATACCTACATACATTTTGATAGAATTGGAGAAAGGTTGTCATTGCGACCGAGGCGCAATTCGTCCGAGCAGTAGGTGAGGGTGTTATGGAGTCCAGTCCTGCAGTGACAAAGCTGAGCGAGGCTAATGAACTGTAGGTAGTTAGTACGCAACGACTACTAACTACCTACGACAGCTATCTACAAGGTCATTGACTAGTTCGTCGAGTAAATATGTACTTAACTAAACGTAAACAATCTTGATAATGTCTTTTTATAAAAAAAAAAAATTATAGAAGACATACACAGATTATTTAAATTTAGGTAGTTGATTACCTAACATCGGTTTAGGTAAATAGCTAATTGTAAACATTTTTACATAAAACTTTTAGACAATTTTACTTAAAAGACATGTGAAGATTGTTTACATTTAGTTAAGTACCTAAACAGATGGAGCATAAATATATGTTTATAAATACAGTTCAGATTCTTAGCCTGTTTTCTGTTACTTGTTGATTCCACCATACCACGAAAGGGTTAAATCCAGTGCCGCGATAGTGCACTTAGCACACAGATGGCGTTTATCTAGGGACCAAATCCACAAAAAAATCTGTTAAAATTCTGCGAAAATGGTAACGATAACACCTTGTTGACCATACTATACTCTTTGACACTACCTATGATTATTTTGTCTCAAGAACACGATAAATACGAAAACCGGCAACCGAAGTAAACTAAACTGGTAGTGCAAGAATGCGAAGATAGATGGCGTTACTAGTCTTTAAAATGCATGAAGGAGTTAATTAATTTCTGTTTTTAACATTACACACATAACACATATACAAATAAAAAGGAACCTAGAATACTTGCTATACACTATTCACGTATATTAACTTCATATTTTATCAATATTTAATGAATAAAAAAAGAAAGCTTGATATTTTACCATAGATATATGTATCAACCAATGTTTTATCATAATTTTCACCGATCCTACCAGCCAAATTTTAAGTTTTTAGGTGTTATAGTTTCTGAGATTTCGTGATTAATCAGTGAGTGGTATTTCGTTTTTATACCCGGCTAAATTTTGTTCGTTTTAATCCCGTGGAGGGTAAGTACATGAAACACTATCGATTTGTAAAGATAATTTAAAAAGCTGATCGAGTGCAATGACTTGTAGGGACTTAGTTCACAACGAGCGACAACTATCTACAGGTTATTGGACTCGCTCAGCTGTTGTTTACTTAAAGAAATTAATTTCATACATGTGTATATTAATTCGAGTTTTAGAAAAAAAAAGAGTAAGTACTTTATTTTTTAGTATTCTTTTTACAAATCGATAGAGTTTCATGTACCAGATCGATCCTCCACGGGTTTTATAAAGACTAGCTTCTGCTAGTCCTAACCCATGATGCATCTTGCATGAAAGTAGGTTTCTCTATACAAACTTTAGAATCCAGATTCATCCCCTTCAGGGTGAAAAAAAATAAAGTCCGCTCTTAGTGTTCGCTTCCGTCATATAAGGAAACCTTGTGCCAAATTTCACGTTCCTAGTCCCAGTAGGTAATTCCGACTGTGCGTTGATATGTCAGTCAGTCAGTTTCCCCTTTTATATATAACTAGCTTTTGCCCGCGGCTTCGCTCCCGTCAACTGACTACTCTACTCTACCCTACTCTACACTACTCTACCCTACTCTACCCTACTCTACTCTACCTTACTCTACACTACTCTACCCTACTCTACCCTACTCTACCCTACTCTACCCTACTCTACCCTACTCTACCCTACTCTACCCTACTCTACCCTACTCTACCCTACTCTACCCTACTCTACCCTACTCTACCCTACTCTACCCTACTCTACCCTACTCTACTCTATCTTACTCTACACAACTCTACCCTACTCTACCCTACTCTACCCTACTATACCCTTCTCTACCCTACTCTACCTTACTCTACACAACTCTACCCTACTCTACCCTACTCTACCCTACTATACCCTTCTCTACCCTACTCTACCCCACTCTACCCTACTCTACCCTACTCTACCCTACTCTACCCTACTCTACCCTACTCTACCCTACTCTACCCTACTCTACCCTACTATACCCTTCTCTACCCTACTCTACCCTACTATACCCTTCTCTACCCTACTCTACCCTACTCTACCCCACTCTACCCTACTCTACCCTACTCTACCCTACTCTACCCTACTCTACCCTACTCTACCCTACTCTACCCTACTCTACCCTACTCTACCCTACTCTACCCTACTCTACCCTACTCTACCTTACTCTACCCTACTCTACCATGTACTAATAAATAAGGAGGTTTTTTTTATTTAACGGGATAAAAAATATCCTATATCCTTTTCCTGGTACCTTCCCACCAATTTTCAGCCAAATCGGTTCAGCCGTTCTTGAGTTATAAATAGTGTAACTAACATGACTTTCATTTATATCGTCGACAGTAGGTTCAATTGAGGTAAGGGACAAAATACGATTTTTCAGGAGAGGCCGACAAAGTTTTTTTTCGGACTAAATCGCCCATAACTTTTTTTGTTATTAACCTTTTTCGGATCTGATTTCACACATAGTCTTGTATTTTAGTGCTCTATCTACATATGTAACATTTATTTAAATAAGTTAGCTATTTAAGAAAATTGATGTCCCTTACAACAATGTATTTTGCTAGTAATGTCCCTTACTGACCAAGTATCTTGTAGTCCCGTCCCTTAAATTAAATTGACCTCTACGTTGAATCCAATATATTAATGAAAAAATAGTGTAAAGGACTTGTTGAAAAAAATAATGAAAAATATACAGTGTAAAGAGATTTTTGACAGAAAATTAAGTACACACTTTTGAGGTAAGGATATCTTAAATTTGGAAATCGTTCAAGAAATCATTTAAGAGACATGAAAATGTATTAGAATCGTGTATCTGTTTTTTTTTGTATGTTGCTTATATGCAATGTTTGTACATTGTAATAGTCAATTTGTAATATTTTGAATAAAACAATTTTTATTTCATTTAAATTCATGATTCATGTTTATTATAATCAAATTATTAAAAGAAATGGTAACAATTTTACCAACATTTACTTTGAATTCTTATTCAAATAAAAGAGTAGCTGCAAATAATCTTAGTAGAGCCTCTAAGACATTGTTAATCAAATTAAAATAAACAATTTTACTTCTACCGCTTAATCTGCCTTCAACATGAGATCAATGTTTAATCATTATAATCATTAAAAAAAAAATATTGATAAAATTGAGATTAATAAATGTTTCAGAATTAGACGTTTTTTTTTTCATCAAGATTATCTTCTTCGTCCGTTTGATTCTAATTGTCAATCACTTTAGCGCAATATGGTAGCTTCAAATCTTGATGAAATGTACTGGGCATGGCATTCACGCACAATTTTTCACGCAAAATCTTTATATTTTGCGAACGATATTGGCAGCCTGGTGTTATACAAAGGCCTTAGTTCTATGCAATTATTATCCACTGTCATATCAGGCGAGTCTGATAGTTGTGACCGCACACTAACAGATTTTTTACTCTTAACCTTACCCTTTCCCGTCCTTTTCCTTTTCCCTTCCCACTTTTTGTTTTACATTCTAGGCCCTTGCTTTCTACTTCAAACTGTCAATTTTCACATTTCTCGTTCAATAACAGAGTGCATGCTGTCAATTGGCATGTAACTATGACCGGTCAATAAGAAGTTAATCTGAATCGTTTCGATATTCTTGGATATTGACAAAAAATAATGCAATATTGCCAGCATTGTCCTATTACGATTTTGTCCAGTGCAAGCATCGCAATAAATAAAAATATAAACATGTTTAAAAAATATAGTGATATTCATAATTTTAATACTAGCAATGATTCCAGCAACTAGGCTTAAAAAAATAGGGGACTCATTTAGATGCTAATGCATACACTTCTTTAATAAACTTCCAAGTCATATTCAACAACTAAGCCTAAATAAATTCAAATCCTTTGTAAAACGAAAACTTTTTTTATACTGTAACGGACTATATTGAGGACGAAAAGGCATGGGATTGACCTGCTCCAGTATGTACTATGACTTTTATTTTTTTTTCTTTTGTTTTTATTTTCGATTGTGTTTTTATTATTATTTCCTTTATTTTTTCTTATCACATATTGTTTTATATTTCTAAATATTTCTTAATATAAATACATATATAAAAAAACATTTAAAAATATATAAAAATAGTAGTCCGCCGGTGTAGGGAGCAGGGTCCAAGCTACCGGTGGTTAGGGCTCCAGAGACAGGATAGCTTCGATAGATGGTCGTCGAAGCTTTTGGCTATAAGGCCATTAGTGGTTACGTTAATCGGCACAATGAAAGCCGAGTCCACATTCCACATGTCGACAACCTCGTGTGCTAAGTCGAGATATGTGATTTGTTTCTCTTTCTCAGCTTTTACGAGATTCTCGTCATGCGGGATGGTGACATCGACTATCATTGCGCGGCGCGCTAATCGGTCTATCACAACTATATCCGGCTTATTGGCTACAATAGTCCGGTCAGTAATGATAGACCGATCCCAATACAACGTGACATGGTCATTTTCGAGAACTAGGTCGGGCACATACCTGTAGTACGGTACCTCAGAATCCACTAGGTTGTGTTTCAAAGCAAGTTGCTGGTGAATAATCCTGGTTACTTGGTTATGCCTGTGCAAGTACAAGTTATTATTATGATTTTTGACAATTTGAAATACTTGTTTATTTTTTTTATAATTTGACGTTGTAAATTAATTTTTATTTTACAATTGGACGTTGTAAATTATTTTTATTTTACAATTGGACATATTTTTTTCTATTTCTTTTTATTTTAATTAATGTTTGACATTTTCCATTCAAGTTACTGAAAAGAAAAGAAAAAAAGCAATCCACAAATTGCCTTTTTTTTCTTTTCTTTTCAGTAATTTTAATGTATGTATGTCTGGCAATTTAAGTATTTTCTGCGACCTATCCAAATGTCCTGTCTTTGATATTGTTCGTCAAACTGTTGAGCTCCTTAGTAATCCTGAGTTGAGCTCCTTAGTAATCCTGAGTTGAGCTCCTTAGTAATCCTGAGTTGAGCTCCTTAGTAATCCTGAGTTGAACTTCACGAATACTGACAAATGCTTGCACTGACTGGACAGGTCCACTCAAATCTGTATTGCTCTTTCTTCAAAAGACCATCTCAGACAAATCTGCATAGTTTTCATGTGATTTGACCATTACAAATTTACTGTATGGTCTTTAAAAGAGACTGTGACCCCTGAGTTTGTTTTGGTGTTTCTTCTTAGGGTAGTCAGCTAGGAAACACCGGCCTCATCCTGTTTAAACTGACGAAAAAAATGTTGACGTGTACAAGTGTTTTTTGAAAACCAATTAGCAAAAAAATATCATTTATCATTTAATACAGGATAACTTTTCTTATTCCTCTATCATCAATATCTTTCAGATACATGAAAAGGCAAGACCCTATCTCTTTTGACCGTCGATTCTGGTCGCATTTACCCCAAACATAGTAAAACCCGTTTGGAGTAGTAATTTCTGTCTGCGTCGAAGCAATTGGTTTAAATGGTTTTGTTTTCCATTTACTTTGTACTACATTGTTTTTGTCAAAAACCGTGCATAATCCCGACTAAACGACAGGTGAACTCGCGCTGATAGCGACTTTTTTGATGCCCGTGCGCTGCTTTCGCATTGGTATCATCGTCTCTTTCGCACACAGAAAGACGTTGTGAGATAGAAAAGGATGGTAATAGTGCAAGTACGTGCTATCTTGTGTTATGAAGTTAGAAGTGTGTGTGTAAATAAAGGTAACAGGGATAAATATTCATTACTTCTCACTAGCAAATTGGTGTAACGGACACCGAATCTAAATATAATTCGATTCAAGTAGGTGTAACGTTGACACTGCTTAAAGTATAACAATGCAAATTGAGGTAAGGGACAACTATTTCAAAACTCGTGCAATCCATTTAAAGTATGAATGATATTATTTTTTTCAGATAACAAAGACATTAGTGTAAGGTCAGTTTTAGTATTGTTTCTTCAAAAATAAACCATGTAAGGGTTATTCGTTGATTGGGAAGACCCTTACCTTATTTGAAGTGGGTTGGCGGCGATAATTACACCATTTCACGTTACTATATTGCATAGTTTTTCAGATACATTGTTATTATGGGGCTGATTCGAAATTTGGATCCAAAAATCATTAGGGTAAGGGACATTTTTCTCAAGCTAGAATTTTTTCATATACACCATTCGATAGAGCGAAAAATTCTGAACAAAACTGTATACTCAACTCATTTTGGGTATTTTGTCCCTTACCTCAATTGAACCTACGGTCGACGATATGTATAGATTACTCTGTACGGGTGTTTGTTACCATCACTCCTCCTAGAAAGCTTGACTGGATAGTTTGAAAATACAATTGGACCCGGTAGATGGTGCTGCAATCAGCTTCTTAATTTTTTTTCTGACAACGTGCCAGCTTTTGGACAGGACAACAACTGCTGGGACAGCCAGTAGATTTATAATATCTAACTGTTCTAGCCAAGTTGTTGTTGCATACAGCTTAGAAGTATTTCGCCTCATCGTACTGCGTACATCGAAGGACTGGAACAATTTGCCTGCTGAGGTCTTTCCATCCGATTATAATTTGGGTGTCTTCAACGCTAGAGTGAATACGCTCTTAATTAACTAGTGTGCCTCACCACCAACGATTGCATCAATGCTTACCATCAAATAATAAAAAAAAAATACGGCTTAGAACCTTCATGGTTAAGACAAGTAAATCTATGATGTTATCCTTGACATTTGTGACAGCATCACAGAATATTTGGTACGATTTGCTGACAATTGCAGTTCAAACAACTAAATTATTACTAAAGGTGATTTTTGTCTTTTATTTATATCGATAAAACATGAAAACGATACTTTTAACACTGTTCGTCGTGGCAGTAAGTGCCGTCCCTCTGCCCAAGGACAATGATGGAGTGGAGATGACCATGAACGAAGTTCCCGATGGGGCAGCTTTGGAAGCCGGTAACACCGTCGATATGAAGCTGAAAAAGCACGCTGCTGATATAGTGGTATCTACCGAACTGTTGCTTCCGTACTCTTCAGTCGGTATTGCTAAAACTCAAGCTGCTGCTGCCACTTCTTCTAATCGAAACGAAGCATTAGTTGTCGACAAAGCCATGACACCTAAACTCCATCCCATTGTTGAAGTTATTAACCCTAAACCTGCTGTTGAGTTAGCTCAACCCATTCTGGAGTCGACGCCAGAACAGCTGCCGGTGGCCGCAGCTCATTTCAACGGTCAGGTGCCCAGTGATGGGCTGGTCAAAGTTCAGTACAATGGTCCGGAGGAACCTGGCATGATGTCCACTTTGCAGGAGTGGTTAAAACTGTTCGTCGATTACTTCAACTCGCCTAATAATCCCGCCGTTCCTGCCGCTCCCGTCGCTCCAGCTGCTCCCATCGCTCACCAGCACAGACATTAGATACACCAATATATAGATGAAGTCGATACTTTTGCTAAAATTATTAGAAAGAACTTTGTGATGTTTTATTTTAAATCCTGTTTTGTCAATATGAGTTGTACTTGTTTTATTGAATATTAAGTTTTTTTTTCAAATCGAATTTATCTGAAGTCGATCTTCTGTTCTGTATCCTGATACTTGACTGGCCTGTTGGTCTAGTGGTTAGTGGCCTTGACTGCTAAGCCGGAGGTCATGGGTTCCATTTCCACCCAAGACAAATATTTACATATGTGACGTTATCACGAAATCTCAAACAATTTCAGTGATTACATTATGATTGTAACTTAATTTTTTAGTCGCTGTGTATACATGTGAGCAATTGTGCATAATTTGTATATCATATTGTATTTTATAATCAAAGCTATTTTGTTTTGATCTCAAGAATGCATTATGCACGAAAATGGCATGCGTTGTAAGTTGTCAGTGCAAACTGGCTTAGGGGCTTGGCACGTTCTCGACCAAGTTGGCCGAACTTCGCTTACTTGCCTCGTTAGAATGAAGTTCGGCAGCCGTGGTACAAAATTATCGCCGCTATTATATTTAATAGTTTAGTATGCAACACTAGAACTTGTGGATAGTTTGTGTTACCATAGCGAGAGAACGTTTAGGCTAAGAACTTACGACGCGGTTTTCACCCGCGCCCGCCGCGGTTGCGGGCCCTCAGCTTCTGTAGAATGCAGATGTATATGTAAAATATTATAGCACATTTTACGACGTGTTTTACGCTCGAGGTGTGAGACATTGTTTACGGCTCCCGCTGCATTGACGGGCAACTAGTAGAACCGCGCGGGCCACAGTCACTTGCAGCCTCGGAAGGTTGCGCTCGCACGATCTGTGTAAGTGCCAGAGACGGAAATTCGACGTGGGATCCGAAAATCAGTGCATGCACCCAGAAATTTTTCCGCCATCTGTTTTAAAATTTTCTGTGATATAAGTATAACGCAACTGCCCGTTTATGCTGTGTGTCCATAGCAGTCTGGACCTCGACTGATAAATAAACCGCCCATCTGGCGATTATTACCCGCCAAGTTTGCGGGTGATAGTCGCAGCCATGTCGGCTGTGTGGCACAAAACTCCAGTATTGTGAGTTTAAAATTAAATAGCTGCTTTTTTAAAATCTTTATTTGAAGAGCTTTTTTTTGCTGGTGCGAATATTACACTCTGTAGGTAAACATAATTATGAAATAAAATTAGTGCTAGTTTAAAAAAAATAATAACTAGGTCCTGGGTCGGTTTTTCAGAGCAAACTTAACCATATTAATTATAAGGACTATTTTATCTGATAAAGGCGCACCTAACATTAATTTATCGAACAAATTAATGTTAGGTGCGCCAATTTGTGTTCTGAGCGATTGATTCCGAACACATCTCACCAAAATATGATATGTGTCTTCGTCTTCTTCTTCCTCCACCACTGCAGGCACGGGTAAAACCCACTTCGTGATTTCTGAGCCTTAGAGGTGAAGATTTACCAATGCTTTCAGTTCAACTTCACGGAATCCTTTGCTTGTATCTGAAGTATATAATAATATAAGTATACAAAATAGCAAACCTACCCCAGATTTGCAAGGGTGTTTAAAATCTTTAAAATTATTGGTTTTTTCTCTACTATAATAATTTATTCACCTTTGTATGTATTTAAGCATTCCTCAAGAGTCACTGTCTATTGGTGAAAGCTGCACGAAATTTCTTTCAGCAATTTTTGAGCTATTGAGTCTACACAGACAGATGCGGTGGGGAGCTTTTGTATAACATGTAAGGATTATTGAAGTATTACCTAAATATTGTACCTACGTCGCGCTGATGTCCGCAACTCTAGGTGCAAAGCTCGTATTTTGCGCACGCTGTTTAACTACCTCATACTATTACGGGGTGCGTAAAGGAACGCGCCTACACACGTCCCAAACGCTAGGATCCCGACTATGATTTTCAGCTACCTTGGTCGTGGGCTTGGGGACCACAAGCAATGGGTAGCTCGCCGGTAACCATCCGGACCGAGTCCGAGTCGTCGACGGCGCGTAAGTAGTGTTACGCGCCGTCGACGACTCGGACTCGGTCCGGACGGTCCACCCGCGCCTCAAAGAAATGTCTGCAAAACCTTAGGGGCCCAGCTGGGTTAAAGTCTACTGGGGCCATGAGTTGACTTCCAAAAGGGAAATCGGTGGTCCTGAAACGCACAGGCAAAGGAGGAACATAGGAGTGAGTTAAAGTCAGAAAAACTTATTGACACGCTCTCTCGCTCCACCCTAGAGAGAAGTGATTATGTGATTTCCCACCTAAAAAAATTCTATGACGGTGTACTTAATATTTTTGATAATTCCGAAACTTCCTCTTCTTTATAGTTGATTGAAAAGGGATTAGGTGGCTGAGGTGAGTTCATAGAATCAAGGGCCGTCTAAAAACGGGGTTCAGCGGTTAAGCGGTTTAACGATATCGTCAAAGTTGCGGGGAGCACCTGGAGGGACACGGAACCGGAAAGGGGTGGCCCATGCCCGGCAGTGGGGGATTTATGGCGGGATTTATCATGACAAGATTTTCTTGATAGCATCAAACAGCATTTGCAAGGTAACACTTTTTGATGCAAGTGTGTGTGATGTGTGTAGTTGTGTAGTGGCCGCCCGTGGCTCCGCCCCCGAGAACGTTACTTCCCGCCTATAAATCAATTTTATGTTTTTCAACTGTCATTCCCTTATTTTCTTTAAATATTTTTTAGGGTTGTGTACCTCAAAAGGGAAAAACGGAACCCTTATAGGATCACATTGTTGTCCGTCTGTGAGTTGAAATTAAAACCATATAATCAGGCCTGCAGTCCCTTGAGGATCGAAAAAAATCGAACTTTGAAGTTACAAAAAAAAAAACAGACATTTATGTCGCAAAAAACATATATTTCGAAACTCTCAATTCTACTTGCCATTGACCTAGAACCCTGAAATTTGGTATGAAGCAAGGTTTTATAGCACAAGTATTGGAATAAATCTAAAAGTTGGAAATATGTAGTTATGTCACAAAAAAAAATATAATTCGGAAAAATCTTTGAGACTTGATTAGGGAATTGAACTATTTACATAAGTTTTGTACGGAGCCTTCAGTGTGCGAGTCCGACTCGCTCTTGCCCATTCCTTTTTCTTTCAAAATATTTATGCATTAAAGCGAACAAAAACAAAGTAAATATTATTGAAATTGATTAAGCCGATTATAAGTTTTTCGTAATCATTCATAAATCACCAGGTCTTCATAATCATTTCAGCTCAAAGACGTCCTCTTTTGTACTCTGTCTCAAGTTTATACATAAACTTGCAAGTTTACTTATTAAACAAGAGAGGACGCGCAAAAGAGGACGTCTTTGAGCTGAAATGATTATGAAGACCTGGTGATGTATGAATGATTACGAAAAACTTATAATGGGCTTACTGCAAGGATGATTTTATCATAGACTTTTATATTTAAGTAATGTATCAATAATGCCATCATGTTACTTTACTACGAGCCCTGACTTGTCGTAAAATTGACTGAAAGATGGAAAATCATTTCAGGGATCTGGAGTCGCAGGCGGCAAGTATGCAAACTCATATACAACATTATTTTTAGTATACGCGAAACCTGAATATAGTTTGTTCAGAATCAGTAACTGAATCGATTTTAATATTTTTTGTACCATGTTATATTTTTTCCGAAAATTCTTTAAAAAGGTCACAAGTTGGGCACCACCGAGACTAAAATGTACAACACTGGCCACTGTAGGTCATAGCAGGCATTAGGAGCCAGCGTACAGCTGGGTGCGGGAACAAAACAACTCCTCAGTCGCCCGAATGACCCGGTGATCATGTGTTTGTGTTGACAAGCAGGTAAGAGAACAAGCTTTTAACTTTGTGATTTTTCATGATACAGTTATGAAATTTTGTAAATAGATTCTTTGCATAAAAATACTAGTGTTTCAGGTTTCGCATATATTAAAAATAAGGTTGTATAAAAACCAATTGTTGTTTGAACTGTAGGTAGTTAGGACGCATCGACTGACAACTACCTAGAAGGTCATTGACTCGTTTACTTAAAGAAATTAATTTCATACATGCATAAATTAATTCGAGTTAAAAAAAAGTTCTTTATTTTTCAATTTTCTCTGAACAAATCGATAGTGTTTCATATACCGAATCGGCCCTTCATGGGATTAAAACTACCATAATTTAACGGTGTATAAGTATGTTAATCAGTTGTCTAGTACTCATAACACAAGCTCTGCTTAGCTTGGGACTAGAAGGCGTCGTGTGATAGTTGTGGAATTTCACTATCACTACATAGTACAAAACAAAGTCGCTTCCCGCTGTTTGTCGCTATGTATGTTTAGATCTTTAAAACTACGCAACGGATTTTAATGCGGATTCTTTTAATAGATAGAGTAATTCAAGACGAAGATTTATATGTATAATACATGCATAATATATTTAATATCACCATTGCACCCGTACGAAGCTGGGGTGGGTCTCTAGTTATATTATTTATTAAACTTAACCAAAATGGGTTTCATGAAACATACATAGAGTATTTCGGATGGCTGGTCAGTGGTGTGCGGCGGGTTTTAATATGTTTTTTAAGAATCACAAATAAAGTAGAGAGTGTCACGCAGAGGGTCACGCGAGGGTTGCACGCCACACCGCGCGCCGCGTGTCACTAGCGCGGCTTGCTGGTCGATTAGCCGCAGTGCTCGGGGCCCGAACCTATGACTCTGGATTGATTATGTTCATTTTCGTGGAAGATTTTGGGAGTGATTATAATAATAATAATTTTTAAATTAATGACAATTAAACGCGCTCAATCGCTGCCTGTTTTCAAAAAGTTTTTTGCAAACAGGCAACGATTGAGCGCGTTAAGGAACATTATTTCTGTTTATTTTGTATAGTTTTCAATATGTATGTATACAAAATTATTTATAGTATATGCAAAACCTGAATATAAATTATATTCAGTTCAGATCAGTAACTGAATCGATTCCAATAATCTTGACACTATAATAATAATAATAATAAAGATCCTGTTCCCGATACCGGTGGGACACTATTTTTTATATTTTTAAATGTTTTTTTTTAATGTTTTTTTTAAAGAATTATTTAAAAATATAATTTATAAGTTTAATCTAATGAATAAAGAGAATAATAATAACCCCATCGCTGTATCTCTACGTTGGCGTCGTGGTGGGGCTTGCGCGCTCCAATAAACTCTAGGTCGTAACTTGCCTAGGGTGAGGGGCCAGACTAAGAGAGATACAATCCGCAGGGCAGTTTTGTGGCGAACTGTTGGGCATTAGCGACCCCACGGACCCGATCTCCTGGGAGAATTCTCGTTCTTCATCTCCGGCTTGCCTTTATTGGCCGGCCGTAGTGAACACTGACGAGGAACAGAGCTCCCACCTCTCTCTTGCCTTTATTGGCTGGTTTGAGTGGAGATTCGCAAGAGCAATCATGCTCGGGAGAAGGATGTATAATCCAGTAAGGTGCTGGTAGGGATCTTGACTGCACTTCCGGGATTGTCCTGATAGCCGTGGTATACCTCTCCACTCCTCAAGCACCTCAGGATATGTTGCCCTCTTGTTGCTATGTCACTTCGTGCTAGCGGCCGTTTTCGGGGGCCCATTTATTGAGTGTGCAAGTCACCCCCTGCCTGTTTACCGATGGATATTAATAACATTGTTTAGGCAGGGGCCATAGTTTTCACATAGTTCTTGGTAACCAGTCCACTTAAGACTCCAAAAACCATAGCCCTATTATCTTTATTTTCCATATGTCACAATAGTTTTCACCAACCGGGGTTGTCCTTGGATGCACTAGCATTGCGCGTACAGGGACAATCGTCGGTTGGCATCACGTTCCATTAAAAGTACCTAAAGGGCCTCTGCGAGTTGGTTTCGGCTCCTCGTACGCCTCCCAAAGGTCCAGGACCTCAGGGTCCTGAGATAAAAAGTCATAAAAAAATAATAATAATAATAATAATAAGCTTTACCGGCGGCTGCAGTTGCGTCGAGCTCGAGCGACGAGTATTTTTCCCCGCCAACGTCGCCAACACCTGTACGTCGGCCGGGGAGAGGCCGGCCACCGATCGGCTTGGGATCTAGGGGCCAACCGGCCCCGAGCCGGGTCCCCGCTGCCGGTGGTTGTGTGCAGCGCATGAGATGGACTCAATCTATGAACGAGAACGTCATGCGCGCATATTACGGTGCTACAGAGGGGGGAACTAACCTCACTGCGTACCGTGTTAGGATGCTGTCTCTGTTCCAGGACTTAGAACCAACCGTAGACGTCTCGGCGCAACGATTGTCGGATCAGGTGCGGGTAATCCAGCGCAGTCATAGGTTGGATGACGCCGCACTTGATAGGCTGCGCTCAGAGGTACTGAGCAACCGTATCGTCCCGACTCCGACACAGACCGTGGTGCTACCGGCCAATGACGCAATCTCACTGCGGTCCCATCATGTGGAGAATGAGTTAGATGATAGGGTTGAAACAGTAAGTAGCCAGTGCAACGAAAGACTGAGGAGCGCTCTGGAGGATGCGCTTCGAGAGTTTAGATCGACTCCGAGTGAGCTTAGGCCCCGTTTACCTCGGTTGCCTATGCACAAAAAAAATAGGGCATTAGTGTGTGCTCTGGACTCGCTGCTTAAGAATGTTTTTGAGAGCAGCGAGGACCTCCTTGATACGCACGCCATCCTGTACTGCGGGGCTGTTGCGGCATGTCGCCTAGCTAACGTAAAGTTCCCAAGACATGATGTAGCTATTCGACCAAAGCCTGCCGCTCCAGCCTGGCAATGCAGGATCGAGAGGCGTATTGATGAGGCCAGAGCACTCATTGGTAAACTATACTGCTTCAGGGAGGGTAATACACGACCACGCGTGATGCGTTTCGTGAGACGGGTGTTTTCGGGGACTGGAACAAATCCCCGAGAATACATGACACGTGTCACGGAGCGCATCGACTTCCTGAAGCAGAAAGTTTGTGCATGGGCCAATCGTATTCGGAGGTATAAGCGTCGGGTCGATCGGTACTCGCAGAATCGAATGTTCCAGAGCGATGAGAGGTGGGTGTACAGAGCTTGGGAGCGACCCGAACAAAATGTGATTGACGGACTCCGCCCGGATATTGCCGCCACGAATGCATTTTGGCGCAGTATCTGGTCGGAGCCCATATGTCACAGTGAGGATGACTGGATGCGGGATGTCGAGCGTGTGTGCGAAGCTATACCAGAAATGGAGAAAGTTTTAATCAGCCCACTGGACGTAGCCAGAGCAGTTCGTCCGCTACCGAACTGGAAATCTCCAGGACCGGACGGACTGCACAACTTCTGGCTTAAATGGTATAGCAGCTCACACGCGCTCCTGGCATCTCAATTCCAGTCAGCCTTAGAGTCTGGGTCGTTGCCTCAGGTTTTAACAACTGGTGTCACCCACCTGCTCCATAAGACAGGTAGTCCCGCGGAGCCCAAGAATTATAGACCAATTACATGTCTGTCGACGGTCTATAAACTTCTTACATCCATCCTGAGAGCGAAAATTAATATACACATTGAGAAAAACTCAATTATGTCTGCCTCTCAGAATGGATGTAGGAACGGTTCTCGCGGTACTAAGGAGCTACTCCTCATCGACATGGCCATAAGCCAACAGGTTCGTCGATCCCACAAGGATCTGTCGATATGTTGGATAGATTATAAGAAGGCCTATGACTCTGTGCCACATACATGGCTCATGAGGGTGTTAGAGTTGTATAAAATAGATGCAACTCTACGCATCTTCCTTGAGTCATGTATGGGGCAATGGAACACAGTCCTTCGCTATCCAGGATGTCGATCAATCCAGAGGGACGATGAGCCTATATGGATTAAACGGGGAATATTTCAGGGCGACAGTCTGAGTCCGCTTTGGTTCTGCTTAGCTCTGAATCCTCTAAGCACTTTGCTAGAGGAATCAGGGTTGGGCTATCGGTTGAGAAGAGGTGGTCAGGTTCTATCCCACCTTCTTTACATGGATGATCTGAAACTCATTGCCCCTAACAAATTACGGCTGATGGACCTACTAAAGGTAACTGAAACTTTCAGTAGTGCCATCAGAATGGAATTTGGTGTGGATAAATGTGCAGTCATGCATGTAAAGCGAGGGGAGATTATGGAATCTGAGGGGATTCAACTCTCGGATTCCATACAACTTAGATCCCTCCCCTCGACCGAAACCTATAAGTATTTAGGTATGTCGGAAGCGTTAGGCATTAACGTCGTTGACATGAAGCAAACGTTGAAGGAGCGTTTCTTTGGCCGCCTAAAGAAGGTTTTAAACAGCCTTCTGTCAGGCGGAAATAAGGTGCGCGCCTTCAACGGCTGGGTCATGCCGGTTTTAATGTACTCTTTCGGCATACTCAAATGGACTCAGACCGAGCTAGATGCCCTGGACAGGCGGGTCCGTACATTGCTGACCGCAAATCGGATGCATCACCCACGATCATCGGTGATGAGATTGTACATCCCGCGGAAGTGTGGAGGTCGAGGCTTTCTGAACGCAAAGACTCTACACAACCGCGAGGTGTGCAACCTCAGAGAATATTTTCTCAAAACTGACGTGGGTATGCACCGCGATGTGGTCGCAGTTGACAAGGGACTCACCCCGTTGTCCATGGCTAAAGAGAACTGGCGCAAACCTGTGGTAATCACTACTGATGACCGCAAGGAAGTGTGGAAAGGCAAGGAGCTCCACGGGCGCTTTTACCGAGCTCTTCATGAGCCCGATGTCGACTTCACGGCGTCCGTGGCCTGGCTACGTTTCAGCAACCTCTTTGGAGAAACTGAAGGTTTTGTCTGTGCGATTATGGACGAAGTTATCCTAACGAACAACTACCGGAGATATATTATGAAGGACGGAACGGTTGACGTGTGTCGGGCATGCCACCGTCCGGGTGAGTCCATCAGACATATTATCTCTGGTTGTTCTCGTCTGGCTAACGGCGAGTACTTGCACAGGCATAACCAAGTAGCCAGGATTATTCACCAGCAACTTGCCTTGAAGTACAACCTAGTGGATTCTGAGGTACCGTATTACAGGTATGTGCCCGACCCAGTTCTCGAAAATGACCATGCCACGTTGTACTGGGATCGGTCTATCATCACTGACCGGACTATTGTTGCCAATAAGCCGGATATAGTGGTGATAGACCGGTTAGCGCGCCGCGCAATAATAGTCGATGTCACCATCCCACATGACGAGAATCTCGTGAAAGCTGAGAAAGAGAAACAAATCAAATATCTCGACTTAGCACACGAGGTTGTCGACATGTGGAATGTAGACTCGGCTATCATTGTGCCGATTGTCGTGACTGCCAACGGCCTTATAGCCAAAAGCTTCGACGACCACCTGTCGAAGCTTTCGTTGCGCGGTTGGATCAAGGGCCTGATACAGAAGGCAGTACTCCTCGATACGGCTCGCATTGTGAGGAGGTTCCTTTCTCTGGAGCCCTAACCACCGGTAGCTTGGACCCTGCTCCCGACACCGGCGGACTACTGTTTTTATATTTTTAAATGTTTTTTTATATATATATTTGTATTCATAAATATTTAAAAATAGAAAAATATGTAAAGAAAAAAAATAAAGGAAATAATAATAATAATATAATAATATATTTATTTATTTTCTCATCACAAATGTTCAATGAATAAATACTTAATCTAATACAATACATGCAGACATTTGTGAGAGACTGGTGCCCGAAATAGGCATAGAATACCTGTGTTACGGGTCACCAGGCCCCCAAGACTTAGAGGTAAACATTAAATTAGCGAACAACTTATATGTGATGAATTTTAAATACTAAAAATTAAAAATTAAAACTAACACAAATTATGAAAATCATTATAATGCTAACAGGACATACGTATGAATGGTGTTTGTGTGTTAAGAGATTATGTTATGAGTATGAGTGTGTGTATGTAAGTGAAAATTTTACCGTACTGGAATCAAAAGATTTTCAGTTGCCTGATAATCTAGAGTTTTCAACCATTTACAAACAGTAAGTTTACAAACCGATCTCTGCAGAGGGTATATAGTAAGCGTTTTATTAATTTTATTATACAAATAGGCTCCAAGAAAACAGTAGAATCTCCGAGACAGAACGATGCGGAAAAAACCTGTAGGACATACACTACCCTTCCTTCGCTTGTCTTTGATAAGATGAGGGTCATATTTCATTAATTTATGTTTTTTGTAAACAATGGAAAGTATGAAGGTCTGCCTGACTGTTAAAACGTCCCAACGTTTATAGAGCTCCACAGTTGGGTAACGAAAAGGAAGTCCAGCACTTACTTTGAGAACTGCTCTTTGTGCTCTCTCAACTTCCAGAAGGTACATCCTACCAGCTCCTCCCCAGGATGTTATACAATAATTTATTATTGACTGGCAGAGTGCTGAGTAAACCATTTTGATAGTCCCAATATCCGCCACATGTCTTAAAGTTTTAAATATGTAAATAAGCCTACGAATCCTAGCAACTAGAGTGTCAATGTGATGCTTAAAGGTTAATGTTTGATCTATGTACACTCCAAGATACTTAATTACGTCCGTATTTTCAAGGGGAGAACAAAGGCACGAAGAATTTGACGAAGAACAAGTGTGAGCAATGATACTGAGACTCGAAGGTGGAAGAAGATTTTTCCTGGGCGCAAAGGCAACATATTTGGTTTTAGATAAATTTAGTGTCAAAACATTGTATTTAAGCCATTGGCAAACTTCATCGAAACCATGTTGTGCACTTTGGAAAACCTCTTCCCAGGTTTTCCCACTAAAGAATAACGCAGTATCATCGGCAAAAGATATCAACTTTCCGTGTTTAAGTTGAAGTAGAAGCAAGTCATTAATATAGACAAGGAAAAGGCTAGGACCCAGGACACTGCCCTGAGGAACGCCATAGTGTATAGAAAGTTCATCACTTATCCAGTTGTCTATTTTCACTCGTTGCTTCCTACAACTCAAGTAATCCTTCAGCAATTGCAATGGAAGACCTCTGACACCGATTCTTTCCAGTTTTTGCAATAGAATTAGTATCGGAACAGTATCAAATGCTTTGGCTAAGTCGAGAAAAACCGTAACACACTTCCTATTACTGTCAAGACTAGTGACAATATGGTTCGTGAGCTCATGAACTGCGTCATCAGTTGACCTACCTGATCGAAAGCCAAATTGTTCAGGTGAGAGTATGAAATTTGTCTCCAAAAAGTTCATGAGGCGTTTGTTAATTAGCTTTTCTAAGACTTTGGACATCGTAGGCAGGATCGAGATTGGCCTGTAATTATAAATGCAATCTTT
This sequence comes from Leucania comma, assembly GCA_958295575.1. NCBI lineage: Eukaryota > Metazoa > Arthropoda > Insecta > Lepidoptera > Noctuidae > Leucania > Leucania comma. Next base: position 7,921,867 of record OY282480.1, on the reverse strand, counting down.
GTCTCCGCCTTTATGAATAGGTTTAACAAGCGCTATCTTAAATGCCTGTGGAAAGGTACCAGTAGTGAATGCCAGGTTGCATATGTGAGTTAGAGGAAGTGTCAGTGATTTAACGTAGCGCTTCAGGACTTTACCTGATATCTGATCCACTCCAACTGCCGCACCCTCTCTTAAATCCATAATGATATGCTCGACCTCAGTTTCATCAGTTGGAAGTAGGACAAGAGAGTTTGGTGATACAGCAGAAGCGGTTCGGTAGCCATTCGATAAATCACCGTTACCAATAATTTTCTCAGCAAGGCTCTGTCCGACACCTGTAAAATATTTGTTAGCGTCATCAACACTACTTTTAGGATTATCAGTATTGATAAGGTCCGAAGAATTTTCTGACTTTCTGTTTGTATTACATATACCTTTGATAACATCCCACAGCTTTCTACTATTATTCTTCGACTTTTCAATTTCCTGTTTCTCGTATAATCTCTTCTGTTTTCTTAGCAGAGCGTTGCAAAAGTTTCGGTATCTTTTGTACGTTACATGAAGCACTACATCGTCAAGATTCCTCTTGAGTTTTTTGTGAAGATTGTCTCTATTACGCATGCAACGCAACAAACCAGTAGTAATCCATGGTTTATTTATTCTTTTCCTATTAGTCAATGTAACCATGCGCGAGTTGTCTTTAATGGCTTTATCCAGTAGGGAAATAAGCTTTTCGGTAGCAGCGTTGGCATCACTAAAGTCAAGTATAGATTTAAAATTAATTTCCTTAATTGTGTTATCTAATTCAGTGAAATTGGTACGACATAAAGAAGAAGAAGAAAAGTAGAGTTTTGAATTTAATTTGATAGTAATGCCAACACTTTCGTGATCAGTAACTGAAGATTCAACAAAGCAGGTGGCTTCCAATTTTGTTTTAACCATAATATGATCCAGACAAGTGAGACCATGAGTGGGTATAGTATGAGCGGGAAGTAAACAGTGACTAGCAAAGACATTGAGGTATTCAAAGGACCGTTTATCTTTAGTGTTAGGAGTAATATCAATATTAATATCTCCACAAATTATTATATTTTTGTAATTGGATAGCTTTCTGAGCAGTGAATCCAATGAATTACAAAATGCACTAGTGTTACGTTGTCCTGGAGGACGGTAGATACCAATAACGCATGTATCAACACTTAATTTCAATACAAGACAATTAGCATCGATCATGGCCGGTTCCTCGACTAAAGCTTTATAATTGTTTTTATGATAGACGACAACACCTTCATTTTGAGTTTTATTAGCAGTAGTTGAGAAACAGATATAACCATCCAGTTCAGGGATGAATTGTGAAGACTTAAGCCAGCACTCCGTTAGAATTAGAATATCCCAATCAACGTCAGAACGGGTCAATAATGTGTTAAAACTAGTCATGTTACATTTAATGCTCCTTATGTTTTGAGTTAGAATTTTTAAAGTATTATTTGGTGATGATGTAATGGATTTAATATCTTCAACCTCGCATGAAACAGAGTTGGCCACTGCTAAGGAATCGAGACTTTGGTGAATAGATTCAATGCCAATGTTATCGAATTTTAAAACAGATTATTTTTATGGATAAAATTAGGAGTGTGAGATGTACTAAAAATATTTCGTGCTGTGAATCATAGATTAGTGGGAATCGGTTAGAATATTTGCAAATGGTATAAATATGCGTGTATACAGTTATGGTAGTAGTAGATAAGAATCCCTGTTTAATGAGAGTATGTCCAAAAGTAATTAAATAACATATGAAAAAAGACATGCAAAGAAGTATTATGTTGGAGGATGTTTCCAAAAAAGTAATTTTGTGCGCGTTAGTTAAAATAGCTAAGACATAATAATTTATACAACTGAGCGCAACTGTAACTACTATAAATGAAAGCTGAATATGTTTATGGCGATAGCGTAACGTGTTCAATACACGATGTTCAACAATTATTGACACAAATATAACTTTATGGAACATAATTAAAGCATGCTCGAAAAGAACAATGCACACAAAACATAGAAACAGATAAAAAACTAGCAACAAAATATGGTTTAGGGTTAGTCAAATTATCATCTTGACGATATCATCTTCTTCATGTATGCGAATAGGTGCCTGACCATCCTCCTTTTTCACGTATACTTTTCCGTAGGATGTCCAAGTAGCTGCGAGTTTCTTATTTTTAACATAACCTCTAGTCATGTAGTACAAACGTTGAGCTTTAATAGTAAGGCACTCTGAAATGAATATTTGCTTGGCTGATCCAGATACTTTGATAAGGGATGTATGAAGTTGAGGCTCCTTAGCTTCACGTTGCGATTTATTAAATCTTTTGTACGTAAATAACATTGTTTCCTTCCTTGGTACGGAAGTGAAATCAACAATAATTGCCTCAGACTTAGAACGATAAACATCTCTGATTTCCAGGTCTTGAATAGTCGTTTCCAACCCTATAGCCGAGCCAATATCTTTGACAATATTGGTTAAAACCTTCTTATTTTCACTGGTTTGCTTTGGGATATTTCTTATCTCAAGAGAAGTAGATCTAACATTACTCTCAAAAAGTTCCAATTTATTTTCCAAGGTCTTAATGCGGGTTTTGTAATCAGTGTTTTCTCGAACCAGGCAATTGATTTTAGACAGTAACTCATCATATTTGCCAGACATAAATTGAACTGATTTATGCATTTCTTCATTTTGACAGGTTAGTGTATTCACTGAAGCAGTTAACGATTCGAATCTGAGATCAATTTGCTGTTTCAGCTCAGAAAGCATTAATTTTATGTCATCTTTAGTCTGGTCAGACTGAACAAAACATTCATTAAAGTTTCGCTTGTAGCGTTTTGTAACATTCTGTAAATTATCCAGCGTATCATCGCTGGCTATTTTGTTGATTGCAGAGTCCGATCCAAAATGCATCATCGGTGGAGATTTTGACTATGTTATATTTTTTCCCAAAAATATTTTAAAAAATGTCACAAGTTGGCCACTACCGACGCTAAGTACAACACAGGTCAAGGCAAGTCACAGCGGGCATTAGGTGCTAGGGTGTACTCTACCACGCTGGATGCGGGAGCAAAACAACCCCTCAGTGACCTGGATGGCCTGGTAACAATGTGTTCGTGTGGACAACCAGGTAACATAACAAGCTTATAACTTTGTGATTTTTCATCATATACTTAGATATGTTTGTACATAGATTCTTTGCATAAAAGTAGTAGACCCGTGTTTCGGGTTACATATATACTAAAAACACAATACATAAACATACTATAAAAAAATCTATACATACTTATTTTAGTTGTCAGGATATGTTCCCTAATTCTTCCCCTGAAAACCTCCAACCCAAGACTAGCCCTTGATATGTGTGGAGGAGAATTCCAGAGACCGAGGGACTTTGTTTTATAATTTGTAAGGATGTTAATTTTTGTGGAAAAATTAGAGGAGATTGTTATTTTATTAATTAAATTTTGGCAAAGATTTTTAGAGTTTTCGTAGTCATTGGATCCTTCGATCCTTTCAATGTATTTGTAATGAATTTGCTTTTTCATTAATATTTACCATAGAAGGATTATGTTATATTTTTTGTGAAAAAATAAACTAGAACATAGGGTATCCCACGTGGGTTCTATGGCTTCGTTATTGCACTAAATGTTATTTAGTTAGAAAATATTGTGATGATTTTATTTGTTGTGCTTAAATTACATTTGTTAAATATTTAAAAAAAAACATTAAAAAATGTTTAAAAATACAAAAATATAGGGTCCAAGCTACCGGTGGCCAGGGCTCTTGAGAGAAGAATCTCTGAACAGTACGCGACGTGTCCAGGAGGATTTTCTTCCAGTTCAAACTATTATCATAATTATTTTGACGATGATTTTGTCTAGGTTTGTTCGTATTTTCTCCCGCAGTATCCAGACCTGCGGCGCTGTAATTGACATGTTTATTTTTGTGGAATAATCATGGAGACGTTACCATTGGGTAACACGAAACACAGCGTGTCTTGTATTATCCAATGACTGGGTTTCAGAATTCAGATAGTCGATCTTTGTGAACATTCTAGTACAACCATTTACAATGGAATCCGACTCTAACATGGTTTAGAAAAGGCTTTACAGTATTCAATAAGGATCTACGTTGGTTTTTTTTTTAAGTGAATTAAAAATATCGTAAAAAATAACTCAATTTTCCTTTTTTAGGATTCCGTACTCGAAGGGTTCCAACGGACCTCGTATATAAGCCTCCACTATCCGTCTGTTCGGCCGTTTGTCACTGGGCTGTGTCTCATAAAACCGTAAGAGGTAGAAAGTTGGAATTTTCACAGAATGTATATTACTATTGCTACTGCAATAAAAAAAAAAATAGAATTTAAAGGGGGCACCATATAAGAGACGTGTATCTTGCAAAGAGATTGTAATATTGTTGTAAGAAACCCTTCCCGTCCGACCCGCACTTGACCAGTTTAGAATATTTCTCCTAAACCAAACAGCTTATATTTTATTACTGGATTTGTCATTAAATTAATCAAGAAATGGTTAGGTGTAGTATGGGATTTCTTTTGGACGAAAATATTTAAGACATCTCCCACTTTTTTTTTAAGTGGCTAACAGTGACTTGACGTTTGATAAGATGAAGATTTTAGTTGTCTTTAGAGTTTATTTTTAATTTAACTCAAGTTTTAGAGAATAAAGAAACAAAAGGTTTTTAAATAAAGTTAGTCCAGTTATTTCAATAAACATAAGTTATTACATAAAAATATCGTAAAACTTTCACCATAAAACTTATAAAAATGTTTGAAAACTAATTTAAACACCGTTGATCAAAGTATTATTACGAACAAAATACACGTTGAATTTTAGTCACAATTTGTCGTACCATTCAAACATTTTTGTTTTCTTTTCATTACATTTATTTATTCTTTTCTTTAGGAGAATTCTTTATCAAAAGCGCCTGCCGCGTGTCACTATCACGAGAGTGATATTATCCTTCGTAGCTCGTCGTAGCACTTCGTAGCGCTGACGTCGTAGCCGCGTAGCACTTACTTATGGGTCCGCGTAGCACTCGCCTACAGGGGGTCTACTCTCTTTCTCCGAAAAACGAAGTTTCGTAAGAAATTTCGCGTGTTTCCTACCACGGTTCATTTCGTTCCCGAAATTTCATACGAACGAAAATAGTTTGACATTCCGATTCTCTAAACCTACTCTAATTGGTAATGTTACGAAAAAAAAAATGAGTTTGACACACGAATATTGCGCAATTTTAACGTCAAATTGACGAAACCAAAAACGTTACCTTTTGATTTTCGTTTTTGTGGATTTTGTGTGAAAATTCCTTAAAATGGCCTCTAGAATGCTCTTAATAAAAGCAGCTCCACGTGAGGAACGTTTAAAGTACACAAGCAACCGATGAAGATGGATTATTCGGAATTTTAACTTCAAACCTACGAAACCAAAAGTGTTATATTTTGATCTTCGTTTGTGTGAATTTTGCAGGAAAATTGCTTAAAATGGCCTCAAAAATGCTTTAAATCAATGCGGCTCTACAATATACAATGCCCTTCATACCGCCAGAGATAGAATCATATGGAGAAATATCATTCAAGGAAAAGTGATGAAACAGGGTGGTCACGATCCTCAGCATTGAGGAAAACAACGCAAGGAGGAGTAATTACAGCAGCTCTACGTGAAGGACGTTTAGAGCGTACAAGGAACCGGAGTCACTTGCGCAACCAGCTTAACATTACGCAAATTCCTGTCTTAGTTTGTGGGAAAAGACAGACTCAGTCAGCAATTATTTGAGGAGTTGTGCCAGGAAATAGTGCTTTTATTATCTCCAAAGGCTTCTTCCCACCAAAGCACTAGAAAGTGGAGTGCTACTGTGAGGGTAGCAAAACACTAGGCAGTGAAGTGCTACTGTTATATTTTCAGGGTAGCAAAACTCTAGGAAGTTGAGTGCTACTGTGATATATTCAGAGTAGCAAAGCGCTAGAAAGTGGACTGTGTTAAGTTGTTGTTGTTCAGTGAGATTTTAATAAAAGACTAAAATACATGTATAATGTTTACAATTTTTATTAACTTGAACCCTGTAAGATTTAGGAATTTTCATGACACTAGTAGTCGACTGGCTGGTTATGCCTATCTTCCTGGCTGGGTTCTAGGTTCACAGCTACCTCAGGCTGTGAAAAGTTTAGAAGTTGGCTTGATTGACAGGAGGTGAGAAGGTGGATGGCATTGGTTCATTGATCTGAAAATAAAACGGATTAAATACCTAATTGTCATTAAAAAATTGTAATTTTATAAGAATTGATGGAATTAAAATGGATTTTAAATTCTTATACATAAAAAATTTGGTAATAAAATCAATTATTATTTTTGAAAACAAAATTCGGACACAACTAAGATTGTGAATAAAAGAATTCTAAGAATAGACTACCTACGACTAAATACAAACACTAGTTATATTGTAAATTTATGTTAATATTTACTTACAAATTTTATAGATATTTACTTTCTTATATCCAAAACAAAGCAGCATGTGGAGGCCGAAAATGTTACGCGATATCGACAGTTTAACTTGAAACTGTTTTTACAGAATGTGTAAAACGATCACAAAGTATGTATCATGATGTAATAACACAACACTTGAGTAATAAACAGAATAAAAATCTTTTGAAAAAATCAAACAAAACATCCTAAGTTGACGAGTGCTGCCAACTCTACAAAATATTTTTTTGCAATATCTACATTTAAAAAATGCCAAAAATATGCTAAAATTTCTAGAAAATGTAAAAATAAAACAACGACGCGCATTTATTAAAAAATCTTTACAATAATGGCAAGGAAGCACTGAAAGAACTAATTTTGTGACACAAATAAAATATGAAGACCTTCGTTTGTATCCTCTTCATTAGATACAACCGAAGCAGAAGACCGACCGGCCGGCTCTGAAGCCACTCCTTCAAATCGGATATCAATTCTCAGTCCCAAATTGTGATATTTTTATGGCATTGTCAATTAATTAACTGTATTAGTTCTATTACTATCTCTTATTCAACGCACGTAGCCACATACGAATCAAACAAAACAAAATTGCCTTCGATGACAACGTCGACTTATACAATAAACCATTATGTAGTTCAATTCAAGCGGGATTCCCCTGATCACTAGTTCACTACGGTCGTGTTCAGAAACATCACCGCGTTATTCAGGTTTATTTTTGTTTTTTGAAATTCAAGTATCAATATCTTCCCGAATAAAATGCTAAAAAATATGCTAAACTGTGCCCATTCCCTCTCCTAAAGAGGAGTCCTGAGTCCAAGCAGTGGACACATTTCAAGGCTGATGCTATGCAATGCAATGCAATGCTAAACTGAATTTATGCATGCCAAATCACTTATAAAATTGCTAAATTTAGCCATAATAATGCTAAATTGTTAACACTGAAGTTGACAATCTTGACAAGTTACAAGATTGTTTTTCTTCGTCCCATTTGGGCAGGCTAAAGTCTTAAACCTCACAACCTCGCCGCCAATAATAAGTACTTTTTTGAGTCCAATTTATATTCTATGTATAAATATTACAAGAAAAATTTAATAAATCATATATTAAAATACAAATAAATATACAAAATGTGTATTGCAATTGAAAAGTAGGTAAAAAAAGCACTGGCAACATGATATATTTTTCAAAAAGTCAAACTAAAAATCAAGTTGAAGTTGACATTTGTTATAATTGACACAATACGTGTGATTATACGGATATTTTTAATTGTCATACGTTAGTACCGATGATTGGCAAGAAATGGTGCTCTTTAAATAAGTCGGTTAGCAAAGGTCGTAAAAAAGGATGTTTTATAATGTCGTGGTGAATTTCATCAAAAATCAGTATTTAGCAATACATTTAAATTTTATTTATAAATATTACTAGTAATATTTCATAAACCACATAGTAAATGCAAAATTTTAAAATAAAGCCAGATTCAAAATTAGTTTAAAAACCGTAATTTATATTAAATGACATATAAAAAGACTCACACAATATTGTTCATTCCATTCAATCACGAAGATTGTCTGTGGATCCGAACTTCATGTGCGTGTCCGAAAATGAAACAGAGTAGGTTCACTGACGAAACTTCGTTTGAATTTCGTTCGTTTACGAAAGTTTCGTTTCGGAGAAAGAGAGTAGACCCCCTGGTCCGTGTAACACTCGCCTACGGGTTCGCGTAGCGGCCACCTATCAGAGGACATACCTATCTTTATTCTGTTCTATTTCTGTAGGTATACATCAACAGCTATTTATGAAACCAAATTATGGTACAAAATACGATTAGAATATTTCGACGTTATAAATTATTTATTAATTCAGGGAAATGCGTTATTTTATTAACCATAATAAAACCCACGTCTACTCGTTTGTTTAAAATCATTTTCCTGTTGCCGCAGACGTCCAGGGCTACGATAATTTGTTAGCTTATTTTTTATTAAAGCAATCGTAGAACTTGCCGTCGTTAGTTTGGGTATCGTTCGAGTTGATTCATATAATAGTTGTACAAGTCAAAGGATCAATAGTAACTTTTTAAATCGACTTTGTGAGTTTGTGACCTAGAAAACGGCTGGATCGCGTTTACAGAAAATTGACCGCATCGTATTCGATCGAGTTAACTTTTTACTTTCACGAAACGTACGCGGTATGAATCGATAGGGCGTGCGGCCGGCGCGGCTGCAGGCAGCGGCACGACAATTATTGTGCCGGCGGCCGCGCGGACGCGAATGTAGGGCATCGGCGCGGCGGCGCGGCGGCGCGGCGCGGGGCGCGCGGCGGCGCGGCGTGCGGCCCGCGCGCGGCACGCCCCGCGCGCCAGTCCGCGCCTCGCCCCGCGCCGGCCGCCCGTGTCGCCCCCGGCCGAGCCGCGCCGCGCCGCGCCGAGCCGGCTAGCTCGCGCCCCGCTCCACTCCGCTCGCCCTAACATGTAGCGAGTGTTGTGATACCGGGCACAGGTGAGCATTGCACTAGTGAAACTTTACGGTTTTTAACGTGAAATCGATTGAACTTTACGTCGACGAGATCGATATTTGTTGGTGAGTCGTGTTACTGATACATTATTTATTAAAGGACTTTTAATTTGGTGTAGCTCCTAATTTTAGATTTTGACGGGGCGGCGTGTATTTTTTTTTTTTTGGTTGTATTTAAAATTTTCTTTAGTGAAAGTTGAAGTAGCGCGCGTGGGTAGTGCATGGTGGTGTGCGGGATAGTGGGATGTATCCCATGCTGGTATCCTGACCTACTTCAACAGTGCAGATCGATGGCATCACTCGCTGTAGCTCTGGTACTGTGGGCTCAACACTGCTCCTAATAATACAATAAGTGGCGCGACTACGCGCTGCGTTGAAGGTAAAAGGTCAACAAGTCCAAACTAAGTTCGTTACGTCCTCGTACTGCAGATGTTTGACAATCACTTTTTTTGAATCTTAATTGCTAATATTTAAATCTTAATGACATTATTTTAATACCTCAGACGAATCTTGAAAAAGATTAAAAAAATAAAATATTTTTTTCTATTTTAGCTAACTTTTATATATAATAAAGCAAGCAATTTCTACCTAAACTCAAGAACCATACAATGTGCAATTTTTTTTTTTTTTTATTAAAACAAAATAGTTGCGTTATGTTACGCACTCCGCACCGTATGGTTCGGTCAAAGGAATTCTTACTCGTGGACATTAATATAAGTTCTACACACACATACAAACATTTTCTATATAAAGTCGAAAGTAGAAAATATTATTTCATTTTCTTGAACGCCGAGGGGTCCACCATTGAACGGAGTAGATTCTTTAATTTTTCGAAATGTGGTTTCCAATAGTTTTGTTTGCCCGTCGAGAACGGGCACAAAACAGAGGCAAACAAAGAATCAATTTGGAAATAGGCTTTCCAAATACTCACTGAGGTGAATCACAAAGAGATTTCTTTTTAATCTGTTGCTACATCTTTGTTATATTTTTTAGCCTGTTGATAGAGCCTAGTTTTTGTTAGGTATTTTATTTACCTACTGAAGTTCTGAGAAGTGTACTATTTAAGTATTATGATCTAGATTGTAAGTCGTTTCTTACGAGTATCTTATTTAGAACTGCTAAGTTACCTATCTATCTTTCGGATTCTGCGTTTCCTTTGCTTCCTTTATGGTTTCTTACAAGTAACAGCTAATATGGAAGATGAAAACACGTCAATTCAAATACATCAGATAATATGGGACAAGGGATACCTTTCGTATTGTGTTGCCTCTGCTTCCTTCACGGCTCCTTGCGACCTGATGGAAAAAGAAAACGTTTTGTATTGACCTGAAGTAATGATGAGCGGGGCAACAAAATGGTCATTATAATTTTAATTATCACTCAAATCTTAGACTATCTTCTACCTCTAATTATGGCTCTTATTCATTATATCAATTTTGACATATTTCGGGATAAATCCTGCTCTGGGTGGAACGAACGGGAGTGATAGACTTTTACTGATTAAAACCCTCCGACTGACTAAAATTCTAACGAACCATTTTGCAACCCGGGCAGAGCTCTTATCCTAGATGTGTCTTCACTCGAAAATGGTCTAACAAACCCTACTTTAAGTATATATTTTTTTCTTTATCATTTAAAATTTATCTAGCGACTCGTCCCAATTTCGCACGAGTACAATGGTGATATTAAATATATTATGCATATATTATACATAAAAGTCTTCTTCTTGAATCACTCTATCTATTAAAAAAAAACCGCATCAAAATCCGTTGCGTAGTTTTAAAGATTTAAGCATATATAGGGACATACAGTGGGAAGCGACTTGGTTTTATACTATGTATATCACCTTTTGCTATAAGCAGTTGTGCTGTCAGATATTGTCGTATGGAGTGAAATCACCTCTATAGTGGACCATATTAATTTCAAAATGTCTATCCTCTTTAGTCTAGCCTAATAAAAATAGTGAGATAATTAAATATTCCAATAACCTCACTATATTTATTAAATATCCAAAACAATACCCAATAACTTTACCCAAGGAAGAGTCTTCGATTTTATGAAATTCTTTTAAGTATTTAATTAGAAGTTTAGAAAGAAACACAAAACCTCTGCGATCCGATTTATACGAAGGAGGAAGGTTTAGAAAGTTCGGAAAAGGCAATACCTAATTGGTGTAGACTTAAATTACTTCTCAAATATTGGCTTTTATAACATTTTTAGGGAATCATTGACTTCAGTTCTTTTGTCAGTGTTCTATTCGATCTTAAAACTGCCGCTTATCTTTTTTACGGTTTCATCTGTACTGTGCTGTTTCTGTGCTGTATCTCATGAACAGTGTTAGATAGACAGTTGTAGTTTTCACACACGATGTATTTCTATTGCTGCTATAATAAAAAAATATTAAAAATGGAATAAAGTAAATAAATAAATAAGTGGGCTCACGTATAATAAACGTGATTTTATTGTAGTTTATGCTACGTACATTTCGGAACCCTTCGCGCGCGAGTCCGACTCTACGTACAATGTGTCTTGCCTAGTGTTATATACTCTTTTGTATGCAGACTCCGGTTTTTTTTATAGTCGGTAAAATCATCCAATGATATTCCCCTTCCCTTGGGCGGAGCGGGAGATAGCGTCAGACTCTTACTGACTAAAAACCTACTCCGTTCCTCATTTGCCTTGGTTCCAGGGCCCTGGTATGCATTTTCATACCTCCCCAAAGCCCCAGATTAGGCTTAATCTCAACACTCAAGGAGTCGTCAGCAAACTGTAGAGTTTGCTGACGACTCCTTGAGTGCAGAGTCTGTGGAAGTAGTTATATGACAGTACGTATGACATATTTAAAAAAATAAAAAGTTCTTTATCTTTCATCTTCAACTATATTGTTAGTTTTTTTCATATTAATTAGCGTCGAGGGTAGGAAGCTACTTTGGCAATTTTTTGGGTAGTGCCATATCACTACATGGTATAAAACATCACTAGATAGTATAAAACAAAGTCGCTTCCTGCTGTCTGTCCCTATATATGCTTAGATTTTTAAAACTTCGCAACGGATTTTAATTCGGTTTTCTTTAATAGATAGAATGATTCAAGAGGAAGATTTATAAGTATAATACATGCATAATATATTTAATATCACCATTGTATCCGTGCAAAGCTGGGGCGGGTCGTTAGTTTATAATAATAGTGTGATTAACATATGAATTTATGAAATCAAAGCACTAAATTACTTTTCTTCAATAACTCCATGTGATAAATCAGGAAATAGAAAATTTATTTTCCTCTAGAGCTGCAATGACTTTCTTTAGAAGTACTTTATGAGGAAAAACGCCATAATTCATTTTAGCACGATAAATTGAAAAACGGTACGTGTCCCCCTCGCTTTACACTCGGGCTTCAAAGCCGCAAGAACCATTTTTATTATATTATTTTCCAGATTATTAATAAATCTTCGCAATAAAATAATCGTGAAAGCCGAGAATGATAAGCAAATCAAGTATATTAACTTGGGTCGCGAGGTTGTCGAAATGTGAGATGTAGACTCGGTGATCATTGTACCGATAGTCGTGTCAGCCATGAGCTTCGGAACAACACTTCAGGTGGCTCTCTTTAGGTGGTCGGATCACTTTTTTTTATTATTATGGGTTGGCTCGCGTTTGACCACTATCTCACCTGATGGTAAGCGATGATGTGGCCGGCTTGCCTACAAGTAACCTATTTACTCTTGACTTAAGCTCTCAAGCTCTTGATTATAGCTATCACGAAACACAGGCTCCGGCAGGGATTCGACTCCTTAGCTGTATGCATAATGAATGTGTTCCCAAAACGCTTTGTACGTTTGGATGGGATTTCCATCATGTCTGGTGGTGCAACGCCGTACGTTTTTTGGTCTGATGATGGAATTAAATTGTGTGGTTACCTTGTCACAATACGAGCCGTGTCCAGAAATATGGCACGTTAGGTTTAACGTGCCATATTTCTGGACACGGCTCGTATTGTGACAAGGTCCCTTTGGAGCCCTGCCCAGTAGCTTGAATCCCGTGTTACCGATAGCTCTGAGCTACTATTTTTTTTTAAATTTATATTTAAAATGTAATGTTTTCAAGAATTTTAGCAACAATAGGTCTGAACTTCTAAGGGTTATGAACTTAAATTCTGGTTAAGACATGAGGATGTTACCGTCAAGTCACGTAAAAGCTAAAAATAAATGTATTTTTTTTTTTATGAATTTTTTGCTCTATCATTAGAGTCTATCATGAATGAAAGCTCGCCGTCAATTTGTTTAAAGGAATACCAAATTGAGAGCAGTGGTAGCCGAGTGGTAACGGCTCCGACTTACAAGTCCTAGGACGCGAGTTCAAACCCAGCTTAGCGCATTACTTTGTGTAATTTATTTCATAACCAATGCTCTCAAAACGGTGAAGGAAAAAATCGTGAGGAAAGCGGCATATCTTAGAATTTAAAATTCGAAGACATGTGACATCAACCAAACCGCACTGGGCCCGCGTGGTGGATTACGGCCCATTCCCTCTCCTAGAGAGGAGGCCTGAGTCCCAGCAGTGGGAACGTTATAAAGCTCATGCTATGCTAATACCTAATTTGATAATGTTAGGTGCCTACTACATAATGTTTTGAGGTAGGTACGTACGTAGAGTGTAGGATATCCGAGTGTGAAACGTGGCGATAATATCGATATATTGCTATCCCATAATCGTTAATTGTTGCGGTGTTTGGATGTCCATATTGTGAAGGCAACCGTAATGTTGACATAATGACGAGCAAAGATCAGCTTTTATTATTACGGGAATCTGTCGATAGTTATAACGGTTACATCTGTCGTCGTCTCCTATTTACTTTTCTTTCATTTTTAGACAGGAGCCTTTTTGCCCACGCACAGCTACTCTTTTGTTGTTCTTTTTAAACGTTGTTGTTATTGATTTTTCCATTAGTATATGTGACTAGTCAACATTTTTATTTAATTCTTTATTTGTTCTGTACAAGTCCCATATAATAATTTTCTTTTTTTTCTTCTGTTGACTTCTTAATGTAATAAACTCATTATTTTCATCTTGCAAAATAAACCACGGCTAAAAAAATACCTACCTTTCAGTACGCTAATACCCGTCAACTTGTCGCAAGCTTGTCTAAATAGAGCCAAAAAATCCACCGACACGCACGTCTGGTAATCTGATTCATCTCAGACCTCGGCAGGGTCATCGAAGCGAAGCTGTAGGCCGGTATTACCCCCGGATTCTCCAGGCTCATCCCCTCAGTAAATCCCTAAGTCTCAGTGTACATAGGTTTTAGGAAACGAGACAGCCCTATTCGTGAGAGAATTTGATACGCTAATACTGAGTTAATGGAATTAATTACTCTTCAATGATTTTAGTGCTTGATGTTTAGTTAATTATCAATGATGGGGATAATTGTCGGGATGGCAATTTAATTATGAAGGTATGATAATTCAGAAACACAGTCAAGTAAGTTCTCAAGTAATAGTAATGTTGACAGTTTTACTTCCGTATTTATTTGTGTAACACAAATAACCTATTAAACCACAGTATTTTATCTAAATCGATGTCAATGGAAAAAGTTTCCAGAACGCTGGCAGTATTGCCACGTTCGATAGCAATGCATATTCGTTGAACGAAGAAAGGCCCAGGCCCCCTAGCCAAGTTACCATCATTTCGTTAATTGTGAACGCTTGGAGTTGGCCACGCCCCCAATTCCTTTGTTCTGACCACGAGACTGAGCGTTGAAATGACGTCAGAACAGGAACTGGAGGCGTGGCCGACTCGAAGTGCTCACGCCTAATGAAACGATCTTAACTTGGGTAGGGGGGCAGTCTTCTGGTCACGCGAAAAGTCGACCAGATGTTTGCTGAACAACACGATGAGCGTTCGGACCTTATGGCTCTAGTGTTTCAACTTTCAACCCCATACAGCTCAAACATATAACTTCTGATAAAGGTATTATATTGATTTATTTAATTTAAAAAGCGGCTGTAATGTTTAAGTTATTGCTTAAGAACTTAAACCTATAGCATATTTAGTTCTGTGAAAAATACTTACCATTTATTAGACCACTTGTGTCAATATATAGACATACATTCTTTATACATATTACGATCTCTGACTTGAAATATAACCTCAAGTCTTGGAAGCTCCATCAAGAAAAGCGTGAAAATATAATTTCCCTTATAGCTCTTAGAAAATCGTGTATTCCATGTGACTTACGAGGTACCTCAACACGGCGCCGAGCTCGCGAGCCATAGCCTAATATCAATGAACAGTATATTTTACGCTTCTCTCGAGACCCGCGGATTGATTGCACTGAAATTGTTAGGCTGTGCATACTTACTTTTATGTTGCAGTAAAAATATATTACTTTGTGATGTGATGCTAAATATAGGTATGTTGTGAGTATTTTGATATTGATTTATATAAATGTTTACGTTGAAACATTTTTTTTCTTTTAATTTTATTAACAAATATAAACCAGTCGAACTGCGATCCTACCTGATGGTAAGCAGTGATGCAAGCGTTGATGGTGAGGCGCACTACTTTTTTAGGAGCCTGTTCACTCCCCTTCGCTTGTTTATTTTCGTCTTTATTTCTTTAGTAGAATAAACTTTATTGTACATAAATAAAAAAAGGTAACAAATTTTTACACTAACTTAAATCTATGGCTTAAAATATAAATGGGGTAGTCTGCGGTGTATTATTAGCAAATAATTTAGATTTAAATTTTATATCCATACTATAATATCAGGCCTATGCAATAAAACTATATTGTATAGCTATAAACGTGTTATGTTTTATTAAAATGGTACCTATACTAACAACCTCAATTGATAACAAATATCATATTAGCTTTTTTACTGTACATTATTAATCGAAGAACAATCCTTTTATCCATGTCGTTAAAAAACTCTGTTTTAAAATGAATTCCAGTATCTGTAGGTACAGATACTGGAATTCATTTTAAAACAGAGTTTTGGCTACATTAACCTTTTCCAGTAAAAAGGTCCTATTGTGAAGGTAACGGTGACGTAGGGCGGGCGGCATTCATGGTGGGTAGGTAAGAGTCGAACAGATTAATACAGAAAGTAAACTTCATACAGAGAGCAAAAACTGGTAAACGCACACAGACGCAAATGTGTGGGCACGTCAAACAAATACCGGTCGTAATTGCGCTTGCACTCTCTGTACACGAATCGTGTCTATGTGTGCGTGCATTTTCTCCCGGTGTATGGAGTTGAACTTCTGAATATATTTTTATAGTGGGTATACCGCGGTATCTGTAAGTTACAATGTCAGCTTATCAGGGATTACTATCCTTCCGAAGTACAGCCTCTTTCTTTATGTACTTGTAATCTGGGTAGGTGAATGGAGAGAGGATTTCTACGGAATGGGCGCCTTACTTAATGGGACGTGATGATTTTTTATTAACTCTGAAGTGTAATATAAATATCTGATTATATTATAAGAATATTTTTTTTTATTAAAAGGAACTTGAAAATGAGTGTTATCGAAATTGATAAATATATAGTTTTTAGATAACTTTGTAACTGCAACATAAGAAAAAAAAAATATCTACATATTTAGAATTATTTAAAGAGTTTGATTTGCTTCTAAACTATTTATGGTTTAGAGATAAATAGATAGAACTCTTAAACTTTATAAGGTATGCAGTAAAATATCCATATAAATTTATTGAAATTTATTGTATTACATTAATTTTGAACAATTCCATTTTGAATGAGAAAAAGAAATAGAAAGTCTAAGCATAGTAATTTTTAAATGAATTAATTACATCAATTTTTCAGTAATAATTTAGCACTCTTTACTTAATTTAAAAAAAAAAGTTTATTAGATGTCATTTTGGCTTACATTGCATGTCGGGGAATCTCTATTTAAGCATAGAACCTAAGTTCTATAACGGTTTCAAGTTGGACACCACCGACACTAATGTCGGTGGTTTTTTTTTTTGGTGATGGGTAAAATCATCCAATGACATCTCCCGCCCTTGGGCGGAGCGGGAGATAGTGTCAGACTCTTACTGACTAAAAACCCACCCCGTTCCTTCGTGGCCTTAGATACCAGGGCCGGGCTTTCCTTTCGGAAGCAAACCCTTGGCCCCAGTAGGCTTCGACCCTGCCTGCCTGCATGTAACCGTTTTTTTTAATATTTTTGGGATAAAATATAACATGGTGTAAAAATTATTGGAATTGGTTCAGTTACTGATTGTGAACAAACTATATTCAGGTTTTGCATATATTATAAATAATGTTGTATAAGTACTAGCTGCAGCTTGCGACTTCGTCCGCGTGTTAGTGGCAAAACCAACTCAAAGAAACATACTTCCGGGATAAAAAGCATATATGTGCTATTCTAGGGCATGGTTTACCCGTGCACCAAGTTTCATCGAAATTTATTCAGTAGTTTTTGCGTGAAAGAATAACAAACATCCATGCACAAAAACTTTCGTGTTCGTAATATTCGTAGGATATATAAAACCTTATTTAAATTCACGACTAATAAAGTCAAAAAGCCTGAGTCATCCTGAGTCACAAACAAAACTATCGTCCATCAAAGTTTATTTATTGGGCAACCAACTTGATGCTTTATGAGCGGTAAAAGTGAATAAAAATCAATAGGTATGGGCTATAAACTATTTATATTACGTCTAGACCATAGGTAAGTTCAGGTTTAGACTCGTGGTGCCTATCAGCCCCCCTAGCCAAGTTACAATCGTTTCGTTTTGCGTGAAAGCTTGGAGTTGGCCACGCCTCCAATTTGTTTGTTCGATCAAAGGAGTTAGGGGCGTGGCCAACTCCAAACGTTCACACAAAACGAAACGATTGTAACTTGGCTAGAGGGGCAGGGCTGCGGGCTGGTCCGTGGCAACTGTGAAATTCTCATATCTATTTACTTTTATGAACCTCCTCTCTGGATGGTATGATTTGGAGTAGTATCATAAACATTAAAAATAGAATAGGTACTGCTAACTAAGGTTTACTACTAAATTAATATAAATTAAAACATATTAGATAATTTAGAATCTTTTATAAAATAATAAAAAATATATAATTAATTATCTTCTAACTTATTACTTAAAAAATGAAAAAAAAAACTAATAAATATACTAAAAAAATTGACTATGATTTTTTTTATTTAGGCAAAAAAAACCACTTGCTTCAAATGAAATGAGAGTTTACTATCATTTCAGTAGGTATTCATAATCTCATTAAAGAATTGAAAATTGGAGTTTGAAAGTTGTTTAACGGCCTAGGTAATATAACATGGTAATATACAATAAAATGTAAACTATGACCATTAAGTTATTAGGGAATATTAATTCAATTCTTTTATTAGCTAAATTAAATAATAATTTTTAGCTATGAATTTTTAAAATATCTTCATCAACAATGAATCTTTATAGCTAAGAAAGGGAAGTCCAATATGGTCTATGACGTCAAATTTCATCAAACCCGTACGGCCGCCATAGAACATAGTGACGTTGCCGCTTCGTCGACAGAGTAAAATACTGCTTTAACGAATTGATAGAGATGTTTTGGCCAGTAACCATAGCAGCAGCAGTCACATTAGGCGGGTTTTCGATTTTCAAAAATCAAAAGCCCGCCAAATGTCACTTAAAAGCATTTGTTTATGGACGGCAGCGTAGGTGTGACGTCAGAACGACCACAGATACGCAAGCAACGCTCGCTCTAACGCATACGCCATGCAAATCCAATTTTCCAATAGAGTAGTCGGCTTTGCAACGGAAAACTATTCTTATTTTCACGAGAGAGAAGGATTCTATTTTTGTCGGTGGAAACAAAGGGCTATATCGGGATTGTGGACTACATTTTCAATTTTTTTGAAATTCTTACATGCTATCTTGCTTAGTTTGTGGTACAAAAAAATACTGTGACATTAACATTTCAAATATTGAAATGTTAATTCAATTGAAATGTTAATCAAATATGAGGAAGAGTGGGGCGTGAGAACAACTCGCTATCTTTTTTATACGCACATAACCTAATGTCAGTGACGTTACATTTTAGTTTGTGCATCCTTTTTCTTTTAGTTATTTTTCCTTACAATTAGAAAGGTTTCTAACATGTTTTTTTTTATTTTAACTGAAATAAAATGATTTTTATGTACCATTTCTCATAGTTTACTTTTGAATTAAAACAAAAAATCAGTCAAGTATACAATTTGACTTATTTATTAGGAGTAAATCTTAAGCAACTTATCTTACGGGACTAGGAAATTTCTTGGCTTCTATACTGTCAACATATTTTAAAAAGGTAGGGTATAACGGCGCCGGAAGAGTAATAACTGCTGAACGTGTCTCGACTTGACCAGTGAAAATTATTTGTTAAGGCCTTTTGTATCGCTTGATACAAAAAGACAAAAATTCTTTGGAATTTTTGTTATTAGAGTGTTTTCATTATATATTTTGGTTTATTTTAACTTTTTTACATTACACTCATTGCATTGTAAAGCGATGCGCGCACTGGTGACTTTTGTCACCGTGACATTTTTGTCACCCTTATCAAGTCCATGGATATGTATGGAGGTGCGCGCACGTAGCGACGTGACAACTGGGTGACTTTTTTGTACGCTGACCATGGAGCGGACAAGCCCGTGACATTTTTGTCACCGCGCCGCAATCAGTGGCGTAGCATGGGTGGGGGCGGTGGGGGGCATGGCCCAAGGAGCCATACTAAAGGGGGCGGTAGGAAGCGCCAATTTAATAATTTGGAAAATGTAAAAATATGATTATGAGTAATTATTTATTTATTTATATGTACTTTACTGTACACCAAGATAAAAAAGATTATAAAATTTTGAGACTTAGTGCCCGTTTACGGACACGCGTCGCGTTGCGGGGCGCGTCGGGCGGCCCGTCGTACATTGAGATAGGTGTGTGTTTGCGCGAGCGATGTCGCGGCCCGCTGCTGCAATGTACGACGAAAGGCCTAACGCGCCGCCCGACGCGCCGCGTCTACGTAAACACGGCCTTAAATAAAAACATACAATGGGCGGCCTTATCGCTATCTGCGAACTCTTCCAGGCAACCTGGGATGGAAAGAGATTGCATGGACATAAAGTGGGGTTGCACTTGGAGCGTAACAAAACAAGTTAAACAAATAGGCGAAAAAACAAAGTACATACTAAAAACTTAAGGGCGGCCCCATGCTGCGAAAACGCACGCTACGCCACTGCGACAAATGACGCTTCGATTTAAAAAAGTTTCGTCCAAAGATATTAGAAAGGAGGAGATATGGTACGCAGTGAAAAATGTACTGGAACACCATGTCTCCAGTTATCCCTACCATCACTGACTCTACTACATATGCAGCTATTATTACACAGTCCTGCACACACTCGCAAAATATAAATCAGACCATACTACACAGTATATTATAAACCTTATCTTCCTATACACAGCGTATATTTTTCATGCACCATATAAGTTACGCACACATAAATGTCGATATGCTGTGCAAAAGCAATTTATTTTTAATTTACGCTAGTGATTGACTAAATAGAAAAGTTATCGACTTTTTCATTTTTATAATGATATTTTTTTAGGTTCCAAAAACTAATTAAATAAAAATAAATATGTCTAGAAAATAATTAATTTTTTTAGAACAGTAAAATTTTTATAATAAAATTAAAAACTGTAATTATTATTTATTCCCATTTGTCCACCGACTTTTGACCTACTCTTTACCAACTTAGTTTACGAAAGTTGCTTACGTATTTCTCTACTACTCCAAAATAAATAAAAATACATTATTTCACTTCGGATATCCAACCAATCGATATTGTGGTCGATAGTCTATATTGGCGGATGTGTACAGGCGCATCCCTAGCTTGGCTCAACTGACTGCGGCCGTAATAAGAAATACACCGCACTGATAAAGTATCGTTACGTTATTTTTACATTACTTGTTCAGTTACTGAGCGTCAAAGTTAGGTAGTGGTTAAAGAGCAATATATTTACTGTATGAGTAATAAAGTCGCTTTGATATTTGAAAACAACAATAACGTAGTAAAAGCAAGGGATATTATAAGATTTGTTCTTTTTCCTGATTTTAAAGATAAATATACTATTAACATTATACCTATTTATGGTGAGAGATTCTTTGATGACCCAGGCTTGTCTTTTCGCTTTAGTTTTTGCATGAAACCACTGAACAACACGGTATTTTAAATTTATTTACGAGCACGTTCGCGATGTAACTGACGGCCGTCAAACGGCTGTTTGCCGGTATGTGCCCTTGTTGAGCAAGTACCGCGGACGCAAACACGCCCCCTTGCCACTTCTCCTATTTTTTACATTTCTGTGGTTTTGTCACTGTCACTGTCGCTCGTCGTGCGCGCACTCCACATTAGATACGTGACGTGACAGTGACAAACACTTAAAAGTCACCGTGACAAAAGTCACCGGTGCGCGCAGGGCCTAACCGTTTATACGGTCAAATGATCATCTACTGATAAAACAGTTTCAGTTATTAACTGTAAACTTTTCTTAAATCGAAGAAAACAGAAGAAGGTTTTGCGTGTTATTTAATTTATTTTTGCTTTTGACTTATGGATTTGAGCACTGCACTTTAGTGCATTCAAATCTTAGATTAAAATTTCAAAACGTGATCAAAACAGCGGAAGGCAGGTGACTCACCTCTAGCGCTTGGACCGCTGAAATTGAGACAATTGTCTCAATTTCACATCAGTCGCGACGATCACATACATTTGGCGGCTAACGCTATTTCGCTCGTATGACACAGCCGGCTCTTATCTCTGTCCTTTTCTATCAGTGACTACAGGTAGTTCGCGTATCGTATCTTCCCTTTAATATTTCAATGGCTCAATGGCTTATTATGCGTAACCAACTGGCACATTGTTTGTTTTAATCGATCGAAGGTTTGTAGTCCATACATTTTCGACCTACTCCTGGTGACTCCAGTTCCTTTAGGAAAGGAGTTTTATTCAATAGCTACATAATTTATCAAGAGCACTGGTGACGACTCCGACTTATATGTTGTGATGGTCGTGGGTCCTAACCTAGGCAGGCGCTTAGTAATTTATTTCATTACCATTGTTCTCAAAACGGTGAAGGAAAACAATGACAAATAGTCGATATCGAACCAAAATTTAGAAGACATGTGGCACCTACCTACAGTGGGCCTGCTTGATGGATTACAGCCCATTTTTAGAGAGGAGGCCTATGTCCACCCGAGTCCCAGCAGTGAAAATATTATACAGCAGATTTCGCTATTACGCATCATAATTATCAAATGGTCTTCTCTGACAACATTTCGTAGATTTCTCATCCTGAATAAATAAAGAATTTCTGGGACAATATTTTGCCATGTCATTGGTTCACCATCACTGGCTGTTTTATCCGGGAATAGGGTAGGCTGAGGAACATGTTAGTACGATTAGGGAAGCCATCTTCAAAATTGATCTTCTAAGGGTCTGGTGAGTCGACAAGTTTCAGGTTTTGTGTAGGTATATCCTGAAGATTTTGAGTAGTACCTATCGTTTATTATAATGACGCTTCTTTTGAATTTAAATATACCACTCTAGGAGTAATGATTTTTCTTGGAGCAATGATTCCGTATTTTATATGTTTGTGGTGCTAGGTACTCCAATAGTACATTTTGATATAAGTGGAGAAAGTTTGTAATTGCAACCGAGGTAGAATTCTGGCTGCAGTGACTTTCCAGGCGTATTAAACGTTTTTCAATACAGTAACTAAGATATAAATAAAAGTGAGTTTATGTCCGACTCGACATAATAAATGGTGGCACTTTTCCGTACTAGTGAGAAAAACTGTAAATTGCGTGTTTAAAAGCGGTAGGGATAAGAGCGAGTTTTCAAGTAAGTGTATTGTAAAAAGTATTATACACACGTAATTATTTTTTTTTGGAATTTACAATGTTTTTCTTGAAGACAATTGTACATTTGTTCCATTACACCTTGTAAATTAGACTAAACTTATAAAATATAAGCGGTTAAATAAGGAAAAATATATGTTAAAATTATCAACAAAACACAATACCTGTTAGAGCAATTTCTAAAAAGCGAAGCTCTAGAGGACTTTTAAAACTTGCTACCTACGGATTTTCAACATTGAATCTCTGAATATATTTCCAGTCAAGTGATACTTGTAGTGAACGAGAGGAAATTGCTATGGCAACGCTTAGTGGTTTGCTACACAAATGAGATCGGGTTGAGATGCTACTTTTTTTTGTGGTGGGTGAAATCAACTAATGACATCTCCCACCCTTGGGCGGAGCGGGAGACAGTGACAGACTCTTACTGACTAACACCCACCCCGTTCCTTCGCTGCTTTTCATACCAGGGCTGAGCCTTCTTTTCAGAAACAGACCCTTGGCCCCAGTAAGCTTCGACCCTGCCTGCTTGCTAGCAGGCTGGGCCTCTAAGGTTTGCTGACAACTCCTTAAGGCGCGCAGGGTTTCCGGATGGTCAGACAGCGAGCTACCCATTGGTTGCCGTCTGCAAGCCCGCGCGTACATTGGCTGGAAGTCAGCGGCTGGGGCGTGAGGGGCGTTGACTCTCACGTGCGGCCTCCTTCTTTGCATGCATTACTGCTTCACAGAAGGAGGTGACCGCCTGCCACTACTCCTCGCTTCGGACCATGGCCTGTACCAGGGCCCGTCGCGTGAGATCGCCGCTGCCGATGCTTTGCCCAAGCGGGGTACATCTCGGCCGTGTGCTCCACCATGTCCTCCGGGCAGTCCACACAGTGGGGACACCTGGGCGTCGGTTGAAGAATCAAGAATCTGGAATAGGAATTACCTAAACTTGTCATGTGCGGTTTAAAACGAAGAACAGTTACAATGTTATCTCAAAGCAATTTATTTTTATTGTAAAGTTTTGGAACCGCTACCGTGCCGGAAGACGCAGCGTTAGACGGCCTCCCACAATATCCCTATGACCTGGCAAGGGTCGCAGAATTCTGATATATGCTCCTTTTTTATATCTATGGATGGATGCAAGACGCACAGGACACAGGACTTTCATGCACATATTGCTTACTAACTCAAACACATTCAACCGATTTGGAACCCATCCAAATCTCTTTTAAAATCGCTCAAACGTCATCGAAACGAAACATCAATACCGAAACTGCACCAAAGTTAACGATACACGACAGCAATTCGTATTCTGATATTTATCCGATCATAGCTATGTTTTACGATACATATGCATACTAGGTACATGGATAAGTACTATAACCTCAGAATAGATAGGTGGAGAAGTTCAAAGAACATGGCAGCGACTAGAAGTGCTATTTTGTAATACCCATTCGCCTCGCCATTCGCCTCGTCGTTCGACGAAAGATACAAAGTGCGAGACGAATAGCGAGCGCGCTGTTCACACATATGAGTTCGTGTGTGTGTGAATGTATTAATACGGCTTACCGTAAAGGCTATCTTGATTTATTTAAATACTGCAAAAACATCTATATTCAAATAGAAAACAAAGTGACTGTTCTGTATTAAAAAAAAAAAAAACTTTTGACACTAGCTAAATACAAAAGACAAAAGAAAAAAAAAATTAATGGACTTACCGCTTGCAGAAGCTTCACCACAGTTTTGCCTGCGCAGGCCGGTTTGTAGACGGAACACCGCGTAAAACTGTATGAGTTTTACCAATCACACGCATTGTTTTACGTGTATAGTACGCGGAAAATAAGTTGAATCCGTTGCTATGGTTACGCGCAACCCACAGCTTCGATTGAGACCCCAAAATCGGTTACTGCGTATTCAAGGTCAACTGCCATGATGGCTCAATTTGTGTGACGAGTATTATATGCTGGTTGCTTGTGACACCCGGGTGTTTGTATACTTGTCTCGAATGCATGGGTACTGGGTGGTGACAGTTAACATTTGCATACGAGCCTTTGACTGAGGCGCACATGTCAACCCTAGCTGCTGTACGTTTGCGCTCGTTGTGAAGAGCCGAATTTCATCTGTCTCTATCTAGTCTGTTCAACTACAAAATCTTTCCTTATTGCCTCTCTAGCTCGCGAAGGTGTTTCATGGTGCTTTAAATATGCAGAAATGTACTTAGAATACCGTCTTCCTCGTCCAATCTAAGTTTTGCATGGTCTTACCGGTCGTTTTGTGTTGTTGTTTGTAATTATGTTAATGTTGTGTGGGTTAGATTTATTGATAAAGTTTACTTCGCTTAGGTGCTGTGGGGCTTGTTTTGTCTCGAGTGCTGCAATGGGGAATTGCGTATTCTAATCAAACTGAGCGGTTCTCCGTTCTTTGTTTTGCTACCGAAGTCTTCAGTCTATACAATAGTGGATTTCCAGGGTTTCTCTTGTAAAATTGTATACTGTTTGATGACGGGTCATGTTAAATATGTTAACGGAACTCGCAGATGTGATAAATATCGATATTATTCTATGAACAATGAAACAAGTAATTAATTAATTTGTTTTAGTTATTTCGTTACCACAGCTCTTGAAACGGTGAAGGTAAACGGCATGTTTTAGAACCAAAAATTCGAAGATCGAACGTGAGATGTATTATGATATTGACTTAAAAAAAAAAAAATTGCAGTCTATGTTGAGATAGCAGCGTTTTTAGCTTCGCACAATATTGGTTAATAATTTATTTTAATTAGTTTTTTGGCCTATGTAACTCACAAATATACGTTTTTTTTTAATTTATTTTGATATCACGTCTCAGTTCCGCTACTCTAATTTGTCTTTTATATCTTTAAATCTTTTATATTTAAAACAAGGTTCGGCGTTATATTTCTATATTCATAGGCATATTTAATTCTCCAAGGTGTTTTTATTCAAGGGAAAAAGGTACAATAGTAAAAAGCTTAAGTACACAACAAAATTAAAAGCAACCCACGAAATAGCGCCATAAACGTAAAATGTTCTAAAAGAAAGTGTGCAACATTAAAATTCATAATTTTTTGTTTGGGCGATCGTTCATACCCGTCAGAAGAGGGAAAAGGTCGACTCTGACGTAATTTGTTATAAACAGGTAGAATATTGGTAGGATTCAAAATAATCTCCATTTACCCATGCAATCTATTGAATAAAAAGTATAAATATATGTAGGAACCATAGATGTCAGAAAGGAGTATTTTGTTATTCCATCTTGTTTACTACGTTACTTGTTTGAAACAGTTTATTTAGTTTTTAGTTTCTTACGCCTAATTTGTACGCCTTGCAAGGCAAAACATAGTGATACAACACAAATTTTATACCATGTACCATATCACCTATGTTCTAAAAATAAAATACTTTTGACTTTGACTTTAAGTTTCTATGGTCGGAACGGAACGCCATGAGTGTTGTGACGTAAAGATGAATGAACGTGAAGCATGATTGTTACGAGTATTATAAAAGCCCCTTTAGTAAAGTTACTAAAGCCCAACACTATCAATAGTACACTTTTACCGGTATTTTTCCGAGACCCAACCCCAAGCCTTCCGTAAGCCTGTATCTTTATAAAAAGAAGCTCTATGATAACAAACAGGGGATCCTGTGGCCATGTTAAACCCATGTTTTTTCATAAAATCCCTTGGTATCGATATTTATTACGATTTTATTCAGGTAAATGGCCTAACAGATTTGTTATTATTGGGCAAATGGAATCGGTTTCAAAAGGTCCCTGTTGTATCGAGGGATCACTAAGTTGGGATATTTCGAGTTTGTTTTAAAAGTTGTTTGGTTGTGTGTTTGTATTGTTTATTGTTTTATAATCTAAAGTTGGAATCTTTTATATGATTGGGTTGTTTGTACAATTTGTTTGGTTATTATAAAAAGTTAAAGTATGTGAGTGTCATGTTTAATACTTTTACTTACTTTAACGAATGTGACTTTGTTTTATGCCTACTACATAAAGATTATGTAAAATATTCAATCACTAGCTGCTGTCCGCTGGTAAGGCGAAGCCCTTGCTTCACCTGCGTGATGGCAGACAAATCCCTAGGGAATATACAATAAATATATAAAAAGTATCCTATGTAAGGATAAGCATTACTCGTGTATTAAGTTTCATCGATTTTCTTTCAGCCGTTCCAGCGTATAAAATTGACAAATATATGCACACACATACACTCACAAATGTTCGCCTTGTAATATTAGTAAGTAGTATAGGTCTGAACTTTTGACAGAATTAAAAAGCCCAAACTCCAACAAAACTGGCCGCTTAGAAAAAAAAAACTCGATAAAAAAGTTGAGCTATATTTTTAAATTTTCATGTTAGTTTATTCCCAAATATAATTCCTACCTGTTGCAACACTTTGGTATCAAAGTTTTCCACTAGAATGCACTTGAAACACTTTTTCGTGAATATCTAGTTCACCGAGCCGGACTCAACTTGTTTAGCATTTTTGCCCCCGTCGATTAATTAGAAATGATTAATGAAATATGATAAATTTATTACTCAAGCCCCAAGCGATTGTCTTTCTATTGTGTCCCTAATTACGGTATTCAAAAGATTAAAGACTATTTGACATTTATTTTCGATTTAAAAAATGTCAAGCCAGTTTTATTCCTTTTTTTTAAAGTTATAGGAGAAAATAAATTGGTCTTAAAATAAAAAAGGGATTTTAAAGTCATAATTGTAAATTAAAATCGAGATCATTCATTTTTGTTGATTTGCTCCGAATGTTAGTTTTAGAGAACTTTGCCATTTTTCTTTTCATTCGTTAAACTTTTGCTGTGTCTTTTTTTAGATATAGTTTGACCGGATTCAAGCCGTTTTAGCGATTTTGCACCTGTTGATTAACTTTATGTAGGTATTTATTATTTATTTTAATTTTTTTGTTATTTAGATTATGATTTAAATCCGAAATTAGTTTTATTATTTTTGGTTGCGCCAATTTGCTATGTTCCGCGATTTTGTTTTTTGTAATTTATTTTTTTGGCCTAGCAATCCTATCCCTTCCGTTTATTTCCCCGCACGACCTCAAGAAATGATTTGACATTGACGTTTGTGCATCGAGTGAATGTGGCCGCACCGCTAACCGCGCCCGCTCGAAATTACAAGAAAATTGACTATTTTCGTGATCCAATCATTCAGAGACTCAACAATAGTGCAGTGTTAGTGCAATACAGGACCTGGCAGTGGTTAAATGTACGAAGTCGAGGACCGCCGGCGGCGCCATGTGGAACCTTCGAGGTTAAAAGGTCAGTGTTCCTTTCCTAATACATTTATCCCATTAATAAACGCTAGACGCAGTACCTGCATATTGTTAACAAACCTTAGATCGCTTTTTCAAACATACAGTCCACAGCAAATTCGCGCAACCATTATTTTTGGTCCTTACGAGCAGGATCGTGAATCATTTTCTTGTAATTTCGCAATATAGTATTTGTTCCATAGGGAATAAACGCAACGCGCCTATTTACCTAGATATAATAGTAGAAAACCCGCATCTAGGCATTTAGGCAACTATACGTTATTTCGCTCGTATAGTTAAAGAGTCATTGATAATTACGGTACCTACGCCGTCAACCGCACCGCATAATTATAGTTAGCTACGTAAATATCAGCGTAGATATAAATCGATCGCATTCTTTTTCTTGACAAAATTCATTCGGAAGTCCTACAAATTGCATGTAGGTAGACGCATTTCAAAAATACCCGTTCATTGTTGAGTGAATATTTGTAGGAAACGGATAAACCATAGATTATACGCATATGAATATTGATTCAGGTTATTCCGTTCGTTCGCCGTTCACTTTGTTGTTTACAATATTACCATATTGTTATCTGATAATTATCGCTTACTTAATAATTCGTTAAGTGTTTGTTTGAGTGTATAGTGTGAATATATCAAAACAAGATGTCTCTTAAGGGAACCAAGGTTAGTACTGATTTAAAGGTTCAGTTAAAGCTTTTATACGCTAAAAGGGACTCACAGTTTTCACGTGTTCAATCAATTTGTGATAAATCTTTGCAAATCTCGGATCTGGCAATTAGAGATGCTTTCTTGTGTTCGTTGGAAACTTTAGATAGTTTGCGCGCGGATTTTGAATCTACAATTAATAATATAAACATTTTAGAGTTGGAGTTAAATCCTGATTACTGTGTGAGTTATCAGGCATTGTCGTCCTTTGATGACTTGTATTGTCGTATCAAACGTGTTGCTAGGAGTTTGGAGACTCCCCCCCCCGCGGGTGGTTTATCCAACCCTCCTCGCGAACGCCCACGATTGCCGCCAATTCAAATACCTGAATTTAATGGTGACATTCGAAATTGGAATTTATTTATAGATAGTTTCGAAAATATAATACATAGGAACACATCGCTGACAGATCACGAGAGATTGCATTATCTCGTAGAAAAATTGACCGGTAAGGCAAAGGCTGTCTGTGCTGGAATTACGTTTAGCGCTGAAAATTACACTTTAGTTTTGGACACTTTAAAAACAAAATACGAAGATAAGCGATTAGTAGCCACCGCATATTTAGATCAATTATTCGATTTGAAAAGTTTTTCCGTTTGTAACGATCATAATTTAGAGAAGTTTTTAAATATTTTCGCATCATCTATTCGTGCAGTAAAGAACCTAAAGGTCAATGACCTCTGTGACTTTTTGTTTTTGTATATCGGTTTAAATAAATTAGATCCTGAAACTGTTCGTCTGTTTGAAACGACTCAGCGCGGCAAAGAAATACCTAAGTTCGAAGATTTAGAATCTTTTATTCGCGACCATATTAAGGTATTGCAGCGCACGTCGGCACGTCATGAAGTCACGAATAGGACAGGTTCCGATCGCCGTATAGACGCGTCATCGAAGTCAGTCAAGACTGCACATACGCTAGTTAATACCGCCTCAACACCTGACTGTTCTCTGTGTAAGGGTAGCCATACACAGCTGTACAAGTGTTCGGAATTTCAGAGATTATCGCCTAGGGATCGTTACAAGTTTGTCCGCACTAATAATTTGTGTTTTAATTGTCTAAGTGACAAACATCTGGTTACGTCATGTAACAGTGGTGTTAGCTGTCGTAAATGTCTAGCTAGACATCATACCTTCTTACATTTTGAGAGTAGTAAGCTGCCATCGCAGCAGCAGCCTGCGCAGACGCGCGACGCTTGTGACGCGCGGCCTGCTGCAAGTGCAAACGACGTAACATTGTGTTCGCTTTCCGCCGCTGGTACTCAAATCACTACCGTTTTACTTGCGACCGCGCAAGTTGTCATTGTAGATGCCTTTGGCAAACCGCACACCGTTCGAGCGCTACTAGATGGCGCTTCCCAGAGTAATTTTATTACTCGGGATTGTTGTCAACGCCTTGGTTTTAGTTTTAATAATTGGTCATCCCGCTCAGAAGTGAAAGGTTTTGGAGGTTTAAAGGCAACCATTCACGGTTCCATTAAAATAATATTTAGTTCACGTTTTAATCGTAATATTTCGTTTGAAATGGATTCGCTAGTCGCAGATAAGATTACGGAACGGTTGCCCACGGTACCGGTTGACACGTCCATGCTGACGGAGTTTAAGAACTTGCAGTTAGCCGACGGAAATTACGCTTTCCCTGGAGATATCGATCTATTGATCGGTGCTTCGATTCTCCCGCATCTCCAGTTATCACGTAAAATTCAGGGTCTTCCGATGTACCCCGCTCCGCACGCACTGGAAACAGTTCTCGGGTTTGTTATAGTTGGTTCCGCACCCGCTTATTTAAATAGTTACTCGACTGTGTCGCACTGTTGCACCGTCGAGCCGCCGCTTGAGTCTACCATCCGCAAGTTCTGGGAGATTGAAGAGGTCAATGTCCCGCCTATTCTCAGCCCTGAGGATCAGGTCACTGAGGAGATTTATACCCGCACGACTACTCGTGATAAAGATGGTCGTTATGTTGTCGCGCTCCCTTTCAAGGGTGATATTTTTTCGCTCGGTGGCTCCCGTGCCTCTGCACCGGAAAATATGTTCCATGTCGCTGGAACAGAAAACCCAGCTGATTGTCTCTCACGTGGTTTGCTTCCCGCGCAAATTTTAAATCATCCGCTTTGGTTTTGTGGCCCTCCCTGGCTGCATACCACTCCTAACGAGTGGCCAAATGCTCCGTTTAACCCCGCTACTGTTTCAGAACCACCCGAGGAGAAGAAACATACGCTTGTAGTATCAGTTCCGCGTGAAGAGTCAGTTGTTTTGTTGTTGTCTAATCGAGTCTCGTCTTGGTCGAGACTATTACGCTGTGTAGTTTACGTCCTAAGATTTTTGAGATTATTACCATCGCGTGGTTCTATAATCGCAGCTGATTTGGATAGAGCTGAATCAGTTGTACTTCGAGAGTTGCAGAAATTTTATTTTTCAATAGAATTTCGTAGTTTAGAATCACATAAACCTTGTAGTCCCGCACTTCAACATTTGAAACCATTTTTGCAAGACGGACTCATTCGTGTCGGTGGCCGTCTGCGAAATGCTAAGTTAGAGTTTGAACAAATGCATCCAGTAGTTCTACCACGCAGGGATCACGTTTTGGATTTGTTGGTGGACTATCACCATAAGGTGAATTGTCACGCTGGTCCCGATTTATTAATGTCCATTCTTCGACAGAAGTACTGGATACTTTCCGCTCGCAATTTGATACGCGCTAGAGTGCACAGATGTGTGCCCTGCTTTAAGCTCCGCCCGCGTTTCAACGCGCCGGAAATGGCCGACCATCGTTCTTGTCGTGTTGTACAGACGGTGAAACCTTTCATACATACTGGGACGGACTATGCTGGACCGTTTAAAGTCACTATTGCCCGTGGTCGTGGTATACGTTCCACAAAGGCATACATTTGCCTATTCGTTTGTATGACAACTCGTGCGGTTCACATAGAGTTAACCAGTGATTTGAGTACGCAGGGTTTTATGTCTGCATTTAAACGATTTTTATCTCGCCGTGGTCCCGTTAAGCGCTTATACTCTGACAACGGCACAAATTATGTTGGAACGCGACGCAATATTTCGGAATTACATACATTCTTACGCTCCAAGTACTACCAAAGTGAATTCGCCCATGTCTTAGCTGAGAATCGCATTGATTGGTGTTTTAATACGCCAGCGGCTAGTCATTTTGGTGGCAATTGGGAGGCGAATATTAAAAGCCTTAAGTCGCACCTGTTTCGGGTCATAGGCGAACAGATTCTCTCGTACGAGGAGTTGAGCACCGTACTCGCTCAGGTAGAGGCGTTGATGAATACGCGTCCGTTGTGTCGGACTTTGTCTAGTGATCCATCGGAGCCACTAGCGTTGACGCCGGCTCACTTCTTGACGACGACTCCTCTTAAATATTTGCCCGCTTTAGATGTCGAGACTGACAAACTGCAGCTTCACCCGCGTCACGCTCTGCTAGATAGCTTAGTTCAGTCCTTTTGGAAGCGATGGAGGACAGATTATCTGCATACGCTGCAGTCGCGTCAAAAGTGGAACACTCCTTCAGATCCAGTCACAGTCGGTACTGTGGTGATACTGAAGACTGAGAGTGCGCCTCCTCTGCACTGGCCTCTTGGTGTAGTGGAAGAAGTTTTTCCGGGTTCGAACGGAATAACGCGAGTCGTAAAAGTTAAAACCGCAACTGGATCGTACCTGCGTCCGGTTATTCGCCTCTGCCCTCTGCCTAATCAGTAGTAGTGGCATAGTTGGTTATAAGTTGTTTCGCTACCTAGTATTGATAGTTTAGATTAGTAATAGGGTTTAGTTTCGCTTTTGTTTTTTTTTCTTTTCTTTGAAGGTAACCCTTCAAACCCGGGGGGAATGGTTGCGCCAATTTGCTATGTTCCGCGATTTTGTTTTTTGTAATTTATTTTTTTGGCCTAGCAATCCTATCCCTTCCGTTTATTTCCCCGCACGACCTCAAGAAATGATTTGACATTGACGTTTGTGCATCGAGTGAATGTGGCCGCACCGCTAACCGCGCCCGCTCGAAATTACAAGAAAATTGACTATTTTCGTGATCCAATCATTCAGAGACTCAACAATAGTGCAGTGTTAGTGCAATACAGGACCTGGCAGTGGTTAAATGTACGAAGTCGAGGACCGCCGGCGGCGCCATGTGGAACCTTCGAGGTTAAAAGGTCAGTGTTCCTTTCCTAATACATTTATCCCATTAATAAACGCTAGACGCAGTACCTGCATATTGTTAACAAACCTTAGATCGCTTTTTCAAACATACAGTCCACAGGAAATTCGCGCAACCAATTTTGATTTGTATTTTCTAATTATATTTCTAATGTTTATTTTGATTATTTTATATATAATTTTTTTTAATCTTTATTTTATGGTTTTTATTTTAATTTTAGACGTCAATATTCATTTTGATTTTGAATATAAATAAACGATATTCTATTCTATAGTAGGTACGCGGCAAAAAACTTGAACCATTTGCTATGGTTACGCAGCCCCCGTCTTCGATTGAAACCCAAAACCCGGTTGCTGCGCATTCAAGGTCGACTGTCATGATGGTTCAACTTGTGTGACGAGGAATATAACCGTGCTACGTGGAACCATAGCAAATGGGTCAACTTATTTCCCGCGTACTATAACATGAATTGGTTTTATATATATAGATTATAGCATTGTATTTACAACGTCATATTTAAGTTTTCCTTTAAAAAATACCACTGCTTATCATTGAGATAGCTAGCATCTCAGCAGTGACTTCATATAGTAAGCTGACGCACACTGCGCAGGAAAATTACAGACTACGTCATAGAGATGACCTAGAGGGGACCTTTGAAGGGGTTATGCATTCCAATGAGGTGCAGGGATGGGGCGATGAGGCGATGGCAATATTGTATGTTAATTTAACAAGGTTTGACAAAATGACATAATACATTCTGACTGATTATATCAAGGCATAAATAAATCGATAGGTAATCATAGTCTATGCTTTACTCTAGGTATTTCTTTTGAGATATGTAATGTAAATTATCTTAGAACTCAATATGAAAATCATAATGTTCTTAAACTTCATAATAATTCCATAATTTTTGTAACAGCCTACAAAACATTAAAACTTTTTAACCAATATATCGTCCACTTGAAACTGAAATTGCTAACAGCAAACCAGAATTAAAAGTTATGTGGGCTTAACTAATTCTTTGCGTAGCAGCCACGCCTGGGGGACCGATCTTGTAGGCATCCTTCCCACCAAGTTTCTGTACAAACTTCCACTGTACATTTAACTGTGTTAAAAACTAAAACTTTTGGAATAACGATAAAACTGTGACTTTATTGAACACCTTTTATGAATCATAGCCCATCATCTTTATTAATTTCCTCTTCTTCTTATCTCTTGATCTTCCTGTATCTTAAAAATTGGAAAATAGTGTAGAATCTTGACTGATGGAAGAGACTTATACCTTGACTAGCTGTGCCCGCAACTTTGTTCGCGTGAACGGCGAAACTTATCAATGAGTTTTTTGTATATAGTGCTATTTGTTTAGAACGTTATCTATCGAGCATACCGGTATTAATACTTCTGCCCCGGCGCGGGCCCTTTGTGACTAATTACAATAGAAACGAGTGACGTAACCTATGACAAACTTATTATTTGCGGTTGGTACAGTAATCGGGTCTAGGGATCGAACCGAAAAATTAAGTTTGTTTTTTGTTGTATATACTTTTCCGGAATAAAAAGTACCCAGTGTGGTGCCCAGGATATTAAAGAATAATTTTACCAAGTTTTATCGTAATCGAACCGGTAGTTTTTGCGTGATGCCTGAACAAACAGACAGACAGACAGACAGACAAATTTTTTTTTAATCACATTTTTGGGTTCGGTTTCGGTCTAGTAACATGCAATTTATTTTTTTAATATTTTCAATGTACAGAATTTTTACTTCGACAGATTTATTATAAGTATAGATTACACGTACCGAGCATACGGGCGAGTCCGTGCTCTCGGCCGAATACTCGCTACGTATAAACATAGCGCAGAGTGCTCGGCCAAGCACTTATCTCTACAACTCGCTTATATCACTGTCTCGGCCGAGCAACATTCTACCGTCTCGCCCTTTTACTCGGTACGTATGACCAAGGCATTAGGGAGATCTTGGCTCAGCTGTAGGACAGTTCCTATAGGTTGTTTATAATGTCACTCTGTAAAAAGACACTTCTGAAGTTTAGTAAAGAAAACTTCTTAATATCTCTCTTCTTAGTCGGGAACTCTTGTCAGAGTGGTTGTGGCTGTTGATGATGAATAGGGTTGCGGCGCGCCGTCGTCACGTCGAGTGATATTTTTCCATTTCTGGAAGAGAGAGGTACAAATGCATGCCAAGGCTTTTTTTTATGGTAGGTAAAATCAATGACAAATCCCGCCCTTGGGTGGAGCGGGAAGTAGTGTCAGACTCTCACTGACTAAAAACCTACCCCGTTCCTTCGTTGCCTATCGTGCCGAGGCCGGATATTCCTTTAGGCTTCGGTATTGTTTGAATGAGTTACTGCGGCCCCTGAACGCAAAGGAACCCACAAGTTCAAGTATGTAAAAGTCTACCACAGTTTTTTACTCATAAGCAAGAGAAAACTTTATTTTAAGATGTCTCAAAAAAAGCCTACAATTACAAAATGATTAGTCGCTTCGTAAAGACTGTATACAGTATGTTAATAAGATTGAGAGCCAAGACAAATTGAAATAAGGAGGTTATGAAGTTCTAGAATTTTTAAAATCTCAGACCAGAAGCTGAGAGAGATTGTGTTTACAGATAAGGAGTGAAATTCTCTGCCGTAGTCTGTGTTTCCTGGTGCAGGTTGATAGCCTAGAGATCTTTAAGTCCAGTATCAATAGGTTATTTCGAGACAAGCGTGCTTTATTGTCGACCACATCGTCGCTTTACATCTAGTGATCTCACCTACACCTCACATTGCCACCTCACCTCACCTCCTCGTGCTCACCTTGTCACCTTATTTTTATATTTACCGCATGACCAATAGATATTGACCCTATAAAAAAATATCAGTTTGTTCAATTCAATGATGTCTTTTGAACTTAGGATACTTAGATAATTACATTTTCTTTAATTATTTCGTAAAAATGAAGAACAATAAAGACAAATTTAGAATAATTTGATGAACGTCCATCCATACATTAAATTGCGTAATGCGATTCAGACAAGATAAATCAATTATAACGGAACGACAAACGAAAGTAAATTTGAGTTTTACCAAGCGTATCTTGATCGGACAGAGTAGGTATATTTTCAAAAAGTTTGTGTGAGAATTGCTTGAAACAGAACAAACCGAAGGAACTTTAGTCAAGGATCATATATCCTACGGTATGCTCCACAAACTATTATTGTGGGGGATGGATGGAGAGGGAAAGGAAGGCCAAACAAAAGATGGATGGTTTGTGTAAGAAGTGATTTAAAAAAAAAAGGGAGTTAGTGATAGCGTGACGAGTGACAGGACAGTATGGAAGAAAAGAATGTGTTACACCGACCTCAAATAAAAAAAGACAAGGGCAGGAAGATGATTATGCTCCACGAAATATTATTTTATCTGTGGTACCTTACATTCTTTCAACCTGGAAGGACAATTTGGTGGGATTTCTTCAAGTGAAGTCCAGTGTCTGTTTTAATTATTCGCAAATTGATTTCTAGTGAATATTGTGATGTAAAATTGGTGTAGTTTTATATTTCAAATGTTTGCTCAACTGGTCAATATGTGGAATCATTGAAACAGGCGCGATCTCGGTAAAATGGAACAGAGAATTTTATTGTAGTGTTGGCTACCTCAGCAAAGGTTGCCGAGAAGATTGACTTGATATATTACCGTTAGAATGCGGAATACGTCAATATGCTCATTAACTAGGTAATCTGCAAATTACCGGGTACAATCAGTTAAAGTGTGAAATTTCACTTAAAGTAGCAACTTTACTTGGGTGGTTATAAAAAAAATAAACACGAAGGCTAAGGCGAATGCGAAGCGAAGCAGTGTTCTTGCCTTAGCGTTCTAACCTAACCTGTACGTGTCGGGGTGCCCTAAAATAAATATGTTATTAAACTTTAGATTTAATATTAAGATTTTGACTGGCCCGTTGGTCTAGTAGTTAGTGGCCGTGACTGCTATGCCGGAGGTCGTGGGTTCGATTCCCACACAGGACAATATTTTGTGTGATGAGCACGATCATTTGTTCTGTGTCTGAGTGTAATTTATCTATAATAGCTTTTGCCCGCGGCTTCGCTCGCGCTCTACCCTACTCTACAATACCCTAATCTACGCTACTCTAACTTACACCAATAAATTAGCAGTTTTTGGATTTTTTTTAAATTTATTTAACGGGATAAAAATTATCATATTTCCTTTTCCTGGTTCTAAGCTATCTTCCCACCAATTTTCAGCCAAATCGGTTCAGCCGTTCTTGACTTATAAATAGTGCAACTAACACGACTTTCTTTTTATATGTATTTAGAAATATATCAATATGTTAAACGGTTGTCAACCCATAACACAAACTCTGCTTAGCTTGGGACTAAACGGCGTTGTGTGTGATAGTTTTGGAATATTATTATAATAATTACAATGAAATTGCAGGTTTTAGTCAAACAAAGAACAAGTTTTATAACTTAACCATAGGCTTGGCCGTTAGTCTGCTGATTACAGAGACCCAGGGACTCTGCAGATTATCTTGTTAATATAAGAACTTCATTTTTAGGGTTCCGTAGCTAAATGGCAAAAGACGGAACCCTTATGGATTCGTCAGGTCTGTCTGTCTGTCCATATGTCACAGCCACTTTTTTTCCGAAATTATATATATACTGTTGAATCTTGGTAAGTCGATGTACTCTGTTAACCGCATTAAGATTTTCACGCAAAAATAGAAAATTAAAGCCATTTTTGGGGGTTCCCCATACTTAGAACTCACCACAATTTTTTTTTCAAACCTGTACGTGTGGCGTATCTATAGATAGGTCTTCAAAAATAATATTGAAGTTTCTTATATCATTTTTTTCTAAACTGAATAGTTGGCGCGAGAGACCTCCTCCCCCTCCCCCTGTAACTTCTAAAATAAGACAATGATAAAACTAAAAAAAATATATGATGTACATTACCATGCAAATTTCCACCGAAAATTGATTTGAACGAAATCTAGTAAGTAGTTTTTTTTAATACTTCATACATTTGAAAACCGAAATTTTGTACGGAACCCTTAGTATGCGCGTGCGACTCGCACTTGCCCGGTTTTTTTTTCACTTTGACGAACTTAATCAGACTCCTTACCGACTCCTTCCGGTTTTACTGATTTATGCGCATTAGCGGTAACATTACTTGTATATATATATATGGACGAATTGTATTACTAGGATATTACAGAATGTAGCTAGAATTATTTTGATCTTCGTTAGGTTTATTATCCTATTTCTGAAGACACAATGGTCTGGCTGATATTTTTTTGTGTAGAGCAAAA
Source organism: Leucania comma (assembly GCA_958295575.1). Classification (NCBI taxonomy): domain Eukaryota; kingdom Metazoa; phylum Arthropoda; class Insecta; order Lepidoptera; family Noctuidae; genus Leucania; species Leucania comma. The sequence continues at coordinate 7,883,417 of OY282480.1, read as the reverse complement.
AAACCCATCATCTTAAATCCCTATCATTTACATAATGTTAACAAAAGCGCCAGTAACTTTAACAATCTTAAATCAGGTTTCTTTAACATAATAAGATGCCACAATCACCACACACACTGCCTGCTTGAGATTTTTTACGCGACTGAAGGCATAATTTGAAAATATGTTCATTTGTTGCGGGATGTGAGGCTTAAGGAGTTATGAGCGAATGTTCCTCCTACCAATGTATGGAGCCCTGGTACTTTATGATCCGCGCTGATGGAAGTAATGTGTACCATATTTAAAGACCGCAATAATGCAGTTGACAGCTGGTTTACCCATTACAGTATTATAGTACCTGTAAAAGTCAATGGCACTCCTCGCATTTTATAACCGTCGAAATGAGAATTTGTCATTTATTGGTCTCTGAAGCTTCTGTAGGTAGTATGTTTTGTTTCGATAGTCATTCGTGAGTATGTCTGTGGCATCACAGCGGGCTCTCACAGAATACCTACCAGCGCTGCTTTATTTATCGTTTTAAATAACGCAGCTCAAGCTGAGTTAGGCGCTTTTCAGGGCATAATTGCGTAAGACACGAATAAACGTTTTTTCTTTCTTTCTTCTACTTTCTCTAGCATGTAGAAATTAATGAAACTGAGTGATTTAAGGCCAGGTTCTACTCTTTTCGAACTTTTTTAAATCTCTGAGAATCCATAAATATAAAGGAGAACGCCATGAAAAATTAATTTGTATAAAATTGACTTTATGACCAAGCGCCGGGCAAAACTTGAAACATAATATAAGTCAGTTGGCTCATTAAAAAAAAATCGCGTATCTGACCATAATTTACGATTTCAAGTGTAATCTACGTGATTACGTCACGGAAATATTTGAAAGTTGTAAAAGAAATTTTAAAGCTTGTTATTTATAAAAGCACCTCGCAAAAAAAAAGTCTTCAATAGTTATTGTTTTTTTTTTATAAATATAAAACCGCTGTTTCGGGGCCGCAAAGTCGACGTAAACCCGGGCGGAGTTCATACAAAATACCCAGTGACTACAACCGGTCCTTAATTCAATTTAAACAGCAATGTTTCTGTTTGCATCATTTACAGATCCAGTTACACTATTTCAATTCAGTTATTCATTCAACAATTCTCGTTAAAATCATGTCGAAGTTTTCCCTCATAGTCGGCTAGCCACGAAGTCGTATATTGAACGAGAAACACTAAAAAGTACAACAAATCAAAAACTTTAACCTCAAGTAGTCTCGGTTTCATTTACCATCCTCCACAATTTGTCGCAAGACTCGACTCAAAAAGTTTGCCTACGGCTAACTAATGTACAGTTGCACTTAAGGCGTATAGTCCCTTAAATATCTGAGCGGAGTTAAAGCACATACTTGTGCAGCCCGTGCCCACATAGAGCCCCGCTGACCTTTAAATCAATTTTATCTGCGAACTATTGATTGATTTGCAAATGCTATGTACAATGGTACATTCTGAAGAACACTTAACCATAAATTTTTTGTGTAAACATATTTGTAAAGTTATGACCCGTTTGGAAGGAGTGAGCGAAAAAACATCGTATTATTATTTATTTTTTTGGCAAAAGTATTAGTCATACGAAAAAATTATATGTAGGTAATGTTGTACATGAATCTGTAATAAACCTATTTTTTTTATCTTAAGACCTAGCCGTTACCGAGGAGTAGGCTTCAGAAAATCACTATGTTATGGCTCTGCTCGGGAGCTAGGGCCTTAAACTTATACGTTTCGGCTTTAGAGCGGTTCGCCAGTATTAAAACGTCGAGAATGAAAGCATGATCAAGTAAGGAAATGAAAAGACAAGCGAAGTGCAATCAAGCATTAATGAGAAGATAAATGGGAGCTCGTTTAGCGGAATACTTTCAGTTTTTTTTGCCGACTGTACTTTTATACTTCTTTGGGCCGAGTGGAAGTTTTGGAAACGACTTATTAAAGTGTCACGGAAATGAAAGGATAATTTTACTGATCGAGTAATTAGTGCACAATTTAAAATGGTGTTTTAAAAAAGTGTGTTTTCCAAAAAAGTGTTTTTTGGAAAAAACACTTTTCGTTAGAGGAGTATTTATATTTAAAATCGAATACCTACATATTTTAACTTGATAGTAGATGAGAAACTGTAACCAGTTTGAATGGCATATCTGGCATTTAGACAAAAAATGATTAATAAATGAAAACTAAACTAAGAATATATACTAGACATAACTATGTACATACAATACAAAAACACAAAATACACTCAATTATTTCTTCATAATAAACCTAGAAGAATACTTAAAGCACAATCCGGCTGATTCAATCAGTCAAAACCGAATACGGACAAACCCGGTTTTCTCAAGAACCGGAAACATAGGGTTGGCATCAACGTCGTCAATATACCTTTGCCTTACCAAATTAAGTTTAGGTACTTTAGAAAATTAAGTATTAAAAAAAGTGTAAGCCGAAAAAAGCAACTGGCACAAAAATAACATTTCCCGTCAGAAAGACGTACATAAGTACAGGTATAAATACCGGCTAATCGTTTCCCCGATACCGCATAACGGTGTATAAGAATGTGCCAAAACGGTTTTTCTGTAATAATATTTAGTCTGTGTGTACACTGGCGGGACCGGAAATGACACGACCGGCTCGCCGGTGTAGCGTCGCCCTTACCATTCGTAATTAAGTTTTTGCCGGTGTAACCTACACTTTTGTTTTGATTACCTTGAATGGAAGTTTTTTGATGATTAATTATGTTTTTTGTTTGAAGGAAGTCTTCGTGTCTTTATAGGTATTCATCAAAACGTTAAAGAAGAGCATCCGTAAAAAATCAAAATGAAATCGTTCAAGAAATTAATTTTAAACTGGATCGTCTATTATACTGAAAGGGGCGGAGAAAAATCAAAGACCACTGTGCAACACTTAGGAGCATAATATTATCCATCATTATCTATATTATACTATGAATAAAAGGTGAAACTGACTGACTGACATCAAGGCACAGCCGAACCTAGCGGGACTAGGATTATGAAATTTTGCACAAAGCTTCCTTTTATCATGCAGGGGCGCACTAATCAGGGGTTTTTGAAAAATCAGTTTTTAAGGGGATGAAAAGGGGTAAAATTAAAAACGGTTTTCTTTATTCGTTATTTAAAACTAACCATTTAGAACGATTTATGGTGTGTTAAAGGTTGCACGGGAGAATTTTATTCCTTGGTTAATAAATTTGAAACTTAATTGAATGAATTGAATAAAAACTGACATTATTCATTTTTTAAAACTACCCTCAAACAAAATACGATTTAATGTGTTTAAATACTAAAAAATATTATCGCGAACGAAGTCGCTGGAAAAGTGCTAGTTATATTACCTATACATATATCTGTAGCTATGAAATTCTGTTTTTTTAAAACAGGTTGCTTTGAAGTGTTATATCTTTGAATTGATTTGGAATTACAAGTTAAAATAAACTTTATATTAAAGGTACGAGATTATTTTTTAACCGACTACGGCAAAGCCAAAGGAGGGTTATGATTTTGCCAGGCTATGTATGTATGTATGTAAGTATATATGTATGTATGTATGTATGTGAGTATGTTCATCTGTTCCGTCATAGCTCCTAATCTACTTATCGGAACTCGACATATGAGGTATCGTTAAAACCGTATTATTTGTCCGCTGAACATAGGCTACGTGACGTGTCACAAAACTTGATATGGCGCCCTCTAGCGGACAAAAAGTAAAATGTTAAAAAATAAAAATGAGATAAATACGCCTTGTTTGGTATCATTTGAAAGGGCTTTACTTGTACATTTCCAAAATATTATTCAAATTTAAAGTTACGCCCTCTAGTGGACAAAAAGTCATGTGTTAAAAAAACACCAAAATTGTTTAAATAAAAAAAAAGTAGAAAAACTAAAAAACGACTACGACAAAAAACAAACGACGCTGAAAAAGTATGAACCAAGAATTTCAAGATGCTGAAATAAACAAGGTAACTGGAAAAACAAGAACAGAATATAAAGAAAAGCCGTAGTCACACGTTATTAAAGTGTTTCGATTGGTCGGACAACGTTTGACTGCGGCTAAATTGACTAGGAATTATAAGTTCAAATAAACTTTACATTAAAGGTACGAGATTATTTCGAAATTAGGTTTTTAGTGTTTTCTGTAATATCACAGTACTGCCAGTCGACCTAAGAGCGGTTTCGCACTATGTCCGATCCGAATCTGATTCGAACCCGTGAAACTATAATTACGGACCATACTTTCGTAGCCGTAGAACTATTTAATTACAATCAAATTGTGGCGGGGACGAGCACGCGCACTTTATTGCACTAGTGAGGAAAACTGTCATTTGCGTGCCTAAGAGCGGCCCCCGCTCTTATCCCAATAAGAGCGGGTTTTTGACGGATCGGATTTGGATCGGACGTAGTGTGAAACCGCTCCAAGGGTGGTTTAGAAACATAATAAGGCAGATGCAACTTACTAAACAGACAAACAGAAAAAAAATAAGTACAATAATCAATACATACTTAGATAAATAAATACATATAAATAAACAATGTTATTGTAAAAAAAAAAAAACAAATCCAGCCAATCAATAGTGTGTTGATTCTGCCAACTTCTTGCGAATGTGTTCACGTTTTTTTTAAGTGGGAAAATCATCCAATGACATCTCCTGCCCTTAAGCGGGGCGAAGCAGGAGATAGTGTCAGATTTCTACTGACTAAAAACCCAACTCCTGTTCCTTCATTGCCTTCGTTTCATGGCCCCGAGGTTCATCATCATCATCATCATTTCAGCCAAAAGACGTCCACTGTTGGACATAGGCCTCCCCCAAGCGTCGCCACAATGGCCGGTCCTGTGAGGTGTGTGGTGTGTGAGGTTCCCTTTCACATAACCCGTGGCCCCAGTAGGTTTCGACCCCGCTGGGCCCCTACGATTTGCTGACATATCCTTGAGACGCGCGTGGAAAAAGACCCGCCGTAAACCACTTGGGTGCCATCACCTTAAAGGAAAACCTGCAAGTTGCCATCATGACTTTCAGAGGGAGCGTTTCCCAAAGAGATATCTTTGGATACAAAAAAAAAAAAAACTTTGAAACCACTGGCAGCAGCTAGCAGTAAAATATAAATGTTAGTACCAACATCAGAGCTCGTCATAGTTCGAACAGTTTTAAACCTTCATGCACCGTTCTAGCACACCAGGAGTTAACGTCACTGCTGCTGATAAAAAATGCAACGAAAAAAAAACTCGGATCTCTATGACGCCCCGTCTCGTTCAGTTTTCTGCCAAGCGAGCCTTTACTAAATTATCAGCACGGCCATTTTGGATTTTGTCACCATTTTGGATTTAGCTTTAGTGACGCGGTAGTTTGTGAGTACGGGTAGAAAGTTTGGTAGTTAAACGGTTTTATTCAGTTTCACATTCGAGGGAGTATTGTCGAATATTTTTAAAGATTTTTTTCGCTTTGCGGATGAGTTCAACAGAGCTGTAGTTCTGATGAATCATCTTTTTGATCTTCGTTCTATTGATAGAATTGAATATTTATGAAGCTACAGCATAATTATAACTGATCTGATTGTCTCTGGGCGAGTTTCTGAATTGATTGTGAAGATTGATTGTTATGGCTGAAGTACGTCTCAAATCCTACTTAAATGCGAAATTTTGACAGGTTTCCAGGCTAAAGTACAATATGAGAAATACTCAACTTCAAATGCATAAATGAAATCGGGGGTCTATCTTTCTATTATTGTTGTCTATAGTTTTTTATGTGGGTTGGGTTTCTCTTTTACACAATTTATTTTCCCTTATTATTTTGATTGTCTGAGAGTCGTTACGGAAAGGCTTGAAGGTCGGACATCCAGTTTTTGAAAGTAGTGTTGTCTTCCCCAGTTTCTGGTGAGTGGCTCCATGTAAAATAATGGATTACAGCAGGGGTGACCAACCGGTTGATTGCTATCGGCCAGTCGATCCCGGCTGTTAATCCAGTCGATCTTGGCAAGCAGTAGTGTATGTAGTTACTCAAGCCCCAAGCGAACGCCTATTGTCTTTCTATTGTGTCTCTAATTACGTTATTCAATAGATTACTTTTCGGCAGAGGACTATACCACGGAGCAGCACATATCTATTACCTTATAACCTCGTAACTTTTTATTTGTCAAAAGAAAATCGAGGCAGTACACATTTTTGGGCTCGCTTCGCTCTTTCTTTCTTTGTTTACCCGATTTCTCAGCGTAATACGACAGTTTTTTTACCATTCATGTGGAGGTTTATCATATTGAACCTCTACGAAGCTTTGTCCAAAAATATTTGAACTCGCTTGCTATCTCATTTTTATTGTTAGCATAGCATGATCAGCCTTTTAATGATCCCACTGCTAGGTCTCAGGCCTCCTCTGTAGAAGAGGGAATGGGCCGTAATCCATCACACGGTCTCAGTGCGAATTGGTGGATGTCCCATGTCTTCGAATTTTTGATTCTAGACATTCCGGTTATCTCACGAGGTTTTCCTTCACCGTTTTGAGAGCAGTGGTGTTGAAATAAATTACACAAAGTGACGCGCCTGACTGGGTTTGAACCCGCGTCCTACAACACTTGTAAGTTGGGGCCGTTACAACTCGGCCACCACTGCTCCAACAACTGGTAACTTTATAAGAGGAAGATTACAAAACTGTGCCTTTAAAAATTTGTTATGTCTATTTTAGTTTGTGATTTGAATACATTTTCAGATTCTTTTGACTTAGTGTCAAGTTACTATCGTAAAAAGTCAAATGCTCTGGCAAGCTTTTCGTGAAGACACCTGCGAGTTTACGACGTTCTCATGAACTGTCATTGACGGTGTTACACGTTCCTAAAATTCTTTGTTTGAAATTAGAACGTTCCTTTTGTGTTCTTTATTTAATTTTTTTTTTCTGTATGCATAGTCTCGCGTTTGACCACAATCTCACCTGAAGGTAAACGATGATGTGGCCGACCATGGAGCACGCTTGCCTAGAAGTAACCTATTTACTTTTGATATTAAGACCTCTAGGTTGTACTATCAGGAAACATAGACTCCGGTTGGGAATGCCACTCCTCAGCAATAAGCACAATGAATGATTCCCAAAATGCTTTGTGCGTATAGGTTGAATGTAATAGAATAAAAACTTTTTTATTCTAAGATGGCGATTTATAAGAAAAACGACACAAATGTATGCTTCTATAGACATAAATTCGAAATCCCAGTTCATTGTACGGAAATCCCAGTCGATATCAAACGTAGTAAATTATGTACGTTATGTACTGTCTTATAACGATTAGTTATTTATAGCAACACCAGCCAATGGCCATGACCGCTGTAAAGTGTTTCAAACTTACACATGAATAGGTACCATGGTTTGAATGGACTTATGATTTAAATTATTGGATATTATTCCATAATTCATGATTTAAATTTAGGTCAATGGCGAATTCGAAATTTAAATTTCGAAATGGTAGATTTGTTTGTGCAAAGTTGTGTGTTATGTCACAGTTTTGGGGTTCATTACAGTTTATTCTGTTTTATTTGATTGTTGTCTATAAAAAAAAATAAAAATAAGTAAATTCAATAAATTAAATTATTTTACAGTTTAAAGGCTCCCCAGACAGCGGGTCGACCATACGAAACCAGTTTTTATTCACTGCGGGTAAAATTTTTGTTTTGTTTTCGTAAGAAAAAATTTAACCGGTATTTTCCTGAGATGCAAAACCATTAAATAAGACCTCCTTTACTGGGTAGAGCAAGAAAAAGTGCCAGAAACACAGATATAGGTACGTTTATTATAAAGATGTAAATTCTAATACACCCAGACCCGGAATCACTATCTGTTTAAAGTTAGGAGTGGCAGGCGGTCGCCTCCTTTTGCGAAGCAGTAATGCTAGCAAAGGAGGAGGCCGACCGCATCAGGCAACGGCGTACACGCCGCCGCCGCCGCCGGGTTTCCGATCCCGATTTCCGGCCACCGTAGGCGCGGGCTCGCGGACGGCGGGCAATGGGTAGCTCGCTGTCCGTCCGTCCGGTAACAGACCGGTCCGAGCTCAAGTCGTTTACGGCGCGCACTGTTCCCGCGCGCCTCAAGGAGTTGTCAGCAAACTGTAGGGGCCCGACAGGGCCGAAGCCTACTGGGGTCAAAGGGTATGTGAAAATGGCACCCGGGACCCTGGGACCAAGGCGAAGAATGGAACGGGGTAGGTTTTTAGTCAGTAAGAGTCTGACAATACTTCCCGCTCCACCCAAGAGCGGGATTTGTCATTGGATGATTTTACCTACCGAAAAAAAAAAAAAAAACCTGTTTAAAGTTGTTGCATTATTATTTTATCAGCCCGTCTAGCATAACCAAAGCGACAAAAGAAAATAGGGGAAATACTGAAAACGGGTGCTCAATCTATGCGGTCTGGGGTTCAAAGCACCTTGCCAAAAACAGGCCAAGTGGATGAAGAGGGTTTCACAAGAGTGGAAAAGAAGAAGAAGAAGAAACCCTGTTCCCGTAACCAGTGCGGTACCGCACCGAGTGGTCCGAACATGCTGCTGCGTCCTGCTGTGCCTATGACGCAGCTATACATTTCGCGGCTGCATCACTACACGAAGGTTGAGGAGGTCGTAGAGTATTTAAAAGTGAAGACCAACTGGACTCTGAAGGTTGGAGGCGCGCCATGACGTCAACTTCAAGTCGTTCGTGGTACGAGTTCCAATCCAACAGCTACAGTACTTCTTAAAAGAGGACTTCTGGCCGAAAGGTGTCGTATATCGACGTTTCCGAGGACGGTTATGCGACACCACGCAGCGCAACACGACGCCGACTACGTTACGTATATAGTTAAATAAGTTTTGATTTTATAATATGTATTAGTTTATTACTATTTAAAATTATTCTACGTATTTTTTCTATGAGCTACCGATGCCTGAAAATATAATGATTATTATTATAAACCTAAAGGAAAAAAAAACTGAATTTTGAGAACATAATTAATTAGTTACCATAAATGAATTTTATAATAACATCAAATCTTACTCTCTTTCAGCTTTCAAATCTATTTTTACTATATTATTCTCCAAATTTCCTCAGAGAACACAAGACTTAACGCATACCCAAGCTTAAAACATATTTTATTTGATTATTAATGTTTCAATAGATACCCGGACTACGCGTGCGTCTTAGCTGTGATTACCTGAGGGAGGGCAAACTCATGCATTCGTAATGGCGCCAAACTACTCTAATGTGTTGCCATATAATTGTGGGAGATAAATTTAGTAGACTTGGTAGAATTTTTAAAAGGAGTTATACTCAATATTTTATTTAACTTAGTTTGAAAGGATGATCAATAGTGCCCTGGATTTTAAAATAAAATTCTTCTAATAATAAGAGAATAATTTTATTTCACCTGATTAGCCATTTTTCAATATTTGTTGTGGTCTAAGTTGCGTATATATTCTGTCCTAGCTCAGAGGACATGCCGGTGTCCTCTCACATCCACGCCACTATAGGCCTTAATTCCGATGTTTAGAGTCTACTTTTGTATGAACAAGTTTGGTAGTTGTGGATCTACGTGATATAAGACAGGAAATCAGTATTTTACATAGAATGACTACCTGTCTCACCCTACCTATATCCCAGTTATTCGTTGGAATGGTATCTTGATATAAAATTATAATTTTAGTTTGTTATGAGGAACTGGGCAAGAGCTAGTCGGACTCGCACACTGAGGGTTCTGTACAAACTAACTTATGTACCTACCTATAAAGTTCAATTCCTAAATCGAGAGATTTTTGTGTGTTTTCCCAACAGTGGGAAAATTGTGAGGCTGATATATGATGATGATGGTAAGGGATACACCCTTACCATCATCATCATAATTATTTCGTGTTGTATACATTTTTTGACTAATTCTTTCTCCGATTTAAGAACAACTTATGTACCTAGATATACCTACTCCATTTGTTTAGATACTCCTACTTAACTAAACGTAAACAATCTTGGTGTCCTTTATTTTTTTTTTAAATCGTATAAAAGACATACAAAGATTATTTGAATTTAGTTAATTACCTAACATCAGTTTAAGTACTAACTAATAGGTACTAAATAATAACTAATCGTAAAAAATTTTAGACAATTTTTGACAAATGAAAATTGTTTACATTTAGTTAAGTACTTAAACAAATGGAATATAATCCATTACTTTTTTTTTACAAAAAGTAAAAAAATAAACCCTAGAGCTGGCCTGTTAAAGAGTTATGACGGATCGGCGTGCCAATTCCATATTTATACGTATAACTTGTGATGATGTTATCGGATTTACAATATATCATGTAGCCGCTTGATCGGGCATTAATGCCCAGTTATGCCCCAATGTTATGTTATTTTACCGGTGTACGGGACTGAAATGGAGCTAAAATTTAAATTTGTAAAATTAATCGTCGCTTAAAAAACTTTTGAGCGATTTAATGCTGCTCGGTGAATGAATTTTAGGGACGCCGGCAGAAGTTTTAAAAGGACAAGTGAAAATTAAACCACACGTATTTTACTGTACCTAAAGTTTTTTTGCAAACTAAATATTTAAAATGTATAGTTTTAAAAACTATTGTTACAATTTTAATTATTACTCGTAAATTTTGCCTCAAATTCTTATGCAACAAAAAGATTTCAAACCTATTTTTGCATAGAATTTTGTGATATAAGACTGGAATGTGACAGTTATTTGTTAAATTATAAGCAAATTAAATTCAGTCCCTCGTGTTTTTTTAAATACATCATAATTTTTTTTTGGGAGCCATTATTCTTTACATTTTAAGTACCTGATACATTTCCAAAATCTCTATTTGCATAACATGCTTCTGAAATCACGATTTGAAACGCGACTCCTGATGATCGCGTGTGCGACAATGACGTCACTAAATCATTATCTTCACATAACACGCTAAATGGGTAAGCAGATACGGTGATTTAGATTGTTTACCCGCAGCGCCTCTGCGGGAAAACTTCGATATTTTCTTGTGTAAACGCCTACGTGCTAAGAAATGTATGAAGCTAGGGATGGAGGTTTATATTCTTTGTTTCGTTATTTTCTACCTATATTTGCTTCTGGTCTCCTGGTAGTAGGCCCTCATTTTTGTTTTAAGTCATATAGTGGTTTCTTTAAACAATAATAAATAATTTATGGAAAAATATAATAATAAGATACAATTGCTTAAATAACAATATTCACGTAAATATTTCATGGTTTCTCTGGTGGATATCGCTGTCAGCAAAAATACAATAAGCCTTATAATGTTCCTACTGCTGACACTTAGGCCTCCTCTCTAGGAGAGGGAATGTATCGTAATCTATAACGTGGGCGCAGTGCGGGTTTGTAAATGTTATGTGTTTGAATTGTAGATTCTAGGACATGCCAGTGTCTTCATCATGTTTCCTTAACCATTTTGAGAGCGGTGATGATGAAATAAATTGCAAAAAGTAATGCGCCTGGCTGAGTTTGTACTCGCGACCTACAATTTGAAAGTCGGGGCCGTTACTTAAACTCGGTCATATAAAAAATACAGCCCCCCTAGACATGTTACAATCGTTTCGTTTAGCGTGAACACTTGGAGTTGGCCACGTCCCTAATTCCTTTGTTCTGACCACGTGACTGAGCGTTGAGATGACGAAGGAATTGGGGGCGTGGCCAACTCCAAGCCTTATAAATTGGCTAGTTTTCATACGCTTTTCTACTCACAATTTTCTAAACTAGAAAATAGAGGCATATCATCATCTCTTTACCGCTTCCCGCAGCGTTATTCTGCAATTAATAAAGATTATGTCCTGTCATAATGAGCCACTAATTACCGCTCACATTATATTACTTATCTACTAAATTCTTTAGTCTGGCTTAGTGTGGCTTCAATGAGAAACTATGTCGGGTCGATACGGACGGGTTGGGGTCTGTCTAATTACTATTTGGGATAACTATTTTGTTTTTTGATTGGCCTTTATTTGAATAGGTTTCTGTAGAGTTTTTGTCTATGTTGGTGATTAGCTTTACATTTTGAAATAAAATATGGGGAACAAGCTTTTGTCTAAGCGTGTATGTCAGTTAAAGCAGACGCTAAGTCGAAGTTGAAGTCAGATAAAAAGTAATTTATGTCCTTCCTAATGCCTAGTTTACATGTGGGCCCAGCCTTGGCCAATCGCCATTGTGCAAACGGGATTTCCTCGTACATACAATGGCAACATAATAGCGATTGGCCGAGGCTGGGCCAACGTGTAAAATAGGTATTAGGGTTCAAGCTTACTTCGTATCTACCAAATTTGATTACCATCGGTTCTTTAGTTTAACAGATAAAGTTATTTTTAAGTAATGTACTAATGAAAATATTTGTTAGGTATTTCTGATACACTATAATAATAAAATAGCGTTTTTAAAAATATGTTCCGTGACCATTAAAGTTATGAAGCTTTATAGCTGATCATTAAAAATAAAAGCTATAACTTGAGGGTCTTTAAGTCAAGATTTAGCTTAGATTAGTTTTATGCAAATGTGCTTCATAGTCAACCACATTATCGCTTACCATTAGATGAGATAGTAGTCAAGTACATGTAAAAATAAAAATAATAATAAAATGTAAAATTGTTAGAAGATGGGATTTATTTATGTAAACCCTAATCCAATTTGATCGAACTCTTTTTTATGGTAAACTAAGCAATCTGAATGCTCATTCACCAAAATTTTTGGCAAGGTAGAAGCCAAAACAAAAATATGCAAGGTAAAATATTTTCGTAAAGGAATAACTGAATACCAAAACTAGCTTTTATTCCAATACTGGCCACAGAACCAGGACACAACTGTATAGCGCAATATCGAGCCAACTAGATCAAGGGCACTCCACGAGATGAACAGATTTTGGCACAAAATAACGGTTGTGGACAAAACAGATTACAAAGTACAAGCTGTTCGAAACTCAGATAAAGTCTCCACCGATTTCGGGTACTAGCAAACGGAAGGTTAATAGTTAAAACGTCGACATGCGCAGTACAGCCCTAGCTCATTAACTCGACTCGTTAGGCGCAGCCCTACATTTTATAAGTACTTAGTAGTGAGGTTTTATGACTACGAGTATACATAGGTATATATAGGGTTGCCAACTGTTTTTGTATAAAAATAAAGTATAGTACGCGGCAAATAAGTTGAACTATTGGCTATGGTTATAATTCTTGTCCCACAAGTTGAACCATCATGACGGTCAACCTTGAATGTGCAGTAACCGATTTTTGGGTCCCAAGAGATGTGGGATGCCATGGCAAATGGTTCAAATCATTTGCCAAAATAATAAATGATAGAACAAAAAAGTATTTAAAAAAAATTAGTTTATTTATTTGTGTCTTCTCTTGAAGACAATTTTTTATGTGCTTCTTCTAGTACACACTGACAGTTTCTTCATTAGGTAACCTTACATTATTGGAAATATAGTCGTTATTATTGGAAATATATTACATGTGGATGGATGGAGAGGGAGAGGGAGGCCAAAGAAGAGATGGATGGATTGTGTAAGGAGTGATATGAAAGAAAAGGGAGTTAGTGATAGCGTGACGAGTGACAGGAGAGAATGGAAGAAAAAAACGTTTTTCGCCGACCCCAAATAAAACGGGATAAGGGCAGGAAGATGATGATGATTCGTGTTGCATCGATAGTAGTTCAGTAATTATTCATATTAAGCGTTTCATTTTACGCATCACAATTAAGATTGAAAATAGAGTATTTTTATATACTTTATTTTGATGCAAAAGTATTAATTATATCTGTTTTTTTTTTATAAAAACATTATTTATTTAGATATAATAAACTAGCACTTTATATTAAAAAAAGTATATTTACCAACAATAAAGTAAGGTACGTTATTGTAAAGTATGGTTGGCAACCCTAGGTATATGGCGGTTAGTAAATATAGGTGTTTTTTATAGAACATTTATTTTGAATTGCAAGCTTTTTACTTAAGTGTGTTGTGGATATATTAATGTGTCTTCTTGAAATATGTAACTTAAAAGCTGTGCACTGAATTCTGAATAATAAAGTGCGCTGAGGAAAAATGCTTTTTAAATTAGGTTGATTATTTTTCCGACCCAAATATCGACCAATAGAATTGCACCATTCGACGTCACGTGGTACAACCTACATGGTATTATACTGATAATTTTTTGAAAATTTTTAGGTTGTACCACGTGACGTCGAATGGTGCAATTCTATTGGCCGACATTTGGGACGGAAAAATAATCCCCCGAAAACCACACGAGCTTCAAAATTATCTGGCATTTCCCTCAAGGTTCCCTGCAAACAAATAAAGTCGTCAAGTTTTTCAGGAAAAATCACTCGCGCTTCGCGCTCGTGATTTTTTAACCTGAAAAACTTGACTCCTTCATTTGTTTGCAACGAACCTATCGGGAAATATCCGATAATTTTGAAGCTCTTGTGGTATTATAGGTGAATATTTTGCATACATAGAAATTCAGTTTTGTACCATGTGCATGATATTTTTTTAACCCGAATTCTTTGTTTTTTTGGTGCTAAATTAATAAATATTTCCTCGCGCTCTGGGTGGTGCTCTGTTTGTGGTGTACATGGAAAACGATGCGCTGTCGACTTAAACCTGGTCTTTGTCGGACGGTGAGTTACCCAATACTCAATAGCGCCAGCAAAAATCATGCTATATGTTTTATTTATTTAATTATAGTGGTATGAAAGCGAAATCAAAGAACAGGAAAAAATACAGGCTTACTCGTTCCCAGATTTTGAATCCCTCATATATATTTATAAGTATTTTTCAATATATTCGCTAAAAACCAGCCCTTACCTTACTACTAGTGTGAAAAAGAGGGTGTGCTCGCCCCGCCATAATTTCCCCACGAGTCGCACGTCAACCCCCGTTTTTTAAATCTTTGTAAGTGAAGGTATTGAAAATCTTCGTTTGATACATATGGAAATTGGTCACTTCAGCATTCGGCTCCACAACATCCTCACTTTCGGCTCGGGCGAATTCCACTTCGGTCGCAATGATAAACTTTCTCTATTTGTATCAAAATGTAGAGATTATATTGCAGAACATGTGACGTAACACCACTTTTTGTTTTGCTGTCGGTACTTTGAGGGTGTTTTGTTTTCACTAACTATGATGAAAGATTATCGTACCTACTCTTATTGTCTCCACTACTTATTTATAAGACCTTCAACACTTTCTTTCTTTGAAAGTAATAAAGAACTACTTCTTCTGATTGGCTTTTGTATGAGTTTTAGGTAAATAGGTCCTATAGTTTCTAACAGCGGCTTCGCTCGCGTAAAAGATCAAAAATTATCGGTAAGATATAATACTCTCTTGGAATAGGAAGTAGGTATCCTATGTCCTATTTTAAAACATGGTTTACTTATTTATAAAGTTTTATTCCAAATCCATTCTGACGTTTGGATGTCAAGGAGTATGAAACACACTAAAAAAAAGCAAACATACACATACACACACATAAAAAACACATGTCACGTCTAATCTGGCTACGACATATACCGTTAAATTTTGGTCATTTTAAACCCGCGGAGGGTCGATTTGGTACATGAAATACTATCGATTTGTAAAGAGAAAATTAAAAAATAAAGTAAGTACTTTTTTTAAAACTCGAATTAATTTATGCATGTACAAAATTTATTTCTTTAAGTATACGTCAGCTGAGCGAGGCTAAAGAACTGTAGGTAGTTAGTACGCAAAGACCGACAACTACCTACGAGGTCATTCACTTGCTATTGATTATTTATAATGATTCAAATTAAAAAAAAAGTACTTTATTTTTTAATTTTCTCTTTACAAATCGATAGTATTTCATGTACCGAATCGACCCTCCGCGGGATTAAACGATCAAAATATGACAGTGTATAAATACTTCCTCTTTTTTAAATTAATAAAATTTTTGTAACTAGCTGTTGCCAGCAGAAAAGTAGAAAATTGTCCTAAGGGAACATACTCCCGGCATAAAAAAATATCCTACATGCTATTCCAGGACGTGGTTTACCAGTATGCTAAATTTCATCTAAATCCTTTCAGATATTTGAGTGTGAATGAGTAAAAAACATACACAAGTTTTTCGCTTTTAAAAATTCGTTTTTGTCACGATTTTTTTTCGAAAATGCGTGGCACTTAATTCTTTTTTCTTGTCGTGTCGGAGTAAAGCGAGCCACTTGATATTATGTAGATGGATGGTGTCGTGGTAATATAAGTCTGTTAGCGCTAAGGGACCGACTGCCTGACTGTGAATACGTAACTAAACCATCTTTTAAAATGTAGTTCTTGGGTCTTTAGTTTACCCTAGCTTCTGGCTAGCTACGCCCGCGTGATTGTAGAAATATATAGGGTGACTGGTAATTAGTGAACGATACTTAAACACGTAGGTAGAAAATGATCGAATGATTGCTTCTGTTTTGGGTAGAGCGAGAGGGCTTGTCGTTTTTTTTGTCCTCTGTGCTCCTTTAGTTACCCTTTGTGTTCCAGTGCTATGGTAACTCATTCGAAAATTCGTCTGGCCCACATGATGCCCCTCCTCAGCTGTTAAATTCTCAAAGACAATTTTTTTAAATTTATTTATACTAGTGCTTGACTGCGGTCCCACCTGATGGTAAGCAACGATGCAATCGTTGATGGTGAGACGCACTAGTTTATTAAAAGCCTATTCACTCTAGCCTTGAAGGAACCTAAATTATATACAGACGGGAAGACCGCAGCAGGCAAACTGTTTCAGTCCTCAGTCCCCAGACGAGGCAAAACGCTTAGTCCAGGCCGTAGAAATTTCAACAACGTAAGGGTGGATATTCGACATACAATTTTATAAGAATTCCGACAAGTCCGGGTCCTAATAAAGTTACTAGTTAATGGCATTACTTAATAAACTTAAATATCGAAGTTGATGATAACATCATCCTGGCAGTGTAAACTTTGAAGTTTACCGGGAACATTGAACAAAGGATCAAGCAATCGGTTCAACCAGCTTATTTGACTTAGAACTAACTTAGCCCATATCCCCTGGTTTAGTTATTAGAGGAGTGTTTAGACGACTTTAGTGGAAACAACTAGCGAAGTCATCTGTTTGCTTCTGACAGGGACAGTTTGAGGTTATTGAGTATAAAGGAGATGTAGAGCGCAGCTCGTCTGGACTTTGATTAAACGTGCTTCAATTACAAGTGAAGACCTAGATCAGGACAAAGAATAGATACTTTAGGATCACTTTGTTTTCCGTCTGTCTGTCAAGACCCTTTATCTGGGGAACGCGTGTAGGTATCGAGTTGAAATTCATCATCATCATTGAAATTAAACTGTGAATTCCCAACGGTGTTTGCACACCTATTGTCTTTCTATTGTGTCTCTAATTACGGCATTAAAAAGGTTACCATATTCATGTCCAGATAGAAAATAAAGGCTACGTAGTGGAAGTGTCGAAGGGCAATATTGACGGCTAGAAATAGTAGCGTTGACAAAATCAATAACGTTATACTGTGTACAATTTCCAAAATAAATAACTTTTCTGTAAAAATGTACTTTTAGCCTTTTTTTATGAGAAAATCATCCAATGACATCTCCACGCCCTAGGGCGGGGCGGGAGATGGTGTCAGATTTTTACTGACTAAAAACCTATTCCTGTTCCTTCGTTGCCTTTCAAACAGGTGGCAAACCTTTCTTTTATAAAACGATCTTCGCGTAGGAGGTATCGAAATAACCACGCTAACGCTACGCTACGCTCTGCTACGCTACGCTAGCTTGTCTTATCAATACGCTACGTTCTAAAGGCCCAGTATACAGTCACAGTGATTAATGAGCCACATATTGTCATCACGATTGAGTGATTCGTTCCGTGTCTTTGCTCTTTGTCTCACGGACCTCGTTCCTATGGAGTTATGGAGGCACACATTTATCATTTTATGTTTGATATATCGTGCCCACATAACTATTGCTGATGTTTCGTATGTCATTACATCAGATTTGTATTTATTTGTGGGTTAGTTGTATATGGGTATTATGCTACAAGTTTTTTTTTAAATCTTTATTTATAGAATTTTTTCTCTAGGGCGAATATGATAGTTTTTTCCACAACGTCGTCTAGACTCAAGCTAAGCAGAGCTTGTGTTATGAGCATTAGTCAACTGATAAACATACTTATATATTTCTAAATACATACATGTCATAGATAAATTACATCCAGACACAGAACAAATGATCGTGCTCATCACAAAAATATTTGTTCTGGGTCGAGCCCACGACCTCCAGCATAGCAATCAACCAGTAAACAATATCAAGATTGCTTAGTTAAAACTATGCTATAAATCATCTTGACTTCATCTGACAAAGGATTTGCTAGCAGATTTTGGAAGATACCTACATCTAATTTGTTTAGTTTAAGTTTATCTATAACTAGCGACCCGCCCCAGCTTCGCACGGGTGCAATGGTGACATTAAATATGCATGTATAATACATATAAACATTCCTCTTGAATCATTCTAACTATTAAAATAAACCGTATTAAAATCCGTTGCGTAGTTTTAAAGATCTAAGCATACATAGGGACAGACAGCGGGAAGCAACTTTGTTTTATACTATGTAGTGATTTTACTTCTTTCGGCTTTATTCCTAATACATTCAGCTAAAATATGTTGTACATCTCCTACTTTGTCATAACAGTCACATTTAGGGCAATTAATCTTCTTCATTAGGTAGGCAAATACTTTCAGCGTTTTAGTAAAAAAATCTGCT
The DNA here is from genome assembly GCA_958295575.1 of Leucania comma. Lineage (NCBI taxonomy): Eukaryota > Metazoa > Arthropoda > Insecta > Lepidoptera > Noctuidae > Leucania > Leucania comma. The sequence goes on along the minus strand of OY282480.1, from coordinate 7,864,646 downwards.
CTTTATTCTTGAGGGGAAGAAATCATTTGATGATTCTCACCTCAAAAAAAGGATATCTATTTGATCACATTACCAATCCATCATCATCATCAGCCTTTTAATGTTCCTACTGATGGGACACAGGCCTCCTCTCTCAGAGAGGGAATGGGCCGTAATCCACCACGCGGGCCCAGTGCGGGTTGGTGGATGTCACATGTCTTCGAATTTTTGGTTCTAGGACATGCCGGTTTCCTCACGATGTTTTCCTTCACCGTTTTGAGAGCAGTGGTGATGAAATAAATTACACAAAGAAATGCGCCTGGCCGGGCTTGAACCCGCAACCTACTAATCGTAAGTCGGGGCCGTTACCACTTGGCCACCACTGCTCTCCACTTGGCCACCAATGCTCTCGCCACTGCATTACCAATCCAAGTGAGAAAAAGGGAAGGCGCTATATACAGTGTATAGTTTCATCCTTTTTACTCGATCGAAAGGCTGACATTTTAATACGCCATGGTTACTCCCCTGCATAACAGACAGCAGGAAGCGACTTTTTTATACTAAGTATGTAATGATAGTGTGATACACACTCTCAAACCGTCTTCGTTATAATAGTGTAAGGTAATATGGTCCTAAATATTCACCACTATCTCAAGACCGAGTCCCTATACCCTGGGTACTGAAGCATCACAATCACATTAAGTCTCCAGTCCCGCCTAACGATGTCTGCGTCCATAACTAATTTAGAATATTCCTGTATCCTAATTGTGGACCTAATTGACTAAACAGTGACTTGAATTAGAACGTTTATGTGGCAATAAAGCAAGATCATTGCTGGAGTTGAAGTTTTTATTTCAATTATATAGCTCTTTGGTACTTTAATCGTTAAAACGTTAGTTAATTCGATTTTAAGTGGTGATTTTAAGAGATATGGGTTGACTGCGGGATTTTTTGACCCTGGGACACAAAGGGCTACTAAACTAACTTTTTTGTAGTTAGATATGATCCAATGACTTTTTCAATACACTTACTCGAAAACTGCCTTTTATCGCACTACTATTAGGTTCGATATGGCATATTTATCACTTTTTTTTTCATTTGGCATTTTTTAATATTAGGATGTATACGGTTTGATACCTTTGCTTCTTCTTCAACCTGCAAAGGTTATGCGCGGGAAAAAACTACACCTAATATAACTAACTAACTTATTCATTTGTGATAGTTGTGAAAAAGAAGATTTGAAGAGAATCCTTTAGATGCTACGCTACCAGATTATGTGATTGAGGTAAAAAAGCCTGCTGCCATCAAATTAAAACTAAATTATTAGGTAACTTTGGAAAATTTTCTTCAGTACAAAATGAACAAAAATGCGTCGTAATTTTCCGATAGAAGATAGATTATTGGTGGATTTTTCATCGTATTTCTTCGTAAGTGTTTTGAAAAACGTCGTTTGATACACGTGGAGATTTGTCACTGCAGCACTCGGCTTCATAACACCCTCGCCTGTACGGCTCGGGTGAATTTCGCCTCGGCTGCAATGACAAACTTTCCCCACTTGTATCAAAATGTACTATTCTCGCACTAGAGTGAAAAGAGAGGGCGTTTCAGACGTTTACTGAATAAAAATACACCTGTTTTTTTCACATGTCCTTTGCATTCTAGGACTAGTATCCTTTTCAAAAATTCCTCGTCGCTCTACCCGGTATCGGCCCTGTTGGGCCATTTTTTATATCAATGTAGGCTCTTATAGTTTTGCTGACATCTCTTGGAGATCATGGAACACTAGTCGCCGTCGATGGCTTGGGCTCAGTTCAGACGGTTATCGGACGCCCGGACGATGAGCTATCCATTGTTCGACGTCCGCAAGCCCGCGCTTACGGTGGCCGGTAATCGTACTTCGACTTCTGACGAAACCCGGTTTTTTTTATGGTAGGTAAAATTATCCAATGACAAATCCCCCCCTTACGACACCCGGTTCGTCTTCCGTCGAAAGGAACAGGAATGTTGCTTTTGGATTGCGAAGGGAAAAATGCATTTCTGCAAAAAACGCAACTGTCACTCACGATGTTTTTCCTCAAAAGGCTTTATATGTCGGCCATATTTATTCTTAAATTATAAATTATCATAGCCCCTCATTTTTTTACTTCTTTCAAAAGACTGATCCTTAACTGAGAAACTGAAGCATAAAAATGAAGGGCTCAAAACGTAAATTAACTACAAACACTTTCCATTGTTACGCAAATTCGTCTTTTCATTCGTTTGCTTAAAAGATTTATTCAAATTCATTGGCGACGAAGAAAAGGTTTAAGAAATCCAACCACGATCCAGCCAACTTTTGATTTGAAAGACCGAAGAGTTTTTATGCAGTATTGTTAAAAAGACAGTAGGTACCTGCTGTTCATAGATAATTTTTTTTCTTTATTTTAAAACTGGTTTATGGTTTCCTCTACTCCTTGTATATTTTTTCGAGTGAAGTTCAGTTGATGGTTTAATTATTGGAAAATTGATAATTAGTGATTATTGTGATGGGAAATGGGTGTAGTTTTGCACCTAAAGTATCTCCGCAACTGGATGATGTGGAGACACTTTAGGTACAACTGATTCCATATATTGATATGGAATCATAGAAACAGGCGCGATCTCATGGATAAAATGGAGCTAGGTCTATTGTAGTGTTGACTACCTCAGTAAAGCTTGCCGAAAATGCCGAAGATTTTTCTTTTTAGTTTACGGCTAAATTTATGTTTATAATTTACATTCACTCAAAGCTGGGGTTCCCTCTCCTAGAGAGGAGGACTGAGTCCCAGTAGTGGGAACATTATAAGGCTGATGCTATGCTATGCTATGAAAATCTGGGGTGTGATACTAGTCACAGGTGAAAGTTTGTGACTGTTTGTGTTCACGCTTGACCGGCTGACCAGATTTCGATGAGATTTGGCACACGGGTAGACCATGTCTTGTAATATTTACATTATCTAATGGTATACAAAATGACACTGGCTGAACGCATAAACCACGCGAAATAAAAATAAAATACAATACATAGTCAGAATTTCATATCATTATTAAGTAACAGAGATATGATAGAGATCCTTATAATGGCTACATGAACCGTGAAACTAATCTAAATATCCACTTCCTTCAAATGAGATGAGAATTTACTATTATTCCAGTAATCATAATCTCATTAAATAAATAAATAAATAAATAAATATTTCCACAACTATCACACAACACCGTCTAGTCCCAAGCTAAGCAGAGCTTGTGTTATGGGTACCAGACAGCTGATAAACATACTTATATATTTCTAAATACATACATATTATAGATAAATAACACCCAGACACAGGACAAATGATCGTGCTCATCACACAAATATTTGTCCTGGGTGGGAATCGAACCCACGACCTCCGGCATAGCAGTCAGGGCCACTAACCACTAGACCAGCAGGCCAGTCAAAATATGATTACTTTGAAAGTTGTTTTATGTCCTAGGTAATTAAACCACGTTCAATGAGCTATTATATACGGATAAGATTCTTGCTCGTGGATTAAGTAGCTAAATAGTGTTATTTCAGAACTTATTTTTTTTTATGGTAGGTAAAATCATCAAATGACAAATCCCGCTCTTGGGTGGGGTGGGAGATTTTTTTTTTTTTTTTTTTTTTTTGGGTAGGTAAAATCATCCAATGACGAATCCCGCCCTTGGGTGGGGCGGGAAACAGTGTCAGACTTTTACTGACTAAAAACCTACCTTTCCATTCCTTGCCTTTATCCTGGGGCCTTTGGTGACAGTCTCACATAACCTTTGGCCCCAGTAGGCTTCGGCCCTGCTGGACCCCTACAGTTTGCTGACAACTCCTTGAGGCGCGCGGGAACGGTGCGCGCCGTAGACGACCTGAGCTCGGACCGGTCTGTTACCGGACGGACGGACAGCGAGCTACCCATTGCCCACCGTCCGCGAGCCCGCGCCTATGGTGGCCGGAAATTGGGATCGGAAACCCGGCGGCGGCGGCGGCGTGTCCGCCTTTGCCTAAGGCGGTCGGCCTCCTCCTTTACTAGCATTACTGCTTCGCAGAAGGAGGCGACCGCCTGCCACTCCTCCTCGCTCCGGAGCATGGCTTGAACCAAGCCCCGGCGCGAGAGATCGCCGCCGATCGCCCCCACGAGGACACGGCGATGCTCTTCCCAAGCGGGGCACACCTCGACTGTGTGCTCCACCGTGTCCACCGGGCGGTCCGCACAGTGGCGACACCCGGGCGTCGTCTCCGCACGAATCTTGTACAGGTACGGACCGAACTTGCCGTGTTCGGTCAGCACCTGCGCCAAACGGAAGGTGACGACGCCGTGGGGCCTTTCCAGCCACGCCTCAAAGAGGGGCCTTACCGCCTCGATCGTGGCGTGCCCAGCACGAGGTTGCGACAGTCGCTCTCGCCATTTCACCATGAGATCCCGCCGGAGCTCTGTCCGCCATGCCGCGACTTGTCGCGGCAGCGGAGTTTCGCCCCGACGTTGCATCTCTACGCGTAAGTCATGCATGTGTGCAAGGACTGTTGCCTCCAAATCCCATGGTGGTAGGCCAGCAAGGAGGCTCGCCGCTTCGCAGGACACCGTACGGTATCCGCGGATCATCCGGATGGCCATGACCCTCTGGCAGGCGGTTAGCCGGGCCGCCACTCGCTTCCGTAGCGATGGCGCCCACACCGGCGCACCGTAAAGGGCCATGGACCGAACAATGCCTGCGTAGAGCCTCCGGCAGGAGGCGTCTGGACCCCCTAGGTTCGGCAGGAGCCGCTTGAGCGCAGCCCCAGTCGCATTCAACCTGGGAGCCAGACGTCGGAAGTGCTCCTTGAAGTTCCACCGGCTGTCGAGGACGAGTCCCAGGTACTTCATCGTCGACCCGACGCCGATGTGAACTCCTCCTACCGTTAATTGGGAGCCCGGAGGTGGCGCGCTCCGAGGGCCGTGAAAACACATGGCCTCGGACTTGTGCAATGCCACCTCGAGTCCCAACTGCTGTATCCTCTCCACGACTGTCGCAACCCCGCGCGTCGCTAGTTCGACCGCCGCCTGGTACGACCGTCCCCGCGCCAGGACCAGCGTGTCGTCTGCGTAACAGACCACGCTGACCCCGTCGGGGAGGTCGGCGCGCAGAACGTAGTCGTACCCGATGTTCCACAAGGGCGGCCCTAGTACCGATCCCTGCGGAACACCGCACGACATCTCTCGCCGTTTCAACTCCCCCTGATGACCGGGGTAGATGATGAACCTGTCCGACAGGTAGGCCTCGATCACCCGACAGAGGTAGTCGGGCACCCGGTGGTACCGGAGTGCCCTACCAATGCAACTCCAGGGCAGGGAGTTGAAGGCGTTGGCGATGTCCAGAGACACCGCCAAGACACACCTGCCCCGGGACACCGCATCCCCCGTCGTGAGGGCTCACACGCGCATGATGGCGTCCACAGTGGAGCGCCTCCTGCGAAATCCGAACTGGCCGTCCGCAAGATCCGGCCCCTTCCGTGCCAGATGCACGACGAGGCGGTCTGCAATTACTCTTTCAAAGAGCTTGCCCACCTCGTCGAGCAGCACAATGGGCCGATACGCGGACGGAGAGTCCGCGGAGCGCCCCGGCTTCGCGATAAGGACCAGTTTCCCCGTCTTCCAGCGAAGCGGGAACTGGCCCCTCTCCATGCATGCGCTGAAGAGCCCTCTCAGTCGAGACCCGAGTTCCTCCATGGCCAGGACCCAGGCTTTTCCAGGCAAGCCATCGGGTCCTGGGGCGGTGTTCTTGGCACTCAGCCTTCGCACCGCCACTCTCATCTCCACCTCGGTCACCTCTGGAGCATTGTTGCCGTCGTTGCCGTCGTGGTCCGCATCGGACACCGCCGCTGGTGGCGGAGCCATAGGCGGGGGAGTATGCTCCCCTCGCGTAGGGAACAGAGCGCTCACCACACCCTCCACGAGCTGGGGCCGGAGACTCTGAGTCAGCGGGGGAGCCCATGGGCGGAGTTTGTCCATCACCATTTTGTATGGGCGTCCCCACGGATCGACGTTCAGAGACTCCAGCCACACGTTGCGGGCCTCGAGTTTGGCCCGCTTTATCTCCGCTCGGAGGGTGCGCTTGGCCGCTCTGTATCCCTCATACAGCTCCGCCTCTATGGCCTCCGCACCCGGTGGACGGGTGCGGCGCCTGCGGTGTCTAGTATACCGGCGTCGCGCAGCATTGCACGCATCGCGCAGTGCCGCAATCTCTGGCGACCACCAGTGTACTTGGCGCCGGGCACGTCCTGGCCGGACTCGGGGCATGGCCGCGTCGCAGATTTGCGACATGGCCACCTGGAACCAGTCCGCCTCGACGTCGATGTCGACAGGCCTGTCCGGTGCTTGCACCCAGGCCTGTACTATCGCGGCTTCCTGGAGCAGGTCCCTGTCCAGCTGCCTCAGCGCCCAACGCGGACCACACGGGGTCTGTCGGACCGGCACGGTCGAGGTCTGGGCGGAGACGTCAAACCGGATGTACCGGTGGTCGGAGAACGTCTCCACCTCCTCTATGACGCGCCAGTCGACGACGCGCGGTGCCAGTGCAGGGCTGGCGAACGTAATGTCCACCACCGACTCGCCCTGCATCCGCACACACGTGGGGACAGAACCCCGGTTTTGTACGACTAGGCCCTGTCCTAGGGCCCATTCCTCCACCCTTCGACCTCGTTGGTTCGTAAACCGGGAACCCCAAGCCTCGTTCCAGGCGTTGAAGTCCCCGCAAACGACCACGGGGAGGCTGGAGTCAAACCCAGCAACGACGGCATCCAGCTCCAAAAGGGAGCTGTCTAGTTCGGCGAGAGATCTGTTCGGGGACAGGTAGACGCCTACCACCACTATGTCCCCGAACCGTGCTGCCACGCAACCCCGGCCTTTCTTGACGGCCTCGAGTGCCGGGGTACCGGCGGCGGCCGACGAAATGAGTGTCACCGAGCCGCTCAGGTCCTGAACCCAGTCGGCTCTGGGCAGGACAAAGTGCGGCTCGGAGACAACGGCGATGTTGATCGACCACTGCGCCATGCTCTGGAGCAACAGATCCTGAGCGGGGGCGCAGTGGTTGATATTCGCCTGGAGGAGACGTAATGGAGCCGTTATTGACAGTCCATTACGGTCTCCTCCCGGGCCCTCCGTGAGGGTCCTGCCACGGTGGTAGCGGCGGCGGCGTCTGCGGAGGCGATGGCGGCGGCAGCCAACGGGGCAGCCGCGGCGGTGAGCACCTTCGCGGGGATGGGCCTTGGGACCTTGCCCTTGGCCTTGGCGGGGGGATCGCAGGTCCTGCTCCCAGCCCGGTGGTCGGCCGACTTGCCTGCCGCCGCACATGCGTAGCAGTGCGGCGCTGCACTGCAGGTATCGGCCTTGTGGCCGGGCTGACCGCACTGGAAGCAGCGGTCGCTGCGATCTTCCTCCGCTGCGCAACAGACCCCCACGTGGTGGCCCACGTGGCAGCGATAGCAGCGCAGCGGTCTGGGCTCCAGCAGCTTAACCCGCGCGGAGACCCAGCCCACCAGGAGTCGCTTACCCTCCCCGGTGATGCTCCTGGCCGCTGACAGGGGGCAGTTCACTGTAACCGCCCCCATGCCAGTGCCGTCAACACGGATGGTGCCTGCCCGGACCTGATCGGCAGGGCACCCACCCGTCCTGGCGACAGCGGCCACGACCTCCTCGACCTCGACGGAATCGTCCAGGCCCATAATGCGCATGTCGACGCATCTTGTGGGCCTGGACACCCGGGCCTCCTCCGCGTCCAAGATCGCCCTGATCTTGTCAGCCAGGGCGTCTGCGGTGGGGCCGCTGTTGGCTCCGGGGACCTCCAACATCAGGGCACCAGTTGCGGTATGCCGCATCTGGAAGCCCCCGGTGATCCCAAGGTCGGTGAGGTTCACCTCCTGCTTCGCCTTACGGAGGACCTCGCCATAGGTCGCACCCTTTTTCAACGCTTCCGGCTGCAGCGTAATTACTACAGCCGTAGAGCGCGGGGTGCGAATCCTGGCCGCGAGGGCCGTCCGCTTTCGCAGCTTTTGCCGCTCACGCCTCCTGGCAGCCCGAGCCGCCTTGCCAGCCTGTTTTTTGGCTCCGGCCACTTGCCATCCGGCTTCGGCCGGAGGACCTGCAGGTTGGGGAGGCGGCCTCGGCCGCCTGCTTGCCGCCACAGCAGGGGCTCCCGCCGCCTTAGGGGCCGGTGCCGACTTGCCCTTCTTAGGGGCAGCAGCAGGGGTTGGCCTCACCTGCTGCTGTTTCTTGGCCTGAGGGGCCGCTCCGGCGGGGTTCGCGACCGTGGCCACGCGCCTGGTCTGCCCTGACGGGCCCGCCATGGGCGCAGCCGCCGAGGCCGCGGCAGCAGCGTATGACGCCGCCCTTCGCTGGCCGGAGGCCGCTAGTGGGGGGCGCAACACGATGCCCTCCAGCAGGGACAGCTGCTGCTGGATCCGCAGCTGGAACTGCTGCTGCTGTTCCTGCAGCTGCTTCTGCAGCTGCTGCTGGAAAGCAGCCAGCTCCCGCTGCACCAGAGTCAGCAGCTGGCTTCCTGATTCGGCCTGGGGCTGGGGCTGGGGCCGAGGCTGGGGCTGGGGCCGACTTTGCCCCTGCCCCTGCCTGCACCCCCCTTCCACTGGCTTCTGGCTGCTGGCTCCGTGGGCCGCAGCGAGTTCGGCCTGAAGCTCGGCCCGGAGCCCGGCTCGGAGCTCGGTCTGGAGCTTGGCCACGCTCTTCCTGAGAGCGACGTCAAAGGCCTCCTGCATGGAGGCGGCATGGCGGAGGACCGTCCTCTCCTTTGACGTCCTCTCTCGCTTGCGGTCCATATCGCGCAGCGCGGCGACGATGAGCTCGCCGAAGGACCGACGCGACTCCTCGGCGGAGTCTTCCTTCTCGCTGCCAGATGGCCCCGAGGGGTCCATCGCAGCGGGGTGGCGCCCTTCCGCGGCGAGCCTCTCGGCTCGCTCGGCCGCCTCCTGAGAGGTGACTCCCCGTCCTCTTCCCGGTGCTCGGCCCGCTCCCCGCCCACTGGTAGGGATTTTTCGGGCCGAGCCCTTTTCTGCGTCGGAGGACGATTTGTCCCTCGACAAGGAGCGTTTCCGGAAGAAACTCGCGTTTCTTCCGGTGTCGCCTCCCGACTCCACCTCCTCTTCAACCTCCGAGCCTGAGCTCCTTCTGGATGCCGCGTCGAACTCCGACCGCGCATCACTCTCCAAAGGGTTTTTATAAAATTTGCTTGGTTTATCCATTTAGTTCCCACGAGTATGAACTTCGGGTACTTGCTCAAAATCTGTGGTCCGCACTAGAGACTAATTTAGCTACCCATTAGTCAAGCTAACAACCTCCCTCACGGTGCGCCGCCGCTTGGAGGTTTGGGGTGATTTTTTATAGAGGTTGTCTTCCTCGCGGCCCGGGCGGTTAAGCCAAGACCCTCGACCCCCATCAAAAGTCAGAAACATGACCTTGGACAATCTCTGGGGCTACGAGAACAACGGTGGCAGAAGGAGGAGTAAGCCTTCCTCCTGCCTGCCCGGTGGCAGGGTGAGTGCACGCCGAGCCCGCTCTTGCTTCGCCACTGTGCCCTCTGCTAGAGCAGAGGGACACGCGTTGAAGCGTACTCCCGACAGAACATTCGCAGACGGCCATCGAGGCCCCTTAGGCAAGAGTGCCCAAGGGGGTGGTTGGCCGCCTCCCAGGGTGCACCGTCCCGCAGACTAGCCTTCGCTTCGGACGTATCCGCAAGGGAACTATAGCCTGCGGGCACTCGTGGAGGTTTTCTGTCATGGCACCCCTGGGTGGGGTGGGAGATAGTGTCAGACTCTTACTGACTAAAAACCTACCCTGTTCCATTCATTACCTTCGATCAAGGGCCCCGGGGTTCATTTTCAGCTAACCCTTCAGAACTTAGGTGCTAGCTAGTCGTTGTGTACTTTAGCTTCATATTGATATTTTCACACGTCATGGTAAGTCGCCCTGCACGGCCAAAATATCTTGACCGCTCTGCCCTGCTAGCCAAGTCGAAACGAAACAGTTGTACCGTTTCGTTTCGATTTTCTTGTGTCGAACGCCTCGACTCAGCCACGCCTCCGATTCCTTTGTTCTGACCACGTGACTGACAGTTGAGATGGCGTTAGAACAAAGGAATTGGAGGCGTGGCCAACTCGAGTAGAGAGAACTTGGCTAGGCTTGCTGAACTTCGAACAATTGCTTGCGCAGTAATTGTTTTTTAGAATCATATGGTGAAATTGTTGCGTATTTTTCGGGAACGCCAACTTTAGAGTGGACATATTTTGGCTGTAGGTACTGTAAACTTGTAGGTTTACGCATAAAGTGTGTCGAGTTGGTCCTCGGGAACTTGCAACCGATCGTGTAAACAATTTACTCTGTGTTTTATACTTCTTTGTTTACTAAAGTAAAACCTTATTTGTATAATAAATAGAGGCGGTAATATTATAATTTATGTAACTAAAATTCCGATGGGTTGTGTTAGCTTAAGATTTAGGGATCCCTTTTTATTTTATTTGGAGAATTTACAGCTAATACATTTTCTAAGTCTATCTAAAAATTAGAAGAGTGGGAGAGGATAAGTTGCAATTCATGGAATTCAACAGTTTTGTAAATCTAATGTGATGCGTTTAATTGGGTGTATAACAATATGTACTTATCATTATAATTATAAATAAATTATGTCAGATATTTTTGTTTATTTTGTGTCGTCACTAGGTACTATTAAATTTATTATTAAAATTAAATTATCTCTGCATATTATTATATTATGACTGTTTATGATTAAGTAAATTATGTCAGATTTTTTTTTTTTTTAATTTCTTCTCCAAATCTGGATCGATCGAGAGGGAGTGTCAGAATTTAATTGACATAAAACCCACCTGTTGTCCTTCAGTTACCCTTTGTGTTTCGGGGTCACGATAATTCTTTCGAACCACCCCACAGCTCATAATTGAGGATCCTGGAGTGCGATTAAAAAGATTTAATGGGCGTATGTTTAATGTGGCATTTTTGTTTTGAATGTGTTCTGAATGACTGAAGTTCTGAACGTAATTTTTTAGTACTTACATATATGATTCACTCTTATATAACGTTATGAGTAACAGGTATAAAGTCTTCTTTATAATTCTTATACAACGTGTAACTCGAATAATGCACACTAGAAAATTAAGTTTTAATCACAATTTAATCACTGAAATATTACTTAAATGCTGTTAGGTTGCATATTTTGAAATTAAAGAAAACATGTCTTCGAATTACTGGTTCTAGGACATGCCGGTTTCCTTATGATGTTTTCCTTCACCGTTTTGAACGCTGTGGTGATGAAATATATTATCTTGAAATAATTTTTGATTATTTTTAGGCAAAAAAAAAACTATTTTAAAAACAGCTGAAATCAAATCAGTAGACGATTCTGAATACATAACTTTCAGGATGTCTGTTTATTATGTTATATGTTGTAGATCCATTTCGTTTTTCCCTGATTTTTTTTAGTAAAGCTAATTCTACACAACTGTTATCCAGCTTTTAAACAGAAATGGCAAAGTGCTAAAACATTTCCGTTTCTTAATGCTCAGACTTGAATAAAAGACAAATAGAAGAGATACAATACAAATATAAAACAAAAAGCAATAGGTCAAGCAAACTGCAATGACGTCACTGAACAATAGCTACCGTCTACTAAATGCTAAAGGTCGCTTCCCACTGAGATGCGATGTGACGAAGAGTCCGTAAAGTTTGTACAAAGTAGAGGTTGAACGAATATTCGGTTTCGGCCAAAAAGTAGCCAAATATTCGGCTTAACCGAAATTAGCCTTTTGAAGGTGATAATTGTGACACAGGCCTAAAAATTAACTGTCTCGTACCTATTTTTGGTGATCGTTGATTTATTCATTTATTTATTTAGGTACGAGTAGTATTTGATGCAAGTTATAGATATAAAATAAGTATCAGTATAACGAAACATTATTAAAATTATTTGGGGTTTTTCTGTTACATATGAGGTTTTTTTTTTGAGGAAATCGTTCGAACAATCCCACAGTGTTTTGCGTTCTAAGACCACAAGTATCCCTTTCATAATTTTCCCTATTGCCCTATTAGGAATCGGCCCTGACTCCTCGAATTTGCTGACAACACTTATTTTTTGGGAAATCATTTAATAACCCTCTCAGTCTGGGCAGAGTGGGGGGTAGTGACAGACTGTTATTAACTAAAGTCCACTTTGTACACACACACTGTGCCTTCAGTTACTCTTTATTTTCCTGGGTCACGGTAACTCTTTAAGTTTTCCGCAGGATCATTCAATTTTGCACCTAAATGTGTAGTAAATAAAGTTCCCTATTGTAGCGCTATCTCGAAAAGTGCGTTCAGTACACATCTCAGTGTGAGCTGACCTTTAAGTTGAATCAGAAAAGCATTAGGGCAAAACAAACAGCCGTCATTAAGCACATACAGGGTGTTTCGGAAAGTAATCATTGCTGCTTTCAATGGCTGGCCTGTATACAGGGCGTGGGTGAAACGAAGCTCTTTGAAATTCTCAAAGTGGAATGAGTGAGCGAATGTTGCACGAGGTTGTAAAGTTAGGTTAAGTTTGGATTTAAAAGTGTACAACATGTAACATTTTAAACGCATATTCTGAAAGTTTTATATTCAGAAAGGATACAGAATCGATTTCAACTATTTTTAAAATAAATATTTTTGGCAAGTAAGGTTCTGGGCCACTCAGAACCGGGAATAATGGAAGGATTGGAGGCAGGCCTTTGCCCAGCACTGGATATTATTATTATAATAATTCTCGGTTATTTTAGGTTTTTACTTATCTATTTTGATAAAATCTTGATAAACCTTGATTGCGTGACTAGCGTGTTTATGTGTGCATGTGTAAAATACTATGTGCCAGTACTAATGCGCTACCAATGTAGTGTCGATAGAGTGTTTATTTGCCTCTAATTGGAAATTTCTTTAAAAACACTATAAGAGCATTTAAGTAAAATTATGAATGCAACTTATTTTTAAAATCCCCTATTAGAAAATTTACATACCACTCTGGGGTAGCAGACCTGTGGAGAAAAAGGGTTTTGACAGACAGACGGACAACAAAGTGATTCTATAAGAGTTCCGTTTTCGCCAGACTTAAGTACGGAACCCCAATTTTAATTTAAGTTTTATTTCTTGCATAGCATAGCATAGCATCAGCCTTACAATGTTCCCACTGGTTGCTGGGACTCAAGCCTCCTCTCTAGGAGAGGGAATGGACCATAATCCACCACGCTGGCTCAGTGGGGATTGGTGGATGTCAAATGTCTTCGATTTTTTAGTCCTGGTTTCCTTACGATGTTTTCCTGCACCGTTTTTGAGAGCAGTGGTGATGAAATAAATTACACAAAGTAATGCCTGGCTGGGTTTAAACCCGCGACCTACAACTCGTAAGTCGGGGCCGTTACCACTCGGCCACCACTGCTTTTCAGTTTATTTCTTGACATTATACTACGAAAATGTTCATATCACATCCCATTTGTTTCTACCATGAAACTCATGTTATACAGAGGTTTTTTTTTTTTTTTTATGGTAGGTAAAATCATCCAATGACAAATCCCGCCCTTGGGCGGAGCGGGAAGTAGTGTCAGACTCTTACTGACTAAAAACCTACCCCGTTCCTTCGTAGCCTATCGTGCCGGGGTCGAGCATTCCTTTCGGAACTAACCCATGACCCCAGTAGGCTTCGACCCTGCCTGCCTGCAGTTAGCAGGCTGGGCCTCTTCGGTGTGCTGACAGCTCCTTGAGGCGCGCGGGAACAGAACGCGCCGTCGACGACTTGGGCTCGGTCCGGTCGGTTACCGGACGATCGGACAGCGTGCTACCCATTGCACGCCGTCCGCAAGCCCGCGCCTACGGTGGCCGGAAATCGGGATCGGAATCCCGGCGGCGGCTGGGGCGAGCGCCCCTTTGCCTCTGCCTGATGCGGTCGGCCTCCTCCTTTGCTAGCATTACTGCTTCGCAGAAGGAGGCGACCGCCTATGTTATACAGAGGTACTGTTTACGTCAAGTCATTTATCACTCCTTTTCGTTCAGAAAGCTTTCCCTTTGAAGTAATTTCTCAACCATTGCGAAAGAAATGGCCCAAACTAAGTCATTGGTAATGGAATGTACGGTCGGCAGCATAGCGTGTGGTCCACTAAGCCTCCCGTCCCTACCCTAACCGAGTATTGTTGGAGCCAGTGAAGGATTATCCTAACAACGGAACGTGGACGGATCACGTATTGGACTTACGGGTTTTGTCGAAATGAAGTCCTGACTTCTCATAATATAACTTCTCGCCTGTTTATGCAACGGATAGGACAAAGGTATACTTCTGTACTATTCGCCGTAAAGTTTTGGTCGTTTTAATCCCGTGGAAGGTCGTTTTGGTACATGAAACCCTATCGATTTGTAAAGATAAAATTAAAAAATAAAGTACTTTTTTTTCTAAAAGTCCAGTTAATATACCCTTGTACGTAATTAATTTCTTTAATTAAACGAGTCAATGACCTTGACGGTAGTTGTCGGTCGTTGTGTAGTAACTACCTACAGTTCATTGGCTGACGTTTACTTAAAGAAATTAATTTCGTACATGCGTAGATTAATTCGAGTTTAAAAACTTATTTTTTAATTTTCTCTTTACAAATCGATAGTGTTTCATGTACCGAATCGACCCTCCGCGGGATTAAAACGACCAAAATTTAACGGTGTATAATCCTCTCAATCGAATTTCGATCACGGTGGCCAATCTCAACCGAGATTAGCCAAGTACACAGGAGATATTATAGTGTATATGTGCGCAAACACAGATGCCCTCTCTGTTCCATTACTCTCATATTCTGATCAGGAGATCAGGCGCAGGACCAACGGCTATACGTGCTTTCCAAGGCACGGGGGTTCCAAACTCCTGGCAGCTACAGAGTAATTGCTACTGGAAAAATCTAATAGCACTTTTTGGCCGACTCGGGAATCTAACCTAGAATCCTACACGCAGCAGACGCGTTTGCGATTACTAGACCATCGACGTAGTGTATTATATATCTGCAGTACTAATCAGGGATGTTGAGGTGTTTCGTGTATCCGAAATTAGCAGGAAGCTAAAATAAAATAAAATATTCGTAATAATAACTGAAATCTATATAAAAGTCTCGGATAAACATAAAACCGAGCTTAAATGATAGATTACGACAGGTATTGTTTGTTTTGGCCGGCCAAACAAATGATGATCTAGAGTCGAAATAAAAATTAAATCTTGCTCTTTGTATTTTACTTTTATTTATTTAAAATTTTAAAGTACAGCCACACCACATAAAAATAATATTAGAAGGATACAATTGCGTTACTATTGGTCTGATGAACGTGAATAATGGCGCACATAGCACTTGAATTTGAATCAGAGTATATTAAAAAAGTACAAGATATACTATACAATTAAAATCAAACAATACATAAAAAATACTATTATGACAAACAAGTTTGGGGGTAGTGGAACAGAGAGTAAAGTTCCACATACCGCCGTTGAAAAGGGAGGATCCTCCGACCAGACAGGTGTTATATCTGGTGGGCTACTGCCCGATAGATGATTTCGGGTTTGTTCTTTATGTTCCAATCGCGCCGCGAATCTTACTTGCGCGATGCAGGATTAGTTCATTTGTGACGACATAGATGTCGCTACATCACTCCCCTCCGGAGATCGGAGATCGATGGTTCTTGATGCTTCTTGAATAATACAAATTTTGTAATTTAATTAATACAATACAATTTAAATTCAAATTCTGAGTTACACCAGATTTATATTCATAACTGGCTGTCCGGCGATCGAATCGGCGGCACGAAGTTACGTATCGCCTAATAGTCTAACTTTTTTTTAGTGTTTTTTTTCTATATTTTTTAACCGTTTAAACCTTCCCTGAAGTCTCACGAATATTTTCAAGACCAAAATAAGCCAAATAGGTCCAGCCTTTCTCGAGTTTTAGCGAGACAAAAGAACAGCTATGCATTTTTATACACCGTTAAATTTTAGTCGTTTTATTCCCGTGGAGGGTCGATCCGGTCGAAACACTATTGATATGTAAAAAATAAATAATTAAAAAGCAAAGTACTTTTTTTAAACTTGAATTAATTTACGCATATATGAAATTATTTTTTTTAAGTAGGAATAAAATATCTAGCCGTATCCCGATTTGAACTTTCATGTTCACATTTCTGGTACAAATACAACTGCGAAAATTTTTGTAATGTAGTACATTAACTGCTGCGGGAATGTCTTAAAAATACAAAAGGGAACGAGGGTTTGTAATAAAAGTATAATAATTCTCGTTTAAATCAAATTCAACAAGCACGTTGCTGTAAGCACACCCCAAACCTCTTGTGTCAAACATTACCAAAGCGTAAGTACTACAAATTCCAAAAAGGTCGGTTCACACGACACGGCCTGTCGGGTTATGACAGTTATTGTCAATATAGCTGGATATTTGGATCAGTGCCCAACGCCCAACTCGACCCAACTCGGAATATTTAGCTCTGGGACGTGTCATGGACTCGTGCCGGGGAATATCTTGCGGTTTTAAGTAGCTGTCAAATGTCTATAAGATATAATATCGTGGTGTTACTGGATCGGCTTAGTATTAATGGGGTTTTGAGAGGGGACGTGTCTAAAATATATTTTTTTCGCTTGTTATCTTCGCTGTTCCCTTCTTTTTTTGGGTTCCGTAACTAAAGCTTTTTTTTTCGGTGGGTAAAAATCATCCAATGACAATTCCTGCGTTTGGGCGGAGCGGAAGATAGTATCAGACTTTTAGTCCAGCCTGCTAGCTACAGGTAGGCAGGGTCGAAGCCTGCTGGGGTCATGGGCCAGCTTCCGAAAGGAATACCTGGCCCCGGCACGGTATGAAGGAACGGGGTAGGTTTTTAGTCAGTAAGTGTCTGATACTACTTCCCGCTCCGCCCAAGGGCGGGATTTGTCATTGGTTGATTTTACCTACCATAAAAAAACCCCGTTCCTTCATTGCCTTCGTAACAGGGCCCTGTTGTACACTTTCACATTAACCCAAGGACCCAGAGTAGGCTTCGACCCTGCTGAGCCCCTACAGTTTGCTGACAACTCCTTGAGGCACGCGGGAACAGTATGCGCCGTCGATGACTGGCATCGTATAGTTACCGGACGGTCGGACAGCAAGCTACCCATTGCTCGCCGTTCACAAGCCCGTGCCTAAGGGGGCCGGAAAACATAAAGGGTAAAAGTAGGACCTACGACTCTATTACTACACTCTACTGTCTATCAGTCAGTCACCAGGCGGTATCTCATGATGATGCACTTCTGTTATCGATGTAACGAAAAATACTAAAAAAGAATAAAATAAATGTTGAAGCGGGGCTCCCATACAACAATCGCGATTTTTTTAAAGTTTTTTGCTACGAACGGTACAAACCCCTACGTGCGAGAGTCCGATTCGCACTTGGCTGGTTTTTTACTTAAAGTCTACTTTCCTTAACTGGTACCCTAAGCATTACACGTGGGCGTAGAAATTGGCAACCAATTTCCAACAGTAATCAAATAGAGTCAGGGTTGCAATTACCTTACTCTATTTTTAAATGGGTCTTGTAAAATTACTGGCAACGTGTGTTGGTAGAGAATCACCACCCCAGACTACCCCTTTGAGGGTAGCGGGATTGTACGTACGTACGAACACAGATTTCTTTTTTTAGATACGAAATCATCTAATCATTTCTCCCGCTTTAAGGTGGAGCGAGTGGTTGTGTCAGACTTTTACTGATTAAAATCACACCTATGTTCCTTGAGGTCAGGTGCCTTTTGCGTTCTAGGACTAAGAGTATGCTTATCATTTTTTTCCCCATGGCTCTAGCAGGCTATGGTCCTAATGAGCCCTTACGGTTTGCTGACAGCTCTTTGAGGCGCGCATGGAATATTACGCGCCTTCGACGACTCCTGCTCGGTCCTTCTAAGATGAGCGAACGGCGAGCTACCCATTGCTCGTCGTCCTGACAAAAGAACAGAGCTAGATTTTGTTCAGCAAAAGTCTGACACTTCACTCGCTCCACTCACAACTGGTGGAGTTAATTAATGATTTCCAAACAAAAGCCTACCTCTTTGAAGAATACAAAGATATTTTGATGTCATCAAGTGAAATATCAAACTTTCTGTGTTGAGGTTATCAAAAGGACAAAGGTTTTTTTATTACAAGCGTAAAGCCAGTGAAAAGCCAGTTCACGTTGAATGTCACATATTTAAGGGCTTGATTCTAAAATAATCCCCGTATGACAGGCAGTCGGTGTAAAGATGTCAGCCGGATTACCGCGTCGAATACCTTAGGCCGTGTTTACGGAGACGCGACGCGTTGCGCGGCGCGTTGGGCGTTTCGTCGTACATTGCAGCAGCGGGCCGCGTCATCGCTCGCGCAAACACAAACATATGGCAATGTACGATGGACCGCCCGACGCGCCGCGCAACGCATCGCGTCTTCGTAATCGAGCACTTAGGCTTACAGTCCATGGACGCGCAGGAAGAGCCACGTCCACACAACACGACGGTATGACGTCCAGTCAGCCTTTTTTTTGACATCTCCCACTCTTTTGTGTCAGACTTTTACTGACTATAAATCCACTATTGTACCTTCTTTGCCTTCGTTCTAGGACTCCGGGGTTCACTTGCGCACAACCTGTGCCCCCAACCAGTCCACCTGGTGGTGCAGAAACATAACACCTATCCTAACCTATTGCTTGCTAGGTACTAATTTTCTTAAGAGCAGTGGTGGCCGAGTGGTAACGGCCCCGACTTACGAGTTTTAGGTCGCGGGTTCAAACCCAGCCAGGCATTACTTTGTGTAATTTATTTCATCACCACTGCTCTCAAAACGGTGAAGGAAATCATCGTGAGGAAACCAGCATGTCTTAGAATAAAAACATCGAAGACGTGAGACATTCACCAACCCGCACTGGGTCCGCGTGGTGGACTACGGACCATTCCCTCTCCTAGAGAGGAGCCCTGAGTCCCAGCAGTACGAACATTAAAAGGCTGATTTATGCTCATACTTATGCTAAGTCCTTACTATGCGCCACTACGATGCTATGACGTCATCTATGACGTATTTAAACACACTTCATTCAATAGCCCGAACGAAACTTACGTAAAACAGCAATTAAGCAAATTGCTATTTACTGGTTAGCGTCAAAATGACTGAACAGAAAGTTTGTTTGTCGGCCAATGAGTTGCAAGTTCCCTTTAAGTAATCAAAGCTGTGTAATGTGTTATTGAACGACAGTGTATGTTTTACTCAGAATTTGCTGTTAATGACAAAGGGAAATGATGGGTATTTGAATACCTGTCTACAGCAGTGATTCCTAATGTTTTTTGACCGGGGACCACTTTAGTTTCTTTGTTGATAGCAGGGACCAGAAGTCCAGTGGTTCACGGAACACAGATTGGCAACCACTGATCTATTGCATAGTGTCATTTTAAATAACTTGATTTTCTCTTCGATGTTGATGGTACTTGTAACCCCTCACTTGGGCCATATCCTCGTGGAGGCGATCAGCCGTGGCGACTTCACGCGCGAGACTCCGGCTCTCCGGCGTACAGGCTATGGTTCAGAGCAAGGGGAAATGAGCGGCGGTCGCCTCCTACTGCGAAGCAGTAATGTTAGCGAAGGAGACGGCCGCACGCATGAGGGAAAGTACATGCTTACGTCCCAATAGCCGAGAACCTGACCTTGGCTATCAGCCACCGTAGGCGTGGGCTTGAGGACGACTGGCGATGGGTAGGTTGCCGTTCAGCCGTTCGGTAACCGACCGGAGTGTGGTCGAATCGTCGAAGGCGCTTAATGTTCCACGCGCTCCTCAAAAGGATGTCCACAAAACTGTAGGGGCACAACAGACCATGAGTTGACTTCTGAAAAGGTTAACCGTGGATTCAAAACGCAAAGGGCAGTTCAAGGAACACAAGTGTGGTTTTAGTCAGTAAAATTCTGACAAACCATCTCATTCCACCAGAGCGGAGCTTTAGATGAAAACCCATCTTAAAAAAGTGTAACATAGAATGTAAAACATTTCATTAAAAAAATGTACAAATATAAACATAATGCTAAACAAAACCAAATTTAAATAACCGTCTGCTAGAATTATCAACTTGTTTGCCGAACGGATCACGAAGTTTTCCGATCCAGAAACTCATTTCAATACGACCAGCCGATCAAAATCCGGTCAATACCGGTGAAATCCGGGTACGTGGAAGTTTTGTCAACGAGTATCTTGCGTTACAGTTATGTTCACCTGCGGTATAATATGTTGGCAGCTCAAAATATTTTATAAAGCATTTTTTGGAGTTTTCGTTGTACTGTATATAGTACATTTTATTTAATTAAATATTCAGACAATTTTGCTCAGCATGTCTTTCGGTCTGGCCTTGAGTAGGGTTGGCACGCAAAACTTTTTTACTTAGGAGTTAAGACGAACTACCGACAACTGTTTATAATATTTGAGAGTGTCGTATCTTAAGTAATATTCTCAGAAGTTTTCGTTCTGAAAGGGAACAGTAATTTTGTAATTTAAATCACTTTGATGAGACAATCGCGCATTGTTTCAGTTGTTTGATTGACTTTATGAATATTGGTATCTGTTATAAGTTCGAAATCTTTTAAGCATGGTAAATATCATTTAATTGTCAAACAA
The DNA here is from genome assembly GCA_958295575.1 of Leucania comma. Taxonomy (NCBI): domain Eukaryota; kingdom Metazoa; phylum Arthropoda; class Insecta; order Lepidoptera; family Noctuidae; genus Leucania; species Leucania comma. Next base: position 7,843,947 of record OY282480.1, on the reverse strand, counting down.
GTATATCACAATCCATCAAAGTCATAACATCTTTGTTTACATCACTTTGAGTGAATATTTTAAATTAAAAGGTATTGAAAATACCAAATATGATTTACTGAAATACTAAGTGGGCGAAACACTGTGGGCGAATATAAACATCGAGTACGCGACTTGAAAATACAAATTTGAGTTACTAGTTATTACAAGATGAACGGACAATATGATAATTCTGAAACGAATAATCAATTAAGTACTAAAAAGTTTTTTTTTTGAAGCATTTACCTAAGCTAACCTAACCCTTGGCTCGGTTTAGTATTAACACTAGAAGCGCGGAACATCAATGTCAATTTTAGCCATTTTATTTTTACTACAGTAATATGAAGAGATGGTATACAAATGATCAGTTAAATTGATAATACAATATTTTTACCATGTATTTTGGTGTAATTTGTGTTTCTATGCTTAATAAAACTAGAGCAGGAAAAACAGGAATATATTTGGGACGCCTACGCTTGTAATTATGAACAGTCGCTTTTTACTTTTTTTTGTGTCTTAAAACTTTTATGCAGTTTTCGCTTTTTACTACACATTTATTTTTATACTATGAAGTAAAAGGTTAATAGCTGCAAGAGGGACCTGGAGACTTAATGCAGGTTTTATAGAGACCTATCATAGACATCAGTCTCATGTTCGTGCTCCAGTGTAACCCTAGCATTAAATAACTTGTGTAGAGAAAATATACGATTATTATTATTATTCACGCAATTAATAATATCTATTTTCATTCAAACTATTTCTTTTTTTAAATCTTTTCTTTTTATTCCATAAAGTGGCAGCCCTGTATAAAATTCTCTTTCAGATTGTAGGCATCACTTGAATACCTTGTTGACTGTAGCGGAACAAAACCGAGTGTTCATCTCTCTCGTCTTTCGTGTGTCCTCCATGGGGTCCCAAATTCAATTGTCCCTTCAGGAGCCCTTGATGGGCATTTCCTTTTCTTTCTACGGCCTTATATTGAAATATCTCAATAAGTATAAGTACGGTTCATCCGTTTGTGCTAAAGGACAGTGAAAACCGATGATTTCTTTTTTTTCGACGTTTTAATGTAAGGTACCTATAGTAACACAGGCTTATGTGTTTCTTTTGAACGTATTAGCACGGATTGATGGTTTGGTCACATCTTAATTGTTTTTTTTTTGGGATGGCCAATCAATAAATATTTCCACTCACTTCAGAGTGGAGCGAAGAAATCTGACACTTCCTGTTAAACTTTTACTGATTGAAACCCCATTTTAACTCTAGAGTTAAGTTATTTATAGATCAAAAACACTTCGCTTAAATAAGTGTCTAGTACTTTATTGTCTATTTCGTATAGTCACACAAATACCAATAACTGTTGAGTGTGTTTTTGAGGAGTCCTATTGTCAACCTAATTAACCTATACATTGGATTGTTAATTCAATGTATTCTATTTGGATGTTCGTCGTTGCGGCAGCGCTGCGATTTCTTAGAGAATAGGACTACTTTAAAATACAGTTACAATAAAAAGTGACATCGATAGTTAACTCATCGTAACAGTCGTTTACGCTGAGTATGCAGTCTCCGTCAGCATGCATCGAGTTGCAACTATGCATTTACTTTGAAATCGGACATAATTGTTTTTGTTGTATTATATTCAGTCTTGTATCCGCCATCGTAGTAATATCCTGTATTTTTTTATAATTAAATTTTGTTATAGTAAATAAATATTTTTTTATCTAAATTCCCGATCGCCGAAACATAACTGGCGCAGTCGGTAGGATTACGACGCTCTAAGATCGAATCAAACTCTTCATCTTAGCAGTGACGGTTCTCAAATCGTTCCTCGTAATCTACAAAGAACCTATCGTGCGGTCGGACACCTCTACGGTCATCAGGAGCTGCGTTGGACGAGGCTAGACTCGACAGGAGATGCAGTGGCTGCTTTGGTAAGTGCTCTTTGTTTTACCAAGTGTCCTTGCTCGATTTCCTGCCTTATTTTAATTTGTGTATTTTATGTTAATGTTTGTGTGTCTGTCTCTAAGCTAAAATCGTAGTAGGCAACCATATAAATATAATAAGTAGCATTAAGTATCGCACAAGTAAATTCCAAGTGTTCAATTCGACACCTCTATTGTTTTACGTCAAGTGCCACTAGACAGGTAAGTTACAGAAATACAATGTCGCTCAGGGACTACGATGCTAACTATAAACCTTACAAACTAATCGCAGATTTAATGCCCAGATATGATGGCAATCCCAAATTGCTTAATTATTATATTAGGGAAGTAGAAAACTTATTACAGTTAACGTCAGAAGCAGATCGCTCGCATCCAGCGTTTGTCTGCCTAATTAAAAGTAGGCTCAGTGGTCCTGCCATAGATGCAATAGCGTACGAAGGCCACTTAGATTCATGGGTATCCATTAAGTACGCGTTAATTAGGCGCCTTGGTGAACCGCGCAACGAAATACAAGTGATGCAGGAGTTAATGCGGGTGCGTAAGTCTAAGACAGAAGATGCTGAAATCTTTGGCAAACGCCTCCGTGAGCTGTTAGATACTCTATATTCCGTAGGAGAGCATGGTAACAAATCGTACTATGAAAAGATGGTCATTGAGCAGTATATAAACCAGCTAGACTTCCACGTCTCATTGGGCGTTCGAATCGCTAAACCAGACACCTTTGAAGAAGCTATCATAGCGGCTAGACAAGAGGAAGCTAGGCTTTCATATAATAGAGCTAATTATAACAATAATAATCCTTCAACTTCCCAAGCAAAGCCAAAGGAGTTATCTAAACAATCTAGCAACAGTAATCCCACCCGTAATACAGTTAACCCGTTTGTACCAGGCTTTATTGTTCCTTCACAAAACTTTGTTCCTCAACAAAATAATATGACCCCCGAACAGCGCCAACAATGGGTACAATCCGTATTGCCCTGGAAATCCAGACCAGCATCAGGTAACTCCAGATAAAATGGTTCCAGTAACTTTAGGAATCAGCCTAACATACCAAAATCATCGGTTCCCACGCCAGTATCATCGGACGTCACAATGCGTACGGCAGGTAAGCCAGAAAAACCACAGTTCGCACAGCAGTTGTTTTATATCCCAATTCAGATGGCCGCCCAAGATCAATCAGAACCCGGTGACATGGGGCTCTATGGCAATGTTACAGAAGATAATGGCATAGCGCTTGAGCCGAATGTAACCTTGGAAGTACCAGAGGTAAGTGGTGACCAGGATTTTACCTTGGACACCAACCGAGACAGCCAGACCTAGTTTCAATTAATTTCCAGACCAAGAAATATTTACCGTACATAATATTACCAGAGTTTGACGGTAAGTTTTTATTAGATACAGGGGCCAGCCATTCAACTATAGCTACTGACGTCATTGCAGGTACCATATTCGAGTACTGTGTAGAAACAGAACCTTTCCAAATTAATACGGCTCATAGCTCATCAGTTCATGATAAGGTAGTTTATCTTCCCTTACCTCCCGCGTTTAATAGCGATATAACACATAAGTTTCTAATATTCGACTTCGACCCTAAATATAAAGGTCTTATCGGAATTGACCTTCTGCAAAAGTTAAAGAGTAACATAGATTTAAATAATAATGTATTACGTACATCTACAGCGGAAATACCAATACACTTTAGTTCCCCACCTCGAAAGATAAGTATTGAACCTAGATGTGAAAAGGTAGTCAAGGTAAAAACCAACTACTTAGATGGACAATACCTTCACGACGATTTAATCTGGTCAGATGGTTTAATATCCCCAGCAGCTATAGTTAACGTTACAAACGGTTCATTTAAAACATCGGTAATTAATCATGGTGACCAAAAGAAGTGCATCCCGTGTAACCCGTCAATTGAATTAGAGATATTTTCTGAAAACAATAAAAATAATAGTCATAATATTAATAACATACAAGTTCACACTAACGTTGATCATATTTTAAACGAAAACTTAAAAAAAATTCGTACAGATCACATGAACGAAGAAGAAAAGCGTGAAATAACCCGGCTATGTTATCAGTATAGGGACCTATTCTATGCGGAAGACATACCACTCACTTTTACGCACGCGGTTAAACACGAACTCAGATTAAGCGATGACACACCAGTTTTTATACGTAGTTACAGACAAGCTCCTAAACAACGCGAAGAAATTCGTAAGCAAGTAGACAAGCTCCTTCAGCAAGGTATCGTGCGAGAGAGCATATCCCCTTGGTCATGCCCTGTGCATATAGTACCCAAAAAACCCGATTCCGCAGGCAACGTCAAATGGAGACTTGTAATAGATTACAGGCGACTCAATGACCGCATAATTGAAGATAAATACCCCTTGCCAAATATACACGACATCTTAGATAGATTAGGACGAGCGCAATACTTCACAACCCTAGATCTTGCTAGCGGTTACCACCAAGTGGAGATGCATCCTAATGATATAGAAAAAACCGCATTTACCACTGAACGAGGGCACTATGAGTTCCTTAGAATGCCATTTGGACTCAAAAATGCACCAAGTACATTTCAAAGACTAATGGATCATATATTAAGAGGCATAGACAATGTTTATACATACTTAGATGACGTAATTATAATATCTACGTCACTGCAGCAACATATAGAAAAACTAAAACAAGTATTTGATCGTTTTAAAACACATAATCTAAAGATCCAGTTAGATAAATCTCAGTTCCTACAAAAGCAGGTTAATTTCTTAGGACACGAACTAACCGATGAAGGTTTAAAACCCAACAAAGATAAAATAAAAGCTGTACTTGACTTTCCCCTACCCAAGTCTCAGAAGGAAATAAAAGCCTTCCTAGGTTTAGTCGGATATTATCGCAAGTTCATAAAAGACTTCGCAAAGCTTACCAAGCCAATGACCCTTTGTCTTAAGAAAAATAGTAAAGTTATACACTCCCCAGATTTCTTAGAAGCTTTTAATAAATGCAAACAGATTTTAACTAACGCCCCAATACTGCAGTACCCGAATTTTGATGAGCCCTTCATCCTCACCACCGATGCTTCAGATGTAGCATTAGGTGCGGTGCTATCCCAAGGAACAGTAGGATCCGACAAACCAGTAGCATTCGCATCCCGAACACTCTCAGATACTGAGTCGCGTTACTCTACTATAGAAAAGGAGCTACTCGCTATAGTATGGGCAATCAAATACTTCAGACCCTATCTTTACGGTAGAAAGTTTATCATCTATACGGATCACCGGCCTCTCACCTGGCTAATGTCGTTAAAAGACCCTAATTCTAAATTAACTAGATGGCGTCTAAAACTCTCGGAATACGATTATAAGGTTGTATACAAGAAAGGTCGCCAAAACACTAATGCAGACGCCCTATCACGTGTTAAAATTTTCCATGGTAGTATCGATTCCCTTGCCGTTAATTTAGATGATAACGAAGACGATGAGATAATCAATAGGATATTTGACAACGCACGTAGAGAAGCCGAAAATCAAATAGACCCAGTAGGACCCAATGAAAATATACAAGCACAAAACCCAAGCGTTCCCGAATCTCACATAGGTACAGATAGCATGAGCATAGTGTCAGCTGAACCCGAACTAGTGTCTACAAGACATACCCAGCCTGACAACGAAAACAAAGGCATACCTATCCTCACGGACGCTATTGATAGGCAGTTAAAACAGTTCCACATTAGGTCAACTCCCGGATCTACGTATAGAGTAGATAACAGATCGACCAATTCAAAAGTAGTTATAAAAGATGTATTTATCCCAGTAAATAATACAGAGTCCGAGATAATTAGATTCCTTAAAGAACACACCATCGCTGACCGTATATTTCACTGCTACTTTCATAACGAAGAGTTATATCATGCCTTTTCTCGAGTTTACACAACAATATTTAACGACAGAGGCCCTAAGCTACTTAAATGCACAACACGCGTAACGCTAGTAGAAAACAAACCTGAACAACAAGAGTTGATTAAGAAATATCATGAAGGAAAGACTGTTCACCGTGGTATTCAGGAGACGTACAAACAGTTACACAGAAATTATCATTGGCCAAACATGCTCCTTACTATTCAAAGATACGTTAACCAATGCGATACATGTCTAAAATCTAAGTACGAACGCAACCCTCTTAAACCACCGTTAGCTATAACTGACACACCTCGTAAACCGATGGAACATTTATTCATGGACCTATACTCTACGGGAGGCGCAACTTTCCTTACAGTCATCGACAATTTCTCTAAATATGCCCAGGCAGTTCAACTAACAGCATGTAGCAGTGTCCATATAGCTGAAGCATTGCTTAGCGTCTTCTCAGTGTTAGGTTTACCGAACAAAATAACCACAGATTCAGATACTAAATTTGACAACGACGTCATTAAAGAAATATGTGCACTACATAATATACATATACACTTTACGACACCCTATAACCCTAACTCTAACTCTCCTATTGAACGTTTACACTCTACTCTAGCCGAAATAATTAGGATTCAAAGAATGACTAACAAAGATGACCCTATACAGTTAATTATGAAGTACTCTATAATAGCATACAACAACGCTATCCACTCAGCCACAGATTACACACCCCACGAGTTATTATTCGGACACACAGCATCCAGAAACCCATTAGAGTTATACTATCCAAAAGAATTTTATCAGGACTATGTTATTAAACATCGTGCTAATGCAGAAACAGTTCAAGAGTGTATAGCTGCACACATGTCAAAAAATAAGGAACAGGTGATTGCTAAACGGAACCAAGAAGCAGAAGAAATGAAATTTAAGGTAGGTGAAACTGTCTACAAACAGGTGGCGAAGTCAGCACGCAGTGATAAGACGAAGCCAGTCTTCAAAGGACCATACAAGATCATATACCTCCACCCAAATAACGTAGCCGAAATAATAGGTAATCACCCAAATTCTAAGTCCATTAGGGTTCACTTCAAGCTACTACGGAGACCTCATCTTGTTGCAGGATCTTCGTCGCAGGAGCCATCGTGCTCAACACAACAGCAACCGTAACAATTTCCCAAGTAGGTAATGACAATGGTATCCTCCTCCTTAAACAAGGTCAACTATTTAAACAAGACAACTACTTTAGCCTTGCTTGCGTTTACAATATTAGCAATCTGCACTTTACATCTATTCAATTGATGTCATTATATGCAAGTACAAAAAACGCCGAGAGTACAGCATCTGGAGAGTTACACAAAACCTACAGGAATCAAATAGAGTATAGCCTTAGTACTATAGGTAAAAAGATTAAGTTTTTAACGCCGCAAGTTAGAAAGCGACGCGGTCTTATAGATGGATTAGGTAGTATCGTTAAATCTATCACAGGTAATCTCGACCACGCAGATGCAGTTAAGTTTGAAGAAGAAATTTCGAACATTAAAAACAGAGTTAGAAACGTCCAAGATTCACAAAGGAAATCCTTAGTATTAGCACATAATACAATTGATGAGTTCAGTAAACAGTTAACTAAATTAAATAATAACCAGAAACATTTGGCTAGTTTATTACAAAATATTACTAATAATTCCAACGATCTGTCTAACCATCTACATTTCCTAGACATTTACGTACAGATAGATTTTAGTTTACAGATAATCTTAGATAGGTTAATGTTATTAGAAGATGCTATGACTTTCGCTCAGATGGGCACCATGCATCCTAGTATCATAAGTCCTCAGAATTTAATAGAAGAGTTAAGAAACTTAGAGAATATGTTTATGTTTAAGCCAGTAGCTAGTATTAGCATTAGTAACATATACAGGATAGAGAAATCGATCAAAGTTAGAGCTTATAGTACAGAACACTCTGTTAATTTTATTCTCGAAATCCCTTCAGTTACGTCAAAAACCTATGACCTTATCCATCTCTATTCTATCCCAAATAAAGATAACCTCACTATCATCCCTAAATCCAAATACCTAGCACTTGGTAACGATGAGTACGCTTACCTGGAAGAAGATTGTCAGCCACTGACCGACAACACCCAGCTCTGCAAGCTCCTCGACACCAGAAGAATTGAAGACACAGATGACTGCATACTATCACTTGTTCAGCATCGCCCAGCAAATTGTACCCACGCCAAGATGAATTTAAGAAGAGGAAAAATTCAGAAGATCGGAGACAACAATTGGCTACTTGTACTCAGAGAAGACGAAGTCATTAAAACGCAATGTAATACCAAGACCGATTATAAGAAGCTATCTGGAATTCATCTCGTTACGCTAACAGAAGATTGCCAGATGAACGTCATGAACAAGACATTGCGGTCTCACACCGACACGATCGTCATCAACGAGGTCATACCGCTACCGGAGCAGCATCAAGTCTCAGAACAGTCAATACAATACGAACTCCAACTAGAAGACATCTCACTAGACAGTATCCATGAACTTGTCAACAGAGCAGGCGACATCTCCGTACCAGGAGAAGACAATTGGCCAATCATAGCAGCTACACCTAGCTGGACCACAATCATCTTATATATCCTACTGGTCGCAGCAGCATCATGGAAGCTGTATCAATGGAAAACTAAGAAGATCCCAGAGGACACCAAAGGCAGCGTGGACGCCGCCAGAAGCAAGAGTTGCTTCTATCTTATGGAGGGAGGAGTTAACTCATCGTAACAGTCGTTTACGCTGAGTATGCAGTCTCCGTCAGCATGCATCGAGTTGCAACTATGCATTTACTTTGAAATCGGACATAATTGTTTTTGTTGTATTATATTCAGTCTTGTATCCGCCATCGTAGTAATATCCTGTATTTTTTTATAATTAAATTTTGTTATAGTAAATAAATATTTTTTTATCTAAATTCCCGATCGCCGAAACATAACTCGATAAGAAATATTTTCTAACAATTTTGCGATTGCATTATGTGCTTTATTTTTTAATGGGAAGTCATCACATCTCTCCTCTCCAATCGCTCTAGTTGCAACGAGAATGAGTAGGTATTAAAATCTACCCGTGTTCCGGCACAGTTGCCTTTTGCGTTCTATTTTATAGTTATTGGCGGAAACTGTTCTGTACTTTTGAATATCTATAGAGTGTTAGTAACTTGATCAATAACTTATTATCTAGTGTTAATACCAATTACGCTTTGCACAAAAAAAAATATGATCGGAGAGCTGCAGCTCTCAGCTACAGTTCTCAGGATGCTATAGCGACTATCTCACGCTTTCCTGCCTTCCTGAGCTCTTCTCCTCTCGCTCAGGCCAGGGCAGGGACGACTAATCGCGCCGTGTACGTTCAGCTTTTTTTTTAATTTATAAAAAATAGTGCTTGACTGCGATCCCACCTAGTGGCAAGTGATATTATCGTTGATAGTGAGGCGCACTAGTTTATTAAATAACCTATTCACTCTAGCCTTGAAGACACCTAAATTATATTCGGACGGGAATACCGCAGCAGGCAAACTGTCCCGGTACGCAGTATAAACGACGAGGCAAAAAGCTTAATCCGGACCGTAGAACTTTCAACAACGTAAGGGTGGATATCAGTCATCGCCTTTTTCGTTTTTCGTTCGACAGTCGCGGTAATTCTCTTGAACGTAGCCGCAGATCGGCTTAAAAGTTGCAGTTTCAATTCGTGCATTTTTTATTACCAGCGGGGTTTAATTAAGTGTCGACAATTTAATCGTTTAAAAACAAGAAAATGACGTCATCATTGAGGAACGTATAATCAGAAAGTAAGCATTTTCAGGCTTAGCGGAAGACGCAACATTCCCCCTAATTATGCAAATCTCCTTTGTTATAAGCTTATTCTATTACAGCTAAAAATGTAGCTAATAAAATCTCGACAGGTTGTCGTTCGAATTACAATCTAATTCCGTGGTGTTAAATGTCATTTTTATTTGGTTATCGTGTAGTTTGAAAATGTTTAAGGTCATTCAGAGGTCGTTGCCAGTTATTTTCATAACGATTTCTTTATTATAGTTATTTAGTCTTGAATTAGAGTTGGTTCAACATTTGTACAGAAGGAAATGTTGAAAGTTGCTAGATTAGATTATTACTTTGTATTTACTGATGAAAAAATAATGTATTTATTTTCTATCATAATGTATGTATTTCCTTTGGATATTATCATAGGTCATTCTTAATTTTCTTTGTTTTTGTATTTTTAGCATGTTCAAGTCCTTGGAAAAGGCATTCCCCTATTTTTTTTAATGATATAAACTTGACTGTGATCCCACCTGATGGTAACCAGTAATAAAATGACTGGTATAAAAGTAATGCAATCGTTGATGATGAAGTGCACTATTTATCAAGAGCCTTGAAGACACCTAAATTATAATCGAACGGGAAAACAGTAGCACGCAACTTCTTCGAGTCTAAACGATGAGGCGAAACTCTTAGTCCGGACCGTAGAAGTGACAACAATGTAAGAGTAAGCATTTGCCGTACCTCCCTAGGTCCTGTCCGATGGCATAACCAGGTCATATAATTCTGGCAAACATTGCCCAAAATGCATCCTGTAAAATACCGAAAGGTTAGCTACGCTATACCCAACGCCTTTTTTTCGGTTGAAAATCATCCAATGACATCTTCCGCCCTTGGGCGGACCATGAGAGTCAGACTTAAAACCCACTCCTATTCCTTCGTTGCCTTCGTTTCAGCGTCCTGGGGTTCAGCTTCCTTACGGTTGTTCTCCAGGCTTTGTAGATTGTTGTTTTCTTTTTTCTTTTCACTTTTGTGTCGAAAGATTTACATCTTTATATATTATTATAACCCATACTTCCTCCTTAAAATTCTGGCGAAATCTGTCTAGTTCGTCCCGTCACTTCTGTCTCACTGTCTCAGGTCTCATTCTCTGCCACTTGGTGTTTTAATTAATTACACTAATATAATCTTAGATTAAATCAAAACAGCGGAAGATAGGTGACTGGCCTCTAGAGTGTGGACCGCTAAAAACAGGCTCTTCACCTAATTTCGATGATAACATGATTTCTCTCGCACGACTGTGCCGGCACTTCTCTGTCCTTGTCTATCAGTGACTGTAGGTTGGCGACTGTGATGACACTGGTCATATATGTCTGGGTTTTAAGTCCATGTTCTGAATCCGATGTTAGCGCGTAACGTATCTATCTTTATAATATATCAATGAATATAATAAACTAGATTTTTTTTTGTTTGTCTGTTTTTTTTGTTTTGAAGGGTTTTGATAGTTTTAACCTTGCTAATTTTTAGATTTACCTAAAATAAAAATAAAACTTCGGAAAACAAAAAATCACAAATCATAATTTTTTTTTAAATAACTTTACCTCACACTAAAAATTACTCCTGTATTGTAGGTGCCTTCACAAATATATAAAGTCACATACACCTAGACTCCTAGACTCTAAACACCTATCAGTTGAACATACAAAAATTTGTTCCGAGCGGAATCGAAATCGCGACACGCAATTTAGCAGTCAAACCCTCCACCACTGCGCCAACTGCGGCGCCAAATAATAACTTAATCTGATTTATTATTAATTCACAATTAATGCGTCCACATTAATTATTGTGTATAAAAGCAATGGTTTGCATTGTTTTTATTATTCATAAATAGGTGTAATCTCCAGGGAGGTGTACGAACTCATTTTCACCTCCTCGTCTGTAATCCGTGTTGCTATTGTAAATAATTTATTGTTACTGCTAATTGGTTTGTTTGATGATATTTATTATTAACATAGCAACATTATTTGTAATTAGATGGGCTTAGCTTTATGGCAGAGGTTGATTGACGTTCAAGAAGCTAAAAGCTAAACACACAATTAAAATATAACTGAGAAAGTTCTTTTTTGTTTACGATTTTATGCTATTTAGTTAGTTTGAAAAAAAAAACATCTTTTTTTTTAATTTTAGGAGTTTTTTGGTTGTTTAATAATATTCCTATGGACTAGTATTACGAGTATTTTAATTTAGTGTTGTATTGTCGGCGCCACGTTGTATGATAATGATCACGGTACTCATTAACGGTTAGCTTAGCTAGCTTTCTATTCAAAGCACTAGTTGCATTTTCAAGAAATGCTATTACAAGCCTAATACTAACGCTTGGAGCCATATGCAAATATCAAGTTGGATTTCAATATCGTCGAGTTATGGCACAGTTCCAATGCTCTGTGACCACACGATCATGAGTAATGTTCTTCTGAATAGCGGAGGATTTTTAGGATGAATGGCGGATTGGCTTGTTTGGTACAGTTTTCATGAAATTCTTTCAAACATAGGGGGATAGTGAAAAAGACAATTTTATTTTGCAAATATTGGTAAGAAGATAGAAAAATATAGTTAACAGATTAAACCATACTTTACCATGTAGGCATACAAAAGACATAACATTGAACATATTACCACTAAACATAATTTCAAAATAATACACGCTTAAGTACAAAAAACAAGAAAATATGTAAACTAAAATCTCTTTCATTCAGGTACTCATGTTATAACAATACACTTTCACCTCCAAAAATCGCAGTTTTTTTTTTAAATAGTATCGTATTTAAGTCGTCTTAAGCATCATATATATAACTTTATTGCACACTTAATATAATTATTTTTTATTATAATTACTTGTACTTATTTGTTTTAATAAAAAAACATCATTTACCGATTCTGAACATACTACTTTCAGTACCTATATATAACATAATAAACGCACATCCTGAAAGTGTGGGGCCACGGGTAGTGTGAAAGTGAACCGTAGGGCCCTGGAACGAAGGCAAAGAAATAACAGGAGTGGGTTTTTAGTCAGTAAAAGTCTGACACTATCTCCCGCCCCGCCCTAGAGCAGGAAAAGTCATTCGATGATTTTCTACCTAAAAAAACGCCCAAAATCATGTTGGTGCTTATACCTGAAAGTAATGCCCATGTTTTTTTCTCTGACCGATCAATAGGAGAATTTACCGAACTAAAAATAAAGCTTTCAAATTGTCTAACAGCTGCGCCTATTAACAGGTTACCATGTTAGATAGTCTAATTTGGTGGATATCGACCAGATGATTGAATGGTGAAGTTCAATGTATCCCACAGCTAAACGGTACCGGTTGAATCAATAACTGGTTTCACAACGTCCTGTACTAGTTAATTGATTTCTATAATTTAACAATTGCTTTGTTGTTTGACGCTATCTAATAATCATCATCTTCTTCCTGCCCTTGCCCCGTTTAATTTGGGGTCGGTGCAACACGTCTTTCTTTTTCTTCCATTCTGTTCTGTCACTCGACACGCTATCACTACCATCGCTATCGCTTTTCTTTCATATGACTACTCTCACAATCCATTCATCTTTTCTTTGGCCTCCCTCTCCCTCTCCATTCATCAATCTGTAAACTCATAACTCTTTTAGTAACATGCGTTTCATCCCTCCTCTTCACATGACTATACCAAGACAAACGATTCGACATATCTAATAATAATAGTATATATAGTGGTTTTTTTTTTTTTTTTTTTTTTTTTTATGGTAGGTAAAATCATCCAATGACAAATCCCGCCCTTGGGCGGAGCGGGAAGTAGTGTCAGACTCTTACTGACTAAAAACCTACCCCGTTCCTTCGTAGCCTATAGTGCCGGGGTCGAGCACTCCTTTCGGAACTAACCCATGACCCCAGTAGGCTTCGACCCTGCCTGCCTGCAGTTAGCAGGCTGGGCCTCTTCGGTGTGCTGACAGCTCCTTGAGGCGCGCGGGAACAGAACGCGCCGTCGACGACTTGGGCTCGGTCCGGTCGGTTACCGGACGATCGGACAGCGTGCTACCCATTGCACGCCGTCCGCAAGCCCGCGCCTACGGTGGCCGGAAATCGGGATCGGAATCCCGGCGGCGGCTGGGGCGAGCGCCCCGTTGCCTCTGCCTGATGCGGTCGGCCTCCTCCTTTGCTAGCATTACTGCTTCGCAGAAGGAGGCGACCGCCTGCCATCCCTCCTCACTACGGACCATGGCCTGAACCAAGGCCCGGCGAGAGAGATCGCTGCCGCCGATCGCCCCCACGAGGACACGGCGATGCTCCGCCCAGGCGGGGCACACCTCTACAGTGTGCTCCACCGTGTCCTCCGGATGTTCCGCACAGTGGCGACACCCGGGCGAATCCTCCGCACGAATCCGGAACAGGTACTTAGCGAACTTTCCGTGTTCGGTAAGCACCTGCGTCGTGCGGAAGTTGAGAACGCCGTGAGGTCTTTCCAGCCACGCCCCAAGGATGGGCCTTATCGCCCCAATTGTGGCGCGCCCCGAACGAGGTTGCGATAGTCGTTGACGCCATTTCGCCATGAGATCCCGCCGGAGCTCTGTCCGCCATGCCTCGACTTGTCGTGGCAGCGGAATTTCGCCCCGGCGTTGCATCTCCATGCGCTTGTCGTGCATGTGTGCAAGGACTGTTGCCTCCAGATCCCACGGCGGTGTATATATAGTGGTGATAGATCGACTGGAGCGTCGCACCATGATTATTGATATAGCGGTCCCTCATGACGAGAACCTCGTGAAAGCTGAGAAGGATAAACAAACTAAGTATCTTGACTTGGCTCGCGAGGTTGTCGACATGTGGGATGTGGACTGCGATCATTGTACCGATGGTCGAGTCAGGTAATGGCTTAATAGCCAAGAGCCTCTACCAACATCTTAGGTGGCTTGCGTTAGGCGACAGGTTCAAGGGCCCGATTCAGAAAGCGGTACTCCTGGATACGGCTAATATTTTTAGGAGGTTCCTTTCTCTGGAGCCCTGACCGCCGGTAGATTTGACCATATTCCCGATACTGGTAGGATACTATTATTTATTTATTTTATATTTCTATTTGTTTTTATTTTTAAAAGTTTTATTTTTATTTTCTATTGAAATAAAAGCGTAAAACATAGAATTGGTGCCCAGAAATCGCTCGATGGGGTCGCGGCAGATCACGAAGAAGATGGCGGGACAACTTAGATGCCTTTGGGAATTGGCAAGAAGTGGCTCAAAGCCGAGAACACTGGAAGGAATGGACAGAGGCCTTTGTCCAGCAGTGGAACAGTATAGGCTAGATTTAATAACAATAATTGAAATAAACGGAATATTAATATTCTTCAACTTTTAGACAACGTCATCTAGTCCCAAACTAAGAAAAGCTTGTGCTATGAAACAACAAGAACCCAAATTACACACAGGTAGGTAAAAAATAACCCTGTAACGATAATTGAAAACGAAAGCGACTCGAACGGGTTGAAAGTCGTCGTTCCCCATATTGCGAGCGTTTATTATAGCAATAAATTATTTATAACTTCACGTTCAATATACAGCATAAGTTACTAAGTGCTTGTTAAATGGCTTATGTTGCGTTATGTTTATGTTGGGGAATATTTCGGCAACCAGAATACCCGTGCAGGTAGTGAAAGTGTTTACGCAAGTAGAAACTCGCGGATTTTGCGCGGGTTATGTAGGTATTTTAATAATAAATCACGTCGCACAAATTGAAGACTATCACTGAATGTTGGACTGAGGACGAGGCTGTCAAGGTTGACCACGGAAAAGGTGGTGTAATGATATGATCATGTTCGTGGGTAAACTTAGCTAGAGGTCGCTTTAGGCGCAGAGTTTTGGGAGGAGAACGTCCACCTCTCTACCTGTCCACAGTTGAGGGACACAATCTATGCTAACACAAAAGAAATAGGTGCTATCTGTGTGTTTTTTTTTTTGTTGAAAATATAAGCTACCATCAGCGGCTTCGCTGACATTATAGTAGAAAATTAATCCAATGGAACATACTCCCAGGGTAAAAAGTATACCTTGCGCTCTTTCAAGATATGGTACACCCGTGTGCCAAATGCACAAAGAGGTAAAAACATACCATTAAACTTTCACCTTTAAAATGTTAATGTCAGGTGACGTCAGATCCTGCTTATTGATAAAAATCCAAGATACAATTTTAACTAAAAATACTAATATCAGGTAAACCAATAACTTTGCTAAAGGGGTTACAAACCCGAGTAAAAAAAAAAAACATGGAGTAAATAAACGCTGGAGAATAAGGCCATGCCCTGGATAGCCAATGTGGCGTTAAATGACATGCGACAGTCTCCCAGTATCATAATTACAGTAGATTTTTCCTGTTAGAATATAACATATACATTACTTCACTTGTATACCCTGCAAAGGTGGGCAGAGGGTATCAGTCTCAATGCCTTAATCACACGTGCCGAGTAAAAGGGCGAGACAGTAAAATGTTGCTTGGCCGAGACAGTGATGTAAGCGAGTGGTGGCACTCCGCGCTATGTTCATACGTACCGAGTATTCGGCCGAGAGCATTTTTAATTAGTGCGAGTTTAATTGTAAATTATAATGACTAAAGCCTCAGATACACTAGGGGACAAAATGTGCCGTAATATGACGCACAACATGAGGCGCAACATAACGCTCGACATGGCGCGCGACATGTTACGCAACATGACGCGCAACACTATCGAATTGTCCAACAACGGCAAGTAAATGCAATGTACAATGTTGGGGGGTAAGTTGCAGGACACTGGGCAACGTTGCAGCGTCACGTAGATTGAGCGTTGCGCGTCATGTTGCAATTCTGTCCTCTAATCTATTTGAGGCTTTAACTTACTCTTTTCATGAACAAGATATCTTCACCATAACATGTAAATGTAACATTGTTGTTGGTTCAGTACTTTCTACCGGCTAGATTATTGTATAAATAAAACCGGGCAAGTGTAAATCAGACTCGCGCTTTGAAGGTTCCATACAAACTTACTTATGAAAGTAGTTCAATTACCGAATCGAGCCTCGAAGATTTTTCCGAAACGCCATGTTTTTTTTTTGTGACGAAGCAACATTTTTCAGTTTTTAGATTTTTTCCTATACTTGTGTCATTACACCTTACTTCATGCCATACTGGATTTTAGGTCAACGGGAATTCCTATAAATTTTGATTTTCTTGAGAGTGTTGAAATTATACATTTTTGTTAACGGCCATATCTTTTTCATATTTACAGAACTTCAAGGGACCACAGACCTAAGTATATGATTTTAATTTCAAAGACAGACGGCGAACAAAGTGATCCTACAAGAATTTAAGGTAGGTAGATACAAGGCCTTTTTTTCTGTTTGGGGTACCAACACAAAAAAAAAAATCCATAATTCACATAGGCCAACATGGGTACTTATAAAACGTCAGGAGATAGTGCACGGTTCCAAACAGTCGTTTCCTAGTCCCCTAGAAAGCTCTTAAAAACATACCCATAATATTTTGTAAAACTAGATTTCATAAAATATAATATTCACAGTCTCATGAACGCTTTACACTTCAAACGCGTCTAAATTGCCACTAGCTTTGCAAAGTGGCCACATTTCGTTGTAAAAGTTAGATACTAGTTCATAAATGAAAAATTGTTGTCGCAACTGAAATATTTGCTCTGCAACACTGTAAAATTATGAAAATTATTTAAAAATATAAAGGTGAAGTGAAAATTTCTCATGAAAATATTAAATAAACGCAGTCACTACAGTGACCAGACGATAGAGAAGCCAAGGAAAACTTTTCATGTGAAAATTTTTAAACAGAATAGCTGAGAGTTTTCTTATGATACTCGTAATTTTCTTTTAATAATGAAATGAAAACACTTAAAGGAGGGTGTATTTATATTAAATAAAAAATAACTAAGGACTATTAAAGATGAAAAGAATTATTAAATACTTACAGCAGAAAGAGATATATTTAAAAATCTTTTCTGATATGGCTATTCTACGGTTTTAGGACTATTTTACGGTCAATTCTGCTTCCTATTCTGTTGCGTTTTGAAAGCGTCGTTAATATTTAGTTTTGTAGCCAAACATAAGCATAATTTTACTACACATTTTAGTACTTTGGAGCAAGATATTAACCACTTCTTGAAAAACAATTTAGAAGTAACCGGAGCTAACCCACATCTAAAAGTATTTTAACTTATTATTTAAAAGTTAATTTAGTAATTTACAGAGCAGTGGTAGCCAAATGGAAACGGCTCCGACTTACGAGTTGTACGTCGCGGGTTTGATCCCAGCCAGGCACATTACTTTGATAATTTATTTCATCACCACTGCTCTCAAAACGGCGAAGGAAAACATCGTAAGGAAACCGACATGCCCTAGTACCAAAAATCCGAAAACATGTGACATCCACCAACCCGCACTGGGCCCCCGTGGTGGATTACAGCCCGTTCCTTCTCCTAGAAAGGAGGCCTTAGTCCCAGCAGTGGGAACATTATAAGGCTAGGGTGGTGGCTTTTAGTTAGTAAAAGTTTCACACGTTCCCTCGACCCTTCCTACAGCAGAAGTCAGTGGATGATTTATTAACCTTAAAAAACAAAAACACGTGGCAAATGCAGGTTAAGTTCCCATGTTCTTGCATAAGTTTACTATGCTTAAACACTAGTTAGAGACATAAAGGTGGATTTTGAGGCAATAATTTGACTAATATAAATAATGTGGAAGGTCTGATTCGAGCAAATACTATTTCCATAACATACCACAGTATGTCCAGACGAAAGTTGTCACGGCGACCCTCATAAGGTCATCAGTCTACCTTGGCAGAAAGCCTTCTAATACTGCGTCTTCCGTGCGCGGTCGTCACTCCAGAACCTTAGGCCCCTTCGACCATCTGTTCTGCGAGCAATGTGCCCTGTCTACTGTCAATTAAGTTTGGCGATTCTGCGGTCTATGTCGGCAACTTTGGTTCTCCTGCAGATATCTTCATTCCTGATACGATCACGCAAGGAAACTCGAGAGACAGTTGGTTTAAGAGATTTTTGTATACATGTAAAACACTTAAAGGATAGTAAATTTTGATACAAGTGCAGAAAGTTTATCATTGTGATCGAGACGGAATTTGCACGAGCCGTAGGCGAGTGTGTTATGGAGCTAAGAGCTGCAGTGACAAATTGGCACGTGTATTATATGACGTTATTCAATACATTCACGACTCGTGGGGGTTGACCCGCGCCGCGTGGGGCTCAGCCTGATACAATAAACAATTTATTACAAAAATATTGTGACGGGAGCGATTACGTGCACTTTCCTCCACTAGTGCGGAAAACATCGTACCTAAAAGCGGGTTTTCGCCAGCATTTTCCCTCACGTGAAAGTAAGTTTCTCTATATAAATTTTGGAGCCCCGCTTCATCCCCATAGGGGGTGAATTTTGGGAAATTCTCTCTTAGTTCTCACCTACGTCATAAAAGAAATCCTTGCGCAAGATTTCACACTCCAAGCCTTACTAGTTTCGGCTGTGCTTTGTTAATTCAGTTAGTCAGTTTTAGATAGAACAGTAGTAAAGTAGGCATTTTCAGTAAAGTCCCCTTGACTATTCTTTTGTTTTCACGTCCGTCGGATTATCCGCACAACCCCAAAAGCAGGCTCACAGTATAATCGTATATAATTTTTCCGCATGGGCGCGCAGTGTAGCTGCACGATCGATAGTTCCCACGACATCCGCCGGCTATAATGAGTATGATGACGTCATTATTGTAATTAAGGCTCTACCTGTGTGTAGGCACGAACTTTATATTTGTACACAATCCTTTTCGTCAAAGGTTAGGCAGACTTTTTTTTTGTGGTGGATAAAATCATCTAATGACATCTCCCGCCCTTGGGCGGAGCGGGAGATAGTGTCAGACTCTTACTGACTAAAATTTCTACCACCCACCCCGTTTCTTCATTGTTTTTCATACCAGGGCCGAGCCTTCTTTTCAGAAACAGACCCTTGGCCTCAGTAGGCCTCCACGGTTTGCTGACAACTCCTTGAGTCATGCGGGAACAGTGTGCGCCGTCTTGTAAGGTGACAGGTCCTGTTTTGTACTTGTTGAAAAATGATCATCACAAAAGAAAGAGGATTTTTTTTGATGGAGTCTGTGATGATTACTATTAGTTCTAGGGCCATAGATTTCCTTTTCAGAAATTCCCCATGGCCCCAACGGGCATCGGCTCTGCTGAGTCCTTTCGGTTTTTTGCTGACATCTCTTTGAGGCCCGCAAAAAACACTACGTGCCTTCGACGACTTAGGTGTACTTAACCATAATTATTTACGTATAATATACGAGTATTTGTCTGTATCGGTTGTGTACCTATTCTGCGTTATTTACACCTATATATTATATGTGTGTTTGTGTGTTATTTTAGACGAACTTTAAACAACAAACTCAAAGAATTTAGTCTTAAATTGTGGACTACGTGGGGAGCACTTGTTTAAATATTTAATGAATTTGGTTTTGTTGCCAAAGAGAATAAAGTTTTGTCGGTGTGAATATGTTTATTATTTAGTACTGCGTATAGTCTCCGTTTTATGTCGACGCGACGACGACGGTCAGGGCGAAACCTTTTTTTAATGTATGTTGTGGGGAAACGGGCCGATTGACAATCTTATTGAACATGGTTGCCGCTTTTTCCATTTACATAAGATAGGAGGCCCTAGACAAAGTGATTGACATTAAAAAAATGTACATACTTACATACTTCTTAAAAAATATCTAACTAACAAAACTATATAAAATGAATAGCTGTTCGTTAGTCTCGTTAGAACTCGAGAACGGTTATACCGATTTGGCCAATTTTGGTCTCAAAACATTTGTGATATTCCAGAGAAGGTTTAAACAGTGAGAAAAAATTGAAAAATTCACATAAAAACAAATGCTTTTTCATAGGCGGTACGGGTCAACTAGTTAAAGATAAACGCAGAACGCTGGGAGCATTGCACGTTGAATGAAAATGCTGATTCATTGGCCAAAGAAAAGTCCAATCTTTTGGTCACATAAAGACTCGACTAGCTGTTCGCTAATGTCTCGAAAAACTCGATGAGCACTCGGACCCCGTGCACGGCTCAAGCATATAACTCTCGATAAGATTGTTATATTTGCGCCGATTGAGGTTTTCTGTACCTGCAGCAACCGGTTTGTTAGCATAATAGTCCTACAGCTGGGCGAACGCCTCCATCTCCATTTTCCAAACACGTCTGTCCTCAGCCATTGCGGGCCAGTCCCTCCGGTAGTTGTCCAGCTTAGCTCTCTACTTTTGCTTTGGACTGCCGCGATGTCGCCTTGCTTTTAATGGGACCCAATAAGTGGCGCTATTAACCCCCGGCTCATCTGACAGATGGCAGACATTTCCGGCACAAGAAATGCACCTACCATGCATAAAGTTGCACCTACCATGTTAAGTTTCTGCACCACCGGTCGACTTTTAGAAAAAGCCTAAGGCATAAAGTTTACTTAATAAAAACGTACAGGGTTTCTAACTAAAGTAGTCAAAAATTAAATTTTCACATTTTTAAAGTAAGTGCAGAAAGAATACTTGCAATAATTATATTCCATCATATTATTTAATGCGCCAAAAATGTGTGTATTTTTTTGAAATACTTAATGTAAATAATATTATTTTATCGTTTCTATTAGTTTCGTTCCAAGTTACATTCTAGGGAATCTAGAAATTTAGAAAAAGCTAGGGGAATATTGAGAAATCTAGGGTATTTGAGAAAGATCTCAAATGTTGAAATGGGCTTTTTATTTTATAACTGGTTTAGTTTAGTACCTGCATGAAGTGTTAATAAATAAATAAAATAAACAAAAAATGTAGGTATGCTAGTTGATAATTAAGTAAGGAGGACTTCCTTAATTATTAATATAACTAAGCTTTATTGACATTTAAATACATTCAAACATTTTGAGTAGAAAACTAGAACTCGGTAACAATTCGCAGTTTCCGTTCCGAAGGCCACTCTCTACGACGAGTTGAAAACATTCCAGGAAATTAATTTACCGTAGAAAGTTAAACATCAGCTTTGTAAACTATCTGTTGTTTTTATATGGTCTAATATTAGTTTTATGAAAACTATTCATGTTCGCCTAATGTTTCCGGTTTGACTTATCGTGTTTGTTTTGAAATGGGGTTCGCTGTAAGCTAATATAGTGCTGATTTATTTTTCTTTTAAATATAATAATGACTATCCTAACTGATTAGCTAACGAAACTGCTAATAATGTAAATATGAGAAGTGATTTACTTGACTTAAGTTCTTGTGTCCCCTAGATGGGGCAGAGGGCGTCCACAGTGCGCCGCCATCCCGTTCGGTTTTGAGCTTTGCGTTTTATTCGCTCCAGGTCTTCCCTATAATAATAATAATAATACAGTACTCTTGGACACGGCGCGCATGGTCCGGAGGTTCCTCTCTCAGGAGCCCTGACCACCGGCAGCTTGGACCCTGTTCCCGATGCCGGTGGGCTACTATTTTATATTTTTAAATGTTTTTTTATAATGTTTTTGTTAAGAAATATTTAAAAATGTATGAAATATGTATGTAGAATGTAAATAAATGGAATAATAATAAAACATTTATTTCGGATGAAGTCCATATTCTGTAAGTAACAATTATCTTAAAACTAATGTTAGTAGGAATTAACAACACAAAACCCAACTACACTATAACATGAAGTCGCACCCATCTTTGCAACATTTCTTCGCCTCTGCGATGACCGTTCGTCGCCAGGTCTGCGTAGGGCGACCACGATTTCTCTTTCCTTGGGGGTTTCAGTCTAGGGCTTGCCTTGGTATATGCTCAGGATCCCATTTTAGTTTTAGTAGTGTTATAATCGATACTTCTGCCTCCACAATCGTTTGTCCTCCACAAGTTTTCGATTCTGGTTCCAAATCCGATTCCAATTCCGGTTCCAGTTACGGTTTCCATTCCAGATCCAATTAAGGTTCCAATTCCGGTTAAAATTCCGGTTCCAATTCCGGTTCTAGTTACGGTCCCAATTCCGGTTCCAATTAAAGTTCTAATTCCGGTAAGTTAAAATTCCGTTTCTAAATTAGATTTCATTACATACATACTTCCATTTCATTTCAATGACGTGCAGTTAGTATTTGAAGAACTATGAATATTTCTATGATTATTTGAAGTTAGCATTTGCAGAATCAAATACTAACTGCATATCTTAAAAAATGCACTTATATAAAACCGCCAGCAATACGTATTTCATTTAAAAATAGTCCACGACTTACTACATCTGAAGTGGGACCTCAAGCTTCAAATCTTAAGACGGCTCTCAGTAAGGTATAGTTGTTTGTGTTATATCGAGCGCTGACGCTGCAATACTGCATTATTGAACGGTCACTACTTCTGACCCATTGTGGATGAAGCTTAGTTCAAGTCTTCTGGGTATTGTAGACGTTTTATTGTTTGGACATTTTATATACTTTGATATCTTGGTTGTGAAAAGAAAGAAAAAGTATTTATTTTATATAGGAAATGTGTGCATACAATTGAACTTAAGGGGACTATAAAAGCTAAATGTGACTTTTAAAATGCGCAAACGTATATTATACACTGTTAAATTTTTGTCGTTTTAATCCCGCGGAGGATCGATTCAGTACATGAAATACTATCGATTTGTAAAGAGAAAAAAATAAAAATAAAGTACTAGTATAATAATAAAGATTTGCTTGCTAATGTTAAATAATAAAGAACCATTAACGTATATATCTTGTACCCACAGCGGAACGGAACAACCAGGAAGAAACTTCCAGAGTAAGTACCTCTCTAAGAATAAAATAAACCTTCCATTTTTAAAACTGCTTAATCTCTAGAGAGACCGCCGACGTTCCACGTGTGGTTAGATGAAAAAATGCAAATTACCGTACATGCGGCTAGAGGTGGCCAGTTATGTATCGATCGTGGCCCCCAATGGCTCTCAGTGGCCCACAGGTGTTGCCACGAAGCTGGCGTCTTACCAAACCTCCTTTCTTACAATTTTGGTGTTCGATTTTTAAATGCTGACTTTTATTAAAATGTTTTTTCGTTTAATTGTTGATAAGTTTACATTGAAAAATGGTGCTAATGCTGGGGGAAAGTACATTGTAATGAGTTTCTATATAGATACTGCAACATTTAATTTTTTTATATTTCCTTCTTTGTCATCTATTCAGTCAAAATCATTATCATAATTTAGGTCGAAATATGTCCACTGTTAGACGTAGGTCCCACCTCTAGCGCATGGACCGCTGAAATCAAGCCCGTTGCTTAATTGCGGCTGACGTGATTTTGCTCGCACGACAAGCCAGCTCTTATCTCTGCCCTTGTCTATCAGTGGCTGTAGGTGTGCGACTGTGATGACACTGATCATAGATGTGTGAGTTTGGAGTCTAGATTTTCTGATTGAGATGTTAGCGCGTAACCTATCTTCCAATGCCCCCCCCCAAGAATCTCCACACCGACCGATCCAGTGGGTCTCACATCCATTGGACTCTCGTGTCCAGGTCTTCGGTTCACCTAGTGGGAGGAGGCCAATCAACGCTGCGTCTTCCAATACGTGGTCGCCGCTACAGAACCAAAACACTTCCGTCAATATTGTTTTTTGTGTTATAAACTTCAATGGAAATACATACAGTCACACATTTTGGTAAAACAGAAAGAATATCACTCCGCATTACTCAATTATTTATCGCCTTCACATATCGATGGCTCGATATTTCCCCCAACATCTTACGTGCGTCATCAAAAATGCAACAACACAAAGTCATATAAAATAAATCTATGTATGTATTTTTATATATGTCGAGAGTAGTGGTGACCGAGTAGTAACGACCCCGACTTACCCGACAACTCGTAGGTTCAAACCTAGCCAGGCGCATAACTTTGTGTAATTTATTTCATTACCACTCCTCTCACAACTGTGAAGGAAAACATCGTGAGGAAACCGGCATGTCCTAGAACCAAAAATTCGAAGACATGTGACATTCACCAACCCGCACTGGGCTGGCATGATGGATTACGGCCCATTCCCTCTCCTAGAGACGAGTTCTGAGTCCCAGCAGTGGGAACATTATACTTAAGGCTGATGCTAGGCTATGCTAATTGTATATACAGGTAGTTAGTCAGACCCAGTCGCTAAATTCTTTCAAAAGTTGAGTTATACTCGTAGAACATTTTTCTCCCTGTTTTGTGTATTCTATTATGTTTTTACGTCCTAAGGGCCGATTAACACCAAAATGGCAGCGGCCGACATCGATGCGGCTGGCGATTTTAGAATGAAACTTTATCTACATAGCTAAAAGACCATTATTGCTTGAAATTATTAAAAAGGGCACGCAGTCGACCGCGACGGCTCGCGTAGTCAAGCGACCACGCACGTCTTGTTAAACTTGGTTCAGTTGGTTCTGTCAGCAGCCGTATACGTCTGTCAGCGGTCAGCAGCACCGCGGTGAGCAGTTTCAATCAAAATTATCAGACAAAAATTAAAAAAATTAAAGCCTGGTCATCGATCGACCTTGTGGGAGGTGAAAATCACGTTACGACCTACGGGGGCGATAGTGCGGGCGAAACCACAGGTTACCAAGGGCGTCGCCAGACGATGATCAAGGGGGGCTATTGGAAGGGGGCTATTGGAAGTATAGAGAATAATAAAAAAGTTCTTTTTTTAATAATAATAATAAAAGTTTTTCTAAAATATAACTCCTAATTGCTAGCCTTATGGTAACATATAGGATGGGCATTATATTGTGGGAGACTGGTGCCTAAATTAGGCTCTCAAGCTGTAAAGCAAGCCTCAAGGGCCGGCCGTAGCCCCCCTTGCCCCCTCTTGGCGACGCCCTTGCAGGGTACATATTATATCTATATACATAAGAGCGAAATATTACTTACTGATTAATCACGAAATTTCAGAAATTATAACACTTACAAACTTAAAATTTGGTCGGTAGGTTCCTTATAGTTTGTAGACATCCGCTAAGGACGGATTTCACGACACTCCACCCCCAAGAGGGTAAAACGGGAGTTGGAAGTTTGTATGGAGTAACCGACTTTCACGCGGGCGAAACTGCTGGCAAAAGCTTGTATATAGTCATAGTAGTCATAGTACTTTATTGGTAAGGGATTCTTGGGGGTTTTTGACTGGTAATTAGTGAACGATACTTAAACACGTGATTGTAGTCATGATAACAAACAACTTTTGCTATGGGACCAATCCTAAAATCGCGAAAAAAAATCTGCTGGTCAGTACATTTGTGTTCGCCTAACTGGTCATAATGTACTGAACTTGGCAGATTTTCACTCACTGATTAATCACGAAACCTCAGAAACTATTACACCTACAAACTTAAAATTTGGCAGCTAGGTTCCTCATAGGGTGAAGACAACCGCTAAGAACAGATTTTATGAAACTCTACCCCTCAGGTGGTAAAACGAGGGTTGGTTGTTTTAAGTTTGTATTGAGAAATCGATATTCACGCGGGAAAAGCCGTTGGCAGAAGGTAGCTATATTAAGTATATTTATCACAATCATCATACTATGACCATAAAGAACCGACCAAAAAGACACAGAAGCCATTAGCGCGGTCGAGTGAAACCGCAGGACACAGCTAGTACGTTAAAATGTTGCGTGTAAATGCTGCCATAACTATTGACAAAAATGTACGTATGTAGGAATTATCTTCATTTACATAAATATGTAGTTATACTTAATCTCCGTGCATGTACTTGATTTGTGGCACATGTTCTTAGATTTTTTATGGAGAGCATACAATTATAAATATTGGTTCAGAGAGAACTTTAATGTAAAATGAATTAATTAGTATAAGACCATATAATTATAAAAATGGAATTTTAATATGTAAATTAAAAAAAGAAAATGTTAGGCTTCTAGCTTTTTTGATTACTGCTTCGCTCCTTTTATTCGTAGCGTGTTGTTTTTTTGTTATTTCTGTTTTTCTGATGTATCTACTTATTGCAGCAGATATCGCAGAACACATAAATCAAAATATCTGCAAGATTTGCTTTTTCAGTATAAAATCAAAGGTCTCCTTCCAATGCGGGTGGATCGAGAGGGTATCTCTTACTGAATAAAACCATTCTGTGTTCCTCGAGTTGCCCTTTCCTTCGAGCAATCCTGCAAGAGAGATAAAGAATATTCTAGAAGTCCGAAGAAATATGAAAATCTCCAGTTTTTGTCCCTCGTAACCCAAAACCTTCAGGAACAATTAAAATGGAATACAATGCCGGCAGTGAAACTGGATATCCACAACGCAACTGATCGTCACAAACGCATAACGAGCATCAATAAAATTCGACAGACATTACGATGATTTGCTCCGGATCGGTTTCATTGCAGGCTTTGTACAACCCGTAGTTTTTGTCAGCAATACTGAACCATCAATGTCACTCGTATTTTATTTGGTCGGGAAAATGCCGGGAAATATTTCAGTGATTTTATTAAAGACGGGTGCATTTTACAATGAATGTTTTTTGTGGGAATTGGTGTTAAATATTGTGTTGACGATCCGACTCGTTTTATTATTATGCTGAAACATTTTTGCTGATTGGATTTTAATAAAGAGATAGTTTTTTGCGGGGTAAACTTTTTGTACCTATCATATTATTATAGACTTTTCATTTTACTGAATTAGGGCCGTTTCATACTGAAACAGTAGCAGTCGGCAGCGACGCGGCGAGCACTTTTAGAGCGAATCATTTTATAACTACATCCTTAAAAGACAAATTGCGTGTCGTTTTTGGGAAACTAAGTAAAGTGGGGATTAGGCTTGTCGTGTGGTCACGCAATTTTAAATCAATTTGACGCTAGCATTGAATTCAAGGGTACCTAACGTCACAATTCCAATGTCGACCGATTGGAATTAAACTCGAGAGTAAACCTCCAGTACCTTTTGGTAAGTTCAAAAAGACCGCGCGTCCGACTTATAGGGTGCTATTCGGCACCTTAAAAGGACGGCACCTTTGGCGGACACACAAAAATGGTGTGAATTAGCCTTTAGAGCAGCCTAGCTCGCAGTGCAATTTTCAATACACTTGCTCGAAAACCCGCTCTTAAGTCCAGTGAAAAGCGGTCTTTTAGGCACACAATTGACTGTTTTTTGCACTTGTGCGGAAAAGTACGCGTGCTCACCCTCGCCACAATTTTATTGGCGGGCGTCGACTCCCATGAGCCGCGCGTCAACCCGCATCTATTTAAGTCTTCAAAAGTGTATTGAAAACGTCGTTTGATTCACATGGAAATTATCACTGCTCCTTAATACCCTCGCCAAAGCTCGGGCCTATGCCGCCTCGGTCACAATGACAAAATTTTCTAACTAGTACCTACATATTTTCCAATTACTGACCTATACATTCTAGCTTCTCCTGCAGCTCACTTTATCAAGTAAAATAATTTTAGTGGTCTGGAAAATGAATTTTCAGTCGAATAATTAAACCCAATATGTTACTTTGGTCCCTGCAGACGTACCCTCAGCTATTGGAGATTGTAATCTACAGGGCTCCTGAGAGGCTAAACCAATCAGTCTTACAGTTTTCAACAACCGGATAACCCTACGAGAAGGCGCCCTCTAGAGGCTCCTTTCAACTAAATTTAATTCAACTTATTATGCAGAATGGAGTAATATATCTTTTTTTTGTCTTGTAACTGTCAAAGTGGAGGTTTCTGAAGTTAATTGATGTGTACCAACGAACGGCGCTGCTTGAGCGTCTCCGCCGGGACTTGTAAATAAAAGTCGGTGAACCAAGCTTGTGACAGGGTAAACGGATAAAGCAAAAGTTTGGTAGTTCGATTAAGAACACAGGTTCGAATTTAACCGTCTTTGGTAAATATAGAGTTGGTTTATTTACTGACAAACGCTTTCGTTTTGCTTACTCAACGGTTTGCTCAATCGTCTGAGTTTGTCTTGAAGCTAAGAACAAGACTATTTCAACAAGAGTTTAGTGACGATTGTAATTAAATGGATATAATATTTATAATGCATGAATCAACTCAAGGGTGTCGCCAGCCGATGATCAAGGGGGGGGGGGCGCTATTGGAAGTATAGAAATAACAAAGTTTTTTTTTAATAATAAAAAAGTTTTTTTTCTCCACAATATAACTCCTAATTGCCAGTCTTATATCTACGGTAACATTTAGGATGGGCATTATATTGTGGGAGACTGTTGCCTAAACTAGGCTTTGAAGCTGTAAAGCAAGCCTTTAGGGGAGGGGGCGTAGCCCCCCTGCCCTTCCTTGGCGACGCCCTTGAATCCACCTTTGATCTTCTAGTATGTAGCACATCTGTCTGTTATGTCAATTTCGGGTTACATTAAAACTAACAGTCACTTTCAAATAAGCTAAAACTTATTTTCAACTGAACATTAATAAAATAACATCACCATAGGTGTGGACTTGCGGACAGCGAGCAATGGATAGCTCGCTTTCCGACCTTCCGGTGACCGTCCGAGCCGAGCCCAGGTTGACGGCGCGTATTATTCCACGCGCGCCTTAAGGAGATGTCAGCAAACTGTAAGGGCTCAGCAGGCCCTGAAACGAAAGGATAGAAGGAACAGGAGTGGGTTTTTGGTCAGTAAAAGTCTGACACACCCACCCGCTCCGCTCAAGGGCGGAAGATGTCATTGGATGATTTTCCCAATAAAAAAAAAACACAGTAGTATTATGAATTCCGAATTCTGAGAGTGTATAACTTTGAATGAAATAAAATAAATAAATGTATCTTTGTCTGTCTGTTTCACTTTCACGGTTAAAGTACTAAACTAATTTTAATGAAATTTGGTACGGAGTAAATTTGTGCCCCAAAAAAGGACATAAGCTACTTTTTACCTGGCTCCGACTTAGGCCGTGTTTACGGACACGCGGCGCGTTGGGCGTTTCGTCGTACATTGCAGCAGCGGGCCGCGTCATCGCTCGCGCAAACACAAACATATGGCAATGTACGACGGACCGCCCGACGCGCCGCGCAACGCATCTCCGTAATCGAGCACTAAAACTTCACGACTACTTTAGGAGCCCTTCATGCGAGTGAAGTCGTAGGCAAAAGCTAGTAGTATAGAAGGCTATCTCCTGTAATCATTAGTCGAAGAACGAGAAAATAAATGGTGTTCGGAAATTAGCTGTACTGATGCGCTACTCATTTCCCTTTTCCTTACACACATCTTCGAGTCGTTTGCTGACGACATGACCTGGTACATTCTGGAAAGTCATGTCGTTTCTTGCAAATGACAGGAATTCGGTATTTAGTTTTCATAATATACTGGTTTTTAATGTCATTATTTCTTATTATAAAAGCAACACTGACTGGTTGATTCTTTGAAACCAAGAGAATGAATTCAATTGGCCTAGTTTTTTCTTTACAATTTGATTTTTATTTGCATATTAGTTTTCGGCGATCACTAAAATACTAAATGTATCAAAGGCATAAATTGATAGGTACGAAAACTAGGCCAGGTGAATGGGACATCAGAAAAAAAAATCACCAGACTACATTTCTTTTTATATAATAACTTAATAATATAATAAGTAATTCACAAATCTATTGGCTACTGAGCGACGCTGTTGAGGCTGTGGCAGAATCGAATAAATCTTTTTTAAATACTCAAAAAACCGTTCCTACACCTACCGCTCTTAGATACGCAATTAACTTTTTTCCGCACTAGTGTGGAAAAGTGTGCAAGTTCACCCCTGCCACAATTGATAGAATCAGGCTGGCAGCTGGGTGTCTCCCACGAGTCGCCGATCTACGACCGCTTATTTATTTCTTCGTAAGTGTGTTGAAAAACCGTCCTTTGATATACGTGGTTTGTCATTGCAGCACTTGGTTCCATAACACTCAAAGATCATGCCACACGTGTTACTTTTGTTACCCTTCGCGTTCTAGGATCGCGGTAACTCTTTCGAAAAATTCCACAAAACGCAGAAAAGTTAAATTTCTTAAGTTAAATTTCTTAAAAGTTAAGTTTCCTAAAAACTATACAAAAATGTAGCAAAGAGTTTTCCATTTGAGCTGAAGTTAATGGAGTGAAAAATGTGAGGACGTAGCGTGAAGGTGACGGCAGTGACGGCGAGCAATCTGTCACACTTGAGCCAAGATGAAAGCTTCAAATTGATATCATGCTCCAAATCCTTGGGTTTTTCTCCTCATGCTTGGTTACGGCTTATTGAATGCTTTAGTTTGATAAAAGAAACTTATATACTCCTAAGAGAAAACCATTTTTAGTTTAGAAAATATTAGGTATAGTTTCTGCAAGCGGTTTTGCCCGCCAAACTTCGGATATAAAAATAATTCTGCCTGTGCTTGTAGAACTTAGGGTTAGTAGTTACTTAGTTACGAGTACATATAAGTGAAATAATTTACGAACGAGGATTGAAATATCATCAAATGTTAACGTTTAAAAGATCTGTTCCCTTTTTGTTGGCCATTACCATGAAGTGATCAATTTCTAATCGTTTGTTTGAACAAAGGAGTTGGGGGCGTGGCCAACTCCAAGCGTTAATGCAAAACGAAACGATTGTAACTTGGCTAGGGGGGCTGGCCACGATAAAAGAATTTAATGGACAATAATATTTCATACTGCCTAGACGCTTTAGGTTTTCTATTCATTGCCTAGGTATTGTATACAATACCTGAACTATACAGATTGCCGAATTTTATGTATGTTAATATAAAAAAAAATAAAGTGAATTTAATCAAAGAAGATTAAGAAAAACATTCACAACCTAATTACGAGTACCTAATTAAATAAGTTATGAGCTATTATGCCTTGATAAGGAATATTCTCTCCCTATATTTATTATAATTCCTACCTTCGAATTCGAGTACAGAATTCGGAATACTTAGGTACCTATTAAACTAAAGTTCATAACTCCATTATCTTTACAGTTATCAGAGAAATTATCTCTCTCACAACAATTCATTGGTAAATAGTTTAGTGCTCAAACACTACCGATTTTTAAAAATATGGTCAAGGATCACTACCTCTCCTCTTGAACGTCATTAAGTACTTACGTTATTTCTCTGCTTTCACATATAAATATATATTGCTTATATTATATGTATTTTATTAGTTATGTATTGTATATATGTAAATAGTACACCATAAACTACCTGAGTATCTTTTTCTCCTTCTCTGTGTAATCCATCCAAAGGTTGTCTGTAAGAGATCGCTTTTAGCGATAAGACCGCCCATTGTGACACCCTATTAATTCTAAGTTCTTTATGTAATTTTATTTTTGGTGTACAATAAAGAATACATCTATCTACATATCTATCTATCAATGGGTAACTACACTAAATCTACGAAAAATCCAAAATTTAGCACACGAGTGGTCTAAGTTTTGGAATAGAACATACCTTTTATTCCGAGAGTCTATTCCCTTGAGATAATTCTAATTTCACGAAGGCAACGCCGCTGGCAGAAGCTAAGCTAGTTGTTCAGTATATGGAAGCAGATCAGCAGACACGAAAAAATTCTAGTATAAAAATTCACTTTCCTAAACTTATCCTTTTAGAGGTATGCGGAGCAGGATGTAAAGTCTCTCAACTCAAACCTTCATTGAAAAACTAACGATCGTCTGACCAGATGGATGTTAAGTCTGGTCCAAGAAACTGCCCTTTGGTATGGTATGGTGGCTTCCGGCTGTTGTAAATAGTATATTCGGGTGAAGAACTCGACGCGACGCAGGCTTTTATAATTATTATTTCTTTAATCTCAGGCAACTAAGGCCCATAGATAAAATACATAACATTACAATCTTACAAAATACATAACAACACAACTAATAAATATGTTAAAAATAATAAAACCATAATTTTACACGTAATATCGGCGTCGTGTTCCGCTGCGTGGTGTCGCGTAACTGTCCTCGGAAACGACGATACAGTACCTCTACCATGAGTTTTAAGCAATAGTTTTCGTCACTACTCGATATCGACGCCGTAAATATTTTGTATGGGAAATTTTTGTTCTGCAAGTGACCGCTAGAGGCGCTGCAAAATTTGCTATACAAAATATTTACGGCGTCGATATCGAGTAACGACGAATACTATTGCTTAAAACTCATGGTAGAGGTACTGGACACCTTTCGGCCAAAATTTCTTTCTCAAAAAGGTCTGTAGATGGTGGATTGGAACTCGAATCGCGAACGACTTGAAGTTGACGTCGTGGCGCGAATCCATCGTTTCGACCTTCAGAGTCCATCGGTCTTTTTGGTCTACACTACGACTTCATCCATCTCCGTAGAGTGAATTCTTCATTGAATTTTAGTTCCTACATCTTTTTACTCTATAATAAAAAATCATGAAACCGGAACCCTCTCTAACAGTCACAAAAAATCACAATAGATTTTCTACTATTATATGATATGATTTTCCCTACAAGCGAGTAGTGTCAATTCCGAGGGTAGCAACCCTTTCACGCATCGGCTAACATGGAAGGGACTATTTCTTAAATCTCCTTTCAAGTGAAATCAGTGTAAATGTTTATTTGTTGTGTGGTGAAAAGGATATGCCTAAAGGAAGATGATGTGAGAAACTATATATCTAGATTGTTTTGTATGTTTTCAGTATCTGTACATATATTTTTTATTTATTTTTATTTTATTTGTCTATAAGTCATGCAGATTACCCATAAAATCGTTAGTATTACTTAACCTATGTTAGTATAATCGACAGCAAACTTAATTAATTTCGCCACCTTCCGATGGCCTTCAGTCTTACTAGCAACAATGCTCAGAAGAATGTTATCGCTGCCTCACATCCAACATATATGAGTTCGTGTTTTTTTTTAATGAAGCAACTATTTACTTATTAATATGTATTAATTATGATATTTGTACGCTGACCACCCCAAATCTATCTCCTTTCGTTCAGCCCATTCTAAGGTTATATGTAAGAGATTGCCCTGAGCGATAAGACCGCCTATACACTTAGTTTTTTTTTAATGTTTATCCTGTCTGCATTATGAGGTACCTAAACAATAAAGTATACACGGCAAAATTTTGATCGTTTTAATCCCGTGGAGAGTCGATCGTACATGAAACACTATCGATTAGTAAAGATAAAATGATAAAATGAAGTACTTTTTTTTCTAAAACTCGAGTTAATATACGCATGTACGAAATTAATTTCTTTGAGTAAACATCAGCTGATCGAGTGCAATGTCATTGGACGTTCATCCAACAGGCTCGAAGCCCTCCGAGTTCATGGGTTTATTTCCGACCCGTGGTCTTAGAACACACAGGCAAAGAAGGTACAAAGGTGTGGTTTAGTCAGTAAAAGTCTGACACGCCACGGCATTAAGTCCGCCTTTGTGCACTAGTGCATAAAGATTTAATAAATAAATCCCACTTTATTAAACGGTCTTTTAAGTTTTAATATAAGGTACAGCAAATACAGACAGATATGATTCTTTTGTGATCCTTTTGAATGGATTAGGGGTTAATTTTTTAAAATCAAATAAACTACTCGTAGTGCTTGACTACGATCTCACCTCATGGTAAGCAATGAAGCGATCGTTGATGATGAAGCACAAGTTACGTACGTACGTATGGCGAGTGTCCACCATTATATTGTTGACACCTCTACAGATCGAACTGTATTTCACCTCGCCACGTCGTTTATACCGCATACATCGAAGGACTGGAACAATTTACCTGCTGCGGTCTTCCCATCCAATCATAATTCAGGTGAAAAAAATAAATTAAATGGGCTCTTAATATTATATTAAAAGCCTATTTACTTAGTACCTAAATTATATTATGATTGGACTTAGACTTTATATGGTTTATTTGAAATAAATGCTTTAACTTTGACTTTATCCCGAGGTTATTTTCCCTTATTTTGAACTTGTATGCGGGTGATGCTGCAGAGAGAAACTAGTAACATATAAAAGTCACAAGTCACATATTTTTCACATCGGTGACCTTACTTTTGTAAGAACGCCTCGCGTTTCATCTGTGAGCGTCATTGTGAACTACTTCCCTGAGCCGCCTCGCATTTTAACCTGAATCGTTGATTAATGTCGTGTTTTTTTTTAGATATTGTCAAATGTCGTATAACCCAATGGTTCAGGCATCTGCCTCTTATGTATGAGGTTGCGAGTTCGAAACTGAGCAAGTATCAATGTGAATTATTCATTTCATACTCGCTATCTGAGGGCGTATTAATAATAATATTTTAGCTGTCCATCCACATTAGAAGCAATAAAAGATTTTTTTAATATAAAAGCCGAGTGCAATCACACACAATGCAATCACATCGGTAAAAAACCTTCGAGTAACAGACCTTCATACAACATTCTTTCATCTTGATTCCCGGTTTATCGGTACCTCTTCATGGGATGTACTTGAAAAAAAAATTTGGTTCCTACCAACCTTCGTTTTACAAAAACGTCTTGAGTAAAATTTCATGCTAAACTCAGCGGTAAGGTATGTCAGAAGATTTCAAGGATTTTATGGACTGGGTAAACTCGTTAAAAAATAAAAGGCATAAAGGCCCGTTTTGATATTTGAGAAAGACCCTAGAATGAAACTTGGAACAAAACTGAAAGAAACAATAAAATAATTTATTACATTGTGTTTTAGAAAAACACATACATTTATTTTGGCGTATTAAATAATATGAAGGAATATTGCGAGTATTCTTTAATATTATTTACCTGATATTCTCTTCGCAATGACAAATGTCAAAACAGGCCTTTTATTTTTTGACAACTTTGGGTCCATTATTAGCAACATTATTTGTCGTTGTCATGTGATTTATTGTTTTAGTGGAAATGTATTTTTATTTTATTTGTAAATTAATTTTATTGTTTTATATTTTTCAAGATGATGTGTAGGTTTAATAATTATGTTAAGGCTTTAAGTTCCTATTAAATGTATATTTTTAGTTTATAAGTTTCCTCTATACAATACTTTGGATATATTTTATAAAGTTGTACCTACGGTGGAATCCGCTTATTAACATTCAATCTATAGATACCAATTGTTTCATCATCGTCGTCCGTAGCCCGACTTCGCCCACTCTTTTGTTATATCAACACTATTATCCCTGTGCCACTATATTCTGGATCTTTCTGCGATGGCAACAATGTCGCTACAATGATTTTGCGACGAAAAACCACCATTAAGAAAATCCAATTTGCATTTTATCAGCGAACAAGAACAAATTCCCTCTATTTAACCTCCAGAGAAGAATATAATACTAATTAATATTATTCATACGGGTTCTCTTTACTTAGCTGGTTCGTTTACGGGAAACTGTTTAAAATATGAGTTTGAAAATGTACCTTTAATTTCAAGTTATGTCTACAATTTGTTTTGTACATTAAAAGAGTACGTACCTATCTGTGGGGTTCTTTGCCGATTCTTGTATAACGGAAATTACCTATAGGAATCGTGAACCAATTTTGGTAGGTGTTATTGACGGGGTATTTATTTATACACCGATGATCGGCGATCGAAACACTGTACTGTATTGACGTCTGTAGGTTGTTAGTATGCAACGACCGACTACTACCTACAAGGTCATTGACTCGTTTACTTAAAGAAATTAATTTCGTAAATGCGTATAATTAATTCGAGTTTAAGAAAAAAAGTACTCTTTTTCTTTGTTTTCTCTTTACAAATCGATAGTGTTTCATGTATCGGATCGACCCTCCACGGGATTAAAACGATCAAAATTAAACGGTTTATACACTTTCTTGTACACCAAAATTACAACTTATAAAAGAAAACCTTATATTAAAGAACATAGAATTGGCGACCTTATCGCTCTAGGCGATTTCTTCCAGGCAATTTTGAATGGACAGAGATTGCCTCGACGCAAAATGGAATTTTGGTACTTTGGTGGATAAAAATAAACAATTAAATAGGTACTTAAAAGCGACCAACCCGAGGTACATTTTCATACAACCGCTTTTACGTGATTATGATGTTATTACATATCTTTCTTTAGATACACAAATATCTTGTGAATATTATCTAGGCTTCTATGAATCAAAACATAAATTTGTGAAACTTATCCAGTAAAGACCTCTGAAAATCTGCTACTTTACGTGAACTTTGGCCCTCCATAATGTAGGTACTATTATTAAAAAAAAAAATACCACCTTAATACTAAAATAAGTTTTAATACATACCTACATACAAAATATTTATACATATATAGGCAAGAGAATAAGTGGTGAGGCAAACACAAGATCATAATGACAAGTAATATTCTCCATAAACCTTTTAAACAGAGGCAGTGTTTGCGCATGTTGTATTGACATTATGTATGTATTCCATAGACAAGCGACCGCTTTTGAACTTGCTGAGGCAGTATATGCTATTTTCAAAGTATTGGGCACAATTTCAATTTCGACATAGCACGAAGGATTGCCAAACTTAAGTGGCAATGGGCAGGGCACATTGCTCGCAGAACGGATGGCGGTTGACGGATGACGTAGCGTTGGATGGCCTACTACAAGGTGGACCGATGACCTGGTAAAGGTTGCGGGAATCCGGTGGATGCAAGACGCAGAGGACCGTTCATTGTGGCGACACTTGGGGGAGGCCTATCTCCAACAGTAGATGTCTTTCGGCTGAAATGATGATGATAGGCACAAATTCTAGCAAAACCATTGCCCTTATCACGCTAAAAACTGGTACAGTCAGTCAGTGCTTTGAGATTCAGCCAAATGAATTTGCACATCACAATCTTCCTAGTCACCTCCAGTCACTTCTACATTTCAGCCACATCCAAGTCGCACTCCGGACGTCGCGTTCAATTAGGTAGCACCCTTTGATGCGACATAATAGCGATTTGACATAAGATAGAACTTAGACGTAGATAAAGTACGACCCAGTTCTATTGTCTGTAGTTTGAATAGAGTTAGATATTACCTGACGGAAAGTCAGTGAGGATCTATGTAGGTCGATTGGTCTGGTATCTGTTCGTCTCTTCGGGAATATTAATCATCATATTGTATTATTCTAGTTGAAGTCGATCTTGGACCTTAAGAGTGGTCAAAGCATAAAACTTCCCACGTAATCGGTCTTACGTGGTTATGATAATGGAGTTTCTTGCCGGTTCTTCTTCATAGGAAACTACCAATTTGAACCGTGCACTAGCTTCTGACGTGTCCATGTGGGTCTAGTATGTGGCATAAAAACAATTGGATATTGAATTTTTGAATTTTAGTCTGACCCTTGTTGCGATTGTGACGACTGATGATTGGCTCATTTTCAGAACAAGAGGAATAAATCAATATTTAGTCATGAGCATTATTTTAAAATTCTTTTAGACTGATTACAACAGTCGTCTATATCACTTGTCAAAACAATCTGGCCATTTTTAAATCCATAAGTTCAAATGAGACTTAACAATTCGTATTTACAACTTTACTAACTTCATTAACAAACAAGTCGGAAACAGTCTATTTTTAGTCAAGGAACTGCCTAAATTAAGAACCCTCGAAGAAATTAGTTCTACACCCGAAATCCCAAAATTAAACGTCTTATTTTTTACATCGAAACCGTTCCCCAGTTTTTATGGATCCGCAGAACTTGATTAAAACTCCTGTAATTAAGTGAGTCATTAAAAACAGGTTGTTTTTCGGCGCGAGGGGGGCCCGAGGAGGCGCAAGGGGGCGCGATGACGGTGTGCTATCTCCAGTTTTGTATCGGTAATCGTTCTTTTGTTTTGAGCCCGCAGTTTTCGTGCCTGGCTGGGGTTCGACGTGGCGTATCTGAAACTTCACAATTAGCCCTTTACAGCCTTTGTAGGGCGTCCGGTGAAAAATGAAACAAGTCTATAAAGCCAGTTAATTTTCTGTAGGTACATTCTGACTGGTTTATTCGTCTAGTGGTTAGTGACCCTGACTGCTTGGGTTCGATTCCCAATTAAGTTTGTGTGATGAGCACGATGTTTTGTTCTGTATCTGGGTGTAATTCATCTATAAATATATAATTATGTTGTTTGTTTAATATATATCAGTTGTCTAGTACTCATATCACAAGGTCTGCTTAGTTAGATTTAGCCATCGTCATATATAATGGCGTTTTGTGAAATTTACGGAATATTATTATTGTTAGTATTCTTTTAAGGAGTTGGAATGTTGGCAATCTCTTTAGTTTAATTGCCCATTTTTCACCTCTGTCCAAAACACGTGATTCGAGAGTTAATTATCGATGGAAAGATTTAATAATTGAATTATTCAACCAAAACGGCCAAAGCTTTTGAAATGATGATTGTACGGGACTGACCGGGATTTGTGTAAAATAAAACAGGAGAAAATACGAGATTACTGCGCACTGTATATTAGCGTGTACAGGACAAGGGTGCTAACAAGAATGACAAGACATTTCTTATAGCTAATTAGCCTACTTATAAAACTAAACAAAAATAGGATGCATCGTCGCTCGTTGCTATCACTAAATATCAGGCTCTTCACGTGAAAGGTGTTGT
Source organism: Leucania comma (assembly GCA_958295575.1). NCBI lineage: Eukaryota > Metazoa > Arthropoda > Insecta > Lepidoptera > Noctuidae > Leucania > Leucania comma. The sequence continues at coordinate 7,804,729 of OY282480.1, read as the reverse complement.
TAACTTCAACATACCCCCGGACATTGAAAGATTGTCTTTCAACAAAATCAGCAAGTGACGGGTAGTGGGCAAATCCTATTGAAGGCGCGCCGAATTACTCCAGCAGGAGTCCGGATATCAGCCACCCGAACGATACCGTCTGATCCTGGGTGGACGGCAACAATTCTTCCCAACTTCCATTTAAGAGGGGGTAAGTGATCCTCCTTTATTACCACGAGTGAGTCCAGCTTCAGTGCATCCTTGCAGGAACGCCATTTCGTTCTCTGCTGCAATTCAGAAACAAACTCCTTACTCCACCGGGCCCAGAAATGTTGGCGGAGTTGCTCAACCCGTTGAAATCGAGCCAAGTGATGAACGGAGTGTTCCAAATAGTCCCGTTGGGGTAATGATGTGAGCGGTCGACCCACAAGGAAGTGTCCCGGCGTCAGAGGTGCAAGGTCAGCAGGATCAGAAGATAGCGGCGTCAATGGACGAGAGTTCAAGATCGCCTCGATTTGAATAAGCGTGGTGTTAAGTTCTTCGAACGTTAAGTTACAGTTTCCCAACACTCGTTTCAAATGATACTTTGTCGATTTAACACCCGCTTCCCAGAGTCCGCCGAAATGAGGAGTATATGCGGGAATAAAATGCATTTTAATACCATCATTTGCCAAACTTGCACCTAAGGAATCGCAATTAGTTTTTAAAAATTTGATAAATCGTTGTATGCGCCAACGAATGAGGTACCGTTATCGGAATAAATGTTAGTTGGCTTACCCCGTCGCGAGATAAACCTATATAAGGCAAGTAAATAGGTATTACTGGTTAGATCGCCTACTAGCTCCAGGTGTACAGCTTTAGTGGCAAAACAAATAAATATGGCTACGTACACCTTCACTAACCTGCAACCGCGACCTTGCCGACTGGCACACATGATAGGGCCAGCATAATCGACACCAACATTGTCGAAGGGATAACCTCCTGGCTGGACACGCTGCTGCGGCAAATTTCCCATCAATGGAGTAATTACGTTACCCTTCATGCGACAACAGCGCACACAGTTTCGATAGCAAGCCCTAGCTAGATTACGGCCACCTATAGGCCAGTACGATTCTCGAATTGAAGCTAACAATAACTGAGGGCCTGCATGCATCAATCTTTTATGCTCAAAATTAAATAATAATTTTGTAAAAATGTGAGCGGACTGTAAAATTATAGGATGTTTTTTATTATATGGAAAATCAGAATTTTCTAAGCGCCCTCCGACACGCATGATTTTATTTTTATCAAAATAAACATTAAATTTAGAGAGGACACTTTTCGAAGGTATATTTTGTTTATTTAAAAGTAATTTGTACTCTGGAAACGACTCGATTTGACAATTTAAAATAATAACATTCAATGCTTCCTGTAGTTCATCTTCAGATATAAATTTATTAATGACAGGAAGTTTCCTACAGGTTCTAACAAATCTTAACACATACGCTATTGAACGAACAAGTCTTAAGTAGTTTGAGAAACGGTTAAAATCTATTAAAGTATTGCAAGCATTATTTGTTACAATAGCGCTCAATGAAACTTGAGGTCGAGTTTCGGGTAAAGTCTCGAGTTCTAAACCTTTAACCTGAGATGGCCAGTTCGACTGATCTTCCTTTAAGAAGTCGGAGCCACACCACCACAACTGCAGCCCTTGCAGAACACTAATATCCACGCCACGAGATATTAGGTCTGCTGGGTTCTTGTCAGTTGGGACATGACGCCAAGTGCAGTTACCCGCCTTATCTAGAACTTCAGCAACGCGATTGCGCACAAATGGCTGAAGTTTAGAAGGCAACATCTGCAACCATCCCAATACAATAGTCGAATCTGTCCAACAGTAAACCCGATCAAACTTCACTCGAAGTGATTTGACCACCTTCTCTTACACGCGAGCTCCCACGACGGCACCACACAGTTCCAACCTCGGAATAGTAGTAGGTTTAATCGGCGCCACACGACTTTTACCGATAAGTAAACGAACCATGCATTCACCATTTGCATTAACACTACGGATGTAGGCACACGCACCGTACGCGCGCTCAGATGCATCTGTGAATACGTGCAGTTCTAACGTCTGGTAACCGTCCGTCATAACATACCGTGGGATACGTAACGTAGTTAAAAGAGGGAGAGCTTTAACAATAGCGTTCCAAGTTGTGCTAAGTTCCAGAGTCAACGGTTCGTCCCATGAAAGTTTGTCTAACCAAATTTTTTGTAATAGCATTTTCATGGTGACTACAAAAGGAGATAAAAGACCTAAAGGGTCAAAACTACGTGCAATTGCTGAAAGCAAATCACGTTTAGTGCAACTTCTAGAAGGTGACTTAAAACTAATTAAGAAACCTATTTCATCAGATTCAGCGAACCAGTCAAGTCCTAATAATTTATTGGGATAATTAGATCCTACACCTAAATCTAATGATGACTGAGTCCCTGACACTAAAATAGGTTCATTCGACTTCCACTTTCGAAGTAGAATGCAAACTGACCAAATGACTTACATATATTCCGCCATGACTTATGAAATAATTTACTAAAATCAGATTTAGCCTTAAGTCTGCGTTCCAAGGAATAAAAACATTTTGTAGCCCTATGAAATGACTCACCCAAAACAGATGGATTCTGCTTCATGGGTAAACGCACACAAAAACGACCGTCTTTCAAACGAGTCGTATTTTTACAAAAATGCTCCTCACACAACCTTTCTTCAGGCAAATAATCAGAATTTTGCGAGTTAATCTCTTCGAGATTCCAAAATCGCGTAATGTCATTACGAATTAAATCCAAGTCGGCATCATTACAGGAACTAGTTTGAGTAAAATTACATCTTATGTTATTTATTGATTTATTGTGATTATTATAGATAACGGGACCAGAGACGTTCCATCCTAACCTGGTTTCACATAACACCGGCTTTCCGACTCCTAACTTAATTCTTTGCGAACCTAACAGGTCCCAGAACAGATCAGCACCAATTAAAAGATCTACGTCTGAGGGCTTGTAAAAAGTAGGGTCTGCCAGACAAATATCAGTTGGAATGTTCAGGTTAGATAAATCTAATTCACGACATGGCATCTCATTAGTAATCAATGGCAATACAAAACATAACAACTTAGCATTATAACTATTGTTAAGTGACGTCATTTTTACCTGACACATATTGCCTACGCGACTGGACGCGTTATTTATGCCATAGATTGAACTATCAATCGAACTCGTATTTAACTTAAGTCGTTTACATAGTCGCTCCGTCATGAAGCACGATGTACTACCGCTGTCGAGTGTCGCTCGCACAATATGCTCATGATTTTTGTAATCATATAATTTAATTAACGCGGTTGACAATAACACGCCGCGCTCCTTACTCTCGCCATGAGTAGGGGAAATGTTCGCAGACAAGGACACGTTATTCGTCGCGTCAGTGTCAGCGGACTGCGCGGGCGCTACAGACGTTGACGGAGACAAAGTTGCATTATCAGATGTGTTATCGTTACCTTTTGTTTCCGAAGTATGAATCAAAGTGTTATGCCTGCGCTTACATAACTTACAACCCGGTTTTTTGCAATTGTTAGAAAAGTGACCAGTACGAAAACAGTTATAACATAATTTAAAAGTAGGAATCAATTTGCGTCGAGCTTCATTGCTCAATGCAAGGAACTGTGAACAATTAACTAAACTATGGTCACCTTTGCAATTAGGACAAGATTTCGAAGCAGGTTCAGTGCTCACCATATTAGAATTTTGTGTCGTCACCATGGATTTGATTTTACTCGCGGAACTTGATTTAGGGTTACCTGACATGTTGTGTTTAGATAATTCTAAAGTTTCAATTAGATCAGCGCGTGCGCGAATGAATTGGAGGAAAGTATCGAACGTAATCTTGCTATTCTTATCAGTGTGACCTTTGAACTCCTCCCATTCACGGTAGGACTTCTGATCCAACTTACGTGTAACTAAATATATCAACAACGTGTCCCACTGCTTGACTGGTTCGCCTAAAGATTCTAACGCTCGCAAGTTTTTATTTAACAGATCAATTAACCCTTTCAAAGCGATAGAAGACTCTTTCGTGATGAGTTCAATGTTAAATAATGCTGACACATGATTCTGCACTAATAAGCGTTTATTGTCAAATCGATCGCAAATTAAATTCCAAGCCACATCATAATTGTTCGCTGAAAACTCAATAGATTGGATTACCACGGCAGCAGATCCCTCCAGAGAAGCACGTAAATAGTGGAACTTGTTGATTTCGTCGATCTCGTCATTATGATGGATGAGGCTAGTGAAGGTGTCACGGAACTCTAACCAATTGCTATATGAACCATTAAATTTGGGCAATTGTATAGTAGGCAACTTAATAGGTTTATAAACACTACCCCGACTACCCTTACCACTAACTGAACCATTTTGCTTGTTACTCTTACTCACTAACTGTTGAGCCCTCGACAATGCCTTATAGTATAATGTCTCGAACTCGGAACGTTCAGACAACTGGGCCTTCGTATCGTCAACCATACATTCTAACCGCAACTGTACCTCATCATATTGTTCGTACAACGACTCCAGTTTTCCCATGCGCAACTGTAATTCCATGACATCGCATTCGCTTAATGTTACGTCATCCAATGCGTCCAAGTAATTGACAAATGTAGTTAAGCGACCCTTAAAACTTCCTCGCTTCTTTACTAATTCCCTTTCCTCGGACATGCTGGGAATCGAGTGTTGTCGACCTGGAATGTATATAATCGCAAAATAAATAATTTAATATACTTAATCCGAAATTAATTTAGGTACAGAGTTGTAAGGTAGAATTTAATAAGGTCTAACAATGTAAATAGGTAGGTAAACTTTCTGTATAAAATAAATCTGATTGCAAATGTAACGATACAACTTTTATTATAAATGAATTCCTCAATAACTTATCTAATAAGTTATTACACAAAACACCACAAAACCAAAGTACACTATGGGCAAGTTAAACTGAGATTAACAGTCAATAGTTTGAAATAATATCTAACACTTTCCAGAATAAACTATGATTAACGAATACCTACACATTAACTATGATACTTAACTGAATAGTTATCGCTCAAATGCAACAATACAAATTATATAAATGTAGTTCTAATTCCTACTATACTTTTAAAAGTATTATATAATAACGACTGTCGCTAATTGTACATGTAACATACAAAAATAACGAAACTATTCAAAAAGAAAACCGGTACTCAATTAACATAATTAACAAAATAAATGCACTAACCTTTTGTAAATTTAAATAAAGCTAGATACAACCTGTACGAGTGTTGGGTGATGATATTATCCAATATACTTAACACCGTGAGAAATAATTTGTACTCAATCCATAAGACACGCTGTCGGCGTATAACCTCTCAAATCCAGATCAATTATTTCCGTCTTTTAATTATATTTCTTCAAATTACTTGCTGAACACGACAATCCGGCTCGACAAAGGACCATGTACGGGACTGACCGGGATTTGTGTAAAATAAAACAGGAGAAAATACGAGATTACTGCGCACTGTATATTAGCGTGTACAGGACAAGGGTGCTAACAAGAATGACAAGACATTTCTTATAGCTAATTAGCCTACTTATAAAACTAAACAAAAATAGGATGCATCGTCGCTCGTTGCTATCACTAAATATCAGGCTCTTCACGTGAAAGGTGTTGTTAACTTCAACAATGATGCCATTTTAATTAAATTTCGGAGGTATTTTAATGTTGCAATAGTAGGTATAGGGTGTGTTCATGTTAGGTAGGGAAGTTAATTTATGTTTTTGGTGACAATGCAGTTATTAATTAGTCATTCCATTATTTGTGGTTTATTTGATTCGTAATGATGAAACAGCGGGTTTTTTTTAAGGGTGGATCTCATCCAATGACTTCTCCCACTCCGGTAGAGCGTGAGCTCGTGTCAGACTTTTACTAACTGAAACCATACCTTTTTCCTTCAGTTGCTCTTTGCGTTCTAGGACTACGGGTTTCCTTTTCAGAAATTCTCCGCGGTCCTGCGGCCACGGGCTCGGTGAAATCCCAGACGGCTGGACGGTGAGTTACCCATTGCTCGAAATCCGCAAGCCCGCGTCTATCGTGGCAGGTAGTCGGGGTCAGAATCTTGGCAGCTGGGGCGTGAGGACGTTCGTTCCCTTACACGTGCGGCTTTTTCCTTCGCTAGCATTACTGCTTCGCAGAAAGAGGTGACCGCTTGATATTTTTCCTCGCTCCGGACCATAGTCCAAACCAGGGCCCAGCGCGATAGTTTACTGCCGCAGATTGCCTCCACGAGGACACGGTTGTGCTCCGCCCAAGCGGGGCACACCTCCACCGTATGCTCCACCATGTCACCCGAACATTTTTTCTACTTGCATTCGATGCTGGAATCTCCCGAACGTGCCATGTCTGGTAAGGACCTGCCTTTATTTTCACCCATGAAAATAGCCTCAGAAACTTATTTTATCTATTCATATTTCACGTGAAAGTAAACAGGTTAAAAATAAAAGTCCACTCATGAAAGCGATATTCGTGACGCTGAATAAAATAAGTGGTATCATCGTGAGAATGTTCGGCTGAATCACTATGGTATTCACATCACGTCCAACGGGCTTAATGTTGTTACAGACGATGAAATAATGTGCTGGTTCAGGAGTAATATGCCTTGAAATGGTATGATTGACTGTGAAATATTTCCTTTTTTATTTACCTAATGACGGGTGTGTAATTATATCTAGCCTACACTGTTCATGGCTAGGCAAAGGTTACCCCATTCTTTCCAATCAATAGACTGTAGACGGCCTACTTAGGTGTTTTTTTTTTTACCGAAAAAAAAAAAAAAAAACACCTAAGTAGGCCGTTGCAAACACAACCTGGCAACATAGTTGATTGCAGACTCCTCCGATACCAATTGCTAGTGCGGTGATCCTGACCAAACTATAGCCCACTTATTAGAGTGCCCAAAATGTCCATACAAATGTACCCTGGAGTACCTAAAAACACCACTTATGCCGCTATAAACGTGGCAACCTACTGATCCCAAATTTGAGGGAAACGGAAACCATCGATCCGAGAAGTAGGAGAAGATTCTTTCCATTATTTCCGGCTCCGAGCCATTTCTTGCCAGTTCCTAAGGAAGACCTTAAAATCGTCCCGACATCTATAATTCTCCTTTTTGATCTACCGCGACCCCGTCCTGCGATTTCAGGACACTGATTTTGAGTTTTAAATGCCCATCGCTCGATTAACATGCAGCAGACAAGTCCAACGCAGTTCTACTTAAGCTGGGCAGTCCTCTGAGCCACAAGGGTGTAATTAGCCAGAATTTAATTACAGAGTGAAACACAAGAAGTTCTTTTCACCATTTAAAAATGATTTTAAGCCAGGTTTTCGTTAATTCTACACTCTATGGGGGTCAAACTTTGTCTGGCGAAATTTATGTTGCTGGCAGAAGCTTGTAAAATTTATATTGGTAATAACAACATGTATGTATTTAAACAATTATACTCATTAAACCCATCAACGTAACTATCTAAATAAGAGAATAAGTTTAACGTCAAATGTTTACGAAGGGTGTTTTTAATATCGTGCGGTTTTAGTTACGCATGCGGGATTGCCCCGCACGCGTAACCCCCTCAAATGTCCATTTCATAAAAGTATTTATTGTAATGCGTGAAATACACACGCGGGACGCGTTTCTTTTTTTTAAATTTTGAAATTTTATGCTTGCGGGGCAATTCCGCATGCGTGATGAAATCCGCATGATATTAAAAAAAAAATGCTACATTTTACCTCTTCTCTGAATTAGTGAGAATGTAAAAAATATAACTGGCTGATTACAAAACTGAAAAAAATTGTCTAAACCGTATAAAACCAAAAAAAGTAGCCATAACTACCAATCTTAGAACAAAAAAAACAATCTTAAAAACATAGGTCTTAGTGATAAAAAAACGGAATTTCCATAAGGAAACTATGAAGATATTGCCCGCCGAAAACATTAGATGTTGATAGCCTACAAATCGTCAGGGTGTGGGCTATGGGGCTATTATGATAACTATTATTGCCTGATCAAGGGCTGAGTGATGGCACCCTGTCTGATTGTTCTTTTTATCTTTTTAAATTGGAAGGAAAGATAAGAAAAAGGTAGTGTAGTAGAATTTTCGTTGATTTACATAGAAACGCGACGTTGAAATTTCGTTTTATTTACATGTTTTGAATGATATTATTGGCTAACAGTAACGGAACTAAAATGCTCTTAAGCTAGAACACAAAAATACAAAATTAATGAAAATAGAATTGTTATCAATAAAATGGTTATATAGAGTAAAAAATGTCATAAAATTAAATGTATATTGTCATAGTATAAAATAAATTTGTCGTTTACATTTATATTATAAAGAGGTACTTAATAGTTGTTTTTTTTTTGTTTGTAGGAGGAAATTGCTGAAAGTACTAGTCCGATTGCTAAAATTTTTTCATTATCATATATATTATATATTCTTTATTGTACACAGACTAAACAGTTTACAAAAAATACGACAGGTGATGTACACAGGCGAGCTTAACCCATAATTAGGTTTTCTTACAGCAAACCTTGAAAAATTTATATAAAGAAATGTTAAAACTTGAGGATATTACATTATATGCACAACAAAAACTTAAGAGATATATTACACTTAAAACTAAAAATAAACTACATAAATAAGTGCAAACATACAATCCATAAATATACCATATACATATATAATCTATAAACCATATTCATACATATAACGAGTCACATAGACAGGAAATGTACCCTAATTCTTCCTCGTAGAAAACGGCTTTATTCTTGAGTGACATAGGCTATAATCGTGACTATAATAATATATTATGTTCGCGAACTAAGCCGCGGGCCAAAGCGAAAATAAGCGAAATAATACTAACTGATTAATCACGAAATCTCAGAAACTATAACACCTACAAACTTAGAGGCCCAGCCTGCTAGCTGCAGGCAGGCAGGGTCGAAGCCTGCTGGGGTCAAGGGCCGTTTTCTGAAAGGAAGGCTCAGCCCCGGCATGATAGGCAACGAAGGAACGTGGTAGGTTTTTAGTCAGTAAGAATCTGACACTATTTCCCGCTCCGCCCAAGGGCGGGATTTGTCATTGGATGATTCAACCCACCATAAAAAAAAAACACCTACAAACTTAAAATTTGGCAGGTAGGTTCTTTATAAGGTGTAGACATTCGCTAAGAACAGATTTTATAAAACTCGATAACAGCCAACATGTGTCCCACCTTTAATTTTGTGTCAAAACGAGTTAATTTAATATTTGTACTGAAACATAATTGTGTTAATGTTGCTTACGTACCTATTATTAGCACCTTATATTTTAATGTTTATTGGGCTTAAAATTATATTTTATTAGCTGACTTAGTGAACGTTGCTCTTTTATAGAAATTATCAAAGAAAACAATAGGTGGTGGGAGTCTCAGACCTCCACAAAAAAAAAAACATAAAAATCGGTCTAGCCGTTTTAGGGTAACTGAAAGAACACTGGATTTTAGTCAATAAAAATGTTATACTCAATTCGCTCTATCCTGCTCAAAAAATGTACATTTAACAAATCAGAGTAAGTCGAGGATAACATTAAAAGTCGAAAGCCAAACATGAAGAGAACATTGTACAATGTTAAGCTCATTTATTAACTTGTAACATCACAGCCAATGCGTTATGTGAGTAAACAGTTTTTCACTAGAGCGAAGCCGCTGGCAGAAATAAGTTGTAAATAAACTCCAATCAAACGAGACGAATATCTTTAACTAGTTCGGAGGAGCTGTGCCGTGCTCACGACAACTTGTTTACTGTTCTGTGTTGACACGTTAGCGACGACTCTATTCTAAAGGCCCTACTACGAGCGCCAAACACGATCCTTTTTAAGACCTAAACTGAACTGTTAAAGGGGTGGAGCTATATAGGGTGACTGGTAATTAGTGAACGATACTTAAACACGTGGTTGTAGTCATGATAACAAACAACTTTTAATATGGGACCAAAGCTGAAATCGAAAAATAAAACAGCCAAGTTCAGATATTTTACCAGTTAGGCGAACACAAATGTACTGACCAGCCGATTTCAGGTTTGGTCTCATAGTAAAAGTTGTTTGTTATCATGACTAAACCACGTGTTTAAGTATCGTTCACTAATTACCAGTCACCCTATATAGGGTGTATAGCTCCATCCCTCTTTTTTGCTCACACGACTGACATTTTAACTTGTCTCGGTAAGGGTGTTTTTAATATCGTGCGGATTTCATTACGCATGCGGAACTGCTCCGCATGCGGATTTACTGCTCAATATCATGCACCGCGTCCCGCGTGCTTATTCAACGCATTATAATTATAGTTAAATAAGTTTTTTGATTATATGTATTAGTTTATTACTGTTTAAGAATATTGTATGTATTTTATCTATGGTCCTCCTTTGCCTGAAAATAAAATGGTTATTTATATTATTTTATGTACAGAACCCTGAGGTCCTAGATCTTCCCGAAACCAACTCGCAGAGGCCCTATAAGTACTTTTAATGGAACGTGATGCCAACCGACGATTATCCTTGCACGCACAATGCTAGTGTATCCAAGGACAACCCCTGGTTGGTAAAAACTATTGTGACATAAGGAAAACAAAGACAATAGGGCTATAGTTTTTATTATTACAATAAATACTTGTATAAAAAGGACATTTGCGGGGGCTACGCTTATTATAATGCGTTGAATAAGCACGCGGGACGCGGTGCATGATATTGAGCAGTAAATCCGCATGCGGAGCAATTCCGCATGCGTGATAAAATCCGCATGATATTAAAAACACTCTAAGCCTCCAGTGCTCTTTAGTTCCAAGTATTTCGTGCAGCGGCTCAATGATTAATTTGTACCATTAGGATAAATTAACACTACGGTTTAGGCAGTAATTGAAAACGTTGGAATTTGGAGATTGTCTCGAAGCAATTTTCAATTGGTAGTGATTTCAGACAAAATAGACATTGTATTTCAGAGACAGACAATATGTAATTAAACAATTTGTAGCCTACCCAATTTTGTTTTCTGAGTTGCGAAATCATTTCAGCAAAACCGTAGGAGCCCAACAAGGTCGAAGCCGACTGGGGCGATGGGCTGTGCGAAAAGAAATCCTGGGGAACAAAGACAAAGAAGGAACACACCTCGTTCCGCCCTAAAGCGAGAGAAGTCATTGAGAATGTCCCAACTGAAAACAAGTATCGGGGCTTTAATGACTTCTACCGACTAAAACCCACTTATATATTTCTTCGTTGACTTGCATTCCAGCCCCCCTAGCCAAGTTGCAAACGATAAACGTGAACGCTTAGTAATCTCCAATAGATTTTCAACTTTATACCTAAGAGCATAAAGTTGAAAATCTATTAAAGACTACTGAGCGTTAGCGACCGGAACGAACGAAAACACTATGTAATCTTCAATAGATTTTCAACTTTATATCCAATAATATAAAGTTGAAAATCTATTAAAGACTACTGAGAGTTTACGTTTATCGTTTGTGACTTGGCTAGGGGGGCAGGGGTCTGAGTTTTCCTTTCGGAAGCATACCCATGGCCCCAGTAGGCTTCGACCCTGCGGGGCTCCCACAACACTGTAGATTACGTATGTGACACTTACATCCTGTAGGCTTTACGAGCTTAACTGATCAGAATGAGCGCATGGCGGCGTGTCGGGCAACTGTTTAGCATATACAAGCCATCGACAAGATGTATAATCTAGAGAATAGCTGTAGACTATGGGTTAGTGACGTAATGGCTTGCAAATCTTGGTCGTTAATCTAGTATAGTTAAACCTGAAATATTTATAGTATGCTGATGTAGTCCGTTCGCATCCGAGAAATTAACACGTCGATTTTATTACGAAAGTGTTTTGGTTTTGACGGCATTGTGTGTTAGTAATGAACTTGTAAGTCAGCCAGTTCTCAGGCCTGTTCATGAATGAAGTCTTGGGTACTATATTCCCCGCTAGGAATGCATTATTTTTTTAAAAGATATACCGCAGCTCTTGAAAGCAATGGGCAAATGAAGGAACACAGATGGGTTTCAGTCAGTAAAATCTCCCTCTTGATCCACTGAGCGCGGAAGAAACAACTAAAAGTGGAGGTTTGTAATGTGCTCTAAAAGGCGTTGCCGTGATTGCTCGCAGGACGAATGGTCGAAGGGGCCAAAAGGTTCTGCGTATTAAAAAAACGAATCTTCGTAACTCAATTCGGGAATTGAACTGTTTTCATAGCTAAGTTTGTAAGCGTGTCTGACTCACACTTTCCCGGTTTTTAAAAGGTCATGGTACTCGTTTTTCATGGTTTTAGAGAGGTGAAAATTTCACACTCTCCAAAATCCTACAATATGCTCATTCTATATCCGAGTAATGTCATATTTATGCTTGATTACAGCGGTATATTTTTTTTTTAATAAATTTTAACTCAGCTTAATTGGTATTTACGTCAGTTATACTTCCGTTCTTTGAACTCAAATAACCTTTATTTAAAATAAATTCGAGCAATAACCTTTCATATGAATGACGATCAAAAAAGGAAAATGCTCTTTGATACATTGTTAAATGTTGTGTGATGTTTTCAGCATGGTAACTCATTCCAATTGATATAATGTATATTCCTTTGTCCTTTTGCGAGAATTTTGATATTCAATAATAGGTATATCTTTTTTTTAATAGTTCCATGAAATCAGACCAATATTTAATACACATAATTCTGGAATTTCTCAGAGGGAAAAGTCTAGTCTTAGTCTGGACTTATTTTAAGAATTCAATGAGAAGAAAAATAAATACGAAGATGATGCTTATTTCTAAAGTCACAAACGCAAACCAATACATAATAATAATAATCTCTTCTATTATACCTGCACAAGGAGAGGCGGAAAATAAGTATATATATAGCGCGCCTCACCATCAACGATTACATCACTGCTTACCATCAGGTGGGATCGCAGTCAAGCACTAGTTTATAACAAATAAAAAATATATATAGGTAATATAAACTGTGTGTAGGTGTAGCAGGAAAGATTAATATTTAAACTAATATTTCAAATAATATAACCTGAAATTTAAAAATATACTGCAATCTTTACTAATAACATATAGAGGAAAAAGTTTGTATTTTTACGAACGTCCAAAAAAGGAAAAGTTCTCAATTTAAAAATCCAATTATCATTATAATGCTAATCACTGAGTGACATAAGTTATGTATTTTTACTTTCACGTAAGCAAACGTGCTGGCAGGAACTATATCAAATAAAATCTTGATCTGAAATGATGATGATGAAACGTTTTGATTTTATCATAATTTCGGATCTAATTCTGACTACCCTCCCGGGAGGAATGTGGGAGGTTGTGAGGTAGGCGTGATGCACCTTGTGGTCTGGCCATGCACCGAATACTGGAATGCTTACATTTGCATTGTTCGTTATAAATAGCGTTTACTATACCTACCGCTTTTAGAATTTTCGTGGAATGTAGGTACTTAATTGTAAATTATATTTTCATTACAAAATTAATTATTTTCGTTGTAGAAAATGTAAATTTATTTTGTAAATAACTGGTAAAACTATGTATGTTTTGCTTTTGTTGCTTAGTTTAGTGTTTCTAAATATTACGTCATATTTTCGGTGAAGTTAATCAGTTTATGTGTTGGTTATATTAAAATAAAAAGTAACTTTCTAAAATATCCACCATCATCCGAAACCACTGGCAACGGCTAATCAAGAAAAATCTCTGTCTGTCAACACACCATTAAATTTTGATCGTTTTAATCCCGTGGAGGGTCGATCCGGTACATGGAACACTATCGGTTTGTAAAGAAAAAATAAAGTACTTTCTTTCTAAAACTCGAATTAATAAACGCATGTACGAAATTAATTTCTTTAAGTAAACGAGTCAATCACCTTGTAGGTAGTTGTCGGTCGTTGCGTACTAACTACCTACAGGTCTTTGAACTCACCCAGCTGACGTTTACTCAATAAAATTAATTCGAGTTTAAAAAAAGTACCTCATTTTTTAATTTTATGTTTGTGTTTCATGTACCGAATCGACTCTCCACGGGATTAAAACGATCAAAATTTAACGGGGCATATCTATAGGTTCTAGTTATTCTTTGAAACGGCAGAAATAGTTACTGTTTTAAGGAAAACAATGATTTTCACTCGAAAACCTATTGAAATGTCATTTATGTGCCGCTACGAGTTTGACGCAAACATAACCGCGAGCAACAGCTAGTCTCATTTATAATTAGAAACAGATTAACGTTCCATTCGAGCTAATTACAATCGATTTCAGCAATTCATCTGCTTCACCGATGTATGTTTTGTGTTGTATTTGACATATTTAGACTCGTCGTCTTTCAAACATTTACCTTGTTCCTATCAGTTTCAATTTGTATTTATTCCCTGTATTTTTTTTATGTCTCGTCTGATTCGGCTGTTTTTCTTCACCTAACTGATTTGTTTTAATATAGGAATGGGTGAGTCACTTGTGCTGGTTCTTGTACAAATCTAGAATAGTGCTCATCCTAGTCTTACATACACACACACTAGCATCTGCCAGCGGCTTCGCTTGCGTGAAAATCGGTTTCTCCATACAAACTTTCATCCCGTTTTACCCCCTTTGGGTTTTTTTTAGGGGTGGAGTTGCCTCGTTGTTCTCCTAGTTGACCTGCCAAATTTTAAGTTTGAAGGTACGAGTACCTATTATAATTTCTAAGTTTTCATGATTGAGCGCGCCTGCTTATAAATAGGCTATTCCTACAGTAGAAGCACTCAATAGCTTCTGTTTTCAAATCAAAGCCACCTACATCGCCCATTTCTGACAAACCCTCTCCCGTTTATTCCGCCAGGGTCTCTCATTCACGACCAAATACTTCATCTCGTTAGCTCTCTTGTCACCTGTGGTATTGACGTTGGTCCTAGCACGGGGAGAGTCGTACCGGACGGCGGTCGAACTAGCGACACGTGGGGTTGCGATAGTCGTTGATAGGATCCAGCAGTTGGGACTCGAAGTGGCATTGCACAAATCCGAGGCCATGTGCTTTCATGGCCCTAGGGGTGCGCCACCACCGGGTTCCCAGCTAACGGTAGGAGGAGTTCACATCAGCGTCGGGTCGACGATGAAGTACCTGGGACTCGTCCTCGACAGCTGGTGGAACTTCAAGGAGCACTTCCGACGTCTGGCTCCCAAACTGAACCGGACTGGGGCTGCTCTCGGGCGGCTCCTGCCCAACCTCAGGGGACCAGACGCCTCCTGCCGGAAGCTGTACGCGGGAATCGTTCGGTCCATGGCCCTTTACGGTGCTCCGGTGTGGGCGCCGTCGCTGCAACAGCAGCCGAAGGCCCAGCTGAATGCGTGCCAGAGGGTCATGGCAATACGCATGGTGCGAGGGTACCGAACGATTTCCCGCGAGGCGGCGACCCTCCTTGCTGGCCAACCGCCATGGGATCTGGAGGCAACAGTCCTTGCACACATGCACGACAAGCGCATGGAGATGCAACGCCGGGGCGAAATTCCACTGCCACGACAAGTCGAGGCATGGCGGACAGAGCTCCGGCGGGATCTCATGGCGAAATGGCGTCAGCGACTATCGCAACCTCGTTCGGGGCGCGCCACAATCGAGGCGATAAGGCCCATCCTTGAGGCGTGGCTGGAAAGACCTCACGGCACTCTTAACTTCCGCACGACGCAGGTCCTAACGGAACACGGAAAGTTTGCCAAGTTCCTGTTCCGGATTCGTGCGGAGGATTCGCCCGGGTGTCGCCACTGTGCGGAACACCCGGAGGACACGGTGGAGCATACTGTAGAGGTGTGCCCCGCCTGGGCGGAGCATCGCCGTGTCCTCGTGGGGGCAATCGGCGGCAGCGATCTCTCTCGCCGGGCCTTGGTTCAGGCCATGGTCCGGAGTGAGGAGGGATGGCAGGCGGTCGCCTCCTTCTGCGAAGCAGTAATGCTAGCAAAGGAGGAGGCAGACCGCATCAGGCAAAGGCAACGGGGCGCTCGCCCCAGCCGCCGCCGGGATTCCGATCCCGATTTCCGGCCACCGTAGGCGCGGGCTTGCGGACGGCGTGCAATGGGTAGCACGCTGTCCGATCGTCCGGTAACATACCGGATCGAGCCCAAGTCGTCGACGGCGCGTTCTGTTCCCGCGCGCCTCAAGGAGCTGTCAGCAAACCGTAGAGGCCCAGCCTGCTAGCTGCAGGCAGGCAGGGTCGAAGCCTGCTGGGGTTAAGGGCCGTTTTCTGAGAGGAAGGCTCAGCCCCGGCATGATAGGCATGAAGGAACGGGGTAGGTTTTTAGTCAGTAAGAGTCTGACACTACTTCCCGCTCCACCCAAGGGCGGGACTTGTCATTGGATGATTTTACCTACCATAAAAAAAAAAAAAAAAAAACCTGTGGTATTGAAGAGCTATACGAGATAGACTACCCAGTCACCAACACACGACTCTGGCGAATAGGACACGAAAACACTCGTCGGACCAATCTAGTGCGGGCGGTGTTAAAAACTTTTTACAACAGAACTCCGTACTGGCTACTAGCTAAGCTGGCTTCTACCTCGGTCAGAGATTAAGCATTGCCATACAATGTGGCAATGCCGCCAGCCTTTTGGGCACTCTTCCAGTCGACAGCGATGCGGAGGATTTATAGGACACCATATTTAGCTACAAATAAATTGCCTTTATGTATTTTATAGTTTTAATTAGTCGAGTGTTTTTATTTTTTTTGTTTTAATACTTTATCTAAATAAATGAAAATGTCCGTACTTAAATAATCCTAATTTCAATTTCATGATACTTAACACTTTATTCTCAGTATTCAATGAGCAGATAAAAATATTTTTATTACTTACGAAGTGCTTTTTGTTCATCAATGAAATAAGCAATAACCACAAATGCATAGTAGCTTTGATTCAATAAGGAACTCAAAGGATATGAAATTAATTCTGTTTACCAGGACAACAGTGAATGCGGAGAGCAAACAATAATATGATGAGGTTGCATTAGATAGCGGTTAGCTTTGCGGCTTCAGTTACATTGATCGCGGTTAAGCGAGCGTTTGTGCAAGTATTTGTTGTTAAGCTGCGTTTACGCGGCAGCGTAACGTAGCGGTCAGCGGTATGAAATCGTCCTATGGAATTTTGATACGTTTATTATTATTAAGTCTCTGCCACCGGCCCGTGAAAATAAGTTTCTTCATACAAACTTTGGACCCCCCTTTCATCTCCTTAGCAGTGAAGTTTTGTAAAATCCGTTCTTAGCGGATGTCTACACACTATAAGAAAGCTACCTGTCAAATTTTAAGTTTGTAGGTGTTATAGTTTCTGAGATTTCGTGATTAATCAGTGAGTGGCATTTCGCTTTTATATATCTAAACTAGGTAGACCCAGCAAACTTCGTACCGCCTAAAAGTCTATGAATGTCTACATTTTCTCACCGTTTAAACCTTCCCTGGAGTATCAATAATATTTCAAAACCAAAATTAGCCAAATCAGTCCGGCTGTTCTCGAGTTTTAGGGAGACTAACGAACAGCTTTTCATTTTTATTTATAAGAAGATTTACAGTAATTACCACGAAAAAAAAAATTTGCTGGCTCAAGAGTTTCATCAGTCAGTGGAAAAATTAATTTGTTAATAAACCTAGCAATTAATGGTTGTTAAAAAAATATTGAATATCATTAAAAACGTGCAAAAAGCGTTGCCTTATTTTGAAAACTTAAGACATAATCTGACCTGAGTGATGACCTGGTGAGAGTCACGGGAATGTGTTGGATGTAAAACAGACCTTTCGTTGTGGCGACACTTGAGGAGGCTTATGCCCAGCAGTGGACGTGTTTCTGCTGAAATAATGTTGATGAAGACATAAATAAGAAGTCGCCTAATTAATTATTTTCATGATACAATAAATACAATCAATTGTGGCGGGGGCTAGCTCACGCATTTATCAGCATTAGTACGGAAAATAGTAAATTGCGTGCCTAAAAGCTGTAGGAGTAAGAGCGGGTTTTCGAGTAAGTGTGTTGAAAAATATTACAAAATTTTAGTACTTGGACATAACTCAAACCGCTCTTAAAACTAAAGTATTATGTAGTTACGAAAGAACCTATGTACCTAAGTAAATAATTACACCATAATATTCTGACCATAGTCCTTCAAGCTACACACCCTTATTGCAAAGGTAAGAAGTGAAGCAATTAATTTCATTACCATTACCTTACCGTCCGGGGGTGTCTTAACGTTAACGCGTACGTAAACGTTAGCCGCCGTGATAATGTTTCACGTGGTGTGTTTAACATTATTGTGTGTATATTGCTGTGTTGGATTACGGTAAACAGTCGTTATTTTAAGCTTTATTAGAAGATTTCGGGAGTTAATGAGGCATTTGATATTTTACGGGGATATTGTGTTTTAAATGTGACGATATATGATAATCAATGTTTTAATTGTACAGCAAAAGGTCGACGCCGAGTTGCTAGCCTGTCGGTTTTCTACCGTTTACATTTCAGAGAGTGTGCGTTGTAATTGCACAATTTAATTCCACCTAGTCCGTTCCATCATCAGACCACTAGACGTACGGCGTTACGCCATCGATACATGGTGCACACGGGATGTTTTGGGAACACATTCATTATGCGTTCAGCTAAGGAGTGGAATTCCCTGCCGGAGTCTGTGTTTCCTGATAGCTACAACCTAGGGGTCTTTAAGTCAAGAGTGAATAGGTTATTCTAGGCAAGCGTGCTCTAACGTCGGCCGTATTATCGCTTAGGTACTATCAGGTGGGATAGTGGTGAAACGCGAGCCTATCAAAGGCGCAGACTAACCTAAAATAACTTTTCGCATTTTGAGTGACTGACTCAAATCTCCTTGTTTTCTAGGACCATGGTAACTCTTGTAAAGAAGCCTGCTGCCCTAGCAGGACGTAACGGACCTCGACTGGTCGTTGAGGTCCGCGTAGAACACAAATCCGGGTCGATGCACCCGGATTTGGTCCTCTACGGACAGCGAGCAACCCATTGTTCGCCGTCCGCACGCCTTTGCCTATGGCAGCCAGAAACCAGGCTAAACCTGGCATATCATAGTATCGGCCTTATAATGTTCCCACTGTTGGGAAACAGGCCTACTCTCTCGGAAAGGGAATGAGCTGTAATCCACCACGCTGGCCCAGTGCGGGTTGGTGGAGGTCACATGTCTTCTAATTTTTGTTTCTAGGACATCCTCACGATGTTTGGCATCCCTGGCATCTTATTTTGTTAAAACTCCGGACTACACTAGGCTAGATAAAGCTACACCTTCTTCTTTGTCGGTATCACTCTTGACAGAGTGGTCGTGGTCTTCAGGAGTTGGTGGCAAGCTTCACAACACGCCACCACTTATCCCTGATGGCCACCTTCCTCGTGCATTCATGCAGTGATGATGAGCCATTTACTGCCGCTTTTACATGGTAAAGCTGTGTACTAAGATGTAAAAAAAAATTGTCATACTTGTGGAAATATCTGAGCAAAGATTTCCATACATCAAAGAGCACACATCCTAAAAAATTCTCAGCAAGAAACATCGTACGTATGCTAAATCCGCGACTCGTATACACGACAAAACCAGCTAATCTTATATCTGCTCACTTCTGTGCCCCTGGTACTTCGACGCGCGAATAATATGAATCTGCCATCAACATCTTGTAGTAACATAAATTATTCTTCTCTTTGTAAATATCCCTGTCAGACGGGTAAATGGAATAGGTGTTATTCTTATTTACGATTTGTATGGATTTCTGAAGATATGTGGGTCAGATCTTATGTGTGTAGCAGGAGAGAGTAAAATACAACGTTTTTGTGAGTCGGTTTTCATACAGTGTTTTTAAAATATGATGTCCAAAGAAGTCATTATCTCCTTCTAGTGCTGTAGGAATGCTTAAAATGGTCCTTAAGAAACTCAGGTAGGTTTTCATTGGTTATTCGAAAGGGAATCCTGGGTCCTGGAACACAAGGAAAAAAAAAAAAACATGGACGTGTGTTTTAGTCAGCAAAAGTCTGACGGGAGGGCCGTTCCGCTCTAGAACGGGAAAAGTCATGACATGATTTTCGGCCATTTTTTGTTTGCCCTGAAAAAACGGGTAGGTTTTAGTTGGTTTGGACATTCCATCTCCATGCAGAGCAAAAAATGAGTGTTCATTTGATGATTTCCCAGCAAAAAGTATTAAACTATAAGAAGAAATAGCCACTGTTTGATAACACAAAATAATTTGACTTGACTATAAAAAAATGTGAAAGGAAAATTGGACTCAGGGATTTTTCAAACGGACAGAAAATCCATGTAATCGATGTAGGAGTTCCCGAAAATCAGGAAACTTAAAATAAAGAAGATCAAACAAATCGAGAACCTTTGTTTTTGGTTTAAAGTAAAAGATTCTTTTTATTTGCGTATTTGTTCCTTTAAAAAGCTTTTTAAAAGTTTCCTTTTCTTGAGACAAAGTGCATTAGATACTTATTTTCTTCGAGTTGGGAGTCAAATGGGGTGCAATGCAGTAATGGTAATCGGAGTTGATGTCTGGAGGTCGCACTTTTGCTTTATTTTAAACCTTATGGCTTGGACCTTAGGGAATAGTAAGCGATTAAGCGAATCACTAACCCGTTTCTTAACTAGACGATGGTTCTAAAAGAGAAAAAAGTTGAAAGTGTAAAAAGGGTACATTTTTATACACGAGGAGAAAGTTTGTCATTGTGACCGAATTGTGGAAATGTGGAATTGGCGCGAGTGTTATGGAGCCGAGTACTACAGTGATTTTCCACGTGTATCAAACGAAGGCTTTTAATACATTTACGGATAAATAAATAAACGGAGGTAGACGCGACACATAGGTGTCGCTTAGCGCCTAGCTTGATACGATAAATACAATCGTATAATCAATTGTGGCGGCGGCGAGCTCGCGCATTTTTCCGCACTAGTGTGGATAAAAGTAAATTAAGTGCCTAAAATTAGTAAGGATAAGAGAGGGTTTACAATTAAATGTATTGAAAAATCACCTAAAATAGTTTGAACCAGTTGTTGGAATTTATTTTAGATGCCGTCAACTTTTTTTGCAGTCGGGTTTTTTGACAATAACTTTTTTGTTTTCTATTTTTCGGTGAGTAATACTTATGAAATCGTAACCTTGTAAAACTAAATTCAAACATAGGAGGTATATAATTTGGCGCTTAATATAAATCCGTCATTTTCTTTTTTCGAATTTTGATGTACTCAGTATCACTATTTAAAGATCTATGAATTGCAAAAAATCTCCGCTCCTTTTCAGCGAACAGGGAGTACGAACTAGTTTAAAAAAAAAACTGGGAAGCGGAGCGGGGCAACGGAGCGGGGAAGCAGACAGAGGAAGCGGAGAGGAGAAATGAGTGCGGGCGTTATAACAAAACTGTAGCTAAAACCACCGCTCTACTCTGGTGGACAGACACAGTCCGCAACTCTGCACCGGATTACTCTTTTGCTCCGCTCCGCTGCCTCTTTCCACTCCTGTGGACAGGCAGCGTAAGCTAGCAACTGTCAGACTGGAATGGCAACTTGCGAACAATTATTGTGACGTATGTGAGCCTCTTCAAACATTAGCCAAGTTTCAGCTATTAGTGCTTTGATTGTTACACAACATTTTGGACATGGCATTAACATCTGCAATAACAGATGGTGGGACGACTCATTGCTTGTTATCCTAAGGGTAGAGCAAAGTTTGTTGTGTTTCCCCTGGGTAATTTCTCAGAAGCAACCCGCAGTCTTGATTTGTGTCCGGTTTAAAGCCCTATTATATCACACTAATCGTATAAAGGCGTCGCGTTTGTTATTTTTTCACGCTTGAACGGCTGAACGGATTTAGATAACATTTGGCACACTGGTAGACCATATCTTGGAATAATATAGGATATTTTTATTCCAGAAGTATGTACAGTTGCCACATACACACACATACATCTAAACACTTTTACATTACATTGTTTAATACTAATTTTAAATGCTTCTAAAATATTGTGTCGACACATTTTCACTTCTCTTTGTAAACCCTAGTTTTATTAAATTTCAACTTAGCCGATTCACTGTCTCTTAAGATACATGTCTCCTAGTTTAAGAGAGAGGGTTCATATTTTTTTGTATGCATAGACCTATCTTGCAGACTAAAATTTTGAGTTCACAAAACTATGCTGTTTGTATTTCTGCCACCTTGTCTTGAATTGTGTCAGTGTGTATTGTTTGAATTAATAAACTATTTCTTTTATTTCATTTTCTGTACATATTTTATATATTATTAAATATTTCTTACAAGAAATTAAAAAAAAAAAAAACATAAAAAATAGGAGAACGCCGGTTTCGTGAGCAGGGTCCAAGCTACTGGTGGTCAGGGCTCCAGAGACAGGAACATCACAATACGAGCCATATCGAGGAGTATTGCCTTCTGTATCAGGCCCTTGATCAAATCAATAATCCTTCCCACATCGTTCAAGTATTCTCCTCACGGACTAGACTACAATACTCAGGTAGTTGTTAGCTTTCGACTAGATATCTAGACAAAGTTAATGTGGCTAGAGTCACATCAGTAACAAGTTGATAGGAGCAGCCAGACAATGGCTGCAATTTGGCGGTTATTGTACACTTTTATATTGCAACGACGAAATGCTTTGAGAACTTGGCGGAGAAGAAATTAAAAATTTTGGTTTGGATCATTTGAAAGAAATTATAAAAAAAAATACATTGACGATAGTTTAGGTGGTTCACACAAATGCGCTCATTGATTGTACGGAGCAAACTTATGTGGCCTGCGCAAAAAGGATGTTTTTTTTTTCCGGTAGAAAGTCTGGCCATCAGTCTGTTCAAAGAGTATCGTGAACCCGTGAAGTCGCTCCATGTAAAACAAGTATTCAACCACAATCGGACAGACTGAAAACCGACTTTAAGCTATTTGGGAAAACTCTATGAAAATTATGACTGGACTGATTTAAAAAACCCATTGATATAATATGTATTAAAAAACCCTTCATCAATAGCATTACATAGCATCAGCCTTATAATGTTCGCACTGCTGGGTCTCAGGCCTCCTCTCTAGGAGAGGGAATGGGTTGTAAACCATCACGTATGTCTTCGGAATTTTGGTTCTAGGACATGCCAGTTTCCTTATAATGTTTTCCTTCACCGTTTTGCGAGCAGTGGTGATGAAAAATAAATTACATAAAGTAATGCACCTGGCTGGGTTTGAATCCGCCTTCTACAACTAAGTAAGGGCCGTTACCACTCGGCCACCACTGCTCTCACCACTGCTTTCACCAGTAGAGTGCGATTTTATCATTGAGTGACATTGGCATATATTTTCTACTCACGCGGGCGGAGCCACTGGCAGAAGTTAGTTTTATAAATTTGAAATAACAGTACAATGAAAAAAATAGTTTTTACTATTCAACAGGTTCTTAAAGCTCGAGTAATAATTTTTTTTGCTTGTTGCCAAAAGTAAGTTTGTTTTGACCATTACATATTTACTGTATGAACTTTAAAAGAGACTTTGACCCCTGAGTTTGTTTCGGTGTTTCTTCTCAGGGTAGTTTTTTAAAACCTATTTGTAAAATAAATATCATTTATAATATTTGGAGTTACGTCCGTTGTAGCAAGAAGGAATTTATTCTCGATGCCTTTGAAGAGTTCTCCTCGGCGTGAAGTGACAGAAGTTATTTCCTGAACGCCTCAAGTTAGAGAAGTTAGGACAATTTAGGCACTTAGATTTGCACAAATATGTGAGCAGATGACGTCGACCGCAAGAATCTGTGGGACGCTCCCCAACTATGTCATGAGAACTTGGCTCTAGTTCAACACCACTATTGAGTTTGATAGGTCAGTCAATGATGGTATATTGCGATCATGGTGGTTAATCGAAAAACAGATTAACGAGTTACATATAAAGGCTACCTTAGAAAATTTAAGTTTTTCAACTTGTATAAAGTACCTTATAAGGACATAACCGAATTCAAAAAAAAAATATATGCAATACTTTGATTTATATAAGGTGACTGGTAATTAGTGAACGATACGTAAACACGTGATTGTAGTCATGATAACAAACAACTTTTGCTATGGGACCAAATCTGAAATCGCGGAAAATAATCTGCTGGTCAGTACATGTGTTCGCCTAACTGGTCAACATGTACTGAAATTGGCTGACTTTTTTCGCGATTTCAGGTTTGGTCCCATAGTAAAAGTTGTTTGTTATCAATAATAAAAAAAATGTTTATTTGCGTTTCTTGTTTGTCAAACGAAATTTATATATGACTAGAGAGAATATAATGATTGTAACTATTGTACAAGTACTTTTTTTACTAACAGTATAGTTTTAGGATATTAGCATTTTTTTCAATTCTAGGTAACTTATTTTATAAATCACGACTTCAAAATGTCAACTCATAGGTCGCCTAGTCCTTTGGACGGGTGGACTTACGTCATTTTTCTGGTCAAAAAGCTCCCGTATACATATTTTTTAAAATCTTTATTTAAAGAGCTTTTTTGCTATTGCGAATATGACACTATGTAGGTAAACATAATTATGAAATACAATTGGAGTTAGTTTTACGCTCCCGTATTTAGATTTATCGTTCAAGTGTAACAATATAGGAGAAGAGGGGTAGAAAAATGCTCAAGGTCATCGGCTAATAGGAGCTCCATAGAGTTGGTCTACGCTAGAGGAACCAAGCACGACCGGTTTTCGAGCTGTGTTCAAATTCGTGTAGTGTCACTCGGCTCTTCTAGAGTCGGATAACTCTTCGACTAATTTGTCATCACAAATTAATGAGCTCCCATTAATTCTTTATTGAACACCAAATCTAAGCTTCTTCTTCTTCTTTTCGAATCGACGATAAACTCGTTAAACTGTTTCAGCTACGTTAATTGCAGCATCGGTGGCAATCCTTAAATCCGCTATAGTGCAGATATATGGGCACTTACGGCCCTCTAACATTTGGCCCATGTTTTGAACAGTGGCACGCACTCACATTGAGTATCCGACGGATCTATAAAACCCCATTTCACTATGTTGTGTTTACAGCGGCCTACCTGGGTGCGCAACCGATTTGGTGTTTTCCAGACAGATCACTGCAAATCAAAGCTAAAACCAAAATTAAACCACAATATACATTGATAACATCATTACCATCATCATAACCTAACATAGGTCATGTAAATAGGCGGCTTTTAGAACTCAATCTTGAGTTTTTAGATCACAATAGAAAGCAGGATCCAGAAAGCGAAATGTTATAAATAAACCTTTGAAAATCCTCCCCTGGAAATATTTGAGTGATCTCATTAGAAACGAAGTCAAAACTAATAACTTTACTGCCTACCAGATGAAAAGTTAAGCTCAAAAACGTTCACAAACGAATGAAACGTCTCTCTCAATTGTATCCAAACTGATACATTTTAAATCCCCGAATTCCCTCCAAGTTTCGACTAATAATTTATTAAAAACGTAATTAAGGCGTCGGCAAATGGCCAACAAAAGGTTTGACTATGGCAAAGGGCAAATTTTATCTTATAAGCCTTAATCCGGCTTAACTTACTCCTTTCAATTTTTGCCTAATTGTCGGCAATTAAGGTTGTGGGGGAGCTTTGAACCTGTAGGGTTGTTTCGAAGGCCTCTTCGGTATCGATTGAGCCATTTTCGAGTTGGTATCGAGTGACCTCTTGTACCAGATTGCTATTGAGGTTTGTGATCAGTGTTTGTTGAGAATACATAAAGGATAAGATCTTTCAACATGACTTGACGGGGCTAATTTGGTACTCGCGTTACCTTAAGAGTGTTTTTAATATCTTGCGGATTTGCTGTATTTATCAGTACAATAAAAGTGCACTACGCACGCGGGACGCAATTTTTTGCCTTTTGATTTTTTTTTTGTATGCAGAGCAAATATGCATACGTGATGAAAACCGCATGATATTAAAACACTGTTACGGCAGTCGATTTTTTTTTTAATTATTCGTAGACTCGCACTTGACCACCACCTCATCTTATGGTTTTTTTTTTTTTTTTTTTTTTTTTTTTTTTTTTTTTTTTTTTTTTTTTTTTTTTTGAGGTAGCGATGATGTAGTTGACGACGGAGCACGCTTGCCTAAAACTACCTTACATATTTACTTGTGACTTACAGATTCTGGTTATTAGAAAACACCCGTACAATTAATCTGTTCCCAAATCGTTTTGTGCATAATCTTCAGCACATGGAACGGACTTGGCGGAATTAAGTTATGCAACTCCGACGCACACTCCCCGTAATGCAACCAGTAGAAAACCACATTTACATTTATATATTCATAATAGTTTATATTTTTGCTAGCAGCTTCTGCGTGAAAGAAGAAAATATATTATATAACCTAATGTCACTCAGTAATAAGTATTCTACTGGTAAATAAAATTTTTGAAATAGGTTTCATAGTTTTGTTTTCACAATGGAAAGAAAGAGGTTAGACGAAATAGGTTTCACAATTTTTGTTTTTACAACAGAAAGAAAGAGTTTATAGGCAAAGAAATAGGTTTCACAGTTTGTTATTCACTGTAAATAAAAATAAAAATCTCTCCTTTTTAATAGAGTGTAAATTACATTTTATCATGATGTGTGATTTTGTATTCGTTGGCATAAAAGTTCCTACAATTTTCGTATCTGTTGTGGTACAGTTACTGTATACGTAAAAATAAGAAGTAGCTTACGTATTTTTCATTTTGTGAAGGAAAAGGATTTTGTTTAAATCTTCCCTGTTTTTTTTTTCAAGTATTTCTTTCTAATATAGTTCCGGGATATTTTCAGTTACTCAAAAAGGGGTGGAAAAAAACGAGTCGAGTTTACATGGTACAAAGTCTACGCAATTTCTACGCACTACTTTAGATTTGACTAGGGCAAGTCCTTTAGATTTAGACTCTGATCCCTGGAGTTAAGTTTTACTTTAGATTGCGGTTGGTTGATTTAATTTGAGATTGTGTGGGCAAACATTTGTAACCTACTCACTTATCGGCTGAAAGAACGAGTTCTTAGAATTTTCTAGAACATAATTATTTCTTTTATCTGTAAAATTAGGTGAAAAGGTTCTCGTTTTATTTTAAGCGTATTTTTCAATATTTTCAACGATATTCCGGAAGAAATAAGTGTAATAAGTTCTTGTTCTTCTATGAATGATTTTTGTATTTTGGGTGTAATCAAAAGCATGTTAACTTACATACACAAGACACCCAGACCCGGATACCTTTAAAAATATTTGCGTGTCCCACATCACACAAATATTTGTTCCGTGCGGGAATCGAATCCGCGACCCGTAGCACAACAACTATTCGCTCCACCGTGCCGCCTCGGATTAAATTTTTACCATATTTTTTGATAAAAGACGTGGAAACAAAACAAACGCTTATATAGACAGCTGTGTAGAATACTCATAAATACTGCTTACACTTAAATACAGTTTTTGACGTTTGTCCTTCACTGTTTCTATTTTGGTATTAGTTCTATTTTCCATTATTTTATACTTTACCGGGGTGAAATATCTCTGAAACCTACACCACCTAATCATCATGGCCGAGTAGGTATTTATCTGATTTATACCAGTGCGTGACTACAACCATTCCTCAAAAGTGATTTTATTACCACTTGTCCTCATACACAAATTCAACTTTAAACCTAGAGTGTTAGAGTACATTTTCTAACGGGTTCAATGTTAAATGTTGTCATGTTTATGCTGTATAACCCTGAAATTAGGAATGGCCAAACTAATCAAAAGACCATTATTAAACCGTTGTAGCTAAGACTTATTTTTTATACACAAATGTTGTTGAGTTATCGAAACGTGAGTTTTGTCTCCGATTGTGACAGCTTTCAAAAGTTTATAACGACCATTTTTGTATTCGGAAATTTCCACTTTTTAAAAGTAATTATTCGTTTATTTAATCTTCAAAGATCCAAAGCAAACCTCTACGGTTCGGGCTAAGCGTTTCGCTTCGTCGTTTATATCGCGTACATTGATAGACTGGAACAATTTGCCTGCAGCAGTCTTCTCATCCGAATATAATTTGGATGTCTTTAAGGCTAGAGTAAATAGGCTCTTAATAAACTAGTGCGCTATCAACAATTGCATCACTGCTTATCATCAGATGGGATCGCAGTCAAGCCCTAGTTTATATCAAATAAAAAATAAAAACATTTCTAGGCACTTCTCAAAGGACAAGAATTCCGTCTGTCAGAAAAAAAAAGATGCTTATTGCAAAGCGTAGATTTCTATGGAAACGAATGTGCTTCATGCAACACAAAAAAAGCAACGAGAGGCCCAGCCTGCTAGCTGCAGGCTGGCAAGGTCGAAGCCTGCTGGGGTCATGGGTCAGCTTCCATAGAATACCCGGCCCCGGCACGATAGGCAACGAAGGAACGGGCTAGGTTTTTAGTCAGTAAGAGTCTGACACTACTTCCCGCTGCGCCCAAGGGCGGGATTTGTCATTGGATGATTTTATCTACCATAAAAAAAAAACGGATAAATCTTCGACACTCGATTTGAAAATTAAATTATTTACACTAGTTTGTACGGAACCCTCAGTGTGTGAGTACGACTCGCACTTGCCCAGTTTTTCATAAACATTGTTCTACAATTTATGACTGTCATATCGGTTATCGCGATGTGTCATTACATCAAGCCTGCTTGTGTGCGCAGGCTTGTCAATAAGGACCAGCAGTGGTATTGTCAAAGAAAACTGCCTTGAACGCAGCGGTGCCGCAGCGACGAAAATCCAAATAGGTACGGTCAGGGGTCAAAAGTGCAGTTGCACTCCATTAACAATCCAATGTATAGGTGTATTAGGTTAACAATCCAATCTACGCTATAGCACGCCAGGAAAGGGTCGACGGCGGCGGCGCGTCCTAAGTACTCTTCACAAGTGAAAGACACCATAAATTGAAGTGATGTCAGCCCTCCGTGTTGAGGGATTTTTCAAAAGAGTTAGGGGGTTTTTAATATCATGCGGATTTCGCCACGCATGCGGATTTGCTCCGAATGAAAAAAAAATCAAAAGGCATAAAAACGCATCCCGCATGCGTATTGTACGCATTACAATAAATACTTGCGTGAAAAGGACATTTGCGGAGGTTACGCATCGTCGATCCACCTTGTGGTAGGCCTTCCAAAGCTACATCTTCTGGTATGTGGTCGCCATTCCAGAACCTTCCGGCCCCTTCGACCATAACTGTTCTGCGAGCAATGTGCCCTAATCCTACCTCTTAAGTTAAGAAATTCTTCGGACTTACGTTAACCTTGGTTCACCTTTTGAAAACTTCTTCATCTACTCTAAATTCTGTCACTTTATCAGTCTAATATAGTTCAGCCAATTCTCAGAATAAGTATCTGGAGAAACTTGGCACCAAAAACAAGATAATATACGACCAGAACCGGAATAACAAACTATGAAGCTACTTCATAAAACAGGTTAGAAGATTAATGTGTCCTTGGACCGACCTTGAAAGTGTTGGGGGCTTGTTAACATACATAATATCACGCTCAGCAACCTTAACCGACTCGGCAGAGTAGCTGCTGGCGCCAAACTAGAATTTGAACGATTGTTCGCTCTGACTGTAAGTAAAAAATTGATCTAATTGCGCTTTCATGGCATGCTGCCAGCTTTTTCATGTAAGTATTGGCTTGTGATATGCGAAAATTTTACGTCACTTTATATTTATTTGACTGGCCTGTTGGAGTAGTTGTCAGTGGCCCTGACTGCTATGCAGGAGGTCAATAAAAAACAGGACAAATGTTTGTGTGATGAACATGATCATTTGTTCTGTGTCTGGGTGTAATTTGTCTATAATAAGTATGTATATAAAAATTTCTAAGTATGTTTATCAGTTGTATAGTACTCATAGCACAAGCTCTGCTTAATTTAGGACTAATGGCGTTGTGTGAAAGTTGTGAAATAAAAAAAAAATATTATAAAAAGCGCTAACTTTGCCATCGACGCGATTATCAAGCAGGAAACGTACACAAATTGATACATTACCTCGTAATAAACTTCCTTACGTACATAGTGAGGGTACGGGTAAATAACCAGTCCACTTATGAAGCCTTGACATCCGTCGCCGGTCGATAACGCCTTGCAGGTCATTGTCATTTGTGATTGTTGAGTACGACGCGTACAGAGTGAGTTTTTATTTGTAGGGAATCTTTCAGCAAGTAAAAGTAAATTCTTTTTATTATTGGGAACATTATCATCATCGCCATTTCAGCCGAAAGACGTCCACTGTTGGCTGTAAGCCTCCCCCAAGTGTCGCCGGATGGATAAAGATTGAGCTAAGGAGTTGAATTCCCAATCGGAGTCTGTGTTTCCTGATAGCTATAACCTAGGGTCTTTAAGTCAAGAATGAATAGGTTAATTCTAGGCAAGCGTGTTCCATCGTCGGCCGTATCATCGCTTACCATCAGGTGAGATAGAGGTTAAACGCGAGTCTATACATAATAAAAAAAAGGATGGCCAGTGGATAAAACGTTACGAATTTCTGCAAACGTCTGGGCCCTGTAAGAAAGAGTTACAGTGGCGTAAAAAGTAACTAACCGTAGGGTCCCTGCAGAAGGGACGAAGCCTACTGGGGCCAAGGGTTCGCTATTAAAAAGGAGCCTTCTTTGGCCCTAGAATAAAAGACAATGTAGGAACAGGGTGGGTTTTTTTAGTTAGTAAGAGTCTGACACTATCTCCTGCTCCACCAAAGGCAGGGAGTTGTCATTGGATGATTTTTACACACCATGAAAAAAAAGGGTAACTAAAAAATACAGAAGAATTTTAGCAGTTAATTGATGATTTTCCACGTCAAAAAAAGGACCAGCAGTAGCGCTACTAAACACAAAACAAAAAAAAAAAAATACACAGAAATATTCAGAACCATAAATCAAATTACATTTATTATTATTTATTTATCAATGTGAACAGTCCGTTTACACTGGAAGCCAAAGTCAATTGACACAATGACATAACATTTGGGCGCGAGTCACGCTTCCTATTCAATGGCGTACACTGGCGTGCATTATAACAGTGTCGAATGCCGTGATATATTTCATTTTTGTGACAGGCAGGAATAGGACACTTTTATCGCAACAAAAAATAATGGGTCTCTTTTTGTTACCCGTGCTGGAAAAATGAGAGAGCTATGAGTTTAACAGTCTATGTATATAAATAGATGTTCGTCAATTCCTCTGTATAGGTTGTTGAATCCAATATGGCGGCCAAAACAAATAAAAAAAAAAAACTGAAACTAAAGTAATAAAGAAATGTATCGAGTTTGGTATTATAATTTCCTTATGCACAAATTCATTATTTTTAGTGAATGAAACTTTTTAATTTTATCTTTATCAATCGATTCGATCGACCTTCCACGGAATTAAGACAATCAAGATTTAGCCGTGTGTAATATTCTCATTACAATTTCAGGTAGTTATTTTTTTGCGTTAACCCTAACTCTTTATCCAAAATAAAAGCCACAGAATGCCGATTCAGCCGTTTCGGAGATTAGCCAAAACAAAGAGACATAACCCATAAAACATACATATCAAAGATACTTTCAAATATTATATATTTAGTAAAAACAAAATGAAATTATAAACAAGCTATTTAGATGTAGTATAGTAAGTACTGAAGATGTATTTTGAAAACAGAGGGAGATTCTTTTTCAACTCACTTCATTATTTATCTGCACCGATTTCCCCAAGATTTTTATATCAAATAAACACTAGAACGGAGATCGGACAGCCCCTCGCGCTTTTTATTCCTCCCTAACGACACTCCAGGGACGTGTCTCGAAATCACAGCAAAGAAATAAAACATTCACTTTCAAATCTATTGCATTCTGATCAAACAAAATTTATTGTCGCGACGAGATTCTGCCTACAGAGGCCCTACCACGAGCTCCAAATGCGATTGATTTGTCGAACTTTAAAGGACAGAACCCACGAAGAGGTTTTCTCCCACTGCCACCGCGGTTGCGGGCCCGCAGCTTCTGTTGAATACAACTAAATATGTAAAAAATTAAAGCAATTTTCACGACACGGTTTACGGCCGCGGTGTGCGCAGTTGTTCGCGGATGCCGGTCACCGGCGCCGCGGTCAACCGCCGCCACCTCGGCGGTTTGTGCCCGTACGCTCTGCGGTCGGTTGGCGGCGACCGCACCCTATCAGCGGCTTGCAGTCGAAAATCGCAGCCATCGTAGCGGCGGCGGTGGGGGCGAATCAATCGCCTCGTCAGTTTTGAAATAACCGTTTCCTCTGCCGTGGCGGCCGCGGGAAAAAACTGCTTCGTGAGTTCTTTCCCTTAAAGGGATGGAGTTATATAGGATGTATAGCTCTGGGGCCATGGAGCTATACGCTTTGTGATAAATGATATTTATTTTGCGAATGGGTTTTTTTTTTACACTTTTACACGTTCAATTTTTCCTTCAGTTTAAACTAGATGAGGCCGTTGTTTCCTAGCTGACTACCCTGAGAAGAAACACCGAAACCAATTCAAGGGTCAAAGCCTCTTTTAAAAGTTCATACACAAACATGTAATGGTCAAATTATACGTAGCTCCATCTCTCTAACCCTTTACCCGTTCGCGTCGGATTAGTCCGACGAGTGTTTTTGTGTCCTATTCACCAGGGTCGTGTATTTGCGACTGGGTGCTCCATCTCGTTTAGCCCTTCAATCTCAATAGGTGACAGAAGAGCCGACAAGATGGAGTATTTGGTCGTGGATGTGCGACCCTGGCGGAATAAACGCGAGAGTGATTGTCGGATATAGCCGACGTAGACGGTTAAAAGGTTAACAGTTTTTTTTTTTTATGGTATGTAAAATCATCCAATGACAAATCCCGCCCTTGGGTGGAGCGGGAAGTAGTGTCAGACTCTTACTGACTAAAAACCTACTCCGTGCCTTCGTAGCCTATCGTGCCGGGGCCGGGTATTCCTTTCGGAAGTTAACCCATGACCCCAGTAGGCTTCGACCCTGCCTGCCTGCAGTTAGCAGGCTGGGTCTCTTCGGTGTGCTGACAGCTCCTTGAGGCGCGCGGGAACAGAACGCGCCGTCGACGACTTGGGCTCGGTCCGGTCGGTTACCGGACGATCGGACAGCGTGCTACCCATTGTACGCCGTCCGCAAGCCCGCGCCTACGGTGGCCGGAAATCGGGATCGGAATCCCGGCGGCGGCTGGGGCGAGCGTCCCGTTGCCTCTGCCTGATACGGTCGGCCTCCTCCTTTGCTAGCATTACTGCTTCGCAGAAGGAGGCGACCGCCTGCCATCCCTCCTCACTACGGACCATGGCCTGAACGAAGGCCCGGCGAGAGAGATCGCTGCCGCCGATCGCCCCCACGAGGACACGGTGATGCTCCGCCCAGGCGGGGCACACCTCTACAGTGTGCTCCACCGTGTCCTCTGGGTGTTAAAGGTTAACAGTTTATTTTAGTTCGTGAGAACTCGTAGTAGCGTTTCAGTTCTTAAAAGTTCAAGAAAATTGACGTCAACGTATTAAAATTCATACAACGTTGAATACTTTCATTTCGTCTCTCAAAATTCAAATATAAAATGGAATCGAGTTACATTTGCTTGGGGAATATTAATTTGAGCTCGTTTTGTTGAGTTATTTCAATAAGGTGATCTGTTTCACCTGGCGCGCTCATTGATATAGCTTCGTTGATGTTTTACAGCTGATAGAAATAGATACCTAGATCCTTCCTGATATATAAAAATCGGTCAAGTCCGAATCGCGCACTAAAGGTTCCGTATCAACACACAACTTTTTTTACATAATTTATTTTAGTCTGTTTATAGTATTTGTTGTTGTAGCGGCAACAGTTCACAACAGAACATTTCAATTGTCTATCCCAGTTCATGACAGCCTGGTGACGGCAGACTGAATGTGGAGTCTTAGTAATAGGGTCTTGTTTTTACACTTTGAGCACGGAACCCTAATAAAACCAAGTTTTCCGCCGGTCTGTCAGAGAGAGTATGTTTGCAATAAACTCAACAAGTTCGAGTTGAACTTGCACACGAAGGGCTCCATACTACAATATTGTGGTGGGGGGAGACGTTAATTAAATAGAGGCTTCTATGTTTTATATCATTAATATATTGTTTAAGAAGCAGCTCACTTATTAATATAAAAACATTACATTTAATTCCTATTTTTTCCTCATTGACCGTCTATTACAAAAACTCTCTGTCAATCCTAACTTCTTTTTATCTTAAACCAATACTCAATACTCAATACTTTATTGCATTCCATATTATGTACATAGATGGTATGAAATATTGCGATACAAACCGCAAACCGTAGAGGCCCAGCCTGCTAGCTGCAGGCCGGCAGGGTCGAAGCCTGCTGGGGTCATGGGTCAGCTTCCGAAAGGCATACCCGGCCCCGGCACGATATGCAACGACGGAACAGGGTAGGTTTTTAGTCAGTAAGAGTCCGACACTACTTCCGGCTCCGCCCAAGGGCGGGATTTGTCATTGGATGATTTTACCTACCTTAAAAAAAAGATATAGTCCGCTGACAGACAAACATAGAGAAACATAATACTGAATGGATTTTTATGCGGTTTTCACATAAAGACGGTTTGATTCAGGTTCGTCCGTATCCGATCTTTTTTTTAATATATTCACTGTAAAGTAGTAAACCTAAACGTGAATCTTAAAACCGTCTTCCATTACCGTCCTGCAATTGAGGTCACGTTGTATAATCCCCACACGCGGGTGTCTCCGGGCACGTAGGCCGGCGCCCCTTGACACCACGCCACTGTGTAGGGCTCTCGACGCGCCTCGAGGGTCAACACTCGGGCGCCGACAAATACCCGCGAATTTCCCTTTGTTTGATATTATGATGGATGAAATGCCGCTCAGCTTTGGTATTGAAGATTTTTTTGTGAGGCGGTTATCTCTGCTTTGTGGTTGTTTAGTTAGAAAAAGGTTAAGATTTTCTATACAAATTACAAACGCTAAATTGATATTAAGATGAATTGTCTAATGGATAACACAATTTTTATTTATTACCTCCAAGTCCAACATAATTATAGCCTTCTATAAGACCTTTTCATCCCAGTTCTTGCACGTTTCTATCTCGTACTTTCATTCCGCATATTATTTCTTTCTGTCATGCATTTCCTTTCTTTCCTATGGGTTTTATTTTAGGTGAAAAATCATTGGATGACTTCTCCTGCTCCCGGCGGTGCAAGCATATCAGACTTTTACGAACTCCTGTTCCTTTTTTGCCAGTTGTGATGAAATAAGTTACACAGAGTGATGCGCCTGGCTGGGTTTGAACCTGCGACCTACAATTCGTAAGTCGAGGCCGTTACCAGTCGGCCACCACTGCTCCTATATACATATTATTTTGAAAGTAATATTGCTACTTTAGCGTACTTTTGGCATTATAGCTTATTGATCATTCATTAAACCGAAAAGCGAGTGCAATACAAAATTAAATACGATCAGAGCCGTGAACACATAAAGGGACCATGACGGCTTAAAATCACCATAAACCCACAATTCCGGCGATGAGCTCTTGATCATCGGTTCATGAACCTTTACGGGGCGCTAGTCTGGGCGTGGTCACTACAGAATTCATCCTGATGGTTCGGGAAAACTGCATGGTATCCTGAGAGGTGGCGAGTCACTTTTGTGGCCTATCGCACATAATAACATAAACGAAAAGGGACCCTGGAAGCACCAGTTTACTAATAAATTTCTCGTCTTGATGTTACCCCAATACAATTAGGATACAAATAGGGACAGGATATAAAGGATCTTAAACGTAATCTGATAAACAAACAATCACGAATTAAATATGTTAATTTTATTCAGAGTCAATCTGGTCGTTAATACGGGGGTATTAATGAAGCCTACTTTGTAACGGTTTAGATTAACGAAGTTGGCTTAATAGCCTTATCATTAATTGGCTTTTCAATTAATTAAGCGGGGTACTTTGAGAAATTGATATAACGATATGGTGAACTAAGCAAGGTTGAGTTGAGAACTGTTTTTTAAGGTAATCAAGACTCAAACTGTTCTGCGTGGAGCGATCTGTGTTGGCTCTTTCTCGTTTGTTGTGAGCTGGAACCCATTTTTTAAGGATATAATAGATTTAAATATATAAAATAGTTGTCGTTTTAATTCTGTACGTTTAATTTGTTTGTGTATGTGTAATATGTTTGTATTGTGATTTGTTTTCTGTATTGTAATTTGTTTTTGTATGTGTAATTTGTTTATGTATGTGCAATTTGTTTAGAATACCAGCGCTGCGTAATTTTAGTTTTTTGTTAAAATATCGCAGCATATTCTGAGATAGGAGCCTTTTTCGCCTCGCACAAGTCTTCTTAATCTTAAAATATTGTTTTCTTTTATTTTTTGTGCGAGTTTCAAATAAATGTTTTTTCTTTCTTTCTTTTAATTTGTTGTGTATTGTAATTGTTTTATGCATTGATTTGTTATATGGACACTGATGGTCCGAAATAAATAATAATAATAATTATTATTATTATTAAATAACCTTTAGCTCTGGGTAAAGCGAAGGGAAGTGTCACAATTTTTTCTGACTAAAACCCAGCCGTTTTTCTTCAGTTGCTTTTTTCGTTCCAGGAACGCGGTAATTGTTGTTTTATTTTTAATAATTGATAGATAACCAAAAGCTTTAACTTATAATATTTTAATATAAAAATTAAATCAATAATAAAAAGTTATATAGAGCTTTCCTACAAATTAAACCAAATGCTATTTGAGCAAAAGAAGGTTAGATGAATTATAATATTAGAACACATGAAATTAGGTTATTTGTTTTTATAGGTGAAAGTCACATTTTTGGTTTGATTTTTGTAAGCTGTAAAAACACATCAAATTAATTTATTCGCAATATGCGTAGATCATTTGAATACCATAATTAGAGACACAATAGAAATATAATAGGTGTGCGCGGCGTTCGCTTGGGGCTTGAGTAATAAAGATAGGCCTTCCCCAATTGCCTATCGTCAACGTCAAGCACGGTTTAAAAGCTTGTTGCTTCATCAACGCAATCCAACGCAATGTTTGATGAAAAGGCAACGCGATAAAAGAGAGATAACGCCTGAAAACTCTGTTGGCATACGGTAATTCCGTGATTTACTCAAATATTTCACAAAGCTTATTTCAGGAAATACATATTTGCTTTTTTAAACTCTTAAGTTTTTGTAGAAAATTATTGTCATTCAGAATCTGCATGTGCAAGGCTTCTATAGAAGTACTGTTTTAATATTTTTAAGCCTTTGAATACCGTTATTAGAGACGCAATAAAAATACAATAGGTGTGCGGGCACCGGTGTCCGCTTGGGGTTTAACAATTTAATATATGAGTACATTATGGAGTTCCAAAGTTTATGTAAAATAGCAGATTTTCAGAGGTCTTTACTGGGTTAGTTTTACACAATCCTACGTCTTTATTTCTATACAAGCCTAGATAATATCCACAAGTTATTTGTGTATCTAAAATATCTGAAGAAAGATGCGTAATAACATTATAATCACGTAAAAGCGGTTGTCTGAAAATGCACCCCGGGTTGCCCGCTCTTAAGATATTATACTATCTGTTATTTTGCTATGCACCTACCGCTAAATAATAATAATTTATTTATTAAGTAGATAACAGTGATCCAGGTTAGTAACAAATTTTAACTTACATACTATGTTAGTAGCAAAGCACATTCACAACATAGGCACATTTATGTTATTTCACCGTCCCAATCACAATGCTTACCCAGAGCGAGTACATCGGACACTGATATTTATTAGATATTATTTTCATAATATCGTTGCTGCTGCCGCGTACTCTGCCTAACAGTGACGACACCCGCTTGCGCTTGCTTAAAATAACACACCAAATGATACTGTGAACTCCATTTAAAATTCCCGACATACAAACAATTATTTTGAACAAAACATTCAAAGTGTCGCACACAGCACAGCATAACACATAGCGGTTTAAAATCCAGCATATTCGTGTGCAGACACGGAGTAATGAAACCGCATTCGGTCGCAAACACTGACAACTTAATTAACACGCCTTGTAAAGAATAATCACTATATTCTGCAGTTGGCACCACTGATTTTTAGTATTGTGTTACAGTTTTAAAAATGTAGTACTAGTATTTTCTTTATTTATTTTCAATTTTTTAACATTTTTAAATATTTCCTAAAAACATATAAAAAACATTTATAAATATATAAAAAAAAAAACAATAGTCCGCGCCCGCGCGCCGCGCTCTAGAGCCAGGAACCTCCTCACAATGCGAGCCGTATCAAGAAGTACTGCCTTCTTTATACAGAGACACTCGATGTATACACTGAGTGTTCCATAATATAAAGTGTCGTGGTCTAAACGTCCCTTAAAGGGGCTCAGTAAGATTGATGTCTGCTACTCTGTGGGAATGTTCAATAGAGTTACCGTGGCCCTAGAACGTAAGCAGGCAATCGAAAGAACATAGGTGGGTTTGAGTCATTAAAAGTCTGACACTCTCTCTAGCTCCATCCGGAGCGGGAGAAGAGAGGGAGTTATTTAGTGATAAGTGCTACGCTGTAGTAGCTTGACACCGCTACGCTGGCTACGAGCCTACGAAGCTACGGTTTCGTAGAAAGTAAAGCTAAGCGTAAGTCACTATTTTATTCACAGAACAGTAGAATTTATTCGTGTGTTTAATGCTGTATTTTGTTAGTAAAATAATTATTTACCATACCTCAAGAGGGCCTTGATAAAGAGACATTATAATAACAATAAGAATAGTCAAAATTACTAAAATAGATGGGATTGTCATTATGTTACCGATGCGTCGATATTTTTGGACATTTTGGACTTTTGATAGTTGTCAAAAATAGTGCTAATATGTCATAACGTAAATAGAGTAGTCTGTCATAACTAAAAGATAGAATGTCGCTTTTAGCGTCCAAAAGCTACCATAAAAAAAATGCTAATAGAGTAGTACCTAGTTTGTCATAACTAAAAGATAATAATCACTTTTAGCGTCCAAAAGCTACCAAAGCTGTTATGAAAAATGTATGGTATTGACAGCTGCTATCAAACTGTAACGTGATCAATCATTTTTTTTTGTTTAGGGTTTTCACGGTTTTTGCATGTAGGCAGTGTCGGTTTAAAAAGGTATTTAGTTTTTGATACAGTTAGTTATTTCGTTTTCCAATAGAACGCGATGGATGTAACACAGTTTTCACAGAGCAAAACAAAAGACAGTAGACAGATGAAAAAAAAAGAAATAAGTAAAAATGCTCGGAGTAAGTACATACACCGTTAAATTTTGGTCGTTTTAATCCCGTGGAGGTTTGATTCGGTACATGAAACACTATCGATTTGTAAAGATAAAATTAAAAAATAAAGTACTTTTTTTTCTAAAAGTCGAGGTAATATACGCATGAACATTTTTTTTAAGTAATCGAATCAATGACCTTGTAGGTAGTTGTCGGTCGTTGCGTACTAACTACCTACTGTTCATTGGCCTCGCTCAGCTGACGTTTACTTAAAGAAATTAATTTCGTACATGAGTAAATTAATTCGGGTTTAAAAAAAAAGTACTATATTTTTTAATTTTCTCATGTTTATGCAATAAAAATTTATTAAAGTTTACGAATAGATAGAGTTTTAATGTACCTAATCGATCCGCCGCGGGATTAAAACGACCAAAATTTAACGGTGTATAGTAAGAACTGTTTCATATCAATAATCTTCTAAAAATTTAGTACCTACAGATAATTCTCTTAAGTTTAGTGACACTGACGGAGAATAGGTCTAGATCATTAACATTCCCACATATTGCGTTGTATACGTTGATACTGAACATAATTCAAAAGACTGCCGAACATAAATGGTGCACGACGAACTGTGGGTCAAAGAAGCACAGATGTGGTGCTCTGAGACAGTGAGACAGGGTCGCAGTAGACCACAAAAGAGATCGTGGAATAAACTGACCTTTCATCAGACCTAGAAAGATTAAGCGCGAGTTCGCGGCAAATGGCAGGAGTTGAGAAACGTTTTAGCCCCGCAGTGGAAGGAGGCTTTTTTTGAGATGGGAAATTGTCAAATGAATTCTGCCGCTCTAGGGGGAGAAGTAAGGGAAGAGCGGAAGAGTGAAATTTTTACTGACTAAAACCACATCTGTGTCTTTCAGTAACTCTTTGCATTCTAAAACCACGGCGACCACTTTGCAGAAAGCCGCCGCCCTATTGGAGATCGGCCTTGCCGGGCCCTTACAGTTTTGCAAAATCTCTTTGAAGTGTCACACTACGCACCATTGCCGAAAGAGGCTTCAGCCCTAGAAAGAGACGGAACACACAGGCAAAAAAAAAAACAATCAAGCTCTACAATACTCACAAAAAATCTCTCACAACCCAAAACATAAAAATCTTTCCATTCAACAAACCAGAGCCTTTAGTCCGAATGAATAACACATTCAACTCCTTACAAATCCGGCAAGAAATCACAGAGAATATCCTATTTTCTCGAATCAATGATGCCGGAGGGTGCTCATTAATCAAAAGCTCGGTATTACGGACTAAATAGCCGGTTTCATACATAAATAGATGATAGCGACGAAGTGATAGCGTCGTGATGAATGGCCTGGGACCTTACTGCTCAACAAACCGGTGTTTCTAACTGATTTGTTATTAAGATTTAGTTGGAAAGTCGAGTAAAGTGGGATTTGTGTTGTGGTTAGATATCAATTTAAAGCCCATCAAACCTAAGAAATACTGTTTGACGATTCACATTTTCAAGCCGAAATAACTTTGTATTGGTGTAACTCACACACTCTATTTATTTTCTATTCAGTTCTCTAGTACACATAACACAAGCTCTGCTTAGCTTGAGACTAGACGGCGTTGTGTGATAGTTGTGGAATATTATATTATAATATTACTTTTTCCGTTAAAAATGGAATTATGAATCTATTTTGATTTTGTGAGAGAATATAAAAACATGCGACTGCCGCTCTACAACCGTGCTGCGGTAGCGCGTCATTTATTTATATGAACAAAACAAAGATGCGCCCGCGCAGCCGACGCGCGGCACGTTGAGGATAATTTGAAGTTTGAAGGCGCCCTTAGACTCTGCTGTCCGTTTGTCACCAGGCTGTATCTCATAAAATGTGATAGACAGTTGAAATGTTTACAGATGATGTATTTCTGTTGCCGCTATAACAATAAATACTTAAAACAGAATAAAATAAATACGTAACGACAAATGGTGAAAAAGACACATTTTTTGTACAGGATACAACAAACGTGCGTTTTTTGCTAGGACAATACGGAACCCTAAGCGAGTCCGACTTGCACTCAGCCGGTTTTGCAATTCTGACCACTCACGATCCAGAATTGAACCAGGCGTCAATGCTCCGTCAGTGACGAACTCCGCCCACTCAACATCAGTTCAACTTAGTTGAAATAACTTGCTACTTCACAGTCCTTTGAAGTTTACGGTTTAAACCTGTGAGAGCACTAAAAACACAATACAAACACCACTTTATCTTCATAAAGTCTTTTGAACCGATTCATGAATGTTGATCATTTTCGCGCCAAATGAAACGATGAAATGGCGGCCGATTTCCCCCGAGATGTTTTGATTCTTCTGTTAAAGGTTGCTTGTTTGAAGTTTATTCAAGTTGATTATGTTTTGTTCTTTATAGACTACGCAGCATTGATTTACTTTGTTACGGAAGAATGATGAAATTATTTTGAATAAATTGTGATGGAGGGTTTACATGAATAATTTTTGTACCTAACCTAAATAATACATTGTGAATATCTAGAACCTACAAAACCACTATAAATAAGAATAATAATAATATTTCACAACTTTAACACAACGCCATCTAGTCCCAAACTAAACAGAGTTTGTGCTTTGAGTACTAGACGTACATATATATCGATGTAGACTACTGATAAAATATCTATATATAGGGTGACTGGTAATTAGTGAACGATACTTAAACACGTGATTATAGTCATGATTACAAAAAACTTGTACAATGGGACCAAACCTAAAATCGTGAAAAAAAAACAGCCAAGTTCAGTACATTTTGACCAGTTAGGCGAACACAAATGTACTGACCAGCAGATTTTTGAACAATGACAATATACGGACAATATTATTTTCTTCGGTTAAATCGCATAACAATCATATAATTATGTAGGTTAATTAACTTTTCTACACTCAACATTGTCAGTTTTCATAATTATTTCCAAGTTTCTATCTTTTTAACACAAGAATACAGTATTTTTTAGTTGTATATATTTTGGTCCTTCGAGACGGATCTGTAGTCATGCGCAGTTATAGTTCACCGGGTATATAGATCAAAGTGTGCGCGTGGTTCGGAATCATAATCGTGGATTTTCATAGATCTGGCCATACACACACACCCCCACACATACGCAATAGAATGCGTGCCGATTGTTGTGTATATTTGAATTGTAAATTCGAGATTCATCGAATTTTGGAATAGCGCCCCTAATCTATGGCATTGTAGACGTACTTCAAATTACATTGCACTGCACTTAGGTATAGGGCCTCACCCTCCACCTATATTTTTTCAGCTGCACTTTGCATTCCGGACCGCAAATTATTTTTGAATGTTCCCTCAACAATTGAGTTCTTTTTTTTTTAAACGATATAAACTAGTGCTGCAATCCCATCTGATGGTAGGCAAGGTTTTTTAAGAGACTATTCATTCAAGTCTTGAAGACACCTAGATTGTAATCGGAAGACTGCAGCAGACTGTTCCAGTTCTTCGATGTACGCGGTATAAACGACAAGATAAAACGCTTAGTCCGGACTGTAGAAGTTTCAACACCATTATCATCAGGCGGGATTGCAGTCAAGCACTAGTTTATATCAATTAAAAAAAAGGTATAGAAAAAGAAATCCCATTGTTGGCACCTGATGGCGTTTTACAAGCTTTTATTTAGTTTCACCTGACCGATGTTTGTTAGTGACCCCATCTTGCAAATTAAATTTGATTCATTTCCCGGTTACTGATTGAACTGAAATTTTACATACATGTTTCAGTCGCGTGACTGAGCTGATCTGATGATGGAGTTGAAATGTGGCTATAGGAACTCACTCGTAAACGACACAACCCCTTCGAGTTTGGGCTCGTTTTTTTTTGTATTGACGAGTATTTAGGTGCTAGATGGTAACCAGGGTCTAATGATGGATCTAGACAATGGCCATAGAAACTCGGTAAGAAGCGCATTAAGATAACCATATCGTATTTGAACTATTTGGAGTTGTCTTGATGAGTATTAATTATACACCGTTAAATTTTAGTCGTTTTAATCCCGCGGAGAGTCGATTCGGTATATGAAATACTATCGATTTGTAAAGATAAAACTAAAAAATAAAGTACTTTTTTTTCTAAAAGTCGAGGTAATATACGCATGTACGAAATTATTTCTTTCAACTAAACGAGTCAATGACCTGGTTGGTAGTTGTCGGTCGATGCGTACTAGCTACCTACAGTTCATTCGCCTCGCTCAGCTGATGTTTAC
Source organism: Leucania comma (assembly GCA_958295575.1). NCBI lineage: Eukaryota > Metazoa > Arthropoda > Insecta > Lepidoptera > Noctuidae > Leucania > Leucania comma. Next base: position 7,761,085 of record OY282480.1, on the reverse strand, counting down.
CTAAATAAATTAATTTACGTACATCGTAAATTAATTCGAGTTTAAAGAAAAGTACTTTATTTTTTTAATTTTCTCTTTACAAATCGAAAGTGTTTCATGTACCTAATCGACCCTCCGCGGGATTAAAACGACCGCGCTATAAAAGCTTGCTATGAAAATATTTTTTTCATTGAAAACTTGTTACATTTTTAGTACAAATGATCGTTTTATTTAAAGCGATCGAACAGGATTAAAAACTTACTCCAAAGCCACAATTTGTTTAAAAAAAAAAGACATGGCCAGACACGTTCATGGGCCAATTCCTGAGCCAACAACTCCAACAGTTTCTCATTAAACAAATTAAAACCCAAGTGCACACCACCGCACATTTAATACGCAACAGTATTTCTAAATAATCTTGTTAATGTTGCTAGTAATGTTGTGGTCCCTGGTTCCATATTAAGCTAAGCTTCAAGACCGCAGACTGTTGGCTTGAAGCTGAAACCCCGCCTTATTTGTTGTACATTAAACGGATATAATAACAAACCTCTAATAATGTTTAGTCATCTCTAAGGCTGCTTTTCTACAAGAGAATTGCGAGGTTGCGAGGTAGCTGGATGGTGAGCGAGTAAAAAAATCATTAACAGGATTTATTTTTCAAACCTGGTGTAGAGCAATTGTACTGAAAAAGGAGGTAAGGAGTTAATAATCTTTACATAGCATAAAAAAATTGCTTTCTGCATTTGTCTGTTTATCTTATTTAGGTAATAATTCCTCCTAAACCGTACAATTAATTTTGAATCGGTTGTCTCGTAGAAAGAATAATAAACAAGAATAGTTTTTCATAGTTTGTGTACATAATATGCATCGGTGCAAAACCGGGTTGGGCCACTAGATTGTGTATAACAAAGCGAGAGATATGTGCTAGAGATGCAAGTGAGGAATGTGTGGGAGCGATGTGTGCAAAAGAACACGCCTAAGGAATAGCTAAAAAATCCGCTACACTTCGTTGAAGCATTTAGTTACACATCACATGGACTGTGAGATTGCACGAAAGAGTCACCGAAGCTAGCAACGCTCTACCAAGAGCAGCAGAAGTCATGTGATGTTTTCTCACTCTAAAAAAATAAATACACATCTCATTGACCTACAGCTTAGTTACTTATCCCCGATCCGCTTCGCTGCCTCGCACATCTTTGATAGAAAAGCACCCTAAAGATAGTAACATGGCGCCCGTTTTGTTGTTTGCTGATTCAGCACAAATAAGAGCATTGCTGTCTTCTTCTATCAGGCGGGGAAAGAAAGGGACGATGTAGGTTCGAGATGTCAAATTAGTTTACAGTTTAAACTTCAACGCTTGATGGAAATCCCGGTCATCGGTTAGCTGTTTTGTTTACTCTCATTCTTGACTTGTATTGGCGACCCGACCCTGCTTTTACGATTTTGACGATTGGACAAAACACATAAATTCCTTTATAATATTTAATAGTAAAGCTTACTATGAATGTGCTTTTCGTCAGAAATATATATATATATAGAGGAATATATTGTCTACATGATTCTAAAACTCTTATGTTGAGTATAGACAAACAATGTGGCCCCGTAGAGAAACTAAGTCTCAATTTATTTCTTGACTGGTATAAATTAGATAAGATTAGGCTAGCAAATAGCAAAAATAGGGTATTTTGTTTACGTCACTATCTAATGGTCAGGACCATTAGATTGTCCATCTACCGGTAAACGCGGCCTCTCACAAGGTGGACCCATGATGCAAAAGACCGGTGGTTGTAGTCGTTACACTTGGGGGAGGCCTCTGTCCAGCAGTGAACGTCTTTAGGCTGAAATCACGATGATCTAACAAACAACTTAAAAGGTATTTATTTACACTTTATTCTACACTAAGATTACAATATATATTATAAAAAGGAAACCTTATAAAAAAGAAAACATACAATCGGCGGCCTTATCGCACTCGGCGATTTCTTCCAGACAAACTAGTTTGGATAGGTATGTATTACATGTCACCGTAAAATTGTAAATACTGTTAGATTACAATCTATCTTGCGAGATCGTTAACTATTGAAAGATTGTGAACCTTAATAAAGAGCTTACCATTTAACGCATTATTTTTCGGTATGTGTACTAACGCATATAAAAGAATTAACTGTTTTCACATCATTATCGATGGGAAAAGTGCCCAAAACGCTGGCAACATTGCCACGTTAAATGGCAATACTGATTGAAAATAATAGCCCTGAACTTAGTTTCTGCAGAACATAATCACTTTTTGTTTTCTCAATCTTTCTATGAAATCACTTCCGCCTTCCCCAGCCATAGCTAATGATTCGGTAAACGTCGGCTATTTTCGGCAAACCCCGAAGTATCGTCACTTACATACTCGTAAGTGTAGAAGCTTCCGCTATCAGCAAATTGATCGGAACGTGTAGACAGCAAGGAACTGTCATTTACGATAATATTAACCTTTGTGATATTCTCTTTTCGACTTTTTTCCTACGTATTTAAGTTTAATATTGATTGGATCGGAAATTGCGGCACTAAAAGGCTGTAAAAATATTTTATGGGTCCATTAGTTGTTAATTTATGCTTGAAAAATCAATTTGTGAGTTCAAAGTGACGGCGGAGCAGGCATTTTGCGTAAAATAATGTGAACAGTGGGTAAATTAATTGAATTCTCGTAAAATTAATTACGGCAACGTGAAAAAAATAAGGTACCTACCGTTTTCTGGGTAGTGTGTCCAGAACACACTTCATTTGATTTATATACAACATCATTTCAGCTGAAAGACATTCATTGTCAGTTGCACATTCTTTTTTATGGTAGGTAGAATCATCCAATGACAAATCCCGCCCTTGGGCGGAGCGGGAAATAGTGACAGACTCTTACTGACTAAAAATCTACCCCGTTCCTTCGTAGCCTATCATGCCGGGGCTGAGCCTTCTTCTCAGAAAACGGCCCTTGACCCCAGCGGGCTTCGACCCTGCCTGCCTGCAGCTAGCAGGCTGGGCCTCTACGGTTCGCTAACAGCTCCTTGAAGCGCGTGGGAACAGTACGCGCCGTCGACGACTTGGGCTCGGTCCGGTCGTTTACCGGACGATCGGACAGCGTGCTACCCATTGCACGCCGTCCGCAAACCCGCGCCTACGGTGGGTCGGTTGCACATAGGCCGTCCTCAAGTATCATATCAGGAATGAAGAAATCTGCAGGAGTACCATAGCATAGCATCAGCCTTATAATGTTCCCACCTTTGGGACTCAGGTCTCCTGTCTAGGAGAGAGAATGCGCCGTAATCCAGCACGCGGGCCCAGTGCGGATTGGTAGATGTCACATGTTTTCGAAGGATGTTAGTTCCTTCACGCGCGCGGCCTCCTTCTTTGTTAGTTGATTTCAAAGAGAAATCACTTCATAATTAACAGTTTGTGTGGGACAAGGATATTAATTCAATTTAGTTAACATCGGCAACACGCGCAACGGCGTGCAACAGGGCCACCACGGGCATTGCGGGTAAAGCTTATCTCAATCCCTTCCGGGGCAAACTCGGTAAACATTGCCCAAGCCCGGGCAGGCGGGCATTATATGGCCAATTGATTGCCCGATACAATAGGCCAGCAGAGATACTTTTGATTGCTCGTATATGGGAGATGCGATTATTTCCGCTTCGTACAAACTTTATCGGGTGATTCTATTGTTATTAGATTTAGTGGGTTGTTGTAGTGGAGTGGAGTTCGTTACCTTGCTATTGTTCTTCGATATTTCTTTAATTTTTTATCTTCATTCTTTGTACACAAGACTTTAACATATTAAATTGTGATTTGACAATTTATGCACAAAGGTGAGCTTAACTCAACAGCGAGTTTTGTCCCAGTAAACCTTTATTTCTTTTTTTTTTTTTTTTTTTTTTTTTTTTTCTTTTTTTGTTTTTTTTTTTCCTTTTTTTTTATTCTTTGTGTATAATGTATATTAAATGGCTCGAAAATGGAACTGCCAACCTATGTAAATAGGTATATTCAGAAAATATAAAGTATCTAATATAGATATAATTATTTTGCTTTATATCTCAAGCCACTCAAAAATGCCACTAAAGTCCTTCAATCCAGCTTCCTAACACATACAAAACTACACAATAAAACCTCATTACTTTTTACTGGCCTCCTCCAATAGGCCTCTTACCGACATGGACGCGCGGAAATTCCACATATAACCAGAGAGATTTACGCCCATAAAACGCACGTTAATTTGGTGATTCACGGACGTTTACGTCACAAGGGGAGGCGCAGAATGGATTGTATTTAGACATCTTGATACATTGTACGCTCTGTGGGGAAAAAGGGCATAAAAGGATCCGTTTGAGTGAAAAATTACTACCGATTTGGTTTGGAATGTTGGATGGTTTGCGTTAATTGAAATTGGTGGGGTACTGATGTAATTTGGTTACTGCCTTATTCTATTTGAGAGAGATTTTTTACTTTGAGTCACTGAGGACGTGAAAATGGTATATTTTGAAACAAGTGGAGAAAGTATGTCATTGCAGCCGAGGTTTTTTTTTTTTTTTTTGGGTAGGTAAAATCATCCAATGACGAATCCCGCCCTTGGGTGGGGCGGGAAACAGTGTCAGACTTTTACTGACTAAAAACCTACCTTTCCATTCCTTGCCTTTATCCTGGGGCCTTTGGTGACAGTCTCACATAACCTTTGGCCCCAGTAGGCTTCGGCCCTGCTGGACCCCTACAGTATGCTGACAACTCCTTGAGGCGCGCGGGAACGGTGCGCGCCGTAGACGACCTGAGCTCGGACCGGTCTGTTACCGGACGGACGGACAGCGAGCTACCCATTGCCCACCGTCCGCGAGCCCGCGCCTATGGTGGCCGGAAATTGGGATCGGAAACCCGGCGGCGGCGGCGGCGTGTCCGCCTTTGCCTAAGGCGGTCGGCCTCCTCCTTTACTAGCATTACTGCTTCGCAGAAGGAGGCGACCGCCTGCCACTCCTCCTCGCTCCGGAGCATGGCTTGAACCAAGCCCCGGCGCGAGAGATCGCCGCCGATCGCCCCCACGAGGACACGGCGCTGCTCTTCCCAAGCGGGGCACACCTCGACTGTGTGCTCCACCGTGTCCACCGGGCGGTCCGCACAGTGGCGACACCCGGGCGTCGTCTCCGCACGAATCTTGTACAGGTACGGACCGAACTTGCCGTGTTCGGTCAGCACCTGCGCCAAACGGAAGGTGACGACGCCGTGGGGCCTTTCCAGCCACGCCTCAAAGAGGGGCCTTACCGCCTCGATCGTGGCGTGCCCAGCACGAGGTTGCGACAATCGTTCTCGCCATTTCACCATGAGATCCCGCCGGAGCTCTGACCGCCATGCCGCGACTTGTCGCGGCAGCGGAGTTTCGCCTCGACGTTGCATCTCCACGCGTAGGTCATGCATGTGTGCAAGGACTGTTGCCTCCAAATCCCACGGTGGTAGGCCAGCAAGGAGGCTCGCCGCTTCGCAGGACACCGTACGGTATCCGCGGATCATCCGGATGGCCATGACCCTCTGGTAGGCGGTTAGCCGGGCCGCCACTCGCTTCCGTAGCGATGGCGCCCACACCGGCGCACCGTAAAGGGCCATGGACCGAACGATGCCTGCGTAGAGCCTCCGGCAGGAGGCGTCTGGACCCCCTAGGTTCGGCAGGAGCCGCTTGAGCGCAGCCCCAGTCGCATTCAACCTGGGAGCCAGACGTCGGAAGTGCTCCTTGAAGTTCCACCGGCTGTCGAGGACGAGTCCCAGGTACTTCATCGTCGACCCGACGCCGATGTGAACTCCTCCTACCGTTAATTGGGAGCCCGGAGGTGGCGCGCTCCGAGGGCCGTGAAAACACATGGCCTCGGACTTGTGCAATGCCACCTCGAGTCCCAACTGCTGTATCCTCTCCACGACTGTCGCAACCCCGCGCGTCGCTAGTTCGACCGCCGCCTGGTACGACCGTCCCCGCGCCAGGACCAGCGTGTCGTCTGCGTAACAGACCACGCTGACCCCGTCGGGGAGGTCGGCGCGCAGCACGTAGTCGTACCCGATGTTCCACAAGGGCGGCCCTAGTACCGATCCCTGCGGAACACCGCACGACATCTCTCGACAGGCCTGTCCGGTGCTTGCACCCAGGCCTGTACTATCGCGGCTTCCTGGAGCAGGTCTCTGTCCAGCTGCCTCAGCGCCCAACGCGGACCACACGGGGTCTGTCGGACCGGCGCGGTCGAGGTCTGGGCGGAGACGTCAAACCGGATGTACCGGTGGTCGGAGAACGGCTCCACCTCCTCTATGACGCGCCAGTCGACGACGCGCGGTGCCAGTGCAGGGCTGGCGAACGTAACGTCCACCACCGACTCGCCCTGCATCCATTGCAGCCGAGGTGGAATTCGCACGAGCAGTAGGCGAGAGTATTAGGAGCCGAGTGCTGCTGTGACAAATTTCCACGTGTATCAAACGACGTTTTTCAATAACTTTTGAAGAAATAAAAAACAGGGGTTTTCTATCTCTCTGTCTTCAAAACGTATCTTAAGAGCGCCCAACCCTTGACATCAAACACTTTTTTTCTTTATCGGAGTAGTTTTACGCAATTTATGTAAATCTCTACTCATACTCTAGTAAAGACCTCTGAAAGTCTGCTATTTTGTACTAATTTTACATAATTTACTCAGACATATAATCGAAATTCTGGATGGCCAAAACTTTTAAAAAACACGTATTTATTTCCTAGAAGAAGTTTTGTGAAATATTCGAGTGACTGGCTGAAGTTACCGAATGCGAACAAAACATTCAAGAGTAATCTATTTTTCGCGTTGCCTCTTTTTCAAGCATTGATTTGGATTGCATTGTATGAAACAATAAGCATTTAAACCTGCTCACGTTGACGATAGATGGTTTGAGAAGAATCCTCTTATAGTAGGCGTATAGTCCCTTGAACATCTGGTCGGAGTTAAATACTCACATACTCGTACTGCCACTTGCGCCCGAGTAGAGCCCCGTTGATCTTTAAAACCATTTTCTTTGCGAAGTATTGATTGATTTATATATGCCATGTACCTATATTTTGAAGAACATTTAACTAGCAATTTTTTTTGTAAACATATTTCTAAAGATCAAAGACATTTCAAAGGAGTAAATAAAACAAGCAAAAAAATATCACGTTGTTAAAAGTTCTTTTTGGCAAAAGCATTAGTCGTACGAAAAAATTATATGTTCATAATGTTTTATATGAATCAATCATATTTCTTTTTTAATCTAATAACTCAGCACCGATGAGTACTTCAGAAAGTCACTGTTTCATGGTACTAAAAGGGAGTGAGGGCCTTAACTAAGCAGCTTACGGATCAGACAAATACTTTGTATCAATATCATTATACCCATATCGCGTTTACGTCTATTTATGTGAACAACACAAATTAGCAACTTAATTAATATATTCGTTATCACGGATTCATTATGGTTTCAATTATCCGTGATCCCCTCTGTCCCACGCGCCCAGTAAATTGTTTCCTTCTATAACTTTTTTAATTAATTTGGTAAATGTGAAAAAGGATTCTCCTTCGGTGGGTTTTCTTTCTAATTGGAAGTTTTACGGTAAAGATATAATGAGTTTATTGGTTCTTTTGATATAATTTCATAATAATTGTTGAATGTGTCCCATTGTCGACCACATCATCGCTTACCGTCAGCCCCATAGCCAAGTTACTATCGTTCCGTTTTGTGTGAACGCTTGGAATTGGCCACGCCCCTAATTTATTTGTTAGAACAAAGGAGTTGTAGGCGGGGCCAACTCCAAGGCTTCACGCAAAACGAAACAATTGTAACTTGGCTAGGGGGGCAGGTAAGATAATGGTCGAACGCAAGCCTATCTCAGTAGTATTATAAATGTGAAAGTTTGTGAGTGTGTCTGTATGTTAGTCACTTCTTCACGTTCGAACAGTTGAGTAGGTTTGCATGACATTTGGCACACGGATACATGTCTCATACGACAGAATAATGATGTGATGGTGCGTGTCTCGGGTGGTTTCCAAAGCAAAGGAAAGAATGTTCGTTTCTGATGAAGTAGGTAAATAACTTAACTTATAATCTTATCAAAATCAATTTGCGTGTTTTTGTAGTAGGTACTTTAATGTACTTTTGAAATTTCTAACGCCATAATGATACCCGTTGATCCCCATTACAGCATTACAAAGCCATGCCGCCAGCAGATAAGCTACCATAAACATAGAGTTTTAAATATGCAATGGAATGGAACCAAGGCCTTTGGCTGGCATTTTGCCTACAACCATAATTCAATGGCTGAATAGCCTTTATGTTCAAGTTGCTAACCGTACCTTCCTGACCTATAATTTTAGTTAGAATGCTCATTACTGTATTACTGGTTATAACTAGTGTCTGGACGTATTTTAATTTAGGGCAGTGTAATAAATAGAATTAAAGAATTAAAGTTAATTGAGTTTATTAGTTTTATGAAAACGGAAACATTTGAATATTAAACAAAATTAAAAAGTACAGTGAATAATGCCAAAAGTGCCTCAGCCCAGCATGATGCCAATGGGCAACACAAGGCCACCATATAATTCTGAATTTCGTCTGCAGCCTACGAGTGTCAAAAACTTGAAATAAAAAACACACGAAACATTCTAAACTGTGCTATACATAAAATAAAATTAAATGTTTGCGATTCTTAATCATAAAACCATAATTATAAAAAAAAATAGTAGTTGCTATTCTTCTTCCTTACATCGTATTCCTCAATGCTGAGGGTCGTGACTATCCTGCTTCATTACTTTTCCCTGAATCTATCCATCTATTCCTGTCTCTGGCGGTGTGAAGGGCATTGTATACCGTAGAGTCAAGAGCGGTGCGGATCTGGTCGGACCAATGTATTGGGCTACGCCGACGAGACCTTTTCCCATCTACTTTGCCGGTCACAGTAAGTTTTTAAAGTTGTTACTGTCTTTCCTAGCAATGTGACCAAAGTATTGCAGAACCTTGCGAAGACATTCAGACATCAGCCGTGAGGAGATTTTGAGTTCTTTCAAAATGGATACGTTGGTCCGCAATGTTGTCCAAGGGATCCAGAGCATCCTTCTCCAGCATCATATCTCATCATCAGTTACTATTAATACTTGCTTATTTTGTATCTCTTATAGTCGGATAGCTAGTCATGTAAGAGACTGGAAGATTTTGATTGGCCTGTTGGTTGCGTGGGTCAAATCGGAAATTGTATGATGAGCATGACAATTTGTAATTTACATATGACATATAAGTATTTAGACATTTATAAGTGTGGTTATTATTTATGTAGTACTCATTGCACAAGCTCTTCAGCCTTTCAGCTTGGGACTAGACGACCTTGTGTGAAAATTCTAGATTATTTATTAATTTCTTTCTTTCTTTCTTTCTTTATTGCACACCTTAATTTATTATAGGACAAACATTTATTTAACACTTCGATCCACAACTACCCAACTTGTTCATACAAAAGTAGACTCTAAACATCGGAATTAAGGCCTATAGTGGCGTGGATGTGAGAGGACACCGGTGTCCTCTGAGCTAGGACAGATTAAAAAAAAAATAAGTGTACAATAGGCGGTCTTATTGCTAAGGGCAATTTCTACCAGACAACCTTTGGATGGACTGGAAGAAAGGAAAAGATTTGGGGTTGTCAATGTACAACAATATAAATATTTATAGAAATAATACAATAGAAAAAATATAATACATAAATAAATTATCAAATAATAAACTAATAAATATTTAAATATACAAAAGAGAAAGGAGAAGAAAAATTAAAGTAATAGTGCTCCTTCACCATTTTTTGAACGCTGGTAGCGTTTGGGCACGCCTCACTTCTATGAGTAATGCATTCCACAAACGAGCTGCTTTCCGTGAAAGATTTATCGAAGAACGAAGTGGAATGCATATGAATACTAAGTTTTAGATTCTCCGATGACCTCAAAGACCTAGACCTAGATTATTTTATATTAAAGTTACACAAATTAAAATTACAGGTACATAATCACTTTTGACGCCGGTTGTAGCTTGCCTACAAAATAATAGATGTTTTCTTCTATTTTCATTCAAAATAAAAGTTTATTTAATAACTGTTCTAAACGATATCCAGACTCAGACTAAACTTAGCCTAAATTATGTTCATAACTGTTCTTTTTCATTAGTAGCTTGCTACAAGTTTTTCGCTTGCCAAACTTTCGCAATCACCCTTAAAACTTTCTATAAAGACTAGACCATTCAACAAAGAAAATCTTTCTAGATTAAAAACATCATTTTCATAAGCGAATGCACTGAAAAAGACGAACTTGTTTCTCTGTGGATGTACTTGGTACAGTGGGAGCCACACAATGGCACAGAATGGTACAAAATGGCACAATGATGATTCGCCGAGCTCTCAATAACTGGGCCTTTGTATGTGTGCCATATCGTTGTGCGGACGTATGATTTGTGCTAGATAGTTTGCTGGTTACCTACTACTATCAGTCTATAAGGTGAATAAGGTCCTGGTACATTATTTTTGTGGTTATGTAGGTATAATTTTATGTTTTAATGTTCGTGTCATGGTTGAAGATGCGAAACTAGAAGGTGGCACTTCCCCACTCGTATATTGTCAACGTGAACCATGGTTTGAAAGCTTGTTGCTTCATCTAATGCATTCCAACGCGATGTTTGATGTAGATGGATGTAGAGGCAACGCGATAAAAGAGAGATAACGCCTGAAAACTAATTACGAGTAATTCTGTGATTTACAAAACTTTCATACAAAACTATTTTACAATCTACTATATTTATTGTGTACGCAGACACTATACAACGCTACGATATTCGATATAATAATAGCAAAAAGTTTTCCCTCTGCTAATGACACACATTGACATTCCAAAAGATATATTAAAGCCATCTGTCAAATATACGTTAGCAGCTGCCTCAGCAATTAAAGTATAATCAGTATAGGCACAGGAGCCTTCCCCGCTAAAATCGCGACGAGTACCTATCTACCTACCTAGGTACCTACATATGTAAATACATGTCTACTGGATTTCATAGTAAGACCGCCGGAGCTCGTACAATATTCATCCACTTAAGCCACAAGGAGAAGATAAAGTAACTCTTAAAAACACTTTCATAACTTCAATTCATCCGGTGTAGTTCCCGCCTTGTTCAACATTTTGCACTTTTATTTGACTAAGAAAGTAGCGCCGCAATGCTCAATGAATCTCCGTGCGTCAGCAACGTTTTATTGTTGTCTGTACTCCAGCTGCTATTGTAGATTAATCACAGAGTTTCTTAACTAAAATAAATAGAACAACGACGTTGTTTACTTCAAGAATTCCACAAATAGCTTAGTTAGCTGTTCTGTTAATAGAATGAATACCTACAAAATACATTGAAATAGTTTCCCATATTCACATTCGTAAACACGAACTATTCTAAACGTCTTTATCAAACGGAAATCCTACGTTTATTAATCGTCTAGAAATTGTTGTTTACGCAAAATAGTCTTCTGAAATAAACTGATTTATATCAAAGAGCATTTAACGCCATGTGCAAATAATAACAATACTGAATGCCCAGCTGATGCACCATAATAAACTGTTTGTTTTTGTTTCAGGTGGCAGTAACATTAGAGAATGGCGTCATCGGTGCGCAAATAGTGAGTGTGAGTGCGAGTGGGTGCGGGCGATGTGGCGGGCGCGCGCGTAGCCTCGCGCGGCATGGAGGAGGACGAGAGGAGGCTCTCGTTCCCGCCGCCGGCGCCGCTCAACTCGCCGGGCGAGGAGATCGACGGCTCGCGGCTGCTGAGCGAGATCGTGCGCACGCTCGAGGCCACCAACCCGGAGGCGGCGGCCCCGCTGGTGGCCTCGCAGTCGCGGGATGCGCTGCACGTGGAGAGCGAAAAACCGCGGCGCGATGAGCTGCGGATCCCGCTGGAGGGCGTCACGTTCGCGCACGAGAACTGCGCGGGCGCGGCGGAGCGGGACGGGCCGCGCGCCGCCGTCACGCCGTTCACGCGCGAGTCGGCGCGCCGGGCGGGCTCCCGGGGCGCACAGCTCGTGCGTGAGTTCGGCTTCATGCCGCGCCGGCGCCTCAGCGTGGAGGACGGCGCGCGCCTGCCCCGCAAATATGAACCTTTCCCCCCCAAGCTGTACGGCCGGCCGCTCGAGGAGATCGACAACTTCATTTACGATGAGGTGAGTCTTTGACCCACATTCCCATCCAACCGCTTACTGTTCCATAACTTTCTGTAGCCGTGTGACTTCACAGAGTAACATTTAAAATATAGAGAACGCTTCACTGCAGTTGTTCCATTTTGCTGTCAATTCTCTTGACGCATAATAACTCAAAAGTTGCTCGTAATCATAAAAGTCTTTGTACGTTTCTTCTTTATGGAAATAGGTTGGAAATGGCACAGTTTCAGTCGCGATTTCGTTTAAGTTTTGCATATCTTTGGGTAGTCTATGCATTTTTGCTACCGGTAATAGGGACAGGTTGCTGTTTCCGTCGCGTAACGTTTTATATCTCTTCATACACGCACGTCACGTCACACGCTGTCACGTATTCACTTACGTTTAGGGAATAAAGGAAATCTTTCGGAAAGCATCTATGTGTTTGTTATAGTCAATTGAATAGATGGTGTGGTGTGATCAATATTTACTTCTTTGGAAAAGTGCTATCAGATTTCAATGTGACTGGGACGTTTTTCGTTTCTATCGACAGTCGATTGGTATAAAAAAGCGTGATGGAGGTGTATTTCGTCCTAACAGAAAGGACGAAATACACCTCCATCACGCATTTTTTCAGATCACGCAAATTAAAAAAATAGAAGTAAAATAATAGGAAGTATGTATTTTTATTGCATTTCTAAGATGAGTGTCAAGTAGCACGTTAATTAAAATATTATTGGAGGCCCTAACTCGTATTTATTTAGGAAACGTAGGTGACATCGGAAGGTGCCAGCTCGCTCGGAAGCGCGAGTTTTGCAGTAGCGAGTTAACGAACAAGTCCCGATTTGCAGTAATCTCTAACTATGCCTAAATCCAATGTGGCGTAAGCTAACCGTATCTTTAGTAAAAATTCCTACACTAGGAAAACAATTTCATGAATGTGATCTGTCGTAACAACTTTTCACAAGATGAACAAAATGACATAATCCGAACAACAAACAAACAATGCTAAAACAATCCCTAATGACGAAACAAAGTGACTCGGAAATCTTTTCCGTATCCCATGACAAATGAAGCTCATTAACGTTCAAGCAATTTTTGTCACCCTCCTCACCAACAAGATGAACGAATCTCCTTATCGAGCCTTATCAGGAAGAATGGCGTAACCGCCACTTGGCGTTTTTTGCAGGAAAAGGTATTTCCTTTCCTAATCACACTAATAAAGCTGAGAGTTTGTGAATGTGTGTGTGTGCATGTGATAATATCTTTCTAAAAATGTTTAAAACTTATTATTCTTCAAACTACTGATCTATTAGAATAGACATCATAAATACCTTTTAATAAGGAAAGGATAAAAGCCCTTCACGAAAACATTGTGAAATGTCGCTTACGACGTTCTTCCTGAAAAGGCACCTTGTATTACCACACTAATGTCTTATAAGATGGTTTGTAACATCTACAGTATTGATATATTAACGTAAATACTTTTTTTTTATTGGGAAAGCAAAAATCCCTTCCTGAAAACAAAACAGAATGTCGCTTACGACATTCTTCCTGTAAAGGCTCATTGTATTAACCACCATTTACAACAATAATGTCTTTTAAGATGGTTGTAACATCCACAAGGGTGTACTAACGTCTCGCTGCGGTCGGTCGCCATTTTGCTCTGACCCATTCCAGGTTCAGTTTCGTATCAAGGTGTTAAGCACGTACAGGTCATTTTAGAGTGGCAGTTGACCATTTGATAGGTTTTTGTTACAAGTGTTGTTTGGACGACGGATCGTAAAAAATAATGACTTAACGGCCGGACGTGTCGCTGTGATATTCACTTAATTCCTCGTTAAGAATTTCGAATGGAATTTTCAATTTCTTACTGAAAGAGAGGAGAGGTGGGGTTTTAATGTTCTCAGGGTTTTTAAGGGCGGAAGAATATTGTAAGATTGGATTCGACAGTGAAAATAAAGCATAAGCTCTATTATTGACATTCTATTAGCGATAACATTTTTCAACGTGACATTTCTGTGACGGCCCAGCCCCCCTAGCCAAGTTACAATCGTTTCGTTTTGCGTTAACGCTTGTAGTTGGCCACACCTCCAACTCCTTTGTTCAAACAAACGAATTGAGGGCGTGGCCAACTACAAGCGTTAACGCAAAACGAAACGATTGTAACTTGGCTAGGGGGGCAGTGGTGCTATGTTTATGTAGTTAACTGCTGCGCCGCTTGTCGTGGGTTTTTTTTATGGTAGGTAAAATCATCCAATGACAAATCCCGCCCTTGGGCGGAGCGGGAAGTAGTGTCAGACTCTTACTGACTAAAAACCTACCACGTTCCTTTGATTCCTGTGCGAATTAAATATTTGTCTGACCTACTGATAGTTTTTCCGGGTCTGGGTGTCTTGTGTATGTGAGTTTACATATTTGTAAATATAAGAATAGTCATATTGTGGGATAATGTGTAATATTGGGGTACTTATTTCGCCGTCTCCAGCAGTTTTTGTAAGTAATAAATTATTAACAATAAACACAAAATAACACGTTTAAATACTTAGTTGGTATAGTGAAATTACGTTTAGTTATCTGAACCGCATTTATTTATTTCTAACACATTAATACTACGTGACGGCGGTACAGTCATAACTAACTTTATTAATATTGTTAAGTTTATTATCATAACATATTTTGCTTTACAATAAATATCATTTTATTCTTTTATAATATGAGCATTATTGGCATGTACAGATTATTTAAACCGTGGAGTTTCTTGCCGGTTCTTCTCCATAGGAAACGGCCAATTGGAAACATGTTCTAGTTCCTGACATTTTATAAGTGCCCATGTTGCCGTATGTGAAAAAAAAAATTATGAGTTTTAGAATTTTTTGAAACAAAAAGTCACGCAAAAAAACAAAAGATAATCCAAGTTTGGTGAGAAGCGGAGAGTAAAATCCCACATTCTTTCGTTGAAAAGGGAGGATCCTCCCACAAAACAAGTGTTATGTCTTTTATAAATGCCCATGTTGGTGTATAAGTAATAAAAAATTATGAGTTTGAGAATTATTTGAAACAAAAAGTCACGCAAAAAAACAAAAGATAATCCAAGTTTGGTGGGAAGCGGAGAGTAAAATTCCACATTCTTTCGTTGAAAAGGGAGGATCCTCCCACAAAACAAGTGTTATGTCTGGTAGGCATCCGCCCGATAAATGATTTCGAGCGGTAGTATCTATACAAATCGCGCAGGAAACTTTAATTGCACGATGCAGGATGTATTTTATTAATAAATTTAAAAAAGTAATAATAATTTTTGATACAACTTAAAATTTCGAGGAGACAAGCGAATGCCAATAAAAAAGATCCCCCAAGCACTTCACTTCCGCACTTACTAATCTAAAATCCCCTGACACAAAGCCTGCATGCACTTCCTCACTTAAGCCTAACTTAACTTTAACTTAAGGCGTCTCGACACGTTCTCGCCGATGTTAGCACTTGTTCGCAAAGCTGGAAGGTGCCTTATCGCGGCTGCCCCACTGGCTTATCTGATCAGTCGGCCTCACTTGTTGCACAGTTGAGTGAAGTGAGGATTCTTTGATTGCGTTGGATTGACGTTTATATGCTAGCTTCTGATAGCGGATTCGCTATTTTTATATAAAAAACAATGTGTTTAAATGCCTTTGAAGAGTCTTACTAGATAAATTAATTTCAATACGTACAAGTTTGATTATAGTTGGTTGGTTGGTTGGTCCTGGATAAGGCATTCACTGTCCAGGCCGCTCGTCTTTGGAATGCATTGCCTGTGTCAATAAAACGTGCGCAAACACTACCTGGCTCAAAAGGCTTGTGAAGGAGCATTACTTAACTCTGTGACCTTGCTTTCGACGTATCATTTATTCTCTTGCCTGTATATTTTTGTATGTATGTATATATGTATCTATTTTAGTATTAAGTACCTGTATAGTTTTGTTGGCTTTTATATTTGCACCGAGTGCAACCCCATTTTGTGTCCTGGCAATTTCTATCCATACTAGGTTGCCTGGAAGAAATCGCCGAATGCGATAAGGCCGCCGATTGTATGTTTTCTTTTTTTATAAGGTTTCCTTTTTATATTGTAATCTTGGTGTACAATAAAGTATAAATAAATAAATAATAAATAAATATTTAACAATTTTAATTTTTTAAACGTCCCACTTTAGAAATAACGTCGACACGCATCCCGCGTGCGTATTGCACGCATTACAATAAATACTTGTATGAAAGGACATTTGGAAAGCAAATCCGCATGCGTGATGAAATCTGAGTGATATTAAAAACACCCTTAAATGGAAAACAAACGTCTGAATTACTTAAATATATTCTACGAATTCGAAAGCTCCCCGTGTATTTGGTTTCTTTCTTCCATCCACTTTCGTAGTGCACTTGGAACGAGAGGCCGGCCAGGGTAGAGAGTCTTTCGGACCGTTGAGTGCCTCTTCAGCCTTCCATACAGCTGGTATTGACACTTCAGTGGCTTCGACGAGTTGCCAAAGTGACTCGCGTAGTACTGTCGAGATCTAGTGATAGTTTAATTATGATGTTTATTCGTTATTGTTTTTTGGGATGGTGATCTTGGAAAGTGGTTCAGATTTTGTAGTAGAATGCAACAGGTAGATACTGAGTTAATTTTCAGGATTGTTCAAAAAGTCAGCCTGGAACGGAAACTGTAAAAAATCGTGACATTGTGACACCCTTAATTGTAAGTTTCTATTGTAATTTTATTTTTGGTGTACAATAACCTGTAATTATCTATCTATCTATCTAAAGGAACACCGGTGGGTTTTAATCAGCAAAAGTCATAACTCTCCCAGTCTTTTTCTTTTCTTTTAGTTGATACAAACTAGTGGTTGACTGCGATTCCACCTGATGGTAAGCCCTGAAGGAGTTGTCAGCAAACTGTAGGGGCCCAGCAGGGCCGAAGCCTACTGGGGCCAAAGGTTATGTGACAATGTCACCACGCGCCCTGGGACAAAGGCAATGAATGGAAGGGTAGGTTTTTAGTCAGTAAGAGTCTGACACTATTTTCCGCCCCACCCAAGGGCGGGATTTGTCATTGGATGATTTTACCTACCATAAAAAAAAACCTGATGTTAAGCAGTGATGCAATCTTTGATGGTGAAGCGCATTAGTTTACTAAGAGACTATTCATCCACTTGATCAACTCACAACTGGAGAGGTTCTCGGAAAATTACCAACACCAAAAAAAAAGTAGGTACATTTTAGGATTTTCTAAAAATGGTTTACTTTCTTTCCATATCCTTGAAAATGTGAATATGGCAATAGGTACACAAATTGTTAAGCTTGTTCGAGTCGATGGTGCGCGTTCCACGCGCGCTTTAATAAATGTCAGCAAAACTGAAGGAGCCCAGTAGGGCAGATGATTGCTAATACTATGGGAATGTTTGAAAGAGTGACCATGGTTTTAGACGCAAAGGCCAACTGACACACCCTCTCATTCCATTCTAGATCGGAAGAAGTCATTTAATTATTTCTTACTTCAAAACAAAAATATAGAAATAAAACAAAATTTACTACGTCTATAAATTGACTTGTGAATTCCACGCGCCACGCGTAAAAAATACCATATAACAAACTAGGTTTATTTATTAATCTGAGTAGAAAAAGTCCCTATAAATGATATATTGTATCCGCGACAGCGCGTCCACCCCGCATAATCCCTCGTTTACTATTCCAAGTGCCGTGTCCTCGGGTCATAAATAAAAAAAAATTCCTCTAGCAAATCGGGCAACTGTCGTAAAAGTAAAATCGCCGGCTTTTCGACGGAAAAGTCGCAATTGGCAGCGTTTAATTTATTCCGGGAAGCCGGGTGTCGCTCAATAGCCCGTTGTCCCAACTCAAGTGACTTAAGACCGCTGAAGTTGCCACTAAACAAATTGAAATCAGAAATGTTGCCAGTAAATAAAGGTTTATGGTCTGTCTGTTTTTTCTTGAGTTAGCCTAACCTAACCTTTTGTTTTTCAGCAGTTTTATTACATTTTTATATTGTTTTCGTAATAGTGTCTGGCAAAAACTAGCTCTGTTATTTGAGTAGGTACCCGTACAGCTTAAGTGTGAGCTTAATTTGTTTATGGCACGTATTTTTGTCTCTCTCGGGAAATTTGTTGCGCCTTCGACAAGCAACGCTGTCGATTGGAAGCAACGGTGAATGAATTTTTCAATACTTCTTTGTATAACTATAAATTACTTTTTCAGTAACAACTTTTCATCTTGCTGCTGTAGTTTTATTTTAATGAAACAAATCATATCTACATTAGGGTACCGAGCCCATTGGGCTGCAGTATTGTTCAAAAGAATTACCGTGGTGCTGGAACGCAAAGGGTGACTAAAGGAACACCAGCGGGTTCCTACCTCCTCTCACTCCTCTCAGAGCGCGAGAAGTAATTTCTTAATTTGCCCAGCAAAAACTACATAGACTTCATTTAAAATTACAATACGAGACAAAAATAACAACATGACTAGCAAGTGTAGTATTCGCTAGTTATATATATAATCCCGTGTTGAAGAGTAATGATATACAATCGTCAAGATACAATTTATGCGGCAATCCCGCCACTCTTTTTCCAATCACTGCAATTCCTGCAAAGTGGAATCAATAGTAGTGACAACCAGAAATACGCCGAGGTAGTAACACAACGACAAAATAAAGTTACTTTTCGGAAGAATCAAATGCATACTTGTTGCTAGAAAAGGTTAAAAATACCCCTTGATCCTAAACTAGATTGTTTTATCTTTCCTTTTTATAAAAAAAAAAATCGTTGCCTAACACAATTGGAGCAATTCTTAGCTCCTGTATCGATAAACTCATAAAAACAATGATAAATTGTATTTATTTGGCAAATAGATTTTCAAAACACACTTTTCTAATTAAATTTTTTCGTCGATCTAAACTAGATCAGTACAAAGATACCCGAACCCAGAACACCTATCCGTAAGCTATACAAATATTTGTCCCGTATGGGAGTCGAAGCCGCGACACACAGCGAGCCAACTAATCACACAAATACCCAAGTGCGCCGTAAAAAAAATAATGTAAATAATTAATTTCTACATAAGTTCCAGAGTCATGACTCAAGTAACACCATTAAAAAGGACAATCATAAATGGTCGTATAAATTCCAGAATGGCTTTTGCCAGCAAATTTGGCGTCATTCCAAAGTGTTATTCGGTTCATTTGGCCAGTGAAAGTTTATCTGCACTCAATACGTCAGTTTTATTTTTTCCTGTAACGTTACCATGGAAAATATAGGTACTTCGCATTTTTATAGAATAGTTTGTTAGTGTGAATTATAGGTTTCATGCAACGTAGTTTTTTAATCGGAGTGAAGTAATGATAGCGGGCGTTGAGCATGCGGTAATCACCACAAAGCCACTAACCGTTGTCCTTTTTGGGAGCGAGATGGAGTGGTGATGACCAGGGACTTTCTGAAAGTCTGGCTGTTTCGTTTCTTAGAATCAGCAGGAACTCCTGCTGTACTAGTTTCAGTTTGTCCGGCGCTAGACGCCGAAACCAAGAAACTGGGGGCCTGGGGTCATGCAGATATGGTGTACTGATTTATGTGGTGTTAGAGTAACGTACTGGCGGGTCGGGTGATGTCGGGAAAACATTCTAGCATTTTTTGATTTTCAGAGTGAGTGTAGGTAGTTGAAATAAAAGTCTTATTAGGTACTAGTACTCACGATTTACTCCGATGAAACAATGTTCACAATCACGAAACAAAAACGAACACGTAAACAGAAGGAGTGTGGACAACACAATCACAATACACAATAATCACAAGTTCAAAACACACACTATCACAATGAGATAGTCTTTGTAAAACGAGGTAGGTATCCAAATCAAAAAACGCGCGCAACAGTTGGGAACGGACTGAAGGTCGACGTAGATTAAGATGCGTACGCGACTATCGCACGCACACATGCAAAGCAACATACTTTGACACCACCGATGCGTTTCGATATATGATGTCGTTTTGTGTTTCAATATTAATAAATGTGTATAAATGTATATTATTGTGATATGTAGACACATACCCTACATATGCCAAAAATTTCCTCTGTTCAGGAATCGAACCCGCGCTGCGAGTCGCTGGTGCGATTCCTGAGCAGAGGAATTTTTTTTATGGGTTACAGAAATACAACCTGGCAAAATGGGAGATTATAGACCCCTCCGACACACAGTGTGAGTGCGGTACTCCTGATTGGCAATGGCCCTCTTATTAGAGTACCCAAAGTGACCCTATATCTGCACTGTAGAGGACCTAAAAACGCCATTGATGCCGCTATAAACGTGGTAACTTGCGTGGCTCAAAAACTTTGAGGAATAGGAAAACCACCGATTCGACGAAGAAGAAGAGTGGCCTACAGATAGTGGTTAAAGGTCTGGGTGTGTGCAATTGTGCATGTGAGTTTACATGTGTGTGAATGCACCCATGATATAGGAGTAATTTCTAGTGTGAATCGCGCACTGAGCGTTCCATACATACCTATGAAAATAATTTAATTTCGGGATCGAGTCTCAAAGATTTTTCACAGTAAAATATATTTTTTGGTGATGTAACAACTTTAAAGTTTTCAGATTTATCCCTATATTTATGCTATGAGACTTGCTTCGTGAATTTCATAGTTTTAGGTCAACGCCAAGTACCCTATGAATTCTGATTCCTTTGAGGGGTCGAAATATACAGTTTTTGCGATGTAAACGGCCGTATCTTTTTTCTGTCAACTTAGAAGATTCCTTTTGAGGTACGGAACCCTAAAAATAAAACTACCTTTTTGTATTTATAGATACCTACCTATCTATCCCATTACAAAATACAGGCTTCACAGTCTAAAACCTCTGAATCACAAAAACCCTACAACATCTATATTAGCATATCCTTAACAGAATGCTGAAACAATACACAATAATTTGTACAAATCAGCCCTCATTATTGATGCAGATCACACAACTCGTTTGGCTCGTAACAAAAGATATCTTAACACCCATTCTAAACGACCAACTGTTTGAATGTGAAGAATATTACACTTCATCATTCATCACCATCATTTCAGCCGAAAGACGACCACTGTTGGACATAGGCCTTTCCCAAGTGTCACCATAATGGCTGGCATCCATCAGTTTCCCGGGACCCACACCAGGCCATCAGCCCATATTGTGGGAGGCATTCCAACGCTGCGTCTTCTGGTACGTGGTCCCCACTCCAGAACCTTTCGTCCCCATCAAACATATGTTCTGCGAGCAATGTGCCACTGCCAATTCAGTTTGGCAATTCTTCGGGCTATGTCGGTAATCTTGGTTCTCCTGCGGATATCTTCAATTCTGATGTGATCACGCAAGGAAACTATTTCACTTGTACATAACAAACTAATATATTAAATAAACCAAGTATTTATACTAGACCTATATACATATATATGAATACAAAATACACTCCGAAGTACTCTTCCACATCGCCATCATCCGGAAATGTGTCCAGAAGACTGGCAGCATTGCAACGTTAAATGGCAATGCTAATTCCACAGAAGGCTGGAACGAGCCAGCCCTCTGTTCAGGTAAAGTGTCGTTCAATCGATATGAAAGGAGATGCGCACTCGGACCACGTGACCATTTCACTATGCTCTTGAAAAATAAAATGGCTTTCAGAACTTAAAAGATACGAGAAAAGGACGGCTTTTAAGTTACAGTGTAAATATTCCGAAACAGAAACATTTTAAAAATATAAAGTAGATATCGGTTTGCAGCGCCTTCCAATATTATTTGTAGATGAAAGATAACAGTTTTAACATATTTTGTGTCAGCAAAACTGCTATATTTTGGCATGAAACTCTTGAATTCTTCATGAAAAAAATACCAAAACCGATTTTAAGTTTATATGTAATATTATAATTAATATATTGAGGATAAAGGAGAAATATTGACTGACTGATATATCAACGCACAGCTAAAAGTACTGCACTAGAAGCTTGAAATTTTGCACAAAGTTTGTTTTTAGAACGAAGGCCAGTACTAAGAGAGGATTTTCTAAAATTCACCCCTTGAAAAGATGAAATGGGGGTGTAAAGTTTGTATGGAGAAACCTAATTTCACGTGTGTAAAGCCACTGGCAGAGGCTAGTATTATTATATTAGTACAATTGTTTATTATAGTAACAAAGGATATGTACTTAAATGTCTTAAATATTAACTCTTATAAAGTTTGCCTATAGTAAGATCCAGTTTTGCAACCCCAGTGTTTAGTGTTGTACCAACGATCTCTGGTAGCGGATATGAGTCAGGAATGAGGATAGAGTAGTACCGGGATGCGGATATTTGAATTCCCCAGTTGAATGGTACTATAAGCTTTTTAAGAGGCTATAAAACTGTCATTGTGACACGTAAAGCGTTTCCTCTGAATAACTCCCTACATTTCCATTGTATGCCTTTGTTTTGTTTCAGAACATTGCAAGTTATATCTTAAATACGTAAGAACCTTCTCTTGGGACTCTTCAAAGTGTACACTCACAGTTTGCACAGTTTAATCCAAATTAAATGCTCATCTCAAATTCTCCCATTTGACGGTTGCTCACTGCCCATTAAACATAAGTAATTTGTGGAATCCCACATTTTATTACCCCAATTGAGGCTCAGCACAGACTATAATTCACGTGATTTTACGACTACCTATTAACATAGTCAAAGGCTGGCTACTCGTAAGTGTATTCACATAAATATAGGCAATTTTGCGATAAGGCTTTGCGTGGATATCGATAGGGTAAGAGCTTTACCCGCTTTTCTTGCGCTACATTTTATGCCAATATTTTCCTCGCCTCCATTTCATCTGGCAACAAATATGCGCGTCGGCACCAAAAACATATTGAAGAGGTTAAACTTATGTTTTTATTCATCGCTCGTACGCTCGAGAACACTTTAAAAAACGATTAGGGCTGGTGAAGTTCCCAATTAAAAATCCTAAAGCCAAAAAGAAGAACCGTTTCAGTGTAATGTATAGGGGATCCACTTTATATCAAGTGTTCCCTAAACTTTGCTAGCTTTTAGTGAGAAATGGGGGGAAATCTATTAGGTACGTTCTCCCGACACTCCTGTAGATTTATGTTCAGATGTGCTGGAATTTCTCAGTTTTCTGTTACGTGTAAGTTGTAAAGCTAACATTTTTGTTGGATGTTTGATTTTTTGCTTGAAATAGTTACTTATTTACTTAAGTATATTGCATTTGGAATAATTTTTTATCTCAAATTCACGTTTTTCGTTATTTTTACTTCCGTACTTCAAAAGAAAAAAACGTAACCTTTATAGGATCGCTTTGTTGTACGTCTGTCTGTCTGTGAAGACCCTTTATCTCGTGAACGCGTGGAGGTATCGAGTTGAAATTAAATTGTATACTCAGATCTGCGGTCCCTTGAAGCAGTGAAAAAATAAAACTTCTAAGTTAACGAAAAAAAAGTTATGGACGTTTATGACGCAAAAAACGTATATTTCGCCACTCTCAAAGGAATCAAAATTCATAAGTTATTCATCCCGTTGACGTAGAATCCTGAAATTTGGCATAAAGTAAGCACAAATATAGGGAGAAATCTGAAAACTGTGAAAATATAGTTACATCACAAACAATAAAAAAACTTTTTTGCGATTCGGAAAAATCTTAAAAAACGATTTTCGACTCGATTCGGGAATTGATTTATTTTCATAGATAGGCTTATACGGAACCCTCAGTGCGCCAATCCGACTCGCACTGGCCCGGTTTTTTTTTTGCTGATGATTAAAAATTATTTTACCTACCAACAAGATTTTTTACTAATACTGTACCTGTGTGATTTTGACCATCAGTCTGTTTTTGCCCGCTCTGGGTGAAGCGAAAGGAAGCGTCAGATTTTTACTGATTAAACTCCCCAGTATCCCTTCATTGCCCTTTGCGGCCCAGGACCACGGTAAAATTTTCGAACAGTCCCAGGACCTTTTGACTAATATGCCTGACACTCCATCTTACACATTCTCATCATTTCAGCCTAAAGACGTTCACTATTAGACATAGGCTCCTAAATGTAACCATAATAAACGCGTCTCACATCCATCTGATTCCCGCAGCCTTTACCAGGTCATCGGTCCATCGGCTCCAACGGCCATCTGTTCTGCGGGCAATGTACCCTGCCCATTGCCACTTCAGTTTGGCGATTCTTCGTGCTATGTCGGCGGCCTTGGTTCTCCAGCGGATATTTTCATTCCTGATTCGATCACGCTAGAATACTCCAAGCATAGCCCTTCCAATTGCTCTTTGGGTGACTTACACATTCTCACACTAAGATATTTCCCTGACAACACAAACAACATATATCAGAATAAAACACATCATTAACTCGGTCACAGAGCTTCATTCACCCCCTATCGGTAGGTGTTACTAGCTAAAATATACGCGGACATTCGACGCAATTTGTCGGTGCTGTCACATGCAGAAACCTCTCATGGCGCCTTGTGTGAATGCGTCCACTAAATGGATGAATTCAGAAGTTTTATTACGACGTAAAATGTGAAATAACGAGATAGGCCACGCATTAAACTGTAGGAAGAAGAAAATTTATAGATGTTACGATATTTGCTACAGAATTTGGTAGGTACTTACCTTTTTTTGGGTTGGGAAGTCATCAAATGACTTCTTCCGTTCTGGGACCGAGCGTGTCAGACTTTTACTGACAAAACCCACAATTTTCCTTCAGTTTTCTTTAGGTAGGTAAATTCATCCAACCCTAACCTAACCTAACCTACGCCGTACCTTCATTGCCTTTCATATCGGGGCCGAGTCTTCTTTTAAGAAGCCGACCTTTGGCCCCAGTAGTCTTCGGCCCTGCCTGCTTGCTAGCAGGCTGGGCCTCTGCGGTTTGCTGACAGCTCCTTGAGGCGCGTGAGAACAGCACGCGCCGTCGACGAGTTGGGGTCAGTCCGGTCGGTTACCGGACAGTTGGATAGCAAGCTACCCATTGCTCGCCGTCCGCAAGCCCGCACCTACGGTGGCCGGAAATCGGGATCGGGATCGGAATCCTAGTGGCGGCTGGTTGCCTTTGCCTAATGCGGCTGGCCTCCTCCTTCGCTAGCATTACTGCTTCGCATAATGTGGCGACCGCTTGCCACTCCTCCTCGCTCCGGACCACGGCCTGTACCAAGGCCCGGTGCGAGAGATCGCCACCGCCGAATTTTCCTTCAGTTGTCCTTTTTTTCAAGGACTACTCTTGCGACACAATCCACAGCATTGGCAGGCGTCAGTCGGCTCACATATTGTCATTATTTCACCAAAAGCCCATAAACATTTATTACAACTATACTTGCAGAAATCAGAAATCAGAATCTTTTATTTCAAATAGATCAATTACAGGCAATTTTAAATTGTCAAAAAGTCGATCAGTCCAAAAAAAAGTGAAGCTAAGTTGCACGTTCCAAAGCGTAGATCTCTATGGAGAAGAACGTGCAAGAAACTCCATGGCCACTCTTTGGTGTCCACGCACTTGATGGGTGTTGGTAGTGGCGACTGGTAGACCGCTGCAAATAGACTCTTAAAAATTCTGTTGACTTTCCTTTCTGACTCAAAAATATTCTGACGACTTTCATCTTGAACTTTAAAATAGACATCTTATCCTTCTTTATTGTTTACCTATGTTTATGTTTGTGCTGTCCACATATTAGTTTAGTTTATTTTTTTGTTTTAAGAGTAAATTCTTTTTTTTATTACGAGTAGGCTCGCGTTTGACTACTACTCACTTGATGGTAAGCGATGATGTGGCCGACGATGGAGCACGCTTGCCTAGAAGTAACCTATTCGCTTATGACTCAAAGACCCTTAGGTTATAGCCATCAAGAAACACACTCTCGTAGGTGTTCCCAAAACGCACATACATAGTGGACATCCCACCCATAAGTATAAAACCTATGGGTGGATATCCACCATATATCGATGGTGCAACGTCGTCCGTCTAAGTGGTCCGATGATAAAGTTAAAGTTAAAGTAAGTAAACCCAATTCACATAATAGCAGCGACAAGAAACATGTAACCGAGATATTTACTATACATAAAATGATTGAAAAGAGTATCCATGGACTTTCTTGCACATTCTTCTCCATAGAGATCTACGCTATGGAATGTGCAATTAGCATCATTTTTTTCTGACAGACTGAGTCCTTGACCTTCCAAAAGTGCCTGTAAATGGTTTATTTAAAATGAATGCTTTTGAATCTTTGAATTGTAATTTTACGAGTACATACATAACATTAGTTGGTCGTATATACATTATTTGTTTAAAGATTTCTGTACAGTAAAGAATAAATAAATAAAGAATACATACATTGTCTAAGTTCCTTACTCGATGTGTCCACGACTTAGTATTCTGTGTTCCATTCGCGGTCCTCTCAGTGAGATTTGTTTAGCTATATTGCCTCTCACTGGGGATACAATTCGCGGATGTTTTACACGACACTCGGATCTGTTCGGCGAATTTCCTCTGTGGACCGCACTGATTTTATACTTCATTATATTGCTGAGTATATATCGCGTGTAAAATAAAATACAATGCTTCTGGTTCTTGTATGTTTGCGTTTTGGTGGAGGCCATTTTTATGAGCAAGCTTTTAGCTGATGGTGGGTTGACCATAAAGAGGTTGTACATCCTATTTTTTAGTTTTGGTGGTATCCATTTTTATGAGAATGGGATTATATGGCCCATAGTGACTTAAAATCCATATGTCCAACATAGAGAATAGTCAAAGGACGAAAAAAGTAAAAAAAAAAAAATGTTAATGTGTGAAAAAATTGGAAGCTAAACTTTTAGCCTATATGTTCAATTTCGTCCATTAAAAAATTTTTGAGGATGCTAAAAGCTTACTATTCCATTAAAAAATTACTATGATTTTTTGCGTCAATGTTTGAGTAAAGGCTCAAACAAATGTATCACTTTTAGGCCATTGTAATCGTACTTATAAATACAAAATATTCTTGAAATAATTTCTGTGACGTCCGAATACAGACAATATTTTAACGAAAAAAATATAAGGTTTTATTTTCACTCGACAGCCTAACAAAGACCACAAAACTAGTACAACCACGACCACAAAGGCTCAAAAAATTTCAAGCCTAAAATAAAACCTAATCTGCAATGACAGGACACATAACTTAGCCGAAACTAAGCCACAGCCTATAAAATGTGAAGCTGAAGGACGATAAAATACACAGTCTGACTATCGCTAAGTATTTAGTAGTAAATTAAATAATGCCCTGGCTGGCTGTCGTGTCACGGATTTATTTGCTCCACCGATCCGTTCGACGTCGTAAACTGTATTTTAAAGTGGATCCACAGTGTAGAATATTAGGTAGGCACTAGGATTTATTGACCTTTATACTAGTGAAGATCTTCACCGTTATCTATTAGAATACTTGTTTAGCTTAGTGACTAATAAACTTACCTATCAGTTAAAATCTATACTGAATTAAAAATAGAATGTTCATAAAGCTCAGCTACTTCAGAAGTTAAAATTTTGTAAATGTCATCATACTAAAACTTGCGTGCACTACCTATACAGTGCAGTGCAGTGCCTACTGTATCTGAGGCTATGCTCAGATGTAGTAGGGGGACATAATGTCCTCCAATATGAAGCGCAATACGATCAAATTAATTACTCAATAACATGACCCGTGTCACGTGAGTGTGTTACAACGTTGCAGCGACACTTACTCGTAGATTTACAGTTGCGTGTCATGTCGGGGGATATTTTGTCCCATAATGTATTCGAGGCTTAAAGTTGAATAAAATTATAATGAAATAAAAAAATGCTGTCATATAAGTATTTCATTTCAAACAGATAAATGGTTTATTACAGTAAAGATTAAGTAGCAGTAAATTGAAAACCGCTTGCAATCACATGTATTATTTAAGCCTCGATCAAACTATTGCAGCCGAATGTCTTATTGTGAACGGACATTTTTGTTTCTCTAGGCACTTTTTCGCATTTATCGTTTAGATTAGTGTACTGTATTTGCTCTTCTGTGGGATAGATAGTAAAGTCTAGCAGCTGGAAGTTTCTTTTGATTTTAAACTTAACACCGACTCTTGACTCAGAAGACTGGAGCGAAATAAAATTCAGGAATATAGAACAACTGAGTTCCTTAGCTCAAATCGAATTGTGAGCTGCATAAGCTGTTCTCATATTAATTTCGTGGTGAATGTTCCTTTCTTTACAACATTTTAAGTGACATTTTATTTTCTTTTGAGTGTTTTCTTCGCGGTTTTACGATTAAGCGGCTTACGTCTCTCCGATATTGCTCGGTTTAGTGTATCGTTTTATTGTTCATGTTTTTTTTTCTTATTTGTTTGCGATAACCTCAAGGGATTTTAAAATCGATATTAAATATAGCATCTGCCTTCTTCTTATCGTATCGATGGTTTTCTTTTCCCTCAAAGTTTTTGGGCCCAGTAGGTTGCCACGTTTACTGCGGCATCAGTGGCATTTATGAGGTCCTCCAAAGTTCAGGTGTAGGGACACTTTGGGCACTCTAATAAGTGGGCCATCGTCTGGCCAGGAGCACCACACTCGCACTGGGTGTCGGAGGGGTCTATAATACCTCACTTCGCCAGGTTGTGTTTGCAGCGGCCCATTTGCGTGCGTAGTCTATTGATCGCCTTCCATAAAGACCACTGCAGATCGCGTCCGAGCGGCAGATGTTCTCTGCCTAAAATATAAAACCGATTAAATTCTCAGATACTTTAAGGGACGTAATGTCCCCCAAAACATGTGTCCAACAACATTTCCCGCGTCACATGAATTGTTGCGCGTCACATGCGTTGTAAAATGTTTGGGGACAAGTTGTGGGACACTGAGCAACGTTGTTGCATCACGTAGATTTAATATTGCCCGTCATGTTGAGGGACATTTTGCCCCCTAATTTGTTGAGTAAAATAGAAATGAAATAATAATTACTGCCGTATGCGACTCAGATATAAATGATGTCATAACAATCGTGTTATGTTGGGAGAAATTTTGTCCCCTAATATATTTGATGCTTAACTCATTGACATCTCGATTCCAGTCCTTGAACTCGAATTCTGTTTTATTTAATTAATCAAGAGTAACACCAGCGTCTAGCATCAATTACGAAAATGTAAATTAAATTAATTGGATCCGTTTATCCTGTCTTCGCAGCATTACATTCTCGTCACGTTCGCCGATATTTCTACAATTTCATTTGCAAGTTCCGCATTCGTAACGTGGCCATTGTTGCTAGTGAAGCAGAAAGTAATATAAAAACAAAAGCGTTGCGCGCCACGCCGGAAGGTTGCGGGATCTTGTTCCAGGTTTAATTCATTCCGTGGCAAAGAGAACACTGTGGAATATTAAACAGATACCCCATTCATCTTCGTTCCGCGACCCAGATACCTCTGAAGTCTCTTTAACAAGCCAGTAAATATACTCCATCAGTTTGAAAGTGTGGCACGGTTTTATGATTAACTCCTACGTTATTTTTAGATGAAAACCAACTTATTAAAAGACTCTTAATAAACTAGTGCTTATTTGTATTTATCACTGCTTACCATCAGGTGAGATCGCAGTCAAGCACTAGTACTTATCTTTTAAAAAAAAATACTCGTAGGTTTATAAATTGGTCTTAAATGCTACTGCCAAGTACAAGGTCCCGGGATCGAGTCCCGGGTCGGGCAAAGTGTTATTGAATTTTACCGTCAAAAAATTCGCAGTTGCGTAACGGAGTCCAGATCTGTGTCCAGTTGATGATAATCGTTGACATCATGGGCAGAACCTTGATGAGACTGAAAATATGGGAGTCAACATTGGAAAAGAGCCTATTCCCAGCTGTGGGCAAAGTCAGGCTGTGAATGATGAAATTATATATATATCGAAGTGTGGGTAAACTATATACACATAAAACTTTGCCCTACCCTATGGAGTAAAATAAGAATGGTGTGGTGTTATATTATGTAATTGTTGCCATTTCTATATTGTAATGATTCCTTCATCTTCCAGTTTAAGGTAAAGTGCAAGACTCGCCGCAGCCCTCGACCGACGATGCGAGGTACCGCTAGATAACTATGTCATCATCGTCATGGCCTATAGTTTACATTACATACATCTTTCTCTAACAAATCGGTGTATCTCTATCTATAGTGCAGCCATGTAGAGTTCTTACTATAGACCTCTTAGGAGCTGAAACGCTCCGTTAGTTAGACTCATAATCATATACCTACTTTTAAGTCATCAGGCTTTTCGTATAGATATATATATCGTATATCTACATTGATATCGAATAAATATTTTGTATCATATATGTTTCGGTCGTAGACGTAGATAGTCGTAGTAAATATAGATTTCCCAAATGAATATCAGCGCTGCAAAATTTTACTTTGGCAGTTTCTGCTGATATTGGATCCAATTTTGTCTCTTTGTAGTTTTTATTTGTAACTACATGTATGTGTAAATGTAGGTATGTTGTATTTTTTTTTTGTTAATTTATTGTACGTTAGTGTCAAAATTAATATCTATACGTGTTTTCTTCTTCTTCTATTCCTAGATGGCAGTTACTTGCGCTAAAGCGAAAGTTTTCTGCTGCTTGCCTTGTTGTGTTATTTGATTGTAGAATATTTTTCAGAGTAAGAAATAACACATTACTTAACTAGACATACTTAACATTTGAAAGTCATAAAAAATAGGTTAATTGCAGGAGGATAAAATCGTTCTAAGTCTATGAATACTGCTACACTGGAAACGACAGAAAAGACACCTTCGCACCTTATGAAAAGGATAAAGCTTTGATCATCATGATGTTCACTTTTAAATGCTAAATTTATAAAAAAATACACATATACAATAATACAAAACACACTTCGACATCTCTTACGAACAAAAAATTCACTTTTTGCCCAAAAAATGCATTTTTCTAGGAGTGTTTTTCATCATCATCATCATCATCAGCCTTTTAATGTTCCCACTGCTGGGACTCAGGCCTCCTCTCTAGGAGAGGAAATAGGCCGTAATCCACCACGCGGGAGTATTTTTATAATGAATAATTTTATAATTTGTGAAAACGTTTTTAGCCGTTGTATTTGCATAATGTAATCAATAATCAGTTGCAGATAACACTACCAGATGCTGGATGTAAAATAAAATATATATATATTTTTTTAAATAGATACAAGTTTACTCGAAAAAATATGTCACGACTTTATGCATTGATGTTGTTGTTAGGCGTCGAATTACTTCTCTACATCGCTGTCATCCGGACTGGAAGACTGGCACCATAGCCGCTTTGAATGACAATGATCATTCATTGGGTAAAGAACGAGCCAGCCCTGGGGTCACGCAAAATGTCGACCTGTCGGTGTGAAAAGGAGACACGTTCGTTCGATGCCAAACGGCTCAAAACTAATTACAATGACTCTCTTACAGTGTTACTTTGTCAACGTTGAGCAACATGCCAATGATTGCGTCCCAACTTATCATAGGTACCTATACTATACAACCTTATTATTAGAAGGTATACATATGTGAAACCCAAAAAACGTGTCTAGTATTTTTTTATGTAAAGAATCTATGTAAAAAATGTCATAAGTTATAAGCTAACCGGGTTGTTCGCACAAATGCTTGGTCACCGGGCCATCCCGGTGACTGAGGGATTCTTTGGCTCTCCGGGTTATTTCACTATGACCTGCCGTGACCTGCTATGTTGTACTTGTGGGTGGGTCACCCACCCACAAGTACAGTAAAGGTAAGTACAAGTATGTATTGAGAGCATTGGTGATGAAATAAATTACACAATTTGGAAGCGCAAAAAACGGGATTATTACTATTACCACTTGGCTAACACTGCACCCATAAATGGACGACTTAAAAATGAACAGTGAATTACCCACGTACCCTAAAGCTAGGCTATTTTGAGTTACATTCATAATAACACCTAAAAATACAAAAGTCAAGCCCAACCCTACTTAAACACTATTAAATAGGTCCCAACATCGAAAGGAAACGTTGATTCGAAAGATAGCATCTTCAGTCAGTTTGTATCCGGCCTGGCTTATCAGGTAGACTTAATTTACCTTGCTAACAAAGGCTACCCTTTGTTTAATACGAGCTGTTGGAACGATAACCGTGCTAATTGAAATAGCTGTGTTATCCGGTGTTAGAAGTACTAGGAGTGCAGTGGATTACAAGGGTGTGCGGTTGACTTTTTAAATAGGTGTACTAGCTTTTTTGATACTATGGAATATGCATATAAAATTAGGTTTTCTAACCAGGTTTTATAAATAAATATACTAAAATAGAATACTAATAGTGATAACAATATCAAAATTAGTAAAAAATTAAACGAGATATAACAATTTTATACAAATATATTAGTCTGTCTCTCTTGTCAAAATACCGCGCCGTTATCTATGTCGGTCGTACGGGTGTCATGACTTTTGACGTCAAAGACCATGTGGCACGGTTGGCGCATTAGTTGAGCGATTGGCTGCTGCGCTGCGGGTCGTGGGCCGTGGGTTCGATTCCAGCACGGAACAAGTATTTGTATGGTCTAGAGATAGGTGTTCCGGGTCTGGGTGTCTTGTGTATGAGAGTTTACATGTTTGTGAACGCACCCACGATACAGAAGTAATTCCTAGAGTAGAGCAACGACAAAAAAAAAACAAAAAAAAAATTGTCGGACTTCCTCTTTCTTAATAGCAGCTCTGAACCTTTATAACTTCGTTGTTGATGAAGAAATTTGTTGTTTTCATTTTTGTTTACCAGAGTTAAATAGTACATTTTGATAATGGTGCAGAAAGTTTGTTATTGCGGCCGAAGTGAAAATTGCACGAGCCGTAGGCGAGTGTGTTATGGAGCAGAGAGCTGCAGTAACAAATTCACACGTGTGTCAAACGACGTTTTTCAATAAACTTACGACTCGTGGGAGTTGACCCCTGCTTCGTGGGGGTCGACGCTCGCCCAGCCTGATACAATAAACAATTTTATTACAATACAATTGTGGCGGGAGAAACCGCGCGCACTTTTCCGCAATAGTGCGGAAAATAATCCATTGCGTGCCTAAGAGCAGTGAGATAAGAGCTTTTCAAGTAAGTGTATTGAAAATAGTTTATTGAGTTTTGAAGCCTATTTGTTGTACTTACTAGCTTTTTGGTACGCTGATACAGAAGTATGATTAATATAAATAATAATATAATAAATAATAATAAAGAAGAGAATAATATTAATATAAAGAAGAGAGCACATACGAAATCTTGAAGATACGCAGTAAAGACAAAAGGAGAAAAAACATTCCATTATGGGTTATTCTGGTTTAAATGGTCTTCTTCTTCTTCCTGCCCTTGTCCCATATTATTTGGGGTCGGCGCAACACGTTTTTTTCTTCCACTCTATCCTGTCAGCCGTCACACTATCACTAACTTCCTTTTCTTTCATATCACTCCTCACACAATCCATCCATCTCTTCTTCGGCCTCCGTCTTCCTCTCCATCCAGCTACTTGTAAACTCAGAACTCTTCATTAAATGGTGATGGCCATAAAAGTAGGTAGATATAGCTGCTTATACTAATGACAAGGGGACTTTCTGGAACTTGGTGCTAAAAAAACCGTGTAATTGAAATAGCTATGTTATCAGACGTTAAAAGTACTAGGAATGTAGGATTACAAGGGTTTATGGTTGACTTTTCAAATGTTAGGAGTTTGTTACATTATTGTCAAAAGGTTTCAGCTTTTGATGCTTATCTGTGATTCAGTTTATTGAAATGCTTTCAGTATTTTTATGGGAAGATAAAGTTTATCAGGCCTTGGCTGTTAGGTAGGTACTTGATTTTAGGTACTGTGTTATAGTGCTCATAGGGACAAAAGGCGCTTTTTTGACGACAGATAAGTACCACTGTAGCTTTGACAACTGAAGCATTGACAGCTGTCACCGACGGATGGCAACGGCTGTAGTAGTATCTGCTGTAAAAAAATCTGCTTTAAAACGTAACCACCTGCCCTCCTAGCCAAGTTACAATCGTTTCGTTTTGCGTTAACACTTGTAGCTGGTCACGCCCCCAATTCATTTGTTCGAACAAAGGAGTTGGGGGCGTGGGCAGGCCTCATTCAATTCGTGAAAGGCACAGGTAGTTACCGAGCAGGAAAGGAGGTAACGCATAGCCTGTGAACTCCATACCGACACCATGTTTGCAATGGGTCAAGGATACCTCAATTGGCCAGATTGCTTCTGCAGCAGCCAAACTGAGCTCGCTGTCTGTTCAGAGATTTCCAGACTGCAGTTTGTGTTCCAGTCATATATGTTCTACTAGGGAGATAAAGTTAGGAGGATAGGTTCCTCCCCAATTCGCGTCTCTGGTCCGAAGCGATGTTCTCTGAGCAAGTCGTAAGTCCCATGAAATTCTTGGAAGCTAACAATTCATAAAGACAAGTAATATCACTGTTATATATTATGTTACCAGCAATCTGTATAATTCAGGTATTCTGTACAATACTGAATTTGCAGCCCGTAATGTGAGTAAAAAACGAAAGCAGGGAAGGAGGTGATGTAATTTTAGGGCACCCCGACACGGACAGGTTAGATTAGGGTTTTTTTTTATCACCACCTGAAAATATTAGCCATACTTTAAACCGTACTCTATACATTGCCTAGGTATTGTATAGAATACCGTATTACTTAGATTGCCGGTTACATATATACAAAATAACCGATCCTTATCACTTGAATGGACGCAATAAAAAAAAAGTCCTTTAAATATAAACCATGAATCAAGCAACCAGTTTATTCAATTGGTTGTTAGCTTCGTGATATAAACACGAAAGTAAACTAATAGCTTAAGAATTATATTTTTTGTAATATGACTGTTTGATGCCAAAATAAATAAAAATAAAAAATAAATAGTCAGCCGGCTACCTCGATAGTTAAATGTCATGAGTTAAATAATTTGTGTCTCCGCGCCAATTCGGCGAATGTCGCTGATGTCCGCAGTGTCACGAGTGTCGGCGCCACTGTGACACATCGCGTTCGTTTACACCTTTTAGTTGCATGAAAATTATTTCTGGTTTTCACTCTGTTCGTGTTTTACTTTGAGATTTATTATGTGTGGTTAAATGAATGTAGTTAGTTGAGATTCTTTTTCTATACTGTCCATAGATTTTTTGTATTTTAAGCTTATTATATATTATATAGGTAATTAAATATTCAGTGGAATAAAAAGAAGTAGAAGTCAATTTTTTTTGGCATTTATTTAGGATTTTTGTTTTAAGTGTGGCCAAGTTATTAGGTATTAACATAACATTAAGTTAGCCGGCTAATCTTAGATTAGGTGAGGTTAGTACTCATTCTCGAAGATAAACTAAGTTGAGCCGGCTGTAATCACATCTATATTTAATCTTAACATATATGTTAAAAATTTTAGAATATATCCTATAGGATATAGTCTGAAATTTTTGTTTTTATATTATAATTATATTGTAGATAATTCTGTAGTTATTATAAAAATAAACCTAAAAAATTTTGATTGAAGTACTTACAAGTAATGACAGTCCTTCGATTGTATGTATCTACACAATTATACTCATTAAAACCAATTACATAACTCACTTATTTTGAGAAGAATTTAAATGTTGAATTTTAATAAAAAAACTTGACTTTTAACCTTGTCTCGAAGGGCCTGTGCAGTGTGCATACCACGTTTTTTAAACCGTTTGCGTGTTTGACGCGCGTTTGTAGCGATACAGACGCGATACGCACGCGAGTCAGACGCAGCCTGTAGACCTTCTACAGGATAAAAGCGTGCCATCAACGCATGTTCCTAAAACGCGTGTCATATCACCGCTTTTAAAAAACGTGGTGTGTACATGCCCTTAGTTAGAAAGTTATGATGATGGTTTTAAAAATATAATTTGAAGCAAACACCTATATGTAATAACATAAAGTCAATTTTCACGCTATTCACTAAGAGGAAAAATCAAGAAAAATCTTCAAAAAAAAAGGAAGAAAAATAACATAATTATTCGAGAGATTCCTCGAAGCATAAAGTTGAATCACAGATTATTAATGCTCGAGAAGATTCGGAGATAGATAAGGAACAGATTTTTCCTTTTCGCCCTCTGTTCATCCAGCCGGCCCGGCTTTTTTTCGTAACGATTTAGATTATATCTAAAGTCACAGCCGACTGTTTTATTAGGAAGGTCAGAAACGATAGGATAAAGTATTTATCGCTTTAAAAAACCAAAAAACCTGGTTTGGAATGTTTCCTGTATCGTGAATTTTTTTTTTCGCGGTGGGAAATCATCCAATGGCTTCTCCCGCTCTTGGGTGAAATGGGAGGGCGTATCAGACTTTTACTGACTAAAACCACTCCTGTTCCTTCTTTGCCTTCGGTCCAGGGCCACAGGGTACACTTTTATGCAACACGTGGTCCTGTATTATGGATGCGCTCACGAACACAAATAAACTCTCTTACACAAGGAACAAATATCTGTAGGCCATAGAAAAAATTGATCCGTGCGGGAATCCAAGCCGCGATACCTAATTGCTACTACTGTGACAACCACGTGTCAGTGAATTGAAAAATACAGTATTAAAAGGATTTATTAATTAGATATATGATTACAGCTTCACAGGTACCTAAGATCTTCATTTTATTAGGTAGAAACAACAGTAGTGGATACTAAAATACCAATTAAATTATAAATTATTTTACCATAGATAATAATAAACAAATGACTTGTATTTTTCTAGTTGAGAAATAAATATCTTAAACCGTAAATATGTTAACCAAAACCAGTTTAACACTTTAAAGCACTGGAAATAGTAAAACAAGTGCATTAAAAACATTAACGCATCCAAACAAACATTTAATCAAGTAAAACAGCTGCACTTAACAGCGCAATTTCAATAAATTCCGGCGTCCAGCACGTCTGGCTCGCGTGACCGTCACATATAAACTGAGTCGTCGAGCGCCGCGCGGTTTTAAAACTACCCTCGAACGCTACAATTTGTGCTTGGCCATTCATAAAACCGTGATTTTGCAAACTAAAGTATTATGTTAATATCGGCTATCGAGAGACTCGGTATTACTTATTTCATTTATTTTCCGCGGCTTCGTTGCTTGTTAGGCACTACCTAATGGACTGTCGAATAAAAAAAAAATAAGGCAGTATAATGGCTTGTTTACCAACGAATATTCTAAATAGGTTATTGAAAAAAAGCTGATTCACTATTGGGTAGTAGTAATGTACAGATACTGGTTGTTGGTTCATTTTTAACGGAGTTTGTAGTGTAGTTTTTAAGTTTCGATATCGATTTTAATAATAATACCCTTTTCTTGTTAATTAACTTATCGGAAACAAAATTAATAATAAATGAATTATTGGCAAAAAATAAGAAAAGAAAAACCAGACTGCAAACAACAATGAGTTTTAATAATATTTCATGAAAGCGGGTAGTTGGTTCCAGGTTGGGCGCCAATTTGTCAGAGCACTGCAGCACCTCCTAGATGAATTAAAATAACTTTTTGTTTGTAAGCCAGAACGTTTTTCTGGCTGTTGAATCTCATGCGGATTAATTAGGGACTGTGGAAGTGAGCTTTACTTTTTGTTTTATATTAGCTTAGCTTCGCTGTTTCAAAGTAGAACTGTAGAAGTGATGATCAAAATTTAATGACTTTTTTGTGTCCCTAGTGTGAAGTCATATATTTTGCAATTTTATATTTACAACGATTAAACTGAAAACTGCAGTTCCAAATTAGTTTTACTTTAATACAAATATGTTTATACAACATTATTTTTAGTTTAAGCGAAGTCTGAATATAGTTTGTTCGGAATCAGTAACAGTAACCCCAAAAATATTTTTTAAAGACGGTCACATGTTGGACACCATTGACATTAAGTATGTACAACACAGGTCACGGCCGGTCATAGCGGGTATTAGGTGCCATCGCACAGCTGGGTGCGGGAGCAAAACCACCCCTCAGTCACCCGGCTGACCCGGTGACCATGCGTTTGTGTGAACAACCAGGTAACATAACAAGCTTATAACTTTGTGATTTTTCATGATATAGTTATGAAATTTTGTACACAGATTCTTTACATAAAATACTTGTGGGGTGCGGACTGTATAGTTCAATAAAACACGTATCGATTTCAGTTCCATATAATCACGATTAGATAATATCAGTTTTATTAATTCACTAAGTTAATCAAAGTTCACTTCAAACACATCGATAGTCAAACACATAAGATAGTTCACACAGAAAATAGTTCACATAGAAAATAGCTCACATAGAAAATAGTTCACATAGAAAATAGTTCACATAGAAAATAGTTCACACACAAAATAATTCACATAAAACAATGCACATAAAATAATCAAACACATAGAACAATTCACATAGAGAGAGAGTTACATAGAGAGTTACTTACTAGACGACTTGCACTTACTACTGCTTCATTTCTTTTCCTTGGTCCGACGAACTGAACTAACGTAAAAATGCGACCCATATTTATAGCTCATTTTAGTAGGTGCAAGTCGTGCCCTAGGTGAACCTAGCAACATTAAATTTTCTTGGTTTCCACCTATTATTGATAAGCAGCTCGGTCGAGACCCATAACTCGTAGGAACCTGTCGCGACCTGTAGCGACCTGTCTGAATTCCTAGTTGGTTCACTCTGATTGGCGCTGCTTTACTGATAGTGAGTTTGCTTATGGCGAATGAGATTTTTGTATACGTGTTATTGTGTACACGTTATCTATGTACTATTTTGATTTATTCCTTTATATCTCGGCGTCCGTTACAGTTCCTCCCCCCGGCGTAGCCCGCGAAGCCTCTTCTTTATTTAACAGGACGACGAGTTTGCTCGTGGGGCGCCGAAATATTCCAGTGCGAGTTCGCACCTCTGCTACTCTGATGCCGCCGTCCGGTCCGCCGTGGGTCCTCTCGACGATTCCCATCGGCCAGACATTTCTGGGCAGGGTCCCGTCGACTACTAGGACTACGTCGCCCACTTGTAGTGGCCGGACGTTGTTTCTTGGTTCCCCTCGTGGTACCAGTAGAGGCAGATATTCTTTCAGCCAGCGTCGCCAGAATTGGTCCGCGAGCGCCTGGCTGACTCGCCACGTCCGTCGGTCCGCTTCCTCGCAGGGTCCCGTTGTCGGTAGGCCAGTTGAGGACCCCATCAAGAAATGATTTGGGGTGAGGGCCTCAGGATCTTCAGGATTCACGCTGACGTGGGTCAATGGGCGTGCGTTTACTGCGAACTCTACTTCGGCGAGTAGAGTATTTAGCACCTCTTCGGGCGGTGCTTTCTCGCGTAGGGTGATGCTGAGTGCTGATTTTACCGTTCTTATCATCCGCTCCCATGCTCCTCCTTGGTTGGGGGCCCCAGGAGGTATGAAGCGCCACTCCATCCTATGCACCATTCCTACGTCCTTCAGGGCTGGCAGCCATTCTTGGTACGCTGCCCGCAGTTCGTGGTCGGCTCCTCGGAAGTTGGTGCCGTTGTCCGAGTACATTGTGCTTGGCCATCCTCTTCGTGCCGCCATCCTCCTCAGCGCCATTATTGCTGAGTCCGTAGATAGCGAGGCGACGAGTTCTAGATGAATGGCTCTGCAGGTGAGGCACGTGAAGAGTGCGCCCCATCTCTTTTCCCGCCGTCGACCCACCTTTACTATCATTGGTCCAAAATAATCCACGCCACAATTGGAAAACGGGCGGTGGAACGGGTCCATGCGGGCACGCGGCAGATCTCCAGTGGCCGGTATTTGTGGCACGGCC
This sequence comes from Leucania comma, assembly GCA_958295575.1. Lineage (NCBI taxonomy): Eukaryota > Metazoa > Arthropoda > Insecta > Lepidoptera > Noctuidae > Leucania > Leucania comma. The sequence goes on along the minus strand of OY282480.1, from coordinate 7,721,081 downwards.
TTTCTTCTTCGGCAGAATGCACAGTTTCTTTCAACTGTACGGACAGTGGGTCGTAAGTGGATAACCCAGTATCTTTGTCTGAGGTCGTTTGTCACGCGCTCTCTGTTTGCGTGACCGGCGGCGCAGTGTTCTCGCAACACGATGAGTTTTGCTATTGGGTGACGTCCGTCTATGATGACGGGCCTCTTGGTCTCGCTGGGTGCTGATGACGCTTCTATTCGACCTCGTACTCGTAGTAGGCCGTCTTCGTATATCGGGTCTAAACGATATAGTTTGCTCGTTTTGGAGATGGCACGAGCCGAAGTTACCCTCTTTATTTCGTCATAGAAGCTATCCTGCTGTGCTTGTTGCAAGAGCTCTTTCTCGGCGCGCTGTATGTGTTGATGCTCAAGTCCCTTTGCTGTTCGTCGACACATGTCAACAAAGGCGAGTACCCTTGCTGTAGCTCTTACTAGGGACTCGTATTTTGAGAAGCGGGCGGGATCGGGTAGCCAACTCTCTCTTGTCCGGCCTTCATTGATATGTAGGACCTCTTGATCTTCAACTTCTTGGTCTGGCTTATGGGGCCATTGTTCCTCAGGAGTATGTAAGAAGTCAGGACCCCGGAACCAGCGGTCGGTGGCGCTGATCGGCGCGTTTGTAAGTCGGGTGGCGTCGTCGGCTATGTTTTGCTTTGTGGGTAGCCAACGCCATTCTTCTTTCTTGGTTAGCTCGGCGATCTCACCTAGCCGGTTCGCGACGAAAGGGGTGTATCGTCGGCCATCATTCTTAATCCAATGGACGACAGTGGAGGAGTCTGTCCAATATACTGTTCTGCCGACCTCGATGTGATGTTCCTTTCTTATGTGGTCAGCCAGTCTGGCTCCTATGACCGCAGCCTGCAGCTCTAGTCGCGGGATCGTCTGCACCCGTCGTGGCGCCACCTTTGCTTTGGCGGCTACTAGTACGACGGTTGTGGTTTCTTCATAATTTGTCATCTTCCAGTAGGCCACGGCCGCGTATGCTTGCTCGCTCGCATCGCAGAATACGTGCAGCTCAACGCTCTTGTGTCCTCCTGCCATGTAATTTCTAGGCAATCGTAGTTGCGCTATCTCGTTGAGTTGAGTGAGCCAGTTTGTGAAGAGCTCATTTTCCTTATCTGGTAGCCTCTCGTCCCACGTGATCGGGAGGCGCCACAGACTTTGCAGTATTATTTTTGCTCTTATTGTGAAGTGGCTCAGTAGTCCGAGAGGATCATATATTGACATTACTGCGCTGAGTGCCTCCCGTTTGGTCGGTGCTCGCATTCGTTGTCTCACTTCTGCGGGAACTCGGTTCATCGAGGTGTTGAACCCGAGTTCGTCTCTTTCCGCGTTCCAGTAAAGCCCGAGTATCTTATTTTCAGGCTTTTCTCCCCCCAGTTGTGTGGGCGTCGTGGCGTGCAGCTCTTGGGGTACGTCTTTCAGTACCAGCTCGTCGTTGGCGCTCCACCCTCGCAGAGTGAAGCCGGCGTTTGCGTGCACTTTTCTTATTTCGTCCACTGCCTGGATAGCCTCTTGAATATCGTCGTAGCTTGTCACTAGATCGTCCATATAGTGACTCTGTTTGATGGCTTCTAGTGCTCGTGGATATTCTTGCCCATATATGTCCGCATTATGGTTTCGGACAAAGTGGGCCATGAATGGTGAACTGGCCGCGCCGAATATCATACTCGTCATTTTATAATGTCGTGGAGGGCTGGTTCTGTTGCTGCCTCTCCACAGGAATTGTTGCGCTGGCTGGTCCTCAGATCGTATCTTTATTCGTAGGAACATTTCCTGAATGTCTGCAGTGACGGCTATCGCCCTTTCCCGGAAACGGAAGATGATTCCCGGGAGCGATAGCAACAGGTCTGGCCCCTCGAGTAGTTTGTCATTCAGGCACAAACCGTAGCTTCTTGCTGCTGCGTCGAACACCAGTCGTTGCTTGCCGGGCTTGTTTGGGTTTTGCACGGCAAAGTGAGGCAGGAACCAGGAGACGGTACTCGATTGTTCTGATCCGTCACATGGCGCTGCGTACCCCTTTTCTAATAGATTGTTTATCTGGGTACTATACTGTTGAGCAAACTCGGGTGAGGCATCCATCTTTTGTTCGATTTTATTTAGACGTCGAAGGGCCGCGTTGTAGCTTGGCGGCATAGTGACGTCATCGTCTCGCCATGGTAGGCCAACTTCATACCCACCCTCAATTTTCTTAATTGTCTTCTTGACAATATCTATTGCTCGCTGGTCGGCATCGTTCACTCGCGGTTCTCGCGAGATGCCTATTGCTTCAAGTTTGAAGTGAGCTTCCACTAGATCGTGAAGCTGATGATCATGCTGCTGCCGCTCTGTTTCATAAATGTGCAGCACGTTGTCTTCATTCACGACGATATTTCGCGGCGCGGTCCCGTGTATTACCCAACCCAGCTGTGTTAGGGATGCAGCTGGTTGGTTAGGACCACCGACGCGCAGTTTTCTTGATACGATGTACTCCCAGTGGTCGGTTCCCACTAAGAGTCCTGGGCGTGTCGCGTCATAGCACACCTCGTTCTTGGGAAGATCTCGTAGGTGCTCGTACTCTAGCAGTGTGTCTGGAATTGACTGCTGGTGAAGCTTCAAGTCTTTCATAGTTCTGGCCCGAAGCTTGTGTGGTGCGCTGTCCTTGTTTATGCCTCTTACTTGCACCGTGACCATCTTGCTGTCCCGTTCTTGGGAGGACATATTCACCCCCTGAATATGCAGTGGCTGCGACACTCCTTCTGCCCCGACGCTGGCTGCCAGGTCTTCATCGATTAAGGTGATGGTGGCTCCCTCGTCAAAGAGCGCATGCGTTTTTACTTCTCCTCGCGGCCCTGCTATAATAACTGGGCACATCTTCAGCAGGACAGTTCTCGGGCCGGTGGCGGGTTGGGTAGCCACCGACATAACTGTCCCCTCCTTTGTAAATTGATCATTCACAGGTGAAGTTGCAGGCTTGACATCGGGTGACTCTCGCTCTTTGTGCAGCGTGGCGTGATGTGGCCGTCGACACTGATTCACCCCACATGGTTTGGCTCTGCATGTGGTGCGCCTATGCCTCTTGCGGGCGCATTTGAAACACATTCTATTTTCTTTTAATAATTCCCAGCGTTGGTCGACTGTCAGGGCCTTGTATTTGGGGCACTGCGTTAGCTCATGTTTATGTTTACAGCTGGGGCACTGTACATCTTCTTCGTCAGCTTGGTTGACCGTAGTATATATTGTACTATTCTTTTTCTTTGTAATGACAGCCGGCCTAGTTTCCCTTTTCTGTATAGTGGTAGCGCTGCTTGTTGACGGGGCGTAAGTGTAGCGTAACGCCCTGTCTGCTTCACGCATAAGGAAACGCGACAACATAATTAATTCCGGCTCTGCTGTCCCTTCGTTCTCAGTAGCATAATCACACCATCTAGACTTTATGTGTGGACTCAGCTTTTCTAATATTTCCCTTGTCAGTAAGGGGTTATATAAGTACCCTTTACGGTCGATGGCTTTCAGTACGCAAATCGTGTTTTGTATCTTGATTGCGAAGTTATTTAATTCGTTTGCTGTCGTACCTGCTTTGGGCATTTTCCTTAACTCATCCAGCGCTCTGTCTATTATTACTTCCGGTCGTCCGAAACACTGTTCGAGTGTTTTCATTATAATATCAGGTTCAGTAGCGGTGTGTAAAAGTGCTGACACTGCATCTCTTGCTTCACCCTTTAAACTACTTCGTAGGCGCTGGAGGTTCTCTGCTGGTGACACGCTGTACATATTTGTGGTGTCACTATATGCCGCTTTAAATGACAGCCATTCACTCACGGCACCCGAAAAGTGAGGTAGGTCGGTGTGCCGGAGTCGTGGCCTGGCCATCTTCTCTAGGGTCATGGCCAATTGGTCAATACTATTTCTACCTCGAGTTGGTGTCGGAGATCTTGCCCTCGAGGTTTCGAAGCGCAGCTGCTTTTCTTCCTTTTCTGTGCGTCCTCCAGCCTCCCCCCGTGTGATGGGGGGGTTGGTGCGCAACCACTGGTCGACCTTTTGGTGCTGCTGTTCCACCGGGATGGGCTCTTCATGGATGCTCTCCTCGTCCTGAATTACGGAGACATCCACTGCTAATCTCTTTTTGATTAGCTCTGCCTCCAGGTCCAGCTCCTTTCGTCGTATGTCGGCCAGTTTCTCAGCCGCCTCGAGTTCGGCTATCCGTAGCCTCGTTGTGGCACTCGTCGTTGACCTCACTGATCGGGGCGGCGATCTGATTTGGTGCCGCACCGCTGAGGGACCTGCAGTCGTGAGGTCTGCAGTTGTGAGGTCTGCAGTAGTAGTGGTAGGCCCGATCATGCTCTCCAGCTGTGGTGATGCAGGAGGATCGAGCGACAGTCGTCTCACTCTCTCTAGGTGAATACGTTCTGCTTCACGGCGACGCATCATCGTGATTTCGTCTCGTCGTTTCTGTTCTTCCATTTCTGCTAGGTCGCTTTGGCTTCTCGTTACGACCATTTTTAGTCACTTTACTTTTGTTACTGATTCTAAGTATACTTTCTCAACACTGACTCTATATACTTTAGTAAAACACTGACTCTATTATACTTTCCAAAGCACTGGCTCTATATACTTTGATAGAACACTGATTCTAGTATACTTTCCAAAGCACTGGCTCTATATACTTTCATAGAACACTGACTCTAGTATACTTTCCAAAGCACTGGCTCTATATACTTTCATAGAACACTGATTCTAATATACTTTCCAAAGCACTGGCTCTATATACTTTCATAGAACACTGATTCTAATATACTTTCCAAAGCACTGGCTCTATATACTTTCATAGAACACTGACTCTAGTATACTTTCCAAAGCACTGGCTCTATATACTTTCATAGAACACTGATTCTAATATACTTTCCAAAGCACTGGCTCTATATACTTTCATAGAACACTGACTCTAGTATACTTTCCAAAGCACTGGCTCTATATACTTTCATAGAACACTGATTCTAGTATACTTTCCAAGGCACTGGCTCTATATACTTTGCTTAAAACACTGACTCTAATATCCCCGATCCGGCTCGACTGGACCAAACACTGTGGGGTGCGGACTGTATAGTTCAATAAAACACGTATCGATTTCAGTTCCATATAATCACGATTAGATAATATCAGTTTTATTAATTCACTAAGTTAATCAAAGTTCACTTCAAACACATCGATAGTCAAACACATAAGATAGTTCACACAGAAAATAGTTCACATAGAAAATAGCTCACATAGAAAATAGTTCACATAGAAAATAGTTCACATAGAAAATAGTTCACACACAAAATAATTCACATAAAACAATGCACATAAAATAATCAAACACATAGAACAATTCACATAGAGAGAGAGTTACATAGAGAGTTACTTACTAGACGACTTGCACTTACTACTGCTTCATTTCTTTTCCTTGGTCCGACGAACTGAACTAACGTAAAAATGCGACCCATATTTATAGCTCATTTTAGTAGGTGCAAGTCGTGCCCTAGGTGAACCTAGCAACATTAAATTTTCTTGGTTTCCACCTATTATTGATAAGCAGCTCGGTCGAGACCCATAACTCGTAGGAACCTGTCGCGACCTGTAGCGACCTGTCTGAATTCCTAGTTGGTTCACTCTGATTGGCGCTGCTTTACTGATAGTGAGTTTGCTTATGGCGAATGAGATTTTTGTATACGTGTTATTGTGTACACGTTATCTATGTACTATTTTGATTTATTCCTTTATATCTCGGCGTCCGTTACAATACTAGACACGTGTTTCTGGTTTCGGATATACTAAAAATAAAGTTGTATACTGGTTATATAATTCTTCTGTACGAGTGATAATCACTTATCTCAACAGCTTACCAATACGGATGAAACTTTGCGTGTATATTTGAGTATCTCTGAATGGTTTGAAAACACAATTGAACCCGGTAGGTGGCGCTAAAATGGGGGGGGGGCGCTAAATCAATTTGCCAGTTATTGTGCAGGATAACGTCTAATAGACCGCTATAATTGTATCGATCAATTAATAAAACGATTAAAAAAAATTACTCTATGTTCATCAAAATCACAGAAATAATCGGAAATATTATTACCGTTACAATTTCACGTTTTGATACATTTACATAGAATTTCAAAAGTGACGTCACGAAACTTACGACTTCTTCCACCCTTTCCCACACAAAGTCACACTTCGTCGACCCCTTTCTACCCCTTCACGTGTGACGCAATTTATAGATGGTCCTCTATTAGGTATGTATAGAGAGATAAAATTGTTTGTTTGTAGATAATCTCTGGAAATGTTGATTTGTTTGCGAAAAATACCAATATCTTTATATAAATAATTCTTAAGTATAGTACACGACCAATAAATTGAACCAAAATGGCCGTCGTTGCTATGGTTACATGTAGCCCTCCGCTTCGATTTTAACCCGAAAATGTGTTACTGCGCATTGAAGTTCGATCGCCATTTGGTTCAACTTATATGCCGTATATTATGTTTAGAAGGAGGGCTTGCCCGATTTAGATGGTAGGTTCTTGGATGGTTTGAAAATACAATTAAACCCGGTAAGTAGTGCTTCATTCGGGTCCTCATTTTTTTTCTGACGAAAAACCAGTTAACGTCTGTCGGAACTGCTAGACAATGATAAAAGTATTCTTCAAGTAGCTTAGATAACTTTTTATTTTAAACTAGTGACCACTCGCGGCATTGCACGGGTGTAAATTATGTATGTCGTCTCCAGATCTTAGAAATTGATCCCTTCATGTTTAAACGATCAGGCTACTTTTTGCCAGCCATGTAATGAAATGATCAGTTTTAAGGTCTGGCCACGACATTTTTATACATAAACCTTCTCCGTTTATTGCTCTTTCTATTAGTGAAATCTGTATTTTGATACAATTTTCCGCGTGGTATAAGCAGGATTTAGCGGATAAACCTCCTTCAAGTGTCCAAAAATTCGAAGATGTGACATCCACCAAACCGCACTGGGCCCGTGTGGTGGAATACGGCCCTTATTTCCCTCTCCTGAGTCCCAGCAGCAGGGATCTTATAATGTTCCCACTGTTAGGACTCAGGAGAGGGAATGGGCCGGTGTCACATGTCTTCAAATTTTCTAAGACATGCCGATTTCCTCAAGATGTTTTCCTTCACCCTTTTGAGAGTAGAGTGATGAAATAAATTATACAAAGTAATGAGCCTACAGCTCGTAAGTCGGGGCTGTTACCACTCGGCCACCACTGCTCCTATACTCAGAGTGGAAACTTTTAATAATTTTTCACCTTAAAAGAAAAACAAAAGCTATTTAGATCGGCATTATTATTTTTTTAATCAAGGCAATAATCATAGATTTGTTTCAGGCATAAAGTTACTCATAGTGTGTTGGGGTAAGATCGACTGTAGGAAGAACATATAAATCGAATGTCTCACTTGTTTGGCTAGATTTTTTAATGCTGGCCACATTGTGCGGTGGCACGTCATTATGGCGAGGTTTGCAATGTGGGTAGCATTAAAAATGTAACTAAATATGTGCGATATTTAATGTATATGTTATTACCTCAGCGTCGATCTTACCCAAACGCACCCTAGAACTGATTTTTCAAAAAAATAAAGCCGTTCTAAATAGCTTTTGTTTTAGGTATAGTGTAACATAAAATTCAAACACTATCCATGTGATAACATGAATTCTCAGTTGCCAAAGAAAAAAAAACTCATTCATTGAACCAGATGACTTTAGCACATAAAACGCGCCATAAAAACATGTATCTACCGAAACCAAACAGTCCTACATTATTTACAATTAGTTTTTGTGAACAAAAACCCCGATTCAGGTCGGCCATTGTCTATTCCAGCATTGTTTCTCTTTTGTGCCACGTTTTGTGTGTATTTACAAGGCAAAGTATCATATTTCTCGTCGAAAGTTGTTTAGATATTATGTTTTGTTTCCACCTTTGAATTGGTTTGAGCGTTGGTCGGAATTAATTCTATCAAAACTTTTACGCATCCCACCTTATTTGTGTAAACATATGAAATTGTATCAATTCAGTTTTTCATATGAATACATTGGATGTTTACTTAAATGAAGGCCATGATTCAAAACAGTTTCAGTACTCATGAAAATTATTAAATTGTACATTGAGCCATTCTTAATAATAAATATTTTATCAATATGTAATGTCCAAATATGCAAATACAGACATAATTTTTTTTGGCGATTTAGAAGCGGTTTCCTCGGACAAATTATAATTTTTATTAGTATTACGTACTTACACAATCCCCTCCCTACACAATATTCAGTTTGATATCTAGACACTGTGTAGTATAGTATCTACACGCTGTGTAGTAAAATATCTACAATGTAGATATTTTTTTTACAGTTTGTAGATTCTACACACTGTGTAGTATAGTATCTAGACACTGTGTAGAGTACTTTTTACACTGAGTATTTTGGAAAATTGCTGTTATTCTTCTTTATTTTTAATCTTACATATTAGACGGTAAAAGTTATATAACATTCTATAAGCAGTAAATAAAGTTACGTCTTATATTTTATTGGCTCGTTCTCTTGAAATGAAAATATCTAGTTATACCTAGACACAGTTTTATTACACTGTTGTTACTACGGCGTAGACAGCGATGACGTCACGGCTACGAGACTTCGCCGTAGCAGATGTGCTACGAATCTACGATGGTCAGTTGGTCACGTGCCACCAATATTGTGTTACTAGTGTTTGAACTTTGTAGTTTGACGGACGTTTGTAAAATTATACAAATACATTTATTTTTTTTGTGACTGTTTGTATAGTATAAATTTTGGAAGAGTTATGTGTATAATAAATATAATACATAACAGTCAGTGTTTTGTAACAACATAAATATAATAAGTCAGTGTCATTTTTGTGATGTGTGAAATATCATTACTACATAATATAGTGTTTCTAGTGTAAATGTCTTGTGTATGTGAGTTTATATATTTGTAAATGCACCTACTAGAAAAGTAGTCATTTCTAGTGTGCCTCGTTTGAAAAAAGTTCAATAAGTGAAGTAAATTATGATAGAAGTGTTTGATGACACAGCGACCCAAGTAAGTTATTTTTTATATTGATTTTTTTTTTCTAAAATTTGGAATCGGATTTTTGGAATTTTCGTTTGACAAACTATAGATCTTTGTGTCTTTTGTATTAACTTAGTTTTTAGCGTATTATGATCAGTAATTGAAATTACAATAATCACACTAATATAAGGGTATAAGTTTCTATGTACAGTCAACAAAGGAGATAAATGATCAGGATCGTCAGACATTGTTGAAATCTTCATAAAAACTGATTGATAGATAATTTATTTCATTGAAAAATAGTTTATTTACTATAAATTTAATTATTCTTCACCTATATCCATCCATTGGTTTCCGTGAAAAGTTTAACTATATCTGACAACCTTGGTTACTTATCTCCTTTTTTGACTGTACATGTATGTTAGTCCTCTATGCTCAAACGGCTGAGCCAGTTTTAGATGAAATTTGCCACGCAGGTAGATCAGAATAGAACTTAGGATACTTTCTGTCCCGGCAGTTGGTTTCCATAGGATAATTTCCGCCTCCTATGCGGGCGAAGCCGGTAACAAAAGTTAGTAAGTACTTAATACTCATTTTATATGTCAATAAAGTAACAAGACTTTTGTATGTTTAAGTGAATAAATCTCAAACAACGAGCGACTTAAACAACAATGACTTTCAAAATTAATTACTGTACCTGTAGATGCGTGGTTTGAAGTTTCTCGGAATTTCTTAAACTTGCTTACACACGTGTAAATGCTATATTGTTTATGTCAATGTTAAGGCTTGAAAATGTGATTATTTATTTAATCAGCGACTGTTATTGTTTTCGGTTTGATAAAAAAAAAACAATTATGTAATTAAAGTTTTAAGCCGTGTTTACGGAGACGCGGCGCGCTGCATGGTGCTTTGGGAATTCGTCGTACATTACAGCAGCGGGCCGCGTCATCACTCGCGCAAATAAAAACATTTGGCAATGTGCGATGGACAGCCCAACGCGCTGCATCTCCGTAAACAAACTCTTACCAATAAAATTAGTTTCGTCGCCGGGACAAAACTCCGCTACCGCAACAAACCGCCACGAAGTGGACAGAGATCCAGCGGGATCTCATGGTAATATGGGCTGTCGAAACCCAGCACTGGGCACGCCACAACCACTGTAGTAAGTCCCCTCTTTGAGAAGTTGCTGGAGAGGCCGCACGGTCCTACCTTTTGCATGACGCAGGTCCTCACTGGACATGGCAAGTTCGGGAGGCTCCTGTATCAGAATCATGCCGAAGAAAAGCCCGGGTGTCACCACTGTGCTGCCGCCGGTGTTTGGCTGATCGCCCACTTAAAAAAAACCAATGGGTAACCAAATCTTAGCTTGACAAATAATAGTTTGATGACACTTTTGGCACAGTGGTTGAGAATTGATTCCTGCATGGTATGTTGCATATGGCCACAGAATAAGTAACAGTACTAGTACTAAGTAAGTGTAGTAAGTAAAGGGGAGTTACTGATAGTGTGACGTACAGAATGGAAGAAAAAAAAAAGTGTTGCGCCGACCCCAAGTATTATGGGATAAAGGCAGGAAGAAGAAGATGAATGCTACTAATAAGCATGATCATATCAATTTAGCTTCACTTTTTTTGACTTACCGACAATTTGACAAATCAGAAGTGTAAGGCCTCTGCCTCGAATCTTGCAGGCAACGGGGCGGCGGCGCGGTAGCGGTAGGATCTTATGCGTAAAATCAAATGGATTGGCCCTCAAATACAGCGGCGCTGGGCGGGTAAAGAGCGGTGCACTCCAGCCAAGCGGTTACAGCCCGCGTAGCCACCGCCCCGCTGCACGCAAGATTCGAGGCCTCTAGCCTAAATAGTTTATTTGAAAAAAATGCTTTTTAGTTTGATCCAAAGCTTGGCCTTCGGGCCTTACTATGACTTGTTATAATGTTAAGCTTGCGAGCAAGAAAGATGGTAGGAGCTATATACCCCAGTAACGTTGCCACGTTTATAGCGATGCCATTGCGTTTTAGGTCCTCCGGGGAGCATTTGTATAAACATTTTGGGCACTCTAATAAGTGGGCAATATTTTCGTCAGGAGCACCGCACTCGCACTGGGTTTCGAAGGGGTCCATAATCCCACACCTCCGTAACTAGGGCAGTGTAGTCTAGCTTTCCTCATTAACGACCACATAAGATGAATGATGAATGTGTTGCATGTGTGTCATGATGAATGTGTTGGATTATAAACATACTATTTTATTCTGTATCTAAACAAGTAAAACCTTTTTATTGCCACCTACCCACACTTACACAACGTAGGTGTTAGAGTGGGCCAGACAGTCGCCGTCTCACACAACACATGCGCGCCTGAGTCATGCATGTTTCATACTGCAGTTGAGGAGAAGACAAGGAGCAAGAACCACTGGAGACGACATCGACCTGAAAATGTCAAGGGTGGTATTAGTAAAGATTTTGAGGTTTGGAAAGGAATGTCTAGGTGGTACTGAGATGTGAAATCCATTCTTTGAAAGAATCGAATCACCGAGGTCCTGGAACGCAGATGGCAAATGAAGCACAAGTGGGTTTTAGTCCGTAAAACACTGAAACCCCCTCTTGCTCCGCCCAGAGCAGGAATTTTTTGATGATTTTCTACTCCAAACAAAGGCACAATGTTAACACGATCAGCCCTCCTAGCCAAGTTACAATTGTTTCGTTAACGTCGAACGCTTGGAGTTAGCCACGCCTCTAATTCCTTTGTTCTGACCTCGTGACTGAGCGTTGAGATGATGTTAGAACAAAAGAATTGAAGGCGTGGCCAAAAACAAAGCGTTCGGCGTTAACGAAACAATCGTAACTTGGCCAGGGTATTTTTTTCAATATTAGACAACATCAGGGGGCTTACTCTCGAGTTTAATTCCAATTGTTCGACAATGGAATTGTGACGTTAGGTACTCTTGAATTCGATGCTAGCGCCAAATTGGTTTAAAATTGCGTGACCACACGCCAAGTCCAATGCCCATTTTACTTAGTTTCTCAAAAAAGTCACGCAACTTGGCCCTAGCATCGAATTCAAGAGTACCTAACGTCACAATTTCAATGTCGATCGATTGGAATTAAACTCGAGGGTAAGCCCCCAGATTGATATAATAAATAAGGTTTCCAAATGCTCATTAGCAAAAATGGCGCCAACAGATAGCTCGATAAATGATATTACGAAGATTACCTTTCTTATTAAAATAGCTTTTAAAAATAACTCATTTCATTTATAAAATAAATTCCTTCGAGCCCAAAAATCCGATGCCTTAAAGCCAAAAAAGCCAGTAAAAACAAGGTAAAGAAAACACATTGAACATTGAACCCTGTGGCTGCAAAAACTTATTTAACAAGACGTGGGGGAGGAATTTGTAGTGTCGCTTAGTGTAACTGCGTGGGCGTATCATACTAAGAATACACAACGATCCTCCTCATCGTGGGCGTCAATAATTCAATAATATTTATTAAGGGCACATCGCAGCATCTCTCGTATAAATATACGAGACAAATTGGGAACATTCTGCAAATAAAATTACATCCTTACCTGTTACTGATTGTGGTGAACATCTTGTCTCTCCCACTTACTTTATAAAAAAAAAACATCCACATTTTTTTTTTATTTACAAAGCTAGCTTCTATCAGCGGCTTCGCCTACGTGAATGTAGGTTTCTCCAAATAACCTTTAGACCCCTGTTTCTTTCCCTAAGGGAGTAAATTTTGGAAAATCCTCACTTATGCTCGCCTATGTCATAAAAGGAAAGTTTGTGCAAAATTTCACGCTCCTAGTCCCAGCAGTTTCGGCTGTGCGTTGATCTGTCAGTCAGTCAGTCAGTCTCTCCTTTTATATGTAAGTATTTCACTACAAACAAAAACTACTTCACATTACAATTTTAGTTTTTTACATTATCCATAACTATGTTTTAATTGAAATATTTCAATGTGCCTATATATGAGTGGTGTTTACCATTAATATAATTTAGCCATGGATAAAAATAAAACAGTAAACTATCATTTATTTGGGTATACAAACTTTATTGTATACCAAGACAACATAAAAACTCGCATCTAAACACAAAATAAAAATAATGCTGAAAAAAAAAAAAAACTAAGTACAGCTAATAATGGACCAGCCTATTCCTCAGAGGTTAGAGCTGTCGCTTCCAGTGTCGGCACTATACATCGGTGTGCCGTCCTCAGCGTAGCCTCTGGGGGGAGCGGCCCAATTCTTGTCTTCAATTTATTTTCACAATTCTATCGGTTAAGTAATGTTTATTTTACCACGTGTTCGGATATCCACTTTGAAGGAAAGGCCTTTTTCTTTGATTTTGTTTATTTTTCCAGGAAATATTTATGTTTAATCTGCAGAAGGAAGATCGAATTGAATCAATTTATTTGAGGGCATTATTGGTTTGGAATAAATGTTAGATTAATTTCATTAAAATAGTCTAGTAATTTGTTTGTTATTCTTCTCGTTATATTTCTATCTCTCGATGGTCTATAAATGAGTTTATTGGCCGAAACGTATCGAACTGGACTTTATGTCGCTCGTACTCTATAAATATTATTATATAATTTATTTTATATAACTAACATTAGAAAAATGGTCAAAAAAGTTTTTTTCAAGTTTTCCAATATGATACGAGGTAAAAAATCGAAAAGAGTACGTCGAAACCAATTATCCATCTTCAAAACATCCGGAAACTTGCTGTGTAAACTATAAGAGTGTGCGCAGCAAATAACTGTACCAAATACTCAAAGTAAATTATGAAATTATTAAGGCTATGAAGGAGTTTACCAGGGAACTAATAAATAATAATAATTAAAACATAGTCAAATCACAATTTGTAAAATTAAATAAACGTATTAAATAATAAAATAAAATTTATAAACCTAAAAATAGTTAAATTATTTTAAATTAAAATCAGTTATGTCCAATTAGTAAAGTTAAATCATAATTTAGAATAAGCGGCATCAGCGTTAATTAAAAAAAAACCTTTAGATTAATGTTTTAAAGATTTATACACATTTACCTACTTTAGACCACAACAAAATTCGGTTGGAGTGATTTTAAAATATGTAGACAATTTATTTATTTTTCTTTATTTCTATGAAATAAAAAAAACCACATAAATAAACCACTAGAACAACTATCTATAGCAAAGAAGCTTAATCCTTTTAGATCTAAAATGCTCCCTAGTTTGTACTGCGATCTGTACCCTTATAATCTAAGGACTGCCCTAGCGGGAATATGTAGGAATTGAAGCCTAGCCACCACTTATTTATCACGTTTGCTCATTAGAAGGATCCATAATAGCCATTCTAGATTATAGCCTTAATATCTGAGCTTAGTAAAAAAGTGCGTTATTTTAAAAGAAATCCGTGGTCCTAGAACGCAAATGGCAACTGAAGGACGGAGGTGTGGTCAACTGTCAAGCTCCAAGAGGACAACGGTGTCCGCGCACCTGTTGTCTTTCTCTTGTGCCTCTAATTACAGTATTCAAAGTGTAATATCTGAGCTTAGTAAAAAAACTGCGCTATTTCAAAGTAAACCCGTGGTCATAGAACACAAAAGGCAACTGAAGGACAGAAGTGTGGTCAGTAAAAGTCTGACACTGCAGTGTAGAGCGGGAGATGTCATTGAATTATTTTCGACCTTAAAAAAAAAGCTCACGGAGGTTTCGGAATAGGGTCCCATTGGCACTTTTAGTGTACGGAAACCTGAAAAAGAAGAAAAATCACGCCTCAAAGTTAACAACGGCGTCACCCATTTCTCGTACAAAAGTAAAAATAGAAAAAAACTTTCTTTGTCGGACGGAAATGAGTCCAAATTGCGAGCAGGATGTCAGGAAACTTGTTTATTTCGTTTACGTATTACATCTAATTTGAATATACTTATTTCCTGTTCGTTCTCGCCCGTCCAAAAGTTGAATTACCATTTTTAATTAGCAAAAGAGGTGTCATCATAATTATAAAACTTCTAAATACAATACAACATTATTATAGAGGCATTATACACTGGTAGAAAGGTTTAATTCAATAATTTAGTTTTTTTTTTGTTTTGTCTATATGGTCTATATGCATATTTCAGTTCCATTAGAATGCGAATATTCTAATATTTTTGCAGTATGTAGCGTGTCATCCTTTCATATTAAATATTGTATTATTACCCCTGTTTCAATCGACGGCGCGTGCAGTTCCCGCGCGCCTCAAGGAGTTGTGAGCTAACTGTAAGGACCCAGCAGGGTTGAAGCCTACTCTAGGGCCACATAGGTAATTGTGAAAGTGTACACCAGGGCTCTGGTACGAAGGGTACGAAGGAACAGGGTGTGTTTTTTAATCAGTAAAAATCTGACACTATCTCCCGCTCCACCCAAGGGCGGGAGATGTCATTGGATGATTTTTACCCACCGAAAAAAAACACTGTTTCAATGATTCCACATATTGTCCAGTTTTGTAGATACTTGAGATACGAGACTACAACAATTTTACATCACATTATCCACTAGAAATCAATTTACGAATAATCAAAACAGCTATAGGTCAACAAAATTGCATCGATGCATTCTATACAGCGTGGATTTTGCGGGACGGGTTGCGAAGGACTGGTACGTTCTGTAACTTTCGCACTTACGGTAGATGCCCTTACAGACTCGTCTTAAAAAAATCAGCCTGTATAAAGTAATTTCAAAAACAAAGTATTCCAAAGACAAACTAAATGTGCAATGTTGATGTTATATTCTGTTAGTACTTACTAGTCTTTCTAGTCTTGGGTGACTTAGTAACCTTTTACAAGTATTGCAATTTTTATATCCTAATCATGCATTATTTACGAATTGTAGGGCGCGGGTTCAAAACCCAGTCTGGGGTTTCATCACTACAGCTCACATAACGTTGGAAAAATGTTCTAGAACCAAAAATTCGAAGATATGTGACATTCTTCTATCTGGGCTCGCTAGGTTTTTTTTTTTTTTTTTTTTTTTTTTGTGGTAGGTAAAAATCATCCAATGACGAATCCCGCCCTTGGGTGGGGCGGGAAACAGTGTCAGACTTTTACTGACTAAAAAACCTACCTTTCCATTCCTTGCCTTTATCCTGGGGCCTTTGGTGACAGTCTCACATAACCTTTGGCCCCAGTAGGCTTCGGCCCTGCTGGACCCCTACAGTATGCTGACAACTCCTTGAGGCGCGCGGGAACGGTGCGCGCCGTAGACGACCTGAGCTCGGACCGGTCTGTTACCGGACGGACGGACAGCGAGCTACCCATTGCCCACCGTCCGCGAGCCCGCGCCTACGGTGGCCGGAAATTGGGATCGGAAACCCGGCGGCGGCGGCGGCGTGTCCGCCTTTGCCTAAGGCGGTCGGCCTCCTCCTTTACTAGCATTACTGCTTCGCAGAAGGAGGCGACCGCCTGCCACTCCTCCTCGCTCCGGAGCATGGCTTGAACCAAGCCCCGGCGCGAGAGATCGCCGCCGATCGCCCCCACGAGGACACGGCGCTGCTCTTCCCAAGCGGGGCACACCTCGACTGTGTGCTCCACCGTGTTGGGCTCGCTAGGTGGATTGCGGCCCATTCCCTATCCTAGAGAGGAGGCCTTAGTCCCAGCAGTGGGAACATTATAAGGCTGATTGAGCCATGGTTATATGCTATGCATTAAACATTACTAACATTACATTACTTCATAATATTTTTTTTTTGTTATAAATCCAATTGTGAAACTATAGTTATGTCAAAAAATTAAAGGTTTTATCAATTAAATTGAGAAATTATAGTTTTGTCCATTTAATAAATCAAATTTCAATATTAATGAATTTAGTAGGTACACCTCCGAATATTGAAGTTCAACTACCTCGAATTGGCAGATCCTGTACTAAATTAGCAAATTTATTCATGAGGAAATATGCATACGAACCTAGACAAGGGTAAGCATACATTGCCGGCAGTTATTCATGACGTTTTTGTACGCAATACTAGGTGTGAGGCTTGATTTTCATACTAAATTAGTACCACAATATTCTGGTACACTATAGTTTTCAGTTCTCAATATTGTTTACCTATTGTGAAACATATTATGTATACCCACCTAAATTTTGACCAATTTAATCCCGTGGAGGTTCGATTAAATAAAATTAAAGTCCAATGACCTGTACGTAGTTGTCGATCGTTGCGTACTAACTACCTACAGGTCATTGGACTCGCTCAGCTGATGTTTACTTAAAGAAATTAAATTTCGTACATGAGTATACGAGTATTCGAGTTTAAAAAAGTAGCTACTTAATTTTTTAATTTTATAACCGCACTGGGCCCTCGTGGTGGATTACGGCCCATTAAATTTTCTAGAGAGGAGGCCTGAGTCCTAGCAGTGGGAATATTATAAAACTGATGTTATGCTACGCTATAATACCTCCTGTTGAATTTTTTTTTTGTTAATTATCAAATAACTTCTCCCACTCTGTGTGGAACGAGAGGAAGTGTCAGATTTTTAGTGACTAAAATTCTCTTTCCTGCAATGACCGCAAACATACCAAAACTCAATTATTTATTTAGTTTATTCGAACTTTACACATCAAACACATAGTTTATTGGAGCAAACCTGAACGCTTTCAAAACCTATTTAGCTGTGTAACCCGAGGCACACCCGTACCCGCTTAATCCTTCAGTTGAAGTGCAAATGCATTTGAAATTACAACCTCGTTGGGAACTGAACTCTACCTGTATAAACATGTTAGTATGTGATTAAGTC
The DNA here is from genome assembly GCA_958295575.1 of Leucania comma. Classification (NCBI taxonomy): domain Eukaryota; kingdom Metazoa; phylum Arthropoda; class Insecta; order Lepidoptera; family Noctuidae; genus Leucania; species Leucania comma. The sequence goes on along the minus strand of OY282480.1, from coordinate 7,703,243 downwards.
TTAGTACATATATTTAGGTATACCGTTTCTAGTTTAATTAATAATGTGCTTTATCAAGCCTTCTGTGTTAACAAAATTACAGCGATAAGTTTCTTGATTTATTAGATTTGAGGTATTAAAGATCTTTAGTGAAATTTTATGAAATTTTAAAAAAATATAGCTTCAAAGCTGATAGTTCTTATTATTTAATTGTTCTTTGATGTATGTTTTATTTATTTATGAACACATAATCATTTAAAATCGAAAAGAACAAACACAGAAGAGTAAAAAATTACTGCTTATTTCTAACGAAATTTCTTCCAGCCTTTGTGATAAGAGAGTTGGATAAGAGATGTAGACGCAGTGTGTATAAATAATTTAAATAAGAATAAATGGATTATAATACCTAAATTAAATCATATAATAAGTACATATACATACACCACTATTTTTTAATTATGGCAAATATTTAAAGGGCTTATTAGAAAAGGTCTTTTTATTATTTAAGTAAAGTCTCAATTAATAATGTTCATAAACAGCAAAGTTATGAGCGTTTGTTTATATTCCAAAATCTCACTCAATTTATGGAAACATTGTACAGGTCATTGTTTATGAATGAAAAAATGTCAATAAAAATGGAAAAACACTGCGCTTAGTATTTTCTAGTATTATTTGTTATGAATGATGATTAAATTATGAATTTACCAATAATGATAAATTTTCGTGGACAATTTTGGGATTTCGTTTTTTGTACTTTCGACTACACAAATATGATCAGTAACGGGTACTGATAGAGCCCCATTTTTTTGTGCACTAATTAAAAAATAGGGGTGTATGTATATACGTATCAATAACAATAAATAAATGTACACTTAAATAGATACTATACATAAATATTTATTTTCCAAAGAAATATATTAACATTTAAATAGAGTAATTATGTCTAGTACACAGGAATATAAATTTATTAAAACTATATATACACTTAAACCTACAAACATTACACAAAAACATAAATATATACACTAAAGGCTACTCCTAACTAGAATATAGCGTCAAAAAACTCCTCCGTCAAATTTATATACATAAATTAAATTATAAAAATATATTTATAAAATATAATAAATATAACTGTACGAGATGGTAGAGGTAATGTTCTTTGACTAGCTTTTTGAAGACAGATATATTTTTAGCGTCAGTTCTACAGTCGTACCGCATGAAAAGAAAAGAAATTGGAATAGAAATGGCTATTATGAAAACGGAAATTGAGGAATTTTATTGACTTTTATATGACTTACCCGTCTATCAATCAATTAACAAAGCAATGAATCTAGGTATTTTTATATGACTTATCGATCTATCTTTCAAATTAACAAAGGATTGAATCTATTTCTAACCACGAAAGTACCTACCATCTCAGCTGCCGAAAGCTACAGGGTTAGTATCGGACATAAATATTATATCAGCCTTGTCGAAGATTTGATTTGTACATTTCCGTTGAGCGCTGAGCGATCGACCTAGTTACTGAGACGACTCCACGTCATTACGTTAGAGCTGTCAAGTGTCTCTTGTGTAGTTTTGACTGGCCTGTTGGTCTAGTGGTTAGTGGCCCTAACTGCTATGCCGGAGGTCGTGGGTTCGATTCCCACCCAGGACAAATGTTTGTGTGATGAGCACGATCATTTGTTCTGTGTCTGGGTGTTATTTATCTATAATATGTATGTATTTAGAAATATATAAGTATGTTTATCAGCTGTCTGGTACCCATAACACAAGCTCTGCTTAGCTTGGGACTAGACTGTATTGTGTGATAGTTGTGGAAATATTATATTATTATTATTTTATTATTAGTTTTATTGGAACTAACCATTTTACAAGAAACAAAGAAAAGAATAGATTTTTTTATGGCAACCATGACAGACCACGACCACGACGAGAGATTACCACGTGACTGAGCGTTGAGATGACGTCAGAACAAAGGGATTGGGGGCGTGGCCAACTCCAAGCGTTCACGCTTAACGAAACGATCCTAACTTGACTAGGGGGGCTGGTTAGTTTACCTATAAGGCCGTGCTTACGGAGACGCACATGTTGCGCGGCGCGTTGGGCGTTTCTTCATACATTGCAGCAGCGGGCCGCGTCATCGCTCGCGCAAACACAAACATATCGCAATGTACGACGGACCGCCCGACGCGCCGCGCAACGCAACGCGTCTTACGGAGACGCGTTGCACTAAGTATGACGGCGTTGTAAACTATACAATGCAAGTTTAACTTGCGTTGTATAGCTTATGTAGTTTTAAATGCATGTCTTAGTTTTCCAAGTGAGGCAAGTTACTAAATGGGGCACGTACGCTTGGTTTTTCCTATAATAATAATGGTTTATATCAGAAATCCCCCCAAAGAAATCTCCACCAGGGGGGATTATTACATTTTTTTTTTTCAGAAATCCCCCCTAGCAAAATAAAATCGGCGCAGAGGGGATTTTTGTAAAAAAAAAAGTAAGAACCCGCACCAGAGATATTGTTGTTTCTAAATTATTTAACAAAAAAATGGGCCAATATGGTTGATTTATGTATTACGCTCAGTAGACGATTGCATTAATTGAATTGATATCTCTCCACCAGCCAGCCCTCTGTTGACTGGTAGGCATTAAGTCCGTCTTTGCATTTAGTTACATGAAGATTAATTTATATAAATAAACAATTAATTTGGTGAGTTTCTCCATCCAAGGATCCTGTGAGTCTTCATTAATGCCCAGTACACAGAAATCAATATAAACAGCAAACAATCTCATCACAATTTGATTTTGAAGTTTGGATGTCACGCTCAGCTAGCTATCGAAAACCAATTAAGGATTCTGAAACCGTAAACTATTCAATATTGAAAACAGGATAGACCAAAAGCTCGACGAGTGGAGCAATTCTCGTAAATAGCAGTCGAACCTACACTTTTATTACTGGCTTGTTTACTGCTGGTCAGAGTAATATGTATGTTGGTTTTATGTGGTTCGTGTATATAGCCGTTACAGTGGATCACTATAGTAATAATAAATAGGTTTAGCCGAAATCACCGCGTGAAAGTGCACCGCGTGAGCAATGGTGGCCGAGTGGTAACAGTCCCGACTTACGAGTTTTTGATCGCGGGTTCAAACCCTGCCAGATGTATTACTTTGTGTAATTTATTTCATCACCACTGCTCTCAAAACGGTGAAGGAAAACAAGCATGAGGAAACCGGCATGTATAGAACCAAAAATTCAAAGACATGTGACGTTTGACGACAGCCGTCCGGCTGTCCGGCTCGTCGAGAGCCCCACACCGCACATCGAGGAGTCAGTTGTCACTAGCCCAGACGAACGGCCGCGCTCGCGCATCCTAAATTTCTAACCTGTTTTATTCCGTAGACGCGACTATAGGTATTGTCATTGTACCTAATCTCAGTACTTTGTACAATACATTTTAATTTTATAATGTCCAGGTTTACTACCACCTCGTTGAACCAGCCACGGCACGCCCCAACAAATGAGCTAATGTCAAAACGGGCCTTCTAGTTATTTAGTAACTTTAGGACGAATTCAGCCCAAAAACATATTTCAATTTATTCCACGTGTACTACTCCAAATTCTTGAATACTTGTAAACAAAAACGTGACTTACGAAACGAACATTCAATATTTGTTGAGTAAAGACTGTAGCTAGCCGCGGTCAGGCGAGTCATATATAAGTTGCTGCAGTATCAAGACTAAGTTTACTAAAACCAACAGGTATCGTACACACGTCTACATTTCGACACTCCGGAAAATAAGTCGGTAATCGTTAAAGTTTGTTTTTCGATTACCGACTTTATTGCCCGGATTTTAAGTCGGTAATCGAAAAACCAATTTTTTTGATTACCGACTTATTGCCTGGGGGCGTTGATTTAGTTTTCGTCTAAATTCAACAGTATAGTGAGAGTTGTAATTAAGTCCTGGGCTCAAACCCACCTAGGCGCATTTGTGTAATTTATTTTCTCATCACTGTTCTTAAAACTGTGAAAGAAAACACTAACAGGAAACTTGAAATTCAAAAATTCGAAGACATATTATGTCATTCACCAATCCGCGTTATATCCGCGTGGTGGATTACGGCCTATTACCTCTCCTAATGCGGAGGTTTGAGTCCCAAGAGTGGGAAATTATAAGACTGATTATGCCAGGAAAGCGAATGGCCATAATCCGCCAATAAATCCGCCGCCGATTATGCCCATTCGATTTCCTGGCATAATCCGCCAATCGGGCCTAGAGCGAGTTGGTGGATGTCACATTTCTTCGATATTTTGGTTCTTGGAGATGCCGGTCTCCTCATAATGTTTTCTTTTACATCTTTGCGAGCAGTGTTGATGATTTATTTAATAAGACAAAGTTTAGTGCCTACTGGGGCTTGAAACTCATGACCTACAACTTGTAAGTCGGGCCCATTATCGCTGAGCAAAGAAATTTAAAGAGATACAATAGAGCGGCTATCAGAAGAAATGTCATAGAAAAACTGACATCTTATGCCTCAGTGGCGCCATCTAGCTTGGAATAGCTAACACCCAATTAAAATTTGTCAGAATTTATATAAATTTAAGTATTGCTCGGTAGGTGGCCAGGGGCCTCCTTAATATGATATTTTAAAATGACAGTCGTACGAGCGAAAAAGAGGGATGGAGCTATACACCCTATATAGCTTCACCCTTTTAACAGTTCGGTATAGGTCGTAAAATGGTTTACGTTAAGGTCTCGTGGTAAGAGCTTCAGTGTATGCTAGGTAAGGTTAAAAGCTTTTCAGCAATAGATGGCGTTATCACAAAATCACTTATGATCTCTAGGTAATAAGTACCGGATTATGATTTTGTTCGCTACGTCCTGTCTATTGGTAGTATGTATTGTCTTTATCGCTGAGTCACCACTACATATTCGAATTATTACTGAATAGCTGAACCAAAACGTGGCAGTCATGTGATTTTATGAGAAAATGTGAGAGTGAAAATGCACTTTAGCAGCTATACTTGTTATGCCCAAGCCCGCTTGCACTACAAATCACTGAAAGCATTAACCCAACACTAAGTGATTTTAAAACAAATTGATATTTGCTGTCAATCTTTTAAAATTGACAGTGACGGAACGATTTTTCAAATAGTGCAACAACATAGGCGTTTTTTGGAAAACGGACCGGGCCATCCCATCATGGCGCCATTGTGTACATGACAAAAAGTTCGTTGGATTTAAAAGCTCGTAGCAATGTTTTGTTGCTGCTGTCAAGGCCGCCCATTTTTCTGTTGCATTAATCAATAATGGTAAGAAGAATATTTTGGCATTTGCAAACAGGTAGATTTTTAAGGGACCGCCATTCATTAATTTCGGATAAATCCTTAGTGGATCCACTTAGGAACGAGATCTTATTAGGATATACGCAAGATGAATTGGTATATTGAAAGACAAGTAGGTATACGCAATACGGAAATAAGCAGATTTCCTGTTAAATAATTTACATTAGATTTTTTTGCTGGCATTGCTCGTTCTGAAAAAACGATTTCTTAGATAAATTATTTTTGAATATTAATCAATTGTGTATATTAATTTTGTGAAAATCTATTTTTCATTTTAGAATCTAAGTTTAAAATGATAGTGTTTGTGTGCCGTGTTTTTGTCGCGATAATTCTTAAAAATATGACTGACAATTATTCAATCTGGTAATTGACTAGTAATCTGCATTTCAGTGTCCACTGTAGTAGTGACGTAACCAAGCATATGCCACGTTACGCTTAGATTGGTACGCTGGCTCTCCATGCGGCTATACATCACTATTGTCTTACAGATTGATGTATTGCTAACTCGCTGACAGACATTGTGTTAACCCACTCACTTTCAAATTCACTGTTTAACTTAATATACAACGGGCGGTCTTATCGCACAAGGCAATCTCTTACAGACAACCTTAGGATGGACTGAAAGAAGAGGAGATTGATTTGGGGCGGTCAGTGTACAAAAATCATAAATAATATTAAATACGTATAATAAAAAAAATACATATATAAAATATCAATTAATGTTAATTTTAGTGTTAATTTGAAATAAAGGCGTTGTCAAACTTCAACGACTTTACTTTAAATAACACTAAAATTGCTTAATAATAATCACTTAAGCTTTAATTAACACTCAATCACTTCAAAATGTATTTTGATTAAGATGATGTCTAGCGATTCGTCGAAAACGTGGTGCGCTTGCGAACCCTCCGTAGGATCTCCCTTACCAAGATGGCCGCCCCGCTACCATCGACTCGACGCTCCGCTAGAGTGACTGTGGCAAGCTGTCACTCTTGACATTGGCATCCTAATGTGCGCTGACATACTAATAACTAACTAATATAATGAGCATTTGGATGCACTATGCTAATAAGTTTAAGGGCTCCTTCAAATTAGTCACAAATTGCCGCGTGGCGGTGAGCGCTCCTTTATTATTCCATATAAATAAAAACGTGCGACAGTCGTGTTACAGCCGCACTGCCGTCGCACGTCATTTCGGCTAATTTGAAGGCGCCCTATTTGTTTACGCAAAGTAAAGGTACAATCATTCAAAAATACTAGGCTGTTAATAAACCCGCGCGCCTCACCAACAACGATTGCATCACGTGGGATCTCAGTCAAGCACTAGTATATTACCTTATTTTTAGTATATTCGAAACCTGAAACTATATACTTTCTTTGCATAAAAATACTAAATACTAAATTGTCTCTTTGCATAAAAATACTAGACCCATTATTTTGTATTTTTATACAAAGAAGCTACGTACAAAATTTCATGACTGTATCATAAAAAATCACATGTGATTTTTTATGATCACACTTGTACAGCTTGTTAAGTTACTATAAAATCACGTGATAAGGAGCCGACCCCAAGCTATTTAGAAAAAGGCTAGACAGATTATGAGATAAATTAAGACTTCTACTATCCCATTATAACGGGATAGTATAAAGTAGGAAGTAGGGATAGTAGAGAGTTTTAATTCAGTGTACACTGTAAATTCAACTAGAGACTCTCTATCCCGTTATAACGGGATAGCAGAAGTAGAGATAGTCTTAATTTATTAACTAGATTTAACGAGGGCTAACAGTAGCCACAGTCGGTCCAGATGGCTGTACGCGCCCGGCCAAGTCTGCCAAGTTACCAAAACTTGGCAATTAGACGCGACCTTATCTAGGGATCATTAATGTTAATTATGTTATTGCTTGTAATAGTTAACTACATTATATTTAACATACAGTTATTTGACTGGCCTGTTAGTCTAGTGGTGAGTGGACCTGACTGCTATACCAGCGGTCGTGGGTTTGATTTTCACCCAGGACAAATGTTTTTGTGATGAGCACGATCTATAATATGTATGTATTTAGAAATATATAAGTATGTTAATTATTTGTCATGTACCCATAAAACAAGCTCTGCTTAACTTGGAACTAGACTGCATTGTGTGATAGTTGTGATAAAAAAAAAATTGTGCCTCGGAATATATCTCTCATTTTTATGAGGCTGCAAATCATTTGCTGCACAGCATGAGGGCGTGTCAGACTTTTACTGACTGAAACCACCTATATTCCTTCAGTTGCCTTTTGTGGTCTAGTACCACGGTTTCCTGTTCAGAAATTCCTCTTAGCCCTGGCTACTGGGCCCCTACGGTTTTGCTGACATCACTTTGACGCGAATTTGTTACGTTGTAGAAAGCTGAACGACGAGCTACCCATTAGTCATCGTCCGCAATTCCGCACCTACAGTGTCCACGTGCGTGAGGATGTCAATTCCCTAATTCTTAATTCTTTATTGTACACCAAAACAACATAATTTTAACGCAGTGGATTACAAAATTTATGTACAAGGCGAGCTTAACTCATAGTTGAGTTTTCTTCCAGAAAAACCATTGAGTGATAGAGAGAGATCACATTAGAGGGAAAGATCCAGTGTATAATTTTGGGCTCGCGGACGGCGGGCAATGGGTAGCTCGCTGTCCTTCCGTCCGGTAACAGACCGGTCCGAGCTCAGGTCGTCTACGGTACGCACTGTTCCCGCGCGCCTCAAGGAGTAGTCAGCAAACTGTAGGGGCCTAGCAGGGCCGGGGCCAAAGGTTATGTGAAAATGTTACCAAGGGCCCTGGGACAAAGGCAAGGAATGGAGCAGGGTAGGTTTTTAGTCAGTAAGAGTCTGACACTACTTTCCGCCCCACCCAAGGGCGGGATTTGTCATTGGATGATTTTACCTACAATAAAAAAAAAAGTGTACAATTTTAAAATAATAAAAAAAAACACTAAAAGTAGGAATTGAATAATACACAATAACATACTTATATATATATATATATATATATATATATATATATATATATATATATATATATTATATATATACGAGTATATATATATATAAATACCATGTCATTGAGAAAGAAAATACTCTTTAATTTTCCTCTTGAAAATCTCCAGAGAAGGGCTGTCACGTATGGAGTGTGGGAGAGAGTTCCAAAGACGCACTGCAGTAACAGAGAAGGAGCCATCATAACGGCTGGAAGTGTGTAAATGGAGTACGAAGAAGAAGAGAATTTGCAGTGCGACAAGGTTTACCCTCATGGTTGCAGCTCTTTCTCTCACAATACTGCTTTAAAACCCTAATCAGAATAACATCTAGCGCAAAAACATATTTTTACTTACAGTAATAATAAAACAGTTTTAATAGGTACAAACTAAACTCATCCATTAAGCTAAAGTTAAGTGCGGACGGCAAACTTGTAGTAATTCGATTGTTTTCCACTAAAACTGGAACGGAAAATAACATTAGCTCCGTCGGTACTAACTAATGTATTTTCTTTATTATTTCGCTTTAAAAACTAATCCTACTTCTCTATACTACATATACACCGTCAAATTTTGATCGTTTTAATCCCGTGGAGGGTCGATCCGGTTCATGAAACACTATCGATTTGAATACTGAATCGACCCTCCATGGGATTAAAATTTAACGGTGTATTATATAAAATATAGTCACTTGCGTCTGTCTGTTTATCCGCTTACTATTAATAAACTACGCAACATATTTTGATGCGATTTTCAGTAATAGAAAAAGCATCATCAGCATCATAATTTTAGCCCAAAGACGTCTACTGTTAGACATAGGCCTCCCCCAAATGTCGCACAATGAAAGGTCCTGTGCGTCTCACATCTATCGGATTCCCGCAACCTTTACCAAAGTTGCGTCTTCCGGGAAGAAAGAGCATTAAACGATAATAAAGATTTTTTAAGGTCTCGTTAGAACGGTTTTCTGTCCATGTTAGCAACGGTAAAGAAAAAGCACCAGCTTTTACTGCCCTGCCTCATTAATTCACCCTGTATACACAAAGTGAAGAGAGAATAGATTGTATATAATGGTGATAATTTGGCATACATTCCTTTTTTTTTATGTTGATCAGGCTTTAGGATAATTTCCTTAAATCCCTCAAATCCATTACTAATTATTCAAATTCCCCGCCATTTGACCACGCATCGCATCGCCATCTAACGGCGGAAAAAAGAAAGCAACAGTTCGAACCAAAACCACGGGCCGGCCGCATCAACCCGCGCGCGAAGTAACAAAAATCTGAAAATATCGTGAAATACAGCGCCTAGCAATCTAATGTAGTGATCAACCGTCTCCCAGAATCCTGTGAGTACTTTACTAATTCCAAGTTCTTTTATCCTTTTGCCAATTCGTAGTAGGAAACTTTTGATAGCGTTCGCAGGACGCAACGACTATCCAGAGGTCAAAAAATTAAATCAATCAAAATCATCCAAAGACTTCTCCCTTCTGGGGAAAAGGGAGGCGTCACTCTTACTGTCTAAATAGACACTTGTGTTGTTCAGTTGCCCTTACTATTCTAGGACCACAAGTTTTCTTTAAAAAAAAATCTCAGTGGGCCAAGCGAGCATCGGCCCTGCTTGGCTCATACGGTTTGCTTTCATATTTTGAGGAGCGCGAACACTACACGCTGTTGACGACTCGAACTCGGTCCAGACGGTGAGCTACCCATTGCTTGTCGTCCGCTAACCGAAGGCTACGGTGGCTGGTCGACGGAGTCGGGGTCTCTGTGATTAGAGTATGAGCATGACGCGTGTGGGCGGCCTCCTTCGCTAGCAGTAATGCTATGCTTCGCTCCGAACCATGGCCTGAATTAGGGCCCGGCGTGAGAGGTCGTAACCATATAATGATATAAGTATGAGGTAGCCCTGGCTAAGTGCCAAGAATTTGGCAGTATTGTTAGCCTTTTTCACGGGAATTAAAAACAAGTACCCGCTTGATACGTATTGTTTAAAATCGCGTGTTCTTGAATAAGCTTTGTTGTATGCTAATTAGTAATTAAGTCAGACGATACTCTACGTTTAATGGCTATGCATATTACAACGTATTACAAAGTATTCGGTAATGACCGTCGGATATATTTATTGGTGAGTGACGGGATTGTTTCAAAGAGTTGCCTAAGTTTTGGAACGCAAAAACGAACTGAAAAATGAGTGGGTTTTTTGTCAGTAAAAATCTGACACTCTATCGCTCCACCCAGAGCGGGAGAAGTTCTTTGATGATTTCTTACTCAAAAAATGGGAAATAAGTATAGGTAGGCTAAACAATTTTTGTTTAGGTGGGAAATCATTCTACGCCCTTGGGCGGACCGAGAGGGCGTGAAAGACTTACAGGTTAAACAATATAAATTATATTAAAGATAGATAAAATAAGGCCCACTGGCATCGGGATTAGGGTCCAAACTACGGGTCAAGGCTCAATCTCCTAACAATACATGACGTGCCCAGGAGTACTACTTTCTATGCCAAGCCTTTCATCCAACTGCCCAACGAGAGCCTGCTCAGACGTTGGCCGAGGCTCCTGGCTATTAAGCCATTGATCGTCACGACCTATCGGCATAATGACTGCCGTATCCACTTCCCACATATCGACCACCTCGCGAGCCAAGGCAATATACTTAGTTTGTTTATCTTTCTCAGCTTTCACGAGGTTCTCATCATGAGGGATCGCTATATCAACAAACATTATGCGACGTTTCAGTCGATCCATCACCACTATGATGTATTATTATTATAAACATGGAATTTTAAGTTTAGCAAACACAAATCTAAGGCCCCTATCACACGGCCTATTTTAAACGCTCAGACGACGCGTGTTTCAGTGACGCCCGTTTTCTGCGCAGTAGATGCCGATTTTTGCATTTTTATAGATTCAGTGCGCGCTTCCGATCGGAGTTCATAGTACAACCGACAGCATTATACAACTGACAAGGCCAAAACGCGGCAGTTACGAGCGACTACAGCGCGTCTGTATCGCTGTAGACGTGCCTTTCATGATCGACCCGTGTAAAAGGTTGCGCGTCGTCGGCGCGTTTAAATACGTCGTCTGTTAGGGGCCTAAGTGGGCAAATATATACAAACCAATTTTCTTAAACAACAAAGCCATAAGAAAAAATCTAATTTACATGGCTTTATCGTTAAAATACAGCTTCGATATTTAATAAGAAAATATTGGAATGCAAATATATAGACCCTTTTTCAATTTACCTCGCCAACGCAGAAGCTCTTTGTATGCCCATCGTATATAAAGCTGTTGTTTTTAGGGACCTCCCTAATAACAGCGGGTTCGACGTTTACATAATAAATTATGTGGTAGGTAAATAAGCACAGGTTTGTTACTGTGAGGAAGTTATGTGCGTGGATATGTGTAAAGGAGCCGACTGTAATGTCAAGGGCCGGTTTTCGAACTCTGCCCAAGTCTAAGTCACTTCGCGGCCCCTTAACAGCGGTTTCATTTTTATAATAAAAAAAAGAATAAAAAATAACTATTCAAGATTTTTATTTTTGCCAGATTCTATAAAAAAAAAAGTTTATTATTCCATGTAACCTTCAAATATTTCATACGTTTAAAATCGTAAGTTAGGGTCAAATTCGCGTTTTGTATCGAGTCAACTAATTTATAATATCATGTTTTGTTTTTTGCCCGATGCGGTTGTTAGTCACATAATCAGTTTAAATATGTTATAATTTTTCATGGTGTTCAGTTTTATATTTGTGGATTTCCAAAGATTCAAAAAAGGTCAAATAAGTAGAACCTGGCCTGAAAGTTGGGCTGTGGTATTCGTCGATAAAATCATCGTTACCGTGGAAAGCAAAGATCAGCAGAAGGGATACTTGGGGGAGGCCTATGTCCATGTGACAGTGGACGTCTTTCGGCTGATATGATGTTGAATGGCGGTCTTATCGCTGATAGCGATATCTTCCAGACAACCTTAGGATGGATCGTAAAGACTTAAAATATTATAGGCGGTAGTCTGCGGTGTACTGTTAACAAATTACTACAACACTTCAAATAAGAAAATATGTAATATACTCGTACATTGTGTACAAAATGAATAAATCATAAATCATATTAATATTATACAGGCGGTATGTTTTTTAAGCAAATAATTGTGTTTGTACGGGTATGTTTGTTACTCATTTACGTTGAAACGGCTTTTCAGATTTGAACAAAATTTGGCTCACGGATAAACCATATCCAGCACTAGCACACAAGATAGCATTTTTTGTCCCGGGAGTGCATTCCCCTGGGATAATTGTCTAAAATCATGCGGGCGAAGCTTCTGGTCGCAGCTAGTAAACGATAACTTAAAAAACAATAAAATATTCCTGCAAAATATTAGTTTGACCGAATAATATCACCGAAAAAGGCCAACAATTTATCTGATCATACGTTAACTTTCGTCCATCGCTATATTGGTAACTGATAAATTCTGAAAATTCTCTCTATTCGCATTTAACCGTATATCCACGTCCGGTAAACCGGGAACACATAACCGTAAATTCGATACATAACGATAACTCAAAATCCTCGGCTATTATCTATTTCGCAGTAATTTTGTTTTTCGAACTTCGGATGGTGTGTCCTCAGCCGGTTCGTGGGGCTCTTTGAACCGGGATCGCGTTCCAAATTCCACCTATAAAATAGTACATTTTGATACAAGTGCAGAAAGTTTGTTATTTTGACCGAGGCATAATTCGCACGAGCCGTAGTGAGTGTGTTATGGAGCCTGCAGTGGAGGGCTGCAGTGACAAATTAGCACGTTTGTCAAACGACGTTCATCAATAAAGTTACGGCTCGTGTGGGTTGACCCGCGCCTCGTGGGGGTCGACGTGCCTCTGATACAATAAACAATTTCATTACAATAAAATTGTGGCGATAGATCACGCTCACTTTTCCACACTAGAGCGGATAACAGTCAATTGCGTAATTAAATGCAGTGCGATAAGAGCAGGTTTTCGAGTAAGTGTATTGAAAATGTATTGTTTTTAGTAAGTAGTATTTTATTTTTCGAACTTCGAACGGTGTGTTCACAGGCGTATTTCGTTCGGAAATGTCGCCAGAAATGTTTGTATATTGGAATCAACGGTAACGAAATTATTATTTTTTGACGGGTTCTGATTTGGGTCGAGTGGATGTAATTCCGTATATAGGCTGTGTTTGTAATTCCGTATATAGGTTAATAAGAGTGTGTTTTAAAATATTTTGTAAGTTAAATTTTACATGGAGATGGTGCCTGTAATTTATTTATTGTACTTATGAAACATAAGAAAGAAAACTTATATCTGAAACACATACAATGGGCGGCCTTATTGCATTCCGCGATCTCTTTCAGGCAACCTGGAATGGACAGTAATTGTCAGAACATGATATGGAGCTGTCATTAGTTTGACAAAATGGCACCAATATTTACTACAATACGAGTATATGTAACAGGCCTTACTTTTAATACCGACAATTATCTTCTGTAGGTATATAAAAAAGGTAAAGTCGTCTTGACTAACTCACTAACTCATCAACACAGCCCAAACCCTTTTTTTAGGTAGGAAAATCCTACAATGACATCCCCCGCCCTTGGGCGGAGCGGAAGATAGTGTAAGACTTTTACTGACTAAAACCCACTCCTGTTTCTTCTTTGCCTTTCATACCAGGGACGGGTTTTGCTTAGTTTGATTTGAAAATTGTAATTAGTTTGATCGAATGATGTTTGTTTTGGGGTTGTAGAATTTAAAAAAAGAAATTTATACTTACCAAATTATCAACACTTCATGCAATCCATTCTCTATTTATTTTGCACTTAGTGTATACAGGGTGAATTTATGAGACGGCCAGTAAGAGTTGGTGTCAGGCTTTACCGTTGCTACACGACAGAAAACCGTTCTTACGAGTCTGTGTTTCACTTTTGTGTGTGAGATTTTTCGGTACATTTTTTTTTAAATTCCTGTTTTTAATGAGTATTTTGGACTAATCAAGATTTAAAAACTATAAAAATGACAAATCTCAAAAAGTAAGCAAACTTCTAACTTGGCCACGTATTCTTTTTTTGAATTTACAGAAAATACCAAACAGATTTTTCCACCGCTGCATTCCACACAAACACCACTATACACCAGGCAAACAGAATAATCAACAGACCCATTTCAATACATACAAAGCCATTTCATAGCTAGCTACATACCTACGTGTGGCGGCGTACAATGCAGTTTCGTGCGAGCGTCAATTGGTCACCAGGGCATCTCCGTTCATTTCATACATCCCTGGTCATCGCATACAAACAGCCAGATGGCTACTCTCTATGGAATTCTGGAATATGGGACGCTTGCGTTGGCTATAGTTGCCTAAGGTTTCCAGGTATTTGTGCGGTTTGGTTTTCCTGAAATAAGAAGACTTTATTTCGACCGGCCTGTAATGCAGTTGGTCTAGTGGTTAGTAACCGTGACTGCTATGCCGGAGGTCGTGGGTTCGATTCCCACCCAGGACAAATGTTTGTGTGATGAGTACGATCATTCGTTCTGTGTCTGGGTGTAATGTATCTATAATATGTATGTATTTAGAAATATTTAAATATGTTTATCAGTTGTCTAGTATTCATAACACAAGCTCTGCTTAGTTTGAGACTAGACGGCGTTGTGTGATAGTTGTGGAATTTTATATTATTATTATATTATTTATTTTATTAAACTAACAATTGAAAAGTTGAAAGTGAATCGTTAAAAATTATATTATTATTACTACTAGATACTATATACTAACAAAAAAAATTGAATATATGTGGGTGGGATGGAGAGAGAGAGGAATGCCAAAGAAAAGATGGATGAATTGTATGAGTGATACGAAAGAAAAGGGAGTTAGTACTAGCAAGGGTGAGGACAGAATGGAAGAAAAAAATGTGTTGCTCCAACCCTAAATAACATCGGACAAGGACAGAAAGATGATAATAAATAATGTGACGAAACAAAATTAATCATTCGGTCCATTAGATGTAGTAAAAGTAACAAAATAACTAATGTACTCTTTCCAAAAAAACTAGATTTTTTTACAAATCTATACACCACTATTTTTTAATTAGTGCAAATACTTAAAGGGCTTATTATAAAAGGTCTTGTTATTATTTAAGAAAAGTCTCAATAAATACTATTCATAAACAGCAAAGTTATGAGCGTTTGTTTATATCCCAAAATCTCACTCAATTTATGGAAAAACTGTACGGGTTATTGTTTATGAATGAAAGAATGACAATAAAAATGGAAAAACACTGCGCTTAGTATTTTCAAGTAGTAGTTCTCATGAATGATGGTTCAATTATTAATTTACCAATAATAACAAATTTACGTGGACAATTTTGGGATATCGTTTTTTGTACTTTTGACTACACAAATGTGATCAGTAACGGGTACTGATTGAGTTCCATTTTTTTGTTCACTAATTAAAAAATAGGGGTGTATATATACAAGAAAGTCGTGTTAGTTTTTTTTTTTTTAATTTTTATAAACTAGTACTAATGATTATACTATTTATAACTCAAGAACGGCTGATTTGGCTGAAAATTGATGGGAAGGTAGCTTAGAACCAGGAGACGGACATAGGATAATTTTATCCCGTTAAATAAACAAAAAATACCTGCTCATTTATTGGTATAGGGTAGAGTGGGAGCGAAGCCGCGGGCAAAAGCTAGTAATTATTAAACAAGAGTTACAATTAATTAAATATGTAAAAAAATATTCTTTTGGTGTATACAAGGCTACCGACTCAATGTTCTGAAACATTTTAGAGTTCCGAAAGATTGGAAAATCAGTAATGTTTTAAATGCATCATTTCTCAACTCAGGAATAAACTTTTTAAAATTCAGATTAAAACGTAAATAGTATAAATAAATTAATGACTTGAACTAAAAAAATATCTACTTAAAACTATTCTTAAATCAAAATTCAATGAAACAAAACTGTTACTGTAAATCTAACGATTCTCTGTCTCAGGCCGTGTTTACGGAGACGCGGAACGCAGGCCCTTTGTATGACTATGACGCGGCGTAACATATTACGATTCATAACAGTGTTTGTATCTTTTGAGCACATTTCAGATGCAAATGTTCCAATTGCAAAGATAACACACTTTGCTCACGCTTAGTGTATACGTGTATACCATTTTTTTGGAATAAAAAACCTAAAAGTTTTATAAAACACAAAAACCAAACAATAGGTGGACGAAAAATTCGTAGTAAAATGGAGCTTACATTTTTATCTATGACGTACACCGATTTAAAATAATGACTACACAAATCTACGACTTTTGTTGTACAAAAACATGAAACGACGAAAAAACTGTACCGTATCAGACCGATAAAATATAGAGTTCTGTGTTTGCACGTGGAACAGAATTTTATAAAATTTATTTTTATTTTTGAGTTCGTGAAAATTTTAAAAAAGTAATCAAATTAGTTCTACCGTTCTCAAGTGATGCGTTTACCAACGAATGCAACGAATATAAAATACTACTATAATATACTAATTGGACCAATTTGATTATTTTTTTACATTTTCATGAACACAAAAATAAAAATATATTTTATATAATTCTGTTCCACATACAAACACAGAATTCTATATTTTAAAATTCATTTTTATTAGCTAATAGCTACTACCTGCGGCTTCGTCCATGTGATAGTAGGAAATTAATCCAAGGGAACACACTTTCGAGGTAAAAAACCCTATGTGCTATTCAAGGGCATGGTCTACCCATGTATCAAGTTTCATTCATGATACCTGTTCAGCCATTCGTATGTGAAAAAGTTACATACATACACTCACACTCACAAACATGCGCCTTTATAATATTAGTGTGATGTGATGATTTGTTTTTCTAGACTTTACTATCATACTGCCGGGCAAAGGTTTCTTCTATGTCCTTCCAGAAATTCTTCTCCGTCACCATCTCCAACGAGTCCTCGTTTTTAATCAACTCCCTCTTAGATTCAATCAAAACAGCGGAAAATATGTGACTCGCTTCTAGCACGTGAACCGCTGAAATTGTGCCTCTAAGGCACGATTTCACATCGGTCGCGACAATCACACACATTTGGCGGCTAACGCTATTTCATTTGCACGACAGCGCCGGCTCTTATCCCTGTCCTTGTCTATCAGTGACTATAGATTTACGATGTTAGCGCGTAACGTATCTTTACTTCTAATATACTCTCTTTCTGAGCCGGCTTGGACGGCGACTTTTACCCAGAGGTTATTGGGCTGACGTGACCCAGCCAATCCATTTTGGCCCTGGCAGCTTATTTATATAGCAACACACATTTTATTAAAAACAGTCAAATTAACTTGCATCGCTGAAATTATTTAATACACCAAATACCTGCCAACTATTCTAGCTAACACCTCATTCAAATCCATTGAACTGAGCTGTAATGAGTTTGTATGAAGCGGTTTGCCATAATACCCTCAAATCCTCTTCACAATCACATTTAATGCCCATTTCAAACTGTATTTAGGTTTCGATCCAATTTCATTAGACCTTAATCTACGTAAAGTACTGTACAAAATTAGTTTTAGTATTTGCGTAACCCGAAACACGTGTCTAGTATTTCTATGTAAAGAATCTGTGTACAAAATTGTATAACTGTATTATGAAAAAGCACAATGTTACCTGGTTCTCCACACAAATACATAGTCACCGGGACATCCGGGTGACTGAGTTATTGTTTTGCTCCCACACCCAACTGTGCTGGCACCTTAAGTTAGTGCCGGTGGTGTCCAATTTGTCTCTTAAATATTTTCGAAAATTTTAACATGGGGTAAAAATTATTGGAATCGATTCAGTTACTGATTCTGAACAACATATATTCAGGTTTCATACATACTAAAAATAATGTGGTGTAAATAGTACATTTTGATACAGATGGAGAAAGCTTACCACTCCGACCGAGGCGGAATTCGAATCCGAGCCGCAGCCGAGGGAGTTATGGAGCAGAGTGCTGCAGTAACAAATTCTCACGTATATTAAACGACGTTCTTCAATGCACTTACGATGATATAAAGAAAATATATTATAATTAAACGGAAGAAGAGCTTTTTAGTATTTTGTTTGTTTCCAAAGTATTTTTTTAAATATCACCTTTTTCGTTCGAATACTACGTTAACGGCAGATCTATTCTGGCGGATGGACAGTTTAAAAAATTGAATTTCATTTCTTTTTAGTATCACAAAAATAGTTAACACCGATTGGCACGACCATGAGAAAACACAATGAATATTCATTTAAGGATGACAGATTCACAGATTCCAAATTCAAACGTAATATTATATTTTTAACAGATTCCAAATTCAAATTTTTTTTTTTTTGTTGTAGCAGTATTTATGGTCAGTCTAAGTATAATAATATATTATAACTAATTTTTGGGCCAATGTGAACTAATAGAGAACGCTTACATAATTTATTTTCTTTTATGTGGGGTTCGTGTCCCTTATTATTGTTTGGGTCAAATGTAAGGTGACTGGGTCACTGGATAAACATCTTGATCCGTACTATTTTTACCCCGGCAAAGAGGGTTGACATACGTCAAAAAGGTTTTGATTTTAGGTGAGGTATGTGATTTTTTTGTGTTCAAAAATGAGTGATGAAAGTGGAATTATTAAGTAAGTAGATCCTACTTCTATTCCTGAGGTAACTACAGGCCCCGATAAAATAATATGAAAGGAAATACGTGCGTATAGACTAAGCATATTTTACACTAATATTATAAAGGCACAAATTTGTACATTTGTGGGTGAGTGTGAATATTTGAAGGATTACTTCTTCATGCTCAAAAAGACGTAGATGAAATATAGCACATGAGCAGATCGTGTCCTGGGTTAAGACATGAGAAACCCCAGTAGGCTTCAACCCTGCTGGGCCCCTAAAGTTTGCTGACAACTCATTGAGGCGCGCGGGAACAGTGCGCGCCGTAGACGAGTTGAGCTCGGACTGGTCTGTTACCGGACGGATGGACAGCGAGCTACCCATTGCCCGCCGTCCGCCACCGATCGCCCTCACAAGGATATTTATCTTGGGAGTGTTATCTTAGTATCTTTAATTATATAATTCACGCGGGTAAAGACGCTGATAGAATTATGTGCGACCATAAATGTACCGAACACCTGTAGGTACTTAGGTTACTAATTTTTTTAAGAAATGATTTATACATAATCTTTTCTTCAATCGATACAATACAAAATTTAATGGTAGTAAAAAAAAAACAAGTAGAGCATTTGTTTTTAATCAAATTTAATAATATACCTATTTTTATTACATGCGAAACTTGAAAAATATCTAATATTTTTATGTAAAGAATCTATGTGAAAAATTTTATGACTGTATCGTGAAAAATCACAAAGTTATAAGTTTGTTATGTTACCTGCTTGTCCGCACGAATACATAGTCACTGGGCCATCCGGGCGACTGAGGGGTTGTTTTGCTCTCGCACCCAGCTGAGCGCTGGCGCCTAATGCCCGCTATAACCTGCCATGACCTGTGTCATACAAAGAAAAGAAAGAAAGAAAAAATATTTATTTGGCGACAGTCACCAGGATAACACACTTAAATACTCGTAAGATAAATAAATAAAAACTGCAACACTATGTGTGCCTCACGGCTGCACCAAAAAAGATTAATTTCAGCAATGTTGCCAAACAGAAAAATACTGTCTGACGCTTGTCTTCCAATGAACCTTCAGTGATGAGTGACGGATCAAGCGGTTTCAAACATAAGTTATTACAGGTATACCTAATGTGTTGGGAGAAAATATAACATGATGTAAAAATTTTTGGAATCGATTTAGTTAGAACAAATTATATTCAGGTTTTGCATACACTAAAAGTAATGTTGTATATTTACACCGGCGAGTAACATAGCTGACTTTTAACGAAGTCAAAGTCGCCCTAATTCCTACTCGATGCGCCATATTTGAAGCCGTGTTCTCAACAACTTTGATTAGATTCACTCTCGGCGAAATATGACGAACGAAGAGTATCGTAAAAGTTTTAAGTAGAGCTTCAGAAAGCATTTCAACTTCGAGTACATGAGACATCTGGAAATACCTGTCACTTTCTCACTTCTTAGACATCTTTCTATAGCGAAGCCGAGTTTTCAGGACAATCGGATATTTTATTTGTAAGTGGTCGACTATATATTATATGGTTCTTCATTAATACATTCAATGAAGAACGAGGTCTAATACGCCTCGTACATATCTTGAATACGGGGTCACTTTGACCTCGTAACACACTTAGGCAGAAAATACTTAGTTTATTAAACGTTACGAGTTCTAATAATCTCCTTATCGTCTTAATGATATTATTCAAACGCGTACCATTGAAAAAATAACCCTAGAATTCAAAATAATGAATGCCCCTGTGTTAAAAAGAGCTTTGATCTAAAAAACACCACTGTTGGCCTTTTTAAGTGGAGCAAGAGGGCGTATGGAGACTTAAACTGACTAAAATCCACTGTGTTCCTTCAGCTACCCTTTGCGTTCCAGGGTTTTCACAGGAACTCTTTCGAACAAACCCGGAGCCTGTAGTGAAGAGTCTACATAATATTACTCGAATACTTTATTTCTAACTTGTCAACTATAAGAGTACATATGGTTTTTCATTGAAAAGAGCTGTGGTTACTTTGATCCAAAATTTACTATATTCCGCACGGTTAGCGAATGGCCGGATGGCAAGCCACTCATTGCTCGCCGTCCGTAAGCCCACGCCTACGGTGATTGAAAATCGGGATCGGGATCCCGGACACTGGGACGTGAGGGCCATCCCTCGTGCGTAAGGCCGCCTCCTTCGCTAGCATTATTGCTTCGCACTGGTCGCCTGCCATTTCTCTTCGCTTTGAACTATAACCTGAACAGTGGCCCAGAGAGAAAAGTCACCGCCACCGATCGCCTCCACTAGGTCACGCGGGATACACCTCCACCTTAAACTCCTCCGTATCCTCCAGTCCGCACAATGGGCGACCCTTCCGCCTGAATCCGGTGAAAAGACGTAATTTTAGAATTATAAACATTCTGTAGTGAAAATATGCGTCACATCCGTGCAAAACAAACGAATGCTCAGCCTACTGTTCAACCTATGGTTTTACACTAAAAATAACTATAACAGCTTTGATCTCAAAAACTCTTCTATTGGCCATTGGTATCCACTTTATATAAACCACTTACCCTACTCGCTTTAAGAAGCAAGTCTTTCATAAATATACTTCCTCGCCCGCCTGGTCCCCTGGTATTCAATTCTCGTTGCACTCAAACCTGTCGCTCGCTGAATAGAAAGAAACCTCTAATTCTCCGCAAAATCGAAAAAGGCGATATTGAAAACACTTTTCATACTGTTCAGAAAATAGTCTTTGGATATATTTCTCGCAAAATTCTGAGAAATAACTGAAGTGAGAACTTTTTAAGTTTGAAATGTAAGAGGCCATCAAAGTGACTATTTTAAGAAAAGAGAAAGAAAACATATTTATAGCATCACTATAAATCCTATTACACCATAGACAAAACAGAACACAGTAGTCTAGATTATCTATTGCACTTCGATTCCGCTGCCGACTGAAAAAAAAAAATAACAAAATCAGGACTATCGGGGCTTTTTTGTAACTATGAATGAACATCTTCGGCAGAAAATCTTAAGGTGAATCTTCCAAGGTAACCACAAAATGCCTGTTTACCCTATTGAATATTTTTTAATGAAACAGCCATTCAATAGGGTTAGACGAACTGACAGGGTTGTATTGATGATTTTGATGAATATTATTATTCCGTAAATAAATACGTTTTACGGCGTAACGTACATTTTGTCACTGACATACAAAATATTTAAGAAAATTTGAATTTCATCAGGTTCCTTGACGCTTTCATATTAAAAGTCAATTGAGTCTTTATTAACAGAAAAGCTATACCGAAGCTGTTTGAGAGTCATACATTTCAACACATTCTTCTTACAGTTTAACTCCGAATTGGTTCTGTATCAATAATTTAAGTCCTTGTAAAGAGTAATATATGCCTGGGTACCAGTACATTGTAGTAATAAAATTTATCTTTGTCATAAATCGTGCAGACTCCACAGTGTGCGGGATGTACTCGCAGCAAGACGTAAATAAATAAAAACAATTTGTGGGCCGACTTGATGGATGGTCTTTACTCTTTTTGAGGTAAAGTCATTGAAGTTCTGTCTTAGAGGCTGTGGCCGCGTGAAAATAGAAAGTTTTCCCAAGGGAACATACATACTTTCAGGATAAAAATTTCCTATTCTGGGATATGGTAGCCAGTGAGCTATTCATGCAATCTGCAAATTCAGCCGATTGAATGTGAAGGAGTAATAAAGAAGGAAAGGAAGGGAAAGAAGGTGTTTACATATACAAACAAAAAATTATCTTTAAAATGTCAATGTGATTTTGGTCGTGCACTAAATGTGTAGTATTACGCCGATTGTACACGTGAGTACAACTTGAATAACCATGAAAAACACTTAATGGTCGTACTGTACTCGGGTGTACAAAATTTAATCAGCCGAAAATTTAGGTTACATTTTCGTTTTTCCTGAAAAAAAAAACACAGAAATAGAAATATTGTTTGTGAAAAACGCACAATTATGATTGTAATAAAATTACGCCGCGCGCCAGGAAAACATTTGAGGCAAAGAACAGTTGGATTTTTTTCAGTCTCAAGTGTCTGCACAATTGGACAATGTGTGGAATCATTGAAACAGGTGCGATCTCGGTAAAATAATGATGAGAATTTTATTTTAGCATTGACTGGGTACTTGCTAACTCTAGAAATTTATTTCCAAATACTGTAATAGCATTAGAATGTGTTGCATCCGCATGCTAATGAATAACAAAATGACTATATTTTACAAGAACTATAGCTTAAAAGACTTGGTATCCGAACCAAAATTATTTAAAAAAAAACCGTGCCAAATAAACCTATTTTTTTTCCTTTATTTTTTCTTACATTACATTTCGTGCCCCATTAAAACTACATTTGTCCCAATGAGCTAATTCGTTTTTCCTTTTATTCAAAACTGTTTGAGCATCATAAAATTATAATTAAATGCGGAATTTATGGCAGTTAAACGAACGTAATTGAAACTTTTGCCAAGCTATTATGTTGAGAAATAACTCTTGTTTGAATAGACTTTCGACAAAACGTTTTTTTTTTCTGCTATTAAAAAGTTCTCCACTAATAACATTGATAGCCCAACTCACCTTTATAAATTATTCAAAAGTAATATGCGTTAGGTTGGCACTAATGCGCACTGGTAGCTATTTAAGTTTCGGTTGATCCTCCCGCAACGACTTGCCACAAAGAGATTTCTTTGCTCTGTAAATATTTTTTTTAATTGATATAAACTAGTACAATCACGTCAAAATAAGTTGAACCATCATGGTGGTCGACCTTGAAAGCGCAGTAATCGATTTCTGAAGTCTCATTCGAGGTGGGGGCTACGCGTAACCGTAGCAACTGGTTCAACTTATTTGCCGCGTGCTATACTAGTGCTTGACTGCGATCCCACCTGATGGTAAGCAGCGATGCAATCATTGATGGTAGTTTAATAAGAAGCTATTTACTCTAGCCTTGAAGACAGCTATATATGTATAATGGGACAGGAAGCAAATTGTTGCAGTCTTTTAATGTACGTGGTATAAACGACATAGCGAAACGCTTGGTCTGGACCGTAGTAGTTTCAACAACATAAGGGAGGATGTCAGCAAACCGTAGAGGCCCAGCCTGCTAGCTGCAGGCAGGCAGGGTCGAAGCCTGCAGGGGTCATGGGTCAGCTTCCGAAAGGAATACCTGGCCCCGGCACAATAGGCAATGAAGGAACGGGATAGGTTTTTAGTCAGTAAGAGTCTGACACTACTTCCCGCTCCGCCCAAGGGTGGGATTTGTCATTGGATGATTTTACCTACCATAAAAAAAAAACATAAATGAGGATACTCATTGTACAACGAGTAATCCGGTGATAGAAAGGAAATGGCTGAATCAAGTCATGCAAGTCCAAAGGCTAATTTACACCTGTGCTTAAGGTTAAGCGCGAACCTATCAATAATAATAAAAAAAAAGATTGCGTTTAAGAGGGCCCTTCCTCACTCATTTTTCGTCAACGTGAGCATGCTTTAAAAGCTTGTTGCTTCATTCAACGCAATGTTTATTGAAGAGACAATGCAAAAACAGAGAAATATCGCCTAAAATCCCTGTTAGCATTCGCAAAACTCGTTCCAGAAAATACGTATTTTTTTAAAAAACAGTTTCATCATTTAGAATCTTGAGTAAATGTACAAGGCTTCTATAGTAATACTTTATTTATTTATTTTTTAATTTATGAGTTCACTATGAAGGGCCAAAGTACACGTAAAATAGCAGTTTTTTAAATGTCTTTATTGAATTAGTCTTATTGGTTTAGATATGCTGCAAAATGCCACCTAGCAGCTTTGGACTCGGTGGAAAGGCGTGCGAAGAGGCTAATTGGTGATCCAGACTTGGTTAAGTCCAATCTACAAAGCCTCGAGCACAGGCGTAGAGTAGCCAGCCTTTCGGTGTTTTACAGGATGCATTTTGGAGAGTGTGCGCGGGAATTGCATGACTTGATACCGCCATCTCCTTTCTACCATCGAACAACCCGGCGTACGGCGAATATCTACCCTTACGTTGTTGAAACTTCCACGGTCCGGACTAAGCGTTTTGCCTCGTCGTTTATACCGCGTGCATCGAGGGACTGGAACAATTTGCCTGCTGCGGTTTTCCCGGCCAATTATAATTTAGGCGTCTTCAAGGCTAGAGTGAATAGGCTCTTAATAAACTAGTGCGCTTTACCATCGACGATTGCATCACTGCTTACCATCAGGTAGGATTGCAGTCAAGTGCTAGTTTATAAAATATATAAAAAAAAAAAAAGATTTGATTTCGACAGAAATCTAGATAATAACTTCAAGATATTAATATTTTCAAAATATCTAGAGAAAGATATATATAATCTCATAATCATGCAAGAGTGGTTGTTTGACAATGTACCTCGGGAAGCACGCTCATAAGCAAATATGTTAGTTCCAAAGTTGGCAATAATGGCATCGTGATGACCATTTCCGCAGTTCCTGATATCATAACAAACTGAGAGGACACTGTTTACTATTTCCTTTTTACAGAAAAGCAATTTACGCGGGTTTATGGTAATATTATTCTCGATTATGCTAAAAAGGCCGCAACTTTTTTTTTCATTCGCGACGTTTTCATTACTTTTGCGTCGGTCTCTCAATTTGTATTCAAGAGGACCGTCAAAGCAGTTAGTAATTTGTGAATAAAATACTGCTGAAGTGTGTCCATAGTCTGAAAACGTTTCAACAATCCATAATCTTAATATAAAATTACTTTGAAATGTTTTATCTTATTGTTAGGTTATCTGAAAATTCATAACAGTTTGCATTGAAGTTCCAATTTTGAATTCTAATTTTGAAAAGTTCATTTGTGTAATATGCGACCTCTTTTCTACCATTAAAAAGGTTGCCACTACCAAATATTGTGTTTTATTTGGTTGGTAACCTTTGTTTATATACCAAATATTCTGCTTGTGGTGCCGGGTACCTACAAAATTTGCACATATCGGAGCCTCTATAGCCCGGGGCCCTGTATCATTGATACAGAAGTAGCTACGCCCCTGCCTCTGAATTTGTTTTTTTTTTAGTTTCTTCTCGAAGAAGTCTCTGAAAAACATCACAAAATCGTCAAAAACAGCGTGTAGATTTGTAATCAGTTAACGTGTGAATGAAACTAACTTAGACTTGTTTTCTTGTTTTAGTTCCCTTGTTTGTTTTTTCATTCTAAATAAGGTGATTATTGTGTTAATTTTTCCGCTGAGGACAAACATTTTTGAAATGTTATCTAGAAAAGTTTTTTTTTTTTTTATCGGAAATAGTATCCCCTGGAAGTTGCTGTTACAAAAGAAGCAATTACAGAAATTCTTGCAATTTATACAATAGCTTTACACTACATTTTACGAGCGATTACCTTGAAATATGCACGGTGTCTGTAGAGCACGGGATCAAGGCCGCTTAAAATGCTGGTCGTAAATAAAATTGTCCTATTGAGTTTTTTTTTTTTTTTTTTTTTTTTATGGTAGGTAAAATCATCCAATGACAAATCCCGCCCTTGGGCGGAGCGGGAAGTAGTGTCAGACTCTTACTGACTAAAAACCTACCCCGTTCCTTCGTAGCCTATCGTGCCGGGGTCGAGCATTCCTTTCGGAACTAACCCATGACCCCAGTAGGCTTCGACCCTGCCTGCCTGCAGTTAGCAGGCTGGGCCTCTTCGGTGTGCTGACAGCTCCTTGAGGCGCGCGGGAACAGAACGCGCCGTCGACGACTTGGGCTCGGTCCGGTCGGTTACCGGACGATCGGACAGCGTGCTACCCATTGCACGCCGGTCCTATTGAGTTGCCTTTTGTAATTTATTTTATTAAACTATTCTGAGGGTCATTTTGCACCATTTTGGCTCACTGAGTACATGTGCAACTACCCGGTGAGTCAGGTGTACGCAAAAGATATCAACTTAAATTATAATCTCTCTCTTATGATATCTTTTACTCATATAATTTTTAAGTTATTTGATTATTAACATAATATGGTTTACGGCCTGAATTAAAGTTTTTTATTAACCTCTTTTTGGATAAAAAAAAAATTAACAGCCTTTATAAATTTAAACGAGGAATATTTCATAGAATGTGGGACTATAATTTCCAAGTGTGTGGTCAAAGCGGCCGAGCAGGTGCCGCGGAGGCTCATTACCGCCGCCAAGGGGTGCGGAGGGCAGGGAAGTGACGTCATGCGCCATGTCGCATTGCCGTGTTGCCGTTGCCGTGCCGTGTCGCTTGACGCGCCGACAAATGGATGCTTTGACGGCCTACACCTACTTTATTCATCGTTGGTGAAGTGTAAATATAAACGGCCTGTATGTAGCGAAAAAGTAATAATATTTTGATTCTAGGTTTTTAGGACAAAATGTAACTTTGTTGACTAGCTTTCATAGCTTTTTTCATAGTCACTGTTTAAAGTAAAATGAGGATCATAAAACGTAAATTAAGCTCTAAATAATACACCTTGTTACAATTTGATCGCTTTAATCCATCGTTTTAAAAATAAAAAAATAAGTAGGTACCTTTTTTCTAAAATTCGAATTAATATATATATATTATGTATATACATACGCACGTACGAAATTAATTTCTTTAAGTAAACGAGTCAATGACCTTGTAGGTAGTTGTCGGTCATTGCGTACTAACTACCTACAGGTCATTGAACTCGCCCAGCTGACGTTTACTTAAAGAAATTAATTTACGCATGAGTAAATTAATTCGAATTTAAAAAAAGTAGGTAAGTACTTTATTTTTAATTTTATCTTTACAAATCGATAGCCTTTCGAATCGACCCTCCACGGGATAAAAATTATCAAAATTTATATAATTATGTAGTGTACAAAACAGGTGGTTGCAAACAGGAATAGTTATTTAAAAGCGTTGGCTAATAAAACACGCCGCGAGTGGAAATAAACTCGGATCACAGTAAATATTATCGCGAATCTACATAAAACTGTAAACTGCAACGATATTGACGCTACAATAATAATACAATATTTTACTAAAAATTTATTTATTTACTCTTTTCCTGTCCTGGGGAAATGCTTCCCTCTATTATTTTTTATTTTACTTTCATGGTCCTGTGCTTTGTCCTTCCAGTTCTGGCGAAGTCTGACTATACTCCATCTGTTTAAGTAGGTACATAACTAAATATAAACAATCTTCACGTGTCTCATATTTACTTAAACCAGTGTTAGGTAGTTAACTAATTTAAACAATCTTTGTACCTATGTCTTCTATACGATATTTTTTAAATAAAAAAAAAACATATCAAGATTGTTAAAGTTTAGTTAACTCTCTAAACATATGGGGTATAGTTTGTCCCGTTTTTATTGAAAATCTTAAAAATATCTTTAAAGATTACTCTACTGCGATAATCAAGTAATAATAATAATAATAAGAGGTCGCGAGGTTGTCGACATGTGGGAAGTGGATTCGGCGATCATTGTACCGATAGTCGTGTCGGGTAATGGCTTAATAGCCAAGAGCCTCGACCAACACCTTAGGAGGCTCTCGTTAGGCGGCTGGATCAAGGGCTTGATTCAGAAAGCGGTACTCCTGGACACGGCTCGTATTGTTAGGAGGTTCCTTTCTCTGGAGCCCTGACCGCCGGTAGCTTGGACCCTGTTCCCGATACCGGTGGGACACTATTTTTTATTTTTTTAAATGTTTTTTTTTTATATGTATGTTAAAAATATTTAAAAATATGTGATACAATAAATAAAGGGAATAATAATAATTTATTTCCACAATAAGCCTTCCGTTACAAAATTCTTATACATGACATTAGGTATACAAAGGCCTATAATAATTAAGGTAATTTTTAACGCCCTGACTCCCAAACTAGGTGTATGTCCCTGTGGCTTAGGAGTCAGTGATTAGTGGCAACAAACTAAACAAAATAAGCAAAATAAATTCAGTGTACAGTAAAATAAAATAATGACACAAAAAAGATTAAATTAAAATTGAAAAGTGCAACTTAAATCCGAGGTTACACTTAATTATCCCTTTTACAATAAACTCTTGAGGTTGTCACAATTAAATCTTTCAGTAAACAAAATAACGAGACAAATTTCTCCACCACTGCGTCGGCAAAATTTTGTAACATTTTATCCAGACCTCTAATCATTTTGAACTTTTTTAAAACTCTGGAAATCCACAAATATAAAAGAGAACAACCATGAAAAATTGTGATTATTAAAATTGACGATATTAGTTGGCTTGATAAAAAAAAATTGTGCATCTGATCCTAACTTACGATTTCAAACGTATAAAATCGATACATCTACGCGATTACATTACGGTAATATTTGAAAGTTTTAGAACATTCATTATGCGTACACACGTACTAAGGAGTAGAATCTCCTGCCGGAGTCTGTGTTTCCTAATAGCTATAACCTAGGGGTATTTAAGTTAAGAGTGAATAGGTTTCTTGTAGGCAAGTGTGTACCATCGTCGGCCACATCATCGCTTATCATCATTTATTTATATCGTCCCCGTAGAGCGAAAAGTCATTAAGTCGAAAAATCATGTTTTGAGATAATGAATTTTAAAGTTTTTAAAAATTAGATTCGTTATAACTTTGGCTAGCCATTACACATCTTTATGTTTTTTGTTTTAGTTTGAAGGAAAAAAAGTAATGTTTATATTTTAAGTGCTAAAATGCATGACAATCTTTTTATATTTAAGAAAAACTAAAAACATCAAACTAGTTAATTATTCTTTAGACAATCAATGACTTAGTTTTGACTTAGTGAATTGTCGACCGTAGTTAGTGATTTTTCACTTAGTTTTAAATTATTATAAAGAAAAATAACCCGAGTTAAGTAAAATGGAACTAACTGTTACATTACCAAATGTGTATTGTAAATACTATCTAACTAAATTTTGAAAGCATGTATGGTAAGTTTTGTTTTAAATATGACATGAATAATGTAATTTAACTATTGTAATAAATTTACTTAACGTTTATTAAAAAAAAATAATGTGAAAAAATCAATAAAACACTATCAGATTTTAACAAAAACCAAAAAAAAGTGCAAACACAGACCATCAACACCAGGTGGTTTTTTTTTTTTTTTTTTTTTTTTTTTTATTGTAGGTAAAATCATCCAATGACAAATCCCGCCCTTGGGTGGAGCGGGAAGTAGTGTCAGACTCTTACTGACTAAAAACCTACCCCGTTCCTTCGTTGCCTATAGTGCCGGGGCTGAGCCTTCCTCTCAGAAAACGGCCCTTGACCCCAGCAGGCTTCGACCCTGCCTGCTTGCAGTTAGCAGGCTGGGCCTCTTCGGTGTGCTGACAGCTCCTTGAGGCGCGCGGGAACAGAACGCGCCGTCGACGACTTGGGCTCGGTCCGGTCGGTTACCAGACAATCGGACAGCGTGCTACCCATTGCACACCGTCCGCAAGCCCGCGCCTACGGTGGCCGGAAATCGGGATCGGAATCCCGGCGGCGGCTGGGGCGAGCGCCCCGTTGCCTCTGCCTGATGCGGTCGGCCTCCTCCTTTGCTAGCATTACTGCTTCGCAGAAGGAGGCGACCGCCTGCCATCCCTCCTCACTACGGACCATGGCCTGAACCAAGGCCCGGCGAGAGAGATCGCTGCCGCCGATCACCTCCACGAGGACACGGCGATGCTCCGCCCAGGCGGGGCACACCTCTACAGTGTGCTCCACCGTGTCCTCTGGGTGTTCCGCACAATGGCGACACCCGGGCGAATCCTCCGCACGAATCCGGAACAGGTACTTAGCGAACTTTCCGTGTTCGGTAAGCACCTGCGTCGTGCGGAAGTTGAGAACGCCGTGAGGTCTTTCCAACCACGCCTCAAGGATGGGCCTTATCGCCCCAATTGTGGCGCGCCCCGAACGAGGTTGCGATAGTCGCTGACGCCATTTCGCCATGAGATCCCGCCGGAGTTCTGTCCGCCATGCCTCGACTTGTCGTGGCAGTGGAATTTCACCCCGGCGTTGCATCTCCATGCGCTTGTCGTGCATGTGTGCAAGGACTGTTGCCTCCAGATCCCATGGCGGTTGGCCAGCAAGGAGGGTCGCCGCCTCGCGGGAAATCGTTCGGTACCCTCGCACCATGCGTATTGCCATGACCCTCTGGCACGCATTCAGCTGGGCCCTCGGTTGCTGTGTCAACGTCGGTGCCCACACCGGGGCCCCGTAGAGGGCCATGGACCGAACGATTCCCGCGTAGAGCTTCCGGCAGGAGGCGTCTGGTCCCCTGAGGTTGGGCAGGAGCCGCCCGAGAGCAGCCCCAGTCCTATTCAGTTTGGGAGCCAGACGTCGGAAGTGCTCCTTGAAGTTCCACCAGCTGTCGAGGACGAGTCCCAGGTACTTCATCGTCGACCCGACGCTGATGTGAACTCCTCCTACCGTTAGCTGGGAACCCGGTGGTGGCGCGCCCCGAGGGCCGTGAAAGCACATGGCCTCGGACTTGTGCAATGCCACCTCGAGTCCCAACTGCTGGATCCTATCAACGACTATCGCAACCCCGCGTGTCGCTAGTTCGACCGCCGTTCGGTACGACTCTCCTCGCGCTAGGACCAACGTGTCGTCCGCGTAGCAGACCACGCTGACCCCGTCGGGGAAGTCGCCGCGCAACACGTAATCGTACCCGATGTTCCACAAGGGTGGTCCTAGTACCGATCCCTGCGGAACACCGCACGACATCTCTCGACGTTTCCACTCTCCCTGGTGACCGGGGTAGATGATAAACCTCTCCGATAGGTAGGCCTCGATCACACGACAGAGGTAGTCGGGCACCCGGTGGTACCGGAGTGCCGTTCGAATGCTACTCCAGGGCAGGGAATTAAAGGCGTTGGCAATGTCCAAGGACACTGCCACGACACACCTGCCCTGGGAAACCGCATCCCCCGTCGTGAGGGCTCGCACGCGCATGATGGCGTCCACATCAACACCAGGTGGTGCTGAATCTCGGTTTCTTTTAGAGCGAGCAGATCAGGTCATTGCACTGACAATTTCCACACTGCCCCTTTTACCATTAATCTCATTCCTAGTTATACAATATGTTTCATGCGATGGTTTAGACGTGTGGATCGTATAATTTTGAACATTCAATTTTGTGTGTAATATAAAATACCAACTCCATTGACTAGCATATGCAAAGTAGACTGCATGACTGCCGTTACGACTAGGTAATGTTCATCAATAATTGACCGCTGCTTGTCCGATTTTTTCGCTTGCTGTGCTTCATTTCACTTTTTTGGGTCCTATCCTTAGCAGCAGGTCTGCTTCCCTTCTGAAAGTCCGTCGATCTGTACTGATGCTGTGTCCGATGTGATACGTTAAGCTATGGAGTATTTTATCCCTTATAGTGACGTATCCATCGGAGGCTCAGCTATCCCATAGTTGAACGCTGATTGCGTTTAAGCTGAAGAACGTAAGCATTAATCGTTTCTCACCTAGGTAAACGCTCGTGATCGCAAAGCTCTGGACCTGAGCTTAAAGAAGAGAAACTTCAATCGCTCTGCCAAGTCCTACAAAAAGGCACTATGGAAGGCTCGCTTTGACCATATTACTCATACCGGCACAAAGCTCTCTGCACAGCCGTCCGGTAGCAGAGCTTTTGGTCCCTTGCCAAGTCGGTCGAAGCGAACTTCTGTCGATCCGTACTGCCTCCGCTGGTTAAACTTGATGGAACACTGGCTCATACCGCGAGAGTGAAAGCTCTCTCTCTTTGCATCTCTCTTCGCCCATAATTCTTGTCTTGACACTTGCGGTGCTACTCCACCGACTTTGCCTATCTGCGACACCTCATACCCGAGGTTTATATAAGGAACACAGAAGTTCTGAGAGTACTGTCTAGACGTGAATAAAGCTTGTGGACCGGATGGTATACCAGCGATTTTTCTTAAGGCTTGTGCGCCTGAATTGGTTTCTGTATTGGCGCGCTTGTATCGCCTTTCATTTGGGACTGGTATAGTGCCCAAGTCCTGGAAGCTTGCCAACGTGCAACACGTGCCCAAAAAGGGTAGTCGTGCCGATCCTGCCAATTATCAGTCGATTTTAATAACCTCTATACTCTGCAAGATTATGTAACGTGTATCGAACTCGCGCCTCATGGCACATGGCATGGTCTACTGGGGACCTACTAGTTTATGCCACCCACTTGTAGGGCGAGGCTCTCGAGAAGAATGGGGAAGCGATTGCTGTTTCCCTAGATGTCTCGAAGGCCTTCGACAAGGTATAGCACGCTTGCCTTTTGAGTAAGCTTCCAACGTACGGCATTTCCCCTGGCCTGATTAATTAATCACCTAAACCCAATTGGGTAAAAGACTTCCTGAGTGAACGGTCTCTCTCAACGGATACTCATCAGTGCCCATGATGAATAATACCTGAGTTCCTCAGGGGTTGTTCTCTTTGCAACTCTCTTCCTCCCGCTTATCAACGATCTGCTGATGCCTATTATCTATGGTTATACACATGATAGCACAGTTGTAGACAGATACCTGCCAACTGCTCAGGGTAGCAAAGAGCTAATCACTTTTGTTTATAATCATGGTGTGCCAAATAAACATATCTTTCTTTCTTTCTAATTCAGTCTGAAAGAGAGGCTCCCACCAAATTGGCTTTGCCCCATGCAAAGCCAATTTGTGGGATATAAGGCCGTCAAAACAACAAGCGCGTCTGTTTACAAAGCGAGCCGCCTTGAAAAGGAAAGGAGTTCACCTTGGCTCCTGCTTTTCAAAATGTATCCTTGGAGTGCACCGACTGCCTTCAACTCTTAGGACTTGAAATTTCCTCTGGCCTCAATTCTGGGAGGTTCATTGAGTCTGAAGCCAAGGTAGCTGCTAGGAACTGGGCTTTCTTGCAAAAATCTGACGGTACTTCACACCGGGACAAGTACTAATGTTAAGCAAAGCCCAGGTGCGATCGTGTGTGGAATACTGAAGCTATTTATGGGCGGGTGCTGCAAAATGTCACCTGGCAGCTTTGCACTCGATGGAAAGGTGTGCGAAGAGGCTAATTGATGATCCAGATTTAGTTAAGTCGAATCTACAAATCCTTGATCACAATCGTAGAGTAGCCAGCCTTTCGGTATTTTACAGAACATTTTGGAGAGTGTGCGCGGGAATTGCATGACTTGATTCCGCCAACTCATTTCTACCATCGAACAACCCGCGAATATCCACCAGTAGGTTGGACAAATCAAGAATAAACTCAGCACGGCTCATTTTTACGCAGTACGTAATAATTAGGTTAATTTTAACACCAGCGGATCGCGTGTATATCAATCGACTTCGAACTCACGAATGAATCTCACCACGCGCCGCGTTCATAAGTCGTCATAATAAATAGCAACAAACTGAATAACTCGAGGCCCTCTCGAGCGAAATTTACCTTAATTGTAACAATGCATGTCGAAGTTGCATAAATAATAACTAAAAGACTTTTATTATTTTTCACTTTAGATCTTATGTTTCCCTTTCAAAGGAAAAAAAATGTTTAAAATGGGTTGGTGATTTTTCGCTTTTGCAGTGCAGCCCAAAACATTTAAAAATCAAGAGTGAGTATTCACTATGTCAGTTTAGTTAATTTTCGCTTTCGTGCGTTTTAGCAAACTAGTGATTTTAAATATTCACTAAATCATTGTAATGATTTTTAAACTACCGGTAAGCTTATGTATGCATTCATAATTTAGTACGAAAAGTAATTAAGTCGACTTAATTTCTAGTTTAGTAAATTTTCGGTAAATGTATAATAATTAATTAAGTTAGTTATTTCTTCCATTATGATGTGTCATCCAAAGAGTAGGTTTATTTACTATTCACATTTCGTAAAATAAAAACGAAGGCAGCTACAAAAATACCGGTTAGACTGATGTGTAGAGAAAAAAATTATGATATTAATGATAGTGATAACTCATTTTGGTCATTTTTGGACTTAGTGACTTTTCGCTCTACGGGGACGATATACACTTTATTGTACACCAAGATTACAATATATATAAATGGAAACCTTATAATAAAAAAAACTTACATTATTTAAACTTCATGCAACATAAAGGTACAAAGGCGGACTTAATGCCTGAGGCATTCTCTACCAGTCAACCAAGGGTAGTGAAGAGAAAACATGGCAGATGCATAAAAAAAAAACAAAAGATTAATAAGAAAACAAGGGTACAAATGTATATAAATAAAATAAACATACATGTATAATTCATATAATACAACCTACATATATATAAAAATATATTATATATAAAAATTAAATGAAAGGAGTTTTTGAGATGACTCCACTATTACGTAAGATAGTAGTCAAACGCGAGGCTATACATAAAAAATCAGGGTTCCTTTGCATCTAGCTACGTCACTGCTCAGAAGTTACAGAGTTCTACAGCTGAAAATATACAATATATATAAAAACACAACAATACAATACAACAACAAACAATAAAAAAACAAATAAATATATAATATATATATATATATATGTTGTATTCGTCTTTTCACAATATCGTTCTTTATTTGTATGTATGTATCTAAGTATATATGTATTATTGTTCTTTTGTCCTTTCTGTCTGTCTTCTTTTAAGTTGCACCTGCCATGTTATGTCTCTGCACCACCCTAAGGTCGGCTAGTAGAAAATGCCTAAGGCATTAAGTCCGCCTTTGCACACTGTAGTTTTAGTGCATAAAGTTATAAATAAATAAATAATAATAAAAACTGAAAACACACTTTTATTTACGTATATAAATTCAAAACTTTTCCTTTAACATAAAAACTTGTAGCAAAACATGTGTGAACAGAGCTCTTCCAGGTAGTTTATATCGGCGACATCCGCAGCATACTCATGAATGAATCAGATACCGTACCGTGAACGCGGCGGTGACGAGTGAAGTCGGGAGGCGGGACACGGTGGATTGGAACACGGGTAGTGATCTGTATTCTATTGTAGTTGGTGTGTCTTTGTAATAGTGTGTAAGAAAGGTTTTTGAGATCTATTTGGACGTAGTTTGAGAGTGCAGTGCACGTCTTTCGGCTGAATGATGAGAGTGTTACTTTAATATTTTTAGTTCTTTGGAGGGAAACTTTCATCACTTCAAATGATTCAGTCATCATGACAATGTAAGAAAACCATACGATTAATGTTAATAAAAAATGTTATGACTTCATTATCACTATTAGTACAGTTGAGTGGATGCAATAATTTTGAATGTAGGGCTTCTATCTATGTACAGACAGAACCTAGAATTGTGTGTCCTACCCTCTTTATAGACATTTTGATCTTTATCTTGATGAAAATATAAGGATGAGTAATACGAAGTGAAATATATTTACTTAGGGGATCTTTAAGTCAAGATTGAATAGTTTACTTCTAGGCAGTGCCCTAACTATAGGGTGGCAAGGCTGGCAAAATACCACGAGCCCCTAGCCTGGTGGGGCCCCCGGTCCAAGAGCTCAGAAGTAAATATATAAATTCAAGAAAATTATTCAAATTTATTAAACTAAGCTAAAGCTGTCTACAGTCTGTACATAAAAAATACATAACGAATTAGAATTGACTTTTCACACTGGCTGTTCCTCTTCTTCGGTTACTGTTTTGTCTCCATAAGCTGTAGCGTGATGTCTATAGCCTATATTTTTGTTGGTACCTTTATGTACCAACTATTAATCTGGCTATCCCACACTGAAAGCTTTTTCCAATCCAACTGGTAGTTCTAGAGAGCGTTTCAACAAACAAAAAAACTGCTTCTAAGCGTTTAAACAAACAAAACTTCTTAAACTCAAGGATGTTTTTAATACCGTGCGGATTTCATCACGCATGCGGATTTGCTCCGCATGCGTAACCTCCACAAATATCCTTTTCATACAAAATTTATTGCAATGCCTGCAATACGCGCGGTTTTTTTGCCTTTAGAAATTTTCTGCATGCGGATGAAATCCGCGTGATATTAAAAACACCCTTAAATAGATAGCTAGTACGTCTTGTGTTACCGTAAAAATGGCGCCGTGACGAATAGAGTCGGAAGGTGGGACGCGACCGATTGGATCACACGAGTAGTGGATGCATCTATGTATATTTATGTAGGAAAGACAAAGAAATGATCTGAAGATTTTTTTGTGAACTATTTGAACGAGGAAATACATTTATTTTGTTTGTTGTCTGTTCGTAAGATCAGCGGTGTAGAAAGAAGAGTTGTGATCATTATTCTTTGTTATATGTTTTGTTTGGGCAGCTGCACAATAAAACTTCTCTTTAGTTTCTTGTACCTCGGTATAGATTTAAGTTTAGTATTGATTAAGTAACTTTCTTGGTGTACAATAAAGTTATATTATATTCTATTCTATTCTATCTCGATTATCTTATTTGGACCAAAGGCCCTGGCACGAACTCTTAAAAGCCGGTTGTAGTCATAGTTTGTATGAACTCCGTCAAAGTGTCGACGGCGCGTTCTGTTCCCGCGCGCCTCAAGGAGCTGTCAGCACACCGAAGAGGCCCAGCCTGCTAACTGCAGGCAGGCAGGGTCGAATCCTACTGGGGTCATGGGTTAACTTCCGAAAGGAATGCTCGGCCCCGGCACGATAGGCTACGAAGGAACGGGGTAAGTTTTTAGTCAGTAAGAGTCTGACACTACTTCCCGCTCCGCCCAAGGGCGGGATTTGTCATTGGATGATTTTACCTACCATAAAAAAAAAAACTCCGTCAAAGTCAAAGTCAAAATGTTTTTATTTCATATAGGCCTACATGGGCACTTATAAAACGTCAGAAGCTAGTGTACGGTTCCAAATTGGTTCGGGTCTTTGTCGACTTCGCAGCCCCGTAACAGCGGTTCTATTTTTATAAAATAATAATAATCATGATTTTTGTTTTTGCCAGACCCGTTTTAAAATATTAGGTTTATTATTGTATGTAACTTTCAAATATGTTCGTGAAGGAATCTCGTAGTTATACACGTTTGAAATTGTAAATTAGGGTCAGATTAGCGTTTGGCCATATGGTCAATTTTAATCAAATAATTTTTCATTTTGTTCTCTTATAAATTAGTAGATTTCCAGAGGTTCAAAATGAGTACAACCTGGCCTTAACGAGATTCGTTTCACAACTTAAAATGAACTATTAAAAAGATGAAGCTATATGAGGTACATAATTTCATCCACCTTTCTCGCTCACACGCTTGACATTTTAACACGTGATGGCAAGGCCGCAGTTTTGTCTTGGGGCGCCAAGGTACTCGGGTCAGCCATTTTTGCAGAAAATGCAAACCCATAAAAATCTAACTCATCAAAAAGGACATAAAAAAGCAGAAAACCGTTCAAACAAATTAATATACTTAAACGACATACCTAGTTAGACATCTAAAACAAAAAGCTCACGAAAATTCTCTAATAGCTCAAAAAACCGACCTCCGGAATCTCAACAAATGTCTACATGATAATCAAAAAACTCGTAGGAAAAGGTTGTGGAATCCCGGACAATATAGATTTGTCGAAGGGACGACCGCCGCCGTTGACGGTCCAACGCTGATTGATGATCGCACAGATTATCCTTTCAGTGTTGCCCGGTAATCATTGTAAAGGTCCCACAGTGACTGGTAATGATTTAATATGAAGGTTGCTTAAAATTGTGGGAATCGGGGTCTGTATTTAAGTTAAGGACTGGGTTATATTGAACATCATACTTCTCTTTCATTACCTAGGCTGATTGAATATGTGGTCTCTAATCTTTACTGTTTGAGCTCTGAAAATGATCTTTCCGCGAAAACGGACCAGATAATTTATTTTTGAGGTGGGATATCATCCAAGCCGCGTGGTGTATTACGGCCCATTCCTTGTCCTAGACAGAAGGCCTGAGTCCCAACAGTGGGAACATTATAAGGCTGATGCTATGCTATGCTATGGGATATCATCAAATGCCTTCTCCCACTCTAACGCGTCACTCAACCCACCTTCCGGTCCGTTGTTGCATTAAAGAAATAAATAAATAAATAATAATAAATAAATAATATCACCAAAGTTGAAGCGAGAGAGCGTGGCACACTTGTACTGAATAATACCAACCTATGTTCCTTCATTTTCGCTTAATTTTCTAAGGCCACGGCAACTCTTTCAGAAGCCAATGCAAACTACTGGGATGATTTCCCTTTTTTTTATTTTCGCCAGTAATGAAACCTAGAATAATCGAAAAGATACGCGTTAGTGTTGCGATAGTGATTGACATTATTTAATGCGTACACACCATAAATACCGAAACCAAAATTTAAAAAAAAAAACTATAGCAATCTACTAAATAGTCTCTAACTTCGTTTGGTTACGGCTGGTAGACATAATTCTTTTTGCTATTGATTTCTCATACAGTACGTCAGTCAATGGCTTAGGTTTCACTTTTGGCGAAAAGAAAAAAAAATATATGCCAGCAATCCACCTGCCCGCCAGCGGGGCGCTCCATTCCCGTGAAAACTATTTTCTCAAAAGTTTTGGGGATAGACCGCTCCGCATGGATAAAGTTCAATAAAAACACATACAAATTTAAATCTGGGCGTACTGTATCTAAGGAAAAAATATGACGAGGCGAACTATTAAATTTATGGTTCATTCGATTATTTTTTAGACAAAAGTTTCATACCCATTTCGCACAAGGTTGAGAAATGAATCAGCTACGAAGAACTGTAGTTCTGAAAAATGCATTTTTCTCATTTGGAATTAGAATAGTCTTCAGGAATGCATTCCCACATGGCTATATTCCCATATAGGGTGATTTTATTTGCGGTACGAACTCCAAACCTCCCCTATTTGAGTAGAAATGAGCCATAATCCACTACAAGGGCTTAGTGTAAATTGGACACGTCACACTTCTTCAAACTTTTGGAGCTAGGATGATATTCCGGTTTCCTCACGATGTTTTCCTACACTATCTTCAAAGCTGTTCTTTCTGTAGATATAGTTAATATTAGTACTACTTCGAATAGTGGCATAAACTTTTCTCAAACACCAACCTATTCTTGTAGCTGTAAAGTACACAAAGACAAAGAGAAGCTTATCTATATTTATATATATGTAAGCGAAATACCACTCACTGATTAATCACGGCAGGTGCCTTATAGGGTGTAGACATCTGCTAACAACAGATTTTATAAAACTTCACCCGTATGGGGGTAAAACGGGTGTTGAGAGTTTGTATAATGAAACTCGACTTTCACGTGAAGCCAAAATATATGCAATGACACAAAATATTATTTGTATTATTATGAAGCACTGTGTTACACTACCGGTATATGGTGGACATTCCACGCAAACGCACAAAACGATTTGGGAATACATTCATCACGCGTACAACTAAGGAGTGGAATTTCCTGCCGAAGTGTTTCCTGATAGCTATAACTTAGGAATCTTTAAGTCAAGATTGAATAGGTTAGTTCTAAGCAAGCATGTTTCATCTTCGACTACATAGTCGCTTGCCATCAAGTGAGATAGTAATCAAACGCGAATATATCCATGACATGCATACGCACATATCCATGATAGATTAAATCAAAACAGCAGAAGATAGGTGGCTCGCCGTGCGTGGACCGCTGAAATTGTGCCTATATGGCACGATTTCACATCGGTCGCGACAATCACACACATTCGGCGGGCGGCTAACGTTATTTTGCTCGCACGACAGCGCCGGCTCTTATCTCTGTCCTGGTCTATCAGTGACTACAGGTAGTGTAGATGTGTAAGTTTCGAGTCCAAGTTTTCTAATTGCGATGTTAGCGCGTAACTCATCTTCCCTTATAATATATCAATGCCTTAGCTACTTATAATTTTAATATATGTGCTCAAACATTCTCCCTGTGTAAGATACTGAACAAAATTGAGTTTCTTTTATTTTGATATTAACTTTGATGTATTAGGAAAACGTGTAACTTTAGGATACGAGAGATAATATAATGTTTGGAAAATTAAATGCTAAACGTTTGGTCTTCTTGATGTGGGAATATGATTTTCTTTATTACTTAACAAATGACATTACAAATCACACTACTGTATAGATATAATTTGACATTATAAATACCCTTATTATGTTCTCTACAAATTCCATTATTTTTATTATTTTTCTCTCGACTCAAATCTTTGACTATATTTGCAAGCCCAAAGGATTATAAGTTTTTTAAGTATCTACTTTCTAAACAAATAAACGATTATTATAAAAAGAGAAGAAAAATCTTATCAGTAGGACCCTACAAGAAAGAATTTTCCAAAGTACTAGAACAACATGCTTCATCATTTTCGTCCCAAAAACATCTAGAGTAGACAATAGGAGGTTATTTTGTGAGGGAAATAAGGAATATCTTTTTATTTTACGAGATAGCGGTCTCTCGGGCCTTCAGCTGAAATAATTTAACCCAAATGCCAGAGAAATGGGTATGAATGCACCACCATAAATAGTTCGAGGTACCAGGATGCCAGACGAAGAAGAAGCCATTAGAGTAAGTTAATAAATTGAAAAATGTATGGAATAGTTTTCTAAGAAGGTTATTAAAAATTGCTCGAAAGTAATTGAGTTGAGGTACTTGATTATATGGATGCATTTAGTTGTTGTCGGCTGTTGTTTGCTTGTGTTTTAGGGCCGAAACACATAACCGCGTTGCGTCACCGCAACGCTAAAATCGGCAGTACCACCCGACGCAACGCAAAATTTTGCGGTGTGCAACGCGATGAAACATGTACTATACAATGTAATGCCGGATTTGAATTCGCGACCTACAATTCGTAAGCACTACTGCCACTGAGCCACCACTGCTCGCAGTATTTTCGCAACCATAAGTATAATATTATACAACAAGAGGAGGGATGAAATGCAATATATTTCTGAGTATACACGTAGATTTATGGCGAGGGAGAGGGAGGCCAAAGAAAAGAGGGACGGATTGTGTGAGGAGTGATATGAAAGAAAGTGTGACGTGTGACAGGACAGAATGCAGAAAAAAACGTGTTGTGCCGTCCCCAAGTAATATGCGACAAGGGCAGGAAGAAGAAGTGTAACATTAAATGAATATCGGAAACAAGTTGTAGGTACCTATTTAAAAAAAATAGAATACAGCGATCCCCAAACTACAACAACACCGGCGTATACTGTATCTTAGGGGCTGGAGTTATTAGTAAATTAAAACACATATTTGTGGGCTTAGGATGCCGATCACAGGAAGTTCCAGAGACCCCATTTTGTGGGCGATTACTGGGTAACGAGCAATAAACAAACTATTATAGATCACGCAACTGATTTATTATGATATAGGCTTTAGCTACCTATTCACTTCAGAACAATCCATGAGACAATCCCTAGGCTAGTTATTGTCCATGTTCGCACGGCTGCCGACAGCGAAAAGAATACCGCGTCTCTGCGGTCGGAACTTTTATCTGTTCGGCTCGCGCGAATGCTAGCCCAGATTCTGTCAAAATAACGTGTGACGTCAGCATCACTTCGATACGTTCATGCGTTTACAAGCTTCCGTACTATTGACTTCACCGACATCATAATAGGCTATTTGATAGTATGAAAATTAAGTTCATATTTATTGCCATCCGCAAAGATTATGGGTTTTAAAAGCGGGACTATTTATATTAAAAAAAAATACGAAATAAACTTTATTTTATTTTACCTAGCGCCATGTTTTTGAAAATGGTCGCTATTGGCTGTACCTATCTATTGAAACGTCACAAGTCTGTAAATATGTCTGTCATTGACTGCTATTCTTTTGAGTCTTTTGAGTGCTATGTTTATTTACTGAAGTGAACGTCACACGCCAGTTGATGAATACAATTTGACGCGTATTGTCAAATATGGTGTTTTGGCGGCTTATTTAAATAATACAACTTTCTATGCAATTTTTTGTGTTAATATTTACAAGAATTGAAATAAAACACTTTTTCTAGACTCTTTAAACAATACTTAATAATATGAAATCGATTCCAAAAATCAGTTAAATAGCCTACATAGTAAGTTTTCAGAACAGATAATTCAGTACCTTTATAAATAACTAGTGGCCTGCTACGGCTTCACACGGGTTTTACAAGTCTTTTAAATTCTCGGTTTTTCTCTACATGCAATTGTACACCGACTGTATCCTTAAGATTCGCACTGTCTATAAAAAAAACCGTATGAAAATCCGGCGCAATGGAGGACAGGACGACTTTGTTCTTTAATACGGATGTGTGTTTTTTTAACATTTAGGAATAAATTGCAATGTCCTTGATTAATTATTAATCAGACAAACTATATGTATTTCGCGCAGCAACCTACTTCGATTGAGACTCGAAAATCGGTTACTGCGCATTCAAGGTCGACCGCCATGATAGTTCAACTTGTGTGACGTGAATTATAACCTTCACTCGATTGAAGTGGGGTGATACACGTAACCATAGCAAACGGTTCAGCCGCATACTATATCTACTTACAAAGCTCATATAAGACATAAATCATCAGCACAACATTGCGGCACGCGATAAATATCGAACATATACGTATCTACATGTCCCCAGGTGTTATAATCGCAGAGCAGCTGGATTTCGATGTGAAACAGTTAAATAATTAATTGATCTAAAGGCGGGCCGTGTTACAATACAAATGGAACCGCGTACATTATGTGTATCAAGTATTTATTGCCTTTATGTGCTGTTGAGACGAAGAAAATTACTTTACATAGTACTAGGAGGTTATAAACCACGTGGAGGAGTTGCGTTAATGAGCATTTAATAAATTGTACCTATACTTATACCTAATACACAACGTTTTAGTAAGCCTCCTTCTACGAAGCAGTAATGCTAACGAAGGAGGAGGCCGACCACATCAGGCAAAGACAACGGGGCTCACGCCCCAGCCGCCGCCGGGATTCCGATCCCGATTTCCGGCCACCGCAGGCGCGGGCTTGCGGACGGCAAGCAAAGGGTAGCTCGCTTTCTGGCCCTCCAGTAACCGGCCGGACCTAGCCCAAGTCGTTGATGGCGCGTACTATTCCCGTGTGCCTCAAGGAGCTGTCAGCAAACCGTAGAGGCCCAGCCTGCTAGCAG
Source organism: Leucania comma (assembly GCA_958295575.1). Taxonomy (NCBI): domain Eukaryota; kingdom Metazoa; phylum Arthropoda; class Insecta; order Lepidoptera; family Noctuidae; genus Leucania; species Leucania comma. The sequence goes on along the minus strand of OY282480.1, from coordinate 7,659,185 downwards.
ACAGGCAGGGCCGAAGACAAGGGTCGGCTTCTGAAAAGAAGACTCAGCCTCGTTATGAAAGATAACGAAGGTACGGGGTAGGTTTTTAGTCATTAAGAGTCTGACACTATCTCCCGCTCCGCCCAAGGGCGAGAGATGTCATTGGATTATTTTACCTACCATAAAAAAAAAACTTAGTAGTAGTAAGCAGTTTTTTTTTATTTCTTTTTCTTTTTTTTAATTGATAGAAACTAGTGCTTGATTGCCAAATCAAGCACTAGTTTCTATCAATTAAAAAAAAGGTAACTTTTTTAAGCATAAATAGACTCACGCCTTTATTCCAAGGGTTCACTTCACTCTCTTGTGTATCCCCTCGTGCCCTACATTTTAGCGATGACGCATTCAGTCCTATGTTTGTTTGAGTGAGCGACCTTGTTGACCTATGCAGGACGCAATTCCGAATCTCTGATTGCTTCTGAGAATTGCGGTTACTGGCAAACTTGATTAATCTTACGTAAGAAAACAATATTTTTCATAGTAACTAAATGAAAGACCTCCTTCTGCAATTTAAGAGGAGCCGTCTCCACTCGCTTATCGTTAACGTCGAGCGTGGTTTAAAAGCTTGTTGCCTCATCTAAAGCAACTACGCGATGTTTGATGAAAAGGCAACGCGAAAAAAGATAGATAACGCCTGAAGCTCTGTTGGCATTCGGTAATTCCGTGATTTTTTCGAATATTTCACAAAACTTGTTCCAGAAAATAGGTTTTTTTTTAAGACCCTTAAAAGTTTTTAAGGAATTTTGTCGTCATTCTTTTAAATGTGCAAGGCTTCTATTGAAGTACTTTTTTATATCTTTAATATATTAGTATATTATGGAGGGCCAAAGTTCACGTGAAATAGCAGTCTTTAAGAGGTCTTTACTGGTTCAATTTTACACAATTTTATGTTTTTATTTATATAGAAGCCTAGATAATATCCTCAAGATATCTATGTATCCAAAATGTCTGGAAAAAGATGTGGAAACGTCATAACACTTAAGAGCGAAGAACTTATATAAAAATTTACCTTGGGTTGGCCGCTCTTAAGTCAAGACGGTTAATTTTACGAAATACAGTGTCTGGCCATTTTCTTTTTGATAATGTTTTTAGCTTGGATGCTAAGTCTTTTAAGCCCTGCCTTTTATAATTAGTTAGGTAATTTGTTTACCATTAGAATATGAATGTACCAGGATGTACACATACCTACTAATGTTTGTGTAGTACACAGTGTAGTATTTGGCAGCAACTGTATCACTTACATGTCTACCGACATTTACCGCGTTTGGCTCTTAACTAATCAGAGAGCCAAAACGCGGTATAATACGCGGCAAATAAGTTAACCCATTTGCCCATTCAACGTTGACTGCCATGATGGTTCTAGTTGTGTGACTAGGATTATAACCGATTTACGGGTTTCAATCGAAGTAGGGGCTGAGCGTAACTGTAGCAAATGGTTCAATCTATTTGCCACGTAGGTACTATATTGCGTTGATCAAGAGCTTAAAGCAGGCCAATCAGAGAGCCAAACGCGGTAACTCACACTTAGCGCAAAAATTGTTACTATTAGAAAATGGCACCCGGGGCCCTGGGACCAAGGCAAAGAATGGAACGGGGTAGGTTTTTAGTCAGTAAGAGTCTGACACTACTTCCCGCTCCACCCAAGGGCGGGATTTGTCATTGGATGATTTTACCTACAATAATAAAAAAAACTATTACTTTTCACAATATACCTTTCATAAAAGTTACATAACAATTTCAGGTCACATTTTTCAAAAACTTTTCTCACAATGCAAATATGAAAATGAATGTTCAAAGCTAATTTAATATGAAGTTAATTGTTTCAAATTGTTCGCCAAGCGTCCCACCCAACTACGATGTGACTGATATTAAAATTAGACTTTATGTGAATACTTTTCTCTCGACGTGTAGTAAGTCTAAGAAAGAACATAAAAAATATGTATGACGAAAATTTGTTGAAGATTTTACGACACACGAGCTTAAAAACCAATAAGCTGATCCTTTATTACTTTTTAAATGATCAGAAGTTCCAATTGCTACCCACCTTAGTATGAAAAATATTACAAACGATTTAATTCAATTATTTCAATACAAAATAAACCAGTTGCTCAGACGTTTTGCTAAATAAACACAAGCCTATACTTTTCTTGAATTGTAAATGATTATTAAAATTACAAATTCTGTTTTGTTATTCAGTTTAATTTTAGTTAAAAATATAACAAAGAGAATCTTTCTTCAGTTATTATCTTACCGTTTCTGTGCGCCTGGTACAATGAAATGTTAGAAACGTGGCCATTCAATGCCTTCTATTCATTGGCGAAGCAATCACGGCGGTGGCTTTTGAATTTAGAATCTCCCGAGTGCGTGTGGGCGTCTTGACCTACTTGTTTGAAGCTATGACCTCCGGGTACCTTGCTCTCTTCGCTGATGATATCTTTTTCATTAAGGTAAGGTCAAGTATGATTTACGAGGTTTTTTTTTAATTATGATGATTTCGATTGCCGTTTGTTTAGGCTGTTTGTTAGTTCTTATTTCCAGAAGGTTATATTTTTTTACCTGGCATGTTCCTTCATCATAGAGATGAATGAAAAATACCAGATGAAAACTTATTGAATTTTCATTTATGTATCGTATTATTTTTTTTTTTTGGCTTCACACGGATTGTAAATACAGTATACAGTCACTTGGTCGTCCACTATGCTTTGATCACATATACCGAGTAAAATGGCGAGATATGTTGCTCGGCCGAGAGAGTGATGTAACCAAGTAATAAAGATAGGCGCTCGGCCGAGCACTCGGCGCTATGTTTATACGTACCGAGTATTCGGTCGAGAGCACTGTCTCGCTCGTTGGCTCGGTACGTGTGATTGAGGCAGTAGGATGCGTATGTAACGCATTCAAAGCAAAAGTCAGCCATCTCTGTAAGCTTCGTTAACGAAACTGCGCCTGTATCAATGATTCTACATTTCATTTCTCCAGCTGTGTTACAAAATACGCCAAATTCAAAACAAAACATCCAATAGGAAACAATTTCAAATAACTCAAACAACCACTAAAGTTCACTCGAAAAAATCCTTCCAAAACGCCATGACTAAGTACTTATAATGTGATGTTTCCTATTGCTATGTATCAATTTTTGTCATAAAACGTTCAAACACCATTACATTACGTCTGTGAAAGTTCTCAGTGTATTAGATTTCATATTTATGGAGAATATCCTACGGGTCGCTTTTACTATCCATATCTTTTAGCGAAATTAGAAATTGATATCTTTTTATTCATATTGTTAGAGAATCAAATGACAATGTGTGGCTTGTCATAATGCGGTTCTATTAACTTTTAACGCCAAGTCAGTGCCAAATGTGTGGTTAATTGGTGGTTTGGCACTAATATGACCTCATTTGTCCCAGTAATCCCTATCAGCTAACAGCAGGCTTCTTAATAATCACTCATTGAACTATCCTAGCCTTGCTCTTAACCTGGCATACCTCTATCCTTTCTTATATATCCTTATTATTATGAATGTGAAAGTAACTCTTACTAAATACTTTTTAGGATGCCACACACGTGAGGTAACGGCCCTGGCGCCCCAGCCGCCACAGGGATTCCGATCCCGATTTCCGGCCACCATAGGCGCGAGCTTACAGACGGCGAGCAATAGGTAGCTCGCCGTCTGGCTGTCTGGTAACCGTCCAGACGGAGCTCAAGTCGCCGACGGCGCGTATTGTTCCACGCGTGTCTCAAAGAAATGTTAGCAAACCGTAGGGGCCCAGCAGGGTCGAAGCCTACTGGGGCCATGGGTTCGCTTCTGAAAGGAAAACCCGGCCCTGGAAAGGCAAAGAAGGAAAAAGAGTGGGCTTTTAATCAGTAAAAGTCTGATATTATCTCCCGCTCCGTCCAAGGGTGAGAGATATGATTAGATGATTTTCTCACCTAAAAAAAACTAAATGCTTTTTGTCCATCTTCGGCTTCAACTACACGTCCGCAATTACCAACATTCACGCAGACGAAACCGCTGGCAGATGCTAGTTATTATAATAACATCACGCCTATTGGCCCTGAAGAATCAGACAGAAGTATATTATTATACTTAAATACATAGTACATAATACCTAATCACCAATATTTCACCATTTCTATTTTGAGATATGTTTTTGAAGGGAAGCTTTAGTGTTCATAAGCACAAGGTACCATAAAAATCAGACACAAAAACCGACCTTTAGGAAAAGATGTGAAAAACCAATAGTCAACATTTACCTACCGTAAAAATAAATTACTTTTTTCACGCGCCTTCACTACAGGGTACCGTTATAACCTGTCACAATTGACAACGCATGGCTCTCGATAAGGTAACGCAAATACCTTACCGTAACATAAGAGAAAATAATATCTAAAGACTCACATTCCAATTTACTTTTTCCTCCCCAATGTTTGTATTTGTTGAAAAACATTTCTTTTTTGTCTTTTATTTGAATAACGTACTCGTTACTTTCCAAGTAATTGTTTTTTCGTCAAACATATTAGCAATGTTTATAATATGTAAACGTATATGTTTTTTGAGATTATCGACGTTAAATCTTTTAGAAAAAAAAAACAATAATGATCATTTGAAAGTGTAGCCCTAAATAAAAGCCACCGACACTGCGAGGCCTACAACTTCGCAGGATCGTAGTCTTCTGGGGACCATGGGAAAATTTGAGAAATTTTTGAATGTTTTCACACCTAAAAAAGGCCTAAAGTAAAGCCAGTTTCTTATATAACTGCCAAATAAACATGCTTAATCAAAACAAACGTACCCGTTAACAACGTAATCATTATTCTATTCCCAATACACTCTCTAAAAATCAAAACAATCTTGGAGGAAATTCAAATACAATGTGGAAATTACAAGAAAACTTTAAGGCAATTAGTAGGTACGGTATTAATTAACAGGGAGTTTGGGTGTTACAGTTTCTCTGTGTTTGTTCAGAACAGACGGTGGGAGCGATTTCATGGGATAACGGGCGACACGTTTCATGAAATTCAAGATGGCTGACTACTGATGGCGGTGTTCGACATTTAAATGTGTGTCTTTTTTATCTCGTGCTACTCTTTTCTTTTTTTTTTGCTTCGCACTGTTTGTGTATTTAGCCAGTTTCAAGTTTAGAAAGTAATTTATTTTTACAGTCACATACATTCACAGCTTTTGCATTATTTTGTCACAAATGTATCGAATCAGCTTTGTCGGCAAGTATCACTGAGGTAGTCAATATTATAATAACATTCTCAGCTCCATTGTACCAAAATCGCGCCTGTATCAACGATTACAGATATTGTCCAGCTGCGTAAACATTTATCAATACAAAACTACACCAATTTTACATCACAATTTCCACTCGAAATCAATTTGCCAATTATTATAACAGCCACTGAACTTCTCGAAAAAATCCCGACAATAGTTCGTGCTCAAGTCTTTTTAAAGTTCCTTTTTAGGGTTTCGTACCTCAAAAGGAAAAACCGGGCCCCCTATAGGATCACTTTGATGTCCATCTCTCTGTCTGTCAAGACCCTTTATCTCAGGAACATGTGGGGGTAACAAGTTAAAAAACCGTATACTCAGGTATGCAGTCCTTTGAAGCGGTGAAAAATTCAAGTTTCTAAGTTAACAAGAAATAAAGATACGGCCGTTTATGTCGCTAAAACGTACATTTCGACACTCTCAATCGTATCAAAGAAGTACCGTGTGAATAACCCTATGAATAGGGTACTTTCCTTTGACCCAGAATCCTGAATTTGGTTCGGAGCAAGGTCTTGTAGCTCAAATACAGGAAAAAATCTGAAAACTGTAAATTTGTAGTTACATCATCAAAAAAAATGCGATTCGAAAAAATCTTCAAGGCTCGATTCAGGAATTAAACTAATTACATAAGTTAGCTTGTACGGAACTCTCAGTGTGTAAGTCCGACTCGCACTTGCCTGGTTTTTTAAATTATGACAAGGTAAGAACAGATTATTATTTTATTATTGTTGACAGGCTCGCACTTAACCACAATCTCACTTTGAAAACGGCGATGTGGTCGAAGTAACCTAATTATCCAAAAATACGTACTTTACATATCCTTAAGTTGATGGCAACTAGGCCTATTTGGGCCTATTTATCCCACGGGTCTAGGCCCAAACTACAAAACATTAGGTACATGATACGTAGATAAGTACTATCTTTACCTTCATATACCTACTGTACTTTTTGCTTCATCTCCGTTTATAGATCATGCCATACTAGTTTGCTTGGCAGGTGGACCATACTCGTATGTAGGTTAACGGTGCGCATCCGACCTTTTTGAAGGATATCTATATTATTATGAACTTTGTAAACTATTTAACTTAGTGACATTAGAGCAGTGGTGACCGAGCGGTAACGGCCCCGACTTACGACTTGTAAGGGCTGATTTCATCATTCAATATAAAAACTTAGTTCAACTAAACTGAGCTCAGCGTAATCTAGTTTAAAGACCCGTGTCGTAAACATGGGCGACAACAATAGAATTGAAACTGAGTTTAGCGTAAACTAAGTTCAATACATCGCGGTGAAACGCAAAATGAATCTATTATAGGCGCTCAAACTGCGTTTTGTTTGAATAAATCGCGATTAGTTTAGTGGTGAATTTGGTTCTAAAAGCCGTGTTTAAACCCAGCCAGGTACAATACTTTGTATAATTTATTTAATCACCACTGCTCTCAAAACGCAAACGGTGAAGGAAAACGTCGTGAGGACACCGGCATGTCCTAGAACTACAAATTCGTAGACATGTGACATCCACCAACCCGCACTGGGCCCGTGTGGTGGATTACGGCCCATTCCCTCTCCTAAAGAGGAGGCCTGAGTTCCAGCAGTGGGAACATTATAAGGCTGATGCAATGCAATGAAATGAACTTGATAGGTATATCTAAATACGTTAAGTGTCTAGAGATTAGGTAAGATTTAGAGTATTGCTGCAAATGCATGAAATATTATGCATAAAAGATTAACAATAACCTATATTTATATATACATACGTTTAGGGGTATTAGAAACGGGTCCTGCTGACTACAGTGAGTCGGAAACGTGCTCTTCGACGTAGGGTTTGACTGCTGGTGTCGACCAGGAGAGATTTTTCATGGCTCTTCATGTGACTGAACGAAGGTGCGGTGTGCTAAGTCAAGGTCTGACCTGGGCGACTGTCCTATAGATGATTTCAGGCTGTTATGTTCGAATCACGCGGAAAACTGATTGTGCGATGCAGAATATCCTAGTTTATTTCTTATGTGCGACATAGATGTCGCCACATATGCTTTAAATTACAAAATCAGAAACTGAAGACATGGGAAAATTACCTTTTTAAATAACTTTATTCAAATGTCGTCCTCCGCGGCTATATGGTACTCTTCAAAGCGATCTCTAACATTCATGAAAACTCGCCTCGGAAGTTGAGTAAGGATGTTGTTGATTTGTTGCGTAATATGTTTCTTCAATTCATATCTGTTCGATGGATTAATGTTATACGACCTGACTATGCAAAAAACTCCAGAGAAAAAATCCGGACATGTGAGGAGGAGAGAATTTTAAAATTTGGAAAAACTGCAACGATTGTAAGAGCACGTTGTTAATTTAAACATAGGAATTGAAGCAGATAAATATTTTCAGGAAAAAAAAAACTATTCGTGACCCCTGCCCCCCTAGCCAAGTTACTATCGTTTCGTTTTGCGTTAACGCTTGCAGATGGCCACGCTCCCAATTCGTTTGTTCGAACAAAGGTGTTAGGGGCGTGGCCAACTCCAAGCGTTAACGCAAAACGAAGCGATTGTAACTTGGCTAGGGGGGCTGGAGACTTGTGATGCGATTGTAGTCAGTTTTCGTTTTTATTTTTATATATATATAATAATACATCAGTATACGTTGTTGATCTAAACGTAGTCTCATGATCTAGACACTTGACGTCAGTACATTCTCGCCGTTTTCCCAGCCACTAAGCAACTAAATAACTCTCATCTTAAAAATCATAATCCAAAAACAAAACTTACTGTTTCCCATAAAAACAGTCGTTTATCAGAAATAATGTTGCAGCCCGACCCTTAATTAAGGCCTAAATTGACGTAGAATCGAGAATCCCTAATGATTTATATGTTTGCGTAAAATATGAAGCAAAATATTTGTAATAGGCATTATAAATATTTCTAGGATTTGTAAAATATTTCATCGTTAGTTATCGACGCATAATGCCCCGTTGAGTCTGTTGTTATAAGTAAATTTAATAAGATGGATAAACAATAAAATCATGTTACTAAAAGAGTTATAAGTATACGTATACACATATGTATACTACTGTGTGCGATTATTTTTAGAGAGGTGCAAGGAATGTTTTAGTGGTTGATTGCAAGTGGAACTGTTATTGTTCAATATTCACAAACTTCTTAGTGCTCGCCTTAGTCATAATAATAATAATAATTCTCTAATTGAAATACTCTCTTGTGGGATCGGAAGTGCCGTACTACAGGTATGAGCCCGACCCAGTTCTTGATAATGGTCATATCACGTTGTACTGGGATCGGTCCATCATCACTGACAGGACTATTGTAGCCAATAAGCCTGATATAGTGGTGGTGGACCGAAACGAGAGGCGTGCAATGATTGTTGACATATCCGTTCCGCATGACGAGAACCTCGTGAAAGCCGAGAAAGATAAACAAATCAAGTATATTGACTTGGCTCGCGAGGTTGTCGACATGTGGGAAGTGGATTCGGCGATCATTGTACCGATAGTCGTGTCGGGTAATGGCTTAATAGCCAAGAGCCTCGACCAACACCTTAGGAGGCTCTCGTTAGGCGGCTGGATCAAGGGCTTGATTCAGAAAGCGGTACTCCTGGACACGGCTCGTATTGTTAGGAGGTTCCTTTCTCTGGAGCCCTGACCGCCGGTAGCTTGGACCCTGTTCCCGATACCGGTGGGACACTATTTTTTATATTTTTAAATGTTTTTTTTTTATATATATTATATGTTAAAAATATTTAAAAATGTAAAAAATATGTAAAACAAGAAATAAAGGAAATAATAATTCGTATTGTTAGTAGGTTCCTTTCTCTGGAGCCCTGACCGCCGGTAGCTTGGACCCTGTTCCCGATACCGGTGGAGCACTATTTTTTTATATATTAAAATTTATTTTATATGATTTAAAAAAAAAATTAGAAATATAGTTTAATGTTACATTTAGTGAATAAAGAAAAAAATAATTAATAAATTTTATTTTCTACCAAAAAATTACACACAATATTACAACATTGGAAAAAGATATTGAACAAGTTAATAATAATGACTTACATTTGTAATATATATATAATATAATCATGAAAGGAAGGCTTGTGCAAACTGTCATGCTTATGTATAACCCCAGTAGTTTCGGCTGTACGATATATTTTTTTTATTTAACGAAATAAAAATCATCCTATATCCTTCTTCTGGTTTCAAGCTACCTTCCTACCAATTTTCAGCCAAATTGGTTCAGCCGTTCTTGAGTTATAAATAGTGTAACTAACACGACTTTCTTTTATATATATATAGATATATAATATATAGATTACTGCTCGTGTTGCCTGACTGTTAGTGCAATAAGTAATCGTAATAAATATAAATAAATGAATAGGCAATCACTCCAACTGCGCAAAACACGTTGTCGCATCGCTAACGCATTGTCGCATTGCATATCTGCGGCAGTCTTAAATAATACAGCTCATTACAAAAACATACTATCATTAATTATTACATTTCCAAGATAATCATGATACAGTAGAGGTAATATAGCCATTAATTTAACTATCAATTTCCAATTATGATTAAATAAATGCATGAATTTATTAATACTGCATGTATTAATTATTATCAAAAAGCTTTTAAAAGAATCTTTTTTGGGGTTTTTTATCCACAAGGATACTTCAACCCCATTGTACCTTAAACAATATATTATTATGTAAAAATGCATGTGGTAGAAATACATTTTACAATATTATAGTATCCATTAAAGAATTTAAATAATTGCTCGATGGATCTCCCATCTAATACTATATTTATTTACCGAAAATTTATTAATTTACCAGAAATAATTTTCAAAACAGAAATATTTTCCGCCATTGCACCCACAGATTTAAGTTTAGTACTGATTAAGTAACTTTCTTGGTGTACAATAAAGTTTTATTCTATTCTATTCTATTTTTTCTCCCAAAAGGAAGTTCTCACAGTGGAAAGAACCTACTCATACATTAGGTAGATTAGATCAGTAAAAAGAAACGAATCTTTATTGGACCAATAAAAAAAATCAAGCAACCAATAACAAAGTCTGTTTTAGTCTGTTAACTGAATCTAGTAAATTTAAGTCAAGAGTGTATAGGTTACTTCTAGGCGAGCCTGCTCCATCATCGACCACATTCGTGTACCATCAGGTGAGGCAGTGGTCAAGGACAAGGCTTCAATATTAGAAAAAATGGTGACTTTTTTTTTCCGTGTGTGATATGTCATAGTCCTTACATAGCGTACCGAATTCGCTGGAAATTGGGATCTGGATCCCGGTGGCTGGGGCGTGAGGGCCGTTCCTTCGCGCATGCGGCCGCTTCCTTTGCTAGCATTACTGCTTCGTAGAAAGAAGCGTCTACTTGCCAATCCTCCTCGGTCGGGGCCATGACCTGTAACAGGGCCCGGCGCGAGATGTAGGACCGATACTCGCTAAGACCACGGTGAATTTCTGAAAAGAATATCCGTGGTCCTAGAACGTAAAGGTCAACTCTGTGTGGTTTTAGTCAGTAAAAGTCTTACAAGCTCTTCCACTCCACCCTAGAGCAGAAAAAATCGTTGGATGATTAAGCACCTGAAAATAAGAGCGGCTAAGTCATCAAAAAAAACCTTCAACTTTAAATATTTCTTTTTAAATATTGTATTTTAAGTTATTCAAAGCGTTAAGTAGAAGGTTGTAAAACGGTGTAAAGCTTCAAGCCCCGCCTCACTTGATGCTTCATAACTTTACAGGACAAAGTTACATCGCACCTGCGGCCGAATGAAAATAGAAACGCTTGTGGAAACACCCTTTACTTTCTGTTTTACTTGCCTAATTCTGGATAAACAAAGTGTTTTTGACTGCTTTGGGACGGGCTTTAGAAATATTTTGTCACATGAAACCTGTTTTAAATGTTTTGTTTTTATCATGACAAAAATAGAATAGTACACCAAATTGTAACAACTAGCTTTTGCCCATGGCTTCGCTTCCACTCTACCCTACTCTACCTTAATCTGCCATACTCTACCCTACTGTACTGTACTCTACCCTACTCTACCCTATACCAATAAACGAGCAGGTTTTAGATTTTTTTATTTAACTGAATAAAAATTATCTGTCTCCTGGTTTTAAGCTACCTTCCCGCCAATTTTCAGCCAAATCGGTTCCGCCGTTCTAGAGTTATAAATAGTGTAACTAACACGACTTTCTTTTATATATATATATATAGAATTTATAGGAAAACCTTCAAATTCCTTTAAGCCTCCACCTCGATTGAGACCCGAAAATCGGTTATTACACATTCAAGGTCGACGGCCATGATGGTGCATTCCTGCTTTTCTACAAAGCTCACTTTTTAACGATGCGACAAAAGTTTTCAAAGGTATATAAAGAAGAATAACAAAGAGAAAAGATGTCTTTTTTTGTACTAGCTGCATTATTCAAGAGTTGCTTCTCTTCGGTGTTTCTGAAGCGTGCGAAAGACAGCGAGGAAATTTATTTACTCAGCCTGTTACGTTTTATTTCGCGCTGCTCCGGGTAAATTATGTGTTATTGGTATATTTTTTGTAAAGGATTTTTGTTGGTAAGAAATCATCCAATGACCTCTCCCGGTCGAGAGGAGTCCGCATGTCAGACTTTTACCGACTAAAACTCATTTCTATGTTCCATGCTTGCCTTGCGTCTCAAGACCCCAGGATTCTCTTTAGCAAACGAACCCATGATCCCAGTTGGCTTCGGCCCTGCCGGGTCCCTACAATTTTGCTGACATCTCTTTTTACGGCGCGCATATAAATTACGCGCCGAAAACGACTCGGGCTCAGTCTGGACCATTACGAATTTTGCATCTTTGGTTGTTGCTCAATTCCCATGGGTCGTACTGTGATATTGTATAGATTTAGTCTAAAGAATTCTTCGATAAATACGATATCAAACACTAAACCAGTAATTCCTGAGATTAGCACGTTTAAACAAAGCAACTCTTCAGCTTTACTATATAAGCAGTACTTATGTCAAATTGAGCCTTTTAGGGTTCGGATCTAAAAAAAGGAGCTTTTATAAAACCATTATTGTCCGTCTCTTACAAAGAATCTTCCAAAGATCTGTGGACCATAAAAAGTAGCTTTATATCAATATCTATAGAGCTACAACAGAACAACTGTAAAAACTTTTTTATTGCTAACAAGAACATCGATATCTGCAATAAAACTCATTAAAACAGCCGTTTCTTCATGTACAATGTGTGAATGGTAAAACGGTCACAATCCCTATTATTATCGGATTTTATGAGTCTTGCGGCCAGGCGGCCCCGGGCGGTCTTAGTGCGGCCCATAAAACGTTCCAGTCCGGCCCTGGACGCTATAAAGACAGCTATGTTTTAACCCAAAACAACGTAGTAAAATTTTTAGGAAGGAGAATTAAATGTACAGGTTTTTTAGTGCGCCATGCAAATGCAATGTAAATTTTCCTAGGGCATTAAATTTTAGCTAGGATCTTTGTTCTTCTGTAATTTAATGTGAAAGCTACAGGCAAGGTATTATTTACTTTATAGTATACTTTACAGGATAATACAAGTGGAGAAAGTTTGTCATTGTGGCCGAGGTAGAATTCCCGAGCCGCAGGCGAGGATTTCATGGAGATGAATGCTGCTGTGATAAATTTCTACGTATATTAAACGACATTTTCGTTTAATATAGTAAGTATATAGCATGCCTTAAAGCAGTACTTGAGAGTGACGCGAGTACTTGGCCGGACGCGCTGAATGCGCACCGCAAAAATACATATTAGAGTATTGTTTGGATTGTTTGTTTTTGTAAACTGTTTTGATAGATGTTATAAAAAGCGGGCGTATCTCGCCATCAAACTGTAAAGTTTGGCGAGGAAACATTGTACAAAAACAAAAAAAAAACTGTTAAAGAAATAAATTAAAAAAAAAAGTAGGAATTTTACACTTACTCGGGTTTGCGAGTAAGTACATTGAAAAGCTTTTTTTTATCCGACTACGATTAAGTCTGAAGGAAAGGTTATGATTTTTCTTTCGGATCAAAATTTCTTACTATTTCCATTCCGATTCAGATTTTTACTGACTAAAACCCACTCCTATTTTCCTTCTTTGGCTTGTGCCCTCTCGCTCCGCCCTGGAGCGAGAGAAACGGTTGTATACCTACCCACCTAAAAAATCATTTCTATGTCGGTTGGATTTTCTGTCGGTTTCCCAAAGATTTCATTAATAACCGTTACAAAACACTAAGAAAAGAGCAGCACTGTTTCGTGTCTCGAACAAATCGTAAATGTCTAAAAGGGCAACCGTATTTATACCACTGTATCAAATTCTATTTCTACTCTCCATCAATACATAAATAACTTTGCTCAAGTTCCTGGTTATACCTATGTACAAATAGGGATGCTGTGGTAACCGAAACTATCGGATACCCGAAATAAAAAATTGCCGAAACCGATATAAAAGTTTTTGATAGTTTCGAAAAAGGGTAGAGTCTGAATGATAGACTTAGGACAGGTTTTTGTTGGTTTTGCTGGGCCCAACTAATCGTAGATCAGAAATAAAAATAAACACGTGTCTAAAATTCTTATTTCTGTAACCAGAACTATCCGAAACTAGGGAATAATCCGAAATAATTTTATATCCAAAACTGTTACCGACTATTTTTCTATTAATTGATAGGATCGCGTTTGAACATTATCTCCCCTAATGGTAAGCGATGATGTGGTCGACGATGGAGCACGCTTGCTTAGAAGTAGCCTTTTCACTCTTGACTTAATGACCTTTAGGTTGTAGCTATCAGGAAACAGGACTCCGGCAAGGAATGCCACTCCTTAGCTGTACGCACAATAAGGCTAAGAACTTACAACACGGTTTTCGCCTGCAGCCGCCGCAGTTACGGGCCCGCAGCATCTGTATAATGTAGATAAATAAGTAAAAAATTAAAGCATATTTCACGACGCGTTTTACGCTCGCGGTTATTCGCAGCTACCGTTGCACCGGCGAGCCGTCTTGCAACCGCATCGTCTTCCGATAATCACCCGACAGGTTTGCGGACGAAAATCGTAAACGCGACAAAACTGCGGTCTCGTGAGTTTAGAAAGAAAGCAGTGGTTTTCTCTTCCGTGGCGGGCGCGGTTGAAAACCGCTTCGTGAGTTCTTAAGACGCTGGCAGACAGGGGAGAAATCCCAACAACTCGCCGGTTATCGCCCTTTGCCGGGCGTCTACAGAAAAAGGTGGTCGAGTTTTGTGTACGCGCTCTCTTCGGTTTACAAGTGTTTGATTCAAACGTCCGCGTTCGGCCGTCGTCGATCGAGCAGACTTCGGCCGATGACGGATTATGTGTAAGCGAACCGGAAATCTAAATGTATTTCCAAAACGTTTTGTGGGGTTGGTGCCCTAAGTTACCAAACCCTTTTAATAACTTTCAAAGGGGGTTGGCTAGGTTACCGGTTACGGGCACCGACTGTACGTACGACATTATTATAATATTATTCCTTTATTCAAATCTATATCAAGATCTAAAATTTCATACCCATAACATGTTTAGTACAAAATACACATTAAGTACAGTTACGTCCCCTAGAGGGCGCTAGCTCACATCCCTGTCAAGAACCGAGAACAATCGTTCAACAGCGAACAGTTATGTCGCGGTGTTAACCTGTGCGAACTGGTAGCAACTTTATATACCGACCCAAGGGAAGTACAAGTAATTAACTGTATGTATGTACTCACAACTGTCTCAAACCCTTTGTTAATAGAAGACACGTGCTTAGGTTACGTTAATGTTGCAACTTCTTATATAAATTACATTTCGGGGAGTGTGCGTTGGAAATTCATAATCACCACACTTCACACTAGTATTTTAAAAACAAAAGTTTGTGAGCATGTGTGTGTGGATGAAGTTTGCCCCACAGGTCACTGTCCTGGAAAAGCACATATGATATTTATTATACCTAAAGTAAAACCAAAAATGAAATTTGAAAATATGTAGGAAATTTTCTACATATTGTTCCCTTGGACAATTTTCTACTTTCAACCGAGCAAAGCTACTGGCAGAAGCTATTCCTTACATAATATAATACAAATTCCTTCACCGCGTATGTCTGTCTGTGTGTTCGTGATATACTAAAAAACTACTGAACAAATTATCACGTGGTTTTCACAAATAGACAAAATTATCGACTAGGAAGAAAAAAAGTACTTTGTTTTTGAATTGTATCTTTACAAATCGATAGTGTTTCATGGACCAGATCGACCCTCCACGGGATTCAAAAGAATAAAAAACAAAATTTAACGGTGTATACAGATTATGAAGCTGACCTGACGAACGCTAAATTCAAATATACTTAAAGTTCACTTAGGAAAAAGTACAGGAATTATTTTTTTAATACATAAAGTTCTTTCAAACGCTATACAACAACGACTGTGAATTATTATGTACAGTAGGTAGGTATATCAGTAGGTGCCCTAAGTTACCTAACCCACCTCCTTTGAAAAACTATTAAAGAGATGAGTCAAGTAACTTAGGGCACCAACCCTAAGAAATAAAAAAAATAAAAAACGAATCATTCTAATAGGTTGGTATAAACCGGTATAATAACATCCAGCCCCTAACATAAAAATTTGGTGCAGCATACATGCCTTTTACCAGATGATTTATGACCAACGTGAGATATTTCTGAATGCTAGAAACGTAAAATACGAGAGATTCAACTTTTGACCCGGGCGAGGTCATAGGTCATTTTCAGTTAGAGAACATCTGTATAGAGTATTGTCTGTTGAAAATATATGTTTAGCAATGTCTGGGTCACTCGTTTGGGGATTTTTAGTGGGAATTTATTCTATAAAAGACTGTATTCTTCCAGCGGATTTGTCCCCATGGTCGTCATACATTTTGGATATAGCTAAGGAGTAAAATCCCTGCCGGAGTCTGTGTTTCCTGATAACTATAATCTAGGGGTCTTTAAGTCAAGAGTGAATAGGTTACTTCTAGGTAAGCATGCTCCATCGTCGGCCACATCATCGCTTACCATCAGGTGAGATAGTAGTCAAACGCGAGCCAGTCAATAATAAAAAAAAAACTAAATCCGTTAAAGCATTTGAGCGTAAATTAATAACATACTCGTACCTACAAACTTTCGTTTTCATAGTAGAAGTGTACATTTCTATTTCATGCAGACGCAATTGAGAGTCATGTCACCTGACGTTTTTCAACACACCAGGGAAGAAACAATAAATAAAATGTCATAAAAGTGATACTTGCAAAATGTTTGTCGTTTGTTATTAGCTTTTGACAGCTTCGCCTATGTGAATGCCAAATATTATCCCAATTATGTCCTTTTCCAGGACCTAACCAACTCGCATGCCAAATTTCATCCAAATATATTCAGTCGTTTGAGCATGAAAAAGTAACAAACGTACACACAAAAATTCGTACAAGCTTTCGTCTTTGTAATATTGGTTCGATTAGGTTTTATTTTTGTGGAAAATCATAAAAACATATTTTAGACCAAGTGAGGACGAAAATAAACTGTATGTTTGTGAAACCTACACAATACATTCATGATTCCCATACTATTTAAATTATGTGCACCAAAATACCAACACAAATCTGGTTCGAAGTATGACCCACTTGCAAATACGGCTTTACGGATCGCCAGTCTATTGCAAGAAGCAAACAGTTTCAGTAATTTGAATTTAACCGCCAAAAGCTTTTTTGTTTCGAAAACCGTTCCGATTTGATCAGCCAATCATAGCCAATCAATTTGCGAGTACCACATATGATTGGTGCAGAGCTCAGAGCTCAGTATTAAATCTGTACATTCAATCAGCGAGAAACGTGGAGTGATACGGGTAGTCTGCTACATCGTACTATTTGCTGTTTTTGTTTATTTATCAGCCATTTTTGTTTTACTCGGTTAAATGTTTATAGTTTTTAGTGCTTTTTAATCAAAGATTGCGTGCCATATTGATTATATTAATCTATTCATAACAAATTTATGTTTTGATTTCTATAGAAGCCTAAATAATATCTACAAGATATCTGTGTATCGAAATATCTGAAAAAAAAATATACACGTAAGAGCGGTTGCATGAAAATGCACCTCGGGTTGGCCGCTCTTAGGCCTTGTTTACGGAGATGGCCGCATCTCCGTAAACAAGGCCTAAGAGCGGCCGCGCGTTGGGCGTTTCGCCGTACATTGCAGCAGCGGGCCGCGTCATCGCTCGCGCAAACACAAACCTAAGGCAATGTACGACGGACCACCCGACGCGCCGCGCATCGCGCCGCCTCTCTGTAATCGAGCACTTAGAGTACTTAGCCACATTAGGTACATTATAGCAAAGTTTGTTGTGTAATGATAAATATGCCGTAGATATTTGCTGTGTTGATAATTAAACTGTGTAACAATATACCAACGCTCGCTACTTAAAACCTCAACTTTCAGTACAATGCAGCTGATTACCTTCAGGTAATTTTCAGGTAAACAGAGCGAAACAATTATTTCGAATGCGTTATTAATTCGCGCCGGCAATTAAAACTGTAGCAGATCTCCGGTCTACGTGGCTAATGGCTAACGACCAAGTGGCTGGTGGTAGGTGGCAGATGGCTCACCAATTAACCACGGAAATTTGCAAGCCTCATAATTGTTGCTTGTGCAAGCTTTTGTTTAGTTGATGAAGATAATTAGGCAGCGGTATTGCTCGAACCTAAATTGCAAGATGAGAGATACTGGTTCAAATGTTTCTTGCTTGTATTTGAAATTGTAACAATTGAAGATTTGTGGATAGCCGTTACGATGCGTAGAATTTCTTTATTAATTAGTCGTAATTATTGAACGTTGTACACATTATCACAATGTAATCTACCATTTAAAACGTGCTTGTTTTACCCACATATATTCGTTTAGAGTCTGTGTATTTGTTCGGAGTAATGCAACCGAACCGTTCAACACTTTCTACGGGCATTTCCATAAAATCAGCTAATGTGTGCAGTCAATGTTTATTTGCCATCAAACGCATAACTCAAACCAGACCAAAACCCATCACATCATCTTTTAAATTAAATTAACTTGACATTAACATTAAATAAACCAAAATCACCAAAATATCAACCAATCCAGAAAGTTAGTATACCCAAATTTCTTTTTAGTTGTACACCAAAGTTATTTCTTCGTTTTATTATTGATAAAATTACGCTTGATCATTATCTAACCTGATGGTAAGCGATGATGTGGTCGACGATGGAGCACGCTTGCCTAGAAACTTATTTATTATTATGTGCTAGAAGTAACCTATTCACTGTTGAGTTTTAGAGATTTTGACTACTAGGAAACGGAATCCAGCAGGGACTGGAGCTTTCCACTACAATGAATCTGTTTCGAATACGTATTGTGCATACTCTAATGTTTTTCTACTGGTTTCTTAGACAGAAAGAAAAAAAACAATTTATTTACGGGTAATGACGCAATCTTAAGACTATCTTACAAATTATAAACATTCTATAGGCGTGCAGCATGTGTAATACGATGAGTCCACAGCGCTGGTTTTCAGCGTGGCCCGGTAACGGTGTCGACCCAAAAACGTCGGACTTGAGTAAAATAAGACAAAAAAGAGATAAGATGAAGTCTAGAATTAGATTGTACTTACCTAATTTATTTCTTCTTGTTCCAGACATTCTGCGTGGTCTCCAAACGTTTCCGCAAGAACTACATCCACCGCTTCACCGCTACGCGCTCCCTGTTCTGGTACTCGCCCTGGTCACCCGTCCGCAGGGCCTGCGTCTACCTCTCCACCAACCAGTACTTCGACTACTTCGTCATGGCTACTATCCTGCTCAACTGTGTCTTCCTTGCCATGTCGGAGACTATCGAAGAGGCTGAGTGAGTAATTTGTTATTATATTTTGTACAAGATTTTTGTTGGCATGTGTATATTGCTTTTAGGTAGGTATGTGTACACGGAGAGAAATTAAATACGAATCGACTTTGGATATAACTTCACTCACGAAACGTATTCTGCCGTCTTTATGAAAAAGGGCACAACTAATTAATTAATTATTAAAAGTAAAATGTAAAAGTGTTTATAAAACCTATTTGCAAAATTTTAAACTTTAGGCAATCCGTTTTAGTCTGTAAAAGTCTGACACACCCTCCCGTTCCGCCTTCGTAGGAGGAGTCATATTAGATGTTTACCCACCTAAACAAAAACGAAGGATCTTTCATGTTTCTCTAGCAATATTTTTACCGCAGGAATGTCCATAGTACCTACTCTAACATTACCTATGTAAGACGTGTCCTGGCTTTTTCTGAACACACTGTGTGATCTCATGGGATTGTAAGTGAGGCCGTATATTCTTCTAACTTACTGCCCGTTTTGAATTATTAGGGTTATTTCAAATAAAAATTGTTTCCTTTGAAAACTACTGGGATTAAGTTAAAATAGGGAATATAATCAGACTAATACTATAAAAGCGAAAGTTTGTGTGGTGTGTGTTTGTTTGTTACTCCTTCACACTTAAACAGCTGAACGGATTTGAATGAAATGTTTTGTTCCACGGGTAGACTATGTTCTGGAAGCGCATAGAATAGTTTTTATACCGGGAGCATGTTTCCTTGGGATAATTTTGTTTTTCATCCGAGTAAAGCCGCTAGTTTAACTTATGCGTGTTCGTTTCAATATCTACTGAAAAGTGAAGAAGACTTTGTCTTGAATCCTTTTTTTTTTTAAATGGGATTTCCTCAAATATGTTGGTATGGGAAGGAGAGAGGGCGGGGATTACTGAATGAAAGCCACCCCACCAATTTACAATCGTTCCGTTTAGCATGAACGCTTGGAGTTGGCCACGCCTCCAGTTCCTTTATTGAGATAACGTCAGAACAAAGGAATTGGGGGCGTGGCCAACTCCAAGCATTCACGCTAAACGAAACGATTGTAACTTGGCTAGGGGAGCAGGCTCTTAATAAACTAGTGCCAACATTATCGATTGCATCACCGCTTACCATTAGGTGGGGCTGCAGTCAAGCACTAGTTAACATCAATTTTAAAAAATTCAAACATCCAAAGTTAAACTCCATCGATCCACATGACTATGTATAGGTACTCATAACTAGATACTTATAATGTTGTTTAATTCATGAATCCCGAAATAATCCGTTAAAATGTCGATGGGGCTTAAAATTACCAAACACAGCCATTTCAAGAATATTGCCGAAACAAACGATTACTTTGCTCACTTAACGAGAGAGGCCGGTAACATGGTTAACCCTGG
Organism: Leucania comma; assembly: GCA_958295575.1. Lineage (NCBI taxonomy): Eukaryota > Metazoa > Arthropoda > Insecta > Lepidoptera > Noctuidae > Leucania > Leucania comma. The sequence continues at coordinate 7,638,603 of OY282480.1, read as the reverse complement.
TCCAATTACCGGTATTTTAATAAAAGCTTCACGTAGGTGGTTCCCAATATCCGGCTATCATGTTCTGTCAAGCACTTGTTGATCGAATTTGACGTCTGAACTGGTTAATCCGAATTATCTGGGTGGCAATTACTGGGACTTCGATATTGGATTAAAACAGTGGGTTGACATTCTAATAGATCGGGCTTTGAATTTGTACTGGGGAGTAATGATCGGGTTTTCAAATTTGGAACTATTTTTGTTTTTTTTTTTGTTTTTGTTTATGGCTTGGACTGAAAGTTATGATGGATGTCTTGGTATGACGGTCTTTTAGCGAGTAAAGTTCAGCAGCTAATATCTATTCACAAATTGATTTTGTGCTACAAAATTGGCGTAGTTTTGTGTTTCAACTGTCTATAAACTAAACAATAAGTGTAATCATTGATACAAATGCGATGTTGATTAAATAGAGCTGAGAATTTGATTGAAGTATTTACTACTTCAGTGAAGCTTGCTTAATGAAGCATTTGCTGCCAAATACTGTAAAAAAAAAACTTTCTATACTTGATACTAGCTAAATGCACAAACCGTGACAATGCCAAAAGAAAAAAAAATGTTTTGCAATATATTTACTAAACATTGAACAATTTCAAATATTTATAAAACATTACCAACTACAGTAAAGCACTTTATCCTACACGTTTACCCAAGTCCCACATCCGTTTACTTTACCAAACTTGTAACCACGTCCCCAAAAAGCGCTTTAAAGCGACACCCTTCTAAACTACTACCAAAATTATCCGCAAACTCGGCACGAGTATCATCACCAACAAAATCAGTTTGCATCGGAGACGGCTGAATCAATCATGTTACTTGCTTACTTGCGTTTACGTCAACGTTATAAATGATCTCGTTAGTGTACGAGGCTGTACAAGCATATGTAGTAAGTAGGGTTGTTACGGAATTTCGCGTCCGCCTGCGGAAATGCGGAACTTACACACGGTTTGCGGTACAATTGCCCCAAGTTCAGTTGACTGACAAGAGGACAGTCGACATGTTACTCGCCATCAACCATAGCAAATAATTTAATAAGGATATAAGTTAATAAGGATCTTGTTAGTTAACGCCATTATACCAGCCTATAATAGTAATTAGGGTTATAACGGAACGGAAATTTGTGTCCTTCTGCGGAAATGCGGAAATTATTTATGGGGTGCAACACGGTTGCTCCAAGTTTCTGATGTTTCTAACTTACTTGCGTTTACGTCAACGTTATAAATGATCTCGTTAGTGTGCGAGACTGTACCAACATATATAGGATGTAAGGTTGTGAAGGAAATTCGCATTCACCTGCGGAATTGCGGAACTTTCTAACGGATTGCGTCACCATTGCCCGAAGTCCATTTCACTGAAATCATGACACATTACTGTTGCACACACAAGTTCTTATAGATTGAACGCTTTTGGGCAATCGTTCTTTCGGTTAAACTGTTCATTCATTCCATCCGTTCAAGGATGAAACGTCAATTCCGACCATTTATTCCATTCATCATTCCTCTATTAACCCTCATCATGTTCCTGGCCTTGTCCTATGTGGCTATGTTACTTGGGGCCAGCGCAACACGTTTTTTTTTTTCCGTTCTGTTTTTAGCATTGCTTACTTTAGACATGGACCCGTTCGACTGCCACCCACCTCAACATAATTTACATTCTGTTTTAATTAACTATATTCTTATCATCATGTTTCTGCACTTTTCCCGTTTTATTTGGGGTCGGAGCTGTCATTTTTTTCTTTTTTTACGTCCTATCATTCGTCAGACTATCACTTTCATATCGCTCAACATATAATCCATCCTTCTTTTCTTTAGCTTTCTCTATACATTCCTCTACATATGGACTAATAACTCTTAGTAACATACGTTTCATCCCTCCTCTTCACTTAGCCTCTGTTAACCTTTTCCTCTGCTAAATGGCCTCCGTTTCATCTTTACTTCCCTAGCAGAAAGCACATGTCCTGTCTACGAACTACAACCAGTATAATTTACCGTCGCTATTGTAATTTATAACTGGTGCACTGTAGCAAGTGGTTGCTGCTGCCGCATTAATGTTTAATAACATGGGGTGGTTTATCGGTGCGATATTGTTTATTTTCAAATGGCTGGTTCGGTTTTATAATGGCTGGTCATTTGCGAAGCGATTAGTCGTCTTTGTCATACGTAATGGCCGTTGATTAATGTAAATTCTTTACGTATTCGTGTAATTGAAGCAGTGCATTCTTGAATATAGGTTCATACAGTAACGTTATCGTTATCATATTTTTTTTTATGGTAAGGAAAATCATCCAATGACATCTCTTGCCCCTGGGTGGAGCAGGAGATAGTGTCAGACTTTTACTAACTAAAAAACCCACCGCGTTCCTTCATTGCCTTTCATACCAAGGCCGAGCCTGCCTTTCAGAAGCAGTGCCTTGGCCCCAGTAGACTTCGACCCTGCTGGGCCCCTACGGTCTGACAACTCCTTGAAACGCGCGTGGAACAGTACGCGCCGCCGTTGGCTTGAGCTCGGTCTGGACTGTTGTTGACGATCAGACTGATTATATTTTTTATTACGTTGTTTCACACTATGAATTACTCCTGTATCCCGTGTGCGTTCTCAAAGTTTTAAGCTCAAATACTCAAGAAATCTAGACCCAGAACAACTATTTGTTTCATTTTGTTGGTGGGGAAAAACATCGAATGACAACTCCCGCCCTTGGGCGGAGCGGGAGATAGTGTCAGACGTTTATTGACTAAAAACCCCCCGTTCTTGCGTTGCCTTTGTTCCACAGCTCAGGTTTATACTTTTACATTATTTCCATGGCCCCAGTAGGCTTCCCACCCTACTGGGCCCACAGTTTGCTGACAATTCCTTGAGGCACACGGGAACAGTGCGCGCTGTTGACGACTTGGGAGAACAACTATCTGTGGACCATAAAAATGTTTGTTCCATGCGGTAATACACCATGCCTGTCGTTATATTCATGTGATAAGAAGAATGTAAAACTTAGATACATCAGTTGTGTAAAGCCTGATATGTGGGACTAATGACCTAGTACTGAACATATTTTCAGACGTGACAGATCGGCAACTTGACGGTAAAGTGACTCGTGAATCTACCTTTAGGTATTAATACTATCTACTATTACTACTACTAACTAAGTTTACTAGCTTCTGCCAGTGGCATCGCTTGTGTAAAAGTACAAAAATAACTCAAGTTAACAGATCCCGAAATAAAAAAAACATTCTATCTGCTATTCCAGGATATGGTCCACCAAGTAAAAAACCTATACGCATAAAAACTTTCGCCTTTTTTAATAATTTTGTGAATTAAGATTTCATCATTGATGGTGTCATGGTTTCATCATTGAATACATCTACCTCACCATCGCTTAGGTACCATCAGATGAGATAGTGGTTAAAAGTGTGTGTAGTAATAATGAAAAAAAAAAAACATTGGATCCATGCCACATTGTGTGAAAACTCACACAATGTTTCCTAGTTAAATATACAACTAATATACCATAGAAACTGTCCTGATATCGCAATTAAACTTGTTGATTAAACTTTTCACAGTCACCTCCTTGAAATTCCCAAGAGGGAACCCTGACTTCCGTACTAAAAACGAACCAATTTAAGTTGTCAAATATTCATGGAGGTCGGACTAAAACCGGATCTCCGGTGACAAACCGGTGGGAGTCGCGATGGGCTGCGAATGTTAAGCGGATGCACTTTAATACCGACTCGAGGTGGCGATGTTAGCATTTCAATTGGGGGGCATGCACCCTTAGGGAAAAAGCGGGGTGAGTGATGTTATAGCAGGTTTAGTTTAAGTGAAACATTCGTTTTTAACTTTTAGAAAAGAAAATCCCTGTCGGAGTCCTAAGAATCCTAGGTGTCTTTAAGTCAATAGTAAACAGATAACTTCTAGGTAAGCGTGCTCCATCGTTGACCACATCATCTCTTATCATTAAGTGAGATTGTGGTCAAACACGAGTCTATATACAATAAGTAACTGACTGACTGGCTCTTCTAGTGGTTAGTGGAACTGACTGCTATGCCGAAGGTCGTGAGTTCGATTCCCACCCAGGACAAATATTTGTGTGATAAGCACGATCATTTGTTCTGTGTCTTGGTGTAATTTGTGTGTAATTATTTATTTAGAAATATATAAGTAAGTTTATCAGTTGTCTAGTACTCGTAACACAAGCTCTGCTTATCATGGGACTAGACGGCGTTGAGTGATAATTGTGGAATATTATTATAGACTAGGTATTTTCTAGGAAAGTGTGCTTTATCGTTGATCCGATCATCGCTGTCAGGTGAGATTGTGATCAAATGCAAGCCTATCTACAAATAAAAGCCGCTTAAGTTTGAGAAGTAGAACTCCCTGCCGGAGTCTGTGTTTCTTTAAAAAACACATTTTTATGGGTCACACACATTTCACAGAACAACAGCAACATCTTTCAAACCTTCCTAACTCCATCGTAACCCACTAAGAAACAGACGACCCTATAATATAATTCCTCACGTGTAATTCGAGCTATAAGTGAAAACAAAGTTGCTAGCACTCAATTTAGCCAAGCTACTCGTACCTCAACTTGGGGGCTAAAGGTGTTGCGTCACAGAGTATGGAGACGGCTCTGTGCCCACTGCTAAACACGAAGCACAATCCACACAAGTCGAGCGAGATAGCAAGATGAGAGAGTGAGAAGCCCGAGCGTGATTTTGTCACTAAAGAAGACAGCATGATTAGTTTATATTGATGTATATGAGAGCAATATTAAGTTAAGGAAATGATTTTTGCGGAAATCACACATTTTATTGAACGTACTCAAATGGTTGCCTTAAAATTCTAATTCTGCCTGTTCTTGTCTCTGACTGTAGTACTTGCGCTATACTTATATTGCGCTATACTTAAGAACATTTCGCACCAGGCCCTGGTACAGGCCATGGCCTGGAGCGAGGAGTAATGGCAGGCGGTCGCCTCTTTCTGCAAAATAGTAATGCTAGCAAAAGATGTGACCGCACCCGTGAGGGAACGGATGTCCTCACGCCCCAGTAGCCTGGACCCCGACCATGTATTTTTTTGACGAGCAATGAGTAGCTCGCCGTCTGACCGTCCGGTGACCGTCTGGACTAAATCCGAATCGTTTGAAACGCAAGGTAAAGTAGGAACATAGCTCTGGTTTTAGTCAGTCAAAGTCCGGGGGAATGATTTCCGGGTCGATCGACAAAGTTAACGTGACCGTAGAATGGAAAAGGCAACTGAAGGAACACAGGTAATTTTTAGTCAGAAAAAGTCTGACACGCCTTCTCAACCCAGTGCAAAAAGGAAATTACTTGATGACAATAATACCTAAAAAAAGGGATATTATTAGTCATGTGTCTCTAGTTACTGCCAGTGCGGCGGTTCCGAGGTCTATGGGTGATCAGCTATGCAGGGTGCGTCCTCTCCAAGTGTCGCCACGTGACCAGACTAAAAAGATATGACGCTGAAGACAGCTTTTATGATAACGTTGAATGTTCGATAGTTACTCTGATTGTGTATTAAGGCTGATAATATTGGTCATGAGTATAAAATAGGTTTTCTGAGATTATTTGGTTTTTAGGGTTTCGAACCTCAAAAGGAATAGACATAACCCTTATAGGATCACTTTGTTGTCAAGACCTTTTTCCCCGGGAACTCGTGGAGGTATCGGGTTGAAATTAAAACCATATACTCAAGTCTGCGGTCCCTTGAAGTTGTTAAAAAATCAACCTTCAAAGTTAACGGAAAAAAAGATATGGCAGTTTATGTCGCAAAAATCCTATATTTCGACACTCCCAAAGGAATAAAAATTCATAGGGTACCTACTTCCCGTTGACCAAGAATCCTGAAATTTGGCATGAAGCAAGGTCTAATTTTGAGAGAAGATTATTTATTTATTTAAACTTTATGCAACACAAAGGTACATAGGCGGACGCTTAGTGCGCGAGGCCGCGAGTCCGACTCGCACTTGCCCGGTTTTTTTTTTGAGGTGTGAACCCATTCAATAACTTCTTTCGCTGTAGGGTAGAGTGAGAAGCCGTGTCAGACTTTTACTGACTATTAAACCCGTTTGTTTCCTTCGCCACCGATCGCCTTCACGAGGGCCCGGTGCTCCGCCGAAGCGGGGCACACCTCCACCATATAAGGAGTTGATATAGTAAAGTAACGATGTAGTTTGTTTTAATAACTGCAGTTATTTCAATGTGCTACTTCAATCAGAATTTTACCTTAATCCTTATTTTACCCTCCTACCTCCACTGCCAATTTTAATTAGTTTTTTACTATTATCTTCATGTACACAAAAAGTACAGAGGAGGCATTTTCTACCAGTCAACCTTTGGGTGATGCAGAGACAAATCAGCCAAAAATAAATAAAAAATACAGTATAGTTCGCGGCATATAAGTTGAGCCATTTGCTATGATTACGCACAGCCCCCCACTTCGATTGAGACCCGAAAATCGCGCACTATACATGTTTACAACAGGTATCTTAAATCGATTTACAGACAAGAGCATGTACTAAGTATACTTAAGTCAAAAATGAAGATTGAGCAAGAATCTTCTGGGCTCCCTCATCCCATCGTAAACAAAAAAAATGAGTGGGCCATTATCTCGACCATGGGCCGGCTTCTGAAAGGGAAACCCGTGTTGAGGGCAAAGAAGAACAATATGTGTAATTTTAGTCAGTAAAAGTCTGACATTCCACTCCAACCTAGAGCGGGAAATGTCATTGGATGATTTCTTGCCTAAAAAAAAGGATCAAAGTCAGAAGCGTGTTCATCACAAAGCAAAAAAATACTGTCAAAGCATGAATACTTGTAACACTCTAGTTATTTGCATAGTCATTTCGTACTACGACATTTCCTTGTTTTTCCAAATAACTTTCGCACTGTCCGTAGGGATTTTACTAAGAAACTATGCCGCAATTCCCAAATATTATTTTCCCTCCGCAAATAAGAAATGGGTCCCAACGTAAGTACTTCTTATTTCATATGACCCTTAAGATGAAGTAAAAACTATGTGTTATTTTTTAACATAAAAGAGAGTCAACGACATTGTAATCGTGCTCTGCCGATCGCTTTATTTGCTTCCAGTCTTAATGATTAATTTTTGTAAATAATATATATATATTTTTTTTAGGCTAGCCTTTAATCACTCTCTCAACTGATATATATATATATATTCCATAACTAATCACACAACGCCGTCTAGTCCCAAGTTAAGCAGAGCTTGTGTTATGGGTACCAGACAACTGATAAACTTACTTATATATTTCTAAATGCATACATTTTATAGATAAATTACACCCAGACACAGAACAAATGATCGTGCTCATCACACAAACATTTGTCCTGGGTGGAAATCGAAACCACGACCACCGGCATAGCAGTCAGGGCCACTAACTACTAGACCAATAGGCCAGTTAGCGATGATGTGTTCGACGATGGAACATACTTGCCTTTCTTCTTTCTTATTATACTTTCTTTCATACTTGCTTTTCTCTTTTGATGTTTTTGCCCTTCAGTGACTTTCCAAAGATATCTATCAAACAACCTTATTCATTACACCTAAGAAGAAATAAATAAATAGGAGTTGACGTGCGAGTCGCGGTGTTGCTTCGCATCCGCCCGATACGATAAATTCATACTAGTGCGGAAAACAGTAAATTGCGTGTCTAAAAGCGGTAGCGATAGGAGCGGGTTTTCGAGTTAAACGTTTGTACATATGGTTTTTGTACATCTTTGATGCATTATTATTTATTGTAATAAATTGGTGCTTATTATGACAGCCCCATATCATGTTCTGATAATTACTGTCCATTCAAGGTTGCCTGGAAGAGATCGCGGAATACGATAAGGCCGCCCATTGTATGTACTTTAGATTTAAGTTTTTTTTGTTGTTGTATTTTTTTAAGTGCCAACAAAAAAGTGTATAATCACTACATAGTATAAAACAAAGTCGCTTCCCGCTGTCTGTACCTATATATGCTTAGATATTTAAAACTACGCAACGGATTTTAATGCGGTTTATTTTAATAGATAGAGTGATTCAAGAAGAAGGTTTATATGTATAATATATTTATTATCACCATTGCACCCGTGCAAAGCTGAGGCGGGTCGCTAGCAAATAAATAAATGATTAATGTTCGCTCCACCAAGAGCGGGTGAGGTTATTAAATTTGATCTCGATTTCCCAACTAAAAAAAAAGTGTCTTACAATGACAGCCCGGACCAACGGCTTAGCGTACTTCGAAAGCACGAACACAAAAATGAATAAAATACAAAAGGTAAAACCGTTTAGGTAAGTAATATTTGCTTCCAACAAACAAATGCCTTTCAATGTGAGTCGGCCACAGTTTTATAAATAAAACTTGGTACGTTTACACTCATTGTAACGTTGTCAGCCTTGAGCCCAGTAATTATTTAAATACGTATACAATTATAGCGGCGAAATGAATATAAATACGAGAAGTTATTTTCTAGCCCTTGGTGAAATTGTATGTTTTATTTCGTATGGTTTGGAAAGATAATAGTGATTGTGGTTTTAAAATGATAGTGTAAATGTTTGGTTGATAGATATCAAACATTTACACTTCCGTTTGAATGAATTTTACCAGCGTTTTGATTTTGTTTTCATCTTTATATCTTTACATTACCACTTTGCCAGCGACTTCAGTTACAAAAAAGATTTTATTAAAAAAAATAGTATTTTGAGGGAAGTTTTGAAAAACGAATTTGTGCCAAATTTCAAATTTGCTTCCATGTACCTATGCGATTGTGAAACCGAAAAACAAAATGGCGGACCATAGATTATAAAATTTCCAACAATTAGAACGCATAATACGTTCAAACTGTAGGAAAGTTCAGGAACAAAAATAATCAAACTTTTTCCATCTATAAATATCTGAAATAAGAAGAGCCTACTTTGACCTAATTTCCAATTAACTAATTTCAAAAAGATAATTATTATATTATAAGAATCCTTTATACCTAAGAAATATAGACCGAAAAAAAAATCGGTCAATTCGTTTGGGAGGAGTTCGATAGCAAACACTGTGAGGTTTTTATATAATAGATAGGTATATCTATGGACGATAATAGTGTTTATTCAACAATTTTCAAATATATTTTTTACTATGGATATGCGTTTGACTCTATCTCATCTGATAGCTAGTTAGCGATGATACGGCCGAACGATTGACATATTACATGTATGTTTTATAAATACTAAGTTTTATAATTCGACACCAGTTTCGCGAAGACATATATTATGTAGGGATTTTCTAGTATCACCTGTGTCCACACACTCCACACCCATGTACTTAACGACTGAAGGACTTTTATTCATGGTCAAGAAATAAATAAAAAAAAACCATGTACTTAACATTTTCAGCGCTCCAATTACATTATCTATCCAAAACAGAATTAAAAAAAAACCTTTCTATTCTTTCCAATCAAATTCAAATTCTGTTCTAAATTTAAACGCCCCTTTAAACATCTGCCTGACGAGCCTATTAACATGGCTCATTCCTCATGAGCTCTCATTCGATATCACAGTATCTTACACAAGCATTCCATAGAAATACGCGTCCAAAATAACTACTAACATAATTACACTACCCTTACGAAGGTTTACAGCAAACAGCAATTTCCCTATACCAAAATGGACTCCACGACATTTTTGTGCCACGTCATTTTAACCCTCAATAATCGTACCCTAGCCTATAAAAGCGGCCTTATCTAGCCGACATTGTGGCACTGCGGTATTTGAGCCTAATACCAGCTGGTATTAGTGAGAAGCATGTTTTATCGGTTCGTTTGATCAACAGGTTTATTGATCACGACGGGGTCACCGGTTTGAAAGCATGCGGAACAGGGTGAAAAATCCCGCATACCTCCTTTGAAAAGGAAGGATCCTCCAACCAGTCGGGTGTAATTTTCGGTATGATGAATGATTTTGGACGGTTGTATATGTTCAAATCACGCGGAGAACTTTAATTGCGTGATGCAGGATTTCGTAGTTTATTCTTATGTGACGCCGGAGATGTTGTAATATCAAACGATTTATAGACCGGCGCTAGATGGTTTAGGGTTGGTTGACGTTGGTGGGAGTTTTTAGGTGAGCGATAAGTTAGGTTAGGTGAGGTTAACCTTCGATACCGTGAGTGTACGTGTTAGAGCTACCTTGCCCCTGGCATGTTGGCCTAGTGGTTAGTGGCCCTGACTGCTATGCCGGATGTCGTGGGTTCGATTCCCACCCAGTATAAATGTTTGTAAGATGAGCATTATCATTTGTTCTGTGTCTGGGTGTAATTTATCTATAATATGTATGTATTTAGAAATATATAAGTAAGTTTATCAGCTGTCTAGTATTCATAAGACAAGATCTGCTTACCTTGAGACAAGACCACGTGTGTGATAGTTGTGGAATATATTATATTATATTTCCACCGGGTCCAAAGCTGCTTATGATGTTACTTTTATCTCCATCGACCATCAATCTTGGTTTATCTCTTACAGGACAGACTTGACAAATTAATGGTGTCAGGATGCAAATTAAACGGTTTTTGTCAAGTTATTAACTTGAGAGTTTATTTGTATAGTAATTAGGGATGTGTAATTAATTGGTTTTTTAACAGTGATTAAGAACAGAAATTTCAATTAAGATTTATAATTCGACTTTAATTTCTTTAATTTCAATAGCTTTATATATTAATCATACTTAATATTATATTATTAAGGCAAAAGTTAGCAAAAGTGTGTGTGTTTGTTTGTTACTTTTTCATGGACAAACAGCTAAACAGATTTTAATTAATTACTCAAGCCCTATGCGAACGCCAGCGTTCGCACACCTATTGTCTTTCTATTGTGTCTCTAATATATTCAAAAAATTAATCTTGGTACACGGGTAAACTATGTCTTGGCAGGTAAGATATTTTTTATTCCGGGAGTTAAAACGTAGTCAACTTACAGTAGCATAGCATAAGCCTTATAATGTTCCCACTGCTGGCACTCAGGCTTCCTCTCTAGGAGAGGGAATGGGCCGTAATCCACCACGCGGGCCTAGTGCGGGTGGTGGATGTCACATGTCTTCGAATTTTTGGTTCTAAGATATGTCGGTTGCCTCACGATGTTTCCCTTCACCGTTTTGAGAGCAGTGGTGATAAAATAAATTACACAAAGTAATACGTCTAGAATTTTTTACTCTTTGGAAAAAAAAATTACACAGTTTCAAGACTTGTAAGCAAACCTTTGTGAGTACATTAGTTTTTATTTTATTTTATATGGTGACTGGTAATTAGTGAACGATACTTAAACGTGATTTTAGTCATGATAACAAACAACTTTTACTATGGGACCAAACCTGAAATCGCGAAAAAAAAAATTACTGGTCAGTACATTTGTGTGCGCCTAACTGGTCAAAATAAACTGAACTTGGCTGTTTTTTTTGCGATTTCAGGTTTGGTCCCATAGTAAAAGTTGTGTTATCATGACTACAATCACGTGTTTAAGTATCGTTCACTAATTACCAGTCACCCTATTTAATTACACGATCAAACATATTCGTATTTATTACTTCACAAACAATGAAAGCCGTAAAGTTTAAATCTCCCCAAACAATTCCCAGCTAACTCCGCTAATTTACCGCCCCAATACATGGGTCCTCAACCCAAAGGCGCGAGTATTTTACGCATTGCGCTAACTTATTCCGGTAATGTGGACGCCGCAGTTTCACGTTATAAAGTAAAACAACAAGCGAAAGCTTATAATATGAATTCAGTTTCCTCCTACTTAATGCCAGTACTTTATGACGAAATACTCGTTAATCTCGTTTTTGTGACGCTTTTTACTAGGTTTGTGACCCCTGAGTGTAGAGCTTTTATTTTTTTAGGGAATTTAAAGATCATATAGCTTAGTGGTTGTATATTTAGAAAGGCTGTAAACATCTACGAAGATATTTTTGGAGTATCCTTATGTATTATAAAGTCGCACACCGAGTCTGTCTGTTTATCTGTTTTTATGAATGTAATAAACTCAAAAATTACTGAACATATTTTCATGCAGTTTTCACCAATGAACAGAGTGATTTATGAAAAAGTTTTGAGTGTATAACACTTGCAGATTATAGTAGAGAAAATCCGAAAATTTCAAAGTTTCTAAAACCCGTGCCAAGTTGGGGCGGGTCGCTAGTTTTATAAAATTAGTCGTGACCCGCCCAGGCTTTACATAGCTGCAATTATATACATAAATCTTTATAGTGTTTTGCTTTTCATTTGTGAAAATAGCCTCAACTTTTAGCAGGAGTGAGCTAGTAAAAAAACAAACGCCGAAAGCACCTTGTTTTATACCTACAATGTTAATATTAATTTAAATACTATTTCTTATAATAAATAAAACAAAGAAATCAAAACATTTGACAATCGTATTTAAAGCGATTACACGAATTCTTCCTAATTAATAATACTACTAAAATAAAAAATAAAAAATCCTATTTTTGAACTTGTTATAAAAAATATTATCATTCTTGTAAACTCGTAAAACGCACCTATATCATCAAAACCTATTTTTTTTTGTAACAGCCTATTTTGCGTCCTACGGCTGGGCAAAAGCCTCTTTTCCACTTTCTAAACTCTGTTTAAGGCGATCTCCGGCCAAATTTGCCCAGTGAACATGATCATCAGATCATCATACCACCTTCGCCGCCGTGGTTCTTCGTCAGGTGACCAGAGAGTAACAATGCTTAACTATCTCTCCGCGTGCGTTCTTGCAACGTGGCAAGCCTACAAACAATAATTAAGAAATCAAAAACCCAATACCAAGTTAAGGATAGGGGCCCATTAGGACCAATTCCCGCTGGGGCTAAGGGAATGTTATATCATATGTCATATCTGAGTATGGTTTCCGCACTTATTCCTATGCAGACCATTGTACGTAGACCATAGCGGAAATAATCTTTGATAGGCTTATTCCAACCAGCCCACCTCTCTCCAAAAACTGATAAGGCCTCCCAGGTTTTTCAGGGTGTCAATAAGGGAGTTCGGAGATCCTAAGGTTCGAGTGCGTGTATCAGTGACACTTGTGCAGTCCTGTGGTGCTATTCTCTAAGAAAACGCAGCGCTGCCTCAACGTCAAACACCCAAATAGGATTCATTGAATTAACAAACCAATGAATAGGTGTATTAGGTTGACAATCCAATGCATCCTATTTGGGTGTTTGACGTTGAGGCAGCGCTGCGTTTTCTTAGAGAATAGCACCACAGGAGCACATGCGCGATTGTCTCCTCCTCCTAAGAGCGAAGGGAATTTCGGAGGGAATTTCGAAGAAGATACTATAATCCAGTAAGTCTGACGCGCCATCTACCTCCACCCTAGAGCTCGGGAAGTCAATAGATGATTCCCCACTTCAAAAAATACCAAATTAAGTGAGTGTAAAGCCATTTAACAAAAATCGAACTAAATATTCATTACATTTTAACCCTACAAAAATCTCCACAAAATGCGAGCCTGTATAAACAACGGCGCTCACCAATCTCCGTTAGAACATGACGTGACAGCCAATCTGACGTTAGTGACGTCACACCGCAATATGTCCCGCCTCACAATTAGGGTCGGTTCACACAGAGACGCGACGCAACGCTGCGTGTTTTTATTAGGAATGCGAGTCAATCGTTACCTTCCTGCCTTAATACCATTGTAACTAAATGTCGGCGCTTCTTTCATTTTATCTTGTCAATCGTCATGGTATCAATGACTCCATATTTTCTTTGACCCCTCTCTCCATCTCCATCATATATTTATATATTCATAAAATAATTTTGAGGAGTATGCGTTTTAGTAATACTTTTAGAAAAGCGAACTTTATTGGCTACACTTAAATAACAACATAACCCCGTGCAAGTATTTGAGTAAATTTGAATTCAGCAGATTCGTATTTTATCAATTAAAGTTTTTTGCACGATCTTCTCCTTAGAAATTTAGGTTTTAAAACGTGCAACAATTTTTATCGTTTTGATTGACCGACTTTGACAATTTAGAAGTGCCTATAAGTAGTTTATCTACGTTAATAGCTAAAAGAAGTAAAGATTTTTAAGTTAAGTTTGTGAGTTCGCTTGTAGGAAATAAGATCTAAAAACACTGATCCGATCTGATTTAAAAAAATTATCACTAAAAAAAGTATCATCATTCCTGAGCGACATAGAATAAATTTTATTATGACTAATATTTTGTTTTTTTTTTAACAAAAATTTTTCACGCCCAGTGAAGTGAGCCGGGGCCAGCTAGTTTTAAATACATCATTGCTTTGAGTTTCAATTTTGAAGTACATAAAAAAAATTAATCATTAAAAAAACAATCTGTATCGCTGTCGCGCTGCGTTGCGTCTCTGTGTGAACTAACCCTTAGTAATCGCTGGATAAATGTCAGATTATCAACATGGCGCCGATCGGCGGTCACTCAAACTGTTTGTGTTTGAAAGTAATCGGTCGCTCATTTGGGCAGTTTGAATTTTCGATCGTCCCTCTTCGGTGGATGGGTTAGAGAGCTTAGTTATCACACTAATTTAGCCTTTAATTTTATTAAGCCAATTATAATTCAACTTACTTTCTCAAATAAATTGCTTCGCAATACAAATCTATACTTAGACGCTAAGGTATTTTTTTTTTTTAATGTAGTAAATGAGATCCGAAACTACTTATCTAATTTTGACCAATTCTGTCACTAATATGATTTACGGCTATGCGGTTCGCTTCCTTGATTACACCGCGAATATCGAAGGACTGGAAAAGTTTAGCTGCTGCAATATTCCCGTGCGATTATAATTTAGATATCATCAAGGCTACAGTGAATAGGCTCTTGATAAACTAGTGCGCCTCACCATCAACGATTGCATCACTGCTTAACCTTTTGAATACCGTAATTAGAGACACAATAGGAAGACAATAGGTGTGCGGACACCGGTTTCTTCTTGAGGCTTAACAGTTTAAGAGTGTTTCTATTATCATGCGGAGATCATCACGCATGCGGATTTACTCCACGCATGCGTATGTCCTTTTCATACAAGTATTAATTGTAATGCGGAGAATACGCACGCGGGACGCGTGCGGGGCGGGGCAATCATGAAATCCGCGTCATAATAAAAACACCCTAACATCATCAGGTGCATTGCAACAGATGGAATAGCAGTCAAGCACTAGTTTACATCAGTTAAAAAAAGTCTAAAGTGTTGCCGAGTGTTTTATATTAATACAAAAAAAAAATGCGATGGAATAGGCCACAGGGGCGAAGCCGCGATAAAAAAATATTTAATTTCTTTATTACAATAGGCATTCGCGCAAAAGTTTATTAATTTATATGACAACAGAAACAAATGGTGTTTTTGTAAACTCGACAAAAGTATTGAAATAGACATAGGGACGAAATAATTGACGTTGCGTGACTGCTACGTCGTAGCACTCGTTGCTGACGTCACCGCTACGTTTGCTACGTCGTAGCCAGAGCGCTACGAACTTCTTCAACTCGTTTGTGTTCTATTTGCCTATAAATACAAATCTTATTTTATATGATTTATAGTAGCTACTTGACTCGGTGAACTTGGTAATGCCTAACAGTCTATGAATATAGTGATTACCTTTTAGCAAAACTTATTGACCGAATGATTGAGACTAATTTATTTCAAAGTTGCTGTAATTTTTCGATGTATTTTTTTATATTTTTCAGTCTTTTCACGTTAATTTATTCAATGTTTTTATTTATTTATTTATTTATGTTCCACATCGCAGTATACATCAAATAATTATACTTAAAACCACAAAAGCCAATACTGGCTTATATAGCTAGGCTAGTGAGTTCGAATAAAATCATAAATAGATTAAATAGTGATTTTTTAAGTTTTACATTAAAAAATGTTAGTGAATTCATTTAAACTAATTAACTACGTGCGATTTGCAAAAAAATGCTTTTCTAAAACACTTTTTGATTTTTAGAGTTGTAGAGGTATTTATTTTGTATGTCTACAGGAAGTTCGTTTATTACTTTGGCAGTATATAGGGTCTGTGCCCTAAGTTACCTAACCGACCCCTGTAATAGTTTTTCAAAGGAGGTGGGTTATGTATCTTAGGGCACCGACTGTACGTGTACGTTCTCATGCCATATGTGTTGTTGCATCTAGGCAAGTTGAAGGTGTTCATGTTTGTTAACGTTCTTAGTTTTGAATGACGTGTGTTCAATCAAATTATTTATATTGTTAAATTCTCCGTCGTCGTCTTTTAGTATTGAAAGTTTGGCCATGCTTTGAACTGACAATGTTTTGCAATAATGAATAGTTCAGAGTTATCATTTTGGTATTTTGTTTTAATTTTACTATATTTTTGAAAATTCGTTGTTGTTGTTTGTAAATTTTCTCTAAATGTATTTTATACATTCTCCCGTAGCTGCTTAGTCCATGACCAATTATGGAGTCAGCAAGAACTTGTTGCGCAGTTTTAATAGCATTCTGCGGTTGAAGATGATTCTAGTAAAGCGAAGATCATTAAAATCGGTCCAGCCGTTCTTGAGCTACAAATGGTGTAACTAACGCATAGACATGGGATAAAGGCAGGAAGAAGAAGAAGTAGTACTATCAGATAGTGTATGTTAATAAAGTTTATTCTATTCTATTCTATCAGCACGTACGATTAGTGATTAAGAATATTGATTTTTCAAAAATCCAATCACACGGTTTAAGTTTTCATCAAAATCGCCGCTAAGAATCCTTTAATTTAATATCTTTACCTTTCTTCGTAGTTTGGTGATATTTTTCTCCTAATCCCAATACTTGTATAAAATAAAATTCACGATTCTTTTCACATCTCCAAAGGATTACCAATGAATGAAAAGTTACGTCTGTCTATAAGACATCACAAGGGACGTAATAATTCGTCAATCCAAACTTCCTAAACACGAAAAGTCGAACTCAAACAAACCCTCAAATCAAACAACTGAGAAACGTTTCGGAAACGTCAATTTTCCTGTTTTATCACCTAAAATAGAACCGCCGAAAAGTGCCGAAGATCCTCCGAAAAATCCCGAACATCCGGAGTTTTAAATAAAGCTATCAAACTTGATTCCGACCGAGGGAGGGACCGAATAGTTTTGTGATTACTTCACAAAGGACCGAATGATAACAGACACTTCACAAACCGGCTTGTCGACATTTTATTGCTTCGCTACCGACATGTGAAGAAGGGTGCCCGCTTCTATAGACAGTTTGACATTTGTGTACCCTAAATTGAAAAAATATAGTTGTAACTTACGTTAGTTTTTACAAATTTTGAGCATATATAATAATATAATATTTTTTATAATATAATATTCAGTCCATCCAAAGGTTGTCTGTAGTTGGTTATTGTTTCCTGATAGTTTAGTTTAGTACACGTTTTTTGCTATATCGGCTGTATTTTTTTCCGTTCATTTAGTAGGTTGATTTTTTCACAGCTTCAAGGGACTGCAGACCTGAATATACTGGCTGGTTTTAATTTCACGCGTTCCCGAGTCTTGACAGACAGAAAGACAGACAGACGGACAATAGATCACTCTATTGTTGCTAATTTTGGCTTTAAAATATTTGTGATACTCCAGGGAAGGTTTAAACGGTGAGAAAAATGGAAAAAATCACGTAAAAAATCCGTTATCACAAAATTCATAGACTATTAGACAGTACAAAGTTTTCCGGATCAGCTAATATTAAATATTTTTATGGGAAATGGAGGATGGTATAAAAACCGTCTGGTCTATGTCAAAGAGATCTTCTATAAGTATGCTGATAGCAAAAACGTTGAGCTTGGGTTGCATCAACGGATTTAACTGTCCTTCTGCGTGGCTCCTAATCTCATGAGCTTGCCATGGCATGTCCTTGTGTATCGCTCTAATCTTACGGCTTTAAATCAAAGCAAGTAGGTATATAATCATACTAGCTGTCCCCCGCGGTTGCACCTGCGTTTTTGGTTAGTACTCCACTACTCTTTTATTACTTGTAGCGTGATGATAAACAGCTTATAGTCTACCTTGATTAATGAGCGATCCCGGGACAAAGGCAATGAATGGAAGGGTAGGTTTTTAGTCAGTAAAAGTCTGACACTATTTCCCGCCCCACCCAGGGGCGGGATTTGTCATTGGATGATTTTACCTACGATAAAAAAAAAACACTGATATAACTTTTCAATTCGAACTAATAGTTCCTGAGATTACCCCGTTCAAAAAAACTCTACAGTTTTATAACATTAGTACCTATAGATTCATATATAAGACTAGCTGACCCGAGTCCATGTCACTAGACTTCAAACAGTTTACTTAACCTGTATCACTCAGAAATAATGTAGCTTTCTACTGGTAAAAGAATTTTCAAAAGCGGTTTAGTAGTTCTACAGATAGCTTCTTACAAACGAACTCACAAACTTATAAATTCTACTTCTACACCGTTAAATTTTGGTCGTTTTAATCCCGCGGAGGGTCGGCTCGGTACACGAAACACTATCGATCTGTAAAGATAAAAATGAAAAATAAAGTTTTTTTTTTCAAACTCGAATTAATTCACGCATACTACGAAATTAATTTGTTTAAGTAAACATCAGCTGAGCTAGGCCAATATACTGTAGGTAGTTAGTACGCAACTACCGACAGCTATCTACAAGGTCATTGACTCGTTTACTAAAACAAATTAATTTCGTACATGCGAATATTAATTAGAGTTTTAGAAAAAAAGTACTTTATTTTTTAATTTTATCTTTACAAATCGATAGTGTTTCATGTACCGAATCGACCCTCCACGGGATTAAAATTACCAAAATTTAACGGTGTATAATATTACTGTACTGTAAAAAAAATAACATTACCATGTACGAGTAACTACTGTCGTCACCTCACACCACTTTAAGTATCTCGGGGGATGAATGATATAATCGGTGTAGGTACAACAAACATGGATGTTAGAATGCATCACATACCTGCCGATCTGAACTGCCAATCTTCGTAATAGATTTCTTTCTCTTATATATCATCTGCTTCGCTTATGACTGAACTTCTACCATCTGTAAAGTTTAAAGCTCCCTGAACATGAATATATCAACGCAATTAACCCTAAACTTATTGTGTAAACAATACACCAACAATAACATCTGAAGAACATCATTTCAACAGTGTATAATCAATAGCTGTACCAGGATGAATATGACATAATAACAGCTTCATCACAAATCATTAAACATGAGGTTAAATAAATATTAGAGCCCGAACTCCCTCGGGACTCCTCCCCCAGGATCAGGTCCTGGGAGCATCAGGTTAGGTTAAAAGAGGAGCCCGATCGCCGTCGGAGCTCCCTCCCCCAGGATCAGGTCCCGGGGGGACCAGCTGGCTCAAATTGGTGTATAACACACCCATGTAACATCGGAACCCGGAGGAAACCACCTCTCCAGGACTCGGCTCACACCCCTATCATACTAGAGGCAGCCTACCCGTTAAAACGTACATGCCGGAATCCTGGAGACTAACTCGCCAGGCCTCAGCTACTTCCGCCCTCTCCGCCCGGAAGCAACCTACTCCGCTAACCTTCCGCATCGGGATCCTGGAGATTAACTCTCCAGGCCTCATCATACTGACGCCTCTCGCCCCATCAGTATATTACCCCGAGCGAGTCTACTAAACCTCATACAGTTAGGCATTCACCTTTAACATTAACATTTATAGGAATCAATTGCGCTGAGACACCAAATAACCACACAGAGCTTGACTAAGATATTAACATAAGTAATACTTAGCTTTCATGCCTTCGACGTCTGGATACATGTCCCTCTTCCAGACACGGCACGAAAGGTCTTTAATTAACATAATTCACGCTCGGTACACAAGTTATCACAGTACACTTGCAACTTAGCAACCTTTAGAAATGGCGGTATAGAGTTACTCTTCGCGCCAACTAATATTTGTAAAGTCTATTATCTATGCTTACCATAGTTATTCAAGATAGCCCTCGGGATGTTGCTAGTGTTGAATTTATATATTTGGTCTATGGATTCGCGTTAGTCGCGACACTCCCGACAAAAGGCGAAAGTAGCGTGATCAGGATACTCGTCCACTCTTTAATCTTTTCAAGGGCTCGTGTGGCAGCTACTCTTTTTGGTCTAGACTCATGACTTTCTTCTATAGAAACATAGTCAGTTTTATCACTTGACTCAGGCTCGGATAATACGTACGACTTAGGTTCAACAGACTTAGCAGTGTCTATTTTACTTTCTTGATACACAACAGGCGAACGCTCTACGGTACTTTCATCTTCATTAAGTACTCTACTAATTTCACTCTCAACAGGAAGTTCGGCGATATTAGGACTTAGTGGTTTTTCGGTAACTTTGTTTCCAGGTGGTTGTAACTGAAATTCTGTAATTTCTTCGGTCTCTTTTAGTTCTGTTCCCTTGACACAGTTTTCTTCTTCATCTTCAATTTCAAGAGGATATAGATGTGCAATTGACCTTGTGAACTCGGTATCACCTACTTTAACTTTAGCTACTCTGCACATGCCATCTACCCCTTTTATCAAAGAGACTATTTTTCCGACTTTCCAATTTATTCGATTTTTGTTGTCACTTTTGATTTGCACGATTTGACCAATCCTGGGAGTCAATTTCGACGTTACTCTTGGCTCCCTCGGTCCGTGACTATACCTCTCTCGTAAGCTGAGAAGGTAACGATTGGAAAACATATCTTTAAATTCATTCAAGATGACAAGTGCTCTTTTCCAACTTTGGATCAGAGTATCTTTTGTCACTGTACCTTGAATTTTAGTAGGGTCCTTTCCAGATTCTTCCCCATGGTGAGAAAATCTGAAGGTTTCAGTACATGATCTGGCTCTGAGTCCACCCTGGTCAGAGGTCTAGTGTTAAGAACTGCTTCAATTTCCTTTACTACTGTAACGAGTTGACTGTCTCTTAACAAATGTTTCTGTAAGGTTCTCTTTAAACAGTTCTTAACAAAACCCACTAGCCGTTCGTAGAATCCTCCATGCCACGGTGCTAGTTGTGGTATAAATTTCCAGCGTATTTTCTTTTCTACACAGAATTGGTCTTCTAATATTTCAGATATCTTTACACTTAAAGTGTGTCGCATTATCTGACGTGATTAAGTCTGGTACACCTCTTGTAGATACCATTCTCCTTAATGCAAGTAATCCTTCTACTTCCAAAGGAAAATATTCAGATTGAATTTTCTTTAAATTTGTAATTGTGTCATCTTGTATATTATTATCTTCTGGTTTTTCTTTTATGTTATCTTGTATATTTATATCCTTAATCATTGGGTTATCAACGTTAATGTCTGGATTATCCATTTCCATCGGATCATTCTTTCTTTCTCCCGTCGGACCCTCCCCAGCCGAAAATGAATGGGTTTCTACGGCAACAGATCCACTTGGCCACTTGTCTAGACTGTCCACTAGGAATTGTGGGCCTATAAGCCACTTCTTCCTATCTTCTGTCGAACTGGTAGGTCTTGTTCCGACGTCAGCTGTGTTAAGCTCCGATGGAATATATCTGATCTCTATTTGTTGGTTCCTTTTAATTTCCTCAACTCGTCTAGCCACAAATGGTGGCAGTAACTTGTCAGATTTACACCATTCGATGACAATTTGACTGTCTGTCCATAAAACTTGTCTTGTTATGTTTTGATGAATAAATTTAAGAACAAATTTGATTAATCTACATCCGATTAATACACCAAGTAGCTCAAGTCTTGGAATTTTGAGGTTGTCCTGGTCTTTTATAGGTACAAGACGTGATTTTCCTATGACAAAAATTTTCTCAGATCCGCTGACTAGGAAAATGGAAGCCGCATATGCCTGATTCCTTAGTGATCCATCGTCAGCCAACAAGTAACATTAATTAATATCTGATAAATTTATGTGAGGGATGCCTCCCCATGAAATAAACTCAACGCAATTCGCATGAATGACAACTATTTCCTCCGTTCGTGACTACAACTGAAATGTAACCACAGGGCTTCGTACTTCCTGGGGCTTTTCCGTCCCGAAGATGAAAATGGTCAGATAACTTTCTTCCTCTATGGAAAGTTTTAATTCTTTAGCTAATTTAAATATAATCAAAGAGTGTTATATAAGATCTCTGTGAACCTGAATCCATTAAGACAAGACATTTGATTTGTTTAAATATATTTCCAACGATGCTGCTTTGACTATGGCTGTTTGTAAAATCGTGGGTCCCTTTTCGTTGATTGTCATAGCTGTTTCTTCTCTTCTGGGGTCTTGCACAAAATTGATGGGCATAAAGCTCTATTATGCTTTTGATTTGCATTGCAATGCACACATTTTACCTTAAATGTACAGTCTGGCATGAAGTGACCTTTCTTTAAACAGAAGTAACAGTTTCGACTCAATCTTGATTTTCTCTCTGCCAATCCTTTGAACTTCTCGCACTTATCGCTATAGTGATCGCCTTGGCAAAATACACAGCCTTTATTTACTAGTCTTTTATACTTATTAAATTTGCTATCGGTTCTTCTCCCTATGTTCATCTCTTTGCGTATTACAGCTGGGTGGAAATTAGCCTTTCGGTTGTCATTGTGCTTTGCTCGTTTTGACAGCACCTGTAAAGTTTCCACTGTACTACTTTCTTTATCACTCTGCCTTTTCCTTCCCGATATTCTTTCTGCATCTTCTCTGGCAGCTATAGTCTTTTCTAAATGATGCCTCAATTCTTGAATAGAGTCACTATTGGTTCTAAGCTTTAATTCATAAATTAGCTCAGTGGGGAACTTTTCCATTATCATGAAACGAAGATGATTGTGGTTTATATCTTCACCTAATGATTCCAATATTTTCACATTTCTTTCAATTTCATTGAAAGTCTTTCTACAATCTTCTGAAGTATTTTTTGCAACGTTGATTTTGCAAAGAGTCGCATAATGTGCATCAATGAGGTAAGAAGTTTTTCCGAATCTATCTTTCAAAATCGATAAAGCAATTTGATAATTTTTGTTAGTGGTGTCTAACCCTTCAATAGCTTTCTTGGCATTACCAGTTACAGAGGCTTTCAAATATGAAAGTTTATCAACATCCGTCAGATTTCTAGAATCAATATTAGAACTAAATTGGTCCCAAAATTCATGCCACGTCAGTATATCTCCATCAAACGTCGGTAATTGCAGTTTTGGAAGGCGACAGGATGAATTATTTTCTTGATTAATTCGCTTATTAGTGTTTTCTAAAAGTGTACAATTTATCTTCGCATTTAACACGGCCAAAGCTTCTTCTGCTTCCAATTGTATTTCACTTATTTGAGAAATTTCATCCGAAGCTTCAAACCCCGCTTCGGCATGGGTTGCTAAACGAAAATATTCTAAAAGGTCCGAATTTAACCGCTTCATTAAAGCTTCTAATTTGCTATAAGCTATTTGCCCTTGTGTCAAAGTTTCAGTGTTAATAGAATCTGGTACGTTACCTAAGTCAATTTTAATCTTTTCAATAATGAGCCTAAGTCTATTTAAAAGTATTTCTTCCATGTTGCTGTCTATTCCTGTAATACACACATATAGTTACATAGTCTAATAACTATATCATTCAGCATCCTGTATTACTTTCATAAGTTGTGAGCAATTATTCAAATTAGATTCTCATTAATTCAAAACCATCGGATAAATAATTATAAATGTCTTCATTCAATTCAATTCCTATCCTGATTAACCGTTCAAAACTTCTCTACTAATAGACCAACAATTTGGAAACTTGAACATAATTAATTTTTAAAAAGTATATTGACATCTTCCCGTAATAACTCAAAACTCATTAAATAATTTTTATTTAATGTATGATTATAGAAAAATAAATCAATATTAAACGGTGAATTATTTGTATTTTATCACTAAATTATTTCATAGTTTTTATTTCATTTTCATTTCTTGATTTATTTTATTAAAATATTACACAATATTAAAATCATAAATGTTCAAAGAAAACACACATAACATAATAAACATGGACACACAAACACATAACTGTCAAAAGTAATAACAGAATATTATTCTTAAATCTTATTCAAAATAAAATTAAACAATCAACCTGTCTTAACTTGTCTGTTATCCTGTTTAACTATGCAATGACAAAGTCTTTGTGAAAATAATAACAAGTTGTTTTATCAAAATTTAATAATGAATAAATTCATAAACTTAGTAAAGTTTCACAATTGGGTAATAGCAATTCTATTTTAAAAGTTTTCTTCAATCAGTCATAAATATGTAGGTTGGTGAACTTCCCAATAAACCATACCACCTTAATTAACTTACTTATGACACCAATATTGAAAATATCATTTGTGATTTATGTACTATATTTGAAATATTAATTTTATACTATTTTTAAATATCAAGTATAAATCTTCATTTAATTCTTACTAATTTCTTTACAGTATGCATAATAAATTTCTCTACTTAGTTTAGGTACAAGTAAAATAAATGTCCATTTATTTTACGAACGACACTGAAAAAATTAGCCTATCAGCCATTTTTTTTCCAAGTATTAGCGAAAATTAATTAAACCTGTAATTTTATGAAAGTCGATCGGTTCGTTTTAAGGAATTCGCGTTTAAAGTGGTACTTGTTTACTAATTTTCAAATAGATGTACCCTATTAGTCTTGTAACAAGCAATCAACACTTTATATTAACTCGTTTGAACAAAGTTTAGGAATAAGTATAACTTACCGATTTTTTGAAAATATCCGCTTAATTAATCCAATTCCTTGTATTTTGTGGAAATCCAAGTAATACACTTTCCACTTAGTGTAAAATCTGGTGTGGTTGATGGCTAGATATTAATTTTTCGAATTATCTCGCGCCGATGTACCTATGTAGTCAAGTCTAAAATTCGGCGCGAACAAGTTTTGAAGTTACCAGCCGAAGAGTTCACGACTCCCCGATACCACCTATTATACGTGAGGATTTTTATATGTTTTTATAATCAATTCTTAATATCTAATTCTAGCTTATATATATTTCAACACATAAATACTTTAGTGTATAATACATATACACTTATGGTAAAACCGCAACCAATGCCACTTTAGCCCAGTACTAAATGACATCTTTATATAACTTATTTAAATTTATTAGTAGTAAAGTCGAAGTTTCACGTAATTTTTTCCCGTTCTTCCAAAGTAATCTCCAGCAGTAATATTTTCCACCTAACATTGTCTGTTTTAGTTGATCAGTACTTCATATCTGTTCATTTATCTTCATTCATTAATCATTTTTTCAAGATAATGTTAGTGTAGAATATTTCTTAAATTTTAGTTAAAGCCTTAATTTTGTCATCGACATGCTTAGAAGAAGTTAAAGCTTTGATAGCTTTTATTTTTCCTCCTTTTCTTCCCACCATTTATTTAATATTTAATATTCATGCTTCCTCAAATAATATTGAAAGTCCACTTTAGTGTGGAATTTATCCAAGATCTGGTAACACCTTTTACCTTTTACCCAATATGGCGAATCAAATTCTTTTTCCTTTAGACACAACGTTCACTTACATTTAACGTTGAAATTAGTTATTTCACACTGATTATTCCCATTATAAATTCGACAAATTTCCTTAAGTTTTTTAAATAATAAGACCATTCACCACAATTTGCTTCGTAATATTTTTATGTCGTCCAATAATTATTATTCCTTTATTCGTGTTTCCGTTCCGAACTTCTGTTCGCCATTTATATTAATGCGTACAAAATAATATTTTATTGAGCCTTTCTTATCCTTCGAAAGTCATTCTCACTTGTTAAATTAATAAGTCAATTTAGACCAAGAAAAATAGAGTTTTACGCTGATATTAATCTCAATAAGTGACGGAAGCGAAGTTTCCCAAATAATTTTAACTAACTGGTTCCTTCGCTGTATACGGAACGCACCGTTTGTCACTGTCAGTTGACGTTGGACGACTGACAAACAATTCTTTGAAGTTCGATGCTATTGTTTGGAATTCACATTATAAAGAATTTTATTAATTTCAGGGTTCCAATAACTTTTAAATAAGAAATTTATTCAAGAATAATGTGGTCATATCATCATAGCGACTTTATCTTCGCGAATTAACTCGTATATATTGTACAAAACAAGCAAAAGTTTCAGTGCTTTCCAACAATATCCATTTTTCAGTCAAAATGACTTGATGTCGTTCCTTGTTGGAAAGTATAGAGTGTGATGAAATATTAGCGACCGAGCGTTAACTACTTTTTCTAATTATTGAATTGTATTTATCTGATTATTAACCATTACAGCTCAAAACAGCCGGCATGCTCTGCATTCTCTAGTTTACTCAAATATGAGCCTTCTAGGTACTTAGTAATGTGATGCATATCCCAGCATCTCCACCATTTTTGTCGTCACCTCACACCACTTTAAGTATCTCGGGGGATGAATGATATAATCGGTGTAGGTACAACAAACATGGATGTTAGAATGCATCACATACCTGCCGATCTGAACTGCCAATCTTCGTAATAGATTTCTTTCTCTTATATATCATCTGCTTCGCTTATGACTGAACTTCTACCATCTGTAAAGTTTAAAGCTCCCTGAACATGAATATATCAACGCAATTAACCCTAAACTTATTGTGTAAACAATACACCAACAATAACATCTGAAGAACATCATTTCAACAGTGTATAATCAATAGCTGTACCAGGATGAATATGACATAATAACAGCTTCATCACAAATCATTAAACATGAGGTTAAATAAATATTAGAGCCCGAACTCCCTCGGGACTCCTCCCCCAGGATCAGGTCCTGGGAGCATCAGGTTAGGTTAAAAGAGGAGCCCGATCGCCGTCGGAGCTCCCTCCCCCAGGATCAGGTCCCGGGGGGACCAGCTGGCTCAAATTGGTGTATAACACACCCATGTAACATCGGAACCCGGAGGAAACCACCTCTCCAGGACTCGGCTCACACCCCTATCATACTAGAGGCAGCCTACCCGTTAAAACGTACATGCCGGAATCCTGGAGACTAACTCGCCAGGCCTCAGCTACTTCCGCCCTCTCCGCCCGGAAGCAACCTACTCCGCTAACCTTCCGCATCGGGATCCTGGAGATTAACTCTCCAGGCCTCATCATACTGACGCCTCTCGCCCCATCAGTATATTACCCCGAGCGAGTCTACTAAACCTCATACAGTTAGGCATTCACCTTTAACATTAACATTTATAGGAATCAATTGCGCTGAGACACCAAATAACCACACAGAGCTTGACTAAGATATTAACATAAGTAATACTTAGCTTTCATGCCTTCGACGTCTGGATACATGTCCCTCTTCCAGACACGGCACGAAAGGTCTTTAATTAACATAATTCACGCTCGGTACACAAGTTATCACAGTACACTTGCAACTTAGCAACCTTTAGAAATGGCGGTATAGAGTTACTCTTCGCGCCAACTAATATTTGTAAAGTCTATTATCTATGCTTACCATAGTTATTCAAGATAGCCCTCGGGATGTTGCTAGTGTTGAATTTATAATATATTTGGTCTATGGATTCGCGTTAGTCGCGACAACTACTCTAAATTACCTCCAATATTCCAAAAACGCTGCCTTTTCTCTACTAATAAACTAAAAGTAACACAGTATTCAATAAATCCTCACAATGATATTGCAGTATTCCAAAATAGAAACAACCCACACACACGTGAGAAAAACTTTTAGAACTGTGAAAGGGTGCAAGATAATAAATCATCCTGACACTAATATGTTTTTCTACAGCCTTTTTACACCTGGAAACATTATTTTCGAAGGTTTACGATAACACGCTTGCTAGTGTTACGTGTAAAGAAAGTAGTATTTAGAAAAAAAAAAATAGGTCGTAGCTGGTGTTGAATTTTTTAAATTTATTTACCACACTAGTCATGTACCATAGGTATACAGAATGACTGGTAATTAGTAAACGATACTTAAACACGTGATTGTAGTCATGATGACAAACAACTTTTACTATCGGAGCAAATCTGAAATCTGCAAAGTTCAGTACATTTTGACCAGTTAGGTGAACATAAGTGTACTGAAATTGGTAGATTTTTTTCGCGTTTTAAAATATAATCCTATCTAGGTGACCGCCCAAATTTTTACTACTCTCAAGTAAAAATCGTCCTTACTTAAGGCCCTAGCTCCCGAGCAGTGCCATAAAACAGTGATTTTCTGAAGCCTACAACTCGATAACGGCTGAGTCAATAAGTTTGAAAAAACTGGGCACGTGCGAATCGGACTCACGCAGTGAGGGTTCCGTATAAACTTACCTATGTAAATAGTTTAATTCCCGAATAGAGTCTCGAAGCTTTTTCCGATTTTTTTTATGACGTAACAATAAATTCACTGTTTTCAGATTTATTCCTATACCTTGCTTCTTGCACAATTTCAGAATTCTGAGTCAACGGGAAGTGCCCTATGAATTTTAATTCCCTTGAGAGTGTCGAAATATACGTTTTTGGCGACATAAACGGCCGTGAGATACGGATTTATTCATTAACTTAGAAGTTTGATCCCCGATGATTCCTGAGATAAAAGGTCTTGACAGACAGACAGACTGACAGCAAAGTGATCTTATAAGGGTTCCGTTGTTTTGTTTTTGAGCAGCAGAACCCTAAAAAACATATATTTATTATAGATTTGTGTATAACATTATTAGCATATGATTTTTTCATATGACTAATACTTTTTCCAAAAAATACCAACATAATATTTTTTCGCTTGTTTTCCCTACTTCTTTCAAACGGCTTTGATTTTCAGAAACATGTTTACACAAAAAAAAATGCTGGTTTAAGTCTTCTTCAGAACGTAGGTACATAATATTAGTAAATCAATCAATATTTCGCAAAGAAAATGGATTTAAAGGTCAACGGGGCTCTTTACGGACGCAAACAGCAGTACTAGTATGTGTGCATTTAACTCCGGCCAGATGTCCAAGGGACGATACGCCTTAAGGGTGGTGCGTACGTACCTATTGTATCCCGGTGTTCTGGACGCAACAGCCGGCGGCCAGCAAATAGACGAGCCCGTAAACATGTTGGGCGCTGCTCAAATGCACGGATTTTGTTATGTGATTAAATTAGTTAAATGTTTGCCTCTTCATTGTTTGCTGTTTGGTTTATGTTTACAGTGATATAGATAATGAATTAGGCCTTTTAGAGGTTTTTGACTGAATATGTTTGACGTACAAACTCGAGTGGAGTGCTGAGTTTTAATCGAAATGTACCTCAAAATGTGGTTTTATTTCAGTAAAATATTCATAAGCATAATCAGTAATCGGCCTTATAATGTTCCCAGTTCTGGGACTCATGCCTTCTCTCCAAGAGAGGGCATGGCCGTATAATTCACCACGCGGGCCCAGTACGGATTAATGGAGGTTACATGTCTTTGAATTTTTGTTTTTAGGACATGCTGGTTTTCTCACGATGTTTTTCTTCACAATTTGAGAGCAGTGATGATGAAATAAATTACACAAAGTATTGCATCTATCTTGGTTTTATAGTAAGTCGGGGCCATTAACACTAGACCACCAATGCTCTGTAAAATATATATTTATACTAATTCCGCAGCCAGCCAGTTAATAATATTTAATAATAATTTCATTCTTAACAATATCTAGATCATAGCAATCAATAGGAACTGTCTTATAGAACTCCAGAAAAATCCAAGAATTTCATACGTCTATCACATTTCTTTTCTAAATAATTTATCAGCCCAGTAAAAAAATTAACAATTTCTAAGACACCCAACCGTTTTTATTGTATTTACTCCTGTTCACTCAATTTAAAAAAGGAATATACAAGAACATTTTAAATGAAAGCTTCCTCGCGATACATTTGTTTCCGAGTCTCAAAGTTATCTGGCCTCCTTCGTTCTAAGTTGCCAGTTTTATTTTTTCATGTTCCGAACGCTCCCCTGTCTTCGCTTCGGAATTGTTCGGCTTTGGCAACGTGCCCGAAGTGAAAAAAGGATTCTTTCTCTTGTGGTACTATAAGTAACTGATGGAGGTACTTACGACAGAGCAGAGAATTCTCCGCTCTGGGTCATCTCACTAAGTAATTATAATAAATGTGGAAGTCTATTAAGTATTTATCTAATTCAAGATCGTTTTATTTCACAAAGGCATGCATAGATAGTATCTATAAAACCTTACAAACTAGTGCACAAATCCGATCGTATTTTTTAACCGTTTAGAACCGGTAAAGAGCTCCCAATTACTATAAAAAACTGGTCAAGTGTGAGTCAGACTTGCACACTGAGGGTTCCGTACAAACTAACTTATAGAATAGAATAAACTTTATTCTACACCAAAATAGTAACAAATTCACAGAAACTTAAATCTACGAGTACAATGACGATCTTACTTATGTAAGAGGTCCCCGAATCGAGTCTCGACAATTTTTCAGTATCGAAAAAAAGTAATTTTTTTGGGAGTTTTCAGATTTTTTCCTATCTAAATATATGCATGAAGCAAGGTTTTATAGCACAAGTGCTATAAAACCTTGCTTCGTGCCAAATTTCAGGGTTCTAGGTCAACGGGAAATTGCCTATGATTATGATAAGATTTTGATTCCTTTGAGACTGTCGAAATAAACTTTTTTTACTTTACTCGATACCCCCACGCGTTCTCGGGATACAAGGTCTTGACAGACAGACAGATAGATAGACAGACAAACAGACAGACAGACAACATAGTGATCCTATAAGGTTTACAGTTTTTCCTTTTAAGATACGGAACAGTAAACAAATGTGAGTCGGACTTGCTCACGGAGTGTTTCTCAATATTCGAGGGCAAATACAATTTTGAGTCAATAATCGAAGCGTCTACTTTCATTGAATTTAGTTTTATACTGTATTTGTTGTTACAGTGGCAACATCTGCGAAAATTTCAACTGTTTAGCTATCACAGTTTATGAGATACAGCTAGGTGACAGACAGACAGACGGACTGTGGAGTCTTAGTAATAGGGTCCCGTTCTACTCTATCCGCTTTATTCCAAAACGCGATCTAAAATAGTTCCGGGACTATTTCTAGGTTTAATAGCAAATAAACGCGATCTAAATGTATTTCTGGGACTATTACTTTGTATAATGCCAATTAAACCTAGTAATAGTCCCGGATCTATTTTAGATCGCGTTTTAGAATAAGGCGGTTTAGGTACGAATTCCCAAAATTGGAGTCGAATTTTGTTGATAAACAGCGATACACACTGATCGTGTCGTCTCTAGCAGTCTCAATGCTTCGACGTTATGAGGTAGCTTAAAACTTATAAAGAACCAACATTCTATGTAGTAACTTATGGCTTTCAAACATTTTCCTTACATTGTTTCAGAAACGTTAGCAATATTTCCTGTTTAGAGTAAGCGAGTATTTTTCCTATTATTAGGTTATCGTCAAGTTAAGACAAAAAGTATATATATTATACACAAAAAAGTTATATTTTACAATAAGTATTGTAGAATGTAAAAAGGGGATTCAATTCCGCACCGAAATGGCGGGATTGGAATTTTTATAAATATATATTTGTTTATATTATTAATTAGAGTTATTACTCATTATTAATTATCAATTGAATATACCTAAGTATAGAAGTTTTGAAGGCATACATAATCAGTTTCTTTTATGTAAGAACACTTTCGCTACAGAACTCACAAAATGCAAAATAGAAATTAAAAATTTACTTTCCTTTAAAGTAAAAACTGTAAAAAAAAAAAATCTATAGGTTCTAATTCTACAGAAAAGTCACAAGTTCCAAATAAAATCGTTTAATAACTTGTTAATGATTTTAATAAATAATCAGAACGGCGCGTCGCCTGCACCCAATTTTCGTATACAAAAAATTTTGTCCCGCATTTCTGATCCCACAAAAAAGGGTGCAGAATTAGATTTCCTAGCCAAAGTTATCGGAGGCGTAGCATAGACTAATTTAGACGTGGGTTAAGGCGCATCAGCGAGGCTTTTTTATTTTATAAATTCGAAAACAAGACAGCGACTGTCGCAACCCAGTGTTTGACCACACCGTCGCTTACCATCAGGTGAAAAAGTAATCAAACGCGAGCCTAAAGCGACCCTGCTTGCGTGAAGCCGTGCTGTAAGCATTCAATGCGAACAAACAATGAATACCTACTGTAGTGTGGTGGATACCTACCATACGCGCACGTGGGTGCGGAGTGGCGATAAGCGGATCGAAGTGATCGCAATCAGTTGGTTCGATATTTTCGCACAAATATTTTCGAAGCCTTGTCTTTTTTTATATAAATGGCGTCTAAAGCAGAGACTTCGTCCGCATGTAGGACAAAGCCGCTGCGTCGCGTTGATTTTGAGTAAACCGCATTGGATCGTTAAGCCACAGCAATCGCGTAATCACCGCTTACGTAAGACATCACGTAATCAAACAATTGACGTTTAGGCTTACGGACGCGTAGCTTCATAGACGCATATTCATCATTACACACATGACATGACGGCAGGACGTTGCCATTTCGTCAACAGAGTTTCATAGTATTGTATATAAGCTTCATGAGGCGTACAACAAACGTATAATGACGGATACGCGACTGTGAAGCCACGCATCCTTGTAAAATACGCCTTTATTTGTTTCGAAAAGCTAAAACCTGTTGATACAGACAGTCGTTGGCTCATAATAGAAACGTTTTCGCACGCCCATGTTGTCTCTGTAAATACAATCATATCTGTTTCTAAAACAATATTTTACTAGCAATAGGATATGTAGCTATATGTGTTGGATAGCAAGGAATACTATCGCTAAAAATACTTTTGTGAATGAAATAGAACGGTGTTTGGATCATATCTTTGGAAGGTACGGTAATCGTGGATACGGCTCTCATCATCATCATCATCATCTTCCTGCCCTTATCCCGTTTTATTTGGGGTCGGCGCAACACGTTTTTTTCTTCCATTCTGTCCTGTCACTCGTCAAGCTATCACTAACTCCCTTTTCTTTCATATCACTCCTCACACAATCCATCCATCTCTTCTTTGGTCTCCCTCTCCCTCTACATCCATCCTCATGTAAACTCATAACTCTTTTAGTAACATGTGTTTCATCCCTCGTGGGTACGGCTCTAGTGAAACTTTAAAGATCGCGATAGTCACAAGCAGTCTAAATCCTGTCAGGCAACTATACTACTAAGGAGTATTTTATTCACAGGATTACTAGTCAATAAAATACTGTTAGTAGTACCCTCATAATATAATACTCCTTAGTAGTATCCTCTAAAATACTCCTTAGTAGTATCCTCTAAAATATTGCTTAGTAGTGCCACTATTATGAATCAATAATTTTTTTAATTGGAAGTCTACCACGATAATATTCCAGGTAATAATAGAAGAAATAGCAGGCAGTCGCCCCCTGCGAAGCAATAATGCTAGCGAAGTAGGCGGCCGCACACGTTAGGGAGACAAAGACTTCCTCACACCTCAACCGGATCATCATCATCATCAGCCTTTTTTAATGTTCCCACTGCTGGGATACAGGCCTCCTCTCTAGGAGAGGGAATGGGCCGGATACCGAGCCCAATTTCCAGCTACCATAGACGTGGGCTTGCAGACGATGAGAAATGGGTAGCTCGCCACCTGACAGTCCTGTAACCGTCCGGCCCGAACCCGAGTCGTTGATGGCACGTAGTATTCCACGCGCTCTCTAAGGTGATGTCAACAAAACCGTAGGATCAAGCTACTGGCCATAGGTTGAACGAGGTCCTGAAACTAAGGCAAAGAAGGAATATAGGAGTGGTTTTTGTCAGTAAGAGAGGGAGAAGCTATTGAATGGTTTCCCACCTAATAAAAAACACGACAGTTTTGTCGCTTAGCGGATGATCAGAGACTTGCTTAGCTGTTATGCTCTTATTAGTATAAACATACATATAACATGTACATTAAAAAGAGCGAATGCGTGTGAGAATTTAACGATAATGGTCGTAAACATGAATGACTAAGACATAGGAGTTGGTCATACATATTGTACTCATATATACGTCACCTGGAGCGAGTAGCGTTGGATCCACTTAAAACTTAAAGCCCTTAAAAACTTTCTTTTAAAGTTTTGTCGTAAAGCTGTTCTCGTCATAGATCATACACTTTAATGAGAATGGTTTAATACAGCAGGCTGTATAAAAATAGAGTTTTATTATATAATAAAAAGAAGCAAGTTAAGTAAACCCATCTTTGAAAGCAAGTCTGGGGCTCTGGGAAGGTATGAAAATGAATACCAGGGCCCTGGAACCAAGGCAGGGAAGGAACAGGGTAGGTTTTTAGTCTGTAAGAGTCTGACACTATTTCCCGCTCCGCCCAAGGGCAGGATTGGTCATTAGATGATTTTACCTACCATAAAAAAACCTCTAAAAGCAAATCTCTATAATAATAATAAGTGATATTCATTATCTGTTGTTTTTATTCGAGCTAGATATGTCATGTAAAATTGATGTAGTGTTTTATCTGTATATCTCTGTAAAGTACAGAAATGGATAATATGTGGGATCAATGAAACAAGCGCTAAAATGGAGTTGAGGATTTTACTGCAATATTGACTACTTCGGTGAAACTTACCAAGGAGGTAGACTTGACACATTTGCTGCCAAATACTACAAAAAAAAAACCAAAAAAACATTTGTTTTTTTTTGTATGTAACATTCCTTAATCTAATGGAAACAAATTAACTATTCATACGAAGATATGCCTTAAAAGACCTATTATCCAAGCCAAAAACATTAACAAGAAAAATCTTGTGTAAAGAGTTTTTGTTATTAAGAGCTGTGGTGGCCGAGTGGTAACGGCCCTGACTTACATGTTGTAAATCGTGGGTTCGATACTTTGTGTAATTTATTTTATCACCACTGCTCTCAAAACGGTGAAGGAAAACACCGTGAGGAAACCGGCATTTCCTAAAATCAAAAATTCGGAGACATGTGACATCCAACAACCCGCACTGGGACCGCGTGGTGGATTAAGGCCCATTCCCTCTCCTAGAGAGGAGGCCTGAGTCAGTAGTGGGTACATTATAAGGCTGATGCTATGCTATGCTATGCTAAAGAGATTTTGGCGGGATTTCTCCGAGTGAAGTTCAGTGGCTGTTTTAACATTAACAACGCTAATTGTTTTTTTTTTTTATTTTTGATAGGTTTGCGCTTGACCGCTATCTCACCTGATGGAGAGCGACGATGCGTCAACCTCGCTCTTGACTTAAAGATTCTTGGGTTGTAGCCATCAGGAAACACAGACTCTAGCAGGAAATTCCACTCCTTAGCTGTACGCACAATTAATGTGTTCCGAGGCACACTCCCCAAAATGTAACTGGTAGAAAACCGATAGTATAGATAATATTACAGTGCCGGTAGGCTAGCAACTCGGGATTCCTAGTGGATCATTTTCTCTCATAATGAAATATGCATATTTTCATCCTGCTATGTAAAAAAGACCTTAATTAAGTTTAGATCAACAGATTATAAAACCATTTTGTATAATACATCGTTGTGATAAAATCAGCTTTTAGCTGCAAGCTGCTAAAATTAACTTGGTTCGGCCAGGGGAGCCTGATTTGAGTCTCGACTTTGATCGATCGAGCAAACAGCCTGAGTAAATAAGAAACCGCAAATAATGATGGATTGTGAATGAAAACATTTTATTGGCAGTAACGAGCTTAAGTTAATAATAGCGGTATAGGTTGGTAACTAGATTTTTTAACAAGCAACACTGTTGCACTTACAATCATACTATAGTTCATTTTGATACAAGTGGAGAAAGTTTGTCATTGCGACCGTTGCGGGATTCGCCCAAACTGCAGTTGGAGGTGTTATGAACCCACTCGGCTTCTCGGCTGCATTGCCAAAAAAATTCCACATGTACCTTTTTTTTGTTTAATTGAAAATTTAACAAAAAAAAAATACACGAGTAAGTGTATTGAAAATTTATTTATTTCAATTACTCTCTGCACTTACTATTAACGCCAACACGTACGGAGAGTTAATAATTATATTACGAGTATTATTAAAGATTACAATTAAAATTTGATCACAAAAAAAAAAACAGCAATACTAAAGTATACAAAAATACAATACAAAAACAGAAGACGTTACTAAAAGACATTAAAAATAATGAAAATATCATTTAAAGTAGTTATTGATTTAATTTTTATTAATATTTGAATATTTTTGACTATTAAGTATAAGTATTATATAGATACGCTAAAACATTGTCTTTAATTTTTAATTTTATTTATTGGTAAGTACAATACGTTTGATTGAATATTTTTGACTATTATAAGTAAGGATACGCTAAAACATTGTCTTTAATTTTCAATTTTATTTATTAGTAATACGTTTGAAATGTTCGTCGTTCAACAACAAATAGAACACTTGAAATATTAAAATAGAATTACCTTCATATACGAGTAGCTTCATTGTACACCAAAATAGAAATATTGTTCTATTTTCAAAATTAAAATCAATGTCATTGATTCAAAGACAAAGCATTTATTGTTTTAACTTTGTTTATTTTTATTGTGTATTATGTATATAGTTAGGTACTCTGCCGGTTTAATGGGTGTCGGTACCGGGGAAGGGTGCCAATTTAATTACGAGCACGTTGGCTATTCTAGAGATCTCTGTCAAATAGCAACATGCTTTCAATGTCACTCGTACTGTGTAACCCTGATTAACATTGTGTTCGTTTTTATGGTATGTAATGTGAATAATTGTTAAACAATATAGTCTTAAATAACAGAGATTTATGCTCAATTGGGTATTAACACATTGTTAGCGGTATTCATTTTTGTGTTATTTCCATTCCTGCGGTACGGGGCGTTTAAGACCTCGTTTCAAAAGTATCATTATGGCAGTAAGGGGCGTATTAGACCCCGTAACGTTTAAGAAACTAAACGGTTTTTGCTAAATTAAAAGAAAACATAAAAGTTTTTTTTTGACTGTTGGTCTAGCGGTTAGTGGCCCTGACTGCTATGCCGGAGGTCGTGGGTTCGATTCCCACCCAAGACAAATGTTTGTGTGATGAGCACGATCATTTGTTCTGTGTCTGGGTGTAATTTATCTTTATTATGTATGTATTTAGAAATATATAAGTATGTTCATCATTTGTCTAGTGCACATAACACAAGTTCTGCTTAGCTTGGGACTAAACGGCGTTGTGTCACAGTTGTGGAATATTATATTATTATTATATTATATTATTTCTTCAGTGCGGTACGAGGTCAAACAGACCCCGTATTGAAGTAGAAACATCCTGACATTCTAGTTTTAATATGGCATATTAGATACCATACCATTCTCTTACCTAAATAAAAAGATAGTTTTGTAGACCGCCCCGCAAGCACATACGGGGCGTGTCGTCTCGTACTGAATGTGTAATGATAGATTTCTTAATATATTGAGCATAGACAGATTTGTAAACTTAGCAAATTAGGAATAGTACTTTGAACCTTCCACTTCTATTGGGACCCGAAAATCGGTTATTGCGCATCTTTTGTGACGAGGCTCATAACCGATTTTCGTGTCTCAGTCGAGGAGGAGGGTTGCTCATAGCCGTGGCATATGGTTCAACTTATTTTCCGCGTACTATACATTGAATTCAGATATTGTGGATGATTCCAGAATCTAAAATTTGGCTGTTAATATCTCGTCTAGGTATTTCTCGGAAATTCAATATCGAGATCATACCACAATTTCGCCTCTTGGGGCTTGAGAGTTTAATACCTCAACTACCCCTTTTGTTTCAGTAAACTAGTATTTTAGGCGCCAAACAAAACTGAATAAGTTAAATGCTACAGACAACAATGTGAAAGTACCTTTCAGTTTTGTTTCTATTCACCCCGTAGGTATTTTACAATATTCTTAAATTTGCATTTTAATTGGATCAATTGAAAATACTTGGAATTGTATCCCAAATAAATTAACTGGTATGTTTATTTTTGAGTATAAACACTTTACTAGCTTCTGCCACCTGCTTCGCCCGCATGAAAGTCGGTTTTTCCATACAAACTTCCAACCCCTGTTTTACCTCCTAAAGAGTTCA
Source organism: Leucania comma (assembly GCA_958295575.1). Lineage (NCBI taxonomy): Eukaryota > Metazoa > Arthropoda > Insecta > Lepidoptera > Noctuidae > Leucania > Leucania comma. The sequence goes on along the minus strand of OY282480.1, from coordinate 7,600,470 downwards.
CCTGGGCAAAGCATCGCCGTGTCCTCGTGGGGGCGATCGGCGGCAGCGATCTCTCTCGCCGGGCCTTGGTTCAGGCCATGGTCCGGAGTGAGGAGGGATTGCAGGCGGTCGCCTCCTTTTGCGAAGCAGTAATGCTAGCAAAGGAGGAGGCCGACCGCATCAGGCAGAGGCAACGGGGCGCTCGCCCCAGCCGCCGCCGGGATTCCGATACCGATTTCCGGCCACCGCAGGCACGGGCTTGCGGATGGCGTGCAATGGATAGCACGCTGTCCGATCGTCTGGTAACCGACCGGACCGAGCCCAAGTGGTCGACTGCGCGTACTGTTCCCACGCGCCTCAAGGAGCTGTCAGCAAACCGTAGACGCCCAGCCTGCTAGCTGCAGGCAGGCAAGGTCCAAGCCTGCTTGGGTCATGGGTCAGTTTCCGAAAGGAAGGCCCGACCCCGGCACAATAGGCAACGAAGGAACGGGGTAGGTTTTTAGTCAGTAAGAGTCTGACACTATTTCCCGCTCCACCCAAGGGGGGGATTTGTCATTGGATGATTTTACCTACCTTCAGAGTTTTTTTGGTGAAGTTTCATAAAATCTGTTCTTAGTGGATGTCTAAACACTATAAGAAACGTATAAATAGATAGATTAAATCAAGCAAAAAAAAAATAAACACCGACAAAATAACGTCTCTTGTAAAGGAACTTCCCATATCTTGTAATTTCATTATTTAGTGTTGTAGCAGCAATAGAAATACCCATTCTGTGAAAATTTCAACTCTCTGCCTCTTACGGTTTAGGAGATATAGCCCACTGACAGACAAATGCACGTACAGACGGACGCACAAACGAACAGTGGTTGTTAGTAATAGGGTTCCGTTTAGCACCCTTGAGGTAAGGAACCCTATACAGAGAAAGTACTAAAAACATCTACATACATTACTATAGAATACACGAGTAGCGTGTACGAGCAACAATGGAGAATACTTTTAAAATTCTATTACTTCTAAAACGTTGTATTACTTCTAAAATCCTAGCAGACCGTAGGTATTGCGGTATAGGTATATATTATTAGGAGAAAACAGGAGAGGCGCTATGATTGGATCTCGCTCAATTCTAAAATTTACTTCGGGCCGGCGCTGCCCTGACTACTATGCCGAAGGTCATGGGTTCAATTCCCACCCAGGACAAATGATTGTGTGATGAGCATGATCATTTGTTCTGTGTCTGGGTGTAATTTATCTATAATATGTATGTATTTAGAAACATATAAGTATGTTTATCAGTTCTCTAGTACTCATTACACAAGTTCTGCTTAGCTTGGGGCTAAACGGCGTTGTGTAATAGTTGTAAAAAAAAAACTAAATTAAATTGTGCAATTCTAATGATTACTCCCCGAAATGTAAACGATAGACAACCGAAAGGCTAGCTACTCGGCGTTGATGCCAAAGACTTTGGAGTTTTGACTCTGGGAGTGTATCATTGCCGATGGTCTGATCTTTTTTCCCATACCTGCAGCCATGTTCACTCATTCATGCATAAGCTGTGGTTGCCTATAATTGAGTGTGCATTATAGGTCTAGGTTACAAGTACCAATTTTTATGTTTAAGTTTTTATTTTGTAACACTCGTTGGTGATCTTTAAATAAATAAATAAATAGATCTTGCCTGGCTGATTTTAAACCAACAACTCGAAAGTCAGAGTCCACGTAACGATGGAAAACACGCGTAATATGTAACTATCGCAAATCTATTTTGAAATTCGACAACAGCACATTTCAGTCATTTGTTCTTGCAGACATAAACAGAATGCCAAATGTATTTGGTTCGGTTACAACACAAACAATGGGATTTAACGCTGAAGACGTGTATTTTATTTATTTATTCTTCGTTGTGAGACTAATTAAAACCTTGATAATGTGTTTTGATTTCGAACGTTGTGGTCGACTGGTAAAATAAGCTTTTTAAGGTTCAAAGGAAAAATCGGAACCCTTATAGGATCACTTTGTTTGCTGTCTGTTTGTCTGTCCGTCTGTCAAGACCCTTTATGTCGAGAATGTATGAAGGTATCGGGTTGAAATTAAAACCATACTATTCAAGTCTGCGGTTCCTTGAAGCTGTAGAAAAATCAAGCTATTGAGTTTAGAAAAAAAGATACGGCCGTTTTTGTCGCAAAAATTAAATTTTGACACTGTCAAGGGAATCAAAATTCATAGGGTACTTTACGTTGATCTAGAATCCGAAATTTAACTTGAAACAAGGACACTTGGCACAAATATAGGAAAAAAAAACTGAAAATTGTAAATTTGTAGTAACGTCACAAAAAAAAACTTTTTGCGATTCGAAAAAATCTTTGAGACTCGATTTGGGAATTGGACTGTTTTCACAGGTAAGTTTGTACGGGACCATCGGTGCGCGAGTCCGACTCGCACTTGACCGGTTTTTTGTTTTCTTGTTAGTATTAGCTCATACATGGAGGATTTATAGGTTATTTTTTGCATAATTTCTTAGGGGCTTACTCTCGAGCTTAATTGCGATCGGTTGACATTGGAATTGTGACGTTAAGTACTCTTGAATTCGGTCATAGGGCTAAATTGCGTGACCTTTTTGGCAAACTAAGTAAAATGGGGATTGGGCTTAGCGTGTGGTCACGCAATTTTTAACCAATGTGGTGCTAGCATCGAATTCAAGAGTACCTAACGTCACAATTCCAATGTCGACCGATCGGAATTAAAATCGAGAGTAAGCCCCTGGGCTGTCCGTAATACTCATACATAATAACTACAGCCTCTTTGTTTTCTTAATTTAATATGGACTCCTTTGTCGCTTTCAAACAAACCCAACTTTCCGACACCTTAATGCATCATATTTTATAGCAAATTGAACTCTAAAAACATTGAATTGGGAACAAATTCAAATGCAGGATATAAATCTTTGGTATAAGTACTTCAGCAAGCAAGTTGGAATCTGTCACTACCACGCAGACAGCACGTTTTGACAGACCAAAAAAGAAAATCGACCTTATTTAAATCACTATAAGTCTCAATAATCATTAAGCGGTTACAAAGTGGACAGAAACTGTATAATTTGAATTCAGAATACGAGATAATAATAAATCAAATAGAACATTAAATTCCATGTCAAATTTCAAATTCCATATCAATTCCATACATTTTTTTTTGTAAAAACTGTTATTTAAAAAAGAGTTTGTGACAATGAAACAAAATTGTGAATAATAAATAATAAATAAATTCTGAATTCAAGTAGGTGTGAAGATCTCTTACAAAAGAAAACCAACCTTGCTTCATGAAAATAAATCTTAAAACGATTGAGCAGTTTCAATGCGGACAGTTATTAGTCAACCTACTGTTCCGGACTGAATTTATGATTTTGTGTGAAACTCATCCGTTCATAAATTGAAGCGTGTCAGTTGCAGCCGTAGACAATGGCGGCCATTTTACGCTTGTTCCGCTCACACATGACCTCTTTTGTGGTGGCTTTAATCCATTGAGTTATACTCTCGTGAGCATTTAGCCGAACTTTGTATCAAGTTTATGAACGAAGTCTGATTAAGAGTATGACGTTGATGAGGATTTATATTTTATTATACAGCCTCATTCATTGAGTTGAGGCCTTAAGAGCGGCCAACCCGAGGTACATTTACCCGCTCTTACGAGATTATGATGTTATTACACATATTTCTTCAGATATTTTGGACACACGGGTATTTTGTGGATATTATCTAGCCTTCTATAGAAATCAAAACATAAATTTGTGTAAAACTTGGATTAGTTTTACAAAGAAAAAAATAAAGATCTCTAAAAATCCAGTATTTTACGAGAAATTTGGCGCTACATAAGGTACTCATATATATTATTAAAAATTTAAAAAAAAAAACTTTATAGAATCCTTGCACATTTAATCGAGATTCTAAATGATGACAATTATTCTCAAAAACTTTTAAGGGTTATTAAAAACACTTATTTCCTGGAAAAAGTTTTGTGAAATATTCGAGTAAATCACGGAATTACTGAATTCCAACAGACTTTTTTTGGGGTTACCTATCTCTCTTTTTTCGCGTTGCCACTCCCTCAAACATCGCATTGGATTGCAACGATTCGACGTTGACGAAAGGCAAGTATGGAAGGGCCACTTTAACTTGTAAACGGTATAATGTGGTGACTGTTTTTTCACTAGGTTCTGTCGGTAACTTCAACCGCGTGAATGTAGTTTTCTCCTTACAAAATTGTGGACCCCTGTTTAGAACCGCATCAGGTAAAGGCAACGGGGCGATAAATCCCGATTTCCGGCCACCGTAGGCGCGGGCTTGCGGACGCTGTCCGACCGTCAGGTAACCGACGGTACCGAGACCAAGTCGTCGACGGCGCGTACTGTTCCCGCGCGCCTCAACGAGCTGTCAGCAAACCGTAGAGGCCTAGCCTGCTAGCTGCAGGCAGGCAGGGTCGAAGCCTACTGGGGCCAAGGGCCGCTTTCTGAAAAGAAGACTCAGCCTCGGTATGATAGGCAACGAAGCAATGGGGTAGGTTTTTGCTCAGTAAGACACTATCTCCCGCGCAGCCCAAGGGCGGGATTATTCATTTGATGATTTTACCTACCATAAAAAACCTCTATTTGGAAAATACATCATCGCTTATCATTGATGAGATAGGGATCAAACGCGCATAAAAAGCAGTTGCTGTACTAGGAAACCAGAAGAAATCAGCAATTTGCTACACAAATCACACTTAGCTCTGGATAAGTTGCTGATAGCTGTTTCTTGTCTTTTACTAATCATCGTATGATCGACAGGTTATTAGCACTCTGCTGAAACCGATCGTGTTCAAATGCCTATTAAACTGATCATTTCTCTGACTATAAGTCAACGCCATTTTAAAGTCATCCGTCATAACCCACCTCTTGCTTTTCTTTGCAAGATTATCTTTAAGGCCTGTGAACTGTAGATTTGGGTTCTGTCAAAGCGATGCTCATTGTAAAGACAATGAGCATCACTTTGACTACCCTTACGCTACTTTAAACAATTGTCTAAAGTCATGTAATTTAAGTTAAATGGTCCTTAAGAACTCACAATAACAATATTATTAATAATAAAGTCATAATATCCTTTTATTTCGTACTCAGATCCATATGAGTGTTGGTAACAATATTCTTAGATCTATGTTAGTAGTGTTACTAACAATATAACAAGCAACAACAACATTCAATCAACAACACAACTTACTACTAACTTACTAATTGTAACTCATTAAATGGGTTATCAAAGTATCCAACACTAAAAGAATTAATCAATTCGAATCAGTAGTTCTGGAGGTAACGCGTTCGAACAAACAAACTGTTCAGCTTTATGATATTATAAATAATAGTATAAATTGACTGATATATTTCCAGCTCAAGATAAATCTCGTCGTCTAGTATCATTTCCTTTACCTCTACTGATCGCATATCGCCAATATTCCAAAATTTGTCGGGCCTAAGCCACTTCTACTCCTATCCTGCTGGCCCTATAATTTATGGCAAATATCACGCAAACTATTTCTACTTGTCCTCATAATTTCGTACGTATTAAATAAAGCATATTTTATCGCAATAATATTCCTCTAAAGATTCCTGGTCAGACGGAAAAGCTACTTTAAGCTTGTCTTGCCATTAGACCCAGCTATAATTGACGGTTGTAAGACCCTTGTAACACCGTTTTCCATTGATAAGTAGTAAGTTTAGGTTTCATGTTATGAATGATTTGTCTGTCTGACCTAGTTGGTCAGACAGACAAATAAATACCTACTCGCCTACATTTACTTATTGAATCTAACTATACTCCATCAGCCTTATTCCAAAACGCGATGTAAAATAGTTCCGGGACTATTACTAGTTTTCGTTCGGCCGTTTTGCACAGATGTGACGCATATCTTTCCTGTAGAATGATTTTGGTCTAGTTTTTAGTTGCGTCTGTAAATAAACTGTTTTTCTTTCTTTTTCTAAAATACCAGCAACACTTCTATACGTATCTTCGTTCGGTTACGGTTTATGGACCTGATTGTTTTTGCTGTTGGATTCTCGTATTGTCCTCTAACATATAACATAATACAGGTATCTTTTCTGACGAAAAGAAAAAAAAAATCACGCCAAAAGTTTGCATTGACTTTTGTAATAAAGTACATTAACCTTTTTCTAATATATATTCGTCTTCTTTTTAGTCGGACACTCTTGTCGGTGTGGTCCTGGCTGTGCAGGATAATAGAGATCATTAGAAAGATACTGCATGTGTGATATATAAATGACATATTAAGACGCCGAACCTTTTTTTCAAAACTACGCGCGTCATTTTTACGATCGGATACCGGAAATTGTTTAGAAGTGACTTTGACGTATCGAAAACGAATCGATACGTCAATGTCACTTCCACTTCATTTTGTAGGAGACAAAACTAATTTAATTGCTCACTTTAAGCTAGTAACAAATATAAAACTTTTAGCGGTTTTTTCTTTTAATGATATGAACTAGTGTATGACTGCGATCCCGCCTGGTGGTAGACAGTGATTTAATCTTTGATGGTGAAGCGCACTAGCTTCCTAATAGCCTTGTCCCTTTAGTCTTGAACACACCTTTTTTTTCGTTTTAAGGTCAGTGGTTTGTCAGTGGCTATTCAACCTATTTTATAAAGAACTTAGATAGTAAGTCCTTTGTAAAATAATTATATACTTCGATGAATGTTTCATCGAAGATTATATACGACTAAATTTTGATCATTTTAATCCCGTGGAGAGTCGATGCGGTAAATGAAACACTATCAATTGGTAAAGTAAAAATAAAGTACTTTTTTGAAACTCGAATTAATTTACGCATGTACAACATTAATTTGTTTAAGTAACCATCAACTGAGCGAGTCAATAACCTGTAGGTAGTTAGTACGCAATGACCGACAACTAAATAAAATAGTACTGTCTCTAATTCTATCATTCTATTTTGAACTTGACACTGTTTGATTGGTTAATTGCTTTTGCGAAGACATAACAAAAACATTATAGGTACCTACAACATATTAACCGATTCGAACCGTTAGTCAATATTTAACCACTAAAGTATTGATTAACTAAGTAACACAGTTTTTCACAACACTTGAACTCTGCGGCATGACTTAACTTGTTATAGGCATATTAACCTAATTCTTTGCTAGTCAAACAATAAAGTTAACGATAATGTACGACGTTGTAGCTTTTGTTTGAACTCAGAAAGTTTTAGCACTGGGGAAAATATTAATGTCTTGGTCTATATAACTTTAGTATTTTTTCTCTGAAACATTATTTCGATTTGTTAGCTTTGAATAAAATATATGTATTAACAAAACTTTTTTAGCAATTGAGGCGAGTTTCACTAAATAAATTTAATGCTATTAGTTATTTATATAATTTTAAATGCAACAAGGTAGAAGAGGTGGCTGTTTTAGTTAATCGCGAATTGATTTTTCATGGATTTTATGATGTAAAATTGGTGTAGTTTTGTAGCTTTGAAAAATATATGGATCATTGAAACAGGCGCGATCTCGGTGTCGGTCGAGTCTACAGTGTTCACACATTCACATCATAGTAAAAGGCTACATAATAGCAAGAAAAAATAAACAACAGTTACACTACCAGATGTTAATAAAATAAATTACTAACAAATTTAAGGTGGTTAAGGTCTAAATAATATAAAAATAAAACATTACATATATTAAAACAAAGATGGAGCAGAAAATAGACAAATTTACACAATATTAATGAGTTACCATGGGGCCACATGTGCAGAAGCAGTCATTGCTAAACAAGCGTGTGTGTGCGTGTGTGTTGTGTCTTTGTGTGAGTGTATAATATGCTTTTTTGGTTAGGACACGCTTAATATGAGTTTTGAACTTGCTTTAGCTAAGTTCAGTTACCTCCTTTGGCAGTTTGTTACAAAAGCGTATGCGGTTTACTATGAATGACTTGCTGTCTTAGTTAATCTCCATTTGGGTAATAATAATAATAATCCTTTTATTATCAGGCAACTAAGGCCCATAACACAAATACACACATAATCTTACAAAATAATATACTAATACATATAAAATTAAACTATAACATAACAAAACTAAATTATTGCACACGAAGCGACGGCGTCATGTTTCGCTGCGAGGTCGGTATCTTTCCGCGAAATCGTCGATACACGACACCCTTCGGCCAAAACTCTCCCTTGTGGCAGGTCTCCAGATGGTGAGTCGGTACCCGCACCACAAAAGACTTGAAATTAGTGTTATGGCGCGGCTCTAACTGCACGACTCATACAGACGACGACGGTAATACAATGTTGTGTTTACTACGCGTTTTATTTTTAATGAAAATCGCTTCTAATTTTAAAAATTTCTAAGTTTCTACGAACATTCATTGAAGTTGTAAACTACAACTTCAATGAATGTTTGTAGAAACTTAGAAATTATTTCAAAATTAGTTCAAAATAATTCGAATAATAATAATTTGACGTTGTAATTAGTTCAAAATAATTCTATGTTTAGGCAAACCTATCGAATGAATTGTTATTTTCATCAGTTATTTTTTACTTATCCCTAATGTTCAACAGTTACCCAGCAACCAGAAATAGCAATAGTTATTTTAGCCAACAAGTTAACAGTTTCAAAATGCGAAAATACCCGAACTGTTCCGAATCGTTCCACTCTTGGGACAACTAGACCAAAGTATGCCAGTTTACGAGTATCCCAGACCACTATATATCACATTCTAAAGTTTATTTTAACACTAGTACGATGATAAAGTGGGATAGTTGTCGGCAGCTCTTACTGGCTAATAAAGTTAACAGATTTACTCGAGCGCTATGCATTCAGAGCATCTCTAGACTATTCATTTCCATAATTAATATTGTAAATTTGAATAAGATTTAATTGAATTTGTATGAATAAGGATTTGTAAGGTTTGTCAAGATCCCAAGCTGAAGGGTTGTTCGAAAGAGTTCGAAAAAATGGCAGGCGTGAGAGCGAAAAAGGGATGAAGCTATATATATTTATATAGGGCATTTATTTATTTGAGAAAACGGGTTTTTTAATTCATATCATCCCGCTCCGCCCAAGGGTGGGAGATGTCATTAGACGATTTTTCCACACCAAAAAAAAATCCTATAATTCATACTCAATTATAGGCAATATTTTCGTGAAAACATGCTTGCGAGCATTTTTCTATCTACTTAGGTACTATACTTACTGCAAGAAATAAAAACATTTAAATTTTTCTTTATATGAAGCCTTAAATTAGAAATAAAAAAAAAACATAATAGACATAGAGAATACAATAAATATGGTTAAGTTCGCACTGAAAAACCGACCCAGAATCTAGATAATATAATCGTATATCTAGTTTTGGTAATGCGCCTGGCTAGGTTTGAACCTGCGACCTGCAATAATGGGATAATACACACGGCGGCACTGTGACTTGATCTTTGATAAATTCATGTCCATATTGCTTCTACACAGAAGAAATACATTTTTTCTTTACTTGATATAAACCAGTGCTTGACTGCGATTCCACCTGATACTAAACAGTTAAGCAATCGTTGCTCATAAATGTAATTTAGGAACGAAAGCTAATCTATGACACCGACTGCTCGGACCTTACGCACACAGGCACAAAAAAATAATGTATGACTTCACCCACACATTCAAAACTAAAACTAAGGCACATATTATAAACGATGTGCCCAAAGTGTGCCTACCGCGGTATATGTAACTGAATTACTTATAGCTCTCGACCCGCATAGCGGGACGGAATGTAATTACACTGGGATATAGAGCAAACGAATTTAACTAGGACTGTGGTCGAATTTTGGCTTTGAAATTCTTGGTCCTGCTATTTTATTAGCGGTTTTACTTAAGAACAGATGCCCAAGACGTGGAGAAAAAATTTGTGTTCAGGCAATCTGTCCACTCCACTCTTCCAATCTTCCATTGCCTGAAAGATATCCCGAAATGTGATAAGGCAATTGCTTTTTTTAAATCTTTATGTAGATACCTACATCTGGTACATATAGAAATAAAATTATAATAATAATAAGAACACTGCTGGAGAATTCAGGTCTAGGCTATCGATTGAAGAAAGGTAGTCAGGTTATATCTCACCTCCTTTACATGGATGACTTGAAGCTTTTTGCCCCCAACAATCTGCAACTGATGGAGCTACTGAAGGTAACTGAAACTTTCAGTAGTGCCATCATGGCGGAAACAAGATGCGTGCCGTCAACGGTTGGATCATGCCGGTATTGATATACTCTTTCGGCGTACTCAAATGGACTCAAAAGGAACTTGACGCCCTGGATAAGCGGGTCCGTACACTGCTGACTGCACACCGAATGCATCACCCACGATCGTCGGTGATGAGACTGTATATCCCGCGGAAGTGTGGGGGTCGAGGTTTTTTAAATGCTAAGACCCTACACAACCGCGAAGTATGCAGTCTCAGGGAATATTTCCTAGCTGCCGACGTGGGTATGCATCGAGATGTAGTGGCAGTGGACTCTCATTTTTTCATGCTCTGCTGGAAAATGATCTGCTAAGTTCACGGCCATGCCCGTATTGTGGATTACGACCCATTCCTTCTTCTAGAGAGGAGGCCTGGGTCCCAACAGTGGGGAAATTTTAAGGCTGATACTATGCTATGCTATCCAATTATTAAATCCACTCTTGAATTTCAGTAAAGATATCCAACGGAGATACTAAAACACATAAGCATGTTCGCAAACACAGATGCAATCTGATCCTTTAAGCTAGAATTACATTAGACCGAAGCACACGTTGACACCTGATTTGTACGTAGAACGCCGTCGCGTGGCGTCGCGTGGTGTGGGTCTAATGTTATGTAGCTCTACAAGTCTAGTTTCCATAAAAAATGTAAGGAGACCAGATCAGCGTACGTGGCCTACGTGTGTGCGTTCTACCGTTACCCTCGTAATCCAATGTGACCTTTTTTTTAGTTCTTGTAAACTAGTGCTTGACTGCAATCCCACCTGATGATAAGCAGTGATGCAATCGTTGATGGTGAGGCGCACTAGTTTATTAAGAGCCACACTCTAGCCTTGAAGATATCTAAATTATAATCGGACAGGAAAAACGCAACAGGCAAATTGTTCCAGTCCTTCGATATACGCGGTATAAACGACGAAGAAAAACGCTTAGTCCGGACCATAGAAGTTTCAACAACGTAAGGGAGGATATTCGCCGTACGCCGGGTTGTCCGACGAGAAAGAGGTCAGGTACAGGACCGATAACTTTACGTGTCTGCGAGACACGAGATTATCACACCACCTATTTTTCGAACTCCGGACAGCTACAGAGTAATTTCCTATAAAAATAATGCTGAAGAAAGAGAGAAAAGAAAGAAAAACAGTTTATTTACGCGAAACAACATAACCTCAAAACTAACCAACAAATATAATCATTGTTTAAGGAACATATGCGTCACATCCGCGCAAAACGGTGGACCACAGCGCTGGTTTTCAGCATTGGCCGGTGTCGACATAATGGCCGGAACGGTGCAGTGTGTACATAGATTTGGATACTAAATAGAAAAAGATTCGAGTTCAGAACTCCACGCTCAGCAGTTAGTGCTTGCGACTACTGTTGTTCGAAACCAAAGAGACAGAGTTATCTACTATGCCAATGATAGCCGAAACACCTTGTCAGATCCATCAAATTTTGATACTAATAGCAGTACCAATAGTCGTTGCCGATGGTTTAGATTTCGCAGTCTATGGCTCGGGTACATATTTTGGCATTTATCCGTAAGATAAGTAGCATGTGTGAGGAGAATTGATATGCTTCGTTGTTGTTCTAACTAATGGTGTTGTTTACGTTGTATTTTAGATGGTTAGTACCTACATAACACAAGAGCTTAGAATAGAAAATACGCGAGCTCTTAATGCGATGCATTTTTATAACCTAAACTGAATGGAGTTATATAGGGTGTATAATTCCATCCCTCTTTTTCATTCGCGCGACACAATCATGTTAAGGCCCCAGCAAACATCACAAATGGTTAACTAAATTCAGAACAAATGTTTGTATATCCAACAAATAAATTATATACTTACTTTTTTTAGATCTGGGTGTCTTAATTTCTAGTGTAGGGTATTTATTTTTATTACAAAATGTTTTTTTATTTTTAAATAAAAATAATTCACACATTCACATCATTTCAGGCAAAAGAAACCGTCCAAATTTTGTCATCGACCTCCCCCAAATGTTGCTATAACGACCCGTTCTGTGCGTCCCGCAACCATCGGATTATCCCTCATCAGGTCTTCACTCCATCTTGTAGGAGGTCTTCCAACGTCCATTCTATATTTAGTAACTTTTTAAACTAAAATTCAACTTCACTTGAAAAAATCCTGCATAAAATCACAGACATTTATTTTCCAACTAAGTTTGTAGATAGCATCAAATTTTTGATACTGTTGACAGTATAATATAATATCCCGTAACTACCACACAACACCTTCTAGTTTCAAGCTAAGCAGGGCTTGTGTTATGAGTACTAGACAACTGAGAAACATACTTATAAACGATACCTACATATTAGACATAAATTACACCCAAATACAGAACAAATGATCGTGTTCATCACCCCAACGTTTGTTCTAGGTGGGAATCGAACCCACGACCTCCGGCATAGCAGTCAAGGCCACTAACCACTAGAGGAACACCAGAACCTCGAACTAACCAACAGGCCAGTCAAAGGCGTTTAAAAAAAAATATTATAATTTAAAACTTGTGAATATAATCGGCGGTTATTCATTTCATTCATTTGTTTCTTGAAATAAATGAATAAAAATAATTATTATCTACCATTCATTTTCACTTAATACCTTAACAATGATAATCAACTTTTGATATTCCAAAAAATCCTTACAAAACTGTGACTACTAAGTTACCTATTCAGCCTCGATGATAAATTACGCGGGACCACATTATGATCCGGTATACGAAAGTAAATTACGCCTAAGTGACGTAGGTATATGAGAATGGGGCATAGAGCAGGGAACAACGAGCTAGCAGCAGTGGGTAAAGACGCCATTTATGTCTATCTAGTTAGCATTTAAGCATAATTAGCCTTATAATGGTTCCCACTGCTGGGATTCAAGCCTTCTCCCCAGGGGAAGGAATATAGCATTTTTTGCATACAGGCCTTAATTCACCACGCGGGTCCAGTGCGGATTGGTAGATGACACATGTTTTCGAATTTTGTCTAGAACAAACCGGATTCCTCACGATCTTTTTCTTCGCCATTTTAAAAGCAGTGGTAATGAAATAAATTACGCAAAGTAATGCGCCTGGCTGGGCTTGAATTCGCAACCTACCACTTGTAAGTCGGGGTAGTTACCAGTTATCACATTAATATTATAAAAGCGAAAGTTTGTGTGTATGTGTGTTTGTCTGTTTGTTACTTCTTCACGTTCAAACGGGTGACCGGTTTTGGGTAAAGCTTAGCACTCGGCTAAACCATGTCCTGAAATACCTAAGATATTTTTTGTCTGGGAGTATGTGCCCTTAGATTAACGCGCATCACAAAGAGTCGGTAAACTCCGAAGATGTCCACAACTGATCAGCATCAATTAGCATCTAAAATATTGCTGTTTATTCTGATCAAGACTGACAGCGTGGTACGAACTTGCTGTCTCGTTTGTAATAGCGGTGACGTCACATTTCAGTGTCTGCATTCTTATTCTGTTACTTGACAGTTTCCTCTTCCACCAGATTTGAAAATTTCCTAACTTACTTAATATTAAATGGATTTGAAAAAAAGTTTCTGATTGTTATTTTGGATAAAGTGACTTTTTGATACAAATACCTAATTTTCAAAAAATTTGTCAACTACCCTACCTAGTTGCCACTGAAGCGTCTCACTGCTCTATGACAGGGGGAAACACAGCTCCTTCATTACTTGTTCCGATGCCATACTGTTAACGAGGACATCGCATGTCTGTCTATTTACCCGTAGCCCGGCGGCATGTAGGAAACACAACTCCCCTACTAGGACGTCTTAAAACCATCATGATCCACTGTGAGAGAGAGACGGAGCTATAGAAGACGTATATCACTATCCCTTTCTTAAGACGGTATTATGTTGGCATTGGCACGTCATTGTCGGAAGCAGGTTACGGCACTAACAAGTATTTCCGTGAATACAATCGTTTATTACACTGAATGAAAAGGAAACAATTAAATTCTCGCTTGGTTAAGTGGGCTGAATTTGTGAAATGTAGTTTTGACATATCGTGTGGTGGATGCATTTGCAAGTAACAGTTTTGAATTAAGAATAGAATTTTCGAATTAAAAAAAAACTACTTTTTACACAATGGATTTCTATTTTATAGGTAGTGCTTTCGTTAGTAGTAGTAATAGCAATTGTAACCCCTTCCCTTATATTTTTCGTAGAATCCTGAATGGTGTACGAGTATTTATACCGTTAATTTATGTACTTTACTAATTCTGAATGTTAAGGATAATGACATGTAATGTCGATTCAGGACAGTTTGAAATCTGAATTTGTTCGTTCGTTATTGAAATAAAAAAACACTAGAATTCTAGTTCCATCATCACATTCTTATAAAATAAAATCCGTTTGTGCCTACCAACTGGCACAAATTGTGTTTATACTCAGAATCTAAAGATTACGTTAAGACTCGAGTCAAAATGACAGAGCCAAATAAATTGAATCTAGTAATATCAAGAGAGCAATTAATCAAATCTTGTCATATTCAGAAGACGTCATTTTCATTCCCTTCTTAAAATTCGCGGGAAAATAAGGAAGCTTTCAAAATGGCGGCCTTATTCAAAATTTGTTGATCCACATTATAATGAACTAAGGCGGCCAACTTTCCATAAGAAGACTGAGGATGTGTTGGTGGTGTACTTAAATTAGAAACAAACAACATTACTACTGAATCAACATTTATATGATGCGCTGCGGCGTGGAGTGCATTTACGTAGTGGACTCCTACCAAGTACGTGTACGTATCTCTCGTCGTTCGTAATTTTTGTGGAACACTATAAGGGAATCCAATCCCTCACTTTTTTTGCGGGATCAGAAATGCGGGATTACTCGAGCGGGATCCGCCACGCTTGCAGGATTGAACTTTTTTCAATAACAATGGGCTTAGACTAGACGACGTGCCACCATTGTGATTACTTATTTATCTATTTGTTAGCCCCACCACAGGCTCATTAACATCATTTAACAGCTTTCCATGGAATTCGTCACTTTTCTGTAGATTTTGTACCTACGAAAAATAATTTTGTTTTCTATTTTTTATTTCTTACACCTAAATACATTTTAAATTTTTATTTTGTGTTGTACGAGTACTAAATCGGAGTGGAAAGGAACGTAATCAATGTCAGTTAAAGTTTTCTATTTTATTTACTAAATCAAAAAGATGAAACGATAAATATTTTTTTCCTGATTATTTATACCTCAGCGGAATTCAAATTGTCTTTAGTTTTCTTTACATTTAGCAGGTCAGAGTGGTACTGTAACATGCAAAATGAATAAAACTTAAGACAATTTGGATTTTGGCGTGCTACCTTTGAGAACCTTAAAAAAAAAAATTTAAAATGTCTCAATCCCACAAATCTCTTGAGATCCGCGGGATTGTTAACTCCAATCCCGCAGGCTTGCAGGATCACGATTTTGAAGTGGGATTGAATTCCCTAAACACTAGTAGGTGTATGTGAGTGTATGTGAGCGGGACGCATTAGACGATTTACGGGACTATTTTTATTGAATATTGCAATGCGGTATACAACTGTCATTACGGGACGGTCCCCCAGAACGCGGGACGGTTGGCTACCTCATAATAAACGGTCGATTTTTCCTTATCGAATTAACTGCGGAATTCTTAAAAAATACTCTCCCTGATGGCTTATTTATGGTTTGATGATGTTTGGACAGATTTTATGATGCCGTTTCGTTGTAGGTAAGTATTTTGGGCCACTAATAGCGGAATAAATCTGGACACGACGATGTAGTAATTTTCTTAGGTTGGCAATAATGTTTTAAATTAGGTACCTACCCAAATATATTTATTTAGGCATGTATGTTAAGACGAGTGACTATTAAGATTAAATTATTTATTTTGGAACTTCCGCGTGTTTATTTTACAAGATAATAAGACATGCGAAAGTTTTTGGCACCATAAATTTTTCAGTAGATACCATAATATTATGTTATTTATTTAGGTATACAAACTTCATGTACAGTAGTTGCAAAAAATCAACAAATCATACTTCTCACTCTAAGTGGAGCGAGAGAGAGTAATAGTATTTTACTGACTAAATCCTGTGTTCTCAACTGGAAAGTTGCTTTTGCAAAATTGAAATATTATGTTTATTTCCGTTAGTTAGTTAGTGACTCTGACTGCTATGCCGGAGGTCGTGGGTTCAATTCCCACCCTGGACAAATGCTTGTGTGATGAACACGATCATTTGTTCTGTGTATGGATGTAATTTATCTATAATATGTATGTATTTAGAAATATATAAGTATGTTTATCAGTTCCCTAGTACCCATAACACAAGATCTGCTTAGCTTGGGACTAAACGGCGTTGTGTGTGATAGTTGTGGAATATGTACATATATATATATTACAGATTTATTTTTGGACGGTGGCAACCTCGAAAGCCTTATCGTGACCGGTAAAGTGGATGGGAAAAGGCCTCGTGGATGCAGCCCAATACGTTGGTCCGACCAGATCCGCACCGCTCTTGACTCTACGGTATACAATGCCCTTCACACCGCCAGAGACAGATACAGATGAAGAAATGTCATGCGAGTGAAAGTGATGAAGCAGGGAGGTCACGACCCTTAGCATTGAGGAGTACGACGCAAGGAGGAGGGATATATATATTATTTCCTGCATAGGTACCGCAAGCTCTTATATGAAATGAGGCATATAATACAGTGGTTTTAAATACAAAACTAATCTTCGGAATTTTGAACTGTCTAGCAAAGTGGAAAAACTGAAGTGGAAACATTTTTGCAAACCACCGAACCAATATTGCTAAAAGCTTCTAAAACAGTATTCCGCACCTAAAATACCACGAAAGATAGTAAAGAATACAATTGCTTGTTATACAGGTTTACTTGAATTCGTAAGTGAGGTTTTTATTTCTATCGATATCTATATACTCCATCTGTTTCATAACTAAATGTAAACAATCTTCATGTCTTTTATCTAAACATTGTCTAAAAATGTTATCCAAAATGGTTTACAATTAGCTATTTACCTAAACCGATGTTAGGTAATTAACTAAATTTAAATAATCTTTGTATGTCTTCTACACGATTTTTTTAAATTAAAAAGTCATCAAAATTTTACGACGTTTAGTTAGCTACCTAAATAGATGGAGTATAATACAGTGCCATTGTGGAGCCGCTGCTCATGGCACGAGTCATCTGCTATTTTTCATCTGCTGCACTTTTAAGGACTTATGGGAGGCCAATAACAGGGCAGGGGCCCTACCATGACTTTTTAAACTGTCAAGCGTGCGAACAAGAAAAAGGTATGGAGCTACACATCCTATATACCGTTACATTTTGATCATTCTAATCCTGTGGAGGGTCAATCCGGTACATGAAACACTATCGATTTGTAAAGATAAAATAAGAAAATTAAGTAGATACTTTTTTTCTAATACTCGAATTAATATACGCATGTACGAAATAAATTTCATTAAGCAAGTAAACGAGTCAATGACCTTGTAGGTAATTGTCCGTCGTTGCGTACTAACTACCTACAGCTGACGTTTACTTACGTAAATTAATTCGAGTTTTAGAAAAAAGTAATTTTATTTTTTAATTTTATCTTTACAAATCGACAGTGTTTCATGTACCGAATCAAACCCTCAACGGGATTAAAACGATCAAAAAACGGTGTTTAGCCACAGATTACTAAATAGTTTGGTTTAGCGCTATCCCTTTAACAGTTCACTTTAGGTCGTAAACTGGATAGCTTTAAGAGCTCAGTAAGGCCTCTGCCCAGGTTACCAAATATTGTTATAAAATATAATAATAATTTGAGTCCATAGACACAAAAAAAAAAGAAAAAGCATAAATGCAAATGAGAGAACGGGTCTGAAAAGTTAGAAATGACTTTTATTAAGGCAAAGCACTTTGTGTGTACACTAATCTAGTGAAATTAATGACGAAATATTAGCACTGGAATGCTTACTCCAGAGTAAGAATCGTGGTGTGAATGGTTAAACATCGTTAAGGTTTTATGTGGTTTTAAGACGTTTTATGAGTTCGCTAAGCAGTATACTTATAACATTGTTTTATTTAGCGGAATTACTTTGACAAAGTTTTTTTTTTTATATAGGTACTCAGTTCGACAGTGTTATAGCATCGCCACTTACCTTAAGGGGATTACATCGCCCAAATCCAAAAAAACACCTAGGTTGTTTGAAGTTTCCTTAAGTACGATTACCATATAAAAAATGAAGGGGATACTTAAGGACATTACTAATAAATTGTTTTGATTACGTTTCTCAAAAATATACCCTAACTCTAGAAAAAAAATCTGGTAAATATGCCTTTTTTGAACATTAATTCCATATTTTCTCGAAAACGGCTCTATATTTATACATTGAATTTATACCAAAATATATGTTACGATAAATTGAATAACCTGTATTGATTTTTTTTCGAATTTCATTGAATATCGATAAGTAATCAAGAAAAAACTCGAATCAGTACTAACACCCCGCGCGCAGCACCCCCTGCAATGCCTGTTTAGAGGTCAATTCTTCTCTACTAATGTAGAGGTAAATTCTTGAAGGTCATTGAGCGATGTAATACCCTTAAGGGCCGGTTGTAGTCAATGAGTATTTTGTATGAACTCCGGCCCGGGACTATGTCGACTTCGCGGCCTGAAAACTGCGGCTTATTTTTACAAGCTTTCTATTAGCTTGCACTGTATGTAACTATGTATGTTCGGCTCAAATCTTGCAACTCAATTTTGAAGCAGATATCTTCAACCGATTGAGCTGAAATTTTACATGCATGTGTAAATCGGGTGACAATGCAATATTATGATGACATAGGGCTGATCTGATGATGGAGCTGGAAGGTAGCCATAGGAACTCAGCAATAAAACAATACAACCCCATCGAGTTTGGGCTCGCTTGATTAGTTTTGGCGAGTACTTTGATCCTATATGATAGCCAGGGTCTGATGATGGAGCCGAAAGGTTATCATAGGAACTCCGCAGTTAAACGATACAATCCCATCGAATTTGGGCTCGTTTGATGCATATTGACGAGTATTTTCATCCTATATGGTAACCTAGGTCTGATGATGGAGCTAGAAGGTGGTCGCAGGAACTCCGCACTTAAACGACAAAACCCCATCGAATTTGGGCTCGTTTAGTTTGTATTGACGAGTACTTTCATCCTATATGGTAACGGTCGACGAGTACTTTCATCCTATATGGTGACGGTCTGGTGATGGAGCCAGAAGGTGGACATAGGAACTCCGCAGTTAAACGATACGACCCCATCGAGTTTGAACTCGTTTGATAAGTATTGGCGAGTACTTTGATCATGTATGGTAGCCAGGGTCTGATGATGGAGCTGGAAGGTTGGCATAGGAACTCCGCAATTAAACGATATAACCCCATCGACTTTAGGCTCACTTGATTTGTATTGACGAGTGCTTGGATCCTATATGGTAACCAGATTCTGATGATGGAGCTGGAAGGTTACCTTAGGAACTTCGTAAGAAATCGACACAATCCCACCGAGTTTGGGCTCGTTTGATTCGTATTGACGAGTACTTGGATCCTATATGGTAACCAGGGTCTGATGATTGAGCTGGAAGGTTGCCATAGGAACTCCGCAATTAAACAATATAACCCCATCGACTTTAGGCTCATTTGATTTGTAATGACGAGTACTTGGATCCTATATGGTAACCAGGGTATGATGATGGAGCTGGATCGTGGTCATTGGAACTTCGCAGTTAAACGATGTAACCCCATCGACTTTAGGCTCATTTGATTTGTAATGACGAGTACTTGGATCCTATATGGTAACCAGGGTCTAATGATGGAGCTGGAAGGTGGTTACAAGAACTCCGCAATGAAACGACACAACCCTCTCTTCTTTGGTCTCGTTAGATTTGTAATAACAAGTACAGTATGCCAGTCGGGGTCTGATGATGGAGCTGGAAGGTGGCCATAGGAGTTCCTCAATAAAACGACACAATCCCATCGAGTTTCGGATCGAATAAAATAAGTTCTAACCGGTCATAAACGACTTGGACTCGCGCACGGAGGGTTCCGTACAAATTTACATAAGTAAATAGCTATTTAGTTTTAATACACTCCTATAAAATAGGTACCAATTGAAAGGGCTTGCAGAGAGTAACTTGAAAAATAAATTGACATTACTCTAAATCCAATATTCTCCTTTTTCTCAGTTATACTCTTAGTAGAGTGGTAGTGGTCATGAATCGTCTGGTAGGTTGGTTGCGGCTTTTGCGAGACTTCTCCATCTCTCTCTATTCATGGCACTTCGTGTACATTCAATGAGAGAACACTTCGAAGATGATTTAGTGAGATCTGTCCATCTGGTAGGCCCTCTA
The DNA here is from genome assembly GCA_958295575.1 of Leucania comma. Classification (NCBI taxonomy): domain Eukaryota; kingdom Metazoa; phylum Arthropoda; class Insecta; order Lepidoptera; family Noctuidae; genus Leucania; species Leucania comma. Next base: position 7,579,816 of record OY282480.1, on the reverse strand, counting down.
CTCTTCCCTGTACCACTAAACGTTCCAAATAGCTTTCATTGCGTATGATATATCCAAACATCTCAAAAATTCAACGTTGCGAAATCGACGAAAGTTTTTGTTTTGATGCAAAGCTCTTTAAGAACGGAAACGTTAGTGCGTTGAGCAGTCTGTTTTAGCCTCAGTAGACGCCTCCAGCGTCACATTTCAAGAGCGTCAATCTTTTTATGGTGCTTGAATCTTTTCCGCATTTCCCAGTATTTGTGATTGTGGATCCCATGTAGATAAACTCTGGACAACTTCACAATTGGCTATTTAATGTAAGTTAGGTTGATTGTTAGTCTTACGATGCACCACCATCATTTTTGTTTCATAAATCCAACCTGGTAGAATTCTCAGGTGGTCGCCCCCTTCTGTGAAGCAATAATGCTAGCAAAGGAGGAGGCCGACCTCATCAGGCAACGGTGCTCACGCCGCAGCCGCCGCCGTAATTCCGATCCCGATATCCTGCCACCGTAGGCGCGGGCTTGCGGACGGCGGGCAATGGGTAGCTCGCTGTCCGTCCATCCGGTAACAAACCGAACCAAGCCCAAGGGCGGGGGATGTCATTGGATGATTTCACCTACCATAAAAAAATAAAATAAAAGAAAACCTGGTAAACTTCCAAAGATTGGAGACTAAGTTTCTTATGCTTTCCTATAATATGAGTAACAAATGAAAGGATTTGCTGAGAATACAAATATGATTTAAATAAGGTATAACTAAAAAGTAAAAAATAAATTACAATTAAAAAAACTTTTTTAAAAACAAGCTTTCAATTAAATGGGCTAAAAAGAAGAAAATAAACTTTTCCTTTATAACTTTTACTATCAATTTATAACGGCATTACACAATTTATATGATATAAAAGCTTGTCGCGAAATTTAACTGTGTAAATACATAATAACTTTATCTATTGATTTTAATATTTTCAAAATCTCGCGACAAGCTTTTGTATCATATAAATTGTGTAATGCCGTTATAAATTGATAGTAAAAGTTATAAAGGAAAAGTTTATTTTCTTCTTTTTAGCCCATTTAATTGAAAGCTTGTTTTTAAAAAAGTTTTTTTAATTGTAATTTATTATATAAAAAAAACAATTACTGTTTAAGATTTTTGTTTCTGCGAAGCGCTTTTAAATAACACGCATTATTATTTTATTTTTTTTGTTACTTTCAAATATTTACGTAACGTAATTTCGGAGATAAACACGTTTGCCGCCATTACTTCTTAAACCACCTAAGAAGATCCTGATGAAACAATCTCTGCAAACTTTTGGGATAATGAAAACCAAACAAAAAATATCAATACAATATTATGTTCAAAACTAAACAATACCTATACTAAAATCTTTAAAAAGGAACTCAAACGACTGTAAAAAGCTATAAACCTTTTCCTGTCTGAAAGAGTTCCGGTTTCTACCTATTTGTATAAAACCTCTTTTGTCCCTCAAAAAGGAAACATGTTTCTTTGCTACGGCTCTTATTTTTCTCTTGATTAAATTCGTAATTATACAGCCAGTACGCTTGTACGCAAGCCAGGCAACTTTTGGTGACACCTCAAAGTTAAGGCGGCCAACCGTCCCGCGTTCTGTGGGACCGTCCCGTAATTACCGTGCTAATACCGCATTGCAATATTTAATAATATAATCGCGTAAATCGTATAATGCGTCCCGTATGTCCCGCATTCGTATCTTTTTTATGGTTCAGTAAAATCGGAATCCTTATAAGATAACTTTGTTGTCCGTCTGTCTGTTTGTCTGTGGAGATATCGAGTTGAAATTAAAATAATATATACAGGTCTGCGGTCCCTTGAAGCTGTGAAAAAATCAAACATGTAAGTTAACGGAAAAAAAAGATACAGCCGTTTATACCGCAAAAAACGTATATTTCGACACTCAAGCTAATCAAAATTCGTAAGGTATGTACTTTCTGTTGACCTAGAATCCTGAAATTTGGCATAAAGCAAGATCTCACAGCACATGCAGGTATAGCAAAAAATATAAAATTGCGATTTGGAGAAATCTTCGTAACTCAATTCATGAATTGAACTGTTTTCATAGGTATATTTGTACGGAACCCTCAGTGCGTGAACCGACTCGCAATTTTAAAGGGTTTTTGTAAATGTAGATTCGTTTCTCATCGTGTCCACCTAAACTAGTCCAAAGGTTATGTGAGAATGTCACCACAGGCCCCGGGACAAAGGCAAGGAATGGAAAGGTAGGTTTTTAGTCAGTAAAAGTCTGACACTATTTCCCGCCCCACCCAAGGGCGGGATTTGTCATTGGATGATTTTACCTAACGTAAAAAAAAAAAAAAACCTAGACTAGTGTTCCACTTCTGTGGTTCCACATCAAAAATCACAAAAGACGTGAAGAGAGCTACCGTACTTAGTCCACTACATATGCACCGTTAAATTTTGATCGTTTTAATCCCGTAGAGGGTCGATTCGGTACATGAAACACTATCGATTTGTAAAGATAAAATTAAAAAATTAAGTACTTTTTTTAAACTTAAATTAATTTACGCATGTACGAAATTAATTTATTTAGGTAAACGTCAGCTGGGCCAGTTCAATGACCTATAGATAGTTAGTACAAAACGACCAACAACTACCTACAAGGTCATTAATTCGTTTACTTAAACAAATAATTTCGTACTTGCGTATAGTTTTAGAAAAAAACGTACTTTAGGTGCGCGCGTCTGTTTGCTAGACTGCGCGTGTTTTGTTCGTGAGGTACCTACCAACACGTCTTCAGTCTTGTGAGTAGGGGTGGGTGTCCTGCATTGACTTATTAAAAAGTTGGTCACCTTACTTAAAGTACTCCCCCTAAACACGGTGACCATAAGATCCTGGCCTACAAATAGTAATTAAGGTGTAGAATATGGCGCCTCGCCGTGTGGTGGTTCCGTTTACGGGTTTCGTATTAGCGAAGGGTATGCCAAACCCTTTCGGAAGGCAGGATTATACGGGTAACCATTGTAGAAACACAGGTTTCACCTGTGAACTTAACTTGTTTCAACAGTTCTTGGACTAATACTATGTTGCCTGAAAATTGATTTATTTGAACCTTGTCGAGTATTAAACTACACTTCAGTACCTCTACCATGAGTTTTAAGCAATAGTATTCGTCGCTACTCGATATCGACGCCGTAAATATTTTGTATGGCAAATTTTGCAGCGCCTCTAGCGGTCACTTGCAGAACCAAAATTTGCCATACAAAATATTTACGGCGTCGATATCGAGTAGCGATGAATACTATTGCTTAAAACTCATGGTAAAGGTACTGGCCTAATTTAAATTATAGTGAACTAAGTACAATGAGAACTTACAGGATTTACTTTGGTAATAACTTGAACTGGAAGTATGTTCCCTTGGGTCAATTTTCTATTACCACGAGGGCCAAGCCGCTAGTTCTGAACTCTGGTACGGATTCGTCAAAAGACCTAGTGAGGAATACGTACCTAGTACAAATTGATCCGTGCCTACCGGATTATAAGAGATACAGGCCACCCATCATAGACCTGGTGGTCTATAAAGAAAGGGATCTCAAGAAGGCGAAGAAAAGTGAAAAACCCCACCCCCAAATACTGAAACCAGGGAAGGAAGAATATATTCAATCTTACGACAAAAGAAGGAGTCCACGTTTAGTTAACTTGATATCAGCATAATTATATCATAGCATAATCAGCCTTAGACACTGTTAAATTTTGGTCGTTTAAATCCCGTGGAGGATCGATTCGGTACATGAAACACAATCGATTTATAAAGATAAAATTAAAAATAAAGTATATTTTTTCTAAGACTCGAATTAATATACGCATAATTTCTTTAAGTAAACGAGTTAATGACCTTGTAGGGAGTTGTCGGTCGTTGCGTACTAACTACCTACAATTCATTGGCCTCGATCAGCTGACGTTTACTTAAAGAAATCAATTTTGTACATGCGTAAATTAATTAGAGTTTAAAAAAAAACTTTATTTTTCATTTTTATCTTTACAAATCGATAGGGTTTCATGTACCAAATCTACCCTCTGCGGGATTAAAACGACCAGAATTTTACGCTATAGTGTTCACACTACAACAATAGAATCAGGCCTCCTCTCTTGGAGAAGGAATGTGCCAATGGTAATCCACCTCGCAGGCCCAATGCAGGGAGGTGGATGTCACAAATCTACAAACTTTTGGTTCTAGGGCATGCCAGATACCTCACAATGTATTCCTTCACCGTTTTGAGAGCAGTGGTGATGAAATAAATTACCTAAACAAAGTAATGTGTGGGTTTTAAATTTACGAAATACAACTCTTAAATCGGAGCCGTTACTGTTACTACTACTAGTCACATTCTTTCGCAGTCATTGTATATAAGGCTTGAAATAAAACAAATTAAAAAAAAAAAAAATATTTTCTAAAACTTTCACCCAACGCCATCTTGTATCAAAATAAGCAGAGCTTGTGGTATGAGGACTAGACAACTGATAAACTAACTTATATATCTATACTTATATATTATAGATAAATTACACCCAGACACAGAACAAATGATCGTCCTCATCACACAAACATTTGTCTTTGGTAGAAATTGAAACTACGACCTCTGGCATAGCAGTCAGGGCCACTAACCAACCAAAAGGCCAGTCAGAAAACTTAGGAATTTATTGGGTGGCCCTTCATAAAAATCATCATAAAACACTGAAATCGCTAGGTCCATTAAGAAAAGTAGTTAGTTACGTGAGTACTTAACAATCTTTTTTTGAAAATATAAATCAAAATGTCACTTTGTGAAATAACCTAATGATGTTCTTAATGCCACACGCGACTCCATTATTATTTTTTCCATGTTTCCTGACAAAATATTAATAATGTTAATACGAATAAGTAACTTCGGGAAATCATGGTTGACCCCGACTGAACTTTGTGAAGTAAAAGTTTTCTTACCCACCGTAAGTTACTTCGATTCTCACAAAAATTGGGCTTGGCTTTTTCTCTTGGATTTTCTCGTTGGTAACAAACTACATCACTATTTAATAAGTTTAGCAACCTAAAATGATAAATGATATTTATATTGCAAATAGGTTTTTCAAAAACACTTTTACACGTCAATTTTTTTGTCTGTTTAACTAGATGAGACCGGTGTTTATCTGAAATAAAATATTTGAATTAGGAATTTGTATTATTATTAAGGAATATACTGCTTATTCACCGATGTCTTTGTGATTTTAAAGTATTTTTTCTATTCCAGGTACATTTTCCTGGCGATCTACACGGCGGAGATGATAATAAAGTGCATAGCCAAGGGGTTCATATTAAATAAATACACGTACCTACGGAACCCTTGGAATTGGCTTGATTTCGTGGTCATCACATCGGGGTACGCCACCATCGGGATGGAGGTCGGCAACCTGGCTGGTCTCCGGACCTTTCGGGTGCTGAGGGCTTTGAAGACTGTTTCTATAATGCCAGGTAAGTGTAAAATCTATTCGAAATAGTTAGACCTGATTTCAGAATTAAGGATTCGAAATTGTAAGCTCGTAGGTAGGATTTCTACTTTATCATTAAAACCTATCAAAGTTTAGCAGTAAAAATGAGTTTGACGAGTTATATTCTCAATTCAGGGAGTGACAGTTTACTAATTTTCTCAAAACAAGTCACTTTAAGTAGACCGCGGTGGTTGGTCACACTAATTCTAGTTCAATCATAGATTTTATGCCATCAACAGGTGAAAGTAAATTGTTTCGAACTTTTTCGTGTTTTTGACACTACAAACTTTTTTAATTCTTTTACTGTTTTTCGAGTAATACATCTAAAATTATCTCCTCGATCCCTTTATTTTAATAGCCTACTTAACTGTGACGAAATAAAAAAAAAAATTATAAATTGGCGCAAAAAATCCGCCATTTATAATTTGATGTGGCGTGTCATTGTCACAACAAGACGAATACACTCGTAACGACTTCTCACAAGCTAAAATGCAACAAGCCGTTTATGCTCTCAATAAAATTGAGGCGGGGAGAGCACGCGCACTTTTCTGCACTAGTATGGAAAACAGTCCATTGCGTGCCGAAAAGCAGTAGGATAACAGCGGGTTGTCGAGTAAGCGTATTGAAAAATATTTAGCACCATCATCTTTGACTTTGCAATTAGTTTTAACGTAAGCTATACATATAATTAAGAGCCTTACTAAAAAGTCTTCCTAAAATTGCATTTATTAAAAGGCCAAGTACAGTTCTTGTTTCAACTCCTATTTAACCCACTTAACTTAGAGACGTTAACTTAGCCATTTATGCTAAGAATACAAACGAAGTGCAAGTAAAACTAGACCATTCCCGATTTGGCGTCAGGGAATTATACACTCAAATCAAACGAAAGAAAGAGATACTCTTACGTCTATTTCTGAAGCGTGACAGAGACAACACGAGGTAAACCTTGTAACCTATTAAGAGCGTCTACGGTAAACTTCTACGAGTAGGTAGATTAAGATCAAAAGTCAGTAAATGAAGATTGCCCAACAAGGATTTAAATAGGAACAAATATCTACGTTGCAGACAATATAATAGACGAAATAATGTCTGGAACATAGAGGTCTTAATTAAACCTGTTCTTTTTTAATGCTGTTTTATGACTTTGATGGTATCATTACCTAAAGTCACCGACAATCATTCCGTAACTTGAAAAGGTTTAACTATATTCCGTTCGAAATTTAAACAAACCTTTTTAGGGTTCTGTACCTCAAAAGGTACTTTGTTGTCTGTCTCTTTGTCCGTCTGTTTGTAAAGGTCCTTTATCTCGAGAACGCGTGGAGGCACCGCGTTGAAATTAAAACCATATATTTAGATCTGCAGTCCCTTGAAGCTGTGAAAAATCAAACTTTTAAGTTAACGAAAACAAAAGATACGACCGTCGTAGAAAACACTTATTTCGAATACCTCGATTCTATACATACAAACTAATTCTACTTCTCTTATTAACAGGTCTAAAGACCATCATCAACGCACTACTGCACTCGTTCAAGCAGCTGGCAGAGGTAATGACGCTGACCATCTTCTGCCTGATGGTATTCGCGCTGTTCGCGCTGCAGGTCTACATGGGGGAGCTGAGGAACAAGTGCGTGAAGAACCTCGTCGTGCCGCCGGGGGAGAACTTCACGGATGAAGCGTGGTCAGCGTAAGTGGATTTTTTTTTATTTTTGGCTCATCATATCAGCAGATAGAATATAGAGTTATAACGGATATACTGGACTTAGACTTGACCTACGCGTCGTCTATATCCAGCAGATTCTCGCAGTCCTCACCAGGATATCAAGCTCGTCTTTGCAGAAGACCCCCCATAAAATAGTCGCTTTGAGGGCCATGTATCGGACCACGTGTCGCCTTCCGATTCCTATGTGCCCTGCCCATTTAATTTATTTATTACATATAAAAATATAATTAATCAAAATTACATGAAAATATACGAACTGGTTTCAAAATTAGTAAAAAGGTCAAAAACATTAACGTGCCAATTTACTACTGGCTGCTTAAAAAACAAAATTCCATAAAGTGGTTCCTCATTTTAAAAAAGGAATTTTGAATTATATTTTTTTTTTAGTTTTTGGCGGATTTTTTCCGAATGAAGTTCCGTGGCTATTTTAATTATTCGCTAATTAAATCCTAGTGGATATTATGATGTAAAATTGGTGTAGTTTTGTATCTCAAGTGTCTACCCAGCTGGATAATATGAGGAATATTGAAACAGGCGCGATCCCGGAAAAATAAAGCTGAGAATGTTACAGTAGTATTAACTATGTCAGCGAAGCTTGCCGAGAATGCTGACTCGATACAATACATTTGCTGGCAAATACTGCAGAAACATTATAATATGTTACACCCGCATTCTAATGGAACTTAAAGGAACTCAAACACCCGTATTTATAAACAAGTAAAACTTATTTCTTGAGTAAAAGTAGCCACTTAAGTAACAATTTGTATGTAATGTTAAGAAAAATTTAAATTTAAATAAAAATTTAAATTTAAATTTTGAATGAAGATTTCGAACTTCAAGTAATGACTTAATAAGATTTTACTTAGTAACAAGAAATTACTTATTTATAAATACAGCTGAAAGTGACCTAAAACTAAATACTTTCTAATCTTGACATTAGCGAATGCACAAACAGAGTGAGAATAAAACAACACCAAAAAAGTAGGTAATCTTTTGATTTCGTTTATTAGTACCAGTGATTTAGTGAAAATTTAATTAAATACGTGATTGCAAAGCATAAAACGAAGAAATAATGAATAATATATTCTTAACCGTACATGGATAATTGCGAATAAAAAAAAAGAGAAGTATTCCTGTTTCGGCACCCAAGCTATTCCTCTTTCCGCACCAATAGGTATGTTAGCTTGGTGCCGAATCAGGAAACAACATACCAAAAATACCTATTGGTGTTGGTTGCGCAAATAAGCTTGGTGTGGACTGTATGTTTGAAAAAGCGATCTAAGGTTTGTTAACAATATGCAGGTACTGTGCCTGGATGGGACGGAGGTATTAGGGAGGAACACTGACCTTTTGACCTCGAAGGTTCCACGTGGCGCCGGCCGGCGAACCTCGACTTAGCACATTCAAATCACTGCCAGGTCCTGTATTGCACTACACTGCACTATTGTTGCGTCTTTGAATGGTTGGATCACGAAATAGTCAATTTTCTTGTAATTTCGAGCGGGCGTTGTTAGCGGAGCGGTCACATTCACAATCGATGCACAAACGTCAATGTCATTCCAATTCTTGAGGTCGTGCGGGGAAGGGAAGCGGAAGGGATAGGATTGCTAGGCCAAAAAAATAAATTACAAAAAACAAAATCGCGGATCATAGCAAATTGGCGCAACCAGGTGTCGAAAGAGGAATAGCTTTGGTGCCGAAACTTTTGGTGCCGAAAAAATCGGTGCCGAAACAGGAATACCTACTTCAAAAAAAAGTTAAGTTAAAGTACCCAACACAAGACAGGTAAGTCCGCAATAGTCTATAAAACATTTTACTCATCATAATAAATTGTGTACAAAATTAAATAGGTAACGATGAAAATCTAAGTTACTGCAATAATTTAATAATGCTCAGTACTAATTTCTACTCGGACAAACTTGAGCGACCGGCTTATCTTTCCACCGAGTTTCTGAAATCAATTGCTGTACAAACGTTACACCATTGTGAGTTATGACTTTCTCCAAGAAATTTAAATGAAAGGATTTATAATTCGTCATTAAAATATTATAAATGAGATTAATACCACGACCAGTGAACCGCAAATAATGGTTTTCTTACAATTTTGTTAATATTTCTCTGGGGTTATTATTTATTTATTTAATCTTCATGTACAATAGTGGTACATAGGCGGACTTAATGCAACAAGGCATTTTCGCAAAAATAAAAACAAATAAAAAAAAAAAGTTTTTTACTCGCAATAATTAATGGTTTTGACACTTGAAATCTCCAAATTGTTTTGCTTCTTAGGATCTCGTACCTAATCGAAAAAACTGCACCCTTATAGTATCACTGTGTTGTTCGTCTGTCAAGATCCTTTTCCTCAAGAACGCTTGGAGGCATGAAGCTGACGTTAACGCCGGAAAAAGCAAATAAAAAAAAATATTTCTCTCTTTTTAATTTCTCATCTTTTTCCAGTTTTTATTATTAGTTGATATTAATGTTCAACTTTCATTTTCGCAGGTGGATTCAAGAGCCGTCGAACTGGATGGTGAACGCGGACGAAGTGCCTATCATTTGCGGCAACTTAACGGGGGCGAGGCATTGCCCCCCAGAATGGACCTGCCTCTGTGTGGGCCCCAACCCCAACCATGGGTACACCAACTTCGACAACTTTCTGTGGTCCATGCTCACCACGTTTCAGTTGATCACCCTGGATTATTGGGAGAATGTATATAATATGGTGAGTTCCTAAATTTTCTCTTTTTTTGTTTTAAATATCGCAGCATACTGCCGAGATAGGAGCCTTTTTTGGCCACGCGCTGGGATTTTTAAAAGGAAAAAACGGAACACTTTGTTGTCCGTCTGTTTGTCTATCAAAATCGTTTATCTCGCTAACCCGTGGTTGTTCTAGTTGAAATTAAAACCATATTCTCTGGTCTAAGGTTTGCTATGAAGCTATGAAGCTTTGAAAAAATCAATTTTCTAAGTGAATTGAAAAAAAAATATACAGTTTACCGTTTCGACGCATGCTGCCCACCCTAATTCGACAAACAATTTTCTTGTAATAAAATTATGGCGGGAGCACACTTTTCCGCACTATGCGGAAAACAATTCATTGTCAATCCTTGACTAAATGCCACTGCGTTCCCATTGGATAAGAACGGGTTTTCGAATAAGTGTATCGAAAAACACTTTTAAACATCAGTTTAAACTAGATGACGCCGATGTTTCCTAGCGGACTACCCTGAGAAGAAACGCCGAAAGAATCTCAGGAGTCAAAAGTCCATATAGCCAACATGACTATAATGATCAAATCATATGAGAACTATTGAGATTAGTATCTGAGATAAACTTTTGAGGAAAAAAACACAGGTTTAAATTGGACCTTAGAATAGAATAGAATAAAATGAACTTTATTGTACACCAAAATATGTAGTAACAATTCACAGGAACTTAAATCTATGGGTACAATGACCTTACCTGTCAGTGCAAGCATTTGTCTGTATTCATATAATAATTTAAGGACAAGTCAAGTTAAAAAAATATATAAAACAGTATTACATCTAAGTTTAAGTGATTTTAATTACAAGGAGCATTTTGCATGTGGTGTTTGCCTGTAATTGACTGTACAGTTAGATTTAAGATACGGTTACTTATACGTTCCCATCTACATGACGGCGCCAGGAATGGCTGAGCGATAGAACCGTCATCGTCTTGGTTCTGTGGTACTGGGTTTAATACCAAACGGATTTTAAATAACTATGCACTTGATTTTCAATTAATTATAATGTCTCTTTCACAGTTCACAAGTATTGTTCTAAATAGAAGCACAGGTACCAATGCTAAGTAATAACGAATGTATGGGCAACCGACAGTTTCGTATCAGAGAGGTGTTACACCCGCGCCCGCGCAGACCTTAATGCCTTGCGCTCCTGGGTCCCATCCCTCCAATGCCGACTCTGACCACTTGACGCCATAATAAGTGACGTCACGGCGTCACCCTACTCACTTAGTACTACAGTAAAAACAACATAAAGACTTAGTAACTAGAGTTCGTTTTCCACGACATATATAATATATTGTTGGTGAACCTTAATTAAATAAATAAAATAAAAATAATAGCTCAACTCAGGACTACTAAGGGCCCAACGATTTGGCCAACAATACGAGGGAAAGCACATTTGGGTAATCCGCAGAAAACGCTCGAATTGCCAGACTACGTCATTGTTACTGAAAAGAAAAAGAAACATACCATAAAGTTTACAAAAATGTAATATTTAACAAAGTAAATAGTTATGTCATGCATTAATTTAAATTAAATCAAATTAGTGAGGAGAGCAGTGACCGAGTGGTAACGGCCCCGACTTACAAGTCGTAGGTCGCGGGTTCAAACCCAGCCTGGCGCATTACTTTTTGTAATTTATTTCATCACCACTGCGTTCAAAACGGTGAAGGAAAACATCGTGAGGAAACCGGCATGTCCTAGAACCAAAAATTCGAAGACATGTTACATCCACCAACCCGCACTGGGCCCGCGTGCTGGATTACGGACCATTCCCTCTACTAGAGAGGAGTCCTGTGTCCCAGCAGTGGGAACATTAAAAGGCTGATGATGATGATGATGATGAAATCAAATTAGGATTGTTATTTGATTGTAAGATTCCGTGTCATAATCACCTAGTATCCCCTAAAGTATGATTTGCCAATCTATCTACAATTTTGTTGTATAGTTGCAATATGTAGCTCTTGTGAAATTCCATCGGGCATCGGCTTGATTGCCTGGCTCGATACAGTTGTATCGTGTTGCGAAATTGAAGTGGAAGCACTGCATCATAAGAGTACTCCTCCTATAAAAGTGTTGTAGTTTATAGAACGATTATTTGTTGAGAGCAATACCTAATGGTTCTGCAATCGGTTTGTTTGTTCACTGTGTTTCTTTTGAACAAACAAAAACTTAAGTAAAATTGAAAATAATGTTTGATAATGATTCGACCGGCATGTCCTAGAACCAAAAATTCGAAGTCATGTTACATTCACCAAGCCGCACTGGGCCTGCGTGGTGGATTACGGCCCATTCCCTCTCTTAGATCCTACCTAGCCTAGGGCCTGCCCAGCAGTGGGAACATTACAAGGCTGATGATAATGATGATGAATGATTCAATTCGGAATGGTAGCCCACTGGCAACGGTTACGAATCCTGGATTCAAACCCAGACAGGTTCTTTTCTTTGTTCAATTTATTTTCATCACCACTATTCATAAAACGGTAAATTATTACATTGTGAGGAAACCGGTATGTCCTGGAACTAAAAATTCATAGACATGTCACATCCACCAATCCGCAATTGGCCCGCGTGATGCATTATGGCCTAAGCTTCATAGAGAGTAGGTCTGATTCCCGTCAATACATGACTATATAATAATATTTAACTGGAATAAAGTCCTTACAATCAATTACAAAATTAAGTTACAATCATAAATCAAACACTGAAATTTTACTTAATTTAGGTAGTGATTTTTTAAAGAAAGTTATCCTAATTGTAGGTAAATAATTGTGGGAATCGACACACAACGTTAATAGTGCATCGATATTGGTAAGTATCACGAAAACACTAGTGACGCAATCAAAATTAATCAAGAATTTATCGAAATACTTTTACCTCGTTTAAAAATAACTGTTTTCAATTCAGTAGCAGATTCGGATTAATTTCAGGATGTGAGTTTATTATGTTACTTGTTATGTATATTTTAAGGCATTCATAATATTACAATTTTAACGATTCAGATCCCCTGAAAACTAATTGACCCTGCAAAACCACATAAAAAATAAATACAGCACATTATCAAAGTCTATAAAAAAACTTAGTTCATCACGCATGCATCTAACTAAACCCAAACGCTCTCCAACGGTTTTGAGGTCCGAGAATTTTATTACAAAGGGTCTTGGTTCGTCGTCAAATGAACTTTGCGTGAGTTGTGGGTGTGCTCATAATGTGAGGGTCGTTTACCGGTGGCCCCTTAATTAATTCTAGAACCGCTTTCAAGATGGCAGTGCCACTGAAACGCTTTCAAACGAAATTCTGTGACGGAGCTAGAGAGATTGCTAAATGTATTTGCGGATTCGTGTACTTTGGGCTTCAATTAAGGTTTGATTCTATTATTGTACTCTCTAATTAATGTGCTTTACTTGTACTTAATTAAACTTAATAACGATCATCGTTTCTTTATGCTTCATTCGGTGCAACCCGTTTTTGTTTTCCATTCCGTTTTGTCAACCGTTCTCTATCGTTTTTTCTCCTAATTATAGTAACTTAAAATCAGATCAGTAAAATATAGCCCCTACTCCACACTCTAGTGCAAAGGTAACCAACTTAATTTGATTCACAATCTACTGTTTATTATCTAGACTTCTATTGGTGTTTTTGGCAGGATTTTTTTTAATAAAGTTTAGTGGCAGTAAAATAATTCACGTATAGGTTAAATATTATGATGGATCTTTCGTATAGTTTTGTATCTCAGTTGTCTGCACTTCTTGATAATTTATGTTGAATCATTAATACAGGCGCAATCTCGATAAAAATGGAGCTGAGAATTTTATATTGTAGTAAAGACTACCTCAGTTACTACTATAACATTAGAATTATTACATTCATATTGTAATGATAGACAAATTAACTAAACTAGGAATAAACCCGATCATGTTGCCCCCCCCCCCCCCCCCCCCGGCTGTAGGGTATCCAACAAATGAACTAGACCACATTATTGGCATTAGAAATTGCTGTATAGCAAATTCTGCAGCCACTATCATCAATCAGACACAGCATGCCGTTTGGGATTGCAATATAACTAGAATTCGGGAATCGGATCCTCATTTCCCTTAAGTTAAAAGTCAAATTAAATGTAGGTGTATTTTATATTATGACTAGCTTTTGCCCACGACTTCGTCCGCGTAGAAGTCGAAAATGTTTCTGTTAAGATTTTTCATTGATTTGTTTTATTGTAATGAATTGATATCTCTTGTCCGTGACTTCATTCGCGTAAAAGTCAAAGTACATTATTAACTGTCACCGCAAATACTTTCACCGGAAATTGAATTTTAAAATTAAAAAGCAAATCCGTTGGTATCACAGGACCAGACAAAATTGTAGCACCGTTATTGGAGTCTGGTTCCGTTACATGGTGATAAAATAATTATATAGGTACCAGCTATACAGTTTCTAGAAGGTCACTCGGATCTATCAATAGAAATGTAATTGATGCTATCTCCAGGAAGATTAACATTAATATTATGTTATTGATTTCGTCAACGCTACTATTTCTAGCTGTCAATATTGCCCTTTGACACTTTTACTGGTAGCCTTTATTTTCTATCTGGATACTTTTTTCATGTGGGAATATCACCCAGTGACATCTCCTAACCTTGGGCGAAAAGGGTGATAGTGTCAGACTTTTACTGACTAAAAATCCCACTCCTGTTCCTTGTTTGCCTTCGTTCCAGGACTCCGGGTTTCACTTTTTATATTACCCGTGACCCCCAGTGAGGTGCACTGGGGGTCATGGGTAATATAAAAAGTGCACCAAACAATGCAAGTGTAACAGTTATATATTTGTGGATTGCATTTGTGTAGTGTTAGCAGTGCAGAGCAATAGTGCACCTGAAATAATTATGTTGGCCATACATATAAATATATGTTTTGTATGGGAATCGAAATCGCGACACGCCGCTCATCAGCCAATCACTCTAACACTGCACCAACCATACCGTCAACCGTTAGTTAGTTTATGTACTTTTGTCTTTTTTAGGGTTCCGTACATCAAAGGGAAAACACGGAGCCATTATAGGATCAATTTTTAGTCTGTCTCGGGAATGCGTGGATGTATCGAGTTGTAATTAAAACCATATACTCAGATTTGCGATCCCTTGAAGCTGTGAAAAAATTAAACTTCTAATTTAAGGGAAAAAAAATCGCAAAAAGCGACACCCTCATGGATGATTTTACCTACTATAAAAACTCAAGGGAATCAAAATTTATAGAGTACTTCCCGTTAACCTAGAAACCTGAAATTTGGCATGAAGCAAGGCCTCATGACACAAGTATAGGAAAAAATCTGAAAACTGTTAAAGTTAGTCACAATAAAAATATTTTTTGCTGTTCGGAAAAATTTTCGTAACTCAATTCGGAAATTGTAACTGTTTTTACGAGCATACGTAAGATTATACGGAACCCTCAGTGCGCGAGTCCGACTCGCACTTGACCAGTTTTTTATTGTTGATAGGTTCGTGTTTGACCGCTATCTCACCCGATGCAAAGCGATGATGCGGTCGACGATGGAAGAATTGCAAGTTTTAAATAACTTGGAATCGTTAATGTTACTACTAAGTATTTATAATTTTCATGATCAAGCATAGGTATTCTTCGTATGTTGAAAATTGGTACACGATAATCTCATAGAATTCTTGTCGAAAGTTTATCCGAAATATGCTTATTTCAAGCTACGCTAAAAGCACGTATGTACGCCGTTGCTGTACAAAATGAGCATACTTTTGTGCTATAACATACATAAACGTAGCATGAAATGTACTCCAAGCTTTACATTTAAAGTACAGCCCACAAGCACGCTCCTAAGCAAACACAGAACATGCTTATCTTATGGACGGTCGGGCAAGCGGTTACACTAATAAATTACTTTGCACAATCTTCTACAACGGTTAAGGAGACTAACGTTTAGAGCAAAGCTTGATAACGTTGCCAAATCCACACTATAAGTATCGTTAAATAACGATATTTTTATAAAGTTTGCATTTTTTAGCGGTAACACGGATAACGATAGTTTGTTATCAAACCTATTAATAATAATAATATACCACAACTATCACACAACGCCAAGTCAAAGTAAGCAGAGCTTGTACTATGAGTAATAAAAAAAAGTAAGTGTTTATGTTAAAAATGTAACGTTATAAGTGTCGATATTTTTTTTCATTACTTAGTGTATTTTAAGCTTGTGTACCATTTTTAATATTCTAGTAATGAAAAATATTGCGCGGTGTAAGTGTTTTTCAATACGTGATCAAACTAATATTGCGTTAATCTAAACGAAACAAAAAGATCAAGTTACGGTATTATGACTTAGGCCATGGTAACGTTGCTATTTACCGATAAAATTGTAAATAACATTAAGTTAGTTTACCGGTAAAAGATCATTCAAGTATCGTTGACAAGCATAGCTCTACTAATAAAGTTATATTCTTATGATGATAGTAACGGTA
This sequence comes from Leucania comma, assembly GCA_958295575.1. NCBI lineage: Eukaryota > Metazoa > Arthropoda > Insecta > Lepidoptera > Noctuidae > Leucania > Leucania comma. Next base: position 7,563,348 of record OY282480.1, on the reverse strand, counting down.
CCAATTTTTTAACGTTTTTCCGAGTCCTAGTTTAGGGGTGAGCGTCTGAAGAGCTACTAAGGCCCTGCGCGCACCGGTGACTTTTGTCACGGTGACTTTTAAGTGTTTGTCACTGTCACGTCACGTATCCAATGTGGAGTGCGCGCACGACGAGCGACAGTGACAGTGACAAAACCACAGAAATGTAAAAAATAGGAGAAGTGGCAAGGGGGCGTGTTTGCGTCCGCGGTACTTACTCAACAAGGGCACATACCGGCAAACAGCCGTTTGACGGCCGTCAGTTACATCGCGAACGTGATCGTAAATAAATTTAAAATACCGTGTTGTTCAGTGGTTTCATGCAAAAACTAAAGCGAAAAGTCAAGCCTGGGTCATCAAAGAATCTCTCACCATAAATAAGTATAATGTTAATAGTATATTTATCTTTAAAATCAGGAAAAAGAACAAATCTTATAATATCCCTTGACAAATCCCGCCCTTGGGTGGAGCGGGAAGTAGTGTCAGACTCTTACTGACTAAAAACCTACCCCGTTCCTTCGTTGCCTATAGTGCCGGGGCTGAGCCTTCCTCTCAGAAAACGGCCCTTGACCCCAGCAGGCTTCCACCCTGCCTGCTTGCAGTTAGCAGGCTGGGCCTCTTCGGTGTGCTGACAGCTCCTTGAGGCGCGCGGGAACAGAACGCGCCGTCGACGACTTGGGCTCGGTCCGGTCGGTTACCAGACAATCGGACAGCGTGCTACCCATTGCACACCGTCCGCAAGCCCGCGCCTACGGTGGCCGGAAATCGGGATCGGAATCCCGGCGGCGGCTGGGGCGAGCGCCCCGTTGCCTCTGCCTGATGCGGTCGGCCTCCTCCTTTGCTAGCATTACTGTTATTTATAATATCCCTTGCTTTTACTACGTTATTTTTGTTTTCAAATATCAAAGCGACTTTATTACTCATACAGTAAATATATTGCTCTTTAACCACTACCTAACTTTAACGCTCAGTAACTGAACAAGTAATGTAAAAATAACATAACGATACTTTATCAGTGCGGTGTATTTCTTATTACGGCCGCAGTCAGTTGAGCCGAGCTAGGGATGCGCCTGTACACATCCGCCAATATAGACTATCGACCACAATATCGATTGGTTGGATATCCGAAGTGAAATAATGTATTTTTATTTATTTTGGAGTAGTAGAGAAATACGTAAGCAACTTTCGTAAACTAAGTTGGTAAAGAGTAGGTCAAAAGTCGGTGGACAAATGGAAATAAATAATAATTACAGTTTTTAATTTTATTATAAAAATTTTACTGTTCTAAAATTTTTTTTTTGTTTTTTTTTTATTTAATTAGTTTTTGGAACCTAAAAAAATATCATTATAAAAATGAAAAAATCGATAACTTTTCTATTTAGTCAATCACTAGCGTAAATTTAAAATAAATTTCTTTTGCACAGCACATCGACATTTATGTGTGCGTAAGTTATATTACGCGTGTCCGTAAACGGGCACTAAGTCTCAAAATTTTATAATCTTTTTATCTTGGTGTACAGTAAAGTACATATAAATAAATAAATAATTACTCATAATTATTATTAAATTGGCGCTTCCTACCGCCTCCTTTCGTATGGCTCCTGGGGCCATGCCCCCCACCGCCCCCACCCATGCTACGCCACTGATTGCGGCGCGGTGACAAAAATGTCACGGGCTTGTCCGCTCCATGGTCAGCGTACAAAAAAGTCACCCAGTTGTCACGTCGCTTCGTGCGCGCACCTCCATACATATCCATGGACTTGATAAGGGTGACAAAAAAGTCACGGTGACAAAAGTCACCAGTGCGCGCATCGCTTAACAGTGTTTATTTACATTTGTTTTCTCTCTTCTCCTGGGAGAATATAGCGCGGTTTTACACTAAAGGAATGCTTGTACAACTGTTTTTGTCGTCAACGTTAGTTATTCGGAAAACAACGAACGTACGAATGAAATTACTTGTTTAAAAGCGGACATATCTTTTGCAGTCGCAGCTTCATGACAGCTTGAATAAGAAAGTCATAATAACTATAACTAGCGTTAGTATACGTACATAATATTATTGACCGGTAAGCCATGATATGATCGACGATGGATCACTCTTGTCTAAAACTAACTTATTCACTCTTGACTTGATACAAAAAGATTTAAAGTCTGACTGTCAGTTTTGACTGTAAACAAAACTTCAATATAGCCTGAGGCCCTTCCTCGCGTTATGATCTCGTTTTAACTAGATCCATTTAATTACTTAAAGTGAACTTTTAAAACGAAGGAGCTTTATAGGGTGTATAGTTCCATCCCTGTTTTCTCGCTTATAAGCACGACATGGTTGAGCCTCTGATTGAAAAACTCATTCATATAGCACATTAAGGGTGTTTTTTTAATACCATGCGTAACCTTCGCAAATGTCCTTTTCATACAAGTATTTATTGTAATGCGCAATACGCACGCAGGCCGCATGCGGACCAAATCCGCATGCCTGATGAAATCCGCAAGATATTAAAAACACCCTTACAGCGTCCAATCAGTCAAGCTTTATACTGTAAACTAACGTTCAATACTTGCATGTAATACGAAATTTGCAATGTAAAGCGTCTGTAATATCCGACGATACCTAATATTGCTGAATATTGCTCCCAATACACGGGAGTTGAGGTATACCAGGAATAGCGTTGTTGCATCCAATATACGCATTTACCCTAGCTTATTGGGTAAGTATTTACTTTTTGCGGAAGTCGATATCTTTTCTCTAAAATTCAATCATAATATTAGAATAATTTTTATCTACTGTTACTGATATTTGTAATTCATTCAGTTTGATTTGTATATCCCATTTTTTTTTCTTTTCTAATTTTAATTTTGTTTTTATTTTAATTGTAATTCTATCTTTTTGCCTCCCTCAAATCACCTTTATGAAATTGCTAAGCCCGACAGGGTCCATGTGCACTTGTTTAACTATTTTTAAGATTTTATGTAGGTAATACATGCGATATAGCAATAAAGAATTGAATCCCCTGAATTGTTCTATAAATTTGACAAATGACAAGCTGAAGTGCAAAATAGTTAAAAAATGAGAAACCTTTGTTTCTATGTTTATATTTTGGTCTCTGGATAAAGTAGGTATGTAATTCATACGCTGATATATCTTTCCGAACAAAAATTAAATGTAAGTAATATATTTAACATTAGAAAGAATGAATTTACTCTGACCTTGCACCAAAAACTCGATGCGGTACATCAGTCATTAAACCAGCATGACAAAGTTCCGATATACGAATACCTAACCATACCGATTAGCTATACGTAGATATTAATATTGAAAACGAATAAATAATAACCGATCAAGCAACAGAACTGCTCTGCAAATTAGATGAGGAGCTGATACATATATATTATCAGTAGCACAGCTTGTTTTGAATAATTTAATTATAGGAACGTTGAAATACTATCGATTTGTAAAGAGAAAATTAAAAAATTAAGTACTTTATTTTTCATTTTTATCTTTACAAATCGATAGCGCCCAAAATTTAACAATGTATATATAGATTAGCACACTGATTACAAAACAACGCATGGATTTAAGTACAATTATAACCTATCGAGTTCTTACATATTCAGACGGTTTTAAAAGCCGATTCCGTTCGCTTTGATTTAACATCAACTAGTGAATAACAACAAGTCTTTGAGCTTTATAGTTGTACTAGGTAATGTAGGTTAATTTCCGTTGCGGCTTTCAAGTATCTTGGGACAATTATTTACTGAAAACAACCATTATGATATTAGGTTTATTGTAACCGTGTTCATGATGTTAAACCGGTTACAAATAGAAGCTACTTATAAGCAACGTAAAGAGGACTCGATGGAGCGATTGGTGGTGCAAGGGAAAGTCGTGGGCAAGAGATTAAGCGTACGCTCTCCAACACGGTGGACGGACCTCATCAAAGGCATTAAATTATATACTACCAATAGACAGGACATAGTGAACAAAATCGTAATCCGAGACTTGTTACCTAGGTAGTAAGTTGCTCAGTCTAGTGTGGATGACTGGACCTAACTCCAGTTTATTTTCGTAAATATTTTTCATATTTACTCTGTAATTAATTACAATTAAATAATTTTCGCAAATAGTTCTAGAAATTATCGTAAAAACATATAATTTACAAATTTAATTCGCATGTTTACTATTGAAAGCCAGCTGACATAAAATGTCAGTTTTTCTAAGACATTTCTTCTGATGTCCGCTCTATAGTATCTCTTTAAATCTCTTTGGACCTCATCAAATCCATGACACACGTGCAACGTTAATGAAAATGCCCAAGCCACCAAACACAGAGCTGCATGGCGTGCGCATGAGAGGCGGTGGCGCTGGTCCCTACCCACCCATGCCCACGACAACTCTGCCAAGAGTGCACGACTAAAAAGAAGAAGATAGTAAAATAGACAACGTCTATCACCATCATCATCTTCTTCAACAATTTTTTTTTCTTCCATTCTCTCCTCCTCTCACGTTATGACCAATGATTCGGAAACACCATGCCAGAACTAGCAACACAGTCACTGTGTACTTTTGTCCCCGGTGGAGACCCAGTAGTGAGTACACGTCGTGAGAGTGTCAGTATTGTAGAGATAGTAGAATGTTGTGGTGTTGATTACTGGGTAGTCAGAAACTGGGTATGTAAAAACCAGGCTTAGCTACCTTTTCTTATATGTCGTTTTTCCTCACACAATCTTTTCTTTGGCCTACCTCTCTCTATCCATCTATCCACATGTATTAGTATCAAAATAATAGCCCATCATCATCGGGATCAGGGTCTAAGCTACTGGTGATCAGGGTTCCTGAGAGAGGAATCTCCAGACAATACGTGCCGTATCCAGAAGTAACTTCTGGACCAAGCCCTTGATCCACCTACCTAACGAGAGCCTCCTCAAATGTTGGTCGAAGGTCTTGGCTATTAAGCCATTGACCGTCACGACTATCGGCACAATGACTGCTGAGTCCACTTCACGTCATGTCGACAACCTCGCAAGCCAAGTCAAGATACTTAATTAGTTTACCCTTCTGAGCTTTCACGAGGTCATGAAAAACCACTATATCAACAATCATTGTCTACTCGATCTATCATCACTATATCAGGTTTTGGGGCCCAAAGGTTATGTGAGACTGTCACCACGGGCCCCAGGATAAAGGCAAGGAATGGAAAGGTAGGTTTTTAGTCAGTAAAAGTCTGACACTATTTCCCGCCCCACCCAAGGGCGGGATTTGTCATTGGATGATTTTACCTACGTTAAAAAAAAAAAAACTATATCAGGTTTATTGGCAGCAATAGTCCTGTCAGTGATGATAGATCGATACCAATACAACGTGATGCTGCCATTCTCGAGAACTGGGTCGGGCACATACCTATAATACGGTACTTCTGATTCCACAAGATTGTATTTAAGAGCTAGTTGCTGGTGGATAATCCTCATATCTCTTTTAGTAACTTCCGTTTCATCCCTCCTCTGCTCATGACCATACCAAGACAAGTAGGAAATATCTATTTTGAACAATAATTTGGATGTAAAACTCAGTTATAAATCAAGATCTTATCAATTAGAGCCCTCGCTGTTTCCACCGCCATATTGTTCCGGCTCGTCTGTTTTGTCGGTCCGTTGAAACGACCGGAAAGCGTAGTGACAACACTATTTATACGGATCCGTTTACTTTGGGACGGCTCTAGTTAATCCGTCTACCGTTAAACGTTAGCAAACGAAACCTGGGTAAGCCATACAACAAGATTCAAAATTCAAAAGTCGTGTTATGTTCTGTAAGATTTCAAGCATTTTATTTCAAATAAACCATTGACGGGCTATTTTGAAATGTCAAGAAGACATTCAGTCAGAAAAATGACGCTAATAGTACATTCCAAACCGTAGATCTCTATGGAGAATAATGTGCAAGATACTCCATAGACATGGACACTTTTTGTGTTAAGTTTTATTATTATTATTGCTAGGCTCGCATTTGACCACTATTTCGCTGATGATATGGCCGACGTTGAAATACTCTTGCCTAGAAGTAACATTTTCATTCTTGACTTAAATACCCCTAGATTGTAGTTAGTTCAAGTCCCTTAGTAAGATATCAGGTAAATCAGTAAAGTTTAGAGAATTCTTGTCGTTTGAGATATTGATATCCTACTCAGGGAAGACTTAGAAATTAATTATGAATCCAATCTAAACGCTGGCGACTAATTAAGCATGGATAGCAAAGTGGCTTGGCATTCTATATCATAGATTGTAAAGTCAATCAACATTAATATGTTATTGAAGAATTTATAGTATTGACTATAGTAATATTATCTTTATCTATCTATATATATATATATAAAAGCGAAATACCAGTCACTGATTAATCACGAAATCTCAGAAACTATTACACCTGCAAACTTAAAATTTGGCAGGTAAGTTTCTTATAGGGTGCAGACGTCCGCTAAGAATTTATGAAACTCCAACTCTAAGGGGATAAAACGGGGTTTGAAAGTTTGTATGGAGAAACCAGCATTCACGCGGGCGACACCGCTAGGAGAAGCTAGTATGTACCCTGCCCTGCATCTCTCTCTTTTTTACATGTCACATTTTTACATGTCATGGTTTACCATGGCCAGGTCCCTTAGTCCCTGGATAAAGCAGATAATGCCGCACGTGCTCCTTGAACAAATACGAAACTTATATCATCGATTCCTTCACATACCTGAAAAACCTAAAAGGCATCATCTACTTTTGCAAAGAGGTGGGCTGGATGGAATAAGTCTGCCAAATAATAGCTGACTTAGCCACTGTGGTCCACTACGGATAAATAATTAGAAAAACACTTGGGCCTACTTTTCACGGACGTATTGCCTTAGCATAGACGCGTATTAATCATTCTACACTTGATGTACGCCCGCTTCGTCGACCTGCAAAGAGATCTACTCATTTGGACTTTTCTAAAGAATGCATGCTTACCCCCAGGTGCTGTCATCGTGCGGCCCGATGTCAGTATCGTTCTTCACCGTGGTCGTCTTCTTCGGCTCGTTCTACCTCATCAACCTGATGCTTGCCGTCGTTGCCCTCAGCTATGAAGAGGAGTCGCAGATAACGCAAGAGGTATGTAGAAGTTTTTTTTTTTAAACAGCTACTTCTAGTTCTTGGGGCACATTTGTAAACCTTACATAACCTCGAATCAGTATGAGATACCATCCTTTTTTGTCTTGTCTTCGAAAATTCTCCTCTTTCAACCATCACGTTATTAAGTATATTTTCACTTCTATTCTGCCCTCTCTACCTTTACATTTTAATATTTTTATCCCTTTGTTTCGTATCATTCCAACCACAATCTATCCTTATTTTCTTCTTCAATTCTCCCCTCAACCATTCCGTTATGACATTTTTTCACTTTATTTCATATCATTCCTACCACAATCCATTCATATTTTCTTTCCCCTAGGGTCTATTATATTCATACGCCTCTAGTCACATTTGTTTCTTATTATGAGTTAAAATTTAGAAAAATATATACCTAATGGTCCTCCCATTTCTATATATCCTCCCATTACATATTTTTCTTACCTCATATGTCATATTTTTAGTCATAATCGACGCTATGGCATATAACATCCAACTGACCTTGAGGAGCTTGGCACATTGCGCCTGTATTGGAAATAAACTGCACGGAATCGGTTGGTTAGAGCGATGGTTGAGGCTTTCCACTAGTGGCTGTCTTTCGTCTGAAGAATGATAATGAATACCATTATTCTACCCTGAGATCCTCATCGCAGCTATTGCTTACTGCCTATTGTCTCATCAAACAACTTGATAATTTACTAACAATCTATATCTTCACCCAGGAAAGGAAGAAAGACCTGAACGAGCACCGCGACGACTCCACCTTCAGCTTCGACCCCACGTCGCTGGCGGTGAGGACGCTGGCCAAAGACTCGCGCAAGCGCATCGACGCGCGCAAGGGTCTGTTGCTGGCCTCGTATTCACGCAAGCGCACAAGGAGACGTAAACGTGGACGAAGCGCCATAAATCATGCTGCTGCGGTCGCTGCTGTTGCTGAGTGAGTACACTATACATATATCTTGTTGCCTCAATAGGCACCATCAGTCTACTATCAGACACCATAAAATGTACGGTAATTTGTGTGATATTGTCTGCTAGATTTAATAAATTAAAAATGATGTAGTGAAGCAGGTTATAAAACTTACTCAAATTATGGTGAATGCTCGTATGTAGCCTACAAAATTGAAATCTTCGAAAGATTTTCGCAATTTGCAACTCAGTATCGGATAGTATGTTTTTATAATTAGGTTTTTTTGCGGTAACGACATGGTATGTATTTACACAACAGCTAAATTCATTGAAACCACTCCCTATCTTAGAGACAAGTTTGCTCATTTACTAAGAGGCAGTTCCTTTAACGAAACAAATCAGTATTGATATATTCACCACAAAACTACATACGAATACAGTCACATAATATGCCCCACTGCGAAATTTTGCGAGACATTACGGCAATGTACAAGACCGTATGCCGTTAGCGGAACACGACATCAGAAATCGCTTGAATGTATCGGAACGTGAAATTTTAGGAGCTGTAAGTTGATAGCTTTCAGTAAAGGAATATAAAAACTTCATGCAACACAAAGATACACAGGCGGACTTAACGTTTTAGGCATTCTCTACCAGTCAACCAAGGGTGGTGAAGAGAAAAAAAATAAAAGATTATTAAGAAAACTGGCCAAATGGGGCATTATAGAACCCTTCAACACCCAGTGCAAGTGCGGTGCTACTTTCCAGACGATGACCTATTTACTAGAGTGTCCCTACATCTGTACTTTGGGGGACCTTAGAAACACCACTATCGCGGCTATAAACGTGGCCATCTAACTTAGAAAGTAAACCATCGATTCGAAAAGAAGAAAAAGCTACAAAACACTTTTTTTTGTTAATTCTGATTCAGATTAACATAAGAAACTCAATAGTCGTGAAGGAAATCTGAATTTTTACTTTTAGCCCGGGTGAAAGTCGACAATTATCCCAAAGGAATATATTTTTAGGTAACAAGGCTCTTGTGTCCTTTTTCAGGATATGCATAGTTTACCTGTGTGCCAAATTTCATTCAAATCCGTTCAGCCGTAAAAATATGAAGATAAACCAAATATATAAAGGGATTTATTTTCGTAATTATAATATAGGGTAAAACCAGGACAGTTGCCCACTTTTTGAAATTACTTTATATCTATTTGCTCAAAAAGCAAGATTCATTATTTTGTAAAATGTGTAGGTACTTTGGTAGTTGCCTAATCCATGTCAATTACATTTAGGATAGATGCTCCGTCGAGGAAGAGGACATTTATCCCGCAAAAACTTTGATCGCACCTAGCCATCCCATGAAATCGCACAGAGACACGCAACACGATGAACTTAGTTGTAGTTGCAGGGCCTCTCGATAGACAAATAAAATAACATACAACATATTAATATATACATAACAAGGGAAAGGCTGTTTAAAGTTCCGGTAGCCCGCACTAATTTATTAAAGTTCGCACCCGTGACTCGGGCAGTAGAAATACTGAATACTATCTCTCTGCGGTTAGATATTTTTTCTTGTACATTGGCGGAATTCGAGAGGGTGACACTAAGTGTGTTGTCATCTGTGTAATCTGTGGCGGTCCTCCAAGGCGCTGCCAACACTGATCTGTTCAGTCTGTCGGTGGCGTCTCTGAGTGTGGCTATATTGCGACTACATTTGTTACATTGGGTACGCCTGTTAAAGCAATTGTATGTGTTAATAGATAAATATAAATAAACATGTGTAACTAGTATTAGGCAACTATACTCCTGAGGCGACTATCCGGGTTTTACCCTAGTTTTTATAATAAAGTAACTAGCTGACTCTAGCGACTTCACCCGCATGAAAATATCAGAATCTTCCAAAGGAACATATTTCCGCGATAAAAAGTTCCAATCCTATGTTGTATTCCAGGACATGATCTAAATACTCATGTGACATAACCTACGCACAATAAGCTTCGTTAAGTCGCCCACTGTTCACAATAGTTAAAGAAGTAAACTTTTATTTATAAAATTCTAGCGACACTCGCCCCAGCTTTGCATTTCTGTGTTCTTTGAAATTCTCGGCTTTTCTCTACTAAAATATGTATGCATTATACACCTAAACGTTCTTCATAAATCATCCTGTCTATTGGTAAAAACTGCATGTAAATCCGTTCAGTGATTTTTGAGTTTATCGTGCAGAGGCCCCTGCAGAGTCGAAGACTACTGCGGCCATGGGTAATTGAGAGTGTACCCCGGGGCCCTGGAACGAAGGCAAAGAAGGGACAGGAGTGGATTTTTAATCAGTAAAAATCTGACACAATCACTACATTACACTCCCGCCCCGCCCAAGGGCGCGAAAATGCCATTGGATGATTTTTCCACCTAAAAAAAAAAAACATACTAATATAGGCAGTAGGACACTTCGTTTTACAATATGTAAAAATTTAACACTAAATTAATTATCTTTAATGAATTAAAGAATTTTTGCACTAACGAGGGTCGTCTGAAGAAATTTCTTTCTGAAATTTATTTAGACGAATCTCGTTAGTGCTATATTATTTAAGTTGCCTATTCGTGTTTCTCAAAGTGACGCAGCAGCTCCTAACGTTAAACGTACTGATTGCAATTAGTGCTCCACCATTCTGACTTATGTTCATCTTTTGGATATAACGTTATAGTACAGTCAGCACTGTGACTTTTCATTTATTTGCAATGGAATTTACTACCAGTAAACAACTAAACATTAATAAAAATTTAACTATAATAGTATTCCTTAACTTTCACGAAACGCGCGCCATCTAGTCCCAAACTAAGCAGAGCCTGTGCTATGAGTACTAGAAAACTGACAAACAAACTTATATATGTATCTCTAAATACACTTTTAGAAAATCTTTTCTAAAAACCGCATCTAAATTGGTTATTAAATGAAATAATTAACATTTCAAATATTAATACCTATGATGAAGAGTGAGGGCGTGGTAGCATCTCGCTGTCTTTTTTGTACGCCCCTAACTTAATAGCTCATTATCATTTCAGCCGAAGGAAGTCTATTGTTGGACATAGTATTCCCCCAATTGTCTCTACAACGGTCCTGTGTGTCTCATATCCATTGCATCCCTGCGTCTCTCACCAGATCATCGGCCCACCTTGTGGGAGGAGGCCTTCAATCGGTGGGTTTTCAGTTGCATGGTCGCCACTCTAGAACTCTTCAGCCCCACCGACCATTCGTTCTACGAGCAATACCCACTGCCACTTAAGTTTAGCGATCGAACTTGGTTCTCCTTCGAATATCTTCAATCCTGATGCGATCACGCAAGTAAACTCCGAGCATAGCCTTTTTCAGCGATGACGTAACATTTTAGTTTCTACATCCATTTTCTGTTAATTGACAGTTTTCGCTTCCACCATGTTTCCATGTTTGAGAGAAATAATAAACGTATTGCTTGGTCCAGCGGTTTATTCAGAGAGAAAGACATCTTGCCCTGTCACAGATATGTACACTTTATATGCATGGCACACGTAAGTATCTAATACATTACACCCTCACCCTTAATTTGGAACCTTCCTAAGAACAAACTTCTACCAAATATATTTACACAAAACAAAAAGAACATAAAGTAGATATTCTAAAACTTATATCTAGCGGGTTTATTTATGCGGCATTGACGCACGGGACGAGACTGGGACGGTTCTGGAGAAGACAAGGCAGGTTGTGTTGGAATTGGTAACGGTTGTTCTTCGCAATCTTCGAAATGCTCTTGTTCCTCGTCTTCGCGATGTGTATTTGCTGTAGTGGAGATCTGACCATCTGGACTGAGTGCACCTGGATCACGAGCTAACTCTGCTTCCTCCGACTTTTCGTTACCGCTAGAAGGACAGATTAATGAACTCCGTTTCCGATGTTTTAGTTGATCAACATGTTTGTGGCATTCCCTACCTAAAGCATCGACTACCTTATAGTCTGTAGTACCCATCTTTTCCGTTACTCTCCCTGATACCCATTTGTCAAGTCCTTTATATTGCCTTAACCACACATCATCCCCCGGATTTAATTGACGCGAACCGCTTGCGCCATATAATTGTTGTCGCTCCTGAGCGTCTTTAACTTTGTTATCAACATTCGGTATTAGCGCATCGAATTTTGTTCGCAACCTACGGCCAAACATGAGCGATGCCGGTGATTCGCCAGTTGTACAGTGTTCTGTATTTCTATAGTACAGCAAAAAATTATTTAAAAATAAATTTATATTTAAATTCTCCCTGATTGCCTTTTTAATTGCTCTTTTTACTGTACGTACTGCGTTTTCTGCAGCTCCGTTTGAAGCTGGGTGATAAGGAGCAGAAAATACGTGTTCAATGCCATTTGCATTGAGGAACCCAGAAAACTCGTAACTTGTAAACGGTGGCCCGTTATCGGAGACTATTTGTCTAGGTAAACCAAAACGTGCGAAAACATCACTCATAACACTGATAGTATGACTAGCCCCGGTACTAGGTACTTGACTAACTTCTAACCACTTTGTTCTGGCATCCACTATCACTAAATATAACCGTCCGGTGATAGGACCTAGGAAATCAACATGAACACGAGCCCACGGTTTATCTGGCCATGGCCATGGACAGGGCGTATGACGTGGTGGCGCGTCACTTTCTGCGGCACACACTCGACAACCCCGGCACATTTTTTCAATATCTTCATCCATCCCCGGCCACCAAACATAACTTCTAGCAAACGCTTTCGTTTTGACTATACCCATATGGGCTTCGTGTAAATCGGACAAAACTTTATTTCTACACATACTCGGTACAACTACCCTGTGGCCCCACATCACGCAGCCTAACTCTTCATACAGCTCCTTTTTACGATTGAAATATGGCTGAAGCGATGTTATTTCATTATCCACCGGCCATTCATCGCGTAAATATCTTAAGACACGTCCTAGTAATTGATCTCGTCCAGTGTGTTTTTTAATCTCGTTATGATCTAATAGCATCGCATTCTGTGCGAAGTGTAAATGTGTTTGTTCTGGACATTTAGCAGCTCGTTTGATTGCAGCTGTAGCTGGCAACCGCGACAACCCATCTGCCCCGTTCTGCTTAGAAGTAACATATTCGATATCATATGTATAGGCTGACAGCTTTATAGCCCACCTTTGTAACCGACTAGCAGCCATCGATGGTATACCTTGTTTAGGCCCAAAAATAGTAACTAAAGGCTTGTGGTCTGTGCGTAGTGTAAACCGTCGTCCGTATAGATACTGGTGTAACTTTTCTAAGCAAAACACAATAGCCAACGCCTCCCGCTCGATTTGTGAATAATGTTTTTCAGCCGCGTTAAGCGCGCGCGACACATACACTACTGGTCGCTCCCCGGTTTCGGCAGAACCACTGCTAGCTCGGTGCGACTCACCCATTTGACTCAGTACGCCACCTATACCCCTTGCGCTTGCATCACAAGTTAAAAACAAAGGTCGACTTGGTTCATAATGAGCAAGGACATCCGCACTAATCAAAATAGATTTAATTTTTTTAAAAGCCATCTCACATGCCTTGTCCCACTTCCATGTCACTCCCTTCTTTAGCAAAGTATATAAAGGCGCCAGAATAGAGCTCAAATTATTAACAAACTTAGCATAGTAATTAATGGTACCCAAAAAGGCTCTTAAATCCGTGACGTTTTCTGGGCGTGGTATATTTACTATCCCTTCCACCTTCTCAGGATCTACTTTAATTCCCTCGGCAGAGATAATATATCCTAAATATTTTACTTCACCGGTCATGAATAAACATTTCTTTTCCTTTAGTTTCATTCCATTACTATGTAATCGCTCTAAAACTCTTTCTAGAGTAGCTAAATGCTGCTGTATATTGGGTGTTCCTATAATAATATCATCAAGAAATACTTCTACGTTTGAAATATCGTTAAGAAGATTTGCCATAATTCTTTGGAAGATACCTGGGCTTGAGGACAAGCCATAAACTAACCTTTTGTACTTAAACAGTCCTTTGTGCGTATTAATAACTGTGCAATTATCTGGGTCATCCAATTCGATCTGATTATATGCTTGGGTTAAATCGATTTTCGTAAATATCTTAGCCCCGTTTAACTTAACCAGCAGGTCGTTTATACGTGGTAAAGGGTATCTGTCCACTAAGAGAACCGGATTTAAAGTTATTTTATAATCCGCACAGATACGGAGTCCACCATCAGCCTTACGTACCGGCACAAGTGGAGTAGCCCAGTCCGCGCTGTCCACAGGCTCGATGACCCCCGCGCGCAGCATCCCCTCCAGCTCAGCCTCAACTCGCTCGCGAAGTGCGTACGGTACCGGTCGTGCGCGACAGAACACTGGTGCCGCCCCCTCTCGTATTCGCAACCGTGCCTTACCACCCGTGAATCGACCCAGTCCCTCCGAGAACAAATCTTTATACCTGCGAAGTAACAGTGTTAATTGTGTATTGGAGTTATCACAAATTTTTTTGTCGGTGTTTACCAATATGGTATTTTGATACAAAGGTATTTTAATGCCTAGTTCTGTTAGCCATTGTCTACCTAACAATGAGGTAGTGCCACCTTCTATTACAAATAATTCCAAATGTTTGGAATTATCTCCGAACTTAACTAATGGCTTAATAACTCCAACTGGTTTTATTACAGTACCATCATAAAATCGAAATACTAAATTTGAACTATACAATGGTCTATGGCTAAACAGTTTATAGTACATTTTCCTACTAATGCATGAAACTAATGACCCCGTATCGACTTCCATAGATAACGTGGTTTCATCTATCCATATGGTCAAACTCACCGGTTTATAACTATTCAAACTGAGTTGATGCAAATTTTCTGCTGCCTCCCAGTCTTCCTCGTCTTCATCTTCCCCTGATTGATCTCTGAGGTCAATGTCTGCTGATCCCAGATGTGTACCAATGTTATTGGTATAACTCTGACCTAACTTACCCCTCTGCATCTGACAAACTCGGCGTAGATGCCCTTTCTGTTTGCATCTACCACAGGTAAATCTTCGGTATCGACATTGTTCAGTCTGGTGGTCGGTAGCCCCACATGCGGAACAAATGTTTTTTGAATCACCGCTGGTGGCTTTTCCAGCGCTTTTCACTGTCAATCCACGAAGGCCACCATGGCTACTAGGCCTGCGGATGCTCCTAATTGGCGTAGCCACCGCGTGCAACGCCCCCGTTGCGACGTCCCGGTCGCCGCCAGCCTCGCTGTTGTTCCCGACTCCGACTGTCTGTTCCACTGCCGCTGCATCTCTCTCCGCCGCTTCCATAGTACATGAAATTTTCACGGCGTTCGAATATTGCAAGTTTTCCTCAGTAAACAGTCGTTGTCTTATTTGCTCACTTCGCAACCCGCATACAAGCTGATCTCGTAAATTTTCTTCTAATACGGCCTTAAAATCACAAAATTTTGACATCTTCTTCAGTTCCGAAATATATTCTAAAATCGATTCACCCACATTTTGCCTTCTCTGCCGGAAACGATACCTCTCCGCCATGAACGACGGCTTTGGGTGCAAATGATCTGTCATAATCTTAACTACCACCGTGTAAGTCTTTGCACTAGGTTTTTCCGGACTTGTTAAGTTACTCAACAGTTCGTAAGCTTCGTCACCCATCGCCGCAATCAAGGAAGGTAACCAAAGTTCTTCCCTAATATTGTTCACTTGGAAAAACATTTCCATTCGCTCGACATACATAGTCCAATTCCCCGATCTTATATTGAATTCGGCCAACTTACCTATCGACATGATTAATAAATTATAAAATTTATTTTGTGCTTTTTTTTTATCCTCGTCGCCAGTGAGATGTTTGAGAGAAATAATAAACGTATTGCTTGGTCCAGCGGTTTATTCAGAGAGAAAGACATCTTGCCCTGTCACAGATATGTACACTTTATATGCATGGCACACGTAAGTATCTAATACATTACAAGAACTAAAAGGTTTTTTACTAAATTAAGTAAGCTTAATACTTAACTTTGAACAGATCTAAAACAGTTAATATTGATGTTTCACCACTACTTTGGTAAAAACCACACATAGTAATATTCTGGGAAAATGTAGGTAAAATTCAACGTGAAACTTAACGCTGATTGCAGCTTAATCACTTTGCAAAAGCTTACTGGAATTTTAATCATGAAAAAGCATATGAAAGCATGTTTTCAGAATCCAAATAATAGTTCTCCATTATTTGAAAACCACATCTGCGACTAAAATACGGTTCAACGTCTTTAATTTTATTTCAAAGAAATATTTTCAGTGGTAAGCTAAAACTGTCATTATTCTAATTTCCAATTTGTTCAGTTTCAATAGCTTTCCAAAGTTTTGATGAGATTTTGGTAGAGCTTGTTTCTCTTTTGGGTGATATCAGCTGGGTTAAGAGATATTTCAAAAGTCACATCAGCTCTAGAATAATCTATGCTTATAATAAATCTGTAGAAGTAAAAATTCTGTACATTGAAAATATCAAAAAAATAAATTGCAGGGGGTGTTACTAGGCCGACACCGAACCCAAAAATGTGACTAAAAAAATTTTTGTCTGTCTGTCTGTTTGTTCAGGCATCACGCAAAAACTACCGATTCGATTACTATGAAACTTGGTACAATTATTCTTTAATATCCTGGGCACCACACTGGGTACTTTTTATCCCGGAAAAGTATCTTCTTCCTGCCCTTGTCCCATATCCCGGAAAAGTATATACAATAAAAAACAAACTTAATTTTGCGGTTCCATCCCTAAGCCCGATTACTATACCAACCGCAAATAATAAGTTTGTCGCAGGTTACGTCACCTGTTTCTATTGTAATTAGCCACAAAACGCCCGTGCCGAGACAGAAATATTAATACCGGTAAGTATGCTCGACAGATAACGTTCTACACAAATAGCACTTTACACAAAAAAACTCATTGATAAGTTTCGTCGTTCACGCGAACGAAGTTGCGGGCACAGCTAGTAATATAATAATATTCCACAACTATCACACAACGTCGCCGTTTAGACCCGTCTAAGCAGAGCTTGTGTTATGGGTACTAGACAATTGATAAACATACTTATATACATATTCCTAAAAACATACTTATTATAGATAAATAACACCCAGACACAAAACAAATGATCGTGTTCATCACACAAACATTTGTCTTGGGTGGGAACCGAAACCACGAACTTCGGCATAGCAATCAGGGCCACCAACCACTAGACCAACATGCCAGTCATCATGCGAAGGGCAACTGTAGTACAACGGGGGGATTCAGTTTGTAAAGATCTGGTACTCTATTTTGCTCCACCCTGAGCGAAGAAAAGTGGTTTGCTATTTTCCTAAACTAAAAAATCGGGTGTGACCTATGTGTAGCTTGGAGGGTTTGCAAAAATCATTAGTTCTAGTATTGTTGTGTTTGTTTATTCTTTCTATAATTTGTCAAACATGAAAGCTCGTTGCTATAATAACGAGAGCAAAATGACGCAGTTCTGATAGCAAGATCAAGACTCATATCATAACAAGATTCAAACCAATCTATGGAACAACAAATAGAATTCGTAGGTAATGAAAACTTTCTGAGTTTTGTAAAAGATCAAGTACTGCGCAGACTGACCCTTTCAAAAGCAAAATTATAGAATGAATAACAGTCGAACTACACAATATAAGCTCCAGAAGCTCAGCATCACAGACAAGCACCTGAAGCTACATAAGCAATATTTTATACAATGCGATTCTGCTGAATGGCTCCCAAGAGTTACACGGCAAACTCTCGCAAGAGGTCATTTTCCTACTTACGTAAAAGTTTAAACTCCATATTTATGTGAAATACTTCCATTTCTAGACTTTTGTGGCAGAGATAGAAATAAATATTGTTGGGACAATCTCTATGTATCTATCTATTGGAGTTGCATCAACGATTGTATCACTGCTTACCTGCTTACTACCATCACATGGAATCAAAGTCAAGCACTAGTTTATGTAATTTAAAAAAAGCTTTTTTGGCGAGACTTTTTCGAGTGAAGTTCCGTGACTGTTTTAATTATTCGAAAATTAATTCCTAGTGGATATTGTGATGCAAAATTGGTGAAGTTTTGAATCTCAACTAAATAATACGTGGAATGAAGATATACAGGCGTGATTTCGGTAAAATGACTCTATACATTTGTTGCCAAATACTGCAAAAATCATCCGCATTCTAATGAAATCCAATATCACTATTACACCCGTGCGAAGCTGGGACGACGACGAAAATAATTATTCCGCACATAAACCATGTTGGACCACTGTGCGTGGGCCATAGCGGCGTGGGCAATAACAGGTTTGTCCCATCCAGCCTGCTTCTTTCTAGCTTATATTATGTCTCCCAATTTTTTCTGGGTGTCTGTGAGAAGATTCGGTGATTCGTGTGACACCTGGGCAGTCAAGGAGCACATGCGCGATTGTCTCTCTGTCTCTGGGAGAATTTCACTTCTTCATTTAATATACATATTATAAAACCGTTTCATGCTAAAGAAGCAATAAATATTATAGTTAAAAGTAATATGAAACTTTCTGCTTTTTTTTTTCCTCTGTTTTTAGAATTTTGTATATCAATGGGTAAAAACGAAACCCATATAGAATCAGTTTGTTGCCCGTGTCTCTTTAATTCATACCTTTTTCCTCACGCGTAGGTATTAAGCTGAAATTAATATCTATCTAATTAATACTCAATCAGTAAAAAAAATCAATTACTTCTAAATTAACTCAATTTAAAAATAAGGTCAAAATACTCCGTTTACAGCACATATTTTGATGCACGCAAGGGAATCAAACAAATTGAACAAAATATGGTGCCCTAGAATCACGTTTGGTAATAAGCACAAGTAAAGAAAAAAATCCGAAATAATCACATCAATATAATCACAAAATAATTGCTTGATTGCGATTCGGAAAATCTTCGGGACTCAATTTGGCAATCGAACTTTTAACATAAGTTTTACACGGAACCCGTGCGTGTGTCAGACTGGCATTGGATCGGTATTTTCTTTCATGTCAATTGACTAGCTGGATAGCTCTGTCATTTGCCACGTTAAGATCCTTTCACCAACTTAGACCATAAAATATATTTGTTCTACGAAACACATAATGATATGATTTGTTTGTTTAATCTCCAACAGGGGACTACATAATTACATATAAGTTAGATAAATATAAGTTAGCACATCCAATAAATGTCTATTATAAGATCACATCAATCCCTTATAATTTAGGTACTAACAATTAGGACCGTTTAAATAAATTGTGTGATAAAGATACTTTTCCTTCATAGTAGAAATATCTTTTTAATTATTTTTTCTCGAGAACGTTTTTGTCACAGTAATTAATTTTTACCTCACTTAATGAGGTAGTAACAGTAATTATAACAGGCTAGTTTACACGTATCTATTCATGAGACGGTGCGGGAAAAGAATATGTTTGGACGGACTTGGGGAAGCCCTTGCCCAGCAGACAGTAATGGGTAAGAAAAAAGTATTTAACTCAAGTCTTTACGAATAAAAATGGAAAAGGTCACACAAAAAAGCTTACTTAAGGTTTTTTTTTTTTTTTTTTTTTTTGTGGTAGGTAAAAATCATCCAATGACGAATCCCGCCCTTGGGTGGGGCGGGAAACAGTGTCAGACTTTTACTGACTAAAAAACCTACCTTTCCATTCCTTGCCTTTATCCTGGGGCCTTTGGTGACAGTCTCACATAACCTTTGGCCCCAGTAGGCTTCGGCCCTGCTGGACCCCTACAGTATGCTGACAACTCCTTGAGGCGCGCGGGAACGGTGCGCGCCGTAGACGACCTGAGCTCGGACCGGTCTGTTACCGGACGGACGGACAGCGAGCTACCCATTGCCCACCGTCCGCGAGCCCGCGCCTACGGTGGCCGGAAATTGGGATCGGAAACCCGGCGGCGGCGGCGGCGTGTCCGCCTTTGCCTAAGGCGGTCGGCCTCCTCCTTTACTAGCATTACTGCTTCGCAGAAGGAGGCGACCGCCTGCCATTCCTCCTCGCTCCGGAGCATGGCTTGAACCAAGCCCCGGCGCGAGAGATCGCCGCCGATCGCCCCCACGAGGACACGGCGCTGCTCTTCCCAAGCGGGGCACACCTCGACTGTGTGCTCCACCGTGTCCAAGCTTACTTAAGGTACTATTCGAACAGGCAGCACATGTTGTAGTAACACGTAGCCGCAGCCATGCTCGGAATGTTTTCAAAGAAATCGTAAGTACTACATAGAAAACTAGTCGTGCTGCTGAGCCTCAGCTGCGAGAGCTGCCGCGACCTGCAGCCGCAGCCGTTTTCGGAATGGTTTTCACACAAATCCATAGATATTACAATAGGAACTTAAAATTAACCTTCGTAGAGATTGTACAGAGAAGGAGAAAAAGATACGCAAGTAGTTTTTGGTGTACTATTTTCATAATATACTACTACTTAGAAAACCAGTCATGCAGCTGCAGCCGGCTTCGTGCAGCCGCCGCATAATTATGCTGCTTGCATCCGCAGCCGAGGTTCGAATAGCACCTTTACTAGCTTTTGAATAAAGGATACTAACTTTAAAGCAGAGTTAACTGGTCAAAACTACTTGCGACCAATTCTAGAAGTAAAAATTATTTTGTTCAATTAACAAAAGCCCTACCACCTACTCTTAACGCGATCCATTTGACGACCTAAACTGAACAGTTAAAGAGTGGAGCTATATAGTGTGTATACCTCCATCCCTCTTTCTCACTTCCACTCCTGACGTTTTAATACGCCATGATAAAGCCACAGTTATAATAATAATAATATTTAAAAATATAATTTAAATGTATATTCAATGAATAAAGAAAATGTAATAATATTATATATTACACAACTATCACACAACCCTGTCTAGTCCCAAGCTTAGCAGAGCTTGTGTTATGAGTACTGGACAACTGATAAACATACTTTATATTTCTAAATACGTATACATATTATAGATAAATTACACCCAGACACAGAACAAATGATCGTGCTAATCACACAAACATTTGTCCTGGGTGGGAATCGAACCCACGACCTCCGGCATAGCAGTCAGGGTCACTAACCACTAGACCAACAGGCCAGTCAAAATTCAGTCAGGTCAGTAATGACATAAATATATATTGTCATTTCTTCAGTAGATTTATTTATAATATTTCCCTGTCATAATAAATTCATATAGTACCTATTTCTTCCACCGAAATACCTTTGAACAAAAGGTAATTATCGCGCCGAGTATCGTTTGGAAAAATGTCGGTAAATTCGATCAATAACACCTTCTAACGTGCCCACAATTTATAAATGTCATCGACAAACGTGCTTTCAATAATAAATGTCAATTCTGACATTATTTCTTACCTTTTGTCAGTTATTATTATTTACTCACTCACAATTTGTGGTCTTCTTTGCACTGTACCTATCCTACTAATATTACGAGTACAAATGTGAATGTTAGTGAGTATGAATGTTTGTTACTCTTTGACATAAAAACTACACTATTGAGTTACTACCGAATTGAGTTACGAAGATTTTTCCGAATCACATTTTTTTTGTTACGTAACAGCGTAACAGCAAATTTTACAGGTTTCAGATTTATTCTAATATCTGTGCTATAAGACCTTGCTTTATGCCAAATTTCAGGATTCTGACTCAACGGGAAACAATAACGAAATATACGTTTTTTGCGACATAAACGGCCGTATCTTTTTTTGCCGTTAACTTACAAGTTTGATTTTTCACAGCTTCGAGGGATCACAGACTCAATATATGGTTTTAACTCAATATCTCCATGCAATCCCGAGATAAAGGGTCTTGACAAACAAACCGACGGACAACAAAGTGATCCTATAAGAGTTCCATTTTCCCTTTTGAGGTACGGAACCCTAAAAACAATGTTTAATAATGGCATATTATGACAATTTTATTTTTAAATTTGGAATTTTGTTCTACATGTCGCATTGTCAGCAATGTCGAGCATGCGCCTGTGTGCACAGCCTGCACATGACCCCCTTGAGGAATATTAGATTTTGGCGCCATAAGAACAATACTCGTATTTTAAATTTTAATAATTTTGATGAGATTAGATAAAGTACCTAGAATTATTACGAAACGAAACAAAATTGAGAGCAGTGGTGGCCGAGTGGATAAGACCCCGACTTACGAGTTGTGGGGCCAGTGCTAACACCGCCAAGCGGCTTTACTTTGTGTAATTTATTTCATCACCACACGAAACCGGCATGTCCTAGAACCTAATTCGAAGACATGTGACATTCACCAACCCGCACTGGGTCCGCGTGGTGAATTACGGCCCATTCCCTCTCCTAGAGAGGGAGGCCTAAGTCCCAGCAGTGGGAATATTATAAGGCTGATGCTATGCTATGCTATGATATGAAACAAAATTAGATCTTGAAAAAGTTCACATTATATTATCACTATGATTATCTAATTTCATCAAAAATTCAAAATATATTAGAAGATATTTGAATTAACAATTCACATTAGTGATGTGACAATACGGAAGTATTATATATGAAAAAGGTAAGCGTATAATTAGCATGAAAATGTGCAATTTCCAGAACACCACACAAAAACTTCTTTCGATACCAATCGACGTTGCTTGTAACAATAATCAATAAAGTCTTATATAGCAACAAAGTTTTGGTGGTTAGCAAAAACTAGGACAATCTCTCTAGAACGATTTACTGTTGTAGCTACAACAGTTATGATACCTGCCTTTACTTCCCCATCTTAAAAATCCACCCTGTGTACATAGATATAGGCGACAGCTGGCGATAGCACTATAACCATCGGAATGTCAGCTACCAGCTGAAGTATATCAACGATGCATTCGCTTTGATATCAAGCTTGCTTTCAAACGAGATTCAGCGTTTTGCGGTACTTGCTAGCTGCAAAATTGTTCCGCTTACTACAGTTTAATAGCAGATGGAAACCTTTTAGTTTTGCAGAGTTTTTACTGATCTGATAATGAAAATTAAGATGGTAATGGATGTGAACATGCAATATATAAATCTAGCACTGAAATATCGATCGCTTTACTGTTCCGAAGAGGTCCAGACACTTAATGGTACCTACTTGTTAATCAGTAAAATCTCTCGAAAAATATAGTTACTGATACCAAAGACAGACCATCAAAACTCACTCAGCTCAACATAACGAATCAAAATAAGCTCCGTAGCAAGCGTAAAAGTTACAAGTATCTCTAAAACAAGCTTGTGACACAAAACTAATTACAAATCTCGTGGCTACAAACTAATTATACAAAGAAAACACAGTGACAAACAAAGGAATGCAGTCAAAGAGCGAGGAGGCAGCTAACAAGATTCCAGAGGCGGGATTATTACGAAGTTAAGCCTGGAATTAGGACGAGCGAGGAAGTATCTGAGCCAGCTACGGGACATTTGCCGGCGACGCTCCACAAAAAATAAATATCTGCGTTTTGAGCGATAACATTCAACGGATTTGCGTTTTGTACTCGAAATAAGCTGTGAATTCTGAGAGGCCTTTACAATTTAACCGGCTCGTTGGATTTTAAGATGATAAAACGGATGAAGAAATACTGATATATAAATCATGAATTTAAGTACAGATTCTTTAACGTCTAACTAATTTAGGAGCAGTGGTAACGGCCCCTACTTACGAGTTGTAGACTCACTACTTTATGTAATTTATTTCATCACCACTGCTCTTAAACCGGTGAAGAAAAACATCGTGAGGAAACCGGCATATTTTAGAACCAAACAATCAAAGACATGTGGCATCCACCAACCTGCACTGGGCCCGCGTAGTGGTTTACGACCCATTCCCTCTCCTATATAGGCCTGAGTCCCAGCAGTGGGAACATTACAAGGCAGATGCTATGCTATGCTAACTAATTTACAACTATTCTGAAAGACAGTTTCTAAATACAAATTAAAGCAATAAATAACAAAGGCCATGATACAAAACACGCCGATTCAATCAACGCTTTCCATAAACAAACTAAAAATAACGTATCTTCAATACCCAGTAATTACATCGCAAAACAAACTGGAATCAGAAACTAGATTGTTAACTGAAACCTGAGTGAAAGGTGCGCGACGAGGGAATCAAATAAGCAAGCCTGCGCCAGCAAACTTACTTGTGAAACGAGTTTACTCGCATCTAAACAGAAAACTCGTAGATAAGTCGGCTGAAATGCAACGCCGTATTGTATTGGCAGACTTTGTTGAACTGAGCTGATGTTCTTTGTTTATGAAACAGGCGTGCATGCTTATGCAGCGGTGCCTTGTTTCAAAAGTAGTTGGAAATCTCATGGATACTCGTACACTCGGGAAATATCACTTTATTTATCGCCGACGACATTTATACAACATTATTATTTTAGTATATGCGAAACCTGAATATAAGTTTTTTTGAATCAGTCACTGATCGATTCCAATAATTTTTACACAAGGTTATAATTTTCTCAAAAATATTTTAAAAAGATCACAAGTTGGACACCACCGAGACTAAGTACAACAAAGGTCACGGCAGGTCATAACAGGCCTTAGCCACAGCACACAGTTGGATGCGGAAGTAAAACAACCCCTCAGTAGTCCGGACGGCCCGCTGACCAGGTGTTTGTGTGGACAAATAAGTGACATAACAAGCTTATAACTTTGATGATTTTTCATAACACAGGTACACAGATTCTTTGCATAAAAATACTAGACTCGTGTTTTGGATTTCGCATATACTAAACAATAACGTTGTACATAAACATCACCACTACTATCACACGCTTGCCTAGAAGTAACCTATTCACTCTTGACTTAAAGATCCCTAGGTTATAGCTTGCAGGAAACACAGACTCCGGCAGGGTATTACACTCCCTAGCTGTATTAAATACATATATGAACAAAAATGCATAGACAGGTTCTAGAATGGTGACCACGTACTAGAAGACGCAGCGACGGAAGGCTTTCCATAAGATCGATGACCTAGTGAGGGTTGCGGGAATCGGATGGATGCGAAACTCACAGGACCGGGAGGAGGCCTATATCCAATCAGTCCAACAGTGGACGTTTTTGGAAATGACGATGAAACAAAACTATATTCCCTAAAAAAAAATAGGGCCAGTAAATATTTCACAGAAATAACCTATTCTATATTGGCGCAGTATTGCTTTAAATGTTAAATTTTACTACAAAACCGTTATCTCAACTGATCCAAAGTTGTCCAATTATGAAGCGTAATTCAATAAAATCGAAACGATTCCCGATTCGTAGCAGATTGTAAACCCCGGGGTGATAATGAAAAAGCTCATTTAGTCTGGGCCATTCTACCGAGCTTCGTCTGCCGTCTGGCTATTGACTCCGGTCGAACATCAAAAGACTGTAGAAATGTAGACAAAACTGTCGGACTTATAAGACAAACTCAATATTTTAAAGTAACACTGAAGTATTGGTATCTCCGACGAGGATATTTTTAAAGAAAATCTTCTACAAAGAGCACTGTCGGATTCAGATTTCATATCAACATATTGCTATGTCGTTTCTAACTTTCAAAAGCTACTGCAATCTTGTGATATGGAGAAATGCAAAATATGTTTTACATACGTACATTCAAAGAAGATAAATATACTGCTTCATGTTTTTGGTCTCCTGGTAGTTTGATAATGTAACAAGTTAGCAGAACTTACCGTACAAAAAAGGTGCAAAGTTCACAGGAAGCGTATCCATAACGAAA
Source organism: Leucania comma (assembly GCA_958295575.1). Taxonomy (NCBI): domain Eukaryota; kingdom Metazoa; phylum Arthropoda; class Insecta; order Lepidoptera; family Noctuidae; genus Leucania; species Leucania comma. The sequence continues at coordinate 7,537,486 of OY282480.1, read as the reverse complement.
AAAACGTATGACAAGATGTAAGACTACGTTGAAGGCACGCTAGTTTGGCAATGATTGCTTTTGCATTAACTGTTTTAATTTATTTATACATGACATTGTTTGTGGAATGCTTTTTACAGTATTTATGATTTATGATAGATATATTATTATTATACAGGTATCCCGTTACCCAATTCCTGTGTGGTATTGTAGCTCAGATAGGCAATCGCTCCATATAACCGACTCCAACCGACTTTTGGTAATGAGGGAAATAATATGTTTTCCAGTAACGGATAATGTAACTAAAGGAACTCGATCGACTTGTATCGAGTTCCGGGAATCGTAATCCAATCTTTGTGAAATTCCATTAAGTAAAGTCTCTTGGGGGACATACAAGGTACTGTAAAGTAATATAAGGAAAGTGACAAACAGATGTGATGAGCTCAATAGGGGAGCAATACTGTAGCTATTCGTAGTCATACAGCTATTTGTAGTTTTATACCTTTGTGTCCATCTGCCCACAACATTTGTTAGTAATAGTTAACACTACAGAATTATCGAGACATCCACAAATCTATTTTCTGTTGAAGAGTTTAATAACATTAAATTTCTTTATTTTAATTAACATTCCATGTCCAGTACTTAATTAAATGAAGAATCTCTAAACACTTCATTAACTTGAACTGATTTAAAGTTCAAAGCACTTGGACGCTACACTCTTTGTGAAAGTAGGGATGAGTCTTGGCATTTATTTATATTTATTTATTACTAGCTGACCCGGTGAACTTCGTACCGCCTAATAATCGTTTTTTTTTTTTACCCGACTGCGCCAGAAGGAGGGTTATTTTTTGTTTCATTTTATATATAAGAAGATTTATTTTTAAAGAAAGCTTACTATACGACTAATAACAATTATCATTTTTTACATAGCTATTGAAAATTGCTTTAGCTTTATATATAGGTATATAATTGTATATCTAGTTACAGATTTTTTTTTTTTGGTGGGTAATCATCCAATGACTTATCTCGCTCTAAGGTGGAACGGGAGGGCGTGTCAGACATTTACTGACTAAAACACACTACCACGTTCCTTTTTTTGCCTTCGTTCCAGGGCCCCGAGGTTCTCTTTCAGCCCCAATTCAGATCTAGTTACAGATTGCGTTGACAGTGTTTAGGTTTATTATAAAGATTTAAATTAATATTAGTAGGAATCATGTAATAACAAAGATGAAGAAAGAAATACATAAAGTTATATTAAATCCCTAAACATTTTATCATTATAACAGTGACTGTTTTAAGCCGTTAATATTAAAATCGCCACATAAAGCAAACTAGAGAAACCGACGACAAATTTAGTTCCCGTAATTCACAATACATATATCCGTTTGAAAACCGACTCACCTGACCCAATTCCGGAAAACTCGGAGTCAACATGTGAATTTACATGATAATGCTGTTTGCTACGGGACCACTTACCATAGCGAGCGGTAAGCCTCGTCTCCATTAACGGCGAAAAATGAGAGCCCATAAATTTTTTGAATATACCAGCCAACAAGACGTAGATATCTTCAGGTATTGGATGTTGATTAGGTAAACATTAAACATGGTGTTAGGACGTTTTATATACAACATTATTCTTGGTACATATATGCGAAACTTGAATATAGTTTGTTCAGAATCAGTAACTCAATCGATTCCAATAATTTTAAACATGTGTTTTTTTTTCAAAAAATATTTAAAATAAAGTCACAAGTGGGACTCTACCGACCAAGTACAACACAGGTCACGGCAAATCATAGCAGACATTAGGAATCAGGGTACAGCTGGATACGGGAGCAAAACAACCCCTCAGTGGCCTGGATGGCCCGGTAACTATGTGTTTGTGTGGACAACCAGGTAGTATAACAAATTTATGACTTTGTGATTTTTCATGATACAGTTATGAAATGTACATAGATTTGTGCATGAAAATACTAGACCCGTGTTTCCGGTTTCGCATATACTAAAAATAAGGTTGTAAATAATGGAGGGTACCCATTATCCCAAGGTGTGTAAAACTCTAGATAATGATGACAATGATGTGTATTGTTTGACAACAAAACTAGCGAAGAATATGTAGTATTTTGCAGTAAATGATGTCATTGAAGATGAGTGTGCAATACCTTTAATAATTACCAGTCGGTTATCCTTGCCATTGCGGAACACTACATTCAGGGTTTCAATCTTTATAAAATCACTTTTGGCTATTTATCAAAGGTCTATAAGATATCCGGTTTTCTTACATTTTAAATACAACCATTTTATGTCTTCTGTGCGTTGAGTACGAGTTATTTTTTCGTTAACACAATTGTAACGTTTAGCGGAATTGGCTTTCTGATTGGTTAAAAAATTGAGCGATCCAATCGGAGCATCGAACGTCATAAACGTGTCGATCGCGTTATCGTAAAACAAACTCGCACTAGATACTCTGAAGCTTAAGATTTAGACCACGTTTCGACGGTCTGCATACACATCAGACGTAACACCTGCGTGCGGAATACAATTTAGAATTTAGAGCAATGGTAACTTGTACAATGCACACTAATGTTAACATAAACTTAGGTTATGTAGCCTGCAGCATGCATATACAAATTCCATGAATGTGGACAACTGAGCTTTAAGTACCTATGTTACACAATATTAGTTTTAGTATAGGTATGCGAAACTCGAAACACGTGTCTAGTATTTTTATGTAAAAAAGCTATGTACAAAATTTCATAACTTTATCATGAAAAACCACAAACTTATAAGCTTGTTATGTTACCTGGGCGTGGGCCTCAAGTCTGCTATTACAATGGTGTCAGAATCGTCTATCATTGATTTCATCATGGTTGATTTTGACAAGTTTGGTAATTTACTAATATAATGGCGTCACTATGACTTTCCAACAGTCAATCACTAATTCACCATTGAAAGAAATGGTAATCTTGTACATAATGACAAATTAATTTCTGACTTATGGGGTAATCTGCTAAAATTTTGTCAGTTCTTTTGATTAGTGACTTACCATTAGATTTGTCTGAATACGATAAAATAATTCTACCACCATTCGTTTACGAGACCAATAACCGACCAATGATCGACCATTATGATTTAGCAGATTAAGAACTTTTACCAAAATAAACAATGGGATTGTGTTGGAATGTTAAATTTACAAAAATAGCATACTTGGGCCCCTGGTTGTCCGCACAAATACAGGGTCACTGGGCCATGCGGACGAGTAAGAGGTGGTTTTGCCCCCGCACCCAGCTGTGCCCCGGGTTCTAATGCCTGCTACGACCTAGTGTGACCTGTGTTGTACTTAATGTCGGTAATGTCCAACTTGTGACCTTTTTAAAATTTTTGGGAAAAAAAAACCTGGTGTAAAAATTATTGGAATTGATTGAGTTACTGATTCTAAACAAACTGTATTTAGGTTTCGCATATACTAAAAATAATGTTGTTTCAATGAATTGCGAGATGGGGCATAATTTCTACACACTACCTGGCCAAGGCATCCTATTTGTGAGAGTGAGTGAGTTCTTTGATATGGTTACATTAGACAATTTATTATTAACAATCCTGATTGATACATGATAGTTTTAGTTTCATCACATTGTTTTCTCAAATGGTAAAATATATTCTACTACACCACAGCAGTATTATTACAGGTAAAGGTTCGCTAGCTAAATTCTTTTCTAAGTTTTACTTTATCTGGTAACCAGAAATCGGAAATAAAGACACTGTAAATCATTTTCTTCACATTGTTTTCTTATTTCATTTCAGAAAACGGAAATTATTCAAAATTTTCTTAACATTTCAAATGAAGAATTTCTCTCTATTCTTTCTTTCTTTTTCTATAATTGTTAAACCGTGTCCATGTTGTTTCAGTGACGTCAACCGGCGGTCCCGGTCGCGGTCTCGGTCTCGGTCTGTGACCCCGAGCAACTCCCCGCCCCCGATGCCCGTACCGCAGCCCCCACCGCCACCCCACACTTTGCACCCAGACAATGCATTAGGTACTACATCGTATAATACTTTTAAAGCCTGTGTTTACTTGGTTAAGGACTGTTGAGAAACTAAAGTTAAAAAAGTAAGAGGATTTAGTTGTTTGAACTTGACCAACAGATTTATAGAGCGATGAATGCAATTTTGATATTTAAAGCTTTGTCGAGCTTATTTTAGTTGTAATATCATTACTTATAGGTAAGAGCAAGATAATTTAAATCTAACTGATCCAAACCAATAAGTTTTATTAAAGCTAAGTATAGAGATCAACCTTTTCTGCCTATCGAAGATGAGTTTTAGACACTTGACATTAAGGTTGAATCTAATAAAAAAATTCCCAACGTTCTACCCAAAAATAACCAGACCCTATATCCGAGATAATTACGTATCAGAATCTTCATCGCAGAAGCACAACTACACCATTTACATCCCACGTCAGACTAAAAGCTTCCATATTAATAGAATCTGGCGATACAACGACAGAAAGATTGATTCTCTGTCGAATACCGACTACTCTCGAAATATGTTAACATATTTCTTGAACAAGAAACATATTGGATATACATTTCCACAAGCTTCAGTATAAGATGATGTTTTATTTAAACATAATTTGTAACAGATGGAGGAGATATACCTCTGAAAATCTATTCGATAACATTCAGCTTTATTAGAATTATTGGTATTTCAGATTGTAAATTCCGTATTATAACAAATCAAAATCGTTTAATTTATTAGGAAAAAGAAAATCTTGGTTTGATTTGCACTAAGTACTATCTAGTTCATTTGGTATCTTAGGTCGTGGTGCATTAAGTGCAGCGGGTCGCCAGTTAAGTGATCACAGCAACAACAGAGAGTCTTCCCTAGACGACTCAGGTGTGGTGGATGACCACGACGACGGAGAGCATACGTCGGATGACCAGGCAACACACCCGCACCCTAGGAGGCATCTGCTAATACCACAGCTGCCACTACCGCCAAATCACCCACCTACACCGATGCCAATGCCGATGCCGATGCAAATGCCAATGCCGATGCAAATGCCAATGCCGATACAGACACCGATGCAAATGCCGATGCCAATACAGATGCCGACTCCAATGCCAACGCCAATGGCGATATCCATGCCAATGCCCCAGATACAACAGGTATAGTTGTTAATATTATTATGGTAATATAAAGGGGTTTTGGGAAATAACTTGATGATCTAAACTTTGCAATTGTCACTAATAAACTTTTAAAGTCTTATTCAAATTCAGTAATTTAGCAAAATACCAACAATATATTTTTTTAATTATCTGCTTTTCAGGTTAACCAGGACACACAAATACAAGAAATAAAACATAGACATCCAACAAAAAGTGAAAAACCTGCTGTGACTCTAGCAAAAAAGCCTGTGAAAAGCATTCAGGACAAGTATCCGCTGAACCCTGACTACCTCAACCAGATCGTGGTGCTAGGTAAAATCTATTTCAAACTTTAGCACATTTTTCACTTCCTAAAAATTTTTCGGGTTCAGTAATGCCATCAAATTCAATATGATTCCGGTAAAAATATTTTGTTAGAATATATTCGGGCATATGTGATTGAAGAATTGGAAGGCAATCAAATATAACGCAACAATCTGATGGCACTACACAACCTATCCAATTTATTGGCACGGCTTCAACACTGAAAAGCACGAGACAAATAACACTGAAACTAAACGATGCTGCCACAATGTATCAGAATGAACGCTTTGCAAACACGAAGGGCTAACTATACTATGGCAACGAATGCATTTTATAGGGGTTCGGTACAGTTATTCATATTATTAATGAACTTGCAAAATTAATTCTGTAGATTTAGATTACGGACGTAAGTTTCTTATTGGCTATAATTCTGCATGGTCTTCTATGATTCTTGTCAAAATTACGTCACTTAAAGAGTTCATTATTCCGACTTTCGACATCTATCAACTTTAAAATGCTTGCGTTCTTTGCAATTTTCTACCTTTTCTAAATTGATATTAAATTGTACAGGATAATTTTAATTCTACAGTTTCTAAATTATTAGGTAGTTTGAATTTAAGTACTTTTTCTTCTAAAAATTCTAACTTTCACTCTGTTTCAACTCTCATTTGCAACAGATGATATTTTCTTTGGATTTCAGAAGCATTATGTAAGGTTCCACTTTGATTTTTGAACAATCCTCAACAACGTGGGCCGTTTGATTATAGAAAATTTCTACGAAACACTCGTTTATAAAAATTCTTGATCAAACGGTTTCACATTAATTTTCTTTGGTAGCTTTACGAATTATATAATTTATTCATTCTATCGAATAAGTCAATTTACTCTAGTAAAAGCTGCCAAAGTTGTAGATACTGCAACTACATTATGCAATTAAAACAGTTTTAGGTACTGCTAATTTGTCATAGAATAACTATTCTATTTCTGTGATTTCAATCCATTTTAACTATCTTCCAAATAATGTATGTTATGAGATAGAATAGTTACTTTCTATGGTTGATAACATTCACCAGTAGCTTCACTTCTCAATGAGGAACACTTCATTGAGCATTTTAATACGACACGGTTGCAATCTCGCTTCTACCCTCATTAATATCGTCAGGGGCGGACTGGCCATACAAGCGAGCGCCCGACCTCCCGCAAGCGGAGACGACGAAAATTAATGAGCTCAGTTTATTGGCAGCCACGCACAAAACTCATATGGGCAATTACGAGCAAAATTGCACTTACTTCACAGGTTAGTAAACACAGACGCAAACGCTTCTACCCCCCAGTCCACCCCTGTCCCCACAGGAAGACTGCAGGGTGACTGCGATTGACTAGCTGTCGTCTTGTCATAGCTCAAGAATCGCATTCAAGTCTTACCACATTACATTCTTTTACTTTAACAAATACTATGAACACTTGTGCATAACTTTTATGCGATTCATATCTGGAAACATCAAAATTCATATCAGTGTTTTGTCGAACTTTCAGTTTAACCACTGTACCGGTAACTGCACCGTTTGTACACATAATTGGCATATCAAAATTTTTCGTGCTACCATGCTGGTTTTCCTTGCATTTAATGCAATTTTCCTGCATATTTTCTTAGACCTGTGTATCGCTTTCAATGCATGTTGAGTTGTTTAATATTTAATAAGTAATAGATTAATTTAGCAAAAACGAAAGCTTTGCGTTGATGAAACTTGAATTTGCCTCACTATGCTTTCGCTTATTCTAATTGATCTATTTCTTCACTTCTTTCTTTCTTCTGTTCGTGACGTATATGTGTGTGATATATGTTGTTATTGTATGTGTGTATATTTTGTTGACTGATTTGAAATTTCTGACAGATGAGCTGGTGGATAGAAATTGTGAGTGCTGCGTCACTTGCTGTATAGATTATGAAGGCTGGCTGCAGTTCCAGAACTGTTTGTATGGGATTGTGAAGGATCCTTTATTCGAGTTGTTCATAACAACTTGCATTGTTCTCAATACACTCTTTCTCGCCCTAGAGCATCATGGAATGAGTGAGAACGTTAGATCGGCCTTAGATATAGGAAATAAGGTAATCAACGATTTATAATAAAACTGTTATGATGGCTGCTTATCAAGAAATTACTATTGCTATTCATTCCAACCATAACTATACAAAACATTGTCTTCTAATCTCGTTTCATTGTAAGTTTAGTGACTAACGACGCTAAAAAATTTCAGGTGTTCACGTCGATATTTACGTTAGAATGTATAATGAAAGTGATGGCGATGAGCAAAGATTTCTTTGCGTGCGGCTGGAATATATTTGACTTGATTATAGTGTCAGCAAGCCTTCTAGATCTAATATTTGAGCTCGTAGATGGCCTATCTGTGTTACGAGGTCTTCGTTTGGTAAGTCATTTGAAAGATAGTACCTTTGATTTTTTTACGAATTTGCAGGACTTTATCCATTGCCATCTACGAACGTAATTCCCAATATTTGAAACATAAACTTATACGTAATGCATTGTTTTACTTTCTGCATCTTAATATAATAAATATATGTTCTTCTTCCATTCAGGCATAACTAAAATTTACTGTAGATAGAGTTAGTCTTTTTATTTTACCATTTTTATTAGATAAGCACGTCCTAAAGCCGGAAATGGAAGAATAGTCATAATAATGTATTAACTCTGTTTCAGCTACGAGTGTTAAAATTAGCTCAATCATGGACTACAATGAAAGTGTTATTGAGTATTATAATATCGACAATCGGTGCTCTTGGTAATTTGACGTTCGTGTTAGTGATAGTTATATACATATTCGCTGTGATCGGTATGCAGTTGTTCTCGAAGTCCTACACGCCGGAGAAGTTTGACCCGGATCCAGTACCCAGGTATGACATCATCACTTATTGCAAGCAGCCGAAGTTTTACTTTAAGTATATTAAATACATACTGGTTATTTAATTTTTTAAATATCATTTCTTTCTCAATCTGTAGCTTTAGAAATATTATCTTTCTGTTCATGATTATCCTTCTCTGTTGCATGTTAAAGTTTCCCATTTTCATCACCGACCTATATTTCTACTGCTATGTTAACTAACAACCCTGACTCATCAACGTACAAAGGTGGAACTTCAACGACTTCTTCCACTCGTTCATGATGATATTCCGGATCCTTTGCGGCGAGTGGATCGAGCCTCTATGGGACTGTATGCGTGCGGAGCAGGAGACGGGGGCAGAAAGTTGCTTCTTCATATTCTTGCCCGCGCTCGTCATGGGCAACTTTATGGTGCTCAACCTCTTCCTTGCCTTGCTGCTCAACAGCTTCAATAGTGAGGAACTTAAGAATAAGAAGGAGGTTTGTACCCATTTTAAAATTTTCCTACAAATATCTATAAAATATTATTAATCAGACGAAATATTCAAAATAAAGAATAATGAAAATGAAATTCTCAAAATAAAAGTATCGCAATGGCTGCTTAATTGACAAAAATACTGATTCAATCTGAGAAACTATAACACCTAAAAACTTAAAATTTGGCAGGTATGTTCCTTGTAGGGTGTAGACGTCGGCTAAAAACGGATTTTACGAAACTCTATCTCTAAGAGGGCAAACCGACTTTCATGCGGGCGAACCCGCTGGCAGAAGCTAGTATAATATAAAGGAAAAAGGTCTTAATTATCTAAAAGTACGTTTTCACTACTCGATAAACATCTCATCTTTTCAATCCTGTTTTGCAATGCCTAAAGATGATATCGCACTACCGTTTACCGGGCGTGCAGCGTAGGCGTACGTCGGGACCATTATCCATTCTTCATTAGCGAGGCGTCTGTGAAACACATGAGTGCGATAAACGCCGCCTACACTTCTAATATTAGTGAGATAGTACCTAAGGAACAGCAAGGAAAATTGAACCTTATCGTGAAGCAAAATCATAAGGCAAAAGTAAGAACATTAATAATTCCATTCGTAATTTTCAGGAAGTTGGTGAAGATTCAAAATTAGCTAAAAGTTTCGATAGAATACGTTCTATAGTAAGAAAAAAAGGTTTCCTTATATCGAGAAGTAAAGAGACTGACAAAAAATCTAAGTTAGAAGAGCTAGTTAACGAATTTATGACACAACAACGCGCCATAAAGGAGAAAAAGGCGTCAATACCGTCGATACCAAGCGAGCAGAGGTACTCTGCATCAATACAGGAGACTATTCTGTTCCCACACGACAATATTTATAGTCATAGTTATCAAGAAGCATTAAATAGGTGCGTATAAACATTTTTAATGTATATCACATTTCACAGAATGATAAATCATAGAAGAAAAAAACTATGCAAGTGCGAGTCGAATTCGCACACTGAAGGTTTCGTACAATCTTACCTATGTGTAAGTGTCTCAAGGACTTGTCAGCAAACTGTAGAAGCCCAGTAGGGCCGAAGCCTACTTTTTTTATGGTAGGTAAAATCATCCAATAACAAATCCAGCCCTTGGGTTTTTTTTATGGAAAAAAAAATGGGTGGGGCGGGAAATAGTGTCAGATTCTTACTGACTAAAACCTACCCTTTCATTCATTGCCTTTGTCCCGGGGCCCGTGGTGACATTCTCACATAACCTTTGGCCCCAGTAAGCTTCAGCCCTGCTGAACCCCTACAGTTTGCTGACAACTCCTTGAGGCGCGCGGGAACAGTGCGCGCCGTAGACGACTTGAGTTCGGACCGGTCTGTTACCAGACGGACGGACAGCGAGCTACCCATTACCCACCGTCCGCGAGCCCGCGCCTACGGTGGCCGGAAATCGGGATCGGAATCCCAGCGGCGGCGGCGACGTGTGCGCCTTTGCCTAATGCGGTCGGCCTCCTCCTTTGCTAGCATTACTGCTTTGCAAAAGGCGGCGACCGCCTACCACTCCTCCTCGCTCCGGAGCATGGCTTGAACCAAGCCCCGACGCGAGAGATCGCCGCCGATCTCCCCCACGAGGACACGTCGATGCTCTTCCCAAGCGGGGCACACCTCAACTGTGTGCTCCACCGTGTAGGGCCGAAGCCTACTGGGGCCAAGGGTTAGGTGAAAATGAACCCCGGGGCCCTGGATCGAGGGCAATGAATGGAACAGTGTAGGTTTTTAGTCAGTAAGAGTCTGACACTATCTCCCGCCCCACCCAAGGGTGGCTTTTGTCATTTGATGATTTTACCTTCCATACCTGTGTAAGTATGTAATATAATAAAATAGTTCAATTCCCGCAATCTCGAAGATTTTTCGGAGTCACAAAAAAAGTGTTTTTTTTTTCTGAATGACAAATTTACTGTTTTCAGATTTATTCCTATATCTGTACTGTAAGACCTTGCTTTATAACAAATTTCAGGATTCTTGGTCAACGGGAAATACCGTAAGAATTTTGAGTGTCGAAATATAAGTTTTTTGCGACACAAACGGGCATATCTTTTTTTTTTGTTAACTTAGAAGTTTGATTTTTTCACAACTTTAAGGGACTGCAGACCTAAATATATGGTTTTAATATCAACTCGACACGTTAGACGTTCCCGAGATAAAGGGTTTTGACAGACCGACAGACAGACGGACAACACAGTGTTCCTATAAGGGCTCCTATTTTTCTTTTCAGGTACGGAACCCTAAAAATTTGTCTAAATGTACTCAGTACATATATATGGATAATAACATACAAATGCACAAAAAAAAAAAAATACAACAGCTTTGATCTCAGTCTCTTTTCTAAAAAGTTAGTTTCCTCAAGAACTAACCGAACAATATCTAAAATTCGTTCACATGTTAAGTTATCTAACTTTACAAACACATTTCAGGCCAATATCAGTAGGATCCGACTTCGCCTACCCACAGCTTTACCAAGCCCCCAACAACTTTAACCACGGCAGTCAAGAAACTTTAAAAGACGTGCGTGACTTGGCAGCTGAACATAAAATAACTAGTATTAGGGAAGACTCCAAGGAAAATCTTGAAGACACATCACCGACCGAGCAAGTTGCCGTTCAGAAGTTGTTGAACCAGATGTCTTCAGGTTATCACACTCAGCCCTCGGAGAGAGGTAAGAATACAGTGTGAATATTACAATAATCTAATACCTAATATATTATCAGATTTTTTTTTTTTTTTACATAATTCGTAAATATAGTATGAAAAAGAACGTAAAAACGTTTACATATTACACGTTTCTACTTACTTTGAGATAAAATATAAACACGCATCAAACAAAATTTCAGATGAAACCGAACACTATGAAATGGCACAGTTGTCATGTAAAACAACACCAGAAAAACCAAAGAGGCAACATCAACCCAGGGAACAACTGCCAACAAACAACCTAAGTAAGGAACCAGTCAAAGGAAATGAAGAAGACATGAAGCGTCCCTGGCAAACTTTAGTCTCATATGTAGATGAATTAACCGTAGGTGGGAGAAAAAACTCACAGGGTCAATATGTTGATGCGATGGGAAACTTCCCCGGATTTGGGAAACAGAAAGAGCCGAAAGTACCCGAGAACTGTTTCCCACGCCAATGTTACGATGCGTATGTATTCATTCAAGAATGTCTCGATGCTCAATGCCATATTCGCTTCCATTTCTATAGTAGGAGTTTGGTAGTTATCCAAGTCTTTTGAAAACCAGTTTTTACGATTAACTCTTCTTCCTTTGGTACTAATCTTCATGCCCTTACGAGTTGTGTATGTCTCTTTAACCTTTTGCACTTCTAAACAACCTAATGCATCCCGTAATGTAATGTAACTACTTATGTAACTCATCTAACTTTATCGCTATGACCATTGCTTCACAACATTAATCGTACTAAAATCCCTACAAAACTGGGGAACCTAGGTAACAAATAAAAGGTTCCAGGGATGGTAATTAGAATCACGACTCTCCGTAGGATATCCAGAAGTATGTAGGTAGGTACAGGGTTGTAATAGATGCTTGTGATCCGAATGAATGCAAATGCGCTGTCCTTTTAGGAGTTCTTGTTGGGATGCATGTATTCAGACCAACATGGGTCAACGTTGGATGTTTCTCCGAACCTACATCCTGCGGTACGTAGACACTCCAGCCTTCGAGTGGTTCGTATTGGTGCTGATCTTCGCGTCGAGCATCACGCTCTGTTTCGAAGACATCCACCTCGAGAAAAATAAGCCGTTGAAGAAAATATTGTATTGGACCAACTTGGGGTTCTGCATGATCTTCATCATCGAGATGTTTCTCAAGTGGATAGCGCTGGGGTTCTTCAGATACTTCACTAGTTTCTGGACGCTATTAGACTTTACGATAGTTTTTGTGAGTATCAATTCATTTATCATTTTTATTGACGCTTTCATACTTCTCTTTCTAACGCTTTCGTTCCGCTTTCAGGTTTCAGTATTCAGTTTGTTGATAGAAGAAAATGAAAACCTAAAAGTGTTAAGGTCGTTAAGAACTTTACGTGCATTGAGACCATTGCGAGCGATATCTCGGTGGCAAGGGATGCGCATCGTAGTGAACGCTCTAATGTACGCGATACCTAGTATCTTCAACGTATTGTTAGTGTGTCTAGTGTTTTGGTTAATATTTTCTATCATGGGAGTGCAGTTTTTTGGCGGGAAGTTTTATAAGTGCGTCGATGATGAAGGAGAATTGTTACCAATAGAGGCAAGTATTACCACAATTTTGATACCAAAATTAGAATATGCTTACGGAGTTTCTTAATGGTTTCCATTTGATTTTAGATAGTGAACGATAAATGGGAATGTTATTATAATAATTTCACGTGGATAAATTCGAAGATATCGTTCGACCACGTAGGCATAGCCTACTTGGCGTTATTTCAAGTGGCTACATTCGAGGGTTGGATGGAGGTGATGGCCGATGCTGTGGATGCGCGGGGAGTGGACTTACAGCCGGCGAGAGAAGCCAACATTTATGCATATATTTATTTTGTTATCTTCATCGTGTGCGGTTCATTCTTCACCCTTAATCTGTTTATAGGAGTAATTATAGATAATTTTAATATGCTCAAGAAGAAGGTAATTTTTATTTCTTATAAATAATTTTAATTTTATTCAAAAAAAAAATATTATTTACTGTTAATGCTACTAATTTTCGTTTTACAGTACGAAGGTGGAGTCTTAGAAATGTTCCTTACTGAAAGTCAAAAGCATTACTATACAGCAATGAAGAAACTCGGTAGAAAAAAGCCCCAGAAAGTAATCAAGAGACCGAGGAATCAATTTTTAGCGATGTTTTACGACCTCTCGAATTCGCGGAGATTCGAGATCGCCATTTTTGTTTTAATATTTCTGAATATGCTCACTATGGGCATAGAACATTATGATCAACCGCATTCAGTTTTCTTTATATTAGAAGTTAGTAATGCGTTTTTCACGACTGTATTTGGTTTAGGTATGATATCGTTTTAATTTATTTCATATTTAAAACCTAACAACTGCGCCAAACCCTTTCGAATGCTGAACTATAGTCAGATCCTCATTATCGAACAATATTTAATCCTCCTTTAGTGATTTCCAATTATTACGAAGCTTCATAGAGAATGTTCTTCTAAAGGGTTTTGCATGGTTACCGCCTGCATTACATCCACAATCTCCTTTGAGCTCCTAACCTGTCTAAACCTTGCAGAAGCGATAGTAAAAATAGTAGGTCTTCGGTACCACTACTTCACGGTACCTTGGAACGTGTTCGACTTTCTGCTGGTGCTGGCTTCGATCCTGGGCATCCTTATGGAGGACATCATGATCGACCTGCCGATATCACCCACTTTGCTGAGAGTCGTTCGGGTGTTCCGGATAGGGAGAATTTTAAGACTGATTAAAGTGAGTATCTATACGTCTTTCTTTTTACTATATATTTTCCCTCGATTAATAGGAATCAAATCTGCACGTCAACTTAGCAAACAATTACCTATTACATTTTGTTAAAACGGAAAATTTTGTATAAGTTTAGCAGGTCGATCCGTTAGTCCAGAAATACTTCTTTAGATGTTTCCAATTTCATTAGTGATTTATATGTATTTGTTGCTACTGAAGTCGTTCGTTATTGGTGTTCGGTTTATGTCTCTAAGTAGGTATTCAGTGTATATAGGTAAGTACTTAGAAACCTCTCCACATGTTGTTCCATATCCTCTTCCTACCTTGTTTAATAAAACTCTCACTATGTTCCTTTCAGGCCGCTAAGGGCATTAGGAAACTATTGTTCGCGCTAGTCGTATCGCTACCTGCGCTGTTCAACATCGGCGCGCTGCTAGCTCTCATCACGTTCATTTACGCCATCATTGGCATGTCGGTGTTCGGGCACGTCAAGGAGCAGGGCGCGCTCAACGACATTGTCAACTTTCAAACCTTCGGAAGAAGCATGCAGTTGCTTTTTCGGTGAGTTTCTTCCTTTCATTAGTTTCATGGCAGAGTACTAATATCTCCTCGGCTAACCGTCTCTGGTTCATACGTTTTTGTATGAGTAAGTTATGAGCTTCAGTAAGCTTCCATTGACGTATGTAGGTTCTTGTGAAATAACGACGTATACCTGCTGGATACAGCCGTAATCAATTTCAATGCTTCGTAGCCGGAGTTATTGCTAGTCGCAAAATTTTGACAAATTTTAGATGTTGACTCGTGTTTTGATATGACTACCAGACCTTGCAACGCTACATTTAATTCTCTTGTTTCAATTATATCATTAACTTCTATCTTTTTTCCAATTTCCAGTTTGATGACATCAGCAGGCTGGAATGACGTGCTAGAATCGCTCATGATTCAGCCTCCTGAATGCGAGCTGGGTGAACATCCTGGCCAGAACGGCAACTGCGGGAGCCCTCTCTTGGCCATCACGTACTTCACGTCGTTCATCATTATTAGCTACATGATCGTCATCAACATGTATATAGCCATCATTCTTGAGAACTTCAACCAGGCACATCAGGAGGAAGAGATCGGCATTGTTGAAGATGATCTCGAGATGTTCTATATACGATGGTCTAAGTGAGTATATCAAGCCTAAAGTGTCTTAACATTAAAAATCATTAACTAGGTGCTGGTGCGGGATAGTTTTGAAAAAAAAACAGATTTTATTGATGATTTTAATGATATGATCGTAATACACTACAATCTTGCGCAATTGAGTCATGAAACATCAGTAAAATTCTATTAATAAAACTTGGCTCAGCACCTCCAATATTAAACCAGTCTGTAGCCAATAGGCCACTTACAGTTATTAGAACTATTTACAATTACGACAGTTCAGAACGGACACTTTAAACACAAATGACGTCGTAAAGGAGAGCTCGTAAATCTTGCCGTATATCTCGACCCCGGCTGAAGCTGAACGCATTAAAAGTTACTCAAACAATTATTGTTTGGCATTAACCTCATCATTTGTGGGTTCGGTATTTAGTTATTGTGCTTCTTGTTTACTAATGAAAGAAATATCTTTAGGGTAATGAGTATGTTGACGAATGACGGTTTTATTAAATTTTAGCCTACCATCGACTGGTTATTCTTTTATCCAATGCAATTTTCCTATGACACAATCTTTAAGGACGTGCCTAAAGACTAATAAATATTGTCCTTTCCTCAGGTACGACCCCCATGCAACACAATTTATAAGTTTCGCTCAACTATCAGACTTCATAGCTTCTTTAGACCCTCCGCTAGGCATTTCAAAACCAAATACAGTGGCTTTAGTCAGTTTTAACCTGCCCATCGCGAAAGGCAACAAGATACATTGTTTAGATATACTTCATGCCCTGGTCAAACATGTGCTGGGGCATGTGGAAGAGACGGACACGTTTAGGCAGCTGCAGGAACAGATGGATATCAAGTTCAAGAAGCAGTTCCCCACGAGGAAAGAGCTGGAGATCGTTTCCTCGACTAGGATATGGAAGAGGGAGGACAAGGCGGCACGGACTGTGCAGAGGGCGTGGAGAGATTATGTCAAGTGAGTATGGATACATTTAACCTTTTTGGTTACCTATCAATGAAAATAATAACAATTGAAATTAAAGAAAAAAACCATTGGATTTCATATAGGTACCTAACGACTTTTAATGTTACAATTTTGGTCTAAATGCGAAGGACTTACCTTCGAAGCGTTGGTATGCCTGTTGGCCCTTTCGTATTTGCAGTTTCTTGTTTTTTAACACAGCAGCGGATTTGATGAAAAATCAGGTAGAGTCTGTCTAACGAAAGCGCGACCTGGAGTTTTTTTTTAAATTAAATTGGCAACATAATGTTGCCGTCAAAAGCACGTCAAAGTCTTGTCAGTATTTTGTAACAAAGATTGATTTTAAAAATATAATTGCTTATCATGGGTAAAACAATAAAAAGTTATGTAGGAAAGCTGTGAAATACTATGATCAGTAAGTTTAAAGAAAAACAAGAAGAGAAAGTAGTTGTTTTTGATCTCGGGTTTTTAAGTTAATATGATATTATAATCTTGATCATTGTTGACTGACTATTAGATATATTTTACGATATGATAATAATTGTTCTTATGTTTATAGATAATCTTGAAGATATTCAAGGACTGCGCGAAATAAATAAAAAAACATTGAATCGTTAAGGAATTTGGAGAAAAAACCTTTACACTTAAAACTAAGCTTTAAGAAGAAATATCTTCACTACCGCACTTTATAAGTTCAAAAGCGGTCGAATTGATGTGATGAAATAGCATACTTTGAGGATGATAAAATTCAACATTTTGTGTTATTCAATTTTGTGTTATTGCGCTTTTCCCGTAAATAAATCTTTACTCGTTTTTGTATTGTATTGGTTATTATAGCTATCCAGTATTGTTCTACTGCTGTGCAAAAGCCATCCACTCATTCTAATGGTCTCAGTCCCTTACTCACATTCCATTTCTTAAGAAAGACATCCAGGTCGGTTGGCAAACCTTGCGTTTAGACTTTTGGATGTTAGTCAAAGACCAAGTCTGTATACACCATAGGTCAAATGAGGAGATTACACATGTCCATAAGCTTACGCTTTAGTGATATGGGCAAAGTGCCCTTAAATAGTTCCTTGATGGACCAGTAACTTTTTCAGGTATTTTCTGTTTGACACGTTATTTCTTTGTCTTACCTGGCCCAGAAAGAGACTTCTTGGCCCAAGTAGACAATAATATATTTTAAGACGTATTGTATATTCTGTCCGCCTACGTGTACGTTCCTTTTGGAGCTGCTGGTTATGATTTTGGTCTTCAACATTTTTATATGTAGACCAACCAGCATTTGATCTAGTCCTGTGGCTGTTGGAGAGAACAGGACAATATTATCAGAGAAACGCAAATTACTTAACTTAGCTTCGCTGATGACAATGCCCTTCTCTTCCCATTCGACTGCTAATGTCTGAAAGAAGTGGTGAATAACTTTGGGGACAACGGGACGCCCTGTTTGACTCATTTCTGTTTGAAACATAGGATCTAATCTCTCTAACTTGCTGGAAGAAGTATGTGTGGATTCTATTTTTTTGTTTTGTAAGGGAATTGAATATTTCTGAGTGTGTGATGCTGTTAAAAGCGTATTGGTTGAGTATATTTATTTCTAAACATTTTGTGTTCCTCATATTAGGAATATAGTTCGTCAAAAAGAATTATACGATTGTCGCAAATACAAAAAAATACTCAAGTATCAAAAATTTTTTCTCCTAGTATGACAGTAATACCACATTCAATATTTTTTGATTTGACCTCATTTTTTCAGGTCGCGCTTTCGTTAGACAGACTCTACGATATTTTATTGACGGTCGAGACGAATTCTTCAAATAATTACTTACGAATATAAATACATACATTACATACATACCTATATTTAGGGGCCTCAAAATATTGACATAAATTCTGAACATTCGCATCAGTCACTGAATCTTCCAAAAAGATTCATTCATAAGGATTCAAAAACGCACTCCGAACTATCAGCAAACATTAAAAAATCACTCACCATACTTCCAGACGCAAGAACCGCAGCCCCTCTCAAGAAGAAGAAAGCACGAAGTGGTCCCCGGGCGGGGGCTGGGGGGGGCGCCTGAGTGCTCTGCTGCACGTGCGGCGCGGCTCGCACGCGTCTAGTCGCAAGTCCTCAAGGGCGTCGGATGCTTCTGACATTAGTGAGCTGGGAGGAGCGTGGTTGAACTTGCCGCTGTTATTGCTGCCGGGGGCCGCGCCCGGAGAACAGGTCAGTTCTTAAAAGTGTTAGGAACAATTGAAGTGAAAAAAAAAGTTTCTTTGACCTAGACACACAGTACCAGACTCACCTGATGGATGCTAGAGGTCAATTCAAACCTAAAAGCGGCTCTGAAGTTAGCAGCACTATCACATGACTTTGCTACTGCGAAGTGACTCGCCTCGTATTCTGAGCCGTCATTAAGTTTGATTCGTGCACCACCGTCAGGTAGGCAGGTGGGCCAAAGGCAGTTGTGAACACTTAGTAAGTGGTCACCGCTGCCTATCTATAGACATCTGCAAAACCAAAGGTATCGCAGATGCGATGCCTTCCCAGAGACTAAAGGAAACGTTTAGTGTTCCCATAAACATGGGCAGATTAAACTTACTGATAACATTCTTTATTTTAAACTGTAGGTATTTCAAAACCACACCAATCGAACAATTACATACAGTAGGATTAGGTCAAAATTGTACAAATTATACTGCCAGATTAGTCGGTAATTTAGCTACTTAATTCATTTTTACTTTTAACTTACATGTTCAGTAGTGGTACATAAGCAGACTTAATGCAACAAGGCATAGGGATTTTATTATATCTCTTTAGTTAGGCCGTAGCTTAATTAATTTAAAAAAAAGTAAAAACCTCTATAGCTTTTCATTTTTACCACTACTTTCATAGTGCCTTGGGTAAATTTCAACGGTCAACTCAAAACCGGTCATAACCGATGTTGCCAGTATCGGTCTTCTGGCTTCCATCCCCTCTATTGTAAAGCTAAGTAACATTTGACACGCCACAGCCGAGTGGTTCCGAGTCGGCGCCGCCCCGAAGGCGCTCGGCATACGGGCTGCCGATCTTCCTTCGGCACCAAGACGCCATGGACGAAGAGACCGGCCCGAAACGAGCAGGTTCATATGTAATGTTTTGCTTTCCGTGTCTCTTCCTCAGTAGGTTTAGAGATAGATGCATTTTGATTTGAAGCTGAGCAAGGCGTTGCATTGCGTGAAATACCGTATTTACAATAAGATGAAAGCTACGGACTCAAACCTGGCCATGTAGCGAAAGCTAGATGTCGTTGAAATCTATATTACCATCGTCATCTTCCTGACTTCGTCCCATTCTTGTTTGGGGTCGGTGCAACATGTTTTTTCTTCAATTCCTTTTTTTCATCGTGTCACCCGTCATGCCATCACTAACTCTCGTTTCATTCATATCTAATTATCACTCCTCACACAATCCATGCATCTTTTCTTTGACCTACCTCTACCTTTCCATAAATCCACATGTAGGTACCTATACTCATAATATTCTTCAGTAACATGCGTTTCATCCTTCCTCTTCATACTGAATTCCTTCGAGCTATATTCTATATATTTTGTTTTTACCTAATCTCCACCTGATTCTCCACCCCCTATACTCCACCGACTATATTCAGGCACTGGGTTTAATGAGTTTTTTTTTTTTAAATTGGGAAAATCATCCAATGACATCCCCCGCCCTTGGGCGGAGCGGGATATAGTGAAAGACTTACTGATTAAAAACCTACCCCGTTCCTCCTTTGCCTCGGTTCAAGGGCCCTTCAGTTGGATGTTAGTTTTGACATTTTTGGTGAATTAAGTACGAGTAGGTACTAAGGTGGATTTTGAGGCGGTTTGACGTAGATAATGATCTGTACAAAAGTAGTCAAACCGCTAGTTTTATTCCTGAATCAAAAGTTATAGGGTTATTGAAAAATCAACCCTAAGTTCAATAACATGATATTTGTTTAAACTATTTTCTTGACTTAAACTCCCATACAAAATTAACCTAAACATGTTGAAGTCAGCGCCCTCTAGCAACAGCTACGTTCGGCCTCATAAGTTACTACTACTTAGATACTGGTTTTCTTAATGCAACGCTCTGCTCAACTTAGGGCGAGAATTACACCACACTTAGACTTCACTAAAATAAGAGTTTCATACGAATATGAACCTAATTCTTATAAGCATTACCACGAATAAAATTCACATTCGTGTGGGATGTATGCTTGGCAAAGTCAAAGTGCGTTCTGTGAATCTTGCTCAAGACTTGACTAGCACTGAGTGGTTAGTCACCAGTCTTGATTTTATTTTTTATATCCCTTAGTAATGGGACTCGGAAAGTAAACCTAAAAGCAATATTTACCCATCCTTGAGTGTTTGCTTTCGTTTGATTGTCTTGTGGCTGTCTCATTGGAAATATTTTATCTTGTCAAGTGTAGTCGTAACCAACCACTCGGTCCTAAACTTCTTAGGTACCTAAATTCATTTGATTCAAAATATTAGCCGATTGGCGATTTAAATTCCTTACCATCCATTGAAATCTATTTCAAATGAGTTTTTTTTTACCTGAAATTTCTCAGTTTTTAGATGGAGTTCTTAGCAAGCATACCTAAGAACAAAGTAACCAGGATTTGAGAGCTTATGCATGCTTTAGTAGTAGTACCTAGTACCCCCGAATCTCGCTTCTGTAGCTTTTTATATGTAAGTGAACGTCAGCATGGACAATGTAGTGTGTAAGGTCTGAGTAGTTTGCTCCCCTCTATAGTGTTTCCTTCACTTTTAACGCTACTCAGGAGTTCGTAAGTACAATTCAGAATTTTATTGAAGTTTGACGATGTCTATTCGAAAACGTATAGTGTGACAAAGGTATAAACACTTTGATAGCACAGAATAACACAATAGAATACACAAAATCAACACTAGCTGGAGTAGCTGCTATAGTCCACCATTACAGAGCTACTTCTATCAATGAACAAACCACTTAGCCCGTTCTATTTCTAACCGTCGCTATGACGTGGGTAAGGGCTTATTTACGGAGACGCGGCGCGTTGCGCGGCGTGTTGGGCGTTCGTTGTACATTGCAGCAGCGGGCCGCGTCATCGCTCGCGCAAACACAAATATATGGCAATGTACGACGGACCGCCCGACGCGCCGCGCTACGCTCCGCGTCTCCGTAAACAAGCACTAAGGTGACCTACTACAGTCTACAGACTTTTCTAGATTACTGTGCAGATTGATGGGTCTTATAAATAGTCAAGTAATTATAGAATCGGACGACAAATCTTTAAGAGATTTGCAATATTTCAATAATCAGTGTTATATAGATGGCTTTACCACCTCAACTGATGCACTTCAACGAAGACACCTAAATCAACTGCTAGAAAATCCAAAATATTAGTGGCGTGGTGTGTTATGGTGTGATATGTGATGTGGCAGGTTCCCTTCGGCTGAGCAGCTCGCGGCGCAGCTCCATGCGGCGCGTGACGCCGCCGGCGCGCGCGCGCACGCCGTCGCCGCACGCCAACAGCGAGGTCAGCATCCTGGTGACGGAGGCGTCGCCCGACGCCGCGCCGGCGCCGCCGCCCCCGCCCCCTCCCACGCTGGTGCGCGTGCTGGTGCACCGCGAGTCGGACGAGCGCCCCAGCTGATCTCCGACTCCCGAGCTCGGCGCCCGAGCTCCGCCCAAGGACGTTCCCCACACGAACGATCCCCAATGACTATCCAACCGGCAGTGATCCGGCGAATTATTGTGATTTTTAAATTTAACTAGCCCGTTCGCGGTTGTCATTATGGTGGATACGTTGAGATAGATGACCCCATTCCTCTACATCTACCAGTAAACCTTAGAACATGAGAGATTTAATTTTGTTATTTACTGGTGGAACTTGAAATGCGCCCATTTATCTCAAAACTTATTAATAATAGATAGTTAAATACAGTAATAACCGGAAACTTCCAGAGTCGTTACAATAACGTTTTCATTAGTATCTCGTCGAATTCAATAAGCTTAACAATACTGAACTGCGTTGAGACGCGCCACGCAAGTTGCATTACACGCTGTTAGGTAACATTCGTTTGTAGATGCTTCGATAAATTAATGTTGCTGAATCCGGTTTTTTGGATCGTAGTAAAATTGGATAAAAGGAGTCTTAAAGAAGAAGAAATCATATACACTCAATATGGCAATATATATGGTCCAAAACCTTGTGAGCCTTGTGAGCCTTTTAATAATCTTAGTTGGTTTACAGCACATACAACGATTTCCCAGAAATGCTAGTTAGCAGAGTTAGCTTTGTTTTTACATTCAGTCTTTATTTCTATTTTGTCTGTTCTCGAACATAGTGTTATGTGACCATAACACTATGTTTTAAGTGAAAAAGAAACTAACTTGCATTTCTAGGGAGAACTACACAAGTCAATTTGAAAACCAAGTAAAAAAGCTACCTTCCACACATTTTCATTGAAAAAATACATAGAATGGCTTTAGTTTTTCACAAGTAAATATTGTAAACTAGTTCACAAGTTTGCATTTAGGGTATATGCATAATTTGCCTAGTAATTTTCCCACTTCTGGGGCTCAGGCCTCTCCAAGTCTCCACAAGGAGACTACTGGGCTGCTTCAGTGCGGGATGGTGAATGTCATGTCTTCAAATTCTTGGTTCTAGGACGTGCCGGTTGCCTCACGATGTGTCCTTCACCGTTTTATGCTGTGGTGATTAAATAAACTAAACAAAGTAAAGCACCTGCCTTGGTTGCCCACGACGTATGTACAACTCGTAAATCAAGTCGTTGCCACTGGGCCACCATTACTATGTGTTCTTCTGGGCTCGGACCACATATATTGTCACTAAGTTTAATTTTTGTAAGTCGTAACCACTATTTTGTACAAAAACGGTACAATAGAATTTATCAAAAAACAAACAACTCCAAAAGTGGTTTCTGGTTCAATAGTAGCTTTTTCCAAAATTTCTCACTAAAAATTACCTGCATTTAAAGTGTATAGACGCAACGTACGCACGTTGGTGTGTGTAATTAATACAGTTTTTCGTCTCTTTTAATCTAAAACACAAGAAATTCACTATTGGTAAAAGAACCGAATGAAAAACTTCTTTTATCCTTATTTTACGATCCAAAATTCGCTAAGACAGCAGTTTTTTTTATGTATAAAATGAATAATATTTATTTAAGTAGATACGCGAGACCAGTGTCAAGTTGGATGTAAATCAATTTGTTGTAAATAGTATTGTATATGAGAATGACTGATGTCACCGTGTCGATAGGATTAAAATGGAACTCGTAATAAAAGAAAGCCGCACACCAGATAAGAACTATAAAGTCGTTTATTACATACAAATTAAACGAGTTATGTTTTCGCTCTGAATTATACTTTCCACGTCGTTTCTTTACACATAATGTGCGGCTCATTAAACAAAATTGTAGGAATAGCAACGGGCCTAAAATGGTACCCATAGGAACTCCTTAATAATCACAGTCGTAAATAAGTTTCGTTATTATTGAGGGTCATGTTTTCGCTTAATGTGTCTGTTTATGTATTTTTTTTTTAACCCACAACTCTAACTTTAGCTCTATACATAAGAAAATGATTTGATATGACATATGTTCGAAGTGATCGAAAGCATCACAAATATCTATTTTAAGGATTCGACCAAAATTATTTTCAGAAATAGTTAAATCTTTTTTAGTAAACACTATTTTTGTTGATTAAAATAAAACAGTAGTAGTAGGTACAGAGATGTTTAAATACACGCCAAGTGCTTGTTTGGTGTGCGGCCTACCTAAAAATAACTTGATCGTTATCGATTTACCGCCAGTGAGTTCAGGTTTCTAAAAGAATATTTCCAGATCAAATGCCATTATTATTGTTGAAGATTATTAGATATTAAGTATTTGCAAAATATTGGTTCTAATAAATGAGCATAAAAATGGAGGGCAAGTTGTTATATATTAAGTTTAAGTATGTTGCCATATTATTTAGGAAAAAGTTGGCTTGGTATTTTTAATGCAATTGTTATATACCCTATTTCCTCATTTATATAAAATAAATTGGTATATTTCTCATAATCGCTATATCCAATACCCAGGCAGGATTATTTATACTCAGGTTGTGGAAAAGGCGTAGTAACGTCAAAAGACTTTTAGTAAACAATAACATCACCCTTAACACTTCGATCCACAACTACCCAACTTGTTCATACAAAAGTAGACTCTAAACATCGGAATTAAGGCCTATAGTGGCGTGCATGTGAGAGGACACCGGTGTCCTCTGAGCTAGGACAGATTAAAGTAACTCTTAAATACATAATAATGTAGTATACAGGGTGGACATTTCCAATAGCGTGAGCTATTTGTAAATTTAATTAAAAACTTACACCACCACATAAAATAGTAATTAAGAATATCAAAAATACATTTGTAGACTCGGCTCTTAAAGCCTATTAATCACGGACGCGTAGCTTCATAGACGCGTATTTGTTAATGACAAATACGCGTCTATGAAGCTACGCTTGGTATACGCCTGCGTGAAGCTTACAAATAAAACTATAAAACTGTCGACGAAGCGGCAACGACACGACGGCACGATATTACCGCTTGGTATAATGACCAATACGCGTAAGTATATGAAGCTTCGCGTCCGTGGACAGTAGGCCTAACTTGTCGTTTAATATACATTCTGTATATTTCAGAATTCTAAAGAATATAAATTGGACTGCGAGTCTGCGACTCTTCATAACGTGGTCAGAAATTGTTCAAATTCTATATTTAAATCGTCAGTTTCTTAACATTTCTATTTTTAAAGGAGCCGCTTAATAAACGTTGACCTTATTTTTTAATATGTACCTAGTCTTTTTCTATAGCAAAAAATGAATTGTATTCTTAACTACCTACTAGTCAATATGATCTCGATAGAGCTTTAATCTTTTTGACATGTTAGGTAGAAACTAGATAAGTGGAGCGGATTTATAAACGTTAGTAATATTCTGACTTAAAAACAGAATAACTATAATTTTACTTAACTATTTTTCTTTTATTCTACGAGTTTGAATTAAATAATTACAAACATGCCATTTAGAACTGACTTTTCGTGATTTTATAATTATTGAATAGTGTTCCTACTGAAACAAGTAACTACCTACAGCAAAGTCGAATTACTTTAGCCCTGGGGTATCACTTTAGCCCAAGCTTGTTAACCAATAGCAACACCGGACACAGTTTACTGAGTGTCTATAGGTTAATGACTTTGGGCCAAAGTTATAGTTCAGGGCCTAAGTAATACGACTTTACAGAAGTTGTTACATTTCATGAGTGCATTTTAATGTGCACATTGTCATTGTAAAAAATCTAAAATGGGCACTCCCGATTTGCAACAACTTGAGTATAGAAGCATTGTATAGTACTTTTCTCTTCAAGATTATTTACCGGAGCAGAAGTTTCAAGTATGCTTATGCAAAAAGATCTGATATAACTCGTCACCATTTTTGAATGCTGTTCCGTTTCCTGACATAAACCTAACAATTACTGCAGACGGCAATTCCTACTAACAAACACATGCAAAAATTACATGTAGTAACAAGAGATTCCTTTCTCGCACAAAAAAGCAAGCTGATGGCATACCGACATGTACAAAATGGGCAAATATTCGCACAAATCTCAATAGATTTTAAAATATGTACTTAGTTAGTTTTGACGTTAGTATTTGTTTGTTAATTTACTTGTTACTATCAGATGTTTGTTATTTCTTTTTTTTTTAGAATCATGAACGTGCCTACAAAGTAAATTATAATTACCCATTATTTCAATTGTTCTATTATTCAATAGATGTATTTAATTCTCCTTAAGCTTAAGTATTTAATTTGTTAATATTTAGCCCGTCCACATGTTCCTTTTGTTGATTGTTTTATAGTTGTAACATTAGCTGCTAATAGTGTTAACGATTTGCTAATATAGGCGCACCAAGTGCTTTCGAATTATATTTTAGCTGCATTTATGTACAATCGGTATGAAAAGTGATGTTGGAGAATCAATTAGTACCATCAATCACTTTTGGAACCGGTATTACACGTATGACGAGAATTTACTTAGGAAGATTGTAAAGATTTCAATAAAAAGTTGATGCGTTGGTTTTAAATAGTTCATAATAACTATAGAATTAGCTTTTTTTCTAAAAGAAATTATATAAAAAGAAAATTTTAAAATTTCTCTAGGAGTATACTTGAGCAGGTACATTTTAAAACCCCCAAATATTTTCCAATTTAGCAAGGACCAAAACTTCATTTCATTTGAAATTTTTATCTCGATTCACTAATTCTTGACCAACTTTTGAATTCATTTTTACTTAGATTTTTCGAGGCCTGTATCAGATTATGCTAGAATTTTAGACGCTGACACCTTGTAACATACTAGTATTTGTACCACCTCGCTTTATGACAAGTTTTACACCATTTGCTTTGACCCTTTGATATCTCAACAACCCACACTCACTATTAAATATTTTGAATTCTAAAAGGAGAAAGCATAATAAAATTGTTCTGATAGAATAGATATTTCTCAATATTGTTCATTACTATGTACATAATGAAAGAAGATGCAATAATTTTCATAATTTTATCTATAGTTATAATCTTGAGAGGTTGTTAGTGGTTATTTTAACTATAATTTATAATTATGTACGATGTACATGTAAAACTATTGTAATTAGTGAAATTGCAATGTTTAAAGCATGTGTTGGGCATGGTTCGATTTGTGTAACATATGTTTAAATTGTATAATATGTAAATAAAAACTTTAAATGAGACCTGCGAAATATGATTTTCTTCCGAGGTACAAAATATAAATTAACCATGTTGAAAACTATGATTAAATGAAAATATAGAAAATGTAAGCAGTTTTATTCCGAACGTTTCCAAAAGAGGTACAAATAATACTTTGTTAGAAGTAACCTCTAGAAAATAAACCAAGATATCAACAGCAACTATTTATTACGTTTTAGTAATGAATATACATTAGGTCTCCTATTTCAGAACTAAAATGAAAAATGAATAGAATTTTAATTCATTAAAGGTATATTAAATAAACTTGTCTAATAACATAATAAACGATTTGTACTAACGTCTTTACTTCGTGGATACCCTAGTGCGACGGTTCCATGAGAAATTCAATCCATAGTTCTTGGGTCTAACTGGTTTCTCAATCTTAGGCACGTCTAGGAACCAGCACCATCCATTCTTTTCACAATGTTCAATAGCCTCCTCTGGGCTCTTGAATGCTACTTTCATGTTGGAGAGTGGGTCTCCAGTGGAGGTCCAGCCCATCAAGGGATTCTCCCAGCGTTGGCGGTTATCAAATTCCATTTCCCAGTGATGGATGTTGTTGGTGCCACTCTGCATGGCATTCTTGGGAGGCTGGTAGATGCGCACACGACGATTCTTTACATGTTCTTCTGGAACTCCAGTCACAGGGGTGAGGTCCACCTGGAAAACATGAAATATTTTTTTAAATTAAGGTCAGGTCCTACTCATTTTGAAGTTATTAAACCTCTGGAGATCTACAAATATAAAAGAGAACATCATGAAAAATTATTTTAGAAGAATAGAATAATATGACCAAATCTAAGCAAAAATCAAAATTTGATATAAATAAGTTGGCTCACTCCCAGGCAAAAACCAAAACTTGATATGGTTTGCTCAATAAAAAAAAATCGCGAATCTGACCCTAACTTACGATTTCAAATGTATGTCAACAGGATTATGTCACGGCAATATTTGAGATAAGATTTTTTTTAAAAGGGCCTCGCAAAAACAAAAATATTGAGTAGTTATTTTTTTATACAAAAATAAAACCAATTTTATGGGGCTGTGAAGTCGACATAGGCGAAATTCTTACAAAATACTCAGTGACAACAACCAGCTCTTAAACTATAGGTAAAATCTAGGTAATTCAGTAATTCAATGACAAGACAACATACATCTTAAACTGTAGTGTCTAGAAGTATAATTGCATAGGAATTCCTTTTACAAGGTATTTATATCAAGCAGCTAGGAATGTTTTTAAAATTCTTTTTAATGTGAGGTAAGAGAAAAATAATACAGGGTCATAATTTTCACCTAACTTTTACTAATACACACAAGCTTTCTATGCCAAACTCAAGTTAAATTTCAGCACAGCGTTCTGTGCTAACTTATAGTTATCTAAATAGTTTGACCATCACAGTATCAAATTACAATATTAATAAGTTTTTCTATTTGAAGCATGTTTTAAGTTTCCTCGAAAATCCATCCTCAATAGTAATTGTACTCCAAAATTCTTCAAGATAATAGGCAACATTGCTCTAACAAAAAAAATCTTGATGGAGACAAACTTGGCTTTGGCGTTGGAAAACTGTTCTCCCCATACATAGAAATAAATCATGTTGAGTTTATCAACTGTAAATAACTTTATATATGCAATTTTTTTAAAGAAGAATAGGTTATGATTCCCTGCACATTTCAAAATATGCTGCATAAACATCAGTATTGTTTGATTGCAGTGACGTTTTTATTTTTCTAGAGCACTTATGGGACTGCAGATTTAAAAACCAATCTCAATAGACATAAACAGACAGACAACCTATGTGGTATAGGTTCCTTTTCTAAGGTTCGGAACTCTCAAAAGATTAAATGTTTAGTGTAAGTTCCTGTTGATAGCAGTCGTATTAACGATAGATACTTGGCTTCAGTAGAGGGCTATCTTACCTTAACAGGAACGTTTATGGTGGATTCCAAGACTGATCTTTGTTGTTTTTCGTCGGGAGATGCCACAACCACATCGTTGTCAATCATAGGCGCCTCATGACGACCGAGTTGATCGCGCGCATTGACGTGCGATGTTGTTGAGAAGGCAGGCAAAGATCTAAAAACAACATCTTACTATCATTGCATTGGCATGACCTGACCTAACTATTCGCATATGATGGAATTAAAACTGTTAAGGTATTGCTCCATTGTTACACTTACCTAGACAGCGGAGTTCTAGACAAACTCGCCGCACGGGTTAGCACCTGAAACATATTAATTTTTACGTAACAATCACTGGAAATGAAAATTACGTTCTGGATTCTAATTTTCAATCTGAATGTCACTGTATTTTTGAAATGACAGTGACACTGACAAATGACACTGACATAAAATTATTCCCCGTGTTCCGATTTGCGTCAAAAGCGATTATATCGCAATTCCGACCTAATGGAACAAAATATAAATATTGAGTAATAATTGTAACGTTGCGTGTTGGTTGTATTAGCGATGTAATCAATGATCTTGTTGCTGTGAGCGGCAGGGTCGTAATTTCGTGACCACGTGGACACGGCATCACCACGAGTCGCCGCGCAGCGCTTTAGGGTCTATTACACCATTCGGATACGTATATCTCTCTGTAATCTGTATCTCTTATCTGTGATAAGTATTCTGTCATTGATGTCATTCCGGTGCGTTCCGAGATACGCTGTCAGCGCTATAAGCGCGCTCAAAGTCGTTCCGTTTTGACGTGAGCGCGCCCACGAACTATTTCTTGACGTCATGCATGACGTCATTATCGACGCCATCTTGTGCTTACAGTGCTAACACATTGAAGCAAAAGTACTGTGGGCGCTGTCAAAAGTGACAGTTCAAAATATTGTTTGTTGTGATTGTTTGTTTATGTTGGCTTGGTTTGGTTAATTTGTATTAATTACTTATTACGTTTTTCTTTTTTACATACGATTTAATTACTTTAGTAATAAATGAATGTCAAGCAATAAACATATTTATGTTTGTATAAATACATATTTGGTCTAATATAATTTTATTCCAGTAACCTGAAATGGGTTTTAAATGTTTCTGGGTTATATTTGGGTACGACTTTTTCAACATATCCTATGATACGGGGAATGGGTTGAATACGAGCCCTCCTGTGCCGCATTAAAATATGGGCAATTTCTTCTACATCCTCATCAGAGGACGACGATGAATCACTTTGCTCACTTTCATCATCGCTGAAAAGCATTTCTAGTAAAAAATGGGGTTCCATTGCTCCTGAAGTTCAGTTAATTAAAACTTCACTTTGTTTTTTAGCAAATTATGACAAGAGTTAAACTAACTAAATTGCCAAATCACAGAATGATTGTCTACACAAACAATTATTATCTTAAAGGTGAATCTCTGAAAGCAAACTCGAGTATGAGCGAGCGAACTTTCAACAACGCGAAGTGACATCAGTGTAGCCAGACGACTGTCACGAATTCCCCCAAACCTTTCCCAAAACCCCCCAAAATTGAAGTTTTGAAGAAAAAATCCTCCACAAATATCTTTTTTTAAATACGAATATCACAAATAAAATTAAAAAATAACTTGACAAAAAAACGACAAAAAAAGTGCAAAATAACTTTAATTTTGGAAGTCGGTGTTTCAATAGTTTGGTCTCTTTGATATTAAACACCGACTTCCAAAATTAAAGTTATTTTGCACTTTTTGTTTAAACAATTTATTTCACATTTTTTAGTTGGAGTACCTCTCAAACAAACCTAATTAGATACCTTCCGCCATTTGGTTCCCTTATCAAATCATCATGACAATTCTAAAAACAGAACTTCCTTTTTTGAAGTTTGTTAGAATACCAAATTCTTCTCCAAAATGTGCAAAATGATTTTCTGAAAACCGCATCAAAATCGGTTCATCCAAACGCGAAATAATCGCGGACAAACATACATACATACAGGCCAAACTGAGAACCTCCATTTTTTAGTTTTTTTTCAAGTCGGTATAAAAAAAAAACATTAGGAAGGATTGTTTTGTCGTCTGCTAAAAATAAGTATAGTATAGGTACTATAATATAAGAGTACTGAGACAAGACAAACACAGATGCGAAATTCGGAAGCTTTGCGAACTTGTGAACGTTGAACCAAAGAATATAATACTCTCTGACGAGAACACTTAGTACTTTGGACAAGAACGTTGAACGATGCACGTCGTGGTGCGAGGGGGCGCAATATGGTAACTTTTAAGATACTCGGATAATATCATCGTGCGCAAGATTGCTTTTTTTTTGTTATGTTTTTGGCTAAAATTCGTGAATTTCAATATCAAACATGAAAAATTATGGAGAAAAAATTGTTTATAAAAACCCTCTAATTGCCTCCAATCCCAAAATTTTACCTCCACGTATCCCCCCAAAAATACTGTCCCTCCAATTTTCCCTCCATAACTATAAAAAACCTCCAGTTTTGGGGGAAATCCCCCCAATCTGGCATCACTGAGTGACATTCACTGTTTGCGCGCCCACAGGTCGTTCCAAATTGAAATATCGCTATCAACGCTATGAGCACGAAAACTAAATCGGAACGGCTGTTAGCGCTCTGAGCGCTCATAGCGATGTAAACGCAAAACGGAACGCGGGGACATTCTGTCTGTGGTTAGTTTTGTCAATAATTTGTCAAAAAATATATTTGCGTACTTCAGCGAATATCGAATAACTGTTGCAAAAATCTATTATAGCTGCATTATTTTCAACAAAACTAATATATGCTTAAATAAATTGTACACTGCATACGCTTATGAGTGATTTACTTATTTATTCAAGTTGAAAAATGGCTTGTAATTTATCTTTCGCGTTCATTAGACTTCAAACAGCTGTTTTCATGTAAAGGTGAGTTTTACATAATTTAAAAATATTTTTCAGCTTGATTTGCGCTGGTCTAGTCTTGATTTTGCTAATTGTATATTTTTGTCACATTATGAAATAATTTAACTGTTACTAAGGCGAGCACCGAATAGCCGGTGTCACCTATCAATCGACCTTGGGAATCGATACGAAAATATTTTTTTTTACTACGCTATGAAAATATGAAGTGGATATGAATAAAAAATGTACTTGCTACCATATGAAGTTGATGTATTTATTTTTTATTACCGATTTTAACATTGGTTTCATGTCATTGTAAATTATTGTGTAATACCTAAATAATAATTGTTTTCACTGACAAATAGAAATGTTAGGTTTAGTACTTTTTCTTTTTTAGAAAAATCGATATGGTTTAGACCTAATGACATGAAATAAAATGCAGTATTACCCAAGCTGACAAGCGTTAATTGCTTTATGTAAATAAATGCACAATTTAATAACTTGTGGTAAGAAAATGCGACTAAGATACATTTAAAATCTATTATAATTAGAACGAAAAGTTCTGTAATTAAAACTTTACAAACTTAATTGTGATCACAACTTACATGTAGTGCAACTTTTAGAAATTATGTTGGAATGTAAATCACAATTTAAAACTTACAACACAGTTTGTAACTATATTTCAATACACATTGTCTACATTGCCACCTCATATCTCTCTTAGTATTGTAATATGAAAATATTCTAGAATCAAATCATTTTCACAAAAGAGTAACCAAAGTGATTCTTGCCGGTTTTTTTCTATAGGAAACAACCAATTAGAACCATGTGCTAGATTCTTATGTTTAATAAAAAAGAATTAAGTAGTTTGATTGTGCCATGCTAAGCACAATCTGATTCTATTCTTAATGGAATCAGGTTACAAGTTCACAAGGTTTTTGTATAAATTTCATACAATTCAATCATACACTTATTTTAAAAAACAACTATTATAACCAAACATAATATTTTTATTGCAGGTTGCCACCTACTCAATCATGTGCTGTTAACAAGGGAAACTGTAGCTCCTCCGGGAGCTACCGTTGAGCTGAGCTCTTCATCGTACCTGTATTTTGCTCATTCACGAGTTCCACCCACATATCTACTTATATACAAAAGAGAAATCTAGTCTTTAACAGATAGCTCATTTATACTATTTTATTTTCTTGCGGTGCCTATATCGGACAATTTAAAATGAGTAAGCACAAAGTGGAAGTGGACTGTACGCCACGGTGTAGGTCTCGGAGCCATGGACAAGCTCTCACGAGTGCCATCACGAAGAGATCGGTCAGTGATGAAGCACTGGCAAGCTTCATTAGAGGGACATGTGCTAACTTTATCAAAGCTTTTGATTTTGAGGTAAGATATTTAAATTATGATCTAACCATTTTTGTTTTTGGTAATTTAATAACATTGCCCAACTCTAAAAATTACCCCTGTATTATGGGTGTATTCACTAACATGTAAAATAACATACACAAGACACCTAGAGCCAGAAAAATTATCTGTAGGCTATACAAATATTTGTTCTTTGTGACAATCAAACCCGCTACATGCAGTGCAGCAGTCAATCTCTCGATCATTGTGCCAACTGTGCCGTCAAATAATTTGTTTAATTGAAATTGCCTGCTAACTATCCCTTGTTGCCCTTGTTTGCAAGGTCATGTTGTGGGTTATTAACCTAAGCAACTGATAAAACAATTTTGAAGTGCAAAGGTCATTGTTTTACGAATACTTAAGTTTATCACTAAGTTGATATGAACATTCCCCAGTTTCGAAATTGATAAATTTATACTCTTTCTTCTTTTTAAACCATTGTATTCCACTATTGAGAATTGTATCATTCAATAAAGTCAGCATATATTGCAATCTGCATGAGTATTGATTGATTTTGCGTTGAACATCGCCCACAGTATCTTTGATCTTAATGCTACTTTATGTTTACCAAGTTTATTAAGAAAGTTGGTGATGTAGGACCAAATGTAACTCTCAGTCTTAAAGCCATAATGTCACATCCTAATCTGAATTTCGTACCAGCATTGTCATTCAATCATCCAGTCTTTTTTTTAGACACACTGTATTAAATTCATAGTGTCAATTTTGACTGTATCTCTGAACTATGTACTATCTTACATAATTCCCAGATGCATTATTATTATTAATGCGGTATATGGCAACATCATATACTAATGAACTCAAACACAATGACATGTTTACATGCTCCATGAAAAGTTTTCAAAGCCTTTTGTATGAGATACTTGGACTTTTAGGTTAATATTAATATTCTTAGGTTTATAATTTAGTATTTTTTTAATAGTGTAATATTATTTTTTATTTATAATAAGTGATTTAACTGTCATGCATGAATCGCTTTAGGTCTTAGCAATTTAAAGTCTAGTCACTCACTCATCTACTGATAATATATGAATCATGCAGTGGGCTACTGTAATGTAGTTATTTGGTAAAATAAATATATCAAACTTTCTACCGCTTTTGCCTTCTTCCTCACCAATCTGTTTGAGTATCTATCCATCTAGCGGGATTCCATGCTGAGCCGATTGAGGCGTTTCAGTTCCCTTTAAAACTGCCGTTTTACTCATTAAACATTGTAATTTCCTCCAGGGTCGCACCGCCCTCCACACGGCAGCATCTCGCGGCCGCATCGCGCTCATGGACTGGCTGATCCGTCACTCCCCAGTGGCGTTCGTGAACGCGCGCGATCGAGAGTCGGGGTACACGCCCCTGCACCGAAGCGTGTTCTACGGACAAATACATGCTGCGGTCGCTCTAATGAAAATTGGTAAGAGATAAAATATTAGGTATAAATAAAATTGAATTCCCAAATAAAGATCTTAATGAAAACAGTACCACAAATTGAACATGAAAAACTTTTTCATAAAAAAAACTAAGGGGAGTATCCCCCCTATCCGTTCCCCTTCCGTCAGGCTTAAATACCTGTAAAAATCAGAATCACTTAAAACATCAAATGTTAGCTTTCGTAATTATTGCAAGTTATTTTAAAGAACAATAAAAAAAAGAAAGTTCTTAGAAGTCACCTTCACGCTAGAACTGCTGGACGGATTCAAATCCGTGCCTGAATAGGAGACATTTTTTGTACGACACTATTTATTCCGGGTTTTTTTATGGTAGGTAAAATCATCCAATGACAAATCCCGCCCTTGGGCGGAGCGGGAAGTAGTGTCAGACTCTTACTGACTAAAAACCTACCCCGTTCCTTCGTAGCCTATCGTGCCGGGGCCGGGTATTCCTTTCGGAAGTTAACCCATGACCCCAGTAGGCTTCGACCCTGCCTGCCTGCAGTTAGCAGGCTGGGCCTTTTTATGTTCCGGGATAATTTTCCACTTTCACAAGGGCAAACCCGCTGGCAAAAGCTAGTTTTACATGGCTTCTTCTCTAAATGCTTGTTTGCACCAAAGATCAATCTTTTGGGTTATTTCGAAGTGGTCTTATAAAGACCTTAATGCGTTTTGTAAACCTAATTTCGGCGGAGAGAAAAGGTACCCAAAACATACCCAACCGTTTGTGAATTCCAATGAACAACTCTATCGGAAACAAGGCTAAAAATAGACGACTATCGCACACTAAACAAAGCTCTTGTATGTACTCGTACCTAACTATGCATTCATGGTCATCCATGTAATCGTGAACATGTGCGTGAAAACATAATTATTAAAAACACATAATTACATCAATATGTGCGCCAAAAGTACACAATGAGAATGCAGTTGCTGGAGTCGCACCGGAATGTTAATTTTAAGGCCTACTGTCCACGGCCTCGTAGCTTCTTAGACTCTTCAAAATAACCCGGGCAGTTTAAGCACCTTGTCCACTAGTCGTAATCGACAATGCCGACAATGCCGTCGGACAAAAAATCGTTCCCGCAATTTATACAAAAATAAAAACGTGTTTTTGCACGATGTACGCCCCGACGCAGGCTTCATGACGCCTGCCTTACCGCATGTCATAACATGTGGTAAGGTAGGCGTCATGAAGCCTGGATGCAGAGATGCAAGCACGAAGTTGCAGCTTCATTGACATAGTTTTGTACATAACCTGTGAACATTTATGAAGGTAGAACTATACTGCGTACACATGTGCCGCGTCGGATACATTTTATGTGGAAACTAGACTTTAGAGCTACACTTGATCCATGCCACGCGACGCGTTCTACGTACAAATCAGGTGTGTTACACGTTTGCGTCCGTCTAATGTAGTTCTGTTTGAAGCTACACGGCCGTGGACAATAATAGGCCTAAGGCGTTCGTGGTGCGGGTACTGAACTGCTTTCCGCACCTTGTTATGGAAAAAGATTTGGCCGCAGCGTGTAGATTCCGTCGCTTCCGCGGAAAAGTACCACAGGACAGCACAAAATATACTACGAAGTGAAGTGTTACTAACATAATTATGTTTGTTAGTCTATAAGGTACTCGTATTTGTGATAGGAGTACTGTTACCTAAAGCATAATCAGACTTTTAATGTTCCCGCAACTTTAGAAGCTGTAGATCGCGGGTTCAAACCCAGCCAGGCGCATTACTTTGTGTAACCTAAAATAAAATTATTATTATTACTTTATTCCAGGTGTAAACACCGACATAGTCGACAAAGACGACTATAGGGCACTGGAACACGCCATGCTGGACCGCCAGTACATGTACAAGCATTCGGGCAGCCAGCCCAGCGAGGTGTACGTGTGGGGCAGCAACTGCAACTATACCCTCGGCACCGGGACGCAGCAGCAGAGGAACTCACCCGAGCTGCTCACCTGCTTCAACCGCGCCAATACTTATGTCAAACAGGTAAGACAACCCCACTGTCCACACTGGACATTGCTTAGAAAAGCGAGCAAGTCTTTCGTATAAATGTAATCTTTATTTATGTGTAGAATAAGGCTCAAATTCGAATGAAAGTTTTCCTTATAGTCGCTAGAAGACGCTCGCCTGCTTCAATCGCGCCAGTACATATATCAAACAGATAAACAAACCCCACTGTCAAGACCGGACATTGCTTAGAAAAGCGAGCAAGTCTTTTGCAGAAATATGATCTTTATTTGTGTACAATAAGACTCAAATTCGAATGAAAAGTTCCCTTATAGTCGCTAGAAGACGCTCACCTGCTTCGATCGCGCCAGTACTTATGTCAAACAGGTAAACAAACCCCACTGTCAAGACTGGACATTGCTTAGAAAAACGAGCAAGACTTTAGAATAAATGTGAATTTTATTTGTGTGTCGAATAAGGCTCAAATTCGAATGAAACGGTCGTTCATGGTTGCTCCAAGGTGCTCACTTGCTTCAACCGCGTCAGTTCGTATGTCAAACAGATAAGCAAAACCACTGGTAAGACCGGTCATTGCTTAGAAAAGTGAGCAAAGTGTTTTGTAGAAATGTGAATTTTATTTTTGTGTTAAATAAGGCTCAAATTCGAATGACACGGCCACTCATAGTCGCTAGAAGGCACTTATCTGCCTCAAGCCAGTAAGTAACTATTAACATTACGTAGCATTGCAAACGAATATAATCCTAAAGGAACCAACTGAACGTCGACGACGGGCTGCAAATGCAGGCAACAGTTCTCCCGATAAGTATTTTAAACTTGTTAAAAATTAATTAATTAATTAATTTTTTATATTCTTAAATGTTTTTTTTTAATGTGTTTGTTTTAAAGAAATATTTAAAAATACAATTTATATGTATATTAATGAATAAAGAGAATAATAATAATTAATTACATAAAATATTTTCATGTAATTACATAATTTAATGTAGACGGTTACATAGCGTCAATAACTTCAACAATTCATTAATGGCCTTTGTGGAAGAGACACCACAATTTTGCCAATAACGCGTACGAACTGTTAATATACCATCAAACGCTGGAGAGTATTTAGCGAGAATTAACAGTAAAATGAATCAATCAATCAATCAATCATTTATTTGCTATAAATATGGTACAGGAGTTGTTACAGTAACAGTTATAGACCGAGACATATTTAACCTAAGTTACAGGTATGCAAATATTAAGAATAATTTTTTTTTATACACAAATTAATGAAAATAGTTCATAAATGCTCAATACAAAAAAAATTAAGTAAAATTCATAATAAACGTCAAAAAATACAATTAATTTCAATTAATAATAATAAAATTTATAATAAAAGTAAAAAAAAAACATTCAATTTCAATTAATAATAATAAAATTTTAAAAATGTCAAGAAATAAAAGGATAAAACTACAATTCATAATAAAAGTCAAAAATAAAATAAAATACGATAACACAATAATTTATGCATCCTTAAAAAAGTTATAACAACATGAACTTTTTTTCAAAAAATCTTTTACTGAATAAAAACTTTCCTCTATCAACCAGTCCCGTAAAACACGACAGAATTTATTATATGGCAACTCGGAAATGCGTTTGGGTAAGGAGTTGTAAATAAGTGGTGCCATATATACACAGTTACGTCTAAACAGTTCTAATCTAGGGACTATTTTGAGAGGTAACCGCGTTAACAACCGCTTACTTTTATTATCATTACCTTCGAAAAGGAATGGATGGGCCTTTACAAATTTGGCGACTTCATAGATGTAGAGACTAGGGACAGTTAATAGTTTTTTTGATTTGAAAATCGGTTTACAGGAATCAAACCATTTCATCCCATAAATAGCACGAATACATTTTTTCTGCGCTACAAAAACCCTGTTTACCTCTGAAGAGTTACCCCAGATTACTACACCATAACGAATGAGAGAACAAACATAAGCATGATACACCATTAGAGATGTTTCTCTCGTAGTTACATCCTTAAGTTTACGGAGAGCAAAAACAAATTTATTAATTTTCTTGCAAATACTGTCAATGTGATCCTTCCATGTGAGATGTGCGTCTAAAGTTATACCGAGAAATTTCGTACTTTGAATTTGTTCAACTTTATTATGGTCAAGGCTTACATTAAACTGAAATTGTTTTCGGTGAGGCGTTTTGAAATATATAAGTTTTGTCTTGTCAATATTTATTTTTAGTTTGTTACTTTCTAACCATTCAACTATAGAACAAAGAGTTTGGTTTACTTCAGATTCGTAAGAATTTAGATTTTTACATTCTATAATGACAGTCGTATCATCTGCAAATAAGACACAGTTATGTACTATCTCACGGGGAAGATCATTTATGTATATAAGGAATAGCAAAGGCCCCAATATACTTCCTTGGGGCACCCCAAAATGGTTTATACGATGTTGTGAGTCATAGTTTTCTATGCAATGATTCTTCTTGTTGAGTTTAGTTACCCTTGTAAATTGTTTTCGGTTATTGAGATACGATTGGAACCACTGAGAAGCCAAACCTCTTACACCGCATTTATCCAATTTTTTTAATAGAATGGAATGATCAACAAAGTCGAATGCTTTGCTGAGGTCCAAAAAAAGGGCAGACGTTGGGATTTTAGAACTAACACTAGAAACAATAGACTTAATCAACATAAAGCTAGCCAGTTGAGTAGATTTATTTTTCCTGAAACCGTACTGTTCCTTAGCCAGAATGTCATATTTATCAAGAAAACTAAGGAGTCTTTTGTACATTACCCTTTCAAAAATTTTGGATAAAGTAGGAGTTAACGCAATAGGCCTGTAGTTATTCTTATCAGATTTTGAATATAAATATATTTATAAATTAAAGTACAAAATAAAAGAATTTCTTCGCAGACGGAAACCGACCGTCAGTCAGTCAATCTTATGACCACAGATTATGACTAAGTAAATTATAAATAAGACAGAAACTCGAAATACTGGAAAAATAAGTACATATTTACAATAGTTACAATTTAATTTAATAAAAACATCAAATGGCATAATGGGCCTTTTATTTTTTGTCAACTTTACTTCTTTCCTAATACCATAAAGAGGTTTACTTGAATTAAACCTCCCTAATTTTTTATGCTTGACAAACTTCCTGAGTACTTTTTAAAGTATTCTTCTTAAAAAATTACTGGCTTGCAAGAAAGTTGACAATGTCAACAACGTCAATTTTAGAAATAACCTGTACATTTCAATTAATTTTTAATCAAATTAACTTCGTCTTGTAATATCATCAAATGCACACAGTTGGCTTGCCGCGAACATGTCTAGGATTCACCAATTTGTTGTTCTTTGTGTTAGGTATGATCGGGTTCGTCATTTGCGTGTGGTGTGCCATGAACACAGAGTTCTTCCGTGATGTGAACTACACTATCACGAAGAGTTCAGTAGTCGACGTTACCGCCACATTCGTCAATTTGAAGCTATGGATGACCCCTCTCACGACGATACTGATACCGATAGCCGCGCTGGCGATGATGACGTCATGCTGCGGAGTTCTGGGTGCTGGCTGCCAAATGAAATGTGCAATAAAAACGTACATATTACTCGTAACAGTACTCATTTCCATATCATTTTGGATATTCTTCATAACAGGAGTCTACAATATCTACACTAAAAATGAGAGCACGCGAAAATCGATGCAAATGTCAATACAAACAAATTACGGGAAAGACAACGATTTTATTACGTACATGTGGGATTATATAATGGTGAGGCTTGAATGTTGTGGCGCGCTCAGCTATAGAGATTTCTCAAGAAGTCACTGGCAGACCTTGAACCCTACGAAAGTGTATCCTATCCAGTGTTGCAAGCTTTCTAACGTGACCGGTCTCGTGCCGGTGTCTAAGGATTGCACCAAGAGTCTTGATGAAAGCATAGAGTCTAACAAAGAAGTCGGATGTTTTAAAGCGCTGCGGGCATCAATAATCTCGAACAAAGGGATGTTAATATTTTATATGGTGTTAATAGCCTTCTTATATTTTATGCTAACATTATTCTCGTATTGTATAATACGCGGGGAACCGCTGTTAGGGGCAATGGCGGGTCGTTTCACGGATTTTTTACCATCAAGAGCTCCTCAGAACTTTGCGAACAAAATTGATCCACCTTTGCCACAGGCAACTAGTAAGATGGAGTATGTTGAGGAGCAGCCTAAGAAAGTGGTAAAAGTGGTGTCGTCTGTGGCGCCGTTCCAGGCGTTCACGTACGCACCCCGCTACCCCGCAGACTATAGCGGAGATTATAGAACTAACTATCGGGCATATAACACAACACTATAGTTTTAATATTCAATAAAAAAAATTGAAATATAACTTTGTTGTTTATCTTTTATGACTTCCTTGAGAGTCTTGAGACAAAATCGTCTTGTAATCTTCCATCAACAAAAATCTCATAAATTCAATAGTTTCCATCGTCGAACTCAACTTAGTCCATTTGAATGTACATTCAATATTCAGACCACCGTAGGCGTGGGTTTGCGGACGACAAGCAATGGGTAGCTCGCCGTCCGTTAGTCCGGTCTCCGTCTGACCAAGCCAGAGTCGTCGTTTAAGCATAGTGTTTTACGCGCGAAAAGTTCACACCAAAACCTTAAGAGACCTAGCAAGGACGAAGTCTACTAGGGCCATGAGTCAACTTCTGAAAGAGTGTGTGGGTCTGAGACGCTTAGGCCAACTGAAAGAAAATAGTTGTAGTTTTAGTCAGTATGACACCTCAATATCCCATCACAAGTATGACACCTCCTCATACCCTCTTGCTCCGGCTTACAGTGGGAGGAGACATTAAACGATTTTTCAACTTAAAAAAGCGGCTTAGACATGGTAACCCGTTTCAACTTTTAATTCGCATAGAGCTAAACACTGGTACGAATGTTTGGAACACACTTTTGAATAAAATATAAAAAGTCCTACATACATTCATGTATACATATCACATACATATATCTTTCCCAAATATGGGATTTTACGCTTTTCAGCTAAACTCTTAAGTTTTATCATAAAAATGGAAGATTATACCATTTTCTATTATAATTGTCTGTATACTTTCTCCTAAGGCTAAAAACTCACGAAGCGGTTTTCAACCGCCCGCGCCCGCGCCCGCGTTGGAGGAAATCGCTGCTTTATTTCTAAACTCACGAGACCGCAGTTTTCACCTGCAAACCTGGCGGGTGATTATCGCAAGATATGCGGTTGCAAGACGGTCCGCCGGCGGTGCAACGGGAGTCGCGAAAAACCACACCGCGGGCGTAAAAAGTGTCGTAAAATGTGCTTTAATTTTTTACATACATATCTGCATTCTTCAGAAGCTGCAGGCCCGATTACCAATACCGATACCGATTCGTGAGTTCTTAGATTAAGAGTCACCGTTTTTGAGATGTATCACCAGGTACAAAGCCGGACACCAGGTTAAAGACTTTTCCCAGCCCAGGTACTAAATCTTTAGGTGCTTCATGGTCTAAAGTGGTGCTCCCAATCATTAGACCAAAACATTCACATTATTGATGATTGCACTCTCCGGTCTAGCCCTGTTTGAAGCAATGTACCTTCCAAATGCTTACAGAAATTACCCTTCACATATACACAAACTAAAAAAATCTGCACTTATTACGTCTCTCTCATTTCTTTCTCTAGTTATAATGGAATGTATATTTATCATTACAGGTATGCCTCGGCAAGTTCCACAGCGTGTGGCTGAGCGACGCTGGCGAGGCGTGGTGCTGCGGGCAGCAGGCTCGTGCGGGCGGCCCGCATGCGACTGCGTTGCGTCCCGCACCGCTCAAGTTGAACGAGCCCTGCGTCGCTGTGGCTATCACACTTAACTCTACCGTGTTTCTACTTGAGAGTGGGATGGTATGTATCTGTCACCGTAAAATTGTAATTTTTTTGATTTTACCTACCATAAAAAAAAAACACCGTAACAAGATATAAGATTATAATCACAAGATTATAATCTGTCTCAAGTTTGTAAACTGTCGAAAGATTGTGAACCGTATCAAACTGCTTACAATTTAAGTTAAATCACAATTTGTCACATGTTAAATTGTTAACTGTCCGAAGACTGCTCCTGATTGGTCGGTCTTACAATAGGCCGTTCTGTGCCCGTAGAATTAGATGTGAAACACAGGTGTTATTCAAATAAAACAATCAGGGTAAGAGCCAAGATGTATGTTGATAAAAATATGATTTATGATATGTAATACGTATTTATTTACGGAATTATAGTCATTAAAATCAACCCTCTCAGTTCGTCTTACCCTATTGTATACATCATTTTTATCTTCTAAAGTCATTCCCATCCATATCTTTGATCAATTCTCTTATCTTCCACCACCGGACGGCAACCAGTCGGTTGTCCTTTAAAGTAAAAGCACGAGATCACATTCGCATGAAGTTGGTAGAATCATCACACTCTTGATTTGTTGTATTCGTTTTTTCACAATATCATTCTTTATTTGTATATATGTATCTAATTATATATTTTATTATTGTTCTTTTGTCCTTTCTGTCTGTCTTCTTTTATTGTTGCACCTGCCATGTTACGTCTCTGCACCACCCTAAGGCCGACTGATTTTCTACCAGTGCCTGCCTAAGGCATTAAGTCCGCCTTTACACACTGTATAATTAGTGCATAAAGTTTTAAATAAATAAATCTTCCTTTACATCATAATCGCTTTATTTCCAGGTCCTACAATACGCCCTGAACAGTGCTGACAACATCACCAGCCAGTCCACGACTAAGGCGCCATCAACCATCAAGCTGGCGTCTGTCAAGCCGCTCATCAAGCTGTCGGAGCCGCTCGGGGTTAAAGGAGCTAGGACACACTGCGTGGTGTGGAACGCGCGCGCGGTGTACACTTGGGGGATGAACCATGGGCAGCTGGGGCACTC
The DNA here is from genome assembly GCA_958295575.1 of Leucania comma. Classification (NCBI taxonomy): domain Eukaryota; kingdom Metazoa; phylum Arthropoda; class Insecta; order Lepidoptera; family Noctuidae; genus Leucania; species Leucania comma. The sequence continues at coordinate 7,493,599 of OY282480.1, read as the reverse complement.
TCATGAGGATAAGGCTGTGCCGGCGCCTAAAAGGGTTGGTACACTAATATGTGATTAAGTCACCTGCTTCCCATGCATGAGGTTGTTGTCTGTGAGCGGTGTCTATGTGTGCGTTGCTCGAGCGCGCATTGTATGTCTTCTGTTCTCTTTTGTGGTCACACTTTCTAGTGTCTGACCACCTGTAACGACTGTCAAAGATCTACGAATGACAACCAGGACTAAAGTATTACGTGCTTTCCGAGCCACGGGTTTTCTTTTTTAGGTGGGAAATTATTTAATGACTTCTCCCGCTCTAGGGCGAAGCAGGAGAGCGGGTGTCAAACTTAGTGACTAAAACTCACTCCTATGATCCGTCGTTGCCTTGCATTCCAAGGCCCCGGGTTTTTTTTTTTCAGAGGCTTCGACCCTGCTGGGCCCCTACAGTTTGCTAACAACTCCTTGAGGCGCGCGTGGAACACTACGCGCCATCGATCACCTGGGCTCGGTCCGGACGGTCGGACGGCGAGCTACCCATTGCTCGTCATCCGCAAGCCCATGCCAATAGTGGCCGGAAATCGAGATCGTAATCCCGACGGCGGCTGATGGCGCCACATAGGAATTAAAATTTAAAAATCCTGCGAATCCTAAGTTCTTCACGCGATTAGAACATTGTAGGTACTATAACCCAAAATCAGTCATCGGGACATTGTTCTCCAAATTAAAAAAATAGTAATTAATTTCCTGAGGACCTTAGAAAAGGTCCCTGATGGTAAATAATGGAGAATTTCCTTTCTCAAACTACCATCAGTCCTGAAACTCTATTTTCAGGTAGCAATATCGATGAACAACAAAGAAGAGGCCGGCATCCAGCTGGTGGACGCGGCCGACGCGGCCACCGCCATCACCACGAGCCGCGGGGACGTGTACCTGCTGCACAAGTACATCTGCAAGAAGATCGCCATCAAGTCAGTTAACGTTACTACGTACACACTTACTATAGTCAAAACCTTATTTAATTTTTCATTTGGTATTGAATGTACACAAGGGCGTCGCCAGCCTTTTATTTTCTCCACAATATAACTCCTAATTGCTAGCCTTATATTTACGGTAACATGTAGGATGGGACATTATATTGTGGGAGACTAGTGCCTAAACTAGGCTTTGAAGCTGTAAAGCAAGCTTCTAGGGGGGGGTTGGGCGTAGCCCCCCCCCCCTGCCCCCCTGGGCGCACCCATCATCATGCATTATGTGTACAACCTTGCGTTATCCCATAGTCTGAATATGTCGGGCTGTGCTGGGGCGGCGGGGATTTTACGAAACCCCTAAGGGGGTAAAACGGAGTTGGAAGTTTGTATGGAGAACTTTTATGTTGGCGAAGCCGCTGGCAGAAGCGAGTATACAATAAATAAACATTTCTTCCTTTATTTTGTTCCTTCACTTTCCAGACAAATAAACCTGCGTCAAGTGTGCGTGGAGGCCAAGGTCACCGACCAGGGCGTGTACTCGCGCGTCACCGTGCTGCTGCTCACCAACGTGGGGCAGCTCTTCATATGGCAGGACACCACCAACAAACTTACTAGGTAATCATTTTGAATTAGCATGAACAGAACTGCTAAGCAATCTTACTCCTTCAATAACAGCGAACGTAGTAATAGCGAGTGTACAGCTTAACAACAAAGAAACTTCAGACTGACCAGCGTTCATTTACTAAGTTCATTTTTACTTGCACTCGAAACGAAAAATTCAAAGGTTTGGTTTGGCGCCGCGCCGCAGTATTCAAGCGATAATTTTTTTAAGTGATCTGGCATAAATAACCGCGATAGTACCTGCGTTGGCGTATAATTCTATGTAATGTACGTGGCCTTTTTGTTATTAATTCATTATTTCCCAAGAGGACGCCGGCGTCCGCACACCTATTGTCTTTCTATTGTGTCTCTAATTACGGTATTCAACAGGGAAGGCACAAGATATAATACTCGTATTATGGAGTACCCAAGAAGACCTACAAAGATAGAAAGTGTTATACGGAGACTAATCTAGTCAATACTAGGGATGTAACAGAAGTGGGTATTTCGAAACCTGAGTTTTAAAATTTCGTTTGTTGAAATCGCAAAAAATGCCAAATCGAAATAAGAAAATGGAAGAGTAATCGACAATAGGTAGAGCGGTTCCCTGCGCAGCAAGATAAAACTTCTTTGTATTTATCGAAGTTAAATTTTTATAATAATAATAATTATTTTATAGTGATAAATCTTTATTGCCTGAAACTTAGTGTAATGGTTTTGCAGTCTTATTTAAATACAAAGTCCACATGTTTAGCTATACAGAATATGTATCAATAGCATATAAAAACAATTAATGGGTCAAAAAAATCGACCAAATACCAAAACATTTTCTACATTCTAGATGCGTCTTCGGCCTCGTCCATCAAACAATAATAAAAAACGTAGCGCTGACCCACGACGCCCTCTACTTCACGACTAACTACGGCGAAGCCTTCATTGGCTCCATCTCTCGCAAAACCACGCCCCCCGCCCAGCAGCAGCCAATCAAGAAGGAGAAGGAACGGGACAACAAATCGTCCCTCGTCAAGTTTTTAGAAAAGGACGACTGTACATCTGTCAGGATCACGAAGATACCGAACGTGTATAGAGCGGTGTCTATTGCCGTGGATAGTGAAGGACTGAATTTTGCGTGTTTGCAGGTTTGTGCTCCCTATTTTAATGCCTAGTAAGCACTAAATATTAGTCGAGTAAATGAATGTTTTGTTTTGATTATGTTTCAAAGCAATGCAGACGTCATCACGATTATTTAATTCAAAATACGTTCAGCCACGATCATATGGCCCCTCCCAGTCACTACTACTTCCACTGGATGCAGAAATAAATCTCATAAAGGCGGGTACGAATGCCTCGCAAGGTGTGTTTTTCGGCATTCATTGTGCATTGTTCGCGGCGTATGCGCCGCAGTCTGGATAAAGAAAAAAATCACTTTAAATACTAACCAACGATTTATGTTGAGTTAGAATCGTATGTATGTGTGAAAGTGTTAGTAAGTACGTATGCATGTGTGTGTGGCACTAATATCAGTATGAAAATAACATTTAAAGTCAGTCACAAATAAATCAGCATAAAGAAACCACATATTTCTATTACTCAGAATTCCCACAAGCAAATTTGAATCTTAAACCCATTATAATTTGATTACAATTTAAATTTTCTTCTCAAATAATGATTATCAACCAATTGTAATGCATCTATTTTGCTCTGTGCTTATTTATATTTGATGATTGCGTTTATAGATAAAACCAACGTGCGGCCTGAGATCTTTGCCGCAGTTGTCACCTTCCAGTATGTACAAGCACATGGAATCTCTGCGGGAGTGCGCCTCCGACGATGATCTCCTACATGATGTGGTGTTCAAGGTAACTAATTGTATTTTTCAGACAATAGGGAATATCCATAAAACTATATTTTTTATCTGACCAGTTTATCAATAAATATACGAAAAGAGACTCGCGGCAAATAAGTTGAACCCGTTGCTATAGTTATGGTATGCAACTCGATTGAGATCCGAAAATCTGTTACTGCGCATTCAAAATTGATCGCCATTTTGGTTTAACTTATATTCGTATAATTTTTTAATCGCGATTTTATTATTTCATATCGATTTTTTTTATTCATAGGGTAGAAAAATGTTTGCTGAGTCAGCTAGTACATTTATATTACTTATTCCAAATTAACAAATAAATGATTTATGAATTTGTTTATCTCAAGACCCTGGGGTCCTGAGCCTTTAGAAGGCATACATGAGGCCGAAACCAACTCGCAAAGGCTTCTTATTAATTTTGGATTTTCTAGAATTCAATTCATTATAATACGTGACAAATATATTGAACCATTTGCTATAGTTACGCGCAGCCCCCCACTTCGTTATATTCCTCGTTACACAAGTTTAATCATCATGACGGTGGACTTTAAATGCGCAGTAACCGATTTTCGAGTCTCAATCGAAGTGGGGGTTGCGCGTAACTATAGCAAATGGTTAAACTTATTTGCCGTGCACTATAACTACATGTATATACTTATATAGCTCGAAGAATCGCCAAACTTAAGTGGCAATGGCCTATGTCCAACAGTAAATAAAAAAAATATATATTAAATAAAAAAATATAAATATAATAATAAAAAATAATAATATATTTAATTAAATTAAATATCTTTATTACCTACTTCCTTCTTCTTTAAGGTCGGCACAAAGCGCTTCCCGGCGCACATATTCATCGTAGCGTCCAGCAGCGAGCTCCTGTACAAGCGCTACCAGGAGCACGCCGCTGCCCCGGGGGACAAGCCCGAGCTCGCACTCGACAACGTGCACCCCGAAGCCTTTGAGAGAATCATGAAGTTCATGTACACCGGCACGTGTGACGTCACCGAGCTGGGGCCCTGCGGACTGAAGATCACGAAGGAGGAACTCGTGAAGAAGGATAAGGACTTTGTTGAAGAGGAAGATTTGATTGGTAAGTGTAAAGCCTTGAGCGAGTCAATAACCTGCAGGTAGTTAGTACGCAACGACCGACTAACTACAAGTCATTGACTCGCTCAGCTGATGTTTACTTAAAGAAATTAATTTCGTACATGCGTAAATTAATTCTTAATATTATCTTTACAAATCGATAGTGTTTCATGTACTGGATCGACCCTGTACGGGATTAAAACGATCAAAATTAAGCCGTGAATATACTAGGGATCAAAATGTTCCCCATGATCTTCATGATGAAGCGCAACGCTATCAAATTGTTCAACAACATGTTCTGCTGAGGCCCATTGTGGTTATTTACAATGCGCCTTATCAGAAGGCTTAGTTACCCAAGGCCAATGGATAGGCTATGCTCAGTTTTCTTTTTTTTTATTGATATAAACTAGTACTTGACTGCGATCCCACCTTAATGCAATCGTTGATGGTAAAGCGGGTTTTTCTTGCGGGATCACAAGAGAAATGAAGATATCCGCAGGAGAACCAAGGTTACCGACATAGCTCAAAGAATCGCCAATCTATAGTGGCAGGCAGGCACGACACAATATTCACCAAACAGATGGTTGATGGGGACGAATGGTTCTGGTGTGGCGAACGCACACCGGAAGACGCAGTGTTAGCGCGGCCTCCAACAAGGTGGATCCATGATCTGGTGAGGGTGCAGGAATCAGATGGATACGTGACGTATAGTACCGGTCGTTGTGCCGAGATTTATGGGAGTCCTATGTCCAACTGTGGACGTCTTTCGGCTGAAATGATGATGAAGTTACAGTAACTTTATTTTATAATTCTTTGTTCGGGCTTCACAGAAAACCCTTCAGAGATATCAGCTTTCGAAGTCTACAACAAACCCCTCGACAAGTCCAAGCGCCAACGCAACCGCCGCAACACGGACACCCCGCCGCGCACCCACATGTACTGTGACCCCGTCAAGCTGCTGCAGGCCTCCGCCAAGCGCCTGCAGGTCATGAGTCTTCACAAACTGCTGGATAAGTTCTAGTAAGTAGCTAAAGAAATGTATTAAGTAGAGGTTAGGGCAATCTAAAAGCAGGCTTCGGGTGGGCAATTATTGTAAAGGTATGACTGCAGGCAGCAGCAGCAGACGAAATATTATGTAAATAAACATTACAGGTCCATACCGTTTGTAGGGTTCCATACTGAAAGGGTAAAACGGAACCCTATCACTAAGACTCCACTGTCTGTCTGTCTGTCTGTCACCAGGCAGTTATCTCATGATATTTTACCGCCTTTTTATTTTTTGCTACGGACAGTACAGGACCCTTCGAGAACGAGTCCGATTTGCTATCTCCTTTTCTATACGACATCTAAAAATCTATGTAAATTTTGTAAGATCCATCGTATGATGTAGTATATTGGGTTACCTGTCCCCCTAGCCAAGTTACAATCGTTTCGTTTTGCGTTAACGCCTGTAGTTGGCCACGCCCTCAATTCGTTTGTTCGAACAAAGGAGTTGGGGGCGTGGCTAACTACAAGCGTTAACGCAAAACGAAACGATTGTAACTTGGCTAGGGGGGCTGGTATATCGGCTTTTCTTTCTCGAAATAGCAAAAACAAATATTCGAGATAGTTTCAACGTGTCATCGCTATAGTGTCGCTGGTCCGGGTCGTATTCCGTTTTGCGAGATGTTGCTCGCTGCTAAAGGTATTTCATAGAAATACATCTTCTTTTTGGTCGTTTCTCTCGTGCCAGAGTCGTCTTGGTTATCATAAAGGTAGCTCTCCGGAAGCAGTACGACTTCCCGTCATTTTTGCTGGCAGTCATCCGGGCTCGCACGTTCAATGGGCATCCAACAACGGTTTGGACATCGTCAGTCCATCGCATCAAACAGAAAAATCTGCCGTAACCATCGATATATATGTACTAGGCACTAGATGACGCGTGCCGTACATTCACTTTTCTCTAATTAGTTGTTCGGCAGACAGTACAATCCGCGCTCAGCTGACGTTAGTGCAATTCTGACGTAAATGCAGTGTAGGAGAGCCGCTAATAAATTCGAATCAAAGTAAACCAGGACATAAACAATAATTCTGTAGCTAAAGAAATAAAGCTACTGGTTATCCAAGCGATGTAATAGCTTCTAATATCGTAATAATATAATAGAAAAGATAATATTCCAAAAAAGCGCCCTCCATTTTACAATCATAGACTAAAACATACAGATGGTCCCCCCTATGAAAACGAATTGTAGGTTTTTACCTACAACTGTTTTACAGAACACAGACTTTATGCGGTGTTATATAACCAGTTCGATATTTTAAATATTTTTTAAGGTTCCGTACCTCAAAAGAAAAATCGGAACCTTTATAAGACCACTTTGTAGTCCGTCTGTCCGTCTGTCAAGACCCTTTATCTCGAGAACGCGTGGAGGTATCGAATTGAAGCTAAATACTCGAATCGATTTATTTCATCACCACTGCTCTCAAAAACGGTGAAGGAAAACGTCGTGAGGAAACCGACATGTCCTAGAACCAAAAATTCGAAGACATATGACATCCACCAATCCCCACCGGGCCCGCGTGGTGGATTATGGCCCATTCCTTTTCCTAGAGAGGAGGCCTGAGTTCCAGCAGTGGGAATATTAAAAGGCTGATGCAATGCAATGCAACTCAAATCTGTGTTGGTACAGCCTGCTAGCTGCAGGCAGGCAGGGTCGAAACCTGCTTGGGTCGTGGGTCAGCTTCTGAAAGGAAGGCCCGGCCCCGGCACGATAGGCAACGAAGGAACGGGGTAGGTTTTTAGTCAGTAAGAGTCTTACACTATTTCCCGCTCCGCTCAAGGGCGGGATTTGACATTAGATGATTTTACCTACAATAAAAAAAACTGTGCTGGTAAAATTTTATAATAAAATACCACTTTAGATTACCTATCCAATTGAATGAATCCAAATTGCAAAACATGTATAAAACGCATAGTGTGCGTTATAAATTGGAAGATTATATTTATATTATTAGACAAGCATATTATAAATTGGAAGATTAGATACTTTATAAAAATGCTTGGCTAAATGCTGGTCCGGCTCTACTGCCACAAAATCAAACTACTAAGTTAAAAAAAAAGATGACGATAATGATGTTTTGATGTCGCTAAAAACGCATGTTTCGACATTCTCAAGGGTATCAAAATTCATAGGGTACTTCCCGTTGACCTAGAATCCTGAAATATGGCACGAAGTAAGGACTTATAGTACAGATATAGGAATAAATCTGACAATTTGTTGTTACGTCATAAAAAAAACTTATTCGGTATTTGAAGTTTCATACTTCAAATCCCGAATAAGTTTTTTTTCGAGACTCGCTCAGAGCGCGAGTCCGACTCTCACTTGCCGAGTTTTGTGTTCTTTCTTTTCTTGTATTAATATTAGACATCGTTAAATTTTAGTCGTTTCAATCCTGCGGAGGGTCGATTCGGTACATGAAATACTATCGATTTGTAAAGAAAAAATTAAAAAATAAACTACATTTCTTCAAAAACTCGAATTAATTTCTTTAAGTAAATGAGTCAATGACCTTGTAGGTAGTTGTCGGTCGTTGTGTATTAACTACCTACAGTTCATTGGCCTCGCTCAGCTGACGTTTACTTAAAGTACATGCGTAAACTGTGTCACGTCTGCGGTATAAAAATCTATATGGATGTCATGTCATTACACTAAGTTGAAAGCAACGCGTAAGTACTAGGATATGCATGGCGCTTTAGACCTTTTGGTCGCGAAAAAGTATCCTCTATACGCTATCTTAACGCTGTAAGTTTTAAAAGTTTTGTTAGACGACATAATGGCAATCTAGCGCTGCAGCGATTTATTGTTTGAACTTTTCAGTATTTTGACAAATAGTTTATATGAACGTGCTTGTCTATCGCAAGAATATAGGTCGATGGCCGTAACGCATTTGCCTGTCTTTATTAACCTCACTTTCCTCTCCCCCAGCTACAAGAACGGCTCAATATGTCTAAAAGAGAGCGCGAGTACGACTTACAGTCGTAACCCGTGCCCTTCCTGGACGCGCTCGGACTTCCCCGAGCTGGTGGACACCAACGTGGTGTCGAAGGACGGCGCCGCGCTGGCGGCGCACAAGTGTGTGCTCGCCGCTCGCCTCGAGTACTTCCACGGAATGTTTATGCATTCCTGGACTGAGGTGAGTTGCACATGACCAGAAAACAGACTCGAATAGACTATAGGTCGCGAGTGAACATTGACTGCGCATTGAAAACCCGATACCGAGGCTACAAAGACAACCGTTTCGTTGAAATAGAGCTTGTATTAAATATTTATATATGTTACCGACAATCTATATAGGTAATAATTATACAATACCGGTATTCTATACAATACCTAGGCAATGTATAGAATACGGTTTAAAGGCTTTTATTTTAGGTGGTAATAAAAAAAAATAACCCTAACCTAACCTGTCCGTGTCGAGGTGTCCTAAAATTGCATCACCTCCTTCTTCTGCTTTCGTCTTTTACACACATTACCGGCTACACATTCGGTTTTGTATAAAATACCAGAATTATACAGATTGCCGGTAACGTATATTTATAATTCTTCTGTATGTGCTTGTCACCTATCTCCTCCTAAACGGCTTGACCGATTTGAACGAAATTTTGTGTATATATTTGAAGGTCCCTGGGTGGTTTATATGTATAATACATGCATAATTGAACCTGGTAGGTGGGATTTTTTTTACGAAAAGCCAGTTGTCGGGCCTGACATCGTCTGTCGGGATAGCTAGAGAGTTTACAAGCTTATCAAATAAACTTAGCTTTTTTTGAAGTAAAATCTTTAGAGGTGCTGAGCACTTTGATTTTGTGGGTTGAATGAGATTCAGCCGTCACGCTCGGGTATTTAACGGGTAAGGTAAGCCCGAGCCGAGTAAGGGAGCGAGAAAGATGATAGCATCCCACCGCAATGGTGGAATACTTGACTGTTGTAAATGTTATTAAAGTATTGACCTTTATCTATTTTTACAAGTTTTTTATTAACTTGCAATGTTTGTACGTTTATTTAGGTCAAATCTTGGAAATTAATATTAAAATGTTTTTTAACATCATCTTGTTTATTTCCAGAGCAAGAAGCTGTCATCAGTTACTCTTCCAATAAACTACGGCATCCTACTACCAGTCATCAACTTCCTATACACCGATACCTGTCCAGAACTGGAAAACTGTGATAGTATCGACTTCATATGCAACCTCCTTATAGTCGCCGACCAACTCTTCATTACACGACTAAGAGAAATGTGCGAGATCGCATTGGCCAACCTAATCAACCTGAAAAACTGCACGGAACTCTGCCAGTTCGCACACACGTACAACGCGGCACAGCTCAAACAATGCTGCATGGAATTCATCGCACTAAACCTGAACAGTGTCCTGGAAAACAGATCTCTAGATCTCCTAGAAGAAACCTTACTGGATGATATTACTCAGTATTATTGTAAGTTCAACCCAATCATGTCTTCAAGAGTCATTACACCTTTCTACAACGCTCCTGATGACGAAGTCATTGAAGAATTTGCCAAAACTCATCCAGTAAACTTAGAGTTAACAGACGAAGATCTAAAGAAAGATGACAGTATGGTAGAAATAGTTAGTAAGAAGAAAAAAGGAAAGAAGATTGAATATACTGATAGTGAGAAGGAGAGGATGAGGTACGAATCTGTAAGCTCAGTGACGTCATTGGACCTGTCTAATGACACGTCCGGCGATATTACTCTATCTTTAAGTAAAATTCCTAAGGAATCCGAGAAAGTAACGCGGGAAAAGCAAGAAAAATGGACCGAAGTGCCGTCTTCCCAACAGAAACAGTTGAAAGTCGTCCAAGCAAGACTGAAAGCTATAAACATTGCGAAGGATTTATTGAATGAAGCGCCCGTCGAAACGTTCACGAAACTGACTAAAAGTCAATCAAGTGCCATGATAATACAAGACAAACAGCCTAACCCATCGCGAATGTCCGTATCGCCGAAAGAGTTTCCTATCTCTGAACCTGCTTGGAGTCCAAAACAGGGTAACGTAGTCATAAGTCATGTGGGACCAAAACTATCTCAGAAGCAAAGAAAAAAGTTGGCGTTACAAGGTAACGAAACAGCATCGCAAAGTATTGATGATTTCTTTAGTAAGGTAACTGTGGGTAGTCCGCCTGAGAAGCCAAAGAACCCATGGAAGATCTGTGAACCACCGGCTGCTAGCAGCAGCCCTAAATCGAAAGCTATAGAATTTAATAAAATATTGACTGACCAGAGGAAACAGAAGGAAGATCACTCGAGAATCATGACGAAACCACTTCTTTTGACTCAGGTATGATACCGTCTCTCAATTTCCCTTTTACTGGGCGTCTCAAAAAAAAAAATATATATATATTTAGGTATCATTGTGCATTTGTATTTGTTATTTTCACTTTCAAGTGTTTGTGTGTACATAAATTTATAAATAAATATTTATTTCTCTATTTTCCCAGCTTGAAGACAAAGCAATAGAACAATTGGAGAGATTCTACAACGTCCATGAAATAGATGACGAGTTGATCACAGTGAGACGTATTGAGCTGCAAGTGTCTTCTCCCCAATGGTTACACACTGCCCCTAAGTGATAACTGTGCTATTTTATACACTTTACTATCATTCGTATATGATAAGATTGTATTTGAAAATTTGTTTTTATTAAAACAATTAATAATATGACATAAATGATTTGTCTTTTTAATTTTATTATTTGTTACTACATAGTATAAAACAAAGTCGCTTCCCGCTGTCCGTCCCTATGTATACTTGGATCATTAAAACTACGCACTGGATTTTGATGCGATTTTTTAAAATAAATTCAAGAGGAAGGTTCATATGTATAATACATGCATAATATATTAAATATCACCATGGTTACACACTGCCCCTAAGTGATAACTGTGCTATTTTATACACTTTACTATCATTCGTATAAGATAAGATTGTATTTGATAATTTGTTTTTATTAAAACAATTAATAATATGACATAAATGATTTGTCTTTTTAATTTTATTATTTGTTACTACATAGTATAAAACAAAGTCGCTTCCCGCTGTCCGTCCCTATGTATACTTGGATCTTTAAAACTACGCACTGGATTTTGATGCGATTTTTTAAAATAAATTCAAGAGGAAGGTTCATATGTATAATACATGCATAATATATTTAATATCACCATTGCGCCCGCGCGAAGCTGAGGCGGATAACTAGTTTGTTATAATTCGCTTTAACTAAGGCGGCCAACTTTCTAATAAGTTAATGCGGGACACCCATCCCTTTCCACAAGAATACTGAGGATGTGTTGGTAGACACTGCACGAACGCAACACGCATTCGCAGTCGAGCGTACCGTAGTATCTCTCTCTATCACACTAATTATGTAGTGGAATCGCTATCTCAAGTTGCCATTCGAATCTCGGCGGTAGCACATGACACGCAGCCGTTGCCTGCATCCGCAGCTGTTGCCTGCATCCGCAGCCGCGAGTAATTCCGAGGCTGACTGCACGTGCTTCCAGTCGCAAATCTACAATTCAATCCACTATGAACGCTATCGGCTCCGAATAGCGATTATTTCGGGACTTGTCTAAACAGATTGGAGTGCCGTAACTACGTGCGCATCGACTTGCGGCTGCAGCATTACTGGTCTGCGATCGGCTACGGCTGCAGGTCATGGCAGCACTCGCAGCCGAAGCTCGGCAGTACGTGCGGCTGCAGCCGCGTTCGGAATGGTATTCACAAAAATCCATATTAGATCATGCCAGTCATGCAGCTGCTGCCGGCTTAGTGCAGCTGCCACTTCTGCTGCCTGTATCCGCAGCTTGCTGCCGAGGTTCGATTGGCACCTTAAATATAGTAGGCGACAAATAAGTTGAACCATTTTCTAAGGTCACGCGCAGTCCCTTCGATTGAGACTAAAATGGTTAATGCGCATTCAAGGTCGACTGTCATGATGGTTCAACTTGTGTCACGAGGATTATAATGGATTTTCGGGTGTCAATCGAAGTGGGGTCTGTGCGTATTCATAGCAAATGGTTCAACTTATTTGCCGCGTACTATATGGGACGTCTCGCCTCGTCAGTCGTATCTCCGATTGACCACGAGGTGTAAGACGACCACCCGCCATCTGGTTGTAAAATGTGCGAAAAGAAATCCAGAGAGTGAGTCTGGGTTATATGAAGGTGAACCCCAGAGCCCTGTATTCGTTCCAAAGAAGAAACGAGTGGGTTTTAGTCAGTAAAAGTCGGAAACGCCCTCCCGCTCTAGGTGGAGCGGGAAGCAAGAAGTCATTTGATAATTTCCCACCTTAAAAAAAAGCGAGTTTGGGACAAGGCAGAACAGAGTTCTCTGGCGCAATCCCAGTTAAACGGGTAAGAGGGGACAAAGAAGTACTTATATGGTCTAATATAATAATAAATAAATAAATGGTCAAATTAAAGCAGAGTGAATTTACAATTTTTTTTTTTAATTATTCATAGCCTTGTGTTTGGCCACTATCTCACCCGACCGTAAGCAATGATGTAGCCGACAAGAACCAAGCTTGCCTAAAGGTAACCTATTCACTCTTGTTTTAAAGACCCCTAAGTGAAGTTATCAGGAAACACAAACTCTGGCAGGAATTTACTCGTCTACTCTCACACTGTATGCACTTTATCACCTCAACTGGATCTTAATTACCTAGTTTTAGAGGGTTTTTTTTATGTATACTGTCTAGAAGAGTGAACAGAAACAAAACCTTGAAGGGTTTTCAGTTTAAAATGTATAGGTACAGCATTTGTTGGTATTAAAAAAATAATTGATGTTTTGCTATGTTTGACAAATCTAATCAAATTTTTGTTTCTATTATATATTATATATAAAATATTTCCCCCCAGTGGCAGTGAATCCAGTAGGATTAGATAATAGAAATATAAAGCAAATGTATAACAACTATTTATTTCTATCATTATTTATAAATACAAATACAACTACATCATGAATAAAACTATTATTTTTTAGGTGGAAAAGCTTTTAGTAGTTGATTTAATTGTCTATGTGTCAGTTTCTGCTCTCCTGGGACGAGAATACCTTTCTTTCCTTGCTCTCTTTGAGCATTCATTCTTTCACTGTACTCTTTGTAACATCCTTGGAACGCTGCTACTTCCTTCAAGCAGGCCGACTGGTCAAATTCAGATTTCTTGAAACATGCAAACATTACAGCCATTTCTTGCATACAAGCTGCTTCTTTGAGCTTATCTCCTTTACCAGAAACTGTTTTCTTCAGCTCCAATGGTAGCAACTGTTTGAATGGTACTGGCTCTCGCTGAGGTCTCCTGGCACTTTTCTGCGAAGGACCCGCTAGTAAGATATAGTTTAGCCTCATTTTAAATGCTAAATTACTCTATTTTATTCAAAATAAATCTAATTCTGCAGTTCCTTTACAAAATCAGAACACTTTAAATAGGTTATAATTATTACGTTCCGGATTTAACTTGTCACTTTACGACACTTTGTTTGAAAGAGACAGCTATATTGGCATTTGGCATTGAGACGTAGAGCAAGAAAAAAGTTAATGCTAAATTTTAAAGCATAGCCTGAACTGAATTACTCACTGACATAACACACTGACAGTTGATGACATTTTATTTGACATTCTTGAAATCGTTCAAAAATAAAAAATGTCGTAAAATTGATGGCACCTTCTTCGTTACTGATCAGTGCTTTCGTTTGTATCTATTAATCATTAATATCTTCGTTATTTAATTCGTTAAGCAATGCTTATCGAGGTTGGACCAATGTTGGGTGCCCTTCCATTATTATGTGTAGGTAGGTACTGAAACTGCTCCGTCCTTGGAAAAGCATATTTTCCAAGGAGTTCGAGTCCGAGCTGGGTACATTTAATGATGCATGCACACCACTCACCGATCACACAGTAAAACAGATGGTGGAAATTTGCCCAGCTTGAGTGGAGCCCTACCGTGTCCTCGTAGAGGTGATGAACGCCAGCGTTCTGAGCGTCGGACCCTAGTTCAGGCGGTGGTACAGAGCAAAAGGGAATGGGAAACAATAAACTACTTCAGATGAAATTTATGATCCAAAGTTGTTCTTGGTATGATCATTTCTGCGCTCTGTGCCTGGGCTCCACTGGTACAGCCCTTGTTTCGATACTGACTCTTCAGGCCGTTGAAGTCGTTTTTAATATAATAGAGTGTGACAAACAAGCAAGTGGCCCATCATAAGTTACAACCAGATGGGTCATTTGCTTATTTGCTGCTTTCACCACAGTCATGAACATTTGCAATACCAGCCGCTCTAGCTATGTTAAGACTGTTTCATTTCGATTCTCTTGCGTCGAACGCCTAAAATCCACCCCGTCTCCGCGATTCCTTTATTCTGACGACGAGACTGAGCGTTGAGATGACGTCAGAAGAAAAGAATTGGAGGCGTGGATAACTCAAGGCGTTCGACGCAAGAGAATCGAAACGAACCGGTCATAACGAACCGGCTAGGCCTGGAGGGGTAGCACTTAGCAGGTGCGTTGCCTATCCTGTTAATGTTGGATTGTTTTCAAGTTTTTGCTTGTACCTGTCCAAATTATAGTCTGAACTGAGATGAATTCCACAGGGTGCAGGGGACACAACAATAAGTATTTGTAAGCGTAGTAAATATTTACAAAAAGATAAATTAGCTATTTGGTCTCAATGAAAAAATTATGCCCAGATATCCTGACATCAGAATCTCTGACCTCCTTCTTTACGCGTTTTCTTACTGTTAATAGAGGTAGGTAGGTAATAAACATTTCAAATTAGATAGGTACGTGTCATGATATCAAAAAGTTATTTTGGTCTTTTTAAACATTAAAATATATATCGTTACTGGTCCTGCCCCGTAGCCAAGCAACGATTGTTTCATTAAGCATGAACTCTTGGAGTTGACCACGCCCCCAATACCTTTATTTTGACGTCATCTCAAAGCTCAGTCACTTGGTCAGAACAAAGGAATTGGGGGCGTGGCCAACTCCAAGCGTTCACACTCAACGAAACGATCGTAACTTGGCTAGGGGGGTAGAGGTTCTGAAGCTTACAGGTATTTTTCCACAGCCTTGTACAAAATTTTAAGATTGTCATTGTTATGTTTATAGGATACCTACTAGCAGCACATGCAAAAATATAAACGTGTTAAGTGCGTCACACCTGTATCTTAAACGTGAAAAATATTGTTTTACTACATTCGTCTAAGCCCCTTCATAAATAGCTACTACAGCTGAAAAAGTTATCTGAATCGTAATTAAGTATTATATCTATAATACTGGTATAAAATATATCTGATCTGGTAATAAGAGACATTGTAAATTATTGGTAATAATGATAAGATAGTATTTTGCACTGTTATGTTAGATACATAATATTGTTTTTAAAATTGAACTCCTTATTAAATTTAGTTATGCACCTTGATGACAGTGGGATTGACTGGACGGATTGCACTTAAGGGCCGGTTCTAGTCACTGTTTTTTTTTTTGTATGAACTTCGCTCGGGATTATGTCGTCTTCGCGGCCCCAAAACAGCGGTTTTATTTTTATATTTATTTATTTATTTATTTATTTATTTATAACTCCCTTACAAATATCATTACAGGTAAATACCTAATGCGATAGTGTGGCCTTAAAAATTAACTTATATGCAATTTAAACTAACAGAAAATGTAATATAATACTTACCTACTACTTATAATTATACCTTACATACTAAGTTCAACATAATAAATATACAAACACAATACTTAAAATATATAACTATAGCCTACTTTAATCTACCCTATAGCATACAATAAAGAGTAGTATTTTTGCGAAATCACTCGAATTGCATGAAAATACGTCGATGTTTACGTGCAGTTCGTTAATCGTCCGAATTGCGCGGGTCAAAGGCGTTTTTGCAAGAAGATTGGTCCGGGCAACAGGCACGGCCAGCAGCGGCGGGCGGCGCCGCCTCCACACATAACGATCCGGTACACACAAACTCAAGCATTGCAGCACTCCCGGGTTATTCTCCATGCCACGAAGTAACCTAACCAGATAGGAAACGAGTGTAAATTCCCGTCGCACCTTCAGTTGATTGTACCCGACCATACCGAGCACAAACAAAGTGGGGTACATCAACGGGTAAAACGGATATACCCCATATAGCTTCTTGTACAAGTGGCGCGTGAATTTGTTTTGTACGCGTTCTAGCATTGTCGAGTACTTGGCTTCATGCGGAGCCCATATGACAGCACTATGTTCCAGATGACTCCTGACAAGTGAGTCATATAGGACCCTGACAGCAGCGATGTTAGTGAAGTGCCTCGTCTGCCTCAAAACAAATCCCAAGTTTCTAAACGCCTTTTTACAAATCCTCGTAATGTGATCGCGAAACGAGAGTTCAGGAGTTACTGCAACCCCCAAATCCCGCACCTCCGAGACACGTTGCATGGGCGTGGTGTCCACTACGTACTCATGTACTAGCGGAGCACGCGCGCGCGTAAAACTCATCACCGAGCACTTCGACACGTTGAAGAAAAGCTTGTTATGCCGGCTCCATTCCACTACCCTATCTATATCCTCCTGCAATCGTTCGCAATCGGATTTACTATTAACCTCGAGCAGCAACTTAAGGTCATCTGCAAATAATAAACAAGAGCCATTTTTGACGACTTTTGGCAAATCGTTTATCATCACAATGAATTCAAGAGGCCCTAAATTGCTGCCTTGGCTCACGCCAGACCAGGTGTAATATGGGTCGGATTCACACCCATTATAATCTACGTACTGTTGCCTATCTTGCATATAGCTGGCGAAGAAGTGCAGCAGATGTGGTGTACAGCCAACTTCTGCGAGCTTTATTAATAAAATATCATTATCGACTGTGTCGAAAGCTTTTTTGAAGTCGAAATAAGCAGCATCGACTTGCCCACCAGCATCAACCGCCGGCACCACTTGCGACATAAAGTTCATTAGATTGGTGGCAGTGCTGCGCGCCGGCCGAAACCCGTGCTGCGCGTCCGTCAGTTGTCCATTCACCTGTTCCTGTATGCAGCGCTGTATTGCGGACTCGAATACCTTAGCCGGCGTCGACAGCACGGCCACTGGTCTATAACCAGTTATGTCCGACCCTACCTTACCTTTGGGTACTGGAATGACTCGCGTGGTCTTCCATTGAGTGGGAAACGTCGTCGAATGAAGACACATATTAAAAATATAAAGTAGCGGTACAGCGAGCACTCTACCACAATCTCTAAAAAGAAATGCCGGTATACCGTCCGGGCCCGCTGAACGTTTCGGTTTTAGGCGCTCGAGAGCACATCTGACGTCCTTCAGACTCAGTGAGTCAAGCTGTACCCGCGCACTGCTTGCCACTCCCGCCGCCGCCGCCGCTTCAGCGTCTAGCCGCGGGGGCCGATCACTGTAGACAGATTTGAAAAAAATTGCAAACTGTTCAGCACACTGTTCATCCGACAAATGCTCACCATCTTTTATAATAGTTTTCTGGGCTACTGCACTTTTTTTTGATCGTATGTATTGCCAGAATGAGTTAGGATCCCTAGCAAACTGATACTGGATTTTTTGTTGATGCAGTGTGTGAGCAATCTCTATAGATTTTTTAACAAGCGCTCTGTATTTAGAATATTCTTCATAATCTTTACTATGTTTAGTTATTTTAAATATTTTGTGAAGCTTAGCTTTAGTTCTTAATGCTTTTATTATTTCGTTCGTGTACCATTCCGGATAAATGTAACGGGACTTTGGACTAGTTTTTTTCCTGGGAACACAGTTATCCAAAATGTTATAAACAGTACTGTAAAATACATCCAAAATATCGTTTAAATCGCTCGTCTCATACATGCTTGTCCAATCAATCGACGCTAACATTGAATACAGTAATTGATAATCCGCTTTGTAAAAATTCCACTGTGGTCTACTATTACGTGCATTAGCACCGGGCGCGCCAGTGGGGGAAGCGGCGGGGGCGGCGGTGGCGGGGAGCGCCGCGCTCGCGGGCGGTACGCGGATCGCGAGCGGCGGGTGATATGCGTCGACCGGCACGAGCGGCTCGTCCGCCGCTACTACCGACACCTCGCCGTAAAAACCTGAACTTAAAACCAAATCCAGCTGCCTATTTAAACAATTGGGTACATTATTATTTTGAGTGAATTCGCAAAAAGACACGAAACATTCATAATAATTAGTTACATTCAAAGGACACGTATATAAATTAAAATCACCTATCACAACAATTTCCTTATATCTAGTGCACAGTTTTTCTATTATACTAAACAAAATCATATAGTCATTTTCAGTACTACCAGGAGGAATATAAATCACTAAACACAAAAACAAAAACCTGTTATTTAAGTGGACTGTCGCACAGACCATTTCAAAAACGCAGCTGTCTATCGATACGTCCGTAACATGTACTTGCCGCAGCGCGAACCGGTGTGTGGCCACTAAAAGTGCGCCTCCCTGTTTTCGACCGTCTGCTCGATCACAACGCAGTATTTGATACCCGGGTGGGACAATTTCGAGATCTGCAATAGAATCATTACAACCAGATTCCGTGATTGCATATACGTCAAAATTCAAAGAGTCAATGTTATTTCTGAACCCTTCCAGCTTTGTGCGAAGACCACGTACGTTTTGATAGTATATATCGATACTATTCATTTGGCGTTCTCTTTGTTGACTTGCGAAACCAAATCCACTCATTAAACTCCACGTTCATCGGCCATGACTCCGCTTGATTTAATTTAGCAAAACCGTGTTCAGACACTGCGATAACAAACGACGAGTAATCCCGCTCCGTTTTATGCTTAATTTTATCAACCTTGAAGATTGACTCAGGGCCACATATACTCTTTACGTGATCTGTTATGGCTTCCAGAGTGGTTTCCGGATGCAATCTCCATACGTGCAGGTATTTTTTCTTTTCGGTAGCTTGGATAACCGTCAATTCCTTATTCGTACCCACTTTTACATCTTTTGGTTGTCTGTTAGATTTTTTATTGCGTATTGTCGTCCACCCCGATTCGTTCTCTTCATTCCCTGCATTCTCTACCTCGTCCGCTGCCAGTAGATTAGTAAAGCCCGTAATGTTTTCCGCTAATGCCGAGGATTTTGTGGCCCCACCTTTGTTTACCTTTTTGACGTGGGTATTCTTAAAAGAACCACCTGGTTGATTAGCAACTTCTGCATAAGTAGATGCAAGAGTAGAAGTGGAAGAAAAAGGAGGGCTTTCAGGTACTTCATGTAACGTCTTTTTTCGTGTTTGCATTTCCTGAGAAAGCTTCGAATCTACTTTTTGTTCAAGTACCCTCATGATCTGAACTATGTTGTCCAACTCTGTTTTCGTTTGAGAAAATTGGTTCAACAATAATGTTATCGCATTTGCCTGGCTATCCATGCGAGCTACCATGTCTGCCCTAAACTCTCTTAGTTCCTCGAGTAATGTACAATCATTATCCATGATTGTAGGTGATAAATTAGCCTGGCTCCCGCGCTGACTTCCGCGCTGACTGTCCACGTTATTCATTGGTGTATTAGTGGAGCAGATCTTAAAGTCCGGTGTATTTATTCGGACGGGAGTTTCACTATTCCCTACTTTAGGTTTCGAAGACACACATTCTGGGCACACCCAGTTCTTCTTAAATGACATCGAATATGACTTAAATGCGTTTATATTAATATCCAGACACGCTAAGTCATACTTTTTTTTGCACTTACTATTCGAGCACTCCATATAATCATTGGATCTTGTTATTGTAGATCCACAAGCACCGCAACGATTCGGCATTCTTATTAGCCTCGGTTTCACCAGCAAGAGCGATGTCACGCTTGCGTAAAATATTCACTAGATGAGTTCACACCACTAATACTTTTTAGACTTATTGTCAACACACATTAAAAAGTCAATTTTGCATACATTAATTCACTAACAATTAGGTAAAAAAAATTAAAAAATTAATAAAAAATATAAAAAAACAACAACAACTATTCCAGATTTTTGTTTTGTTCTTGCGAAGCGCTTTTAAATAATAAGCTTTATATTTTTTTTTTGTAACTTTCAATTAGTTCCCTAACGTAATCTCGTAGATAAATACGTTTAAAATCGATAATTAGGGTCAGATACGCGATTTTTTTTTTATCGAGCCAGCTAATTTATATCGTGTTTTCATTTTTGCCATATAGTCAATTGTAATAAAATAAATTTTCATGGTGTTCTCTTTTATATTTCTGGATTTCCATAGGTTTCAAAAAGGTCAAAATGAGTAGAACCGGGCCTTAAGCATTCTCGCCGTTACCACTATCAGATATTTCACCATAATTATTATTATACTGGTTAAAAGTCTTACCAAAATTACTCACCTCAAAAACAGTTTCATGTTACAAATATCCTATCGTAATAACCTAATCCTCCTCCCCCCTCCGCTCCTATTCCCTCTCCTAGAGAGGAGGCCTGAGTTCCAGCAGTGGGAACATCATAAGGCTAATGCTATGCTATGGTAATAACCTAATCTCGGGGTCTTGTTAGATAAGTCTTAGATAGAAGACTTGGTTGCATTATCATACTAATATTATAAAGGCAGTGGCCGAATGGTAACTGCCCCAACTTACGAGTTGTAGGTCGCGGGTTCAAACTCAGCCAGGCGCATTACTTTGTGTAATAATTTAAATCATCACCATTGCTCTCAAAACGGTGAAAAAACCCTACTGAGGAAACCGGTATGTTCTAGAACCAAAAATTCGAAGACGTGTGACATTCACCAACACACACGGCCCTCTTAGAGAGTTGGCCTGTGTCCCAGCAGTGGGTAACATTAAAAGGCTGATAATGTTATGCTATACACCACTATTTTTAATTAGTGCAAATACTTAAAGGGCTTATTAGAAAAGGTCTTATTATTATAAAAATGGATAAATACTACGCATAGTATTTTCTAGTAGTAGTTGTTATGAATGATGATTAAATTATGAATTTACCAATAATGACAAATTTTCGTGGACAATTTTGGGATTTCGTTTTTTGTACTTTTGACTGCACAAATATGATCAGTAACGGGTACTGATTGAGCCCCATTTTTTTGTGCACTAGTTATAAAATAGGGGTATATTATATGGAGATAAATTGTGTTGTGTTAGATTTAGGAACGCATCCAGCGACTAATAGTTTCGTCGTTTTCAAAGACTCTATCTATGAGTCAGTGCCACATAGGCATGTGGCTATGTTGGTAGATAAAAAAGAATAGTGAATCAATAAGGATCAAGCGTGGCATATTTCAGGGCCACAGTCTGGTCTCAATTGAGTCCACAGTAGTTTTATCTAGCCTGGCCTGCTGGAGGGTTCAAACCTAGGCTACTGGTTAAAACGTGGTGGTCACATCACATCTCCCAATAACTTTTAACTGAAAGCTACTGAAGGCAACAAAAACCTTCAGCAGCGCCATCAGGATTGATGGTTCCGTATGTGCAATAATGAACGAAGTTATAATAACTAATAGGTTATATATGTATATAAATTTATTTTCAAGAATGGTACGGCTGAAATGTCGCTACCGGTCCAAGGCAACAATTCGATAAATTATTTCGGGATATTCTCGTCTTGCTAACCGAGACTATTTTTATAAACACAACCTTGTAGAAAGGATTATCCACCAGCTACTTGCTCTTAAATACAATCCGAACCAGTTATCGAGGTTTTAGATCAACTAGAGCTTCGCACAACAATTTTTCGTATTATTGTATTCACGAAAAATTAAAACTGGGAAAAACAATTATCATAACTTGACTCGCGAGGTTATCTACATGTGGGAAGTGGATACAACAGTCATTGTGCTTGATAGCTAGGAACCTTGACCAACATCTGAGGATCTCGTTCATCCAGAAAGCGGTACTCCTAGATACGGCGCGTATTGTTAGAGGATTGCTCTCTCAGAAGGCCTGACCATCGAAAGCTTAAAACCTGTCCTCGATGCTCTTGGACCACTATTTGTTTTGTTAAATATTTGTCTATTTTTAAATGGAAATATTTATGACTGTAAAAAATAAATACACCGTTAAATTTTGGTCGTTTCAATCCCGTGGAAGATCCATTCGGTGCATGAAACACTGGTTTAAAACGATCAAAATTTAACGGTGTATATACAATACCTAAAAAAAATAAATGCACTAATAAATTATACTTAATAATAATTTTTATGACACTGGTTGTATTGATATTGTTATTTAAGATAAAACGGCAAAAAGTGCCAGTACGTAATTTTATTAAGAAAAATTGCAGGGAAATAAAGATGCAAAGTTGTAAAACTCTTAAGGTCGGATTGATAAACTGCAATTTGCGTTCCAATTCACAGATAATCGACCTATAAAACGGCAACGAAGGTGAAGGATGGCATATTTGTATCACAAATACGGACGAAAAGCAACAAAAAGTAAGTAAACAAACTAATATATTTATATTTTATATTGTTCAACCGTTCACAAAGTTTAACTGCGTCGAATTTATATAATTTGATATTGTCAACTTGTATATTAAGGTATTTTTATGATTTATTTTCAGATCTATTAAGATGAAATTCTTCGCAGTCATCCTCCTCATCGCTGCCGTGGCTACGGCCGAGCAACCTAAGAGGCCCAGCGCTATCATCGGACAGATTCTTGAAGCTATCGCTAACTTGCGACCTGAGCCCGTCGACATCGGACCCGTAGTTGACACTGAACCCATCTCTGTCGGCCCCGCTATCGTTGAGCCTGAGTACGAGCCCATCTCTATTGGCCCCGCCATCGTTCCCTTCCCCATGCCTGATGGTGGTGCCGTCTCTGCACCTGTCGTTGCTCCCTCCCCCGTGGCTATCATTGAAGGACCTGCCCCTGAATTATCTGCCAGTGCTCCTCTAGTTCAGATCATCCTGAACATCAACCAGAACGCTGGCTCCGTCGCTGTCAACCCCGTCGATATCATCAGCCCTGAGATCAAGCCTGAGCCCGTCCACGTTGTTGACGAGGCCCCCGAACCAGTGCAGGTTGTTGAGACCGCTCCTGAACCTGTGCAGATTGTTGAGATCGCCCCTGAGCCAGTTCAGGTGGTCGAGGTTGCTCCCGTTCCCATTGAGCCCGTCCAGATCGGAGTACCCATCATCCCTGAAGCCGCTGTCGTGCTTCCCGAAATACTGAACTAAGAAGTGAAAAAAGGATTCTGTTAACTTATTAACCTGCAACATATTTAAATACTCATGATACTTGAAATAAAATAAGCATCAAATATAGCAAAATTTTTTTTTTTTTAATAAGTTTTAGTAGCTACATATGTATATTATACACATCGACATACTTATATTAACCCTGGGCTTCCAGAACTAACTGGGTCGCCGACAAACACAATTGTAATGGATCACCAACCAACAATTATACGTTTATGCACTATGTAACCAACGGGTCTTGAATGCATCCAAGGACAACTCCCTGTTGGAGGCAAATTATTGTAAAATATGGAAGAAAGCATTATTAGGTTATGGGCTGAGGTGAAAAAATATTGCATGTCGCGGAGATGAGAATGTTGAGATGGATGCTATGAAAATGGATTAAGTAAGAAATCGGAAGTTTGAAAGTGGCGCCAATGACTGTTGAAAGGGAATCGTTTGTCTTGGTATGGTCATATGAAGAGGAGGAATGAAACACATGATACTAAAAGAGTTATTAATATGTAGATAGATGGAGAGGGAAAAAGTTTGTAAAATTAGTGTTTGTGTGCAGTGTAGTGAGATGAGCAGCTGATCGATTGCGAATTTGCGATGTAACGTAGCTCATGTTTGGATTGTTTCGATAAGTTATTTAAAGCTGGGCTTTAAATCAAGTGTAGATAAATTCTTCGTTCTTCACCGTTAAATATCCTCTCGCGCTCTAGATGAAGTGAGAGGGACTGTCAATTTCTTATTGACTATAGAACCTACCTATGTCAGCAACTGCCCTTTGCATTCCAGGACCGCGATTAATCTTTCGAAAAATCATGCAGCTCTTGAGATACCTTTCCTTTTCCCAACTGACAGCACCCCGTTTAACGTACATATCACAATATGTACGTTAAACGGGGTGCTGTCAGAAGGTACACATACCTTCTCATATGCTTAGTATGGTATCTAGTCACATCTGTAGGAATTTATGCTACTCCTATTACACACCTATATTTGCTACATGTAGATCTAGTTAGCATACTCGGTAATTATTTCAAAAGTTAAGACTACTAGCTAGGTAGAAATTTATCGAGCAAAAAATATTATAAAGTACGTATATAGATAGAGATAGAATAGACCGGGTGCCTAAAAACCTATTTTTTTTTTCTCAACATGGTATTTTTGTTTCCCTAATTTTGATTTATACTAAAATATAAACATGACATTGGCTAAATGCACAAACCGTGCGAAGCCAAAAAGAAAAACAGGTCAATATCTTTTATATAGCATGACAGAATGACAGCAGGACGGAGATATGCATCATTAAGATGGGAGAAAAGCATAGGGTAGCTTAGCTTAGGTTACATTGTGTGAATCCGACAGCTGTCACTCGCACCTTCCTATAGCAACTGTAAATAGACTGTGGACATCTTCTTTCATCGTTGTATGATCTAGATATTATGCCATACGATATGTTAATGCGTATTTACCGTTTATATTTCATTGATCAACAATGTACGCTTATCTATTCAAAATCAATAAGGAAACACAAATCTAAGATTTATAAACCTAATAAAAGTAGTTTCCTTGTCCAAAATCTGGTTGTAAATTTTATGAATAGTTAAAATCACAATCTCGTCTAGAACTAGATAATTTTCTATACTACACGAAATTGTTAGATAAATCACAATATAAAAAGTTTGCAAACACCAAAAGCATCATAGTCTTGTTAGAAGCAGACACAAGTAAGTATGTTTGGACTTGTTTCAGAAGTTTTTAATACTGCTTTTAATATAATAAATCTAACAGGTGATAAATCACTAGCAATTAGCGGTGGTGTTATTTTGGCGTTTGTATGATAAACTTCAACCCCTAATATAGACCATAGTAGCGATATTTTGAACAAACTTATTTATCCATTAATTTAGTTCCAACTTGCGACCCGCCCCAGCTTCGCACGGGTGCGGTGCAATGGTGATAATAAATATATTATATAAGCCTTCCTCTTGAATCACTCTGTCTATTAAAAAAACCGCATCAAAATCCGTTGTGTAGTTTTAAAGATCTTAGCCTAAGTACATAGGGACAGACAGCGGGAAGCGACTTTGTATTATACATGAGGTGTCCTATCACATCTTTCAAAAGATCACTAAACTAGTCCATTAATAGTTGCGGACATACTCTCAGTCAGTCACGAATTTGATACGATTACGCTTACATTTAATAATAATAATAATATAATAATAAATTTATTCAGATAATAATGTTTACAAAAAATTAACATTAAGCTAACACTGACATGGTTTACCATACAATTATGGTGCCTAAAAATAAACTAAACTAAAATATTATTAAAGGTGCAATTGATAGTGGATCGGAATCACAATGTTTGATTGCGGACCGCCCGATCTAGGTTAGTTTAAACCTGTGTTTCAGGCCATCACTTTACAGGACAGTTACATTGCGACAGTAAATTTTAAGGTTAGAGTAAAAACTATTATAAAAAATATATTCTATTAATAACTATGAAAATAAGCTTATGGTACATTAATATCTATATAAAACTATGTCTATAAATTTATACAAAAATAAACATTAATGAGGGGAATCAGATAACATTATGCCAAAATTTCTAGAAGTTGTTCTGTGTCAGTGTAATTGAGTGTCACTAAATATTCTGACAACACCTTACTACATGTTTTATACCTTACACTATAGAAGCTTAGTACTTTATTTAGCCTGTTATATAGAAAAGGTCCCAAAAACATGTAAAAACGCTTAGCGAAGGCATAATTAATTAATAATAAACTAATATTTAATTTAATTCCAGATAAATCAAAATGAAATACTTCATTGCCATCGCTCTCATCGCCGCCGTGGCTTCGGCCGCCGTCAAGCCAAACGCTCAGGCCGCTGAGATCCAGGAGATCATCGCCGCTATCCAGAGCCCCAGCACCGACCCTGCCACCGCTGCCGCCCTCGAACAGATGCTCCTCGATGTCCTCGGAATCAAGCCTCAGCCCGTCGTCGTTGGACCCGAAATTGTCAACCCCGTTGAGGGTATCTCCGTTGGCCCCGCCATTGTTCCATTCCCTCTTCCTGATGGTGGTGCCGTCGTTGAAGAGTCCATCATCCCCGGTCCCGCAGTTGTTGCACCCGCCCCAGTAGCGGTCGCCCCCGCTGCCAGCACTCCCCTAGTCCAGATCATCCTGAACATCAACCAGGCTGAGTCCAGCCCCATCTCCGTCGGTCCCGCTATCACCCCTGAGATCAAGCCTGAGCCCGTCCACGTTATAGACTCTGCCCCGGAGCCCGTGCATGTTGTTGAGGTTGCCCCTGAACCAGTTCAGGTCGTTGAGGTCGCCCCTGAGCCCGTTCAGGTCGTCGAGGTCGCCCCTGAGCCCGTCCAGGTCATCGAGGTCGCCCCCGCTCCCGCAGAGCCCGTCCAGATTGGAGTCCCCGTCCTACCTGAAGCTGCTGTTGTCCTTCCTGAGGAGCTTAACTAAATAAAACAATGTTATTGATTAACATCTACACCTGAACACCTTAAGAATATGATTATAGATATTTTTTTCAATAATACAATTAAAAATAGTTACCACCAAGAACATTCTTTATTTTTATATTACCTCTGTACTAATCCCGATTTGAATAACGATGACAAATCAATATATTAAAAGCGAAATACTACTGATTAATCACGAAATCTCAGAAACTATAACATCTACAGACTTAAAATTTGGCTCGTAGGTTCCCTAAAGGTAGGGTGCAGACGTCCGCAAAGAACGAATTTTATAAAACTTCACCCCTAAGGGGGTAAACCGACTTTCACGCGAGCGAAGCCGCCGGCAGAAGCATGTATCCAGTATGATTCTGCGCAGTGAATAATTATATCCCTTTTTGTTAGTTTTGCTTTAGTGATCTTCAAAAACCCTTTGGAGCATTATCATTTGTTCTGAGTCTGGGTTTTATTTATCTATACTTATAATAAATCTGTAGAAGTAAAAATTCTGTATATTGAAAATATCAAAAAAATAAATGGCAGGGGGTGTTACTAGAACGACACCGAATCCAAAAATGTGATTAAAAAAATTTTTGTCTGTCTGTTTGTTCAGGCATCACGCATGGTATAATTATTCTTTAATATCCTAGGCTCCACACAGGGTACTTTTTATCCCGGAAAAGTATATACAATAAAAAACAAACTTAATTTTGCGGTTCGATCACTAGACCCGATTACTGTACCAACCGCAAACAATAAGTTTGTCATAGGTCACCCGCAGTGGAGTTCACTAAGGGGCGCTGCACACGGCTAAGATATTATAATATTTTATTGCAATGGTACTCGATTAAAGGACATAAATCTAAAACCTAACATAATTGAGACAATAATTTTAACCGGTTGTGGTGCCGGGAAAAGTGTTTTGATTCCTAGAATTCCTTTGATTCCGAACAATTTCCCATTTCAGTTTAAGAGAGTACAGTTTCCAGTAGCTTTATGTTACGCTATGTCAACAAATAAGGCACAAGGTCAGACTCTAGGCGTTTCTGGCGTCGATCTTAGAGCGAGTTGTTTTTCACATGGTCAGCTTTACGTCGCTCTTTCCCGTGTGAGTAGTCCAAGGAACTTTTAAGTTCATATTCCGAACAGGCTCACTGATAATGTCGTGTATGCTGAAGCTCTTAATTGATGTCGTACGGTGACTATCTGTCGTTACCATTATCTTTGTGAGTATTCGTTGCAATGAACGTCAGCTTCGCTATCGGTTATTCTGCTAAACAAGTAACAAAGTAGAAACTTACAGAACGCGAGCGATACCGCGAGAAAAGATATTATATACCCTCTTTAGTCACCGCTAATGAGACACAATTGGCTTTCTATTGTAATTAGCCACAAAGGGCTCGCGCCGGACAGAAGTGTTAATACCGGTATGCTCGGTAGATAACGTTCTACACAAATAGCACTTTACGCAAAAACTCATTGATAAGTTTCGTGGTCCATGTGAACGAAGTCGCGGGCACAGCTAGTCTATAATATGTATGTATTTAGAAATACATAAGTATGTTTATCCGCTGTCTGGTACCCATAACACAAGCTCTGCTTAGCTTGGGACTAGACCAAGGCTTTCAATACCGGTATTCCGGGATCCCGTAATACCGTGATCCCGGATATATTTTGGTCTTTTTTTAATCACGGTATTGACGAGCCAATACTCAGATCACGGTATTACAAACAATAGTATATTTTATTGCGATTTGTGGTAATAAGTAGTAGGAAACTGTATTATATGTGTTATAATTTACGATGTGATGTTACTCTCACACTTATTTCTCTCCTTATGGCTCTCCTTTTCACGTCGAGCACGCCACAATCACGGTGATAAGTCTCCTCTTTGAAAAGTGACTGGAGATGTGACATGACGTCCTCTCTTTTCATATTACACAGGTCCTCACCGTGTATGGCGAGTTCGGGAGGTTCTTGTTTCGGATTCAAGCGAAAGAAATGCCCAGGTGTCAGGCATCACCCGGAGAACACGGTGGAGCATACGGTGTAGGTGTGCATCGTTTAGGTGTAGCACCACCGTATCTTCGTGAAGGGGATCGGCAGCGGCGATAGAATAGAATAGAATAAACTTTATTGTACACCAAAATATATAGTAACAATTCACAGGAACTTAAATCTATGAATATGGGTATATGGGCCTTATCGGGCCCTGAGTCAGGCTAAGGAGCGGGAGGGAATGGGGATGCGGTCGCCTCCTTCAGCAATAGTGCTAGCATTGTAGATGGCCGCAAGCGTAAAAGAACGGAGATCTTCATTCCCCAGCCGCCGCGACAAGAAATGCCCTGGGCGTCGGAAAAAGTAGGGCAATTCCCGGCTACGGAAGACATGGGTTTACGAACGACGAGCGAACCATTCTCCCGTGTGGTAAGGACTTAGTCCAAGTCTTCGAGGCGTGTAGGGTTCTACGCATGCCTCTAAGAGATGTTAGCAAAACCGGGTTCAGCAGGGCCGATGCCTGCTAAGGCAACAGAGAATTTATGAATAGGAAACCTGCATTCCTAGAACGCAAAGAAAGAAACACAGGCGGGTTTTAGTCAGTAAATGTCTGACACGCCCTCTTGCTCCATCCTAGAGTGGGAGAAGTCCCAGCCCAAAAAGACCTATTGCGCCTATTGAGCCTCCTGAAATTAAGCCGTATTTAAAGCAAAATAACGTTTAAGTCTGGAAGTCAGTGTTTTTGGTTTTGCTTTGCTTTTTCGGTTTTTGACATTTATTTCCGGAAGTTATTTTACAATGGTTAGTTTTCGTTTTTTGCAGTAAAATTTTGCATTTTTTGTAAAAAGGTTTTAATTTTTCAATTTTAGTTATTGTACCCCCCAGCTAAAATTATATGTGTTAACTACTAATTTACCTATGGAACTGACCCATAGTTATTTGAATTATCTAAAGGATTATCACGGTTTTATAACTTAAACCAGGACAAAAGAATTGTCTAAATTGATCCTTAAAAAAAATTGAACATGATTAATGAATTGAGGAGTGAACTTTACACACCTTCGGTACTGGCGTGATGTTACTAGACATGCGATTTCAGCATTTGCTGAAGATTTTCTATTTATTGAAGAATTTCATGATTTATCTCCGAAGTTCTTTGTTACATTCACCAAATAATGTTACACTTTTGGGGTAAAACTATTCCAAACAACAAAAAACGACTTGAGAACTTCCTCTTTTTTTTGGACATTGGTTATTTTCAGAAAGTAATTGTATTATAGACGGATTTGAAAATAAAAATACGTATTTTACTGGTTTTATCAATGTTGCAATTGAACTTGTGTTCAATACCGTGATCACGGCATTGATACCGGTATTCATACTAATACCGGTATTGATACCGGTTTAAAAAAAATTGGTATTTGAAAGCCCTAGACTAGACGGTGTTGTATGATAGTTGTGGAAATATTATACATTATATTTTATATTTGTGGATTTCCAGAAGTTCAAAATCAGTGCAACCTCGCCTTAATAGCTTGTTGATATATTTTAGGTTTTACAGTAGTTTGGGGTTGGTTTTTATAGAAACACACTCGACAAAGAAAAGCACAAAGATTTATGCTCCCCAATAAAACGTAGATTCCTTATCCAATCTGGGTTGTAAATAGTTGTAAATAAAGCATCTTACACGCAGAATATCGAGCAGTTAGATAATTTTCTATTACCCTGTAAAAAAATAGATAAAGGACAATATAAAAAGTGTATGCACTCCAAAAATATCATAGTCGTGTATAAGCCGACAAAGGTAAGAACACTTTGATAATATTTTGGAAATTAACATGAATATGTACTATACTTACGAGTAGTTGTCAATCAAATTTGTGACAACTAACACTACACCTATAATTTATTTTTTATTTTGAGTAGGTAGTGTTTTGGGAAAGATATTATACCAAGAAAACTGTATTTAATTTTTTTTTATGGTCCTAAACTACACAGTACTCAAAAATAAAACATAGATTGGTGGAAGTTGGAGCCGCGATCCCGGTCCAAAGAGACCCCCGACCCACAAATTTACCCATTTCAACGCCGATTTAAAAGAAACCATTATTAATTAGTAGAGAGAATTACTCACCATCATAGTTTATTATTTTTTTGATTTTAGGAGTCATATAACGCGAGAGCCAGACACGAAATTTTTTGCGGCCCAAAACATTTTCTTGCTACACCAACTATCTTTTCAGATAAATGAAAATGAAATACTTCATCGCCATCGCCCTTATCGCCACCGTGGCTTCGGCCGCCGTCCGGCCCACCCCTGTCACCGCTGAAATGGCCGAGCTCCAGGAGATCATCGCCGCCATACAGAGCCCCAGCACCGACCCCGCCACCGCCCACGCCCTCGAGGAGATGCTCCTCGATATCCTCGGAATCAAGCCCATCGACGTCGGACCTGCCATCATCAACCCCGTCGAGGGTATCTCTATTGGCCCCGCCATCATTCCCTTCCCTCTTCCCGATGGCGGTGCCGTTGTTGAGGAGCCCATCGTTCCCGCACCCGTAGTTGACGCCCCTGCCCCCGTTCCCTCTGCCAGCGCCCCTCTAGTTCAGATCATCGTGAACGTTAACCAGGCCGCTGGATCCAACCCCGTCGATGTCAGCCCCGTCGACATCGCCGCGCCTGAGATCACGCCTGACCCGATCCACGTTGTTGATTCCGCCGACTGGCCCATACTCGGCCCCGGACACACCGTGGTCGAGCCCGTGCAGGTTGTTGAGACTACCCCTGAGAGCCCCATCATCGACGGACCCATACTCGGACCCGGCCACATCGTGATCGATCCCGTGCAGGTTGTCGAGGTGGCACCTGAACCCGTCCAGGTCGTCGAAGTCGCCCCTGTCCCCGCTGAGCCCGTCCAGATCGGAGTCCCCATCATCCCCGAGGCCGCCGTCGTCCTGCCTGAGCAACTTAACTAAACGCAGACTAATCGCAATCTTAAATATATTTCTACAAAAAATGCATTAAATAAGAATAATAATACAGATACAGTTTTTGTTATTTTAAACTATATTTAATGTTCCATTCAATACGACGTGAAAACAAATTTACTTCTCTATAAACAATGGTGATGAACATATTATAAAAAATGTCGGACTTTCCTTTTTCTATAACATACGCATTTAGAACACTTATTGTTAAACTTGTATGATCACTTTTATGAACTTAACGCCACGCACGATGTATGTGATCAATGACTTGTATGATCTTACACATTGATATATTATAACCATTTTTATATGTAATATTGCTGTGACATCATATAGATCTAAATCTATATGATGTCACAGCGTAGTATTATGGTATTTGGAAGAGGAAAAAATATAGAGGACCACGAATTGAACTTAGGATACCTACGTAAGATTACTTAATAGTTTTTATTACTTGTACAAAAACTATACAAAGACTTATCAAATCCGTTCAAAATTAAGTAAATTAGAAACTGAAATGTGACGTCACGACCACAGGTTACGTGTGTCAAAAAGAGATAACGAGATATTCCCACTAGGCCCACACTCTTCCATGTATCAATATTTGAAATGCCAATAGCTTCTACATTAAAGGTGAACGCACACTTTTCCGAGCCGTTCGCGTCAACCGAATTGAAAGAAAACAATTTTAGAATTCTTTATATGAAATCCTATGAAAAGACACACACAAATTCGGATTCACCATAACACCAACAACCTTTGATGTATTTCAGTTTCTTCATCTTGAATTAATAAAGCACTGATTTGATATTAAATACCTTGATCCATCACAAATTACACGTAATTTCAGTGCGACAGGTGTAAAAGAAATAGAGACGACTTCTTCAGCGAAGTCGATTCTTTCGATGCAGATAGTTGTATGGCCTTCTTAACTTCGATTCGTTCGACGCGTGCGGCTCGGATAAGTGTGCACTAACCTTTAATGACCAATTCTGGGTGCCGTTTTCAGTTTTTTTTTTTTTGTATTTTTTGTCGTTAAGTAGGTATTTAATAAAACATCGTACAAAAATAAATACAGAAGAATATCATATTCCTGGCGCTCTATATTTGTTCGGTACTATTTGATGATATCTTATTGTATGTATTTGAATCTACATATTATGTAGTCGAAGAATAATTTCATCGGTTAAGAAGTATGTCATCACCATCATTTCAGCCAAAAGACGTTCACTGCTGGACATACGCCTCCCCCAAGCGTCGCCACAATATCCGGTCCTGTGTTTCTCGCATCCAGCTACCCTGACCAGGTCATCGGTCCACCTTGTGGGAGGCCGCGGCCGCCACTCTAGAACCTTTCGGCGCCAACGGCCATGTGTTCTGCGTGCAATGTGCCCAACCCGGTGTGATGGTGTCATGTCGGCAACCCTGGTTTAAGAAGTATGTAGTTATTATCAAATGAAAATAAGGCATTAAAAAAACTATGAGCCTAATTAGGCTCGACACGTGTATGAATTACATGATCTCATCTTTGGGATGGATCTGATCTGCCAAATACCAGTCAATTAGTAGGAAATAAGCTAAGAAGATAATCTTTGAGCATTTGTTGAGTCAAAACTCCAGTTTTCCAGACAAGGAGTTGCTAGCTTGTAACTATCGTTTACAATTTGGGGAGTGTGCATCGGAATAGCACAATTTAAGGGCCAGTTGTAGTCACTGAGTATTTTGTGTGAACTCCGCTCGGGACTATGTCGAATTCATGGCCCCAAAATAGCGGTTTAATTTTATAAAAAAAATAATAATAACTATTCAAGATTTTTGTTATTGCGAAACGCTTTAAAATAACAAGCTTATTGTTTTTTGGAACTTTCAAATATTTCCGTAACGTAATTTTGTAGATAAGCACGTTTAAAATAGTAAATTAGGATCAGATTCGCGATTTTTTTATTTCGAGATAACTAATTTATATCATGTTTTCATTTTTTCTAAGCGCTAGGTCATATAGTAAATTTTAATAAAATAAATTTTCATGGTGTTCTCTTCTATATTTGTGGATGTCCAGAGGTTTAAAAAAGTTCAAAATAGCTCATCGAACCACTAATCGTAGGTAGGTACGGCGTTGCGCCACCGGTACACGGTAGTTACACGGTAGTTTCACCGGTACACGGACATTGGGATGTCCAAAACGTTTTGTGTAAATAGGTTAGGTTCTATATTATGCGCTACATGTTTTGAGAACACGTTATTCCCTGCCGGAATCTTTGTTTCCTAATAGCTACAACCTTGGTCCTTGAGGTCAGAGTCAGGAGTGAATAGGTTATTTCTCGGCAAATGTGCTTCATAGTATACAACATTATTGATAATAAAAAAAACACTCAATTAAAAATACTTAGTACAATACAAATTAAATAAAAGAAGCTACATCATGGTCTTTTATTGTAAACTTATAAATATTATAACTTAATAGATATTATACAAGCTCAAAATAATAAAATGTACAAACGGGTAGAAAAATAAATTTTTGGCCAACAAAAAATTCACGCCCCTTGATATCAATGGAAAAAATTGCCCAGAAAGTGACCAAAGAAAAGCCCAGCCCTTTGGTCACGCAAAAAGGTTGGTCGTAAATTGAGAATAGATAAGTAATGAAACTACAGTAAAAGGCTTTTTATCTCAGTAGCAGTCAAGTAAGCGTACCTATAATGTTACAGCAAGTTCTGATGGTAAAACATAGTTACTTGTCTTAGGCATTGATTCTGATGAAACTTTAAAATACAAAGAAATAAGGCTATCCACACCTGCATCCAAGCGGGACGCTGGTGGTACTCAACTCCAGGATTCAGGCAAGCCAAGGAGGCCATGCCATACTGGAAAAAACTCTTACCAAATGCCTCATACTACGAGACAGAGACGATCTGCGATTACGGGGACCATCACCGGACACTGCACATTGAGGAAGCATCTCCACACAACAGGCGTCACAGATAGTCCCCTGTGCAGAGCAAGAGGAGACAATTGCGCAAATGCGCATGTGCTCCTTAACTGCACATGTGTACTGATATACACATGCAAACTCTACGATCCCAGAATTCCGGGGAGGACGAATCGATTTTTTGAGAGAGGTGGGCTGGAGGTTGGTTGCAATAACCCACGGCATGCATAATGGTCCGCATAGGTCTAAATATGGAAACCATACTCCGATAGATAGATAGACAATCTAAATATAATTTCTTATAGGCCTGCAAAAGATCGTTTATCATTGCGAACATTTCTAAAAAAAATGAAACGACATCATAAAACAAAGGCAATGGATGAACGTTATTCATAGTTATCTGCAGATAATTTGTTTATTATTCAATTGCGTCTGAAACTTTTCACTCAGCTACGCAATTGTTTATAACTGCGCATTGCTAAAGTTTGAAAACAGTGGAATATAATTAATTCCTAAAAACCATAAATTATGACATAGACAACAGCTGTCAGTGTAGTCTGGTAGATATACGAGTATAGCTGTTATTTGTTAGAAGTAAAACGCAATACTATACCATATGTTAAGTTGTTACGATCCATCCAAAGGTTGTCTGGTAGATATCGCTATCAGCGATTAGAATGCCATTGTGCCCAAAGATTTAAGTTTGTGTATAAGTTGTGTTACCTTTTTGGTGTATTATAAAGTTTATTATATTTTTTATGCAGCTATTATTTCTCGAATTCCCCATAGACCATCTGTTCCACAAGCAATGTTCCCTGCCCATTTAAGTATTAACCTTTTTAATTTATATTAAGTTATGATAGGTTTCTCAAGTCAGTAGGTGCTTTCTGTGCTTGTTTGCGATTCAATTATGATCCTCTAGTGAGAGCCAACTCAACAAATAGAGGTACATGTTGGGCACTCGACTATATCAAGTTAATATATTGACCCATGTGTGCTGTCTATGGTGTTCATCTTTGTACTCAAACTTTTCTTTGACTGTAGATATTGATTTTACGTATACAATTGCATAAAACGTTATTTTCAGAGCATTGTTGCGTATATTACATTTTTATTAAGTGTTTTTGGCATTTGTAGACAATTTATATTATAAAGCGTATTAGTGATTTGAAAACACATTAAAACAGTATGCAATAAACTTATTATTATATACTGTTTTTGCCATGTCATGTCAATATCTACCCAAAGTCCAAAAGATTGGCTAGCTCAATTACTGTCCGGTTATTAGTATGTACCTACTGATTCCGATGAAACAGAAAAAAATGATAAACAGGCAATGGACAAAGATATACTTAATCTCATAATCTTCTCACAACATACAAAGATGACTTCACATAAAAGATATTAAATTAACGATATGATTAATGAACAATGTTATATATTATCATTTGTAGATACATAATTTTTGAAAGGAACTTTGAAAGTAGCGACAGTGACATGCAAAAGAGAAGGGATAAAACGCATGTTACTAAAAGAGTTATTAGTAATATAAGTGGATAGATAGAGAGGGAGAGGGAGGCCAAAGAAAATATAGATGGATTGTATGAAACAAAAAAAAAATATGAAAGAAAAGGGAGTTAGTGAGTCACAGGATAGAATGAAAGAAAAAAACGTGTTGCGCCGACCTCAAATAACACAGGACAAGGGCAGGAAGATGATGATGATGTAGATACATAATTTGTTTACACACACACACACACATACGAGTAGTTACATCTGTACAAACTTTCGCTTTTACAATAAAAATGTGACATTGTGACATTCTATACATAAAGTTGATGTTTCAAAATAGACACAAAGCAGTGGATCATTTGATGTTGGGTATTTAATTTCTCTAATTCTACTTCGATTTGAAAACCTGTCAAAATGTTGGATTAAAGTAGGGTTTGAGACATGCTTAACTTGAAATACTCAATTCAGAAACCCGCCCCTTGTCATTAACAGTGTGGTAGCCCTGTGGTAATGGTCAGCTTAAACATATGAAATTATAGGCACTATGATTTATAAAGCTCATGTAGAGGCGGGACACTTAGGCACATAAGAAGCTCTATAATAAAATCATGGGTAGAATCACTGTCAAGTTTGCAGGTGATTTCCGCCAAACATTGACAGGGGAACTAGAGCTGACATTGTGAAAATTTGTTTAAAAACTTCCCATTATGGAAGTTTGTCCACCACCTTAAACTATCTAATAATGTGAGAGCACATTTGAGTGGAGGTAATACAACATTTATTTCAAAGCTACTTTTAATAGGAGACAAGAAAGTACCTAATTGTGAAAACAAAATCGAAATTGATCGTGATTTATGTGCGAAAGATCTAATATCCAAAGTGATAGCCTTTGGAGATTGGATCTTCAATCAGGTGAATACCAAATAGAAAATAAAGTTTGCCAGTGGATAGGACGACAAAGCGAAGGGCAAAGGGAAGGGATATTGGAGGCAAGAAATAGTAGTGTTGAAAATATCATAATAAACTTCCTGAAGATAGCGTCAACTGCGTTTCTATTGATATAAGAATATATTGGATCAAGAGGCTGGGGTACATTAATAAAGTCAAAAATTAATGAATTCACTAAATGTGTGGTGGTGGCGAGTAGCTCACCCTAAAATTCTTTCAAATTAAAAACTGGTTCACCAATTATTATTTTACTAAGAAATCTTAAATCACTTTACATTCCTTGGGCCCATATTTCTGAAAATACTCTTATAACCTAAGTAAAAAATAAAAATATACCTAAATGTCATAGTATATCATTTACTAAGAATAAGAATAAAATTAATGTTATTTACTGTATTAATAATCAATACTTAAATTTAGTAGATTCCACTCGCGACCTTGATGTTATTATGGACTCGTCTTTGCACTTCGACCAACACATTCAGAGCATAATTAATAAGACTTTTCAAATGAATGGCTTCGTCATGAGATCGTCAAGGGACTTCGTGCGACCCTCTACTTTTTTGATGTTATTTAATGCTTGATACGTTCGCAACTGGAATGCGCTGTACCCATTTGGAATCCTTATTACCTAAAATATAGCAACAAATTAGAAATGGTACAGAAAAAATTCTTACGTTTCATGCAATAAAGATGTCATCATTCGGAGATTCCATACAGACATTTATTAAGCAAGTACAACATTCTAAGTTTGGACTCCAGACGATTACTTTTGGACGTAATGATGTTGCATGATCTATGCCACAATAGATTTGACTGCACGGATATTACAAACAAGATATGTTACACGGTACCCAGAACTGTAATAAGATGTGGGGCTCGCGTGCCCCGCCTGTTCCACCTCGACTTATGTAAGACCAACGCCGGGGCACGAGTTCCTCTTCGCCGCCTTGTGGAAACTTATAACACACACTTCATGGACATAACATTTTCACTCATTCTAATAAAAAAATTAAAACTCTCGTTGTCAGTTCATTAGCATCTAAATTCCAAATTGATAATAATTAATAAACTAAATAACTTGAATATAAAATAATTCTTAAAATCAGTTTCCGCTTTTCATCTAATTGATTAATCCGTGGACAATGGTGTGAGTTATATGTTACCACCTTAACATGTAACTGTTTTTTGTCCCTGTGTTAAAATAAAAAAGATTTCCATTATTCATTTATCAAAACTATAACTTGAAAGTTGGTAAAATTGTAATGAAAATAATAAAAGCTGTCATTATTAGTTTATCAAAACTACAAAACACGGCTTTTTAAAGTTTTTCTTAACTCTTTCTCGTGAACGAAGTTGCTGGTAAAGTGCTTGTTTTTTTTTAAATTGATATAACGTAGTGCTTGACTGTGAACCGATCTGTGAGTTCTGTGGACCTGATGGTAAGCAGTGATGCAATCGTTGATGGTGAGGCGCACTAGTTTATTATTCACTCTAGCTCTGAAGACAAATTATAATTCGAACGGAAAGACCGCAGCAGGCAAATTGTTCCAGTCCTACGATGTACGCGGTGTAAACGACGAAGCGAAACGCTTTTAGTTAGAAACATAACAAGATTTTATAAAAATGCTGCAAGTCATCCCTACGATAAAGTTTTAATATGCAATCTCAACGTTATATTAAGATAAAGGGCCACTCATCCAGAAAACTTGTAAAGCAAGCATTTACGAGTATTAATCTATCTATAGCATAACCTTCATAAGAAATGCTACTCTCAACGTCTGATTTTTTAACATAGCTCCTAATATATGGCTAGATCTGGCTGATCTACCAGTAACATAAAAAATACTGATGACATCCTTAAACAATATCTGAATTTCTTATCTTTTTTGGATTGTAAATTTAAAACCCTGCCACTATAATGAAATACGATGATATAAAATGAAATATAGATTGGAAGATAAAATTCAATATAAATACTGCATATAACAAGAGCAAAGTAAGTCGTTTTCAAAGCGCTTCTCATAAAAGTAAGTTCGGCTATTGTTATAAGCGAAATCTATTTCATATTCCTGTTCAACGTTGCGTTGCACAGACGAGACTTCCTCAATTGTCTTCATTGATACCTATTAAACTTCCAGATCATGATGAAATACTTCCTGGCTATCGCCCTTATCGCCACAGTGGCTTCGGCCGCCGTCAGGCCCACCCCAGTCAGCGCTGAAATGGCCGAGCTCCAGGAGATCATCGCCGCCATCCAGAGCCCCAGCACCGACCCCGCCACCGCCCACGCCTTGGAGGAGATGCTCCTCGATATCCTCGGACTCAAGCCCATCGACGTCGGACCAGCTATCATCAACCCCGTCGAGGGTATCTCTGTTGGCCCCGCCATCATTCCCTTCCCTCTTCCCGATGGCGGTGCCGTTGTTGAGGAGCCCATCGTTCCCGCACCCGTAGTTGACGCCCCCGCACCCGTTCCCTCTGCCAGCGCCCCCCTCGTTCAGATCATCGTGAATGTCAACCAGGCTGCTGGATCCAGCCCCATCGATGTCAGCCCCGTTGACATCGCCGCGCCTGTGATCAAGCCTGAACCCGTCCAAGTTGTTGATACCGCTTCTGAGCCTGAGCCTTCCCCTATCGGCAATCCTATTGCCGTGAACCCCATCGGTGTAAACCCTGAGCCCGTGCCCTCCCCCATCAACCCTATTGCCGTGAACCCCATCGGTGTAAACCCTGAGCCCGTGCCCTCTCCCATCAACCCTATTGCCGTGAATCCCATCGGTGTTATCGGCATCCCCGGTATTCCGGAGCCCCGAAGAACTTAAGTAAGCAGAAGCTTTGATCGATTTAATGTATATTTAAAATGTTTTTTTTTTCTCCATGTGATGCAATAAAAGAGATTTCGCTAAATACATAAATATTTTTTTTTGTTTTTAACTCCAAAAATATCCAAAATTCATTTTAATGAAAACCAATGCACAAGCTAAACCTTAATAGCATTAAGCGAAAAGATTTTCAAAAGTCGTTCTCTTACTACTGTTGAATAGGTAATATATTTTTGCCTCAGGTAAACTCGTCTATATAACCTTAAAGGAGAGTCAATTCTATTTGTAATATTTAATTATTTCGGTACCTTTTTGTTAGTTGTTTATCCTTAATAAAATATTAACTAATATTGAGCTTTAATCTAACCTCATGATACCTATTAATATTATTTGGTATCGACTGACCTGATGCTGTATGAGGGAGTGTCAGAGTTGGCTTGATGCAAATTTTAGAATGGACAGAGATCTGAATATAATAGTACATTGTTACCCTAGGGGTGAAAGTAACTTATTTAGTCCCGAGAAGCGAGGTCGCTAATATTCGAGGGACTAAATAAGCCTTTCACCCGAGGTAAACACTGTGCTTTTCATTATGAATAAAAAGAAAATAAAAATAAAAACCTGAGTCGTCGTCAAAGGTCGTCGTATGATTTTAGGTATGTTTCTTTTGATTTAGGCCGTAAAAAGTTTCCGACTACTGCTTTAACCTCTTCTCTTAAGAATCAGGCGTTGAATCCTTAACTGAATCTGATTATTGAGTAATTAAAAATTTTCTTACAGCAAACATTTAGTAAAGTAGCAATAAACAAAATTCTACATCAAGTTTCCCGCCATTTTTTTCAATCGTCATCGTCAATCGGCCATTCAGCCATCATTTTTCATTTTTATCTGTGAAAAATGGTAACTATTTCTCATATCTATGTTAGTTTTAAAGAATTAAAGAATTTATTGAAAGTAAATTATAAATAATTATGTAATTTAAAAAAAAAATATACAGATACTTATCTCTTAATTTCAATTTTACATCGCGCTGTAAATTACTGGCTGTATAGAAAGTTGAGACATAGATCAATAGAAATGGGAAGATAGAACTAGTTTTTTTTTTTATAATTTGATAGCTGTCAGTTGAAAGTGATTCTCCCTAGGGACGAAAAGTGTTACTTTCAACCCGCTCCTCAGGCAACTTTAGACCTACTTTCAGCGTATGAGTAATGAAAATATATATAAATATCCCCTTGACCCTAAAATATCTAGAGACACAAAGAATAGAACAGAATAAACTTTATTGTACACCAAAATACGAGTAGCTTACGAGTAGTAACAATTTCACAGAAATTTAGATCTATATAAAATTAGTGTTTTTATATAGACCTAAGTTTCTGTGAGATTAATGGGCAGTCTTTTCGCTGACAAAGATATCTACCAAACAACTTTAGGATAAACTTAAACTAAAAAGCATATCGTTTCATGGGTCGGGCAGGGGGCGAGTAGATTAAGGTTGTATTACTAACACTAGTTATAAGTTTTTGTACTACTAACAAATTGGATCTTAGTTATCTGAAATAAACGTATTATTATTATTATTATTTTTATGAATTTATTTATCTCAGGACCCTGAGGTCCTGGACCTTTGGAAGGCGTACGAGGAGCCGAAACCAACTCGCAGAGGCCCTTTAGCTACTTTTAATGGAACGTGATGCCAACCGACGATTGTCCCTGTACGCACAATGCTAGCGCATCCAAGGACAACCCCCGGTTGGTGAAAACTATTGTGACATATGGAAAATAAAGAAAATAGGGCTATGTTTTTGGAGTCTTAAGCGGACTGGTTACCAAGAACTATGTGAAAACTATGGCCCCTGCCTAAACAATGTTATTAATATCCATCGGTAAACAGGCAGGGGGTGACTTGCACACTCAATAAATGGGCCCTCAAAAACGGCCGCTAGCACGAAGTGACGTAGCAACAAGAGGGAAACATATCCTGAGGTGCTTGAGGAGTGGAGAGGTATACCACGGCTATCAGGACAATCCCGGAAGTGCGGTCAAGATCCCTACCAGCACCTTACTGGATTATACATCCTTCTCCCGAGCACGATTACTCTTGCGAATCTCCACTCAAACCAGCCAATAAAGGCAAGAGAGAGGTGGGAGCTCTGTTCCTCGTCAGTGTTCACTACGGCCGGCCAGTAAAGGCAAGCCGGAGATGAAGAACGAGAATTCTCCCGGGAGATCGGGTCCGTGGGGTCGCTAATGCCCAACAGTTCGCCACAAAACTGCCCTGCGGATTGTATCTCTCTTAGTCTGTATTATAATATGCTTGATTAAAAATATTTGTTGTGATTTAATTCTCTTTGGACATTACATACACTTCTTATTTTGTGAATATATTGAGAAATAGGAAATGTCATTTTAGGAAAGATATTGAAAATGCAAAAGTTACTAAAATTATTAAAAGAGGCAGAAAAATGACGAATATGTTTTTTTTAAAGCGTGCCAGCTCGTAATTTCAAGTGCGAGTAAAGCAAGCTCGAAGGTTTTAGCATTCACTTCCAATAGTTTAGATCACTTTTAATGCTTTGTACAGTAATCCACTTTTCTGGGTCGATTAAGGTACACAGACAATTTCTAAATGAAAGGTGCTCTGGTTGCACCTTGAGTGAGTAGAAAAATTTATACTCGTAAGTCGTATTTAGTTTAGCCATAAATTTTTCACCTTTCATTTAGAAATTTTTACTTAGCCAATTAAAAGTTCGAGAGTAAATAAAACGAGTTCAAGCACTCTCTAGAACTTCATGATTATAGGAAATTGTAGTTACTTATATGGCAGGGTTTTTTTTTTTTTTTATGGTAGGTAAAATCATCCAATGACAAATCCCGCCCTTGGGCGGAGCGGGAAGTAGTGTCAGACTCTTACTGACTAAAAACCTACCCCGTTCCTTCGTAGCCTATCGTGCCGGGGTCGAGCATTCCTTTCGGAACTAACCCATGACCCCAGTAGGCTTCGACCCTGCCTGCCTGCAGTTAGCAGGCTGGGCCTCTTCGGTGTGCTGACAGCTCCTTGAGGCGCGCGGGAACAGAACGCGCCGTCGACGACTTGGGCTCGGTCCGGTCGGTTACCGGACGATCGGACAGCGTGCTACCCATTGCACGCCGTCCGCAAGCCCGCGCCTACGGTGGCCGGAAATCGGGATCGGAATCCCGGCGGCGGCTGGGGCGAGCGCCCCGTTGCCTCTGCCTGATGCGGTCGGCCTCCTCCTTTGCTAGCATTACTGTTTCGCAGAAGGAGGCGACCGCCTGCCATCCCTCCTCACTACGGACCATGGCCTGAACCAAGGCCCGGCGAGAGAGATCGCTGCCGCCGATCGCCCCCACGAGGACACGGCGATGCTCCGCCCAGGCGGGGCACACCTCTACAGTGTGCTCCACCGTGTCCTCCGGATGTTCCGCACAGTGGCGACACCCGGGCGAATCCTCCGCACGAATCCGGAACAGGTACTTAGCGAACTTTCCGTGTTCGGTAAGCACCTGCGTCGTGCGGAAGTTGAGAACGCCGTGATTATATGGCAGGGTCATTTTAGGACACAGTTCATTATCATATTAGTTGAGCTTTGAGCTGCATTGAAATGTGACACTGCGCCTTTCAAAAAAAGGCATAAAGAATCAATTTTTTCGCGAAATATTCAATCAACTTTGCTTTTCTCGCTCTACCCAAGAGCCTCTTGATTTAATAATGCTTCCATACCCTGAAAACCATCGAAGCCTATTGGGACCATGGGTTAAGTGGTCCTGGAACAAAGGCAAAGAAGGAACAGGAGTGACTTTTAGTCAGTTAAATTCTGACATGCCATGCCATACATGACGTGCATTTCGCTCCACCCAAGAGCAGGCATTAGATGATTTCCCGCCGTAATAAAAAAAATATCCTCAAAACAGATCATCATGACCCTAGCTTTTTCCCAACTAGCTTGGTCGTCTTCTAGTCACAAATGCGGGGCAACACGATACTCCTTGGATGGACTGATGGTCAGAGCAGTGGTACTATTCGCTTTTGTGTCATATATCATATCTTCGAAACACGTAGGATTAAAAAAAATAATATGTGGTTGTAATCCTGGTACCCATACTAAAAACTAGTTTTGTCAGCACCAAAACCACTTAAAGATCAGATCAGAGATAAGTAAGTAAATTTAAGAGGGTCTACCGTCAACGTGAGCATGGTTTAAGAGCTTGTAATTTTTTTCACCGGACACTTTAAACAAAGTTCAGTTGAAAACCAGCGTCAGGCAACTACGACGTAGCTGTCTGGCATTTTTGCTGAATTGGACCTATTTGGCGCAACCGTGAGACACACAATGTTAGTTTTATCCTTTTTTTTATCTAAAGTGTTTACATATTGTTTCTGCATTGTGTGTGTCTATATGTGTCAAATAAAATATTTTTCTTTCTTTCTTTCTTTTATTTCATCAGTGGTTGATAAAGATCGACAACGTGAATAAAAATGATAACACCTGAATGCCCTGTTGGCACTCAGTAACTTCTGTCACTTATCGAATATTTCAGA
The DNA here is from genome assembly GCA_958295575.1 of Leucania comma. Classification (NCBI taxonomy): domain Eukaryota; kingdom Metazoa; phylum Arthropoda; class Insecta; order Lepidoptera; family Noctuidae; genus Leucania; species Leucania comma. Next base: position 7,448,626 of record OY282480.1, on the reverse strand, counting down.
AAACCAAGAAATGCATGATTTTTTAAAAACCTTAGCCGCCTTATTCCAAAACGCGATCTAAATGTAGTTCCGGGACTATTATTAGGTGTAATACTAATCAAATACATCGTGTTTTAGAATAAGACTAAAATTTCCTGAAAAAAAAATCCATCATTCAGAATTTCGTTTAACACATTTAATAGAAATTCTGACTGACGGATTTTTTTCAATTCAAGGCTTTTTTATCTAAATTTTCTTTGTTTTTACCCGACTGCGCCAGAAGGAGGGTTATGTTTTTCGAGAGTATGTATGTATGTATGTATGTATGTTTGTATAATTGTTTGGCACGCTCTGCAGCCTGAACGGCTCGATGGATTTTAGCTTGAGAGGTGTCGTTAGATTCGTATTTACTTCGAGAGTGACACTGGGTATATCAAAATGAAAAAAAAAAAACAAAATGGCGGGTTTTTGGCGCCAAATTCAAATGTTTGGCACGCTCTGCGGCCTGAACGGCTCGATGGATTTTAGTTTGCGAGGTATCGTTAGATTCGTAATTACTGTGAAAGTGATATCGTAATAAAATAAAACTAAAAAAATAAAAATAAAAAAATGGTAATTTAAAAAACTAAAAAACCCGACTGCTTTTCTGAGTATTCATGAAAAAGCCCTAAAACAAGAAAGTCGTTGTAGCAGTCGGGACCCATTACATCATAGATCTACTGAATAGACGGCTGACTTTGTAGAATGGGTCCCGACTGCTACAACGACTTTCTTGTTTTAGGGCTTTTTCATTCATGAATACTTACTCAGAAAAACAGTCGGGTTTTTTAGTTTTTTAAATTACCATTTTTTTTAATTGATGAGTAGGTACGTTATGAAGGGCGAAGTTCACGTAAAATAGCAGATTTTTAGGAGTCTTTACTGGATTAAGTAGTTTTACACAAAATGTTTTCATTTCAGTACACCTATAAGATAGAAACCACATGATATTTTCCAAATATCTTAAGAGAGGTGTGTAATGATGTCATATTCACGTAAGGCCGGTTGTATGGTATCACCGACTGGAATTAACAGATTACAATGACTCAGATTAAAGAGGAATCGATTTGAATTATTACATTATCTTTTTAATAGCAGGGCTCAGTAATAATATTAAAAGTTTGCGAAAAGGTCATTTGAGTTTATTAAACGTGAGGCCAGTACGTAGTTAATCCTAAAGTTTGATAATTACTAATCCTATAAATGCACATTAGATAAAAACCAATATAAATAGTAGATTCACACAATATCAGACAAGTCGTCTTCGATACGATCCTAACAGTAAGTACCGATGTGAATATATCAATATTTGTTTTCCCCGCATTAAGTTTTACGTATAATAAAATAAAACAGTTTTGAATCGTCCTCTGACAGGAAGAAATCTATTCAGAGATCTTCTCTAAACATCACTTTTCAATTTACAGATACTGTCAAAATGAAATACTTCATCGCTATCACTCTTATCGTCGCCGTGGCTTCGGCCGCCGTCGTCAGGCCTTTGAAATCTGAGGTCGCCGCGATCATCGCCGCCATCCAGAGCCCCAGCACTGACCCCGCCACCGCCGCCGCCCTCGAACAGATGCTCTTCGATATCCTCGGAATCCACCCTGAGCCTATTGCCGTTGGACCCGCCATCGTCAACCCCATTGAGGGTATTGCTGTTGGACCCGCTATCGTCGAAGGTGTCGAGCCCATTGCTATTGGACCCGCTATAGTCGAGGGTGGCGAGCCTATTGCCATTGGACCCGCTATCGTTGAGGAGCCCTCTGTCGTCCCCACCCCCGTGATTGTTGCTCCCTCCCCCGCTCCCGAAGTAGACGCCCCCGCTGCCAGCGCTCCCCTGGTACAGATTATCGTAAACATCAACCAGGCCGCTGCTGAGTCCAGCCCCATCTCCCCCATTGAGGTCGAGCCCGTGCAGGTTGTTGAGACTGAGCCTGAGTCCACCCCCGTCATCGACGGACCCATACTTGGTCCCGGACACATCGTGATCGAGCCCGTGCAGGTTGTTGAGACTGCCCCTGAGAGCCCCATCATCGACGGGCCCATACTCGGACCCGGACACATCGTGATCGAGCCCGTGCAGGTTGGTGAGACTGCCCCTGAGAGCCCCATCATCGACGGACCCATTCTCGGACCCGGACATATCGTGATCGAGCCCGTCCAGGTTGTTGAGGCCGCCCCTGAGCCCGTGCAGATCGTCGAGGTCGCCCCCGTGCCCGCTGAGCCCGTCCAGATCGGAGTCCCCGTCCTCCCCGAGGCCGCCGTCGTCCTCCCCGCAGAACTCAATTAAGAAGTGAAGCGTTTGAAGTGATTCTCATTCTTAATTATAGTATCTACAAAATGTCCTTACATGTGATACAATAAAAGAGATTGGGAACAATCATTTATTTTTATTTTTATTCCTTTTTTTTTTGTGGCATTGCTCTTTGACACATAAGGAACGTTAGGAACTAAATTGGTATTGTTTAATTAAAGAAAAATATGAGTTTTAATTTTAGGATCTGATCTGAATTAGGATAAACCCGTACCTCAAACATCTTAACAGGTAAACATTTACAAAATCATCTAAAATAAAAACATTAATAAAATTCTTTAAATGAAAGGGTAAAAACTAAAAGGATCAATGTCAGGGTAAAATATACCTCCGGATTACTTAACGAAACAACCAATAACTTATTTAAATCATAAACATAAGACATATTCTGTAAACATGTTGTAATAACATATTTGCAATTCAACTTTAATGGACGCGGCCGAGACTGGAGGCGTCCCGGACGGCGGGACTCTTGCGGCCGATGAGCAATGATTTACTCGTTGTCCGCCTGTCTGATCGAGTCAATGACGTGTAGTGTTCCACACGCCTCAAAGAGATGTCAGCAACACTCAAGGGGCTTAGAAGGACCGACGCCTGCAAGGACTACAGAAACGTTTGTAAAAGTGACCGTGGCCCTAAGAACGCAAAGGGCAACTATAGGAAACAGGTATGGTTTTAGTCAGTCAAAGTCTGACACGCCTTTTGCTCCACCCTAGAGCGGGAGAAGTCGTTGGATGATTTCCCACCTAAAAAAGTGGTAAAGATTTTTTAATTTTTTTATGAGTTAGTGCTTGACTGCAATCCCACTCGTTGATGGTAAGGTGCACTAGTTTATTAAGAGCCTATTCACTCTAGCCTTGAAGACACCTAAATTATAATCGGACGGGAAACTGCAGTAGGCAAATTGTACCAGTCCTGCGATGTACGCAGTATAAACGACGAGGCAAAACCGGACCGTGGAAGTTTCAATAACGTAAGGGTGGATATTCGCCGTACCGGGTAGTCAATTGACCGTGCACACTCTCCAAAAAACATCCTGTAAAACACTGAAAGGCTGGCTACTCTACGCCTGTGCTCAAGGCTTTGTAGATTGGACTTTACCAAATCTAGATCACCAATTAACCTCTTCGCACGCCTTTCCACCGAGTCCAAAGCTGCTAGATGACATTTTGCAGCAGCAGCCTATATGTGGCTGCAGTACTTCACACACGATCGAAGTTGGTTTATTACAAACAACAAAATCTTTTATCAAGCGCGGGACGCATACCGCGGCACGCGAATATTAACGACATTATCCGACGAGCCCTTGTCACCGTCGGCGTCCCGGCTGTTTTGGAACCTCATGGCCTGGCACACGACCATGGTAAGAGACCGGTTGGTATGTCTTTATTTCCGTGGAAGATGGGAAGACCTTTAGTGTGGGACGCTACCTGTGTCGACACTCTTGCGCCATCCCATCTTCCTAGCTCATCGTGCTGTGCTGGTGCTGCCGCTGCGGCAGCGGAGAGCCTCAAGCGGCGGAAATATAACAACCTCGTCGGCAGTTATATTTTTGAGCCGTTTGGGGTTGAAACTCTTGGGCCGTGGGGTCCGAGTGCACATACACTTTTTAAAGAACTTTCCAAACGATTAGTTGACACTTCGCGTGACCCAAGGGCTGGCTTTTACCTCGGTCAGAGATTAAGCATTGCCATACAACGTGGCAATGCCGCCAGCCTTTTGGGCACACTTCCAGTCGACAGCGATGCGGAGGAGTTTTTTGACGCTATATTCTAGTTAGGAGTAGCCTTTAGTGTATATATTTATGTTTTTGTGTAATGTTTGTAGGTTTAAGTGTATATATAGTTTTAATTTGTATTTTATATAATGTAAATAGTTTTTGAACATTATAAAATAGATAAAAGTAACAAAATCTTTTCTCTTTATTATTATACACCGTAAAATTTTGGTCGTTTTAATCCCGTGGAGGGTCGATTCGGTACATAAAACACTATCGATTTGTAAAGATTAAATTAAAAAATAAAGTACTTTTTTTTTAAACTCGTATTAATTTACGCATGTACGAAATTAATTTCTTTAAGTAAACGTCAGCTGAGCGAGGCCAATGAACTGTAGGGAGTTAGTACGCAACGACCGACAGCTACCTACAAGGTCATTGACTCGTTTACTTAAAGAAATTAATTTCGTATATGCGTATATTAATTCGAGTTTTTGAAAAAGAGTACTTTATTTTTTATTTTTTTCTTTACAAATCGATTGTATTTCATGTATCAAATCGACCCTCCGCGGGATTAAAACGGCTAAAATTTAACGGTGTATTAGTATAGATTTATCCATATATGTTTGTCTTTTATGAGCGATGGCTCTTTTTGAGTGCTATTTTAATGTTTTAAATAACTAGTTAAATTTGCCTGGCCTGGCCACGGCAATGCCGTCCACTGATGCTGTCATTAGGTCCCTACGTGAACTGGTAATAGGGCACGTGATGCAAGATAGAAGATGGGACATGGTCTTCGGAGAGACGCCGCACAAACACTGAAGATGAGAACCGACCGACAACTCCCATCTGTGGAGCTTGCATTGGTCATAATTTACTCTCGTAAATTATGACCAATGAATGTCTGACATATGCGGTAATTTGTTAAAATTTTGACAGTTCCTTTGATCAGTGAACTACCATTAGAACGTCATTGTGCAGTCATTGCTTTTAATTCGTTACAAGACAGCTCATACCACAATTCTATTACGAAACCTTTGACCGGCCATTATGAATTACGGTTTTTTAGCAAAATGACAATGGTATCGTGTTGTAATGACGAATTTATAAAAATAGCAGACTACAGCCCCAGGTGACGGACAAGATTGATCAGTTTTCTCATCAATATGATACCTGAAACCGTATTAATTAAAGGCCTATTGGTCTAGTAGTTAGTGGCCCTAACAGCTTTGTCAAAAGTCATGGGTTCGATTCCCACTCAGGACAAATGTTTGTGTGATGATCAAGATGATTTGTTCTGTGTCTGGGTGTAACTTATCTATAATACGTATGTATTTAGAAATATATAAGTATGTTTGTCAGTTGTCAAATATTCATAACACAAGCTCTGCTTAGCTTGGGACTAGATGGCGTTGTGTGATAGTTGAAGAATAATATATATTATATCATGCTATTAAAGACTAAATATTTCACGTGAATACTCTAAATAGGGTATTGCAGCTTTAATGACAGATTAAATTTTAGGTTTTAGGAACCAGGGTTGCCGACATAGCGCGTAGAATTGCCAAACTTAAGTGGCAATGGGCTGGGCACATTGCACGCAGAACAGATGGCCGTTGGGGCCGAAAGGTTCTAGAGTGGCGGCCGCGTACCGGAAGATGCAGCGTTGGAAGGCCTCCCACAAGGTGGACCGATGACCTGGTCAGGGTCGCTGGAATCCGATGGATGCGAGACGCACAGGACCCGCCATTGTGGCGACGCTTGGGAGAGGCCTATGTCCAACAGTGGACGTCTTTTGGCTGAAATGATGATGATGAAATTTTAGGTGACAGAAAATTAACAAAGCTAGTGAAGCAAAACCTTAATTAAACACATCGATCAATGCTAGTAGCAACGAGCGCAAACGCTACAAGTTTTCCTGTAAGTCAAGCAATCGAAACGAGCTATTACAATCAAACAAGACAGCCCTCACTTCAACTGTGCTTCAACTATTCGCTTAATTTATGATAAAAAATCTGTTTAATAAAAGACGATTAAACAGTGATTAAAAATAATAATAGGTATTAATGAATTGTTTGATTAAACGAACTTCCATTCATGTAATAAGTCATAGCATAATCTGAGATTATCTCAATAAACTCATTAGTGGAAATATATTTTATTTACTATCTTTAGGTATTTGTCATTTTAACTTACTAACTACTAACTAACTGAATTTTCACCAGTTTTTTATATTGTACTAGCTTTCGCCCGCGGCTTCGCTCCCGCTCTACCCTACTCTACCGTACTCTACCCTACTCTACCCTACCCTACTCTACTCTACTCTACTCTACCCTACTCTACCCTACTCTACTCTACTCTACCCTACTCTACTCTACTCTACCCTACTCTATCCTGAATTTTCTTTGCTATAAACCTCACGGAGCCCGAGACCTTTCCAACGAATGCAAAACCGTGGAAATCGGTTCGTGCGTTCTGGATTTATAGCGTCAGGAAGGAAAACCCGACTTATTTTTATATAGTAGATTTAACTATATAAAAACTTTTTAAGTTGGTACCTGATTTGCGAGGCCTCATCTAGTTTAAACTGAGGAAAAAAGAAAATTGACGTGAAAAAGTGTTTTTAAAAACCTATTTGCAAAAATAAATATCATTTAAACACATTCTTAATGCTCATCATCAATTCAGCCGAAAGAGGTTCACTGTTAGACATAGACTCCCCCAAGTTTCATCAAATCGAAGGGTTCTGAACGTCTCGCATCCATGCAACCATAGGATTCATTGATATACCTAGCGGTGTTCCACAAGGATCCCATTTGGGACCTCTTTATAAATATAATGCACATTTATTCGAGATCACTAACTCTTTTAAACACTCAGAACATTTACTATACGCTGACGACAAAAAAATATATTTTATAAAATAACTTCATTTGATAACTGCACAGCTCTCCAACAAGATCTTAACAATTTACTACACAAGAAGCAAGATTACAGTAAACGTCACTAAATGTCAATGCATCAGTTAGCGCGGGCTTGCGGACGGCGTGCAATGGGTAGCACGCTGTCCGATCGTCCGGTAACCGACCGGACCGAGCCCAAGTCGTTGACGGCGCGTACTGTTCCCGCGCGCCTCAAGGAGCTGTCAGCAAACCGTAGAGGCCCAGCCTGCTAACTGCAGGCAGACAGGTTCGAAGCCTACTTGGGTCATGGGTCAGTTTCTGAAAGGAAGGCCCGGCAACGGCACGATAGGCAACGAAGGAACGGGGTAGGTTTTTAGTCAGTAAGAGTTTGACACTATTTCCCGCTCCGCCCAAGGGCGGGATTTGTCATTGGACGATTTTACCTACTATAAAAAAAATGCATCAGTTACACACGTAAGAAGAACCCTATAATGTACTCGTACCAATTTATGAAATAACTATTAATAAAATTGAGATAGTTCGTTAGGAGTCATGTTCGATAGAAAATTGGCATTTTCAAATCACATAGACCTTATTACTAGCAAAGCTTACAAAAATTTAGGATTTGTTCCAAGATCTTGCAAGGCATTTAAAAACATTGAAGCCCTTAAATTGGTATATTTTGCTTATGATCACAGCGTTCTGGAATACGTGTGTCCGATGTCGTCCCCTCAGTATATTATATATAAAAATCGAATAGAACGGGTTCAAAAAAGATTCATAAATCACCTTTTCAATACACTTGCTCAGAAAGTGGCTCTTATTGCACTACACTTAGGTATATAATGGAACCTGTTACCAAACTGTGACATTTTGATTAACATTACGCACTAGTGCTATAATGTAGCTATAACCTTTTTGTTCAACCTCTTTGTTCACAAAACAAATTTTGTGGTCTATTGCCGCTATAAGATGCGCGCGGTTTTTGGCGTGATTTTTTCGAGTGTGCTGTATAAAATCGGCTTAAATAAAATCAAATATTACCAAAACATTTTAAAATGTTACATCCATATTTTATTGTCACTCCGAATGACATTAACGTAAAAAAAAAACACACACACAAGAGAACAAACGACGACTAGGCAATATGTTCAAAAGACCATTATAAACATAGCCTAGCGCGTGCCTATGAAAACTGATTCAATTATTTACCGCCATGTTGTAAAAAAAATTACTAGTTATACCTTTGTAATGTTAGTTAGCTAAATTATTTTTCTTCACAAGTGTATTGAAGAACGTCGTATGATACACGTGAGTAATGAGTGGTTACCGTTCTTGGGCCTCTCTTAAGACCCTCGCCACGACTCAAGTCTTAATACCGCCTCGAAGGTAACCTCCTACATTACACACTTATATCATAATGTACTATAACTACCGCCTCCGTAAACCTCCAATGTCCTACGAAAATAGCTGTCGCACATATCATGGATTGTTAACACTCGATGAACGACGTAAAGTGTTGGACATGTGTGTTCATTACGACATACTAAATGGTAGGCTGGATAGTCCGGATTTGTTATTACAGATCAAATTTAATGCTCCCCTACGACTCACTCGCCATACGCTAATGTTGCATGCACCTCAGCATGTAACTAACTATGCTAGTAATTGTGTACTTACTCATATTGCGCGAACCTACAAAAATTACTTCTTTCAGGTTGATGTACGAGTATTTAACTGCACAAAACCTAGTTTTAAAGCCCAGGTTAAAAAGAGTATAGTTAATAAAAACGAATAGCAAGCAACTACGTTCCACTCACCATAAAGCATTTGCTATGCTTAATTCATAATTAATTAAATTAATAGTATCATACCTTTTTCATAACATGTAGTGTATTTTTCCTTCATTTCTAATTTAAAACCTTGTTTTTAAATGTTGTTTTAAGTCCGTTCGCATGGTATACACAAATCAAGTTATTACTAAATTGTATTATCTTTATTTGTAATGCATTATATGTATCGCTGTTTTTTTTTATGGTAGGTAAAATCATCCAATGACAAATCCCGCCCTTGGGTGGGGCGGGAGATAGTGTCAGACTCTTAATGACTAAAAACCTACCCTGTTCCATTCCTTGCCTTTGTCCCAGGGCCCTTGGTGACATTTTCACATAACCTTTAGCCCCAGTAGGCTGCGGCCCTGCTGTGCCCCTACAGTTTGCTGACAACTCCTTGAAGCGCGCGGGAACAGTGCGCGCCGTAGACGACTTGAGCTCGGACCGGTCTGTTACCGGACGGACGGACAGCGAACTACCCATTGCCCGCCGTCCGCAAGCCCGCGCCTATAGTGGCCGGAAATCGGGATCGGAATCCCGGCGGTGGCGGCGGCGTGTGCGCCGTTGTCTGATGCGGTCGACCTCCTCCTTTGCTAGCATTACTGCTTCGCAGAAGGAGGCGACCGCCTGCCACTCCTCCTCGCTCCGGAGCATGGTCTGAACCAAGCCCCGGCGCGAGAGATCGCCGCCGCCGATCGCCCCCACGAGGACACGGCGATACTCTTCCCAAGAGGGGCACACCTCGACTGTGTGCTCCACCGTGTCCTCCAGGGGGATCTTGACAAGTTCGTCCCAAACTATGTGTATCGCTGTTGGTTTTATAAATAAATAAATAAATTCCTATGTCCCTAGTCAGATTATCGGTTCACCTTGTGGGAGGCCTTCCAACACTGCGACATCCGGTACGCAGTCACCAGTCCAGAATCTTTCGGCCATCTGTTCTGCGAGTAATGTTCCTTGTTCACGGGAATTCGCAATGGTTTATGTTTAGGTACCTGTTTATACTTGATAAAATAATAGTGGTTTTTTTTTAAGTCACCATATTTTGTTCCAAATATCGCATACTTTGACAGCCTATATAATATGAAGGGCACAGCACAGTGCATGAGGTAAAATATTTTAATTTAAACTTTCCTTCACACACAGTCATCACACAGAAAAGCATTATTCGTTACATAATCAACAACGTCTAACAAAATCTATTTAAAAATATGATAAATTTGATGACTAATAAATGCTTCCCCTTCTATTTTATTAATCTACTTGTTCATACTTTTAAATAGTGTGTAAATAATAAAATATATTTTGACTACCCTGTTGGTCTAGTGGTTAGTGGCCCTGACTGCTATGCCGGAGGTCGTGGGTTCAATTCCCACCCAGGACAATTGTTTGTGTGATGAGCACGATCATTTGTTCTGTGTCTGGGTGTTATTTATTTATAATATGTATGTATTTAGAAATATATAAGTATGTTTATCAGCTGTCTGGTACCCATAACACAAGCTCTGCCTATCTTGGGATTAGACGGTGTTGTGTGATAGTTTGGAAATATTAAATATTATTATATTATATACAGATTTTAGTCTATATTTACATAATAAGCCTTTTCATAAGACAAAACTAAATAAAGATAAAAAACTAGAATGCTATAATAAAGACTTAATTAGGACTTTTTATTATAACAAAGACAATACTTAAATAGAATGTAAAGTTTTTTTTTTCAATAATGTGTATCTCTTAGACAAATATAAATTGTTAAAAACTAAAATTATAAAGCATGACATATACTCAAAAATGAAAAGAAAACACCAGTAGTAGTTATAATTGTTAATTAGAGTTATTTTTGTTAAAATTAGGATATTTAGAAAAAAATTGAAAGCAGTAGTCCTACCATCATTAAAATCCAATAATAATTGTGCAATTTGAAGCACGACGCACCAAATCGCTATCATAATACAATACAGCGATAAAATCTGATAACAACGTACGGTTAATTTATACCCTGCAATTTGCCGTCGCGATTAACTTAGGTTAATTCAGCAGGTATTAGAAGGGCTCATAAAACGATAAATTCCGATTAATACCTTGTCTACCGTGACGTCATGACTGTCAAAAACGTGATCTTTATCTTTTCCTTTGTGACTTTTAGGCACATCTACCTATACAAAATTAAAGATTCATGGGGTAATAATTGATAATTGATATTGTCCTAGCAGCCTGGGTCAGAATGGATGTGAAGGACTGGACAAATGAGAAAACATACATAAGTAGATGTAATAGTGAGGCTGTACAGGGCCTACTGCCAAAGCTTTTACACCAGTGGTCTATGGACGCGGCGAGCCTCCTTGCTGGCCTACCACCGTGGGATTTGGAGGCAACAGTCCTTGCACACATGCATGATTTACGCGTGGAGATGCAACGTCGGGGCGAAACTCCGCTGCCGCGATAAGTCGCGGCATGGCGGACAGAGCTCCGGCGGGATCTCATGGTGAAATGGCGAGAGCGACTGTCGCAACCCCGTGCTGGGCACGCCACGATCGAGGCGGTAAGGCCCCTCTTTGAGGCGTGGCTGGAAAGGCCCCACGGCGTCGTCACCTTCCGTTTGGCGCAGGTGCTGACCGAACACGGCAAGTTCGGTCCGTACCTGTACAAGATTCGTGCGGAGACCACGCCCGGGTGTCGCCACTGTGCGGACCGCCCGGTGGACACGGTGGAGCACACAGTCGAGGTGTGCCCCGCTTGGGAAGAGCATCGCCGTGTCCTCATGGGGGCGATCGGCGGCGATCTCTCGCGCCGGGGCTTGGTTCAAGCCATGCTCTGGAGCGAGGAGGAGTGGCATGTGGTCGCCTCCTTTTGCGAAGCAGTAATGCTAGCAAAGGAGGAGGCCAACCGCATTAGACAAAGGCGCACGCGCCGCCGCCGCCGCCGGGTTTCCGATCCCGATTTCCGGCCACCGTAGGCGCGGGCTCGCGGACGTTGGGCAATGGGTAGCTCGCTGTCCGTCCGTCCGGTAACAGACCGGTCCGAGCACAGGTCGTCTACGGCTGCGGTTTAAAAAAAAAAAGTGGTCTATGGACCAACTACTCGCAACTGGCTTGCAACGCTATTTACATACAATATAACAACGCCTTTAAGGTTCTGGTGGGGCTCCCAAGTTTCTGCAGTGCTTCAGGGATGTTTGATGACGCAAGGGTTGACAACTTTTATGCCATTAAGCGTAAAAATAGTAGAATCTTTGATGCCTAGGATTCAGGGGATTTCCAAAAAAAATCTAAAGATGATATCGGACAGCTCGGAGTCTGCAGTGCTAGGGAGGCTTATTCGGCTGCATGTAAGATAACCCTTTTATTTAATATTTCCTTTTTTTATATTTTAATTTATGACATTGCTATTAATATAATTTTATTGAATTTACTGTGAATTTAATCATGAATGCTAAAATGCTAACATAGAACTTATTAAGAATCTTGTTCATCATCATCAGTCTTTTTGATGTACCCACTACTGGGACACAGGCCTCCTCTCTAGGAGAGGGAAGACTCTTGTTACTAACATTATATGGATATTATTTTAGTCTGAAATAAATGTAGCGTAGCTATTTTATTTATTTATAATGTTACAAAGGAGAGACCTAGAGAGTGCCTAGAGCAGTGTACGGTCAGGGTAAAAAATGCAGTTATGGTGTACCAATACTAATGCCTGGATTTTTTTGAAGAAGTGCGTCAATGGTTCATGATTCATGAGAGATTTAATTTGTACTTTAGAATCTAAAGTATTATATAAAATAATTGTGGACCATTGAAAGAAATATAAGACATTTTAGCATTGGTAGAATGCAACTGCACTTTTGTCCCTTGACTGTACATTGTTTGCCCACAGCCAACCCCCCCAAGATTCGAAGATTTTGAATTGCCCTCTGAAAGTCTGGTGAATAGGGTGGTTGAGGCATGAGGGTAGTATGGGTATTGGCCAAAAAACTACTCGCTTAGTAACGACGTTTGCAAAAGTTCATTATTATCACGGTGCCAAATCCGCAAATTTTAAGGATCATGGTTAACAATTTCTCGGCCCTCTTAAAATAATTTATACCACTAAGGTTTGCACATTTATTTTACTCAGAGTTGACTCTCCGTACGCCATTACCAACATTTCAACAGTTCAAAAGCATTTAATACAATTTTTTACACAAAAAGTAACATTCTCTATTATTCTTCTGTCTCTCTCTTACTTTCTGATTGCACCTCGTATACAACAAAAGCCATTACATTTTGATTTAAAAAAAATATAGAAGATCACCAAAGAAGATGGTAAATAGAGAAAAATAGGAGCTGAAAATATACTACACCGATCCCAAATAAATTGGAAGAGCAGAAGGCAGATGATAATTTAGGATTTTCATTATTGAGCCACTATTTAAAAGAAATTGCACATGAACATGCAATTGAGCTCACTGAGGTAACTGACAAATAAGTCATTTGCATGGGAATCGTATATATTATATAGGTTTTTGATATGTGAAGAAGGAAATGTTTAAGTAGTTTTGATGACGAAGTTAGTGGAGGAACATCTCGACAAAGATGGTTGAAGATTGGGTATGTGTACTTGATGAACATAGAATGAATACCATAGATATAAGAAAGTAGTTTTTATATTGCTATGGTGAATACAAACTAGAAACGAAGTACACATTGCAAATTTTAGCATCAGTGCTATGATGTTTTTTATTATCAATCTGTGACGTAGTGTATACGTAATATGCTTGGTAGCTTTCATATAATTTATCGATCATTAATGTGCATTTATTGCATTAATATCTGTTTTCTGTGAAGCATAGTCCCTTGATAATGAAATAGTATAAAATGGTAAAATTTCGATCAAGCCGGTATATTTGTTATCTGAACAAGAAAGCAAACAGGTGTGTATTTGACAACTTTCGTGTGCTTAATTTTTTTTTAGGTTTTAGACCGTAGTTCTAAAATTATATTTGCGAGTATTTAAAAAAAAAGTGTGTTGATGAGTGACTTCATGCTTGTGCGATCTTCATAGCATAGCCTGATTGATACTAATACTCGTATAATAAGACTAAATTAAATTTATTATCCCAACTTACGTATTATAAAGAGCTGAAGATTTATATCTCTATTCCAAGTATAATTCTTTACCCACAGAAACCATGAAATTCCTGATACTCGCAGCCCTTGTCGCTGTGGCTACTGCTACGCCTGGATTAATCCAGCCTGCTCCTGGTGGCCCCGTACCAGCACCCAACCCTGAAGATGCATTCGAACCCATCGCAATCGGCCCCGCCATTATCGACTCCTTCGAGCCTGTTGATGGCTTTGAACCCATTGCTATTGGACCCGCTATCGTTGAAGGAGTCGAGCCTATTGCCATTGGACCCGCCATAGTCGACAAACCCGTACCTGCTGCCACCAGTCCTCTTGTGCAAATCATCGTGAACGTCAACGCTGCCGCTGGCGCTATCGACAGTACACCTGGCAGTGCTCCCGTCAGGCCCGAACCGGTCCCCACTATTCCCATTCTAGAAGAAGTAGTCCCTGAGCCCGTGCACGTAGTTGAAGAAGCTCCAGAGCCCGTTCAGGTGGTTGAAGAAGCTCCTGAGCCCGTTCAGGTGGTTGAGGTCGCTCCCGTCCCCGCTGAGCCCGTCCAGATCGGAGTTCCCGTGCTTCCAGGGCCCGCCGTCATCCTTCCCGAAGAACTCAACTAAACTGTCGTTATTAAATTTAAGAAAATCGCCTGAAGTACTCTGTTAATATTCTGATGCGAACATGAAACGCTTGTACACTGTCTGATAGGCTAAAATATATGAATGGATTATAGATAATATATTCTTTTTATTTTCTGCCAGCAGTTTCACCCGCATGTAATTATAAAATTATTCAAAGGTACTTCTGGGACAAAAGCATCTTATTTACCTAAATTAGCAAAATTGTTGGTATTTTAAATATATCCCAAAGAACTGAGCCTAATCTGTAAACATATATTTTCATTATTTGATTAGCATACATAGCTGGAATTTACACATATTTGATTAGGATACGAAGGACAAAAAAATATTCTAGTTTATATACATCATAACGTGTAATTTGCTTTACAAAAACGAACTCTATCAACACTGACTAAACAATTTTTACTATCTTTTTGTGTACATACTTTAAAATTTATGGTCTTTGCCTATGCGTATTATTATTTACGGCAGCTCTTGATTCTTTATATTTGGCAAATTATGTCCACCTATTAGCATCAAAGAAGATTTATTGCTTCGTTATCTTTTATTGCTTATTTTGTTTGCCGCTATAATCTGAAAGGTATGAATAACTTACTTAATCTTAATAATAGGTTGTAAACGGTAATGGATGATAATCGATAATTCGCAATTATTTATTTTTGTCTTCAATATTTGGTTCACAATCTACCTGCTTACCTTGATGACTTTTTTGGTGACTTGACGATTTACGCAGGAGATAGATTTGAAATCTAACTAATTAATGACTAATGGTCTAGAGTGCTCTCCGTTGATAAAAATAAACTCTTTAGATCTAAACTATGAATTCCAGCCATGTTCTAGCTAGATGGCGCTCAACTCATAATTTGTGGTTTATTTTATTTTTAGTGTGTAGATGTATTGCGGAACAGGGGGTTCAGTACCGCTAACCTCCAATAAAAAGGGAGGATCCTCCAACCAGACGGGTGATATGTCTGATGGTCTTTTTTATTTCTGGTGACTTTGGACTATTGTAGGTATAATTATGTTCTAAAGATTTTAAGCAAAAATTTGACTAAGTTCAATAAAATGGAATGTAACTTTCACCTTAACTGACTACAACAACAATTTACAACTAAAAATAAACTAACATATAGCCCTATAAACGGCTCAAAAATATAACGACGAATAAGGTTGAGGTTCTTTGCAGCCGAGCCGAGGTGAGGCCGAGGTGTCTGCGGCTGTTTAAAACTTCGCCACATTTGCAGCCATCAGGAGAAACACACGAAGTTTCAAGGTGGAAAGTAATCTAGTTTCACGCACTATCGTCGTCGAACAGGGAGCCTATGTATATTCCACGATGAAAGTCTCCCGTCTGAGTGTGTAAAAACTGAAACCTAATTCCCATTTACCAATAGCTAATAGGCGCGCACGCTCAACATAATATCAGAAGAGGTAGTATTTTGCAAAGTGGTTCATGCTGCTGACTCTGGGATGATGGGTTTATGGGCGGATTTGAATTTGGGCAAGCTAGTCCATGTTTTAACCTGCTTCTTAATAAAAAAAAATGTATTAAGGGTATTACATTGATCAATGACCTTGAAGAATTGACCTCTACACTAGTAGAGAAGAATTGACCTCTACACAGGCATTGCAGGGGGTGCTGCGCGCGAGGTGTTAGTACTGTTTCGATTTTTTCTTGATTACTTATCGATATTCAATGAAATTAGAAAAAAAAACAATACAAGTTATTCAATTTATCGTAGCATATGTTTTGGTATAAATTCAATATATAAATATAGAGCCGTTTTCGAGAAAATATGGAATTAATGTTCAAAAAAGGCCTATTTACCAGACTTTTTTCTAGAGTTAGGGTATTTTTTTTTAAAAAAACGTAATCAATACAATTTATTAGTAATGTCCTTAAGTACCCCCTTCATTTTTTATATGGTAATCGTACATAAGGAATAATCTATAAACTTCAATCAACCTAGGTGTTTTTTTTGGATTTGGGCGATGTAATCTCCTTAAGTTTACCATGTTTCATGTTAGGGAAGTAGAAACTAGTGTGTTAATAAAAGGTAATTGGGTCCTGTAGATATTGCTTACAGTATTCTTGGGTATAACTCTAGATGCTAAACTTCAGTGGGGCCTACGTTTTTTAGATAATTTGTCTAAATGCAAATTATCTAAAAAACTTAGCAATGCAGCATGCACTGTTAGGCAAATTCGAAATTTAACTGATTTAGGGACAACCCGTTTATTTTACTTTAGCTATTTTCATAGTTTTTTTTTTTTTTTTATGGTAGGTAAAATCATCCAATGACAAATCCCGCCCTTGGGCGGAGCGGGAAGTAGTGTCAGACTCTTACTGACTAAAAACCTACCCCGTTCCTTCGTAGCCTATCGTGCCGGGGTCGAGCATTCCTTTCGGAACTAACCCATGACCCCAGTAGGCTTCGACCCTGCCTGCCTGCAGTTAGCAGGCTGGGCCTCTTCGGTGTGCTGACAGCTCCTTGAGGCGCGCGGGAACAGAACGCGCCGTCGACGACTTGGGCTCGGTCCGGTCGGTTACCGGATGATCGGACAGCGTGCTACCCATTGCACGCCGTCCGCAAGCCCGCGCCTACGGTGGCCGGAAATCGGGATCGGAATCCCGGCGGCGGCTGGGGCGAGCGCCCCGTTGCCTCTGCCTGATGCGGTCGGCCTCCTCCTTTGCTAGCATTACTGCTTCGTAGAAGGAGGCGACCGCCTGCCATCCCTCCTCACTACGGACCATGGCCTGAACCAAGGCCCGGCGAGAGAGATCGCTGCCGCCGATCGCCCCCACGAGGACACGGCGATGCTCCGCCCAGGCGGGGCACACCTCTACAGTGTGCTCCACCGTGTCCTCCGGATGTTCCGCACAGTGGCGACACCCGGGCGAATCCTCCGCACGAATCCGGAACAGGTACTTAGCGAACTTTCCGTGTTCGGTAAGCACCTGCGTCGTGCGGAAGTTGAGAACGCCGTGAGGTCTTTCCAGCCACGCCTCAAGGATGGGCCTTATCGCCCCAATTGTGGCGCGCCCCAGCTATTTTCATAGTGTCATGTCGTACGGTACGATATTCCACTGTGGGGAAAAGCCGCCGATATCCAGTCAATTTTCCTTTTGCAGAAAAGGGCTATTCGTTCAATTTAGAAACTACTAGCGACGCGCTCCTCGCTTCTCACGAGTGCAAGGGTAAAATTAAATGTACTAATGTACTTATAAACCTTCCTCTTGAATCACTCTATCTATTAAAAAAAAAACCGCATCAAAAGCCGTTGCAGAGTTTTAAAGATCTAAGCGTTTATACTACGTATGTTTTATACTACGTAGTGATAAACCAATTACAGGCACTTTTGAAAGGTCAAATAGTTTTGCAACCTTTCTCCTAAACCGCGCAAAAAGTAGGTATATATCGAGGTCATAATGATATCGTTATTATATTATACAGACAAAAGTGTGTTTGTGATGTTTATTATTACTTGTGTATTTTGTTATTCCTTCAAGCTCAAAAAACTGAACGAATTTGGATGTTTGGCATATCCGACTTTCACGCGGCGAAGCCGTTCTTCTTCTTCTTCTCTGTCGTTTCGCTCTTGGCAGAGCGGTCGTGGTCACGTTGAGGCGTCCACATTGGTGATAGAGGCGGACACAGCTTTCTTAACGATCTCCCGCCATCTCTCTCTGTTGGAAGTCTGGCGAAGCCGTTATGAGAAGCTAATTTAAGTAGGGTAAGTAAAAACATAATAATGTAAGTAAAAACATAATTGATGATTCAATTCGTATATTTAATTCTATCAGAGAGTGTACAAGCGTTTCATGCTAACAGTAGAATGTCAACAAAGTACGTCAGGCGATTTTCTTAAGTTACAACTACAGGTACATATAGTTTAGTTGAGTTCCTCGGGAAGGACGACGGCGGCTTCGGGGAGGACGGGAACACCGATTTGGATGGGCTCAGCGGGAGCAGGGGCAACCTCGACGACCTGGACGGGCTCAGGGCTGATAACGATGGGGTTCACGGCAATAGGAGGGCTGATGGGGGAAGGCTCGGGTTCGGGAGCGACCTCCACAACCTGTACGGGTTCAGGCTTGATCTCAGGCGCGGCGATGTCGACGGGGCTGACAGCAATTGGGCTAGATTCAGCCTGGTTGATGTTCAGGATAATCTGGACCAAAGGCGTGCTGGCAGCGGGGGCGGGAGCGACAACTGCAGGGCTGGGAACGGGGAAGTCAACGATAGCGGGTCCAACAGAGATAGGCTCGAAACCATCAACGATGGCGGGTCCGACAGCAATGGGTTCGAAGGAGTCGATGATGGCAGGTCCGACGGCAATGGGCTCGAAGGGATTTTCAGGGGCAGGGGCGGGGCCAGCAGGTCCAGGGGCAACTAATCCGCGCTGTGTGGGCACAGCAACGGCTACGGCGATGACGGCAGCAACAGTCAGTAGGAATTTCATTTCTGGCAACAAAACATAACTTTGAGTACGGAAGAAAACAAAAATAATGTTGGTGATAAACTTACTGGAGTAGTGGTCAAAATAGAAAATAATAAAACAAGTAAAATTAAAATGAAGTACTCGTAATTTAAAAATAAACCGTACAACTTACTTGTGTTTAGTTTACTTGCAAGATACAAAGTATGTTATTAGATTAGAATTCACTTCATTTTATATAAAATTGTTATCAAATCAAAATATAAATCTTCAAATTTTATTAATCTTAGAATATAAAACTTCGCACAGGGAAGTTCATGATTATAAAGTTAATTTACGATACTCTTTGATATGATTGATTGATGACTGGTCCTGTTGATTTCAGTAAATGTCAAAGTGCAAACTACAGTAGTAATTTGTAAAAAAAAAAATACGCAATGTTCGTCTCTTAAGTTTGAAACGATAAAGAAATTACAAAAATGGGAAACAGTAGTAAAAAATAGCTGGTAATTGTTACTTATTGTTAATTTTAGAATAGATTTAGGCGTGGAAAAGATTAGCCTGTCAGTAAGATGGCTGCAGACAGGATAGTGCATGCACTAACATTCTTGGTCTTAGACGAGTGATCTATAGAGCAGTATCGGCAGTTCGAAATAGCTGCCTCAAGTCAAATTGTACTTCATTCTTTAACCGTAATCCATTTTACATTTAAGGGTCGTACCTATTCGCCGCGAGCTCTAAACAGAATTAGGTATTGAAGCGCTACTCTCACAGCGACAGACGCGCGCGGTCACCGTTCACGCACACATTGATGTTTGCATAGTGTTCGAGCGTCGAGATACCGACGACCATAGAATGTATCTATGACGACGACGAAACGTAAAAACAAAATATTTAAAACTGAAGTGGTTACATCAATGATATCTTAATAAAATATTATTGGGGTACATGTTTTATTTATTGCATTTATGCTACGAGTAAGTTAAAGACAAGAGGAGAGTTTTCAATTCGGATGTATCTACGTTTTCTATGTGTGTTAACTCTGTCGTTTAAGTATGACCCGATTTACAAAATTCTTTTTTAGAGTTCCGTACCTCAAAAGTGATCCTATAAGGGTTCTTTTTTGAACCCTTATAAGATCACTTTGTTGTCTGTCTGTCAAGACCCTTTATGTCGGAATGAATTTGAAAACTGTATATTTGTAGTTACGTCGGTACGATTCTTTGTATTTACATCAATTGTCTAATTATTGTATTAATTTCTACATGACTTTTTGAAGAAAATACCAAAATCACTATATATAATATTTGAGTTCCCTCAATTTCTTATGAATTCCATCATCGGAACTGGTGTAATATTGTGCTTTCAGTCAGTCAGCTTTACTGAATGATCAATAGATTGATACCCGTTTAAACTAAATTACATCAGAATTTTCACAAGAATTGAAATCAATAGGACTAGTGGACTTTAACTATTTTCAATGTTATCAGTTCGTAAGCTATGACCGATAATTTTGAAAGCAGCCATAAATTAGTTAAATAATCAATTACTTCCGTGTAACTAATTATCTTTTAGTAAGTTCAGCTGTAAATTATTACTTTTAGAGATTAACGAAATTAAAAATAGGAGCATTTTGATTTGATAGCAATTTCATATAAAAAGGCGTGAATTGTAATCGAAGAACATACTTTGTATCTTGCAAGTACACCAAATACAAGTAAGTGAGATTTTGTTTTAAGTTTCATATTTGATTCGTCTATTTTTACTTTCTCTTGTTTGGTGACGATCCTTGAGTCTTTGTTTTTGTATACCGATTTACCAAAGATTTGTTTTATCGTTAGAAATGCAATTCCTACTGACTGTTGCTGCCGTCATCGCCGTAGCTGTTGCTGTGCCCGCACAGCGCGGACTGGTTGCCCCCGGACCTGCTGGCCCCGCCCCTGCCCCCGAAGAATCCTTCGAGCCCATTGCCGTCGGACCCGCCATCATCGACTCCTTCGAGCCCATCGCAGTTGGACCCGCTGTCATCGATGGTTTCGAGCCCATCGCTGTTGGACCCGCCATCATTGATAGTTTTGAGCCTCCAGTAGTCGCCCCAGCTGCGAGCACTCCCTTGGTACAGATCATCCTGAACATCAACCAGGCCGCTGCTGACTCAAGCCCTATCTCTGTTGGACCCGCCATCACCCCTGAGCCCGTGCCTTCCCCCATCAGCCCTCCTATTGCCGTAAACCCCATCGTTGTACCTGAGCCCGTGCCCTCCCCCATCAGCCCTCCTATTGCCGTGAACCCCATCGTTATCAGCCCTGAGCCCGTCCAGGTCATCGAGGTTGCCCCCGCCCCCGCTGAGCCTATCCAAATTGGCGTGCCCGTCCTTCCTGAAGCTGCCGTCGTGCTCCCCGAGGAACTCAACTAAAGAATAATTTCTCAAAAAAAGATGTAATTTTTATCATAAGAAACACTTGAATAATTTTGTTGACATTCTGCTCCCAATATGTAACACTTACACAAAACACCCTTTGAAAGACTAAAATACAAGACTTTAATTACCATTTTTTTTTTACTTCTTCCATTTCCAATATTGATGATGACCTCGCTACAAGTTTTGAGTTAGATGCTCCTTTTTCTATTACCTAATCATTTCGATTTTTTATGGATAATTAATAATATTTACTAGTATATATTAGTAAACTACAAATATCGTTGGGTTTTTAGTTGCGTCTCAAGCAATAAGCAAAAAAAGATCTATAAATGATGGAAACCAATGAACCGAATATACAACATTATTTATAGAGGCGAAACCTGAATATATTTTGTTCACAATCAGTAACTGAATCGATTCCAATCATTTTTACACCATGTTACATTTTTTTCCATAAAATATTTAAAAAGGTCACAAGTTGGACACTACCGAGACTAAGTACAATACAGGTCACGGCAGGTCATAGTGGGCATTAGACACAGCGCACCGTTGGGTGCAGGTGCAAAATAACCCCTCAGTGGCCCGGATGGCCCGGTGACCATGTGTTTGTGTGGACAACAAGGTAACATAACAAGTTTATAACTTTGTGATTTGTCGTGATACAGTTATGAAATTTAGTAAACAGATTCGTTGCATAAAAATAAACCCATGTATCAAGTTTCGCATATACTAAAAATAAGGTTAGGTTAATAGATAAGAATTATAATTATGTACAAAAGTGCACAGCAGTGGGTGAAACCGGGTTGTAGATAATTTAAAACACACAACAACTTAACACAATGATTCCTTTTACTCTGTCTTCTCACAGAACTGTAATTTGTTTAACAATATCGTCTTTCTTTCATAAGCAAACACGAACGCATTAAAGCCCGGTTCTACTCATTTTGACCTTTTTTAAACCTATGGAAATCCACAAATATAAAAGAGAACACCATGAAAATTTATTTTATTAAAATTGACTACATGGCCAAGTGCTCGGCGAAAATGAAAACACGATATAACTTAGTTGGCTCGATAAAAAAAAACGCTAATCTGACCTTAATTTACGATTTCAAACGTCTTCAATCTATCTATTTCTATTCTATTCTAATCGATTTCAGTCTACTAGATTACGATACGGAACTATTTGAAAGTTACAAAAAAAAAAGCTTGTTATTTAAAAGCGCTTCGCAAGAACAAAAATCTTGAATAGTTGTTGTATTTTTTATATAAAAATAAAACCTCTGTTTTGGGGCCGCGAAGACGACATAATCTCGAGCGAAGTTCATAAAAAAAAAACAGTGACTAGAACCGGCCCTTAAGTATCGTTAGAAGACGTAATATAGGGAAGGAGGATCGAGCTACAGTGCGACAAAATGGAAAATTAAATAATTTCCCTTTTTTAATTATCATTATTCGGAACAATTTATTGATAGAATTCATGCAAAACTAACGCATCAGTGTAACCATGAATACATCATTTTATAAGCTAAAGCCAAAAAAAAAACTGGTCTACAGCCCGCATAATTTTAAATGAAAATTTAAAATTTAAATATCCCAAAAATACTAAAATGGTTACTCGTACATAATGGCTAATATCCAGATTTTTGCTTTGTATAAGCAAAAATCTTAGTGGTTGTTTATTTTAAACCCGTGAAATTTTAGTGGTTGTTTTAACGCGGCAGAACGACTTGCGATATGGAGTAGTTTCGAAGAATACACTAAAAGTAAAAAAAAAACAATTTACAAAAAAAAAAAATAACCGACCTCACTAAAAAAACACTAAAAGGATCAAAATAACTTTAATTTCGGAAGTCGGTATTTCACCGTTTTGAGAGCAGTGGTGATAAATTACACAAAGTAATGTGCCTGGCTGGGTTTGAACCCGCGACCTACACTCGTTAGTTGGGGCCGTTACAATTCGGCCACCACTGCAATACATATTCGAATATTCGAAAACCCTTGTTATCCCACCGCATTTAGGCACGCAATTGACTGTTTTCCACACTAGTGACGAAAAGTGCGCGTGCTCGCCCCCGCCACAATTTTAATACATTTACCGTATCAGCCTGGGCGCACATCGAGCACTAAATGGTACGGTAAATGACCCTCTGTGGCGTGCAGCAACCACCACGAGTCGTAAATTGAACTATTGAAAAACGTCGTTTGATACACGTGCAAAATTGTCACAGCAGCCCTCGTCTCCATAACATGCTCGCCTACGGCTTGCACGAATTCCACATCGCTCGCAATGACAAACTTTCTGCACTTGTATCAAAGTGTATGTCGGCGCATGATGGCCATCGGTGTCGACGTCACACAAAATTCACAGTCACAGTAATATAGAACGGCAGGAAATGTTATAGTGATGATAAAGAAATACCTTACTTCAGTTCAAGGTGTTTATTCCATTGGCGGCGAAAGAGTACCTTTCAAAACACATTACATCGGTTTTTATACACAGAAATTGACAAGCATCAAAATTCACTATGAAGGTAGAAAACTATTTTAAATAAATAGAACGGAAATCGTCACAGTAAATTCTTATTTAAATATGGCCGGATGCTCTGATATTTTAAAGAAATAAAAATAAAATGGTCAAGTTAAATCCTCACAAGTTTAACCGGGTACTGTAATATGTTTAAAATAAGAAAGGAAGTCGTCATTTGATTCGTTATAAATTGAACAGGATGTTGTAATATTTAAAATAAATCGAAAGGAAGTTATCAAATTAAATCCTTATATAAATTCAACAGGATATCGCAATATTTTAAATAATTCGAAGGAATGTTATCAAATTAAATCCTAGTTTAAATTCAACAGGATATTGCAATATTTTAAAAGAAATAAACAGGATGTGACCAAATTAAATCCATATCAAAATTATCAAATATTGGTTTTGCGCCCATACGGCCATTCTGATTTCAGCGCGCTCTCTGCGCTGTACAAAACTTTACATTAACTCAGTATCACCCTTATTGGGTTTAGTCTTCATTATAGAGCATCCGACATTTTACATGCAATCTATATCACCCAGATTGGGTTAGCCTAAAATTACACAACATTAAACATTGTGTGGGAATCACCCTTGTCGGGTTAGCCCAAAAATACACAGCGTCAAACATTTTACTGGCGTCAACCACATTGAGTGAGCCCAAAATTACACAGCATTAAACATTTTACCAGCGTCACCACATAGGGTTAGCCCAAAATCAAACATTACCAAATAT
Organism: Leucania comma; assembly: GCA_958295575.1. NCBI lineage: Eukaryota > Metazoa > Arthropoda > Insecta > Lepidoptera > Noctuidae > Leucania > Leucania comma. The sequence continues at coordinate 7,423,959 of OY282480.1, read as the reverse complement.
TTTATCGACGTCACCCATAAGGGTTAGCCCAAAAATACACAGCGTCAAACATTTTACTGGCGTCAACCACATTGAGTGAGCCCAAAATTACACAGCATTAAACATTTTACCAGCGTCACCACATAGGGTTAGCCCAAAATCAAACATTACCAAACATTTTGTCGGCGTCACCCACATAGGGTTAGCCAAAAATCAAAAGGTATCAAACATTTTATCAGCGTCACCCACATTGGGTTAGCCCAATATCAAACAGCATCAAACATTTTATCGGTGTCACCCATATAGGGCTAGCCCAAAATTACACAGTATCAAACATTTGGTGTGAATTGGCTGATTGGCATTGCATGGCATAACTCGCCTTTTAGTCCTAACTTGGCAATCACCCGCCTAGGATCTAGCCATACCAAATGGCATCACCCGCCTTGGATATAGCCCCCTAACTAGCATCACCCGCCTTGGATCTAGCCATACTCCATGGCGTCACCCGCATTGGATCAGCTCTGGTAAGGGAAAAAGGATACGCATGGTAGCCAGCCAGCGTAATGGGTGGGAAAGGGACTAATTAAGCTAATGATTCTAGATCGCGCTTAAATTAAAAATGGTTAGAATAGGTTCAAACCAAGAAATCAATATATGTAATTTATTTCAAAAGCAATAAGCCAATTCACATTATAACCACCTATCTACGGCATCACCCGCCTTGGATCTAGCCATATTCCTTCATGGCATCACCCGCATAGGATATAGCCCCCCTAACTAGCATCACCCGCCTTGGATCTAGCCATATCTCATGGCGTCACCCGCATTGGATCAGCTCTGGAAAGGGAAAAAGGATACACTGGTGATCAGTCAGCGTAAAAGGTGGGAAAGGGACTAGTTAAATGCAATAAATCTAATTCACAAATTCACCGCCCATACGGTCTGTTCATTATCATTACAAACTAAAAATTGTGAACAGCGATTTTTTCAGAACATCTTAAATGATAACCGTAACCGTGCTTCAATTTATAGCACTATTTGACAGTACTTGCAAAATTTTAATAGAAATTTCTAAATCTTTGATCAAGTTTTGCCATTGTTTTTCATGTGGATACATTAAGACATCCTTCTTTCAAAAGGTCTCATTCTATCTTCTTGTCTCGAAATTATCGCTCGTCCATCCTTAATTTACATGAAAGCTTAAAACTCAGTGGCAACACGTTAATGCAACATAAATATGGGAAACTCACGTACTATTTAACGTAACATAAGTATAGTCAACTACAAATCTCTAATAATGTTGCCACTATTTATAAGCTCTACAAATGTTGACGTGACAGTTTGCCCGACCAGTATCGTTAGCTATGCAACTATGTTTATGATTTTTATTTTTGATTTGAATTTTATCAAAGCGGTTTATATTACGCAAATATCAGTCATGTCAACAGAACTAAGTTGTCGAACTATATCTAATAATTATTTCCAGTTTTGTTGTACGCTAGCCGTTATGATTAACCGTAGAAAACTTTACTTTCGCAACAAACTTATTGCAACTGGATATCCTCATTATAAATTTTACAGGGACCTGCACTTTACCAGCGACTTCGTTCGCGAGAAAACTTTACTAATCCTTAACCTGCAGTTTTGAGGGTAGTTTTGAAAAACGAATAATTACAGTCTTTACTATTCATTTTGATTAGATTAATGTTACTAAAACATAACTACAACTTAATCAAATGAAACGGAGCGCAAACCCCTAATCAGACCTAAAATGGTCAATTACTTTATTCGATCTCAGGATGGCAGTACATCCTAAACAAGATTGATTGTGTAAAGAATCGATTTAGTAATAAATCAAATTCTAAAAGAGCTATCCGTTGGTTCCCTGCATATAGGTTCCGAACCCTAAAAGGCACAGTATAGATGAACCTACAATGTTCATTTCGCGATTGAATATTTAAAAATTAGCTTGATGAAAATAGAGATTTTGAACGTTATCGAATCAATAATTTAATATTATTATTTATTAATTTTAAAGAAGGCTTACAAACAAATTGCAAAAATGATATAAAAATGTAATGTTATCAAATTGCTAACTAGAATCGATTCAACAATCGAACCACTAGAATCGATTCAACAATCGAACCACTAGAATCGATTCAACAATCGAACCACTAGAATCGATTCAACAATCGAACCACTAGAATCGATTCAACAATCGAACCACTAGAATCGATTCAACAATCGAACCACTAGAATCGATTCAACAATCGAACCACTAGAATCGATTCAACAATCGAACCACTAGAATCGATTCAACAATCGAACCACTAGAATCGATTCAACAATCGAACCACTAGAATCGATTCAACAATCGAACCACTAGAATCGATTCAACAATCGAACCACTAGAATCGATTCAACAATCGAACCACTAGAATCGATTCAACAATCGAACCACTAGAATCGATTCAACAATCGAACCACTAGAATCGATTCAACAATCGAACCACTGGAATCGATTCAACAATCGAACCACTAGAATCGATTCAACAATCGAACCACTAGAATCGATTCAACAATCGAACCACTAGAATCGATTCAACAATCGAACCACTAGAATCGATTCAACAATCGAACCACTAGAATCGATTCAACAATCGAACCACTAGAATCGATTCAACAATCGAACTAAAATTCGATTTAACAATCGAATTAAAATTCGATTCAACAATCGAACTAAAAGCCGATTCAACAATCGAACTAAAAGCCGATTCAACAATCGAACTAAGAGTGGATTCAATAATCGAACTAAAAATTGCTTCGATTTCCTTCACCTGTATAATTGATTCATTGATTAATCGGTCTTAAACAGCTATCCATTCATAATTCGAACAATATTCTATTTTTCAGACCGTCTCGTGGTTACCGGACTAGAGGAGCCATTCGAAATATTTTAAAGAATTTCCTAAAATATTTATGGCAGAAAATGGAACTCACTTTGTCTAGTTGGTATTTTTAAAACAAAAGTACCTAAAGCCAACGATATATTATTTGAACTGATAGTCTGCGCGTCGCGACACAGATCATGCTTAGAAACTGTGGCATTAAAATCTTACTTTTTGCTAACCAAAGCATGCAACGCATTACCTATGTTTTGCTTGCATTACTTTTTTTTTTTTAAACGATTAAATTTTACTAGCAACCTATCAAAACCAATTGGAATTTCACTAATTGTGATCGACAATTTGCCTGGAGTCGAACCAGTACTAACAAAAACAAATCTAAACAGAATTGAAATGAATGTTTAAAGTTTTAGGCGGTTGATTTTAATCTTTCGTTATCTTATTTATGGAAACAAGAACACACCGATATTTTTTTTTTTTTTTTTTAGCCATATTGACAGTCAACTAACTTGCGGTTTTATTTTAGCCGTCTCCGGAAAATATTTTGCGGAAATAATTCATTTAAAAGTTGTCGGTTTCTCCCTGCATTAACGGATAAGATGACCAAATTTTGAACATTGAAAACAAACGGAAGACTGACCCTGCGAGTCAGGACTAAAAATGACAATGACAGCTACTAAAAACGTTTTTGATTTGAATAATTCTTGTTTGTATCTACCGTTAGTTTTTGATTCGTCATGTTTACGAAAAGTTTTAAAAATGGAGACTAGTTTGGGCAAAGAGTCAGGACACAAGTATTTCACTACAATACACATTTCATAAAAACAAGATAAATACCAGTGATTAGAGAATCAGTTACCTCACCATCCGTTTGGCTGCAAAGCGACCACCTTTTGGTTGCGTAAACCGCGTGGCTGTTCAGTTGCGGCGCCGCTGGACGTCGTCAGCAGACCGGGACTCTTCGCCAAACCTCTGGATCAGGTCCTGCTTGACTTGCTCCCATGTGTTGTTGCAGCCCAGGTCTTCGGTCTTCCTTTCAGTGTGGGAGCGTACCTCGGGATCGAATGGCAGTAGGTAGGAATTGCCATGATCTCCGGAAGGTAGAAGAGTAGCGGACAGTACTGCAGTCACGGCACTTGATTCGGAATCCAGAGGACTTCAGTAGGAGCGAGCTGGATCCCACCGCTGCTGTCGGCGCATGATGGCCATCGGTGTCGACGTCACACAAAATTCACAGTCACAGTAATATAGAACGGCAGGAAATGTTATAGTGATGATAAAGAAATACCTTACTTCAGTTCAAGGTGTTTATTCCATTGGCGGCGAAAGAGTGCCTTTCAAAACACATTACATCGGTTTTTATACACAGAAATTGACAAGCATCAAAATTCACTATGAAGGTAGAAAACTATTTTAAATAAATAGAACGGAAATCGTCACAGTAAATTCTTATTTAAATATGGCCGGATGCTCTGATATTTTAAAGAAATAAAAATAAAATGGTCAAGTTAAATCCTCACAAGTTTAACCGGGTACTGTAATATGTTTAAAATAAGAAAGGAAGTCGTCATTTGATTCGTTATAAATTGAACAGGATGTTGTAATATTTAAAATAAATCGAAAGGAAGTTATCAAATTAAATCCTTATATAAATTCAACAGGATATCGCAATATTTTAAATAATTCGAAGGAATGTTATCAAATTAAATCCTAGTTTAAATTCAACAGGATATTGCAATATTTTAAAAGAAATAAACAGGATGTGACCAAATTAAATCCATATCAAAATTATCAAATATTGGTTTTGCGCCCATATGTACAATTCCAAATGGACTGGTGGTACCAAAGGTTAGCCTGTTTAAACAAACGAACAAAACAAGAACTCTTCTGCTTTCTTATATTACTAGCTTCTGCCAGTGGTGTCACCTGCGTGAAATTAGTTTCCTCCAACCTTACTTTATACCCTCGTTTCATCCCCTGAGAGGCAGAATTATGAAAAATCGTCTCTTGGTGGTCATCTCATAATAAAAGGAAGCCCTGTGCCAAATTTCACACTCCTAGTATTTTTGTTATTTGTGGGTTATGTTTGTCTCTGCTGAGGCCGGCGTCGCAGATGTAATGTAGTAGACAACCTAGACAACTAGGTTGTCTATGGTCACAAGGTGAAATGTTGTTATGCCCGATCCACACATGGCCTGACGGGGAACTGTTTTTTGGAATTAATTTGTGCGTCTATTTTAAGCATTATAAACGTGTTTTCTTTCTTTTTTCTTTCTTTCTAGTCCCAGTGGTTTCGGCTGTACGTTGACAATGTTAGTTAAAAAGTTTCTTCTTTTTAGGGTTCCGTACACAAAGGGTAAAAACGGTAATTTAAAAAACTAAAAAACCCGACTGCTTTTCTGAGCATTCATGAAAATTCTAGAATGGGTCCCGACTGCCAGTATTTAAAATATTATATAGATAAGTGCAATCGGGTACAACGACTTTCTTGTTTTAGGGCTTTTTCATGAATGCTCAGAAAAGCAGTCGGGTTTTTTAGTTTTTTAAATTACCGTTTTTTTATTTTTTTAGTTTTATTTTATTACGATATCACTTTCAAAGTAATTACGAATCTAAAGACACCTCTCAAATTAAAATCCATCGAGCCGTTCAGGTCGCAGAGTGTGCCAAACATTTTAATTTGGCGCTAAAAATCCGCCATTTTGTTTTTTTTTATTTTGATATAACCAGTGTCACTCTCACAGTAAATACGAATCTAACGACACCTCTCAAGCTAAAATCCATCGAGCCGTTCAGGCTGCAGAGCGTGCCAAACAATTATACATACATACATACAAACATACATACATACTCTCGAAAAACATAATCCTCCTTCTGGCGCAGTCGGGTAAAAAACAGGACCCTATTACTAAGACTTCGCTATCTGTCCGTCTATCCGTCACCATACTGTATGTATCTCAAGAACCGCAATAGATAGTTGAAATTTTCTCAAATTATGTATTTCTGTTGCCGCTATAACAACAAATACTAAAAACAAATTAAAATAAATATTTAAGGGGGCTCCCATACAACAAACGCGATTTTTTTGCCCTTTTTTGCTCGATATCAATAATGGTAACAGGAAGGCACTAGAATTATTCACAAAATACTGAATGGTTTTTTTACTTTAATAATAAATTTAAAATTAAAATAAAATAAATATTTAAGGGGGGCTCCCATACAAAAAAACGCCATTTTTGCCTATTTTGTTGTTTTTCTGTTGTTTAACTAGTCAAAGGTACGAAACCCTTCGTGCGCGAGTCCGACTCGCACTTGGCCGGTTTTTTAAATATAATACGAGTTTGCGGGCGAAGCTGCTGGCAGATGTTTGTCCTTTAACAAATAGATATTGCTGCACCTCCGTGTCATTTAGGATTTACAAAGTCAAACGCTTTAAGGTCTATCGCCACACATCCGTGCCGGGTTAGTGACGGGGCAGCAATGTGCACGTACTGACACCGAGCTTCCGTACCCCGTCAGTGGTTTCTGTTCACACACGTCAGTGACGTAACAGTGCCATAGACGGACCGACGCCTACCCTTACTTCATTCTGTTTCCTTATCCGAGTTTAAATAGCCTGGTCAAATAGATTACGAATTTAAAAAGTTTAAATAAAATTTTTGACTTACCTTCTTAGTTTAATTTTCGTCCGATCTCATTCCATAATTTGGTTTTTATACTTGCATATATTTCGGGTTAGACAAGTGGTACAATACGCTATATGCATATATACGAGACTGTACGCTTGTACAGTCTCTATTAATAACTTATCATTCATTTTTACCATCAATAAAGTCGACAAACTTCAAGGAAAAATTATTATCAACACGGACACAGCATAGCGTGGAATTGGAAGGCTCCGGCACGTTGCGGTGTCGGCGCTGACACTGACGCCTCGTTGACGGCTCGGCGTCGAATTTGTGTGATCGAGTTCATAAAAAATGTATTCACCGATATTTTTTTATTTAGACTTCTGACAACACACGTTGCTTCCCCGTCACTGACCAGGCTCGGATATGTGGGGACCAATAGACATTTAACCAAAGCTACTAAAGGTACTAAAATTCTTGCAAAATTTTGTAAATAGTCCCAGTAACGTTTCCATCATCATCATCATTTCAGCGAAAGGACATCCACTGTTAGACATAGGCCTCCCCTAAGTGTCTCCACAACGAACGGTCCTTTGCGTCTCGCATCCATCGTTAACCCGCAACTCTCACCATGTGATCGGTCCATTTTATGGGAGGCCTTCCAATGCTGCGTTTTACAGTGTGCGATCCATCCGTTCAACAGACAATGTGCCCTTCCCACTGCCACTTAATAATTTGGCGATTTTACGGGTTATGTCAGTGACTTTGGTTCTCTAGCGGATACCTTCATTCCTGATGCGATCACGAAAGGAAATTTTGAGCACAATCCTTTCCATTGCCCTTCTTATGAGGCCCATTGTAAGCAACTACGTTTCAAAGCTGTGTCATCACTGGCAACACGCACTTGTCTACGACTTTCGTCTTGAGTCACTGTGGTATGTGGGACGAGAAGACCGCTCAGCTTCTCGAACGCTGTCCTGATGAGTCAGATTCGACGATTGACCTCTTTCTCGAAGTTAGACTTACCTAACTGGATTGGCTGTCCCAGGTAAACGTAATCGTCCACAACTTTCTAGTGTAGATCTATCTATCTTGATCGGAGTGGGGACCACATCAGAACGTTTTAATAAAACCATAATTAAAAAATATGATATCACGTAGTTGCTTCACCTGTATAATAATAATAACATTCCACAACTATCACACAACGTCGTCTAGTCCAAAGCTAAGCAGACCTTGTGTTATGATGAGTACTAGACACCTGGTAAACATACTTATATATTTCTAAATACATTACACATACTTATTATAGATAAATTACACCCAGACACAGAACAAATGATCGTGCCCATCACACAAAGATTTTGTCCTGGGTGGGAATCGAACCTCCGGCATAGCAGTCAGGGCCACTAACCACTAGACTAACAGGCCAGTAAAGCATATACAGCAGATTTGGTTTTTATTTTGTTGATTTGTCTTAATTATAAAGAAACAAAACAAAATATTTACATTTTAGATCTTTTAATGTATTTCAATATTTTGGACATACAAGCGTTTCAAGGTGTTGGTAGAAAGTCCAATAAATCAAATCAAGTTCAAACAACATTAGATGTTAAATTGTCATGCGCAGTGGCTTCTTCGCTATGATAGACGTTTAGTTGAGTTCCTCGGGGAGGACGACAGCGGCCTCGGGGAGGACGGGGACTCCAATCTGGACGGGCTCAGCGGGGACGGGGGCGACCTCGACGACCTGGACGGGCTCAGGGGCGATCTCAACAATCTGGATGGGTTCAGGAGCAGTCTCGACCACCTGCACAGGCTCAGGGGCGGAGTCCACGATGTGGATGGGCTCAGCAGCGGAGTCCACAACATGGACGGGCTCAGGCTTGATCTCAACGGGAGTGACGGCGGGTCCTACGGCGACGGGGCTAGCGGCCTGGTTAATGTTCAGGATGATCTGGACCAGGGGAGTGCCTGTAGCAACCTCGGTAGGGACGCCTTCAACAACAGCCACGGGAGAGGGAACGATGGGAGATACCTCAGCGACAGCACCAACGTCAGGGAGGGGGAAGTCAACGATAGCGGGTCCAACAGAGATGGGCTCGAAACCATCAACTATAGCGGGACCGACAGCGATACCCTCAATGGGGTTTATGATGGCGGGTCCGATAGCGATGGGTTCGAAGGAGTCGAGGATGGCAGGTCCGACGGCAATAGGCTCAGGGGCGAAGGTGGGGCCAGCACCAACAGCCACCAGTCGCTGTGTTGGCCCAGCGACGGCCACGGCGATGACGGCAGCAACAGACAGCAGGAATTTCATTTCTGAAAAAGAAAAATGGTATTAGAATCAACACGAATTTTTAATTTTATAATTCTCGTAGTTTGTTGCCAATGGTTTCGACTGCCAGAAAGTCGGGAATCAACCCAAGGGAACATACTCCTGAGATCACAGATATTTCAAACAGGAGATAAAAAATAATCTATGTCATGAAAACATGAAACATGGTCTACCAGTGTGACATGTTTCAATACAAATACGTTTAGTTGTTGATACGTGAAGAGGTTTCCATAATGTTACAATATTCTAAGTATAGTTTTATGGAGATTTTTGATTGGATCGGAATTAAACCGGTAAAAATTTCTAAAAATTATAATGGTATATTGAACGACGGTACAGTACGGAGTTTCTGATGGAAGTCTTGAAATAAAATTATGTGTTAAGTTTGAATTTACATCCTTTATAAGTTTTAATACAGTGCATAGTTTAAGAGTACAGCATGATAATAAGAAACTATGACTAATGTACAATATTATTTTTAGTATATGCGAATCTTGAATATAGTTTGTTGAGAATCAGTAACTGAATCGATTCCAATAGTTTTTCCACCAAGTTATATTTTTACTCAAAAATATTTATAAAATGTCACAAGTTGGACACCACCGACACTAAGTACAACACATGTCACGGCCAGTCATAACGAGCATTAGGAGCCAACGCACAGCTGGGTGAGAGAGCAAAACAACTCCTCAGTCGCCTGGATGACCAGGTGATCATGTATTTGTGATGATCAACCAGGCAACATACAGGCAAACAACAACCAACAAGCTTATAACTTTGTGATTTTTCATGATACAGTTATGTTTGTACATAGATTTTTTACATAATAATACTAGACACGTGTTTCAGGTTTCGCATAAACTAAAACTAAAGTTGTATATGTTACCGGCAATCTGTAAAATTCAGGTATTCCATACAATACCTAGGTAATGCCACAAAATAAAAATAAAAGGAGAAAATGACTGACTGACATATCAACGTACAGCCGAAAGTATTAGGACTAAAATAGGAGCGTGAAATTTTGCACAAGGTTTCCTTATACGACATAGGCGGGCAATGCGAGAATAATTTCCAAAATTCACCCCCTAAAGGAAGTTAAACGGGGGTCCAAAGTCCCCAAGTCCCCAAAGAGGAAAAACGGGAAAAACCTATACTATGAAAATTCTGCTGCTACTAAAATAAATTTAATTTAAGTACTTACTTATGCTGCTTGTTTATAGCTGCGAGATACAAAGTATCTATTAATTTTCGAATATAATTCACGACATTTATACTAAGTTTTTTATCAGGTTTCATGATAAAATTTCTAAATCTTACAATAAAACCATAAAACGTTTTGTTGGTAAAAAGATACACTTTTTATGGTCATTAGGAGGCGTGGCAAAACCTTTAGGTCACGTTTCAAAGTAAATAGAACGTTGTATTGTACCTATTATTATAACAAAATGCTTGATTAATAATATTTTGAATTTCCTTTCATTATGTGTTTCACAGATTTCATAAAGTAACTATGTTTGTCGGACTTATTTATTTATTAAATCTTTATGCACTGGTGTACAAAGGCGGACTTAATGGCGTAGGCATTTCCTACCAAACGACCTTAGGGTGGTGCAGAGACATAACGTAATAGGTGCAAGTTAATGGTAAACAAACAAAATTAGTACAATACCTAATAAATATAAATACATACTTATATAAATACATACAAATAACCAAAATTATTTTGAGAAACGAATCCACCAAATCAACGCTGCGATGAATCTTGCAGCTTATGACCTGCGCACACTGGTGGACGGCAGAGGAGAGCATAGAGAAGGATTCTGAAGGATTTTCTTCAAAACAATCAACATGTAGCGACACCTATGTCGTCACAAATGAACTAATTCTGCATCGCGCAATTAAAATTCTCCGCGTGATTTGATCACACACAGCCTGAAATCATCAATCGAGCAGTAACCCACCAGACATAACACCCGTCTGGTCGGAGGATCCTCCCTTTCCAACGGAGGTTTGTGGGACTTTACTGTCTGTTCCGCATACCTCCAAAAACATAAACATCCTCTGTGATACCGCGAGCGTCCGCCAGCTTACTGCAACATCATCCGGTATACCGCGGCATACTTTTTGATTACTCTCATATTCAACTTTATTAAGGTACTAGCTTCTGCCAGTGGCTTCGCCCGTATGAAAGTCTATTTCTCCATACAAACTTCCGATCCCCGTTTTACACCCATAATGTGGAGGAGTTTCGTAAAATCCGTTCTTAGCGTACGTCTACACAATATAAGGAACTTACCTGCCTTTTAAGTTTGTAGGTGCCATAGTTTCTGAGATTTCGTGATTAATCAGTGAGTGGTACGAGTATTTCGCTTTTATTTATATTGATACACATATTTGACACTGAAATGATAGGCTCAAGGTCTACTCAATTTGCTGCAGAATTGTTGCAAAGAGTTACCGAGGCTCTGGAACGCAAAGGGCAACTAAAAACGCACAGGTGAATTTTAGCCAGTAGAAGTCTCACACACCCGCCCCCTCGCTCCACCCAGCCTTGTTCATTCCTATAAAATCCCAGACAAATTTTAGTTTGTGTGTTTTAGTTTATTTTAAAACGTGACGTTTAAAAAGTGACTTTTCTGTTGGCATTATAAGATCAATATAGTCATTGAATGCATGTTCAATTGGCTAAGCAACTCCTATTATTCCCAAAGACATGCCATTACATTAGTTGAATACACTCATTCCACTCGTCTAACCCTTGCGCCTCTCTGGTATACACTGTATCCTGAATCACCCTCTCCTGTGCCCGAATCTGCTGTTTCTATGTTCTACCGAGCACCAGATATTTTTTGTTTAATTTTTAATAGCAACCGCCCCTACTTTGGACGGGTGTTACAAAAATTTGTCGGTTTCTCTTCTATAATATCATGTTCGGACCAGCAACGTCCTATGACGTCAAATTTGTACATTTGTTATTACCACAACGTCTAATCACGTCCATAAGAAATATGTCATTATTTGCACTACATCTCATAACGCCGAGCAGCCGTAGTAAATTCCATACCACTTGCTAAATATATCAAATATCTAGAGCTGCTTGTAGAGCAGAACGTTTATCAACGTGCTTCCATTTTGTATGATAAAATATTATGTCATAATTTGCACACCTCACAAGACAAGGCGCTGGGCCAAACTAGTAAGGGTCTTATCATACTAGCGGATTTACGGAGCGTTCTCAGAGCGCAGCGGGTGCGCAATGAATACGTTATGGGCGCGCAAGCTTACGCCGCGTATGAGCAGTGGATATGTTGCGGACGCGTAACGAAATTCAAATTCGTCGATGCTTCGTCGCGTTTTCGTCTCCGGCGTCTTCGAAGTAACAGAGCCAACAGTAGTGTCTTTTCGTCAGAATCTGTTTTGTTACTGAGTGTAACAAAACAGATTCCGACGAAAGATGTGTGTCGTGCTTTGCAGCCACGGCATGTTCGCGACGAAGTCGCTGCGCGCCCGTCTCGCCTCGCAGCCGCTTGCAAACCGCTAGTATGATAAGGCCCTAAGTATTATACATGTAAACTTTCCTCATGAATCACTCTCTCTATTAGTGTGTCAGTAGTTTTTGATTTTATCGCGAACAGACAGGCAGATAGACGAGATTTGTGGGACGAGGTGTTTTTTTAAAACACCCTCATCTCGTCTATTTGCCTGTCTGTACATATAATTATAAACTGAAGTAAAAATTTATTTGCATAGATTAGAAGGAATTAAAAAGAAGGAAGGGATTTAGAAGGAAATCCTTAATAATCCTTTTATATCTATATGGTAGTGGTATAGATAGTAAGCATGCAAGTTGCATGCAAGCAACCTAACAGCTGATGGTCAACGTCAAGGCCAAATTCGTTGAAAGAATGATCTTAAAGTGGGTGATCGACGTACGAGCCACTTTGATTATATGAGCCAATACCGCGGTCTTTTTAAAACGTCGGTTTTACTGGCGGCTCGTCGGTGCTGATCGACTAGCGAGTAAACAGTTTTGAACGACGAAGAGCCGAGTAGAAAATGAGGCAAGCACGACGAGCCGCGAGCCAGGCACGTCGTTCGTATTGCAATGATACACAGGCGAGCTTTACCGAGGAGCCATAAGACAGCGGTTTTATTGTCCGTCGAAATTTAATACTTCTAATATTTTTCTTTTATGAAGGCCCTGATCCTTCATTTGTTACAACCGAACAGCAATGTCAAAAAATAAATTAAATATGACAAGAACAGAGTAAAGACTACAAACACTAATAAGTATGAATATACAACAAAATTTCTGTCAGCGTAGTCGTCCATCTACAATGATTGCATGCGTAAGTGCATTACCGTCCTCTATGTTGAAATGCTCATATGAAATACGTAGAAAGGAAAGCGTGCAACATATCAAAAGACTAAGACACGATTTAGAAGTTATTAATTTCTAAACCACGTGCCTATGTTGGTTCGCTATCGACACGAGGTATGATATCAATCACAATCAGACGGTAATATATAGCAGGCGAATTAAAAACTTTTCCGGTAGGCGCTTACGCCGATAGCTATACGTTTTATTTATGATCTGTGCGATCAAACTGATTATGTTTAGGTTCATGCCGATTAGGCATAATGTCGTCATCCTCATTTGCCTACGCTTGCCGCATTATGTTACTTGAGGGTTTTTCATCATCATCATCATCATTTCAGCTGAAAGACGTCCACTGTTGGACATAGGCCTCCCCCAAGTGTCGCCACAATGACCGGTCCTGTGCGTCTCGCATCCATCGGACTCTAGCGACCCTGACCAGGTCATCGGTCCACCTTGTGGGAGGCCTTCCAACGCTGCGTTTTCCGGCAAGCGGTCGCCACTCCAGGACCTTTCGGCCCCAAGGGCCATTCGTTCTGTGTGCAATGTGCCCTACCCATTGCCACTTAAGTTTGGCGATTCTACGTGCTATGTCGCAACCTTGGTTCTCTTGCGGATATCTTCATTTCTGATGCGATCACGCAAGGAAACTCCGAGCCTCTTCTTGTGAGGTCCATTGTAAGCAACCACGTTTCGGAGACGGGGTTTGTGCAACATGGTTTTTTTCTTCTATTCTGTCTTGTCACCCCTCACGCTACCACTAACTCCCCTTTCTTCCATATCCTCACACATTCCATCTATCTTTTCTTTGCCTTTAGGCATAAAGGTTTATTAAAAATGTAACTGAGCATCTAAATCTTCAAAAATTCAAATATCTTCTAATCTCATTATCTTGCAACTTTATTTTAGTACGACTGATATTAATATAATAATACAATATATATATGGGAATAATACATGGGAAAATTAAAAAAGTACTTGTTTTTCGTCATTGTAGCGATGCTTGAGGGAAGCCTATATCCAGCACAGGACTTTCGGCTGATATGATGGTTACATATTTTTGTTACTCCTACACGCTGGTGACTGGCGTTGTTAGCTTTAAAGTGGCATGGTAGAGAGAACTTCTCTAGATAAAATGTATTCTTGTCAATGATAGGTACCTTATCCGTCGATGTATTGCTCATCTGCACACAAAACAAAAATACAACCATAAGTATTGCATTCTTATCCTAGTTCATTTGAGGATAATAATGATGATGATATTGAGGTATTCAATTACTTTTATTATTAGATTGTACTAAGTATATGCTAAATCCTCTCTTTTAGTGATTAGAAATATGACGTAAGACAAAAACATTTAAACTTACGTTTTAATCTTTTAACTTAATCAGGATTTATAGTTATCAATTTTGTTTGATAAACCAACATATAAAAGGTTTAGAATCAAGTCAACAATCATAGTTTGTGCTTTCAACTACAAGAAATTACAAGTAAGTTCCAGTTAACTTTTTTTGTGGAATTAAATTAAATTAATACTTAAATTAAATGTTTAATAAATCTTGAAAAAATAATAATATTGTTTAATAGATTTGAAATTGTAAATTTGAAGTATCAAGTGTTGAAGAATGCATTAAAAATTACTGTAATGATAAAAATTGACTGGTTTTTGGGTAAATAATAATTTGAACGTCAAATCCCTAATTTAGATCTCGAGGAATTGTTAATAAATTGTTCATATTTAAATCATCCCATGAACTAGATGGATCCAAATATATTATTTCGGTCTTTGTATCTTTTATGGCCGTCATAAAAACCAATTATCGTTACCATTGAAACTTCGGAAAATAAGCACCTACTAATGATCACCACTCTTTTCAGAAATGAAATTCCTTCTGACTGTTGCTGCCGTCATCGCCGTGGCCGTCGCTGTGCCCACACAGCGCGGACTAGTGGCCCCCGGACCTGCTGGCCCTGCCCCTGCCCCTGAAGAATCCTTCGAGCCCATTGCCGTCGGACCCGCTATCATCGACTCCTTCGAACCCATCGCTGTCGGACCTGCCATTATTGAGGGTTTTGAACCCATCGCTGTTGGACCCGCTATCGTCGACTTCCCCATCCCCGATGTCGTTCCTTCTCCCGTGTCCGTCGTTGAAGGCACCCCCACTGAGGTTGCTTCAGGTACTCCCCTCGTCCAGATCATCCTGAACATTAACCAGGCTGCTAGCCCCGTCTCCGTTGGACCCGCCGTCACCCCCGTTGAAATCAAGCCTGAGCCCGTCCACGTTGTGGACTCCGCTGCTGAGCCCATCCACATCGTAGACTCCGCCCCTGAGCCCGTGCAGGTGGTCGAGACCGCTCCTGAACCCGTCCAGGTTGTTGAGACCGCCCCTGAACCTATCCAGATCGTCGAAGTCGCCCCTGTCCCCGCTGAGCCCGTCCAGATCGGAGTCCCCGTCCTCCCAGAGGCCGCCGTCGTTCTCCCCGAGGAACTCAACTAAATAATTAAACAACGCACCTCTGGTATAGAACTACTGCAATATTATGTAAATGAATGAAGAAATGTCATATAAATTTCAAATTATATTTTGCTAATGTTCATAAGAACTATGTCATGTATTTACCAACTAATAAACAGAATAAATATATCAGATCTGAATTAATAATATTTTGTTTAATTTTGAGCTAATGTAAAGACGCTACGGTTAACACGTTGATAAGAGGAGTTCTTAAAAAAAAAAAACTATTTTCCCTCATAATGAAAAATTTAAGTGAGCAATGTAAAGACCTAATATGAAAAAAAAAAATATAGAAATAAAGATGAACTCTTTATTGATAAGTCAATTCATTAAGAAGCTTCATAGAAGTACTTGTACTTGCTCAAAAATAAAGCACGAAATAGAACTTGGTGTTAAGTACTGTGATATTAAAAAAAATAATAGTGATATCATAAAACACATGCCCAAAAACTGGGCAAGTATCCTCCACGATCGAGGATTGTATACGGAATTAGGTACCTATGTAAATAGATCGAGTCCAGAATCGAATATCTAAGATTTTTCCGAATCGGAAAAAAAAAATGTTTGTGACGTAACTACAAAACAGTTTTCAGATTTATCCTTTTAATTGTAATATGCGACCACCTTACTTCTTACCAAATTTAATGATTCTAAATCAACGGGATCACCCTCTCTTCATCCTCTCTTTACAGCCATATCTTTAGATTGTGTTGATGTTTGATTTTTTATTTCAATGCTCCTGGGGGTAGCAGACCCGTATTAATTTCATATTAATTTTAGGTTAATACCTCATCGCGTTCTTGAGAAAAAAGGTCTTGACAAGAAAGTGATCCTACGTGAGATACCTATGTATACTGAAAGTTTATGGATCAGGGCCTTTTTAGACCTGTAGCAGGTCTAAAAAGGCCACTTTTGTAGAATCATAATATATGAATCATATTTTTTTATACGGCAATATTTACAATGAATATGATTCTGATATAGGTACAATGAATTGAGTATGATTCGAATAATTTGTGCAACCATTTTTACGAACATAAGAAGAATTGCTTATGATCCGCTAGGAATTCGGAATATGATTTGCTCTAGATGAATTGCTCATGTGACCTTTTTAGGCCCGCTGGCCACTTGTAAAAAAAGAGTGAAAAAAACAATGTTGGAATTCGAAAATGGAACTCTTTGCGAGCATAGCCGAGCATGTTAATTTTTTTTTTTTTTGTTTTCACAAGGGCCAATGAAGAGTTGAAGTTGACTTTTTTGGCGAGAATGTCATTTGCTTTTTCTTTGTGGCGTCCTTTCGAAGATTGAGAGAGTTGCAAGAGACTTCAATTGCCATTTGGCGATGAAGCACCATGTCACAGCTCTGTGCAAAGAGTATAATAATTATATCATACGTGTACCTGATCATCTCTGTGACGAGGTACGTGAAGGTAAGCCGGCAACTGCGGTTAGACTCGAATATTGCCACCGTACGACAACTTATTGAAAGTGACAAAAAAACTATTATTATTTATCCAATGAATATACAACTAATTTTTAAACACACGAACAAGACAAATTACTTGCCAGCTAATTCGTGCTTCGTCTGGCATTAGAAAGAGCCAAGCACAAAACATTTTACATGTGAAGGTTTGGAAGCTTTGCAGTCGATGGTACCACATGATTTAGTGAAGGACCAGAAACGCCTGCGTGTCCAGGGGTCCGTAAAATGATAAAAAGTTCAATGGAGGACAGTCATTGGCTGTCTATAATATCGTATCGTAGCGTTGGAAAGCCTTTTACAAGGTGGACCTAAGACCTGTTTTTTTTTTTTATGGTAGATAAAATCATCCAATGACAAATCCCGCCCTTGGGCGGAGCGGGAAGTAGTGTCAGACTCTTACTGCCTTAAAACCTACCCCGTTCCTTCGTAGCCTATCGTGCCGGGGCCGGGTATTCCTTTCGGAAATTAACCCATGACCCCAGTTGGCTTCGACCCTGCCTGCCTGCAGTTAGCAGGCTGGGTCTCTTCTGTGTGCTGACAGCTCCTTGAGGCGCGCGGGAACAGAACGCGCCGTCGACGACTTGGGCTCGGTCCGGTCAGTTACCGGACGATCGGACAGCGTGCTACCCATTGCACGTCGTCCGCAAGCCCGCGCCTACGGTGGCCGGAAATCGGGATCGGAATCCCGGCGGCGGCTGGGGCGAGCGCCCCGTTGCCTCTGCCTGATGCGGTCGGCCTCCTCCTTTGCTAGCATTACTGCTTCGCAGAAGGAGGCGACCGCCTGCCATCCCTCCTCGCTACGGACCATGGCCTGACTGAACCAAGGCCCGGCGAGAGAGATCGCTGCAGCCGATCGCCCCTACGAGGACACGGCGGTGCTCCGCCCAGGCGGGGCACACCTCTACAGTGTGCTCCACCGTGTCCTCCGGGTGTTCCACAAAGTGGCGACACCCGGGCGAATCCTCCGGACCTGGTAAGGATTGCAGGAATCCGATGGATTCGAGACGCACAGGACTGCCCAGTGTAGCGATACTTGGTTAAGGCCTATGTCTAACAGTGGATGTATTTCTGCTGAAATGTTAAATGATGATGGTTGAAAAAGAAAAGACATTTTTTTTTACGAGTAACTTAAACTTTTATTAAGGATTTAGCATGCGCTAGAACATTTAAATGTTATGTTGACTTCTCAGCAATCAGTAACTTAGTTGAGCTGCTCGGGGAGGACGACGGCGGCCTCGGGGATGACGGGGATACCGATCTGGACGGGCTCAACGGGCACGGGGGCGACCTCGACGACCTGGACGGGCTCAGGGGCGACATCGACGATTTGGATTGGTTCAGGTGCGACCTCGATGACCTGGATGGGTTCAGGGGCAACGGGGATCGTAGCGATGGGCTCGGGCCTAACAATGGGTTTGACGGGGACAGCCTCAAGGGCGGCCTTAACAACGTTTACGATGATCTGGACCAGAGGAGAGGCACCAGCGGGTATATCGCCGACGACAACGGGGGAAGGAACAACGGGGCCAACGACGGCACCTCCATCAGGCTTGGGGGGAACGAGAGCGGGTCCAATGGAGATGGGTTCAGGCTCAGCGACGATTTCTTCGGGGATGATAGCGGGTCCGACGTCGATGGGGTTGATGGCTGCGATGATGCCTGCAAGCTGTTCCTCGAGGAGGGCAGCGGTGGCGGGGTCGGTGCTGGGGCTATTGATGGCGGCGATGATGGCGTCGAGGTGGGAGAGGTCCGAGTTCACGGGCTTGCTCACAGGGACGGCAGCGGTGAGAGCCACGAGGGCAGCGAAGGCAACGAAGAATTTCATTTTTGCAGGGTTTTTTGGAACTGAAAAACAAAATAAGCACTTATTATCATATTACATTAAACACAGCCTCTTTAAAAGTTCCTGGTTAGAGAGGGACTCAAACCAAATAACACTGGCAATAACTGGCCTGTTGTTCTAGTGGTCCTGGACATAGGGCAATTACTGTTATACGGGAGGTAGTGGATTCGATTTCAACCCAGGACCAATGTTTATGTGATGAGCACGACCATGTCTACGTGTAATTTATCTATAATATGTACGTATGTATTTAGAAATATATAAGTATGTTTATTGTCTAGTACTCATAGCACAAGCTCTGCATAGAGTGGGACTAGATGGCTTTGTGTGAAAGTTGTGGAATATTATTGGCTATTATTATATTATTATTACTACTGATCGTCTCGTAAATTTCCATGAACAAGAACTCAAAACAGTCGTGATGCTGTCTGTAGACACAATATCACATATCATCTTGTCCCTTTATTTGACTCTTCAAATAATTTACCATCTATTGCAATATCTACTATAAGATTATTAAAAATATTTTAATATATAGGAATAATATTTAGCTTACCTCTGTCGATTGCACGATCAAGAAGATTCTATAACAATCATATCTTTCTGTTATTAAACTAGACGTTTTATACCAAAATGTTATCAGACAAACTAAAATCATATTATTAGTTTATGGTCCAAATAAATTGATAATGCGATGCGCCATTTAATTAGGGTTCCAAACGCCGAAAGGAAAAACGGAACGCCTATAAGCGCATTTTTGTCTGCCTCTCTGTCCCTCTGTCAAAGCAATTTGTTTTGAATATACTGAATCGATTGTAGGTACACATATTGAACCTTTCTAGAAGTACGCTTGTATATTTTGCAGGAATGCGGTTTCTATTCTGCGATCAAAAATTATTTACGCTAATATCATTCTAAAAACAATGTAACATAAAATTTATATAACAACTGAACTACGATCTCATGGAGCAAAAACACAGCTGAGCAGATATTGTTATTAACATATTTTCATAAATACTTTTTAATTATTAAAAACAAAACTCATTCTTGCACATCAAGAAAAAAACGCAAATTGTCGTTTCGCTTACGATGTTTATTTATTTATCGGAGCTCGGTGCTCTTCCCGATAAAGGCTCGATATGAACTTTTGTGACCCAAAACTGATGCGTAAATAAGTTTTAATATGGGAAATAATGGCCATATAAAATTACATTTTTTTTTTTAAATTTACTTTGAAAATTAAAATCAATAATACCACGCGATATATCAAGGTAATTGTGGGGGTCTCAAAATTATAATTATAAAACATTGAGTTTTAAAGGTTGTATTCGTTCAGAACCCTTTGCGCTCCGTCTCGCACTTTGCCGGATTTTTTTATATTGATTCGGCACTCGATCACGAGCTCTTGCTAATCTATGAGACGGTCAAGCATTGCCGTCATATAATCTAGCACCTGACTTCGTGATATATGTATACCGTTCTCAGACCAGAAAGAGAATTAACTACTGCTTTTCTTTAAGGTGGGAAATTATTTAGGTAATGACTTCTCCCGCCCTAGAGCGGAACGGGAATGCGTGTCGGACTTTTGCTGACTAAAACCACACTTACTTTCCTTCAATTATTCTTGGGGGATCACAGATTTCCCTTTCAGAAGTTGACCCAAAGCCCTAGTAGGCTTAGGCCCTGCGGCGGGGTACACATGTCGGCGGTCCGGAAAATAGCGACACTCGGGCTTCCGAACTTACCATGTCCAGTGAGGGTCTTGCGGAAGGTGAGGACATCGTGAAACCTCTACAGCCACTCCACATGAGAAAACTAACCACTATGACTTTGGCGTGCCCAACATCTGCTGCTGCTGTTTGGCCTTGCAGTCTTTAGTAAGTGGGCAGTGGTTGCCGAGTGATAACGACCCCGACTTATGAGTTGTAGGTCGTGGGTTCAAACCCAGCCAGGCGCCTTACTTTGTGTAATTTATTTCGTCAGCACTGCAAACGGTGAAAGAAAACATGGTAAGGAAACCGACATGTTATAGAATAAAAAAATCGAAGACATGTGACATTCACTAAGCCGCAATTGACCCGCGTGGTGGATTACGGTCCATTCTCTCTCCTAGAGCGGAGGGCCTGAGTCCCAGCACTCGGAATATTAAATGGCGAACTATCTCACTTGTTGTACTTACTATAAATCTAGAAAATAATAATTTCTTACATGAACAATTACAGGAAAATCAATAGAAATCTACAGCTTTGAAAAAACGCGTGTTAAAAATATGATTCGTTAAAAAACCTTTGCTCTCGAGTTCGAGTCACACTTGACCGGATTTATAATTTGTTGTTATAGCGGCAATAATATTAAAAATAAGCTGTAGTAATTATAGAGGAAAGCCCATAAGCCCATACAACCGATAGAGAGAGTTCAATATGGATCAGAATGTTGCGCTGTACGAAAGGCCCGGGCGGCCACGCAGTTGTTTTAAACTGAGCATGGTAGAGGCCCCATTCTTTTTGCCAGTGATACTATTTCGAAAAAAATTTAGATAGTAAGAATAATATCCTATATTTGATTTTTTCGGCCTACAAAACTGAAATGTCGGTCGCGCGGTCGAAATATGCCCCGTTAAATTTTGATCGGTTTAATCCCGTGGAGAGTCTATCCGGTACATGAAACACCATCTATTTGTAAAAATAACGTACTTTTTTAAAACTCTAATTAATTTACGCACATACGAAATTAATTTCTTTAATAACAAATTAATTTCGTACAGTAACACACTCACCTACGGCACGTGCAAATTCCGCCTCGGTCGCAATGAAAAACTTTCTACACCTGTATCAAAATGTACTATTTCAAACCTATGACTTAGCCGTTACCGAGGGGTAGGTTTCAGAAAGACACTATTTTATAGCATGCTCGGGAGTTAGGGCTTTGAGAGCGTAGTAGAGGACCCATACTTTTTGTTAGCCACTGAATCGAATTCGAAGAAAATGTTAGATTTTTTTTTAAAGTTCTCATGTTTGGAACTTCGCTACCTACAAAACTTATTGGTTAAACCTACTTTACAACTTTCTAATCTACTAATCTACGAGTTTGCGTATGGTAATCATTATTAGTATTTTACAAATTCCTTCTTTATATTGACTCAGTCGGTATTTTTCTATGACGCTACGTCCTAAGGCCGTGTTTACGGAGACGCGGCGGGTTGCGCGGCGCGTTGGGCGTTTCGTCGTACATTGCAGCAGCCAGCCGCATCATCGGCCATCGCTCGCGCAAACATAAACATGTGGGAATGTACGACGGACCGCTCGACGCGCCGCGCAGCGCGCCGTGTCTCCGTAATCGAACACTAACATTTGAAACGGACACAACCATGTAGCGTAGATGAGAATGTTGAGATGTAGGTATGTGTAAAGAGAATAGATAAAGTGAGAAATGAGTATATTAGAGGAAGTTGGAAAGGGGCGCCATTGACTGAAACAAACTTTGGAAAGAAATCGTTTGTCTAACACCCGCATTTACAAAGAAGTAGTACTTGTTACTAAGTAAAATCTAATTAAGTCATTACTTGAAGTTAGAAATTTTCATTCTTTTAAATTTTTCTTAACTATAGAATACAAATTATTGATAAATGATAAATGATATTTTATTTTTGCAAATAGGTTCTCAAAAACACTTTTACACGTCAATTTTTTTTTTCGTCAATTTTAACTAGATGAGGCCGGTGTTTCCTAGCTGACTACCCTGAGAAGAAACACCGAAACAAACTCAGGGGTCAAAGTCTCTTTTAAAGTCCATACAGCAAACAAGTAATGGTCAAAACATATGAGAACCATGCAGATTAGTGTCTGGGATGGTCTTTTGAAGAAAGAACCACACAGTTCTGAGTGGACCTGTCCAGTCAGTGCAAGCATTTGTCAGTATTCCTAAAGCTCAACTCAGGACTACTAAGGAGCTCAACGACTTGACGAACAATACCAAAGAAAGGACATTTGGGTAGGCCGCAAAAAGTACTCATAACTGTCAGACATTAATTAAAATTAGAGAAAAACGAGAAAAAAAAAATCCACATAGGGGACTATGTGGATTTTTCATTTTTCAAATTCACAATAATAAAATATACAAAAATGTAATTTTACAGCGTTAATATTGCTAAAATAAAAAAATAAAAATTATAAAAGTAATTGTTAATGTCAAATTGTAAAATGACAATAATCGTCAAATTAAATAAACAAATAATAAAGAAGGGCAATTTAAAAAAAAAAAAAAAGTAAATGAAATAACAACAAATATAGTGAGTACTGGAGCAGGTCAATCCCAAGCCGTTTTGTCCTCGAGATACTCTTTTACAGTATAAAAAGCCTTCTGGCAAAGTTTCCGTTTTACAAGTTTTTTGAATTTATTAAGGCTAAGTTCCTGAATAGGACTGGGAATCTTATTATAAAAGTGTATACATTGGCATCTAAATGAGCCTCCTATTTTTCTGAGTCTAGTCGCAGGAACCACTAATTTGTGTTTGTTCCTAGTATTCACGTTGTGAATATCACTGTACTTTTTAAACAAATTTCTATTTTTGTGAACATACAAAATATTTTCATAGATATACTGAGATGGCACAGTCAAAATATTAATAGTTTTAAATGTATCTCTAAGGGAGCATCTGGGACTTAATTTATAAATTGAACGAATAGCCCTTTTCTGTAAAACAAAAATCGTCTGAATATCAGCGGCATTTCCCCACAATAAAATACCGTACGACATTACGCTGTGGAAATAACTGAAATAAACTAAGCGGGCTGTCTCTAAATCAGTTAGATTTCGGATTTGTCTAACAGCATATGCTGCAGAACCAAGTTTTTTTGACAACTTATCAATGTGTGGGCCCCACTGAAGCTTAGCATCAAGAGTTAAGCCCAAGAACACTGTAGTACCTTCAGGACTCAATTCTTTACCTTTTATTAGCACACTAGTTTCCACTTGCCTAACATTAGGCATCGTAAACTTTACAAATTTAGTTTTTTTTTCATTAAGAAGTAAGTTATTAACATTAAACCAGTGTACTATTTTTGAAAGGGCAATATTTATATCGTCAGTAACCGGCTGCTGACGTTTAAGTTTAAACAAAAGCGAAGTGTCGTCTGCAAACAACACTATATCATGGTTATCCTTTATAAGGTAAGGCAAATCATTTATATAAATAAGAAATAAAAATGGGCCAAGAATTGAACCTTGGGGTACACCCATTGACACTACAGACCCGGGTGATCTTATTCCGTTCACGTCAACTCTCTGAATCCTATCACTCAAATATGAAGTAAGAAGATCCAGGGAGGAGTTCCGGATTCCGTAATGGTGAAGTTTCCTGATTAATGTTTCATGGAGAACACAATCAAAGGCCTTGGACAAATCACAAAAAATGCCCAGGACATCGCATTTGTCTTCCCATGCATTATAAATATGTCCTAAAAGTTCAACACCGGCATCGGTTGTTGAACGACCCCTTGTAAAACCAAACTGTTTAGTGTGTAATAATTTATGTGTATTAAAAAATCTTTGTAACTGTTGTAAAATTAGTTTTTCAAATATTTTACTAAAGGTGGGTAGCACTGAGATGGGTCTATAATTCGTGGGGTCAGATGTACTACCCGTTTTAAACAATGGTATTATTTTACTATATTTCATTAAGTCAGGAAACTCGCCACGATCAATACAATTATTAAAAATAAGTGCTAAACTGGGAGCTACTACGTTTATAATAGACTTTACAACATCCACAGAATTTCCCCATAAATCTGTAGTCTTTTTTACATTCAAAGTATTAAAGGTTTTAATTATATCTACATAAGTAACATGTTCAAAATTAAAATCGGAATCGCAAACTTTTACATTTTCTTTGAGCAAAGACTCTGCATCAGTAGGTGATGAGTTCAGTGATTTTGTAGTTAATATGGGGATCTCTGAAAAGAACTTTTCAAAAGCCGCGGCAACCTGTGAGTCCGAATTGACCACATTGTCATTTATTATAAGGCTATAATCATTACACGGT
The DNA here is from genome assembly GCA_958295575.1 of Leucania comma. Classification (NCBI taxonomy): domain Eukaryota; kingdom Metazoa; phylum Arthropoda; class Insecta; order Lepidoptera; family Noctuidae; genus Leucania; species Leucania comma. Next base: position 7,398,847 of record OY282480.1, on the reverse strand, counting down.
TTTTTAGACTTTCCAGTTTCGCTAACATTTTCATTTCGCTACTTAAGTAGTTACTTTTACTCAAGTAATTAGTTTTACTTGTTTATAAATACGGGTGTTCGTACGGTCATTTGAAGAGGAGGGATGAAGTGCATGTTACTAAAAGAGTTCTGAGTTTACATATATATAGATCGAAATCGTACTAAATTATTCGACCGTATTATCTATAACCAGCTATATATCCTGCTATTGCTCTCGCTCAGCTCTTTCCAGCACGTTTTTTTGAGAGGACGGTCTACGACTTCTAATCTCATTTTATTTGATGATATTATTACTGATGCTATGGATGATGGTAGCCAGGTTGATGTGGTTTACACTGATTACAGCAAAGCGTTCAATCGTATTGACCAAGACACTTTGATAAAGAAGCTAAACTCTATAGGCATTCGTAGGGATCTCTTGAAGTGGTTTTCATCTTATATTAATATATAATAGGTCGCTCAATAATAGGTCGGTCGTAGGTAGATCAATAATTATATGTCTAGTTGGGTTTTGGTGCCTAGCGGAGTGCCCCAAGGTTCATTGCTTGGACCCCTCTTATTTGTGATCTATGTAAACGACATCGATCTGTGCTTACAATCATGCATATTATTATGCTTCGCCAATGACATGAAAATCTTTGCTAAGGTATCATCGGTTGAAGAGCACTTCAAGCTTAGCTATATCCTCTTGAAGACTATTTTAGGACTAACAAATTCGATCTGAATCCGTCAAAGTGTCAGTAGTTACTTACAAAGTTCAGTAATTACTTGCTAAGGTGTAATACCATTCGTGACTTAGGCGTTCATCAAGATAGCAAGTTTTTGACATCTACATTGACGCTATTGTCAAAAAGTCTCTAAATTGCTTGGGTTTATAATGCGTCTCTCTATGTGCTTTAATAATGCTAAAACAATGAAAATTTTGTATTGCACCTTTGTTAGAAGTCAGCTAGAGTATGTATCTCAAATATGGAACCCGCGTTATCATAAGTACATCGATCGCAATTGTAAACATTCAAAGGCGTTTCATTAAATATCTTTGTTTTCATCAGAAAATTCCTTATCACTCCATCGATTATATTCGGCTCTGTAAAAAATACCATTTATTACCTCTTGAAAAACGACGTGACATTGCTGACTTTTTGTACGTTTTTAAAATCTTCAATAACAATATTGACAGCCCTGAACTTCTATCTAAATTTTATTTTAATATGCCACAAAAATTATTCCGCCATAATCCACCCTTACGTGTACCTCTAGCATCAACAAATTATAGACAGAATAGTTTTATTATACGAGCAAGTAGACAGTTCAATAATATATGTAAGCAGCATGACTTGGATCCCTTTATGACTAGTGTGACGTCAGCCAGAAGGCGCATAGGCTTCAGATTTTTCAAGTTACCTAATTGTTTCCCTATTTTCCTGTAATATGTATTTAACTATTGAATTTTGACCTTGTGCATTTAACTGTAACCTTTTAATAAAGTCATTGTGTTAAAATCTGTTTATGCTCACTTCTCAATTTTAGTTCTGTCACTATACGTGAGGACTTGTAATTGGCTAAATGTCGTCTATGATTATTTTTATTTTTAATGAGATTTTTTTTATAAGCTGAAGTCATCCAAGCTTTTAAATAAATAAATAACATTGCATATTATTTTATCAAAGAGTTTCGATACAATTCTACAATTCTGATAATTCCAACCCTTATGAATCACTTTGTGGTCCGTCTGTCTGTCTGTCAAGACCCTTTATCTCGGGAACGCGTGGAGGTATCGAGTTGAAATTAAAACCATATTCTCAGGACTGTGGTTCCTTAAATCATTACAATCATTTTTAATCCAGGGTGCATAAAGAATTTTAATTTTGTTTGCAAAATCATCATATAATTCCTCCCGCTCTGAGTGAACCAAGAAGGAGTTTCACACATATTCTGGCTAAGACCCACTTATGATCATTCAGTTGCCCTTCTCCGTCCAGGTGGTGAAGACTTTTCTCACGCGACCAATACCGTAGATCTCTTTGAATTAATTAATAATCGTCAATGGTCTCTATGCCTGTACCTAGTCAAGAGACTATAACTCAAGTAATATATTTGCAGTTTTGCTATTTCATTTTTACTAGGTACTTGCATTGCATTGTATTGCATCAGCCTTATAATGTTCCCACTGCTGGGGCTCAGGCCTACTGTCTAACTGTCTAAGAGAACAGGAATGGACCGTAATTTACCACGCGGGCCCGGTGCAGGTTGGTGGATGTCACATGTCGTCGAATTTTTGGTTCTAAGACATGCCGGGTTTCCTCACGATGTTTTTCTTTACCGTTTTTGACAGTAGTGGTGATGAAATAAATTACACAAAGTAATACGCCTGGCTGGGTTTGATCCCGCGACCTACAACTCGTAAGTCTGGGCCGTTACCACTCGGCCTCCACTGCTCTTTACCACTAACTACTAAACTCTAGGTTAACTCTTTAACACTAAGTAATATTAGGGTAAGTTGCCGAGTGATATTAACTTATCCACAATGAAACATAAAGTTTGATAACTTAAACTTTTATTAAGTATTCAGCACGTGCTAGATCATCGAAAAGGTGTTATATTGACTCCACAGCAATCAGTAACTTAGTTGAGCTGCTCGGGGAGGACGACGGCGGCCTCGGGGATAACGGGGATACCGATCTGGACGGGCTCAACGGGCACGGGGGCGACCTCGACAACCTGGACGGGCTCAGGGGCGACATCGACGATCTGGATGGGTTCAGGGGCAACCTCGACGACCTGGATGGGTTCAGGGGCAACCTCAATGGGGATCGTAGCGATGGGCTCGGGCCTAACAACGGGGACGGTGGGGACACCCTCGGCGTTGTTGACGTTTATGATGATCTGGACCAGAGGAGAGACACCAGCGGGTATCTCGCCGACAACGACGGGGGAAGGAACAACGGGGCCAACGACAGCACCGCCATCAGGCTTGGGGGGAACAAGAGCGGGCCCAATGGAGATGGGTTCGGGCTGAACGACGATTTCTTCGGGGATAATAGCGGGCCCAATAGAGATGGGTTCGGGCTCAGCGACGATTTCTTCGGGGATGATAGCGGGTCCGACGTCGATGGGGTTGATGGCTGCGATGATGCCTGCAAGCTGTTCCTCGAGGAGGGCAGCGGTGGCGGGGTCGGTGCTGGGGCTGTTTATGGCGGCGATGATGTTGTCGAGGAGAGAGAGGTCCGAGTTCACGGGTTTGCTCACAGGGACGGCGACGGCGACGGCCACGAGGGCAGCGAAGGCGACGAAGAATTTCATTTTGGCAGGGTTTTTGGCCTGAAAAGTGAAACAAACACTGAGATTAAGTATTTTTACTGTTAGATTTATTTAGCATCAGCCTTATAATGTTCCCACTGTTGGGACTCAGGCATCCTCTCTAGGCGAGAGAATGCTCCGTAATCCACCACGCGGGCAGTTCAGGAGATGTCACATGTCTTCGAATTTTTGGTTCTAGGACATGCCGTTTTACCCACGATGTTTCCCTTCACCGTTTTGAGAGCAGTGGTGATGAAATACTCGTAAATTACACAAAGTAATGCACTTGGCTTGGTTTTAGATTTATTTAAATTTGTTTAAACATACACAGCAAACGTTGTTCTGCTTATAAATTGTGAAAAAAATGGAGGGTGGGAAAGTAATAGTCTGCGACCTATTTGCAGACCTACCATGTACAAATAATTTCATGAAAATTGCTCAAGTCGTTTCAGAGGTTGAGATCGACCACAAACATTGAGATATAAGATTTTTATATAATAGAAATATATTATAATAGAATTTTCTCACCTTTGTTGATTGCTTGCTCAAGAAGATGCTATAACAATCGTGCCCTTCGCTTTTTAAATTGACGTTTTATACTAAAATTTTATCATATCAGAGGAAATAAAATTATTCGTTTATAGTCCAAATAAATTGATAATGTGCCATTTAATTTTATTATGATCGTAATACGGTATCAATAATTTACTTACATATTTACATTTTTATATGGCATAGGTAAAACAAAATCTCCTTCCGTGTCTATTTTTTATTATATTTTATTATTGTCTAACTCCTCCTAAAACACGCAAAAGATTTTAATACGTTTGTCACTAAATAACAGAGTGAAAAACGAATTTTTATGTATGAATTACTACCCATATTGAGTTGCTGGGGTCATGGGTCAGTTTCTGAAAGGAAGGCTCGGGCCCGGCACGATAGGCAACGAAGGAACGGGGTAGGTTTTTAGTCAGTAAGAGTTTTTAGTAATTACTTAGCAAAAAGTATTACTTCTTTATAAATACGGGTGTTAATATCATTAGTTAGTTATGCGCCATTTCATGTTATTTATCCTAAAATATGATATGACCGACCATTTCATGAAATGGTCGGTCATATCATAAAGCGATCAATTATTAATTCTACCATCTGGGAGCTTATTCTCGAGTTTAGTTCCGATCGGTCGACATTGGGATTGTGACGTTTCGTACCCTTGAATTCGATGCTAGCGCCAAATTGGATTAAAATTGCGTGACCACACGCCAAACCAATCCCGATTTTACTTAGTTTCCCACTAAGGTCACGCCGAGGCGGTAAGGCCCCTCTTTGAGGCGTGGTACTCCTTTTGCGAAGCAGTAATGCTAGTAAAGGAGGAGGCCGACCGCATTAGGCAAAGGCGGACACGCCGCCGCCGCCGCCGGGTTTCCGATCCCAATTTCCGGCCACCGTAGGCGCGGGCTCGCGGACGGTGGGCAATGGGTAGCTCGCTGTCCGTCCGTCCGGTAACAGACCGGTCCGAGCTCAGGTCGTCTACGGCGCGCACCGTTCCCGCGCGCCTCAAGGAGTTGTCAGCAAACTGTAGGGGTCCAGCAGGGCCGAAGCCTACTGGGGCCAAAGGTTATGCGAGAGTGTCACCACGGGCCCCGGGACAAAGGCGAGGAATGGAAAGGTAGGTTTTTAGTCAGTAAAAGTCTGACACTGTTTCCCGCCCCACCCAAGGGCGGGATTCGTCATTGGATGATTTTACCTACCACAAACAAAAAAAAAAAAAAAACTAAGGTCACGCAATTTTGCTCTAGCTTCGATTTCAAGAGTACCTAACGTGACAATTCCGATGTCGACCGGTCGGAATAAAACTTGAGAGTAAGCCACCTGGGGGGCTAAAAAGGCCACTTCAGCAGAATTATAATTAATATGAATCATATTTTTTTATACGACAATATTTACAAGGAATATGATTCTGATATGCAGTGAATTGAGTATGTTTCGATTAATTTTTGCAACCATTTTACGAACATTAGAAGAATTGCTTATGATCTGCTAGGAATTCGAAGTATGATTTGCTCTAGATGAATTGCTCATGTGACGTTTTTGGGCCCGCTGATCACGACCCACACGAAAAAGAAATTGCTGTGTCATATTATCTATGTCTTTCGGCTCGATGATGAGAAAGATAACATCCGTATTAGTTTAAACTTAAGCCAAAAACTATTTAGACATTACTAGTTATTTCTTGTAAACTATCTGTAGATTATACCTATTAATATATTCTATCTATAGATCTACAAATAAAAAAAACCGCTACAAATGCTTGTCATTCTAAAAAAGTCCCTGAATTCTGCACACGTTATCATGTAAAACCAGGTACTTATCTATTATGTCTACTTGCATTGCATGCAATAAACTGATTATGGTGATAAGGCTCACAATTTGAATAAATAGGTATCGTTTTAGGGTTTCGTACCTCGAAAGCTAAAACGGAACTCTTATCGATCAATTTGTTGTCTGTCAAGACCCTTTATCTCGGTAACAGGTGGACGTATCGAGTTGAAATTAAAACCATATTTAGGTCTGCAGTCTCGTGAAGCTGTCAAAAAATCAAACATGTAAGTAAAAGAAAAAAATTTTGTCGCAAAGAACCTATATTTCGACACTCTCAAGGGAAATCAAAATTCATATGGTACTTCCCGAAGACCCAGAATCCTGAAAGGCCTACAGCAAGGTCTTAAATATACACCGTTAAATTTTGGTCGTTTTAATCCCGTGGAGGGTCGATTCAGTACATGAAACACTATCGATTTGTAAAGACAAAATTAAAAAATAAAGTACTTTTTTTCTAAAACTCGATTTAATATACGCATGTACGAAATTAATCTCTTTTAGACCCGGAACAACTATCTGCAGGCGTTACAAATATTTGTTCTGGGCGGGGATTGAACCCGCGACCCGTAGCGCAGCAGCCAATCGCTCAACCACTGCGCCAACCGTGCCGTCAAATATAGCACAGGTATAGAAATAAGTCATATAGCACAGGTATAGGAATAAAATCTGAAAAACAGTAATATGAACGTCAGAAAAAAATCAACCTTTTTTGCGATTCGGAAAAAACTTCGAGGCTCTATTCGGAAATTAATTCTTTACATAGGTAAGTTTATACGGAACCTTGTACGAGAGACCAACTCGAATTTGCAGTTTTTTTTTAATATTACTTTATATTGTTTGGATCACGTTTGACTATAGTGTAGTCACCTGATAGTAAGCGATGATATGTTCGACGATGGCAGCTCACTTGCTTGGAAGTAACCTATTCAATCTTGAACTTAAACCTAAACTATTTGGACTGATAGGGGTCTCTAGGACCACCTAGGGAGTCTGTATTGTCCACCTGGATGCTTGGTAGCCATCAGGCAACACACAACAGCACAATAAATGTGTTCACAATACGTTTTTTGCGTAGGGATGTCCACCATGTACCGGTGGTGCAACGCCGTACGTCAAAAAACCATAAGCATATATCAGCCATATAATGTTCCCATTACTGGAATTCTGCCGTCGTCTCTAGGGGAGGGAATGGGCCGTAATCGACCACGCGGGCCCAGTGCGGGCGTTAATGTCACAAGGCTTCGAATTTTTGGTCCTATGACGTTTTCTTACGATGCTCTCCTTCACAGTTTTGAGAGCAGTGGTGTTGAAATAAATTACCTACATAAAGTAAACTACTACTAGTAGGTTCAAACCCAGCTAGGCGCATTACTTTGTGTTGGGTTTCGTAACTTCACAATTCCAAAATGGAGGGTAGAAATACGTGCTTGCAACGAGAACGCATTCCCCACCTATGCTCCTTCCTATTTCCTCGCGCGCGCTGACTGATGCTTTTGCTCTGTCACCCGCTTGGTCGGGAACTTTCCATGAAGACACAACCACACTCTTGGAAGAATCTCCGCGCGATGTGTCACGCCATGTGCTGTGCCTAATTTCTCCTTATATATTTTCTATGTTTGCGAACTGTTACGAGTGTTGTAGCCTAGCTGTCGTTAAAGAACATTGAAAAGGGAGTGCGTGCCGTATACGTGCAGTGGTTCCAGCCTGAACGACCATCACTTCGACGGAAAAGACCAAGGTTAGTGCGCGTTTTCCTAAGCCAACTTTCCTACTCGGTCCCGAACCTACTTTCGTCGTGCAAGAGCTGCGTTCGCAAGTCACGTACCTACCTAACGCATTCTCACACCGCTCCAAAATACAGTCCATTATACATATTCGAACCAGTCTACAGTATCCGCATTTAACATAATTATTTTAGACATATCCCGCTTAAGTAATTGGTGTACGGCGCCACCACTTTGTGTAATTTATTTCATTACCACTACTCTCAAAACAGTGAAGGAAAACATCGTGAGGAAACCGGCATGTCCTAGAACCAAAAATTCGAAGACATGTGACATTCGCCAACCCGCATTGGGCCTTCGTGGTGGTTAACGGCCCATTCCCTCTCTTAGAGAGGAGGCCTGTGTCCCAGCAGTGGGGACGTTTAAAAGGCTGATGATGATGATGATGATGAAGTAAACTAGCGCCTGACTGGGTCTATGACTTATTTCTACTCGTAAGTCGAGGCTATTACCACTTGGTCACCACAGCAAATAGAAATAACATATATGTTTAAAGTTTCAGAGCATTTTATTTCTAAGCATTTCATTTACAGGCACTTTTCAAAAATCAAGAAGTCAGTCAGAAAAATGAAGCAACACATTCCAAATCGTAGATCTTTAGAGAGAAGAATGTGCAAGAAACTCCATGGATAGATCTAGAATCGAAATGATAATATTTAAATCAAGAAATCGATTAATTTTTGATAGAATCTTCACAGTAAGTATACCTAACCGCTAATATTATAAAGAAAAAAATAGCTGGTAAGTTAATCTCATGCGTGATATCGTACCCAGCCATTTACGTATGTAATCCGATAACGAACGAAAATTTGATTTTGATAACATTAAACATGCACCTATGCTTACAGGTAATTATGTACCTACAAATCGGTAAGAAAATTTTCAGTACACTTAATCGAAAACCCGCTCCTAACCGTACCGCTTTTAGGCACACATTTTACAGTTTTCCGCTCTAGTACGGAAACCTGCGTGATCCCTCCCATGCCACAATTTATAGTATTTTTCGTATCGAGCTGGTCTCCGAACCCCACTAATAGCTGGTCAACGCGCGTTTATTATTTGAAAAATGTCGTTTCATACACGTAGAAAGTCACTTCCCTCTCCTAGAGAGGAGACCTGAGTCCCAGCAGTAGGAACATTATAAGGCTGATGCTCTGCTTTGCTAGATAGTCACTAGAGCACCCGGCTCCATAACACCCTCACTTGTGGCTAGGGCGAATTTCGGCTCGGTTGCAATGACAAAACTCTAATTATCTACACTTAACTAACTAAACACAAATAACAATATGGTAGCGAAAAACTTCTCCGTATCGCTGTTGAGTGATATTAATGTGCCCAAAAAAAACTGAAAACCATTACACGCTGTATGGCAATGAAACCTGTGTCCAAGCAAAAAGCCAGGCTTTGAGTCACGCAAATTGTCAACAAGGCATTCTGAAATTTTAAGTAGACACCTAACGAGGATATGATACGGGATAACTAAACTTGAATAGGTAGGTAAAGAATAAGGAATCTATATAAATATAAAAGCGTACTACATTAATTATAAGAAAAACTATCTGTATCTCATTTTAATTGAACTGTTGTTCTTATGAGAATAACATTCTTTAAACCCAACCCAAGCGAAATACCACTCACTGATTAATCACAAAATCTCAGAAACAATATCACCTAAGTTCCTTATATGGTGTAGACATCCGCTAAGAAGGGTTTTACGAAACTCCACATCTAAAAGGGTAAAACGGGGGTTGGAAGTTTGTATGAAGAAACTGACCTTCACGCGGCTGAAGTTGCTGGTAAAAGCTAGTATTTATATCTATATTTGTAGGTACTGGTAAATACCACATCTATGTTTAACGTAATTTCATTCTCAAATACTAGTTTTCGCATAAACTCAACACATACCGAAACTCTACGTTTCTGCAAAGTTTGATGTCAATAAAATATCGGAACTTTTTTTTTTGGTGGGTAAAATCAAAAAACACCCCTTTCCTTCGTTGCCTTTCATAACAGAGGGCTTACTCTCTCGAGTTTAATTCTGATTCGTACTCTTAAATTCAATGCTAGCGCCAAATTGGTTTAAAACTGACCCGATTTAACTTAGTTTCCCCAAAAAAGGTCACGCAATTTGGCGCTAGCATCGAATTCAAGAGTACCTAACGTCACAATTGCAACGTCGACTGATCGGAATTAAACTCTAGAGTAAGCCCCCTGGGCCGAGTCTTCCATTAGAATATTATATTACTATTTATATAGACTAACTTCCAAACTAAGTTTACCTATAAATAAGTGTAGCGATGACGTTAAACAACTATTTCCTATTATTTATGTAACAACCCTGTCATCATCATCATCAAAATCATCATAGCATGCAGACAGACCCCATTATATCTATTAAATTCTAAACCTTTAGTCTCAATCTCATCTAATAAAGCAAAATCGCTGTCTGCATTTGTATGTCTCTTCCTCTACTTTCGTGTAAATCACGCAAAGGATTGTGAAACAATTTTTACTAGAGTACGGCCGAAGTTTTTTTTACGGTGGTTGAAAATCATCCAATAACATCCCCCGCCATTGGGCGGAGCGGGAGATAGTGTCAGACTCTTACTGACTAAAAAACCCACCCCGTTCCTTCGTTGCTTTTCATAACGGGGCTGAGCCTTCTTTTTAGAAGCCAACCCTTGGCCCTAGTAGGCTTCGACCTTGCCAGCCTGTTAGCAGGCTGGGTCCCTACGGGGCCCGCCGAAGGTACGGTTTCGGTTGACAATCTTATATCGTTCGATCACTAGTTTTCGTAAATCCAAAACAGGGAATGTCCCTACATTCCCTGTTCATCGCTGTTTCTATCCATAAGCTTCATCTGACTCGTTATTTATTAAATCTATATTCACGATCATACAGTACAGTGCTGTCGACCAAATATAATCGAAAATTGCTTGTGTATCGTGGCATCGAGTGTTGGTAATATGCACGATGCACATCGGAAGTACAACTGCTAGAATACAGCTGGGGTTTTAGGCAGTTAAAGTCTGATACTTCCTCTCGATTCACGCAGAGCGGGAAAAGTTATTTTATGATTTACAATCTCAAAAGAAAGAAAAGAGCGTAAGTAAAAGGAAAAAACTGCGAAGTTTGATCTTTGCTCAAAGGAATTTGCATTTCCATTTAACATAACAATTTTCACTGCATCAAATTGGCATTTCTAGCCAAAGCAGTTCTGCGAAATATCTACAGTTTTTTTTTTTTTGTTTTAATCCCTATTTTTTCTCCCACTGCTGGGCAAAAGCCTCCCCTTTCTCCTTCCAAACCTCTCTGTCTAAAGCGATCTCTGACTAAGTTTTCACCGGGAACCACCCCACCTTCACCACAGTCGACCTTTCTCAGGCATGCAATGAATAACTATCCTCGTCCACCTGTCCGGGCGCATTCTGTGACGTGGCCAGACCACCCTCAATTCAGCCTGGCTGGTTTTCTCCGACGTCTGCTACATGAGTTATGGAGTGCAGCGAGGTGTTTCTATCGCGATCTATTTGCTTAACATCTATTATGCTGCGCTCCATTGCCCTTTGCTAAATTCAGAGTTTGGATTTTCTTTTGTTCAAGCGACCAACTTTGTGCACACAAAGGGGCCTCATGCAAGCCCTCGCTTCTTTGAGAACGAGGGTTTTTTTATAATAGATAGTCTCTCTTTTGACCATTTTTTCACCTGATAGTAAGCGACGATGTGGTCGAACGCTGGGTTCTCGACTGTAGCTGTCTCGTTTTCAAATTTATGAAAAAAAAGGGCCTCGCTGATGCGCCTTCGCCCACGCTAAACTAGTCCACACTACGCCCCAGTTTATGCACTTCTTAATTTACGGTTAGCCAATAAAAATGGGTAGTTTGGTATCTGATGGTAAGCGACGATGTGGTCGAACGCAGAGTTGCGACAGTAGCTGTCTCGTTTTCGAATATATGAAAGAAAAAGGACCTCGCTGATGCGCCTTCGCCTACGTCTAAACTAGTCCACGCTACGCTTATGTTTGTGCACTTCTTAATCTACGGTAAGCCAATCAAAAATGCGCAGGTCCTAATGCTATGTTTACATATAGGCCCAGCCTCGACCAATCACCATTGTGTTAACGGGGTTTCCTCTTTTATACAATAGCTATACAATAGCAATTGACCAAGGCTGGGCCCACATGTAAACGTAGCATAAGATTTATCTATAAATGCCCTACAATGACGCAAACCAAACGCAAAACGAAAATACAGGATGTCTCATTCTTATCGCCGATAGAGGATCTACGTCACGTCCTGTTGTCGCCCATGAACTCCAGAAACAAATTTAACTCAATAGGGAAGAATACTAAGCCGACTTATCTAGATAAAGTGGCTTTGTATTGTGAAGATAATCTTAAGTTCATGCAGAGCCATCGCGCTCGGTCATCAGTATTTTAATGACGACGAAGAAACTCAGCATTGAAGTACGTTTCTTTATTTTTATTATTTCCTGTATTTAGCATTGAATACACTTAGTTTTTTTTTTGTATTTGCATTTTGTTTCTGTAAATGATTTTTTTAGTCAAATCAAACTAGATGTTGATTTATTTTATTTTGTTAAGGAATGTAATGCGTAGTTTTCTGAAAGATGAATGTGGACTGCTGGAGAATGTCTTGTTGCAAGTTTTGTCAATCTATGGTACCTACCATGAAATTTACGATTACCGTTAGTTTTTTTAAGTACGGAGTACCTACCTATCCTCCTCCTTGCGTCGTTTATCCTCAATGCTGAGGGTCGTGACTCGACGAATAACATTTTTGTGTACTATATTTCGCCATGTTGTCCTATCTTTGGCGATGTGGATGGCGTCGCAGACTGTGGTCTCCAGTGTAGCACGGAAGAGTGCAAACGTCCCTTATAAACATAAATTAGAAAATTAAGTTATAATTTATAATTCAAGCACTGACTCCACTGTAACGTGGCAATAACTTACTGGGCCCAAAACCTTTGAGGGAAAAGAAAGCCATTGATTCGAGAAGAAGAAGAAGAAGCAACTGCTATAGCTATGTAGTGTTTTTTTTTTAAGAAATGAGTTATCCTAATTGTAGGCAAAAAATATGGGAATCGACGCACTACATTGGTAGCGCTGGTCACGGTATCGATGTTGGTATCTACGCACGCAATCAAGATTGAAGTAGTGACGCAATTATAATTTATCAAGATTTTATCAAAAATAGCCTGCAATTCTTTATTTAGGTTACAATTTTAAAAATACTTAACTAAAATCGATTCAATAAGCTGAAGTAAAATGGCCGTCGTTGCTATGGTTACGCGCAGCCCCCCGCTGAGCCGCACTTCAACTGAGCCCGAAAATCTGTTTCTGCGCAATGAAGGTCGATCGTGATTTTGATTAAACCTATATGATGCGTATTGTTCTTTCTTAGCTGAATTCTGAACACAAATACTTTCAGGATGTGCATATTAATAGTTGGCAGCTATTTTTTACCCCCCTACCTCCATCTTTCATTTTTTTAGGGTTCGGTACCTTAAAAGGAAAAAACAGACCCCTTATAGGATCACTTTGTTGTCCGACTATTTGTCAAGACACTTTATCTCCGGGATATTATATATATGATAGTCGATACCTCCACCCAGGAGGTATCGAATACCGCCTTAATTGCATTTACTCTAGTTTCGCAAATGAAACACATAGTATTTTAGTGGTCTATCGAGAGACTCTGCAACTACAACTAAGTTGACCGTGTTGGAGCTTTCATGGGATCTGTGCGATTTCATGGGACGGCTAGGTCCGATCAAAGATTTTGCGGGATAAATGTCCTCTTCCTCGACGGGGCAACTATCCTAAATGTAATTTACATGGATTAGGCAACTATCCCCTATATGGGATAGTTGTCCCAAAAATGTTGAGATCCGAAAAAGTGGGGCGCCAGGTCAGCGCGAATCGACGCGTCTGCTCATATATTATCATCATCGTAATTTCAGCTGAAAGACGTCTCTGTTGCACATTGGCCTCCTCCAAATGACATAACATCGACCGGTCCTGTGCGTCCCGCATCCGACGGATTACCGCAACTCTCACCAGTGGTGCTATTCCCTAAGAAAACGCAGCGCTGCCTCAACGACGAACACCCAAATAGTATACATTGGATTGTCAACCAAATTCACCTATACATTGGATTGTTAATTCAATGTATCATCTTTGGATATTCGTCGTTGTGGCAGCGATGCGTTTTCTTAGAGAATAGCACCACAAGTCATCGGTTCACTTTGTGGGAGGCCCTCCAACGATGCGTCTTCCGCAGAACCAAGGTTACCGACATAACTCGAAGAATCGCCAAACGTAACTGGTAGAGGGCACAGCATATTGCCGGTAGATTAATGGTTGATGTGGCCGAAAGATTCTAGACGTATCAGAAGACGCAGCATATATTTATACTCTTAGGCATACTAAATAAGCAAACCAGTCTTACAATGTTCCCATTACTGAGACTCAGGTCTCCTCTGTGGGAGATTGAATTAGCCTTACCGTACGTAATCTACAGCGCGTGTCCAACATCTTTGAATTTGTAGTTCTAGGACATGCCAGTTTCCTCTCGATGCTTTCCTTCACCGTTTTGCTTACCTTAAACTAATTACATGCTTTACTATAAAGCGCATACCTGGGTTCGATCTTGGGAACTGAGGCCTACCACTCCTAAGTCGGAACTGTTACCACGGCGCCAGCACCTACTGCCCTAAGTTCTTAGACAGATTGAACCATAATCTATATTATAACATCAGAAAGTGTCTGTATGTTTGTATACCATAAGGACGTGACTAATTGTGCTGTTCAATGTTCATGCAGAAATATAATCTGCAGTGTCAGACCTTCTGCATAGTGAGATTAAACACGTAAACATAAGCGTAGCATAATGAGCCCTATAATGTTCTCACTTCTGGGACTGAGGCCTTCTTTATAAGAGAGGCCGAAAGGGTAAAGCTAGAATTACATTAAACCGACGCACACGTGTAACATGCCTGATTTGTACTTAGAACGACATGGCGTGGCTCAAGTGTAGCTCTACAAGTCTAGTTTCCATATAAAATGTATGGAGACCGACGCGCCCAGAATCCCAGATCGTTGTGTATAGCACACGTGTGCGCAATGTAGTTCTAGTATAATAATCCACCACGCGATCCTTTAACATGACCGTTTTAAGAGCAGTGGTGATGAAATAGATTAAACACGAAGGTATAATTCTCGATCCACAAGTTGAACCATCATGGCAGTCCACGTTGAATGCGCACTAACCGATTTTCGGGTCTCAATCGAAGTGGGTTGCTGCGCGAAACCATAATAACGGGTTCAACTTATACTTATCTTTTAATAGGTACTAATTAGGAAAGTGTTTTGAGGGCCTTAAACACTACCACGAGCTGTCGAGCTGACACTAATCCAATCCATTTTATGGCCTAAACCGAACAGTTAAAGGGATGGACTTAGAGTGTATAGGTCACAGCTCAGCCTTATCGCACGGCGTCCAGTCGTTGTCGATAGGTGGTCCACAGGTGGACGCCGCGTTATAACCAATCATCGTCGCGCTGTCAACCAGTGGACCACGCGTCGTCAACCAGTGGACTCCGCGTGGTTAACGAGTGCCGTCGAATTTTCGACTAGTCTGTTAACAATTGGCACTAGATCTACACGTGTGTCGTAGTATTAAATTTTACAATATCGTCAAGTTTCGTTCTCGCGTAAATCATTCGCGGGCAGCGCGCGGTCCACTCGAGACCCACGCGTTGGCAATGCGCAGTCAACGCAAGGCAAGCATGCGAACAGCGAGTTGTCACCGAGTGGTCCACCCGCCGTCTGCGCGTAGAGGGCTTACGACTGAGGCGATCCGGTGACGCTACGGAGTTGATGTAGTGAGCGCATGCCCATACAAGTCCATATAAAGAATACTAGCCGCAGGAAGCGAGGCGGTGCGGACTGGGTGCCGGGTGGCTCTAATGAGCTGTGACCTCAAAGCTCCATACCTCTTTCTCGCTCGCACACTTGACATTTTAACACGTGATGGTAAGGCCACTGGTGCCAATTTTTAACGTAAACATTCGCATAAGTCAAACAGTTTAGAACAAAACAGGTTTTCCGATAGTCTCACTAAACAAACTGCGGTTAAACACAGTTTTAGTCATTGGTGTAGCTGTCGTGGCCAGGGCCTCAAGTCTGCTATTACAATAGTGTCAGAATGGTCTATCTTTGATTTCATATTTTTTGATTTTGACAAGTTTGATAATGTCGTCATTATCCAATGATCATCCATCGACACATAGGAATTTTTAGCAAAATGCGATGGAATCGTGTTGGAATGACGAATTTATAAAAATAGCAGACTCGACCCCTGATCATAGGAATTGATCACCTCAGATATGGCGAACTAAAATTGGCCAAATCGTTTAAACGTTAAAATTTGATGATATGTATCATTTGGCCATATCATTCATGTAGGATTTTCAATCCAAAGAAAGTAGACAAAACGAGGATTGACATATCATCAAAATATCTGGAGTAGCAGCAGCATTGGACATGGCTCCCAAGGTGACCCGATGAACTGGTGAGGGTCGCGGGAACCCAATGGATTCGAGACGCACAGGACTGTTTGATATGGCAACACTTAGGGGAGGCCTATGTCAGACAGTGGACGTCTTTCGGCTGCAATGATGATGGCCACTCTGATAGCGTTCGGAAGTATTGCGTATACTCAAAAGAATACACAATACGGCATTCGCTGTAATAATACACCGTTAAATTTTGGTCGTTTTAATCCCGCAGTGGGTCGATTCAGTACATGAAACACTATCGATTTGTAAAGAAAAAAAATGAAAAATAAAGTACTTTTCTTTTAAACTCGAATTAATTTACGCATGTACGAAACTGATTCCTTTAAGTAAAAGTCAGCTGAGCGAGGCCAATGAACTGTAGGTAGTTAGTACGCAGCGACCGACAACTACCTACAAGGTCATTGACTCGTTTACTTAAAGAAATTTCGCACATGCGTATATTAACTCGAGTTTTGGAAAAAAAAGTACTTTTTTTTTAATTTTATCTATATCGATAATGTTTCATGTACCAAATCGATCCTCCACGGGATTAAAACGACCAAAATTTAACGGTGTATGTGATTTTTACAAAGAATTACATTACATGCAGCTACGGAACGGCACGATTGGCGCAATAGTTGAAGGATTGACCGCTGCGCTGCGTGTCGCAGGTTCGATACCCGCACGGGCCAAGAATTTGTAGATACCCAGACTAGGATCAGTATATGAGGAGATCAGTTTGTCCTGGTATATTAG
The DNA here is from genome assembly GCA_958295575.1 of Leucania comma. Lineage (NCBI taxonomy): Eukaryota > Metazoa > Arthropoda > Insecta > Lepidoptera > Noctuidae > Leucania > Leucania comma. Next base: position 7,382,021 of record OY282480.1, on the reverse strand, counting down.
TTCACTTGTTTGTGAACGCATTCACGTTTCAGGAGTTATTCCTAACGTAAGAATGAAAGAAAGAAGAAAAAACTGGGCAAGAGCGAGTCGGACTCGCCCACTGAGGGTTCCGTACAAACTAACTTATGTAAATAGTTCAATTTCCAAATCGAGTCCGGGATTTTGCAAATCGAAAAAAAGTATTTTCTTTGTGACGTAAGCACAAATTTTCAGTTTTCAGATTTATTGCTATATGTATATTTGTGCTATGAGAGTTGCTTCATGCCAAATTTCAGGATTCCAAGTCAACGGGAATTAGTCTATAAATTTTGATTCCCTTGAGAGTGTCGAAATACGGCCGTATCTTTTTTTCCGTTAACTGTGAAGTGTGATTTTTTCACAGCTTCAAGGAACTGTAGACTTGAGTATATGGTTTTAATTCCAACGCGATACATCCACACGTTCCGGAGATAAAGGGTCTTGACAGACAGACAAAAGGAAAACAAAGTGATCCTATAAGGGGTCCGTGTTTTTCTTTTGAGGTACGGAATAGAATAGAATAGAATCTTTATTTGCACAGAAAGTAGGTACAGGTTACAGGTGTTTGTCAAGTTTGATGATCCATGCCATGGAGAAAAAACCAATACTAAGGGCATGCAAAACATTGTTACATTAGATAATAATATTCCCAAAACAGACACATTCAAATTTATATAATACAGTCACTAAGTCAAAAAATATTAAGTTTATCATGTCAAAATGAAATAAAAATGAATTATATCAACAGTAGGTACAAAAAATAAAAATGAAATAAAAAATGTCAGATTAATTTAAATTATTATCGGTCAAAATTCGCTAATTGAGTAATAAGATTTAGTCATTAATAATTCAGTCATTATTTTTTTAAAGTGGAAGAGCCTCATTTTTTATCCCATCGGGTATTTTGTTATATATATCGTCGGACCCATACATGAAACACTTTTCTTTATTAATTGTTCGAAATTCGGAGTAGCCCAAATATTTCAGCCGTACTGTACTTAACAGTTTATTTACTAATCTATCTACGATTAAGACGCAGTGAGTGCACAGTACGAGCATTCGTGGCGATAATTGTATTGATATGAGCATTCGAATCATGCATGCCGTACACGGGCCATAGCGTGCATTCCTCTGTAACTAGGCAGGCATTCCTGGTATTTGAGAGTACAGGTTAGTAGTTACCTGAACCAGGGCTACCGTGGTGGATTACGTTACGCCCACGCTTCTTCCTCAAACTACAAATAATGTTGTATTGACAAGCCTCCCTAAGGCTTGTCAATACAACATTATTTGTAGTTTGTTCAGAATCTGTAAATGAATCGATTCCAATAATTTTTACACCATGTTATATTTTTTCCCAAAAATATTTTAAAAAGGACACCACCGACGCTAAGTACAACACAGGTCACGGCAGGTCATAGCGGGCATTAGGAGCCAGCGCACAGCTGGGTGGCCCTGTGACCACGTATTTACGCGACAAACCAGTTAACATAACAAACTTAAACTTTGTTATTTTTTATGACACATTTTTGAAATTTTGTACATAGATTCTTAAAAAAATAGTAGGTACGATCGACCCTTTTTAGGGAGATCATTTTTATTGGGTTCCATATCCAAAGGGTAATTACGGGACCCTATTACTAAAACTCCACTGTCCGTCTGTCTGTCACCAGGCTGTATCTCATGAATAGTGATAGCTAGACAGTTGAAATTTTCACAGATGATGTGTATGTTGCCGCTATAACAACAAATAATAAAAACTAAAAAAAAAGTTATAAAGTATCTAATGATGTATTGATAATGGTATGGAACCCTTCGTACACGAGTCCGACTCGCACTTGCCCGGTTTTTTTATTGAGACTATACATATCGTTAAATTTTGATCGATTTAATCCCGTGGAGGGTCGATCCGGTACACGAAACACTATCGATTTGTAAAGTTAAAAAAATAAAGTACTTTTTTCTAAAACTCGAAATAATATAGGTACGCATGTACGAAATTAATTTCTTTTAGTAAACGAGTCAATGACCTTGTAGGTAGTTGTCGATCGTTACGTACTAACTACCTACAGGTCAATAAACTCACCCAGCTGACGTTTACATAAACTTATTTTTATAATTGGGTTTTCTTATATAATAATGACCATAACTTTATTAAAGAAATATATATGATTTGTAATTCATACAACTACCCACTGATCTATTAGTTCCTATTAACATCATCATCATCTTCATCATCATCAGCCTTTTAATATTCCCACTGCTGGGACACAGGCCTCCTCTCTAAGAGAGGGAATGGGCCGTAATCCACCACGACGAGGGCCTAGTGCCGCATTGTGTCCCAAAATTGGAAACTTTATGGGCGTCAGTTCACTCTGCCATAAAATCAAGATCATAGAAATGTAACAATAAAACAAACCTTTCAATTCTCAATTAGTTTATTGACAGTATCCATTTTATGGAATCAATTTCATGATTTTTATAAATAAATTAAATTTTATAATTGCACTAATATGAAATACCAACTTAATAAATAATTGCATAAGAAATCATAAGACACAACATTTCCTATATGCGGTTATATGTAGGTTCTATAACTTTGGTGTGATGCACTTGTAAATTGTATATATATTTGAGCTTCGCACATACTATACATAAGAAATAAATTATTGAACATGATAATTACATTACAAAATGGGAACATTAACTGTAACACTCATAAGTCATAACTTATACCTAATTGTTTTTTTTTTAATCATTTACCCTCACATACCAATTAAATATAACCATATAATAAATTCAAACCCTCACAATTCATTTCTACATTGTCTATTCAAAAAAACATAATAAATGACTAAGAGACTAACACAATAAATACACAAGTCATAATATATTTTATTGATTTTGTGTGCAAATGTATGTACAAAGTCCACACTTGCTTCCTGAAGTTGACGTCTCTTTATGAGGTGATTGGGTCACAATAATATAAACATCTTTAATTAGCAGCTAGGAGTAGAATGTTTTACAAACATATTAGCAAACTAGATAGATAACAGTCTCAATTTCTAATCAATCTACAAATAATAAATTTTAAACCAACAACACCATATATCTCCTGCACCAAATCACACAAAATTAAACTAATAATAAATAATTGCTTTAAAGTTTCCGTGCATAAAAACGTCTTCTTAATTCATCAATGTCAACGAGGTAGTACGTACCGGGGAACAACACGTCTATTGAGCCTGACGGTTGATAAGGAGCTGTGTGATAGTTCATAGTCCTGTTGTCCATGATGTCGGAAAATTTGCTAGGCTCCACACACTGTCTCTCATCCAACAGAGAAACGGTTTCATTTAATGATTTTAATAATTTTGCCAATTTTGAACCAACACTCATGTCGTTGCAAATATTTATAGAATACATTGTGGAGGCAAGACCTGATCCATATGAGAATAATCCAAACTTCTTCCCAATCAGCTGTTCTGGGGATTTACTGATAAGGTATGATGCAAGGCCTCCATACAATGATGGGGTGTACATGTTGCCTACATTCTTGGCTATATACAGTGAGGGCTTGGTTTTCTCATCGAATAATGCTTGGCTGTATGTCATGAATGCTTTTTCAACATCTCTGTCGAAGTATGTGTCTTCCAATTTGTAAGAACTAAATTTTGATAACCCTGGAAATTGTTCTTCACGTTGTTCCGGTGATGCATTCAGGAAATCATTAAAACATACTCTAGCTAAAGACTTCTGAACCAGTTTACTATATGGACAATGGAACAACATACCATCCAAACTTAATAAACCTCTGAAGTCAGGTTCAATCCTCCTCATCTTCTTACAATATAAGTTGTAACAATTATCTAAAGCACTGAGGTAGCATTTGATAGAGAGCTTCCCGTCCACAAGTGGGAATTCTGATGATAAGTCTGGCTTGTAGAAGTCATATGCATGGGTCATGTATGAAGCACGAACGCCACAGTCCAGCACCAGAGGAGCACCGGGCCCTATGAGCATGGCCACTGCTCCCGCACCACCTGTAGGCCTTGCTGGCCCTTTACCATACACAGCTATGTCTCCTGCCACCACAATAGCCTTTCGACCATCCCAAGAGGATGACTCCACCCAATTCACAGCATTAAACAGAGCCGCAGTACCTCCATAACAAGCATTTGTTGTGTCTATACCTTCAATATCTGTGGCCCCTTTCTCAGCAAATAGGGTCATGAGGTAAGTCTTCACACTTTTACTTTTGTCTATGATAGTCTCTGTACCAACCTCCAGACGTCCAATATCATGAAGATTGATGTTGTTTTTCTCTATGAGTCGATGTAAAGCTGTCATACAAATTGAGTTAATGTCTTCCCTGTCTGAGCAAAAGCCCATTTTAAGTTGGCCGAGGCCGACCGTGTACTTGCCGGTAGACACTTCATCAAATTTTTCCAGTTCTGTTTGATCAACGTATTGTGAAGGGAAATACAGCTCCATGGCGAGTATGCCGACGTTTTCTACTCTTCCGCCCATCTTTGTTGGTAACTTTCACGCTCGAGATTAGTGTTCGTGGACCGTTAGTTTGTCGGTACGTGTTGCCCGAGCGATGTAACCGGCGCAAACTGATGGTCGCGGACCCGCGCTGCCGCGTCTCGTACGTGCCGACGTCAGCACCCAGCCTCACGTTACCGGCACGAATACACCATTGACCTAATACTAATAACCAGCTTTCTTTCGCTCTTACGCGAACATCCGATAACAGTATTTACGTTGCGCCGTGCGCGGCACCGAACAGAAGTCGTTTATAGCAATGTCACGATCAACTTGTCCGTTTTGTGTTTACATTAATTATGCGTAAATCGTCTGATAATTTAAGTTATAATTTATGCCGCTTGCTTTTCTTCGGGATTTCAAAGATTTCTAATTTGACACAAATTTGACAGAAGGGCCAAAAACGTCAAATTCAAATAGATTTATGTCATGAAAATGTAGCGTTCGGGAATTTCAAGAGAAACTTCATCTTACTGGAATCTGTCACTAAATAATTAGTAATAATTATAGAATAAATATTTTTTTTAAATACTAAACCATTGAAATCTATTACTTAAACCTTACCTATAATTGCCGAAAATACAAACTTTCACTGAGAGTAACGGTAACCTAGAGCTTGAATGAGCGACATACCAAAGAAAACTTGTTTTCGAAATAATGGCGATGGGTATGTTGGCACACACCTACTTAAATAATTAATTAGCTAAGACTAGCCTATCAAAAAAATATTGCCCGATCATTGACCCCACAGAGTACCTACTTTGTAAATTGACCCGCAGTCTAGGTCAGTCAGACGGTACATTCTTTTTTCAATATGTGTGTGTCATTTAATAACTTGCTTATTTTAACTAAGTACATAAATGGTTCTACTAGTGGGAAAACCTGTAATTATGTGGACAAATGTAATAGGTACCTACAGATCTACTTAGATTTTCTTCCTAGAAAGTAAAAATAGGTATGGAACTCCAACTACATTGCTGCTACTCTTGAGGTTGCAAATTATCCTCAATCATCTTCATCACTAGTTTCGAACAGGTTTCATGTATAATTGTGTAGCCTTCCTTTCAAACTCGGTAGGCCTACCTACCTACACTATACATACTGAAAAACACCGAAATCGTTTCACTATAAAAATATTTTATCCCGAATATTAATGCTTTGTTTTCTATTTTTAATCTCTAATACCTACCATAATAGACGGTACTTATTGCCAACAACTGAGCAAAACTCCGGACTCCATGATACTACATAAAACTTACATAGATTTACACAACGGTGCTTTGACCTTTTTCGAAATCCATCCCCAGTTATCATCGAACTTAGTTTTAATATCTATCTAGCCCTTTGTGCCTCTGTTTATTTTTGTACGCAGTAAGTATAAACTTCAAACTATAGGTACTAAAAATACCTCTGTAAATCATTTTCAGAAAGCCGTAATAAAATTGGTTTTAAATGAAGTAACAATTCAAATATTTGTATGGGCAAGAGTGCGAGGTTTTCTACGCACGTAACGTAATGGCAGTGACGTCACATTTCAGTTTATGCATCTTTTCTGTTACTTAACTGTTTCCCGTTTGATCAGATTTAACGGTTTCTAACTTGGGTATTTACTTAGTATTGAACAGATTTGAGATATAGATTACTAGCGCCCCCACCAGCTTCACACAGGTGCAATGGTGATATTAAATATATTATACATATAAACCTTCCTCTTGAATCACTCTATCTATAAAAGAAACCGCATCAAAATCCGTTGCGTAGTTAGTTTTATATTATGTCGGGAAGCGACTTTGTTTTATACTATGCAGTGATGTGACTAGGGAATAAAGCAGAGTAAATCCCTCACTGCCTTCGGGATTAAAACTTAGCAACCTTCGTTTCGTTCGGAATTCAACATGCCACCAGACATGTCTTTATCCCTTAGAATAATAACGCATTATCCCCTAGTCACATAATCTACTATTCTATTTGCGATTTTGGAGAAAATTACTTTTTTAATAAAATAGCAAAAAAAAAAATGAATGATGTAATTACCCAATCATTCATAAATAGGTCTACTGATAGATCATTACGATGCAGCTGATTTAACCTCATGCCAAGTTAAGTTGCCATGAAAACACGACCTTCACAACAAAACTTATGTAAGACGATACCGTCAACGAAAGTTAATGAAAACCTTCCTTCAATTACGAGGTTTCCGTACTAACGCCCGGCTGGTTCAACCTAAATATCAATTGAACCATACATTGTATTATTGTGCGTGATTGGAAAACTCACGTACGTGCGTTTAAATGTTGCCTCTTTGGAAAACAGCCTATAAAGGGTGGATTTTTGAGGCGGGTCAGTAAGGACTGGTGCCTATCTTACTCGTTATGAGAATGAAGGAAATGGAAACAAGAAAACGGTCCTTGGAGGACTATCCATAACTTTTTAAGATATTCTGAACTGCATTCTTAGATTTTTGGAAAAAATGCTAAAATACGAATTCTTTTTTTGTTCATATCGATCACTTTTCGTAAGGATTAAAAGACTGGGACCATTCCAGATAAAATTACTACTAGAAATGACAGAAATCGTCAAGAACGTCTCCTTTAAATTTTGTATGGAAAAATTATAAATCTACTCGAAATATTCTTCATTGAAATAATTAATTGCAACACGCTTTTTTATCAAAAACCGGCCAAGTGCGTGTCCGACTCACGCACAAAGGGTTCCGTCTGTAGTAAGAATCGCGTTTGGTGTACTATGCGTTCCAAATAAGAATAGGAAAGCCAATAACCTTGCTCTGTCAAATTTTGAGTGAAAAGTACGGTTTGCAAAGAAACCTTATTTGCATATCAATAAAGGGCTTTTTTGTATTACGAAGTCTTAGTTAAGTTTAGGTGAAGTAAAAACTTTAATGTTTAATATAAATTAGCTAAATATTTTGTTTTAAGTAATAATTAGTTATAAAAAAAAACTATTTTGTTTCTTAGGAATTCATTGTTAGGAATAATTCGCCTTTTTCTTTCATTTACCACTAATCGGACACTTCACACAGTGACACAGAGATGAGCAAAATTTAAGAATTGGATAATCTGATAAAACTTTATTCATTCACGATTCATAAATAAATTAAATTATAAAAATTTCTTTTTTTGCTCGCCGTACCCAATTTCTTCAATTTGACAGTTCTACGTGACGTCACAACATGGCAATCGATCCTATTCTCATTTGGACCGCATTGTATTGTATGGGAGCGCCACTTAATTTTTTATTTTCAACGGCAACAGATATACACCATTAAATTTTGGTCATTTTCATCCCGCGGAGGGTCGATTCGGTACATATTGAAATACTATCGATTTGTAAAGAGAAAATTAAAAAATAAAGAACTTTTTTTAAACTCGAATTAATTTACGCCTGTACGAAATTAATTTCTTTAGGTAAAAGTCAGCTGAGCGAAGCCAATGAACTGTAGGTAGTTAGTACGCAACGACCGACAACTACCTACAAGGTCATTGACTCGTTAGGTTTTTCCAGCCGTTACTTAGATACCCTATAACCCTACCATAGACATAAGAATCTATGAACCCTACCTACAAGTAACAATAAATTAAAGACAACTATAACAAATTAAAATAAAAAATCATTCAATGCATTTTATGAAAAGCTGTTTTTTAATGAAAAATCCAAAGGTTGCCTGATAGATATTACTGTCAGCGATAAGACCGCCATTGTTCCCAAAGATAGATTTAAGTTTGTGAGATCGATGTGTATTTAGGCCATACACAACACACCCAGACCCAGAATCTGTAGGTCGTACAAATATTTGTTCCGTGCGAGAATCGAACCCGCAACACGCAGCGCAACAGCCAATCGCTCAACAACTGCGCCAACCGCACCATGGCTATTATCAGTTTTTTTGGGTTGATCCCAAAGGTTCACGAGTCCATTGTTCTTGTGATTGTTCTCAAAAAATGAAAGTTAGAACATTCAATTCGTTCCCAATGAGTTTATATCATTTTAAAATATTATATTATTTTCTTTCCCTACGAGTCCATGAGAATCTTTGGTACAGTCAGCAGTAAAAGCTTTGACAAGGGATAAATGTTATAATTATAATTTATTATTTCTATTTCTATGAAATAAAAGACAATGAAATTTTTATTTCGTAAACGCAGTACTTATGAAACGGTAAACATTTCATGCGTGTCTCCAAAGTGACAGAAAAACACACAGTGCTCAGTGAAACATTAAAATAAATGTTATAACAAACATAATAAATAATTCAAATCTTACACTAAAATACACATAATAATTATAAATTATAAATTATAGTTTCAGAATTAACAAAATAGGTAAATCAAAATAATCGTAGTTAGTAACTATTTCTTTTTCCCAAGGCTTACAAACCGATAAAGACAAACAAGAAATTGTTGTTACTGACTGTACTTTGGACAAATATCGTGGACCCGTTGAGAATTGATGAACATTCAAAACAGGATTTTTTTTTTCATGGATACGGTGGGAAATTAATAACAATAGAATCATGAACCTCTGACAACAACCGGTTTTTTTAAATTCATTTTTGTATTGTCATCTATATAATTTTTTATGATAATGTTGGCTATCCGCGTAACAAGGAAACAACGTAAGTATATAATATATAAATTTTTAAAAATATAATAAAAAATATAGGATCAAAAATTAAAGCCATAATAATATTTTAATCTTTATTACTTTCTTATAATACTAATTTATGCCTTATTATAATTTGTGGGCAGTTATCTTAGGTACCTACATATAAGGTAGAAATATGTATAACTTAAACTAACTTAGGTTCAAGACTGCGTTCACGACGGGGTCAGATATTGAACTGCTTTCTGATTTGGAAGAGGAGTTAGCTTCGGATGTCGCTCTCGACGTCTTTGGGATAAATTTGTAGAATTTTACACCTGAAAAAAAAAATATTTTGTGTATTACTGCCATCTGACTTAATAAGCTATGTTATTTTTTATTTTTTTAGAACAAACCTGATGGATTAATTCTAACTTCAAATTCTTGCTCAGAATTCCAGTGGCGTACTCCTTCGTCTTTGTACAGATCCTGAAAACAAAATTGATGGATATTTAATAAGTGTTTAATTAATTGTAATTTTAACCTAAATCCAAAATACTCAGTATTATTCTAGGACAGTGGCGTAGCTACCAAAAGGCTAGGCGGGGCATTGCCCCTAGGCCCCCGAGCTCGTGAGCCCAAAAACCTGATTAACAATCAGGCCCCCTATAGAACTAACGACGAATTTTCCCACCTTCGAAATTTAAATAAAACAGGCTACAACACTGCTTTGATTATGGAAACTCGTTTTATTCAGTAAAACTCTGACACTTCCTCCCACTTCACCTAGAGTAGGAGAAGTTATATGAAGATTTCTCACATAAAAAAAGGATCGTTGTTTTTTCCGCTGGGCCGTTTGTCACCTAGCTACTCCACTGTTCTTGAAAGTATTGGGCTGCGGGCTTATTTAAAAGAGGTACTGTGAATCTGGAACGCAAAGAGCAACTGAACTAATACGGGTGGATTTTAGTCTGTAAAACTCTCACACTGCCTCTCGCTCTACCTAGAGCGGGAAATAAATCCTTATTTCATTATTCCCCAGCCTAAAAAGCCTATCTGACCTCCAAACAGTAACTTGGTAGCATGACGCAAGACTGGTGTCCATCATCATCATATCATATTCCTGCCCTTATCCGGTTTTATTTGGGGTCGGCGCAACACGTTTTTTTCTTCCATTAGCAATCCACTAGTATCCGATTAGCAATTATTGACCAACGTTTATTTTTGCTCAAAAAAATATATAAGGCGCCCCAACATCTTATTTTTTTTTAATGTTGATTGGTTCGCGCTCAACCGCTATCTCATCTGATGGTAAGCGATGGTACGGTCGATGATGGATCATCAACCGTACCATCGCTTACCTAGAAGCAACCTATTCACTCTTGACTTAAAGATTCCCGGCTTGTAGCCATCAAGAAACACAGACTCCGGCGGGGAATTTCACTCCTTAGCTGTACGCATAATGAATGTGTTCCCAAAACGTTTTGTGCGTACAATACGCGACATATAATAACCTTCAATGCGCAGTAACAAATCGGGTCTCAATCGAAAAAGGCGACGGCCATTTTGTATCAACTTATTTGCCGCGTACTATACCGGTGGCGCAAAGCTGTATGTTTGGTGATCCGATGATGAAACGGACTTTGCATATTTCCTGCTTCGCGCAATCACAGTTCGTATATACGAAAGCCCGAAATCAACAATCGGGCAGTTGGCCACCTGACATAAGACCTGTCTGGTCGGAGGATCCTCTCTTTTCAACGGAGGTTAGCGGGACTTTACTCTTTGTTCTGCAAAACTCCAAATTCTTATGACTTACTTGAACTTCATATTCTCCCTGTGCCATCTGCATGTCCTCATAGGTGAAGTTGGCAGCGTACGGGATGCCATCGTCGCGTTGACTCACGAAGGCCAGCGCGTTAGAGCCGTCGTGAAGCTTGCGGTTCCAGATCTCCAGGCGAGAACGCTGAAGACCGAATCAAGAGTTTAAAACCATACTTTTTTGCTACAAACCAGTGGCTCAACTCTGCTATTTTTATAAATTTGTCTTTCCAACACGATTCCATTGTCATTTTGCTAAAAGCAGCTAAAAGTTCGTAAATGCATAGTTCATAATGACCGATCATTGGTCGGTCTGTGGTATTTTAGCTGTCAAAGTTAAAGTGCTTATTGTTTTTATTTAGAGCGGCCGCCGGCCGGCGTTTTCAGTGTTTTTTATTTGTTATTGTATCCACATTGTATCAGTGTTTGGTTTTTGTTATGATATAAGTCATAAGTGATTCATTAATTGTCATTATGTAGGTAAGTACGAGATTACCATTCTAAGCCATTTCTTTCAATGGAGTGTCAGTGGTTGATCATTGGAATGTCATAACGACCCCATTATATTAGTAGATTACGAAACTTGTCAAAATCAACAATTATGAAATCAATGATAGACCATTCTGACATTATTGTAATAGTAGACTTGAGGCCCAGACCAGGTGCAGTGCCCGTAGGTTTTAACCTCGGATTACAGTAACTGTTGATAAAGTTTAGAAAGCAAATATAATATTATTATGTTTATCTAATAATACCTATGAATATAAAGTTTAATAAAAGATGTAAAAATTATTTGAAAAAAAAAAACCGTGCAAGTGCGAGTCGGACTCGCGCATTGAGGGTTTCTTGCAAACTTACCTATGAAAAGAGTTAAAATCCCGAATTAAATATCCGAATTGATTTTTCCATATCGAAAAAAAAAATTATGGGGCAACTACAAATTTACAGTTTTCAAATTTTAAAATTACGGTTTTTAGTACTTAAGCTAGGAGACATTGTTTCATGCAAAATTTCAGGATTCTAGGCCAACCAGAATTTGCCTATGAATATTGATTCCCTAGCGAGTTTCGTAAAATACATTTTTACGATATAAATGGCTGTATCTTTTTTTGCCGTTAACTTATAAGGTTTTTTTTTCTAGGGACCGCAGATCTAAGTATAAGGTTTGAATTTCAACTCGACACCTACAAGCGTTTCCTGTGATAAAGGATCTTAACAGACACATGGACAACAAAGTGATCCTATAAGAGTTCCGTTTTTACTTTTACGTACGGAACCCTACGAGACCCTAAAATGATGATTATAATAGTTCAACTATTATCTCAGGAATTACTAGTTCGAATTCAAACATTATTTTAGTTTTTTTGAGATTGATCTTAAGGGGTGAAAAAGCTTAAAAATTAACTCTATCTACTCACAGCTCCACGATCCGTCTTCTTCCAAACCCTCATCCCCTGCTTGCCCAGAGGGTCCTGATTGACGGCAATGATGTCCTTATTCAGCAGGATCTCCTTGAACTCTGGCCTGATGGTGGCCAGGTCCACGCTCATGAGGAGAGGAGCCGCCAGGATCGACCACACCGCCATCTGTACGCGCGCCTGGTCTACGGTGAGGCCGAAGTTGCCTATCAGCAGCTGTAGAGGAAAGAAACCAAGATTGTTGTGAAAAGCCACCTATTAAACGTTTCTATTCTACCTTTCTATTCTTTATTTTTATTTTTGCTATATACAACTTTTATCAAAAAAAAAAAAAAAAAAAACGTAGCCTCACACTAGGAATAACTCCTGTATAGTAGGTGCGTTCATGGACATGTAAACTCACATAACAAGTAAGCAAATATTTGTTCCGTGCGGGAATCTAACCCGCACGGAACAACAGTCAATCGCTCAACAACACTGTCAGACTGTCAGACTTTTACTGACTAAAGTCCACATGTATTCCATCAGTTGCCCTTTCCGTTCCAAGGCCTCGGTAGCTCTTTTGAACGTTCCCACAGACCTAATATTAACTGTAGCGACATCTATAGCGTCATATAAGAATTAAACTACAAAATCCTGCATCTCGCAATTAAAGTTCTCCGCACGATTAAACATATAAAACAGCCCGAAACCACCGACCGGGCGGTTGCTCAGACCAGACATAACACTCGTCTGGTCGGAACCTCCCTTTTCAACGGAGGTATGTAGGACTTTGCACTCTGTTCTTTATACCTCTAAATAACCATACATGGTACGACCTACTTCGATTACGTTCATACATCTGTGCGCTGAGTCCGAGTAATTTTTACATTACCGTAATCGAAACGTTTACCGCGTCTAGCTCTCTGATTGGTTAATAGCTTGGAGCGGGCCAATCGGAGCACAGAACGTCATAAATGTGTCGATCGCGTTAACGCAAAACAAACTCGCACTTGGCACTCAGTTCAGACACACGCATCACATGTTTCTGGTCTCCTACTCCTTCACCACGGTAAGCTTTCTCACCATGTCCGGGTCGTTCCAGTGTCCTGGCCCCGCATGCTTGGCCAGCCTCTCCTGGTTGTCTCCGAACCAGTTCATGATCTTAGTGAGCGACGCCCAGGAGTCCTCGATATCATCCCAATTGCGCCACATGTTGCAATGTTCAGCTATAGAGCCGTAGTCAGGCTGCAAAGAGTTTAGAAGATAGTTTAATATTTTAAGGAGATGCTCCGAAGTAGCCCGCGAAATTTTAATTTTCTTGAGTTTCTTGTTTTTTTTTTATTTATTTAGAAATGGTATTTATTTTGTAAATAGGTTTTGAAAAAACGCATTTTCGCGTTCATTATTCAACAATTTAAATTAGATGAGGTCAGTCTTTCCTAACTGACTATCCTGAGAAGAAATACCGAAACTAACTTAGAGATCATAGGGCTGATTTCATCATTCACTATAAAAACTTAGTTCAATTAAACTGAGCTTAGCGTAAACTAGTTTAAAGACCCGAGTCGTAAACATGGCCGACAACAAAAGAATTGAAACTGAGTTTAACGTAAACTAGGTTCAACACATCGCGGTGAAACGCAAAATGAAGCTATAATATCGATTAGTCGCTCAAACTGCGTTTTGTTTGAACGAATCGCGATTAGTTTATTGGTGGATTTGGCTCTAAGTCTTCTTTTAAAGTCCATACTGCATACATAGTCCGTAATGCATGTGAATCATGCAGATTGGTGTCCGAGGTGGTCTTTTGAGAAAAAATCCATGCAGATTTGATTGGCCCTATACAGTCAGCGCAAGCATTTGTTAGTATTCATGTAACTCAAACTCAGGACTACTAAGGAATTTAACGACTTGACTAACAAATTAAAAAAAAAATACATTTAGGTAGACCGATTCAAATACAAAAAAAAAAAATGCCGGATTTTATGTTAAAATCATCAAGTTTTTGACTTCCATCATGAAATAACCATTCAACTTAATCGAACTGAAAGTTTTGTTGTGTTTTTTATAATTCCGTAAATAAATACTTACCGGCCGCCAACCGTAATTAAATCAACATCATCATGACAACTTACCTTTAACCTGCAAAATACAACAAAATTAAGTTTGAAATTCACGAGTTACCCTTGACTCTTTCTCATGAAATAGTTTAAGCATCCTGTATGAAGTCTGAGAGAATACCTCCCATATTCTAAGTCCATTTGATAGTAACTTCACTGGCGTAGCTACCGGGGTGCTAGGCTGGGTAGTGCCCCGGGGCCCTCAAGCTCGGTGGTCCCAAAACCTCATTAACAAACCTCTTATTGAACTACTGGGAAATTCTCCCACCATCGAAATCTAAATAAAATGGATTGCAACATTAATCATGACACTCGTTCTAGTCAGTCAAAGTCTGTCACTCCTTCCCGCTCCACCCAGAGCAAGAGAGGTTAATTTGATGATTTTCCATGAAAAAAAAATGGGCCCCTGTTTTTATTTGTCCCAGGGCCACTTGTCACCTAGCTACGCCACTGAGTAACTTCCTCCACTCCATTCGGCTCAGTCGTCATTATAAGGGTAGCATAGGGTGCATTATACGGGTAGACCATGTCCTAGAATATTACATAGGTTACTTCTTATCCCGAGAGTATGTTCCTTTGGAATAATTTTCTACTACCACGCGAGCGAAACCGCTGGCAACAGCTAGTGTAAAATAAAACCCAGGCCGTATAACCAGCAGCAGTGATGAGGTACTTACAAGCATTTTGGCGTCTTCCTGATAGGCAGGCCAGCTGCACGAGTAGAGTATGGAGCGACCAGTATCGTTCAATAGTTTCCCAAAAGACGGATATCCTGAAACATTAGCAATAACGACGAGGTTAAAAAAATATCCTATCCACTTGAGTAGCCAGAGGAGGGTTTTTGGTGTTCAACCCCCCCCCCCCTCCCCCCATCGAATGATTAATTTAATTGAAACCCTACAAAAAATCTTTTATTAATTTGGCTATTTTGAAGGTTTACACATAAGTGTAAAAGTTAATTTTAGCATATTTTTGTTTTATTTTCTTGAACACCAAGATATTAGACAGATGGGAGATATAGACATAATAATCATTCTTATACTATAGCTAAGTTAGCTTTCTGCAAGTGGCTTTGCCCGAGACAATCTGAAGTTATCGCAAAAATAACATACTGTCAGGAATCTTTGTCCTCTCCAAATTCTCATCTATCTTATAAGTACCATTTATCAAATTGGTTCAGTTTTCAGCGGTTCAGTTAGACACTGGTAGGTAAAATCATCCAATGACATTAGACAATGAGCCCTTGGGCTGAGCGGAAGATAGTGTCAAACTCTTACTGACTAAAAATCTACCCTGTTCCTTCTTTGTCTTGGTTCCAGGGCCCTGGTATGCACTTTCATACCTCCCCAGAGAGCGGATATGGAAATGTAAAAAACAAACAGACACAATTATTTCAATGCGCATGGATAGACACACAGAACAGAGTTGACACCTACCAGCATCCATCTCTTTAGGCTCAATATAGCACCCGTCAAGCTTGAGGTAGTCTATCTCCCAGTCAACGAAGGTCTGTATGTCCAGGCGTTCATTGCCTAGCACTCCAGGGTAACCAGCACACGTCAGGTTGCCGTAGTCTTCGTACATGCCGAACTTTAGGCCTTTGGCATGGATCTGGAATGTTGAGACCAGATAGTGATTTTAGAACAACTGACTCAACGAGATCTATTTCGTTAAAAGGGTAATTTTGACAGCGATACCAATACGCACGGTCGCTAAATGAAACAAAAAAAAAGCATACGTAAAAAATCTTTTTACAAAGAAGAATACATCCGATTTGTCATTCTGTCCATAAGGATCAATTTAGTATGAGCGTTCCCTATAATAATATGATTTGAATTTGGAGCCTCAAAACCATTTAAAAAAAAAAAACTAAAATCAGACAGACCAAAAAAAGAAAGAAAATAAAACTATTTATAGTTGAATTTGTTATTGATTTTAGTTTGTTTCAAATAATGCGGAATGAAAATTAACATTAACTTCCTTTAATATAATTATAATTTATTTCAGAATATAGTCATTTATTTATCTCACAAGTGTGTAAATTAAAATATACAATACGGGGACAAAGCTGTCTATGTCTTGGACAACTTGAATTCTTCTCTTCACTCAGGTTTCTAATCAACTCCCTCGCAGTGCTCGGGAGTTAATTATATAAAATCTCTCTCTGCATTCGGGATTAAAACTTAGCAACCTTCGTTTCGTTTGAAATTCTGCATGATGAAAACGTCCGTAATTTTAAGACACTGCTTTAACCAGTAGTCACATAATCTACTACTTCGTGTATATTTCCTATTAGCATCACGGTTTAATAATGTTAGTAGCAAAAGAGATGGCCTCTCGGACTTTACCTTAAAGCAAGGCATTGGAGAAGAATATATAGGCGTAATAGGCGCGTTCATTAGCATTACTTACATAATCCGCAACAGCCTTCATTCCATTGGGGAACCGTTCCTTATCAGGTACCATGCGTCCGTCGGGACCTCTCGTCTTCTCCAGCCAGCAGTCATCTATGCCCAGGTACTCGTAGCCAGCGTCCAGGTAACCGTCAGCCACCATCAGATCGGCTGTTCTCTTAATTAAGTTCTCACTGTAATGGTTTAAGAAGAAATTTTAACGGCTCTGGCAAAATCATGAAGATGCAGCAGAACTACAAAACGTCACATTATTATAAATCCTACATCATGCAAGCAAAGTTAAGATGACGTACAACTAAGATTAGGTACTACCCGTATTTCTATACACGGCTAAATTTTTATCGTTTCAATCCCGTGGAGGGTCGATCCGGTACATGAAACACTATCGATTTGAATGTCCTGTAGGAAGTACGCAATGACCGACGACTACCTACAGGTCATTGAACTCGTTCAGCTAATGTTTACTACCCCTTGAATACCGTAATTAGAGACACAGTAGAAAGGCAATAGGTGTGCAGACACCGGTGTCCGCTTGGGGCTTGAGTAATTAAAGATGTTAGTTTCGTACATGCGTATATTAATTCGAGTTTTAGAGAAAACTTACTTTATTTTTTAAATTTATCTTTACAAATCGATAGTGTTTCATGTACCGGATCGACCCTCCACGGGATTCAAACGATCAAAATTTAACGGTGTATACCTATAAAAGGAGAAACTGACTGACTGACATATCAACGCATGAACGCACAGCCGTTTTCGTCAAATATATTATACATATACTTACCTAATATAGAAATATAGAGTGCGCGATAGAGTTAGGGCGTACCCCACAGGCGACGCGCAGGGGCAGCACCCGGCTCCTGTGGGAAATGGACCAGGGTTGTTGCACCAACCCGGGCGGGGGCAACGTAAGAAGCTAGCTCGGGAAATAAGATTGAGGTATGCAAGTTGGAATGTTGGGACAATGACTGGAAGGGCGAGAGAGTTAGCGGATGTACTGAAAAGAAGACGGATAAACATAGCATGCTTGCAGGAAACGAAATGGAGAGGAACAAAAGCGAGGGAAATTGGTGAGGGATATAAGTTTTATTATTGTGGAAGTGATGGAAAAAGAAATGGTGTAGGAATAGTGCTAGATAGTAAATTGAAAGAAAGTGTGATGGAAGTACAAAGGATGAATGATAGATTTATAATTGTGAAAGTGATGTTAGAGAATGTCATGTTGAATGTGATTAGTGTGTATGCACCTCAAGTAGGATGTGATGATACGATGAAAGAGAAGTTTTGGGAGGATTTTGATATGGTTTTAATGAACATCCCTGTGCACGAGGAATTGATAGTGGGAGGTGATTTTAATGGACATGTGGGAAGAATGAGAGGTGTTTATGAAAGAGTACATGGGGGATGGGGTTATGGAAACCCGAACAATGAAGGAGAGATGCTCCTGCAATCCGCTACTGCATTTGACCTAGCAGTAGCCAATACGTGGTTTCAGAAAAAAGACGAACACCTGGCCACGTACAAAAGTGGTAACCATAAGACGCAAATTGACTATTTTCTAGTTAGGCGCAACCACTTAAAACACGTCAAGGATTGCAAAGTGCTTCCAGGAGAAGACCTAGTCTCGCAACACAGACTCCTGGTTATGACATCAGTGGTCCAAATACTGTGTAGAAAAAGTAAAGAGCGCCCGCCCCCCAAAATAAAATGGCACATGCTAGAGAGGAATGACTGTGCGAAAAAGTTCAAAGAGCGAGTGGTGGACAGAATGATAGAAATGGGAGACATGAATGATCGAAGTATAAATGAAAGCTGGAATGAGATGGCAGAGTGTATCAGGCATGCAGCGAAAGATATTTTGGGAGAGACGAGAGGAAAAGGCACAATAGATAAGGATACATGGTGGTGGTCGATAGAAATTCAGAATGTGTTGAAAGAAAAGAAAAGAAAATTCAAGGAATGGCAGCGTGTAGAAGCGGAAAACGGTAGTTTGAAAGCTGAAAAAAAGAGGGAGTATGATAATTTGAAGAAAAAAGCTAAGAAAGCCGTAGCTTTAGCGAAAGCAAAGGCCCAAGACAAATTGTACGATACACTGGACAGTCCTGCAGGCCAAAAAGAGCTTTATCGGCTTGCTAGAATAAGAGAGAGAAGGACGAGGGATGTTTGTCAGATAAGATGTGTAAGGAATGAAGCTGGAATGGTCCTATCGGATGATGAAGAAATCAAGGACAGGTGGAAGGACTATTTTGAAAGACTGATGAACGAGGAAAATAATTGGAGTGGGTCTTTAGAGGGTAAACCAGTGAATGTAGGGTTAGTGAGAATGGTTAGTATGGATGAAGTCAGAATAGCAGTAAATGGTATGAAAAATGGTAAGGCCACTGGTCCCGATGGAATTCCAGTTGAAGTGTGGAAGTTATTGCGAGTGGATGGATGGATGTGGTTAGCTTTGTTCTTCAATAAGTTGTTGCGGGAAGAAGCCATACCTGATGATTGGTGCAACAGTTCTTTGGTGCCCATCTTTAAAAACAAAGGTGATGTTCTTGAGTGCAACAATTATAGAGGAATAAAGCTAATGTCACATACCATGAAAGCCTGGGAGAAAGTTATTGAAAGGAGGTTGAGAGAAGAGAGTGAAATTTCACAGAACCAATTCGGTTTTATGCCTGGTCGAGGTTCAACGGATGCCATTTTCGCTATACGCCAGCTGTGCGAGAAATACAGAGGTGCGCATAAAAACTTGCACATGGTATTCGTTGACCTCGAAAAGGCATACGACCGGGTACCTCGTGAGGTTCTGTGGTGGGCCCTTAAAGAGAAAGGTGTGCCTGGGAAGTATGTGCAGTTGATCCGAGCGATGTACAGTCGATGCCGTACCCAAGTTCGGTCTACAGTGGGCACCACTAGCAGCTTCAATGTGGCTGTCGGCTTACACCAAGGGTCGGCACTCAGCCCTTACCTCTTCCTGATGATAATGGACGCTCTGACGTCGGACATTCAGGAAGAGGCTCCCTGGTGTATGCTTTTCGCCGATGACATTGTGCTGGTTGCCGAGAGTGGCCTAGAGGTCCAGAATAGATTGGAGGTGTGGTGGCACAGACTGGAGAGTGTTGGCCTGAAATTAAGTAGAACCAAAACGGAGTACTTGTTCTGCGATTTCGGCGGTCTTTCCGGTCCTGTGCCCTTAGCTCTCGCCGGAACGCCCATACCAATCTGCTCCGACTTTCGGTACCTTGGGTCGCTCGTTCAAGGAGATGGTGAGGTAGACCGAGACGTAACACATCGGATCAACGCCGGATGGATGAAATGGCGACAGGTCACGGGAACAACTTGTGACCCACGGATGCCACTCAAGTTGAAGGGTAAAATTTACAAGTCCGTGATAAGACCTGTCATATTGTATGGATCAGAATGTTGGGCTGTGAAAAAGATGGATGAAAAAAGACTGCATGTAGCGGAGATGAGAATGTTGAGATGGATGTGTGGTGTGACGAGAATGGATAAAGTGAGAAATGAGTATATTAGAGGAAGTTTGAAAGTGGCGCCAGTGACTGAAAAGTTGAAAGGAAATCGTTTGTCTTGGTATGGGCATGTGAAGAGGAGGGATGAAACACATGTTACTAAAAGAGTTCTGAGTTTACAAGTAGATGGATGGAGAGGAAGAGGGAGGCCGAAGAAGAGATGGATGGATTGTGTGAGGAGTGATATGAAAGAAAAGGAAGTTAGTGATAGTGTGACGGCTGACAGGATAGAGTGGAAGAAAAAAACGTGTTGCGCCGACCCCAAGTAATATGGGACAAGGGCAGGAAGAAGAAGAACCTAATATAGAAATATATACCGTTAAATTTTGGTCGTTTTAATCCCGTGGAGGATCGATTCGGTACATGAAACACTATCAATTTATAAAAATATAAATAAAGATTTAAAAATATTCGAGTTTTAGATAAAAAGTACTTTATTTAATTTAACGGTGTATATTAGTATAGCAAAATACTTTATTATTATTTTCATCGCTGATTAAAATATCGAGAATCTTTCACGCATCGCTTTCACGTAACACTAAAATTCTTGACATTTAAAAAATGCCTATACTTAAATTCTTTACTTGAAATAAAATGCTTTTAATCTTTTTGCGCATTCAAACTCTTCAGCTTTCTAAAATATACATAAATCGATTGAAAATAAATAACAGGATTAAAGAACGCGTTTTTAGCCCACTTTTTATAATTCAACTATGTATTTGCAGTTCGCAGCAGTCTCCGTGCAATGTAGAGAATATAAATTTAGCTAACGGCATGGAAAGAACAGATCATACATAAACATTTCACCTAACTGTAGAACGAATGTAAACGCACTTGAGTTCTAGAGAATCTAAAATTATCACCCGATCCCATTATCGCAAACTTGAGAAAGAATATGATAATACTTCTGAACTGTGAAATAATTAAAAAAGACTTTGGACCCAAGCTGTAAGTACAACTTGTAAGTCATGGCCGTTACCACTGGGCCACCATTACTCTCATTGGTATGTTTACAATGTTTACAATTAACCAAAAATGTTTACAATTAACCGAAAATGTGTTTACAATTAACGAGCAGACGCCGCGAGCTAGATGCTACGTTCAGCTAAACCATTTAAAATGAAAATTTACTTACTTAAAAACACACACATATTGATGGATCTTTCCTCAGATCTAAACAAAAGTAACACTTTCGCCTCACCTTATACACTCATTTGGATACTTCTTGCAGTCTGTAATGCACCGGAACCTTTCCCACGTGAGCCAGCCCATGGGTGGAGTCAGGGCCAGCCCGTTGTCCAGCGCCAGGGTCGAAGACACCCCCGCCAGCAGGATGAATGTAACCAGCATCTGAAAACAAAAAGAAGAGGTTCTCAAGTCGCATCTTACGGTGAAAGCGATGGGCCTACTCGATTGTAATTTTATTTTAACTTAACTCCCTCGCGTATTCGGGAGCTAATAACATAAATCTCTCACTGGCGTTCGGGGTTGTAACTTAGCAACTTTCCTTACGTTCAGAATTCAACATGGCACCCGTGACTTAAGGACACTGTTTTATCCCCAAGTCATATAAATCTACTATTATTTGCCTACATACTCGTATATCTATACAGGGTCTAACTAAAAGGTTATAGTTTAGGTATTAATAATGTTAAAGGGTACGATGGGGTTGGCATATCTGGTCAGATAAAAACCCCAAAATAAAAAAAAATAAAAACTAAAAGGTTATATACATCAAGAAGCGCTGAAGATTACAGGTGGAGTAGAATCTCTACAAAAAGTTTCATCTAAAAATAAATGACTCAAAGAATTGATACCAAATACGTAAAAATAAATGTTACGTTAGGTACTTTTTAAACATGTGCCGACTCCATAAACAAAAAACTGCAATAAATCTGTTCAATAGTTTATTCATCTGATCTATCAAGCTCAACAAACCGCGTTATCTATTTTAGTGCTACATCTGTCTGCCACATAAAGCACTACAGTACTTATTCAATCTTTGAAGCCATCGACCCCACTGATAAATAAGTAATAATACCAATTTATCAGTGGGGTCGATGGCTGACAGCTGTGTCAACCACCTTACATGATATAACCAGTATTAATACTCTATTATAATAAAAATCATTCGTTTAGCATATTTTGCACATACATTTTCTGGTATTTAAGTATCTATTATAGATTTTAAATTATTTTTCTTTCTTTTATATAAAATCCTTTATTATTGTGTCAATATAAATAATTATCAGATCTATGCTTGTAGAATTACCATAACAGTAATTCAGTCATATAATATGATCTCTATATTCTTTATAACAATAAAGTCAAGACAGTAACAGTTCTGCAGTTATTATAGTTTCAGTTTTTGTTCTCTAAACAAGTGTGGTTCCGAAAAATAATAAGAAATCTACTAGTTATGTTATAAAAAAATAAGAGCGTATTTCAAAGATTATATTAATTTAAAGCATAATTTAATTTTCAGATATACCGGAAAATGATTTCCCAAAATGTACACAAGAAACTGCTGCTACCAAAGCTGAAATCGCGAAAAAATCTGCGGGTTTTCATCTGGATCATTTATGTTTGTCAAACTAGTCAAAATATACTGAACTTACTAATTTTTTCGCGATTTCAGGTTTTGTCCTATAGGAAAAGTTGTTTGATATTATGACTACAATCACGTGTTTAAGTATCGGTCACTAATTACCAGTCAACCACGCATTACTTTATTAATTCAAAATTAAGTTACTATTTCTGCGGCAGTCTACAGGGACAAGCCAGACAAGGACTGCGGGACTGTTCGCAAGGGGAGACCGTGACCCTGGAACGCAAAGGGTAACGGAAGGAATACAGGAGTAAAAGTCTGACATTCCTTCTCACTCCCCAGGATTTGATAATTTTATACTTCAATTATTAAAGTCCACGAGGTCAAAGCTACAAGGTAGACGTTAATCGAATTTAAAAGTTGGTGTGTCTGATGCTGACCATTGCTGTGTGTTTGCAAATAATATTATTTCTAGTATTGATTTTGATGACTAGATAAGGGTATGAGATTAACATAAATGTACCGCAACTACTTCGATTAAAATAGTTTCACTATTGTCGATGCCACGCGTCATAGTTCCATATTTAAAATCTGTCGATCGATATTTTTTTTTATGGCTAGAACATTCATGGTGGCCTGATACAAAATAGTTTAGCTGTTATTTTTAATATTTCTGTGACTGTTATCTTGTCCCATTAAAAATACAAATCGTAACATTGTAGGTGACACTAAAATTGTAGATAACCATTGAACAAAGTATGTAGCATTTTCACTGTAAGAATTATTCTTAATTATGTAGATTTATTTATGAATTTATGATTTATATTATTTATCTTTATCAATATTTTATCTGTCCCACTGCTGCGTAAAAGCCTCCCTCCATTCGTTCCATTGTTCCCGGCTGTGAGCCACTTCTTCTCAATTCCTAAGGAAGACATCTAAATCATCCCGTCATCTCGCGACCCCAGTGAGCAATTGCAGTTCATCAACTTAGTGTTTGGACTGAAAATATCTGCCCTATGCCTATTGAGTGATGTATCCCGGCCGGTAAAGCACAAAGATACAATACTGAATACACACATATTCTATACAATATCTAGGCAATGTGTAGAATACCTAAAACGTGTAGGTAATGTATGAATTATTATTAATTTTAGACTTTGCGTAGGTATTCTAAGGCATCAATACAGAATGCACAGCCGGTAATGTGTGTAAAAGACGAGAGTGCGGAAAGAGGTGACGTGAATTTTAAGGTACCCCAACACGGGCAGGTTAGGCTAGAGCCTGAACCTGAACCTGAGTACTTGTAAACAAATTACATTATGTTACTTGTAGCCATTATATAAATATTCAGGCTCCTATTAACCTAACCTACCCGTAATCATCCGTGGTTTTTTTTAATGTATTTTTTCTGGTATAATTTTACGTAACCCCTTTGATCAACAATGTATATTGTTGATCGAAATAAAATAAATAAATAAATGTTGATAAAAAACTATACTAAGTATACAGTTTTTTTTTCTAGATAGGTACTTTTCACATTTATCAATATTCTGAAGCCATGGTTATGAACTTGGACTATTTAAAAGATATCATCAGTAGTTCCATTCACGAATTATGAAAAATATGTTTCGATTGTTCGCCTATACGTAAAAATAAGAAAAACAAATGCGAAAAACGAGGTCCCTACGAAATACAGTCCACTCCTAATAAAATATACCTAATTCTTCGCCATCATTTAATAAGACAAGTTATCAAAGACTTTAGTTTCTCTGAATGCCTTTGACCATGTAATGCAAAAATCACGGTCGAAACATCATGGCCTTTTTATATTTTTAGACTACTTAAATGTTATAATGTATTTATTGATCGTTCGTATTTTTTTTTGCCTTGTGCCATTACTGTTTTCGCTGTTTCTATTTTGATACCATTTCCTTCAATCAAAATCAATAAAACAATGGGATACTATAATAACTCATCTTCAGCTTCTTCTGTAGGCCACCCATTGACCACCCGACAGTACATACAACATCAGGAAATTGTATTTCGCATCAGGAAAACGATTTCTACAGGAAAGTACAGTTTCTTCCTTAAGTCTTAACACATCTTGGATTTGTAATGAAAAAGGTCACACAATATACAAATAACAGCCGAGTACAAGTTATAGATATTATAATTAGATACGTACATTATTTTTTATGTAACGAGGTGAGGAGTCATAACTGTTTAAGGACACAATCGATTGGATATTTTCAATTAAAAATAACACAAAAGAAATGACCTAAATACTGTGAGCACTGGCCTTAACCCGAAGTCTTGACAATAGGGCCGGCTTCCAAACTGTAGCAAATTCAAATTTAAATAGAGAACAGTACCTCTACCATGAGTTTTATCAATAGTATTCGTCGCTACTCGATATCGACACTGTAAATATTTTGTATGGCAAATTTTGCAGCGCCTCTAGGGGTCACTTGCAGAACCAAAATTTGCCATACAAAATATTTACGGCGTCGATATCGAGTAGCGACGAATACTATTGCTTAAAACTCATGGTAGAGGTACAGAAGCTTTTGTGATGGAAATGAGTTACTATGGCACGGTTCACACACTATGACCAAAGATTATTGCATAATACATAGAGATGACAAATAATAATCATTATTATGTTCATTGAGAGTAGGTAGGTGCCCCATGATACCGTTTTTTTTGGTTGGAAAATCATCAAATAACTTCTCCCGCTCTGGGTGGAGTAAGAGAGAGTGTCAGACTTTTACTGACTAAAACCCAGCCATGTTCCTCCTTCCCCCGGACGTTGGGAATCGTAAAGTGATCTCCGGCTAGTTGGCGCGGGCTTGTGGACAACGAGCAATGGGTAGCTCACCGTCCGCTCGGACCAAGCCTGAGTCGTCGACGGTGTAAAGTGTTCCACGTGCGCCCAAAGAGAAGTCAGTAAAATTGTACGGTAGGGCCGCAGCAGGGCCGGTTTCGCCTCGGGCCATGGTAAAAATTCTAAAAAAAATATGTTTGCGTGGTCCTAGAACGCAAAGAACAACTGAAGGAACATAGGTGTAGTTTTAGTCAGTAAAAGTCTGACACATGCTCCGCTTTGCCCTAGAGCAGGAGAAATAAAAACCAAGTTCCTTCAGTTCCCTTTTGCAGTCCTTGGCTGCAGTAGCTCTTCTAAAGAATCCCGCAGACAAGCTCATGACAATACCTGTAGGTATGTTTAAGGGATATTTACATTCACATCACGGTATAAATCTATCGGAAATATTTCTATTTTCTATACATTTTGTCAACCTTTTGACATTAATTATCACGAAGAATTGACCTTTACCAGAGAATTACCAGACAGTAGGCAAACAAACATGTACGTATACTCCATCTGTTTCTGTTTAGGTACCTACATAACTAAGAATGTCACCACGGGCCCCGGGACAAAGGCAAGGAACGGAAAGGTAGGTTTTTAGTCAGTAAAAGTCTGACACTATTTCCCGCCCCACCCAAGGGCGGGATTTTTTCATTGGATGATTTTAACTACGTTAAAAAAAAAACCGGCATAACTGTTTTTAAAATTTCTGTGGGCATAACTAAACGAAAACAATCTTCCTGTCTTTTTTTAATAGAAGACATAGTACTTAAAAAGATTATTTAAATCTAGTTAATTACCTAATATAGGTTGAGGTAAATAGCTGGATTGGATAACTGGATTTGGATAACATTTTTAGATAAAAGATGTTTACATTTAGTTAAGTACCTAAACAGTTAGAAGATAAAACTTCCGTCTGCTACATATCAGCTGATCATTATTAAATGTGGTAATTTAAGGTTTAACTGAGCTATTTTATTTATTTGTTTACACACAAACACTTAAATCAAAAACAACAAATACAGATAGAAGAGTACAAAGGTGCTGCTTTAAAAAAAGTTAAAATAGACTATAATAACATGTTATGTCATACAATACATACATAATATACCTATTATCAATAACAGTAAATAAACATAAATAGACACATGATATAAAACATAACTCATGAACATGAAAATTTTATGAAATATGTAGGTAAATAAAAAGTTAGGTACGAAAAAAACAATGCTTTCTGACATGCCCTAAAAGTAACCTACCTACTAAATCAAATAATTTCATTTAAATGCTCACAATCAATTTACTGTGGTCGATCATTAAAATTAAATAAGTTTCAAACAAACCATATAAAAGGATTTTGATAAATAAATACAATACAAACTTACAAAGCAAGGATATAGTAAATTAAAAAGAAATTAGAAAATATAATATGACAACTTACCGCGCCAAATTATTTTGATTTAAACTTCGAATTCGATTTTTTTTTTTTTAATTTTCAAATTATCACGCACTAAAAATTGATCTCGTTTATAAAGTTAGTTATACAACTTGAACAGTGAAGCGTGTTGCACCATAGCACACCCAACAACGTTTGGACGACGAATGATAAAAATCTCTGTGTTCTTGTTGTCAATGCAATCAACACAGCTTTACCTGTTAACTTGTCCGTAGAATAATAATAAGGTTCCTCAAACCCTCAAGTAAACCTTAGTACTTGAGATACTTCTCAAGAACAAAAAAAATACTAGGAGTTTGACATGAAACATATTCGTAGGAGCCAAATTAGAACCATAGATAGAATTTGACCGAGCTTCGTCACTAAACGACCATTATTTTATGTAAATGCTTCTGATTTCTTCTTAGTCTCATGTAAAAGCATGAATCAAATAACCAGTGTAAAAGAATCTTTATTTCTCAAAAGAAATACATCGCTCATTTTTTAAACCAAAAATAATTATGTAAAATGGTCTTTTGTGTTTAGAAAAATAGTAAAAATAGTTTTTTTTTCCTACTAAGAACGGATATGAGTATTCCTCAACTTTTAAGACCACAACAGATCCACAGATTAGAGAGAGATACTACATAGATCAAACAGTGATTTTTTTGTGATAATTCTAGACCACCATTTACATTTCTTCAATAGATAGTTTTTTCAGAGGCTTTTAGAAAACCCCATAGATGCTCATTCAAGAAGTTGTCAGCAAACCGTAGGGGCCCAGTAGGGTCGAGGCCTAGTCTAGGGCTTTGGGGAGGTATGAAAATGCATACCAGGGCCCCGGATCCAAGGCAGGGAAGGAACAGGGTAGGTTTTTAGTCAGTAAGAGTCTGACACTATTTCCCGCTCAGCCCATGGGCGGGATTTGTCATTGGATGATATTACCTAACTTAAAAAAAAATAATTGGTGCTCATGCTCATTTGATGACTCGAAAAAGTGACGATACTTTGTCAATTTCGAGAAGAGAAATGCACACTGATCGACTGACAAATAAATAATAAGTGTCACACTTAATATTTGCGTACTTAATTACTATGTAATCATGTTTGATAATAATATAAAATGAAACCATTATATAAAAATGAAACTAGTTATTATTATCAAGAAATATTAAAATTTATATTATGTGTAGGTAGCTGTCGGTTGCTACGTACTAACTACCTACAGTTCATAGGCCTCGCTCAGCTGACCTTTACTTAAAGAAATTAATTTCGAACATGCGTATATTAATTCGAGTTTTTTTTTATCTTTACAAATCGATAGTGTTTCATGTACCGAATCGACCCTCCACGGGATTGAAACGACCAAAATTTAACGGTGTATATATACCTTTATGTATGTATATGACGTGGCCAGATCATAGAAATTGATCACTTCATGATATGGCCAAACGTTACTTTATTTACGCTAAAATTGACCAGATCGTTGAATGATATGTCAATCCTCGTTTGGCCATATAATTGATTTCCATGGTAATAAAAGGTCTAAAGAAAGTAGGCCAAACGGGAATTGAAATATCATCAAACTTTAACGTTTAAAACGATCTGGCCAATTTAAGTTGGCCGTATCATGAAGTGATCAATTTCTATGATCTGCCCACGAAATAATAATATAAACGACACACTATGTTGTAAGTTTGATTTAATTTTCTTTGTGGATGTCTGAATGCCAAATAAACGTCATTTCATTGTTTTCTTCTTTCCACTAAGGGTTGGCTTTGGCTGGTTGGGTTAAAGACTACTCATTTCTCAGCCTTGAATTGAAGTTGGCACTCATATTTTTGCAAGTCTTAGTAAACCCAAATTAGGTGACTTGATATGTCGCAAAGAAATCGATCAAGGTTTACCTCCTAAATCCTACAGTACCAACACGTCAATCATAAAGGACATCACCCACGGTCCATACATTTTTGGTCCAAATTTAAAAGTGCCGGCCGGCCAAAGAAAAAAAATACAATATTCTGTTAGAACTCGTTCTTACGAACATTTTTTATTATGGCAACAATGCTGTGGGAGCATTAGCCTCGGTATTATTTAAGTTCAAAAATGATTAGTTTTCAAAGAAAAACTGTCTCAAAAAATGAAATATCCCATATATGACAATAGTTTAAAAAATGCAACAAAAAGAAAAACAGCCAGTCTGTAGTTGTGTCTTTACTGCGTTATTTTTTTTAATTTTTTTTTTTTTGTATTTGTTGAGATTTTCGAAGAATAGAAATATCGGTATATGTTATGCTCAATGCTTTAATTGTTTAGAAAGTCAAGCCATATATTTATCTTTTAGAACCACAGTAATATTTTCTAAACCCAAAAACATAATAAAAAATAATAAAAATAAAAAGCATAATTATGACGGTGAATTTCGAAAATGAGTGGAAGGTCAATATCAGAAGGCGGGGTTGCGGTGTCTCATAGCAGTGTTAAAGAAACGCCTGGAAAGCGTTTCATGAAATGCTGGATGATAGGGATTTTATGAATTTCTCACCTGAAAATCCCTTTTTGTGATCAAAAAGAACTCTCATTTCAGACATGATAGGCTTCGCGGATTTTTAGGAATCGCTTTTGAAGTATTTGCCATATATGGAGATGGTGGGGCTTTGCATCTGCGAAGACAGAGTAAGCGTATTAAAAATGCGACCATACCTACGGGTTGCAGAATTTAGTGGAGCCTGCTTTGTGCGAAAGCGGCACGCGTACGTTCAAGTTTGCTTTATGTACTCAGCTAAGGTCAAATGCTGATCTAGGATCACACCTAGCTTGCTTCTCCCAAGGTATCGGATTGGTATAGGTACGTGGTGATCAGAGGGAGACCCATGAAGAACCCTTGAAGAACTCCTGCTCGTATGGGTGGAGATCTCCCCACTATCGCATAGAGGGAGCGCTACCATCTGGTAGTCAATAGTGGAAGGTACAATTCAAACAAAAAGTTTCGCAAGATGAGTACTAGACAATCTGGCACACCGAGTTGATATAGCTTAAATGATAAACCATTATGTTACACTTTGTCAAAAGCTTTCGTTGAGTCAAAAAACTAGACGTCCATCATCTCGTTATGCTGGAAACCATTGCATGGGTGTTCGACGATTCGCTTGACTTGTTCGATTCGGAAACCAAACTACCGTTGGGAATAACACTCATGACTTCAGCATATTATCTTCAGCAATCTCTGCGCCGCTTTAGATTTTATCGAGGACATTAAATGGACTGATGAAAATGTAGCTGGAGGTGTCAAACTTGACTTGGACTTGCATGGTTTAGGAATACCGATATTAGTGACCTTTTTCCACGCTTGTTCTTGTTCTTGTTCCAACATGTTCCCCATGTTATTCCTTAATGCACCATTGAAGATGACGGTCATTAGTATTATGAGTTGGGATGGGAAGAGTTTAAACACCTTGTTTATGACACCGTCAGAGCCGAGGTCTTTTCGGGGCTGGAGCTTTTTGATGATATTCCCCACCTCCTCTGAGATAAAGGGGAACAAAGGATCATTAGGATCTTCGATGAGTTCGAGAGAAGCTCTGCGTTCAACTTTAGCGTCTCTCATATCAAGATGAGTTTTGTCTATTGGTTGAGGGCATTTATTTGTTTTCTCGTTGTATTTCGCTTTGTCAGTGTTATCGAAAGCGATACTCTTATCGGGGCGAATATGAACAGACATAGAAGCCTCTACTTTCTGTGAAGGTGCTAGAAGGCGAGGTGAATGTGTTCTTGCTCACATTTCATCCAGCACGCGGCACGCTGCTCTGTTGCTTGAGCTTTGTTTACTTTGCCTGGAGTTGCATTCTTTTCGGTTTTCAGACCACATACATTGCCCAGGAGTTTCCAGCGATGGTCATCAGTCACTGTGATCTCCCCTGAAAAGTCATTCAGGACGGATCGTAATGTGGTCCATAAGTGAATCGAACGCTGCTGTCGTGTCAGCGACTGAGACTCAAGAAATCGGGGATGGAATCTAACTGATTCAATATGGTACTCTTAGATTTTGGTCTTCCCGTCCACGATCAATTGGGACAGGAGTGATACAATATCACACACCTTGCTTTAGGTACCTACTAAAGTAACAGATAAGATATTCGAGGTGGGGCGAGTATTCAGAGGCTAGGGGAGGACGTGTGGTGGTTAACGGCAGCTACCTGGAAGTTTCTATTCAAACTCTAACTCTTTGTTTTTACAATTCATGTTACCGAAAATGTACAGAAACTGATTTTTTAAAACTTAAATAAAACCCAGGGCAATGGTCCTACAGTTTTGGTGCAATAATAAAAAATGCTCACGGGGTCAAACTCTAACAGATTGCCATATTTTTTTTTCTTGGCCGGCACTTTTGAATTTGGACCAAAATAAATGATATCCTTTATCTTGATGTTACCTATAGACTACTAACGTCCTCGTTTTAAAAACTTATCTAATATTACCTTCGGCCAGCAGCTTCGCCCGCTTAAAAGAAAACACTATGTTCCTCGGGATAAAAGTATAAAAACCTTTTATTTTGAAAAATCCTTTCTTAATGCATGCCTACATATTATTGTGATGTCAGCAACGAGGTTGTATGAAATCTCATGCAACCTCGTACAGTACGGCCGACGGATCTTGGCGCACCTGAAGTTAGGTTCTGCGAATTTTAGCGCTTGAGCACTCATAAAAAAATAAATGGATTGAAAAAATAAATGCCAATAGCACTTGTTATCGCTGTTAACCACTGTTATTGGCATTTATTTTTATAAATCATTCATTTGGCGCGCTTATTTTGAGCGCTAAAGTTCGCAGAGCCTAACTTCAGACGCGCCAAGATCCATCAGCCGTACTGTACGAGTACATGTGAGTTATGGACTGGCTGATTACATGTTTCGAAGGATATTGGCAATTCTAGAATACATTTGAATATATATAGGAAAAAGACTAGTATATTGTTTTGAAGGAGTGCTATGTTGTCCATCGATGTGTAATGAAGTAATTTTATTAAAAAGATTGTTTCTCTTCATTCAACGGTCCCGGAAGTCAAGGCTGCTGTAGCCAGGTCTCGACAATATCTACGTGACAAATTACGGCTCAAACCGTGGTGTTTTGAGATGGGATCAGTCAGTCAGTATTATGGTTACCTCTTAGATATTTATTTACTTTTATAAACGATTCTGACTATCATCATCTTCCCGTGCTTATCCCATGTTAGTTTGGGTCGGTGCAACACGTTTTCGTCAACTATTATCTTCTGTCACAACTTTCAATCATTTACTCCCCCCCTTTCTTTCATCATCTTACCCTTTCTCTCTCTCTGCGTCCCACCTCACACTGCATAATGATGTAGATAAAAGCAAAGTTGGTATGTATCTTTGTGTATTTGTATTATTAACTGTTAATCCTTCACCTACAAACGGCGGAACGGATTTGGATGAAAACTGACTCGCGGATGGGCCATATTATCCTGGAATATATGTTCCCTTGGAATAATTTTCTACTTTCATGCAACTGCCATTCATTACTGTTTTAGCTTATTTAATACTTGCCTTGCGTTGACTGCTCATTGCCGACAATGCCAAAGGGCGGGTCCCGAGTGAACCGCGCGCTGCCCGTGAGAGGACAATTCTTGACGTTATCCGAAAAACAAAAATTCTTGACGGAAACACACGTGTATACCTAGTACGGCGCGCACCGTTCCCGCGCGCCTCAAGGAGTTGTCAGCAAACTGTAGGGATCCAGTAGGGCCGAAGCCTACTGGGTCCAAAGGTTATGTGAGACTGTCACCACGGGCCCCGGGATAAAGGCAAGGAACGGAAAGGTAGGTTTTTAGTCAGTAAAAGTCTGACACTATTTCCCGCCCCACCCAAGGGCGGGATTTGTCATTGGATGATTTTACCTACCCAAAAAAAAAAAAAACGTGTATACCTAGTGCCAATTGTCAACAGACTACTCAAAAATTCGTGGACCAAACGACGTAAGCTGGTTGACCACGCGGGGTCCACTGGTTGACGACGCGAGGTCCACTGGTTGACCGCGCGGTGTTTATTGGTGATAACACGGAGTCCACCCGTGGACCACCGGTCGGTCACGACTGGACGCCATGCGACGAGGCGGTACGGGCTGGGTTCCGGGTGGCTTAAATGAGCTGTGACCTTATTCGACGGAACGTACTGAGTTAGTTTTTCCTAGAAAATGGAACATTTAATAGACACCAATATATCGGAAAATTCAACATCCACAGCCTGCATTGACTGCTCTTGAAGAAGATCGACAATGCTAGCACTCAACGGTTGTTCTGTGGAACATTATGTATATAATATTTCATCATAATCAGCCTTATAAAATTAATTGTGACAACGCCATTTAGTCTCAGACTATCCAGAGCTTGTTAGAATACTAGACAGCTGATAAATATACTCATATATTTTTTGTAAATACATACATATATGTATACATAAAGTACGACCCAGACACAGAACAAATGATCGTGCTTATCGCACAAACATTTGTCTTGGGTGGGAATCGAACTAGCGGCCTCCGTATGATATTTATAATTGATGTACAAAAAACAATATAACGTGTTACGTAATCATTATTTAATTTGTAGATTTGTTCAAAATAACACTTGATTTCCTATCAATTTAATTAGTGATGAGACCTATGCCGCGATGTTAAATAACTAACGAAAAAAAAAATTCCAAATACAAAAAATATAAGTACATTCTTTTTTTAAAGTTTATCCTTGTAAATCAACATTTCCGCACTATCATCAAAGAGAAGGACGACTTGACAGTTGATAATGTTTTTAACGACAGTTCTACACTTAACCTAGTTTAAAAAAAAATATCAGTAATGTTTGCTGATACTTGACATCCATACAAATTATTTGGTAATCTTATCTTTTCTTCAAAACCTTTTCCTTTGTTCAAGAAACTGTGACACCGTCTCATAAAAAAAATAGATACCTAGATACACAATAAAATAATTTAAGTGATACTTGGGGAACGTAGTTATTTCGATGATTTATGGGACTCATATTATATAGGTAAGTAGTACAAGGTCTTTTTACAAGCTTTTATTTTTTTTAGTTTCGCTTGTCCCTATGTTTGTCTGTATTTCTGTAATCAAATCTTGTAAATTAAATTTGATCTACTTCCCGGTTGCCGATTGAACTGAAATTTTGCATACAGTGTAAATCAGGTAACAATGCGAAATTATTATGACTTGGAGTTAATCTGATGAATGGAACCGGAAGGTGGGCATAAGAACTCGGTAATTAAACGACACAACCCCATCTAGTTTGGGCTTGTGTGATTCATCATTACGAGTATTTTTGTGCTAGATGTAACCATTGATGATTGAACTGGAAGATGGCCAAAGAAACTCGATAATAAGCGCAATAAGACAACATGTTAAAACTTTTTGGAAAGGTCTTGATGAGTAAACACCGCGCTATAAAAGCTTGCTATGAAAAAAATATTTTCATTGGAAACTTGTCTATTGGCCGGTTTTTGAATTAAGAATGTTTTTTTTTTTTATCTTTGCACGGTTTGTCCATTTGGCAATGTTAGTGGTCATTTTAGACAGTATTATTTTTACAGTGACGTTGTTTGAGTTCCTTTACAATACATCTGTGTAAGTAACGCATTCTAACGTTTTTGTAGTATTGGGCAGCAAATATATCGAGTCAGCCTTCTCGGTAAGCTTCGCTGAGGCACCTAGTCATCACTACAATAAAATTCTCAGATCATTTGCAAAGAATTAGTATTTCTGACCTTTTTTTATTCCAAATTCGAAGTCTGCAGGCGAGTTTTTCTTGTGAAGTTCAGTGGCTGTTTTAATTATTCGCAAATTGATTCCTAGTTGATAACATGATGTAAAATTGTTGTAGTTTTCATAGCGATAGTGGAGATAAGGTACCGCGAAAGATGGAAAGAGTGGAGAGAGGCCTTTACTCAGGAGTAGGACAGAAAAGATGCTAAGTATACCTAAATTCTGACTCGGTAAATTTTTACATGCTTACCTAAATTTGCAAATTCTAAGACAAAATTATTTATTTTTAAACTCGAGTTAATGTTTATTCCCTTTATTTGTAATGTGCTAAGAGTTTTGAAAGTGTCATGTCCTGATAAAAGAATCTCTACAGTATCAACTATTTGAACTTGTTACCAAGTCAATTCGTGAACTATTTCTCTGCTTGGTTCCTGTTTTTCAAATATCAAAACATGAATTTCTATAGCCAATCAATGTTCCTAGGTAGATTACAACATAATTAAAATAACGGTTCCTGCTACCGTTCGTGGCCTGTTGAACAAATCACTGCCGGGGCGTTAACCCCGACTGGTTTTCTGATTAGATTGGATTATTGATAAATCGGTTCCTGAACCGGCCGGTGCGCGGATCCAAGCCAGGCCGGCTTGGAACCGCGCACCGGCCGGTTAGAACTAAAAACTCGTTAATAATAAAGAATAAAATACACTAATGGACACAAACTACGTCCAAATATCTATTCTACAGATAATGTTCTAACACAATATTAAAAAAAGAATAGGTCGCTAAAAAAAATAACTACGATACTTATCATTCCATTTTTAAATTTGTTTTTTTTTTTAACTACAAATTGCTTATCTCGTTGAATCCATTGCTATGGTTATGCACAGCCTCTTTAGACTCGAAAATCGAATTCTGCGTATTCAAGGTAAACCGCCGTGATGGTTCAACTTATGTGTCGAGGATTATACCCTTCGATCACTAAGTGATTAAATAACTAAATTAATCACTAAGAGTACAACCTGTATTTTGATGCAATTCTGTTTCCGTCATAGGACTTAGCTTATAAGATTTGTAACAGTGCAGTGGTTGGGAGTTGCATTTTAATAAATTCTGTCAATAAATTGTAATTTGCTTTCATTTTAATTATTCATTGTGTAATTAACGTTATACAGCCAACAACAACAGCCAACTACTACATTATTGTATGACGCATTTAGGATGCAAGTTTCTGTTAAACCAAGATTTCTATTGACCGATTGTCAAATTCACTTGTGTGTGAATTGTCATTGAATGAAATAACCACAGAAATATTTAATATTTCTGTGGAAATAACCAAAGAGAATGTAAGCACTACGTTTAGAAATAACAACAGCTCAAGAAAAAATAAACACCTATGAAACTATGACAAATAATACCCAATTGCAGTATTTGCAGTTCATGTAAACTTCGAGTTGGCCTTACATACTAACCAAGTGTTCCGTACCTACGTATTATTTCATCAAAATATGGACTTAAATTATTTAATTACTACTAACTAGGCAGGTCCCAGTCCGTCAATATCGTGTCGTTACCATTATTTTTCAATACACTTACTCGAAAACTGCCTCTTATCGTACTAGGATTAGGTTCAATATGGCATCTTTATCACCCGCGTGCTTTTTTTTTAATTTATCAAAACAAGGGCTTTTTTCATTCCTATTTCGTCACGGTCAAGGTGATTATTATTTAAAGCAAAAAAGCGGAGGCTTTTAATGAAAATTTAATTTGCGTTTTTGAACAGAATATAATAAATAGACATGATTACGTAAGCAATAATTTGTTAATACCAACAAATTAACAATTATCTGTGTTCTAAATTCAAAAATATTTGAATTTTATTTAAGGGGATTACATCGCCCAAATCCAAAAAAACACCTAGGTTGTTTGAAGTTTCCTTATGTACGATTACCATATAAAAAATGAAGGGGATACTTAAGGACATTACTAATAAATTGTATTGATTACGTTTCTCAAAAAAATACCCTAACTCTAGAAAAAAAATCTGGTAAATAGGCCTTTTTTGAACATTAATTCCATATTTTCTCGAAAACGGCTCTATATTTATACATTGAATTTATACCAAAATATATGTTACGATAAATTGAATAACTTGTATTGATTATTTTTCGAATTTCATTGAATATCGATAAGTAATCAAGAAAAAACTCGAATCAGTACTAACACCCCGCGCGCAGCACCCCCTGCAATGCCTGTTTAGAGTTCAATTCTTCTCTACTAATGTAGAGGTAAATTCTTGAAGGTCATTGAGCGATGTAATACCCTTAATATATTTTTAATACTAGTATGTATACGGCATGTCCTTCAACCTGCAAAGGTTATGCGCGGGAAAAAAGTACACCTAATATTAACTAACTTATTCACTTCTGATAGTTGTGAAAAAAAAGATTTGAAAAGAATCCTTTAGATGCTACGCCTCCAGATTATGTAATTGAGGTATAAAATACTTGCGATAGCCTGCTGCCGTCAAATCAAAACTAAATTGTAAGGACAAAAATGCGTCGTAATTTCCCGATAGAAGATACGATGATTGGTAGATTTTTCATCGTATTTCTTCGTAGGAAAAACGTCGCTTAGATTTGTCTCTGTAGCACTTGGCTCTATAATACCCTCGCCTGTACGGCTCGGGTGAATTTCGCCTTGAACGCCACTTTTCGCCGAGTTGGGTAACCCACTTGTATCAAAATGTACTATTTCTATACTAAAAAACAAATAACACAAAAAACAAATGTTTTTCTGAAAACTGGATCAAAATTAGCTGTTTAAATGAATTACCGTTCCAAATATTGGTTTGAGGGAGAGTGGAGGCTTAACCGATTGCATCACTGCTTACCATCAGGTGGGATCGCAGTTAAGCACTATTTTATAAGTATCTATAAAAAAAAAATGTATTATACTGTTATTTGACAGTCATCATCATCGTCATCTTCCTGCCCTTATCCCTTTTTATTTGGGGTAGGTGCAATACGTTTTTTTCTTCAACAGAAGATATTCAACCAGATTTGTAAGTTTTCAAACTTGAATAATATTGAAAGCATATTATTTTCTTTCTATTTGCGGTATTGGACAAAGTTACTTTTTTGTACAAACTGGTACAAACAATAAAAAAAAATTGGTCTCCGGTTTTCACCACACCGGTACGGAACCTTGAAAATATAGCGTTGAGTGCGAGTTGTCGAAAAGTTTACCGCGTTTGGCTCTCTGTACCTCTACCATGAGTTTTAAGCAATAGTATTCGTCGCTACTCGATATCGACGCCGTAAATATTTTGTATGGCAAATTTTGGTTCTGCAAGTGACCGCTAGAGGCGCTGCAAATGGTTGGGTCCTTCAGACAAATTCGCTAACACAACAAACGTCTCTTTCAAACTAGTGTCCCTACAATAGAACAAAACCGATTAAGTATCTACAAGCAATTATCTGCTAATGACTGATTTTAATCAACATACAATATCAACTGATAAAATAGGTATAAAAATAATATTAAAGTGTTCGGAACATTTTTGACGTCAATATGCTTTTAAAATTGATTCCATAGTTAAAGAAAAATTTAAAAAAAGAACGAATGATTAACAAAATCCTGGGTTATTATAGTTTAGTTTGCAGCTATCATACAGCGTAACATCTATTTTTTATATTTTTATTCGATATTTCAAATCATTATGTAATAGTACAAAAATATACAACGTAAAAAAAAGTATTTAAAAAAAATTGTTAATAGCGACCAATTATCACAAGCCTTCGAGCATTTTAAACGCCTGCCATTTTAATGCGATCGGTGATCCACGAATGAATGGCGTTGCGGTTCATATTTGTGTTTGTTTATTTGTACTTTGCACTTTTTGAAAAATCATTTCTCACAAAAAAAAAAATATAATAGGGAAAAAAAATATGTCGATATTGAATCACATACGTATTCTTGTTGGCATTACTGGACTAATGTAGGAAACAGGAAATGTTTTATAAGATCTAATTTAACAAAAATCTAATCTTTATCTGTAACTCATCGCCTTAAAAAATTCGGTGGTGTTAAATACTTAGGTTGTATCAAAAGAAACAAAAAAATAAATAAAAAAAGCCATTTATTTGGGACCCGCACAAATAACAGAATAGGCTCCCTGGCAAAATGTAAGGCGCCTATTGCTTACTGAAGAAAAATATGTTACTTTACTAATGCTATAAAGAGGTCAAGTTCGTTTTCTTTTTTGTTTGTAGGAGGTAATCTGAAAGTACCTACTGGTCCGATTGCTGAAATATTTTCACCGATTGAAAGATGGTTTATTCCTGAGTGACATACACTATATTCTATGTACGCGGGCGAAGACGAAGAGCTAATATGCTGTGATATAGTGTTTTTAAAATTAAATTTCATTTTCACGAGCAATGTCTTCATTAAAATTTGGTACAAACTTGTAGAATTTGACACCTGAGAACAAAAAAAAAAACAGTAATAAATATTAATATATTTTCTTACAGATAAGATATTAAGGCAATACCGTCTGTTTCAAAATGAAACAGACAAAAATGACACAAAATACTTTATATTTGTAAATTACCAGTAGGATTGATTTTCACTTTAAAAACTTCTCCAACTCTTAGTGTCCTTTCCTCTTCTTCTTTGTAAAGATCCTGTAGAGAATAAAATTATACACATTACTATTACTAGAGACCAACCGCATAATCGGTTCCGGCCACCGAACCGAAACTTCAGAGGAAACCCTCTGAAATTCCACATTCTGTTCAACCGCTACTCCTGAAAACCCTCCTCCAGTTTTTTAAAGACAAATTGGTTTGGAACTTAGAACGAAAATGAACTGAACTATTTAACCTAGGCAAACATCACCATCCATCACCCATTTTATTTTTAAGTTACGGGTCACAATGACAGTCAGTTGTTTACCAAGATAATTATTACTAAGATACGAGTGTATGCCTTCAAGTGGCGCATTACCGCGATATTCAGAGGGACTTTTCAAATCCAAAATCTGTTTGGCTATTCGTAATGTAAATGTAAAAACCCATGTACAGGTTTTTTTTAATAGTAAGTAAAATCATCCAATTACATCTCTAGCCCTTAGGCGGAGCGGGAGATAGTGTCAGATGCTATGCATTTTCATACTTCCCCAAAACACATGTTCAGGTGGATATTCAAAAATCAAAACAATAAATTATGGACCCTGTGTCGGGTACAGCAAAATTTGTAATAGTAGGAGTAATAGTTCATTCACAAATATCTTGGTACGTGACTCTTTAGGGGACGGTACCTTCATTAGAAATAACAGATTCTCTGTTATTTTACCTTCATCGGAATAAAAGGAGTATAAGTATAAACTCGTTAAAAAATAAAACGCCTGTTTTGACATTTGAGAAAAACCCTAGAATGTAACTTTGAACGAAACTGAAAGAAGCAATAAAATAATAGTTAATTACATAAAGTGTTTTAATGTAATGTAATATAGACGAAATTACATAACGTACATAATAAAAACATTAAATGTCAAAACGGGCCTTTTATTTAAAACAACTTTAGTTGTCATACAATACCTGTACAATATAGTTCTGTAATGGCAATTTCATTTGTTCATAAGTGTATGATGCTACTGCTGCCGTTTCTCCAATGTTCACGAACGCCAGCGCCCGCGCACCGCCCGATAATTCTCGGTGCCAAATCTAAGACAAACATTATTAAAAGCAACTAAATACAGAAATTTTTTACATGGATGTATATCTAGAATACCTTAGTAGGACAAATAGATACTTGAATAGATTGTGTAAGGGAATGTCATGAAAAAAAATACGAATGATAAGGGAACAGAAGTAATAAAATTGTACGGTCTACAATGTAGTTGTTCCGGGTCTTGGTACAATCCGAGGGCCGAGAAAAAAAAACAAATGACGGTTAACATATAGGGAAAGAATGAAATAAACGATTTGCGTCGACCTCAAGTAACATCAGCCACAAGAGAACAGTGTTCTATTATTTTTTTCTTTTTTTTTTCTCTGTTTAACTTTTATTAGTTTTTATCATGTAGTCATAGTGTTAGCGCTGGCATCTGTGGAGAAATTCTTCTATATTTTTTTAACTTTTTTTTTTAAATTACTCGCTACACTTTGAAAAGAAAAGAACAAGACAGTGACTGAAATGTTGCAAGAAAATCGTTTGTCTTGGTATGGTCATGTGAAGAGAAGGGAGGAAACTCATGTTACTAAAATAATTATGAGTTTACAGGTGGATGGATGGAGAGGGAGAGGGAGGCCAAAGAAAAGGTGGTGGTTGTAAGAAGTGATACGAAAGAAAAAAAACGTGTTTCTCCGATCCCAAATAAAACGGGACAAAGGCAGGAAGATGATGATAATGATGACTCGCGAAATATTTTCCAACGTTTTGATAGTTGTATGTGTTATTGGCAAATTTTTGGTGTCTCTTCCACAAATGACATCAATGAGGAGTTGAAGTCGAGAACAGCAGCCAAAAGATACCTTCCAACCTGACCGTCATCTATGTTCAGCGGAAAGGCATGGACACTACTGAACATTGCACAATGAGTTTCTTATGCAGACATATATTCAGTTTGGATGTCAATGCACGCTTAGCTAAGTGACGTCGCTCGTTTTAAATCCAATATGGCGGACCTCTAAAGATGGCGGATGGGTATTAACGAATTAAAAGGGCCTGTTTAGAAGAATGCGAAAAACTTAAAAAGTACTTCACATTAAATCCAATAACCATTTTTGTGGACCATTTTTGAAAAGGTTGTGTTTAAAAATGGTTTTAAAAGCTTGCTTTTCGTTAAAAGCTTGTTCTCAAAAGGCAGAAAAACGTCGCGGTAGGTCCAGAAGATGATGGTAGAACTAAATCGAAACCTACAGATAGGACTGGGCAACACTTACACATAACCGCGGGAACAATGGAAAGAAGAAAGGGCGGTCTTTGCCCACCAGTAGGACAACTCAAGTAAACTAAAAAAAAAAAAAAATCATACCTGATCTTGCCTATCAAGGTCAGCCCAAACCCTCAGTCC
Organism: Leucania comma; assembly: GCA_958295575.1. Classification (NCBI taxonomy): domain Eukaryota; kingdom Metazoa; phylum Arthropoda; class Insecta; order Lepidoptera; family Noctuidae; genus Leucania; species Leucania comma. The sequence goes on along the minus strand of OY282480.1, from coordinate 7,339,856 downwards.
TTGTTTACCCAATGGGTCCTGGTTCACGGCTATCACGTCCTTATTGAGTAGGATCTCCTTGAACTCTGGCTCCATACTGGATACCTCCACGCTCATGATGAGAGGAGCAGCCAGCACCGACCATACGGCCATTTGCACTCGAGCTTGGTCCACAGTTAGCCCAGAATTGCCTATGACCAACTGAAAAAAAAAACAGTACAATAGTTTTAGACCGATTCAAAAATGTCGTCTGTGAAATTTGCGTTTGGTTGCGCAGTACGGGCAGTACCATAGATATAAGAAAATTTCTATGGGCAGTACCAATCCCCTCACCCCCGCTGTCATATATACGTTCTACTGCACTTTAACTCTCGTAGTCTTCCGAGCCACCATTACATGACTAACCAAGTGAACAATCTCGACTGATATTTTTCTCAAAAAGCTGCTAGGCTTAAATGATACATTTTGGGAGTAGACGTACATCACACGTAACTTCTCTGACATACCTTCATTGATTCCTTACATAAGGAAGATGAGAAGTAAAGCAGGACTTTTAAAAATTCCATCCTTTTGTTAATAGGAGAACAAGTTCGTGTGAAAGCTCATAATTTTAACTTTTAGGAGGTATGTGGAACCGAGTGTAAACGTCTATTGAAAAGGGAAGCTCCTCCGATCTGACTAGTATTATGTCTAATCTAGGCAACAGCCCTAGATTCTAGGTGCATGTGTTCAAATTGCGCGATGCAGGATTTTGTAGTTTAGTTCATATGGGGCCAAACCAATGGGAAATCCTGTCACGGCTTGTTGCATAGTCTTTCTAGCAAATAAAAGTACTATAAAACGTCTACCAAATTATATTACCATGTCAGGATCATTAAAGTTCCCTGGGCCGGCGATCTGAGCGAACTCGTCCTGGTGGCTTCCGAACCAGTTCATAATGTTGCGCACAGAATCCCAGTTGTTCTGAATATCTCCGTAGTTCCTCCAGATATTGCAGGCCTTTGCTATTGCAGAATAATTGGGCTGGAAACAGGACAATAAATTAGTGGTTGGTACTGTTAAAAGTATTTTAGAACTAGGTGCTGCCTGCGGCTTCGGCCTCGTGAAAGTAGTAAATGGTCCGAAAGAACTCATACTCCCGCGGTTAAAAGTATTGTATGTGCTATTCCAAGACATGGTCTACCCTGTACCTATCTTCATTCAACGTTCCCCCGTTCGAGCGTGAAGTCATAAAAAACCTAAACACTCACAAACTTTTGCTTTTACTGATGTTTGAATAGCTTTTAGTTTAGGACTTAATTTTAGACCTGTATTGATAAGTTTTATTTTGTACCATAAATTATAACGCCACCTTCTTTTCTTTAATTCTTCATTCACTTGTATTTCATTAGGAATATGTGAAGGGTGATGCCAAAAAAAATCAAAACGAATGGCAAAACTCACATGACTTTGGTAAGCTGGCCAGCTGCAAGAATATATCATTGGACGACCGGTTTCATTGAGAAGTTTGCCGAACATTGGATAACCTTAACAAAAAATACATATTTTAAAACCGGAGACTTATACTCTCTCTCCCTCTCTTATGTTTCTTTTCTTTTGGTTTGGACAAATAATTATAATATAAACCAAATGAGCTGAAGAAGCTTCCCATCTAACATGCGATCGTGCAGCGAAGCGGTGCTATCGGAACAAACAATCGACATTTTACTGCGGTGGCCAACGTAGTACGGCAACAAGTGAAGCGAAGGTGACGTGAGTGGTTAGTTGAGTGGCTATGGTGTGGTACGGTGCAAATTGTAGCTGGAGCGGCTACTTGGCTCGCAAGTAAATAGAGTCACATTCGTATTAAATCGAATGCAGGGTACCGAAGCCTTTGAAATTTTTATAATAATAACTTACTTAAATTCACAAAATATACCCTTTGCGAGTCAAAGAATCATAATACTATGCTACGGCACGTTCTCTACTTTGGTATTAAAGAAAATCTGGGATCCTACCAATGCTAATACCATCATGAATCTGTTGCGTTAAAACGAGATACGAGCCGTAGCTTCTGGTTGTATGGCTCGCTGATCGAAACACAGAGCAGAGAATATAATTACCACTTTCTTTATTTCGTGAATCGAAAGCTTGAGGAAGTGATGATGACGTCACGATGTAGTAGTTGCACGAATGTTGCGCTGACTTTCACAGTCGAGGGTTTCCTAGTTTGGTGGTATGCAGAACAGTGTGTAAAGCCCCACAGACGTCCGTTAAAAATAACGAAGAACTCTAATAGTGCGATGCAGGATTTCGTACTTTTTATTTCTTATGTGGCGCTATAGATATTGCTACAGTAATAAATAAGGTCACTGCTCATTAGAGCCACCCGGCACAAAACACGTTTATACCTGGTGCCAATTGTTAACAGACTACTTGAAAATTCGTGGACCAAGTGACGTCTACTCGTTGACCACGCACCGTTCACTAGTTTACCGTGCGGGGTCTACTGGTTGACGACGCCAGGTTCACTGGTTGACTGCGCGACGTTTATTGGTGATAACGCGGCGTCCACCCGTGAACTACTGTCGACAATGAGTGGACACCGTGAGACCAAGCGATGCGGGATGGGTGCCGGGTAGCTTTACTGAGCTGTGACCTATATTCATCCAAAAGACACACAAAGATGGACCAATGCGATGACAATTCAAACCTGCATCTGGATCAGGAGCACCACAGCCGTCCAGCTTCACATAGTCCACCTCCCACTCAGCAAATGTAGCCGCGTCGATGGCCTCATGGCCCAAAACTCCTGGGTAACCAGCACATGTCAGGTTCCCATAGTCCTCGTAAATGCCGAACTTCAAACCTTTGCTTTGGACCTGTAATAATGAAACACAATTAAGGTTTCAAAGGAGTGATAGATTTTTTTCTGCGCACTATTCTCAATCACAGTAACACTTGAAAGCTGTCTACAATAATGACCACCAGAAAAACAGTGATCTGAGGCAATCACGTCGAGCCCATACAAATACGCAGCGCAGGGTACCCAAAAATCACTTTTTTCATTTTATTGATATTCTCGCAGTCTACCACTATCTCCCCTGATGGTAAGCGATGATGTGGTCGACGATAAGGAGTACGCTTGCCTAGAAGTAATATATATAATCACTCTTCACTTGAAGACCCCAGTTTAAAAGAATATCCGTAGAATTTATTGCCGGTTCTGGTTCATAGAATGTCTACTTAGAGCTTCTGACCTTGTACCCATGAAGGCCTTCGTAAAATAAATTGTACATCGAATTGAAAGTTGTGGCTATCAGGAAAAAATCGACTCCGGCAGAGAATTCCTCTCCTTGAAACATAGTGTGTATATGGGTTTTTTTATGGTAAGTAAAATCAACAAATGACAATCCCGCTCTGGGTGGGGCGGGAGATAGTATCAGACTCTTACTGACTAAAAACTAACCCTTAGCCCCAGTAGGCTTCGGCCCTACTGAGCCCCTACAGTTTGCTGACACCTCCTTGAGGCGCGCGGGAACAGTGCGCGCCGTAAACGACTTGGGCTCGGACCGGACTGTTACCGGACGGACAGACAGCGAGCTATCCATTGCCCGCTGTCCGCAAGCCCGCGCCTACGATGGCCGAAAATCGGGATCGGAATCCCGGTGGTGGCGGCGGTGTGTGCCATATTGCGGTCGGCCCCCTCCTTTGCTAGCATTACTGCTTTGCAGAAGGAGGCGAACTGGATTTTAAATGTACTCTTATGAAGGGACGAAAAAAACATTAATTGAAAGTTACTAACTTGATTAGGTAAGATATAGGTACTCTGTGGGGACGAGTGACGGATAATGTATAAGGTAACAGTTTCAAGCAATAATAATAATAGGTACGACATTAAATATACATATATCACCTAGTAACGAAGAGTAGGTATAGTAAATATTGGAGAACCTAGTAAGTAGATGATATTATGTCAGGAACACAATGCACATATGAGACAGAGTAACGAGGAATATGTACGATCGCGGTCATTTCTGCCTGATCACTTAAAAAAATTTCGCCTAAATCCTGCCGCGCGGCGCTAAAACAAACCCTGTGAAGTTTTCGTTTCGAGTGCAAGAAAAAATGAACTTAGCGGTGGTGTTGAAGTGTCTTTGATGGTACGTCGTGAAGAACGAGTGATCGATGCCTGATAGGGCTAAGTGATTGTACGAAAGAGTTACGAAGGTCCTGGAACGCAAAGGCAACTAAAGGAACACAGGTGGGTTGTAGTCAGTAAAAGTTAATCACAAAGTCCGATCGTGTATGGAGTAAATCATCATTGGGACAGATCTGCCAATACCAGCTTGATACTCGTACGTCAATTGAGAAACGGGCCAAGGTGATCATTGGTAATGATGCTCTCGCCGAGTGGAAGCATCAAATTCTTGAGCACCGACGCCGTATTGCTAGCCTGTCGGTTTTCTACCGGTTGCCTTTCGGGTAGTGCGTTGGAATTTCATAATTCAATTCCGCCAAGCCCGTCCTATCATCGACTCACCAGACGTACGGTGCGGCGATGCGCCATCCCTATATGGTGGACATTCCACCCAAACGCACAAAAAGTTTTGAGAACAGATTCATTATGCGTACAGCTAAGGAGTGTGAAATTGAGGGAAGGAGAAGTGAGAGGAGGGAAACACAAACTCCGACAGAGTTTGTGTTTCCTGATAGCTACAATTAGGGGTTTTTAAGTCAGGAGTGAATTTAATAAGTTACTTCTAGGTAAGCGTGCTCCCACATCATCAATTACCATCAGGTGAGAGAGGTCAAGTGCGAGCCTATCAATTACCAGTACTATCAATAGATAAAAGAAAAGACAAGGTCTGACACTCCATTTCGCTAAGCACAGAGTAGGTAAGAGAGGCTAGTTGATGAGTTACTACTAAAAAAAGGAATGATCGATGGACTATGAGGATATAAAAAGGAGATGACTATTAAAGTGTACTTAATAAATACCTACGTACATAACGAGAGAGTGCCAAGATTCCACTGGGGAAGCGAGCCTGGTCAGGAACGAGACGGCCATCTGCCCCACGCGTCTTCTCTGGCCAGCAGTCGTCGATGATCACGTACTGGTAGCCTGCTTCTAAGAAACCCTCGCTGGCCATCGCATCCGCTGTCCTCGTTATTAAGTTTTCACTGGGAAAATTATGCGCAGTTTATTTTACTTAAAGGTCTTGAGGTTAATAATCTGGTGGACCATCTGATGTCTGATGGTAAGTAATCATCACCGCCTACGTCAACTTCCATAACAGAGCAGATGCATTGCAAATACGTTTAGTGGTACCGCGAGCACATTTTAAAACCTAAACTGAACTGTTAAGGCCAGGTTCTACTCATTTTGAACTTTTTTAAACCTCTGGAAATCAAAGAGAAGAGAACACCATGAAAATTTATTTTATTAAAATTGACTATATGACCAACCGCTTAGCAAAAATGAAAACATGTTATAAATTAGTTGGCTCGATAAAAAGAAAAATCGCGAATCTGACCCTAATTTACGATTTCAAACGTATTTATGAAGGTATTAGTATCCAACTTGTGACTATTTTTAAATATTTTTGGGAAAAATATAACATGGTGTAAAAACTTTTGGAATCGATTCAGTTACTGATTCTGAACAAACTATTTTCAGATTTCGCATACTTTTACTAAAAATAATGTTGTATATTTCTAAATATATACTAAATAGGAAAGAGACAAGATCTGTACCTCTACCATGAGTTTTAAGCAATAGTATTCGTCGCTACTCGATATCGACGCCGTAAATATTTTGTATGGCAAATTTTGGTTCTGCAAGTGACCGCTAGAGGCGCTGCAAAATTAAATTGCTTAAAACTCATGGTAGAGGTACAGGCCAAGTTAAAATTACTTACCTGATGCATTCGGTCGGGTATTCTTCACAGTTGATGGTGCAGTTGTATCTTAGCCACGAAAGCCACCCCATGGGTGGAGTCAATCCAACCCCATTGTCCAGAGCTAGGATGGGCCATGCCAACCCAGAGAAGACCAACAGTGATAATATGGACATCTATAATATCAAGATTTTACAAATAATCGATTGTAGAATACTATCGAATAAATGTATCTGCAGAGTAGAAAGTTCCGCATACTCCATATGGATAGGTTAGGTTTTCCTCTGACTATCTATAGGTGTTGTACAGTGCCGTAACTAGGGTGGTGCCAGCGGTACAAAATTTGTATAATCCTTTTTGTATACATTGTACCATTTTTTTTGTAAAGACGCAGTTATAGAGCTCGCACCATGTTTTTTATCCAGCAGGGACACTAAAGCTAGACCAAATAAGCTTGTTCAATGTAGTTCACGAATTTAGTGACATGATCCAATGAAGCTCAACTATTTTAATAGAAATTACAAATACGACTATTTGTAATTTCGATAAAAATAGTTGAGCTTCATTCATCCAGCAAAACTCCCGGTTCTTTTACGCCCGGAATACATAAATATAATACTGATCGTAACTTGTGCCAATGTACCTCTTAAATCGCGTATCGCTCCAAAGGATCTTTAACAGAAGAGGAGAAATTCAAAAAAAAAAACTCTTTTCTTTCTTTCTTTCAAAAAAAATTGTCTGCCCACCGCAGCCCTTTGTAATTTGAATTCATAAGTCCAAAAAACTACTAACAATGTACCTTTGAGTTCTTCACTATTACCAAAGTGGTCGCGAATTTTCCACATTTTATTTTAAATACAAAACCTTTGTAGGTATGTGGCAAAGATATGCCGCTACAATGATGCAAGGAAAACGATTATTAACACAATAAAAATTATAAAGGAAAAACGAATTACCTTAATTTGTCATAGAAATCCGAGTTAGATACAGAGATAATCAAAAATTTGCATGGCATTTTATACTATTAAAATCGCTAGAATGTGAAATATTTAAGTCAAGCTCACGATAGTGTAAGAATGTTAGATTTGATTGATTTATTTATACCACGATAACAAGTATTTACATAATATGAAGGTGTTTAAAACCTTTACCTACATGTATATGCCGACTATGTATTGTTCAACCGAACCACAGCCGAAATGCCTGTAGCACCGTGTACCTCGGCGTCCGAATTGCAGGGCACTAGATGGACTATACAGTACAGTCTAATGGGGTAAAAACAAAATTTTAAAAGATATTTTCACGATATTTCAATATTTTTTGCGGCATTTAACTATATCAATTTATTAATGCATTGTTATTTTATAAAGTCGATGCTTTGTTAGAAGCCGATAATAGAGAATCAAAGTGAAAAACCAAACCAAAGTTTTGTTTCTATTCTCCCCTGCTTTTCTATTTACCCTGTTTTACGGTATCGGCTAGACTATTAGCAGTATCACAGAATAAGAAATAGAGTATACATCGTCGCCACTCACCCTCGTTTGTAAACAAATTATAATCTGGCTTACAATGTAAGTTTACCCAAACCGTAATCCCACACTTTTGGACTTTGCCATTATCTCCTCTTGTCAAATTGTCAGCAAGCATGGCCTATGCGCAACTGACACCCTGAACAGAGAATCATGAGTCGGACCGGACTATATGCATTTGCATATTTAAGCCCTCCTTAGCAGTCATATCATATTTAACCTTTTTATGACTTCGCGCTCTTGGGCGGAGTGGGAAGGTGTGTCTGACTATTATAGACTAAAACCCACTCCTGTTCCTTCTTTGCTTTTGGTTTAGGGCCCTGGGTTTCACTTTCTCTTAACTTATGGCTCCAGTAGGCTTCGACCCTACGAGGCTCCTACGATTTGCTTATATCTCCTTGATATCGCCTATCAAAGGGTAATTTATTAATTGCATACTGAATTTGAAGTAAAAATAAAAATAGGTACTTTTATTATTTTTGGTTCCTAAAATTTATCATTTAATGTTTGTTCTCTGTTTGGTTAAGATCTTGGAGCGGGCCAATCGGAGCGCCGAACGTGTAATAAATGAATGGCCCCTAACTGCCCTTTACGATCCATGTATACGCGAATTGCACGCTAGACGTTATTATCATAAACTGTTAACACACGGTCTACTTAATTTGTATCTAGTAAATATAGCAGAACTTGTACTAAAAACGAATTAGAGTAAATCCCTAGTCGTAGTGTGCCTGCTGTAGTTATCTGTAATTAGGTGTGCATCACTGAAATAGTGTCTGGTGTGTCCAAGTTTCTTTTGAGAAGCTTATATTGATCAATGTTAAAGTAACTCTGTCTGCCTGTTCAGGTAGCTCGATTAAACTGTATTTTTCCTTCCAGAAATGCTGATATCATTACTTTGCTTCTTCATGGGTGGACTGCTGTCTCCAATCCTAGCCCTGGACAACGGGCTGGCGCTCACTCCGCCCATGGGCTGGCTCTCCTGGCTTCGGTTTGGGTGCACCATCGACTGCGATGCAAAACCTAAGGAATGCATAAGGTAAATATTACTGTTGGATTCATCTATATTATAAAAGAAGAAACTACAAATACAAAAAGTAAAATACACTCAGGTAAAATTTAGTTGTTACAAAATTTGTATAAGTGTATCTGTGTACTGCCACAGTGAGTGGCAAACAAATATTAATAAAATAAGTATTATTACGCTTACTGAATACTATTAAACTGAATACACTACATTACTATTGAATACCCACATAGTAAAACTAAGTACTTATTTAAAACTTTGGCAAACAAATATTAATAAAATAAGTATTATTACGCTTACTGAATACTATTAAACTGAATACACTACATTACTATTGAATACCCACATAGTAAAACTAAGTACTTATTTAAAACTTTGGCAAACAAATATTAATAAAATAAGTATTATTACGCTTACTGAATACTATTAAACTGAATACACTACATTACTATTGAATACCCACATAGTAAAACTAAGTACTTATTTAAAACTTTGGCAAACAAATATTAATAAAATAAGTATTATTACGCTTACTGAATACTATTAAACTGAATACACTACATTACTATTGAATACCCACATAGTAAAACTAAGTACTTATTTAAAACTTTGGCAAACAAATATTAATAAAATAAGTATTATTACGCTTACTGAATACTATTAAACTGAATACACTACATTACTATTGAATACCCACATAGTAAAACTAAGTACTTATTTAAAACTTTGGCAAACAAATATTAATAAAATAAGTGTTATTACGCTTACTGAATACTATTAAACTGAATACACACATTACTATTGAATACCCACATAGTAAAACTAAGTACTTATTTAAAACTTTTGGTATTTCTTACAAAATTAGACGATAACATTGTGCTTTTTTTAAAATGCTTATTACCTATATTAACTATATATGTATATATTATCTATATCACTCCAACAATAAAATTAATTATTGAATAAAAAATTACATACCATTTGTTTTTGTTGTGGTATTATCTATATTACTTATTACCTACCTATAAACGGGTCACGTATATACAACTGCACTTTCGATTATTTGAAGTACATAATAATAATTATCTAGTTACTATCTAGTATTTACAAAGATGCATATTTACTTTATTTATTACGTGCACGCTCATTTTCCTTTTTTCATTTCAGTAGTGCTGCTTCTACATTACATAGATATTATTAATATATGAAATCCTTATCTTCATAATAAAACTGAAATTAAATTACTCGTATGGCTTACCTATACCTGTGAGATAAAGCACAATTATCAGTCTCATAATCTAACAGGAATTCATTGACTGACTAGTATGTATTCTTAATCAAAAATAATTTTAGTTCCTTTTTAAAGATTTTTAGATCTTTGAGTTCTCTTACAGATTTTGGTATTTTGTTATATATTTTTGGTGCCATGCCAAGAATATTTTTATCATACAAAGATGTGGTATGACTTAATGACTTTTGTTACAATGGCGTCGGCTGGTTAGTCTTTCAAATAATTCCGGATGGGACTTGACAAACACTGCTAATTCAAATATGTAGAGAGATGGTAACGTCAGAATATTTAAAGTTTGGAAATATGGTTTACAGGTATCAGGTAATCGTACTTTACAAATAGCCCTTACGCATTTTTTCTGGGCCTTAAAGGCTTCCTCCCTGTCTATTGAATTTCCCCAGAATATGATGGCGTATCTTAAGGTCGACAAGACATACGCATTATACGCTGCCAAAACTGCTTTCTGAGTAACAGTCTTGGAAAGCATATACTAACTGACTGACATATCAACGCACAGCTGAAAGTACTGGGTCTAGAGTCGTGAAATTCTGTACATGGTTTCGTTTTACGACGTAGGCGAGTACTAAAAGAGGATTTGTCAAAATTCACCACCTAAGAAGATGAAGGGCGCGCCACAATTGGGGCGATAAGGCCCATCCTTGAGGCGTGGCTGAAAAGACCTCACGGCGTTCTCAACTTCCGCACGACGCAGGTGCTTACCGAACACGGAAAGTTCGCTAAGTACCTGTTCCGGATTCGTGCGGAGGATTCGCCCGGGTGTCGCCACTGTGCGGAACATCCGGAGGACACGGTGGAGCACACTGTAGAGGTGTGCCCCGCCTGGGCGGAGCATCGCCGTGTCCTCGTGGGGGCGATCGGCGGCAGCGATCTCTCTCGCCGGGCCTTGGTTCAGGCCATGGTCCGTAGTGAGGAGGGATGGCAGGCGGTCGCCTCCTTCTGCGAAGCAGTAATGCTAGCAAAGGAGGAGGCCGACCGCATCAGGCAGAGGCAACGGGGCGCTCGCCCCAGCCGCCGCCGGGATTCCGATCCCGATTTCCGGCCACCGTAGGCGCGGGCTTGCGGACGGCGTGCAATGGGTAGCACGCTGTCCGATCGTCCGGTAACCGACCGGACCGAGCCCAAGTCGTCGACGGCGCGTTCTGTTCCCGCGCGCCTCAAGGAGCTGTCAGCACACTGAAGAGGCCCAGCCTGCTAACTGCAGGCAGGCAGGGTCGAAGCCTACTGGGGTTATGGGTTAGTTTCGAAAGGAATGCTCGGCCCCGGCACGATAGGCTACGAAGGAACGGGGTAGGTTTTTAGGCAGTAAGAGTCTGACACTACTTCCCGCTCCGCCCAAGGGCGGGATTTGTCATTGGATGATTTACTTCAAAGTTTGTTTCGAAAGTACTTTTACGCAGGCGAAGCGGCTGGCAGAAGCTAGCTATTCATTATTATTTAAATTGTGTGTTCTCTATCGCATTAGGTTACCCAGTAGGTCTTTGAATATTGTTATAAGTTCGGTAGGCGCAGACGTTAAGCGCACTGCGTGTCTTGATGTCTTTTCCCGCATGGGACACATATTTGTATGGCCTACAGGTAGGTGTTCCGAGATGGTTTGAAAGAGTTAGGGCCGATTAATACCGAAATCTAAATATTTTAAAAGACAAATATCGCCTGTATCGCCCCAAAACGATCAAGCGCAAGGCAACTCGCGGCACGTTTTTCTTTTTTGGTTTCTTTCTTCTTCTTCTTATTCAGAAAACCAATTCAACCATTCTCACTCCAACCAAACACACGAGTCTTGCCAAATGTAGAAACTAAACTGGTCAAGAGGACATTAGACTTGTGATGTTGACAAGCCGTGAACCTTTGTGAACCAGGACATTAGGTAGATAGATTACACACCATAAAAAAAACAGTAGGAATTAAAAATTCCTGAAGTGTAACAATGTGAGGTAATAAGATGGTGTGTGTCTGGTCACCAAAAAACTAATGCATTTTTCAGTGAAAATTTAATAAAGAGGACTGCAGATCTGATGGTGAGCGAGGGGTACCGGGATGCAGGGTACGAATACATCACGATTGATGACTGCTGGCTGGAGAAGGCTAGAGATTCTGAGGGTCGCCTCGTAGCAGACAGGAGGCGGTTCCCGAACGGAATGAAGGCGCTTTCTGACTATGTAAGCAAATATTATAGTAGGGAATGCTATCGCTGAAAACAGATGCTGTGTCTTTTCACACCAAGTCTCACAATTATCCTGAGTGATGGCCGTTTTGTTCGCACAAAACGGCCATCACTCAGGATAATTGTGAGTAATCGTCACGTATATTCTCTTTCCTTATTTATAATTGTACGTCTGACTTTTTTATGGTATACTAGTATTTTTAATGTAAAAGCCACGGGCCCAAGCGTGGCCATGTTACCATCAAATAGCAATGAACTTAAGTATCTCTTCTCTACGTTGATGTCGTGGTGGAGCTCCCCATTGCCATATCTCCACGTTGGTGTCGTGGTGGGGCTTGCGCGCTCCAATAAACCCTAGGTCTGTATCGATAGTTTTTGCTTTGCCGTAATATTTATAATTTTACGTCTGTTTTTTTTTTATATTATACTAGCATTTTTAAGGTAAAAGCCGCGGATCCAAGTGTGGCCATATTACCACTAAATGGCGCTGAACTTGATATTTTTAGTTAATTTTGTTTTTAGTGAAAGGAGAAAACTGTCCCAAGGCAACATACTCCCAGTAAAAAAAAATACTCTATGTGCTATGCCAGAACATGGATATAGCTGGAAGGTCCACCCGTGGTCTAAAGCACGGGTGGGCCGTAACAAACACACACACACCCTCACGCACACACACACAATTGCCCTGTATAATATTAGTATGATAAATCTTCTCAGGTCCATAGCAAAGGTTTACAGTTCGGAATGTACGAAGACTATGGCAGTAAGACCTGTGAAGGGTACCCTGGCATCAAAGGAAACGAGCTGTTTGACGCTGATTCTCTAGCTTCTTGGGGAACTGACTACCTCAAGCTAGACGGCTGTTTCGCTGACATTCACAGGATGGGTGTAGGTACTGATTGATTTCTATTAAATGATTTTCTTACGAAATTTTGTTTGGTAATTTTCCTTGCCACGCGTTTCACTTTTCTGTTCGATAGTAAATCTAGATCTTTATTGGCTCAATACTAGACCGATGACTACCAACCATGGCCGTGTCCGACATTCTCGCAGCCAGAAGTCAGACAGCCAAAGCTACTCATATTCACGCATTCGTCGCTGTTGCTGCAAGTTTTAGGATACCGAAAGCATGAAATAGGTGTGATATATACACTGCCATAGATTGTTATCCCCTTCTCCAGGTTACCCTGCATTTGGACAGCTTCTGAACGCGACTGGACGACCCATTTTGTATGCCTGCAGTTGGCCTGCGTTCCAAGAAGTCAACGGTGTTCATGTAAGTAGTATCCCATTTAAATAAATATATGCAGTAGTATATGGAGTCCTGAAATAGCCATGGCACATCACATTAATGGCAAGATGAGCTGCACAAAATTAACAAACAAAGACATCCAACCATCTATTATTAGGCTTACAGGGCTTATCTTCAGAGCTTATTCATTATTTGATTCATTTATTCACAAATTAATGAATCCGTTTGCATATCCCTTCATTTCAACAGTATTCATTGCGTGATGTTTTCTGTAGTCGAGTAGACGATTTTTTCTCGCTCGCACGCTTGACGGTAAGGCCGCGCCTACGGTGGCTGGAAATCAGGATCGGAATCTGAAAATGGCTAGGGCGTGAGGGCCGTTGCCTCTCGCGTGCGAACTACTCCTCGCCTCGGACCATGGCCTGTACCATGGCCTACCGGCGCTAGAGTTCGCCGCTGGCGATCGCCCCCACGAGAACATAGTGATGCTCTGCCCAAGCGGGGCACACCTCGACCGTGTGCTCCACCGTGTCCTCCGGGCGGTCCACACAGTGGTGACACCCGGGCATCGCGTTCCGCACGAATCCAGCACAGGAACTTCCCGAACTTACCATGTCCGGTGAGAACCTGCGTCATGCGGAAGGTGAGGAGGCCGTGAGGTCTTTCCTATGTTTCTATTTATCTTGAACAGCCCAACTACAGCGCGGTGGCGGAGAGCTGCAACATCTGGCGCAACTGGGTGGACATCAGGAACTCTTGGGCTTCTGTCCTTAGCGTGATGAAGTGGATCGGCGACCACCAGGACAGACTAGCCTCATTCGCTGGTCCTGGACATTGGAACGACCCTGATATGGTAAGAATAGGCTTACCCATACTCTATGTTTAAGGAAACTTCCTCCACTCCAAGCGACATAGTGGAAGTGCAAACACATACGTGGAAAAGAAACTAGATTTCATGCATAATTTACGGGCGCACACGTGATACTTCTTAAGTGATAATCACGTTTTTATATTTCTCTAGATATTTTGGAAACAGATATCTTGTGGTTATTATTTAGGTTTCTAATGAATACAGAAAAATAAAATTCCTTCTGCACCTATCCAGAATCCTTCAAATTACTTGTTGCCCGGTCTCTGTTTTTCTCTACAATTCGCTTCACTTTGGGTTGCCTGATAAGCAGTTTAGAATAAGATTGCCTTTTGTTGCAGTATATTTATACACTAGCGACCCGCCCCAGCTTCGTACGGGTGCAGTAGAGATGTTAAATATATTATGCATGTATACATATAAACTTTCCTCTTGAATCAATCTGTCTATTAAAAAAAAACCGCATCAAAATCCTTAGCGTAGTTTTAAAGATCTATGCATATATACAACCTATTAAGGACAGACAGCTGAAAGCGACTTTGTCATATACTATGTAGTGAAGAATTTGTGTCTTCACTAAAGCAAAAAACTTCGCGAGGCAAATAAAATTTGATCTGGGCCTGCAGTCACGACATACTTAACGATCGCGAAACCACTGAATTCGAGATATAATTTTGCAAGAAGTTTCATACAAACGGTCCGTTCAAATAAAATTGTGTTTTCAAAAAATATTTACGCCTTCTCATTTCTCTGAAAAAATTTGTGCTTACAGCTGGTAGTAGGCAACTCTGGGTTAACTGTAGACCAAGCTCAAGTGCAGATGGCGGTGTGGGCGATCCTGGCTGCTCCTCTGATGATGAGCGTGGACCTGGCGGAGATCCAGCCAGAATTCAAACAAATTCTACTGAACCGTGCTGTCATTGCCGTGAACCAGGACAAGTTGGGCAAGCAAGGCTTGAGGGTTTGGAGAAGCAAAATTACTAGCAAGGTAAGACGTATATTGAGGTTCATGATTCTAGGTCTACCTTTTGAGGAAGCTATCACTCCAATCACAGTAGACTGAAAGGCAAAAAAAAAAGAAAGGTTCTCGGTGGCCACTACGTACGGTTGGACGGCCCCCCTCAAGGTTTACCAATGAGGACATAGAGTCGTGTATGGTTTGGTCTATTGGTCTCCAATCGGCTCAAATGATGATGATTAAATGCAAAAGGAATATTTACTAAGGTCACCACACCCTCTCTTCTTCAAGAGCAGGCGAACGTACCTACTGTGATTCGTAATATTGCTACTCGTTAGGGCAGGTTCGTAGTCTGCTTTAAAAACGTTCCTCACGGCTGACTCTTTGCTCCTCTTTATCACATAGCTTTACTTCACTAACTAAATATATCTACAAAGCCTATCCAATCAACAGCATCCACACCAGCAGATCTGGCACCGCGAGCTGTCAGATGGTGCGCGCGCGCTGGCCTTCGTGAACGGGCTTACACACTCCGTCACAATAACTTACACCCACGAAGAAATGAAGCTGCCTCAACTTGACTATGATATACAGGTATTCTTGAACTGTGACTTATGTCATCATGATCAGTGGCGGTAAACCGCCACTGATCATGATCCGCCGCCAAAAGCCGGTATACAGCGTGGTGAGGCTTGTACAAAATTGTATAATGGGGGGCCCACTTTTTTAACGACAACATATCAAAAAGGCTTACGTTGCCTGGGGCTTTTATTTAGCGATGGGGCCTTAGGTAGCCTTCGTTGTCTTCACTGCCCGAGCATGGACGAGAGGTACCGGGCACTTGCATCCATAATGTTGTCACTACTGGGACAGACGACCGCCTGCCGCTCCTCCTCGCTTATATTGCTGTCACCGATCGCCCCCACGAGGACACGGTGGTGCTCTGCCCAGGCAGGACGCACTTACCTGTGTGTCCATCAGTTACCCTTTGCGCTCTAGTACCATGATGATTCTTGCGTTTCCTCTCTCAGAGACGAATGGGCCGTAAACCACCACGCAAGCTCAATGCGGCTTACACACTCCGTCACAATAACTTACACCCACGAAGAAATGAAGCTGCCTAAACTTGACTATGATAAACAGGGAGGTAGTAGATACTCTTGAACTGTGACGTATGTCATCATGATTAGTGGCGGTTTAAGCCAGCACGACCACGATTTTGCGCGACGCTTGCTTTATGTTAGGACGATGCTTACAATCACTGGTTACACTTAAATTTTGATCGTTTTAATCCCGTGGAGGGTCGATTCGGTATATGAAACACTATCGATTTGTAAAGAGAAAATTAAAAAATGAAGTACTTTTTTTTAAACTCGAATTGATTTACGCACCTACCTACGATAAATAATTTCTTTAAGTAAACGTCAGCTAAGTGAGACCAATGACCTGTAGGTAGTTATTAAGCAACGACCGACAACTACGTACCCTTTCATTGACTCGTTTACTTAAAGAAATTAATTTCAAAGAAATTAATTTAATGTGTATATTAATTCGAGTTTTAGGAAACAATTAGATAGCTACTTTATTTTGTAATTTTATCTTTACAAATCGAGTGTTTCATGTAGGCACCAGATCGATCCTCCACGGGATTAAAAAATTTAACGGTGTATGTATTTATAGTTTGCTACATTAAAAATCATACTAAGGTACATGTAAATGTTTAATGTTTCAGGATCTATACAACCTGGAGACTGGGATTAATCAATCCTTAAAGCCGAACGAAACGTTAACACTTCGAATCAATCCTACAGGTCAGTGTAAAATCAATCAATAAGTACAGCCTACAATTCAATCCAAAAATAAAATTTGGAATGTTTTTCTTTTTCAGGTGTGAAGTTTTACAAATTTAGTTACTCTCCTCAGAAATGATATTGTATGATTGCAAAACTCAATAAAGTAAATTATGAATTGTCTAGTTTTATTGTTTTCCTAAATTAGAACTATTAGTTCTAAATGCTAATACGGTGCACGCAAAAACTATTGCAGGGTGCACGTAATTATAATCTATACAAGCTATAAAGTTTCAAACGATATCTAAGTATAATTAATTAGTGTCGCATGACAAAGTCTTTAAAAAAATGGTCATTATTTTTATTCAACTAGCAATCACAAGAGATTATTCATTTGAAGCGTTATAAAGAGAAGCATTTTACCCGCTTACGTCACTGTCTCGGCCGCCAATAGAAATATAATAAACAAGTCTCTACTCTGTTCGGATGATCAAGGTATTAGCTGTATAAACAGAGTACTGGCTATATATTTGCTACATACGGGTGAACGCTCGGCAACGCCATCTGTTTTTCTTTAAGAAAAATCTCTGATAAGTATCTCACTTACGCAAAAAACATGACTTAACAAATTAATGATGCCTATTAAACAGTTATAATTGTTTCTTAAAAATAAATAAATACATTCTACAATGATTCTACACATTGTTCCTTATAAAAAGGAACGTGTAATTTTCACATAACTTTGTTCGTGAAACGGAACGTCAACCAAACGTAAACAAAATATTCCCGAGTTAACTTGACGTTAATTTAAATAAATTCAGAAAACAAAATACTGAAGATAAATGTGTGTTTTAACCTCGGTGTTGTGATAATATGGGGATAATCGTTATCGCTGTATGTTTGATAAGTAATTTCAATGCCAATTTATTATAACTTGTTACGTAGGCGCGGCAGGAAACACAAAAGGAAATGAATACAAGTTAGGAAGCCTATGACTAATACACCTAACAGTTCACTTTCAAAAATCATGGGTACTGCTTACAAAGAACTTTTCAAGCTATACGATATAATTCAGAATGGGACTGAAAGGTATGTCAAACTTCTATGGACTTTTTGCTTATGTACTTTTTGTAGCAATTAGAGAGCGAACACCTGCCGCAAAACCAGAATTTTTGGAGTGTATATTATTATTCCTTTGTGTTATCAAACATCTGCCTCCAACAAGCAATTACTTTTTACTTTTCAATCCTTGTTTAATTTAAGAATTTGCAAGGAAATAGAGTTTATTAATATTTTTTGCTACCCCCCACTGAGATAAAAATTGCACCACACTTTTAAATTCATGATGCAATTCTTAAGCTATTTTTCCTTATTGGAAATTTCGTGATAATGCTTTAACTAAAATTATGATGAAATTCTTGTTATTTTTAATTATTTTTGTCAAATTAAATGATTAATTTAATAAAATCTGATGCTTATTAGACCTAGATGAATGTGGAACAGGGATGTTATGAAGCTCGATAACCATAACCAAACCTATGGGATATCCAAAATACTTTTTATAAATGGAGTCTAGATAACAGGTTTTTGCTTATTTTGTCCAAACAAACCAATGATAATTTAGTTGAAGATGATCTGGTCTAAAGAGTCAAAAAAAGTTGAATCTTGCTATTTGGATTTTACTGTTATAATTCTAATGTCATATCGTTTTGTTGTGTGTGTTTCTGTGTACTGGTGTGCGAGGGGTTAACCAAAACTTGCAGTATTGTTCATTTCATTTCTATAACCAGTAGGTATAATATGGTCCCTATATCAGTATAACATAGAGATACAGATACCATTTTTATACCAGATACGGCACAGGGGTCCGTGTGGGCCCTGCCTATGATATAGCCAATATATACCTATTTGAAATTATACAATGGATGCCATAATACTCATAAGACCACACAAAAACCATAATGGCCAGGCCACTCCTGAAAAAGAAAAATATCCTTCAGGGCTTGTGCTTAATTCACCAGACCTGCAAACTTTTGTCATTGAGCTATTGGCACTTACATTTTTAACTTTACCAAGGCATTAAAAAATATATTTTATCAATTTATAAGTTAATGTTAACAGTTCTATGGAAAGTTGCCTGAAAGAAATCAAAATAGAGATCAATCAAATTATACCATGCAAGGGTATTGGAGTCCTACACCTGGCTGTAGGCATTGAACCAGAGGAGAAGTCTAAGAAATGCACCGAGTTGCTCCTGAAAAATGGGGGTGATCCTAATTTATGGTAAGAGTTTGTTTGATCAGTATAATGTCAAATCCATTCAAAATTAAAGCCTTAACACACTAACTTTTAAAATACCTAAATAATATTAGTAAACTTTTTGTGGATATCATTATTAGTATTAAATATGTTACTCCGATTGACTTTGTGCCAATATTATTGTATTGTACTGCTGTTTGTTATTCCTATAAAATATAATAAAATTAAATAAATTAGTATCAAAATTATTGTCTCACATTCCCAGCCAAGCCATCCAGATTCCTGACACATAGATCCTTCGACTAAGCTGGCTTAGGTGTCTCTAACTTCCTTGAGAACTTGTTGCAATGCAGGCTCACAATGTTGTTTTTTTTTTCAAAATGTTATAATATTGTAACTGTAAAAACTTCTTAAGATTATTCCATAACAGTTTCTGCAAGCACACCATTGAATTCTTTGTAAACTAGGTAACTTCGTATACCCACTTAATTTGATCTTTTATATTCCAGCAATGACGATGGAGTAACTCCAGTCCACATAGCTGCCATATGGGGACGCGTGGAGAACTTGAAGCTGCTTATAGGTTGCGGAGGAGATCCCTCTCAGCGGGACTTGGACGGACACTCCGCTTTCGATTATGCTACCAGGGAGGAACAGTGGGAGGTGTTTGATTACTTACATAATGTTGTAGATGTTACTGATGATGGGCCCGCTAACAAATGTGCTTATACGTTGGATTTAGGTAAGTTGGATTTTAATTTCTAGTTTGATTTTTTAAATATTTAATCAGTTCTTCCGATTAGAAACTTGTTTAATTAGATTTTTTTACTAACTTAAATTCGTATTCCAATTATTTATTATAATTTTTCAGAGAGAGTATTATTGACAACAGACCAAATAGTGGCTGAATACGGACCTATTGTTGACGAAAACCCACAAGAAAGCGCTCCCACACACCGGAAATCTGCACTTATCAATGAATGGTGTGAAAAGAACAGTTTAACTATAAACAAACTGTACCCCACTATAATAGGTGATACATATCTTATAGACGATGAATCAGCTCCATGGAAAAGTACCTGTTTAGACTTTACAGACAATGTAACACTCGATCTCACTAAAGATAGGATATCCAGTGACACACAGACTAGCTTTAAATCCTGCATGTCAAACAAACTATCAGATATACGAATTAGTGGTATACAGCCATTAGAGGTTACTTCAGAGACGAGACAGTCAAGTGAACCTTCAAATGTTATGAACCAGCGGATAAGTGTGTACGAGAACTTCTCATTACCTGGTTCACCAAGTAATATTACTCATAAGAATTATAATACAAAGACTAGTTTGAAGAAACAAAGGAGTAAAAATACCAAATGTAATACAAATACAAGTAGTTTGATCTCAAGCGATTGTTCACAAGAGTTGGACAGAGTTCTAGCCGTGGTTCAGAATAAGACAAATGAGTGGTTGTGTACGACTAAAGGTGAAGAGGCTGGGAATACCAGGAGATCATCAGCGAGTAGTGGTGTGAGCAGTAACTTTTCTGGCGGTAGTATTGTGATAGCGAATGTACACGAAGAGTACAAGTATGAGGATAAGGAGGAAGATGTGGTGCTGATTGAGAAGAGGCTGCTGGTATCGCCTGTCGTGTAAGTAGTTTTTTCATATCATGCATCATATAGTTTTTTCGCTATGAGCAGATGCGTTGAACGAAGAATCCAAGTATTTTTGCGTTTAAAAAAAAAAAGTACATATTTGTGCAAGCGAAGGAGACCACCCCAGCCGCCGCGATGTCCAGAGACACCGCCAAGACACACCTGCCCCGGGACACCGCATCCCCCGTCGTGAGGGCTCGCAGGCGCATGATGGCGTCCACAGTGGAGCGCCTCCTGCGAAATCCGAACTGGCCGTCCGCAAGATCTGGCCCCTTCCGTGCCAGATGCACGACGAGGCGGTCTGCAATTACTCTTTCAAAGAGCTTGCCCACCTCGTCGAGCAGCACAATGGGCCGATACGCGGACGGAAAAAAAAAAAAAAAAAAAAAAAAAACCCCCACCGCCGCCACAGGAGACGCCCCAGGACGTCAGGGTCGCAGGGCGATGCCCGATCATGCGTATGAGAGGCGGCCGATGATGCATGCTTAGCTTACCAATACCGACTGCGTCTATCAGTGCTAGTCGTGCTTGATTTGTGATTGTAATTTTATTTTCTGATTGGGGTTAATAAGAAGATAGGTTCTTAGAACTTTAGCTGTGCTGTACCTACAGTACAGCTAAAGTTCTAAGAACCTATCTTCAGACTCGCCAAGTCAGAACGAAACGGCCGTACTGTATATATGGGTGTAAATTATTCTAGTTACATGTTTATTATATTTATTATATTTTTTTCTGGCTGTTAGTATAAATTTTAATCAGAGACCCTACCACGAGCTCTTAAAGCGATCCATTTGTCGACCTAAAGTCAAGCGTGGAGCTTTACTTATAGGCTTTATAGCCCCATCCGTCTTTCTCGCTCGCCCGACTGCACGAGTGACATTCAAACAAGTCATGATAAGGCTCCAGACGTAAATCCCGATCGGGATCTACCGATCGGGTCTAACATCACATAATTATTATGTGGTAATGACCTTTTTAGTAGTTCTCCGAATTTTCACTACTTACTTAATCATTAAGATTATGATAATTAACCGATAACCTCTCCAAATTATCAGTTAAAATCATTATTAGATATACTATCACCAATCTGCTTTAGTATCATCGAGGTAGAACTACACTTAGCAGTTTGCCACACACGCCGATCTGTGCGTGTCGGTCTCCATATGGAAACTAGACTTGTAGAGCTACACTTGATCCACGCCACGCGACGTCGTTTTACACACAAATTAGGCGTGTCAGACGTGTGCGTCGGTCTAAAGTAGTTCTAGCTTAACTGAGCACAAGGAATATTTATAATGAATAGGTATATAGTTAAAAAAAAAAACTTTAATAACTACTGCATTATATTGATAAATTAAATATCACGACTCGCTATTGAATAGTTGTGTGCAGTCGGAAATTAAATTTTGCTGAACGCCGTCAGACTCCGTATTGTGGTAAGGTCACTTTTTATTTAAATTAATATAATAATGTACCGCTATCGATTTCTCAGGCTTCCACTCGATGACGACACGGAACTCTTCACTCCTGACCAGACGATAGTATCAGTGGCCTCTTCCCTCCCTGCGTCAGTCCAGTACGATGACAACACCCTGAGAGCTGAACTACTTCGGCTAGGGTTTAATCCTGGACCTATACAGGATACCACAAGAAATCTGTACCTGAAGAAATTGCAGGCGTTGAAGAAACGACCTAGAGATGATGTGGATGTACTGAGCAGTAATCTACAGGGACTTGCTATTAACAAGCAAAAGAAAAGTAAGTTAAACTGTTTTTTTTTTTTACTTAGACCATGTTGGTTGTCCCAATTTATTTTATAACTCAATATAAATCTATAAAAAATAAAGAAGAAAACGACGTGTGTTTAAAACACGACAAAAGTAAAAATTTCATCAAGACGCGGTTAATAATGCACAATCGTAATCGCTCGGGTAAACTCATCCGACTAGACCCGACCTTTCCCGAACAAGCGTTAAAACACGAGCCCAAAAATAAATAAGATTTCACTTCTAAAATTCATAATATATGTATTATTATTTCAACATTTATACGTACACAGTAAAACAGAAAAGAAAGGAGGATTAAGTTTTTTAAGATCTTTGCTCAGTCTATGAATGCAGTTCTAGTTGTTACCAACTACTTTTTATAATCAAAATAAAAAAGAAAAACTGACAGACGTTTATAAAGTCAATGAATTTATTATGATAATTTTATTTTCTATACATTTTTTATTGATTTATCTTATTTATTTACACAATGGTTATAAAACTAAAATTACCGAGTAAAGATGGAGTTAAATTCGTCCTAAACAAAGGTTTTAAGTATTTCAGTTTTTGTATAGTACTAACTTTGGTTATATCTTTGGTTTTTGGAGCTTCTTTATTGCATTTGCACATTAAACTCAAACACATTTTTTCTAATTAGCGCAACTAGCTATACAAAATTACTTACCTACAAAACTCATACACTATCTTACAGTGAGTGGTGTTCAAAATATCGCAATACTATTCGAAACGCCCTGTTCACCCTGGACAGAATAGAATAGAAAAACTTTTATTCGAGACAGACACAGCACAACGGTTAATAAAAAGTAAAAAAGAACATAAGTACGGAGTACGCTGAGCGTGCCCGCACCGAAAGGGTGACACTCTGTAACGCCTTGTAACGCAGAGCATAGCTGATAAATTTATTCTGAATTACTCCTTCATTTTTTATCTTCTCCTGTTCCCATTATGTGGGGTTGGGTTTCCTCAATCGGCGCAAGGATGTTCTATCCTGGGTTGTCGGCTTTGGCAAATGGGGCAACTTGAGGTCTCTCTCGATTCTAGACCACCAGGTCAATAGTAGGGCAAACACTACCTTTCTTTTGTTCTGACAGGTTTATTGCAATTTTTACGACATGGTCCTTGCTTCTCCTGCTAACATGTTCATACCATCTGAGGCGTTCATTCTGAATTACTTCAAACAATTTAAATCTTGGGACATTCATCTAAAATTCCAGATCCACTCCCATCTCTTCTCACCTACTTGTCAGAAATAACAGACTATGTTGAGTTCGACTTTCAATTAACAAAATACAGCTGGTACTGATAATGTTTTAATTATTCATATCGTCACAGCTGCTAATTGACCTCAGTAACCCACCTACTGGGGCATACTGTTATCTCAATGTCAATAAGGTCAGACTTGCGGGCTTTCCGAAATAACTAGGTATTCATAAGACCACCAATCAGTATAATGATGTTTACTGTTTACCGAAGACATTTTTAGCCTTACAATGTTATACAAAATTAGTCAACATAGTAACATTGTAACTTCAAAAATTAATTTAGGACAGAAGTCTTTGTCTTACTTATTTATACTTCAAGATAAAACAACTTTACGAGAGCATTCAGAAAATTATAGGTAGGTATTTATTCAAGTTCAGCATTTGCATCACTAGATGGCAGTCTATGCCGTACACGTTCCTATCCGCTAATTCAATTCATAGTCATCTCACCAGAGATATCCGCAGGAGAACCAAGGTTGCCGACATAGTCACCAAAGGGGCTGTCCATTAATCACGTGAGGCTCGAAAGGGGGGGAGGGGTCAATAAAAAATCACAAAATATCACAAGGGGGGAGGGGGGTGTAGTAATATATCACGTGTATTTATTTTTCCGGCAAACGCACGATAATGAACCGAAAAGCGGCGTTACGTGTATTTATTTTTTCGTCAAATGCGTACAAAATCGAAAGCAGCTTGTAGTGTGACCTTGATTCGCTGTTGCCAGGCGATATTGATCTTCAACAAAGCACTGTGCCAACAACTGACTTGCAAGATGCTTATCCAGTTATTGGTGTTGAAGAAAGTCTTGCTAATCCGTGGTCCGAAGTTACTATACATTAAATTATATTCATGTATTAGTAGAAAAAAAAAATCGCATTTCTTTCATTATTTTTATGTCAGTCAAAAACAACCTGCAACATATCTGTCTACCTCTAAACGTTATTATTGTAGTCTTTAATTTTCTATAATAAAATTAGATAATACTTACCTGTAGGTATTTTATAAATATTGAAAAAAAAATAAGATTCTTTGTACGTACTAAAAAATACACGTGATATAGGAGGGGGTAGTCTTTAACCTCACCATGTATCACCAAGGGGGAGTGGGGGATAAAAAATGCCAAAAAAAAATAATCACGTGATTAATCGACAGCCCCAAACTTAAGTAGCGCTGGGCAGGCTCATTGTTCGTACAACAGATGGTCGATGGGGACGAAGAGTTCTGGAGTGGCGACCACGTACCGGAAGGCACAGTGTTGGAAGGCCTCCCACAAGGTGGACCGATAACCTAGTGAGGGTCGCAGGAATCCAATGGATGCGAGACGCACAGGACCGGTCGTTATTACACTTGGGGGAGGCCTATGTCCAACAGTGGACGCCTTTCGGCTGAAATGATGATGATGATGATGATAAGTCATCTCACCGAGCTCCAGAAATACTTACATGATAACCTTCTATTTATTAAAGCTTTATGCACTAGTAAACACTGCACAAATGTGGACTTAATGCCATAGGGATTTTCTTCCACTCGACCTTAGGGTGGTGCTAAAACATAACATAGTAATCTCACGGTCCGATTTTCTAAAGACATCTTCACTTTTCAGCATACAGTATAGAAATAGAAAAATCTCTTCGTAACAAGGAGTGGTTAAATGATCTCACATTCTACATGGATTTGGAGAGCAAAGCGCGGGCTAATTTCAGCGATAACACTAAGAAATGGCGGGAAGGAACTGCGAAGACTTCCTTCACCTATTTGTTACTGGACCCCCGACTAACTGACAATCTGCCTGTGAAGGCGGGGAAACAGGATAAACATGTGTCTTGGGTTACTTTTGTTAACTCAATATTCTATGTCGGAAAAGGTAATTATTTTTTTTAACTCTATACAATCGGAGAAGATTATATCAACAGCTTAATACTGCGACTCACCTCAGCTTCGCACATGTCTTACAATCTTTAAAATTCTCGACTATTTTCTACTATAATTCGTGTGAAAAAACTCGCATAACCTTCTTACCCACGTAGCGAACTGTTGGCGAAAACCGCATCAAAATCAGTTCAGTAGTTTTTGTTTTTTACAAATATGTAGGTTAAATCTGTGCAGCCTTTAAAACGTTGAAAACATGTTTTGCTTATTCAAATGAGACACTTTCACTAGTGTCATTCAAACAAATCTTTTAAACAATAACATAGTATTCTATTATCCTGCAACGCTTTGTTAATCTGCCGACCTCATCTAGTTTAAAACGACAATAAAAAGTTTTGACGTGTAAAAGTGTTTTAAAAACCTACTTGCAAAATAAATATCACTTATCATTTATCTGTAATACGCCTTCCCTTACAGGAAAGCGCTCCCGACCATACTCACATTTATACCAAGCACTCACATTATGGAAGAAAGATTTCAAAACATCCAAAGACAAGAAGGTACAGCACATCCTTGACATCTGGTCTGACAAAGTAGGTGTTGTGTGTCTTCATATATTTCAGAATGTTATACCTGCCGAGGCGTATACGTACGAAGCGTCCATGATCGATGCGTTAGGATTGACCGCCTTGAAGAACCTTAAAGTTGGTAATTATTATGGCGTTGTTGCATCCTGGCCGCTGAAGGAAAGGCGCATGCTCGGACTTTACCTCCTCTACAAAGCAATGCTCATCTTCCTAAGCGAAGGAGAAAGACAGCTGCGACCTGACGACCTAGACTGAAGTAGGGTTATCCCCTACTATATTTATACATTGGTTGTGAAAATTCTTGCGTTAAATTAAATGAGCTTAAACTTTATTTATTTTTAAAGTTATCAAAATTGATGAAATGCAAAAAAAAAATAGTTTACACCGTAAAATTTTGATCTTTTTAATCCCGTGAAGGGGCGATTCGGTACGTGAAACACTATCGATTTGTAAAGATAAAATTAAAAAATAAAGTACTTTTTTTAAATTGGTATTAATTTACGCACGTTCGAAATTAATTTCTTTAAGTAAACGTCAGCTGGGCGAGTTCAATGACCTGTATGTAGTTAGTACGCAACGACCAACAACTAAATACAAGGTTATTGACACGTTTACTTAAAGAAATTAATTTCGTACATGTGTATATTAATTAGAGTTTTAGAAAAAAAGTACTTTATTTTTTATTTCATCTTTACAAATCGATAGTGTTTCATGTTCCTACCTGATCGACCCTCCACGGGATTAAAACTATCAAAATTTAACGGCGTATAGTCGCCCTGACATGGGTTGCCTCCAGGTGGCAATCGGCAATTAAATTCCCAGTCGCTACAATGTGGCCCCCATTTCAAATCGCTATACATTGCAGTGCGGATCGTAAACCCATCATCGCTATCTGTCTTAACTGTCATGTCATACTGACCGCAATGAGGGCTGGTAGTCAAGACTTTTCCAATGTGGTTTTATTAGTAGTTAAATGATATTGTTAGGGCAAACAAAGAAAATGTTCTTCCTTATAGTTACTTTACCCGGTGGTGACTGAGAATTTAATTCCCGATGGCCACCTGGTCCATGCGGGGGCGACTGTTAATACCTATTTTTAAACATATTTTTAAGTGTACTATAGTGTATATTAAGCTTTAATGTATTATTTTTATTATTTTATTTTTACCACAGTTGAGTATTACCGTCACAAACTGGAGGCCAAAGAATTTTACAAGAATAGGGTGGAGCTAACAGTAGTTGTCGAGTGGAAAAAAAATCATAAACAAAGCATCCCAAAAATACTGAGTGACCTTACTATGATTTTATTATTATTTAGATATGGAGGGAGCAAACATTCACAAAATATCTAAGCTTTAATATTTAATATAGAGAAATAAGTATTTATTATACAGGATATAATAATAAATAACAATGTCTGTATACCTGTTAGCTCAACCTCAACACTAACAATTGTAATAATGTAGTTTGCTATAACTCACCGAGTTAGCACTGACGTTTTTATGGGTCCACATAAATTATTGTACCCATTTCGCATAATTTTAGATTTACATTAGTAATCAGTATTTTTGAATAATTTATTTGACATTATAAGTAGCTTTAACTTATTTATAACTTGTGCATATATTTTAAGTTACCACATTGCACTTTCCATGTATCTCGCACCATTTTAGTATAAAGTTAAGTTGCTTTTTATATTGCCTAGTAGTACCTGTACAAATAAGTATTTTATTGTTCTGCACTCTGTTCCTAGTCATTAATACAATTACACGTAAGCATAATGTATTAATCATGACAATAAACTCGTTATAACATTATTTTTACTGACATTTTAAGCAGGAAATAAAACACATTTTTTAAGAAATAATTTATCTTTATTATTCCTTTTTTCAACGTCTCGAATTCTTTTCTAAGTTAAATCAAACTTGGCTTTAGTTACATCAAAAAAATACACAAATGTTCATTTATATAATTGATACATTATAAATACAATGATCAAGTTTTATACCAAGTCGCGACTGGTATAAATTGAATGAAAGCGTAATTAATGTCCGTGGTCGAACGGGGTTAGAAACAAAAGATCGATCAGTCTATGCGTCGATATTGCACCGAGCGCTGGGCGTATGAGATCACGTGAGCTCCTGCCTGAGCCTGCTCTCCTGGTACTCACAAGCGCCACGCAAGAACTGAGCGCAGTACGCGGCGCGGTTCGACGCACGTCTCATCACAAATCAACTAACACAATGCTACGCATCCTGACGTACTATGCGGTGCAACGCATGCCCACCCATTTTACTAAACGTTCACATTTCTAAAGCGTCTGTTACACCACTCGATATTCCGCACAAGTTACACAGACTGTCTTAAACTTTACTTGCGAGTAAGACAGTCTGAACCTTATACACTACGCGACGTCGACAAAACCGGTCAGTATATCGAGTGGTGTAATAGATCCTTAATTCAATCCTATTTATTAAACCGCATCGAATCGCGAGATACCGCATACTGCACCAAAGCTCTAACTGAATACTCGAGCGGTGACAGTGAATGCAAGAGCCTCCTCACACAACATAACGCCCTGGTAGATACCACTCTGATGGGTACTCCAAAATAGCGTTAATCACAGCTGATTATCACGATCTTTTTATGATTGCTTTTAAAGTGCTTGTAAGCAGGTACACTTCAGAACACCTAATGCTCGTTTACAGTATTTTTTTTTTTGTATAGCTTTCACATTCTCTCATTAATCCAATTAAATTATTCTCGTGACTACATACGATTTTTCGAAAAATAACAATGTTCATATCTATGAATCATTATAATGGCGGTTGTAACAACGATGTTTTCCTACAAATATTCAATAACAGTACTTATTAGATGGTTGATCATGATTTTCAACTTAATTTTCGGTTCCTTTGCCCATTTATCATTCAGTTTAGTTTTAATTACTATGACACATAGCGCTTTTTCAATTCTCTTCGATCCTTAACTACCATTTGTCATTATTATCACTTTACAATCAATTTAACGTAATAAAATTACCATTTAAGCACAATCAACTGGCTAATAGTCCTGTATCAATTTATGCAGTTAAAATTATAAATAATTAAGTCACTATCTGCTTTTAATATTACACGAGATTGAGTCACTGGTTATCCAAAATTCCTTGTCACAGACTTGATTCACTTACAGCATAATAAACTTAGGTATTTAGGCCCCGCATTTTCTACAAAATATTGTGTTTTTTTGTTGATTTAATATGAAACAGGTACGCGCGTACATTGACTAAAATGTCATGAAAATAATACCATATCACTACAAATATTTATGTAATTCTCTAAAAATGTGTTTATAAATGTTTTCTCTACGAGGTTGAAATGCAACCGACATGTCGTCTCCGCCGCGGAGTCCTCGACGCACACGCTTGCGCACAGTTACAAATTAAACAACAAACATCTCTCCAGTTAATATTAAATACAAAATAGATGCATCAACACAATAAGATTCCCCACGTTAACCAATTGGAAGACTACTTGACGAAACAATAGATTACATTCCCGTTGAAACACTAATAGGAAGTCAATGGTATTTTAAATGCATGGAAATAATAGTCGTCGTCGAACACAGGAAAATGCCACCCTTATCTAAGTGCAGTACAGAAAGTCTAATCCCTTGTATTGAGACATATCGGACTATGAGATTTTTATAGTTATGATTAAAAGCCTGACATACATACACGCACAGCGATGTTCAAACACTCGACGAATCTATAGGATGCTCTCTACGTTATATATAATAATATAAGTCATTGTTCACTATATCGAGACAGAGTACGATTTGTGCACGCTAAGACTCGTATTGTAATGATCACATTGACGCCTTTTAAACTTACACTATATTACTTAAAACTTAACTAACATTATACTTCAAAACTAGATACGCTTTCGTTTTGTGGAATGCAGATATCATCATAAATAAAGATCTTACTAGGCTGTATTCGCAATGATATAATTTTAGACACGGGGCTTCAAACATCAGTACAATGCCCAGAGGGAGAATCGGAAAATTCGATGTTTATATTACATAACCCTTATGGAACACTAACAATCGTAGGGTACTTTACACATAACACTAATATGTACAAAACTAGTTTGTGCTTCCACTAGTAACATATAAAACAAGGTAGACAGTGTCGGGCACGCAGGTCCGCGCGCGCCCGCACAACGTTCACTACATCCATCGAGGAGTCTTCACAACACAACACTCGCAACTATAAAAGGTAACTATCGGTCCGGACACATTCTATAACATTCAAAGCGCACATCACATACACATTTTGTGGGTTACGCGAGATCACAGTGTTTAAATTATGGCTACTGGCATAGAGATAAAGTCTTCGATCGCAGTTGGATCGTCACGGAGTCACAGTCTGTCCGCGCGGCGCATAGGGGGCGCGGTGCGCGGTCGCGGCGCGGCACGGTCGCGGCGCGGCGCGGCACGGACGCTGCGCGCTACGGGCGCGGGCGCGGACGCTCCGCGGGTCACGGTCAGCTCACTACACGTCATGGCGTCTCTCTCATTTGGGCGGCGTCGGGAACGAGTTGACTACAGCCTGTGTGCTGGCGAGCACGGCCGCCGCTGCAAAACACAATCTTCCATTACTGTCTCTACGACATGGAACCGGCCTCGACTATCGCCTCTCTACGCTAGCTACGGCCGGGCGGGGCTGGCCCGCTCGTCCGTCGTGTGCTATCGCGCCCCTGCAACAAGCACATCACATTATTAGCGACCAGATGCGGTCGCTAGGCCGAGGGGTGTAGAGTGGACGTAATCGATATTCGGCTCAAGCAAACACAAACTCAGGGAGATTAATGGTGTTATCTTAGCATGCTCCATGGAGTAGTAAGCAAACGGAAATCAAAAATATCGTTTTTATATTTGCATCTAATTTAGCATATAGGCTTGAAACCCCATGTTTACACGAGTTCCTATTAGTTTACTCTCCGTGTCTGTTAGGTTCTTAACAAACGGACTAAAGCAGTCCGTTTGTTTCTATGTCGCTATGTCAACTCAAACCTAATTTTGGGGAAAGTGAACTGTTCAAATATAGCCCGTCTATTTAGGTTAGACCATCATTAACTAGGCTTTAAGCCTTGTTTTAAATCCAATCACTTGGCTACTCCGTACCTAAACTAAGATTAGGTACACACAGGCACGGACACGGCGCAGCTACTCACCAGGATAGGGCGGCGGGTAGAGCGGGTAGCCGAGCCCGACGTGCGTGTGGTGGTGCGTGTGCACGTGGCGCTGCGGCGGCGGCGAGCGCGGGGAGCGCGGCGACGGCGCCGGCTCCTTGGGCGCGTCCGCGCGAGGCTTGTTTGCTGGAGATTTGGCGTGCTCCTATAAGAAAGAGCAAGATTAGTACCAAGCTTTAAGTAAGAATAAAATACTCGTATCATGTATTTAAATTTGAATAAAACCAAGGACTTCTAGAACGGCAAAAGCAAGAAAATTGTGCGACCTGGACACGGTAGGCAGCAGGTTTATTAACACTTTAGGTCTGGCATTTCTTTTTACATGATCTTGCTGCAGGAACTGCTCAGTAGTAACCCAGAGTCAGATTTTGTGATGTTTTAAGCCATTGTGGGGTCTGTCTAGGCATGTATTATATTCTGTAACGTCAGCGGTTAGGAGCAGTCGACCATATTTTCTTTTCCATTATAAAAACTAACCTGCAACTCATGTATTTTGTGCGGAGCGCCGCCATAGGCAAAGTTTGGACCGTGTCCGCCACCCGGGCCGCCCACCCCGGGCATGAGGTCCAACTTGCCGGCACCGCCCGGGCGGGACAGGTCCTCAGGCGCGTGGTACCGGGGCACGGTCCAGCCGCCCCCGAAGCCACTGACGAGCATAGGACTGAGTGGCGCGCGGTACACAGGGTCGAACGGCAGAGCCCCGTAGTGCGGGGCCTGCATGTACGGGGGGAGGTAGTACTGCGAGGTAGGGGGTGGTGGAGGGCCCTGCGTCTCTGTAGTTGGCTTCTGGCCTTCTTGCTTCACCTGCAATAAAAATTGTGCGTTAATAAAACCCACATAACATTGATAATGGGGTGTTTAAATACCTTACGTGATCCACAAGCTAGCGATATTGTGGTCTTTAGCCTTGCCGGTAAAGCCGATAGATCATTACAATATTACGGTATAGTAAGCCCGGTTATTCTAAATATAACCTCAGTAATATTTACCGCAAGCTATGGACTCGCCCATCATCAGGAGCTTAACATTTCAACAGGTCGAGGCTACCGTGCAAATCAATCAAACTACGAAGTAACGTTACGGTCGTGGAGGTCAAGTTTCCGATCGGGAACCATTAAAGCGATAGCGGCGCATGCAAGGTGCATCTAAAATTCTAAATGTCACGCCATGCGCCGCCAACACGGTAAATGCGACCTTTCAATTAGAGATCCCTCGTCCGTCGTCACGCAAAGTCTAAAAGTGGTGGTATCTGGTATTTGTATCTAACCTTAGGGTATCGGTTTCTGCCATAGAGTGGGTAGTGCTGGTCAGGCTGTGGCTGTGGCTCCGTCTAAAATTAGGTTAGGTTAGCAGGCAGCCGGAGCCAACGACGTTGGGGAAAGGCTGGCCTGATGGTTTCACGTCACAGTATGAGGTACTAGGATGCCAGAAAAACTAACTAGTAACACCAAGGAAGGTGCGGCCACCTATTGTTAATCAAACACGTGGTCTTTGTATTTTTTTTTTTTTGTCTCTTTTTATATCTGGCAGCCTGGTACTCATAGTTCAGTGTAATAGTTACCTTAACCTCCTCTTTGGGCTTATTATCGTCCTTGTCTTTGGAGGGTTGCTTGTGTGCAGGCTGCGGTGGCGGTCGGGACCCCGGGCCGCCCGGGGGTCCGCTGGCCCCCGGTGGCATACCAGGCGGTTTTGAATCGCTGCCCCCCTCTTTTCTTCTCTGGTCTAAACTCATGTAATATCTGGAAATAAGGGCAATGGGATAAAGTAACGATGTCACATTAAAGGGTAAATTTCTTAAACGTAGTTTTGCAAGTTCAATAAATGTTTTATTTAGCTATGGAAATAAGAACTTTTATAGTAAAGAGATTTAGTACAACTGTAACCATCTTCACTTTTCTGTATTTTTCTTTATGATATGAATTATTAATCATATTTAAATACGTCCCAGTTCCTTTCAATGCAAAAACATCACGAAAGTCATAATTACGAATTAGACAAACCTCCTTAACTCCTCGTCTCTCGCATGCGGCGGTCTCTGAAAAGCGTAGGGTCCCATCTGCGCCTTCATTTCAATGCTCTCCTTCAATATCTGATGGTTATCATTGGGCCTGGCGGGGTTCTCCTTGCCGTCTGGTGGACGCTGCTGCTTGCTCTTGTCCAGGGGGCTGGGGGTCGTCTTGGAGCGGTCACGATCACTGTCTTTACTCTTGTCCTCTAAGGGAGGGCCGGGAGGAGGCCCCCCGGGTTCCACGTTGTAGGGGAAGTTTGGGACGTAGTTATAAGGGTAAAAGTGTTGAGGTAACACTTTTTGAGGTCCGTTATCGGGTTTGCCGTCCTGGAAGAGATGGATACAAGCTTGTTTTTAGTTTAAAGGCTTCCAGACTAACAAAATCAATCCATGTCGATTCTCAACGGTAGTATATCATCTTAGATTAGAGTAAATTGGAATGTTACTATTTTGAAGTTATAAAGTAATAAAGTCACCCAGAACTGCCCTAATATTAAGAAGAAGAAACACCGAAAGTAAGAAAAACATTTTATTTGCGGGAAATGACGCCTTCTTAAGACTAGCTTACAGTTTATAAACATTCTGTAGGGAAAATATGCGCCACGTCCGCATAAAACAGCCGAACGCTTAGCAAAATACCATGGCCACACGCATAGCGCTGGTTTTCAGCGTGGCTGGTCTGTGTGACAGTGTCGACACAAAGACAAGTCAAGGTGAAGGTTACCAAAATCACGTCAGTAAGTGCAAAATTTCATGACACTTTACTTCACGTCAAATATTGATCTGTTAAGAGTGTTTGGTAAACCCTAAGTACTTACTTTCATGTCGCCTTTAGGGTCTCCTTTGGAGAGGTCCTCCTTGCCTTTGTCGGATGACTGAGGAGGCACGGGAGGAGGGTGCGAGGGCGGCATGTAAGATGGCTGACCGTAGAACTGAAATTATAACAAGAATAGAATAGAATAGAATATAACTTTATTGTAACTTTATTGTTGTAAGAAATTATTATAACCAATATTTGATTATATTTGATTTGACGGTTTAATATTGCGATTTTAGTTCAGGTTACTATTTTGTTGTATTTTATTCCATTTACCAAATTTTTCTAAAATTCATTAATAAGTAGGTATATGAGAGAGAAAATGGTTTTTCCAGGCATGTAATATTTATCTCGCTTTAATTAATTATTATTTTGTAACCATCAGCTCGAAGTGGCAGCTTTGGTAGGCCAGCGACCCCAACTTACGAGTTATTATAGGTCGTGTTTTCAAACCCAGGTTTACAAGACTTTGTGTCATTTATTTCATCACTACTCCTCTCAAAAACGGTGACGGAAAACATCGAGATGAAACGGACATGTCCGAAGATATGTGACATCTACCAACCCGCATTGGGCCTGCTTGGTGCATTACAGCCCATTTTCTCTCCTAGTGTGGAAGACTAAGTTCGAGATTAGTATCATCTGCTTAGCTTGTCTAAAATAATAATAATAATAATAATATTCCACAACTATCACACAACACCGTCTAGTCCCAAGCTAAGCAGAGCTTGTGTTAAAATATAGAGCTGTTTGGTCTAATCGGATACAGATTATTACCAGTGGAACATGCAGCGTTTTACACATAAACCAGTATGTATGTGATGGTCTGATAAGCAGTCTTTGTATAACACCCCCTTGATAAGAGCAGCTCCAGCAGTCAGATTTCTTTAATAACTGCTGAAGATCAACGAATGACTGGACCTACTTCCCAATCCACGAACTCTTTCTTCCTAATAATATTTCTAGCTATTTCACGTTTTATACAACCTATTCTTTTTTTTATGTTTCCTCTAATAACCATATACATGCTCAAAAGGTTTACATTCTTCCTTCCTAATAATGGACTGTAAATTGATGACAAAATCAGGAAGAGCTGATGCAATCTTTTGTAAGACAGGTTGAAACTACCAGGTTTTAGAAGCTCTACCACCAGCTCTTGATGCGATCCATTTTACGATATAAACTTTTATAGGTATATAGGATGTAGACACCCCCCCCCCCCCTCCACCCCTCTTTCTCTCTCGCACGCCTGACATTTTGACACGTCACGTCATGGTAAGATCCCAGATTATACAATAAGCTCCGCTTTAAGTCTCAGCCGAGACCAAAGGCTTGACGAGCAGTCCTAGCCATTCATTATTTCCCCTCACAAACTGCAGGTACGTACCTGATGATAAACTGGGAATGGCCTATGCGCGGGATCATCCGGCGGCGCGTCGGGAGGCGCGGCGTCGTCCGATATGTCGGAGTAGGCCGGCGACCGGACGCCCGGCGTCGGAGACCGTCGCGCCCGCCGCTTGCCAGGTGACTCTTCGGCAGGAGATTCCGTCGACTTGCGCTCTTCTGCCATTAGTGCTGATCGAGGCTTTACCTGAATAACAAGATTCACTTTTTATTAACAAGCTCGCGTTAGAATACTATCTCATTTGATGGTAAGCTATGATGTGGGTGGCCATGGATCAAGCTGGCCCAACTTATTCATTCTCGATTTAGACCTAGGGGAAACATAGACTCCGCACTTTTAGCTTTACGCGAAATGAAAATGTTCCCAAAACGTGCTTTCAAAGTATACATTTATATATATACTGGTATAGTATAACTATACCATTGCACAACCCATAGAAATATTCTTATATTTATGGCCCAACCACTGGTAGATAGCACATCCTAGGAAGTTTAGTGTTCCATTCTTGTCGTAATTATTTCAACCCCTTTTTCGCAAACCATTATTTCGCCGTGTTAATAGCTAGTTGTCATTCACAAATAAGAATTTGAGGTTTACCTTAAACTGTGTAGGTTGTAGTGTGGGCAGCGCGTCAGGCGGCGTGGCGGGTGGGGGAGGCGGTGTTTGCGGCCGTTCTGTCGTTGGGGGAGGTTCAGCCGCAGTGATGAACTCCTCAGCGAACCGAGGTGTTTCCAGTCGAGGAGACTCTTCCACGTCGGGTTTCTCAGGAGACTTCTCCGGTGACTTGTCAACCTTCGCTTCAGGGGATTTGACTGGCGTTGGCGACTTGACAGGCGTGGCTGGTGTCGCCGGTGCAGATGGCGGCCGCGCCGGAGATGCAGGTTCTGTCGCTGGCTCCTCTTGCTCAGAACTCGACCCATCCTTATCATCGTCGTCAGGTGAACCGTGCGCATGCGACCGATGGTACTTCAGTCCGTTCGCGTGTTTGTACTTCTTCGAACAGTTCGGCTCTGGGCACTCCAGAAGGACGGGATCAGGAGGAGGGGAAGACGGTGTGGGAGGTGGACGTTTAGCCTTTGGCGTCGGAGGTCGCTCCTCCGCGTCCGAAGTGCGTTTTCTTTTCGAGTCAGGTCTGGGAGGCGTGAAGGGTGTAGGAGAAGGCAGTGCTCTCCTCCCTTTAGCGCCACCATTCCGTAACTTGCTATGTACCGAGGAGCGCGTCTCGGTGAAATTCGTCATGTCAGTAGGCGCAGCGCCACGGCCGCGCTTCGCTCCTCGACCTTTGGGCGTCCGCGCATCCAACTCCTCCGTCGGAGAGTCGCAAAACCTAGACAAATATAATACGAAACTTTATATGACATTTAACCTCACGACGACCGAATCGGCAAACTTAAGGAAACCCATGAATATCAATGGCGTCAATATTTACGAAAAGATATTCCTGCTGTTTCTCTATTCAAGAATTTCTGCTCACGTTTTTGCGACTCATTTTAGACAGACGTGAGTGAGCTCGTCTATTACACAGTGTTTGTAACAGATTGAGGCACTTCTTGCGAGCTAGCTCGGCAGCTCGCGGCGCATTATTCCCGTCGGAATTAGTATTCCCCGGGCGTGTACATTAGAGTTTGAGCGCATAGTCGCATAAATACTAACCGCGGTGGCGCCCAGTCGTGTCGCGTGCAGTCCAGTAAGGTTCCTACGTAAGTCTTCCCTCGCCACGTCACATTCACTACAAGTACACCTGTAACAATATCACGGAACGATAAATATATGGCTTCTTGTATACGCGTTCTCGATCGTGTAATGGGATTAGTTTTAAACTGTGTAAGAAGATACGGCTTTAACGAAATTGGTGCACTGAAGTTATTGGCGGCGGCGGCAGCCTCGGATCCAATTTGTCACCCGGGAGCACTCATTTGCATATTGGGGATGCAGGAGACGCGCGGACGTGACTCCGCCGCGCGCTCAGCCGCGCCCGCACGCTCCGCCGCCGCGCCCCGCTCTGCCTCACCTCGCCCGCTTATCGCGCTAGCGTGCCAACTTATGCAAATTTAATTAATCAATTTCACCCCTCTATTCGCGACACTTTTTCGCCTCTAAAGGACATTCTGCTATCACAATTTTACTGTACAAAAAACCAAAGGCTCATTGTGAATTTACAATGTCAGCTACCGCGGTTTAGGACCTTATTGTAATTCAGAGCGATTTAATCTTCTCTTTGTCCTCAAAATGTTTTTCGTAAACAAGAGTAACAAATTGAGATAAAAGTGAGAGCCCCGGACAATCCCTTTTTAATCCCTGGCGAGCTTTTTCGTTGACTCGATTTTATGTAGCGGTCTCGTTGAATTGTAAATAAGTAGATATATGTTGTAAAACGACAGAGTACAATTAGTTTTGTTGGGTGCATGCAGACAGACATCTGTTCACAAATTCACATGTTGTATTTAGTTTTATATCGTAGAATAGATTCCATAACAGCGGTGCGCCATATATCTCGGGTGCCAACAACAATTTCAAAGTGCGCTGTATCCGCACAGAGCGCGTCTCATAAGTTATGATCTCACATAGTGCTAACATTGTTTGCAGCATATTAATACATTTTTATAGCTCAGCCTCGTTGCTGCACGAATTTATGATGTTCACTGAAGAAGTTTACATTACTCTACTGACGGAGACATGTGATAAACAGACACAACTACTAACGATAGTAAACAAATATCCACACTACATCCGTTGCTCGCTTTCAATACATTTGGATGAGGACTTACGTATACACACGCAAGCGCCATTTTGAATTTGCTTTCATGGCAAATATTTTTAATTCGTAAACCGTACAATCCCATTGTTACTAAATGACTGTGAAATCTGATTTATGGTCGTAAGAGTGATAGTCTAGTGGACTGTTGCGGGCTCAATGCGCCGCTACGGCCACATACGCTATTGCGGCTGACCTAAAGCGGCCATTTTTGTGTAGTACCTATTACGTGATCACATAATTGACGGCCCATTTGGTTGTGGCGATTATAGCCATGATCCGTCCGTTGGTCATCGCACAGTGCCGAGTGCGTGTATTGTGAAGCCGAAAATAGTTTATAGCCTCAATAAAAATTTACTAAGTACTATAGAGAGGAAAAGTGGATCAAAAAGAAAGATTTATAATTAAGCAAAGTCGCTTCATCGAAATGACAAAAATAAACAATGGAATAAATACAGATTCACGCTGAATTCGAGTTTTATAATAATAAGAAACGGTACATTAACTTTCAGAAACATTATCCCAAATAAATTGATAGCGAGCTTGTAAAATAAAGTTGTTTCGTGGAAAAACAAAATGTAAATGTGTAACAAGATTGATAAGTGACCCGTATAATGTGGGTACAAGTCCTCCATAGCTTGCAGATATTATTTATTGTTCCACAAAACAATGAACACATAAAGCATTTCTCTATAAGCCATTAGCATAAAATGGTGGAGTTATTGTAACAAGGAGACTTCTCGGTGACTAATGAGACAATGGACGCGGTCATTAGTTTATTATTGAACAACCGCTATGCTACCACTTTGTCTACGGTTATTTATGTTTAAAATCTCGTGTTTGCTTTCTATTGTGAACGCGTAAATCATTTATAACGTTCACACGCTACGTGTACGATAAATTCTTGTGTATAAAAACCCGCAATGTGCTGGGTGAATATAAAAACGCGAGCCATAAAGAAATAACAAATACGGAAACCAACGTACGAGCCACGAGGCCGACTAATAAAACGAAATACCAGGTTGTCAGAAATATTTAAAAAGTAGCTGGGAGCAGATGGTGCGCAACTTCCTAAAGGAAATCGTTGGGCGCGCTCCGCGCTTTTATTATTTAGGGGTGAAATCCCCTTGTAATTGTTAATACGGCCGACCGGTCACGGAAAAGTTAAATTAGAGATGTCGGTCCACTGTTTGCCTGCGTGTAATCGCTTCGATTTGTTGGAACGTCACTAATGGCTCGACCGCGTGCCGCCTGTGCCTACCTACTTGTTACAGTTTGTTAACGACATAGGGTCGTCCAAATAGCTTGTACATCAATATTTGTGTCATACATACGCGAAAGTAACGTTTCTAAACACGCGATGACGATCGTTTT
This sequence comes from Leucania comma, assembly GCA_958295575.1. Lineage (NCBI taxonomy): Eukaryota > Metazoa > Arthropoda > Insecta > Lepidoptera > Noctuidae > Leucania > Leucania comma. Next base: position 7,300,062 of record OY282480.1, on the reverse strand, counting down.
GTAACTAAATTGTCTAGTTTACCTATTATGTCAGCCAGAAACATGTAACAATAGATCAATGTGTATCCCTAATCCGATGTTGAATGTGTCGGGAAATTGCTATAACTAATTAATAGGTCGTATGATCTAATGTTTGTTTTCATTGAGTATAATTTAAGACTTTAGAAAAAATAGTACATTATGATACAAGTGTGTAATGTTGGTGATTACCGCTGAGGTGATATTGAGATCCGAGCCGAAGGCGAGGATCTTAAGGGAGCCAAAGACGGTAATCACCAATACTCACATGTATCATACGACGTTTTTCGACACACTTGTGAAGAAAAATAACTGAAGACATTTTTATATTGTAAAATAATTAAACCGTAAAACTGAACTTTTTGTATTATGGCGGCAAAAAAAATTTATTGTGCACGTATTTTTTTTGTTAATATTTTTGACTTGGATACCAAATCCTTTAAGCCATGTCTTTGTATGAATAGATAGTTCATTAGTACCATTAGAATGCGGATGCAACACATTCTAATTTTTTTTTCCTGCGCGCTCTTCTAAAATGGCGGCCATAGACTAGCAACTCTAGCTCTTGCTTTAAAAAGATAGTCCAATGAGGTTGCTTTCTAACAAAGAAAAACCAATAATAATTTATTGAATGAACGATTTATTTTTAAAACTTAAAATAGTTTATTTAAACACGAAATTGCGTGAAATAAATAAGACTTATTTAGGCTATTAAACGCAACTACCTAATGTTATTTTTTTATATTAAAACTATTTTTGAGAACAAAGAGGTTTTAACTACATTACCGCACTAGTGCGTAATGGTAATCAAAATGTCACAGTTTGGTTATGAACCCCATTATATACCTAAGTGCAGTGCAATTACAGCCACTTTCTGAGCAAGTGTGTCGAAAAAGTGATTTATGCTATTTTTACGTACAGCGCAATATCTAAAAATGCCAAAATTTTCGGTGAAATAGTAAATTGTTTTTAAGAAAAATTTATTCGATGGCCTTACAATAAAATAAACCCTATTTATTTAATGCCATTCACAGCATAAATAATTTCTGTTTACATTTATAACCACAGATTAGCGGGCTATCGTTTGATTAAGTCGCTGATCATTTTACCAGGAACGCAGCGAGCGAAATAGGTTCATTTAGGTGGTGCTAATTACCCCTCGGCCGCGGTAATCAACGGCCTAATAGTTGTCGTGCCCTCGCCCCCACTTTGCCCCTGCCCGCGTTAGCCCGCTTTGTTCCCGACACCCCACCAACTTCGTCGCTCACAAATCTCTACCTACGTCAATATTTGTATAAGTCGCACTCCACAAAGTTAATCTTAAACTTAGAGATTAAACTATGCCTTGTGATTTAAACACGCAATATTTTTTATCGCGTGCTTTGTAGGCATGTAAAAAAATCCAAGCATGATTGTTTTGTTTTTTTTTACCTCCAGCATTCTTTTGTTGACTAAATAGATTGAGTTAATAACACAAAAAAGCGGAGTGGGCGTCGGGGCACGAGGGCAAAGTGGCAGGCAGCGTCGCGTTAGTCCGAGCCGCGAGCAGTCCGCGCACGGCACTAATCAGACTCGCCCATTGTTTCCCACACCGAGACAAACAAAGTTCCGACGATTTCATTTACATCCATTCAATGGTGCCGACCGACTGGTAAATTAAACTTTTCTCTCTTAAAATGGTAGGTCGTCCAACAACCACATTTGGAACGACGAAACACGTTTAACATGTTCCTCACACAAAAAAGTTGTGGATTATTATGTGTCAGATACAAAATGCTCCATAATAAGGTTCATAAAAGAGACATAAACCGAAACTCGAAAACGAAGCATAAATATTAAAATACGTCCACTAATTAGTGGAATGGAATGCAACGCGGCGTGTACTGGTAGCCTCCGCTTAATTGTTAGCACGTACACTGCACTGAGGACTGTGTGCTCTGGTGGAGCGGCGGCGGCGGCGGTGGAGCGAGCCTCGTAAACCTGTCTCTGAGGACATTTTTTGAGTGGTAGCCGAGCACAGATGCCGCTCGATATGCCCCGGACTTTTAGACTTATGGAGAATTTATTCCAAGCCGAGAGTGGTACAGCCCGCGCTCGTGTAAGTAAATGAGGAAACTTCATAACTCGATTATTTTACACGTGAGCCCGTAATAAAATTATAACGCGGTCGGAGTCGCACAGTAAACAGTATTTAATTTCCGTAAGCTCCTCGGCGCCATTAGCCGAAAATAAATAAGCTTGAAGAGGAAGGGCGTGAATTGCCTCCCCCGCGGCCCGCTCCCCGCGAGCGTCCATCGCCCGGATAAATTTGGAAAGTGGCAACAGAAGCGAGCAGATGGTGATTTATTATCGTGTTTTATAATAATTACGAGCGGCTACAGGGGAACGGCATTGTGTTGCGTGCTCTGGCCCTCTAATGGTGTTCGGGACGTGTGCTCTCGTATTACATTGTCTGTTTTATTTTCATCTTAATGATGAACGACCTCATCTTATGGATAAGCATTAAACTGATCCAATAAAATGATGTTCGAAATAAAATAAATCATGGAAACGAATTAAACAAGCATTCATAAAATTCCCGCGATTCCAATTGGATTCTATTCTGTGAGAATAATCGAATTGCTCCGACTTGAAATTAAATATCTGAATACTGAAAATAAAATAAGTAATAAATAAAGACTCGCAGTGAGAATTGATTTCATCGCAAACATAATAATAATTTATGTAAATGAGATTACCGGCCATTTTGGAATTTATTTACCTACCCTAAAGAGTTGCGGGGCATTTTATTACCAGGCGAGCATAAAAGGTGTAAAGGCTCTCGTATCGGTTCGGCGGGTTATTAAATATTCCGCGATGCTATCTCCGGCTAATAAGCGCCCAGTAATTATGTAGGGAGTCTCATTGACTCCACTGTTTTATGTGCGCCATGAATATTTTAATATTAATAGCCAGTTCGGGATTGTGAGGTATAAATAAATATAAAACATTGAGAAAGGACGAGATGATTATGGCCGTCGTGAAAATGAAATACGAATGACGAGCGACAAAAAAAACTGTAGACGTACAATCGGTAATCGTAATCACCGAGCCAGGTGTCGTAAATAAATTAATATTAATATTGCTTCTGTAAGTGGAATTCTTAATTATATGCTTTATGGATGGGGTTTTTATTATTTCTATATTGACGTTAATGACGCAAATTTTATGTGGATTTTATTTTTTAAGTGCTCCAAGGTTTCATTTGTCGAGTTTATGCTCGCAAATTTTTTCATGAGCACATTTCTAAGAAAAATGATTGTGAATTCCTTCAATATTTTACGATAAAACTAATAATAGGCTGCGTTTTATCAAAATTGAATTTGACACGAAATAATCATTTGCTATACATTATAGCAGGAAACGCATAAATATTTATCGCCGGTCTAAATATTTCACGTTGTTTATTGCCAAACCCTATTTCTCCGAATTCATTATGACTTTTCCCGCACAACAACCCATGTTTATTTATTTTTGTTGTTACGTCATCCATTGCTCTTTTCGTACAAATTGTTTTTAATTTCTTTTTTAAACAATGATAGAACTTGTCGTGGACTATAATTTGTATTTCATTAATTATTTTTTTTTGACGTCATCGTGATCGTGATTATTTTAAAAGAACTAAGACTTTAAAAAAGGTTAGTCGTTAAGTATAGTAGTAATTAATTATTAAAAACATTTGTTGTTTATAGAATACAAAACGATCTCCAGTATAAAAAGTAAAAAACATTGCTCGATAAGCTAGATTTAGGTTTTATTTGATAAACTTTCTTAAATGTTTTTATCGAGTGAGGAATCCGCATTGTATATAGGTATAACATCATGGTACGAATTACGGGAGCGAAGCAGTAACCAAAGACACGAGTGAAGTGATTTCCAACGCTCTATTCAAGGCTCAGTAGAAGATAATAATTTATTGCACCATAAGTTTTATTACAATTAAGTCTCCTTTGTTTTCTAGTCAAAACGGACCAATGGCTTTATTTTTACGTTATTATGTTTAAACCTTCGATAGGTATTGAAATAAATAAGTTGTCAAAGTATTTAAGCCCAATAAAGGTAGACACGGGACGGCATTAGAAGGGAAGAATTTTTGAAGCGAAGATACGAATTTCAATTATAAGAATCCTAGTTTTCTTTAAAAATTTAGAGAAAATGACGGGATTGCATGAAAAATGAGGGTGATGATGAATCGCAAAGCATGAACGTATACTAGGCGTGCAGAAGCGTGCAGAGTGTATGGGATGAGCGCGCTACGGTGCGTTGCGTTCGTGCGCTAGTAACAACTCACCACCTTCCGTTTCGTGCCACACGATGCCCTCCAAGGTGACCGAAGTACCAGGCTCGCAGGGTCCGAGGCAGTCCGGCTCCGTAATGGTGCCCACTGATGTGCCAACGCATACTTCTGCGGTTTCCTGTAGACAAACAATTAACTTTATTAGTACTAATAAAGATTTCTCACATTTTATTAGCAGATTTCCATGATGAAAATGTCATTTATGTTAACGTCAACAAGTTAAATAAAACAAACGATTTAAAATCAAGTTTTATGTGTTTCTAAGTTTACAGTTCTATTGTTCTAACAAAAGAGGTCGACTACATTTATAACAAACTAACTTCAAGCGGCTTCGTTCGTGGCAATGTCGGTTACTCTGAATGTGCAAACGAAACCAGATTTAAAAAAATAGTCTATGTCCATCTTTTGTTCAAGCTTATTCCTTACGAAATGTCATTAAAATCAGTTCAATAATTAAGCGTGAAGGCGTAACAAACAGACATAGTAACTTTCACATACAAGGTGTAATGCTATGTTTACATGTGGGCCCAGCCTCGGCCAATCGCTATTGTGTAGCCATTGTATAAACGGGGAAACCCTGTTAACACAATAACGATTGGCCGAAACTGGGCCCACGTGTAAACTAGCATAAGAGACAGGTCTCCTTGTGCAGTAGACGAAACTGAACAACTTTCCACAAGATTTTTAGATCTTTTATATAGCATATGTATACATATATCTGTGTATCATAATATATTTGTATAATACTGGTATTGTCACACCAATGGGAGCACATTTCTTGTCCAGGCAATTACTGTCCATTCCAGGTTGCCTGGGAGAGATCGCGGAACGCGATAAGGCCTCCCATTGTATGTGTTTTAGTTTCCTTTAAAATGTGTTTAATAAATAAATAATAAATTTCATCAAAATCGGTTCAGTAGTTTAACCGTGAAAGCGTAACAGACAGATAAGAGTTACTTTCACGTTTATAACAATAAGTGATTAAATATGGCTGGAAATTAATATTGATAAATAATTTATCCAGGTGTAGTTTATTACTGTACTTCTATTATGGAAACAATACAACAATGAAAACAATTCATACTGAACTGACAACACACACAACAGAAAATGTAATTATGAAACGTTAATTACGAAAGTGTGCGTATACCAGTCGAAATAACAATAAATAATAATGTTACCGCAAATACGTTAACATGTATAAAAACTGTAATTTATTGGCTGTGCACACATTTCACGTTGCTGCACAAAATATAGCGGACTAGGGTTAAATATCCAATTGTCGGCCGACCGCATTTAATTAAACGGTATAATAAGAGAAATTCGAAGCCTTTGGATATGAACGGCGACAGAGTTCATGTGAATTGATTGTTATGTTCTGTGCATTACAAATGATAAAGTACTTACAGTACGCGGCAAATAAGTTGAACCCGTTGCTATGCTACGCTACCTCGAGGTACACTCGAAAATCGGTTAGGTACTATTTACTACGCATTCAAGGTTGACGCCATGATGGTTCAACTTGTGAGTCAAAGATTAGGTACACTTACTGACCTTACCTACATACATCGTATAACTACGTACACCTTTAATTATAAACGAATAAAACTAATTACTTGAGTAAAAGTAACTACTTAAGTAATAATATGTATTCTGTAGTTAATAAAAAAATTAAATTTTCTATTAAGATTTCTAACGTCAAGTAATGACTTAATAAGATTTTACTTAGTAATAAGTAATTACTTCTTTATTAATGCAGGTGTAAGTATTCAAATGTTGCGTATTATTTGTTACTTGCTTCTGCCTTCTGTATTTCAAAGGAACATACTCCCAGGATAAAAAGTATCCTATATGCTATTCCAGGACAAGGTAGACCTTGTATACAAAGTTTCATCGAAATCCATTCAGAAGTTTTTGCGTGAAATAGTCACAAACATCCATACATGCAGACTTACGCCTTAATAATATTAGTAGGATTTTATAACGGTGTCCCACACTAAGAATTACTTCTATTTACTTATAAAGAAGTAATTCGTAGTGTGGGGAAGCGTTTTTTTTTTTTTGTAAAAAGAATGACTAATGTGACATAGAGAAATCCAATTTTAAAATCCTACTAATATTATTAAGGCGTAAGTAAGTCTGCATAATTATGTATGGATGTTTGTGACTGTTTCACGCAAAAACTACCGCCCGTTTTTTTTTTTGTAAAAGGGATGACTACAGGTCATTGAACTCGCCCAGCTGACGTTTACTTAAAGAAATTAATTTCGTATATGCGTATATTAATTCGAGCTTTAGAAAAAATAGTACTTCTTTTTTTTATTTTATCTACGAATCGATGGTATTTCATGTACCGGATCGAACCTCCACGGGATTAAAACGAACAAAATTTAACTATGTATATATATAGTGGGTGCGTTCACAAACATAAAAACTCGCATGTACAAGACACCCAGACCCGGAACAGCATCTATGCCGTCATAAGTACATCTATAGATAGGATATGCTAACTGTCTACACTGAAATAATAACCAAGCTCAATTTTCATGGATTACCATGAATGGGTGAATTTACAAACACAAATTTCAAATATACGAACGTCCATACTCGAAACAACAAAATTATCTATATGACTGTTTACCGCACATATTGTAAATAGCTGACGCCCGCAATTTCGCCCGTGTCAGAATTGTAAAACAGCACAATTCGGAACCCTAATTCTTTTTTCTAAAATAAAAGTAGATAATCTATGTTACGGTATAAAACATTAGCTATCTAAAAATACATCATCGTACCCCCGATGTGCCATGGACTTAATGATGGACATCCCACCTATAAGCACAAAAAAAATTGGGAACACATTCATTGTGTGTACAGCTAAAGAGTGGAATTCCCTGCCGGAGTCTATGTCTCCTGATTGCTACAACCTAGAGGTTTTAAAGTCAAAGATTGAATAGGTTTACTAGGCAAGCAAGCTCCATCGACGACCGTATCGTCGCTGTATATCATATGATATTGTGGTTAAGCGCAAGACTATCCATAATAATAAAAAAAATCATTACGGGTACTCAAAAGTCTTAATATTTCCACAGGGTTACCCTATTACTAAGTTGTGAGGGTCTTGTACAAACGTACTGATATTCAGTAACATCAACTTAGATTGGAACTCGGAAGACAACCTCAAGTCGTCAGCGGGCTCCAGTTTTAAAAAGGCTAGGCAGATATTCTCAGTGCTCTAACTGACATTGAATCCATAGATAATTGTTTGTGTTTATGGCACTAGCCGTTCGCCTGGATAAAAGTAGGTTGGCCCATATAAATTTCAGACCCTATCTCATACCTTTAGGAGCTTGATTTTGAGAAATCTTTTCTTAGTTCTCGCCTACGTCATAAAAGGAAGCCTTATGCAAAATGTCACGCTCCTAGACCCAGTAGTTTTGACAGTGCGTTGACATGTCAGTCAGTCAGCTTCTCCTTTTATACATAGATATAAATTGATGTACAATAAAGTTTCTTCTATTCTCTATGCAACTATAGCTTCGTAATTACTATCCACAATACGGTCGGTTTCCGGAAATTCGCATTGTTTCGACAACGATATTAAAACAGCAGTTCAATTAATTGATTCATCAAATTGAATGCAATGCGCCGTAAAATATGAAAGCCGATGTAAATTACTTTCATTGGCAACACTGGGCAATAATGTGAAGTCATTTATGCATGTTTTGGAAGAACATTGAAGTCATTTAGATGGAAAATTGTAATTTTATATAAGTACTTTACTTATATAACTAGTGTTTATGTTGATACACATATTAAAGTTTTTCTGACTGCCTCGTTAGTCTCGTGGGCGTAAATGCGACTGCTGAGCATGGGGTTCTAGGTTCGATTCCCGGGTGGCGAAAAAAAGAGCTATTGGGTTTTTCCATTCGGAATTTCTCTGTAGCTGCTCGATGTTCGGTAGTATGACACCCCCGTGCCTCGGAAAGCACGTAAAGCCGTTGGTCCTGCGCCTGATCTCTCTCCTGTCGAACCGGATTGCCGTCCCATCGAACTATGAGAGTGACGGAACAGAGACTGCGCCTGTGTTGGCACACATACTTTGCACAATATCTCCTGCGTACTTGAATACTCTCGGATTGACCACCGCGATCGAAATGAGGTCTTTATAGGTAAAGGCTAGGTGAAAAATACTAAAAAAAAATACTCAATTGTTTCACTTTCATCCCCCGAAAAAGTGACAATGAATTATAAGTTAGCCACACTCCACCCTGTATATTATGTTACATAAAAGACAAATTGTAAATCCTGTAGAATTACGAAAATACTTTCAAAACTATTCCAAAAGGGTCTAAAATTCTCAATTCAACATGTCCCAATCATTCGACGAATGAGATTGAATGGTAACCGAATGAGTGAATGGTGAACGGTGAATGTAAAGTGAACTACTGAACATAGCGTTAATAGCGGGCTATTGATTCTGACAGTTTTGTTGTATTCTATTCCGTGTTTCAACAATTAATCAAAACTTGTTAGTAGTTTTAATATGCTTTTGTTGAAAGCTCTAACGCAATGTTTGTAGGTTATTTAATAAATAGTGAAGTTTAGAAGAGAAATGTGTGTTTTTATAATGTAGTTAGCGAAACAGCTGGTCTTTAGATATTAGGGACTATCAACTCTTACGGCGTGCAAGAAAAAAATAATACTAGGGTAGCAATCATTTAGAGGAGACCTTATTTTATAATACTTTTTATTTTCTGTATCCTATAAGGTACTGCTGTCTCACAGATTATTTGTGGGAAATCAACAGATGACTCCTCTCGCTCTGAGTGAAGCAAAAAAGAGTGTTAGACTTGTACAGACTAAAATCTACCTGTGTTTCTTTAGTTGCCTTTTCCATTCCAGGGCACGGGCAACTAAATAAATATACACTTATATAATAATATCTATTATATTTAACACAATTGCAAAAAAAACTACGATGTATGAAATAAAGTAACAAAAAACTGGCAAAACAAAGCTACATTCATATCCGTTTAAATAAATAAGCTACCGGATAGTTCTTATAACTTTACAAAAAAAAAAAAAAAACAAACAAAAAAGGTTCAGTATAATAGATTCAATATTTAATTGTAAAGGTTAAAACTATCCAATCTCTATAAGATAATCACATGTTAACTGTGCCACATTAATTAATCAATTTGATATTGAATAGCAAAGCTCCACGCCGCGCCGCTCCGCAGAACAGCCGAGTGTTATTAATTAAAACTTATTGTTCCCGTTATATTAATTTGATACTGTTCGCACGAATAATAATGAAATTACTTCACAAATGTTACTATTGAGGTAAATACATGTGTGATTAAAATTTTAATGGCTTGTTTGGACGTGTTATGGCGGTAAGCACGAATTAATGCAGTTTGCGATGTAATTATACGTACTTTGTCTTTTAACGAGAGTATATTTTGCAATTCACAGTATTTTGTTTGTAATAAAAACTATCAGTTCCTTCATTTACTTTTTTTAAAATAAGCAAATAAGATTAGTGTATCCAAAATTTATGGCTTTTTCCTAAAAAAGCCATAAATTTTGGATACACTAAAAAAAATATCCTAATATTTTTAACTTAAATTAACAAAAAGCGGAAAACAAACCATCGAAATTCCAGTCTCATGAATAATTTTTCCTCGCCGATCTCTCCGGAAAATCGTAACGTTTGTCGAGTCGACCGCGGTACCAAGTCGCCGGGATTGCATAAATTCAAAGAGCGTTTACGGCGTAGAACATAATCAAATGAAGCCATTTACATTCAGCGCCCGATATGAGGACGGTGCGACACCATCGCCCCTCTCGCTCACGCACACGCTTAATGGCCTCACAAATTGCGAACTAAAGCACTCCAGCGTTGAATCCGAGAGATCTCGTTCCGAAGAGTACTTTTGAAAAAATAACAAAATTTTATGTGAATCGACAGATATTATAGCTAACAATAATCTTTTCACGTTTCTCGGTTTCTAACAATGACGAAGTGGATTGAATCAATACGCTCCAATAACGGCACGATGATTATAATCTCAGAAACTCTCAGTTTCGCGGCTTCGTAGGTAAATATTATAATAGTTTCTGTAGATTATTTCATAAATTGATTTTGCAAAATAAATTAAGTCTACTGTAATAACTTGTCAATTACCAAGTGCCGCAACGAATTCCCGCTACTACAACCCGCTCTTCTACGATGAAGTCATACCGTCTGAATATCTCAACTGCGATAACAGCAAATAATCGATTAAATCATGCCCACGCGACGCCTATAAATAAAATTAAACGCTTTATTGTTAGTTGAATGACAAATGTGCGACAGTCTTACGCCCAGCGACCGCGGGCGCGCGGCACTTGAGACTCGAGTTCACTCGACCGCAGTGCGCGACCGCTACGCACGCTCGGAGACAACATCAGACAAAACTAGTTTAGAACGATAATGCCACAAACATATTAATATTTCGACACACCGTATCGCCATTAAATCCTTTATGTGACGGCGTGAACGTTACAAGTTGAGCTAGTCGAGAGGGAGGCATTGTGCCCGACTCGAAGGGGTCGCCAGCCGAAGTTATGAACGCTGGCTCAATGCTCTCCCGCTAGTTGACTGCAAACAAGAGGGGTCGGGCCCGGCCAGCTGCCGTTTTATCTTGACAAACGAACTCGGCTCACGAGCAGAAACTTAAAAAACTTTATTACCGGGGCTCTGAATTTACATTTCAATAAAAGCGAAGTGAAGCGCACGCCAATGGGCATATCGAACGCAAACAACAGTCGAAGGTGTAGCGGCAATATGCGGAGCGGTGCGGTGCGGCGTCTGTGCCGCATGCCGCATGCCAGAGCAGCCGCAACACACAATTGCGAGTAAATCAATTCACAACCGACAGGAACAAAAGAGCCGCCGAGCGTAGAGTGTAATGAGCACATCGGCATGCCTCGGTACGATTAAGACACCAAAGCAACCGAAGGGAGTCGTTTGAAGATCTTCTTTTGTGGCTTCGTAGGAACTAATTTGTAGTCGCATCGCCGACAAGCTCCTAAAATGGAAAGCGTTTCGTCGAGCGACACCATCCTACATGCCTATTGACTTGAAACAATGTCCCCTCTGCCCGCGCACAGACTCATAACAGTGTCGTTTCCAAAACTTATAACAATTTAGTTTCCACGCGGTCGACCGTGACAAATCACAGCTAAACCTCGCAAACTGGTGAATATTTGGCAACGGATACGTCCACTGGAGCACGGGAAGCGATTCCCAACTGTGTAACCGAATTACAATCCACTAAACCGAGGGAACATACGTCATTAAAATAATTTAGGGAAATGGCACGTTTTAGTGCTCGCATTTATGGCAGCCTGGTGGATGGGCCGCTCGCGTCGTGCCAGAAGCAATAAATACCGGGGCGGAGCCACCCACCATCTTGTTTATACACCACCTTCCCGAGACGGAACATTAATTTTCTGCTATGCGGAATAAGTGGTGACAAAGAGTGTTCGTGTCTGCTAATGGGCTAGAACACATCAGTGTTCCGACTTTTAAGAACTTTGCCAAGAAAAAAAGCTAAGGAAATTACGGATAAGGCTAATTGTACCGAGAACTCCTAGGAAATCTGCAGCGCCGTAACCCTCTTAGCAGAGAAAATTATCATTTAAATGAACTTTCAAAGGTAAAGAAAGCGGTCCGTGAGCACTGGAAATAATTGTCATGCCGTTTTTCTCGTGTTCTCCTTTGAAGCTTCGTGTTTTCAATAAATTATGTAAATCAAAGAGTAAAATATTTATGAGACAAATTACTTGAATAACCTCGGTGGTAAATGTGTGCTTCTCGTATTATTGGATTCATAAACAAAATATTACTTGTTTATGTTTAACATAGGTACTGTTTAATAACGAAAGAAAATACGACTTGGCTTTACGGACTGTGAACAATGGAAGTTTATTAGTACAATAAAATATTATTTGAGATTACGTGTTATAAAAATTACGTAAGCATAGTTCCAGTAGCGTACCAGGGTATCAGAAACGGTAACAAGTTTTAAATAATAATTAAGCAGCACGTACAGGCGCGGGGCCGGATGGAATGTCAGCGCGAGTGAACGGTCGTGGGCACCCTACTCAGGGCTGACACCAAGTAATTAACTTTGTACGATTCGATTTGATGCGCAACTGTTTCAATATTCGTTCAACCCTCGGCGTACTGCGAACTTTTTTAATTTATTCATTATTTTTGGAACTGTCAAAAGTGCACGTCAACTACGTTTTTAAAACGACATTGTCTGTAAATAAAACATCGGGCTGAATATTTTCATGAATGAATAATGCGAAACAGCGAAACTAATTTACAGAATCGCTAAAAGGATTCTAAAAGAAATTCATTTTAGAGCGTTCTGTTTTAACAAAGAAGATACCTTGTAGCGTTGTGTAAGCAAATTATTTTGCTAGTGAACAAAGAAAGAGGTACTCACCTACTACACAGTACTAACGGCAAAATAAATTGTAGATGTGTTATAATAAGCACCTAAATAGTATTTTGCTAGTAGACGGATTAATTAAGAATAGAGTTCAAAAATAAACGTTATAATTATCTCTATGAAACGCAGACATAAGAACAAGTATATTTATTAACGTTAATTAATCCTAATCCTCGACTCACGAGGAGATAATTTATAACAATCAGCATAACACATCTGAGATATAGTTGGTAATTAATGTCATATTTTTTTTTATATAAATCTAGCTTTTCCCACGATTTCAATTCCTTGGTCTGTAGCACAAAAACGTACCTACATTTTTATTGTACGAATGATAGCTTATGACAGGGATAGCGTAGTTTTGTAAGTTCTAATAGATATTTTTTTATCGGTTGTGCAGATATCATTAATGATATTTGTTTTATAAATAGATGTGGCTTTCGGCTTACATCAAGGGTCGGCTCTCAACCCTTGCTTTTTCGTGATGATATGGACGTCGTCAACATGGTGGCATTGTGCTGGTTGCCGAGAGTGGCCATATACACGTCAATTTAAACTAGGTGAGACCAGTCTTTCCTAAAAAAATCTCTTTTAAATCAACATAGCAAACATGTTATGCCACATTATATGAGACCCCGCATATTACCTCCGCCCTCTTATGGAGAAAGAATCACACAAATTTTTCTCTGGCTTCGTGAAAGCTTAAGCCAATTAAAAAGTTAAATTATGTCTTTGTATCAATAGATTTTTTACCATTAGATTAGGTATTTTTTTTTTTTTTTTTTTTTTTGTGGTAGGTAAAAATCATCCAATGACGAATCCCGCCCTTATTAGATTAGGTATGGATGTACATATTCTAATGGTTTTGTAGCAGGTATTTGGCAGCAGTTAACTTGATACGTCTATGAGTATCAAGTCGACTTTCTCGGCAAGCTTTGCAGTGGTAGTAATCCATTTTACCAAGATCACGCCTGTTTCAATAATTCCACATAATTATTGTCCAGTTGCGCAGACACTCGAGATGCAACAATTCTACACCAATTTATACCCGACTACGGCAAAGCCAAAGAGCGTTATGATTTTGACAGGCTATGTCTGTACGTATGTATGTGAGTATGTTCATCTGTACCCTCATAGCTCCTAATCTACTTATCGGAACTCGACAATATGCGGTATCGTTAGAACAGTCAATCGTCTGCTGAACATAAGCTACGTGACGTGTCACAAAACTCGATGTGGCGCGCTCTAGCGGACATTTGAGCGTCGTTTTTCGTGACGTGTTACAAAACTCAATACAGCGCCCTCTAGCGGACATTTCAGCGTCGTTTTTTTTTATGTGGACCAATGAATACATAGGTCCACAAAGCTTGGCATTGGTTTGGCAAACGGGTTCAACTAAGCTATGTTTATTGTATGGATGAATGCTTGCTTTGAATGAGTGCTGTGGATGCATGCTATTTGAAACAAAAAAAAATATGTTAGTGCAGAATTAAACATTTTTAGACCGGTCTTTCAAACACCAACGCCTTAGTGGCCCTAGCGTGCGAGCGAGATAGAGAGATGGAGTTTACACCCTATATAGCTCCGTCCTTTTAACAGTTCAGTTTAGGTCGTCAAATAGATCGCATGAAGAGCTCGTGGTAGGGTCTCAATTAACGCTTTAGGTTACTAAAGCGTTCATTTTCAAACATACATTATTATAAAGTAAAAATATATTTTTTTATAATTCACGCTTGGGGCGTCAGATAGTAGTAAAGTAATCACTTGGTCTAGATACTATCTGCTAACTTATTGCGTTTTTTGTGCAATTCATGTGACGATAAAGAAAAACTCATTTAATTTTGTGTTGGTAATAAGTACGTTACATGCGTTCGTTGCTTTTTTTTTTAAGGTTCTAGAAAAACGCGCGGCACAGAATTGCGTATAGAACTTAGAATGAATAGACTGGTCTTTTTTTATTGACCAGCCATTTTTTTCTAGGCTTTTGATAGATTTCTTTTTCATAAATCGTGTCTATGGGTAAAAAAAAATACTGGCCATAAAAACACATATTATTCGCATAACAACTTCTATGTTTACTGGGGCCTTTTTGAAATGTCATGGTTATGCTGAAGCAGTGCTATTTATCAGTTTTTATATAGGGCAGACAAATGTTCCCACCATTTAAAAAGAAATAAACTAGCTCGGGTGTTAATTGAATCTGCTGTTGTATATTCCAGTAAGTACTTACATGGTTCAATAAAAATATGTTTTTGTTAGGATTGAACTTTTCATCATTTATCGTTCGTATCGTTGAATTGTCAGTAAAGCGTAGGAAGAACCGAACGAAGAAGAAGAACGAAGGAACAGGAGTGGGTTTTTAGTCAGTAAAAGTCCGACACTATCTCCCGGCCCGCCCAAGTGCGCGGAGATGTCATTAAATGATTTTCCCACAGAAAAAAAAAATAGTTCTATCATCATTATCATAATCATAATTTTACTGTCATTTTCCCATATTACTTGGGTTCGGCGCAACATGTTTTTTTCTTCGTTTCTGTCCTGTCACCCGTCACGCCATTACTAACTCTTTTTCTTTCATATCACTCCTCAAAAAAATCCATACATCTTTTCTTTAACCTCCATCCCCCAATCCATCCATTCCATTATACTCTTTGTGTAACTTTCGTTTCATCCCTCCTCTTCACATGACCATAACGACACAAACGATTCTCTTTCAAGTTTTCAGTCACTGACGCCACTTTCAAACTTCCTCCTCATTCCTCAGTTTATCCATTCTTGATAATTCAAACAAACTTCAATTTATATCTCTTATTAAAACGAAAAAATCCAATCATATTTTTTTGCTATGGTACACGGGAATCAGAAGTCTACAACACAACACTCGAGAGTCGAGTTCCCAAGGTCGTTATCAATACAAAAACAAAGGCGGTATTAAAAACCGAAGTAATATAGGAAAACATTCAAATGCCCTTTCACACAGGCGCGCTCTCACTCGGAAATTCGAACAAGATTAATTAAAAATAAAATCTCCCCGTCAACCCCGACACTGTAATTAAAAGAGGAATAAATGAAAACGAAATTCAAGTTTCCATTACAATTAAGGGTTGAAAGATGGCTTTTAATGAACTTTCATCTGCGTATTTTAGTTTAGTTTTTACTACTTTTTAGGGTTCCGTACCCAATGGGTAAAAACGGGACCCTATTACTAAGATTTCGCTGTCTGTCCGTCTGTCTGTGACTACGCTGTATCTCAAGAACCGCGATAGCTCGACAGTTGATATTTTCACAAATTATGTATTTCTGTTGCCGCTATAACAATAAATACTAAAAACAAAATAAAGTAAATAATTAAAAGGGGCTCCCATACAACAAACGCGTTTATTTTGCCCTTTTTTGCTCGATATCAATAATGGTAACCGGTAGGCACTTGAAATATTTACAAAACACTGATTTGTATTTTTACTTTAAAAATAAAATTTAAATAAAATAAATATGAGGTGCTCCCATACAAAAAAACGCAACTTTTTGCCTATTTTGTTGTTGTTCTATTGTTTACCTAGTCAATAGTATGGAACTCTTCGTGCGCGAGTCCGACTCGCACTTGACTGGTTTTTTAAAACCTCTGGGACTGCGATATTATGTAGACTGGCAGGCACTGCCAAAATCGAAAACATGACTAGCGTTGTTAAAATCGTTACATTACGATGCTTAATTCCTGCATTTAAAGTAGCTTCGTATAGCGTGCCCATGTCTATCAGTGAGCTATCTGTCCTAGCTCAGAGGACACCGGTGTCCTCTCACATCCACGCCACTATAGGCCTTAATTCCGATGTTTAGAGTCTACTTTTGTATGAACAAGTTTGGTAGTTGTGGATCTAAGTGTTAATTTTTAGCAGTCATCGCTGCAAATGTAGCACCATTTCACGCAGACGGGTGTCTACTAGTCAAGGGTGTGCGTCTGCTAGACAATCACCTCAGTGGAGGTGTCATACAGTTTTAAATCTATATATATAAAAGCGAAATACCACTCACTGATTAATTACGAAATCTCAGGAACTATAACACCTACAAACTTAAAATTTGCCAGCTAGGTTTCTTAGGGTGTAGACGTCCACTAAGAACGGATTTTACGGGACCCCAAAGGGAGTAAACTGATTTTCACGCGAGCGAACCCGTTGGCAGAAGCTAGTTTAAAATAAATTAAAGCATTTTTTTTATAGCGTGTATATTGTTTTCACAATTTCAAACGAATTTCGACTGGAACTTTGATTGGACGAAGAAAGTAAGGACGAGTCCAGTGATTTATCTTGATGAAATTATTGACCCAAAATTGCTGGTGTCGTCACATCAGCAATTTTGATTCAATAATGTCATCAAAAGCAAAGAGAAACTGAAGCACACAGATGGGTTTAAGTCAGTAAAAGTTTGACACGACCTCTCATTTTACTCGGAAAAGTCATTGAGTGGTTCCCCAGCTCAAAAAAACAACCATAGGTAAGCAAAAGCATATATTGCTTCTATAACAGCCTTTTAATAAAAGCCACTCTAATTAGCTTTAGAATTAGACAGCGTGGGAAGCTGACAACTTAGTTAAAATGAAAGACACAAAGAGATTGGTGTCGTACACTTGTTACTTTGCACGAAACATGCATTTACTACGTGCGAAGAATGAAGAAACATTATTCTAATTTCTAGGAAAACCTACTGACATATAAGCGAGGTTTTCAGTGATCCAGTGTCTGCAGTAATATTATTATTATTATTATATACTTTATTGCACACCTTAATTTAACATAACACAAACATTTTTATAAAATAAATGTACAATAGGCGGTCTTATCGTACAAGGCAATAAAAAAAAAACCATAATGAAAAATTAAAAAACCCTAGTCAAATATTTCGTAAAATAAATATAACGAACGCTAGACGTCATGATGCCCGGGCAATGAAAAAGTTGTACAAGTTTCGTAATAAATCTTTATTAGATTATTTCTCGATACATTTAAAAAATAACGTTTTGTATGCGGTAAACATAAATCACATCCAAATTCAATAGTTTTTAACATACTTTTTCTAAATAAGACAGAGACTGTGTGTCTGTGTCTTATTTAGAAAAAAATGTTTACAATTTCTTGCAATATTTTAAAATTTTACGGAATTTTCCATTTTCCACTGACACGTCACTTAAACGTTATTTATGTAAAGAAATGAAAATAAAACATAAACCAACACTAATAAATCAGTGAAAACCATTTTTCAAACCACAAAAATTTGTTTGTTAAATGACCAAATTAATTATATAGATATTTTCGTTACATTTAAGTTAAAAAAAATATCTGTTGCATAACACAAATCCTCCTTTCCACAGCACAAATCATTGATATTTAAACATAATTACGTTCTGTTGTAAAATATGATGCAACGCTATAAATAATGAAAAGATTCCTTTTAAAACTATCAGATTATGATGATGTTTAATTAAATGGTTAATAACGGCTTTTCATTTAATAATAGTAACATAAAACATACCTTGAATTAAATCGTAATGCAGTTGCAATCGTTATCGTGTTTTGTTTCAATAATTTAACATATTAATCACTGATAAAAACATTAATGTTTTAACCTGTGAACCGTGATTATCTGAAACAGTGTTTGTTTATTTAAGTCAAAGGCCAGAATATTATTATGATAACAACTCCAATAATGATAAACAAGACTTTTACAAAGCATTTCGTTCCTCCTACATAATAATAAAAGTGGTCCTTGAAAATGAAAAATTACAGAACAAGAGCGCACCTTTAGCGAGCTCGTAAATAAATAAACTTTGAGCAAAGAAAATGCAGGGAAAATATTTTTTAATATACCGGGCGGGCGCTTTAAAACGCTCTTTTATTCAAAGGGGAACTTCCTACCTAAATAGGAATATAAAAGGATCCATAGATATTATGAAATAGGAAGGCAACCGCTCCGGCCGTAAAGAGAGCATTTACAGAACCGGTCCAGCACCCTACCTCGCGTATATCGACACCCATATCAATAACATCCACGGTTTTATGACAACCTAATATATGATATCATAATTCTAAATCACTATTATAAGATCTCTTGACGACACAATAACAAAAATGTTAAACTATCATCGAGACGAAAAGTTTTGCATAAATTACCTTTTATGAGATAAAATTTAAGTGCAACGAAAATGAAATGCTAATCGAGCCGAGCTCGCTTCTCTCAAAACAAAGAGTTTATTCATTACAAAAGACTCAGTAAAAACCTAAGTAGGGTTGTGCAGCGATTCTTGTCGAGAACTGCCACGACTAAAAGAATGCAACTTTGTTCCAAGGCGGCCTTTGTAAATGAGAAGCGAAACGCGTAAAGCCCAGCCTCGCCTTGCTAGCTGGCTGGCGGAAGCGCACGATGTGACACGGAATAGCGACACTGACACACGACGAAATTGCATTGAATCTGGAACGCCTTTATCGTTGCCAAAGGGACTTTTATATTTCCAACCTCCGAGCGTGCATGGGTTCCTGGTATGTATGGAAATGAAATTCACTTGAGTTTAACGCGCTCGCTCTTTGATAGAATGATGGCATGGAAACGATTCACTTCCACGATAATCGCACTTTAAAATCCAGGACCAAATAAATAACTTGCGGCGATGAATAAAACATGGGTGTTAACATATTTGTTCAAAAAGAAATCTCTTGAATAATTTACTTGTAACGGAAGCGACTAATGAGTTCATAAAACACTAATGTCAATATGTTATAGCCTCGAAGTATAATCATTTAACACGATGGGAATTAACATTTAAACATAGACATACATCAAAGATTTAATTCAATATTAAATCAGCGCTCAGTGAATAACACGACCGGTTCTCAAAAAGCAATCAAATAAAATATCACGAGAAATAAAGCAATAAAAAAGACGGGATCGTGATTTGGTCGCCGTTTATGTTTGGAGGTTAATGGTTTACGAAATAATCTGCGAATGACTGGCTCAGTTGTGTGTATGAAACTAATTGTAGCTGGAATCCAATTATGTGTTGAAGAAATAGATAATTGAATTCATCGTTCAATATTATCATAGTGTGGGCATTGGCCCTCGTTCACCACAGCGCACACATTTGTACACACCTCCAACAGGTTTATTTCTATGATGGTCTCGAAAATATGAAGACGGTAAAACAAGAATTGATGGTTCACAATCAGTGTTTACACAATTTGAATTTTATTACTTACGGTTCGCATTTGAGGAAACACTTCAGCATGTTATTGAAAGAGCAAATAATAAATTATAGATTTTACTTACAGAAATTATATCTTGTGAATGAATCGTGCAATTTTGAACAAGATTTACACAAAAAATTGTCTGGCATCTGCATGTTATTTACCACCAATATTTCGTGTATTTCCACAGACGAATGAACAACAAAATAAAAGCGTTTGGAAAACATCGTAATTTTCGTTCAAAGCCATTTAATTCAAGCACAGTGGGCTGCGCGGGAGAGTAATCTGATTTATATCTGTAGGCCGTATTTCTTCTTTATTCGCTCTTTCACACTAGCCGACGTAATTTGTTGAAAAACACGCAAATTCAGTTAAGTGTTACATTCTATTTGCGATGGATGTTTTATAGCGGGAGGTATTATTTTATTTATAAACTTCACTGTTCTCAAGTGGTTACTTCTACGTATTATTTTCACGTTTAAATAAATTTATACTTTAAGTTTTTTGTTTATCATATTATATTTTCTACATTTCTAACATTGCTTGAATCGGTTTATTATCCTTTCTAATGTCGTATCCAAAATTATGTTCTTATTACCTTCCGACAGCATAATTCGAGTAAGTATAATTGCACAAAGAACAATGCAAACGCCGTAGCTCTAGTTTGTAGTTTGTACATGTCCGGGGTGGGACGCAAATGTTTGTGTTTTACCCTCCTCTCCCTCGGGGGTTGTACTGAGCTCCGAGCGATATAGATGACAACTCTAGCAAATGTTGTCCTTATTTTTATTTTCCCAAATTAAAAATCGACATTGATCAACCCTCCGAATCATACCCGTTAATATTATAGTGAGCTTGTGGGTATATAAATTATTTTGAATAGAAAACAAAAAAGGAACAAAAAGTGTACTAAGAGCGCAGTAACTGGGTGCAGTTCGCAAGCGCGCTCGGCTTCACTCGGTACGGCACAGTCTGCACGACAGGCACAGTCGGCACACGGACGGACGACGTGTTATTTATCCCCGGCCAAATGCCCTTTACGAGCACAATATCGACGCTCGATTTTCATCCCGCCTCGGGGAGAGATAAAAGAAGCTTAACGTCCGACGGCTTTGTGTGCGTGTATCTCGCCCGCCGCAAATAAAACTATTAAATTAAATAACGTTACGCAGCCACTCCACTGAGTAATCCTTGTATTTTATCAACACCGAGAGAACCTCTGTCAAAATTAGACTTTTTAAACCACAGTGTAAATAAGTAAATATTCATGATCTGCGAGTCATATAAATATTACTCGAGACACTCGGCATGTTAATGAAACAAGATGCTAACTTCGTGGGGGTGAGGCTGGAGCTTAAATTATTCCAGCCGCGTCTCGCTCTTGTCTTTGTGCCGTTGCTATTATTTCAAATTATTTTTAAGGACGCGTTTACAAAACTGACCAAATTAAGCAGTTTTTCGGTACATTTTGCAGCAGAATTAAACTGAACTAAATGTAAATAATAATTTCCACAGATAGATTACTCCTTCATCTTGAAATGACGTTATATTTTTATTTGAAAAATTTGGTTTATAACACTGTAATAAATCATTTCCCGTACCTCTTCACACAAAATTGAAGATTTCGTATTGAGTTCAGGAACATTTTTCTTCCGTTTTATAAAAGATTTTGTTTATTTAAAAATATATTATGTAAGGAGACATAATCAACTAAAAAAGGCGTTAAAAAAAAACTACCAAAATGTTCTAATTAGTCTCAGAAAAAAATCAAATCAATTTTAGTTTTTCAACAAATTTAGCTCTATCGCGCGAATCTTAATGCATTGAACATAAGGGTTATTTTGCTAGTCACTGTCTTGAATTATTGCATAAGAATTGAAATAAAAATTTTAGTCTGCGCTCGGCCGCCGTCGTGAGTGGACACTGTGTCGCTTGTAAGCAGAAATTCGTGTGGAATAAGATCGCTGTACGAATACAAAATATTTGATAAACCTAATTTGATACTTCACGTGTTTTGTGCTGACTAAAGACTATCAATAAGATTTATTTAGTTTCTTTTATTTTTTCTTGAATAAAACATTTCATTTCGAACTTGATGGAGCGACCTGAAGGTATACCTCCAAGATTGCTGATGGAACTAATAAACGAGTAGAGCTAGGTGTACCGAGTTTGGGCTCGTTGTGTTAGTTATGATGAGACCTTACCTTAGGACTTGATGGAGCGACCTGAAGGTATACCTCCAAGACTGCTACTGGAACTAATAAACGAGTAGAGCTAGGTGTACCGAGTTTGGGCTCGTTGTATTAGTTATGATTAGACCTTACCTTAGGACTTGATGGAGCGACCTGGAGGTAAACCTCCAAGATTGCTACTGGAACTAATAAACGAGTAGAGCAAGGTTTACCGAGTTTGGGGTCGTTGTGTTAGTTATGATGAGACTTTACCTTAGGACTTGATGGAGCGACCTGAAGGTATACCTCCAAGACTGCTACTGGAACTAATAAACGAGTAGAGCTAAGAGTACCGAGTTTGGGCTCGTTGTTATAGTTATAATGAGACCTTACCTTAGGACTTGAAGTGACCTGAAGGTATACCTCCAAGACTGCTACTGGAACTAATAAAAGAGTAGAGCTAAGAGTACCGAGTTTGGGCTCGTTGTTATAGTTATAATGGGACCTTACCTTAGGACTTGATGGAGCGACCTGAAGGTATACCTCCAAGACTGCTACTGGAACTAATAAACGATTAGAGCTAGGTGTACCGAGTTTGGGCTTGTTGTATTAGTTATGATGAGATCTTACCTTAGGACTTGATGGAGCGACCTGGAGGTATACCTCCAAGATTGCTACTGGAACTAATAAACGAGTAGAGCAAGGTTTAACGAGTTTGGGCTCGTTGTGTTAGTTATGATGAGAATTTACCTTAGGACTTGATGGAGCGACCTGAAGGTATACCTCCAAGACTGCTACTGGAACTAATAAACGAGTAGAGCTAAGAGTACCGAGTTTGGGCTCGTTGTTATAGTTATAATGAGACCTTACCTTAGGACTTGAAGTGACCTGAAGGTATACCTCCAAGACTGCTACTGGAACTAATAAAAGAGTAGAGCTAAGAGTACCGAGTTTGGGCTCGTTGTTATAGTTATAATGGGACCTTACCTTAGGACTTGATGGAGCGACCTGAAGGTATACCTCCAAGACTGCTACTGGAACTAATAAACGAGTAGAGCTAAGAGTACCGAGTTTGGGCTCGTTGTGTTAGTTATGATGAGACCTTACCTTAGGACTTGAAGCGACCTGAAGGTACACCTCCAAGACTGCTACTGGAACTAATAAAAGAGTAGTGCTAAGAGTACCGAGTTTGGGCTCGTTGTGTTAGTTATGATGAGACCTTACCTTAGGACTTGATGGAGCGACCTGAAGGTATACCTCCAAGACTTCTACTGGAACTAATAAAAGAGTAGAGCTAAGAGTACCGAGTTTGGGCTCGTTGTGTTAGTTATGATGAGACCATACCTTAGAACTTGATGGAGCGACCTGAAGGTATACCTCCAAAACTACTACTAAGAATTGATTAAGATTTTTTTATTTATTAAATAGGGTTAGTTCTGCTTACCTGCTTCTTATTTTTGTTAGTGTTTATTCATTGCATCATTATCTTGCTTTGTACAGCATCCTAATTGCGTAGTGATATACTAGGAATGTTGTCAATCGATTCCAGCTGGACAGTTCAACAACATCTATAGAGTTGACAATGTATAAAACATTTTATCATCATCATTTCCACCCAAAGACTGTTGGACATAGGCCTCCTCCACATGTCGCCATAATGAACGGTCCTGTGCGACTCGCACTCTAATTTCTCTTCTTCTAATTACGCTTATTGTTTTGATCGCCATTTTGCGAAGCGAGATAGATAGAGCTCACGTCATTTATAATCGTAAACATTCGGCAGCTAACGCGATTTCACTCGCTCGACAGCGCCGGCTCTTAGTCCTTGTCTATCAGTGAATATACGTTTGCGACTGTGTCGACACTGATTATAGATGTGTGAGTTTCGAGTCCAGGTTTTCTGATTGCGATGTTAGTGCGTAACGTATCTTCTCTTATAATATATCAATGGGATAAACAAATAAATAAATACATGGTACACACGGCGACATGGTACACACCTGTGTACCTACATTACCAGTATAACATTCCCTCGCTTTGTAAGTAATTCCCGTACAGTGAGAGATGCGCTTAGATTGCTTACCAACCAATTACTGTTCAATGGTAACTACTGTTTTTTACTATTTCACAATAAAAAAAATGAATACAAATCACCGTAGGTAAGTTTAAAAAAAATACATTTCTAAAATATAAATAATAGTAGGCTCAAGGATCAAGCCGTGTCAGTTCACTCATAATTTCGCCGCTTCGCGCTAGTCGCTGTGTGTGTGAGCCGTGCACGTGTAGTAGTAAGTCGAAATACCTAGAATTGGAGCGCGCAAATTCGTAAATACGTCCTTAATTGAGTAAAAGCAAGCGAAAAACACAATAACAGCCCTCCGAGTTAATTGCCCTCCCGACAAAGCGTTCTAAAAGCTTTTCGAGACGCTACACTGTAATACAAACGTTAAACTGCATGAAAAAGTGTTTGTACTTTGGCAATTCTTAAAAATAAAATGGAACGTGAAAATCATAACGCAACAATGGACCGTAATGAAATCTCTTTTTTACGGCTCACGGCTATGTCGGGGCCGAGCAATTTTAACCTCGTTTTCATTGAAATTCACATTTCATCCGAGCAACAAAAGGGTTGGCTCTTTGCGAAATGTCAATTGTGAGGAGGGTAGCGAGCGGCCCGCTACCGGCGATGTTATCCTGGTACTGGCGGACACATGTACGCGGCCGTGACAAACACACAACATCATACGGATGCGTGTGTATACCCACCGGCTGTTCTGAATAATGCATGAGAAGCCAACGAATGCTTTAAAAAGTTAACAAGGTTTTCCGAGCTTTCCTTTGTTCCGCTGCTTACTGTATAAAAACAAATTGCTTCCACTGGAACTCAGTGAAAAATTTGATTTATCTAGTTGCTACTATAGCTTTTATGTAAAAAGTAGAAGCATGAAAATTTTAGGACATTCCTAACATTTTCAACACGGAATAGTAACGTTTACCTACGAAGTACTTAACTATAAGTTCTGCAGTAAAACAATAAAACCGAAAGAAAGAGCTAGGAAGTTTCAGCTTGAAATTCCAGTGTGCTAACAAAACAACTAACCATACGCTTACTACAAAGAAGAACAATCAAGTGTATAAGGGGATGAGAAAGAGAAGCTGTGGCTGGTAAAAGTTGTAGTGTCGACCACGGCCCCGGCCCGAGTTACGGATACCTAGCCGATAACAGGATTAACGCGCCCTCCCGTGTTGTTACCGGCTAATTCGCACGCAAACTTCCCACACGCCACACTTTCGACACGATAATGTTCTCCTAGTAGTTCGCCTGATATTCACTTATTACTTTCACCGTTCACGTTAATATACTACTCACGCCATTTAATTAATTAGATTTTCTGTTTACATACCTACATTACGCTGTTATTAACGGGGCTTATATTTGGAATAACGTAATATGCTCTATGTAATACAAGTGGACAGAGCGTTACATACAATTCGGTCAGTTTGGTAACCGGATTATTGCTGGATTAAATCCTATTGAAATTAATTAACTTCAATCTACCACAGAGACAAAGAGCGAGTAATGTAAATGTGACCACAGTCTGATAACATTTCGACTTAATATATCAAGAAGAGCTCCATTTTATCTTTCGGGTGAAAGTTATTGTGCGCCTTTATTGATAGCATGTAAACACAAGAGTTTCGATCAAAATAACTCAGATAAAGCTAGATATTTTTATTACGATCTCTCTACGGAATAATGAACATTTAATATATAAAAGTCAGTTACTCAAATACGATATTTCGTTTATCTTCTTCAATCAAAATTAATTGAACGCTCGATCAAATCAGAACACTATTCAATTTTAATATTCCCAATCCTTTCTTCGGTTCAATTTTAAAACTTTCCAAATCAATTGAGAATTTTAATTTTGTAATTATGGCAAATAAACTTTTAACAGTTGACGGCAGTCATGAAACATTTACGACAATATAAAATCGTAATGGATTAACTTGATCGCCACAGTCGGCGTTTAACGACCGACCTGAGGTAACTTCCTCAATAAAATTATTCTCTGTCATCTCCTATATCTTGAGCTTGACGATACAAACTACGTATTTGAGAAAAGAAACTATATACCACATGAAGTCTATAATGAATGACTCTGGCTTTATTTATTGCTTTATTTTACGCTACAGGAATATCGTAACATTTTTTCGTCACTTCTAAATTGTGTTGATAGTCTACTAACTTCTGTTTTACGTGTCTCTTGTCTGGAATATCGAATGAAGCGAAGGCTCTTGTACGACAGATTGAAGTGACATCAAACGGGTGTCCTTTCTCTAAAACAGCATTATTATTGAATGAGGTCAAACAAGGACAACAAATGTAACGAAATAGGGTTCCAATCTCATTTTCTTTCTCATATGTGAGAGAATCAAGTTATTTACAAATGTTTTGGGGAATAAAATAAATATCCCAGCAAATAGACAAGGGTGTTGAAAGTGTCAGCAAAATTGCCAAGTTCTGAAACGAAAAATAAAATGCTTGGAGCGATAATGAATACAGGGTGACGGACGTTGGAAAATATTGTAATATCGAGTTTATGTTGTAATGACATAAACACAATGGCTTTGAATTTTAAATCGTATACGATGAAGAAAACTGAGGTTCACATTTCTTTGCAAATACCGATATTGATTTTCAATTTAGCTTAATTTGACAGAGTCTAAAAAAGTACTTCGGTTACCAACAAATCAAAAGTAAGCACTGTGATTGGATGGGCTTCTAAAACGGTCAAACAAAATGTCTTCTATTCCGAGAGAAATGGAGCTTTGTAGGGACAGTTAAAACCACTTCACTGATCATTTATTTAACGCAATAACATTCGTAACATTACATTAAAGGAAACTTATTAATTATTACAAATAAAACTTGGTCGACTCGTAATTAAGAGTCCATTTTGTGACAGCCTCTTAAAATTCACTCCACGAGCGCGGAGGGAGGCTCAAAGGCAAAATAATTAAAGCGGAGGGCATAAGAAAATGTCGGGGAGGGAGATCAAAGGAGGGAATTTACCCTCGGGTAAATAATATAGCAGTCTCGCGCCGGATTTGGGTATTTGCTCAGGTTACAATATACCTGTTGGTAGACTAGCTAGTGGTATTGACATGGTTTACCTCAATCCAAATTAATTATTTAATGAACGGAACTAGAGGAGGAGTTGGGGCAATGGAGACAATTACCGAGCAATAACTTGGAACGTAGGCTCCTGGGAGTCACTGAGCTATGGACCTCGGGTAAAGTCGGCTTTTAAACGTGTGACCAATTTGTTTTA
This sequence comes from Leucania comma, assembly GCA_958295575.1. Lineage (NCBI taxonomy): Eukaryota > Metazoa > Arthropoda > Insecta > Lepidoptera > Noctuidae > Leucania > Leucania comma. The sequence goes on along the minus strand of OY282480.1, from coordinate 7,272,456 downwards.
CAGGTTTATTTGTTTTTGATCGCCAAGTAAGGTTTATGGGGACTTCTAGAGTCCTCTGAAAGCTTTATTAAACGTTTTTCAGTGCTTAAATCACTGTATTTCCTTCTTTATGAGAAAAGCAAATATATTAAGTTGCTTTCTTGGCTCAAATCATTAAGTAGGGATAGGCTTGTTTAATTGCAATGAAATGGAACGATACTCTACGTGCAATAAAATCCTCCTTAGTTTCTTTTTTTGACGTTACTTGATATTATGTCCCTAAGCTTTTTGTATTTCTAAGCCAAATTATAATAAGTTCAAAGAAATGTACCTGCTAAGGAAAATTCCGTGACAATCCTTGAACGCTTCACCTTGGAAAAAAACATGAGTCGAATGAAATTTCTAAGTAGGTAGGTTACTTACTAGCAGTCTCACGTAAAATTGTAACCTACAGATTATATATTTACGAGTATAATAATGTCTCTGACATATTCTTCTCACATTCGCTTAATGACGCTTGATGGCAGCTAGGCATATAATCCATCATTTTGCATAATCACTCGCCTTCACTTTCAAAGGTTACTGAAAACACTAATTATGCAAAGCCAACCTTATACTCTTAATGCCTTTATGAATATTAATATGAATGAATACATTCAAATATTCATTTCTCACTGTACCATTTTTTTTTACTTACCTGCACGTGCGAGGAAAATTACCCATGATTGGAAGATCCTCCAAATTGTTGGGAACCCGCAAACTTACCTGGAATGAATAAAGTACTACAATAAGACGTAATTCATGTTCAGTAATTGATAAAGAATATATTTGTATTCACAAAAGGAATATTGGTTTGGGTTTCAGTCTGCGAATTCTTTTTTACATTTTTTATAATTGTTTTATACCTTTTTGGTAAAGAAAAAACTTTGAATAGCGCTGCGACAAGACTGGATTTGTTAGACGCCCATTAATTCACATTACACGGGTGCTTACAGTACACAATAATCGTAAAATGGCATCACAACGTCACCTTTACAGCTGCCATTCGAGCGCAAATCTGAAATGAATGAGCTACAGACGTTATTACGAATTCACCAGACGCGCCTCAACTCATAACAAAGTCACTAAACAGTCTTAAATTGTTAAAAATTAACATTCAAATTGGGGGAGCGCTGTTAGTGGAATTAGTAGGAGTTTCACTCATAAATCGTCTGGAGAGGGTGGCGAACAGCGAGCAGCGAGCACGCCGGTTTATTGGCTCCACGTCGACATTCGCCTGCTAATAAATGAAGCAGAAAACTTCTACTTATGTAGTGTGCTGTTTGTCGAGGGCGGAAGACATCACCCGCCAACTTATCTAACCGAAAACTGTGTCTACACAGAACGTCGTAGAGCTCAAACTTCGACGGGAACACTTTTATAACTCTGCCGCTCCTGCTCACTCACGGGGAGCGCGAGAAGGATGCAGCTACCGCATTATGGGTTTATGAAATGAGCTCCGTTGCCTCATGTTACCCCGACGAAGAAAATGAAATTATGACCGTAGCCGCGCAAAGAAAGCGGCCATGACATCTCTAATGTTTTCTTGTGCAGCTTTTACGAGCGAGATTCGGAGCAAAATGCGCGGATGAAATTGGAAAATATTTTTAAAATAACACTATTTTTTCATTAACGTGTTGCGGTATCAATAAAATATTGAGTTTATTCGTTTTGCATGGCTACTACGTGTTTAGCTTAACTAAATTATGAAGGGTGCACTTGAACATGATAGAGGAATTAGTGTTAGTGAGTAATCATATCTCAAACATCAGACAAGGCAATTAGGTTCGCTGCGAACGCACACAAAGCTCATTAAGCATCAATTCCAATCTAATCAAATTGTGATTAAATCGAGAGAACCCTTTGATGTCACGGGCGTTGAGCGTCGATGGCGCGCGCCGGAATTACCGGCATATGCTCACATTGCCCGCAGCTACCCCATGCATAATTTGTATTGCATTAGCTTCCCCAATTTGGGGTGTTTGTTCATAAGTATTTTAAATCAGAGCTTGCATTGAAATGCTGACATTGCTGACAGTTCGGTTGGATTATAAATTAAGTTTATTTATTTAATATGCTGGTATTGTTTTGAATATTCAGAGGATTGATTACACATAATAGAATCACAAATACGTGTGACAAAATTCGTTACTACAAAACGGTTATTTCGATGAATTGTTTTACCTATATTTTTATTAGTTCATGTTCCATAATAAACGTTCACCCACGGCGTGATAATTTTAGATAGTTACCGAGTTAATTATTTGTTGGTTCATTCATAGTAACTGTACTATTTATGCCGTACCTAATGGTACACGGAATTCAGCGAGACCTGTGAACGATAGCTTATGCTACGAAACAGTCGGTAATTAAACGTCCACTATAAACTTTGCAGTCTGCAGGAGACTACTGATCGCTCCTTTGACCACTGCCATCCTAGTAGATCGTGGTAGAAACTGAAATGGTCATCTCATAATGCAACAAAATGGCGAGTTTATTAGGACAATATAACAGTCTAAATAAAAGATATTCGAGCATCTACTTCTACTGGCTTTTTATTAATTAGATAAGGACTTTTATTCAAACTAAGGCAATTATTAGGTACTTGATACATAATTATTTTATCTGAGGTGTCTGACGATGCACTGGTAAATAATTTTAAATTAGAAATTTGAATTGCAAGGTTTATAGAAATAAGATTAATTACGGCATTCTCACATTGTAAAATGTTTTGTTATTGAGGCTATGGGTTGCCGAATATCAAACTTGATTCAAACCTAATATCACTTTGATTAAAACAATGTTTTAAAGTACTTATTACATTTAATCTTGTCAAAAAGATGGTCCAAAGTTCGTAACTAAATCAAAAAAAATAATGCCTATAAATTATGAGTAAGAAAAAATAAAATCAGACAATCAAGAAAATGAACAAAGAAAACAATTTTCTTTGAAGGTACTCCTCTAACCTCCGCAAATAGAGCCTAAATTAAAACAGAAACTTACTAAAACATGACTGAAATAGACAAGTTCCCATAATAAATGTTAATATTTATAAGATCTCGATTTGTTAGAGATTCTAACAAATAAGTTTCGTGTATAACAAATATTGCTACTAAGTTCTCGTGTTACGAATACAAGTAATATTTCTTTCAATCGACTGGCGATGTCGTACTCAATAAACAGAACGCAAGCTGTCAGTGTCACATTGACTTACAAACAAAACCTTCACGAAGTGATCGTATCTCATAAACTAGTGGCACTAGTGCTCAAAGCTAATGTTTATTTTATCAATTACCACACATTATGTCACGTATGCTCTCGAACACTCCACTTATCAGTTTAATTCATCTCGCCCTTTATTTTAAAACACGCGACGCTCCTAGTGCTCACGTAAGAGTGAGAAAGCGTGTCTTTTTTGTGCGTGTGAGTGAGACAGCGGGGCCAGCGTTCCTCAACATGTCGCGTTTAGCGGTGTTAAGGTTAATGGCGCTATTTGTATAGCGAGAGGAGATGTTATCGGCGGAGGCTGCGGCTGCGAGACCGACATGGACATTTTATTGTCTACATCGACACAGAATAATTCCAAACAACTAAACGATTTGAATGCACTTCGCTTTAAACATGTGTCTTGTCTTCCGTGTTGCCTAATGTTCGTTCAGTGTTTGCACAGAAACGTTTGACTAACAAAGTTTTGTCTTTTGTTGATGTCTTTTACAGTTTTCCAACTGTAAATCTTAGTCAAGTCAAACAAATGGCAACTGCAATAAATACATAATGCTATATGCCTAAAAGCACAAGCGAAATACTAACTAATTATTAAAGTCTAATGCTGCGTTGAGAACGAAACAATGCAAAACGGAATGCGAAAAACCACATCACAATGTAATTGAAAGTCAATCTAGCTGTCCCGCAATTAAAGCGACGCTGATTTTATTCCAGCGTTCGTAGCGATTTGTCGCATCATCATGAATAAATAATTATCCTTTTAGAGGTAATACATTAATGGCAGTAACAAACAATTCCCACATACACAAGTAATACAAGAATTCAAACTTGTTTACATAAACAAGAGATCTGAGCATCATTCATATCTACAATGTTAACACATGTTTATATAATACACTGCAAACTGGAAGCGAGATCCTGTAAACATAAGTTTTAAATAAATTGAGCACGTGAAAAGACGAAGACGTAACCATCCAACTGTTAATTTCAGAATAAATGTAGTTAAACATTAACAAATGTCATTATAAGCAACGGTAAGTGTTTATGCTAATACAACAAGTTGCTTAAAAGGTAATGACACCACAATTAGGTACTCGAGAAGTGTTATTATCATCGCTCGAACAAGATGAGCTCCGAGGCAAAAAATATATCTCGACTCAATAGGATGATTGACATTTCTGATGCCTCAGACAGAAAACCTGTTTGCAACCACAAAAGCTTTTTGATTGTAGTATAATACAAACACATACGAATATCACAGCGTTGAACACACAGACATCCTATTACGTTACCAATAGGAAATTGTGAAAAAACTATGTCGTTCGGAAACTTTGTGAGGGTAAACGCAAAACGACTTTCATCTTAAAACCGTATGTAAATGAAATATATGTCTCGTTTTATTGTATCAGGAATAAATAGAGCAAGTGTTCGTTGTATTGCAAGCGCCCAGGGGATCTTAGAGGCTGTGTAAGTACCATTAAGCCGTCTGTAATACACCAAGTAAGTATTTGCATGAAAACGACAAGATATTTGCATATGCAAATTACGTTCCGTCTTTATTTGGGCCGCGGACGTTAAACTCTACGTCCTTATGTAAATGAGAGGCCCCGAGCTTTCCCGATAGCCATATCTTAAAACTTCTACTGTTTAAATAGCCCTTCTAAATCATTTACCGTGTCATTTTTTTTTATCAATCTACTACAGAAAACAATTAACTTTTATGTCTAGTTGTCTTCAAGCCGGACAAAAAGTAGACATGAATAGAGCGTTAACAAGGCAAAAACTGTAGTCTATTACAGCGTTTAATAATGCCATTATAATGCAACCGCACCGGCTTCAAGAAATCGTTCGAAACGGCAGTACAAGACAAGAGCCGAGTGAACAATAACGACGGCACCGCTCATTTTTGTAGTCGCAAAGGAAAACAATAAAACAAAGAGAGCGCAAAAACGACACCGTGCACGCAAGCGGGCTCTCGAAAAATAGCAGTGGCACACACGCGACGCGCCGCGATGCCATCCTCGCCCAGTCGCCCCACGAGCCCACAACCAGTATAAAGCTGCCACACATGCACGAATAAAAAACAGCCAACCGCACACGAGCACAACAGCGTGTAGCTCTAGTCAAGTCGGCCGCTCAGGCGCTCAGCTTACCCTCGCACTCGGCGAGGCATTCGTGCGTGAACCCAACCGACTCGCTGTGTACATACATGGCTACGTACTTATTACCGGTACGTGTGTTGCGGACTGCGGTATCCATTACGCCGAGGAAAAAGCGCGCGAACCAACGGTGTGTGTAATTGATTAACAGTTTGAGAACCTGTTGACGAGCAGCGACGGACACGCCGCTCAAACATACCCCCTCGCCGGAAAGCCTCGTTGAGCGATTTAAAATCTTAATTTAAATAATGCATGTCATTTTACTTCCATGTATAATAAACCTCAAAATAAACGATGCGAAGCGAAGTTCAAATTACATTGCCTTGCCACATACTCGTACCTATCTGTTATTTTAATAATGGAACTTAATTACACGTTTATTGATGATTTTTTTTTACATTTTATTGTTCAAAGGAAACAACTTTGAAGTCAAATTTTAATACGCGTTTTATTCATCTTGTTGGCAAGATTTCAATTAAATGTTTTATAGCTAGGATAAACATTATTAAACATTACAATTAGGGACTTACGCGCAAATTAGCGCAACAAAATTTACGGCGTATAGGTATTCAATGTGATGAGAGGCAATAAAGTCAGTGAATTGTGTGATGTAGCGGTCGGAAAGAAAAGAATAATTTATAACAATAAAATGGTGTGCGGAGATGTCGCGTTTGGCCGCGTCTGCCTGCCTCGCTACTCCACCCTACATCAATAATTCATGCGACATCGCGCCATTGAGAAAGTGCTCTGTGATCGCCATACTAATTCAACCATTGAATAACTAAAACATTTCTTTGTGATACTTGATTCAATACAATAAATATAGGCACAATGACAAACAATTTACTTCATTGTTTAGTAAAAAAAAAAAACGATGGATTAGTAAGTAGTCCCCTCTAGCGGCAAAAATAACAGAATGATTTAAATAAATATATATGTAAACTAACCTATTTATTAGAATTCCTGAAACAGTGAAAGCAATTCCTGAAATAGTAAACACGAAACATTTACGTCCAAACATTGAAAACGTTTTCATTGTTTAGAAAATACATTAAACCAAAACTTGTATACTCGGTCGTACCATAGTAGAAATAGTAGTATCGCAGGAAGGATATAGTCTTTTTTTCAAACCCGTATTATAGACACATACTTATTGAGATTTAATCCTAAAAGGAATCGGCTGTTAGAAACGGTCTCGTAAGAAAAATATCATGCGAGATGGGGTCCGTAAACACATTCATCCCGAGGGAAGGCGAAGTACCCGACTGGATTAATTCGTGTAATTTAAACTCCAATACCAGGAGAATACGAAACTGAGCAGATATTCAGCTCGCCAAACGTGCAGCTAGCAGTACAGAAGAGTAACTCCGCAACATATCGAGCAGGAAATAAAGCTGGAATGCAACAGGAAAGCGGATGAAAAACATGTAGCAAAAATAAACTGAAATATTTACTGCTAACACGTGGAAAATCCAAAAAGTTTGTGAATTAAACAGAATAATATATCCGTTTCATTTATTTGTTTTTACTATTCCAATGAAAATCTGTGTACGAGATGTGAATTTTCAAGTGGTAAGATGACGCTGCGTTTATGACGCTCGTGTGCTCAAGCCCTGAGGGTGGCGGAGGGAGACAGCTCTCCAGCCTTCCCTGGAGGTGTGAGGGAGAGGTGGATATTTCATCGACTCCGGGTACAAGATGGCAGACGTTTGCGGTTGATAGTTTATAGTTATTGCGAGCGAGTGCGACGTGTCCGGAGCCGCTTTATCACATTGTTAGCGTTGTTATCCACGTACACCGGATTAAGTGGAGATCACACTCGAGCCCTGACTCACCACTCGGACAATGGCTTCCGGTAATGGCTTTTAACATTTACACCGTCTTTTATGTGTTTACCCTCCTGATTTATTACGATGTGTTTGTTAGATAAACATTATTTTCTTGGTAATTATCATTTCTGTTCTAAACCTAATAAAATATTAAACTTTATGGCGTTTTAATTAAAAACAACGACGGAGCGCGGTAAGAATTTATTCCCCTCATCTAACAACTTCAAAGGGCATAGAGGTGTCGCGCGTGAATATAAATCTCCCGCCGGGATAAAAGTGGGAAAGCTCGGGACGGATCTATATAAATGTTGCAATTCGTGCGAGTTCCTGTGATCGATTGCTTTTACTATCGTCGCACTATTTCAAGTACAAGACATCTCATTTATTCCTGTCATATTCAAAGCGTTTTTATTTTGCTCGAGGAATTTGCTGCGATAAAAAGATAGGTGTGTTTTTATAAACAGACATGAAGTATTATAAACATCAGCGCTGTTTATTTTATCTCTCGAGTCGAATGTGAGTTTATTGAAATAAAATTCAAAGTAATAGCGATTGTAACTGTCGACCGCTGCCAGCGTGGTTCACAGATGCGCACTAGTAGTACCAGGGGAGCATGAAGCCACGGAAGATACACGAGCGAGGTGTCGAGCCTTCCGCCATAAATCCGCCGGAGCAAAGAAAGCGTTAACTCTGATTTACCGACGTTCGCGTCACTCGTGGCGGGATTCAATGCGCTGCTAACTTGCTTTATTACCTACAGCGGCGTTAAATAACTAATGGTATCTTGTTATAACATGTTAAGTCAAATACATATAACAATAAAGTTCTTCAAAGAAATTGTGACAACTTTTCTGTTTTAGCAAGAAATCCTACCCTGAATGTCTAAGCTGAGATAGCTATCATGACGGATCGCAAAGCTCTGAGAAGTGAAAATAATGAGAATTTCTGTCACACGGACAAAGGAATTGTGGATACGTGCCCAGAGAGCGACTGACCGACTGCCATCAGAAAGAAGCCAACTATTATTATGATATAAATGATAAGCTGTCTTAAACAGCCAAAACATATTGGAGTTGACATCTGCCGAAAATTGCTTTTCAACAGATTCAATTAAAACTTTATTAATTTCACAAAGAATCTTCGAAGAAACTTCAATTTGTAGAAACGGTTACGTTGTCAAAGTTAAGAAAATTTAACTAATACAATTTATATACAGAGATAAAACTTCAAAGTCGGCCTGCCCCGATTCAGAGTATTCAGATGAGAATACTGGAAAAAACAAAAATTATGTTTTAATCCACTTAGTAAAACAGACAAAGTAATTGCGTGGAGTAATTTACATTTAAATAATAAAATAATGTTGTACAGCAGTGAATTAACCGTGGGCTAGTCATAATGTATGTGGTTACTGAAATAAAGCAAGCGATTTGTACCCACTAGCGAGTTATTAGTTAAAAGTAGGGCTGTGTAATTAGAAGCACATTTGGCGGGGCCGCGGGCGCTGGCCACGCGGCCATGTGGCGCGCTCCAACGCCGCGCTCCGCCTTCATTAAATAATTAAAACGTGCTACTCATGTGCACTCACGCTAATAGCCGTTTTACCGTGGAACCGTGGAAAAAGGCACAGAAAACAAACATCTGGTAGGTAGGCAAAGTGAATTACACCACTACACTGCAGTAAGTCCACGCTACAATACTCGGACAGCATAAACGGTTCGCAGCTCGCAAATTACATAAAAAATTTAAAACCACTATTATAAATGTTTTATCGGTTGTAGGTACATTGTTGTTTTAGTGCTGGGCTGTTGGCCGGATCATAAAACATTTACTATGCACATTGTATCCTGGGAGAAGACTGTAAAAAACTTTGTACGCGATGGAAAAATAGGACAGGCCTTGACCGAGAATGTCCTGTGTCCCTGGTGGTGTATTCTACGCAAATCTGTCTAGAGTAAACTTTTTAGTGATTATTGAGGTTTTTATATCACGACAAAATCGTGAGAAGATGATAGGTATCAAAAAATACATAACAAAATTTGTATATGGCCAAATTATAATACTATTGACCTTGTAAATAAACACACGATACCATACATACATGACCTAGTTAACAAATAGTGTTAATCAGAACATTGTTATGCAAATATTTAGCGTTAATTGTAGTGATAATATGATAATTGCGATTAGTAACGAAACAGTAGACGTAACAATCATTATCAATGTAAATATTTTATGTCACTTGCTTTTGCCCGCAGCTTCATTTATTTGTTTACTTATTTTAAACTTATGTCAGTTTAAGTGGTACATTTTTAACAAGGCATTCTCTACCAGTCAACCATTGAGTCAAAAATTCGACGACACTGTGATAGATTCTATATGCAACCATAAAGTAATAATATTTGAAACCGAAGTAAGTATGTACCTAAATCAAAATTTAATAATATAATGCTAAACTAATTATATATATATACTATAATAAATATCGAAACAATAAGAGAACTCAAAGTAAATTAATTATTTATTTATTTATGAATTATTTATTTATTGAGTAATTATTTGTGTGTACAAAAAAGAAAAGAACAAATACAGATAGAAGAGTACAAAGGTACTGCTTATTTCTAACGAAATTTCTTCCAGCACACCTGCGACAGCAGAGTTGGATGAGAAATGTAGACACAGTGTGTATAAATAATTTATAAAAGTTAAAATGGACTAAAATTAAAATCATTTCATATGAGAACTAAAGTAACTTTCCGGGGATTTTTAGGAAGACTTCCGAATTTTACGCCTATTCCATTTATCCCTCTGTACCAGGAACTAAGCATATTTAGGGATATAAGTACCGAAATAACTCATTGACTGTCGATTTTTCTTTGAATGAAAGAATTGTCATATCAAATCAAACCGTCCAGAAGTTATTATCTAAAAACAAACAATTTTACTTGTTTAACTTGTTTTACATATTTACTGCTGTAAACTCGTAAAAACACAGTACAAACATTTAAAAAAATAAGTGTACAACGGGCGGTCTAATCGCACAGGGCAATCTCATACAGACAACCTTTGGATGGGCTGAATGAAAAGAGACAGATTTAGGGCTGTCACTGTCAGTGTACTAACATCATAAATAATACTGATTGGAATACATACAATATCAAATAATAAATATGTAGATACATAGTTTATAATACTGTATATTGTTTCAGATGAATAATTGAATAGCATAGTGTTTCACATAACATTTCAACAAAGTTTCGAATGACGTAGGTACCGTCTTTGATCAATACACAGTAAATACTATAATTTTCTTTTCTCGCTGTATTTTACTGTTACAGCTCTTCAAATAGAACATAATAATGTTGCGGTGTATAGAAAACAAAAGCGAAGCGGAATGTTGTAGAAATAATGATTTATTTTTACGTTCGAACGAGTCGGACCACCGCAAAGCTAAAACATGAATTCAAGAAATAATACCACTCGCTCTTGAAGGCTCGCACTGAGATATTTTCATGAGATAACTCCAAACTAATAGATCAGATGGATCTTATCTGTTCGGATTTAACTAATTGCGTTTTGTAACTATGTTTTCATTCAAGACGTTATCGGGTTTTATCGCGTTTACCGTTATTACAATTTGCTGAACGGTTGTATTCGTTGACAGGTACATAATGTAATGCTCAACCTTGTAAATTACTTTTTGTTTACCGTGTAAAGGTTTGTGCAATAAGTATAAATGTGACGTTAATGAATGTCCCGTAGGATGGAAGTGGGCAGTTACCGTCACGGTCGCTGATAATTAGAGAGTACTTAATCCACCGGCGAGTAGCCACGCGGCTCCAACTGCAATTTCCTGGACGAGTTGCAATGCAAATGTGCGACTTCTCTCTAACCAAATTACCACCTCGTATTTATTTTAGTACCTCGTTTAATCAAACTGCACTGCAGACTCGTTTCTCAGAAATATTATCGCAGCAAATTGAATATTTATCTTTACAGACCGTCCGACACAAAAAGAGACAATAAATTTAGCTTTTATCATTCGCATAAAGTGATACGTCTACCACAAAAATACTTTATTTTAAATTAGAGTACAATAAATATTGTAAAAATCATTAGACGAGAAAACGCAGTCTGAAGGCGCGTACCGGCCGTACCTACGCCGTACGACCTCTTTATATCCTCGACGAGACAATAAAACGTTGGGCAATAAACCCTGTCGCCTCACAACGTGACTTTATCTACACTAAAATGAATCAATCAGCTATCAACGGTTTATCGCCTCGTGTTCATACTGGGACGATGAAATCACAGATCTGTATCTGCGGTCATTACGCACCGCCAGCGCTCCAGCGAGCGTCTCCGTCTCCACCTCCTCGCAGTCAGCACACTTACAAACAATTGGTGTCGGCTATTAGCCGCGTCGAATAGGTCAAAGCGGCAATAACGTCCGAGATAAGGATGTATCTCACGTCGCCCAGTCCCGGCTGTAATTTAATGTCGTTCAAAATAGCAGCAATAAATAGTAATTCGCCCCAGCCGGCCGTTATTGTTATGAGTGCTAATGCGCTAAGTCAGCTTTAATGCTGGCTAATGCGCGGCTGTGTTCAGCTGAATGGAGCTGATGTAAGTCGTTTAGCGAGCCTGGAGCGCGACAATGGCGCGGACATTAAAGTTCACACGCATCGTCGACTCCGCAAACAATGAGACGGTATAACTTTTTTACACCACAGCTCGTAATTTATAATAAATTTACTGCCGCGGAACCGTTGCTCAAGCGTGTAAATTTGCTTTGCGATAACATAAGTACTTGTAAATAAGTATGTCGCTTGTCGCATACTCATGAAAACTACATTTTTGTGTTGTTTTTATAACTGTTTGCGAATGTTTCTAGCTCATCAAACAAGCGTGACTAGTTTACTGTACTCGTACGTCTATGAGCTGGTGATTTTGACGTTGCAGTGAGAAGGTGGCGGGAGCGGCGAGTGTGGCGAGGGCGACTGGCGGAATGTGGCCGGCTCGCGCGTCGTTTGTCCGAGGACAATAAAGGCGGGCATAATAAAGTTCACACATGTCGCCCGCGAACCGCAAAGAGAATAAAACTCTCACCTGCCCGGCCAGTTCTGTCTTACCTGCAACAGATAAAATAATACAGTTAGTGAATGTTGCGCTGTTAGCGAAAGGTAGAAATGTTTTAAATTATGAATTATAAAGTGCACCGCCAATGTGCCTTTAATTATCATTTGATTAATCACTGTAATTTTTTACACCGGTAAGATTGCATGAGCATACCGCCAACAGTAAAGTCAACGACATTGAGGGAAAAAATAAACACTTGTAAGTACCAAACTCATTCGATATCCTATTAGGTTAATTGAATGACCCTCAGTGTAGTAAAAAGTTAAGTCCGAATTTATAAACCATTGCAAACAAAAGCAGTTTGTACCAGGCGAGCATAAAAACGAGCAGCACGCGGTAGTTGGGCCGCCATTTGCATGGCTTCCAGGATATTGCGATCGGGCACAGCGGTGCTCTGAGCAGCAGAAATAAAGGGGAACGCGGCGCCTTCCGCGCTCGCCGACAAATGGACCGCCGTTAGTGCAGTGCTTTTGTCACCCGACACGACTCGCCCGCGCCCGTGCCACTATTAAACGTCTTTCGGAAAATTACTACCAAACCAACGAGCGAACTGGAACCATTCTTTTAAACTCTGCTCGACAATTTTCAAATGTTATCTTTTGAGATGAAATCGGCCAGTTTTATTTCAGACGGCACTGAAATTTACGATACGTTGTATCATGACGTCATCTAAACAGATTTGACGGTCGTTGGAGCCATTCCAACTGAATAAAAACACAAATATAACTGTTTTAGGAGTCTTATTTGCGTTTTATATTCAACTGTCGTTCTTATTTTTTAGCCTGAACAAATGTAATCACAGAATACGTTGTGTTTATCTGAATTTATTGTAATGGATGTTGTCGTAAAATTGGTAAGTTATAGTATGCATGTAGATATAACAGTGAAGTCTTTATAACTCAGTGTGAACTGTGAATACGTATTGAAGAGCAGAGTTAGCAGCTGTCACTTTGAAAACGGAAGATTTATCGGCACTTATACTAGGCGTGTTATATGCTCGTTTTACGTTTGGGTTCCGTACATTCGTTTCCAACGTGGTTTACGAGGCAAACGTGACATAAATGAAACGTCGCTTCAGAAACAACAAAAGTGAGTAGGATAAGAAACACTAATATTTTCGCTGTCGATATTATATCCTGACATGTCTACCACTTAACGGATATCGCGATCGGTAAAACCACTTACTATATCATGTATCACTGTACAAAGTAATCAATAAATAATATAATCAATCACTCATCATCAACCTTCAGTTATTTTACTTTTATTAACGGTTTCTTTATTAGTGTTATTTATAGTCAATAAAATGAATTGCCTACGTAGCAAATAAACAGATACACCTTGATTATAAAACACAGTCTTCTCTCGTAAGAAATCAATTAATTTACATTCATACATGATAAAAGGTTTATTTTTCTCAAAGTAATAGCAATTTAACAACTCATAAATTAAAATCCCTCACATTTTATTTATGTGGCGAAATCTTTTTTTTAATGAAGTCTCTTTGTTGTAGAACGTTTTAAAATGACGTTGCTTGCTGTTGTGTATAACTTAGTTGCGATAGTCTATGCCTCTATGGATTGTTAAAGAAAGTTGGCGTCTTTTCATGTCTAATTTATGGTCGTGTGTCAACGTCACTCATTGTGTGAAAGCATGTTAATGCTTTCTACTTATACGTACAAGCAATCCAGTCACACTAGTAGGTACCTATTTACTCGACCTGTTCAAGTCTTTTTTTTAAAGTACGTATTGTACTTGTCTTGGATATGTCCTTTAAACCATGTATTTGTATGAATAGTTAATTTGTTTACCATTTGAATTAGAATGTCCAAATTCTAATGTTTTTGTAGTACCTATATGAGGTAGTATTTGGCAGCAAATATGTCAAGAAGTCAACCTTCTCGGCAAGTTTCGTTGAAGTAGTCAACACTAAAATAAAATTCTTAGCTCCATTTTATCGAGATTGCTTCTGTATCAATGATTCCACAAATTATCCAGTTGCGCAGACACTTGGAATACAAAACTACACTTTACATCACGATATCCATTAAGAATCCATTTGCGAATAATTAAATAAAAAGACCACAGAACTGCACTCGAAAAAGTTCCGCCAAAAAATCCTCGTTCAGTACCTCTACCATGAGTTTTAAGCAATAGTATTCGTCGCTACTCGATATCGACGCCGTAAATATTTTGTATGGCAAATTTTGCAGCGCCTCTAGAGGTCACTTGCAGAACCAAAATTTGCCATACAAAATATTTACGGCGTCGATATCGAGTAGCGACGAATACTATTGCTTAAAACTCATGGTAGAGGTACAGGTCTTTAAACATACTCCATAGATTACTGAACTGACCTATCGTAGTCTTTCAGAAAAATACATTATTTATTAAACATTTCAAAAGAGAACCATGTACAGTAATGTCAAATGTATAATTTATGTTATGGTAATACGAGTACTAACGATAGTCCAAGACTGTACCTACGCGAAAAATTTTGTAAATATAAAACACGAAAAAATTTCCAATTGCTGCTATGCGCGCATTGAGTATGTTTATATAGTAATTAATTTAATAGTCTGCTATGAAATGTATTATAACTTTATCGGGTCTACTTGTTAGCAAGGTTTGATATTATTTTGACTATACATTTCAAAACCTGTACTTAGTAAAACGTGTTCGTAGATTCCAAGAAAGAAACGATTAAATTACATAAAATGACACTTTGAAGTTTAAAACGAGCGATGAACTTTCCACGAATTTTCATTTATTTAAAAAAATAATCGTCTAAATCTCCTACTCGGAGAAGAAAAAGGAATTAATTGCACAGGGTTCAATTCTCACAACTGTTTGTTTGTGATAAATTCTTTTTCAACATTTACGGTGCTGTCAAGCTATTGAGAAACATTTATTTATATAAACAGTGTCGGTTAAATATTCCGTATTACTGATACCGCATAATTTATACAACATTCATGAGAAATGATCATAGATCCATTGTTATGGAAATTCTGTTATTTTCAACGCTTGTAGTAATTTGTTCAAAAACAGTTATATAAAATATGGATGCTTATATATTTTATGCAATTTGTAAACCAAAATAAGTAGGAACAATTTATCACTTGTGTTTGCAAAATATAAATAAGTAGCTGCTGACAGACAGACAATGTCGTACCATAAAGAGCTACCTTTTATTACAATTTCGGTACGAAACCCTAAAACATGTCGTTGTTATCAAGTATAGTATAATACGCGGTAAATAAGTTGAACCATTTGCTACGGTTACGCGCAGCCCCTCACTTTGATTGAGAACATAGACACACAAGTTGAAATATCATGACGGTCGACATTGAATGCGCAGTACCTAACGGATTTTCGGGTCTCAATCGAAATGGGTGCTGAGCGTACGATAGCAAATGGTTCAACTTATTTGCCGCGTACTATACGGTGTAGTGAAGTTAAATATTACTACCAAATATGTGTAGCAAACCAAAATCAATCAATCGTTTAGACTAGGGCAGCAGAAGAGCATAGCCATTAGTGTCGAAATTGTGCAGTACCAGGGGTCCATCAAACGGAGAGGCAATCTAGTCGGACGCAGCGGCGGGCCGCGGGGCCGCGGTCACCGAGCCAATTACTGTGGCGCGTCAACGCTGATTTATGGTATAATGGCCAATCGCGGGCTCGACGCCGACGCCTACATTGTTTAAATGCCCCAGGACGGCTCCATGGCTGACTAATGAGTATTTTATTAACGCTCCCCTTCACAAAAAAAAAAAACTGATTGCAAAAAATCTATTCTCTAACATTTGTTAGCGTCTAATTACATTACGTAACCTGTTGATGTCTCAATTCATTAGTATTGCTCATATTCATCAATCAATAAACGCATTATTATGATTAAATCTGACGTACGTCGAGTTATCATGACGTTACGTAAGTTGATATTCGATCATTGATATCGTGGGATACAGTAGATTCCAGTGACCGCTTTATACAGCAATTTAAGCTAAATTATGTATAATTATCAATACAACTACCTGCTATTAGTTTTTATCCCACCGGCCGCGGGCGTAAATGACCAACTAGATATAATTAAGTGTTCAATTTATAAATTAACGGAGTAAACAGGTTTTTTTATACGAAAATGAGTCGAATGTACACGAGGTGCCTTCACAGGAAATATATAAACGTAGCGTTGTGCCTGTACACAGTAAACTGTTCATAATTATTGCTGTGCGTAACTGTAAATAAAATTACGTCGTATATCGATTTATGCTCCATGCACACCGTAAGTTAGATATCAGTTTATGATAAGAGTACGCGATAAGGGGGAAGAATATTCGAAACACATAAAATTATATGATTTATTCATAAATCGGCCATAAATACTGTGGGCCAGGAAGAGTTGAGGTTTACATAGAATTATGGAGTTGTGCCAGTCGTAACATTACATTAATAGATGGACAGGATAAGGTTAAATACGACTGCATTATCAAATACAATTACTTACTTAAGTAATTACGCTTGCAAAGATGTAATCTGTTTTAATGATGAAACAACACAATCAGTTTAATAAAAAAGCAAGATGCCGACACTGATTGGAATTTCGTCAAAAATTGAACCATTGA
The DNA here is from genome assembly GCA_958295575.1 of Leucania comma. Classification (NCBI taxonomy): domain Eukaryota; kingdom Metazoa; phylum Arthropoda; class Insecta; order Lepidoptera; family Noctuidae; genus Leucania; species Leucania comma. The sequence goes on along the minus strand of OY282480.1, from coordinate 7,255,458 downwards.
TTTCATAGCGCCCTGGTACTATGTAATCATTTAACACCACGATGACGGATAAGATATTAGCGAAATTTAAATCCCACACCATTTCTACCAATATATAAAGCAGCCGTTGATTAAATGTACATTTATGACTCATAATCTCATAATTCGCATGACATCGGGCCATAATCAAACCTACAACTATAATTTATATGTAAATGTGTGAATAGTTTAAAGTTTTATTAGAATCCCAGCAGTATAAATAATGAGGATTGTTTTAAATAATAAAATTGTAACATAATAATTAAGATGAGCGTAGATATGGTCCGACCAGTCGTTTTAGCACCTACCTAACGTTTTAAATTGAATAAACCAGTTTCTTAAATTGATTTGCGTAAAAAATCTTGATTTCTCGATAAAATCTCTGATTGTAATCGGAGATTTGATCGACAAACCGAGATTTTACAGCGCATCTAAATTCATCTTTCTTCAACGAATTAGTGACAAGTCTTTCACTCGGTTTTTGAATAAAGAATTTGAATTTGTAAACTTGTCAAACTAGCATTAAAGTTTGACAAGTTTACTAATTGAAATTCTTAATTTATTTACTTATTTATTTTTCAATATTTTTAACGATTATGTTACGAAACAAACTCTTCAACAATATACAGACTTAGAGACTTAGTACACCACAATGTATCGTGTGATGCATACTCAACTTATAGGTAACCCTTAACCGCAGTTTATGCGTTATTGAGTGAGTTACATACTCTGAATACATAATGTCCTTGTAAAAAATAAATATGACCGTATTATAAACAATAGGGAAATGCATGCAATATATTTATTTACTAAATTATATATTATTTAGCTATAGTAAACAAATAATATTTTTTTTTAATCTTCGACCTACGAGGATATAAAGCTTCAAAGCTGCTGATAAGAAAAATAATTCCGAAATCCCGTACGGCTGCCATAGAAAATGGTGGCGACACATGTGTATATTTACTTAAAATGTATTAATTATTTAGATATTGTTAGATAACAATTATTTTTTTCATACTTATTCCCTATTGACATACCATTTTTACAAAAACACAAAATTATAATTATTTTGTGTTCTTGTAAATGTAATGTAATACATAATACAAAATTACGTAATTGGATTAATAAATGAAATAGAGAACAAAATTAAATCAAATACAATTAAAAATACAGCTAACAAATAATATGTATTGCATAATTGAATGTCAATGTTTAAAATTAAATCATGAACTGGAATAAAATTAAAGTCAAATATTAAAATGATTCATTTAAAACGGAATTATATGAATATTATTAGTTTGTTGGATTTCTAAATCAAATATTTTCTGTCTTTAAGAGTTTATAACTTCGTTCTAAAGGTGTAAAAATAATTACAATAAATATCGGTTACAGACTTGCGGCATTGTAAATTGTACAATCTGGTAGCCCTTGCAAGAGAAGAGTGGTTCCTCGTGAACCTTTACGAGCAGATTGGCTAAACAGATTATTCTATAATAGTATGGGATCCTGGTAATCTACTGAGAATATTATTAAATATTTTTTACAGAAGGCCAGTATTTAGTTGCGACCTTTCTATGACTAACAAGCCTTGAATTTTTCAGAAATGATTGTTTTTTTTTATTATTATGGTTAGGATCGCGTTTGACCACTATCTCACCTGATTTCACCTGGTAAGCGATGATGTGGCCGACGATGGAGCACGCGTGCCTAGAAGTAACCTATTCATACTAGATTTAAAGACCCCTAAGGTTACAGCTATCAGGAAACACAGACTCGGGCAGGGAATTCTATTCCTTAGCTGTACGTATAATGAATGTGTTCCCAAAACGCCATAAAATAGTCATTATTTCGCGTCTGATTCGACGTGTTAAGTCCAATAATATTATTATTGTGGGACTTATCACATTGTCGTAGCAAAGAGACGATTATTCTTGAGCTAAGTATTATTTTCCAAATTAAATATTAAAAGTAATTTTTTTGAAACTACTTATTATCTGGCTAAGTACATACGACTAGTTGATAAAAGATAAAGATAAAATTTAAAAATGTATTGTGTTAATCTCTTATTTATCGATTTTTTTTATTGGATTAACGTCTTTTTCATTGTTATATTGCCGAAAACACCCTACAAACATTTCAATTGAGTTAAATCAAGTTCTTTTTTTTTTTGGTAGGAAATCAAATGACTCGTTCCGTTCAGACTTTCACTGACTTTTTCATGCATTTACCCACACAATATCTGTGTTCCTTCCGTTGCCATTTGCTTTTCAGGACCGTGGTAGTTCTTTCAAACAATCCCGTACCCAATATTGATTGCAATGGAATCCTGGAATAATCCCATATTATGCTTATAAATATGCTTTCCATTCACGTTTATTACCATTCCACTTAACGACCGTGCCATTTATATCGAGTTGACATTTTTATGAAAAACTTCCTTTCCGATCGGTTCAGAGAAGCACATGTCATGTTTCGATTACTTATTTATTTTTTGTGTAGTTGATCGGTTGCACGCGATATGACGTGTCAGGCTGGTCGAGCAGTGTGTTGCCGCATCTTAGCCGATTATTCACGCGATTTCAATTATCTATATGGCAATCTGTATAATTATTACGGACGTGTTATAAAAAGTTAACTCCTACTAATTTATGCTCGCCGTGTCGCTGTGAAGTCATGAGAACCGTCTGTTGTTGCGGAATTACGCATATTAAGCTGAAATAGGGCTGCGGTTTTAATTACTTTTGTCTAGTAATTACTTACCTAACCTACAAACCGAAAATTTTCTAAAATTGTTTAACTTTTAGTTTTTGTTTCATTATTTTTTAACAATAATAATAAATTGCAAATAACCATTTTTTTTTTTAAAGTCACAAATCTGATTGATATTAAAATGTGGTGATAAAACAAAGATTCATATCACCTTACTTTTATTAAACAGTTATTTTGTTTCTTAAATATGTACCTACTTAATGTCAGAGGCAAGATAAAAACCAAACATGAATTGCATTTTAATGATGTTTTTGTATTTCGTAAAAAATATGGACGAACGACTTCATTGTGTTGTTTTCTTTATAACTGGAATATTTCTTGTCAAGATATAAATGGACTATGAACTGTATAAACATTGTCATAACAAGTAACAGCTCGGATATTACTACATTGTTGAAGAGTTGAAACAATATATCTGTAACCAAACCGATATCATTGGGCTTTTAACTTTAGCATTCCACTCTCAAAGCCGAACCTTTTTTGTGCTGGGCTATTTTAATACAATAGCATTTTTTACGCATACGTTAGCAAAAAATAGCAGCATGCAATATCCTTTTACAGCGATATAAATGCGAGCTGCAACCTACCTTCGCGTACCTATTTCAACAGACTTTTGTTTATCTAAATTCGTGTTGTGGTTTTAACAGAAATATAATTGCTGTGTTTCCTGACGTCATAAAGAGCGAAAATAATCCTCAAAGGACGGCTTAAAGCCCACAGTTATGCAACTTAACGATGTCTGAATTTGAGCTTTTCTAATTTGCATGTCTACAAAGCCAGATTCTCGTAAATAGTAAAATGACAACCCTGTTCATTTGGTATTTTCATTAAAGAAGCCGTCTCATTAAAGACGTGCCATTCGGCTGAGCCCCTGGTGGCAATTAACGCGGTACAAAACTTTATTCAGTTGTCGCTTCGCCGCGAGCCGTGATGGCTGAGGAAATTATTCTCAGCCAAGCCGCGTATTGCGCGCCATTTGACTAACATCTCGCCTCGCTGTAACCCTGGTACCTATCACGCTGTATGACTCTTTTACAGTGCTGTATAGTAAGGAAACAGGACAATTTAGTTTGTTGTCTTCTATTGTTAATGGTCTAGCAGGAGCTTAATAGCTTCTCTGAGATAATTCTTATGAAAATCTACAAGATTTTTGCAATCTATTCGAATGAAACACACGATTTTAGTTTAGTCACAATGATGCTTCAAAAGAAAACAAAAAATAATACCTAGCTGTAAATTATAGTTGTAGGTACATTTAATAACTAATGCTAATGGCAGCTAATTTTATTTCAAACATATTTGTTTTGTGTATAAAGCTTTAATGAAATGTAAAAATAAGCAGACTAGCCTATCGTGCACAAACAATCAAAATAGTAATTCTTTATTTAGACCGATTTATTATTTCATGAGAGTGCTTCAGTCATTTAATCATACAATATTTAAAGACAAGACACACCTCACTCCTGCTTGAAATGTTTGAATAAAGCAAGATAATGACATTTACCTTCAACGACCGACCGTCTGCGAAGTCTAGTTTCAAATTTCATGATAATGAACTAAAATAAATAAAATGGTATAGTCAGTTCAATTTCTTCAATTCAAAAAGACTTATAAAGATTTTTTTTTAAGAATACTATTTCGTCGAATCATTTGAAATAAACTTATTAGCGAGATTGAGTAAAATACTCGTACATTTTAGTAGAACCAGTTTCAGAATTGTGTTCAGTGGAACTCATTCTGAAAGCTTATTTCAATGAAATAAGACAATTATTTAAAAATTTTATAACACGATTTTCATCAAATATTATTATGAAAACTAAGTTAATTATTAATTTGTAAAAGGTAATTAACGTAGCGTAAATATAACTAAATTATTATCAATTTGCTAATAATTTAATTATAATTGCCGCCTTTTATCACAATTTTGACCGACATTTACGACGCAAGGTAGATCTCTAATTAGGTACAAAAAAACGTACAAGATTTTCAATTTAGCGCTTCATTGACGAAACTACCTTGAAAAATGCTTAAAATAGTTTGATAAGTTCTCATACACGGTATAAATCAGGTATTACACTCGAATAAAGAGTCGAATAAAATTTATTAACAAAATAATTAATTGTATTCTAAAAACGTGTGACAGCTTGCTCATAAAATACGTAATTAACTTAATTTGCTCCGTCTCGCAGAGCTGTTATATTTCATGTATTTATCTGATAGCCCGTCACATTTCGCTTGCAGCTTGATAAAAATAAAATGTCGGTTTATTTTCAACCATGGGCGTAATATGAACAGCACTGTTACATACTACACGATGTATTTATTTCAACAAAAATCTACAACAGTTCTCGTCATACGAAACGATAATTGAAAAGAATGATGTTGGCAGCAGATATTGTTTTCTCATGAGCAGAATAATATGTGAAACTTTAGCTTTGTGTGCGTCTTATTTAAGTAATTAGCGTCGCAGAGTGTATTATATCTGGTACTTCAGTCGTAAAGTTTTGTACTCAAGTTTAAAACAGATTCTCAAGTGCTGCCCGATGTCTTAATAAGGCAAGTACGAGCGTCCTAGATAACGATGTCATTGTGCTAGATATTCCGTTTTCTATACTAATGTCCGACCGACCTACGGACGAGTCACTAGATAGATTATCGTGTTATCTCAATTAGCCTCTAAATGTAACATCAATGTCATTTATTGTTAGCGACGCAAGTGGGGCGGACGTCAAGCGAGTACAATTTTAGAAGCGCAATCATTCGTATCGATGTGCTCGACGTACCTACTAACGACCGCTGAAAAATCTAAATGGATCGCATATTTTACTGTTGGCGTACAGTTTTCTCGTCAACAAAATATTCTTCTAGTTTTTCAACCATATGATACTTATTTTGATACAGATAGAAACTAAAGTCGCACCTCCTTCCAAAAACTCAGCGGTGTAGAAATAGACGTCCGCTGTTGCGTGGGCGACCATCACATCTAAATATTATGGATACAAACATTCCAAATTAGCCACAGAGATTAAGTGGAATGTGTACTTTAATAATATATTTTCCCTTAATACTCTAGCTGTCAACGTGTCGTTTTGTTTACGATAATTATGTAAACACGACGCTGGAAGTATAAATCAACAACATTTCAATTGAAATGTTTTCTACAATGTAAATTGATACACTCAAATATTTACCCACGCTCCTAGACCACAACTGGTACGTTTTACGTAGGTAGGTATCAAACAAATCCCTTCAAACTAGGGCTGCCTATTAATAGATTCAACTACAATAAAATGTTCAAACCTTTTTTATTAGATAATGTTACATGTTTTGAATACAATTATTAAAATTAGAATGAAATTAACATCACAAGTAAGAGAAGAGTAGTGCTCATGAATATTTTACGACGTGAAGCATAAAAAGTTTTAATTTTTATAGCATTTACGTGATAAAAAGGGCTGGTAGACCAGTGTATATTTAAAGTTTCCCCGGTGGCTATAAAACTGCGCATCTGACGGGCAGATTAGTTTCGGTAACCCTAGCCGCCGTGTCAACTGATAGCCCGGCTTTGCGGCACACCGAGCGAACGAGCCGAGAATCCGTGCTCACTAATACTAGGGGAACAGAGCGCGCCGAAAGTATGGAGTGCACATCACGAACACACACAGCGGAACAAAGCACAGAATCGATACGGGAGCCGCCACCCCGCGTCCCATCAAGGGGATGAATTTAAATTATTCACAGCGGGTATAACTGCGTGCCGTCTTTAACAAACAAATTACGTATGCGCACCTAATAACGCGATACACGAGGCTCCGGCTTCTGGGCCACCGAGCTTTCAATTATAACTTGGTAGGATAAGCGACGCGGGTTGGATTTGTAATTACCTCCGACCGATGGCTGCTCCGCGCTCGGAATTCACTAATTAGTTCAACTATGTCGTAATTACGAGCTCTGTGAAATCGTAAACGGTATTAAAAGCTTTTAGCTCACTCACTCACACACTATGTTTATTGTTGAATTTTCTTAATTAGCGTTTAAGAGTATAATTTATTAGCAAACTCATAGTCGTGATCATTATGTGTGAAGGATGGTTCAGCTCATTAATTTAATAATGCATGGTAGAAGCAAAGTTCAAGGATAACTAATTGATTTAAATGCTAAGTTAAACGAGCTACTGCTTAATAAAAACGTTTGCAATGATAAATTGCTTTTATCAAGTAATAAAATCTCGATAAAACAAATGTCGTGACGTCTGTTCAATAATAATTACTGACAAGTCTCCAGTGATTTTCTCTTTGAACAGTATAACAGAATGAAAACATTAATAAGCAATAAAGTCTCTTCAATCTTCAAACAAAAATTAACGAGACACATTTAAGAAAGCACAATGCGCAATGAAATACCAGACATAGATTAAAGAAAAGGGAAATGCTCGTTTCAATCCCAATCATCTGCGCTAAACGCCGACACAAAGTGAGAAAGTAGGGAGCGTATAAAACGTCAAAGAGATTGAATATCGATTGTCGAGTCGACAGCAATCTCGAGCCCTCGACTCGGAGACGAGAGACGCGAGGAGGCACGAGGACGCGCCCGGTGCGGAGGGAGAGCGGCCACTTCCGACCACCCGTGACAATTTATGTTATTGGCACCGCGTTGTCCGCCGCCGCCGGTGATACCCGACCCTCACATGTAATTGTTAGTTGGATACCGCAGGATATTGGGGAATTAAACGAGAGCGGTGATTGATTAACCACCGATAACGATTACGGATATTGCGGCGGCTAAATGAAAAATGAAGGGCGAAAAGGGGCGCCTCGTGCGGTTTATTAAAACAGAATCCGTTTAAAAAACAAACGTTGACACCGAAATGAAAGTGAATCGAAATGTCCGTAATCGGCCCGACCGACGAAAATAAAACAAAAACACGCGCATGCATGCAGCACTCGCCCGTTTACAGATTAAGCCGAAAAATCAACAAATATTTATTTTAATCCAACCCAACAGCATTCTAGCATTTCCGGCGGCAAAAACTCGCTCACCACGACACATGGCGAGAAAAAAACCCGAGTTATTATCTTAAGTCGAACCCAACAGAAACCATTAGTAAACAACACGGCACAAAAGAGGGCAAAATAGCAGCTTATAAAAAAGTTAAAAAAAAATCGGCTTTTGATCCCAAGCTCCCCTATATTTTGTTTGTGAAGGTTTTATTAGTCGACGAACTAGTCGAGCGACTCGATTTGTTGGTACAACTCCGAAATCGTGTAGTTTTATTGGGTTCTATCAAATGGTTTTTTCATCGTTTCTTTCTGACTGACGCACCACCACAGATTACTTTACAGCGTCAACTGTAAAATTTAAAAAGGAATAGACAAAACTGCTGAAAGCTTCGAGTGTACAACTAATATTTGATATTCATACTAAGCCACTCTCAGCTACATACTTCATTTTTGTAAATAGCAGAGCTTAGGTAGTTCCAAACATAAATTTAACAAGACAAATACTATGTCGTAATCGTACACGTTCGAAAACGATGTGTGGTGCGACTAATCTGTCGGTCGTGTCTGTCGCAGTGAAACTACAGAACAAAGAGACGCGCAGGTAAACGCCAGCTGCGGATTACTGCCGTGACCGACAAAACAATCGACTCGACCCCGGATCCGGTCGACTAAATATGAAACGACTCCACAGTCGACCCAACGCTCTCCTGCAACCAGAATACCGTACAAACTAACTTAAATAGGTTTATGACAACTAAGACGGGGGAATTTATGACCCCTGCGAACGTAACCTCATGCGTTATTCTAGTGATGACAGATTGAGTTTTGTGTTAATTGAAGTAATAATACGACGTTCGACGCAAATCAATGGCAGCTGTCAATTGGCCAGCAAACATTTCAAGTGGAATAATATTCAGTTACTCAGCCAAATTGCAAAACCGTTAAATAAGTAACTGTAAACATAAACTGCACGCCGAGAACGGAGTGGAAGCGAGCGGAGCGTGAATCGTGATAACTTACAGATCACTGCAATTAATGTTGAATCAATTTGCTTTGCAGAAGCGAATATTTATTATCGTTTCAATTGTTCATGACATAATAAACGAGGACGTAACAAACCGCAGCCGAGTATAATGCGAAGCGGAAATAATAATGGCATTTGTTAGAGTGGAGCGCTGTCGGCGCCGCGGGCCTTGCCCGGTGCCCGGCCTCACATCCTAATTACGCCAATAATAATTACACAGTAGCCGCCGGCAGCTGGCAACCACCTCCTCGCAACTGCTGCTGTCTTGATCAATAGCTTAATGAACTTCCAATCCGATACAGAAAAAAACAATTACCTACTTATCTAGTTTACATTTATGTCGGGAATTAATTTAATAACAACACATTAAACTTTATAAAGTCGGTTTACGTTGTCATAAATAAGATCAAAACGATTTACTGATGTCTAGTAAGAAGTAGATAAAATATAAAGCTCTATAACATACATAGCTAGCTTTCCATTGGATATCCTGCCGCCAACACGATCACTGTGAACGAGTAAAATAATGATGGTGGTGCGTTTATAGTAATTATTGCGATTCGTTCCGCAGTCCTACGAGGGAGTTATGGCGGGGCCCGATAGCCCATTTATTTTATCGCATCAATCAATTACTCCGTGTATAGGTTATTAAAATTTTAATTCACGGCATGAAGTCATGGAGTTTGGCTGAAGCAATAACGCTTTTTTTAAATGAACGATGATACGCCCTGGGCAGGTAACGCGATACGTACGTTCGACGTATCAATAAAGTTGTTGAAGCGCAAAATTCATTGGAATTTATCACTCACGTCAGAGATGGTTTAATTTCGCAGATCCCACTCGATACATCATGCACTATCGTGAGTCGCTGCTCTTTTGGAAATCTACATACCGTCTGGCAGATTAATTACATGGCACTCGGACATTATACCTCGATGTCCTCGATGAATGTCTGGGTTAATAACATGACCGTGGAGATACCAGTTGACGTTAGCGGTATAACTACAACATAAACTTGTGCAATCAGTGGCACAACACAGAAATTGATTTTACAATTGGCGTGACTTGCAGCACAGGCTCCCAACATATTTATTTAATGTAAGCGGTGAGCTTGGCAGCCAGTTAGCAGTTAGTTTAGTGAGAACACTGATCAGCCGGCAATCAACATGTAAATTTATTCAGAGCGATCGGTATAATCGAGCGCTGCGGTGCTATTAACCTCATTTGTGACGACATATACATGTTAAATATCATGCTCCCCTGGTCACTTTGATAGAAATGATATTAATTTATCACGTCTGCCACGGCTATAAATTAATTCTTCTGATCTTTTTTTTACTGTGCGTAATCATAGCTTTTGAAAATTGATATTTATCATCTGGTAGATCGAATAAAATGACACTGAGATATTGATTTATTTGCCCAAGTAGTTAGATTATTTTATCTAAGATATCATATGGCGTTAATATATGTGCTGTTTCTAGTCTGATTTAAATTATATTTTTAACTTTTAATACTCGTATATAAAAAAATCCATTATAATAATACAAGTTCATAACACATTAATGAACCTCGTAAAATTGTATTTCATGAAAATAAGACCACTCTTCAAATCTGAATTAAGAATTTGAGATCAATAAACGTAATTCGTCAACAATTGCTGTAATTTATACGAGTTTGACTGAACTAGTCTAAATCGAGGAATAGTGTTATTAATAGTGTTTTGGTAGATATATTGATGCTTCAAAATTTCAAATTATTATCTACAATTTGGTTATACATAATTATATCACAATAAACAGTGTGCTTAACGTTTATTGCTATTATTTATAATTACTGTTATTTCGATTTAAAATGGCAAATTCCGATTTCACAATTGCGAATTTTCATGTGAAAATTCGCAATTGTGAAATCGGGTGTCATATTCAATTATATCGACGAATATAACACATAATGATAGTAGAAACTTTGTAATGAATGAATATTACATAATTGTATATATTTTTTATTCGTATCATTCTATATCATTAACCGTTAACAATCAGCATGAGCATCAATGGGGGAAAAAAAAGTGCTGAGATTCGTTTTGTCAGATTAAAAGGGACATTACTGCAGCGTGCGCGTTTGAACGAATGAATTCAAAATCATTGACTAGGATACTAGGGTATCACCCCTCTGTAGAAGCTTTGGTCACAATAATAGGACAGTTTAAGTGCCGCGAGAGCACACAATGACCAGGGGCACAGATACTGTAACCAAATAGAGAGGATTGACTGAATGCACCCGGCTAAACATCACGGAATTTATAATATTATCGTGTGAAACGAATTGAGAATGCCAACAGAAATTTAGTGTTATTTTTTTTTGTTGTCTAATGAGTTGAGAGCCGTGGTAAACATTGTTACATCAAACACCATTTCGAAGATATTTTAAAATGGAATCCTTGTTCGCAAGACTCCAAAAGTAATTCGACGCGCCTTTAATATTTTGCTACGTTTATACTTTACGCTATCACATTTTAATAAGACTAAGTGGATTAAATCTTTGAACATTGTTAAACTAAGAGTAAAGACTTCAAAATTGATATCTCGTCTTTAATTATCACGCTCACAAACTTTCCCAGTTAGGGGGCGAACGTTAAATTGATTCCACAAGCACTTTAGACATTTTTAGAGCCCCCGACAGTGATTAATGAATGGAATTTGGGAGACTGCGATGTGTTCGCAACCCTCCACCGAATAATAACAAGAAAAGCAAAAGGGAGCGAGTCCCTTCATCTTGGATTCACCCTACTATACATTTATGTGGCGCAGTAATCTTACTTGTGCTATAAAATATTGCGGACGCGGTATTGCTCAAGCAGCTGTCGTTGATAAAACTTTAATGTAACAAACTAACCATAATTTGATGTGGTTGAGCGTGATGAGTTCATACGAGACGCGGTTTGCATAAACCTTTGGCAATAGCTCGTAGTCACGTCGCCATGATTAATGATGCGTGTCGTGCATTCGCTTAAGCATTGTGAAAGATGTTCATTGCATGCAGGTGCACAAGCCAGCGAGGATTCTTCATTGGAGGCATTTTATTAACGGAGTAACTTAACTATTTTATAGGAGGCAGGGAAAGCGGCCGGTGATTACCAAGAGTTAACGAGCCGATCCCCATTACTTATACCGTTCTCTATGTGTACCGCGCATGACAACTTGCAACAACATTAAATTCTCAATATACGGGCTGAGACCAGCTCGCATTTGTATGTGATCACTTTCTAGTCACGTACTCACAATTATTCATTTCGATGAAGAAAATGGAAATGCCGAGGGGAATCTTTAATCAGATTAAACGTTAACAGTTAACAATTTCTATTTAAGTAACAAATCTTGAATGTAGATCAAATTATAGAACAATGCTCGACTGTGAATTCAAGTGGTAGCTTTGTACTGTATAATTTGGCTTCAGCAATTCTGCATCGAAGATACACAGCCTTATTTGCCACGGAGGCCACAATCGCATTAATTTGTGGAGTGCAGCGAGTATTGTGACGTCGCAGGGGAGGTGTGCCGTGCGCGGGGGCCGGGGAGGGCCCGCTGGGGTGATTTAATGAACCGATGCGGCAGGCGACAGCCCCGGATTACACCCCACGACCGTTTGCACTCAATCAAGCTCGCAAACAGCCCTAAGCCTGGACAATTAAATACACTGTTCCAAAACAATCGGATACACACGCGATAAGAGCAATCGGACGATTAGCGCACGATTATCGTTATCAGCGGCGATTGGGTGATCGATAGATTGCAACCAGTGACTCCACTTCTCTATTATGATGATGCTTATCATTCCGACAACGTAGTTGAATCCATTGGGTAAAACTACTTTACGGTGGATAAGGTTGAAAGTACTACGTCTTCAAAGTCTTCAAGTCCATGATATCCAACACCACTAACTTACCACAAATTTCGATTTGCTAAGCAAGCTATGGTTCAATTTGATTCGTAATTTATATTTACTACTTTAAGATTAAGAAGTAATGCAAATTATACCGAGAAAAAAGTTCACTAATAGATATGGCTTGAAGACTAGGCAAGCTGAAGACGTACTGATAATTCTGTAGAAGGATCGCTGGAGCGAACTAATACTTGAAGTCGGTATAAATGTTTAGACCCGGTTCGGCCGCGACAGCGAGAAAAGATCTCTCAAACAACTAATAGACACTGGATTTGTGATGCTGCTTCAAGGCTTCAACGTAAACCAATATAAGCTATTCAAAGAAGAAACTATTCGTTGTTTGCGACCATATTTCCTGTCCTTCCCGCTTTGGTGAAATCCTGGCCTGAGTCCCTTTTAGATAAGCTTAAGAGACATACAGTTTGTAGTTGAAAATCAGCGTTAATCACACACAATGCTGAACAGGATACTACGGATTTTTGCCAATTACAACGCATTGCTCTAGCCAGTATATTGAGTCACTACGTCAATATTTTTGTTTCTTTAGATGAAGTGGTTTGTTTAATTTAGTATGTAAGAGAGGAGGACCCACATATAGGTGACAGGTGATCAGACCCTTATCAAGTCTTCCTTTTTACGACGTTTCAGAAGCAACAACGATTTCTGACACTCCCTGTTTCTGACATTGAGAATTTAATTAACTTCTAGAGTTTCTAGAAGTAGTAGTTTGGTATTTTTGTTTTCTTTTTTGGTTTCGGTTGTTGTTCGCGACGAGTCTTTTTTTTAACTTCAAATTGTCAATTCAGTAAACGGAGATTATTTGGAATTTATTTAGCCGTAATCAGCTGCTGGTGTGCACTTTACACGAGCAGCTGATTACGGCCTAATAAATTCAAAGTTCAGATTGTCTTGTCTTAGCTACCCACGTCATGTGCTAAGACCATGACCATGATTTACGTCACAGACTCTGACCGTGACCATGGCTTGAGCTTATCAATCTAATTCATATCTATTAAAAGTTCAATAAGTACCTTGTTTGATTCTGTTTTTTGTTTCTTGGCTGGTGGCTGCGAACTGTGCGTTTCTTGCCGTGAATCGTCAGGTTCAGGTTTTGAAGGTGTGGAGGGAGCATGCGTCGCATGCGAGGTGTGGTGCGCGTGCTGCGTTAGCGGCGCGGGCGCAGGCGCCGGCGCCGGCGGGGGCGCGGGCGCGGGCGCCGTGGGCGCAGGCGGCGTCGGCGCGGGGGGCTTATTGTCTACAAGTCGCGGCGCGGGCGCGGGCCGCGGCTCCGGCTTGCTGGCGGGCGCGGCGTGCGGCGTATGAGGGGCGTGCGGCGCGTGAGGCACGGGCGCAGTAGGCGCGGCGGCGTGCGGCGGCTGGGGCGCGGGCGGCCCGGGCGCGTTTGGCGGCGGCGGCACGCGGGCCACGCCGTTGACGTCGTGCGGCGGATGCGGGTGGTGGTGCTTGTCGCGCGCCTTGTCTCTGCGGTGCCCCCCGGAGCCGCGCTTGGCGGCGGCGGGCGGCGCGGCTTGCGCGGGCACCGACGCCTTAGGTTCGCCGTTCATCTCGTTCGACTTGACGATCTCGTGCTTGGCTTCTGAGCTCTTGGTGCCAGGCTTAGTGCGCTTGATCTTCATCTTGAGCGCGGTGCGCTGTGCGTCGGGTTCGGCGCGCGCCGCCATGCCGCCCGCCTCGTCTGTCTTCTCTATGTCGGCATCGAGGTCTATGATGAGGTCGCCGATGCCGATGTCCCACTCGTTGTCATCGTACTCGAAGTTGGCGGGGTGCGCGTGGGGCGCGGGGCGAGCTCCGCCGGCCGGCGCGCCCTCCCTCATTGGCGCCGCCATGCGCGCCGGCTGCCCGCGCCCGCCCCCCGCTGCCCCGCGCTACCACACACCATTGTAGCCCTGGAACAATATCATCATCTCATCCACTCTTCGGCAACAAATTAAATAACACAGAAACATGGTTGTTTCTCAGTAAAAATTCCAGGATCAGTAACTATCTGCGTCAATAAAATACATAATTATGTGATTAATTAATAAATACCACCTTAACTGATAAAGACAAGCCAAGGTAATTCTGATTCCAAGAAATCTAAAGATATAATATATAATTCTATGATTGGCAAAATCGCGACAGACTAACGATTGATCAAAACATGAAATCGACAACTAATGAAACACTATCGACGTATATAGCCTCACATCGGAGGCTGCGATAGAAGATGAAATTTAAATAACAGCATGGCTAGCTCACCGGGCCTCGAGCTATAAAAATTAATACAGCGCCGTAAAAACCACTTAAATGAACATGTCCATTTAAAATTATTCCTTTATAGAAATTTCATATCGTACGAAGTTATAACCAATTCAAAGGGGCAATAATCGTAAAATAGTCATAAAACAGCGTAGATAAGCCCGGTTACTCTCACAAAGCGTAACATAAACCCGGACTAGGTGCGTACTTAGTGCCACAGCTATGCGTATTTATTGCAATTTACAACTGTGAGCTTTAGATTAATAGAAGATGCAAACTGCCACGGGATTAGCGTTTGCACCACGCTTATGACTAAAACATTTCAAATTTACGCAAAGCCCTGCTGCTTAAACCCACTAGTTTACAACGAGAATTTTAAAAGCGAAACAAAATGTATGTTTCGTGCCAGCGTGCCATTTAGAAATCCATTATCGTGTTATCTATAGAACTGGGACTGTTTTATTTTATCACACACCCTTCCAACACCCAAACTCAAAATTTTATGGTGCGCCATGACAAATGCACGGAATGACATAGACCATAACAACGTACAATTTATGTTACGAAAAACGAGGCGACGACATTACCTAAATGTCTTCTTTAGTTGAAACAATATTTTAACCATTCATCCTGCATTCCCTTCACATTTAATTTGATCAATAAATCTTCAATTTAACTGTTCTCTTACTGATCGCTACTATTCAGTAAAGCGCTCTTTGATAATTGCAATAAATTAAGATATCCACATAAACAACATCTCTGATTAACTGTTTACATTAATGTGAGGCAAATAATTTAAATAGCTTTAAACATGGAGCGCTTTATGTCTGATGGAGCAGTTTCTAATTTAATAGGAAAACAGCGCAACAAGGATATTATCATTCCAGGGTTGACGATTTTTATGATAGTAAGAAACTGAACTAAACTAGAGATTCGTTTGATGAAACGCTGACAGATCTTGATATACCTACTTAACCGAATTCTATAAACGACAACTGATGAATGTCGATGTTACATTCATTATATTCAACTGTTACGAATTTTGATTCAATAAATAATCCCCACAAATATAAACTGTTATATTAATTCACTTATCCATTACAATATCATAACCTAAATTCGTAAGAAAACTTCGAATAATAAGTAAGTACAGACAACACACGAGATTTCTTTCCTAACATTTTTTCTCAACGGTATCGCCATGTCCCCAAGCACTTTTCGAAACTTCTAAGTAGTGTGGAAAACTTTGTATACGGCAGGCAACCCTACATAGAGCGGGCAGTTTATAGCGATGGCGACGATGCCGGCTTTACTGCGCCCTTTTGATAACTCCTCGTAACTTTTTTATGACGCGCGTGCTTATACGAGCCTGGTACAAACGCTTCAGCATTTACTCGAGAAGTACCTTACTGTACATGAAAAACATGCTTAGAAATACCCTGGCATTTTGTTTCTAAAAACCTGTCAGTTAGGTTTAATGAGGTATTTAAAGCTCTTTCAATTTTAAGACTACAATATCTCAGAATGTAAATCACTTTAAAACCTAACTATGGTCGTTTAAATCCTTATTCTACATTGTTAAATAAAATAGGTAAAAGTTCTTTGTCTACACGGCATAAGCCCAATGAGTCACAAAGCCCAGCAAAAAATCGTTGTCATTTCATCTCCTAATATTATTGAACATAATATTATAATTTATAATGGACACAGCTAGTGGCTTCAAGCAAGTTTAAATTAGTTGGAGTAGCAAGAATATTAGTTACGAGACCCTAATTCACCTCTTTCGAGTTACGACGTCCGCGGGGAGTAATGGGGCAAACTCTGATTTAAGATCTTGTGATTTACTGTGGGTTTCCTGAACATATACAACAAATACAAGTTACGTTTATATAGACGACATCTTTATTTCGTTTATCTCTAAATGAAACGGGTACGTGAAAATAAGGTATGCTTCACTGAATTCGCAGTTGTTTGTTACTCAGTATTATGTTTTCATTAACACATAAACTATGTGAAATACTACAGTGTTCAGCAAAAAAGGCTTATCGTCATCTTCCCAATTCCCAGTACCAATACTTCTCATCCCCTTTTCAACATTAAAAACACATTGAATGTAGAAATAAGCAGTTTAATTGCTGCTAAGTCATTTAAAACACGTTTTTAAAGGGTAAGCACCGGCCATAAGACATTACGGTAAAACAAATTGTGTAGCAAGTAACGCTTGCAATTTACTTAATATTCGAACCAATTACACTGGCACTTAATTAGCAGTTCCAGACCTGAACTTTTAAAACATATTTGTCCTTCTTGGAATGAAAATAAGGACTCCTATGTACTTGTATGATCGCTTTAATGGATAAACAGTTTTATCTTACACATTTAATATTACTGCTAGTTCAAAGAACTGGAAACGCGAGAGTGGTGTGTGGATTTTGACATCACTTATGATAAAAGTTGTTGAAAATAGAACTGACATTTTTACGTAAATAAAGGACAGTTAAATTAAAATGTTAAAAGCATGGATCGCTATTTTTGTCGTATTTCCTTCCAATTATAGCACTTTTAAGATTCCAGTCGCAGAGGGGATTCTCGACAAGTTTCCCCTCGTTCATAAGCGTTGAAAAGAGCTCGATTCGTGGGGAAATTTGAACCCCGCATACCTTCCGAAGAACGTCCGCCAGCAATATCGTGCGATGGGGTTGAATAAAGAATTTGACGATCCAAATTAAATACAAATAATCCGCTTACGCTTTCCCATGCTTATGGTTATTATGATTTCGAACAAAAATATCTTTTTTTATTAATCTATTTTCAATGAGATAATATTGTTTATTTTCGAAAGATGTGATATACGGGCCTTGAAAGCCCAGTTTCAAAGTTATAACCTTACAATAATAAACGCGAACTAGTTTCAATTCAAATATAGATTTTGAATGCTTTATAACGGAATATAAATTAGTTTTAATAGATCTAGTCTGATATGAAACCTGTCAGAGTGCTATTCTTTAATGGCTAATAGAAAAATTGAAATATACTTTTCGATATTAAATAACAGTGTTATTAATCAAAACCAAATGCTATTCATATTTTTTTACTACGGATAACAAAACGCTGATATATGTTATTATATTCTTGCATTAATTGTAATGAAATGGATTCTTTTAAAAGACGAAATGAATATTGATTATTTATTTCTTTTCGATTTTGATTGCATGAAACTTTTTTATGGTGTGTGCATTTGGGAATTGGTTGTAAACCTAAAGTAAATTGATATTATTATTATTATGGTGTTCGGTTTCCTTTGATAAGTTGTATCTTTGTAGTAACTTTTAAGACGTTTCTTGGATTTATTTTTATTAATATTACCGACTGCTACAGCTGCTGTTTGATGCAGAACTTAAGTACTTATTATGGTATTAGACCATATATTTTCTACTTTCTCGCAGGGGAGTTCAACTCATTGATAATGTAGCATTCTACTGATAAAAACTTTTTAAAATCAGTCCAGTAATTTTTGAGTTTATTAATTACATGTGATGGATGCGAGGCGCACAGGACCGGTGATTATGGCGACGCTTGGGGAAGGACTATGTCCAACAATGGACGTATTTCGGCTAAAACGATAATGATGATGAATTGCGTACAAAAACACAAATCTTTCCACTTTATAGTATTAATATAGAAGTATGTAGGTATGTATACATACGGTAAAATAAAACACGTAACCCGTTTAATCTATTTACCTTGGGATGAGTTGGGAAACTAAATTAATTGACTTAAGTTTTATTTTCGTTTTTAGCAAAAAGTCTTGACCTTTTTGCTGATTAAATATGAAAACAAGTTAAGCAATTTAATAAGTGTTAAACATGAAACTATCATGAAGGAGAAACTACTACAATAAAATAAAGTAGTTGCTTATCTTTAACAGCTGTATATTGTTTAATTAGGCACTTAGCTGCCAATTACACATTAATTGACAGTTGGAATATTAATTAAGCGAACAATTAAAAAGATAAGTCATTTTACTAAAGTACCAGGATTTCATAGTCTAGTAGAGGGGTCTGTTGGAAATGGGATTAGTGCTTAATACCCGGTTTATGAATTGAGAATTTGAAACTGAGATCTTTAAAACGCTAAACTTGTGTGTAAGTTAAAAAAAAAAATATCAAAAGCCGAATGTTAAAGCTCCAGTTAAAGCTTCACCCAGTTTCAAGAAACAGCACATGAGACAGTCATCTTAAACCTATGCTTTAGTTTCTAGAAACCAGTCTCGAGGCAGTAAACTTAAAACTTAATAACAAACAATTGTCGAAACAACCACTTCGATCAAGTATTTGCTTACTAAAAACTCAGATGAGGTCAAAAATCAAAGTCGAAATACTTTATTTACAAGAAACATGGTAATGACGATGTTGAAAACAGTAATAAGTTTTACATGTTTCACCAGTGATTGGTAAACAAATATTAGGCAGTATTATGTCAATCAAAATTTAAAATTATTGCACGTTACTTTAATATACCTACAGCATTCAGAAAAATCAGAAAAATCATTGAATTCCATATTGAATACTATTATTTTGCATTTTTAACATGGCACAATTAAATTTATTATGTCACTTATATTTTTTTTGTAGGTCATTCTTGTCATTAAAAAAATAATTTAAGCACTTGCCCAAGAGTAATTCACGTAATTTCATCTTAAATATAAATTAATAATTGTATTAATTATTGTTATTAATTGGACATTACCCTTATACATTTAAGTAATTTGTTTAAAACGCGTATTGCCATCTTGCTACGGTTTTTCTGAAACAAAGAACTTTTACAGCAAGTGCTTCTAAGTATAGTCGGATCCCTGCTAAGGTATAATTTTCTTTTTTCAAAAGTTTCGAACAATTCTAGATGTTCTTTAACATATCCACCAATATGATTTATACAAAGACAAGAAGTAAATAGTAAACCAAGCCTTTTAAAAAATGGACGACACGATTCTAATGGCCCACACCACATAATGCCCTCAAACACTTTTCTGAACAAGAAACACTTTATTTAAATTTGTCGAATTCCCCCAAACCAAAAGACCATATCTGAGAACGGAGGCAACATATCCGCGATATGCTGTCAATGCTTCTTTTTCGTCTTAGTTTCTGAACCTATTAATTTTACTACATACTAATCTATGTAACTTTTCTAGTTGCAGTGCTGATAATCAATAAACCAAGAAATTTATATTGATCTGTCGGTTCAATGGGCTGTCCATTGGCTTTTACGTAATATAATTTTTTTTTGAGTTATGCAACCTAAAAATCATGTATTAGTTATACAACTTAAAAGTCATGTTTATATATGTTTCTTGAAATATTGGCACATAGTTTGTTGTTGTTAAGCCACTCCAAGACAAAATTTGAGGCATTATTTAGCAAACCATTATGAGTCTTGGTCGTGATTATTTCTTCGTGTGAATCAATTACTGAAACATCATCAGCAAAAAGAATGCATTGATGATTTACTGCAGAAGGAAAGTCATTTATGTACAGTAAAAATAAAAGAAGAAGGCCCAATATACTGCCTTGGGGCATACCAGAACTATTAGTTTTATATGTTGAATTATAAGTGTCATCTAAGGAGTTTATGTCAACACATTGAGTCCGATTTGTCAAATAGCTATTTAGCCAATTTAAACCGGTCCCCGAATACCTAGTTTTTTACATTTATTAATAAGGCGATTGTTATCCACGAAGTCAGATGCTTTGGACATGTCAAAGAAAATTACTGAACCGGTGTACGTTTGTCAATTTTTACCAAAACTTTACTCACTAGTCCATATGCTGCTGACGTTGTCCATTTACTCTTCGGAAATCCGAATTGTTCCTCCCGAATTATTTTTAACTTATTTACGTGGTGGAGTTTAGTCATCTGTGCATCACTTACTCAAAAATTTTTGAAAAAATGAATATCAGTGTAATGAGCCGATAGTTGTCTAATAGTAGTTTATCTTTTTTTTATGTAGAGGGCGAACAATGGACTTTTTGAGAAGATCCAGAAACACAACTTGTTCTATTGATAAATTAATAAGCTCTTGTAGAACAGGAGTCAATATTTCTTCAGATATTTTGAGGGCAGGAAGGAGCACATACGCCCACAGATGCAGTATTATTTAATGATAGCAAATGGTTTTAAATACTTACTCATAGCTACAAGGGCGAAGGAACATACTGTGATCATGTGTTGGTAATTCATTTTGTTGTGTGTGAAAATTCGTGCTTTGATGAGAATATATAAAATATATATATTTATATTTCATTTGGGACTAAAAAAAAGTTAAACATTATACTTGACACCAATAGCACTATCTCCTTTGAATTAAAAGCATTTGTTCCTGTTTGATTGCTCACACTTTGTATAGGTGGGCAGATCAATAATAGACTTCTAAAATAGCAAGACTAAACAATAATCGTCTAAAACGATAAACAACTAAAATTAAAAAGTGTTGAATGGAAAAAAATTCATTAAATAATGGCTCTGTAACGGATTAGATTTCATAAATAAACCTATTTCATTATAATTATAGACTCTGCCGTTGCCGGTCCCAAGCCCGGATGAGAAAAGAGGAGGGTTAGCTGCGAACGACGTCAAATACTATCAAAACCTTGGTATTACCAACATCCAGGCAGCCTTAAAAAGACGTCAACGCCGAGTAAGGGCGGCGATTACCTGTGTCGTGTTGTGATGTGTCTGGTCGAAGTGTGAGAATTTCTTACGCATTGATCGGTAGCTGCGCGATGCGACCCAGGTATCAAATTAACCCTACCAGGCTACCGTAAGCCCTGAGGCTTAAATACCCTCAAAAAGAAACGGATGCAAGTACATGGGAAATACTTGCCATTAGTGTCCCGTTACAACCATGTCTGCAGAACAAAAAATAGAATTACCCCAGGAGGGTACCGGCTGTGCCGGAGAATCCCTCCCTGAGCTTAGCTCAGGCTGCTCCACGTATTCTGGGGGGAGCAATGTGCTGCATCATATGGATCTTACTACGCCCAATACAAGCAAAAAAAAAAATTTTGTCCAACAAGCCTTTCACCCAAGTCTTTTCGTGTCCAGACCCAGGAGTTTATCACTAAGCTCCACAACAGATAACGCAAAGCAAGTCGAAAGTGGTCAGACACACACTCGAAACAGGGATACCCTAACATCCGAGATATTCAGCTCCACAGCAGAAACCACGCCTCCTACATGGCAAAGAGCACCAGTACTAAGAAACGCCAAAAGGAGAAAAGTATCCTCTCCATCCCCTGAAAGGTTGATTACCAATAACCAATTTAGTGGACTACCTGTGGATGAAAATGAAGACTTCACTACTGAAAATAATGTGACAAAAAAGGTCTCAAAACCTCCACCAATAATTCTCTACGGCATTGAGGATATCAACAAACTCTCCGAACTCCTCGAAAGAGTCGTAGACAAAGTAGATTTTACTTACAAGATTACAAACAAAAACCAAGTAAGGATCAATTGCACAACAGCAGATGCTTATAAAAATATTATAGAGATTGTAAGACAAAAAGGATTAATTGGACACACTTTCAATAGTAAAGACAAACGACCTTACAGAATTGTAATTAGAAATATTCACCCTACCACGCCAATCAATGAATTAAAAAATGCAATTGAAGAGACAGGAAACACAGTGATTGGGGAAATAATAAACGCCAAGTATGGACCAAATAAGAAACCAACTTCTACGTTTTTTATTAATATACAACAAGGGCCAAACAACAAAGCTGTGAAAAATATCAAATATATTTACCATCAATCGGTCACTATAGAAGACCCACGAAAACGAAAGATAATTGTACAATGTCAGAGGTGCCAGCAATATGGTCACTCTAAAAACTTTTGTATGAGACCATATCGGTGCGTGAAGTGTGCAGAATCCCATAGAACATCTGAATGTCCAAAGACTGACCGCAACACTCCAGCAACGTGCGCTCTCTGTCTTGGTGCCCACCCGGCAAATTTTAAAGGCTGTGAAGTATACAGAGAAATTTATGCCAGAAAATTTAATGCAAGATCACGCTTAAACACCAAGGATAAAAAGTCGAAAAATGATGAGCCAACTCCTACCAGCTCTACTAGCTCCAGCCAACTTCCACCAAAGCCTAACGTAGAAAAAGTTATATCGAAGATATACTCCAATAAAACGGAAAGCTATGCCGAGGTTTTAAAGTCCAACGTAAATGGCAAAGGAGCAGAGAACCCTTCATCAAACAATATAATTGAGCAGATGTTCCTAAAACAAGCAGAAAAGCTAGATATCATCCTTCAACAAATGAGTACCTTAATCAGTCTCATAACAACCATGCTGTCCAGAGATTCAAAATGACTTCCCTTAAGATTGCAACCTGGAACCTTGATGGATTATCTCCAAACAAAGAGGAAGTTCAAACTTTGTTACAATCGCATAATATAGACATACTTTTAGTGTCTGAAACTCATTTTACCGAAAACAGTAGTATTAGAATACGAAATTACAATATTTACGCTACCAATCACCCAGATGGCACTGCACATGCTGGATCGGCTATTATTGTTAGATCTAGCATTAAACATTATGAATTACCACAGTTTAAAAAAGCCCACATACAAGCAACAACTATTGCAATAGAAGATCGGAATGGAGCTTTCAATGTCTCATCCATATACAGCCCTCCGAAACACAAAATGACAGAGGAGCAATACAACGAGCTCTTCAATACCTTAGGCCCGCGCTTTATAGTCGGAGGAGACTGGAATGCAAAGCATGTGCATTGGGCCTCTCGACTAACAAACACGAGGGGAAGAGAACTCAAGAAAAGCCTAGATAGAAACAAACTGGTTACAATCTCAACGGCGGAACCCACAAACTGGCCTACAGACCCAAATAGATTACCAGACGTCATAGACTTCTTTGTCACCAAGGGTTTATCTAGAGTATACTACCACATTAAAACATGCCTAGACACTGACACAAACCATGTTCCGGTAATTCTATCTATTGGTACTACAGTTCTTAATGTTGAAAAGATCCCAAAATTATACAACAAACGCACGGATTGGAATAACTTTCGCGAGTTAATTGAGGAGAGACTAGAACTTAAAATAGCTCTAAAAACTAAGGATGACATTGACGCAGCTACCGAAATAATAACCACTACCATCCAAAAAAGTTGCTGGCTCTGCACACCGGAATTTAACGAGCACCCACAACAACGTAAAGTCTATTCTGAAAACATACGACAACATATACAGGAAAAAAGAAGACTTCGACGAATATGGCACACTAGCAGACATCCAAGTGACAAGAGAGCGCTCAACAATGCGACCAGGAAGCTAAAAATACTGATATCAGAGGCAAATGCTGTCGCCCTAGAGACGTACCTAGAAGGTCTTTCGCCTACTAAAGCCACGAACTATTCTCTGTGGAAGGCATGCAAAAACTTCGATCGACCTCTATATCACAAACCTCCACTCAGGACACGAGAAGGAAACTGGGCCAAAACTGCCCAGGAAAAGGCTGACGCATTTGCACAACATCTTAGCCAAGTTTTTAGCCCAAATAAAGCAAACCCAAACATAGACGAAGCTGATATAGACTCTATACTCGACCAGGACCTCCAACTTGATCTACCCCTGAAACCAGTGACACCCAAAGAAGTCTCTAGAAATATCAGATCTATGGAAAATAACAAAGCCCCGGGGTTTGATCTCATTGACAAAAAGGTTCTGGAAGAGCTACCGCGTAAAGCAATAGTGTATCTTACCACCCTATGTAATGCCATTCTCCGTGTGGGTTACTTTCCAGATTTGTGGAAGGTCTCCCAGATCATAATGGTACACAAACCTGGCAAACCAAGCCACGAAGTGACTTCATACCGACCCATTAGCTTACTACCAGTTATGTCCAAGCTATTTGAGAAAATACTGCTGCATAGACTAGCTAATGACCTAAAAGAAAAGTCCATCATTCCCGACCATCAATTCGGCTTTCGGAAAGAACATGCAACTACGGAACAGGTTCATAGAGTGTGCAGAGCCATTAGAAAATCATTTGAAAAAAAAGAATATTGCTCATCAGCCTTCCTTGACATACAGCAGGCTTTTGACAGGGTTTGGCACAAGGGACTGTTATGCAAATTGAAATCACTTCTGCCACATACATATTTTGGAATTCTAAAATCATATATGTCCAACCGGCTATTTCAAGTCAAAGAAAACAACTGCACATCAGATTTCCATAATATCACCGCAGGAGTGCCACAAGGTTCTGTCCTAGGGCCTGTCTTGTACACCCTGTATACTTCTGACCTACCACAAAGCCCAGAGATCACAGTTGCGACCTTTGCAGATGATACGGCTCTAATAGCTTCAAGCCCATGTCCAGTTCGGGCCTCAGAGCTCCTGCAAACAGGACTATATAAAATGGAAAAATGGTTGAGTAAATGGAGAATCGCAGCCAACGTGTTGAAATCAGTGCACATAACTTTTACACTCCGCAAAGAGGACTGTGCTCCAGTTACTCTCAACGGTACCCAACTTCCACATCAAAATACAGTGAAATACTTGGGATTACACCTGGACCGCAGACTCACCTGGAAAAAACATATCCAAACAAAAAGAGACGAGATGAATTTGAAATATAGAGGTCTCTACTGGTTGCTAGGTAGAAACGCAAAACTAGGAATCGATAACAAGATTCTTATTTATAAAACTATCCTGAAACCAATCTGGACCTATGGCATTGAACTGTGGGGTTCAGCATGCGACTCCAACACTATGATAATTCAAAGGGCACAAAACTGCATTCTAAAGCAGATATCTAATGCACCTTGGTTCATCAAAACAGAAGAGATCCATGAAATTCTGAATGTGCCAATGGTTAAAGAGGTGATCAATTGCCATGGTGCTAACTACAAGTCACGTCTCCAAAAGCACCCAAACCAACTAGCAGGACAGCTTACTATTCCCGAAAGTATTCGTCGACTGAAGAAGCGGCGGGACATCTTTGACCAGAAAAGTCACACATAAGTCTCGTGACTTCATTTCAGGAAGGGCAGGCCCCGCAGGGGGCAGCAGCCTACAAGCCATCCAGACTACATCTCATCTGTTTATAGTCCACAGGACTGATCACATGATAAAACTAATAACAATAAAAAAAAAATAATTATAGACGTCAACTTAAATAGCGAGAATGTTTTTAAAGGAAAGAGACGGATTACTCAGCGGTAGATAAATCGCGACGGATTCCATTATACTCCAGCCGTATGTTTGTCAATAGGGCGGCTGATTGGGAGCTCCTCGACGCGCTGCGAGCCTGGTACGCGCGGGTGATTTACCGACCCGCCGCGCTACTTGGCGCGCTGCCCGAACATCGAACCCGGACCAGAGGTGCACTTTACCCGGAGAAAAATTGCTTGTTTGGCGGAAATACGCTGCAATATACTCGACATTAGTTTATTTGTGTTGAAATCAAAAATGTTAGTAGTCAAAAGAGTTACGCTTTATCCGTGTTACCCGTGAAATATTAGCTGAGGTATACATACGCATATTAGAGATTCATTTTGTGGAAAATGAATGAATATAAAGTTAACTTCTCAAGTTTCCAACAATAAAGGCCAGTCAGAAGCAATAATGTGTGTGACTGTCAAAACGTCAAGTTCACAACCATTCAAAAGTTTTATGTTAGCATATTCAGTTTCTATTTATCTCAAACATTCAAGCCTTATTGCGCACAAGATATTTCGTAACATAACGTTGATTAAAAAATAAAAACATGTCATGACGAGTAAGAATTTGACCGAAAATAGATTTACCAGAAGTTGTTCTTACCACCTGGTTATTAATTAAAGTAATAGGTGACTACAGACCTAGTTACCAGTAACATTAATCTAACATGCAAATAAGTAATTTGTAGTTTGAATTTAATCTACATTCATGAATAATAACACACCGCTTGATCATAATTACCTTTTAGCTTATAGATTAAAGATGTAAATTCGCCACTGGAATAATATCATTGGCGCTAATGTACTTCGATGAGTTATTACTTTATTATCTATGCTTGCTATTTACTACAAATAATTGGTACACAATGTACGAAACTATAAACGTACAATCTCGTGTCATATGCTCGTTTTCAGAAGACAAGGGCAACATTGTTGCACACAGAAAATAAAACCGAAGAGAATATAAATGTCGCATTAAAGTATCGTAACTTCGAAGTCTTGAAAAGTAATGGAAAAATATTGCATTCATATTACACCAAACACTCCTAGTGAAACTTATAAATTGCTATTTTATTATTAGTGGAACATAAACTTGGTTATTGCTTATTGCTGCATAATGCCAATTTTATAATCTTACAACGAAAGCATTTCTTGAAGGAACAAAATGAATAAATGATATCTTGGCAACGAACACTATGTTCATTCACCGAATTAATAATCATAAATCTATGCGACAAAATGGAGTAGTTCTTATAAATTTAAAAGTGACAGCAGAAGCTTCCCCAGTGTTGCCACATGACGTGAAATAACAGAACTCGAGTTAATCCGACATGAATCACGATGTGTAACGTTAATGTCGTTCAAGTAGGGTTACCCCGACCCACAAATCACGTTTCAGAACAACAGAAGTCGATCGCCAAGATTCCACTTCGGCAACTTTGGCACCAAATGTGACTGAAAATCCGAACGAAAACATGAGTGGTGCCGTCATGCGTCACGGATGTTTTCTTTCGAATTTTCTGTAAAATTTTATTCAACAGAACAGATCACCTCCATTCTGTTTAAACTTGTTTCTTTTTTATGTTTATTTTCAGTTTCGAACGCTTCACAAAGAACAGTTACAGTAGAAATAGAAAAAAACCGCCTGGAATCCTGTAAAAACTAAAATGAACTGCGAGGTAATCCGTAAAATTAGTTTTACTCCGATCAAGCTGTGAGTTATTCTAGCACCTAGCACCAGGATTATTATGTAATTTTATTTTTGGTGTACAATAAAGAATACATCTATCTATCTACTATAGATTTTTAGTGAAGCTAGAAGCGAATAGTAAAATACCCATTATTCAAGTGATTTCAGGAATAAAATAAGAGCCCTTTTAAAAAAAAGGGACTGAGTGATTAAAAATAAATTGCTTGAAAGATCGTTCAACAATTTAATTTGTAAGCTTAGGTCTCATTTTTCAAGAAGGTTTAGCAGCCCTAACACCTAGAGATAATCTCACGAGTAAGCCTTAATGGCGTAACTATTCGTATACAGTAAAATTGTTGCGCGTCTAAATTGCAGTGGTTTATACGAAGTAATAATGAGTGGCGGTAATGGCCCCCTGTGCATCATCGTGTTAAGCATTTTGAGAGGTAATGATATTATTAAAGTACTCCTACAGCGGCATGCTGCCCGCGTGTTCTGCACATTTCATAGAACACGACACAGCTCGAAATAATTTACTGAACGATGATCAGAAATAAAAAATAGACGATCTCATTTATTATCATCGCCTTGGAATCATGTTATCAAAAATATTTATCATTTAAATTCATTAAATCTATCTGGCGATGCATTGAAAATCGCTGAGCTAACTAACAATATTTACATTTAAAAGTTGCTAAACGTTCTAAGAATATACCGGTAGTATTTAATTAATAAAGACAAGATATTCAATTTGTCCAACTGAGTATAAATAATGAATTTATAATTAGTATTCCGTTTAGACTCGATTATCTCATGACAGCGTCGGGCATGACATCACTCCGTTCTGATCTACAAAATTAAGAGCTATGTCATTACGCTGTACCAATATCTTACGGAAAATAACAATAGCAAGCCGGAAAAGGAATAACTTTCTAATGGAGGCAATTAAAGAAATATCTTTCGGACATTCAACAAAAACCGTGTTTACAAAATAATTCTTGAACTATGCCAAACGCTAAAATTAGAGATATAAAAATAACACAATCGGCTATTAGATTACGTACAATGTTGCTAGTTACATAAATAAACACGCTTTCTACAGCTACAAGTTAGATTACAGGTTTAAAGGAAAAAAAATGTCTTCAACTGCGATCATTAACATAACCGTTGATATTCGTGCTAATTATGTTTTCCTGTTAGCTCTGTAATTGAAACGTGTTTTTTGCACTTCTATTATATTTACAGCGTTATTATTTTAACCACATATTTAATTAAAGATCTTTTATCGTCAAATATTTGACAGTTGGCTTAAGCAAGGCCGTTCTTCACAAAGTAAAGGCAATCAACTATTCTCGTAAAGAATTTGGATGTCAACAAGATCTTTTGTTTGCCAATTTTAATGACAGTCTGTGAGAAAAATGTTGCCAGGTGATATATTATAGTCTGTCATTGTCACTTCAAATCATCTCACTATTTTATCATAAGACTACGATTTTTAGGTGAACATAATTATATTAATATTTTTAATCGCTAGGCGCTCGGGAATGTTTAAAAAAAAAAAGTGTCTTTTGCAAAACTAGAAAATCTACTCTTAATCGTGACGAATAGAAAACCGACTAAATATGTATTTATATAACAAGGGAGTCAATGGGCTGGACTTAAATTTTAACTAGGGTAACATCATAGTATTCTGTTATCGCCTTCGTTAGCATGCCTATGGATACGTCCAAAGACTTACTGAGGACTACGTAGAATTCAAATCGGTAGGCGTCTACCAGAACAAAAAAGCGGTACAGGCTGCCCGCCTTCGACCTGGTGGTCAATTAGAGAGGGGACATTAAGTAAGCCCAATTGCCAAAAGGCGCAGGAAAGTGAGAAAACCGACCAGCAAAGGAAGAAGAAAATTCTTTATTCTTTTTTGAATAGCCTCTTTGTATTTCTTTCAATCTAACCCAAGCATTGTCACATCTCGTATACCTCTGGCATTAAACGCTGCATACCTACTGCAAAGACTCGTATGCGAATGCGTCGATTGTTATCACCACATCGTAATAACCAAAGAAATTTACTCCACGGCTCACAGAAAACATAAAAACTCCTGTTCCATAATTAAGTAATATTTATTTATTACTGTTTTATAGTATTTATTACAGTTTATAATTACGCAGGTATTTTTGCATGGACACTTTTATGACCGGGTAAATTGATTCGGCATTCTTGGGGCAATTAATGGATGTTTTCTTCTATTTTATTTAATATTCTGCTTGTAGCGTATGTTTGAGAACTGCTAGAGTATTCAAAAAACACATGAAACACAATTTCATGCTCATTTTTGATCCATTTGAATAATTACAACAGGATAAAATTTGGAATGTGTGCACACGTGAAGAGAGAGATAAACTATCAGAAGGAAATACAATACATGGGTATATTATGTACTCGAAGCCACGAGTACTTAATAAAAAAACGTGTTTGTTCTTATCACATTATCACATCATTATTTACTAAAAGTACTTAATACACAACAAAACAAACAGAGTGACACGACTCAGATTACAAAATGAATGATGAGCACATAATCCAAACATAAGCACCTCAGGATTATCAGACATATTGAAAAGACTATTCATATAACGTTTTTATACAGAAAGCATTCGAATCTAAAAGGTGTGAGTAATAAATTATACCTATCCCTTTCATTTCACACACTTTTCACGAAAATAAAAAGAGAAAGGTCTAAGAGATAATGCTCTCAGGCTTCTTGACTATTTTCTTTAAAAAGGTGAGCGTAAATTGATTCTGATGGATTGGATCCGTCACCTTGTAAGCCGATGCTAATAATAAGTCACACATTCTAAGAACCAAAATATAAACGCGCTTAACAACTTTTAAAATATCGCCTTAATGTCAGATATCAGACAGCTCTTAATCTCGTTATTAATAACGCTCATATTTAACTGAAAATATAACTGTCAACCGCTATTTCAAATACTAACGATAATAGCCTACAGGAAAATATTGAAATAATAATAAGTTGAATGGAATACGATAATAGAAACAAAAAATAACGGTAACCTTGCGACGTTGTACGTAAGCTATAATAGTAGAGATAACGGTTACTACAATAGAAAAAAGTTGAAATAAAACGAGTTATTGCTTTATGACAAGTGAATAGGATTATAAATCATTGCTTCATCGACTTATTCCCAGCATATTACAGTGAGCTTAACTGTACCCAGAAGCCGCGGAGACACCGCTAATGTTCTATTGTGATTTAGAAGATATTTATGAACGATCAAATCAGTTAATACCACTACCGAGCCCATTCGATTTATAATCGAATCCATTAACCATTAATTGATTAAAGCACTCATAAAATTTGATATCTCTCGAGCTTGAATTTTCGCTTGATTATTTCTAAAATATTTTAATTCGTGCACGAGGAGATTCGGAGCCACCAAGAGAACATAAATCGTTGGAGTGTAGCATTTTTTTTTGGCCGAGTCGATTAGATTAGTTGAGTGGCTAAACTCAAATAGTTCTCAATTAATTCTCTTTAGAATTGAATACACAGGTAGTAAAGAGTAAGGGCATGTTATGCGTAGGTTATCTCAAGTTTACAGACAAATTAGAAAAACATTTTGTACTACAAAACATCATGTACTACAATTTCCCTTGAGAAACTATTACCTATATTAGTTGGTCTTACACGTGTTAAAACCATTATAGTTGAAATTCGAAAACTTGATGGAACGCCTATTTAAATTTCTGATTCTTTTGTTAAGAAATCAGAGGTAATGATACGTTTTTTTATGTTTTTAACTTTGTAGGTACCTAAAATATGTACAACAAGAGGTTCAACGACGCAATTTGAGTTTATTTATAGTATTAATTACCATATTTCGCAAACAACTTTGTGTGAAGTGAAAGATAAATACTAAAATTGTAGGAAAATGAGGAGTTTGCGACACGAAGCAGTTGTCTAGTGTAATTTGAGAGGCATTCCCAGCCACCACTGCATTCACAATGAATACACGATTGTGTTACGTAGCTCCACTGTTCCACCATTACTGGAACTGAATATTTCCGTTCGCAAAATGAATTTTTATGAATTCGCTTGCGGTAACTGACAATCAGTCTATTAGTAATACTTGGCATGCTTACTTTAATGCTAATTTATTTTTATTATTTTTTATGCGTAATCGCTTCTTTTTATTTTCGCAAGCAAGTTAAGTGGCACAAGAACACAATGAACTGAGAATTAATGTGAACGTAGCATGAAACTCATGAAAGAATGCTTGCTCACGAATTTTCAAAAGTATGTAACTAGGTACTTAAGTAGGCACCTACTTATATACGAATATTTTATTGAATTACGATTTTGTTCATTTTAGCCTTCATATTTGGTAAGTAACATTTATCTTTATACTAACATAACATTATAAATACGTACAAGATTTTGATTTTTTTTTAAA
Organism: Leucania comma; assembly: GCA_958295575.1. Lineage (NCBI taxonomy): Eukaryota > Metazoa > Arthropoda > Insecta > Lepidoptera > Noctuidae > Leucania > Leucania comma. Next base: position 7,223,011 of record OY282480.1, on the reverse strand, counting down.
GTTTTTTTTTTAATTTGAACCAGTCAGTTCTTGAGATTATCAAGAAGTGACTGGTTTAAATTAAAAAAAAAGTGTAGGATTTTTTTTGTTAACGTTTTTGATTTGGATGTCAAGTCCTTTAAGCCGTGCCTTCTTATGAATAGTTAATTTAGTTAATTTTTTGGAATATGGATGTGCATATATTCTAATGTTTTTATAGTATTTGGCAGCTAATACTATATATCAAGACAACCTTCTTGCCAAACTTTGTTGAGGTAGTCAACACTACAATAAAATTCTCAGTTCCATTTTACCGAGACCGCGCCTGTTTTAATGATTCCACTTATTGTCTATGTGCAGACACGATACACAATTTTACGAATTTTGAGCCACGATATCCACTAGGAATCAATTTGTGAATAATTAAAACAGCCACTGAACTTCACTCGAAGAAATCCCGCCAAAAACTCCGTTAGTGTTGGATAGTCCATTAATCGATATGCAAATTATTAGGGTTAAAAAAGTGGATGCAGTGGACACCAAAGTAAAGACCGTGTTAGGGATTTCAATAATAACAGTTTATTATCCTTTTCTTTATTACTGGAAGGCGTGTTTCAGTAATATTAGGTGGTACTTCTGCTTCTAAGCAAGGCTAGTAGAATGCAGTAACTGTAACCATACTAGGAATTTCAGTCAAGTGCTGACAAGGGGCTCAGACCAATTAAATACAATATTTATTGGGTAGAAAGGGAAAGTGTTGTAATAGGATTGATTTGTTTTTGTTATACTCCAACACAAATAACATCACGTTACGAATAGAAGCGCAGCAGTAATATTAGACGAGGGTAAAACCGTGGGGGACAGCTAGTTTTTAAATAAATCAGCACCAGATTTCCAATAAATGCTTGGTTGGTTGGCAATCAGCATTGGTAGTACACCTATTCGATATCTACTAAATTATTATTTAATGTCTTGAATTCCCATAAAAGGTATATGCCAGCATGTTGTTTTTCCACTTTTACACATGTTTACTTGTAGGTAAGTATATGTATGTGTATACATATTTCACTTCAAGTATACAACATAATTTTACATCGCTGTGTCGAACGCACGTTCAGTTACATAAATATTTAGTTTTCTGATGTAAAAACCGGTCAAGTGCGAGTCGGGCTCGTACAAGGAAGGTCGGAATGTTCCTTGTGTGAGTTCGACTCGTGCGGCCACCATGAACCGAAAAAATCACGTTTCTTGTGCTCCCTTTAACTGTTACTGGTTGCGCGAATTTTGCTTTGTGGACTGTAGATTTAAAAAGCGATCTAAGGTTTGTTAACAATATGCAGGTACTGCGTCTAGCGTTTATTAATGGGATAAATGTATTAGAAGGACTGACCTTTAACCTCGAAAGTTCCACATGGCGCCGGCCGGCGAATCCCGAACTTCGTACTTTCAAGCACTGCCAGTTTCTGTATTGCACTACACTGCACTTATTGTTGAGTTTCGAATGGTTGGAACACGAAATAGCCAATTTTCTTGTAATTTCGAGCGGGCGTGTTAGCGGTGCGGTCACATTCATAATGCACAAAAACGTCAATGTCAAATCCTTTCTCTCGAGGTCGTGCGGGAAGCGGATACGGTAGGGATAGGATTGCTAGACCAAAAAAATAAATTACAAAAAAACAAAGTCGCGGAACATAGCAAATTGGCGCAACCATTCCCCCCGGGTTTGAAGGGTTACCTTCAAAGAAAAGAAAAAAAACAAAAGCGAAACTAAACCCTATTACTAATCTAAACTATCAATACTAGGTAGCGAAACAACTTATAACTAACTATGCCACTACTACTGATTAGGCAGAGGGCAGAGGCGAATAACCGGACGCAGGTACGATCCAGTTGCGGTTTTAACTTTTACGACTCGCGTTATTCCGTTCGAACCCGGAAAAACTTCTTCCACTACACCAAGAGGCCAGTGCAGAGGAGGCGCACTCTCAGTCTTCAGTATCACCACAGTACCGACTGTGACTGGATCTGAAGGAGTGTTCCACTTTTGACGCGACTGCAGCGTATGCAGATAATCTGTCCTCCATCGCTTCCAAAAGGACTGAACTAAGCTATCTAGCAGAGCGTGACGCGGGTGGAGCTGCAGTTTGTCAGTCTCGACATCTAAAGCGGGCAAATATTTAAGAGGAGTCGTCGTCAAGAAGTGAGCCGGCGTCAACGCTAGTGGCTCCGATGGATCACTAGACAAAGTCCGACACAACGGACGCGTATTCATCAACGCCTCTACCTGAGCGAGTACAGTGCTCAACTCCTCGTACGAGAGAATCTGTTCGCCTATGACCCGAAACAGGTGCGACTTAAGGCTTTTAATATTCGCCTCCCAATTGCCACCAAAATGACTAGCTGCTGGCGTATTAAAACACCAATCAATGCGATTCTCAGCTAAGACATGGGCGAATTCACTTTGGTAGTACTTGGAGCGTAAGAATGTATGTAATTCCGAAATATTGCGTCGCGCTCCAACATAATTTGTGCCGTTGTCAGAGTATAAGCGCTTAACGGGACCACGGCGAGATAAAAATCGTTTAAATGCAGACATAAAACCCTGCGTACTCAAATCACTGGTTAACTCTATGTGAACCGCACGAGTTGTCATACAAACGAATAGGCAAATGTATGCCTTTGTGGAACGTATACCACGACCACGGGCAATAGTGACTTCAAACGGTCCAGCATAGTCCGTCCCAGTATGTATGAAAGGTTTCACCGTCTGTACAACACGACAAGAACGATGGTCGGCCATTTCCGGCGCGTTGAAACGCGGGCGGAGCTTAAAGCAGGGCACACATCTGTGCACTCTAGCGCGTATCAAATTGCGAGCGGAAAGTATCCAGTACTTCTGTCGAAGAATGGACATTAATAAATCGGGACCAGCGTGACAATTCACCTTATGGTGATAGTCCACCAACAAATCCAAAACGTGATCCCTGCGTGGTAGAACTACTGGATGCATTTGTTCAAACTCTAACGTAGCATTTCGCAGACGGCCACCGACACGAATGAGTCCGTCTTGCAAAAATGGTTTCAAATGTTGAAGTGCGGGAATACAAGGTTTATGTGATTCTAAACTACGAAATTCTATTGAAAAATAAAATTTCTGCAACTCTCGAAGTACAACTGATTCAGCTCTATCCAAATCAGCTGCGATTATAGAACCACGCGATGGTAATAATCTCAAAAATCTTAGGACGTAAACTACACAGCGTAATAGTCTCGACCAAGACGAGACTCGATTAGACAACAACAAAACAACTGACTCTTCACGCGGAACTGATACTACAAGCGTATGTTTCTTCTCCTCGGGTGGCTCTGAAACAGTAGCGGGGTTAAACGGAGCATTTGGCCACTCGTTAGGAGTGGTATGAAGCCAGGGAGGGCCACAAAACCAAAGCGGATGATTTAAAATTTGCGCAGGAAGCAAACCACGTGAGAGACAATCAGCTGGGTTTTCTGTTCCAGCGACATGGAATATATTTTCCGGTGACAATTCAGCTTGAATCTTAGCCACCCTATTTGCGACAAACGTGCCCCATCGATGGGGTGACGATTGAATTCGACGATTGAATTCGTAAACCTTCAAAGGTTCCTGCGGAGAAAATCTATACAAGAAGCGTTGGAATCTACGGTCACATTCTCTGATTCCAATACTAAGAAACATTTGCCGAATATCGGCAGAGAGCGCAATAGCAAACAAGCGTTTTTCTGCGGAGGCACGGGAGCCACCGAGCGAAAAAATATCACCCTTGAAAGGGAGCGCGACAACATAACGACCATCTTTATCACGAGTAGTCGTGCGGGTATAAATCTCCTCAGTGACCTGATCCTCAGGGCTGAGAATAGGCGGGACATTGACCTCTTCAATCTCCCAGAACTTGCGGATGGTAGACTCAAGCGGCGGCTCGACGGTGCAACAGTGCGACACAGTCGAGTAACTATTTAAATAAGCGGGTGCGGAACCAACTATAACAAACCCGAGAACTGTTTCCAGTGCGTGCGGAGCGGGGTACATCGGAAGACCTTGAATTTTACGTGATAACTGGAGATGCGGGAGAATCGAAGCACCGATCAATAGATCGATATCTCCAGGGAAATCGTAATTTCCGTCGGCTAACTGCAAGTTCTTAAACTCCGTCAGCATGGACGTGTCAACCGGTACCGTGGGCAACCGTTCCGTAATCTTATCTGCGACTAGCGAATCCATTTCAAACGAAATATTACGATTAAAACGTGAACTAAATATTATTTTAATGGAACCGTGAATGGTTGCCTTTAAACCTCCAAAACCTTTCACTTCTGAGCGGGATGACCAATTATTAAAACTAAAACCAAGGCGTTGACAACAATCCCGAGTAATAAAATTACTCTGGGAAGCGCCATCTAGTAGCGCTCGAACGGTGTGCGGTTTGCCAAAGGCATCTACAATGACAACTTGCGCGGTCGCAAGTAAAACGGTAGTGACTTGAGTACCAGCGGCGGAAAGCGAACACAATGTTACGTCGTTTGCACTTGCAGCAGGCCGCGCGTCACAAGCGTCGCGCGTCTGCGCAGGCTGCTGCTGCGATGGCAGCTTACTACTCTCAAAATGTAAGAAGGTATGATGTCTAGCTAGACATTTACGACAGCTACCACCACTGTTACATGACGTAACCAGATGTTTGTCACTTAGACAATTAAAACACAAATCATTAGTGCGGACAAACTTGTAACGATCCCTAGGCGATAATCTCTGAAATTCCGAACACTTGTACAGCTGTGTATGGCTACCCTTACACAGAGAACAGTCAGGTGTTGAGGCGGTATTAACTAGCGTATGTGCAGTCTTGACTGACTTCGATGACGCGTCTATACGGCGATCGGAACCTGTCCTATTCGTGACTTCATGACGCGCCGACGTGCGCTGCAACACCTTAATATGGTCGCGAATAAAAGATTCTAAATCTTTGAACTTAGGTATTTCGTTACCGCGCTGAGTCGTTTCAAACAGACGAACAGTTTCAGGATCTAATTTCTGTAAACCGATATACAAAAACAAAAAGTCACAGAGGTCATTGACCTTTAGGTTCTTTACTGCACGAACAGATGATGCGAAAATATTTAAAAACTTCTCTAAATTATGATCGTTACAAACGGAAAAACTTTTCAAATCGAATAATTGATCTAAATATGCGGTGGCTACTAATCGCTTATCTTCGTATTTTGTTTTTAAAGTGTTCAAAACTAAATTGTAATTTTCAGCGCTAAACGTAATTCCAGCACAGACAGCCTTTGCCTTACCGGTCAATTTTTCTACGAGATAATGCAATCTCTCGTGATCTGTCAGCGATGTGTTCCTATGTATTATATTTTCGAAACTATCTATAAATAAATTCCAATTTCGAATGTCACCATTAAATTCAGGTATTTGAATTGGCGGCAATCGTGGGCGTTCGCGAGGAGGGTTGGATAAACCACTCGCGGGGGGGGGAGTCTCTAAACTCCTAGCAATACGTTTGATACGACAATACAAGTCATCAAAGGACGACAATGCCTGATAACTCACACAGTAATCAGGATTTAACTCCAACTCTAAAATGTTTATATTATTAATTGTAGATTCAAAATCCGCGCGCAAACTATCTAAAGTTTCCAACGAACACAAGAAAGCATCTCTAATCGCCAGATCCGAGGTTTGCGAAGATTTATCACAAATCGATTGAACACGTGAAAACTGTGAGTCCCTTTTAGCGTATAAAAGCTTTAACTGAACCTTTAAATCAGTACTAACCTTGGTTCCCTTAAGAGACATCTTGTTTTGATATATTCACACTATACACTCAAACAAACACTTAACGAATTATTAAGTAAACGATAATTATCAGATAACAATATGGTTATATTGTAAACAACAAAGTGAACGGCGAACGAACGGAATAACATATGCGTATATAATCTATGGTTTATCCGTTTCCTACAAATATTCACTCAACAATGAACGGGTATTTTTGAAATGCGTCTACCTACATGAAATTTGTAGGACTTCCGAATGAATTTTGTCAAGAAAAAGAATGCGATCGATTTATATCTACGCTGATATTTACGTAGCTAACTATAATTATGCGGTGCGGTTGACGGCGTAGGTACCGTAATTAACAATGACACTTTAACTATACGAGCGAAATAACGTATAGTTGCCTAAATGCCTAGATGCGGGTTTCTACTATTATATCTAGGTAAATAGGCGCGTTGCGTTTATTCCCTATGGAACAAATACTATATTGCGAAATTACAAGAAAATGATTCACGATCCTGCTCGTATGGACCAAAAAGTAATGGTTGCGCGAATTTTGCTTTGTGGACTGTAGATTTAAAAAGCGATCTAAGGTTTGTTAACAATATGCAGGTACTGCGTCTAGCGTTTATTAATGGGATAAATGTATTAGAAGGACTGACCTTTAACCTCGAAAGTTCCACATGGCGCCGGCCGGCGAATCCCGAACTTCGTACTTTCAAGCACTGCCAGTTTCTGTATTGCACTACACTGCACTTATTGTTGAGTTTCGAATGGTTGGAACACGAAATAGCCAATTTTCTTGTAATTTCGAGCGGGCGTGTTAGGGGTGCGGTCACATTCATAATGCACAAAAACGTCAATGTCAAATCCTTTCTCTCGAGGTCGTGCGGGAAGCGGATACGGTAGGGATAGGATTGCTAGACCAAAAAAATAAATTACAAAAAAACAAAGTCGCGGAACATAGCAAATTGGCGCAACCAGTTACTTTTATTGTTATTAGTTGTTGACATAGTGACAATGGAAATACAAACTTTTTGAAAATTTCAAGTCTCTATTTATTAAGGTTCATTAGGTATAACCGTTTGATAGACAGACAACCTACATTTATATAGACAGACGGAGGGCCGGATGGACAGTGGAGGATTAGTGACCAACGGAACTATAAAAATGGCCTTGCGTGAAGTTGCGTGTTCAGTGAACGTTTTCAAAAATAAACTGGTATTTTGTTATAATAAAACTGAATAAGCTTTATCCCAAAACTGGTAAATTATGGCTGAGCGGACCTTCACATAGCATCTTGATCAGTAAGATTTCGAATTATCTATAAAGTTGGTTTCTACTAGAAAATAGTACTTAACATAAATTCTTTTATATAACATCTCAAAGTAAAGTAAAACCCAATAACATAAATAAATCTATTTCAAAATAAATTCATTTAAAAGCTACGCGAATTGGACTGCTTGTAAAAGTTGAAGCATCATAAAAATGCTAATCTAATTAAAATTTATCAATAAGTCGATGAATATCAAGAACAAATTAATTATAATATGTCTATAAACGAGGTCTAATATACTTAATACGATCAAGTTTTCGCAAGGCAATAAAAGAAATCCTAATCGGAACAAATTGCCGTCAGCCACAGATTAAAAAAGTTGTCGGCCCGCCAAGTCTTATTAAGAGCAATTTAGGTGTCTATGCTCCTAGTACTTTTCCTTTTCAATAAGCCATACTGCCCTTTCATGTCGGCATACACTAAACCATAATGGGCTCCGACCCTCCTTGATGTCTCAAAATAAACAAAAGGGTCGATTCATCCGTTTGTTGACGTTCCGGCGACGAAAAGTTTTTATAAGTAAGCTTTTTACGTGCAAGTTTTATTAGCTCCCGGGTTTTAAAACACCTACCGGGGACATTGTCAAATATTTGTATTGTGATGTGTTCTTTTTTATACGTGGATGTCTTAATTTCATTGTCGGGTCACATAAACTTCAATAGGATCCATGCTAATATTATAAAGCGTAAAAGTTTTTTTTTTTTAATGCGCTAGTCTCAGGAACTACTGATACGAATTCAAAAATTCTTTCAGTGTTTCATAGCGCATGGACAGCTAGTGTACCTAGACAATATTTGGTCAGCTTACTCAAAATAAAATTGTGATCCTACTATTGAATGTTCTGTCGTATAATCGTATTCTATTGTTTTTTGTTTATGGTCTAGATAGGATTAGCTATCAAAGTCATTTTGATTCATTGCTTCATTTAAATGAAGAACAAGATAAAGTTATTAATCTGTTCATGCGCGTCGAAAATGCGCATTCTTTGGCGTCATTCGGCCATTGTGTACTTTGGTGATGAAACAAGGGGACATTATTTTGTATGAAACATTCGAAATTTTCTTTTGTATCGATATTCTGTGCAAGCGTATTCATTTTACCATATTATTACCAAGGCAATAGACGCTAAATGATCAGTAAATTTTGCGACCCCAGTTGATATTGATTAGCGCCTTTATTTTCGTAGAAATAAGGTTGAATTTCGAAGATCAAATGTTAGTATTGGTATGGTAGTAGTAAGTACAGACAGTACTGACATTCGGATAAACTTTTTAATGCTGGATAATCCAATTACGATGGCTGGATTTCTTACTAATTCTTCCTCGACCGCTGAGCAGGCTGGTCAAAGGAAATTAAAAACGGTAAAGAATTAAATTTAAACCTCACAGCTTTACAGCTATCTAGAGTTTGATAGTAGGTAGATCGTTTGTCTAGCTTCTTTAGTAATAAACTAACTAGTTTAGTACCTAGCTTAGGTAACTTCTCATTAAATCACGGTGAAGGCATGTTAAGGGTAGTTTGGCACTAAGTACGCACCCTATTCGGGTCCTAAATTGTATTTTGACAGACGTTAACTCTCTGAAAACTCGTTTAGTACGTGTAATAAGGTGCGCTCCTACTGTGAAACGGGCACTTGAATGTCCCAAGCTTTACCGCCACGGAAATAGGTTACACAAGACTTATCGACAACACTGATATAACTTTGTAACTAAATATCAATGTTTCTTAAAGATAACAAGCAGGATGTGTTGATAAATATCTTATAACCATTTATATAGGGGTTTAATAGCTATTAACGTTTAAGGAAGACATTAATTATACCTCGATGCAGGTACAAAATGATCAACCTTGTTTTAGAAGCGTCTACAGGTAAGGGACACCTTATACGAACTACGTTATTTGCCCAAGCATTTCAATGGTTAATAAATTATTTGTTACAATCTACATAACTATGCAAGAACTGAATACATTATGCAAACAAAGCATCACTTTAATACATTAACTCTTAAACAAATAAACTAATTAAACAAAACATTAAGCGTGTTATCGCGCTGTTATCTGAACAAATAAAGATGTCATAATGAAATCTCTCACCGTTCCCAAGTTGGTCTATCGATGACTCTCGATGGCAATCCAAAAGAGACACAATCCATTCAGCACTGTGATGCACTATAGTTACACTACACTACGGCGTACCGGCACGATCTCACACTAGCACTAGACACGCTGGCATCCCGGTAGCGATCCTGCAGCGCTCGACACACCTACGGAGAGACAAAGGAAGCTATCAGCACACCACAAACACCAAAACATGAATTTTGTAGCCACTCGAAACACGGCTGTGTAAGTACAAGCTACGGTACCACGGCACCGGCGACAAACAGACGGGCGTCGTAACCGCACGCTGCACGAATACTGACTTGGCCAGAACGAGCGATCGCGCGCTCGACTGCGGAATTCAAATCGTGATGTTCAGCGCACGGCAACAATCATTTCACACTTCACTAAGTGGAAGAGCAAAGTGTAAAATCACACGCAAATACTAACTTGTATTTACGCCCTTACGATGACAACATTTTCCAATTCTAATCAGTTTAAGACCCGTGGTAGCACTTTTCACAGACACGTATCGAGCTTACGAATTGAAGGCGTATTGAAGTGCGAGAAGCGCTCGTAAAGTTTCCTTATAAAGAATGGTGAAGAACCGGGCGTCACTCGCAGCGCACCGTATTCACAAAACTAAAGTTAGAAAGAGAAATATGAAACCGTGCAATGCAACGTGGCAACGTGGCACGGGAGGCGAGGGGCGAAGGGGCGACGTTGGAACACCGCTTCCAAAATATTACAAAAACATTTATGCATGAAGGGATAACAAAATACCGGCGCTATTATGCCGCTCTGATTTATACATACCTACTGTATTATAATGATGGATCACGTCGACCACTGACGGCCTTAATGGACAAATTACTGAACACCATGTAATGAGACCGCGTCGTTCTCGGCGCGCGGTAGGTGGTGATAAAACATTTTTTCCGTGTGTGCGTTCAAGAAAACATGTGAGATAATAAAAAGTTATGTTTAAACGCTGGAATCGTAAAGTTTATTTGTGTAATACATTCTTTAAACAAACGGATAATTACAAAGCGTTTTATGGCGAGTTACAGCGCTCGTTGGAACGAATAATTTATTTCAATGAATTGCCTCTAAATAATCAAAATTTAGATGGCCATGCTGTCGTTACGGCTTTCCTCGAAATTAATTTGTGGTTATAACGAATTAAACGCTAGTCAATGCCTAAGGCTACAGTAGAACTGTTCATGAACAGAACATTCGGAGAATATAATTATAGGTTTCCATTTTCCAAACATTCAAATTCATTGTACGTCTTAAACAAATTAATTCTGAAGTTTTTGAAGCATCTACCGTTTAATATTACAAAAGACTACAAGTAAGTTCAGACATATAAAAAGAAAAAATACAACGAAGCATATTTTACGACAAAAACAATCTTTAAAGTACAATTCAGCGTAATAAGTCGAAAAAGTCTCTGTAAGACAGAGGGCTCTTTAAAATAAATTATCCTGCCGTAGACGAGTGCTTTTGTGTCGCAATAGAAGTTACTGACAACAAAGAGACCTTTGGAGCGGAAGAAATTTAATCAGAGCATCTGGGACTTAAATTATGAATGGGCCTCGTCTACTACAAACTAAACACACGGCAAACTAGCAGATTTGATAAAACTTTCCATAAAACCCCATGAGAGTCGAGCAACAGCATTATTTGGATATGGCTCGGATATCAACATTTAGATTCATGCCTTGCCTTTGATAAAATACAGATTTTAACTGGGTATTCGAGAAGCAAGAAATATTTTCCAATATAACCGAAGTAGTGATGCGGTTCGGATTGTAGAGGCGCAGATATTTCTCATATTCTTTTGTTAGGATCTCTCCAGCCGGCTCTTTGTTGTTTGAGTTATAGGAAGACTTACTGAATAAGAAAAACTGAAGCATTATTCAAAAGTCGCTCTCACAAACTGGAATACTTTGAGATTCTTAACTACGGAACTTTGGACCGGTATAAAATAAGATGGAGAGATTTGTTAAGACAACTTTTTAGATTCGCAAATTAATATTTTAAGTAGCTTGAATGTATTATATCTCTATGGCAGGAATGTTTGAAAGAGTTACCGTTGGCCTAGAACGCAAATGGCAACAGAAGGAACATAATGTGCGTTTTAGTCGGTAAGAGTCTGATACTCTCTCTCGCTCAAGCCAGAGAGTGAGAAGTTATTTGCATAGCATAGCATAGCATAGCATCAGCCTTATGTTCTATATTAATGTTCCCACTGCTGGGACCAGGCCTCCTCCCTAGGAGACGGAATGAGCCGCAATCCACCACGCGGGCCCAGTGCGGGTTGGTGGATGTCACATGTCTTCGAATTTTTGGTTCTAGGACATGTCTCGATTTACTCACAATGTTTTTCTGATAATTTCCTAATACAAAAAATGAATATCTGTAGTGATATTTTTGTAGATATTTAACAGACAGGTAGGTGTCAGTACAGTTAAGCATTTATTTAACGTAAATAAAATTACACCTAATCGTATTAGTCATGCAGTAAGAGGTGCTTAACTTTGCCGTTTGAATACGTTTCTAAGAAATATCATTCGTAGTAAAAGCATGATACACAAAATTTCGTGAACATAAGCATTGTCTAGAGAGAATTGCTAACTAAGTACTCGTTATCTTAAGAATGTTGTTGAAAAAGACGCAAGTTCCCAACCAAGCGAGCGATTCAATAGCCGAAACGTCTATTGACATTGTAATCTTAACCCGGCGAGACAGGGAGCGTTGGGAACGACACGCCAGCTGGCTTTCCGAGAACCAACCTTATAGCCGGAGGAGGAAGCCGGGCTTTCACAGCCCCGGCGACAACAATACACACAATGGAACGTAAGAGATACCGGAAACTATAATCGATATGGGCTTACTTTTAAACGCGGGATTGTCATATCCTTTACTTCACTTGTAAACCTGTCTACACAGTACTAAAGCGATCGTTATTATCAACTTCTCTTCGAGTACCTCCACTCTGATTGGTTACGGGCTCAGCTCGGATTGTGCGATTCGATTTTATTTCACGATTTATAATACTTCACGCGTTATTGTTACACACTGGGTATTATGTTCGCCTCCCCGCAAGCATTCCGTCGACTTTATTCATAATACGGTTGTGTGATTGTTGAAATCTATTTTGTTTTTTATTCATTCGTGTTTACGTATGAGTCGTACATTGTTAATCAGTGGAGCGACAGCAATTTGTAGCCGATAACCACAACTGCAACGCGACACCCGTACACTCGGCCAACCGGCCATCCAGCCCACTCACTCCAAAGTGATTGATGGCGCGGTGTCAATTTCATGTTATCGCTGGCACCCCGAACCCGCGGCCGACTCGATGAGATTGTTGCATAAATTTACACGGGAGATAACTCCACGAGCCTTAGTTAATAACTTGTACAAACATTGCATCGCGCCCGCACCGAGCTGCGAATCATACGCCATTTCTCCTCTATTCTTTTGTTCGTTGTACAATTCTGAAACTTCTTGGAATACAATGTCTTTTTCTTTATTATTTATAAAAAGACGGTGCATTACTCTGACATGTTTATAATATCATTTAGCTAATATTTATCTAGTTGTTTTTTAATTCTTTTTTAACGTTTTATGTAAGCCATTAGCATCGATGAATCGATATATTGATTGATATTGGATAAGATCGGAGCGGAGATAAGTGGCTACAAGAAATAATGCGAGCGCGTGGGATAATCGATTCAATGAACAAAAGCAACAACTTTGATTACGATCATGTTTGTGTCTTATTTTATATTTGTAACATTGCGCATTTTGCCTTTTATGGTGACCAATTAAAAGAAGTAGATTATCTTTTTAAGTTATAGACAAATTAATAGTATAATATGTTTATAGTATTTTATTTATCTTTACAAAATATATTACCTATACTTAATTTTTCTTCTCCTAAACGGCTTGATCAATTCGGATGAAACTATGTACTTATATTGAATTTGAATTAGTCTATGGATAGTTTGAAAATAAAGGGTCTTTCAACAAGGACGGGTCGATGTTGAAATTAAATAAAACATGCGGTATGTGAGATATTAAAGAAATTATTTTTTTATTTAAAAGGCCCATTTATGCCACTATTTATGATCTGGCTAAACCTGAGCGCTGGGCTGCGTTATGTTGACTTTTAGGGCATCGGTTGATTGCGGATTATTGGCATAGACCTGCGACTTGATAAAACCCCACAAGAAAATGTCTAGCGGGGTCAAATCGCACGAGCGATTTGACCGAGAGATCTCAAACCGTTCATGCAGAATGTCCATTGTGTCGCTTGCTTGCTGTGTGGCACGTAGCGCCGTCTTGTAAGAACCACATGTTGTCAACGTCCATATCGTTGAATTCAGGCCAAAAAAAATTGTTAATCATTGATCTGTAGCACTCGCCGTTGACAGTTAATGGCCTCGCCATCATCGTTTTCAAAGAAGTACGGACCAATGACATATTTCATAAATAATGGCATAAATGGGCCTTTCAAATAAAAAAATAATTTGTTTAATATCTCACATACAGCTTGTTTTATTTAATTTCAACATCGACCCGTCCTTGTTAAAAGGCCCTTTACAATTGAACCCGGTATGGTGTGCTGCAAATGGATTCTCAATTTTCTTTTCTGACGAAAAGCCAGTTTTCGGACAGGACGTCTGCCGGGAGGGACGGGAACGTATTTTATTTTTATTAAACCTAGTTTAAAGAAGGTAGAAAGTATAACAGAACTTCGTGAAAGCCCGTTAAATTCTTTTATAATAATTATGGATACTCAGCATCGAATGTTAGTACAAGACAAGACAAATAACAAACACATAACTGGCCTAGAATTTGAAGACGGAACCTCGAGTGGTACAATGTTTTCCCCGGTCTCAGCGCAAAACAAATACTAAAACTAAGTAAAAGCTTTGCTGGCTTTAACGTATGGCCTTTGAGCTCCTCGCGTAGAACTTAATCAATATAATCGCTTTCACAATGTTTATTCTCTTTGTTATACGACAGCGATGTTATATTTCAATTTAATGTTGGCTTACTGGAATTTCCACAGTTATTTTATTGGCAACCAAAATGATTACTTCATCGCGATGACGAGCTGTTATTTTGGGATTTATAAAGTCACAACATACAAGCCCATTTCACTGATCCCATTAAAACCACATGGGTAGGGCAGCAAAAACAAATTATAATTTACAAAATGTCACCTGCACAATGCTAATGCTACCCTGGTACCGCTAGTGTTCGTGAGTACGCGCGTGCACATTGCATGTAAGTCGCTCGTTATTTCATTTATTACCGCGTAAAAAATAACGATGTTTCGTACACACATAAACATTCCCCTCTTTTGATTATTTGAAATGACTAGGTAGGTACGTAACTACGTACAACATACACGACTGTTACGTTCATAATCATTTACGCTCCGCTTCGAAAAGATCCGGCTCAATTATTTTCTAAAATTAAAGCTAACTAACGTTCTCATAATACTGTAGATGTATTACGTGTTTTTACTAACGAGTTTAAATATAAATAAACTACAAAGAATAGGTAACTAAAAAAATATCTTAATTAAAAGTCAAGCCGTCACACACATCTTTTTTATTTAGTACCACAATCTGTAGATAAAATTTCCTTTTCGACACACTTGCTCAGAAAGTGGCTGTAATTGCACTGCACTTAGGTATATAATGGGGTTCATAACCAAACTGTGACATTTTGATTACCATTACGCACTAGTGCGGTAATGTAGTTAAAACCTCTTTGTTCTCAAAAATAGTTTTAATATAAAAAAAATAACATTAGGTAGTTGTGTTTAATAGCCTAAATAAGCTTATTTATTTCACGCAATTTCGTGTTTAAATAAACTACTTATTTTAAGTTTTAAAAATAAATCTTTCATTCAATAAATTATTATTGGTTGTTCTTTGTTTGAAAGCAACCTCATTGGACTATCTTTTTAAAGCAAGAGCTAGAGTTGCTAGTCTATGGCTGCCATTTTAGAAGAGCGCGCAGAAAAAAAAAATTAGAATGTGTTGCATCCGCATTCTAATGGTACTAATGAACTATCTATTCATACAAAGACATGGATTAAAGCATTTGGTATCCAAGTCAAAAATATTAACAAAAAAAATACGTGCACAATATTTTTTTTTTTTGCCGCCATAATACAAAAAGTTCAGTTTTACGGTTTAATTATTTTACATTATAAAAATGTCTTCAGTTATCTTTCTTCACAAGTGTGTCGAAAAAAGTCGTATGATACACGTGAGTATTGGTGATTACCGTCTTTGGCTCCCTTAAGATCCTCGCCTTCGGCTCGGATCTCAATATCACCTCAGCGGTAATCACCAACATTACACACTTGTATCATAATGTACTATAATCTAGTCACTGCCAACACATTTTACGATGGGTGTTTGCCTTAATCATGTCAGTTAACTTACAACAGTCGTAATAATGTCAACAACGTCCGCTCATGTTAATTTGTTTTAAAAAATAAACAATTTACAACAAATATGACAGCAGGGACGTAAAAGCTCCCACGCACGAGTGTCATAAAACGTATTACCTATATCTGAATTCTGTATTCATGTTAGATTACAATATTTCCGACGCGGCGCTATATCGTATAAGTCAACTCATAACATCAATGCGGGGACTCGATAAAAATCCCTCACCGGTCCCTGTTCCCCCTACTCATTCCTTCGAGCTGTTCGCGGTCGTTCGCTCTCATATTCGCGAACACTTTTGATCTTTCTTTTGATATAATATAAATATTTTTTTCCTCTGAGGCTGAATCCATTTTGAGTGAAATGAAATACGAGAGCGAGTTAGAAGGCCTTTATCCCATCCCAGACCGTCGGTGGTCCCGCTCGGCAACTGAACTTGAATAATCACGAATTCGTCTCAACTTAATCTCACTTTATTTATGTGAGTAGCTCTTTAGTTTTTATAGTAAGTGTTTCATACCATGGTTACTTTTATAGCGGGTTTTCCGATTCGTGGGAAAATTTTGTTAGAGGTATACTATAAGTTCGCCCTTTATAAGAAACAGTTACCTAATTATATGCTGTTGATCAACTAAAATAAAATAAAATACCTACATTTAGACAATCATTCTTATTACAAACTGTTCTGCAGCACTAATATATTTATATAGGATGAATTATATATAATACAACATTACAATACATTAACGTTTTATTTTCCTTTGGCTCGTCTACCACTATACATCTTGTTACTTTAAAAAGACTCAAGTTTCCAATACAATCCCAGTCTAAATATTGAGAAAGAAAGCGATCGTTTGACAGCAATGTGTACGCTGCGGAGTGCACCCACGCGCGTCAAGTGAGCCACAAACGACATTATTAAGCCAAATCGTTCTCTTCAGTTTTATGCCCGCCTAGTACCCAACTAATAGATGCGACAGCGGCACAGAGATAACACACATAAATATTGTCTATCTCGACACAGATAAAATAAAATAAGAAACGAGCTCGCATGTTTGATATACAGTAAGTAACCTTGTTTCTTTTTCTATTTCAATAAGATTAGATACGCAGCTTTACAAAGGATATACTTATCTGAGATTGCATGTTTTGCAGATAAATCCCATAGAAGGGATAATGACATAATTTATCGTTCGTTATTATTAAAATATAAAATCATTGTGTGATCTCTTTTATTAGCACAGAAATCATAAATTGCATTGACTACCTATAAGTATTGATCGCCTTCCTTATTGGTCTATTCAAAGAAAACACAGCTGTACTGTGGACTAGGGGACCAAAACTCCGAACCATCGGATTACGAAGGCTGGCAAGGGCAACTATTGAATTTTTTGTTACAATCCTCCGCTATGGCAGGGGATTGGATTCGGGTAAATAGCAATAGGTTCGCACCTCATCGCAAGGGTTGGTCCCGTCCTAATACCGGTATTGCCGAACAGTGGGTAATACGTTGATGATACATTTACTTGACCCTTTTGGGATTACAGGCGATTTGGAGTTGGTAATCTTTATACCGTGTCGAAACCAAGGAGTAAATACCTGTGTACGTGTCCGTTTGTATACCTATAATTCGAGTACGTTACGTAGTAAAACATACTTAGGTATTGGTATAGCATAAACGGAAAGTTTAATTTTCAATGGGATATCGTAGTAGTAGGTCTATTTTTTTAATTTTCGATCGCGTTTACTTTAACGTTCTCTTATGTCAAAACGTATAGAAAATAAGGTTTTCCATCACGGTCACCAGACGGCGCTTAAACAGTTTTAGCTCGAATTCACGTTTACTGTAATGCATTAATAGTGACATGTTTGCACCACAAATGCAAAAAATATTATCTACTGTTGTGATGGGATCCCGTCACGTATCAATGTACTGAAGAAGTTCTGTTTCATCGGTATCACTTATTCCTAGTGTGGGGCAACGTTATTTAAAATGAAAATTTTGTCTGAGAGAATTTTAGGATAGCTGTCAAAGTGTCAAGCCAAAAAGCGCGAGTGACTTTGTTTCATATGTAAAAGAGTAATTTCGTAGAAATTAATCTAAGACACACGTGAATAAGAATTCTTATTATCGTCGATTGCTACTGTTGTAATTTACACCCTAATCATAATAAGACTTGTTTTCCTACTATGTTAAAATGACCAAGGGCATTACTTTCGAGTTTAATTCCCATCGGTTGACATTGTAATTGTGACGTTAGGTACTTTTGAATTCGATGCTAGGGCCAAATAGCGTGACCTTTTTGGGAAACTAAGTAAAATGGGGATTGGGCTTGGCGAGTGGTCACGCAATTTTAAACCAATTTGGCGCTAGCATCGAATTCAAGAGTACCTACCTGGTGGCTTACTCTCGAGTATAATTCCGATCGGTAGACATTGAAATTGTGACGTTAGGTACTCTTGAATTCGATGCTAGCGCCAAATTGGTTTAAAATTGCGTGACCACTCGCCAAGCCCAATCCCCATTTTACTTAGTTTCCCAAAAAGGTCACGCAATTTGGCCCTAGCATCGAATTCAAGAGTACCTAATGTCACAATTTCAATGTCTACCGATCGGAATTATACTCGAGAGTAAGCCCACTGATGTTACGATTCAAAATTCGACCGATCGGAATTAAACTCGAGAGTAAGCCCCTAGGAATGTAGGAATGCACGTATATGGAAAGTTAAGAGTACCTACTTGTCTACTCATTAATTCAAGAGTCGTACTAGCCGGACCTACGTATCAATCAAGTATGTATCTCACTTCTTTCGGTAGAAGCTATCACTTACAAAGAAAACTTCAGGGAGCACCGCGCCTTCGTAACACTAGAAAAGGTAAAAGTTACAAGTAATTAGTGGAGAAAAGTTGTTCATTGTAAGTCCATCAGCAGCGAACCACAATAAGAGGGCTATAATTCTAGCTGGTTCCATCACAGCACGTTCCCGCCGAACAAAAGCAATTTGTGTCCGCACGAAGTGGCTTTGTACGTGCGTAGCGTCGTAGGTGTTTATTAGCGCCCTCTAGCTATGTTAATACGGACGTGGAGCCGTATCGTGCACACGGCCGGCTGCCGGCTGCCGGGCACCCCGCGACCCTCACAGGTCACTCGGTATCGTTTCACTGATCACGAATTCCCGCCGACACGTGCTCCCACGATCTTACTGCTCCATCACAATTACGATTTATGACCCAATTACAACTTTCTAATCTAAATTTCACTTTCCAAGCAACACTAATTCGATTTACATAATTACTCATACCATTGTTAATTTAGCAACTTTCAGTATGATGTGCTCGCAAGCCTGCCTAAGATACCGAGACCATATTTCGATTAAGGCAGTTATGAATACTTGGATAGTTGGAAACAAAGTAACATTGGCGGAAATCCAACGTCATTTACAATTCTGATTTAGTGTACTGCATGAACAATTTAAAACGTTATTCGAAGTTTTGTGGTAGGCAAATGAATCTCTATTTTATTTTTTTAACAACACAAGTAAATAAATGGTGGTTTGTTTGACAACGGTACAAGGTAATAAATGAAGCAGAAGTGAATCACCTCGTGCCGCGTAAAAACGTTTTCTTTAGAATGTTTGTGGAAGTGTCTGTAACAGAACTGGCGACGATCCAAGAACACGCTCATCACAATCACGCAACACGCCGACATCATTTAACGACAAATTTACTGTGTCACTGAAACTACCCATCGTGATAGCTATTCACTATTCGTAATGAGCCAATGTATGATGTCGTATTTTATCATAAAATACTGAACGTTCCGCTCCTATTCGCGTGTATTAATAAAAGTGCGTGCGGCTCTCGCAGTAGTCGCAATCCGCCACGTTCACTGACAATTTTAACGATTGACAAAATAAAATAAACCAAGGAAGAGCTCCGTCGGTTTTGATAAATATTCTTTCAGCGCTTTTCCATTATTCGGGGAGAGACAAATGTCCCGTTCGGTTTACTCGAGTCGGCATCACGGCATTCCCTCATTAAAATGTCCCCGAGCGAGTGCGGTCCCCTCGGCCGCGAGCGATTCGATAATCGATTTTATTGGCGATCGCTATAAAATCTCTCGTCGTGTTTGTTTTAGTTCTGTCACACATTCCACGTCGCGAATCAATCACTGTACTATTTAAATGGCGAGTTATTCATTACGGCCAGTAAAGTGAATAACAGCTCTAATTAGCTGGCAATACGAGCGATAGCTTGTGGCATCGATATCCGATTGTTGTGTAAAGCGGAACCAATCGACGTCGAGCGCTGCAGCCATTCGATTGAAATAGAATTTTGTTTATGTTCAGAAGGTTGTTGATCCTTTTTTTCCTGAAGTTATACTTATTACTTACAATCGTTATTCCATTACATTTTTTTTATACGCGCTCTTCCAAGAATTATTATTAGGCAATTATTGGCAATTGACACCTTTTGTTGGTCACGATATATAGATAAATAGAAACGTGATTTGCAGAGATTTGATTGCCGAAATTGCAGTGATGATTAGATCATACATACCGTTTTGTAACTGCTTGCTATTTATGAAACTATACTAGTCTACCCTACCACCTAGAATATACCCTTATCCTTACATCCAATATAATAAGTCACCGAGTCTTGTCTGTTCACAATAAACTCAAAAACTAATGAATGGATTCTCATGCGATTTTTACTATTAGACAGTAATTGATGAATAAGGTTTAGATGTAAAATGCATGCATACTTATTATAGTAGAGAGCTGGGGTGGGTCACTAGCAAAATATAAGTGCTAGTATGTGTGTAAACCCGTTCAATCTAAAAAGCTTTAATTATTAAAAAGGCCACAAAGTGTGTTCAATTATCAAATATATATCGTTCGATCAAATCGTGCTAAATCGCCCGCCATCGCCGTAGCAACGTGTAGGTCCCAATTTGCAAACAAGCTATTATAGGGGCCCGCAGTCAAAAGCGCGCCAATAGAATTAAAATACTATTACGGCAATACAAAGTTGATTCAGTAGAGGCGAGCGTGCGGCGCGCGGCCAGCGCTCGCTCGCTCCGCTTCATCCGCTCCGCTCACCGCTCGCTCGTTGCTCGTGCTCCTGTAATTTGATTTGGAGTGGAGCGGGGCAGCGCGGGGCGCCGGGATCGATACCGCGCGGGAGGGAGACAAGGGGGGTGGAGGCGGCAGGGGGGACAACCACCAGGCGCGTGTTGTTATGGAAACCGTAGCTACCCTCGCGCCTCCAGATTTCGTCGGTTGTACCGGTAAATTAAACAAAGGAGATCACCTATATTATTTTCAGGTACTCTCCGCATTTTAATGGATCAGATTTATGTTAACTTTTATTAAATTATACTAGACGAGTATTTTGTCTTACTTATCTCTGCTTTGATATATTTAAGAGGGAGTAATAGAAGTCGAGCAACGTACTTTAATACCGACTTCTATGGCATCGTCGTAAATATGGTAATAGCTGCGTAAAGTATTCAATTTTAATGTCTGAGCAACTCTTAACAGGAACAAGTGGGTAAGTAACGTAGATGTTTATGTTATACACGTAAGTGTGCAAGTTATATGAGAACCGAACGTACCGCGCCTTTGTTATGTAAGAACAAATAAATAAGTACAGTGACATGTGTACTTAAGTTCACATTCTGTGAAATAAAGCATTATTCTCTGCGACGTGTAAAAGAATAACCGTTTAGAATTGCTTACGTAACATGTCCTTTTCAGGCGCACAATTTACGATCGCTAAACTACAAATCTGGAAAGATACTACAACTCTACGACTATGTTTTCTTTTACACAATAGAAAATATGCTGCTGGTTATTTGATACCGAACCAAGATGTTACAGTACTTACAGTTTATTATGTAAACTTTACCTTTGTAATATATCTATGGTAATTATTCAGATCGCTCAATAACAAGTCAGTAACATAACGACCGGTTGCCATCTGACATCATGGTGCCCACCCTCGCATCTGTTCCAATTTTGAACCTACTAATTGGTTAACGGGTCGCTTAAAAAGTCAAACTTGAATACACCGGGGAAGCTAATTGCGGTTACCCAAGTAGAATATGTAGTATTATTGTAGTACAGTTGTAATGTAGAAACTAACTTCAAGTATTGTCGTGGACGGCCATTACCTTGTTAAACGTTATATAACACGTAGAGCCGTAGACTCACTAAATGGTAGTAAATAGTCAACTATTATTATTATAGTTGTTATATCTTTACTAAAAACCATTTCACACTTATAAATAATAATCAAAAGCTGACAATTTATTGTTTTATAAATAAAAGCGTTGATTTGTGGTTTACGTTATTATAGGTTTGTGGGTAAAATAAACTAGGCGTTTGCGTACGCAACTTCGCATTGGTGCTTTCCAAATAATAATTGGGTGTATTCATCTCGTCTAGTTATGGAAACGTTTATTTTATCAAAAGGATTTTAAATCGTAGGTAAGTAAAAACAGTAATAATTATACACTCAACTGACTCAACGGGTTAAAAAAATAGATTATTTTATCGATTGTAAAATAATCATAAGCATGCACCACGATGCCACTACGGCACTGCTACGACGAAGCTACGGCAATGCTACGACGAAGCTAAGGCAATGCTACGACGACGCTACGGCTAATACTACGACGCTCACCACCGCCAAGGCACGCGGCACAGCTACGACGATAATGAAGTATAAATGAGTTATTATTATTCTTTTTACAGAATGATGGATGTGTAACTATCTAAAAATGTGAAAAACTGATATGCATTATGACATGTACTCTATCTACCCAGACACGAAAGTAAAAATTCTAATCTAAGATAAGATTGCTATTTCATTTTCGATAACGCAGCATCAAATAAAAAACGAATTCACTTTTACTTTTCTTTCGCCAATTTAATGAGCCGTTTAAAATAATAGGGTGATAATAAACCACCCGCTGTAGGCTCACGATACAATTCAATAGGCCCATTTAGATCGCCTAGACCAGGAGATAAGCAGACATGAAAGGGCGGGCGATGATGCTAATACAGTGCACTTAACCTGGCCCGCGGCACCTTGCGGCCGCGTCCAGCTAAACTGGTTTCAACGTCGACCTTCGTGTCGTCTCGCTCTGCGCGCCTATGCTGCCTTGGTACCGCCGATCGCTGTGCTTGATTGATTTTGATTCGATTTTATTACAATTCGATCGGAAACTTATCACTAGGTATTAGAGGTTTAACCTACCGAAACTTTAGAAAGATTGATGGAATATAATATCGTAGACATTTCTCCTTTGAGTGAGTGGTTTGTGGGCGAATTAAGAAAGAGACTTCACATAATCTCATTGATTAAATCGATCGTTTTGTTAGATACTAAATTGGGTTTATTTTGTGAAGATTTTAACATAACGGTTTCTTATAAATGCAGATTAGCATTTAAGGGGCAGTGTATTAGTGTAAAATGGTTAGCGACCGTAACCAATAAGGCTGTTCTGAGTTATAATCATTATAATCTATCAATACAACCCTCAACATTCAGCTATAACCCTATTGAATGACTTTTCATGAAATAGCCATTCATTAGAGTTAGACGAACTGAAAGGGTGTATGGACGATTTTAATGATTATAATTCCGTTAATAAATACAATAAGGTACGATCGCAAATCATATTTTAATCAGCATACAACATAACACTGACATGTAAAATGAAAAATGTTGAATTTCGCGGACTACACTGGCGCTTTCGCCTTACTAATTCTATTGGAGAGATTAGACTTTTCCAAAATGGGTAAAAAAGTTTCCATACCTACTTTTCGAATTTCTCTTTTTGAATGATATTTTTTGTTTTGTACCTATAGCAATAGATACTTACAGTACGGCCGACAGATCTTGGCGCGCCTGAAGTTAGGCTCTGCGAACTTTAGCTCTCAAAATAAGCTAGCGAAATAAATGATTTATAAAAATAAATGCCAATAACTGTTGTTAACAGCAATAACAACTGCTTTATTTTTTCAAACCATTTATTTTTTTACGAGTACACAAGCGCTAAAGTTCGCAGAACCTAACTTCACATGCGCCATCCGTCGGCCGTACTGTACCTAGATCGACATTTTATTTATAGAGAAAAGTTTTTCGCAAACTCGAAACATTACCCAAGTCTATTTTCCAAGCGTAAAACGGTCCGTCGAGGGTTAAATCGAACTGAAATGACAATCAATTTGTATTCACGATAAGCAGGCGTGTTATCGCGGCAATCGCTGGACAAGCCCTTGTTTGTGTTACAGTACCTACTTATATAACTTTAACTTCAATGTAGTCAGCGACCCTGGTCATTTAGACATTTTGGTTATTTTCTAAAATGAGATCAACATGAGACGATGAGACATGAGATTACATGTTTTATATTATTATAATGTTGGGAGATGAAAGAGGCGCAATATTTTTTCCGTAATTGTACATTTGTAATTTACCGAAGCCAGAACTCGTAATGCGACTCGACGATTAAATTCATCCACGCCCGTGGTCATTAAGCTTTCGAACATGGAAATGGCATGGCAATTCATGGCATGCTAATGAAAGAGGCGTCTCTCTCAAAATGGCGGGGTTATCCGTAAATCGCGACAGTATAATCGCGTGAAGACTATAATTGGGCTTAATCAAGCGAGATAGCGTGCAGCACAGTGCAGTGTTCGACCAATTGTAATGATAATAATATGTTTTAAGTAGGCAATTTGATGTTCAATACCTAATAACATGCGGACAGCTGTCCTATAATTTTATAAACAGGTACAATGCATTACCAATGGATTTTAGAAACCGACAAACGGACATTAATAAATCACCGCGTCGCCTTTGTTTCCGAGAAAGTTAACCGTCGACGGAGATGACAAATCTCTGAATACTTGATGTGTTTTGTATAAAGAATAAAGCGCCACGCTAGCGGAACTTTATGAAAATGTAAGAATACTAGGAATTCGCGTGAAGCCGGGGTAATTGCTCGTTACGTCATACGGCGCGCGGTAATGTCGCTAAGAAATTTCTCTGGGGAAATGGGAAAACAAATGAGAGAGCTCTTATCTACGCATTACCGCCGCGTTCAGTGATTTACGATCCAGCTACCTACTCCACACATGCGAGCCTCACTCCGACTTACATTATACCGGTTTTACCGAGCGAAAAGACATAACCTGGTTGAGAAACAGACGTGAATTGAGTGTTAAACATGCCAGTTGAGACGTAGCATAAATGGTTAAACATAAACAAGATAGTCGGTTGATCGGCTGTCATACGAAACGGCGCGCAGTCGTGATTGTAATAAACGCTGAGTGCTTGCCGATATTATCTGTTTCCTAATGTGAATACTAAAAACATTTCGATTCCTTTGGAATCAATTTGCCATAACTTAAAATGCAATAGGCAAATCGGAAGCTCAGTGTTGGTCGTTGAAATAACTGCTGTGATAAAAACGATAATCGTATAGCTACGTCACACACAATGACTTTGTCAATGGCATGTATGACTAGTAGGAGCGGTGTTTCCGGGAAGATCCATTATAGTTTCCGCAGGTAGGTTTACCCGAAATCAAAGGCACCGTGTGTGGTTTTCGGACTCACCACATCACGACTGCACGAGTCACGAATATTATCGTGCACTTACTAAGAGGTGTCATGATAAAATGAGGAAACCTTTATCATTAGTGCGATTATAATCTTGAACAGCACGTCAAGTAAGAGCAGCGATTAAAATGCTGCAACAATAAAATGATCTACTTTTTAATGTTAAGCTTTCCTGTGATTATATCGTTTTAATAATAAAACTAATCACCTAATAAAGTTGCTGCCACAGACGTCTCATTGAAAATTTGAAATTAGCCGTGGGCCGTGATCAAATGGAGCCCCATTACATTAGCATAGCGTTTAGTTTGAGAACATGTCTTACAGCTCGCTGCGAGCCTGTGAGTGCGGCTGCGGCGCGCCGCGGGCGGACGGCAAATTGCCAGTGGGCGGCGGCGCGCCGTGATCCCGCGACCCCAGCGATAAATATTCTATCTATCTCGTAAGATCGTGTACGTTCCACCACGAAAAAATAATACCCAACCACTTTAGAACATATTTGATGAGTTGATAACTTTCCAAAATAAAATATTCAAAGGAAATAAAAAGAGCAAATATTGGAAAGAAGTCTTTGAATTCAAATTAAAATTAATCCACCCGGAAAACAGAAGGATATGAAAAATCCAACAAAAGGGACAAAGGAAAAAATACGAAAACGAATCGGACGAGAGATGAAAGTACAAAAAAAGAAATGAGACGTCGTCGTCGGAGCGTTCTCGTTCGGCGGGCCGGGTTTGTGTTGTGCAGCGTGTACCAGGCGTGCATACCATGGCTGGAGTGTTCAATTAAACCGCGCTGAGATCTAATCAAGTGTGATTTTAATAGAGTGCTGCTCTGATCGAGCAGGCAGCAGGCCGCGTTCCGCCACGATTGACTACAGAATAGATAACGGTTTTGTTAACAATTTATTAAATTAATACCTACACAGGCCGTAGCCGATATCATTATCGAATCTCGTTGAAGACTGTCGACCGTTACAACTGATAAACGCCGATGATAATATTGGTTTTAATAGAGCCAAAGAAATAAAGATTGCGCTGTTAGCTATCATTTCAGTAGATAGGTGTGTTAAATAGGCGAACAATAATAAAGCCATGTTGGAATAGCTTGCGGGCTATCGCAATTCTATTCCTGAACAACATTCGTGCCACAAAGAGCAAGGCAATAAGTACGGTGTACAATAACCAATGCCATGAAAGGGAACAACGTAGTTCGTGCACAAAGCGAGCAGTGTTTCGCGGACCGCCCGCAGCGGCTCCTGCGGCGCTGCAAGCGGCCAAAAAACTTACAAATTGGACGCGAAGAGCATGCCACGAACACCACTAACGAGCGACAATGTTTAAAACATTTGCTCAACTTACCACTTGCCTCGTCTTGAATAGCTCATTGTTCCAAATCATTTGTTACAACCGTGGAAATGAGACTGTACAGTTACACCTATTCTATTAACTTTACATTTGGTGTGTGAAAAATCGATTTTATGATATTTTTCGCATTACGTACTAGTATAGTACTCGTACCTACTTAGTTATCGTTGTGTGCGCAAGCATTGACTTTCATTTTATTTCAACGACATCATACAGTACACTTGTGCCGTGTTGCTACTATAACAGCAACTTATCTCGACCATACAATACACCTATAGTTTTGATATTCTCATTAAAGTTCCAAAGAGAAATTGTTAGGGCATGCACAGTTACTCAACGCTATGCATTGCCCTTATTGGAGTCGGCAAACACAGATAGTGGTATTATTATGGTCATAATAAATCCGGTTTTCTATTAGCATTAGCAAGCACGCGCGCAACTTCGTAAAACACGCTTTTGAGAAGCAATTTGTCATTAGTTTTGTTTGATCGTAAACGATACTGAAACGTTGAGCCGGCTTATCGGCTTGTAACGAAAATTACATTGAAGTAATAACTAATTGCGAAGTTTGATTGTTGTTTTTATTGGGTCTTTGTAACTCGGATTTTTTTTTAAGTTTGAAATAAACATCGGATATCGGATTATTGATGTCCAAGTGCTGCGATGAAGCCTGTTTAATGTAAAAGGAAATGAGAAAACTTTAGAGCTGCGTACATAAAGCATGCGGCGTGTCCGCTCAGCTCCGGTCAGTCTGTCGTCAGCGGCACACCCTCGCAATTCGTAACCCCATCAAGTGGGGTGAAAACACGTAAATGTCTTTGTTTACATAAATCTGTTTTGTTACATCTTTCAAGAAGGTAGGTGGTGGGTGTTTACTTATCATTCTTAAGTGCCATTGAGCTCGACAACGTAGTTTAGGGCCCTCGAGACACTTCAATGTCCCTTTGTGAATCGTCGCCTTAATGTTTTATAGAGATTTTGTGTGGTGCCTTGTTGCCTTTAAGTTGTTAAGGGAAATGTATTACCTAGTTTTGTTGTGAATTTCGGTTAAAGTTTTCTAAAAGATTTTTTATTTGAATTTTTACTAGAATTCCATACATCTATGAGTAATGTTATAGTGTTTGCATACAAAATTATGAAAGTAAATATGTGACATAGAACTAAAAGCATATAAATGGGCCCGCATTTCCCTTGTCGCCTTACAAGTCTAAGCCATTTCGTGATTGTCGAAGCCCGCCTTATCGGCTCCCTCGCCAGTGCGTCTAAATGGGAAAGCAAACACGGATGGTTGTTGACACGGCGCGGCGCGATTCGGCCGCTTTATAAATATTTCGAACGCGGCGAGCAGCGGCCTGCCATTATCCCATTAGGGAAGGGCATTACTCACTGAGAATGTGAAGCTATTAGGCGCTGTTCACATCAGCGAGCCTTTCTACACGACAACGGATCAATTGCAGTCGGTTGCTTCGACGCCATTGATAACGATAACCGTTTTTTTGAGAAGCAATTTGGCGTACCTAACCGTTGACGTGGGAAATGATCAAACTTCTACCGTGCTGCGTGGAGCGAAAAAGAGTAGCATAGCATCAGCCTTATAATGTTTCCACAGGTGGGACTCACGCCACCACTTTAGGAGAGGGAATAGACCGTAATCCACCATGAGAGCCCAGTGTGGGTTGGTGGCTGCCACATATCTTCGAATTTTTGGTTCTAGGACATGCTGGATTCCTGACGATGTTTTCCTTCACCGTTTTGAGAGCAGTGGCCATGAAATAAATTACACAAAAGTAATACGCCTGGCTAGGTTTGAACCTACATTCGTAAGACGTTACCAGTCGGCCACCACTGCTCTTCGTGGAGCGAGAAAGAGTGCTAGTCTTCTAATAGACCGCGGTAACACTTTTAAATAATCCCGTAGGATAAAGAGAACTAGAGTAGACGAAATGTTGTATTGGATACGAATACGACAATATAAATTTGTAGCTACGGTGACCAAACAAATTGTAGAACAAAATCGCTTTTAGTGTCTGTTTGTATGACCGCATTGTGCCTCTACATCTAAACTATGCTACGGATGTTGATGCGTTTTTTATCATCATATAAGTTTAGATCTCAAGCTTATATCTTTTCAAATAAGCATATTATTTATGGCTGAGAGAATATACTTAGGTACTTATTCAGGAAGATTATTTGGTACAAACAGATCTCGTAGTTTTGCCAAGTCATAAAAACCACGAAAAACCATGCGAAGGAGGGGGCAAGCTACTATGGGAATATAAAAAGTTTTCCAGTGTTATTGTAAATAAAATGTTGTTTCTTTAATTTTAGGGTTTCATACATGAAGGTTGAAGGGTGCCAACGCCGGGAGCCTATCATACTAAGCTTCCGCTGTCCGTCCGAATGGCAGCGAGCTATATCTCAAAAAACCGTAAGACGGACGTACAACAAATTATTATAAAATTAAAGGGAAGAAACGTTATTTTGCTGTCGTTTTTTGCTTGATGTTAATATTGTAGTACGGAACCCTTTGTGTGCGGGTCGGACTCGCACTTGCCCCGTTTTTCAGTACTTAAAATATTTCTAGTTAGGTACTGAATTAGACTGAGTTCGTAAGGATTGATTGAAACTAGCTGTAGGTGGAGGTATTATGCAAATTGGTTAGAATATTTTAAGTGGCATAATCCCGTATGCCTATAGTAACTGATGATCTACGAAAATCGCCCTTACGGCTACAACATAAAGACTGGCAATGTCAAATTGCAAACATGGATGTGCTATTAACTGTACAAGAAGCGTTTGCGAAATGCAGCCCTAATCCCTACGGTATTCTTTAACTACAGGTACAAATACTAACCAAATCAATAGAAAAGAAAGTATTTCACATAAAGGTAGATAATATAGGTACAGTCAACCACAAATTCTGGTAACAATTTGACATTGACAGGCGCCTATAGAAATGCCATCTCGTATCGTAGTCAAAAGGGCGATTTTAGTAGTGTCAATGTTGCCATTAACATGCAGCTAACCGTACGTTCTAGCTAAAAGCGGTGTAAAACTGTAAAATAAACTGTTCTGTTATTGACACAGGTATTGTACAATAACGTAAGTAGTATTATTACCCATTTACAACTATACTTCAATACTTAGATTTTAACACTAAAATGCTGAAGCTCTCACAAACCTTCGAAGCACGTGCTCGATAGGTATCATAATCTTATAAACGTCTCGCTCGGATTATACTTGTGTAAGTATAGTAATTGACAGTGTTTTATCTTATGTATGTATAACTCACAGTTCTTGTTACTAAGAAAGTTAGCTGCCTGAGGGTTATTTACTCATGTATAATCCGGTCGTTAGTTTACTGGTTATAGCTACTCTGTGGCTCAAAGTTGGCCGTGCCGCCGCATCCTCGCGCCGGCCGTCTACGTTAACTTACATGGCCAGACGGAACCACTGACACTACGGAACGAAAACACTTATCATCACTTACCTATAGTTGCATCTGTCTCCTCCACGCCACAATAACAATCCACCGCTTTGTCTTTCAATATACGATCGATACGCACCGACCCTCAACACCGTAAAAGCAAAGTAAATTACTTTTAATCACCATTCAGCACATAAACGAACACGGCCGACCCGTTTAACAATAGTATTCGCTTCAGCTCTCACACAAACACGTACAGTACACTACACTGTTAACGGCAGATCCAGTGAGCGATGTGGTTCAATCCATGGACTATGTTATAAAATATAAACAAATAACACTGGTGATTTTACAGTAGAAACACAAAATTGTCGTAAGAGCGTAACGCACGTCAGCGCCGCTAAGAGTCGGCGGACGACCGCGGAACTGGATTCGAGCGAGCAAAGCTACGTGTCCCCCCGAGCGAGGTGTGTGAGCGAGCGAGACGCACAGCGCGGCGGCGTGCCCGTGCGACGGAGAGGGCGCGCTTTATGAGGCGGGCGGCATAAAAATGTGAGAAGGGCGCGTACATACAGAGCAGAGTACGATCGGCGTCGCCACAGACTGCTATCTTGGATTGATCCACCGAGTGAATAGATAATGATTGTTGTAGCGTTTGAGGCGGCATCAGCACAGCCGCCCATTCATTACAATAATTATCCGACAATTAAACATTGCGACGGAGGTCGTTGCCGTTTAGTTCTGTTACTGTGCCTCACTTAATGCCGTAGTAATACTCGGCTCGAATAGCTTCAAACTACTTTTTCTATTGTTTTACAACTTCCTGTACACTCAGTTTTTATGATGGAAGCTTTGATATTTAGGTTCAAAGAATAAATGTAATTATTATTACGTCACAGAACATGACTGTTGGTATTTTGTGATTACAAGTAGAGGAAAAAAGCAGGTGTTTGAATAATATACTATTAAAATGCAGTAGGACAATATTTACATTTATTAATTATTGAATGACAATATCTTATCCTAACATCCTTAAATTTGTATCGCATTGAAGTCAGCAATGTCGACAACCACTTCAATTTTATAATACAAGTACACATTATCAAACTACACCTTAGTTATAAATAAATTAGAACATTCTCCGAGCGAAGTTAGAAAAAATAATATTATTCGGGAGCGGTATTGTCCTCAGCAAGGTGATTTAAAGTTTGATATAAATCATAAGATCGAAGAAGTTTTGAATCTGGATAAACATTATACAGCTGTTTCTAAAATCAATAAGTTTTTTTTTTTTCTATTTTTTATTAATGGCAAGTAGAGCCGATGTCGACTATTCTGTTAATGCCTAAAGCAAATTTTAAAAGCAAGCGTGTATATTATTATTTCAGAAAACGGAAAGGATCAGTAACTGTAAACCAAACAATTCTTCGATTGATATAGTTGAACCTGATTTATTTTTTTAATCAATTACATAAGACGTTTTAACAATGGCAACATTCCAAGTGAAGCTTGCCATGGGTTTTGTTTAAGTTACAGATAAACGAGTTACAAGCATTTAAGTAGAAATTCTAGTACAGTTGTTGAATTTGAAGAAAAAAATATTTATTTTTATATTAAACAAATAATTTCCTTGTAATTTCAATCTGAGTGACTCAGTCAACAATCAAAGCAACTCTCAAAAAAAAAAAGATTATTAAATTAGAAATTTGGTTTAACATAAGTACTATTTACATTGTTTTAAACTGCCGGGAACAGACAGCTTGAGGTGTAGAATAAAATAATTTGGTAAATATTTGGATCCATTTTCAAAATGATAAATTCATATGAACTGGTTAAGAAGAGTGAAAATCGAATAAGAATGATAATTGATACTAATCTCACATTTATAGGTAAGTCAGGGTTTCTCAAAGCAGGGTACGCGAACCCTTAGGATGTTTTAAATATCGTGCAGATTTCATCACGCATGCGGGTTTGCCCCGTATGCGGAGCTGCTGTCCGGGTTTACGCCTCGCGTCCCGCGTGTATATTCTACGACTTACAATAAATACTAGTATGAAAAGGACATTTGCGGCAGTTACGCGTACGGAGCAATCCCGCATGCGTGATGACATCCGCATGATATTAAAAACGATGGATATGTCTTTTGACGGTAAGAAGTTCGCGACAAGATTTTCATATGTTTGTAAACTGTTTTTGTTTTTTATTATTGATAAGCTCGCGCTTAACCACTCTCACCTTACGGAAAGCGACGATGTTGTCGACGATGGAGCAGGCTTATCTAGGAGTAGCCTTTCCACTTCACTGAAAAACCACTAGGTTTTAGTTATCAGGAAACATACTCCCATAGGGAATAACATTTCTTAGCTTAAAGCTCAATGAATGGGTCTTAGGGTCAACGCTGCGTTAAGCGGGCGCACGCGCGGTCCCATACAATAGTGGCCTGTAGCGGGTCGCAGCGCGAGCAGCTGCCCCCGACACCCGTTTTGCTACGTGATACATTGAAGTTCTTTATCGACTGGACTACATGCACGCCGTTAAAGTTGAACTAGCAACACTGCGCAGGTAATAATCCGGTTCCCGCTACGGGGACCGCCGCACACGACACTCGCATAGTCACGCGACGTGCAACCGTGCGGACGTCCGTGCGTGCGACCGCTTAACGTAGCGGTAGCCTTTATTCTTATACAGATACAGTTATTCATTTTCTTTTACAGGAAAAGAGGTTAGAGGTTCGCAGTTATTTAGGAACTTTAAGAAGGGGGCCCATAATTTTGAAAAACCCTGGTCGAGTGACACCTACTCGCATCAACATCATGTTAAATAAATATGATGATATACAGGTGGAACTCACACCGACATAGGATCACTATCGGGTTCGCAACAGTCAGCCTGGATCAGTCATACTGTCCACAACACATTAGTTAACGCAGGTACACTTGTTTTATGAGATTTAGATTTAACATACATTTATTGTTTGAAACTACAATTTGTCGTTAATTAAAGATGCATTCTGTAACTACAACATAGTTGCACATTTAGTCATCAATATAATGTCAAGCCCCAAATACTTCACATTTATAATTTGGTATGAATTACTAAAACAACGGCTTGCTGACAGAGTTATGAAAATAATTTGTATGCAATATGATAAGTGTCAAGAATGAGCGAAGCAAAAAATTAGTTATTTCAATTAACAGAATGGATAGTCGTCACACGACATATATTACCTAAAAAAATACAAAATTACGAAATACTTGCGCATTCAAAAGTTTGAATCCTAAGGCCTTCTAACTATTTTACAACTGATTCATACCTCAAAATCACATCATTTTCATACTTGTACGACTCATTGAGACACATACAGATCATGTAATACAAATACTTTATAACTATAGTTTGTAAAAATGATTCTATAATACACTATGCTCTTCGGAAATTTAAACAATTTTGATATTCATCATGACAGGTCTACACTACCGTGAATCTAGTCAAATCAAGGCCCTTACAGACTAAAATATTTGATCTCGCTAGCTTATTCTGCAAGGATTTATTTCACAGATTTACATATATTTGGTGAACAAAATGCACGTTGGCCACAACAGTTGATGTGGTAGAGTTCAATGTTCACGTGGAACACGCGTGGGTTCATCTAGTGGGGTTTGAGCAGAAAGTCAAGTGGAATGTGACTCCCGCGGTGATTCCAGGCTCAGACTTTATATACAGAGTGTGTAGCAGCCTGCTTGTGGTCCACTGGAAGATCTGCTTTGGCAGGGGATCGTGGAGGCCGCTGGGGCTGTCGGGCCTCCGCTGTCCCGTGTGCGAGCGGGGCGCCCTAGGGCGGCGGCAGCAGCGGCACCTCGGGGTACGACGCCTCCGGCTCCTCCTCTGAAGAATGGTCGCTGGTATATGAAGTGCGGCCACTCTTCTCCCTCAGTCAGTATCTGTGTAGAAACAATATTTCCTTAGCTATTTATTGGACAAACAATATTATGTAGTACTGAAGAAATCGCTATCGAGGTGAATCTACTTCAATATAAAGAGTTTCAAGGACGCATATAAACTACGTCAATGAAAGTTCGTCATAAATCATCATAATTATTGACATCGTACGTGCCAAAATGTAGATCTACCTGAGGCTTGTCCATATTTTATGTTTAAGTGTTCAAGAGAAGTGTGATGACCAAATGATAGACGTCCGAAAGCCGGAAATAAACGTATCCTATTTGAACGATTTTTGAAATTGTAATGTAGAGGTGGATCTACGCTAGAGGAGCCGAGCACAAGCTGCTGTATTCGCTGTGTCAAGTGTGGACGTACAAAACGAGCCTCCAACGATCACTGTCCTCGAACGTGATGTGAAACCCTTTGTGTTCGTCAGAAAACCGTCAACAGGCGAAGCACAGTCGAGCACGAAGCAAACGTTCGAAGCGCGCTCCTTCAAGACTTGTACAGTACGGCCGACAGATTTTGGCGAGTCTGAAGTTAGGCTCGGCGAACTTTAGCGCTTGTGCACTCGTAATAAATGGAACTGTTAATGGAATGGCATTATTTTTTTTAAACCTAACCTAACTTCAGACTCGCCTATATCCGTCGGCCGTACTGTAAGTCGATCCACACTACACGAATCTGTGCTCGTGTCGTGGTTCGCTCCTCTAGCGTAGACGCACCTTTGCACTTTTGTTCAATGCGTCAAGGACAGTATACCTAAGTATTAAATGCGAAACAGATAATTCCAATTACAAAATCGCACAGATTTATGTTACGTGTTTTTTCGTGCGTTCTGCTTGGCTTAATTCATCACAGTCTCGACATAAATAGTCAAAGATAGCGTAACTACCGAATTAGATCGCTAAGATATTAATGTTGCAATGAGGAAAACTTACAATGTCCTCAAAAACTCTAACAACTTATTCTTCCAAACAATAAAAAATATCGGCGACGCGACGTTACTTGTTTTTATAGTAGGTATAGCTTCATAGTTTTGTATGTAAGCTTCATGCACACTTAAGGTGCCATTGGAACCTTGGCGGCAGGCTGCGCATGCTGGCTCCGAATGCAGATAGTACACGTATGACACTCAGCCGTTGCCTTCATACGGAGCCGGGAGTGATTCCAAGGCTGGCTACACGGGCTTCCAGTTGCAAATTTACGATTCGATCTATTATTATTTTATTAAGTTTATTCTATTCTATAAACGCTATCGGCTCGCAAGTAGCGATTATTTCAGGACTTATCTAAACAAATTGGTGTGACGTAACGCAAGTCGTGGCAGCACTCGCAGCCGAAGCTCGGCAGCACGAGCGCCCGCAGCCGCGTTCGGAATGGTTTTCAAAAAAAACCATACCACTACATAGAAAACCAGTCATGCAGCTGCAGCCGGCTTCGTGCAGCCGCCGCAAGTGCTGCTACGCGTGCCTATGAAGCTACGAGTCCGTGACCAGTAGGCCTAAATGTCAAGTCGACATCTTCAGATAAATCAAGCTACCAGCCCGACGATACCGTGCCGTTCGCCTAATGTGAGAACGGCCAATGGCCACAACATCAAGGACCTAACCATAACGTGTTAAAATGTCAAGCGAAGCGTGCGTGCGAAAAAGAGGGATGGAGCCATACGCCTTACATAGCTCCATCCCTTTAACAGTTCACTTTAGGTCGTCAGATGGATCGCATTAAGAGCTCGTGGTAGCGCTTCTGTTCACATCTTTTGGTAATTTTCCTCTTGAATGCTTAGACACATGAAAGTTATTTATTTATTAACACCTCTTAGTGTGGACAAGATAAACAATTACAAAAACTAATTGTACAACGGGTGGTCTTATCGCACAGGCTCTTACAGGCAACCCTAGGATGGACTGAACGAAAAAGGAGATTTAAATTCAAAAGTTCAGTCAGGCCTCTTCTCAGTCGGTATCACTCTTGACAGAGTGGTCGTGGTCATCACTTCAGGTGTTGGTGGCAAGCTTAACAACACGCCGCCATTCTTCTCTGATGGCCGCCTTCCTCATGCAGTGATGATGAGTCAGGCCTACATACTGATAAATACTCACTTTCTAAAGTTATCGTCCCTGTCCGAGTCAGCGTAGGGCGCCCAGTGCGCCGCCGCCGCGTCGCCGTCCTCGCGCTCGGCGCCCGTGCTCGAACCTGAACAGTGCATAATGTGCTTCAGTTTTTTAATAATAATATAGTTAGGTTCCTTTCTCTGGAGCACTGACCGCTAGAAGTTTGGACCCTGTTCCCGATACCGGTGAGCTACTATTTTGTATATCTATAAATACTTTTTTAATATCTGATAAACATATATATTTCTAAATATATACATAATAACACCAAGACACAGAACAAATGATTGTGCTATCACACAAACATTTTTCTTGGTTGGAAATCGAACACACGACCTCAGGCATAGCAGTAACAGCCACTAACCACTACACCAACAGGTCAGTCATATCAATTATTTATTATGACATCTTCTATCTTCTGAGTATGGTTTCCGCACTCAGTCCTTTGCGGGCCATTGTACGTGATTAATGATTATGACATCTTATATGAATTTAAGATCCTGAGGTGATTCTCTTTAATCTTTGAATGTTATGTTTGTGAGTTTTTCCATCGAATTATTTGCCAGGCGGTTGGGATGCATATTACGCTTTTATAAGTTTTGAGAGAGAAATTTTCCAACGCATTCAAAATTTCTAAAAGTTCTGCGTTTGTTAACAGAGCCCCTACAATGAGTTCGTAATGCGATCAGTTTGACGACCTAAACTGGACTGTTAAAGCGAGAAAGAGGGGTAGAGCTATACACCCCTATTTTTTAATTAGTGCACAAAAAAAATGGTGCTCAATCAGTACCCGTTACTGATCATAGTTGTGTAGTCAAAAAGTACAAAAAAAAAAAACGAAATTCCAAAATTGTCCACGAAAAATTGGTCATTATTGGTAAATTCATAATTGAATCATTATTCATAACAATTACTACTAGAAAATACTAAGCGCAGTGTTTTTCCATTTTTATTGACATTCTTTCATTCATAAACAATAACCTGTACAATGTTTCCAGAAATCGAGTGAGATTTTGGGATATAAACAAACGCTCATAACTTTGCTGTTTATGAATATTATGCATTGAGACTTTACTTAAATAATAACAAGACCTTTTCAAATAAGCCCTTTAAGTATTTTCCATAATTAAAAAATAGTGGTGTATACCCTATACACCGTAAAATTTTGATCGTTTTAATCCCGCGGAGGGTCGATTCGGTACATGAAACACTATCGATTTGTAAAGATAAAATTAAAGACCAATTATTTATAGTTTCTTCTAGAGGTTTAAATCGTCACACTATCACACTAATATTTTGTAGGCGAAAGCTTGTGAATCTATGTGTGTTTAATCTATACTATACTAGCCGCTGCCAGCGGTTTCTTCTGCGTGATAGTTGAAATTGAAAGTTTTAAATGTATGTGTGATAGATTAAACGATTTTAATAAGCAATCGATACATAACACGCCGTCTATGCCCAAACTAAACCTAATTGTGGATAGAATCGTTTTCATGTTCACTGAGCGAGTTCGCAAAAGTTGCATTACACTTTTTGTGTTATCATAAAAAATGAAATAATTGTATTGTAATAATTGCCCTATTTTACTAATTTGTATTATACTGATTATTTTTTTTTTGTTATATTGTAATTGAATTTAAATTGAATGGTATAATTGTTATTGTAATATATATTTTTTATGTACACTATCGCATTGGATTTATGTAATGGTAGTTGTATGATGTGTCATAAATAAAAAATAAATCCATTGATATCTTATTTTTACTTCGAGATGATAGCTCATGCTCTCTGTAAGTCAGAAAAGACGGCCCACTGCAGAGCACAGACTTCTTCATTCAACGAAGTAACGGTATTTGACATCTATGCTTAATGGAAAGAAAAGTTTTCAATTAAAATTTTGAGTAGAACTTTTTTCTAAGTAACGTGAATGATGGATGGGTTATGTTGATGATCATATTTACCGATATGTTGCGCCGACGAAGCAGTAGTTGTAACAGGTGTGATAGAGAGATGCGGTCCTTCCGTCAAGACGTCGTGTTGAGCTGCATCGTCCAGGCGGGAAGCGGCAAGGGGCAGAACATTGCAAGGTCAGTTAAGAGTCAGCAGTTGGAATTTTAAGCCAGGTTACCATCACTCATGGTTAGTAGATAATAGATAATTGGTTAAAGTTTTGGAGGCGAGAGCCTCCCGTGTCTAAGGGTGCCATTAGGTAAACTAAAGGACAAATTTCAGAACGGTAAATTACTCTTTTGGTACAGTAGTCAGTTCTGAAGGTCCTCCTGTCCGATTTCGGTTAAGAAGGTCAACCTAGCGTAGACTAGCCGTCCACGCGGGATATATTATAGTGCACTACTGCGTGTATGTATACAGAGGCAGGTCTCTTCGGTTGCTCTCATAGTTTGATGGGACGGCAAACTGACATGATCAGCCATAGCTCTCATAGTATTTAGGTACGTGGTACACTCATCTTCACTAAATCAGCGCGCTCTTTCATGTGTGGAGATACGTCGGGCAGCCGGTATTCTTGACCCTTGCGAGATATATAAACACGATCGTTGGCCAAGGTGCTCGAAATTGTCATATACCGTTGTTCGGTGACCTTGAAGTGTTTTCGTTCGACGTTGACATTGTCGTTGGTTGACGAGGTAATGGTAAATCGGTAGACAACTTTGTAAAGGGTTTTAACGTTAATCTCAAATCGTTTTTCGTTCGAAAGGAGCTGAGATAATCCATTTCATATTGCGTAGCCCCGAGGAAACAGATTGGTCGAAACGTTTCTTTGCAATACGTTAGTTCCGTCACGACAGATTTTCTTGAAGTCAAGTTTCTTAGATCCATCTCCTCTCCCCTTGGCTATCTACAGGCAGTCGTGAATGAGGTCGCCCAAGATACTTGGTGTTATTAATCGCTAAGTTTGGTTACTTATCCACATTATTTACGAGGTAATTTAGAGTTTTGATTCTTATTGTCTTCACTTCGTCAACGAAGCTAAACTCGTACATTTACGATTTGGTATTGATACCTATCATGGCCAATTTTTGTTATTGGTTTTCCTGCTTCTTTTCCGAATGGTATGTCGCTTCAGGTTCACACAAAACATTCATCAATTTGGCTCGTAACTACCTAATACCAGACTAAGGACAGCTTAGGTGTATGTATCACATCTTGCTTACATAAAATTCTGTAAAAAAAATACTCGAAATATCTTTAAATCTGCATTTTTTTGTTATCCTGTTTTGTTTTAGTTTTGACTTTGAGTATGGTGTAATGTAGCCAGTCGGTATTTTTGCATGTGAAGTGAATTAAATATGTATTAAAGGTAACCACCACCTAATGGATAAATAAAACGATATTTAACTAAAATGCCACACAATGACATAACTTTGTATATAGCATAGAAAAAAGTATTAACTTCTAGCATTACAAAACAAACAAACGAAAAATTCAAGACAATTGTTTTGTTCGGAAGTCAATGAAACAAACATAGAGAAGCAGTACCGTTGGGCTCTTCTATCTGTATTTCTTATTTTCATTTTTAAGGGTTTGTGTGTACATAAATAAATTGCAGAGGAGTCTGATATGAAACTGAATGATTGCAGCTGGCAGTGGTGTTGCAGAATTTTCCATGTGAAAGAAAATGATGTTATTTGTTAAACGAAACATTAAAATATCATTCTAATCATCTTCCAAGTAATCAAAACCTATGTAACTTTTACCACCTTCACCAACTAAAACCATCACCATTTTAAAAATCGATTTAAAATAATTAATGTAGATTTATTTTGGCCACATAATTCAGAGATACCTTGTTGTTTGTTGATCTTCAAGGTCTCAACTACCTGGTCATAAAGTTCCTAAAATATTGTAGTTGTACGTAACCCAGATGCGTTTGATGATTTTTAGTAATAACTTTGTACCTCTTTGTTTAGTAGATCGATTTGTAGGCTCGGGACTTGCGACTGAGGTTGTATGAATATCACCGAGTTTGATGGGATGGGCGCGGGATTAGTTAGATCAACGCTACTGCAGGATCGAAATGCTCCATCATTTTTTCGGGGATAAGAGATGTGTCCAGAGTTCACTGAGAATGGGACGTACCTGCTTAGGTAGTTGATTTAACCATAGGACAAGGAGAACTTCATTTGAAAGATGCTTGCCGGTCAGTCTGCGTTTCTCGCTAAGTAGTTTTGCAGTTTCTGCTCGCCGAGTTCTGGGCTGCTGAGCAACTTTTGTAACTGGCAATGTGCTGATTCTTGTAAGGTTGATATTAGCCTGTTTTTTCAGGTTTGGTATTAGCCTTTGGACAGGGTTCAGTAACGGGATGGCAAGTTAGAACTTTTGTACGTCTTCTATCCCTTTTCAAACTGGGTAAAACGTAGCAGCGGATTTTTGCGCCAAAATGTTGGTAAAAGGACTTGTAATGTCGCCACATCACTTTTGATCGTTGTAATGCCCTTTACATAGTTGTAATCTTTGGTTTTGACTTGTCGCTATGGTAATGGATTTGTATTTGTAACGAGTTTTCTTTCTGAAGTAATTTTGGTATTTTGAATGTTGATTTCTTCGCTTTCCTTGCGTTGAGGTGTTCGTCTGCAGATCATGTCGATTCTTTATTGAATGGTCTCGTAACAATTGGTAAAAGTTTTGAGCGTTTAGTGGTAATTATGTTGGGATAGTATTTTCTTGATTAGGTAAAGTAAGGTTGGGTTA
Organism: Leucania comma; assembly: GCA_958295575.1. Taxonomy (NCBI): domain Eukaryota; kingdom Metazoa; phylum Arthropoda; class Insecta; order Lepidoptera; family Noctuidae; genus Leucania; species Leucania comma. The sequence continues at coordinate 7,182,094 of OY282480.1, read as the reverse complement.
GTAAATTGTTACTTTGTAGATAGATAGATCATATAGTTTAAAACTGCACCCTATGATTACATAGATTGATAGATGAAATACTTTTTTGTATATTTGAAAACATTTTCATCAAAGATGTCTCAAAAAACCTAGAGTCGATAACAAGAAAAATGTGTGGGTTGTGAATGCTTAATATTGTATAATGTATATCAACAATATGTAATCGTCAAATCGATAAGCCATTGGGTATTATTTTTATTTAAGGATTAAAAGTTCAGATTTTAGTACTAAATAATGTAAACAGTGTCCTATGGGTTACGTTTTTGGTGACTTCAAATGCTTATTTTAGTCAACCAATTGCACACCATTTTCATTGTTTTCGAGTCTGGGTTTTTTATCCATACAACTTGGGGCATCTCCCTTACGCATATATAAATTAGATGATCTATTTTAGGTACTTTTTAGTACGCTGTAAGTTTACCTAAGTCCTGCGGCGAGGGTGTAGGGGGCGCTACCAGCGAGACGGATAACTGCGGCATCTTCTTCAGCAGATCTGAAAGGTGGCGAGCGGCGACGGGCATTGTGTATTTATATTTATGACGTGGTTACTAGAGGTTCAGAGATCTTTTACCTGTTTTTGGAGCTGGTATGAGACGGCGATCTTCGTGGTCAATATTAGGGTAGGCTCTATGGGTTATACCTGATATCTGGTCAGAGTCAGCGCATCCGGCAGGACTGGCTATCTATATACAGTATCGCAGTCGATAATATGACACATGGAGTTTTAGAAACTAATCAGTCTTTGTAGAGCTCGTCTTTGTCAAGTCGCTGATACAAGACTGCGTTAAAATCTTCTGGAGAAGTTGATTGTGGCTTTGTTAGCTCACTAGTCCCGGGATTACGGGTGAAAGGCGAAGCTAGTAATTTGTTAGTGATGTTTGAAATTTCAAGCTGCTACGTAAACCTTGATCGGGGCACGAAACATCAGCGACTTGATTTGTATGTGTGAGAAGATTCGTTTTAAAAGCTCGATGTGTCATATTTCGCGGCAGATGGTAGATGAGTGGTCCGTACCTATATGGTGCGGCGTGGTGGCGGGCGGCGCCACGGGCGTGATGGACAGGTGCGGGCGCTCGGCGTCGGCGGGCGGCGGGGACGCGGGCGCGGGGGGCGACGGGCTGTCAAGCGAGATGACGCCGCACGCCGCGCCCGCCGCGCCGGGGGACCGGTACCCGCTCGACGACACTGCCTCCGCCGCTACGCGCAAACGGATATTGTCGTCAAATCAAACTCGATAGGAAGACATTATTGTCTGTTTTGACAGACACTATGGAACATTAACGTATTATTGCACTGTCAAATTTATATGTTTCAGAGGTTAGCCAATGAAATGTAAGGAAGTTTTTTTAGTAAATGGTATGACATCTTAACTAGATCACTCCCTTTCCCAGAGAAGAGACATACTTAGCAACAGGAACAATATAAACTAATAATACTTATATTGAGCTAAACCAAACGCTTTTTCAAGTCTTCATCAGATAATTTCTCGAGTTTTAAGTGAAGCGAGAAATGTCAGAGTGTCAAACTCCATTCGATGTTTCTTCATTCCTTTAGTTGCTCTTTACGTTTCAAGGCCGCTCTTTTGAACAATTCTGCAGTCATGTAACTGAAATAACCCATGTACATGTACATGATAATAATCAGCCCCACGAATAATTTGCTTTGTGATCATTTTTCCTAACTTTTACTGTGTTAAACTCACCAAAGACATGAGAGCAAACAAATTATGTCAGATTAAAAACGCGTTTACTATTTTTATACACTGTTAAATTTTGGTCGATTTAATCCCGTGGAGGGTCGATTCGGTACATGAAACACTATTGATTTATAAAAATAAAATGAAAAAATAAAGTACTTTTTTCTAAAACTCGAATTAATATACGCATGTGTGGCGTGCGAAGAGGCTAATTGGTGATCCAGACTTGGTTAAGTCCAATCTACAAAGCCTCGAGCACAGGCGTAGAGTAGCCAGCCTTTCGGTGTTTTACAGGATGCATTTTGGAGAGTGTGCGCGGGAATTGCATGACTTGATACCGCCATCTCCTTTCTATCATCGAACAACCCGGCGTACGGCGAATATCCACCCTTACGTTGTTGAAACTTCCACGGTCCGGACTAAGCGTTTTGCCTCGTCGTTTATACCGCGTACATCGAGGGACTGGAACAATTTGCCTGCTGCGGTTTTCCCGGCCAATTATAATTTAGGCGTCTTCAAGGCTAGAGTGAATAGGCTCTTAATAAATTAGTGCGCTTTACCATCGACGATTGCATCACTGCTTACCATCAGGTAGGATTGCAGTCAAGTGCTAGTTTATAAAATATAAAAAAAAAAAAAATAAAAAAAAAAATGTACGAAATTAATTTCTTTATGTAAACGAGTCAATGATCTTGTAGGGAGTTGTCGGTCGTTGCGTACTAACTACCTATAGTTCATTGAACTCGATCAGCTGACGTTATAGAAATTAATTTCGTACATGCGTAAATTAATTAAAGTTTAAAAAAAGTACTTTATTTAATATAATCGATTGGGGTACATGTGTAGCGACATCTATGTCGTCACATAAGAACTAATCCTGCATCGCGCAAGTAAGATTCTCCGTGCAAATGGAACATATAGAACAAACCCGAAATCATCTATTGGGCAGTAGCCCACCAGACATAACAGCAATCTGGTCGGAGGATCCTCCCTTTTCAATAGAGGTTAACGGGACTTTACTCTCTATTCCACTACCTCCAAACATGTACCGAATCAACCCTCCGCGTTATTAAAACGACCACAATTTAACGGTGTAACTGAAGACGCGAGATCATGTTTTTATAGGTATAGTGTGGTGTCTTTCATGCAAAGGTTTATATATCAATCACAAAAAGAAATTGAGGTGTGGCTGTATCGTGGATAGGGCCGTGTTTGAATAACGGGTAATACTTTCTTAGTTTCAAAGCCAAGATGTCCAATTCAGTGTCGTCAAAAATTGTAGGGGTAGTCTCACCGCTGGAGGAGGAGTAGTTGTCGTCGCTCTTGACGCTGGCGTCGCTGGCGGGCGGCGTGGGTTTGGGCGGTGGCACCTTGCGCTTGAGCGGCGCGTCGTCGTCCGAGTCCGACGTCAGGTCCACGAGCACGTCGGCGCAGCGCGGCGCGCGCGCCTCGCCCACGGCTGCGCGCTTGGCCGCGCCCGTGCCCGACCCGGCCGCTGTGTCCAACGGGATCACTTCTGTATCACAACACAATTAATTTCATATATATATATATATATATTTTAATTTATTTAATGGGCTTTGTCTTAGCGACCACATCGCCCAGTAAAGAAAACACAAAAAATCGTACAATCTACCATAAGACTAGCTCAAACAATTGTTTAGCTTTATCGGACATTGGAGAAGCGAGGATAGTATTGCAAATACTAATATCATAATTTTTACAGCGTTCAAAAACATTGATCCTCGTATTTTCATTCCGAACACACTCCATCAAGATATGGAATACATCATTTCATATATATGGTTTTACTAACAAAAGAAAATAACTGGTTAAACTTTTGGACTACCAAGCGCAGTGTATGGGAAGTATGCTCTCTACGTCAAGCCTTTCATTGAATGATTATAATTTAATTAAGTGACATACAAAGCAGACAACAATTACTTTTTTAACCGATTTAAAAAAAAAAGGATGTTCTCAATTTGGTTGTATTATTGTTTTATTTGTCTTATTTACTTCGTTTATTTATGGAAGAGATGCTGAGGCCTTTTCTGTATTGTTGTTTTCGAAATGTGTTTTTTTTTTGTGAATGTGAAGTAGCATGGAGCATTTTTATTTGATTACAACTTGTTTGACATTAAATGCACAGCAGTTGAGAGTTTGTCATGCTGATCATTCAGTTCCCTTCAAGATGGTTGAGCTGAATGGGGCCGAGGCACGCGTCATGCTCGTAAACGTGTGGCGCCGTCAGTTGGGACTAGTCATTCTCTTAGCTGCCAGTGGCTTAATTCAATTTCTATTTTTAAATTAGTTTATTTTATTTTTTCATTACTTGCTATCTATTTTTTTTTTTTCATTGTGCTCACATAATAGACGCGACAAGAAATATGTAACCAAGATTTATATAACTCATAACATGATTTAAAAAGAGTGTACATCCATGGAGTTTCTTGCATGTTCTTCTCCACAGAGATCTATAGTTTGGTATGTGCACTTTAACTTCACTTTGTTTATGGACTCACCAACATTTTGACAATTCAAAAGTGCCTGTAATTGGTCTATTTGAAATAAACTATTCTGTTTTCTTCAGATCTCCGTCGTTTATGGATCAATTTGCTAAATTATTTTTTTTCTTAAAGGATGCTTCCAGAATGGTCTCAATTTTTTCAAAATCTAGTCCTGATCCTTATAGGCAATTAAATAGTTATTTTGGTATTTTCATCGAGAACTTAGCATTTACAGTCAAAAAGTAACATTTGATGGAGTGTGACTGGTGACGATGTTCAGGAATAGCCAACGGAACTTCACACTCACAGAGATATTACGACAATAATAGTTACAAGCAACTATGACAATACAAAGAAATAAATAGTTCTGAAGAGTTATATTAAAAATGGTATCATTAAACTGACCTGATGATGACGGAACCGGAAGGTAGGTACCGGAACTCCGTAATTAATCAATGTATCCTAGACCCTAGTCGTGTTTGGATTTATTAGAATTGTCATGAGATGCACTTAGGCTATAAAGTACTATAAAACTGATCTGATGATGCCGGAAGGTGGAAGGTAGACCCGGGAACTTTATAATAAAACAATGTGTTTGAGTTTAGTTGGAATTGTCATGAGAAATAGGTACTCTGGCTCTATGTGTATAACAAATAAAAAGTGCCAATTTTTTTTTTTCCTGTTTCTATTATATCAAATTATAATGCGATATTATTATACATAGCACATCTATTTGTCGTTTAAACTCGACATTGGCATTTTAGCGGCCGATTACATTTGTCCCTTGTAAGCTATTTAGATTAAATAGTATTTTTTTTTTAATTACTATTTTATCCTTATGAGCTGGCTTGGATTAAAATTAAATCAAGATTATGTCTTCGTGTCGTTGCCAGAGTTCCATAGTTTTGTAAGGCGAACACCAAGCGTATAATGACCTGTAGGGGCCCAGCAGGACCGAAGCCTACTGGGGCCTAAGGTTATGTGAAAATTTCACCCTGGGACAAAGGCAACGTATGGAACAGGGTAGGTTTTTTAGTCAGTAAGAGTCTGACATTATTTCCCGCTCCGCCCAAGGGCGGGATTTGTCATTGGATGATTTTACCTACCATAAAAAAAAAGTATAATGACGAATGCGTTTATGAAGCTACGCGCCCGTGCGCAGTCGGCCTTACTGAAGACGTAAAAGATATGGCGGCCTCAGTAAAGAGAATGTTTTTTGGTACTAGATCGTCGTCGATGTCAGATCGGTTCAGTTTGATCTCGGCAATGGCGATAACGGATTATCGCTGCAGTTATGTGACAGCTGATAGCCAAAATTGCCATGCATATCTGCATTTCTAAGATTATGAGATAGGAAATTGGATGCCAGAAATAGTCTAAATTGTAGCATGTTCTGTTTCTGAAGCAAATTTGTAAGATACATTTCCGCTTCATATAGATGCAAGCCATTCCTTATCGAAAGGTTTTCACAAAAATCACTTTACTTTCCCGGTTTTCCTTGCTGCATTTCCTTGTTATTAATAAAAACAAACTTATTGCTGACATTCTTGAGAACAACTAAATGCGTAGTATAACCAGCGAAACAAAGAATTCTGTCTAAACCTCATAAGAGAAAAGCGTAAGCTTATGTGTGTATGTAAATATAGGGATGAGGAGACTAACCGAGATCATCGGAGATGACAGTGATGGGCTCGGCGGTGGTCTGCTGTTGCAGTCGCCGTCCGCGTGCAGTTGGATCTCTCTGCAGTCGCTCGACAGCCGCGCCGACGTACGTCAGCACTTCTTGGGAGTATGTGGATACTAACCGAGATCATCGGAGATGAGCGTGACGGGCTCGGCGGCGGGTTGCTGATGCCGTCCGCGTGCAGCTGGATCTCTCTGCAGTCGCTAGACAGCCGCGCCGACGTACGTCAGCACTTCTTGGGAGTATGTGGACACTAACCGAGATCATCGGAGATGAGCGTGACGGCCTCGGCGGCGGGTTACTGTTGCAGTTGCCGTTCGCGTGCAGCTGGATCTCTCTGCAGTCGCTCGACAGCCACGCCGAAGTACGTCAGCACTTCTTGGGAGTATGTGGATACTAACCGAGATCATCGGAGATGAGCGTGACGGCCTCGGCGGCGGGTTACTGTTGCAGTTGCCGTCCGCGTGCAGCTGGATCTCTCTGCAGTCGCTCGACAGCCACGCCGACGTACGTCAGCACTTCTTGGGAGTGGGAGTATGTGGACACTAACCGAGATCATCGGATATGAGCGTGACGGGCTCGGCGGCGGGTTGCTGTTGCAGTTGCCGTCCGCGTGCAGCTGGATCTCTCTGCAGTCGCTCGACAGCCGCGCCGACGTACGTCAGCACTTCTTGGGAGTATGTGGATACTAACCGAGATCATCGGAGATGAGCGTGACCGGCTCGGCGGCAGGCTGCTGTTGCAGTTGCCGTCCGCGTGCAGCTGGATCTTTCTGCAGTCGTTCGACAGCCGCGCTGACGTATGTCAGCACTTCTTGGGTGTGGGAGTATGTGGACACTAACCGAGATCATCGGAAATGAGCGTGACGGGCTCGGCGGCGGGCTGCTGCTGGGTGGGCGCGCGCGCGGGCGGCGCGTGCGCCGACCAGTTGCCGTCCGCGTGCAGCTGGATCTCATTGCAGTCGCTCGAGAGCCGCGCCGACGTCAGCACCTCTTGGAAGTATCTGAACAATAGCGCACACATCAGACCCTCGCTCCCACTTGCCATTTTAACATCTTTGACAGTCGGTACGCGTAGTCGGTCTTGCCGTGTTACATGTAAAATACTGGTATTTCTTCTTGTCGTATCGATCCGACTCAAATTTTGTCCGACTAATATTTAGCCACCTGGAAAGCTCTGTCGTTGGCGTCGTATCGTTGAAGGTGCAGGTAGTTGTGCATGCTCGGCAGAAGAGGAGGTGACGCATAACTTGTAAAGGGACTCCAGGATTTGCGATGGGTCAGCCAAGTCGGTTTAGAGATTTCCATATTGGCCATTTTGATATAAGTGTAGAAAGTTTGTCATTGCGATCGAGGCGGAATTCACACGAGCCGTAGACGAGTTTGCTATGAAGCCGAGGGCTGCAGTGACAAATTTGCACGTGTTTCAAAAGGTTTCAAACGATGTTATTCAATACATTTACGAAGAAATGAATAAATGGAAGTTGACGCGCGCCTGATGTAATAAATGTGGCGGGGACGAGCACAAGCACTTGTTCGTACTAGTGCGAAAAATAGTCAATTGCGTGCCTTAACGCAGTGGGATAAGAGTGGGTTTTCGAGTAAGTGTATTGAAAATAAATAGTATTACCCGTCGACGACGAGGGAGTCGTAGGGCGCGGGGCGGTCGCAGACGGGGCACAGCCACGTGGGCTTGCGCTCGTTCATCTGCAGGAACAGCGAGGCGTCGAAGCACTGCAGGTGCGGGCAGTTGGCGGGCCGGCACGGGCACGCCATGCGCATCTTGCCCAGCGGGCACATCAGCGACACGCGCAGCGACGTCGTCGCGATCTCGTTGTCGTAGTCCTCCGACAGCTTCTCTTTGACTGTAGGTGTAATGCTTATTTTAGCTTATCCTACTCAGTAAAGCATTTCTTTTTGTTCATTGAAAACTGACCGATAGACCTTGATCTTAGTACAATACTTGGTGGTAAACTTGAAACAAAATGGCGATCGACCTTTAAAGTAACAAAATTTCGGGCCTCAATCAAAGGGTGGGACTGCGCGTAACTATAGCAACGACGGCCATTTTAGTTCAAATTATTTACCGCGTACTTTAGACCTACGCATGATTCAATTCCAAATATTTATTAGCGGGTTTGCTCGCAAAAAATAGGTTTCTCCATATGAATTTTGGACCCCGTTTCATACTTTTAGGAGGTAGATTTTCGCAAAATCATTTCTTAGCGCATGCTAACGTCACAATAACTATCTCTACATGCATACATAGTTTATTGACACTTACATATATACACTACATGCATACACAGACATACATGCTGCTGTCAGCGACTTCATCCACGTGAAAGTAGAAAAGTGTCCCAAAGAATCATATCAAGATAGATAATATGGGATAAAAAGTCTCCAATATTCCAGGACATGGTCTCCCTACGCGCCAAATTTCTTCCGAATCCGTTCAGCCGTTCGAGTGTGAAAGTAAGATTGGTTTCGCACTACTTCCGATCCGAACCCGTGAATGTATGGTCCGTAGTAGCCGTAGAACTATTTCATTAAAATAAAATAGTGGCGACGGCGAGTACGCGCACTTTTCGGCACTCGTGCGGAAAACTGTCAACTGCGTACTCGCCGGGCCTTGGTTCAGGCCATGGTCCGGAGTGAGGAGGGATGGCAGGCGGTCACCTCCTTCTGCGAAGCAGTAATGCTATCAAAGGAGGAGCCCGATCGCATCAGGCAGAGGCAACGGGGCGCTCGCCCCAGCCGCAGCCGGGATTCCGATCCTGATTTCCAGCCACCGTAGGCGCGGGCTTGAGGACGTCGTGCAACGGGTAGCACGCTGTCCGATCGTCCGGTAACCGACCGGACCGAGCCCAAGTCGTCGACGGCGCGTTCTGTTGCCGCGCGCCTCAAGGAACTGTCAGTAAACCGTAGAGGCCCAGCCTGCTAGCTGCAGGCAGACAGGGTCGAAGCCTGCTGGGGTTATGGGTCAGCTTCCGAAAGGAATACCCGGCCCCGGCACGATAGGCAACGAAGGAACGAGGTAGGTTTTTAGTCAGTAAGAGTCTGACACTACTTCCCGCTCCGCCCAAGGGCGGGATTTGTCATTGGATTTTACCTACCATAAAAAAAAAACTGCTTGCCTAAGAGCGGGTTTTTGACGGATGTGATTCGGATCGGACGTAGTGCGAAACCGCTCTCACAAACACGTTTTACACTTATTTTAGTTGATATAAGACATGCACAAGTAACTTACTGAGTGATCGCGTGTAGTCCGGATTCTTGGTGCCCTTATTCTTGAGCCGCTGCAGCAGCTCAGCTGAAGTGAGCTTGCGCACCATGAACACGCTGAGCACGTAGGCGCGCGTGAAGTCCGCGGCCCACGTCACTTGTATCGTGTTCGCGACCGTCGGCGACAGTTTCACTAACGACGATATGTTCACTGGACGCGGTGGCCGTTTCGGCTCTGGTGTAGGCTTGTTCGTTGGTATTGGGTTCTAGGGATAGAATCGTCTTTATTACACACATGGTAAAACGTACAGAAATTTTGTAATGGGTCTCGTTCTTGTGAAAATAAGTGATTTCTGACCAATGAGTTCTTTAGGATACAAGTGGCGAAAGTTTATCATTGCAACCGAGGCGGAATTTCCTTATGGAGTCGAGTGCTGCACTGACAATTTTTCAGGTGTATCAAACGACTTAGGAAGATAATTATAAATAAACGGGGACTGCCCAGCGGCTCGTGCGGGCTGTGTGGCGCAGTCTGTTACAATAAATATCAAACGTGTAGCGGGGGTGAGATCGCGCACTTTCCCGAACTAGTGCGGAAAACAGTAAATTGCACACCTAATAACGGTATCCCGAGGTTTTTGAGTAAGTGAATTGAAAAATTGTTTTTGTGTTCTCTAATATGTCTCTCTAAATTTGGTGGTGATCAACGGGAATTGCTTCATAAACCATAATTATTGTTTTCCAAACATTGGGTTTGCTTTAAAAATAATGAGTACAATACAGCAAGAATTTTCTCCTTTATTTTTGTTGGAAATCATCAATTAACTTGTCCTGTGCAAGGTGGAGCACTTCCTCTCCTGCATTCCATTATTTCATATTTCTACGAGTAATTATTTAAATGTACTGTTCCACTGATCTACTTTCAATAGCCATTTTTATTTCAAGTCCAAAAACTATGACTTGGAATTAATTTAGTAAATTAATGTTACTGTTTGTAACCTCGATTTTGTCTGTGAGGATAAGACATAACTATCTCCAGCACTAAAACGTCAGTTCATTAACTAAAAGTACACAAGAAATGAGGCAACATTAATCAAATAGAGGCAGTTCTAAAGTTGAATGAGAGATGGGTCCACATAAGGGTTGCCAACATTTCGTCGATGAAATATAGTATTTTTATAACTATGCTAAAAAAAGATATAGTATTTTACGTATTTTTATAGTATTTTTTATCTACTTATTTATTTTTGTTAAAACTTTTCTTTTTACCTTTTTTTTGTAGTTTTCTTTTTTATTGGTGGTAGCGACACACTATCATTATCGCTACTATTTTCTATAACTAATTTATTTAGGACTTTAACTACCTATTGGTAAGAACAATATTTAACTGAAAATAGTCACTAAAATCAAGGAACGGAAACAGCAAACTAATGATTAAACATTCGTTTGACATTAAAAAGTAAGACCAAATGCAGTAAGATAGATACGTTCGGGTACACGCTACCGAATCAGTAAAATGTTGGAAACGAGTATTTTTGCGTACTATATATTCCTTCAACAGTATATAGTAAACAGACTCAAAATATAGTCCACATATTAAGAGTCGCAGCGGTAGCCGACAGCCGAGACGCGACGGCTGCGGCCGTGCGAGTAGAACTTATGATGTAAAAGGCAAATTCATAATAAAAGGTCAAGCCAAGGTTCGAACTTGACCTTTTTAATATTTAGTAAACATACTCACTGGTAGTGGACACATTTTGTTGTTAACTTTGACGTTGACACTAGGCGGGAAATGATCTTCTTGTTCACATGAAGTTTCTAGGAGACAAAACCGGAGTTGTGCCTGAGAACAAAGTGCATTACCTACTCATTATATTTCTATAAATGGTAAAGCGTTTTTGCGTTTTTCCATCAAAAATTTCTAAGTAGTACCTGCTTTTTGAAATTCTTTTTTCGGTTATACATCTCCGCGCCCTTGAGCGGGGCGGGAGATAGTGTCATAAAAAACCACTCCTGTTGCTTCGTTGACTTTCATAAAGGGGCCGAATATTCCTTTCAGAAACCAAATTTTCAAAAAGAAATCCTAGCTTCTGAGTAGGCGAGAGAGCTTCAGGCGTTTTACTGACTAAATCCAGGTTGTGTTACTACCGTTGTCTTTTGCGTGGTAAGGCCGCGTTGACTTTAGTAGTACTTTAAGTCTGGATTTATACTACTGACGAAATCGTGTAACACGTCTGCCTACCATTTGGATAAACCCAGTTGTGATGTGTTTCGAAACTGTTATTCATTATGTAACTACAAGGAAAGAAGTGCAAGGATAACGAGAACCTCAATAAACGTAAATCCAAAAAGATTAAAGAGGCAATAGTTTTGCAGTAACATACCTGTATGACATAATCAAGTTTGTTGCTGGTGCCGACGAGATCCTTCCCTGATGCGATCTCTGTGGCTTGCTGTGGCGTGAGGTGGAACACGTAGGTGCCCTCTTGCATGCGGCCTGCTTGCATCGGCATCATTGTGGAAGGCTTCATTAGTTCTGCTAGCACGTCGTAGAACGGCAATCTGAGGGTGAAAATAGGTGAAAATTACTTAAAAACAGCTCCAACACTCGTTTCTGCTAAGCATCACCATTTGGGTGCTGTGCTATATATATGTATGTTTGTTCCGCGTGGTCCGTTGACACCAACGACCATAAAGCATGGTCGTTATGGCCTATTTTTATTAGATAGGTGTTATAGTTTGGGTGTCCTGTTGTATGTGAGTTTATATATTATGTATGTTGGTGAACACAAACACGAGGGGCGAGCGCCCCGTTGCCTTTGCCTGATACGGTCGGCCTCCTCCTTTGCTAGCATTACTGCTTCGCAGAAGGAGGCGACCGCCGGCCATCCCTCCTCACTCGAACCATGGCCTGAACCAAGGCCCGGCGAGAGAGATCGCTGCCGCCGATCGCCCCCACGAGGACACGGCGATGCTCCGCCCAGGCGGGGCACACCTCAACAGTATGCTCCACCGTGTCCTCCGGGTGTTCCGCACAGTGGCGACATCCGGGCGAATCCTCCGCACGAATCCGGAACAGGAACTTAGCGAACTTGCCGTGTTCGGTAAGGACCTTCGTCGTGCGGAAGTTGAGAACGCCGTGATGTCTTTCCAGCCACGCCTCAAGGAGTCCCACACGTTGGTATGGCAATACGTAGTTTAGACGTAGAGTTGCGGCCATAAGCCTGACAAACAATACCTACAAGTGATTGGCGGAAGGTCACCATAATCAATGTGGCGCATCGCTGTATGTCTGGTGGTCCAATGATAGAACGGGCTTGGCGGAATTGAGTTCAATTAAGTGGCTAATATTTTTGCGCAGACAGAGATTCTTATTTGAGCGCATACAATAGATAGTTTCTTTAAGTAAAAGTTCATAAAGCGGGAACTACATTAGACCGACGCACACGTAGGCGACACGCCTGAGTCACAAGTCTTGTTGCCACGTAAAATGTATGGATATCGACCCGCCCAGACCAGCGTACGTAACCCACGTGTGCCCAATGTAGTTCTACCTTTAGAGTACTCACTTTCTAAATTTAACGTCTGGATGCACGGGGAAAGGCGCTAGCGGCGCCGTGGGCGAGGGCGAAGGCATCGGTGCGAGGGTGCCGCCGCCGCCACCGCCGTAGCCGTGGTACATACTGCTCGGGTATATCGGGTTCTGTCGTGCCTGCAAGTTCCTCAACCAATCATATGCGGTCTTATTATAAAAGCAGCTTTTTCTTTAGATATAAGTAATCAATAAGCCAGTCTGTGGATTAATAGTTACAGCCTATAGTGCTATCAAAGGCTCTTAAAGCGATCCGTTTCATGAAAGTCCCCTGGATCGAGTTTAAGGACAAGCAATGTTTTGTAATTAAAGGAATTGTTACTAGTTTTCATCCATCCAGATGTACCCTTAATAAACACCGTATTAAAACCCCAGTTGGGTTTTAATCATGATTCCTAGTTTTAATGATAATGGGCCATACAAACAACCTAAGTTTTTGATGGCGATTTCTTTTTTTCAAGCCATTTTTTGAGGAGTACCTTCTTTCGTTCTGGGTGGAGCAAGAGCGAGTGTCAGTAAGTCTGAATGTTCCTTCAGTTGCCATTTGCATTCCAGGGTTGTAACTCTTTCGAAGATTCCTGCAGTTGTTTTTGAAGCCTAGATCATCTTTAGGGCACTCATGCGAATTTGCATCGCGATGGTGCAAATTTCACGTACAAGAACTTACAAACGGGCGATATGTGCCAGCTTTATGGCTATTCGGAACTAACGGAAGGGTTTTAGAAATGTCGCGCACGCGCATTCGTATCGAACAGTATTTTTGTGATAAGAAAATTCTTCTAAATTAATCATTTTTTCCCTTTGCACTGGCAAAATTACGTGAGACTAGCTAGCTTTTTACCTACCTAACTGAGGGAAACTTTTTACTAATGCTTCTTTCCTTGTGAGATTTTTCTAGATAAAGAGACTTCCAGTTTGATTGCATTTTCGTAATCGGATCAGTACTTCCAGAATTTTACCTTTTTATTAAATTGGATGATATTTTATTAGAATATCCTAGATCAACAAATACTTGCAAATATAATTACAGTTCCTTATCAAAAGTATTGCCGATTTGTGCTAAAGCCATATTTTTTTTTTAAGAATTACCGTAACAGGCATATTTTGTCCCCGAGAGTCCTGAGTGTTGTAGCCGCTGACAGCGGGGTGCTGGTAAAGCGCGCGCGAGCCGGGCAGCGCAGGCGCCAGGGGGTCCTTGCCCTGCGAGCCGCTGCCCGGCCCCACGCCGCCCGACGACAGCGACTGATTGTTCCTACAAAACCATCAACACTTACACTTCTCACCCTTTTTATCAAAACTTGTCAAACAAATACACGTTTGGACATTTATTCAGGGATCAATCATCATGCAACAATGACTGCACATTGGTCATTAACATTTAGTGAACTGCTAACAATTGTCTGTTCATTACAAGAACCATCACCCAAGCCCTCATGCTCCGACTGCCTCCGCCTCTCCACAAGTTATGACTGCAGTAGCAAACAGAAACGACAATGGTGACTGTTGGACAGAATTGGGTTATCATGCTAGCTATGCTTGAGGCAAACGCGACAAGAACTGAAACTTGCCTAGTTTGATTGTAGGGCCTTTGCGAGCGGTGACCGTTCTCAGTGGTTTTGAGCCGCGATCTAAGTTCGGAAGAAGTTCCATTTTCGGCGGGCGCACTGGTGGCCGCGCTTCCTACCCTCGCTGAAGATCGTGTTTTAACCATTGTTGACGAACGACCATCTCATGTCAACTGAAATTCACGAGTCCAAAAATGGACAAACTAACATCAATTAACTGTATAAAATTGAAGAGATTTCTGGAAAATTTCTTCTTGTCTTGAAAGGAATGGCACCACGCGGACTTTACCTTATTTCTCTTACATAACAGACTGGTAACTGAGAGGGATAGGGGCAACTACTACTGAACATCTGCAATTGAATAATTATCCATTTTAGTCATCAATGGTTAAAACATGTCTTACAGCTTTAATTTAATAACTAGATAAACCATAAAATACTTAAACTAAGAAATTGTTTTAAAACAATTTGTTGGTGATCCTTTAGTTTTATAATTTGAGAAATTATTCCACTGCAGCTGTGAACGTGCATCGCTAAGGAGAGAAAAGTACATTAACAATTTGTTAACATGAGAACCCGGAACAGGTCTTGACAAAATATTATGAATTGCTTGGTAAGAGAAATAAGGGGTGTCCCGTTTATGAAATTTTCCAGAATATTGACAACAAATATTATTATTAAATAATATAAAAAACAGAGGAAACAGGACCACTCCAACATACTCATTTAAGAAATAATGCATCAAAATAGCTGCATCGATACATATAAAAATTAAATAGAGCTGTAAGCTAATAAAAAAAATGTATTCTTTCATACCAACCATTTAATAACATTAGAATATTTCTCAATGATTCTTTTATTTTACTTATTATAATGCATTATAATTGAGTATGCTTATATTTTGAATACTTATGCATTTAAGGTAAGTATGACACATACATTGATTTGAATTAAAACACTTAAGTTTTATTTGAAGGGCATTTCAACTTATTTAAGATATTAAAGGATGAAATGTTGATCTGTTTATCAACAAATCAAAACACAAACAAAGTGTCTGGATTTATTAATTTGCAAAAATATTTAAAAAAAAAAATAACTTATGCCTGAGTGTACCCGGGTTTCGGGAGTTTTAGTACCTAGGTAGAGAAATCGATAGAATCGAATAGCCTACGCATTAGCGTCATTAGTGGGATTAAAAATCGTAAGAATTTGCCTGTAATAAAAGGGCAATGGCAATGCTACCATATATTTAACAAAGCGAAAGAAACACTTGATTTTGTAAGTTCAACTACTCCAAGTTTACGCCAAAACCACGTTAAAAAACGTAGGTTGGAAACTAAAATTCAAACATCCCGGTTATTATCGGAACAGTATTTTAAAGCCAAAAGTATTGATTACCCATTGGTTTAACGAAGTTTCGAGTTATTTGATTATATTGATAAATAACGAAATTATCATGTCTTAAAAGAAAAACGTACACAAAATCTCAAACAATATGGTTGTCACCACTACAAATCAAAGTTTACTCACCATGATATCGCGTTACCGTAATCGTAATATCTACTCATATTAATTCTAATTTATAAAAGTTGCACTGACATTTAATTACAATTTAAATTATTTACGTGTTTTTCACTAAACGCCATAACTTGACGCTTACAACTACACGGCCGCCACGTTGACCATAGACTAAATTATTTTTTACTGTCATGTGTATAAGCCTTTACATATTCTTACGTTTCATTTACGTGAATTCTTGAAAAACTTGAGCTATTTCTGTTCATTTTCATATTAGTGTTATTTATCAGTTGTCAGACAACAATAAAATGTAAAAAAAAATTGAAAAGATATTCAATCAAAACAGATGCGCCACAACAAAAAATATGTGTGATATTATAAAGCTGAGTGCACATTAATGAAATCTTTACAAATAATACGCGATTTCCGTTTCCTAGTTTTGTATGCTGTGAAAATTATTGTTTGGATATTATTTATTCGGTCAGCTTAAATACCCTAAAACTTTCATGTGTTATAATAATAATTTGGACTCCTTAAACAAACTAGGTTTATTCAGTTCCTATGGTTTACACCACGAAAACCACGACTTTATAAAGTATCGTATCACACTGTGTAACAATTAAAGTTCTTCCAGAGATTATGTTTTAAACACAAAACAAACAATCAATATTCTTTTTTTCTTTTAGAATATTAGTTACCTAAGAATTAGAAACAGTTTCTAAGAATGTAAACGTTTCTGTACAGATTTCAAGTAATCATAATTGTGCATGAGAACACATTTGTAACATCCTCACCTTTTCTCTCATTCAAGGGCGTCGCCAAGGGGGGACAGGGGGGAGGCTACGGCTCCCCCCCACCCCCCTAGAGGCTTGCTTTACAGTTTTAGAGCCTAGTTTAGGCACCAGTCTCCCACAATATAATACCCATCCTATGTAGGAGTTATACTGTGGAGAAAAAAACTTTTATTATTTAAAAAAAAAACTTTTTATTATTCTGTATACAATGGCGTAGCTAGTCTCACAGGGGCCCCGTATCAAAAGTCAGACGGGGCCCCGTGTAAAAAGAAATGTTGCTTTTTTACAAATGCTTGGTTAACCCTAAGAGACGGTTCTGGATAATATTTTGCGAATTTTTGCCTACGTCGGGGCCCCTGTAGCGCGGGGGCCCCGTATAATTGATACGGCAGATACGGCGGTAGCTACGCCTCTGTCTGTATACTTCCAATAGCCCCCTCACCCTTGATCATCGGCTGGTGACGCCCTTGCTCTCATTAACTACTTAAAAATAAACTAATAAAATGGTGAAGAAACAGCTTAACCTATAACTTTAATTTATCTTATCCTTTCTCTATTTTATATTTTAATATTTATGAGTTTAATATTTGTATTTATGTTGTACAGTGGCAGCCCCAAATCAATTCCTTTCTTTTGGTCCATCCAAAAGTTGTCTGGTAGAAATTGCCTAAACACTCAGCGCACACTGCAGTCTTATTTTTTATAAATGTTTGTCCTGTGACAAGCTAAGGTGTGCAATAAAGAAATAATTATATCCATATATATATCAAAAAAGTCAAAAAAGTCATGAAAAGAAGGGAGGGCGCCACGATAATTAACATGGTATCTCGATAAATTTCGACTGAAAGGTTTTGATACTTTCGTTTATAAAATAATAATTTCCGATTTATGGTCCTTTTACTGTCGTGTAGATTATTTTACCGATTTATCTGACACATGCAAAAACGAGTTTTGAATTTCATTGGAAGTGGCGAACAACATTCCAGCGGGGCTATTGCGTAACTCTGTTGACAGCTCAAGTGAAGATCATTTGCTTGAATGTACATCGTATAACTTTCAAATAGCTAATTTCATATTGCCTGTCTTTAGTGACCAACTAATATGACGTCATTATCCACCGGTTTTTTTTTTAACGTAGGTAAAATCATCCAATGACAAATCCCGCCCTTGGGTGGGGCGAGAAATAGTGTCAGACTTTTACTGACTAAAAACCTACCCTTCCATTCTTTGCCTTTGTCCCGGGGCCCGTGGTGACATTCTCCCATAACCTTTGGCCCCAGTAGGCTTCGGCCCTGCTGGACCCCTACAGTTTGCTGACAACTCCTTGAGGCGCGCGGGAACAGTGCGCGCCGTAGACGACCTGAGCTCGGACCGGTCTGTTACCGGAAGGACGGACAGCGAGCTACCCATTGCTCATCGTCCGCGAGCCCGCGCCTACGGTGCC
Organism: Leucania comma; assembly: GCA_958295575.1. NCBI lineage: Eukaryota > Metazoa > Arthropoda > Insecta > Lepidoptera > Noctuidae > Leucania > Leucania comma. The sequence goes on along the minus strand of OY282480.1, from coordinate 7,164,031 downwards.
TTTGATATCCACTATGACATGTTTTGACAGATGTTAGTGTATCTATACTTTAAAAATTGTGATTGTTAGTAATGTAATATCAATTTCGTAAAATTATACAACATTGTTGAACGGACGAAAGATCAAACATTTTTATTTTTAAAGTATGTCAATACTACTTCCAATAGTTGTTTACTAAAGAGTATATAATATTTCTCCCCTTTTACTAAAGTTACATCTCCTCTATAAGCCGGCGAGGTGGTCTGGTCGATCGCTGAGGATGGTGCAAAATTTTTGGTTACACGTTAATGGCAGAATGTGGTGTCCCGTAAGGTGTTCCGTGTATAGACGATGGTTGGTCGTCTGATATTGGGCTCGAAGGATCTGAAGAGTTACTGGCTGTAACAGTGTCTCTTCTCGCCGTCGTGTTGTTGTCGATGAATTTTCCATTATAGTAAAATTATCTCTTGTAACTGCGCAGGGAGTCGGAGACGAGTACCCAGATACAGGTGGCTGTTATACTGTAACTACACGAGGCCAGCGTGTCTTCGTTTATCTTCCCTATTAGGAGTAGTGACCACATATGAGTACTTATGGGTACGTCTTGAAACTGTCGCTGGTTGCCATGTTTATTCTATGCGAGGTTTGGTGTACACGCTGTCACTAACTTTAAAATCAGGCGAAGACTAGCTATGTTTTCCTGCACTTATTTGAATTGAAGTATTTTCCTGCGGTTGGGTCAAATGTTTGATAACAAACAGTTTGACTGTCGTTGGCGACAGTTAAAAATTAATTGTGCATGAGATTTACCAGTCCTGGAGCGTGGAGTATTTCTGTAAGAGGATAGAAATTCGTAGAGGCGCTGTTTAAAGTATTAAACAGTGCCTCTACGAATTTCTATAAAGTAGGAAGTATCCCTCACTGGACAACATTCTGGATTTAAATGCTCTCACAAGACGTTCCGCTAAGCAGTTTGTGCGAGGGTGATAAGGAGCAGATGTGACATGGTGAATTCCCTGACCTTTGCAATAATTTTTGAATTCATTCGATGTGAATTGAGGCCCGTTGTCTGACACTATCATCTCGGGTAGGCCAAATGTGCAAAATATATCATCAAGAATGGAACATAGATTTCGTGATGAGAAAGTGTCCATGAAAGCGGTTTTAATTTTGTGGAAAACATCCGGTGGTAGACATGTTATGAAAAGATTTTTTTGTATTGATTTGTATTCAGTTCCATAAATGTTGCATTTTGTTTCAAAGTATTCGATAAAATTTTCCACAGATGTAGTGTCTGGGTAAAATTTGTCGCGAGAAAAATGTTGGATTCGAACACTTTCGTCACTTTTCTTGGCCGCTTTTGGCTCTGGTATTGTTGGTGCACGTTGTGCTGTTTGTACTGCTAAGATTCGTAAGAGCTCTGTTAATTTTTGTTATTGGGTCTGTTGAGCCCTAAGGAATTCTTTAAATTGTTGAGGATCCATTTTTTTTTAATCCTCGTCGCCAATTAATGTAATATCAATTTCGTAAAATTATACAACATTGTTGGACGGATGAAAGATCAAACATTTTTATTTTTAAAGTATGTCAATACTACTTCCAATAGTTGTTTACTAGTATGTAACAGTTAGCTTTAAGCTGAAGATACGATATTTAACTTAGCTGTATAATAGTCGATAAAAACTAGAGCCGGGACGATATGCACCGATAATTTTTGTTAGCCACCACTTATCCACAGCAGTTTGTTAGCCACTTGATGTCATACGCAATACTAAAGTTATGAAATTGTTAGTTGACAACAAAGTTTAGTGTACATCAAATGCCAGTTGTCAACTGTTTTGTTGTTTGTATTCTGTATTTTGTTCTTTATACATTGCGACGGAATCTGATTTCATTCATACTTTGTTTGTTACAATATTAATATAGGTGTTGTTTTATCCGAAGGACGCAAGATGCAGAGAGGACCGGTTATTGCGGTGACACTTGGCGGAAGCTTATATTCAGCGGTGGACGTCTGTTGGCCGAAATTATGATAATGATGATATACTAGCTTTTATCACTTCGATCCACAACTACCCAACTTGTTCATACAAAAGTAGACTCTAAACATCGGAATTAAGGCCTATAGTGGCGTGGATGTGAGAGGACACCGGTGTCCTCTGAGCTAGGACAGATTAAGGCATGGCCGAGTCAGTAGCAGGATTATTATAGAGCTTCATAACTGTAACTGAAACTATCGGATATCCAAAAAAAATATCTGTTACCAAAACCGATATCGACTCGAAGGTTTAGAGTAAAAACTTTGGGTAGGTATGCAATTTTAGCTAATTTCATTTTATTATATTTGTGAAAAGAAAAGTTCGTAACGCACAATCTTATCACGCAAAATTTTTATACGATATTTGTAGCTGCATCTATGACGTTGAATGCATAAAGGCGGAAACATGTCGTGGCGGAAACATAACGTGTCATGGCGTGTCTGTTCGTGTTCGTGTTCAGAATATCGAGTGGTGTGATAGACGCTTAAGTGTCTATTACACTTACACTACTCTGTATTCAGACCGGTCGACATCGTGTAGTGTAATAAAGCGTCTACACATACTGTCTTACAGTTTACTTCCGAGTAAGACAGTCTGAACCTTATTACTTACACTACACGATGTCGAATAAGACCGGTCTGAATATTTAGTGGTGTAATAGTCGCTTTAAATGTTTTACAGATAAGTATAACCTATTGTGATGAAATGTATCCGAACGCGAACCGTTCAGATACTTTATTAACTCAGAACGCGATCTCACGTCAATTAGACTCAAATGAAGATTATTAAGAGTTGGCATATAAATATTAGAGTTTCACGTATTTATAATTGACTAGTTATTGTATTGCACAGTAATCCACTACTAATTATTAACAAGCAATATTAATCAGCACAGTTTTTGTAGCAATTCTTTTAGTTTCTGAACGCACGTTAAGTGGAAGTTTCTTGGAAACGGAAATATTTTTGTTTATGATTATGTTTCCGTTTCCTATTGTTTGCGATGTCTTTCACCTTAATTTATCGATACTTTATTTATTGCTTTTAACGATATGTCAGATGAGGAAACCCTACCTCACTCGAGCCTCACTAATCAATATCTTTATTATCACAAACCACAGCTGCGTAGCGGTCTTAGCCAAAGAATATAGTAAATGTCTTAAATTGGCTCTATAAAGACGGAGAGTGATTTTTTACATGCTTAACCTTTGTGTTTTTATATAATTAACCAAGTTATTATAATACAACACCCATTATTATACTTACCAAACTTTAATATAATCAAGTACCTATTAACAAAGAGAATGTAAGCATCTCCAAAGACTTAAAATCATTACAACACTATTTTACATTTTTGCTGTATTTTGATCCATGATTAAAATTTGTTGATAAACTGATTTCTCATTTTTATCCAATGAAAAATGTTAATATATTTTGACTTTTTGATTGATGTGAAATTAAGGAGGGATTAAGGTGGAGACGAGTGGAGCAGAGTAATGTCGAGCAGGGAATTAACAATCACATCGTAATACTTTATCATGGTTTAATTGTACATTCATGTTCAGCAGAAACAATTACATTGGGCACTTCCTAGGGAACATCAGAATAATAGCATTCAGTACATAGCAAGTCCCTTCATCTCCACTTCATTGAGACACCCATTACCTTTCACTGCTCCACTCTACAACCTCGCCGCTTATTTCTGCTTAGACAAGCACTTCAGTCAAAGCCTTTGGACAAGTGATAAGATCATCTCATTGCCACATAAAAAAGACATAGATTTATCCCAGTTTTTGGTAGGTACATCAATTAATTACCCCCATCTCAAAGTTACATAAATAAGTGCGCAGGTAAAAAAACGTAGGTTTTGACGAATTCTTCAAAGAATTAAAAAATCTATTACCCAATTCTAGCTTAATTCGGATATTTTATCAGGTTCTTTGTTGATAAATATCATGTTAATAATCTAGATATAGAATTTAACCACAGGTTAGTGTATTTTGTGTGCACCACATGGACCACATCGGAGAAGGGCGCATTCCGCGTGCGATAAGCCGCGAGCGGTGCACGTCAAGGCGGGCGTGCACGGGCCGCGTGGCGCCCTCGGGCCGGTCCGTCCACAGCCGCTCCGCCAGCGCCGCCGCCCGCGGCCACGCCCGCGAAATCAAGTTTCCTTCACTTAGTAATGCCGACCAAACTGTAGCCTCTCCGCCTTCTACGATCCCAGAAGCATGTTTGACCCATGGACGATGTTCATACACTCGTTGCCATGAATTGTACGGTGCGCCGCTGTTTTCTTCATACCACGCTCCGGACCCCGTGTTCAAGTCCCAAGCGTCTTCATGAGACATAATTGTTCGGATACCGCTGACATAAGTTTGAGCCCACGCTACGTTTCGAACCTGAATGCCAATATGATTAATGTAATCTCTTAAATCAGCTTTAAAACGTTCACCGAGGTGAGACATCCAAAAAATTATAAGACTGGGTAATTTCCCGGTTCGCTTTTCTAGACGTGAAAGTAAAGTGCGTGTAAAATGTAGCCAGAGGCCCATGGTGTCATTTTTTGTGTTGTTAAATTGTTCTTTCCAACATCGCATGGAAATATCATTACCTCCGAGGTGAACAATATCTTCGACCCCGGTCAGACGCAGTATGGCTAGAAAAAGGCGTTCAAACACGTCATACACATGTGCATTAAATGGGTTTAGCTGCCCACAGGGTGGTTCACTGCAATATTGAGTCCAATTGTCGACATCAAGGCAAAATGCTAATTCCCCTTGATGCGCTGCAGGCCCCCAGCTCCAAGCGTGGCCCACGTGCGCCGGCGCATCTATCTCTATAAGCACTCGGATGCCTCGCATCCTTGCCCGACGGACCACTGCTCGCACGTCTTCAGGAGTGTAGATGTCTCCGGGAGTGTGAGCACCATAATTCGCTAATTCCGGATCACTGCTCGTATGCAGCGGAAATGCTTGGGAGTCACTGATGTGCCAGTGAAATGTATTTAATTTAGAAGCTGCCATGGCATCTATATTTGTCATTAGCTCTGAAATAGGGAAATAATTGTGTGCAGTATCTACAAGTAACCCTCGATACCGAAATCTCGGCGCATCGTCAATCCTTGCTGCTTCTAAAATCAAAAGAGTTCCCATGTACGGGTCTAACCATACTAGTTGAGAAAGTGTTTCCATAGCATGCCGGGCTCCACAGAATGACTGTGCATTGATATCTGCTGTAAGTACACCAGCTAAGTCGCCATCTGCCACCGGTCGTAATGACAGGCTGTAACTTTCATCAGTATCAAGACGCATTCGCGGGTCTCCGCTTCCGTTGACCACTATGCGCAACGATAAACTACGCCACTCTTCGAAACCCCGCACTTCATTTTCCATCAGACGCAAGTCATCGCGGAACAATGAAAATGCATCATGAAGAAGCTCATGAACTTTCCCTGAGGGAGCCTGAACCTTTTGCAGCTGGACCATATTTGCACGCAGTGGAACTGCGGTGGTGGACAGACTAACGATCCCGGTAGGTTGCGGCCAAATCTGCATCGATGAGCAAAGCATATTGCATGTTTCTAGGGACTGCAACTTTGATACTTGTGTTGCTCTCAAAGGCAAACATTTCTCATCAATACATTCCCAATTCCATAGCGGCAACGGGCTTCTGAAATCAAAAAAATAATTTCCATACAAAACTTGTAGGTGTAGGTCCTAGTAAAGAAAAGGAATTCAAGAAATTGCATGCTTACTTAGTAACAGTTTTCTGACAAACAATTGTTTTTAAAGCTAACAGACACATTAAGAGTGGAATATTATTAGGGAAATCTTGGATAACCAGCCACATTACTTCTTAATTTCTAATTTTCTTTTCAAAAAGCTATGAGTAAACTTCTAAAACATTTCTAAAAACCAACAATTCCCACTTATTGCTTTTGACTTGTTTTGACAGTATTGACTTGTTTGGCATTTTAGTATCATGTGTTGGTGATTGATATAGATTCTATTGTGATCCATAACACAAGCAGAAACTTTTTAACTTAGGGTCCGAACCACTGACCTCTATAGTAGCGGCAATATATCTCATACAAAGTACCTACTCTGTGAGTAGTGGTCAAAGGTCCGAACACCTGGTTCTGGAGCAGATAGATGTGCACAAGCATAATAGTATATAGGTTTATGTATTGGGGCATATTTAAAAAAAAAAAAAACAATTTCAAAGAATAGAATAAAGTTTATTGTACAGACCCTTGGGTTTGCTACTTGTATAGGTATTGAACCTGTGTATTCACTGTGTATTGCATTTGACAGCTGTACAAATTATACAAACAATAAAATGATTTCCCGTCATTGAAATATTTCCAATTTATACCAATGTTTCCAATAAATTATTATTCTAGACGTGTAATAATTTATTAAAATAGCGGCATCTATCGGTAGAGCATAACAACCAGTTAAGACTTATTATACTACTCTGCCTCGCCCCGGTATGCACACCGCATCATATCACAGCCGCATATCCAAAGAGAATATATAAAGCACTACGTTTACGCATATCTTGCAATACTCTTGATAAATTGAGAATCCAGAATCCTAGTTGATAAAAAACAACTAGTATAGTTTCTATGTGCGGTGGAGAATCATTTTATTACTTTCTCTCTACTATCAGTTGCCAAGCTGCAATCAAGCTTAAAGTGATAAAAATAAGTGCGATTATCACTAAAACGTAGTATTTCCTCCTATTACAAATCGGCATCGGCCATCTTGTATTTTGTTTTGTAGTTTGTAGTGTGGATACGAAAACATGGAACGTATATTTATCGAATGTGTTAAAAAACACCCCTGTTTATGGCAAACGGATTTGGGAGATTATAAGATAAGTGAAAAAAAGGAGAAAGCTTGGAAAAAAGTAATAGAAGAGAGTGAAGTATCAGAGAACGGTATTAAAACTGGTAAGTTTATTCTTTGATGGAATGAAATGAAAAAGTGAAGTGTATTTTTGCCTCTTTGACAGTTTGACTGTCAAAGTTTGACAGTATAGTGCAGTACGCCAAGTATACAATGACAATGGAATCATTATTTTTGTTAAGGGAAAATCTTTAGTTAAATATCCAAATATTAGGTACTGATATTTTATCATTTCAGTGACAATGTTATCGATCTTGTTGTGAAGATTGGATGGTCTTTACAACGGGAACGATAATCATCATCAATAAAATCGAGATGTTATTAAATTAACCTACGAAGGAAAATGTCAAAATTGCCAGTGTTTTTTATGAAGGGGAAAAACGTTACGATTCAAGACAACGTGAAAAAGGTGGTGTGTCCCTTTTTTACTCCTGTTTTAACCATAAATTTACTATAGGTATACGTAAATTATTGATATTTTTGTCATTGCAGCAGTTTAATATTAATTGACACTGGAGAATCTAAATATATAAAACTCAAAGGTGACTGACTGACTGACATAGTGATCTATCAACGCACAGCCCAAACCACTGGAGGGATCGGGCTGAAATTTGGCATGCAGGTAGATGTTATGACGTAGGCATCCGCTAAGAAAGGATTTTGATAAATTCTACCCCCAAGGGGATAAAATAGAGGATGAAAGTTTGTATGAAACTTTGTCAATTTTAAACCAATCGGGCTAAGACTTTGCATGTATATAGCTACTATGACGTAGGCATCTCCTAAGAAAGGATTTTGATAAATTCTACCCTCAAGGGGATAAAATAAGGGATGAAAGTTTGTATGAAACTGTCAATTTTAAACCGATCGGGCTGAGACTTTGCATGCATATAGCTACTATGACGTAGACATTCCTTAAGAAAGGATTTTGATAAATTCTACCCCCAAGGGGATAAAATAATACCTTTGTTCAAAACGGGTAGTACAGTCCCAGCCGTAAATTCATTAGCAGTTTTATAAGTCTATCGCATCAAAGCAATTCGCACTTACGACCTTTTACTATAACAAAAAAATTTCACAGTACCTCTACCATGAGTTTTAAGCAATAGTATTCGTCGCTACTCGATATCGACGCCGTAAATATTTTGTATGGCAAATTTTGCAGCGCCTCTAGCGGTCACTTGCAGAACCAAAATTTGCCATACAAAATATTTACGGCGTCGATATCGAGTAGCGACGAATACTATTGCTTAAAACTCAAGGTAGAGGTACAGATTCACGATCTCGTATATCGCACTCTTTCATCACTAGAGTCTGTCTAACGAAAGCGCGACCTGAGAAAATGAGGTCAAATCAAAAAATATTGAATATGGTATTACTGTCATCCTAGGAGAAAAAAATTTTGATACTTGAGTACTTTTTTGTATTTGCGACAATCGTATAATTCTTTTTGACGAACTAGATTCCTAATACGAGGAACACAAAATGTTTAGAAATAAATATACTCAACCAATACGCTTTTAACAGCATCACACACTCAGAAATATTCAATTCCATTACAAAACAATTATTAGAATCCATACATACTTCTTCCAGCAAGTTAGAGAGATTAGATCCTATGTTTCAAACAGAAATGAGTTAAACAGGGCGTCCCGTTGTCCCCAAAGTTATTCACCACTTCTTTCAGACATTAGCAGTCGAATGGAAAAAGAAGGGCATTGTCATCAGCGAAGCTAAGTTAAGTAATTTGCGTTTCTCTGATAATATTGTCCTGTTCTCTCCTACAGCAACAAGACTAGAGCAAATGCTGGTTGGTCTACATATAAAAATGTTGAAGACCAAAATCATAACCAGCAGCTCCAAAAGGAACGTACACGTAGGCGGACAGAATATACAAAATATATTAAAATATATTATTGTCTACTTGGGCCAAGTAGTCTCTTTCTGGGCCAGGTAAGACAAAGAAATAACGTGTCGAACAGAAAATACCTGAAAAAGTTACTGGTCCATCAAGGAACTATGTAAGGGCACTTTACCCATATCACTAAAGCGTAAGCTTATGGACATGTGTAATCTCGTCATTTGACCTATGGTGTATACAGACTTGGTCTTTGACTAACATCCAAAAGTCTAAACTCAAGGTTTGCCAACCGACCTGGATGTCTTTCTTAAGAAATGGAATGTGAGTAAGGGACTGAGACCATTAGAAAGAGTGGATGGCTTTTGCACAGCAGTAGAACATTACTGGATAGATATAATAACCAATACAATACAAAAACGAGTAAAGATTTATTTATAGGTATAATTACTATTCTATCAAGAAAGTCACGGGAAATGGTGAATAACACAAAATGTTGAATTTTATCATCCTCAAAATATGCTATTTCATCACATCAATTCGACAGCTTTTGAACGTATAAAGCACGGTAGTGAATATATTTCTTCTTAAAGCTTAGTTTTAAGTGTAAAGGTTTTTTCTCCAAATTCCTTAACGATTCAATGTTTTTTTATTTATTTCGCGCAGTCCTTGAATATCTTCAAGATTATCTATAAACATAAGAAAAATTATTATCATATCGTAAAATATATCTAATAGTCAGTCAACAATGATCAAGATTATAATGTCATACTAACTTAAAAACCCGAGATCAAAAACAAATACTTTCTCTTCTTGTTTTTCTTTAAACTTACTGATCATAATATTTCACAGCTTTCCTACATAACTTTTTATTGTTTTACCCATGATAAGCAATTATATTTTTAAAATCAATCTGTTACAAAATACTGACACTTGCAATCATAGACTATGACGTGCTTTTGACGGCAACATAATGTTGCCAATTTAATTTTTTTTTAAAACTCCAGGTCGCGCTTTCGTTAGACAGACTCTATCTAGTTCTACATATGGACGGCAAAGTACCAGTTACTCCTTATTGTCTGTGAAACCTGAAAAAAAATAGTTTAATTTACCAAGAAGTCAAAAGTACTTAATCAATTTTCAATTTTTTTAAATATTTTTTTAGTGAAAATCATTTTATTTTAGTGATAAAGAGGAAGCATTACTTTTAGTAATCTTACTTGAGACTCCCCAGTTAAGAACAGATTTTGGGACTTAAAGATAGATCACAAAATTCATGGCATTAAAGTTTACACCGTAACGGTTTCAATTTTTTTTTACCTAAAATTTTTTTTTCGTTTTCTGCACGGCTCATGGTGCCTATAAGCGTATGGTACCAATTCGAAAGAATTTCGAAAAATTTTCTAAGTACCAAAAATTTTTTTAACCAAAAAAATTTTTTTTTCGTTTTCTTTGCTTCTCATAGCGCCCCTAAGGATATACTCCAACTCCTAAAAATCTGCCCCTAAGGCTACCCACTGACCGGATGTTCTTTAGTAACATTAGTTCATATTGACGACTTTCTTTTAATGAAATGGATCGACTGTGCTTCGTACAGCTACGACAGTCCCATATAGAGTGCTAGACGAAGTGTTCGACGCTAAATCCCCGTGCGTGCGCTAAGGATATTCGTATTATCTCTTTAACCTTTAGTCCAATAATCATCATCATTTCAGCCCAGACGTCCACGATTGGACATAGGCTTCCCCCAAATGTCGCCACAAAGAACGGTTCTGTGCGTCTCGCATCCATCGGATTTCCGCAACCTTTACCAGGTCATCGGTCCACCTTTCAAAGCTGCGTCTTGCGGTACGCGGCCGCCATTTAAGAACCTTTCAGCCCCAACGGTCGTCTGTTCTGCATTCTGGGGCGAGCCTATGTGCAATCGTGGATGTCTGGGCTGAAATGATGATGATGATTATTGGACTAAAGGTTAAAGAGATAATACAAATATCCTAAGCGCACGCACGGTGATTTAGCGTCGAACACTTCGTCTAGCACTCTAGCCGAAATAAATACGCGATTGTCGTCGCTTTACGAATCACAGTCGATCCATTTCATTAAAAAAAAGTCGTCAATTTGAACTAATGTTACTAAAGAACATCCTTGAAACGGTTACGGTGTAAACTTTAATACCTACCATGAATTTTGTGATCTCTCTTTATGTCCCAAAATCTGTTCTTAACTGGGGAGTCTGAAGTAAAATTACTAAAAGTAAAGCTTCCTCTCTAGCACTAAAATATAATGTTTTTCACTAAAAAAAATATTTTTTTTTGATTTTAAATTATTTCCTTTTGACTTCTTAGTAAATTAAACTATTTTTTCAGGTTTCACAGATAGTTAGGAGTTACTGGTATTTTGCCGTCCATAAGTAGAATTCTATAGCATCAATTAATATTAAAATTCTGCAATGACCAAAATATCAATAATATACTTAAATAGTAAATTTATGGTTACCCTGGTTAAAATAAGGGTAAGAAAAGGACGCACCATCTCATTCTCGTTGTCTTGCATCTGAATGTTTTTCCCCTTTTGCTTTTCAATGAAATATATGAACCCATAGATATCCGATATCCGTGTATGAACCTAATAAGCATGAAAATAAAGTACACTTTTTCTATGGTAGGTAAAATCATCCAATGACAAATCCCGCCCTTGGGCGGAGCGGGAAGTAGTGTCAGACTCTTACTGACTAAAAACCTACCCCGTTCCTTCGTAGCCTTTCGTGCCGGGGCCGGGTATTCCTTTCGGAAGTTAACCCATGATCCCAGTAGGCTTCGGCCCTGCCTGCCTGCAGTTAGCAGGCTGGGCCTCTTCGGTGTCCTCTGACAGCTCCTTGAGGCGCGCGGGAACAGAACGCGCCGTCGACGACTTGGGCTCAGTCCGGTCGGGTACCGGACGATCGGACAGCGTGCTACCCATTGCACGCCGTCCGCAAGCCCGCAATAAAGTACACTTAAGACTTTATAATATTGCTCCGTAATCAATCCAGTTTGTCCCTAGGACACATAAGATCCTTGGTCGTGAGCAATCTATAATTTGTGTTCACTTTATGCTTATTTTCTGCTTGTGTAATACCTGAGTATTGATCTTACTTTAGGTCTCGATCACAGTGACGCAAGACGCATGCGTTTAGTGGCACGTTTACACTAAACAAATTTCTATGGAAGTATTATTTACTATCTTCTATGTTTACTATCAACTTGTGGTATCGTCATTGCATTACATCCTACTTTTCAAATAAATGTACGCCTTATTTAAATAAAAGGTCAAATAGCAGTTAATTTTTTTTTATTCATATATTGGGCGCTCTGTCATGTACGTACATTTATATTATAATAGTTCGAAGACCTACATGGTATTAATTACTACAATTAACCTTTAAGTAATACTTTCGGAGATAAAGGTATATAAAGATACGATATAAAACTAGGTAGTTAAACTTATCTAGCTAGTTTCTTCTGATTGCTATCTTCAGTCGTAATAATGATGCAGAGTGAGAGAAAAGTTTAAAGTTAAAGAAAAAAATTACCTGAGGCATATGGTAATGTTACCATAAAATATACAACTCGAATCTTATCGGCTTCCTGTTAAAATATTCATACTGAAGCCATTACCTTTTTATATAGTTTTACTAAACCTACCTATTGTACCGTAGGCACTTATTTTACAAATGTTTACTTTTTTACTTTATCAATCTTTTACATTTTAGTGAAAGAAGCAAAATATTTTTGGAAGAAATTAAGAGATATACATCGACAATCGTTATCCAAACAGCGCAAAATTGCTGGAACAAAGAAATGGAAACACCAGGAACACATGGAATTCTTACTGCCATACTTAAAACGCATAGATGACAGTGGAAATTCTACTTTAAATTCGGATCTTCTAAAAGATGATACTGAAAATGATTTCCCCGATGATACGAGTGATAGTACAACTCCAAAGCAGCCTCGGAAGATGGAAAATATTTTTGTAAATTCATTTAGTAGAGAAGACAGCGACAGTAGCATTGTAGACAGAAACCAGTTCGGTGATAAACGAGCAGTAGCTACCTCGGACCCTCAAAGACCAGCTCTTGAGAGTTTCTTCTCCAGTATGTGTGAGATGACGAGTTCATTGCCGGAATACATACAAATGAGAATCGAAAGGAAAATATTTGATGTAGTCATGGAAGCCCGAGAAGAACATTTGCAAAACCAGGCCTACTTTGGTTCATAAAAATTTACTAAACACCTACAATACGCGGCAAAAAAGTTGAACCAAAATTGTGATCGACCTTCAATGCGCAGTAACGGACTTTCGTTTTTTTTTATGATGGGTAAAAATCATCTAATGAAAACTCTCGCTCTTGGGTTGAGCAGGAGATAGTCTCATACTCTCACTGACTAAAAAACCCACCTCGGAATACCACACCCATATAGGAATATGTTGCCTTTGAAACCAGGGCCACCTTCCTTGGTTCAACTTATTCGCCGCGTACCATAGCTAGACTTGCTACCATAGATATCCGTGCCTGCTACCGATCGCTAAATGGCGCTGAAGTTAAAGTTTTTAGTTTAATTTAATCATAATCGACCGCCTCGGACACCATGGCCTGTCCTGCAGTAGAAGCGCTGGTCGGATAGCACGGCATGCCAGCATTAATGACATCATCCGCCGAGCTCTCGTCATCGCCGGGGTGCCAGCTGTTTTAGAACCTATCGGTTTGGCACGTGACGATGGAAAGAGGCCAGACGGGATGACCATAATGCCCTGGAAGTTGGGTAGGCCTTTGGTGTGGGATGCAACTTGTGTCGACACCCTTGCGCCATCCCATCTTCTGAGTACGGCAGGCTGTGCTGGGGCGGCTGCTGCAGGTGCAGAAAACCTCAAACGGCGTAAATACAATAACCTTATCGGTAGTTACATGTTTGAGCCGTTTGGGGTTGAAACACTAGGGCCATGGGGTCCGAGCGCTCATCGAGTTGTTCGTGACATCAGCAAACAGCTGGTAGACTCTTCGCGTGACCAGAGGGCTGGGCTTTTCTTCGGTCAACGAATCAGCATTGCCATCCAACGAGGCAATGCTGCCAGCGTTCTGGGCATTTTTCCCATTGATATCGATGTAGATGAATTTTTTGATGCCCAATAAGTTCTTTTTCTACCCGTTTGTACATATTATTATTTTTAATTTAAAGATATCTTGTTTTAATTTTGGTGTATAAATTAAATCAATTGTAAGTAGGCAAGCCTTTATTGAAATATATCATAATGGAAGTATTGTTAAGGCTGTATTTATAAATTATGATTTTCCTTATCATAATTATTAGTGACTGCGTAAATTTATTTATTTATTTATTTATTTATTTATTATACACTTCATTGTAAATCTTATCTCGAAAACGCATTTTATACTTATAAATTGTTTAAATAATGAATAAGTTTTACAGTTTGTAATATTCCAATTAAACTTGGTAAAATATTTAAGAACGTAAACGCTTGCGACCGATTTCTAACTTTACGAGATCGCTAAGTGTTAAAACTGCTGGCTGAGTGCGAGATTATGACGTTCGGCGCTCTGATTGGCCCGCTCCAAGCTTTTGACCAATCAGAGAGCAAAGTGGATAAACATTTCGATAGCACATTTCGATAACGTAAATTAAATTCGCTTTAAGACCTCAGGCCACGCATTCTATTCATTCCCCGTAATGCGTTAGGTAAACTCAAGCCGTCTTTTTCCAAAACGCGATCTAAATGTAGTTCCGGGTTTTTTACTAGATTTAATTCCTGTACATAATTACAAATTTATTGTAGGTATATAAACAAAACATAATCTTTTACTCGTGTAATTAAACAAAGATAGAAAACATTATTTTGTTTTAGTTTCTTAATCCTTGGAAAACATCCAAGGATGTCTGATCTGTAACTTTTATAAACAGGATTCTTATAAATATTGTTAAGTAGTTTGTAATATTGATTTGTAAATAAATCGTTGGTGTGTCATTCTAGTAGGTATAAAACAACTGCGTCTGTCTGTTTATCCGTTAGCAAAACTAAACCGCATCATAAAATATTGCTAAGGGTATTTTTAATATCACGCTTGCGGGATTCCTCCGCACGCGTAACCTCCGCTAATGTCCTATTCAAACAAGTATTTATTGTAATGCGTGGAATACGTATACACCGCTAAATTTTGATCGTTTTATTACCTAATTATTTTTTTTTAAGTAAACGTCAGCTGAGCGTGACCAATGACCCGTAGGTAGTTAGTACGTAACGACTGACAACTACCTCGTTTACTTAAAGAAATCAATTTGTACATGCGTATATCAATTCGAGTTTTAGAAAAAAAGTACTTCATCTTTACAAATCGATAGTATTTCATGTATCAGATCGCCCCTCCACGTGATTAAAATGATCAAAATTTAACGGTGTATATATACTTAAATAAATCATAATCATCTTCTAGGATAAATTATCTATATATTTTCATATAAAATAAATAATCGTAATCATCAAAAATAAATAATAATCATAATCCTCTGTGAAATTTAGAAGAATTAAGGGTTTTCGCAGCCTTAATTCTCTTAAATTTCACAGAGCCTTTTTTGGTTTTGGATACTATTTCAATAAAACCAATAACAATTAATTGCACGTTTTATTTCGACATCAATTCACAAAATATATTTCAAATAAATCCTCTGTTATTCGGAGAATACTGAGACAGAATTCGTACATGAATGAGATGACCGCAATTGTAAACACCAACAGTAAAACAGATTAATCCAAGGCTTATGATGGCGACGTCTTTGTAGAGATGGATATTGTTTTTTCCATAATGATGAGGGTACCTCAGGCAGACATCCATTAAAGCAGGGAAAACCAGTTGTAACATGGTGGTGCATAGATTCCCCACAAAAGCCACGAGCGGTCCTTGGAATGGTGCTATGTAGCAAATGAGAACTGAAATGCAGTAGATTTTGGTGATAAGTCAAAAATAATGGGCATGTAGTGAGATCTACAAGGCCTTTCATAAATGTTTAGCAGGGGCGCCGACTATTCGCTCGCGCGCTCGAATCCTCGAGCACCCAAGAGAAACAAACAGTGGCTGCCAAGCACCCCTGAGAATAAACATCAAGAAACAGATTATTAATTGCCTTTTAGAGATGGGCGTTTTTTCTTTACTCGACGACCAGTTTAGCGTCGGTTGAGACGCAAGGGGCGCGGGTTCGGTTCCCACCACAACAGAAATCAAATTCTACATTTTTATCAAACAGTAGGCAGTATGTAAGTAGAATATTTATTTTTTTGTCGGTCGATCAGTGTGCATTTCTCTTCTCACACTTCGTCACATTTTCGAGTAATAAAATGAGCATGTACACCCATGAGGTTTTCTAAAAGCCGGCGCCCCCGATGTATAGCATGCATAGGATGACAGCAGGGCAAGAATCTATATATATAAAAGAAAGTCGTGTTAGTTACACTATTTATAACTCAAGACCGGCTGAACCGATTTAGCTAAAAATTGGTGGGAAGGTTCCTTAGAACCAGGAGAAGGACATAGATAATTTTTATCACGTTAAATAAAGAAAAAAAAATACAAAACCTGCTCATTTATTGGTATAGGGTAGAGTAGAGTAGAGTAGGGTAAAGCGGGAGCGAAGCCGCGATCAAAAGCTAAATAAATTATAGATGACCTACTTCTATCTTATTACATATACTAGCTGTCCTCTGCGTCTTTGCTCATTGCTTCGCTCTTATTGGCTACGGGTGTGATGTTTTAAAGCCTCTAGTCTTCCAATACTAAAATATTGATCTACTAGACGAAAGGCCATAGAAATATAAAAAACAGAAAAACCTTTCTTATAACTATGTGTACGGCGAAGCGCTAC
Organism: Leucania comma; assembly: GCA_958295575.1. Taxonomy (NCBI): domain Eukaryota; kingdom Metazoa; phylum Arthropoda; class Insecta; order Lepidoptera; family Noctuidae; genus Leucania; species Leucania comma. Next base: position 7,147,332 of record OY282480.1, on the reverse strand, counting down.
CGTTTCATGGTGGACATCCCACCCGCACATAGGTACTAAACGTTTTGGGAACACATGTATTTTGCGTACAGCTAAGGAGTGGTTTAAGGTAAGTTTAAGGTTTCCTCTCGGAGTCTGTGTTTCCTGATAGAGAAGTTTAAGTCTAGAGTGAATGGCTTAATTCTCGGCAAGTGTGCTCCATCGTCGGCCGCATCATTGCGTCAAACGCGAGCTTATGCATAATTAAAGTGTTCAAACAAATAGACAAACAGCTGAGGTTCTTAGAATATTATTATTTATAAAGTATAGATTGTACAACAGACTGTTCAAGTGTACTACACGTAAGCTCGACAAATAAATGTGCGATTAACGCTTATGCGACAAAACTGTATTGCGACGTGATTGAAACGTTTTCCGCGTTTGGCTCCCTGATTGGTTAAGAGCTTGAAGCGGGCCAATAGGAGCACAGAACGTCGTAACCATATCGATCGCGTTACCGAACACAAACTCGCACTATACTCCATCTGGTTAGCTTCGTAACTAAACGTAAACTTAAAATCTCTTTATGTATGTCTTTTTATTTTAAAAAGGCGTATAGAAGACATACAAAGATTATTTAAATTTAGTTAATTACCTAATATCGGTTTAGGTAAATAGCTTATTGTAAACATTTTTAGATAACATTTTTAGACAATTTTTAGATAAAAGACATGTGAAGATTGTTTACATTTAGGTACCTACCTAAACAGATGGAGTATAGGTACCTACTCTGACTGAAAGAAGTTGTAGACGTACAAGATAATGTCACAAACAGCGGCCTTCCAACACGTTCAAGAAATGTCAGCGCTTTTTCGGAAGGAGTCGCCCACTTGTCGTGGTATTTAATACATTCAGTAATTGTCTTTATTGCAGGGTAACACTGGAGCGGGTAAGCGAACGCCACAGATATTAAATATAAGCAGACTGCAACCATCGTTGACCTGTAAAAGATAAACCTTATATAGGGTGACTGGTAATTAGTCACCGATACTTAACCACGTGATTGTAGTCCTGAAATTTCGAAGGTGAACATAAATGTACCTACTGACAAGCAGATTTTTATCGCGATTTCAAGTTTGGTCCCACAGTAAAAGTTGTTTGTTACCAAGACTACAATCACACACTGTGTAAGTATCGGTCAGTAATTACCAGTCACCCTATATAAATGATGAGAGTTTACAGACAATTAAATTGGTTCACATGGTTGGCACATTGTTTAAGCGATCGGCTGCTGCGCTGGGTGTCACGGGTTTGATTCTCATCCGGAACCAATATTTGTATGGTCTACTATGCTTCTACATGATGATTGACGGATATTGTGAGAAAGAAAGAGGATTTAGTGATAGTGACGAGTGACTGGACTGATTGGAAGAAAAAAAAGTCTTGCGTCGACCCCAAATAAAACGGGACAAGGGCAAGAAGATGGTGATGATACTTCTACAGATAGAGTTTTTCCGGGTCTGGGTGTCTTGTACATGTGAGATTACTTTATTGTGAACGCATCTGCCTTACAGGAGTAATTCTTGGTTTGAGGCAATTAAGAGAATGTAATATTGTCCGGCCGAAACCGAAACCGAATTTCGGCAACAGTTTCACTTTCGACCGGAACCGAAACTTTTTTACAAGGATCCTGTTTACGAGGGAAAATAAAAGAAACGTCATATATAATCAGTCAGCCTTTACTTTTTTTTTTTTTAATCACATTACTATGCAGTCTTCAACATTTTCACTTGTTGATTTTAGAGGTAGGTTAACGCGATCGAAACGTTTAAAGTGTTTGGCTCTCTGATTGGTTAAGAGCTTGGAGCGAGCCAATTGAAACGCCAAACGTCATACGTTTCGATCGCGTTAACATAAAGCCGTGGACGCACGTACGAACACGAACATAGCGAACACAAACAGCAAACTTGAACATGTAGTTCGTTCGTATGGATGGCATATTCGAACACGAACGCGAACATAGTTCGAATCGAGTTCGCGCACAATATTCCTTATCGCAGAATTTTTTTTGGTGTTCACAGTGATTCAAGAAGAACAACGTCCATAAAGAACATACTAATAGGATCGCCGCAAACATATTCGCACGTGCGTACACGGCTTTAACACAAACTCGCACTGGTATGGTACATACAAGCCACTCGGACGGCTATCGAGTTTTGCTTTGACTTTTTTTTTAATTCGTTTTTTTTTGCCGTCAACCTCTGGACGCTGTACTTACGTTTCATCGTACGGCAAAGATCTAAGTATGTTTTCCTCCATTATTCCAAAAGCGTAGTATCCTAGTGCTCCGAAAAGCACCGCTAAAATAGTTGGGCATATTATACCCACGTTCAGAACACCAAATTTAGTCGTCATTTTTTTCGGGTCCACTAAACTTTTATCGAGCGACAAGATCTGAAATGAGAGACCTTTGGTTTAGGGCCGGGCAGAAGAAGACTACTGTTATTTTTTTAAGGCCAAAACAAGAATAAGATATAGAAACAAAAAAAAAACAATAAAATCTCTTGTCGATCAATTATCAAAAAAATAATGGACACGAATTTTCTCTTTTGTCGCGTAAATAAATAAAAACTTAGAATCAACTGCAAAATAGTTACTGTACCTTTACATTCGGAACATTATTTTTTCAGTGAGCAAGTTCAATTACATCGAAGTTTTTTAGCAATAAAAGCTTTTCAAATTTTTTTTATTGACCAACTCTGTCCGCGACTTCAATCGCCAGTACAGTCAGTGTTACCTGACAGCTATAGAAAATAAGAAGATTAAGTGAGGCAGCTAGGGCACTATTACTGTATATAACCGCTTCCATATTTGCGAATAAAGGTCTTGTTACTTTATCCAATGAAAAACTTATTTATGTTAATATTCTCCGGTTTCGGTCAGAAAACAAACGTGCTTCACCACTGGCGTAACTTATTATCATCTGAGGCCCCTGGCAAATTTATTGGATGGGGCTCCAGAAAAATCGTTGCGTTGTGATTTTTTTATAAATGATGTAAAATATATTGGGTTACTTCTTCTTATACTATATACTCTTATACTCTCATCACGTTCTTCGCTACTTTCTTCGTAGGCGTAAAATAGCGAATTCTTTGCTAATTTCAGCGCGACTCTCTTTCGATGAAAGTCTCAGAATCGCAAGAGGCTGTGACACCCTCCTTGGTCAGCCCTTAATAGAGCTTCGCGTTATTCGCGTGATTGTTTACTTTGTAGTGTCAGTGTCACAAATTACAAGCCGCATTTAGATGCCCGATAAATCTTTGTAATTTTTTAATTGATTTTATAATAAAGCAAAAAATTCGTGTCCTATATTTTTATAATGTGCCATTATTTTTTAATGCAGGAAATAAAAATTTGGTTAAAATTGTAGATTCTTACCACACCTACGGCGCTCATATTAAACAGCAGTGTACCAAAACCAAATAGAATAGCCGCTATATTTGTTTTAGCAGAAACTATTTCCCCATTATAGTCAAACATTATGTGTCCAAAAATGATAAGCATTCCCATCAAATTTAATATATTACCTGCAATCAATCATCAATATTGTAGTCAATGCGTATTATGACCATGCGTCATTAATGTGTATCAAACATGACAAACAACCTCGCCCGTTTGTGTAATATTGAAACTAGATACGTTTACCTGTGTGCCTAGTGAGAGTTCGACACGTTTTTGACATGCGGCGTTATGATTGGCCAGTTCCACGCTCTCAACTAATCTGTGCGTAGAGTGCGAGTTATTTTTTGTAAACGCGATAGGAACGTTTACCGCATTTGGTTCTCTGATTGGAGGGGGCCAATCAGAGCGCCGAACGTCATAAAAGTGTTGACCGCGTTAACGTAAGGCTTCAATTACGGAGACGCGGCGCGTCGGGCGGTCAGTCATACATTGCCATATGTTTGTATTTGCGCGAGCGATGATGCGGCCCGCTGCTGCAATGTACGACGAACGCACAAAGCGCTGCGCGTCGCGCGTCGCGCCGCGTCTCTGTAAACACGCCCTTAAACAAACTCGCACTAGGCAAACGCGGTAAACGTTAATAATATAAAAACGACTCTTACTCAGCGCACTGGTATGGTATGCTCAAGTCTGTATGCACAGTTTTTGTGCCATATCAATACGGTGATGAGGGCCCTAGACAAGGTTTGACTGAGCTGCGAACTGCAGTGCTACAGCATTAGTGTTCGATTACGGAGACGCGGCGCATTGCGCGGCGCGTCGGGCGGTCCGTCGTACATTGCCATGTTTCTGTTTGCGCGAGCGATGACGCGGCCTGCTGCTGCAATGTACGAAACGCCTAAAACGCGTCCGTAACAACTTCTCCCGCTCTGGGTGGAGCGAGAGGAAGAATCAGACTTTTACTAATTAAAACCCACAATATTCCTTCAGTTACCCTTTTTGCGAGGGCTACGGTAGTTACCGTAGGGTTGCGGAATTGTTCGAAGGAGTTCCTGGCCATTTGACTTAGTTTTTATTAGAAACAAAGCTCCTTTCCTCTGTTAACAAAAGACCAAAGAATGACTGCGATCACGAATCCTCAACACTAATTAGAAAAATGTTTCAAATAATTTAACTTTCTCCCAAACCTTAAAGCGGGAACTAGATTAGACCGATGAACACGTAGCCCACGCCTTATTTGTACGTACTTATTTGGTTCTAATGTAGCTCTACAAGTATAAAATGTATGAAGATTCGAAAACTATTAGAGACAAACGCGCCCTGATTGGCGAACATGGCCCACGTGTACCTACCCAATGTAGTTCTATCTTAAACGTCCATGCTATACTATTAATAAAGTGAGACAGTCAAATCAAATAAAATAAAGAAGTTCACCGAACATAACAAGGTAGCTGATCTTCGATAGATCTTCCATGTAGAATTCCATTACCAAAAAAGGAAAGTATAAACATAACAGAGAGGGCATGTTGCTCTGCCAATCCATTAGCTAGAAACAAAACGAAATATATTTATATTATTATTATTAATGTCAATAATACATTATGATGTAAGTGTGTAATGTTGGTGATTTCCTTCGAGGCAGTATTTAGACCAGTGGCGTAGCGAGGATCTTAAGGGAGCCAAGAACGGTAATCATAATAACGACATTTTCAGGAAAAGGCTATGGTTAGTAGGAACCTAAATTATTTATGTAATTTATTGTCTGTTATGGTTGAAAAAACAAGATGGCGGCATTAATTTTGTCTATGCGTTAAAAAAGAACCTTGTACCTGTTGAGCCATGAATGCTTCGTCTGTACGCATCGATATATATGTACTACGATATAAGTCGATGTCTGTACGATATAGAATTCAATTAGAGTAGTGTGATCACTAGCTTATAATTTGGATTCTTAACTGTTCCTAAGTAGATTTTCTACTAACTGAATAGGTAGTGTAAATAAGCCTTATAACTTTTATTAAATAAAGGCAAGTAAATGGTTTTACTAACATCTCTTAAGCAGTCAGTTGTAAAGATAACCATCACTGAGCATAATCCGAGCTGAGTAAAAACCATAAACATGGCTATAAGTGTTCTGTAAAGAAAATAGAAACAGTTATAATTACATTACCTAAAGGTATCTCTAACCTAAAATTCACTGTACTTGAATTAATATTAATTCGAGATGGAATCCATCGTCATTTAGCGATATGTAGTTATTTTGAATTGTTTTGTTACGATTTGCATTTCAATGGAACTGACATTATTTTAGCAGATTACTGCATACGTCAGACATTCATTTATTATTATGTTCGAGATTAACATATTATTCTATGCCATTTCTTTCAACGGAGTGTAAGTGGTTCATCATTAGAAAGTCATAATGACCCCATTATATTAGTAGATTACCAAACCTGTCAAAATCAACAATTATGAAGACCATAGACCATTTTGACACTATTGTAATAGCAGACTTGAGGCCTTGGCGAGCTGCTGTTTAATAACTGCGCAGGTATTTGTAGCTAAGATTAACGTGTTGCACCAATCCCAAATAACAAAGGATAATGGCAAGAAGATGACGAATCATTTTTAACTTACTTCAGGAGAGCAAACTTGCATGACCATACAATGTAGATACAGTAGGCGGCAAATAACTTGACCAGAGGTTTTCGTGGTGTGTGTAGCTCGAGCATGTCAAAATGTATTATGGGTGTTGGGAGCTTCCTCCACCAAAAAATTTCGAGTCAAGTTTTTTTGCTGTCTTCTGTAAACATTTCGATCTCTGTGAATTTCTTGAATTAAAAAATAGATACTAAAATAAAAAAAGAGCCACAGCTAGCCAGCAAGCGCGTTATAACTTGCATTTTTCGTACCTTTTCTATGTGACTCGGAAATCAATAGATACTCACGGCCCACATCTTCCAATCCAATGCAATCCAGGTGGCCCATGCAAAAGAGCTAAACGGAACCCATATCGATACGATATGTAAGGTATTCTCAGCTGTCGAGCGACCTCATTTATTGAGTTCAACTGAAAACATGAGTAAAATTGTTTATTCTTTGCACAAGGTGAGATTTTGACCGCGAGCTTTTAAGGCTCATTCACTACTTCGGTCTTAGCGGCGAGCGGGGCCGTGTCGGTACGCGATTGGTCGACGCCGCTCATGGCGGCCATAGCGGCGTGCGCTCGACCAATCACCTACCGGTATCGCCCTGCTCGCCTCTCGCCGCTAAGACCGAAGTCGTGAATCACCCTTAAAGTTTACTTCCGAGTAAGACAGTCTGACCCTTATTACACTACGCAACGTCGACTAAGACCGGTCTGAATATCGAGTGATGTAATAGACCCAAAGACGTAGTCGCGAATGCGCTGTTGGAATCAGCTATCTTAGAGCTTAAGCGCCTTACCTCAATTCTCATGATAAGTAAATAACTTACCAGCAACCTGTGTGTGCCAATAATTAGGAATCCCGTAAGCAGAGTAATGATTGGTCCCATAACAATGCCCATCTGACTTGTAGCAAGAGGCATGCCCAGCATGCCCGTGCCGCAACTTAATCGCAACAGGTTAATGTAAGCCATCCAGAGCCTGCCAATTTCAAAAAGAACATAGCATAGAAACTCTAAAAAAATAGCTTTAACTTTAGCATCCAGATTACAGTGTGTATGTATGAAACAGAGCTATACAGACGAATCACTATAGTAACGTAGTTTTAGCCACCACACAGCACAGCACATTTAACATGTTCCGAAAAGAATTTTTGGTAACGTTTTCGACAACCTGTTTAGAAATAGAAACGGGTAACAAGCAGCCATTGTGTTCCAGGGTCGCCGCGCGTGAGCGTATCAGCGAGCGTCCTTACCAACCACAGCTGCTCAAGAAAAAGGTCGCTAGCGACGTGATGCTGTTCCTGGCGGGAGCAGTAACGTTACGTCTATTTATATATAAATGGAAACGTGTTAAATGTGCTGTGCTGTGTGGTGGCTACAAGTTCAGCTTCTGGTCTTATTAATTCTAAGATGCTTGGCAAACCTAATAAAGGGCGGGCGAATCTAGAATTTTATTTCTGGAAAAGGCACAAGAGTCAAACAAGTCTTTGTATAAGGAGACGCGGGGCGTCGGTTCATCGAGTGTCGGGTTGGGGTCCTGGATTCGATTTTCAGGTTGGGTAAAAAATGTTTAAAGTACTTACTATACAGTTTTTTTTAGTCAGTAACAGTCTGACATGCCGCTTCACCCTAGAGCGGTAGAAGTCATTAGATGAATTCCCACTTAAAAAAAACCTACTATACATACTTTATTGGCTGTTGAGGAGCCCTATGTTCCTTAGGATCATAGTCGATGTCGGGTCTGATGGAAAGTAGCCGAGTCGTCCTCATATCAATCAAAACTCCTGATCTATCTGTCTGCTCCGTTTGACTGACTTGCTCCCTGTGATACATATCGAAAACCATCAAAATTATGGTCGTGTTCATTGAATTACTGTAAAGTCGAGTTACTGAGTTTACCCCAGGGCCAAAGTAATCCTTGGCCCAAGTTTTTTTTTGCCGCACCTGCTTCGCATTAGTATTCTTTGAATTATTCGTGTTAGAATTTTTTGAAATTCTCGTGATTCCTTTAATACCAACTTCTATCAATTTATACACCAAATCTTCCTCAGGAATCACTCTGTTCATTAGTGAAAATTGCATGTAAACTCGATCAGTAGTTTTTGAGTTATCGCGTTCATACAGACAGGTACGTTGAGGACTTTGTTTTATACTGGGTTTATATTGGTTTATGAACTTGGGCCAAAGTGATATTTTAGGGGTAGGTAAATAAGTCCGACTTTAGAGTACAGTAGGCGGCAAATGACTAGTGAGATTTTCGTCGTGGGGGTAACTCAGGCATGCCAAATTGTATGTAATTATTGATAGTGGAAGTTATTTGCCGCCTTCTGTAAATATCTTAATGGACAACAATTAGTACTGTCTTTTTCTATTCTGTAGCACTATCCATAATCTCTGTACCTAAATTACCCGTATTTACAGCCTTGCTGCCTAGTTAGTAGGTAAAGGTGGGTCTATTCTAGACGCCGAGATGAGGGCCGACTCCAGAGGCGCCTAGCACAACCGACATTACACGAATTTGAACTTGGCTTGTGCTCCGCTCGTGCTAAACTCCTCTAGCGTACATCCACCTTTATATTTACCATAGCATGAGCCATTTTGATATTGTTCTAGCCAATACTAACGAATAAATACAGCATTCTGTTCGAAGCAGCCCCAAACTGCGCCACAACCACCACGATGTTTTTTAAATAGACTTTAGGAGATGTTTTGAAATCGTACATTTTGATGTGTAGGTATGCTTCTGTAAATCAACTGCAAATCTTTTCCGCGCTGCAAGTCGTTTAAGGGATAACATCAAATTTTAATTTTGTTAGTAGTTCACGTATAAAAAATAAGTTAAAAAAGCAGATCATTGCATAGCAACAATGAATGAAATAAAAATGAAGACTTGGTGACAGTTGATGAACACCAAAGAGAATACAAACGTAGTGCACGTTTAAAATGAACACCATGTGAAGCAAAGAGTATAATAATAATAATAGGGGAGATGTAAAGCTTCGTTGAAACTTGTACATAGTATATGTGAAGCATTAATCTCTAGCAAAGAGTTTAAATATAATCTACAAACTGTAGGTACTCTTTGGCATTAATACAAAGAGTTTATTAGTTTATATATTAAGTAAAAACAGATGAAGGAGACGATTCAACACCCAGGATCTTTTATAGGTATCCTCTAAAATCTTTGTTCAACACGGACTGTAGGTTCAGATTGGAAGAGCGTTTTAAGATCGCAGGCGTTTGCCGGCCTATATACGGAAAATAAGTTGAATGATTGCATTTTCGAGTTTCAATTGATGTGGGGGGCTGCGTGTAATCATAGCAAATGGTTCAATTCATTTTCCGCGTACTATAAGTTATCCGACATTGATGTATAGTTTTTTTTATTGTTTGTAAGTGAGAACCTCGGAGATTGAGGAAAGGAGAAGGAATATCTCTACGAGTAAATCATCCAGGATTGCTGCAATCACGTACTTATCTGTTTATTGCAACAACACCTTATATAAAATAACATCAAGCTGAAGATGTATGTCGATGTGTACCTAAAGTTTGCCCTGGTTATTGCCTCCATTTAGGACAAAACTTTTTTGTTTATGAACCGATATTGATGATGAAACCGTTGCATTGGTCCCGGTTATTATTCGCAGACCTTTTATCAATTTTTACAGTCGTTAATACAAGTAATCAAAAGCCAGAAATTCTGACCATCGGTCTATCCAAGGAATATCCTGTTGCTCAGTAGGTAACTGAGTTGTGGAAGTCTGGATAGACAGTCGCTCCATGTAGATAAAACACGGCGGATCTGATTGGACCGGTTAGACTCAAGCTATATAGTTGGGAAAAGAGTAGGAAGCTGATGGTGAACCAATATTGATATGATATATGATGATCCTTTTAGTGTGAGGGTGGAGGGTTTTATTAACATGCGGAATTCATCACGCATGCGGATTTGTTCCGCATACGTACATAAGTCCTTGCAAGTACCTATTTTGTAATACGGGAAATACGCACGTAAACGCAATACAGCATGCGTTATGAAATCTGCACGATAGTTATTACGTGAAGTCATGGTAGTCCTCTATAATAGAAAAAGATTTTTCACTTCGGTACCGTTTGATTATTTGTACAACAAATAATGCAAACAAGTTTCGTGAACACACCGGAACACAATGCTGAAACCTGAAACGTATAGATTATACTATTTTTTTTACAAAGGATGCCATAACCCATAGCTAATTCTCGATCGCAGATTATATTTCTCGATCATCAAGTAAAATCTACTTGAGTAAAATGCAGTACATAGTAAGTGACATGGGCATCTTTGTTGTTTTACATTTTAAAAATATAACAATCTTCGTAAATGTATGGGTTGTTGACATATTGACAGCTGGTATTAAACTTCTATCTTGTCTATTACTAAAAATGACAGCAGCTAGTGGAGATTGATAAAAAGTGGAATAATTGCTGTATTTAGTTAAAACCTTTTCATGATCTTTTATTTTATATCTTTAAACCTTTATCTTGAGTATGATGTCAACGACTGAAGGCGAGTTGGATGTTGAAGTTCCCCTTGAAAGGGAAGACGGAGAGGTTAGAAAGAACTCTTACTTGAAACATTTTCGTTTTAATTACATAGCAGTTTTTCAATTATGCCTTGCTACTATTAACAAAAACTCTTCTTTTAGAAGAGTCAAGTGCTATTAACACTAATATGTATCTGTTTAATAATTATTATAGCGAGAAATTAACTTATGACGTCTTAGGGCGTACTCGTTAACCAGAGATTTTATTGCGTTGCAGTTGGAAGATTCAGATGTGGAAGAGGGTGCGTATATCCCATTGGCGCGGCCGGAGGCGTTCAACCCGCCGTCGTTAGTGAATATGCAGATACAGGACGAGCAGAGCGACGAGGGATCGGTGCAGGAGTCGTCGGGGTCTGAATCCGACGACGAGCCGCGGCGCCGTCCCAAGCGCACCAAGCTCCGGCCGCGCCGGCCGCTGCCGCAGCCTCACAAGAAGGACAAGTATAACATCTGGTGCAAAGCCTTACAGGTTACTATTTTTTGGTGGTATTCCTTGTATTCATCATGGTTTTGGTCATTTCATTATACATTTTCTTGTTAAATGTTTGTGTACAATGTTTATTTTTCCAATAACAAAACCTATTTGCTTCAATTCAAACACACCAACATTTCTTTTACCTACATTATGGAGGTACATTAATAAAAGTTATTTGTTTTCGTCTATTGCAGGAAGATTTGTTAACAGAGGACATGGTCAGTTGTGATGTGTCAAAGAAAAGCAGATATGGTGTTGAATCTTATGATTATACTATTAAGTATAGATTAGATGATAACTATATATCTAAGAAGAAGATTTTTACTGCAAATGAAGATTATGATGATAGTGAACGCTTGTCTAATAAGCGGAGGCACATGGAACGGTCTAATGTTAAGTTAAGATTGGGGAAAAGAGTGAATAATCACAATTATAATGATAAACTGAAGCCTAGGAACCTCCGTGATCTGATTGTGACAGCTGAGGATACTGTACAAAATGTAGCTGATGATATTGCAGACGGTCTTTCTGAAGATAAGAAGGAATTACTGGGTATGTTGTATTTTATAAATGTAGGTAGTTAGTATGTAATGACCGACAGCTACCTACAAGGACATTGACTCATTTACTTAAAGAAATTAATTTTGTACATGCGTATATTAACCTTTTAAATATCGTAATTAGAAAGATAATAGTTGTGCGGACGCCGGCATCCTCTTGGGAATTAATGAATTCAATTGAGTTTTAGAAAAAAAATACTTTATTTTTTAATTTTATCTTCACAAATCGACAGTGTTTCATGTACCGAATCGACCCTCTACAAACGACACTTGAAATCGCGTCAAAAAATCTGCTAATCAGTACATTTGTGTTTGCCTAAGTAGTCAATATGTACTGAACTAAGTTGTTTTTTTTCTCAATGTCAGGGTTGGTCCCATAGTAAAAGTTGTTTGTTATCATGACTACAATCACGTGTTTAAGTATCGTTCATTAATTACCAGTCACCCTATTTAAATGAATAGCTGTTTGTTAGTTTGACAGACTGATTTGGCCAATTTTGGTCTTGAAATATTTGTGTGGTATACTAGAAATTTTTGGAAAATTCGCAAAAAAAACGACTATTAAGCAGTATGAAGTTGCTAGTCTTACATAAACGAATAGCTGTTCATTAGTCTCACTAAAACTTGAGAATGGCTGGACTGATTTGGCCAATTTTGGTCTTGAATTATTTGTGATACTTCAGAGAAGGTGAGAAAAAAGTTTTCATACAAATATTTTGATTTTCAGGCCAGATTGTTCAAGGTGTTGGTGCTAACAAAGCTATAGAAATATACAAAGAAACGCAGAGGGTAGAAGCAGAAGGAGGCATGCTTGTCATGGTAAGTACAACTAAGGGTAATAATATGTGGCTAATTTCAGTGGCATATAAATTCTTGTATCCAAACAAATTCTTATAAAAGTATTTTCACATTTTATGATGATGTACAAATCTTTGCTTTGATGTTCGCTTCAATAGTATCAGTTTGAAAGGACAATTATTTTTCTCCTCTTGCACGGGTGGAGTGAGATGGAGAGTTTGATTTTTAATATGTGTTCCTTCAGTTGCCCTTTGTAGGTATTTCAGGGCCTTGGTGACAATTTCAAATAATCTCAAAAAAAAAGTGCACCGCTTTGACACTATCTGTTATACTGTATTTGTTTTAATTTTGATGAAAAAGAACATAAACAATTATTATTGTAGTCTATTGCATATCTTTTTTCTACTAGGTTAGGTCAGCTTCCAGCAAGGGCGTAACTACCGCCGTATCAGCCGTACATGCGGGACCCCTGGCCTACAGGGGCCCCGACGTGTGCAAAAATTCGCAACATGTTTTAGACGATCTTAAATACTTTATTGATTAAAAAAACTGGGCAAGTGCGAGCTGGACTCGCACACTGGGGGTTCCGTACAAACTAACTTATATACACACCGTTAAATTTAAAAAAAAAATTGATAATTTTAATTGCTATAGGGTCGATTCGGTACATGAAACACTATCGATTTGTAAAGATAAAATTAAAAAATAAAGTCCTTTTTTTATAACTCTATTTAATACACGTATGTACTTACGAAATTAATTTCTTTTACCTTCCTCTTTAGAGTATGCTCTGATGTTTCTTTATAGATAAAATTTATCTTCTCCAGAATGGCACGCGTCGTCGGACTCCGGGTGGTGTGTATTTCTTCCTGTTAAAGCGTGACAGCGACGTGTCTCAAGAAATGGTCAACCAGATCTTCACAGAAGACCGCAAAGAGACGCAGCGGAAGGTGAAGCGAGCGCGGGCCAAGAGCCGCCAGACCGTCATGGAACAGCTCAAACAGAGCCTCACAGGTTTGTCATACAATTTCACTTTTACATAGGAAAGTGCTAAACGTCTCACGCCACGGTTTCCGATTCGCGGTATCCACGTACAACCGAGCGATTTCTATAGTCGAATATAGCCGTCCCATCAACAGTTCAGTAGCATTTCGATAGGTACTCCGAAAAATAGAAAATAAAAATGATTCTTTACAGATTCGGAGCTACCGTCACTACTATCACGGGGGGAAGCGACAGTGCAATCGGAGCATGGCTCCAACCCGCCGCCGTCGCCCGCGACGGACGCGCGCGACTGCTCCAGCGACACTGACGCGCACACGGATGCGCCCGCGTCCCCCGCGCGCCCGCATTCCCCCCTGCCCGACCGGACGGACCCGCTCGAGCCCCGGGATCCCCACGCCGCGACACGCAGTGACCCGCGCCGCCTGCATGATTACGAAGACGACGACTTCCTCGAGGTGATGTGCAACGATGACATGGACCTGTTCTAGACACCGCGTTGTACCGACCTAGGACACGCATCACTTTCAGCGAACTGCCAATTTAGGTTAAGGTCGCCGGTCAATCCAAAGTTCTGTACTCGAATAAGCGCTTACTCGGAAAGGTCTACGTGTGACTTGTTTGTCTCCCGATGAGGCTCTGCCTGGTGCTCGTCTCCTTGCCCCATCTGAACATCCTTGTTTTATTCCTAAGGGCGAGAGAATCTGTATGTAAGTATTAAGAGTTAATGCAATACCGCAAGAACGACGAATTAAACGTTCTTGGTAAATCCTACGCATAGCAATTGTAATGTAAACACAGGGAGCATGTAATCACAAATAGTAATATGTCGCCGTCGGAATATAAAAATATCGATATGAATTTAAGAGCTAAGTGATCTAATTTTACACTAAGATGTCAACAATTACTGACAAGCCAGTTGAAGGGATTCCTATTAGGCTTAGGTCTCACTGGTGAAACGCAATGATAAAACGGCAAGATAAAATCTCAGTAATCATTGCAAGTTGTCCTGCAACATTTCCTTTAACAACTATCATGGAGGAATAGTAATGTATTTGTCTATGCTGACTAAGCATTTGCGTATTCGTGCTTTATCAGTGTATTCTCGGGCTAAAATATAAGGGTAATTGTGACCTTTATGTCAGATGAGAGCAGCCTGCACGATGCGTACGGTACGGTACGGCAGCTGTTAACTACAAACTTTTGTATTAGCTGTAAGTACGTAAAACTGCCAATTTTTAAACGTTAATAGTGTACTACTTTACTCTGGAAGCTCAAGAGTTTGTAAAGTGTAATGGTGCGAAGAAAATATAGAATGAGCTAAAAGCTAAGTTCCTCAGTACTGAGTGCTTACAAGGTGTTCGGATGTTATGCTTTAAGATGTATAAGAGAAGCGGCGCCTAGTATTACTAAAATATGAACTTTTGAATTCCCTTATAGGTCAGTATTACTGTGGTACCAACTTAAATTCCGAGTACAACAGTTCACTACCGTCGCCCTAAGTATAAAAAAAATTACATAATTTAAAACTACAGCTACAATTCGTAGCTTCTACTACAAGCAAAGAAAATAGGAATTATTTGACAGTCATGTCACTTTTGTTTTTCACATCACTTCAAAACACACGAAAGTGTTTACAGTTTAAATATTATTATTAGAATTAAAGTGTGGATTATAGATACCTTATCAAATAGCAGTATACTATCACACAGTGATTTATACATATTTATTTACAACTTTGAGCCCCATTAGGCAAGTCAATTGACAAACTGTATTTTTTAATAATTATTATAATTACTAAAAGAAAGTATTAACGTTCATTATAATTTACTTGTGATGGTTTTGAAAACAAACTATTGTAATTTTTTAAATCCTTGGTCAAACGAATATTTAAAACACAAAAAAACTGACTAAGTGAAAATAGAGGATATAAACAAAAGTTAACCTTCAGTTTCATTTCTGGGCAAGAAATTATTCATTTAGTATAAGGAACGTTTTCGTAAGTTCGTAGGGCATTTTAAACTCTGTTATATTCCACTAGTATTTCAAATGGGGTTGAGTTTTGGAGGCCCTTTGTTATGTTGTGATAATTAAATGCATGCATTTGTGTGGAAAGCGCCTAAATAGGTATAAAACTATCGTAAATATTCCTTTGACTATCCTATAAAAATATTTATTAAGTATAGTTGATTCTTATTTGATCTCAAAAACAGAGGAGGAATTGGTTATTATTATGTATAAACTATACTTAGCAGATTTGAAACCTAAGGAAGCTTGTAAACAATTCGATAATATAAAATGATGTATAAATAAATATAAATCTTGGGCATTATGGTGTTCATATCCGCCTATAAAAATATTTTTGTTACTAAACTGATTGTGTCTGGTTCAACAACTGGAATGTATAATAACTGTAGAAGTAGACAATAAATAGCTTACTTTTTGTTTAGGGCAATCAATTCCAATAGTGTGGCAATACCGTATTGCTGTACTTCTGGGATAATTATGCCTCCTTTGCCTCGAAACGCAAGTACTGCAGTTTCTTGTGTATGTTACAGATTGATCAGAAATGTGTGTTATGTCAATTGACTGAAGTTGGGCATAATCTAGGTAGGATCAATACGAAGAAAAGGCATCTATGGTTATCCTGAACCCTGAGTTCGTCCTTGGCTGGCAATAGGCTTGCCCTCTATTACATGGGATTTAAACAGCTGTTGGAATGTGAAGTATGCCTCTGCCTAAGAGCCTGGTTACGTTACCACGGTAAAGCGTCATTAATCAGCATCGCGCCTGACTGCGGCACGTTGTCGCATCGTCAAGAGTTGTTGCAGAGATGGTTCGAAACAGATTCTGAAAGTTCGAAACTTCTGATTCACACAAATTTCAAGCGGAACTTATATCAGAGATACAAATTTGTCACGCGGAAACTTTCCTCACCCCGTGCCTTCTATCGATTACTATTTCACTTATGTTTTGTTTCGTATTTGGAATGTTGTGAACACTTGTGAAATCGTTCTTCTATATTTATCCGAGATTTTGATTTGTTTCAGTAGTGTTTCATTAGGCTTTTGCCTTCGCCTTCACTTCTAATTTCGGTTCAGATGTCGACTTACCAAATTGAAAAGTTCCGCTTCCGAATTCTGATCTAATATAACCTCTTCCGTTTAATCTCTAGTCCAGATATAAAGTGCCGTGCTATGTTAAGTAGATGCATGGAGCGGCTCGTGTCGTGTAAATAAACGACTAAACGACATCGCAAAACCCTTTGCTTAAAGACTGATTGCGAAATTTCGCTTGAACTACACGGTCTCGTTGTAAGACGCGGCAATGTATCGCGCATCCGCTCGATACAACACGGCACCGTGCAGCGGCGTAGCTAGAACCAACGGGGTCCTTTATAGAAAAGAAAAACGCAAGCAAAGCGAGCTATAAAATAGGAAACCACTTAACAACTACTGCCTGTCATCTATAAGAAAGGTAAACATTGACACATAAACATTACGAAGTTTTGCTCACGTCGGGGGCCCCTGCACCTCGGGGTAGTTACGTCCCTGGCTCCGTTTATTTGCACGACACGGCAACGTGCCATGGTCAGGCGCCACGTCGTTTCACGTTGTGTGGACAGGCTCTAACACTTCGTAAATTAAGGCGTGATGGTTCTTGTTGGTCTATTTGATACAATACAACTTGTGTATATTATAGATTGTTGTGTTAAATATCAATTAATATAGATGTATCGCCAAAATATTCATTGAAAAGGTCTGTGCGATTGAAACTTGAAAGGTATTGAATGTCTTTTTTATAATGAAGATGCTTTGAAGTGTTGTGATGTTGGGAAGTGTACAGTTATCTGAATGTTGCTGATAGACAGACTCTCGGAAATAATTTGTATAATAAATTGATAAAAAAAATACTTTGTATTATTTAAAACATCAATAGTATGCGGCAAATAAGTTGAACCCGTTGCTATGGTTACGCGCAGCCCTCACTTTGATTGAGACCCGAAAATCTGTTACTGCGCATTGAAGGTCGATCGCCATTTTGGTTCAACTTATATTCATGTATTATTTATATATTCTTTATTGTACACCGCATAAACAACAAATATAGGACATATTATTATAAATAAGGGTACAATGGGCGGTCTTATCGCACAGGGCAATTTCTTACAGACAACCTTTATATTACCTTCTCGTATTTATTTTATGCAGCCAGCGGCTACACCCGCGTGAAAGTAGATAAATGATTCATGGGAACATATTTCCGGGATAAAAAGTATTCTATGTGCTATTCTAGGACATGGTCTACCTGAGTACTAAGTTTCATCGAAATCCGTGCAGCCGTTTGAGCTTGAAGAAGTAACAAACTGTCGCCTTTATTATATTAGTATGATTGCTTGCTAAATCAGTGTTCCTATAATTTAATTAAATATAGTTCTGTCCCACCAATCTATACACCCACTCAAGACAAACCGCCATCGTGAAGTATAATATATATGTAGTTCTCACTCACCAACCTAGACACCCACTTGAGACTGAAGTGCCACTAGTAGTTACTGAGACCAACCTGCCATCGTGATGTAGGTACCTACTTGAGTAGGTAATTCATCATCAACAACATTTCAACCGAAAGAAGTCCACTATTGGGCATAGGCCTTCCCCAAGTGTCGCCATGACGACCGGTCTAAAACTATCAAGAAGTGTTTTTGCTATTTGTCCAAAAAATAGTGATGCCTATGAGATAGGACACAATAGAGAAAGCCTTAGAAAAAAAATGATTGGGTAAATATGATGTTTCAAAGTTATATATGTAACAATGGTCCTTATATACAAACTATATTACATTAAAATAATATTAGAAATTGCATTTTCATGAGAAAAAAATGTGTGTGCAAGATTTCGGTTCAATTGAACAAGTAAAGAGAGGGTCAAAATCTTGCAAGCTTTGAGTATGTGGACACAGATACTGGAATAGATTAAAGTCTAAACAAAGTTGCGGACAACAATTTTATAGCTATAAGTAAAGATGCTACATTGAAACACATACATTAGGTTAAAATACACTTTATTGCTTTCATCAATTCAACAACCAAATTATTGAACAACAGCTTTATTAAACTTTGTTCCTAATTCATTACAATTTATACAACTAGTGAACAATTTGGAAGATATATTAAAAAATATAGTCATTTTATATGAAATGCATGAAGCTAAAAATACTTAGGAAGGCAAAATTGGGCAAAGCTGCTCTTAGTATAGCAAGCAAGGTTCATAAATTATCACTTTCACTATAATAATGAGTTTCTGAGTACATGATTTTATAAATAAAAATGGGGCTCCGAATGATGTTTATGGAAAGTCCAACATCTGTAAAAGGGAGAACATCAATTAGGTTCAAATCACCAGCGCTAATATCTTACCTGAGCAAGAAAAAAGTATAGCTATATTTATTTCTTATTTTAGTTGATTTTTAAATTGATCCCTACTGTCCAACAATTTTATTTATTCAAGTAAATAATCTAATTCAATACTTATAAAACTCATAAAGAATGCTGCAATGCAGTTATTGGTTTTAGTATAGGAGCTCACCAGCTGTGGCAGGCACTTCTCAATGTGTTCGATATCGACTCTGTCGCAGCTCTCGCGCAGCGCGTGGCTGGAGGCGCGCAGGCAGGTTTCCGTCACCAGGCACTTGGCCACCTCCACCACTAACGACAGCGCATCGTTGCCAAGCTTTGTCTTATTATCTTGGAATGAACCGTGCAGAAGCTCTTTGATTACTTCCTAAAAATTTTGAAATACTTGTTTGTTACTTGTTTATTTACATTTTTTTAGCTTTTATTTCGCAACATTTTGTGGACTATTATATTACTGACTTGAATTTTTGTAACGTTGAATAAACATAAACTTTGAAAATACCACTTCAGTTTTTATTAATAACAACAAAAGCAAACAATAAACTTTCGCGATCAAATAAAATAATATTTTATTATTGCGTAATACCTACTTGTTTTAGAGTGTTTTTCACATTTGACGTTACAGACGCAGGGTCTATATTGTCCTCATCATTCTCGTTACTATTGCGAGCCATTATTAAAAGATTTTCACTTACGATTTTTAGTAATTAAATAAACGCAAACTTCACTCAGCAAAATAATTGACCCGCCTAAAGGAATAGTTCATTACAAAATATAATGCATGTTTTGGCATGCCTTTTCAAAACAAAATCAATATCCTGCCGATTTGTGCAGAGTGTAAAAGAGATAAAAAAAAAATCGTGCTCGTTTGATTTCCATAAACCTGGAACGCGACAGAGAAATTTGACGTCTTTGGATCAGTTCAGAAATTAAGTTTTACGATAATCCGTTTAGTAATCTACTTCTATACGAACGTTTTCCTACAGAGCAATCGTTAAAGTTCCTGCCCTTACAGCTCCGTTTCAAAACACATCACGACCCCATCCCTAGTACCTATATTATTTTAAAGATATGCGGATCAGGGTATAAAGTCTCGCATACCTCCTTTATTATCTGGTCCGGGTGACTACCCAATACTTTATTTCGGGCTGTTATGTATTTATGTTCTATATCGCACGGAGAACTCTGTGTGTTTATGTTTACGGAGACGCGGCGCATTGGTCAGTCCGCCGTACATTGCCTTAAGTTTGTGTTCCCGCATGCGATGACGCGGCCCACTGCTGCAATGTACGACGACCGCCCAACGCGCCGCGTGTCCGTAAACAAGCCCTAATACCGCGATACAGGATGTCGAATTTTAGTTCCTATGTGACGTCATAGATATCGCTTCATCACTGCCCAGTGGTGCTTTTCTCTAAGAAAACGATACATTGGATTTTTAATTCGATGTATCCTATTTGGATGTTCGTCGTTGCAGCAGCGCTGCGTTTTCTTAGAGAATAGCATTACTGATTTAGAGGTTTTTGATATGTCGTAATGCTTGCCTGGCCAGTGGGAGGTTTGTTTTAGTGCATCGGAACCGGGAGCCGAATAGACTTCGGTGAATTGAAACTGTCTGCGGTGATACCCCAGTGTGTCAGGATAGTGCTGTCCCAGTGAGTCGGTATGCTGCCCCAATGAGTTTGGGTAATGATGTTCCAGTGAGTAGGGATGATGCACCAGTGAGTCGGAATGATGCAACAGGGAGTCGCGATGATGCAACAGTGAGTCAGCATGATGTCCCAGTAAGTCGGGGTAGTGCTGTCCAAGTGAGTCGGAGTAGTGCTGTCCAAGTGAGTCGGGGTAGTGCTGTCCAAGTGAGTCGGGGTAGTGCTGTCCAAGTGAGTCGGGGTAGTGCTGTCCAAGTGAGTCGGGATGATGCTGCTGGCTCCTATAGGTTGAAAACCATCACCTATATTCCTTCTTTGCCGGGCGTTCCAGGACTCCAGGTTTATTCCTTTCGGAAGCCAACTCATGGCCCCAGTAGACTTCGGCCCTGTTGGGTCACTACGGTTTTGCTGACATCTCTTTGAAACGCGAGTGGAACACTACGCGCCTTCGTCGACTCGAGCTCGGTCCGTACGGTGCGCCCACGCCTACGCCTACTGTGGTTCCCAATATGGATAACTTACACAAGTTCAACGGGAAGTTTAAATAATACCACGTAAGATGGAATAAATACCTATAATAATTTAAAACTAAATTACAAAACACGGTGGGTTCGCAAAAGCGATCTTAGGATTAAAATATTAATATATTGACATTATGAGCAAACATTCACTGTATACCGAACTGCACCAGAGGTAGTGTTATCAAACTAATTCAATATTAAGTCATCGAGAGTATATTTTACTTTGTATCTTTAGCACAGCCATTTTTAATTTTAATAGAACTTTGACTATACTATTATTTTTCCTACATACTAGTCACACTTTACACATACAACTCTCGTATACAAATAAAATCACGATTTTTCTCCAAAATACAATGTTTTATTTTTAACCAAAAAAGAGGTTCACAATTTGACTAAACTTGCTGATATTTTCCTTGTTTGGAAGATCCTGATTTTGAACCCGTTTAATTTTTAATTTAGTGGTGGTAGACAATGGAATATTACATATTATATAATACTTATATTTATCGATTTACGTATGTTATTTTAGTTGGGCTGTATTGTGATAATTTTATTGATTACAGTTCCGTAAATAAATACGTATTATATTTTATATTATCAAACCACATCAAAATTAGTTGTCAAATGAAGCAGCAATTTAATTAGTAGGCTGAGGAAGAGTGGGGGCGTGGTGAGAATATCTCACTGTCTCTTTTGTATGTACATAATGTATGTACGTGACGTCACACATACATTATAATATCTTTTTCTCTTTTGATACTCGACAGATTTCCCCAGGTTTTTTTGACAGATTTGAAGTTTTCAAACTTACTTAATTTTAAAAGGTTTTGATTTTTTTTTCTATTTTTGATTTGGTTGGATTAGTTACCTTTTGATACGAATGTCTTAATAAAATAAATCAAATAATCTACTAGTATTTTTTTGTTGTATTTTCGTGTAAAAAGTTTTTTTATTTCCATTCCCTTATACTAGGTCTACCCAGTCTATGTATGGCCTACGACTTGACACTCACGTGCCCAGGCTGCGCGACTCAACATATCTGTAACAAATACA
The DNA here is from genome assembly GCA_958295575.1 of Leucania comma. Lineage (NCBI taxonomy): Eukaryota > Metazoa > Arthropoda > Insecta > Lepidoptera > Noctuidae > Leucania > Leucania comma. Next base: position 7,125,203 of record OY282480.1, on the reverse strand, counting down.
AAATGCGTGTTCTGATATCCTCCTTCGATTTATCCATCAGACTATCGGCGATGAGGTCTATAATATTTTTGTCGTCAACTAAATCTAGGATAGTTTTATCCTGCCGTTCTTCTGGTGTAAGTTGTTCTTTTAATATTTCCAGTATGAGTTTGTCTTCGTTTCTCGTCCACTCGGGGTGTTCCGTCTTGACAATTTCTTCTTCGAACATGATCTGCATAGATGAGTTGGAACATTCGCTGAGGTCTTCAGTCTTGCTGACTGTTACTACTGTATGTAGTGCTGGTGTGGATGCAGCTGTTACATATTCCGTTGTGTTTTCCTGTAATTTCGTATTTTGTGTATATACTAAACAATAAATAACACTAATAAAATTAAATTTTTGCTAAAAATAACACCAAAATTGGTTACTAATTCATTAATTCCCAAGAAGACACCGGTGTCCGCACACGAATTGTCTTTCTATTGTGTCTCTAATTACGGTATTCAAAAGGTTAAATAATAGGTTAACGGGAATCTAGCTTTGCAATAATAGATCTTATTCGCATAGAGATATGGGCTAGATTCCAGTGTAGGAATAGTTAGCGATACCCAGCTAATCCTTACAAAATAAAGCAGTAATTAGCAGTTCAAATACTGGTATGAGGAAAAGGGGCGTGGTGGGAATATCAGTCTCTATTCTGGTACTTCCACCAAAATTCAGAAGGTTTCTAATGTACTAAATATTGAACGTAATTATAAAACTCTTTCTATTTGCGATTTTGAGTAAAGTTACTTTTTGATATAAAAATAATAGAGTAAGGGCGGGTTTCTGAATTGAGTATTTTGAGTTAAGAACGTCTCAAACCGTACTTAAATGCCAAATTTTGACAGGTTTACAGGCAAAAGTAGAGTTTGAGTAAATCTCAACTTCAAATGCTCAAATCAGAAATCGGGGGTAATTGAGTTAACTAATTAATGTACGTGTCATAATATTTATACAGCATAGTTGAAGACGAGATAAACTAACTGCATTTTTTTTATCTATCCTATACTGTCCCACTGCTGGGCAAAGGCCTCCCTCAATTTCTTTTATTGTTCTCGGCTCTGAGTTACTTCTTGCCATATCTATGCTTATGCTTATGTCCCGCCATCTTTTTGGTCTGCCGCGATCCCGACGTGCGATTTCTGGGCACCAACTTAGTGTTTTATTGGCCTACCGTAACTGCAGTTATTACATACCTCTTTAATAGGGCGGCAAATTTCTAGGTTATTCTCCGAATCAGAATGGCTCTTACTTCCATTGTGGTCTTCTTCGTCACTACTGTGATAGAAAAAAAACAGAAATTATAGACATTTACATAATAGCATTCACCTTTCTAAATCTTAATAAATTAAAATCATTTGTAAAGCGAAAACATTGCGAAAAGGCTTTTTCGCTGTTAATGACTGTGTTGAGGATGTTAAGGCCTGGATTGACCTGCTCCAGTACGCACTACAACTGTTGTCTTACTTTTTATTATCTATTTTTTTACAATTCGACATTGTAGATTATTTTACAATTTGCCTTTTTTCCATTTTTTATTTTTATTTTATCCAATGAATGTTTGACATAATTATTTACTTTGATGAGTATTACATTTTGTAAACTATATAATATTATTATTGTGAATGTGTGGACTATGTGGATTGCTTCAGCCATATGTATTTTTCACCGATATCTCGGTCAATTGTAGACCGAGTTTGAAATTGTTTTATTTTTATTAAAAGATTATCCTTCCGAATTAGCCCTATAGAAATATTGTTTTGATCTGATGATGAACTTCGAAGATATAGAACGGAACTCTTCAAAAAATCATAGCTGATCTGTCGTTTTTATCCGCTATGTGCTATGTTCACCGATATCTGGGTCAATTGTTGACCGACATTGAAATTTTTTGTTTTGATTGAAAGATTAAATTATAGGTACTCCCGAATTGGTACCATAGAAATATTGTTTTGATCAGCAGGTCTAAAAAGGCCACTTTTGTAGAATCATGATATGAATCATATTTTTTTTATACGGCAATATTTCAAGGAATATGATTCTGATATGCAGTGAATTGAGTATGATTCGACTAATTTGTGCAACCATTTTACGAACATTAGAAGAATTGCTTATGATCTGCTGGGAATTCGGAATATGATTTGCTCTAGATGAATTGCTCATGTGACCTTTTTAGGCCCGCTGATGAAGATATAGAACGGAACTTTTGAAAAATCATAAAAGAACTGTCGTCACAAGTAAAATTGCTTTGTTTATACAGTCATGTAGTTGGTGACTGACTGAAGGAAGAAGGGGAGGGGATACATAGAACTGATCTGATGATGAAGACGGAAGGTAGGTAATAACCAGAATTCTGTAATAAATCAGTGTATCCTAGCCTTGTTTGGTATTATTAGGCCCTGCGCGCACCGGTGACTTTTGTCACGGTGACTTTTAAGTGTTTGTCACTGTCACGTCACGTATTCAATGTGGAGTGCGCGCACGACGAGCGACAGTGACAGTGACAAAACCACAGAAATGTAAAAAATAGGAGAAGTGGCAAGGGGGCGTGTTTGCGTCCGCGGTACTTGCTCAACAAGGGCACATACCGGCAAACAGCCGTTTGACGGCCGTCAGTTACATCGCGACCGTGCACGTAAATAAATTTAAAATACCGTGTTGTTCAATGGTTTCATGCAAAAACTAAAGCGAAAAGACAAGCCTGGGTCATCAAAGAATCTCTCACCATAAATAGGTATAATGTTAATAGTATATTTATCTTTAAAATCAGGAAAAAGAACAAATCTTATAATATGCCTTGCTTTTACTACGTTATTTTTGTTTTCAAATATCAAAGCGACTATTACTCACACAGTAAATATATTGCTCTTTAACCACTACCTAACTTTGACGCTCAGTAACTGAACAAGTAATGTAAAAATAACGTAACGATACTTTATCAGTGCGGTGTATTTCTTATTACGGCCGCAGTCAGTTGAGCCAAGCTAGGGATGCGCCTGTACACATCCGCCAATATAGACTATCGACCACAATATCGATTGGTTGGATATCCGAAGTGAAATAATGTATTTTTATTTATTTTGGAGTAGTAGAGAAATACGTAAGCAAGTTTCGTAAACTAAGTTGGTAAAGAGTAGGTCAAAAGTCGGTGGACAAATGGGAATAAATAATAATTACAGTTTTTAATTTTATTATAAAAATTTTACTGTTCTAAAAAAATTAATTATTTTCTAGACATATTTATTTTTATTTAATTAGTTTTTGGAACCTAAAAAAATATCATTATAAAAATGAAAAAATCGATAACTTTTCTATTTAGTCAATCACTAGCGTAAATTAAAAATAAATTGCTTTTGCACAGCACATCGACATTTATGTGTGCGTAACTTATATGGTGCATGAAAAATATACGCTGTGTATAGGAAGATAAGGTTTATAATATACTGTGTAGTATGGTCTGATTTATAATTTGCGAGTGTGTGCAGGACTGTGTAATAATAGCTGCATATGTAGTAGAGTCAGTGATGGTAGGGATAACTGGAGACATGGTGTTCCAGTACATTTTTCACTGCGTAACATATCTCCTCCTTTCTAATATCTTTGGACGAAACTTTTTTAAATCGAAGCGTCATTTGTCGCAGTGGCGTAGCGTGCGTTTTCGCAGCATGGGGCCGCCCTTAAGTTTTTAGTATGTACTTTGTTTTTTCGCCTATTTGTTTAACTTGTTTTGTTACGCTCCAAGTGCAACCCCACTTTATGTCCATGCAATCTCTTTCCATCCTAGGTTGCCTGGAAGAGTTCGCAGATAGCGATAAGGCCGCCCATTGTATGTTTTTATTTAAGGCCGTGTTTACGTAGACGCGGCGCGTCGGGCGGCGCGTTGGGCCTTTCGTCGTACATTGCAGTAGCGGGCCGCGACATCACTCGCGCAAACACACACCTATCTCAATGTACGACGGGCCGCCCGACGCGCCCCGCAACGCGACGCGTGTCCGTAAACGGGCACTAAGTCTCAAAATTTTATAATCTTTTTTATCTTGGTGTACAGTAAAGTACATATAAATAAATAAATAATTACTCATAATCATATTTTTACATTTTCCAAATTATTAAATTGGCGCTTCCTACCGCCCCCTTTAGTATGGCTCCTGGGGCCATGCCCCCCACCGCCCCCACCCATGCTACGCCACTGATTGCGGCGCGGTGACAAAAATGTCACGGGCTTGTCCGCTCCATGGTCAGCGTACAAAAAAGTCACCCAGTTGTCACGTCGCTACGTGCGCGCACCTCCATACATATCCATGGACTTGATAAGGGTGACAAAAATGTCACGGTGACAAAAGTCACCAGTGCGCGCATCGCTTTAGAATTGGCATGATGATTTGATGATGGAACCGATTGGCAGAAGATATCTATTTAAGTTTGGCTGAGAGGTACTACAACTAAAAAGTGTGAAATAAAAAACATTTTACAAAAAAAATCCACCGACCTCAATGTAAAAAAAAAAAACACAAAAAAGTGCAAAATAACTTTAATTTCGGAAGTCGGTGTTTAATAAAAAAAACCAAACTTATAGAAATTGAAGTTATTTTGCACTTTTTTGTGTTTTTTTACAGTGAAGTCGGTTGTTACTTTTTGTAAAAAGATTTTTTATTTTCAGTAATTTTAGCGTGTCTGGCAATTTGAGTTTTTTCTACGGCCTACCCCAATGTCCTTTCCTTGGTATTGTTCGTCAAGTCGTTGAGCTCCTTAGTAGTCCTGAGTTGAGCTTTGCGAATACTGACAAATGCTTGCACTGACTGGACAGGTCCACTTAAATCTGTGTTTTTCTTTCCTCAAAAGACCATCTCAGACACTTATCTGCATGGTTCTCATATGTTTTGACCATTACATGTTTGCTGTATGGACTTTTAAAAGAGACTTTGACCCCTGAGTTTGTTTCGGTGTTTCTTCTCAGGGTAGTCAGTTAGGAAACACCGGCCACACCTAGTGTAAACTGACGAAAAAAAAATGACGTAAAAGTGTTGTTAATTGCAAAATAAATATCATTTATCATTAATTAAGTGTTGTTATAGAGTCGTACCTCATAGACATGTCAGCTTCATAGTCCGCGATAGGTTCCTCGACCAGAGTACTCTCGTCACAATTCGTCTTATCTAAAGCCTTCGCTGACGATGGTTCTGGCGTCGGTGGCGACGATAATTCTCTCTCTTCTGAACTGTACGGTAAATAAATATAAATAAATCTATAATATAAAAACGAATCGCAACACATTCGTGTTGCTATCGGCTGGACCGATTTCACTAATTCTTTTTTTGTTGTTTGTTAATGTCAAGAGAAGGTTCTTAGGTAGGGTAGGGTAGGGTAGAGTAAGGCGGAGCAGGGTAGAGAAGGGTTGAGTAGGGTAGAGCGGGAGCGAAGCCGCGGACAAAAGCTAGTAATAGAAGAAAGAAAGAAGAAGAAAGAAAGAAAGAAAGAAAATCTGTTTATTCACACGGAATGACGCAACTAAGAACTAGACAAACATAAAATTATATAGGAAAGATATGCGCCACATCCGTGCAAAACGGCCGAACGCTCAGCATAAAGCTGTGCCTTCATGCACAATGCGATGAGCACACAGCGCTGGTTTTCAGCGTTGGCCAGTGCTGACAAAAAGACGCCGGAACGGTGCAATGTGCAAAAAAGATAAAAATAAAATAAAATAAATTATAAATGAATTTTAGATAAATAAAATAAAAATAAGGAGACTATGTATTTATGAATTGACAACACCACGGCGCGCCCATGACATTATGTGCATCTCATAGATTTTTTATAAATAATAAATCTATAATATAAAAATGAATCGCAAAATGTGTTGGTAAGCGCATAACTCAACAACGCCTGGACCAATTTGGCCAAATCTTTTTTTAAAATGTTCGTTGAAGTTCAAGGATGGTTTTTACGGCGAGAAAAATAGAGTAGGGTAGAGTAGGGTAGAGTAGGGTAGAGTAGGGTAGAGTAGGGTAGGGTAGAGTAGGGTAGATTTGGGTAGAGTAGGGTAGAGCGGGAGCGAAGCCGCGGGCAAAAGCTAGTATTTAATAAATAATAAATATTTATGATAGTACATCTTTATACCTATTATTTATGTTATACTAGTATAACATACAATACACCGTTAAATTTTGGTCGTTTTAATCCCGTGGAGGATCGATTCAGTACATGAAACACTATCGATTTATAAAGATAAAACTTAAAAAAAAAAACATTTTTTTTTTCTAAAACTCGAATTAATATACGCATGTACGAAATTAATTTCTTTAAGTAAACTAGTCAATGACCTTGTAGCGAGTTGTCGGTCGTGAACCTACAGTTCATTGGCCTCGATCAGCTGAAGTTTAGTTAGTACTTTTTTTAAAACTCAATTAATTTACGCATGTACGAAATTGATTTCTTTAAGTAAACGTCAGCTGATCGAGGCCAATAAACTTTAGGTAGTCAGTACGCAACGACCGACAACTCCCTACAAGGTCATTGACATTATCATGCGTAAATTAATTCGAGTTTATAAAAAGTACTTTATTTTTTTAGTTTTATCTTTATAAATCGATAGTGTTTCATGTACCGAATCGACCCTCCATCTTTCTTATTCATCACTTATTTCATGAGATACAGCCTGGTGAAGTGGTGACAGACGGAAAGAGAGACGGTCGGACAACGGAGTCTTAGTAATAGGGTCCCTTTTTACTTTAGTTACGGAACCGGTTACCCTAAAAACAACCAAGCTCTTTATTATTGTGCTCTGCAAAAACATTATTTATTTTACCTTGCTTCTTTTCTGTGCGGGAACAAAGAGTGTACATACTGCGCCAGCGCCGGGTACCCGTCTAGTGTGACCATTATATCCGTGCACATCTCACACGACGTCGTTAAGTTCTGTCCAAAAACTTTGTGAAGCTTTGTTATGATTGTCTTTTGTTTTTCCAAATCCATAACATGTTCCTGAAAAATTAGGTTTTGCTAGAAAAAAAAAAAAATAACGTGGCATTACAGCCAGACTTCTGGGCACATTTCTGGATGACAGCGGTGTGGAGGAGTACTTCGACGCCTGGGCCGCGTTTAAAATTGAGGTTATACCTAACTCTAATGACGTCATCAGGTAGAGACTACGGTCGCATTTTTGAACGCGCACTGTCAATGTCATGTAAACAACCTACCCTGCTCGGTTTAGTTGGTATAACTCTAGGGTAGCTATTCGAGTTAAAGAGCGACCCTGGGTTGCAACTCTACTCTACTGAACGCAACCCTGAGTGTATTTTATTTATTTATTTAAAACTTCTTGCACAAGTAAAAAAACTGTACAAAGGCGGACTTAATGCCATAGGCATTTTCTACCAGTCGACCTTAGGGTGGTGCAGAAACATAATATAGTAGGTGGAACTTAATGTTAAACAAAACAAATAGAAAACTAATATAGTAATAAATACATACATACATACATACATAAATACATATAAATAACGAGAGAAACGCTGAGAAACAAACCCAATTAATCAACGATGTGATGATTCTACCAACTTCTTGCGAATGTGTTCACGTGCCATTACCTTAAAGGAGAACCGACTGATTTTGACTGATTTTGTGTTTTGTTAGGTTAGGTTAGTATAAATACTTAGTTTAGTTAACATTTATGTTTCTTATGTACATATACATGTAGTTTCTGATAAATATAGCAAACAAAGCCAAAAGTTTCCCGTGGGAAAATGTTCAGTACAATAGCGCATATCATATTAATGTATCTTATTTTCTTCTATTTGTGCAAATATCCCGCCCGTACGCAAAATACGCGCTTAGACGTGGAGTTGGGGACACCAGCCTGAAATACAAATACAAAAAAATGACTTGCTAATTCCCAACAAGCTTGGCAAACGAAGTCAGCATCAGTTGTCTGCGAGTAACATAAATAATAAAAAACTTTTAGCCTCTGTAACACTAAAAACCGCATCAACAACAACACACAGAGGTTGAAAATATCACTGTCTTTGTGTTACTCATTTAGGTATTTTCAATTACAGAATTGTTCAATTATAATGACAGTGAAATATCAAAAAGAAAACATATTTATCATACTAAGTGGAAGTCCTGTAAAGTGTTCTTATAAAATAAATAATTAAACATTTAAGTATATGTTTTAGGCAGTTTATTATTGAAAATCTAGTCTTCGAAAAATAGATCATTATACATGGCCTCTGTCAATATAAGCAGATGAATAAATGGATTTTACTATAATTATCATTTGCTAATAAGGTAGGAAAATATCTAGTGGAAATCTTGGGACCCCATGGGTGACAAAGGTTTATTTATTATTTGGTTTCATCACTCTTACTAAGTAGTATACAGACTATATGTAGATATATAGACTAGTGTATATTTTTTTTCACTTGCGTTTGCTAACTTAGAGAGACTTAAGAGTGGTGTAAAACCAATACTGCCTTATCAACTATATTATAAATCTTCAGTAACTATAGAAACCTATTTAAAAAACAATAATCTGAATATTTTTACTAGATATGCGTCCGATATATCAAATCGTATTCAAAATCTGATACCAGTCACAAATCGGTTCAGACTTTATTTTAATTGATTTGTAATGTAAATCAAAAAAGTATACCTACTACGCGGCAAGTAAGTTGAACCAAAAATGGACGTCGTTGCTATGGCTACGCGCAATTGTCCACTTCGAAAATCGGTTACTTAGAGCACATTCAAGGTCGATCGCCATTCTGGTTCAACTTATATGCCGTGTATTATAAGGAACGAATTAGTGAAATTAAGTGCTACAGGAATCGGATATCTATAATCGGATATTGAAATCGATTTCAAAATCAGAAATCGAATATATATCCGATTTCTGGTTTTGAAATCTAAACTCGAACCATCCTGAACGAGCCGTCATATATATAGATATATTATATCTAAATAGATATTTATATATAGTAATGCGAGAAGTTTAACGGTACAATGGGCACAGCAGCTGCTACACAAACAAAAATTTGTATGGATAGTAAAAGTTTGGACAGGGTCTGGGTGTCTAGAGCTTGAGCTTTGATGTTTCTGAAGGCACCTACGAACTGAATCTTAGTGTGGGGCAACATTAAAAAACAAAGTACAAGATTCGCCCACGTAGCGAGGTTAGGAGAGGTCTACCAATAGTGGTATAAAATTATTTATTTATTTATTTCCACTTACACACAGTATACACTACACATTTAAATTATAGGCCTTCTTTAACCTTTTGAATACCGTAATCAGAGACACAATAGAAGGACAAGACGTGTGCGTCCGCCCGCGCCGGCGTCCTCTTGGGAATTAATAAATTTACTAGCGACACACACAAAAACATAAAAAAAAAAACATAATAATTAAAATCAGGTCAATAATGATGATGCGACTTACTTCAATCTTCTCAATCAGATCTATGATACAATTCCTTCTAAAATAATCCTTGAATGCATTGATTTTATCAGCTTGCACCGGCGTGAGGAAGCATAAGAATTCTTTGTACAGATCCTCCAGCCTGGTGCCACATACCTTCTCCACTTGTATCGCTAGCTTTACGGCATCATGTTCAAGAGGATTGAAATTTTCAAACAGGCGGTATATGTTTTTCTTCTCGGTGGCGAATTTGGTTAAAGACGTCTTTGTGAGGAATTTCAGGTGAAAATTCGTTACGTATACTGAAATATGAAAAAAAAAAAACCAGTTTAGTTATTTACCAGCGACCCGCCCCAGATTCGCACGGATAGTGATATTAAATATATTGTGCATGTATTATACATATAAACCTTCCTCTTGAATCACTATCTATTAAAAAAAACCGCATCAAAATCCGTTGCGTTGTTTTAAAGATCTAGCAAACATAGGGACAGACAGCAGGAAGCGACTTTGTTTTATACTATGAATTGATAAGACAGTGCTTTAGTTAATACATACTGCTACCAACGGCTTCGCCCGCGTGAATGCAGAAAATTATATCCGTTGGGAAAAGTTATATCAGTTGAGATAAAAAGTTGTATTAGATACTAGTTGTAGTTGTTTTTTTTTCTCAAAATCGGTATCAGTTTTTTATTAGGAAAACTTTTTTTATAGATATTTTTAGCTAAACATATCTTTTTTTTTAATTTATGCACTGAATCCAGGGTTTTATGATATTAACGCTCCAGGCACTGGAATATTTATAATATCAAAATATTTCATTTTATTAAATGCATACAAAAGTTATATAAGACAATTTTTTTTTTTAATATACTGTGTTTGTTCCGGTTGATCTCCGAAACGTCTGGACCCATTTTAATGGGACTGGCGGATAGCTGATTTTCCAAGGAGTAAATTAGGCTACTCATCAATCGCGCGGGAACGGGACTCATTCCCACAGGGGAGGATATCTCCGAAATAGTTAAATAGATTTTGACGAGTCGTTCGACCCAAAGCAACGTTCTTAATCTCTACGCGAACGAAGTCGTGGCAACATCTTTTTTAAATAAAATTACACTTACCTATATCATCTAAATTATTATCATTATCACTAGTATCACTGTCATTCAGTCTTTTATCTTTCTCCTTTCTTTTTAAAATATTAATCTTCGTCTGCAACTCTTGCAGTGCACGTTTATAATTATACTTAAAATTATTGACTAATAACCTTAATCTATTCGATACTTTAGGGTATCTATTTTCTTGACAGCTACATTTTTTCTCCTTTCTTTTACCGAAGTAATCAGTTATGACTGTCTGTCTTTGTTTGCATATATTTCTAAGTTGAACACAGCATGTGCAATGTCCTGCATCTTCTATATAATTTTGAGTTGTTTTTGACGTTTCTGGTAAACTGTTAGCTATGACTGAACTATTTATATCACTCGAAGAGTTAGTGTTAACCATAACGACATTAGAAATAGGTAGTAAATACGCTCCAGTGCTTGTCTCTACGAATTTATAGAAGTTGGTCGTCTGTTTTTGTGTGTCGTCTGTTATCTGTATGTCGAATTTGTCGGCTAGCGGTACGGGGGTGTGGGCGACGATGGGCTTGTTGAACTGTATGGGGAGCGGCTCCTTGCTGGGCGCGAAGGCGGCCTGCCCCGGCTCCACGTCTACGCCCACAGCTGGCACGCCTGTCCTGTTCGAGCGTCTGTATACGTAATTCTGTAACAGTAATAAATAATGTGACAATGACACGTATTTTACAGTTTCTGTTTTTAATCTTTATTTGACATAATAGAAAACAAAAGCCAATGCAAACTTTTGGCATGATTTACTTTTTTCTTTTCGCTAGAAATTAAACCTAGATTATTATGTTAGAGGACAATACGAGAAATCAACAGGAAAAAAACCAGGTCCATAAACCGTAACCGAACGAAAATACGTTTACAAACGTTGCTAGCGTAATAAATAATATTTTGAAGTTTCTATCGATAACATTGATTAAGTTGGTTAGTCCTGTATATTTTTTTTATACTTGCAGTTTTTCATCATTAAAACTAATAAAAAAAATTTGTTACACGAATTGAAAAGATACGCGTTAGGATTGCCATAGTGATTGCATAGTGTGTGCTATTTAATGCGTACACACCATAAATACCGAAACCAAAATAAAAAATAACGCCTGATAAAAAAAAAACTATATCAGTCTACTAAATAGTCTCTAACTTCTGTTGGTTACGGTTGGTTGATATAATTATTTTTGCTATCGATTTCTCATACAGTCTTTAAAAAAATAGCCTATGTTTCACTATTAGTGAAAAGAAAAAAAAAGTATGCCAGCAATGTATGGCAAAAGTTTCATCCCTTTAATGTTAGGCCACTTACCCGGAACCGCTTGCTAGTCTTGGCGAGGTAGCGCGCGAATATCCGCGGCACTTCGTTCTCCGGCTGCTCGTACAGCGTGAGCTTGGGGTTGTAGGGCAGCAGCTTGTGCTTCACGGGCGCCACCGTGCGCGTCCTCATGTATATCTGGGAAATGTGCCATGAATTGAATTCATCTATCAGTTATTAGCCTTTTAACAAATAATAATAATAATAATCATTTTTTCAGGCATCTTGGCCCATAGATATTATATACCTTACAGACTAACATTTATAAAGTAAATAAAGTTTATTGTTGATAAATAAGACTTATGACTATGTTAGTAACACGTAGTATGTGGAATGTGGACACAACAATCGGCACAATGACAGCGGAGGTCATTGTGCCGATTGTTGTAACCGCAAATGGCTTGATGGCTAAAAGCTTCGACGACCATCTGTCGAAGCTGTCGTTGCGCGGTTGGATCAATGGTCTGATTTAGAAGGCAATACTCCTTGATACGGCTCGTATTGTGAGGTTCCTGTCTCTGGAGCAATAACACCGGACTCTGCTCCTGACACTGGCGGACTACTATTTTATTTTATTTTTAAATGTTTTTTTTATGTGTTTTAAGAAATATTTTTTATATTTAAGAAAAAAAAAGTTATATATTTTTTTATATATATTATTTTAATTTATTTTCGTACATGAAATATGTACGAAAACAAATAACTTCTATAACTGCGCCTCTAGAATAAAGTTTAATACAAACAAAAAGGATTGCATATTAATGTTTGCGCCCCTCCAGGGACTACGCCCTGTCCCTGGGCACCGCGGACAGCGCCCTAGTTACGGCACTGGTTATCAGCATCATTTTATCAACTCACAGATATCTACCAGACAACCAGACTATAAGAACTTAAACTAAAAAAAGGCGGTAGTCTCCGGTGCACTGCTAGCAAATATAAATCAAACTAAATTTAAAAAAAAATAAGACAGATAAAAAAATATATACAAAAAATATGTAAGAAAAATATGTAACCTAAGCTTAAAAATGTATATAGGTACATTTAGGAGTGCAGGTTTTGCTCGGTGATCAGCCGGCTTGTCAGCTGCCGCGCATGTGAAGCAGTGCAGTCCAAACTGCTCCTTAATCCGAAAAGTAAGTACTCTACGTCACGTACGTCGTACGTAAGTCAGTACGTAACTTAAGTCCAAGTTGGGTAAGTTTAACCCCCTGATGCAGGTTCTCACCAGGCATGAGTGTTTCGAGAGGTACCTACCTATTTCAGATCCTCCATTGTGCAGATCACACAGCGGTCACGGTGAGGCATAAGCTTGCCCACCTTGGATGGAGACCCGCCGTGTCTTTGTGGAGGTGAATAACGGTGACGACCTGAGCGTGTGGTCCTGGTTCAGGCCATGGTAAGGAGCAAGAGGCAATGTATTACCAGAACAGCTGTAGATTTCGGAGTGAGAAGACTCACCGCGATGCATCTGTTATTGCGTCGCCGATGCCACTACTCCCATTTTCTGCCCACTCCACTGACAACTTTCCATTTGGCGGCACTCAAAACTTTAGATAAAAATCTAAACAAATACTTACATTAGTTTCATAAAGTACGCTTTAAACGTGCCGACATACTGGGCCCAAAAACTTTGAAGGAGGAAAAAACCATCGATTCAAGAAGAAGAGGAAGTACTCACATTGATGGGGTTGTCCTTGTCCCCGAGCTTACGGACGCTCTGCACATGGTTGAGCAGCATGTTGAAGGACATCCAGGGCAGCATGTGCTGCACGACGAGCCCCAGCACGGGGCTCAGCCCGTAGCCGCCGGGCCGCAGCGACTTCTTGTACATCTCCGGGTTGTCATTCACGTACTTCCAGAACTGCTCCATGCCGAGCGCTATGAGTCTGCACAAAAATACGATTGTCAAAAATATTAAGGGACGTGTTATGTCGCCTCCTTCTGCGAAGCAGTAATGCTAGCAAAGGAGGAGGCCGACCGCATCAGGCAGAGCCAACGGGGCGCTCGCCCCAGCCGCCGCCGGGATTCCGATCCCGATTTCCGGCCACCGTAGGCGCGGGCTTGCGGACGGCGTGCAATGGGTAGCACGCTGTCCGATCGTCCTTTAACCGACCGGACCGAGCCCAAGTCGTCGACGGCGCGTTCATTTCCCGCGCGCCTCAAGGAGCTGTCAGCAAACCGTAGAGGCCCAGCCTGCTAGCTGCAGGCAAGGTCGAAGCCTGCTGGGGTTATGGGTCAGCTTCCGAAAGGAATACCCGACCCCGGCACGATAGGCAACGAAGGAACGGGGTAGGTTTTTAGTCAGTAAGAGTCTCACACTACTTCCTGCTCCGCCCAAGGGGGGATTTGTCATTGGATGAATGTACCTACCAAAAAAAAAAGAAAATAAAAGGGAAGTGTTATGGTTTGTTTTAGATGACATTTCGCAATTCTTATGTAGGATCTAGGATATGTTATAGTCAGGTTAATCTAGAACAGTGAACATAAATTCAAGTTTGGTAGAACATACTCAAACTGATTTCTCACAATATTTGATTTGGAAAGTAACGCATTTTTTTTTTGATGGATGGAGAGGGAGAGGCTAAAGGAAAGATCCTTCCCGGATTATGTAAAGAGTTACATATATGAAAGAAAAAGGAGTTAATAGTAGCGTGACGGGGGACAGGACCGAATGGAAGTAAAAACCGGCCAAGTGCAAGTCGGACTTACACAGGAAGGGTTCCATACCATTATAAATCACGTTTATTGTATGGGAGCCCCGTTTTAATATGTATATATTTTATTCTGTTTTTAGTATTTATACCATCTGTGAAAAACTTTCAACTGTCTAGCTATCACGGTTTATAAGATACAGCCTGGTGATAGTCCCGTTTTTAACCTTTGGGTAACCCTAAAAACATATTGCGCTGAAATTTCTGGTCGAGATGAACCAAGCTACAAAAAAAAAAGCGAATAACTCGAATACAACACAATTTGAAACCAATTCATCGGGTTCAAAAGTATTGTTATCAATATGCATACGAGTAATATGCATTATATTGTGTTGCTCTTATTTCCAAACATTATGTCTAATAAGCAATATTCTATATAGCAAGACTTTGCAATTGCCCAATACGTTGATCTGAACAGGGGGCTTACTCTCTAGTTCAATTCCGATCGGTCGACATAGAAAATGTGACGTTAGGTATTTTTGAATTTGATGCTAGCGCCATATTGGTTTAAAATTGCGCGACCACACGCCAAGCCCAATCCCCATTTTACGTAGTTTTCCAAAAAGGTCACGCAATTTGGCCCTAGCATCGAATTCAAGAGTACCTAACGTCACAATTCCAATGTCGACCGATCGGAATTAAACTCGAGAGTAAGCCCCCAAATCCGCACCGCTCTTGACTCCACGGTTTATAGGGCCCTACAAATCGCCAAAGACAGGAATCGATGGAGAAACATCATAAGAGCGAAAGTGTTGAAGCAGGGAGGTCACAACCCTCTGATAAATAAGATGCAAGGAGGAGGATATAAAATAAGGCTACTCACTGGTCCTCAGAGTGCAGGTAGCAGTACCGTCGCGGGATGTCGCCGCGGAAGGGCATGGCCGGCAGCAGGTACGGGTATAGGAATACGGGGCTGTTCGTCACCACCTTCATGAACGTCTCGTGGAACTCGCCAACGTAGAGATTTTTGTGGGAGCCGCGACGTTTGCTGGAAATATCAGGAACATTAATGTGTGTACAGTTCGCGGCCAATAAGTCGAACCATTTGATTTGCCCAAAAATCGGTTACTGCGCATTCAAGGTCGATCGTCATGATGGTTCAACTTGTGTGACGAGAATTATAACCGATTTTGATGGGGAGCTACACGTAACCATAGAAAATGGTTCCACTTATTTTCCGCGTACTAAAGAGGTAGTTAACCATATTATGGAGATAGTTTTGAAAAATGAATGCTGAAAACGTTTTTTTTACTTGGGTTAATATTTATGCAAATATATGGGCCCAAGAAATAAATTTTCCCCTTTTGACCCCCATGAAAGTGCAGTTTCAAAACTCCTTCTGAGGGCTCCTTCAAATTAGCCGCAAAGTGCTGCGCGATGACAGCGCGTTAGCAGCGCTGCCGCCTACGCCATCGTGTGACTACCGCGCTACAATAGCGCTGCGGCCGCGCTTCATTCATTTATATGGAATAACGAAGCAGAGAGCTGCGGCCGTGCTGCCGTCACGCGGCAGTTTCGACTGTGTTGATATGTCAGTCAGAGAAAGAAAGTACGACTGACCCAAAACTCGGCAAAATGAAATCAAAAACTAATGTTATCGATTTTCGGCTTGATCCCATCGGAAGTTCGTAATGATTTTTTTTGTTTAATTTATTTAAAGGGCTTTGTCGCTTAGCGACCACATGGCCCAGTAAAGAAAACACAAAAACTTACAATCTACCTCAAACAACTGTGTTTGACTGGCCTGTTGGTCTAGTGGTTAGTGGCCCTGACTGCTATGCCGGAGGTCGTGGGTTCTATTCCCACCCAGAACAAATGTTTGTGTGATGAGCACAATCATTTGTTCTGTGTCTGGGTGTTATTTATCTATAATATGTATATATTTAGAAATATTTATGTATGTATATCAGCTGTGTGGTACCCATAACACAAGCTCTGCTTAGCTTGGGACTAGACGGTGTTGTGTGATAGTTGTGGAATATATCATATTATTATACTGTTTAGCTTTATCGGACATTGGAGAAGCGAGGATAGTATTCCAAATGCCAATATCAATTTTTACAGCGTCCAAAAACATTGATCCTCGTATGAAATCATTCCGAAAACACTCCATCAAGATATGGAATACATCATCAATCACACCACAGTCATCACAATTCGGAGACAAAACTTTCTTCATTAAATAGTTAAATTTTTTGATGGAATATGTCCGGAGCGAAGTCTTACAGCTATAGTTATTAAATTCCTATTGAGATAACAGTCAATCCATGGAACCCGGGAAATCTCTGGCTGAATAGTTCGGTACCATATCCCTTTTCTTTTGATCTTATGTTAAAATATTCCTGCCAAAGTTCTAAACATTTTTTTTTTGCTTTTCCATAGTAATTTCGTAATAAAAAAAAATAAAATAAAAAAACATTTATTACCAGACCGGAGTCCATAGCCAATTAAAAGAAATCATAAAATTAAATTAAAAATTAAATTAAAATCACAATAAAATTAAAATCACTTTCTCAATAATAATATCAAATCTTAAGTCATCACTAAATCTCAATAAATAATTTAATGATGAGTACCACTTTTTAGGTTTACATTTATTCTGTACACAAAAAACTAAATGACTACACGACATTCAGCCATCTGGTTAAACGTTTTGTCCTTCAGCCATTTAGTTGGATGCCGAAGTTTTATAAACGGTCTAGGCGCCCAATTATTTAACTAATTTATCCATTTGAACTGTCTTCAAAAGATAAACGAAAAGAATTCGACATAATATGTGAAGTAAGTTGTACAGTCAACCACGTGTATTGCTACTGAAGAGTGGTTTATCTCCATAACAAAAAAAAATCCATACAAAAAAGGAGAAAAAATGTTTTATTTTATGTTATTGACTTACCACCGATCCGCTTCGCTTAGGATAAATCTGTAAAAAAAAACACAAAAGATTACTTAATTAATAATGTCACCTTCCAATAATTATAGAAAGTATGATTATTTATGAATAAACTGATTTTGACAATATTTGGCCCACGGACATACCATTAACTCTTTGAATACCGTAATTAGAGACTCAGGTGTGCGGACACCGGTCTCCGCTTAGGGCTTGAATAATTAAAAAGATTACCATACTATTAGCTTGGGTAGAATAAACCTACGAATAATCTTTGTACATCCAAATATCTACTACATTCCGGCAAATGACTTTTTCTTTCTGCGCAGACGTGCTACCGGATGTTTTGTATGATAATATCAGATTTGACACAAAGCTGATGCCAGAAGCGAGTAATTAATTGGATATAAGGGAAAAACGTTGACAGAGAGATTATGATAATCTCCATGTGCATGAAATTACAGGAAACTGTTTTTCTTCTTCTTTGTGAAAGGTCCTTCATGGAAAACACTAATATTACTCGAAAACCCGCTTTTAGGCACGCAATGAACTTTTTTCTGCACTAGTGCGGAAAAGTGCGCGTGCTCACCTTATATTGCATTTATTGTATCAGGCACGTGTCAACCCCCAACTAGCGCGCCAACCCCCACGAGTCGCGCTTGTATTGAAAAACGTCGTTTGACACACGTGCACATTTGTCACTGCAGCCCTCGACTCCATAAAGCCGGGTCCGCTGCGACATGGTTTTCGTGTTTGTTAACAGAATAGGGGCGTGGCCTAACCGTTTTCCACGCTAACATGTTTGCCGAGACGAATGGATAACGTGTTTTATTATCATGTTTTGTTAGAAAATTGGCGTGGCGGACCCGGCTTTACACACTCACCTACGGCTTGTGCGATTCCGCTTCGGTCACATTGTCTAACTTTCTGCACTTGTATTAAAATGTACTATTTATAACTGTGCAGCTAGGTATAACTTACTGGACCATCTCTTGATTCTCAGGCGAGTTTTCCGACACGGTCTTCTCCCACGTGGTGATCAGCTCTATGGCCGGCTGCAGGTTGCAAACGTTCACTACTGACTTCGGTTTTGCTTCTGTCATCTTCGAAAACGCTTCCTGAATGAACACGAATATTTAGATTATAGATCCTCGTAACAACATCATCATTTTTCTGCCCTGTTTTGTTTTTGTTGTGTTGTTTGGGGACGGCGCAAAAAGTTTTTTTTTCTTCCATTCTGTCCTGTCCACCCGTCGTCCTATCCTTAACTCCCTTTTCTATCATATCACTCCTCACACCACCACCACCGTAAAGTTATAAATACCATTAAATTATAGTCTATCTCGCGAGATTGTAAACTATCGGAATATACACCGTTAAATTTTGATCGTTTTAATCCCGTGGAGGGTCGATCCGGTACATGAAACACTATCGATTTGTAAAGATAAAAAAAAATCGAATTGATATACACATGTACGAAATAAATTTCTTTATATAAACGACTCAATGACCTTGTAGGCAATTGTCGGTCGTTGCGTACTAACTACCTACAGGTCATTGAACTCGCCCGTCCAGCTGACGTTTACTTAAAGAAATTAATTTCGTACACGCGTAAATTAATTCCGAGTTTAAAAAAGTACTTTATTTTTTAATTTTATCTTCACAAATCATAGTTTACGTGTAGTGTTTGAATATCTGGCTAGCCACAGAAAAAAAAAGCCAAAATAGACGGGTAAGCGGCAATCCGATTATCCGATCTCCATTTTAAACATATAATTAATATATAATTGTGGAATGTATATTTTTTTTGAGTTTATACTTCCGTATTGCAATAAAACTCTTGACACGATAATTTCATCAGATTCAGATATGGATTTATTAACATCATATTTCATAAAAGAGGTTAAAACTGCACGGAGAAAACCTTTTACCGCCTAAATTAGAAGAAAGATACCTAAAATCAAACGACTCATCAGGTTTTTATTTTCACTTTCCTTGTATTCGTAATGAAAATCACAGTATTTTATTTCAAGTTAAAGACTTTTTTAGTCCCTCAAACTACTGTATGTACAAACAAAGCAATTTTACTTGTACTACAGTTCTGCTATGATTTTTTAAAGAGTTCCGTTCTATATCTTCGGGGTTCATCATCAGATCAAAACAATATTTCTATGGAACCAATTCGGGAGTATAATCTTTCAATAAAATCAAAAATTGGTCCACAATTGACCGAGATATTGGTGAATATACATAATAAAAAAAATATATACAGCCGAACATAGAACCCCCTCCTTTTCGAAGTCGGTTAAAAAGGTGCAAAATAACTTTAATTTCGGAATTCGGTGTTTAATAACGAAGAGATCAAACTATTATATAAACACCAACTTCCAAAATTAAAGTTATTTTGCACTTTTTTTTATTATACGCTAATTACCTGATGAATCGCCAAATTTAAATGGCAGTGGGCAGGGTACATTATTTTATTCTCAGAACAGATGTTTGATGGGAACGAAAGGTTCTAGAGTGGCAACAGCGTACCGGAAGACGCAGTGTTGGAAGACCACAAGGTGGACCGATGACCTGATGATCGAGAGAGTCACGGATTCCGATGGATGCGAGACGCACAGGAGTAGTTATTATGGCGATACTTAGGAGAGGCCTATATCAAAAAGTGGATGGTCTTTCAGCTGAAATGATGATGATGGTCTAATTGGTCAAGACGCGTGGTTAAGCTGAGTAACAACGATGACTCACTATTTTCTTAAAGCGCATAATAATGTAAATTTTCGACTCCTTATAAAGCGATTAGTAAAGGATCAAAAAAAAAAATGACAGTTTCCTTGATCTTGTTGACGTAGTTTCAGTGGAGCTACAGAGTGGACATACAACTGCTGCCATAAGATCATGTTCTCTATCACAAAGAACTGTATTACTAATAGATGAAGAAGACTCACCAAGTACTCCTTATACTTGCTGGCGTAGCTCCAGTGTATGGGGTGCACATATAGTTGCAGATATGATGATGTCGCCAGCTGAACGTGCATCCGCAGCTGCTGCTGCAGGATCGTGATTTGTTCGGGCAGCATCTGCACAAATATCAAACCTTTCAGTAAACGCCTGTCGCGATATCATAAAATTTAAAAAATCCTGCACCGCGTAATTAAAGATCCCCGTGCGATTTGAATATATACAATAGCCCGAAATCATCTATCGGGTTGTTGCCCTCACTAGACATAACACTCGCCTGGTCGGACAATTCTCCCTTTTCAACGGAGGTTTGCGGGACTTTACACTGTTCATAATTCGCAGTTGTATTTTATCTCGATAGAAATGTGTACATTGCGTTGTGGACATAGGGATCAATATGCTATGTAAGAGTTTACATTAAAGAAAAAGTCGCGAAACAATTTATCGTGAAACGATGAAATAGGAATTAAATGAAAAGGCAAACAAAAGTGGGAAAAAGGTAAAGTATCAGGTAGAGAAAACGTGTCACATCTGCGAAAAATGGCTACCGGTTAGAACATTGCTGGGACACGTGTGCGGAACTGAGTATGCCTTTCAACGTATTTTTCGATGACAATAGTAACGAAATAAAATACTACCGCTAGCTTATTTTATCTTATGACAGTCTGGGAATATGTTTTTGGGCCCAAAACGTGTTGAGTAGACTTTGCGGTGTTCGTACGCTCTGAATAATAAAAAAAAGCTATATACATTAGGAGTAGGACATTTTCTCTATTGTAATTTATTTCTAAACTATTATCATTGGGAAATGCATCAGAAAAGAGATATTGCCAAGAACTGTTTTCAGGCGTTATTTATCTTAAATGATGGCAACAACGGTAAAGATACAAGGTGGCATAGTGTTGGAATATCCATCACTATGCCACAACTAGTTTTATATTCCATCACTAAATGTTAGTTTAAAATTGTGAATTTTAGTTAGTTAAATAAGTATTTTTTTAGTAACACGTAATATGTTAATTGGGCATGCGGTGCTAACCTGTAAAATTTGATAAACTAAAGATTATGGTTCATAAATTAAAAAAAAAAAAAATGGTGTAAATAATCATTAGTTGGCCAATAAAGAAATAAAAAAACCACAAAGAGAATATCAAATAATCCCTAATTTTCAAAAACCTGGAAAACTTTCATAGCATAAATATAAAATTAAAAAATCCCCCGAAAGCCCTTGTCATCAATATGAAATGTATAGAACTGATCAAGACGAATCAAATAAGCCCAAACTCGATGGGTTTACTAGTAGGCATTCCAAAGTTCCGTCAGCTACCTCCCAGTTCTAGCATCAGGTCCCTGTCAGAACACCGCCCCAGGACCCGATGGCTTGCCTGGAAAAGCCTGGGTCCTGGCCATGGAGGAACTCGGGTCTCGACTGAGAGGGCTCTTCAGCGCATGCATGGAGAGGGGCCAGTTCCCGCTTCGCTGGAAGACGGGGAAACTGGTCCTTATCGCGAAGCCGGGGCGCCCCGCGGACTCTCCGTCCGCGTATCGGCCCATTGTGCTGCTCGACGAGGTGGGCAAGCTCTTTGAAAGAGTAATTGCAGACCGCCTCGTCGTGCATCTGGCACGGAAGGGGCCGGATCTTGCGGACGGCCAGTTCGGATTTCGCAGGAGGCGCTCCACTGTGGACGCCATCATGCGCGTGCGAGCCCTCACGACGGGGGATGCGGTGTCCCGGGGCAGGTGTGTCTTGGCGGTGTCTCTGGACATCGCCAACGCCTTCAACTCCCTGCCCTGGAGTTGCATTGGTAGGGCACTCCGGTACCACCGGGTGCCCGACTACCTCTGTCGGGTGATCGAGGCCTACCTGTCGGACAGGTTCATCATCTACCCCGGTCATCAGGGGGAGTTGAAACGGCGAGAGATGTCGTGCGGTGTTCCGCAGGGATCGGTACTAGGGCCGCCCTTGTGGAACATCGGGTACGACTACGTGCTGCGCGCCGACCTCCCCGACGGGGTCAGCGTGGTCTGTTACGCAGACGACACGCTGGTCCTGGCGCGGGGACGGTCGTACCAGGCGGCGGTCGAACTAGCGACGCGCGGGATTGCGACAGTCGTGGAGAGGATACAGCAGTTGGGACTCGAGGTGGCATTGCACAAGTCCGAGGCCATGTGTTTTCACGGCCCTCGGAGCGCGCCACCTCCGGGCTCCCAATTAACGGTAGGAGGAGTTCACATCGGCGTCGGGTCGACGATGAAGTACCTGGGACTCGTCCTCGACAGCCGGTGGAACTTCAAGGAGCACTTCCGACGTCTGGCTCCCAGGTTGAATGCGACTGGGGCTGCGCTCAAGCGGCTCCTGCCGAACCTAGGGGGTCCAGACGCCTCCTGCCGGAGGCTCTACGCAGGCATCGTTCGGTCCATGGCCCTTTACGGTGCGCCGGTGTGGGCGCCATCGCTACGTAAGCGAGTGGCGGCCCGGCTAACCGCCTGCCAGAGGGTCATGGCCATCCGGATGATCCGCGGATACCGTACGGTGTCCTGCGAAGCGGCGAGCCTCCTTGCTGGCCTACCACCGTGGGATTTGGAGGCAACAGTCCTTGCACACATGCATGATTTACGCGTGGAGATGCAACGTCGGGGCGAAACTCCGCTGCCGCGACAAGTCGCGGCATGGCGGACAGAGCTCCGGCGGGATCTCATGGTGAAATGGCGAGAGCGACTGTCGCAACCTCGTGCTGGGCACGCCACGATCGAGGCGGTAAGGCCCCTCTTTGAGGCGTGGCTGGAAAGGCCCCACGGCGTCGTCACCTTCCGTTTGGCGCAGGTGCTGACCGAACACGGCAAGTTCGGTCCGTACCTGTACAAGATTCGTGCGGAGACGACGCCCGGGTGTCGCCACTGTGCGGACCGCCCGGTGGACACGGTGGAGCACACAGTCGAGGTGTGCCCCGCTTGGGAAGAGCAGCGCCGTGTCCTCGTGGGGGCGATCGGCGGCGATCTCTCGCGCCGGGGCTTGGTTCAAGCCATGCTCCGGAGCGAGGAGGAGTGGCAGGCGGTCGCCTCCTTCTGCGAAGCAGTAATGCTAGTAAAGGAGGAGGCCGACCGCCTTAGGCAAAGGCGGACACGCCACCGCCGCCGCCGGGTTTCCGATCCCAATTTCCGGCCACCGTAGGCGCGGGCTCGCGGACGGTGGGCAATGGGTAGCTCGCTGTCCGTCCGTCCGGTAACAGACCGGTCCGAGCTCAGGTCGTCTACGGCGCGCACCGTTCCCGCGCGCCTCAAGGAGTTGTCAGCAAACTGTAGGGGTCCAGCAGGGCCGAAGCCTACTGGGGCCAAAGGTTATGTGAGACTGTCACCAAAGGCCCCAGGATAAAGGCAAGGAATGGAAAGGTAGGTTTTTAGTCAGTAAAAGTCTGACACTGTTTCCCGCCCCACCCAAGGGCGGGATTCGTCATTGGATGATTTTACCTACCCAAAAAAAAAAAAAAAAAAAAAAAAAAAAAAAAAAAAAAAAAAAAAAAAAAAAATCATGAGAAATGTATAGCACTGGTTAAGGCGAATCTAATGAGCCCAAACTCGATAGAATTACTATGTTAATAAGCAATTCAGGGTTTTTACCTTCGGGCTCCATCTCGGACCAGCTCAATGGCACCAGATTGTACACGAGTATTTCAAATATTAGGTCACACATATGTTTAAAATAAAGTAACTACGCATTAAGTTTTTAAAAACCCTACCGCAGTTAACAAATGATCTGATGACCTTGAACATTTGCACAGATCTTCATAAATTGTAGCTAAGAAGCATCTCGCTTACGTCAGCTTTCAAACAAATAAAACCGCATCAAAATCGATCCATTCGTGTAGAAGCTACGATGCCACACGATATACGATGACACGTCAAACTTATAACATCCCTCTTTTCCGTCGGGGGTTAAAAACTACCAAATGAACAGAAGATAATGTGAACTTACTTCTGCCTGGTTGACCTGTATGTGCACTAACTCGCTGGTGCGCGGGACAGGTTTCAAATTCTCCTGCAGTAATGGCGGTGCATTCTCTATGGAAGTCGACGTTTCATCCTCCTGTACGCATACCCTCACCACAGTAGTCGCCTTTCTGGTAACAAATACATGGTATACATAATGTTGTATCGCCCGACATTCCATAAGGTTCATTAT
The DNA here is from genome assembly GCA_958295575.1 of Leucania comma. Taxonomy (NCBI): domain Eukaryota; kingdom Metazoa; phylum Arthropoda; class Insecta; order Lepidoptera; family Noctuidae; genus Leucania; species Leucania comma. The sequence continues at coordinate 7,100,580 of OY282480.1, read as the reverse complement.
CATCATCATTTAAGCTGGACATAGGTCTTCCCCAAGTGTTGCCACAACGAATGATCCGGTGCTTCTTGCATCCATCGCATTCCCGCGACGCTCACCAAGTCATCCTTGAGGGAGGCCTTCTAACGCTGCGTTTTACGGTGCGCGTTCGTCACTCCAGAACCTTTCGGGCCCATCGACCATTTGTTCTACGAGCAATGTGCCCTGCCCACTGCCATTTAAGTTTGGCGATTCTTCGGGTTATGTCGGCAACCTTGTTTCTCCTGCGGATATCTTCATTCCTGATTCGATCACGCAAGAAAACTCCAAGCATAGCCATTTCCATTGACCCCTTGGGTGACTTTAAGCCTCCATAAGGTTACTCTTCGGTAATTGACCGTTCTGTGAGATTTCATAGCATTTAAGAGGCGTATTACAAAAAAACACGAAATTGCAGGTTTCCTACATTGAAATTTTAGGTTTTATGTTCGTTGTATGAAATAGCGATTTCCTGGTTAAAATAGTTCGTTTTCTCTACTACGATCTTCTCAGAACCGATTTTAGATAACTAATTTAATTATGTAGTAATAAGCTTTCTCCCGATGCATGTTTAGGCAAAAATTCTCGGAGACATCATTTCAGGGCTCTAATTTTGAGATTCTACTAAATATCCGCCAAAAACAAAAATACAATTAGCTCTCAAATATCCTATACTTCAATTATAACCGGTTATATTTTCGTTATATGCCTTTTATGTAAAGAAAAAAAAAAATCTACGTAATTCAATTATCTACCGAAAAGGCTTCAAAACAAGCCCCAATATCTCCAAAGTTCCACATTATTTAGACTTAAAATTTATACCAAAATAATCATCAACATTTGCTTAAACGATAGTATTATTTTTATTTTTTTAAACAGCTACTATTATTTTTTAATTAAATAAATAAAAATACTATATATTTCACTGCGCCGGCCATCTGCGATTAGTACCGCGCAAACGCTTGTCCAGGTATGACCTATGTCAGTTTGTTTCCCGCGCGCCTTCGTTCCGATACTACCGTCGTGTGCGCCGACTGTCACATAGACACTACCGCATTGCTATTGTGTGCGTGTGAACTACGAACTCAGTTTTTGATCTTTGTAAATATTTATTTTCGAACGGTATATTTCGATGAATATAAAGTTCACTCTTTGTTAAAATACCAGATACTAAACTTATTATAGTTGAAGTTATCGACTCTAGAAAAGCTCAATGAATGCCTTTACGGAAAATATTTTTCTGATGCAAAAATGTAATGTTTGACTGTACCAAATAATAAAATAAATAATACATTTGGTGGTTTCATTTACTGGACTAGATTTCAACCATACTACTATATACTAAGGTTAGAGTGAACAGGCACTAAATAAACTATTTCATCAATGATTGCATCATTGCATAACATGAAAGAAAAGAAAGAAAGAAAATCAATTTATTTGTACAGAATGACGCAACTAAAAACTAGACAAACATAAAATTATATATGAAAAATATGCGCCACATCCGTGCAAAACGGCCGAACGCTCAGCATAAAGCTGCGCCCTCATGCACAATGTGATGAGCACACAGCGCTGGTTTTCAGCGTTGGCCAGTGCTGACAAAAAGACGCCGGAACGGTGCAATGTGCAAAAAAGTTAAAAATAAAAATAAAAAATAAAAAATATAAATGAATTTTACATAAATAAAATAAAAATAAGGAGAATGTGTATGAATTGGCGATCGCAGTCAAGCACTAGTTTGTATAACTTAAAAAAAAAAACTACTGGTATACAACTATGCTATGAACAGTAGATATTATAATCGATTACTGCATAACAATTAAAATATTTAAATGAACACGCTTCAACAGTAAAGTTCATAAATAATAAAAAATGTAACAAATTGATTAATTAAATAAAATTAAAATAACTCGTCAAAAACCGTCCGTCCGTCCTGTATAATTTTATGTTTGTCTAGTTCTTAGTTGCGTCATTCCGTGTGAATAAACAGATTTTCTTTCTTTCTTTTCTTTCAAAAATTTCAACCTCTATCTGAAATATTTAATTTCGGAAGATCAAGATCGTTTAGTCGTCGTATTCGCAATACCATAGTATGAGCGAGACTGCAAGAAGCATGAATGAAAATATCGCTCACGTAGTTAGCCGCCCGCTCGATGCGTAAAATACCTAAATTTGCGTTAAGCCGAAATGTGAAAGGGCTCTTAATGAACTTGTCTACTTGTTTTAAACTTAAGCCTGTACTTTTTTTATATAATCCCTTTAAATAAAATCTTTATTTTCTTCAAACTTTTTGAAGTATTTGGCAGCAGTATTTCAGTTTGCGAGCACTACCAACGAGATCAATAAATCCAACTTACCTAGACGACACTCTTCTTTCTACCGGCTTCTTCTTTTCTTTATTTGCATCTGTTTTGGGAGCTATTGCTGTCTCCTTCGTACTTGCTACCTCTTTGTCTTGTGCCTCGCTCTTTCCTCGAGAGACTCTTGAGTAGTTTTTCTTCTCAAACGTGATTCTGTCGGATATGTTCTGTCTGTTTCCATTTTCATCATCTGAAGTCGGTTCCCGTTTGCCTTCCCAGCAAGTGGACACCTGAATGGAAACAATATAATTATTTACTACAGGTTTTTATATTCTCAAAATTATATGCTGAATAAAAGTTATCGCTTCTTGACGTCTCCACTCAATGTTTATCAATTGAAACGTGGGATATGTATTTGTTTCTCACATTAAGTAACGGGTTTGTATGAAAATGCGATAGAAGCAAATACAAGTTGCTGGCCAATTAAGCTGATTGTGGGCGCCTTTCAATGGAATATCTAAATCGGTTTGTGCAGTAGTTCAATGATTGACTACTGCGCGGTGTGGCGCGGGTTCGATTCCTGCACGGAATATATTTTTACGCCTACGAATAATTGTTCCGGGTCTAGGTGTTTGTGAAAGCACCCACGGTATGGGAGTAATTCGTAGTGTGGGGTAAATTTAAACATTGAAATATTAACTGATATTCAATCGTTATCTTAATCATATCAGGCATCGGCCATATTTAATCAGAAGGCATGCAAAAGTAGTGCATACTGGAGATCTTGAAAAAAGTAAAATTTAAAAAAAAACTGAAACAATATTTTTAAAAAATGTCATAAAAACCAAAATGAAATGAAATTAGAAATGTCACAAATAAAAACAAAAATTTAAAAAAATTGGCAATTTTTTATTTTAAAATATGACTGACCTCTGTCTGACTGTGTTCAGTTAGCACGCTGTTAGCCAAGTTGTCCGCCATGAGTTCCTCTTCAGCAGTCGACTCAGGAATAATATTGAACAGCTCCGTTACCAAATCGTTGAGCTCCTTTTTAGATATCTTTATAATACTATTGCCTAATGATTCTTCGTCTTCATCGTCTAAAATGGAATATATTATGTTTTACGAGTAAATAGAAAGCGCGTTTTTAATACCAGTTGCTATATGTGACTAAGCGTTCGATTACGGAGACGCGGAGTCCGTCGTGCATTACCATATGTTTGTGTTTGCGCGAGCGATGACGCGGCCCGCTCCTGCAATGTACGACGAACCGCCCAACGCGCCGCATCTCCGTAAACACGGCTTTAGGGCGCTTTCAATTCAGGCGTTTCATGTCGGACCGCTACAGCACGTTTACCGTGCCGCAGCAGGCTAATTGCAGTATGTTAGAAGTCCGACAACAAGCACCTACACCGAAAACGTACCTTATCTGGCTGCCATGCATTAGTATGCCAATGATGCGCTATTCGACACCGAATTGAACACGTGGTGCTTGTGATGTTGCCATCCTTTTGTCGACCGTTTGCGATAAAAATACGATCGTCCATACGCAGTACGAATAACGCACCGCATCAGCACCATAGCAGGGCGTCAAAAAAAGCAAAAATTGAAAGCGCCCTAAGATATCCCTATCTAAGTCAGTATCGGAACCCCTCTGTGCAACGCCTGTTACGGCACATCCCTGAGGAGACTGTATAACGGTCTCCCCCGGAGCTTCACTTTGTACGACAGCACGTGATCACTGTGTCACCATATTCCCTGGAATCACTCGATGGGCGAGCAGTCCCCACTTTGAGCGCCCGTGGTTCCAAAGTCCCACCTGCATTGGATGGCGCGGGACAACAATATGGCCTACTCTCCCCGGACGCGTAGCTTCATAAACGCGATAGGACGGCACAAAGCTGCCGCTTCGTCTACAGGGTTTCATAGTTTTGCATGTAAGCTTCACGCAGGCGTATACCAAGCGTATAATGTCGAATACCCGCGTGAAGACCTAAGGAGTTGAGCATCGACTGCAAAAGAAAAAAATAACTAGAATTTTGAAACCAACTCACGCGCGTCAGGATCGGCTGCTACATTATACTCCGGATCGGTCTCATCATCATCTTCGTTCTTCGAAGTAGACGCTGGGTTGAGGCATTCATTTAAGAACTGGTTCCACAGGTCATCGACTGCTGGCATGGGGATATCGTCGGGAGGGACGAAGGTGCTCTCAATGTGTTCTATAGACGTGGAAGATAGACTGAGCTTGGATCGAGTGCGGAGGGCGATTGTCGCTTCCTCTTCCAGGTCCAGTTTTCTGCGTGTAGGAGTTGATACGTCCTGTAAGAGAATATAAACTACATAAATAATAATCAATGTTTGTACTCTATGCGTACCTAAGCTACTGGTTAGATTGTGATGAAACTTTTTTCTTTAACTTCGGTTTTCTGAGGACACTCGAGATGGTTCTTAACCCAAAAAAATCCAAATAAATAAATAAAATAAAAAATGGTACCCAGGGAGAGCATCTTCGAAAGGGCTGGACCGATTTTAACGGGACTGTTATTGGCGGATAGCTAATGTTACAAGGAGTAACTTAGGGTATTCATTTTCGCACGGGAACAGGATTTCAAACTTCGGAATACGTCTTTGGAACAGTTGAACCAGAGACGGGACATTCCCTGGCATATAGCTAATCTTATAATGAGTAACTAAAGCTACTTTTTATTTTCTAGCGGGCACGAGACTTAATATCCGGGGATTACATCTCCGAAATGGAGAATAAAATAAATAATCAACTATGTAATTATTGTAATACTATAACTATGGACACAACAGGCTCATAATAATAATAAGAAGCAGAAGAAGTACAGAAGGCAGTACTCCTCGATACGGCTCGCGTTGTGAGGAGGTTCCTGTCTCTGGAGCACTAACCACGGTAGCTTGGACCCTGCTCCCGACATCGGTGGACTCACGGATATCGAGGGATATGCCTTGGGGGCGTGGCACGTGGCGCCTCGATCTGGGCAAACGACCCTTATAATCGAACAACGGCTGTACGCTTCATTCATTCGCTTTGCAATTGCGTACAGGGTACTACTGATGCATAAAAAACCAAAATGCCGAGTTGTGCAGTAATTATATACAAAAATAGGTCACATATCATCAACCTGAAGACAAATGGCGTATCCTGCCACCGGTAATTAAACAATTAAGTCACTGTTTTATATTTTAAATCAATTTTTAAATATTTCACGAACTCAAGTTCGGAACGACACGAACTAGACCGAACTAGCCCGAATCTTCCCGAACGCAATGACCGTTCAAGATTTAGAGAGGTGCAATCGAGTGCGTGAGGCTGATTTTATCGATATGCGTATTATTCGCAGTTCAATATATTTTTTTACATTTCTATGAATATTGTCGTATTACATGTATAGTAAGAGTTAAATTAGTTATTGAATGAATGTTGTTTGAACGAAATTAAGGTATTGTTATTTCAATACCCGTGAACTTAAATTGACATTATATCTAAAGATTGAGATTATCAAAAATTATAGTACAATATGATAAGTAGCACGATAAACAAGTATAATTTTATACAGTTATTTATTTTTGGTCAAAAGTTACAATATTTTATGTTCGCTATGCAAAACTATTAAATCATTATTTTTTTAAATCTGGGTATTTGGTGTTTTCATACGCCCTAGTTGTAGTGGAGCTGGACCAGCATTGATCCAAGCATTTTTATCTTGAATATAATTTTCTAACTTATAATAACATAATTTCTATTCCAACTCCTTCTGTTTTCATGCAGTACGACTGTGTAACTCACTTCCAGCAAAGATTTGTGATGAAAAAAATATCTTTTTTTGCGATTCGGAAAAGTCTTTGAGAAATTTTGGAATTGAACCATTTACATAGGTAAATTTATACGGAATCCTTGGTGCGCGAGTCGGATTCACACTTGACCAGTATTTTTTTGTTAGATGTATTTATTTTGAGTAGTTAGTGTGAGTTATTTCATCATAACGAATTCGATCCTATCAGCATCAACTACCTACAATTTGTTTAAAATGAAAACGAGTTTGCTAGATGACGCTATTTTGATTCCATAGAAATTTATGTTAACGCTAGCGAGTTTGAATACGTGTATAAAATTTACCTAAATGTTTAAACCAACTCTGAATGTAGGTAGTCACATAAGATTAAAATCGTATAGTTAAGATTAAGTAATATATTGTTTAATAATAACAGCATGATATTTAACAGAGAACGTTCCCTTGAACCGGTAATACGATATAAAAAAACTAATTCCTATTTTATTTTATAATCATTACTCACTTTTACCTAAATAAAAAAGAAATTATTTAAAGAAAATTAGACGAAGTAATTATATTACAAGAATATGCTGAAATTAAATATCGATAACAATTATCGACAATCGGTTCGATGCTCTAATTGCATGCGTGTGCATTGAATGTTTCTGTGCTTACAAGCGAATGCCCCGCCCATTCTATTTATGTGTGCTATTAGAAATTGATTTAGTGTAGCTGCTTTCTTCTTAGTGTGCGTGTACAAATTTTGAGTGTGTGTCGTAAATACACTATTTGTGAATGTTGTAATTATTTTGGTGGGAGATAAGCGGTTGCGCAAGGATTTCTTATTACTTTGCAATGAAGGCATATCTCCGGATATCTATGAGTGGACTACTATTTTTTATATTTTTAATTTTTTTTTATGTAAAGGTGTTAAAAAATTAACTGCAAGAAAAGTAAGAACTGGTTTAGAATTACAAATAAAAAAAATTGGCGAAAAAAAGATTTTTAAATAACAACCCGTTTCGGAGATATGCAATATTTTCACTTCACACAAAATTATTGAATATGCGCACTGTACACCGCACGTGCGCCGGCGCGGCCGCCCCGCCGTAGGTACGCGTGAGTCGTTCACCCCTGTGACACGACACGCGACGGCGCAAATTCGTAAACAGCTGATTCTAATTTTTCCATCACATTTCTCAGACTTTGGACTGGCATATTATCGAGCTTACTTACAAATAGCATATATTATTATACCTATAGGACTATTAAAAGCACTGGTAGACTCCTAGGATTGTTTGGACAGCAGGCACTCGTCGTTGCTCACCATACAGTTCACGGTAACGGTTACGTGCCGCAGCTAATTGACCAGTCGTAATGTAGCACACTACCATATCTAAGTACTCTCGATTGGAATACGTAAACGGCATTATTAAAAGCACGAAACTGCACGAACGCACGTATTTGCCGTAATGACACAAGAAAACACCCTTACCGCGCGACGGATTTCGGACAACTAAGGGTCGGGAGGGGTAGAGAGAGCTGCGGGAAGAGTAGCGGGCGGCGGGGGAACCGCTAGCAAGCCGCTCGCGCGCGGTACGATGGCGGCCCAAGCCGCAAGCGCAGCCCTGGGTACAGCGCACAAAAAAATATTATACTAAATTATTTTATTTATGTGAAAATATAAAAACGCTCAAAAAAATTTTTTTTCTTTTTTGATGTGTTCGTTTTTCGATGGCGAGTAAGTGGACAAAATTCTTGCAGTTAATTTTTTAACACCTTATATTTGTATTAAGAAATATCAAAAATATGTATAGAGAACAAATAAAGGAGATAATAATAATACAACTATGAATAACGCGATACTCTATTACCTGCTTACTCGTTGTTCGCAAGCCCACGCCTGTACTAATGATCTTACCTGAGGTACTTTGAAGGGTCCATCTTTAATGACCTTCGGACTGGTAGAGTGTTGGCTCCGAGGTGTAGCCGGGGTTCTAGGCTGTGAATCCAAGTCACTGCATGACTCCAGGCCTTGGTCGTCGTCGCTCTGTGGATAACAGAGTTAATATAAATAATTTTGATACTTTTTTGCGAAAAGGGGTATTGGCATTTGGCAAGGCTAACTAAAAGGAACCGGATCTGCCTTTTGTAAGGGCACATGTAACTAGGTATGGCAGACTGCATGGTAAGCAAAAAATATATGTAAGCGAGACGTATGGGTAAGCGGGCCAAGTGAACGGTTTCAGAGATCATAGGGTTTTAACGTGGTGTAATGAACATCAATCCACTACCTATTCCGCTCCGCCTATGAATCGTGGACCGCGTCCTAAGTGTAACGTCAGATGCCGTGATCCTTTGTGTTGAAGCGTAACCGCCTTCCTTCGAGAATATTCCGGGCTGGCGACGCGGGTATCGGCCCGCGATCGGCCGGCACTTTTCAGTGGACCAGCAGCTCGCGCGCGCGCTTTTTTCTTTAGTTTTATATTCGTATTCGCTCGCTATAGTTTGCCTCAAATTTGTAAACCCCATTTCATGTATTTTAAAGTAATAAACAGCAGTCACTTAATTTTTGTTTTTTGCTTTCGAAACAGTGCACAGCTTAATCAACTTTCTAATGGTTATCCTAACGCTTACTATCGCCTGCATAGCCCAAACACCTTACACTACAGTCCATGGTAAAATCCCGGGACAGCTTCAGCTGTGCTTTATTACATACTCGTACCACTTCAGTGGAAATAAATTCAACATCTATAACTAGTCTTTGTGTTGATATTCCGAGGCCCCTGGCCCGCAAAACCTAAACTATTTATGTCCTTCTCAGTTTAAATAGAAAACGTTGGGCTGGGGTACAGGTCTGATTGTTTTGACACACAGGCAACTAATTAGCGGAAGCATGAGTTTAAGGACTATAAGTGGTGCAGCCTGGTTCACACGTAATTCTGAGATACATGAGAGAGAACAATGGTCACACTGAAAGATTAAAGCTCCATTCCAAACCATTGACAATATGCTTCTACTATGAAATGAAATCAATCATCTGAAAAGAGCAAATATGCTATTTTTGAGTAAGGAGATTTAAGGCATTGGCTTTAAACCATCAATATTTCTATCTACTACAAACTATCTGATTGTAGTCTACCAGACTGATTGCAGAATCTATTATAAATTTTGATCGTTTTAATCCCGCGGAGGGTCGATTCGGTACATGGAACACTATCGATTTGTAACGATAAAATTAAAAATAAAGTACTTTTTTTTCTAAAACTCGAGTTAATATACGCACGTACGAAATTAATTTATCACGGAATCTCAGAAACTATAACACCTACAAAATTTGGCAGGTAGGTTCCTTATAGGGCGTAGACATCCGCTAAGAAAGGATTTTACTAAACTCCACGCCTAAGGGGGTAAAATGGGTGTTGGAAGTTTGTATGGAGAAACCGACTTTCACGCGGGCGAAGCCGTTGGCTGAAGCTAATTATATATATATATAAAAATGTGTTTAAAATAGCTTTTCTTTTGAGATGAGAAATCATCCAATGACTTCTCATGTTCTGGATAGAGCGGGAGGGCGTGTCAGACTATTACTGACTAAAACCAAATCTGTTTCCAGAGACCATGGGTTTCCTTTTCAGAAAATCCCTGCGACCCTAGCGAGCATCGGCCCTGCTGAGCCTCTACGGTTTGCTGACCTGTTTTTGAAGAGCGCGTGGAAGACTACGCGATGCCGACGATTTGGGCTCGGTCTGGACGATACAGAACGATCCGACGGCCAGACGGCGAGCTACTCACTGCTCGTCGTCCGCTAGCCCGTGTCTACCGAGGCTGGTAGTCAGGGTCTCGGCGGCTGGGGCGCAAGAATGCCCGTTCCCTCACGCATGCAGCCGTCTCTTCCGCTAGCTAGTGTTATTAAGTAGTAATCTGATTTAAAGAAGGAGATGACCTCCTGCCATTCCTGGGACTATGCGCGAAAGGTCGCTGCTGACGATTGCCTCCACAGTTTAATATATCTTGGAAATATCTCGTCAGCTGTTCTTATATGGTAGTTTAGATGTCACCACATTTCTTTTTGTTTTCTCTTTTCTTCTATTACTATATAAACTTTGTATTCTAATAATACCAAAACACTTACAGGCACATCATCATTTGTGGGCTCATACTCCTCATCATCCTCGTCTTCCGGTAACTCCTGGGCAATGAGAGCCTTCACTTCAGGCCTGGTCTTCACTGGAATGTGCTTGATAGGAGTCAACTCTAAATTCTCCAAGTTCCAAGCAGTTGTTGAATGCGTTTTTGGAGACACTTTCATTAGTTCCCTGAAAAATATTTTTTATGTCATTATACAAAATAATTTTTAGTATGCATGGCTAAATTTTCACCGTTTTAATCCCGTGGAGGGTCAATCCGTTACATGTAACACTATCGATTTGTAAAGATAAAAAATAAAGTACTTTTTATCTAAAACTCAAATTAATATACACCTATATATAATTTCTTTAAATAAACATCAGCTGACCGAGTTTAATGACATGTAGGTAGTTAGTATGCAACAACAAATTTTATACCAGTCGCCCGGTAGGGTGGTGTAGAAACATAAAAAAAGTATCTGCTACATACTTGACTTTGGCCCTTGTAAGTTTAGGCCGTAGAAGGTCCTCCTCTGGGCCAGAGTCTTCCTCTTCTCGCAACTTGACAAGTGCCAGCACTCGGTCATTTGTCACCACTTTCTGTAATTAAATCACATAAAAATCGCTAAGAATTCCTGGAACTACTTAGGGAGACCTTAGAATGGCAGTAGGACAGGACCAAAAAAAACACATATAAATGATCAGGATTTATCATAATCCTGATCATTTATATGAATTTAAAAATAAAGTTTTCATTTGGAAAATATCCAAATGAAAACTTTGTTAAACTTTGGTAACTTGTTTTATTATTACAATAATAGTTCAATATATAATAGTGCAAAGGTAGGACATAAAAGTAGCAGCCAGCAAAATGTATAGTGATGTTGACTGTCCAGGGTGCACCATGCATTCAGTTGGGCATATCTAATAGAGATTAAGATGTTAAATATCCAGATAGAATGCAAACAAATTTTTCAATTAATTACACAAGCCTCAAGCGGACACCGGTGTCTGCACACGTATTGCCTCTATTTACGATATTCAAAGGGTTAAGGATCAGTACTCTAATGGAGTTCAATATTATCTAGATTGCATATATATATACTTTTTTCCTTGGCACTTAATACATTCAGTATTAAGTCTGTTATTAAACCGACAAAAAATGTTTTGGATATATACCTTTATAATTTTCCTGACACTAGTTTCATCTAAATTATTTTTAATGGCGGTTGCATGAAGACTTCTGTCCACCTCCACAGAGTTTTCTGCAAGTACATCTTCACCTTCACTGCTACTCTGACTGCTGCGACTGGAAAGTATTTAATTGATTAATTTGTGAAGTTTTACTGAAAGTTGGTCCTAGTACCCTTAAGTGTATACTCCACCTCCAAGAATTTTCATTGGATGATTTTACCTACCATAAAAAAAAAACCTCCAAGAGTTTAACCAATGAGACTTTAGAAAATATTCCCATCAGCAGTAGGTACATAATCAATTACAGTGTAAAATAAAATACGATTTTAAAGTCAAAGTCAAAGTGCAAGTCGGACTCGCGCATGAAGGGTTACGTACCTTTGACTAGATAAACAACAGTATCAAGCAAAAATAGGCAAAAGAATTTCATTTCTGTATGAGAGCCCCCCTTAAATAATTATTTTATTTTAATTTTATTATCAAAGTAATATACCTACTGGGCCCAAAAACTTTGAAGGAAAAGAAAACCATCGATACGATAAGATTATCAAAGTAAGATAATGGTATAATAATGATTTTTTTTTTGGTGGGTAAAATCATTCAATGACATCACCCGCCCTTGGGCGGAGCGGGAGATAGTGTCAGACTCTTACTGACTAAAAACCCACCCCGTTCCTTCGTGGCCTTTCTAAACCAGGGCCGGGCTTTCCTTTCGGAAACAAACCCTTGGCCCCAGTAGGCTTCGACCCTACCTGCCTGCAACTAGCAGGCTGGGTCTCTACGGGTAATAATAATGGTTTGCGGCAGACCACGAAGGAGATGGCGGGACGAACTGGATGTCTTCCTTAACCTGTTGAATACCGTAATTAGAGACACAACAGAAAGACAATAGGTGTGCGGACGCCGGCGTCCTCTCGGGGAACGAGAAAGCAAGTAACCGTGATACTTGGAAAGAATGGAGGGAGGCCTTTGCCCAGCAGTGGGACAATACAGGCTAAATATAATAATAATATAATAATTAAAGTAAAAATACAAATGAGTATTTTGTGAATATTTCAAGTGCTACCTGTTGCCATTATTGATATCGAGCAAAGAAGGGCAAAAAAAATCGCGTTTTTTTGTGGGAGCCCCCCTTAAATATTTATTTTATTTTGTTTTTAGTATAAATTATTGTTATGGCGGCAACAAAAATACATAATTTGTGAAAAATTCAACTACAAAAATCAGTTATCGCGGCGCTTGAGATACAGCCTGGTGATAAACAGACGGACAGACAGCGTCTTAGTAATAGGGTCCAGTTTTTACCATTTGGGTATGGATCCCTAAAGAGTAATAAGTTCACAGAAAATAGCCACCGAGTAGGAACACGTGCTCATGATAGCGTAAATAATATTTGATATTATACGAAAACAAAGAATATCCTGGTAAACAGCAAATAAAATCACATAAATGTTACAAAATAAATACCGCTTTCGTTTCTTCCCACGATTTTTTCCTTTGCTCTTTACAGAAGTACTATCCTTGCTAAAACCAACACTTTCAGTTGTTGCAGATTTATTATCGTCTTCGCTTTTATTCATGTTACTTTAATATTAAGGGATGTAGTTATAATAAACCCTTCAATAGAATTTTGAAGAATTATGCAGCGATAAACAAGAAATAACAACTCTTCTCTGACAGCAAATGTCACTTTTTATTTGACTTTGACAGTTTGATCCTCGTTATTTTTTTATTCAAATGGTAAAGCTATAGTAATTTAAATATATGGCCTAATATTACATGCATGGTTTGATAAGTTTCGTAATGATAACATCATTAGTCATCGTGACTATAGAATACGGATGAAAAACATTCTTATATTTTTTAGTATTTCTACAAAAATTTCATCTCCATTTAATGGAAATAGCACCTGTTTTAGTGATTCTACATAATGTCTAGTTGTGCAGACAATCGAAATCATATCAAGATACAATTGTTAAAAACTTCCGGTTTGCGCGGATAAATAATTAAATAATTAACGCAAAAAATTTTGTTTTGGCTTCTGCAATGTTGCCATAAAAAAAAACACTTATAGATAGAGTGGTATAATATGAGATCAGGTGGTGTCTTGAATTAATAAAAGACTTTTAACAAGACAAAAAATATCAATTCAATATTTATCATTAGTTACATTCGCAGACGCACATCTAGTATTCAACTTTCGTCTTCGCGAATTGAAGGTCAGGATCATGCGTACAGTGACACCTAATGGGTGACGCGTCTAAGCAATTACGTAATCGTTCCATAATAATAACAATTTTATTTACGATACAACCATGCAACCACAACTGGCAATGTTACGATAGTATTTTATGTTAAATACCAGCAAAATAAATCTGTGCACTAAGTTTTGCTATAGTTTTACATTAATTATTTGGGACAAATGAAGACGTGTGAAACTATTACTATAATATGTTATGCGTTGTGGCTTGAAGCGAGTCCAAAGTAAAGAAGTAAGAACTATAGACTTGAGGTTTGCGAGGGCACTGCGACGTAAACATGACAGAACACATAACACGACTATCGCACTCTCAAAAAATATACCACCACTGGCGGAGTGAGATAAATATACCTATGTTATGAAGCGCGTAATTACTAATTAAGCTCAGTTTGCTTTTAAATTCGTCACGGCACCGGCTACACATATTAGTGATAAAGGCTTGTTTGGTGAGTTAATTAAAACAAGTTATTATTTTTTATATTTAGACCTTCGATAAAATACGTACTCACAGCTTAATTTGATCATTTTCGTTATGTAGAAAACAACAACATCCAAAATGCATGACCAGCCAAATATAGCCGTAATTGGAGGAGGAGTGATCGGTATAACAGTGGCTAAACTGTTCCAAGATCGGCTCAAGAACGCAAAGGTAACAGTTCTTGCTGAAAAATATACCGAAGATACCACCAGCCATATTGCCGCTGGTATCTTCAGGCCAGGAACGAGTTTTAAAGGACCAACCAAGGAGATTACAAAGAAATGGCTGAACGATTCATGGCAGTTCTGGCAAGATATCCTCAAAACACCTGACGCTGAACAAATGGGTGTCATGGCCTTAGGAGCCTACATATTTTCAAAAGAAAACTACCATGTCACTAGGAATCATCTTATTGAAGATTTAGTACCAATCTACCGACCCGTCACTGATGACGAAATGAAACTTGGTCCTAAAGGCACAAAATTTGGATCCTACTTTTCAACACTCAAGGTCGAATGTGAGCGCTACTTGCCGTGGATGGGAAACATAATAGCGGAAAGAGGCGGAGAATTGATTAAAAGAAAAGTGGAAAATTTTGCGTCCTTATCAAATTACGACTTAGTATTTAACTGTGCCGGTTTGGGAGCAAAGTATTTATGCAATGACCATGATATGGTACCTATAAGAGGTCAAGTGATAAAAGTGAAAGCACCATGGGTGAAGTCAGCATTTTATGGGGATATCGATACGTATATTATACCGGGACTCAATGGGGTAGTTACGTTGGGGGGTTGTAGAGGATATGACAGTTATAATATGAATTATTGCAAGTACGACGCAGCGTCCATTTTGGATCGCTGTTGTGAATTTCTCCCGAACTTGAAAAATGCGGAGGTCATCGCACATAAAGTTGGTCTACGCCCTCATAGAATGCCGGTTCGAGTGGAGCCAGAGCTGGTTGATGGGGTTAAGGTCGTACATTGTTACGGACATGGCGGCTATGGAGTAATGACTGCCCCCGGCACGGCCATAGATGCAGTCGAAATGGGTCTCAATTTCTTGCGTAAAAACATTAGAAATAAATTGTAAACACATTTTGAATTTTTAAAAAATACTTAGACATTATATTGTATAATCTAGAATAAACAAATAAATCATCTCGTAATTTTAAGACCCGCATAAAATACCTATCACAAGTATCAATATCTACTTACTTCGATAAAACATTTACTAAACTATCTAGTTTTATTTAATAGAAATCTCCCTCGTCTTTCTTAATTGATCCGCTCCCGTGGGTCGCAGCATAATTTTATAAAACATTATAGCTTTCCTCAATAAATAGGCTATCTAACACTAAAAGAATTATTCAATTCAGAAGTTCCTGAGATTAACTCATTCAAAATTTCAAACAAACGATCCCACTTGCACCCCATTTTCGCAAGGGAGTTAAAAATATTTGAAATTTTCATATTTTCTGTATAAATATCGAGCCTGTTATGGAAAAACATCGTAAACGACAAAATATAGGTATTTCACTTTTTTATCGTAACGTCGAGTTAAAATTATTTAGAATGTAACGCAAAGACCCCTAAACTTATATTTTCATAAACGTCAAAATTATAACAGGAAATAAATAGTATCGCAAACGACAAAAGTTAAAGTTTCAAATAGTAGAACAATCAGAATTATCGTAACCAACTTATCGTAAGTAACGCTTGTCACTTACGATAAAACATATTTAAATGATCTGCCCAAAATCTGTATTTTTGGATGATCAGGCTCGGAGCAAAAACCTCTTGTTGCCTCTGCCTGATGCGGTCGGCCTCCTCCTTTGCTAGCATTACTGCTTCGCAGAAGGAGGCGACCGCCTGCCATCCCTCCTCACTGCGGACCATGGCCTGAACCAAGGCCCGGCGAGAGAGATCGCTGCCGCCGATCGTCCCCACGAGGACACGGCGATGCTCCGCCCAGGCGGGGCACACCTCTACAGTGTGCTCCACCGTGTCCTGCGGGTTTTCCGCACAATGGCGACACCCGGGCGAATCCTCCGCACGAATCCGGAACAGGTACTTAGCGAACTTTCCGTGCTCGGTAAGCACCTGCGTCGTGCGGAAGTTGAGAACGCCGTGAGGTCTTTCCAACCACGCCTCAAGGATGGGCCTTATCGCCCCAATTGTGGCGCGCCCCGAACGAGGTTGCGATAGTCGCTGACGCCATTTCGCCATGAGATCTCGCCGGAGCTCTGTCCGCCATGCCTCGACTTTCGTGGCAGCGGAATTTCGCCCCGGCGTTGCATCTCCATGCGCTTGTCGTGCATGTGTGCAAGGACTGTTGCCTCCAGATCCCATGGCGGTTGGCCAGCAAGGAGGGTCGCCACCTCGCGGGAAATCGTTCGGTACCCTCGCACCATGCGTATTGCCATGACCCTCTGGCACGCATTCAGCTGGGCCCTCGGTTGCTGTGTCAACGTCGGTGCCCACACCGGGGCCCCGTAGAGGGCCATGGACCGAACGATTCCCGCGTAGAGCTTCCGGCAGGGTGCGTCTGGTCCCCTCAGGTTGGGCAGGAGCCGCCCGAGAGCAGCCCCAGTCCGATTCAGTTTGGGAGCCAGACGTCGGAAGTGCTCCTTGAAGTTCCACCAGCTGTCGAGGACGAGTCCCAGGTACTTCATCGTCGACCCGACGCTGTTGTGAACTCCTCATACTGTTAGCTGGGAACCCGGTGGTGGCGCACCCCGAGGGCCGTGAAAACACTAGGCCTCGGACTTGTGCAGTGCCACCTTGAGTCCCAACTGCTGGATCCTGTCAACGACCATTGCAACCCCGCGTAAAGTTTGTACGGTGGTTTTTAAGTACCTCAAAATGATTGATGAGAAGGGCGAGCATTCATCTTTAGCGTTGTACTGTGATAGTTGTTGCGGACAAAATAAAAATAGAGCGATGCTTTCGATGTTGTCGTACTTCATAAGTCATGTTGCAATGTTCATTGAGAACATAACTATAAACTTTTTGATTCCTGGGCATTCGGTACATTCAACTATCGAAACCATCATAAAAGGAAGGACAGTTTGGGCACCATCCAAATGGCCCACGTTAATTTCTAATGCCAGGACAAATCCAAAGAATTATGAAATTAAAATGCTAGAAAATGCCGACGTCTTGGATTGGAAAAAATTTGCAGATCTATATTTACCAAAATCAATTAAAATTCCAGTTACAAAGCTAAGATCAGCTTGCGTTAAACGAGTGAAGCCAAAAATAATTGAACTTAATTACGGATTTAGTACTGATTGCGAAAACCAATGCGTGGATCTGAGCTTTTTAATTAGATCTCGCCAAAGTCAACAACGTCTCCAGTCACCCACGGCGGCATACTCGGCAAAAATACCTATTGCTAAACCAAAGTACATAAATCAGAAAAAAATGTGTGACGAGGGTATAATTCCTGCACAATATGCGCAGGAATACCTTGCCTTGCCTTATGATGACATTACAAGAGACTTATACTACCGGAAGAAAGTGACGACGAATGACTGATTGTATGATTTATTGATGTTAATGAAAATTTTTTAAGTACCAATTATTAATATAAATTGATTTATTATGTTTTCGTTTTAATGTGAAAAAATCTTGATATTGATTTACCTGATATTATAACGAAAAGCGATAGCGTAAATGACGATTTTTTAAAAACAAGATGAAATTACGACCTTCAATTTTATCTTAAGCGACAAAAGTACTCATTATTTAACTCTATCTGCAATGATTTAATTGATTATACGTAGATCCTAACGTGTTTTGAACATAATACTAAAACCGGACATGTCTGATTAACCAGTAAAAAATAAACAGTAAAATATCTCTCCTGTAAAATTGTATGTGTGTCGCTTACGATGTTCTTCCATAACAGGCTCGATATTATGCACACATTTATTATGCACTTCAATCTATCCAGTAGTTTTTGAGTCTGTCGCGTGCTTAAAGACAGACAAACGTGGTTGGGGATTTTGTTTTATAATCTAAAGGAAAATTTAGACTTGATAATTTAAACTTTACCATTTCATATCAATAAGACGCCAACACATTAATGAAAAAATCATTCGATTAGGTAATCTTATCACATAGGTGCTTCTCTAAGCACCTATGTGATAAGATTACCTAATTACCTAAGGTAAATGCAGACATCGAGGTCGACCTGGGAAGAGGTGGCGAGACGACCTGCACGCCTACCGCAAGGGCTGGTTCGAGGTGGCCCGAGAGAAAAATACCTGGAAGGAATTGGGGGAGGCCTTTGCCCAGCAGTGGGAAAGTATAGGCTAACTAAAAAAAAAAATGCAGACATGGTAAATAAGACATGGTGTCACCGTGGTGGCTCTGCATCAATTGTGTTTGTGTGAAATATTCTGACTCTCTTACGTTACAATTGTAGATTAAATTTATAAACTAGTTGATCCACTTAAAATACACTACGGCACCTATTTCCATATTTGGTAAAGCGGTACCACATATAGGTACCTATAGCATAACCACACCCTAAAACTATTTACTATTTTTTTGTAAATACAAATACCGAACCGATAGTCGTGTATCATTTTTTATCAATATAATATTTATTTGAAAGTGGCCTCTCACAAGTCAACCTATGAAGTCGGCGTCTGCTCCGAACCTGCCTGTGGCACCTTAACAGCCGATTTCTGTGTTAACAGCCCATTCACGACCTTGTCGCTGTGAGCGGCAGCTAAGTGCGGCAGCGGCGTGAGGCAAGAACAAAAGTATGAAAATGTTTGAAGAACGCTACAAACGTAGTGCTTACATACTCTTTGAACGCTACGAGTCGCCGCCGCGCTCTCATAAAGGCGCCCGCTCGTGTACCGATACCGACCCGCTCGCCGCTAAGATCGAAGTCTGGGCTGTAATAATTCCTTTAGAGGCCAGAGGAATTTAATATGGCGTGTTAAAATGTCTAACGTGCGAATAAGAAAGAAGGATGGAACTATATAAGGTGACTGCATGGTAATTAGTGAACGATGTATGATTTTATAAGGTGACTCCATGGTAATTAGTGAACGATGTATGATTGTATGATTGTAGTCATGGTAACAAACAACTTTTACTATGGGACCAAACCTGATCGCGAAAAAAATATGCCAAGTTCAGTACATTTTGACCAGTTAGACGCGAACAGACTTCGTAACATAATATACCTACTGAACTTGGCTGATTTTTTTTTTGCGATTTCAGGTTTGGTCCCATAATTAAAGTTGTTTGTTATCATGACTACAATCTCGTGTTTAAGTATCTTTCACTAATTACCAGTCACCCTGGTAATTAGTGAACGATACAGTTTAGTACGCCTGACACCCCCTCTCGCAGCGAGAGAAGTATTTTTTTTTTAATACATTTATACACTACAATTAAGAAATAAATAATTAAGCCAAGAGTGAATAGGTTACTTCTAGGCAAGCGTGCTCCATCGTCGGCCACATCATCGCTTACCATCAGGTGAGATAGTAGTGGTCAAACGCAAATCAATAATATTAAAACAAAAGTGATTTGCATCCATACACTCTCGGTACTATTTCTTATTCTGTGCTCTCGGTAAGGTTCAGTTGAAAACCAGCGTCGGCGACTAGGTACTACATTTATTTGTTTAGCATTTTTGCAATACTGGACCTATTTGGCGCGGTCTTGAGACACAACGTATTAGTGTTCTTTTTTAATCTTAAGTTTCGACAGTAGGCCAAATAAAATATTCTTCTATCTTTCTTTAAAAAACCGTAACTTTTTTACTTTCACGGCTATGCTTGGAGTTTCCTTGGGTAATCACATCAGAAATAAACATATCTGCAGGAGAATCAAGGTTACCAATATAGCTCGAAGAATCGCCAAACTTAAGTGGCAGGTCTAGGCACATTGCTCGCATAAAAAGGGTATGGGTTAGTCTAGATGGTCGAAAGGGACGAAAGGTTCTGGAGTGGCGACCACGTACCGGAAGACGCAGCGTTGGCGCGGCCTCCCACAAGTTGGACTGATGACCTAATGAGGCGGGTCGCGGGAGTCCGATTGATGCCGGACGTACATGAGCGGTCTTTGTGGCGACGCTTGCGGGAGGCCTATGTCCGCTAGTGGACGTGGTTGAAGTAACCGGTACTATAGATGTAACAGAAGTGGTTAGATCGTAACCGAATTCGGAGACCGAGTTTTTAAATTTTGGTTATTGGAATTGGAGACGCAGGCTGAAACATTAAACGAAACACTACTAAAGGTAATACAAAAACTCGGTTAAGTAGGTATAAATGTTGAGTAAAGTCATAATATGCCGAATACGCAACAAAATTACAAGCGAGTAATCGCCAGAAAGCACGGTGAGCGAAATTCCCCGCACGAGAAGTAGGTACAACTGTTGGAATCGCACCGTAACGTCAATTTCAAGGCGTTCGTGGTGCGAGTCCCGAATAGTTTTCTGCCCCTCGTGTTGAAGGAAAACTTTTGGTCGCAGGGCGTTGTATTCCGTCGCTTCCGCGGACTGGTGCCACAGAACAGCACAAAGTGAATTAGTGCAGTAAACATGTTACTAACATAGTCATAAGTTTTATTTACTAACAATAAATTGTATTTACTATATACATGTTAGTCTGTATGTTATATATCTATGCCTGAAAATAAATGATTATTATTTTCTTTATTCATTGAATATACATATAAATTATATTTTTATTATTTTCTTTATTGATAGTGTAAACATATAAATTACATTTTTAAATATTTTTTTTAAAAATTACAAAAAACATTTAAAAATATAAAAAATAGTGTCCCACCAGTATCGGGAACAGGGTCCAAGCTACCGGCGGGCAGGGCTCCAGAGAAAGGAACCTCCTGACTATACGAGACGTGTCCAGAAGTACCGCTCTCTGAATCAAGCCCTTGATCCAGCCGCCTAACGAGAGCCTCCCAAGGTGTTGGTCGAGGCTCTTGTAGCCAAGAGCCTCGCCATTGGCTGAAACGACTATCGGTACAATGACCGCCGAATCCACTTATTATTATTATAGCATAGCATAGCATATCATACCAGTATGGGTTGGTAAATGTCACATGACTTCGAATTTTTGGTGCTAGGACATCCCGGGGTTCCTCAGGATGTTTTCCTTCACCGTTTTGAGAGCAGTGGCGATGAAATAAATTACGCAAAGTAATGGGCCTGGCTGGGTTTGAACCCGCGACCTACAACTCGTAAGTCAGGGTCGTTACCACTCGGCCGCCACTGCACAAGCAGGTATAGTAGGCGGCAAATAAGTTGAACTATTTACTATGGTGTGGTTACGCGCAGCCCCCCATTTCGATTAAGACCCGAAAATGGGTTACAATCCTTGTCACACAAGTTGAAGTCGAACTTGAATGTGCAGCAAGTTTGTAACTCCAACTTCCGAATAAAATTATTGGAATCGGAAGTTCCGACCTTTCTGGATTGGAACCGATCCTTCAAACTGTACTTATACACCTCTTTAGGGAATACAGGCATGACGTCATATTAATTAGTAAAAAAAAAAGTCAATACACAGCATGCTTTGGTTACTTATTTATTTACATCTATATATGATATTGCTAAGCAAGGCATACATATTTCACAGCAATAATTCAAGAAGACAAAACTGTTGCTTTCTCATTGAACTCTAACAGAAGTTGTTTCATGTCATCATATCCAGATATTTCTTGTGCTTCTTTCAATGGAAGCCACTTCAGATCTTGGTGCTCATCAGACAAGAGAACCTTTGTCTCTGGATTCTTCAACTTTGCCAGCCAGTACACAACCACTTTAGGATTACCTTTAACTTTATAGTTCAATACTTTTGAAACATCTTTGTAAATCTAAAACAGAATAATTTATTATTTAGGCAATCCGAAAAAAAAAGAATTTGGAGATGGCCAAGAATGTATAAATTATATACAAGCATAACCAAAAGGGCAGAATCCAAATCTGTAAAGCATAGGAGCTATGGGATAGTAAAATAAACCAAAAAATCTTATTTTCTTTGATTTATGAAATAATAGAAATTATTTAAAATTGTAAACAGGGAAAGCTGCAGTTTTTTTTTTATGTTATATAAACTAGTTGATGTTTTAAAGGGTATTCCAGATGATTATATAAAGGGTTTTTTCACATTTTGATTATATAGTATTTTTAACACTGCAATTGTAATAATTTACTATTTTAATTCATTACTTCCCAAGAGGACGCCAGCATCTGAACACCTATTGTCTTTCTATTGTGTCTCTAATTACGCTATTCAAAAGGTTAATTAAATCCAGGCTTACTTTTGCCATGACAACATTGAGTTATTTGTTGCTACACAAATATTTTATGACTTACTTCTAAATCATCTTCAGATAGCCCAGCTTCTTCCTTTGTCTCTCTTAAAGCTGTTACATAATCTGATTCACCAGGATCCACATGACCTGCATAAAATAAAAGTATTGTGATACTATCACATTAATATTGTAAAGGCAAAAGATATTATGATTTTCGTTACTTCTTCAGGCTAAAACGGTTTTACACGTTAGGAAGCATACAAGTAGACCATGTCCTAGAATAGAAAATTGGATATTTTCTACACAGGAAGTTTGTTCCTTCAGATCATTTTCTACTTTCAGGTGTGCGAAACTAACAGTACAAAAATTATTTGGCAGGTAGTTTTGAGCAAAATTAGACAACCCAGGTACCTTAGAAGTTATACTTTTATCTGAAGACTTATTAGACTGCAGTTAAATACGAAATTTACCCTTTGGTGGAGTCCAATGATGTTCTCCGTAAGAAGTTTGCAACATCAAAAACTGGATTGCTTGATTCACATTCCTAAAGATAACAAGTCCAGCAGCACGCTTAGCCGACATTATAAGAATAAGTAAGTAATGTTGACTTATATTATCAGTGTGGCTTTCGTTAACTAACTACTTAGAAAGTTTATTAAATAATTAAATTATCAAAGTTTGTTTTCTGGGACTTCTTTTATTATGACATTTTTACACCGACAGTGACAAATTGACTACTGTCAGTGTCAGAATTTCCGGTCAAAGTTGACGTTCGAAAATTATTACCTTTTATGCCTTGTAATCACGTTTTATTTATTTATTGCTAAAGTTTATTAAATAATTAAATTATCAAAGTTTGTTTTCTTTCTGGGACCTTTTTATGGCAATTGAGCCCGTTTCAACTATTCTGCCAGCGTCACGTTGGGGGACATCGGCCCAGTGAGAGCAACCGTCGTACTTTGTACTTCGTGGTAGGTGTTATTCTAGTTTAGCTAAAAAAACGAACACAAGGGTTAATTAAAAACATGTAATCTAATTTACAGGCTTATATAGAGTGACTGGTAATTAGTGAACGATACTTCAAACACGAGTTGTAAAAAATCAGCCAAGTTCAGTTAAGTTCAATACATTTTGACACTGGTCAAAATGTACTAAACAGCAGTTTTTTTTCGCGATTTCAGGTTTGGTCCCATACATCGAAGCAAACGTTCAACTGGCTGCAATAAAACTGGGAATCCTCGCAAAAGTCAGACAGTACTTTATGCCGGAACAGTTACTCAAACTTTAACTAAAGCAAGTTCGATGGTGAATAGAGTACTGCTCTCATCTTCGCTTGAGACTATTGAGAGGCGAGCCAGGAGGATCATTGGCAATGATGCACTCGTCGAGTCGAGGCTTCAAAGTCTTGCACATCAACAACGAGTTGGTAGCCTGTCGGTTTTCTGCCGGCACATTTCGGGGAGTGTGCGTCGGAATTGAATAGCTTAAATTCCGCCTAGCCCGTTCCATCATCGGACTACCAGACGAAAGGCGTTGCGCCACCGGTACATAGTGGACATCCCACCTATAGATGTAAGGCTGATTTTAAAACCAATTAAATTAATCCGTTTAAAACGAAAAAAATGGTTTAAAACCCAAATAAACCTTTTTTTTTTTCAATTTATAACGGTAAATGTTGATGACTATGTTTTTCTTAATTATGACTTAATTTTCTTAATTTTATCGAGGTAGGGATATAACGAAGTATCTATAAACTGTGTAAAGATTTTTAAAAGTGTGACATAGGTACCGATATTGATATATTTAGCGGGTTTAGTTCTAGTTGATCCGTCCTACCATGATGCGTAGATACCTATTAGGTATACCTACCTAAGTTACGTGTGGATAACATTTTGCGAATTTTTGCCTACACCGGGGACCCTGTAGTGCGGGAGCCCCGTATCATTGATACGGCATTACGGCAAATAGGGCGGTAGCTATGCCCATGGTTTGTTATAACACTTGGCAATTAGAAGTGCAATAAAGAAGTTTATCATAATTTCGGTCTTCCATTCATTCTTTTATTTTTACTCATATTCTAAAATGCTACTAAGTGGGTACGGGTTCCATACAAAATTACCCATTGTTCTTTCAAAGTTAACGAAAAAAAAGATTGTCTTTTATGTAGCAAAAAACGTATATTTCGACACTCTCAAGGGAATCAAAATTCATAGGGTATAACTTTTTTAAACTTGCCGTTGATCCAGAATCCTGGCTTAAAACAAAGTCTAGAGCACAAATGTAGGAGTAAAAATGAAGACGGTGTTTTTTTTTGTTACGTTACGAAAAAACGGTTTTTTACGATTCGGTAAATTTTCCGATCCTCAATTCGGGAGTTGAACTACGAGTATCTACATAGGTAAGTTGTACGGAACCCTCAGTACGCGAGTCCGACTCGCACTTGCCCAGTTTTTTTAAACTTGTTTCTACACTGTGCCAAATAATATATTCTTCTTTTTTTCTTTAATTGCACCTTAAAAAAAGAGTTACAAATTTTATACTTTGCGGGCTCACGGTTGGAGTTTCCTTGGGTAATCGCATCAGAAATGTAGATATCCGGAGGAGAACCAAGGTCACCGACATAGCCCGAAGAATCGCCAAACTTAAGTAGCAGAGCAAATTGCTCGCAGAACAATGGGGATTAGTCTTGATGGCCGAAAGGGACGAAAGGTTCTGGAGTGACGACCACGTAGGTACCGGAAGATGCAGCGTTGGCGCGGCCTCCCACAAGTTGGGCCGATGACCTAGCGAGGCTCGCGGGAGTCCGATAGACGCAGGACGTACATGACCGGTCTTTATGGCGACGCTTGTGGGAGGCCTATGTCCGCTAGTGGACGTCTTTCAGCTCAACGATGAAGTAACTGTAAGTACTAGAGATGTAACGGAAGCGGTTAGATCGTGACCGAATTCGGAAACAGAGTTTTTAAATTTTGGCTATCGGAATCGGAGACGGAGGCAGAAACACTAAATGAAATACTACTAAAAATAATCAAAAAGTCGGTTAAGTACTTTAACTAGGTAGGTATAAATGAAGCGTGAATTCACAACATGCCAAATACGCAACAAAATAACAAGCGAGTAATCGCCAGAAAGCACGGGGAGAGAAGTTCCCCGCGCGGCAAATGGGTATAGTACGCGGGAATTAATTGATCCATTTGCTATGGTTACGTCACGCGCAGCCTCTACTTCGATTTAGACTCAAAAATCAGTTATAATTCTGGTCACATAAGTTGAGGGCGACCTTGAATGAGCACTAAGTTTGTACCTCCGATATAACTTCCGATTATAATCGAAATCGGAAGTGCAAAACGCAATCGGAAGTTCCGATCTTTCTGGATTGGAACCGAACCTCCAAACTGTATCTGTATATATACAAGGGAATACTCCCCGAAGATTCAGGGAGTATTCCCTTGTATTCTGATACAGTTTGAAGTGTATAAGCATGATGTCATATTATGTTAAAAGTATAATTTCAATTAGTAAAAAATAAACAAAACACAGCATGCTTTGGTTACTTACTTATTTATTTACAATCTATACATAATATACCTAAGCAAGGCAAGTAATACATATTTCACAGCCATAATTCAAGAAGACAAAACTGTTGCTTTCTCATTGAACTCTAACAAAAGTTCTTTCATGTCATCAAATCCAGATATTTCTTGTGCTTCTTTCAATGAAAGCCACTTCAGATCTTGGTGCTCATCAGACAAGAGAACCTTTGTCTCTGGATTCTTCAACTTTGCCAACCAGTACACAACCACTTTTGGATTACCTTTAACTTTATAGTTCAATACTTTTGAAACATCTTTGTAAATCTAAAACAAAAATAGATTATAAATAATTTATTATAAGAAATTGGGAAATACAATTTAGAGATGGACGAGAATGTGTGAATTGTATGCCAGAAATCTGAAATCAGAAACTATGTATTAAATGGTAAAATACAAGCATATGACTTTATTTATAGGGCAAAATCGAAATGCTATGAGATAACAAAATAAACCAAAAAATCTTGTTTTCTTTGATTTATGAAATAATAGAAATTATTTACTGTTACTGTTAGCAGGGACAGTTGTAGTTGATGTTTTAAAGAGTATTCCAGATGATTTTGTAAAGGGTTATTTTTTCAAATCTTTATATAAGGTGTTAAAAAATTAACTGCAAGAAAAGTAAGAACTGGTTTAGAATTACAAATAAAAATAATTGGCGAAAAAATGATTTTTAAATAACAACCCGTTTCGGAGATATGCAATAATTATTTTCACTTCACACAAAATTATTGAATATGCGCACTGTACACCGCACGTGCGCCGGCGCAACCGCCCCGCCGTAGGTACGCGTGAGTCGTTCACCCCTGTGACACGACACGCGACGGCGCAAATTCGTAAACAGCTGATTCTAATTTTTTCATCACATTTCTCAGACTTTGGACTGGCAAATTATCGAGCTTACTTACAAATAGCTTAGTAAAAGCACTGGTAGACTCCTAGGATTGTTTGGACAGCAGGCACTCGTCGTTGCTCACCATACAGTTCACGGTAACGGTTACGTGCCGCAGCTAAACTTTGACCAGTCGTAATGTAGGACACTACCATATCTAAGTACTCTCGATTGGAATTCGTAAACGGCATTATTAAAAGCACGAAACTGCACGAACACACGTATTCGCCGCAATGACACAAGAAAACACCCTTACCGCGCGACGGATTTCGGACAACTAAGGGTCGGGAGGGGTAGAGAGAGCTGCGGGAAGAGTAGCGGGCGGCGGGGGAACCGCTAGCAAGCCGCTCGCGCGCGGTACGATGGCGGCCCAAGCCTCAAGCGCAGCCCTGGGTACAGCGCACAAAAAAATATTATACGTAATTATTTTATTTATGTGAAAATATAAAAACGCTCAAAAAAAATTTTTTTTTTTTGATGTGTTCGTTTTTCGATGGCGAGTAAGTGGACAAAATTCTTGCAGTTAATTTTTTAACACCTTATATAGTATTTTTTACACTGTGATTGTAATAATAGTAATTTATTACACCAGAACAATATATGTTAAGGTTAATGTATACATGTTCATTGATATGCCTAAAGCCTTTTATGCTCTTGAGATTGGTGCATGTACAAAAGACACATTTTGTGCATTAGACCATTTTCACCTTTAGAATTTTCTTTTAAAATCATAGTCTTTGAGGATTAAAATTTTATATTATAAATTATTCTGATTCTTTCAAGCTTTTTCACATAAAATTTACTATTTTAATCAACTCCAGGCTTATTTTTTGCAATGGCAAAATTGATTTATTCATCCCACTAATATTTTATGACTTACTTCTAAATCATCTTGAGATAGTCCAGCTTCTTCCTTTGTCTCTCTTAAAGCTGTTTCATAATCGGATTCACCAGGATCCACATGACCTGCATATAATAAAAGTATTGTGATACAGGCTAAAGATAGTACATATTTTTGTTACTTCTTCAGGCTAAAATGGTTTAACAGGTTAGGAAGCATACAAGTAGACTATGTCCTGGAATAGAAAAATGGATATTTTCTAGACAGCGAGTTCGTTCCTTGAGATCATTTTCTACTTTCAGGTGTGTGAAACCAGCAGAACATAAATTATTTAGCAGGTAGTTTTGACTAACAAACAACAACCCAGGTACATTAAATGTTACGCTTTTATCTGAAGAGAACACCTACTAGACTGCAGTTAAATACGAAATTTACCCTTTGGTGGAGTCCAATGATGTTCTCCGTCAGAAGCTTGCAACATCAAAAACTGGATTGCTTGATTCACATTCCTAAAGATAACGAGTCCAGCAGCACGCTCAACAAGCATTATGAGAATAAGTAGTAATGGTGGCTTATATTATCAGTACAGTTTTCGTTAAATAACTATTTCCAAAGTTTATTAAATTATAATTATCAAAGTTTTCTAGGATGTTTTTATTATGACATTTTTACAGTTACACTGACTCCCCTCGTTCCGAATTGCGTCAAAAGTGATTATTTTGTTAATCCAACCAACGTGCAACGTTACAATTATTGCTCAATAGCCCAAAAATTTTGTGACTATTAGATTTGGTCGGATTCGCGCTACATTCGCTTTTGACGCGATTCGGAACGCGGGTCAATGACAAGATGACTACTGTCAGTGTTATAATTTCCGGTCAAAGTGGTCACAGATTACTGAGAGATGCTACGAAAGTTGTCGTCCGAAAATGATTATTTACTTTTATGCCTTGTAATTGAATTTTATTAATTGCTTTTGACCACTGAAAATCATCTTTATTTATAACATAGATTTTAAGTTTTTCCCTTATTTTTAATTTTTAAATGTATCAAGCCAGTTGATCTAAATAAAAACTGACATTGACATTTCGAAACCAAACAGCGCCGGTGAAAAAAAAATTAGAATTCAAACCGCAACGGCAAATAGCAACATTTGTAATTTCATTGAACGAAACGACAGTTACGAAATTGTTTGTTTATTAGTGTTTTCGTTGTTACATGTGATGTATATGTAACTGAACTTTAAAAAACGAAAAAGAGTGGTGAAAATATTATAGTTAATCTACCGTCCAAACATCCATCATACCATGTTACAAAAATGGAAACAAATTATTAGAAACTGGGTAAGTAGCAGATGTTTTTCAAATGTCGTTGGAGATGATTTTGTGGTTCGTTTCCTTTTGGGTAAGGATTAACTATTTTCTTGTGTATTTTAGATAAACTGTTACTTCAATGAAAGCAACCAAGATGAGCGTTCCGTTAACATAGAATCGTTACTAAACATAATATCTCATTTACATGAGAATCTGAACTTGGACGAATCCAAGTCTTCTATATTAGAAGCGCATACAGTGGAAGAGTTCGTGTTGGAGAAATATCCAGAATTTAAATATGAAAATGAGACTGTTGAGGCATCTAATGAGGACGAGATATACCTTGTGGCATCATTGCTACTGTTCTTTGTGTGCGTGAATTCTAAGGATGTGGACATAAAGAGTGCGATGTGCAGCAAGCTGAGTGGAGATGACCAAGAGACCATACTTAAGTTCACGAAGTGCCTGCTGGAGTGCTCCCCCATCACTCGCATGGAGGTTCAAACAGCTATTACAGGTAAGCATCAATTATTATTGAAATTAAGGGTGCTTAACACCTTGCAGGAATGTATGAAAGAGTTGCTTGCGGCACTGAAAGACTAAGGGCAACTAAAGGAACAGATGTGGGTTTTAGTCAGTAAAAGTCAGACACCCTCTCGCTTTGTCCAGAGAAGAAGTTATTTCATGATTTCCATTGCCACAAAACCCTTTTTTTTAAGCCCCATTGCTGAGTACATCTTCCAAAGGGGTCAAGCAACTTGCAGTTCAGTATTATTATTACATTGCCATGACAATTATCAAACAAAATGTGAAGGCCATTTTTTTATGTTAATATTGCAACAGCTGTCTGTTTGAAAGGTGCAGCTGTTTTAAAAGGGAGGGTCACATGTCCTACACAATAGGCTAAAAAGGAAGTTAAGGAAGTTGCTAATAAGTTTGGTTTGTTATTATTTAGTATTTGAATTTATTTGTTAATATTAACTCTTTATTTGTTTAATTACTCATAATAATATATATATATATTTTCTTTTAACAAAACCATTTTTGATGATTAAAAACAGTTAAAAATATAAAAAATATTAGTCCTCTGGTTTCAGAAGCAGGAGCCATTATTATATAGCCAATCCATGTTTTCCTACTACTAGGCAAAGGCATTCCTTTTTAATTTTTAAAAACTAGTACTTGACTGCAATCCTACCTGATGGTAAGCAGTGATGCAATCTTTGATGGTGAAGCGCACTAGTTTATGAGCCTATTCACTTTAGCCTTGAAGACACCTAAATTAAAATCAGATGGTATTCTTCCATTATTCTAACAATCATGATTATATATTGATATATTAAAAAAATATATCATTTTTTTTTCACAGACGCATGTGGCTTAGAAATGGCTTCTGGACATGCAAAAGTGGCAGAGACCCCCCCAGCACTGCGCTCCTTGCATGGGGAGGTGCGGAGACTGCAGGCTGCTCTGGATGCTGAGCGATTTGACCGGAACTACCTGCAGGAAGAGCTGGCTAGGACTAACTTGAGGATGGATAAATTGTGTATGTATGATTAATGGTTGACTTATTTCATTATTTATAATAATTAGATACAGTCTTCAAAAGAGTTGGTGTTGCCAATAAAAATATGGCATTAAGTCCGCCTTTGTACTTTGTCTTGCATGAAGATTAAATAAATAAACTTGTCAAAAAATAAAAGGCTTGTTTTGACATTTGATGTTTTTATTATTTATGTTATGTAACCGTCTATATTACATTATGTAACCATTATGTAATTACATTAAAACACTATGTAATTAATTAATGATTATTTTTTGTTTCTTTCAGTTCCATTTCTATTTACATTCTATGGTCTTTCTCAAATGTTAAAAAGGGCCTTTTATTTTATTACAAGTTTAAATTGTTATTATTTTGTGATCAGTTTTTCTAATGAGTTTGTAACCTTTGTCTGAAGGTTTAATGTAGCAGTTTAGAATATCAATGTACTCTTGCAATGGCAAAGGTTTATGGTACTTGCTTGACTAGAGTCCTTTGACAAGGTTCAATAGAGTAGAAAATCCTTGTAATTTTATACTAGACACGAATTTTAATAGGTTCTGTAACTTATGACAGGAAATATTTATGTACTTGTACAACTGAATAAGAACTATTGATTGGTCATTCTAAACTTAATTTACATTTTTATGTTGATTTGTATATTCATGGCCAGCCTTTGATTGTCCTTGATTTGCGTCAATACACCACAGCACACCACGGCACAGCCGCGCCGCTAAAATCGGCGGCGGTGACGTCCGCCGCACTTTTTCACGTCGTCGCCGCAACGCATCTTTTAGCGTCTATATTTTTGAGTTTAGATAGATTTTTCTCTGCCATGGATCGTAATAAACTTGTGCTTATTTGTTGTTAAGAAGATATTACTCTATTTTAAATAAACGACAAGGAAGATACTGATTATATCCATTTAATAAAGCTATGGTATTCGCGTCGCAGAATTTCGCGGTATGGACCGCGACGCGAAAAAGAGCGGCGGGCGGCACTGTCGATTTTAACGGCGCGGTGCCGCAACGCGGTTATGTGTTTCGGCCCTAAGAGCAGGGTTGTACAATGATTCAATAATAACATGTTGTAGTGCCACATGTTGAGGATTGTAGCAGACTTGAGTGTCACAAAGGCTTGCGACTGCTGATTACAGTCTAGCACAGAGACAGAAAGCTTTGCCTTACTTATTTTCGGTTCCTTTCTCATCACTTACAACGCCAAACGCATCTCACTCACGCACTGGAGTTCGCAACTCACTTTATGACCAGAAATCACATTAGACTAAAAACATGCAAGGAGGGAAGGGAGCCCTATGTCCTATTGCGGGACACAATAAGCTCATAATAATGTTTTGTCTACAGCAAAAGACAAAGAACAATACAAACTAGAGATAGTGAACCTCAAGGCGAAGATATCGATGTGTTGCGGGCAGGAGCAAGACTCTCGCGGGGCGGAGGCCGAGGCAGAGTCGTCAGGCAAGCTGCAGCGACAACTGCAGGAAATGGAGGAACGTCTAGTCCGCACCCAGGAGATGCTGGACGACGCCGCTTATGAGAGAGACACTTATAAGACCAAGGTAAGATCTACTAAGTTACGCTTGGATAACTTAATTAGATGTAGATGAAACATGAAAAAGTGGGTTCGAGCGCGAGTCGGACTCGCACATGGAGACTTCCATACCATCGCAATTTTATTTTATTTTTTATTATTTACTAGCTTTTGCCAGCGGCTTCGCCCGCGTGAAGTTCGGTAAGAAATTAATTTCAGACATGCGTATATTAATTAGTTTTAGAAAAAAAAGGACTTTATTTTTTAATTTTATATTTATAAATCGATAGTGTTTCATGTACCAAATCAACCCTCCACGGGATTAAAACGACCAAAATTGGAAACGACCAAGATTTTTGTTGTGGGAAAATTTCGACTGATTTATTAACCTTTTCACCGCCTATGTCGGGTATATCCGGCCAACACTCCGTATATGTATACTCAGCGTTTATTCCGCCAGCGTCGCACATCCACGACCAAATACTTTCCATCTCGTCAGCTCTTTTATCAGTATCACCTATAGGGATTGAAGAGCTAAACGAGATGGTGTACCCCAGACGTAAACACAAGACCCTGGCTAATAGGACGCGAAAACAGTCCGGTCTGAACCAATCCGGCGCAAGTATTTAGAAGGTTAAAGTTCATGAGGTACAGCTCACTGACTGCCAGATGGCGAACAAATAGATGTCTGACCTACGTGTCCACTTTTGTGTTAGCAAAAGCTTAGTAATATAATACGAAAATACAATTCGGTCATAATTTAAATATTTTCTTTTGCAGCCTTATAGCTGTTATTGAAGATCATTCTTCACGCATGCCTTTTTTCCTAATGTTAACAGAAACTACAGAAACACACATGTTTCAAATGCAACAATTCTAACTTTCTCCTGCTATGTTGTCCGTAAATTGTTACGTTCTTATTAGTATGAAGTCCTAAGAATAATAACGTATAGAAACCTAGTACGAGTGTAAAAAGTGAGCAACTAAAACTTAGCCATAGTGGCTAACTTTTTCGGTAAGCTGTCAGTACTCAAGGTCACGTTCCGTCGAACACAGCTCGCGAGTAAACAAATAAAAAAAAATAATGACCGGTCGTAGCCTGAAGGGATGTCATAGCACTTCAGGAAAGCAAAAAAAAGTGAGATAAATTCTCTAATTAGAAGATCAGAGTCAGATCACTGTATTATTTCTGAGTATGGTTAACCTTTGGTTATATTCCAACTAGCCCAATTATTAATTTTTTTTAACTCTCCTACCTCTTGTAATCGATCGTCAAACCATAACCGAGTTATTAAAACAAATGGCGTTGTGGTGGAGCGGCCAGTGCTGACTGCTGCTCCTCCCACTTATAAAAGGTGGTATCTCTACAGCCTTTACACCACCGCAGTCGGGTTCAATAGTTCAACAACTGGTGGGTTTGGATGCAAGGTCAGGCATTTCTTGTGATGTTAAATTTCGAAGATGGCATATTTACATAGTCGTGGATTCCGTCGTTTATAGCAAACCAAGGCGCATTAACTATGCTCTTAAAATGCTATTTTCAACTTTTTGCGGGCAGAGTATGTTGGATTTGCTGACCCCCACAGCTGGATCCCTTATGTTCACATTGGCTTCAGAATTGAGCTGTAGATAAGCAGTTTATTGTCTACAGAGCAGAGAGTACAGAGTTTATTCCCATTAGCCAATATAGGTTACGAAATGTTTTATCTCATCTCTTTTATTTTTGATGGGATGCTTCCCTGTTAGCCGCCTATCTAAATGGAAGACAAGATATTTTACACAATCTGTGTGTGGAAGAGTTTCTGGTCCTAGTCTCACAGGAGGGATGTTTCCTTGTCTGAGCGTAAACGTGACGCGTTTAGACTTAGTAGCACTGGCGCGTATCCGCTACTTAAAGAGACATTTGTGCATCTCATCTCTCTCATCATTGCTAGCTATTTCAGGGTTGTGGTCACCAGATAAGTATGCTATATCATCAACGTAAGTTGCTACAGTTATGCTATCGATTGTGAGCAGTTCCAATGTAGATATATTAGACTACAGGCCCATGTCCAAAAATGGATCATCAATTTTTAACATGATATTGTAAAATACAATTGTTATATAGTATTGCCGTTCAAAAGTAACTTCTAAAAAAAAATATAGAGAAATACAAAAACTGAGTCAAATAATTTTCTCACCATTTTTTTTTACGGCACTGCGCGCTTTCTTATTATTTTTCATGGATCTATCGATGGTAAAAATGCCGTACAAAAATATATGACCAAAATGTACTCACTCTACCTGCACTTTTGAATTATCACCAGCACTCAGTTTACAAGTGACGGCATAGTGCTGAATTATATATTTGATGCTCTTATATCGTCCTATATACGTCACCTGGTGGTTCATATGACCCATCCATTTTTGGACATGGGCCTGTAGTCTATATTATACAGCACTGGGCCAAGAACTGATCCCTGTGTTACTCCAGACTCCATTTTAAACTATCGTGATCGTGCTTCGCCCTTTTTCACTTGACAGAAACAGTCGAGTATGACTGGATGAGTTAAAAGATCGAGTGGGAAAGCTTTTTCTTTACTTTACTCAGCCATCCTTTATGCCAGATACGGTCAAAAGCTTGCTACATATCAAGGAATGCCCCTAAGCAATACTTATTGCATTCAAGAGCTTGTCTGCCTGTTTTTGTACACGCGATGAACCTGTACAAAAACAGAGAAATTGGTGAGATGGAACAACATCATTATTGTCTATGCATCAGCCGGTTTTGAAAATATCCAATATACAAGCTTATCGGGCGATAGGACGACGCTTCATGTTGGGGTTTACCTAAAGGCCGCGCTGCCGTCGCGCTGCACTTTGTGGCTCATTTGTGGATCATGACAACTTGAGATATTTTTCAAAGATCAGGAAAGTGAGTTGTTCCGAATCTCAGGTTTTTCAGGGCATCTGTGAGGGAATTCGGGGATCCTAAGTTTCGTGTGCATATACACCTGTGCCGTCACGAAGTACATGCGTAATTGTCTCCTGTCTGTGATGCCTATTGTGGAGTCAGACCGCTACTGTTTATTTTTTTGTGTGAACTTGATGGACTGTCGTCAAAAAAATGTTTTTCCTTTTTTCTTATTGTGCAGGTTGAAGAGTTGAGACAAGACCGTGACAAATGGCTGTCGCTGAGCCAGCAGGAGAGCGGGCGCGCCGCGCAGCTGAGCGACGAGTTGGAGCTGGAGCGACGCCACATGCAGTCGCTGAAGGAGCTGGTGGCCGAGCTGCGCCAGCACAACCGTCGCAACGGACTCGACTCCAGCCAGCTGGAGTGCGACGATCCCGACGCTAGCGTACAGTCCTTGCAACATAATTTGTGTATGTTACTTTAACATCCTTAGATAGTATTTTTAAGTTTTGGTGGCGGAGACACAGTCATAGTTTTGCAAAAAAAAAAGAAAATTGAATAGTAGGACCACAGTCACTTTTATGTATTTTTTGTTGCAGCTGTGTGTAGCGAGGCTTGCGCTAATGTTGTGGAAGTTCAACTATCTGAAGAAAAAGCTAAGGTCGACGCACTCAAACAGCAACTGGAAAGAATACAGGTAAGTCACTTATATATTTTTTAGGGAGCAGCTCTACATACTCCTTATATCTGAAGTTAAGCTTTACATTAGCATCCTTATACCTGCTCCCTGAACTCACCATCATTAATTTTCTTGTAGGACGACATGAATGAAATGAGTCAGAAATATGAAAACGACAAACTCAACTTGGAAAGTGTGCTGTCAGAACGAGAAAACGACATTTTTAATCTGAAACACCGCATCAATGAGGAAATTGAAGAGAAAAATCATTTGAAATCTTATTACAATGATGAGATTAGCAAATTAAATAATGAAATAAATGAACTTGAACAAAAAATTAAAGATAGCAATGACCATTCACGAATAATAATAGACAAGAAAATGCAAGAAATTAAAACACTGCAAGAAGAGAAGTTCTCTCTCCTACAAAGTCTTTCCAATGAGACTACCAAGTTGGAGAACATAATAGCAGGGCTCAAAGCTGAAATAGCTACAGAGAAGCAGGCAAGGATACACATGAGAGACGGTTATGAAAACCAAATGATGAAGTTGAATGAAAAGGTACTGAACAGAAACAATGAATTGGTTGAACTACAAAATAACGTATTTGAAAAGGGTGAAATGATTGAAACTCTTCAAATGGACTTGAGAAATGAGAAAGAGATCTCAAGCAAATATCACATTGATGTGTGCCAATTGCATGAACAGAAACGCGAAGTTGAAAACAAATTACACGATAAAAATGAGGAAATGACTGCAATGCAACTTAGCCTAGAACAAAATATTGCATCTGTATTAAAAGAAATTGAACATTTCAAACTTTTAGTAGCTAATTTGCAAGATCATTGCAGGAGTTTGGAACAAAGCAAAGCGCAGTTGGAGGTGGAGATAAACAATCAAACCATTAGATTTGAAGAACTACTCAAAGAAACTGAAAATATAAAAAAATCATACAGTGAGGAGTTGGAAAAACTTAAAATTGATTTAGATGAGAAAAATGCAATTATAAATACATTGCAGACACATTTACATGATGAAATACATTGTAAAATAGGTTACCAAGAGGAACTGCAGAAACTGCAGGCGAATAAACTACACATGTCGGAAGAGTTAAACAAATTGACTGTCGAGTTTTCGAAACAAAAAATAGAGTTGACGGGCAAGGACAGGACCATAGAGTCACTGGAAATATGTCTGAAGGAGGCTAAAGATACAACCGGAAAGTTGCAAGCAGATAATGACAAACTAAATCTAGAAATATCGAAACTATCT
Source organism: Leucania comma (assembly GCA_958295575.1). Classification (NCBI taxonomy): domain Eukaryota; kingdom Metazoa; phylum Arthropoda; class Insecta; order Lepidoptera; family Noctuidae; genus Leucania; species Leucania comma. The sequence continues at coordinate 7,063,523 of OY282480.1, read as the reverse complement.
AACGAGATTGATCTCAGAAATAACAATATAGAATTACTTAACAATACTCTCAAAACCACAAAAAAATCTTTAGAAGATGAGCTTTCAGATAAGATAGCAACTATTGAGTATAATAATCAAAAGCTAGCAAATGTCGTTACTAAGAAACAAGCCTTGCAGAGCAAAGTAGATTTAATGTATGCAGAAAAAACAAAGCAAGACCTTGATCTAGTAGAAAAATCTAAACAGATAACACAGTTGCAGGCAGAATGTGAAAAAATGGCAAAAGCTATTGAGGAGAATAAGAAAGGTATAACTTTTTTTTCTCTTGATATTTTTTAGATTTATTTACAAAGAGGCGTAAATAAATCTAAATTTAAATAGTGTGATCATGAAAATTCAATAGTGTGATCCTGTGTGATCAGTGTGTTAGAAGGTACGGTGTCTCTTAGCCTATTTAGTTCTAATGTTATTCATTTTTTATAGCAATCCGCAGTTTGGATCAGAATATGACTAAAGAAAAACAAAAATATGCAGCACTTGAGAAATCTTATGATTCGGAAATGACTAAGTTAATGGTAAAACTAAACGAAACTGAGAAGACCATAAAAGAACTAAGCAGTAGTTCTAAAAAAGCTATTAAAACCAAAGACCATCACATTCAAACACTTACTGGCGAAGTTGAAAATCTCAAAAAAGAATTAAATGACGATAAAGAAAATATGAGTTTAGTGCACAAGGAGAAAGAGATGCTAACCCAAAAGTTGAGTGAAGAAATATCATTCAAGAATAAAATTGAAAAAGAATATCAGAATCAGTGCTTGCTTCTGGAAAATATCACTTCTCAACTGAATGAAGAAATAGCTACCAAGAATAATGAAATAATAACATTAAAAATGGAACTTGAATTGGCCATGAAAACTATTGAAACGAAATGTAAAGGTCAGTATTATGTTGGTAAGTTAATAAATATATGGGAAAACTATTACATTTTACTAACAATAACATTATTTTGTTTTAGAAGTCCGCACATTAGGAGAGAGATTGACCAAGGAAGATCAACTAATCAGAGATTTGGCTCACCAGAAAACTGTCGAGACTAAAGATTTACAGAAGAGGATTAGTCATTTGCAATCATTAAATAGTGAGCTTGAACAAGAAGTCAAAAGAGAATACGATTGTAAAAAACAAGCAGTAGAAGCACTGCAAAAAGAAAATGAACAGTTACACTTTGCTATGGAAGAGGATAACAGTAACCATGAAGTGTTACTCAAAGAAAAAGACTGCATTATTGACAGATTAGAAGGGCAACTGAAAGTGTACACAGTGCAGTTAGAATCCATCAGAAAAGATTACGAAAATATCACATTGACCTGGGAAATATACAAGGTGGAATCTAAAGAAACTATTGAAGCTAAAGAAGAACAAATAAATAAGTTAACTCAGGAAGTTGTCTCGTTACAGCAAACTCTTTCTGATATTAAAACCGAAAGAGATGAACTGATTAAAAAACTTGATGTAATTACTCAAGAAATGAAAGATGCAGAGACAAAGAATAAACAAGAACTAGAAAAACTTGTTGAAACAATAGCTCACGAAGAAATGAAAAGTGCTGTTATTTTGAAAGAAAAAGAGGATTTACAAAACCAGCTGATAGAAGAAAAAGCTGCTAAAGAAAATCTCCAAACAGAAAAGAAACAATTAAGTGAAAACATGAAAGTTCTTGTTGCCAATAAAAACGAGCTTCTGATCGAGAAAATTGAACTGACGCAGTACCTTGCAGAAGAAAGAACTGTTAAAAAGATTTTCGAAGAAGAACGAAATGCACTTGAGTCCGAAAACGCAACACTTGAAAGGAAACTATTGCAACAAGTGACAACAACGGAAACTCTTCTCGAAGATAAAGAATGTCTCACACAACAGCTTGTCGAAGAGAAATCCGCCAGAGAACTATCAGAGAAGGAAAAGGAGAATCTTTTATTTGAGAAACAACTTATAGAGCAGAAGCTAACAGAAGTTGAAAATAATAAAGAAGAAATGTGTAAAGAAATAGATCAACTTATGGAAAAGCATTCTTTACTGGATCAACAGTGCATGAAGGAGAGAACCGCTAACGAGATTTTAGAAGAAAACTTGAAAGCAGAGCAGACTTCAAATGAGGTGCTTCTTAAAGAAAATCAGATTCAAATCGCATATTTAAATATTGAAATTGAATCTCTGCAACAAGAGCTGCGTGATCAGAACACTGTTCAAGAAGCTCTTGTAACTGACAAAGAAATGTTACTTTCTGAAAAAGAAGAACTTTTAAAAACTTTAGGTCTTGAAAAATCAGCGCATGATGAGAAGGAAACGGAAAAAGATCAAATGATCACGAAATTGTGTGAACTGAATGAAACTTATTCATCTAAAGCTAACAACATACAAGCAGACCTTGATAAAGTGACAGAAAATATGAATAGTTTACAAATGGATATTAAAAGTAAGTTATAATAACATACTTAAAATATTACTTGTAGCATTTGAGTTATATTATTAGTTATATTGTATGATTTCAGACCAAGAAGAATTGAATAACCAAATAACAACAACATTAAGTGTGGGACTTGAAAACCTTCTACAAAGACTTAAAGAGAAGACAAATTCCAATGAAGTATTAAAAAAAATATTGCAATCTGACAATACAGATAGCCAAGCCACTGTCAAGTGTGGTATTTTGATAAACATTGCTAATACGATATTCACTGAAATGGAAATGAGGCAGAATGTGGAGAAAGCACTTGAAAATAGTAATATGTCATTGGAAGAGCTAAAAAGCATTTTGAAGCAGAGAGATACGCAGTTGTTTGAGCTACAAACTGAGATCAAAAGACTCCAACAAATCGTCAATGAGAATAAGATTGGTGAGTAATGAATTTTAATTTATTCTAAGTAAGATTGCATATTAAAGAACAAACACGTTTCAGTGTTAGTCCTGAATTTGTTCTTCCAAGTTTGATATCTTAGATGGTTGATCTTATCTCTCTGGTCTTTCATATCCTTTTTCGCACAACTTATTTTAACCACTCTTCTCTTAAAATTTGTGTTTGTGTTTAGTAATTCTTTGTGAACTTTGCAGCGCTCATACTTGCAGGAGAGCCTTGTGGGAACTGCAATGTTCTCAAACATTTATATGTGCTCGTTTAACTAACCATCTCGACTCCGAGAACATGGACCTTTCATCTGGATACTAAACATTCTTCGAACTATCAATTTTCTTTGATTTCAACATTATCTACTGTTTCTAGCTTTTTTTCTGCCGCTAGTTGGGGTCAGCTTTGTAGTGTCATCTATTTTGCTAAAAATTATAGCGCTAATCTTACATTATTTGTAGAATTATCAAAACGAACTGAAACTTTCAACACGACGTTAGATAACAAAGTAAGAGAAATGCATGTGATACAAGAAGAGAATCAATCTCTTACGAATGACCTGAATGATGTTAAACTACAGTTAGAGCTTAAAGTCCATTCTCTAAAGGAAAAACTGATTGACAACGAGAATTTGACGGACAAACTGAAGAACACCTACGAGTGTCAGATAGATAACTTGAATGTTATGATCACTAAGCTTACGAATTATTTGAAAGATAAAACTGCGGAGTTAGACGCAGTGAGGAAGGAAAAAGAACGGGTGACGCAAGCTCTTGAAGAGAAAAGTCAAGGTAATCATTGTTAATTACATATTAATAATCTGGTGTTTTGGGGGAGGCCTATGTCCAACAGTGGACGTCTTTTGGCTGAAATGATGATGATGATGATGAATCTGGTGTTTCTTCACAGCTATCATTACCTGCTAATTTTTAAAAGATATTAGTTATTTTGCTGATTTTCATTTCTCTTAAGCATTTGATTGCATCGTCAACAAGAACGGCTCGAACGCTTTTAGCCAGCATAGCTAGTTATTAAACACAACTTTAAATAATATAAGAAAAATATTTAGAAAACATTTTGCAAAAAGTGTTTTGCTTATAGGAGCGTAATTGTTTTAATATTTTAGAGGGGAGTCCTTCAGGGTTCCACAATAGGGCCGGTATTATTGAACCACAATCAAGCCGTAAATTTAAAGCCATTTGATTGGTGGAAACAAGTTTTGAGTAATGCTCGAGTCTTTCATGATTTCTATATTTTTAAGTTTTCTTCAAATCATTCAAATATTTACGTAAATTTGTGTATATATAAGTAATGTTAATTTATAGCGATTAAGGCGTTAGAAGACGAGATCAAAAACGAAATACAAAACCAACAGAAATTGCTCAAAGATTTTGATTCTGAAAGGCAAGTACTTAAAAATATGATCACAGTGACAGAATCTGTTATGGAGGACCAGAAAGTAACTCTGAATAACATTATATCAGAACATGTGCGAGCCAGTGAGATATTGCAAAAAGAGAATAAAACTATCTTGGAAGAGTTTGAGAGTGAAAGGAAAGGTTTTGCAGCTAAACTACAGGAAAAAGAAAATTCCCTGGAGTCGCTATTTAAAGAAATGGCTGAGATAAGACTTGAAAAAGAAAAGTTCGAAAAAGAAATAAAAGCCGAAAAAGAAGCGTCCATCAAAGAAATAAATAACTTAGAAGCAGAAGTACAGAAAAAAGAAAATTCCTTGGAGTCACTATCTAAAGAAATGGCAGAGATAAGACTTGAAAAAGACAGGTTCGAAAAAGAAATAAAAGCACAAAAAGAAGCGTCTGTTAAAGAAATAAATGACTTAGAAACAAAACTACAGGACAAAGAAAATGCCTTGGAGTCGCTATCTAAAGAAATGGCCGAGATAAGACTTGATAGAGACGGGCTTGAAAAGGAAATAAAGGCGCAAAAAGAAGCGTCCGTAAAAGAAATAAATAACTTAGAAATAAAACTACAGGAAAAAGAAAATTCCTTGGAATCGTTATTTAAAGAAACAGCCGAGATAAAACTTGAAAAAGAAAAGTTCGAAAAAGAAATAAAGGCGCAAAAAGAAGCGTACGTAACAGAAATAAATAACTTAGAAACAAAACTACAGGACAAAGAAATTTCTTTGGAGTCGCTATCTAAAGAAATTATCGAGATAAGACTTGAAAAAGAAAGGTTCGAAAAAGAACTAAAAGCTAAAAAAGAAGCGTCCGTAAAAGAAATAAATAACTTAGAAGCAAAAATACAAGTTCAAGAATCAGCATTAGATTCAGTACTTAACGAAATATATGGCGAAGGGATTAAACCAAAGAATAAGAATATAGCGGCAGACATCAAAAAACTAAAATCTGAATTACAAACTAAAGTGGAAGAATTTAATAAACTGCAAGAAGAGAATAGCAATCTATCAACTACCATACAAGAAAATAAAAATGGTAAGTACGTTTCTTTGTGCTCTAGGACTTAGTGTGGTAGCAATGTGACACAGATATACTCTTCTAAACAAGGCTTTGGTAAATACAAAAAAAAAAAACTGGGCAAGTCCCAATTGGACCCGCACACAAGGTTTGGTATCAACTAACTTACGTAAATAGTTCAATTCCCGAATCCAATATCGAAAATTTTCCCGAATCGATTTTTTTTGTGACCTAACTACAAAAAGTTTTCAGATTTATTCCTATACTTGTGCTGTATGACCTTGCTTCAAGCCAAATTTCAGGGTTCTAGGTCAACGTGAAGTACCCTATGAATTTTGTTTCCCTTGAGAGTTTTTATATAGAGTCAGTGTGTGTAGCTGTTATTTTAAGATATGCGCCATGTTTGTGGCAAATACACTCTTTTTCTTTCTTTCTTTTTCTAGAGTGTCAAAATATAAGTTTTTTGCGACATAACCGGCAGTATCTTTTTTTTTCGTTAACTTATAATAAGTTTGATTTTTTTACAATTTCATGTGACCTTAGTATTTTTTAATTTCAACTCGATATCTCTACACGTTCCCGAGATCACTTGACAGACAAACAGATAGAAAAGGGTAATAAGGGTTCCGTTTTTTTCTTTTGAGGTATTGAACCCTAAAAACATATTAAATAAGTCGAATGTTTGTGTGTGTGTTTGTTGTTCCTTCAAATTCAAACTGGGATATTTTTCAGATATGGTTTCAAAGGAAAACCGAATCAAAGAACTTGCCGCTACAGAAATGCAATTACGAACGGAGATTGATGTGTTGAAAAAATCGTTAGAAGAAATTACAGAAACGAATAAAAACTTGGAGTGTATGATCAAAGAAAAAACAGGAAATATCAAAGAAATGGAAGAAAAGGCCAATTTACTTCTGGAACTAGTAAAAATGGCGGAACAAGATAAAATAATTTTAGAAGAACAGAAAAATGCATTGATACTAGAAAATAAAGGAACCGAATCCAATGTTCACTTTTTGGAATCGAACATTACTAAGTATGGTGAAGAAATTGCTAAACTGAACATTGAAAATATAAACTTAGTAAAGACAGTTGAAGATAACAAAAATGGTATGTGAAACGTACTTATTTGCTAATATTTTAATGGCGACAATTATGGCGGCAATTATAATATTTTAATAACGGCTGAATAGATTTCAATAAAACTTAAATAGCATATTTTTATCTCGAGAATGTACTGCCTTAAGTGACGTTTAGACTACGACACTTTATATGGTACATTCAGTGTATACATCGAGTGTGTCTGTATAAACACCAGTGTACATCGAGTGTCTCTGTATGAACACCAGTGTACACTCATGTTCATACAGAGACACTTGATATATACACTGAGTGTACCATGTATAGTGTTGTAGTCTATCCATACCTTTAGGATATTTCTCTACTTTCATGCGAGCGAAACCAGGGATACTAACTTCATCATTTTGCTTTACAGTTATATCGAACCTGGAACAACTTCTCAAAGACACGCAGGAACAGAACAAAAAATTGTGTGAAGAACTCAACAATGAAAAAATGAACCTCGTCAACAAATGCGCCATCCTACAGGAATATCATGACAAGGCTGAGATAGAGCTCGAAAAGCGACAGAAAGAGACAATATCTCTAGAGAAAGAACTCAACAATTTGAAGTGTAAAGTAGAGTTATGTGAGGAAGACTCAAGAGCTAAAGACGCAATCGTATCCAAGATCAGTAAGGAAAAAGATGCTATCATTGCTTCAATCAGCAAGGAGCTACTAGACGCAAAGGCTGCCAAAGAAAAGTGCGAGAAAGAAATACAAGAAAAGATGGCGACTATTCAAGAATTAAAAAAGAATTTAGATGATATTAATAATGAGAGAGAAGCATTGCACATTCTGAGGAAAGAAAACGAAGAGCTCATCAAGGCTGTGGGACAGAGAGAGACATGTATGTACAATATTCTTTTAAATATCAACAAATCGAAATTATTTTCATTTTAAAGTTCTGGCGTAATCCTATCAAATATTACAGTTATGCGAATTTCCTTGTTCGTTATGTTTTCTCGTCTTAACGTATGATCTTCGATTATATACCTCTCTAGATAAAGCAATGCAAACAAACGACGCGTTGAAAATGTCTCCAATTGTGTGATATGTGTGAGTACCGCTTGTGTACTTATTGTCGTCAAACTGTCAAAGTGTGCGTGTTTAGGGATGCCTGCTTCAAATTATTAACTTTCCTTTTCTCCATGATTTATTATGATGAAAGTTTAACAAAATAGATCAAATAAAATAGTTATTTTGTAGATTCAAGAAAGAAAAAAAAGAAAGAAAACACATTTATTTAGAACATTCTTAAAGACACACACAATACTCCAGTTACATAAGTCAGTACATAAAACAAACAATAAATTCCGTTGGTGATTATAGCAAGAATGTGTGACTCACAGCTGCATCAAAAAGGCCCAATTCAGCAAAAATGCCAGACAAATACCTAGTGCCTGATTCGTGTATCATTCATCATCAGCATTTCACCCGAAGGACTTACACTGTTGAACATAGACCTCCCCCTAGTTCCACCACAACTAACGGTCCTGTGCGTCTCGCATCCATCGCATTCCCGCGACTCTCACCAGGTCTTTTGGCCTTTCAACACGGCGTTTGAATTGAGAACCTCCTACTTTTTTTGAAGTCGGTAAAATAGCCATACTGCACGATTTTTTCATTACCAATTAAAAACAAAACATCATATTGTACCTGGTACCGAATTACCGATCCCTTCTTTAGCCGTTGTAATCCCTTTTTTGTAAATCATCATAAGAGAAATGTTCAGAACACACGACTGAAGCTTGTGAGGTTTTTACTGGTCTTCATTTTGAGTCTGCAGTATGTCTCCCCAGCAATTTGCTAGTATGGAATCCGTAGGAAATCTTAAACCCACAATATAAGGAAGTAACTAACAAAAATACTACACATTGTCATCAATAGAAGAATATCCAGGAAAACCCTGCAGTATCATGGGTTCTTCCCGTTATTACTGAAACCTGTGCTTTTTTGAAACAATTTTGTTTTCGGTCAGTTGACCCGCTGCCAGAAAAGAGTTACTACTATACATTGGCGTATTAGGCGTATTATTGTATTGTACTGTATTTCGGGCTGGTATCCGCAACTCCACGACTAAAGCGCGTATTTTACATACGGGTGGGACAAATGTGTCACTGATCCATCCCAGCTCCTCGAGGAAGGCCAGCAGCGCCTTGGTGTTACTGACCATTTCGCGGAGGTTACCTGGGTTTCCGAAGTACTTTGCCCTGTATCCAGCGACAACAGGGCAGCTCAGAAGCAGATGTGCTGCAGTCTCTTCCTCCTCCATGCAGGCTCTGCACAGTGAGCTGTCTGTAACTCCTATGACAGAGAGGTGCTTATTAAAGGTCCCGTGGCCAGTTGTAACGGCCGTCACTTTCCGTAACTGAGGTTTAGTCAGTTGTAGGGCCTTTTTCGTAAAGCGGCTATCAATGGAGGGAAATGTCTCCTTGGCCTGCCTGCACTCACTATGGTCTACCCATAGTTTATGGTGTAGTTCTCTAGTTCGTTTCCTTACCAGATTGCGTAGGAGCGGCACAATGGGCTCAGGCCCTATTGCCGCCATACTCGATCCCCTTCTGGCGAGTTCGTCCGCAGCATCATTGCCTCGGGAATCGCTATGTCCTCTATTAGGCGTATTAAACGGGATGACAAATCGTACTAAGCGTTAAGAAATGTATAAAAACATGTCTCAAATTGCAGGGACTGGCGGAAAAGGTATTAAACGTGATCCTATTAAGCGGGTTCTACTGTATTTAGTGCATTAATTACGTCATGGGTTTCATATATTTTATAGATTTGTACTGATCAAATAAATACTATAATTTTTGAAATAATAATGTTCTCTTGATCGAAAGATGATGGTCAGGTATTTGTATTTTGTCTTCCATAGTTTGGCCAAATCTCCCCAGTAATAAACTGACAACACTGGCAAATCAGACTAAACTTCGAAATAACGAATTAAAACATCGTGTTTTTTTTAAATAATAGTGGTTAAATTACAAACCTTATCGATGAAAAGTGGTCTTGGTGTTAGTAAACGGTTTTCCCACATAATTGCGACACAGTCTGATAGGCATAATTAATTATTTTTCCTGAGCACGTCATCCTTAGGTGTTCAAAATGACACTTGACGCAGGGGAGAAGCGAGTCTACCAATTTTAGTAGACTTTATTTGGTCCGTTTAGTACGGTCAATGTGGAATCTAGACAGGTATATAACCAAAGCGTATGATATAGGACTTTTCCCGCGAAGAAGTTCCCTTAGGACAAAATAATTTTCTATTTTCACACATACAAAGCCACTGGCAGAAGCTAGCAAAATATATTTTAAACGTGTATCTTTCGCAGTTGCAGCCGCACAAAGCCAAGAAAGGGTATCGAGCCAAAAGCAGTCGAATCATGCAGAAAAGGAGCTGCGCGACCTCCAGCATCAGGTAGATAACACATCCTCAGACATGTCACACACATCCACGGAGAGTCTTAAGACCATCTCAGACTTAGAAAAGATCATCCTCGACAAGAACCGCACGATAACGACGCTGCAAAGCGACGTCACCTACCTCAAGACGTTGCTGGCAGAGTCCGAGATTAAGCTACTCGACATCACCAAGGAGCTCGAGCTGAGCAAGGAGAACTGCCACCAACTGTCCACTCAGCTCAAGAAGATCGTGCACCAGAAGAACGAGGAGCTCGCGGACCTCAAGAGACAAGTGAGCAAGATGAGCGTCAATGAGAACAGAGCCACGCAAATCATCAGAGTATCAGCCAAGTACCAGGCGATCATTCTCAAGAGGATCGCCGAAATAAAGACCAACACTGTCCTCAAAGAACTGACCAACTTCGGCAACTCTAACAACTACGATACTGAAGTGAAACGCAGCCTGAGCGCTGGAACCGTCACCATGGAAGACTTGGAGAACTTCCTGGAGACTACAGACAGACATCTGAGAAAGTGCTCAGAGAAACAATTAGCTCTGCAAAAAGAGCGAGACAGACTCACGGAAGTGAATAGGATCCACGAGACGGAAATCCTAAACTTAAAGAAGTTACTGAGCGAGCAGACGCTCAGCTTTAAAGCGTTGAGTGCCGCGCGCGAGGCGTACCTGCAGAAGGTGAGCAACGTGACGACGCTGCAGCGCACCGTGCGGCGCGCCATCCTGCGCGTGGAGGGCTCGCTGGGCAGCGCCGCGCTGGCCGCGCTCGAGCGCGCGCACGCCGCCGCGCTGCAGGACGTGGCCGAGGCCGCGCTGGCGCTGGAGCGCTGGCACGAGCGCGCCGTGCGCCGCGCGCTGGCGCCCGAGCGCGGCGAGGCGGCGGCCGGCGACGCCGCGCTGGACGTGCAGCTGGACGAGCTGGCCGACAGCCTGGCGCGCCTGCTGCAGCAAGTGGACGAGGCGCGCGAGCGCGGCGCGGGGGGGGCGCGCGACGCCGTGGCCGAGGTGCGCGCCGAGTATGAGGACAAACTCGACCGCATGAAGAGCAAAATGGTCAGTATCCTCCCCATACTGTTGTTGATATTGCTATACCAGCTGGTGTGGTGGTGCTACCTTCTCATGGATCACTGAGTGTGCCTGTGAAGTCAATATTTATTTACTTAATTTTGTTTTCAATAAATGTTTTAATGAATGCTTTTGTTTTATTTCTGTTTTTTTTTCGCTAGTGTTCATTAGAGCGTTGTTTTAGTAGTTTGCTGAATCGCAAGGTAATATATTTGTATATATTTATGTATGCATGGCTTGTTGCACTTTTTGAAATGGATGCATGCATGTGGTCGTAAAGTGAAACTGAGTGGTGGAGCTGACCCGTGCGATCGTTTTCAGAAACAACTGTACACTGAGCAGATCGCAGTGTTCAAGCAGAAGCAGCGGCTGGAGATGGCGTCGCTGGAGCGGGAGCTGGCGTGCGCGCGCGACAAGCTGGCGGAGTCGTCGCGCGCGTACGAGGAACACATCCGTGGGCTCACGGCCGAGCTGTGGAGCGTGGGCGAGAAGTTCCTCATGAAGAAGGACGAGGCGGAGTGGCTGCGCCGCAAGCAGCGCTCCGGCAGCCTCATGTCGCTGCAGCACGTGCACTCCGTACGTACAGACCATATTGCACCACGTTATTGTGGTGCATGTACACCGTAGTTAACATATCATCACAGTTATTATTAGAATTCATAATTCTGTAAAATCTAAATTTTACAGAAAGACCGATGAATTGTTTTTTCTTTTTAATGTTTGGACTTACCTAGCTGTATCGTGGGCGGGAATTACGAATAATGAAATGGCGCCGCGACAAATAAAAATAAAAAATTAGTAACATTTTTGATTCGAAAATACGAACGATTACATTAATTTAATTTTGAAATTAAATAGTTTTTTAGTAAATGGTAAAACTTACAAAATCAGACTAAACCCATACATTATTGAAAAAAATGTACCCCAACATGACGCTGCAACGTTGCCCCAGTGCCCCGCAACTTGTCCCCCAATATTTCATGACGCATTCACGTGACGCGGGACATGTTGCTGGACAACGTCCCGCGTCATGTTGTCAGGACAAATAGTCCTGACAACATGTATCTGAGGAATAATGTTAGTTGCTAACTACCGCATTCTGTACCGTTGAATTTAATTTTGATTTCGTATGCAGTCTGGTCTAGTACCCTTCAAAGAAGAGCCGGCTCGTCCGTCCGACTCGCAGTCGCTGCGCTCTCTGCCAGTCAACAACAATGGGAGCAGACGAGGTAAGACAAAGCTCACTTAGTAGCTTCTACTAAGAAAATGGATTATAATCAATAATCTTCCTATAATTTGTCGCTTATTGTGTCAGTCTGTAACTGTACTTTCTACAAGAGTTTTGATGTCCATTTCCACTTATCTTTTTTGTTCACTGATAGTATATTATGCAGCCTAAACACTAAAGTTTGCTAAAGAGTTACTTATAAGAACTACAGAAACTACTTTTTATTAAGAAATATCGAAATTATTTAAAAACCTTTTTATTCATGTTGTTTTTCTGGTTCACCGTCAGAGGGTCGCACGATGCACATGTCTGATGAGGAAGGCGAGGTATTCGATAACCGGTGGTTGAAGGAGCTGTCAGCCACGCCGCGCCGTGAATCTTTGGCCCCGGGGGCCCGTGAGTCCGGGGTTCCCGGGCACCGGGATTCCAGGCCCTCTGGCATGCGTCTGTCGGAACTGCAGTGGCGCAACTCGTTATGTCCGCCACACCTTAAGAGCTCCTACCCTGCTGAGACGCAGTTCACGCCAGCCCTCGATGAGGAAGATATCAAGGTAGGCCTTTTGTTAAACTAGCTCCTGCTCCTTTGCCTGCGAGAAAGTTGGCCTATATCCTAAAGAATTCCTGGGATAATTAGTATCTTAAATAGAGTTTTTAGGGTCGCCTAACAGCATTTTTCTGATCCTGTGCTGACTTGAAGTCGTAAATGTTGCAGTTTATCGGGCCTGCCGGGGTGAAGCCCCAGCGCAAGGAGGTCGGCATCACCGCCTACAAGAAGCCTGGTCCCCCCACACCCAGCAAGCAGGCCGGGAGACTATCTGCCACTGTGAGTATAAATATTTCCACTCTCATTGCCATCTCTATCATCACTATCATACCCGCAAGAACTATGTTTTTTTGCGGGTGCCGCATACATATCACGACCACATACGGTTCTCGTTCACCGCTTTTCGCAGTCAGTCATCTATGTGAACTTTTAGGCCCATTCCTCACTGGGACGCCATGGCTGTGCTACCAGTTTGCGCAACTAAAAAAATCATGCAGTTCAATGGTGTGTAACTTACCTGGCGACTGTTGGCTACGCAGTCAATCATATTATAATATCTCGTGCAAAATATGATTGACTTCATATTTTTTTGGCGTCATGACCTGGCGTGGCGCCGGCAATACGACAGTAAATTAAAATACTCGTAGTACTAGTCCATAGGAATATTATTAAACTGCCAAAAAAAAAAAACTTAAAATCAAAATAAAAAAAATGTTTTTTTTTAAACAAACTAAATAGCAACATATCACCATTTATAAATATCGGTACAATAATGATATTTTTCATCAAGTAGAAAATGCTGAAAATAAAAAATCTTTACTGCACCCCCCAAACGGGTCTTCTTCCGCGGGTTCTAGTGCCAATACACAGGGAAATGCGGGATCGTTGGCACATAATGAAAACTTAGCAACGAATGATAGTATGGATAGCCCTATGTCCAAAGAAGATAGGGAAGGTAACCAATCGGTTAGCTGTTTTTCGACAGGAAAACTGCGTAATACAGTTTTATTAGCCACAGCTCTAGTGAGAGCTGAGTCGAAGGCAGGCACTTACCAAGTAGTTAGAGCATTAATAGACCAAGGTTCACAAATTTCTTTGATTACTGAAGCTACAGTGCAGTTCTTGGGATTGAAGAAAATTCCTTCAACTCATAGGATCAAAGGAGTTGGCGGAAACAAAGAAATAATATCAAGGTCAGTGGTCACCTTAAATCTACGGTCTAGAATAAATTCACATTTTTATATTCAAGTTCAGGCGTTTGTGTTAAAATCGATAACCACGCTTCTCCCCGTCACGAAGGTAACGACGGTAGAATGGGTAGATCTTCAGGAAGAAAATCTGGCAGACCCACAATATCATACTCCGAATAAAATAAATGTTTTATTAGGAGCTGATGTTTACACCCAGATTATTCTAGAAGGTTTGAAAAAGAATGTGAATGGAGCAGTCGTAGCCCAATGTTCCAAATTCGGATGGATAATATCTGGGATAGTTGATCAATCTGCTGGGGTTTCTTCGAATGTGGTCGTGATGCATGCCCATATAGACACAAATGAGGAACTAAAGAAATTTTGGGAGTTAGAAGCCGAACCCAACAATCAAAAGAGATTGTTGTCGGAGGAAGAAAAACAATGTGAAGAGTTATTTTCGGCAACTACCACCCGAGATGGAGATGGAAGATATGTGGTTAGACTTCCGTTCCGCGATCAGACTTCGATTTACCAGGAAGGTGGATTTGAAGAGATAGCTGAGAAAAGATTAAATGCATTACATATCAAATTGAAGAAAAATACCGATTTGAAAGAAACGTATAAACAAGTGATCCAGGAATATTTACAGTTAGATCATATGGAAAGGGTTCCTGAAAAAGAAAGAGGAAGGGAGAACTCAATATACTTACCACACCACGCAGTTATAAGGGATGATAAAGATACAACCAAAGTACGTGTGGTGTTCGACGCGTCCTGTAAAGGTAAAAAGGGTTATTCATTAAACGACAAATTAATGATTGGACCCCGCTTACAACCGGAACTTCGGCACTTATTGATGCTTTGGAGGAAACATCCGATATGTCTAGCAGCGGACATCGTTAAAATGTATCGGCAGGTAAAAGTAGCGACTGTTGACACCGATTGCCAAAGAATACTGTGGAAGAAAGAGCCGGAAGACGTAGTAGAACACTATCGTATGTTGAGAGTCACTTTCGGCACTGCATCAGCTCCTTACTTGGCGGTGAAGGCCCTCCAACAAGTTGCGCATGATAACGGCGGAGATTATCCGGTGGCTGCTGAAAGAGTACTAAATGATTTTTATATGGATGACCTGCTAACTGGCTGTAATAACACTGAAGAAGGGTTAATTATTTACAAAGAAATGAACTTGTTATTAAGCAAAGCAGGATTCAAACTTCAAAATGGATGTGCAATAATGAAAGTTTACTTAATAAAATAAAAGAAATGAATGAAGGATTGGGAGAAATAGCAGAAGGTTTCCAGTTAAAAGAGGATGAGATAGTTAAATTATTAGGACTTACCTGGAATCGCCGTTCAGATGATTTCCAATACTCGGTGAAACTGCAGCAAGAACCTGGACCGATAACTAAAAGAAAAATAATTTCACACATTGCCAAATTGTATGATCCACTTGGTTGGGTAGCACCTAGTGTTATTATAGCAAAAATAATCATACAAAAGCTATGGATAGCAGGTTTGGACTGGGACGAGGAAGTAACCAATGAGATTTTAAATGAATGGAATACTTACCGGGATGGGCTATCACAGCTCTCACAAGTAAAGATACCTCGTTGGATCGGAACAAAATCAGATGACACACTTGTTGAACTGCATGGATTCTCCGATGCGTCTAAGGCAGCTTATGCGGCGGCAGTATATATTCGTCTGATTGAGGCTGATGGTAACATACGCGTTTCATTAGTAACGGCCAAGACAAAGGTAGCGCCCATCAAGCAGGTATCTATTCCCAGGCTTGAGTTGTGCGGAGCAGTAATGGTCACTAAACTCCTAGTTGAGGTAGCAAGAGTCATGAGCATAGATATATCTAACGTACATGCATGGACGGATTCCACCGTGGTTCTAGCATGGCTTAACAGTCATCCTAATCGATGGAAGACGTTCGTTGCTAACCGAGTCTCAGAGATATTGACAACGTTGGATTCATCCCAATGGTCTCATGTTTCTTCAAGCCAAAATCCTGCTGACCTCGGATCACGAGGAATCTACCCCTCGGAACTATGCAAGTGTTCTTTCTGGTTCAACGGCCCAGCATTTTTATCTGAAGCTGTAATAAGTTACAGTAAGCCAAGACAATTGGAAACCGATTTAGAAATTGCGAAGGTTAACTTTACCATGACTGAGGAGTCCATATGGGATAGGTTCTCGTCATTTTCAAAATTAATACGAGTCATGGCCTACTGTAGACGTTTTTTAAAGTTAATTGGAAATAAGAAACAGTTTAGTAGCTATTTACGACCAGAAGAATTGGATGAAGCTCGCAAATGCGCTATTAGAAGTTGTCAAGCAGAAGGCTTCAAAGAGGAGATTGCTGGTATTAGAAAACATGGGCATTTATTCAAGTTGAAGGGACCTCTCAAGACTTTAAATCCTTACTTCGATAAAGAAGATATTTTACGGGTAGGAGGTCGGTTAGAAAAATCACAGCTTTCTTTGAATACAAAACATCCAATACTTATACCAAAAGGATCTAAATTAACCGATTTACTGATAGCGGATGCGCATGCTAAAACGCTTCATGGCGGAGCCCAATTAACGCTAACTTATTTAAGCACAAAATATTACATAATTGGTGGTAAATCTTTAATTAAAGGCTATGTGCGAAGGTGTATTCCATGTGTGAAAGCAGCTGCGAAAACACCACAGCAATTGATGGGCCAGCTTCCAGAGGCTAGAGTTAGTCCTTCAAGACCATTTAAGTGTAGTGGTGTAGATTACGCAGGTCCGATAAACATTAGGACGACAAAGGGACGGGGTCATCATGCTTATAAGGGTTATATTTGTTTATTTGTTTGTATGGCCACACGAGCTGTGCACATTGAGGTGGTCAGTGATTTAACCACACAGGGATTTTTAGCTGCGTTCAAACGATTCGTTGCACGTAGAGGACTATGTACGGATATTTGGAGCGATAATGGAACAAATTTTGTCGGTGCTTCAAAAGAACTCCATAATTTATTTGCATCAGAAAGGTCAATCTACTTAAAAGAAATATCCGAAACATTAGCCACAAATGGCACAAAGTGGCATTTTATCCCACCTCGTGCACCGAACTTCGGAGGTTTGTGGGAGGCTGGCGTTAAATCAGTGAAGTACCACTTAAAACGTGTCATAGGGGACTCGACACTGACTTATGAGGAACTATCCACAGTCTTAGTGCAAATTGAGAGTTGCCTCAATTCTAGGCCTTTGTCCACCTTAAATTCAGAGTCAGATGCCTTTGACGTCTTGACGCCAGGTCATTTCCTGATTGGGGAACCCTTGGTTGCCGTACCTGATCACAATTTTGAGACGTCTAACGTATCCAATTTACGTCGTTGGCAATTGACACAAAGAATGATGCAGGAATTTTGGCGTCGTTGGTCAAAAGAGTATCTCACAAAATTTCTGCATCGCTACAAGTGGACATGTCGAACTCCTGACCCAAACATTGGGGATGTAGTAGTGGTAAAGGAAGATGATTTGCCTCCTTGTAAATGGCTTTTGGCAAGAGTTGTAGAGAAACACCCTGGACTGGACAAAATTACGCGAGTCGTTACTTTACGCACTCAAAGAGCCTTAATAAAAAGGCCTATTTCAAAAATATGTATTTTACCGGTCACACAGTAGTTATGTAATTAAACAATGTTATAATGATAATATAGGTATTTTTTAACCCTTGGTTGGTATTGTGAATTCATGTTTTAATTTATTTGTTGATGTTCTCATGGTGGGCGGTGCCCATGTAAATGTATTTAATGGAAGGACTATGTCAAATAGCTCCTTGGTGGGCGGAATGTTCGAAATATTGTTTACTTTTTTAATCACAGATGGCGTTGTTAAGTGAGCGCCAATTCCTAGATCGCGATGTTAAGATTTTCCGCGTGGCGACTAAGGTCGCAATGTTGTCAATTCGTAGTTAGTTCAAATCTGAAGTTCATAATATACAGTGGAAGTAAAGTGAAGTATTTTCATTGTCTGATCCTCACCCAAGTTGTGGTCACGAGTGCTGTGGAACTACTAGTGCGGGTTCATTGAACGAGTGTTCAAATGTTATGTTATTATGTCCTGTGACTAGACTACTGGATGTATTCGAATAATTTTTAGTATACAGACTGGGAACATCTGTTAAATCCACGGGGACCTGAAAAAAGTGCAATTATGGATCTATCTAAATCATTATTGATAGCATAAACAATGAATTATTGTTGATGTAACCGTTGTTCAGGACTCTGAGCTGCGCGAGTCTTTGCGCGTGGAGGCCGAGCCGCAGCCCTCGCGCAAGAATAGCACCCCGTCCCGGATCCGCGCGCTCTTCCGATCCAGCAAGAACGATACCGCCGAAGTGAGTCTCCGTCTTGTAAACCTCTCTAGTCGTTGTACTTAATTTTTATATTTTACTTTAGAAATCAAGATCGTTTTTGGATTTCAAAGTTTTGCGTTCTTATTTGGTTTTTAACAGGTTTGTAATAAAAAAAGAGAAGAAAATATTAATTGCAATTGAATTTGAACTTTTCCATCATTCCAATTTTTGATGATTATTTGAATTCTCAATTCAAATATATTTAGATTACGCCAAGACCCAGTTGACACCACGAAACACTAATTAAATAGTGACTAGAAATGTTTATGTGCGTGACAATGTAAGTTATGAAGATTTTGTTGTTTATGATGATGGGCTATTAGTTGTTAAACTAGTTATTTCTTCTCATTCCAGGGTACCCCACGAAGCAGAAGGCTGAGTAACATTTTTAGAAAGAAATAATTAGTTATTTTTACGAAATTTGATATGTCAATGGAGTTGTTAATAAATACATAAAATAATTTATTGCTTTTTAAATTCTTGTTTTATTCCACTCATTGCTCACTCAGAACTTATGGGATACTGAAGTACAAGAGTAAAACCATATTATTAATTTCATATTTTGTTTAATTCATAGAAGTACACCACGAAAATCACTATAGCACCAAACATTACATACAAAATGTACAAAATTGTGCCAGTTTACTCATCACATTTATCGGGGGAATGACATCTAGCTCATTAACATAATGCGTTAGATCTAACTTCTATCTCGTATTGAAAGAAATTTTCTAATAAAAGGAAAATCTCAAGAAAAAATACTATTATTTTAAGAAATGACAGTGATAGTATATTTTATTCTGATAAGGCCGCGGTGCGAACGCTGCGCCTGGCGAAGTGCGTCAGATGCTATATTCCCACAAATAGGCAATAATAAATAACCCACCACTGGGCTGTAAAGATTATGCCTAATTTCAGGAGAAAAAATTAATGAGACGAATTGGGATTAGTTAGTCAATCACAGCACTGAGTGCTTGACGATAAGTCACATTCGTTCACGTTCCTGTAAATGGGGGAACCTCTTTGTTCGATATAGAACTATGTGCCACACGCGCCGCGCTCGCACTCGCGCTCTTCCCTCACGCACGATGTGAACGAGCCAGTCACAAAATATAGGTTCATAATCAAATATCGAAATCTATTAAGACGATAAACTATACTTAACTACACAATAAATAAAACCATAAATATGATCGTAATATACAAAATAATTGATTTATTTACAAAAAAAATCTCATTAGGAAATTAAAATTATGTTTCAAAATTAAATTAGAAAAATAATGATTTAACGTGTAAATGTAAAAATAGTGTTGATTTAGATTACGTTGAGTATGCCGTTGTATAAACAGGACTGGGAGGTGCTCTGTGCCTTCTTACAGCGGAAAGACCACGACAAAAATATACTAGAATAGAATATAACCACAAAAATGAACATAAGTTTGTAATAAACTATCAGTTAAGGTCAATTAAATTGTCCATAAGTACAATATATGGTTAATGCTGAGTTGATTATTTGCAATGACTACATACTGGAATTCGTCATCTGGGGCCTTACCATGAAGTGGTAAAACAAAAGGCGTGCGAGCGAGTAAGAGGAATGGAGCGATACATCTTATATAGCAAGGGTGGCCAACTTTGTAGGACCCACGATCTACTATTTACTAACTAGACTTTGTAAGATCTACCAGTTAGGTACAAAATCAATTTAACAGTAAGATAAAAGAGCGAGTGAGCTCACAAATTTTAGCACTACACTTGAAAGAGTTTTAATATGTTAAACGAAGCTTCGTTTAAAATTCTCAAAAGTTTGTGTAACCTGCTCGGAAATCCGGAATACGTTCGATTTTTTTTTTAATAAAAATACATGAAATTATGCGGGACAAGGTACCGCACCATACTCTTCTTTGCCTAAAAGTTAAGCCAAGATCGAGAGCTCCTGGGAGGGCCTCTATTCTGAATTATATTAGTAATTGACCATTACTATCTTAGTTTTGACTGTCTTTGATGAGTTTATTACCTTTATAAATGTGTCTTAAAATGTATTGACACTTCAATTTCGGTTTCCTAATGTTTTACATAGTGGTCTTAATAGTTCATTTTCGTCGTGGGATTTCGGTTTTCAACATTAAGTAACTCGGTGTCCATGGAGGCGAAGCATCACGATCGAGAAGCAAAGCGGTGCGGGTCAAATGGAACAATTGATATTCTTTTAACGTAACCTACCGTCAAAGCAAACCGGCGAAGCGGTCTCATTAGTTAGTTTGATATTTTCACGTGAGCTCTAGCGGTGTGGTGACTTGTTTTATATAGATAGCGGCTAAAGCGGCGATTTCGCGTGCACGTAAGTAAGCCGCCGCATCGCGTTGTATTCGCGTGAACCGCATCCAATCGCGTTGATTCGCCCACGTGGGACTCCGATTTAGCATTTCCTACGTACTAAAATAATCTCAAGTTATTATATTATATAAACGTACACAAATAACGCAAACATCCACATTGCAGAATTGGTATTCCATGTTTGAAGCATCAATTAACTTATATTATAATTATTAAACAATTCAGTACTTAATAGTTGTTTAACATACAGCCTGTGCGCTTACGACAATCGAATATTACAGCAACTTGGTCAAAACTAGAGAATATGCATGCAATTTTTTTATTTGTTATTTTAAATACTTTTTAGCTTTGGTAAACCAATATAAAAGGAATTATCTTGATCAACAACGAATTGTACAGCTTTAAAGCCGCTACTAAGAAAGAGTAGTCCGGCATGGTCTTTGACGTCAAAGGCCATGACACGCGTATGGCCGTTGAAAAACAAGAGCGTGATAAAGACCGATATATTTATTTAAAATTCTTATATCTTGTTCGCTATCTTACTAATTTTGATTACTTCGCACAATTAGTGTTTTATTTTTAACCGACTTCAAAAAGGAGGAGGTTCTATTTGTATATTTACTGATAGACTGGTTAATAGATAACAAATATCTTTTCAATACATTTACTCGAAAACCCACTCTTATCCCACCGCTTTTAGGCACGCAATGGACTGTTTTCCGCACTAGTGCAGAAAAGTATTTGTGCTCGCCCCCGCCACAATTTTATTACATTTATCATTAGCATCAAGCGCGCGTCAACACCGTCGAACCCCCACGTGTCGCGTGTGTATTGAAAACAGTTGTTTGACACACGTGCACATTTGTCACTGCATCCTTCGACTCCATAACATACTCGCCTACGGCTCGTGCAAATTCCGCCTCGGTCGCAATGACAAACTTTCTGTACTTTTTCATGCATATTCCCTAAAGCTGGCACTTTTGCCAGCCAGAAATACAACAATAATTTGTTACAGCGCAAGACAATAACATGACAACAAGCAATGTTAAAATACTCTATTAAACTAAAGCTGGTTCACTATGGATACACTTATCAACACTATCTATGGATTATTTACTTTTTTTTATTAATAAAAAACGAGAATTACGCCTGCCTTTTCTCGTCTTTCGGTTGAAGTGATGGTGATGATTTTATGTATTAAAAAAAAAGTTTATTTTTTCATTTCAGCTGTTCCTAGATTGTGTTGATGTGTATCATGATAATGTACACAGTTATTACATCCGATTCAGAATTAGACGTAGATATTATCTTGTCTAATTCTGGATAAACCGTCAAACTTTTAATAGAGAAACCTTCTCATAGTAAAAGATATGTAGTATATTTGTGTGAGACCAACTTATTTTAGATTGATCATAAACAAAATGAGCAAAATAATGTGAATTTAATCATTTTCTCTTAAAAACATTAAATCAATAAAATGTCTGTGCAACAACTTTGTTTTTATATGGTCATGATTAAAGCCAGCATGATGATCTTTACATTTCAAAGTATAAATCATTTTCATGGTTTTTACATTACATATAAGGGACACAGCTCCGACACTTAGACCAAACAAACATTTAAAACTTATCCGTAATTTCAGTTAGTAACTTCAATAGTCAATCTTAAGGTATAAAGACAAATCTCTAAATTTTATTAAAACAACAATTAATTACAGAAACAAAGCAACTTCTATAGATTCGATATTATTAAAAGAGAAAGCTCAACACGTTATAAAATGCGTTTCAATTTAAATGAGAGATTATAGGTATCACGAGCACTTTTTCTATTTTCGCCTTAATGAATACATTTTAATAAGTTATAGTCTCTTATCACATACATCATCAGCCTAGCTATGTAACACGTTTTATTATGTAACTACTTATACACAGTACGAACATGGTGGTCGAGCCCGGGCTCGGCGCGTGAACACAACAATCGCATCGGCACGCATCCGCGCGGCTACGCGAGCCAACTCATGAAAACGATAACAGAAAGCGCTGTACAGTGACTAGCCAGTCGTGGGCAGCTAGAGGCAGGCGTGCGGGTTGTGGCTGCACCAGCGCGGCCACAGCGGCGCCGCCCGCACGCCGCGCGCCAGCAGCCGCGCGCGCTGCGTGTCCAGGCGCAGGTACACGTCCGCGCCCGCGCCCTCCGCGCGGTCCGCCCACAGGCGCTCCGCCAGCGCGGCGGCGCGCGGCCACACGCGCGCGTCCAGCCCGCCCGGCGCCAGCTGCTCCGTCCACTGGCACGCCGCGCCGCCCTCCACGCGCCACGCCTGCCCCGCCGCCGCGCCGCTCGACAGCGACCCGCTCGCCTCCTCCGTCCACGGCCGGTGCTCGTACATCTGCTGCCACGAGCGGTAGGGCCCGCAGTGCCCGTCCGAGCTGTCGCGCCACGACCCGAAGCCGCAGTCCAGGTACCAGGCGTCCACGTGCGACAGCACGGAGCGGAAGCCGGCGTCCAGCACGGCGCGCGACTCGGGCCAGCGCGACGAGCCCCACACCTGCACGCCCACGTGCGCCGCGTCCAGCCGCTCCAGGTAGGGCGAGCGCGTGAGGCGCGACGACCACAGCAGCACCAGCTCGGGCGTGCGCCCACCGTTAGCGCGCTCTAGCGACTGCATTGCGCGTCGCGTAAACTCCAGCCACAGCTCCATAGGGTCAGTGTCGTTGAAGTGCTGCGCCCAGCAGCGTTCCGATACCTCATCGCCGCCCAAGTGGAACAGGTCGTCCACCTCAGTCAACTGAATGATCTCGGCATAGATGCGTTCGAGCAGGTCGTATACGTGCGGGTTCCGCGGGTTAAGCTGTCCACAGGGCGGCTCGCCGCAATAGGCGGCCCAGGGCTCCAGCTCCACGCAGTGCGCCAGCGCACCCAGGCCAGCCTGCGGGCCCCAGCCCCAGGCGCGGCCCACGTGCGCGGGCGCGTCCACCTCCAGTAGCACGCGGATGCCGCGCAGGCGCGCGTGGCGCACGATGGCGCGCACGTCGTCCGGCGAGTACACGGCGCCGGGACCGTACGCGCCGTGCTGCGCCAGCTGCGGCGCGCTGTCCAGGCGCAGCGGGAACGACTGTGAGTCACTTACGTGCCAGTGGAACGTGTTCATCTTGCAGGCGGCCATCGCGTCTATTGTTCGTAATATTTCACCCGTCGGGAAGAAGTTGCGCGCAGTGTCGAGTAGAAGGCCGCGATAAGAGAAGCGTGGCGCGTCCACCACGGTAGCTGCCTCTAATATGAGCAAAGAGCCGGCGTAGGGGTCCATCCAGACAATCTGCGACAGAGTTTCGAAGCCGTGGCGGGCGCCGCAGAACGAGTGCGCGGTGATGTCGACCACCAACGAGTTGCGCAAGGGGCGCAGCGTGAGCTTGTAGCTCTCGTCAGTGTCGAGGCGCATGCGCGGGTCTGCGCTTCCGTTGACGGCGACGCGCACCAGCACGTCGCGCGGGGAGCCGTAGTCGGTGGAACGGCGCTCGGGCTCGGCGCTGCGCTCCAGCTGGCGCATGTCCTCCTTCATGAGCTCGAAGGCCTCAACGAGGTGGTCAGAGACGTCGCGCGAGGGCGAGGCCAGTACCTGCAGCGAGAAGCCGGCGGCGCGCACCGGTTGAACGGCCGTGGCGAGACTCACGGGCCCGGTGGGCTGCGGCCAGAGTTGCGTGGAGTCGCACAGCATGTTGCACGTGGCCAGCGACTGCAGCGTCGACGTCTCCGAGGCCAGTAAGCGCTCGCAGCGCAGGTTGCGGCACACCCAGCTCCATTGCGGTTCCACACCTCTGTAAAAGTTAGAAGGATATTAAAAAAGTGGTTCATTTGTTTACTTCTACTTCTTATTTTTTATTCACATTAAAACACAAATTATACAATAGACCGTACGTCACCGGTAACACTTTTAACTGGAGCTGGCCTTGCGTAGTACGGCGTTTTAAAGATCTCAGGATTGTAAACATAAGGTCGCACCATGTGTTGTAGGCAATAGGTTTACAGTTATATATTAAAAATGTTGCAAAATATCATCTGTATCGGTGATGAGTATCTGCTGAGGTTGGACGCCATAACCGAAATTCGGGCAGGAGGATTACGTATTAGAGTACAAAGAAAAACTTTTTGTCAATTTGGTTTTTCCTGTAATATTATAATTATTTGATCCATATCTTAAGAAGCCCTAGTGTAAAATGAAAAAAAAAAAAACTACAGACATTGAAGAATAATAGATAAAGGACTATAGGACTCCAGTTTCGGATGTTGTCCTCTTAAAACAGAAATGCAGGGTGATAACAATGTGTATGCATAAGAGAACTACTACTAACGTAAAATACGTTTTTACGTAAATTAAGTCATTACGGTTTGCAAAACGAAGCTCATAACATAATTGATTTGTAGCAACATCTATGTCGTCACAAACGAACTGATCCTGCATCGCGCAAGTAAGATTCTCCGCGCGATTTGAACATATAGTACAACCCGAAATCATCTATCGGGCAATAGCCCACCAGATATAACACCTGTCTGGACGGAGGATCCTCCCTTTTCAACGGAGGTATGTGGGGCTTTACTCTCTGTTCCGCATACCTCCAAAGATTCATATTTTGCACAATAAGAATCAATATCAGGATCATAATGGTGCTAAGTCTTTCGGGCTACCACCGATTCAATTAGGTGTGCCTCAGGGCTCAATGCTGGGTTCATTTTTATTTCTGATATACATAACAGTACTGAGTTGCTGTAGGTACTGTTTGATGTTGATACCTGTGTTACGTTTAAGTAGATACGAATAGAAAAATAAAGGGCGCAGATCCTAAATCAATCAGTTAATCAGTTTATGGCAAATGTCACGCGTCATTGTCGGACTGCTGGCGTCAGTACCTACAATAGTTCACCACGAGTAGAGAACTAGGTGTTGATGTACATACGTATAGAGAGCGTGCAGCGGGCGGCGCGCGGCGTCGTCGGACTGTTGGCGCCAGTATAGAAGCGCGGCCGCCGTGCATGCCGCCGCTGCTAGTAGCAGCAGTGCACGACGCATACGCGCCACGCGTGACAGATGCGCCGACGCAGAGCGCCCCACGCCCTCGCCCCACCATTTCATCGCGATGCTTAGCTGTGCACCTGAAACGTACATAAATAAATTTTAAAACATGAAAATCGCAAAAAATACTTACAGCCTAAACCAGAGCTTGCAAAACCTGGGACTCCAAAAAATCCTTATTATAACGTAGTAGAAACTGTATTATGAGTTAGTAAAGTTGGTACAGAATATCTTAATTTTGTACCAATGAAAAACAAAGGTAAACCATGATTATTTGCCACATTGGTGCAGTGCACGCAAGTGCGTGCGCTGAACATAATATCTTCGGTTCTATTTTCGGGTTGGGCTAAGCAAATGTTATTAACTTTTTTCCATTGAGAACGTCTCAGTAGCATTTCGAGGCCTGGATTTGTGCTCATAGGAAATGTGGGACTACTGTCCCACATTTCGTAACTATCGAGTAATATCGGAGTGATCTTATAAAAATCGTTTTCAAGTCTTTAGTAGATGGCGTGAAATTATTCAACGATTATTCCTAAAAAGTCATAGTTTACAGAAATTAGACAGAATCTCTTGTGATCTATACTCATTACATGATGAAGAGTTTTTCGTTTGGTTGAACGAGCTGTCGGGAACTACTGCTTAGAATTCAAAAATTCTTTTAGTGTGGAATAGCTCACTTATCGAGGAAGGCTATATATTCGGCTACGACCATTAGGAGCGGAGCATTACACAGAGACGCGGATGAGAACGGGGAGACAGTTAGTATAATAAATAAGGCAATATCGATGGACAATGTCATAATAAAGTGAGATCAGACGTACCTAACAAGTTTAAACAAGCCCGTCAGTTCAGCAATGTGCGAATTTTATTATCACAGTATGAACCTTGCCGGTATTTCGGTGTTCCACTTTTGTTCCAATCTTAGATAACGGAACCTTTTTTAAATTCCTATTAAAAAGCGACCAGAGATTAACCGGGATCTCTTCCGTTCTTATTAAAATTGTTTGTTATTGATAAGTTACCCCAAAAATTTCCATCAAAAGAATTTTGGATTAAGTCAAAACCATATAACAAGATCTACAAGAACCAAATTTTAAGTATTGTCAGAGCGATTTTCTAGTATTTTTTTTAGAACTTTTTCGTTCACGTCAATAAAAGATCAAGATCATGATCACAACAAGCAAAAAATACGACAGATACTGTCACAAATTAGTGTAGGCACATTATCATATTTTTAATCAATCTTGAATTCTGCTATTCAAGAAATAAGTGTATGACAAATGGTTCTTAATTAACTAACCATCAAATAGATAATTTGGAGTCAATTGTCGTACACACATATCTTGGATGGCAGAAGTGACTGCAGGTACTATGTACTGCTTATACTCAGATATCTAGGGTACTACTCAAACGGAAAAGCACAACAGAATTTACATATGTAACTCTGTCTGTCTATCTGAATTTAGATTACATGGGGTTATTATGAGGTACACGGGTAGACCATGTCCTGGAAAAGGACATGGAATACATTTTTACCCCAGGACTATATTTCTTTGGGATAATTTTCGACTTACACAAGCGAAACCTTTTATGGGAGCAAAGTAATAAAAACTAAGATGTCTTATCTCACACTTGTCTGTATTAAACGCTGCAAGTTTAAAGCATCTTTCTTTAATCCATAAGGAAGAATAACAATAGCAGTCGTAAACCTAGTTGATGCAGTTAAAACCATCCTCTCCGGCATCGACATTCGTTTTACGAGACAGCAAGGTAAGGTGTCTATTTCGAAAGCGAGCGAGTTAAAAGGCGCCAGACGTTAGACGTTAGCTTTTAGGTCACTTCACTCTGGAGGCATAAACGGGGCTTCTTGCTTTTGCTGTTGTTTGTTCTACGTTGATTAGTTGAAGACCTTCGTATTGTAGACGGCGGGAATTTTAATATCGAGGGTGGTGAATTAATTTTGCACGTGTATACTGTAGAAGTGATATGCAATTTTGGCAGTGCAGATTTCGATTGACATATATTAACAACCCAATTTCTCCCTTTAGAGGTTGTTCTCCTGTTATTGAGACATCAAATATTTTGATTGTGTTCATTGCTTGAATCTTGCTTATGCTATATCTGTATTTAGTGTATTTGATAATTTCACCTAAACTAGATTTAACAACCTAGTGTTTAGTCCCACAAGAATTCAAGTCACTTCTTGTCTCTATGCAAGCTGCATCAGAAATAGCTGACCTGAAATATCGCAGTGGTCCATTCTTAACTGTTCTATATAAAATAAGATATAAATTTTATCCATAAGTCATTTCGTTACCTATAAAAATCAGGATTTAAAAATCTGTTAGCTTATTTTATGGTCATGATATGAAAGAGCAGTAACTCATGACTGAACTTAGGTATATATAGTTTTCTTGAACGATTATTATCTACCACTAATTTGTAAATCTGTCTTATGAGTAATAAATTCATGACTTTAGATTAGCATTAACATTGTTGTGCATAGCGTACAAACATTCTTATTAATTCGTCTTTTAATTGTTGAATTACGGGATTGAAAGAAAAAAACAAGATTGTTTCTAAAATATTTCTACATTACAATATTAAAAGAATTATGAGGACAATGTAGACCGAGCTTTATACCCAAAAACACAATTTAAAGATAAGATATAGATAACTGTTTCTCTAGTGGTTAAATTGATTATTATCGTTTATAATGTGTTTTACAGAGATAGCATAGAGACAATGGGTACTTAGGTACCTAATTGACAAGTATGAGTTAACTAATATTTATAAAAGATAACAACAATGAGACGAGTTTACTAATATTTATATTTGACAACAACGATGACTTAACTCATACAAAATGACGAGTTCCAATTCAATACATAATGTTTAGTCACAATAAAAATAATGATGATGAAATGATCGACCTCTAACAATACCATAGCAAATAAAAGTTGTTATGATTTACCAGATTACGTATTTTGTCGTTGGTATTGCCCACCGATTTGGTAGAGGATGTGAAGCGAACAATAACTAGAAATTATGAGCAGTTTTACGGAAAATATTGATGACTTCATTACTACAGTAAGGTCCAATTTTTTAAACGAAAATTATTGTGACAAATTGTGAATCTCGCGCAACGGTGATGAGTTGAATGGATTTTCAACAGCCACAAGCATTACTTTTTTTTTGAGGTGGAAGCCATGAAATTACTTCTTCCGCTATAGGTCGAGCGGGAGGGAATGTCAGACCTACTGACTTAAAGCCACCTGTTTCTTCCCAAATTAAATTGAAATGTCGTCCTTTGCTTATAAAACAAAAACTAAAGTTATAAATACTTCGAAACTAGCTTATCTATTTTTTTTGAACAGATTTTTTTTTTGTCTAAAGTCGAAATCTGTTTGTATAGTGGTTTCGAATTGAATAGTTTGCAAGTGGAGGCGGAATGAAAAACGAAGCTCAGCTAGATTTTATTCAAAAGCACATACCGATGCTGGCTGCACATCCGCTCCTAAACTTCATATAGATGGCTTCCTCAATGTTGCGGAGATTGATTCGCCGACTACAGTTATACGTTGTACGTGAATGTGATGGTATATTTGTTTTTATTTGTAACTGTTATATTTGAAAAAAAAAATCATACCATGACCGTGCTCGGAACGTAGATATAATGGTGAATCTTGAAATTGAGAATGTTCAGTTGATTCCCGTGGCGAATTAAAAAAATAATAAATAATGCATTATATAACGCATTAAAAAATAATAATATGATTTTTGATACAATGTGTTTATGATTGAGATGAGTGGATAAGACTATGTAGATGAGAGCAGTGGTGGCCGAGTGGCAACGGCCCCGATTTACGAGTTGTAGGTCGCGGATTCAAACCCAGCCAGGCGCATTACTTTGTGTAATTTATTTCATCACCACTGCTCTCAAAAACGGTGAAGGAAAACATCGTGAGGAAACCGGCATGTCATAGAATTAAAAATTCGAAGACATGTAACATTCACCAAGCCGCACAGGCCCGCGTGGTGGATTACGGCCCATTCCCTCTCTTAGAGAGGAGGCCTGTGTCCCAGCAGTGGGAACATTAAAAGGCTGATGATGAGTGTTTATGATTCAGCCACAAATCATACTGAAGTATAATTTGTGAAAAAATTGCGCTAAAGGAATCAATAGAATATTCTCAATCTCATAATTCACCCATAAACACACTGTCGTTTAACTCTGAGCTAAGTCAGTAGGTAACATGTGTAACATTTTACATAGTATCAGGGACTTACTCGTACAGTGCGTAATTACACCACACTTTGCCGTGGTTAATTTCACTCTGTGTGGTTGAAGAGTACATGTTAAATGCTTTTTATTCGCGCTGGTGACTGCGCTAGTTGTTGAAGACGCGTGACCAAGTTTAACAGGCTTTATGAGACGTTAACTGCTTAAAAATAAAACAATAAAGTAAAGCGCCTCACCATCAACGATTGCATTACTGCTTACCAGTGGCCCAGTATAAAAAAAAAATGGTGCTCTTTTACAAATGCTTGGTTTACCCTACTAAACGGTAACATGATGCAAAGTTTTGCCTACATGATACGGCAGATACGGCGGTAGCTACGCCTGTCAAGCACTAGTTTATATGTATTATAAAAAAATAAATGTTAAGTAGGCTGGAATATGTAATTTGAAATCAACTAGGTACTCATAGTACTTTGAAGAAGTTCTGATACTGTCAACAAATGATGATTGCATGAGAAATTTTGTTTTTATTTTTCAAATAGGTTTTAAATGAGAACCTCCTATTTTTAAGTCGGTTAAAAATCATTTTATACGTCAATTTAAACTACATTATGCCATTTTTTGTCGCTGACTACTCTAAAAAGATACCAAAATAAACTCAAAAGTCAAAATCCCTATTAAAGTCGATACAGCAAACATGTAATGGTCAAATAGACTGACTAAACAGGTCCATTCAAATCTGTAAGCATTTATCAGTATTCGTGTAGCTCAACTCCGAACTACTAAGGAGCTCAACGGCTTGACGAACAATACAAAAGAAAGGTCAAGAGCACCCGAACCAAGATACATTTCCATATCTAGGTTTCTATTGAAATCAAAACATGTGTAAAATTAATCCAGTAAAGCTCAACATAAGTAAGTAATATGCCCTTCATAATGTACTTATAAATTAAAAAGTAAAGAAAAAATATATATAATGTAAATAGAAACATTGCTTAATTAATCGAGATTCTAAATGACGAAAATGTTGTTCAAAAATTTTAAGATTTAAAAAAAGAACATACCTACATATTTCCAGGATCAAGTTTGGTGGAATATTCGAGTGAGTGACAAAATTACCGAAATTATTACGAACAGTGTTCAGGCGATACATCTCTTTTTTCGCGTTGTCTCTTTTTCAAACAGTACGATGGGTGAAACAACCATGTTCTCGTTGACGAAAGACGTATCGGAAAGGGCCATGTTAAACTGCCAGACATAAATTAAAATTATGTTGTCAAATCATGTTTTATTAACTTGTCTTCAGAACATATAGCTCCAACTATTACAACTCTCTGGAACGTTGCAACATTTTCAACATTTGCAATTGGTATAAGTGGTTTGGGAGAGTCTACGAACTTGCATATTTGATATCCGAATTCACTGACCCCAGCCTGCGCGGCCGACTCTGCTAACTTCCAGCCACCAGCTGAGCAAAGAAACATCAACCTTATCCCTTAGTAACATGGGTCATTGTTAGCAGCGTCTGCCATACGTTTGCAGCACTTAATTCAATTTCCTGTAATAGGGAAATAATCTGTACGAAATTATATACAGAATGGACATTATTAAGTTTGTTCGTGAACTTGGCTGTTTTCGTTATCATTTGGGCATACGTGGGCGTAGGGCATACTTTATTCAATCATGATTCGTCAGTTGTAAAATTAGGGGCATTCTTGTTGTTGCAAAACCGTTAAAATCCCTTTTTTTGTGGAGAATTTGACCGCGGCGGTCTCCCTATCCGATTACAATTTAGGTGTCTTCTAGGCTAGAGTGAATAGGCTCTTAATAAAAAAATGCGCCTTACCATCAACGATTGCTTCACTGCTTACCATCTATTGAGATTGCAGTCATGCACTATACTCCATTTGTTTAAGTACTTAACTTAATGTAAACAATCTTAGTAATGTAAACAATCTTATCTAAAAATTGTACCTAAAAATGTTTACAATTAGTTATTTACCTAAACCGATGTTAAGTAATTAACTAAATTTAAATAATCTTTGTATGTCTTTTATACGGTTTAAAAAAAAGACATCAAGATTGTTTACCTAAACAGATGGAGTATCGATTATATCGCTTAAAAAAAGAATCATCAAATGACTCTTCCCGGTCTGGGAGGCGCGAGACTTTTACTGACTAAAACACACCAGTGTTTCTTCATTTGCCCATTAACTTTTTCTAACAATCCCACAGCTCTAGCAGGCCATAATGAGCATTGATCTTGCTGACATCTCTTTGTGGTGCGCTTGGAACACCGGACCCGGGCTTCGTCCTTACAGAACGGCAAGCTACTCATTGCTCACCGTCTCACCATAATCATTTCAGCCCAAAGACATCCACTGTCGGACATAGGCCTCCCCCAGATGTCGCTACAATGAACGGTCCTGCGCGTCTCGCATCCATCAGATTCCCGCAACCTTTACCAGGTCATCGCTCCACCTTGTAGGAGGCCTTCCAACGTTGCGTCTTCTCATACGCGGCTGCCACCCAGAACCTTTCGGCCCTAATGGCTATCTGTTCTGCGAGCAATGTGCCCTGCCCATTGCCACTTTAGTTTGGCGATTCTTCGTGCTATGTCTGCTTTTTTTATGGTAGGTAAAATCATCCAATGACAAATCCCGCCCTTGGGTGGGGCGGGAAATAATGTCAGACTCTTACTGACTAAAAACCTACCCTGTTCCATTCATTGCCTTCAGTCCCAGGGCCCGCCAGGTGACATTTTCACATAACCTTTGGCCCCAGTAGGCTTCGGCCCTGCTGGGTCCCTACAGTTTGCTGACAACTCCTTGAGGCGCGCAGGAACAGTGCGCGCCGTAAACGACTTGAGCTCGGACCGGTCTGTTACCGGACGCCACTCCTCCTCGCTCCGGAGCATGGCTTGAACCAGGCCCCGGCGCGAGTGCTATGTCTGCTGGAGCCTTCTTCTAGGACAAACTTGAACAAGTTTGCCCCCTTGTCACGCGCCATAAGAATACTCAAAATTATTGCTACCAATGTAGAATCTGTTTCACTGCAGCCTGCCAAGGTTTACTGATGCAGCACTAAAGTGCATTGAAAATATGGATTCAGGTTAATTATATTGTATGTTTATGTTGTTTTTTTTTGATTTATTTAATATTTTATGTATAAATGTTATTTCTTTGTCTAAACTGAGTACGAATGAATAACTGGTAATAGCATCGCATTGGCGTTAATAGCTGTAATGGTGTTATTTACATGATTTTAAATAAATAAATAAATAAAAGTCGGCGACCTTGATTCTCCTGCAGATATCTTCATTCCTATTTCGATCACGCAAGGAAGAGGTTGCTCAATGCTCACCGTCTGCGATGCTTTAAGCCTTGAAAAGCATTTCGCCTTCCATACATTTAAAGTACTCCTTTGAAAGTGTGTGTAAGTTGTTATTTTTTGGTAACTGAGGGTCTGAAGACTCTTTTAAGTTAAACTTTCCATGAATACATCAACCCCTTTTCATTCCCTATTATAATGGGGTATTCATAGGTATTCGTGAGAAAGTTGCCAGGCGCGGCACATTAAGTATGCAACGGTAGCAAGAAGGTAAGTTTCAAGAAACGATGCCGGTGTGGAAGTGACGTGGCCGCTTATAAAATGTATGCCGGTGTATTTCATTTGGCAGTTGTATAAATCTATGAATCCTTACTTATTGTAAAACAAAATCACCTATCGTGTCTGTATCTCTGTATGGTCGTGATAAACACAAAAGTTACTGAACGTACAGTATGTTCGACGGTTCTTGGTGCGCCTGAAGTTAAGCTCTGCAAGCTTTAGCGCTCAAAATAAGCGCGTCAAATAAATAATTTATAAAAATAAATGCCAATAACAGTTGTTAACAGCAATAACAACTGCTATTGGCATTTATTTTTTTCAAACCATTTATTTTTTTACGAGTGCACAAGCGCTAAAGTTCGCAGAGCCTAACTTCAGACGCGCCAAGAACCGTCGAACGTGCTGTATTTTCATGCAATTTTCACGAATAGACAGTGTGATTCATGAGGAAGGTATACTAGCGTCTGCCAGCGGCTTCGCCTGCGTGAAAGTAGGTTTCTCTAAACTTTGCTTTATATTCTTTTAGATAGATAGAGGATTAGAGGATACATAGAGGATTTTAGAAAATCCTCTTTGTCATAAAAGCAAAAGCTTCTCATCTTTACAGCTGTGTTCCCATCTTTGCTTAGACCGAACTTGCCGACGAGGAGCAATGGGTAGCTCGCCATGCGGGCGTCCGGTAACCGTCCGAACTGAACTCAAGTGGTTGACAGCGGGTAGTGCTCCACGCGTTCCTCAATGAAATGTCAGCAAACCGTAGAAGCCCAGCAGGCCCGATGCCCGTTGGGGCCCCACCCTAAAGCGGGAGAAGTCATTGGATGATTTCCCACCTCTCTATAGAATAGAATAGAATTTTTCGACGCAGGCAATAGGCAAGTTTAGACATTTAGCGCTGATGATAACTGTTTAAAAAAATTCAGAAATTAAGTTATTGATATTGAAGAAACCGTAGGTACTAGTACAGGGATGTCCAACCTATGGCACGCGTGCCAGCAGTCGCACGTGACGAAATAATTCAGGCACGCGAACGGAAATCACATTTATTTTATCTAAGTTTTATTTAAATTAACAGAACTTCCTCTACGATTGCGGTACGAATGATGGGTTGCAAACAAAAAGTTCAATTCAACAAGTTTGGTTTTATATCCACTAAATATTGTTTTATGATTGATAACACGGTCGCAAATAAAGGTTCGCCATCCCTGTACTAGGATATCAGACAGGTACAGTTCGTTCGATGGTTCTTCGCGCGCCTGAAGTTAGGCTCTACGAACTTTAGCGCTTGTGCACTCGTAAAAAAATAAATGGTTTGAAAAAATTAATGCCAATAGCAGTTGTTATTGCTGTTAACAACTGTTATTGGCATTTATTTTTATAAATCATTTATTTGACGCCCTTATTTTGAGCGCTAAAGTTCGCAGAGCCTAACTTCAGGCGCGCCAAGAACCATCGAACGTACTGTACGGGAGCATCGCCAGTTTTGCGTAGTCACGTCGGTTTTTATTAATAGACGTGTCTAGGAATGACGCAGGGAGCCCAGCCTGGCAACTCTCTAGGGAACCACCACCTGTGTTGCCACTCAATATATTCAAACGATTGCTTAAATCCTGACACATAGGTAATTTAAGTTTGGCAATATGCTCAAACTATCGTGAAGTACAATTACCGAATTAAATATAACTTCAAAGAGAATTTACGGCCGATGACATTAAACTGTTGGTGTCATTAAGCATATAAGGCGCTGCAATTATTTAAATGAAATGAAATCAAAATAGTTTTTATTTCACATATGACATACGGCCTACATGGCCACTTAAAAACGTCAGAAGCTAGTGCACGGTTCCAAATTGAAGAAGAACTGGTAACTCTTTAAAAAAATGGTTTGTCTTACAATATTTCCACATTACAATATTAATAATTATGTAAGGACAGTGTAGACCAGTTAATATTGTACCAAATAAAAAAATACAGCCTCTATCATAGCCACAGCAGGTGAAGAAGAACACATAAAACATTTTTTATAATTTTTTTTCCTGATCTTGCCCATTCTTGATCTAGATCTCACCTGATGGTAAGCAGTGGATGAGAGATACGAAAGAGCTAGCAAAGGTTTTGATTTTATTTATTTATTCAAACTCTTTGCTTTATGCAAACAAAACTACAGAGGTGGACTTACGATAATTGGTAAATATTAACGCTGTGATGATACTAGACAACTTCTTACGAAAAAGCCCGCGAATTTTGACTATGGACCTTAATAGGTTGGTTGCCATCTTGATTTATCTAAGTAGGTCCGTTTTCGGCCCATAGTGAAGGGATAGTGAGTAGTGGGTGGTGGAACTGGTGGAGTACTTTATAAATATTGCAGAAGAACGTATTAAAAGTATTGGCCTTTAAACATTTTGTGTTAATTATTAATTAGAAAGTATAAAAGCGGTTGGTTTCGTTCAATCGCGTGGCACGACGACATGCCAATCGACTTCAGAAAAAGGTGGTTACGTGGCCCAACGGGGTTCAACGTGAGCTCTTTTATAATTCAATGAAATCGATCAACTGCCAAGACTTTATTGCTACTGTTGCGTCATACACATTCGCCTTTTTGCTTAGTTGGTTTATTTTTTAAATAACATCAATTTTTTCGTCTGTACTCCTTGAAAGGTAAGGTAGAGATGTGCATCTATATTTTATCAGAATGTTTTAGTACCTTGCAACAGGAGGCAAGAGGAATTGGACGGTAACGCACCGAATTGAATGGAAGAGATCTTTGCCTAGCATTCGGGTTCTTATAATTTGATAAAAAGATAGTCGGCGAGCCTATTGGGATCAGTCGAGCACAAATTTAAACTTCAGGTTGTTATTGCGCACGAGATGGAAAACTTAATAACACTGTCCGATGTGGTAAGTGAACCCAAGACCTAATGATTGCTGCAGGAATATCCGAAATAGAGTTAACGGGGTTATGGAACACGGAGCCAACTGAAGGAAGTTTTAGTCAGTACAAGTCTGACACTCACTCTCTACTCAGAGCGGGTGAAGTTATTTGATGATTAAATCTACCTAAAAAAAGACCTCACGAACAGCAGTAGTGGTAGTGCTTAAGTGGCAGTTCGACAATTATTTTATTTTAAGCAGATTTTAAAACGCATTTCCATAAACACCTCTTGCAAGAAACTTTAGATTTAATTAAACCTCAGTACACACTACAGAGTGCAGTCGACTGTTCAGTTGTTTGTCGGTAAAATAGCTAAGTTGTGGCTTGTCTAGTCTGGGAGATTACACGTAAAACACACAGGTTTATGGGCTTAATGGAGACACGTGCAAAAACTAATATGGGTAGTGAACATTGAAAGCTACGTATAGTGACTATGCTTGTATGCAAACAGCTTGAAAAATGTATAACAGATCAGGCTCTAGATGTTTTTTTACGGCATTGTCGTTAGTCCACTGGATCTCTATCTCTTTGAGGAGTGGCTGCAGAGGCGCTATGGCGTCCTTTCCGTCTTATGCAGGTCCTTACTAGACATGAGTATTTCGGGAGGTACCTGTTTTAAATATAGCGCGGGAAGAAACGCCCGGGTGTCACCATTGTGCGGATCACCCAGAGTACGGTAGAGCATACGGCAGAAGTGTATCTGGCTTGGAAGGAGTAACGCCGTGTCTTCGTGGAGGCGATTGGCGGGGTACCGCTGGCGTCTGACAAGACATGGTACGAGGCGAGGGTTAATGGAAAGCGGGCATCTCCTTCTGCGAAGCAGTAATGTGAGCGAAGGAGGTGGCTGAAACTATGAGGTAGAAAACGTATATCCTATGTCACTGAGTGATAACTGAAAATGTAGCATTTATCTGGTGAAAGAATTTTAACAATTTATAATATTATTGTAGTTTATAACGCGAGTTTACCGCCGCACTTTTCCACAATTGTGCGATAAACACACTACATTACAAGCCTGAAAGCTGTAAGGGAGGCGGATTTTTTAATGTGTTGAAAACAAATTCTCACCACCTTGCGTCTTTTATCTTCATTGCTGAGTGTCGTGACCTCATTGAATAACTTTTTGTGGACTATATTATGCCATGTTGTTCGGCAACGTGGAGTGAGGGTGTGGCGTTACAGACTGTGGTCTCCAGTGTAGTACGGATTTGGTCTGACCAATGTATCGGACTCCTGACTCTGGGACCTTTCCCATCTGATTTTCCTGTCAGCATTAGCTTTTTTTACGTTATCTAAATTCTTTCTTACGCCTACAAAAAACGTGACATACAAAAAGCCTATCGTTTGCTCCAACCACTTTATTCCAACATAACTCAGTCATAGGGTTATGTCAAAGGATGTTTAGTATCTCCCTATGATGTACGTACTTCCACCCCTTTTTATCGTTTCGTCTTGTTGAGGGCCCTATTACCGGGCTTCCGGCAGTTCGGAGTTATTCTAGGTTATATACATTGAAGCCTTTGAAGTTAAACATAATCTTTACATCTAAGGGACAAAGGGGGGATTGCAGCTGGAATCGTTATTTTTCTTATGATTATTAAATACTTACTAAATATGTAAACATGTGAAATGTTATAGAGATTGGGACTGATAGTATTTTTCCAACTATACTTTACTTTTGTTTATACACCAGTAGATCATACACTTCAAATATTAATATTAAGTTCAATTATACATATATTTTGTTTACCCATGTCCGTGCGTCACTGCGGGGTGCCAACTGAAAAATAGGGCTGGGTGTCTGACGCCCAGCAAATGCTGAAGTGGCTACCCTTTCGGTACAGACACGCTTGGCGCTTTCTGTATTGTTCTTTTTTATATTGTGTGTGTAATTGTTGTGCTATGTCTGTCCAAATAAGCATTTCTATTCTATTCTGCTTTTTGCGTTTTGAGGTAGGAAATTATCAAATAACTCCTCTTGTACTGGGAAGAGTGAGAAGGAGTAACTGACTCTCACTGACTAGAACCCTCTTCAATTTGAAGCCGACTTTAGTTTCTAACTATAAGTACCTACTGGGATCAAACCGTGGGGGTCAAATATGTAAATAGTGTTTATGATATGTGCAATTGTATGGTTGATACTGATTTAGGCACCATCGCGGATTTTAATTTTGATAACACGAAAATTAACAGTTGATTAAAATTTGACGTTCCCAATTTTAATAAGCAATTCTAGTTTTTTTTAGATTTTAGTTTATAAGGTTTTAATATGATTATCATATGGAAGTCAGTTGTATGATTTGGTAAAAAGTTTCTTAATCATAGGCTTGTGTCACCTCAAGGAATGATTATGTTGCAGATTTGTAGTAACGTTGAAGATAATAATTTATAGTGGACGTTCCCTTATAGCTCGAATTGGGTAGTTTTGTTGCGATTTTGTAGGTTCGCTAAAAGCAACAGAAACATTCAATGTCTTCAGTCATTTCGTTTTTAACTAAATTTCAATGTGCAAAATTGATTGATGTTAATCAAGTTACAAATTGGGTTAACAAGTTTCAAATTACGTCATGGAGTGCTTGAGATTTAATCGTGAGTGCAAATGGAGTAGTATATATCCATTTGAGGTTGTTAGGCGTTCATTCTGTAGGATTGTGAACGACAAGTCGTGTTAGATCTGTGATAAACTCGTGAATGTGTAATGAATCGGCCGCCATAGGGCTGGTACAAGTCAATTTGTATGTAGGGTAACTGGTAATTAGTGACCGATACTTAAATACGTGATTTTAGTCATGATAACAAACTACTTTTACTGTGGGAACAAACTTGAAATCTCGAAAATATAAGAAAGTTCAGTACGTTTTGACCAGTTAGGCGAACATAAATGTACTGACCAGCAGATTTTTTCTCGATTTCAGGTTTGGTCCCACAGTAATAGATGTTTGTTATCATGACAACAATCACGTGTTTAAGTATCGGTCACTTATTATCAGTCACCCTTTATAGTCAACTAGCTTTTGCCCGCGGCTTCGTTCCCGTTCTATCCTAGTCTACTCTACCCAACTCTACCCTACTCTACTCTACCCTACTCTACCCTATACCAATAAATGAGCTGGTTTTGGATATTTTTTTTTTAACCCCTTTAAAAATCCTATGTCCTTCTCCTGGTTCTAAGCTACTTTCCCACCAATTTTCAGCCAAATCGGTTCAGCCGTTCCTGAGTTATAATAGTATAACTAACACGACTTTCTTTTATATATATAGATTATTGTTTTAGTGTAAGAACTTAAGGTCGAATAACTACACTGCGCACATGTGTGCCACACATGGCGATCTGGGCGCGTCGGTCTCCATACATTTTATATGGAAACTAGACTTGTAGAGCTACACTTGATCCACGCTACACGACGTCGTTCTACGTACAAATCAGGCGTGTGACACGTGTGCGTCTAATGTAGTTCTAGCTTTAAGCGACGATATGTTGCCATGTGTACGGGTTGCCAGCCCTGCATGAACCTTCGCAAATTACCTCGCGTGACGGCCGGTGTCGTCGCCCTGTGTCGTTGACGTGCATATACAAACCGTTTATATTGTACTATTGTTACGAGTATTTTTGTCCAACAAAACTGTGTTCGTTGTTTTTATACTGATAACATAGGTAACTGTGTCAAATTGCAACAAAAGGGAGTCATTGGCAAGACGTCATCCAGAAGAGTTATTTTAAAACGGTGTATGTTACCGGCAATCTATATAATTCGATATTGTATACAATATCTAGACAATGTATAGAATACGGTTTAAAATAAGGCATTTATTTTCAGGTGGTGATAAAAAAAAAAAAACAAAGCATAACCTGTTCGTGTCAGGTTGCCCTAAAATTACATCACCTCCTTTCCTGCTCTCCTCTTTTACACACATTAACTGCTGAGCATTCAGTATTGTGTAGAATACCTGAATTATACAGATTACCGGTAACATATACATAAATACCAATCTGCAAACAACGTCTAATGGACCTATGTATATACGATCAAAAAGTAAGGTGAGTTAATTAGGTTAATTCTCGATCAACTCTGACTCACACCCATTCTAACAAGTCGACAGAACAGTCAACAAAGTCAAAGAAACTTGACTAGAAAAAACATCTTGTGAATTTTGCTGAAGTAGTGTGTTCTAATCTTCAAATTAAAAACTATAGTACCTACTTTTTGTGAGGGTAGAAAATCTTTAAAGAACGTCTCCCGCTTTGGAGGAAGCGAGAGGGAGTGGCAGGCTTAAGGCAAAACCCACCTGAGCGCTAGCACCCGCGTGGTGTGTTCAAAAAATAGAATAGAAAAAAATGCAAAAAATGTCTTATATCCTTCTCCAGGTTCTTGGATTTCAGCAAAACTGTATTTTTGTCAGCAAAAATCTGACACGCCCTTTGGCTCCACCCTAGAGCGAAAGTAGTTACTTGACGATTTCCCAACTTTAAAAAAAATCATATTATCAATGTTAAATTAAATTAAGGCTTTCGCGTGGAAACGTAAAAAAACTTTCGCATCCTCCTTACATTATTAGATAAGTAATGATGTGGTCGACGGAAGAGCACGCTTGCCTAGAAGTAACCTATACACTCTTGGCTTAAAGACCCCTAGGTTGTAGCTATCAGGAAACACAAACTTATATAATAACATATTACAAAACAAAGGAACCCCGCGTCTGTTTGTTCGCCATAAACTCAAAATCTGAAAGAATTTTCACGCAGTTTTTATTAATAGACAGAGCGAATCATGAAGGTGTACCATACATGCATAATATAGTAGAGGATTTAAATGCTTTGTAACCCCACGGGGGTTAAAATCAAAGCTGGAATGAGTCGCTAGTTTATAATATTACTAAAGATAATGTAAACGTCTACCACCTAGACAAAATACCACCTAAAACCCGGGTTTAAACCTGTCATTACACTATCAAGCCGTCGATTGCGGGTAATACGAGATTTATGACGTCACTTCATCGTCAAGCCTTTGTGTTCAGTGTCGTTACATAAAACATATAAGGGTGCGGCCTACCCTTATGTCACTGAATAAAAAGGATACAGAAGGTCTAATACACTGTTTAATCCCGTGGAGGGTTGATTCGGCATATAAAACACTATCGATTTGTAAATATAAAATTAAAAAATAAAGTACTTTCTTATAAACTCGAATTAATATACGCATGTACGAAATTAATTTCTTTAAGTAAACGTCAGCTGGACCAGTTCAATGACTTGTAGGTAGTTAGTACGCAACGACCGACAACTACCTACTAGGTTATTGACTCGTTTACTTCTAGAAATTAATTTCGTACATATATGCATATATTAATTTGGGTTTTAAAAAAAAAGCCCTTTATTTTTTCATTTTATCTTTACAAATCGATAGTGTTTCATGTACCGGATCAACCCTCCATGGGATCAAAACGATCAAAATTTAACGGCGTATAGTTGGCTGATGAGTGCGAGGCTAAGTAAAAACAGTCGGTCGGTGGATGAATGACCATTCTTTTGACTGGCCTGTTGGTCTAGTAGCTAGTAAACCTGACTGTAATGCCAGAGGTCGGGTTCAATTCCCACCCAGGACAAATGTTTGTGTGATGAGCACGATCATTTGTTCTGTGTCTGGGTGTATTTTAACAACAATATGTATTTAAAAATATATAATTTTTGTTTATCAGTTGTCTAGTACTCATAACACAAGTTCTGCTTAGCTTGGGACTAGAATAGAATAGAATAGAATAGAAATGACAGATGGCGTTGTGTGATAGTTGTGGAATATTATTATGATTTTATATTATTCATTACTTATGAAACTACCTCGGAAAGCACATCATGATTATTTCAGCCGAATGACGTCCATTGTTGGACATAGGCCTCCCACATGTATCGCCACAACGACCACTCCTGTGCGTCTTGCATCCATTCGACGGATTCGGCAACTCTCACTAAGTTATCGGTCAATCTTGTGGGAGGCCTTCTCTAGAACCTTTCGGCACATCGTCCATCTGGTTTGCGAACAATGTGCATTGTTCACTGCCTCATAAGTTTGGGTTTGGGTTTGGTTTGGGAATTTTCTTTCAGGTTTACGAAAGTAGCGTAAATAATAATATTCCACAACTATCAGACAACGCCGTCTAGTCTCAAGCTAAGCAGAGCTTGTTTTATGAATACTAGACGACTGATAAACATACATATTTGTAAATACATAAATACTATAGATAAATTACACCCAGACACAGAACAAATGATCGTGCTCATCACACAAACATTTGTCCTGAGTGGGAATCGACCTGTGGCATAGCAGTCAGGGCCACTAACCACTAGACCAACAGGCCAGTCAGTGTAAATACTCTTCTAAAATACTTACCACGATGAACCTTCTACTATTTTTTGTTATGCACAATAAGGGCGTGAACCTAGGACATGACAGATGACATCATATAGATGAGTTTAGTTGGAATTTACGCTACTATGTGACAGAGAGCCAGGTTGATAAATATACCATCATTGTTCACAAGTGTCATAAGAACTTCTACGAAGGAACCTACCAGAAAGTTACGGCATATTTCATCATTTATTTCTTTCATTGGTTTTATTTTTCTTTGATGACTAAAGTAAACATTGCATGCCGAATTAATTTTTTGTAGATTTGTATGCATTAGTGTTTTGTGTGGAAACGTTTCAGGGAATGCATTATTCTTTTTTAAGTCTGATGTACTTTATTATAATGCATTTGTTATACACAAAGCTGCAGAAAATTGTATGCTAACGCGAGATTAAAACAGGACATCAACAGTATTATTCACGTATAATTTAATTTTCAACATCAGTTTCCAGCTAACATTAATTCTGTATGACATTATAAAGCCATAGGTACGTACATAATAGGTATAGACATAGAGAATGGACTGATTAATACTCTTACAAAATGGACCACTCTGAAGAAATTAGAAAGGGACAAAGCGATCGTATTGACAAAACTGATACTACAAACGGCCCAATCAGAACTAGCTTTTTCTCTCATCGGCATCAGACGTCGCCCATTGCTCACCGTCCGGAAACTCGCGCCAACGGTGACTGGGAATTGCTCTGTGATGCCCGACGCTTGGGGTGTCTCCTGCGGCTGGGGGGTGAATCTCACACTTCACCTATACCTTCTTCACTCCTATTCCCCATTCTCTTTCGCTACGAACGGCCTGAACTAGCCCGTATGTGGTGTGCACAAGGAAACGGTGGTGCAGGATTCTACCGCATCCAACAACACGGTGTAAGTGAGGCCAAGATAGTTTTATTTCCCTCACACTTTTCGGCCTGTGATTACTTCATATTTGTTTAGGGAAAGCTCAGTACATTCCGTATAAACCGAAGTATACATGTCTGTGTCTTGCACAAAAGTATCTTAGTAGCTGGCATTGACGCCACGGTTGGCGCAGTGCCTAAGCGATTGGTTGCTGGTAGTTGAGCTGGGGGTTTATGTATGTAACTATGTCTGTAAACGCAACAGA
Organism: Leucania comma; assembly: GCA_958295575.1. Taxonomy (NCBI): domain Eukaryota; kingdom Metazoa; phylum Arthropoda; class Insecta; order Lepidoptera; family Noctuidae; genus Leucania; species Leucania comma. Next base: position 7,019,515 of record OY282480.1, on the reverse strand, counting down.
CAATACGAGAGAAATTCCTAGTGTGGGGAAAAGTATAAAAAAAAACATAGTATAGCATCAGCCTTATAAGGCTCAGGCCTCCTCTCTAGGAGAGGGAATGGGCCGTCATCCACCAGGGCGGATGTCACACGCCTTCGAATTTTTGGTTCTAGGACATGCCAGTTTCCTTACGATGTTTTCCTTCATCGTTTTGAGAACAGTGGTGATGAAATAAATTACAAAAAGTAATGCGCCTGGCTGGGTTTGAACCCGCGGCCTACAACTCGTAAGTCGAGGCCGTTACCACTCGGCCACCACTGCTCGAAAAAAAAAAAACATAGTAACATACAAAGTGACATCAAAAAGTTTTATGGCACATTTTCATGCAACTAAGTACATCTATATTATAATCCTAGTGTTAGAAGCGTCATTACGGAGGAAAAACATTCGTCTGTGCGTAGTTATATTTTGGGCTTTAATGAATGTGTCAAGGTGTCGCGTTTCAATTAACATAAGTCTGACCAGCTCTGCCGACCCAACCACACTAAATGGATGTTTGTAAGTTGGTCTCGGGTCATTAAAAACATAGAGGAAAACATTAGAAACAAAGAATTAAGAATAGCATTTGTTAACATTATTACATTTTGTTTGTTATAAGATGCACACTTTTAAAACTAAGTCATGCACGATCAACCACGCTTTTTTTAGGTGGGACAATATCAGATAGCTTCTGCCGCTCAGGGCGGAGCGAGGGGGAGTGTCAACATTTTATCAACTAAAACTTACTTGGTTTTATCTGTGTTTTTTTTTTAGGGTTCCGTACCCAAAGGGTAAAAACAGAAGCCTATTACTAAGACTTCGCTGTCTGTCCGTCCGTCTGTCACCTGGCTGTATATCAAGAACCGCGATAGCTAGACAGTTGAACTTTCCACAGATAATGGATTTCTGTTGCCACTATAATGACAAATATTAAAAGAAAAAAAAAATTAAGAGGGGCTCCCGTACAACCAACGATTTTTGGTGGATGGTGCCTTCGTGCGCGAGTCCGACTCACACTTGACCGGTTTTATTAGGGTTCTGTACCTCAAAAGGAAAAACGAAAAAATCTCCCAAAAGGTTTCTTCAATGTTCTGAAATTCTCAATTCTAAGTGTTTCTCTACAGGAAATGACCAATGGGAAACGTGCACTACTTTCTGACGTTTTATAAGTGCCCACGTGAAAAAATTAATTCAATTTGAATTAAAAAAACTAATTTTTTTCTAGTAAGGAAAGGGAAAAAATAAGAAAATGACTAGTTTTGTTTTTGTCACCCTCCCTTTAACTTTTAATAAATTTCTTACTGAACCTTGGAAATATATAGGTTTAGGTACATAATTTAATATGTAGGACTTGTATATGATTTCGCTTGCGTGGATCTAAGGTTGCGTTACATCTCCTGGGAGTCATGCTGCCCTAGTAAACGCGAGATGGAGGCGCTCGCAAAATGAGTTACGTGAAAAATTTCAGCCACATTCGTCAATCCCCGATATGTGAATAAATAATATTTAAAGAATAAACCTACAAAACACGTGAAAATGAAGGGATGGAAAAACCTTCAATACGAGTATTTCTTGACGTAATACAGAAAGGGGAACTTTTATGGTATAGTAGTTACTGCATTCTGCAATGTGCCTCTCTGCCCGAAGAGGCCCAGCCTGCTAAGTGCAGGCAGGCAGGGTCGAAGCCTGCTGGGTTCAAGGGCCGTTTTCTGAGAGGAAGGCTCAGCCCCGGCACTATAGGCAACGAAGGAACGGGGTAGGTTTTTAGTCAGTAAGAGTCTGACACTACTTCCCGCTCCACCCAAGGGCGGGATTTGTCATTGGATGATTTTACCTACCATAAAAAAAAGTGCCTCTTTGTTGATGAACTCCAGCAAAAGTACTATAAATCTTTGATTAGCCGATCGGTCTTTACTACCGTCTTTCAACTCTTTCCGAAGTCAACAGAATCTTGTAAGTGTGAAAGTGTCCGCATCTGAATCCAAGAAATCAGTCCAAAGTAGGGAATCCAATCCCGCACCTTTTTTGCGGGATCAGAAATGCGGGATTGATTTTTTTACTAAGAAAAATGTGTTTAGACGACGCGCTGTTCTAATTACCTATTAGTTAGACCCAACACTGCCGTATTAACGTGTCATTTAACAATTATCCATGGAACTCGTGTCTTTTCTGTAGAATTTGTTCCTACATAAATTAATTTTTTTATTCAACACAAATAAATTTTGAATTTCTATTTTGTACCTATTATGCGAGTCCTAAATCGGAACTGGAAAGGAACGTAATCAAAGTCAGTACTCAAAGTACACAGTAATCAAAGTCAGTACCCAGTAATCAAGTATACAGTAATCAAAGTCAGTATCTAGGTACTCTATCTTCGAAATCTGAAAGATGATACGTTAAATATATTATTTTATCGTTCCTGATTATTTAAAGGTACCTCCGCGAAATTCAAATTTTGCATTTTACAGGCCCGAGTGGCACTGTGACAAGCAAAATGCAAAAAAAACTTAAGAAAATAAAAATTTAGCGGGCTACTTTTGAGCATCCTCTTTAAAATAAAATGATTAAAATATTCCAATCCAGCAAATCCCGCGGGATCCAGCGGGATTTTATTCCGTAGTCCGAAATAGCTGCAGTAATAGTTGTAACAAGGGTTGCGCACTAGGTCCGAACTCCCGCTGTTCGAATTCAGTATAGTTCCAATTCGGATAGAACTCCGAACGCGAATTCGAATTCGAATAACATATTTGAAACTGGCCGTTCCGCGAAACCAGAACGGGCAACGCGTGCAAATTGATACATTGAAATGCGTACATTGAATTCAGGTAATACAGGTGTTGTGTCTGATGCGGGCAATTGCCTAAGTGTTCGATTACGGAGACGCGGCGCGTTGCGCGGCGCGTCGGGCGGTCCGTCGTACATTGCGATATGTTTGCGTTTGCGCGAGCGATGACGCGGCCCGCTTCTGCAATGTACGACGAAACGCCCAACGCGCCGCATCTCCGTAAACACGGCCTAACAGATTGATTTTCGAGTCGCTGTATTTTCGCACAGAGGACTCTAACACCGTGATGCAGGATTTTGAATTTTAGTTCGCACGTAGTTTCATAGATGTCGTTACATGTATTTTATTTTGTTATATTTATTTGAGAAAAATAAACGATGTACGTCGTCATTCGTAAGTTAAGGGTATTTAAAATAAATACTTCAAGTTTTATAGCGAACGTATTACTTTCGAAACTAAATAGAAATTATTAAAAGCAAATAAAAAAATGCATAGCATAGATACAGATGTAGTATTGATCGTCTAATCGTCTATGTCCGACATAATTCCCATAAAAATCAATAAACGCGATTGTCAAGCCGGCGCTAACGTACGGTTTTATCTTTATTAAGTTGTCCGATAAAATTACTGACGTACTTACGTTTCAATAAACTCGGTTAATTGACTGAATAAAGGTTCAACTGCTTTGAAGATAATTTAAGTTGTTTTTACCGGCTTTTTATTGTGTAACTGCACTCAATTTAGATACAATAAAAAGTATATTGTGATTTTATTGTCTATGACAACATTGTCTATGATATTTTCTCAAATATTCGTACTTCAATTAATTGAGAAGTATTCTATTATTACTCGTATATATTTAAAAATAACCTCTGATGCTATTACGCTTCATGACATTTCGTTTCCCGCGCAAAAGTACAGATTATATACAAAAAATAAAAATAAATATACATAAATGAAATGTCAACGTGTGGCCTTCTAAATAGGCCTATAGAATAAGGCATAAATTCGCGTGACACATAATAATAAATGAAATGTACGAAGGTAGTACGAACCTGTTGGCGGCGTGACGCGACGGGACGAACACGGCCGAGGGAGTGACGGGAAAGACCCAATATTGGCCCGCTAATGTCATTAATGTTGGAACCAAAGTTTGGCTTTGTTGGCATTTGGAGTGTTTTTGATTCAATATTTATTTCGCCGCGTTTAATAAAAGTTAGTTGATTTGGTTAATTTATAAAATCAATTATGTTTTGTCGTTATCCTTTATAGCGGTCAGGCATTGAAATATTAATAAAATAAAATTAATAATAACCTTTATTGGTTCAAACACTTGTACAAGATATTATGATTCATAAAATTTGATATCATCAGTTGACATAAATGTTAAATAAATATTATATCTCTGGCCGCCACACTAAACTACTACGTAAGGTCCGTAAATTTAAAAATTAATAAATAAATGCAGTTTTTGTGTATACTTTTCCTATTATTTTTTTTAAAGAATAATAAACAAACAGAAAATGTTAGCTAATGAAAAGAAATAAAATAAAAAATTGAAGATGCGTTTACGTGTGTTTAATTAATGAGGAAATGTGTTGTCTTGTACAAGAAACATTCGACTTCAGACTAATATTTTAATAGCGAAAGTATGCGTGTGTACATATGCTATATTTTTTTACGCTCTAATGTCTGAACGGATTTCGATGAAACTTAGTACACGGGTAGACCAGGTCTTGGAATAGCATATTTTCCCTTGGGATAATATTCTACTATCACACGGGCGAAGCCGCTGATCTCGACTAGTATTATTATATTTTTTTATGAGATTAGGATAATTTTATCATTTTCGTAGATAAGAAAGCTTCGCTTTACTTATTTCATGACAAAGAATCCAGGTGATAATTATAGAATGATATTTATTTAGCAAAATGATAACCAGTTTAAAAAGCACTTGTACACGTCAATTTAAACTGTATGAGGCCGGGGTTTCCTAGTTGATTACCCTGAGAAGAAACACCGAAACAAACAAAGAGGTCAAAGTGTCTTAAAAAGTTCATATAGTAAACTAGTGATAGTCAAATTATATGAGAACCAGGCAGATGTTTTATAGAAACTATACACAGGAAATTACCTTTAAACCTTTGACAACTATAAAATTGAGGTCAAATGAGTTCATAAGTACCTGAACGAAATTTCGAATCTGTTATAAGTTTTTGTCAAGAAGTAGACATACACACGACACGTGTTCACCCTTACGTTATTAACATTTCTTTTTCACGGTCCGGATTAAGCGTTTAGTAGTTACATTGAAGGATTTAATTTGCGTGCTGCGGTCTTCCCGTTCGATTATAATTAAGGTGTCTTCAAGGCCGGTTGAATAGGCTCTTTATAAACTAGTGCGCATCACTGCTTACCATCAGGTGGGATCGCAGTCAAGCATTGATTTAAATGATTAAAAAAAAAACGAAGTAAGTATGTAGAAACATAAAATGAACGTAACGAAACCGAACTCGCTTCACGATAAACAAACCACAGACGGACATATACCTAGTACGAAAACCTATAATAACTGTTGGTGAAGTTTAGGACCAAGTTGGCACACCAACCCCTGTTGGTGTATATGGCCAATGTTAGGGCTGGGGCGGCCTCCCTTCAGTCCACGACCTGACGCCGGGGGATCGCGTCGTGTCCTCCTCGCCAGAGAAAACTTATCTCGCGATCGATGTATGGTGTGTTTAAACTCAATTATTGTGCACTAAACTGCAGTGGAATTGATAAATAACACTCGTGTGTATAACGTTGTTGTCGTTGATGGTTAGCGCGAGTTTTGAGTACTTTGTAAGGTATGTTTAATCTGCATTTTGAAAGTTTTTCGAGTTAGTTGCAGGTTTTGTGGTTAAATACATGTAATAGATAGTTATGTTTTTAAATGGTTTTCAAAGTTGAGACGTGCTTATGTAGGAGTTATTTTTTTTTTGAGTTATCAACTTTTAAAAGTTGTCATGCTGAAATATATCTAAATTTACAGAACTGCACAGTCTGATAACTTATATAATATAACTACTAAATAATATATACTAAATCTTAAAATATCAAGTATAACTTTTAAATTATAAAAGTAAATAAAAACCTAGATATAAAATGAGGAATAATTTTCGACATTAAGCATTGCACAATGCATATTAATTTATTATTTGAATATCAGTCTATTTCTGCTACGCCAACGTGCTACGGTCATTGTGCTACGGCGCTACGACAGGTTACGCCGCGTAGTCCGTAGGCAGTCTTCGCTCTGTCATACGGAAATAACTTCATAATAACTATTTAACTGATAGAACTAAAATGAGTTCCGTGTAAGTTTTCTTGGTTAGTTTTAAGTTGGAAAGAGTTAAACGATATACTAAAGATGAATTTAAATGTTTCATTTAGGTAATGTTGTATGTAAGTTTACGAGATGAAAAAAAAAATTTACTTAGTAAAGAAAATTTGTACTCAATGTTTTTACTCAGTAGAGTTTTTATGTTTTTGTGACACGTCAAGACGCGGAAATTCAGTACGTAAAACTTTTCTCAACTGAGAGTAAACACAATTCGGCACGGAAATAATTTGCTACGTGCTTGTAAGAAAAATGTTATGCCAATTAAAATACTTACCAGTTTTGGTAACGGGTTGTAAACAAATTAATTGGAACTACAAAACACGTATTGTTTCAGATGTGCCACGGTCACTTATGTCTCAAAGAGATGCCTAGCTGATAAAATACTCGTCAACTCATTGAACACTGGTTGAATAGAATATTTCGGAAAAAGCCACCAGGAAAAAAATAATTGAAAGAAAGTTTGAATTAAGAAGGCACAAAATTCGTGGCGGCAGTCGCGTAGGCGGCGCCGCGTGGTGCGGTGGTGGCTCGCTGGCGCCGCTGGTGGCTGGTGGCGGGCGCGGGCGCTGCTAGTGCGCAGCGCAGCCCGCTCGGCTGGGCCATGGGCAGCTCTCAGCGCCTCGCCGCGGTGGCGGCCGTCTCACACGCCCGGCACTACTACAATCACACACAGCCCGACGTACAACATGCGGAAGCTTCCTCGTATAATATCAACATATTCTTCGTCAGGTAGGTTTGACTAACCACACTGAAATAAGATGACAATGGAATACATGTGACTTACTTCATATACTACATTATTTTTAGTATATGCGAAAACCTAATATAGTTTGTTCTCTCTCGCGCCGGGGCTTGGTTCAAGCCATGCTCCGGAGCGAGGAGGAGTGGCAGGCGGTCGCCTCCTTCTGCGAAGCAGTAATGCTAGTAAAGGAGGAGGCCGACCGCATTAGGCAAAGGCGCACACGCCGCCGCCGCCGCCGGGTTTCCGATCCCAATTTCCGGCCACCGTAGGCGCGGGCTCGCGGACGGTGGGCAATGGGTAGCTCGCTGTCCGTCCGTCCGGTAACAGACCGGTCCGAGCTCAGGCCGTCTACGGCGCGCACCGTTCCCGCGCGCCTCAAGGAGTTGTCAGCAAACTGTAGGGGTCCAGCAGGGCCGAAGCCTACTGGGGCCAAAGGTTATGTGAGACTGTCACCAAAGGCCCCAGGATAAAGGCAAGGAATGGAAAGGTAGGTTTTTAGTCAGTAAAAGTCTGACACTGTTTCCCGCCCCACCCAAGGGCGGGATTCGTCATTGGATGATTTTAACTACCCAAAAAAAAAAAAAAAAAATGTAGTTTGTTCAGAATTCGTAACTGAATCGATTCCAATAATTTTTACACTATATTTTTTGCCCAACATATTTAAAAAAGGTCACAAAATGGACACCACCGATACAGGTCACGGTAGGCTATAGCGGGCATTAGGCGTCAGCGCACAGCTGGATGCGGCAGCAAAACTACCCCTCAGTGGCCCGGATGGCCCAATGACCATGTGTTTGTGTGGACAATCAGTAACATTACTAGCTTAACTTTGTGATATTTCATGATACAGTTATGAAATTTTGTACATAGGTTGTTTGCATAAAAATACTAGACCCGTGTCTCGAATAAGGTTGTATAATCACCGAGAATACTCAGTGATAATTAACGATTTCAAGTAGAAACATGACATGGTCATAAACTGCTGCAATATCAAGCTATGAGAACCTTTTTGTTATAAATTCTAAGCTCATAAAAGCGAGCATCCACACTCATCGTGATTGAACCGTAATTTAAACTATAACGTGTAACGAGTAGTAAAGTCAGGACTAAAAGTACGTCGTAACTAGTTTATGGTGATAACAAGACTTCACCACCATATTTCAATCTCCGATAACGGTTGGTCATCTTTAAAAGTTTCATGGATGCACTAGAGGTTATGGTTCCACTCTTCGAACCGTTTTTATGAATATGAACGACGATTTACGTTGTCGTATATACGGTTTACATATTCATAAAAACGGTGATTTGTAATTAAAACGTAATAATATTTTATTACAAGTTCAGCGTACTTACTCCTCTAATTTAGGATTTATTAAAAGCTCAAGCGAAAGGGCAGGTTTTTTTTAATGGTAAATAATGTCATCAAATGACAAATCCCACCCTTGGGTGGGGCAGGAGGTAGTGTCAGATTCTTACTGACTAAAAACCTACCCTGCTCTTTCATTGCCTTCGTTCCAGGGCCCCGGGGTTCACTTTCACCTAACCCTTGGCCCCAGTGGGCTTCGGCCCTACTGGGCCCCTACAGTTTGCTGACAACAAGGGTAGGTGGGAAAAATTCTATCATTTTGACGTTGCCCACCAAGGTGGACCTTTTAGAATTACAAGTAAATACATTAATTATAATAGTGTTTTTTAGGATGAAGTAGACTGGTTCATGATACATATCAGGAAGAAACACTTACTTGTTTATTTATTGTTAGAAGTCGTAATTTTTTTGACTGTCACAGGACTGTAAAAAAAATTACAACTGTGTCCTGTGACAGTCAAAAAAATTACAACTTCTAACAATAAATAAACAAGTAAGCGACTAGACCAACAGGCCAATTATTCAAAAAATACACAGGTATTTTTTGAATAATTGGCCTGTTGGTCTAGTCGTTAGTGGCCTTGACTGCTATACCGGAGGTCGTGGGCTCGATTCCCACCCAAGACAAATGTTTGTGTGATGGGCATGATCTTTGTTCTGGGTCTATAATATGTATGTATTTAGAAATATAAAAGTATGTTTATCAGTTTTCTAGTATTTATAGCACAAGCCCTGCCTAGTTTGGGACTAGATGGCGTTATGTGTTAGTTGTGATATATAATTATTATTTTCATATACGGCAAGGCTTATTAAAAGTATTGCAAAGCTCCTTGTCTTTCAAAACTGACATTTAACCATTTAATCTCCCAACCCTTCCTTAGGCATTCAAACCTCGTTCGTTTCACCAGGATCTTGTAAGAAATAATTCATGTAGATTCAAGGACTCATCGTTTAGAGAACAGTAACTTTACATAATGTAATTTACAGTCTATACGAGGAGTAGCAGTCCCAAGTATCGTTCACGATGTGTCGCTGAAGAGATTACCTCTCAAACTAAGTTTCAGTTCCACATCCGACGGTACCTTCTAATTTGACAAGTGATATCTTGCATGTTGGGCACTTTAGCCAATAGATACCGACTTGATTCGATACCAGACAATTAAAAACCCTGTTACCACAATACTGATAATGTTTTTTTATTTATTATGAATAGGCGCGCTTTGACCACTACCTCACCTAATGGTAAGCGATGATGTGGCCGATGATGGAGCTTTGCCTAGAAGTAACCTATTCTCTCTTTACTTAAAGACCTCTAGGTTGTAGCTATCAGGAAAAACAGACTTCGGCAGGGAGTTCTAATCCTTAGCTTTACACATAATAAATGTACTGTCAAAACGCTATACCAGGGTGGCACAACGTCGAACGTCGAGATATGTCCGATGATGGAACGGATTTGACACTATTTCTTTGCTGTAGGAGTTTGCTCTGGTGAACTGTGTGTTGATCTCATAAACCTATTTGAGGCCCTGGACACTTACAGTAATGGGATATAAGTCGTTTTTAAGTCACAAACATTATTAATTGTTAAGAAAACCTATTGCGAAGACAAAATAAATGACTGAAATTACTAACACCTTTATCAAAGAAACCGATAATGATTTCTTTATATTTATAGCTTTGATGAATTTCACGGCGCTCTTTATTATGAGTGAATTTGGAACGAGACGCGATAATCGGATATTAATTGGTTTCTTAATTCATGAAAACGATCGGTTCGTTAAGGATCGTAAGTCGAAGCACACAAATTAAAATAATAAAAGAGATCATTTTTATCACTTGACCTGATTGTGACCTTATTTTAGGAAGGACTTTAAACGCTAGCTTTTCTAGAATGTTTAAATGATAAATGATAAATGATATTTATTTTGTAAGTAGGTTTTTAAAAACACTTTTACACGTCAAAATTTTTTTTTGTCATTTTTATCACTAGATGAGGCCGGTGTTTCCTAGCTGACTACCCTGAGAAGAAACACCGAAACAAACTCAGGGGTCAAAGTCTCTTTTAAAGTCCATACAGTAAATATGTATTGGTCAAATCACATGAGGACCATGCCGATTTGTCTGAAATGGCCTTTTGAAGAAAGAACCATACAGATTTGAGTGGACCTGTCCAGTCAGTGCAAGCATTTGTCAGTATTCGCAAAGCTCAACTCAGGACACTAAGGAGCTCAACGATTTGACGAACAATACCAAGGAAAGGACATTTGGGTAGGCCGCAGAAAATACTCAAATTGCCAGACATAATTATGCTAAAAATTACTGAAAAGAGAGAAGAGAAGAGAAAAAATAATAATAATAAAAACTAATCCACATTGTCCTCACGTTCACAATATTAAAAGAAAAAAAAAATATAGTTTACAAAATGTAATACTTAGCAAAGTATTTATGTCAAACATTATTTAAAACAATATATTTATATATATATACATCTAATTGTAAAATTAAAATAATCTACAATGTCAAATTGTAAAAGATGAACATAAATATCAAACGATAAAAAAAAATATATATAATAATAATAAAAATGAAAATAATTTCACAAAAGAAAAAAACAAAAGAATTGCAGAGTTTGAAAATAATATACCTTAAAATGGTTGTCTAAAAATGGTGACAACGTGATCTCGTGTAGTAAATCTACAAGGAATAAGTTTTAAAATATACGTTCAATAATATATCGCGGGGTCCGTATATTCGACATATCGAACCTATGTAGGAAAAACATCGTACAAGAATGGGTTTTCTCTTCCATAGTCAAAAAGCATAATTCTAAAAATAATACAACTTTTTTTTAACTATTGATAGGCTCGCGTCTGACCACATCATACCTGATGGAAAGATACGATGTGGTCGAAGATGGAGCACATTAGCCAGGAACTAACCTATTCGCTCTTGACTTTAAGATCCGCGGTTTTAGCTACCAGAAATACAGACTCAGGTAGGGAATTCCATTTTTTTGCTGTACGCACAATTAATGTTAACATATCTATGTAAGAACAGTCGAAATTATTGGGGCTAGGAGCGTAAATTTTGCACAAGGTTTCCTTTTATGACGCAGGCGAGCACTAAGAAAAAATATTCCAAAATTGGGCCCCGAAGGGTTTAAACGGGAGTCTAAAGTTAAAGTAAGTTAAATTTAAAAGTAAGCCTACTTTCGTGCGGATGAAACTACTAGCAGAAGGATTCATATAACTGCTGATCTAATAAAATAGTTACTATTAACATGTTTTAATAAATAGTCCTTAATTATGGAAGAAAAAATTCATTCCAGCAAAAAACGCAAATTGTCGCTTACGATATTCCTAAAAAGGCCCGAAGTATTCCCCGGATGTTTATACGCTGATACTGTAATATATATTTATTACAGATTTACAGTATAAGCTAAACGTCGAAAAATATAACGTATCCTTTTTTATTTTTGCATAAACGGCCATAAAGACGCGTGCAGACTGTCGTAACGTAACATGCAATGTAACACGCAATGAAAGAATTTCCCGTCCAGTTTGTCGCAATGTATCATGCAATGTAACAGATTTTCTATAATGTGAACGCCTTTCGCGCGCGAATATAACATTTTATAAAACCACTATTCTCTGTCAGCGGCTTCGCCCGCGTAAAATTCGGTTTCTCCATAATAACTCGTTTTATCCCTTTAGGGGTGGAGTTTCGTAAAATTCATTCTAAGCGAATGACTACACTCTATAAGGAACCTACCTGTCAAATTTTAAGTTTGTAGGTGTTATAGCTTCTGAGATTTCGTGATTAATCAGCGAGTGGTATTGCACTTATATACATATATCTAGATGAGAGTAGGTACACGCTCGATTCGTGCGTGCGCTGCGTCCATACTTATGAAATGCTCCTTTGCATGATACGTTACAACCAACAGTCTGTACCCGGTTTAAATGATATAAGGATCTACGTACGGTGTGTGTTAAAAGGATCCGTTTGCATCCCGGCTGGGGATACGAAACGTAGGAATTTATTAGAATCGTTAAGGGGATAATTCTTGCAATTAATTTGTCCAATATAATGTAATGTAACAAAATATTGTGCTTGTGCTGTATTTGTTCTGTTTTGTGACTTTGAATTGTTTTGAGATTACAAAAGCTTTGCTAAAAAGCTTAAGCAAAGTGATATTAATTTTTATGTTTGTATTAGTTTAATTCAATTGTTTTTTTTTTTAATTCATGTATCTTACTGCATAGGAATTGCTTGGAATCAGATTAATCACTTTTTCTTTCCGAATCGATGGTTTTCTCTTCTCTCAATTTTTTTCCGCCCAGTACCTAGGTTGCTGCGTTTATAATGACGGCAGTTCTATTTTTTAGATCCTCTTAAGTACAGATGTAGCGACACTTTGGCACTCTAATAAAATTAATCACTAAGCAAAGAAGTCAGAAATTTCGTTGAATTTGCGAACTCTTTTCTTGTGTAAAGACTGACTATTATTATTATATTCTATCAGCGATGACACTTGACGAAAAGTCAAAAAGTAAGAGATAAACTACGTGGCAATTCTGCAGTGGTTTTCAATACTAATACATCTTGCTTTTTAACGGTAATGATGTCACTTTTAACCGACTTCAAAAAAGAAGGTTCCTTATTAGACCCGCATTATGTATGTGTGTATAGTATATCCGTGTTTTTTTTTTTCAGTAATACTTATGACATTTAGATGGAAGTTTTTATCATAATAATATTTCTTTATTGCCAGTAACACTGATACTTAAAAAAAAAACAGTAGCTATAGTCCCAATTAAAATGTATGTATGTATTTGTTGTAATGTATATTTATTTTCAGGAAATGTTTTTTTTTTTATATTATATCGATAGAGAAAACTTCATTTAAAAAAAACCTACCCGTAAAAATAATCCCAAGTTGAGTTATTTCAATTATTTTTCACCAAGTAATCAGTAAGTATAAATGAGAGTTATACAAGGTTGAAGCAAAGTATGCCACACCAAAAGTTATTTCGGAACTCAAGGAAGTTGGAGGCTTCAAAATTGAACACTTTCTAGTTCGTACATTGTTACCAGTTAATTATAACTTGTAATTTCGTGAAACTATTCAGCATGTTTACTACAGAATCTTTAATAGATAACTAACATGTTTTTAGTGTTTATCATGAAGTGTAATTAGCTGGGTTGGGTTGAAAATGTGGGTTTATTAAAAAATTTTCGTTCTAATTATGAAGAACTTTACTCAAACCTTTGTTTCATGTAGTCCATTCATAACATTTTAAAATCATAACAATTTTAGGTTATAAAATCATGAAATAACTTGTTCCATCCTGGGTTCAGCGAGAGAGTGTGTCAGACTTTTACTAACTAAAACCCACTTGTGTTCCCTCAGTTACCCTTTGCAATCCACGTCATGAAAGTTTGTATATATGTCTGTTACTCCTTCACGCTAAACCGGATTTGGATGAAACGTAACAGTAATATAGCGTATTATATTTAAATTACTTAAGTAGGTAAAATACAAATTCCACGCGGGCGACGTCACTGGCACAAACTAGTTCCTTTATAACTCTGAAGTTTCTAATCGGAGCAACAATTTACGGTTTGATCATTATCCATAACCTTAGTAATAAAGTGAATTAATATGTAAGTAATTAATGTGATTACGGAAACTTTGACATGATTATCTAGTAACCAAGAAAGATGGTTAATTGAAAGTTATACACTGCGGCAATATGGTCCACCATCCTTGGAATATTTATAGTGAAAATCTGCGCAAAGGTTTTTTTGTTCAAGGGTGAATAACTGCATACACAATTAAATGCATTAAACTATTCTAAGTGCTATGTAGGTCGAGGATATGTTAAGGTAAAAAATAACTTTAGTAAGCGTTTGGTTTTTTTTTTTGGTGGTGGGTAAAATCATCCAATGACATCTCGCGCCCTTGGGCGGAGCGGGAGATAGTGTCAGACTCTTACTGACAAAAAACCCACCCCGTTACTTCGTGGCCTTAGATACCAAGGCCGAGCTTTCCTTTCGGAAGCAAACCCTTGGCCCCAGTAGGCTTCAACCTTGCCTGCCTGCAGCTAGCAGGCTGGGTCTCTACGGTTTGCTGACAACTCCTTGAGGCGCGCGGGAACAGTGCGCGCCGTTTACAACCTGAGCTTGGTCCGGATGGTTACCAGACGGTCGGACAGCGAGCTACCCATAGCTCGCCGTCCGCAAGCCCGCGCCTACGTTGGCTGGAAATCAGGATCGTAATCGGAATCCCCGTGGCGGCTGGGCCGTGAGGGCCGTTGCCTCTCGCGTGCGGCCTCCTCCTTTGCTACCATTACTGCTTCGCAGAAGGAGGCGACCGCCTGCCATCCCTCCTCGCTCCGGACCATGGCCCGTACCAGGACCTGGCGCGAGAGATCGCCGTTGCCGATCGCCCTCACGAGAACACGGCGATGCTCTGCCCAAGCGGGGCACACTTCGACCGTGTGATGTTATAGCACTAGCTGTCGCCCGCAGTTTCGCCCGTGTCTTTGGTTACTACTTCGCTCCCGTGTTTTGTAGCGCTATGTTAAATAACCCATAGCCTTCCTCGATATAGTCTACCCGACTCTAAAATACTTGATTTAGTTCCTGAGACTAGTGCGTTCAAAAAAGCTGTACACCGTTAAATTTTGTTCGCTTTAATCCCGTGGAGAATCGATTCGGTACATGAAACACTATCGATTTGTAAAAATAAAGTACTTTTAAAACTCGAGTTAATATACGCATCTACGATATTAATTTCTTTAAGTAAACGAGTCAATGACCTTGTAGGTAGTTGTCGGTCGTTGCGTACTAACTATCTACAGTTCATTGACCTTGCTCAGCTGATGTTTACTTATAGTAATTAATTTCGTACATGCGTAAATTAATTCGAGTTTAAAAATTTTAGTACTTTATTTTCTCATTACAAATCGATAGTATTTCATGCACCGAATCGACCCTCCGCGGAATTAAAACGACCAAAATTTAACGGTGTATAGCTTTATAATATCACAATATTATAGATGGATTCGGGAGCAAATGACATAACACTAGCTGTCGCCCGCGTTTTCAACCGCGTCTTTGGTAACTACAATACACTACACCTACAACACACAGGACTTAAATAGCCCATAGATTCTTCGAGAGCAGTGGTGGCCGAAAGGTAAAAGCCCTAACTTACGAGTTGTAGGTCGCGGGTTCAAACCCAGCCAGGAGCATTACTTCGTGTAATTTATTTCATCACCACTGCTCTCAAAATGGTGAAGGAAAACATCGTGAGAAAATCGATATGTCCTAGAACCAAAAATTCGAAGATATGTGACATTCATCAACCCGCACTGGGCCCGCGTGAAGGATTACGGCCCATTCCCTCTATGCTATGCTATACGCTATGCTATGCTATATTTCCTCGATAAATGGTTTACCCAACACTAAAAGATTTTTTTAGTTCTTGAGATTAGTGCCTTCAAACAAACTCTATAGCTTTATAACATCACAAGTATAGTTGGGTTCAGGGCAACATTTCTTTTTCCATTCTGTCCTGTCAACCGCCACGCTTATCTCCTCACACAATTCATCTTTTCTTTAGCTTCCCTGTCCATCAATCAACACGTATAGACGTACTCAGTACTATTTTAGTAACATGCGGCAATTGATCGAAAACATTAGTGTTTTAATATTAGAACGACAGCCTATTTAATTTTCATAAAATTTAATTTTATGAAAATTTAAAAGGGGCTATGCTCGGAGTTTCCTTGCGTGATCGAATCAGAAATGAAGATATCCGCAAGAGAACCAGGGTTGCCGACATAGCACGTAGAATTGCCAAACTTAAGTGGCAATGGGCTGGGCACATTGCACGCAGAACAGATGGCCGTTGGGGCCGAAAGGTTCTGGATTGGCGGCCGCGTACCAGAAGACGCAGCGTTGGAAGGCCTCCCACAAGGTGGACCGATGACCTGGGCAGGGTCGCTGGAGTCCGATGGATGCGAGACGCACAGGACCGGCCATTGTGGCGACGCTTGGGGGAGGCCTATGTCCAACAGTGGACGTCTTTTGGCTGAAATGATGATGATGATGAAAATTTAATTTTCTTTCATGTCTATCTCCCACCAAACTAACGGTGAAATCTTCTCCAAACTATCTGGGCTCCAATTTTTCAGGATTTAATTTTTCTTTTTTTATTATTGATAGGCTCGCGTTTGACCACTGTCTCACCTGATGGTAGGTGATGATGTGGCCGATGATGGAGCACGCTTGCCTTGAACTAACCTATTCACTCTTGATTTAAAGACTCCAAGGTTAAATTTTTCTGTAGAGATCAAAGTATATTTGTGTGAAATGGTTTAAAAAAAAACTAAGGAGATATTTCACACGTCTTCCGCTCCTCTTTTTTTTGTGGTCTTCCAAAAATGTGACATAATCAGCTGTGACATGTGTCGGCGCCCACAGATACCACACACCTATATAGTTTAGATAGTGAGTTAATTAAGGTATCGCGGGCCGATCGAGCCCGATCTATCTCCCCCTGTAATCTGCGCCATTTCGGAATTAATTTACTAGCGGATTTACCGTGAAAAACTTCATTTCACGTCTGTAATTATCTGACAGTTACTTTGGACTTAATATAGGTTCTCAGGCAAATTAAATGAAATTGTAATTTGAAAGAGTAAATGTTAGCTATGGGTATTTACAATCTAATTACAATTATATGTAACATAGTAAATGTATATTCTGAAAGTAGTATGATCAGAATCAGCTACATTCAGTAGTGATTTCAGCTATTTTAAAAATAGGTGGTCTTAAAATAGTTAAGAATTATTTTAGGACAAAAAATAAAATTCTGAAGTTTTGATTGTGTCACTATCGTGTTATGTGTGTATAGGCGCGTAAATCACTTACACCGATGCACTACCAATCTAGTACGATGGTGCCCTTTCTTAAAAAACTCTATCTAAGTCATCATCGTCATTTCAGCCGAAAGACCTTCCCTAATAGGCCTTCCCCAATTGTCACCACAATGAACGGTCCTGTGCATCTCGCATCCATCGGATTCCCGTAACCCTTGCCAGGTCATCGGTCCACCTTTCGGCCCCAACGGCCATCCGTTCTGCGAGCAATATGCCCAGCCCATTGCGACTTAAGTTTGGCGATTCGTGCTATATCGGCAACCCTGGTTCTCGTGCGTATTTGTTCATTTCTATCTAAGAGAATATAAATAAAATTTCAGTACTTAAATTATGATTGTAACTTACTTTTTTAATTGGGGTGTACCTATAAGAGTGCATTATTCCAGTTAAATGTTGTTATAAAATCTACATCGGTACACGAAGGAAATGTACCCAGAAGATTGGCAGCTAATTATTTGGGCAAAACACGAGTCAACCCTTTGGTCAAACAAATAAACACATTGTTTAAACAAGGGGCTGTCGACGACCACGCGGTGAGGAATATCTATGCCTGTAAATGGTTTATTTTAAATATGTAAATGACTGGTTTAATTTAGATTTGACAACCATAAATACATGCATAATTAACAGATTTTGATTGAAATGCCAGGAACCTTTGAAAAAATCTTGTAGCTTCCGTATTTTAAAGTGTAAAACAAAATAGAATTTCATTATTTAGTTAATTAAGTAAAATATACCTACGCATTCCTAAAATGTTTATTGGTTTTACTGAAACAAACAGTTTTTACAAAATAATATAAAAAATATTATAAATACGTTTCATTACCGGTTTCATTTTTCCGCTAGATATAATGTTGAAAGTTGTAATTAAAGTGATTATCGCTT
This sequence comes from Leucania comma, assembly GCA_958295575.1. Classification (NCBI taxonomy): domain Eukaryota; kingdom Metazoa; phylum Arthropoda; class Insecta; order Lepidoptera; family Noctuidae; genus Leucania; species Leucania comma. The sequence goes on along the minus strand of OY282480.1, from coordinate 7,001,386 downwards.
TTTATAACCGAAGCCAGGAGAGATTTTAAGAGGGGATTATTTATTAATTGAGCACATAGTAAGTACTGTTCTGTTTATAGGAAAAAAACAGCATTAAATTTGATTCTATAAAAATGTTTTTTAAAACCAGCAGTGGCAAATTTGGATTGCAAAACCCTTTTTGTTTAACATTTTTCATAACGCTAATATTAAAAAGCCTAAAGTTTGTATGTATGTACGTGTGTGAGTGTATATTTTTTTTAGTTCTTCATGAAAAAATGGCTGGATGAAATTTGGCCCACGCGTAGTAGGTATAATTTTATATGTCCTAGAATTGGCTATAAGATATTTTTTATCTCAGTGTAGTGTGTTACCTGTAATTTACGACTTATATATAAACAGAGCCGCTAAAAGAAGCTAGTAAAATTACAAGATAAACTCGAATTAAGATATCTTAAAATTATACGAAGTATGTCTAGGAAATACAACACCCTCTAGCACTTCAATATGTACAGGTTGATGTTAAATTATAAGCACGTATGTATTGAGTTATCCGGGCTTATCGCGCCCAAACTAATGAGTAGCGACGAAGGCCGTAAACCTCCTCCTCCAGAAGTGAGGGGCTATGATAGCTTACAAAATATTTAATCTGTGACCCACTTTAGACAATATCTTCTAGTTCACGTAAGAACTGCCGAGTTCAAGTCAAGCCAAGACATATTTTATTCTTACCATCTTTTGTATCGGGTCTATCGGTGCGATACTTTAGATGGCATCCGGAATATTCTAAACCCTTTTCTGGGAAGATATTGCGGATAAATAAAATGTTTTAAAACAATCGAGTAAACATTGATGCCTTGTTTAGTACGGTGTTCAAGTGGACCGAGTGAGAGCTTATCTCCCCTTTTTTAATGCACATTTTGGAAGACAATGTAACAAAAGACAGCTCCCAAAAACAAAACGCTCACTCATCAGTAGTTTCATTGTTTAAGATAGAACGACGAAGTAATGCAACTTCCTATAAAGTGCTGCTGTTTTTAAATATCACAACATCACGCTCTAGGGTGGAGCAAAAAGGCGTGTCAGATTTTTACTGACTACCCCAGAAGACACAGGTTCTTTCATTTGCCCTTTGCATTCTTCTGCTACGGTAACTCTTTCAAACATTCTCATGGCCCTAGCGGACATCCGGCCCTATAGTGCCCCTATAGTTTTTCTGAGATATATTTGAGGTGCGCGTGGAACGTTATGCACCGTCGACTCGGACTCGGTGTTTACCGGCCTCGCCGAGCTACTCATTACTCGTCGTCATTAATGACCGAGTCCTGCTCAGGGTGTGAGGATGTCCGTTTCCTCACAGTTCCGGCCGTCTCCTTCGCTAGGACTACGGTTTCGTAGAAAGTGACCGCTTTCTGCCAACGATCGCCGAAACCGCGGTGCTCAGCCCAAGCTGGGCTGACTTCTACCGTATGCTTCACCGTGTCTTTCGGGCAATCTGCACAATGGGACGTTTCTTGCAGACGAGACTTCCTACGTACCACCAATCACACCCTAACAGATTTTTCTCTCCACAGTGTAACGCTATGCGGTGTTCTGGTGGCAGTCTGCGCGGCTTGCTGGCGACGGTCACCAGCGTCTGACAAGCCTGAGGACCGCATCGAATGCCGAGGGGTATACACCGTCAGCGCCGACTCCAGGCTGCAGCAGGTTAGTGAAAGTAGTCTACCTAATGATATCCAGTTTACTGACTACTGTGTCGTCGGATTGCCGTCCCATCGGGCTGTGATGATGAAGAAAGAGAGATTGCACCTGCGTTTGTGTGCACTATATAATAACACCCGCGCTGATGGCCAGTTATGAAGTGTCGTTATGAAGTTGGACGTAATCCAGCCCAGGAGAAGCTTTTCCTACGGTGGTCAAACCTGATAATAGATATTTTTACACCTTAGGAATCCTTTCATTACCTTGATGTTGTCTGATGTTAAATCAATGGATAATGCTAAGATTTCTAGAGTCGAATAAATATTTAGATTTACGAAGGCTTTTTAAAGAGGATGAAAATAAGTCGTTCTTTCGTTTTTTTCTTTTTAAACGAGATGCAATGCAAGTGCAGATAGAAGTTGCTAGGTCTTTGAAGACCTTAGTATATGTTTAAATGGTACATACTAGTTACACTAGTTTAGATAAACTTTTTGAACGCACCCACGATTCAGGAATAATTCATGATGGGTAGCAACTTTATTTTGCTATGCTATGCTATTTAATGAAGCTAGCGAAATTGACGGCACTTATTTACAAAGACTGGTTCATTTAGGTTCCGTCAGCAGTAATGTAGGTTACAAACAACTGGTTTAAGAGTAAGTTCTTAAGTCCTAAACTGGTTTAAAACTGTAAAACAAACTTCTTTTAAACTCCTTTAGAATGAAGTTTTTCACGTCGACGTGTTGTGCTTGTTAATTAGACGAGTTTGGAAACCTTCATTTAAATATTTATTTCATAACGATTTTACGCGAAGTCAATATTTACTCTAAAGAAAAATAATAAAAGATTATTTTTTTTTATTAAAACAAGGCAGGAAATTATAAAGCTTGAATATTTTAATAACTTCCGCGAAGTTGTTTACTTTTTCGAAGAAAATATTATTTGCTATCGCATTTTACTTTTAATATAAAATAGGCATTTCAGAGAACCGGCAGAACTGAATTGCGAAAGTATACATGTTGATAATTAAACTTCATATATTTGTTTTTTAATTTATTAACTATTTGTATCATACATACTGTATATGTCTGTAAAACCGTAGGGGCCCAGCAGGTTCAATTCTAAAAGGGAAACCCTTGGTCTTGGAACACAAAGGGCAGCTGAAGGAACATAGCCGTGGACAGTAAAAATTTGACACGCCCTCCCGCTCCGCTTCAGAACGGAGTCAACTCAAAAAACCCTACTGTACATAAATAAAAAAAAATATCATCAAAATTGGAGTTATAAGTATTATTTTCGTCTTCATGCAGTCAAATACGAGTAATACGACATAATAAGACATCAAAATTACTAAAAACACGAGAAATAAACTGTAATAAATGTTCAAACGTAAGACTTGGGACATGGGTGACTTCCCCTATTATTGCAGTTCCTGCCGCAATTCCTTTGTGATCGGCATAGATTGAGGTGCACCTTGAAGCCAATACATTCGCAGTTGAGCGCCGTGGATGCATGCGAGATCAACACAACAATGCTTTCTGACAACTGAATGTATTGTAGGTACACTTGAATAGCCTAGGGTTTGGATGCAAACTGCTTTGTTTATGGTAATTGTGTTTAGTTTTTTAATATTTTATAGAAAACAATAAATAACACTGTAAATAAATCTTTTGCTAAAAACAATATCGATGGTTAGCAATTAGGATTTCAAATATTGGCATGAGGAAGAGTGGTGGCGTGGTGGGGATATCTCGCTATCTCCATAACCCAATAGCGGTGACGTCACATTTCAATGCGTGTATCCTTATTCTGTTACTAGACAGTTACTCCTTTAAGGTTCCTGACTTACTTTTGAATGGATTTGATTTCTTTCTTTTTGCGACTTTGTATAACGGTACTTTTTGATACATAATTACACAAATCATAAAAAAATGCATCAACTATCCAACTGTCTGCAGTTTACTGTTATGAATTTATATTAAAAAGCTTAAATGAATTTGCTAAAGTAAATATACTTTTGAGAAGCTTTTAAAAAAGCTACAGAAGATTTTCACTGCGATTAGCACTTAAGTGAAGTCTAGATTCAGCAGTAGACTGTCACTGTAAGCTATTGGAGTTCACTCAGGAACTTATGGAAACATGAAAAAAAATTCTTAAATTGAGAGAAAAACATCTTTCAGAACTACGTGTTCATATAAGCATAAACAGTCTTATATTACCACTGTTGGGACTTATCAATGAGAGGGAATGACGCGGGCCCAGTGTGAGATGGTGGTTGATCTTATATGTCTTCGAAGTTTTGGTTCTAGGACGTGAATATCACTCACGATGTTTTCTTTCACCGTTTTGAGAGCAGTAGTGGTGATAAAAACACAAAGTAAAGCGCCAGCTTTAGGATTGGACCTGCGACGAACGACTCTTAAGTCGAGGCTGTGCAAACACTGTTCACCGTACTTAGAAAGAAAGAAAGAAAAACAGTTTATTTACACGGAATGACGCAACTAAAAACTAGATAAACATAACATTTTAAAGGAAAGATATGCGTCACATCCGTGCAAAACGGCCGAACGCTCAGCATAAAGCTGTGCCATCATGCACAATGCGATGAGCACACAGCGCTGGTTTTCAGCGTTGGCCGGTGCTGACAGAAAGACACCGAATGAACGGTGCAGTGTGCATAAAGATAAAAATAAAATAAAAAATCATAAATGAATTTAGATAAATAAAATAAAAATAAGGAGACTAAGATACTACTACTACTTGGGCTTAAGATGAATTTGATAATGAGAGAAGAGTTTCTCTATCAGCGATTGTAAAGTGTACGCGTAACCTTTCTGTAACACATGTCAAGTCAATTCCTATACAATTTTTTAGTTCTTTAAAATCTCAATTACAGAATGACACCTTTTCGATTAGGAGCTGATATCCGTGTTAATAATAAATAATTATGTCTAGCAAATCAAGTATATTGACTTGGCTCGCGAGGTTATGATTCAGAAAGCGGTATTTCGGACTTTTTGTTTTATGTTGAGATGGAGTCTTTGGAGCCTTGAATGCCGCTTGCTTTCACAGTTCAGATTCCGAAAGGTTAATATTTTTTACATAATTTTATTGTTTTTATTGTTACTCATTCTAAATGTCATTCTAGTAAGTAATCTCAATGAGATCATTAATAACGATTTGTATTAATATAATGTCCTTTGGGACAATCTGCTACTATCACGCGGCGACTATCTACTAACCTGTATGGCTGTAATTTGCTTTTTTGATTTTTTTTTCCCACAACTATCACACAACGCTGACTACTAGACAACTGATAATCATACTTATATATTTCTAAATACAAATATATTATTGATAAATTACACCCAGACATAGAACAAAATGATCGTGCTCATCACACAAACATTTGTCCTGTGTGGGAATAGGACCCACGACCTCTGGCATAGCAGTCAGAAATACCTAATGTTCATGTATGTTGAAGTAATATTGCTGTCAGACGAATGTGACAGATCACAATATTGCCGAGACAAGTATATTGCAGAGTTACCACTCCAGTTTCATTGCAAATTTATTGGAGTTCGAACATTATTTTAAATGGGAGATAAACTTGATATTGTTATACAATAGTATCGTCGTGTAAGGAGGGTTTTTTATTCATTTATTCAGTCATTCCGATGTTTTATCTCGTGTCAAGGAATGAAGTTTTAAAATCTCTGAACCAATTTTTACTGATGATAACTGATATGCATATTGGAACTAGACTTATTTGGCGTCGCCGTGAGGCACACATTGTGTCTGTATTTTTTCTTCTTGTTTTTATCTTAAGTTTTATAAATTTGGTTTTACAGTATGGTTTTTTTTTTTTTTTTGTGGTAGGTAAAATCATCCAATGACGAATCCCGCCCTTGGGTGGGGCGGGAAACAGTGTCAGACTTTTACTGACTAAAAACCTACCTTTCCATTCCTCGCCTTTGTCCCGGGGCCCGTGGTGACACTCTCGCATGACCTTTGGCCCCAGTAGGCTTCGGCCCTGCTGGACCCCTACAGTTTGCTGACAACTCCTTGAGGCGCGCGGGAACGGTGCGCGCCGTAGACGACCTGAGCTCGGACCGGTCTGTTACCGGACGGACGGACAGCGAGCTACCCATTGCCCACCGTCCGCGAGCCCGCGCCTACGGTGGCCGGAAATTGGGATCGGAAACCCGGCGGCGGCGGCGGCGTGTCCGCCTTTGCCTAAGGCGGTCGGCCTCCTCCTTTACTAGCATTACTGCTTCACAGAAGGAGGCGACCGCCTGCCATTCCTCCTCGCTCCGGAGCATGGCTTGAACCAAGCCCCGGCGCGAGAGATCGCCGCCGATCGCCCCCACGAGGACACGGCGCTGCTCTTCCCAAGCGGGGCACACCTCGACTGTGTGCTCCACCGTGTCCACCGGGCGGTCCGCACAGTGGCGACACCCGGGCGTCGTCTCCGCACGAATCTTGTACAGGTACGGACCGAACTTGCCGTGCTCGGTCAGCACCTGCGCCAAACGGAAGGTGACGACGCCGTGGGGCCTTTCCAGCCACGCCTCAAAGAGGGGCCTTACCGCCTCGATCGTGGCGTGCCCAGCACGAGGTTGCGACAATCGCTCTCGCCATTTCACCATGAGATCCCGCCGGAGCTCTGTCCGCCATGCCGCGACTTGTCGCGGCAGCGGAGTTTCGCCCCGACGTTGCATCTCCACGCGTAAGTCGTGCATGTGTGCAAGGACTGTTGCCTCCAAATCCCACGGTGGTAGGCCAGCAAGGAGGCTCGCCGCTTCGCAGGACACCGTACGGTATCCGCGGATCATCCGGATGGCCATGACCCTCTGACAGGCGGTTAGCCGGGCCGCCACTCGCTTCCGTAGCGATGGCGCCCACACCGGCGCACCGTAAAGGGCCATGGACCGAACGATGCCTGCGTAGAGCCTCCGGCAGGAGGCGTCCGGACCCCCTAGGTTCGGCAGGAGCCGCTTGAGCGCAGCCCCAGTCGCATTCAACCTGGGAGCCAGACGTCGGAAGTGCTCCTTGAAGTTCCACCGGCTGTCGAGGACGAGTCCCAGGTACTTCATCGTCGACCCGACGCCGATGTGAACTCCTCCTACCGTTAATTGGGAGCCCGGAGGTGGCGCGCTCCGAGGGCCGTGAAAACACATGGCCTCGGACTTGTGCAATGCCACCTCGAGTCCCAACTGCTGTATCCTCTCCACGACTGTCGCAACCCCGCGCGTCGCTAGTTCGACCGCCGCCTGGTACGACCGTCCCCTTTACAGTATGGTGCAAAATAAAATATTTTTCTTTCTTTCTTTCTATTCAATAATACCACGATCATTTGTAGTATATCGTTAAATCGTCCATCCCTTAAATACATTTAAATACCGCAAAAGCAGTCTCTAACAAATTACTGTCGGATAAACAAAAAATACATAGAAAATAGATACAATATTACAGGATTTTAAAGTTTAATAAAATTCTACTCGTACTTCCACATAATGTTTTTAAAAAAAAACAAAAGCCAAGGAAATATTGAATTTTGAAAGGTAACGCGTATCACATATAAAAGCTTTCCTAACCACTGAACCATGATTGTATTTATTTTACTATTCAATATTTTTAAAATTCATTTTATGGGAAGTCTGGTAACATCGAGACTGTAAGACCCGAAGTGGGGTTGCCTAGATACTAAAACGGAAAAACCGAACATATCACTCCAATTCATAATGTACTCCAGATAACTAGTCTGTTGGTCTAGTTGTCAGCGGCCCTGACTGCTATCGGGAGGTCGTGGGTTCGATTCCCACCCAGGACAAATGTTTATGTGATGAGTATGATCATTTGTTCTGTGTCTGGCTGTAATTTATCTATGATATGTATGTATTTATAAATATAGAAGTATGATTATCAGTTGTCTAGTACTCATAACACAAGCTCAGCTTAGTATGGGACTAGACGGCAGAGTGTGATAGTTATAAAAAAAAAAATCCGATGAAGCGTGCTTGGTCTAATTCATTTACTAAAGATTTGTTTCTTGGGTGCTAAATATTCCTCCTTCTTCTTTGTCTACTCCAGTTCTCATTATGTAGATTTGGGGCTCCACACTATTCGGCCCAAGATCTCTCTCGTTTTTAGACCACCAAATCAATGGCGCACTGGGAGGACTTCTAAAAAGGTAGCCCGTAAGGAGGATAGTTGTGGTTTTAGTTAGTAAAAGTCGTCTCTTCCACTCTGCCCTACAGCGAGAGAAGCCATTCGATGATTTCCTACGTAAAAAAAATGGACAACAGGCAGGCTCTGCATTTTTTTTGGCATGTGCTTTGTACATAATCCTGGCTTCTTCTCCTAACATGTCCATACCATCTGAGGCGGTGTTCGAGAATTTTTTTGGTGAAAATGAAGATTTACATGATCATTTTTTAATTCAGACTTCGTGATCCTAGAACATTCTCATAACCAAAAAGTGCAGTTAAAAGTGACCCATAAAACTCGAAAACATATAGGCCTTAAACCGTCAAGTTTGGTCGGATACGCAATCAAAAGGCCTACGTCTTACTTTACCTGATCGCCTGGTAACACTACTCGCAAGTAATTAAAAAAGCATAAAGTTTATGATTTTACGGTAATATAATTGGCATGCGAGCCATGTGCCTTTGTTTATCACCATTGTTATGTCACCAGTCGTTATGTAGTAAACTACTTAAGATAACCTTAATTTTGTTGTGTTCGGTTACAGCAGTAATGCATTTGATTTAGAGCTGATTTCATCATTCAATGTAAAAACTGAGTTTAACTAAACTGAGCTCAGCGTAAACTAGTTTAAAGACCCGTGCCGTAAACATGGGCGACGACAAAAGAATTGAAACTGAGTTTAGCGTAAACTAAGTTCAATTCATCGCGGTGAAACGCAAAATGAAGCTATAATCTCGATTAGGCGCTCAAACTGCGTTTTGTTTTATATAATCGCGATTAGTTTATTGGTGAATTTGGCCCTTAGTGATTAGCTTAGTAGTTTGCACGTTGACAGTTTCTTTTTTTTTATTGACTAGCTTCCGACAAACTTCGTACCGCCTAATAGTCTATGAATATTGTGATATCGGATTTTTATTTCGTGAAATTTTCCATATCAAAACTTTTCCTGGAATAACACGAATAGTACAAGACCAAAATTGGCCAAATCAGTCCAGCTGTTCTCGAGTTTCAGCGAGACTAACGAACAGCTATTCATTTTTATATACACCGTTAAATTTTGCATGTGTATATGTTTTTCTTGCATGTGTATATTTATTGGAGTTTTTGAAAAAATGTACTTTATTTTTTTCTTTACAAATCGATAGTATTTCATGTACCGAATCGACCCTCCACGGGATTAAAACGACTAAAATTTTACGGTGTATATAGGGTAACTGGTAATTAGTGAACGATACTTAAACACGTGACTGTAGTCATGATAACAAATAACTTTTACTATAGGACCAAACCTGAAATCACGAAAAAAATTAGCTAAGTTCAGTACATTTTGACCAGTTAGAAGAACACAAATGTACTGACCAGCAGATTTTTTTCCAGTCATCCTATATATATAGCATACATAGGGACAGACAGCGAAAAGCCACTTTGTTTTATACTATGTATGAAGATAGGCTCGCGTTTGACCACTATCTCACCTGATGGTAAGCGAAGATGTGGCCGACGATGGAGCACGCTTGCCTACAGGTAACCTATTCATTCTTGTCTTAAAGACCCCTAGATTGTAGCTATCAGGAAACACAGACTCCAGCAAATACTGTAGAGTGGGGACTTTGTGCGTCATTTCTTCTTCCTAGCTAAACACTAGGAAATGGTGACGGGACGTTTCAGGATCGGTGATTTTTGTTCTTACAGTCCACCCCAAGGTTGTCTGGTAGATATCGCTGTTAGCGATAAGACCGTCATTGTACCCATAGAAGAGTTAAGTTTGTTTAAAAATTTTTGTTACTATTTTGGTGTACAAAGTTTATTCTATTCTATTCTTTTAGTAATTATTGCAGTAAAAAATAAAAAACTGCTCTTTCTTTGCTTTCTTTGAATAAATGACTTGTTTATATTGTTTCGTAGGTCAATATTGAATTAAATAAAACTTGTGTTATACAATAGTTTCGTATATTTATAAGAACATTTCTGGTACGTTTATGCCTGCCAGTAGACGTCTTTGGGCTGGTATAATGATGATGATAAATGAGTTCCTATCTTCTCGACGAGGGTAACGGTTAGGATGCACTCACAAACGATCACTCGTTAATCTATCTTATATTTCTCTCTCGAAAAAACAAAACAAAAACGTTAAAAAACTAAATTGTCATGTCACTGTATTAGTTCGGGAAGTAATACAAGTGTCGCGTCGTGAATGGGGGGCCTTAGACAAGTGTACAGTGAATGGCAAGACGCGGTGCGGCACGTAATGCGTTTAGCCGGTAACCGGCAACGGTTCCGGCACGGGATTGTTGTTCCGGTTCCGATTCCGGGCCCCGCCGCACTGTCAATAGGCCCTCCCAATAAACGCTTTTTTATCGCATTTTGAGTTAAGCGTCTGATTTGTAGGAAATGTTTTATTTATAGGATTTCCTTGAAGTCAAGGTGGCATTTGATTTTCGACGATAAAATAATGATGGCTGTAGATTCGGACCAGAGTTTGCGCAAGACAGATAGGTTTGAAAGAAGAATGGTGAGGCCTTAACCCCAGAAGTGGGACAGTGGGACATAAATTGTGCGTACAGTTAAGGAGTGGAATTCCCTGCCAGAGTCTGTGTTTCGCAATGGCTACAACCTGAACATCTTTAAGTCAAGAGTGAATAGGTTACTTCTAGGTGAGCGCGCTCCATCGTCGACCGCATCAGCGATATGTATCAGTTGAGATAGCAGTCAAGCGTGAATGTGACGAAAAAAAACATCTTACGCTTGTGTTATGTTATGGCAAACAAATCCTCACAAAACTTCTCATTACGGTCACCTTGTTTGACCGGATTTCACAACCTTACAATGTGACTAATCTGCAATTAAGCGCACTGCACTGTTGACGCACTTGGACGCAAATAAAAGATTTTATAGCCGTTCAGTAATTTAGCTTCACTTTAATTAGTTGACGCCCGTGTTATTAACCCCGCCGGGTCGCTAACACACTGTTAATTATGAGTATCGCTTTGGACAAACGTATGTGGCTCTGGAACATAGACTACGAATGTTCCAGCAGTTACTGCTAGATAGCACTGTCAAAACTTTCCGCACAAATCAAGCGTGTGTGTGTGTCATTGTTTCCTAGATTCAAAACAATTCTGACTATGGTCGTGACAGCCAGTGTTTGTTCCGGAAAATTGCACAGTAAATCATATTCTTATATGATTTGCAATCTTGCGTGAGCGCATCAGGAATGAAAATATCCGCAGGAGAATCAAGGTCCCGACATAGATCGAAGAATCGCTAAACTTAAGTGGCAGTGGGCAGGGCCATTTGCTCGTAGAACAGATGTCGATGGGGCCGAAAGGTTCTGCAGCGGCGACCGCGCACCGTAAGACGGAGCGTTGGAAGGCCTCCCACAAGATGAATCGATGACCTGATGATAGTCGCGGGAAAGCGATGCGATGCGATGTTGTGGCGACACTTGGGAGGCCCAAGTGCCACAACGAATGCCGTCTCTAGATATTGCTTACTCTGTCCTCTGAACGTTTTCTAAACTGTCAATGTATGGGTGACGTGACCACTACCCGTAATGTATTATCAACAAAATAATTGCAGTCATTCATACAGACTGCAATTATTTCACTTTCGAATACAATGCTGATTTAATCGAGAACATAGCATGCTGTTGTTGATATTGTGTAGGTTATGAAATGATGAGCGATTCGATTTTTTAATGTTTAGATGTTATGTTGCTAACCAATCACGACTCATCCTGAAAAGATTTGAAGATTTTCAGCACACTGGTATACCGAACTAGATTAGGGTACATTTATGAGTTGGATTAAAAGTATCTTGCATTACCTACCTCCAGTTATCCTTTAATTAGTTCTTAAAATTTGTCTTTTTTGCATCTGCTTTTTAGCCAGCAACTAACAACACCTTTCTATTTACACACAGAACTGTCAATAAAGACGAGTTTCAAGTTATTTTGGAGGCTCATGTAATATTAACGTTATCGCCATCGAAGTAGGAAGCGTGCCACTCCGCCACACGTCACTGGCCGCGCCTAAAGGGGCCTGTGTTTGTATTGATTACGAACAAAACTATTTTTGTCATAGAGTAGCGTGAACCGCACAAAGTTTACACAAATAGTACTGCATTGTTTATTTCTGGCACGGCCATCTTTATATTAGCAACTGTCCGGTTACCCACATTAGTCTAAAGCTGTTAAAATATTATTTACAAAATTTGCTAATGGAATAAGAACTGGTTATGACCTAGTATTGAAGTTGCCTGCTGCGGTCTTCCCATCCGATAATAATTTGGGTGTCTTCAAGGCTAGAGTAAAACGGCTTTTATAAACTAGTGCGCCTCAAAATCAACGATTACATGACTGCTTACCATCAGGTTTTTTTTTTTTTTTTTTTTTTTTTTTTTTTTTGTGGTAGGTAAAAATCATCCAATGACGAATCCCGCCCTTGGGTGGGGCGGGAAACAGTGTCAGACTTTTACTGACTAAAAAACCTACCTTTCCATTCCTTGCCTTTATCCTGGGGCCTTTGGTGACAGTCTCACATAACCTTTGGCCCCAGTAGGCTTCGGCCCTGCTGGACCCCTACAGTATGCTGACAGCTCCTTGAGGCGCGCGGGAACGGTGCGCGCCGTAGACGACCTGAGCTCGGACCGGTCTGTTACCGGACGGACGGACAGCGAGCTACCCATTGCCCACCGTCCGCGAGCCCGCGCCTACGGTGGCCGGAAATTGGGATCGGAAACCCGGCGGCGGCGGCGGCGTGTCCGCCTTTGCCTAAGGCGGTCGGCCTCCTCCTTTACTAGCATTACTGCTTCGCAGAAGGAGGCGACCGCCTGCCACTCCTCCTCGCTCCGGAGCATGGCTTGAACCAAGCCCCGGCGCGAGAGATCGCCGCCGATCGCCCCCACGAGGACACGGCGCTGCTCTTCCCAAGCGGGGCACACCTCGACTGTGTGCTCCACCGTGTCCACCGGGCGGTCCGCACAGTGGCGACACCCGGGCGTCGTCTCCGCACGAATCTTGTACAGGTACGGACCGAACTTGCCGTGCTCGGTCAGCACCTGTGCCAAACGGAAGGTGACGACGCCGTGGGGCCTTTCCAGCCACGCCTCAAAGAGGGGCCTTACCGCCTCGATCGTGGCGTGCCCAGCACGAGGTTGCGACAATCGCTCTCGCCATTTCACCATGAGATCCCGCCGGAGCTCTGTCCGCCATGCCGCGACTTGTCGCGGCAGCGGAGTTTCGCCCCGACGTTGCATCTCCACGCGTAAGTCATGCATGTGTGCAAGGACGCTTACCATCAGGTGGGATCGCAGACAAGCACCTGTTTATAACAAATAATAAAAAAAGGTTAGCAACCACAAACCTGTTCATACTATGATACCATTCAAGTATCAAACAGCGAAGTTCTTATCCAAAAAGTCTACTAAAGTTATTTTGTGTTACTAATTAATAATGCTAGAATTAAGCTAAGTACTCAGCTTGGGGCAGTAGTTAACGAGCAATGAAGACATATCTTCGAAAACGAGTCGTTATTCGTAAGCGACAATAACAATATATTCCACTGACGATTTATAGTCCGATGAGACCCAATTGCAGTAGTTCGGTGATCACTTAGATTATGTAGCGTGTTGCAAATAAATTAGTAGTGGTACATGATGGGATAAACGGCGAAGAAAACCTCCAACAAGCATCAAGCTCCAGCAAGAAAGATGCTTGATCTTAGAAATAAAAAAAAATGGGTTAGTTACATCTACCAACCCTCACTAGTCCCGCGTGGTGGATTACGACTCATTCCTTCTCCAAGAGGCTTGAGTCCCAGCATTGGGAACTTATTTGAAACTTTTTCATACAAAACTGATATTTTCTATGGACTAAAGCTGAATTGAGCTGAAGTTTGTTCAGCTTAATTCAGCTTTTGTAGTAGTTGGTCCATAAGGTTAATTTATTTACTAAGCATTTTTAATGCCCTGCCAGAGTCTGTTTCCTGATAGCTATACTTTTGCGCAAGCGCTTCATCGTCGACCACATCATTGTTTACCATTAGGTGAGATAGTGGTCATACGCGAGCCATAACAAACAAAAATAGTTGTTTAGGTCAATTTTGTCAACAAATCGCGTTTAGTTTTGTTGCAACGTCCCGTTGTCATGTTTCAGTGAATTTTACATCCCCGAAAAACCAACTTTGTTTTTTGTTTAGGTTAAACACAATAACATGAATATAGACTTCCGTAACATCATGCAGGTTTGCATGTTTTGAGGCACTCACTCATGGTGACGTGACAACTGCGTGGCCACTACCGTCACGCCATCATTTCCTGTAGGCCTGCGGGCCTGTGATGGACCACTGAACAGAACACTGACAGTGCTAATTAGGTTTTTTCGGAATTAACGATAATATTGGCCTCTCGGATGCGAGAGGCTAAAATTATATGACGTCTAGCGACCAGTGTAAGCTTCAAACTGGAGTGGAAATCTTTGAAATTCTTGGTTTTTCTCTGTTATAATGTGCGTGTATTATACACCTAAACCTTCGTCATGAATCAATCTGCATATTGTTTTTTTTTTTATGGTAGGTAAAATCATCAAATTACAAATCCCGCCCTTTGGTGGGCCGGGAGATAGTGTCAGACTCTTACTGACTAAAAACCTACCCTGTTCCATTCATTGCCTTCGATCCAGGGCCCCGGGGTTTATTTTCACCTAACCCTTGGCCTCAGGAGGATCCGGCCCTACTGGGTACTGAACAGATTTTCATACGGTTTTCTCCAATATACAGTTTGCTGACAACTCCGTGAGGCGCGCAGGGACAAGTGCGTGCCGTAAACGACTTGAGCACTCTGTATATTGGAGAAAACCGTATGAAAATCTGTTCAGTCATTTTTGAGTTTACCGCGAACAAACATAGGAATAGACACAGTGGGGGTATACAATACATAGTATGTGTAAGTTAAAAAGTTAATATTCTGTTAAAAGCCTTTCAGGCTTGCTGCATCACCAAACAAGAACATAATTCTCTCTCGCCAGGCCTTGGTTCAGGCCATGGTCCGTAGTGAGGAGGGATGGCAGGCGGTCGCCTCCTTCTGCGATCACTAATGCTAGCAAAGAAGGAGGCCGACCGCATCAGGCAGAGGCAACGGGGCGCTCGTCCCAGCCGCCGCCGGGATTCCGATCCCGATTTCCGGCCACCGTAGGCGCGGGCTTGCGGACGGCGTGCAATGGGTAGCACGCTGTCCGATCGTCCGGTAACCGGCCGGACCGAGCCCAAGTCGTCGACGGCGCGTTCTGTTCCCGCGCGCCTCAAGGAGCTGTCAGCAAACCGAAGAAGCCCAGCCTGCTAACTGCAGGCAGGCAGGGTTGAAGCCTGCTGGGGTCAAGGGCCGTTTTCTGAGAGGAAGGCTCAGCCCCGGCACTATAGGCAACGAAGGAACGGGGTAGGTTTTTAGTCAGTAAGAGTCTGACACTACTTCCCGCTCCGCCCAAGGGCGGGATTTGTCATTGGATGATTTTACCTACCATAAAAAAAAAAAACAAGAACATGATTACTGATATAATGTACATAAAAACGAGTAAATAGAATAATTTAATTTGGGGTCACTTCGCAATTGCCGTTTTTATATCGAGCCCACTTTACGAGTGTCATTTAATTTCTCATCTGTTGATCTTTCTCGGCATAAAAGTAGATTATTTCCACGTTCGTACGTTTAGTGTGTTTGCTATACAATAAAATGTGGTCGTAAAGTGCGTGGCCATACCCGCGAGCGGCCAACTAATCGCAGCCGGCCCAATTAAGGCTAATGCGATTTTTATCAGCGATTCTGCGCAGATGATCGCGTCTCGCGGGACTGCCGGCGCGAGTTATCGTCTAGATGGGGAAATCTTACACGATAGTTATTGGAACAGCGATAGCGGTGGAGAATAGCAATGAGCGATGTATCTTATTGTTTTAGCGATGTGTAATCTCGCGAGCTGAGGATGAATTCCTTTTTCTTTTTGAAGTAGGAAATAATAAAATGACTTTTCCCGCTCTTGGTGGAGCGAGAGATCAGACTTTTAATTGACCAGCCGCCGCTGGGATTCCGGTCCCGATTTCCGGCCACCGTAGGCGCGGGCTTGCGGACGGCGAGCAATGGGTAGCTCGCGGTCCGACCGCCCGGTAACCGTCCGGACCGAGCCTAAGTCGTCGACGGCGTGTACTGTTCCCGAGCACCTCAAGGAGTTGCCAGCTAACCGTAGGAACCCAGCAGGGTCGAAGCCTACCCTACCATGTGTAATGTGAAAATGAACACCAAGGCCCTGGAACGAAGACAAAGAAGGAACGGGGTGGGTTAGTCAGTAAAAGTCTGACACTATCTTCCGCTCTGCCCGGGCGGGAGATGTCATTGGATGATTTTTACCCACCAAAAAAAAAAAAAACCTTTTTCCCTTCAGTTGCCACGGGTTACGTGAAAGTGAACCCTGGGGCTCTGGAATGAAGGTAAAGAAGGAACATAGGAGTGGGTTTTAGTCAGTAAAAGTCTGACACGCCCTCTCGTTCCGCCCAAGAGCAAGAGGGCGCGATAACTCCTTCAAAAACCATCCCGCACCTCTAGCTATACGTTATACGAAGTTTTAGTACAATAATACACAATTAGACGTCCAGAAATATTGTCTTTGGAAAAAGCGTTGATCTAATTAAAATCAAGAAGTTCATGAAAGCTGTTATTTACTTTAAACTGTGTCAGATTGTCCGGAGACGAAACAATGAATTGTTTTAATTGCGAAGAAAGTTAGTAATTAAAATACATCGTTACAATAATTTGTTACGCCAATTTGCATACGATAAGACTGAAGTTTCGAGCACAGCAGACATTTTATGTTGAATTGCATTTATAATGCATAGATACTGTTAATTAAAATTACACCAAAACCGCTGAATCATTTTTGATGATTTTTAGGTACAAAATAGATTGACTTTTGAATAATAACAAAAAAATAATTAAAACTGAAAATAGTAATAAAAAATAATTGAAACTTTCAAGACCAGTCCTTGCATTCTTGAATTATGCAAGCAGTTATGTTCTTGTATTTAGAAAATAAAATTTTAATGTAATAAAATGGTAATGTGTTTTCAGGAATAATGTGTTTCCTTAATGGAAAACTAAATTAAATTACAATAACAATGTAGGTATTTGTGTTTAGTGGCCTTGAAGGAACTTGGAATTTTAAACAAGTCTGCCCACTTACGTTCTACCATATCAAGTACGGATAAAAACACGGGAGGGGCTACTATGCCCACTAGAACGTGGAGCAACATCTATGGCGTCCTATAAGAACTAATCCTGCATCGCGCAAGGAAAGTTCTCCGGGCGATTTGAACATTTAGAATAGCCCGAAATCATCTGTTGGGCGTAGCCCACTAGACATAACACCCGTCTGGTCGGCGGATCCTCCCTTTTCAACGGAAGTATGTGGGACTTTACTCTCTAACAGCGTATCACGGTTAATAACGCGTTTAGTGAATCCTATAAAAGTTTTTTACTTTTTTCTTTTGAGGTGGAAAATCATTGACTTACTTCTCGCGCTTTACTGTGGGTGTATGAGATTTTTACTAACTATCATTCACAAGATTTGTTGCAAGCGTGAGCCCATCTCAAAGCAACACCACCTCGGAGTGATGCGACCTCTGACGGGAGAACTTCCAACCTCCTGATGATTTTATATCGAGCCGTCGGAGAGCCTCTCTTCTGGACACGAGTTGCCATAGACCTGGAAAACCAACAGACTTCGCGAATTGTTCTGATCTTCAGTGTTAGTGCGGTGTCTCTTCGCAGACCATGAACCTTCCATCCTGCGTCACGTGCCCTAATACCTGTTCACACGTAGGGACCTAATGACAGCGGCATTGCCGTGCCGAATACTGGGTCAGGCAAGGAAATTAACTAGTTTTGCCATCCAGACGCTAAGTTGCCATTTGTGTTCCAGGACACCGGTAACCAGTAACTCTTTTTAAAATTCCTGTGACCCTAGTGCTGCTCATAGATCATCTTATTGGAGTTGAGTAATTGTTGAGTACTTGCCATATTTATTAGGAACTAGTGGCCCGCCCCGGCTTCACGCGGATGCATTTTTGCAATTCCTCGTTTATTGTTCTTGTTTATAAGTGCTATTTAAAAAAAAAACTATTTTGAATTTAATTGAAAGATTACCTCTTTCCTATATCAATTTAGAATACTCGTACATGCCTCTCAAGAAATATCATAGATCTAACATGGAGTAGGTAGTTACAGAATTGTATTTATAAAACCACAATATTTTGCTCTGCCTTCATTCGATAACGACCAAGGTCGGAAAACCCCTTGAATGACCTTGCCCTTTTGATTCGTTTACACGCTATATTTACTTATAAATTCCTAAAATCTTACTGTAATGCAACCTTATCTATTTACTAATCTATATAAATAAAAACAAGTCGTGTTAGATACATCATCACTACATAGTATAAAACAAAGTCGCTTCTTGCTGTCTGTCCCTATATATGCTTAAATCTTTAAAACTTACGCAACGGATTTTGATGGGGCGGGTCGCTAGTAATTTATAACTCAAGAATTGATAGACCGATTTTAATGATTTTTGCTACATTAAATTTGTCTCCGTCCTGAATAGCAGAATATCTATTCAAATATTGGAAAGATTCACGTAAAAAAATACAACATAAATTAAAAAAATGACAGCATCTGTCAAATACATTGGTCATCATTCCATCATTTGTTCGCACGATCATTTGTTCTGTATCTGGGTGTAATATGTATGTTTTTAGAAATATGTGAGTATATTTATCAGTTGTCTAGTACTCATAACACAAGCTCTGCTTAGTTTGGGACTAGACGGCGTTATATGATAGTTGTGGAAAATCTTATATATAAAAATGAATAGCTGTTCGTTAGTCTCGCTAAAACTCGAGAACGGCCGGACCGTTTTGGCAATTTTGGTCTTGAAATATTCGTGTTACTCCAGGGAAGGTTTAAAGGGTGAGAAAATATGGTAAAATTCACGAAAAAAAAATCGACTAGGCGGTATGAAGTTTGCCGGGTCAGCTAGTATAATGTAGTCACATTGCCAGCCTGTTTGTATATATGTTTGGCACACAAGTTGACCTTAACATTGATTAGGACAGTTTAGTACGGTCTTAGGGGACTATTTTCGAATATACTTATCAATGAAAAAATAAAACTGTTTATCTTTATAACCAGAATCTTTATAACATTAGGTATTCAAACGCAATAAGCACATATTTTCAGAAGGGCTAAATCTCGCAAACGATAAATATTTTCTAACTACGTGCCTTGTGTGATAACAACCGTTCATATACGCAGAATCTATATTATAGCTTATATTACCATAAATTATTGCATCCTATAAAGTCCGAATATTCGATGTTTATTGGGAGTTTATGAATTCAATAGTCATCCTGCACTATCAAATGTTTGTGGATGGGCTGGTGGGCGAAAACTGTCATGGTCTTTCACGAAAATAAAACCTGTACACCTGTCAAAAAAACGTTTTTTTTTTCCAGGATTTTTATCGCAGTAATAACGAACAATTTTTTTTTTCATAAGTAGATCTCTGGCAACGTTATTCTTTGGTAATGCAATATTTTTTAGCACTTCAAAATTTTCTTCCGAGAAGTGGAATGGCCCGGGTATTCGTAGCCCGTAGCAATCTCGTAGCAGCGTACGCGTATCTCGTAGCCCGATGTCTACGTCTGGACCATGCAATTTCGTAGCATTTAAAATATTTTGGACGCAGTGGTCATTTTAAATAGCATTGGGAATGATTTTATGTAAGTGTCAATATTAAACTATATAGGGTGACTGGTAATTAGTGAACGATACTTGAACACCTGATTATAGTCATGATAACAAACAACTTTTACTATGGGACCAAATCTGAAATCGCAAAATAAAAATCTGCCAAGTTCAGTATATTTTGACCAGTTAGGCGAACATAAATGTACTGAACTTGGCAGATTTTTTCCGTTTTCAGGTTTGGTCCCATAGTTAAAGTTTTTTGTTATCATGACTACAATCGCATGTTTAAGTATCGTTCACTAATTACCAGTCACCCTGTATACCGATATCGTTGTGTAGTCAATTTTAAAACTCATCAAAAAATTATTTTCTCTAAAATAAAGACTTTCTTCCATAATAATTTATTCGCAAAAAATTAAATCTGTGAAATTATGCATAACGACTGAATTTTTAAAACGTCTTCGTTCGTAGTCCGATATAGTGGCTCCAGTTCCCGGAATGCCCATGAGTGCAATTATGTAAATAACCCCCTCCCTTCCCGACGTTTCTCTCGGGACGTCAGTTGTCGTGGTGGACGCTGGCTGGACGGAAATGGAACTTAACAATTTCCCTATTAACAGTAAGAATGATAGCGTGATGGGAGATAGAGTAGAGTGGAGGAAGAAAACGTGATTAGATATTGGAGTACTGGCCCCGCGTTCACGTTTATTTATTTATTTATACTACTACTAGCTTTTGTCCGCGGCTTCGCTCCCGTCAACTGACTACTCTACCCTACTCTATCCAACTCTACTCTACCCTACCTTACTCTACCCTACTCTACTCTACTATACCAATGAATAAGCAGGTTTCTGTTTTTTTTTTTTTTTATTTAACGGGATAAAAAATATCCTATGTCCTTCTCCCGGTGCTAAGCTACCTTCCCACCAATTTTCAGCCAAATCGATTCAGCCGATCTTGAGTTATAAATAGTGTAACGAACACGACTTTCTTTTATATACAGGGTGGGCCAGAAGGGCGTACGATTTTAAAAACACTCTTGCGTTTGAAGCTTTAGTGAGGGGACTGCGCGGGTGGTGGGGTTAAGTAGCTCGGTTCTCGGAAATTTAGTCGCGATGAATCACTTCACCGGAGCGCAACGTGCATTCTGCGTTAAACATTATTACAAAAATCGCGATTCGTGCGCTATTGTTCGGCGTTTATTTCGGCGTGAGTTTGGATTACATGACCTAAATCAGTGTCCGAAGGAAAGTGTGATTCGATCGTGGGTCAGAAAGTTCGAAGCTACTGGTTCGACTCTCAAACAGAAGCCTGCGGGACGCCCAAGGTCAACAAGAACGGAAGACACAATTGAACAAGTTAGAGTTTCAGTTCAACGTAATCCTGCTCTATCAACTCGAAAGCGTTCAGCCGAACTTGTGGTATCCAGAACATCTTTGCGTCGCATTTTGTTGAAAGATTTGAAATTGCACCCCTACAAAATTCAACTTGTGCAGGAATTACAGCCGAATGATCCAATTTTACGACGAGCTTTTGTTGAAACAATGTTAGAACGCTTTCGGAGTTTCAACAATATTCTGTTCTCAGACGAAGCCCATTTTCACATAAATGGGCATGTGAATAAACAGAATTGCCGTTACTGGGCTGCAGAGAACCCACGTGCAAAACATCAAAAGCCTCTGCATTCGCCGAAAGTAACCGTTTGGGCGGCCATGTCAGCGCACGGAATTATCGGACCCTACTTCTTCGAAAATCGACAAGGCCAATCTGTCACTGTAAATTCTGACCGATACATAGCCATGTTAAGGGATTTTTTCTTTCCACAACTGCAACAATTTGAAGCCTATAATCGTGCGACATGGTTTCAACAAGATGGCGCGACATGCCATACATCTAATGTCTCTTTGGCGGTCGTAAACGAGATGTTTGCTGGGAAACTGATATCGCGCCGAGGTGACATTGCATGGCCTCCTAGAAGTCCGGATCTAACGCCACTGGACTTTTTTTTGTGGGGATACCTAAAAAGTAGAGTCTACTCCAATAACCCAGCCACGATTAACCAGTTGAAGACCAATATCCAGGAAGAAATGGCAGGTATTCCCCGTGCAATGTGCCAGCGAGTTTTTACCAATTTGAGGTTCAGATTCGAAGAATGTTTGCAGCGCGATGGTGCACACCTGGATGACGTTATTTTTAAGAAATGAATTTCCCAGATGTTATCTTTTATAGAAATAAAAATTTGTATGTGAATTGTACTTAGTTTTTTTTTTATGATTTTTTTAAATTCGCAATTCTTTCTGGTCCACCCTGTATATAGATTGTACACCAGATAATATAGACAGGATAAACATTTACAAAAACTAAGTGTACAATGGGCGGTCTTATCGCACAGGGCAATCTCTTACAGACAACCTTAGGATGGACTGAACAAAAGGAGATGATTTGTTTGATTTATGCTCGGGGTATCGCAGGGAAATTATAATTAGTCATTTTAACTCATTAAATACACGTCTCAAAAAAAAAAAAAAAAAATATGTATCTCACCGGTATCGGGAACAGGGTCCAAGCTACTAGTCAAGACTTCAGACAAAGCTATTTTTTTTAAAGTAAGGATTAACTTACTTTGATGTAACTATAACTCAATTTTATTCAACTGTTCCTTAATTTATTCCTGTTTTCTATTACAAAATAATTATGCCTTTGTTCCACCAAACATACTAAATATGATAAAATTTTCTGTGTGGTTAAAAAAAATAATAACCTAACCTGTCTGAGTCGGTTTTTTTTTATGGTAGGTAAAATCATCCAATGATAGATCACGCCCTTGGGCGGAGCGGGAAATAGTGGCAGACTCTTACTGACTCTAACTGAAAAAAGTCCATTACTATTTGAGGTATAATTAGTATTTTTGATGTACAGTTAAAAACAGCCAATTTACTAAATAGTTTCTGTACTTATTCCACTAAAATACGAGTAATAACACTGTTTGTTCGTGGTCAATTGTCTATTTGCCTCTGTAACTTCGGTATTGTATTAACTCTCGGCTTGAACTGTCATGTTATCCAGCAAGTTCAAGTTGTCTCACAAAGCCTATAACTCAGTCAAAACGGTCACAATTCTGGCAGTGTTAATCTGTTTACGTATTTACGTCGGCTAGACCAATGGATTGCAAGTTGGCGTCACCTGCCGTAAGTTTGACTGCACTGGTGTATTCAATGTCGTGCTTTTGTTAAGGCTGTATAGTTGTTTAAAGTTTTGGGAGAGTTTATTGTTTTATTAATCTATGCACCGTTAAATTTTGATCGTTTTAATTTCGTGAGGGTCGATCCGGTACATGAAACTCTATCGATTCGTAAAGATAAAATAAAAAAGTAAAGTACTTTTTTTAAAAACTCGAATTACCTAATATACGCAATTACGAAATTAATGTCTTTAATTAAATGAGTCAATGACCTTGTAGGCAGTTATCGGTCATTGCTTACTAACTACCTCAAGGTCATTGAACTCGCTCAGCTGACATTTAGGTACTTTGTTATGTTGCCTGGTTGTCTATACAAATACATGGTCAACTGGGCATCCGGGCGACTGAGGGGATTTTTGCTCCCGCACCCAGCTGTGCACTGGCATCTAATGCACACTATGACTTCCGTGACCTGTGTTGTACTTAGTATCGATGGTGTCTAACTTGTGACCTTTTTAAATATTTTTGGGAAAAAATATAACATAGTGTAAAAATAGTTGAATCGATTCAGTTACTGATTCTGAACAAATTACATTCAGGTTTTGCATATACTAATGTTGTATACCTATGGGCCCGTGTTACAGCCCATTCCCTAACCTAGCGCAGAGGCCTGAGTCCCAGCTGTGGAAATATTATATGGCTGATTATGCTTATGTATGTATTACAGAGTACTAGAAGTTTAAAATAAAACACAAATATATTCTTCTTGTACAGTCACAGTATTGATCATCAATTTCTATTGCAAGTAGACCTTACTTGGGTATCATAACCTTATGAAGCCTCTACCTTTACGCCGAGATCAGGTAGGAGTGATAATAATAGGCAATTAAAACTCTTGCGTGTCTGTTCCCAAGTGCGGACGGAAGCTGCTGATCCATCGACGTCGGTAATCAATCGAGTGTTTGTGTAACCACGTTAATGCTATGTAACAGCTAAAGCAAAAGCAAAAATAGTTTTTTTTTTGAGGATTGATTAGTTGACTGATTAGTTGACTGATTAAAGCCCATCTGAAATCTTCAGAAATTCCCTTGGCCATTTACTGCCTCTTATAAATCAATTTTAGAAGCTTTAGTATTGATAGACTGCTACTGCACTTTTGACCTTAGATTGAAAAATAACTTCCCCCGCTCCATGGTGGAATGAGAGCGGACATTTTCTAATCTAAAACTAGCTTATGTTCCTTCAGATGTCTTCTGCATTTCCCGGATACTCTTTCGAACAATTCAACAGAAAATTTGATATAAAGTGTTGTTTTTCTACCTATTTTTATGTTTCTATTCCACAGATACATTATTATTTGTTCACGATGCGCTTATTGTTATTGTTATAACGTTATCATTTCGCAGTAAAACATGAATAAATGTTCATTTTGATCTCGAATAACTAGAGTAGGTACAAGATATTGTTAATCCTTATCGGTATTTCTTCGGAATTGTACCGAAATAGATTGGTAAAAATCATTATTATAATACTTATAACAATACTCACTTAAATTAACTTGCAAACAGACCTTGATCACACTAAAGTTATACATATATGTAGACGTAAGTTTGTTTTGTATTTATGTGTGTTTGTTTGTTAGATATTCAAGCTTATACGGCTGAACGGTTTGAGATGAAATGCAATCGGCACACTGGTAGACCATGTCTTAAAATAGGATACCTAGTTTTTATTGGATGGGAAAATCATCCATTGACATCCCCCGCCATGGGCGGATCAGAAGATAGTTTCAGACTTTTACTGACTAAAAACGCACTCCTGTTCCTTTGTTGCCTTTCATACCGGGGCCAAATGTTTCTTTCAGAAGCAGACCGTTGGCCCCAGTAGGCTTCGTCCCCGCTGGGCCCCTACGGTTTGCTGGCAACTCCTTGAGGTGCGCGTGGAACAATAGGCGTCGTCAGCAGGTTCCCTTGGGATAATTTTCTATTTTCACGATGGCAAAAGCTAGTTTCATTATGATTTTATGGAGCATGCCACAAGAACAGGGTCTCGTAAACGAATGGTGGTAGAATGACTTTGTTGTATTCAGACAAATCTAATGGTAAGTCACTAATCATAGGAACTGTCAAAATTTTAGCAGATTACCCCATACGTCAGACATTCATATATCAATACGTACAAGATTACCATTTCTTTCAATGGTGTGTCAGTGATTGACTATTGGAAAGTCATAATGACGCCATTATATTAGGAGATTACCAAACTTGTCAAAGAGGCCCTGAACATTTGTTTAGTGATAGTGTGGTTATCTATTAATAAAATAAAAATTACCTTTTATTATATATATACAGTGCCCAAAATAAACATTTTTATTTCTTTCAACGAAGTATTTTTAATTAGTTTCGATAGTTATCTTCGCGAAATAAGTTGCTGCCAGTATTAGGTATTATTTCGGTTACACATGTTATTGTACTGTTCTCTATTCGTAGAAATGTAATAAAATAACATTTCATTGGATAACAGATGGCGAACACGGATGTGTTATTCCTAGATGTGGCTGATGCGATGATAGAAGGGCATTTTTTGTTATCTATTTCCTTGTAAAGTTGACACGTGTTTATAAATATGACTTCTTGGTAAATACAGGATGTTTTATTTATTAATAGTAAAAAGTATTCGCGATACAGATTTAATAGGAATGAGCGATTTTCAGAACAAAACTTAATTGGGTATTCACCTGTATTTATTCTTGGAAGTACCTAAAAAGTTACACAAAAAAGATTATATTTCAGAAAACAGCATCAAAATCGGTTATTTAATAAAGCAGCCATTAGCATTTCATCATAATATTGGTATGAGGAAAAGTGAGTGTATGGTGGGTATATCTCACTCTCTCTTTTGTACATTCGTATCCTAATGGCATTGACGTCACATTTTAGTATGTGCAGCCTTATTCTGTTACTTGTCGTTTTCCCTTTCTACAGATTTAAAAAGTGTTTGAAGTCGTTTAATAGATATCTTACGAATTTGAAAATTCTTTCTATTTACGGTTTTGAACAAAGATACTTTGCAAAAAAAGTGGGTACGTTTTTTTAAAAACTATCAAAAGTTTTAACTTTCTTGTCACTTCAGCGTTCAGTTAAATTTACATCTATTCCGTGCTACAACCAGCCATTACGCGAAATGACGAAGCTGTATCGTCTGAGCTAGTAAGGATGGCAGTAAACTGGCAGCCATTTAAGCGTGTGCAAATAAACAGTGGTCCAATCGGATGGTCACACCGAAAGCCTTTTAAACTTGCTGCTGTTTGTCAATTGACTCGAATTTAAGTTAGAATTTACAGCTTCTAGACTTACGACAGTTTTCAGCTGTAGATAAGTCGGGGATTTTCAGTTAAAATTGTATTTACTTCATTTTATTTACTGCGTGTGTGTTGTTTCTACAAATTACTTGTTTCAACCAGCGTCTTCGCTCGCATTAAAGTAGGCAATCACCCCAAGAAAAAATACTCACTTTATAAAAGTACCCTATGTGTTAATCAAGAATATTATCTATCCGTGCTAAACTTCATCCAAATCCATTCAGCAGTTTGAACGTAATAAACATACATAGAAACATACAAAATTTCGTCTTTACAATATTAGTGTAATTTATTAGATATTTATTTAAACTTACATGAGAGCAGTGGTGAGTGGTAACGGCCCAAACAGCCAGGCGCATTACTTTGAGTAATTTATTTCATTACCACTGCTCTCAAAACGGTGAAGGAAAACATGGTGAGGAAACCGATATGTCCTAGAACCAAAAAATTCGAAGACATGTGACATCCACCAACCCGCACCGGGCCCGCGTGGTGGATTACGTTCCGTTCCCTCTCTTAGAGAGCCTTAGTCCCAACAGTGGGAACATTATAAGGCTGATGTTATGCTATGCTATTTAAACTTCATATACCAACCGTTGTGGTGCATCGGCGGACTTAACCCAAAAAGGCATTCTCTACCAACCTTAAAGACTATACTGTGGTAGGTATGTACAATAAATAAATAATAGATATTTCAAATAGAATACATTCAGTTTTCCAGGAAGTAAGATAGAATCTACTATATGATTATAATCAGACAATTACATGTCTGTACATGTTTTTTCATTACAACAAGTCATGTGTGCGATTGCACAATAACACGACAGGTCCAAATGTATACTGTAGTCAACTTTAATGAAAATAAAAACAACCCTTTTCCGCAACTTGGTGGAAAGTTACAAAGTTATCCAAACTTTTCCGGGAAAAAGCTGCGCGGCATGCACTTATAAATTTGTTTTTGCACAAGTTTTTAATAGAAAATAAGTGAAGTCAGCGTGTACACTTCTTTTGGTGAACACAGAAAAATTATCGTTTATTCTTTCACCTTCTTTTTTAAAGTAGAAAATCTTCAAATAACTCGAGGTCAGTAAAAGTCGGATACATCACCATCTGACTTAACCGCGAGCAAAGGGTAGCTCGCAGTCCGTCCGTCCGGTAACTGTCCGGGCCGAGTCCAAGTTGTTGACAGCGTGTTATGTTCGTGAGATGGCAGCAAACCGTAGGGGCCCAGTCGGGTCGAAGCCTACCGGGGACTTGGATTGTACAAAAGACAACTCCGGAGCCCAGAAACGAAAGTAAAGAAGGAACAGGAGCGAGTTTTAGTCATTAAAAGTCTGACAGGCTCCCCCAAGAGCGGGAGAAGTCATTGGACTGCCCCTGTCCGATTTTTTCAGATTTTTCCCTTAGTTGTCTCTTAAGGCCCAGGGCGAGGGCAACTATTTCAAACAATGGCCTTGAGTATTCATACTCTGTATTATCATTTTATTGTTGAGTATATGTATCTCCGAGTCTGCTTGATCTCCGTTCCCGCCAACACCAATAAACGTCTGTTTCCTTAATCCTTCTTAGAGTAGTAGATGTGATTTAAGTCGACATTGTCCTCCAGGAGGGCGACGCAACTATGTAAATTGTACCTGAAATATTTAACTGGATATACAAAGAAACTCTTGAGGAATTTGTTTCTGGACGGGGTCCACTAGGACTGATAATTGCCAAGATTGCGGGATTCATATAAAGTAATCTTTATTATTCAGAAAAATGTTTCACAATTTTTAATGGATGACTAGGATCCCATGTGTCATGGAGACTAATCTCCTTCGTCTTACAAAAGTAGTAGTAGATTTTAGGGTGGGGGGATTGTTCGAAGGTGATCCCGAGGCCCTGGAACGCAAAGGGCAACTGAAGGAATATAGGTGGGTTTTAGTCAGTAAAGATATGACTTTGTCTAGCCCCCCAAAGCCGCCCCTCCCATGTTCTATTCTATTCTATAGAACGGTTCGGGTCTATAGAAGGAAGCCACTCTGTCACACTAATATTATAAAGACAGAAGTTTGTAAGTGTATAAGTTTGTTAACCCTTCACGTTCGAACGGCGGGACGACTTGGCATACGGGTAGACCATGTCCTGGAATAGCACATAGGAGGCTTTTTACTCCGGGAACATGTTCCTTTGGGACAATTTTCCACTATCACGCGAGCGAAGAATCACCAAACTTAAGTGGTACTGGGAAGGGCAGATTGCTCGCAGAACAGATGGTCGATGGGGACGTTAGGTTCTGGAGTGGCGACCACGTACCGGATACGCAGCATTGGAAAGCTTCCTACAAGATAGATAGAACCCCCTGGATCCTGGATCCTGGTGAGGAGGTCCAGTCTTCATGGCGACACTTGGGGAGGCCTATGTTCAACAGTGGTCGTCTTTCGGTTGAAATGATGACGCAGGCGGACCGTAAATGATATTTCTCTCATTAATGGCTATAACGCCAAAAATCACATCACATCGATACGTCTTATTTTGTTCTGACCAATCACAATTTGGCCGTGGAATAGCGCCCCCGCGGGACTAAAGATTCGTTCTCACCGGATTTAATGGCCGCCGTTGACTGGCTAGAAATAAAAATCGCATTTGCGATAATTGGTTTCGGGCCGGCGAGCCGAACTGAGCGCGGTTTTACATGCTCGAATAGCTAAATGAGCGATCGTATCTGATTTTCTGGTCGCTAGATGTTATTTTTTATTATGTTTTGAAGATGAAAATATTGAGAGCTGTGAGGTTGTTTGAAAGAGTTACCGCGGCCCTATAACGCAAAGGGCTACTGGTGGATCACGAGTGGGTTTTACTCAGTCAAAGTACTCCTTCTCACTCTACCGTAGTCTTTGTTTTATTTTTACTTATTTTTAATACTCTTATACTGAATCATAAGAATTTGTATTTAAAATAAAACAGTAAGCCTAAAACGTTACATTTTATTAATGTATACAATTATGTATACAATGAAAACATTAAAATAACACTTAATTTATGAAAAAATTAATAACAATTAAAATAAAATGTCAAACCTACACTTTTTTTTTTAAACTTTTCTTTCGCAGGCACGTTGTTAGAGATTTCTGTGGAAATAAACATTACTTATGTTCTTATTTTCTTCTTCTTGTCTATTTATTATGTGTATTTATCACACACATAACTTTTAAATGAATAAATGCATCAAAGCATGATTCTACGTCTTCACACAGTCTTGCTAATGGAGACAAATGAAGCAGTTATTGATTTTTATCGAATGCAAGTTGCGAAGCCAGACTACGACGCCAATCGAGATGTGCTCAATTAACTGCAAATACAGCTCGTTTTCCAATCCTGCAGACTAACGTAGTGGGAATAATTAGGACCTACATACAGCTTACATGCTGTTGAGAGTCTTGAGCTAGTTCCAACGAATACCGAGCTCTATTCGATTACGACATGCCATACGACTCGAGTTCAGCTTCAGTTGGCAGATTTAACTATACACATCGATATTGACGACAGAAAAATATATATCCAGTCGTTTACTATACATCGTTACGTCTACGTTTAGTCACATGGTAAAAAGTGAGTATATTTTTTAAAATTATTCGATAGACTCATGTTTGACCCCTCCTCAAGGAGTTGTCAGCAAACTGTAGGGGCCTAGCAGGATCGAAGCCTACTCTGGGGCTCTAGGAAGGTATGAAAATGCATACCAGGGCTCTGGAACCAAGGTAATGAAGGAACGGGGTAGGAAGTCAGTAAGAGTCTGACACTATATCCCGCTCCGCCCAAGGGCGGGGGATGTCATTGGATGATTTTAACTACCATAAAAAAATGTTTAACCTCTATCTCACTTGATGGTAAGCGATGATGTGGTCAACGATAGAGCACGCTTGCAAACTCAAACTCAAATCAATTATTTATTATGTGAACACAGGTTTACAGGTGTTGTTAATGTCCATGTGTCGATTGTACAGTCTATGTCCCACCGATAGCTACACAAAATTAGTTCAAGTATAGAATGAATTAAAAAACATTAAAAATATATAACCATTTGACTAAATTAAAAAAGAAAAACCTAGAAGTAACCTATTCAGTCTTCAGTTATATATAGATTTCTAGGTTGCAGCTATGAGGAAGCACAGACACAGGCAGGAGATATATTCTAATTTGTAGTAAAATATTAATTTCTTCGCCACTAATTTTCATCTGACTAGCTACACATAAAGCACATTAACAAAATTAATCATATCATCAATGACTGTCACAGGCAGACACTCCATTACTCGAACACGTCGGACCACAAAATTAGGAATATTTCACGAGCCACCGAACATTAATGTGTACACAAATAACTTGGCTATATCAGATTCCAATTGTATTAACTGGTGCGTCATCGTCGATCATTTTGTTCCCTTTATTGGGAACTAGCTTTGCCGGCGGCTTTGCTCATGTGTATAGTGTTTTATTATCTCAAGGGAATAGTCAACCGAGATAAAAGTATCAGTTTGAATCAACCTGCAAGTTATAATGGCGTTTTGAGGATGTTATCGCATAAATTTAATTCTCTCATCACGAATCATTTTAGGCAGATGTTGGTTTGGCAGAAGTGATAAACTATGTCTATTTTGGAAATTAGTTAATAAAACTTTTTTGGTAGTTTAAACTAGTTGAGGCTGGTGTTTTCTAAGAGCCAAATTCACCAATAAACTAATCGCGATTCGTTCAAACAAAACACAGTTTGAGCGACTTATCGAGATTATAGCTTCATTTTGCGTTTCACCGCGATGAATTAAACCTAGTTTATGCTAAACTCGGTTTCAATTCTCATGTTGTCGCCCATTTTTACGATACGGGTCTTTAAACTAGACTACGCTGAGCTCAGTTTAGTTGAACTAAGTTTTTATATTGAATGATGAAATCAGCCCTAAGACTACCCTGTACCTTGTAGCTCAACTTAGGAATAGTAAGGAGCTCAACGACTCGTGTCTTAGTTTTGCAACTGGTGTACTTTACCGACTCAGTATGTATGCCTGGTATACCATATTACATACGAATCCGTTGAGGTGTAAAAAGGTAACAAACGCACAGTCACTTTCGCATATAATAAAATATTATGATGGATATATAGTAGCGTAGTAACCTATTTGTGAACAAAATGTGTACTCTACCGAGAAATTATTAGAGTGTGAACCGCTATATTTAGCATGAACTTTCGGAGTTATCCCACGATATAGTGCGGGGTGACGTCATTGATCAACTATAGACAGTTTTATTCGATTTCGCAGAATTTTGATAACATCTTCGGAAATTACGAAGGACCGGCTGGTTATTTACTTGCTTATTAAGTATATCTTTAAATCAATGACAATGTTTTACACGCAGAATTTGTCAATGTGCAACCTCCGCAAATGTTCTTTTTTGATGAAAGTCCCTCAAACCTCCATTGAAAAGGGAGGACCGAGCAGACGGGTGTTTAGTCTAGGCCGGCAACTGACCGATACGATGGTTAATTTCGGGATGTTGTATTTATGTTCTAATCGCACGGAGAACTCGAATATTTTTATTATCATGCGGAAGTCATCACGCATGCGGATTTTCTTTGCATGCAGAAAGCAAAAAAAAAATGCATCCCGCGTGCGGATTGCACGCATTACAATAAATACAAAAAGACATTTGCGGAGGTTACGCATCCGGATTTGCTCCGCATGCGTCCGAATATTAAAAACACCCTAATACCGCGATGCAGAATAGTATTTTCTTTCTTCTAGTTAAATAACGTTTTAACTTCATAATCATAGTCCACATATCAGGCAGGATATTTATGTTAGACAGCTATGATGTTAGTTCCTGCTATTCACAGTATTGACTGTTTATACCATTTTATAGTGAAATATTCAAAAGGTATTTCCACAATGCCTTGTTTATTAAAATAGACTTACCATTACATTTATAGCATACAACGTCAATGAGGCCTGATGACAGTCTTCACATTTGTTTGAGCATCTGGAAAAAAGAAATGTAATGTTAATCTTCTTTTAAAAATAACACATCGATGATAATGGGAAAAGTGCCCAGAACGCTGTCAGCATTGCCACGTTGGATAGCAATGCTGATTCTTTGACAGAAGAAAAGGGCAGCCCTCTGCTGTTCGGTCACGTAAAGGGTCGACCAGCTGCCTGTTGATATCAGGAACAACTCTATGAGTGCTCGGCACCCATGCAAACCTCGGCTGCCCTGACTTCCACACATGTGAGTGAGGTCATGTGAGTGTTTTGTGCAACCATTTTTGGGCTTCCGAGTTAATCAAAGTGTGTTTCGAGAAAACAGGGAGTTTGTATAAAAAAAAATTCAGGCTTCTTTATTTCGGCATAAGGGTTTGATAAATATAATATTAAGGGTTTTCCATTTCCAAGGATTTCTATATTTATGTTAAATAGTATTAATATCGGTTTAGCGGCTAAGGAGAACTTTTCAAACAAGTTAACAGTTATATGGAAATAGTTTTTATTTTTTTTTTGATTCGCAAAGTTTCAAACTTTTCAATACTAAAGGCAAAAAGAGTTTCGTAAAAAAAAAAGCCTGATTCCGCTCTTTGAGTTCGAAGGCAGTGCAGATACACTTCCGTTTGATGCTTCATGAAATACCAGTGTAAGGGGTTTTACGAACATTTTGATAAAGAAATGTCTTCAATCTGCTGCTAAAGCTGTTGTAAGTGCCAGCATAAAAATAACCGGTATCTCCCAAGTTTTCAACACATCGATTACTTTAGCCGCGTGCTATTTAAAAACCGTAGGGCTAAATGCAAACTTGACTTATTTCTGATGGTATCACGGATATCGATGGTATGGTCGACGATGGAGTACACTTGTCTTAAAATAACTTATTCACTTTTACTTAAAGACCCCCAGATTGTACATAATAGGAAAGAAAGACTCCGGTAGGGAATTCCAGTCCTTCGCTGTACGACAATGAATGAGTTCCCAAAACTATTTGTGCGCATTGCCGTGTATATAGTGGTCCGATGATGGAACGGGTTCAGTGGAATTAAGTTGCAATGCAATACCGATGCACAGTGCACACTCTCCGAAATGCAGCCGATAGGAAATCGATAGATATGCAACTCGACTTGATTGTGATGAAGGGCTGGGAAACTTTTGAAGTTGGCTCTTACATTTGAAATCTTTTGTCGTATTTCATTTGTAATATCGTGCCACAGTCTTTATTATCAGCCTCCTCCGAAACGGCTTGAGGTCAGAGGTTGTAGGTTAATTTTTACCCTCCTAACCCCACCCCCATTTTTTCTTTGATAGTTTATGTCGGGTCAATTAGAAATTTATTAAGTTCGTCTTGACATTACTGCTTTCCATTTAGATCCATGGAATTAATAAGGGCCTTAAGTAAAACAAATGAAGTATCGTGACACCTGGCTATACGAACGTAGATAATTTATTATTTGGAGTGTACCTACTTGTGTGTAGTTTACAAGGAAGTTTACAAGTTTCTTTTTTCGTTACGAGGCTTTGTGTTGGGACAAAAATAAACAAACCACCATCTGCCATTAGAAAATAATTTCCCAGTCGTCATGGGAACGATACGGCGCGGCGTCAGCATAAAAATAAAAAAGTGTTCGGGTTTATTTTAGTTTTTTTTTCTCTTCCTACGGTTTATGTATTTAGCCAGTGTGAAGTTTTAAAGTATTTAGGTTTTAACATGACACATAGTCACTTTGGTTTACATTAGAATGTGGATGTAGCAAATTCTAAGGTTTTTGCAGTACCGGCAAATGTATTGAGTCGGCAAATTCTCATTTCAAATTTACCGAGACCTCGCCTATTTTAATGGTGCCACTGTGTTTAATGTGTTTGCCTACTGTCTAGTTATCTGTCTCACCTCTCCTGCGTGCGATTACAGATTCGAAACCTTGCAAATTCCAATGTGAACTTTTTAATACGTAATACTTTTCTAAGTTTATCTAGGACATTTTTGACCCCACGTGTTTTGGAAAGCACGTAAAGCCGTGCGTCTCGGTTGTCATTCGTGGATATTTGACAGTCGCTACAGATAGTCACCGCGCACTGGACACTGCAGCGTTGGAAGGCCTCTCACAAGGTTTTTTTTTTTTTTGGTAGGTATAATCATCCAATGACAAATCCCGCCCTTGGGTGGAGCGGGAAGTAGTGTCAGACTCTTACTGACTAAAAACCTACCCCGTTCCTTCGTTGCCTATAGTGCCGGGGCTGAGACTTCCTCTCAGAAAACGGCCCTTGACCCCAGCAGGCTTCGACCCTGCCTGCCTGCAGTTAGCAGGCTGGGGTCTCTTCGGTGTGCTGACAGCTCCTTGAGGCGCGCGGGAATAGAACGCGCCGTCGACGACTTGGGCTCGGTCCGGTCGGTTACCGGACGATCGGACAGCGTGCTACCCAGGCCTCTCACAAGGTGGACCGATAACCTGGTGAGAGTCGCAGAAGCTGATGGATGCGGGACGCGCAGGAGCGGTCGTTGTGGCCACACTTAGGAGAGGCCTATGTCCAGCAGTGGACGCCTTGCGGCTGCAATCGTCTTTGGGTTGTGGAGATGTGATAAGCAGTCGCTCCATGGAAAATACGAGTATTCGTATTTAGTAGTCTGGAAGCCGATCCGAAGCAAGTTGGGAAAAGGCTAGAGATGGTGGTGGAAGGTGATGATCGTCCCAGTTGTGAAGACACTCGGGACACAAAACTGCACCAATTTTAACATCACAATATCCACTATGAAAAAAGATGCATGTTGCATGTAGCGGAGATGAGAATGTTGAGATGGACGTGTGGTGTGACGAGAATGGATAAAGTGAGAAATGAGTATATTAGAAGAAGTTTGAAAGTGG
Organism: Leucania comma; assembly: GCA_958295575.1. Lineage (NCBI taxonomy): Eukaryota > Metazoa > Arthropoda > Insecta > Lepidoptera > Noctuidae > Leucania > Leucania comma. The sequence continues at coordinate 6,966,292 of OY282480.1, read as the reverse complement.
CGCCAGTGACTGAAAAGTTGAAAGGAAATCGTTTGGCTTGGTAAGGTCATGTGAAGAAGAGGGATGAAACGCATGTTACTAAAAAAGTTCTGGGTTTACACGTAGATGGATGGAGAGGAAGAGGGAGGCCGAAGAAGAGATGAATGGATTGTGTGAGGAGTGATATGAAATAAAAGTGAGTTAGTGATAGTGTGACGGGTGACAGGACAGAAAGTGGAAGAAAAAAACATGTTGCGCCGACTCCAAGTAATTTGATATAAGGGCAGGAAGAAATAGAATATCCACTATAAATTAATGTGCGAATAATGGAAATAGCAACTGAACAGCCTGGAACACCAAGATGCTTATAGAACATCTATAAACCCACGACTTGCTAGGTTGCCCGTGGCGTTCAATTAATCTAACTATTGTTTTAGGCCTGCAAACCTTGTACATATTTTGATAATGTAATGAATTCCTATGTTTGTGTCTAAGAAGCTTGTCTGTGTTTATGGAGAGCAGTGGTGGCCGAGTCGTCACGGCCCCGACTTACGAGTTGTAGGTCGCGGGTTCAAACCCAGCCAGGCGCATTACTTTGTGTAATTGATTTCATCACCACTGCTCTCAAAACGGTGACGGAAAATATCGTGAGGAAATCGGCATGTCTTAGAACCAAAAATTTGAAGACATGTGACACCTACCAACCGGCACTGGGCCCGCGTGGTGGTTTACGGCCCATTCCCTGTCCTTGAGAGGAAGCCCGAGTCCCAGTAGTTTGGAACATTATAAGACTGATGATATGCTATGCTTGTGTGTTAGTTAAAACAGACGTACGGTTTGATACCAAGGTTGAGCAATGCTTGCTGAAGTCGGTCTGTGGAGTAGTGGCCATCTCCTACTGAAATTTGTCTGTGCCAATTTGGAAAGCAAGTGAAACCGTTGGTCTCGATTGCCATTTGTAGATCCTTAGCAGTCGTTACGAATAGTCGCGAAGTCAGTAATCTCGCACCAGCCATGCCGGTTATCGTATTAAGTTACCTACTGTTTTGCGCAGGTCAGCTAGGCGGTCGTTGCATGTAAAATCCAGCTTTCTTTTTATAATGTATAGGCTCGCGTTTGGCCACTATCTCCCTTGATGGTAAGCGATGATGTGGCTGACGATGGAGCATGCTTGCCTAGTAGTATCCTACTCAATCTTGAAATAAAGACCCTAAGGTTATAGCGATCAGGAAACACAGGCTCCGGCAGGGAATTCTACACTTTGAAACCGCAATGCTGTGAAAACGCAGGTGGTTTATAGTAATCTAACTTTTACACTATAATTAATCTAGGTTTGCTGATGTTCTTTGAGGTGTCATGGTACGTCATGGGGATTTTCTGAAAAGTCCTAGAACGGAAATAGTAACTGAAGGACACCGGTGTGGTTTTAGTCAGTAAAAGTCTAACACGCCCTCTCGCTCCATCCTAGAACGGGAGACGTCATTGGATGATTTCCCGTCTCAACAAAAAATATAGTTTCTAGTTTCTGTATGTATTCACATGTAGGTACCTCAAATCTGTCGCCGTTTTTCAAACCCAAAACGATCTAAGTACTTACCTCTTAAGTAATAAATAATTTAATGGACTAAAGATGATAATTTCTAGAAAGAGGGTGACTGCTGAGCTGTGCTGAGATGAACAATATAATAGGGCACTTATGCGCATCACCAAACACCTATTTAATAAAGCCAGCCGGCGAATTTGTAAATACACTCATAGGTTAGAGGGTTCTTGACGGGACTTTTTCGAGTGAAATTCAGCGGCTGTTTTCATTATTAGCTAATTGATTTCTTGTGTATATTGTGATGTAAAATTGGCGTAAATTCGTATCTCATGTGTCTGCATAATTGGAGAACATGTGAAAAAATTTAAACAGGCACGATCCCGGTAAAATTGAGCTGAGAATTTTATTGTAGTATTTGACTCCCTTAGCGATGTTTGAAGAGAATGTTACTGAAAGTTAATTGGATAAATTTACTGCCAAAATTTGTAATAATACACCCGCGTTCTAATGGACAACAAAGTGACTGTATTTTGTATGAAAAACTAAATTTTCCCTAAATAGTATCTTAACTTTTAATTAATATATCGCATTGTTATTTTAAATAGGGCCCAGGTATCACCTTTGTTATTTCTTGTGAAGTTAGTAACGAAACTAAAAATAAATTAATCTATTTCCAAAGTCGGTAATAATTTGATAGCTTTTGCCGCCGTCAATATTAAATGAATGAGTTTATTTCGAGTTGCTCCCACGGAAATATTGAGCTATTTGGAAATTAGGTCAATATTAATGTCGATAGTATATCTTTATAAAAATGAATTGATTATAATTCTAAAAATCGTTTTCTGGATTCATTTTATTTCCATCATTCATCCTGTAAAATTTTTAGAGCTGACTAGACTGGTTTGCTACAAAAACTGTTCAGCCATTATCAAAGTTATACTTTGAAAGTGCTATTGGAAAATTGAACCATATAAAATATGTTTATTTAATAAATTCGGATTGTTTTTCACTGGCAGTATTAGGGTTAGCTGTCAAATTTTCTATAAATCACTTTCAATCTGTAGATGGGCAAGACCGAAACACAGAAAAAAAACTGTATTAATGTCTCACAAAGGACCAACAAGAAAGTAAAATAAATATGTAAAAAAAACATCATATAAAAACTTTTTACAAAAAAAAAACCGACTGCATTAAAAAAAAACACTAAAAGGATTAAAATAACTTTAAATTAACTTTTTTTTTCGGAAGTCTTTGTTTCTCGGTATTGTTTGTTTCTTATTTAACACCGTCTTCCGAAATTAAAGTTATTTTAATCGTTTTAGTGTTTTTTTTTTTAATGAATTCGGTTATTTTTTTTTTTGTAAAAAGTTTTTTATTTCACACTTTTTAGTTGCGATGCACTTATAACCAGAGTGCATATTTCTTATAATAATTCCAATCAACCCAAACACTGCTAGGATACATTGTTTTATTATGAAGTTCTCGTGCCTACCTTCCACCTTCCGGCTCCATCATCAGATCAGTTTGATTGTACCTCATATCCAAAGTGCATCTCATAACAATTCTAACATGCCAAAACATATCTAGGATACATTGATTCATTACGGGGTTCCGGTGCCTATCTTCCGGCTCTATCATCATCATCAGATCACTTTGATGATACAATTTTCAACATAACTATTTAGAACCATTTATTTATTTGTATTGTCATAGTCGCTTAACTATCTTCATTGTGATATCTATGCGAGTATGAAGTTCCGTTGGTCATTTCTAGCCTCCTTCATCAGTTCCACTTCATCAAATGTTACTTATTGACTGTAAATACTTAAGTCCTCGATAAAAATACCAAAATCACTATATGGCTGCCTATAATATTTGAGGAGTCCCCTCGATTCCTAATGGATCCCATCATCAGAACTGGATTTCGAAAAAATGGGACCTATCTGGAAGCATATCCTATAAGGGGAAAAAAATTGCAAATCGGTCCATAAACGACGGAGTTATCCGCGAACAAACATAAAAAAGCATATATGCGGTCGAATTGAGAAACCTCCTTTTTTTGAAGTCGGTTAAAAAAGAACTTATGCGAAGTCAAAAAGACTTCGGTCTTGGCATATGCTGCTGCAGTGTCGTGAATTTCTTCATTAAATGTATTTTTTCTGTGTACAGGAGCAGGTGGAGATCCCAGGACCCCCACCAGCCTACGAGACTGTTGTCGAAGGACCCCCGAATATTAAGGACTATGAATCACTAGAGGTGAGTCAGATTTCATGATAACATTTTTTAGGGATACAAATAAAACTTTCAAGTGACTGACGTTGGCGACGGTATTTTTTTAGGGAACGGAAGAACTCAGGTGGGTTTTAGTCAGTAAAAGTTTGACACGCCCTCTCGCTCCACTCCAGAGCAGAAGTCATTTGAAGATATCTCACTTATAAAAAATAATGATATACGTTATCGTCGTTGCGACTTTCAAGACCTCTTATGTGTAATTTTTAGCCAAACCACTTTAGAACCCTGCCTTTTAGACATTTTGAAGTTCTATGGAATGCAAAAACTCTCATGTGTATAATTGTTTTGGGGGTAAAAAAGTGGTGTCGCCAATAGTGACACATAACAGGTCTTAAAGTCGCAACGACGTTATTTTACCTGTGATATCTCCAGTTATAAACCGACTTAACATGTAACATTAAATCGAATGCATTCGTTAAATCCACGTATAATGTTAGAAAGCCCAAACCGCTAATGGCAGTCCATCAAAGCTGAGATAGATGAAGACAGTGATATAGAGCTGAACATGCCAACTTTGTGTGGGTTTTCGATCGATATTTTATTTTTAGTATTTTTTCTATATACAAATCGTTCCAAATAAGGGTTTCACATTACTGAAAGGGTGTTAGAACTGTGACGTCTGACTTTAAGGGGATGTAGGAGGTCATACGTCGTTCTAAAATGGAATTGTGTTGGTCACGGAACTGTTTGTAACTACGTAATATGTCCACTGGGCCGCGAAAATTATGGGTCGCTAGTAAAAAGTGTGATAGTTTTTAAGATCATAAAATGAATTTGTTAAATGACTGATGATTATAATATTTGAAAGAAAATATGTGAGACAAGTAGGTATATTATTTATTTTTAAGTAAATAAAAAAAATACTTTTGATTATGACGACCAAAATACACATCGCAGTTTACCTTAATTTTTTTTTGCTGTTTTAATACTCTGTAATTCCTCCTCAACGAGCCTGTATCACTTCATTAAAACGATGTGGCGTGCTGTAGACTATATAATACGATTTTGGTTTATGTTTGATTACTGTGCCAATAGCACATTTTTTAATTAGTGTAGAAAAACTGAAGCTGAAAAGCGTTGTCTAACGTTGTCTAAATTGTGATGTGTGTTTTTGATGTAGTAAGTTTTGAATATTAAATTAAGTACTTAGTAGACAAGACGTATTACTTTTTTCTTTTCAAATGTTAATCAGTCATCTACTACATACTACAGTTTCACGAATTTATACTATGTATTTAAGAAACAATCACACTTTTTATTAGTGACCCGGAATTTTTGCGACCTAGTTTATTATGTGACATTTTCACTTGTTAAAGTTCTTTATTTAGTGCAGACCCTGACCCAATTTTTTAAACACGATATCTTACACCGGTTCACTTGCAAACTATAACTTTTAGTTTTCGCCGTCAAGATATTATTGTTTGGTCTTTTTATAAGCGATCTAACGAAGGGATTGAATTACTGTGACCTATATTTACTGCAGTACAGTTCAGAAGACAATGTCTTGGCACCATTAATTAGACTTCATTGAAACTGGGTACAGTTTTAGATGATGATATAAGCATGAAGTATCGCTGTGCGTGTGTGCTCATTGTTCTTGGCAAGTTGTGAATGGATATCAATATAATGAACATCGTAACGATATGCATAGTAATATGATAATTTGTGTTTATCATAATGATTGTATTACAGAACACTTGTCTAGAGGGCAAGGACATATGCCTACTTGTTTTACAATTAGTTCACAACTCAGTGCGTTTTATAACTACACAGTGGCTGCCTTATACATTTTATTTGTCCTTATCCTTACATATTTTATTTTCATTTGTGTATGGTATTTATTTATGTGCACTTTTACTGATATATATGTAAATATGATTTAATTTAGATAATATAGGCTATTTTACCTTTTTCTAAATTATTTATGCACATTGCGTCTACATCTCTTAGCAAAAACTCCTGTCGCAGGTCTGCTGGAAGAAATTTCGTTAGAAATGAGCAGCACTCTTTTATCTGTATTTGTTATTTTTGATATTAAGTGTTTGGGTATACCTATATAAATAAATAAATATTCTAGTATAGTTCAACTGGGCTTTAATTTTTTGCTGGTTTCAATGTTTAGCTCTCCTTTGAACAGGGTTAATGTCCGTTTGTTTGTTGACAACGCATCATGTCTTTTTTCCTTGCTTGTCTATCAGCCTTTGTCATGACCTTGAAACGATCATTACATTCATCCATCAATGGTTTTCTTGATCAGGTTATTTTCTTATAGCTATCCGTATTCATACGTAAAACTGTTCTTGCGATATTCCGAATACGCATATTGATAACCATAAAAAAAATGGTAACGGTAAAGTAAATTTGTTTTGTAATGGATACATTCCATTACAAAACAAATTTACTTTTTGAGATAGAAAGTAAGTATGCCATTAAAAGTGTTAGTGTTAGAATCTGTAACACAGGTGTTTTCATCTAGCTTAGAAGTCAAGGCCTCACTCTACTTGTACTTGCAGATGACGAGCAATGGGTAGTTCGTCGTTCGACGGTCCGGAGCGAAACCTCGTCGTCAAACATACGTAGTGTTCGACGCGTGCTTCAAATCTATACTCGTACACGTTTTGTTATATACCAATAATTTATCCTAATGTTTCCAGGAGGTGGTATCGGAGCCCTGCACCCGATGCCAGACTGACCCGCGCTGCAATGGCGGCCTACCCTCGTACGAGGCAGCCGTCCTCCTGCGAGACACCAAGTTATAATGCCGCGGGGAAGCACCGGGACCACCAACTAATATGGCCTTTATGAAGCACCAAGTTACGCCTTGAGGATCTTGAGTCCTCTTTGTTATTTTACTATACCACAGAATGTATTATTTTTAAGGAGTCGGGCTGAAGATGCCTACGATACGCGAAGATCGGCAAGACGCTATAGGTGTATTGACTCTCCGTTTTTTGGTGATCGCCACTGTTGTCGCACTTGAAGGAGTTGTTATGTTTGGTGTTAATGTGTGACGGGGTTAAATAAACTTCCACGTTAGAATGCTCAAGTGCCCAAATACCGGCACTATGGAGAATTTGATAAGTACCACAGATGTTGCTGTTAGGGGCCATTCAAGTATTACATAAGGACTCCGGGGATGTGGGGAGTTGGTCTTTGCTTTGCTTATTTTCTATTACATGGGGGATGGGGTTGTCTGGATGGTCAGCATTTTTTTTTAAAGAGAACAATCTCGATTTTCCAAAATCACATGAAAGTGAGTAAACACACATCACTGAGCAATGTTTACAAAAACATGGGGGCGGGGTTAATATTTCCAAAAAAATCTGCTTACGTAATACTTGAACGGTCCCTCAACGTAGTCATCTAATGGGCCCAAACAGTTTGATGAATTCACCATGGATTCGAATAAAATAAGATAGACTTCACTCTCAGTCAACCAACCAAACGAGGCTTTTGATTAATAAATTATGTTACATTTCACCATTACGCACGCTGGTGTTATTATTTGTATTGTTTAAACTTATTGATTAAAGATTAAAATGTTTAATTCAGAAGCGTCAGTTGGTATCCAACCGTGTCCTATCAATTAACCTAATTAATTTCGAATTGAAAATTAGTTTTCGATAGTTATCGTAATATTTGATTATGTTCTGTTTGATCGAGCTGTTTGTTATAGTGAAGCTTTTAATGCCCTGGACAGTGAATTATTATCATGCAAACGAGACTTTGAAGGCCTAACGTTATTTTCAGAACAGGTATGAATCTGGAATGGAATGTAAATGTCTATGGTGAATTAGGTTTACGAAAATTTTATTACTGTATAAAACATTCATTGGACAACTAGCTGTCTCTGTAAACGTTGGTCTGCCTTGTAAAATCAAAGAAAAAAGAACTAACCAATCAATAAAATGAGTTTAATGAAAACATGTTGTACAGGGATCAAATAAAAATTAAAAGTAAATGGGGAGCCTACACCTATTTTCAAAGCTACTAAGTTATACACACAATATTATTCAATAAAAAAATACTGGTATTACAATTGGCATTAGAATCTCTTTGACTAGTTTTTATTGTACTAGTACGAAAGAGATCTGACGTTCCGAGTTCTAAAAATGCTCTCTCCCACAGTTCCGTCGGTTCTTGAGTATTTGTCCTACGTGGACAACGAATGCGAGGCAAAAGTTTGAAGGAAAATAATAGACTATTATTATAATTTTATTTGAGGTAATCCCAAAATAAAATAATCTTAATAATTACGATCCTTTCAAGGAGTGATTTTAGGAATTAAATTTACTCAAAGAACCTCAGGGATATAACTAAAAAAAAGTCTTATGCAAATTAAGTGATTTGTTGATATATACAGCAAAACAATCTTCTATAGTTAAGTTTTTTATATTTTATTGTCGCTGAGACTGAATTTTATCATCATTTTAGTACCATAACTGGCCATATGATTGTTTGAGAATCGCATAGCGTTGTCACGTAGGAAAGTGAAGCCATTTTTCAGCGTCAGTGTCCTTATCCTTCTTTGTTAGGCAGCAAAGGCTATTCAAACTGTAGGATTGAGTCTATTGCATGCTTTCACACTTCTTTATTTGACAAATGACTTGTTTGTACAATGACCATGTCTATGGCAAATACCGTGATATTGTAATAAATCTTACGAGATTGAAGAGTTTCGAAGGAATAACTAACAGTCACATTTTTACAACTATTTAAACTGAATACATGAATGTAGGCAATAATGCAACCGGCTCTCATGGGTAGATAAAATGCATAAAACAATTATTATCCTTAGTTTATTATGAATGATCATAATATGTATTACAAATACAATAAATCTCATCCAAATTCAATAATTTACAATGCTTCAGAGTTGGTTTACAATTAATTGGTGACATCTACCTAAACTATCAAAACTGTTTTAAAAAAGGCTATAGCCCACTACAGTGTTGTCTTTTTCAACCCAAAGGTTGAGTTGAAGAGAATGCCTTGTTGCATTAAGTCCCCCTATGTACCACTACTGTACATGAAGATTAAATAAATAATTATAGACGAAAGCTTCAACAATAATAAATTATAAAGTACGTACGATACATTCGATTCACGTAGATTGTGAATATTTTCTATTGTTTTTTCGTTCAAATGTAATTGCCTTGTTTGTTAAAATACAATATAAATACATCTTTTGTTACTCAGAACGTGAAATCGAAATTCATATTTCAATTATTAAGAAAAATAATAAAATGAAAAGCAATATTTGTAACCATAATAATACCTTGTATTTTTTAAATAACAGACATGCTGTACTTGAAGGCCAATTTGAATTAATAGGTACATTTTTCTGGACAATCGCGAACAAAATTGTAGTGCTATACCTGTTTACTGCAAAACACAATTTATTAATTTCATTATTGTAAAATAATTGTTGGTTGTTTATTTATTGTTTCTAATTTAAATTCTAACTGTCTTTGTTTTGTTGCATGCACCTATAAGATTTTGACACAATGTCAAAATTATTGATGAAATAAATAAAACCTGTAGAAATCTTACTGTGAGATGGTTGGTGGAGTGAGCTTAAGTTTTTAGAACCAGGTCTAATGATATGATAGTTAAGTTCAACATTGCTTTGCATTTTGGATTAAGATGATCGATGTCACAAGGTCGCAATATAAGTCTTATTGTACAGTACGTGTCACTCAACGCAGTCGCCCCGACTGCGTTGAGTCCAAGTCTTCAAACTTGGAATATAGGCCAAAGGTTTCACGACAAGAATATACCAGTTGATTTTCTATTGGCATTTTATAGATATACTCGTATTTGCGATAGTACGTCAGTTAAGTTCAACATTGTTTTATACGAACTCTTAAAAATAAGATGGCGGACTAGTCTCATGTCTACTGTAGAACACGGTCTCAATATAAGCCTTATTGCACCAGTATGTGTCATGTTCAGACGGGGTCTTATGAATAGGATAAGCATAATGCATTATAAAATAATTGTGTATACAGAATAGTTGATAAATATTAGTCGTTTTATGTTCGTGTAGAACTTAGATTGAGATCTGTCGACCGTTTTAAGGGTTACCCTGACAAAATAACTAGGCGTGGCTATACATAATAAGTAGATAGGTTTACTTTTATTTTAACTTTTAGGAGTGAATTTTGCTTATACAGTCTAGCAAGGAACTTTAGATTTAAGTTTATGGGTTTATCAATAGGCTTGCAGATTCTGTTATCTAGTATTATAGGTGATATTTGTATGTAGTTAATATAGATCTACAGGCAAAGATACTCCCGTACATAATAGTTTTTTTTTACATTTAAACGAAAACATAAGAAAGACATGTATTGACTGCCAAGGCTGCAGAATTGCTTGGAAGAGTCGCTGTGGCCCTGGAACACAAAGCGCAACTAAATTAACAAGGGTGGGTTTTAGTCAGTAAAAGCCTGACACTCCCTCTCACTCTGTCCAGAACGGGAGGAGTCATTTGGTGATTTCCTACTGAAAAACACAAAGGACAGGGTCCCATTTTTTAGGAATATTATTTAATTTTCTTTCAACGCCTATTTTCATGACCACCCTTTAACATTATTAAACCTTAAACATTACCTAAGTATCTATACTATGATTTTTTATTAGATGAAGTAAAGTGACAGCAGTGGACAATGCCCAACTGTCAAATAACAATGCCCAACTGTCAAACAACCATTGTTATAGCTGTCACTTCATCTAATAAAAAATCATAGTATAAAGCACAGTGTTTAAAAATACATGTAAAGTTATTATTATTGGCTCATCTCATAATTAGAAAAAAAAAAGCACCATGAACCTAACGGGCGACCCATTAGGATCATGGTCTTTTTTTTATGGTATCTATGTTATATGGTGTAATTCACAAAATTAGAGAGAGCCCTAAAGATAGTCCAGTAAAGACGAAAGTAAACACAATAAACACTGCGGTGCATACATAGGATGTTGTTTTATTATAAATTAATGTATAATTATTAATAAGACCAATAATAGCGCTTTTTTCCTTTCTCATAATGTTATTTTTATTTACAGTATAATAAGAGTTCTATGTATATTCGGTAAATTAAGAATATTTTTTACAGCACGGGAATGCATAAAATAAAATAACATAAAGATTAAGAACACGAATTTTGTAGTATACTTAATGCAACCATAAAAATAGTTAGAGGTAGGTATTTAATAAATAAATAAATAAGAAGACACAGTTTTATTAATATTTATTGTCAATTTACACATCCTTAGGATTAGTTTCTTTATTAATTGAATAGTTTATTAATTTTATATCACGTGCAATTTTTTTTTAAATTCATTGTATTTTTTTTTCAATTAATTGTACCTATTGTGTTAATTGAATAAAATAAATGACAAATCAATAAGCTTCTTTATACTCAATAAATCCTTTTTTTTATTTTGATTTTGTTTTGATTAAAAAACTCTTCAACTAACTATCTTTGTGTGTCAAGGAACAGTCTTCATAAAATAAAAAGGTAAGAACTCCTTATTGGATGATAAGCTCAGTAATTAATGAGGCAGACATAATAATACAATATTATACATATAGATAATAATCAGCATGGCGAGAACTTAATACTGAGCATTATTCCGCGCTGTTTGATGGCTCACGCATGGTTCGGCAATTAAGCTGATATGCTTGAGAATTTAACTACGCATTTATAATAGTACCTACAAGCGATCCACCCATGCGAATTTTACATACAGACCTAAGTTTATCGCTATTTTATAATATAATCTATAATATCCTTGAATTTTAGTGGATAAAGATCCGCTGTATGTGTATAATGCAGTAACGACCAGGGCCCGAGTAGACAGCGTGTAGTGTTTCACGCGCGCCTCTAGGAGATTTCAGAAAAGCTGGATAAGCCCAGCAGGGCTTCAGGAATTTTTGAAAGAGACAAGCAACAGTTATTCCTCAAAACTTCTTTTTTTCCGATACAGTTCTGATAGGACATTCTCTGACACATTTTTTATTAGCCTATTGTGTGTCCCACTGCGGGGCAAAGGCCTCCTCTTTCTCTTTCCAAACTTTGTCTAGAACAATCTCTCACAAGTCACACCACCTTCGCCGTGGTCGGCTTCGGCGGCGTCGACCTCTGACACATAAATAATAAATATACAAATACACTGTACCCAGGAGCTGCTGTTAAAACTTAATGAATAAACAAAATGCAGAACTAGTAATATAATAATCCTTAAAACCGATTTCTTGATCATGGTAGCCAATATCAGTAGCCAGGTACGTAGAAGATATCATAACGCTCAAACGTGTGCGCAAACACAGGTATACGAGTATTCTCTGTTCCTTTACTCTCATACTTCGATGAGACGGCAATCTAACACGGCCTGGAGAGATCAGGCGGAGGACCAACGCCCTACGCCTTTACGTGCTTTCCGAGGCACGGGGTTCTCACAATACTAACTTCCTAACTTTCCCCGGGCGGTTACAGAGTAATTCCTAATGGAAAATCTATTGCACTTATAGCCCGACCTGGGAATCAATTCCACGCTCAGCAGTCACGCTTGCGACCAAGAGATCAACGAGGTAGTACCAATATCACTGTGCAAACAATCCTTCTGTGTGTGTGTATGTAATTATGTATGTGTCTTTTTATAATTTTTTTATGTCTTGACAGGCATTATGGTTTTAGAACTGTGAAGGTAAGTCAATGTCAGACAGCCGTACTTCCTAAGGAATTACAGACGCGACTTTGCAATGAAACTGCGCTAGGATTTGTATATGATTGTTTAGACGAGCACACTTCGATGCTGGCACAATATTGAGTGAGCTGCGTTTAATTTACTAATGCGTTATGCGCTCCCTTATATGCTCTGATGCGGTTAACGTTTGTTCACCGCTCTCGCCAGTCAATGCACTCTCCTTTCTCAGTAATAAATGCAAGTATTATTTATTATTTAACATGATTCTAGCTTAAATAAAACTGTAAAATTTATTCAATTTAAAAAATAAAAACATCCTGTATAACAAACGTACGTATTTACGTACTAGAAATCTTAATAGTTTTTTGGCGGTGTTTCTTCAAGGAAAGTTTTTTTGGTTTATTTTTATTATTCACAAATTCATCCCTAGTGTATATATATACTGATGTACAGACACAAGCAATAAGATATTACATTGTCACATTTTCTACATATCTTAACATCTGCCATCCAAGAAATTAGTGTATGACTATTTATTCATAATCTATGTAATTAACCTAACCTAACCATCAACAGGTAATTGACGGCAGATGAGCGCAGTGGTTGAGCAGTTGGCTGCTGCGCGTCTTGGGTTCGATTCCTGCACGGAACAAATATTTGTATGGTCTACAGAAAGGTGTCTCGAGTTTGGATGTCCTGTGTATGATAATTTACATGTTTGTGAATGCTCACGAGCCACGAATGCCACGATACAGGAGTAATTTTACACTTAGTAAGGGGCAAATAAAAACTAAAAAATATAGAATATACTTTCATAATATGCGTTTAAAAAAGTGAAATTTTTATAATAAAATCAGACCTTCAATAATTAAAATCTAATCTAATTAATCAAAATTATGTAGTTTTATTTTTGACATACCCATACATTTAGGTACATTATAAAAAAGATTATGCGAACGTGACACCACTGTAAATTCCGTAGACTCATTGGATTCTCTTTTATTCTAATTTACGTTTTTGTTATGTATTCACTTGGTATGTTGACTGGTTTAGACTGTTCTCTCATACCTATTAATATGGAATATTGAATATGTAATGAATATGGAAATATTCTAAAAACCAATATTTTTTTAAGAGTAACGGTAGTGTTTCTTGCCGGTTCTTCTCCATATAAAACTACGAGTACCAATTGGTAGCATTGACGTGTAGAAGTGCCCATGTGAAATAAAATTCATTTTTTTTTCATTTACTCATTTTTTAACTTGATTTATGAACTTTTATTGTATTTTTTTTTTTAATCTAATTTATTCATTTTTTTTTATCGATTTTAAAACCTAGATTTGATTTTTTTAAGCAAACTTGTGTTTTTCTTTTTGTTTATAATAATTCGCGTGTTATCAAGTAAACGTTTTAAGTCATCGATTTACAGTTTATTCAAATATACATATAGGTATTTAGCACCTACCCTCGAATTTAACTTCGATTAGTATGTGAAAATATACGTCATAGGTATATAACATACTTGCTAAAAGTAACAGTTAAATAAGTAACAGATTAAAACAAACTTGTGCCAACATTTATGTTGCTAAGAAGCTCAAATAATATAATCAATCAAACCGCAAAATTTAACCTTCGCAAGCTGAATTAAATTCAGCTCGTACCTCGTCATATCATCATCATCATTTCAGGCGAAGGGCGTCCACTGTTAGACATAGGCCTCCCACAAGTGTCGCCACAAAGAACGGTCCTGTGCGTCTCGCATCCACCACATTCCCGGGTTGTTCCAGGCCTTCAGACTGAGATGTGTGGAGGTGTTAATTCAGTGTGCAGTGTCCGGTTATTCTGCTCCACCAGGCGCAGGTTGTCTCTGTCCAATCACATGAGGCATTGAATATCAGACTGCCACTGACTAAAACCCACCCATTTGCGATTTCGATGTCCATCGTAGTGGTAAACAAAGTCACATAGACAAACGTAACGCTAAATCGAAGCGTTCATTCGATAAAAATCAAGCTATAGTCTCAAAATGAAAAGTCAAATACACAATAAAAAAAAAAATTAGGAGCTTTGTCCCAATATTGACTATGTCGCTCCGTGTTAGGCAAAGAATTTTTCAGTTTTTTTATTTAAATTTTAATTGTGTCAACAGCGTTTCAATAGTTCGCGCTAAATATAAACAAACTACACTAATTGATACTTTGTTATAGTGCATTTTCTAGGAGAAGTGTAATATTAGTGGTGTTCAAATGAACTGATTTTTAATTTAACTCTTTCGAATGTTCCCGCTACCCACAATATTCTTACCCTGTAAATTCCAATAAATAGTATCGAAAAAATTTTAATTGTTAAACATGTGCCATGTCGTAACTTTCCACGTGCGTAGGTATTAGTTACAGAACTTTAAAAAATATATATATTTTTATGAAAACGTTATAGCAATTTGTAAATTGAATATTTTAAAACCGCCATTCCAACTTTTTCAATGCCGTCATGTAAATACTGAATGGGGTATTGACGGGCTGGAAAATATTTGATGTATTCGCTCTTATTATTCGAATCGTTTCATAGAGGTAACAAAAATCAATCTGTCTAGCCTTTTTCCAAATAATATAAATCCTCGACACACAAGTTGAACAATCACGGTGATCGACACTGATCGACCTTGAATGCGCAGTAACCGATTTTCGGGTATAAATCGAAATGGGAGGCCCGTAACCATAGCAACGGGCTCAACTTATTTTCCGCGCACTATAACTGGGTAACACGAAATGCCTGAGTGCATAGTACGAGTTTGTTTTACGTTAACACGATCGAAACGTTTATGACGTTCGGCGCCCCGATTGGCCCGCTCCGCTCCACGCTCTTAACCAATCAGAGAGTCAAACACGGTAAACGTTTCAATCGCGTTAACAACACAAACTCAGCGAGTCGGCGCACAGATTTCAGGTTCTTACTGTACACGTACTGTACTTCTACGTACCAGTTACGTGTAGGTTATGACCGTCAAAGATCTGCAATCAGCACCAGTGGCTATTGGTGTATGAAGGGTTTTTTTTTATTATTGTAGGTAAAATCATCCAATGACAAATCCCGCTCTTGGGCGGAGCGGGAAGTAGTGTCAGACTCTTACTGACTAAAAACCTACCCCGTTCCTTCGTTGCCTATAGTGTCGGGGCCGGGTATTCCATTCGGAAGCTGACCCATGACCCCAGCAGGCTTCGACCCTGCCTGCCTGCAGCTAGCAGGCTGGGCCTCTACGGTTTGCTGACAGCTCCTTGAGGCGCGCAGGAACAGAACACGCCGTCGACGACCTTTTTTTTTTTTTTCGACTTGGGCTCGGTCCGGTCAGTTACCGGACGATCGGACAGCGTGCCCGCAAGCCCGCGCCTACGGTGGACGGAAATCGGGATCGGAATCCCGGCGGCGGCTAGGGCGAGCGCCCCGTTGCCTCTGCCTGATGCGGTCGGCCTCCTCCTTTATTAGCATTCCGGACCATGGCCTGAACCAAGGCCCGGCGAGAGATATCGCTGCCGCCGATCGCCCCCACGAGGACACAGCGATGCACCGCCCAGGCGGGGCACACCTCTGCAGTATGCTCCACCGTGTCCTCCGGGTGTTCCGCACAGTGGCGACACCCGGGCGAATCCTCCGCACGAATCCGGAACAGGAACTTAGCGAACTTGCCCTGTTCGGTAAGAACCTGCGTCGTGCGGAAGTTTAGAACGCCGTGAGGTCTTTCCAGCCACTCCTCAAGGATGGCCCTTATTGCCTCGATTGTGGCGCGCCCCGTAATATGAAGGAGTTACTTTCAGGAGGGCCAGGCACCTGACATGCCTGATTTTTGTGTGAAGTTATCATTAGAATTTCGAATCGGTAGCCTTCGTCTTGACTGAGCCGTAGTGTTCCACGCGCTCCTCAAAGAGATGTTAGCAAAACGTAGGGAACAAATAGGACCGATACCTGCTAGGGTCATGGGCATTTTTTCGAAAAGGACACCCGTAGTCTGAGAACGCAAAGGGCAACTGAAGGACATAGGTATGG
The DNA here is from genome assembly GCA_958295575.1 of Leucania comma. Classification (NCBI taxonomy): domain Eukaryota; kingdom Metazoa; phylum Arthropoda; class Insecta; order Lepidoptera; family Noctuidae; genus Leucania; species Leucania comma. The sequence goes on along the minus strand of OY282480.1, from coordinate 6,949,728 downwards.
TAGTCTGACACTTCCAGCCACGGCGGAAGAAGTCAAAAATGTTCTGGGGTAACGCTACCACCACCACCTATGCCAACGGCTTGTGGTGCTTTCTAAGGCACGGAAGACTCTTGGTATGCAATGAATGATCACCCATCTACGGACCGACCTCGACCAGCCGTACTTAACCTTGAATCGATACTAGCGGCTGTTTTGCCACAAACTCCCGGAGTACCCATTTACCTATTTATTATTTTTCAATGCCATTACAGCACTTTATAGTTGCGATTAGAACTTTATCAAATAATTGAAATAATGTATGATTGTGTACGTATTACTTTCTTTGTACTGAAGAAAATTCAGAACTTGTTGTTGAGCCGATTGTGGTCACTGAGTATTTTGTATGAATTTCCCGGGTCTATGTCAACTTCGCGGCCCCGTAACAACGGTTTTATTTTAATAAAAAAAAAACTATTCAAGATTTTTGTTTAAGCGAGGTCCTTTTAAAAAAAAAAAACTTTATTATTTTTTGTACGTAATCTCGTAGACGTTTGAAATCGTAAGGTAGGGTCAGATACGCGTTTTTTTTTTGTCGTGCCACCTAATTTATCGCATGTTTTGATTTTTGCCCTGCTGGTCATGTAGTCAATTTTAATAAAATATTTTTTCAATGTGTTCTTTTATATTTGTAGATATTCAGAGGTTTAAAAAAAAATGAGTAGAATCTGGCCTTAAACTGTGAAGCCCCAAGAGGACACCGGTGTCCGCCACCTATTGTCTGTCTATTGTGTCTCTAATTACGGTATTCAAAAGGTTAAGAGACCTATGTCCAGCAGTGGACGTATTTCAGTTTAACAACGTGCTGTGAAGCATGCTATGGTCCACAACTTTTTCTTTGTCATGGGCAATGAAGTCTGATAGAGAAAATCAAATCCCAAGAAAATTATACGTATTATTAGAATGAAATCCCATGTCGTCAGCGACCCGTAGTGTAAGCACGTCTAATCGTAGGGGCCCAGCAGGGTCAAAGCCTACTGGGGCCATGGATTAAATGAAAGTGAACCCTGTGCCCTGGAACAAAGACAAGAAGGAACCAGATTGGGTTTTAGTCAGTAAAAGTCTGACACGCCTTCCCAAGAGCGAGAGAAGTCATTAGTTGATTTCTCATCTTAAAAAAAATAGAATTAAAGATTAGTAATAAAACTAGTCAGAAAGTGTGCTACTCACGTTCCAATCGGTTAGAATGGACCACTTTAGGAGTGAGCCGTGAATACTAATAAGCTGTTGTCGGTTACTTATTTATGGGTGACAATTGCTCTTGCAAATTGTTTCTTTGAGTCTAGAATAGGGTACAGCTAATCAATTAGTCATTGATATCGACCCTTACTAGGAAGAACGTCATCATTGCCGTTTCTAAAAATATTATGAATATTTTAACTTAAAATACCTACTGACCTTCTGATCTATTAGGATAGTTCCTTTGTGTAACGGGATGATCGAAAGAGTTACAATGGCTCAGGATTGCAACTAAAGGACCACGACTCCTTAAATACTTTTATTTTCTCTTTTTCTAGCCTTAGCCTTTGCATAGCAGTAGGACAGACTGCTGGGCAAATGCTTCCCCCAAGTCCTTCTCTCGCGCCGTCTCAAACCAGACCCCACTGACCCCACGGTACGCGTTCAGGTCATTACGCCACCTCTTTCTAGCCCACCTCAAAAGAGGTGGCATGCTTTTAAATTAGAAAAGAAAAAATCCCTTTTTGCAAGTATTGCAAATTGTCGCTTACAATTTTTTTTGCTGAAAAGGATATAACACAAGAAGAAATCGTTTACACTAACATTTTAGTAAAGAGTTAATTTATGAAGTTATAACATTTTATGAAATTTTGGATATAATCTAAATATATAAGCATTTAGACATATATAAGGTGTTAAAAAATTAACTGCAAGAAAAGTAAGTACTGGTTTAGAATTACAAATAAAAAAATTTGGCGAAAAAAAGATTTTTAAATAACAACCCGTTTCGGAGATATGCAATATTTTCACTTCACACAAAATTATTGAATATGCGCACTGTACACCGCACGTGCGCCGCCGGCGCGGCCGCCCCGCCGTAGGTATGCGTGAGTCGTTCACCCCTGTGACACGACACGCGACGGCGCAAATTCGTAAACAGCTGATTCTAATTTTTCTATCACATTTCTCAGACTTTGGACTGGCAAATTATCGAGCTTACTTACAAATAGCATATTTTATTATACCTATAGGACTATTAAAAGCACTGGTAGACTCCTAGGATTGTTTGGACAGCAGGCACTCGTCGTTGCTCACCATACAGTTCACGGTAACGGTTACGTGCCGCAGCTAAACTTTAACCAGTCGTAATGTAGCACATTATCATATCTAAGTACTCTCGATTGGAATACGTAAACGCTGTGCGTAAACGGCATTATTAAAAGCACGAAACTGCACGAACGCACGTATTCGCCGTAATGACACAAGAAAACACCCTTACCGCGCGACGGATTTCGGACAACTAAGGGACGGGAGGGGTAGAGAGAGCTGCGGGAAGAGTAGCGGGCGGCGGGGGAACTGCTAGCAAGCCGCTCGCGAGCGGTACGATGGCGGCCCAAGCCTCAAGCGCAGCCCTGGGTACAGCGCACAAAAAAATATTATACTAAATTATTTTATTTATGTGAAAATATAAAAAGGCTCAAAAAAAATTTTTTTTTTTTTTGATGTGTTCGTTTTTCGATGGCGAGTAAGTGGACAAAATTCTTGCAGTTAATTTTTTAACACCTTATATAAGTATGTTTATCAGTAGTCTAGTCTAGTAGTACTCATAACACAAGCTCTGTTTAGCTTGGGACTGTGTGATAGTTGTGGAATATTATTAAAATAAAATCTCCGAAACTCGTCGACAAAAAATCATGGTTCCTGCAAAGGAACTTCCTGGAAAGACTGCGAGAGTTAAGACGCGAAGTTCTTTTCTTAATTTCAACAAGTTGTATAAGGCCTTTCTATTCTATGACCTCTCTCATAAAATGTTCTTAACCTTTGTATGCTGTACATCACAGCTTTTGCCCATCTATATGAAGGTAGATCGAGCCAGTGAGTGGCAGACCTCGATCCCTCTCGATCCACTCCAACTGGAGTGGATCAAGCACGCGCCGACAATAGGAGGCATCCGACACTTGGCGTATGAGTGAAGTTATAGAGCGTCTTAAATACTACTCTATTTTTATATAAAAGGTTTATGAGCCTCTAAATCAGCTGCGATGAATGAAGACTTAATAATAAATTTAAACATGATTTAAAAGAGTATCCATGGAGTTTCATGCACATTCTTTTTGCTCGGAATGTGCGGTTAACATCATTTTTCTGACCAACTTTGACTGACCAACTTTGACAATTCAAAAGTGCCTGTAAATGGTTTATTTGAAGTTAGTTTGCGCTTGCGGCTTCACCCCCTTGAAAGTAGTTTTCTCCATACGAATTTTGACCACCCGTTTCATTCCTTAAGAATGTATGAATTTTTCTCTTACTGGTCGCCTACGTCTTAAGCTTGCGTACGTCATAAGCTGCGTTGATATCTCAGGTAGTCAGTTCTTCTTTTTATATTTACAGGTTTTGATTCTTGATGTTTCTTGCTTCTCTTCTTGCAAGAAGACAAGGCATGCGCCAAGTTTTTTTGAGTGCTGATTACAGAATTATGCGAAGGCTTCCACCATATACAGAAGAATTGTAGAGAGATTAACAACATATTCATTAGATAGTTATAAGGAGTTTACTAGTACACTCCTTAGCTCCTCTAGTTTACTCCTTATCAGTCATTTACTTGTCAGCACTCTATAGCATTTATTACAACTGTAACAGCCGACATCTTGACGCGGTTCTTTGCATCCCTACTTATAATATGTGGAACAGCCTATGCTTTTCAGAATATTGATTTGGTCTTAAAATAAGGTATCTTGTTTTTCAGCAGTTATTTACATATTAAACGTTGCAGTTTGTGGGTCGATAAATAAATAGGTAACCGACATAAAAACCGTTAACTGATACTTACTTTTAATGTAACTTTGGAATTTAATTTTTGATAAGGGTGTTTGATAGGTACTACAAGTAAATCTTTAGGTACATATTATAAAACAAAGTCGAGGGGGAGGCCACGTCAGTCGGTATAAACCAGATAAAAACAAAAAGTACTGAACGGATTTTCATGCAATTTTCACCAATTGATAGAGTGCCAATGTGATTTATGAGGAAGGTATAAGTGCTATGTGTTTGTAAAACCGCTCTTGTGACAAAAATATTCAACTAAATCAAAATAAAGTTCGGTATGGAAGTAATGCAGTCATATCACTTGCATGAATATTAGTATATTATATATTTTTATACCTATATATAATATACTAATATCATATACTTACATGCATAATTAGTAGAGAAAATACAAAGCTGGGACAGATCGTTAGTTATTTCTAAAGTTATGTTGAAAATAATGGGCTTTCCCTAGCGTACGCGTGCGTGTGTGTGTTACTATTTTGGTGTACAATAAAGTTTATTCTATTCTATCCTACATCATATCCGTCAAATAACTAACATCAAACATCAAAAGAAAAGAAAATACGACGGCGCATTCCCATTTGGCAGTACATGGGTGCTAATCCGAATGGAGCCTGCAACGCTGTTAGGGGCTACACAATACCGGACACCGGTACACCGGCTATAGGGCTGATCCGCTGTGCATCATGGCGGGCCGGACACCCGGCTCGATACACACAACACGATTTAGGAAGGCATGCGTCTTTTGGGTACATTTAATATAACAGAAGTATAAACACTATATAGGCGAAAAAGTATTTAAGTACGAGTAAATTAGGTAACTTGAGTAGTATTAGAGGATGTTTGAAAGTGGCGCCAGTGACTGAAAAGTTGAAAGGAAATTGTTTGTCTTGGTATGGTTATGTGTAGAGGAGGGATGAAACGCGTGTTACTAAAAGAGTTCTGAGATTAAACGTAGATGGATGGAATGAAAGAGGGAGGCTAAAGAAGAGATGAATGGATTGTGTGAGGAGTGATATGAAAGAAAAGGGAGTTAGTGATAGTGTGATGGGTGACATAGCAGAGTGGAAGAAAAAAATTTGTTGCACCGACCCTAAGAAATATGGGATAATGGCAGGAAGAAGAAGGGGTAATTGAAAGAACAAAGGTGGGTTCTAGTCAGGTCTTTTCTTCACTCAGAGCGAATAGAGGCATTTAAATGACTTCCCAGAAAAAAAAGGATCATTGTACTTTAAAATTCGGACTGTTTGGATTTAATGAGGTGACAATATGTTAGCTGTACAACTGCCTGAAAACTAAGGTCAATTGAATTTCAAGTGAGACTGAATGAAATGAAGTGAGAGTCAATCCTTTGCAAGCGACGAAATGTCAGTTCATTTCTAGCTCACTCCCCCTGGTTAACGGCTAGATGCTTAGAGAATAGACTGGCAGACCTATCTATGTATTTTATTTGCTTATGGGCCTATCTATATGTCAGCAACGCATTAAGTATGTACATGTTTACATACATGATAACATCTATTTAAAACAACATACCATTACATTTTCAATTGCGGTTGCTCAGCTTCATAACTGAAATATAATTGACCAGGACAGTATGACGTCATAATCGTCATTAAATACATATTTTAGTAAAATCATTGAATTATATATTATTATTACATGCGGCTTCCGTTCACATATTGAGTTACAGGCCATTTATCATCAAGTGTAGCTCGAATGTGGTCATTTGGTTAATAATCTAAGTGATATCGAAATACACTAAATGGTTATGATGCTGCCAGCTACATTCAATAATGATGTGTATTATATTTCGTGTCATATTACAATATTGTCCATGATTATCTAATGTGTGTGTAATGAACATATTGCCAAATTACCGCAGTGAATTGCGAACGCAATGTATTTAAAATTGCTTGTAACTTGTTAAGGTGGGTTTACGCTAGAGGAGCCGAGTACGAGTGAAGCACGAGCCGAGAAAAAATCGTGTAGTGTCGCTCGTTCGCGGCTCGTCTAGAGTCGGTCCAACTCCACACTACATTAATGTAGACTCAGCTCGTGCTCGGTTCCTCTAGTGTAGACCCAGTTTTAAGGTTCGTCTACGCCTACGAACCGAGCACGAGGGGAGCCCCATTATCGTTCTTTATAAGTTTGGGCGTACAACGAGCCTTCTATGATCATTGTAATCGAACTTGAGGTGAACCCTCTGCGTCCGTCAAAAAATTGACAATTGGCATAATTCAACGTCGTTTTTTAAGAAAAGCAAACCGAGACAGATTTGTAATAAAAGAAAATATGATACCGGGAAATACACAATAGTAACAATAGAGGGAATAGTCGAGTAAGCCGAACGCTCGACGCGCGTTCTTTCGATGATGGTCAATCCTACTCGACACGAATTCGTGCACGACTCGTGCTCGGCTCCTCTAGCGTAGACTCACCTTAAAAAGGTGACAATTCATTTTGAAACACAGAACATATTTTTATTTGTCTTCGTAGTACTAAATATGTAGATAAAGAGTGTCGCAATTTAACCGTATTTCTTGATTGTGTGAACAAATGGTTGATGCACAAGTTAAAAGGTAGCTGTCATTATTGACATAGGTTTACGGTTATCACTATATAGTACACAAAGACAATCATACATTTGTTGTTTTATCTCTTTGTACTTACAAAGGGCGCGCGGTAGCAGCGCTGCCGCTGCTTTGTTATTCCATATCAATAAAAACGTGCGACTGCCGCGCTACAACCGCGCTGCGACCGCGGCCGCACGTCATTTATTACATGTCTTTTAAGTGTCTGTAGGAAGTTGTAAAATGAATTGTGATTTACGTAAAACCGGCAATGTGCTGACGACGGTTGTAAGTAAAATAAAGTAAATACCCATTAACTGTTTAAAAACCCTACCGCAGTTAACAAACGAGCTGAACACAGCACAGATCTTCATAATTGTAGCTAAGAACCATATCGATTACGTCAGCTATCAAACAAACCGCATCCAAATCGGTCCATTCAAGTAGGAGCTACGATGCCAACGTCACAGACAGACAGACAGACAGACACGTCAAGCTTATAACATCCCTCTTTTCTGTCGGGAGTTAATAGGCCAATGGAGGAAAAATGTGCCCCTCTAAGTGTCTGCATGATTAACAGGCATCTATCATAAAGAACGGGGCTTCGGCCACCAATTCTTTTTTTAAACCTAACCTGAGCTTTTCAAAATACCTTTTTTGTCACATTGTCACCCTATTGTATGAATGGTCTAAGCATTAGCGGGAAGACGGCCTATTGTAGGTATACTTGTATGTTTGTCCTATTTAATTTAGCTCCACTTTTTTTTTGATTGACCGATATATTGACAATAACAAAGTGCCTGTAATTGGTCTATTTGAAATAAACGATTCTGATTTCTGATTTTATTTTAGGCCACAAGTTGAACAGAGCCGTTTCATCAATCGAAGCTGTTAAATGAATTCTTCTGGAGAAGGTAGGAGTAGTGTTATGGTGGGTTGATTATTGCAATAAAAAACACACAAAAAAATATAGCAAAATCAAACAACCCCAAATTTAAAAATATAATACTATTTACTACCCTATCCTACCTTAAAAGATTGCAGTCTTGTTGAAATTCATCTCTGTGCCAACACCTGACTCGATACATATTTAAGAGGTTCTCGATTATATCAGAGTATCGATTGGTTGGCTACACTGCATTCCACTCGGATTGGCGCAAAGTGCTCAAGAATCGCCAAACCTTGCGAAACATTCAAGTGTTACTTGATGTAATATTTTTAATGTTGGATTTTATTTATTACTAGTTGCTACCAGCGGTTTTGCACGCGTTTATTTTTTTTTTCGTTAATTAGAAAACGAGACAGCGACTGTCGCGACTCAGTGTTTGACCAAATCGTCGCTTACTATTAGGTGAAAAAGTAGTCACGCGAGTTTATCATTAAAAAAAAAACCTCGTTCTTGCGCGAGGCTTTTTGGGTGCGAGGCCGAAGGGGAGGGGCTGCTTCGCCCACGTCTAGCTACGCTACTGACTAAAGCGTATCAAGCTGGTATTTGGCAGATCCTTTCCAAAGATGAGAGCAGTGCTCCATTCAGGCTCGATCTGACGTCACACAAAGCAGTTTGGGTGTCATTCAGTTCCGTTATTTTAACTTGCTCAGTAGGTATCTTGACAATACTGCCATTATTTTAAGCGCGAAACCAAGTATTACTCCGTGACATTTTCCAACGATAGTAAGTTTAGACATACCTAATGTAAAGTAGGTACCTAAATCACAAACGAAATCTCCTGTTTTTGAATTTTGTCTAATGGTATTTTTTTTTATTTCCTTCCTGATATGATAAGAAATCATATCAGGAAGGAAAAATTGTATTTTAGGATTGCAATAAGCATAGTTTTTAATTAGCATGCATACCTATTTTCTGTTAATTGTACATAGCAAGTATTAGGTACCTAAAGAGTTGACCTCCATATTTTTTTAAATAACTACTGGGTCTTTTAGCGACATTAAAGTATGATTAATACATAATGATTACAAAACAGCGACACTCAATAATTTATCTTTAATCGTCCGAATTTTTGTTTTGGCGGTCAAATTTCGAGGGTAATTTAAACCAGAGAAAATTTGAATTCACCCGACTCGCAATAGTCCCGCGTTTGTCTAGGATTTCATTATGGAGTGTATCTGCCATTACATTATGGAGCGGTCCCACCTTTATTTTCACATCCTATTTGTACATAATAGAGCTTGTAAAAAGGCATATTTATATGAATTACGAGTAAAGTGCTTGTCTATGAAAACGTACGTAGACCAAAGCACCCCACTCCTACAAATAAAGAAAAAAAAAAGGTTGAGTACCTCGGATATAAAGAGCAGTTAGCATTTTAAGCATGTCTAGTGTCGAGTCTTTTCTGCCAGTTCTAATTAGCCACAGTGAAGGATAACGATGGGCACAAACGACTTTTTATGAATATTCATGTACTAGCGATCGATTTTAGGAACATTTTCGGCTTTCGGCCTTCATTTTAAAGCCTTGTTTGCGGCCCCTGTTATTATGCATAGAGTGATTTTTTTTATGCAGGTGATCCACTTTTTCAACAATAATTGCTTAATTTACTCGAATTTTAGGCATAGGTTAAGTCTAACTCTATGACTATAGGTACTAGTCGTCGAAAAAATAAGAGCAAGTAAATGTAATCTAACTTAATAATACATTTGAAATGATTTGAATACAAATCGTGAATCAAAGAAATTAGAATAAAACCTAGTAACAGTCCCGAAAACACATTTAGATCGCGTTTATTTAGTATAAAACCTAGTAATAGTTCCGAAAACTATATTTAGATCGCGTTTAATTGGTATTAAACCTTGTAATAATTCCGGAACTATTTCAGATCGCGTTTTGGACTAAGACGGTGTGGGTTTTAGTCAGTACGTCTCACACTCCCTCTTGCTTCATCAAGAGCGGGAACAGATATTTGATGATTTCTTATTTAAAAAAATAAAATAAATTACGAAAAGAGGTACTTACTATCTTAAATGTAACCGAAAATTCCTTGCGCTCATCTCATCTCAAAGACATATCTGAAATAAAAGAAAAGGTCTTTTAGAAATAACAAAACTAACAATTTAAAAATACCAATTTATCTCGCTTCCATGGACGTGGACTTTTAAAAGGAATAGTAACAAAAAAGATACGATAAGAATATTCTTTGTAAATTGCATCTCCCTACTCAATTCACGATCATAAAGTAGACTGCATCATTCAAATTGAATGCTTTTGTTAGTCGAAGAAATATATAACTTGAGACCTTCGTCTCTTAATAATAAATGTCGCATGTTTGTCCCGAATTCACAAATTATGTATCGTCTTAAAACACTCCTTGAAAATTTAGAAGAAAATAAAAAAGGTATTGCACTCAACATTTCATTGTGTACAGGTACAACTGTATGAATTGTTCAAATGGAAAATTACTTAAATAAGTAGACTAAATAATGTTATATATGCACCGCTAAATTTTGATAATTTTAATCCCGTGGAGGGTCGATCTGGTACATGAAACACTATCGATTTGTAAAGACTAAATAAAAAAATAAAGTACTTACTTTTTTTCTAAAACTCGAATTAATATACGCATGTACGAATTAATTTCTTTAAGTTAACGAGTCAATGACCTTGTAGGTAGTTGTAGGTCGCTGCGTACTATATACCTACAGTTCATTGGCCTCGCTCAGCTGAAGTTTACTTAAAGAAATTAATTTTGTACAAGCGTAAATTAATTCGAGTTTAAAAAAAAAGTACTTTATTTTTTAATTTTCTCTTTACAAATCGATAGTGTTTCATATACTGAATCGACGCTCCGCGGGATTAAAACGACTATAATTTAACGGTGTATATAATAATAATTTAAAGAGTAAATATATTTATATTTTTATTTGAATAAACTCAAAAACTACTGGGGGCTTACTCTCGAGTTTAATGCCCATCGGTGGACATTGGAATTGTGACCTCAGGTACTCTTGAATTCGATGCTAGCGCCAAATTGGTTTAAAATTGCGTGACCACACGCCAAGCCCAATTCCCATTTTACTTAGTTTCCCATAAAGGTCACGCAATTTGGCCCTAGCATCGAATTCAAGAGTACCTAACGTCACAATTCCAATGTCGATCTATCGGAATTTAACTCAAGAGTAAGCAGATCAGAAATCAGACCAGGGGGGTCTGATTTAAATAGAATGTTGCTTTAGGTATTACTGAGTTACATTAATAGACACATATTTTCACGCAGGCAAAGCCTCTGGTAAAATATAAAATTGGTTCCGAAATACTAATCCGATAAATTATTTCACTGATAGAAAGCTAATCTAAAACTCAAAACATCAAACTTAATTTTAATTAAAACATTAACCGTTTTTAAAAGGAAAAGCTATTGGCACGTTCTAAATCGTGTATCACTTACACTTGGGGGAGGCTTATGTCCAACAATGGACGTTTTTCGGCTTAAATGATGATGATGGTGATGGTGATGATGATGACACCTAAGAGCATAGCTTAACTATCACACTAATATTATAAAGACGAAAGTTTGTAGTGTGTTTGTTACTTTTTCACTCTCGAAAGGATGAACAGATAACAATGAAATTTGGCACGCGGGTAGACCGTATCCTGAAATAGTACATAAGATACTTTTTATCCTGGGAGTATGATACCTTGGGACAATTTTATACTCTCATGCGGGCGAAGCCGCTAGCAGCAACTAGTTTTATAATAAATACAAAACTCTTTTAATAGTACGGGAGTGAAGCCGCGGTCAAAAGCTAGTGTTTAATGAATAAAGACAATATTCTAAGAGAGCAAAAAGGCAGATGTTAGCGCGGTCATTGGATGCGAAACTTCAACGAGTATTTTGATACCCCATTATAGCCTCCGAGACATTACTCAAATAATTCTATTGTGTTCTTTATTGCATTATACTCAAAGTTTATTTTTTCCCACAAAAATATTGCATCAATTTATATTCTTGACAATGTACACAAAAGAAGACTTTTGGAAGGACGAATGGGAATACGAAGAATAAAAATAATTTCGACTCTTAAAGTTATAGCTAAAGGTAATTTTAGTACACAGTTTTGATGAATTAAAAAGTTTCGTGAAATAATTATTGTATGTGGGTGAGGTAATCAAAAGCATCAAGATGCGTCCTAATCTTAATATTTTCTCAGGTTGATGTATTTAACTGCACAAAACCTAGTTTTAAAGCCCAGGTTAAAAAGATCATAGTTAATAAAAACGAATAGCAAGCAACTACGTTCCATTCACCATAAAGCATTTGCTATGCTTAATTCATAATTAATTAAATAAATATTAACATACGTTTTCCATAACATGTAGTGTATTTAACCTTCACTTCTAATTTAAAACCTATTTTTAAATGTTGTTTAAAGTCCGTTCACATGGTATACACAAATTAAGTTAAGCAGGGAAACCTATTATTAGCCTTACTAAACTGTATTTTTCATTTATCTTTATTTGTAATGCATTATATGTATTGCTGTTGGTTTTCTAAATAAAAAAAATAAAAAAATTATATGTCCCTACCTATTCAGGCAGTAAAATGTGGTTCACAAACAAGAAAAGCGATTATATTTTAGAATTATCAACTGAGATTTTCTCAATAATAAAAATTGCATAGTTTGATATACTAGAAAATTTGCGTTTAAGGCCTCTGAGTGTAGTGTGTATGCAGCTAAAATGATTACTATATGTGATAAAGACGAAAATTCAATATTATGGCTGCTAGAATTACAGTAAGTACAAGCTGGCGGCTGGATTACGGCTTCAGAAAGTGGTACACCTGGAAACGGCTCGAGTTGTGATGAGTTTCCTCTCTTTGGAGCCCTGACCGGCCGGTAGCTTGAACCTTGATTCCAATACCAGTGGGCTATTTTGTTTGCCTGTTTATTCAGTTGCACCTGCCATGTTTTGTTCTGCACCGCCGGTGGATTAGTAGAAAGTATTCACCTTCGTGTAGTGTTATATATAAATAAATAAATACTATTGATAAATGAGACTACAAAAGAACAAAAGCGTGGTCACATTTGAAAATCGAACAAAACTGTTGATTGCTTCATGAACAAAACGGACAGGGTTCATCAACTTTCAAGCCACGCCACTGCTATTCTATTTGAGTTGGTTAATCAGTCAATTCTAGCTGTTTGCACTGATATGAATTGTCTAAATATTTCGCACATGGTATGCGTGTTATCTAAGTTTGTTATCAAGAACACATAATGTTTAACATACCCGCATTTAATCCCTCCAAAACATCAGGATATAACTTTGTTCAATGTATTGTGATTTTTAGCACCCACTGTTTTCCTCTTTTAAATCTCGCGACTTAATTTCAAAACGCTTAGAATGGATAACGATTTTTTTTTTATTCCTGTTCGCGTCTGACCACGATCTCGCTTGACGGTAAATGCTGATGTGTCAACCACATCATAGATTATTACCAGTAAGTAGGTAAATCTATAGAGGAAAACCGACTACTACACATACCTATAAAACGTTTTTTAATAAAAGTACTGTGACACTTGCTTTTTAACCACTTCCAAAAAGGAGGACGTTCTCAACCAGTCTGATTTCTTTTTGTTTTTTTTCAGCGATATCTTCACCAAATGTGAACCGATTTTAACAATTCTTTTCTTTTTCTATGTATTCCCCAAGTAGCAAAATATACTCCTGTAGTTATTCTAGGAGCATATATTTTTTAGCCCTATAGAAATCCTATAAACGTTTATAAAACCGCATTTGGGCGCAGTTTATAGGACTATTACGCCCTTTTAACGTCATGTTACAGTCCGGTAAAGTGCAATCTGATTTTATAATAATCTTATTAGGTGCTTTTACAGGATAAATTGTCCTATAAAGGTTCGGTAAACGCACTGACTAAGCGCGATTAGTCCTCTAATTCACCTCTAAAAAATATTTTAAAAGGGTAACTTAATTATCCACATTATAATATTTGGGCCCTGGGACCAAGGCGAAGAATGGAACAGGGTAGGTTTTTAGTCAGTAAGAGTCTGACACTACTTCCCGCTCCACCCAAGGGCGGGATTTGTCATTGGATGATTTTACCTACCAAAAAAAAAAAACATTATAATATTTAGCATGTGTGAATTATGTCTTTTACTTTTTGTATTAAGAATGCCTAATTCACTTGCGAAATTAATTTTATTGGTAAATTGTTAGAAAATAATAAACATGTCTTCATGCCCCTTCCAAACTAAACGTATTTAATAATTATTTTATTCGAAAATAATTAAAAAACTTGTAAGCCGCCATATGATCGGATCATGTGCCATTATTTTGCATTCATCAAAACCTTTACAGGATTATTTAGTCAGAGTTAAAACTACTACAGGACATGCCCTTCGCCTCCATGTTTCAGTTTTAGGGTTCCTTTAGAGAAATACGTCAGAAATACCCCGCATCCCAATAAATGTACTTAGTGAGTCTTAATCAGTACTAATATTTTCAGCACTCTTCGAAGACTTACTCTTTTATATAAAATTGATTTTGATTTTACAAGACTAATGTAAATAAAAAACTTCTTATTTTGAAATAGAATGATAAAGAGTGGGTGAAGAATTGATTTTAAAATAGAGAAAGAGTGAGTGTAAGGATGCAAATCGATAAATCAATATTTTATTCTTTTCAGTACATTTTTAACAGCACTTTAAATTATTATTCGATAAAAAACTTTAAGAATATCTATCCGCGCCTGGATCCTGATTTGATTTCAAGTATTTTTTTTTAAAATTCTTCTTCGATAACTGCCACTGCGCTTAAATCTTTACCATTTGTGTAAATCAATTTTTAGGGAACCGTACCCAACGAGTAAAAACGATACGGAACCCATCGTGCACGAGTTTGACTCGCACTCGCTATTTTCTTTTTTCTTTGACTAATAACAAAATGGCCTGTTACTCTAGTAATAGCAAATGTAGGACACATATAAGTAGATTTTGCCTATAAACGTAGGTGGGCATGTTAGTTCCGTGCTAACAATCATTTAGCAGGCATGTCTCAGACAAATCAATCCTATAATTTAATTGACCTATAGCACCTATTTCTAAGACGTTTATAGAAGTGCATGTTTTATAGAAGCATTAAAAATGACGTTAATAAGCACGAACAATCTTATCAAATGCGTTTATAGGATCAAAATTTTATACGTGCTAAATAGTTTTATATTATGCGCTTATATAACTACAAGTACTAGTAAGAATCGTATCCAGATAATCCTATAAACGTCTATAAAACTAAGTAATTAGATCGAAAGTACCTGTAGCGCAAATCGTCTAAGGAGATGCCGTTTAGGGACCTGTGATTTTAATCAAAACGTCTATTTGATTCCTATTAGACATTTAGTCTTATAAGTCAATTACTATAGGACCAATTTGCTACTTGGGTCATCTACCAGGTTAGTTGACAAAAATGTATAATTCCTAAAATAGTTACAGAAGTTACCTATTTTTTATTGTAACAATTAATAATAAACATTATTCTTATTCGTATGTGGAGTGGATGATTCTACATGAGTTGCTGTTTAGTTGCGAGTTTTTGTATGATGTTAATAAATTGATGGAGCTGATGAGTTAGCTCCGCCAGTAATTCCTCATTCGTGTCTCAGCCCGCTACGTGACTAAATTGGACTCGTTACCAAGAACTACGTAGACAATGGTTATTGCCTGAACTATGTTATTAAATACTCGTACATCTATAAAAAGGGGCATGGAGTGACACTTAATAAATGGTCTCTAAAAAAACGGTCGCCGACACGTCGTAACGTGGCACTAAGGGGACAACATACCGCGAAGTGTTTGAGGAATGGAGAGATATACCTCGATTATCAGTACAATCTCTTCAACACGGTCAACATTGAGATGATTACACATCCCTCTCCCAATTACGTTAGCACTTGAGAATCTCCACTAAAATCAGCCAGGAATGGTGGGTATTCTGACCTCGTCAGTATTCACTCTGGCTACTGAGGCAAAGGAATTAAGGGCACCTGGAGATGCGGAACAATAAGTCTTCCAGGAGATCGCGTCCGTGGAGTAGCTACTTCCCGATAGGCCTGTACTGTGCTGACTTGTACTTTTCAGTGCCGATTTTTTGCCGTAAAACTGCCCGGAGGATTGTCTCTTATTCCAGCCGTTCATCATAGGCACATTACTGTTGTTATCAGCAATAACAACTGTTATTGGCATTTATTTTTTTAAACCATTTATTTTTTTACGAGTGTAACAGCGGTCATTTCTGCCTGATCACTTAAAAAAAAATTCGCTTGAATCTTGCGGCCGGCGCCAAACCAGTTTTCGTTTCGGGTGCAAGAAAAATTGAACCTAGCGGTGGTAAGGCGGAAGTGTCTTTGATCGTACATGCGTTAAAGTTCGCAGAGCCTATGTTCAGACTCGCCAAGTTACGTCGGCTGTACTGTACGGTAAAACGACGTAGGCCGAGGGTTCACTGGGACTCAAAAACCTCACCACAACGTCAACGTAGAAAGAAATACTGCGGTGGAGCCACAGAATAAGTAATAGTACAAGGTGGGGCTGATACCTGATTTTTTTCACACGAGCATGCAACACAAGCCCCCCTAGCCAAGTTGCAATCGTTTCGTTAACGTCGAACGTTTTGAATAGGCCACGCCTCCAATTCTTTTGTTCTGACGTCATCTCAACGCTCAGTCACGTGGTCAGAATAAAGGAATTGGAGGCGTTCGACATTAACGAAACGATCGTAACTTGGCTAGGGTTGCAGCTGCTACTATCCTTGCATACTTCTTTTACTTCGTTCATTTCACACACGTGTTCATACACGCACGTTTTTTGTAAGTAACGACTATGAATTTACTTACCTGATAAGCTGACCTTTCTGAAGAACCAATAAATTCTAGGTAGGTTATTGCTAGTTACTACCCAGAGAAACAAACATTCTTCAAAATTCATAACTATTTTTGTAGTTGTTGAAGTAAATAGGTAGGTGTCCGTGTGTGGGATGGTCATCTTTTTATACTGACAATCGCTTTTCCCTTTGAAAAATAATGTAACGTCTACGCTTGAAACTTTTAAGTTTCTCAATCAAATTTTAATGTCAAGAAATAGAAAAATGCATATTAATGGGCTTTTGAAGCCCATTAATATGTATTTTATATTGTTATAATATTTTGCTTTTTTAGGGTTCCGTAGCACAGACGTCAAAAACGAAACCCATATAGGATCGCTTTGTTGTCTATCTGACTGCCTCTCAAAATTATTTTTTTTTAGGAATACATGAAGGTATTAAGCTGAAATTAATACGATACACTTTAGAGAAGTGAAAGAATCAGATTTCTAAATCAACGCAATCTAAGGATAAGACCGTTTCTCTGTTTAGGCGCATATTTTGACTCGACTAGGAAATCAGAACCTGCAGGGCCGTAGTATCCCGTTGACCTAGAATCTTGTAATTTGGCAAAAAGCAAGGTTTATAGCATAATTAAAGGTTGTCTGTAAGAGATCGCTTTTAGCGATAAGACCGCCCATTGTGGCACTAAATGTAATTTTATTTTTGGTTACAATAAAGAATACATCTTTCTATCTATCTATGTATTAAAGGAAAAAAAAAACAAAATAATATTTTTTTACGAATCGGAGAAAATAGAGACTCTATTCGGAAATCGAACAATTTACATAGGTAAGTTTGTACGGAACCCTCGGTGCGCGAGTCCGACCCGCACTTGACCGTTTTTTTTTTAAATTTGCATGGCATAGAAGATATAATACTTCACTACACTCTTTTATCGGTCTTATGTGTGTTCGATTGCTTAAACCATTATTAAATATCGCAGCATATGCTGAGTTAGGCGCCTTTTTGGCCTTGCACAGATTTAATTGTTATTTTTCTCTAACTATTTTTTATTTTACTGTATGTGTGAGGTACGAATAAACTCTTTTCTTTCTTTCATTCATTAATGACCAATTTTACAAACAGCTAAGCAGCTATTAACAGATTTTTATGTAGGTACCATAACACGATTATGTGTCGTATTTATGAAGCATTAAACGATTACCTTATCACCACACGGAACGATTAAAACTGATTATGAGCGGTCATTACGCTGATGAAACTTGAGAAAATAAACTGGATATTTTTCTTTATTTTCGATTGCATCTCTTCTCATAATATGCCAAGTCTTTCCCCACCATTGTGGGTAGTTTTGGGTACTAATATCCGTATCTTACATGGAATGAATTCATTCTGTCCTCCACTAACCTTTTTTTTTGAAGTGGGAAATCAACGAATACCTCCTTTGGCTCTGGATAGAGCTAAAGGGCATTTCTCACTTTTACAGACTAAAACCCACCTGTGTACCTTCATTTGTTGAACACAACCCAGTAAGTTAATCAAACAAATTGGTTAAAGATACCCAAACAACTGTCATCAAATGACAGAAACATCTGAGGTCATTATTATCTAAGCAATAGGAAACAATAAATGATTGCAACACAATGTTTAGAGCAAGTCCAACCAAACAACAGTAATCAACAGACGGCTCACAGCATTTCATCATGCCCAAAAATAGCGTAATAAACTTTTTGTTTACACAATATAAAAGCTGTTCTCAATTTTCGATCCGATGTCCGCTGTCCAGTATCTCCGGTGCATCGGTATAGAAAATTGGCAATAAGCGTCTGGACCGAGACTAGTGCATACAATACCGAACTTACGAAATTCGAAATTCAAAAAAAGTTGCCGTAGGAAACATTAGGCAGATAAATAAAAAGAAGAACAAAATATCTTTTTGAATTTCGAAATTTTTAAATGATGCTGTCAAAAAATACAGGCCGATAAAAAAATGAGATTGAACGAATTTCGAATATTAAAAAAAACATTCTGTAATAAAAAAAAACCAGCAGATAAAACAAGGTAAAAGTAATAGCGCCATTTTGAATACAACTATACCGCATGTACTTATGAATATCGAAAGCAAAAATAAAAGCTTTGAATTTTGAATGCGACTGGCATAGTTTATGAGTTCGCAGTGTATGAATGACTGCTAACGATGGTGGCCATGATTAACGAGGTTTTCTTGAATCGATCGATACGTGATTAAAAAGTCTCGGATAGTCTAGTTCATCACAACGGTTTTTGTACAAGAATAGGTTGGGCTTTCCGAAATATTAGTAAGTGAAAACTAGTAAAAAGTGCGTATCGAACCACGCACTAATTTCGTCATAAGTGCGTTTGAAAGTAAAAAAGAAATATCCCAAAGGATAAATTTATTCTGAATTTTTCAATATAGTTCAAAGTTACTGTAAGGCAACCTTTTGGAGACTTTAGAAGTGCCTATCTCACCAACAGTATATACAAGTCACTTACACCCGTATTTATAAACAAATAAAACTAAATACTTGAGTAAAAGTAACTACTATTTGTTTTCTATATTTAAGAAAAAATTGAATTTTGAATGCAGATTTCAAACGTCAAGTAATGACTTAGTAACAAGTAAATACTTCTTAGCAACATCATCTACGAAGATTCTGTTTCTAACACAGTTTCGACTACTACCACAATTGGCGGCGGAAACCAAAAAGTTAACAGTATTTTTTTTATGTCCTATTAATTCTTGAGTATTTAATAGAACACAGCATACAATAGAGAGATTGTAAGCTCATTGTTCACTATTTGTAAAGGCTATTATTTCCGTTAGGTGACATTCACTGGCGCGGGAAGGTTAGTAACTGATTAGAGAGATGACTAGACTTTTTTCCTTTAGAAATGATGAGAATGTTGAAGGTAAAACTACATTCTGCCCACGCGGGTTACACACGCCGATCTGGGCGTGTCGGTCTCCATACATTTTATACGGCAACTAGACTTGTAGAGCTACATTAGATCCACGCCACGCGACGTCTTTCTGCGTACAAATCAGGCGTGTTACACGTGAGAGTCGGTCTAATTGTAGTTCTAGTTTTAGACCCGTATTTATGAAGAAGTAATTACTTGTTACTAAGTAATTTCTTATTAAGTCATTACTTGAGGTTCGAATTGTTCATTAAAAAATTTAAATTTTTCTTGTCTATAGAATACAAATTGTAATGTTGTTTTACTCAAGTAATTAGTTTTACTTGTCTATAAATACGGGTGTTAGACTTATCGATAAAACTGAGAAGTCAGTTGGTGCAACATTGTTCCCAATCTGAAAAGCAAACTAACTGGATCTTCGTTCGTGTAATGCCCGTAGTATGCCCGGGGCAGCCCTCGGGCATGGCATTGTGTGTTTTAAGCATCCTTATTTACAGGCAGACGCGGCTGCTTTCGCTCGGAACATACTTACCGCTTTTCATGCCATACCCGAGCTGTGTTTTTTGTTAACAGCGTTTAATTTTGGAATTTATTTGACTGTTTTTTTTTTATAGCAAGTCAGTATAATATTGAGCTAATAACTGGTATGTGTTTTATGTACGAAATCATCAAATGTCTCGTCCCGCGCTTGGTAGAGTGAGTGGTCTGTATTCATGCCAAAAACTACTTTATTGTTCTCATAAAGTATAGAGTACAATTACCTGAAATAAAGTACAATACTTTATTGTAAAGTACGGGTGGCAACCGTTCGTGTGGTACTAGTACAGTACCACACGAACAATCCGATATCTCTAGCAGACATCGGCCCGCGTTCAAACTTGAATGGTGTCAAAAAAAATTCAAGAATACTTATGTAAGTAATCAATAGTCATTTGATAGATCATTGTCACTTATAGTAAGAATAATGTACGATTCTGCGACCTCAAACAATGTGGAACTCGTGGACCATCAGCCGAGCTCAAATTCGTGTAGCTCGTGCTCGGCTCCTCTAGAGACGGTCTACACTACACGAATTTGAGTTCGGCTCGTGCTCAACTCCTCTAGCATAGACCCAGCTTAATTTGTCTATGAGTTACACATTGTTGGAAGTACAATAAGTCAGAAGTCATGCCTTTTCGCAATACGGAAGTTATCCTATCGTCAAGTAAGATGTTGTTATTGAAGCAAACGTTTCCACAGTAACAACAGGAACAAAAGAAACTATTTGTTTTGAGAACTAGTATAATATTTTACACTAGCAATGGTCTCTGAGAGCTAAACCTAAACAGTGTGAAAATCTATAGTAAGGTACGTATAGAATATGACCATTAAAACCATTTATGGTAAAGTGCATCTAATCACAGTTCCAATAAACCGATTTCCTTTGCCTCATCATCGTATCAGTTTGATGGTACCATTTTCATCTCAATTTGGAGGATTTGAAAACCTCCTTCTATTTCTTTGAAGTCGGTTAAAAATCAGAAGATATTTTAAATAAAATCCTGTGTTCGTTGATGAAATTGGTAGTTGTGCCTGAAACTCATAGTAGCTACCTACGATGGTCCAATTAGGTTTAAGGCCCATGTTACAAATCGCGACAATATAAGTTGAACCATCATGACGGTCGAATTAAATGCGCAGGAACCGATTTTCGGGTCTCAATCGAAGTGGGTAACCATAAAATATGGTTCAACTTATTTGCCGCGTACTATAACAGAACAAACGGTCTATTGCTATCAATTGGGTATCCATCCAGACTCCTTACTGCTGGGCTGCAATAGTTCGAAAAAGTAACAGTTTGCCTGCTGCGGTCTTCCCGTCCGATTATAATTTAGGTGTCTTCAAGGCTAGAGTGAATAGGCTCTTAATAAACTAGTGCGCTTCACCATCAACGATTGCATCACTGCTTAACATCAGGTGGGATTGCAGTCAAGCACTAGTTTATACCACAAAAAAAAAAAAAAAACTGAAGAAACACAGATTTTATTCAGTGATATTATAGTCAGTAAAAGTGTGACACTTCCTTAATCCCACTCGAAAACCTCTTCTGTTACTGAGAAAGTCCAGATCAAAAATCTAAAAAAAAAAACCGACCCGGGAACCGCACCTAGGACCAAGACTTCATGCCCAGTATCAGCGCTTGCAACGACTAAACCAACAAGGCAACCATGAAATATGTACCAATTAATCCTAGAATGCTAGATCCTTGTTACGCTCAGTCCATCTGAGAGTATCCTCGTAATGACCCTTGCCTCATTAAAATAGCTATGTAATGGAGAAACCGAGGCAGAGTTAGTTTAGAATGAATTCTGAATATTAAGTTAGTACAGTCGCCGATAAGAATAAACACTAAAAAATTAACCGCATAATATATATTTTATCATATCAATAAAACAAGCTTTTTACAGGAAAAAAGAATCTAACAACTATAAAAAAAAAATACAAGTTCGGAATTCTGGTTAGTAACAAAAAAAAAATTGTACAAAAAGAAAAAATAATACCGACTATAAAAAAAAAAATGCAAAACACCTAACTTTAAGCCCGGAATTCTGGTTTGCTTTTCTCATTTTTTTTTTCATTTTTCAGAACTGGCTTCCAAACAAGGTTATTTTATGTAAAAAAAAAACTTTTGAGCCCCACCACAGCTAAACTAAATACTGAGCTAGTTCTCTATTATGTTACCTACGCTAGTGACCCGCTCCAGCTTTGCAAGGTTTTTCTATTTTATTTAAGTTCACGGTTTTTCTGTACATAGTATTTTATACCTAAAACTTCCTCATGAATCACTTTATAGTGAATGACTCTATCTTTTGATGCAAACCGCATGAAAATCCGTTCAGTAAAAAGTTAAAAAATAAGCATGTGGTAGGGAACTGAATGTTCTAAAAAAACTGCATTGGTAACAGCTGAATCAGTAGATCAACTAGAGCAAAAGTTAAACGATGCCGCGAATCAATTGGCGTTATGGTTCCAGGGAAATGGTCTTGCTCTGAATTTTAAAAAGACCCACTTCATTCACTTTGTACTGTCAGGGCGGTCTTCACGACCACTGGCGGTATCTGCGGGTGGAGTGGCTCTGGTTCAGGTAAAAACAATAACCTTTCTTGGGTTTGAAATTGACGGGTGCCTCAAGTGGGATGGCCAGATTAATAAAGTGTGCGGTAAATTGGGAAGTGCATGTTTTGCTCTTGGCAGAATATCGCGCGTCTTACCCGAACGCGATGTGCGGTCATGTTATTTCGCGACGGTGCACTCGCTACTCCAATACGGCGCTGAGCTATGGGGACGTGCTGCTGATTGGCAGCGCGCCTTCCGAATGCAGAAGCGTGCCGTGCGGGCCATCGTCGGGATACCGCAGGACATGTCCGCTAAACCCCACTTTATTAGGCTAGGCATCCTTACGTTACCTGCTATACTCATATATCAGGTCGCATTGTACGTGAGGATTAACCTGGACCTTTACCCAAAAGTAGGCAGCCGTCATTTATATTGTACTAGAAGCAGGGGTCAATTATCGACGGTCTCGAGAACGCTTGCCAAATCCTCCAAGACGACTCATGTTATGGGCCCGAACGTGTATAATAAACTACCTGAGGCTATCTCTGGTGCCCCGACTATAGGCAGCTTCAAAGCTCGTCTGAAAAAATGGCTTATCGAGCAAGCTTTTTATTCTTTTGACGAATTTATGATTTAATTTAATTTGACTTTAAATATTAATTTGGACTTATTTTATTGTAACTTGACTTTTTATTTATTTGTTTTCTTGTATTTTCTTTTTTGTTTGACATTGTAATTTTTTATTAATTGACATTGTAATGGAACTTAATTGTATTCATTTGTTGACATAAATGTTAAATTCTGTATATGACGTGTAAGAATCCCTTACCAATAAAGTACTATGACTACTATGACTATTCCATCTTTATTACGTTTTAATCATTAGCTTACCATAGATAAAAAGACAATCATCAGACAATTTCCCGGTAGCTACCAGCAGCTGTATCATTTTCCATCGCGAACAATTCTTTGCTGCAGAGCACACAACGTTGACTGTACACCATGACATAACAACGCAAAAGTTAATTACAACACAAATAACAATTCTGGGAACAAATTAATGTTTTAAACGCATGTTTTTGTACGTCATAAGGTGTACGTGTTTCTTGCGGATGTCTACACAAAAAATGCCTTTGAGAAGTCCCTTTTTAGGGTACCGTACCCAAAGGGTAAAAACGAGACACTATTGTTAAGACTGCGCTGTATATCTGTCTGTCACTAGGCTGTATCTAGTGAACTTCTCACAGATGATGTCGCAAATACTAAAAATAGTAATTTAAGTGGTGCTGTCAAGCAGCAACTGTGATCATTTTGCCGTTTTTTGCTGCAGATGCGTGAGCGATCCCGACTCGCACTTGGCCGGTTTTCGAGTTCTTTTTAACACAACATACATAATAATAACTCGTGCGATAATGGTTTAGATTGCTGTTCATTTAACTTTATAGCTTGTTGTGTAATAAAATAGCGAAGACTACAAATTGGTTAAAGATTGCACGATACAGATAAAGGCATCTTTTTTTAACTTTTTTGTAACCTTTTCGAACAATCCCGCAGCCTTGTCAGATAAAGGGGAAAATTCCTGTATTTTTGAGGACCACATTCGCATATGTCATAAACAGCTATTATCCCTCCAGATTTCCAGATTTTTCATTGATGCTATTGTGATGCTGCGATGATATTGTGACTTGGATTAAACTGTCATGCCCCAAGAGGACACCGGTATCCGCCTCCTATTGTTTTTCTATTGTGTCTCTAATTACGGTTAAAACGACATTAAACCTTTGACTAGCAAAAACGTGCTCTATGGTGCCAACGGGCAACTCGGCAATTTCATCCTTTAGCACTACAAATAAGAAAAACAATACTTTCTTGTACGTACCTTAAGCGTTTATTAGCAATTTATTATATTTAGTACAATTTAATTCATTTCAATTCAATTTCATTTGATTTATTTTGCTAAGTTTCATCAATTGTGCTATAATTATGTACCTACTAACATTAGATATTAAGCGATTTGTTACTACTAACACTATGGACTTTGTTTGAAATAAAAATTAAATTATTATTATTAGTCTGCATAGACATATATATTACTAGCGTAAGGACCAGGCCAACCGCGCGATTAAATGGCACTAGCGCGCTGGCCCTAAAATTACAGTTTAGGGCCAACGCGTCTCAGTTGACAGTGGCCCGTGTGCGGGAGTGAACGAATATTTGCTTGTCATAAAAATGCCTATTTGTGTGCTAAAAGGCTGCAAAAATTATGATACAAAGGTTAAAAAGGAACATGGGATATCGTATCATCGATAAGTAACCTTACATTAATTTTGTTACCATTAAGTTATTAAATAAACACATTTTATAGCGATAAATATTTTACTACCGAATACCACAATGGCAGCCATTGTGTGGCCGGTACTGCACGCGTGAAGTGCACGAAGTAAACTTGTAGGGACGTAATTTTTATTTCATTGTTGTACTTGGTACTTGTAATTTTGAATTTTAGTATCTAATGTGTTTTATATTCAATAAGGATAAAACAAAAATATATTTAAAAGAAATAAGAATCTTAGAAACGATACCAACCTAATTGAAATTGAATATTTTATTCTTGATATATTTTGAAATACCTATAGTTTTATTTTCTTTCGCCCACGACTACATCCGCGTAAATTACGAAAAAATAATAATAATGTTGCTTATCTACATGCTTTCTTGAGGCTCAATCTTAGTCCGTAGTCCGTACCACATAATTATCATCGAAAACGGTTCAGTAGTTTAACCGTGAAAACGCGGTAGACAGTTATTTTCGTATTTGTAATATAAGTATGTAAAAGTATGGATATATGGACCAACTTCCGATGACGATGATTTTTTTCCAAATGATGCAAGGCGTAAAGAGATTTGGAGTCGCATTATTCGGGAACAACAACCGAACTGTACCTACCTTTATGGGCATGCTATTGATTTTATTGTACCTACTGACTGCTAAAATACGAAATAAAAAACCCATACGCGCGAACAAGGTTACGTCGATCACCTATGCAGTGCGGCAGTCACGTAATTCGAATGAGTTATCACAGATGTCGCTATTTTTGCTTGTATTATAAAAGTTTATAAGAAATGTTCAGTTGGGCGCATCCTTCCTTTCGAAATCATTGTTAGTCTGTCATGTAGTTGTGACCGTGGCGTACTGGACTGCTTTGTCATAATATAAGGTGGCGGTCAAAAAGTCTAGTTTGACAAAAAATCGAAAATAGGTGATCATTGTCTACTAGAACCATAATACCCGTCAAATACAATATACATTCTTGGTTATCGTCGTGAGTCATGAGTTCAAGGAAGTTCTCATTAAGTATAACGTTTACCATATTAGGAAGTGGCAACGCCCAGCTTCGGTCAGGCAAGAACTGGAGTCGAGTAGGTGGACAGCGGCAATTATCTACAGCTAACAACGAGTTTTATTGGTTTGTTTACACACAAATGTGGACTAATAGGGAGTAACGACGGGAAGTTACTGCTCTCATACTGGCTTATTTAAGCTAATGAAGAACACTTGTTTTTACGCACTGGTAGTTATCCATTAAAAGATTTCAAAGAAAATTATGTTTGTAGGTAAATCAATTCAGCTCTAAGGTTCTATATGTCGTGGCCAAGTAAAACTGGCCAAATTGTTTTAAACGTTAAAGTTTGATGATATTTCAGTCGTAGTTTCTTTAGACCTTTTATTACCATAAAAAATCTACATCATAGATATTGCCAAACGAGGATTGACGTATCATCAAATGTTAACGTTTAAACGATCAGAGTACCTAGTGTGAGTTTGTTTTTCGTAAACGCGATCGACACGTTTATGACGTTCGGCGCACCGATTGGCCTACTCGAAGCTCTTAGCCAATCAGAGAGCCAAACGCGGTAAACGTTTCGATCGCGTTAACGTAAAAACAACTCGCACTCAGCACACTGGCCAATTTTAGTTGGCCATATCATGAAGTGATCAATTTCTATGATCTGGCCACAACATATACATTATATTATAAATAGAAACTATAGATAGGAAATGAAGTAATATTCCAGAACTATCACACAACGCCGTCTAGTCCCAAGCTAAGCA
The DNA here is from genome assembly GCA_958295575.1 of Leucania comma. Classification (NCBI taxonomy): domain Eukaryota; kingdom Metazoa; phylum Arthropoda; class Insecta; order Lepidoptera; family Noctuidae; genus Leucania; species Leucania comma. The sequence goes on along the minus strand of OY282480.1, from coordinate 6,923,105 downwards.
GAGCTTATGTTATGACTGTATTACAACTGATTAACATACTTATATATTTCTAAATGCATACTGTATATTATAGATAAATTACACCCAGACACAGGACAAATGATCGTGCTCATCACACAAACAATTGTCCTGGATGGGAGTGGAACCCACGACCGCCGGGGCCCAGCAGTCAGGGCCACTAACCACTAGACCAACAGGCCTGTCAAAAGATACATGTTATGGTCTATAAATAAAAGGAGAAACTGATTGACTATCATATCAACGCACAGCCGAAACTACTGGCACTAGGAACGTGTAAAGTCTTTTTAACATAGCACGTGTAGGATGACAACAGGACGAAAATATGCATCTTTAAGATGGGAGAAAAGGATAGGTAGCTACATTGTATGAATCCGACAGCTGTCACCCGCACCATCTTATACTAATTGTAGTGTAATTTGCACGAAGAATTTTAAAGGGGTTTTCGAAAATTCAACCTTTAAAGGTATGCCTGTCCTTTCCAGAAGAAAACTCGATATTCTTTTGAATAAAGTCGCAGGCAAAGTGTTACTTGATACTAATAGAATAAACTTTATTAAAGACCAAAATAGTACCCCCTTATTTTATACAAACTCAAATCTGTGGGTACTCTTCAGAAGCGTGAGAATTCAGTGCAAGGAAAACACACTGTTTCAAAAGTCACTGTAACACCCTCGTCCCGAATACATATCTACATCATATTACAAAGTTTCTGAGGCAACGCCATCTTTCTTTTAAAAGTTTCTAAAAAAAGTATCAGTCCAGAGTCCCGCCATCGAGCTCGATACGACGGAAGATGCAACCGAACTTGTAACTTTAATCTGATAAGCAATTCATTGAACAAGGTTGTGAAGTTATGACTCAAGACTCGGCTCCTGTGAGTGCAAAACTGAAATACCTACGTGTTTTGCAGAACATTTTTTATATAAATATTAGAAATGGAGAAAGAAATTATGATGCTCTGAGGGCATTTAATATTCTATGCATTGAGTTAGCTTAAGAGGACTAAACCAAGAGACACACACAAAAGAAAGAGATGCACAAAGACACAATGCTTGCAAATAAGAAGCATTTCTGCGATTTACTAAAAATCTATACAAGTTTGATTATTAAATTAAAATACTATAACGGTAAAACTTTGCTTGAATTATTGTCAAAAAATCTGAATGATTACATGTATACATCTATAACTCTGGTTTTTAGTAGATAAAAGTAATTTATAGAAAAATCTTCGTGATTTTTTTCTATAGTACTTAATTAGTCATCCAGCACTTATCCGGAAGAATAACATATAATATTTTTTCAGATTCTATTTACTACAGTGGGTCATATACTTTTACGCATTATAAAACTCACATGTAGTCCTCTTAAGCAAATCTCTAAATCCATGAATGGCAGCAAATTAATGTGGAAGGTAGTATGAATAAATGGCTATACATAGAGGCCCAGGGCATCCGGCCGTGGGCTCTTCACAGCCCATTCGCAAATCAAGCGGCAGAACGTTCAAGGGCCATTGCCATGAGTTAAAAAAAAAGAAGTTTATTCAATTCAAGTGCGGCTCTCGTCGACGAGCCAAACCGAAGTAAATTGTAAATTAAGCAAATATTCCCGACGTTTGAGAACGCTTCATTTAGTTTTTTTTTTTTTTTCAGATATTCTTTCATGTATGATATTATAAATGTCTAAAGTTAGTCAAGATTTACTTGCTCTTTTTTATAAGGACGAACTGTTATCGTCTGCATGATTTTTCTTTAATGAGTTATTCATAAGCTGTATGAGGAAAATTGGTACTTGAAGTCAGTCCCATTTCTGATAAGAGTACATTTGTTTAGATTGGGTAGAATTGAAATAATTTGATTATTAATTGATATTGCATTATTACCTGATAAAATATTGAAACTTACATTATGTGTATGTACTCTAAGGCAATTAGTTTCACGCAAGCTGATAAGTGGCTGAAAACTCAATAAAAACGAACGAAATTTCGAACACAAATTTTCGGCAAAACTTTCTTAAATATATCACCAGGCAGAGAAGTTAATTTCCAAGCTTAAAGTTTCCAAACTGCGCAGTTTATAATTAACTAGATAATCGTTAAAAATAGGAAATGAGATGTTAGAGTTGGTACGTCGGCGCTGATAGCCGCCGCGTCGTTCGCAGTTGCCTGATTGCTGCCGTCGTGACGCCGACGCCTAATAAATGTACGTCGTGTTAATTTCCCTTAGCAATCACGTTAGTAGTGCCTACATGATGATTAATTGATAGGTAATTGGATATAATTTAGCTCCATTATAAGTTGCCGCAAATCTTCTAGATTCGTAAGTCTATAAGGCTATTTTCAAAAGTATGACTAAATAGTGTTTTTGAATTGATAATTTAGTGTTAACACCGTTTCAAACGCTAGTATATATGTATGTAACACACAAAAGTATAGAGGCGGATTTATGGCGTGGTATTTTCTATCAGTCAACCTTCGGGTGATGAAGAAGAAATAGTGGTAATAGCAATAAAAGAGGCTGCAGTTTTGAAAAAAAGGAGTCAAAGAAGACTATCTTTCTATTTAGTCGTAGTTGTTTACAAGTTTGTATACTTATTCAGTATGTATTATTGCGATATATATTCTACTACGTGTATATATTTATGATAGTCTATTTTTATATTTTTTCATTGATAACTGTTTTATTTGTAGTTTTCTTTTTTTTCTATCATACATAGTGTCTACATACCTAATATTATTCCAATTGTCCAAAGAGATTTCTGTAGAAAAAAGCATCACTTATGTAACTGTTGTGGCACGCTGAGACAGACCCCAGGGGTCTAATTATGTACCTTTTTGGAAATTTACGAAACAGCCTTGTTTTTATAAAATAAATTAAAAAAAAAATATTTTTCTGTTTCCGTCTTCTTTTCTTATAAAACTGAGTAATTGTTAAATGAATAAAAGAGAAAAAAAAATATTTCAAAGTAAAGATACTAATAAACCATGGAAACAATACAATTACATACAATTGTACAAATAGACGATTGGGGAATATTCACACTGTGATGATACTTCAGCCTCGTGGCACCTGCCGTTGGCAGTAGTATCTTCAACGTCGTCCACATTCTTATCCTCCTCATCCAGGGCGATAGGGATGGCGTTGTTGCATATTCGACCGTGGCAAAAGGAACATAGGATAGAGCACTAGAGCCCGACCTTTCTACAAGTGCACAACCTTAAGCAACTAACCGCGTAGTAACAGATTTTCGGGTCTCAATCGAGGTGGGGGGGGGGGGGGGTTCTGCGCATAAGCATAGCAACGGGAAATTGAAACAAGTGACAGAATTTCACAGTTTTCTGAGTACTGCGGGAGAATTGTCCATCTTTGACTTACTGTATCTTCGCAATCAATGGACCTAGAGTACTGGGACCAAGCTCAAATTGTAGTGAATTTATTTAGCTTTATTAAAATATAACAAAGATCCTTAAAAAACGCTTTCTTAGGGTAGTTTTTTTCGAAAAAACTGAAGCTTGTGCCAAAATTTCGCAGTTTTTTGAGCACCATGGGGGTAGCACAGGATTTTCAGGGTTGCAAACTTGGATGTTAACTGCTATCTAGGGATCTAACAACATAAAAAAAGTCGTAGTTACATGCGCATTTGCGATGTTTGTCCTTTTTTGTTTGTGTTGACATTGACTGGCCTATAGGTTTTTCAAAAACCCTTTCTTACAGTTACACTTCAATATTTTCGTCAATTTAAACTACTCGTAGATGAGGCCGGTGACGAGGATTACCTACAACCGATTTTCGAGTCTCAATCGAAGTGTGTAAACATAGAAAATGGTTCAAATTATTTGCCGCATACTATAATAACCATTGTGGTATAATGAATTTGACAAATACAACAAATTCAACTGGCCTTAATACTATTTTCTGAGCTACATGAGATACATACGCTGAGAAATCAAGTAAACAAATCATGAATTACATGCAGATGCGGTCTTATTACCCGACGCTGTGAGGTGGAAGGGTCACCCTGCATGAAATATGGCGCGGACCAGACTACCGTGTGAGGAGACATCGCATTTATCTCCCGCAATGTCACAGATATTTATATAAATAGAAACAAGTATTGTATACTTAGGTCTCCGGGTCGTCGAAAGTACCACAAAACAACGGGTAAGTTCACACTGTCAAAATTAAAAATGAATTATGTGTTTTCTACTAGCGGATACCCAACTTTCTAAAAAAAGAAATACCTAAGTATGTTGTTTATTTACTGGAAAAGATATGGGAATTTTGTCTTTTTTTTCAGGTTTATTTTCAATAGCTAAAATCATTTTTGCCTTTCTAATGAAACTGTTTTTTTTTAAATTATTGATCGACTCGCGTTTGACCACTATCTCACCTGATGGTAAGCGATGATGTGTCCGACGATGGAGCCGTTTGTCTAGCAGTAACCTATTCACTCTTGACTTAAAGACCCCTAGGTTGTAGTTCTCAGGAAACACAGACTCCGGCAGGGAAATCCACTCCTTTTTCACGAATTCCGAGGCTCTTATCGGTTCGATGGTTTCAAATTAAGGCTATAACGGGCATAGGACATAGGTCGGAACATTCTCTGTGTCGTTGTGTTTTCTGTAATTTTAGCTGACTCGGTAAAAATTGTTCTGCCATAGGTTTTTTTTTTTTTTTTTTTTTTTTTTTCGGTAGGTAAAATCATCCAATGACAAATCCCGCCCTTGGGTGGAGCGGGAAGTAGTGTCAGACTCTTACTGACTAAAAACCTACCCCGTTCCATTCTTCGCCTTGGTCCCAGGGTCCCGGGTGCCATTTTCACATACCCTTTGACCCCAGTAGGCTTCGGCCCTGTCGGGCCCCTACAGTTTGCTGACAACTCCTTGAGGCGCGCGGGAAGAGTGCGCGCCGTAAACGACTTGAGCTCGGACCGGTCTGTTACCGGACGGACGGACAGCGAGCTACCCATTGCCCGCCGTCCGCGAGCCCGCGCCTACGGTGGCCGGAAATCGGGATCGGAAACCCGGCGGCGGCGGCGGCGTGTACGCCGTTGCCTGATGCGGTCGGCCTCCTCCTTTGCTAGCATTACTGCTTCGCAAAAGGAGGCGACCGCCTGCCACTCCTCCTCGCTCCGGAGCATGGCCTGAACCAAACCCCGGCGCGAGAGATCGCTGCCGCCGATCGCCCCCACAAGGACACGGCGATGCTCTTCCCAAGCGGGGCACACCTCGACTGTGTGCTCCACCGTGTCCTCCGGACGCTCCGCACAGTGGCGACATCCGGGCGTCGTCTCCGCACGAATCTTGTAGTTCTGCCATAGGTACCTTATCAAAGAAAAACCGGCCAAATGCGAGTCAGACTTGCGAACGAAGGGTTGAGTCGTAGAAGTTGAGTCTGCGGTCCCAGTCCAAAGGGCCCTTTCTGGGTTCTTTTTAAGTTTGAAATTTTATAATATACGGCTTGACCGATTTGGCTAACTTAGGTCTTCAAATATTCGTAATATTCCAGGATTGCGGACGGCGGGCAATGGGTAGCTCGCCGTCCGTCCGTCCGGTAACAGACCGGTCTAAGCCCAAGTCGTTTACGGCGCGCACTGTTCCCACGCGCCTCAAGGAGTTGTAAGCAAACTGTAGTGGCCCAGTAGGGCCGAAGCCTACTGGAGCCAAGAGTTATGTGAAAATGAACCCCGGGGCCCTGGAACGAAGGCATTGAAAGGAGCAGCGTAGGTTTTTAGTCAGTAAGACTCTGACACTATCTCCCGCCCCAGCCAAGGGCGGGATTTGTCATTTGATGATTTTACCTACCGTAAAAAAGTAATATACTTAATTAATGAATTAAATTACATTTCTGTGCAATTTATTTATCATTGTAAGTTCAATATTGCCTTGTTTATTGAAAAGGTTTTTTAATTTCTTTTAACTTCTGAACGCAAGTTGGTTAGCGACCAATGAACTCTGTCATGTCTCTGCCCGGCGTTGTGTGAAATCGGTGGAAACGACAGGAAATAACTTCAACAACATTTATTGTTCTTCACTCTCGAATGGACTTGAACCTTGATCAGCAGGTTTAGAAAGTAGTTATAGTACGCGGAAAATAAGTTGAACCAGTATGACCGTCGTTGCTATGGTTACGCGCAGCCCCCCGCTTTGATTGAGACCTGAAAATCTCTTATCTGTTACTGTGCATTGAAGGTCGATCGCCATTTTGATTTAACTAATATGTCGCATGTTGTAACTAGTTGACAATCTTCTTCATTCCAGAGGATTTCCAATACTTCTCTAACGTTGCTTCATCCTTCAATTCATCAACCAAATTCAGCCTCTGCCAAGAAACCTTGACTGCCGATTCACCAGACACGCGCTAAGTTAATAAAGTATCGTATTATCAACTAGTTGTTACCCGCGACTTCGTTCGTGTGGTAAGAATATTACTCTCTTTTTTTTGGGGTAATCGTGTAATTTTTTTTAGTAGTTATTTGAAATCCCGTTCCGAGAGAATAAAAAGAAGCCTTAATTACTCCTTGTAACATTGGCTATCTAACAGTGAAAGTCCTGTCAAAATTAGTCCATCCGTTTCGGAAATTAGCGGGAACAAATAACTAGACATACTATTTTTTATACAATTTTTTTTAGTATATATATGCGAAACCTGAATATAGTTATTTCAGAATCGAATCGATTCTAAAAATACTAGATACTTACGTTTCGGGTTTCGTATATATTAAAAATAATGTTGTATAGGTACCTATTGAATAGTATCGAATATAATTTGAAAGACAATAAGTAAAAACAAAAAAAAAATTACAAAAAGATACTTCAATTTTATTTGTTATAAATGTTTAGTGATGGTGGAAAAGGGTTCAATGAAGCAATACCTACGCGGAAAGCTTATCTTCATAGCCATTTTATGCGCTACGGTACACCACTTAGCTCTTGTAACTGTGGAACAGACACCTCATTTCATATTTTAGCACTTAGCTACTTTAGCATAGCTGGTAGCAAGGCATTTCGCTTTTTTAATACTTTACTAATTTTGAAAAAGGAACTTCAAGTCTATCGGTTTTGTAAAAAAAAAAAAAACAGCAACTTCGTTCATCGCAATTTTTTTTTAAATATCGTGCGGATTTCATCACGCAAATGTCCTTTTGATTCAAGTATTTATTGTAATGCGTGGAATACGCACGCGGGATGCGGAGCGCAATATCAGACTGCAGCCCCGCATGCGTCATGAAATCCGCATGATATTAAAAACTCCAAAGCAGAAATTTTGTATGAATGCGAGTGTGTTTGTTAGTCCTTCACACTTAAACGGCTGATAGGATTTTAGTGAAATTTATAGTATCTATTCCAATTTCTCATCTAGGGTATTTTAATAGGTATCCCAGGAGTAAAGGGCCATTCAAGTATTACGTAAGCACTACAGGGGGTAGGGGAGTCTTTGCTTTGCTTATGCTTTGATGACATGGGGGATGGGGGTTCTGAATGGTGATTAGATCATCAGTTTTTTTTAAGAGAACAATCTCGATGTTCTAAAATCACATAAAAATTAGTAGACAGATACACTGAACAATGTTTACGTAAGGTTAGATATTTGCTTACTTTTGCTGACGAGGGGGAGGGGCGAGGTTAATATTTTCGAAAAATCTGCTTACGTAATACTTGAATGGCCCCTAAGTTCCATTGGAATATTTTTTTTTACTTTTTCGCGGGCGAAGCCGCATACAAAATCTAGGACTCATACTATGTGGTTATGGATTTGTCACATGGGTTATTAATAAAGCTGTTAAAGACATTATTTTGTGACTAAAACGTCACGCAGCGCAGATGGTATATTTGATTAGACGTACTTATTTGACGAGTCGTATTTGCCATCGAGAGCAACCGGATATTACAGGCACAGTAATGAAAACACGAAATTAATGTTACGTATTTCATATATAGGAGTTAATCAATACTTATTAACGTTTTTATCTATGAGAGTGAAAAGTTAAATAACTTAGGACTGGAACAATTTACCTGCTGTGGTTTTCCTGTCCAGTTATAATTTTGTCTTCAAGGCTAGTGTGAATAAGTTTTTAATATACTAGTGCGCCTCGCCGTCAACGATTGCATCACTGCTTACCATCAAATGGGATCGCAGTCAAGCAATAGTTTAAGTTATTTAAAAAAAAAACTCACTGCGGAAAACATTTCATATCTTTTTATTACTCGTATCTTTCCTCATTTTAAAAGTAATTTTTAATCTGGTTTCTTCTGAGTATACGTTAAGTAGGTACTAAACTCACGAATGTACTTTTTAAAAATAATCTTTTCATATCTAAAGTTTTTAATTATTTCATAAAACAGGTTTATCTTTCTCTTCCATTGTAAAAAAAAAGAAAAAAAATCAACTGCAACTGGTTTAGTCTTTAAAGTTAGGATAAAATGAGATAATAGTTACTCGTAACTTAGTTCTTGAAAGTTTTAAATAGCTGACACAACTTAGGTGTATAATTTAATTTTCATAATTAAGATTTACTTAGCTCGCTCTAAAGCAGTGCAACAAAAACTTACCATGAATCTTAATATTCTACAGTGAATTTAGAATGTGAAAAACAGAGTTATGCCAGTAATTGAGATTTGTTTATTCACTTTAGGAATAAAGGATTACCGATTAGTGCAATTTCGGACAACCCTACGTACGGCGAGTACCCACCCTTACGCTGTTTACACCTCTACGTTCCGGACTAAGCGTTTCGCATCGTCGTTTATATCGCGTACATCGAAGGATTAGAACAATTTGCCTGCTGAGGTCTTCCTGTCCGATTATAATTTTGGTATCTTCAAGGCTAGGCTGAATAGGCTCATAATAAACTAGTGCGATTCACCATCAGAAAGAAAGAAAGAAAGAAAGAAAAAAGTTTATAACATTAATAAAAAAAAAATAACTCAACATCTTTGCCTTTGTCCGTGTTATTTGGGATCGGCGCAACATATTTTTCCGTCCGTTCTGTCCTATCACTCGTCAGTCCGTCACGCTATCACTAACTCCTTGGTCATTCATATCAAACATCAAATCCATCCATCTTTCTTTGAACATCCTAAAATCTATTAGATTCTATTGAAGTTTGATAGTTTTAGAAGGCTTTATGTACTTGTATCAGTTTTCCCAGCCTTTTCCTATGTTGGGATCAGCTTCCAGTCTAACCGGTTGCAGCTGGATACCAGTTTTTACATGGAGTAACTGCCTATCTGACCTCCAGAACCCAGTAATTAATTATCACGATAGGTACTTTTTGGCAAGACAGGTGTCAGATTTTCTGGCTTTTGATTAACCCTAACGGATGTTCTACTTTCGCCTTTTACCTTGGGTAACACGATACGATACCTTTTGGCAAGACTGGTATCAGATTTTCTGACTTCTGACTATCCGTAACGGCTGTTCTACTTTCGCCTTTTACCTTGGGTAACACGATACCTTTCGGCAAAACTGGTGTCAGATTTTCCGACTTCTGACTTAACGACTATCAAAATCTGCAGCGGCCAACGACTTGACGTGCTATGGATATGGTTATGCAATTCGTTGATAGAAAAAATATTGAAAGAGAGCAAGTGCCTTAGTTCAATAAAAATAACTTGATTGAATTATGGAAATAATTTAAGCGCCTTTGTTTTAAGCGTCGGCCAAGTTTTGAATAATCATGACGTGGTTAGAGTGTTGAACGACGTATTTAATATAAGCTGCGGCCGGGCAAAGGAAAATGTACGTCAGTGCCTAGCATAATCAGTCTTTTAATGTTCCCACTGCTGGGACTCAGGCCTCTCTCGTTAGTGCCTACACTAGGTAATATGCGAAGTGTTGTATGATACTGTTTACTAAGCAAATGTGAAATTGCAAATTTCGATGCAGATATCCGTTTAGCATCATGTAAAACGCGCGTTTTAGTATCTACTATAAATTCATATTATTTTTATTACACCAACTCGGACTAGTAACCTATTTGAGGATCAATTGCATCTATGGTTAAGCAAATGAGTGAGAAGATTATAATACCCATTTGAAATGCTTGAATTATTGATGAAGATACAAAAATTGCTATATGTTAGGAGTTCCCTCAATTCCTCATGGATCCCAGCATCACAACTCGAGATTGGTAGAGATGGGACCAATCCCAAAAAAAATAAATCCAAATCGGTTCATAAAAGACGGAGTTCTGGGGTAAGGAACAAAAACATACTACCAAATTAAGAACATTCTCCTTTATTTGGGTTCGGTTAGCAAAGAAACAGGTATTGTTTTTTTTAATTTGTGAGAGATCTGGAGTCTATGTTAGGCCTAAGCATGTATCTTAGAACTCCACGCCCCCTCATCAAAAATTTAACAACATACCTGACTTTGAAACCGACTGCCGTAAACTTGAACCAATGACCTGCAAGTGGCGCCTCCGCAATTAAAATTCAATACAGCAGTGCAGTTGGCAGCCTTACAGTGACAATGGTCACTTTCCAATTGACACTGAACTGTGGAGGATTGTCGAAACTGTAAAACAAGTTTTATAATTTGCGGTCGCATCGCGGCGCTACTTTTAGTTTAGGCACGCTAGACGGCAACTGTCCGCAGTTCTCATTAAACGCCACAACAACATGGAACGCTGCTAAAGTTAAATTAGAAAATGGAACATAGTTAGCACTCTATAAAGAATATAAGGATTGCGATACATCTGGCCGCACCGAATCAGTTTTTTATAATTGATAGGCTCGCGCTTGACCACTACCTCACCTAATGGTTTTTTTTATTATGGTGGGAAATCATCCAATACCTTCTCCCGTTCTTGGGGGGAGCGGGGCGGCGTGTCAGCCTTTTACTGACTAAAACCCCCTCCTGTTCGTTCTTTGCCTTTGTTCTAGGGCCCCAGGGTTCACTTTCACTTAACCCATGAACCTGATGGCAAGTTATGATATGGTCGATAGTGGAGCAGGCTTGCCTAGAAGTAACCTATTTACACATTTGACTTAAATACACCTAGGTTGTATCTATCAGAAAACACAGACTCCGGTAGGGAATTCCACTACTTAGCTATAAGTACTATGAATGTTTTTCCAAAACGTGTAGTGCGTATAGGTGGGATGTCTATCATCTACAAGCGGCGCAACACCATACGTCTGGTGGTCCGATGATGGAACGGCCATGTTGTAAATTCCGGCGCACCCTTCCCGAATTGCAACCGGTAGAAAAACGACTGGCTAGCAACTCGATGTCGGTCCAAGACTTGAAGCTTCGACTCGGCGAGTGCATAATTACAATTAGTCGTCTTGACTCGTTTCTCAATTGAGTGAAGCGAATCAAGCTGGTGTCTGGCAGATCCGACCCAAAGATGAGAGCAGTACTGATTACACGAGTGCTTGATAAAGTTTGAGCAGTTATTTCTTAAGCTTCTATCTTTTTCTGTAACTTAGAACCGTCATTACTAGAGCTAGAAAGAGAATTGACGACGACGTTTTTGGCAACACGCTTTCTTTCTCGATCTTGGATAAACGCATAGGAAAGAGCAATTCGGTGCGGTCAGATGTAGCCCAATCCTAAGTGGGTGCATTTTTGTCGCTTCAAACTTTGGACTGACCTTTCTGATTTAACAATTTAAAGTTTTTCTCCAACATTACTGTGGCCTGAAAAGCTGTCAAAATTTGGCATTAAGATATGGTTTGAGATGTGCTGAGGTCAAAATGCTAAATTCCCGCCGTGATTCTCTCAATACGTTTTATTTTTAAAGTAGGAGACACTAACAGCGTGGTCCGTGTACTTGATAATTAAATAAAGAATAAACTTTACTGTACATCAAAATGGCCTTATCGCTGACAGCGATATCTACCAGACAACCTTGAGACGAATAGAAAGTAAGTATTTAAAACAATAAAGGAGTAGTCTATGGGTAACTGAAAGAACCTAAATTAATTTACTGACTATTCATTATCATCATCATCATCTTATAATGTTCCCACTGCTGGGACACAGGCCTCCTCTCTAAGAGAGGAAATGGGCCGTAATCTACCACGTGGGCCCAGAGCGGCTTGGTGAATGTCAGATGTCGTCGAATTTTTGGTTCTAGGACATGCCGGTTTCCTCACGATGTTTTCCTTTACCGTTTTGAGAGCAGTGGTGATGAAATAAATTACACAAAGTAATGTGCCACCACTGCTCCTCCTCCTGTGCTACTGACTATTATCTGAACACAAAAGTTGCAGACCTTTTTTTTTTTTTTTTGGTGGTGGGTAAGTATATAGTAAGATAGTACTGTACTTACTGACTAAAAACCCACCCCGTTCCTTCGTGGCCTTAGATACCAGGGCCGGGCTTTCCTTTCGGAAGGGCCCTAGTAGGCTTCGACCCTGCCTGCCTGCAGCTAGCAGGCTGGGTCTCTACGGTTTGCTGACAACTCCATGAGGCGCGCGGGAACAGTGCGCGCCGTTGACGACCTGGGCTTGGTCCGGATGATTACCGGACGGTCAGACAGCGAGCTACCCATAGCTCGCCGTCCGCAAGCCCGCGCCTACGTTGGCTGGAAATCAGAATCGGAATCGGAATCCTCGCGGCGGCTGGGCCGTGAGGGCCGTTGCCTCTCGCGTGCGGCCTCCTCCTTTGCTAGCATTACTGCTTCGCAGAAGGAGGCCACCGCCTGCCATCCCTCCTCGCTCCGGACCATGGCCCGTACCAGGGCCTGGCGCGAGAGATCGCCGCTGCCGATCTCCCTCACGAGAACACGGCGATGCTCTGCCCAAGCGGGGCACACTTCGACCGTGTGCTCCACCGTGTCCTCCGGGCAGTCCACGCAGTGGTGGCACCCGGGCGTCGGTTCCGCACGAATCCGGAACAGGAACCTCCCGAACTTACCGTGTCCGGTGAGAACCTGGGTCATGCGGAAGGTTAGGACGCCGTGAGGTCTTTCCAGCCACGCCTCAAAGAGTCAAAGAGGGGCCTTACTGCCATAATTAAGGCGTGCCCAGCACTGGGTTGCGACAGTCGCAGTCGCCATTTCACCATAAGATCCCGCCGGAACTCTTTCCGCCATACCTCGACTTGTCGTGGCAGGGGACTTTCGCCCCGGCGTTGCATCTCCACGCGCTTATCGTGCATGTGTGCAAGGACTGTTGCCTCCAGATCCCATGGTGGCAGGCCAGCAAGGAGGCTCGCCGCTTCGCAGGAAACCGTACGGTATCCCCGCACCATCCGTATGGCCATGACCCTCTGGCACGCGTTCAGCTGGTTCTTTGGCTTTTTCCTCAGCGTGGGCGCCCATACCGGTGCTCCATAAAGGGCCATGGACCGAACGATGCCTGCGTAGAGCCTCCGGCAGGAGGCGTCTGGACCCCCCAGATTCGGCAGGAGCCGCTTGAGAGCAGCCCCGGTCCGATTCAGTTTGGGGGCCAGACGTCGGAAATGTTCCTCGAAATTCCATCGGCTGTCGAGGACGAGTCCCAGGTACTTCATCGTCGACCCGACGCCGATGTGAATTCCTCCTACCGTTAGTTGGGAACCTGGTGGCGGCGCGTTCCGAGGGCCGTGAAAGCACATGGCCTCGGACTTGTGCAGCGCCACTTCTAGTCCCAACTGCTCGATCCTCTCCACGACTGTCGCAACCCCGCGTGTCGCCAGGACCAACGTGTCGTCTGCGTAGCAGACCACGCTGACCCCGCCAGGGAGGTCGCCGCGCAGCACGTAGTCGTAGCCGACGTTCCACAAGGGCGGCCCCAGTACCGATCCCTGCGGAACGTCGCACGACATCTCTCGCCGTCTCCAATCTCCCTGGTGACCAGGGTAGATTATGTACCTGTCTGACAGGTAGGCCTCGATCACACGACAGAGATAGTCGGGCACCCGGTGGTACCGGAGTGCCGTTCCAATGCTACTCCAGGGCAGGGAGTTAAAAGCGTTGGCAATGTCCAAGGACACCGCCACGACACACCTGCCCCGGGAAACCGCATCCCCCGTCGTGAGGGCTCGCACGCGCATGATGGCGTCCACCGTGGAGCGCATCCTGCGAAAACCGAACTGTCCGTCCGAGAGGTCCGGCCCCACCCGTGCTAGGCGCGCGACGAGGCGGTTTGCAACGACTCTTTCAAAGAGCTTGCCCACCTCGTCGAGCAGCACAATGGGCCGATACGCGGACGGAGAGTCCGCAGGGCGCCCCGGCTTCGCAATGAGGACCAGTTTTCCCGTCTTCCAGCGAATTGGGAACTGGCCCCTCTCCATACATGCGCTGAAGAGCCCCCTTAGTCGAGGCCCGAGAGCCTCCATGGCCAGGACCCAGGCCTTCCCAAAAAGTTGCAGACCTGGGATCTTACCATGACGTGTTAAAATATCAGGGGTCTGAGCAAGAAAGAGTGAGATGGAGAAGATGGAGCTATACAGCCTATTAGATCCATCCCTTTAAAAATTCAGCTTTAGTCGTCAAGAGCTCGTAGTAGACGGCTCTGTTTTTAAAATAATGGATTCTAGCATTATTAGCTATACACCTTTAACTGCACCTGTTAAGTATTTTTTTATTTTTCAGGACCTAAGAAGTGAATATTTCATTACGTGTTCAAGTAGATGAAGATGATGATGAGATGAAGGGAGACGTGAATCTGCCAAGTTTTCAACAACAAATATGATTGATGAAGTGTCTTATTTGTTAAGCAACACTGGCCATTTGCACTTCAGTAACAAATACCCATACGTGTGTGTGATTAATTAATATTAGGGATATCCAAAAACGTTAAAAAAAATAGTGATTTATGAGTACATTGCCGCTGAGTGTTTTTTTTTTTGTGACGGAAAATTCTCTATTCCTGTGTTATAATAGAACATATAAGACAGACAAGAAAAGCCGCAGAAGTAACCTTGTCTAAAATACTAATATTACTCTGATGCTGTCTAAAAAATGGAAGTAGGTAGCGCCATCCGGTGGCGTCAGCCTCAACTTTTACGTTGAAGCTTTCAAGGGCCTGGCGGATTTTCCGCGCCACCCCACTACGAACCCGCCCTTCAGAAGTAGTATTTTTGAAAGTCGAGTACAGATGGCGCTGTAGATGAATTTAACGTGATGGGTTATCCATTGGTTTTTTTAAATATTTAGCAGCATAGATTTCTAACGAGACTACATTTTTTTTTTAATAAAAAAGGAGATCATATACTTTCATGTACACCAAAAAAATTTTACGCACTTGTATAAACCTTGACCCTTGGAAAACCCATGGCTGACCAATTTACGATTAGAAGAATGTTCTAGGGTAGTAGGTTGATTAGAATTCCGTAAATTAATGCATGTTGCGACCAAATCATATTTTAATCAACATTACAACTTGACACTGATCTCCAAAAAACTAAGAAAATTAAAAGCACTTCGTCTCACAACGGACACAATACTAGTATATCGTATATTTTTATATATATTAGACTTATTTATGTAGATTTATATAGTAGACTTCAACCTTCCTCTGAGTATGATTCGATGTTTCTTCGAAGGCTAGTCAGGTAGGAAACACCGGCTTCATCTAGTTTAAATTGATGACAAAATTGACGTATGTTTTTAAAAACCTATTTCCAAATTAATACCATTTATTATTATCATTTACACTCGAATGTGATCTCTCTCTGGTACTCAAAGATTTACTGATAGAAAACACATTGGCGAGTTAGGCTCGATTTTGTACAGTTTTAAGTTATTATGTGTACAATAAAGACTTAAAAAAAAAGAATTGAATTTAATGGACTACCCTAGCACTTTCCCTTTAAGGGTATTACATCGCTCAATGACCTTCAAGAATTTACCTCTACAATAGTAGAGAAGATTTGACCTCTAAACAGGCATTGCAGGGGGTGCTGCGCGCGGGGTGTTAGTACTGATTCGAGTTTTTTCTTGATTACTTATCGATATTCAATGAAATTCGCAAAAAAATCAATACAAGTTATTCAATTAATCGTAACATATATTTTGGTATAAATTCAATGTATAAATAGAGCCGTTTTCGAGAAAATATGGAATTAATGTTCAAAAAAGGCCTATTTACCAGATTTTTTTTCTAGAGTTAAGGTATTTTTTTGAGAAACGTAATCAATACAATTTATTAGTAATGTCCTTAAGTATCCCCTTCATTTTTTATATGGTAATCGTACATAAGGAAACTTCAATCAACCTAGGTGTTTTTTTGGATTTGGGCGATGTAATCCCCTTAAAGCATAATGTTCACTGGCCAATAAGATAACGCTGATTTATAAGCTAAAGCTTCTGCTACTGTTGCAAAATCTCGTGCGTGCCCAAGTGACGTCAGGCTATTCTTAGATAAAGGCGATGCTGTATCTCTATGAGAGTCACTCGTGTGACGGCCATCGGAGTTAATCACTACATAAATGATAGTCGCCAATTAACAACCGTGCGTGCATACAATTGCTGATAATTATCAGTAGCAGCCAGAGCCAGGGTTTCAGATGACCCACGGTGCTACTGTGCTGATAAAACGCGTTGATTTGCCACTTAAATAATGTAAATGTTGTTCGCGTGTCAAATAGGTAGATAAATGTTGGTTTGGTGACAGATAAAACTTGCATTTTTTTTACTAAATACGAAAATACAAAGACGAAAGTTTGTAAGTATGTGTATATGTTTTTTACTTCACGATCAATGGATTTCGATGAAACTTAGAAAATTGGTACCATGTTCCATATTGAACCATCTGGATTATTATATAGAATACTTTTTACCCTTGGGGTAACTTTGTACTTTCACGCAGGCAGGCGAAGCCGCTAATTTATTAACTAAAACCGAAGAATCCAAGAAGGAATCCAAGTTTCTACAGTTGCCTTTTGCGATCCAAGCCCGCGGTAAATCTTTAAAAAATTCCGGTAGTCCCGGACTCTCTCTTCACCAACTTTTGTTGACTGGTAGAAATTACTTAAGGCATTATGTCGGATTCAGTACTTTCGTTATCCATGAAATTATAATAAAATAGCTTTTCCCCTCGGCTTCGCTCCCGCTCTACACTACTCTACCCTATTCTCTACTCTACCCTACTTTAGAATCAGAATAGTTTATTTCAAATAGACCAATTACAGGCACTTTTGAATTGTCAAAATGTCGGTCAGTCCATAAAAAAAGTGAAGCTAAATTGCACGTTCCAAAGCGTAGATCTCTATGGAGAAGAACGTGAAGAAACTCCATGGACACTCTTTTAAAATCATATTATGAGTTACATAAATCTTGGTTACATTTTTCTTGTCGCTTCTATTATGTGAGCACAATGTAGATAAGTAATGAAAAAATAAAATAAACTAATTAAAAACTAGAAATTGAACCTACCCTACTCTACCCTATACCAAGAAATGAGCAGGTTTTGGTTTTTTTTTCAATTCAAATCGGTTCAGCCGTTCTTGAGTTATAAATAGTGTAACTAATACGATTTTCTTTTATATACACATAGATAGAGAAATAAATGTTAACGACCGAATTATCAAAATATTTCTATGTACAATAGCCCGCTAATTTAATCGGAAACAATAAAGTGGTTAGTGTCTAGACATAACTATTGTCAAATTAAATTTGACCATCCCCACGGTAACGGGGTCAGGTATAAAGTTCGCACTATCGATCGAGGAACGACCAATGGAGACACATTTATCAACCTTGAGTCACACCTATTGAAATGTAGCTTACCACGTAACTATTGAGCGTTTTTACTAACACTACACTACAATTGCTATAGGGTGGTGCGGGTGACAGCTGTCGGATTCATACAATGTAGCTACAGTAGGCAGCAAATAACTTGAGATTTTCGGGGTGGGGCTCGAGCATGTCAAAATGTATGGGTGCTGGGAGCTTCCCTCGCCACAAAATCTCGAATCATTTGTCTCCTTCTGTAGCTACCTATCCTTTTGATTCTTATTGCATAAGCTATCATCCTACTCTTGTTAGGTAATATTAAGTATGCAGTAACACATCTACTGATAGGGTTAGTTTAGTCTAGGGGAGGTAAAAAGCAAAAAGTCAGCAAAAGTCTGACTCCCACCCGCTCCACCCAGAGTGTGAGAAGTCAACTGATGATTTCTGATGTAAGAAAAGAAAAGGTAGCCAAAACCAATCATAGACAGATTTTAATACTTGTTACTTAATTTCAGTTATCAACTTCGATCGCGAGGTTATCGGAAGTTCTCTTCTGAACATATATTTTGAAGCCCATGCTAGCCTACGCATATAAAGTCGCGGTAGAATCTAGTTTATACGAATGCTTTATTTGTTTGTTCACTTTTTACGTCTCGGTTGAACGATTTTGGATAAAACTTGGCAATCGAGTAGACAAAGTCTTGGTGAAGGACATAGAATACTTTTTATCCCTGATAATTCTGGACTTACACACAGTCAGATCCGCTGGCAAAATATATTTGCTAATAAAACGTAACTTTGAGTCACTTAAACTCATCAGAGGGCAAAGGTCCACAACACAGGCATTTAAATGGTCAAGTGCGTGAAGTAGCAGTCGCATCCAAGCTCTACCAATAAAGAGGTGACTCAATTCATATTATAATCGCTCATCTTGAGGACAGATGTCCAAGTGTGGAGTAATAAAATTCTAAGAAAATCATAGCATAGCTGCTAATCGTTCTACTCACCCATTTTTACTCGAAAAACATATGCCACAGTTTTTCAATTAATACGCATAATGTTTTTACGACCTGCAAATTGATTGAAATCGTCCAATCAAAATCAATTGTTCGATAAATTGATTTCACGTTATAGGAAATAATTTAACTTTTACGATAGGCAGATTCACATCGACCATTTGTAAGAAGGGCAAAGTACAGTTTCGCTAATTACTATGACAATGACCCAGTTATTCCTCACTTCGATTTCAGTTAAACGTCGGGTTTCGAAATGCACAATGCATGCCTACGACTAGTTTTCTCATGGGATAATTTGCAGTAACAATCTCGGTTCTGGCTCGCCAGTAAATGTAATTTACCCGTGTGTATTTAAACACGGCGATATCGAATTCGGGATCGAGTAACTTCAACAAATGGAGTTGCGGACGTGTGAAGCAGGAAGTGGGTCGCTTCGCGCGTATCACTTGTATGCGTTGCTCGTCTAGCCTGGCACACACCAGATATCACACATCCTGCGAGGACCACGGATACACATTAACTAATCATTATAAAAATAATTTAAACTGTATAGTTTCATTTCATAATCAAATCAATGTTTCAGTTACAGCTCCGCACTACCAACCAACCCAAGACCGCACTTCCCGTCCGATTATAATTTAGAGTGTCGAATAAGCCCTTAATAAACTAGAGCGCTTCACCATCAACGATTGCATCACTGCTTACCATCAGGTGGAATCGCAAGCAAGCACTAGTTTATATCATTTAAATCATCATATCTCTAGCCTTTTCTCAACTTGGGCCGGTTTCCAGTCTACCCGGATGCAGCTGAATACCCGATTTTACATGGAGCGACTGTCTATTAGACCTCTATAACCCAGTTACTGGGCAACACGATATTTCTTGGATGGACTGATAACCTGTAACAACTGTCAAAGATCTACGAATGACAACTTTGATCCCACGTAAAGTCGTTGCTTTCCGAAGAACGAAGTATCAGTAACATCCTTAATAAATTAGAAAAGTATGTCATATATGAATTTACTTTCAGTAAAAACTAATCTGCAGTTAAGCAATACCTAAGCATGACTAATTATGCAATTTTACAAATATTTAGCTAGGAAATCTACATTTTATCATGTACATTTTAATTAGCTACAATTCCGATTTGTAAACATACGTTTAAAAATATTGCCGTAAGTCATAACTGCGCTGCGCCGACCGAGGCAGTTACCGGTTATCAAGGTCGCTATTCAAGTACTAGTTATTTGATTTTATTACACAATATCATTGTGATTATAACAAAACTAACGTCATACTTTTGAAACGATTGCTAGCGAACCCGGTAGAGGTCCTTTCCAAAAAATGGCTTTTCGTCAGAAAAAAATGATAACCCTATTGCAGCGTCACATACCGGATCCAGTTGTGTTTTCAAAGCATATCCAGGGATCCACTTAAATATACACACAAAGTTTGATCTAAATCAGTCAAGCCGTTTAGAAAGAGTTAGGTGACAAATACACGTACAGAAGAACTGACATTTTTTTAAATACATAGCAGGTACTATGCTATTTCCGTTCCAACAGCTATGTATAATGTACTCGATTATTAATATAAACTTATTATTCATATTAATTACATTTTTAAATATTTCTTTAAAAAAAATCATTTAAAAATATAAAAAATATTAAGTGGTAGTGGTAGTCCTGTGCGTCTCGCAACCATCGGACTCCAGCGACCCTCACCAGGTCATCGGTTCACTTTGTGGGAGGCCTTCCAACGCTAGGTCTTCCGGTACGCAGTTGCCACTCCAGAACCTTTCGGCCCCAACGGCCATCTGTTCTGCGTGTAATGTGCCCTGCCCATTGCGACCTCAAGTTTGGCGATTCTACGTGCTATGTCGGCAACCTTGGTACTCTTGCTCATTTCTAAATCAATCACGTAAGGAAACTCCGAGCATAGCCCTTTCCATTGCCCTTTGGGTGACTTTAAGCCTTCTGATGAGGCCCATTGTGAGCGACCACGTTTCAGAGCCATATGTCATCACTGGCAACACGCACTGGTCATAGACTTTCGTCTTGAGACACTGTGGTATGTTGTTCGAGAAGACGCTGCGCAGCTTCCCGAATGCCGCCCAGCCGAGTCGGATTCGTCGATTGACCTCTTTCTCGAAGTTAGACCTACCCAACTGGACCGTCTATCCCAAGTAAACGTAGTCGTCCACAGCTTTAAGTGTAGAGTCTCTGATCTTGATACAAGTGGGCGCTACATGGATGTTAAACATGATTTTGGTTTTGTCCATGTTCCTTTTAAGTCCCACTCTTTCGGAAGCTCTACTGAGGTCACCGAGATTTTACTGAGCTCCTCCGTATAGTCTCAGCCATGACTACTATGTCGTCGGCAAACCGAAGGTGGGTGATGTGATTACTGTTGGAGTATGACAAAAACAAATCCATCCTACTTCAACACTGTGATCTTTCTCTTTCTAATTAATTAATATTGTATTTAATTGGTCTACGCCCGTGTCAGCACTTGACTGAAATCCCAAGTAGGGTCACAGGTATTCCTTTAGCCTTGCTTAGGGGCACACGTCTCACGTAGTATTACTAAAACACACCTTCCAATATATAAAACAAAGGATAATAAATAGTTATTATTTTAAATCCTAAACTGTGTTTCCTTTGGCATCCACCCTATAACTCTAACAGGTTATGGGCCCAGAGCGCTAAGCCAAAGTGAAATTACACGGACACTAAATAAAAAATAGATAAAAAAAACTTTTGTGCATCAAAATGAATAAAAGAAACATTCAACAGTTTAATGGTGATAAGTACAGTGTTTGGAAATTGCCAATTAGAAATTTACTGAGTGAACTTGAAGTGTTGAATATAATCGACGATGACATTCCGGAAGAAACAAGTGATGAGTGGATAAGAAAAAATGCAAAAGCAAATAATGCAATAATAGAGTATTTGTCAGACTCGTATCTAAATCTAACTACGGAACAAGATACAGCAAAAGAAATTTTCGCTAAGTTGGATTCTATTTTTGAAAGGAAAAGCGTGGCGACGCAACTGTCTCTTCGAAAAAGGTTGCTGAATTTGAAACTAGTTGGACACCAAATTGACCGAACATTTTCAGGAATTCGATGATATCTTCACCGAACTTATGGCTGCAGGACTTTACCTGATTCTTCCAATTTTGGAAGAATCAGATAAAGTCGCCCAACCTTTTATGACTCTATCTAATAACTACAGTAACGTGGTTACAGCAATTGAGACATAAACAGAGGACAATATAACGTTAGCTTTTGTGAAAACAAGATTGTTAGACCACGAATTAAAACTTACAAGTGAAGGAAATGATCTTAGCCTAAAATTGCTTCAGGCTGAAACTGTAACACCGCAAATCACAACTTCGGAATCAAAAGATCATATACAAAAATATAAATCAATAAACCAGCTAAAGAAAACTTAAAAAGTAAAAAAATGCTATTACTATGGTAGAAAGGGGTATTAGAAAAAGAATTGTTTCTTATACAAAAGAGACAATGAAGTCAAAAGGAAGAACAATAAAACAATTCAGATGGCAACTTCAAAACTAGAACAAGGCGATAAAAATACTTCCAGATTTGCTTTTATGATGGACAGTGAAATAATTAAAAGTAATGAAGGACAAGATGAACTTATGTTTATTTTGGATTCTGGAGCCTCAGATCACTTTATAAATCGAGAAGATTTGGCAATCAACTTTACCAAGTTAGAAAATCCAAGAAACATTTCTGGCAACAATATGCCTTCTGTTTCATATAATGAAGATGATAATGATAGTATATTAGACAATTTCTTGTTGTGTGCTGAATCTTTAATATTTAAAGTTCCTCAATCATATGCCGAAATTGAATCCAGGGATGATAAGCATCTATGGCAAAATGCTATCAAAGAGAAAATTAAATCTCTAATTGAAAATGATACCTGGACTTTAGTACTAAAACCAGACAATAGAAATATTATAGATTGTAAGTGGGTATTTACAGTTAAAAATTATGAGTATGAGAAACCCTTAAAGTATAAAGCGAGATTAGTGGCTCGTGGTTTTAGTCAGAAATATTTGATTGATTATAACGAAACCTTTGCGCCAGTAGTAAGAATCACAAGTTTTAGAATAATTTTAGCTTTAGCAAATCATTTTAATTTATTGGTTCATCACATGGATGTGAAAACGGCATTTTTGAATGGGAAACTTAATGAGGAAATTTATATGAAAATTCCTGAAGGTATCCTGGCTAAAAATAATATGGTTTGCAAACTAAATAAGTCAATATATGGATTAAAGCAGTCTGCACGCTGTTGGTTCTAAATGTTTGAGCAAGCATTAATAAAAAGGGGTTTTCAATACTCATCAGCTGACCGGTCCATTTACGTTTTGAATGCAGGTCATGTTCGAAAGAATATTTATGTTTTACTTTATGTTGATGATCTAGTGATTTCAACCGCAGATACAAATACAAGGACTAATTTTAAAACCTACATTATGAACACTTTTAAAATGGTAGACTTAAAAGAGATAAAATGTTTTCTAGGAATTAAAATAACCCGGTCAGAAAACAAAGTTAATTTAGATCAGGAAATGTATATAAAAACAATTCTTGAAAAGTTTAGTCACTCATAGACTCTAAATCTGTGAAAACACTTCTTGAAAGTAAAGTAGATTACGAAGCTTTAAATTCGTGTGAAATAATAAGGGCCCCTTGTAGAAATCTTATCGGGTGCTTGATGCATATTATGCTATGCACTCGACCTGACTTAAGCTATTCTATAAACATCCTAAGTCGATATACAAACAATAATAATCGTACTTTATTGGCACACTTAAAAAGGGTCTTGAAATATTTAAAGGGAACAATAAATCTCAAGTTAACTTTCATACGAAATGATTTTAAAAATATTCTGAGTGGGTTTGTTGCATAAGCATCGCAAAGAATCCTACATGTCACAAAAGATCTAAACATATTGATATTAAGTATAATTTTTCTAGAGAACAGGTTGAGAAAAATGTGATTAAAATGGTTTATGTATCTACAGATAACCAGCTAGCTGATCTCGTGTCAAAATCATTACCCACGGTGAGTTTTACAAAGATAACAGAGACGTTCGGAGTTATGTTGTAAATATATGCGACGTGTTTAATTAATTAAGATATGTTAATTATAAGATTGAGATTGAGGGGGGCGTGTTGGAGTATGACCAAAACAAATCCATCCTACTTCAACACTGTGGTCTTTCTCTTTCTAACTAATAAATATTGTATTTAATTGGTCTGCGCCCCGTGTCAGCACTTGACTGAAATCCCAAGTAGGGTCACAGGTACTTTAATCCTTTAGCCTTGCTTAGGGGCACACGTCTCACGAAGTATTACTAAAACACGCATTAGGCAAAGGCGCACGCGCCGCCGCCGCCGCCGGGATCCCGATCCCGATTTCCGGCCACCGTAGGCGCGGGCTCGCGGACGGCTGGCTCGCTGTCCGTCCGTCTGGTAACAGACCGGCCCGAGCTCAAGTCGTCTACGGCGCGCACTGTTCCCGCACGCCTCAAGGAGTTGTCAGCAAACTGTAGGGGTCCAACAGGGCCGAAGCCTACTGGGGCCAAAGGTCATGTGAGAATGTCACCACGGGCCGCGGGACAAAGGCAATGAATGGAAGGGCAGGTTTTTAGTCAGATATAAAACAAATTATAATAAATAGTATAATGAATATTATATTATTATTTTAAATCCGAAACAGTGTTTCCTTTGGCATCCATCCTATAACTCTAATGCCTAACCCTCTCCATTCCAGAACCTTGAAGACATCCTCCATTGCGGCCGTGAACAGTTTCGGAGAAATGATGTTCCCTTGCCTCACATCTCGCTGCAAGAGGATAGGTTTCGAGGTCTGATTTTGAAGTCGGACGGACCTGGTGGCTTTTTTGTACAAACTCTTCAGCACCTCGATGTACCGATAGTCAATCTGGCCCCGTTGGGGAACTGCAGTATAGCCCAGGTGTCGATCGAATCAAAGGCTTTCTCGTAATCCACAAACAAAGTACTGTTATTCTAAATATATTATGTCATGTACAGCATGACATAATATATTTAGAATAACAGTACTTTGAATAGGTACCAGCTGAACGGAATGCGACACGATGACAATGCCAATGTCATTGATTTTTATATTTGAAATTATATTAAGGGTGATTCTACGATAAGAGGTTACTTGTGCGGCAATCCGTTTAAAACAGTTTTTTAATATATTTAGAATAACAGTACTTTGAATAGGTATCAGCTAAACGAAATGCGACACGATGACAATGTCATTGATTTTTACATTTGAAATTATATTAATTACGTTGCGGTGTTGACTAGACAAATTTTTCAGACAAGAATTTATTTTAAAATCATTGGATGTTACGCAATTGGATTGCAGGTCTACCAAATTACGGTTATGCTAGGTCACCTCTAACAACAATAGGCGAGATCTACTGGTGGACCAAACTAGACAAAAACAGTAGTATTTTAAGGCACTAATGAAACTAATAACTAGTGAAACCGAGCATTCATTAATATAAAGTATCTGATTTAGATCTCGATTTTTTTTTCTTTTTTTTCTATTGGCATCGAGTTCTATCCAATGCTAGATAGTTAGATTAGAATTTGTGCCAAGTTTCAAGTTTATAAACCCAGGGAATAAGAGCCTCCCATTCATCCTTTAAAACCCCCTAAATCGTTTTACAGGCATAAATTAGAACCCCCAAGCCCTGGAACGAAGGCAAAGAAGGAAAAGGAGTGGGTTTTAGTCAGTAAGAGTCTGGCACGCCCTCCGCTCCGCCCAAGGACGAAAGATGTCATTGGATGATTGATAGGTAAATATGAAAAACGAATATTAAAAACTTTTTTAGTGTTCCGCGCCTCAAAACGAAAACGGAACTCTTGTAGGATAACTTTGTTGTCCGTCTGTATGTAGTAGTTTGTTTTCGACTGTGCGTTGATATGTCAATTAGTAAGTTTCACCTTTTATAGTCTATAAAGATTTAATTTTGTGATTTTGATTCAATCGAATACTGGAACGTACGTAAACAATACTATCTCACACGATGATTAGTGCTGATGTGGTTGACGTTAAAGTACACTTGCCTAATAGAAGTATTCTGTTAGCATTATCAATTGTTAACTTCTGCTTCTTATCGTATCGATGGTTTTCTTTTCCGTCAAAGTTTTTGGTCCCAGTAGGTTGCCACTTTTACAGTGGCATCAGTGGCATTTTTAACTTAAATATCCCTCTGATTATAACTATCAGGAAACAGACTCCGGCTAGGAATTAATTTGTATGAATAATATGAGGAAGAATTTGAGTATTTGTTAATACTCTACATTAGAAAGTAGGGTCTCAAGTTCTCAACTCAATACATTATATTTATGTGTCAGATTCTAACTTCTTCCTAAGTTGGAATCAAGTTGATTGAATAAACGATACTTTGTTAATTTGAGTTGTTAAGTCTTGATATCAAAATACTGTGCTGAACCCATCAGAGTTCAGCACATCTATTTTTAGAGAGTTGAGTACCATGTCATGTCACATGGAAAAATCATCAATAAGTATACCTACGCGAACTACGGTGATTCGGACGGGCTCTCGGGTCACTTAATTACCTAATAACTTAAAAGATTCCTTAAAGAGGACGAAATAGGAAGCTCTGCTCGATTTTGTAAAAATACCAAATACGATCCAAACGTAGATATTATACACCGTTAAATTTTAGTCGTTTTAATCCCGCGGAGGGTCGATTCGGTAAATAAAATACTATCGATTTGTAAAGAAAAAATTAAAAAATAAAGTACTATAAAGTACAGTAAGAAATTAATTTCCTTAAGTAAAAGAGTCAATGACCTTGTAGGGAGTTGTCGGTCGTTGCGTACTAACTACCTACAGTTCATTGGCCTCGATCAGCTGACGTTTACTTAAAGAAATTGATTTCGTACATGCGTAAATTAATTCGAGTTTAAAAAATGTACTTTATTTTTCTTTATCTTTACAAATCGATAGTGTTTCATGTATCAAATCACCCTCCGCGGGATTAAAACGACCAATATAGAACGGTGTATAACTGTAAAGATAAATTCGCTAAACCGTTCCGCGATCATTTCAGCACTCATCTTTGAAGTGACACGATCACTTCACGAACATGTCACTTACATCATGATAAAATCATTGATGGTTTTATCTTTGCTTTTTCTTGTATTATGAATTCATAATAAAATGCAACCCGTTGGATTGCTATGTTTACGAGCAGCCCCGCTTCGAATGAGACTCGAAAATCTGGTACTGCGTATAACCATAGCAGATGGTTCAAATTATTTGCCGCCTACTATACCTACACAACCTGTCGCCGTACCTAGCGCAGTGAAACGAGTTGCAGTATGCAGTGTGAAAGTTGTCACTAGGGTGAAAACTCGCGGGAAAATTGCGGGAAAAATGAAAACTGCTCATTTTGAGCACACAGATGAGCAGTTGTTGAAGTATGTTTAGATCGCCCAAAAGGTCTAATTGGATTTAAGAAGGGTTGAGTTGATGGTGGTGTGTCAGACTTTTATTAACTAAAACCCACCAGTGTTTCTTCAGTTACCCTTTACTATTTAGGGCTAAGGTATTGTACGTAACAAATATATTGAACCCGTTTCTATGGTTACACACAGCCCTTGAGACCTGAATATCTGTTACTGCGCATTCAAGTCGATCGCCATTATGGTTTAACTTGTATGCCGCGTATTATAACTTTTTCGAACAATCCTGCAGCTATAGAAACCCTAAAAACATTATTGTTATGTTATTATTGTAATCTAGTATTTTTTAAACACAACACACACTTGAATTTCAAACTTCAACCACTAATAAAGAACTTTATTAATTAGTGACTTGTTAAGTTATTTACTGATGACCAACTAGGTACGTCAAAATATGTCAGCCTCTGTAGCCTTGATCTTGGTCATTCTTCTTAGGGCCATTGTCTTATGTGTAGAGTGTTGCCATGTGAAGATTATAAGCAGGATGTAATAATATTTGCCAACACGACATTGGACCTACCTAGTTCACATCTTTGTTTTAGCAGGTTATTGAATCAACAGGAAATATAGTTTTACCTCCCATTTAAAGAGGTAGTATAATTCTCGACACACAAGTTGAACCAGAAAGTGTGAGGAACCGCATAAGACTCCCCGACCGCCGCAGAAGACATCTTGGAGTCGTAGGCGGTTCGAAAACACTTAGATGCGGGGTTATGGTGGTTATTTATTTTATCTTATGTCAGCACTAATTATGTCGATGTCCCAGTGGTTAAGATATCCGCCTCTCAAGCATGAGGTTGCGGGTATCTAGGGCATTTCTAACACTCTGTGACTCAGAAAGCACATAAATCCGGTCCCGGTTGTCATATGTAGATCTTTGACAGTAATTATTTAGACTGACCTGTTGGTCTAGTGGTTAGTGGCCCTGACTGCTATGCCGGAGGTAGTGGGTTCGATTCCCACCCAGGACAAATGTTTGTATGATGAGCACGATCATTTGTTCTGTGTCTGGGTGTTATTTATCTATAATATGTATGTATTTAGAAATATATAAGTATGTTTATCAGCTGTCTGGTACCCATAACACAAGCTCTGCTTAGCTTGGGACTAGACGGCGTTGTGTGATAGTTGTGGAAATAATATATTATATTATTATTATATTATAATTACAGATAGTCAGACACCAGAAAGTCTGACCATGAGTCTGTCCAAGGAAAATCGTGTTGCCCAGTAACTGGATTGTGTAGGTCTGATAGGCAATTGCTCCATGTAAAACATGGGTATTCAACCGCATGCGGTTAGACTAAAAGCCAACCCCAAGCTTTTTAGGAAAAAAAGGCTCGGGAGATGATGATAGTGATTGGATGGAGTTATTCCTCAATATAGGGCGAGACCCGCGAGCGGTGGATCAATACTATTCTAGGGCAGTGGAAGTCACACTGCACCTGCAGTCCCAGATGGAAGTGTCAATTCGAATCTGACAGATCCGTCAGCTGACCCCAAGGTGGAAGAAGTCCTTATGGATTTCCACACCATAAAAAAAAGCTTTTATGCACCTACTGCTAAACAGAGACGCAGTGATCAAATTCCTACAAAAAACATAATTGGGAGTGCTTGGCAATCCTTATACACATACAAAGAGAGAGGACAAAAGAAATGCAGTTCAGAAATGTCTATTATAATGAAAACCACAGAAATGATTTTCCTATTGAGTTTTCCTTTCAATTACAAAATTATTTTTGCTGTTGATAAAATCATCATCAACCATATTTTGGTCAATAGCAGTTCACAATTTTATATTAAATTTTTATATTAATTATAATTTTTTATTTCATTTATAAAATTTTATATTATTTTTATGTACACCAAAATAGTTACAAAGCAAAATAGAATTTTATTAATTTGGAGGGTAGGTGACAAACATGGGATTGCCTTGATTGTTTGGAGTTATTCAGTGAAAATCTAAAATACATTATTGTTTGATCTGCACAAAGATGGTTACAAGTGCAAGCTACAGTACTGTTTTATTAATAAAGTCGCCATGCTACCTATAAATCCTCAGCAATGGGGATTGTTATTTCTATTTTTGTGAAATTCCAATTAAGTAGTTAAATACAGTCAGACTAGTAGGCATTTTAGGAAAAATAAGTAACTATCCTAACTTTTGAAATAAATCTATTTCGAGAGTAGCATCTTACGGCATTCACCAAAGTTCATTGTCATGCAGTTTGATTTCACCCCAATAGGAATACACATAGACCGGTACACTTTTCGCATAATTTTTTTTCTACATGCACAAGCTCAGAGTAGAAACTATGTCCATGTAAATCTAAACACACAATGTAGATCAACCCGCCTTTGCGAGATAGAATTCAATAACTTATGTGACATACTAAACTATAAAGTTTCATAAATACATATATATATAAGTATACTGATGTTTGTTGTATAATATTTGATATATTGTGAAGGCCCAGTTATTAAGGCCTGCCTCTCATGCATTAGGTTGTGGGTTCTAAATCTGGCAAGTACGTAGATAAATTTTTAAATTTATAATGTACTCTTCTAAGTCTATCTAGGACATTACTGACATCCCCTGCCTCGGAAAGCACATAAAACCTTTGGTCTTGGTTATCTTTTGTAGATCTTTGATAGTTGATATAGATGCCAGAAAGTATGGTCATCAGTCTATCCCAGGAGTATCATGTTACCAGTAGTTACTGGTAACCCAGTTGGGTTCCAGAGGTCTTATAGGCAGTCACTCCATGAAAAACATATGTGTGCAGCCGCATCCAGTTACACTGGAAGCCAATATCTAGCTGGTTGGTTTTGGGGGATGAACTGCTCGCGTCCGTAGGATTTACTTAGTACTGACCACCCTACACGTGTCCCCTGGGTAGTGCTAAACGAGCAGGAAATGCGGTGGTAGGCCATAGCATCGGCTGCCGGCTTCAAAGTTACCACCCACCAGACAAAGCCATGCCGCCAAGCGATCCGTCGTGTTCCGGCATGATGTTTGGTGAAGCCGTACGGTGGAAGTTGGGTCTGAGCAGTTGTGTTGCGATGTATAACGGGTATGATGCACCAGCTGTTGTTGCGTCGGACGCTTGATCGTGGAGGGTAGCGGGATCCGAAGCACGGTGCTCCGCTGGCCGACCGCAGGTAGTTGGGGGCCCAAGTAGTGTGCCAGCCACACATGAAAGGCTGCCCCGCCAACTGCGAAAAATCCCAGGGTGGCCCCATCGTGCCGGTTGGCGACCGGATGAGAGGACCCGATGGCGATCCCTGGGGGGGTTCGGGCGTCCCCGCAGTCTCCAGATTAACCTTCCATTGGCGCGGCAACTCTGGTTGTGTTGTTGGGTTTAACATCGCATCACCTCGCTCAACTGCCATCTTCCATCAACCCTATTCACTCCATCATAAAAATATTATGAAACGTAAAAAGAAAAGTAAGTGTGTACAGCGGATGCACGTCCTCTCTTTCAAAGTGCACCTCTCTAATATTCGAGGACTGCACTCCAATCTCGATGCGGTCCACCACCATCTAGAGACTGACAAGCCACACTTGCTTTTCTTGACGGAGACTCAGATTAGATGTCCGTCAGATGCGGCGTACCTCAACTACCCGGGATACTCATTGGAGCATCATTTTCTGCAGCGTGCCGGGGTCTGTGTGTACGTCCGTAATGACATCTGCTGTCAGCGTCTCCGTCACCTTGAAGACCCAAATTTTTCCACGCTATGGCTGTTGGTGGACACTGGTATGGACAAAATCGTCTATGCCTGTGTCTACCGATCGCACAGCGGTGATCAGGAGACGACTCGAATGTTTGACCAGCTCAGTGAAGCTGCCGATAAGGCTCTGCATCGGCACCCTGATGCGCAGCTTGTCGCTCTGGGGGACTTTAACGCCTGCCACCGAGACTGGCTTTTCCCATACCAGAGGACCGACCACGCTGGAAGAGAAGCGCGAAACTTTGCGGTATCGTTGGGCCTTTCCCAGCTGGTGAAGCAAGCGACCAGGGTGCCTGATGTAGTTGGTCATACTGCCAATTGTCTGGACCTTCTGCTGACCACCGATCCGGACAGATGTATCGTAACAGTTTCTTCACCACTTGGAACATCAGATCACTGTCTGGTGAAGTCTGTATCGTCCTTCTCCCCACCTGACTGTGAGTCTCGCGGTGAACGGCGGATGTGGCGTTACAAGTCGGCAGATTGGGATGAGATGCGGCACTTCTTTGCGTCTTATCCTTGGCAGCAGGTTTGCTTCTCTTCTGAAAATCCGTCGAGCTGTGCAGATGCCGTATCCGATGTGATACGTCAAGCTATGGAGTATTTCATCCCTTATAGCGACGTACCCATCGGTGGCTCAGTTCACCCATGGTTCAGCGCCGATTGCATAAAAGCTGAAGAGCTTAAGCATTCGGCGTTTCTCACCTGGGTTGATGCTCGTGACCGCAAAGCTCCGGATCTGAGTTCAAAGAAGAGAGCCTTCAACCAAGCTGCCAAGTCCTACAAAAAGGCACTAAGGAAGGCTCGCTTTGACCGCATTACTCATATTGGCACAAAGCTCTCTGCACAGCCATCCGGTAGCAGAGCTTTTTGGTCCCTTGCCAAGTCGGTCGAAGCGAACTTCTGTCGGCCCACACTGCCTCCGCTGGTTAAGCCTGATGGAACACTGGCTCACACCGCGAGAGAGAAAGCAGGTCTCTTTGCATCTCTCTTCGCCCATAATTCTCGTCTTGACACTTGTGGTGCTACTCCACCGACTCTGCCTTTCTGCGACACCTCGATGCCCGAAATTCGCATAAGGAACAATGAAGTTCTGAGAGCACTGTGTCGTCTAGACGTGAATAAAGCTAGTGGACCAGATGGTATACCAGCGATAGTTCTCAAGGCTTGTGCGCCCGAGTTGTCTCCTGTATTGACTCGCTTGTATCGCCTCTCATTTAGGACTGGAATAGTGCCCAAGTCCTGGAAGCTTGCCAATGTACAACCCGTGCCCAAAAAGGGCAGTCGTGCCGATCCTAACAACTATCGGCCGATTTCGGTAACCTCCATACTCTGCAAGATTATGGAGCGTGTATTGAACTCGCGCCTCATGGCATACCTGGAAGGTAACGATCTCCTCAGTGACCGACAGTACGGGTTTCGCCGCAATCGATCTACTGGGGACCTACTAGTTTATGCCACCCACTTGTGGGGCGAGGCCCTCGAGAGGAATGGGGAAGCGATTGCGGTTTCTCTAGACGTCTCGAAGGCCTTCGACAGGGTATGGCACGCTAGCCTTTTGAGTAAGCTTCCAGCGTACGGCATTTCCCCTGGCCTGATTAGTTGGGTAAAAGACTTCCTGAGTGAACGGTCTCTCCGAGTTGTTGTCAACGGATGCTCATCAGAGCCCATGACGACTAATGCCGGAGTTCCTCAGGGGTCTGTTCTCTCTGCAACTCTCTTCCTCCTGCATATCAACGATCTGCTGATGCCCGGTATCTATGGGTATGCAGATGATAGCACAGTTGTAGACAGATACCTGCCAACTCCTCGGGCTAGTAAAGAGCTGATCCAGGCTGAAAGGGAGGCTATGGTGGAGCGGACGAATGCTTCACTTCAGGCAGTCTCCAAATGGGGCGAAGCCAATATTGTGGGATTCAACGCCACCAAAACACAAGCGTGTCTGTTCACCGCCAAAAGGAGCCCGTTCACCTTGGCTCCTGCTTTCCAGAATGTATCCCTGGAGTGCACCGACCGCCTTCAGCTCTTGGGGGTAGAAATTTCCTCAGACCTCAACTTTGGGCGGTTCATTGAGTCCAAAGCTAAGGTAGCTGCTAGGAAACTCGGCGTTCTAGCAAAAGTCCGGCGGTACTTCACACCGGAACAGCTTCTAATCTTATACAAAGCACAAGTCCGTTCGTGTGTGGAGTACTGCAGCCACATATGGGCTGGTGCTGCAAAATGCCACCTAGCAGCTTTGGACTCGGTGGAAAGGCGTGCGAAGAGGCTAATTGGTGATCCAGACTTGGTTAAGTCCAATCTACAAAGCCTCGAGCACAGGCGTAGAGTAGCCAGCCTTTCGGTGTTTTACAGGATGCATTTTGGAGAGTGTGCGCGGGAATTGCATGACTTGATACCGCCATCTCCTTTCTACCATCGAACAACCCGGCGTACGGCGAATATCCACCCTTACGTTGTTGAAACTTCCACGGTCCGGACTAAGCGTTTTGCCTCGTCGTTTATACCGCGTACATCGAGGGACTGGAACAATTTGCCTGCTGCGGTTTTCCCGGCCAATTATAATTTAGGCGTCTTCAAGGCTAGAGTGAATAGGCTCTTAATAAACTAGTGCGCTTTACCATCGACGATTGCATCACTGCTTACCATCAGGTAGGATTGCAGTCAAGTGCTAGTTTATAAAATATAAAAAAAAAAAAAAAAAAAAAAAAGAAACGCTAGGAACATTGTATTACTGTATAAATTTAATCTCAACTATTAAATATTAATGGTAAGTAATGTGAACAACATTACTTTTGGTGGCATACATTATAAGTGATACCTGTAAAAAAATTGTGACACTTTTCTATAGATTAAAATATGTAATTATTGTAACTTCTAAGTGTTGGAAATGTGAGCCTAATAAAAAAAAAATAAGATTAATTAATCTGTTGAATACCGTAATTAGAGACACAATAGAAAGACAATAGGTATGCGGACGCCGGCATCCTCTTGGGGAATAATGAATTAATTAAACTGTACTTACTTAAGAAATCTGTTATTCTTATCAACTGTTTGTGATTATAATTTATCCAAGTAGGTACTTTAATATTTTTGAACAGGTTTTCCTATTTGAATAAACTAGGCTCCAAAACTATCTGCATGATGATTTAATGTAGTTAATTAAATTCTATTCTGTGTTTTCCTTAACCCTGATTTAATTGTGCTCTTTGTTATTTACTCATTCAGTACAATACACACACAACACACATACATGTACAATGTACGTACAAGTATTTCTAATATTATAACTCCAATTTAAGGAAATAGGAATTTTAAAGATACAATTTTATAGTTGTAATGGTATTTATTATGAAGGCATTCTTTTAAGTATTAATAATAAATAAATCATATTTTGGACCAAAA
Source organism: Leucania comma (assembly GCA_958295575.1). Taxonomy (NCBI): domain Eukaryota; kingdom Metazoa; phylum Arthropoda; class Insecta; order Lepidoptera; family Noctuidae; genus Leucania; species Leucania comma. Next base: position 6,888,747 of record OY282480.1, on the reverse strand, counting down.
ATGTTACACCTTTTTAAAACCACTAAACTGCATAAAAGTTTGTCAGCAGGATCAGCGCCTGTTTGTTACAATTGACTGGCCTGTTGGTCTAGTGGTCAGAGCCCCTGACTGCTATGCCGGGGGTCGTGGGTTCTATTTCCACCCAGAACAAATATTTGTGTGATCACGATCATTTCTTCTGTGTCTGGATGTAATTTATCAATAATATATGTATGTATTTAGAAATATATAAATATATTTAGCAGTTGCCTAGTACTCCTAACATAAGCATTGTTTAGTTTGGGACTAGACGGCATTGTACTGTGTTATACTATTTGCTACTAAATTAAAGGCCATTTTCATTTTCGTATGCCACTGGCAAAATCTTTAGACTAGGAGGTAGGCCTTCTTTAATACTCTAAATGTAGTCTTTTATTTTTTACATATGGTAAAGAAGAGAGCACATTTTACTATTTTTATATATATAATGGCATATAATAATCTCCATTAATGGTCTTTGATTGTCTCAGCCAATGTTATGGCTATGATTAGGCAGATAATCCCATACAGATTTGTTCCAATTGGAAGCTTATTTAACAAAAAATAGGGCCTATCTAGAGACTAAAACACTACAGGCCTTAAATTTACTAATAGTTACTCTTAACTTTCTAAGGCAACCTTTTTAAGTCACGCGAGGATGCCGGCGTCCGCTTAGGTTTTAGGGGGTTAAATGAATAAAAAGCAAATTAATTTAGGCATATTTTTGTTTTGACTGCCTAGTTATGCAGTCATTATGTCATGGTTACTATTTGTATTAACCTTCCACAGATGTTCTTTAGCATTATAAATATTTAATTATTAATTGTTGTTTGTATAAGTTTTTTTTTTGTGGGTTTACAATTTATTTTAAAATTATATCAACTCAGTAATAATAACAGTTATTATAAGAGAAAAAATGACAAAAAGGTGATATTCTCATATCACCTTTTTGCAAGCGTAGAACCAAGTGATGAATTTAGTCTTCTCACACTGTCTTCAAGTGTAAATAAACTTGAATTTATGACAAGTCAGTGTTTACTTAGTTATTATTGATAATATAAAAATATTTATTGAGTTGTTAACGGTTTTATTCAGTTTTGTGCCTACTTGAACATGTTTATTTACTTTACTTTCCAATCCTTGCTTATTGGTACTTTGAAAAGATAAATTATCAGGTATATTTTATGATAACATTTTATGTATAAAACCACACATTATCTAAGTAGATACCTACAATCATACGAGGTAAAAATAATTTTTCGACTTACCATTAATAAAATCCACGAACCCGTTTATTTGATAATAAATTTAATGGGTATAACGATCACAGACACTCTCCACACCTACACAAGTGAATTGTTAAAATAAAAGAAACAGAAGACAGACGAAACACTCGATTTTAAAAACTGAACATTTATCTCAGAACTCGCAGTTATTTAATTTTGCACTCATTTTCTCATGTTTTGCTTTTCGTTTCGCAATACATTATTCACTTAAATATGTTTAATGATTGTATTATAAATCAAAATAAAAATCACGGCTGTACATGGTCGAAAACAACAAAAATAGGTTTTGACATTTGACAGAGAGGATCCAACTGTAGAATTACGACACGGACAAATCGTTGGAAAAGTGAAAGTAACAAGTTTTATTATTTTATTTGATAAACACCAATTTCAAAATAAAAATTCAATTCGAACACTGCTGTCACTATTGGTAAAAATAAACTATTTCTAAAATGATAAATAAAATAAAATTGCAAGAACCTACTGCGCGCACGCGAACGAAATCGGCATATAAATTATTATTTTTCGCTACAGTGCGGGAGCGAACATGAGACACAGCGACAGATAAATACGCCCGCGCGAAGCCGTCAGTTGTCCTGCTACTACTGGTAGTTATAAAAACAATACGGTTTGTTTATCCATAACATACAAATAAAATTACACAATAGTTGCAGATATCGTGATGTGCTAAGTTTAACATTAAATTACTTAGACGGACAATTTCAAATAATTTTCTGAATTTTCTATTCCGAAATTTGAAAAATGGAAGCAGTTTCTCCATTCAGTTTTATCGGAATCTCTTTCCCGCTATCGCCTTCGTGGTATGCTACTGTGACACCACTACAATGTTTCAGGACAATAGCTGCTCTGCAGCGGTCGTCTCTCTTCGGACCAGTTTTGGCACGATCTCCTTCCCAGCACTGTCTCTTTCAAGATCTCCCGTGATATAGCCTCACCATCGTAGGGCAATGGAGTTGCATATGAGATACCAGAGATACTTCCTACTTTTAGTTTTGGTTGGATCTGTTTTGAGGACTGTCGCAACACCATTACACTGGCTCTGGGCGCCAGCTCTACAAAGACTGCTCCTCTTTTTCTTCTACTTCCTCTTTCCTGTTCTGGTGGAATCGACTTTCTGCCATATCCTTCGTGGCCTACTTCGACACCACCTTACATCTTAGGGCACCAGCTCTACTTCCAGTTTTATCGGAATCTTCTTACTCGCCTCATTGTTTCAAGGCAATAACGCTACACAGAAGATACTTCATCTTTCCAGTTTTGGTAGGATCTCAGAATCTCCTTCTAGTTTTATTGAGATCTCGGTGGCGATCTCTCTTCGAGGTTTATTGTGACTATATCTCTATTTAGGGACGCCAGCAATATGATATTTTAACTTGCAAACTGTGGATCACAGTCATTTCTATCAGGAAAGTTTATATTGAAATTAATAGCTTTAACTACCCTATAGACTTAAGTAATGGACTATAGTCATTAAGCACCTACTTTCAGAGATAACCTAGCCACAGTCCTGCACAAAGCACAGGCCGTAACATCATAAAAATATGATCCATTGACGGAGTCTAATAAATGCCGCGCCATTAGCCATGATCCAGCTCGGAGCTTGGGCAGATCTCACTGTATGGTTTTTAGACTATGACAGCTAATAAAAATGCAGCTCATTTAGATATCTTTCGATCGAATTAGGTTGTTCGATAACAATTTGATAATTATTTCTGTCTGTTGTATAGAATTATATAACATGAGCTATTTGAATTAACATAGTACACAAAGTGGGTACATTGGGCTAAAACGTGGTGGCAAGTTCCCTCTTTTAGGAGTGGCTGGCGAAATTCTAGGGTGACCTCACCGTTCCTCTGACGCAGCTCCTTAATGGATCTGGCAAGTTCCGAAGGTTCCTGTTTCAGATATGGGTGGAAGAAACGCCCTGGTGGCACTATTGTGCGAACCGCCCGCAGGACATGATGGAGCATATGGTGGTGGTGCGCTTTGCTTGGGCGGAGCACCGGCGCCGAATCCTCGTGGAGACGGTATCTCGCACACGGCTGTGGTTCAGGCCATTAGTACGGAGCGAGAGGAAATGGTAAGCGGTCACCTCCTTCTACGAAGTAGTAATGCCAGTAGTCACGCCCAAGCTGCCATAGGAGATGCTTCAGGCGTTGGGAGGTGTTGGGAGGTGGAGGGAGTCGCAAGGTGATCGCAGTGAAATTCATGTTTGGAAACCACAGACTTAAAACCCAATAATGCCAGATACACACGTGATGAGTTTAGTAGCCGACGACAAACTAGCGATTTGAAAATTTCATTTTTTTATCATTTTATTTTGATTGCAGATTTCGGTATCAGATTTATCGCTAACGATGCCATGGATGGTGCCATGGCCAGTAGCTATAATCTTGTACTCAAGATTTCAATATCAGTCTCCTGTGTCAAAATTTTGAAATATCGCCAGCAAGTCATATTTTAAGTAATTTCGCTCCACACGAATTGCAATAGCGATCGTAACATCATTAGATCGAGCAAATCGGTGACAATTATTTCAAGATTGTCTAGAATTAATACTGATTTATTTATTTGCGAGTTAAACTGTTGTTTGCAGTTTTGATATTAAATTAATGCTTTGAACATATTTATAAAGGTCGAGGTAATACAATCACTTGATTGTTTGTATTTATATTTCGATATTAGTGAAACAATATGCATTTTTTTTTATAATTTGCGTTTTTCTTGTTGAGTCAACTTCATACAATAACATAGATAATAATAATTTTGCAATAACAAAACGTCTCTTGACCTCAAATGACCTCAAGATTGAATAGCACAAAGGCCAAAAAGCCATGCTACAAAATTAAAAAAAAAAAACCTCAAGATTGACGTCTACTGTTGAAGCAAAGCTTTCATATCTGTCACTGTCACGTTATTTGTCAAAGGGTTGCCATTCGTCAATAATGTTTTAGTGTTGCAACCTCAATATTTGAAAATGAAGGCTACAAAATATTTTTATGCTTTTTTACATTTAAAAGCCCGGAGCGTTATTTTAAATTAATTTAGTACCAAGTTCTATTAAAAAAACGACACGCAGTTTCGTGTCGTTTTTTTAATACGACTTGGTACTCTCTATCTTAACAATATTTTCGATATTTCCTATGTTCTTTATAATATTGTAAAATGAAATATTGTATTCTATTAAATATTATAGTTGATTAAATTATAGATATAAGAAACCAGACACAGAACAAAACAGGTTTGACGTTATAACATGGCACACAGGCACAAAATCGATCGTACTCTTTTTTAAAACGCATCGATTTCGCGATTTGTCGACTTGCTGTATCAAAAAAAGGTCAAAATATACTTTGTTTTATTTTATGAATATAACACCAAAAGTAAAACTTGTGCAGTAATATAAAAGTATGTCGATTAGATCTGATTTGTTTTAGTTTTCCCAAAAAAGTTTAACTATCCTCAAAAAGAGGTTCTTAACCAACTTCAAAAAAGGAAGTGCAATTCTACCCGTACGTATGTATGTCTCGATTTTTATCATAAACTACTGATTATATTTGGATGAAGGTTGTTTGGTTGTGGTTGTTGTTTGGTTGTTTCTGGATCTGAGGTAGGTCTTTGGAGTTAATACCCTTCAATAACTGACAGTGAATGACTCACGATTGCTGCGATTGTATGCGCATGTGTTGTTTTAAATACTGGGTACGCCAGAATCATGGCGGTAAATCCTCCTCTTTGGGGAGTGGCTGGAGAGGCGTTACGGCGTCCTAATCTTCCGCATAATGCAAGTCCACACCAGCCATGGTAAGTTCAGGAGGTTCCTGTTCCAGATTCAGCACTTGTGCAGCACCGTTCTTGTGCAGACCGCCCGGAAGATAGGGTGGATCATATACTGGAGGTGTGTTCCGCTTGGACGGAGCACCGCCGTGTCCTCATAGAGATGATCGGAAGTGGTGACCTCTCGCGTTGGACCTTGGTTCAGGCCATGTCCCTGAGCAAACATGCTCCTCAAGAGATATGAGCAAGACCGTAGACCTCAGCAGGCCGATACCCGCTAGGGCTGAGGGAATTTTCAAAAAGGAAACCCACGGCCCTGGAACGCTAAGGGCAACTAAAGAACACAGGTGTGGTTTACCCTAGTGTAGGAGAAGTTACTCGATGATATTCATTAAACATAAAAAAAGAACAAATAATTATGTTGTTAACACAACATTATATCACGTTGGCGCGGGCGTCGCGTCGGTACGCTGTGAAGAAAAGGGTATGTAGATGTTTACAGTTCATCCTGGTCAGTGTTCCCCCTCCTTTAACAAACAGCACCAATGTTTGTGAAACTATAGATACTTATATAACTGTTCCTGACGTCACTTGCTGAGAGGCGGCCATCGATTCCCTTGGCTACTTTTGCCTAAGGGGATGTTCATCTGCTTGCGAATATTCTGTCTGAAGGAGCGATTCAACGCGTGTCCCTCTGCTGTAGCAGAGGTGAAGTAAGAGCGGGCTTGGTGTGCACTTACCCTGCCACAGGGCAGGCAGGAGGAAGACTTGCTGCTCCTTCTGCCACCGTTAGTCTCATGGTCCCAGAGATTGGCCAAGTATAACCTTCTCTCTGACTTTCTGCGAATTTTGATGAGAACCGCGTTCGACCAAACGATTAATACAAACATCTGGAAAGTGGCTTGCCTACAAGGCGTTGCACGAAAAGTCATCTTCCCAGTCAATGGGATTCACTCTGCAGGTTATTACGGATATTAACTTCTAATGTGAATTGAATTGGTGCCTAATGAACTTAATTTATATGCGTTTGTAAATACTATTGTGTATACAACTAAGTGAAAATAGTAGTAGGTACAAACGCGTAAACGAATAATGGCGGATCATCTTGTGTTTCAATAATTCTACCACGTATATTTAGTACGCTTTAGTACTATTTTGTACCTGTCTTGAAATTTTTGTACCTCATACGGTATAAGTGGAATTTCACGATAACCATGGCCCCGCCAATATAACTCGTTATAATGGCGGGACCATGCTTGAACGCCAAAACTATTGCGAATTTCATCATTCTGATCAAACTAGTATTTTGTAACTGATTTAGTACCTTTAAAATCGGAGATACGGAGATACGACGGAGATACGATAGATAGACGGAGTAGTTAGTGATTGCAATCCGGCGTTATTTCAGTCTGTCCGGATCCGGTCGGATTCCCATCAATCCGGATCGATGGAAATCCGACCGGATCCGGCCGGATTGATCAAATCAGGATAATTATCACTTTTCGGTAAAAACGGTCGTGTACTTAATTTCGGCTCTTATTCGAGACAAAAGCTCAACAGGCTGCCAAAAAGGTAAGACGGTACTTCACGCCGGAACAGCTGTTCAACATTTATCAAGCGCAAGTTCGTTCGCGAATGGAGTACCAATCTCATCTTTGGGATGGATCTGCCAAATATCAGCTTGATGCCCTGGAGTCGATTGAGAAGCAAGTCAAGGAGATAATCAGTGATGATGCACTTCTCGTCCTTGTCGATTCAAACAAAGTCTTGAGCATTGATGCCGAGTCGCTGACCTGTCGGTTTTCTATCGTTTACATTTCGGGGAGTGTGCGTTGGTATTGCACAATTTAATTCGACCAAGTACGTTCCATCATCGGAGTATTAAAAGTACGGCGTTGCGCCATCGGTACATGGTTGACATACCCCCCATGCGTACAGCCGAGGAATGGAATTCCCTGTCGGGGTCTGTGTTTCCTTAGACAAGCGTGTTTCACCGTCGGCTACATCATAGCTTACCATCAGGTGAGATAGTGATCAAACGCGAGGCTATCAGTAATAAAATAAAATTAGTAATAATTGTTTTAGTATTCATTACACTCGTACAATATAAGAAATTAATTTTGATTTTGAAAAAAGGATCGAAGAAAACAAATAGTGTATTTCTAATAGAGCTGTAATTATACACCGTTAAATAATCGTTTTAATCCCGTGGAGGGTCGATTCGGTTTCGATTCGATTAATACTATCTTAATATCACCATTGCAATCTTGCGAAGCTGGGGCGGGTCGCTAGTAAAACATATAATTCATAATAAAGCGCCTGCACGAAATGTAGTTGCAACTCTTACTAGAAGGTATTTTTGCTCGTAAAATTATTTATTTTATTTATTCTGGCGAAAAAATGAAAAAAATATTTTTGTAAAAAAGAACTACTTATGTTTCCGCAATCCTACTGTTGATTTTTGAAGGGTTCTCTAAATCAGGTACAAAATACTAGTTTGATCAGAATGATGAAATTCTTTACAATTTTGGAGTAAATGTTTGTGTGATGAGCACGATCATTTGTTCTGTGTCTGGGTGTTATTTATCTATAATATGTATGTATTTAGAAATATATAAGTACGTTTATCAGCTGTCTGGTACCCATAACACAAGCTCTGCTTAGCTTGGGACTAGACGGTATTGTGTGATAGTTGTGGAAATATTATTATTATTATTATTATTTATTACAAGCATGGTCCCGCCATTATAATGCGATCTAATGGCTGTGACATGGGGAAATGGTTGTCGTGGAATTCTGAATATACCGTGGCGTGTGAGTTACCAGGACAGGTACAAAATAGTACTAAAGCGTACTAAATATACGTGGTAGAATCATTCAAGAGATCATCCCGCCATTGGCCTTCTAACCTAACCTGTCCGTATCGGGGTGCCCTAAAATTAATGTCAAAGTTTACATTAAGTATTAGAATTTTTTTAGCATGTTTCAGTCAAACAAAGAACGTGTTTAATAACTTAACCGTACTGATTGCCCAGGAAGTCTGCAGATTATCTAGTTAATATAAGAGTTAATACATTTTTTTCACTTTAACGGACTCGATCAGATATACGAGTATATGTTACGGCTAAAGATAGGTGTGAACATAGACTTAAGATTAGTCGGCCAAAGTTAGGTTTATCTTCGAGGACATGTCGATATTATGTTAATTAGCTTCGTGACTTTTCATCTTTAGCCGGCTAATGTGCACATTCGGCGAAACGAAACGGCTAAAAATGTATTCGATGGACGCGCAGGGATAAACATGTCGCTTTAGGGGGGCGGAGGTACTAGATTTTGTAGTAATTGTAGTTTAAGTAATTAACACCGCAGAAGTATAGTAATAGTAAACAGTATTTAATATGTTATTATTATTTAATTATAACATAATTAATGCAAGATAATTAAAATACATAATTATCATTTCCTTTTTCATTTGCTTCTACACTTTTAGCCAAGGGCCTGTAGTTACTCTTAGTTTAGCCGGCTAATGATAGAAGAAACTAACATTAGCACCGACTAACTTAGGTTTATCTTCGAGGACCGCCTTGAAAATAAACCTAAGTTTAGCCGGCTAATCTTAAGTTTATGTTCACACCTATCTTTAGCCGTAACATAATATATACACCTAATAGTAATTAGTTTATGAGTATATTGTTGATATAGTCTGTTGTAAATAAAGGCAGTTTTAATTATTTAAAATAAATCATTACATATTTTAAAATAGTCTTTATTAAAAAAAAAAACAACTATAAATTAAATTAAATCAAATTATTAAACTTACATATTTGTTTATAAAAATGACAATAATTAAAGAGATATAAAATAGTATTAATATGTAGATAATAATTATTATAAATAAACGTAAAATATTCTTAAAAATTGTATTAATGATGTACAAAACGTATTATGTTTTGACTAGGGCCGATTTTTCATTAATTAATGCCACAGAACACTATTTTGTGCCAATGCTTCTTGATGATATAAGTTATCTGGCTGTCTACTTTTTTTAAACATTGCCCCTCATCAGGAATGAGTCTTGAATCGTGAGTGCGTTCAGAAATATCTATATAACTTACCTACAGGCAAAACTGCCAGGAAAACTGGCAGTTTTGCCTGCGTTAGTTTTCTACATAAAAGATGAGATTGAAAAATCAGCCTTACTCAAAACAATTACCGAGTTTTTAAGTGAAGGTTTTTCCATAGAAAAATACATTTTTGGCTAATATGGAAAAACGAAATATGTAAAACCTGATCAGCAGTGTGAGTAACAAGCAAGGATGTTGCTAGGGATCTCTGGAAGATAGTTTTGTTTTTAGAATGCAGGTAATATCAAATATAACTAGAAACAGTATTTAACCAAATAGTAAAACAAAATGCTCTCTTTATGAAGAGATATTTATAAATAGTTGCAAATCATGTGTTTTTTTGTGAATCCTTAAAAAATCCTTTATATCATAAACATATATAAATCATTAGCAAACATCAAACAAAACAAAAACTAGCGAAGACAATTGTTCAGTCTATTTCGTCCGTCAGGTGTACCTGCCTCTTGGATACCTAAGGGCGCCTTCAAATTAGTTGAATAGTGCCGCGCGATTTTGTTATTCCAAAAATAAAAATGTGCGACTGCCGTGCTACAGCCGGTCTGTCATCGCGCGGTACTAATTTGTAGGCCTCCTAACAAAACAATCTCAATTTCAATGTCCAATTTGTGAATTGTCCAACTATTTGGCTCATTAACAGCGATTGGACTAAAAAATGGCATAAAAACGTTTAAAAATCGTTGGCCAACGCCCAATAGTGAATATGCACGTAATTTTTTCTATATATAATATCAATAAAATATTGCAACGCCAAACTCAAGAATGTATTAAAATTATAATTACTAATACCTACTGTTTTTTTTTCTTTTGCCCAAAATAGTACATTTTAATACAATGCTGAAAGTTTTCTCATTACGACCAAGGCGTAATTCGCACGAGCCGTAAGCGAGTATGTTATAGAGCAAAGGGTTACAGTGACCAATTTGCACGTGTATCAAATGATGTTTTTCAATAATCTTACGACTCATGGGGTTTGATCCGCATCACGTGGGAGTCGACGCGTGCCCAATCTGATACGATAAACAATTTTAATACTATAAAATTGTGGTGGGGGCGAGCACGCGCACCACGAAAACCAGTCCATTGCGTGCGGTAAAAGCGGGTTTTCGAGCAGGTGTATTGAAAAACATTTTCAAACACTGTGCAAACGTCCATTATGTGCCGGTCCTAATGTTACGTCATTTTGGCTGCAGCTCATCGCATACTTGGTCTTTCCTATGCGTCTCTTTCCTCTCTAGATCCTTTATTACTGTTACTAGCACCAGGTAGATGAAATCTTCGACTGTTCCTAAGACAGTGCGCCTGTTGTTTATGGAGTCTACTGCCGTCAGCTTGGTTTTAACGGTTGATTTTAGTGATCATCGATCAGTTCCAAACTGATCCTTTCCATTTTGCTCAGATATCATTTTCTTTGAAAACCGAGATAAAGCGATCGCATAAGGGTTACTGGATATTTAGGTAGTTCGAGTACATAGGCTGATAGGCAACGCAGTCGAAGGCTTTGCAATGGTCTGTATAGCACAAATAAGGGCAGTATCGAATTCATAGAACTTCTCAATGAGCAAATGTTCAAGATTTGTTCAGGAGTCCCCTTGCCAGTAACAAAGCCTGCCTATTGCTCCAGTCTAAGAAATTTTGGATCCTACTGTTTGTGATATGTAGCATCTCTTTACTAGCATCGACTATAAGGGCTAGTATTTCGAAGTAACTAGAGCCTTTTGCGAGCAGTGCTAGAATATTATTGAACTTCAAATTCATCCAGCCAATCACTAGTAGGTGCACCAACTCTTGCCGCGTATTTTGAAAAGGGAACTCATCCACTCGTGTCCCCATTACTTCAATGATTACAGCTATAAACTAACCAGGTCCAGGAGCTTGTATGGCTTGTGTGAGGTTCTTTATTTTCTGCCAGTTCTCCCATTCAGCTTTATGCGTATGTTGCCAGCGTGTTATATCTTGTAGTTTCTTGTGCAGTTACTCGCTATATTTCCGCCGTCTTTCTATCTTGTCAAGATTCTGAAGTTGTGTACTGTCTACATCTTCTATCATCCCGGTTCAGGGTTTGCCCTTTATCGAGAGCAGCAATACTTGTTGTAATTTTCTGGCAAATTTGATGAACAAAGTTGTTTTCATCTTGTGTGTTAACAGTACAGCTGATTGATTTTGCATTATACAGATTATTTATTCCAGTTTATTTGGCTAGGACAGCACAAATATACACCAGGTACATTGAGATTCTCTCAGTTAAGAAAACACAAAGTGGTAAAATGTGTCCTCTAAAACATCGAAAGGCTGGCTACCCTACGCCTGTGCTCAAGGTTTTGTAGTAACTAACAGTTACTCCTTTAGTCAGCTGTTGCTTTGTTTTCTGTAGGATGTCTTTTTTGTACAAAAACAGACTTTTTTTGGGTACATTAATTAGTTTGATGAGCATATTCTCCCAGTCCATACCATTTTTGATGTCCTCGTATTTCTGTCTGTTATTTGGTTGTTTCCTATTTAAAAGCAAGTTGTTTGTCTCAATATTGTGTATAATTTGTAGAAACAGACATCCTTCAATCCATCAAGTTCGTTTTATCAATTTTGCATAAATATTTTACAAAAATAAAACACATCTTGCATGGTGTTTATTTTTGTTGTTTAGAAACTAGAATATTCTCAGAAAACTTGTCATAAGTTTATATTTACCATGACAGGTTTGCTAAAAATCTTCAATACTGATAAACAAACTTATTGAAAGTGAGTTTCAAGGTTAGTTGATCAATTAAAGACAAAATCTAGAAATCTAAAAAAAAGCAGATTTTCTGAGCTGATAATTGTACAATAATACTAAACAAGTTTTAAATGTATCTCCAGGGCAAAACAATAAAATTTAAAAAAAAGGTTTAAATTACGTGCATATTACTTCTTTATTGTGAATTATCTGCGTACGAACTTGGTAAGAACTACCTAATTCGTACGTAGGTAACCAAAAGTCATTTTAGTAGCAACGTTTTCTCTCGAAAAGCTCTTTCTATAGGTATAGATTTGGCAATTGTACTTAAAAAAAATTGATTAACTTTATACTCATAAATTGATTCCTATTTAGGTCTTAACTCTGAGTGAACTAACAATTAGCAAAGGTCATGTTAGTAGCAAAAGTAAAGATCTTTTCATCAGATCTTCTACTAGTCCTGAGGCAGGGTTTAATAGCTAGACGATATTTGCCAATCCTGAAACAAAAAAATCGTTAATAATCTATGTACAGTCGATAATATGGCAAGCAGACCCACCATAAGCCAACATTTTCTACAGGATTTGTTTGAGCGTACATACCCCTAGCAACAAACTTGTTAGCATTTTGTTCAGGCAGTTTCAACAACTCGACTTTGTTTGCCATGTCTGACGTTTTGATATTGGCTTTTGGTGTTCTTATAAATTTCAATCATGGTGCAGCAACTTCTCTAGCACTAACTCGACTCGGCCTGTAAGGAGATAGTCGAGATTGTATTGGATTGAAAATTATGGTATCGATAAAAAAAAACTACGTACCAATCCTTTATAAAATCTTACACGATCAGCAGTATGGTTTCACCAAAGGGCGTTGTACGACTGACGCTGGTGTCACCTTATTAAAACACATATTTGCAGCGTGGGAAGAGGCCCAAGATGCGATAGGAATTTTCTGTGACCTCTCAAAGGCATTTGATTGTGTTAATCACGAAACCTTGCTTTTGAAGCTAGAACATTACGGGTTAGGTAAACTTGCACTAAGCTTGTTGAAATCTTATTTAAATGACAGGCAGCAGCAGGTTCAAATAAATGGTGTCAATTCACGGGGTTTAAAGGTCAAAATGGGTGTACCACAAGGCTCAATATTGGGTCCTTTCCTTTTTTTGGTATATATTAATGATTTACCACATTTATTTAATAAAAAACCACATATAGTATTGTTTGCTGACGATACGTCCTTAATTTTTAAGATCAATAGACGTTCCACTAATATTGATGACATAAACAACGCTCTACAGCAAGTCCAAAACTGGTTCACTGTTAATAATTTAGTATTAAATGAGAAAAAAACCAAGTGCATAAGATTTGCGTTACCGAATGTTAGAAGTAATGACTTGGAAATAGTATTGAACAAAGAGAAACTTGAATTTGTCGAAAACACAGTTTTCTTGGGAATCACGCTCGACTCGAGGCTACAATGGGGTCCTCATTTAGCATCACTAGCTGGACGGCTTAGTTCAGCAGCATATGCTGTCAGAAAAATCCGTCAATTTACTGATTTACATACCGCGAGGCTGGTCTATTTTAGCTACTTTCATAGTATCATGTCTTACGGTATTTTGCTATGGGGACGGGCAGCAGACATAGAGTCTATTTTTATTCTGCAGAAAAGAGCTATCAGAGCCATATACAATCTTCGCAGGTGCGATTCTCTAAAGGAACTGTTTAAGGATATAAACATCATGACGGTACCTTGTCAATACATTTATGAAAATATTATGTACGTTCGGAAAAATATTCATCTTTTTACTAAGATAAGTGACAGGCACAATTTTAATACTAGGAATAGGCACAAACTAGATCAACCTCGATTCAGATTGGCTAAAGTATATAATTCTTTTATGGGGTGCTGTGTAAAATTTTATAATAAGATACCACTTGAGATTATTCAATTGAATGAATCCAAATTTAAAACATGCATTAAACGCACACTATGTAGACAAGCATATTATAAAGTGGAAGATTATATCCTCGATAAAAATGCTTGGCTAAATGCTGGTCCTGCTCCACTAACACTTTTGCCTACTAATTAGTTTTTTGTTTTTTTATAGTTTTATAAATATTGGAAGAGATGCTATTACCCTTTCCGTATGTTGTTTTTTTTCGAAATAGTATGATATTGCTTTAATGAAGCTTATGACCTTTTAATGCTCTTATTTTGTTTATTTTTCTTATTTGGAACCATTAGCATTGTATAATGTAGAAGCACTTTTATCAAATTTTTGTGAATGTGAAGTCCCATGGAGCATTTTTACTAGGTTACAATTTGTTTGACTTAAATGAGCATGGCAGTTGAGAGTTTGTCATTCTCACTCAAATGTCTTGCTGATGGTGGCGCGTGTTATTGAGTCATTCTGTTCCCTTCATAATGGTTGAGCAGAGTGGGGTTGAGGCACGCGTCATGCTCGTGAACGGGCGCCGTCAGTTGAGACTGGTCATCTCTTTGCTGCCAGTGGCTTAATTCAATTTCTATTTTTAGTTAGGTTTTTTTTTTTTTTTTCTCACTACTTTTCTACATGGTGCTCACACAATTGTAGCGACAAGAAATATGTAACCAAGATTATTGTAACACTTAAAATGATTTTAAAAGAGTGTCCATGGAGTTTCTTGCACGTTCTTCTCCATAGAGATCTACGCTTTGGAACGTGCAATTTAGCTTCACTTTTTTTTTGACTGACCGACATTTTGACTATTCAAAAGTGCCTGTAAATGGTCTATTTGAAATAAAAGAGTTGATTTTGATTTTGATTTTGATTTTTGATTTTACCATGTATGATTCTTCAGACACTAAAGACCATCAAATCTAAGAAGTACCGCTTGTCGTTTCACACTTTTCAAGTTGAATTATTATCTTTGTGTAGTTTGTTTTGAGCTTAAGTAACTCAAACTAATTCGATTACCTTTTCCGTAAAACCATGGAATTATGAAGCTATTTTTATTTCACCACAAGTTCATTATACATTTTTAAAATGCATACTTAAAAGTAAACATTTATGTAAGTATTGTTATTTTAAATAAATCTTGTAGGCAAAGTCCCGTATGTTACTCTGTTTAAACGATGAGACTCGAGACCAATAATTTACAATGTCGGTTAGGTTAAGATGGAGCTGAAGAGTTCAAAAATTATATCTTTTATAAAACTCTGACATTTAACTACACACGTTGCTATGTCCTAAGGGCGTGGACGTCGTCTCACGGTAACGGCGTCGTGTCGTTGCACGGTGGCGGTGCCGTGTCGTAGTCGTAGACATGTGGCCACGCCAGATTTTCTACAATTCGTTTTTTAATCCCAGATAATGATTTGACAATTATAATGTTGCATGTTTTGTCGCTAGGCCACGCAAAGAGCAATCTGATTCTGAAGAGTCCGAGCAAAAATGATTTATCAGAATCATTTTCATCATTCAATAATTTTTTTTAATAATATTTTCATCGATATGATCCAAGCGGTACATTTTGTCATCTAGTTTAATAATATGTGAGATGCAGTCATTCCATCGCTGAGGGGATATATAAACGTTGGACTTCGTTTATTTTAAAAGTTTTAGTGTTTTTCACTATGTACTTAACCATGGCTACAGGCGGTGATGAAACCTTTTTTAGTGTTGGCACTAAGGCTAAGAAATCGCAAAGCGGTTTTCAACCGCGCCCACTGTTCTAAACTCACGAGACCGGAGTTTTGTGCGGTTGTCCTGTCACGATTACGAGTATCACTCGCAAACTGGGCGCATCCATTGATTTTCAGATTTCTCATCGGATTTCTCGAACCCCTGAGCCACTAGGTGCAACCCGCCGAGGCTGCGGGTAACTACGAGCCACGCGATTCTACTTGTTGCCCGCCGCCGTTGCAGTGGGAGCCGCAAACAACCACGTTTTATCTGCACCGCGGCCGTAAAACGGGTCGTGAAATGTGCTTTAATTTTTTACATTTATAACTCTACAGAAACTGCGGGCCCGCAACTACGGTGGACGCGGGTGAAAACCGCTTTGTGAGTTCTTACCCTAAGTAAAAGGCCGAGTGTAATTTTTTTGAATACTCTTGAATATTTTTAATTATTTTAATTTAAGTTTCGTATTAGACTCTAATATAAACAAGCACTATACTATGATTTTTAATTAGACGAAGTAAAGTGACAGCAGTGGACAATGCCCAACTGTCAAATAACAATGCCCAACTGTCAAACAACCATTGTTATAGCTGTCACTTTACTTCATCTAATAAAAAATCATAGTATATAGTATCTTGGTCCTACGTTCCTTGAAAATTGTACCTATTACTAAAAGAACCGGGAGATATAAAAAAATCGAATTTGGAGACATCACTTTTATTAAAAAGCTGGCAACATATTTCTGGTGTTTCACATTTGCACTTGTCAAGTCAATATCTGGAATCAAAAAACGAAGTTTAGTAAAATCTAAGATAAATTGTAATCGATTACTAAATACAAAGAAATGAATCGAAATGTCTTAGAAATCGAAAAGTATAGTACTCGATTTCTTTGACCCCATCCATTTTTTCAATCTGTCAGAACTGTCAAACGGTACTTCTTAGTTTTGGCGGGCTATAATTTGGTTGGTTCTCATATGATTTGACTTCATTTGACCAACATGTTTACTGTATGGACTTTTACTCAACGACCACGATCACGCCCGTCATTAATTACATCGACATTGTTCTGTCAAAAATATTCCCATAGTCTGATGGGACGGTAATCCGATAGGATTGGGCAGAGATCGGTTTAAAGTGACGTCGACTCCTGAGTTTGTTTTGGTGTTTCTTCTCAGCGTAATCAATTAGGAAACACCGGCCTCATTTAGTTTCAACTGATGAACAATCTCGTCGTGTAAGAATTAAAAGTGTAATTTATAACCAAATTGCATTTATCAGGTAAACGAGCTTAGGTTTCGACTCTAGAATAGTGTGCCATGTATCTTTTGAGAAGCCTATGTTTTAAAACATCAACAGAGAGTACTGTAAAGAGTCTGTCTAAAAAGTCAAACGACTTGGATAATTATTAAGGTACAATTAAATCCAATGTAGTCAACACTGGTTGAATAATCAAGGTTGATTAAAAGGTCTTGATCATTTTTTACTGATAGGTCCATATAAAAGATAACGAAAATAAGTTTTTTTTATTATGGTTTAATATTGTTAGGCAACTTTCTAACATTTAAAAAATTACTAAAGATTTTCATTTAGAATATGTTTCGGTCTCTTTAATCATAAAACTACTAAGACAAATAAATAACATAAAAGTATCAAACTGTTTTGTGGCTTTTGACAAGTGACAGCTAAAATTCACGATGCCATTCAGATTTTTTATTTAGTTCAAACATTCTCAAGACGTTTGACTTTTTAGACAAACTCTACCATCTTGGCTGGTTATAACTTGGACTCACCTGTATCCTTTCAATGGGTTGGACTTTTAACTCGTCGGCTAGGGCGTCGTAAGCCTCAAGCATGGGCACGATGTAAACGATTATGCCTGTTGCTTCCGTTTCGGCTGCTGCTTTTTTCTCCATGTCTCCTGGTGCAAGCACTGGAAACCTAGGATCAGCCTGGGAAGTTCATAAAAATATTATATGAGAAATAAACAAGGTTATAGAAAAGTTCTTTTCATAACCATAGTGACTCCGAATACTGTCTAGCTTAAGTAAGGGCTTGGCATATCTGCCGTGGTGGGCCCGTATAATACAAAACTGGTGAACCTGGCACCATGAAGGAAGTGGCGGGACGACCTACGCTATCTTTCTTAGGTATTGACGAGAAATGTCCCTGAACTGATCAATGGAAAGAATGGAGGGAGGCGTTTGCCCATCCGTGGGACAGTATAGGCTATATATAATAATAACTCTATTAACACGCCAGTATTCCTCATAGAATACAGGGCCTCAAGTCTGCTATTACAATAGTGTCAGAATGATGATTTATCATTGATATCATAATTGTTAATTTTGACAAGTTTCGTAATCTACTAATATAATGGCGTCACCACTGATACTCCATTGAAAGAAATGGCATACAATGGTAATCTCGTACTTACCTACATAATGACAAATGAATGTCTCCCTTATATCATAATAAAAACAAAACAAAAAAACCACGCTGATACTATAACCTATAACAAAAACAAAACACTGAAAACGCCGGCCGGCGGACGCTCTAAATAAGAAGCAGTAATGTCACTTTGACTTTGACAGCTAAAAGACCACTGATCCACTAATTTATCGGTCATTACGAACTTTTAGCGAAATGACAATGGAATCGTCTTGGAATAACGAATTTATTAAAATAGCAGACTTGGGCCCCAGGAGAGATGCACCTATAAATACATCAATGTTTCGCCATTGGCATCAACCTGGCACAATTCCACACATATTATTAATAAATTCCTGAATTCATTTTGGCTGTCCCGGGAATCGAACCCAGGTCCTCACAATCAAGTATCTCAACGAGACAGTTATTCCGCTCATTTGAAATCATAAACGCATTAATTTACTGACGGACGACGCAAACTGAACCAAGAGGAACGCGGAACACGGAACGCAAGAGTCAAGATACATGACAGGACAACCAGGGAGGAAATCTATGCTAGGGCTGAGGGATTTTCCGGAAGACTCACACCCTCCCCTCGCCCTGGAACGCAAAAAAGCAACTGTGGAAACACAACACAGGTGGGTTTGAGTCAGTAAAATCTGACACTCTTTTCTGCGACTTATTTGACATTTTCCAATTAAAAAAAAAATGGTCAAGTGCGAGTCAGACCCGCTCACTGAGAATTCCGTACAAACTAACTTACGTAATTAGTTCAGTTCCCGAATTAAGTTTTGAAAATTTTTCGTGTGACGTAACAACAAATTTACAGTTTTCAGATTTATTTCTATAATTGTGCTTGCTTCATGCCAAATTTCAGTGTCCTAGGTCAACGGGAAATACCCTGTGAATTTTGATTCCGTTGAGAGTGTCAAAATTTACGTTTTTTTGCGACATAAACGGCCGTATCTTTGTTGTCTTTAGCTTAGAAGTTTGATTTTTTCACAGCTTCAAAGGACCGCAGACTTGAGTATATGGTTAATTTCAACCCGATACCTCCACGCGTTCCCGAGATAAAGGGTCTTGACAGACAGACGAACAACAAAGTGATCCTATAAGGGTTCCGTTTTTTCCATCTAAGGTACGTAACCCTAAAAAATGGTAATGAGCTTCATACTGGTGTCATTTGCCGCCAATATGATATGCAGTCGGAGACGCGTTCTTCAAAGCCGGGGGCAAAGCATTTGTGGTCCACAGCGACAAAGGTATGGCCGAGGTCCGCCTCAACGTTTTCATCCGGTGTCCACTTGGGGACATGGTGAGCGTAATGTGCACCTGTGAGGAAAATAAATACGATTAGTTTTATTTAAATAAGTTTCGCATCTTCAAATTAAATACATTGAAAAATAGTCAAAAAAACATAAAAGAAAATATGTCAAATGTCAATAAATAACCCGCCCCCATTGATATATATGTACTACGCACTAGATGAGGCGTGCCGTACAGTCACTTTACTTCACTTAAGTGACCTGCAGTCCGAACACTTTTACATTGATGGCATTAGTGCAGTTTTGACGTTCATGCAGTGTCAGAGCGACGCTTATAAATACAAATTTAAGTGAACTTGAACATATATAATAATTTTGTAGTCAAGTAAGTAAAACCATTGGTTGTTCAAGCAATGTAATAGCTTCTACTATCGTAATAGTACGTTAGAGAAGATATTATTTTATTTAAACTCTTCCCCATTTTACAATCATAGACTAAAACATGCAGATGTTCCCTCCCACAAAAAGCAGAATTAGGTTTTTACCTACAGCTAGTTTACCAAATACAGACTTCGCACGGTCTTTTATACTGTTTGAAATTTTTAAATATTTTATTTAATGCTCTTTCTTTTTTTGTATAATTAATAACAATGATTTTTTTTAATAAATTACGACGAAATGTCAGCAAATCATGAGGTATCAGTTTTCATCGGTAAGTTTTGTTGTTAACCATGCTGTCATTCGTTAGCACTTAGGTAATTTACGTACCATATTACGTGCAGGTTAATATTAAAATTTGAATTAGGTTCAGTTGAACTTGTAGTCTTATCAGTGATTACTGATTTATTTATTTATTTTACTGTTATTTAGATCTCGATTTTACATAAACTATAATTACATTTTGAAATATAGTATTATTGTAATGAAGTATTGTAGGCAAGAAACTGTGTCACTTCTGCGGTATAAAAATCTATATAGATGACATGACATCACACTAAGTTGAACGAAACGCGTAAGTACTAGGAAATTCATAGCGCTTTAGATCTTTTGGTCGCGAAAAAGTATCCTCTATAAGCTGTCTTAGCGCTGTAAGTTTTAAAGTTTTGTTAGACGACATAATGGCAATCTAGCGCTGCAGCGATTTATTGTTTGAACTTTTCAGTATTTTGACAAATAGTTTATATGAACGTGCTTGTCTATCGCAAGAATATAGGTCGATGCCCGCCCCTGATAGTACCCGGTGCAAAAGTGCCCATAATACTCGCCGCATTACCTCGCTGAATAGCGATGGCCAACCTTTGCACCAAGAACGACCTGGACCGGGAGTCACCCGTAGCCTCCTCGAGTCTACGGCCCAAATCCCTTACAAATTTAAATATATCTAGAACATAAACACCGTTAAATTTTGATCGTTTTAATCCCGTGGTAGGTCGATTCGATACATGAAACACTATCGATTTGTAAAGATAAAATTAAAAAATAAATACTTTTTTTTTAACTGAAATTAATTTACGCACGTACGAAATTAATTTCTTTAAATAAAGGACAGCTGGGTGAGTCCAATGACCTGTAGGTAGTTAGTAAGCAACGATCGATAACTACCTACAAGGTCATTGACTCGTTTACTTCAAAAAATTAATTTCGTACATGATGCTTATATTCATTCCAGTTTTAGAAAAAAAATCTTTATTTTTTTATTTTATCTTTACACATTGATATTGTTTCATGTACCGGATCCCTCCACGGGATTAAAATGATCAAAATTTTACGGTGTATATTACCAAACCTATCTATAGTATAGGTCACTAAGAATGCAAGTAGCCATGCTTTATGGGCGCTTTCAATTTAAGCTTTTTGCGACGGCCTGCTGCAGTACTGATGTGGTGCGTCCGTCGTACTGCGTACGGACGATCGTATTTTTCATTTAAAGCACGCGGCACGGTTGCCGCAAACCGTACCGCGAACGGTCGACAACAGGACGGCAACGTTACAAGCACCATGTGTTTAATTCGGTGTTGAATAGTGCGGTGTTGAATAGCGCAAAACTGGCATGTAAACGAAAAGCAGCCAAGGCGCTTGTTGTATTATTTCAAATGGAGTATAGTGAGTCCTCCAATCCTGCGACAACATGCACATAAAGGTACAAATTTAAGGGAGAGAACTCACGAAGCGGTTTTTCCCGCGGCCGCCACGGTTGCGGGCCCGCAGCTTCTGTAGAATGCAAATATACATGTAAAAAATTAAAGCAATTTTCACGACGGGTTTTACGGTCGCGGTGGCCGCGGTCGCCCGCCGCCGCCTCGGCGGTTTGCACCCACACGCTCTACGGTCGGTTGGCGGCGACCGCGCCCTATCGGCCCGCCTTGCGGTCGAAAATCGCAGCAGTCGCGGTGGCGGCGGCGGCGAATCTACCGTCTCGTGAGTTTTGAAAAAAAAATTCTAAGTTTCCCCTGCCGCGGCGGCCGCTGGTGAATACCGCTTCGTGAGCTCAGTGCCTAACAGTGCTAACCTGACAGTATTCCAGAAAACATATCGACTAGAGCCGATAGCCCGAACCCTTTGTGCCCGGCTGTTTTCTCAGTGCCACCCAAGGGCATCAGGCTACCGGTGGTCATTGCCTGGAAATGGATAAAGGAAGGATATCAAATACATAATAAAAATATTTTTTTATTTACAAAAAAAGTACTTACACAATTACAAGTGACACTTATTTTAAGGAACAATTGGCGAGATACAAGACACATGATCAATGACCACTATGCTAGGAAAACCTGTGTTACAGGGGTCATCCTTCCATCCAATAAACAGTAATAAGACTTAGATAAAGTAATGTGCATTTATACAAATGAAAATAATAATAAAAAATAAAAAAAATAGGCTAGTACAATTTAGGGATAACAAAAGGAAAATGAAAAGAAAAAAAAAACACGTATTTAACATTTGTTTTCCATGTCTTTTGAACTAAAGGTGAAAGCTACGTGCTCGAGTGTGACCATGTCATCACGCCAGCTCGGTAAATGACGCTAAACTCATAATTTTTTAATTTATTTTGCTTTTTAATGTAGGTAAGGGACCATTATTAAGCCAAGAAAATGGTATTGGACATTCCATTTTACTGAACTTAGTCAAATTGCAAATTATTTTACTATTACTATTTTTTTCATCGTTATAAACTAGTGCTTGACTGCGTCCCACCTGATGATTAGCAGTGATGCAATCGTAGATGGTGACGCTCTAGTTTATTAAGAGTATTCACTCTAACCTTTAAAACACCTAAATTATAATCGGACGGGAAGATCGCAGCAGTCAAATTTTTCTAGTCCTTTGATGTACGCGGTATAAACAATGAAGCGAAACGCTTAGTCCGGATCGTAGAGGTTTCAACAAAGGATAGATACGCGCCGGGCAGGTTGTCGGATGGTAAAAAGGTGATGGCGGAATTAAGTCATGCAATTCACGCGCACACACTCCAAAATGCATCCTGTAAAATACCGATAGACTGGCTGTGCAGATTGGACTTAACCAAATCTGATTCACATAGGCTCTTCGCACGCCTTTCCACTGAGTCCAAAGCTGTTAGATGGCATTTTGCAGCACCAGTCCATATGTGGCTGCAGTACTTCACACATGATCAGACCTGTTCTTTGTATAACATTAGGAGCTGTCCCGGTGTGAAATACCGCCAGATTTTTGCAAGAACCCCGAGTTTCATAGCTGTTACCTTGGACTCAATGAACCGCCAAAAGTTGAGGTCTGCGGAAACTTCAACTCCCAAGAGAGTAGGCAGTCGGAGCGCTCCAGGGATATATTCCGAAAAACAGGAGTTAAAGTGAATGGGCCTCAATATCCACCAGATTCTGAATGTTCACGTCTCTAAGTTTAAAGCTCATACAGGCAGAAGTAACTGCAGCCATCGACCTATAGTGACACACACGACGGCTGCCGCTAATCTTGACCTCCTTTGAAAAACTATTAAAGGGGTGGGGGTCAGGTAACTTAGGACACCGACCCTACCTACCACATTTGCGTCCAGTGTTTCCTTTCCATCAGGTCCTACTGCCCAACCTGGCTCCAACGGAGCACCTCTTCGTCGATACATTTCTACCTGAAAGTCAATAATTGAGACCGTAAGGATTGTAAGAATAACGTCCGACTCTCGTCGAACATAACTGTGATAACACTGCTTTTTTATGGTAGGTAAAATCATCCAATGACAAATCCCGCCCTTGGGTGGAGCGGGAGATAGTGTCAGACTCTTACTGACTAAAAACTTACCCCGTTCCATTCATTACCTTCGATCCAGGGCCCCGGGGTTCATTTTCACCGAACCCTTGGCCCCAGTGTGATAACACTGCTGGCTCCTGTTTGGTGGAAAATGGTGCACGTTTGACAGAATATATCAGTTCAGCTGTGTGCAGGTTAAAGTTTTTTTCCGGATTACCTATTGTACACAATTTGAGGCAGGTGGAAATTTTTGCGTCTTCCTTTGAAAAGGAAGGATTCTCTGGCAAAACGTAGTGTTGGGTAGGCAACAGCTCCGTAATTTTCTACGCTGATGTACCTGTGCTGACTGCTGCCTATCTTTGGTATTGTACCCTTGCAGAAGTACTTATGCTGTTGTACCTTAGCTGTTATATCTATGTTTTTGTACCGTTGCTGTTGTACCTTTGCTGTTGTATCTTTGTTGTTATACGTGTGCTATTGTACCTTTGATATTGTGCCTTTAGTGTTTTACCTTCGCTGTTGTACTTTTGCTATTATACCATTACTGTTATACCTACGCTTTTGGTTGCACGTTTCAGGATGACAATAGGCCAATTTTGTAGTTCGGATGTGGCGATAAAGATTTGGTTACTGTACCTTTCCTAGCGCTACGGTAGCCATTGCAATGTCGAGGTAAAATGGTCCTGTTGATGGCAATGCCGGAGCACATACTGCTAGAGGATTCGAGCCCAACGCAGCCTGCAATGAGACAGAAACAAATCTAAGGGCCTTATTTTATAGCCTTTATTGGCCATACAAATAAAGGCTTGATACAATAGTGTATCGCATGCCAAAAGATGTCGCCACTGTACTGACAGCCAGCAAGCCAAGCGTCTTAACGTCCCGTCCCACCACCACGTGGTCGAAGTGGGGAAGTAACAGTTGCCGCCAAGTCAGCCCGCCAGCCAACCGGCTCGGTGTCCATCAAAGCGGAGAGGAGAGGAAAAGAGAGGAGATGCGTTTGAACCAATCCGATTTCGTTATTTCCACATCTCTTATCCGCTTAGCTTAGGTGTGAATTTTGTGCGGCGAGCGAGCAAGTGGTGTGGCAGAGCGGAGAAGTGTCTAGTCGGGCGGCCGGGCGGCGCACGCATTTGCGCATCCCGCTGCTTTCTTCGCGCCTCTTCTCTCACAGCTCACATCTCCTCTCCGCTACAATTCTTCTCTCCGATTTGGTGGATACCGTGCCTCATAAAAGCGACTAGTACCCTTGTATGTGGTTACAATTTTGTAAATTCAAGAAATATATGTGATTACTGTCATCTATACTTTATGTTAGAACCACGCCTACCAGTGGTGCTATAATTGTACTTATGAAAGGATGTAGCCAGAAATTAGACCCAGGTTTTTGGATCCTTCTTCAAAAATTTAGTCAATCACTCCGATTCTTTATTGAACAGGAGTATCTTCCAGTAAGTACTGTACGCGGCAAATAAGTTGACTCATTTGCAGGTTGCGCGCGGCCGTTCACTTCGGTTGGGACCCGAAAATTGGTTACTGCTCATTCAAGGTCGACCGGTCGATCGTTTAACAAGTTTGACGAGGTATAACTGATTTTCGGGTCTCAGTCGAGGGGGGGCTGCACGTAGCCGTGACGGATGGTTCAACTTATTTGCCGTGTACTATACCTATTTTATATGGAGCAACTGCTTATATAATATATTCTATATCCACTTAGTTGCATACAAACTTACCAAAGCACGATAAGGCAACGCAATAGCCCTTGGTAAGTTGGGTAACCAATTTTCTGGCTATTAACCTATTATCCCATTTTTTTGTGAAACCAAATAAGTTCTGCTTTAGGCGGACCAAGAGGCAGTCTAACATTTTATTTACTAAAACTTGCCGGTTTTAGCACGTGTTTAGCCTTCTAAACCCTTCTATGGCATCCTCATCATCCTCTTTTCAGCCGAAAGACGTCCACAGTTGGACATGGGCCAAGCGTCGCCATAACGCTGGTGTTTGCTATCTTCTTATGTAGTTAGTGGTTATTTTGGTATCTTATATAGAGCGGGAGGGCGTGTCAGACTTTTATTGACTAAAACCCACTCCTATGACCCTTCGTTGCCTTACATTCCAGGGCCGCGGGTTTTTTTTTCAGAAGCGAACCCATGGCCCCTGTAGGCTCCGACCCTGCTGGGACCCTACGGTTTTACTGGGATCTCCTTGAGGCGCACGTGGAACACTACACGCCATCGACGACTTGGGCTCGGTTCGAACGGTTACAAGACGGCTGGACAGCGAGTACTCATTGCTCGCAGCCTGCAAGCCCGCGCCTACGGTGGGTTATATAATATAGGTACAATATGTAACTAGAATAATACATAACCTTATACACCCAATTCGAAAATTAAGTTATACAATCACTGAACTGACCTTCGTGGCTCTCGTGGGCGCTATTAGAGGTGAGCCGTTGCTAAACGCCATGCCTATCATGCCGCTGTCCGCTATTTTTTTGGCCCAGTAACCACCTATGCCAAAGTGATTGGACTCTGGAAAATATATTAATTTAGTGAGTAAGCCCGGTAAAGTGGAGAGGAGAGGAGACGAGACGAGAGGAGATGTGTTTGAATAAACCCATCCGATTTCGTTATTTCTACATCTCTTCCTCGCTTAGCTTTGGTGGAAATGGATCAAGGGGAGAGAAGAGGAGAGGAGATGTCTCATTTTTCTATACAATTTTGTGCGGCGAGCGAGCAAGCGGTGCGGCAGAGCGAAGAAGTGTCTAGTCGGGCGGCCGGGCGGAGCACGCACTGGCGCACGCCGCACCCCGCTGTCTTTTTCCCGTGCCTCTTCTCTCACAGCTCACATTTCTGCTACACAAAGCTCAAATCTCCTCTCCGCTACACTTCTCCTCTCCGCTTTGGTTTCTCTCGTCTCCTCTCCTCTCCGGTTTTGCGGAAACCGGGCTTTACATAGGGATAATATGGCTAGTTCTACAAATTGGGGAATCATGGTTGGCTGAGGACGTAGAACAATATAACTACATTTTTAAATGATAATAAGAAATAAACGTTTGTATTGGTTAGCGTTAAGCGAAGCAGAGCTCCGCTTCGCTTCAACACACTTTTCCACAATTAATTTTTTTTAAGGATTTCTGAATTATTCAGAATCATTTGAATACCCTCGCTGGCTTGTTTGTACAAGTTTAAGTAAGGATAGAATTATAGGTAGGTACATCAAGGCAATAATTAAAATTTATTATGCTGAATTGGGCTATGGCTTAAGGGTTTCGATATCCGTGGGCATATAGTCCCTTTAACATCTGGCCGGAGTTAAATGCACACATACTCATAGTGCCGTCTGGCGCCCGCATAGAGCCCCGCTGACCTTTAACTATTTTCTTTTTCGAAATATTGATTGATTTATACATGCCATGGACATTCTGAAGAACATTTGACCAGCAATTTTTTTGTGTAAACATTTTTCTAAAGATCAAAGCCGTTTGAAAGGAGTAGGTAGAAAAAATATGTGAAAAAAAAAGTGTTAAATATTTTTTTAGACAGAAGTATTCGCAATTGTACATGAATACTAAAATAAATATATATTAATTTTTTTTCAAACCTTTTGATCTAGCTGTTATTGAGGAGTAGGTTTCAGAAAATCTCTGTTTTATGGCACTGATCGGTCAATAGGTCCTTAACACCCGAAGGCACTAGTTCATTATCTAAAAGTCTGTTACCTCTCATGCAAACCCATCCAACTCCGGATTCCCTAGCCTTCTTGACTGCTAAGTCCACGCCGTAGTTGGCTGAAGTGGCTCCCAGCACATTGTTGGAATTGACCCACGCTGTCGAAACTGTCTCCTTCATAATCTTTGGTTCATTGTTCGGGTTGCATCTCCCGGCTTTAATATCTCGGACGTAGCGTTCTTGACAAAAATATTTTAATCATTATAACGAAAGGGCCAATCCAGACCGAAAGCGGACTGGTATGGTACGCGGCAAATAAGTAGAACCCGTTGCTATGGTTACGCGAAGCTCCCCACCTCGATTGAGACCTGAAAATCTGTTACTGCGTATTCAAGGTCGATCGTCATTTTGGTTCAAGTTATATTTCGCGTAATGTACACACATTGTGAGCTCCCGAGATGTTAAGAATCGCTCCATCGTGTTATCAACATCATTTCAGCCGAAGGACGTCCACTGCTGGACATAGGTCTTCCCCAAACGGTCCTGTCCTTGTCTCGCAACCCTCATCAGGTCATGGGTCTATCTTGAAGGACTTCAGAACCTTTCGGCTTCATCGACATCATTCTGATCTCGCTCGCACCCAGCGTAATTGAACTTGCATTGGAGTTATGTTCGGGGGGAAATGTGAGGTAAAAGGAAATAGTAAGCTGATAATTAAGAATACTATCTGCTACTCGACAACTATATAGAAACTTAACCACTGTATTAGTGTTAGTTTGTGTCCACATTGTTGGGAAAAGCGAGTGAGTGAGTTAGTTGCCTTGTCTACGGTAGGCCTTTGTACAGTGGTGCTATTCTCTAAGAAAACGCAGCGCTGCCTCAACAACGAATACCCAAATAGGATACATTGGATTGTCAAACTATTGCACCTATACATTGGATTGTTAATTCAGTGTTTCCTGTTTGGATGTTCGTCGTTGCGGCAGCGCTGCGTTTTCTTAGAAAATAGCACCACAGGTCATGGGCCGAAGCGAGGAGGAGTAGCAGGCGGTCGCCTACTTCTGCGAAGCAGTAATGCTAGCAAGGAGGAAGGCGGACGCGTGAGGCAACGGGATTCCGAATCCGGTTTCCAGCCAATGTAGGCGTGGGCTTGCGGATGGCGAGCAATGGGTAGCTCGCTGTCCGTCCGTCCGGTAACGGGGTCGAGCCAAAGTCGTCGAAGGCGCGAATCGTTCCACGCGCGCCTCAAGGAGTTGTCAGCAAACCGTACGGAAGTGTTGAAGCCTACTGTGGCCAAGCACCGTTTTCTAAAAAGAAGGTTCGGCTCCGGTATGAAAGGCAAAGAAGGAACAGGAGTAGGTTTTTATTTAGTAAAAGTCTGACACTGTCTCCCGTCCTGCCCAAGGGAGCTGAGATATCATTGGATGATTTTCACACAGAAAAAACAGGGGCCCAGCAGGGTCGAAGTCTACTGTTAGTCAGTCAGTTTCTCCTTTTATATAAATAGATATTAAACTAGTTAGGATAGTATAGATACAAAATAGATATGTATGTACCCAATTCACTTTTCATACCTACGCTCTGCGGTCGCGCTAGGGTTGCTGCCAACGCCGCGGCGATAATACCTACCTACTTAATGTAAATTGTAAAAAATTACATAATATGGCCAAAAAGTCATATTCGCTTTCTATGCTACCGGGGTACTTACCTACCTACGTATCTGTTCTACGTTATATGTTATACCTAACCATCAAAATACAATTACTTGTATATGTAAATGGGTAGGTATTTACATACCTACCCATTTACCTCTCTGAAAACGATAATTTATCATTTATTGTTGAATTTAAACAACCGTCCACTGAACAGTGATAATATCTATTTTTTTCGTCGCTGCATTATTGCACAAAAAACTTCACAGACGCGTGTCTCAAACGGGTAGCACTCGATCTCGCACTGGTTTGAGCGCAGACGAGATATCGTGTCCATGAGCGGTGTCAATGTGTGCTCGAGCGCGCTGTATATGTATATTGTCTTTTGTACTATCTCTCTTATGTGGTATGGAGTAGATATAGTAGGTATGGATGGAAAGCAGAAGGTATGCTTACCTAACCTGTTTAGCCCATGGCTCCGGTGGCCAATCTTGTCAGCTTCTATTAGCAGGTCGGCGACTTGCTCGGCCGGTTTGCGCTGACTGCCGACGGATATGATGCAATCCGTCACGAAGCGATATACTTCCTTCAAATACACCCTGGCCATACCCGTCATATTGACTTATGTTACTGAAACCAAAGATAAGTCAAGAAGTATTGTGATGTAAAGTTCCGAAACCATTAATAAAAAGGGAGCGCTCCGTCGCTGAATATCATATTCTCAAAAGACCACATTCGTAAAACACCACATTCGCAAAACACGATATTCGTAAAACATCATATTCTCATAGCATCATAATCTCAAAATATCATGATCTTATAAGACCACATTCGCAAAACACAACATTCTGTAAACATCATATTTTCAAAAAATGTCAAAATGTACACTGGACACCGGCGTAGTGTCCGGTTCTATTCGAAACTCGTGGAGCCGTAGACTTTGATTGCGCGTTCTAGAATTTCTGTGACGTCATGACTTTTGACGTCACAGGATTACAGTTTATTTCTTATTTGGTGGCACAGGAGCTGCTACATGAATACTGATGCCATTGATATCCGCCTTGTGCAGCAGGGGTGAAAAAGATACCTTTTATTTAATACCATGACCAGTGAGTGTTACCAATACCACATATAGCTTGTGATCGTGACGTGATCGTGACGTGATCGCTGACGATGGACCAGAAGAAGGCTTAAAAACACCCGATGGTCAATTTAAAGGGCTATGCTCGGAGTTTCTTTATTCGATCGCGTCAGGAATGAAGATATCCGCAGGAGAACCTAGCTTACCGACATAGCCCGAAGAATCACCAAACTTAAGTGAGCGTGGGTAGGGCTAATTGCTTGCAGAACAAATGGTCCATGGGGCCGAAAGGTTAAAGGTTATGTTAAAGAAAGACGCAGCGTTGTAAGGCCTCCCTGGGCAGGTGGGTCCATGACCTGATGAGGGTCGCGGGAATCCGATGGTTATGGTGACATTAGGGGGTGGCCTATATGTCCAACAGTGGACGTCTATCTGCTGATACGACGATGATGATGATGAATTAATACTTATGCACAATCGCGAAAAATCTACCAAGTTCAGTACATTTATGTTCGCCTAACTGCTCAAAATGGACTGAACTTGGCAGATTTTTTTCGCGATTTAAAGTTTGGTCCCATAGTAAAAGTTGTTTGTTATCATGACTACAATCACGTGTTTAAATATCGTTCACTAATTACCAGTCACCCTATATACTTTCTATATAGAGCTTATACTTACTTAATTTACTCTTCCGTGTAAATGACATTTAATGTGGTGTTTATCGGGTCATGGAGCCCCTTCTACGTGTGGATTGTGACCGTGGTTAAAAATTTCACACTCCTAGGAACCTTTTGGAAATTTCGACAGATCCCAAATTGACCCCACTTGTGTAGGTTCAAGAGCTCAAAAGTTAGTGATTATTTTAAAAAGAGGGCAGGTGGCTAGTAGTGACCTGCGTCGCTCCCCGAAGTCTGCTCTTCTGGGCCATGGCTTTTTTGGCTTAAGCAACCGCAACCGAACCAGATCACGCGAATGTGGTGTCTTTTTTGTACATGAAACATGTGTTTTCGCCTTTCCCGACATTCTGTGGTTATTGTCTATTTCGTGGTTGTGTTCAAGGTATCTGTATTATAGTTAAATTACAGAAACTAAGAGGTTTCAGAACCAAAATAATAATTTACTTATTTTGTAACGTCCACCAACCTGTACAGGGTCCTCGTGGATTTACAACTCAAGTCTTTGCGGTGTTAACACGGAGTCACCAATGGATACACATAAAATCACACAGAATTACTATTATTTATGGGAAAAGTAACTTCTTGTATGAGAAGTCACTTCGGTCCCTTATTCAAAAGTTAGCATGAACGAGAAGCTGGAAGAAGCAAGAAGCTTCAGAGGAAGTTCAGAGGGAGGCTCGGATTATTATTATACTCTTTGCTCGGTGCTGCCATATTATCTTCTCTGCTGTCAGCCGTGCATTTGTCAATTTTTTTTTTTTTTTATTGATTGCGCATTATGGGTGGCCATGTTCTGCAGAAGCTTGGCTGGCTAATAAGGTTCAACCTACATGGTGTGATCATTATGAGACAAACGCGAATTCAAAAAGAGTTTTTGTTTTCAATTCATCGTTGTTGTTTATGTTGGTGAAAACCTTAAGTACACTTTACGATTTTTAGATTTGATTTTCTAAGGCTATGAGCGCACACCACGAAATATCATTTCAACTTAAGTTTTTTCACAGATCGACGATCATTAAATTTCATAGTGAGATATTTTCGGATAAGTAGGGCCCTACCATTCAGCCACTTTCTTTCAGGCCCTCACGGAGATGATGGTTGTGGAAGTCGCTCAATGTTAAACACGGGTATTCAGCCGCATCCGGCTAGACTGGAATCTGACCCCTAGCTAGTTGGCTTCCCCAGTGGTCTTTAGAGAAGGCACGATGATCACCAGGGATTACTGAATCATAAAAAAATACAATTTGTAGATAGTTTGCAAGAAAGCCTTCAAAATTGGGTTGATATGAATAAATTGAAATGTAAATCCCCTGTGTTTGTCTCTTAACTACTCATAATTCGGTCCTTTTTCACTGTAATTTTTTAGGAAAAGCTTTTTAGGGTTAGTTTATAGCACTAGTAGGTATATTCACTTTCGTTCATGGTGTGCTTATAAAGGCGCAGGCCCAAAGCGGCGCACGGAGAGGCTACGCACGTGTATTAAGCTTTGCTTTGTAAGAAAATGTATGTGGTAGTTTCCAATGCAACCCACGGAGAGAGACGTCATTAATATACGCGTGGCTTGCTCGAATAGGCGGATACATAGCTCAAAGCTGTCAACTTGGGTCCACGTTTCCACTGGAGTACACGAATATGACCCTCGACTATGTATAGCTCGCTTATCGCAGCGCAGTTTGATTGCAGTGGCCCGTGTGTAGCCTCTCCGTGTGCGTGCACCGTGCCACGCTATACATAGTCGTGGGGCTTCGTGTACTTACTCCTGTGGAAACGAAGAACCACGCTGTCAAACAAATTAATAAACGCAGTTAAAATGCGCCGCGTGCCCGTGCACAGCATGCACTGCGGTGGGCGCGCGCCTTTATGCTGAGGGTGATTATCGGGGTGGTAGAAACGAGGTGATAATCGTGCGCTTCCCGATATCATCCCTATCGCTCAGATGCACCTTAACGTCCTAAAGACACACAATTGACTTTAGGATGATTCACCCGAAAAAAAAAAAGATCGTTTTGATGGTATCGATCGCTAACAAGCCAATTTTGTTAGCAACATGGTAACAGTATGAAAATAAACAAAAATAAAATCTATGATTTTTTTTTTATTACAGTAATAACATAATTTAATTATTAGGTACTTACGTCATCAAGGTATTCACGATTCCGAATCATTTTAGTTATCACAGATGTGTGTTCACAAACAGGTATATAGACACTAGTACTTACGTATGTTACTAATATAATAGACAAGAATATAATTACAATCTCGGTAAAAGTTTTCAGTGATGCAAACGTTGATGGTGAGGCGCACTAGTTTATTGAGAGCCTTTACTTTGCCTTGAAGACACCCAAATTATAATCGGATGAGAAGACCGCAGCAGGCAAATTGTTCCAGTACTTCGATGTAAGCGGTAAAAACGACGAGTGGAAACGCCTAGTCCGGACCGCGTATTTACAAAGACTATACTATTTGAGTCACGAGTCAGACTCTAATAGAAGAGCTTTTGTTTATGCATATTACTCGACAATAGAAAAATCTACCTAATCTATTTCAGTAAAAAAATTGACTCAAATGGATTAGCTTTTGGCCTTGATATTTTCAAAGAAAATACACGGACAAAACCTATTTCTGTATCATTCATATTCACTCAAATAGATAAGCTTTTGTCGAGATATTTTCAAACATTACTTACGAACAAAACCTAGTCGAGTAGAGGCTCACCGCCACATTTGTTTATCATGAACACGATTGGTCGCCGTTCGTTCACTTCTGTTATGATCATCGAAGAAATCCGTATAGAAAAAAAAAAACAAGCAAGTGCTAAAAAACATTAACGTAACTTAAACATTATTGTAATCCTAACTTTACTAGCCATACATACGTTTGATGTCATAATGATCATTGTCAACTTTAAAATTCGATATTCAAACACGTACCCATAAATTTGATAAAAGTGTCTACTTGTGTTACTCTATTTTAGGGTTATTTTTCCTTCAGCAATGCTTTTACTTACGATTATAGTATGTTTCATATCATGTGTTTTGTTGTGTTATGCTTAAGTGCCATACTTAAATAAGACTGACTGTTACAACGTTTAAATTGTAAAAATATTAAGCTAATCGTAAATTTGATAAAAATGATTATCTGCGTTTTGTGTTTGACATTAGAGGTACACAAGAAAAAATATTTTAGTTTTATTATTATTTGTACTCGCAACAAGTGTGTAATGTGTACCTGTTTCTTATCTAATAAAAGTTCGTTTGTTAATTCGTTTTTTTTTTGACAATCAAATACAGAATAGAAACGAATAATTAAATTATTTTTAATATTAAAATAATAACAATTGCCATGTAACTATCAACCTATTATTGAAGCTAACGATCGGTATCAAATTGAATAGCATTTGTTGCTGCAATGTTAGAATGAATTTATCTAACAAAGTCTACGCGATTTCAGTTAATTTCTGTACTATAATAGATTAGGGTTTGGTCAAGTTTTTGTCAAACAAAAGCTAAGCTAGTTCAGTTTGCACTTTCACTCTAATGGTATATATAGACTTTGTAAATACGCGTTACGTAGAGGTTTCAATAATGTAGGATTGGATTCTCGCCTTACGTTCTTGTTTCTCGAATACTTTTATAACCTTAGGTACCTACTTCAGAAAAAAAAATAGTAAAAAAAATCTTAGAGAAAACTTAATTTAAAGTCTGAATAATGTCTATGGTTTAGAGGCAACGAGCCACTGCGCTTAGGTAGCCAGGACACTGGATGACCAAACTCTGATTTTGTGTAGTTCGTAATTTTAACGTCATTATTTTTCTGCCCTCGTGTCGTGATTTTTTTTA
This sequence comes from Leucania comma, assembly GCA_958295575.1. Classification (NCBI taxonomy): domain Eukaryota; kingdom Metazoa; phylum Arthropoda; class Insecta; order Lepidoptera; family Noctuidae; genus Leucania; species Leucania comma. The sequence continues at coordinate 6,854,285 of OY282480.1, read as the reverse complement.
TTGTACACCGTAAAATTTTAGTCGTTTGAATCCCGCGGAGGGTCGATTCGGTACATGAAATACTATCGATTTGTAAAGAAAAAAATAAAGTATTTTATTTTCTAAAATTGGAATGATTATACGCATGTACGAAATTAATTTCTTTAAGTAAACGAGTCAATGACCTTATAGGGAGTTGTCGGTCGGTGCGTTCTAACTACCTACAGTTCATTGGCCTCGATCAGCTGACGTTTATTAAACGTACGTGTGCGTAAATTAGTTCGAGTTTAAAAAAAAAACTTTATTTTTCATTTTTATCTTTACAAATCGATAGGGTTTCATGTACCGAATCGACGCTCCGCGGGATTAAAACGATCAAAATTTAACGGTGTACATAGGCTCACGTATTACCACTATCTCACGTAATCGTAAGCGATGATGTGACCGACGATGGAGCACGATATTTATCGGCTCTAATTTTAACAACCAAATAGATAATAATAACAAATGCAATAATAACAGACTGCACCGAAAGACTTCTTGGCGGCCCTTACAAACATAGGTTGCAGGTTTATTCAATAGAGTTACCATGGCCTGGAGCGTAAATGACAACTAAAGGAACACGGGTGAGCTTTATTCCGTAAATTAACCTCTCCCGCTATGGGTGGAGCGAGAGGATGAGTCTGACTTCAACTGACTAACACACAACTATGTCTCTTAGGTTACCCATGCATTCTGCGGCCATATTAACTCTTTGGAACAATCCCACCACCCTAAGAAGTATTTAATAAACTAATTTTCACAAAATTATGCTGAGTCGTTCATGGTTACTTCCATAGGTTTTATGTTCAGTCTCTTGGCAAGAGCGGCAGAGGACTCGATCTGCTGTTTGACGTACGTCACATAACCTCTGGCGTCTGTTTCCGCTGCTGACTGCTTCTCTTTATCTCCTGGAGCTAATACTGGCAGTTTGGGGTCGGTCTGAAAAGAGAGATGGCATACAGTACCTGATGCTGACGAGGGCTAATCTTCATCGACATTTGTGAGATATTGGGGTCTCGTCATGACATGTTATTATGTCAGGCATACGAGCGAGCAAGAGCGAGAGTGTACAGCTAATCAGCTACATCCCTTTAACAGTTCAGATTAGGTTGTCAAATGGATCGCATTAAGAGCCCGTGGTATGGCCTCTGTTTTTTATATCCAGCCACGCGAAATATTGATTGTTCCAACATTAATGCCGCTTGCGGAAATTTTCTAATCTAATGACCTGATGAGCTTCACAAAATACTGCCCAGTGACATGGTACTCTTTGGTTGAGTAACATAGCATCGGTTCTAAAAACAAGTACTTTTATAAGATCTACACGAAGAAGTTTTTAGCGGTTTTTTTTTTTTTAATTGTCTAAACCAGTGCTTAACTGCGATCGCACATGATGGCAAGTAATGATTGAGTGGGATTATTTAGAATGAAGGACAGTGGTTTAAATCATTCACAAATTAATTCTTAGTGGATATTGAGATGTAAAATTGGTGGTTTTGTATTTCACAAATCTTAAGTATCTGCATAACTGGACAATATCTATGTAAAATGATCGAAATGGCCGTGTTCTCGGCAAAATGGTTCTAGGATTTTTTTTTGTATTATTGATTATCTCATCGAAGTTTGTCAAGAAAGCTGAATCGATACTTTGATGTACACAAATATTGTAAACGCATTATAATGTGTTACATCCCCATTCTAATGGATAACAAAGTGACTGTATTCTGTATAAAAAAAAATATCGGTGAAGCCATAACAAAAAAAAAAATATCTACGAATAACAGCCAGGACTACCAGGACTAAACTATGATTTTTTATTAGATGGACTAAAGTGACAGCTATAAAAATGGTTGTTGGACAGTTGGGCATTGTTATTTGACAGTTGGGCAATGTCCATTGCTGTCATTTTGGTTCATCTAATTAAAAATCATGGTATATCTAATTTAGTCATGAATACAGAATAATGCAACTCACCGGCTCCATCTGTCGCCAATGTTTGACGCAATCAGCCAGGCGATCTCCGAAGCAAGGCGCGAAGCACTCGGGGTTGACTGCGACGAAGCAGTGGCCTAAGTTGGCTGGCCCACCAGCGCCACTGTGTGACCAGGACCGCACGTGATGGCCGTAGTTGGCTCCTGTACAGGAATTGAGTGGGAGTTAAAAAGATTCAAGCTTTCAATGTTTGACTATGCGCCAAAACCAGCTTTCCCAACCGTTTTATCTGTCGGAGCAGTTTCCTTAAAACACGTCGTATTACAAGTTAGCGCGCCGGATTGAAATACGTTGCTGTAATCTCATCTCATATTAGCCGGATTTTATTTGGGCTGAAGTACCGGTAGGGCCTCAGTCCATGTCAGTCAGTACTCGGGATACCATAGAGAACTACTACGACCGCCTAATTGGTGCTTACCCGCCAATACTCCACAGAACAGCTCCACCATGGCCGCTAGTCCAAATCCTTTGTACCCTGACGTCAGCTCTCCACCGCCCAGGGGCATCAGACAGCTGGTTTTGAATGCCTGAAAACAACGAATACAATAATGGAGTATGGCCGTTCCTTTCATTTTATATTTCGGCGAAGCAAAAGATTAGAAGATAGTAGTTTCCACTTCCTCCCATGGAAAATTAGGCTTTAATATTGTGAGGCTAGCATGATTAATAATCCTCCTAACTGTATTTTTGATGAGGCTTGACTAAAACATTAGCCTATAGTTAGTAACATCAGTAATGAAACTTCAACCAAGGGAGCACTTTTATTTTATTAGTCTTTACTGTCCCACAGTTGGGCATAGGCCGGCCCCAAGTCTTTCCAGAACTTCTTATCCCGCGCCGTCTCACACCAGTCCTCGCGGTACGTGTCCAGCTCATCCCGCCACCTCTTTCTAGGCCGGCCTCGACGGCGCTTTTGTTCTGCAGGGACCCACTGCGTGGCGACGTTTGCCCAGCAGTCAGAAATAAGCGCTCAAGGGAGCAATTATTTCACATAAGTTAGACCATAGTGTTTCTGATTAGGAATCGATTCTGTGTTAAGAAGAAATTTGGTCCATGCAGTACGTTGTCCCTGTTCTCATAGTTCGATGAAGCGGCAATCTGAAAAGACTGCAGAGAGAAAAAAACAACGGCTGTATAGCCGTTGGCGCGGATCTAGCTCGCAAAAAAGGTTGTGATCACAGTTGAGAGCCACTGGAAGATCGGCTAAGCGCAAGTCATGTATGAACTCGCTTAAGATCGATATGATGTAACTATGAAAGCCGAGCGAATCGATACGAGGGCGAAGGATGAAACGGGAGAGTGAGCTTAGTAAAAAACACGCGGATCAAGCGCTGATTCAGCCCGCAAAAAAAATGGTGGTTACAACTAACAGTCAGTCGTAAATCGACCAAGTGCGAGTCGCAGTAAGCTGTTGCCCCAAGGAAAAAAAAGAAAGAAAAACAGTTTATTTACACGGAATGACGCAACTAAAAACTAGACAAAGATTATTCTATAGGAAAGATATGCGTCACATCCGTGCAAAACGGCCAAACGCTCAGCATAAAGCTGTGCCCTCATGCACAATGCAATTAGCACACAGCGCTGGTTTTCGGCGGTGGCCGGTGCTGACATTAAAACGTCGGAACGGTGCAGAGTGCAAAAAGGTAAAAATAAAAAAAAATAGATGAGTTAATAAACCTGTAATGTGACTTTTCAAGCCTATTAGGGTGGTGGCCATCGTGCCCACAATGCTTGCTTTAAGTGCTTCTTATGGTACAGTGGGCGGTCTTAAATCGCCAACTTTTAAATCTCCAGACTAAGAACATTTTGTTCGACCTGAGAATCGAATTCTGGAATCCACGACAGCTACATCAAAGATCGTAAGGCTATCAGGCCCTTGTATTCAGTTTTTAGGCAAAAGACTATTCAGTTTTTAGGGAGGCCCCATATTTGTGGGTCTAAATGAACTGGGAGCTGGTAGTAGGCGTAGTATAAAATTATGGCTATACCAGTTCAGCGTCTTTTGTTTCGTTTCCATCAGGTCCCTGTGCCCAGCCGGACGGCAATGGCTCCCCTTTTCGGCGCTGCATTTCAATCTGGAAAATAATAGTTATAGGAATTATAAACAGATTCTATATCACGAGTACCTACTTCGCAGTATAAGAGTTTTCTCCGCGATTAGAACAAAGGTCAAAGAACAGTGCGATAACTATCGGGCAGTTGCCCGGCCCAGACACAATACGCAACTAGTTGGAGAATCCACCTTTGGAGGATGGTGGACCTTTGGCACCCTGTTCTGCTTAACTGTATAGTAGAACCATAGTCTACTTAACGAAGTACAGTGTCTTTTTAAATTGATGTAGGTAAACTAGTGCTTGGCTGCGATCCCACCTGATGGTAAGCAGTGATGCAATCGTTGATGGTGATGCGTTTCTCCAGAACAAACCTACAAGTAGGGAGGGTCAATATGGTTCTGATTATTGTCGATGGTGGATCAATCGTTACAAGAAGGTACAGAACTGTGTTAGAACCGTCTTGTTCATTCAATTCAGCTGTTCTTAGTTTTGATGTGATTTTATCAAATATCTTCTGCCACTCAGGGTGAAGGGAGAGAGAGTGGCAGACTTTAACTGAAAGTCACATATATTCAAAGAATACATGTGAGTTTTAGTTTTAAAGTAACGTCTTTAGCAACCAAAGAGTTGCTTTCGTGGTAACTCTCTCAATCGAGTAAATTCAATGGTTCCTAAGGGTTTGGGCACAGTACACCAGGATTTTGCGATTACATAGGTCATTGATTCATTATTATCATAATTTTAATTTTCGACTGCGAATCTGCTGGCAGCAGCTTATAAAACAGAACGAATACATAGATATATTCTTTATTGTACACTAAAAATAAAATTGCAATAGGATCTTAAAATTAATAGGGTGTCACCACGTGTCACGCCGGTCTTATCGCTTTTAGCGATAAGACCGCCCATTGTGAATTTTGACAGACGGAGAGTGTTTTTTTTATTTGTCAAGTGTTCCGCTAACTTTAAAGTTTAGAAAGTGCTGTCCTTTTTACCTTTCCAACGGAGACGGTAGTAGTAGCCATGTCGAGATAGAAGGATTCATCCTGCGACGCTGGAGCCACACATGCAATGGGATTAGTTCCCAACGCTGCCTGGAAACAGGAAAATGGACGTAAGTGTTTTTACTAAATATATCAATATGATATGATATAAAACTGTCGGTAAGTAATGTGAACCTAGCCTTAGAAGAATGCTAGGTTTGATTCGAAAATCGAAGTATTGACGAAGGTAAATTACCCTTGGTAAGCACCAATCATTGAATTGCGTTTTATTCTAATTTGTCTAAACTAATATTACAGAGAGGAAAGATTTGATTTTTATTTGTTTATATGTTATGATGTAACTCAAAAACTACTTGACTGATTTCAAAAATTCTTTCACCATTAGAAAGCTACATTTTCACTGAGTAACACAGGTTATTTATTTTCTACTTTCATGCGGGTGAAGCCGCTGGCAGAAGATAGTTTTATTATATTTTGACTAACCAATTTTGCACTCGATTGTATCCGCTGGTAGTTTTAAACATCAGTTATTATGGTGGGCATAAGTAATCCATATCTATGCGGACTGACCTCTTTACTCCTCGTAGGTGCAAGGAGAGGTGAGGTGTTTGTATAAGCCATGCCTATGAGACCTTGGTCCGCAGCCTTCTGCGCCCAGAATCCTGCCATGCCGAAGTGGTTGGAACCTGAAACATTAAGAATATGGGTCAATTCATGAATTCATTAGCATTTTTATTTTATTACTTCTTGGTAGACTCTCCAATTAGGATGCTGATATTTTCCTGCATCGGATTGGGCTGCAAGCTGACTCTAAAATGGTAAGGAAAAGGCTAGATAGATTTTTTAGGGTTTCGTACCCAAAGGGTGCTAACAGGACCTAGTTACTAAATAGCCTACATTATCCGTGTATCCGTCTGTCTGTCGGTCAATGAGATGCTAGTAAGCCGTAAGAGCCAGAGAGTTTAAATTTTCACACAATGTGTTTGTGTATTTCTATAACAAATAAAATTAAAAAATGAAAGGGGTCTCATATAAGAAACTTTATTTTGTTGGGGCTTTATTGCTCGATTTTAATATTGTAGTACGGTACTCTTTGTGTACGAGTACGACTCGCACTTGACCATATTTTTCAGACAGTCTGAATTATTGGATTGGTTAAATCCATTATATCTTTAAAGTCTCTAAGGTTCTTGCGCAGCGATGAATCCGTTTCAAATGTTGTGAAGTTTGTTTTCTAGAGAATTGCAGATCCGATCGGACATTTCATAAAATGACTAAGAGTATCTTTCGAGTTTCTTACCTTTGACCGACACCCATCCTACGCCGGCTTTCAGTGCCTTCTTGATGGCTAAGTCCATGCCGAAGTGGCTGGCCGTGGCTCCCAGAACATTGTTGGCGTCTACCCATGCTGTGGCTTCGGTCTCTTTCAGTATCTTCGGTTCATTGTTAGGTTCACATGCGCCGCTTTTGATATCGTTCACATACATTTCTGAAAATTGTTTAAATTACTTTGAGAATGGAAAAATATGTAATTGGTAAAACTCTGTTCGTGACTTGGGGCGATATGTGACTTAACGTATTGGCAAGTATTTTCAAACACAACAAGGCTTATACTTCATCAACTTCTTTCATCTGTTTATCTGTTTTTTTCTGCAGGTGCGCATAGTTCGTGGCCAAGTGGCTAAATTGAATACAAAGCAAATTAATTAATTGTTCACTGCTGAAACAGGTGGAACCTGATATCAGTGACCAAATCGGTGTATGCTCATCAGGTAAATGCAGCAAAAAAAAAAACGCGAAGGGAATGCCTGAAGAAAAAACCTGCATTCATTAGTTTGGGAGCCCTTGCAGAAGTTATCTTCTGCAAGGGCTCCCAAACCAAAAAAAAAACTTCTGCTCTTATGAGCAGAAGTTCAACTACCACTTCGACAACGATGTGCCCGCCCACTGCAACCACAATAATATGTCGTTTTCCTTGCATGATCAACTAATATACCATATCCCTACTATTTGTAGCCTTTCAACTACTCACCTAACCTGTTAAGTCCATGGCTAGGGTGCCCAAACCTATCGGCCTGGATCAGCAGTTCGGCTTGCTGTTCTGCCGCCTTGCTGGCAGTCCCGACGGCCTTCAGGCAGTCCACCATGAACCGCTGAGCTTCAGCCGTTACTACCCTGCCCATCATGAGTTCGGCTGCAACTGTAATAGACGTAGTATTAGTCGGGTTAGATGATAGGCTTCAACAGATTCGTTTGATTGTAGTACTTAGCCAAATCCCGCGCCACGACGCTGCACGAGACAGGGAGCAACCATTAAATTCAAGAGGCAAATCATTGAAGAGGTAATTTTTGAGATTTTTTAACCCCACACTCCCCCCAGTGATGTTGGAAGATTTCGTTTGACCCCCTTTAAAATTACTTGACGTTTATTTATCAAAGAAAAGCTTTTAAATATTGTTATATACAGTTACTTGCGAAAAAAACACTTATTACCCACGTGAGATTACCCCTTTAGACCAGATTAAAGGTCTCACGTAAGTAATGGACGATGTACCCGTAATTTACGTTCATAGAAGTCATTGTCATCAAATTTTGACTTTAAACTTTAAACTGACTTTTGCAGATGTATTTCATTACCAGAAGATAATTCACACTATGTCTAGAAACACAAATGATTTTATATGCCAGAGGTTAAAGAAACGAAAAGATCAATGATATTTATAATGTTATTATTAATTTAACGACTTGTTTATAATACTAAGATAAAGTGTTTTTAATCGTGAAATTGTGATGTTTTGATAACTTATACTTTTATAACTGGTGCTCGTGTTGGTTAGCTATTTTACCTGCTTTTTTAATTTCCCTATAGGTATTATTACCACTCAGGGCACATCCCTAACAGGTGTTGTACAGAGGGTTTTGGGGTGGTCTTTTGAAAGGTCACGAGGCCTCCTTCTATGTGCTGATGTTGATTACCGCCGTGGTTTTAGTGAGGTAAGAACCCCACACAATCTGGTCTTTTCCCTTAAAAGATGTAGAAGAGAAGTGATTCTGTTTCTTATGTCCTTTATTGTACAAAATTTATACAATTAATAAATAATAGGCCAGCTGATGTACTCAAGCGAGTTTAACCCACAATTGGGTTTTCATACAGCACCTAACTAATACCTAAACCTTAGCTATTATGTAATCTATATGTACTTATAGAAATTTAATACATCGGTTTTAAGATATTTAATTTTATTCTCATAAAGATCACAATAGTTCACTTAAATATGAGACCTATAGATCATGCAGTTATACTAGTACATCGTGACTTCGTGAGTCGATTATATAGAAAAATAAAAATAAATCTACATAAAGTGTTTTAAAGAATTTAGATAGGGAAAACAAATGCACAACAAAACTTAAGCTAACATAAATTAAATCATTAATGATTCTTATCATCATTCTCTCATGATTTATTCGTTTTTCTTCGTGATTCTTTACATGTCTAACATAAACGGCGGTTTCTAAGCAGTTCTTTGCTTGTTTGTTTATTTTTATTTATTTATTTAACATTTCATGTACACACATATTAAGATAAAAGAAAAGAAGAAGGAAACAGAAAATAGGTACACAGGTAATGCTTATTTCTACAGAAATCTCTTCCAGCATACCTGCGAAAGGAGAGTTGGAAAATAAAGAGATGAAGACACTGTGTGTAAGAGTAATAGAAAAAAATTACAAACAAAACAGAAATTAAAATATACAATATAAAGATATAATATCATAAATATATATATATATTGTTATTGGATATTCATATATTAGGAAAAAGTCAATGTACTTTATGGAAAATATATTTGGCGCAAACCATATTCATTTAAATTCGTGTAGGTACTTAGCTGGATATTTAAATATTATCTCAAAACCATTTAGAACTCGTCTCTGAAGTTAGGATTGTGACATCATCGCATGTGGTGGCCATAAAATAATTAAGAAAAATAGGTCGCCCAGCTTTTGATAGTAATGGCAGTACGGAATAAGAACATATTTATGTTTCTTTTTTATTTTATTTCTTTTTCGTGTTACCTATATATTGTGTTATACCCTGTGTTGTGCCAATTTTTTTTCCTTCGTCTTTCTTTCTTTATGTATCACTAGTTGCTGCCAGCAGCTTTGCCCGCGTGATAGTAAACAATTTTCCCAAGAGAATATACTGCCGGGATAAAAAATATCCTATATGTGCTATTCCAGGATATAAGTATGATCTACCTAACCTGTGTGCCAAATTTCATCCAAATCCGTTCAAGCATGAGGAAGTTACAAACATACACATACTCACATACATACATACTTCCGGGATAGTAAGTATCTATATGTTATTCCAATACATGGTTTACCCGGATACCAAGTTTCATTGAAATCCGTTGAACCCTTCGAGCGTCAAGAAGTGACCAACAGGAACACACATCGTCTTTAAAATATGATTGTGATTATTTTTGTTTAAAAAGCTATTTAAAAAAAGTGTGAGTGAGGTGTGTGTGTGTAAGTGTAAAATTTAAGAATGATCTTTTATCCTTAGCATGTATAATGGATTATGCTTTGTTGGTTTTCATTAAATAAAATTAATAAATATTTCTGATGATGTCCTTATTTAAAAAAAAAAGATTTCCACCCTAAAAAAGGGGACAGTAGAAAGGTTAGGTATTAAAAAAAATATGGTTTTGATTTTGCAAGTTTTACAGATGCCTATGATGTGCCTATGTTTCTAAATAAGTACATATATTATTTTTGAAACAAAAAAACCCAGGTTGAAATAGTGACAGGCAAACCGCAAGAGGAAAACTTTATTGCAAATGAGAAAAGATAAAATAATGTTAACAAATGGTCCAAAAAAAAATTTCAAACATTAAAAATAAAAGAAAATTTAATGTAGAAGTGTTTATTTTGTTTTTAAGTAGGCAGATGCGTTTGCGTTGTGCGTTTTTATATATTAAATGGTTTTACAGATAGTAATAGTATCTAATATTAAAATAAACTAATATTGTATAGTTGAAGAGTTTGTTTGAACGCGCAATTTCAAACACTACCTATTGGTTTGAATTCAAAAAAAAAATATTTTGTGTCTTTGATAGCACGTTTATTGAGAGACGTATATCATCAGGCTATGAGCTACAGGAGCGGAGTAGTAACCATAGACACGGGTGAAAACGCACGGGACAGCTAGTTTACCTATTATATTGCATTTAAAAAAAAAAGTTGCCCCACATTCTTTGCTTTTTATTTTTTTTTGCTTCTGTATCATGGATACGTATGTAACATCATATAAACAAGACATCAAGACCCGAAACAACTATATCTGCAGGCCATAAAAATATTTGTTTGGTACGGGAATCAAACCCACGACACGCAATACAGCAGCCAATTCCAGCCAACGGGCATCGGCGGCGCGTCCAAATGAATAAATTATTTAAGTATCAAATTTCCTTAGACTAGTAGGTGTATAGTATAGATAGTATGGCTAAAGTTTTTTTACTTGACTCCCTAATGCATACAAATTACGTCGTTTAGCCATGACAACAATTGCAACATAACTGCATAATATGTGGTATTATTACATAAACGGTGACATCAGAACAAAATCAAGGTCAACATGCCATATGAATACAGTCGCCAGAAAAATCAATACTCCAGTCTGCTAAAAATATTGAAAAAAAAAATGAACTCATATTAAGCACCTTATTATATTGATACGCGGTATTAATATTAATCAAGAAACCACATAGTGATAACACATACATATAGCTATTATTTACAAACAAAACATGCCCTTGTTAACCTGTTTGTCATTTGAAAGCGTTTGATTAGCATACTTACATAACTAAAATGTTGTGTGTTGGAAAAAAAAAACCGGTTTTTGTGGTAATATTTGGTTGTTAATTAGTATACTGGGTATTATTTGAACTTTTGTATCTAAATTCACAGCGCACGTGTGGTTGCGACGGCGCGGGCCGGTAGACTGAAGTCATTAGTCAATTTGGTGAGCGTTGTCCGGTCAGATAGTAATGTTTGCAGAAGAATATATAGCACTCTTGCCGCATTTACACATTCGCGCGAGTTGTGAGGCGAATGACCAACACGTATGGCGCCACGTATAAGATAGGTTTTGATGTCAGTTTTGCCTTAGTCAAAATTTTGATTGACGAATAACCTACCGTGTTGACGTACCATAGTACTGATTGACGAAAACCATCATTCACCATCATTCATGATTGATGGCAATGATTGACGTTTGCATGACCGTGTAATGGGTGCCTATGTCGTGTAAACAGGATTTACCATGACTTGTTAAGATGTCAAGTGTGCGAGCGAGAAAGAGGTATGGTATGAATAAAAAAAAAATAGGATTTTTGTTCTTTTTTCCAAATCAGGTCCACAGATCACAGAACCAGTGCCTTGAGACATCACGACAGGATCGCGATAAGCCACTAATATGGAAATGAGCTCATTTATTGCAGCATTCTGTACTAGGATAAGTCAAATTTTTATAACTGGCCTCTTGGTCTAGTAGTTAGTAGCCCTCACTGCTATGCCGGAGGTCGTGAGTTCGATTCCCACCCAGGACAAATGTTTGTGTGATGAGCAAGATCATTTGTTCTGTGTCTGGGTCTAAGTTATCTATAATATGTATGTATTCAGAAATATATAAGTATGTTTATCAGTTGTCGACATGTTGTCGAGTACCCATAACACAAGCTCAGCTTAGCTTTGGACTAGACAGCGTTGTGTGATAGTTGTGGAATATTATATTATTATTATATATTATTGCCGTCTTATACAGAAAATGCTAGAACGAGCGAGATGAAAATAATTACACTATTAAAACATCCTAATAAATAGTCATCATTCATTCACTAATGGCCTCTTAAGGTTGTGGATAACATAAATTATAAAGTTTGGCACATGTCGGGGTCCCTGTAGCTCGGGGGCCCCATAATATCATTGATACGCTGATACGGCGGTAGCTACGCCCCTGGTTGAGCTATTCACCACCTTACGTTGAAAACCTTTACGGTACGGACTAAGAGTTTCATCTTGTCGTTTATATCGCGTACTTCGAAGGAATGGAACTATATGCCTGCTGTAGTCTTCCTGTCCGATTAAGCGTCTTCAAGGCTAGAGTGAATAAACTAGTGCGCCTCACCATCAACGATTGGATCACTGCTTACCATCAGGTGGGATCTCAGTCAAGGACTAATTTATAGGCATCAATAAAAAAAAAATTAACAGTTTAGGTCGTAATGGTAACACTGCTGAGGTGTTACAGATTCAAGGTTCGATTCCGATTCCGAGAGTTCGGAACTTTAATTGATTGTGCACGTTCGGTTCCAATAAACAATCGATTTTATTTCGTATTTGGAATGTTGTGAGTTCGCTCTTCATTAACGCTTATCGAGTTTTTGATAAGTTTTAAAAACGCTACCAATAGTGTTTCATATTTGTCACTTCTACCTCCGCCTCCACCTCCGATTTTGGTTCCGATACCAGTTTCGATTCCGGTTCACATTCCGGTTCCCATTTCGGTTCCTATTCCGGTTCCAAATTCCAAATTTAAAAACTCTGCTTATAAATTGTGTTCCGTAAAATCATTTCTATTACATTCCTACTTTATAAATATTTCATCGAACGACGAGGTGAATGGCGAGCACGACTGTGTAAATGCGGTACTTATATTAATAAAATTTGCCTACGTCTGTGTGTGCATGCACGCCATGCACAATCAAAGTATTTCTGGAAATCGCGCCTACGATTTTGTAGGTAGGTATGTCTGTTTTTTCCTGTTTTATTCAGGCACATAGATCAATACTCATGGCTTTATGGGTATTACCTGCTCGTAAAACAAAGAAAACAACATACAGGTTTTAGTAAGGTTTTGTAAATGTGTAGATATAACAACATACATAATCGGCATTATAATGTTGCACTGCTGGGACTCAGGCCTCTATCCATTACGCGGGTCCTGCGGGTCGCATGTCTTCGATTTTTTTTTCTAAGATAGGTACACTGGTTTTCTTGCGTTATTTTCCTTGATAGTTTTGAGAGCAGTGATGATAAAATATTATAATTTACTCATAGTAATGCGTCTGGGCGGGTCTAAACCCACGATACCACTGCGCCATCACTACTCAGTTGTACAAGTATGAAATGGGGGATCGACGGGTAAGTTTGCCATCTTTTATGGAATAATAGACCATAATAGAACGTGCAGATTTTAGCGTCGATCATTGTCATCATTACTTGACGTACCCTTTTACTATCACTGCACTCAGTGGGGATAAGAGCTTAAATTTCATAATCCATTGGTCTTTTGTGATCAATGAAGACTGCTTCGTTTTGCTTCACATTGCTTCGAAAAATAGCAATCATGATTGGTTTGACGCACTTTATAGTAGGATCAATAAATATTCTTAGCACTTTCCTGAATAGCTGCCTCTCGCCACGTGATATATTGCTACTATGACCATTTTAGTGAAAAAAACAATTTAAGCAATTCGAAGTGTTTTTAATAACTTTAAAAGGCTGTTCCAGGATTTTCCAACATATATTCGATCGAAGAACGTGAAAAGTAAAACCTAACATGCCCTAAATACAAAAATTATTCAGCCGAGTGTATGAGCGCGAGAGCACGCATGCGTTTCAGAGCGAGTGAGACAATTTTATGCACTGACTGGATGTTTGGTTACTAAAATTTGTCTGACTAATGAAATAATTTGTGTTAGTTACCTGAATAACATATTTAAAATCAGACCTAAATATTTTTTTTTTTTTTGGAGCTTTAAAGCACCTGACAGAAGTTTTGGGTCATGGAAAGTGTCTGACACTTTTGATATTACTTTAGAATAGGTAATATTCTACAAAACATTATATAAAAATAAGCCATAAGTAACTTTTATTTTTAGTTCCCTTTCTCACCTGGTACCTGTCCAGGGCCCCCAAGGGGGAGCTCCACAAGCACACAGGTATTCAAAGCACATGAGATGCTACTGAGAACGTAAGGTTTCACCCTTGTGAAAGATAAGTTATATCAGGCAGCTCTGGGATCTTAGTCATGTTATTAGGTGGATACTTATAACGCGTTGTTTTTAGCCGAATATTGATCATGGTCGGAATATCTTTAATTGTGTTACATCACATACATATCTTGCGACGGTTATCCCAGTGTCATCAGTCCGTGCAAATACATAAGTAAACATCTTATTATTGTTCAGATAGGAAATCTTAATTTTTTATTAACTTATAAAGTACTATTATTCAGCTACACGATAACTAAACAGATGAGAAACAATTGTATTTTTTTTTTTTAATAATATAATATAATACTTATAAATTCATTACAATAAATTCGGTGACTCGGAAATCTACAAAAGAGGCCCAGCACGATGACCAGCTCTCAGTGAACACATGACTCAGGTCTTGCAGACCAAAGTAGTTCGTAAAGGTTTAACACCAATCTTCTCGGCCAAGATGTCCATAGCTTCAACCTGCTTTGGAGGGTAGTTGACGGTCCCCTTTGCCAAGGTTGCCTCGCCGATTTTGTGCTCCTTGTCGCCGGGCGCCAGGACTGGTAATGTTGGATCTGCCTGCAAAGTACGAAAGGGCAATAGAAAAAGCCATTGCTACTATTTTGGTATACAATAAATTTGATTATATTTTTATAACAATTAGGAACAGTAGCGACTGCTAAACATCACCTATGAACTAAAATTCAAGATTAGAACAATTGATATACGAGAACTTGTTGCAACGACTCCAATTAAGACGACGGGCAGGAAAATGATGATGGATTAATAAATATACCTAATTTGTTATATGTACTCGCAAGAATATAGGTGGATGACTAGAACATATACAGTGTGGAAAAATGAGTCGGGCCCTGGTTGGCTCAATTTATGATAATCTAACGGGAATACGTACTTCTACCTTATTTGATGCCTCAAAAAAACCTATGGACTTGACAGAGAAGAAGTAAATACAGATGCATATAATTTTAACAAAAACCTCTGCCACCCCACGCACTTAATCTCACGCTGGGTTAGTGATTTGAAGGCAGGTCAAATGACACTTGAAGCGTAAAAAAAATAAAATAAGTCATGACACTTCTTTTCCTGTACAAAACTTACCGGCTATAGATGGTGGTAAGACCCTGGCCTCAGATCATGAAGTTCAATAAAGTGCAGGAGATTATTTTATGCTTACTGCTTCTAAATTCCTCCAGGTGTTAAGACACTCGGCAACTCTGTCCTTGAAGCCCGGCGCGAAGAAGTCAGGGTTGATGGCTGCAAAACACTGGCCCAGGTTAGGTGGGCCCTGAAGACTATTCGTCTCCCAGCCACGGATATGGTGCGTCATATTAGACCCTGTAGCATTCACAAATGTCTATGATTAATCTTAATACTATTTTTTTAAAGAAAAGGACATTTGTCTCGCGAAGCGGTGAGCCTCCTTGCTGGCGTTAACCGAATTTAACGCCAGCAAGGAGGCTCACCGCTTTGCGGAAGACCGTGCAGTATGTCTGCACAATTCAGATGGCTATGACCTTCTGGGATGCATTCAGGTTACAGGCCGGTCTTTTCCGCAGTGACCACAGCCACACCGCGGTGCTCTTTAGTTGACTAAAGTTTTGGGGCGTCCAAGAATCAGAAGTAGAAATGTTGGACAACCGGTGGCGAGATGGGCAAACGACATTGTTGCCATTGTGGATAATACCTGGATGAAACTGCCGCAGAATCTTAAATTGGGGATTGGAACAAGACAAGAAAGGCTTATGCTCCGCAGTAGACGAAGTCGGACTGTGAATGATTATGATGAGCGACTGAAATATATGTAAATATGTTTTCTGACCTGATAATCCACTGGTGAACATTTCTACCATGGCAGCAAGGGCATATCCTTTGTATCCGCTCGTCCTCTCTTCTCCTCCCAAAGGCATCAGTTTGCCTGCCGTAAATGCCTGAAATAAGTAAAACGGTTTCTTAACACCAGAAGCACCAGTTACCAGAAGCACTGATATTGTCGCGCCTGTTTCTTACAAAGAAGTATAGTATTGTACGTGGCAAATAATTTGAACTAAAATGGCCGTCGTTCCTGTAGTTACGAGCAGCCGCCCGCTGTGCTGCACTTCGATTGAGTCCCGAAAATCTGGCGTGCGACTATCTGTCGTGGCCAAGACTAACACTAACAGTACCTCTACCGTGAGTTTTAAGCTATAGTATTCGTCGCTACTCGATATCGACGCCGTAAATATTTTGTATGGCAAATTTTGGTTCTGCAAGTGACCGCTGGAGGCGCTGCAAAATTTGCCATACAAAATATTTACGGCGTCGATATCGAGTAGCGACGAATACTATTGCTTAAAACTCATGGTAGAGGTACAGTTGTTATAATGGGAACAGTTAGAGACGATAGTCGTCCGACGATAGATATATTAAAAACGGGCTTAGGTAATAACAACTAGGTAGTTATAGAGATATTTATAGTACCTAACATGAACACAAATCATAGCAAAGTGTCTGAAATAATGCTATTGCTATTATAATTATAACAGGCTCCGATGTATCGTAAAGAACTAAACAGCATTACAATGAAAGGATCGGGGTGGTCGTTTGAAAGTAGAATACTGAGCGCTTTCTATATGTTTGAAATGACCTTAAGGAAAACTTTAATGAGACAAGAATAATTTACTCACTCCGTAGTGTTACTGCCAAAAGTATAGGGATATCTGGTAAGTTGCTCTACGATACAAAAATAATACATACTGCCTTAGCGTCAGTGGTGGGCTTCGCATCGGGCCCCAGGGCCCACCCAGGGGGCAGGGGCTCTTCTTTGTGGATCTGGCATTCAATCTGAAAAAATATTTTTTTAATTTCATTTTTTTTTAAACTGTAGATGTGTTATAAGAGTTAGGATTTGGTTAGCACCATAATAATCAGCTCATGTTTGTTAGTAAGCTATTTAGAAAAATAAGCAAGAAATAACATTCATTATTAAGAATTTTCAGCGTGAGTTTGTTTTACGTTATCACAGTCACACGTGTCGACTGTGATAACGTAAAACAATTATGACGTTTGGCGCTCCGATTGGTTCACTCCAAGATCTTAACCAATCAGAGAGCAAAGACGGAAAACGTTTTCCCCGCATTAACGTAAAAATAACTCGAACTCAACACACTGTTTATTAAAACCAAAGTTACATTAGGGGACAAAATGTCCCCCAACAACAACTTTGCCCAGTGTCCCGCAACTTGCCCACCAACATTTTACGAAGCATTCACATTAAGCGGGACATTTCGGACTATTTGCATTTTACTATTTGCGTGTCTTGAGGGAGGATATTCTGTCCCCTAATGTATCTGTGGCTCAATTATCATAAAGTACACGTCGCCAAGTCCAAGTAGCCAATAGCCAAACCGATTTTTTTCTATCATAAAGATGCCGAAAGCCAAGCCGATTTCAAGTTTATTCATTTACCTTTCCCATAGCAACACTGGTCGTGGCCATATCGACCACCAGTTTGTCACCATCGGTCGCAGGAGCAGCCATGCCTATGGGGTTCGTACCCAACGCACTCTAGAACAAATGGGGCAAAAGACGATTAAGTATATCACAGAAAATAAATACCCTAAAAAAAAATTTCAGCTATCCCATTGGTCTCAAATTAACAAGAAAGAACTGCTGAAGGCCTGGTCGGTGTAAAATGCATATAACATAAAGACAGGTATAGTCAGATCAAGGGGGTGAAGGGCAGACTAAGAATGCTAGAAATGCCTTTGACGTCATTCGTTTTTTTAAGATAAAGAAAAGATGAATGGATTGTGTGAGGAGTGATGTGAAAGAAAAGGGAGTAAGTGATAGCGTGACGGATGACAGAACGGAATGGAAGAAAAAAATGTTACACTGACCCCAAATAACCCTGGATTAAGGCAAGAAGATGACGATGTGAAGACAAAATGCAAAACAAGCGCACACACTCTTTACTCTTCTGCGCTCTTCGCCCTCATACTCCCCCCAAAATAGTCAATAATGACCATCCACCATCACCCCATAGATGTGTCCTAACAGGTAGGTATACAGAGGGGGTTCCGGGGTGATCTTTTAAGAGGCGATGAGAGGAAGGGGTCCCTTCTATGTGCTAATTGTGATCACCAGGGAGATTTTAGTGCGGTAAGAATCCCACACCTCCTGGTTATATCCCCAAAGCCCACGCGCGTTTTGAAGGTTTCCCCGCGATAACAAAAAAGTACAAGTGGCTAATGAACTCACCTGTGTAGACCTGGTGGGCACCATGATAGGCGATGTGTTGGTGAAGGCCATGCCGATGAGACCCTCGCGCTCTGCCAGCAGCGCCCAGTAGCCCGCCATACCGAAATGGTTGCAACCTGAGAAACAAAACGTTTTTTAAATTATTATTAACATTTATTATGCAACGAAATATATTTTGGTTTTGATGCACTAACATTTTTAACTCGCTGCCATTTGTAGTGGACATACTTACACGGGAGGTACCTAAACACATTGGCTCGTCACGCCACCAGCAGTTAGGATCAACACGTCCGTTATCGTCAAAGGCCTGTATGCAACTGTCAATTGTCACTGCCCGTGCACTCGAGACAAGTATACTAACACTACAGGTGGTAAATAAATAAATCATCATTTCCTCTCCAGGAGAGGAGGCCTAAGTCCCAGCAGTGGGAACATTATAAGGCTGGTGCTATGCTATACATCATTATAATTTTAGTTGAAAGACGTCCACTATTGCGACATAGGCCTCCCCAAAGAGTTTCCATAACGACCAGTCCTGTGCAACCATCAGAAGCCCGCGACCCTTACCAAGTCTCATCGGACTTCATCGTTGTGGGAAGCTTCCAACGCTGCGTGCTTCGGTATGCGGTCGCCACTAGAGGCCACAAACAAATAAATATGTTAGTAAATTATAATAAGATAGACTCACCTTTTGCCGCTACCCATCCCACGCCAAACTCCTTGGCTTTCTGGATGGCCAGGTTCATGCAGAAGTTGCCCACTGTTGCGCCCAGAGCGTTGTGACCATCCACCCAGGCGGTGGCTCCTAAGTCCTTCAAGACCTCCGGCTTTCTGTCCGGTTCGCACGCTCCATTTTTGATATCGTTTATGTAAAACTCTGAGAAAGGAATAAATATACTTAAAAATAGGTCGAGTAGAAGAGAACTGACCACAAAACATTATAAAAAATCTGAAATTAGTCATTTTAGGCAGTCTGATGCAGTTAATGTTTATTTTAGTTCAATGACGTCTTTAACTGCATCATACGTTCTATCAACTTTTTTATTTCATACACTAGTACTTCTGAGATCGTCTCTTCGAGCCCTTATTTTCATCCTACGCTACGTGAAAATATAAGAAAAAAAATTGCAACGTATCCGCTCAGCTGTTATGTCGAACTCCAGGAGCGTTCTCTCAAAGACGGTCATCTGTCATTAAAGCTCCTGGAACGATAACTCATCGGTGTTATTTTAACTGTAATACGTTGTGAAGACTTATCTTTCCTGTCCTAAATTATAAAAAAAGGAAAAGGATGACATAAAGTCATGCTACAAGTCTCTATAAAAGACATCTACCAGAAAAAAAAGATTTGCCACCGAAAATCCGCCATTTTAATCATTTTGATGTTCCCAGTATCATTTTCACGACCAAGACGAATCTAACTACACTTACCAAACTAAAATCCAAATGTTACTAGCCGTAAAGAAATATATGAACATACACTATAAGTTATGAGTTTACATGTGGATGGATGAAGAGGGAGAGGGAGGCCAAAGAAGAGATGGATGGATTGTGTGAGGAGTGATATGAAAGTAAAGCGAGTTAGTGATAGCGTGACGAGTGACAGGACAGAATGGAATAAAAAGACGTGTTGCACCGACCCCAAATAAAACGGGTTAAGGCCAGGAAGATGATGATGATGAGATGATGATGATGACACTTTAAAAACTTCTGTTTCCATCGGGTAACAACGCCTTTTCATTGAAATAATTTCTTTGCAAACACATTGTCGCATTGCTTACGAGTAATATAACGAATTTTATATAAAATATGTAGCGCAATCATAGATAAGGACAAGAACTAACGTATAGATGGCTATCTCTCGATTTTGTATTGTATACCGCCATCTTTTTTTTTATTGATATAGACTAGTGCTTGACTGCAATCCCACATGATGACCTAGTTCCCAGACCCCATACTACTTAGTAGCAAACCCACGTAGATGTATTGTACCAAGCTACCTACATAGATAAGGGTAAGTACTGACGTAAGCGCAATGTACTCAGCACGTACGTACGTGCGTGCGGAATACGCAGCGAGTTGAGAAAAGGCTAAGGAGATGATGAATATAATAATCGTAATAATAATAAAAACCTTCTAATAATAATAATAACCTTTATTGAAAAAAATATTTGCAAACACTTTGTCGCATTTTCTTATAGCACCTGCCTGCGAAAGCCTTTTTAATCTATGTCAGACTAGTGCTTGACTGCGATCCCACCTGATGGTAAGCAGTGATGCAATCGTTGATAGTGATTCGCACTAGTCTATTTAGAACTTATTCACGCTAAGCATCTTCAAAGTTAAAGTGTAAAACCCACAGTAAAATCTAAATTAGAATCGAGATTATAATATGTAGCACAACGCACATATGCCATTTTTAGGGCCGTTTTCTGAGAGGAAGGCTCAGCCCCGATAGGCAACGCCCACTATAGGCAACGAAGGAACGTGGTAGGTTTTTAGTCAGTAAGAGTCTGACACTACTTCCCGCTCCGCCCAAGGGCAGGATTTGTCATTGGATGATTTTACCTACTATAAAAAAAAAAACATATGCCATTTTTATAAGAAGACGTTCTTGTATTCCTCATAAAATTAGCTCCCCCCCTTAATCCCCTTTTAATAACCTCCCGCACTCACCAAGTCGGTTCAGTCCATGACTGTAATGTCCCACGGTGTCTGCATGCATCAGCAAGTCAGCATGGGCCTGCGCCTCGGACTCCGGAGTCCCGACGGCCTTCAGGCAATCCTCCATGAACCTCCGGACCTCCTCTAGTTGTATCTCGGGCATTTCTGTCAAAATATATAAAACTGTATTAAAAACAAGCCACGTACGAACGAAGTACAAGAGGGTCATGAACTCATACAGCGTAGCGTGAATTAAATCTAAATGAAAAGTCATTCATACAAATAAAACCGAAGATCATAGAGCCCGTTAAAACTATTTGCTGCTACAAACTCAAACTGTAAGTGTGCTGCTACAAACTCAAACTGTAAGTGTGCTGCTGCAATCTCAGGGGTCAAAGTCCCCCTGAGTTTGTTTCGGTGTTTCTTCATAGAGTAGTCAGCTAGGAAACCTCGGACTTTTGATACAAATGCAGAAAGTTTGTCATTGCGACCAAGCCGGAATTCGCACGAGCCGTAGGCGAGGGTGTTATAAAGGCTGCAGTAACAAATTTGCACGTGTATCTGGCGACGTTTTTCAGTACACTTACGAAAAAATACTTTATCTGAAAATTACGACGCATTTTTGTTCATTTTGTACTGAGGAAAATCTTCCAAAGTTACCATACATTTTAGTTTTGATTTAGATGGCAGCAGGCTGTTGAAAGTATATTTTTCTTTAATAACAACATCTGGCGGTGGCGGCGTATTATCTACAGAATTATCTTTAAATCTTAAATTCAGATTTTTTTTTTAACAAATAAATAAGTTAGTATTTAATATACTTTTTTCCCGTGCTTATTCTTTGCAGGTTGAAGGAGAAGCAAAAGTATCAAATCGTTATCCATCCTATTTAATATTACAAGATTGAATTAATTAATATTTTTAATTAAGACAAAAAAATTGTTAATTCGTTTTTTAACTAGCGACCCGCCCCAGCTTCGCACGGGTGCAATTTAAATATATTAAGCATGTATTATACATATAAACCTTCCTCTTGGTTCACTCTATTTTTAAAATAAAACCGCATCAAAATCCCTTGCGTGGTTTTAAAGACCTAAGCATACATAGGGACAGACAGCGGGAAGTGACTTTGTTTTATACTATGTAGTGATAACAAATTATTATATAAATAATCATATTTATTTATGACTAGCTGACCCAGCAAACTTCGTACGGCGGAAAAATTCACGAAAAAAATCTGACTATTAGGCGTAATAGTCAGATTTTTTTCGTGAATTTTTCCTTATGTTCTCACCGTTTGAACCTTCCCTGGAGTAGGTATTACGAATATTTCAAGACAACAAAATTAGCCAAATCAGTCCGGCCGTTCTCGAGTTTTAGTGAGACTAACGAACAGCTATTCATATTTATATATAAGAAGATAAAGATAATAATTAATATAATTATGGTGTTCTTAAACGCAATTAAATTTTTCATTAAATATTAAACCTTAAAAATCTGCGCAACTTTGCTTTAAAAAAAATTAGTCTCCGTTGACCGTCACGAAAGGGGAAAGAAAAAAGGCTTGTGATAAATTAAAATGGGTTATCCAGTGGGGTGCAGCCGAAAAGTGTTCGCGGCCGTCAGAAAGTGCAAGTTAATATTCCCTGGTCTTTGAAATTATCTTTTTTATTCACTAAAAAAATTCTCCTTTAAAAAAACAAAAAGATCGAAAAAGGTTTCAACAATCTCAATGGTATTAAAAATGGTCAGAGTTGGTAAGTATAATTTTATTAGCAAGCGAAGACAGTTTAGAGTAAGACTCATAAGTGTTCATAGCATGGGAAAAGGAAAAATAAACACTTACTTGAACTCATTTTTACAACACCCTGTATAGGAGACGGTGCCCAAATAACAACCTACCACTGACAAGCAACGCAAGATGCTAAGCTACTAACTATCACCAGGAAAACCAACCTTTTATATAATGTATTCAGGGGAATACGGAAAAAGTATGACATTTCTGCACTCAACCGGAAAAATACCGTCTGAAAAAATGTACTTACATTGATTGAAAAATAATTGCTTTTCTATTAGCCACTGACCTTGTCACGTAGGCTAAATTTAGGAAAGCGAGGAAATCAATCAATCCTTAGGACGATCATTGTTATTTACCCGAACACTCGCCTAGAATTGGGTATCACTGTCTGTGTTTATTTTTGTACAATACTTAGTACAAAGAAAAAATACGACCGACTTCAATGTAAAAGAAACACTAAAAAGTACGAAATATTTTTTAAATTTTGGATGTCGGTGTTTTTATAATAGTTTTGTTTCTTCGCCATTTAACACCGACTGACTAATTAAAGTGGGACCCCTTGGCCCTCCTCCTTTTTTTAGTCATCGACTAGGTACAAGTATAATTACATTGGTCCACAATTGAGCGACAAACTGGTTATCATACATAAAAAAAAATGGTAATTTAAAAAACTAAAAAACCCGACTGCTTTTCTGAGTATTCATGAAAAAGCCCTAAAACAAGAAAGTCGTTGTAGCAGTCGGGACCCATTACATCATAGATCTACTGACTAGACGGCTGACTTTCTAGAATGGGTCCCGACTGCTACAACGACTTTCTTGTTTTAGGGCTTTTTCATGAATACTCAGAAAAGCAGTCGGGTTTTTTAGTTTTTTAAATTACCATTTTTTATTTTTTACTTTTTTAGTTTTATTTTTTTACGATATCACTTTCACAGTAATTACAAATCTAACGACACCTCGCAAACTAAAATCCATCGAGCCGTTCAGGCCACAGAGCGTGCCAAATATTTGAATTTGGCGCCAAAAATTCGCCATTTTGTTTTATTTTTTATTTTGATATACCCAGTGTCACTCTCACAGTAAATACGAATCTAACGACACCTCTCAAGCTAAAATCCATCGAACCGTTCAGGCTGCAGAGCGTGCCAAACAATTATACATACATACATACATATATACAAACATACATACATACATACTCTCGAAAAACATAACCCTCCTTCTGGCGCAGTCGGGTAAAAAATTACAGGCAGCCAAATATTTAAGCTTCTCCTTTTTGAAGTCGGTTAAAAAGAAAATGATTTTTGAAAGCAGCATCAAAGTTGGTTTGTAAATGGAGTAGTAATTTTAGCATTGTAAAAATATTGGTTTATATGATAAACACAAATGAAACAAAAAGAAAACTCTCTTCTTCGAAGGGCTGATTTCATCATTCAATATAAAAACTGAGTTCAACTAAACTGAGCTCAGCGTAATCTAGTTTAAAGACCCGTATCATAAACATGGGCGACAACAAAAGTATTGAAACTGAGTTTAGCGTAAACTAGGTTCAAGTCATCGGTCTAAGAGCTGATTTCATCATTCAATGTAAAAACTTAGTTCAACTAAACTGAGCTCAGCGGAATCTAGTTTAAAGACCCGTGCCGTAAACATGGGCGACTACACAAGAATTGAAACTCAGTTTCGCGTAAACTAAGTTCAATTCATCGCGGTGAAACGCAAAATGAAGTTATAATCTCGATAAGGCGCTCAAACTGCGTTTTGTTTCATATAATCGCGATTAGTTTATTGGTGAATTCGGCCCTAAGTTACGGGTGATATGCCCAAACCACTTAAGGATTCATATTTGTACATACGGCTCTTTGATATTAAGGATTCTGATTATTAAAAGGAATATTGTGTATGGTATCTCTGTAGTCTGTTTCTGCATACCACCACCACGAAAGACGTAAATTTTATTTTTGTAAGTATATCTATTAAGAAGGTTAGAACCATGAAAATAGGCGCTGCGCGCTGTTGATGACCATAATATGAAAAACTGAATTGAAAAAAAAAAACAATAATATTACAATTTTGCATACGCCCTAAAACATCCAAGTACAAATTGTATTTACCTTTTCTTAAAATCCAGTAAACAGTAAAGATTAAATCCTTATAATTATTGACAGAAGGGAATGAGACGAGCACTATCTAGAACACTATCACACGAACAATTCACTGGCACATTTTATCAGTTATATTATTACAGTTTAAATAACAGTATCAAGGGCGACGCCAAGGGGGGGGGGGCAGGGAGGGCTATGCCCCCCCTCCTAGAGAATAGAGAAAATAATTAGTCTTTATATTTTTTATCTAATCTGCCACATTCGTAACATTTGTTAACCACTTGTAATCTTGTCATTAATAAAAACTCTATTAATTAAAAGCAATATTTGAACAAGTAAAACGCGCCTTCAAGGGGGCAACTTTGGTTTTGGTGGTTTTGACAATTCACTGGCTGGAACTAAGGAAGGAGGCAGGCAATATGGCACCACGCGCCTCGTTTAGTGTTGTGCAGCATTTTCAGTGCTAGATTTAGTACTATTATGATAAAAATTTTGGTGGTGACTACCTTGGACCTTTTAGTATGGGTATTCCACCAACTTTAGCACTAAAATGTTGAAGTTTTCACTTGCTTTACCTACAAATGACCATGGTGATCTAAAATATAGGCCTTGAGCCTAGTTTAGGCACCATTCTCCCATAATATATGCCCATCCTATAAGTTACCGTAGAAATGAGGCTAGCAATTATGAATTATATTGCGGAGAAATAAACTTTAAAAAAAAATCTCTACAGGTACTTCCAATAGCCCCCACCCCCCTTGATCATCGGCTGGCGTCGCCCTTGAACACTATCATTCTGTTCGTAAACATTTGAACAGTTATTTACGTAATTCTATTATAATGAGACGTCAGTAATTTGTAACACATTCAGCCTAAATAAAGACGCAACACTATATAAGGCCTTGATCGACGGGCGAGTAAAACCGCGGTCTTATGGCTCGTCGGTAAAGCTCGCCGGTGTAACATTGCAATATGAACGATGAGCCTGGCTTGCAGCTCGTCGTGTTTGCTTCATTTTCTACTCGGCTCGTCGTTCAAAACTTTACTCGCTGGTCGATCAGCACCAACGAGCGGCGAATAAAACCGACGTTTTTTAAAATAACGGTTTAGGCTACGTCGATCACCCAGTTAAAGTTGCTTTTATAATCACATCACACTAATATTATAAAGATAAAAGTTTATGAGTGAAGGTGTATATTATGTTTGTTACTTCTTATCGCTCAAAAGGCTGAAAGATTTGGATGAAATTTGGCACACAGTTAGTCCATGTCCTGAAATAGCACATACGACACTTTTTGCCCCGGGATTATGATCCCATGAGATGTCCCATTTTCTATTTTCATTTGTGTGTAGCTGCTAGCAGTATTATATACCAGTCTGTTTGGCAATATTCTTTCACAATGAACCCGTTTCTATCCCACCGCCTTAAGCCAGGCAATGGACTTTTTTCCGCACTAGTGCATAAAAGTGCGCGTGCTCGCCCCTCCCACCATTTTATTGTAATAATAGTACATTTTGATACAAGTGCAGAAAGTTTGTCATTGCGACCGAGGCGGAATTCACACGAGCCGTAGGCGAGTGTGGTATGGAGCCGAGGGCGGAAGATGATACGCTCGACAATGGAGTGCGCTTCCCTACCTATTCAATCTTGAATTAAAGATTCTCGGATTGTAGCTATCAGGAAACACAGACTTCGGCAGGGAATTCCATTCCTTAGTTGTACGCATAATGAATTTGTTTCCAAAACGTTTTGTTCGTATATGTGGTCCGATGACGGAACGGGCTAGGCGGAATTATTGGGCTATGCAATTCCGATGCACACCCCCCAAAATGCAACCGGTAGAAAACCGACAGGCTAGCAACTGGGCGTCGATGCTCAAGACCAAAGTCTTGTCGAGTCGACAGTTCAAAAACTGTCGACTCGACAAGTGCATAATTGCCAGTGATCCTCCTGGCTCTTTAAATTTTGAGCAGCTTTTATTGTATCAAATTTTTATTGTATTATAATGTGTATTTTGTGTCAGTACATAGAAGTATATATTCGATAATCTTGGCATATCCAAAGCTCAAACAAGCATGCAATTCCAAAGTTGTGTAAGTACATGATTGTAAAAATTCTATATTAGCTGGACACACGCGTTCTTCCGAATATTGACGCTGATTCCCGAAGTGAATAGTAGGAATATCTTTAATTGTGTTACATCACATTCATATCTTGCGACGGTTATCTCAGTGTTATCAGTCCGTATGTTAATATACAAAGTAAACATCTTATTATTGTTTAGGTAGGAACAGCTGGATTTGATTTTTATTTTTATCATGACTTGGTTATCAATACACCGCAAAATTTTAGTCGTTTTAATCCCGTGGAGGGTCGATTCGGTACATGAAACACTATCGATTTGTAAAGACAAAATTAAAAAAATTAACGGTGTATATATAAAAGTGAAATGTTACGAAATCTCAGAAACTGTAACACCTTATCATAATCATATCAGCCGAAAGACGTCCACTGTTGGACATAGGTCTCCCGCAAGTGTCGCCATAATAAACGGTTCTGTACATCTCGCATCCATCGGGTTCCCATAACTCTTGCCAGGTCATCGGTCCACCTCGTAGGAGGACTTCAAACATTGCGTCTTCCGGTTTGCGGTCGCCACTTTAGAACCTTTCGGCCCCAACGGCCATCTGTTCTGCTAGCAATGTGCCCTGTCCATTGCCACTTAAGTTTGGCGGTTCTTAGTGCTATGTCGGCAACCTTGGTTTTCCTGCGGATATCTTCATTTCTGATTCGATCACACAAGGAAACTCTGAGCACATCCCTTTCCATTGCCCTAGAGCCTTGGGTGACTTTAAGCCTTCTAATGAGGCTTGCGGTCGAAAACCGCAGCTGTCGCGGCGGAATCTACTGCCTCGTGAGTTTTGAAGTAAAATAGCCGTTTCCTCTGCCGCAGTGGCTGCGGGAGAAAACCGCTTCGTGAGCCGAGTGCCTTATACTTCAATAGGTGTCTGTGTTTTCTGTTAGGTGAGATAGTGGTCAAACGCGAGCCGTATCAGTATTGATATAGAGTTGTGTACTATATCACTTAAACTACAGTGGTTGCGCCAATTTGCTATGTTCCGCGATTTTGTTTTTTGTAATTTATTTTTTGGCCTAGCAATCCTATCCCTTCCGTTTATTTCCCCGCACGACCTCAAGAAAGGATTTGACATTGACGTTTGTGCATCGAGTGAATGTGACCGCACCGCTACCGCGCCCGCTCGAAATTACAAGAAAATTGACTATTTTCGTGATCCAATCATTCAGAGACTCCACAATAGTGCTGTGTTAGTGCAATACAGGACCTGGCAGTGATTTAAATGTGCGAAGACGAGGATCGGCCGGTGCCACGTGCAATCTTCGAAGTGCCACGTGCAACCAACGAAGTCTAAAGGTCAGTCTAAAGGTCAGTGCTCCTTCCCAATACATTTATTCCATGCCAGGCGCAGTATCTGCATATTGTTAACAAACCTAAGATCGCTTTTCAAACCTACAGTCCATTAAAACATCAAGCAAATTCGCGCAACCATTACTTTTGGTCCATACGAGCAGGATCGTGAATCATTTTCTTGTAATTTCGCAATATAGTATTTGTTCCATAGGGAATAAACGCAACGCGCCTGTTTACCTAGATATAATAGTAGAAAACCCGCATCTAGGCATTTAGGCAACTATACGTTATTTCGCTCGTATAGTTAAAGAGTCATTGATAATTACGGTACCTACGCCGTCAACCGCACCGCATAATTATAGTTAGCTACGTAAATATCAGCGTAGATATAAATCGATCGCATTCTTTTTCTTGCCAAAATTCATTCGGAAGTCCTACAAATTGCATGTAGGTAGACGCATTTCAAAAATACCCGTTCATTGTTGAGTGAATATTTGTAGGAAACGGATAAACCATAGATTATATACGCATATGAACGACGCCGTTCACTTTGTTGTTTACAATATTACCATATTGTTATCTGATAATTATCGCTTACTTAATAATTCGTTAAGTGTTTGTTTGAGTGTATAGTGTGAATATATCAAAACAAGATGTCTCTTAAGGGAACCAAGGTTAGTACTGATTTAAAGGTTCAGTTAAAGCTTTTATACGCCGAAAGGGACTCACAGTTTTCACGTGTTCAATCAATTTGTGATAAATCTTTGCAAATCTCGGATCTGATGATTAGAGATGCTTTCTTGTGTTCGTTGGAAACTTTAGATAGTTTGCGCGCGGATTTTAAATCTACAATTAAGGATATAAACATTTTAGAGTTGGAGTTAAATCCTGATTACTGTGTGAGTTATCAGGCATTGTCGTCCTTTGATGACTTGTATTGTCGTATCAAACGTATTGCTAGGAGTTTAGAGACTCCCCCCCCCGCGAGTGGTTTATCCAACCCTCCTCGCGAACGCCCACGATTGCCGCCAATTCAAATACCTGAATTTGATGGTGACATTCGAAATTGGAATTTATTTATAGATAGTTTCGAAAATATAATACATAGGAACACATCGCTGACAGATCACGAGAGATTGCATTATCTCGTAGAAAAATTGACCGGTAAGGCAAAGGCTGTCTGTGCTGGAATTACGTTTAGCGCTGAAAATTACAATTTAGTTTTGAACACTTTAAAAACAAAATACGAAGATAAGCGATTAGTAGCCACCGCATATTTAGATCAATTATTCGATTTGAAAAGTTTTTCCGTTTGTAACGATCATAATTTAGAGAAGTTTTTAAATATTTTCGCATCATCTGTTCGTGCAGTAAAGAACCTAAAGGTCAATGACCTCTGTGACTTTTTGTTTTTGTATATTGGTTTAAATAAATTAGATCCTGAAACTGTTCGTCTGTTTGAAACGACTCAGCGCGGCAAAGAAATGCCTAAGTTCGAAGATTTAGAGTCTTTTGTTCGCGACCATATTAAGGTATTGCAGCGCACGTCGGCGCGTCATGAAGTCACGAATAGGACGGGTTCCGATCGCCGTATGGACGCGTCATCGAAGTCAGTCAAGACTGCACATACGCTAGTTAATACCGCCTCAACACCTGACTGTTCTCTGTGTAAGGGTAGCCATACACAGCTGTACAAGTGTTCGGGATTTCAGAGATTATCGCCTAGGGATCGTTACAAGTTTGTCCGCACTAATAATTTGTGTTTTAATTGTCTAAGTGACAAACATCTGGTTACGTCATGTAAAAGTGGTGTTAGCTGTCGTAAATGTCCAGCTAGACATCATACCTTCTTACATTTTGAGAGTAGTAAGCTGCCATCGCAGCAGCAGCCTGCGCAGACGCGCGACGCTTGTGACGCGCGGCCTGCTGCAAGTGCAAACGACGTAACATTGTGTTCGCTTTCCGCCGCTGGTACTCAAGTCACTACCGTTTTACTTGCGACCGCGCAAGTTATCATTGTAGATGCCTTTGGCAAACCGCACACCGTTCGAGCGCTACTAGATGGCGCTTCCCAGAGTAATTTTATTACTCGGGATTGTTGTCAACGCCTTGGTTTTAGTTTTAATAATTGGTCATCCCGCTCAGAAGTGAAAGGTTTTGGAGGTTTAAAGGCAACCATTCACGGTTCCATTAAAATAATATTTAGTTCACGTTTTAATCGTAATATTTCGTTTGAAATGGATTCGCTAGTCGCAGATAAGATTACGGAACGGTTGCCCACGGTACCGGTTGACACGTCCATGCTGACGGAGTTTAAGAACTTGCAGTTAGCCGACGGAAATTACGCTTTCCCTGGAGATATCGATCTATTGATCGGTGCTTCGATTCTCCCGCATCTCCAGTTATCACGTAAAATTCAGGGTCTTCCGATGTACCCCGCTCCGCACGCACTGGAAACAGTTCTCGGGTTTGTTATAGTTGGTTCCGCACCCGCTTATTTAAATAGTTACTCGACTGTGTCGCACTGTTGCACCGTCGAGCCGCCGCTTGAGTCTACCATCCGCAAGTTCTGGGAGATTGAAGAGGTCAATGTCCCGCCTATTCTCAGCCCTGAGGATCAGGTCACTGAGGAGATTTATACCCGCACGACTACTCGTGATAAAGATGGTCGTTATGTTGTCGCGCTCCCTTTCAAGGGTGATATTTTTTCGCTCGGTGGCTCCCGTGCCTCCGCAGAGGAAAATATATTCCATGTCGCTGGAACAGAAAACCCAGCTGATTGTCTCTCACGTGGTTTGCTTCCCGCGCAAATTTTAAATCATCCGCTTTGGTTTTGTGGCCCTCCCTGGCTGCATACCACTCCTAACGAGTGGCCAAATGCTCCGTTTAACCCCGCTACTGTTTCAGAACCACCCGAGGAGAAGAAACATACGCTTGTAGTATCAGTTCCGCGTGAAGAGTCAGTTGTTTTGTTGTTGTCTAATCGAGTCTCGTCTTGGTCGAGACTATTACGCTGTGTAGTTTACGTCCTAAGATTTTTGAGATTATTACCATCGCGTGGTTCTATAATCGCAGCTGATTTGGATAGAGCTGAATCAGTTGTACTTCGAGAGTTGCAGAAATTTTATTTTTCAAAAGAATTTCGTAGTTTAGAATCACATAAACCTTGTAGTCCCGCACTTCAACATTTGAAACCATTTTTGCAAGACGGACTCATTCGTGTCGGTGGCCGTCTGCGAAATGCTAAGTTAGAGTTTGAACAAATGCATCCAGTAGTTCTACCACGCAGGGATCACGTTTTGGATTTGTTGGTGGACTATCACCATAAGGTGAATTGTCACGCTGGTCCCGATTTATTAATGTCCATTCTTCGACAGAAGTACTGGATACTTTCCGCTCGCAATTTGATACGCGCTAGAGTGCACAGATGTGTGCCCTGCTTTAAGCTCCGCCCGCGTTTCAACGCGCCGGAAATGGCCGACCATCGTTCTTGTCGTGTTGTACAGACGGTGAAACCTTTCATACATACTGGGACGGACTATGCTGGACCGTTTAAAGTCACTATTGCCCGTGGTCGTGGTATACGTTCCACAAAGGCATACATTTGCCTATTCGTTTGTATGACAACTCGTGCGGTTCACATAGAGTTAACCAGTGATTTGAGTACGCAGGGTTTTATGTCTGCATTTAAACGATTTTTATCTCGCCGTGGTCCCGTTAAGCGCTTATACTCTGACAACGGCACAAATTATGTTGGAGCGCGACGCAATATTTCGGAATTACATACATTCTTACGCTCCAAGTACTACCAAAGTGAATTCGCCCATGTCTTAGCTGAGAATCGCATTGATTGGTGTTTTAATACGCCAGCGGCTAGTCATTTTGGTGGCAATTGGGAGGCGAATATTAAAAGCCTTAAGTCGCACCTGTTTCGGGTCATAGGCGAACAGATTCTCTCGTACGAGGAGTTGAGCACCGTACTCGCTCAGGTAGAGGCGTTGATGAATACGCGTCCGTTGTGTCGGACTTTGTCTAGTGATCCATCGGAGCCACTAGCGTTGACGCCGGCTCACTTCTTGACGACGACTCCTCTTAAATATTTGCCCGCTTTAGATGTCGAGACTGACAAACTGCAGCTTCACCCGCGTCACGCTCTGCTAGATAGCTTAGTTCAGTCCTTTTGGAAGCGATGGAGGACTGATTATCTGCATACGCTGCAGTCGCGTCAAAAGTGGAACACTCCTTCAGATCCAGTCACAGTCGGTACTGTGGTGATACTGAAGACTGAGAGTGCGCCTCCTCTGCACTGGCCTCTTGGTGTAGTGGAAGAAGTTTTTCCGGGTTCGAACGGAATAACGCGAGTCGTAAAAGTTAAAACCGCAACTGGATCGTACCTGCGTCCGGTTATTCGCCTCTGCCCTCTGCCTAATCAGTAGTAGTGGCATAGTTAGTTATAAGTTGTTTCGCTACCTAGTATTGATAGTTTAGATTAGTAATAGGGTTTAGTTTCGCTTTTGTTTTTTTCTTTTCTTTGAAGGTAACCCTTCAAACCCGGGGGGAATGGTTGCGCCAATTTGCTATGTTCCGCGATTTTGTTTTTTGTAATTTATTTTTTGGCCTAGCAATCCTATCCCTTCCGTTTATTTCCCCGCACGACCTCAAGAAAGGATTTGACATTGACGTTTGTGCATCGAGTGAATGTGACCGCACCGCTACCGCGCCCGCTCGAAATTACAAGAAAATTGACTATTTTCGTGATCCAATCATTCAGAGACTCCACAATAGTGCTGTGTTAGTGCAATACAGGACCTGGCAGT
Organism: Leucania comma; assembly: GCA_958295575.1. Taxonomy (NCBI): domain Eukaryota; kingdom Metazoa; phylum Arthropoda; class Insecta; order Lepidoptera; family Noctuidae; genus Leucania; species Leucania comma. The sequence continues at coordinate 6,821,093 of OY282480.1, read as the reverse complement.
GATTTAAATGTGCGAAGACGAGGATCGGCCGGTGCCACGTGCAATCTTCGAAGTGCCACGTGCAACCAACGAAGTCTAAAGGTCAGTCTAAAGGTCAGTGCTCCTTCCCAATACATTTATTCCATGCCAGGCGCAGTATCTGCATATTGTTAACAAACCTAAGATCGCTTTTCAAACCTACAGTCCATTAAAACATCAAGCAAATTCGCGCAACCATACAGAATTTGAAGTCGTCTAGGATGGTGCATTTGTATTCTTTACGTTAGGGACCTAAGTTTTTTTCAGTTCGTCTCTATTTTCATGTAGTGTCACATTGTTGTTAAACAGTTATTTGTAACCTATGGTTGCTATATTCGTAAATCTGTGAGGACATGTAGGCATCCATTGGCTGTATTTGTTCATGTTTGTATACAAAATATTGTAAAACATTTAAGTAGAAACCATTATCTTGGTAGAATTAGACTATGCAATTCTAACGCACACGCAACGAAACGCAATCGGTAGAAAATCGACAGGTTAGCTATTTGGCGCCCATGCTTACTTCGAAGCCTCGCCTCAACGAGTAGGTCATTAGGATTGATCCTCTTCGCTCGTTTCTCAATTGACTCAAATGCATCAAGTTATCTGTCAGATTGAGGCAGTGGAGGCCGAGTAGTACCAGCCCCGACTTATGAGTTGTAGGTCGCGAGTTCAAACCCAGCCAGGCGCATTACTTTATGTAATTTATTTCATCACCACTGCTCTCAAAACGGTGAAAAAAAAAATCGTGAGGAACCGGCATGTCCTAGAACCAAAAATTCGAAGACATGTGACATCCACCAACCCGGACTGGGCCCGCGTGGTGGATTACGGCCCATTCCCTTTTCTAGAGAGAAGGCCTGAGTCGCAGAAGTGGGGATATTAAAAAGGCTGATGATGATGATGACGATGATCTGTCAGATTCGTCCCAAAGCACAAACACGACCGAACATCCCCAAGTGTCGCTACAACAAACGGTTCTGTGCGTCTCGCATCGGATTCTCGCAACTCTCACCAGATCTTCGGTCCACCTTGTGGGACACCTTCAACCGCTGCGTGTTCCGGTGAGCGGGCACTACTTCAAACCTTTCGGGCCCACCGACCATCTGTTTTGCAAGTAGCGTGCCCTGTCCACTGCCACCAACCTGCAAATGGACTTTTGTAGATAACTGTCTTTTGTTTGAGAGTATAGGCAATCAGATTGGTAACGTAAAAAAAAACAAGTCACAGTAAAGGAACTCGTCGGTGAAAAACTTAGTAGAATTGGGTCTTTATTTTGGGCTGAATGTGTAAAAAATCGCTGAAAAACGTCTCATTATAATAAAATGACGTAAATAACTGTTCAAATGTTTACAAAAAGAACGATACTGTTAAGTGAACTGTAATAATATAACTGATAAAATGTGCCAGTGAATTGTTCGTGTGATAGTGTTGCACTCTCTCATCTTATTCGGCCAATAATTATACAGATTTGAATTCTACTGTTCCTGGACTTTTAATAAAGGTACAGTACGGCCGACTAATCTTGATGAGTTTGAAGTTAGGCTCTGCAAATTTAGCACTTGCGCACTCATAAAAAAAAAAGATTAAAAAAAATGCCATTAGCAGTTGTTATTGCTGCTAACAACAACAGCAGCAACAGCTGTGTGTATGATAGCGTTGCGCTCGTCTCATTCTTTTCTGTGAATAATAATACGGATTTTAATTTACTGTACCTGGATTTTAAGAAAAGGTAACTACAGTCTTACTTGGATGTTTTTGGGCGCAGTCAAAATTGTAACTTACGTCTTGTGTTTTTTTTTTAATTTTAACTGTACGTCTTGTGTTTTTTTTAATTCAGTTTTTCATATTATGGTTACCAATAGCGCAGCGCCCATGATTATTGTATTATCCTCGCAATACATACTTACATAAGTTAAACTAACGCCTTTTGTCATGGTGGTATGCAGAAATTACATAATATTTTTAATCAAAATCCTTAATATCAAAGAGCCGTGAATCCTCAAGTTTTTCGGACATCACCAGTAACGAGGATTCGATGTACCGATTGATGGCGCAAGCTCAACTGAGAGATGACCACGACCAATCTGTATTTTTATTTTTTAATGATTTATAAACTTTTTTTATTTATTGAAAGATTGTATCCCCGAAAAGGTCCCATAGAAATATTGTAATGACTTGATGATTTTCGAAGCTATGGAACGGAACTCCTCACAGGATCCTAGCAGAACGTAACCAGTGTAATTGCTTTAATCTACGTGTACCGTAGTCGATAACTGACTGAAGAAAGAGTGACAGAGGTCCCCTCTTTATGAGTTAGTCGGTGTTAGAATAAACACATTGAAGTCGGTTGTATTTTTTGTATTTTCTTTTTGTGTTACTGTTGTTTTTTCTATAAAGCGTGCGTTTAGGTTATAACAATGATCGTCCTAAGGATTGATTGATTTCCTCGCTTTCCTAAATTTAGCCTACGTGACAAGGTCAGTCAGGCTAATAGAAAAGCAATTATTTTTCAATCAATGTAAGTAGATTTTTTCAGATGGCATTTTACCGGTTGAGTGCAGAAATGTCATACTTTTTCCGTACATTACATTATATAAAACGGTTGATTTTCCTGGTGATAGTATCTTAGCATCTCGCGTTACTTGTCCGTGGTAGGCTGTTATTTGAGCACCGCCTCGTATAAAGGTTGTTGCAAAAATGAGTTCAAGTAATTGTTTATTTTTCCTTTATCAATGCTACGAATACATTTATAAGGGTTTTATTTCAATACTGCCCTCTCTAATAAAACTATATCAACTCTGACCATTTTTTGCTATCGTTGAGAATAGTGAAATATTTTTCGACATAAACCTTTTTGTGTCTCAAGGAGAACTTTTTTTTCAATAAGAATAAAAAAAGTTAAATTCAAAGACCCTGTATTTACTATACTTTTTGTTTTAACCACAGAGTATTAACTTGCACTTTCTGACAGCCGCGAAGACTTCTCAGCTGCGCCCCACTGGATCACACACCACTTTCTTTATAAGTATAACTCTATAAGCATGTCTCTCTGTGCGTTTATCTTCAAATCAGCTTTGGCTTCTACTGTGTGTAGATCTCTTCGGAAGCATTTTCACCTTTTTGGAGCATTAGGTACATGGTTCGTATAAAATTGATTATATTATTAATTTCTAACTAGCGACCCGTCCCCGCTTTGCACATTTGTTGCTCCCGGGCCGTAACTAGCCCTTTAAACGCCCGGTGCAAGTTTACATAAAATCTTTGCGCCCCTACAGGGACTATACCCTGTGCCTGGGAACCGCTGAACCGCTCTAGTACCGGCAAAGCTTTTCTCTACCATAGTATATATTTGTGTCATATAGCTAAACCTACCTCACGAATTAGTCAATGTATTGTTGAAAACTACATGAGAATCCGTCAGGTAGTTTTTGAGTTTATGGCGTTCGAACAGAACAGACACGATGGGGGAATTTGTTTTATAATATACAAGGACTAAGCGTGAAAGTCGACGATCTCGACTTACTAGGGCGTTTTTAGTATCATTCTTCTTCCCAATTAAAACTGTAGGATGTGTTGGCGAGCTGTATGTTGTTTTTGATTGGTAAAAAAGTGTGATTCTCGATCTTATTAGCATTCAATGAAATTTATTTGGGTTGAGAACGGTACAGCACACCTATCCTACCATAGCTTTAAATTTTGAGATATTTTTGTTATACAGAAATGCTCGAGATACAACTAAAAGAGGTGCGGAGGTTCATGGAGGATTGCCTGAAGGCCGTCGGGGCTCCGGAGTCCGAGGCGCAGGCACACGCTGACCTGCTGATGCATGCAGATACCGTGGGACATTATAGCCATGGCCTGAACCGACTTGGTGAGTGCGGGAAATAATTAAAGGGGGATAATGGGAGGGGGGTTATTTAATGAGGATTAAAATAACGCCTTATTTATGTACGTTGTGCTACATATTATAATCTCGATTATAGTTTAGATTTTACTCTAGCTTTGAAGACGGTTAGCAGACTGCGAGGTTACCAAAATAAAAAATTGCAACAGACCGCTTATAGTGACTTGTTTCGAATAGTTTAGTCGTTTTTTGCGGTCAGGTTTTCTGACATTCAGTTTTTTTAAGTACATATGGGTTTTTGATTATTTCACAGAGTTTTACATAAACGATATCAAGCATGGAGCATGCGAACCGGACAGAAAACCGGAGGTCTTGAAAGACTTAGGAGCCACCGCCTGGGTGGATGGTCACAACGCTCTGGGCGCAACAGTGGGCAACTTCTGCATGAACCTGGCCATCCAGAAAGCCAAGGAGATTGGCGTGGGATGGGTGGCGGCAAAAAGTGAGTCTGTCTTATTATAATTTAATGATTTATTTTTTGTTTGTGTTGTGGAGTGACGACCGCGTACCGGAAGACGCAGCGTTGGAAGTTTTCCACAAGGTGGACCGATGTGGGTTCGACGAGAACTGGTAAGGGTTGTGGGAATCTGATGGATGCAAGACGCTTAGAACCGGTCGTCGTGGCGACGCTTGGGGGAGGCCTGTGTCCAACAGTGGACGTCTTTCGGCTAAAATGATAAGTATGATAGTGATTTATGTATTTACCGCCCTTTCCATTCCCTTGGCCTATCTTACAGTAACATTTTTTTTTTGTTGAAAGAAAAAAGTTTTACGATGGCACCTGGCGATAGAACAGTTTTGAATCGGTGAAGAATCTTTATAATTGGACTTTCCAAAAAAACATCGACAAACAAAAAATATTCCATTGACTGCAACTGGAACAGTATACCTGCTGCGGTCTTCCCGTCCGATTTATAATTTAGATGTCTTCAAGGCTAGAGTGAATAGGGTCTTAATAAACTAGTGCGCCTCACCATCAACGATTGCATCACTGGTTACCATATACCTATTGCATATTAGCGATGATAGCTCTATGTTCCAACGGGTTCCTGGGCTCGACTGCCAAATTTTGCAAAGAAGTAACTAAATGTTCTAATTTTTCATTGATTTTTGAGTAGCAGTACCTACGAAGTTATCCGATTATCGAACTCCTCCGAAACGGTTAGACTTTTTTTTTTAAAGAAGTGCATATTTGGTAGGTCTGAGAATAGAAAAAGCAAAGAAGAAGAATAAAAAACGTAGACGAATTGGTAGTACGCTATTTTTTGCCCTCACCCACATTTCTTTGATAGTGTATATGGCAGTACCAATAACTTCAATATAACTGACGAACAGAGGGTATAGATGCTTGAAATGGTACCTAGACCACTTTCTGGACGGATCCTTTGGCCAATACAGGTTAAGTGACATTTTTTTTGTCAGGGTGCAACCATTTCGGCATGGCGGGCTACTGGGCGCTGCTGGCGGAGCGCGAGGGTCTCATCGGCATGGCCTTCACCAACACATCACCTGTCATGGTGCCCACCAGGTCTACGAAAGTGAGTATATTAGCTACGTGTACTTTTTATGTTACGTGGGGAAACCTTCAAAATGCGTGTGGCCTTTAGGGATATGAACAGGGAGTGTGGCGTTCTTACCTTACTAAAATCTCCCTGGTGATCACTATTAGCACATGGAAGGGGTCCCATCAACCCATGACCTCTTAAAAGATTACCCCGGAACCACCTCTGTATACCTACCTGTTAGGGCACAAATCCCTGGGGCGATGGTGGATCTATTATCGATTATTTTTGGAGGAGTATGACAGGGCAGAAGAGTGAAGAGTTTGTGTGCTTGTTTTGCATTTTGTCTTCACATCTTCACATCTTCTTGCCCTAGTCCCGTGTTATTTGGTGTCAGCGCAACATTTTTTTTCTTCCATTCTGTACTGTCACCCGGCACGCCATCACTCTCTTTTCTTTCACATCACTCCTCACACAATCCATCCATCTTTTCTTTGACCTTACATAAAGGTACGAATGACGGACGTCAAAGGCATATTATAGTGACTAGCTTTCTTCCCCTCTCTCTTTCTCTCCCTCATCCTGTCTTTATGTTATGTGCATCTCGCACAGACCAGGCCTTCAGCAGTCACTTTAGTGAATATACACCATATTCACTCGACACCAATGGGATAGTTCAAAAATAACCCAAATTATTTTCTGTGGTATAATCGTCTTTTGCTTCAATTGTTCTAGAGTGCGTTGGGTACGAATCCCCTAAGCATGGCTGCTCCTGCGACCGATGGTGACAAACTAGTGGTGGATATGGCCACGACCAGTGTCGCTATGGGAAAGGTAAATTAATAAACTTGAAATGGAATAAGAAGTCGGCTTGACTTTCGTCATCTATAGAAAAAAATGGGCTTGGCTATTGGCTACTTTGACATGTAGGTACTCGATGATAATTTATCCCCAGATACATTAGGGGACAAGATATTCTCAAAATGTCCGACAACATGTCCCGCGTCACTTGAATGCGTTATAAAATGTTGGGCAACATTGCAGCGTCACGTAGATACGGCGTTGCATAATGTTGGGGGTCTTTTTGGTATGGGCCCCTAATGTATCTTTGGCTTTAATAAACACGTTGAATTCTAGTTGTTTTTATGTTAATGCGATTGAGACGTGTCGAAAAATGAAATTGGAAATTATTATTTTTCAGATTGAATGCCAGATCCACAAGGAAGAGCCCCTGCCTCTAGGGTGGGCCCTGGGGCCCGACTCTAAGCCCACTACTGACGCTAAGGCAGTATGTATTTATTTGTTTCGTTGAGAAACTTTTGGCAATAAGACTACGGAGTGTACGATACTTGCCTCGCTTGTCTGTGGGATAACTTTGGTCACCACCAGCTCCAGTCTTTAAAGAAAGCGACCAATATTCTACTTTTAACCCCTGTTCTCTCAGTGTCATGCCTGTTAGGACTTTAAGATACCTCCCCGATGTAGTTTCACCGTGTATTTTTGTACTAGAGCCTATTCAAATTACAATAGCAATGTCGTTTTTTCAGACACTTTGCTATGGTATGTGTTCATGTTACTAATTCAATTTAACTACTTAGTACTTGTTGTTTATGTCCGTTTAAAGGAAGGGCCAAAAAAAGATGGCTCTATTTTGAGAGGAGCGATTCAAAAGAATACAAAGTTAGTAGTAGAGGAAGAAGAAGAAGTCATACTACCTCTTTATAAGAAACAGGCGCGACAATCTCAGTGCTTCTGGTAATTGATAAGAAACTGTTTTACTTATTTCAGGCGTTCACGGCAGGCAAACTGATGCCTTTAGGAGGAGAAGAGATGACGAGCGGATACAAAGGATATGCACTTGCTGCCATGGTAGAAATGTTCACCAGTGGATTATCAGGTCAGAATACGAGATACATATTTCAGTCGCTCATCATAATCATTCACAGTATAACTTGTCCATTGCTGAGCATAAGCCTATCTTGTCTTGTTCCAATCCCCAATTTAAGTTTCATCCAGGCATGATGGCAGCGATGTCGTTTGCTCATCTCGCCGCCGGTTGTCCAATATTTCTCCTTGTGGTCCTTGGACACTACCCCACTCTGGTCCATTGCGGAGCTCCGGTGTGACCGTGATCACTGCGGAAGCGACCGGCCTGCAACTAAATGTATCTCAGAGGGTCATGGCTATCCGAATTATGCGAAAATATTGCACGGTCTCTCCTTTCTAGCATTAGATTTAGAAGCAACAGTTCTTGTCTTTAAGAAATTAGGATTAAGATTAATCATAAACGTTTGTGAATGGTACAGGGTCTAAAATGACACACAAAATCCGTGGTTGGACGACGGATCTTCAGGACCCATTGAACCTGGGCCAATGCTTCGCGGCAATCAACCCTGACTTCTTCGCGCCGGGCTTCAAGGACAGAGTTGCCGAGTGTCTTAACACCTGGAGGAATTTAGAAGCAGTAAGCATAAAATAATCTCCTGCACTTTATTGAACTGTTGGTAGTAGCTTCACGATCTGAAGCCGGGGTCTTACCACCATCTTTGGAAAGGAAGTGTCATATGAGTTAATATTTTGTGCGCTTCAAGTGTCATTTTGAACTGCCTTTAAATCACTAGCTCAGCATGAGATTATATGTGTTGGGTGGCAGAGGTTTTTTGTTAAAACTACCTGTATATTCTTTTGTCAAGCCACCTTTTTTGAGGTGATACTTATATTCGATACGTTTTATAAGGTTTTATCGAAACAAGAAAAAAATGATCAAGGCCTTTTAACCAACCTTGTTTATTCAACAAGTGTTGACTACATCAGATTTCATTGTATCCTAATAATTAACCAAGTCGTTTGACTTTTTAAACAGACTCTAGATGTCTCTTCAGATTCGTAACGATGAACAGCAAGGGCATATTCTATTAGCTTATTGTATTTTGCAGGCAGATCCAACATTACCAGTCCTGGCGCCCGGCGACAAGGAGCACAAAACCGGCGAGGCAACCTTGGCAAAGGGGACCGTCAACTACCCTCCAAAGCAGGTTGAAGCTATGGACATCTTGGCCGAGAAGATTGGTGTTAAACCTTTACGAAGGTCATCAAGGCCTGAGCCATGTATTCACTGAGGGAACAGGCCATCGTGCTGGGCCTTGTCATAGTTTTTCGAGTCACCCAGTTTATCTTAATGAATTTATAAGAATTATGTTAATTTTATATATTTTTAAAATGTATTCGTTTTTTAACTCTTTAATTATCGTGTACCTGAAAAGTACTTTTTATGATAATAAAAATTTATGTTTATAATAATCGCCTTTATTTTGAAGTTCTATCTAAGAATGGTGCCTTTTACAGAGAGTATAGTATAGTTACCTCTAGAATTGTTTATAGCTTTTTATATTGTAAGTAATGACCTATAAATCTATACTTATAATAAATCTGTAGAAGTAAAAATTCTGTACATTGAAAATATCAAGAAAAATAATGGCAGGGGGTGTTACTAGACCGACACCGAACCCAAAAATATGATTAAAAAAATTTTTGTCTGTCTGTCTGTTTGTTCAGGCACCACGCAAAAACTACCGGTTCGATTACGATGAAACTTGGTATAATTATTCTTTAATATCCTGGGCACCACACTGGGTACTTTTTATCCCGGAAAAGTATATAAAATAAAAAACAAACTTAATTTTGCGGTTTGATCCCTAGACCCGATTACTGTACCAACCGCAAATAATAAGTTTGTCGTAGGTTACGTCATCCGCAGTAGAGTTCACTAAAGGGCGCTGCACACGGGTAAGATACTATAATATTTTATCTTAAGATACAATTAATTTAAGTCCTCCTAAACAATGGTACTCGATAAAAGTTCATAAATCTACAACTTAACATAATTGAGGCAGACATTTTAACCGGTTGTGGTGCCGGAGAAAGTGTTTTGATTCCTAGAAATCCTTTGATTCCGAACAATTTCCTATTTCAGTTTAAGAGAATACAGTGTCCAGTAGCTTTATTTTACGCTATGACAATAAATAAGGCAAAAGGTAAGATCTAGTCGTTGCTGGCGTCGATCTTAGCGCGAGTTGTTTTTCACATGGCCAGCTTTACGTCGCTCTTTCCCGTGTGAGTAATCCAAGGAACCTTGTTCATATTCCGGACAGGCTCACCGACAATTTCGTGTATGCTGAAGCTCTCAATTGATGTCGTACGGAGACTATCTGCCATTACCATTATCTTTGTGAGCATTCGTTGCAATGAACGTCAGCTTCGCTATCGGTTATCCTGCTAAACAGGTACCAAAGTAGAAATCTACTACAAAAAACTTATAGAACGCGAGCGATGCCGCGAGCAAATATATATACCCTCTCAATTACCGCTAATGAGACACAATTTGTTTTCTATTGTAATAAGCCACAAAGGGCCCGCGACGGGACAGAAGTTTTAATACCGGTATGCTCGATAGATAACGTTCTACACAAATAGCACTTTACACAAAAACTCATTGATAAGTTTCGTCGTCCACGCGAACGAAGTCGCGGGTATGCTAGTTCTTGATAAATCTTGATTACGTCACTAGCGTTTTTGTGTGTGCTAATGTGTGCTACCAATGTAGCGCATCGATGTGATGTGCCCGTATTAGCCATTAATTTTTTTAAATAATAAGAAATTAATTTCGTACATGCGTAAATTAATTCGAGTTTAAAAAAGAGTACTTTATTTTTTTAATTTTCTCTTTACAAATCGATACTGTACCGGATCGATCCGAGTTGTTGTGTACATGAAAATGTACCGAATCGACCCTCCACGGGATTAAAACGACTAAAATTTAACGGTGTATAAGATCCTTGGGGTTTAGTCCGTAGGATATATAAGAACCCTGGTTGGGAGACATTTTGTCCCCTAATGTATCCGAGGCTTAAAAACATATCAGCTGCTCTTCTTAGTCAGAAACTACTGGCTACTTCAGGTAAGGTGTCATCCTGACGCAAGTCATTCTGATAACGATTTGCTTTAAGCGATGCGCGCACTGGTGACTTTTGTCACCGTGACATTTTTGTCACCCTTATCAAGTCCATGGATATGTATGGAGGTGCGCGCACGTAGCGACGTGACAACTGGGTGACTTTTTTGTACGCTGACCATGGAGCGGACAAGCCCGTGACATTTTTGTCACCGCGCCGCAATCAGTGGCGTAGCATGGGTGGGGGCGGTGGGGGGCATGGCCCCAGGAGCCATACTAAAGGGGGCGGTAGGAAGCGCCAATTTAATAATTTGGAAAATGTAAAAATATGATTATGAGTAATTATTTATTTATTTATATGTACTTTACTGTACACCAAGATAAAAAAGATTATAAAATTTTGAGACTTAGTGCCCGTTTACGGACACGCGTCGCGTTGCGGGGCGCGTCGGGCGGCCCGTCGTACATTGAGATAGGTGTGTGTTTGCGCGAGTGATGTCGCGGCCCGCTGCTGCAATGTACGACGAAAGGCCCAACGTGCCGCCCGACGCGCCGCGTCTACGTAAACACGGCCTTAAATAAAAACATACAATGGGCGGCCTTATCGCTATCTGCGAACTCTTCCAGGCAACCTAGGATGGAAAGAGATTGCATGGACATAAAGTGGGGTTGCACTTGGAGCGTAACAAAACAAGTTAAACAAATAGGCGAAAAAACAAAGTACATACTAAAAACTTAAGGGCGGCCCCATGCTGCGAAAACGCACGCTACGCCACTGCGACAAATGACGCTTCGATTTAAAAAAGTTTCGTCCAAAGATATTAGAAAGGAGGAGATATGTTACGCAGTGAAAAATGTACTGGAACACCATGTCTCCAGTTATCCCTACCATCACTGACTCTACTACATATGCAGCTATTATTACACAGTCCTGCACACACTCGCAAATTATAAATCAGACCATACTACACAGTATATTATAAACCTTATCTTCCTATACACAGAGTATATTTTTCATGCACCATATAAGTTACGCACACATAAATGTCGATGTGCTGTGCAAAAGCAATTTATTTTTAATTTACGCTAGTGATTGACTAAATAGAAAAGTTATCGATTTTTTCATTTTTATAATGATATTTTTTTAGGTTCCAAAAACTAATTAAATAAAAATAAATATGTCTAGAAAATAATTAATTTTTTTAGAACAGTAAAATTTTTATAATAAAATTAAAAACTGTAATTATTATTTATTCCCATTTGTCCACCGACTTTTGACCTACTCTTTACCAACTTAGTTTACGAAAGTTGCTTTGATCTGTACCTCAAAATAACGTATTTCTCTACTACTCCAAAATAAATAAAAATACATTATTTCACTTCGGATATCCAACCAATCGATATTGTGGTCGATAGTCTATATTGGCGGATGTGTACAGGCGCATCCCTAGCTTGGCTCAACTGACTGCGGCCGTAATAAGAAATACACCGCACTGATAAAGTATCGTTACGTTATTTTTACATTACTTGTTCAGTTACTGAGCGTCAAAGTTAGGTAGTGGTTAAAGAGCAATATATTTACTGTATGAGTAATAAAGTCGCTTTGATATTTGAAAACAAAAATAACGTAGTAAAAGCAAGGGATATTATAAGATTTGTTCTTTTTCCTGATTTTAAAGATAAATATACTATTAACATTATACCTATTTATGGTGAGAGATTCTTTGATGACCCAGGCTTGTCTTTTCGCTTTAGTTTTTGCATGAAACCACTGAACAACACGGTATTTTAAATTTATTTACGAGCACGTTCGCGATGTAACTGACGGCCGTCAAACGGCTGTTTGCCGGTATGTGCCCTTGTTGAGCAAGTACCGCGGACGCAAACACGCCCCCTTGCCACTTCTCCTATTTTTTACATTTCTGTGGTTTTGTCACTGTCACTGTCGCTCGTCGTGCGCGCACTCCACATTGGATACGTGACGTGACAGTGACAAACACTTAAAAGTCACCGTGACAAAAGTCACCGGTGCGCGCAGGGCCTTAGTTGAAGTTGAAGTTCTATAACCTGTCTGTCAAATGTCTAAATATTTACCTAAAAATAAATAATATGAATCCAAACAGTTTAAACATAAAATTATGTTTATAAAATTATATTTTCTTCACTTTTTTATAACTCACTTTAGCTAAACTAGGGCATTTTTTAGATGATTTATTTATTTAATATAACGTATTTTTATTTATTACTACTCAGTTTGATAGTGTTTATAGAATCAATCTACATTTCTGGTTTAGTAAATCTTTGTAAAAAAGCAAGGCTGGATCCAGCATCAATTTCTGGGAGGAGCGTAAGAGCGAGGCAAGTAAGGAGTGTCCTATAATTTCTTCACTTTCGTTGTCCTTATTTCTAGCGTTTGTGTCAATTTGAGTGTTATGGGTTTTGCACACACACAAGCTTCGCTACAATTTTGCGTGCGTACGTGGTTGGTGAAACTCGTACATACCGTTTTACATGCACAAACTGGCCTGCGTAGCTTTTTACACAATTATAACGCTGATTTTAATCACCTATGAATTTCAAATTCAAAATATTTTATTTCATGTAGTATTTTCATGTATGCCTAGGTATACCTATAAGGACTTATAAAACGTAAAAACCGGCCATGTGCGGTTCCGTACCATTGACTAGATAAACAACAGAACAACAATTAACCCTTAAACATTGGTTTTATTTTTTGTGAATATTTCAAGTGCTATCTGTTGCTATTATTGATAGCGTTTGTTGTATGGAAGCCCCTCCCTAAATATTTATTTTATTTTGTTTTTAGTATTTGTTGTTATAGCGGCGACAGAAATACATAATTTGTGAAAATTACAACTGTCTAGCTATCGCGGTTCTTGATATACAGCCTGGTGACAGACAGACGGACAGACAGCGAAGTCTTAGTAATAGGGTTTTTACCCTTTGGGTACGAAACCCTAAAAACAATATTAATAGGTATGAGAGGATAGTGTAGACCAGCCATCATTACTTTCCAAATAAGTAAGTACATAAAATAAATATTTCAGCTTCAGTGACCATGGGAAAAGTTTTGACGCAAGATGCTCAACGTTTCATAGTAGAGTGCTTGCGGGCAGTCGGTGCCGGCAGCAAGCCAGCTCAACAGCAAGCCGAGCTGCTCATCCAGGCCGACAAGGTGGGACATCCTAGTCATGGAATGAACAGGCTGGGTAAGTATAGACGATACAATGGACTTTCAGGTGAAGGAAAACATCGTGAGGAAACCGGCATGTCCTGTAAACAAAAATTTGAAGATATGTGACATCCACCAATAAATGTATGATTTTGCCGAAATAACCCTTTAATTTTTAATAGGAGACATCTGGCCAGTTCCACTGAACTATTGCGGGCGAATCTACCCATGCACATTTTAAAAGTTACCATTTGACTCGTAGGCGCTTTTGCTTGGGCCAACTGCTTGCGTCCGCTTGGGTTATAGGACATCTTTCTATAACGTAAGTAGACGCAATCAGTGAAGTCTTGCCTACTTAGGACACCACGTTAGAGACTATCTCTTATTTCTGTATAGATCGTGTAATTTACGTCAATAATGTAAGATGAATACGGTTTGCTTCTTGAATCGAATAGCACCGCGATCGCGTCCACGTAGTCCGTCCCTACGAAAAGCTATAATGTGGAAACCGCATCCCATAGACGGCTTTCTACCGAAACAGGGCTTTGGAAGTTACTCTACAAAGCCACTGATTTTATCAGTCAAAAAAGCAACAAGCATTTCAAGCTTGTGTGACCTAAGCTTACCCTTGATTTCTGATTTAAGCATTTGAATTAAGTATTTCTCAAACTCTACTTTAGCCTTTTTGAAAATTTGTCAATTTTTTTCTCTTAATAATATAATAATAATAATAATAATATATTTATTTGTTTCTCTCATAAAGGTACAAAGGTTGATAACATAGTAATACATTTGTAAAAGTGTATCCTTTGTGAGAGCTGGAGTCTATACTGGGTACAAGACCTGTGTGACAGAACTCCAGGCTCACACCTTCAAGATTACAATTATAATTGCACTTACGTACTATTGACATTGAAGTAGTTTATGTGTTGAAAGAAGACAAAAACATAAAAATATTAATCCTAAAACAAATATTAAATAGAAGGGCGTTGTGTCCGTGAGTGCAGTATAAAAACTCACGCCCCAACGTCCGAAAAAAGGACGAGAGCAGAGTAACTACTTATTCGAGAGTGGATGCGTGTATGTGTATGCGCATGTGTGTATGTCCGTATGTGTGTGTCCGTATGTGTGTGTCCGTATGTGTGTATATGTGTATTTGAGTTAATATGTGAATTAAAGGGAGACGCTGTCTATGGGTAGATGTGATATATTCCGCTAATTAATTAGAAACTGAAATAATTTTTTCGGTACCATCATAATCTAACTGAAAGAGCCAGTTCGTAATGACTTTCTTAAAATTTGATTTGCGCATATGATAAATATTTAATATTTTGTTAACTTGGTTATATACATGACTGCCAAGGAATAAAAAGCTTCGCTGCGATGAGCGGCACTGTGTGCGGAAGTTAGGACAGACAGTGTGTTTTCTTCGTTGGGAGCTAAATTTGGAGGGTTCGTAAGGAGTTTGAGCGTGTTTAGCTAATAAAAGGTTAAGGACAAATAATTTGCGTACAGAGAGAACCGCACATTTTTCATATAGATCGCTAGTAGGAAAGCGGAAGGGTAATCGCCAACCAACCTTTAGGAGAGCCCTCTGCGCGCGTTCTATTTTCAGCATATGGGTCTTGGTCGCTCCTCCCCAAGCAACTATACAATATTGTATTAGTGATTGACAGAGAGCCAGATAAACAAGTCGAACCACCCCAATATCTGCAACATGACGGAGAGACTTAAAAATATAAATTAACCTGCGCAACCGAGAACTGAGAAGATCAATATGCGTACCAAATGACAAACAGTCATCAATGTGGACACCTAGATATTTAATACAATTGATACGGGAAAGACTGGGGCATTGACAAACCGTTTGGTTGTGTATAGAGCAAGAATGAGCGATCAAGGAACACAAAGACGAAGGTGGTTTACCAGAAGCTGATAAGGAAAAGGTCAGATATTTTGTTTTTTCAACATTCAGTGTCAGCAGGTTCTGAGATAACCATTTGGTAACAAGATTAAGTCCAGACTGAACGTATTGGAACGTCTGCTTCCAGGAGTCCCCATGAAATAGTAAGGCAGTATCATCGGCATAAGTGAAGATGGATGTATTTGGAATTGTAAAACAGCAGAGGTCATTAATGTAAATGAGAAATAGGGTTGGCCCGATAATACTGCCCTGGGGGACCCCGTAGGATATGGGAAGTTCATCGCTAGTCCAATCTCCAATCCGAAGGCACTGTCGCCTACCAGTAAGGTAACTCTCAAACAGTGCAAGCTGAATGCCTCTGATTCCGATCCTCTCGAGTTTTGCTATAAGGGTGGGGACAGATATCGTATCGAAGGCTTTCGCCAAATCCAAAAATACCCCAATTACCTTCTGCTTATTATCTAGGCTTGAGACAATGTCATTTGTTAGATCCTGCACAGCCTTACTTGTAGAAAGTCCTGGACGAAAGCCATACTGGGACGAAGATAAAAGATGATTTTGTTCAAGGTACTTAACAAGGCGGTTATTTATGAGTCTCTCCAATAGTTTCGAAAGCGTCGGAAGTATTGAGATAGGCCTGTAGTTGCTCGGTCGATCTCTGTCCCCACCCTTATGCACTGGATGCACAACAGCAAGCTTTAGTGCATTTGGGAAGATGCCAGACGAAAGCGCAAGATTACTTATATGAGTAAGATGAGGAACAAGAAGAGATTTAAATTTCTTTAAAAATGTACCTGATATGCCATCTGAACCCACCGCACAATCACATCTAAGCCTCTCAATCAAAGTATCCAATTCTGATTCATCGGTTTCGAGTAGGACAAAAGACTTATGATACGCCGAAAAGTCTTCTGTTTGACTAGGTAAGTTAGTAGGGCCAGTTATGTTCTCAGCCAATATGCTGCCAATATTGGCAAAGTAAGAGTTAACCTCGTTCACGGAGCGCTGTGGATCGGAGGGGAGAAGAAGGGCTTGGGCCTGTGTTTGGGTTTTTGCAGTGTGGGTAATAGATTTGATTGCATTCCAGAGCTTTTTATTATTATTTTGCGAATTATTTATTAAGGCTTTATCATAGTTAGCTTTAGTAGTTTTTAGTATTTTTGAACAAAAGTTTCTGTACCTTTTAAAAGTGGTAAGTAAAATGTCATTATCGGGATTTTGTTTTAATTTCGCGTGCATGTTGTCCCGGTTCCGTAGGCATCTAAGGAGACCAGGAGTCATCCACGGCTTACTCAGCCTTTTACGATTAGAAACGGATTTAAATATTGAATTTTGAGCTACGATTAGGTTAAGGGTCTCGATAAAAAATTCAGTTGCTTTGTTAACATCAGAGGTGCTATATAAAGGACTAAAATCAGTCTGAAGTAGATCTAATTCAATTTTACCGAAATCAGGAACTCGGATCCTTCTAGGTTTTTGCTGAGAATTATTGATGTGGTTACAGTCGTCAAGAAAAAACAAAACAGTATCATGATCAGTGAGCGAGGTATTAGCGATAAAACAAAAAGCAGGCTTTCTTGTTTTTAGAATAAGGTGGTCGAGACAGGAGCTATTTTGACGTGTGGGGAGCGTGTGCGCTGGAAGCATTCCGTGATACGCAAGCATCGTAAGGTACTCAGTAGCACGTAGGTCGTTGGCATCTAATATGTTAATATTAATATCCCCGGTTAATATTATATTTTTATAAACGGAGACAGATTTTAATAATTCGTCTAAAGAGTTAAGGAAGGCCGTAATATTACGAACAGAGGGTGGGCGGTAAATGGCTATAACAGCAGTATCATTATTAAGACGTAACAATAGACAGTTGGCATCCTGAACCAGGGGCTCCGATACGGAAATTTGGAGGTGAGAACGGTAAAAAACCACTACCCCCTCATTTTGCGTTCCATGTCGTTTGGTAGAGACACAGAGATAGTCATGTATTGAGGGCAAGGGGGGAGAATGGTAAAGCCAACACTCCGTGAGAACGATCATGTCCCAGGAAGTATTACATCTTTCCAAAAGCGTCGAAAGTCCATTGAAATTCCTAAATATACTTCTTATATTTTGACAAAAAACTGAGAACGCTTTATTATGAAGACTAGCAAATTCCCTACAGTCCTCAATCATACAGCCTGCAGATTCGGCCACTGAAATGCTGTCCAAATCCGATTGGATTTCAGTCAAGATATCGAATGTTTATTTAATACACTAGACGTTAAGATAAAAAGGTAAAGATGGAAATTGCAGTCATGGACAATATCACAAAATTGTAACATAATCAGATCGTGATGCGCATAAATCAAAACAGTGAGGAATGATGGTGGAGAAATACGTAAAAGTCGTACACCTGATAGTGTGTCGAACAGTTTAGTGACAGTAAGTATAGTAGCGTCTAACTTTGTGTAATATTGTGTGGAGTGTAATAAGAAAGAGAATATAGCTATAAATTTAAAATTAAAACAAAACAGAAAAATAATAAGAAATTGGCAAGAACTTAGTCACAGAGTCGCAAGTTCAAGCTTTTGTAAGTTGCTTTCAGAATTTATGCAAGTAGGCGATGATCCTGCAGACTTTTTAATATAAATTTTGCCGTGGCTCGACCAACAGCTATCACATTTTCCATCCTTCTGAAGTCTTCGTCCCAAGTAGTACAGGTGTTTACTGTAGGAGGTGAGAGATTCTGCAATATAGATGGGTTTTGGCGGGCCTGGTAACTCAATACTAGCTGTTGACAGTTTATTGTTACCACTTTGCTTATTGAATATTCTGGTAGCTTTTATGACATTTTCCTTTATAATTGAGGATTTTAGCTCCACTACGACAGTGCCAAAGGTATGAGAGTCCTTTTTTGCCTTTAGCCTGTAAATTTTTTTGACGTCAGACGGTTTAATTTCCTCATTGATTACAGTGCCAATCTTACAGAGCGTTCCCGACAAGGATTCATAGTTTTCGGGGACATTGGCAGGCAGGTTGTTTATTTCGAGCATAGCAGAGCGTGAGCACCGCTCTAGATAATCAATTTTAGACTCGAGCGAGGAAATTTTCTTGTTAAGAGTAATATTTTCTCGTTCCGTAACAGCCAAGCGATCGAGCAACTCATCATACTTTCCACTGATAAACTCCACCGAAGCCTGTATCTTTGAATTCTGTTCTGCTATGTCATCCATAGTAGATTTAAGACAATCAAATCTTTGGTTCTGCTTCGATTCGTACTCCGAAAAAAGCTTATTAATTGCAGATAAAAGTTTCGTATCTTCACAATCTTCCGATTCACCATCATCATAATATGGGGTATCGCCAAATCGACGCTTAGCTCTACGGTTTGCATTGACAAATATGTCTTTAATTCGCTCATGGCTCTTAGGTGGGGTTTGGGAGAGGGAGAGAGAGAGAGTAATGTGAAAAGAGTAGTGGTAGCCGAGTGGTAATGGCCACGACTTACGAGTTGTAGGTCGCCGCTTCAAGCCCAGCCAGGCGAATTACTTTGTAAAATTTATTTCATCACCACTAGTCTCAAAACGGTGAAGGAAAACATCGTGAGGAAACCAGCATGTCCTAGACCCAAAAAATCGAAGACATGTGACATCCACCGATCCGCACCGGGCCCGCGTGGTGGATTACGGCCCATTCCCTCTCCTAGAGATCAGGCCTGAATTCCAGCAGTGCAATATTATAAGTCTGATGCTGCTAAGGGTTTGAGACTTAAGTATAATTCACAGTCTCAACAATAAGCACGTCACGATGTAGAATTTAAGTGACAGTTATCAAGGGAAGGTTAGGATTGGCATTATCATCATTTTAGCCGAAAGAGGCTTTTAGACTGTAGGACCATGCGTGCGTCACGCATCCAACAAAATCCGAGGTTTATTAATACAACAGGATCATTTAAACATCTAGAACTGTACGTGAACGACATCAAAACCGGTGCATGCCAGCCAAACAACGAGTGCAAGATACTGAAGGAAAGCGAAGCCACAGCGTGGGTGGACGCCTGCAACGTGTTGGGAGCCACCTCCAGCCACTTCTGCATGGACTTGGCTATCAGAAAGGCTGGCAAAGCAGGGGTTGGGTGGGTCTCGTCAAAAGGTAGTATTCGATGATTTTATAGTAAAAACGCTTGAAAGGAGGGAACTTAAAATTGAGGCCTTGGCCATGACGGCCATGACCTAGTAATACTCTCGGAAATACATTTAGATCGTGTTTAATTGGTATTTATGTAAATTTTCTTTTTATAAGGGGGTCAATGTATCATAATCGATTAAGTTTGTAGCATAGAATCTAAAATATTAAATAAACTAGTTGTAGAACACTGGACTTCTACTACAAAGAAATTTTAGACAGTTTAGCATTGTTAGAGTGCAACTGCACTTTTGACCCCTGAGTGTACAAACCGGCGGGGCAGGCAAATACAAATACACAGGCAAAACTGTGGTGAACATTGTGCGTATGTAGGCCCATGTAATCTATATCACTAAGGATATGCTTCAAAATCAAAACAAGGCTTTCTCTAACTCTTCTATGATATTGTTTATTGATAAAAATAAAGTCTGTATTCCCATATTTTCCAGGAGGAAATCACAATGGCATGATGGGTTTCTGGGCACAAAAGGCGGCAAAAGAAGGCATGATCGGCTTGGCATTCACCAACACATCACCCATATGTGTACCTACCAGGAGTAAACAGGTCAGTAGTGAAGACTTGAAGGATTTTATTCCTTCAATTTTATTCTTGTTGCCTACCCCACAGAACTACAGCATTTTTATCAGTTGACAGTAGTAGTAAGGGTTTGGCTACTGCACTACGTGATGCAGTTGCGATCCGTGGGCTAAGAACTCACGAAGTGATTTTCAACCGCGCCCGCCACGGTAGAGGAAACCCCTGCTTTATTTCTAAGCTCACAAAGTCGCAATTTTTTTTTTTTTTGCAACTACGCAGCCGTTGCGGTTGTGCCCGCAAACCTGGTGGGTGATTATCGCAAGACATGCTGTTGCATGACGGCCCGCCGGTTCAAAGGGAGCCGCGAACAACCGCACACACCGCGGGCGTAAAACTCGTCGTGAAAGTGCTTTCATTTTTCACATATATGCATATTTTTCTGCATTCTACAAAGGCTGTAGACCCGCAACCGCGGCGGTCGCGGGTGAAAACCGCTTTCAGTTCTTAGCCTCACACGGATCAAATATTTGTATGGCCTACATAATATAGCTGTTATAGGCCTGGGTGTCTTGTGTATGGTAAGCCAGGCATGTATCCCAGTCGGTAATGCGCCTCACTTGAAAAACTAAGACAAGCAAAAGAGTGGTTCTTATTTGAGACGATCTGGTTAGTTTCTATGTATGAGGGCGATGTAAACTATACAACGAAAAAGCCAATGCAAATTTTTGGCATGATTTACTTTTTGTTTTCGCCAGAAATGAAACCTAGGTTATATGTTAGAGGACAATACTAGAAATCAATAGCTAAAAAATCAGGTCCTTAAACCGTAATACGTAATATTTTGAAGTTTGTATTGATAAAATATATTATTTTGATTTATTTATTTTCTCACTCGTAGTTTTTCACCACTAAAACTAGTAAAAAAATAAATAAGTGATAAACGAATTGAAAAAATACGCGTTAGTATTGTCGATAGTGCTATCACTATCGCAATACTAACGCGTTTTTTTATTGTGTCTATACACTATTTAATGCGTACACAACATAAATTACCGAAACCAAAATAAAAAAAATCACGCGTGATAAAAAACCTAAAGCGATAACTAAACAGTCTCTAAATTCGTTTGCTGGCGGTTGGTAGACATAATTCTATTGATTTCTCACACAGTCCTTTAAGAAATGGCCTAGGTTACACTTTTGGCGAAGAGAAAAAAAATTATATGCCAGAAATGTATGGCAAAAGTTTCATTCCCCTAGCGTGTCTTACGGTCTTAGTTATGCAATTGAGAAAAACTTGGCTGCTAAAAGTTGTGTTACTATTTTTTTAAATAAATTAGAAGCTCATCAGGTCCAGCTGTTATGTTTAGATATCTTTGTTTGCAGGCGGCACTGGGCACTAACCCATTGTCAGTAGTAGCACCAGGTGCAAAGGATGAGGTGTTCTACCTAGACATGGCTACTACTGCGGTTGCTTTTGGAAAGGTACCAGTTCACTATATACCTGGGTTAAAACAGATTTAAAAACATAGCATGTGTGGCTCTAATCCACTACATTTTATACTGGTGTGATTCGAACCTCATCTCTTTGAGAGGGTGGGCTTTAACCCTCCAAACCCCTCCAACACCTCGAATTGGCCACGCCTCCAATCCCTTTGATCTGACGCCATCTCAACGCTCACAGTCACGTGATCAGAACAAAGGAATCGGAGGCGTGGCCAAATCGAGACGTTCGACGCAAGAGAACCGAAACGAAACGGTCGTAACTAGGCCTGCAGGCGAGCAACGAGGGTTGGTAGATTTTTTATTCTTCGAATTCCTATTTCGTTTGTTTTCGCCTTTGTATTTGTTAGTTCAAGACATGGCGGTATCGGCACATAACGCAAAGTAAAACGCTGTCTTGATTGGAATCCTTCGGAATTTTGTGATGAATGGTCCTTGGTAATATACATAGATAAATTTGTTCCAAGTATACTTGAAAGTTCAGTGGCAACCGCATTCCGGAAGGCGCAGCGTTGGAAGGCCTTCCACAAGGTGTTCTGATGACCTGGTAAGGATCGCGGGAATCCGATGGATGCGAAACACACACAATCGTTTATTATGGTGACACTTGGAGGTTGGAGGACGCCTATGTTCAACAGTGGACATCTTTCGGCAGAAATAATGATGATAAAGTTAGAAAGAAATACCTACAGCTACTTAATGATCGAATATTTCTGAAAATGAGAATAGTTAGTATCCCTGCATACAGGCCACAAAAAAAGCCGCCACAAAAAAAAGCTAACAGCGACTTCTTTTTGTGACGTTGTTTTTTTGTGGCTCGTGTGCGCCTATAGCGGCGTTTCTTTGTGGCAGCTTTTTTTTGTTGCCCGTATGCGGTGACACTTGGTGTTCATAATGATAATTGCCTTCCAGATTCAGATACAGTCTAGAAAAGGGGAACCACTGCATCCCGGCTGGGCGCAAGGAAGAGATGGAAAAGAAACATTAGATGCTGAAGAGGTGGGTTATGATACCTTTTTATTTTGGTAAGAACTCATCATAGAACATTAATTTTAGTACCTATCTGCGAAACACAAAAATCGTGTCTATGTATTTTTATGTAAAAAATCTAATAATATCTATGCACTTCATAACTGTATTATCATGAAAAATCACAAAGTTTTAAGCTTGTTAGGTTACCTGGTTGTTCGCAAAAATACATGGTCGCCCTTCAGTCGCCCGGATGGCACAGTATCCAGACGACTGAAGGGTTGTTTTGCTCCCGCATCTAGCTATACACTGGTACCGAAGGCCCGCTATGACCTGCCGTGACCTGTGTTGAACATAGTGTCTGTGGTGTTCAATATGTGACCTTTTTTTGGGAATTGATTCAGTTATTTATTCTGAACAAACTAAAAAAAATATTGTTGTGTATTTCCACCCGCTCTAGGATAACGAGAGGTAAGGTTGCTTATTATCATATCCTTGCATTTGCATCTCTGTTCTAGGCTAAGAAATCCCGTTGTCTGATGCCCCTTGGTGGCGGAGAGCTGACGTCAGGATACAAAGGGTTTGGACTATCGGCCATGGTAGAGCTGTTCTGTGGAATATTATCAGGTGAGTTCTAATCAAGCTAAGGCTACTGTAATAATAGAGGACGACAAGAGTGCGTTTCGGCTAAAATAGAGCTGGAAGGAGTGAAACAGGAAAGAGCAGCTGATAAGTGGCCAGCTTTTGGAACGGAGTGGGGTTTTTTTTGGTGGGGAAAATCATCCATTGACATCTCCCGCCCTTGGGCGGAGCAGGAGATCGTGTCAGGCCTGTACTGACTAAAAAACGCACCCCGTTCCTTCGTTGCCTTTCATACCAGGGCCGAGCCTTGCTTTCAGCAGCATACCCTTGGCCCCAGTAGGCTTCGACCCTGCTGGGGTCCTACGGTTTGCTGATGATTTCTTGAGACGCGCGTGGAACAGTACGTACTATCGATGTCTTGGGCTTGGTCCGGACGGTCAAATGGCGAGCTACCTATTGCTCGCTGTGCACAAGCCCGCACCTATGGTGGCCGGGAATCAAAGTTGCCTCACGCGTGTAGCCTCCTCTTTTGCTAGCATTACTTCTTACTTGAGCTACTCTCCGTATTGTGGTCTCCACTCGGTACCAGAGTCCATTCTGTTCGGCTCGAGGCCGCGTGTTATTTGTTTTATTTTAAGCCTCAGCTCTACTCCGCTCCACTTACATTGTTTTCACTGATACCGATGTGGAATGGAGATTTCGACCAATGTGATTGGTCAATTCACGGTCCACTCCTTTTACTCCACTCGGCTCCGCATCAGTAGAAATGCACCCCAAAGATTGTACTGGAGTGATGTACACAGGGGCTGTCAGCAAACTAAAGTAGGAGGAGGAGGAGAAAGTAGGAGTTGGCTCTCAAATTCTACTGGAATAATCATGACCATAAGGCTGAGGAATTCTAGGGACCGCGAATCAAAACATTTGATATTTGACTAAAATATCCTCATGGATGGATGTTTTCTGGCTGACAGAGAATTGTTGAAAGAATCACCGCGGACCAGGAACGTAAAGGGTAACCGAATAAACACAGATACTGAATAGACACAACGGTTTAGCCAGTAAAAGTCTGACTTTCCTTCTCCCTCTACCCAAAGTCGGTCACCCTAAGCCAATTAAGTTCCTCCGGTTCCAGATTTGTCGTCTAATTTACACTATCTACTAGCATTGCACAGCATCAGCCTTATAATGTTCCCACTGCTGGGACTCAGGTCTCCTCTCTAGGAGAGGGAATGGGCCGTAATCCACCACGCGGGCCCAGTGCGCGCATTATCTACTACTTATAGGCAATATGACTGTAAAAAGAATCCTAACACAACATCAAACCACACATTAAAAAACTCATGATTTTTTAAATTGACCAGGATCTAAATACGGTCATCACATCCGTAGCTGGACAATCTCTGATGCTGGTAAGGCGGCCGATCTGGGCCACTGCTTTGTTGCCGTGAACCCCAGTTTCTTCGCTCCCGGGTTCCAGGACCGTGTCGCCGACATCATGCAGCACTGGCGATCGTTGGAACCGGTTAGTGACTTCCTTAAAAGAAGCAAAAATGGCTTGTTTATTGTCATAACAATAGAACTGTTTTTGAAACAGCATCTTGAGGAAATCGGCATGTCCTAGATCCAAAAATTCGAAGACATGTAACATCCACCAATCCGCACTAGGCCCGCGTGGTGAATTACGGCTTATTCACTCTCCTAGAGAGGAGGCCTAAGTTCCCAGCAGTGGGAACACTAAGAGGCTATGTTATCCCTAAACTAGACAACATGAGCTTTACTGCCAAAGGAAGCTTGCACGAACTGTAGGTGGTAGCACCGAACCTTCTGTGTCAAATATTTGTAAGTTTTACCGATCAACGAAGTGCGGTTCCCGTCCAGCCTAGGAGCGGGCTTGTGGACGGTGAGCAGTAGGTAGCTCACCGACTATAAAGGACCAGGCACTGGTCGTCGGGGGGTTTTGTCCCACTCGCACCACGAATATTTAGTTTAATTGACGGGGCCCGCTAGGGCCTAATGCCTGCCAGAATTGGGGGATTCTTCGAAAGAGTCACCGCGGCCCAGGAACGCAAACAAAGGGCAACTGAAGTAAAAAACACGACTAGTTTTTAAAGGTGCACCAAATGGTTGTAATCCAGCGTCCCAACAGCGATCCCGTTCGAGCTTGGTTTGTGGGTTTGGTTTGTGTTACAGCTACATGGATGTAAATCACGCGCCAACACGTCAAATCAGTCACTGTGGTTGGCAGAACGCGCCTCCCAACCAAGGGCGTTGAAGGTCATGGTTTATAACTGCTGTTTACACGGATTGAAACTAGCAAGGTCATCTTGGTTGGGACGTTGGTTTGCAACCGTTTGGTCAACCTTTTAGTTAGTCTTAGTCTGAGACACCCTCTCGCTCCATCGAGAATGAGAAATAATATCCCACTCTCAAAAAAGGGTAAATGGTCCAAAAGAGATTGCCCAAGTTTGTATGTGTATCCGTACCAACTCGTGTGAAACCAAATTTACTCTCGAGAGTATAGTTATTATTTAACTTTTCCCTATCTACGTAGTTAAATATTCAAAGTGGTTTTTTGAATATTTAACTACGTGATTTATCTTTTATCAATTTAAATAATTATTTCTAGACGAATCCATGTCTTCGTGTGAGGTGTCCAGGAGATTTAGAGAAGAAAAATGAACAAGAAACTAAAATCAGAGGCACCGTGTCATACGTCGAGACCCAGATTAAAGCCTGCGCCGCCCTCGCCAAGAAACTGAACGTGACCCCCATGCAAGTGACCGCTGAATCCGGCCCTGAGTGACTTGAATGACCCCCACGCAAGTGTCCGCTGAATACGGCACCGAGTGACTTGAAAGCTGTCGGTCCACACGAATTGGTGTGCTTTTTGTTAGTTTGTTAAAGTCTTCGACATAGAAAATGGACTGAGCATAAATCTCTCAAAAATAATTCTTTAGGAAGAGACAAAGCGAGTACGTGCCGGTCATTTTTATCTGTTTTCTGTCTGTATGCGTCTCAATTTCAAGGTGGCCCAATTAGAAACAATTGAAAATTAAAATTATTAGCTGCAAGATCGCTTTCTAATCACACTTTTTTACCGATTTTCACTTCACACCCCGACTGTCCCCGACACTTAGTCTACGCTCTAAGCATGTATATAGTATATAGAATAACTTAATGATATAAAATTAAAATTTTTAAATAATCCCCGACACATCATGAGAAATGAACAAAATTAATTAAGCATTCCAGGGTTCCATCAGCCACCTCCCAGTTCTAGCATAAGGTTCTTGACATCATGAGAAATGTATAGCCTTGATTAAGATGAATCTATGACATGAATGAGCCCAAACCCAATGGGCTTACTAATAAACAATCCAGAGTTACGTCTTTTACCTGAGCTCCATCATCAGACCAGCTCAATGGCACCATCATGTACATGAGTATTAGGACATAAAAATGTTTGAAAGTAAAGTAAATACGCATTATCGATACCTACCGCAGCTTACAAACGAGCTGGTGACCTTACAGATCTTCATAAATTGTAGCTAAGAACCATCTCGATAAAATCAGCTTACAATAAAAAAAAACCGCATCAAAATCGGCCCATTCGTTTGGGCACTACGATGGCACGGACAGACTCACAGGCAGACAGACACTTCAAACTTATAACACTCCTGTTTTCCGTCGGGGGTTAAAAAATGAAAATTAAGACTATCGGCTGCAAGATCGTTTCACTTTCGCTTTTCTGCTGGTTTTCAATTCATACTCAGACACTTAGTCCATTCTCTATGTCTATGGTGTAAAGTGGGTAAATATCAAACTTGTATACAGTAATAACTTTTAATACTTTTTATTGTTTTTTTTTTTATAGATTTTTATTTATGTTCATATTGTATTCAAAATAAAGTTATTTGCATATATTTTTTTTATAGATTAGAGTTTATCTTGAATCATTTTTAATTTAAGGATAACCAATTTTAATTCAAGGGTACTCATTGAATTAAAATTGGTTAGTAAAATTTAGGACTATATAATTACAAACCGAAAAATTTTCAACAATATCAACTACTATCAATCCTGTGTAATTTTTTGTTGTCCAAAAAATTACAGACCGAACAAGCAATTAAAAAACCAATAGTTTTTGTTTCAACTTCTGTAGAAATCAAATTAATCCTGCAACTCATAATATTTCAATTAACGGAATTTGGACAAAAAATATATCTTCTCAGAATAAAAATCGAATTCCCCCGTCATTACCTACTGGTGCTAATTATTACTTAGTTTTTATAATATAAAGTAAGTAATAGGTTGCAGCGTAATGGGGTTTTCACCGCCCCGGGCGGACCTGAAAAACTGTACTTTTCGTGTTCTTTTTAGGTAAATCAAATTTTTTGCCGTGCCAGTTTTAGCACTGCAGCATATTTTGTGCAGACATACCTCCGCAAAATCTACTCTTGTACTCTTGAATAGTGGTGGGGCTAAGCCCCCGGAGATAGAGGCTTATTCGACGATTTATCACGGAAAAAAGCATTAAGGGCCCTCGCCCACGGCGACTTTTTGTAGCGATTTAGTCGCGATACTGTCGCGCGTTCGCATCGATACAGTCACAAGTTGTCTGCCCTCGCATGGCACTCGCCCACACCACGATTATCAGTCGCGATGCAAACGTGATACAGTCGCGATGCTGTAGCGCGTTAGCATCGCTTCTGTATAGCGTTGCAAATGAGACTATCGCGCGTTAGTAGCGATGCTGTCGTGCGTTTACGACAAGCGCGACAGCATCTCTACCAAAATTCGCCGTGAGTGTGGGCCCCTCTTTGATAGTTATAAATAAAATGAAACCCTATAAGAACTAACTAAAAGTAATCTAAAGTATGGCGTCGAAAAACTCCTCCATATCGCTTTAGACGGGTAATGTATCTTTTGACTGGTAATGTACATTGGCATTTTGTGTTTGTTGATTTTATTTTATGGTAGGTAAAATCATCAACGACATCTCCCGCCCTTGGGCGGAGCGGGAGATAGTGACAGACTCTTACTGACATAAAAACCTACCCCGTTCGTTCATTGCCTTTTTTCCAGGGCCCTGATATGCATTTTCATACTTTCCCAAAGACCCAGAGTAGGCTTCGATCCTGAACCTATATTTTTCTCACAAATCCTTGACGCGCGCGGGAACAGTGCGCGCCATCGACGACTTGGGGTCGGTCCGGGGCAGCATTTCTGTATGGCAATGCCTATCCTTTGTCCAAGTTAAAAGCCAGCCTCAACCATATAACTGTGTTTCTTTCGAACTCATAATTATAGGCAGTATTCAGGGCCAGGAATTTGCTGGATATTGTTTAAATATCAACCAGATTGTTTGTTCGATACAGAGCAAAAAGTTAAAAGACCTGTTAGTACGCGCGTATTCTGTTAAGGTGATGCTGTTAGTTTTGTTTTTAACTATAACTAGCTTTTGTCGGCGGCTTCACTCCCGGTCTACCTTACTCTAACATAAATGAGCAGGTTTTCGATTTTTATTTTAGTTTACACCGTTAAATTTTGGTCGTTTTAATCCCGTGGATTCGGTACATGAAACACTCTAGATCTATAAAGATAAAATTAAAAAATAAAGTACTTTTTTTCTAAAAACTCAAATCAATATAGGTACGCATGTACGAAATTCATTTCTTTATGTAAACGAGTCGATAACCTTGTAGGGAGCTGTCGGTCGTTGCGTACTAACTATCTACAGTTTAAAGGCCTCGCTCAGCTGACGTTTACTTAAAGAAATTAATTTCGTTCATGCGTAAATTAATTCGAGTTAAAAAAAAGTACTTTATTTTTCATTTTTATCTTTACAAATCGATAGGGTTTCATGTAGGTACCGAAACGACTCTCCGCGGGAGCAGGCCAAGCTGCTGGCAGTAGCTAGTTCTTAAATTTATTGCACAGTTGTAAAATGCTTTACATCCACTCAATTTCGACACCTACGAGAAAAGAGTTGATCCCACCATTGTGACTTTTTTAACTAAAAATACCCAAACTTTCAGATTTTCTGGCATACATTAGGTATGCCTGAATAATGAAATTAGGTATGCCCGGTGAGAAATTAACACGTTCAGATCGGCGTGTACCACCGGTGGCCACGTCACACTATACTTTCAATTTCAAATACCTTATATTACGATTACTTGCTTATTAGAAAGAGAGAGAAAACATAATTCCTGTCTAATCCTGTCCGTGCCCACCGGTGGCGCACCCTGCCCGGCACGACTTTTGGTTCATGGGGCTGTGATGTACCACCGGTGGCCATATGAAGATTTGCGCCGTTGGATACCAAGTATTTACTCCTGAGGTGCCGGACTGAACGTGTTAAAACAACAAAAGTAAATGAGCATCCCCTTAATATGATCAATAAGTGGATGGAATGGAACCAGTTTAAGTTGGCGTTTGCCTTGGTGCCGCTGCACCGGACTAGACTAGACTAGATTCCGTGCAAATGAATACATCTCGCCACTGTATAAAGCAATAGGCTGCTGTGATGTGTGTCGTGGCTTTTATTCCTGCGTGGACCAAATATTGGTATGCTCTAAAGATGGTAATTCCTGTGGTGCTATTCTCTAAGAAAACGCAGCGCTGCCTCAACGACGAACACCCAAAATAGAATACATTGAATTAACAATCCAATGTACAAGTGCTTGAGGTTGACAATCCAATGTATTCTATTTTGGGGGTTCGTCGTTGCGGCAGCGCTGCGTTTTCTTAGAGAATAGCACCACTGATCTGGGTGTTTTGTGCATGTTAGTTTAAATAATTGGGGGGCTCTCGCACACGATACAGAAGTAATTTGAGTGGGAAAAACTTTTTATTTGAAAAAGAATATAACAAATATGGACTGGCCACTGCACAAAACAGCTAGAAGTTGAGTGATACGATTGCTGCAAATTATACATATATACAACTGCCAGAAATCAACTATAGTGCAGTTGCCCGGACAGACTAAAGGCTCGTCTGGTCGGAGTATCCTCCTTTCTAACGGAGGTGTGTAGGACTTTATAGACTATTCCGCAAATATGCGGAACACCTTTTGTTAAATACCCATCCTTACAATAAATTCAATAAGAAAGAAAAGACTTACGATGCGTTTTAAATACATATATATTATGCTCTAATAACTGCGGGTACATGAGGTTATACACTTACAAACTAATCATGAGTACGTAGCTTATACATCGTTAAATTTTGGTCATTTTAATCCCGTGGAGGGTCGATTTGGTACATGAAACACTATCGATTTGTAAAGAGAAAATTAAAAAGTAAAGTACTTTTTTTTTACTCGAATTAATTTACGCATGAACGAAATTAATTTCTTTAAGTAAACGAGTCAATAACCTTGTAGGTAGTTATCGGTTGTTGCGTACTCGCCTCGCTCAGCTGACGTTTACTTAAAGAAATTAATTTCGTTCATGCGTAAATTAATTCGAATTAAAAAAAAAGTACTTTACTTTTTAATTTTCTCTTTACAAATCGATAGTGTTTCATGTACCTAAACGACCCTTCGCGGGGTTAAAACGACCAAAATTTAACGGTGTATATTACACCACAATCTCCCTAAACTGGTGACCCCGACGTGATCTTCAGAAATTCCCGCAATTTATCTCCGGCATATTTTTTCTGCTAAAAGGAGCCAGTTTTACCCTCTCCAACTTTCCGAGATGGGCCGTTAATCAATCATCTTGATCTTATTGTTATTATATACTTTAATACTCTCAAAATATGTGCTGTACTTCGAGCCAGAACAGCTGCTCAACCGTTATCAGACGTAACTTAGATCATGTATGGAATATTACTCCCATCACTAGAAAATTCTGCCAGGTACCATCATGATGCACTTGTCGAGACATAATTCCAAACTCCTGAAAATTTCCCGCGCGCCTCAAGAAGCTGTCAGCAAACCGTAGAGGCCCAGCCTGCTAGCTGCAGGCAGGCAGGGTCGAAGCCTGCTTGGGTCAAGGCCCGGCCCCGGCACGAAAGGCATTTAAGGAACGGGGTAGGTTTTAGTCAGTAAGAGTCTGAAACTATTTCCCGCTCCGCCCAAGGGCGGGATCTGGATGATTTTAAAGTCCTGAAAATCGACGTCGATTTGCCAATTACGTAATCTAATCCCGTCGAATCCATTTTATCATCGGATTACAAGACGCATGGCGATGTATGATGAACATCACGTGGATGCGCATTAGACGTTGCGCGATCACATTCATTGTGCGTACAGCTAAGAAGTGGAATTCCATGCCGGTGTTGTCTGTTCTGTGTTTCATGATAGCCACAACCTGGAGGTCATTAATTCAAGGGTTTAACGGAGGCCAATGAATACGCGTCTATGAAGCTAAGCGTCCTTGGACAGTAAGGCCTTACTTCTAAAGAAGCGAGCTCAATTAAAATAACAATTGTTCCGAAACTTGGAAAATGGAAAATAAAACAGTGTCTTTTCTATTCATCACCAACATTTCATCTCAAAGACGTCCACTGTTGGACATAGGCTTCCCCCAAGTCTTTTCTATGCGATTTCTGTAATAATATTTTGGGTCGGGTCGGGTCGACTAATCAGCTTGTATTAACAAGGTAATCAACTAATTATATTATCTATTTTAATTAGTAAAACCCGGGCTTATT
Organism: Leucania comma; assembly: GCA_958295575.1. NCBI lineage: Eukaryota > Metazoa > Arthropoda > Insecta > Lepidoptera > Noctuidae > Leucania > Leucania comma. The sequence continues at coordinate 6,789,184 of OY282480.1, read as the reverse complement.
GTTTCGGTATCCTCAGGAGCTTATCGCAGCAAGATAAGGGAAAATTATTCAAGGGTAAGCATTTTACTAAGTACGATAAACCTTTATACATTGTCTTGTGAAGGGCATAAACCCTGAGAGTGGTGTTCGAAGGTAGAATACAACACAGCGACCATATTTTATCGAACTTTGCCTGCAAACCAAAAACAATAGTACCTATCTTTTTATTTTTACTTTATCGCTTCCGCGGGAAAACATGCACAATATCTATTATTTATTGATTCTGCACACCTACCACAATATTGTATTTTTATCCCAAAGGTTTACTGGTAGAGAATGCCATGTTGCATTAAGTCCGGCCATGTACCACTACTGTAATGAAGTTTAAATAAATATATGATCCTATGAAGATTATGGTCAAGAACCAAATAAGTTTGAGATGACTTAAGAGCGGCCAAACCCAGATACATACTCGTATAACCACACAACCGCTCATTACATGGTTATGAAGTTATTAAACATCTTTCTTTGAAAATACAGATATCTTGTAGATATATTAGTTATCTTGGTTTTTATTTAAATCAAAACATAAATTTGGGCAAAACTAATCCAATGAAGAGCTCTAAAAAATAGCTATTTTGCGTGAACTTTGGCCCTTCATAATGTAGTAAAAAAATAAAATTATTAAAAAATATATCTATAAAAACATTATTCAGTTTTAAAACCTTCCGAATTATCAACACTAAATCAGTGTAGTCTCAATCAAGTATATGAAGCACCTAATTAATTTTAAATAAATGCATTGGTACCTGTTTATGTGTCATTTTTTTTCGTCGTTATGTTGCTGTTTGCCACTGATACTTATAAAAACGATATTTAATATTCGTACCTAACCCAAATGATTCGGTAAAACCTATTATTAAAATTGAATGAGGAAAACAAAATACAAGTCCTATTTTAATGAAGACAGGAAAATCCGTGTCAATGAATGAAATAGCTGGTTTCTTGTTATCGTCCTGATAAATTGTCTTTGAGAATCACACTCACACTCACACTCATATTATACAGGCGATATTACAGGTTTGTATGTGTGCATGTCTGTTTGTTAAACCTTCATGCTCAAATGGCTGAACGGATTTGGATATAATATAATAATAATATAATATATTCCACAACTATCACACAACGCCGTCTAGTCTCAAGCTAAGCAGGGCTTGTGTTATGAGTGCTAGACAACTGATAAACATACTTATATATTTCTAAATAAATACATATTATAGACAAATAACACCCAGACACAGAACAAATGATCGTGGTCATCACAAAAACATTTGTCCTGGGTGGGAATCACGACCTCCGGCATGGCAGTCAGGGTCATTAACTACTAGACCAACAGGTCAGACCAATTAGGCATGCGGGGTCAACATCACATCTGTCTTGGAATAGCACATTTTTTTTGAGGTGGAAAATCGTCAAAATTTATCAAAAGCACGTTTAGTTTTCATTCAAATACTCTTAAGCGCCCTTTTCCACTCGCCTATCTTCAACGTCGAGCATGGTTTAAAAGCTTGTTGTTTCATTTAACGTAATCCAACGCGATGTTTGATGGAGAGGCAACGCGATAAAAAAGAGAATGCCTGAAAACTCGGTTAGCATTGGGTAATTCCGTGATTTCCTTAAAAGTTTTTGAGTAAAATTGTCATCATTTAGAATCTCGATTAAATGTTCAAATGTTCTACAGAAGTACTTTTTTATACTTTTAATATACGAGTACATTATGGAGGGCCAAAGTTCACATAAAATAGCAGATTTTCAGAGGTCTTTACTGGATTAGATTTACACAAAATGTTCTAATTTCTATAAAAACCTAGATAATATCCAAAAGATATCTGTGTAGCCAAAATATTTGAAGAAAGATGTGTAATAAATTCCTACTCACGTAAGAGCGGTGGTATGAAAATGTACCTCGGGTTGGCCGCTCTTAAGTATTTTATAAAAAGTGTAACTCATTATCAATATTTTTATTAAATAAAAAATACGAAAAATAAAATTAATAACCAGCTTTTTTATAGCAAATTTCAGTCTGACAGCAGGTACCTGATTATTAAATCAATTTTTTGCAACATATTTTTTTTTTTTTTAATTAGGCAGAGCGCTTTTAGATTTTTGAGACGAGGCAGTAAGGGCACCTACAGAAAAATGTTCCTAGAAGACCATCCATAATATTATCAACTGCATTCACAGATTCTGAAAAAAAAGGCCAAAATTTATTTTAAAAAAATTGTGCCTATCGATCCTATTTTATTAGGTAGGGATCAAAAGATGGGACTATTTAAAGTATGAGTACTTGCTAGAAATAACAAAAATCGCCAAAATCTTTTCCCATCTCCCGCGCAAGAAATGCGTGGTCTTGAAAAACGGGACTTTGTTGGTCACCTCTCCTGTGAGGCTATTTTGCATGCCTTCACTTTACTTGGGTGTTCCTATATATAGTTTGATGGGTGATCGACAAAAGGGACAATCCCATTCAAAATGGGATGTATGGTCACTTTAAGCTTAGATAATTTATCAAGCTCTCAAGTTCAATTCTATCTGTTAGTCAAATCGCATTAAACTTTTTGCTTGTGTTAATTCAATCTGATTTTGTATTACAGCTATAAAATTTTATGATCCCTGCATAATTGTGGTTTATTTGATAAATACCAACTCTGATATTATTTTTAAGACCTAATCGTAGTCTAGAACATACTGTAATGCTGATGCAGTTTGATTTATAATGAAGCACTATTCATTTCTAGACTTTTTTTTTGGTGATTGAACCGATTACGACTGTTCTGTCAGTGTCACGTTGAGACGGCGACTCAGTGAGGATCACCGTCGAACTTTTAACTTCCTGGTAGATGTTAGTAAGCTGGAAAGACAAACATAAGTGTTAGTAAAGATACAATATCTAATTTATAAACTTATCTACAATATTATAACTACACAATAAAAACAAAACACATATTTAAACTACAATATAAGAGAGGAAAAAGGTAAATGCAATTGAAATAATATAAAATTATAAAACCAACATTGATTATTTTTTTCTCCATTCAATTGCGATTCACTTAAAATTTAAAATGTAGGTATCTATAAAATGTGATATTTGAAGATTAAAATGTTATTAGTGAATTTTGTGTTTTTTCTTTTAATCTATATAAAAAGTATTCAGTAACCATATTTCCATAGAATGAATGAACGATGCGTTAGCCGCTTGATCAAACAAACATTCGATATTGTGAACACTCGACGTATTGCATGTTCGATGTATTGAACGTTCGATTTATTAACCATTCGATATTATGAAGTTTCGAGTATTTAAATGTTCGATTTATAGTGTTCGATCAATTGGTATTCGATTATTTGGCATTCGATTTGGTGTAGTATACCTACCCGAAAATGTGGTCAAAAGTGCCCTCCGTAAGACCACACTCGCATAGGTACTATATCGGACATGGATCTTATTAAAATTTTTAGACTTTTATTCTGTAAGATTATTTTTATCCTAATGCTGTTTTGACAAGTTTTTTAAACTATTTAATGGATGCAGATTTTATTAGACTAAGCAGCCATTTTTTTTTTAACAAGGAACTAGCTTATTAATTTATTAGAATCATTAATATGAAATATTATAGTTTTTATCTTCATAGTATCATAAACAACATTGCAGTTGTATGTTATTTATGTAATTATGAATTAAATTAATTAATAGTTAGGATTCCTTTTAACCATTTTGCTTAATAAGAGGAAATTTCCAGTTTACATTAAGTACCTGGTAGATATTGTGACAATGTTATATGACACTATAGGCTCTTGCGTAAGGATTTACAGTTTTACAGTTGTAGTTACTCAAGCCCCAAGATAAAGCCAGCGTACGCACACCTATTGTCTTTCTACTGTATCTCTAATTACGGTATTCAAAAGATTAATGGATTTCTCAGAGCAATCACGTTAATATTTTAAAGGTGAAAGTTCTCAAGGAGTTGTCAGCAAACCAGAGGGACCCTACAGGGCCCTGGAACTAAGGCAAAGATGGAACGGAGTAGGTTATTAGTCAGTACGGGCCTGACACTATCTCCCGCTCCACCCAGGGCGGGGGATGTCATTGGATGATTTACTTACCATAAAAAAAATCTATTGGATTTTGGTTCCGCATTTAGTCCATGATGGGCTATTGAGGAAAACAAAAAAGAAATAAAAATAATCGAAGACATGTGACATCCGCCAACCCGCACTGGGCCCGCGTGGTGGATTACAGCCCATTCTCTCTCTTAGAGAGGAGGCCTGAGTCCCAGCAGTGGGAACATTAAAAGGCTATGTTATGCTAGTAGATGACGCCCTAGCCACCAGGATCGGAATCCCCGATCCCGATTTCCGGCCACCGTAGGCGCGGGCTTGCGGACGGCGAGCAATGGGTAGCTCGCTGTCCGACCGTCAGGACTAAGCCCAAGTCACCAACGGCACGTACTGTTCCACGCGTGCCTCAAGGAGTTATCAGCAAACCGTAGGGGCCCAGCAGGGTCGAAGCCAACTGGGGCCAAGGATCTGCTTCTGAAAGGAAGGCTCAGCCCTGGTATGAAAGGCAACGAAGGAACGGGGTGGGTTTTTTAGTCATGCGCTATTGAGCGTGCAGCATGGGCCATAGCGGCCATCATTCATAGCCAGTCAGCCTACCTCTCTACAGAAGCAGATCAGGCTTACCGCCTTGTTCAGGGCATCAGACAGAATTTGGTGAACCTAGAGTACGCATGCTTATTTCGGTTACCCGGGGAGGAGGGAGCTTGTGCCCTATCACCTTTATTTTCTTCTTAATAAAGTTATTCTCATTGGAAAATCATTTAGTAATGGTGAATGTCACGAAAAGCACAGGAAAAACTATTATAGTGATGATTGTGGTTTGCAAAGGACGTCTTGAGGATAGCATTAACATGTTATTTTTTTAAACTAAATGGTTACCCTACTCCAGGAATGTCGTCTGAGTGTGTTAATATACATAAACTTCGCCCCAACCAGCAAATCTGAAGCTAGATCCACTAGGAACACCTCTCTGTAGGCCATTTTTTTTTTTGCTGGGAAAATCATCCAATGACAGCGCCCTTGGGCGGGGCAGGAGATAGTGTCAAACTTTTACAGCCTAAAAACCCACTCCTGCTCTTTCTTTGCCTTCGTTCCAGGGCCTCGGGGTTCACTTTTATATTACCCATGGCCCCAGTAGGCTTCCACCATGCTGGGTAGCCCATATAATAGAACATTTTGATACAAGTGCGGAAAGTTTGTCATTGCGACCGAGGCGGAATTCGCACGAGCCTTAGGCGAGTGGGTTATGGAGCCGAAGGCTGCAGTGGCGAATTTGCACGCGTATCAAACGACGTTTTTCAATACACTTACGACTCGTGGAAGTTGTCCCGCGCCTCGTGAGTCGTGGGGGTTGACCTGCACCTCGTGGGGGTCGACGCGCGCCTAGTTTGATACGATAAACAATTTAATTATAATAAAATTGTGGCGGGAGCAAAAACGCGCTTTTTTCCGCACTAGTGTGGAAAACAGTCCATTGCGTGCCTAGAAGCGGTTGGATAAGAGCGGTTTTTCGAATAAGTGTATTGAAAAATACATTTCTGCTTCATGCTGGTATAGAGGGGGCCAATCGCTCAGCCACTGCGCCAACCGTAATTATCAACCTATATATAAGCTATTGGTCAGAGGTACCAAATAAATTAAAACGAAATAGGCGATTTAAACAAAAAAGTATAAAAATAGTAGTCAACAACTGAGTTGAATATATTATTTGAATATGTATAACACCGATAACCTTTACAATAACAACATCTTAAAATAGGTGTTCAACATTCTGTACAGCAAATGGGAGTGTTAAGTAGTTCGACCTTGGTAATCGACAGGTTTTATTTGAATATAATAGATACCTACCCCGATTTGATAGACCCATCAAAACAGTGTTGCCAACTCTATATTAGATACGAGTGGGTGCTAAAAACATCTCAAAAAGTGCTAGATTGCTATAGATTTCCAAAATGTCGTGCTAAAATATTTTTGATAATCGCAGCGATGTAGCTTCATATTTCAAACAGATTTTGAGTCTGCGATGGCTTGTATACACCAAAGACTAGCTGATCAATCGATAAGGCTGCGGTGTGTTGCGCTGCAAACATAGTTTTTTTTTTTGAAGCAAATCCTCCACTTAATAAACTTCAGGTTTACCAACTGTATCAACTTTTTCTATATAAAGTCTTGCTAGACCCGTTAAATGGTTTAAGTTTTTCTACATGTTTTTTTCCGAATTCCGAAAGCCGCTTAAGAGCGGTTTCGCACACCGTCCGATCCGAATCCGATCCGTTAAAAAACCGCTTTTAACCCATCGCTTTTAGGCACGCAATTGATAGTTTTTCGCACTAGTGCAGTAAAGTGCGCGTGCTCGCTCCCGTTACAATTTTAATGTATCAAAATAGTTCTGCGGCTACGAAAGTATGGTCTGTAACCATACATTCACGGGTTCGGATCGGATTCGGATTGGTCGTAGTGCGAAATCGCTCTAATTTCAATATTTTCGCATTCAGTGCCGTTTTACAAAGTATACACATTGATTTCGAATTATTTTCGAGCACAGGTCTAAGCCATTTTTTGTATTTCGGATCGTTCTTCCACTCTTTTCTGTAATTTTAAACAAAATTACCTTTTTTGCATAAAGGAATATCCATTACCTTAGTTTTTCTAACACACTGAACTTTTCCTCTCTAGAATACATACAGTCACATGGTGAACTTTATCAAATAAGTTAAAAGTAAGACAAAGAAAGTGTTATCTTATTATAAAACCAACATCTCTTGCAATCTTACGTTGGTTATTAATATTAGTTACAATACTAATGTGTTTTATTCTGTAGGTAATAACCAGATTTCGTTTGACTGCTATTTAGTGCTAGATTCATTGTGCTGTATGTTAGATTGCAGGCCGTGTGAAAATAGTACTAAATTTAGCCCTGAAAGTGTTGAGTTGGCAACACTTCGTCAAAATAAAGATATGTAGGTACCTATGTATGATCGAGGAGTTCTGTCGATATTTTTTCGAGTGAACTTTAATGGCTGTATTGTGATGTTAATTTGGTGTATTTTTTGTATCTTTTAATGTGTCTACATAGCTGCACAATGTTGAAACAAAAATACCATAATTGAAACAGGCACAATCTGGATAAAATGAAGCTGAAAAATTTGATTGTAGTATTTACTACCTCAGCAAATCTGGCCGAGAAAGCTACGTTTTTGTTAGTTTGAATGAATTTGTTTATTTATTTATTTATTTAATCTTCATGTACATAGGCGGACTTAATGCAACAAGGCATTATCTACCAGTACTAACCTTTTATTACTATATACTGCAAAAATATTATAAATTAGAACATGTTACATTCCATATCTAAAGGAATGCCGCCGCCGGGATTCCGATCCCGATTTCCGGCCACCGTAGGCGCGGGCTCGCGGACGGTGGGCAATGGGTAGCTCGCTGTCCGTCCGGTAACAGACCGGTCCGAGCTCAAGTCGTTTACGGCGCGCACTGTTCCCGCGCGCCTCAAGGAGTTGTCAGCAAACTGTAGGGGCCCAGCAGGACCGAAGCCTACTGGGGCCAAAAGGTTATGTGAAAGTGTCACCCGGGGCCCTGGTCATGATGATGATTTTACCTACCATAAATATATATATATATATATCTAATGGCATTCAAAGTAATTCAAAGTGATGGTAAAAACTAAATTTAATACTTTCTTTATCTTGACACTGGCTTAAATGATTATTTATTCATTTTCTTTTATTTTAAAAAGTGAAGGTTGATAACAACATGGTTCAATTTGCCAGTCATAAGGCTTATTATTTAGTGTTAATAGGTGCACAAAACAAGGATAAAAAAATTAAAAATCAATGCCAAGCAAGAAAAAAAAAGAGGATAGGTATGATATACGATACAATATTTTTAGGTATTTTTTGTTCAGAGCTAATTGGATAGTCTTAAAAACTGGTACCTATGTACCTATCAGTCATGTAATTATGTAAATGTACCTACGAGTACCTACTTCGTATTTCTAGAACTTTTTTGGTTAAGTCTCAATTAATATTAGGTAATAAATCAACTATTTTTACGTTCTAATTGTTTTTATTAAAGTCATATTAAAGGTCAAATTATCTGGTTTGTTGCTATTTTGGTAAAATATCAACGAACCAGATAAAAAAAATAATTAATGTAGTAATTTTTGCTTTTTATAGAATTAAATCTTTATTTCTCTTTAGAAGATTCTCCATAGAAAAATAAAACATCACTAACGGATATCGCATCCTTTATCTTATGATACCAAAAATATTAATTCGCATATTCGCTTGCTGTAGCAATTAGCAATGTCACTAGTTACTGCTTAGTATAGTTGTTTTTCTTTGGGGTAATATTTAACAACTTTTCCTCAATTTATTCCCGTTTTCTACTACAAAATATGCCTTTATTCCATTGAAAGTGCTAATTGCGCCCTAAAGTAGGTATGCTTAAAAGAGAATACCACCAGAGGCAACAACCAAAAAACACCACGAAGGGGATGGCGGTGTCTAGTGAGCGAGCGAAGCCGGGAGGAAGAAGAGGAAGGAGTCGAGTCGCCCTAAGTCCTTTAATAATTGTAAAAAGTTTAATAATTGCAAAACGTTTCATAATTGTAAAAAGCATTTATTTTACAATTCGTAAATATTTTGATAGAATAATAAGATTTTTGATGCACGCTTAAAAATATCAGACAGACTGACAGACTATAATAATAATAATAATAATAATAATAATTTATTTGGCACACAACCATAAATTACAGTCTTAGTAACTAATACAAGGACAATTAATTAAACATTGTACTTAGTCTTCTGTCTCCCAAACTAGGCTAAAACCTGTATCTTGGGAGGCAGTATAAAAAGTTTTCGTTCTTTAAGTCATAGCCCATGTAAGACAGCGTGCACTTAAATGAGAAAAAAAAAAAAAAGTTAAAATAATGGAAGTAAAGAAAAAAAAAAAACAAAATAAGTTTATGGAAAAACTAAAAATCTTTGCAATAATATTAAATAGATTGCCAATTCATCTACTTGCAATAATGTTTGTGTATGTTAGCGCGTGAGAGTGACTGTGTATGAGGGTATATTTGTGAGTGTGTGTAAATGTGTATAAGTGTATTTGTAAGTATATGGGAGAATTTTATATTAGAAGCGACTCTGTGTCAGTGTAGTCCAAAGTGAATAACCAAGCCTTTAATTTACTTTTACATTCCTGTCTGCTCAAGGTATGGATTTTAAGAATTTTATTAATTTTATTGTACAGTCTGGTGCTAACAAAAAGATATTGTTTACGCGCAAAAGCGGTGCTGTGTGGTTCTGAGCGAAATACTATATCAGCCCGTCGTTTTGTAGTGGTAGCAAGAGGACTACGATGTTTCCTCAGTATCGTATGAAGCACAAAAAGTTTCCGGACTGTTAATACTTCACTATCAAAATAGAGTTGAGTTGTAGGGTACCTATATGGTTTATGAAACATAACCTTCAGAACCGCTCTTTGTGTTCTTTCAAGCTTTAAAAGTGAAGTCTTATCAGCACCACCCCAACAGACTATACAATATGAAAGTAAGGACTGGCATAGAGCGTAGTATACTAACTTAAGGGTGGCTACATCGGCAGATTGCCTCAAATTCCTAAAAATACAGATAAGCACCCTTAATCTCTTTACTAAATAGTCAATTTGCATATGCCAGTTTAGAAAATTATCTATGTGGACACCTAGGTAACGGATACTGGTGCATACACAGAGAGGAGGACAGGAACAATTGGAAGAAGGGTTTAAACAAGAGTGAATTTTGACATTAATAGGATGTTTAGGTTGAGAAGCTTGGGAAACTGAGAAGGATATAATTTTCGATTTTTCTGCATTCAGTGTTAGTAGGTTTCTTGAGAACCAATCACTTGCTATATTGAGATTTGTCTCAGCTAACTGTGCAGCTTCATTCCAAGACTCTCCATGAACTAGAAATACCGTGTCATCAGCATATGCAAAGATGGAGCAATTTTTAAGAGAAAGGAGGCAGAGGTCATTTATATAGATGAGGAATAGTGTTGGCAACAAGTTGATCCTACAAGGGTCCTGTTTTTTTTCCTTTTGAGATACGATACCCTAAAAATAAGTGGAAACTTATTCTTGCCATCGCACACCAAGTTACAACTTAGTATGCACTTCATAAGGAAACCGATTGGATGTCATAATGTAAGTATCTAGGTAGGTAAGTACTCGTGTAATTATCAAGTTACCGCAACGCATCTTCTCGATATCATGTACTATTAAAAATAACTCCACTATCATTACGTACTAGGAGTGCATAATAAATGCATGTCAACGAGTATTTATTAGTATTATTGTCGCAGCTCTAAGGGCCTAGTCACATTACCATAGTATTTTGGTTTTTTTGACTAAAAACTACACTAAACTTTTACTGACTAAAAACCTACCTTTCCGTTCCTTGCCTTTGTCCCGGGGCCCGTGGTGACACTCTCGCATAACCTTTGGCTCCAGTAGGCTTCGGCCCTGCTGGACCCCTACAGTTTGCTGACAACTCCTTGAGGCGCGCGGGAACAGTGCGCGCCGTAGACGACCCGAGCTCGGACCGGTCTGTTAGAAACCCGGCGGCGGCGGCGGCGTGTGCGCCTTTGCCTAATGCGGTCGGCCTCCTCCTTTGGTAGCATTACTGCTTCGCAAAAGGAGGCGACCGCCTGCCACTCCTCCTCGCTCCGGAGCATGGCTTGAACCAAGCCCCGGCGCGAGAGATCGCCGCCGATCGCCCCCACGAGGATACGGCGATGCTCTTCCCAAGCGGGGCACACCTCGACTGTGTGCTCCACCGTGTCCACCGGGCGGTCCGCACAGTGGCGACACCCGGGCGTCATCTCCGCACGAATCTTGTAATGGTGGAGGTCAGAGGTGGAAGTCTATCCCACTGGGGTACAGCATCGCCAAGGAGGCGATTGATGGCAGCGATCTCTAGCGTGCAGCCTTGATTCAGGCCATGGTAGGTACGTCGTGAACCTTCGCTCGCAGTACTGCGAGCGAAGGAAGTGCAGGCTGAGAACGTATGGGTAAAGACATCCTCACCTCCCAGATACCGACCCAGAAGACGCCCTGCATATAAAGGGCGATTCCCGGCCATTGAAGACACGGGCTTGCGGACGGCAAGCAATGGGTAGTAGGCACGCCTAACTACGGTACTGTTACAGGGCACCGCATATCTACCCGATGCTAACGCGCCGCTTTGCTTCACGGTAACGACGCCGCACCACGGTAATATAGCCAGGCTTTAATGCTAAAATATGCGCAAAAGTTTCCTCGTCTCCGTATTATTCAGTAACCGATTGCATTATAAATAATTGTTTATTTTTTATATAGAAAAGTAATTAGACTATTATTAATAAGCATGGAACTATGTAATGCTAATTGTACATAATGATAGTTTAATAAGTGCAAAAAGTGGTAAATTCACGGTTAGGTAAATAAGACAGATAAACTAATTGCGAAGGTTATTTCTTGGTCAGCAACAAAAAGAGAATATCTAGAATTCTAGAAAATACTACAACGTTTGTATAATATAATATGGGTAGGTATGTTAATATTTGTGTACTGGCTTTCGGAACGTAAAATTTTACCAAAGCCAAAGGAGGGTTTTTTTATGGTAGGTAAATCATCCAATGACAAATCCCGCCCTTGGGCGGAGCGGGAAGTAGTGTCAGACTCTTACTGACTAAAAACCTATCCCGTTCCTTCGTGGCCTAAGTTGCCGGGGCCGGGTATTCCTTTCGGAAGCTGACCCATGACCCCAGTAGGCTTGGATCCTGCCTGCCTGCAGCTAGCAGGCTGGGCCTAAAGGAGGGTTATGATTTTGACAGGCTATGTCTGTATGTACAGAAAATATGTAAGAGCATACCTCTTTCCTCTGTTTCTTCAAGCTCCTAATCTACTTATCGGAACTCCACATATGAGGTATCTTTAGAACCGTCCGCTAATATAGGTTACGTGAAGTGTCACAAAACTCGATGTGGTAATGTGTTAAAAAATAAAAATGAGATAAATACGCTGTGTTTGATATCATTTGAAAGAGCTTCATTTGGACATTTACAAATTATTGATAAATATTCAAAGTGACGCCAACGTTGGCAACGACCGACAACTACCTACAGGTCATTGGACTCGCTCAACTGCTGTTTACTTAAAGATATTAATTTCGTACATGCGTATATTAATTCGAGGTTTAGAAAAAATGTAAGTACTTTAATTTTATTTTTACAAATCAATAGTGTTTCATGTACCGGATCGACCCTCCACGGGATTAAAACGATCAAAATTTAGCCGAGTGTATAGTATTTGGCCTTATTCAGGACCACATGAAATTTTGGTGACATATGCCAATCCCATACATATTGTATTCACGGATAGAAAATCAGTTTTGTCTAAAGTCGCCAGCACGTCAATCTACCCCAATCTGTCAAATTTTACCAATCGAACATTAACCTTCCGTTATTGTGATAAGGTTGAAAATCAATTAAAGAAATTTGACAGATTTAGGTAGGTTGATGTACTGGCGTCTGTACAAGGCTTAGATTAAATCAAAACAGCGGTTAATAGGGTAAATCGCCTCTAGCGCATGGACCGCAGAAATCAGGCCCGTCGGCTAATTTCGATAACGCGATTTCGCTCGCACGACAGCTCCTTTCTCTGTCTTTGTCTATCAGTGACTGTAGGTTTGCGACTGTGATGACACTGATCATAGATGTGTGAGTTTCGAGTCCAGGTTTTCTGATTGAGATGTTAGCGCGTAACGTATCTTCCCTTGTATTGCATTGCATTGCATCAGCTTTATAATGTTCCCACTGTTGGGACTCAGGCCTCCGCTCTAGGAGAAAGAATGGGCCGTAATCCACCACGCGGGCCCAGTGCGGGTTGGTGGAGGTCACATGTCTTCGAATTTTTGGTTCTAAGACACGATGTTTTCCTTCACCGTTTTTGAGAGCAGTGGTAATGAAATAAATTACACAAAGCAATGCGCCTGGCTGTTTGAACCTGCGACCTACAACTCGTAAGTCGGGGACGTTACCACTCGGCCACCACTGTTCTCACACACTCTCTCTATCTTCCCTTATAATATATCAATGGTCTAAGGAGACCAGTATTCAATGAACGTACGACAGTCTGCTAGAATTGCACGGTATGCGTACTCACCGCCATCGACCGGAACAAGAGTGGCGCTCGAGTGCGCCCGCGCCTCTACTTTTACTGATGTTTACATTGCCAATTTTGGACGTGAACCTTTATGTTGGCATTTCGTTTACGTTCCCTTCTATAAGCTGACAGCAGTGTAGTCAAGTGGTATAGTACTGCCCAGCTACTGGGTTGTAGAAGTGAAATAATTAGTTGGTTATTGTAAAATACTAGTATACTATTACAATACTACTACATCCGGAATACTAGAATAGAGGTGTAGTGGCATTTATATAGGGTGACTGGTAATTAGTGAATGATATTTAAACACGTGATTATAGTCATGATAACAAACAACTTTTACTATTGTGCCTATATGGCACGATTTCAGATCGGTTACGACGATCACACACATTTGGCGGGTAACACACGCCAGAGCCGGCTCTTATCTCTGTCCTTGTCTATCAGTGAATGAATGTTTGCGACTGGGATGAAACTGATCATAGATGTGTGAGTGTCGAGTCCAGCTTTTCTGATTGCGACGTTAACGCCTAACGTACGAACTTCCCTTGTAATATATCAATGGGAACATATGACGGAAATAGCAAAATATTGCATTGCATTATCTGAGTTCTCCTTACGATCAAAACAACGGGTAGTTGCCGGACCAGACACAATACCTATGTGGTCGGAGGATCCTTTCAATGGAGGTTTGCGGAACTTTCCGCATAGCTCTAAAGGGTAGATAGATTATTGTTTGTCCCTTCTCTCAATTAAGAGATTCACCATTTGAGAACCTAAGTGTTAATTAATTACAGTTTTCTCCATCAATGTTACAGGCACCCCTCTAAATTACTTTATAAGGAAAAGCTTTTGGAATCAGCCGTCGGTTGTCAACAGGGTGACCCTCTTGGGCCAGTCATTTTCAGTTTAGCAATAAATCCAATCATTAGGCAGCTAAATTCTAAATTTAATGTTTGGTATTTGGATGACGGCACCCTAGGAGGTGATGTAGAGACAGTCTTAAAAGATTTAACTTTTTTGAAAAACAAGTTTAGTTCTATTGGTTTACAGCTTAACCTCTCAAAATGCGAAATTTACCTTCCTCAAACGACTGACAGACAGACGACTTTAGCAAAATTTAACACAATAGCACCAAATATCCAAATCACTGAAAGAAATTCTCTTCACCTCCTGGGCTCCCCAATTTTCGATGAATCCTTTCCAAAATTCATTGAGCAGAAAATACAAAATTTTAATGACGTCTCGGAAAGACTTTTCAAAATTAACATGCATTCGGCTTTTACACTCATTCGGTACTGTTGTTTTGGGCCAAAATTTACATATAGCCTTCGCTCCTCCCATTTGTGGAAACACCCACAACTTTTGGAGAAAGTCGATCAAATTATTAGAAACACATTATCCTCAATCTTAAATGTGGCCTTGGACGACCGAGCGTGGCAGCAAGCCACGCTTCCCATCCGGCTGGGTGGCCTCGGCGTCCGCAAAATTTCTAGTATAAGTTTACCAGCTTTCCTCTCCTCGGTGCACAGTACTGATACATTAACCAGGAATATTTTATCTTCCTCACTGGTTGATGTTGAGGTACCGTGTTTGTCCGATGCGTTGAATGCTTGGAAAATGGCTTGTCCCAACACGGATTTGCCCGACAACCTGTCCTCGCAATGACGGTGGGACGTGCCACTCTGCAGTACCATACGTAATAATCTAATTAACACGTCTTCAAGTACTGCTGAGCGTGCGCGTCTGCTGGCTGTGGGAGAATGGGAGTCGGGTTTATGGCTTCAGGCACTCCCGTCATCTACCATAGGTACTATGATGGATGACGCTTCGTTTCGGCTAGCAACTTGCTTACGCTTAGGCGCACCCTGTGTTGCTCCACATCGGTGCCACTGCGGCGAAGCCGTCGACAGTCTCGGACACCATGGCCTGTCCTGCTGCAGGAGCGCAGGCCGCATAGCACGGCATGCTAGCATCAACGATATTATCCGTCGAGCTCTTGTCACCGCCGGTGTACCTGCCGTATTAGAACCTAATGGCTTGGTACGTGACGATGGAAAGAGACCAGATGGTATGACGTTGGTGCCGTGGAAGGTGGGTAGGCCTTTGGTGTGGGACGCAACCTGTGTCGACACCCTTGCGCCATCACATATTCCAAGTTCGGCAGGTTGTGCCGGCGCTGCCGCTGCGGCTGCTGAGACCCTTAAACGGCGCAAATACTGTAACCTTATTGGTAATTACAGTTTTGAGCCGTTTGGGGTTGAAACGCTTGGGTCATGGGGTCCGAGTGCGCGTCTCCTTTTTAAGGAAATTTCACGCCGTCTGATCGACACTTTGCGTGACCAGAGGGCTGGCTCGTTCTTCGCCCAAAGAATTAGCATTGCCATTCAACGTGGCAATGCTGCCAGTCTTCTGGGTACATTTCCGGATGACAGCGATGTGGAGGAGTACTTCGACGCCTGAGTGTACTGTGTTTTTGTATTATATGTACATAGGTAGGTTTTAGTATAATTAGTTTAGTTAATATTTAAGGTTTTGTACATGTGTAGATATAATTAATTAAATATATTTATTTTAAAATGTTATTTTCGGTTATTAATGTCTTTTTCTTTCTTTTTGTCTTATTTTTCAAATAATTGTAGCTACATAATTAGGTAATTTTGTATACTTAATTTGTTAACAATAAATTTTAAGTATTTATAGTTAATGAATCTCTGCAAGTAATGGCTAGTGCTGAGAGTGATTCTAAGAACAATTTTAATAAAAAATAACCCCTTTTTTATAGGAATCCTAGAGATAGATGAGTAAATACCTGCTATAAATATATGTAGAAAGCATTTCGTTGTTTAGAGATAGGTAGGTACGTGGGAGTTCCTCGCACAAAGAAGTGAATGAATGGGACCCATTGTGTGCAGCTCATGGACCATTGTTACCCACGACTAATAAATATGATTGAAACTGTCAAGAAACGTTTTTTTCAAAGGTACCAAGTCTTAATCATTGCTATTTTTGAACGAGCGTAATTAAATGTTTTTTGTATTGTGTTACACAATGCTGTTTTATGCAATTTAGAGATAATTATAGTAGCGAATACATATGTTTTTTTTTATCGGCCTTCATTTTTGTTAGGGTGTGTCCAGACTTGGCGAACGCGCCGCTCGCGAGTCGCTTCATGTTCGTACGCAGCCCCTGCGCTGACCGAGCGCCGCTCGCGACCGAAACTACACGCTGTATTCGAGTCCAGCAGCACTGCCTTGCCCCGCCTGCATCTCATCACCAACATACCGCTCATTTTGTTTCTAAATGCCGGAAAAAAAGTACCTACAAAAAAAAAACCTACATGTAGACATAAAGTGGATAAATGAAAATTATTAACGGTTAATTGGAATATAGGAAAAATAACCTGTTTTGTGGGATGAAGAAGAAGCTACGTCACCACCTCATTTGAGCCTTGCCGGATCTGCACTAGAGCGGCGCACCAAACTTGGCCTGTAACGGCACGCGAGCAGTTCGCAAGCGATTCACGAGCGGCGCATTCACCAAGTCTGGTTACACCTTTAAGTACCTAATGAAAACAATTGAGCTGGAAAGTTTTGATTTTTTTAAGTTGGAAAATCACCAAATAATTTCTTCCGCAATAGGGTTGCAGTTGTTGCTAAAATATTACGAAGGCTTGCTAACATCTCATTGAAGCCAGCGTGGAATACACAACGCGTCGTCGACGTCCCGTCGGGGAAGTCGCCGCGCAGCACGTAGTCGTACCCGATGTTCCACAAGGGTGGTCCTAGTACCCATCCCTGCGGAACACCGCACGTCATCTCTCGATATTTCCACTCTCCCTGGTGACCGGGGTAGATGATATACCTCTCCGATAGGTAGGCCTCGATCACACGACAGAGGTAGTCGGGCACCCGGTGATACCGGAGTGCCGTTCCAATGCTACTCCAGGGCAGGGAGTTGAAGGCGTTGGCGTCCCGTTCGTCGACTCGGGCTGGGTCCTGACCAGATGGCAGTAACTCTTTGCTCGATGTTGAAATCGCCTCGCAATTTTAGTAGTGTTTGGATGTCCACTATGAATGGAAAGCTGACAAAATTATCATCAGATGGCCAGGTTTTCACAATCAGTTGACAGTAGCCGTCTCAGGGCGACCGTGTGGAGCCTGATATTCTCATATTGCTCATGCTCATCACGACATACACTTGAGAGCAATAAAATCGCACACACTTTGTAATTTGTTTTATTACAGATTTTTCCTTAAATCTACCATACAAACTTAGCTTTACGAAAATATTACTAACACTAACATCAACCAACAAATACCAAATTTCGCGAATTTAACTGTTTAGGATGTCACATGCACCCTTACCAGTAAATATAAAAAAAAACCTTTTTTACTCCCCTTGTTCGATTCAGTCTGTTCTTTACTGCCCTCCCCAGCGACGCCCTAAGCCGAGGTCCTTACCCCACAGGGAGTGTCCTTAGCGTGTAGTTGCTTAGTTTTAAGTTAAGTAAGTCCTGACTAGAAGCTTTGATTTTCTAATTAAAGCCAGGCAAGTCCGGTTAAGCAGTCGACAACCTCATAGGTTGATCTGCGAGAGGCGACACACAAAAAAAAACATATTCAATACACTTACTCGAAAACCCACACATATCCCACCACTTTATGGCACGCAATGGACTGTTTTGGCGCGTGCTTGTTTTTCATATCAGGCTTAGGGCGCCCATCGACCCCACCAGGCGCGGGTCAACAAAATGTTCTTTTTTCTAAGAGTTGCTGATTTATTGGAAAAATATGGATACCATTCATGGAAAAACAAGTTAAATTGTGCGATTTTATTGCTCTCGAGTGTATTTAGCAAAGTCGTATCTATCATAAAAGGGCGAGATGTTTATCTCAAGAAGATTGCGTGGCGGCAAAAAATTATTTACATACATAATATGTTAAATATATGTTTATCTTCTTTTGCTAGGTAAAAGAAAACGTGTTAAGAAATGGTTTTAGATGTAGCGAGAGATAAGACATGATGTAGTTTGAAGTTATAACTATATATATTATGTGGAAATGGGGTACACTATTACAGTGCTATAAACATAGTAGGAAAAGGTTAATAATCTGCTTCTATGTAGTAAATGTCGTCTTATATCATTTACATAATACAATTACTCTCTGTACGTGGTACTAATGGATTAAACTAGAGCTGTACGTACAGACAGAGTTACCTTCACGTATATAATATTATTCAAAAACACTGTATTGTACTGTAAATTAAACAAAGCAAAAATAAAGAAAGAAAATGATATTACAACTCAGAAATAAATTATATAACATTAAAATTCATTCACAAAAATATTTACAATCAATATCTACTAATCAACCGATGTATCGGTGAATCGGTGAACCATGAAGGAAAACATCGTGAGGAAACCTGTGTCCCAGCAATGGGAACATTGAAATAGCTGATGATGATGATGATGATGATGAACCGATAAATATTCTTTACATTTCTTTAAATACAAACTTTTTTGAAGATGATTTATGAAATACTTAGACTAGGTAGCTAAGCTTAAGGCTAGGCTAGGCTTATTTTTTTTTCTATTTTTTTTTGACTGGACTGTTGGTCTAGTGGTTAGTGGCCCTGACTGCTATGCCGGAGGTCGTGGGTTCGATTCCCACCCAGGACAAATGTTTGTGTGATGAGCACAATCATTTGTCCTGTGTCTGGGTGTTATTTATCTTTAATATGTATGTATTTAGAAATATATAAGTATGTTTATCAGCTGTCTGGTACCCATAACACAAGCTCTGCTTAGCTTGGGACTAGACGATGTTGTGTGATAATTGTGGAAATATTATTATATTATTATTATTTCAAAGAAACCGTGTATTTATCTAGGAACAGTGGCGGTCGCGGGTTCAAACCCAGGAAAGAGCATTAATTTGTGTAACTTATTTCATCACCGTTGCTCTTAAAACTGTGAAGGAAAACATCGTGAGGTAATCGGCATGTCCTAGAATCAAAAATTCGAAGACATGTGACATTCACCAACACGCACTGGGCCCGCGTGGTGGATTATGGCCCATTCCCTGTCCTAGAGAGAAGGCCTGAGTCCCAGCAGTGGGAACATTACAAGGCCTTTAATCTTTTGAATACCGTAATTAGAGACACTATAGAAAGATGATAGGTGTTCGGTTAGGCCTTGAGTAATTATTGCTAATGTGCATTTATCTGAGGAGTTGTCAAGTGCTCAGTAATTCAAATATTCGTATTCGAATCTGCTACACGTTTGTAGATACCTGTTTAAAACAAATAATTTTACGTCTGCATATTACAAATTAAGATAAACCAAAGAGGCGGTCATACTGTGCATAGATTACCGTTACTTATGAATATTAATTTAGAAAAGGAATTTGTAGAACATTCTATAGTTCTAGTCTATACTTCCTCACATAATATTAAAATAAAGTCACCATCGTCTGTTTGTCTGAACGCGGTGAACTTAAAAACAACTTAATGGATTTTCATGCAGTTTTCACCAATAGACAAAATGTTTCAAGAAGGATGTTTAGGTGTATAAATATAGCACTGTTCCCGTGCGCCTCAAGGAGTTGTCAGCAAACCGTAGGGGCCCAGTAGGGTTGAGGCCTAGTCTGGGGTCTAGGGAGGTATGAAAATGCATACCAGGGCCCTGGATCTAAGGCAGGGAAGGAACAGGGTAGGTTTTTAGTCAGTAAGAGTCTGACACTATTCCCGCTCCGCCCAAGGGCGGGATTTGTCATTGGATGATTTTACCTACCATAAAAAAAAATATAGTAAAACAGTAAAGAGCCGAGAATTCAAAGGTTTCTGACACTCTTGAGTATCAATCTCAGGAACTACTGGTTCGAAATGAAAACAAGATTTTATTAAAAAAAAAAAGGAGCGCTTGACTGCGATCCCACCTGATGGTAAGCAGTGATGCAATCGTTGATGGTAAAGTTCACTATTTTATTAGCAGCTATTCACTCTAGCTTGGAAGACACTTATGGTGTTTTATTATCGTGTGGATCCGCATGCGTAACCTCTGCAAATGTCCTTTTCATACAAGTATTTAATTTAATGCATGCAATACGCACGCAATCCGCATGCGTAATGAAATCCGCATGATATTAAAATCACCCTTAAATTTTAATGACTGGCCTGTTGGTCTAGTGATTAGTGACGTGAGTAGTCGTGGGTTCGATTCCCACCTAGGACAAATGTTTGTGTGATGAGCACGATCATTTGTTCTGTGTCTGGGTGTAATTTATCTATATTATTTATTAATTTATGTATGTATTTAGAAATATATAAGAATGCTTATCAGTTGTCTAGTACTCATAACACAAGCTCTGCTTAGCTTGGGAATAGAGGGCGTTGTGTGATAGTTGTGAAATATTATTATTATTATAATCGGACGGGAGGACCGCAGCACTGTCGGATGATATTTTATATTTGACAAGGAAAGTTACAAGATAGATAACATTACGTAGCGACCTCGGAGCCGTCTCCGTGGTAAAGCAGTAACCAAAGCCGCGAGAGAAACCGCGTGGCACAGCTAGTATATTGTGCTTACGTGACTGATCGCAGGAACCAAAGACAAGGAGGTGATGCCTTGATGATTCAATTTTATGGACTTTAATAGTTAAAAAGTATGTTATAGTAATAATAATGGTTATTTATTGTATATCTAATGAAACAATGTGTTAACGTTCATAAAATGCAGGTGTTCTGAATATATTATGTGTTTTCGTATCAGCTTTTATCCTTGCCTTGCCCGCGAGAATTGCATTCAGGGGCGTAGCTAACGCCGTATCTGCCATATCAATGACACGGGGCCCCGCGCTACAGGGACGTAGGAAAAAATTCGCATCATGTTATGCACAACCGTCTCGTAGGATAAACCAAGCTTTTGAAAAAAAGTACCATTTTTTTATACGGGGCCCCTGTGGGACTAGCTACGCCCCTGATTGTATTTGTCAAAGCATTATGTCCTAACAAAATTTATGTTAATTTATTTTTTGTTTTTTATTTATTTATGTGTCAAGTTTCATATAAATCCTTTTAGCTGTTAAAGCGTAATTGAACAATAAACATCCAAAATAAACTATCACACATCACACTAATATTATAAGAGCAAAAGTTTTGTTAGTGTGTGTGTGTGTATGTCTGTTACTTTTTCACGCTCGAATGGCTGAACGCATTTGAGTGAAATTTGGCACATTTCATTTAATTTATTCTATAACAATTTTTACATTGTGTCTGAATGTTTTACAAAAAAAAAAAAACACATTATGATATTCAATTAAAGTAAATAAAAGTCACAATCATAAAACTTTAAGAACACAAGAAGGAATAATATCGCAGCTTCATTACATCAATTAAATTAAATAAAAATCACAATTATAAAACATTAATAACACAAAAATGAATAATATAGACACACAGGTAGACCATGGAAAGGGGGTACCTTAATCCTGGACTAGCACATAGAATTTCTAATATAACCCTATTTAACTGGACAACAAAATAAAAAGATATAAGGTCGTTGAAAATTGCCTCCACCAGAATACAGTATTATGTCTTAATCGCCTTCGTAAATATGGTAACTTTGCCCGGACAGAGCTACCTGATCTTAAAGGCTACCTGCTCCGGGGCATTCCAAAGCTGATGTTTTGACAGCATAAGATCATTATGAACTGGTTTGAAGACTGCCAAGTCGCTGAAAATGCTTTTAGCTGCCATTAACGCAAATACCCCTTGTCAGATCAAAATTAAGATCATATTGACCCTGTTGTATAAATTCTAGTACCTGTACCTAATATTATATATTATACTAGTGTGATGTGCTATTTCAGGATTTTACCACTAAACCAACACATTAGTATAGAATAGAATAAAACTTTATTGTACACAAAATTTTTTTTTTTTTTTTTGGGTAGGTAAAATCATCCAATGACAAATCCCGCCCTTGGGTGGGACGGGAAATAGTGTCAGACTTTTACTGACTAAAAACCTACCTTTCCGTTCCTTGCCTTTGTCCCGGGGCCCGTGGTGACATTCTCGCATAACCTTTGGCCCCAGTAGGCTTCGGCCCTGCTGGACCCCTACAGTTTGCTGACAACTCCTTGAGGCGCGCGAGATATCCGATTGTACACTAAAGAAGTAACACAATTTATACTGCATTCAATATTATTAGGCAAGTTTTTTGTTATTATTGATAGGTTCACATTTGACCACTATCACACCTGATGATAGGCCGATGATGAAGCACACTTGCTTAAAAAAAAATCTATTCACTCTTGATTTTACGACTACTAAGTTGTAGCTATCAGGAGGCGCAGACTTCGGTAGGGACCGCCGTATCCTCGTGGGCGATCGGCGGCGGCGATCTCTCTCGCTGGGCCTTAGAACAGGCCATGGTCCGAAGCAAGGAGGAGCAGTGATGCTAGCAAAGGAGGAGGCCGCTCGCGTGAGGCAACGGCGCTTACGCCCCAGCCGCCGCGCCGCCGGGATTCCGACCACGATTTCCGGCCATCGGTAATAACCGGTAACCGTCCGGACCAAGCCCAAGTCGGCGGCGCGTATCGTTCCACGCGCGCCTCAAGGAGTTGTCAGCAAACCGTAGGGGCCTAGCAGGGTCGGAGTCCACTGGAACCAAGGATCGTTTTCTGAAAAGAAGGTTCGGCCCCAGTGTGTAAGGCAACGAAGGAACAGTGGGTTCTTAGTCAGTAAAAGTCTGACACTATCTCCCGCCTCGCCCAAGAGCGCGGAGATGACATTGGGTGATTTTCCCACCAAAAAAAAAAGACTTCAGTAGGGAATAACTCTCCTTCCTTAGTTGTACGCCCAATAAATAAATTCGTTGGCAGGGTTGGCGCATTGGTTTAGCGATTGTCTACTGCGCTGCAGATCGTGGGATCGATTCTCAGAAGGAACAATTATTTGTACAGCCTACAGATAGGTGTTCGGGGCTGGGTGTTTTGTGTATGTGACATTACATGTTTGTGAACTCACCTACAACGTAGGAGTTATTCCCAGTATGGGGCTAGTTTAAAAATAATCTCTCCCTCTAATGTTTGAGATTTTTCTCACTCATCAAGCGTCCTTGCAAAAATCCAGACAGGGCTCCTACTGAAAAATTCATAATAGAAAAACCCAAAAATACTTTTCCCTGCCCAAATAAAATCCTAATCGGTAAGACTATCAGAATATGAGATCAGCAGTAGCGCTTGCGACTAATAAGGTAGTTAGACACGGAAGAAACAATAACATAATTAGTTTATTAACATAATAAATTTTAAACGTTGATTGCAATAGCAATTGGTTACTGGTTTCTGCAGCTAATAATACGGAAACTATTGTACTTAGCTACTAATCGTTCTTCATAACTAACTACTAATTGAATAGCTTTTGTAATTCTATAAATAATCACACTTAAAGTTATTACAATATCAGTATCAAACCAGGAAACAAATTGCGTCAAACTTCCTATAATCATATTGGTACCAAAAGTGCAAATTGATGAGTAGAATAAAGCAATTATGCAATAGACAATTGACAAACGATTACCTTGCACGCGATCTTACCTAAGACCTTAGTCTAACCTAACTTACCACAGACAAACGCAGTTCATGGAAAACTACGGTTGAAAACGCGCGCGATTTTTTATTCGCAATTTAAAAATAGAACTATCTCTATGGTTTACTTTTTTAAAGTGTTCTAAACTTGTTGCGTTGCTAATAAAAATACCGTAAATAGTCGATTTAATTCAAAATGAATCGATGTGCTAATCGGATTTTCAGTGTCAGTTAATTATAAATTATAAATTTACAGTGTCAGTTAATGCAAGATTTTTATTGGCTGTAAGTATATACTTTTATTTTTTGCTGCGTTTTTAGAAGATGATTTGATTACGATTGTGTTGTTGGTAGATAATATAAATTGATACTAGACTAAACAAGTCTTGATATTTTGATGCTCAAATCCGCATAACATGACAATTAGTTCGGTGAAGTAACTGGATTTAGTGAGGTCAATAATCCAATAAATATTTAACATCAATATAATTTTTACCCTAATATATCTTTCTAGTCTTAGTGCTCGATTACGGAGACGCGGCGCGTTGTGCGGTCCGTCGTACATTTCCATATGAATGTGTTTGCGCGGGCGATGAGGCGGCCCGCTGCTGCAATGTACGACGAACGCCCAGCGCACCGCGTCTCCGTAAACATGGCCTCAGGCCACTGCCCTCTAGGGCCGTGGAAATTTAGGCCACAATTATACAAAACACACAGGTGAATTTTCACTCTAGAGCGGGAAAAGGAAATTTATTCCAGGTAGATCTTGTGATGTGAAAGTGGTGTAGCTCTGTGTCTCGAGTGTCTGCGCAATTATGTGGAATCAGTTCAATCATTGACCTCGGCGAAGTTTGCCGAGATCGTTGACTTGACATTTGCTGCTAAACAGGTACCTACTACAAAAACATTAGAATGTATACATCCATATTCTAATGATGAACAAATTATCTATACATACGGCTTAAAGAACTTAGTATACAAGGCAAAAAAAAACATTGAAAAACTACAAGCTTAAGGGGTAGATAAAAAAAAAAAAACTAAAAAGAGCAAGTCGGACTCGCACACTGAGGGTTCCGTATCAACTATCTTATGTAAATAGTTCAATTCCCGAATCAAATCTCGGAAGATTTTTGCGAATCGAAAAGAAGTATTTTTTGGTGACGTAAGAACAAATTTACAGTTTTAAGATTTATTCCTATATCTACTTGTGCTAAAAGACCTTGCGTTAAGTCAAATTTCAGGGTTCTAGGATAATGGGAAGTACTTAACCTATGAATTTTGATTCCCTTCAGAGTGCCAAAACATAAATTTTTTCGACATAAACGGCCATACTTACCTTTTTTTGGTAACTTAGAAGTATGATTTTTCCCCAGCTCCTAGGGACCGCAGACCTAAGTGTATGGTATTAATTTGAAGTCGATACCTCAACGCGTTCCCGAGATAAAGGGTCTTGACAGACAGACAGACGGACAGCAAACTGATCCTTTAAGGATTTCGTTTTTTCCTTTTGAGGTACAGAATTCTAAAAATAACATTATCTTCTTAAAAATATCCAAGCACATTATAATATAATAGCCTCTATCCATGGGGGGGGGGGGGGGGGGTTAGACCATAGCCTGCCACGCTGGTCCAGTGCGTGTTGGCGGGTCGCCAGAGCCTCGTCAGTTAGTCAGCAGGGTGTACCACGTGCAGGTGAGGTTGGCTTGGGTTCCGATAGATGTTATTACCTGTCATCACGGAATATTGATAGTTATCTATACTCGTTTCAAAGATTAATTGAAAAACCAATATGTATAGCTAATATAATTTCCGTATATTATAAAACGGTGAAAGTGGAATTAGATTAGATCATATTGCCTAAGTCAAGTTCCTGACCAATGACCAGTTTTCCTTGTAAACTTCAACGTAGATAATTAGGTACCTGTTTAATTTCATACTAGATTCTAAATAAGTACTTTATCATGTATAGAATTACATACCTATTTTTACTTATGCAACTGTCTATTATGAAATAGGTATGCTGTTATTATTACCACTTCTTTTACTTTATGAATTAGGTACTTGCGTGTTTTATTGGTGTGCGTTTTTAGGTAATTGCTACTTAGTAATCCGCGCCATAAGATTTCGCGCTCAATTTATTTATTTAAAGACCATTTCCTGTCTCTTTAATGCTATCCTGGTTCTACTTAATTTATTTCTTCCACCAACTCTACCTTACTTATTTCTTTTCTTTTTCCCCATTTCTTTTTTTTTTGTTTTTTTTTTTTTAATGAAATTGTGTAACATTTTATAATATGTATGTATATACATATATATATATTCGTTTTAAAATTATCTATTTATTTTCTTATTAGTACACCGCAGACTACCCCCTGTATTTATTTTAGTTCTTACGATCCATGACGTAATTACTTGTTGCTAAGTAATTTCTTGAGGTTAGAAATCATCATTAAAAACATTTCTAAAATTTACTTAAGCAGTTACTGTTACTCAAATAATTAGTTTTACTTGTTTAGAAATACGAATGAAGGCTTTTAGAAAGAAAGAAAAGAAAATTCCGTCGTCGTTTTGACTCGTCGTTTATACCGCGTACATCAAAGGACTGGAACAATTTGCCCGCTGCGGTATTCCGGTATTCCCGTCCAATTATAATGTAAGTGTCTTCAAAGCTAGAGTGAATAGGCTCTTAATAAACTATTGCGTTTACCATCAACGACTGCATCACTGCTTACCATCAGGTGGAATCGCATTTTAGTTTATATCAGTTTTAGGTACTAAAACGAATGTCATTCTGAATTTCGACAGTTAATTGTTTCGACACAGTCTCAATTTCGAAAATCACTAGTTCGACTACCTACTCATTGCTTCGACAGAACATATATTCGACTAGAACTAGTCCGACAGAACAATCATCGACAAGACACACCTTCGAAGAACATTACTTCGACATAACCCTTCTTCGACATGCACTTTTTCGACGGATCTCTATTTCGACGGAACATACGTTAGACAAATTACTACTCTGAAATATGACCATAAATATTTGAATTCTGTTTTATGGTCATAGGTAGGTACAGAATAAAAACAATAGTACACTATGATACAAGTGTGTAATGTACAGACGCCAGCAGGTCAATCTACGCCAGCCTATAAAATTTTACCAATCGCACATTAACCTTCCACTATTGTGATAAGCTTGAAAATCTATTAAAGAAATTTGACAGATTTAGGTAGGTTGATGTGCTGGCGTCTGTACATGGTTACCGTCGAGGCGATATTAAGACCCGAGCAGTGGCGACTTGGCGAGGGTCTTAAGAGAGCCAAGAACGGCAACACTTGTGAAGAAAAATAATTTAGCTAACTATTATTACAACAGCAAAACTAGGAAAAAATTTCATAATACGGCGGTAATATTCATAGGCACGCATCTTTTTTTTTTTAATTGTCCCATAGCTGAAGGCTATGGCTATATAGTCTTTTGATCAAATTGCCTAGTCGTTGATTTTTTTTTCTTGCGTGAAAAGATTTTACGATAATGTAATTTCTTGAGAGAATAGGATGTAACATTTTCTAATGTTTTTGTAGTATTTGATTTTATTTAATTAATACAGCCAATGAACACAGATTTAATTAATGAACTTCACTCGAAACAATCACATCAAAAACCGCGCGCATCTTAAAATGGCGTGAAATAGCGCTTAAAATGGCGACCATAAACCATAAAGAAAAAACAATTTTTATTTGAACGAACTATTTATACATTATAATTATTATGTTTTGTTATTAAATAAATCGTTTTTATAAGTTAAAATAGCTGAAATTGCTTGAAATAAGTAAGTAAGACACTAATTTACCTATACTATTGAACGAACGCAATAACCTAACAAGGTTTTTTTTCGTATTCAAAATTTGATTTGCGAACAAGGAGGTTGAACAAAAAAGTTATAGCTTTATTATAGCACAGTTTGGTAACAGGTGCCATTATGTACCTAAGTGAGTGAATAAGAGCCACTTTCTGAGCAAGTGTATTGAAAAAATAATTATAGCACCATCTTAGTATTCCCCAGGTAAAATAAAAAGTCTGATACCTACACGGACGCAGTGAAAAGGACCTCAATAGACGGAACTTAAATTTCATGGAAAACACTAATATAAGCATACTTAATAAACTAACCGCGATTCCAACAAAAACATGTTTCTTTTGCATCACAACAGGCTATCAACTTTACCTACGGATTTTTATTAGATAATATTTGAGTAAGCGGATACCAAATTACGTCACAAGTTCAAAACAGACACTCAAACGGGGAAAGTTTGCGGATATAGACTACTAGTCCTATGTTCACCTAATAGGTGGAGTGTGTTCATACTGACGCGGAAATGAGCGGCGCGGAGCGGAGCGGAGGCGAAAGACGAGACAAGATGTGGATGTTATCTACATAGTACCTACGGAGTCATGAGTCCGTGCAACCCTTACTCACGAAACCGTTAGGAAACTCATTCATTATGCGTAAAGCCCGGTCGCGGAGCAGAAAGAATTTCGTACAATGACCTTTGGGCCTACTGACAGTGGTCACAAACATTTTTATATTAAGTGCGTTTTACATTAAACATTTGAAGGAGAAAAAAAATGACTAATTTATTAAATAAATTATTGTTATTAAATATATAAATTATTTATTTACATTTTATATCATAACAATTTAAAAATCGAGTTAAAATTACGAATTTGGTAGAAATATGATAATAAAATAAAAATTATCATTGTCATTCATTATTTAAATTTATGAATTTTGTCAAGGATTTTTTGTAGTGACTAAATGCTAACCAAAAAAAAAACCAAATTAAAAAAAAAAGAAACTTAAAATAACGGTAAAAAGTTTACAATCCCTGACGACGGAGGCCATTGCATCTGTGCGAGCGAGACGCATTATATTTACGCGGGAGTGACAGAGACAGGTAATAATAGGTCAACGTACGAAATTCTTCCTGCTCCGCGTCCGGGCTTTACCTACAGATAAAGAATGTAATTCCCTGCTGGAATCTGTATTTCCTCATAGCTGCCAGGGGCCGCCGGCTTTTAGAAAACACCATGGGTGCTCATACTCATTTAATGATTCGAAAAAGTGGCGAACTGTGAGAAGAAAGATGTATTTATTTATTTAATCTTCATGCAACCAAAGATACAAAGGCGGACTTAATGCCTTAGGCATTCTCTACCAGTCAACCAACAAAAATGCACAGTAATCGACCGACAAATAAATAAATGTTCTACTTACATACTGCCTACTTAATTACTTATTATATTCGATAAAATATAATTAGATTAGAATTGTGGTGTGGGAATCGAATCCGCGAACCTTGCGTCTCAACCAGCACTCTAAACCACTGCGGTAAACGGGTTGTCGGGTAATGAAAAAAAGCCCATTTCTAAACGGCGATTACTGATCTGTTTCTTGATGTCTATTCTCAGAGGTGCTCGGCACCCACTGTTTAATTCTCATGGGTGTTCGAGCCCCCGAGCACCCACGGAGTCAACGCCCCTGATACCTACAACTTGAGCGTCTTTAAGTAACAGCAAATAGGTTACTTCTAGGCAAGCACACAAGATTGTCAAAAGTCGTCAATTTCTACAAAAACGGTGCTATAGGCGACACGTACCTAGGTTCTGAAATAATTGGTTTGTATGGAAAGTTGTGTCTTTACCACTTCAGTAATGGCCGTCGTTGCATCTCGTTACCCTTTTTTTTGAGGGTGGAAATCATCCAATGACTTCTCCCACTCTGGGCGGAGCGGGAAGGTGTGACTGAAACCACATCTGTGTCCTGTAGTTGCCTTTTGCGTGCTAAGACTACGACTTTCGTTTTGAGATATTCACCGCGGTCCTAGCTAGCGGGCATCGGTCCTACTTGTTTCGCTGCACTGGAACCGCACCGCATCAATATGTGACGTCACAATTAACGTTATGTTTGGAGATTTCTTTCACCACTTATTTGCTTTATTAGGGAGGTCAGTAGAGCGGTAATCTGATAGATAAATTGTTTTGTGGTTTGATAGTGAGATCTTCAAGGGATAATTTTCTTGCATATTTCGTAATGTTTATGGATTTTTATTTCGTAATGATGGATTTATCTGGTTCCGGGTTTTAAATCTAAATAAAAATACTTTAAAGACCTAAATAATTAAATAATTATTTTATTCCACATCTATCACACAACGCCGTCTAGTCCCAAGCTAAGCAGAGCTTGTGTTATGGGTACTAGACAACTGATAAACATACATATTTGTAAATACATAAATACTATAGATAAATTACACCCAGACACAGAACAAATGATCGTGCTCATCACACAAACATTTGTCCTGGGTGGGAATCGAACCCACCATCTCCGGTTTAGCAGTCAGATTCACTAACCACTAGACCAACAGGCCAGTCAGATTTTAAAACTCTGGCATATAAATCTTATCTATATAATTAGCCCAATATGTCCCTCTGCTGGGCGAAAGCTTCCTTCTCTTTTGTCACACACGTTTGTCTTCGGTCGTGATTGAAAAATATTGTATATTAAACTTGGCATACTCATACGAGTATTTAAAACATTTAAGCATTAAAATGAATTATCAACATAAAAATATTTATTTTGAAATTTCAAGGACAACAAAATTTCAAAACAAAGTACCTATGTCAAAAAATTACAAATAAATAGTACTATATCTGTGCGCAAGGATATAACGACTAACCATGCAATTCCAGATAAAACCTCATTTTTCATGTTTGCGTACAACAATTTTTTTCTTTAAAAAAATTATAACTCTTTCATTTTACACGCTATTGCCTTAAATGAAAATTTATATTATAGATTGATCAGCACAATCCATTTACAGTCAAAAAAGGATACATTAAAATTAAAATTCCTATATATTGAGGGCGATTTTCAGCATTCCCCCTTGCTTCGGACCATTGTCTGGTATCTTAGTGTTCGATTACGGAGACGCGGCCCGCTGCTGCAACGTACGTCGAAACACCCAACGCGCCGCGTCTCGGTAAACAGGGCTGTGTAAAAATCAAACTTCTAAATTGATTAAAAAAATAGATGCGGTCGTTTATGTCACAAAAAAACTTATTTCGACATTCTCAAGGGAATCAAAATTCATAGGGTCCCGTTGACCTAGAATCCTGAAATTTGGCATGAAGCAAGGTCTAATAGCGCAAGTATGGGAAAAAATCTGAAAACTGTAAATTTCGTAACGTCACAAAAAAAGATGTTGATTCGGAAAAATCTTCGTAAATCAATTCGGGAACTGAACTGTTTTCAGTAAGTTTGTACGGAACCCTCAGTGCGCGAGTCCGACTCGCACTTGCCCAGTTTTTTAAGTTAACATGGGTAGGTTTTAGTCAATATTATTTATTAAAGGGATGCTCAAGGGTAGTCCACAAAATTAAAAATTTTCTTTAGATTTTTGCATTTTGTAGGTCTAACATTCAATAGGGTTAGCAGAGGCCCTTCCACGAGCTCTTGACGCGATCCATTTGACGACCTAAACTGAATTGTTAAAGGGATGGAGCTATATAGGGTGTCTCTCCCCATCACTCTTTCTCGCTTGCAAACTTGACATTTTAACACG
This sequence comes from Leucania comma, assembly GCA_958295575.1. Classification (NCBI taxonomy): domain Eukaryota; kingdom Metazoa; phylum Arthropoda; class Insecta; order Lepidoptera; family Noctuidae; genus Leucania; species Leucania comma. Next base: position 6,757,658 of record OY282480.1, on the reverse strand, counting down.
TCACGGTGAGGCCCCAGAATTAAAAGGGACTTTATTGATGATTCCGTAAACGTGATTGATTATGTAATTCCGTAAATAGATAATGCATTACGGCCTTACGTGCTACGCTTGGCGTAGAGTAGCCAGCCTTGCGGTTTTTTATAGGATGCATTTTAGAGAGTGTGCGCGGGAACTGCATGATTTAATTCCGCCATCTCCGTTCTATCATCGGACAACCCGACGTATTGCGAATATCCACCCTTACATTGTTGAAACTTCTACGGTCCGGACTAAGCGTTTTACTTCGTCGTTTATACCTCGTACATCGAAGGACTGGAACAGTTTGCCTGCTATGGTCTTCCCGTCCGATTATAATTTAGGTGTCTTCAATGCTAGAGTGAATAGGCTCTTAAACTGTTAAGCAACAAGAGGACACCGTTGTCCGCACATCTATTGTCTTTCTACTGTGTCTCTAATTACGGTATTCAAAAGGTTAATAAACTAGTGCGCCTGACCATCAACGATTGAATCACTACTTACCATCAGGTGGGATCGCAGTCAAGCACTGGTTTATATATGTTAAAAAAAAAAAAAAAAAACATTACCACTTGACACTGACCAGTACAATGCAAAAAACTTAAGAAAGTGTCAATCAAACATAAGAAAAAAACATATCTTTAGGGAACTTGCTTCCAGGATACAAGGCTCGTATGCCTTATTCCAGGACGTGGTCGTCTCGTATGCTATTAATTAATTATCATTTTGCTATAGTAGATGTAGTAAATCGATTGGAAGTCGATGTCAGCAACCTGGTTAAGATCTAGATAAGTTAAACGGCGTTATTGATCACAGGCTCTAGTATAACAGTAATTCTATGTACTAGTACGAAAATATTAAGTTCAATAACTTTAAAAGCACCAACTTCACTACATACGAGTAGTATAAAACAAAGTCGCTTCCCGCTATATATGCTTAGATCGTAAAAACTACGTATCGGATTTTGATGCAGTTTTTTTTAATAGATAGAGTGATTCAAGAGGAAGGTTTATATGTATAATACATGCAAAATATATTTAATATAACTATTGCACCCGTGCGTGCTTTGGCGGGTCGCTAGTTATTAATAATTAATCATTTTAAAAAAGTTTTTTTTTATTGTTCTATAATTTCTTTTGAAAATATTTCTCATTTATGGTTTTGCTGCACTTATTTTATCATCAAAGGCTGCACGCTGAATAAACACTTCTTCACAATGAGTATCATGGGTAGTCCTCTGTGCAGAGCATCATGGTGTGAGGAAACTCACGCAAATACTCCACGAGCGCACAGCCATCAGTGAAATAAGATCTCGAACCTTGGGAGCATCAAATTCACTCATTGATGCCTCGACGTGGGCTGGCCTTAATTCCAAGGCCACCATGGTCCACGCATAATGGCCCGCCAAAGACTAAGTGCGGAAACCAGACCACAAAGATAAGATAATTAAATTGTTTTTCCCTCTCTAGGTTGAGCGAGAGGGTGTGTCAGACTTTTACTGACTAAAACCTACCTTTGTTTCTTCAGTTACCTTTTGCGTATTTTTAAGTGTCAATAAACACCTATTACCCGAGTGGAGACACGGGCAAAAACTAGTTAGTAAGTCGGTAGCCTAGCATAGCATCAGCCTTATAATGTTCCCACTGCTGGGACTCAGTCCTCTCTATCTAGAAGAGGGAATGGGCCGTAATCCACCACACGGGGCCAGTACGGGTTGGTGGAGAGTAAGTCGGTAAACAAAAAAATAATTACTTTTAAGAAACTAAAAAAACCGGTCAAGTGCGAGTCGGACTCGCGCACGAAGGATTCCGTACCAATTAGGTCAACAACAGTATCGAGGAAAAACTAGGCGACAAAATTGCATTTTTATTTGGGAGCCCCCTTTAAATATTTATTTTATTATTTATTATTAAAGTAAAAATACAACTGACTATTTTGAGGAATATTTCAAGTGCCTACCTGTTGTCATTATTTAAATCGATCAAAAAGGGCAAAAAAATCGCGTTTGTTGTATGGGAGCCCCCCCCCCCCATATTTATTTTGACCGACAGACGGACAGACGGACAGACAGCGAAGTCCTAGTATTAGGGTCCCTTTTTTACCCTTTGGATACGGCACTCTAAAAGCCACGTATTTGATGTGGTTTTACCTACACGACCTTCAATCCGGCGGCACATTGCAGTCGTGTAGTAATTTACTTATAACGGGACCTAAACGCTATATCATTTATTATGTCAAGATATGTAATGAGGTATCTTCAGGGAACTTATTTATTTAAACCTGTTGTAATGTTCACTCAATCCATCAAACTGATACAGTTATTTATGTAGTAACTAGCCTAGACCCCATCTAACCTCCTCCTTACCTGTAATCTTTGGCCTTAGCCATTTATATTTGTAATACATCATCGTCTTCCTGCCCGTCATGTTATTTGTCGTTCATTGGCCTCGATCAGCTGACGTTTACTTGAAGAAATTAATTTAGTACATGCATAAATGTACTTTATTTTTAATTTTATCTTTACAAATCGATAGTGTTTCATGTACCGAATCGACCCTTGACGGGATTAAAACGATCAAAATTTAACGGTGTATACTAACTAGCCTAGACCTCCCTTACCCTCCTCCTTACTTTTAATCTTTGGCCTTAGACATTTATATTTGTAATTCATCATAGTCTTTCTGCCCGTCATGTATAAGGTCGGTGTTTCAGGTTTTTTTCTTCTATCATCTCGTCCATCACGTTATTAACATTGGTTTCATATCTCACCTCGTCCGTCACGTCCATCATGCTATCACCGACTCTCTCTTTTTAACCGACTTCGAAAAGGAGCAGGTTCTATGTTCGACTTTATGTATTTTTTTTTATGTATGTTCACCGATATCTCGGTCGATTGTGAACCGATTTTGAAAAGTTTTTGTTTTTCCTATCACTCAAAAATTTCATCCACCATTTGTTTTGTTTTTGTTCACCTCCACTTGTAACAATTTTATCAATGCCCTCTATTTAGTCAATTTCCACTCAATCACTGCTTACATTAGGTAGGATTACAGTCAAGCCCCTGTTTACATCAATTAAAAAATGGGCAAGTGCGAGTCGAACTCGCACACTCAAGGTTTCGTACAAACTAACTTATGTAAATAGATCAATTCTCGAATCGAGTCTTGTTGATTTTTCCGAATCGAAAAAGGTATTTTTTTTTTGTGACGTAACGACAAATAATCATTTTTTAGATTTATTTCTATACTTGTGCTATAAGACCTTGTTTCATGCTAAAGCGAGAGCAGTGTGGCCGAGTGGAAACGGCCCCGACTTACGAGTTGTAGGTCGCGGGTTCAAACTCAGTCTGTGCTCTGCCAATGCGCGTGTGTGTGTAATTTATTTCATCACCACTGCTCTCAAAACAGTGAAGGAAAACATCGTGGGGAAACCGGTATGTCCAAGAACCAAAAATTCGAAGACATGTGACATTCACCAACCCGCACTGGGCCCGCGTGGTTTTTTTTTATGGTAGGCTTAGACGGGGCGGGAAATACTGTCAGACTCTTACTGACTAAAAACCTACCCCGTTCCTTCGTTGCCTATCGTGCTGGGGCCAAGCCTTCTCTTCAGAAAGCGGCCTTTGGCCCCAATAGGCTTCAACCCTGCCTGCCTGCAGGTAGCAGACTGGGCCTCTACGGTTTGCTGATAGCTCCTTGAGGCGCGCGGGAACATCCTTATTTTTCCATTTGAGTATGGAACCCAAAAAAATAAGCCTAATAGATGAATAACCGAAAAAAATGTTAAAAATAATAAGTAGTAACTTTCGAAAAGAGAAACAAGTTTTAGTGTCCTTTCAAAAATGTCATGAAAAGTTTTTAACAAATGCTTGCTTAATTTTTATTTAAGTAAAACAAATGCTCATAAATATTAAAAAATATACTCATAAATATTAAAATTAATTATTAAACTACATGAATGCACATTAAAGTGTATAAATTAATCATCAGACAAGACAAGAGGCTATCCGTTAATTACGTGAAATGTTAAGGAGTGGAGAGGGGATCGACAAAGTGTGTTATTCGTTTTACTTCCTTTTTTAAAAAACAGACTAGGAATTGCTCCTGTGTATAAATGGGTTCACAAACGTTTAAACTTACATATATACAAGACAACCAGACCCAAAACAAGTACCTGTAGGCCATACAAATATTTGTTTTGTTTGGAATTCGAACCTACGAAACACAGTGCGATCGCTCAATTACTGCGGCAACCGTGCCGTGTATATTGGTATATTGTGTGACAAGGGATGCGCGGAATCATAAATTTCGTGACACACGGCAAATTTCAAAATCTTAAAAATATTTCAAATCTATCTGTATGATAATAAGGTTTAAAATTTTAAAAAATCGTGAAAGTCGTGTTACGTAATTTATGGATAGCCCCGAAATTAGACAGGTCAATGACCATTTCAATCGATACTAGTGTATAGTTTCTTTAAAAAATAATTAAATACAAAGACCGCTGAAGTTTTAAAGATAAGATTATATTAATGCACATTATTTTAAGAAGTATTCCTGTTTTGGCACCAATTTTTTTTCCGCACCAAAAGTTTCGGCATCCAAGCTATTCCTCTTTCCGCACCTATAGGTATCTTAGCTTGGTGCCGAATTTGGAAACAACATACTAAAAATATCTATTGGTCCCGAAACAGGAATACTTCGAAAAACCGTAGTCACAAGTTAATTATGAGGTAGATACCAACTGTAACACTTTAATAACGTGTAACTATGACTTTTCTTTTTGTTCCGTTCTTGTTTCTCCAGTAACCTTATTTATTTCAGCATCTTGAAAATCTGGTTTCATACGTTTTCAGCGTCGTTTTTTTTTTTGTCGTAGTCGGGTTTTAGTTTTTCCGTGGTCCGAAGATTTTCTGTAAAGGAATCCGTCTTCGAACGCAAAGAATAACGAAAGGGCGATTATTGCTCTTCGGTAAATGGAACAAATTCTATCTTGCTAGTTTCTTCCGATGCTACCGGTGCGGCTGCGAAGAAGCTCATGCGGTAGAAACGAGCTGTTTCGAGTTGTTAGGAGTTTTATTTTATGATAGTTAAAACCATCACCCTTGGGCGGAACGGGAAATAGTGTCAGACTCTTACTAGCTAAAAACCTACCCCGTTCCTTCGTTGCCTATCGTGCCGGGGCGGAGCCTTCCTTTCAGAAGCTGACCTATGACCCCAGCAGGCTTCGACCTTGCCTGCCTGCAGCTAGCAGGCTGGGCTTCTACGGTTTGCTGAGAGCTCCTTGAGGCGCGCGGGAACAGTACGCGCCGTCGACGACTTGGGCAGGTCGGTCGGTTGCCGGACGATCGAACAGCGTGCTACCCGTTGTACGCCATCCGCAAGCCCGCGCCAACGGTGGTCAAGTCAGTGGTTCGGACTAAGCGCTTCGCCTCATCGTTTATACCGCGAACATTGAAGGACTGGAACAGTTAATATAGGTTTCTGGGAAACAGTACTTTTTTTTCTGGATGATTGGTGTTTTGGAAAAGGAAATTTTCTAAAACACTTTGCGTGTTCTGGTGTGGAAAGAGTAAGACTGGAACTTTGTTACGATTTTAGCGGTTCCGTTTTGTTCCTACTTTCCGGCCATTAAGTATTGCATTAGATACTAGGCCACGTGCTGAGAAAATATTTTAACTTGCTATAGCGGTGTTACTAGCGTGAAAGTAGAAAATTATCGCAAATAAACACCTACAACCGTTTTAATTAGTACCTGTCCACAAAATGGTCTACCCATGCATCTAAAATTATGTATTTTTTTTAATGTAAATATTGTTTTTTTCTTTTTTTTGTTTTGTAATCTTGCAATCAGTCATTCCAGACTATAAGCAGATGTGGTGAGTGCTTTTTGTCGTTTAGGGTGCTGCTCCCATTAGAGCCAGCCCTTTACTCTTCATTAGTTGGATCTCAGACCCTCTAATCGTCGAAAATATCACGCAGCTTTTTAAGCCGACGTTTGGTCTCGGGGATAGTGAGTTGCCCTGCCAGCTAGTTTGGGTGCTTCGACAGCCTTAGTTTATAGTTCGCTCCATGAGTGTCTATTTCTTGTTTAACCATAAGCATGTTTAGAATTTCATGGACCTCTGTTGTTTTTATAAACCATGGTGCATTCGAGATGTGTTTCAGTATGTAGTTTTGAACTCTCTGTATAACCATTATGTTAGAGGCGCTGGCAGAGCCCCACAACTGGATGTCATATGTCCAAATAGGTTTCAGGATTGTTTTATATATGAGCAGTTTGTTATCCAGTGATAGTTTTGAGTTACGTCCCAGTAGCCAGTATAGACCCTTGTATTTTAGGTTAATTTCATCTCGTTTTGTTTGGACATGTTTCCTCCATGTAAGTCGACGGTCCAGGTGCATGCCCAGGTCCACAGAAAGGGATACTCCCTTTCTAAAACCACTGGGGACCACCCTAAAAAAATACATTCGTTCATTTACCCTTCTCATGTAGCCCTTATATCTTTCTTCTTTTAACAAAACAACCTACCTACGACAGTTGAACATATTTGTTTGACTGCAGTAATGAATGAGGTATCTACATGCTCCTAGATTACTAAGTTATGATGTCACAATAACTAGTTAATGGCAGTGACAACACAATAAATTGCCGGGCAACACTGACAGCTGACGTTTGCCTCGAGATTATGGTTGACAAATCACCGCTTCCGTCCATCTCAAGATGCTTGAGTAAGCATTAGCTGTTTCAAGTTCAAGTCAGTTCAGTTTCTTTGCAGATTTCTTTAGTAATAATATCTTGATACTTTAGTTGTTGACAGTGGCTATAAAGTGACTTTAATTAATTTGTAAGCATTATTATATGGAGTGAAAGTTTAATATAAACAACTTTTACAAAACTTGAAATCGTGAAATACAACAACTAATTTATTTATTTATGTCGCATATCTTTAAACATCTACATAAAAAGCATGAAATTGTTTTCAATTTTAAAGTTTGATTAGATATTAAGTAAACGAAATACTGAACATTATAACACCCGTATTAATAAAGAAGAATTTACTTGTTACTAAGTAGAATCTTATTAAGTCATTACTTGACGTTTGAAAGTTGCATTCAAAATTCAATTTTTTCTTAACTGTAGAATCCAAATAGTAGTTTTACTCAAGTATATAGTTTTACTTGTTTATAAATACGGGTGTAAGTGTAGTTGAACTAAAATGACGACGGTTGCTATGGCTACACGCATATCGTATTAGCAGCATTGTGTGCGGTGGTTGTGAGTAGACCATGCTCGCTGGCGAGTTTATTACTTTTATTAATTTTTATTAATGATAAACATAAAAAATGTAAAACAATATTTATAAAGGACATTTTAAACAATGTATCGAAGAATTATTTATTATTACTAAATACAATTTACCAAAACTACTGCTGAAATTCAATGAACCTACAGCCCTTAAGACCCTGCAAAATTATGCAGCAGGGGCCTTTCGCAAGGCAGGCGTGTGGTTTTAGCTGGTAAGTGTCCGGCACTACCCAGACTGCCTTAACTGTAGGGCAGTCTGGGTGTCCATGAGGGGTACCTACTCCTGCCACAAAAAAAAGTGCACCCCTTGTGGGGTACGGCCGTCGGCTTAGGGCGTCGCTGGGAGGCACAGCAAAGGAAGGCTTGGTTCAAGCTAGTGGGAACATTATGAGGCAGATTATGCTTATAAAGAAATCTACATATGTAAGTAAAGTAATGATGAACATTTGCAATAGTCATTAGCACGATCTAGAAATGAGATTAGAAACAGTTTCCATTTCATAATGTATCTAGAAATGATAGAATACTAGATGAAAATGGTAAGGTTTTCGTAACGTTAATAAAGAAACTCGATTGCTATATGTCTGTTGCGTATGAGACGCAAATTATGCGCGTATCGTAGTTACGTGTTTGCGATGCAAGTTATTGAACTGTATGCGCCTCAATATTTACGTGAACTGAAGCGTTTTAGTTAGCAAGTGAAGCGACATAGCAGTATGATTTTCCAATTTTTGAATCAATTATTTTCTTAATCCTTTCGTATCCGAAAAAGGAAATAATCTAACGACTTCACCTGCTTTATCATATCAAACTTTAACTAACTAAAACCATACCTATCCTTCTTCAGTTGACCTTTGCGTTTAAGACAATGACCCCATGACCCTAGCAGGCCTGCAGGCATCGGCCCCATTGGGTCCCTAACGAACCGCTGACAACTCTTTGAGGCGCGCTTGGAACACTACGCGCCGTCGACGACTCGGGTTCGGGCCTATACCCGACAGGACGGTACCCGAAGAGTTACGGGACCTTATTACCAAGTCCCCACTGTCTGTCTGTCTGACAGCGGGCTGTACTCACGTCACACTTTTCTTGCTTATTAACAGCTTTTGTTGTTGATGACGGTATTTAAAAAAAAAAAATCATAAATAATTTTATTTAATAAAGCTAAAAATTATTTATGTGATTTAGCAAATAAAAATTCTTTGCTTGCAATTTTTTTATTTGAATTCTATTGAAGCACTGCGTGCACTAGGGATGACCGTAAATATAAATGCTTCAGGAGACTTACCTACTGGGCCCCAACAGTTTAGTGAGTTTGCCATCGACTCGAAAAGAAGAAGAAGAAGAAAGAGACTTACCATGACGTATCAAAATGTCAAGCGCGCGAGAGAGAAATAGGGATGGAACTATATATACACTATGTAGCTCCATCCCTTTAACAGTTTTTTTTTATGTCAGTTCAGTTTAGGCTGTAAAATGGATCGCTATAAGAGCTCGTGGTAGCACTGTAATTACAGAATTGCAATTACTCAACAGTGAGTAATAGGCTGTGCCAACCACCTGTAAGTGAATTTGCGCGAAACCCAGTACGGTAAAATTTGTTTCCTCATTCAGCACCAAGCCAAGTAGCCAACATACCTTCTGGTGCCGAAAGAAGAATAGCTTGGGTGCCGAAACAGGAATACTTCTTTTATATCAAACATAAAGTGACATATTTGGTACCTACTCAAAAGAAAAAAACACGTTGCCCGAAAGGCCGAAGGTAGGTGCGGTGCGACCTTAACATTAAAACTCATAAATCTTCGCTTCAGAATGAAAAACCCAAAAATGCAATTTTGGGGTGATTCTTTGAAACCACATTATAAGATATATATTGCTTAATTTTATGAATATAACCATCAGACACACGTCATCATTTCATACAAATAAATTTAGTTACAGACCCGTAAAACCATCAATGATGGTTCAAGTATCTTTACGGGAAGCTCGTAAGTAGTAACATAAATGCATCATCATCATCAGCCCTTTAATGTTCCCACTGCTGGGACACAGGCCTCCTCTCTAGGAGAGGGAATGGGCCGTAATCTTCGAATTTTTGGTTCTAAGACATACCAGATTCCTCACGATGTTTTCCTTCACCGTTTTGAGAGCAATGGTGATGAAATAAATTACACAAAGTAATGCACCTCGCTGGGTTTAAGTCGGGGGCTGTTACCACTACTCTCATAAATGATAATAATCGATACATCGATACTAATTAATTCCAATTGAGATTTAATTATTTACTAAAATTAGAAGTGACCGATGTTTGCCGATGTCAGTCACGGACGTCATCGAGGTCGTTCTGCACCCAAAACCAGTTTAAAAAAAAAACCATGGGTCACATTATATCATAGGTCCTTTTAGTTTTAAATGACAAAAACAAATTTTAAATTTACCCATGATGGTGTTATTGAGAGTTTATTGACATCGGTCACGACTGCGCCTGCGCCGCTTATGTGCACCTTACATGAAGCTAGAAAATATTAAGGCTTACTGTTTAAGGACGCGTAGCTCTATAGACGCGTATTCTTCATTATGTAGGCATACGCTTGGTGTACGCTTGGGTGAATCTATGTAAAGATAGAACTACATTGCACACACGTGGGCCACGTACGCCAATCTGGGCGCGTCGGTCTCCATACATTTTATATGGAAACTAGACTTGTAATGCTACATTAGATCCACGTCACGCGACATCGTTCTATGTTTGTGCATAGAACGATGTCGCGTGGCGTAATATGTCGCGTGGTGGGAATCAGGCGTGGTCTACGCGTGCGTCGGTCTAACGTAGTTCTAGCTTGACTGTGTCGACAAAATGGCAAGGTCGTGCCGTCGTGTCGTTGCAGCTTTGTCGAAAGAATCTGAGGGTTGAGGAGTTTTGATAGGCAGGAGGAGTGGCAGGGGGTTGCTTCCTTCTGCAAAGAAGTAATGCTAGCAAAGGAGGGGGCTCCACGGGCCCCGGGACAAAGGCAACGAATGGAAGGGTAGGTTTTTAGTCTGTAAAAGTCTGACACTATTTCCCGCCCCACCCAAGGGCGCGATTTGTCATTGGATGATTTTACATACGTTAAAAAAAAAGCAAAGGAGGGGGCTGCACGTGCACGCGCGATGTAGGATCCCGATTCCAATTTCCGTCTACCGTAGGTGCAGGCTTGCGGACGACGAGCAATGGGTAGCTCGACGTCTGACCGTCAAGACCAAGCTCAAGTCGTCGACGGTGGCGCGTAATGTTCCACGCGTACTGATTTCTAAAACTCGACATAATATACGCACGTACGAAATTAATTTCTTTAACTAAACGTCAGCTGAGCGAGGCCAATGACCTTGTAGGTAGTTGTCGATCGTTGTGTACTAACTACCTACAGTTTGTCTTCAGCATTGGCCTCACTCAGATAACGTTTACTTGAAGAAATTAATTTCGTACATGCGTAAATTAAGATCCGAGTTAAAAAAAAGTACTTTACTTTTTAATTTTCTCTTTACAAATCGATAGTTTTTCATGTACCAAATCTACTGTCCGTTGGATTAAAAGGACCAAAATTTAACGGTATAGATCCTAGGAACAGGATGCCATTTGTTTTATTTTTTAGAATTTCGTTTGACTTCACGGCTGTTCACGACAAATGGTATTTCCAAGGATCGTTTATAGGCTACGGACATCGATACTTATGTACAGTCAGGGTTCAAAAGTGCAGTTGCACTCTACCGATATTAAAGTGTCTAGAATTTTTATAGAAGAGGACCAATGGATAATCACTCAGTTTGTTTGTTTCACAGAAGGAACCTTAAGAATTAAATAACGAGTTGTGGCCCATTGGCCCTCTTTTACAAAAAAAAATTATTCACTTAAACATTGGTAGAGTGCAACTGCACTTTTGACCCCTGACCGTACCTACTATGCACCCTACGGACAATATAAACTTGTTATGTGCTAGCCTTATTTACTAATTTTATTATCACAATAATATTTTAAAGGCGAAATTTTTTATGTGCAATGGTATGTGTAGTGTATAAGTATTTATTTATTTATTTATGGGACAATAAACAGCTACAATACATGTATATAAAAAAGACAGTACAAATGACTCCACAATATTGCAGCCCACTGCATTATCCACATATTAACACATAAAATTGCCGACAGTAAATGCCGCTGGATAATTAAATATACACTATATATAAAATCTTTACTAAATTTATGTTAAAAATTACATATAGTTTAATTATTATTATAAATTATTACAAAAAAAAATATACTAAAAACATGCATTAAATTAAATCAAAATCATAAATTACAATAAATTAAAATTTTAAAATTACACATTAAATTAAATTGTAACTAAGAATTGAAATGTAAAAAAGTTTGAAAAAAAAAAATAGTAAAAAAAAATAAGTAAGGGAACTGGACGTGAGTATGAGTGATGTTGTGTGCGTATGTGTGATATTCCTTTACGCTGAAACGGTTAAGCCAATTTTTGTAAATGTACTAGTTTTACGCAGGTGAAACCGCAGTTAGAAACTAAGCAAAACTTCTTGAAAAAGTTGGGTTTTTATTGCTACAAGATCGAATCAACGATAACTAAATGAAACCGTTTTTGCATATTTAATGCAAATTCAAATCATACATGCAGGTTTGCAGGTCATCCACTCACAAGACAAGAAAATATCAAAATGGCAAACATCCTTTTGCGAAGCACATTCTTTGGATGTCGGTTATTTGAATGTATTTTAGTGGCACTTAACAACTTTCATTCTACGCTGAGTTCGTATTAAAATCAATATCGTCGCCTTAGTGCGAAAACTGCACAAATGCGAAAGGCGTACAAAATTAGCTGACACAAAAAAAAACTACTTCTGGTAACTATATTAAATAGTAGCTTTTGCCCGCGGCTTCGCTCCCACTCTACCCTACTCTACCTTCGCCCTACTCTACCTTACTTTACCCTTCTCTATTCTACTCTATCCAGTCTATCCTACTCTACCCTACTTTATCCTACTTTATCCTAATCTACCCTATTCTATCCTACTCTACCCTACTCTATCCTACTCTACCCTATACCACTGAATGAGCAGGATTTAATTTTTTATTTTTATTTAACGAGATAAAATTCCAAATCGGTTCAGCCGTTCTTGAGTTACTCGTATAAATAATGTAACTTACACGACTTTCTTTTATATGTATATTTAGATTTATTTATAGTAACGAATATTCATCGTGTGCTACTTAAAAAATGTACCTATTTTGATTATTTGTTAATTTTTTTTTAAAGTGAAGTATTATTATTATTTCTTTCATCTTCACAAAACGTTTAAAACCGGTTTTCAGGCACATGATCGTTTGGATGGTTTTGAAGATTATTGGACATAGCCGAATAGAACATTTACACATAATCTCAAAAATAAATTTCTAATTTTATTTATTATTTATATATTAAAATACAATGATGTATTTTAATAAGACTCAATCTTTTGTCTTTATTGTATCTCTATTTTAACTAAATTTAATATAGTTCAATAATTTAATTCAATTAGACATTAAAGTATTTCTGTAATGCAACGTAATTTAACAATTCTCATTTTATTTTTTTCTACTGTGTTTTTGTGTTATTATTACTGACTTTTTTTTTCTTTGACATTTTACCCAATAAAATTCAATTATAATGTACTTAAGTGTTTCTATAATCATGTTTGAATTTGATGTCGTGATTGTCTAAGTATTGCAGCACTTGATCATTGATGGTTTTACAGGTCTGTTACTAAATCTATTTGCATGAAATGATGACGTGCATCTGGTGGTCATATTCATAAAAATAAGCAATCTCCTTATAATGCGGTTTCAAAGAATCACCCCAAAACTACATTTCTGGGTTTTTCATTCTAAAGCGAAGATTTATGAGTTTTAATGTTGAGGTCGCACCGCACCTACCTTCGGCCTGCCGGGCATCGTGTTTTTGTCTTTTGAGTAGTTTATTAGGCACCAAATATGTCACTTTATGTTATGAAGCCAATGATTAAACACCGAACCGATTTGAAGTGGATTTGCATTTGCATATTATTACTTTGTAACCAGATAATTATGATGAGAAGTGTATTCCAAAATTGAATGCAACTTCAGTGCAAGTAGAGTTACTATATTTCAGGATTTGTCCTAAGATTTCGGGATTTTTGGACTCTTCTCAGGACTGCGACTGGAATTTGCAAATCTCATGAAAACGCAGGATATTTTAAATTAAAAAAAAATACATATAATATTAATATTTAAGTACTTATGGAAATGTGTTTGTTGGTACTATCTGTGATATCTACAGTTTAAAAACTATTTAAGTATTTTATTATCTCGCGACATGAAAAGTAAACAAAAATAGATTTACGTTTCATTTTTTGGTTAAGAACATTCATACTGTCAAGATTTTTATGACTCTCAAATTCATAAAGGATAGGTATAACAAGACATTCGCATTAAAAAAAAAACTATTTTTTTGTGCTGTGTACTATTACCATACACAATTACAAGTTGAAAAACTAACACGCAATAAGAATCGCTAATACTAAATGCAACAGATCCTACCTACTTCTTTATTTATCATAACAGGTATAATAGCAGCTCATAAATATGAATAATGAATGATAACAGTTTCAATCGAATTCAATTTAGAGCAATTTATTGAGAAACACACACATTATAAAACATGTAATTAGTAAGAAGTAGTGCGAAAGATACTTGAACTTGTAATTTGTTATAAAAAAAATACTGTACTAATTAATGCGCTAAAAATAATGACGATGACATAAAGCAAAAAAAAAAGAAATAATAAAAAATAATACTTTATGGCATTACATGCTTTTTCAACGGCTAGCAGCCAGTTACAATTTTAAAGAAGTCTATGGACAGATTTTTTTTTTTGTAATGATTTTGGTTTTGATGTCCACGTCTTTGTGTCTAAGGCCTGATTTTTCAATAGTCAGAAGACTGTTTTCTAAAGAAAAATAAAATTATAACAGCTGTCAAATTGCCATTTTTATTCCTGACTTAAAAAATATCGGGCCTTAAAAGTGTAAATACAAGAGTGCCAGCCATAATCTCCTTGGGCACGCCTTAATTATGGCGGTAAGGCCCCTCTTTGAGGCGTGGCTGGAAAGACCTCACGGCGTCCTAACCTTCCGCATGACCCAGGTTCTCACCGGACACGGTAAGTTCGGGAGGTTCCTGTTCCGGATTCGTGCGGAACCGACGCCCGGGTGCCACCACTGCGTGGACTGCCCGGAGGACACGGTGGAGCACACGGTCGAAGTGTGCCCCGCTTGGGCAGAGCATCGCCGTGTTCTCGTGAGTGCGATCGGCAGCGGCGATCTCTCGCGCCAGGCCCTGGTACGGGCCATGGTCCGAAGCGAGGAGGGATGGCAGGCGGTCGCCTCCTTCTGCGAAGCAGTAATGCTAGCAAAGGAGGAGGCCGCACGCGAGAGGCAACGGCCCACAAGGCCCAGCCGCCGCGGGGATTCCGATTCCGATCCTGATTTCCAGCCAACGTAGACGCGGGCTTGCGGACGGCGAGCTATGGGTAGCTCGCTGTCCGACCGTCCGGTAAACATCCGGACCAAGCCCAGGTCGTCAACGGCGCGCACTGTTCCCGCGCGCCTCAAGGAGTTGTCAGCAAACCGTAGAGACCCAGCCTGCTAGCTGCAGGCAGGCAGGGTCGAAGCCTACTGGGGCCAAGGGTTTGCTTCCGAAAGGAAAGCCCGGCCCTGGTATCTAAGGCCACGAAGGAACGGGGTGGGTTTTTAGTCAGTAAGAGTCTGACACTATCTCCCGCTCCGCCCAAGGGTGGGAGATGTCATTGGATGATTTTACCCACCACCAAAAAAAAAAAAAAAAAAAGCCATAATCTCCTGTCGATGGATTGGAGAAAAAAAAAAAAAAAAAAAGTGTAAATATAAAAATATTTCATAACGAAAAAACAAACGAACATTTCATACGGCTGAAAAGTAAAACAGAAAAAAAAAAAAACAGAATCTTACTAACTTTTTTTTTTGCTTCGCATTTAAAATCTGTCAATTGATAACAAGCGTTTCTGGATTTGTAAGTCAAAAACGAGTTCGCCATAAATATTTTGGTTTTAAAAAAGAACGGAATTCTTTATTTACGACCAAGTGCTAATAATATTGTCGGGCGCCGGCTTGTGAAAATGTCAAGTGCGAGTCCTACTTCCGATGCAGAGGATTCCGAACTTTTGTGACATATTAGGCCCATTATGGAAACTTTGCTGACATCTCTTTAAAGCGAGCGTGGAACACTATGCGCCATTAATGACTCGGGCTCAGTTCGGACGGAAGGCCGGATGGAGAGGTACCCATTGCTCGCTGTCTGCAAGCCAACGCCAACGATGGTTGGAAATTGGGCATGAGGAAGTCTCTTCTCTTCTCTAACGCGTGCAGCCGCCTCTTTTGCTAGAATTATTGCTTCGCAAAAGGAGGCGGCCATTTGTCATTACTCCAGGGTGTCACCACTGCGTGGACCGCCCTGAGGACACGGTAAAGCACACAGTAGAGGTGTACCCCGCGTGGGCAGAGCACCACTGTGTCCTCGTGGAGGCGATCGGCGGCAACGATCTCGCGCGCGGACCTTGGTCATGGTTCGAAGCGAGGAAGAGTGGCAGGCGGTTGCCTCCTTCTGCGAAGCGGCCCTCACGCCCCAGCCGCTGGAGGGATTCACCCAATTTCGGACGGCGACTTGCTGACAGCAAGCAATGGGTAGCTCTCCGTCCGACCGTCCGGTAACCGTCAGGACCCGGCCCAAGTCGTCGATGGCGCGTAACGTAACATGAGCGCCTCAAAGAGATGTCAGCAAACCATATGGTCGACCCAGCATGGTCGAAGCCTACTGGGGCAAAGGGTAATGTGAAAGTGTACCTCGGGGCCCTAAAATGAAGGCAAAGAAGGAACAGCAGTGGGTTTTTAGTCAGTAAAAGTTTGACATTATCTCCCGCCCCGCCCAAGGGCGCGGAGACGTCATTGGATGATTTTCCCACCTAAAAATAATAATAATAATTTTCCATTCCTCCTCGCTCCGGAATAAAACTAGCCCGTGTTAGCATATTAGGATGAAGGCTCGTAAATATAAAGGATTTGTAAATAAATAAGAGAAAATATGTTACTGTCTTACCTAAGTGTTTATAAGCAATTAAATAGGCAATACAAAAATTAAAAAATATAGAACATTTCAAAGAAATAGGTCTGCACAGTAGAGTAGTGGTGGCCGAGTGGTAACGGCCCCGTCTTACGAGTTGTAGGTCGCGAGTTCAAACCCAGTCAGACACATTACTTTGTGTAATTTGAGGCCGGTCTGAATATCGGTTGGTGTAATAGACCCTTAACTGCGTAAGTTTGCCTTCTCTTGAGTTTTGAAATACAATAGCTGTTTCTTCTACCGCGGCGGGCGCGGGTGAAAAACGCTTCGTCAGTACTTTGCCTAACTGGGTGTTTCAATTATACCTAATACCTACCTACTATTAATAATTTATAGGATTAAACTGTTTTGTCGATACGTAAAAAACTAAATTACTTATATTAGGAGGAAAATATAGAAAACCCGTGCGTCATTGGTTTAATAACCGGTGTAGTAAAATAAAAAATTGTTACCGAAAATGTGACTTATTTGTAAGATTATGAAATACCAATAGATATGTCAGCTAAAGAACAGTTTTATTTATTTTTGAAGCTTTTATTTTGAAGATTTGAACTTAAGATACCCTACCTAAGATACATTTCCACCGCTCATACGTGATTATGACATAATATACTTTCGTATTATCTTTCTCTAGATATTTTGGAAACACCGATACCTTATGGTTATTATCTAGGTTTTTATTGCAATAAAACATAAATTTTAACTTGATGATTGTTAGTTTTTAAAACTTTCATGTAAAACTCACATGCAAGAGACACCTTGTCAATATATCTATGAGAATATTTTGTATGTTCGGAAAAATATTCATCTTTTTACTAAGAAAAGTGACAGGCACAATTTTAATACTAGAAATAGGGGCAAATTAGATCAACCACGATTCAGATTGGCTAAAGTACATAGTTCTTTTATGGGGTACTGTGCAAAATTTTATAATAAAATACCACTTGAGATTCTCAATCTCAATGAGTCAAAATTTAAAACATGCATTAAACGCACACTATGTAGACAAGCATATTATAAATTGGAAGACTATCTCCTAGATAAAAATGCTTGGCTAAATGCCTGTCCGGCTCCACGTGCACAGCCATTTTTGCCTAATTAGTTTTTTAAATATATAAATATACAAGATGAGATGACCCTTTTTGTATTGTTATTTTCGAGATGTTTTTTTTTTTAATTGGTTTATTTTAATGAAGCTTTTGACAATTGATTACTTATTGTATTTGGAACCAATAGCATTGTATAATGTAGAAGCACTTTTTCAAATTTTGTGAATGTGAAGTACCATGGAGCATTTTTATTTTTAATTGGTTACAAACATATTTGAATTTACGAGTATGGCAGTTGAGAGTTTGTCATGCTCACTCAAATGTCTCGCTGATGGTGGCACGTGTAATTGGGTCATTCGGTTCCCTTCATTATGGTTGAGCTGAGTGGGGCTGGTGCACGCGTCATGCTCGTGAACGGGCGCCGTCAGTAGAGACTGGTCATCTCTTAGCTGCCAGTGGCTTATTTCAATTTCTGTTAAAATTTTTGCATTTAGTATTTTCTTTCATTATTTATCTACATTGTGCTCACATAATAGAAGCGACATGAAATATGTAACCAAGAATTATGTAACTAATAATATGATTTAAAAGAGTGTCCATGGAGTTTCTTGCACGTTCTTCTCCATAGAGATCTACGCTTTGGAACGTGCAATTTAGCTTCACTTTTTTTTTGGACTGACCGACATTATGACAATTCAAAAGTACCTGTAATTGGTCTATTTGAAATAAACGCTTCTGATTTCTGATTTCTGACATCCAGATCCGGAAAACCTATCTGTAGGTCATATGGGATTTTTCTTACAATTAGGACTTTTTAGCACCCCTTCATCATACCAATGTCATCTTCGTAATGTGCTCCCCTATTATTATTAATATACTCTTTGGTAATGTGTTATGTCTTCTTTCACGTTCTCCTTCCTCTCTTTCTCACACTTACCATCTTATTCATATACCTGCGTTCAAAATTCCCACATTCGGCCATCCGACATTCATGCTTGCCCACGAAGGCCACGAACATGCATTGAATACATTCAAATATCTGGCCAAATCATTAATATTTTTCATCGACAATCACACTCAATCATAGATCTAAACACACCAAATAAACTTTTTACCATAGCTGTAACATAATACATAACTACATAGTATAAAACAAAGTCGCTTCCCGCGGTCTGTCCCTATGTGTGCTTAGATCTTTTAAACTACGCAACAGATTTTGATGCGGTTTTTTTTTAAATAGATAGAGTGATCCAAGAGGAAGGTTTATATGTATAATATAAAGGAATATATGCATAATATATTTAATATCACCATTGCACCCGTGCAAAGCTGGGGCGGGTCGCCAGTTAACAATAAACAATAGGTATAAATATAATTACGTCCAAAATTTTCATAATTGTTTCGTGTGGGAATCGAACTCGTGACAGGCAGCGCAGCAGCCAATCACTCAACCACAGCACCAGCTGGGCCGTTCTATCACAAAACAAAGTTAACCCGTACCATATTGTGTACATATCCTTACTAAATGTCGAAAAGCTAAACCGTAACATAATCTTTCAGCATCATGACATGACCAAGCATAAAAGGAACAATTGATCTGCCTCTTGATCCATGTAAATAATATCACAACCCACAAACAATTGAGATAAATTGAGGCAATTGACTGGAAATTCTGCAAACTAATACCAGGAATATCAGCGATCCAATATCAGAAACATTAACAGACAGAGCTCTTAACGCGATCCATTTTACGACCTAAACTGCCCACCTAGCCAAGGTACGATCGTTTACGCTTAGAGTTGGCCACGCTCCCAATTCCTTTGTTCTGACCACGTGACTGAGCGTTGAGATGACGCCAGAACAAAGGAATTGGGGGCGTGACCTACTCCAAGCGTTCACGTTTAATGAAACGATCATAACTTAGCTAGGGGGGCAGAAATGTTAAAGGGATAGAGCTTTAAAACGTCATCCCTCTTTCTCACTCGTACAACTGACATTTTAACACGTCATGATAACGCGCCAGAAGTCCAAAATAACACGAAAAATAATTTCAAGAACATTTACGCTTTTACCTTATTTCCTCACAATTGTACGGATCTCCGATAATGTTAATGCCATTCTTCTTGGTGAAAGTAAGCATTTATTTCAACAAAATTATGTTATTAGGACCACTGATCGCGTTGACACGCTTTGTCATACTTTATTTGTTTAAACATATTATCTATTTATTTACATTTACAATACTAGCTGCTGTTTAGCCCACGTCATGGTAATTATCCCAAGGGAACATACTCCCAGGGTAAAATAGTAGATTATGTGACCCCGATAAAGCAGTGTCTCGGGATGTTGAATTCCGAACGAAACGAAGTTTGCTAAGTTTTAGTCCCGAACGTTAGGAGGGATTTATATAATTAACTCCGAACCATTGTGAGGGAGTTAATGTAGAATCCTGAGTAAAGGAAAGAGATCAAACCGCCCAAGACAAAGACAGATCTATCCTGTGTAAAGCTATCTTTGTCTTGGGCGGTTTGAACTCCTCATTTCACTCAGGTTTCTACGTTAACTCCCTCGTAATGCTCAGGAGTTAATTATTTAAATCCCTCACTGACATTTGGGATTAATTCGTTTCGTTCGGAATTCATCATGCCACCCGCGCGCGACTATATAAACGACACCGCTTTGTCCCCTAGTCACATAATAATCTACTATTTTACCCTGGGAGTATGTTCCCTTGGGATAATTACCATGACGTGGGCTAAACAGCAGCTAGTATTGTAAATGTAAATAAATAGATAATATGTTTAAACAAATAAAGTATGACAAAGCGTGTCAATGCGATCAGTGGTCCTAATAACATAATTTTGTTGAAATAAATGCTTACTTTCACCAAGAAGAATGGCATTAACATTATCGGAGATCTGCACAATTCTGAGGAAATAAAGTAAAAGCGTAAATGTTCTTGAAATTATTTTTCGTGTTATTTTGGACTTCTGGCGCGTTATCATGACCTGTTAAAATGTCAGTTGTGCGAGCGGGAAAGAGGGATGAAGTTTTAAAGCTCCCTCCCTTTAACAGGTCTGCCCCCCTAGCCAAGTTATGATCGTTTCGTTAAGCGTGAACGCTTACAGTTGGCCACGCCCCCAATTCCTTTGTTCTGACCAGTTGACTGAGCATTCAGAAGATGTCAACTAATTTACGTGTACATCATGTTTTATTTTTGCCCAGCGCTTGGTCATATCGTCAATTTTAATTTAAAAAAAAAATGGTGTTGCCTTTTATAATTGTAGATTTTTAGAGGTTCAAATAAGTAGAATCTGGCCTTAAACAAAAGAATTTACAAAAGACTAAACATATCAAGTAACTCTTATGTCTTACGAAAGCCACTGCGATAGGATGATCCCATTTCAAACCACCATCACACAGACTTACAGACAATGTTTTCACAAAGTGGAGATCTGTCGAAACATCCATACTGGTCTAATTTATGTAAATGCATGCGGGTTCCGTACCGTTGGCCGCGGACAATGAATGGGCCTTCCTCAACTAAGTGTTTTCAAAGCGATGCGCAAACGCAACTGCGATTTAGCGATAAATACCATTATGATCAGCTGAGATTGTTTTTTTTTTAAATAATACAATGTAGTGCTTGACTACGATCCCAGCCTGATGCTAAGCAGTGATGCAATCGTTGATGGTGAAACGCATTAGTTTATTGCACTATAGTGTTGAAGACTCCTAAATTATAATCGGAAAGGAAGACCGCAGAAGACAAATTGTTCCAGTTCAGGGGGCTTACTCTTGAGGTTAATTCCGATCGGTCGATATTGGAATTGTGACGTTAGGTACTCTTGAATTCGATGCTAGCGCCAAAATGGGTTTAAAATTGCGTGACCACACGCCAAGCCCAATTCCGATTTTACTTAATTTCCCAAAAAGGTCACGCAATTTGGCGCTAGCATGGAATTCAAGAGTACCTAACGTCACAATTCCAGTGTCGTCCGATCGGAATTAAACTCGAGAGTAAGCCACCTTATTGAGATTGGTTCTGGGATTGGTTAGGGATATTTCAATGTGCCGTTGCATCGTTATCTAGAAAAGAAAGGTAGGTACTTGATAGCATAATAATTTATTGTCTAGAAACATAAATATAGGTAAGTACTTGCTAACATAAGTGACGGGGCCAGCAAGTGCCGATGTGGTCGAGTTACCGCAGTCCTGGAACGCAACTGAAGGAACACTGGTGGGCTTTAGTCAAAGTCAAATATGTTTATTTGTTACACATAGGTATAATGTATGTAAGTACAATACATGGTGTTAATTATATAATACGACTCACTACGTGTTGCCTTACTGGGCATACAAATGTGAATGTGGTTTACCAAATGGTGAACTAAAAAATAAAAAAAACTGATAATACAGTTTATAATATTGCTTGCTAAAGTTAGGTATATAATATGAACACATCACCAATCCACAACATAATTTTTTTTAAATATATCAACAATATGTATCTTATACCGTAAAACTAAAATAGGTTGCTACTACATACTTAAATCGGAGAATATGGTGCTAAGCACGGCTTGTTTCTTTTTGTCTATGTATATATTTATTTACCTTCTAAATATTCGTTAATGCTATACTTAATAAGCTTTTTGTAGTAAGAATTTGTGAAGTGTTTTTTTTTAAGTTTTAAGCGCTTCGCGTCATCGGTTATACCGCGAACATTGAAGGACTGGAACAGTTTGTCTGCTGCGATCTTTCTAATTATAATTTAGGTGTCTTCAAGGCTAGAGTAAATAGGCTCTTAATAAACTAGTGCGAATCACCATCAACGATTGCATCACTGCTTACCACCAGGTGGGATCGCAGTCAAGCAGTACTTTATATAGATTAAAAAAAAAGTAAAAGCCTGGTACTCCCTATCTCGCTTCATCTAAAAGTTTTTTTTTTTAAAGTTAATATCATCCATTGACATCCCCCGCCCTTGGGCGGAGCGGGAGATAGTGTCGGACTAAAAACCTACCCCGTTCCTTCTTTGTCTTGGTTCCAGAGCCCCGGTACGCATTTTCATACTTCCCCAGAACCCCAGATTAGGCTTCGACCCTACTGGACCCCTACAGTTTTCTGACGACTCCTTGAAGCGCGCAGGAACAGTGCGCGCCATAAACGACTTGGGCTCGGTCCGGTCTGTACCGGACGGACAGACAGCGAGCTAACGGACGGCGGGCAATGGCCCGGAGTGGGAAACGTTATTTGATGATTTACCACGCTCCAGTTTTTTTCACACTAAGATTACGAAGAAGATTCATAGAAACCTACCTGTGTTCGTTCAGTTGCCCTTTGCGTTCCAAGGTCACATTAAATCTTTTGACCATTCCTGTATAATTTTAACTAAGTATTAATATTAAATTTTGTGACTAAGGGATAAAAGCAGTGTCTTTAAGTCGCGGGCGGCATATTGAATTGCGAACGAAACGAAGGTTGCTAAGTTTTAATCCCTAACGTTAGCGAGGGTTTTACATAATTAACTCCCGAGCAATGTGAGGGAGTTAATGTAGAAACCTGAGTGAAGTGAATACATTATCTCCCTAGGGACAGAATGAAAGTCATGGTTCTATAAGATATAAAGTGCATTACCGAGCAGGTGCTGTAAAAAAGTATTGTAATTGCTGTGAATAAGCGTGTAATGACGATCTTTCATGTCTTACCATATTGTACGAACAATTCCTCTTATAAAAGCTTCAGAAAGGAAATAACAAATTAACGGAACTCTTAATGAATAACTTTGAGGGTATTTAAGTACAAAATAAACATTTCTCAAAACTCAGCACCACTTATGAGGACAACGACATTGATTTGGAACAAATTGACAAAAAGATGTGATTTTTTAAAAACTTTCTTAAATGCCACTTCCTCCGGAAACGGTTTCTGTGTAGCTTCCATACTCAGAAAAAGAAATCTTTGGCTATTGACCTTTATATTTGTTCTTGAAGTAATTGAAATATGCAACTGACTCACCGTTTTCTTTGAATTATAATAATAATAATAATAATTGATTGGACTGCATCATATTGTACAAGCAAACACTTACAAACAACACAAAAAGCAAAGACATATATTAGAGAATAAAAATAGTATGTTAGTAGTATTTGTAATGAATTCTGGTACCCAAGGAAAGATTTAACTTGTGTTATGGGTACCAGGATTCTCACACTATAGCATACATTACATCAAAAGGTAACACAGTAATCGGTCAAAAGCCAAAAAAAAAAAAACAAATAAAAACAAGAACAGCCCTTTCATGTATGTGAGTGTTGGGTGTGTGAGTTGTGAAGAGTGTGTTTTCTTTTTTTTTGTGCCTAGAGGATATATTTGGAAAAACTACAACTTTAAGAGGTTTTCTGTTTCATCATAGCTCTGCATCTGTAACCAGTCATATACCCTCGCTTTACATTTCTGTAATGTGGAGGAATAAATGGAGCATTTTTTGTTGCTTACATTATATAAGTGGCTTCCGATACCATAGAATTGTCTCCGAGCAAGTGCCGTCCTACAGCTTTGAGTAGGGCATACCGCATAGCGTTGGCGCTTATTTCGAATACTGACATCGTATTTCAGCGAAGTGTGCTTACGCATAACAACGTGTAGTACGAAGAGTTGCCTAACAGAAAGAACTTTACAGTCTCTGTATAGACTGAGTGTAGGATACCTAAAGGGTTTGCAGGTCATGACCTTAAGGACTGCCCTTTGTGCTCTCTCAAGATCAATAAGATAAGTCTTGGCTGCACCTCCCCATACAGTAACACAGTACGTAAGCAAGGACTGGCACAGTGCGAAATAAACTGTCTTTAGGGTAGTTTGGTCAGCAGAATGTCTCAATTTTTTAAATATATAAATAAGTTTACGAACCCGAGAGGTGACACCAAAAATATGAGATTTCCAATTTAATAGGCTATCAATGTGTACTCCAAGATACTTAATGGTGGTCGATCTCGCTAATTGTGGGCAGGAACATTGTGGGTCTGGAGCGTTCGGTGAACACGAATGAGCCTTTAGAATAATTGTGCCAGGGGCAGGTAAAGCGACGGCTTGCGAGGAAAATGGTAAGAAGGTGGTTTTTGTCAAATTTACTGTGAGTAGGTTATTATACAGCCAGGTCATTACTGCCGTCAACGCATTCTCGGCATAAGCCGTTGCCTCAGCCCAGGTATCGCCATGTACGAGTAAAGCCGTATCATCAGCATATGCAAATATTGAGCAATTGGTCAAAGAAAGTTTGCACAAGCTGTTGACATAGACGAGAAAGAGGGTCGGTCCCAGAATTGAGCCCTGCGGCACACCATAACTCAAAATTTTGCCGTCGCTAACCAACCCATTTACTTTGACACACTGCTCCCGATCAGCAAGATAATCTTGGAAGATTCTGAGGGTGTCACCCCTGATTCCAATAGCTTCTAGTTTCGATAGCAGGTGTGGAACAGACACAGTGTCAAACGCCTTGGAAAGGTCCAGAAAAACACCCATGCACTTCTTACCACAATCGAGTTTAGCCACTGTACAGTCTATAAAAGAGCTAACAGCGTCTTCAGTCGATTTGCATCTTCTGAAGCCGTACTGGTTATTAGCTAAGAGATGGTGTGATTCCAGAAAGTTAACTAACCTATTGTTGAGGATTTTCTCTAAAACTTTAGATAAGGCTGGTAAAACAGATATAGGTCTATAATTTGTAACACTGTGTCTGTCCCCACTCTTGAAGATTGGATGTACCAGGGCTTTTTTAAAAGCTTTGGGGAAGCGTCCAGAAATAATGGCACGATTACAAACATGAGTTATAGCCGGGACAAGGGTATGTGAGCAAGACTTTAAGAGTCGCGACGATATTCCATCCCAGCCCCCTGCGGCATCTGATCGCAGACCAATGATAATTTTTCCCACCTCTGCCTCGTCAGTTGGTAAGAGAACGAAGGAGTTTACAGGCGTACTAAAATACTAATTGGTAAATTCGCGTCAATATTTCGCGTTTAATAAGCTTCTCAACGTCAATGAACACCTCTTTGTTATTAATATTAAGACGCTAATTAAAATTACAATTCGAACTTCTTATAAAAAATACAAAAAATTTAGTGCATTTTTTCTTATGTCAATATTTTTATGATCTTTCAAAAGGCATTATTCCCAAAGGTCTATGAATCCATTGTTCACAAAAAATTAAAGTTCGAACATTAGTTCCCAATGAGTCCATGTAATTTTAAAATATTAAATACGTCTTTCCCTATGAGTCCATGAGAATGTTTGGTACAGTCAGCAGTAATAGCTTTGACCAGGGATAAATGTTTATTATTTCTATAAAATAAAAGAAAATGAATATTTTTATTTCATATACGCAGTACTTATGATACGGTAAATATTACTCTACATGCATGTCTCCAAAGAGGTGAATAGTCATAAAAAGGAAAAAAAAAACAGTTTTATAACAATTATTATATTAAATAATTTAAATCTTACACTAAAATAGACCTAAAATTATAATTCACAGTCATAAAATGTATTAAAGTTAATCAAATTAATCGCAGTTAGTAACTATTTCTTTTCCCAAGGCTTATTAAACTGATTAAGACAAACAAGAAATTGTTTTTACTGACTGTACTTTAGATTTTCGTGAACCCGTTGGAAATTGATGTAAGAACATTTTTAAAGAACGATTCTTTTTCATAGTCTCGGAGGGAAATAAAAAGCAAAAGAATCATGGACTTCTGGGAGCAAAGTCTTTGTCTGGGAACAACCCTACAAAAGACTGCTAAAAAATAAAGAACAGTAGTTGGAAACTGAAATATCGTCACTAGCCTTGACCATATGACAGCAAAAGGTTCTTGTCATTGTTTATGACATTGTTCGAAAGTGTCACCGAGCTCTGGAATGCAAAGGGTAACTGAAGGAACATGGTTGGTCTTAGTAAAAGTATGATACACCCTCTCACTCCACTCGGGAGTAATTAATTGATGAAAGCCAAACCTAAAAAAAAAACCGAGCAAGCGCAAAGGCCTTTAAGGAGTACCTACGTGGATTTATCCAAAGGATAAATGTAAGCAACAAGAGCCTTTTTAGGGTTCAATAGCTAAATGGCAAAAAACGGAACCCTTATGGATTCGTCATGTCTGTCTGTCCGTCCGTAGGTCACAGCCACTTTTTCCGAAACTATAAGAACAATACTGTTGATACTTTGTAAGTAGATGTATCCTGTGAACCGCATTAAGATTTTCACACAAAAATAGAAAAAAAAAACAATAAATTTTGGGGGTTCCCCATTTTTTTTTCATTATGATGACCTATTTCTCGTGGAAAAACTTAAAACCAAATAAGGAAATGAGCTCTAATGGAATTTTTCTCTTCAAAATTCTGAAAGCACGCCTTTATAATAAGAACCCTTTTGTTTCAGGCGAACATCAAAGCCAAAGAAAGCGTCTCGGCCGCCGCATGCGCAGCTTTACCTTATAACAAACGTGGATCTCTCGCGCGGATCACAACAACACGCTCGTCAGTCGCGCGCGCACGCCTCCGCACACGAATGAAGTTCGCGCCATTTTCTTTCGCGATTTGACAGATGTGAATGAAGTTCTTTAATAGTCTATGGTAAATTTGTTTTTAAAAATGCGTGCAGTGATCGTTTTGTGTGTTTTTGTGTATGTTGTGGTAGGACAAGATGTAAATGATTTGGTAAACATGCCGAAATACGATTCCAGATATGATTATTTAGACGTTGACGCGATTTTCACAAATAAGAGGCTAGTTAGGAACTATGTGGATTGCCTGATCAATTCTGTCCGGTGCTCGCCTGAAGGAAAAGCGCTGAAAAGTAAGTTGACATTTTCTTTTTCTTGTTTACTAATTATAAATTATTTATTAAGTCCTTGACTTAAGCGCGAAAACGGAGATCAAGTTATAAATAATTAAATATCGCACTTTAAATTTAAATTAACGGACCATTGACTGTATTTTTTAGCATTTAGTGGTCTCGATTAACGTGTGCATAAAATAGTGCATTTCATTTAGTGCAAGTAAGAGGGTGTTTGACCTTAACATTATACGAAAGGTCAATCAAATGAATTTATAGTTACAATTATTAATTTAGTAAACACAAGGTGAAATTCGCAATTTTGGTGCAAAACGAGATAAGCTATTTTTAGACAAAAAATTCAAAGGTTGAATTTGTTTTCGTATTATGCTCTTATTCATTGATGAAACAATAAAAAAGAATAACGTAATTAGTCAAATAGCAATTGTTACTGTCGTACTCACACCTGAAATAAATAACATTATATTAAACTACTTAAAAACAAGTCGCCATAATTAATAATGAGCTCACAAAAAAACAAAACAAAACAAAAAATTTATCCGAATTGTGAACCTCCTTCTATATTGTTGTCTGTTTAAAAAAAAAAAAAAAAAAAAAACAATTTATTTCGCGCAACATCGCTCTTGTAGACAAAGCATCTCATAGACTCTCACACAGTAGTCAAACATAGGTTTTCGTAATAGGTTTACCAAATATACAAACAAACAAGTTTAACTCCTCATATCATTAGTTTAGACAGGTAACAATTATCAAAAAACGCCGGTTTTCGACGTCAAGAGTTTGACCTCCGATTATATCATAAAAGATATAAGAAAATGATGGTACTTAATAAGAACTTGTTGTTGTATTAACCTACGATCTAAACGCTAATAAGCCATTAGAATACATTATAGAACAAAGAACAGTTCTCAACATACTAAGAGTAGGTATATGTATTAGGTATAAATACTTTGGTCGAGTTTATTTTGTTTATCTTTATACGGTCATTGTCCTTTATTTTATTTTTTTATTGATATAAATAGTGCTTGACTGCGAATACTGCGATCCCACCTAATGGTAAGCCGTGATGCAGACGTAGATGGTGAGGCGCACTAGTTTATTCATAACCTATTTACTCTAGCCTTGAAGACGCCTTAATTACAATCGGACAATTGTGCCGGTCCTTCGATGTACGCGGTTTAAACGTCGAATCGAAACGCTTAGTCCGGACCGTAAAGGTTTCAACAACGTAGGGGTGGATATTCGCCGTACGTCGGGTTGTCCGATGGTAGAATGGAGATGGCGGAATTAAGTTATGCAGTTCCCGCGCACACTCCCCAAAATGCATCCTGTAAAAAACCTAAAGGCTGGCTACTCTACTTAACACTAGTTCAGTCAAGCACTAGTTTATATCAAATAAAAAAAAACAGCCTTATAATATTCCCACTGCTGGGAGTCAGGCCTTCTTTCTAGAACAGAATGAGCCAGTACAACACGTGGGCCCAAGGCAGATACACGTAGATGAATGACACACATATTTATCATTTTATACAATATTGTTTATCACAATAACATCTGAGTAATTCTATGATTTGATTTCTTGTGAAATTTTACATTTTCATATTCAAAGCTTCATATTGTGCAATCAATAGCAAGCAATGTGTCATCACGAATATCTATCTTGTCTATACCTACAGTCTAATGTCTGCGCTCTAGGTCATATCATGGCCTTAAGCTAGGATCCTACTACACAAAATATTTGGTTTCGCACGGTCTGCGCAGTCCCCGGGGATCCGGATCGAAGGCAATGAATGGAACGGGGTAGGTTTTTAGTCAGTAAGAGTCTGACACTATCTCCCGCCCCACCCAAGGGCGGGATTTGTCATTTGATGATTTTACCTACCATAAAAAAAACGGTCTATACAGTGTCAAGTAGAAAGTTTTTAGTTTGTTTTTAGAATGTGGATGTAACACATTCTAATGTTATGACATGACAGTATTTGGCAGCATTCTTTGGTAATCGGTATGCTTCGCCTTGGTCAATATATCTTGATCAGCCGACGTTTACATAAAGAAATTAATTAATTATATCTTTATAAATCGATAGTGTTTCATAAACCGAATCGACCCTCCACGGGATTAAAAGGTATATATTATATTATAAATATAGATAAATAATAGATAACATAAATAAAGTTTGTCAAAGCGTGTCAATGCGATCAATGGTAGGACCATTGACCGCATTGACACGCTTTGAACTATAACATTATTTTGTTGAATCAAACGCTTACTTTCACCAAGAAGAATAGCATTAACACTATCAGAGATCCGCATATTTTATGACAAATGCGTAAAATCGTAAACATTCTTGATACACGAGATTAATTTGATACTATGTACCTCTGATTGGTCTACAAATATTTAGCCAACACAAATCCATAATTCAGTCACTTAAACACTTCAAATACCTGTGAATTGGAGCATAAGTAGAATTAAGTCGTACGGGTTACTAGTTCATCGGCGACAAGTCTTGCTTCTAATACCTATTGATACACCAACGTGCGTGGGAAGGTAACTGTCCAAATAGTATTCTTACTTCTCTACACTAAAAATGTACCGTTTCTTTAGTCTCTGAAGTAGTATAAAGCATTTATTTCAAATAAACATTTAGGCACTTCTGATTTGTCAAAAAGTTTGAAAAATCATGCTAAGTGCACATAGAAAGTGGAGATATTTAAAAGGAGATGAGTGTGTAAAGAACTCCATACGTACACTTTTTAAATGTCTGATTTTGTTACTTGAGAACAATGTAAATAAATACCACAAGCCCGTGCCTACGGTGCGGTGGTCGGAAATCGCGTAACTATTATTTTCAGTTTGTAGAATATTTGAATATTTGTACGCCTATTCCGCTATTTATTAGTTGAGTTAATTATAAGTATGTAAAGAAAAATGTAATTTTCTTTGATATTTATTGCTAAGATTCTCGCGTATCAAGTTCTGAAGTTCTGTACCTACCATAGTGATGTTTATTGAATCTGTGGCGAATGAGAACGTCAAAGTGCGGGCTTGTAAAAGCTTAAGCATTTTAGTAAAAATATTTGAGTCTAGAGAAAGACTATATTTATTATTTGGGAATCCACATTGAGATTAGAAACATTAAATGTCGTTTCTTTTATTACAGGTAAAGTTATTTTGTTGTTATTTCATCAATTTTGTTCATAAGTAATTTGGTTGGAAATTATCTTAATAAATCTTTTATTAGAGAGAAACTCAGTTATGTTTTATTGAATGTGTCGTCCCAAACAATACGATAAAACCATCTTATAAGTATATTAATTTTTAAGTATATATATAAAAAAGGAAAATTAGCAAGCTATATTTTTAGGTAACCGTGATTTTGAAGAAATACTAAAATGTGATTTTGAAAACTTTAAAAATTATAATTTTTTACTTAAAAATAAAATTGATGAAAACTGGTTTCCTTTAGATGTTTTGTGTTTAACGATGCTCGTTTTTTATATATAGAGAAAAAAATGCTAAATTTAAAAAAAATTGTATTCATGATGAATTTATTTTTAAATAAACACAATTCGGTTCGTTGACTGGTTGTAAAGAATTTTAAAATTTTGCTTTTTTTATAATTCTGGTTTAGTTTACAAACAGTGCACAGTTGCCGCATTGGGTGACCAATTAGATGTTGCGCTGCGTGTCACCGGTTTGAAGCTCACACGGAACAAATATTTGTGTGGCTTACAGATAGGTGTTCAAAGTCTAAGTGTTTATTGTGTATGTGAGTTTACATGTTTGTGAACGCACCCTAATTCTTCTGCAGATATGTGTGTTTGTCACCAACTTCTCCTAAAGGCAGTATTTGAGTTGGTCCCTGCACAGTTTTAAAATACCATTAAGACCAATTAGGTGGTGCTACAATCAAATTCTCAATCATTTTTCCTGATGAAAGGCTACCTTTTACAGGCAAACGTATATCGGGAACGGTAGTATTTTATAAAAAAAATAAAAAAAAACTGGGCAAATGCAAACTAACTTATTTAAATAGTTCAATTTCCGAATGTCTTGAAGATTTTCCCGAATTGAAAAAAGTTTTTTTTTGTGACGTAACTAAAAATTTACAGTTTTCAGATTTATTTCTATAATTGTGCTATAAGACCTTGCTTCATGCCAAATTTCAGGGTTCCAGGTCAGCGGGAAGTACCCTATGAATATTGATTTCCTTGAGAATGTCGAAATATACGTTTTTTACGACATAACCCCTGCCTATTGTCTATGGTGCAACACAGTAATGCCCGGTTCACACATGGCTGGCAGTTTGTTATATTTTGTGCGTCTATTTGGGCCAAATAAACATTTTTTCTTTCTATCTTTCTTATTCGTTAACTTAAAAGTTTGATTTACAAAGCTTCATGGGACTACAGACCGGAGTATATGGTTTTAATTTCAACTGGTTATCTTTATGCGTTCCCGAGATAAAAGGTCTTGACAGACGAATAGCAAAGCAGACGGACCACTAAGTGATCCTAAAAGGGTTCCAGTTTTTTCTTTTGAGCTACGGAACCCTAAAAATAGCTCTTTAAGTAGCTAGCTAATAGGGTATTATAACCAAAACCAACGACTATGCAGTCGTTGGCCAAAATACAGTTATAATGTCTTCGGTCCCAAATAATAAACCGCACGAAGCACGGGAAAGCATGGGTTTAGATAATCGTAGCATTATGCTCCTATAGTAGTCTAGTTACATCATCTCATTCACAAACCGCCTCGACATTTGGCAGTGATTGCGTAACATAATCTCGCAGTACACTGTCAGTGCCAGATAATGAGGTACCAGTGAAAGTTACTCTCAAATCTGTCCGGCTCTTTAAAACTGCACGTGCGAAACTGTCAACTGGTTTTTTTACCGCTATTCGTGGTATGAATAAAATAATTCTGAGTATACGTAGATGGTGCTACCTCTCCATGAGGGAGCCCAAAGAAATGGATGGATTATGAAAGGAGTGATATTGTGGTGCGTGGAGACGTAAATCAAACAGCTTTTATGCAGTTATACTGTTATATACCTCTATTTTTTAATTAGTGCACAAAAAATGGGGCTCAATCAGTACCCGTTACTGATCATATTTGTGTAGCCAAAAGTAAAAAAAAAAAACAAATCTCTAAACCTGCACAATATTTCCATAAATTGAGTGAGATTTTGGAATATAAACAAACGCTCATAACTTTTCTGTTTATGAATATTATTTATTGAGACTTTACCTAAATAATAACAAGACCTTTTCTAATAAGCCCTTTAAGTATTTGTACTAATTAAAAAATAGTGGTGTATTGTGCTGCCTCTTATATCATTTTTTAAAAGTATTTCATTTATTTCCTATTTTTTACTTATTTGACAATCCATATATCAATCCTATTTTCTTTTTAACTATAAACCAAAGTAATCCTAAAATGACAGTGTGCACTTTACCGGCCATGTGACATCTTTGTAGTCACCACAATATGAAAGAAAAGGGATTTAGTGCTAGCGTTACAGAACAGAATGGAAGAAAAAAACGTGTTATAAGTATATACCGACCTTAAGTAAGAGATGGGCAGGAAGATGATTATGAGTTATACAAAATAGATATTTATATATTTTATTATTCCACAACTATCACACAACGCCGATCGTCTACAACGCCGTATGTGTAGTCTTGGGACTAGACGGCGTTGTTGCTAAGCAAAGCTTGCAGAACTTGTGTTATGAGTACTAGACAACTTATAAACATACTTATATATTTCTAAATACATCAGACACTTCTGTGTTTGAGTAATTTGTAATGATCATATGTAATGATCTTGCTCAACACACAAACATTTTTCTTGGGGTGGGAATCGAACCCACGACCTCCGGCATAGCAATCAGGTAGTGGCCCTGATTGCTGGACCAACAGGAAAATCTAGATTTGATCTACCTGTAGAAAGATTATAATATTGTAAGCTAGACTTAAGATTGCGTCATTTTACAATAATAAGTAAATTATATTTCTTTCTGTATTTTACGTGTTTCCCTTTTTTTTTCCTAATTGTGTTGGGGTCGGCTTCCAGTCTATTTAAATGTACCTTAATACCAGCATTTTACATGCAGCGACTGCCTATCTGAACGCCATAACCCAGTAATAGGAAAAAACACTATAGGAAATCTACCCCTTTGCAAAACTACTGTTAGATTCCCTGTCTATCCGTATTCCTACTCATCTGCATTCTACAGACGTTATAATAAAGTTTCCACTATTAATTAGTAGTTATTATAAATACTAATTAGATTCAGTGGAACATTTATATACACCTGCTACCTAACATACGCCCATTATAATGGCGCTCACGCATCTTTCAAACATGATTTCTGGCAGAAGCAGAAAGCGTTCTTCAAGTGAAAGATCAATTGATGTAAACGGTAGGTCCAAGGTTTAATTTTCGAGTCAGGTAAAGTATTATAGAGTATTCTCTTCTGGAGTTTCCCGGTATCACCGGGGCGCGAGGCTGTCTCCAGCTCACGGTTTTAGCCGCTTCCTTTACTCGCATTACTGCTGCGCAGAACGACCTGTACCTCTACCATGAGTTTTAAGCAATAGTATTCGTCGCTACTCGATATCGACGCCGTAAATATATTGTATGGCAAATTTTGTAGCGCCTCTAGCGGTCACTTGCAGAACCAAAATTTGCCATACAAAATATTTACGGCGTCATATCGAGTAGCGAAGAATACTATTGCATATAACTCATGGTAGAGGTACTGTACTAGGGCCGGATGCAAAAGGTCGGGGGCTGGTGATCGCATTCACAAGTATGATCCGCTCAAGAGGGGCAGACCTCCACTATATAAATAACCGTGTCTTATTAAAAATATATAGCTATGACTATATTAATTACGAAGCTAACAAATTTTGCTTCCAAATCGAGAGACGATTGTAGATCATAAACAATGCAATCGTTCCATGGAAGTGTATACCTTGCAAAGGATCTTAAAATAGGAAAACAAAGTAATCATAACTATAAATATTTTATAATTATTATGATAATGTGCGAAGATACTTTGTATAATCCTCGTTAATTTCGATGTATTTATAGCAATATGTGCGCATCAATAGATACGTAATCTACACCTGCATATCCATGCAGGTGTTATCGCAAGCGCTTATGTATCTAGCATAAGTACATAAGTATTTATTTAATAAGTTGCGTAAGTTTTGCAGAATTTGTGAAATAATTATTATAATATTCTAGAATTGAAAATTGTTGGTTGATTTAGCTAAATAAATGTCAGCGTTTAGTTTGCATTTGTTTTCGCGGTAGAATGCAAATTTGGTTGATCAAAAGATACTTCCTTATATAGTTAGCTTTTACGTCATAATCGTTTTGAAACACGTTTGCCAATTTTCTTAAATTGGTTTATTAATTGTTAGAATCTAAAGTAAAGGGAGACTGGTTCCTTCTTCTAATGTCTTAAAGATCTATAATAATAATAATTCTTTATTATCAGGCAACTATGGCTCATAGACAAAATATACAAATAATTTTAAACTGTAACAAATCATAAACGAAGTGAAGGCGTCGTATTTCGCTGCGAGGTCGGTATACTCCCACAAAATGGTCGATACACGACACCCTTCACCCTTTAAAAAAAAAAAAAAACACCCTTCGGCCAAAACTCTCTGAGTGTAGTCTTCAAATAGTGGTCTTGTGCTCGCAATGTCATCTAAGTCATACTAAAAAAAAAACACAACGCAAAAAAATACTTCACCTTTAAATAACTTTTTTTTACGCTAAACTCTAGTTCTTTTTCTAAAATAAACGCCTAAGTTACTACTTTTTATTTCTCCTATTTACCAGTGAAAATCCCGTCAAAATCAGTCCAACTGTTTCGGAGATTAACCGGAACAAAAAGACAGACAAATTAAAATTTAAAAAATTGCATAACTGTTATTGGTATTGAATATACTTTAGTTCAACTTTATTTATTTGTATGTATGGATAGGCAATCAAATGGGTTTGTCCGTCTCAACATCATCCACCTTGATGATGAAGAAAAGTTTTTAATTCACAAAAGTTTTCTTCATCATAGACTACAATCTTTTTCATCCTACTTGAGGGCGAATACCACCTCTTTACGCACCATTATGAAACTTCCCTTTTACCATCATCGTTATATATGTAATAAGTCGACGCCTTTTACACCTTTTCCTTGCTATAAATTGAATAAAATTTGACGTAAGTACAGCTCTACTATAATCCTTTGACAATGGCCCGCATTTCTCTCTAGCGCGAACCTCTCTGCGTTAAGTGTGCAATTTTCTGAATAGGCTCTCACTCAGTAGATATAAAGGTTGAATTAGATATACCTATAGAGGTATACGGAGCAGAATGTAAAGTCTCGCTACCTCCATTGAAAAGGAAGGAACCTCTAACCAAACGGGTGTTGTGTCTGGAAGAAGAACGGTGTTTTACGAAACCCCTAAAGGGGTGGGCCCTGGGAAAGTATGAAAATGCATACCAGGGCCCTGGAACCAAGGCAATGAAGGAACGGGGTAGGTTTTTAGTCAGTAAGAGTCTGACATTATCTCTCGCTCCGCCCAAGGGCGGGAGATGTCATTGGATGATTTTACCTACCATAAAAAAACCCACAATGTAAAAACAACAAATACAATTTGTATGAGATTCTCATGAATGATCTCATTGATGTTGATACAGGTTACTAAACTTAATTTAGTGGCCTGTTGGTCTTGTAGTTAGTGGCCCTGACTGCTATGTCGGAGGTCGTGAGTTCGATTCCCACCCAGGACAAATATTTGTGTGATGAGCACGATCATTTGTTCTGTTTCTGGGAGTAATTTATCTATAATATGTATGTATTTAGAAATATATAAGTATGTTTATCAGTTGTCTAGTACTCATAACACAAGCTCTGCTTAGCTTGGGACTAGACGGCGTTGTGTGATAGTTGTGGAATATATTATACTTAGATATGATAACTTTCTGTTTTGTACAAAATATAGTTTGGGTAGGAAAACAAATGAATGTACGGAAATTGCGTCTTATGATGCGCATTTCAAGGTCTCTTTAATTCAGATAAGGTTTAATTACGTTTTAAGGTAATTAAAATAAGTCTTTTATTATGTCTGTTTCTGGATTCTAGAATAATGAACATCAAGTGTGAATTTTAAAATCTTACACGTAATTAATGATGTTTTTTGATTACCAAGGATAGATTCCTCATTCCTGCTGCAGAAGAGGACATTTAAATTTTAAGCCAAACAACTAAACGATGAGCAATGGGTAGCTCGCCGTCCGGCTGTCCGGTAACCGTCCGGGCCGAGCACGAATCCTCAACAATGCGTAGTGTTGTACGAGCGCCTTAAAGAGATATCAGCAAAACCGTAGGGTGTGCCTCTACGGTTTTAGTCAGTAAAACACTAACACGCTCTCCCGCTCTACCCTAGAGCGAGAAAAGTCAAGAAAAAAGAAATCCCTGTAAGGCATTGGTCCTAAATAATATGCGCCTGTACTGTTCACACAAACTACAAATAATAATTAATCTAGAACATTTCCCACTGCATTATGTGGTACAAAGCAATGATTAAAACCAGCTATGTAAGAGTACCTACCTATGAATAGCGTACCCAGCCAATTATCATAAACCACCATTACTTAGATCGTAATATCGGAAGTCTATCATTAATTTGTCAAGCGGTCTGCGAGTGTTATTGTATCCTTTAGTCGGCCTTTGCATTCTAAGGCTACGGGTTTCTTTGTCAGAAATTCCCTGTGGCCTTAGCAGGCATCAGTTTTGCTCACCCTGGGCGAGTGGGGAACACCACGCAGTGTCAACGACTCGGGTTTGGCCCGGACAGTTAACCCAGGCTTGATGGATTGGTCGAAAGAGACAGTACACGACCTCGGGACGAAAAGGGCCACTGAAGGTAAACGGGTGCATTTTAGTTAGTTAAGCACTGATTATCTCTTTCACTCCACCTAAAGCTGGAGAAGTTATTTGATGATTTTCCAAAACAAAAAGGACCCAGTGTGGGTGATAGATCATATTATTTATTTATTTATATACACTTTATTGTACACTTTATTGTAGTCTTAAAATATATTTACAATATGGAAAGGAAACCTTATAATAAACATACAATCGGCAGCCTTATCGCACTCGGCGATTTCTTCCAGGCAACCTGGTATGGATAGACATTGCCAAGACTAAATATATTATTTCTACGTGGATGGAAAACGTTGATCTACCACATAAAATTATCAAAGAAAAAATGGGGAGTAGGGATAGGATGGTAAAAATAGAAAAAGAACATAAAAATCGGTCAAGCTGTTCCGGAGGATTTCGATAACAAACACTATGACACAAGATTTTCATATATAAGATTATTTACCGTAATAATCCAATGCTTAGACGGAATGTAAAGAGGTAGTAGGTAGTACTTAGTAGGTTAATTAAGTGTTCTTAAAAAAATATTAAAGCCGTTAATTATGTAAATTATGCGACAAACAACGGCGCTAGGAATGTAATAAAAAGTTAAAATATTCTAAGTTCCATGCATTGTGATTTGTTAATTATTAGTGTCTGTGATAAAAACGAACGATCATTGTTCATAGACAAAAGACTGTTGTACCCTAGAGATTGCAAACCGGGCCCGGCCGGGCCGAACCCGGCCGGGCCCGGTGCCCTTTTTTGACATCCACCGAGCCCGACCATTCATACCGGGCCCGGTGACCGGCCCAGCCATTTATACTCGGCCCGGTCACCAGCCCGGTATGAATGGCCGGGCCCAATGAATGTCTAAAAGGGCACCGGTTTACAATCTCTATTGTACCCTCCAGGCTATTAGGTTGTCACAAAAATACACTACCTCGGTATTATCTATAGTAATACCTTGTGAAGAGAAAATCTTAAAAATAGTTTTTGAGCACATTCTTCATTAAATTCCTAGCGTTGACATTCCATAATATTTCTCTGTCCTACAAACATAGCAAGTGCTATATCTATGTCACTAGACATGTCTAGTGACATAGATATAGCACTTGCTAAAAATATAAAAATAAATTGAAAGTAATGTCTATACATTACTTTAATTTTTTTTATATTTTTACTAAATTTAGCAGAAGTATGTAACTAAGTTATGAATATATATAGAGTGAGGCCAAAGAAAAAGTGGACGCGTTGTTTGAAGAGTAATCATTCTTTTTATACAGTATTTATACGATATATGGGCAATAAATTAAATCACATGCTTGTTTTAGCGTTTACTAACGATATGCAAAAAATGAAAGAAATCAGTCCAATAGTTTAGACAAAAAATTAAGTTTTGAAAATTTAAGTTTGTTAATATATTATTTTTTTATTTAATAATCAATTTAGTCATGCTTCTGTGGAAGAGTATTGCTCGTGATTTCATTTATTGCCCATATGTCGAATACATACTGTATATGAAAGAAATGGGAATCAATGATAGTGACTGACAAAATAGAACAGGACGATATATGAATTGTACATTCGGTTAAATTTTGATCGTTTTAAACCCGTGGAGGGTCGATCCGGTACATGAAACACTAACGATTTGTAAAGATAAAATTAATAAATAATGTACTTTTTTCTTTAAACTCGAATTAATTTACGCAAGTACAAAAATTTGTTTAAGTAAACATCAGCTGAGCGAGTCAATGACCTGTAGGTAGTTAGAACGCAACGACCGACAACTACCTATGCCTAGACATGGTCGAAACCATGTCCCAATTTTCATGCAAATTCGTTCAGCCGTTTCGGCAAAAGTAACAAACATACACACATTCATGAATACGAAATTTCAGCTTTATAATATTTTAGTGCTTATTAGTGTGAATGTGATACCATGATGTTATCACACAATTCCATCTATAAAAGAAAATAATACTTATCTTAATAATTAATTATGTTAGTAAACAAGAAAAAAAAAATGTATTCCTTCATGTAAATTGGAGTAAAAAATACTTTTGAAACTTAGAATAACTATCATAGAAATAACATGAAACCATAAACAACTTTTTGCAAAGACACAAACCTGAACCTAATGAAGGCATAGAGAATTATCGATTTGACACACTAGTAGAAAATTACGAATCCTGCACATAAATAAAACATCTTTGTACGATTGCGACGGTAGAAGACATTATGGTCGTGATCAGTATCATTTCTGTGTTTTGGCATTGCATCACACTACGAATGGTAAAATATTAGAGATGTATAGAAAAAGTCTAGTTTGCATTTATTTACACCAGACGGCGCTTACCCAGTTTTAGTAGAAGCTGTAATTTTGTTAATAAAAAATAAGGTTTTATTTTATTTTTAACACATTGTTTTAATTTTCTAAAACCTTCTTCGCATTATTGCCTTTCTAGTGAAACAACAGTTTGAGGCACATTTTCTTTTTATTACACTTTTATTACACACATTCAATCTAATCAACTATTAAATATCACTATGCCATCTAGTCTCAAACTAAGCAGAGCTTGTGCTATAAGTACTAGACATACTTATATATTTCTCAATACATACATATTATAGATACACCCAGACACAGAACAAATGATGGAGTTCATGACACAAACATTTGTCCTGGGTGGGAATTGAATGCACGATCCACTAGACCAATGGGCCAGTCAACATTGGTTGTCTTTGACGGACTTAGGTAGAAATATTTTTCATATTTTATATTCGCTCATTTGCGTCAAGAATGACATAAAATAAAATAATTATTAAGTATATTATTTTATTATCCAATGCTTACTGCGTCACATTTTTCGCAGAAAATTATATATTATAGCTATATTATCTATCATATTATGTATGTATTTAGAAATAGTATGTTTAGTAGTTGTCTAGTACTCGTAACACAAGCACTGCTTAGCTTGGGACTAGACGGCGTTGTGTGATTTTTTTGGAATATTATTATTATAATTTGTTATTTAAAAA
The DNA here is from genome assembly GCA_958295575.1 of Leucania comma. Lineage (NCBI taxonomy): Eukaryota > Metazoa > Arthropoda > Insecta > Lepidoptera > Noctuidae > Leucania > Leucania comma. The sequence goes on along the minus strand of OY282480.1, from coordinate 6,717,213 downwards.
AATCTATTTCATTTCTACAGAAGAATTTCAATGATGATGCAAGTGTAGTTTTCGATCTATTAAGCAAATTAAAATCTTATTAAGTCAAACAGCGTGGCAATGCAAATACCGCCAGATTTTGGGGCACTACAAGTCGACAGGGATATGGAGAAGTTATCCGATGACATAATTTAGATTGTTTTTAGTTTTAGTTATTAAAGGGATTTTATTGTTCTTTTATTTAAGTGTACCATTATACTTAGCCTTGTATTTTTTTTTTTCTTAGGGTAACAGAAAAGCTATGAGAAAATTTTATTAATATACTATATATAGGGTGACTGGTAATTAGTGAACGATACTTAAACAGGTGATTGTAGTCATGATAACAACCACTTTTACTATGGGACCAAACCTGAAACAGCAAAAAATCTGAGCCACTTCAGTACATTTTGACCAGTTATGCGAACACAAATGTACTGACCAGCAGATATTTTTTCGCGATTTCAGGTTTGGTCCCATATTAAAAGTTGTTTGTTATCATGACTACTATCACTTGTTTTAGTATCGTTCACTAATTACCAGTCACCCTATATATATGTGTATGTTTTCATAAACATAATGTTTACGTATCAATTCGTAATATTATTTATCACTTGTCTTTGTATTAAGTACTCGTATTTTCTCAAGTTCTTAAACATTTTCGAAATCAAAATAATATGCATAGCTCTTACAAAATGACTACTTTGTTTGTATTCCATTGTTTACATATAATTCATTATATTTTAGTTGGAATCGTGACCACGAGATACCTTTGGACAATGGTTCTCTTTATGTAATTAGGTTAAGGCTACTATGTAGGTATGTCCCTGCCAATTAGGATGGCTTAAATAGTAACTATTCTAACTACGAATATTTATAACCTAATAACGTACTTATAGAGAGCAGTGGTGAGCGAGTAGCTACGGCCCCGCCTTACAACTTGTAGGTCGCGGGTTCAAGCCCAGCCAGGCGCATTACTTTGTATAATTTTATTTCATCACCCAGGAAACCAGCATGTCCTAGAACCAGATATTTTCATCCCATTCCCTCTCCTAGGAGACCTGAGTCCCCCCCTCCCCGCAGGGGGAACATTAAAAGGCTAATTATGCTTATACTATTGTGCTAAGGTACCTATAGGTAACCAACACGTATAATTATGCAAAAATACGCTTTGAGGTCAAAGTATTCCTCTATATGTATTGTTGCCCGGAAAACTGTCAGTATTTCCACGTTGTACTTATGGTAATGCATATCTTTGGGCAAAGAACGATCCAGAATTCTGGTTACGAAGTGTCCATTAGTCGGTGAGAAATATGGGTACCCCTATCGATAAAAAATAAACAATAATAGCAATTATGTAACTTTTTTTGAGGTGGGTAATAATCCAATGACTTCACCCACTCTAGCGTGGAGCGGGAGGCTGTGTCAGACTTTTACCGGCTAAAACCACTCACGTTATGTCGATAAAATAATTTTTCGATTTTGCTATATAATTTGTAATAGATATATGTATGTAACTACCTACATAATTTATTGGCACATGTGTCTATAAAGATATATTTAGTTAGTATTTAAAATAAAAGAACATCAAGACATTAGACGTAAGGCCATATAACATTCTAAATTAGAGTAGGTGCAAAAAATGCTAATGTAGTACGTACATTACATCAAGTAGGTATTGCGTTTCAAAATAAAAGTGTTTTTAATTTTGAATTATTCTTAAGTACGACCTAGCTTTTTTGCAAATTTTTAATGACCGGTCTTTAGGCCTTTCAGCCAAATCGCAGTTGTTGTCGAATGTATTTTTTTACGATCAACCTTGACAATTAATCGACAAAGCAGTTATCATGTTCAAATTGAATTTGGAATCGTAAAATCTTAACCAACAAATTCGTCTTTTAAATACCTTAATTAGAGATACAATAGAAAGACAAGAGGTGTGCGAACGCCGGCGTTCGCTTGGGGCTTGAATAACTAAACTAGGGTCTACGTCATCGAAATCAAAACTATAAAATTAAAAACATCTAAAAATATCTTCGACTGTACCTATTTGTAGATAAACAACAAGAAAAAAACGTAAAACCGGTATTTTATATTCACGGCCCATTATGTGCGGTCCTACGTGACAGCATTAGAACATCCTTACGATGTTCCAAATTCAAAACAATAAGCTTCAATGTGAAACGTCATTTTTAGTCATGCGACCTCTTCCTCACACTGCACTCATAGCGGGTGTTCGTAGTTGTTAATAGGAAATAAATAAATAAATATTGTTAACGAACTATTTAATTAATAAATATACAAAAACAAAATACTAATTTTGAAAACAACATATAGATTAAAGTAAAGAAAAGAAAGTAAAGGAGATATATTTTAAACAAATGTATCTGTCTCTCTCGCCAAAACGCCGTTTTATATGGTGGCCGTACAGGTTTCAGAGACCAAAACGGACTTCTCTTACATAATAGCAGCTTTGATTGAAACTTTATAACGTTTTTGTTGATGACGATATTTTTTCATATTTGTTTACCAGAGTTAATAATAATGATAATTTTTATTTACTTGATTAAAAAATGTTTCATTTAGTTAATAAAAACACGTTTGCCGAGAAGGTTCACTTGATACATTTGCTGCCAAATACTAGAAAACATTAGTATGTGTACATCCATTTTTGATCCTGGCACATGACTTTAAGGTACCCAAAATAAAAACATTATAAAAAAGAGTTTACTATAAATTTGGTAAAATTTAACATCGCAGCATATGCTGAGATAGAGACCTTTTTGACCTCGCACAGGTCTTTTATTTTCAATTTTTTTTTGTGTTCTTTTATTTATTGTTTTTTTTTATGTTGTAAAACCTATTTTTTAGTTATAGTTATTGTATTGTTGTTGTATATATATTTTGTCCTGAGCGAGTCTCAAATAAATATTTTTCTTTCTTTCTTTCTTTATTTGATTAAAATATTTATCGAGAGAGCTAAGTGTAATACTAGCCGCAAAAAGATGCCTGGAAATCGGTTACTACGCATTCAAGGTCAACCGTCATGATGGTTCAATTTGTGTGACGAGGATTATAGATCAGAGCTCATTAAAGCCACCCGGTACCCACTTTGCACCGCCTCGCCTTCTGCGGCTGGTATTCTTGGACTTGTATGGGCATTCGCAGAGCCTAACTTCAGGCGCGCCAAGAACCGTCGAACATACTGTACTTAGATCGCGCCTGTTTCAATAATCCCACACATTTACTGTGCAGTTGCGCAGACACTTGAGATACAAAACTACACCAACAATTTGCAATAAATTAAAACAGACACGGAACTTCACTTCACCGCCAAAAACGCTAGTAAACTCATTGTATAACAAAGGTACAAAATAAAAATACTCGATTTTTTATTTTTGCTATCAGCTGAGTAGCCAAACTGTTGATGAATGCGTTTACATTACTGTCAGGTACGAATATGTAATTAATGTTGAAATATAGTTATGATAGGTAGATTACAATCTCCACTAAATTAGATTTGTAATTAATTCAAAGGAAACATAATATTTCACACTGTTTTCAGAAACAATTATGTTGCTCATTAATAAATCATTTTTAGATTCCGAGATGGGAGGCATACTATGCAGCTATTAAGTTGAACCATAATTTGCTATGGTTACACGCAGCTCCCATTTCGATTGAGACCTGAAAATCGGTTACTGCGTGGTTAAGGTCGACCTGTCATGATGGGTCAATTTGTGTGACGAGAATTTTAAGTCAGAGCTCATTAGAGCCACCCGGAACCCACTCCGCACCGCCTCGACTCTTGCGGCTGGTGTTCTTGGACTTGTATGGGCATGCGGTCACTATATCTACTCCGTAGTGTCACCGGATCGCCTCGATCGTAAGTTGATGACGAATGACGAGGAGCTGTGACCTATAATCCTCGTCACACAAATTGAACTATCATGATGGTCGACCTTGAATGCATCGTAACCGATTTTCAGGCATCTTTTTGCGGCTAGTATTACACGCAGCCCCCACGGCTGCGTGTTATACTAGCCGTAGGTGGCGAAGCGGTGCGGAGTGGGCGCCGGGTGGCTCTAATGAGCTGTGACCTTATAACCGGGGCTGCGCGTAACCATGGCAAATGACCTATGAGTATGTTATAACTACTTAACTATCAAATCATCACCTCTCTAGCCTTTTTCCCAACTTGCTTAGCTTAGGCCGTGTTTACGGAGCCGCGGCGCGTTGGGCGTTTCGTCGTACATTGCTGCAGCGGGCCGTGTCATCGCTCGCGCAAACACAAACATATTATGGCAATGTATGACGGACCGCCCGAGTAAGGATTGTCTAAGACCCATGTTTGCAGAAAGGGGACCAACGGTTTTACGTTTTTTTCATAAAAACCAGGTGCCATAACCACTTGGTCTTAATTATCGTTTTTTTTTTATTGTTGATTGGTTCGCGTTTGACCGCTATCTCACCCGATAGAAAGCGACGATGCGGTCGACAATGGAACATTGTATATTTATCATTTATGTAATTAAAATTTGTTCACTACAGTGTACACACAGAACACCCACAATATAACGTATAATACGCGGCTTAAGAGTTGAACCAAAATGGCAATCGACCTTGAATGCGCAGTAACAGATTTTTGGGTTTAAAATGAAGTGGGGGCTGCACGTAACCATAGCAAAGACGGCCATTTTGGTTCTACTTATTTGCCGCGTAAAATCATACGTTTATTTCCAATAAACCATTTACAAGCACTTTTGAATTGCTAAAATGTCGGTCAGTCAAAAAAAGTGAAGCTAAATTGCACGTTCCAAAGCATAAATCCTTATAGAACTCCATGGACAATCTTTAGGCTCTATATAATAATTCCTAGTTTTTATTTATTGACAAAGTTAAAAAAAAATCACGCAAACATACTCGTAATAATAGCCTATAACGTTTGGCACGTTCAATTGTATTGACAGCCCGTATTTTAATAAATTAGATGATAATAAATGGAAATGTAGGTGAACGCTGTTATTAGTGTAGATAAAATTAAATACTTTTGTAAAAAATCCTATGACGGTATTACCCGCACGCGATCAACAACACATTTCGCAAAGATAATATAAATGAATTCATAACTAGCTGCTGCCAGCGGTTCTGCCTGCGTGATAGTGAAAAATTGTCCCGAGGGAACAGACTCTCAGGATATATCCTATGTACTATTCTGTGACTGTGTGTTGAAGTGACTGGACTGTTGGTCTAGTGGTCAGAGGCCCTGACTGCTATGCCGGAGGTTCTGGATTCGATTCCCACCCAGGACAAATGTTTGTGTGATGAGCACGATCATTTGTTCTATATCTGGGTGTAATTTATCTATAACATGTATGTATTTAGAAATATACATATAAGTATGTTTATCAGTTGTCTATTACTCGTAACACAAGCTCTGCTTAGCTTGGGAGTAGACGGCGTTGTGTGAGAGTTGCGAAAAAAGAAAGTATACGAGATCTTGATCTTCTCGTGTACCAGGTTTCTTCGAAATCTGTTCAGCCATTCGGGCATAAAGTGGTAACAAACGTTCAGAAATACTTACAAACTTTCGCCTTTATAGGTAATATGATTAGTGTGATTAGTTGGTAATAAAAAGAATAAAAAACTGGGAACACTTACCGCCTTATTCCAAAACGCGATCTAAAATAGTTCTGGGACTATTACTAGTTTTAATTGGCATTAAACGTAATAATAGTCTCGGAACTATTCTCGCTAGATTGCAGGAATTTAATAACAATTAAAAGCGATCTAAATGTATTTACATTTAGATCGCTTTTAATTGGTATTAAATTTAGTAATAATCCCGAAAACTACATTTAGATAGCGTTTAATCGGGATTAAACCTAGTAACAGTCCCGGAACTATTTTATATCGCGTTTGGGAATAAGGCGGTTAGGGTTCAAAAAACCAAGGGGAACAAACTAGCTTATGTAAATAGTTCAATTCCCGAATAGTCTCGAAGATTTTTCCGAATAGCAGAAAAGTATTTTTTTTTTAGTGACGCTACTGATTTTCAATATTCCCTATTTATTTCTTAAGTAGGTAGTGCTATAAGACCTCGCTTTATGCCAAATTTCAGGGTTCTAGGTCAACGGGAAGTACCTTATGGATTTTTATTCCCTTGAGAGTGTCGAAATATACGTTTTTTGCGACAAAAACGGCCGTATCTTTATTTTTTTGTTTACTGCATCAATGGGACCGCAGACCGGTATGCGGTTTTAATTTCAACTCGATACTTCCACGCGTTCCCGAGGTAAAAGGTCTTACAGATAGACAGACAGACAAATGGACAACAAAATTATCCTTTTGAGGTACGGAATCCTAAAAAGGTCGACTAGAAGGAAGTACCTGAGGTATCTGGGGTCATGGGTTAACTTCCGAAAGGAATGCTCGGCCCCGGCACGATAGGCTACGAAGGAACGGGGTAGGTTTTTAGTCAGTAAGAGTCTGACACTACTTCCCGATTTGTCATTGGATGATTTTACCTACGATAAAAAAAAAGTACCTAAGGTATTAAGTCCGGTTTTGTAGTGTTTTTTGCTTGTAAATAAAGTTTTAGTGCTTAATTAATATCGAATGGCTCCAAAAATAATTCGTAAAAAAGTGGGATTTCAAATTAATTTTCAATAATGGGGTAAAACCTTTGGAAAGCCCAGTAATTCCGGAGATATAATTAATCTTTTTATGAGCATATTTTTTGCGAATTTAATGGTTTTAAGAAGCGTACGAACATTATCTACCCAATTTTGTAGATAATTTGGTATAACAAAAGACGAATGAAAATAAAATAACATCTTTATTTTGTAGTGGGAAAACTATATATGGTGACTGGTAATTGATGACCGATACTTAAACACGTGATTGTAACATTTTGTAAGGCAACTAGACTTGTACACACACACGTCAGCTCACGTCACGTTGTCTATGTTAGATCCACGCCACGCGACGCCACGCCATGTAACGTCGTTCTACGTACAAATCAGGCGTGGTCCACGTGTGAACCGGTCTAATGTAGTTCTTGCTTTATCATCATCTTCATTCCCTTGTCCCATATCACTTGGGGTCGTCAAACCACATACTTTTTTCAAACATTCAATCCTGTCACCCGTCACACTATCACTGAATCCCTTTTCTTTCATTGAATATCAATTGTGTGATAGTTGTGGAATATATTATAAAAAATAAATAAATAATAATAATTACTCCTCAGACAATCGTCGGTTGGCATCACGTTCCATTAAAAATGCCTAAAGGGCCTCTGCGAGTTGGTTTAGGCTTCTCGTACGCCTTCCAAAGGTCCAGGACCTCAGGGTCCTGAGATAAATAAATTACTCCTTACACAATCCATCAATCTTTTTTCTTAGTAGCATAATAAAAATATCTAACAAAAATAGATTAAAGGAAAATTCCACTAAAGTTGTTTGTTGGAATTTACCAAAATCAAACAAAACCAGTCTGAATTATCACTTAAGATTATTATTTTAATGGTTTATATGAAAATAACATAACAAACCCACAGTTACGTCTATCGCTTCGTCTGTGCATAAAAAAGCAGTTACAAATTTATTGTGTTTTCAATAAAAACTTCGACAAAAAGCGTTCGGACGATTGCGAGAATTTTGATTGACGTTAAACTGCTTCCTGCGTCTATCTGTTATTTAATAATACACTATTTATCATTATAATCTGTTTTTTTCTGACTCATATGATCATGAATGATGATCACACCCAGATTCCAGTGGTTGAACGATTAGGTAAAGCGCGAAACAAAAAAATTGTCTGGCCTACAACCCCCCTAGCCAAGTTACGATTTGTTTCGTTAACATTGAACGCTTTGAGTTGGTCACGCCCCCAATTCATTTGTTCTAACCACTTGACTGAACTGACGTGACTGTTGAGATGACGTCGTAGCAAAGGAATTGCGGGCGTGGCCAACTCGAAGCGTTCGACGCTAACGGAACGATCGTAACTTAGCTAGGGACGCATGTCATAGTTATTCCGAGTCTAAGTATCTTGGGTATGCAAGTTTAAATATTTGTAAACGCACCCAAAATACAGGTAGCTCGCTGTCCGTTTGTCCGGTAACAGACCGGACCGAGCCCAAGTCGTTTACGGCGCGCACTGTTCCCGTGCGCCTCAAGGAGTTGTCAGCAAACCGTAGGGGCCCAGTAGGGTCGAGGCCTAGTCTGGGGCTCTGGGAAGGTATGAAAATGCATACCAGGGCCCTGGAACCAAGGCAGGGAAGGAACAGGGTAGGTTTTTAGTCAGTAAGAGTCTGACACTACTCCGCCCAAGGGCGGGATTTGTCATTGGATGATTTTACCTACCATAAATAAAAAACCACGATACTGGAGTACCTAGTGTGGGGTATGTAGTTTGAAAAAGGAAAAAAGGTTCTTATGTTTTTATTAGTGTCTCATTTTTGAAGAGTTTAAAGCTAGCTGCAGTTCAAGACCAGGGGACTTTTCATGTCGTGTTATAATGTCAGACTTACGAGCGAGAAAGTGGGATGAAACTATATACTTAGTCCCTATACACCGTTAAGTTTTGGTTGTTTTAATCCCGTGGAGGGTTGATTCGGTACATGAAACTCTATCGATTTGTAAAAATAAAAATGAAAAATAAAGTACTTTTTTAAACTCGAATTATTTTACGCTTGTACGAAATTGATTTCATTAAGTAAATGTCAGCTGATCGAGGCTAATGAACTGTAGGTAGTTAGTACGCAACGACGAACAACTGCCTACAAGGTCATTGACTCGTTTACTTAAAGAAATTAATTTTGTACATTCGTTTATTAATTCGAGTTTTAGAAAAAAGTACTTTATATTTTAATTTTATCTTTATAAACCGATAGTGTTTCATGTACCGAATCGATTCTCTACGGGATCAAAACGACCAAAGTTTAACAGTGTATAGCCATGGAGCTATATAGGGACTATTAAAAGGATAGCCTTTTAATTATTCAGTTTACGTTATCAAATGGATCACGTTAAGATAGGGCTTTACCCAGTTTGTTTTTACTTTGCTGTCTACAAACAAGTATTAAAAATTACCTTAACATAAGGATGCAGAGCTAAAGTTCCTTTTTCTACTTAAACAGCAACCGGTTTAAAACCCTTGTAGACAAACAAAGCCAAGCAAAAGCCTTTCATTAACACTAACACAAACGGCTTCTTTAAGAAAACTAAAATTTGAAATGTTACTCCGTGGTCAAGGTATACAAAACACGAAGTGCACTTGCCATAAGTACCTGAACATCCTTGAGGTTGCAGCTGAAATCAAGATTTATGATTTCCTTAATTTATAAGATGTTAGTCGTTAGAATTGGAACAATCTGCTAGACGTTGCAGATTTAAAGGCCACACAACATTTGGCTACGATGAAGCGACGCGACATATTCAATTTAGTGACAAAGCTCCCTAATTAAGATAAAAAACCCACAAAGACTTTTTAAACTACTTGCTAAACAATGCCCTTTTGCATGTCATACAACTTTGTCTTGAGCGGCTTGAATTCCTTACGTCACTCAGGTTTCTATACTAACTCCTTCACAGAGTTCGGGAGTTAACCATATAAACCCCTCACTGCGTTCGGGATCAAAACTTAGAAACCATCGTTTCGTTCGGAATTCGACATGCCGCCCGCAACACACACACAATCATGCGGGATAGGCACATCATCGCTTACCATCAGGTGAGAAAGTGGTCAAAAGCAAGCCTATCCATAATAAAAAACAAATTACCACGGCCCTGGAATCCAAAAGGCAACTGAAGGAACATAAGTGGGTTTTAGTCGGTAAGAGTCTGACAGTTTTCACTTTATATGATGACTTCCCACCAAAAAAATAACAATAATAAACAAAGGAAACCGGATTGCGAGACCAGGAAATAAGTAGTCAAGAAAGTGCGAATTACTAAGATCAAACAATGACATACCATAGACAGACGCGCCTATTTTTATACAACAATGTGTGCAGGTGTGACCTGTGTGGCTTCCGCAAAGTGAAATCGGTCTACCCTACTTAGTTTGGCGCAAGCTACCGCGCTCCTTAGTTTTATTAACTTAGGTATAAGTATGTACTGTGGTTAGGGACTGTTCAAGCCTATAAAATATGTGTGCGGGTGCAATAGGGATATTATGCATGTAATATACCTACATATAAACCTTCCTCTTGAATCAATCTATCCATTAAAAAACGCATCAAAATCCGTTGCGTAGTTCTAAAGATCTAAGCATATATAACGATAGATAGCGGGAAACGACATACCCCGCGTTCCGAATTGCGCCAAAAGCGATTATAAAGTCACAATATATAAAGGCTATCCAGTAATAATTGTGACGTTGCACTTTGGTTGGATTCGCGCTATAATAACTTTTGTCGCAATTCGGAACGAGGGGTTTATTTTATACCTACTATGTAGTGAAGCGAAATATTATTATGATTAATTATGAAATCTCAGAAACTGTAATACCTACAAACTTAAAATTTGCTGGTAGGGTCCTTATAGGGTATAGAGATCCGCTAAGAACGGATTTTACGAAACTCCACCCCTAAGGGGGTAATACGGGAGTGGGAATTTTATATGGAGAAATCGACTTTCACACGAGCGAAACCGCTTGCTAGTAATCATTATTTTTTATTTTATTTTTTTTATTTGTCTGTCTGTTTGTTGCGACTTATCTCGGAACGGCTGGACCAAACGGGACTTTCACTGGTTATAAGAAGTATTTAGGCTACAAGTCTGATGTGAATGAAGTCACGGGCTCCAGCTCATCATCATCATCATTCGAAGGTCTCCTGAAGGAACCTCTCTCATTCAACTCTCTTGTCAAAGGTCAGCTGGAAGAAATTTCATTTGAAATGCCCTAAGTTATCTAACCCACTCCTTTAGCTTTTCAAAGGAGGTGGGTTAGGTAGCTTAAGGCACCGACTGTACAATTGCGTCAAAAGTTTCCATGGGATGGCAAATGTCACTTGGTTATACGGCATTGCTTCCATACCATGAGAAAAATCATTGGTTATCAACAGAGCATCGCTAATTCGTAAAAGTGGTTTACTACTTACGACATATTAGAACCGTAACATCACACTTATAAAGGCGAATGTTTGTGTGCATGTGTGTGCATATTTGTTACTTCTTTACGCTCGAACGGCTGTACGCATTTGTATGAAATTTGGCACAAAGACAAACCATGTCTTGGGTTAGCACATAGGATACTTTATACCCTGGGAGTATGGTCCCTTGGGACAATTTTTACCTTCACACAGGCGAAGCCGCTAGGCTTTTAAGATTATTAGGCTTTTATTATTTTAAAAGGTGGGAAATCATCAAATAACTTCTAATACCTCTCTGGATCAGACTTTTACTGAATAAATCCCTGATGTGTTCCTTTAGTTTCCCTTTGCATTCTAGAGAAACGGTAAGCTCCTTTGATCTTTAAGTCACAAACATTCTTAATATTGTAAAAAGAAAATAAAAGACTGGATAAATAAAGAAAAAAATTGGCAACCCTGTCTAGCATTGCTTACACACCATGGGAAAGATCTTTGGTTGTCAACAGGGCATCTCTAATTCGTAAAAGTTGTTTACACAAAGAACTAAGCTCTGGCAGGCGTTACTTACACAACATGGGAATGGGAAAGATCATTCAACAAAGCATGTCGACTTCGCTAAAGTGGTTTAACATAGAGAATTAAGAACTATGCTGAAATATTGGGCTTGTTACATTTGAGACTGGTTTTTCTATAGAATACGTGGGGTACGCGTTTGAAGACTGTTTTTGAATCGATCGCTTCGATTTCGGTTACGTTCAAAATGCTCTCGTTTCGGCCAATCTCGGGATTTGTCATTGGATGGTTTTACCTACCATAAAAAAAAGAACGTAATAGTAATAAGGACTGATTTCTTAGGACTGAATTCAATATAAAAACTCAGTTCAACTAAACTGAGCTCAACGTAATCTATTTTAAAGACCCGTGTCATAAACATGGGCGACAACAAAAAAATTGAAACTGAGTTTAGCGTAAACTAGGTTTAATTCATAGCGGTGAAACGCAAAATGAAGTTATAATCTCGATTAGGGGCTCAAACTGCGTTTTGTTTAATATAATCGCGATTAGTTTATTGGTGAATTTGGCCCTAAGAAGTCAAATTGTGTAGGTATATGTAGTAGAAGCTCTGGAAGTGGACACTTATCCAATGGGGTTTGTGAACTCCAACAAAAAGCTAAGTATCATGAAGTGCTTTTAGACTACTTTAACATTATATCTTTGATATTTATTAAACTATTATTTGGCGTTGTATATGTTTTTATAACGTTATCCTATTATTTGTTATTTTTTGCGTGAGTACACTGACAGCCCTTATTCTACTTATACACCGTTAAGTTTTGGTCGTTTTAATCTCGTGATCGATTCGGTAAATGAAACACTATCGATTTGTAAAGAGAAAATTAAAAAATAATGTGCTTTTTTTTTCTAAAACTCGAGTTAATATACGCATGTACGAAATTAATTTCTTTAAGTAAACGAGTCAATGACCTTGTAGGTAGTTGTCGGTCATTGTGTACTACCTACAGTTCATTGGCCTCGCTCAGCTGACGTTTACTTAAAGAAATTAATTTTGCACATGCGTAAATTATTAGGAGTTTAAAAAAGTACTTTCTTTTTTTAATTTCATCTTTACAAATAGATAGTGTTTTATGTACCGAATCCACCCTTCACGGGTTTAAATCGACCAAAATTTTACGGTGTATATCTATGTGGTCTGTGAAAGATTTCCCTGTGCGGTAAAACCACTCATTGAAAGTATACTTGTTTTTGTAAATGTTTGTCCTAATAATAAATGCTAGGTGTGTCCGACATCGCGTGGAAAACCCGTTAAAGAATAAAACAATAAAAATAAATTCGAGGATCATCTAAACAATAACACATTCCAAAGCGTCCATTCCTTCCAAATAAACTTTTGTCATACATTTCCACGATAATAAAGCGACCGTTGCCTGACACACTTGTGCGTAAGGTCGCCTCAGACGTTACGCATGCGCGTCATGCCTGCCCGATCATTGGGTTCGATCATTGATCGCGGGCGCAAGTCATTGTGTCATTAGATTAGTGCTGTGTCGACTAAGGATGCGCTGGTTGAGTAAATGTTGTTTATGGTAATTGCCTATCGTAGCGTACTTTCGTTTTTTATTGAGGCTTTTCGTGAATTAGTATATTTTGATAAAAGTGGAGAAAGTTTGTCATTGCGACCGAGGCGGAATTCAAACGAGTTGAGGTGTTATGGAGCCGAGTGTTGTAGCGACAGATTTCCACGTGCATCGAAAGACAACTAGGTATTAGTAGGGGCTGCTTGGCGCCTGGCAGCTGTCCGGCAGCCTTACACAATAAATTATGGAGGGGGCGAGCAAGCACACTTTTCCGCACAAATACGGAAAACAATAGCGTGCCTAAAAGCGGTAAGGATAGGAGCGGGGTTTCAAGTAAATGAATTGAAAAATTTACTTAAATTTAAAGGACTCTGGTGAAAGAAAATTTGCTTTTTGTGGTCGATGGTAAAGTAAAATTTTGTTTGCTCGATATTTCATCATTCTTTCCAAAGCAGCATCTTTCGGTCCCCTTGAACTTTCCGTTGTTTTTACCATTCCTAAGCATCAGAGCATGAAGTCAAGTCAATCGGCATATTAATCTACTCAGCCTAGAATGCTCTCATTAATTAAGAATGCACTAACAGACCTTGTTAGCGCAATTTTTATTTATGACGTCTTTATAACTGTCGAGTGGAATGGCGAGATATATAATTTCATTATCATTGGGTAATAATTAAAATGTTCGTAATTTGTCTCCTCGACGTATGTAGAATTCAGAATACATTTAAAAATGTATATCATAATAATATCTTTAAAATATTTCTGTAAGAATTAGAGTAAGTGTAGAGTGCAGAGAGTAGAAAAAAATCTGAAGTGCACAAGAGGAAGTAGGAAAGTTTATTTTACACAGAGTCACACAACAGTTTCGAGACATAAAAAAACGTTTTTATGTAAAAGCAATGTTCATAAAATAAATGACAATCGGTCTCTACATTTCACTATCGTAAACAGTCTCTCTGTATTACTATAATTATGGGATCTTGGGCTGGCACATCTTAATACCTACAGTTTACTGTATAAACTACCTACTAGGACGCCAGACCATTCTTCTTCTACTTTGCAAATTAGTCGTATCTTTTGTAATTATTTAAACTGTACCTCATTTTGTAAAATATATTATTACCTCGTTCATATATTTTATCCAACATATAAATTACATTTTTAAATATTTCTTTGTATACCAAAAAAAAAAAAAAATAACAATATAAAAAATAGTATTTCACTGGTGTTAAGAGGATGGTGACATCGACTATCATTGTGCGGCGCGCTAATCGGTTTATCACCACTATATTTAGCTTATTGTCGACAATATATCCATGTATTCTGTTAACTCTTACCACACTCCTTCACTTCTCTTATTTTTATGTTAACACGTGGACATTGGAGTGGGTTACATGTTTGTGCATCTAGTTTTAAGAATTTTCTTGTATTTTCTCTAGCATGTAACTGTATTTTGTCCCTAATAAAAAAAAAAAAAAAAAAAAAACAATAGTCCTGTCAGTGATGATAGACCGATCCTAGTACAATTTAGACATAGTCATTTTCGAGAACATATCCGTATGCCACAAGAGTCTAACCAAAGAGGGGTTGGTCTTTCAGTGCTCTAAGGAGAAATTATTTGATGATTTCCAACACCAAAACCTACTTACTATGCTCTGTTTAGATCATGTTAGATTTATGCCAAAGCTCAGCTATAAAAATGAAAGTGACACGAACGTGCCCTGGAAGTCAATTGTCCAACAAGGTAAATACTGCAGTGGAAAGTGGATCCTGTTAGCAATCTACCAACTTGAACGTGCTCGTTAGATTATGACATTGGATTTTACCCGGATTTACTTTGTTAATAAGTACACTTTATCCCACCCATACGTGTAAAACGTTGGGAATATACAACCTTGTTTTTAGTATATGCAAAACCCGAAAGACATGTCTTGTATTTTTACGTAAAGAATCTATGTAAAAAATTTCATAACTGGATCATGCAAAATCACCAAGTTATAAGCTTGTTGTGTTACCTGGTTGTTCACACAAACACATGGTCAGCGGGCCATCCGGGCGATTGAGGGGTTGTTGGGCTGCCGCACCCAGCTGTGCGCTGGTTCCTAATGCCTGCAAGGGCCTGCAGTGACCTGTGTTGTACTTAGTATCAGTGGTGTCCAACTTGTGACCTTCTTAAAATATTTTTGGGAAAAACAAAATAACATGGTGGATAAATTTGCGGAATCGATTCAGTTGCTGATTCTGAACAAACTATAGGTATTCAGGTTTCGCATATATACTAAAAATAATATTGTATACCTAATACCTATACTGATAGATTACAAAACTAAAAAGTGTGTTTGTTTGTTCGAACACGCAAATCTCAGTAACTACTGGTTTAAATTAAAACCATCATTTTCATGTTATATAAACCAAAATTGAGGAAAATAACATTATGCTACGACCCACAGGAGCGAAGTAACCAAAGACATGAGTGAAACCGCGAGGGACAGCTAGTTCATTATAATTTGACACCATATTTTGCAAAATAATATTTCCTTAATTTTTTTTTTTTTTGTGAATCATGAATACTAACTGTATTACTACTGGCATTATGCTGAACTAGACCTGTTTGGTCGTGAGACTCATTGTTGTCGTTGTTTTTTTTTTTTCATTTTTTTTTTTTAGATTCTATTTAAATTGTGTGCCAAATAAACATGTTTTCTTTTTCCTACTTTCTAATTGTATTAATTTTCATGAGATTTTTATTTTATGTTGGATATGTGTGCGAGTCTTCTTTTAATTAGTTTTTTGGCATTTAGATTTCGAGATAATTAGCTTTTTTATTTTACATTAAATTAAGATAATTATTGTTAATTAGCTTCAGTTATTCAAATAATTATATTTTATGGTTTAAAAAATAATAAAATAATGTTTGTAACCGTTGTGCTGTGTCTGTCACAAATAAAAGTATTTCTATTCTAAAACATTTTGCAAAACAAGTTTATTATTATTTAATTAAATTAAAAACTGGTTTAAAACCAGGATCATTAAAAATATGCGCACTAGTATTTTATTGTATTTAATGTCATTTTTTCGGTTTAAAAAGTTTTTTTTGTATCATGTGATCAAAATTACAGGTTAACCATCCATAAAATTATATGTACCTATTCATTTAATGAGCAACATTACAAAAGATAATTAAAAATCTCTTTTTTGCGATTGGTTTTTAAACCCTGCTCACACATGTCAATTATTGACAAATTTTTTTTCCAAATCGTATTTTAAATGAGTGATTCGGACGATGCACTCAATAATATTGAGTGCATCGTCCGAATCACTCATTTAAAAAAATTAGGAAAAGTAAGGGCATAGCGATATTGTTACGTGGCAATAAATGATATTTATTTTGCAAATAGGTTTTTAAAAACACATTTTTTTTTTCCTAGCTGACTACCCTGAGAAGAAACATTGAAACAAACTCAGGGGTCAAAGTCTCTTTTAAAGTCCATACATCAAATATGTAATGGTCGAAACATATGAGAATCATGCAAATTGGAGTCTGAGATGGTTTTTTTGAAGAAAGAATCACAGTTTTGAGTGGACCTATCCAGTCAGTGCAAGCATTTGTCAGTATTCGTGTAGCTCAACATAGGATAACTAAGGAACTTAGGACAACTCAACGACTTGACGAACAATATCAATGAAAGGACATTTGGGTAGGCCGCAGAAATACTCAAATTGCCAGACATATGTCAAAATAAATGAAACTAAAAAAAAAATTATATATAAAAACGAAAACGCTATGACACCTCTGAAGGGCTACCAACTTAACGAAAAGATTCTTAGCGTTTATTGGCCCCTTGGAGGTGACGAGCAAGGTAAAGTACCAACATTCAGAAAATAAAATGGATGCGTTCAGGTACGTTCACAAATCATCTTCTAATCGACGTTGTGTTTTTAAGTAGACACATAATAATATATCATAAAACTAAAATAATTTTTTCTTCGCATGTTTTGTGCATTTAGCCAGTCAAGTTTAAAAAGTATTGAGTTTTCAGTCACTTTAGTTAATTTTGATTTCCATTAGAACGCAAATGTAACATATTCTAATGTTTTGCAGTATTTGATAGCCATTAAATCCAGTCGACCTTCTTAGCAAACTTTGCAGCCCCCCTAGCCAAATTACAATCGTTTCGTTTATTGTGAACGCTTGGAATTGGCCACGCCTTGGAATTGACTACGTGACTGAGCGTTGAGATCACGTCAGAACAAAGTAATTGGCCAACTCCAAGCGTTCACGCTAAACAAAACAATTGTAACTTGGCTAGGGGGCCAGATGTACTCAATACTACGAATAAACATTTCAGCTCTATTCTACCGAGATCGGGCCAAAACTAATCAAAACTACATCACATTATCCACTAATCGAATCAATTTGCGAATAAATAAAACAGCCACAGAACTTAAATCGAAAAATTCTCGTTTTCTTTTTATGGTAGGTAAAATCATCCATCCTCTTTGGTATTATAGACAACGTATATTTAAAACCTATGTATAAAACAGCAATCGTGAGCACAGGAAAACAAGATCATGAGCCAAGGTTACCGGATTATGTTCTAGTCAAGTTGACATTGTTGTTCTGTGAAAGGAACAGATTAAAATAAAGTGATGACGTGATACCAAAGCAATTATAAAAAAAACAGTCAAGTGCGAGTCGGACTCGCTCACCAAGGGTTCCGTACATACTTACCTAAGTAAATAGTTCGAATCCCGAATTGAGTCTCGAAGGGTAATTGTTTTGTGATATAAATATTAAAACGGTTTACAGACTTTTCCTTTACTTGTGCTACAATCTTACCTCTTGCCAAATTTCATCAATCAATTCTAGGACAACAGGATGTAACCTATAGGTTTTGATTTCCTTAAAACTGTCAAAATAAGCAACTAAACGAAGCATAAACCGCCTTATCTATTTATATAAAAAGAGAAACTGACTGACTGACATTTCAATGTAAAGCCTAATCTTCTGGGACTAGAAGCGTGAAGTTCTGCACCAGGCTTCCTTTCATAACGTAGACAAGCACTAAGAAGGGATTTTATAAAATTCAGTCCCTAAGGGGATGAAACAGGGTTCTAAACTTTGTATGAAGAAACGTACTTTCACACAGACGAAGCCGTTGGCAAAAGCTAGTCTAATATAAAGATAAGGCCTTTAAGGTACTGTTGACTTAGAAGTTGTATTTTACACTGCTATAAGTAGACCAGGCCTGAGTATTTGATATTAATATCAGCTTAATACCTACACCTGTTCCTGAGAAAAAAGGTCTAATATTTATTTTTAAATCAGACATCTCATTGGCTCATTAACTACAAGAAAATTGTTAGTATGATCTTAAAATACTATGTTAGTAATTAATAACTAAAAGCGACTTAGTCCTCTGGGTAAGAGTTCACACCAGAGGGCAGTCAAATTTACAGGCTATCATTTTAAGACGGACAGACTTACAGACTGAGAGATGGACAACTATTTAATCCTATTTTATATTTGCCAGCTGAGGTGTGGAACCCTAAAAATAGCTAAGTACTTATTTATTTTGTCGTATTGATAATTAATTAATTGATACCCATCTCACATCTTGATAAAGGTGTTTTTTTAATACTTATGCCTTTAATTATAAATTATTACAAATTTTCGTATGAAAAAATCTGTTTTAAGAATAATAAAACACCAATTAGGAAACCGATAAAGGTCTTTCAAAGCATTAATTTTACCAAACAAAAAATAAAATGCAAACAGTTTTTTTACTATTTCAAATTGATTTATTTGGATGTTTATTATTTTGCCAATCTGAATAAATTAGTATAAAAATAAATGTTTGGTCACGTTTTTAAAGGGTGCATTCACAAGGCGCATATTTTTTGTTATTTCGCAATACAAGTGATATCAACAACAGTTTACCATAGACTGCTATAGAGAACAATCACGGCATAGAATAAAGTCAAAATCATATGTTCTATGGCATGAGTTTGTACTTACAATAGATTGCACTTCAGGTATATCATTTGTACAGTAGACTGCACTTCAGGCGTAACATTTGCACATAAATTGTATCTTCTCTCGTTTTGAGTGGACCAAGAAGTGTCTTTTAATGACTAAAACCGGTGTTCCCTTAGCTGCCTTTTGCGTTCCAGAGTCGTGGTGCAGCCTTCTGCATGATGGATGGTTCAAAAGATTCACCACCGCCCTCACCAGGGGGTCACTAAGGGGCTATGAAAATACTTTTATTTTGTACTAGCTGTGCCCGCAACTTCGTTCGCGTAAACGACAAAAGTTATCACTGAGTTTTTTGTGTAAAGTGCTATTTGTGTAGAACGTTATCTATCGAGCATACCGATATTAATATTAATACTTCTGTCCCGGCGCGGGCCCTTTGTGGCTAACCTGCGACAAACTTATTAATTGCAGTTGGTACAGTAATCGGGTCTAGGGATCGATACGCATAATTAAGTTTGTTTTTTAATGTATATACTTTTCTGGAATAAAAAGTACCCAGTGTGGTGCCCAGGATATTAAAGAATAATTATACCAAGTTTCATCGGAATCGAACCGGTAGTTTATGCGTGATGCCTGAACAAACAGACAGACAGACAGACAAAAATTTTTTTATCACATTTTTGGGTTTGGTGTCGGTCTAGTAACACCCCCTGCCATTTATTTTTTTGATGTTTTCAATGTACAGAATTTTTACTTCTACAGATTTATTATAAGTAGGTATAGATTTTGGTTGTTAGGTGAACCGATGACCCGGTAAGCTTTGCGGGAATCTGATGGTTGCAAGACACACAGGACCGTTCATTGACACTTGGAGAAGGCCTATGTCCAACAGTGGATGTCTTTCGGCTGAAATGATGATAATGACGAATGATAATAAGTCTGACATAAACAATTTCCAATAAAATGTAGTTTGCCTTACCTCTACAAAACTGAATTTACAATTTTACTACAAAATTGGGGCAAGGATGTCAACATTGGCAACGTTTTTTTTTTCTAGAAAATGACCGTAGAGTTTACCGTGAATTACTTGATGATTTGAATAATATGTTAATATTTCAAACGAGTCATCTTCAGGTTAATAAGTGAAGGTCGATGAGTTTCAACTATTTCTTTTTTAATTCTAAGACTTGACGTTTAATTTTGCATAATATTTTTACATTTGAGGGTTCTGTACATTTACATTCAACAGGTAATAATAATAATATTTTACAACTATCACACAACGCCGTCTAGTCTCAAGCTAAGCCGAGCTTGTGTTATGAGTGCTAGTTAACTGATAAACATACATACATATTTCTAAATACATACATATTATAGATATTTATCTATAATATGTATGTATTTAGAAATATATACATATTATAGATAAAGCCACCCAGACATAGAACAAATGATCGTGATCATCACACAAACATTTGTCCTGGGTGGGAATCGAACCCACGACTTCTGGCATAGCAGTCAGGGCCACTAACAACTAGAGTCCAACAGGCCAGCCGTTCACTATTTCATTTACATTTTAAAATCGTAACAATGTATACCTATAGGTCGCGTATTCTCGCGCTCTACCAAGGAGTACCTCGTTATCCAGGTACTGGGTTGAAATAAAAAAAACAGTCAATCCATATAAAATACTGGTTTTCGACTCCAACATAGCTGCGGCCCTGATACAGGTCACGGTCCGGAGTGACGGGGAAGGACAGCGTGGTCGCCTCCGCGCATGAGAAGTAGTAATGCTAGCAAAGGAGGCGGCCGCCAGAGAACGGATATCCTTACGCCCTAGATGCTGGGATCCCGACCCCAGCTATTTCCAGCCTCCGTAGGCTTGGGCTCCCGGACGACGAGTTGTGGTTAGTTTGCCGTCCGGCCGGACCAAGCCTGAGTTGTCGACAGCGCACGCGCGCCTCCAATAGTTGTCAACAAAACCGTAGCAGCAGGGTCGAAGCCTACTGGGGTTTGACTTCCGACAGGGAAACTCAGAGTCCTGGAACGCAAGGTAAAGAAGAAACATAGGGTGAAAGAAGATCCAGTCGTTTTCTGACTAAAACCCACATGTGTTCCTTCAATTACCCTTTGTCTTCCAGGGTCACGGTAGCTCTTTCGAAAATTCCCGCAACCCTAGTCGGCATTGGCCCTCACAGGCCACTTCAGTTCACCAACATCTCTTTGAAGTACGCGCGGGATGCAACGCTCCGTTGATTCAAGCTGATCCTAATCGGATGGCTAGACAGCAACCTACCTCTTGGTTGGTTGCTGTCTAGCCATCTTGGTTGCCAGAAACACAACCCTGCGCTCCATAATTCAAAGTAGTAGGTAGTGTTAGGGAAAAACAGACCGGTTGAAGTGAGAGTGGCCTGGCCACGTCACACAAATGCCCTCGAACATATAGGCGGAGACCATCAGTCACAACGCGTGAGGATGGAAGTAATCGTCAAGGTCGACATCAGCGATGGTGGTGTGAGTTGTGACAAGAGATCGAGCAAGACAGAGAGCTTTAGAAGGAGAAGGGGAGACCTTTACCCAGAGTACAGCTAAGGAGTGGAATTCCCTGCCGAAATCTGTGTTTCCTGATGGCTAAAACCAGGGAATCTTTAAGTCAAGAGTTAATAGAGAGAGACTAGAGGTTACTTCTAGGTAACTGAGCTCCATCGTCAACCGCATTGTCGCGTTCCATCGTTAATTTTTATTACTGATAATAATAAAAAAAAAATCTCTACCCTGCAGTGAATCACAATGAAGGCTAACAAAAAAAATGAATTGATCATAAATCGTGCTATCACTAACTTTTACTGCGATAGAAAATGAATACAAACATTTGTATAAATAACAGTTGTTTAATTTTAATAAACACGCCGTTACTAATGACTATTCCTAGAATATCGTCGTCCTTGGAACCAATTAAGAAGGAACCGTCTCTTCAATAGCTGTATTTGTGTCCATTATTAAAACAAGTCCTATAAGGTGAGCCTTGTTCGACCTGTGTGAAACCAACACTTATGTACTTAACTAAATGTCAGCGATTAAGCTTATGGGAATTTATTCGCCACTTATCCGTAGATATAGGTATATCTAGCTTTATAGACTTAAGTACCAAGATAGATAGTGTAGTTGTACGATAAATTAAATATGTAGGTACGAAATACGGGGTGTAGGGTAGTTCGAAAGGGCAACTGAAATATCACAGGCAGGTTTTAGTGCTGTCCGTTCGTCCATCCAGACCGAGCCCGAGTCGTCGACGGCGCGTATTGTTCCACAGTGTGCGTATTGTTGCCTCATAGTGATGTTAGCAAAACCGTAGGGGCTCAGCAGGGCCAAGGCCTACTGGGGCCATGGGTTGACTTCTGAAAAGGAAACCCTGGCTCATAGGGACATAGATGAATTTTAGTCAGTACCTAATCGTCTTATTAAATATAGTTCCGGGACTATTACTAGGTTTAACAACAATTAAACCCAGCAATAGTCCCGGAACTGCTTTAGATCGTGTTTTGAAATAAGGCGGTAAAAGTCTGAAGAAGTCATTGGATGATCACCCATCTTAAAAAGGGTGGGTTTAGTCAGTAAAAGTCTGATACTCACTCTTGCTCCACCCTGAGCGAGAAGATTTTTTAAAATTATTATTGATAGTCTTCTGTTTGACCACTATCTCACCTGATGGTAAACGATGATGTGGCCAAAGATTATATTATGCCACGCAAAAAAAGCTGTCACTGGACTATTACTAACGTGCCCAAGTTACAAGCGAATTTGTCACCAATTTTCACATTCTCCTCACAATATTGACCGGAAACGCTGAATATTTCTTGTATTAATAGGTCACAGTTTGACGTTAGCTGTCTGATTCACACCGCCATAATTGAGGTGCTAAGAAATCCCGCAGCGCTAGCCTCGCTATGAATACTAACACATATCGGATTCTAAGGGTGTTTTTCATATCATGCAGATTTCATCACGCAGAATATTTCAAAAGGCTAAAAAACGCGTCCCGCTTGCGTATTACACGCATTACAATAAATACTTAGTCTGAAAAGTGCATTTGCGGAGGTTACGCATGCGGAGCAAATCCGCATGCGTGATAAAATCCGCATGCGTGATAAAATCCGCATGCGTGATGAAATCCGCATGATATTAAAAACGCCCTAAGAAAGTTTTTTTATTTCTAAAGAAGTTTTTTTGTTAACATCAAACTTATTTTAGAAAAATTAATTTAGGTGAATCATAAATATATATTCACATCTGTAGACAGATTTTAACTATACTTGTCACCTAATATTATTTTGTAGTTGGTATTTCATTCAAAAGGGTCTAAAAAGAAATAGTAGAAATGCTTATTAGTCTCAGAGCATCCTCAGCATAGGGGATGGGAGTGGAACATTGAGTACCTTGCAGTCCACTAGGGGACTAGTTTAGGCAACGTAGTGGAACGAGCGCACGATTCCGCACTTGTGCGAAAACAATAAATAACATACTTAAAAAACGGTAGAGATAAGAGTGGATTTTCCAGTACTTACGAGTATCAAAAAAAAAATAGCTCTCATTTACATATAAGTGGCTATTAAATTAAAAATAATTCCTAAATATAACTCTTTGCATCGGATGTTATTTTCGACAAACACAATAAAATTATTTCGTATTAAGTACAGTTGTAGGTAAACACTGTACTATATTTAAGTAGTATAATGACCGACATTTTTTTCTTTACGGAATTAAGTACATAAACGAGAGTGAGTCATTTTCACTTGCGTTTGAACCGAGATGAATCATTATTGTTAATTTGACACTGTACCGTGAACGCAGTTTTTCTAAGAGTAAGTAGTAACTATACTACTTCCTAGTTGAATGAAACATTTTGCACCATAATTGTGTATTTCATTCGTATTGATTTGCTTGAACCATTGTTATAGAGTCGTTTGTTCATTTGAAAAATTGAATAGAGTAAATATATCTGTCTAGTTTACTCTGTATAAGTTGGAACGAGATAGATACAGGTTTAATAGGCATAATACGTCAAAATGTGAGGCAGAAACTCAGGGGACCGCAGCGGTCCTCTCCACAGATACCGACTTGTTTGAGCGTGTGTTTGTTACTCCTTAAAGTTGCCATTCGAACCTCAGCAGCAGACTAAGATAACAAATTCATTTCTGTACCTCCGTTAGCTGTAGGATCAACAAAACAATGCTTGACTAAATAAATATTTACCTACACATTATCGATAACAGCTATAAAGCTTTAATGTTTTCTAACAATTTCTAAGTCTCAAAAGGTCACGAATTAATAACCAATTCATTTCCGTGCCTTCATTTGCTGTAGGGTCAACAAAACAAGGCCCGACTAAATAAATATTTACCTACTCATTATCGATTCAGCCACCGTAGCAGTAGGATCTTATGTATCAAGCAGTTCACATGCTAACTGTGTCGGAAGTTCAGTAATACTAATAAGGAAAAACAAGGTGGTATAAAATATATGTCTAGAAGTATGCACGTCAGGTACTTAGGTAGGTTCAGTATGACACATAAAGGCGTCAGTAAATTATTTAACAATAAAGGAGTATAGAATTTATGTTTTCACGCATTTACTAGCTGACCCACTGAACATCGTACCGCCTACAGCCAATTATTGTAGTGTTTACCTTTTAGCTAAACTTATTGACCAAATGATTGAATATTTGACAGTTGCTGTCATTTTTCGATGTGTTTGGATATTTCTCAATAACAAACAAAAAATTAAAAAAGGATCAGTCAAGACTTTTCGAAGGAGTTCGATAACAAATACTGCGACAACAGATTTTTATAATTAGATGAGGTATTATAAATTAATTATTATATCTAGCCTATACGGTCCCCACAGCTGGACAAAGACATCACCTCCATTCTTGGCATTGTTTCTTGTGTGTGACTGCAACTTTTTGCCAATTACTCAGTGAGACATCTAAATCTTCCCGCCATCAAGGATATAATGTAATAAAAGAATACAAGGTTTTTGAGGAAAAAACTATGCACAATGTCGGTGATGTTCCATTTTTTTTTAATTGGCATCTTTTCCCGCTCTGGGTGGAGCTAGAGAGCGTGATAGACTCTCGACGCGACCGCGTCCTCGACCTGATTCTGATTGAAACGAAACCAGAAACATCGACTTCCGAAGTTAAAATTATTCTGCAATTTTTTGGGTTTTTTTATGGTAGGTAAAATCATCCAATGACAAATTCCGAACTTGGGTTCGGTCCGGTCGGTTACCGGACGATCGGACAGCGTGCCGCGCCTACGGTGGCCGGAAATCGGGATCGGAATCCTGGCGGCGACTGGGGCGAGTGCCCCGTTGCCTTTGCCCGATGCGGTCGGCCTCCTCCTTTGCTAGCATTACTGCTTTGCAGAAGGAGGCGACCGCCTGCCATCTCTCCTCATTCCGGACCATGGCCTGAACCAAGGCCCGGCGAGATAGATCGCTGCCGCCGATCGCCCCCACGAGGACACGGCGATGCTCTGCACAGGCGGGTCACACCTCTACAGTGTGCTCTACCGTGTCCTCCGGGTGTTTCACACAGTGGCGACACCCGGGCGACAGAAACTTACCGAACTTGACGTGTTCGGTAAGAACCTGCGTCGTGTGGTAGTTGAGAACGCCGTGAGGTCTTTCCAGTCACGCCTCAAAGATGAGCCTTATCGCCTCAATTGTGGCGGGTCCAGCAATTTTTTGGGTTCGTTTTTTAAGTTGATTGTAAAAACTTAATGAAAAAGTTTTTTTATGACCAGCATTTACAGCCCTGCAAAGGGCATCGCGTTGTTAGTAATAATAAAAACTATTTGTTAGTGCCTTGTGGTGGACCACAGAAATACCGATACCTGTAGGGTATCGCACTGTGTTGTCAGTTATCTAATCAACCATAAATTTCCTACTTTTTTAACCAATGCACTATGACTTTCCATTGCGCACACCCTTCGTTGCATGCCTGCATTCTTTATTTAAAAAAACAGCACGTGATTTTTCGAAAAAAAAAAAAACAATCTGGACAAAATAACACTGTGAATATACTTGTAAACAACATTTTTTGTTTTCTAATTTTATATTCGCAAGTGCAATGGTTACGTGCCATTGTCTTAAGTAAAAAAAAACGGACCGGAACATCACAACCTATCAGATATGATGGTTATTTTGAAAAGAGTCTCATTACGTTTTGCCTCACGGCATGCGGCATTAGTTTAATATATCACATTTACCAAATTACTAATATTATTTCTTGACAACATTTGAGACACATAGTGAGAGTATTATTACCTCTAACTTAGCCATATACCTAAATGAAAAAACAACTAACACAAAAAAAAAATATAACACAACATATTGATGCAGCAGCACAAAATACGATTAACAGAAAGTCTTATCATAAAAATAATAAATATTTATTACTTTGTGTTTTTTATATATATTTTGGATTCTTTTTTTATTGGGACCTTTTTGGCACCTTAATTCTGCATATCGTCGTTGCGACTTTAAGACCTGTTATGTGTCACTATTGGCGACACCACTTTTTGACCCCCAAAACAATTATACACATGAGAGTTTTTAAGCAAAAACTCTCATGTGTATAGGATGATGACGATGACGATTAATTCATCCTATACACATGAGAGTTTTTGCGTTCCATAGACCTTCAAAATGTCTAAAAGGCATGGTTCTAAAGTGGTTTGGCCAAAAAAAACACATAAGAGGTGTTAAAGTCGCAACGACGATATCATAATTAATATAGAGCTGACGATGACAATATAATTTTGTTTTTAATATACTATGACTTTCTTGAAGATGATAGGTAGTTGTTATTTTCATGGGCAGATGCAGTATCTTAAATATGACCTCCCATTTTATTTACACACAGTCAAATATCGAACTTCGTAGAATCTTATGCAAGGAAATTAGCTTAGCTAATTGATAATGCAATTGCAAAAGACTTGAATAATATAAATTTGTGATTTCATAGAAAAATATCATATTTGTTAATTAAAAATAATAAATGTAAACCAATAACCGAGTTGACCTTAGGAATAATAAATGTTAAATAATAATGCTAATTTGCGGTTAAACTAGACGTGGTAATTATTACATAATTGTCATTAAATCATAGGTAATCTAATTTTATAGATCGAGACTCGGGGGATTACCATAATTGAGTAGGTTCTTTTTTTAAGATTGTTTTTGCAATCAGTACCTAAACATTAAATAAATACTTGAGATTCTTTTTTTATTTTTGTTTGAGTATATAGTGTGAACTAAAATTAATAATTCGTAAAACTTTAAACAAGAGTGGGTATTGTTTGTTTTATAGCAAAGGGCAAAGGGCAAAGGCCTCCCATTAAAGGAAAGGGAAAAAAACAACACTAAACTTCTTTTTACAAGAACTTTTAATTTATCCCTCGTCTCATGACAATACCTTTCTAAATAAACGATTTCGAATTAACTTTTCAGTCACTGGCACCACTTTTGAACTTTCTCAAATATACAATACAATACAATACAATAAACTTTATTGTACACCAAAATATGTAGTAACAATTTACAGGAACTTAAATCTATGGGTACAAAGGCGGTCTTATCGCTGACAGCGATACCTACTCATTTTGTACAATAGGTACTGTTGAAGTTAACAACACCCTTCACGTGAAGAGCCTGATATTTAGTGATAGCAACGAGCGACGATGCATCCTATTTTTGTTTAGTTTTATAAGTAGGCTAATTAGCTATAAGAAATGTCTTGTCATTCTTGTTAGCACCTTTGTCCTGTACACGCTAATATACAGTGCGCAGTAATCTCGTATTTTCTCCTGTTTTATTTTACACAAATCCCGGTCAGTCCCGTACATGGTCCTTTATCGAGCCTGATTGTCGTTATCAGCAAGTAATTTGAAGAATATATAATTAGAAGACGGAAATAATTGATCTGGATTTGAGAGGTTAAACGCCGACAGCGTGTCTTATGGATTGAGTACACATTATTTCTCACGGTGTTAAGTATATTGGATAATATTATCACCCAACACTCGTACAGGTTGTATCTAGCTTTATTTAAATTTACAAAAGGTTAGTGCATTTATTTTGTTAATTATGTTAATTGAGTACCGGTTTTCTTTTTGAATAGTTTCGGTATTTTGTATGTTACATGTACAATATTAGCGACAGTCGTTATTATATAATACTTTTAAAAGTATAGTAGGAATTAGAACTACATTTATATAATTTGTATTGTTGCATTTGAGCGATAACTATTCAGTTAAGTATCATAGTTAATGTGTAGGTATTCGTTAATCATAGTTTATTCTGGAAAGTGTTAGATATTATTTCAAACTATTGACTGTTAATCTCAGTTAACTTGCCCGTAGTGTACTTTAGTTTTGTGGTGTTTTATATAATAACTTATTAGATAAGTTATTGAGGAATTCATTTATAATAAAAGTTGTATCGTTACATTTGCAATCAGATTTATTTTTATACAGAAAGATTACCTACCTATTTACATTGTTATACCTTATTAAATTCTACCTTACAACTCTGTACCTAAATTAATTTCGGATTAAGTATATTAAGATATTTATTTTGCGATTATATACATTCCAGGTCGACAACACTCGATTTCCAGCATGTCCGAGGAAAGGGAATTAGTAAAGAAGCGAGGAAGTTTTAAGGGTCGCTTAACTACATTTGTCAATTACTTGGACGCATTGGATGACGTAACATTAAGCGAATGCGATGTCATGGAATTACAGTTGCGCATGGGAAAACTGGAGTCGTTGTACGAACAATATGATGAGGTACAGTTGCGGTTAGAATGTATGGTTGACGATACGAAGGCCCAGTTGTCTGAACGTTCCGAGTTCGAGACATTATACTATAAGGCATTGTCGAGGGCTCAACAGTTAGTGAGTAAGAGTAACAAGCAAAATGGTTCAGTTAGTGGTAAGGGTAGTCGTGGTAGTGTTTATAAACCTATTAAGTTGCCTACTATACAATTGCCCAAGTTTAATGGTTCATATAGCAATTGGTTAGAGTTCCGTGACACCTTCACTAGCCTCATCCATCATAATGACGAGATCGACGAAATCAACAAGTTCCACTATTTACGTGCTTCTCTGGAGGGATCTGCTGCCGTGGTAATTCAATCTATTGAGTTTTCAGCGAACAATTATGATGTGGCTTGGAATTTAATTTGCGATCGATTTGACAATAAACGCTTATTAGTGCAGAATCATGTGTCAGCATTATTTAACATTGAACTCATCACGAAAGAGTCTTCTATCGCTTTGAAAGGGTTAATTGATCTGTTAAATAAAAACTTGCGAGCGTTAGAATCTTTAGGCGAACCAGTCAAGCAGTGGGACACGTTGTTGATATATTTAGTTACACGTAAGTTGGATCAGAAGTCCTACCGTGAATGGGAGGAGTTCAAAGGTCACACTGATAAGAATAGCAAGATTACGTTCGATACTTTCCTCCAATTCATTCGCGCACGCGCTGATCTAATTGAAACTTTAGAATTATCTAAACACAACATGTCAGGTAACCCTAAATCAAGTTCCGCGAGTAAAATCAAATCCATGGTGACGACACAAAATTCTAATATGGTGAGCACTGAACCTGCTTCGAAATCTTGTCCTAATTGCAAAGGTGACCATAGTTTAGTTAATTGTTCACAGTTCCTTGCATTAAGCAATGAAGCTCGACGCAAATTGATTCCTACTTTTAAATTATGTTATAACTGTTTTCGTACTGGTCACTTTTCTAACAATTGCAAAAAACCGGGTTGTAAGTTATGTAAGCGCAGGCATAACACTTTGATTCATACTTCGGAAACAAAAGGTAACGATAACACATCTGATTATGCAACTTTGTCTCCGTCAACGTCTGCAGCGCCCGCGCAGTCCGCTGACACTGACGCGACGAATAACGTGTCCTTGTCTGCGAACATTTCCCCTACTCATGGCGAGAGTAAGGAGCGCGGCGTCTTATTGTCAACCGCGTTAATTAAATTATATGATTACAAAAATCATGAGCATATTGTGCGAGCGACACTCGACAGCGGTAGTACATCGTGCTTCATGACGGAGCGATTATGTAAACGACTTAAGTTAAATACGAGTTCGATTGATAGTTCAATCTATGGCATAAATAACGCGTCCAGTCGCGTAGGCAATATGTGTCAGGTAAAAATGACGTCACTTAACAATAGTTATAATGCTAAGTTGTTATGTTTTGTATTGCCATTGATTACTAATGAGATGCCATGTCGTGAATTAGATTTATCTAACCTGAACATTCCAACTGATATTTGTCTGGCAGACCCTACTTTTTACAAGCCCTCAGACGTAGATCTTTTAATTGGTGCTGATCTGTTCTGGGACCTGTTAGGTTCGCAAAGAATTAAGTTAGGAGTCGGAAAGCCGGTGTTATGTGAAACCAGGTTAGGATGGATCGTCTCTGGTCCCGTTATCTATAGTAATCACAGTAAATCAATAAATAACATTAGATGTAATTTTACTCAAACTAGTCCCTGTAATGATGCCGACCTAGATTTAATTCAAAATGATATTACGCGATTTTGGAATCTCGAAGAGATTAACTCGCAAAATTCTAATTATTTGCCTGAAGAAAGGTTGTGTGAGGAGCATTTTTGTAAAACTACGACTCGTTTGGAAGACGGTCGTTTTTGTGTACGTCTACCTATGAAGCAGAATCCATCTGTTTTGGGTGAGTCATTTCATAGGGCTACAAAATGTTTTTATTCCTTGGAACGCAGATATAAGGCTAAATCTGATTTTAGTAAATTATTTCATAAGTCATGGCGGAATATATGTAAGTCATTAGGTCAGTTGGCATTCTACTTCGAAAGTGGAAGTCGAATGAACCTATTTTAGTTTCAGGGACTATGTCATCTTTAGATTTAGGTGTAGGATCTAATAATCCCAATAAATTATTAGGACTTGACTGGTTCGCTGAATCTGATGAAATAGGTTTCTTAATTAGTTTTAAGTCACCTTCTAGAAGTTGCACTAAACGTGATTTGCTTTCAGCAATTGCACGTATTTTTGACCTTTTAGGTCTTTTATCTCCTATTTTAGTTACCATGAAAATGCTATTACAA
This sequence comes from Leucania comma, assembly GCA_958295575.1. NCBI lineage: Eukaryota > Metazoa > Arthropoda > Insecta > Lepidoptera > Noctuidae > Leucania > Leucania comma. The sequence goes on along the minus strand of OY282480.1, from coordinate 6,685,840 downwards.
AAAATGTGGTTAGACAAACTTTCATGGGACGACCCGTTGACTCTGGAACTTAGCACAACTTGGAACGCTATTGTTAAAGGTCTCCCTCTTTAAGTACGTTACGTATCCCTCGGTATGTTATGACGGACGGTTACCAGACGTTAGAACTGCACGTATTCACAGATGCATCTGAGCGCGCGTACGGTGCGTGTGCCTACATCCGTAGTGTTAATGCAAATGGTGAATGCATGGTTCGTTTACTTATCGGTAAAAGTCGTGTGGCGCCGATTAAACCTACCACTATTCCGAGGTTGGAACTGTGTGGTGCCGTCGTGGGAGCTCGCGTTTATGAGAAGGTGGTCAAATCACTTCGAGTAAAGTTTGATGGGGTTTACTGTTGGACAGATTCGACTATTGTATTGGGATGGTTGCAGATGTTGCCTTCTAAACTTCAGCCATTTGTGCGCAATCGCGTTGCTGAAGTTCTAGATAAGGCGGGTAACTGCACTTGGCGTCATGTCCCAACTGACAAGAACCCAGCAGACCTAATATCTCGTGGCGTGGATATTAGTGTTCTGCAAGGGCTGCAGTTGTGGTGGTGTGGCCCCGACTTCTTAAAGGAAGATCAGTCGAACTGGCCATCTCAGGTTAAAGGTTTAGAACTCGAGACTTTACCCGAAACTCGACCTCAAGTTTCATTGAGCGCTATTGTAACAAATAATGCTTGCAATACTTTAATAGATTTTAACCGTTTCTCAAACTACTTAAGACTTGTTCGTTCAATAGCGTATGTGTTAAGATTTGTTAGAACCTGTAGGAAACTTCCTGTCATTAATAAATTTATATCTGAAGATGAACTACAGGAAGCATTGAATGTTATTATTTTAAATTGTCAAATCGAGTCGTTTCCAGAGTACAAATTACTTTTAAATAAACAAAATATACCTTCGAAAAGTGTCCTCTTTAAATTTAATGTTTATTTTGATTAAAATAAAATCATGCGTGTCGGAGGGCGCTTAGAAAATTCTGATTTTCCATATAATAAAAAACATCCTATAATTTTACAGTCCGCTCACATTTTTACAAAATTATTATTTAATTTTGAGCATAAAAGATTGATGCATGCAGGCCCTCAGTTATTGTTAGCTTCAATTCGAGAATCGTACTGGCCTATAGGTGGCCGTAATCTAGCTAGGGCTTGCTATCGAAACTGTGTGCGCTGTTGTCGCATGAAGGGTAACGTAATTACTCCATTGATGGGAAATTTGCCGCAGCAGCGTGTCCAGCCAGGAGGTTATCCCTTCGACAATGTTGGTGTCGATTATGCTGGCCCTATCATGTGTGCCAGTCGGCAAGGTCGCGGTTGCAGGTTAGTGAAGGTGTACGTAGCCATATTTATTTGTTTTGCCACTAAAGCTGTACACCTGGAGCTAGTAGGCGATCTAACCAGTAATACCTATTTACTTGCCTTATACAGGTTTATCTCGCGACGGGGTAAGCCAACTAACATTTATTCCGATAACGGTACCTCATTCGTTGGCGCATACAACGATTTATCAAAATTTTTAAAAACTAATTGCGATTCCTTAGGTGCAAGTTTGGCAAATGATGGTATTAAAATGCATTTTATTCCCGCATATACTCCTCATTTCGGCGGACTCTGGGAAGCGGGTGTTAAATCGACAAAGTATCATTTGAAACGAGTGTTGGGAAACTGTAACTTAACGTTCGAAGAACTTAACACCACGCTTATTCAAATCGAGGCGATCTTGAACTCTCGTCCATTGACGCCGCTATCTTCTGATCCTGCTGACCTTGCACCTCTGACGCCGGGACACTTCCTTGTGGGTCGACCGCTCACATCATTACCCCAACGGGACTATCTGGAACACTCCGTTCATCACTTGGCTCGATTTCAACGGGTCGAGCAACTCCGCCAACATTTCTGGGCCCGGTGGAGTAAGGAGTTTGTGTCTGAATTGCAGCAGAGAACGAAATGGCGTTCCTGCAAGGATGCACTGAAGCTGGATTCACTCGTGGTAATAAAGGAGGATCACTTACCCCCTCTTAAATGGAAGTTGGGAAGAATTGTTGCCGTCCACCCAGGATCAGACGGTATCGTTCGGGTGGCTGATATCCGGACTTCTGCTGGAGTAATTCGGCGCGCCTTCAATAGGATTTGCCCACTACCCGTCACTTGCTGATTTTGTTGAAAGACAATCTTTCAATGTCCGGGGGTATGTTGAAGTTAACAACACCCTTCACGTGAAGAGCCTGATATTTAGTGATAGCAACGAGCGACGATGCATCCTATTTTTGTTTAGTTTTATAAGTAGGCTAATTAGCTATAAGAAATGTCTTGTCATTCTTGTTAGCACCCTTGTCCTGTACACGCTAATATACAGTGCGCAGTAATCTCGTATTTCTCCTGTTTTTATTTTACACAAATCCCGGTCGTTCCCGTACAGGTACCTTAATGCATCCATAAAATGTGATAACATTTTTATATGTATGATAACATTTTTTTTTAACCTAAACGTTAGTACTTGGGGGCCGGTTGTAGTCATTGACATGACAGAATAAGAAATAGTCTGACGTTCAATGACGTTCGTGTCGAGACGTTCTATGTTGACTTTGAAGCCCCGAAACAGCGGTTTTATTTTTATTTATAAAAAACAAACAAGAACTATTCAAGATTTTTGTTTTTGCAATGCGCTTCTAAAAAACAGGCTTTATTTTTTATAACTTTCAGAGTCAGGATTTTTTTTATAAGACTAACTAATTTACAATGCAGTCCAAATGAGAATAGGATCGATTGCCATGTTGTGACGTCACGTCGAACTGTCAAATTGGAGTAAAAATTGAGTATGTTGAGCAAAAAAAAGAAAATTTTAAAATTGAATTTGTTTACGAATCGTGATCGATTTTTTTTTTTTATCAGTATCCAGTCCTTCAATTCTGCTCATCTCTCCGTGATTGTGTGAAGTGTCTGATTAGTGAAAAATGCAAGAAGGCGCATTGTTCCTAACAATGAAAATAAAAGAGAAAATAGTTTTTTAACTAATTATGACTTAAAACAATATATTTAGCTAATTTAAACAATAACGTTTTTACTTCACCTAGATTTAACTAAGACTTCGTGATACAAAAGCAAAAAAAAATCCTTTATTGATACGCAAAAAAGTTTTTTTTTTTTGCAAACCGTACTTTTCACTCAACATTTGACAGATCGAGGTTATTGGCTTTCCTATTCTTATTTGGAACGAATATCTTATTTAGAATATCATGTTTCGATTTTTACCCGGCGCTTGGTCATATATAGTCAATTTTAATAAAACATTTTTTCATGGTGTTCTCTTTTATATTTGTGGATTTCCAGAGGTTTTGTTTTATATTTGTGGATTTCCAGAGGTTTATTTTCCAAGTTAAAAATGAGTAAAACAACATTCTCATCTCCGCTACATGCAATCTATTTTCATCCGTCTTTTTCACAACCCAACATTCTGATCAATTTGTAGAATAATCATCAGCTGACATTATTAAGCATTAATACTTCCCAGATCATGACATTAATCAGTTCAATAAGAAATAAATACGAATGAATCATTATTATTATGATGATTGTCGCGGTCTCCACACTACATACTTAATAGTTTATTGTGTGTGACAACATTATTGATCTGGTTAGCGGTTAGCCATGCGCATTCTGTGGTCACACGTGGTATAAATAGTCTGTGCCCAGCTGTCAACATTATTTATGTCCTAGTCTTCATTATGGGCAAAGAGATTAAAGAGATACAATAGAGCGGACATCAGAAGAAATGACATAGAAAAACTGTCATCCTATGTCAGATAGCTTTCAATAGTAAACATGCGAATTAAATTTTTAATTTTTATGTTTTTACGCTATTTTATAAAACTATTTGCGAAAAATACTGAATTTTAATACTTACGAATATAAACTGAAGTTAGGTCCAGTCGTCTACACTAGACTGAGCGACTTACTACTCCTAGGTAACAACTATCGAAAAAAAAAAAAAAAAAAAAAAAAACTATCGTATCACGTTTTTGTTAAAAAGTTGTTTTAAAGTTCTTACAATCCATCCTAAGGTTGTCTGGTAGATATCGCTGTCAGCGATAAGACCGCCATTGTATCCATACATTTAAGTTCCTGTGAATTGTTACTACATTTTTTGGTGTACAATAAAGTTTATTCTATTCTATTCTATTCTATTCCTGTCTATTGGTAGTCTATATTTAATGTTTTTGACTATGGGGTTTAAGAACAAAATCATCTGTATGGTATGCAATTAGATAGGTCTTTGTCAAAGAAATTTAAAGAGATACATCAGAAGAAATTTCTTAGAAAAACTGTCATCCTACCCACCCCTAACCGTTCAGTATAGGTGGTAAAATGGACCACGTTAAAAGCAAGGCTAAAAGCTTTTCAGCAATAGATGGCGTTATCACAAACTCACTTCTGACCTTTAAGTAATAAGTATCGGATTACGATTTTGTTCGCTATGTCCTGTCTATTGGTAGTATATATTTATTGTCTTTGGTCTTTGTAATATGTGTGCTCATGCTCATGTCGGTCTTTCCTGTGACAAAAAGTAAGTACTTTATCGGCCCTATTTTAAAGATGACAATACATTTATTTAGCCACTGACGCACACAATGAAGATAAAACTTATGTAGAAACAAAGCATCAACATCTTTCAACACAACCCAATTTGTCTAACTTTCGGCATAGGTACGATCTTCATAGATTTTTTATCGTAAATGATATTTTTCTCGATTTATTAATCGACTATAAACGATAAAAATAACAACAAAAAAAAGAACTTGTAACAGGCTATGAACAGCGTACTTCGTAATATGTTAGTTACTCTTCGAGGGTGAAGCAAGGTGCCTTTTACGCATTTAACTTGGTCATTAGGTACAGAAATAAGTATTTTTTTGCGAATAGCATCTTACAAATCCATATATGAGGATGTCGCGGGTTTGCCCATGACAGCCGAAATAAAACTATACCATCCAGGCAAGACTTACAAAAACAACCTTAAAATACACGCTAAGGGCATCGCTGATGGAGAATACCTACCAACTAAGGGACGGACTGAGTCAAATATTATAGAAATAAAGTGGCCTCTTCCTTACGAAAGGTACCAACTCTACAACCTTATTTTTAGTATATGCGAAACCCGAAACACGGGTCTAGTATTTTTATGTAAATAATCTATGTACAAAATTTCATAACTGTAACATGAAAAATCACAAAAATATAAGCTTGTTATGTTACCTGGTTGTCCACACAAACACATGGTCACTGGGCCATCCTGGGTTGTTTTGCTCCCGCACCTAGCGGTTCGCTGGCGACTAATGCCCGCTATGACCTGCCGTGACCTGTTTTGCACTTAATGTCGGTGGTGTCCAACTTACTTATGACCTTTTTTAAATATTTTTATGAGAAAATATAACATGGTGCAACAATTATTGGAATCAATTCAGCTACTAATGAACAAACTATATTTAGGTTTCGCAAATACTAAAAATAGTGTTGTACCTATATTGAATAAACAGTATAAATAACCTACGTCTTACAAAACCTACTAGGTAACAAGATTAAAGATACCTATTTATTGACCAACAATAGGTAAGTCTATATTCTACAACAATAGGTTTATTGCAATATCTGAGAATACATTAGTACTTATTTGACCCTACAACAAGCAATCTGCGGTTTCTTAAGGTTTCTATTGCTATATAGTACTTAACTAAGGCTTTTCTAACACGCAAATGTAATTCGCAATAAAATTATTTCATTATGATTTATACACCGTTAAATTTAGATCGTTTTAATCCCGTGGAGGGTCTATTTAGTACATGAAACACTACCGATTTGTAAAGATAAAATTAAAAAAATATTTTTTTTATTTTCTAAAACTCGAATAATTAATATACACATGTACGAAACTAATTTCTATAAGTAAACGAGTCAATGACTTTGTAGGTAGTGTTGGTCGTTGCGTGCTTACTACCTACAGGTCATTGACCTTGGTCAGAACCGACCGAATCGACCCTCTACGGGATTAAAACGTTCAAAATTTAAACGTATATGGCTATTTGTACTATTGTCCAGAGACTCAACTCCCGGAAAATGTAATTTTGAATACTATTGATAGAGTTCCGTACTCGCGAATCAACATATGTTAGCGACGACTACCTCTCCCTAAGCCTCCCTAAGAGTGACTGACAGCAAAATAATACATTGCTCTTGTCATCCGCACATTTCCAGGGAGTGGGAGTAAGCATCCCTAAAGTTCAGTGTAAGCAACATACTTAACCTTTTTTGAGATAATAAATCATCAAATCACTTCTCAAGCTCTACGGTGGAGCGAAAAGGCGTTTCAAACTTTTACTGACTAAAACCCATCTGTGTCCTTCAGTTGCCCTTTCCTTTCCAGGACCACGGTTACTCTTTCGGACAATACCACAAGCCTGAACTGCTCATCCATTGAATATTAATTTCTTCATAGCAATTAAGTTATTAAATTTATTGCCGGCAAAAACTGATTGAAATCTAGTGGAACTAGTTTTTAAGTGGTTGACTAGTTTCAAGGCCTGAAGACCGGGACACTCCTTTATGGTTTAAGTACATGAAAGGTAGCTAACCCCAGGTCATGTACCAATATTTACTGTTTTCTAGAATGCATGTGGGCCTAGTGCGGGTTGGTGGACGTCACATGTCTTCGAATTTTTAGTTCTAGGACATGCCAGTTTCTCTTCGTGGCTTTGGTTCTTTGAGGCTATCAAATATACCTGCTTCATACCTGCTTAGACAAACCTAACGTGCGTCACTAAAAACTTCAACGAAGAATCATGTGCTCATCTTAAAACAATGGAAGTTTTCGCGACGTTGCTAATATTAAAACAATGCTTTCTGGTGGTGATTGTTTCATGGCTATACAGCTATTAGTCGTATAGATTGTTTTGTGCGTAGTTCAACAATCATTACATAAGACATGGATTTATAATTTACTGCCTCGTTTTTATTCGTATCTGTAAGTAAGTAATTTAAAATAGATCGTTTAGTTCTTGTAAATTGCCGTAGCTTAGACTGTGATGACAGTTTAATTTTTTTTTTGTAGAGTCGCTTTTTTATAGTGGGACAAATCGTCCAATGACATCTCCCGCTCTTGGGCGGAGCGGGAGATAGTGTCAGACTTTTACTGACTAAAAAACCCACCCTGTACCTTCGTTGCCAGGGCCGAGCCTTCCTTTCAGAAACAGAATCTTGGCCCCAGTAGGCTTCGACCCTGCTGGACCCCTACAATTTGCTGACAACTCCTTGAGGCGCGCGGGTCGACGACTTGGTTACCAGGGGGTCGGACAGCGAGCTACCGCATTTCTTTTCTTTTTCTTTCTGCACCACGGGTACCTCCCTTAGGTACGCGTACAAAGTTTTGAGAAGACATTCAACTTGCGTACAGCTATGGAGTGGAACTTCCTGCTAGAGTCTGTGTTTCCTTTTGACTGCCCTGTTGGTCTAGTTGTCAGTGGCCCTGACTGCTATGACGAGAGCGTGGGTTCGATTCTCACCCAGAACAAATGTTTGTGTGATGAGCACGATCATTTGTTTTGTGTCTGGGTGTAATTTATCTATATTATGTATGAATTTAGAAATATATAAGTATGTTTATCAGTTCTCTATGAGCACAAGCTCTCCTTAAATTGGGACTAGATGGCGTTGTGTGAAAAAGTTATGGAATATTATTTATTTACTTATTATTTATTCCTTTGGTGCTATTCTCTAAAAAAGACCTATACATTGAATTGTTAATTCAATGTATCCTATTTGGATGTTCGTCGTTGCGGCAGCGCTGCGTTTTCTTAGAGAATGGCATCACTGATAGCTACAACGTGGTCTTTAAATCAAGAGTGAGTAGGTTAGGCAAGCGTACTCAACCGTCATGGGGTCGACGATCGACGACATTGCTTACCATCAGGTGAGATCTGGTTAAACGCGAGCTTATGAATAATAATAAAAAACCGGTCAATTGCGAGTCTGACTCGAGCACGAAGGGTTCCGTACCGTCCTTGACAAAAAGCGGCAAAAAAATCACGTTTGCTGTATGGGTAGGTCACTTAAATATTTATTTTATTCTGTTTTTAGTATTTTTTGTTATAGCGGCAACAGAAAAACATAATCTATGAAAATTTCAGTCTAGCTGTCATGGTCCTTGAGATATAGCCTGGTGACAGACGGACAAACAGACAGACAGACAGACAGACAGACACACAGACGGACAACGGAGTCTTAGTAACAGGGCCTTATTTTACCCTTTAGATACGAAACCTTAAAAACACCTTCCTTTGTTTGACATTGCATTCGATTTTATTTCATGTTCATTGGCATGGATACTAGTAAAGTAGTAACTCTACAATAATTATTACCTTTGAAAATAACCGGTACAGTCATTAAAATTCCTTGGTATATTTATAGGCGTCTGACTCGATTACCGCCTTGATCAGACTCTATACTGCGAGTTACAATAAAAACGACCGCATCGTCGCTTTTCATTAGGCGAGATAGCGGTCAAGCGCGAACCTATCAACAATAAAAAAAAACCTAGATATAAGATTATCGAAGAAGGTGACTGAAACCTAACGCTCAGCCGCCGCCGCAAAAGACTCACCCTGCAATTCCTGAGACCCGGGTATCAGGAGTTACAGGGCGATTCCCGGCCAGCGTATGGTGCGGGCTTTCGGAAAGCGAGCAATAGGTAGCTCGCCATCATGTAACAAACAAGCCAGAGTCGACAGGCCAATGTGTACCACACGTGCTATCTGAGAAATGTTAACAAAACCGAATAAGCTCAGCAGAGCCGATGTGATTGTTTTAAAAACTTACCATAACCTAGAGACGCAAAAGGCAACTGCAGAATATCGGGTGGATATTAGTCAGTCAAAACTTGACAATTCCTTTCGCTCCACCTAGAGCAGAAGAAGATATTTGGTGGTTTGTTGTGCCCGCTCCAACAAATAGGTATTAAAATTTGAGATAAAACTCAATAAAAGTTATAAATTATTCCTAATTTACGCTTGTTTATTAAATATTTCTTCTCGAAGCAACGATGTTTTTTTTGTCGAATTTGTAACCTTTTTAAATCCACTGGCTAGCAATGGCCGGTTTAAGGCTGCTAAGGTTAACGCTCTCGTTTGCGTGTTCCAAATCTGGATTATAAATAACAATGTGATAATGTAACATCATGCCTATTTATCTTGTTTAAGTTGACAGAGGTGTATTGTAAATACGCCCACGTGAGATCAAATGAGATTTGACCAAAATTCTCCTCCTCCCTTTGGTCAAAAAGTCAAAAAAGCATTTTATTTCAAATAAACCATTTACTGGCACTTTTGAAAGAGCAAGAAGTCTGTTTGTTCGAAAAAAAAAAGGATGCTAATTGCACATTCCAAAGCGTAGATCTCTATTGAGAAGAATGTGCAAGAAACTCCATGGACACTCTTTTCAATCATGTTATGTATTACAAATATCTTGCATACATGTTTCTTGACGCTACTATTATGTGAGAACAATGTAAATCATCATCTTCCAGTACCTCTACCATGAGTTTTAAGCAATAGTATTCGTCGCTACTCGATATCGACGCCGTAAATATTTTGTATGGCAAATTTTGCAGCGCCTCTAGCGGTCACTTGCAAATCCAAAATTTGCCATACAAAATATTTACGGCGTCGATATCGAGTAGCGACGAATACTATTGCTTAAAACTCATGGTAGAGGTACTGCCCGTGTCCCGTTTTATTTGGGGTCGGCGCAACACGTTTTCATCCATTCTGTCTTGTCACTCGTTACGCTATCTCTACTCCCTTTTCTTTGATAACAATTCTCACACAATCCAACAAACAACCAAAAAATAAAAAACAATGATAAATGATGATAACAACGTAAATTATAAATTAAAGAAAAAAACAAACTCTAAATACAGATATTAAAATAAACTGGTCTGTCTCTTGTTATTTTTATTAATTCCTTTTACACTTTGGTCTATGTTTTGCTTTGTTTTTGCTTTTGATATTAAATATAGAATCCTCATAGTGATGGATGAGATCTATAATGTAATGAGCGAGCCTAGATGCCTGTTAACCCTTGTTTTTGAAATATGATGGACAAGTCAGTGGTAAAAAACACAGATAGAAAATGGTCAGTAGGTCATCTAAATTATTTGGTTGTGCACACTATAAACGAGGCGCGGAAAAATACTCTACTCGTCGAAATTGTACTTGGAACCTAGTCTCGATAAATAAGGCTCCTATCTTCGAACAATATCGTCAGTTATGCAAGAATATAACTAATGTCGTTTTAATTTGCTGGAGAACTGTTACGTTCCACCTAGTTAGGTTATAACTAAGAAACGTTACATCATGCTGTACCAATTTCGCTAAAACAAGTACCTAAATAACAGTTTAAATGTGACTTACCTTTTGGCTACAAAGGGGACTGTACTAGATGGCGTTCTATAGTTTTTACTTACCATCACCATGGGGGTACCCTAGTTGATTTCGAAACTTGATGATTCAATTTTTATTATATCGAACACAGTGGGTCGATAATTCAGAATTTGCATTAAATACACAAAAATTCAATTGTGTATAATGCAAATTAAGAAAAAAAAAAATTCATTATTATTAATTAAATGTCACGAAATAATATGCGTTTCGAACCGACATACCTACTATCAAAGTAATAAATTATTTTTATAATGAGCAATCGCTGTAGGGTTTTTCGAAACAGGATTTTTCGCACTAACGTTACATCGCATCAATAAAGCATCGATGGAATAATACATCGTGCAACTGAATTATCGACACACTGTGTTCATTATAATAAAAATCGAATCATTAATTTTCGAAATCATTTAAGGAACCCTGAGAAGTTGCCATGGTCCGGAGTGAGGAGGCATGGCAGGCGGTCGCCTCCTTCTGCGAAGCAGTAATGCTAGCAAAGGAAGAGGCTGACCGTATCAGGCAGAGGCAACGCGGTGCTCGCCCTAGCCGCCGCCGGGATTCCGATACCGATTTCCGGTCACCGTAGGCGCGGGCTTGCGGACGGCGTGCAATGGGTAGCACACGCTTTCCGATAGTCCAGTAACCGACCGGACCGAGCCCAAGTCGTCGACGGCGCGTTCTGTTCACACGCGCCTCAAGGAGCTGTCAGCCAACCGTAGAGGCCCAGCCTTTTAGCTGCAGGCAGGCAGGGTCGAAGCCTGCTGGGGACATGGGTCAGCTTCCGAAAGGAATACCCGCCCCCGGCACGATAGGCAACGAAGGAACGGGGTAGGTTTTTAGTCAGCAAGAGTCTCACATTATTTCCCGCTCCGCCCAAGGGCGGGATTTGTCATTGGATGATTTTACCTACCATATAAAAATAAATTTAAAAAAAACCCCGGAGAAGCTGTGAGTAAACCTACCTACCCTTTGTTTAGGTAAGAAATTTTCAAAAATTGAGCCTAACTTCTAAATAAGTTCATCCTACTAATATTACAAACGCGAAATTTATATTATGCACCTACTTTTTAAAAACTACTGAAAGGACGTTAATGAAACTTTACAATATGCTTATACATCCGAATAACATGTAGGCTAATATTTGTAAAGATGTCGTTTCTAATCCAGCACAGACAAAGTCGCGAGCACCAGCTAATAAGCGATAATAAGTAGTTTGTTCTTTATTCATAAAAGAGCTACACACTGTTTTAAAAATCTATAAGTAAACATAGCAAAGAGTAGCTAGGTTGCCTTCACATTATTAAAATGCAATGGAACTCTATCATTCGGTGAAAAGGTTAAAACAAGATTTTCTTTGTTTTTTCTTTTGCCATCAGATAAAAAGGGCAAGGGCATTGTAAAACTCGATCTTCAAGAAAAACAAAAAAGGGTCGGTTTACTCAACTCGTTTCAAAAAGCAGGTTATTCTGTGTTGGATAGATCATAATGGCAACACTAATATAATAAGGTTTTTATATAGAATTAAGTAGTATTTTATATGGCAACTTTCACTTTCTTTTATTCATGTTCGTCGCCTGTTGGTCTAGTGGTTAGTGGCCCTGACTGCTATGGAGGTCGTGGTTTCAATTCGCTTCCAAGACAAATGTTTGTGTGATGAGCACGATCATTTGTTCTGTGTCTGAGAGTAATTTATCTTTACTATGTATGTATTTATAAATAAATAAGTATGTTTATCAGTTGTCTAGTACAAATAGTACATGCTCTGCTTAGTTTGGGAGTAGATGGCGTTGTGTGATAGTTTTAGAATATTATTATTATTTATTATTATGTCCGTACGTATGAATACACGCGAAAATATTCAGTAGAAGAGTTTTATTAATAAATCTTGCCACAGTTGCCACATTTCCAACAGCCAAAGAGATTTAAAGATATAATATAGAGCGGACATCAGAAGAAATGTCTTAGAAAAACTGTCATCCTATATCATCTAGTTTTCAATAGTAACGTGTTAAATTTATAATTTATATGTTTTTACGCTATTTTCTAGAACTATTTGCGAAAATTATTGAATTCCAATTAATTACAGAGCAAATATGATAAATATTTACGAAAATAAACTGAAGTTAGGTCCAGTAGTCCACACTAGACAGAGCGACTTACTACTCCTCGGTAACAAGTCTCGGATTACGATTTTGTTCGCTATGTCCTGTCTATTGGTAGTATATATTTAATGTCTTTGCCAACAGCCCTTTAATATAACAATTATTCACGCAAGTCATCAGTCAACGCGTCACTCTTTTGTTTACCATAAACAAGGAAATAATCAGCACATTCCGTCATCGAGCGAACGTGATCGACCGAACATAGACTAGAATACAAATCGTTCATCAAGTTTAAACTCTTTATTGTCTATGGTCGATCTACAACGTCTTTTATTTATTCTTTTATTCTACATACTGGTAAAATTATGCAAGTATGCGGATATCACGATATTTTTCTAAAAACAGCTATACATAATTCGCGTTCGTAACATACTAAAGTAATAGTTAGGTAAGCTAGTAAATACAACTCGGTTAAGATGTTAATAGTTAAATCACAGTTACAATTGTTCTAAAAATCCATTTATTGTTAAGCAATTTTTTCCAGTATATATTAAGCATATCAAGCTGTTGGCAGCAGGTACACCCACGTGAAAATAAAACAGCTGTCCAAAGAAATCGTATGTACATACGTGGCATATAAGTTGAACTAAAATGGCGATCGACCTTCAATGCGCAGTAACAGATTTTCTGATATAAGTCGAACTGCGCGTAACTATAGCAACGATGGCCATTCTAGTTCAACTTATTTACCGCGTACAATACTCCCCGGATAAAAAGAAAAAATATCCAGGTCCACTCGTGTACCGAATTTCATACAAATCCAAAGCTGTTCGAGTGTGTTGAAGACGTTGAAGTAACAAACCAGCAACGTCCCCGGACAATAAGCCGGCAATCGCAAAATATTTTTTTTTATTTACCGACTTATTGTCCGGTTCCTAAAGTCGATATTTGAATAACAAATTTTTGCGATTACCGACTTATTGCCCAGGGACGTCGACATATAGTCAAAAACTTTCGCCTTCATAATATTAGTGTGATATTGAATTTGTCGAGTAAATCATTACATATATATGCATACTAAGCACCTATATAATTAACCGACTTCGAAGGAGGTTCTATGTTCGGCTGTATGTATTTTTTTTTTTGGTTATGCTAATGTAGGCTGCCACTTTACGTACCCAATCGTGCATAATATTGGTCCTACCCAAAACACATTTAACTTATGATGGACCTCTAAAATAAAGACACGAATAAAACACATTTCTCAAAAGTTCAAATCAACATTTAGGTCTTCTAAAGTGCCTGCGTGCACCTGTCATTAAGAATAAAGATATTCTTGTACCATAGTGATTACAGAATGGCTAAAATTAACTTGAGTGATAAATTGGCATACTTTAATACCCTGCTCAAAAAGCAGCATCATTTTTTTTATTATTATGCACCTATCAAAACATTTTGAGAGATTGAGTGTAGTTTCTGTTTTGTTGTGAAACTTATAGATATAAACTAAACAACCTTATTTTTTTGTATATGCGAAACCTGAAACACGTATCTAGTATTTTTATGTAAAGAATCTATTGTAAAAAAATTCATAACTGTATTATGAAAAATCACAAAATTATAAGCTTGATAAGTTAGCTAGATGTTCTCACAAACACATGGTCACCGAGCCGTCCGGGCGACTGAGGGAATGTTTTGCTCCCGCACCCAGCCCCAGCCCGCACACGCCGCTGGCAACTAATGCCCGCTATGAACTACCGGTTCCTGTGTTGTACCTTTTTTAAATATTTTTGGGAAAAATATACCATGCTGTAGAAATTATTGTAATCTAATCAGTCATTTGTATATTGAATATTGATAATTTAGTGATTCTAAATTATCAATATTCAGGTTTCGCATATTTATCCTAAAAATTATGCTGTACAGATAAATAGTTTTTAATGCACTTTATTAGATAGGATGCGATGGTTTTTATTCTACACACATACAATTGCATAATTGACAATTATTTTGTAAAACAACGTAAACTGAAATTTTATTTGCGTTCAATATTCGTTATATAGTAGTATATAATAGTACAATAGAAATAATAGTGAGAGATTTGCAAGCTCGGAAATACAATTCGACACCAATTTTAATAACTATTAACAAGAGTTAAATTATTTTAAAAATTTGTTACAAACTATCCAATTATCCTAATAATTTAACGTGTCAAGTAATTTTCTTTTTGGTAATAAATATACAAAATATACACTGTTAAATTTTAGTCGTTTTAATCCCGCGGAGGTTCGATTCGGTACAAGAAGACTATAATACTATCGATCTGAAAAGAAAAAAAAAAGTACTTTTTTTTCAAAAACTCGAATTAATATACGCATGTACGAAATTAATTTCTTTAAGTAAACGTTAAATGAGCGAGGCCTATGAACTGTTGTAGGTAGTTAGTACCGCAACGATCGACAACTACCTACAAGGTCATTGACTCGTTTACTTAAATAATACCGAATCGAATCGACCCTCCGCGAGATTTAACGACCAAAATTTAACGGTGTATAAGCTAACACAAGTCCTAATTTTACAAACATATTCCATCTTATTTTAGTGACCTGACAAAAAAAGTTCACACAAGTTCAAATCTAAAAATCAGGTTTTATAAATTATACCCGCATGCACTATCATTAGGAATACCACGTAACATGACATTTCAAGAAGACTAAAATTAATTCTGAAACAAAAAATCCCTAGTTTAAAACTCTGTTCAAAGCCATTTAATTTTGAGTTAAAAAAAAAAAGTAAAAAGTTTGTGAGATCAAAGTGATTGAGTAATATGTAATGTGTCATTATGAAAAAATAAAGTTGATTTACTTACGAATTATCCTCATGTAAAATCGATTAAATATAATGGACTAGTGTATAAATATATGACACGAGAGTTTTTTCAACACACCTAACGAGGTAGTTATTTATTATATTCATTCGACCAAATTGAAAACTGACTGGCTTATCTGAAACGACAAAAAGTAATGTTTCATTATTACGTAAAACTATTGAACTCGTTGCAATGGTTACAATTCGATTGAGTCCCGAAAATCGCTTACTGCGCATTCAAGGTCAACCGCCATGATGGTTCAACTTGGGTGCCGAGGATTGTATACTGCTGCAGTCAGGATATTAATTTTGATTAGTATGAATACTGAGTCAAACCGCCCCTGTGCAATTTTAGTTCATCTTCAATATTCAAGAGGATCATTAGCAATGGTACACTTGTCGAGTCGAGGCTTCAAAGTCTTGAGTATCAACGCCGAGTAGCTAGCCTGTCAGTTTCTTATCAGTTCATATCGGAGAGTGTGCATCGAAATTTCATAGCCTAGCCGGCTAGCCCGTTCTATCATCGGGCCACCAGGCTTATGGCGATGCGCCACGGGTACTTGGTGGACATCCCACCTATAGGCACAAAACATTTTGAAAATACATTTATTATGCGTACAGCTAGGAAGTGGAATTCCGAAATGACGGAGTATGTGTTAGGAAACACATACTCCGGCAGGGATAATATCAGGAGATAATACCTGGATAACCGATATTATCATTAAAGTCAATATGTTGTGCAACAAAATTTAGTGACAGAAACAAATCCCTGCAAACCGACTTCACATATTCTTGATTACCCTACTCCTAAAGTATAATTCAAGCCCGCGTAGGCGCGGAGAGGTAGGGCTGTCCGCGAGCTGAGGAGCAGATGTTTTAAAGGTTGATTTCACAATACTCAACCTGGGGATATTAAAGTCAAGAGTGAAAGGGTTTACTTCTAGGTAAGCGTCATCGTTAACGTCGACCATATCGTCGCTTTCAATCAGGTGAGATTGTGATTAAGCGCAATCCTTTCAACAATAAAAAAAAAACAACTTCAACACGTTTAATAAATATTCGAATAAGTATTATTTATCACCACAGATATTACTTTTCTGAATAACAGTTAAGTCAATAAGTAGGTAGTAGGAACCACCTAACAGTAACAATCACATTTTTAAAAACACCGTTACAGGTGTAAACAATGTAAGTTGACTCGTTTTAAGTTTAAGGTGAAGGGCACCCGTCATAATTTAAATACAATAGTAACACCAACTTGTTCTGCTGACCTCCTTTTGGAAAAAAATGCAAATACAATTAAAAAAATATCTCAAGAACTTACACATATGAGAGAAAGTCCAGAAAAGTCCATTTGAAATGTGGCACTTTGATCTTGTCAGGCCTCTTGTCTCAAGCGACTCACCTTGAACACAAGGACATTGACGACCTGGTGAAAACACAACGTTCGAAGGTGGAGACCTTCCACTACAGAACCTCAATTGAAAAGTCTCCCTAGCCACCATGCTCCCTTACTTGATGCTATGAATCTCAGACAACTACATAAATTCATAAGAATATGTATTCGAATAAAGAAACTCTTTGCGAAACACAGGCATGGTGTTTATATTATCCTTACACATTTTAACAAAAACCATTTCTTCTTTTCAGGAATACTCCCAGAAGCATTGAGAACGAAATGCATCCGCTGCACGGAGCGACAGAAGAGGGCAGCAGTGAAGGTGATCAGACGTCTGAAGAATGACTTCCCTGAAGAGTGGTCCAAGCTGGCCTCACGCTGGGACCCCACTGGTGACTTCACGAGATACTTCGAAGAGTTCCTCGCTAAAGAAAGCTTCAACACTATTCCTGGATCAGGTAACTATCTCCAGGCGTAACAGTTTAGCGAATACAAAATAAAACCAGTATGGAATTGACACTGGCTATAAAAAAATTACGGATCAATACAGACGTCCGCAAGGATGTCACTTTATCTTACCAAAAAAAAGTAAATTACCAAATTACTCCTCTAGTCCTGGATGAAGTGAGTGCGAGTGTCAGACTTTTACTGGCTCACCCAACGCACAGGCCAAGGCCTCGAACCCGGATGTCACTTTGTGTAGAACCCATGTTTCTTCTCTGTTTTTGCGTCTTACAACAAAAATCTTATCTTTAATGGTGGACGTGCATTACTTTTTCATGACTTTGAAAAAACAAGCCTTAGATATATAAATAAATAAATTGCTACAACGACGTATCAAATCAAGCAATCTGTCAAACCATCGCACTTTAAAAGCTAGATATAATTTAGTTTTTTATCGTACAAACTTCCTCAGCGATGATCTAAGTTGTCCGTTTATTAAAGTTTTTTATTAAATCAATAAACTGAAAAAAAAGATCTTACAAGGATTGATAAATTAAATAACCTGAATTAATCAATAAAATTGGCGTGTGATTACAAATTGATTTTCATTACATTGAGACTAGTAAAAACTTTACCGAAACAAACATTAGTGGTAGTGACAGCACACAAGCAGACAAGGTTAATAGTTTCAATAATGATATTAAAGAAACGAATTCGCATTTCAAAACACTAAATAAAACCAAAATACTTTCGTAATAAAGAAATAACGAAAACACAAAAATAAAAGACGAATATCCTAAACCTAAGAATGAAAAACAAAAAGATCTATCTGTAGATATTTAGAAACTAGTCTCAAAAGAACTAAGTGAATTTTTTGCTTCTTCTAATGACCACCTAAAGAAATAAAATATGTTAGTCTTTTGATTTAAATGACGACTGTTAAATCTATGAAAAGATTAGAGTAGCAAATGATGCAAGATCTGTCAAATAGATCCATATTGTTGAAGAGAACTGTCGGAGTTACCCTTGAGGAAGCTTGAGTAACCTGTATTGACGTATAAATAACTATCGTGCACGAGTTACGACTTGCATTGATCTTTATGTACCTTGTAAGTCTCTTAAGCTTAGTTAGAGCTTTGAGGTCATCAGTGATATTCAGTTTTGCATTCCTGCAAGGTAACAGTTCTCAGATAACACTTAAAGCCAAGGAATTAGAACGCCTTCTATTTGTTTCTAACACATTTAGATTTTGTTTATCAGGAATTTGAGCTCATTGAGAATATCTTATCTTTCCAGCCCCCTTAGCCAAGTTACAATCATTTCGTTTTGCGTTAACGCTTGGAGTTGGCCACGCCCCCAACTCCTTTGTTCGAACAAAGAAGTTGGGGGCGTGGCCAACTCAAAGCGTTAACGCAAAGCGAAACGATTGTAACTTGGCTAGGGGGGCTGTTACTTCTGCTAAAAATGTATATGGAGACGCTTTCCTAATATCAGAGAACAACGTCACAAAGGTATCAAGAATTAATTTCATCAGCATCATCAAAAATCACGTTTCAGTCACATGTAGTTTACTTTACCTACTGCTCTTTCTTTTCGACGACCCTCAACTCCTTACATCTTACAGTCTGCCTTCAAATTCTTCGTTACTTACATCACTCTCTGGTTACCACACAGGAAGCGCGATCCCTACATCATCACCTCTGCTGCCGCCTCGGATCCCAACGATGCCCCCAACTATCGCCACCCCAGCTCCAGGTCCCACGGAGCCTACACCACTCAGACCGGCTGTACTGAACAGGTAAGATGTACTCAATTTCCCCTTGGGAAATCCATTCATACATCCTGCCAATCGTTAGATCTCATAATTTGTTAAATTTTGATCACATACGTAATGGACATCTTGATGTGGGAGGCGAAAGCAAGGATGGATTGTGTGCTGATAATGTAATGAAATGAATGAAAAGGAAGTGACTAATAACATAGCAGTTGACAAGAAGAAAACGGGTCGAATTGACCCTAGGTAATGCAAAAATGCGAATCAACATTATACATATAAGGTTCAAGGTTGCACTAACCTAGAGACCAATTCAAACTCCTATACGCCCAGTAAGTAAGTGTACAGCTTAGAGCAGATAAAGTAGGCACTGAGAAAATAATAAATGAATAGTGTCGTCATTCAAGAACTAGATCATAAAAAAGAACCATACAATGTAATACATTGCATACACGGTAAAAAGATAACGTAATAAATCAATAAATGCAAGCTAGATTGCGTGTAGCCAATTTTATTGTTAACGTAACAATATAGATGGATGCTATTGGTTTACCGATTGCAAGCCCGCGCATTATTTAGTTAAAAACCTTATAATTTGTGGGTATCACATCCGTATTCAGTGAGCAATGGGTCTAGAGTTGAACTACAAGAATATTGATAAATGCTTACTTTGACTGGACAGAACTACCACCTGAGATACCAATGTGCATGGTTCTGTGATTTAACTATGTGCATGTTTGCTATTATAAACTTTATAAAAGGCTGTGAACCTTAAATTGGTTTCGATGTTTCTTCTCGGAGTATTCTGCTAAGAAACAGCGCCCTCATCTAGATTAGATTGACGAGTAAAAATATTTTCTTTTAATCTTTATTTGCTAAATAAATATCATTTATTTGGTTGCATAACCATTTTAGCATGAGAACATAAACACTATACAATCTGATAATTGACTACAATGGTATTGTGCCAAATTACATCACAAGCAACATTCACTAAATCTCGTGCTTCGCGTGTTCACACAAATAATATAATCGATGTTTCGCTAACTCTAAACACGGTTTCCGACGGACTGGTTCAGTCTCAGACCTGATTGCTAACATAATTGCTCGGTAACAATCGGTAACATGTGTGGCAACGACTTATGGTAATCGATCCACCGCGGATTCGTCGAATAATATTTTGTAATTGAAGGATTCAGCTATAAAGTTCTTTTACTATATCGCACACAAAAAGAGACGTAGGTAAATAAAAAAATGAAGGTATTTGAAAATTTAACCTTATTTTAGAGACATATGTTTTCAGATTCAAATATCCTCTTTCTAAGTTAGGTCTATATGATTAAGCATGCGTATGGATGAAACGCAAAAAAAAGCTCTAAAGAAAGAAGATTCCCGAAACCAAAATGAGCTGTACAAATATTGTATAATAGCTATAGATGGAAATGAAGAAGAGGATAAAACAGAGTATTTCGGAAACTAAAGCGCTGATGCATCTACAGCTAAATTTACGCATGGAACTGCAGGTCTAAAAAGGCCACATTTGTAGAATCATAATATGAATCATATTTTTTTTATATGGCAAGATTTACAAGGAATATTATTCTGATATACAGTGAATTGAGTATGATTGAACTAATTTGTGCAACCAATTTACGAAAATTAGAAGAATTTGCTTATGATCTGCTAGGAATTCGGAATATGATTTGCTCTAGATGAATTGCTTAGGCCCGCTGATCTCTAAATTGCAGACGATATAATAATTAATATCTATAAATTATAAACGTCTCTTTAAAAAGAAAGCAGTTGTCAAGGATAGAAAAGCTGGCCGAATACATGCGGCTATTTGTTAATTATACTTTTCCTTTGCTTAGCAAACAACTCAAGACATAAATCCCAGCTGGAATAATGATTATGAAGTGAAAAGAAATCACCGAATGAACTCACTATTATGATCATGTAATTTGTATTATTATTCATATAAATGACCTGTCATGTACATAATGAGTGCCAACAATAGCTGGTCAAATTAAAGAAAACGCGAAAGAGCGATATATTATCGTCCACTTTGATCGTCAATTGTCGCATGAGATTAATTATGTTCCGAGTAATCATTGCATTTATCGTAATTTTATGAGATTAATCGTCTTTAACAATGCACACAGCAACTAATACTTACCTATGTATACGGATTATAATTATTTTGTTATATAAATTAAGTGGAGACATATTTATTTTATATGTTTACTCGTGCGTTTTCTGTACCTCTACCATGAGTTTTAAGCAATAGTATTCGTCGCTACTCGATATCGACGCCGTAAATATTTTGTATGGCAAATTTAGGTTCTGCAAGTGACCGCTAGAGGCGCTGCAAAATTTGCCATACAAAATATTTACGGCGTCGATATCGAGTAGCGACGAATACTATTGCTTAAAACTTAAAACTCATGGTAGAGGTACTGTTTATATTGAAAAACAAAGAATTGCGGCGCGGCAGCAGCACTGCAGCCGCGCTGCTATCGCGCGGCACTTTGCGGCTAATTTGTAGGCGTCCTAATAATACTATTTATACACCGTTTAATTTTGGGCCGTTTTAATCCCGCGGAGGGTCGATTCGGTACATGAAACACTATCGATTTGTAAAGATAAAACGAGTCAAAGACTTTGTAGGTAGTTGTCGGTCGTTGCGTACTAACTACCTACAATTCACTGATCTCGCTCAGCTGACTTAAAGAAATTAATTTCGTACACACGTAAATTAATTCGAGTTTAAAAAAAAGTACCTTATTTTTTAATTTTCTCTTTACAAATCGATAGTGTTTCATGTACGGAATCGACCCTACGCTGGATTAAAAAGACCAAAATTTAACAGTGTATAATTATAATTATAGTGGCCCACTGAGTGTCCTGCTTTACTTTGTCCGGGTTATTCTCACACAATATCGTCGATATCGTCACTTTTGTAGTCTCTCTTAATGTTTGCAGCAGTGCCAAATGATATAATAAATCTATTACGAGTCCTTCTCAGTAAATGATAAATAAACTATTATATTACATTTTTCTCATCGGTGCAAAAAGGCGTTACTCTTTTTTATCTCAACAGATTTAAATCATTAACAGAAAGCTATCATTATATTGTGTTTTAAAATTATTTAATCAAAAAATACTACAGAACCTTGGAATCCTAATCACAGCTCTTTCAATAAACTGGTCATGACTATTTTCAGGCTAGACTCCTAATTCGTAATGGCATTTGAGCTAATATGCATATACAATTGAGAAAGGAGCTTACAACTTCATGGTCGTACCTTCGTGAGCTTTAGGTCATAAGGTTATTTGCCATTTTAGAATTAGTTGGCATACGTGTGGTACTGCAATCAGACAGTAACCAATCGGAAATTATGTGTAAAGATTTTTAGTCTTTCATTACAACATATGGATTCCTAGTGACTTCTTACAGGTTACAGTCTAGAATAAAATCGAATAGAAGAAATTTATTGCAAAATTACAACATAATTACTATTGTATTACATCTTTTATTACTCGCAAGTAAAGCCGATGTTGCCTAACCCAATAATAGATTTTATTACCCATAAATTGCTGAGGCTAGACTGCGAGGGTACGGTAAAGTGATGAGAAGACCATACTTAAAAAATGCTTTTCCATCGCCACAAAAGAGGGAAAAGGATATATGGCCCCAAATGGCCCCGAACAACCTGGATGTTAAAATATCTAAAAAGACATGAACATAAACATAGACTCATGAGTGATACACAGGACGCCCAGACCATCTATCTGTGGGCTATGCCACTAATTACAAATATTTGTTTCGTGCAGATATCAAACCTAACCCATCCACTACGCCAACCGTGCCATGCATCGTCCAAAAGTAGCAATTTAGCTCTTTTCTATATTATCCTATATTTAGTTACATGAAGTTATGTCCATTTATGATTAATCGATATCTCTAATGCACAAGGTCGTGAGACAAAAAGTGCATTTTTTCAGGTGAGTTCGTTTTTATAATAGTTAATGATATAGGTACTTAAGTAATTCGTGAAACACTTTTAACTAAGTAATTTTTTTGCATTATGTAATCAATAATCAGTTTAGGATCACGTTATAAGAATTCTTTATCTTTATCTTCTTTATTCTTTATTGTACATATATACAGTTTCAACAAAACAATAAAAGGTCAGTGGATGTAGAATTAATAATATTTACGACATATGGGCAATAAATGAAATCACATGCCTGTTTTAGCGTTTACTAACGATTTTATTCGATATGCAAAAAATGAAAGAAATCAGTCCAATAGTAGACAAAAAAAAAATGAGATTTAATTGGAAGTAAATATTGTGAAATTACAATAAAAACGCCGCCCCGCACAGCGCCGCGCCCCGCCGTCTCGTCTGCATTAAAGCTGTTGCCATTCTGTACTCAAGGTAAATAGGTATTGTATCTACGTATTCTAAACAGAGTGTTTGACTTTTATTGAATTTATTTGATATTTATTTTGTTTGAAAATTTAAGTTTGTTAATTTCTTTATTTTTTATTTAATAATCAATTTAGTTATACTTTTGTGGACGAGTATTGCTCGTGATTTCATTTATTGTTCATTTGTCGAATACATACTGTATATAATATAAAAAGAGAAACTGACTGACATATCAACATACAGCCGAAACTATTGGGACTAGGGGCGTGAAATTTTGGACTATACTATGATTTTTAATTAGACGATGTAAAGTGACAGCAGTGGACAATGCCCAACTGTCAAATAACAATGCCCAACTGTCAAATAACAATGCCCAACTGTCAAATAACAATGCCCAACTGTCAAACAACCATTGTTATAGCTGTCACTTTACTTCATCTTATAAAAAATCATAGTATAGGTTTGATTTTATGACACAGGCGAGTACTAAGAGAGGATTTCCCAAAATTCACCCCCTAAAAGGTTGAAATGGCAGTCCAAAGTTTGTTCGGAGAAACCTACTTTCACGCGGACGAAGGTGCTGGCAGCAGCTAGTTTTTTAATAATTTAATATTTGAGCCGTTTGGGGTCGAAACGCCTGGATCATGGGGTCCGAGTGCGCGTATCCTTTTCAAGGAAATTTCACGTCGCTTGATCGACACTTTGCGTGACCAGAGCTCATTTTTTGCCCAAAGAATCAGCATTGCCATTCAACGTGGCAATGCTGCCAATCTTCTGGGTACGTTTCCGGATGACAGCGATGTGGCGGAGTACTTCGACGCCTGAGTGTATTTGGTGTTTTTGTATTATATTTGTACATAGTTGTCTAGTTTACATTCTTAGTTTAGTTTTTGTGTACATAGGTTTAGTATAAATACTTAGTAAAAATTAAAAATGAGTAAAAAAGAATAAATGCATTTATTTATAATTCAATATCACTCAAAAATGTGTTACGACTTTATGCGTGGGAGTCATCCATTTGTTTACGTGATTTAACTGTTTTTTGAGCCACACAGATCATAAAGAGGGTCATATTTACAGTTGTCATACCTACTACATTATCGTGTCCGCTATTTGCGTAAAGTATTTGTGTTGAAGAAAGTATCACATTTTGAAGAGAGGTACTTAAGTGGGCCTTCTCAATTACACCGACTAGTATATTTGTGTAGTGACATCATTCATTTTCCTTCTTCTGTCTCTGTATTTAATGGGCACTTGATATCTCACACTCCACGCTTAGGTACCACCGTTGTCCGCAGCGGATTTTTTTAATACTTAGATATTTATTTTTATAGGTATACACTGTTAAATTTTGGTTGTTTTGGTCGATTCAGTACATGAAACCCTACCGATTTGTAAAGATAAAAATGAAAAATAAAGTATTTTTTTTTTTAACTCGAATTAATTTACGCGTATACGAAATTAATTTCTTTATGTAGGTAAACGTTAGCTGATCGAGGCAAATGAACTATAGATGTTTAGTACGCAAAGCCGACAACTCCCTACCAGGTCATTGACTCGTTTACTTAAAGAAATTAATTTCTTACATTCGTAACGAACCATATCCTAATATTACTTTTGGGCCCCCAGCAAGTTGAAACTTAACTGAAATTATTTATTTCAAATTAACTTGCCCGCGACTTTCCTTCCCTAAAATTAAAGTAACCTAAGTTAATCCTTATAATATCAGCTACGTACCAGTGAAAGTCCCGTCAAACTCGGTCCAGCCGTTTCTGACATTAACCGGTACAAACAGACAAATAATAATTTTAATAATTTCATTTTTGTTATTGGTATCGAATGTACTTTAATATGCATTTAGTAAAAAAAAAAGTTATTTTGATATTACTAACAGACACTTCATTTTCAATAAACAACAAATACTGTATGGATAGCGACATCTATGGCGTCACATAAGAACTAATCCTGCATCGCGCAAGTAAAGCGCGATTTGAACATATGAACAGCCCGAAATCATCTATCGGGCCTGCCCACCAGACACAACACCCTTCTGGTCGGAAGATCCTCCCTTTTCAATGTAGGAAAGCGGGCCTTTACTCTCTGTTCCGTATACTCTCCAAAGATGAACTATTTACTTGGCTTTGAATTGTCAAGGACCGATCAGAGAAATGAAGCGAGTTACACGTTCTAAAGATCAATAATTCTCATCTATGGAGAATTGCAAGAAAATCCTACGAACTCTATTTCATCTCACTTGTGAATACATCAATGTCCTACAGTTTTCCACCACACGTTCCACTAAACCTTCTGACTTAACATTCCAGGTTCGGAGATGACGGTGAGCTGATGCAGGGCAGTCCATCGTCAGCCGGCATGACACCCAGGCCGATGACGCAAGCCACCACCAGGCCTACGACCACCATGAGGTCCACGGTCAACTCGAAGCCGGTACCACCCAGGTAATAATAATTTTATGGCATTGTTTCAGTTTTCCAACGGACCTAATGACTTTGCTGTCGATGCCGACGGCATTGCCGTGGCCGAATACTGGGCCAGGCAAGGAAATTTAACTAGTTTTGCCTTCGAGGAAGAAGAATATGGCATTGTATTAAGTATCAGCCTTTAGTAATGTTTCCACAGCTTGGGATCCAGTGACTTGACCTGCTCTAGAGTGCATCGAGAGGGCATGTCAGACTTTTACTGCCTAAGACCTTCAGTTACCCTTTGCGTTCTAGGCCCATAGGTCCTTTTCAGAGATTCCCAGTGGCCTTAGCTGGTAACGGCCCTGCTAGACCAATTTTTTTTTATGGTAGGTAAAATAATCAAATGACAAGTCCCGCCCTTGGGCGGGGCGGGAGATAGTGTCAGACTCTTACTGACTCAAAACCTACCCTGCTCCTTTCATTGCTTTCGTCCCAGGGCCCCGGGGTTCATTTTCACATAACACTTGGCCCCAGTAGGTTCGGCCCTGCTGGGCCCCTACAGTTCTGCTAGCCCTATGATTTTGCTGACATCTTTTTGAGGCGCGCATGGAACATTACGCGCCGTCGTCGATTCGGACTCGGTGATTACCAGACTGGCAGACGGCGATCTTGAAAAAGAGCAGTTGGTTGCTTTATATTCCCAATGGAACAATTTTCAATATATACCTATAATTATATATTTTTTTGTAACTGCCAACTAAAAACTGTTTTGTTTTATTACTTCTATTTTTTAAAAACACCCGACCCGACGCCAAATAATGAAAACAGAAGAGAAAAAAGAAGAAAATATTTACAAAAAAAAAAAAGGTTTATCAAAAAAGGCTATATAAGGTGTTAAAAAATTAACTGCAAGAATTTTGTCCACTTACTCGCCATCGAAAAACGAACACATCAAAAAAAAAAAAATTTTTTTTGAGCCTTTTTATATTTTCACATAAATAAAATAATTTAGTATAATATTTTTTTGTGCGCTGTACCCAGGGCTGCGCTTGAGGCTTGGGCCGCCATCGTACCGCTCGCGAGCGGCTTGCTAGCAGTTCCCCCGCCGCCCGCTACTCTTCCCGCAGCTCTCTCTACCCCTCCCGTCCCTTAGTTGTCCGAAATCCGTCGCGCGGTAAGGGTGTTTTCTTGTGTCATTACGGCGAATACGTGCGTTCGTGCAGTTTCGTGCTTTTAATAATGCCGTTTACGCACAGCGTTTACGTATTCCAATCGAGAGTACTTAGATATGATAATGTGCTACATTACGACTGGTTAAAGTTTAGCTGCGGCACGTAACCGTTACCGTGAACTGTATGGTGAGCAACGACGAGTGCCTGCTGTCCAAACAATCCTAGGAGTCTACCAGTGCTTTTAATAGTCCTATAGGTATAATAAAATATGCTATTTGTGAGTAAGCTCGATAATTTGCCAGTCCAAAGTCTGAGAAATGTGATAGAAAAATTAGAATCAGCTGTTTACGAATTTGCGCCGTCGCGTGTCGTGTCACAGGGGTGAACGACTCACGCATACCTACGGCGGGGCGGCCGCGCCGGCGGCGCACGTGCGGTGTACAGTGCGCATATTCAATAATTTTGTGTGAAGTGAAAATATTGCATATCTCCGAAACGGGTTGTTATTTAAAAATCTTTTTTTCGCCAAATTTTTTTATTTGTAATTCTAAACCAGTACTTACTTTTCTTGCAGTTAATTTTTTAACACCTTATATATTTGAGTCTCAATAATTTAAACTTCGATCAACAGATCGAACAATTTAAACAACAAAAAATAAGATATTTTTGGAACAGATTGAAAGTAATGTGTATCGACGACCTCGACGTAGGTAGTATATTTACAATCAAGTTAATTAGAGCGAGGCGTTTTAATGATTTATTTTTAATTATGAGTTAAATGCAAGATTACACCTAATGGTGAATAAAGCGCAATTTAGACGGTACGAGTTTCTCGCCTCGAACATACGAGAATCGTAAGAGCATAGAAAAAATGTCATCGTCTAAACACACACCCAGGTGGTGCGAGTTTCTCGTCTCGAACGTACGATAATCGTAAGAACAAAAAAGCATCTCCGTCTAAACATTCATACCTAGACGGTTCGAGTTTCTCGACTCGAATTTATTTCTTACCTGTGTCTAAACACTTTGATACGATAATGTCATGGCGATTATTGCTTACGATTATTGCGTACGATTTTCTCGAACAAAACGTTCGAGAAACTCGTACCGTCTAAATTACGCTTAAAGCAGAAGAAGATACCTACCCACTTACAGTACGATTCAAACGTAATGATGCCTGTGAAGAGCTCTACTCGTTACTTAGAGAAGTTAGTGAGTCACTTAATGGCTCAACCTCTCTTTTTTTTAAGGACTGAGTGAGAGAAGTTATTTCATAATTAGGAAATCATGAAATAACTTCTACCGCTCAGTGTTTTACTGACTAAAACTCAAGTAACTTCCTTTCGTTGCATCTGCGTTTTAGGGCCACGGTAACTTTCAAATAATCCCGCTGCTGCGACTGCTTCGTATTCTGAACCGCCATTTAGTTTGAAGGGTAGATACTATAACAACTAGAAATTAAACTAGAGACTAGACTTACTACAGACTATACCTTCTTAGTAGTAGTCTAGTATAAAAGTATCTACTTACTAGACTACTAATATAAAAGTATAGTCCCTTGTATAAAAGGGCACGGCACGGTGCACCAAACAGTATAACGATGATCCAGTGTGAAAAGCTACTTATACGAAGGTAAATTCATGCACCTGAGAACCATATCTAGTGGCCAACTATGTAATCTTCATAAAATAGATTACTTTTTTAGACTTAATAGAATCCCTAGTAGACTCTGACAGCAGTAAACTTTCCAAAAATATAAAATAGGCGCGATGTTGCAATTTGAATTTCCCGAAAATCGTATATTATTTTATTGTAAGCAGTAACTTAGTTGGATATTTACAGGTAGGGTTGCAAACTATGACAGATCTCTGTATCACAGATTACAGAGAGATACCTCTGGATTCCGTGCAAACTATGCTCTAAATATAGGTACTCTAGCTAGTTTACTTATGTTTTTTTTTTGTAAATGCCATCTCTTGGATACTAAGTCCTTTAAGCCATATGTCTTGTTTACCATTAGAATATGGATGTAAAAATTCTAATTTAGTTTATTTTTGTTTTTTTTTTTTTTATGACCGCAAATGCATCAAGTCAACCTTCTCGGCAAACTTCCTGAGGTAGCCAACACTAAAAGAAATTCTCAGCTCCAATTTCCGAGATCGCGCCTGTTACGCAGACACTTGAGATACAACAAAACTACACTAATTACACATCACAATCGCTAGGAATCAATTTGAGAATAATTAAAATAGTCACTGCCCTTCACTCGAAGAAATCCCGCCAAAAACGTCCAATATCATGTTTTTTTTTTTCACCTACGCTAAACGGAATGAAATCGTGGTGGTGCGGGAAAACCATGAATCAGGTTTTTCAGTCATGGCCCATGACTACAAAGTAGTCGTATTTTAAAAACAATGAAATACCTATTTCTTTCACAAGAAGTAAAACAAGATACCTACTATTTTTTTTCTAGGACTGTAGTCTTCTCTAAAATCAGATTTACATTATTTATTTTTGTTTTGGCAACCCTAATTTCAGGTATAATCTTACGCAAATTTTGCATCTGCACTCGATATGTACGTGCTGGAAAGGCCCCACGGCGTCGTCACCTTCCGTTTGGCGCAGGTGCTGACCGAACACGGCAAGTTCGGTCCGTACCTGTACAAGATTCGTGCGGAGACGACGGCCGGGTGTCGCCACTGTGCGGACCGCCCGGTGGACACGGTGGAGGACACAGTCGAGGTGTGCCCCGCTTGGGAAGAGCATCGCCGTGTCCTCGTGGGGGCGATCGGCGGCGATCTCTCGCGCCGGGGCTTGGTTCAAGCCATGCTCCGGAGCGAGGAGGAGTGGCAGGCGGTCGCCTCCTTTTGCGAAGCAGTAATGCTAGCAAAGGAGGAGGCCGACCGCATTAGGCAAAGGCGCACACGCCGCCGCCGCCGCCGGGTTTCCGATCCCGATTTCCGGCCACCGTAGACGCGGGCTCGCGGACGGTGAGCAATGGGTAGCTCGCTGTCCGTCCGTCCGGTAACAGACCGGTCCGAGCTCAGGTCGTCTACGGCGCGCACCGTTCCCGCGCGCCTCAAGGAGTTGTCAGCAAACTGTAGGGGTCCAGCAGGGCCGAAGCCTACTGGGGCCAAAGGTTATGTGAGACTGTCACCACGGGCCCCGGGATAAAGGCAAGGAACGGAAAGGTAGGTTTTTAGTCAGTAAAAGTCTGACACTATTTCCCGCCTCACCCAAGGGCGGGATTTGTCATTGGATGATTTTACCTACGTTAAAAAAAAAAAAAACTCGATATGTACGTAATCACGAAATTCGAAATAGCGCAACATTAAAAAAGCCTTTTGGTATTTACAACCAAACTCCTCCCAATAGGTCAAAGGTTCTGCCACCATACAAATTATTTCGCAATGATAAATAGATACCTCAAGCTTTATAATGATAGTTGAACAAAATTGTAGCATCAATATCTATCGAAATGAGACGACTTGATGAATGACGTAATGACTACCGTTATCCATTCATTTTTTTTTTCTAAACACTTTGTGTCCCACTAATGGGCAAAGGCCTCCCCTTCTTCCAAACGTCTCTGTCTAGGACGATCTCTACCCAAGTTTGCTCCGCGAACGTGATCAGATGCGCTACCACGAGCTCTTGACGACTGAACTGTTTAAGAGATGGAGCTATATAGGGTGTATAGCTCCATCTCTGTCTCGCTTGCACGACTCACATTTTAACACGTCATGGTAAGACCCCAAACTCAAACTCATTTATTTCAAATAGACCATTTACAGTTACTTTTGAATATTCAAAATGTCAGTCAGTAAAAAAAAATGTGAAGCTAAATTGCACGTTCCAAAGCATAGATCTCTATGAAGAAGAACGTGCAAGAAACTCCATGGACACTTTATGAGTTACATAAATCTTGGTCACATCGTCACACCACCTTCGCTGCGACCTCGACGGCGTCAACTGCCGTCTGGCGTCCAGTGAGTGAGAATGGCCTATATGGCCGCCATCTGTACTGGTGCATTCGTGCGACGTAGCCAGCCGACTCCGACTTTACTTCTTGGTTGTTTTTCCCCTACATCTGCTACTTGAGTCATTCATCTATTTATTAACCCTATACCCGCTTGTCGGACTGATCCGACCAGTGTTTTCGTGTCCTATTCACCAGGGTCGTGTGTTTGCGACTGGGTACTCCATCTCATTTAGTTCTTCAATAACCACAGGTGACAGAAGAGCTGATGAAATGGAGTATTTAGTCGTGGATGTGCGACCCTGGCGGAATGAATGCGAGATCTAAAGTGTAATATTGTCATGATTTTCATCATGACTTATTACTTTGAACCACTTGAACTGTTCAAAGATTTGTCAAATAATTCATCTTCGTTAACGAACCCTGTTAGTTGGTTCCGTATAACGACATTGACAGCTAAATTAGTTCTTTTTTGTGGCTGTAAGTACCCAAATCAATTAATAACTGTTACTCTATGTACAAAGATACCTTTAAATGGACCTATTCATAGCAAACAAGAGCGATCGAAGGTAAGGATTAGTCCACACAGGGGACTTACCATGAGGTGAAATGTCAGTCATGGCAACGAGAAAATGGGACCCTGCTATACGCCCATAACATCATCCTTTTACACAATTCAGTTATGTTACGTTATGTGTGTAATAAGCGTATGGATTCCGCACTTAGTCCTATGCAGACCATTGTACGTGAGCCATGGCGGCCATAATCTTTGGTGGAATAAGCCAATCCAACCAGCCCACCTCTCTCCAAAAACTGATTAAGTCTCTCAGGTTTTTCAGGGCGTCAATAAGGGAGTTCAGGGAGCCTAAGGTGTATCAATGACACCAGTACAGTCCAGGAGCACATGCGCAATCGTCTCCTCCTCCTCCAAGCATACTGTGCACAGGGGACCTATCCGTGATGCCTATTGTGTGACGGTGCTTATTCGTGTGCAGTGTCCAGTGATGGTCCCCGCCACCAGGCGCATGCTGCCTCTGTCCAGTCGCATGAGTTTTCCGGTAAGGGCTTTCTTAAGATGTGGCATGGCCTCTTTGGCCTGCTTGCACCCCGGTATCGAGGACCACCAGCGTTCTGCTTGTATATGTGTGTGTTAACATAGCTAACTACGCAGCTGACCACAAGGTACCAGCACAGCGGGTTCGGGCCCGAAAACCATCGCATTAGATCCTCTCCTGGCCAGTTCGTCCATTGCGTCGTTGCCCGGCGAGTCGCTATGTCCTTTAATCCACTATAACATCACAATATTTCGTTTCGGCACTGTGACTCTTTCGAGTGCAGAGTGACATTCTTGTATAATTCTCGAGGTGATAGAGTTTTGGTCTAGGGATTGCAGGACCCGAGGCACTGCCGGAGAGTATCCGGATGTGCGTGTCCGTTACATTTCTAGTTTCTATGGCATAGGCCGCTAGGATTATGCCAACACATTCCGCCTGATAAACGGTGCTGAATTTTCCTTGCGGCCTGGATATTCTGATATTGAGGTCAACGGAGAAGACTCCGACCTCGTGCCAGTATCTGTCTTTGATCCATCCGTGTAGACCCTCAGTTCAGCTGGGCCTGAGCAATCATACACTTCCTCGGTTAATTGAATGTTGAAATGCTTTTGGAGCTTTGTCACTAGGTGATGCCATCATCGGCTGTCGTTTAATAGCGTCTTCCATTATGCGTTTGTGTTTGATTCTGGAGTCTTTACTCAGGGTGGCCGAAATGCTGAGCCTGAAGACTGCTAAAGCAGCCTCCTCCTGCACTATTAAATGCAGTGGAGGCAGCTCCAACATCGCCTGCAGGGCAGCTGTGAGGTGGCAATTTCCGATTATGTTCCGTAGAAATAGTTCTATATAAGGTTTCGAATCCGTAGAACACACTACATACATACACAAAAAAGATCATCGCATGGTGTTGACACATGGCACTTATCTGGTGGGATCTTAAAACCAGTGATCTACTTCTGCTAAATAACTGTAGGCGGAACCACGGCTGACTATTTGACTGAGTTATTATTTTTTACAATAACTAGGCCTGTCGTGAATAATGTCGTGAGTAATGATCTGTGTAATGATGCTGTCTGTCAGCTAACGGTGGCCGAGGAACCGAAAATATATTATATGAAGATTATTATTTAGTCATCAATGAAATAAAAAAAAAACCGGGCAAGTGCGAGTCGGACTCGCGCACTGAGGGTTCCGTACAATCTTACCTACGAAAACAATTCAATTCTCGAATCGAGTCACGAAGATTTTTCCGTAACGTGACGTAACCACAAATTTACAGTTTTCAAATTTATTCATTTACCTACTTTTGCTGTAACACCTTGGTTCAAATTTCGTGCCATATTTCAGAATTCTAGGTCAACGGGCATTGAAGGAATTTTGATTATATATTATTTTGACCAGTTAGGCGAACATAAATTTACTGAACTTGGCAGATTTTTTTCGCGATTTCAGGTTACCAAACCTGAAATAGTTTAACATAAATATATACATAGATACATAGTATTTAGTTTAGCATAGTAAAAATTTTATCATGACTACAATCACGTGTTAAAGTATCATTCACTAATTACCAGTCACCCTATAGACTTACCTTTTTTTGCGACATAAACGGCCGTATCTTTTTTTTGTTAATTTAGAATTTTGATTTTTTTCACAGCTTCAAAAGACCGCAGATCTGAGTACTTATATAGTTTTAATTTCAACTCGATACCTCCACGCATTCTCGAGATAAAGGATCTTGACTGATAGACAGACAGACAGACGGACAGCAAAGTTATCCTATAAGGGTTCCGTTTTTCCTTTTAGGTACGGAACCCTAAAAAGGCTAGAAAAAGCGTTGTTGAAACTTCCACGGTCCGGACTAAGCGTTTTACCTAGTCGTTTATACCGTGTACATCGAGGGACTGGAACAATTTGCCTGCTGACTGAACACGCCTGATTTGTACCGTGTATAACACGGCTGATTTGTATGTTACAAGTGTGGCTCTACAAGTCTAGTTTCCATATAAAATGTATAGAGACCGACGCGCTCAGATCGCCGTGTGTGGCACACGTGTGCACAGTGTAGTTCTTAGCTTTAGTTCTGGTACTAAAATTGAAACAGGTACCTAGCGCTTTATCCACAATTATGTACCGTACCTAGGTAGATACTCGTACTAACACCCGTATTTATAAAGAAGTATTTACTTGTTACAAAGTAAAATCTTATTAAGTCATTACTTGACGTTTGACATCTGCATTCAAAATTCAAATTTTTCTTAACTGTAGAATACAAATAGTAGTTAATTTTACTCAAGTATTTAGTTTTACTTGTTTATAAATATGGGTGTAAGTAGCTACTGTGGCTAGGTAGGTACTAGGCTTGGTCGAGGTCGATTAGAAGTAGTTTATATCTTGGTGAACAGGTTAGGTACCTATGCCATACAGCTGACAGGTTTAGGGCTAAGTTCTTTTGGTTATAACTGTCGTTTCAATTAACTATCGGGCACTCACACAGTAATAATTTATCTTTGGCGGAACAGAGAGTAAAGTCTCGCTAACCTCCAATGAAAAGGGAGGATCCTCCGACCAGATGGGTGACGATCTGTACCTCTACCATGAGTTTTAAGCAATAGTATTCGTCGCTACTCGATATCGACGCCGTAAATATTTTGTATGGCAAATTTTGCAGCGCCTCTAGCGGTCACT
Source organism: Leucania comma (assembly GCA_958295575.1). Taxonomy (NCBI): domain Eukaryota; kingdom Metazoa; phylum Arthropoda; class Insecta; order Lepidoptera; family Noctuidae; genus Leucania; species Leucania comma. The sequence continues at coordinate 6,650,991 of OY282480.1, read as the reverse complement.
TGCAGAACCAAAATTTTTCATACAAAATATTTACGGCGTCGTTATCGAGTAGCGACGAATACTATTGCTTAAAACTCATGGTAGAGGTACTGTTTAGGTAGTTAACTAAACGTAAACCATCTTGATAATGTCTTTTTATTAAAAAAAATCGTATAGAAGACACACAAAGATTATTCAAATTTAGTTAATTACCTAATATCGGTTTAGGTAAATAGCTAATTGTAAACATTTTTAAATTTTTATATAAAAGACATGTGAAGATTTTTTACATTTAGTTAAATACTTAATTAGATGGAGTTACGAGATTTCTGTAACTAACAGTATACCTAAGGTTTGCGGCTTATCTATATATATTATATATTTATCTATATATTAGGTAAATCATTAAATGATTTCTCTCGCTCTAAGGTGGGGCGAGAGGGCATGTCAAATCTTAACTGACTAAAACCACCTAACTGTTGCCCTTTGCGTTCCAAGACCACGGTATCTGTACCTCTACCATGAGTTTTAAGCAATAGTATTCGTCGCTACTCGATATCGACGCCGTAAATATTTTGTATGGCAAATTTTGGTTCTGCAAGTGACCGCTAGAGGCGCTGCAAAATTTGCCATACAAAATATTTACGGAGTCGATATCGAGTAGCGACGAATACTATTGCTTAAAACTCATGGTAGAGGTACAGTTTAATAAAATCCCATAGACCTAGCGGCTAGCCTATTATGATTTTATAGGCTTCTTTTTCTATCGGTTCATCGGCGACTTGGGCTCGGTTGTTACTAGATGGCTGAACGGTAAGCTATCAACTGCTCGTCGTCCTTACCTTGCTTGCCCAGCCTACGTTGGCCGAGGATCACTCTGCGACTACCGAAAGTAAAAACAGAAAAGAAATGTAACCAGGACACTGGTTCATTTTTTTTAATTATTATTATTGATAGGCTATACTTATTTTCTTTATCCACATATGTAAGTACCTTTTTATATTATTTTACGACCGGTTCTTGTCGCAGTAAACAATAAATTATCTCCTTAAATGTATGTTGCGTCAAATGATTGCAACTAATTGCAATAAAATGCAAACCAGACTGCTTATTATACCGCCATGTTACATTATTCAACTCTGTTTAGGGTTCCGTACCTAAAGGGTAAAAACTGAACCCTATTACTAAGACTTAGCTGTCTGTCCGCCTGTCCATGTGTCGGTCGCCAGGCTGTATCTCAAGAACCGCGATAGCTAGACAGTTGAAATTTTCACAGATGATGTATATCTGTTGCCGCTATAACAAAAAATATTTACTAAAAATAAAATAAAATAAATATTACCATACAAAAAACGCGATTTTTTTGCCCTTTTTTGATCGAAATCAATAATGGCAACAGGTAGGCACTTAAAATAAAATACTCAGTTGTATTTTTACTTCAATAATAAAAAATTTAAAAAATATTTAGGGGCTCCCATATTATGATAATATTAATTTGCATAATTTAGTACCGTCGATAGACGGCGTTAAGGTCAAGTTTTAATTCGATGTGGTTTCGTTACATACGTTAGTATAAGATCACCAGATGCTATTCGAATAAAGTTTTCAACTTAGGTCATGACATAATTGTGGTTTTATTTTCAACCCTATTCGTGTTAGCAAAAGAGTTCAACATTACCATCTCGGTAATAAACACACAAAAAACGCCATTTTTTGCCTATGTTTGCTCGATACTGTTGTTTACCTAGTCAATGGTACGGAACCCTTCGTGCGCGAGTCCGACTCGCACTTGGCCGGTTTTTTATAAATGCACAATGCAACAGCGTATAAAATGAAGTCACTTTTTATTATGTGATGTATGATGCACGCAGACTGCTGATTTTTTATCTGTTAAGCATTAAATTAAGTTGATTCACGTGCCTACATTGTATGTTGTATTCTACAATACCTTTATGCATTGTAAATACGAGGATAAATTAGCACGACGTCCTGTATGATTACGCGCATTATCATTTGCTACGGTTACGCGCAGCCCCATTTCGACTGAGACCTGAAAATCGGTTATAATCCTCATCAAACAAGTTGAACAATCATGACGACAAGATTTTCGGCTGTGCGTAACCATAGCAAATGGTTCAACTTATTTGCCGCATACTATACCGCTATGTTCATGCGCTGGCTGCGTCGTCAAGTCAAGTGAAATCAGTCATAAACCCATGCAATGCAGACCATTATGCGACGCGCGACGTTCCTTTTTTTTGTTCATAGTTTTGGCTTGGATACTAAGTCCTTTAAGCCATGTCTTCATATGAATAGTCAATTTATTTGCCATTACAATATAGACGTACCTACATGTTTTAATGTTTTTGTCTTGGCAGCAAATGTATCAAGTCACCCTTGTCGGAAAACTTGGCTGAGGTAGTCAACACTACAATAAAATTCTCAGCTTCATTTTACCAAGATCGCGCCTGTTTCAATTATTCCACATATTGTCCCGTTGCGCAGATACTTGAGATACAAAACTACACCAATTTTACATCACAATATCCAATTAAAACAGCCACTGAACTTCACTCAAAAAATTCCCGCCAAAAACGCCACAATGACGCTTTGTCGTGAATTTACGCGGCATCGTATCTGCACCACACGACATTGTACCCGTGGCAATATGGCCAGGCCCTTTTGTCAGTCGCGACGACCAGTCACATAACGCACCTTTAAGATGAAAGTGACCAAACTTAAGATTCCTGTAACTTCTGATTTCACTATAAATTGGCCTAAAAAGCCTATTCTTGCACTGATATGGGAGAGAAGAGCTCTTATTCGAGCTTCTTTTACTTTTGAGTAAAAAATAAACACGGGAGAGATACATCTCACATCAACATTTGATTTTTCATTTCCCGCAAATTGTAGTTTTTTAGTTATAACACTGTCTAGACCAGATCTAATAGGTATCTACTTACCTAAATCAGCAAAATATGACAAATCTCTATCCTAACTTTTAGAGATGGTACCCACGTCGTCGACAGCGCGTATCGTTTCACGAGCGCCTCAAGCAGATGTCAGCAAACCGTAGGGGCCCTGCAGGGTCGAAACCTACTGGGGCCATGGGGAATGTAAAAATGAACCCCGGAACAAAAAAAAAGTCTGACACTATCTCCCACCCCGCCCAAGGGCCTGGAGATGTCATTGGAAGATTTTCCTACCAAAAAAATAAATAAATGAACAGTTAGAGATGATTTGAGAGCCATTGCTTATAGGCTCTTGGAATCGTCTCTAACAGCTGAAACCTGAACTCCACAGCATTTTAAAATATTTCTCACTCTAAAATCTTTGTTCTTTTATTTCCAGGCCAACCATGATGACATGGGCAAGTGCCGCTTCGAACACGCAGCCGACGCGATTCCCACTGCGCCCCGTGTCGGATCTGCCGCAACCGTACTCCACAGCCATAACTCTCATCGACCAGATAGGCTACAAGATCATAAAGACCACAGAACTCGTAACTGACTTACTGAGGAACACAGTGAGGGCTGTCGTAGGACGGTAAAGCAGAGGACATCGACATTTTTTCCAAATTTTTCGTAACTTTGATTACCAGTGATATAGTGACTCTTTCGAATCAAAATTAGGTATTTTAACGTGAAATTTACTATGAGAGTTTATTCAAAAGGCTGTACATATCTGCTAATTGCTTAGATATAATTTTAAACAATAAATCTCAGTGTTAAATAGGGTACAATGCACGCAACTACATATTATCGTGCGAAAACTGTATTTGCGCGTGCCAGCCTTTAGTAAAATTTTATAATGTAAATAGTTTTGTAGATTACAAAATATAATACAAAAGTGTCATGGTAATATTACAACAATAATGAGTTGGCTGATGATTAACTAAAATCTTATTAGATCGTTATAAAACAACGATCGAAATTTCGTTTTGGAAATACCACCGACCTTCAGAGTCAAAATTTATTACACCTTTATATATTAGTAGTTTATTTTTTTACTGTGAGATTATACTTTATAAGAAATATACCACATAAGTATAACGTATGTATGTAGGTAGTATTTACGATGTAACTTGAGCGTAAGCCTACTGTAACTTTGTCATTAAATTTAAGTGTTAAATTATTTATACATAGGTCGATAGAATAGGTGATATAATTAAGCTAATTACATATTGTGATTACGCTTTAAGCTTTTATACTGTAAGTCAAACGTTGGCTTAATAAATGCTTTTTATTTATGATGTGTTTCTCTCGATATCCTTTACTACTTCCTCCACTACCTACTTTTTTTTTAACTTGGAAAATCATCTTATGATTTCTCTTACTCTACTCTAGAGCAGAGATGCACAGACCGCGGCCCGCGGGGCGCATGCGGCCCCCCGGCTGTATGCCAGTGGCACGCCAGCAAAAATATTGAATAGATATTGTAAGTACAATGCAGTGTCCAACTATCGCAACCTAGTGCTAGGCACGCCATAATTGTGGCGTAAGTGCCCTCTTTGAGGAGTGGCTGGAAAAACGTCCCGGCATCCTCACCTTCCACGTGACGCAGGTACTTACCGGACATGATAAGTTCGGGAGGTTCCTGCACCGGATTCGTGCGAAAAAAACGGCCGGGGTGTCACCGTTGTGTGAACCGCCCAGAGATCACATGCAGTGGAGCATATAGTGTGTGTGTGAGTGTATGTGTGTGTGCTTAGGCGGAGCGCCACCATGTCCTCGTGGGCCCGGCGATCGGTAGCGATGACCTTTCGCGCCTAGCCCGGGTGCAGGCCATGGTCCAGAGCAAAGAATTACCATCTTATCACTTACCATCAGGTGGAATGGCAGTCAAGCCTAGTGGTTGACTACGATCCCACCTGATGGTAAATAGTGATCTATCACCAAAAACAAGCTTCATAGAATATTGGTAATTTTTCTGTTAATAGGTAGAGCTGCTGACGAAATAACCTTCTCATCTTCGAAATCAGTTGACAAGGACTCAAAGTTGGAATCAGCGAATATTGCAAGCAGAAACACTGTTGATCTGTTATATTAACAAATGATAAATAACGGTTGCATACCGCATGAATTTGTATTGTTATCATTCATTAGCGCCTGAAGGACTAACAATAGCAATAACGCATACTGTCATCTTTAATCTTTCAATAAGGCGCAACTATTCAATCTATTTGTACAATGTACATACCAACCAATTGTTTATCTAATAATAATGAAATACCAAAATTTACGATAAACTACATGGGCCGATAAACATAATGTTAGCCGACGACGCCTAATATCTTGGGCGTAAACGAAAGTAGCGAATTGATTGCTAATCTTGAGCGACAGGCGCTTGCTAACATTAACCACGCAGCATTTTAGGTAAGTAACCGATAATAGTATTGATTTGACACAGATTATTTCAGTTCGATACAGGTATTTCCCACAATATCTCATCTAAGCATTTGAAGTTGAATATTTTACAAACTCTGCTAGCATGAAAACCTGTAGAAATTGTACAGTATGCAGCATGACTCAAAATAATTCTAAATCCTAACTTAGAACCAAAATACTTACAAAATAAAACCTCATCTTATCATAGAAGACTCGATCATACTTAGGAATGCTTAAAAGGCCTTTTTCTGCTTTAGTAACAAATGATCTGCCTAAAAAAGTCACATGAGCAATTCATCTAGAACAAATCATATTCCGAATTCCTAGCAGATCATAAGCAAATTCTTCTAATGTTCGTAAAATGGTTGCACAAATTAATCGAATCATACTCAATTCACTGCATATCAGAATCATATGTATTCCTGGTAAATATTGCCGTACTTATAAAAAAAATATGCTTCATATTATCTATGATTCTACAAAAGCGGCCTTTTTAGACCTGCTGATAAGATCGAGCTAGGTATGTTACTTTCCAATAGGCCTGCTCAGTGAAAGTGGTTTATAATGGTTTCGTAATAGGCTGCGTAAACTAAAACTGGATCTGTAACACTCTTTTAACCTGACTTATTTTTACGTAACAATAACTTTTACATAATATCTATGGATCTGTAAAAAGGTTTTTTGAAGCGGGAAATAATTTAATGACTTCTCCCGCTCTGGGGTACGTCAGACTTTTACTGACTAAAACCGTATCCTTATCAGAAAACCTCCGCGGCCCTAGTGGGCAACCGCCCTGCTGGGCCCCTACGGTTTTGCCGACATCTCTAGAAGCGCGAGAAACGAACAAGGACTGCGAAACTCTTTTATAATCAAAGGCGAAACTATTTGAATGAGTTCCCATGGCTTTGGAACGCAAATTAACTGAAGGAACACATGTGGGTTTTAGTCAGTAATGGTCTGAGACATTCTTTCATTACAGGTGTTATAGATGACTAGTTGCTGTTAGCGCCTTCGCCCGCGTAATAATAGAAAATTATCCCAAGTGAACATACTCCAAAGAAAAAAAGTACCTATAATATACACACTATTCCAGGACATGTTCTTCCTGTATACCAAGTTTTATCGTAATCCATCCAGTAGTTTTTGCGTGAAAGAGTGACAAATATCCATACATACAACCTTTCGTATTTATAATATTAGTAAGATTTCCCACCTCTAAAAAAAGGAATCTACCCCTACTTGTATGTACCTACTTATGTTTGTAAAAAAAATATACGAGGTTCTACACAAAACTCAGCATTTACCAAAACCAACCTGTTGCTAATTTGCTTTACAACCTGTTGCCTTTACAAGCTTAAAGCAGGAAAACGATGCCTTTTGGGAAATACCATTATGTGTTCAGTGATTCATTCAAATAACTCTAATTTCTTGGTAGTGTGGGATTTACCTTGCTCATGTATTTTTGGTTAGCAATATTGCTTCCCAAGTACTATAAAGATGTTGGTGACCTGGTATAATTTCTTCTATATTATTATTATGTCAAAAGTTACGATATCAGTATAGTGGCAAGCAAGATAATTTATTTCCATAAAAAAAAACAATAATTATATTCAAGATAGGTGCTTGTTGCATGTTGAAATTTTTCAATATTCATTCACTATCAATAAAGTGTAATTTAGTAAGTAGATAACTTGTTCCAAGTGACCTCCATTATCAGTAGTGAACCATTATGTCAGACACTAATTAAAAAACAAGTTCAATGGTACCACATTTATTTTTTAATATAGTAGGTATATTTTTAAATATCACATAGATTATACTTTCAATACATTCCACATGTTAAACATGACACTACATAAATACACTTGAGATTGCTGGCTTTATTGTCTTAAATACTCAGTTTTTAATTTGAAGAAAAACCATTTTTAAATGCATAAAAATCATTCTTTGCTAGACAATAATCATGCTAAATGCATTGATTTCTTAAATAAAATGCAGCATAACAAATCAAATTATGATTATGCACAATAAGTACATTTGAAAGAAATAGTTTTTCACAACAGAACAATAAATTAACAGTTCTCTTACAAACTACATTACATTTGAGACAACATTTACTTATATCTAAGTTGGCAAGTTTAGTGAACAATCAGCTTGGTAACACTGTCCTCAGTGACAAGAGCCACAAGGCTACCACTAGCCGGGCGATCATCACCCTTGATCCACTTGTCAAACAACTGTGCCACAAACGTCAGCGGTGTCCAAGTGCCAAAGTCAGCTTTAGGCATCCATTTACGGTTCATCTCTGTATCCAGCGTCACAGGAAGAATTGCAACAGCCAATGAGTTCTCTGGCAGACCAGAATCTTTGGCACCAAGGGATTTTGTGAGTTGATGAACTGCAGCTTTGGCCATACCATAACCAATCATACCAGGTGTTCCTTCCAGAGCAGCATTAGCACCAGTCAAGGCCAGCAGTCCTCCTGCCGAGAGGTATTTAGAAGCAACAGTGGCTGCAATAGAGGAGCTCCACACTGACTGACGCCACATTAGATCCGCCTGCTTGCTGAGCTCCTTCGCGGCGTTTCCGCCGGCCCAGCCGCCAGCCACACAAATAACAGCATTCACTTTCTCACCTTGCAGGGCGCTGGCTAGTTCGTTTACGACGTGTTCCTCTTGCTGGACCCACGAAGCGTCTTTAGGAACTGTGATGTTGAAATCAGCCTTTTCATTAGGGTTGAGGTCGATGTTTGCGACCCACCAGTTTGCCGACTTAAAGTGGTTGACGCACGCAGCACCAAGCGCCCCTCGCCCGCCGTACACAACGATTTTTCCACTTGCCATTATTATCGCGTCTAACCACTATCAAGGCGCAGACTCAACTGAGTGAATGAGTAGATGGATATTGTTACGCAAAAGTAAAGCTAGCTATAACTTGCGCGGCGAGGTAACCTCGACCGACTCTCACTTTTTGCCGTTCGGATAACCACGAGACAATGAATGAAGGACAATGTTTTTAGGGTTAGTATTTACGTTAAGCGCTGGCACTATTTTATTAAAGTGCATGTGAAATGATTTTTTTAATCACCAGCAACATTTATTTTTACGGCGACAAATATTGTCATAAAATTCTGTTTATTTGTAGTTCCGTTTGACATTGACGTAACGTAATTTTTATTTTGACAAACGACAATGTCAACAGCTGCTCGGAAACATTGTGCTCAGTATATTAGCCCTACCGCCCAAAAAGAAAATAAGCACCAAAGAGTATGTAAGCACTACGTTTAACTACCGCCATTGCCGAAAAATAATGTGATGCCCATGTGATGCCCATACTCTTTAGTGATGCCTTCTGTGGATAAAACATAGCACAGCATTGTCTATAAATTAAAGCGACTCAATAATATTATGATCTGATACTTTTAATCATCATCATACATTGAAACGATTATATCATTGCTTACCATCAAGTGGGATCGCAGTCAAGAATATTATTATATTAAACACCGTTAAATTTTGGTCGTTTTAATCCCGCGGAGGTTCGATTCGGTACATGAAACACTATCGATTTGCTATGATAATAATGAAAAATAAAGTACATTTTTTAAAAACTCAAATTAATTTACACATGTTAGAAATTAATGTCTTTAAGTAAACGTCAGCTGATCGAGGCCAATGAACTGTAGGTAGTTAGTACGCAACAACTGACAACTCCCTACACGGTCATTGACTCGTTTACTTAAAGAAATTAATTTCGTGCATGCGTATATTAATTGGAGTTTTAGAAAAAAAGTACTTTATTCTTTAATTTTATCTTTATAAATCGATAGTGTTTTATGTCCCGAATCGACCCTCCACGGGATTAAAACGACCAAAATTTAATGGTGTATATTAAAAATTTATACAGGCTGTATCTGACATCGTACCAAAAACGAATACCATGGATCCAGTACATGAGTCTGGGCCCCTGGTGGCGAAATTTTTCATCAGCTTTTTCTTAATTTAAAAAAAAATAGGTTTTTACGTTGTTCAATTTAAACGGTATAAAATCGTTATTTTAATATTTTTATTGAAAAAAAGGAATTAATTACATCTAAAATTAAAAATGCTGTCGGAGTTGACTAAAATAACGGTTTTATCAACCCCTATATCTTTTTAATTAATAAACTAATTAATTGGTTAGAATAACGGTTTTATACAATTTAAATTTAAAAAAGCACATTTTTTTTTAATTAAGAGAAATACGACGAAAAATTCCACTGGGAGGTCCAGAATCATGTACTGGATTCATGGTATTTGTTTGTGGTACGATGTCAATTATACACCCTGTATATTTACAGGGTGCATCTGACATCATACCTACCAGTAAAACCCTCCATGTATAGTGTTCTTTCTGATTATATTTATGACAACAATATCAGTCTGTAAAATGTATAAATACTTATTAGTATTTTAATAGATTTTTGGCCCTTTTATTTACGTAATATTTTTAATAACTAAATATATAATAGATTTTTTACACATTCCTGATCCTGTATCCATGGTGTTCCAAATTTCGTTACTTATCGCGTTATATGTTTCCCTACCTTCCTATTCAAACCCCGTCCAAAATAAACTTTTAAACAACTTGACACTGGCGGATGCACAAGAATGCTATTCTAGCCACAATCTCCTGTCGATGGCATGGGAGAAAAAAAAACTACCAGAAAAACTTATTTTTATTTGTTCGGTAGCAGCAAGTCTTCAAAGAATAATTTTTTTTTTCTCATTAATAAAGCTGAACTTATGATCACTGATCACATGCAGCACAATTATGTAACCCATATTATAGCTCACATCTTTAGGTGTTATACAGTTATATATAGTAACAATATTACAACAACACAAAATTAAAGCCCAACTAAAACATCAATGTAAAACTGACTATTTAATAGAATATTTTTTGTTAAAGGTAATTGTTAGTACCAAATCTATTGACCTGGATCAAAATTGGTCAAATCTTCTATATCGGGCAGCATTACATTAGTGACATTGTTTTTTGTGACAAGTTCTACGAGGCAACCATTTGGTGGACGCTCTTCTTCATTTTCGATCCACGTTTGTAACAACTGGGCCACGAAATCTGGCGGTGTCCAAGAGCTGAAATCAGATTTAGACATCCGTTGCCGGTTCTGCTCTGTATCCAATACAATTGGAAGTATCGCAACAGCCAGTGAGTTTCTTGGCAAGCCAGAACCTTCCACACCGAGAGACCTTGTGAGATGGTGCACTGCTGCTTTTGCCATACCATAACCAATCATGCTGGGTGTGCTGTTTAAAGCTATTTGAGCACCGGTTAAAGCCAACAGTCCTGCAGGAGCCATAAATTTGCAAGCAATAGTGGCTGCGATACAGGAACTCCACACAGATTGGCGCCACATTAGATTCGCTTTTTTGCTGAGGCTATTTGCGGCATTCCCGGCAGTCCAGCCGCCAGCTACACATACAACAGCGTTAAGTTTTTCACCCATCAGAGTTGCGTCCATCTGGATCACAGCATTTTTCTCTTGCTGTACCCATGAATCGTCTTCGAGAAGGGTGATATTATGATCAGCTTGGTCATTAGGTTTCATATCAACGTTTACAACCCACCAATTCGCAGACTTGAAATGACTTACGCAAGCAGAACCGAGGGCGCCGCGCCCGCCGTACACAGCGATCTTCTTTATATTGGCCATTAAAATATAAAATCAATCACCCCAGATTATAAAAATATTATGGTTTCTCCTAGGAGTAGAGTATTTCGCGTACTACTACACTATTTAGCTCTAAAGACACGTGTATATATGTATTACAATATATACCAATAGTATTTGTTTATATGGCCCCAAGTTGGACTAATCCATTTACGTTTACTTCGATTTTTTCAATAATCAAATTGTAATTTGATGACAATATAAACAAGCTTTGACATTTCAACCTCTGTCTTTATGCTCTCAGACTCAATCACTGTAGAGGTCAGTGATCTCAATGGTTTCTGTAGACCTAAATTAGCGCATGGCTCTGTATTCGTCAAAAACGTAATCAAGAATACTAAAATATTTACTATTTTTAAATATTTGTTCAAATTAAATCGCCTATTATTTACTACACTATAATACATACAGTACACTTCGATAAACTGGCCTCAACGTCAATGTTGCTAGAGTCTGTCTAACGAAAGCGCGATCTGAGAAAATGAGGTCAAATCAAAAAATATTGAATATGGTATTACTGTCATACTAGGAGAAAAAAATGTTGATACTTGAGTATTTTTTTGTATTTGCGACAATCGTATAATTCTTTTTGACGAACTATATTCATAATATGAGGAACACAAAATGTTTAGAAATAAATATACTCATCTAATACGCTTTTAACAGCATCACACACTCAGAAATATTCAATTCCCTTACAAAACATAAAATAGAATCCACATATACTTCTTCCAGCAAGTTAGAGAGATTAGATCCTATGTTTCAAACAGAAATGAGTCAAACAGGGCATCCCGTTGTCCCCAAAGTTATTCACCACTTCTTTCAGACATTAGCAGTCGAATGGGAAGAGAAGGGCATTGTCATCAGCGAAGCTAAGTTAAGTAATTTGCGTTTCTCTGATAATATTGTCCTGTTCTCTCCTACAGCCACAGGACTAGAGCAAATGCTGGTTGGTCTACATATAAAAATGTTGAAGACCAAAATCATAACCAGCAGCTCCAAAAGGAACGTACACGTAGGCGGACAGAATATACAATACGTTCCAGAATATATTATTATCTACTTGGGCCAAGTAGTCTCTTTCTGGGCCAGATAAGACAAAGAAATAACGTGTCGAACAGAAAATACCTGAAAAAGTTACTGGTCCATCAAGGAACTATTTAAGGGCACTTTGCCCGTATCACTAATGCAAACTTATGGACATATGTAATCTCCTCATTTGACCTATGGTGTATACAGACTTGGTCTTTGACTAACATCCAAAAGTCTAAACTCAAGGTTTGCCAACCGACCTGGATGTCTTTCTTAAGAAATGGAATGTGATACCATTAGAAAGAGTGGATGGCTTTTGCACAGCAGTAGAACAATACTGGATAGCTATAATAACCAATACAATACAAAAACGAGTAAAGATTTATTTATTGGTATATTACTATTCTATCAAGAAAGTCACGGGAAAAGGTGAATAACACAAAATGTTGTATTTTATCATCCTCAAAGTATGCTATTTCATCACATCAATTCGACCGCTTTTGAACGTATAAAGTGCGGTAGTGAAGATATTTCTTCTTAAAGCTTATTGTTAAGTGTAAAGGTTTTTTCTCCAAATTCCTTAACGATTCAATGTTTTTTTATTTATTTCGCGCAGTCCTTAAATATCTTGAAGATTATCTATAAACATAAGAAAAAATATTATCATATCGTAAAATATATCTAATAGTCAGTCAACAATGATCAAGATTATAATGTCATACTAACTTAAAAACTCGAGATCAAAAACAACTACTTTCTCTTTTGTTTTTCTTTAAACTTACTGATCATAGTATTTCACAGCTTTCCTACATAACTTTTTATTGTTTTATCCATTTTAAGCAATTACATTTTTAAAATCAATCTTTGTTACAAAATACTGACAATTGCATCATTGACTTTGACGTGCTTTTGACGGCAACATTATGTTGCCAATTTAATTTTAAAAAAAAACTCCAGGTCGCGCTTTCGTTAGACAGACTCTAGTATTTATGGACATTAGACATTGCCGTCCTCACTAGTCTATGGTTATTTCAATGTATGGCGGGGAGTTTTCGGCGGGATTTTTTCGAGTGACGTAGGTACAATACAGTGGCTTAGAATTATTCGATTTATTAATGAATATTGTGATGTAAAATTGGTGTAGATTGGAATATCAAGTGTCTACTTGAAAAAGGTACCATTAAATAGAAGAATTTTTTTTTTTAACAATAATCATAAATAATTAGGTTGTACTTACCTACCAACTTACTTTCTAAACTAGCCGAGTAGCCACTGACTAAATGCACAAATTGTGCCGTAAAAAATCCTTTAAAAAAATCTTTTAAAATAAGAACTAAAAACTGAAAAAAAAAAATTATAGATATTTTATCAAAGTTTATATTAAGTTTACGTGATATTTTGTTATTCCTCCGGTCACAACCGCTACCACCGACATGGACTTCAGTGAGGGATTTGAATAATAAAATCTCCTAGGACACCTTAGGTACAGGTTTATCCTAGTTCAGGTCTAATTATTATTTTATAGATACCATTTCTGTTCTAGTTTAAGGCCGCACTTAATGTAAACTTACACTTTATTTTTCTAAATTAATAAAATAAAAATGTAGTATCTTTTATTTACGTGGGAAATCATCAAATGATTCCTCCTACTCCGGATGGAGCGAAAAGGAGTGTCACATTTTTTTAGGAACCAAATTTTAAAAACACGGCCAAACGTTTCTGTAAGAAATTACAGTTGCTAGATATTTATTGCAAAATATGTTTGAATAGGAAAAAAAAACAAACAAGTATTTCTTTGTGTCTTTAATACAAATAAAGAAAAAATTTACAAAATAGTATGCCTAACTAGGAAAATACTACTCATATGATTAAAACAGTGCGTTAAAGTTTATGGTAACCTTTCGTATGCCGCCAGTAAGCAGTTATACATCTATGCAGTACGCGAGAGATAATAGATTCTTTAAATTTTGTCTTTAATTACGGCATACGAAAGGTTAATAGAGGACTGATGCTCAAGTATATATAATGCTAATAACTATAATAATATAATGCTTACAATAATTGCTTATTTTCTCATTTTTGTTCTAATATTCAGTTTACCTACCATACCTTATTATTTAATTTCTTTTTTCCTACGAGATGCGACTCCGTGACGTGGCATAAATAGACCTAGTCGTATACCTATCTACTTTTAGATATTTGAGCATTAAATTATATAAAGTAATTAAAATAAAAATAATTTTAAATAATAATGAGATTTCAAAATTAAACTACCTAAATAGATAATAATAAAAAAGAGAAAAATAAAGAGATTCTTATTATACCCAGTTTCTTGAACGAAAATGTGCGTTAGCTAGAACTGTGATTGATTTAATCGTATCATTTTACTTATACTTATGACGTTTAATATGAGACGCATCGTTAATTTCAATCAAGAAACCAGGGGTTAAGTAAATTTATAAGTAATAGAAAAAAAGTGAAGAACGAATTTACTGTGTGAGTAAGCGTGCATCCATATCTATTTGCATTGAATAAAATATGCTGATAATGATGTTGACGGTAATACTGAAGACTTTAAAGATTAAGCTTATGTTGTTCAAAATTTCGGCTTTTCGATGATCCGGCTGGTGGTTTATGTTGAAGATAAAGCTGAGAACTACTGCAACTACAGCTGATATTACCTATAGATGAAAAACGACAAACAAACATAAGTAAAAGCAAACAATACAAATAAAAAAACATAAACGATAACGAAATATTATTTAAAAAGCAGGCAACATTCATAAACAAATGAATAAAGAAACGCAATACACAAAGACACAAAAAGAAAATAAAAAAGTGAACAATTCCAAAATTAAAGCGTTAGATACACTTGGGGTAAAAATTTCCTTCAACGTCAATATATTCTTTTGTTTTGTGGCTCAATATTGCGCTACATTACGCTGCAACTTTGCCCAGTGTCCTGCAACTTGCCCATCAACATTTTACATTTTTAATGCAGTCATGGGACCCTGAGAGTGTAGGTAACAATTTGACAGCTTTGCGTTGCGCATCATGTTGAGGGACATTTCCCTTAGTGTATCTAATGCTTTACGAGTTAGTTGACTGTCCTTATTATCCAAAAATTAATCAAGGTGACCTTTACAAATATTTTGTTGCTTATTTGTCTACCAATAAACACAATAGTTTGACTTTAGGAAACAGGATCATGCTATTTGAGAGTAAAAACTACATAGATGAGCACTCATTTATTACGTCTGACTGTTGAGAATGGAATTAACTAAAAAACCTACCGAGATTATGTCCATGTTATACATATTATTTTAATTAAGTACATTCTAGGTACTTTTCTATCAATAGTGATTCATTGGCCTGGTAGGATTAGCTAAGGATCTTAAATCTTATTCAATATAATTATGTAAACTATATCTAATAATACAATTTTAAATGCTAAATTGTACAAAGTACTTAGGCTAAAATAGCACAATAGTAATGGTAAATGATTTTGAAAATCCTTCAAGAATAAATTACAAATTATGAATAAATTATGAGCTGCATGCATAACGTTCCACTTACTCAATCAAAACACAAAGACTAGATTGTGAATAATATGTAATGTATACTAATAAAAATGTAATTATTCTATGCTAAAAAATCTGAAATGATTAAGAAATCTTAAATGATTAAAAAATCTTAAATGATTAAAAAAAATTAAATGATTAAAATTTCCTAAATAATTAAATGAAATTAAATCACATTGCTCAGTATGGCACTTGACTGATCCAGGTAGACTATATACCCTGCTATATAGGGTAGATTCTAACCTATGCGTGATGACCTTATTTTTGAGTATCATTACCAACCCTAAAGAACGTATCATACAAACTAGAAGTCTGATTCCCAAGGTAGTCTTGCAGGGAAAGCGCGGGGTCGAGGCCAAAGGTCATTTTGATGACGTCACAGAACACTACCCCGGTCATCATGCCCACAGACGTGTGGTACAGCCAATCAGCCATCTTCTTATGTTTGAGGTTGGCATCACCGTCCAAAGAAGAAATGATTAGGGCCAGGACTCCCGCGCTTGCCTGCGTAAGCAAAGATTGGTGTTAGCAATTGACACAAAATACATAGTGTGAGCAGCTAAGATTTGAATATACCTATTTTGATATATTTTTTTTTAATTTGGCATTATATTAACCTCAAGTTTGCCATTTTTATGCTAATTTTTGGCAAAATACGTAGTTATACACAAGGAAATGACTAAACGAAAATTATTAAGCTTGGTATGAAGACGTATTATGAACAGGTAAAAGGTTGATGATCATCAATACAGCCGAAAGACCTCCACTGTTGGACATAGATAGGCCTTCCCCAAGCGTCGCCATAATGACCGATCCTGTGCGTCTCGCACGCATAACTGCATCAGATTCCCGTGACCATCACGTCGGTCATTGGTCCACTTTGTAGGAGGCCTATTATCAACGCTACTTAATACTATGCTTATATATTTGTAAATATGTGTAATTACTAATTAAAAGTAGGTTTAAAATTTACAAAAGCTAATGTAATCTACGTTTTGACACAAAAGTATTCTCTATTTCCCTAGCAATAGTAGCAATATAGGCAATCTAGTACCTATACGGTGCAATGTTGAAAATTTAGTACATATATACCTAATACGACCTTATAATATATATTTATTATTTAATTATTAATATATTATTTAATTAAAAAAAATTACAAGGAAATGGTTCAATGCCGGTTCAACAATTTCGTTTAATTTCCTAATTAGTTACGCATATTTTCCGCAATGCTGAATAATTTATTCAGGCACCAATTCGTTTTATTATATAAACCATTTTTATTCTAAAGTAGGTATAGTACGCGGCAAATAAGTTGAACCATTTGCTATGGTTACGCGCAAACCCCCCACTTCGATTAAAATAACCACCAGTGGTTATTTTTCTCCATGCTTCTCTCACTCTCAGTGAAGCGAGTCCAGGCGTGTCAGACTTTTATTGACTAAAACCCACTTGAGTTCGTTACCTTTTGCGTTTTAAATAAAGCCGTAGTATTAAATAATTTTCACTCACACAAAAATTAATAATAACTTGTAATGTGTGTTGACAATTTATAACATTCTTACGATAATCTTTGTTTCAGAAACTAAGCCTTGTAATCTGTAAAATCTGAAGTACGAGTATATAGCAATGAGGCCTTATTGCTATCTACTTTAGGTTTACATATATTTGTTTTTTTATTTGTGTTCTAAAAGAAGAAACTATCTATCTACCCGCAGTCAAATTACTCTTTCTTAAATACTGATCATTAACATAATTTAGCCGTTCTAATACTAAGGGGTTGTTCGAATACTCTATTCCAAAAGCGGAATTGACAATATTGATGACGGAAATGACGAATATGAAAATAACAATGACGTCATTGAGAATCACTGCTGACGGTTGATCCTCATGATCGTTCAGGTCCAAACCTCCGATTATCACGAATAGTAATCCAACGAGAAGCTAAAACAAAAATTCTAGGTTTACTTCCATTGTTTTTACAATTGACTATTACTAAAATAGCTGAATTACCTAATATTTTTAAATTTATAACCGCTGGTTTCTGGAAAGAAAATGTAGATTCGACATCAATTCAATTCAAAATATTTTTGACGTAAAAACATTTAAAACGCCACAAATTATTACGCGCTTCCAATTGATTGTTTCCTATGAAGAACAATCGGCAAGAAACTCCATCAATGTGATTGGCTGTTGTAAAATCGTTAAACCAATCCTAGCAGCTTGCATTTTGACAATTTGTCACAATTTTCATGACTTTTTTCGATCCAGAAATCGAGCCTAAGTACCTAGTCTAGCTGATTTCGGCCATAGCGACCGCATTCCTTGGCTCTTCATGGTGACTGTGAGCTCAGATGTGCTGCTTGGTTATGTGATTTGCAATATCCAACTTTGGTCGAAAAACTCCGAGCACAGAGCGGACATGTCACAACACCATTAACAATGCCCCGGTCGTCACGTTTTTGGTCTAATTCCTACCCCCTTTTATTTTTTAAAGGCCTTTATGTGCTGTTGTACACGCTAAGTAGGTAATTATGTCTTATAACTTTCTATGTAAATACAATAAAATACAAAGACACAATTATTACATAAAATCTCCTTTCTCCTTCCATTTCTTGAACCTGAATAATAAAAGACCTAATTAATAGCCTTGGACAGGGTATAAATTATGTCGCCCTTTCCTTTCATGAAAATGAGCGACAAAGTTATTATTCAATCTACCAAAGGTAGTGGTTGTGGTACGTCTAATAAAGTGGTGCTGTTCTCTAAGAAAACGCAGCGCTGCCGCAACGAAGAACATCCAAATAAGATACCTACATTGAATTAACAATCCAATGTAAAGGCTTATTAGGTTGACAATCTAATGTATCCTATTTGGGTGTTCGTCGTTGAGGCAGCGCTGCGTTTTCATACAGAATAGAACCACAGGTAAAAATGAGGTTTCCGTTGAAAAACTGGCATACCTTAATGTAATTGCAAAAAATGCATTCTGTTCTAAAACCTTGTTCTTATTATTGGTGACAGCCATTATTTATTATAAGGTAGGTACCTAAATGGTTACAAACATACAAATCTATCGTTTCTCGGCCAACTATTCAAATGGACTGCTAAACTATGCGGGTTAGAATCGGGGGCTTCAGTGGTAGGTCAATAATGGTGTCAACGAAAGCTATTTTTTTATTAAGCAATTAGCTTAATAAATTGGGGTATAATCAAATGCCCCACGTCTATAGACGTGTGTGGAAGAAGGAAACGGAGGCCTTCGCCACGCAGTGGAACATAATGGGAAATAACTAATAGTACCCCAATTTTTTAATACCGCTCAAAATCGATAAGTTTTACCTTGGGCTAAGGAACCCTGTTGATTCCGACATCTCTTGCCTTTGCTTGAAAATGACTAGCCTTTAGTGTATTTAAACCTAACATTTTCATAATTCTCAACATGAGCCTTACCATGACGTTTTAAAAGACGGCGTGCGAGCGAGAAAGAGAAATTGAACTATACATCCTAAAGGTATAGCTCCATCCTTGTGTGGGTCTTTAAACGGACTGCATCAGGAGCTCATGGTAGGGCCTCTGTTAATTTAAAATGTTAGTATACCATGTAATAGGAACTATCGAACGATTTTATCATCGATGAATAGGTTTGGTGGGAACCCTTTGGTAACACGCTATATTTACCTAGTAGTCGCGTAAGGGTCACCTCACACCTAGACGCGATCACGACGCGACAATGCTTGAAGAGGTCATTTTTTCAGACCGTGAAATGCCTCAGTATCGATAAGTAGCGGAGTGTACTTAAATTCGCAAGTATGCGACGCTCTGCGCCCTGCTATAATTTCTTCTGTTTTGACTCTCTCACTAAAACCTACCTATTAGTGTATTAAATAAAGCTCTATATTATATCGCTATCATAAAATAAGCTGTCAACATCACGTCATATCGCGTCTCGGTATGAGCAGACCCTAAACACAGCCTAGTTCATCTTAATCTAAGACGTCTTGATATCTAGCAAGTGAGGAATCGAAAGCAGACACGAGAACGTTCAGCACAGTGACGATGAAGGCAGTTCCGGTGGTGGCGTAGTTGATGTTCAGGGCCGAAGTCCGGTGGCGCGGCCGGTGGAACCAGCAGTCTCGCCACAGGTTCAGCGAGAGGAGCACGAAACCCATCGCCACCTAAGAGCCTGGATGTTGCTTGAGGAAGTTAAGGAGCAAGATAATGATGGGACTACTACATATGTTATGTTGTTCAGGTTCCAAATAAATCAGTGTTTATTACCTACGAGTGAAGGTACGCAGACTTCAGGAAAAGATCATGGTCTCTCACAACTACACATTTTATTCTTGAAGCTGCCTCAGCTGGCTATACTTATATCAATCAAATCTAGATGGCAATCTTAAGTTGGTTATGGTTCAACCCATGGTTTGGCTTGTGCTTCACAGAATATATCAACCATATTACACTGAACTTCCTTCAACTGTAGCTACAAATCAGTGGTAACACCACTGATCATAACCTTGGAACCTAATCATAAGGTCTAGCGTGTACTAATGGTATGAAGTTTCAATACATGATGGAGCCCGCACTTGGCTTGTTTCTTTTGATCTGGGGTCTACTGCATTAAACCAAAGCCAAAAAATATCCGCAACAATTTCAATTCTCACCTGAAGGACGATAGATATGGAGATGAGCACAACTAGCAGCGTGTAGAACTCGTGCTTGGGCCCCACCTGCAGCACGTACTTCAGTTGGGAAGCGTTGGACGTCAGCAGCGCGATGTCCAGCATGCCCTGTGCCACTGTCTTCTTCGTCGCATAGCGGTTCGCGTCCAGGCCTTTAATCTGGGAAACGATTGGATACCTTACACACCTCCTGTCTTTATCTGGATGAATAATAAAAACTAATATCTATGAAGAGGTAACATGTTAGTTTATTTGTGGTAATCTCAGTAAGTAAATAGTAGATACCTAATACTGTTACGATTTCGAAAATTCTTGACTTCTCTTCAGAAGTCGAGAGAAATGATAATCATTGGCAAATATAGTTCTAAAGTTTTACGTTTGCCCTAGTGTTCAACCGGGTAACCGTAACATTGTTCGCTAACGCGACAATAAGGCACCTTACATGAAGAGGTGACAGGAATGCAGCACAGATAGCTACACCATCACTGACCATGATAGGCTACTTTATATCCAGAAAAATGTACAGTTCGTGTGGGATAGGCTACGGAAGAGAATCCGCGGGAATAACCATCTTAGAGGTCGGCGAAGCTGATTTGTAAAGATGATTTCAATTACAAGTCTATTTTTAATGATTAAGTCTCATTGTAACTATTGAGGTAAATATTCCTCCTCCAAAGGATGAAACTAGATTCACAGTAATGTAGCCTTCATGTTATTTTGATGAATACCTATCATCAAAATAACATGAAGGCTATGATTTATAATGGGGGGAAGTATCCTACTACTTGCACAGAGGCAAACCTGGTATACTGGTAGTTAATTATCCAACACTTTATTAAAACAGACAATATCATAATTATAACAAAAAAAAAAATACATACAGCCGAACATAGAACCTCCTCCTTTTCGAAGTCGGTTAATAAAATGACAAAATACTTTTTTAAATTAATTAGCATAGATGACCTTCCAAAAGCTATTTGTAATACAAGAGATTTTCTCTACATCTATTGGTTTAAATAATACACATGTTTCAGACAAACGGTCAACGTTTAGTCGGTGTTTTTATTTCGTTGATTAATTTTTCTTGGATCGAGAGGTTCAAACTTTTAAACACAAAGCATTTATTTCAAAACAACCATGAATCTTTTCAACGAATTAGCATTGTGATCCAACGTGGCAATGCTGCCACAGTTCTGTGCACTTTTCGCATTGACATCGATGTCGGTGAATTTTTTGATGGCCTATGAGTTCTTTTTCTACCACATATTTTCAGTTTGTAAGTATACGATACCTATTAAGTTATAATATTTATTAGTTAAGTTGTTTAGACACGACAAAATTTTGGTCGTTTTAATCGCGTGGAGGTTCGATCCGGCAAAATGAAACACTACCGATTTGTAAAGATAAAATAAAAAAATACAGTACTTTTTCCAAAACTCGAATTAATATACGCATTTACGAAACTAATTTAAGTAAACGTCAGCTGAGCGAGTCCTGATGACCTGTAGGTAGTTAGTACGCAACGACCGACAACTTCCTACAAGGTCATTGACACGTTTACTTAAAGAAATTAATTTCGTACATGCGTATATTAATTCGAGTTTTAGAAAAAAAATACTTTATTTTTTTATTTTATCTTTAAAAATCGATAGTGTTTCATGTAGCGCATCGACCCTCCACGGGATTAAAACGATTAAAATTTAACGATGGATAGAAGTATCTAAAAAAAATTAAATGAAAACAAATCTTAAGTCCAATGAACCATGTACAAGCACTTTTCAATTGGCTATCAAAGACACTTTCTAATCATAACAACAATAAGTTCAATATTTACTTCATCGCACACGATGTCAGTCGGGGCATCCTGTTCCTTGGTCACAATCTCGTCACCATTCGAGTGATCACTCTGGTCACTGCCACCATTCTCCATTCTCTCCTTTGTTCCCTCCTCCATTTTATTTATCAAAAAATAACTGAACACTAAACGATCAATTTTGAAGTGTTACTGAGATCGCGTGCGGTTGGTTACTGGTACATTGCATTGTAAGAAACCGTACATTATTTGGTATTTCCTTCAGACAAGGCCAGAAGAGTAGACATTTGATCGATAACCTGTGTTCTCCTTAGAAACGCGCTCAAGAGATATTAAGTACCTAATAGCGAAAGGATATCGATCATCAGGCTCTGTAAATAATCGATTCTGTGAAATCGATTATAAAATACAACACTATAATTCTTCGTAAGTTTCCTGAATTTCGAATTCTCGTAGTAGTAGGAACACGTTTGTGTTTCAAATTGCTTTGACCTTTTAAAGTTTGTCAATCGATGACTAATATCAGTTACCTACTAATTTAGTTGTTGGCTTATAGTGCTGGAGACCACCAACTACCTGGTCATTATCTTATTATTGGCCAGACCAACTAGCAGGCCACCTAGCCAGGTGCTGTTTTATGTCCTATTTAGCCAAATAGGACATAAAACAGTATGATCAGTGGGCCAAATGTGGCCATTAGTAGCTTTGTTAGTAATAAGAAGGAGGAAGAGAGGAAGGCACTAAGGTTCCTTTTGCGATCCAAATAGTTTATATGTTGAGACCTACTTTCACGCGGGTGAAACCATTGGCAGAGGCTAGTTTTTTGCATTTCCTACGCGTTTTCCTGACGCAAACAGTTTCACTCTCTATATTTCTTTTTATAAGTATATCTGATACTATCTCTAATATGTAATCATGTTTAGGTGGGATACATAGATATCTGGACATATGCCTTCATTCTTCTCCCACCAAAATAATTACAACATTCGCAAATAGTGTATTGACGACACACACTCAAAATTTGTACACGCACACTAAGAAGAAAGCAGATACACTAAATCAATTTCTAATAGCACATTTAAATAGGTGGTGGGATATCATTAAATAACTCCTCCCACTCTAGGTGGAGCGAGAGTGGGAGTGTCAGACTAAAGGCCACAGCTCATTAGAGCCACCCGGAAACCCACTCCGATCCGTCTCGCCCCCCGCAGTTAGTATTCTTTGCATTTCAGGGCCGTGGTAACTCTTTCGAGCAATCCCGCATGACCGGCAGGCCTAGTGGGAGTTATTCAACGACCTCGATCGTGTAATGATGAATTCTAACTAAGGTATAGTACGTGGCATATAAGTTGAACCATCCGCACACAGCCACGGCTACGGTCAACCTCGACTGAGACGCGAAAATCGGTTATAATCCTCCGCACACAAGTTGAATCATCATGGCGGTCGACCTTGAATGCGCAGTAACCGATTTGGACCCTATCGAAGTGGGGCCGTGCGCACAGCAAATGGTTCAACTTATTTGCCGCGTACTATAACCCTGAATGACTTTTTCATGAAATAGCCGTCCATTAGTGTTAGATGAACTAAGCGGTTTTTAACTAAAATTTAGTTTTTTACTTTAACGCGATTGAGTAAGTTAAAAAGTACACTAAGGCCACCGCTAACTTTACAGTTACATAGTTCTAAGTTTCCTTTCACGGATCGTATACAAAAACTAAAACATAGGTAGGTATAGGTAGATAGGTGTATGTAATTAGTTGGTCAAACAAAGCAATTCATCATCATCATTAGCCTTTTAATGTTCCCACTGCTGGGACACAGGCCTCCTCTCTAGGAGAGGGAATGGGCCGCCACGCGGGCCCAGTGCGGGTTGGTGGATGTCACATGTCCTCGAATTTTTGGTTCTAGGACATGCTGGTTTCCTCACGATGTTTTCCTTCTCCGTTTTTAGACACAAAGCAATTTAAGTTCATTGAATTCATTTCAGCCCCGTACGCGTTGTCCAAAAGGTATGGGAACCATTGCAAATGCAATGAAACAAAGCAATCAGGTTTAATTACCGTAAACTGCGGACTGAAGGAAGTGGCGTCTTACGGTGCATCCTTGATACAAGGCTACATATACTTTATTACTTCATAAACATACCTAATTAAATTATAAACATGTAGGTAGATATGTACCTACCTAATTAAACCTTTTACTTAATATAGTCATAAGTTACAAACTTGTTCGATTATTAAATATTTCGTTTCCATTTAAGTAGGTACTACTAGAGTAACAATAATATAATAGATTCCAGAAATACCGAAAACGTTTCTTTATATTCTGTACTTCCATAGATATCCGTGTATACTTCCCTAATTACTCCATCTGCAGTCTGGATCTTTGTACAGTCAAATTACACAAAGACGATGCACAAAGAAAAAGTAAAAAAAATAGAGCTCACATTTCTTAATCCAGTGGGCAGAATCGCAGCCATAGTTTATGAAAAAAAAAAAACTGTCTCGCGGTGCACTATCAACTTCTGAAAACCATAACTTTTTTTGAAAATCGAATTCCACTTTCCACAAAGCCCGTTTTTTTACGAGCAAAATTTTTTCCGTGTGTATGTTAGCGTGTACAGCCAAAGAATAATAAAATCGATGGCGTTACCTGACGACGGATAACACAACAACTATTGGCTATAGTATCAGTAACAATGACGTATTTACTTGGAAAATGAAAGTCTGCTGTCACACTGAGTTGGTTTTGAAGGTCTGAAATACTACGAGTTTACGAAGTGTTGTCGAAACGTAAAAACAACGGTGATAAAATCACCACGCAATGTTTACCGTAATAATTACATTCGTAGAACTTAGTAATCTAGAGCAGTAGGTAGTGGTAACCGAGGAGCTACAGAACAGATTTTGAAAGGTCTTTCCCCATTAGAAAGCTATACTTCTGAGTGACATATATTATATGTCACTCATGAATATGGCTTCCTACTGGGGAAAGACCTAGACCATAAATCGATTGTGATAAACAATAGATAAGTATTTTTATGCCAAAAATATCAACTAGTCAAAGACATGAAAACACAAATACGTAATATTATAAATAAAGTAACGGGGTGACTGAGACAGAAGCTTGTTTATAATATTAATAAAGCTCCTTTTATTTATCAGCATCTTATAGATCGATTCCTGGAGTCCTGGTCTAGCCAGTACTGTATTAAAAGAGAACGTTGAGTGCGATTAACTTTAATGGAACAGGTGACGTACGTCGCACAACCGTACGGCAATATGACCAAAAATTTCCCTCCTCCCCCAAGTGTAGCCACAATTAATGATCCTGTGCGTCTCGCAAACATCGGATTCCCGGCCGTAACCCTTACCAGGTCATCGATCCATCTTGTCTCATCATCATCGTATGTGGTCGTTATTCCAGAAACTTTCGGTCCCAACGGCCATTCGTTCTGTGAGCAATACGACGTTCGACGATTGATCTCTTTCTCGAAGTTAGACCTACCCAACGGGACCGTCTGTCAGGTCCACTTCCTATGCTCCTACGCTTCCTAAAGAAGGTGTTCATCATGTACAGGCTCTCCCTCTCCATAATACTATGCGTATAAAAATTCACGTTTTAGAAAAAAAGTAATTTATTTTTTTATTTTATCTTTACAAATCGATAGTGTTTAATGTAGCGGACCGACCCTCCACGGGATTAAGACGATCACAATTTAACCGTGTAAGATTCTATTTATTTTGTGGATATTTTTTTAGGTATTCGTAGTACCAAACCTACCTCCTACCAAAATCCAACGACCAAATTAAATCAGCTATTTTCTTTAATATTTGAAGACTATCGTGGGAACGTCAACCACTGACTATGAATCACTTGTACCTGGGTTGATTCCCCGGTTGTAGGTAGATACTATAATTGTAATGGATAGCTGCTCTACTTAGCAAATGAGCAAACCGGCGTGGTGCTGAAATGTTTCATGACACTGTCCTGGGGTTGTTCCCAAAGGTTCACGACGCCATTGTTCACGAAAAATGAATTTTCGAACATTAGTTCCCAATGAGTCCATGTCATTTTAGAATATTTTTTTCCCTATGAGTCCATGAAAATGTTTGATAAACCGTAAGAGCTTTGATAAAGAATAAATGTTTATTTTTTCTATGTCTATAAAATAAAAGAATGAATATTTTTATTTCTTATACGCATTACATGAAACTGTAAACATATTTTCTCTACATGCATATCTCCAAAGAAGTGAATAGTCATAGACATGATAAAAAAGTTTTATAACAATGCAGTAAATAATTTTAATCTTACACTAAAATAAGTATAAAAGTTATAAATCACAGTTTCAGAATTTTTCCTAGTTGATTAAGACAAACAAGAAATGGTTTTTACTGTACTTTGAACAAACCTCGTGGACCGTTGGTAATTGATTTTTGAACATTTAAAACTCGTTTTTTGTCATGGACTCGGTGGGAAATGAAGAACAATAGAAGATGTACCGTACCTGTAAGTACTTTTTCAATACTCATCCTCGTAAAGTAGGTCTGAAGTTGCCTGAGGCTGCCTTATATTTTACTAAATTTCTGCTATTAATAAGAAATCTTGTAATTCAGTTCATCAGATTCATTAAGAGAAGAGGATAAAGCAGTAGTGGAAAACCTTTTACCGCCTAAATGAAAAAAAAACATACCTAAAATCATAAGACGACCTATGACGACGACTTGGGTTTTATTTTTATTTCCTTGTATTCATAATGAAAAGCACAGTGTTTACCTCGAGTTAAAGACTTATTTAGTCACTCGAACTATTCCTTCTCGGGACTAAATAAGTTACTTTCACCCCTAGGGTAACAATGTACTATTTTTGTTAGGTATCAGAAGGTCATCTTCAAAAAGGTGCCTGGACTTTGAGGCGAACAGCCATGGAAGTTGGTATTTTTACCTAACTAAAACCAACCTGATGATCACCATCAACTTATGGTTGAGGTCTGTGACCTCTTAAAAGACCACACGACCACCTTACAGGTCCCGGGGAGACTACAAAGCGGTCACCACATGAGCTTCGTTACGCACAGCAACACGTGATCACTATGCTGCTGTCTTTCCTGGTGCAAGCGGTGTACGTACAGAGACCCCACTCTGAGCGCTCGCGACCCCGTAGTCCCGCCTGCCTTATGTAGGAGGGGTGCCAGCTTATTATTCGATGACCTAAAAGTTACCTCAGCGATGCTGCCTTCTATTGGAATCGGCCCTCTCACGATCCCACTACGACACTGTATCTACCTACTTTAGAAAAAGTATTAGCTAAGAAAACCCAGCAAACTGGGTTGTGAAGGGCAGACAGGCGATTGTTCCTGGGACATACACTGAAGCCTTTTCCCATGGCGGCAAGCAGAAATTACGGAACACCATTTACTACTTTGTCAAATACTGGTAATAGTAGGTTAGATTGGAATGGTTAAGAATGAAAGCTGAACCCAACATAATAGAGCTTAAGGAATGCATATGATAACTCGCTGTGGTTCAGATAGATCTAGTTATGTCAATCATTGATATAATGTCAATTATCATTTTCTTTTATTACTTATCTTCATCAATACCGAATTTAGTTACGCCATAGACGTCAATATTTCGACTGTAGCGAACGCTTTTCAGAGATCTATTAAACGAGATCGGGCGTCAATCAGGGAACTAATTTAGGACCGTTCCTCTTTAACCTTGATTTATTTATTTGAACCTCATATACAGTAGTGGTACATAGGCAGACTTAATGCAACAAGGCATTCTCTACCAGTGAACCTTTATTGATGATCAATAGCAACAACAAATATTAGTCAATGAGTCAACTTCTCTACTTTTTGTGGATGACTGAAAGCTAATTCATGTGGTGAAAAACTTGGCCGATCAAAAGAAATTGCAGCATGATTTGGACAGTCACTGAGTGGGGTCTAAAAATGCGTTACATATAGGTATCGGCTTTAATGTAGTGTACGCATTTGTAACCCCCGAGATACCACTTCGTGAATGGGCAGCCGCTGCAGCATGACATAGAGGTGAAAGACCTGAGTATTTATTTTACCGTTAATTTGCACTTTAGGAAACACTAGCGACCCGCCCCAGCTTCGCACGGGTGCAAAGGTGATATTAAATATATTATACATATAAACCTACTGCCTCTTGATCTATTAAAAAACCTCTGCATCAAAAACCATTAGATAGTTTTAGAGATCTAAGCATACATAGGGACAGACAGCGGGAAGCGACCTTGTTTTATTCTATGTAGTGATTAATTGTAACTGTTTGCAAAAAGGCAAACCAAAATCTAGGACATCTATTACTCATGTATATGGTCTGGCCATAAATGCCGTTACAATTACAAAAATAAGTAACGTTGCATTTGAATTTGGAATCTGTCATTCTTAACAATTTTCAAAACATCGGTACAAATGTATTTAAGATACGATTATTGGTGGTGGTCTCTTAACAGCACCTACTCCGTAACCACGATTGGTCCTTTCAGCAAGACTCAACACTGGATCATAAAGCTCGATCCACCAAAATTTGGTTGGAAATGAAAGTTTCAGACTTCATCAGAGCCATAGAGGTCTTATATCGATCTGCCCCCCTAGCCAAGTTACAATCGTTTCGTTTTACGTTAACGCTTGGAGTTGGCCGCGTTCCTAACTCCTTTGTTCGAACAAATGAATTGGGGTGTGGCCAACTCCAAGCTTTAACGAAAAACGAAACGATTGTAACTTGGCTAAATCGACTCAACGTACATGTAACCTGCAGATGTTATCTTCGAAGAATACCGAAATGTCAAAAAAAAAAAAACAATACACTGTTAGAAAGCCTTGTTCAGCTTCACATTAGTATCATTATTATGACAATTGCTTGATATATTTTTTAATATGTAATTTTAATTGGACGCCAAGAAAGTGTGCTCACTACGGTTCGTTCGAGTTGGTGCACAAACTACCCCTATAAACACCACGCGCAAGCGTTTCACCTTATTAATTTTTTGGTGAAATGATGGATACAGCACCAGAAAAAGCTACTCAAAAGGTTGCTCTACTGCAACAAGTACTTACACCCGTATTTATTAACAAATAAAACTAATTACTTGAGTAAAATTAACAACTTAAGTAACAATTTGTATTCTATTAAGAAAAAAATAAATTTTGTAAGAAGATTTTGAACGTCAAGTAATGACTTAATAAGAAATTTCTTAGCCACGAGTGATCACTTCTTTATAAATACGGGTGTTAGTCAGCGAATAGTTGCTGTTGCAATAGACAGGGGATTTTGAAAGAAAGGCTTAAATCGGAGACCAAGAATTACCCGCCACCGGTCCACTTCGGAGAGAGACAGCTGTTTTAATGTTTCGACTTTGTTGCGAAATCGTTACCTGACCGGTGTCGATGTGCAATAGGAGCTGAGAAGAGTTCCAGAATTGGCTATCGGCAAGTTGACAGCTTTGAACACGGTTAAAGGGCTGCTACTGGTCTGAAATTAATGCTACGGCACTAGTAAGCGTGCCTTCATTTTGCTCGAAAACACCTTGATTAACTTAATCTTATTAATCTTTTGGAATTATGTTGTTTGATGGTGCTGTTTTGCTGAAACAATCGCGGTTCGTTGCAGCCCGTTTTGGGATAAGGTTAGCTTAGCTTAACCGTCTTATGCTGTCTATTTGCTGATTTGTAAGGGATAAAGAAGCGACAGTGTGGACACTAAAATAAGATGGCCAAGGCTGACACAAAAATAAGAGCCGCCCCACGATTCGGTCTATATAACAGTTCGTAAAATCTAATGTATGTGTTGGACCAGTACACGAGCAGGCGCAGGCGGCCGTGGCTGCTGGTGGTACCGCGAGAGTGGAGATGCGCGGGCTGTGCACCCTCAACGCAGTGGCGGAGGAACTAAGCGGGAACTACATTAGACCGACATACATGTGGGCCACGCCTGATTTGTACGGAGAATCACGTCGCGTGATGTTGATCTAATGTAGCTCTACTAGTCTTAGTGGCCATCCCAAGCAGCACGCAAGCGTATCAAACATCAATAAAGCAGCCGATATACAGCTTAGAGCTGTATAAGGGCTGTACAAGGGTGTAAAACACAGCTTTAGGCTGCATAAAGGTATCCGGGTACGCTTATGGTTCTATATCAGAGTATTTTTACTCAATTAAACAGCTTTAAGAGTTTTTTGACACTTAAGGCTGCGTTTTACACTTAAAGCTGTATATAGGCTGTATATTGCACGTCACCACTTCCTTTATACAGGTCTAAGTGTTATATTAGTGTAAAATGATACTTATTGCTGTATATTGGTGTAAACGAACTCCATTATACCTCTTATTCGTTTGGTGTAATTGTACACTCTTATAACTATTGTGGTGTTATAACTACTGCCTACAAGGGTGATATACAGCTATAAGAGTAAATGAACGCTATAGTACAGCGTTAGGCTGTATTACTAATGGAATCACTCGGATTGTGTTTTTGTGAACATCAAAATGGAGGAAAAGACCGGTCAAGTGCGAGTTGGACTCGCGCACCAAGGATTCCGTAAAAACTTACTCGCACCGTGTCCGTTCTATGGGCCCTATGATTAAAAAAAAAGAAATTCAATTATCTCGAAAACGGTGCGTCCTAGGTCAAAAATAATCAAAATTTTAACCCCCCTGTGACACCCCCGTGCAAGTACCAATAGAATACAAAAACGTAAAAAAAAATTTTTTTTTCGTGATCGAATCAGAGCAAGAATTCATTCCAGAAAAAAAAAATATCCGAGCAATTGGTGAATATTTTAATATAAAATAAAACTAAAGGCAGTAAAGGCACATAACTCATAAGGCCATGAAACTTGGAACCTAAATAGTTTCTATGGTTGAGGTTAACCCAAAACTACAAAAAACAAAATGCTGTAGGTATTCTGTACCAATCAACTAAGGGTAGTGAAGAGAAAACATTGAATTAAGAGGAAGGTCAAAAGGAAATATTTAAATATTACAAATACAGATAATTTATTTAAATACCACAGACAGTAGAGATAGTAAAGTATAATTTATTGGAGAAGATAAAGTAATAGATCACAATCTGCTTCTTCAATGATGATAATAATAGACTTTATACGCAGCATTTTGATGTAATCCCACGATGATCTGGAGGGTTAGAACTGTCATCCTTCACCAATGCGTCCGACGTCTAATCACTCGCTTAGTAATTTTAGATCGCCTTCTGATTCTCGTGACCTTGATATTAGACCAAGTCAAAGGCCTTATTGTACCTTTTCTGAAAAATAGATGAAAGATCGGTTACAAATCTTACTCACTACTTCACAATAAGTATATAAATTGTTAAATTGTATTCGGACATATGAGATTTAGTCGTAGGTAGCTGAGGATTTTTTATTCCTTATACGTATCTCTAAAGATGGTTAGAAATGTACGTACTTGTTATGAACAATTACACAGATTATGGAGTAAAAATACTCTATTATACAGCCTATGTCGTAAAAATACTCTATTATACAGCCTAAGTCGTAAAAATACTCTATTATACAGCCTAGGTCGTAAAAATACTCTATTATGCAAGCTGTCGCCATTTTGCAATGTACATAATGATTTTATAAACATAATAAAAGGCTTATTTGGCAAAAGCCTAAAGTCATATAATGATTATCAGCTTGAATTACGGTTGATTTGCATTTATACCTATTATTTCAACATATTTTTTTAATATAACCTAAAAAAATAATAACATTACTTACCGTATTTACTATTTTCCTTGATGTTAAAATTGATTATTTCGCTGGAGCGTTAATATTTTCACCGAAAATATACACACTTTTACAATGAAATTAAATCGGCACTATAAATTCACCATATTACTAAGGTCAACAAGTCCAATTTAACATATTATATTTAAAATTAAATGTATATGGCGTAGTCGCCATTAGTAAAATATTATAAAAAATAATCTTTAAGTTTGGATTCTTTCGTATTCTTACACCAATTAACAGCTTTTTGCTGTATATGATAGTTATAATTGAATATCTGTAGAGTTAAAGTGTAATTGTACACCGATATACAGCTTAGGGTGTACAAAAACGCCTTTATACAGCCGATATACAGCCAACACGCAGCCAATATACAGCTTTTATTCTCCACTTACACTTAACGCTGTATATAGGCTGTATATGTGGGCCCTTTTTGGAGTTACAAGGGCTGTATATAGGCTTATACAGCCTATATACAGCTTACTATACAGCTTAGAGTGTAAACCTGAACCTATATACAGCCCTTGTACAGCCTTTTGTGCTGCTTGGGATATAACCGACCGATGTATGGAGACCGAAGTACTCAGATCGGCGTACGTGGCCAACGTGTGCCCCATGTAGTTATATCTTTAAACTTGTTTTATAGGTCACTCTGGCTTTTGCCAGCAGCTTCGCTCGCGTTAAATTCGTGGTAACACGATTCACCTTTCCTGATTCAAAACATTTCCATCCTCTATTTTAGGGGCTGGGGGAAGATTTCCAAAAAAAAGGCAAGTATTTTTCGTTGGTAACAAAGAGTCTGTGTACCGATTTTTAGCTTCCTACCTTGAAAACTGCAAAAAGTCCCATAAAAGATTTCCAAAAACGGTAATTTAAAAAACTAAAAAACCCGACTGCTTTTCTGAGCATTCATGAAAAAGCCCTAAAACAAGAAAATCTGGCAGTCGGGACCCATTCTAGAATTGAGAGCACATACCTATATTACATTGCAGATTACTCCAATCTATTGACTAGACGGCTGACTTTCTAGAATGGGTCCCGACTGCCAGATTTTCTTGTTTTAGGGCTTTTTCATGAATGCTCAGAAAAGCAGTCGGGTTTTTTAGTTTTTTAAATTACCGTTTTTTATTTTTTATTTTTTTTTTAGTTTTATTTTATTACGATATCACTTTCAAAGTAATTACGAATCTAAAGACACCTCTTAAACTAAAATCCATCGAGCCGTTCAGGTCGCAGAGCGTGCCAAACATTTGAATTTGGCGCTAAAAATCCGCCATTTTGTTTTTTTTTATTTTGATATACCCAGTGTCACTCTCACAGTAAATACGAATCTAACGACACCTTTCAAGCTAAAATCCATCGAGCCGTTCAGGCTGCAGAGCGTGCCAAACAATTATACATACATACATACATACATACTTACATACATACATACATACATACTTACATACATACATACATACATACTCTCGAAAAACATAACCCTCCTTCTGGCGCAGTCGGGTAAATACTCTCGAAAAACATAACCCTCCTTCTGGCGCAGTCGGGTAAAAAAATATGATGCTCGATTTTTTTGTTAGTCACAAATAGTCCGCATACCTATACCTACCAATTTTTAGCTTTCTACCTTGAAAATTGCGGAGTGTTCCATACTAACTTCCGGGTGTAAGGGGGTCCCATTTTAGGGAATTGGGGAGTTAGGAAGAGACAAAAAGTAGCCTATGTCACTTTCCATCCCTTCAACTATCTCCAATTAAAAAATCACGTCAATTCGTCGCTCCGTTTTGCCGTGAAAGACGGACAAACAAACAGACACATGCACTTTCCCATTTATAATATTAGTATGGATTGAACGAATCCACTATAAAGGCCTCTAGAGTGTTACCTATGTAATAAGTGGGACGCAACCCTTGCGCCATCACATATTCCAAGTTCGGCAGGTTGTGCCGGCGCTGCCGCTGCGGCTGCTGAGACCCTTAAACGGCGCAAATACTGTAACCTTATTGGTAATTACAGTTTTGAGCTGTTTGGGGTTGAAACGCTTGGGTCATGGGGTCCGAGTGCGCGTCTCCTTTTTAAGGAAATGTCACGCCGTCTGATCGACACTTTGCGTGACCAGAGGGCTGGCTCGTTCTTCGCCCAAAGAATTAGCATTGCCATTCAACGTGGCAATGCTGCCAGTCTTCTGGGTAGATTTCCGGATGACAGCGATGTGGAGGAGTACTTCGACGCCTGAGTGTACTGTGTTTTTGTATTATATGTAAATAGGTAGGTTTTAGTATAATTAGTTTAGTTAATATTTAAGGTTTTGTACATGTGTAGATATAATTTAATTAGTTATTTATGTATTTTTATGAAAGTTATAATATATTTGAAATTTGGATAATAATATGTAATAAGGGGAATTCAGTTAAACTTTGAAGTATTTTTGTAATTTCATGAATTTACTCATCTGAATCCCCTATTCAAGATAAAGTGTATTAGGATGAGAAAGTAGAAAATTATCCTACGGGTATGTCCTTATGATAATTTGACTCATATAATCTCAGACACTAATCTGCATGGTTCTCATATGATTTGACTACGGATATCGATTTGACCATTACATGTTTACTGTATGTACTTTAAAAGAGACTTCAACCCTTGCGTTTGTTACGTTGTTTCTTCTCAGGGTATTCAGCTAGAAAACACCGACCTCATCTAGTTTAAAATGACAAAAAAATTGACGTGTAAAAGTGTTTTTGAAAAACCTATTTGCAAAATAAATATAATTTATCATTGATTCTCAGGTTAAAAGGTAACCTTTGTTATATTCTTGGGCAAGGTCTGGTGTGCCAAATTACAAGCAGAGTTCAGTCGTTTGAGGCTGAAGGAGTATCAATACATACTTACTCACATATCAGTGGCGTACGAGTAGTAAGCGCCAAAGGGGGTATCAATAATTTTATCAAAGATCTTATAGGATCACTTTGTTGTCCGTCTGTCCGTTTGTCAATACCTTTTTTCTCAGGCACACGTGAGGTGTGAAACTGAAATTGAACCGGAAAAGCGCAGCTCCCGCCTTAGGCCCGGTATTCACCAAAGTGTATATGAGAGATGAGAGGAGATGTACTGCGAAGCTGGCAGGTTATTTCCAACTAAAGCGGAGAGAAGTATAGCGGAGATGTGATGTGAGCTTTGTGTAGCAGAGATGTGAGCTGTGACTCTGTGAGAGATCGAAACCAGTCAAGTTCTGTCTGCAAAAGGAAGACGCGTCATGTCGTTACAAAAGTTATATCTGAATTTGCTTGCATTCAATTTTAAACTTTGAAAGTCAGTCAATCTAATGACCAGTGATAGGAATAGGTAGTGCCTATTAGCCTAAACTTTGAAGAACAGAGACAAAAAACGGAGACTTCCTTAGGACTAAATTATTTCCGGGACATCTGTTTCGAAATTTCGAGACAACACTAAAAAAAAATGTATTATTTGGAATAAGTAATTCGTCTATATTTATCTAAAGTTTGCGATTAGACATAACATTTATAATTTATAACTCCATAATAACAACTTATCCTATATCAGCCTATCCTATATTAGTCTATATATCCCTCTCCTAGAGATGAGGCCTGAGTCCCAGCAGTGGGAACATTATAAGGCTGATGCAATGCAATGCAAGGCTGTTTAAGCCTAGTGACACACACTGCGTGTGTTTGTATTGTTGTGATCAGAGAGGTCTTCTTAAAATGTGCATGATATAGATGACTTCCGTATTTTTTTCACGCCTTTATCCCGGAGTAGTAGGCAGAGACCACAGACTATGTTATATCTAATACCTATGCAATTACTAATATTATAAATGTGATAGTTTGTATGGATGTCCATTACTCAATTCCACTGAAAATGCTGAATTTGGTAGTGATATAGATTAAGGTGTGGATTAGCACATAGGCTTCTTCCTATTAAAAAAAAAAAGTATAGTTCCCATGGAATACAAAAACAGTAGTACACGCGGGAAAAGCTGCGGGCATTAACTAGTTTAAAAAAAAACGTAAGGGTCCTTTCACACTACCGATATTGTCTGGCGATTCTTAGGAGATTTCCATGCAAAAAAAAAACCTCATTGATATTAATATCATACCACTTTATATACCTACATTCTGGCAAATAAATGAATTATTTATTTATTTTAAGTACCTTTTTTTAATGATAAATTTTTTCTACTATAGAGAATGCTAAAATGATAAAAAATACCGTTTTATTATTTGAAAGTCTTTTTTTACACTTGAACTTTAGAAATCTCATTAAACGTAGCCGAGAGTGAGCTAGAAAGAAGATATTTACTTCGAAACGTGTACGGCTTCTTATAAAAACATTGTGATTCATTGTGTATTACGATCAACAAGACAATTACAAAATGTTCTCAAAAAAAAAAAACAGAAAATTTTATGGTTGTAACGACTGTGTATTTTATTTATTATGATATATCTAGTCGCAAACTTTAGGTAAATATAGACGAATTACTTATTCCAAATAACAATTTTTTTAAATGTATTTAAGTGTTGTCTCGAAATTTCGGGATAGATGTCTCGGAAAAAAATTTGTCCTAAGGAAGTCTCCGTTTCTTGTCTCTGTTCTTCGAAGTTTAGGCAAATAGGCACTACCTATTCCTATCACTGCTAATGACGCTTCCGGGTGTGCGAGGCGCGGGGTGCGCGAGCGCGCGCTCCGCCCGGCCACCCGACTAGACATTAGACACATCTCCGCTCTGCCGCGCCGCTTGTTCGCTCGCCACACAAAATTCTATAGTAAATTGAGATCTCTCTTCTCCACTCTCTTATCCATTTCAACCAAAGCTATGCGGAGAAGAGAAGAGGAAATAACGCAATCAGATTGGTTTATTCAAACATATCTCCTCTCGTCACCTCTCATCTCCGCTTTGGTGGATACCGGGCCTTAGCCTTCGTGGTAATTTTTTTATAACCATTGCAAGGAGAATTAGTTTAAAGAACTTTTAAGTTCTTGAAATACATATTTTGTGACATGCAATGCATTCAACAAAGGTGGGTACGAGCCAGTACGAGCCAGGACAATTTATGAAATGTTGACCTACGGAAGAAAAGACTGGTGAGGAAAGAAAGGAGTTCTAAATCAGAAATGAAGATACTCACAGGAGAACCAAGGTTACCGACATAGCCCGATGAATCGCCAAACTTAAGTAGTACCTAGTGGGCTGGGCACATATGGTCAACGAGGCTGGAAGGTAGAACTTTTTCAATACACTTATTCCAAAACCCGCTCTTATCCCATCGCTTCTAGACTGCTTTCCGCACTAGTGCAGAAAAGTGTGCGTGCTCACCCCGCCACAATTTTATTGTGATAAAATTGAGGCCCACGAGGCACGGGTCAACAGCCCGCGAGTCGCAAGTGCATTGAAAAGCATCGTTTGTTACATGTGCAAATTTGCTACTATTCTCGCTCTCTTCTCTATCCTAGAGGACGTGTCAGACTTTTTCTGACTACAACCCACCTGTGCTCCTTTAGTGGATCTTTGCGTTCCAGGGTCATTAATTGCCCTACTGCCCTAGTAGGCATCGAACTTAATGAACATTAAATTTGCTTTTAAACGCGCACTGAGAACACAGCGCAATGTCGGCACTGTGTTCCGTGCACGTCATTCACAAGCCTGCGCCAGCGGCTGTGGCTAGGCATCGTCCTGAGGTGTTGGCTGGGGCCCATGCCCATCCTCATGGATCATGTTCTGTCCCACACGGTTTCGGTCACTCCTTCCTCACATTAGTTCTTAGCAGGAGGAGGCTTGCCACTCTCCCTCACTCCGGACTATGGCATATAAACCAGGGCCAGACGCAAGAGGCCGTCGCTAAAGCACAGGTACGTACCCATCTCAATGTACGTCTAAAACTGGCGAATCCGCCACTCGCGAGCCGCTTGCGAACAGCGCGCGAGCTGCTCGCGAGTAGTCGCGAGTGGTTAGGTACAGTTTCACTTTGGTACGCTCGCCTCTAATGCAGCTCCCGCAAGGCTCGAGTGAGGCGCGCATGCAGCGCGCGCGCAGCTCGTGCGCACGTAGCTTCTTTCGCGTTTGAACTATGAGCCTCAGTTGTTTTGCGCACACACCTCTTGCGCCGCTCGAGTACAGCGCGTAGCAATCGCGCGAGCGACGCGCGAGGAGCGCAGGAGAGGTTTTGTACGGACAGAAATGTACGCGCGCAGCGCAAGCGGCTCGCGAGCACACCATAACGGAAATAAAAATGGAATGATTTGAATTTCTATTTACATTATCATAAAGTTTCCCAAAACTTGACGCACGCACCAATGAATATAATAGAAATAGGTAGATGCATATTATAAATAAAACATTTCTCGTTTTGTAGGAATGTACCTATTTGTCTACCTACCTACAGAAGTTATAATAGGTATATTGTTTATTTGAATAAAACCAGCTTTGATATCAGTTCCTACTTAATGTAGGTAGGTTCTGTATTGGCAAGAATTGAACAGAATAATTATGCTATGCAAAATATAGCACTTATTGCAATTGCAAAGTAAAGAGCGAAAGTTCAGAAACATATCGTTTGCTGCTTTGTAGAACTTTCTGCGCTCAAGATAACTTTGTTTTTAATAGAAAAATAAATAAATACAGTCCAATAACTGTGATAGATTTAATTTCATTGTTTTTTATACAGAACTAGACTAAGGTACAATTTATAAAGTTTTTTTAGAATTTCATAAAATGAAACGTACGCGCGCTCCGCCCGCCCGATTTCGCGTCCTCGATCTGTCAAAAATGTTTCCATTCTTTCGATGGCTTGTGTTGTTTGGATAAATTCAAAACAATAATGTATCATACATCAAATAATTCTTAAAGTATTTTAGTTTATAGTGTGAAGTTCATATTGTATTATTATTGTGTTTAGTTTGTGTGTTATTATCATGTAAAGTATCTGCGTACCCGTGGTACTGTGCTGTTGAGATTTCGTGGCGCGAGTAGATCGTACATCTTCCAGATGCTGCCTTCTATGCCCATTCTGTTCTCAAGAGAGAGTCAGGATGCTTTCGGGAACAAAATTGAACCAAGCACAAGCTTCTTCAATCCAAATTCTTTTCCAAAACCTGTTATCAAAGCAGAGGTGAGTCAAAGAACGTAGATGATGATTTAATGTAATTCACGTCAAATAGAAGTTGTACTTCAGAATTAATGTATTTTTAACAGTTTTTAGAAAGTCTGCATGCAGTTCTTTGCGGTTATTCATTAAGATTATCATTATTATGATGTGTAACAACTACACGAAAGGCCACATAAAAATGTGTCGCCATGTTTTTAAGATAGATGATCTATTTACATGACCTTATGATGATGTTGTTTCAGCCGCCAGCACAGAAGGTTGCGCAGGAGGTTACGAAAGTAACACAGAAAGAAGCCAAGAGTAAGCCAAGTGCTAAGAAAAAAGTTGATCCGCCTAAAATAGATGACAATGTTTTAGAGACAGGTAAACACTGCAGTGGGTGACAGTCCATTTAGCAGTATTTCCTCTTATATAATGTACAATGATTTTTGTGTTATTTTGGGACAGTAAATTAGGTCAAGACACTGGTTAGAGATAAGTCCATTCAGTGTGTTATTAGAGAACTTTGTTCACAAGATATCTTGAATATTTAGTATCAATCTGGGCCTATCTACTTTCATGTTATTATCAAGATCCACGTTGGTTCCAACTCATCATAATTATTTTGATCACTAATGACACATGCTTCTTGCACAATAAAAATAATTATGCATTTTTATTATGTACTTTTGTACCACTATTTTGTGACATTTAAGAATGGTAGAAACTACATTATTTTTTTTTTCAATAATTCGAGGCTTACTACAATGTTTAATTAGTGAACCTTAACTGTTCCATGTTGTCTCAAGTTGTGTGAATTTGAATAAAAATGTAATAATGATGTATTTTGGTTACTAACATAGCCTGAAAAATCATCACACTTAAGTGACGGTGGGCAGGGCACATTGCTCGCAGAACAGATGTTGGATAGGGCTGGATTGGCAGCAGTGTTAGAAGGCCTACCACTAGGTGGACTGATGATCTGGTAAGGATCTCAGTTATCTCATGGATGTAATATAAATAGGGCCGTTTGTTGTGGAAATGCTCGGGGTAGGCAGATGTCTAACAGTAGTCTTTCAGCTGAAATGATGATAATGATGATGTAGTCAAAAAATTAACCTTATATTGAATATTATTCCTTTGCAGCTCTAGTTAGATCCTACTATACGAAAGTACAATCAAGATTTTCTTCCAACACATCGGTGCCTACCAACAAATTTGTTCAGTTCCAAAGTATTTTGAAGTCTTTTGATCCAACGAAAGAAACTCCTGTTGATTTATATAAAAAGATAGAGAATGTATTTGGTGAAGAACACAAGGATATTGTGGAAGAGTTTCTCTTGTTCTTGAAGCCAGGGCAAGCAGCACAGGTTGGACGTTTCATGGATCATTTCATGTTAGTTCAAATGACTGGTTTCATAGAACTGTTGCAAGTAAGTAAAGTAATGTAATATTATATGCTATGCGAATAGTTTGGTTTTGTTTAGTGTTATGTCTATGTATTGTGTTGAATATTCTGTAGTTTTGTGGTAGTTTTCAAATTATGTAGTCATGCAGTAGTTTTATTTTCCTCTTAGTTAAATTGCTCATTTTACCTAAATACGGCTGTTTTATTTATAGCAGTAATTTAATTTAGTTAATTGTAAAAAAAAAAACTACTATTTAGTTGTATTTTATAATCATACTTTTTATTTAGTAAATTGTCTATGATTGTATAAAGTGCAGGTCATAGACAATAGTAAATAACATTTGCCAAAGAGTATAGTAAATAAGGGGGGAATAGAGAGCTCTCTCACAAGATTTTTTGTCACCTAAATTGAACAGTATCGTTGGCTGATAGAATTTCCCTTGAACTAATCCTTATGCTATAGGTGCGTATATATACGTACCTGTAACGCACTTTTATGCTATATACACCGTTAAATTTTGGTCGTTTTAATCCCACGGAGGGTCCCTTCGGTACATGAAACACTATCGATTTGTAAAGAGAAAATTAAAAAATAATGTACTTTTTTTTAAACTCGAATTAATTTACGCATCTACGAAATTAATTTCTTTAAGTAAACTTCAGGTGAGCGAGGCCAATAAACTGTAGGTAGTTAGTACGCAACGACCGACAACTACCTTTGACTCGTTTACTTAAAGAAATTAATTTCGTACATGCGAATATTAATTCGAGTTTTTGAAAAACAGTACTTTATTTTTTAATTTTATCTTTACAAATCAATAGTATTTCATGTACCGAATCCACACTCTGCGGGATTAAAACGACTAAAATTTAACGGTGTATATCTGTGTATATATACTTTTTTTCTGATGGGATTTGGGGAAGGAGGTTTATAAACATTCATTGTATTGTTTTTTTTTTGGAAATTAAAACGAAGCGGCAGTCCATGGCTTTGTTTTAAATTTCCAAAAATCAGATACATATGAAAATCAATAATACAATCAAAATATAAAATGATAATTGATGTTTATTTTGCAAATAGATTGTAAATAACACTTTTAAACGTAACTTTTTTCGTTAATTTAAACTAGATGAGGCCGGTGTTTCATAAAACTGACTACCGTAAGAAGAAACATCGAAACAAAATGTCCATAGGTACATAAGATATAATAGCGTCTATTTCGCGAAATATAAAAGCAAACCGAAAGAGATTTCCGGATGAAAAACTAAATAAAAACACAGGAGGGGTAATACACTCAACTTAACCGCATTTTCTGGAGTTTAACAGATCCATACCCCCAGGGAGGTGACACTTCCGTACAAGATGTAGGCGACCGTTTTCTGCTGTCAAACACTATCGCCATCTTACAGTACTCCCCAGTAAACTTGTCGGTAACTAGTACTTAAAAATTACACAGATGGCGACATAGGTTCCAGCCCCGGAAAGACCTCGGCTCTGACGGTATCATCAACAAGGTGTTTAAACTTCCCATCCCAACTCATAATACTAATGACCGTCATCTTCAATGATGCATTAAGGAATAACATGATCCCCCAAGCGTGGAAAAAGGTCACTAATATCGGTATTCCTAAACCATGCAAGTCCAAGTCAAGTTTGACCCCTCCAGCTACCTTTTCATCAGTCCATTCAATGCCCTCGATAAAATCTACGAGAGGCTTATTTACAAGCGGCGCAGAGATTATGCTGAAATTAAGAGTGTTATTCCCAACGGTAGTTTTGTTTCCGCATCGAACAAGTCCAGCGAATCGTTGAACACTAATGCGCTGGTTTCCAGCATAACGCGATGATGGACGTCTAGTTTTTTGACTCAGCGAAAGCTTTTGACAAAGTGTAACATAATGGTTTATCATTTAAGCTATATCAACTCGGTGTGCCAGATTGTCTAGTACTCATCTTGCGAAACTTTTTGTTGAATCGTACCTTCCACTATTGACTACCAGATGGTAGCGCTTCCTCTATGTGATACTGGGAAGATCTCCACCCATACGAGCAGGAGTTCTTCAAGGGTCTCCCTCTGATCACCACGTACCTATACCAATCCGATCCCTTGGGAGAAGCAAGCTCGGTGTGATCCTAGATCAGCATTTGACCTTAGCTGAGCACATAAAGCAAACTTGTACGTACGCATGCCGCTTTCGCACAAAGCAGGCTCCACTAAATTCTGCCAACCCGTAGGTATGGTCGCATTTTTAATACACTTACTCTGCCTTCGCAGATGCAAAGCCCCGCCATCTCCATATAAGGCAAATACTTCAAAAGCGATTCCTAAAAATCCGCGGAGCCTATCATGTCTGAAATAAGAGTTCTTTTTGATCACAAAAGGGGACTTTCAGAGGAGATCATAAAATCCCCATCATCCAGCATTTCATGAAACGCTTTCCAAGCGTTTATTTAACACTGCTATGAGACAGCGCAACCCCACCTTCTGATATTGACCGTCCACTCATTTTCCAAATTCGCCGTCATATGCTCTTTATTTTTATTTTTTTTATTTTCCTTTTGGGATTAGAAAATATTACTGTGGTTCTAAAAGATTAAAGTAAACTTTTCTAAACAATTAAACCATTGAGCATTACATACTCGTATACAGGTATTTTTATTCTTCGAAAATCTCAACAAATAAAATAAAAAAAAAAGCGCAATAATTTTTTTTTTTATTTTGTTGCATTTTTTTAAAACTATTGTCATGTATAGGATATTTCATTTTTGAGAACGTTTTTCTTTGAAAACCAATCATTTTTTAACTTAAATAATACCGAGGCTAATACTCCCACAGCATTGTTGCCATAATAAAAAATGTTCGTAAGAACAAGTTCTAACAGAATATTGTATTTTTTTTTTTACTTTTAAATTTGGACCAAAAATGTATGGACCGTGGGTGATCTCCTTTCCAAAAAAACCAATACAATGTATGTTTATAAACCTCCTTCCCCAAATTCCACCAGAAAAATAGTATATATAAATAGCATAA
Source organism: Leucania comma (assembly GCA_958295575.1). Lineage (NCBI taxonomy): Eukaryota > Metazoa > Arthropoda > Insecta > Lepidoptera > Noctuidae > Leucania > Leucania comma. The sequence continues at coordinate 6,607,442 of OY282480.1, read as the reverse complement.
AAATGCGTTACAGGTACGTATGTACGCACCTATAGCATAAGGTTTAGTTCAAGGAGGATTCTATCAGATGGCGACTCTGTTCAATTTAGGGGTCAAAAAATCTTGACGTCTCACGGCACCGTGCCGCGGCACGACGCCGTCTCACGGTGACGGCGTCGTGTCGTTGCACGGTAGCGGTGCCGTGTCGTAGACATGTGGCCACACCCTAACCTAGTAAAATCAAATAAAAACAAGACTTTTTTTTTTTACTATGGATTAATTGTGGATTTCGGTCTTTTGAAGTGGAAGTCACCAAATAACTGCTTGCGCTCTGGTTACAGCATGTGTTAGATTTTTACTGGTTAAAACCCACTGTTTCTGGGCCACGGTAAGTTTTTCTTACATTCCCACAGCCTCACCAGGCAGCAGCCATATTGGGCCCCTTCGGTTTCACTAACATTTCTTTTAGGCGGGGGTGGAATACAACAAGTGCTACTAAATAGGGTCCCAAAAAGTTAAAACTATCAAAAATTTAATTGATCCCATTGAAATGGTGAATTTGTTAATGGTGCTTTGTTTTTATGTAAACAAACGTAAAAGGTCGTACAAATTAATTTTATTGCTATTTTTTACTGCATATTATTCCCGATGTTTTTACAGGGGTACTTCCAAGTTTTTGGAAGGTAGTGTACCTAATTATGCTTTAGCCTTAAAGGTGTCCTACTCCTAATTTATCTTTTCAGCGAAGTTGGATATTTAGTACTAAAAATGCCATTTTGTTCCCAGAACACGCTATCTCGCAAGCCAACAGTTCTACGCAAGGTGTTGCGTGCGATCACAAACGGAATTAACAGTGGTAGCAGCGCTGAAATGCGGACGCGCGTCTTGCCGCATCTTCGCTCCCATCCGCGTCTGGCCACCATGTTCAAGTCGCTGTTCCCTGATGAAAGACCTCCGGACAGGTTTGTGATTCTTCGTTTTTCTGCAAGGAAATATTAACATTAGCGTGAAAGCAGAGTTACGCGTGCGTTTTGGTCATACGTTGATCATGGCAACATCGCAGCGGCGTTTTATCTTCCATTTGATTGCGGAAAATTTCAGCTTGCTACGACTGAGCAGAATTACGTAGGTATTAGTTGGGCGATTCTACGCGGAAGCGATTCGATGCATTTTACTCGAATTCAACGCGACACGGCGGCTTTGTCGTACTTGCACGCAAAATCACCCCTTCACTCGCAACAAGGGATTGCACTGCAAGAGTTCGTTCCAAAATATAAATATATTCTTATTGTGCTTCGTTTCACTCTTCGCCTTACGACATCCACATGCGGTTGGTCACGTAGGCCACCGAAACGCGGCATAATTAGAACAAATAATTGATAGGTACTTACTATCAATTGTTTTCTTTTTCCAATTACGCCGCGTCGCTTCGCAATCGTACTCGCGTTGATTTGCCTACGTAGATTTTTTTCTAGCTTTATTCATTGTTTACCACTTCAGTAAGTTAAAGACCGAGAGAGCGAATTATATCTAAAGTGGATACAAAACAACCCGATCTAGATTCGCACACTGCAACCCGCGCATGCGGAAAAATGCATTGGCTGCAGTGCACTTTACTTGCAGTCACTTCTTGACGCGCCTATACCCGCACTCGTATTCGCACACCTTTGGCATTGCTCATCAAAATTTGTTAGATTTATTTTTGTATTTGAATGATGGTGATGGACTGTCGATCTCCAAGGATAAGCAACACCGGTTGCCGAGGTCAGTCCTTTGATGGGAAACCATTTTTTACATATCGAGACGTCTCTTCCGTGCTAGATAGCACACTTATCCCGGTTGTCACTTGTAGATTTTTGCCAATCTCTACGGGTAGTAGAAGTCTGACAGACCAACCAGAAGTGCCAACGAGCAACACGTGACCCGGTTACTATTGAGCGATTGCCTAACTGACCTCCACAGCTCCCCCTGGGGTTCCATGCGAATTGTTTGACTGTTTTAAGTATTGTTTAACTCCGGCAGTGTATACGAGACTGGCACCGACATCATAGACGAGAGCTTCCTAACCAGTGATAAAGGGTTCGACGTGTGGGAGTTTGAGGAAGAGAGCAATAACAAGAGGAAGCTTGAAGCCAAGGAGAGTCTAGACACAGTGGTGAGTCCTTTGAAAATAAACTAAGGCCGTGTTTATGGAGACGCGGCGCGTTGGGCGTTTCGTCGTACATTGCAGCAGCGGGTCGCGACATCGCTCGCGCAAACACAAACATATGGCAATGTACGACGGACCGCCCACGCGCCGCGCAACACACCGCGTCTCCGCAATCGAGCACTAACACAACGGCGATGCAAGATCGCTCTTTAGAGACAAATAAATCGTTTATTAAATTACCATTTAAATGAAATAATTTCACTTTGTACAATATATGTTTTGAAGAATCCTAAATCATGTCCTGTACAATATATGTTTTGAAGAATCCTAAATTATGTCCGCCCACGTTTTTAACTCGATTCAGTTTCGCGATGCTACCGCAGATCTTATTCTTTCGCCCACGTAACCATGATTTTGCATCACTACTATCGCAACACAGCATCGAAGTAGTCGTGCGTACCTGTGTGCGCTTACACGTACGCTGTTGACACAGTTTGCATCGATACAGTAGCGCGTTTGCTTCGCTGGAGTTATGCGTTGCAAATGAGACAATCGGCACGTTCACGGTAAGTACTACTGAATCGATGCAAAAAGTAGTCGTGGGCATAAAGAAGTATGTCCCAAGTTTAGACCTTAAGAGGATCCTCCCCTGTAAGCACGTTTAGGTATATACAGCTAATACAAAAGCATGTGCTTATCTAATAAAAATAGAAGAAACATTTTAAAAGTTATATAAGCCAGAGCTAAACGAACGTTCAGAGTAACACTGCGTTCCTTCCGCAGTACCTACATGGGCGCGTGTTCGTTCAGCACGGGCGGTTGCTACGCGGGGCCAGCGTCACCTACCCCTACAGCAAGGAACCCTACCGGTCGCATGCGCGTCGCCTCGCACCCGCGCACACCCTCCTCTCCCCACCTGACTCCGAGGACGAGCGAGCCTCACCCAAACGAAACGCCAAGAACAACCCTAAAATAGGAGGCAAAAAAGCCAAAAAACAACTCAAATCACCCACGAAAACCGTCAAAGATGTCAATGACAACACAAAACATAAAGACACGGTTAACCTCATGAGCCCTAAAGCAACAAAAAAGTCGCAAAATAATAATAAAAGTAAGACATGTAAAAAGGAGCCGGAGAACAAAGCGGACACCTTGCAGAAAAGAGAGAGGAAGGACAGTAAAAGTCACATGATACAGAAAAAAGATGAGGGTTCGAAAGCGAAGCAGCCGAAGATTGAGACGGTTGTAAGTGTGAGTATGGAGCCGAAAAAAGTAGAGAAGAAGGAGAGGAGTGGTAGTTGGACGAGAGAAGAAGACAAAACTATGCTACAAGTTCTGAAGGGTGAGCCAGGCTCAGAGCAGGTGTTCTGCCGCATTCGGGAGCTGCTGCCGCACAGGTCTGCCACGGAGATCAGAGAGCGGTTCTGCCACGTCATGACGTTGTTACAACAGATGGCTGTTGGAGAAGTTACTTAGTTGTAAGAAGAACTGAATTTAATAATTAAGCGAAATAAAGTATTTATAATTTGTATAGATAAAAGCATATTTTTGATTCGTATTTCTTTGTTTTATTGCTGTTGCACAGCATCCTTAGACACGAAGAATTTCGACTTATCTTACTTTTTGTAGGCGTCGCAGGTGGTTTGTTCCTTACTCGTGAGCCTAGTATCCATTGTTTGCGAATAATTTTTTTATCTTTATACACGACACGTCCGCACTAAACGTGGTAATTTGCTCGCGTCTACGAACAGACGGCTTCCCTTATGTTCGCTTAATAACCGCCATCGATTGCAGCGCTGAGCTTGGAGCGTGCACCGTTGCACGTTGGAGCAACGCGAACGTATCCCCTAAATGTTGTAGAAGCGCAGAGCGCAAGAGAATCGTGAACGTAGTGTGTACCCGGCTGTAGGATGCAGACGGCAATTCAACTTCGTTCTTACATATTTTGCAGCACTTCTTCCTACATTTTCACTGTACTGTTAAAACATGTTCGGTGTAGTATGGAAGGTGTGATAAAACTGCTCCCAGTTATTGTTCAGGAGAGAAAGATGCTCTTTCAAGAATTCCCAAGTTATTTCTGATGTGACTGTGGTTTTCGTAGTTGATGTAAACAAGCTTCAATTCTGAAGATATTTGGTTTTCCAGCTATGCCTGTGCCTAACTATACTTTGATCCATTTCTACTCAAGTTATTGGTTTGATCGTGGCGGTATCACCGCACGTGTACTACTGCACCAAAGTTGCTAAATTTTTGCATGTTTAGGCTATTATCTATGTGCATCCGTACTTCACTAACGCTATGTTCAAATTCTCAATGCTACTGGGACAACCTACTTCTGGGAGACCATCTTGACTGATTTGTTAACGCTAATAGGTATTTAGTGACATTCTCGCGTTTGACACACTGTCTCAGCTGATCGTAAGTGGTGATGTGGTCGATGATGGAGCAAGCCTAGAATTAAAATTTAATACCTAGAATTTCTTCTATGACCTAGAGATACCCAGTTGTAGCTGTCAGGAAACATACTCTAGTAGTTAGATCCACTAACCGATAGAAAACCGGCAGTTTACAAAGTGGCTTCGATGTTCAAGACTTTACCTCGAAGAGTGCAACTGTGTCGACGATCCTATTGGCTGATTTCTCAATGGACTCAAGCGAATCAAGCTAGTGTCTGGCTCTTGATAAAGATAGAGCGTGAGTCCCAGTAGTAGGAACACAATAAGGCAGAATATACTTTAAATCGCGTGAAAAATGTCCCTATCCCTGCTGGCGCCACCTCTATTTCAGGCCTCTTGTTGGTCCTGCCACTGGTAAGATCTGTTAGCGACTCTTGATATTGATTCTAGCGACTTGGAATTATTAGAGTTGGTAACACTGGCAGTACTTACTAGTTTATTAGCCACGAGTCACGACCAGCTCTGAGCTCACCTGGATCAATCAGTAAGTGTTGGACACAGCTCGTATTGTTAGAAGGTGCCCGTCTTACTCTGGCAGACAGTTCCTGAGCTAAAGGGTCTTGACAGACAGATTAAAAGACAGGCGGACAACAAAGTGATCTTACAAGGGCTCCGTTTTCTCCTTTTGAGGTATGGAACCCTAAAAACGGGATAAGTACACTACATTAAAGGTAGCGTGGAATCGTCTGCATATTATGATGATTACCGCTTTCAACTTTTTGAATCATTATATCTCAATTATCTGATCTACAATTTTTGTCCAGGCCATTTTATGATAAAACTTACCGTTTTGCTGAAAAATCGATGAGAACTTTTCAGGTTTCATTTATGATGGTGTTTTGAATAATCCTATCAATTTTCAGTGGGAGCGAATTAATGTAACTTTGGATGTCTAGATTGAGCGGACTAGTATACCCGGGTATTAACCTTTTTTTTAAGTCTCCATGTCTCCACATACCTAGCTACCTAATGAGGTTCTTAATTTACGATGAAAAAAATATTCTGTCAAAGAGAATACAATAGCCAAAGAGTATAATATGGCTATTTATAAATATTATACTCTTTGGCTATTCTATTTTCATTGATGACATGACGGACATATTTCAGTCACGTAAAGTTTCAGGTAATGTTTTTTGATGCGTTTAAGCTGAATTTAGTAAACGGTGAAAAACATTAAACAAACCACAATGTTCAATTTAAGCGAGAATTACCATTTAAGAAAATGCTTCTTGCAACGGGAACAGGTACCGACTCAAAGCATGATACGAGAAAAAATGTCGCCTGCTCTTGCTGCCGTCTACTTCGAGTCGATGACTCCCAAACTCAAAGTTGTCGCGGGTCTTGAGCCGAGGCTTAAAGGTGGAGGAAATAATTGGTACGTACCGCCAGACGAAGCACTTAACGGCCGTGGGGTATTGAAACCTGTCAGAAAGGAGTTACTTTCTAAATTGAGCAGTGTCGGTGTCGAAACCATTGGTATAGCCGTATTTGAGAGGCATCGCAAAGCAATGGATCAAGAAATAGAGCAAGCACTTTTAAATTCTGATGGCTACTGGAGAAATAATATAATTACCAAGACAAGTCAGCTATGGGATGATCTCGTCGCAGCAGCGACCAGAAAGAATACGGAACAGATATTGAAATATGTTGATAGATTCACCTATTTATATAGGCAGTCCATTGGCAAAATTGAAATTTTATTTCATGAATCTGCCATCGCCGAAATAAAAAATACTAGAGAAAATGCAATACTTGAAATGAAAAATAAATACTCAACCATTTTAAAACATCAAGCGACCTTGCTCTACGACGAATACGAGAAAAAACTTCAGGAGGAAAAACTTAGACTAAAAATTGACTTCATACAAAACCTGGAAGTTAATCGCACAGCCATGGCAGACAAAATTCATGATCTAAACGTTGATAAACATAGGGCTATAGAAACTTTAAGACATTGCCTCCAATGTCAAAATCTAGCTTGTGGAGTTTATATTGCTCTTAAAGAGCGAGAAGAGTGCTCACAAGAAATAAATACATTAAAACGAAAGCAAAAGAGAAAAGTTGATTTTATGACGGAAACAATACAAATGCAAGACTTTGAAATCTATCTGGAGGAAGAGAAAGAAAAAAAGCGAGAAGAATTCCGCAATATTTGGCGAAAGAAAGTCTGCCATGTTTTGAAAACGTTTCAAACGTTTGTGTCGTATTGTTTAAATAAGCTTCCGGAGCATGCAGAGTTCTTTATAAACCTGGAGAAATTGATGCTTTTACAATTGAACGAAACTCTTGAAGACCCGAATTCTGCCAGCATTATTGAAGAAGAAAATGAATTTTATACGCCTGTTCCACGACCTAAGTCCTTTTATCTGTTCTGTGACCAAGGTTACAAAGCTCATGTGGACCAAGATCTTTGTCCTAAACATAGTGGTATTTCGACTCCTTCAGGGTTACCAGTGATTATTGTTAATAAACGATGCTTGTACGCTGCTTGCGACAATTTCGAAAAGTTCAGAAACAAGATTAGAGAGTTCATCCACGGTAATCGTGGAGACGACGCTGATTTCAAAGATGACAATGTCTATGAGCATTTTTTACCAGTAAAGTATGGATCGTCCCAACAACAATTAGAATTAAAGTTAGAAAGTTCTTTACTACAAATACTGCAACAAGAAATGACAAACGTGCAAATGGACGAGGATAAAGCTCCTGTTAAGTGCGACTCCTGTGGGTTACCTTGGTGTGTTCCGTGTCCAGTTCCGCGCTCGTCCGCTGTAGCGGTTGACTTTAAGAATAACAAAGGGGGATCCTCATCAATAACGTCTTCGAAAGTATCAGACGATACATTATATTTGGTTGGTAAAAGTGTAAGATTGGTTCACGAAAGAGAACCGAAATGGGATAGTTTCTGTAAGTTCGTCGAACCCAAAATGTGTAGTTGTGCTAAAACGGCCAAGAAGAATATACCTGAACATTTACCTGTGTATATGAGACATATGAGGTATGGGCCACCTGAGATGCCTGGTTACGAGATATGTTCTATCGAGGAGCTTAAGACCTTGGTTGAAAAAGCAAGGAAAGTCAAAAGGAGTGGATATCCTCCCGTACCTGAACCAGTGCCATCGAAGACCAAAGACGTGGGTGTTCAGTATTACGACCCGTTCGTTGAAGAGATGTGCACGTGTTACTCTGATGATGAATTAACAAAATTTATGAACAATGTGCAACTTATTTTTAGTCCAAAAAACAATTTTGGTACAATGTCGCCATCATTTTTATCAAGACGAGCCAGCTCGTTCGCTACTTCCCGAGCACTGTCTTTGAAAAATCTTGTCAAAAATCTATCAGAACTTAAATTTATATTTAAGAAGGGTGATTGTAATTTTTAACGAGTGTATATGTAATTTTTTTATAAGTTTACTTATGGTAAGTTTTTAAATTAATTGATTAATGTTTCCTTGTAATAGTAATTTATTTTTTTAATAAGTTTAAAGATGGTAAGTTTTTAACCAGGTAGGTACATACTAAGTTTTTCGTGTTATTTTATTTTAATTTTAATAAAAAGTTGATTTATACTGAAGTTTACTCATAAAATCATTATTATGGGTTATGTAAAATCGTCGTCAACAAAAGAGGAAAGATCAGAGTCTATACCAGGAGCTTTTACCACGATCCATTTTACAACGTACTCGTAAACTAAATTGTTAAAGCGATGGAACTATGTATGGTGTTAGCTCCATTCCTCTTGCTCGCTCGGACGACTAATATTTTAACACGTCACGGTAAGACCTGGGGTCTTGCTCGCTCGTACGACTAACATTTTAACACGTCACGGTAAGACCTGGGGTCTTGCTCGCTCGTACGACTAACATTTTAACACGTCACGGTAAGACCTGGGGTCTTGCTCGCTCGTACGACTAACATTTTAACACGTCACGGTAAGACCTGGGGTCTTGCTCGCTCGTACGACTAACATTTTAACACGTCACGGTAAGACCTGGGGTCTTGCTCGCTCGTACGACTAACATTTTAATACGTCACGGTAAGACCTGGGGTCTTGCTCGCTCGTATGACTAATATTTTAATACGTCACGGTAAGACCTGGGGTCTTGCTCGCTCGGACGACTAATATTTTAACACGTCACGGTAAGACCTGGGGTCTTGCTCGCTCGGACGACTAATATTTTAACACGTCACGGTAAGACCTGGGGTCTTGCTCGCTCATACGACTAACATTTTAACACGTCACGGTAAGACCTGGGGTCTTGCTCGCTCGTACGACTAACATTTTAATACGTCACGGTAAGAACTGGGGTCTTGCTCGCTCGTACGACTAATATTTTAATACGTCACGGTAAGACCTGGGGTCTTGCTCGCTCGTACGACTAACATTTTAATACGTCACGGTAAGACCTGGGGTCTTGCTCGCTCGTACGACTAATATTTTAATATGTCACGGTAAGACCTGGGGTCTTGCTCGCTCGTACGACTAATATTTTAATACGTCACGGTAAGACCTGGGGTCTTGCTCGCTCGTACGACTAACATTTTAACACGTCACGGTAAGACCCTAGACCGAGCAGTCGTTAGAAAAAAAAAACCGGTCAACTCGGCTAAAATGTGAATCCCCACATCTAAACCACGACACGAACTTGTTAGCTTTTGTTTGTGCATTTGCTAGGCCCTAAACTTGGATTATTCAATGGTCTAAAGCTTACCTTATATGCTTAGATTAAATCAAAACAGCCGAAGATAGGTGACTCGCCTCTAGCGCGTAGACCGCTGAAATTGTGCTTAAGGCCCGTGCCTCACCGGAACGCCATGGCGGCGCAGCCAGTTTGCGCAACCAAGGAAATGCATGCAGCTCAATAGTGTGTACCTCACCTGGCAACTGTTGGCCACGCAGCCAATCCATACTTTTTATTGGCGTCTTGATCTGGCTACGCCGCCATGGCGTCCCAGTGAGGCATAGCCCTTAATCGCACGATTTCACATCGGTCGCGACGATCACACGCTCGCACGACAGCGCTGGCCCTTATCTCTGTGCTTGTCTATCAGTGACTGTAGATTTGCGACTATGATGACATTGATCATAGATGTGTGAGTTTCGAGTCCAGGTTTTCTGATTGCGATGTTAGCGCGGAACGTATATTCCCTTAGAACATATAATATTAATATCAATACTTGCTTTTATCAGTAGAATCATTTTCGTGTTGTTTTTTGTCTTTTGAGAAAACAAACATTTATTTCAAAAAGAGATGAAGATTTTCTGAATAGACGACATCAAAAGCCTTATTAAAAAAAAGAAAGCAATTGATTAGCAGATTCTAATTTATTGTATTACAGTCCATCCAAAAGTTATTTTGTACCACTACTGTTGAGTATCAAGCTCCAGGTGTGATGCTGGTGGTCTTGACTAAAATAAAACTGCTTGAAATCGATATTATAAAGACTGTACAGTAAAAGCTCCTTATTCGCGCTTCCTTTATTCGCGTTTTCACTATTCGCGGATTAAAAAAATGCTACCCAATTCCTATATTCGCGACTAAAAATTTCTTTATTCGCGGATCTAATAAGTACATACATAATAATAAAGTTATTCCAATAAGTATCCAACACAATATCCTTGTCAAATGGACTAATAAAAAAGTAAAATAGATCTTATTACAACTTGGTAGAATCAAGTGACATTCAGGAATTGCTTGAATCGCAAGATGAAGATTTGACTGAAACCGACTTGGAGGAAATGTTAAATTCACAGCCCATTGAAGAAGAGGCTTCAACAAGCACTGGAAACGTGACATTTAATTTGAAAAATCTTAGTGAAGGTTTAAGAATGGCAAATGAGCTTTGCGATTTCTTTATGAACATTGATCCATCTATGGAACGAAGTCTTATTTTTAAGAGGCAAGTTGCTAATGCGGCTGCTGTGTATCAGTCTGAATTGAAGGAGCTTTTGAAAACTGCTAAGCAAGAAAAAATTACAAAATTCTTCAAACCATTGCCTAAGCCTTAAGATAATTAATTAAAATTTTCAAAAACTTCAATTAAATATTTTTTTATATATTTGTTGTTTTTTTTTTGTCACCTAAGAACGTATCCCCTATAATCCCATATAAATTACCATTCCGTATTCACGGTTTCTGTATTCGCGGCATATTTATGGAACACATACCCCGCGAATAAAGAACTTTTACTGTATTACGTAGGAGTAGGTACAAATTATGAGACAATCGATATATGTGCGTACGCGCAAGGTGTCGGCGAGCAAGTGAAAGGAGAGGGGACGTCCGCGAGTGCGATGTGTTGTGTGGCCCGATGTGACGTCGGGAACACTACTTTTAAATCAAAGCACCCTGAGAAGCCCGCAGGCATTTACACCCATGTTTGTACCTCTGTACACATGTCCCTTACAAGTCGGACATTAAGGGATGCCGTGAGCTCCTAGGGCTTGCCATACAATATGTGTCGGCACACGGTCGAAGGCCTTTTCGAAATCTATAAAAGACCATCACCAGGTTTTCCTTATTTTCACGAGCTTTTCCCATCACTAATTTAATAGCATCAATTGCATTTGTAACGTAAGCGCTTGGAGTTGGCCACGCCCCCAATTCATTTGTTGAGATGACGTCAGACCAAAGGAATTGGGAGCGTGGCCAACTCCAACCGTTCACGCTAAACGAAACGATTGTAACTTGGCTAGGGGGGGCTGGTGTGAACCTATAGTGATTAGAGGTATGATAGTCGTTCACTCAAGATTCTTTCCCAGATTTTCAGGGTGTGTGACGTCAGGTTTATCTCACAGAAATTCCCGAACGTCTGCTTTGTTATTGTAAAAGGGCACCAGGTCATAATCATGTGCTCATGCGCCATAGGTTTTTCTCTTTTGCCTCCTCTCTTTTTTTCTTTCAGTTTTTTGTCTTTCACTTTTTGTCCTTGAGAAGTTTGGAAAACCAAACTTCAGCCGGTATATCATCTGGTGCACTTGCCTTGTAATTTTTCATATCAGAAATAGCTGCTCTTATTTCTGCTATAGGGATTTCATTAGCAGGACCTTGAATTTTTGGTTCGTCTGTTTCTGAGTTTTTTGGGAATTCTTAATTTAGGAGCTTATTATAATACATAGGTACAGTCAGTGCTCTAAAGTGCAGTTGCACTCTACCGACACTAAAGTATGTAAAATTTCTTTGTAAAAGAGGGTCAATGGATCATTACTCATTTAGTTTGTGGCATAGAATCTGAAATATTGAATAAACTAGTTGTAGAAAACTGGACTTCTACTACAAAGAAATTTTAGACAGTTTAGCATTGTTAGAGTGCAACTGCACTTTTGACCCCTGACTGTACATATCGTTACCTTCCGTAAGCAATACCCCTTTCTCATCTTTTATGTATTTTGTTGTGTTGTGTTGTGGCACGGTAATATTTTACCGTGGTTGTGGTGTTGTTATGTCTGTGTTTTGCTATTTAATAAATTTCAGTGCCCGTTGTCAATTCTAGACACTTTACAGGTTTTAGTGTACCTACCAACAAAAATAAAAATATAAATAAGCGTATGAATCTCCGATAATGCTGTCTGCAGGCCACTGTCAACATGATGCATTACAGAGTCGTAAGTCTTCTGTCCAGTGGTGCTATTCTCTAAGAAAACGCAGCGCTGCCGTAACGACGAACATCCAAATAGGATACATTGAATTAACAATCTAATGTACAAGTACATTAAGTTGACAATCTCAAGTAAAATCAAGTCGTCGTTGAGGCAGCGCTGCATTTCTTAGAGAAGAGCACCACTGGGGTGGGCGATGGAGCCCCAAACTCATACCGCCTTATTCCAAAACGCGATCTAAAATATATAAGATCGCGTTTTAGAATAAGGCAAGTACTGACTAAAACCACTTCGGAGTGTCTATTGGGAGTTTATTTTACGTTAACACGATCGACACGTTTATGATTATGACGCTCGGTTCCGATTGGCTCGCTTCACGCTCTTAACCAATCAGAGAACCAAACTCGGTAAACGTTTCGATCGCGTTAACATAAAAACAAGTCGCACTCAATGTAAATATCGTTACCCTAATTCAACAGTAACATATCTTATTCGATCTTGATCTTAATCGATTCAAAAATCGGATGTAAGAAAAACGCAACCAATGTGCCTAAAATTCAACATCTTACTAAAACATTTAAGCATATTTTTACTAAATAAATTCGTAAAAATATGCTAGTTCCGTTCAAGATTCTGATATCTTATCACAACTAGAGAATATCCAGAAAGTTAGGAAGATTTTTAATTTTCTATTATTTCTACACAGAGACAAAATTAAAATCTCAAAACATTGTTTTATTTAATCAGATTTCAATATGAGGTTATCTTGCTATTAAAAGCCTTTAAACTTGTTGAAAAAAATATTTTATTCATATTGAAATATACATCAGTAAACTAAGTTATCGTTGAACTCAAGTTAATTAATGAAAGTAAAATCATAAAAATATGGTTATCTCAAAACATACTTCGTTCAAGATATCTTACTATTAAACTAGGGCAGTGATATCAAGCATCTGCTGCCCAGGACTAGTATCGGATCGCCATCCATGGGCCTCTTTCTACAGAGTTGATGAGGTGTTGATTTTAAAAGAGGGGCGCGTCGAATACTACTTTCCGTCTTCTCAGGTCAGGTCCTGTTTGGAACCGGGGACCTCACTGATCTGGGCACTGATTTTTATTTATTAACACAGAGAGAGATAGAGATCAGTGATTAGAGATCGGTGGTTTTTTTTTTTTTTATGGTAGGTAAAATCATCCAATGACAAATCCCGCCCTTGGGCGGAGCGGGAAGTAGTGTCAGACTCTTACTGACTAAAAACCTACCCCGTTCCTTCGTTGCCTATAGTGCCGGGGCTGAGCCTTCCTCTCAGAAAACGGCCCTTGACCCCAGCAGGCTTCAACCCTGCCTGCCTGCAGTTAGCAGGCTGGGCCTCTTCGGTTTGCTGACAGCTCCTTGAGGCGCGCGGGAACAGAACGCGCCGTCGACGACTTGGGCTCGGTCCGGCCGGTTACCGGACGATCGGACAGCGTGCTACCCATTGCACGCCGTCCGCAAGCCCGCGCCTACGGTGGCCGGAAATCGGGATCGGAATCCCGGCGGCGGCTGGGGCGAGCGCCCCGTTGCCTCTGCCTGATGCGGTCGGCCTCCTCCTTTGCTAGCATTACTGCTTCGCAGGAGGCGACCGCCTGCCATCCCTCCTCACTACGGACCATGGCCTGAACCAAGGCCCGGCGAGAGAGATCGCTGCCGCCGATCGCCCCCACGAGGACACGGCGATGCTCCGCCCAGGCGGGGCACACCTCTACAGTGTGCTCCACCGTGTCCTCCGGGTGTTCCGCACAGTGGCGACACCCGGGCGAATCCTCCAGAGATCGGTGGTGGACCTACAGACGTCTGTTACTTTTTTTCCGGCCTCTTCATATTGTTTTATAGGCAAGGAATCAAAGAGTTTTAATACAAGGAATTGTCATCGAGTTGCTAAGCAACTTCATAGATACAATATAAATAATCTAAACGTTTTCTTATGGTTTTGGTTACGATAAAGTAATTTTGTATAATTATTATTTAATGTTTCAGAACATATTTATGGTAATATATTAAACAAATATTCGCAATGTCTAGGTTTAGTGATAACTATTATTTAAGAGAATTCTACTTACGTCAAGAACAAGTACCGACCATTAGTGTGATCACGAAGAAAATGACTCCTCCCCTTGCTGGTGTATACTTCAAGTCTATGAGACCGAGAATCAAAGTACTTGCGGGCCTAGAACCTCCGCTTAAAGGCGGAGGTGGTGATTGGTATCAAGCGCCAGAGGACCTATTAAATAGCCGAGCAGTATTGAAACCAGTCAAAAAGATGGTACTGACCAAATTAAACCATAAAGGTATCATAGACCTTGGAACAACAATGTTTGAGAGTCATCGCAAAGCGATGGATTCGGAAATAGAGCAAGGACTTCAAGATTCAGATAGCAAATGGAGAAAAGATATCACTACAGCGACTCGTGAGCTATGGGACGACCTTGCCGCAGCAGCGACAAAAGCGAATACTGAACATATAATCGAAGGTTTTGATCGTTTCACTTTACTATACCGACAGTCCATGGCTAAAATTGAAATTTTATTTCATGAATCAGCTATCACCGAAATAAAAAATACTAGAGAAAATGCAATACTTGAAATGAAAAATAAATACTCAACCATTTTAAAAAATCAAGCGACTTTGCTCTACGATGAATACGAGAAGAAGCTTCAGGAGGAAAAAGTTCGACTAAAAGTTGAATTCATGCAAAATGTGGAAATTGCTCACACAGCCTTTGCCGACAAAATTCATGATCTAAGCGTTGATAAATATAGGGCAGTAGAAAGTTTAAGACATTGCCTCCAATGTCAAAATCTAGCTTGTGGAGTTTACGTTGCTCTTAAGGAGCGAGAAGAGTGCTCAAAAGAAATAGAAAAACTACAACTAAAGCAAAAGAAAAAAGTTAGCATTCTAACGGACACAATACAAATGAAAGACTACGAAATCCATCTCGCGGAAAATAAAGAAAAAAGGCGACTAGAATTTTGCGATATTTGGCGAAAGAAAGTCTGTCATGTTGTGAAGTCGTTTCAAAGGTTTGTGTCGTATTGTTTACATATGCTTCCGGAACATGCAGAGTTTTTTATAAACATGGAGAAATTGATGCTTTTACAATTAAACGAAACTCTTGAAGACCCGGATGCTGCCAGTATCATTGAAGAAGAAGAAAGTGAACAATTCCATACGCCTGTCCCACGACCTAAGCCTTTCTATTTGTTCTGCGACAGAAGTCATAAACCTCAAGTGCAAGAAGATCTCTGTCCGAAACATAGTGGTACTTCGACTCCTTCGGAGTTACCAGTGATTATTGTTAACAAAAGATGCCTTTACGCCGCTTGCGATAATTTCGAACAGTTCAGAAACAAGATTAGAGAATTCATCCACGGTAATCGTGGAGATGACGCAGATTTTAAAGATGACAATGTCTATGAGCATTTTGTTCCAGTAAAGTATCGGTCGTCCCAAAAACTGTTAGAATTAAAGTTACAAAGTTCTTTACTACAAATACTGCAACAGGAATTGGCAAACATGCAAATAGACGAGGATAAAGCTCCTATTAAGTGTCACTCCTGCGGGTTGTCTTGGTGTCATCCGTGTCCAGTTCCGTGCCCGCCCGCTGTAGCCGCGGTAGATGATGTTAAGACAATCAAACAAGCATCACGCGATGAACTACATTTGGTTGGTAGAGGTGTGGAATTGGATCACGAGAGAGAACCGAAGTTTAAGAGTTTCTGTAGACACATCGAACCCAAAACGTGTAGTTGTGCTAAAACGGCCAAGAAGCATTTATTTGAAAATTTACCTGTGTATATGAGGCACATGGGGTATGGGCCACCTGAGATACCAGGCTATGAGATGTGTTCTATCGAGGAGCTTAAGACTTTGGTTAAAGCAACCAGAAGACCAGAACTCACAAGTTCTCCAGTGGAATTACCAGCTAAGACCAAAGACATGGGTACTCAGTGTATAGATGAGGAATATGAGACGTTGTGTACTTGTTTTGCTAATACAGATTTAAGCCGTTTCTCTATCGATCTAAAAACGCTGAGCTTAGCGCACACGGATATATATAGAGATAGCGTATCCTCCTCGTATCTGTCAAAACGAACGGCTTCATTTGCAATGTCCAGAGCACAGTCCTTGAGGAATCTTATTGAATTATCTGAAATAAAAGAAATACTTTCTAGAAAAGATTGTGCATTCGAATAGTTGATAATATATTTATTTTTAGTATTTTTAAATAGGTTTAGAATGGATTTAAAGTTTGTATTAAATATTTTAATTTTAATGAAGATTTAAATATACATATGATTATTTTTTTTTGTTTGTACTATATGGCGGCGTCCTAATTGGCAACGATCGTTCGAGCAAACATTAATTTCTTTAGGCTCGGCGCAAATGGGCCATCGACCACTGCCACCGGTGGCCAGCGACGGCGACTTAACATACTTTTCACTACTGTAGCGAGTGGCCGCCACCGGATACACGTGTGCGGCGCGTCTATACAAAATATATTTAAAAAAAGTGTGTTAAGTCGCCGTCGCTGGCCACCGGTGGCTGTGGTCGGTGGCGCATTTGCGCCGAGCCTTAGAGTTTCTGTGTCCTAATAGAGCTTAACAGTGATTGTGCGAGAACAGTGCTTAAAAACGATCGTATTGCACGATGGATTTGATTAGATTTGATCGTGCTATCGTGCAATCAAAGCTACAAATCTCTTTTGAGTATCCTGATGGTCACTCACGCGTCATCGCGCGACTAGAACGCGTGTTTCCAGGTGGTAAAATATTAGAAAATTTACCGCGTTGACGTCTGGATATATGAAGTAGATTATGTGGTCTACATTTTCTTTAGCAATATTGCCTGGCGCCGCTGCGGTGAAGGCGATAAACGCATCGTTTGCTCGTACGATCGGCCGGGTCATTGCCAAGTAGGACACCAGTTGGACCATCGTACGATCATTTCCATCGCACGACGATGAACGCATCGTTTGCTCGTACGATCGCTAGGACGCCGTAATGTAACATTTTCCACAGCAGCTAATATATAATCTATGTTACATAACATGGGTAGGATGACAGCAGGACGAAAATAATATTTTCGTGCTGCTGTCATCCTACCCATATATGCATCTTTAAGATGACAGAAAAGGGTAGGTAGCTGTAACATGGTATCCGACAACTGTTTCCTGCACCATCCTATAGCACCGTCTTTGAAGAGTGGCTGGAAATTCAACACGGCGTCCTAAACCTTCCGCATGACGTATGTTCTCATGGTAAGTTCGGGTAAATTTCCTGCACCGGATTCGTGCGAATGAAACGTCCGGGTGTCAACATTGTTTTGAACTGCTAGGAGGACATACGGTAGAAATTTGCCCCGCTTGGGTACAGCACCGCCGTGACCTAGTGGGGGCGATCGGCGGCAGCCGTCTCTCGCGCCGAGTCTTGCTACAAGCTATGGTCCGGAATGAGGAGTGGCTGGCGGTCGCCGCCTTCTGCGAAGCAGTAACGTTAGCAAAGGAAGCGGCCGCTCGCGCGAGGGAACAACGGCCCTCACGCCCCAGCCGTCGGGATCCCCATCCCGATTTCCAGCCACCGTAGGCGCTGACTTGCGGACGGCGAGCAATGGGTAGCTCACGGAGGATTATACCTACTGTGAAAAAACTTATGCTTGATAATATTACAATAAAATAAGATTCTTCTGTGAACAGTATTTTTCATTCAGTTGAAATATATTTAGTTATAAAGAGGTATGCAGAACAAGGTGTGAAAGTCCCCTGATCCTGCTTTAAAAAGGTAGGATCCTCCTACCAGACGTGTGTTGCGTTTGGTCTTAGCAAAGGTCTTAGCAACCCGATGGTTGTTATCGGGCCGTATGTTCAAATCACGCAGAAAATGATTGCTCAATGTAGGACTTGTGTATCTTTAGTTGGTATGTGGCGATATAAATATCGGCTAATATCTCAATGGACTGAAAACAGTTTATTGTTGATGTATTTTTTTTATTGATATAAATCAGTGTGTTAAATAAGTAGAGGTCAGTGAAACCAGTGCTTGACTTGGATAACCAAAAAGCACGGTCGATTCTAGTTGGCTTCGAGCTGGAACCTAATCCGGCCAAGATAAGCACAGATTATTATATTTATTTTTTCTACAGGGTTCAGATTCCCTATATTCAAATTTACTAAATCTTTGGTTCAGATCAAGATGTCTGCTGCGTTGTCTAAAAAATTTTAAGCGTTGTCAAATGCATTCGTAAATATTGATTTGGTGCTAAAAAAACATTACAAAAAAATTGTTATTTTAAAGCAATTGTTGAAAATATACTAACAAAAACTAGTAATGTATAGTTTCAGTGACAATTATCGGTTAAGACAATATTACTTGCAAGAACAAAATGTACCAACACAATGTGTGATAAAGCAAAAAATGACTTCGAATCTTGCAGCTGTATTGTTCAAGTTTTTAAATCCTAAGCTTAAAGTTCTGGCGGGCTTAGAACCTCCCCTGAAAGGAGGAGGAAGACACTGGTACGTTTGTCCAAAGGAAATTCTGACCGAAAACAGAGCAGTGTTGAAACCGTTGGCCCATGAAATTTTGAATAAAATGAACCATTTTGGTATTGAACAATTAGGATTCCAAATCCTTATCGCCCATTACAAGGATCTCCCGAAAGATATGCTGCAAGAATCTAATAACGTTTGGAAAAAAAAGGCTGAAAATTTTAAGCAAGAACAATGGAATAAAAATGTAAATCTGCAAACACAAAATAACACCGATCACATAAAGTATGTTTTTGATTTATTTTCTGCTATGTACCGAACGTCTTTAAATAACATAGAAATGGTTTTCCACGAAGGGCTCTTTAATGATTTAAAAATGTCACTAGAAGAAACTCTTCTTAGAATGAAAAATCGTTATAGTGTTCTTTGTAAATCTCAATCTCTTTTAATTACCCATGATGCTACAGTAAAACTCAAACAGGAAAAGGCAAGATTAAAAGCTAAGTTTATTAAAAATTTAGAAACATGTCGCACGGAGATGACCAACAGACTCTACGATCTAAACGTCGATAAACATAGAGCTGAAGAAAAATTAAGAACATTTCTCGAATACCAAAAGCTAGCATGCCAAATTTATGTTTACTTGAAAGAGAAAAAAGAGTGTTGTAAAGAAATAGAAAAGAATAATCAACAACATAAGAAACACGAAAAGCATTTGACAAAAGATAGTGCATTATTAAACTTTGAAACTAATCTCGCAGAACAGAAGGAAAAGAAACGACAGGAGAGCAATTCGAATTGGCTACAAAAAGTAAGGCATGTCGTGAAGAATTTTCAGATGTTTATTACGTACTGTCTTAATATGTTACCCGATCATGCTGAGTTTTTCATAAATATGGAAAAATTATTCTTGTTGCAGTTTAGTGAAGTCCTGGAAAACCCAACTGCTGAAAGTATTATTGCAGTAGAAGAGGAACAAAACAATACACCTGTCGCACAACCGAAGCCTATCTATCTGTTCTGCGATAGAGGTTACAAGGCTCAATTGTCACAAAATCTATGTCCAAAACATAGCAATACTTCGAGTGCTTCGGGATTTCCAGTGATTGTTGTTAACAAGCGATGCCTGTATACTGCTTGTGACAATTTCGAACAGTTCAGCAACAAGGCTATGGAGTACATCCACGGTAATCGTGGAGACGACGCTGACATGAAAGATGAACTTGTTTATGAGAATTTTGTGCCAGTGAAGTACACAACCTCGCAACAATTGGCAGAAATAAAGATGGAAAGTTCTTTATTACAAATATTGCAACAAGATAAGTCCTATATTAAAAAAGTGCCAGTCGTTACTCACGAGAAGCCTCATTGTTTCGGTACATCCGCTGAAGACGCACAAAACACGATGAAACCAAGGGACAAAGGTACAGAGCAAGGGGTGCTTTTGGTCCAGTCACAATTCACAAACAATACAGCAGAGTCATCGGCAAATACAAGCCGATTGGAGCACGCAAGAGAACCAAAGTTAGAGAGATACTTGAAAGAAATTGAGCCTAAAGTTTGTGGATGTGCCAAAAGCTGTAAGAAACATTTAGTTGAACATCTCCCGATGTATATGAGAAAAACGTCTAAGTTTGATGCACTAGAATTGGCAAACTATGAAACGTGTTCAGAAGCAGCTTTAAAGGAATTAGTTAAACGCACGAGAGCGGAAAGAGATCCCTCTCCAATTGTCACAATATCCAAAACTAAGGATATGAGTACCCAGTATTCAGATGAACAATTTAACTTTTTGTGCACATGTTTCTCACATAACGATATAGATTCATTTAAACAAGTAAAAACAGACAATCACTTCAGTTTTGGAAATGTATCACCTTCCTACATGAGGGCTACGCAGAGTTCATTTGCAATTGATAGAGCACATTCTTTAAGGCAATTGATCGAAGATGCACCGGAACTTATAGATACATTTAATGTAAAAGAAAAAGGATAAATAATCAACAGGTGTCGTTTTCGTTTTCTACACCGCTCATGTTTCGATTGTTTTTTTTTTTTGTATGCTTTTTATTATATGGTTTTATTTAGCAGTTATAAGTCTATAGTTTTCATTTCTTAAAGAACTTACTCAGATAAGCACTATCAATGAAAGTAAAAATCTTTCACATGTCGAGCAAAAAATGAAAAACCTCAAAAAATACAACTACGCTAAGTAATTAGATTTACAGCTCCGCGCTACCACGAGCTCTTAACGCGATCCGTTTTACAGCCTAAACTGAAATGTTAAAGGGGCTCCATCTCACTTTCTCGCTCGGACGACTGTCATTTTAACACGTCATGGTAAGCTTCCTGGGCGTAGCGAGTATGAACAAAAAAACTGTAATTTAAAAAACTAATCTGACTTTCTAGAATGGGTCCCGACTGCTACAATTTATCTTGTATTTAAAATATTATATAGTTAAGTGCAATCGGGTACAACGACTTTCTTGTTTTAGGGCTTTTTCATGAATACTCAGAAAAGCAGTCCGGTTTTTTAGTTTTTTAAATTACCGTTTTTTATTTATATTTTTTTAGTTTTATTTTATTACGATATCACTTTCACAGTGATTAAAAATCTAACGACACCTCGCAAACTAAAATCCATCGAGCCGTTCAGGCTGCACAGCGTGCCAAACAATTATACATACATACATACTCTCGAAAAAACGGTAATTTAAAAAACTAAAAAACCCGACTGCTTTTCTGAGTATTCATGAAAAAGCCCTAAAACAAGAAAGTCGTTGTACCCGATTGCACTTAACTATATAATATTTTAAATACAAGATAAATTGTAGCAGTCGGGACCCATTCTAGAAAGTCAGTCGTCAAGTCAGTAGATTGGAGTAATCTGCAATGTAATAAAGGTATGTGCCCTCAATTCACTAAGCCTCCATTTCTAGAATGGGTCCCGACTGCTACAATTTATCTTGTATTTAAAATATTATATAGTTAAGTGCAATCGGGTACAACGACTTTCTTGTTTTAGGGCTTTTTCATGAATACTCAGAAAAGCAGTCCGGTTTTTTAGTTTTTTAAATTACCGTTTTTTATTTATATTTTTTTAGTTTTATTTTATTACGATATCACTTTCACAGTGATTAAAAATCTAACGACACCTCGCAAACTAAAATCCATCGAGCCGTTCAGGCTGCACAGCGTGCCAAACAATTATACATACATACATACTCTCGAAAAAACGGTAATTTAAAAAACTAAAAAACCCGACTGCTTTTCTGAGTATTCATGAAAAAGCCCTAAAACAAGAAAGTCGTTGTACCCGATTGCACTTAACTATATAATATTTTAAATACAAGATAAATTGTAGCAGTCGGGACCCATTCTAGAAAGTCAGTCGTCAAGTCAGTAGATTGGAGTAATCTGCAATGTAATAAAGGTATGTGCCCTCAATTCACTAAGCCTCCATTTCTAGAATGGGTCCCGACTGCTACAATTTATCTTGTATTTAAAATATTATATAGTTAAGTGCAATCGGGTACAACGACTTTCTTGTTTTAGGGCTTTTTCATGAATACTCAGAAAAGCAGTCCGGTTTTTTAGTTTTTTAAATTACCGTTTTTTATTTATATTTTTTTAGTTTTATTTTATTACGATATCACTTTCACAGTGATTAAAAATCTAACGACACCTCGCAAACTAAAATCCATCGAGCCGTTCAGGCCGCAGAGCGTGCCAAACATTTGAATTTCGCGCCAAAAATCCGCCATTTTGTTTTTTTGATTTTGATATACCCAGTGTCACTCTCACAGTAAATACGAATCTAACGACACCTCTCAAGCAAAAATCCATCGAGCCGTTCAGGCTGCAGAGCGTGCCAAACAATTATACATACATACTCTCGAAAAACATAACCCTCCTTCTGGCGCAGTCGGGTAAAAACATAACCCTCCTTCTGGCGCAGTTAGGTAAATAGTTACGTAAAAGGGTATTTTTGACTGATCTGTTGGTCTAGTGGTTAGTGGCCCTGACTGCTATGCCGGAGGTCGTGGGTTCGATTCCCACCCAAGACAAATATTTGTGTGATGAGCACGATCATTTGTCCTATGTCTGGGTGCTATTTATCTATAATATGTATGTATTTAGAAATATATAAGTATGTTTATCAGCTGTCTGGTACCCATAACACAAGCTTGGGACTAGACGGTGTTGTGTGATAGTTGTGAAAATATATTATTATATATATTATAAAATATTAATATCGTGCAGATTTAGCCACGCATGCGGATTGGCTCTGCATGCGTAAAACACGTCCCACGTGTGTATACTTGTATGAAATGGACATTTGCGGAGGGCAAATGCTATATATACGCACGTGGGATATGCTTTTTTTGCATTTGAAATTTTCTGAATGCGGGACAATACCGCATGCGTGATGAAATCCGCACGATATCAAAACACTATAATAAGAACTCGGGAGACGGCTTGTGGGCACACAGAACGAATTATTTAACGGTTTTTGGTATCGAAAGTGTTGTCTTGTATTGTATTTCGTGCTGGTATCCGCAACTTCACGACTGAAGTGCATATTTTCCGTTAGTGTGGAACAAATATGTCATTTGATCCACCCAAGCTCCTCAAGTAAGGGCAGCAAGTGGTCAGTAGCACCTTGGTGTTACTGACCATTTCACGGGGGATACCTGGGTTTCCGAAGTACTTTGCCTAGTATTCAGCTAGCAGCTTAGAAGCAATAATAAAGGTCCCGTGGCCAGTTGTAACGTAATTGAAAGTATTAAGCGGTTCCCTCGATCCTTAATATGTATGTACATATTTAAGGCCATTGCATTCTGGCAAACCAGCTAAGTTTACTCTAATAATAAAAATAATCCTCCCGACCGAATTTCGATCACGGTGTGGTCTTTCCGCGCGCCTCAAGGAGTTGTCAGCAAACTGTAGGGCCCAGTAGGACCGAAGCCTACGGGGGCCAAGGGTTAAGTGAAAATGAACCCCGGGGCCCTAGATCAAAGACAAACAATAGATATTAACTGAGTACGCTGGAGAGATTATAGTGTTCAGGTGCATGCGCAAACATTGGCCCATTCTCTGTTTACTTACCCTCTAAGTCCGGTGGGATGGTAATCTGACACGACCGGTAAAATATCAGGGAAACATCATCACCCCTTTACATGCTTTCCGAGACCCAGGGTTGTTATACCACCGATTTCCAACTCCGGGCAGCAACAAAGTAATTCCATAGCACTTTTTACCCGAACCGTAATGGAACCCAGGACTCCACGCTTAGCAGTCGCGCTTGCGACCTCAAGACCAACTGGAATGGCTAAACGAATTTAACGAAATAAATACAACATTAGTTTTAGTACATAGGCGAAACCCGAAACACGTATCTAGTATTTTTATGTAAAGAATCTATGTACAAATTTTCATAATTGTGTCATGAAAAATAACAAAGATATAAGCTTGTTAATGTTTATTTATTTATGTTGCCTGGTTGTCCGCAAAAATACATGGTCACTGGGCCACATGGGTGAATGAGGGGTTGTTTTGGCTCCTGCACCCGACTGTGCGCTGGTTCCTCATGCCCGCCATGACCTAACGTGAGCTGTGTTATACTTAGTGTCGGTGGTGTCCAACTTGTGACCTTTTTAGGGTTCCGTAGTCCACTAGAAACCCTTATAAAGGGTGTCTCAGTAAGAGTGCACTTTTTCATTTTAAAATAAAAACACGTATTTTATGACAGAGTTGTGATATTTTTATTGTATTGTAAAGAAGACATGTTCCGAATAAGTAAAGAATAAAAAATTCCGGCAAATGACCCCCACGGCTCCGATGACAGGCCATTACTCTTTTCATGAAATATTCCATGAATTTTGCACAGAGATGTGGCTGTATCTCACCGATGACGCGTTGGATTTCCGATATGAGCTCAGGAATTGTTTCGGGTTTATACGAATAAACCCGAAACGAGATTTCACAAAACACAAAAGAAAAAAATCGCACGGTGTTAAATCGCATGATCTTGGTGGCCAGTTGACATCAGAATTTCGTGAGATAATGTGTTCTGGAAATCGTTGCTGCAATAAGTCGATTGTTTCATGCGCGGTGTGGTGCGCCGTCCTGCTGAAACCACATGTTGTCCAGATTCATGCCGTCCAGTTGAGGCCACAAGAAGTCCGTTATCATATTCCTGTAACGAATGCTGTTCACAGTCACTGCAATTTCGGCCTCATTTTCAAAAAAAGCAAGGTCCAATCACGCCGCCTGACCAAAAGCTGCGCCAGACAGTTACTTGTTGTAGGTGCATTTGTTTCTCATGGATTACATGAGGATTTTCTGAGTCCTAAATTCGACAATTTTGTGTATTCACGAAACCATTCATATGAAAATATGCTTCATCGGAGAAAATGACTTTTTCCGAAAAATTGGCATCGACTTCATTTTGCTCCATTACCCATTGAACGAATTGCCGGTGCTTTCTGTGGTCTGCTGGTTTGAGCTCCTGAGTTAACTGAATCTTGTACGCATGAAGGTGGAGGTCTTTAGTCAAAATTCGCTGCGTAGTGCTTCGTGAAACTTGAAGTTGTTGAGAACGATGTCGAATTGATGTTTTCGGGTTTTCGGCGACACTCTCGTTTACAGCAGCAATGTTTTCAAGAGACCGACCGGTACGTTGACGCAAAGGATTCTTATTATCCATAATTCCCCCCGTTAAACCCCGTTTCTTCAAATTTTTTGCCCACTCTTCGAATGGTTGTCACATTAGGTGCACTTTCTCGGCTGAAAATTTGGCGAAGTTTGCGAGCGGTTTCAGCGTAACTTTCCCCATTTTTGTAATGAGTTTTCACAATTATAAAGCGTTGTTCTTTCGAAAAGCTCTCCATTTTTAATAATCGTGCCACTTACAAGAAAAACGAAATCCAATTTTAAAAAGTGCACTCTTACTGAGACACCCTATACTTATAATGTTGTACCTATAAGTATAATAATTAATTAATTAAAAAAAAACGGATGAGTTCTATGACGCCATTTTTTAGTTAGGAGTAGGTTTAAGTTTATATATAGTTTTAATTTGTATTTTATAAAGTTGTTGAATTTAATGTTTCTTATGATTTAATAATTGAATTATATAATTGAACCGATTAATTAAAAAAAGGTTCCACATACAATGTAATAAACTCAAACGGCTTGCGACTGTGAACTTGTGTATCACAAGCTTGTTTATGACGCACGCCTAGTTGCAATCAGCGCATTGCAGTCAGAGTATTTTGATATGATTTTGATGCAGCCGCCTACTACACCACACAACAGTACTATAATTTGATGATCTCTTTGGTTCAATTCATATTTATTTTGTTTCATGAATGTTATTATGACATTTGATTGATTTATGTAAAAACGTTTTGAGAATGAGTTGTTTTTGTGAGAATTTTATGGCATTTTTAGAATATTTGTGAAAATATAACTTTTATAATCATTTTTATGTAAAAAATAATAATTTATCAGCTACTATGAGCCATCAGATGAGTGAAAACTATCGTTTAAGGCAACATTTTTTGACTACACAAGAGGTTCCCTCTCAGAGTATGATAAAGGAAAAGATGTCTGAACCGTTTGCTGCCCTTTATTTTAAGAGCATGACTCCGAAACTTAAGGTGATAGCAGGGCTAGAGCCTCCACTGAAAGGAGGTGGAGGCGACTGGTACGCACCACCTCAAGATCTTTTAAAAGGCAGAACGGTGCTAAAACCTTTCCAAAAGAAGTATTTGTCCAAATTAAATTATCTCGGTATCGACGAAATTTGTATGAAAATGCTTGAACACCAACGTAAAAACATGAAATTAGAGAAGAACAAAATTCTTTCTGAAAACGATAAGAAATGGAGAAGATTAATTGAAGAAAAATGCGAACAAATATTTAACGACTGCGCTATGAAAGAGTCCATCACAAACAGCGATAAAATTCGACAAGAATTCGATGAATTTGCAGGTTTATACGAGGTCACTATCACTAATGTTGAGAACGTGATTTTTGATGCAGCATCTAGTGAAATTAATAGAATTAAAAATGAGGCTGTTCAAAAAATGCAAGACAAATACCAAACCTTAGTAAAACATCAAGCAACTAAATTGTATGACATATTCACAAATAGATTGGAGGTAGAAAAGTTAACGATTAGGGGAAAATTTGTGGAGACGTTAGCAACGTATCGCGACGAATTGAGAAATACTCTACATGATCTCAATGTAGAAAAACATCAAAATATCGAGCAAAGTAGACAATTTTGGGAGTGCCAACGACTAGCTTGTCAAGTGTATGTTGCTTTGAAAGAGCAGGAAGAATGTAAAAAAGATATTAAGATTTCTGATCACATACACAAGAAAAAAGTTAAAACTTTGTCGGCCGAAATAGCGAACAAACAATATGAAATGGTTGGCCGAGGACTTAAAGAAAAAATGCAATTAAAGTTCGAATCAATATGGCAGAAGAAAGTGTGGCATGTCCTTAAATATTTCCAAATGTATGTTACCTATTGTCTTAGTTTGATGCCAGACCAAGCAGATTTCTTCATTAATATGGAAAAGCTGATGCTTCTACAGCTAGACGAAGCACTTCATAATCCGAGCGCTGAAAGTATATTCGAGGAAAAGGAGTGTTATGAAGATCCTATTCCTGCCGTACATCCACTCTATCTTTTCTGCGATAAAAGTCTGAAAAAAGATGAACTTCGTCTTCAAAAAGATCTTTGTCCGAAACATTGCACGTCTAGTGCATCTCAAATGCCAGTGATTGTTATAAATAAGCGGTGTGTGTATGCAGCTTGCGATAATTTTGAACAGTTCACCAACAAAATCAAGCATTACATACACGGTGAACGTGAAGATGATACAGATTTTATTGATGACCACATGTATGAATATGATGTGCCTGTCAAATATACATCATCACAATACTTGTCAGAACTTAAGCTAGAAAGTTCTTTGTTACAAATATTGCGTCAAGAATTAACAAATACAGGAGACACCTCTATCTTATGTAGTGCCTGCAAGCTGCCTTATTGCTTTTGTAAAAGTAAAGACGCAAACAGTGAATCGTGTATAAGAGCGGAAACAAAACACAATGTTACGTGTAAGACGTCTGCTTGGAATATTAACAAAACGACCCGCGAAGATCATACAAGAGAACCTAGGATAGAGAGATATTTGAAGTCCATTGAGCCTAAACGGTGTACATGCAGTAAAACTGCTAAAAAACATTTAGAGGAACACTTGCCAGTATACATGAAAAAAGAGGCAGTCTTTGATGCACTTTATTTACCTAACTATGAAACATGTTCGTTTGATACCTTAAAGATAATGGTTAAAAAGGCTAGAGAAGGTAATATTGATTTACCGATGGAATCTAAAGACTCTGCCAGGACCAGAGACGTAGCCACTCAATATAAAGATGAGCAATATGAAGCGCTGTGTAATTGTTTCTCGGAAGATATGAAAATTATGAATGATTTGATAAAGAACCAGCCAGCA
The DNA here is from genome assembly GCA_958295575.1 of Leucania comma. Taxonomy (NCBI): domain Eukaryota; kingdom Metazoa; phylum Arthropoda; class Insecta; order Lepidoptera; family Noctuidae; genus Leucania; species Leucania comma. The sequence goes on along the minus strand of OY282480.1, from coordinate 6,579,194 downwards.
GAATTATCTAAATATTACCGTCCATCAACAACAGCCATTGACTTCGATTTTCTAGATAGCTGTAGTTCACCCACACCATACTCGGATTTCAGTTCTGTTTCGTCGAGTGCACAAGATAGAGCACGTGAAAGGGCAATGGAGAAAATAAGACAAAGTGCGCGCTTACTGAGAGCTTCTGTTAGCGCTGTGCCTGAACTTGCAGACATATTTAAGATAGTGCGTAGCGATGGGGCTGGTACGCATCGACTGAACCCGAAAAAGTTTTATTCTAAAAAAAGTTTTCTGGTCCGCGAACAATCGATGAGGATTTAAAAAAAAACATATTTTTGTTACTAATAAATGAAAATAACAAATTCGTAAGTTGTAGCAGTCTATGTGTCTCCCAGAAATTAAAACGAATATTAATTTAATATCGACCAAATTCAGATTGGCATGATTTTTAAATTTTCTGTTAAAAAAAAACGTTAACTGCCTCAAAAATCGCAATAAACGATTGCTAGTCGACTCATCACCATAAGTAGTAAATAAGATGTTTTTATTAACGATATAGATTTATTTACATATTTATAAATTTTGTTTAACTTTTGCTAATTAATATTATATTTCTTATTTTTTTAAATTTTATTGCTAGGGAAGCACGGCAGAAGGGTGGTGTTTTGTACTTTTAAATTACTTTATTTTGTTTTTAAATAAATATTATTTTGATGCATTTTGTCTTTTTCTGAATCTGGATAAAACTCCGCACTGGGATTATGGATAGCGTCATCAACTGGTTACCCCTTATTCTAAGATACATTTTAATGGGAGTGGGGTACTCCTTTGATGCAGTTGTGTATACTATGAAATGCGAATGCTATCATTATTCGGCCGTGAGAAAGGAATAGTGCTATATAGTTCTGTCTCACTCGCGCGAGGCATCGCTCCTCAATCCAAATCCAATGAAGATCAGATGCGGGTACGTTTGTTGGAAGGTTTGTTGTAAGTGACTGTGGCCCTGAAACGCAAAGGGCAACTGCAGGACACAGTTGGGTTTTAGTTAGTATAAGTCTAACATGCCTTCTATTTGGCGACGGGGCTGATTCTTTGAAACCGAGAGGATGTCCGGTGTGATGTGAACTTATCATATACACCGTTAAGTTTTGGTCGTTTTAATCCCGTGGAGGATCAATTCGGTACATGAAACACTATCGATTTATAAAGATAAAATTAAAAAATAAAGTACTTTTATTCTATAACTCGAATTAATATACGCATATACGAAATTACGAGTCAATGACCTTGTAGGGAGTTGTCGGTCGTTGCGTACTAACTACCTACAGTTCACTGGCCTCGATTAGCTGACATTTACTTAAAGAAATAGAAAGAAAGAAAAAATATTTTATTTGGCACGCATGGATACACACACTGTAAAACCAAATTTATAAAACTTAAGATAAGTTAAGATATAGACACACTGTGTGCCTCACGGCGACGCCAAATAGGTCCAGTTCAGCATAAATGCCAGACAACTATATGATAATCAGTGGTAGCTGCCTGACGCTGGTTTTCAACTGAACCTTGCTGAGAGTGAACGGTAGTTGATTACTTATTATGCACTTGGTAAATAAATAAATATATTTATACGTTAATGTGTGATAAATAATAACTAGGTGTTTACCGTTAGGTGTGTAGGAAATCATAAAATACTAAAATAACAAATAAAATAAAAAATGACATAAAATTTAACAAGACTGAATAATTTTAATCGTGCATATGTGCATCACAAAAACCGGTTTTGAGCGACTCAACCTCAACACACCGGCGCGTAGTGCAACGAATGTAGGTATATGTATTATGCCTTGGGCAGCTAAACAGTGCGGACGAATTCCAGTCAGCGCAAAAATATTAAATGAGAAAGAAAAAAATATAGTTTCTGTTAACAACGGGTATTTTGAAAAAAATAAAAACATAAAATAAGATCAAATAAGATCACGGTCACGGATGATGCATGTGTATTTTAATGTTATCAGTAAAGTGAACTTTAGTGATTTAGAAGAAGGAAACTGAAAATAGAAAAAATGAATATAGGCCGAAGGTGAGTGTTACTTGTTTAAAGAAATTACTATTTTAATTAATCAAATTGTATAACAATTCTATTTAATAATATATTTTATTATATCTTTAGTCGGGTATCACAATGACCGCATTAATGACACGAGGATGTGTGGCGACAGCGACCACCAATGCAAGTAGGTACCGGATGCAAGTAGGCCAGACACGTAAGGTATGTAACCATAAAAAAAAACAAATGACTAAATTCAGCAATATTAGTATTAAAATTCCTGAGTACGTAAACGTGTGCTTTGTTTCGTACAGGTCCTCCAATTATGCGGCAAAGTAAAGTGTTGCGGATGGCATCAGCACCTCCGGGCCGTAGATATAACTAAAATGAAATGAGCAGTCAACAGGTGCCCAGGGAGTCTTCACCATTCACAAATTGGGGTTATGTGTAAGCTATTTTATATTTCCATGCAGCGTATTCTACATAGTAGAAGAAACATTTACTGTAGTTAAAACTCAATGTAGGCGGTTTATATAATTGAGACATTAAGAGTGACCATATCTAGTTTCTTTGTGCATCTAGCAGGTACTGCCGTAAACACATTCTGAACGTATGGATGCTGCCCAGTACTTTTAATGGTGGTGGAATGTTATTCCATACCTTGGAAGCAGTGTATCCGAAACTGCCTCTGAATGCTGCTGTCCTATCAGTCTGGGTTGTGAGTTGCTGCGCACAAAGCCTGGGCGCACAATCTCGTCTACTAGCCATCCAGCTGAGCTTGTCATATAAATACCTTGGTTTCTTAGTTCTAACGACGCCAAAAAGGAGACAAGCAAAATGCAACTTACGTCTTGACTTCATTTTTAGAATATAGTGTTTGTAGGGTTCACCCCTACAAACACTATATAGTTTATTTACATTTATTATAAACCTACACAAGACAACAATTACAACACAAACATAAACACAGTCACATTATTATTTATATTAGTATTTACGTTTATCATAATTACACAACACAACATGCACGGCATTTATAATGTTCAACATTATAATGTCGGATGGTGTCGGTGGCCCAAGCCCGCGGGCCGCGAGCGCGAGCGGTTGAGCGGCCAGGTGAACTCATTTACTTTTTGACGAACGGAGGTCAGTCGGTCACAGACCTCGCCGCTTACCGCCTGCGCCGCGCCCGTGATTTACTAATCGCATATTGTTACGCGAAGTTCTATTGTTTTCGTGAACTATTGTATTGTGTGCTGTGACTGTAAATTGTGTGTCTCTTCTGTCCGTTCTCCTTCTCGTCATATGTGTTGTGTATGGACTGACAAGTACATAAACCGTGAGTAGCGAACTAGTGAGTTTTATTTCCACGCACCCGCACTCACCAACATATACACTCGCTAAATGTTTATTAAGAAAGGGGGTGACATGACTTCTAGGTGGAACTGAATAACAAAAACGAGCGCAAGCGTTTTGGACTCTTTGTATAAGTCTTTCGGTACGAGCCAGCAAGCGTGGGCCGTAAACCGCATCAGCGTAATTTAATTTAGAGAGAACAAGGGTTTCGACTAGCTGCTCGCGAAGCTTTTCAGACAAGAAGGGTGTCATTTTGTACGGCAGTTTCAGGCGATAGAACCTATTTCTCACGGAATCAGCAACGTGCCTCTCAAATCTGAGACCATTGTCCATACGCAACCCAAGATTTCGCGCCTCATCGACTCTTTCAATAGGCTCACCCATTACAGACAAACTAAGACTTAGAGGTACCAGCTTCAACTGCTGCCTCGTACCAAACAACATATATTTGGTCTTTGACGGGTTTAAGGCCAAGCAGTTTTCATATGACCAGGTGGAGATTCTTTTCAGGTCGTCGTTTAGGTCTCTAATGGCCGAGTCATAATCCTCTGGTTTGAAAGACAAATATAATTGTATATCATCGGCATGTATGTTTTTTTTTTTTTTTTTGGTAGGTAAAATCATCCAATGACAAATCCCGCCCTTGGGTGGGGCGGGAAATAGTGTCAGACTTTTACTGACTAAAAACCTACCTTTCCATTCCTCGCCTTTGTCCCGGGGCCCGTGGTGACACTCTCGCATAACCTTTGGCCCCAGTAGGCTTCGGCCCTGCTGGACCCCTACAGTTTGCTGACAACTCCTTGAGGCGCGCGGGAATGGTGCGCGCCGTAGACGACCTGAGCTCGGACCGGTCTGTTACCGGACGGACGGACAGCGAGCTACCCATTGCCCACCGTCCGCGAGCCCGCGCCTACGGTGGCCGAAAATCGGGATCGGAAACCCGGCGGCGGCGGCGGCGTGTGCGCCTTTGCCTAATGCGGTCGGCCTCCTCCTTTGCTAGCATTACTGCTTCGCAAAAGGAGGCGACCGCCTGCGACTCCTCCTCGCTCCGGAGCATGGCCTGAACCAAGCCCCGGCGCGAGAGATCGCCGCCGATCGCCCACGAGGACACGGCGATGCTCTTCCCAAGCGGGGCACACCTCGACTGTGTGCTCCACCGTGTCCACCGGGCGGTCCGCACAGTGGCGACACCCGGGCGTCGTCTCCGCACGAATCTTGTACAGGTACGGACCGAACTTGCCGTGTTCGGTCAGCACCTGCGCCAAACGGAAGGTGACGACGCCGTGGGGCCTTTCCAGCCACGCCTCAAAGAGGGGCCTTACCGCCTCGATCGTGGCGTGCCCAGCACGAGGTTGCGACAGTCGCTCTCGCCATTTCACCATGAGATCCCGCCGGAGCTCTGTCCGCCATGCCGCGACTTGTCGCGGCAGCGGAGTTTCGCCCCGACGTTGCATCTCCACGCGTAAATCATGCATGTGTGCAAGGACTGTTGCCTCCAAATCCCATGGTGGTAGGCCAGCAAGGAGGCTCGCCGCTTCACAGGACACCGTACGGTATCCGCGGATCATCCGGATGGCCATGACCCTCTGGCAGGCGGTTAGCCGGGCCGCCACTCGCTTTCGTAGCGATGGCGCCCACACCGGCGCACCGTAAAGGGCCATGGACCGAACGATTCCTGCGTAGAGCCTCCGGCAGGAGGCATCTGGACCCCCCAGGTTCGGCAGGAGCCGCTTGAGCGCAGCCCCAGTCGCATTCAATCTGGGAGCCAGACGTCGGAAATGCTCCTTGAAGTTCCACCGGCTGTCGAGGACGAGTCCCAGGTACTTCATCGTCGACCCGACGCCGATGTGAACTCCTCCTACCGTTAATTGGGAGCCCGGAGGTGGCGCGCTCCGAGGGCCGTGAAAACACATGGCCTCGGACTTGTGCAATGCCACCTCGAGTCCCAACTGCTGTATCCTCTCCACGACTGTCGCAACCCCGCGCGTCGCTAGTTCGACCGCCGCCTGGTACGACCGTCCCCGCGCCAGGACCAGCGTGTCGTCTGCGTAACAGACCACGCTGACCCCGTCGGGGAGGTCGGCGCGCAGCACGTAGTCGTACCCGATGTTCCACAAGGGCGGCCCTAGTACCGATCCCTGCGGAACACCGCACGACATCTCTCGCCGTTTCAACTCCCCCTGATGACCGGGGTAGATGATGAACCTGTCCGACAGGTAGGCCTCGATCACCCGACAGAGGTAGTCGGGCACCCGGTGGTACCGGAGTGCCCTACCAATGCAACTCCAGGGCAGGGAGTTGAAGGCGTTGGCGATGTCCAGAGACACCGCCAAGACACACCTGCCCCGGGACACCGCATCCCCCGTCGTGAGGGCTCGCACGCGCATGATGGCGTCCACAGTGGAGCGCCTCCTGCGAAATCCGAACTGGCCGTCCGCAAGATCCGGCCCCCTCCGTACCAGATGCACGACGAGGCGGTCTGATATTTGCACTTTTGAAGGCAGTTTATAATATCTGCCCCCCTAGCCAAGTTACAATCGTTTCGCTTTGCGTTAACGCTTTGAGTTGGCCACGCCCCTAACTTCTTTGTTCGAACAAACGAATTGGGGGCGTGACCAACTCCAAGCGTTAACGAAAAACGAAATGATTGTAACTTGGCTAAGGGGGCAGCACAGTATATAATGAAGAGAATCGGCCCCAAAATTGATCCTTGAGGAACGCCCCTTTCTATAGAAGAAAGAGCTGAAATCAGGGTACTACTGTCTGCCAAACGCAACTCTACGCGTTGCTTTCTGTTACTGAGGTAGCTATGAAACCACTGGATTACATATTGTCATCAAAACCGTAGTATTTTAACTTTGACAGTAACAGTGGGACATTTATACAGTCAAAGGCACGAGAAAAATCAAGTAGCACCATCACTGTACACATGCCCTTATCCTGGGCAGCCAGAATGTTGTCCGTAACATCCAGCAACGCCGTTGAGGTGCTTCGCTGTTTCCTGAAACCGGATTGTAGTTCAGGTAATATCTCGTTCTCTTCCAGAAACCGTGTCAATTGACGGGGCAAACTACTCTTTCCATTACCTTTGACAGACAGGGCAGAATACTGATGGGTTGCAAGTCTTTAACCTCTATAGGGTTTGTATTCTTAGGTAGCGGTTTGACCGTGGCAATCTTCCATTGGCAGGGAAATCTAGCTGTCCATATAGAGTAATTTATAATGTGCGTTATAATTGGTAAAGTATGTGGCAAAGTTAGGGTAAGCATATCTAAGGTTATGTTATCATAACCTTCAGCATTAGACTTTAGGTCGGAAATCAATTCGAGTTAAAAAAAAAACTTTATTTTTCATTTTTATCTTTACAAATCGATAGGGTTTCATGTACCTGGAGTTGTCGGTCGTTGATTGAATCGACCTTCCACGGGATTATAACGACTACAATTTAATGGTGTATATAGGCCAATCAACGACCGATAACTCCCTACAGGTCACTGGCTCGGTTCGTACATGCGTATATTAATTCGAGTTTTAAAAAACGTACTTTATATTTTAATGTTATCTTTACAAATCAAGTGTTTCATGTAGGATGAACGACCCTCCACGGAATTAAAACGATCAAAATTTAGCCGTGTATAAAAGAAAGTCGTATTAGTTACACTATTTATAACTCAAGAACGGCTGAACCGATTTGGCTGCAAATTGGTGGGAAAGTAGCTTAGAACCAGGAGACGGACAAAATAATTAAAAAATATATTCCAAAACCTGCTCATTTATTGGTATAGAGTAGGTTAGAGAGCGGCAGCGAAGCCGCAGGAAAAATGGCTTTTGCCTGCGGCTTCGCATACCTACTAGCGTATGCAAATAAAAATATCAAATTGCAAAGAAAAAACTAGGCCAGATGAATGAGACGCTCTCTCGGTTTCAAAGAATCACCTGGTTTTTTTTTTATGGTAGGTAAAATCATCCAATGACAAGTCCCGCCCTTGGGTGGCCTGCAGCTGCAGGCTGGGCCTCTACGGTTTGCTGACAGCTCCTTGAGGCGCGCGGGAACAGAACGCGCCGTCGACGACTTGGGCTCGGTCCGGTATGTTACCGGACGATCGGACAGCGTGCTACCCATTGCACGCCGTCGTCGCCGCCGTGGCCGGAAATCAGGATCGGAATCCCGGCGGTGGCTGGGGCGAGCGCCCCGTTGCCTCTGCCTGATGCGGTCGGCCTCCTCCTTTGCTAGCATTTCTGCTTCGCAGAAGGAGGCGACCGCCTGCCATCCCTCCTCACTCCGGACCATGGCCTGAGCCAAGGCCCGGCGAGAGAGATCGCTGCCGCCGATTGCCCCAACGAGGACACGGCGATGCTCCGCCCAGGCGGGGCACACCTCTACAGTATGCTCCACCGTGTCCTCCGGGTGTTCCGCACAGTGGCGACACCCGGGCGAATCCTCCGCACGAATCCGGAACAGGAACTTGGCAAACTTTCCGTGTTCCGTTAGGATGACAGAGAGGTGCTTATTAAAGGTCCCGTGGCCTGTCGTGACGTGACTGCGCAACTGAGGTTTAGTCAGTCGTAGGATCTGTGAAGTGACAATTAATAGAGAAAAATGCTTCTTCGTTGTCTGCGCTCACTTTGGTCTACCTTTAGTTTGTGGCGTTTCCTTATCAGATCACGTAGGTCTCCGAAGGGGAGCGGCACAAAGGGGCCATACTTGTTTTACAATTGTTTTAAGACTTTTACTAAATGTTTAGATTTTTATTTTGCGAAATGCAAGTATGGTCCGGTCCCTCAGTTCACACACACACCAACATTTGACGAGTTCGTCCGCTGCATCGTTGTCTCGGGAATCAGTCTTTTGATCCATTAAATGGTTATAGTATGCGGTAAATAAGTTGAACACGTTGCTATGGTTACGCGCAACCCCCCACTTATTAGTTGGTTGTGTTTACCCACCTGATTAAGGCATTGGTGATGAGGGCGTCGCCAAGGGGGGCAGGCTTCTCTCAGGCTACAGCTTCAGAGCCTAGTTTAGGCACCAGTTTCCCACAATATAATGCTCATCCTATATGTTACCGTAGATACAAGGCTAGTGGGCGAGGGGCCTTAGATTTGGAGACAACCCCAATACACTAGGGAAAACACTGGGAGGATGATTAGATGTAAAGATAGTAGGGTCTTTTTTGTAATCGCTTTGAATCCCGCATTGAGTGTAGGGTTTGTTTGAGAAATAAAAACAGAAGTCTAGTCTATAAAAATCTTTTATTAAAAAAATCACTGTAATATTGTGTTAAGTCGGCGTGGTTGCCGAGGCATCCGCGCCGACACGCCTACGCACAGGATCTGGCAAATACAGTAAAGTTAACAATTACTCTATATCATATTATGATCTTACATACTCGCCGCTGGGGCGAGCGGTACATACACAAACATTATTATTTATTCAATTACAACTAAACATAAGCAAATCGGAACAGAAACAAATGCTATCGAATGATTCAATTATAAAATAAATACATTTACATATTATTAGACACAGATTGGTAGAAATTTAATCGACCGCGATTTATATTGTTTTGTAGTCTCTCGAAAGCGAGAGAGGCTGCCCGCTGGAACCATTCGGCCGCTTTCCTTGTCCGAAACACCCATCCGTATTACTGAACCGATAAATCTTAAGTAGTAAGGTCAGTCCTAGAGACGGCGCGCGCCTGCAGCCTAGCTGTACAGGTCGTCGTCGCCGCCCTCCTCCTGGAACGTGGGCTGGTCGCCGCCCGACGTGCCCGTGCCGCCCGCCGCGCCGCCGCTCGCCGGGAACCTGCATGTCAGACACACACACTACATGTCAGACTCTTATGTATACTGGGCTCAAAATTAAACCATTCATATTAAAACTATTTTTTTACTATACAGTATTTTTGACCGGACGGTATGTCTTTATTTCTGTGGAAGACGGGTAGAACTTTGGCGTGGGACCATATCACTACATCATGCTGTGCTAGTGCTGCCGCTGCGGCTGCGGAGAACCTCAAGCGGCAGAAATATTTTTGAGCCATTTGGGGTTGAAACTCTTGGGACGTGGGGTCCGAGAGTGCTCATACGCTTTGTAAAGAACTCTCCAAACGCTTAGTTGACACACTTCCAGTCGACAGCGATGCGGAGTTTTATAACGCCATTTTTTAGTTATGAGTAGGTTTGTATGTATAGTTTTAATAAGTGTTTTATATCATCATCATTTCAGCCCAAAGACGTCCACAGTTGGACATAAGCCTCCCCCAAATGTCGCCACAATGAACGGTCCTGTGCGTCTTGCATCCATTGTGTTTTATATAATGTATATAATTTTAAATTAGTGAAATAAATTGTTGCCACACTGCCTTGATGAGGTATGTAAAACAGTAAAAAAAAATCCTCCGAATTTTTTCTTTTATTTCTACGAATAGGTGAAGTAATCATTTTTAAAAAAATAAAATAAAAAAAACGCGTCCGAACTGTCTCAAGTGCTTACTTCAACTTATGACTAAGTTGAATGACGACGATGAGTTACTATTTTCTTAAGGCGATTACACCCTGACATTAGCGTCATAATACACGTGTCCTTACCTGAAGTTGGTACCGAAGCCCCGGCTCTGCTGCAACGTCTGCGCGAACATCTCGTACTTGCGGATGTCGTTGTCGGACACGGAGCGGCGTGCGAACTTCATGGCCTCCTCGAAGTGCGCGCGGCTGATCTCGGGCACGGGGTCCTCCTCGTCCATCTGTGGGGACGGAATAGTATTCTAAGCATTTTTGTTCAGTGAAGATGTCGCCATAGTCGCTGACTGGCCTGTTGGTCTAGTAGTTAGTGGCGCTGACTGCTATGCTGGAGGTCGTGGGTTCAATTCCCACCCAGGACAAATGGTTGTGGAATGTAACAGTGATATTTATCTGACAACTAAATCGCACCCAAGTCTGACCATTAACTCTTATTCAACTTTTGGCTTATAAGACTACGACTACTTATAAGTATATGACTTACATCCATGACAGCGGCGGCCGGCTGCTGCTGGCGAGTGCGCTCGCGTGTGATCTCGGCCTCGATGGCCTGGCGGATGGCCAGCTTGCACGCGCGCTGGCAGATCTCTGTCAAGTCGGCGCCGCTGAAGCCTTGTGTCACCTAGAAACACGACATGACAATAAGGATAATATTTTAGGGATAAAGACTTAGAAATTAAGATACATTATCAAAAACAAATCAATTAAAATCTTAATAGTTCTTATAGTTTGGGCTGTGCGTTGATATATTAGTCGGTTTCTACTTTTATACATATATAAATTACACATATTTGCGATTCTACGCATAATAAAACTAGAGAAGGAAGAACATAGGAATGGGACAAATTTGGAACGCCCGCGTTACTTGTTTAGATGTATCTGAGGCTTTATCATGGTCAATGAGATGAGATTAGCTAAACGTTGTAATGTCGCGAGTAGGGAGCCACGCTACCTTAGCGATGTAGGAGAGGTCGACGTCCTTAGCGATGGGTGACTTGCGGAGGTTGGCGCGCAGGATGGCCTCGCGCGACTTCTCGTCGGGCAGCGGGATGTAGATGAGCTGGTCCAGGCGCCCCGGCCGCAGGATGGCCGGGTCGATGATGTCGGGCCGGTTTGTCGCTCCTACACATTCAACACATATTCAACTTTTGCATACATGCAATAACAAGTGCTATAAAACGAATTTTATTGATATCATTATATCTTTTTTTACGTGGTACATCTTAAAATGACTTCTCAGACTATAAGTGGAGATAGAAGTAATATCAGACTTTTACTGACTATCCATTGGATTCCCACAACCTGCACCAGGTCAACCAGCCCAAGTTGTGAGAGGTTCTGTAATTGCACATTAATATTTTATTTATTTGTAATTCTGATTTTAATATCTATTCCCACTAAGATTAGAAGAAGTATTTCTGATGATCTTCATTGCCGAAATAGGTGCTTCTGGCCAAACACTTTCCCTGATCATCACCACAAATACATAACTGGGACTCTTGCTCATACATGACAGTTTTCTATTGGACCACCTGGTCCTTACGCATTTTCTTGTACATATGCCTTTTAAGAAGAGTAAAGTTTTTCCCTAAAACTCACCAATAATGAAGACATTTTTCTTGGCGCCCATGCCGTCCATCTCCGTGAGGATCTGGTTGATGACACGGTCGGCCGCGCCGCCTGCGTCGGACACGGAGCCTCCACGTGACTTCGCGATCGAGTCCAGCTCGTCGAAGAACAGCACGCACGGTGAGGCTGACCGAGCCTGGGGGAAGGTATCAAGGGTTAACACTTCTCTGGCTTCTGGGGCGGGGCTACCAACTCACAATGAAAAATAACTACTTCTTTACAAGAGCATCCTTAAACCAATTTGGTCGTATGGATTGCAACTATGGAGTACTGTCGTAAACTCAAATCTAGAAATATTGTAAAGATTTCAGTCCAAAACACTGCGTATGATTGAAGAAAATAATTTCGTACCTGCGTAAATTAGAGTTAAAAGTTCTTAATTTTTTAAATTTTATCTTTACATATCGACAGTGTTTTATGTCCCGGATCGACCCTCCACGGGATTAAAACTATCAAAATTTAACGGTGTATAACAGTCTATTAGATAATATTATGGCACCAGGATATATAGGACACAACATAGTCTATGAAACATTCAGGGATTATCAGCTTCAACTCTATCACTCATTCACAACTGCGTTTCATTAAAAACCTTGACTGTGCGATAACTTGTAACGTAAAACATACCTTGTCAAAGATGTCTCGAACATTGGCTTCAGATTCTCCGAACCACATGGTGAGCAGCTCGGGACCCTTAACTGAGATGAAGTTAGCCTGGCACTCGTTGGCGATAGCCTTGGCTAACAGAGTTTTACCTGTGGGAAGAGGAATGTTTGGCTAAGTCAAATAAAAAAATTCTGCCACCAGTCCTGAACAAATACCAGCGCTGTGAGCGTTATGTATGTGGCCACAGCTTTATGCTGAGCGTTCGGCCGTTTTGCGCGGATAAGATGGATATTTTCCTATATAATGTAAATCTTTGTTTTAAAAAAGCTTGTTTCAAGTTTGCATCATTTCGCAGAAATTAACTATTTTTCTTTCATTTACAGGCTTTTTGTACAAAAATTATTCAGAAACTCTAGTTCCCAGTAACATCAATTACTATTACAGTTCAATCAATTACAACAAGCATAGACAATTTTATAAAAAAAGACACATTACTATCCCAAAGAGTTAAACCACACATATACTTGTGATAGTCAAAAAAAAAAAAATGATAACTATTCTATAATGGGAGTAGTAGATATTGCGTAAGTATTTGAAAATGACAGTAGTAAAGAGAAGAAGAGGAGTGCTCGAACATTGAAATAAATAAAACAATGTTAAAACCGCGGCGACTCTAAACAATAGGGAAAATGTAAAGAATAAATAGTTGATATCTAACAAGTTTATCAATCTAAATTCAAAAATAGGCTCTAAATTGTGAAAACAAAATTTTGATAGGTAGGAAATCAAATGAGATATTACAATTTTAGCTTTGAAGCTTAAATTTTGATGTTTTCTGGGGATCTTTAGTATAAGGAATGTAGATGCACAGATAGAATAGAACACAGATTTTGAATTGATTTTTTTTAACAATTTAAATGCATTTTAAATCATATATCTTTTCATACTTACATATAAAGACTGGATAAGCATCTAGATTCTACTACCCGCCTAATTTGACAGCTGCAGCTTAACCAAGATAGCCGCATATATTAACAAGGTTAAAAACCGCTATTGAAAAACTATTTCAGCCACTTACCGCAACCAGGCGGCCCGTAGAACAGCACGCCGCGAGACGGCTGCATGCCAAACTTGAGGAACTTGTCGGGGTGCTCCACGGGGTACTGCACCAGCTCCTGCAGCTCGCGCTTGACGTTCTGCAAGCCTCCGATGTCTCCCCACGTAACGTTGGGCACCTCCACCACGGTCTCGCGCAGAGCGCTGGGCGATGATTTCGTCATGGCGTACTGAGGGAAATCATTTGTGTTAGAATAGCTTTACCGAGAGCTTACATCGCTTTACAGATTCTATAAACTTCTATGGATGAAAAAAAATAATAATAACATCAATGTATATAAAACAATAGAACGACAAACTAACTTATACTCACATTCTTAGTGAAACAGTAGGATATCAAGAATAATTTTATATCTGACGCAAAGTAGTTGAAAATTAATAGCTATTTATCACTCAATTGGCGAAAAGATGTTGCATTTCACGATTACATGTAAATCATGACATAAAAATCACACTTACACTATAATTTATATATGCAAAAAACATGATGTGTTGACCTATATAACACCAATTATATAAAAATAAAAAATAAAAATTCTTCTGTATCTTTTATACAAGTGTATCTTACCCGGAAGTTGTCCATAGAGACGGCGAGCGAGTTGAGCACCTCGGCGTCAATCTGGTCGTCCTCGAGATCGATGAGGTCCATCTTCTCACGGATCTGTTGAAGAGCCGCCTCCGAGCACAGCGAAGCCAAATCTGCGCCTACGTGGCCGTGAGATTCTGCAGCGATCTGGCAAACGAGATAATAAGTTTAGTTTCATATTATGACGACCATGATAGATAAATGAAACAGTTGATTCTTTGTTAGATTTAATTTATTTAAAAGCAATGTACAGTGGTACATAGGCGGACTTAATGCAACAAAATAATCATACACTTTAGACTTTGCTGAAAAGACTAAAATCTTCGGCATAGTTTGTATAGGCCAAAGCATAATGAAACCAACAAAATCTAGCTGAAAATACTTTTAAAGAACTTCACATATATACTAGATAGTCAGACACTACCACTGACTTTGATAAACAAAACTGATCTTTTCGGGTTTACCATGCTGAAACTAAAAACAACAGTTGAAAGTATAAGTATTTGTTTGATGTGTTAAGGACATCAAACAAATATAACATATAATTGAGATTACTTGCTTGTATTTATTCAAGCCAATAACTTTTTTATTCCTAGCCATTACTATCACACTACCCAGTAGTGACAATGACCTCTCCCTCCAGTTATTACCCTTCCGCACCATCTCTTCCATTTGGTACACATCTAAGTCATCTCGTTAAGTCTTTCTGAGCCATCCTCGACGGCGCTTTCCATTTGCAGGAATCGTCGGGATTCTTAATACGTTAAAACGTATTAATAATACGTTATTAGTACATTAAAATTACAATTAAATAAATATCACATATCTCTCACCTGTTCTAGATCAACGTCATCTCCCAGTTTCATGTTCTTAGTGTGGATGCGCAAGATCTCCAGCCTGCCGGTGGCGTCGGGGATGCCGATGTCGATCTCGCGGTCGAAGCGCCCGAACCGACGCAGGGCCGGGTCGATGGAGTTCGGGCGGTTGGTAGCTGCCATTACGATCACGTGGGATGACTTCTTCATGCCTGTTGAGAAAGATGGTAACGTTATTTTGAGAGATGTATTTTTTCCTCTCCACAAAGGCATTGGAGATAAATGATAGTTATTTTGCAAATAGGTTTTTAAAAACAGTTCTACACGTCAATTTTTTTTTAGTCAGTCTAAACTAGATGTGGCCGGTGTTTTCTAGCTGACTACCCCGAGAAGAAATACCGAAACAACCTCAGGGGTCAAAGTGACAAAAGACATGCAAACAATTATAGTTTTATTCTAGTTTATTGACTGACGCCTGTACTTCAGGGCACCAGGTTTCCACATTAGAACAGATAGATACATTTAAGCAGCTAACAGTAATATTTGCTTATAAATTGATCTGCGGCTTCATAAATAAATATATTTAGGAAAATGTCTTTGAAAATGTTAGTTTTTGTTGTGAGAGCGTTCGTAAGAAAGTGTATTAGATTGTACTATGTTAATTAATGTTATTTACAAGCGGCGAGTAATTTTTCAGTATCAGCCAGTTTAGATTCCAGAGCCACGCGGTTAGCTACTTTTTGCAGATGTGTTTATTTAGATCGAATATCGGTTGTATTTTATTGTCTAAGAATCTATCCAGGTAGCAGAATAAGCGGTGGGATTAGGCGCCCATTATGGTGCATGAATCAGTCATTGCTGGATGCATTCCCCCCCCAAGTGTTGGTACCAGACCTTTGTTTCCGACATCCAACTAAATCCCACAACCATGACTGGTTCATCACATCTACCAGTACGCGATCATCGCTTCACAATTTTTTTACCCTGATTTAATCAATCCCGCAAACACAATATAAAGTTTTTCATCAAAATTGAACTATTATTGCTTGATTGCTAGCATACGACTTGATCAAATTATTTTTATAGTTTGACCTAGATGTCAAAACGATCGATATCCAAATGGGCTCATGGTCAATTACTATACCCCTAGTATAGTTCGAAAAGCAAAGCTGGAAAATGGTACAGAAAAATCACGAAATATCCATTGATGCATCTAGGGTTAAGCCGTCGTCATCGACGTGTGTTGATTGTGGCGGTCTCCATAGCGGAAACCGGTTTATTACCTGCGCAGTGTTTTCGTCTTAAACGGTGTGCATGTAGTCGTGTCGATGGAGAACTTTAAGTATTATATTACGTAGCAAAAAGGGCGTGGGGCACTGCCGGGCGAGCCCTGATGCAGCACTTTTGTATAGAACCGCGCGTGCGCCCGCTTAACACAGCGTTGGCCCCTAGGGCCTAGGGGGCCAACGCTGTGTTAAGCGGACGATGATCAACATGATTGTTTTTTTGTGTGAACTAACAGTATTTTGGCGTCCAACATAGAATTTAGAATCAGTATAAGGCAACATCCCGGGGAGGGTGCGTACCACTCGGCCCATCCCTATAGACACCAATGTAGAAATCAAGTATTATTTATATTTTTGAGCGCACGATTTTTAAACAGAAATATATATTTTGTACCGCATTATAGTTACATTTAAAAAAGTTGCTATGATGATTATGTAAATTATGTTCCAGTGAGAGAGCGACAGCTATATAGAACAAATAGTACATATTATATTCCCTATTCCACAAAATCTTGAAGGCATTGACACGTCATTGGGTCGTAGGGCCGAACACTATAGCTTTTTACCAGCTTTGACAGGAAGCAGTAGTTGTATGAGAATTACTAACATGAACTAAGAAAAAGAATTTTAGCACATACACAACTCTAGTTTTTTATGTGTCATATTTAAAAAAAGTTATACAACTTTATTTATGTTTAACCACGCGTGTTATCGCCATACATCCACGTATTCATAAACTAGAACGTAAGCAATAGGCGAGTAAATAATACATTCTTATCAGTCATAGTATTGTTCTTTTACTAAACCTAAAGAACAGTAATAGTATCCCCTATTTGGGGTTGGCGCAACACGTTTTTTTTTTTTTCATTCTATCCTGTCACTCGTCTTTTCTTTCATATTTAAATCCATCCATCTTTGGCCCCCCTCTCCCACACCACACATCCATCTCAATATTCTCATCCCTGCTACATGCCCAACGTTCTAATTCAAACAGTAGGACTGTAAAACAGGTCTTATCAAGGATTTGTAGAAGTTATCCTTCAACTTGAGGGGCATCCGTATGTCATTAAATTAACATGCGCCATTTTATCCATCTTGAGTTGACTTCTATCTATTTATATTTAATTATACTTTTTTTACTTTCACTCCTAGGACCATCAGACAGATACACTATAGTTTTATAATTGTTTCTCTAATTACGGCATACAAAAGGTTAAAAGTGTGATAGGAACACAAAAAGATATGGGGGAGGAACTTTGCCGCAATGGGTAGGATAGGACATTCTAGGCATATAAAAAAGAACCCAAAAAAGAGTCACTCTAATCTGTATTATTTCCCACTTCCACGCCACTAAGTGCTTGTTTACGGTGACGCGTCGCGTTGGGCGTTCGTAGTACATTGCATCAGCGAGCCGCGTCATCGCACGCGCTAACACGAACATATTGCAATGTACGACAACCGCCCAACGCGCCGCATCTCCGTATTTCACAAGACTAAGGATATCGTCAACTCGAAACACTACGCTGCTAAAGACGAATCTGGTTCTTTTGGTTAAACCTTGGCAACCATTCATACAAAGGTTTGGGAATTTGTATTTTAACATGAAAACATTATAATAATACCATTACTTTGACAAATCAGACATATTAGACTTTGGAACCCCCTATACCTGTATGACTGCTTTTTTTTGTAAAACTTGGTCAAAAATACCAGCACCACATACTAGGGTCTTACCATGACGTGTTAAAATGTTAGTCGTGCGAGTGAAAAAGAGAGATAGAGCTATCACGATATACACGGGTAAATTTTGATCGTTTTAATCCCGTGGAGGATCTAAAACTAAGTAGTTATCGGTCGTTGCGTACTACAGGTCATTGGACTCGCTCAGCTGAAGTTTACGTTTGTTTGTTTTTTTATTTCTTTATATTTCTATTTTTTTGTGAGTTTAATTTAAATTTGCAATGACTTTTTTGTTTATAACCATGGTGTGCCAAATAAACATGTTTTCTTTCCTTTTTTTTAAACAAATTAATTTCGTACATGCGTGTATTAATTCGAGTTTTAGAAAAAAAATCCTTAATTTTTTTATTTTATCTTTACAAATCGATAGTGTTTCCTGTACCGGATCAACCCTCCACGGGATTAAAACAATCAAAATTTAGCGGTGTATAGCTCTATTCCTTTAACATTTCAATGTAGGTGGAAAACGAAGAGCTTGTGTAATACTCCTGTAATAACTTACCATCCATAAGAGTGAGCAGCTGGGACACGATCCTGCGCTCCACCTCTCCGTGAGTCTTCTCCCTCTTGGGCGCGATGGCATCGAGCTCATCGATGAAGATGATAGCCGGAGAGTTCTTGTCGGCCTCCTCGAACGCCTTGCGCAAGTTGGACTCGGATTCACCGGCCAGCTTAGACATGATCTCAGGCCCGTTGATCAAGAAGAAGAAAGCGCCTGTTGGGATGCATTGAGTAGTTATTATCTTGACAAATCGTTACAAGAAAATACTGTTATAGTACGCGCCAAATAAGTTGAACCATTTTTTGTGGTTGCGCGCGGCATCCCACTTCGATTGGGACCCGAAAATCGGTTACTGCGCATTAAAGGTCGTACCGCCATGATGGTTCAACTTACGTGCCGCAAGTAATACACGAGCCTGAATATCAATGCTCCTGTAGCGACATCTATGACGCCAAAAAAAACTAAAGTTCAAAATCCTGCATCTAGAGTTATCCACACGATTGGAACACATACAAGGTCCAGTAGCCCAGACATAAAAACCCTTCTAGTTCGAGGATTCTCCTTTTTTAATAGTAACAGATTTTCGGGTTTCAATCGAAGTGCAGCACAGCGGGGGCTGCGTGTAACATAGCAACGGCGGCCATTTTAGTTTAACTTATTTACCGCGTACAATAATTGTGTCCTACAAAACTCACCAGTCTCATTAGCCACAGCGCGAGCGATGAGCGTCTTGCCGGTACCAGGGGGCCCGTACATGAGGATACCGCGCGGGGGCTTGACTCCGATGGCCTTGAACAGCGAGGGGTGGCGCAGGGGCAGCTCCACCATCTCCTTGATCTGAGCCAGCTGCTTGCGGCAGCCGCCGATGTCGTCGTAGCCAACCGCGTTCAGAGCTTCCTCTTCCTCCTGTACAAGCGAGTGATGGTGAATAGGGGTATTGAAGCATTCACAAATTAAATTCAAATTTCACACAACGCCATCTAGTCCCTTACCAAGCAGAGCTTGTGCTATGAGTACTAGACAACTGATTAACATTTTGGTTCAACTTATTTTTCGCATACTATAACTCTTATAAACAAAATGGCGGAAGCATTAGGTGTAACAATAAACCCTCAAATACACTAAGGGACAAAATGTCCCCCAAAATGACGCGCAGCGCCTGTCAAATTGTCCAAATGCCACGCGTCACATGTGTAGTGTATGTGAATAAACCAGACACAACAACGTGAATGCTTCGTAAAATATTAGGAGGCAAGTTATGGGACACTGAGCAACGTTGCAACGTCACGTAGTTATTGAGCGTCATGTTGGGAGACAGTTTTGTCCCCTAATTTGTCCGAGGCGTTAAAATATAACGAATTTTAGATACAAGTTAAAATTGTATTGATGGTTCTGTAGTTAGATGAAGATATCGTCGAATACACTCACAGTATCAATCTACACTGAGATAAAACAATGTTGATAAGAAACAAATTGTGTCAAAACTTTTTGCTGTTTCAGTATTCGTTGAATAGTCGGTACTATGTAGTCAGACATTGTTGTAAAGGGTATTTTAATGAAATAATGTAAAGGCTTGGTATTTTAACTAAAAATAACTTGAATCGTTCGTAAATAAACACCGTAAGTTTTGAATTTATGTTTGTAGCACATAATCCTAAGTTATACGCATATTTAAAAAAAATCGTTTTCTTTTTTCGAATACGAAGTAGAAACACAATAAATCAAATTATCTCGAATTGCAAAAAATTGAATGAAGATGCTCCAAGGTAACCCACAAAACCTTCTTCACCAGGTGACCATAATATCTATTGCACGTTAGAATTTTAAGTTACATGGTATATAAATAAACTGATTGGAATATAAACGACACTAATGACATACAACTGTGACGATAAAACCAATCTAACATCTAATTTGTAGGAATAAAACATGAACAAGTAAAATGACGTAAAAAATAACAATGCATTTTAGTAGCATAATGCATTTTAGTAGCAAATTAATCAAAGAAACTACCATGATGTAAGAAGAGTGCTAAGTTACGTCCAAATAAAACGAAGGCATCAGGCCTAGCCAAGTTACGACCGTTTCGTTTCGATTCTCTTGCGCCGAGCGCCTCGAGTTGGTCACGCCTTCAAATTCCTTTGTTTTGACTTCACCTCAGCGCTCAGTCACGTGGTCAGAAAGTCTTTATTTAATGGCAATAAATATCAAGTCGATTTGGCCCAATCTTGTTAGCCAATACAGTACGCTGTTTAGGTACATGTTCCTGATACCAGATGATTAAAAAAACCTTTTGTTTACAAAAAATCAGAAAAAAATGTATTTGATCAGAGGATGGGTTTTCTTGGATCTAAACTCTCGCAAGATTTTTTAATTATGTTTCATTCTAATGGTTTTTGCAATTATTTGGTGATGTTCCATTGGAGTTTGGGCCTAAGTACCGATTGACTGACTTTTCAACGAAGAATTCCTTACAACATTAATAAAATTATCAACAAAAATTGCACTAAGAGAATTATCCAAACAGACAACTTTTCAGCCCAATTTGTACCAATCAATTTTTTGGAATTAGAAAAATAATGTAAAAACAAAAGGGTTCAAAAAACTTTGCCTTCTAACCTAACCTGACCATGTCGAGCTGCCCCGAAATATGTTAATTCTTCATGTTCCACTACTAGAGTAACGTCGAGCTTCAATGTGTCGCAAGGTAAGTCCTAATTACAAAGCGCAAGGCTCAGGCGTAGGGTTGCCAGCCGTTCAGTTCGAGTTTTAAACAAATCTGATGGAGAAATGCAGGCTGTGTAAGTCCCGAAGTCTATGGTGATGACCATGATTAATGATATTCATTTCCTCCATAAACTATAGACGCGCTATAGACTTTAGAAAATATTTTTATAGCGCGCTATTTTATACATTATCAATAAAACACGTTATAACAAAACTCGACTATAGTCTGAACGCGGAGATGTTATAAAATCTATTCAATAGTTTATAGCGGAATTGAACATCATTACGCACGAGGCGAGCCGACTGCAGTCCCGAGTTCACCCGACGCGCTACGGACGCTATGTTGCTATCCCGTTTTGGCCCCGCAGATGGAGTTTTGTTGAGCGAGACGTTATATTATAGCGCGAAGGCAAAGTCGATTTAGCAAATGCAATACTCTACGAATAAATAGCATGTTATATTTTGACGCTATACGCTATATGTGACGGTAGACGCTACTAACCATGATAACATGGGTAGCATTGACTCACCTCACGCTTGATAGGATCGCCTTCACAGTGTATGACGGTATCGGGCGCCACGATGCAGTAGGGCGAGGGGTCGGTCTCCACCACCTTGAACTCGACGGCGCGCATGCCTCCACGGACCATGAAGGTATCATCGCGGTGGATTGGCCTGTAGGCCTCCATGAAGTAGGGCTTCAGGTAAACCTCGAACAGGTTTCTGTTGACAAAGGTAAAATGAAGTTAATTTCCAGTTCTAGGTTCATGAAAAGTTTTACCTAAAATGTAATTTAAATGATTGAATATACTGAGGGCCTATTCACGACTTCGGTCTTACGAGGCGAGCGGGGCCGTATCGGTAGGCGATTGGTCGACGCCGCTTATGGCGGCTATAGGGGCGCACGCTCGACCAATCACATACCGATACCGCACACGCTCGCCGCTAAGACTGAAGTCGTGAATAGGCCCTTAGAATATATTATTTAATAATAAATATTTTATTCATAATATTCTAAGTTAGCAATAAAGTTTATAGACCTTAAAACTCTTTATTTGGGCACTTAAAAAAGACATTTTTTTAAAATTTGAAGCTAATAATTCAATAAATGCATCCAGTGCAACTAGCAAAATAACAGATACATTATTATGTTGTCAAAAAAACCTCAGCTCGACATAATACAGCATAATGCTCAGCTCAGCATATCACAGCATAATGCTCAACTCAACATTCACCACAAATGGAATACCAAGTGCTACCTGATCGACCAAGTGCTAGTTTTCAATAGCATGCCTCGTTTTTAGTAGCAAGCCAAGTTTTCAGTAGCAAGCCAAGTTTCAAGATACAAAAAAAATGTTTATTTTGTAAAACATGAGTACCGTTTATAGGTCTTCTAAAAGAATACGAAGTGGCTACGTGTTTTATCATGTGGCGTACAAAATTAAATGCATAGTAACAATGGAAAAAATGAAACAGAAAAATTACAAATTGAAGTTCAAATGTCGCAATTAAAATATCAAAAATGCAATTAAAATGTCAAAATTGCAATTAAAACGACAAAATTTTAAATCAAATGTCAAAAATTGAAATTAATGTCAAAATTGAATTCAAAATGTCAAAATTCACAATAGCAATGTCAAAAATAAATCTAATTCAACAGCAGTTTCTAGCAAAACTTACCCAGTCAATCCTTCAACGGAGTCATCAATGGGCAGTATATGCACACGCTTGCCGTATTTGACGGACGGGCAGGGCGCGATGGATACGATGTCGGACAGCCGCACGCGCAGGTTGTTGCGCACTACGCGGTTCATGCGGATCTTCTCATCGGGGCAGTTGTCATCTGAGAGCACGATGCACACCGTCTCCTTGCGTCGCTTGCCCTTCAGGAGAACGGTATCTCCGCGGAACAGCTGCAGCTGCTCCATTTTTGCCTGTAGACAAGTAGTGTCGGTTTGTTAACAGGTGATAAAGTCCGATGATTTTGGCTTGGATACTAAGTCCTTCAAGCCAAGTCTTTGTATGAATAGTTCATTAGTTTATCATTAGAATGCAGGTGCAACAGATTCTAATGTTTTTGTAATATTTGGAATCAAATGTATCAAGTCACCCTGCTCGGCAAACTTCGCTGAGGTAGCCAAAACTAGAATAAAATTCTCAGCTTCTTGTTCCACATATTGTCTACCAATTATACATCACAATATCCACTAGGAATCAATTTGCGAATAATTAAAACAGCTACTGAACTTCACTCGAAGAAATCCCGCCAAAAACTCACAAGGCTTAGGGCGCCTTCAAATTAGTCGCAAAGTGTGACGACAGTTTTTAATCATACGAGTAATATGGAATAAGCAGCGCGACGGCAGCGCTGAAACCGCGCTGCCGCGCGTTTTGCGGCTAATTTGAAGGAGACATAATGTTCTAGTTTAATGTATGGAAGGAGAATACATGTTACATAAATGTGTGTGTTGTGTGTCCACCTGATGAATTACTATAAGGGTCACAAATAATGCTGGGGAACTAATCTGCTTATCAGGTGGATAAACGCGTGTTGAGTAGTATGTTGTGTTCAGGAAGTTAGATATTTAAAACAAAAGAGTTTCGAAAAGAGAGGCAGGCTTGTTGGTAGTTTTTGAGTGTAGGGGCCCCTATACTCAAAAACTGTGGAGGCCAAGTGCAGACCAAGTTTTTTAAACGCGCCGTTGAAGCGCGTTTGCAGCGTTACAGACATGATACGCACGCGAGTCAGAGCCAGCCTAGCGCGCCGTCGACGCGTGTCAAGAGCGTGTTTAAAAAACGTGGTGCGCACAGGCCCTAACTTACAACATACTGAAGGTCTTTGTTAGTCAAATTTTTACATTACATTTGTATAAAATTATTCTATTCTTGTATGAATCAGCATTTTTGATGTTGTCATACAATTTTTTATAGGTGTAACATAATGTGGTGATATTTTAAAAGCTGCTCCACCCAACTTTTTTGTTATACCCCATTAAACTTATACTAACTTGGCAAATATTGTTGTGCCACAAAATTAACAAAAAAATAATAAAAAAATTGGGTGGTGAAGATAGGCAGGTAAAAAATTGCATAAAATCCATTCTCAGCCCTAACAAACGGGTTTGTGCGTTCAGATTTTTGTGGATGCACCCACAATATAAGAATAATTCCTGGTGTGGGGCAAAGTTTATTAAAAAAAAAAAAAATACCGAATTCGATTACAAACACTGTGACACTAAAATTTTGTATATTAGATGATTTAGTTTCTATTAAGATTTTTTTTTTTTTTTTATGGTAGGTAAAATCATCCAATGACAAATCCCGCCCTTGGGTGGGGCAATTACTTTTAATTAAGATGACAATTACTTTTAATTCAGTAATATCTTGATTTTTCAGCAATGAATTTTGGGTCATTTTTTTTAACCTTTTGAATACCGTAATTAGAGACAATAGAAAGACAATAGGTGTGCGGACGCCGGCGTCCTCTTAGGAATTAATGAATGTTAGCTAGTTGTACATTATGGCTAGGCTATGCAATAAAGACTTGAGATTTCAAATAATATTTTGCTAACCTACTTATGAGGTTGCAGAGGTCAGATAGGCATAGGTATGATAAATATTTGGACTGGAAGCCAACACCAATATATATATTTATAGATTTTTTGTGGTCTAGTTTCCGCACTCAGTCTTTTACGGGCCATTGCATGTAGGCCATGACGGCTTTTATTTGATGGCTTGGTTACAAAAAATGCTATCTCTCTCTAAAAGCAGATGGGAGTTGTCATATATTTGCAAATTTATACTCTTACTCAATCTTCACATGTCTTTTATATAAAAATTTTCTTAAGATGTTATCAAAAAATGTTTACAATTAGCTATTAACCTAAACCGATGTTAAGTAATTAACTCAATTTAAATGATCTTTAATGTTTTCTATATGATTTTTTTAAATAAAAAGATACAGTAAGATTGTTTTTAGTTAAGTACCTCAACTAATGGAGTATATGTAGATACTCTTTATTTTTATTGTACACCATATAAAAATTACAGTAAAGTATGGAGCTTGAAATTAATAAGGTGTAAGCCCTGGGCACTCTTATAGTTAAAGTGATTTTTTAACCTGTTGAATACCGTAATTAGAGACAATAGAAAGACAATAGGTGTGCGGACGCCGGCGTTCTCTTGGGAAATAATGAATTAAAGACAACATTTAGACTGATTTGATAGAGAAGGAAGAAAAGATAAGCAGGTAGTTTGTGGAGTTAGCAACTTTTATACACAGAGGTCTTAGAAAGAGTTAAGACTGCAGCGTGAAATGTTAGCTACATAAAAGTCTAAACAAACAACAATTTGTTGATTGTAACTAGGAAACAATAAATTGTGTTAATGGGTAGACAGATGGATGTATAATATTTATTAAGTTGTCTATTGCCAAACATACTAGTGTATGTATAGATTTATGGTTGTCATGGTGATGCTCCAAAAGAGGTTTATGTCCGTTAGTGGCCAGCGGTCATGAATGTATTTGCAATTTGTAAATTTTGTCATATAAAATGGAAAAACAATGAAAGTAGTTACAGTAGATTATAAAATATATTTTTGTAAACTGATCTGTGACTTATTAAGTTTGAAATACTGATTTTTTAAAGTTGCTTTACTTTGATAAAACACCAAATTCACATATTTTGAAAAGGTGTATGTGTAGTGGATATGTTTGGTAATATTCTTATCAAGTAGTGTAAAATGCGATCCAAGTATTGTCTGTTTTTGTTTGTCTTTCTTAAATAAATAAAGGATAAGAATGATTACGGAAACATTGCTATTATATCTTCATGAACACATTTCCTGCAGATCATTTTTTTTTTTTGCATAACATTAAATAATTTGACTGATAATTTATTCAATCGAGTTTTGGTTTTCAAGTTTCTAACCGAAGTTATTTACATTATTCGCACATTTGACATTACCAGCTAGAGCTGGTAATGTCAAATGTGCGAATAATGTAACTTTTGTTTATTAGAATAAACAAAAGTCATTGAACTTTAATAATGTATAATGTCAAATGCCAAAACATAATTATCATATGGTAATTTTTTTTTTATGAAGTTTTCTATGAAAAGTTAAAAATCGTTTGATGGAAACTAGATGATGAGCAAATTGCTTGCTACTTTGAAGGTGGTCTATCATGATCATGACCCTATGATGCAAACAAATTGTAATCAGCAAAATAATTACACGAAATTGAAAATACACAATGGTGACAAAGCATGATTATGGACACCATGAAATCACGGGAAAAATACGTGTCAGGGCCAAGCAAAGACAAAGAGTTCTGACCTGTGAAAGGGCCACCACCGAGTTGTCATCGCTGACCGCCTCTTCCACGATGAGACGGTTGGGCCTGTCCTTGCGGCGCAGGATCGCGGTCGATAAATCATCAGGATTACTGTCGAACAAGAAAAAATGTCAGTCACCCTAAAAAATAACCAAAGCATTCAGTTCGAATAAAAGTTATTATCTTCAAGCGTCATCGCCATTTCTAACACCGATCTAATTAAGCTCTATTTGTAAAAACAAAATCCTATTCCATAGTGAACTTGCAAAATTCGATTTCTATGAGTCGGTTTGTAACTCGACATGATGACAAGCCAATTTTTGAAGATTCATTTGCAGTGTAGCGCATCGATTACTTGAAAAACAATACATAAAACTACGCCAGGCACTAGTATAATGAACTATTATATACTCACCCTTTACTATCTGCCATTTTATGTAAAAAATTAAAATTACAATTTGTAAATTTACTACTTTTTCAGAACGCCGAATGAACAATCACTCTACTACTTCAGTCCGTGCGTGACGTTGCCGTATTTCATTTGTTCGTCGATGAATGTGGTGTTGCCAGTATATCGCTGTTGTTTATGGAAAAAAGTTCGTTTTCCTTTACATTCGGAAATTTACGGTTTTTATATACTACCTTCAAATTATTTATGTTACCTGATCAATATGACACAATGTAATTATTTTATAGGAATAGAATTCATGATTCATCATTTTACTACACCAAGGCTGATAACTTGTTAGGGAATTATTTTTTTTGCAGCTCACGAAAACCGAAAAACGTCCTAATTTGGTAACAGACTTAGTTGTTGCAAAAACTCGTCAGTGGTGCGTTCAGTCATTGTATTGATATTGTATATTTTTTCGTGGGATAAAATATTTTTCGGCTAAAATTCTTATAGAGAGAAAACGACGAAGTTGTCATATTTATCATCTACCTTCTTTATTTCCTTGAAGGTAAAAAAAGCTAGGTCAAATGTGAATCGGATTCGCGCATCAAGGGTTCTGTACAAATGTTGCGATCGCGCATTAATGATCTATAAATATGTAAATAATTATATAATTATTATGTAATTAGTTATATTATTTATAATTAAATATCGTATTGTAATTAGTTATAATTAAATATCTGGGGGTTACCCTTGACAGTAAGTTAAACTGGAGCACTCATCTAGACAATAAATTAAACAGGGCTTGCATCACCTTCTGGCAATGCAGGAAAATGATAGGTAAGAGGTGGGGCCTATCCCCGAAAATTATACTCTGGTTGTATACCGCAGTAATTCGGCCCATGTTTACTTACGGCGCTGTGGTGTGGTGGCCTCGCACCAAGTTAGCCACCGCCGTAAACAAACTATAACACATGCAAAGGCTGGCCTGCATGGCTACTACGGGCTGCATGAGGACCACTCCGACTGCAGCACTCGAAGCTATGCTGGGACTTCCCCCACTCCACCTGTTTATACAGCAGGAAGCGACGATGGCGGCCGTACGTCTTAAAACACTGGATCTCTGGGGTAAGAGAGTAACACAACACACCGCTCTGCTTGCGGCACTCAACGACGAGCTTCCTATAACGCAAGCAATCAACGACCGGATACCTAAACAATTTATCTTTAATAAAAAGTAAAAAATCCAACTGCATGAGGACCACCGCTGCGAAGGGCTGTACCCTGCAGAGCTGCGGATCTTCACTGATGGATCCAAAACAGGTAATGGCACGGGTGCTGGAGTCTTCTCGGAGGATCTCAACATTCACATAGACACACCATGGGGGGTTCATAACACTGTGTTCCAGGCTGAGTGCTTGGGCATTTCCCTGGCAGCCTTAGCCGTCGCAACCAGGAAAGTTAGGGACCACTCTATACGCATACTTTCGGACAGCATGGCTGTCCTACAAGCGCTAAACAGCCACACGGTTAACTCCGGGCTCATTTATGAGTGTCACCAACGCCTCAACCAGGTGGGTAAACACAACCAAGTAACCATTCAATGGATTAAAGGACACAGCGATTCCCGAGGCAATGATGCGGCGGACGAACTCGCCCGAAGGGGATCGAGTATGGCGGCGATAGGGCCTGAGCCCATCGTGCCGCTCCCCTTTGGACAACTACGCAATCTGGTAAGGAAACGAACTAGAGAATTACACCACAAACTATGGGTAGATCATAGTGAGTGCAGGCAGGCCAAGGAGGCACTTCCCTCTATTGATAGCCGCTTTACGAAAAAGGCCCTACAACTGACTAAACCTCAGTTGCGGAAAGTGACGGCCGTTGCAACTGGCCACGGGACCTTTAATAAGCACCTCTCTGTCATAGGAGTTACAGACAGCCCACTGTGCAGAGCCTGCATGGGGTAGGAAGAGACTGCAGCACATCTGCTTCTGAGCTGCCCTGTTGTCGCTGGATACAGGGCAAAGTACTTCGGAAACCCAGGTAACCTCCGTGAAATGGTCAGTAACACCAAGGCGCTGCTGGCCTTCCTCGAGGAGCTGGGGTGGATCGAATGACACATTTGTCCCACCCGTACGCAAAATACGCGCTTTAGTCGTGGAGTTGCGGATAGCAGCCCGAAATACAATACAATATGTAATTAGTTATTTACCGAACACTCCTCATAAGAAAAAATAAACCGTACTAAGGGAAAAATGTAACTTCGCTCTTGGTAGGTTTTTTTTTTCTTGTTAGGTGGGAAATCATTTTATGACTTCTCCCACACAATCGCGGAGCGAGAGGGGTGTCAGACTTTTACGGACTAAAACCATACCTGTGTTCCTTCAGGTGCTCTTGACGTTCTAGTGGTCCTAGGGTTATATTTTTAGAAGCCTTCCTATGGTTCTAGTGCTCTTAGCAGCCATCGGCCCTGCTGGACCCTTACGGTTTTGCTGATATTTCTTTGAAGCACGCATGGAACATTATGCGCCGTCAACGACGAGCTCGGTCGGGACGGCTACCGGACAACCTATTAGATATTCGTCGTCCGCAAACCCGCAACTACGGTGGCTGGTGCGTCCAGACCATGGGTTTAATCAGGGCCTGCCGCGAAAGGTCACCGTTACCGATAGGGCTCACGAGAACACGGTGGCGCTCCACCCAAACACGGTACACCTACATCGTATGCTCTGTGTCCTCCAGGTGGTCCGTGTAATGGTGACACCCCCAAGCCTTTCTTCCGCAAACACTGACGTTGCGGTTAGTTAGATTATCAATTGCAAATAAGTTTATAATCGCAAAAAATAATAATAATGTAAATACAAAACGGGTTTCGGAGTTTTTCTTTTCCTTGTACTATAAGACATTGCTTCATGCTAAAGTTCATTACTCTATATCAACGGGAAGTCCCCTGTATCCTAAGTTTTGATTCCTTTGCAAGCATCCAAAATATGTGTCATAATAAACGGTGTATAGACTGTGATGACTTAGAAGTCTTATTTTTTCATTGCTCCAAAGGGCAGACTATGATGAAATTAATATAATATTAAAATAATACATAACGGATCTTGACAGACAGAGAGACGGATAATAAATCAATACTAAAAGAGTTCATTTTAATGCCGATTGAGGAACGGAACTCTAATAACAATGTAATAATAATAATTTAAAATATATTTTTTTATACAGTAACTTTAAGACTTCTAGTATAAGAAATACCTGTGCTAGAAGGCCCCGCTCTTCTAAAACTAGTATAATAATACGTAGGAGTGTGCTTACATGGGCATGGTCTTAAACAATTTGGTAACTGATTAACTAACGGTAGAAAAAAGGATAAACAAACAAAAATTATAAACATAAAACGTGTGTGTGTTGTGCAGGCGTGTGTGGGTGTGTGTGTTGTGTAGGTGTGTGTGGGTGTGTGTTATGTAGGTGTGGGTGGGTGTGTGTTGTGTAAGTTTGTGTGTGTACGTAAAGAGTGTGTCAGTATTTTTAAAAGTATGGTTTGTGTATGCGTCACTTATCGCGAAATTATCACACGATGGTTTGTAAAAGAGTTTCAATGTTGTCATAGCTTTTGCTTTTTAGCTATTCTATCAGAGTTTTTTTACATTCGTTATAGGTCATGGGGAAAATATTTAAAAGTTTATTTAGTTTGTTGTAGATTGAAGCGGATTGCCTGATATACTTTCTTTTTGCGTATGTCATTTTAACTGAAACTTCCGGTACAACGAAATATTTCCTTCTTTTTTTGTTGAAGCTGGGATTATAAGGGATAGTTTTGTGAAGTTTTAAAACAAAATGAAGGACATATAATTTCCTTACTGTGAAAAGAGCGCTTAACGAATAGAGGTTTTCTGTAGGGTATCTAAACGGTTTGAAATACATGACCTTCAAGAGAGATCTGTACTCGCTCCAATTCTAGAAATTTAAATTTAGTAGCCCCACCCCAAACAGATATACAGTTTCTATGCCCAATAAAATATTTTTCTTTCTTTCTTTCTAATACTGACTGGGCCAGTGAAACATAAATTTGGTTTAAGAGAGTCTTGGAGGTAACATACCTTGATGAGATTTCTAGTTCAAGCTATGGCCATTTTTATATGCAGATGCCAAGATAATCTTTGGTTAACCATAATACCTAAATTTTTGATATCACTCACTTTTTCAATTTTATTACATGAACAACTTGTACTAGAGAGCTATCACAACAATGGATTTTAAGGTTGAAATTAGGTCCAGACTGAGTGTTATTGTATTTTGTAAACGTAATATACTTGGTTTTAGAGGTGTCTAGTGTTAGTAAATATGAATTTAACCATTTCTTTTCCATTTTATTTAGAAATCTTCGTGAGCCCACTTCCAGCATTTTCATATACCATGTATGTATCTCTAGTAAAAGCAAGGGCCGTATTATCTACATAAGAGAAAACACGTCCATTCTCTAGCTTCATTTCGCAAAGATTATTATTAATATAAACAAGGAAAAGCGTCGGACCCAAAACACTGCCTTGCGGAACGCCGAAACTCACCTCTAACTCATCACTGACGTAATTTCCTACCTTAACACATTGCTTTCAGTTGTGGAGATAATCTGATAACAAAGCCAAGGGAACTCCTCTTATACATGTTATCCAGACTACGCACAAGAATGGGAACCAAGACGGTGTCGAAAGCCTTTTTTAGATCCAGGAAAACAGACACTTTTTTCCTGTATCCACTTGTTCCACAATATGAGAAGCCAATGTTGAGACCGCGATAATCCTTGTTTAAATCCAAATTGAGCACGAGATTTTATTTTAATTTGTTAAGGTAATTCATTAAATGAGTGTTAATTAACTTTTCTATAATTTTTGATATTGCGGGCAAAACCGAGATAGGTCTATAATTACTCGCATTATCTCTGCTACCTCCCATAAACATTGGTGAAATAATGGTTTTTTTCATTACTCATACGCTGAAAGTAGGTCTGAAGTTGCCTGAGGAGCGGGTTGAAAGAAATACTTTTCATCCCTAGGGAGAATCACTTGCAACTGACAGCTGTCAAATTAAAAAAAAATACTAGTTCTATCTTCGCATTTCTATTGATCTATGTCTCAACTTTCTATACAGCCATTCAAATACAGCGGGATGAAAAATTGAAATGAAGAGATATTAAATTTTTTTTTATTACATAATTATTTATAATTTACTTTCAATTAATTCTTTAATTCTATAAAACTAACATAGATATGAGAAATATTTATCATTTTGCACTGATAAAATGAAAAATGATGGCTGAATAGCCGATTGACAGAAAAAAAAAATGGCGGGAAACTTGTTTTAGAATTTTGTTTATACTTTACTAAATCTCTGCTGTAAGACCTTTTGTAATTACACAATAATCAGATTCAGTTAAGGATTCAACGCCTGATTCTTAAGAGAAGAGGTTAAAGCAGTAGGCGGAAACCTTTTACGGCCTAACTCAAAAGAAACATACCTAAAATCATACGACGACTCAGGTTTTTATTTTTATTTTCCTTTTATTCGTAATGAAAAGCACAATGTTTACCTCGGGTGAAAGGCTTAATTAGTCCCTCGAATATTAGCGACCTCGCTTCGCTCGGAGGCCAAACTTCTTCTCGGGACTAAATAAGTTACTTTCACCCCTAGGGTATCAATGTACTATTTCAGGCCGGGTGGAAAAATGCCTTGCGTGAAACAGATTAGCCAGTTGTGTAATTATTATTGGTACTACCACTTCGTAAGATAATTTGAGGAATCTGGTCGATATATTGTCCCATCCTGGCGCGCTCTCAGTTTTACGTAAACCTTTTACAAACTTTTGAAGTTGTAAAGGGTTTACCTACTTGAAAATAATTTATGAATTGTGCACTATTTTTGAAAGTACCCGGTAATCTTTGAAAGATTCTGAGAGAATTTTCTCTCCTATAATAATAATTTTGCACGTATTATAAACCTAAACCTTTCTCGTGAATTGCTCTGGATCAAGTTTTTTTTTTTTGATGATCTCGTTTTTGGGTTTATCTCAAACATACAGACAGATAGACGAGGTGGGGGACATTTTTCTATAATATGCATGTTTAGCTGGAATTCCACCGCGAGTTATACCTAAGGTTAATTTAATAAATTTAAAAAAAAATCATAAATCAATGAATGCTTGCTTTTGCGTTTCTGTTTTACTAAAATTATTATCAAGCCTCATTCATTTGTTGAGCGCCTCCACTGATAATGTAATTTTCTTTTTTAACCGACTTCGAAAAGGAGGTGGTTCTATGTTCGGCTGTATGTATTTTTTTTTTGTGGACCGACTTCGACAATTTTTTTTTTATTGAAAGATTATACTTCCGAATAGGTCCCATAAAAAAATATTTTTGAAGTGATGAAGAACTTCGAAGATAGAGACCAAAACTCCTCAAAAAATCATAGCAGAACTGTCGTTTTTATATGTATGTTCACCGATATCTCGGTGAATTGTGGGCTGATTTTGAAAATTTTTGTTTTGATTGAAAGATTATACTCTCGAGTTGGTCCCATAGAAATATTGCTTTGATCTGATGATGAACTTCGAAGATATAGGACAGAGC
This sequence comes from Leucania comma, assembly GCA_958295575.1. Taxonomy (NCBI): domain Eukaryota; kingdom Metazoa; phylum Arthropoda; class Insecta; order Lepidoptera; family Noctuidae; genus Leucania; species Leucania comma. The sequence continues at coordinate 6,545,910 of OY282480.1, read as the reverse complement.
TCTTCAAAAAATCATAGCAGAACTGTCGTAACAAGTAAAATTGCTTTGTTTATACATGCAGTCGGGTGACTGACTGAAGGAAAAAGGGGAGGGGATACAAGAACTGATGATGAAGCCAGAAGGTAGGTAAGAACCGGAATTCTGTAATAAATCAGTGTATCCTAGCCGTGTTTGCTATTATTAAAATTAACATGATGATTCGATGATGGAACTGAATGGCGGAAGGTATCTATCTATTTAAGTTTTTTATTTCACATTTTTTAGTTGTAATACCCCTCATTACAACTAAAAAATGTGAAATAAAAAACTTTTTACAAAAAAATGCAACCGCCTATAATGTAAAAAAAAAGTGCAAAATAACTTTAATTTCGAACTTTAAAGTCGGTGTTTAATAACGAAGAGACTGACTAAACTATTATAGAAACACCGACTTCCGAAATTAAAGTTATTTTGCATTTTTTTTACATTGAAGTCGGTTCTATTTTTTTTTGAAGTAGGAAATCATCTGAGGTAGGTTAATCATCCTCCTGCTCCGTTTTAGACCTAGAGGTGGCAGACGCAGCATTTAGGGGTATCAGACTTTTATTGATGAAAAGTATACCAATGTTCCTTCAGTTGCCTTTTTCGTTCTAGGACCACAGCCCCTCTAGCCAAGCTACGACCATTTTGTTTCGATTCTCTTGCATCGAACGCCGCGAGTTGGTCACGCCTCCAAAATTTCCTTTGTTCTGACAGCATTTCAACACTCAGTGACGTGGTCAGAACAAAGAAATCGGAGGCGTGGCCGACTCTAGGCGTTCGACGCAAGAGAATCGAAAAGGAACGTTCATAGTTTGGCTAGAGAGGCAGGTAACCTTTACAGAAGTCAACTGATGGCATGGCCCTAGTAGGCATTCACTCTTGGGCACGCCATAATCACGGTGATAAGTCCCTTCTTTGAGGAGTAGTTTCAGACACGTCAGTGCGTTCTTACCAGACATGGTAAGTTTGGCAATGCTGGCGGAAGAAACGCCCAGGTGTCTTCATTTTGTGACTCGCTCAGAGTACACGATGGAGCATAAGTTGGAAGTATGATCTGCTTGGACGGAACACCACCCAGTCATCGTAGGGGCGATCGGTGGTGGTGGTATTGAACATAGTCCGGAGCGAGGGGAAACTTTGAATACCTGCGAATTAATTCGAAGGGTCCGAATGGTGGTTACCATATGGCGTCCGGACATAAAGAATAGCACCATCCCGTCTCTTCCAGTGGGAGCCGTAAGAGGCGGCTAAGGGACAGACCAGAGATTAGACAAATGGACAGCAGTATTCTCTGTGTATTGCAACAACCACATAGCGATCACCAACCCGGGCACCCGATGCCAAGCAGCTAGTCTACACTTAACTCCCGTAGCGTCAAGGTTATGACGAGGCAAGGGTTGCTGAGAATCTCCGGAAGAAATCCGGCTACCCGATAGCTAACCAGCGACGACTGGATCTGGCAACAAACAACACACGTACACAATGGGCTGACGAGAAGATCACCGAACTTGAGGGAGAAATAAGCGGGTTACGATGTAGTGTTGTAGAATAATTTGAAGTCCTAAGATAGAGGAAAGACACAATAATTCTCAAATCTAGTAACCTGCTCAATTTCCGGGAGGGTGACTATTAGTCCCAGGGTGGTGTCGCCACATTGTTTATGATAAATTCTTCCACAAGTCGCTTTTGAACAATGTGGCAAGGATCAAGAGGGTGGCGTACCTTATTCTCTGAATATATCAACAAGATATTTGCTGAAGGTTATACAGGTTTACGCCGTAACCTCGACACACCCCGACAGCAAAGTAGAGACTATCTATGAGAATATATCCGGCTCACTCTTCCGTGGTTATAGAGGATTTAACGCGAAACTGGGCAAACGAGAGTGGGGCAATGTGGATTTGGACATCGGAACGGCCAGGGCCACCTACTGGCTATATAGTTTTATGGAGAAGCAAGGCCTCTACATGATGAACTCCTTCTTCAAAAAGCGCTTTCTTTCTTTCTTCTTTTATTCTTAGGGGCCCCGACGTAAGCAAAAATTCCCAAAAAGTTTTCCACAACCGTCTCGTAGGCTAAACCAAGCATTTGTAAAAAGACACCATATTTTTTAGGGGCCCCTGTGGGACTAGCTACGCCACTGCTTAAGAGCCTTGATGGTTCAACCAGAATTGAAATTGACTGAATCCGCAGTCTTCAGACGATGCGTGCATTTACCGGCAGCTCAATAGGCAGATCTCCAAGTCGTTAAAAACGGATCTCTACCGCTTTAATACGGAATGGATTACGGATTCGATGCGCTCAAACGTGTTTGCAAAAGATCTATTGTATATATTGGGCAGAGCCAGGTCATGAAATTGAAGACCGGTGATGACATTGCCAGGTCATGAAATTGAAGACCGGTAATGGCAGAGTCATATCCGCCAAATAGAAGCTTTTGGAAGAGATCGAGGCATTCTATGGACAGTTGTATATTATGATTCTAGTTTCTCCCGATTTCAGGCAAAAATAATTAATGATACTCAACTTTGTTCACTAAATATTTTATTATGTTCTTACCAATACATCCACTTTTATAAATATCTATATGTATATAAAATTATTACAAATAGGTATTTGTCTAGGCAAAATTAGTAGGTAGTGGACATTTAAAACTGGTTCAAATGTTCTCTAATGGCCAATCTCATTGCCCTCTCCACTGATCTTTGTTTTTTAGTGCCCAATTTGTGAACACAGTCCACGATCATTTCTAATACTTTTCTTGTTTGTTCCTGGATAGTCACGAATAACAAATCCCCTTTCCCGAATGCCAGCAAATCGTGTATGTGATCATCAAATTTCAGCCTGTGTTGTAAATTAAATGCTTCTTCTATGTCCTCAAAGAATGCTTGTCGCTTTGGCAACTTGACGTCGTATTCTCGTCTATATTTCGCTACTTCATCAACGATATCATCACGATGCATTTTCGATAGGTATTTGAAATGTTTCGATAACCGATCTGTATACGTAAATTCCATTCTTTTCAGTTCTATCCTCATCATTCTGCAATATCTTATCAACTCCTTACCTGTGAACGCTGTCGATAATACATTCAGGTAAGTTTCTATAAACTTTTCGAAAATACCTTCACTTCTGCCACCGGTTTTTATTGTAGGCTTTAATTCATCAATTGCACATATAGTTCCTAAACACATAGAAAACGTCACGAATATAACAATTTTATAAAAGGAATTCATGTTGTCAGCAATGCTGTATATTCTACTGTAACTTGTGACGAAAACTCATAAAATATTAAAGTCAATTTCACGGCTGACTTAATGTGAAGTTAAACAGATGGCCCAAAGTGAAATTAAAAGCAGTTCCGTTTAATCTTTCTTCCCAATATTCTACTAGAGCCGACTTGAATTTTAATTTGATATACCTTTTAACATCGCCGGGCTGTCTATGGAATCTACCGAATAATATACGCTCGAATACTCGTCTGGTATTATCTCCAATATGCTTCAAAACTCCTTTCCCATATTGTTTGAGCATATAAATATATTCGTCCATCTTCATATCATCCACCACGGTATATATGGCGTCCATAGCCTTAAAGTATTCATTCTTTTTTGGCTTTCCATCAGATATAAACACCAAAAAATCATTAATTTTTGATTTTATTCTATTTCTATTGTATATGGGGTACTTTTTCAATGTCTTCCGTAATCTATTTATCCATATTTTCTGTAAGTAGTCTATCCCAAGGCCTTCGAGGCTGTTGCTGAGTATTGATAAGTATTTGCCGAGATGTTTCCCCTTAAATTTTTTAGATATGAGTGCATTACAAATATTGGTAAGGAACCCGAAATAAGGTGGTAAAGTTGGAACCTTGACACCTCCTCGGGGAGGTTTGGTCGTAACCAAAGAAGCGAAGTCTGTCGTTCTTGTAATCCACATTTCTTCTACACTAATCTCTTCACGTGGATCCACACTTTCACTTAGATTTCCACTGATTGTCTTAATTTTTCTTTTTTCATGTTTAGGTATTCTATGAAGTACTACAATATCGTACAATGTAGCAGAAACAATGCAATGTAGAATATAATGAAATAGATGCTTCATAATTATGTTGCCGCTGTTTAATGGCTTATTATATTTCGATTTCTGTTTTTTCTCTTTGATTTCTATTCCCAAACCACCTTCTTATTTGGGCCATTATCTGAAAATGTAAAATGATACAATTATTTGGATACAATGTTCATAAGAATAAAATTTCTTAGAAATAGGTTTATAGGTTCGCATCTTGACGGCCGACGGATCTTGGCGCGTCTGAAGTTAGGGCCTGCGAACTTTACGAGTTTTTTTACGAGTGCACAAGCGCACTCGTAAAAAAAATAAATGGTTTGAAAAAATAAATGCCAATAGCAGTTGTTATTGCTGTTAACAACAGTTTTTGGCGTTTATTTATTTATTTGGCGTGCTTATTTTGAGCGCTAAAGTTGACAGAGCCTAACTTCAGGCGCGCCAAGATCCGTCGGCCGTACTGTACGCCTTTTGGACGTGGAGTGGCAGACCCCACACATGACACATCATACTACCACCGTTTATAGTGGCGACATTTAGAGGAGGCCTATGTCCAACAGTGGTAGTCTTTGGGCTGAAATGATAATGATGCGATCATGATGTGATGAAGTTTAAATAAATTAATAATATAGTACAACCATTGATTTATGGAAGATACATTATGCGCTAAAATCGTAATCAGAAAACCTGGACTTGAATTTCACACATCTATGATTAGTGTCTTCATGAAATCAGGCCATAAAGTCCTGATTTTAGCGGTCCACGCGCTAGAGGCAAGTTCAGTATCTTCCTTCCTTCTTAATCTAAGAGTACAATACAATAAGGTAGAAATAGAAGATGAAAAATACCAGTTAATGAATCAACCGATTTGGTCCCCTTCCCGAAGATAAAGTGACAGCGTGCATGTCTGTGATAATAACGAGTGGCTTATGCGTGGTTAATCACAAATTGATTGAGTTGTTGGTTCATGGTTGAAATCAATCAACAGATAGGTCGGATCACAATATTAGAACTCCGGACACAGTAAACGGACAGACGAAGTCGCACCGCAAAGGTTTTTGATGCATTATTTTTAGTGTACGAGTATGCGAAACCTGAATATACTAGTAGTTTGTTCAGAATCAGTAACTGAATGGAATCCAATAATTTTTACACCATGTTATATTTTTTCCCAAAAATATTTAAAAAAAGGTCACAAGTTGGACACCACCGGCAGGTCACGGCAGGTCATAGCGGGCATTAGGTACCAGCGCACAGCTGGGTGCGGAAACAAAACAAACCCTCAGTGGTCCGGATAACAACAACCAGGTAACATAACAACTTATAACTTTGTGATTTTTCATGATACAGCGAAATTTCGTACATTATCTATTTGCATAAAAATACTAGACCCGTACTTCGGGTTTCGCATATACTACTAAAAATAAGGTTGTATATAAAAGATATGGTATGTTAGTATATGTACTATATAATATGGGACAAGCGTGCTCCACAGTTAAACACATCATCACTCTCATCAGGTGACATAGTGCTCAAGCGCGAGCCTATGAATAATAACTTAAAAACCGACCAAGTGCGAGTCGGACTTGCACACGAAGGGTTCCGTACCGTCTATCTATATTAAAAAAACTGCTAACATTCACTTTTATTGTACGGGAACCTCACTTAAGTATTTATAATATTCTGTTTTTGATATTTGAAAATTTGAACTGTCTAGTTATGTTCATGAGATACAGCCTGTTGACAAACAGACGGACAGCGGAGTGACAGCGAAACGGTCCCGTTTTTACCCTTTAGGTACCTACGGAACCCTAAAAAATGGCATGAAACTTTTATTTTTGAGGTGGGAAATCATCAATCAACTAATCCTGCTCTAAGCGGAGTGAGATGGGAGTGTCAGATTTTTACTGACTAAAATGCACCTGGTCTCCTTCAGTTCCATTTGCGTTCCAAGGCCACGGTAACTCTTTCGAAAAGTTTCGGAGCCCTTGTCATGGAACCCTAACAATAATTTAAATATTTCTAATACCTTATTTTTTTATTTCCAAGAACGATAGCTCGTAGTGCAATACAGGAGGGTATTTTTTATTAAATAATATCAACTAGTGCTTGACTGTGATTCAACCTGATGTTAAGCGAGGATGCAATAGTTGATTAATGATTATTAATGCCAATAATTATACGTTATTAGTATGGTTCTTTCCTCAAAAGACCATCTCAGACATTAATCATGACAGATATTTGACCATTACATGTTTGCTGTATGGACTTTAAAAGAGACTTTAAACCCCTGAGTTTGTTTTAGTGTTTCTTCTCAGGGTAGTCAGGTAGGTAACACCGGCCTCATCTAAATTAAACTGACAAAAAAAAATTGACATGAAAAAGTGTTTTTGAAAACCCTATTTGCAAAATAAATATCATTTATACAGTTAAGAAACTAATTTGATTTTGTTGATGATGAGAGCAGTTGGGTTGATGATTAGGCGCATTAGGTCCTAAAGAATCTAGCTCTGTTTTTGTTGATATTATTTACCTCTCTCTTTACTGAAAATTACGTAACTCGGGACAGCCCTATGTCCGGCGCTGGAGGCGTAGCGTGACTAGTTTAGATGTGGGCGAAGGCGCTTCAATGAGGCCTTTTTCTTTTATAAATTCGAAAACGAGACAACTTCACTTACCATCAGGTGTAAAAGTGGTAAACAGAAAGCTTATCTATTATAAAAAAAGCCCTCGTTCTTAAAGAGGCGAGGGCTTGCGCAAGACCCCTTTGTGTGCGAAACCCAAAGTGGGTAAGGGCCCAAATCACCCATGTCTAGTTACGCTATTGACTGGAGGCGACGAATCCAAAGGGCCGAGGGTCCCAATGGAATGTTTTCACGGGCCGCCATTGGCCTTTGTGGAGTTTTCCATTTGATCTTGAGTTGTTTACTGCTAACTTGATTTGAGCTTGTTTACTTCGAGTTGATTTATTTGTGGTAATAGTAAGAAGGTACAGATTTCTCATATTACAGAATATCATGGTTGCCTGAGTGGGCAGTGGTATACCGGGTGATTGTTTCAAGCGGGCGTGGATGACCAAATAAAATAAATAAATAAATGTCAAGGAATAGAGAACAATACATAGAGGAGTATTGGGCTAGATTATTTATTTTTGTTTTATGGATAGGGTCGCGTTTGACCACTGTCTCACTTATGGTAAGCGATGATGTGGCCGACGATGGAGCAGGCTAGCCTATAAGTAACCTATTCACTGGTGACATAAAGACCTTTAAGTTGTAGCTAATAGAAACACAGATTGATTTTGATGAAAATTAAAACTGCATAATTATTTGAATAATAATAAAAATCAATATTCGTAGCCAGGAATCGCATAATTTAGGCATTTATTAAATGCAGATGCATTTATTTTGACGTAATTGTGTATGGTTACGGAAGTAAGGGGGCATATTCCGCATCTGAATTCGTGACCCCTAATGGCATAAGGTTAAGGGTATTTTTAATATCATGCGGATTTCATCACGCATGCGGATTTGCTCCGCAAGCAGAAAATTTCAAAAGGCAAAAGCAAAGCAAGCAAGGCAAACGCGTCCCGTGTTCGTATTGCACGTATTACAATAAATACTTGTAATATAAGAACATTTTCGGAGGTTTCGCATGTGGAGCAAATCCGCATGCGTGATGAAATCTGCACAATATTAAAAAAAACCCTAAGGCCCCGACTGGAAGTAGGTCTACTTCCAGTTGGAAAATCTAATTAGCGCCAGTCCAAACCTCCGAAGGTCCGGTAATCTTTCCTAAAACAAAAATATAGTGTTTTTTGTTATTTTGGATACCAATGGTCTAACCTGCCACGTTACAAGTGTAGATAGAGCAGCTACTAGTGGGTCATCTGTTGCAATTATCAGGCAACCGAAGAGTACCGCATCAAAAGTAGATAAGCACCATTCTTCTCCCCACCTTAGAAACACAGCGAAATATAACATAGTCAATAGTAGGTGTAGGCTGTAATGAGTCTACCACAAGCTTCACAACAGTTTTGCCTGCGCGGGCCGGTTTGCACCATGCGTGAAAAAAAACGTGTACTCATACAGCTGTACACGGAACACCGTGCGTGTGGTTGGTATGACTCATACAGTTGTACACGGAACACCGTGCGTGTGGTTGGTATGACTCATACAGTTGTACACGGAACACCGTGCGTGTGCGGGGTTGTTGGTAAAATTCGTACTGTTTTATACGGTATTCCATAGACAAGCCTGTGCAGGTAAAACCGTGGTGACGCCAAACTCGTACGTGTGTTAGGACCGTAAGTAAACACTCAGATTACTGACTTCATTATTCAGATATTATAATATGTTTACAATAATTTAGAATATCAAATTTATAGGCCGTCAGACGCGAGACGTCCAGAACGAGACATAGGTGTCCAAACTTCGCTCCTCTGTCTCTGTGCCTGAGCATTCAATAGGGCTCCTGTAGCCTTTACTAGCTCAACTGTATGTACCTTATGGTACGCCCTCCTACGCTCCATGATACTAAGTCTTGGGCCGGTATGAGGTCGTTCATCTAGGAAAAGTTCAACTTTTTTTAGTGGTAAATAACTTCACCCGTTCTGGCCGGAGCGAAAAGAAGTATTCCTTTAGTTATCCATTGACTTTTAGGGCCGCGCTTTTATTTAAAAAAGGTAATCTCTACGATTGCGATCGTATGCCTATAACCTGCTTACCAAGTGACAGAGAAGCACGAAGGCGTATTGTCTTCAGGGTCGTACAACAGCGTGCTGGTGTTGCCAGCCTCCCTGGTATTCAGCTCCACATTCAGCAGACGTTCAAGTACAGTGCGTTCGCTGGCAACCCAGCTGAGACCGTCCAGGGCCTATAAGAACATAATTAAAGCAGGCAGAAAGAAGAAAAGGTGAACTATAAGGCTAAGATCTCTTGAAGCGGTTTTCACCCGCCAAGTACAGAAATAAAGGGTAAATGTTATCTTACCCTTTCAAAGAACGCAGCCAAAAATCGCGACAAAAGAGATTGTCGAGTTTCGGTTTCTCCTAAACCTAGAAAAAAAAAACGATAATTAATTGTAAACTGCATATATTAAGGTATCACTTAAACATGGCTTGTTTTCTTTTAGGTAGGTACTTAATTAGTCTAGTCTGAGAGTGAACTGAGAAATGAAAATCTTATTATTTGTGTGAATTATGATGTAGGTACAAGATGTCTGCCTAAAAGGCACGTTACGAAAATAGCACGTTACAAAAAAAGCACTTTACGAAAATAGCATGTTACAAAAAAGCACGTTACGAAAATAGCACGTTACAAAAAAGCACGTTACGAAAATAGCACGTTACAAAAAAGCACGTTACCAAAATAGCACGTTACAAAAAAAAACACGTTACGAAAATAGCACATTACAAAAAAAGCACGTTACGAAAATAGCACGTTACAAAAAATGCACGTTACAAAAAAAACACGTTACGAAAATAGCACGTTTCAAAAAAACCACGTTATGAAAATAGCACGTTACAAAAAAAGCACGTTATGAAAATAACACGTTACAAAAAAAGCACGTTACGAAAAAATCAGCGTCGAGAATATAACTTTACGAAAAAAAAATATTTTGTCAGCATGGTTAGATATTGCGCTATGTATTTCGGGTTCGATTCCCGTAGGGAAAAATATTTAAATGGCTTAAAATAGTCACACATAGTTGTTCTGGGTTCGGGTAATTTCTAGGATAGTGCAATGATTTAAAAAAAAATATTACCTGGTATAGAGAGAGATAACTGTTTATATACAATCCTGAAAAATATAAAGCAATAAGTTAATAGAGTTTTATATTCGCAACAAGAAATGATATTTTTTTTTAACAATACGAATTTCTGCCGCTGCCTTTGCCCGCATTAAAGTAAAAAAATATTCTGAGAGAACATACTCGACAAAAAGTACCCTATATCCTCTTCCAGGATCTTGTCTACACATGTGCCAAGTATCATCAAAATCCGTTTAGTCGTTTGTGTGCGAAGGAGCAACCGACACACTTACACACATACAAGCAAACAAGAAGCCAAGAAAAGACGTATAGTACGCGTGTTTTCAATCTCATGCTGATTCCATCATGCATGCGGATTTGCTCCGCGTGTAGAAAATTTCAAAAGGAAAAAAAAACGTGTCCCGCATGCGTATTGCATGTTAATGTTTGATGACAATAATCAAAGATTACAATATATACTTGTATGAAAAGGACATTTGCGGAGGTTACGCTTGTAGAGCAAATCCACACAATATTAAAAACACTCTTAGACCCGGCAATCGGTTACTGCACATTCAAAGTCGACCGCCATGATAGTTCAACTTGTGTGTCGAGGATTATATTCGCCTTTACAATATTAATGTGATTTTTAAGAAAATTAACGGTTAATATCTGCCATACCTCAGTTGCGGCGCGCAAACCACACGACATGTGGCTAGAGGCCCAGCCATTGATCGCAAGTCTTTGGAGTCGTCGTTCCTAAACAAAAATAGTCACATCAAATGAAAGGTTGTTTTAGTCAGAGATAATAGTTGATTTAAAAGCTTCTAAGCACTGACAACTTATTTCGAATTACCTATACTATAACAACAATATAATTATATTCTTTTAGATAATTCTACACCGTGAAATAGTGTTCCTTCGGCAGAACGACTTGCCATAAGCAGTACTTTCGAAACATCCAGTAAAAGTAAAAAAAGTAAATTTGCAAAAATAAAAAAAAAACATATTTCACTAAAACACGCACAAAAATTGATAAAATAACTTTAATTTCGGAAGTCGGTGTTACTCAGTATTGTTTGTTTCTTATTTAACAAAGTCACTTGCCTACGGCTCGCGTGAATTCCGCCTAGGTCGCAATGATAAACTTTCTGTATTTGTATCAAAATGTACTAATATTTGCTTGGTAAGGTTGATGCAGGGTAGCCCGCCTCTCAGCTCGCCTAACCCTATTGAATGGTTATTTCATAAAATTATCATTCAATAGGGTTAACTGAATTGAGAAAGTAGTAAAAAAGCAGTGAAAAAATTCCTATTTGTATGACTTTATAGTCCATACCGTCCATGCACGTAATGGGCATAATAATCTTCTTCAAACACCAGCAGAGACAATCCAACGCTGGTACAAATCTTCGGCAGAACGGCAGTGGGAGACCCCAGTATTCTGTCTGCCACCCATCGAGTTGACAGCAGCGTGATGTATGAAGCCCACCAGGCGATGGTGGCTACTGCCCACCGGTAGCCCTGGCTCGGCGGGAGGTAGGATTGCCATGGAGACATGAACTGTAAAATTGGAAGTGTAAAGTAAAGGCCAATTTATACCGATATGTCAGCGGCGGGCTGCTAAGCGGCGAGCTCTTCAAGAGTGAAATAACTTTATACTTTATCTACGTCCTTATCATAGCATAGCATAGCATTAGCCTTAAAATGTTGCTGGGACCACTGCTGGGACTCAGGCCTCCTCTCTAGGAGAGGGAATGGTCCCTAATCCACCACGCGGGTCCAGTGCAGGTTAGTGGATGTCACATGTCTTCGAGTTTTTCGTTCTAGGACATACCGGTTTCTTCACGACGTTTTCCTTCACCGTTTTGATTGTAGTGGTGCAGAAATAAATTACACAAAGTAATGCGCCTGGCTGGGTTTGAACCCGCGACCTGCAACTCATAAGTCGGGGCTTTTGCCACTCGGCCACCAATGCTCACACGGCCACTACTGCTCCACTGCTCTACGTCCTTAAAATACCAATATCGCTTGAAAGATTTGAAAAGAGCGAGCGGCCGCTTTACTGCTCGCGTTGTCGCTAGCAATGGAGCGGTCGTGTGCGTCTTATCAACAGCCCTGTCAGTGGCTGACCGCGGCCGGCTCTGCCGACTTCAGAACGATCTGAAGCGACGCGAAGAGGTCGGCAGAACCTTAAGGGCGGATACAAATAAAAATGATAACGATATCATTTTAATTTGTATCGGCCCTTAAGGTCGAAAGTTTTACTTTTAGGGTTCCGTACCTCAAAAGGAAAAAACGGAATCCTTATAGGATCACTTTGTTGTCCGTCTGCCTGTCTATCTGTCTGTCAAGGTCCCTTAAAGCTATGAAAAAATCAAACGTCTAAGTTGGTAAAAAAAAAAGGATACGGCCGTTTATGTCGCAAAAACCGTACATTTCGATACTCATAAGGGAATTCAAATTCATAGGGTACTTCCCGTTGACCTAGAATCCTAAAATTTGGCATGAAGCAAGGTCTTATAGCACAAGTATAGGAAAAAAGCTGAAAACTGTAAATTTGTGAAAAAAAAAATTCGGAGAAATCTTAGTAACTCAATTCGGGAATTGAAATGTTTTCATATGTAAGTTTGTTCGGAACCCTCAGTACGCGAGTCCGGCTCGCTTTGCCCGGTTTTTTACTTTTTAAACCGACCGCAAAACGGAGCCCCTGTTTTGCGGTCAAAGTCGATCATTGGATCACACTTGTCTAGATTAAACTATTCACTACGTACAACGAATGTGGGTTTTTTTTTAAATCATGCGGATTTATTCCGCATGCAGAAAATTTTCTATTATGCAAAAAAACTCGTCCCGCGTGCTTATTGCACGCGTTACAATAATAATAATTGTATGATTTTGCATGCGGGATAAAATCTGCACGATATTAAAAACACCCTAAAACGTTTTGTGCGCATGCGTGATGGGTATTATACTTAGTGTATTCCTAATTTATTATTGGCTAGTAAGATTGATCCTGAAAACGATGTAATCGAAAGCTCCTGTCAAACCCTTTACCCTATGTCATCTAAATTAATATCAACGCTATTAGTATTTTCGTCGATACACCAGCTGCCATCAAGTTTGACAGGGTTTGAATTGATTACGCCCCTAAGCGCCCAGACGAGTCTAACCGAAACCGGGGCTAACAGCCTTTAAATAATTCGTATTCAAACTACTTAATATGTCTATTTAAAAATGGCGTCTGAAAATAAGAGCTCATTCAAACAGTGGCTTGCAGCCGTCGACAATAAATGAAGACCGGCAGCAGCCGTCGACTGGCCCTTGACACACGCGACGGCCGCCGCTGATCTTCATTTGTTGGAATGTCGACGCGTCAACAGCTGCCCCTGAAGTTTTGACGGCTGCAGTTGACTCTGCCGTTGACAACTTGCCGCTCGTGTGTATGAGCTCTTACTCCAATTATTTTGACAGTAAAATATGGCAAGAAGAACAACGTCTCAAATATATTAGGGGACGTGGCGAAGTTTCCAGCAAAAAGAAAGATTAGAGTTATTTAAGGCATTCAGTCCGCTTTAGTACAGTGTTTTTTCTAGTGAACGCTGTGTCTTCCAGTAGGCGGTTGCAACCATATTATTAGAAAAAAAAAATTAACAAATCGACTAGTCCACCGTGGCCAGTCATCACTACATTACGCTAATCCTATAGCGTTAGGTTAGTAGGCGCAGGCGATAGTTGTCGGACTCATACAATGTAGCTACCTCTCCTTTTCTCTCATTTTAAAAATGCATATTTTCGTTCTGCGGTCGTTCTGCCCTTTGTAAAAAAGACCTTAAAATTGCCCGTCCACCAGAGTGGAGCGACTGCGGTGCGGAGAAACGGAGAAATATTAACCAATAGGATCGCACAAAATCTCCGCTCCTTTTCAGTGGACAGGGAGCATGAAGTAGTTGAGAAATTCATACAAAACCGGGAAGCGGAAAGGAAAACGAGCTGCGGGTGATTTAACATACTATACATAGCTAAAACGGTCTGCAACTCCACTCCACATTACTTTCTCACCCCGCTCCGTAGCCTTGCTCCGCTCTGGTGGACAGACACAGTATGGCCGTGAACTTAGCAGATAATTTTCCAGCAGAGCATGAAAAAATTAGAGTTCTACTCGCATGCAGCATAGTTCTGGAGTTCCTGATACTTTTTAGGAAAAGTTCTGCTGTTTTTCCTGGAAAAATGTCAAATGAAAATATGATCTGCTAACTTCCGGTAGCAGATCATTTTTTCCAAAAGCGAAATTTTAAAAGTGCTTTAGGTGCACACAGGCGAGTTCTATAGTTCCTAAATACTTTTAGTAATAGTTCTGTCTATGAGAGTACCAAAAAAAAAAAAAACATATTGAACTGGTATCAGAAATAACCAAATAATGTTCATAAAACTGACGATAATTATGCAATTCGACTATTTTCACAAATAATTCTATGTATGATCTAAAGGTCAGATGATAGTCGAACAAAAAAACTTCAAACTATAACGGTAATCGATTTAAAGTATCAGCAGAGCATGGTTGAGAATGTAGATTAGAAATAACCGAATATTTTCGGGTAAACAAGTTTAAAAAATCATAATAAAATTTTGGAAGTAACCTGGACTGAAAATTCCACAGTTTCTCATACCACTGTAGCACGTGTATATGATGTAGTGAGCACCAGATCCGGAACTCCGACAAAAGTATTAGAAGAGCATACTTAAAGATGTAGAATAGTTAAAATCACAAACATTTTCAGTTTTCAAGACGAAAAAATCCGCCAGTCCGCAATTCCGCTCTAAATTATTGCTTTTCTCCGCTCCGTTGTCTCACTCCGCTCCGGTGGTAGCCTTATTCATAACTAAGCATAGACTCCAAGTAACGCTTGCCAGAAGGAACAAAGTCTGTAACACTTACATGTAGAACAAGCAGGGCCAGAGTGACAGTGAACCCTGGAGACACTCTCCTCATGGTCTGCATGCCACTCCATTCTCTGGCCAAGCTGGAGGCTCTCCAGTTGTTGTACCTATCTGTCGCCGTTACCCCTACAAAAGTTTAAATGAAAGATATGAATGGATTGAATAGGTTTTATTTCATGAGTAAACGCTAAATAATACCAGGTGCGTTCCAAATGGGAAATCATATAACGATTTTTCTCACTCTTGGTTGGCGCGAGAGGGTCTGTAAGACTATTACTGACAAAAATAAAACACAACACATATGTTCTTTCAGTCGCCTTTTGCATTCTAGGACCACGAGTATCCCTTTCATACTTTTCCCCATGGCCCTAGCAGGCATCGGCCCTGCTGGGCTCCTACGGTTTGCTGCCGCAAGAGTGTGGGAAAGTTATCCTCACGTCCCAGTCACCGCGATATAAAACGCTCAGGGCGTCGGTAATCGTAAAACGATCTCTGGCCACTTAGGTGCGGGCTTGCGGACAAAGAGCAATAGGTAGCTCGCCGTCTGTTCGTCCTATAAGGACCGAACCCGAGTCGTCGACGGCGCGTAAAGTTCTGCACGCGCTTTAAAGAGAGCGCCAAAGTAACTCGCGGGCATCGCATTGGCCCTAGAGGTCTCCCGTCAATTTGTTGACAGCTCTTTGTAGGTACCCGCCGTCAACCCTTAGTCCTTGCCGGACGGTGAGCTACCCTTTGTGCACCGTCCGCAAGCCCGGGCCTACGGCAAAGGCTTTCCTCCACTTCCTTTGCTAGAGATTATGAAAAGGCTAGGTAAAATTACTTTTACAAACTTACCTTTAAACGGTGCATTATACTCTGACCAGTCTAAAAAGAACATGTCACACCGACATTGATTGAAATTGAACCACGCTACCTTTACTGCCTGAAAAAAGATAAGACACAATATGAACCTTAGTACTGTTAAATTAAAGCCTAAATTAATCTGGTCCATCAAACATAGAGAAAAATTTAGTGGCCCAAGGATAATGGAAAGAAGATTCATGTGAGTACTTATAATATGTAGCTGATAATAGTTTTTCTGACATGAAAAAATATTACATTGGTCCAGGTCAAAGTTACATGCCTAGTTTGAACACTACCTGTTTTCCCTTTGCATACAACCGCTCTTATATACTTGATTATGATGTTATTATACATCTTTCTATATTTTGGATATACAGATATCTTGTGGATATTACCTACGAGTAAGTTACTATTGAAATCAGAACAGAAATTTGTGTAAAACTAATCCAATGAAGACCTCTGAAAATTTGCTATTTTGTGTGAAGTTTGGACCTACGAACTCACAAATTAAAAAAGTAAAGAAAATTTGCCAACTTTCTATATATTTTCTGTAAAGGTCCATACAGAAAATATATAGAAAGTTGGCAAATTTAGTCGAAATTCCGAATGACTATTTTTTTAATTTATTTTTTATAGTTTTTCAAAGAACACGTATTACCTGGAACAAGTTTTGCAAAATATTCGATGTAGGGATGACGTTGAAATGATAACGACACGGTGGTTGAGTAAATACTGATTTATTATAATTAGAGTACCCATTTTGTAGAACAGTCATACCTCTAGTACAGATTTTTTTTTTTTTTAACGTAGGTAAAATCATCCAATGACAAATCCCGCCCTTGGGTGGGGCGGGAAATAGTGTCAGACTTTTACTGACTAAAAACCTACCTTTCCATTCCTTGCCTTTATCCTGGGGCCCGTGGTGACCTCTAGTATAGATAGAAACTTAACCTACACAATACACACCACACGAGAGACTGATGGAAAGACCGAATGCCATCAGAACGTTCGAATAGTTTTTTTATATCTCTTTTTCTTCGTGTTGCCAAAATTTATCAAATATTATGTTGGATGAACCAACAAGCTTTAAAACCATCCATTCCTGTTAATAACGATCCGTCTATCGCCAACCTCAAGGTCGAGAAGAGCCCTCATAAGCATTATAGTCATAAATTAGGTGGATTTGAGGAAATAATTTAACTAAGTTCATTAAAGTGGATTTTCCGATTTTAACATTTACCCTTTTTTTTTACTTAATAATGCATAAACATTATAAACTAAGGGAACATAACATTCGCTAATTATAACAAGCTGCCAAAGTCAGTTACAGAACTTAACGAGGGTAGGTTAAAACCCACATCAAGCGACTATGTTGAAGACACGGCTTCCCAGGTAACTTTTTTAGTGCATTATTGTGTAAAAGTGTGAATTAATTGCTCCATCTCTACTTTAATTAGGTATCTAAATACATTTTTTTTAAATACATTGCTTTTGTAATATTTTTTTTTGCATTATAGTGGTATAGTGATTTTGTTCACATCTAATTTATTGATATGTTTATTTTTTTTTTCTTTTTTCCTTTTTTTATAGCCTTAGCCACTTTGTTATAATGTGAATGTGAGAACACTAGACTTCGTGGAATCAAAGATTATTTTCTACACCGACCAATTTTTTTTTTTGTGCTTTTGGGTACAATATAGACTGGTCAACACTGTCCTCACATATCTATTAATATATATATACGGTCAAATAAAACAGTTTTTTTAAAAGAGTGCCTATGGAGTTTCTTACCGTTTCTTCTCCACAATAAACGACCAAAGGAACCGTGCACTAGCTTCTCACGTTTTGTAAGTGCCCATGTAGGCCAGGTATGTGAAATAATAAAAAACGTTTTTTGATCATGGTGTCAATCAACCTCGTAGCTTTTACGGTAATATTTTTTCCTAATTACTCAGCAAGTGAAAAAAGAAAACTACGGTCCAATGTCTGGAGCGATAATGATCGTAAAATTATATGATAAATTGTTAACAGCAACATCTGTTGTGAATGGCTGGATGAAATTCCAACAGCCAAACGCATGACTTGTGATGAATCGTTGTTTTTTCAGTAATCAGTAGTCCGTTAATAAAAGGCAATGCAGAATATTGGCATTTTTTTTCGCCAGAAATGAAACCTAGGCCATATCCATATCTTAGAGGACTGTATGAGAAATCAACCGCAAAAATGCCGCTGCGAATGCTGAGACCCTCAAACGGCGCAAATACTGTAACCTTATTGGTAATTACAGTTTTGAGTCGTTTGGGGTCGAAACGCTTGGATAATGGGGTCCGAGTTCGCGTATCTTTTTCAAGGAAATTTCACGTCGCTTCATCGACACTTTGCGTGACCAGAGGGCTGGCTCATTCTTTGCCCAAAGAATCAGCATTCAATGTGGCAATGCTGCCAGTCTTCTGGGTAAGTTTCCGGATGACAGCGATGTGGAGGAGTACTTCGACGCCATTTGTACATAGTTAGGTCTAGTATACATTCTTAGTTTAGTTTTTATGTACATAGGTACAGTAAAAAGAATTATGTCTACCAGCCATAACCAAACCGAGTTAGGGACTATTTAGTAGATTGCTATATTTTTTATATTGGGCGTTATTTGACAAAAGTTTAATTCCCCTACTGTGAAGCCCCAAGAGGACACCGGTGTCCGCTACCTATTGTCTTTCTATTGTGTCTCTAATTACGGTATTCAAAAGGTTAAGCCCTTAAGCGTTAACTTGAACTAATTACCTTCAGTGACACAGCTGTATAAATGAAAGCCTGTATGATGCGTTCCTCAGCACGAGACAGCGGGAGAGTTAGCCCGAGTGTGCCGGCTTCCGCTGCCAAAGCATGGAGAGTAGAGAACCATGCGGACTGTAACAAAGGAAAACGCCTATAAAGATTGGTGAACATTTTGATGAAAATGCGTAAAGATTGTCATTGACGTGTACCTAAGTGATTTTTAAAAACCCTATTTGTAAAATAAATATCATTTATCATATGGGGCTGTTCAAGTATTACGTAGGCAGATTTTTCACAAATATTAACATCCCCTCCCCCTCGTCAGCAAAAGTAAACAAAGATCTAACCCTGCCCCAACATGCTTACGTAAACATTGCTCAGTGATGTGTCTTTCTACTTATTTTCATGTGATATTGAAACATCGAGATTGTTCTCTTAAAAAAAATTGCTGACATAATCACCATCCAGACCCCCACCTCCATGTCATCAAAAATAAGCAAAGCAAAGACCCCCCACCCCCTATAGTGCTTACGTAATACTTGAATGGCCCCTTTGAAGCCGAGTCGAAGTATAGTTTGCTTTTATAATAATAATGCTTTATTATTAGGCTACTAAGGTCCATAAAACTTTAAACGTTGAAACTACAATAACTAAATTTTTTTTCTGTCTGTCTGTTTGTTTTTTTTTTTGATTTATTTATTTTACAATAAACATTTTTGACGGGACTTTCACTGACTGTTGAATGAACTGAAAGCTCACCGCGGCCCTGGAACACAAAGATCAACTGAAGGTACACTGGTGGGTTTTAGTCAGTAAAAGTCTGACACTCCCCCTTATCACATCCAAAGTTGGAGAAGTTTGATGATTTTTCACCGAAAAAAGACACTATTTACATTAATATAGTGTATGTATATATTTATGATAGTATCCTGTTGTAATATAAATTCATATAATAGATTTGATGTTTTTGTAAACATCTTTGCTGAAGAGTGTCTTCGTAAACCTGTTCTGTAATTTATAAATAATTGTAATTAAATTATAACTCTTCTTCTTCTTCTCTTCGAGTCGATGGCAAACTCGCTAAACGGTTGGGGCCCAGCAGTGGGCTACGTTAACTAATAATTAAAATCGTTTATTATAATTAAAATCGTTAATTGTATTTTTTTTAAATAAACTATTTATTAATTAATAGAATTATAATAAATTATTTTAAATGTAAATATGTATGTTTCTGTTTTCAAACGAAGGTGGCGCTGTTGTGTTTCTTTATCATAATCATAGAAAATATTTTCGTTGTGAACAATAAACCGTGTTTAGTGAAATCTCGTCGAGTTTTATTAAAATATTGCCGTAACCCAACAATATCTTTATTTTGTATGTTATATTATTTCTATGTTAACAGTTTGCACATGGTGTCTACACCTCTTTTTTTCCAACTCTCCTTTTGCAGGTAGAAGAGATTTCTACAGAAATAAGTACCACTATATTGTTGTTTGTGGTTTTTTCCTTCCTTCTTCTTATTTTCTTTATTATATGTGTGTACATAAATAGTTAAGTAAATACTAGGTACTGTACTCACAAAATACAAGGTATCAGCAACAGCTCCTGTCAGCAGTGGCACTACAGAGGCATACAGGCCTCCTCTGCGGACCACTCCTCGCCATTGTACCATGGCGTACAAGGTCAGAAAGCAGCCTAGCACTCCGCCCCATATCTGAAATAAATAGCACAAATTAATCTAAGACGTATATAAACGTCTATTGTCAAAGTATTTAAATCAATAAATATAAATATATATAAATTGGTTTAAAGTTGCGTGACCACACGCCATCCCAACCCCCATTTTACTTTTTTTTTTTTTTTTTTTTTTTTGTGGTAGGTAAAATCATCCAATGACGAATCCCGCCCTTGGGTGGGGCGGGAAACAGTGTCAGACTTTTACTGACTAAAAACCTACCTTTCCATTCCTCGCCTTTGTCCCGGGGCCCGTGGTGACACTCTCGCATGACCTTTGGCCCCAGTAGGCTTCGGCCCTGCTGGACCCCTACAGTTTGCTGACAACTCCTTGAGGCGCGCGGGAACGGTGCGCGCCGTAGACGACCTGAGCTCGGACCGGTCTGTTACCGGACGGACGGACAGCGAGCTACCCATTGCCCACCGTCCGCGAGCCCGCGCCTACGGTGGCCGGAAATTGGGATCGGAAACCCGGCGGCGGCGGCGGCGTGTCCGCCTTTGCCTAAGGCGGTCGGCCTCCTCCTTTACTAGCATTACTGCTTCGCAGAAGGAGGCGACCGCCTGCCACTCCTCCTCGCTCCGGAGCATGGCTTGAACCAAGCCCCGGCGCGAGAGATCGCCGCCGATCGCCCCCACGAGGACACGGCGCTGCTCTTCCCAAGCGGGGCACACCTCGACTGTGTGCTCCACCGTGTCCACCGGGCGGTCCGCACAGTGGCGACACCCGGGCGTCGTCTCCGCACGAATCTTGTACAGGTACGGACCGAACTTGCCGTGTTCGGTCAGCACCTGCGCCAAACGGAAGGTGACGACGCCGTGGGGCCTTTCCAGCCACGCCTCAAAGAGGGGCCTTACTGCCTCGATCGTGGCGTGCCCAGCACGAGGTTGCGACAGTCGCTCTCGCCATTTCACCATGAGATCCCGCCGGAGCTCTGTCCGCCATGCCGCGACTTGTCGCGGCAGCGGAGTTTCGCCCCGACGTTGCATCTCCACGCGTAAATCATGCATGTGTGCAAGGACTGTTGCCTCCAAATCCCACGGTGGTAGGCCAGCAAGGACGCTCGCCGCTTCGCAGGACACCGTACGGTATCCGCGGATCATCCGGATGGCCATGACCCTCTGGCAGGCGGTTAGCCGGGCCGCCACTCGCTTACGTAGCGATGGCGCCCACACCGGCGCACCGTAAAGGGCCATGGACCGAACGATGCCTGCGTAGAGCCTCCGGCAGGAGGCGTCTGGACCCTCTCTCTCATCCTCTGGTTCGGCAGGAGCCGCTTGAGCGCAGCCCCAGTCGCATTCAACCTGGGAGCCAGACGTCGGAAGTGCTCCTTGAAGTTCCACCGGCTGTCGAGGACGAGTCCCAGGTACTTCATCGTCGACCCGACGCCGATGTGAACTCCTCCTACCGTTAATTGGGAGCCCGGAGGTGGCGCGCTCCGAGGGCCGTGAAAACACATGGCCTCGGACTTGTGCAATGCCACTTCGAGTCCCAACTGCTGTATCCTCTCCACGACTGTCGCAACCCCGCGCGTCGCTAGTTCGACCGCCGCCTGGTACGACCGTCCCCGACCCCCATTTTACTTAGTTTCCCAAAAAGGTCGCGCAATTTGGCGCTAGCATCGAATTCAAGAGTACCTAGCTTCACAATTCCAATGTCGACCGATCGGAATTATACTCGAGATTAAGCCCCCAGTTTTCTGCCTGGTTTAGGAAAGAAAATTCTATGATCTATTTTATATTCGTTGTACTGTTTTTTTTTCCTTTTTTACATTTTAAGATTACTCTGTATACCATGTAAAAGTTAATAATACTCGTCTAAATGCTTTATTAACTCTTAGAAAGCAACCAGTAATTTATTTATTTTTATTTATTTATTAAATTAGGTTCACCAACGATTGTACACACTGAATACAATAACATAACACATAATCATATAAATTTAAACAACAGCGCAACAATCACTTACTGGTAAACACCTCATGCATGAACAATAAATTAGAAATTTAAAACTACCATATAAATTCATTCAGATTATAAAGGGAACCATAAAAAAAAAAACCATGAGAATTCATAAAAAAACATAGCAATTCACAAAAAAATCATAAAAAGTTACAAAAAATCCATAAGAGTTCATAAAAATTCATTAAAATCATAAAAAAATAACAAGATCATAAGAAATCATAAACATTCATTGGATAAAATCGATCATATTGAAAAATTAATTATAGTAATAAAATTTACAAAATGAATCGTAGTGATAAATTATAGCGATAAAATTAATAAATTAACAACAATGATAAAATTAACTCAATTATAAAAAAAAAAGACGACTAAGGGTTGATGGGTAAACGATAAAGTATGGCTTTCTGTTTAGCAAGTGAGTCAAAATGGAGATCAATAACATCGCTGTAGCCATTCACTGCTTTACACATTCTCGCTACAGGTGAATTGGCTCCCAGAACTGTTCTTCTAATGGGCATACAAAGAGGAGTGATGGCATTACGCGGAATCCTAGAGGGTGCACGAAATCTGAAAAGGGCAAGTAAGCTAGGACTGTCTATTTTATGCTTAATGACCTTGTAAGCAAACAATGCATCAATTAAGTGTCTACGCTTGTCTAGTGAGGTCATGTTAAAATGCTCAAGTCTTTTATTGTATGACTTTATTTTTTTGGCGATACCATTTGAAAATGCGAGATGCCATGCGAAGCGTTTCTGGACACGTTCAAGTCGCAATGAATGGGTTGCGTAGTGAGGACGCCAAACTACACTATTATATTCAAGAATGCTACGAACGAGACTGTTATACAGTAGCATTTTGGTTCTATTGTGACGAAAGGTTTTGCAATTTCTTAAGACGAACCCTAACATTTTCGAGGCTCTTTTAATAATACTGTCAATGTGTGGTGTAAAAGTTAATTTCTTGTCAAACAGTACTCCAAGATCCTTTATTGTGTCAACTTCCTTAATTTCAACATCGGATATGTGGTAACTACTGCGTATTGGGATGTTCTTTCTTGTGAATTTAATATGGTAACACTTTTTAGGGTTCAGCTCCATTCTATTACTGTTACACCATTGAACAAGGCGATTTAGGTCACATTGTAGTTTTAATATATCCTCTTCAGACCTAATAATTCTCAAAAACTTCAAATCGTCTGCATACATAAAAAAATCCGAGTACAGAAAACACATTGGAATATCATTTATAAAATAAATAAATAAAATGGGCCCCAAATGCGAGCCTTGGGGCACTCCGGAGGAAACACATTGTAAGGTTGACTGATAACCGTTAACGACCACAAAGAAAAGTCTGTCCTTTAAATACGAACGTAGCCAATCTAACAAAGATCCAGAGATTCCATGGGCACGCAATTTCGTCACCAAGATTTTGTGGGACACTTTGTCAAACGCCTTGCTGAAGTCTGTATAAATAACGTCAGCTTGATGACCCGTATCAATAGCTTCTATGAGAAGTTCTGTAAAAGGAACTAGATTTGTACATGTAGAACGGGTCCTAACAAATCCGTGCTGATGGTCGCTTAAAAAATTCTTTAAATGATCCTGAATATATGGGCATATCAGTGATTCGAATACTTTGCCAAACGTGGATAAAATTGAGATAGGTCTGTAATTAGTTACAACATCTCGATCATCGGATTTATGAACTGGAACCACCTTTGCGATTTTCCACTTAGAAGGAAATATACCGGTTGTCAATGATGTGTTATAAATTAACATTAGTGGGTAAACTAGCTCAGAGGAACAAGCTATAATGAATACAGGGGGTATCCCATCAGGTCCAGCCCCTTTCTTTGGATCTAGGCTTTTTAATTTTTTTTGGAGAGATTCACGGGAAATAACGGGACTAGTTAGCTCCAAACTATTATTTTCTAAAGTTTTCATGGATTCGGAATAGTATTCAACATCACTATTGTCGTCAGCGCTGTAAACAGACGAGAAATAGTCTGCAAAAAGTTCACATATTTTAGATCCTTCAGAAGTAACGGAAGCTCCATCGGTCAGGGTTAATGGGTAAGCACTTGAACCTCCCCGCTTAGCTTTTATATAAGTCCAAAGTAACTTAGGGTTAGATGCCAATTCGTCTTCTAGACGTTTTAAATAGTTCTTGTAACAAGTAGCTGCGAGATTTTCACATCTTTTCCTAATTAGTTTAAACTCTATTGCATCTAATGGGTTCTTATATTTTTTAAAACGCATTCGAATCTTATTTTTTTCATTCAATAATTTAATCAATTTATGACTAAACCATAACGGGTATTTTCGGTTTTTAGGTTTACGTTGAGGCAAAAATTGTTGTATAGCAGCACTAATAGTATCATAGAAGACCTCTACCATCCCATTAACATCACGTTGTTCTCCGAATAATAAATCCCAGTCAAGCTCTTTAAGAAATTTGCGAATTGTTTGATAATCCGAACCATGGAAATCAGGAGTCGCTTTTCCTATATTGTAGGGGAGCCCTGTTACCCTGTCAAATGAAATAACAATGTCCAAAGGAGGATGCTGCTGATCGACATTACTTAAAGGACACATGCTTTCAGTTACAATACATAGAGGTATTGTCGAGAGCACAAGATCCAATATACGATCAGCAGAGTTCCTAACAAAATTACATTGCTTCAACACGTTAACACAAGCGAAATCCATCAAGAGTTCATTAGTATTACATTGTCCAACGCTATTCCCGGGGCCACTCCCGCATTTCCAATCGATGCCACTCAAGTTAAAATCACCCACGAGACAAACGTCACTATCAGTTATTTGTTCAAAGACCGCATTACAAGAGTCTACAAAATGTTCCAAATTACAGCGACGTACTGGCGGAGGCAAGTATACCGCACAGAGAGCTATTCGACTAACTGTTCGTGCCCATGGCAGTTCTACAGTAACCCAGAGATCTTCGCAATTACTTTCCCAGTTATTTACACGTTTCGACTTGATGCCCTTCTTAATAGCGATCAGAACTCCTCCTCCTTCTTTTTTCCCACCAGTTAAATTTGCACTTTCCCGGTCCCTTCTATAGACTACGTACCTGTCGTCGAACAGCTCGCTGCTCAAAACAGAACTATTAAGCCATGTCTCCGTCAGTATAATTACATCAAAGTCGTTACAACATAAATTCTGATAGAAAACATGGGTCTTCGTTCGTAGGCCGCGACTATTTTGGTAATATATTTTTAAGCAATTGAATTTAGTTTTTAAGACGTTCCGTATAACATGCAAATAACTATAATTAAAAAGTTTACAACATTACATAATCTTGTTCAGAGTGTCCAAATTCTTAATCAAAATAAGTCCTTCACCATCAGCCTTTCTCATAAAAATCCTGCCGTTTCTCACCCAGACATACTTATACCCCTTTTCTTTAGCCTTCAGCCTTGCAGCGGCGTGAAGAGACTTATTTGATGACGATAAATGTTCCACAATATAAATTGGGGACTTGTTACCACCAAGCCCAAAATCTGCACTATTAAGCTTATTGTTTTTATTAGCTTTATTGTAATCAAAGACGGCAGCAAGCAACTGGTCCCGTATTCTTGGCGAGGCGAGCTGAACTACAACAGACCGAGGACGAGAACTATCGGTTTGGAGCTTGGCAGTACGGGTGCAGTGCAAGACATCCCCATCCTTCAATTCACACTTGACTACAGATCCCAGCTGCTTAACAACGGTGTATAAGTTTTCCTGCTTATTCTCAGGAAAACATTGAATTTCAAGGTTGTTGGACCGTGCTTGCTGCTCCAGGTAATTAAGACGCTGACACAATTCTGAGCAAGAGCTCTTTAACTGAGTATTCTCCTCCCTATATTCTCTCACAGTGTTCTTTAATGCAACATGCTCTGATTGGAGGTCCTCGAATTGCTTAGTATGAAAATTTAGGGATAAGCTCAATTCACGTACCTCTTTCCCTATTGGTTCCAATTCCTTATTAATAATACTTAGAATCGAATTATTCAATTGTTGTAACATGGCAGCGAACTCTTTTTTGATTACATCTTGAACTATTTCACGCACGTCACAGCTAGTTAATGATTTATTCTCAGGGGGGGAATTCAGGGCAAATCTCTTATTTCCCCTAGTGGTCGACATACTGCGAGCAGGGGTGCAATCCTTATTTGAAGGGTTAGGAATCGCATTAGTGCAACTCGAGCACATCCATTTACAATAATCCTCGGAGGCGGCAGAAATTTTCGGTAAAGAAATGCAAACAAAGTGATAGTTCAAGTTACATTTCTTGCAAGTAATAGATTGATCACTATCTCTTTTGCTCATGCTGGTGCAGCACCCCCATGATGATAACGTAGCCATTACAATAAATCCACAACTCGAAAAGCAACACTTTTAAGTTTGCAACAGTTCGTTTGTTTACAATATTCGCGTAAAATATTACAATTGTTCAATCCAACCTTATGCCGCCTCTGGAGCTCGCGATCGTGGCTCGCGAGAAGAACGTCGTAAGTCCTCCTTATACGGCGTCGCTAACGCGTTTTTTTTAAACACTCTGGGTCAGCAGTTAATGACGGTAATTTGTTATTGAAAATGAACAGAAATTGATTATTAATCAATAATCACACGATTAATCAACTAAATCACTGCACTATTCGATAACAGGAACTTATTGGCTCGATATTATTTATAAATCTGATTCCAGGTAAACTTTAATAAGATTATAAAAATATTTTAGGTGTATTATGAAATTGAATATGCAATTTCGAAAAGGGCACATATCTGAATATCAGAGATATGCCTTTATCGAACATAATAGGTGTATACAAGTATTTAGAACGCAATGAAATGAAAAAAAGTATTAGACGAAATATTCGAGATGTGCCCTTTTCGAAATTGCATATTCAATTGGTTTCGACACAGAATATAATTATCGCCACTGGAATCTTAGCTACGTTACACTATAACGCGGTTTTTTAAAAACGTCGGTTTTTCTCGCGGCTCGTCGGTGCTGATCGACTAGCGAGTAAAGCAATTTTGAACTACGAGCCGAGTAGAAAATGAAGCAAATACGACGGGTCATGAGCCAGGCTTGTGGTTCGTATTGCAATGATACACCACCGGCGAGCTTTACCGACGAGCCATAAGACCGCGGTTTTACTCGCCCGTCGAACAGGGCCTTTAAAGACCCAACTTCCATTTCCCACAGGGTTACATTTTCTTACATAACAATAAAATTATTAATAAAATTAAATAAAATAAAATAATTTAGTTTAAGTAATCCAAATAATATTGAAGTTAGTACATTAATAAAACAAGGCATTATATTATTTTGATCAAATTAATTACTATTAGTAATTAATTTTGGTTAAAATAATATAATATAAATAATAAATTATAATCATGAATTTAATAAATTAATAAAGCACCTTAAATACGTAAACTACGTATTCAATAAAAAAAAACTTATTTTTTTTATGGCAACTGAGCCGGTTTCGACTATTCTGCCAGTGTCGCGTTGAGTATTTATGTATTATTACCACGTATGATTATTACTGTGCTTATGCTTGTCACCAGTCGTGATAAAGTCAATCAGGTAACAATCGGAAGTACGTGCTTACCTACGTGCTTATACCATTAGGTACAGAATTTTAACTAGCCACCAACTGAAGTAAAAATCTAATCCTTAACCAAAATTATGTAGAAGAGCCTCTTTTTATCCATATAAGCCATTAATAACGTAAACTTTATAATGTTTTTCGTTAGCGTGACAGTTTTCACATCAATCATTCAATAATTCAATTAATCAATCAAAATATTATTTGCGTAATACAGGTAAGTATAAAAAGACTAGCTGGCCCAGTAAACATTGTTTCGCCATATAAATTATCTAAGAAAGAATGAGGGGTGAGTATTCTTAGACTTATCAAGAAATATACCCACACAAAAAAAAAAACATAAAAAATGGTCAAGCCGTTACGGAGGGGTTCGAACGGAAAGGTTCAAACTTACCTATGAAAATAGTTCAAACTCAAATTCGAAAAAAAAAACCGGAAATATTATCGGTTCCACCTTCAAGGGGCCGCAGACCTGAGTATAAGGTTTTAATTTCAGCTCGTTACCTCTATGCGTTCGTGAGATAAAGGGTCTTGATAGACAGACAGAAGGACAATTCTAGGCAGCGCTACCTACCGGGTTCAATTGTATTTACAAACCACCCAAGCACCCACTCAAATATACACAAAATTTAATGCAAATCAATCAAACTATTTATGAGGAGTTAGGTGAGAAACACACGTACAGAAGAATTGTATTATAATTATAGGTACAACAGATAGAATATAATTATTAAAATAATTAATAATATATAATTATACATTTAACCTGCCTGTGTCCCAGCAGTGGGAACATTAAAAAGGTAGATGATGATGATGATTCATTTAATGAATTAATTATGTTTTATAATTATTGTCTCTTTTTAAAATATATTTATAATTATTTATAATGTGTAAACAGTTACGATGTGATATGATCTAAGGTGTACAAATTCCGGTGACCTTTTTATTTTTGAAACGACGGTTTTATGGGCTGCTGTTATAGCCTAAATTTTAATTTCCCGTTTTGGGTTGTAACCGAGACGTTGCAATAAATCATCTTACCAACACCTCAAGGGCGGCAAAAATCTTTATAATCTGTGCGGATAAAGTACTATTTAACTGGGATAAGAATAGTAAAAATACATCCAATACTAGCTACTGCCACTGGCTTCGCCCGCGTGAAAGTAAAAAATGTTTTACCCATGTCAGTCAGGGATAAACTAGCATTATACAGTTGAAAGATTTTTTTTTTAATTGGGCTAGTATATTTTTGAGTCATTTACAAACAAAAATAAAAATATTTTCTTTTTACTATATTATAAATATCGATAGATTTTTCAATGCATCTGTCTATATGAACACGATAAACTTAAAAACTACTGAACGCATTTTCATGCGGTTTTCTCTATTAAATAGGGTGAGTTCAGAAGAAAGTTCATATGTACGAGGATAACACATGCATATTATTAAAGTAGAGAAAAGTTAAGAATTTAAAAGATCTGTAACACCCAAGCGAAGATGGAATGTGCGAATGGAAGTCGCTAGTATTGTGTAAAAGTAATGTAGATTTCTTATCTTGTAGGATCGTAGCGCGAAGTATTGAAAAAGTAATGTAAACCACATTATTTCTGCACTAATTAAAAACGCAGTAAGGTTTTTTTTATGGTAGGTAAAATCATCCGATGACAAATCCCGCCCTTGGGCGGAGCGGGAAGTAGTGTCAGACTCTTACTGACTAAAAACCTACCCCGTTCCATCATTGCCGATCGTGCCGAGGCCGGGTATTCCTTTCGGAAGCTGACCCATGACCCCAGCAGGCTTCGACCCTGTCTGCCTGCAGCTAGCAGGCTGGGCCTCTACGGTTTGCTAACAGTTCCTTGAGGCGCGCGGGAACAGTTCGCGCCGTCAACGACTTGGGCTCGGTCCGGTCGATTACCGGACGATCGGACAGCGTGCTACCCATTGCACGCCGTCCGCAAGCCCGCGCCTACGGTGGCCGGAAATCGGGATCGGAATCCCGGCGACGGCTAGGGCGAGCGCCCCGTTGCCTCTGCCTGATGTGGTCGGCCTCTTCCTTTGCTAGCATTAGTGCTTCGCAGAAGGAGGCGACCGCCTGCAATCCCTCCTCACTCCGGACCATGGCCTGAACCAAGGCCCGGAAAACGCAGTAAGGTACGATTTTTGGAAAATTGAGTTACTCATAGATTCGGAATCCTCGTAATGAGCTCTGTATAGTGCTTTAATCTTTTGAATACCATAATTAGAGGCACAATAGAAAGATAATGGGTTTGCGAACGCCGGCGTGAGTACGTAAATAATAAAAAAAAAACTACGAATAACCTCCGTACTGCACTTTTAATTAGCGTGGCAGATTATTTTGTCGCTTATCGCAATGTTGCAAAGTGAGTAATTATTAAAACGTAGACATTCTTCCACCTAACTTACCTCTAGGCCACGATGGACACCGGCTTCAGGCATAATGTGCACAACTTTTAAAGTCATGACGATTGTCTCGGAGAGAGGCGACTTTGTGGCGTAGCTCGGTTCCACCGATATGTGCACTCTTAGTGAACTTGGACTACTTTTATCCCGTTCAATCCTGAAAAAAAAAACTTATAAATAATTACTTGAAACTTTCTAGTTTGGCTAAATAATAAAAACAAACTGACCTAAAAAGCCTACTTAACAACTTGACGTTGAATAAAGAGCCCAAATTATTAGTAAGAAAAAAAAAACACTGGAGAAACACATTTAAATTGATTTAAAATATCAACTACACTACACATTTTGAAGACAGTTCACACCTTAGAATGAAAGTGACTTGTTACTTGTTGTTGACTGATTATTTTTTACTCTAAAGTGAGAAAATATCTGTAGTCCTAACAATTACAAGTAGAAATATATTAGAATAAACTTTATTGACCACCAAAAAAATATAGAAGTTAAAAAAATAGGTTTCATCCGGGGATCGAACCCGCGACACGTATCTCAACAACTAGTCACATTTAATGCAAATAAATCAAAGCGACTTTGACTTTGACTTGTCGCTTAACCACTGCACTAATCATGACGTCTATATTTAAGCTATAATTATTCCGGCATTTTCAGTAAATAGATGATCAGGCAACACACCAATTGTTTTTAAGAAACGAAAATTGCTCATATTTTAAGCGATATTATAAGCAAGCCAAGGAATAATTAATTACTTGTCAGGAACAGCTCTGCGGTTAATGTCTAAAGGCAAACAGAGGTCTACTGTCCACGGACTCACAGCTTCATAGAAGCTTATTCGTCATTATACGCTTGGTATACACCTGCAGCAACAAAACGACGGCGCGATGTTGCCGCTTGGCGGCAGAGCATCATAGTTTTGTATGTAATCGCTTATACACACGAGCGGCAGCCGTCCATCCACTGACAATTGACACACACGACGGCTGTTGCTGATCTTCATTTGTTGGAATGTCGACGGCTGCCGACGTCGAAGTGTCGACGGCGACACCGCTCGTGTGTATGAATGAGCGTTAAGCTGTGAGCAGCCGTCATGAAGCCTACAAATATGCGTCTATGAAGCTACGCGTCCGTGTACAGTATATAGCCTTTATAAAAGCCGGGGGCAATAGATGGTCTTAAAAGTACACAAACAGGAAATATTTTACATACTGTAGTCGTATCACCAATTTTCGGAGGTAGACAGTGTTCGTGATATTTGTAACAGTTGACAGAGAGTTGTCCATTATGAAGTAACGCTTGAACTTGCCCGATAACCAGGTGCCTCTCTGAAATAATAATTAAACTAATCATTTACAGCCAAATGCTAATTAGATACATTAGTTAAAGACATGCTTTTGACATAAAATAATAAAATGTCACTACACGGCAGTCATACACTCATCTCACAATTGTTCTGACAGACCACGTCACAATTAGGTTTAGTATATAAGATTGTATTTTTTTTAATATAATATAGTGCTTGACTGCGTACCCACCTAATGGTTTTTTTTTTTTTTTTTTTTTTTTATTGGTAGGTAAAATCATCCAATGACGAATCCCGCCCTTGGGTGGGGCGGGAAACAGTGTCAGACTTTTACTGACTAAAAACCTACCTTTCAATTCCTTGCCTTTATCCTGGGGCCTTTGGTGACAGTCTCACATAACCTTTGGCCCCAGTAACCCACCTAATGGTAAACAATGATGCGATCTATGATGGTGAGGCGCACTAGTTTATTAATTCATTATTCCCCGAGAGGACGCCGGCGTCCGCATACCTATTGTCTTTCTATTGTGTCTCTAATTAAGGTATTCAACAGGTAGCCTATGCACTCTAGCCTTGAAAACACTTAAATTAGTAGTTATCAGTATTTTGGCGTAGTTATTAGTATTTTCGTCAATATTCTGGAGTGGGCATTGGATTAAGTCAACTAAGTGTTGCGCAAAGTTTTTGTGTTCAAGGTACATCAATGAAACCAGCCCCCCTAGTCAAGTTACAATCGTTTTGTTGTGCGTTAACGCTTGGAGTTGGTCACGCCAACTCCATTGTTCGAACAAACGAATTGGGGGCGTGGCCAACTCCAAGCGTTAAAGCAAAACGAAACGATTGTAACTTGGCTAGGGGGGCTGAAAATTTTAGAGGTAAGTACACCTTAAATGAAAAATCATTTTTACACAGTATTAATACATTTTATTTTATTTAGTAATAAATCAACAAATCAGTATATTTTAGTAGTTTCGGGTGGGATCGCAGTGAAGTATTAGATTATAACAATTAAAAAAAAACTTCACACAAATGTCAGATATATATCGATTACCAGGCCCGTATTAATAAATAACTCTAGATACGCTAATGTGCTATCAGCAGCACGCAGGCTTCCAATTTAAAAGCAATACTTCATTTTAAATGTATAACAAAACTCATACCTGTACAGTATACCCGTTCGGTTTCCTCGGGTAAACTGGTATTTGTACGAGCTTCCCGTCAGCATACAAATAGGGGGCGATTGTCTCGTTCAAGTCGGCAGTAAGCTTCGATGCATTTGTGATGCAATCGTGGCTGCAATGTTCACAGATAACATTATAAATAACATTAGTTTTGAATAATAGTATGATAAATTGATAAATAACATTAGCATTGATTTTCATTTATTTCGGAATTAAAAATGAGAAAATAAAAACGCTCAAATAATTAAAACTGCATAGATATACACTAAAGGCAAGAGCCCTACTTTTTCATAGTTATTTTATTTTGTTTTAGTGTTTGTTGTTAATAGTGGCAACAGAAATACATCATCTGTGTTAAAACAACTGTCTAGCTATCATTGTTCATAAAATATAGCTTGGTGATAGTCAGAGAGCGGAGTTTTAGCAATAGGGTCCTATTTTGCTGTCGTTTTCGTCGTGTCTGGAGTGTTTCTCTAATCACATCTAAACAGTTTTGGGATGATGAATAAGGCTAAGAACTCACGAAGCGATTTTCATCCGAGGCCGCCGCGGTAACGGGCCCGCAGCTTTTGTAGAATACAGATATGTATGTAAAAAATTAAAACTCATTTCAGGACGCGTTTTAACGCTCACGGTGTGCGAGGTTGTTCGCGCGGCTCCCGTTGCACCGGCGGTCCATTTTGCAACCGCATGTCATGCGATTAACATCCGACAAGTTTGCGGGTGAAAATGGCAACCGCGACGGCTGTGTAAAGCTAAGAACTCACAAAGCGGTTTTCACCCGCCCCCGCCGCGGTATTGGAAACAGCTATTTTATTTCAAAACTCACGAGACGGTAGATTCACCGCCCCCGCCGCCGCCGCGACGGCTGCGACTTTCCACCGCAAGCCTGGTGGCCGATTAACGCCAGCCACTGCGCGGTCGCCCACCAACCGACCGCAGAGCGTGCGGGTGCAAACCGCTGAGGCGGCTGCGACCACGGCACCGGTGCAGCAGGACCCGCGAACAACCGCGCGCACTGCGGCCGTATAACGCGTCGTGAATTGTGTAGAATTGTGCTTTATTTTTTTTCATAAATATTTGCATTCTACAGAAGCCCCGCGGACCCGCAACTGCGGTGGCTGCGGGTGAAAATCGCTTTGTAAGTTCTCTCTCTCACTGCACAAAAGTGCGGTCTCGTGAGTTAAGAAATAAAGTAGCGGTTTCCTATACTGCGGCGGGCGCGGTTGAAAACCGTTTCGTAAGTTCTTAGCCTAGCGCGGACATTAAAAATAATACGCGGTATCTTACGGAAATGGCTACATCCGAACCCTTTGACGAAACGCGTTATCCGAGAGGTTAGAACCGTTTTGTTTGTCTCTGCCAATTCCTAGTAGGTACCTACAACATAATCAGCCCATAACGTTCTCAGGTCTGGGAAAAGGCTTGCTCTCTATGAGACTGTTTTACACCGGAGACGACTTATTTGATAGAAATAAAGAAAGAAAGAAAAACATTTATTCGAGACTCGCACAGAACAAAAAATATATACAACAACAAAAAAAAACACACTACATACAAAATCTATAAACATAAAAAAAAACAAAAAGATATTGAAAATAAAAGACCTGTGCGAGTTCAAAAAGGCCCCTATCTCAGCATACGCTGCGAAATTAACTAAAAAAAAAGAAATGGTGATCTCTTCATTTTACTTAGTTTTATTTATGTTATCGACATACATATAAACATGTTACTAAAAGAGTTCTGAGTTTACAAGTAGATGGATGGAGAGGAAGAGCGAGGTCGAAGAAGAGATGGATGGATTGTGAGAGGAGTGATATGAAAGAAAAGGAAGTTAGTGATAGTGTGACGGGTGACAAGATAGAGTGGAAGAAAAAAACGTCTTGCGCCGACCCCAAGTAATATGGGATAATGGCAGGAAGAAGAAGGAAGATTTATGTTATCGACAATAACATTATCATTAGCCTTTTAATGTTCCCACTGTTGGAAAACAGGCCTCCTCTCTAAGAGAGGCAATGGCCGTAACCCACCACGCGGGCCCAATGCGGGTTGGTGAATTTCACATGTCTTCGAATTTTTGGTTCTAGGACATGTCGGTTTCCTCACGATGTTTTCCTTCACCGTTTTGAGAGCAGTGGTGATGAAATAAATTACACAAAGTAATGTGCTTGGCCGGGTTTGAACCCGCGACCTACAACTCGTAAGTCGGGGCCGCTACCACTCGGCCACCACTGCTCTCAATCGACAATAACGGACATATTTAATAAACTCATTTTGTAGTTTCAATATTGAGATAGATTCATGATGGCACAAGTTTACCTTAGTGGTTTTTGGTTGCTATTTAACATAGATAATACTGTATTCTTTGTTTATAAAAAACTTAGGATGGCATTATCAAAAGTAGACAGTATTAGACTCCTAGGGGAAATAATAACAGATCTCGTACATATTCGTTTAAAACTTTATCAAAATGTTCTATATTTATACATACATAGCTACAAATAAAATTGAAGTGTCTGTTTGCAATATCAAAAAGATTTGTCTGTTTGTTTTTTCAGACTAATTTCTGAAACGGTAAGGCCGATTTTGAGAGAACTTTTACTTAGTGCTATTCTCTAAGAAAACGACGAATATCCAAATAGGATACACTGGATTGTCAACCTAATTAACCTACACATTGGATTGTCAATTCAATGTAGGTATCCTATTTGGATGTTCATCGTTGCGGCAGCGCTGCGTTTTCGTAGAGAATAACACAAACTGTCAGATAGCTGATATTACTGTCGGAGTAACTTCTACTTTTCAATTTTCCACGGGAACGGAATTTCAAATTATAATTCTTTTTCTTCACAAATGAAATGCCTCAAAAATGATAGTAGGTATGTTCTTAACATTCACGCGAAACAATTCGCGGGTAACAGTTTAATTTTAAGATGTTTCCAGTTTTGTAATGCAAATAAACACAATTTTCTTTCTTTCAGTTATTGATTAAATATATTTTTTTAGGCTAAAAAGAGCTAGAAGTATGTATATTATGTCTACAGCTTACTAAATTTTGAAACCCAAAACTAGATCTCACTTATTTCAGTCGTGCACGGAGTTAATATCGTCAAAGCCTTTTCGTTTGATAATAAATTCCGTCTGGAATACCTCGGATGAAGGTCTAATGTAGGTAACTATGCCATTAAGCCTAGTTTACGCCTCATATGACCACTTTCTGTTCATAGACTCTCCATATATATACGTAGTGCCTAGTTTGAGCTTGTAAACGAGTATTTATTTATACTATTTACTTATTTCTTAGTATCGCGTTGACACAAACGGTACAACTATAAAGGTAGGACTACATTTGGCTACGTACGCCGATCTAGGCGCGGCTATCTCCATACATTTTATATGACAACAAGACTCGTAGAGCTACATTAGACCCACGCCACACGACGTCACGTGACGCGACTCTACGTAAAAATCAGGTGTACGTGTGTCGCTCTCATGTAGTTCCCGCTTTATACACCGTTAAATTTTGGTCGTTTTAATCCTGTGGAGGGTCCATTCGGTACATGAAACAATGTCGATTTGTAAAGATAAAATTAAAAAATAAAGTTGGTACTTTTTTTCTAAAAGTCGAGGTAATATACACATGTACGAAATTATTATTTTTAATTAAACGAGTCAATGACCTTGTAGGTAGTTGTTGGTCGTTACGTACTAACTACCTACAGTTCATTGGCCTCGCTCAGCTGACGTTTACTTAGAGAAGTTAATTTCGTACCTACTTTGAAAAAAAAAGTTCTATATTTTTCATTTTTATCTTTACAAATCGATAGTGTTTCCTCCTGCGGGATTAAAACGATCAAAATTTAATAGTGTATATCAACTGTGAACTGGTAACTGGTCCTATCTTATTTTTTTGAAGATTTCACCTTTTGACACCATTTTAGCATGGCTACCCATTGCTCGCTGTTCGCAAGCCCACGCATTAATATTACAGTGCAGTGTACGAAGGTGCACTCTCTCTTCCCTGACTCCCACCTGCATAATACAGAAAGCTCCAGAATATACCTTCAATGACCGTATCAACCGGACGGGCTTTTATTTAGACCTGATTAAACCGTCAATCGTTTCTCATTCTGCTCGAGTTTTTTCAATTTCCTGCTCCTTTTGATGATATTTCAGAGAAAAACAAGAACTGCGTACGGTTGTATTGGACACGTGTAAGATATGTTTCATGTTTTACAAGCTGTTTCCTACGGGTTTCGCCCGTGTGATAATAAAAAATATCCCAAAGGGACATAGTATCGGGATAAAAAGGATGTAATTTTTTTTTATGGTGGGTGATAATTATCGAATGTCATCCCCGCCCATGGGCGGAGCGGGAGACTCTTACTGACTAAAAAACCCACCCCGTTCCTTCGTTGCCTTTCATACCGGGGCCGAGCCTTCTTTTCAGAAGCCGACCCTTATTTTAGGATATGGTCTATTCTAACCAAAACCTTACGCCCTTACGGTTTTGGGGTAGAGCATGTCAGGGCCGATGCCTGCTAAGCCCATAGGAAAAAGTAAGAAAGGGATACTGGTTTTAGTCTGTAAAATCTGACACGCTCTCTCACTCCATCATAGAGTGGGCGAAGTCATTTGACAATCTTTCACAACCAAAAAAAATAATCGTATAAATATTTTTCTGCAGTGGATCATATACTTTTTCGCATTATAATACTCGCGATTAGCTCTTTTAGTCTTCTTAAACTGCATAATCCTTCGGTAAACAATTTTGTTAATGGCAAGATAAATATTATATTTAATCACACGCTAAACCTGTTTTTCTAAACAGTTAAAGGATTATTTTTGCATCACTCAATCAACTAAATGTATTTACTATGTTAATAAATGTGAATATTTTGTAACACAAACAAGCCCAATATCATATAGCTGTCAGTATATTTGCATACGAGAGATGAATTCAACATTACGCACACCGACATTTTTTACGGACTTGCTGCACACGGTTGACTCCGGTGGCCGTCACAAACTACAAATTGTCGCTATGTAATAATTTTTTTTTTAGAGCTGTGGTGGCCGAGTGGTAACGGCCACGAGTTCAAACCCAGCCAGGCGCATTACTTTGTGTAATTTATTTCAAAACGGTGAAGGAAAACATCGTGTGGAAACCGGCATGTCCTAGAAGTAGAACCAAGACTCCGAAGACATGGATGAATGGATTACGGCCCATTCCCTCTCCTAGAGAGTAGGCCTGAGTCCCAGCAGTGGGAACATTATAAGGCTGATGCTATGCTGTTCGATTTATATGGCCTGCACCGCACCGGCTACTAAACGCCAACAAAAACCCCGCCACATGCCATTCGCACTCCACCCCTCTCTTACTTACCTTAGTTGTTCGTGTCGAAGACAAGTAGCGGCGTTTTGTGGTTGTTTTGTGGCCCATGTGTGGCGACCCTATGTTGAAAAAATCCTATCTCTAGCAAGTAAATCTACCATCAGATATGCTACAGGGATCAGACGTAGGTTATGGCATTGGTCATAGGTTTTTTTTATGTGTGTGTTCATATTTTTGTTATAACACCGTCTATGCCTGATCGCCCAACTCGTATAGGGTTAACTAACTTAACCGTCTATTGGGTAATCTCTAGGACTTAAATGAAATAGACAGGTATTATCATTGCGCTTTCCATTTATGTTATCTTCCCGTCTTTGTTTACTTGTCGTCTTCGTTCGTTTTTAGTGTTTGTTCACGTATAGTATCTTTGTTCACTTTCCATCTTCGTCAATATTCTATGAACCATAGAGTTCAAACCCTTATCAGGATAATCTTTTAGCGAAGATAACTGATTACCCAGCTCGTCTCCTCCTCCTCTCTACTTGTGTTCAATTTCTTCATTCATCAAAACTTTTCTACGTATTTTGTAAAAGATATCAAAGCTACGATGATTTTTACGATTTTCCGTCTTCCAGAAAATTCGTTGCCTATTTATATTTACGATGTTTCTTCTTAATAATCGAACATATTATTTATTTTCCTGGTGACCCCGATTTCCTCAATGGAGAGATACAGATAAAAGTAAAAGGTAACCGTCCCCTTTGATCTGTACTTTCGATAATGTAAAAAGTTTTGTAATTCATCAGAGGCGTGGCTACCGCCGTATGTGCCGTATCAACGCAATCGAATCTCAATATGTTATCAACAACCGTCTTACGGGGTAAAACAATCACTTTTAAAAAAAGCATCATTTTTTTAAACGGTCCCCATGGGACTTTTGATATGGGGGCCCCGTGGGACTAGCTACGCCACTGTATTTCATAGCACAAGTGTATTGACGGTGAAAATAATCTTTAAACTTCCATTTCGGATTCTGGAAATTTGAACCTTAATGTATCATAGAAAAAGCGATGATAATTTCTTCAAGGGAAACTTAAATATTTCTGTTTCTCATGTTAAAATCAGTTCATTGATTTCCACAATTTTAGATTTCCTTAGATATTACTTTTATAATCGTGGTAGACAATGTTATGTAAACGCAGGGGCGTAGCTACCGCCGTATCTGCCGTAACAACGATACGGTGCCTTCGTGCTACAGGGGCCCCGACGTAGATAAAAAATCGCAACATATTATCCACAACCACCTCGTAGGATAAAATAAACCAAGTATTTGTAAAAAAGAACATTTTTTTATACGGGGCCCCTGTGGGACTTTTGATTCGGAGCCCCTATGGGACTAGCTACACCACTGTGTAAACGATTAGCTGACAGTAGCTTATTTCAATTTCTATTTTATTTTTCATTATTTAAGTATTTACCTGGTGTTCACATAATAGAAGCGACAAGAAATATGTAACCAAGATTATGTAACTCATAATAAAAAAAGAGTAAAAGCTCTGCGCTTTGGAACGTGCAATTTAGCTTCTCTTTTTTGACGACAGTCGTCAGTTCGTCGACAGGACGATTCATTTATTTATTTTCACACTAGCTACGGGTTTTTCTGAAAGTGTTAGCGTATTGGCTCTGGAAGACAAAGGGCAAACGAAAGACCCTGGTTTTTTTTATGGTAGGTAAAATCATCCAATGATAAATCCCGCCCTTGGGTGGGGCGGGAAATAGTGTCAGACTCTTACTGACTAAAAACATACCCTGTTCCATTCATTGCCTTCGTCCCAGGGCCCCGGGTGCCTTTTCACATAACCTTTGGCCTCAGTAGGCTTCGGCCCTGCTTGGCTCCTACAGTTTGCTGACAACTCGTTGAGGCGCGCGGGAATAGTGCGCGCCGTAAACGACTTGAGCTCGGACCGGTCTGTTACCGGACGGACGGACAGAGAGCTACATTGCCCGCCGTCCGCGAGCCCGCGCCTACGGTGGCCAGAAATCGGTATCGGAATTCCGGCGGCAGCGGCGGCGTGTGCGCCGTTGCCTGATGCGGTCAGCCTCCTCCTTTTCTAGCATTACTGCTTCGCAGAACGAGGCGACCGCCTGCCACTCCTCCTCGCTTCAGAGCATGGCTTGAACCAAGCCCCGGCGCGAAGGACCCAGGTAGGGTTTAGTCAGTAAGAACCCGATGTGTTTTGCACAAATTTCAAAGGGCTTAGAAAACTTCAAATGTATGGGGATAACGTCATCTCAACGCTCAGTCACGTGGTCAGAACAAAGAAATCGAAGGTGTTGCCGAGTCGAGGCGATCGACGAAAGAGATTCGAAACGAAACGGTCGTAACTTCACTAGGCTGCAGATCTGACACTATTTGGTGAGAATTTGTAATGATGTCCATGACTGTTTTTTTATTTTAGTAAGTTTTTTTTTAATAAGCTTTAAGTCCTCCATGCTGTAATAAAGAAATAAAAGTTCGATAAAGCCTCTCGCACCACCCTAGAACCGGAAAAGTTATTTGATATTTTCCCAGTTAATACAAGGGTACTTATGGTATCCTATTTCAAATAATTTACTCTCTCATGGCGTGTAGTGGGTCTGGGTAAAATTGTTGACTTTTCCCATAACTTAAGGGCTGGCTTTTACTTTAGACAAAGAAGTAACATAGCGTAACAATACCGCCAGTACCTCTACCATGAGTTTTAAGCAATAGTATTCGTCGCTACTCGATATCGACGCCGTAAACATTTTGTATGGCAAATTTTGGTTCTGCAAGTGACCGCTAGAGGCGCTGCAAAATTTGCCATACAAAATATTTACGGCGTCGATATCGAGTAGCGACGAATACTATTGCTTAAAACTCATTGTAGAGGTACAGTTCTTTGCGTGCTTTACTAACCGACATGGCGTCAAAACCATTTCTCCGTATCCTGCGGAGGAATTTTTAGGCGCCATAGTTTTAAATTGTTTTTAGTTCCTTAGTTTTTAATAGTTAAGTTCTTATCTTGTTTTAGTGTATGTACTTTATAGTTAGTGAAGTGGTTTTTAAATTCATATTTAAATAGAACGCTTTATTATTTACAAATCATATAGTCATATGTCGTTATAATATCTACCCTTATTTATCTCCTTATTTTGGTAAATGAAAAAACTATAGTATACATTTATCAAACAAAAGCAAGTTTGCACTCATTGTACCATTTTAATGTTGTTGTATA
This sequence comes from Leucania comma, assembly GCA_958295575.1. NCBI lineage: Eukaryota > Metazoa > Arthropoda > Insecta > Lepidoptera > Noctuidae > Leucania > Leucania comma. The sequence continues at coordinate 6,504,686 of OY282480.1, read as the reverse complement.
AATTATTTTCACAAATGAGTAAAACACTGAATCCTGTAACACCGGACGGCGAGCATTGGGTAGCTCGTCTTCCGACCGTCCGATAACCGTCTGGACCAAGCCCAAGTCGTCGAAGGCGCGAATTGTTCCCGCGCCTCAAGGAGTTGTCAGCAAATCGTAAAGGTCCAGCAGGGCCGAAGTCTATTGGGGCCATGGACTGATTTCTGAAAGGAATTTCCAGCCCCGGTATAAAGGGTTGAGAAGGAACGGGGTGGGTTTATTTGTCAGTAAAAGTCTGACACTATCTCCCGCACCGCCCAAGGGTGGGGGTTTCATTGGATGATTTTTACCCATCGACAATAAAAAAGGTACCACCTAGCCCAGGAGCCTAGGCTTCAATCGGAAATGTATCTTCATGTCAATAAAGCAATATTATTACTGAATTCATTCTATATAATTAGGTAGATATCGAACACGGAGCAAGTAAGTACTTGAGACATATCGATCTAAACTAATTTTAATGAGGTATTTTAATTTAACCTGTAATAAGAAGCATAGAAACAGTCTCACAGGAGAATCGTTAATTCACAAATTCAAGGAACATTTTGGTAGTTTATTTCGTTGGTTTTTCTACACCGAAAAGTGAATAGAATCTACTTACAAATATGGTACTTACTAGAAATCTCTGCCTATTCTTATTTGAACGGGCAGACGACACGGATTGTCCAGATCATCTATGTCTTTGAGAAACTTAAATCCACCATCAGATGAGAATACTGCTGCTACAACCAGTACAGAGTCCTGCTGAAAATAAATTAGGTAAACGTTGAAATTGTTTCGTTCAACAAAATTACTAGATCAATTTAATTAGTTTAGCTCATTATAAAAAATATACTATTTATTACCCGAACTAAATTTAATAATCACGAAATATTATAAATATCTATCATTTATTCCTATTATGACGTCTTAAAATTAATAAAATTAAAGCTCAAAGAAGCTACATTCAGTTGAGCAAAAAATCGGCAACTTTTTCGGCGTAGCCAAAACCAGTCTTTATGGCTGCATTTGCCGAAACCGATCCTTTGGTCGGTATCTATCACCATCTTTTTCTCGCACCGGAATTATGATAATTTAAAGATGTCATAGTAGACGATTGGTTCCTTATTCACATACAAAAAATGTTGTTTCATCGATGTAAAATAGTTATTTTGTTTCCAAAATGTCTCAAATCGAACCTTTTTGCGTGCTAAGTATGTCTCTCCTGGATTTTTGTCTTCCAATGTTGATTCTACTGTAAGTTGAGGTAGACCTAAAATGAAACACATCGGTTAGTTTACTTTGTTTACGTCTAATTATTATTATTTCTTTTAATAGCCTCGAACGTCGCCGTCGTAAAAAAAAGAAAAAGTCTCGAAAAAAAAAATTGCGGGAAATGACGCCATCTTAAAACTTGGCTTACAATTATAATTATTTTATTATTCTATATTATAATATGCGTCACATCCGTGTAAAACGGCTGAACACTCAGCATAATGCCCATGGCTTCATGCATTACACTACGGGCCCACAGCGCTGGTTTTTAGTGTGGGCCGTAGGTAACCTGATTGCTGCCGAGACGGACTTATGTTGTTGTACTCAGAGTGAATTCACAAGAAATGCATTATTTGTAATTAGTTATAGATTATAAGGTTAGAACTAATTAGTTAGGAATAGCGCATTTATCACATTGGGGTCTAAAAAAAAACCTGTAAAGATAGATGTAAGGTGAGAATAAATAAATAAATAAATAAATGTATCTTAACGAAGCTATAGGTATGTATCTTTTATTGCTGCTGCTCACTTCGTGGTGAGTGTCCGTCCAGGTCATCCTATCACCGCCTTCCTGGGTTAAGTTACTTTAAAGGAACAATTCATTCCTACCAGTTTCAGTAAATAATCTTTATAAACCCCCGATGGAAAACCGAAACCGCTAATTAAGGAACCTAGGTAGGCTTATAGATTCATATACAAAAAAACTAAGTACCGTACATTTGAAACTATTAGGTATATTCTATTCGTTAAAGCTAAATAAACATCTGCATATTGTGGTCCCCCGACTCAGTGACGCTCTAAAATATTTATAGGTTCTTTTAATAAAGTTAAAAGGCTGTAAGAGTAATTTATACTTTTTATAGCTTTTTTTGCGTCGAGGGTTTTTTAATTTTAATTATTTTCTTTATTGTACACAAAAACATAACATAGTTCACGGTAACGTAGTTCATGTACAAGAGCGAGCGAGTCTGATTGTCTTTTTTTAAACAAAATATCTTTTCTTTTACATTGTAAAATGATTTTGTTTTTATTTATGAGATTTTTGTACACTAATGCGACGATTCCATTGTATCTAATATTTTATTTTCATTACAAAAAAAGTAATCTACTTTCTTAAATTTATTAAAGAATATTATAGAATTAAAGAACTTTTGTGCTACTCGTACAATTAGGGTTAGCTAATATGCAAATTTAATTTATTACACAGTGTATTTTTTAAATTATTCGACAAAGGTTACCATAATTGCTTTGGTCAGAAAGTGTTCGTATAATTTTGCTTTGGTAAATTAAACACAAGCCGCCCAGCTTTTCTTACAGTTGGTAGCAAACAGTACTTACTAATTAGCATGCCCGGTTTCCCGGGTCGAAAGAGAATCTATAATTTAAAGCTTCTTAGGGCCGAGTTTTGAATTAATAAAGAGAATACTTTGTTAACTCCATATTCGCCATGCAAACCCAACTTTAGCTTCAAACGCTTCACTAAGCTTTTCGAATTATACGATTTTATTTATCTGATATAAATAGGGTGACTGGTAATTAGTGAACGATACTTAAGCACGTGATTGTAGTCATGATAACAAACAACTTTTACTATGGGACCCAACCTGAAATCGCGAAAAATTTCAGCCAAGTTCAGTACATTTTGACCAGTTAGGCGAACACAAATGTACTGACTAGCAGATTTTTTTTCGCACTAATTACCAGTCACCTAATAATTTAGGGTGACTGTTAATTAGTGAACGATACTTAAACACGTGATTGTACTCATGATAACGAACAACTTTTACTATGGCACTAAACCTGAAATCGCGTAAAAACATCACGACTCATGTACGTAACAATATAGACAAACTCTGCAGCACAACAGAATTAAGAGAAATTGTACTCAAACTGTTTTGTGAAGTGTATCCTTAGAAATAAGAGTTTGTAAGGGATTTTTGTGCAGTCTATCCATAGAAGTAAAGGTTTACCTTTAGGAGTGCCTAAGTTAGATTGTATCCATAGCCTGCAGGGGCCCGCTGGATCGATAGAGTAAAAATTCTTGACGCATTCATTGGCCAAGGCGTGACAAGCTCTAAGTTCATTTTGCTGTAAAATAATAATAATATAATAGTAATAATTTTTTTATTCTTCCAAAAAGTACACATAACACAAAGACAAGATAACATCACATTATACAGGTTATTTCAAAATAAAAAGCTAGTTACACAATCACACAAACATTTTCCTCAAAGTCGCGTATGAAAGAAAATCATCATAACAGTGCTAAAAAGCTCTTTAAATAAAGATAAAAAAAAAGTGCTGGATTTCTAAATTGTTTGCTTATTACACTGTTAGAAGAAACTTTGGTAGGCGATTCGACCAGTCAACATTTGGACTTTATTCGGTAAGATTGGGTCATTTTGTCGGTTAATCGTAGATACGATTTATTGTATTAAGGGCTTTTACAGTAAAATATAAAGCAATTTAGGTACAGGTAAAGGTGACAAAACTCGTTAGAAAAAATGAATTCTAAATACAAGCGATTACGATTAAAATTGAAAATCTAGGCATATTACAGACCAAGCACACCTTAATGATACAAATCATTGTTATGTTAGTAGGTACAAACTTATATTACGGCACATCATAAACTAGAGAGAGGTACGTCGCTATACTATGATTTTTTATTAGACGAAGTAAAGTGACAGCAGTGGACAATGCCCAACTGTCAAACAACCATTGTTATAGCTGTCACTTTACTTCGTCTAATAAAAAATCATAGTATAGACTGTTTTGTCGTACAAAAGGGAAGCAGACAGTCGTTAGTCAGACTTGTCGTAGAGCAGTTTTTGTGATGAGACGTTTTGTCTGACGTGTGCGCGTCTTCATATGTTTTGTAGAGCAATAGTCTATCTAAATACTGTCTTGACTGAAGTGTGCGCTTAGCCTTACGAGCCCCAGACCGTGAGTTATTTGCTACGAAGTCGTAGCACTCTGGCTACGCCGTAGCCTCGTAGCAGTTCTACACATTACGAATGCAGATACTGTATGTGGGAGTCTAAAACATTGGAGGTATATGTGCAATAATATATAAAGGTGTTTACTACTGAGTTACTGGGTCGACCAACCCACCCTGTTTGACATTATATAGAAATATTTGTAAAATATATTTCAAGGTATTTTAACTATAATTCTGTAGTTATGAACTATTTTTAAAATCCACGACGAGTATAGTACGCGGAAAATAAGTTGAACTAAAATGTCTCCCGTTGCTATGGCTACGCGCAGCCCCCCGCTTCGATTGAGACCCGAAAATCCGTGTAACCGAGATATTTGTGATACACAACATGATTTACAGGACCGTCCATGGTGTTTCATGCGAATTTTTCTCTACAGAGATATCGCTTTAGAATGTGCAGTTAGTATCATATTTCTGACTGACTGACTTATTGACAATTCCAAATATTTATTGATTGTGTATTTTATACTGAAGGGAGTATAATTATTCCGTGCGGGAATCGAACCCGCGACCCGCAGCGCAGGAGCCAATCGCTTAACTACTTCGCCAACCGCGCCAATGGCTTTAAATATGAACGTTATCTATCGTCATCATCATCGTCATTACAGCCGAAAGACGTCCACTGTTGGACACAGGCCTCCGCCAAGTGTCGTCATAATGACTGGTCTAAAGCGTCTCGCATCCAACGTTATCTATTTCTCCTTTAAAACCTTAAACACGCTTTATTCCAATCTCCGGAATGTGTAATCATGAATGCTTTCGGAACTCACATTGCCGACGGAACCTTCATCAATATTGAATGAGACGATTACTTTACTTCGGTACATTTCTTTACATGTACCTACACGTACCTACTACAACCTTATATTTAGTATATGCGAAACCCGAATCACTGGACTAGTATTTATAAGCAAAGCATTTATGAACAAAATCATAACTGTATCATGAAAAGTCACGAAGTTCTAAACTTGTTATGTGACCTCGTTGTCCGCACAAACACATGGTCACCGGGCCATCCGGGGACACAGAGATTGTTTTGCTACCGCACTCAGCTGTGCGCTGCTGTCTAATTCCCGCTATAACCTGCGGTGACCTCTTTGTACTTAACACATTTTTTCTTGAATTTGAGCGAACTTTGATATGTGATTAGGCTTAAGATATAGCCCAAAGAAAAAATATGCCTGACAAAGTATGGTAATTTATCTTGGGAGTGTTTTTAATAAATATTTCAATTTGTTCACGTACATAAGTAAAATCCTAATCTCTGCAAAGGAAGTTTCATAAAATTTCACTTTAGGGAATCTTTTGATGCTTTGGTACACCGAAGATACAATAATTTAGTCGTTTATAAAAATGTCCATGGTACAAATGTATCTTCTACTTTAGAATGTTCAATTCAATTGATTAAGTTTCATACAGTAAAACACCAAAAATAATTCCGTAAACCGAGAGTTATTGATAATTTTCCGTATGCAAGTATATTTTTTATCTATGAATATATAATCCAAATTCAAATTATAAATATTTAATAATTAAGTTGACATTGTTACCAAGCTTAAAAAAAAAATCAAAAGTAAAATAATGTTTTTAAATAATTGTAGTATGCAACTCAAAAAATGAATATGAATCCTGTGACGCGCGGTGTTCAACTGTAGTCAGCGATTTTGTAAAAACGCTCTTAAGTATTTTTGATAAAAATATAACGTGGTGTAAAAATGATTGGAATCGATTCAGTTACTGATTCTGAACAAATTATATTCAGGTTTCGCATATACTAAAAATAATGTTGTATAATAATTATGTACTGTGCACATATGAAAATCAACTCACCATACACAAATACTCATGCTTCACCACATCCAACAGCGCCAGTGGATGCAGGCTGTTCTCCTCATACTTGGCCCTGGAGTTCACATACGCCTTCGGCACACAGATGCCTCTGACAATGATCTGTGTCTTCGTGCACGTGCACGACTCACATCTCGTGCATATATTGTTCTGTGCTTTGTAGCCGCGCGCGCACTTCACGCATTGCACCTCTTTGAGAGGGGAGCCGTCCATGTTTTGGGTTACTGGGTAGAAAAAAGAAATATGTTTTTTAAAGTAGAACTATTAGACAGTAAAGCAGTTAGTCTTAACCAGGCAAGGTCTAGGTTTGGTCACAAGAGAGATTGTTGAGTTTATGTGGCGTCCTGAAATGTAAAAGCGAGTCAATGCGGTTTACGCAAATTGTACGTGATGAGGTGGTTCAGTCCTACGTAAAAGTGAAGTAGCTGCTTCAACTGCAATATTTTCTTTTTTATTTCTTCTTTTTCTTCTGCCACGAGAGTTCTCACGAAAACCATCAAAAATACTACTTACGTCCGATTCACATGCTGTTGGTTACATAGGTCACCACAATTAAGTTCAATTTGCAGGTTTGTAACCACACCGCATCGCTTCGCGACCGCATTCACGTCAAATTGTCTACATTGGCCACCTACCGTGTTAGGGTCCTATTTTAAAATGTTTGGTGGTTTTTTACTAGTAATTTCAGTCTCAGTGGCGGTCCGGAGTCTAGACTTGAGCTTAAAATGGACCTCAATTGTGTTTACCTCACCTAACCTACTCAATATTCGTCAAGTAATCAAACATACATTTTTTTGACGTTATGACTTGGGTAGGCCGATATGGCGTCTCAGAGGCCGGCGGAGAGACGGCCATTTAACAAAAAGACGTCGGCTCTCATTTAAACGTGGGGTAGGGAAGGAAGAGCAAGACATCAAATATCTTGGGGTATAAATTCTACCTGTTATGTAATCCCCCGGACACTTCCTGCACGCAATCCTGCCGGATACACTCTGACAACGACGTGGTACGCACGCGGTACCGTCGGCAGACACCACTTCAGTGGTGTTGCACGGTCGGCAACGATTTATACCAGCTGGCACGCTGTGCTCAGCGCAGGAACAGCCGAAACCTAGGAAAAAGAAAAAAAAATGATTTGACCTGTAGCGACACCTATGTCGTCACAAATGAACTAATCCTGCATCGCGCAAGTAAGATTCGCGGCGCGATTGGAACATAAAGAACAAACCCGAAATCATCTATTGGGTAGTAGCCCACCAGATATAACACCTGTCTGGTCGGAGGATCCTCCTTTTTCAACGAAGGTATGTGGGACTTTACTCTCTGTTCCACTACCCCCAGAGACCCTTAACGATCAAAATTTAACCGTGTATATGGTTTATAGCTCCATCCCTCCTTCTCGCTCGGATGACTGATGTTTTAAAACGACATGGTATGGTCACAGGCGTACTAAACGGATAGTTCTGCCAAATCCTTCATCAGATAATTATTTTTATTAAAGTGGATTGGACGTTAGATATGATCAAGACATCTGGTGAAAAACTCTATCTCTGCTCTGCCTTTTCCAATCTAAGTTGAGTTCAGCTTCCAGGGAAACAGGATTCAGCTGAGCAGCAATATTTTATCGGGACTGACTGCCTAACTGAACTTCACTACCCAGTAATTAGGTAACACGACTAGCACGATTCTATGACCAGTGCCTGTTGCCAGGGATGACATGCAGCTCTCAAATATGGTCACTCACAAGGGGCCTAATCAGAAGACTTAAAGTCACCCAGAGGGCAATGGCTGAACTTTTAAAGTTTAAGCTTTAAGTTTAAATGACACCTGCATGATTGGATCAGAACTGAAGATATTCGCAGAAGAACAAAGGTTACCGACATAGCTCGAATAATAGTTAAACTCTCTGCCATTTATGGCAGAGGATCAGAATAGATGGTCGATGGGACCGAAAGGTTCTGGAGTGGCGACTACGTATCGGAAGTCGCAGCGTTGGAAGGCCTTCCACAAGGTGGATTTGTTGGGGGCCGCAGAAAACCGATAGATGCGAGGTACTTAAGTTCGGTCAATGTGAAATGAAATATCTACACACAGCTGGACAATATATGGATTCATTGAAACAGGTGCGATTTAGGTAAAATGGAGCTGAGAATGTTAAACTAGAACTACACTGCGCACACGTGTGCCACACACGCCGATCTGGGCGCGTCGATTTCCATACATTTTATATGGAGACTAGACGTGTAGAGCTACACTTGATCCACGCCACGCGACGTCGTTCTACGTACAAATACGGCGTGATACGCGTGTGCGTCGATACATTTACTGTCAAATATTGCAAACACATTAGAATGTATTACATCCACATGCTAATAAAACTCAAAGTATCTCAAAGTGACTGTGAAAATTAAATACCCACTACACAAAAACATTAATATATACACTAAAGGCTACTCCTAACCAAAATATGGCGTCAAAAAACTCCTCCGTATCGCTTTCGACTGGAAGTATGCCCAAAAGGCTGGCGGCATATAAGATAGAAATAGGAAGTTTGTAAATGTTGCTAAATAAAATATAAAGTAAATATGCAGTCAAATTAATGTGATTAATAAATTTGAAATACCCACTGTCTAAACTGGACACGGGCTAATAACTAAATACACAGACCGTGTCGAGCCAAAAAAAATGTTTTTAAAAAAATCATGTACTTACCATCTAGAGAAGGGACCATGGAAGCATTCACTGGACAGGCCAAGCAGCTGAGAACACTAGGCTCATAATAGTGGCCCTGTTGACAGCTACCCGGCATTTCTAGTTCCTTCGCATTCACTATTAACACACTTATTACTAATAACAGCCAACAGCAAAAGCAATGACGCAACTCCGTCATCTTCTTAGCTTTGAACACTAAAATAACTTCGAAAATAACTTTGAAATTTATTCAACATATATCATTTCAAAACTAAAATATTTAGCCGAAATCACTATAATAAAATCACTTTCTCAAAATAAATGGATCTATTAAAATTAATGGCCACAAATCGTTCACCGAACTTTACTCGTTGTAAAGTTCGATATTTATGACGTAATCGTTATGTCACTTGATCTTAGCTATAATAATTAGTTAATTGGAAGAAACACAAGTTGGCGATGCTATTTTATTTACAGTTATGTTGTTATGCCCGTTGCTATAGCAACCGAGGGGCGTGCGCAATGGTGCAAAGAGTTGTAATGCTTCTGAGCTATCGGAACCCTATCCTTATAAAAATGGCGGCCGTGCCACTATTAGATAGGTATTACTGACATACATACTCAATTCCATTTTAAATATTATCCATATGGTTAAGGTCTCTTCCATCTATCGTCAACGTGACTGTGGTTTAAAAGTGAAAATTCAAGACTACCTACAAAGACTAGCGATTTTGAACATTCCTAAATAGTTTTTATGTACTTCTTTGCCTTCACATTTTTTTTTTAACAGACATGCCTAATGAGTTACAACACGTAAATACATAGATGCCAGATACACTTTTACATAAATACTAAACATTCATCATATTGGGTTGAAATATTTAAAAATGGCTACAAAAGCTGCTCACTTAATGTAAAGGGGTCAAAATGTAATCCTAGATACAGGCTACCGCCTAGTTCGGATACAGTTAGTCTCAAGAAATATATATTACAAATGTAAGCCATTATTATTAAGTTGTTCATTATCTTTTTCCAATGTTATAATATTTTGTGTAATTTTTTTGGTGAATAAAATTTATTATTATTATTCTAAAGCTTGTTGTTTCATCCAACGCAATGTAACGAAATGTTTGATAAAGAGGCAACGTGAAAAAAGAGATATAACGCTTGAACGCTCAATTAGCATTCGTTAATTCCAACGCTGACTCGAATCATTCACAAAACTTGTTCCAGAAAATACGTGTTTTTATAAGTTATTGGGAAAAAAATCGTAATTCAGAATCTCTATTAAATGTGCAAGGTTTAGTTACATAAATACAGTTTTAAAGGGCCAAAGCTTGCGCAAAATGTGTTGTGTGTGTGGTTATAATCTAGATTTCAACAGAAATCTAGATAATAACCACAAGCTATCTGTGTTTCCAAAATGTCTGGAGAAAGATGTGTAATAACGACATAGTCACGTACCAGCGGTTGTCTGGAAATGTACCTCGGGTTAGACACACTTGAGGTCATCGATAGTGTTCGACATTGGTGAAGGTATATTTAATTGAACGCAATTAAATTTTGATATCCACTATTATGACTAAAATCAAACTGTAATAATAAAAATCTCCAAAGTGTTGCCTAATGTGAATAGCCCGAACCTACAGAGCTACTAAACCTACAGATCGATATGATTAATATCACTACATTAACTTTTTTATTGTGGAATGTGTCCGATACAAAGACAAGAGAAACGTTCTTTTAAAGTCGTCGAAGTTGACCGCAATGAGACCGCAATGGATGTAGGAGTTTTTAATGGCATCTTAGCCAAAGCTAATTATTACCAATGCAACAAAAGTTTTATTATTCCTTAATAGATTTAAGAAATTATGTTTTTTTTTTTGTGTGTGTGTGATTGAAGTGTGATAGTAAGTACGATGGGATTGGCATCGTTACAGCAGTGTACGAAAATCCCTTAAATAAAAAAGATAAAAAAAAACTTTTTTTCTTGTCATCCTATCCTGTCCTCCTTCGTAAAGGCCTCTCACGACATCTTCTATTTTTACAGGCTCATGCTTCCTCCTTCCAATTCTGGTGAAGCAAAAACGGTCTACTTAGTTACGTCATCTCCTTTATTACCGTTCTTTGCAGATAAACATTCAGAACCATATTCTATTCAATTTTTTATTTTACATAACTTGAATGAGAAAACGCCATTTCAAAGTCAATTTATCACGATTTCAAAATCCTTTTAAATTTTTTACACACCTACTAACTGCATTAGTAACATGCATCGATCAAAATCTGAGCGAAATGTCTGCACCGAATGGAAGCTCAGCTTTTAAAATAAAAGGTGATTTATTACCTCTGATCATCTATCAAAATCAGTTGCAGGCAACCAAAGAAAGTAATAACACTATCTCTCACAGATATCCGTTGAAAATAGACCTCTTCTAACATGTTCTGGAATCATCAGAGAATTTACGTATATTTTACCATAGTTTATCTCAAAGTTGTGACTTGTGAAGATAAACCAGAAGATATCATTTCTTGTGCCTTAGGAGTGGCTAATTATAATTTCAATTATCGACAGTCAACTGTTATTCTGTACCGAAATATTGACGATAAACTTGTCACTAATTTCCTCAAAGCATACAAAGGAACGGTGATGATTGAAAGTAGACAGGCTGACCCAGCAAAGCAAGTGGTCATCTTTGTAGACAGCTACCAATCTTTCATGAGGCTCTTGAGCTTACTGAAACCAGACCTCAGAGGGAAAAACCTGTTTAACGGTGGAGCGAAATTCCTGATAATTATAAACTCAAACCCCAAGAAACTTGATCACATCATCAGTATTTTGTGGAGTTATTACGTGGCCGATGTGGTCATCATTACTAAAGACAATAACAGCAAAGTTGCCATGTACACCTTCTATCCTTACAAAAACCATTTGAACTGTCAGAATACCGAACCTGTCCTGATCAACTATTGGATGCCAGATATGTCTTTCTATGATATGTACCCGGATAAAATGAGCAACATGCATGAATGCCCTTTGTATATATCAACGAACAAGATTTACAGTCAGGGAGGTACAGACCGGAAGATTCCACTACAAATAATCAAGAAAGCGATTGTCAGACTACTCCGAGACATCATGAATTTTACCCCAATAGTGTCTGCAAGAGATTACGTTAGTATTGATTCAGATCGTGCTAAGAATTGGTCTGACTCTTTGAACGATGTAATTTCAGGTTTCGCCAATATTTCGACTTGTACTATACCTTTAGGAGTAGACAGACTCGGTCTCTTAGACTACTCTATTCCGTACTTTAGGATTCGTATAGCATGGCTGGCTCCTCCAGTAACTCCTGGGCCGATGTGGTGGCGACTTCTTTCACCTCTAAATGGCTACTTGTGGCTCATCCTCCTTGTGGTCACTTTTCTGGTTATATCCCTTCCTTTCATCTTGAAGTTCAAGCGCACGAAACGGTTTTGCAATCGTTATTTCAAAAACTTTGACAAAGTTCAAGGTGCTGCTTTTAGAGTATGGGGTGCTATGCTGGGCCAAACGATAAGAGTAGCTCCGAGACGATTCAGAGATTTTTATATTGTAGGACTCTGGTTGTGGTTCACTTTTGTCGTCAGGAATGCATATCAAAGCGTTCTTATTGGGGCTTTGAAGACAGATACATTAACCGGCAATTTTATAAACCTAAAAGAAACACTAGATAATGGATACAAGTTCGGTGGTCGAGCTGGTATTTATGCTCATTTCGAATTTGACGACCTAATCAGAGATGGATTTGAAATAATCCCTGAAGCGAAGTTCGATGACATGTTTAGAGATGTGTTGGATGGTAAAAAGAAGTTTGTACTAGCCACTTCTTTGGAGTATGCTTTCGCGTATTGCGCCGTACAAGGCAAGAAGGAAAACGAATGTGGGCACATTTTACCCGACTCGATTCTGACTGTGCCATTGGTTGTATGGATGAGAATGTACTCTCCGTTTGTGCGGCCTCTTATAACCTGGCTACCAAGGATGATAGAATATGGTTTGCTGGAGAAAGATGTGGAGATAAAGACGACGTTCGTCCCCACGATAAACTCGGATCCATCGCCGTTGACGCTACACCAGACGCTCAGTTGTTTCCTCTGCCTCGCGTTTGGATGTATGATCTCTTTAGCCATATTTATATTGGAGATTTTGAGAAATAAGTCTTCTGACTATACGATTGTGAAGAAGAGTAAATTAAAGGCGTTGAAGTGGGAGAATGAATTTATACATTAAGAATAATTCATTTCCCTATTTAGGCTTGCGCTTGACTACTATCTAACCTAATGGTAAGCGATGATATGGTGAACGATGGAGCACGCTTGATTTCAAGTAACCTATTAACTCTAATTGTTGAATGCCGGGATGAAGATCCACACGAGACATAATTGTTTTTTAATTGTGTCTCTAATTACAGCATACTAAAGATGAAATACCTTCAAGTGGTAGCTGTCAAGAAACACAGACTTTGGCAGGGAATTTCACTCTTTAGATGTACGCAGTAATCTACATATTAGTTTGTTTGTTATTGTGATGTGCTGTTAAATTATTCACACGTAATTCCATTATAAGTGTCATTAAGATCTCTGTTTGTAGAAATACCGTCCAAAGGTTTAACTTTTGAGGTCAATTACTTGTCTAGGTTGTTTGCCCCCATTTATAAGTTTTTGAACACAAACAAGCTCGTTTATACTGTTTAATTAAAATTCAGCTAGCATTCGATTATAATATAGAAAATAAAAACGCAGTTAAATTTTTCATCTTTTATTTTATCACCAAACATAGAAAATAATTGTCATTTTTTACAGTTAATTGACTTAACATAAAGAAAAGCATCTATATTTTTGTCTTCAACATTCATATAAAAATAGACATTTAGGGGTAACGATATAGAATCTATACTATGAGACTAGATATAAGTATGTGACAGTATAAAGTGTACAATAAAAAAAACGGCCTATTGCGAGTCGGACTCACACGAAGGGTTTCGTACCATTATCTATACAATATTAAACACTATATTATAACTATTATTTATTATGGAGCAAAAAATGGCAAAAAAATACGTTTATTGTAAGGGAGCCCCACTTAAACGTTTGTTTTTATATTGTTTTTAGTATTTGTTGTTATAGTGGCAAAAAATACACTATCTGTAAAAAAAAATCAACTGTTTAACTACGGTGGTTAATCAGATACAACCTGGTGGCTTAGTAGTAAGGTCCCGTTTTTACATTTTTTTAGGTGTAAAATTCATCAAATGATATCCCCCACTCTTGGGTGCAGCGGGAGGTAGTGTCAGACTTTTACTGACTAAAAACCCATTCCTGTTCCTTCTTTGCCTTCGTTCTAGGGCCCCAGGGTTCACTTTCACATAAACCGTAGGCCCAATCCTTTGGGTACGGAACCTAAAAAATGCAATTTGGCACTATATTGCTGTCCGGTCCCTTTAACACATGACAGGCCTGGTGGTGATGGGAAGTGAGTGGTTAGGATAACTATTCGTAACTATAACTACTGGTTCTTTCAAAACACCTTTTAATTTAGTAAATGTTTTCATGCTTCCAAGAATACGACTTACATGCATTCTAAAGATAAAGCCATAGATTCCAAGTTATGTCCTCGAAGACACTTCGAATTTATCAAATGTACAGTTATAAATTGTTATTTATTGACAGTAATCAAGGGTTCTGGTTTTGTAGTCATAGTGGCTGAGACGAGTGGATGTCCTTCAAAATGACTTAGGTATAAAATTGGCCTCTTTTGACTTCGAAAGTTGAAAAAAAACGGCCAAGTGCGAGTCGCTCTCGCGCACAAAGAGTTACGTATCATTAATTTATCTATACAACTTATGTTTTACAAAATTTATTTTAGTTATAGTTTAGTTATGGCGGCAACAGAAATACATCATAATTTGTGAAACATATGGATTCTCTAGCTATCACGGTTCATAAGATACAGCCTGTTGACCGACAGACGGACGTTAGTAATAGGTTCCCTTTTTTAGACAATGGATACGGAATCCTAAAAATGATTGTTTGATACATTAATAATCGGGCATTATATTAATATAAAAAATAAAACCACTTTTGACTGCGCTGCTTTATAATTAAATTAAACTAACATTTACTTAAAAACTTAGTAGGTTGGTAGAGTTTATTGTGATTATTTAAAAAAAAAAAATGTGATCCTTGTTACTTATAGATATCGAAAAAGTTTCGTTTTAAAAAAAAAACAAACGCTCATTAGCTGAACTACACTTTTAGTGTTGACAGAAACCAGTCAAAACGAGTTCTACTAAATAAAGGTATTGACTGCAACAATATACCTTCTAATATATCTCCAAAAGAAAATCTATATTGACGTGGTTTCAGATTCCCTGTACTGAAATATTGTTAGGTACTATTAGTAGATACATTCAATTTGTCTAGCTAGACGATAAACACAAAGGTGAGGTCATTCACTTCAAACATATCTTAGAAATCTTTTAACATAATGGATAAAAGCATAAATACAATATTTTCTATCTAACCACTTTGTAAAAAATAATGCTACAATAGAAAGTTTCTGTGATAACAAAGTTAAAATTGATCGAAAAGAATAAAAATATAACAATTTTTAATAAGTATATCGAGCCTTTTCAGGGAGAATGTCATACGTAGAGTTGCCATGTCCAGTAAGTGAAGATTTAGAAGAAAAGATGAAAATTTGGTACCCAAATCGGAACATTTGCAATAATGGCCACAGAAAAAAAACAATAATCGGACTAAGCCTTTCGGGGTGCAGTAAAACTAAAAACAAATAACTGTCCACCTCAGAAAGGATTTCTTTTCAGACAAAAGAACGAATTTCTATGTAAAGTTTCACAGTCAAAAGCGACTTTTAAGATAACGATGACAATTTTACCAGTGAAAATCAGCGATCTAACAGAACAATAGTAATATTTTTATTTCAGACAACATAGCCCACACAACACAATAACAATATACCACAATAAAAACAATACAGGATGTTAGTAACAATGTTAGCTTATAACCTTGCGCTTCCATGTGGTTTCTAGATATCCGAAGATTAAGATATAACACCCCTGTGTCCGCCATTTCGAAGGTCTGTGCTTGGTGCAAATTCTCCGATGCCTAGATTGTGCAAAATCCTTAAAGGCCGCATTGACTTAGTAGATGTAAACCACGATAACATAAGAATCCGAGACGGACTTTTCTTTTTAATAACCAGCTTTGAAGCTTCTTATCTTCGTCGTTTATAATGGAGATATTTTCGAAATTCTTTCATAGTAATTTAACTAAGTTATACCTACGTTTATAATTTGGCAATTACATAAATAAAAAAAATATTAATTCATTTGTTGCCCAGCTGACTGACACTTCGCGTAATCAGAGGATTTCTTCGCCTAAAGAATCAGCATTGCCATTCAACGTGGCAATGCTGCCAGTCTTCTGGGCACAATTCCGAATGACAGCGATATGAAGGAATGCTTTGACATCTGAGTGTATTTTGTGTTTTTAATTTATATTTACATAGGTTTAGTACAAATATTTATTTTACTTATGTACAATCAAGGGTCAAAAGTGCAGTTGCACTCTATCAAAATGCTAGTGTCTAAAATTTCTTTGTAGAAGAAGGACAGTGGGTAATAACTGATTTTATTTGTAGCATACAATTTAAAGTATTGAATAAACTAGTCGTGGACCGTTTTTTTTTTTTTTTATGGTAGGTAAAATCATCCAATGACAAATCCCGCCCTTGGGCGGAGCGGGAAGTAGTGTCAGACTCTTACTGACTAAAAACCTACCCCATTCCTTCGTAGCCTATCGTGCCGGGGTCGAGCATTCCTTTCGGAACTAACCCATGACCCCAGTAGGCTTCGACCCTGCCTGCCTGCAGTTAGCAGGCTGGGCCTCTTCGGTGTGCTGACAGCTCCTTGAGGCGCGCGGGAACAGAACGCGCCGTCGACGACTTGGGCTCGGTCCGGTCGGTTACCGGACGATCGGACAGCGTGCTACCCATTGCACGCCGTCCGCAAGCCCGCGCCTACGGTGGCCGGAAATCGGGATCGGAATCCCGGCGGCGGCTGGGGCGAGCGCCCCGTTGCCTCTGCCTGATGCGGTCGGCCTCCTCCTTTGCTAGCATTACTGCTTCGCAGAAGGAGGCGACCGCCTGCCATCCCTCCTCACTACGGACCATGGCCTGAACCAAGGCCCGGCGAGAGAGATCGCTGCCGCCGATCGCCCCCACGAGGACACGGCGATGCTCCGCCCAGGCGGGGCACACCTCTACAGTGTGCTCCACCGTGTCCTCCGGATGTTCCGCACAGTGGCGACACCCGGGCGAATCCTCCGCACGAATCCGGAACAGGTACTTAGCGAACTTTCCGTGTTCGGTAAGCACCTGCGTCGTGCGGAAGTTGAGAACGCCGTGATAGTCGTGGACCGTTGAAATTCAACTACAAAGAAATGTTCAATAGTTTAGCATTGGTAGAGTGCAATTGCACTTTTGACCCCTGATTGTACATACATATATTTAATAACTGTAAAAAAGCTGCAATAATAAAAAAAATCCTAAAAAAAATTAATTACAATACACAAAAATATGTACAATTTAAATGTTTACTTAAACGATTATTAGTTTTGTATGATAAAAACATATGTCAATAACTAAATGTACAATTCTACTAACATTCATATAAATCAGAGACTCAGCTGTAGGCCGCTAAAGTTCGTGCAAACACCGGATATTTATGAGTCGTTAGGGAAGTTTCATTGGATGGGTGGGGTAACTATGGAAAGTACAGAAAGTACCGATTTTATTATGTGCGGGGCCCAAATTTCATTGGAAGTCCTTTTTTAATTATATAATCGACAATACAAACACATATAACGGCGAAAAGAAAGAAACAGAAAAGTAGGTACAAAGGTGATGTTTATACTCGTATTTGTAGAAGTCTCTTCCAGCATACCTGCGAAAAGTGGTTACCGAACTATGATGTTTTTGTTGGGTTTCCGACAGGTCTAAATAAAAACCCATTTCGCCAAATATCTAGAGTTTGCAGCAGCGGTGTAGGTACCTGGGTGCGCAACCGATTTAGTTTGGTGCATTTTTCTTTTTAACTATCTTTACTAAACTTATCTAGCAGATTACTGACACACCGTGCCTCGGAAAGCACGTTAAGTCGCTGGTATTCGGTTGTCATCAGTTTTGGTATCCGGTTGTTATTTTTTATTAATGCTCGCGTTTGACCACTATCTCACCTAATGGTAAGCGATAATGTAGTCAGATCCCAGAGAGTTTGACCACCAGTCTACCCAAGGAGTAACATATTGCCCAGTGACTGGGCTGTGGATGTCTGATAGGCAGTCGCTCCATGCAAAACACCGGTAGTCAGTCGTATCCGATTATACTAAAACTCGACTCGATGATGAAATAGGTCACTGCAAGTCACATTTTAGGGGCAGATGTTCCTGCCCCCTTAGCCATTTGTTGGCCACGCCCCCAATTCCTTTTTTCTGACGGCATCTTTACAAAGGAATTGGGGCGTGGCCAACTCCAAGCGTTCACGCTAAACGAAACGATTGTAACTTGAATAGCCCTTGGCTAGGCTAGCATCCCGCTCGCGTTTTAAGACATGGAATAGTGGAAAGTGTTACTGAATTTGCTTTAAACCTTGTACAACGTTCATGATTCTCCCCAGCAAGAACGAAAGTACTAACATAATTTAAAAAAAAATATGCGTTCATTTGCCAGCCAGCATGTACAGCTGTATGGTGTGTAATCTTCCATGGAAAATGTTTTACGCTCCCGGAGAAGACATGAAGTAAATTACAACGAAATTACAGCTTGTTTAAAAGAAAGGAGAAATTTCTGTTGAATAAAGAAACTGAATTGTAATAATAAACATTTTTTCATCTATATTTTCTCAGGTTTTTTTCACAATATTTTGTGAATTATATCCGTGTTTTGTTTGCAAAGAATTTGTGCGTAAAGTATTGTATTTTCTGTACTAGTTCTGTAACTCGATAAAATATTGCCTAACAGGCTGGGTTAGGCTGTATTTTATTAATACAAACAAAGAATCGTGAGGAAAAAGTTCCTGTAAATCCTAAATCCGTAAGTGATTTATTTCGAAGACTGTGCCTACCTAAATATTATATCTACCATGTTTTTTATATTGACTAAAACTGTTTTGCACTTACTTGGTCCTCGTTTCTATGAAATTGCCGTCAAAAAAAACATATAAAAAACGGTTAATTGTGATATGTTCGGATTGACTTGGAATTATAATTTCAAATGAATTTAATATTATAGGTGTGTTATTCTTTCTTCGTAAGTAGTATTTATTAATGTTTTTTTTTATTTTGTGTTTTGTTTTTTCATTTGTAACCATGAAATCTAATAAAAAGTGTTTTACAAAGTACCTAATCAATAATATTTCATATTGGCCCGTTATGTGTGTTTTACGGTCAAACGACAATCCTTTTTAAAATCATTAATTTAAACAAAAAAACATTTATTTGTAAAAAAACTAAATAAAAATATCAGTAAAAAGCTAATATATCGCTAGTTGACCAAAAGTCTAATACGAGAGCTATTCGAAATTCTCCTGTTCCATAATTGCATCTCAATTATAAAGAAACCTAACTTAAAAAGAGGGTATTTTAATCTGAAAACATTTATTTAAAAATGAAAGAAAGAAAGAAAGAAAAACAGTTTATTTTATAAAATAAAGTTCAATTTTAAAACATCATCTTTTTCGAGTTACTTTTCTTTTTTATTAAGGCTCGGCGCAAACGGGCCACCGACTACAGTCATCGATGACTGTGTCACCAGTATTCGGAAGCCTAACCTAGCTAACTGCGCGTGGGATGGAGCAGTGCGGACAGTGGCGGGTGTGGCGAGTCGCAGACACTGCTGTAGCGAGTGGCTAACACTGCCTACACGTGTGCGGCGCGTCCGAACAAAATAAATGAAAGAGTGTGTTAAGTTGCTGTCGCTGGCCTCCAGTGGCTGTGTTCGGTACCCCGTTTGCGCCGAGCCTAAGCGTGCGATTCGCTATGCATGCACAAACTTGGCATATCATATTATTATAATCATAAAGTTTTAACTTCCGTCCCCAGCGACGCTCAAATGCAATTCAAATGCATCTATACGTAACAAACGTCCCACGCTTGTGTTGATCAAATGCAAATCACGTCGTTAAACCCATTGTGATGTACGAGCCAGTAAAATGTAAATGTTATTCATTGTCAAGTCATTAACTAGTGTAAGCGGATAAAATGTTCATAAAATTAGCATTTGAGTTACGTTGCTGTTATTTCTAGGTTTCATCCCCATATTTTATGTTTTATGGAGGTCTGTTTTTGTATAACACAAACCTTCATAAAACATTGTTGGCATTTATAATACACCAGCTTTCCCCCGCCCAACCAAAGATGCGGGGGAAACTCCGCATCTTTGGTTATTGGTATACACCTATTAAACAAAAACTTCACACCACACTACGACTACCAACTTTGTTATCTGTCCACCACTCTTTGAAACTGGTAGAGAATGTTCAAGGTATTAAGTCCGCTTTTATACCTTTGTATTGCTTGGAGTTTTAATCTTCTTCTTCTTCTTCCTGCCATAATCCCATATTACTTGCGATCGGCGCAACATGTTTTTTTCTTTCACTCTGTCCTGTCACCCGTCACACTATCACTATGTGCTCGATTACGGAGACGCGGCGCGTTGCGTGGCGCGTCGGGCGGTCCGTGGTACATTGCATTAGGTTTGTGTTTGCGCGAGCGATGACGCGGCCCGCTGCTGCAATGTACGACGAAACATCCAACGCGCCGCGTAACGCACCGCGTCTCCGTAAACACGGCTTAACTCCCTTTTCTTTCCATATCCATGCATGGAGTTTTAATAAATATAGATAAAAACAACACACATATTTATTTCTTTTCTTTCTATTGGTCGCAATCTGCCTTCCTAGATAAAAGGGCTATCTAACATGAAAATATTTTTTCAATTTAGTAATTCTTGAGATTAGTTAGTCAGCAGGTTTACTAAGCGATAATTTAGGGTATTGTTGAGATATTTCAAAATTAAAATAAGTATGACTAGAAACCCGCCTGAGCTAAACACAGGTTTTAGAAATCTTTGAAATTCCCACCTTTTCTCTACTGTAGTATGCATGCATTATAGTCAAAATCTTAAAAAAAACACGAAGAAGTCTGTCTACTGGTGAAAACTATATAAAGCATGAAAATTCTTTCAGTAGTTTCTGTGTGTAGTCTTGAAGAGACAGACGTACTCTCAATTATTTTGAACTACGTTTTCTAACTCAAACCTACAAAATACATAAAAAGGTACTGTAATGACACTTTATACATACTTAAATAACAGATGACTTACGACTAATTCTTAAAAGTAGGAAGCCCACATTTTTGTGATAAGAATACAACTAATAGATAATGATGATCATTCGGAAGTAAGTTATAGATACACCTTATTCTCTTGTCGTCACAGATAAGTAGCATAATTTTCTATTCTATGCGGTTTTTCGCCAGTTTCTACTGCTACTGTCAAATGGGGTGAATTGAGATGCAGGGGTAAATGGAGATAAAACTTTGATGGTTATTTTCGCGTTATTTTAATATTGTTTGCGGCATTTACATAAATAAAGTATTATTTAGGTGTATATATGAGTAGGTGTTTTTGTAGGCATATTTCAGGACCACGGGGTCCTGGACCATTGCAAGGCGTACGACAGGCCGAATGAAGCTAACTCGCTTTCATAAAATGTGGTACCAACCAACAATTATCCCTGTTCGCACTATTCTAGTGTATTTAAGGACAACCTCCGGCTCGCTGGAAACTTTTGCGACATATTGTGTTATTATTTACATATATATTATTTACATATACATTTTTAAATATATGAAAAAAATACATTTAAAAAATTACAATTTACTAAAATTATTTAAAAATAATCTAATCCTTGTTACAAATGAACATGGTATCAAAGTGAAATATCTAGTCAAAGTGTTGTCTCTATTCACCCCGTTTGTCACATACATACAACTTAGAAACGCCATCATAATACTCTCAAGAGTACCACGAACTTTGAATGCGATTAATTTTACGACCTAAATTGAACTGTTAAAGGGATGGAGCTACACATCTTATTTTTCTTTTTTTATCTATCTTTCTTTGACGACTGACATTTTATTACGCCATGGTAAGTCTTCAGGTTCAAATCCACACACAAACCAATTCAATTCTTCAAGCAGCTAACGTAGGAGGGTCGACCACTAAATAAGGAACTTGTAAAGATAGCGCAGGTTGTGGTAGCGCAGGGAACAGTATGGGGTATTGTGGGGGAGGCTGTAGGCCTTGCGAAGGTGGCCTGGCTTCGGGATCGGAGCAGTGCAGCAGCCAATGGGTGAGCATTCTCCCGCGGCCCTTGAGTTCCACCTCGCCTCGCCGCTCGACCACGAACGTGCCCCATTGGTCGAGTAGCGCTCGGGTGTTTTCGCTTAAGTGAATGCGTAGTGCTGGAAAGGTAAAAAGTTGTTAGTTTTTGTTAAATACTTTGTTATTGCCTATCGAACGAGAAATGCATTCGTGTTTCGAAAGCCTGTTCACGATGGTTTTTATTAATTTTGTTTTGAAGTAGTTTATCATCCAATAACTCCTAGAACGTGGAGTAAAAATGTCAGGCTTATAATAATAAAACCAACTTGTTTCTTTATTTTAGGTGTGAAAATCATCCAAAGACAACTCGCGCTCTTGGGCGGAGAGGGTGTGTCTGGCTTTTACTGACTAAAAACACACTCCTGTTCTTTCTTTGCCTTCCAAACCAGGTTAGAGTTTTCCTTTCGGAAGCAAATCCTTGGCACCCCGCACCAGTATGCTTCGACTCTGCTGGGCCCCTACGGTTTGTTGACAACTCCTTGAGGCGCGCGTGGAACAGTAGGTACGCACTGTCGACGACTTGGGCTCGGTCCGGACGGTTACCGGATGCTTGGACTAACGAAAGGTAGTCTCTTTGTTAAAATAGTACTTTAATCCTTTTTTTTACATGGAAAATTATCAAATAAGGTCTCCTCTCCCACTCTAGGTGGAGTGAAAGAGACTGTCAGACTTTTACTGACTAATACGCTCAGTGTTTCATCAGATACCCTTTGCGAGAGCTACAGTAACGTTTTAGCACAATCCTCAACCCTGTCTATCGCTGTCTCCCACCACCCTGTCTATCTGTCTCAATGCTGGTTCTAACTGGCCCCATCAATGTTGCTGACATCTTTTAGAGCCACACGTAGAACACAGGGCCCCCACAAAAGATGTCACCAAGATTAATCTACCCATTGCTTGTTGAAGCTCGCGGCCACGGTGGCCGGGACTCCCGATAAAGTGCCGGAAAGTAAGCAGTAATCGTATAATAATACTAGTCAGTATCAACACAAGTACCTATGATTTGCGCTTAAGTTAATTTCGCTTTTTACAAAAAAAAAAATACAACCGACTTCAATGTAAAAAAAAAACACAAAGAAGTGCAAAATAACATTAATTTCGGAAGACTGTGTTAAATAACGAAGCGAGTAGCATAGCAAAATTAGCCTTTTAATGTTCCCACTGCCGGGACTCAGGCCTCCTCTCTAGGAAAGGGAATGGGCCGTAATCCACCACGCGGATCCAGTGCAGGTTGGTGAACGTCACATGTCTTCGAAGTTTCGGTTCTAGGACATGCCGGTTTCCTCACGATGTTTTACTTCACCGTTTTGAGAGCAGTGGTGATGAAATAAGTTACACAAAGTAATGTACCTGGCTGGATTTGAATTTGAACCCGCGACTTACAACTCGTAAGTCGGGGCCGTTACTACTCGGCCGCCACTGCTCTGAGTCTGTAGTAAATAATATTTGTATTTCATCTTGATACTACAAACCACGTAAAATAAATGTAAATGTGTAGGCTTCCGGTCACAAAACATTTATGTTTATACTTCCAATAAAATGTAAAACCTTGGATCCTTTGACCGAGCTTTATGGCAGTACTTAACTTCGTCACAAAATTCGTAATTAACAAATCTGGCTCTTAAAGTACGTCTTGTTACATAAATCTGCCTTATCCTGCCCCATAAATCGTGGTTTCATCTTATCTACATATACACCGTTAAATTATGGTCGTTTTAATACCGTGGAGGGTCGATTTGATACATGGAACACTATCGATTCATAAAAATAAAATAAAAAATACAGTACTTTTTTTTCTAAAACTCGAATTAATATACGCATGTACGCAATTAATTTCTTTAAGTATACGAGTCAATGACCTTGTAGGGAGTTGCCGGTCGTTGCGTACTAACTATCTACGAGTAGAGTTCATTAGCTTCGATCAGCTGACGTTTACTTAAAGAAATTAATTCGAGTTAAAAAAAAGTACTTTATTTTTCTTTTTTATCTTTACAAATCAATTTCATGTACTGAATCGACCCTCCGCGGGATTAAAACGACCAAAATTTAACGGTGTATAGGTGAAAGTGACTGACTGACATATTAACGCACAGTCGAAAGTATTTGAACTAGGAGCGTGAAATTTTGCAGAACGTTTCCTTTTATGACTTAAGCAAGCACTAAGGCCAAGGGGCCTTAGGGCCAAGGGGTCGTAGGTAAGGACCTACGGCGACTTTTTGTAGCGATGCTGCAGCGCGTTAGTACCGCGCTGGCATCTCTTCTATAGCACGTTGCAAATGCAACTAACGCGCGTTAATATGTGATGCTGTCGCGCGCTTACGTATGACAGCATCGCATCGCTACAAAAAGTTGCCGTGGGCGAGGGGCCTAAGAAAGGATTTTTCAAACTCATCCCCTAAGGAGATGAAACGAGGGTCCAAAGTTTGGAGAAACCTATTTTCACGCGGGCGAACCCGCTTGCAGAAGTTAGTTTCGTTATCTTTCGTAAATAAAATAAGTTATGTTCGGTAAAGGCTGGATGAGCTGGCACATTGTGTAGTGAGGCAGTAAAATGTACAGTCGAGAAATAAGGTTTCTTTTTTATTGTTGAGGTATACTTAAAGAGCTGGTTTCTCATTTATTGTTCCCTAATTAATCTCCTGAAATACATTTAACTACCTAATAAAGCAGGCAGAGCACTGCTACAAGAAATAGTGATACTTGTTGGCAAACAAATAAATTGTTATTATTGTAATTCGCCTCTAGCCATATCGACTGATATAAAGAACTGGTGGAGGAGTGAGCCTGTGAAATTTTTCCACCTTCATTTGGATAACAGTTCCTCCCAGACGTCAATCTGACGAGCTGCGGGTACGTTTGAAAAAGATAACGCGGACTTAGAGCGCAAAGATTAAATAAAAGAACACAGGTAGCTAGTAAAATTCTGTTACGCTCTCTCGCTCTATCTTAGAGCGGATACATCTCAAATTTCTCACCTCAAAAAAAAAAGCACCATCTTCAGTCTATATCTTACTTATCTAGAGTCAACTTACGTTGTCCCGTAGACTCCATTCGGCTGGCTGTGTTGACGGTGTCTCCGAACAGGCAGTAGTGGGGCATCTTCACCCCCACCACGCCAGCACAAACTGGACCAGAGTGAACTCCGATGCGGACCTAGTTACGACACAAGAGTTACATCTATCAAGAACATTTTAAGTTTTTAAGTACAATTATTCTTGCTTGATCACATCAGGAATGAAGATATCCGCAGGAGAACCAAGGTTTCCGGCATAGCCCGAAGAATCTCCAAACTTAAGTGGCAGTGGGCAGGGCACATTGCTCGTAGAATGGATGGTCGATGGGGTCGAAAGGTTCAAGTTAAGGGTAGGCCTCCCACAAGATGGACCGCTGACCTGGTGAGGGTCGTGAGGATCCCGGAGGATGCGAGGCGCACAGAGTCGTTCATTATGGCGACACTTGGGAGAGGCCTATATCCAATAGTAGACTTTCGACTGAATGATGGTGATGATAACAAATAATAATTTTTTCATTATCATCTTTTCAGTTGAAAGACCTCCATTGCTGAACATAGGCCTCCACAAGTACCACCTTCACACGGTTCACCTTCTAGGAAGCCTTCCAATGTCTTCCAGTACATAGCCGCTTCTCCAGAACTCTTCAGCCCCATCACCAACTGTTCTAGTTATCTGTATAAAATTCCATGCAGAAAATTACTTAAAAAAAACCCACGTGTCCCAGATATCAGTAAAGCTCACCTCCAAACGATGCGTAGGTCGGTGCCTCACGACGAAACCCCTCACCGCCTCCACGATCGCCAGCGCCATGAGACAGATCTCTCGCGCGTGAAGGTCGCCGTTGCGCTCCGGAAGACCAGATACGACCATGTAAGCGTCTCCTATTGTTTCTACCTTTAGGGCACAAAAAATAAGTACCTATATTGTGGAATAAAGAATTCTTTACAACTTATTTAGAGAATGACGTAATTAAAATACGAATTAACTTTGATACTTATTAATGGAAAAGTGTTCAATACCATATAGTTTATATAGGGTGACTGGTAAATAGTGAACGATACTTAAACACGTAATTGTAGTCATGATCACAAACAACTTTTACTATAGGACCAAACCTGACATCGCGAAAAAAATCAGTCAAATTCAGTACATTTTAACCAGTTAGGCGAACACAAATGTACTGACCAACAGAATTTTTTCGCGATTTCAGGTTTGGTCCCATAGTAAAAGTTGTTTGTTATCATGACTACAATCACGTGTTAAAGTTTCGTTCACTAATTATCAGTCATCCTATATAAATGTATTTGAAATAGAGCACAACAGCTAATAAATCAGTTATTTTTTTTAAATCATCAGTAAATGACTAAGAAATTAAGTTTACGCACAATGTAACTCAACGGAACCCTCTAGCTATACCTTCGTTGTCCATCCGCCCATACATCTATCTGTCAGCGGATTGTATCTCATGAACCGTAATAAGTAGACATTTTAAATTGTATTTCTATTACCGCTATTACAAAAGATTATACAAAATCCTCGCACTTGGCCGGTTATTTTTACATTCACTGTAATGGAAGAAGATAGTCTGACGTCACATGCTTGAGCGCCGCTTGGAACTGAAATTAAGTATGTATTCCGGCGCTTTTTTATTCACTGAGGTATTTTATTAATTCGTATATTTTACTTTTTGAATAAGAAACTTAGTGTTTCTGAACAGTCATTAAAATTTTATTAATTTTTTAAAATCTTTATGCACATAAAATTGAGAGGCGGACTTAATGCCTTATGGCATTTTCTAAAAGTCAACCTTTGGGTGATGCACAGAACAATTGTGGTAGGTGTAATATTAAACATTACATATTATAAAATACTTTATTTTATACAAATACGAGTATACTATAAATACAATATCTTATATATAAAAATGAATAGCTGTTCGTTAGTCTCGCTAAAACTCGAGAACGGCTAGACCGATTTGGCTAATTTTGGTCTTGAAATATTTGCCATACTCCAGGGAAGGTTTAAACGGTGGGAAAATATGGAAAAAATCATGAAAAAAAAAATCCGAATTTTAGGCGGTATGTAGTTTGTCAGATCAACTAGTACATAGTAAATCTATATGTACGCAAACTAGAAAGAAATAAAAAGAATTTTGAATTGTACCAGCACGTCAGGTTCTGTTAGTTCGCAAACCTACATCCCTTTTTGCTCTACAAATTAATACTTTCAAATCAAAACAGAGGACACATTTCTAGAAAAGAAAACCCAAAAACGTAACTCAAACTACATACCACCACCATTGTACCTACCAATTATTATTATAATTAATTATTATTATACTCCACAACTATCACACAGCACCGTCTAGTCCCAAGCTAAGCAGAGCTTGTGTTATGGGTACCAGACAGCTGATAAACATACTTATATATTTCTAAATACATACATATAATAGATAAATAACACCCAGACACAGAACAAATGATCGTGCTCATCACACAAACATTCGTCCTGGGTGGGAATCGAACCCACGACCTCCGGCATAGCAGTCAGGGCCACTAACCACTAGACCAACAGGCCAGTCAAAACCAATAGACTTGAGTGTATGTATAAATGTATTACTTGTTTGATATACAATAAAATTTATTGTATTCTATTCTACATAGGTGTAGTGAAAGCACTGACACAGGGGGTAAACACATTGGCTCGTTACGTCACCAGCCGTTAGGGTTAAGACGTCCGTCTTGGTCAACCGCCCGAAAGCAAATGTCAACTGTAGTCGGCGACTCCGAGACAAGTACACGAACACTACAATAGGCATCAGCACGTACCTTATAAACATCATAGAAGCCAATGATTCTATCGAAGGTGCTGTACAGGTCATTGAGGAGGTCCACCACCTGCATGGGCGTGGACGCGGCGCAGAGTTCAGTGAACCCGACGATGTCGCTGAAGTACACTGTGACGCATTCGAAGCTTTCAGGTTGGACCACTTCGCCCGCCATTAGCTGTTCAGCTACTGGCCTGAGTGGAGAAGACAGAAAAAGAAGAATTTTTATAGTAAATTAAATCTAAGCATTTATGTCAAATAAACTATTTACAGGCATTTTTGAAGTCAGTGAATCAGAAAAATGATGCTAATTGCAATCTCCAAAACGTAGATGGACAAGAATGTGCAAGAAAAAAAATTCAAATATCTTAGTTATTTAAGATGATTGTCGTTTTTCTATGTGAAAATAAAGAAAATATGCTAAAAATTTAAATATACAACTAGCAATTAAGTGATAACCAGCCTCAACTGACAGCGTCCGTTCACGGACATGACACGTATTTCAGTACTAGTCAATTCAACCATTTTAAAATAATCTCCACACGCGTTATCATCTGTGATATATTTGAGTGAGCGTGACAAACTCTTAGTTATAAACTCTGAAAGTTAAACCCGGAGCCCTGGAACGAAGGCAAGAAAGAAACAGGAGTGGGTTTTTAGTCAGTAAAAGTCTGACACTATACCCCGCTCCGCCCAAGGGCGGAAGATGTTACTGGATGACTTTTCCACCTAAAAAAAAAGTATCCAGATAGAAAATAAAGACCAGTGGAAGTATCACAGGGCAATATTTACGGCTAGAAATAGTAGCGTTGACGAAATCAATAACATAATACTGGGCAATCTTCCTGGAGATAGCGGAAATCAATGGAAATGTAGTTGATACATTTCCATTGATAGATCCGAGTGGCCTCCTAAAACTGTATAACTGGTATACAATTATTTACCACCATGTAACGGAACCAGACTCCAGTAGCGGTGCCACAGTTTTATCTGTTCAGCAGTAGGCCAAAGGTACTGATACCCTGTGATGCCAACGGATTTGCTTTTTAATTTTAAAAGAATTTTTGGTGAAGTTTATGTACTTTTACAAATATTTACAACTTTTACGCGAATGAAGTCGCAGACAAGAGTTATTAATTAATTACAATAAAACAAATCGATCAAAAACTTAATGGAAACATTGTAGTCTTCTAGGCAGACGAAGTTGCGGGCAAAAGCTAGTCATCTTATAAAATCTGGATCAACATGATCCTTAGAAATTATATCAAAATTGTTGAATACTCTATTAACTTCCACAAACTCGTTTAGATTACCTTGGTAGGACCTGATAGAGCAGCTCTTCAGATCTTCGCTTCTCCATCGACAGTTGTTCGGTTTTCTCCTCAACAAGAGACTCGAGGTTGTTCGCGTATTGTTCCATGCGGCGAAGGAGATCGTCCATCAAGTTGTCACAGTAACCCCTACATAAGGAAATGTATAGCTTAATAGTTTTTCTGTTATGTAGGTACAAAAAATGAAAGAAAATGCCATAACGGAAATGTGAATTTACATAGTCGTTAATAGGATTTTGAACTGCCGCGCTAGACGCTAAAGCCTTGTATTCATATTTAACATTTGTTTAGCAACAGTTGATCAACGTTGTTGATGAACGGTGAGAGTGCTGCTGGCTTTATTTAAATCAATACGGGTAGTCCACACATGCCAGTCTGCGTTAAAATGTTGCCAGAGGAAGTAGTGTTGTTGTGTTCTCTGTATCTGATCCGCCATGTTTATAAACAGTTGCAAACACGTCCACAGATGTCAACATTTGTTGATAAACTGATGTTTTCGCTCGCCGGGCGTCAACACTGCAGCATGGTGTGATCAACTCCGCAAGACAAGTGTTGCCCGCAATGTGTTGCTAAACAAATGTTTACCATGAATACAAGGCTTAACAGTAACTCAACAATTGGTCATTTATATATATTTTTTATTTACAAAATAAGGTTAATACAAGGCAAAAGTTTCTTGAAACATAATGAGTATAAAACTAAACTTGATCGACCGACGTCGATAAGTCGATTGATCATACATCATGGCATCAGAAATCTCCGCGCGATTTGTACAAATATAACAATCCGAAAACCACAAAACACCCTTTGGATTAGGGCATCCTTTCTTTTAATGGAGGTTAGGGGACTGTCCCACACATCACAATAGTACTTCATTACATTTGTCTAAAAAAAAATCATTAATTTTTTAATTTCAATTCATTAATTATCCATAGTCTAGCGACACCCTTAGGCGAAAAGATATTATCATCGTTACATACTTGATATAATTAGCGTTGACCGCATCAAAGCTGGGTCTATCATCAGCTGCCTCCGCCCAGCACCTTTCCGCCAAGTCTAGGAGTTCCACAGCCGCCCCTCCTCCGCCCCCTGCATTTGCCCCCACTTCACCCACCCCCACTATTGGCCGAAATGGAGGAGACTCTCGAGCGCATACGTGGCCCACTATTTCTGTACACAAAAAATATTCCAGTTTAACATAAGCTTATCATTAAGTAAAATTTGTAAAAGAGCTGTGGATTTTGTGAATAAATAAATAAATAAACATCTACAGTAGATAGCAAATAACTTGACTAGAGATTGCTGTGGTCGAGGTACCCCGAGCAAGTCAAAATCCTTCCCCCACCACAAAAGCTAGAGTTACTAGCAGCCTTCTGTACAATTCTTTAAATCTGTCGTGATGGCCCAAAGGTAAAGGCACCCTCTCATGCAAGAGGTTGAGAGTTCGAAACCGGGTAACCAATGTGAACTTTTCAATTCATGTTTTCCTAAGTTTATCTCAAGCATTGTCATTCGTAGATCTTTGACAGTCGTTACAGATCGTCTATAAGTTCTAGTACTTAGAATATAGTTAAGTATTAAGGTATAATACATTATTATTCCGTTAATTAAATTAATATTAACATATAAGTTATCTTTTTAAATATTTTAATCCAAAAAAAACACATTTGAAAATATAAAAAGTAGTATCCCACAGGTATCGGGAACAGGGAACAAGCTACAGGGCTCCAGAGAAAGGAACCTCCTAACAATACGAGTCGTGTCCAGGAGTACCGCTTTCTGAATCAAGCCCTTGATCCAGTCGCCTAACGCAAGCCTCCTAAGACGTTGGTCGAGACTCTTGGCTATTAAACCATTACCTGACACGACTATCGGTACAATGATCGCTGAGTCCACGTCCCATATGTCGACAACCTCACATGCCAACTCAATATACCTACTTGATTTGCTTGTCTTTCTCGGCTTTCACGAGGTTCACGTCATGCGGAACGGCTATGCCAATAATCATTGCACACCTCTCGCTTCGGTCCACCACCACTATATCAGGCTTATTGACTACAATAGTCTTTTCAGTGATGATGGACCCATCCCGGTACAAAGATATGGCTATTCTCAAGAACGGGTTCCGGTTCATACCTGTAGTACCTACGGCACTGCCGGCAATCTATTCATTCGTTAAACCGTAAAAGCCAATTTATTCCAGTATGATTAAGAAATTAACTGAAGACTTAACAATGGCCATCAATTTCCCTGGTTGAGAATCTTAGCATCTTTGAAACTTTTAATTAGTTAACTTTAAATCCAGTATTTTGTTTATTTATGTTTGAATAATGGCTTTCGTAAATTTAACGACAAGCGGTTAACAAGTCAGTTATAGTCTGAGGTAAATTGCCTAAAAGCTACAACGTTGAGTGCGTTCCGAGTCATCCTATCTTAGTGGTCCGATTTTCAGTGTTTGTGCGGCGTGTCTTCGCAGACCATGTTCCACCTTCCATCCTGCATCACGTGCCTTATTACCTGTTCACGTAGAGACCTAATGACATGACAGCACTAGTGAATGGCATTACCGTGGCCGAATACTGGGCCAGGCAAGGAGTTTAATTAATTTTGTCATCGACAGACACAAGTGGTCTGGTTTCCATACTTAGTCCTTGGTGGACCATTGTGCGTGGGCCATGGCGGCCTTCATTCCAACCAGCACACCTCTCTCCAGAAGTAGATGAGACCTTTCAGTTTGCTCAGAGCGTCTATGAGTCCGGTTCCTAATCGCCACTCTAGAACCTACCCATCGACCGACCATCTGTTCTACGAGCGTCTGTCTATCTGGTTTCTAATTATCCATAACGTCTGTCAAAGATCTGCAAAATAATGACACCCGGAACCAACACCTTAAAGTGCTTTCCGAGGTATGGAGTAATATCAGTGTTTCATGACGGACCCGCCCTCAGCCCGGCTTCGCCTATTCCAGAGACTAAATAATGCTACTGCTAAATGCTAATGCGTCAGAAATCCACCCGAATGGTTGTTATTATTTAAGTTTTGAATCAATTATTATTCACAAATAACTGCTGCGTATATAATTTCCACGTTAAAATAGAAAAGTGTCTCAACGAAACATACTCCCGAGATAAAGGTATCCTTGTTGCTATTCCAGGACATGGTCTGTCTATGTGCCAAATTTCATCAAAATCCGTTCCGGCTGAACGATTCAGAGTGAAGAAGTAAAAAATATACCTACACTCGCAAACTTTCGCCTTTAGAGAAAAGTGTGATAAAAATTGGGCAATGTAAGTCGGTCAGTTCCTTACAAACTTACCTGTGACAGTTCAATTACCGAAATGATTTACGAAGTTTTTTCCGAATCGCAAAAATGTGTGTATTTATTTGTGACGTAACTCTAAATTAAAGTTTTCAGATTTTTTCCTATACTTGGGCTATGAGAACTTATTTCATGCCAAATTCTAGATCAACGAGAAGTACCCTATGAATTTTGATTCCTTTGATCGTGTCGAAATATAAGTTTTTTGCGACATAAATGGCCGTATCTTTGTTTTACCTTTAAGTTAGAAGTTTAATTTTTTCACAGCTTCATTTCCACTCGAAACCTCCACGCGTTCTCGAGATCTTGACAAACAGACAGACGAACAACAAAGTAATCCTATATGGATTCCATTTTTTCCTTTTGAGGTACGGAACCCTAACACGGGTAAAATTGCACGAAATATAAAAATGCGTAATTATAAAAACAAAAAAAAAATTGTTTTCCCTATAAACTGGCCTATAAAGAAACTGTTTACCATCACATTCCATTAAAAAGTTTCACTGGTTGCAAGCTTTTCCTTTTTTTTCACGTTATTTAAAACCGGATATTGCAGCTGGCTGCAAAATGGCGGATACATGACCTGGTGAAGTGGCGTTTCAAAGTAGGGGAATGTTTTCGAGAATATTATAAATCTTCCTGAAAATATTAACACAAAAGGAAAGTCTTGTTTTACAAGTTTAATGATTGTAAACTTTTACGATACTTTTATTCGCTTTACAAAATACATAACGGATGCTTAATTATGAAGAGACACAACTCAAAAAGAGGGTATTTGAATCTAAAATCATACTTACGTTTCAAAAATAAAGTTCAATTTCCAAATACAAAGGGTATTTTGAGTTAAATCTTTTTTTTTCATTCAGCATGAAATGAATAAGTAGAGCCCATTTCGGGACCGCGAAGATGACGGAACGACTGGTATGTCTTTCTTAAGAATTACAAAGAGGCTGTGAGGAATCATGATCGTTGGAAGCAATGCAGGGAGGCCTTTGCCAGTGTGTCAGCAGTGGGAAAATACGGGCTAGTAATAATAATTATCTGGGCCGTGTGAGTACTGCAGCCACTTACCACCCTTACGTTGTAGAAACTTTACGGTCCGGACTAAGCGTTTCGCCTCGTTGTTAATGCCGCGTACATCGAAGGACTGAAACAGTCTGCTGCGGTCTTCCTGTCCGACTATAAACTGCCCCCCCTCCAATTCCTTTATTCTGACCACGTGACTGAGCGAAACGAAACGATTGTAGCTTGACTAGGGGAACAGAGACGCGGGTGAAACCGCATGGGATAGCCAGTAGGAGATACAAGGAGTAAGAGTGAGCAAGGTAACTAACCTTTATTCGACATAGTAGGCGTGTAGTTATGGAAGGGTCCCGCTCTCAGCACGATTTCTTCAAGGATGATGCCGAAGCTGTACACATCTCCTTTGAGAGACGCCGCCGCGCCAGGGTATATGCTGCTAGCTACCAGCTCTGGTGCTGTCCAAAGTAACTCTAAAAAAAAGGTTTATTTAAACTTTGAGAACAAAACATCAATAATTACGATTATCGATACTACAATTTCAAAAGTAGGATTGTTTTAAATCAGTGCTGTAACCAGCCTATGAAACGCCCGATGAGATTTTTACTACATTATTTATAGTATACACGAAACCTGAATATGGTTTGTTCAGAATCAGTTACTAAATCGATACCAATATTTCTACGCAATTGGTATTCCTGATAGGGCGCGTATACAAACTATGTATACAATAAATAACAGCTATTTGACTGAAAGCTACTAACTACCAAGCATTCAAGATCCATAACTTGGCCCTGGTAACGGGTTTTACAACTTCTGCGGCCCCCAGGACCTGTGCCCTGTGCTTGAGCACCGCTGAATAGGTCGGTCCTAGTTACGGCCCTGTTATGAACTACTCAAGCGTCTATTACACTACTCGATATTCCGCACAAGTTACACAGACTGTCTTAAACTTTATTTGCGAGTAAGACAGTCTGACCCTCATTACACTACGCGACGTCGACAAAACCGGTCTTAATGTCGAGTTGTGTAATAAATCCTTTACATTAGTTTTCTAACTGTTACGAGTATCTCAAGAAAATTTTGATCATTTTCAATAGTTTCGAGTTATTTATTCGCTGCTATTTCTTCTCTTACTTTCTTTTTTATAACCAGTAAAGTAAACTGTTGTTACAAATCAAATTACTGACTTTGTTTTACTGTTCCCAACCTGCTAACTACTAGAAGTTAAAACTACAACAACATTCTGTATAAACCAACTTAATTAACAGATCAACAATACTTTATCATCATTCTGTTGACCTCTTCATAATTAATAAGTATATCTCGCAATTTAGAGCCTGCTTAACATTTTTTCTTTTGTATTCCTTTGTATAGACTAAGATCCCAGAGCTGTCGGACATAACTTATTTTGACATGGATGAAACCTTAGGTTCTCAGTTGCGTCTCATGTGCTTTGAATACCTAATTTTTATGGGATGTTTGGTTACTAAAAGTTGTCTGACTCATCATCATCATATCAGCCGAAAGACGTCCACTGCTGGACATAGGCCTCCCCCAAGTGTCGCCACAATGAACGGTGCACCTCTCATTCATCGGATTCCTGCAACTCTTGCCAGGTCATCGGTCCACCTTGTAGGAGGCCTTCCAACACTGCGTCTTCCTAATGTTGTCTGACTAATGAAATATAATTTCGTAATAGTTAATAAGGTCGTTCGGCGTGCATAACGTGGAGAGCCCGTAGTCAGAGAGATCAATCAAATGTTCGAATTATTATTTTGAATACCGTAATTAGAGACACAATAGAAAGACAATAGGTGTGCGGACGCCGGCGTCCTCTTGGGAAATAATGAATTAAAATAGATGTCATCCTTGAAATAGTCGGTCGGTGTGCGTAGCGTGTTGAGTTCGTCGTCGGAGACTTCTAGAGACAAGCAAATGTAACATTTATTACTATAGTAATAGATGTCATCCTTGAAAAGGTCGGTCAACGTGCAAGGCGTGTTGACTTTGTAGTCGGAGACTTGTAGAGACAAGCTAATGTAACGTTTATTACTGTAGTAATAGCTGTCATCTTTAATGACAAACATGTCAGTGTGCATAGTAAAGGTTATAGGATCCATAGTCGGAGACTTGTAGAGACAAGCAAATGGAACATTTATTACTGTAATAATAGTTGTCATCCTTGATGAGGTCGGTGGGCGTGCAAAGCGTGTTGAGCCCGTAGTCGGAGATCTTGAGCACGAAGCGCCCATCGATGAGGCAGTTTGAGGAGCGTAGCTTACCGTGCGCGCCCAGCCCGCCGTGCAGGTAGCACATACCCTGTATAATGAAAATTAATTAAGGTTTTCTGACATGACAGCCACTAGGTGGTAGCACTGTGGCGTCAGGTCCGGCCTGTCAAAATCCTGTTTTCTTATACTAGTTATATTGATGCATCTATTGATGTTAACGGCATCGTTATGTTGACGTCAAAGTAGTGACAAGAAATAGGATGGATTTTCTTAAATGTGTCAAATTCCTAAAAACAATGAGGACATTGTAAAAATGTGATATGCTGTCCTATAGAAATTTCATAAGGAGGTACGCAGGTATTATTGACATAATACGAGTACACATAATCTAACCAATTTTAAACAGCTGGAATATCTTTTATATGAGGCTTCTATAAATGGACGTTTTTAGAAGACTTGTTTACAAATGTAATTGATATACTTTTGTATATTTGAGCTCCTTATTAGTCCTAAGTTTGAGCTACACGAATACTGACAAATGCTTGCACTGACTGGACAGGTCCACTCAAATCTGTGTGGTTCTTTCTTCAAAAGACCATCTCAGACACTAATCTGCATGGTTCTCATATTATTTAACCATTAAATGTTTACTGTATGGACTTTAAAAGAGACTTTGATCAGGGGTCGTTTGTTTCGGTGTTTCTTCTCAGGGTAGTCAGCTAGGAAACACCGGACTCATCAAGTTTAAACTGACGGAAAAAAAAATGGACGTGTAAAAGTGTTTTTTTAAAACCTATTTGCAAAATAAATGTCATTTATCATTTATTTATAATTTCAATTTCATCGCTAGACGTTAAAAAAATATGGCAACACAATTTTGTTCGGGTGTTTTCCATTACTCTTTAAACTAACGAACAAAGTCATGTAACTGGAACAAAATTAGCACATTTTATTTTCATTTTACGAAAATATTGTTTAAAAAGGTAAAGAACATTGCTTTAGCGTTAGTCTATGAATATTTAATTAAAATAAACAGGCTCAAAACCAACTTTTAAGAATTACGTATTTACTAAGAAAACTAGTAGTAATACCTACTGTGTACGAGTTTAAAAATTCAAATAATTAAAAAAATTAAAAAACACGACTGCCTTGTCTAAAAAATAAACTAAAAATCAAAAAACAAGATGTTTCTTAATTTATAGAAAAGTGAAGAAAGTAGTCACTCGTTGATTAAACACGTAATCTCGGAAACTACTTGATCTACAAAACTGAAATTTTCATCGCAGTCGGTGGACTTTTATACTATAAGAAAGTATTAGAGTGGTCCCCCGACTTTAATTTTTTTAATTATTTGATTTTATTTTAATCTTTTTAGTGATATGTCACGACACTTTAAGATTTCTAGAATGGTTAGTATGAATGAAGTCTAGCAGTAAATGGTATGAAAAATGGTAAGGCCATTGGTCCAGATGGAAACCCAGTTGAAATGTGGAAGTACTGCGAGTGGATGAATGGGCGTGGTTAGCTTTGTTCTTCAATAAGTTGTTGCGGGAAGAAGCCATACCTGATGATTGGTGCAACAATTAATTGGTGCCATCTTTAAAAACAAGAGCGATGTGCTTGAGTGCAACAATTACTTATAGAGGAATAAAGCTAATGTCACATAT
Source organism: Leucania comma (assembly GCA_958295575.1). Classification (NCBI taxonomy): domain Eukaryota; kingdom Metazoa; phylum Arthropoda; class Insecta; order Lepidoptera; family Noctuidae; genus Leucania; species Leucania comma. Next base: position 6,466,934 of record OY282480.1, on the reverse strand, counting down.
TATGAAAGTCTGGGAAAAAGTTATTGAAAGGCGGCTGAGAGAAGAGAGTGTAATTTCACAGAACCAAATCGGTTTTATGCCTGGTCGGGGTACAACGGATGCCATTTTTGCTTTACGCCAGCTGTGCGAGAAATACAGAGGTGCGCATACCTCGTGAGGTTCTGTGGTGGGCCCTTAAAGAGAAAGGTGTGCCTGGGAAGTATGTGCAGTTGATCCGAGCGATGTATTGTCAGTGCTGTACCCAAGTCCGGTCTACTGTGGGCAACACTGTCAGCTTGAATGTGGCTGCCGGCTTACATCAGGGTCGGCTCTCAGCTATTACCTCTTCCTGATGATAATGGACGCTCTGACGTCGGATATCTAGGAAGGGGCTTCCTGGTGTATGCTGTTTGCCGACAATATTGTGGTGGATGCCGAAAGTCGCCTAGAGGTCCAGAGCAGATTGAAGGTGTGGTGGCACAGACTGGAGAGTGTTGGACTAACTGCGATTTCAGCGGTCTCTCCGGTCCTGTGCCCTTAGCTCTCGCCGGAACGCCCATAACGATCTGCTTCGACTTTCGGTTTCTCGGGTCGCTTATTCAAGGAGATGGCGAGGTAGACCGAGACGTAACATATCGGATCAACGCAGGATGGATGAAATGGCGACAGGCCACTGGAATAACTCGTGACCCACGGATGCCCCTCAAATTGAAGGGTAAAATCTACAAGTACGTAATAATACCTGTCATAATGAATAGTTCAGAATGTTGGGCTGTGAAAAATACGGATGAAAAAAGATTGCATGTAGCGTAGATGAAAATGTTGAGATGGATGTGTGGTGTGACAAAAAAGGATAAAACCGAGGAATGAGTATATTAGAGGAAGTTTGAAAGTGGAGCCAGTGACCGAAAAGTTGAAGGGGAATCGTTTGTTTTGGTATGGTCATGTAAAAAGGAGGGATGAAACACATGTTACTAAAAAGGTTATGAGGATGGAGAGGGAGAGGGAGGCCAAAGAAAAGATGGATGGATTGTGTGAAGAGCGATATGAAAGAAAAGGAAGTTTGTGACAGCATGACGGGTAACAGGGCAGAATGGAAGAAAAAAACGTGTAGCGCCGACCACAAATAACATGGGAAAACGGCAGGAAGAAGAAGACGAGTCATAAATATAATTTTGTAACAACCAATTTACTTTGAAACTACCATGCCGTTTTGGTGATTGATATTGGATTTTAATATGACTTTTTGCTCTCCACACGCAGATGTGTAAAGTAAATTAATGATTTTTGACTACGGGGGTCACCATAGCCAAAATTCGTCCTACCACTTCTGGTAAAGAAAAAAAAAACAATTTTCAAACTGGCGTACTGTATCGTACGTTACATCAAATGATAGGGAAAATAATTAAATAGTCATAGTCTCGTATAAATGCATATTATCATTTTATAGTGAATATTAGGATCATCAAAGGCAACAAACGAAAATTACATTACATGAAGCTTTTGACTTATCTCATCACGATCTTTGTACTTGGCTGATCTTTGTTTTTGATATTATAAAATTCGTTGAGGTATCATAGTAATAAGGCAAACAAAAAACAAAAAAAATTATATCGACTGTTTCGATTAACAGTGTAACATATTTATATTTTTGAAATCCACTCGTCAAATCCTAGACGATAATTACAGGCATTAACAGAATAAAAAAAAATGTGTGGGTGTTCATTTATTTATCTTACCCACCACATTGCATTTCCATATTTTTACAATAGCCTATGTTACTCGGGATGATGCAAGGATTCTAACGATACCTCATACGTGTAAATCGGTTCAGTCATTTAGAAGTTACGGTGGAATAAAGAAACTCACATACATACATACATGAACCCTGAAAACATAACACTCCTTTTTTGGGGCAGTCGTGTAAAAACAAAAAAAAAACAATTTAAAAGAACCATTAAAAGGCGGCAAAAACTTTTCTGTCAAAAAAATACCAATAAATTCAGCTCCTGGAAAAGTTGGTCGTATTTTTATTTTAATGGTGTATCGTAAATTCAAAGTTTGCCTCCCAGCGGCATCGGGAACTAACTTAGTAATTTTGACTACATTCGAAAATATTCAATCCGCTTAGGGGATTTTGGACGAAAATATTTTATAAAATCAGGATTAACCCTTCGTTAAAGGTCATCAGGGGAAAAATTAGGGAACATTTTCTGTCAACGTGACCCGTATACATACATCGATTATGTATACTGATGTCCGTATGTGACTGTCTAACAGAATATCACCGCTGCGTTATAAATACATTGTTCTAAACAACGCGACATAATGCTGAATTACGCAGCTTTCTGGCCTCACACAGATAACAATTTTAAGTTTTTTTTTTTAATATGTACTTTTAGTTTTTATGCGACTGTTTGAGGCAACTTTATTTTTTCTTTCAATATGTAAATGTTGCATAGGTTTTTATTTATTGTTTTAGTTTAAGTAGGACTTAATTAATGCAAATAAAGTTCTTTTTTGTGCATTTAGGGTTTTCATCATGTGCAAAATTTTTAATCTAATTTATATAAGATTTTCTGTGAGAAAACCCAATTATATATAAGGTTTTCAATTTTTGTAGCCAAACAATAAAAAATTAGAACAAAACCACCTTAAATTAGAAAGGCAGGCCGGTAATTATCTTCGATTTCTGAATTTGAAGTCGAGTATTTTGCTAAATTTTACAAAAAAAAATTGTCATTGATTCATTTTATAAACTCAATTTAAAAACCAGCCCTTTATTTTAATTTCAATAATTAAAAATAATGAATCTAAGTCTGAGTACCAAAACAGAAAAGGATCAATTTGTAAATTGAGAATACTAATAATTTATATTTATTTATTGATTTCTTTATGCACACAAAAGAGTACAGAGGTGGAATTAATGCCTTAAAATATTTTGTACCAGTCAACCTTTGGGTAATGTAGAGACAAATTGTAGTAGGTGCAGTATAAGCATTACATATTATTTATAAACTAGAAAGAAGGAAAAAGTAAAAAAGAGAATACACGCGACTTGCTTGATCACTGTTTCGCTTGATAGGTGACGCGCCAAACGTACAGTGAACAGAAAAAATAGACACAAAATGAATTTCTACATCAAACAAGCCTTTACCTTTACACAATATCTTTATTTTATTTTTCATGTGTTTTCACACATTATATTTAGCTCATAAAACACGTACATCGTATAAATATCTTTTTTTCTTTGTTTCTCTTTGAAACCCAACAGTAATATTTTTTACGCAGGTGACAAGACTGATAATTATGAACACAAAGAATCGTTGTTGTATTTCAGTTCCCTCGTGAATTTGCAGTAAATCTCATTCTTTTTTATTATTATTGTATTAGGATCGCTGATCTAGATGGGCAGAAATATTTTTAGCATAAAACATAAAACTCATTGCTAAACAATAAACTAAATAGAGCTTTGAAAATTTATCTCGAGAAAATTCCAGATATTTACTGATTTAAGTTTTTGTGTCTCTCTCGAAGATAAATACCAGTCATTTGCAGCAATCACAACGAATCACAAAAAGTGATGTTTTCTAGTTACACTTGTAGAACTTGAAAAAATACTCATAAAACTATTTTAAGACAGATATCTTTCTCTAACTATAGACCCCACCTTTGCTTTTATGCAAATGTGCTGTGAGATGTTATTCTCTACCCATAGACCCCACTCTTACATCTATGCTATCGTACTACCTACTGACAGATTCAGTCTTTGTAGCCAAAGAATTTTTCTAGTAGTTGTTCGGAAAGAAAGGCGACTGGGAATGTAACTATCTTCGGTTAAGACATTCGTATTTCACCCAAAAGAGTTCGTTTGGTTCTCAATTTATTATACTTCGTATGTTTGACCGTTTTTATGACACGACTGTCCCAAAAAAGGAGTATAAAAACTCCCCCGACTGGGATGAAAATAATAGTTTTGTAGAGCAAGTAGTTTCCGGGATTCCATGTTTAATTAACAAGTGATTACTTTCTTCACTTCTCTATAAATTAACAAACATCTTAGTTTTTTTTTATTTTTAGTTTTTTTTTTTGTCATGGCAGTCGTGTTTTTTTTTAATTATTTGATTTTATTTCGAACGTGGGAAATCATCTAGTAACTGCTTAGCTACTTCTTCACGCGCAAATGGCTGGACAAAATTGGATGATATTTGGCACATGGGTAGATCATGTCCTGGAATAGCACAAAATGTACCTTTAATCCCGGAAGTATATCCTCTTTGGACAATTTTTCGGGCGAAGCCGCTGGAAGGAGCTAGTAAAAAATATATCGTATAAAATTCCAGCGTTCTAAAAAGCAACTCACGGTTACAACGCTTTCATATTCAAGGCCATGTTACTAATGAAAATAATTAATTTAACGAGCGGTTATTGTTAGCAGAGAACGGTTCAACATTGATTAGCTTTGTTTATTGTGTTTATCCACGGTAAGAAACCATTTCACAAGGACAGCCATTGAGCATTGGCAATAACTACACAACACAATTAGATTAGGATAACCCTGAAAATCACTGAATTACACGCTTAATGAACCCGTCACTCAAGGTCAAAGTAGCGACCTACTCTGTGATCCATTTTCCTTGTTTTCGAAATGAAATATACAGAGATATGTCCGTTCGCATTCTTGTGAAACTAGCCAAAGAAGATTTGTTGTACTGTACAATGTCAATGTCAGTCATTCAACTACAACTTAGTTTATGTATGTTGACGTATCTAGTGACCCAAGTCATAGCAACTTGGATTAAGCCTACTGAACACGGACGCATAGCTTCATATACGCATATTCGTCATTATATTAAAATATAAAAAGAACTGGGCAAGTGCGAATCGGACTCACATACGGAGGATTCCGTACAAACTAACCTAAGTTAATAGTTCAATTCCCAAATCGAGTCTCGAAGATTTTTCCGAATCGAAAAAGTTTTTTTTTTGTGACCACAAAAGGTTTCAGATTTATTCCTATACTTGTGTTATGAGAACTTGCTTCATGCAGGGTTCTAGGTCTACTTATGAATTTTGATTCCCTAGAGAGTGTGGAAATATACTTTTTTATGAGACAAAAACGACCGTATCTTTTTTGTTGTCAACTTAGAAGTTTGATTTTTTCTCTCTCGCGTCTCCAAGATAAAGGGTCTTGACAGACAGACGGACAACAAAGTGATCCTACAAGGATCCGTTTTTTTTTTTTTATTTTGAGTTACGGAACCATAAAATTAGATTTCCATGGCTTGTCCTGGAAAAGCACAAAGGATAATTTTTATTCATGAGAATATATGTTAAAGCGTCTGAGATACAAAAGTGTATCCATATTATTTGTACAAATCTTGAAATTAGAAACAAAAAACATCACAGATCTTTTCACTCACTCTTAGCTCAACTGCCTCTTACCTGCACGATATCATGCACGAGTGAAGTCCTGAAGTTCCAGTCCAGCTGCAGCTCGTCGTTGGCGAGCACGTCCTTCAGCGAGCCCTTGGGACAGTACTCCGTGAGCACGAACACCAGCGGGCAGTCGACGCACGCGCCTATGAAGCGCGCTGTGTTCTCGTGGGACACGTTGCGGGCCTGAGTGGATAGAAGAAGATTGAGACTATTTTAAAATGTACAGTCAGAAAATTTTGGATATTAAATAATAATTAATGTTTAAGAGGGTTCTTCCCCACTCGTCTATCGTAAAAGTGATGTTTAATAAAGATATAACGAGAAAAAAGAGTGAACGCCTGAACGCTCTGTTGGCATTCGGTAATTCCATCAATTATTGGAATATTTAACAGAATTTCTTCCAGGAAGTACATGTTTCTTTTAATCCATCCGAGTTTCTTTTTTATTTTTTTTTGAAAAAAAAAAATGTTATTATTCAGAATCTCAATTAAATATGCAAGGTTTCTATGAGCCTATTTTCTTGGTTTTTTTTATTATTTATGAGTACATTATGGAGGGCCAAACAGCCATCGCGAAATAACAAGATTTCGGAGGTCTTTACTTGGATCTCAATAGAAACCTAGATAATATCCTCAGGATATATTTTTCGGAAATATTTAGAGAAAGATGTGTATTAACGTCATAATCACGTCTTTCGGCTGAAATGATGACGTAAGAGTGGTCGTATGGAAATGTAACTCGGGTTGGGCACTCTTAACCCTTTGTACTTTAGTTAGTATTTAAGTATGTTGATGACCCAGTGGTTAAGGCACACGCCTTTCATGGTTGAGGTTACAGATTCGAAACCGGGCAAGCACCAATGTAAATACTCAATGTATGCTTTTCTAAGTTTATCTTGGATGTTAATCACGGAATACAGCGTTAATGACAAGTGTGTTCGGGAAGCGCTAGAAGCACGTAACGCCGTTTTTTTATGGTAGGTAAAATCATCCAGTGACAGATCCCGCCCTTGGGTGGAGCGGAAAATAGTGTCAAACTCTTGCTGACTAAAAACCTACCCCGTTCCTTCGCTGCCTATCGTGCCGGGGCTGAGCCTTTCTTTCAGAAGCTGACCAGCAGGTTTCGTACCTGACGTAACGCCGTTGGTCCTTTGACAATCAGTAGAGAAAGTTTCATTGTTGTATATTTTTATCAAGCTATTCGATAGAGATTTTTTTTTCCATTTGCAATCGGCCGTCAGACCATAAGCGAATTAGTTTTAGAGATGAAGTGGCGTTGTGGTGGAGCCGCCTATGCTGCTCCTCCCACTTATAGAAGGTGGTTTCTCTTCAGCCTTTTCACCACCGCAGTGGGGTCTAGCAGTTCAGCAACCAGTGGGTTCGGATGCGAGGTTAGATGTTCCTTGTGTTGCGTTTTGTATCGCTCAATTTCAGAGGTCACTGATGGCATATTTAAATAGTCGTGAATTTCGTCGTTCCTAGCAAACCAAGGCGCATCTACTATTATTACATTTTTTTTTATGAGATTTCTTTTTGTTTTTACTTTCATGTTTCTTTCGCTTTTAAGAATGAAGCGTATATTCAATACCGGTATCTATCACAAACAAAATTACAACAACTTTTACAATTCAATCGTGGTATGAATAAACCCGGAAAGAAACCCTTATTAAGATACCCAATCCCCTAGAAACGTAAGTTTATACAAAGTTAAGATACAATACTGAAAACATTGATTCTGACGGCAATCCGATCCGATCTTGTCACATCAAATTACCACTACTTGATACTGTGTGACACTTCTGTGACATCTCATTTGTTTGGGCGTCACAAACATGTCACTCTCAAGAAGTTAAGACAGAAATCCGTATTATAAACAGATTTAGTAACAAAGATACGTACGCGAATTATCAACCCTTACGTTGTTGAAACTTCTACGGTCCGGACTAAGCGTTTTTCCTCGTCGGTTATACCACGTACCTACATCGGAAGACTGGAACAGTTTGCCTGCTGCGGTCTTCCCGCCCGATTATAATTTAGGTGTCTTCAAGGCTAGAGTGAATAGGCTCCTAATAGACTAGTGCGCCACAATGCTTACCGTCAGGTGGGATTGCAGTCAAGTTCTAGTTTTAATAATAATAGCCTTTATTAACAATTAGATATTTAACATGTTTTTGAAAAAAATAAATAGTAAATTAAAATATGTGTACTATATCGACACCGGTAATTATAAATCGTTCACTGACTGTCTTGCTTTACAGCATAGGCCTCCCCAAGAATTTTCCAGATCTTTCGGTCCCTTGCTGTCCTCGTCCATGTTGGTCCTGCCACTTTTTTTATGTCGTCTTCCCATCTACGACGCTGCCTAACTTTCCTTCTCTTGTTCTGTCTAGGACACCATTCTGTGACATCTTTTGCCCATTTATCCTTATTACTTCTTAATAAGTGACCTACCCATTTCCGCTTCAATTTTCTGATACAATATTTTACATCTTCAACTCTAGTTTGTTGCCTTATTGACTTCAGTTTTATTTTGACTTTTAATTTTATATTCAGCAGTACTAGTTTAATATTAATTAAATAACAAAGATATTCTAGGTAGATACGTATTCTTGAGCAGTCTATGGAGTGAAAGCTATAGGGTGTCTCAGTAAGAGTGCACTTTTTAAAATTGGAATATTTTTTTTTTATCATGCAAGTGGCAACTCTGAAATTTGACAGCTGTCATCTCTGTTTATTCCGATTATTAAAAATGGAGAGCTTAATATTTTGAGACGTTGATCGATCGCAATCTAATTACATCCGTATATTCAAAGTCCCACGCTCTCAAATCGTGTGCTTAACTAAGTAAGACGAAGTGCACTAAAATATCGCACCGCAGCGCTTGTTTGCCGAGAACAAGGAGAAGCTGATCACGGGAGCGTTGACCGCGCTGGTGAGCTCCGCGCCCTCCGGCAGCAACTTAACGCCCCGTGAACTTGAAGCGCAGTTCCATGCCTTGAGAAGATTGTGTGCTAGCAAAGTGGGCTTCGCTGCTTTTACTGCGTCAGCGGGGTGAGTTTTTTTTTATAATAATTTTTATTTTTTATTTTCTCACTATATACATTGGCGTTTGTAGAATAAACTTTGGTGACAAAGTAAAAGTTTTCGATAATATTCTAAACAAATTAGGGTCTTCTACTTAAGGGTCCTATCACAAAAAATACCTGTTTCTTTGTACACTCGTAGTTTGAACGGCCGATGCATCGCATAATGTAGGATTTTCGCAGTTGGAACTCCACATACTATTATTCTTCTTCTTTTAGCGTCTATGTTCTCATATTATTATCTATTAAAAATAATAATTTAATTTGTTATAGACAAACTTTAATTCTGGTATCATTTTTTTTTATTGATAGGCTCGCGTTTGACCACTATCTCACCAAGCGATAATGTGGTGAGTGTGTGTGTGTGTGTGTGTGTTATAACTTATAATCTACTATATAAAAATAAGTCGGGTTTTCCTTCCTGACGCTATAACTCCAGAACGCACGAACCGATTTCCACGGTTTTGCATTCGTTGGAAAGGTCTCGGGCTCCGTGAGGTTTATAGCAAAGAAAATTCAGGGTAGAGTAGAGTAGAGTAGGGTAGAGTAGGGTAGAGTAGAGTAGAGTAGGGTAGAGTAGGGTAGAGTAGGGTAGAGTAGGGTAGAGTAGGGTAGAGTAGGGTAGAGTAGGGTAGAGTAGGGTAGAGTAGGTTAGAGAAGGGTAGATTAGGGTAGAGTAGAGTAGAGTAGGGTAGAGTAGGGTAGAGTAGAGTAGAGTAGGGTAGAGTAGGGTAGAGTAGGGTAGAGTAGGGTAGAGTAGGGTAGAGTAGGGTAGAGTAGGGTAGAGTAGGGTAGAGTAGGGTAGAGTAGGGTAGAGTAGGGTAGAGTAGGGTAGAGTAGGGTAGAGTAGGGTAGAGTAGGGTAGAGTAGGGTAGAGTAGGGTAGAGTAGGGTAGAGTAGGGTAGAGTAGGGTAGAGTAGGGTAGAGTAGGGTAGAGTAGGGTAGAGTAGGGTAGAGTAGGGTAGAGTAGGGTAGAGTAGGTTAGAGAAGGGTAGATTAGGGTAGAGTAGGGTAGAGTAGGGTAGAGTAGGGTAGAGTAGGGTACAGTAGGGTAGAGTAGGGTAGAGCAGGGTAGAGTAGGGTAGAGTAGGGTAGAGTAGGGTAGAGTAGGGTAGAATAGGGTAGAGTCGGGTAGAGTCGGGTAGAGTAGGGTAGAGTAGGGTAGAGTAGTAGGGTAGAGTAGGGTAGAGTAGGGTAGAGTAGGGTAGAGTAGGGTAGAGTAGGGTAGAGTAGGGTAGAGTAGGGTAGAGTAGGGCAGAGTAGGGTAGAGTAGAGTAGAGTAGGGTAGAGTAGGGTACAGTAGGGTAGAGTAGGGTACAGTAGGGTAGAGCTGGAGCGAAGCCGCGGGCGAAAGCTAGTAGTATATGAAAGCTATGACCTGACATGGTCTTTGACTCGTTTACTTAAAGAAATCAATTTCGTACATGCGTAAATTAATTCGAGTTTTAAAAAAAGTAATTTTTTTTTCATTTTTATCATTACAAATCGATAGTGTTTCATATAGCGAATCGACCCTCCGTGGGATTAAAATGACTAAAATGTAACGGTGTATAATCGTCATCATCATCAAAAGACGTTCACTGTTGGACATAGGCGTCCCCCAAATGTGATCACAACGAACTATGAACATCAGAAACCCGAGACCCTCACCAGGTCATCGGTCCACCTTGTGAGAAGCCTTCCAATGCTGTTTCTTCCGATGCGCTGTCGAAAGCGTAAACGCTTGGAGTGGGCCAATCCCCTAATTCCTTTGTTGAAATGACGTCAGAACAAATGAATTGGGGGCGTGGCCAACTCCAAGCGTTGACGCTTAACGAAACGATTGTAACTTGGCTAGGGGGGCAGAACCTTTCGGCCCCATCGACTATCCGTTCTGCGAGCGATGTGTTCTGGCCACTGCCACTTAAGTTTGGCGATTCCTCGGAATAGGCCTCTTTAGAGTGTAATAGGCGTCATAAATTCATTAATTAAAGAACAGCCGTAACCCCTGCGTTAACAAGCATCTTGCTCAAAGATTCCATGTTTAACAAAGGTGAGCATAAAGGAAGTAAGGAAATTAATTCCCAAAAAGGAATTGAATATTACATAAAAGTATATTTATGAAAGTGTGTCATTTTTGCCAAAAGAAAATTATTTTTAGACAAGATCTGAAGTAATAATCCAATGTATAGGTTTATTTGGTTGACAATCCAATGACAATCTATTTGGGTGTTCGACGTTGAGGCAGCGCTGCGTTTTCTTAGAGAATAGCACCACAGTTCTTGGAATATTGTTATTTGCACAACCGGTATTACCATGTTATATTTTTACTTCTTTTAACAAAGAAGAGATTTACGGTGTATTTTTCTCTTTCTTTTTTTCTTTTAAAAAATAGCACATTCCCGTCTCTTCTCACGAGTGTCGTAAGAAGCGACTAAGGGCTACACTAGAAAATGGGAAGCAGCATGTTTTGTGAACTTTACTAATGTGATTTCAGTCTACGTACTACTCATCTTTTACCTTTTTATATATAATTTATCTGTACGTGTGTTTGTCACATAACTCCTCCTAAACGGATTGACCGATTTGGATAAAATTTTGTGTGCTTTTGTTTTAGTTTGGATAAATATTTGAGTGGGTCTCTGGATGGTTTGGAAATACAATTGGACCTGGAATCAGGTTCTTGTATTTTTTTCGACAACGTGCCAGCTTTCGGGCAAGAACGTCAGCTGAGCGAGGTCAATGAACTGTAAGTAGTTACTAAGCAACGACTGACAACTACCTACAAGGTCATTGCATCGTTTACTTAAAGAAATTAATTTCGTACGTGCGTATATTAATTCGAGTTTTAGAAAAAAACGTACCTTATTTTTTAATTTTATCTTTACAAATCGATAGTGTTTCATGTACCGAATCGGCCCTCCAGGGGATTAAAACGACTAAAATTTAACGGTGTATATAAAAGGAGTAGGTAACTGACTGCCTGGTATATAAATGCACCACCGAAACTACTAGACTAGGACTAAGAGTATAAAATGTTGCACAAGGTTTCCTTTTATGACATAGGCGAGCACTACGCGAAGATTTACCAAAATTCGGGTGAATTTTGGTAAATCTTCGCGTAGTGCTCGCTCGTAGTGTTTAATAATCTCCTTAAAGGGTTTTAAGGAGATAAAACGGAAGCCTAAAACATGTATGGACAAATCTAACGCGAGCGAAACCGCTGACAGAAACAATGTTATTACATACAGCCTTTCAATCATCCATTTGCGAACATAAGACCCATCAACGTAATCACTAATTAGTGTATAGTGATCAATTAATTGACGTTGGAATGGCGTCGTGGGGCTTTGTGTGTTACTAATTAAATAGATATTACAACACTTTATTACATGAGTATTATTATTATTGTGATGAATAGAAGCAATATGTATACATAAAAGCGAAATACCACTCACTGATTAATCACGAAATCTAAGAAATTATTGCGATTGAAACTTAAAATTTGGCAGGTAGGGGGTCCTTATAAGGTGTAGACGTCCACTAAGAACGGAGTTTTATGAAACATCACCCCATACCAGGACCATAGAACCAAGGCAAAGAAGGAACGGGGTAGGTTTTTAGTCAGTAGGAGTTTGACACTATTTCCCACTCCGCCCAAGGGCGGGGCACGTCATTGGAAGATTTTACCGATTTAAAAAAAAACCCCTAAGGGGGTAAAACGTCTTTTACGCGAGCAAAGCCGGTGGCAGAAACAAGTTATTAATAAATGTGTATAGACATTATTGAATATTATAATTTATTGACGACGTTCGACAAAATAAATAATATTTTAAGTCATTCCCATCGTTCGTATCGTAAACGTTTTAAAATACTGTAATAATCCTCCCTACCAAATATCGATCAGGATAGCCCGTTAACCAAATATTACCCATGCACGCAGGAGATAGGTACCTACTACAGTACACAAGCATATACGCTAACACAGGTTTATCTTCTATTTTTATACTCTCATAGTCCGATGGACCGGCAATCCGGCACGACCAGTGTTATTAGGTGCAGGATCAAAGGCTTTACGTATTTCCCAAGGCATGGGGGTGTCACACCCCTAACTTCCAAACACCAAGCTGCTAAAGAGTACTAATCGAAAAACCCAATAGCATATTTTGCCCGACGGGAGTATCAAATCCGGATCCACACGCTTAGCAGTTACACTGATCAATACGAGGCCAACGAGGTAATTAACCCAATCATAGTTCCGAAAAACCAACACTTAAATCGTTAACTGCGTATGTTGACAGTGGCAACGCGAGCACGTTTAATTGTCACATATATGAGACTTTGGCGTTGAAAGGGATAAGTTACGTAAAATTACTAGATAAATAAGTCTAGGGTTTTTACTAACCTGTTTGATCTCCCACAGAAGCTTCTTGTTAAGATCCAGCTTCTTTCTATGTATCTTCTTGACGGCCACCCTGTTCCCTTTGTAGAGGCCCACCGTGAAGGACGATAGGGTCAGAGAGGGAGTGCCCAGGGTGGAGGCTGCCCCCGAACTGCCGCGCGTACTCCAGCCCAGAGACAACTAGAGTTTTAACAGAAGAATAAAAACGTTAAAACGCTTAAATCATACCAAAGAGATTGTGATATACCTACAGAAGATGGAATTCTGCTTTCGCTCATCTTCTTCTTGTTTAATCGACTGATAATTTGTCCGACTTTTGTATCTGGTTAAATGACTGTATACCTAATTAAAACTATGTTTTCTATATATTATTTAACAGCTTAGTAACTATAGACAATGTTAATAACATATCGTTGTCTCCAGGCAAAAAGTCGGTAAACGCAAAAAATAATTTTACAATTACCGACTTATTGTCCGAGTAATAAAACCGATAACATCGAAATATTCACTGTTCTAAGAGGTAGCTGAACCAAGTATTTGATATGAATTTCAATTTAATACCTCTAACGTTTCTGTGAAAGAGAAGTCTTGACAGATGGACAGACGGAGAGACACAAAGTGATCTCCTCTAAATTGCTTGAGCGATTGCACTCAACAGGGTAATCGGAGTAAATATATTCATTGCCTACTAGCTGGTGCACGTGACTTCGTCTGCGTCAGACTTATAATACGGTACAATGCCATTTGGTCACAATTGCGAGAAGTTTTTTTTCTTTTGCGTAGACCTATAATATTTTTTCTAAAACAAAAATAGCTTCGTAAATTACTCTTTATAACATCAGCCATCTACCAGTGAAAGTGGTCCAGCCATTTTGGAGATAAACCGGAACAGACAGACATATAAACAAAAAATATTACTTATATATAAAAAATTCGTTTTAGTTAAAGGTACTTATCGAATATACTTTCATATGCAATTAGTAAAAAAAAAATATTGCAAACAGACACTTCAATTTTATTTATGTGTACAGAAGATGTAAGTATAGGACTTTAAGTTTAGAGGGCTCTAGGTGTGGAAAAATATAAGTAGTTATTTGCACTAATAGACATAGATCGCAGAGCTGTCTGATATAACTTATTTTCACATGGATGAAACATTCCACAAAACATATTATAAAAATCAGCCATAAAAATATAAGTTAAGTAACTCTTATTTTTAATTCCCTGGTACCTGCCCAGGGCCCCCAAGGGGGAGCTCCACAAGCACACAGGCATTCAAAGCACATGAGATGCTACTGAGAACCTAACGTTTCATCCATGTGAAAATAAGTTATGTCCGAAAGCTCTGGGATCTTAGTCTATCAGTGTTTGTCTGAAGAGAGAAATTTCAGGCTACAATATCAAGCATTGTCTTGTGTTATTCATAATTTAGTATCTACGTACTATAAGGCTGATACTGCCAAATCACACGCTAAAGTTACAGACGCCAGCACGTCAACCTACCCCAATATATCAAATTTTACCAATCGAACATTAACCTTCCTCTATTGTGATAAGATTGAAAATCTATTTAAAAAATTTGACGGATTGAGGTAGGTTGACGTGCTGGCGTCTGTACACACACCATTTTGTGTCGTAATAAGTTGGTAATACGATTATGAGACACTTACGAGCACTCGGCAGGGACGCCATCTTTTGATAACTTGTAAGAGGTGAGCAATGAGGTTAATCTACTAAGATATTTGCTGTAAATATACAAATACGGAATAATAAAGTGTTATGAGTATAGATGAGGATGGATGGAGGATGGAGAGATAGAGAGAAGCCAAGGAAAAGATGGTTGGATTGTGTGAGAAATAACTTGACAGTAAAGGCAGTTAGTGATAGCGTGACGGGTGACAGGACCGGGACACTTTACAGACGTTTACAGCTAAGGAGTGGTATTCGTTGCCAGGATGTTTCCTGATGGCTACAACCTTGTGGTCTTTAGTTAAAGAATGAATAGGTTAGTTCTAGGCAGCGTGCTCCATAGTCGCCAACATCATTGCTTACCATCAGGTGAGATAGTAGTCAAGCGTGAGCCTGTCAATAATAAAAGAAAAACAAAGATTGAGTGGTACAGGATTGCAGATTTTTTCAAAATAGACGACGACGCTAGAACGCAAAGGGCAACTGTAGGTACACTTAGTTTAGTCTGTAAAAGTCTGCAACTCTTTCTTGCTCCAACTAGAGTGGGAGAAGTTATGTTTTGTTGCGTTTTAATAAAGGTACGAATTGACTACAGCACTTTATAAGGTACACTCAGTGTTTACATCGAGTGTCTTTATAGGAACACGAGTGTACAATTAGAAACACTGAGTGTCTCTGATTGCACACTGGTGTTTATATAGAGACACTTGATGTATACACTGAGTGTACCGTATAAAGTATCGTAGTCTAAACGTACCTTAAGAAATATTGCGCTTAATGTTACTGCTTACTATGATGTCATCAAATATTATTAATTTATTACTAATTCAGTTCTACTTTCTAAAATGTTACCGTGAAAATTGAAGTAAAGTGAACTTGAAACAAGCTCTCAATCTCAACAAATTTGAATTTTTTTTAGGGTTCCGTACCTGAGTCCGCAAAATTAAACCCTTACAGGATCACTTTGTTGTTTGTCTATTTATCAGTCTGTCCGTCTGTCAATAAATTTTTGTTCTTAAGGACGCGTGCAGGCATTAATCTAAAATTAATTTTATACCTAAATTGACTAGAAATCAAACTTCAAGTCAATGCAATCTAAAGATAAAGCTACTTATGCTCCGTTTCTTTTTTAATGATTGACGTAAATAATAATTTCAATGTATAGTCTGATAATAAGAATAAATCACTCGCTTTATCTGATTACTGACTCGTTTACTTAGAGAAATTAATTTCGTACATGCGTAAATTAATTCGAGTTTAAAAAAAGTACTTTTTTAATTTTCTCTTTAAAAACCGACAGTGTTTCATGTACCGAATCGACCCTCCGCGGGATTAAAACGACTAAAATTTAACGGTGTATATGTAGGGGCCCAGCAGAGTCGAAGCCTACTGGGGACAAGGGTCTGCTTCAGAAAGGAAGACTCGGCCCTGGTAAGAAAGGCAATGAAGAAACAGGACTGACTAAAAACCCGCTGGTTTTTAGTCAGTAAAAGTCTGACACACCCTCCCGCTGAGATGTCATTGGATAAAAAAAAAGATAGAAGATAAATAAGCTCCAATTACTCCAAAATTACGAGTATTACTGTCGAACAATTAATAAAACGGCTCCACCAACGTAATTATTGGACGGTACAATGGACAGACCGTATCAAATTATTTTTTATTTAATAAATAAACACCATCGTTTGTTCTTTGATTCTTGAAATATTAATTTTGGCTCTCATTATTAATTTTTGAGATATTTGTTTGAACTTTGATAAAGGAAGTTTATATTTAAAAAAAACAAACCCTATTTTCTTATAGAAGATTCGTTGGTAACACAGTCTCAATTGTTAAAGGTCAATAAAGCTATTTAGAATCATTTTACAAAGCCTTGACCACAAAACAATAAATTCCTTGTAAAGAATATGCTCATTTCCAATTCACTTTTGCTTAGAAAATTCGTTAGTATTTTGTTTTAACGATCTTCGATTTATTATTTGAAGGAAAAGTACTATTCTTCGTAATCACGAAGTGGCTTAGATATATAGGTAATATAATATTTTCCACAACTCCGTCTAGTCCCAAGCTAAGCAGAGCTTGTGTTATGAGTACTAGACAACTAATATAAATGGTTATATATTTCTAAATACATGCATATTATAGATAAATTACACCCAGACATAACAAAAGATCATGCTCATCACACAAACATTATTTTGTTCTGGGTGGAAATCGAAACAACAATCTCCGACATAGCAGTCAGGGCCTCTAACCAGAGCAACACGCCTGTCAAGGAATATCTAGAGAAAAAATTAAACAGACGGCGAGCAAACCGCAACGTCATATGGATTATTAACAAAAAATATCAGGAGAAAACTTGAAGACTATAATTATAACTCCCTATTTCTGAAAAAGGAACTTTAAACTGGAGTAGGTATATAATATATTACCAAAAAGCATTTTTTACCGATTCAAAACGAGGTCCTCAGTACATCGAAATCTTTTTTTTTATGTAAATACAGTCCCCGATTAGGATTATTCCTACTCGTATATGCCAGGGCCGATTTCTAAAATTCTTTTTTTTTATTGAATGGGTTATTATACCCTTTTAAGCAGTGCACAGTCTTATGGTTTCTAGGTCAGGATCTGATTATAGGATTCTTGAGAAAAACTCTTCAAATATAGGCACACTTTTATTGTTTATATTGTCCATGTATCTTAGGTACCTACACACACAACAACTTGAACATGTCAAGACCCTTTAGCTCGAGAACGTGTGGAGGTATCGAGTTGAAATTTAAACCGTATAGGTACCTCAAGTCTGTGGTCCCTTGAAGCCGTAAAAAAATCAAACTTCTAAGTTAACGTAAAAAAAAGATACGGCGTATATATATCGCAAAAAACGTACATTTCGACACTCTCTCGGGAATCAAATTCATAGAGTACTTACAGTACGTTCGACGGTTCTTGGCGCGCCTGAAGTTAGGCTCTGCGAACTTTAGCGCTTGTGCACTCGTAAAAAAATAAATGTTTTGAAAAAATGAATGCCAATAGCAGTTGTTATTGAACAACTGTTATTGGCATTTATTTTCATAAATCCTTTATTTGACGCGCTTATTTTGAGCGCTAAAGTTCGCAGTGCCTAACATCAGGCGCGCCAAAAACCGTCGAACGTACTGTACTTCCCGATGACCTAGAATCCTAAGCATAAAGCAAGTTCTCATAACACAGGTAGGTATAGGAAAAAATCTGAAAACTGTAAAAGAGATGGCTAAACGGCTGCCCCCAGCACGGTTAACACGAACAGGAATTTCACACTAACCCGTAATATTTAACTATTAATTCATGAATTATGTAGTGTTTAATAATTTCTTATAACTTTCGTGAACTAATAAACATAAATAAGTTTCATAATTGTTTTTACCCTTTGTTTTGGTTTGACATGACCAGATCAAGGACAATCAAGGAGTACCTACTGCAAGCTTGGGAGGAGACATCGCATTTCCAGAATGTCAAATCGAAATTATTGAACTAACATCGATTTTTAATAATGTTTATCAAAAACTTTTTACAAAAAAAAATACAACCGACTTCAAAAAAACACCAAAAAGTGCAAAATATCTTTAATTTCGGAAGGTGTTTCTATAATAGTTTGGTGTCTTCTTTATTTAACACCGACTTCCGAAATTAAAGTTACTCGTATTTTGCACTTTTTGGTGTTTTTTTGAAGTCGGTTTAATTTTTTTTGTAAAAAGTTTTTTATTTCACGCTTTTTAGTTGTAGCCCCTCAGCGAAACTTAAATAGACAGGTACCTTCCACCATTCGGTTCCATCATCAAATCATCAGGACAATTCTAATATGTAATACCAAACACGGCTAGGATACACTGATTTATTACATAGTTCCGGCTCTTACCTACCTTCTGTCTTCATCATCAGATCAGTTCTATGTCCCCTTCTTCCTTTAATCAGCCACCGACTACATGGATAAATATAGTAATTTTACTTGTTACGACAGTTCTGCTATGGTTTATTGACGAATTCCGTTCTATATCTTCGGACCAATTCGGAAGTATAATCTTTCAATAAAAATAAAAATTTTCGAAATCGGTCCACAATTGACCGAGATATCGGTGAACATACATAAAAAAAAAAATACATACAGCCGAACATAGAACCTCCTCCTTTTCGAAGTCGGTTAAAAATGATTTATTTTCTGAAACTTCATTATTGTAACTGGATAAGTGTATAAATAATACTCGGGCGCACCATCTAATTACAAATTTTGTGTCTGTCGAGGTCAACAAAAACATTTTTTTTTCTTTGAACCATTTCAATTACCCATATTATCGATTTTGTTACATTTGAAATCCGATTTCATCTTTACTATATGAAAAAAAAAAAAAAAAAACGTCAGACCGAGATGTTTGACGCAAAAATAAAATGTACTCTGTGGTTTGACGTTGTTTAAACGCTCTGCTGTTTACTTGTTCGTTGAGTTTTTTGGATTTGGATTTTTATTGACCCTCGATTGTTTATTGGCTTATTGTTTGCTCGCCTGCCTAGAGACTTCTCGCTACTCGACAAGGACTTGATTTGCAATCATGCGGTGCATAAACTGCGGTGTAGCCACGCAAAGACTGCGGCGGCATTTCACCTCTTCTTTGCCTGCTGTTTCACTCATGAACCTAGCACGATGGTTAACAATCGAGGTAAGTCATCTGCAGCTCGAATAATTCTATAACTAATAAATACAAGAAACAATAAATTAATGTGATTTTCAAGTTGCATGCCTTGGTTCTCAACATACATAAATCTTAATGGCACTATGGACCAGAAATACCTATCTTTTAATTGTTACGACAACAACAGACCGGTAGCCTTACATTTTATAATAATCTTTATTATACATAAAGGTATAGGTTAATTTATTATCCATAATTTTATTAGGTTATTCTTAATTATCTAAGGTAATTCAGTTTGGTGTTTTTAGGTTCCAAGGGATGCCAATATTTGTCATCCTTGTTATGAAATGCTGAATTCTGAAGCGGCTAATGATGGTCGTTTATTTGGCCATACAATGGTGTGCATAACTTGTGGTCGTTCTGTGAGAAGTGTACAAAATCATGAAGTGGAAAGAAATGATTTGATGATGCAGGATTTACCAATATCACATCCAGCTTTCCATCAGGTAAATAAAGTTATGTTATACACAATGCATTGTTTTATTTATTTATTTATATGATATACGACAGGTATTCTATGTACTAAAAGTGAAAACCAACACATGCAGAGAGTCTATCTATTTATCTTTTTGAGCATGGTTTCTGCACTTAGTCCTATGCGGACCATTGTACTTGTGCCATGGCAGCCATAATCTTTGGTGGCCTTATTCCAACTAGCCCCCCTCTCTACAAAAACTGATTAGGCCTATCAGGTCAGAGCATCATTATTATATATAAAAAATAACAAGTTGCATAAAACAAATCACTATCAATACCATTATCCAGATATTCAGTGCCTCAGCCTACAAACAGTTAATAACCATAATTTCTTACTGTATAATGATGACAAACAAATAACCTAAATTAACTTTTTTTTAGGCCACCAACTATGTGTGTCATCCCTGTTGGATGCGGCATCAAAGGCAAACAAATCGGGACCAAAATCAGTCTAGACCTGAACCTCTGCCACAAGCTGGAGGTTCAGGTGAACCTGACCCACTATCTGAATCTGAACCTGAAATAAAAGCTGAACCTGACCCACTATCTGAATCTGAACCTGACCCACTATCTGAATCTGAACCTGAAATAAAAGCTGAACCTGAACCTGAACTAAAAGCTGAACCTGAATCTGAACCAGAAACTGAACCTGAATCAATAATTGAATCTGAACCAGCACCGAGACCTGTTCCAGAGCCAGAATTAAACCTACCAAATTATAAACGGGCTGCAAACACCTCTAGACACTGTGTGTTTAATGGTTGTAATAATGAACAACATTTGCATGTTGTTCCAGCATTCATAAAAAAAATGCTTATTGGAAAATATAATTTTTATATTCCCCGCAGCACCAGGGTATGTGATGTACATTTGGGCTTGAATGTTTGGCACTTGCTGCTTGAAAATAACAACATATACTCAAATTTTACAGCAAGCCAAATTGAAGATATAATATCTTTAGCAAAATCTTGACTACTAATGTTTGATTTTGTAAGGGTTTTTGAAATGCAAAATGTTTTATGTCATTATTGGACAGATTTAACCATTGTCAATTTTTTAAATTAATTTTAAAATGCCTAGAGTGCATTGGCTCTTTATTTTGCTAAATTAAGAACAGGTGAATCGGACAGACAACTTGTTGCACTTTTCGCAGGTCATGTCCCACTTTTATAACAGCAATTCTAAAAAAAATTAGAAATTGTTTAATGCATTATTTAGTACCTATTTATATAGGGCCAAACCATTTAAATCATATGGATATTGCAAATAGCAATTTGAGCATACCAAATGCTCTCTTTGGTAATGATGACAATAAACCTGCCATTGCCATATTTGTTGGCACAATTATGTATATTTCCAAAAAAGTTCCTATTACCTGTTCCTGAAAAAAACATACAGCCTGCATAAATATGACAATTTAGTTAAATCATTTATGATTGTTTCATGTGATGGACATATTGATCACCTAAACTGAGACAACTCAAAAAAGGTAATTTTTCAGAAGACGAAACAAACATATTACTGCTATTTTGGGAAGTTATCACCCACAACTTTTGGAAAAAGTTGATCAAATTATTAGAAACACATTATGTTCAATCCTAAATGTGGCCTTGGACGACCGAGCGTGGCAGCAAGCCACGCTTCCCATCTGGCAGTTTGGGATTGAAACATTTGGGTCATGGAGGCCAAGTGCGCGTCTCCTTTTTATGGAAATTTCACGCCGTCTGATTGACACTTTGCTTGACCAGAGGGCTGACTCGTTCTTTGCCCAAAGAATTAGCAATGCCATTCAACGTGGCAATGCTGCCAGTCTTCTGGGTACAGTTCTGGATGACAGCGATGTGGAGGAGTGCTTTGATGCCTGAGTGTACTGTGTTTTTGTATTATATGTACATAGGTAGGTTTTAGTATTAATAGTTTTGTTAATATTTAAGGTTTTGTACATGTGTAGATATAATTTGAAGATTAAATACACTAAAATATTTTTTTTATTTTAAAATTATTTTAGATCATAAATAGATTGTATAATGTCACTGTATATAAATTGGAGCTAAGCTTCAACCCTTTTTGCCGATAATCGGTATTTTTTGAGTTGTTACACTTTATGTGGGTGAGTTATAAGAAAAATAAACTACATTTAGACTTTGAACATGACTTTACATTCATTTCATCTTTAAGATGAGAGAAAAGGATAGAATGAATTGTATGATCCAACAGCTGTGTGATAGCTACATAAGCTACTCAACACTAAAATAATTTTTCAATTCAAACCAGTAGTTCCCGAGATTAGCGCGTTCAAACAAACAAAAAAGTCTTTAACATTATAATATTAGTATAGATTTTCTATGTCAACATATTCATATTATTTAAAAGTCATATTTAAAACAATTCTGAAAGTAAAATGTGAACAAAGTCGCCGATTTTAATACTGGCCAGGATTTTGCAATATTTCGCCGGTGTGCGTAACTACATTTGGACATGGCTAAAGTGAAGTATGATGATTTTCCCCGCAGATCTGAAAAGTTCTTAAACCTTTTTAATTACAAAATACTATTTTTCAGCTATTTAGCAATATAAGTATGTCATATTCATATATTGCTAAATAGCTGGTAGGTGCCATGTTTATTCGTTTCATTGTGGGGGCAGTCATCTATACTTATGACCAAATGTATGTACGTCACAAAAAAAGGAAATTTGTGATTCGGAAAAAAGTCGTAACTCAATTTAGGAATTGAATTGTTTTCATAGGCAAGTATGAACTGAAACCTCAGTGCGCGAGTCCGGCTCGCACTTGGCCGATTTTTTTTTACAATGAACCTACACTACACTATTGCTATAGGATGGTGCAAGTGACAGCTGTCAGATTCATACAATGTAGCTACCTATCCTTTTCTCTCATCTTAAAGATGCATATCTTCATCCTACTGTCATCCTACAAATGCTATGTAAAAAAGAAAAAACCTTAGTTCCACTTACTTTGAGTACCTCGTTAATGCTGTGCAGCGCAGGACTGGCCCCGATTCCCGTGCCAACTTCCACCAGAACCTCTTCAGGTCGAACTCTCCACGAAGTATTGTTTAGCTCTGCATCTATACGAGCCTGCCTGTCAAGTAGATGTACGCATTAATACCTATTGAACCTTATGACTGCTGAATGTGATAGAGCCTTAGAATAAATCAAAACAGCGAAAGACAGGTGCAGACTCGTCTCTACCGCGTGGACCGCTGAAATTGTGCCTCTGAGGCACGATTTCACATCGGTCGCGACAATCACACACACATGGCGGCTAACGCTATTTCGTTCGTACGACAGCGCCGACTCTTATCTCTGGCCTTGTCTATCAGTGACTAGGTTTGGAATGTGTGAGTTTAGAGTCCAGGTTTTCTGATTGCGATGTTGACGCGTAACCTATCTTCCCTTATAATATCAATGAATAAGCCGAAATATAAGACAAGTCGCGGGTTGATTTCCTTCATCGTTTTCAAAGCAGTGGTGATAAAATCAACACACAATGTAATGCGCTTGGCTCGATTTGAACATGCGACTTAAAACTTGTAAGTCGAGGCGATTAGCACTGCTCACAACGTACACATAAAAATAAAGACACAAAAAATAAAATAAATACTTTTATTTGTAGACACGGGTACAAGATTGTTATTACAAAATACTTTCAAAGCTATCTCTAGAGCGAAAAGAAATGAACCAATAAAGAAATTAGGCTACCACTAAATATAATCAAAATTCTAGATCATAGTCTGAACCCAAAACGATTAAATAAAGAATAACTTTCGTCTAGGTGACCTTGACTGTTTTTTTTTTATCTATTTTTCCAATTAGGCTTAGGACAGACCCAGTTTAAAGCCGGGATTAATAACGCGTGGCTAAATTACAAGATGACAATTAGGATTTCGAAGTTAATCAGTGTTTGTGCTGCAAAAGAACGCAATTTGTGGCACAAAATATAATAATAATCACACATGCATGTACCTACTATGTTTGTTACTCGTTACCGCACGAATGGCTCAACGGATTCGAATGAAACTTGGCACAGGGGTAAATCATGTCCTGGATTAGCACTTTCACTTATGCAGGCGCTACCGCTGACAGAAGCTAGTTATATATGTCAAGGGCTAAGCGCGGGCTTGCGGACGGCGAGCAATGGGTAGCTCGCCGTCCGTCCGTCCCGTAACTTTCGACGGCGCGTATTGTTCCAAGAACGTCTCAAGGAGATATCAACCGTAGGGGCCCGGCTGGGTCGAAGTCTACTGGGGCCATGACTTCTGAAAGGAAAACCCAGCCCTGGTATGAAAGACAAAGAAGGAACAGGAGTAGGCTTCGACCTCCTGTACCACCCAAGAGTGGGAGATGTATTTGGATGAATACCCCACAAAAAATAATGGGCCAGATGGCTATTAGAACATTAATAAAAGTGCCCGTGCAGTTTGAAAACTGCCAAATATAAGAGCAATTGTGTAACAACTTATTAACTAATCAAATCGTCCAGGCTTTACGTTATTAAAACCAATTATCTTTCACTATACCTAACCATCTATCGTATTTAAATATAATCAACAATCTATAAGTATACTTAGGGTATAATTTCAGAACAGTCCAACACGGACAGATTAGATTAGAAAGGGATTACGTTGGCTAGGGTGTCGGAACATAACGAGCGAACGAAGCCATCAGTGTTTGTGTATATTGCTGGCCGATTGCCTGATAACCATATGGCAATATTCATAATGTCTAGGCAATGTAATAAATTAGGAAGTTGAAATTAGAATTCTTTACTTACCGCCATTACTTGTCATTATTCAAAATGCCCGAACATAATGAAAAATTCTCCAATTTATTACTTGGTCCATAACACATCTAATATATATAATAAAATTGTTAAATAAGATATCTATCTACTTTTTGTTAAATTAATATTAGAACAAAAGTAAGCATGTCAGAGTTCAAACATTTCATGTTCATGAATTACGATATAAAGTAATTTTATTGGATTATTTTGTTCTAAAATCAGTCTGAAGCTAACTCAAAGAAAAATGAAAATAAAACAGAAAATACTGAGCAAAAATATGTATATTTGAATTATCCATTGAAACGTTAACAAACATAAAATAATGTAGTAACTTGAATTTAATAAGACGGACTGCTCAGAACTCCATTGTCTCAAATTGTTTTGCTTCTAATTCTTGACCTGTTTCAAAACGGATAACTTCAGTTAGTATTTTGAGGATTATAAAGGCTTTTGACGATCGTCATTAATTATACAGAGTGTGCTCAGTGCCGTAACTAGGTGCTACTGGTGCCCAAACACTGGGTGCAGACCTTAAAGGGGCACAAATATGTAATATGTAGTTAAAAACATACGTACCTACAATATTTATCTTGTACCGTAAAGTGGGGTTACTTTGGCCCTTACGTATAACTGACGAAACAGTAAACACCGCGTACCTATATCGAAGGACTGGAACAATTTGTCTGCTGCGGTCTTCCTATCCGATTATAATATGGGTGTCTTCAAGGCTATAGTGAATATGCTCTTAATAAAATAGTGCGCTTCAGTATAAACGATTGCATCACTGCTTACCATCAGGTGGGATCGCAGTCAAGCTTTAGTTTCAAATAAAAAAAAAACTCAATTTCTCATGTTCCTACTGGTTAATAAGCTTGTGCCAAAGCTATTCCCCAGGGCCAAAGCTGCCCCACTCTCCTCGGTAACTAAAAACTGTTTTTCAAGGAGCAGGAGAGATAAGCACGGGTCGTGTAAAAGGCTAGTTACAACACTGGGTGTGCTATTTATTGTTAACTAAATCTGTGGGCTGTTACGAATAGTATTTGTTCTTAGTTACTCAAGATACCTAAAGGTCAAGGATTGTAGTTTGTACTTAGTTATTTTGATTCAAACTCATGGAACATGTTGCCTAAAGTTGTACAAGAACTTTATGGTGCGTGACCAAATACGAAATTAAGGCTGTCATCTTATTTTTTTAATATTTAATATATTAGAAAACATGTAACTGCAATAATGCACACCTTTATACCTGACCCCAATAAGGAAATTAAGTTACAATCATATTCTAAGCTAATATAAGCTAAATAAATTATAGGCATGACAATTTTATAAGCTTGACTTAGGTAAGTGCGTTTAACTAAGTGGACGATCACCTTGTACATAGGTTGGCTTGCGAGAAGTCATTAACAAAAACATAAATTGCAAATTTTTACTAACAGCACTGCAGGAGACCAGCACCAAAATCGTGTTTCAGAATTTCATGAAATATAGTATAGGCATATTGTGTAGAGCGAAAAGAGAATTTTGTCCTTTTCACTAACTTTGTGTAAGTTCTCATAAAGATTACGAAATTTTGAACAGAATTTTAATAAGTATGTTATTTCATAACTCCTTCACGTGGCAGCCTTCAAATAAGGTAACACTATAAAATGTAAGAATACCTACTGAATTTTTAGCATATATAATGGTGTATGATTTGTTGGTTGTCCTTCAATAAAATAAAATAAAAATTGTAACTACACATACACAGATACAAATAAATCTCTATTTTTGAAAATACGTACAATAATTTAACTGCTGTAAGTCGCCAGCTCTACAAGCAAAAGAATTGCGAAAAATATTGTCTAGTCTCGCTATACCTACTACAAGTCAATATAATCTATGAATCAATCTTCGAACGGCAATATCATGGCAGCTTTAATTAATATATATTACTGAATATTTGACGGCACCGTTGGCGCAGTGATTAAGTGATTGGCTGCCGTATTGTTAGTCGCGGGTTTGATAGCCGAAAAAAGAAATTTTGGCACAGCGTTACCGCCGTCACAATAATAGTGTGGAGATGGCAACGTAAAAGCATTTCATATAAACTTGCGAATTAATCTTGGTGATGAATGAATGTCCAAAAAGTTTGTTGAAAACTTTTTCATAAAAGTTTTTAGAGAAATGGAATTAGTTTTTCATAGAAAGCATACAGAAAATGAAAACTCACTATTATTTTCTCAGAAAACGGTTTTTCAGAAAAACTTCTCAACTTTTTCATTCTTTCCAAGATTAAGGAATTGTGAATCTGTATGAAATATCACATGAACGTTCATAACTAATAATAATTTATTTTCAAAAAGATTTGTACATTATTAAATTGTTTTTGACAATATTTGTATCAAGTAAAAAATAACCGAACTAGACAGAGCCTGTATTTCAGTTGCCAGCGACAAATTACCTCGAATTGTTTTAAAATAATAAAAACAAGAGTGTAAAAGTGGAACAGTTAAGCGGGAATTACTACTGCATTAGACCGACACACCGACACACACGTTGATGACACCTTAGTTGTACGTAACGTCGAATCGTTTGGCATCACGTGGTGTGAGTCTAACTAATGTTGCATTACAAGTATGGAGACCGATGTGCCCAGATCAGCAAACGTGACTCAGAAAAAAAAGAATAAAGAAAGATTATTTGGCGGGGTAGATTTATTTGGCGGAAAAAGGTGCAAATTTAGCGCTAACAAATTCTAAGTATACTTTGTGAAAAACATGCGCCATGTCCGCGCAAAACGGCCGAACGCTCAACATAATTCCAAATATAATAATAAAAAAGTAAATATAATATTTATGTTATTGCACACTGACAGCCCTAAATCTTTTCCTTTCTTCCAGTCCATCCAAAGGTTGTCTGTAAGAAATTTGCCTCGTGCGATAAGACCGCCTATTGTACACTTCTTTTTGTAAATGTTTGTACTATGTTAAATTAAGGTGTCCTATAAAGTAAATAATAGTAATGCCGTGACCACACGCAAAATGCGACGAGCCTGCCTACGGCGCTGGTTTTCAGCGCGTGCCGGCCACCTTTATAATGTGAGACAAAACATTTTGTAAACTAAAACTTAACATATTAATACTTACTTGTAAGCGACGCAAGCTGCAGTCACAGCAAATGTTAGAAACACCGCCAATCCGATGAAACAATAGATTATGACCGTCTGCGCCTCTATCCGAGCAGCGTGTAACAAACGTTGTACATAGCATGATGCAAGTGAATATATAGAAATGCTGCCTTAGAAAAATGAGTTCTATGGCAATGGCAATACCAGTGGGTAGTAATTTAAATGTCGTAAATAACAGTAATTTTTGTATATATATTATTCTATATAAATATGAGCTCTATGGTAATACCAATAAGTAATAATTCAAACTTTGTACATAGCATAGGTGTTAATGACTGCTATTGTTCTGCTAAAAAGAATTCTCTCACCAATATGGGTCTCTAAATCATTAATGAATAGATTACTTCTAGTTAATCGTCGACCATATCATCGCTTACCATGAAGTGAGACAGTGGTCAAGTGCGAGCCTATAAATAATAAGCATAACAATGTCATACTGTTCAGACATGCGTACAAAAGAGGGTTTGTGTTACAAATGACGAATTGTTTTTTTTTTTAATGACATTTCAACGGCAAATAAGTGTATCACATAAATGATGATTT
Organism: Leucania comma; assembly: GCA_958295575.1. Taxonomy (NCBI): domain Eukaryota; kingdom Metazoa; phylum Arthropoda; class Insecta; order Lepidoptera; family Noctuidae; genus Leucania; species Leucania comma. The sequence goes on along the minus strand of OY282480.1, from coordinate 6,438,647 downwards.
TGTTCAATAAAAAGAGAATAAAAACAGGTTCCTAACAACACTTTAAAGCACAACATTATAAACTTCAAGTAAATTAAAACTTTCAGTGCTAACCTGGCTCGGTTTAATTAAAAATGATGAATAATTAACAGCGGTGTAATGAAGCGATTGTTTGCCTAATGAAGTTCTAGGTTAGGTACTATCCGAGGTTGATGGCTGACTAAGTACTAAATGATGGATAGACTACTAATTTTCTTTTTTATCTTTCTTTTCACCCTTAAAATATAAGTGACCTAACTCAAAAATAGCAAGCAAGAGGATAATGTCAAAATGTACCCCTGGGGCCTGGAATGAAGACAAAGAAGGAACAGGAGTGGGTTTTTAGACAGTAAAATTCTGACATTATCCCCTGTTTCGCCCAAGAGCGGGAGATGTCATGGGATGATTTTCCCATCTAAAAAAAAGCAAGAGTCTTCAAAATGTTTATCGTTGATATGACATTTGAATTTATTTATCCCGTATTCCTTTATAATACTAACATACATAATTTATTGTTTTATTATCACTCAGTTTGAAAGTAGTTATTAAAAGTTGATTTAAAATAGAAAATAAAAATAAATTCAAGTTCTAGAAGTCTTAAGTTAAGTCACTTTCATTCTAAAAGTTTTTTTTGAGGGTGAAGATCATCCAATGACTACCCCCTCTCTAAGCTGGAAGTGCGATTTATAAAAGTTAATCTGACTGATCAATCCGTCCGCAGATGTATAATCCTGTATCTTAAGATACTGGTTATCCTAAGAGGCAGGGCTCACACTATCTGTATACAGACTTCAGCAGTGTAGTTAACATTTTGTTATCCAGTGCACACTAATGTATGTTCGTTTGTGATTATAAATTATTATTTTACTTTATCAATTATATTTAAACATATTTTTAAATATTTCAATACAAAATAAAATAAAAATAAAAACAAAATAGTAGCCCACCGGCAACGGGAACGGAGTCCAAGCTACCGGTGGTCAGGGCTTCTGAGAGAGGATTCTCCTAACAATGCGTGCCATGTCTAGGAGTACTGCTTTCTGGATCAAGCTCGTGATCCAACTGCTCAACGAGAGCCTCCTCAGAGCTAGCCGCGACGCACATACGCCCGATATTATGTTTTACATAACCTTTTACACAAAGCTACACATAACAATTAAAATTATTTTTATGTATTTATTTCCTTTTAAAAACCAAACCTCTAAAAACCTAAATTAACTTCTACAACCCAGCAATTGGGTAACATTATTTTCTGCAGTACAGAAGATTACATCAAGTTAACAGGCCAAAGATGATGTATGAACAATGATTTACCCTGCCACTTTTACAGGTAATGTAAAAATCTTATTAATTTGAGAGTCAATGGTTGAAAATTGAACCAAAATTGGGGATTAAACTCATTTCCTAGTTTCAAGTTATAATCTCCACTGCAATCTAAATCTAAATAAGTTCTATAGTAGGCTGCAAGGCTACAAAATAAATTTCTCCTAAGATACTCGTACATAAAAGTTTTAATTTATTCGATTACCTCAAGAAAACGGACCGTAATTCTAAAGTGCTACGGCGTAGCGCTACGCAGTAGTCGCTACGAGCTACGCCAGCCCTGACTACGCCAGTTATGACTACGCCATTAATATGAGACATAGCTGACTGTATAATCAGGTTTTCTTGACACCTGTTGTAATAAACTGTGTTTGTATGTTACTGTTCCTAATTGGATTGTCGTAATCAACTCGCATTGTGGTTAATTGGAGCGGAAGTCATCAAGCTATGGCCGTGGTACGTGGTGTATTTGATCTATTTTTCGATACCTCCTACGAATAAGGTCGTAAGGCAAAAGTAATTTTTTTTTCGTAATTTTTAATGATATAAATAATTCGTGAAAGACTTTTTGACCAATTTTTTTGTAATCAATTTAAGATTAAAAAAAAAATTAAGAAAAATAAATATAGTAGGTACCAGACGCTGGAAGTAGTAATGCCACTCAATTTATGGCAATATTGAACAGGTTATTGACTTATGAATGAAAGAATGGCAATAAAAATGGAAAACACTGTGCTTAGTATTTTCTAGTAGGAATTGTTATGAATGATTGATTCGATTATGACAAATATTCGTGGACATTTTTGGGCTTTCGTTTTTTTTTTACTTATGACTACACAAATATGATCAGTAACGGGTACTGATAGAGCCCTATTTTTTGTGTACTTATTAAAAAATAGGGGTGTATAATACAATTTTACTCAAAAAACATGTTCCGACTTTATGCGTTAAAGCTTTTTCAGTGATGCGTGTAAAAAATGTGTATGTGCATTTTTTTTTTAGTTTTTTTCAACCTTCAAATAGTCAATTGGTAGGAAACTATCTTCTGAACGTGGACAAAAAAGTCTAAGCAATATATTTATTTTCTTTATTACGTGTACGATTCGTAACGTCGTCATATATTTATTTATCGAGATCATAAATATGTCACAAAAAAAAAAAAACTATAAATCAGCACGAAAACAAAACCATCTTCTTCTCATTCATCAGAGATAAATTCCTGAATAAAAGAAAATACGTTTAAAACCATCTACTAAATACTTACCACCCTGGCACATGGGGTCATTGAAGAGGAAGCCACAGCGCGGAGTGTCTGGTGGTGGACCCCGTCGTCCCCCGGGCCAGTGGATGGCCTTCCCCGCCACTGGCTTGTAGCTGCTGTTCAGGCCGTGGAAGAATGCTACCACCTGGACATCAAGAGTAACACGTTAATGGTCTACGAACTGCTTCATGCAAGTCGCAATAAATCATCGGTCTTGTTTTTTTAATCTTAATTAAAGCTAAGATTAATAAAAAAATAATTAAAAGCAAAATTTTAAAAAAGAGGCTCAGCCTGCTTGCTGCAGGCAGGCAGGGTCGAAGCCTGCTGGGGTCATGGGTCAGCTTCCGAAAGGAATACCCGGCCCCGGCACGATAGGCAACGAAGGAACGGGGTAGATTTTTAGTCAGTAAGAGTCTGACACTACTTCCCGCTCCGCCCAAGGGCGGGATTTGTCATTGGATGATTTTACCTACCATAAAAAAAAATCTTAATTAAAGCTCCTTATTAATTTGTTAATTACTTTTTGTTTGTTACTTTGTTAATATTGACTATGTCGCTCCATCATAACACTAACCTATTAAAACACTGATGACACACGATTTCATATACTACATTATTTTTAGTATAATGCGAAACCTGAATATAGTTTGTTCAGAATCAGTAACTGAATCGAGTCTAATAATTTTTACACCATGTTAAATTTTTTTCTAAAAATATTTAAAAAAGGTCACAAGTTGGACACCACCACCACTAAATACAATACTTGTTACGGCAGGTCATAGCGGGTATGAAGAGCCAACGCAGAGCTAGATGCGGGAGCAAATCAACTCCTCAGTGTTGATGGCCCGATGACCATGTTTGTGTGGACAACTAGGTACCATAACATAAGCTTGTAACTTTGTGATTTTTCATGATACTGTTACGAAATTTTTTACATAGATTCTTTGCATAAAAATACTAGACCCTTGTTTCGAGTTTCGCATATACTAAAAATAAGGTTGTATATTTAGGATGCTAAACAGATTCCTCCTTTTTTTTTAGGTGGGAAGTCGTCCAATCTCTTTTTCCGCTCTAAGGAGGAGCGGGAGATGCCCTCCCACTCCACCCTAGAGCTACTGACTAAAACCCACTCCTATGTTCCTTCTTTGCCTACCACAGGTTTCCTTTCGGAAGCGAACCCATGGCCCCAGTAGGCTTCAACCCTGCTGTACCCCTACGGTTTTGCTGACATCTCTTTGAAGCAAACACACTTCTCCTGGGGTGTTCACCTCTCTCACACTCTTCTGCCTTGTTCTAATATACTCGTAAATATGCTCTAAGATATTTCTAAGTTAAACAAAATAATTTGATCCTTCTCAATTAACGGTGTCTTTAGAAACTACGTACTACACTAATTACTTTGAAAGTCGGGTTAGTCTTTGAAACTAACCATTTATTTATGTTGCAGTCAATACTGCTAATTAATCAAAACTAATTTTGACTGGCTCCAGTCAAACATAGTTTTAGTCTTATCAAGTTATATAATGTTTACTTATTACTAGCTGCGGCCAGTGGTTTCGCCCGCGTAATAGTAAATGTCCCAAGGTGCTTCACATACTCCAGGGATAAAAAAGTATCCTTTGTGCTATTTCAGGAGATTTATGTCTTATTTCATCTAGATCTGTTTAGCCGAGCATGAAGAAGTAACAAACATACACACACAAACTTTGTTGAAAAGGGAAACCAGACGGTCGTTATGACTGGTGGGCAACTGCCCGATAGATGATTTCGGGCTGTCGTATATTTTCAAATCGCGCGGATAACTTTGATTGCGCGATGCAGGATTCTTATGTGGCGCCATAGATGTCGCTACAATATAACTGGTCAAAAATAATAGCATAAATTTAAGCGGCTTTAAATATTCAGAACTATTCTTGCAGTTAAAAGTGGTTTGATCGTTTTGACGAATTAACAGTTTTGACTTTTACCCATAAGTTTGGCATTCACACCTTGATGAAGACTGTATGACTATGTAGGTAAATATAATCACTAATTTATGTTTTTATATTATAAAGAATAAAACTAACTCTGCATGACGGGTGACGGCAGAATGAAAGAAGACAATGTGTTGCGCTGACCCCAAATAATATGGAAAAAAGGCAGGCAGATGATGATGAAAACTAACTCCAATAATAGAAAGTTGCAATTCCATTAATCCTGATACCAATTTTTAATGCTGATATCGCAAAATACAATTCAAAGGTTGAACGGCCGATTTATCGAGTAATGTAGCATATTTGCAGTTGTAATTACATTTTCTTCAAAAAAATTTTTCATTCAGTTGCGTTTCTTAAAGAATTTATATTTAAAAAGTATTTTTCATTTTCTTATGAATTAATATTTATTCTGGTATCAATTTTACGTAATAATATTAATGTTTAAAGTGTTACAGTTTATTCTGAGAAATTTTAGTAGTTTTGTGTTTTTTTTAAATATTATACACATACGCACCATTCCGATATGTATAGTGTGTTGGGGTAAGACCGACGCTGGGGTAAGAACATATAAATCAAATATCTCACTTATTTTAAAACTAGTTACATTGTACGGCAGCACGTCATTATGACGTGGCACGCAATGTGGGTAGCATTAAAAATATAGATAAATATGTGAGATATTTAATCTATACGTTATTACCCCAGCATCGATCTTACCCCAATGCACCTCAATTAAATAACTATAAAAAATATTATTATGTATGTATTACATTTCGTTTGCATAGTACAATAGTTCGATTGTAAAAGGTGACACCGTTATGAATTAAACTAATAACTATTCTCTGGCATTCAGTAAGCCAAAGAGAAATCTTTCAGTTTTCTCTGATTTTGACGCTAAAGTAATATAAAAACAAGGTCGAGATATCATAAGGCACTTTTTTCTCGAGGTGGGAAAACATCAAATAACTACTCCTGGTCTAGGGTGGAGGGAGAGGGGTGCGTCAGACTTTTATTGACTAAAACCCACCAGTGTCCTTCAGTTGTTCTCGTTCAAAAATTCCCGTGACCCTAGCGGGCATTGACCTTGCTAAGGATTCTTTTATTTTTATAACTATTATAACGACTTCAAATATTGAGATAGATCTCTAAGATAAGTATATATATTGCAATATTCAAGGGATTTTGCCTTGAAGAGGGGTTGACAGAGATTTGACTATGATTGATTGGCAACAAACTACACTGAAACCAATATAAGTTCTTGTGATTAGAAGACTGTTTCAATACATTCGACTAGCAAGGCTTCTAATACATTTGTTTTTATATTAACACTAGCTTCACCTAGCAACTTTGCCCTCATCAAATTGGCAAATTATCCCATCGCATCCTACTGTGCTATTCCAGGAATGAATCCTGTACAATTTCAAATTTATTTAAAATCTCGTTGAATGAATGATAGACAAATTGATTCATTGGTAATAACAATTTTTTATTATTTGCAGAGAACATCATTATGTTATCATCATCATCATCAGCCTTTTAATATTCCCACTGCTGGGACCCAGGCCTCCTCTCTAGGAGAGTAAGCCACCACGCGGGTCCCGTGCGGATTGGTGGATGTCACAATATGTCTTCGAATTTTTGGTTCTAGGTTTCCTTATGTTTTTCTTTCACCGTTTTGAGAGCAGTGGCGATGAAATAAATTAAACAAAGTAATGCTCCTGGCTGGGTTTGAACCCGCGACCTACAACTAGTAAGTCGGGGCCGTTACCACTCGGCCAGCACTGCTCTCTAATTTTGTTATGTTCTCTGCAAATATCATTATTTCAAGTAGGTACTAGCGATCCGCTCCATTGTTACACGGGTTGTAACACTCTGGCTACTGGTGAAAACTGCATGAAAATCCGTTCAGTAGTTTCTAAGTTTATCGCGTTCATACAGACAGACAGACGCGGTGGGGACTTTGTTCTATAATATGTTGTAGGATAAGGATAACTATTTCGTTCAAACTGTAACACCACGCCATAAGCCCTGCCCAGCTCAAGCTAAGCCAAAGCCATGCCGTGCCAAGGCAACACCATCTTACGATAATTTAGAGCCAAAGCCAAAACCAAATTGTCAGCCAAGCCAGCCAGCCAGAGATGTTGGAGAAGCCACATCCAACGACCGAAGAGTATGCATACTCGGATCGCACAGTTTTGTTCTCTCAGTTTGCTGTCACAGATAAGAAACGCTGAAAAATTATAAAACGAGAGTTCCAATAAATAATTCCGATAACTAAATAAGTGAATTATTTAATTCCCGTTTCAAAATGTTAACCCCTGGGACACCAGGAGTCATTGAGGGGGCATTGATCCCCTTTATTAAAATAATTAAATTAATCACCAAAAAAAAAAAAAACTTTCTGTATTTTTCTAGGAAAAACAAAAGCATGGAAACTAAAATTTTCGGCCAAATAAATTTCGTAAAAACGTGTGTAAAAAAAGACAATTAAGAATTTTTAAAAGTCATTCAAATTGAACAGATTTGGATAGAGTTTTATTTCTTATTTTTGAGTCGGTTTCCAGTCTATCTATAAGAATGTTTGGAATAGTTACCGTGACCCTAAACGCAAAAGACAACTGAAAAAACTCGGACACCCCGGGCCCGAAGGGACCCCGGAGTTCCCTTTCGGACTACCCATGACACAACTGGTTCTTAAACTTTCGTTTTTTTTTTTTAAAGGACACAAAATTCAAACATCGCCGCGTATCCCAAATAAACAAGAATGTACAGTTTATTTTAATCTAAGACTTTTCCATAAGCACTAACCGTGTCTAATTTAACTGCAAGGCGGCAAATTAAAGACTTGAGCTCAGCCAGTCCTAAGGGACCGCCTAGAACGGAAAATTCAGTTCACGTTACTTTAGGAACGAAATCCTATTCTATCAAAGTCAAGGAATTTCGTAAAAGCCATAAACATAAAGTTTTGGGAGAGGATATGTGTGACTCTTGGTAGTTTAGTAACGCGATCCATTTGACGACCTAAACTGGATTTTGAAAGGATTTTTTTTTTGGTGATGGTTCATCCAGTGACTTCTCTAAGCTCTAGGCTCGCTCTAGGACGGAGCGGGAAGGTGTGTCAGACTTTTACTGACTAAAACCCACTCCTATGTTCCTTCTTTGCCTCGCGTTCCAACACCAGGTTTACCTTTCAGAGGCGAACTCATGGCCCCAGTAGGCTTTGGCCTTGCTGGGCCATCTCCTTGAGGCGTGCTTGGAACACTACCCACCGTCAACCACTCTTCGGTCGGTTCGGTCCGGACGGTTACCGGATGACCGGACGGCAAGCTGCCTATTGCTAGCCGTCCGCAAACCCACGCCTACGATGGCTGGAAATTGAGCTCGAGATCGCAGCGAGCCTAGGGTATGAGGAAGTCCGTTATGGAGCTATCTAGGGTGTATGTTTCCATCCCTCCTTCTTACTCGCACGCTTGACATTTTAACACGTCACGGTAAGACCCCAGAAGTTTTAGGGCCCATTCACGACTTCGGTCTTAACGGCGAGCGATGTATCGACGTATCGATGGGTGATTGGTCGACGCCGCAATCGCCTACCGATACCGCGCCGCTCGCCACGCCGCTTGCCGCCAAGACCAAAGTCACGAATGCGCTGTTAGGATGAACCGTCACGTCTTCGGAATTGTTCGCTAGTAGTTAGTTGTTGGTGCTGCTTGTGCTTGACGACACATTGCAACGTTTTGTTTCTCAAGAAGTCTAAATAGTTCTCATTTATTTTAAGTTAAGCAATAGTTAGGTACTTCTGAGAGCAAGGTTGCCGCAGTGGTTAAGCGATTGGCTATTAAACTGCGTGTCGCGACTTCGATTCCCGTTCGAAACAAATATTTTTATGGCCTACAGAAAGTTGTTCCGCGTCTAGGCGTCGTATGTATGTAACTTTACTAATGAATTTTGCAAGACTATGAGACACACACTAAGCGTGACCCAAAGGCTAACTTTTACCTTGGACAGAGGATACGCATTGCCATGCAGCGTGGCAATTTCACCAGTCTCTTGGGTACATTACCAATCGATAGCGATGCGGAGGAGTTATAATTATGCTTACATTAATATTGAAAGAGGCTCACCTCAAACTTCCCAGTTACTGGGTCAAGGTCTAGAATGGCGTAGTCAGCATCCCTGTCACCGACGGCATCTATGCGGACGTGACCAGTAATACCTGTAGCAATAAAACTATATCAGTGTCAGTGTGTATCTAATTACAAGTTCGCGCGCTTCGTATATAGGAAAGCTACTTATTTTTTTTTTTTTTTTGGTGGTGCAAAAAAAAGTTAGAAAGAAAAGAATAAAAAAGATTATCCTGTTATATAAAATTTCCTACAAACATATTAAGGTTTGCTGTAAGAAAACCCAATCGTGTGTTAAGCTCGCCTTTGTACATCAGCTGTCCAATTTTTAATTGTAAAGTTTTGTACAATGAAGAATATAAGAAAAACGATTATACGCTATTATTAACGACAGGCAGTGTGGAACATCGGTGATTTTGACTAAGGTCCCTTACCGCAAATGGTAACTAAAGGCAGTTACCATTGCGTTACAGAGCCACAGTGAGTGACTCTTTGCAACCAATATACAGCCCTGGCAGGCAACTTCTTTACAATGCAGAACTCTTAGATTAAATCAAAACAGTGGAAGATATGTGACTCGCTTTTAGCGCGTGGACCGCTGAAATTATGCCTATATGCCACGATTTCACACCTGTCGCGACGATCATACACATTTGGCGGCTAACGCTATTTCGCTCGCACGACAGCGCCGCCTCTTATTTCTGTACTTGGCTATCAGTGACTGTAGATTTGCAACTGTGATGACACATAGATGTGAGAGTTTCGAGTCCAAGTTTTCTGTTTGCGATGTTAGCGCGTAACCCATCTTCCCTTATATCAATGGCAGAACCACAATGATAATACCCAAAACACAACCACATAAAATATTTAAACCGTCGTCAAGAGATGCCAATATTGTTGTCAAAACGGCACGTAATATTTCAACAAACTTGTGGACACGGGTTTCGGCAGAGAAAACTTATTCATTAATGGCAAACTATACCGAAAGCTTTATTGGTACCCAAGTGCTATATACATACTTGTACGAGTATTAACAGACTTTGTATGACCTTAAAAGGTTTCTAACTTTTGTATCGACTTAGGAACATGTTAAGATCTACCCATAACATGACATTTTTACAAGTTTTTAATTAATTTGAAATCCAGATTTGGTTAAGTACAATCTATAAAGCCTGGAGTGCAATCTAAAAAGGCGTAGAGTAGCCAGACTTTCGGTATTCTACTGGATGTGTGCGGGAATTACATGACTTGATTCCGCCATCTCCTTTCTACCATCGGTCACCCGGCGTACGGCGAATTTGTTGAACCCTTATGTTATTGAAACTTCTACGGTCCGGACTAAGCGTTTCGCCTCGTCTTTTATACCGAGTACATCGAAGGACTGTAACAGTTTGCCTGCTGCGGTCTTCCCGTCCGATTATAATTTAGGTGTCTTTAAGGCTAGAGTGTATAGGCTCTTAATAAATTAATGCGCTTCACCACCGACGATTGCATCACTGCTTACCATCAGACGGGATCGCAGTCTAGCACTAGTTTACATCAATTTAAAAATTGTATTTATGTAAGTTTGTTTGTTTAGGGCAAATCTTACAAATTAGGTTTGAAGACATCTGACCTATTGGGTCCCATTAAACGCAAAGCGATATCGCGGCACACAAAGATGGAGGACAAACGTGTATAGAAAAGGGAGAAAAAAGCCTTCGCCCAGCAGTGGATCATAATGGACTGATTAGATTAAATTCCCCTATCCGATTGAGCTGAAATTCCACAGATATTTTCAGTTTGATCCATGCGTGATTAGCTAAATGAATTCATTCAAAATCCAAGATGGCGAATTTTTCGAAACGATAGCTCGTAGTTTTTCACGCACACCTCAAAAAGATGTCAGTGAAACTGAAGGAGTCCACTAGAAGCGATGCCTACTGAGGTGAAGAACGTTTGAAAGAATTACCATGGCGCTAAAATTGTGTGATGGTGTGTGTGTGTGTGTGAATCAGTCAGTAAAAGTCTGATAAGCTCGAGAGTGCCGCTCTCGACTTCTCCAGTTGCACCCTAGAGCAAGTCATTTGAGAACTTCCCAACCCAAACAAAAAAATACAATTCGAGCATGTTTACCTACTGTACCTATACCAAACTATTTGGTTGACTGTACATCACGGCCTGATTTACGTCAATCAAAGTGAAGGCCGGATCGGATGGCTGAATTTAAAATAAAAACAGTCAATTGTTTTACGAAACAGTTTCTCTAATTGAATAAATTCCCCAGTAATTGGCAACGTATCAAGTATCTGAAAATATTTATTGTACGCATCGTTATCCTGGCGAGCTCAAGTTTTAATTGCCCCTTTATTGTTCTGTCCGTATTTTCGACTACTTAAAGAGAAATTAACGTAAGTAAATACTGTTTAAACAATTAGGACGAAGGACCCATCAAAACTTTTGTTTGAAATGAAGTAGGTATCTCTAAATCAGGGGTGCCTAATCGGTGGTTCGCAGACCACTCTTGATCCGGATGAGAAAAGTATCAAGTTTTTTTAAATAATATAAACTAGCATAATATAATATAATAGCTTAACAAAACCGATTATTCTCCAATTATATTGGATAAAGAATAATATATAAAGATGTATAGCTGAATGTGTTGTTAGGCGCAAATCTCGAGTACGGCAGGACCGATTTCGTTGTTTTTTCGATCCGTTTTCCGCGATTTTTGTTGTGTTTGGTATTGTCAGGGGAAGATTCTTAGGTAGGATAGGGTAGAGTAGGGTAAACTAGGGTAGAGTAGGGTAGAGCTGGAGCAAAGTCGCGGGCAAAAGCTAGTAAATTAATATACGCAAAATTCACACACTCATCTCACAGAACTCCAGACATACTGACAACGGCGGCGATCTCTCGCGCCGGGGCTTGGTTCAAGCCATGCTCCGGAGCGAGGAGGAGTGGCAGGCGGTCGCCTCCTTTTGCGAAGCAGTAATGCTAGTAAAGGAGGAGGCCGACCGCATTAGGCAAAGGCGGACACGCCGCCGCCGCCGCCGGGTTTCCGATCCCAATTTCCGGCCACCGTAGGCGCGGGCTCGCGGACGGTGGGCAATGGGTAGCTCGCTGTCCGTCCGTCCGGTAACAGACCGGTCCGAGCTCAGGTCGTCTACGGCGCGCACCGTTCCCGCGCGCCTCAAGGAGTTGTCAGCAAACTGTAGGGGTCCAGCAGGGCCGAAGCCTACTGGGGCCAAAGGTTATGCGAGAGTGTCACCACGGGCCCCGGGACAAAGGCGAGGAATGGAAAGGTAGGTTTTTAGTCAGTAAAAGTCTGACACTGTTTCCCGCCCCACCCAAGGGCGGGATTCGTCATTGGATGATTTTACCTACCAAAAAAAAAAAAAAAAAAAAGACATACTGACAAGATCGTCTTAAATCGTCCGCGAACACATTAGAATCACTATCACAGCGCATATTTCTATTAGGAATTATGTGTTTTCTATGACAACACTCATTATTTTTTATTTCAAAGAATACATTCTGGGTTTTAAGTTTTGAATTTATGATATTGGTTGACATAGCAGAGTTATCTTCTGGACTAGTCCCCTAACAACAAAAAAAAGCAACTCTGTGATCTCTATCACTCAAAGGTTTGTTGATAGTAAACTCATTGTTGAGTTAGGACTCGACGCCTTTCTTACAAAAGGACCGAAACTTTAAGAAATAAACATCAAGATGGAAAAATTAATTTCCGTCCTTCCCTTAGGATTTCTACGAAAAAAATCACTGTATACTATGTTTTTTCTTTTCGGTGAGTAAAAATCATCCAATGACATATCCCACCCTTGGGCGGAGCGGAAGATAGTGTCACACTTTTAGTGACTAAAAAACCTAGCCCGTTCCTTCGTTGCCTTTCATACCAGGGTTGAGCCTTCCTTTCAGAAGCAGACCCTTAGCCCCAGTAGGCTTTAACCCTGCCTGCTGGTAGGCTGAGCCACTACTGTTTGCTGACAACTCCTTGAAGCGCGCGGAACTGTATATTTTTGAGTACGGGGGTTCCGTAAAAAAAGAAACCAAAGTAGTCCTCGGCAAAAATTAACTTGGGAACCACTGCTCTAAATGATATTCAACTAATTCTCTCATTTCGAATATTTGGTCGTGTATCTTTATCTTAATGTATTTTGTTTCTTTTTATGAAGAAATTGTAAAAAGAAAAGTTATAAAGTAAATAAACGCATCCATCAACTGGTTTCGTTCAGTTTTTATAGCCAATAAGCAATTTACGATGTTAAAGATCGTCAATAATGGACGAGTATTGGGCATTCACGCGATATGAGCCAGTCACAATGTCTCGTTTTTATATTCAGCCCATTTACTTCGTTGGCAAAACATCGAACGTAAATTTTATATAAGTTTCCATCCCAGCAATTACTACTCGATAATAATAATTGTTGTTTATTAATGGCATCTAGGCTGTTACGTATGAATCCCCAATAGATATCGCTGACCCAGCAATTCATTCAATTGGCGCTGGACGCATGAAAACTGCATCGTCGACACTTGGGCCAGCCACGAACTACCGACGCGACGCAGTGAAACCCCATTTATAAGCAATAAGTTTTTGGTTATTACATTTTTTTTTATTTGATATAAACGAGTGCTTATACACCTTTAAATTTTCTCGTTTTAATCACGTGGAGGGTCGATCCGGTACATGAAACACTATCGATTTGTAAATGAAGGTTCTTTTTTATTGATATAAACTCGTGGTTGACTGCAATCCCACCTGATGGTAAGCAGTGATGCATTGGACACTTAGATCTAGCTATTCGATTTACGCGGTATAAAAGACTAGGCAAAACGCTTAGTCCGGACCGTAGTAGTTTCAACAACGTAAGGGTGGATATTCGCCGTACGCCGTGTTGTTCGATGATTTTCGTAGAAATGAGATGGCGAAATCAAGTCATGCAATTCCCTCGCACACTCTCAAAAATACAACCAACCCAAATAAAGATAATATATAATAATATAATAACGACTGGTGTTCTTCGATTGCGAAAGCCACAAATAACTTCCACCCAGACAAGACCCATGGTTATTTCCACTCGATAAACAGAAGCTTACCATGAAAGTCTCGTCCCCACATCCGCCTCGTGATGTTCCGTCCGTCCCTGATGTCCCCTCCTTCCGTCAGGGTCTCATTCAGCGCCATCCCCAGCAGGTACACGCCATCGTAGAAGGCGCCGATGAAGAAGTTTACCTGACAAATATTATTAATTTTATGAGGACCGGCAAACAACATCAGTGATTTTGCCAATATAGATTGTTGCCACACCAGCAAAAAAATCAGCAAATTCAATACATTTTGACCAGCACATTTTTTTCGCGATTTCAGGTTTGGTCCCATATCAAAAGTTGTTTGTTATCATGACTACAATCACGTGTTTAAGTATCGTTCACTAATTACCAGTCACCCTCACCCACTTTACTTATAATATTATAAGTAAAGTTTTAAATAACATCATAAGATTAGTCTTTTCCTTATTAAACGGATCCAGCTGAACACTAAAACACTAATAAAAATCAAGATATAAAAAGAAACAAAGATGTAGAAGGAAAATAAAGCCATTTTTATTTTATTTATTTATTTTCACTATAGGACTAGTTTTACTAGTTATAAATACACCACACTTGCTAGTAGTCGGTCGTAATTACCAATGTTTAGTTTAGCTCATTTTCTGTTTTGGCTCAACTTGTTTTAGTTCTTCGACATTATGTCTGTAACTAATTTGATGTTACGCAACACATAGGTTGCCAGCTGAATCGATCAAGTTATAGGCCAATAAAAATAAGCCTACACCGTTAAATTTTAGTCGTTTTAATCCCGTGGAGTATCGATTCGGTACATGAAACACTATCGATTTATAAAGTTAAAATCAAAAAATAAATTACTTTTTTTCAAAACCTCGATTTAATATTCGAAATTAATTTATTTAAGTAAACGAGTCAATGACCTTGTAGGGAGTTGTCGGTCGTTGCGTACTAACTACCTACAGTTCATTGGCCTTGATCTGCTGACGTTTACTTAACGAAATCAATTTCATACATGCGCAAATTAATTCCAGTTTAAAAAAAAAGAAAGTACTTTATTTTTCATTTTTATCTTTACAAATCGATAGTGTTTCATGTACCGAATCGACTCTCGAGATTTAAACGACCAAAATTTAACGGTGTATAAAAGGAGACATTGACTAACTGGTATATCAACGCACAGCAAATACATATTAAAGATAAATTACACCCAGACACAGAACAAATGATCGTGCGCTTCACACAAACATTTGTCCTGGGTTGAAATCGAACCTACAAACTCCGGTATAGCAGTCAGGGCCACTAACCACTGACCAACAGGCCAGTCAAGTGCTAGTCAGCAATACTTTATTCAAATTGTTTGATTCAATTGTTGTGTGACCTTGGCCAATTCCTCTGTGTAAAATAAAGAGAATTTTGTAAAAGACAGGAAAGGTATCCGTGGCTTTATATCGTAAATTACAAATTCATTTGGTACACTTCCTTTTCCTCGGCGTTCCTAAAAACCATGGGATTTTTGGTTCTTTGAAGAATTTTCCGGTACATATCACATTATGTTTTCTTTTTTTCCTTCTTAATTAATTGTATGTAAGTTACTCGATTGTATTTGTCTAAAAGTTCTTTATAGGCCATTTGTTTTAACGCGGCAAATCAACAAATATATTCTCCCACCCTGGGTAGAGCGTGAGGAGTGTCAGACTTTTAGTGACTAAAACGGATCTGTTTTTCTTCAGTTGCCCTATGCCTTCCAAGGTCACGATAATCCTTTCGAATAATGCTGAAGCCCGCATAGTATCCAGCCTTAAATGCTATACTTGAATTTTATACTTAATTGTATGTTTTTTTTCCATGTGTATGTAAAAAAAAATGTTGTAGTAATAACCTTTTTTTGACACTACATACGACAATACAAAAGGAAAATATTCGATACCATAAAGTATAGGTACTCTTTTCGTATCCCTAAATAAGATTACTATCCAGACGCCAAGAAGTAGAAACCAAAAGAAGAACCGAAGACCGCACATTGTAACACCCTATAGTAAAAAAAAAACGCCCTATTAATTTTGAGTTCCCATTGTAATTTTATTTTTGGTGTACATTAAAGAATATCTATCTATCTATCTATCTTACCTCTTCACCATCAGAAAAAGAGTAATTGTAATGCTGCTTGGCCCTCGCCCTGACGGCATCAGCGAACTCGTCGAACCTGTCACCGGTCGGGAGCTTCAGGGAGACTCGGAGTAGGGCTTCATAGGCAGCGCGGGCGGCGGTATCGCGTTCGTCGTCTGCTGCCCAGCCTGTCTCACCCCAGTATCCACCCTGAGTAACAGAAAAAAATAAGGAGACAGATTAAAAAAATATTTTCAATACACTTTCTCGAAAACCTGCTTTTATCCCACCGCTTCTAGGCACGCAAAGGACTATTTTCCGCGCTAGTGCAGAAAAGTGTGCGTGCTCTCCTCCGCCACAATTTTATAGTAGTAAAATTGTTTATCGTATTAGACTGGGCGCGCATCTACACCCACGAGGTGTGAGTCATCCCCCACGAGTCGAAAGTGTATTGAAAAACGTCGTTTAACACACGTGCAAATTTGTCACTGCAGCACACTCGCCTACTTTCTGCACTTTTATCAAAATGTACTATTTCAATACACTTATTCGAAAACCCGCTTTAATCCCTATTACGCTTTTAGGCACGCGATTTGCTATTTTCCACTGCACTAGTGCAAAAAAGTGCTGGTACTAGCCCCCGCCACAATTTATTAAATTTATCGTATCATCAGGCTGGGCGCTAAGCGACCCACGAGGGGCACGTCAAACTTCACTTAACAAACAATATTTAAAAGATCAATCCCTAAAACACATAAAAATATAAAAAACTTATCATGTTTAATTTATTATTATGTCTTCATTCATATAATTACACTACATTATTTGATACCTACATAACATAAACTATTATTATTAATAATTAATTATTTTAAAGGAATGTATTTAGAATTTAGATTAAGTTAAATTATAGAATACTTGAAGAATGAGTCCTCATCTCTGCATACCCTTCTTTTGCTGTGCCCGATAGGGTCCATAATTGATTCTTATGCTAATGTTTACCACCTAAGCTTACATTGTGGAATGCAATAAAGAATTTAGTATTGAAAATTTATAGAATCCGTTAACCCAGAATCCTGAAATTTGGCATAACACAAGGCAACGTTCTTACATCACAAAAAAAAAACTTTTTTGTATTCCGAAAAATTCTCGAGAGTCCATTTGTGAATTATTTACATAGGCAAGTTTGTACGGAATCCTCTGTACGCGAATCCAATCCAACTCGTTCTTTAATATTTAATTTATGTAAGTTTTACCACATGTCTTACTTGATTTACAAACAATATTAAGATGCTCAAGCACAAAGGTCTAATAAATTAGTCTGCTGTAAACCGAGTTCATTCAAATGAATTACCTAAGTATAAGACACTTAGGTATAAACCACAAGGTCTGTTGGAATGCTCAAAAGAGTTACCGTGACTCTAGAACGCAAAAGGCAATTGAAAGACAGCCTGTCGGTATTCTTATAGGACGCATTTTATAGAGTGTGCGCGGGAATCACATGACTTAATTCCGCGGTGATTCCGCGATTGCCTTTCTACTATCGGATATCCCGATGTACGGCGAGCGAGTAGGGTAAGGGTGGATACCCTTACATTGTTGATACCTCTACGGTCTTGACTAAGCGTTTTGCCTCGTCGTTTACACCGCGCACATTGAATGACCGGAACAATTTTCCTGCTGCGGTTTTTACGTCTGGTTATAATTTAGGTGTTTTCAAGGCCAGATAGGCTCGAGAGGCAATCTAATGCGATGTTTGATGGACAGGCAACGCGAAAAAAGAGAGATAACGCCTTAAAACTCTTGACATTCGGTAATTCCGTGATTTACTCGAATATTTCACAAAACTTGTTCTAGGAAATATGTGGTTTTTTTTGTAATCCGTAAAAGTATTTTGAGAAATTATTATCATTCAAAATCTTAATTAAATGTACAAGGTTTCTATAGAAGTAATTTTTCATATTTTTAATAAATGAGTATGGAGGACCAAAGTCACGTAAAATAGCAGATTTTCAGAGATCTTTAGTGAATTAGTTTTACACAAATTTCTATAGAATCCTAAATAATACCCATAAGATATCTGTGTATCCAAAATATTTAGAGAAATCGAAGATTTTTTCGATTCTAAGATAATATTTTTTAAATTTATATTTGTGCTATGAGACCTTGTTTCATGCTAAATTTCAAGGTTCTAGGTCAACAGGAAGTACCCTATGAATTTAGATTCCCTTGAGAGTGTCGAATATACCTTCGTTTTATGTGACATAATAAACCGTATCTTGGTTATTTTTCGTAAACTTGGAAGTTTGATTTTTGATAATAGCATATGGTTTAAATTTCAACTTGATACCTCCACGCGTTACCGAGATAAAGGGTCTTGACAGACAGACAGACGGACGACAAAGTGATCCTATCAGGCTTCCGTTTATTCCTTTTTAAGTTAGGAACCCTAAAAAAAGAACACAGGTGAGTTTTGATCAGTAAGTATTAGTCTGACATGCCGCGCCCTCTCGCTTCAACCAGAGAGGAAGAAATTATATAATGATTTCCCAACTTAAAAAAGGTATAAACCACCACACAACATCAGCTGTATAATTTATTATGTCGAAAGTCATCTATTAGTAACTAGTTTATATAAAAGTACAAAACAGTAAATAGAATTACGAACTTTTCCGACCCTACATCATCTATTTCACTTACGTATACTTACCCTTTCCCTAAACATAAAAATATACATTATTTTCCTCCTGCTATTTTCCCAATTTATTTTAAGTAGACACAATACATCTTTATCTTCCATACATCAAAATCAGCATAAAGAAAGACGAGGAATAACAAAACAAAATCCCTGTATCAATCTACTTAAGCTCATCTCCCACGGCGCAGCCACATTGAGGAAACGAATTTAATAATATTCTACCTATACAACATTATTTTTAGTATATGCGAAACCTGAATATAGTTTGTTCAGAATCAGTAACTGAATCGATTCCAATAAATATTATTTTTACACTATGTTATATTTTTTCGCAAAAATGTTAAAAAAAGACACAAGTTGGACACCACCGACACTAAGTAGGTACAATAATGGTCCCCGCAGGTCATAGCGGGTGTTAGTTAGTAGTCCACAGCTGGGTGCGCGAGCAAAACAACCACTCAGTCCAACATGACCATGTATTTAAACGGACAACCAGGTAAAATAACAAGCTTATAACTGAAAAGAAAAAAAATAAGTTCAGTCCAGTAGTTTAAAAACCAATTCAATTGCATTAATTTACAATTAAATAAAACAAGTTCAAGTTCATTCAGTGTTCTAAACTACTTGACTGAACTTTTTTTGTAACTTGATTTTTTCTTTTCAATTTTTATTTAAATTTATTTTCTACGTTGGCGGGATTTTTTTAAATATTCTTTTTTTATTATTGTAAGAGTACACTTATTTGAGGAAATTAAATCATGTTATCATATGATCGATTCTCGCGTAGCTGTATAGTGGACTGTAATCCATCACTCGGACCCGAAGTTCAGATGAGTAGAGTCCACATGTCTTTGAATATGACAGTTCTGGGATGTATCGGTATTTTCACGATGTTTTCCTTCACCGTTTTGAGATAGTAATGAAAGAAGACACATAGTAGCGTGATGTTGCCGTGGTTCAGGCACCCACCAATCATGCATGAGCTAGCAGGTTCGAAACCGGACAAGTAAATTGTGATTTTTTCGATACATATGTACTTTACTCAGTTTACCTAGGACATTAGTTAAACCCCATGCCTCGTAATAGCACGTAATGCCGTTGTTATTCGTGCGTTTTTGGCAGTCGTTACAGGTAGTCAGATGCCAGAAAGCCTGACCCTCAGTCTATCCAAGGAGCATCGTGTTGCCTAGTGTCTGGGTCGTGGAGGTCTGATAGGCAGTTGCTCCAAAACACGGGTATTCAACCGCCTTCAGTTCAGTCTGGAAGCTGACCTCAAGCTAGTTGAGAAGAATTAGGGAGATGAATGAAATAAGACACAAAAAAGCAAAGCGACTTCCACTTCAATTCGCAAGTCGAGGCCACCACTGGGCCACCGCAGCAGCGCAGCAGGATCAATGGTAATTGAATAAGAATGAACCAATCAGGATGAGAAATGGTAAAATAAATTCAACTGACTTGTCCCTTTAGAACTATGTACCTCTCTTTAAAAGTTGGATGAAAATGGGTGTCGCAACACCCTTTTTCTTTCGAATTAAAATAAAAAACAACGTCAAATTTTAAATAAAAATTGATGTAGGTATATAAAAGCAAATACCACTCAAACTCAAACTCGTTTATTTTACATAGGCCTACATGGGTACTTATAAAATGTCAGAAGCTAGTGCACGGTTCCAATTGGTCGTTTCCTATGGAGAAGAACCGGCAAGAAACTCCATGGTTACTCTTTTAAAAAAGTTATTGTTTTTACAATATTTTCATACTACAATATTAATATATATGAGAGGACAATATAAACCAGTCAGCTTTGTACCCAAAAGCACGATAAAAATTGTAATCCTTGAACTTGCGGAGTCTACGGTGTTCTCACATTCACATTATAAAAGAAGCTATACAAAAATAAAAATAAACCTCTCAATAAATAAGATGTATACAATAATAAATTACTAGTAACATTGCAAGAGCAAGTCTTTTCTTATTGATAGCGGACGTTTCTATAATGAGTTGCCTAAGTCGGTTATTGGTAGGCTATGTTTATCTATACCTACTTATAATAAATCTGTAGAAGTAAAAATTCTGTACATTGAAAATATCAAAAAAATAAATGGCAGGGGGTGTTACTAGACCGACACCGAACCCAAAAATGTGATTAAAAAAATATTTGTCTGTCTGTCTGTCTGTTTGTTCAAGCATCACGCAAAAACTACCGGTTCGATTACGATGAAACTTGGTATAATTATTCTTTAATATCCTGGGCACCACACTGGGTACTTTTTATCTCGGAAAAGTATATACTTACAAAAAAAAAAAACTTAATTTTGCGGTTCGATCCGTAGACCCGATTACTGTACCAACCGCAAATAATAACTTTGTCGCAGGTTACGTCACCCGCAGTGGAGTTCACTAAGGGGCGCTGCATACGGCGTTTTTTTTTAATTAGCTAGGTACTTAGGTTTACTTTTATAAGGCGTAGACCGTATAGATTTTAATTTCAACTATAGGTAGTATATTTGATAGTGTGTAACGTAAGTTATTTTTAGTACTCTTAGGTAGGATTAGTATAGGTACTAGTTTTTAGGGATTTGGCTTATTCATTGGTATATACATATAAGTGTAGGTAGGCGCTAGGTGTTAGGGCTCTTCTATAAAGATAGTCTTTAAGATTTCTTTATTTTTAATACGGATTTACTTATAACACGATGCCTTCCAGAAAGAGACCATCTCTTTCTGCTACATCGAGACACGCTAGGCGAATGAGACTAGCCAGATCACAAGAATCAGCTGAGGAGCGAGAATCCCGGTTAAGCCGCATGCAGGATAGCATGACTGAAGCAAGAGCACGCGAAACCAGTGTCGATCGAGAATTGAGGTTAAGTGCTGATAAATATAAAAAAAGCACTTTACACAAAAAACTCATTGATAAGTTTCGTCGGCCACGCGAACGAAGTCGCGGGCACAGCTAGTATAATATAAAAAACATTGCAAAAACAATGTCACAGGAAGTCTACGGCGCTGGAATTAAATTTACGTGGACTCTTCGGGCGAGTTGGTGGCACTGAACGTGTTAATATGGGTCTTGAACTTTCCCTCACTAAGTTCGGTAACTGACTTAGGCAACTTATTATACAAACGTACGCTATCAATAAGAAAAGACTTGCTTGTCTTAGCTAACCTCCATTGGGGCACTACAATTTTATGTTTACTACGCGTATTAATAATATGCTAAATGCTAAATGTAAATCGCTTCTAATTTTAAAAAGTCCTAAGTTTTTCCGAACATACAAAATACTTTCTAAGATATAAAGTCAGTATATCGATTTCTTTGAATATATTTCTAAGAGACTCGCGAGGACCCATTTTGTAAATAGCCCGAATCGCTCTCTTTTGCAAGCAATGCTCTTTTGCACTCAATGATTAATCACGAAATATTAGAAACTATAACACCTACAAACTTAAAATTCGGCAGTAAGCTTCCTTATAGGGTGTTTTTTTTTATGGTAGGTAAAATCATCCAATGACAAATCCCGCCCTTGGGTGGAGCGGGAAGTAGTGTTAGACTCTTACTGACTAAAAACCTACCCCGTTCCTTCGTTGCCTATAGTGCCGTCCTTATAGGGTGTAGACATTCGCTAAGAACGGATTTTGCGAAACTTCACCCCTAAGGGGGTAAAACGGGGGTTGGAAGTTTGCATGGAGAAACCGACTTTCACACGGGCGAAGCCGCTCGCAGAAGCTACACTTATATGTATAAAACCTAATTATACGAAAGTCTATTAAATCAGACTGAAGAACCTGAGTTATATTTTTTGACAAGCTATTTAGTCAGTAAAAGTCTGACACACCCTCCCGCTCTGCCCTAGAGAAAGAGAAGTCATTGGATGCTTTCCCTCTAAAAAAAACCAGTCTGTGATAAGCGCTCCTTTATGTAACTAATCACTATTCAAATCCCAATCTTCAGTTATTATCCGATTTTGAGTTATCAATAAATGAAAATTCTATCTCTGATCAAACGAACGTGGGTAACCATTATAAATCGACAAAAGCAGATAACTTTGTAACCACGTACATACCATAATACGTTCTAATCAGCGAAAGGACGACAGTTTACCTTAGGCCACATCTCCAAGGAGCAGTGGTAATGGACCCGAATCGCTAGTTGTAGATCGCGGGTTCAAACCCAGCCAGGTGCATTAGTTTGAGTGATTTATTTCATCACCACTGCTCTCAAAACGGTGAAGAAAACGTCGTGAGGAAGGCTGTCTTAACCAAAAATTCTATCAAGCACAATGGGCCCGCTTGGTGGATGACGGCCCATTTCCTGTCCTATATAGCCAGCGGGACCCATTCTAGAAATGGAGGCTTAGTGAATTGAAAGCACATACCTATATTACATTGCAGATTACTCCAATATATTAACTAGATGGCTTACTTTCTAGAATGGGTCCCGACTGCCATAATTTATCTTGTATTTAAAATATTATTTAGTTAAGTGCAATCGGGTACAACTATTTTCTTGTTTTAGGGCTTTTTCATGAATACTCAGAAAAGCAGTCGGGTTTTTTAAAGTAACGTTTTTTATTTTTATTTTTTTTAGTTTTATTTTATTACGATATCACTTTCACAGTAATTACGAATCTAACGACACCTCGCAAACTAAAATCCATCGAGCCGTTCAGGCCGTAGAGCGTGCCAAACATTTGAATTTGGCGCCAAAAATCCGTCATTTTGTTTTTTTTTTTTATTTTGATATACCCAGTGTCACTCTCACAGTAAATACGAATCTAACGACACCTCTCAAGGTAAAATCCATCGAGCCGTTCAGGCTGCAGAGCGTGCCATACAATTAGACGTACATACATACATTCATACATACATACATACATACTCTCGAAAAACATAACCCTCCTACTGGCGCAGTCGGGTAAAAAAAACAGAATCTTTATAGGATCACTTTGTTATCCGCCTGTCTATCTGTCAAGACCCTTTGTCTCGGGAACGCGTGGAAGTATCGAATTGAAATTAAAACTACATGAGGCCCCTTGAAGTTGTGGAAAAGCTGTTAACCCAGAATCCTGAAACTTGACATAAAAATTTTGAAATTTGGTGTTACAGTTTGATCTTTGGTATAGGAATAAATCTGAAAACCATAGATATGTGGTTACGTCACAATTTTTTTTTTATCGGGAATTGAACTATTTACGTAGGCAAGTTTGTACTGAACTCTGACGGCGCGAGTCGGAATCGCACTTGCCTGGTTTTTTTTATTATAGATAGGCTCGCATTTGACCACTATCTCACCTGCCCCCCTAGCCAAGTTACAGTCGTTTCGTTTTGCGTTAACACTTGGAGTTGGCCACGCCCCCAATTCGTTTGTTCGAACAAAGGAGTTGAGGGCGTGGCCAACTCCAAGCGTTAACGCAAAATGAAACGATTGTAAATAAGATAGGGGGGCTACAGGCGATGATGCTATCGCCAGATGATCTACACGTGACGATATTATTCGTCCACTTAGGAATCGTCGTGTCTCAGGATGGGTCACCACGTGTCGAGTTGTTTACGTTCTTCTCGTCTATGTCAGTTGCAGCATCGCAATGATAGAATTGCCATATGCAGACACGTTCATAGGATTTTTATATATAAATATATGTGAAATGACAGGACGATAATAACACCGCAAACGCTCGTAATGGGAATTGGTCACCTCCTTCTGCGACGCATTAATGCTAACGAAGAAGGTAATAATAACCGTAAGGGAGAAGCGATCCTCACGTCTCAACTATCGACGGCGTAGGAGACGCCCCGGGCGTCGGAAGTCACAAGACGACGTCGGAAGTCACGGCCAAAATGGCGGCGAGCAATGGGTAGCTCGCCATCTTGTAAGGCCCGGGTTTACGCGCGTTGCGTTCGGTACTGAACTCACGTTTTCTCTCGCGGCCGCCGCGGCCATGAGACGGTAGATTCGCCGCCGCCGCTGCGACAGCTGCGATTTTCCACCACAAGGCTGATAGGGCGCGGGCGGCGGGCGACCGCGGCGCTGGTGAGCGGCAGAAGCGAACAACCGCGTACGCTGTGGCCGTAAACCGCGTCGTGAAAATTGCTTTAATTTTTTACATATATATTTGCATTCTACAGAAGCTGCGGACCCGCAAAGTGAATTCTCTCCCCGCCATAAAGAATTCTCAACATTATTAACGGTGCTCGCTAAGGTCCATGCTTGCCAGAGCTGCGAGATTGTTGGAACGAGTTACCGCGGCCCTGAAACGCAAAGGGCAACTGAAGAAATGCGGATGGGTTGTAGTTAGTAAAAGTTACACTCACTCGTGAAGGTGATTTACAATATGAGTAGAAAAACTAAGCTACATACACAAAATAAAAATAATATTATTTATTTATTTATTATACACTTTATTGTACACCTCATAATGAACACAGGATAAATATCACAAAACTAAGTGTACAATGGGCGGTGTTATCGCACAGGGCAATCTCTTACAGACAACCTTAGGATGGACTGAAACAAGAGGAGATTGATTTGATTTGGGGCGATCAGTGTACAAAAATCATAAATAATATTAAATACATATAATAATAAAAATACATATATACAATATCAATTAATATACTAATAAATATAAAATATAAAATTGAGAAAGGAGAATAAAGAAATTTTATAGTGAGAGGTGGGTTGTAGGTTTCTTTTAGCGTGTAGACATCCGCTAAGAACGGATTTTACGAAGCTCCACCCCTAAGGGGCTAAAACGGAGATTGGAAGTTTGTATGGAGAGTTCGACATTCACGCGGGTGAATGCGCTGGCAGTATATAAATTATGACGCTAGTTGTAATGAGGAGTAAACAATATTGCATTATGTTGGTATTGAATGATATTTGCTCCGAGTTCGAACCCCAGTCTTTTACATGATAACATTGAATTGAATTGAATTGATGCCATCTAGCCGATTTCGGCCACAGCGACCGCAATCTTTGGCTACTCATGACAACATATTTAATTTATGATGCAATGAATAAATGATTTATCTTTGTATTTAGTTTGATGATCAAAACCCGGTCGAGGACGGACAAGCACAGCTCGGTCGTTGCTGAGTTGCGTAGGTATAAGCCTTGTATTACAGTAAAAGGTCGAGAGAGCCGTGTGTGGAATGCCTGATAACAGAATGTGATTGAAGGGGCGCGCTGCTGAATTAATGGATCGGATTAGAACTGTACCGGGTTGTGTTACAGTTATCTGATTGATTATTTGTGTTCGGCGTGATCTGTAAAGGCCCTGATTGACGGGCGAATAAAACCGCGGTCTTAAGTGGGTGATCGACGTGCGAGTAAGTACGCGGACTTGTGGCTCGACGACCTTTTTCGCCTGTGTGTCACCTTAAAAACGCGTACTTTAAAATTGCCCCGCAAGTTCCTCCTTCACCGGCGATCCAACCTGTTTGAAATCTTACTCGTAGCTCGTCTCGGCTCGTACGTGTGGCAGCGCTGCGAGCCGGGAGCCGCCATTTTGTTTTGCCTGTCCGTGGATGCACAATGCTTGTGGTGTTTGACGTTTGTGTAATTTTTGTTAATATTGGTTTACTGCGCAAGTGCCTAATCATTTAGTTGAGAAAATTCTCAAAATGAGTGATTTCCGAACTTATTCGCATGAACTGCTAACAGAATTTATAGAAGGTTTTCGAAATAATCCTTGCCTTTGGAAAATTAAAAGCAATGATTACAGAGACAAAAATATGAAGTTTCAAGCATACAATAATTTATTAAAAATTATACGTAAGGTGGAAAGAGATGCTACCATAGATTCATAGATTTCGTCTTTTTTTATTAGTTTTTAAAATGTAGTATGATATAATTCCCAAATAACACAAAGCTTCTTCTCTCGACGACATCGCGATATAGTATGAGCAAGCTTCACGTGTTTCACCGACGTCGAGCCGAGTAAGTTCACGATCTTAAAAACCGCGTGCTTTAAGTTCGTCCGTCTATCACTCACTTTACGGCTCGTCGGTAAAGCTCGGTGTATCATTGCAATACGAACGACGAGCCTAGCTCGTGGCTCGTCGTGTTTGCTTCATTTTCTACTCGGCTCGTCGTTCTAGTCGATCAACGAGCCACGAGTAAAACCGACGTTTTTATAACCACAGTATTGGTTCGTACGTCGATAACCCACTTTATAGAATCGGCTGAGCTAGATTACCACCTTAAATTCGTTGGTAATTTATTTTATTAACATCTGATAGTTAATTAATTGTTGTGGTGATAATTGTATTTTTTTTTTTTTGCCTTTAAATGGTCTTTTTTTATAATGTGAATGTGAGAACACTATATCTCCGCAAATTCTTAGATTACTTCCTATCATGATTCACTTTTTTTTTATTATGATAATTATTTTTGTTTTGATCTTGGGTACCATATTGACTGGTCTGCACTGTCTTAAATGTAATAAAACTTTTTGTTTTTCTTTCTTTCTTCTTTGTAGTAAACGAGCAATTTGGAACCATGTTTTAGCTTCTGACGTTTTAAAGTGCCCATGTAGGCTTATGTGAAATAAAAATGTTTGAATATTAAATACTACAGAAGCTGATGGCCAGTTGATAGATAGATAGATGTATTCTTTATTATACACCAAAAATAAAAATAGCACCCACCCACCCAGGACAAATGTTATGATATTGTGAAAAAACAAATAAAACAAATCAAGAGTGTGTTTGTGTGTGTGTGTGTGTGTGTGTGTGTGTGTGAGTGGTACTTTAAAAGACAACCGACTGTATGACTTTTTTTTTTTTTTAACGTAGGTAAAATCATCCAATCACAAATCCCGCCCTTGGGTGGGGCGGGAAATAGTGTCAGACTTTTACTGACTAAAAACCTACCTTTCCATTCCTTGCCTTTATCCTGGGGCCCGTGGTGACAGTCTCACATAACCTTTGGGCCCCAGTAGGCTTCGGCCCTGCTGGACCCCTACAGTTTGCTGACAACTCCTTGAGGCGCGCGGGAACGGTGCGCGCCGTAGACGACCTGAGCTCGGACCGGTCTGTTACTGGACGGACGGACAGCGAGCTACCCATTGCCCACCGTCCGCGAGCCCGCACCGACTGTATGACTGTGTAACTGATAATAGCCTCGACTTACGAGTTGTACGTCATGTGGTTCAAACATAAACCTCAACCCCAAACAAGCGCTTTACTTCGTGTAATTTATTTTATCATCATTACTATTCTCATAATGGTGAAGAAAAACACCACAATGGCGCAACCGGCTTAATAATATACTAGAAGTAAAATTTCAAACACATGTGATATTCAACAATCCGCACCGAGCCCGCGTGGTGGATTATGGCCCATCCCCTCTCCTAGAGAGGAGGCCTGAGTCCCAGCAGTGGGAACATTATAAGGCTCATTATGTTATGTTATATGCTTTTCTAACTTTAATTGTTTAAAATTCAGAGCACTAATGCACCTGCAGCTTCGAAAAAAAATATCCCAAAAGAAATATGCCCAAATGTTAATCAGCGATTTAGTATTTATAATCAATTCAGTGCTACTACATCTACAATTTAGTGTATAAAATTTTCTTTATAATACAAATGTTTCAATTATATGCGCATTAACTCCAATATTCAACTTATAAAAATTTAATCAAATTACTCAAAGAAATCTTTTAACGCTCTTCCAAAAGGCAACAGTAGCCATTGTGTACTAAACCCATTCAATTTACTAGAATTTACTTCAATATATTTTGCACGTATAGGAGAGAGAGGTCGTTGGTGCCAAACTGCCAAAAAACCTTAGGCCTCGGTCATGGAGAGGTGCTTGCGCGGGTGCTGAGACGGGCGCATCCTTTCAAACATATGAAATCGCAGGATTTTTTTATGCATAATAATTTATTAATATATTTTTTATTATTATTATTTTTTTCTTTTTTTATTGGATCGAGAAAGCAAGTAACCGTGATAATTGGAAAGAATGGAGGGAGGCCTTTACCCAGCAGTGGGACAGTACAGGCTAAATATAATAATTTATTCATTTGTTTCAAATAGGTAATAAATACGCTATAGGTATGTTATGCCCGGAGCGGCAAACTCGAGGTACATTTTCATACAACCACTCTTACGTGATTGTGATGTTATAAACACATCTTTCCCCAGATATTTCGGAAACACAGATATCTTGTGGATATTATTTAGGCTTCTAAAGAAATCAAAACATAAATTTGTGTAAATGTTTTTATAGTAAAAAGGTTTTTCATTAGGAATAAAATCTCGGCAGAACGCTATATATAACCCTAGGTTGTAACTATCAGGAAACACAGACTCCGACAGGGAATTCCACTCCTTAGCTGTACGCATAATGAATGTGTTCCCAAAATGATTTGTACTTATGGATCTCCGCTACCGCTCCCGTCCTAGTCACCGCACGTTCTGTGTACGAGGCCTTACAGCAGATATAAATATCGAAAATCATTAGTTAGAGATCGAACGTGCCGATACACGAAAATGAAAAATCTTTTCTCTCTGCAGTCAACAGACAGAGCATTTTCGTAAAATAGCTGGAAGGAAATGGCGTTAAAATATTCTTATTTACGGTCGCTCATGCAAACATAGTTTTAATGATAAACAAGTGTGTCCTTGAAACATTTGTCTTGATGAACTTGCGACGAGATAAACATTTTAATGTTATTGACAGTTTTAACGTATAATTATATACACGTTGTTTTAATTAATGATGTGTAGAAAGATTAAGATGGTTGTGTGGTATAACGAGAATGGACAAAATAAAAAATGAGAACATTAGATGAAGTTTAAAAGTAGCGCCAATGAGTTAAAAGTTAACTGGGATTCAGTTATCTTGATAACATCATGTGAAGAGGAGGAATGAAACGCATGTTACTAATAGAGTTATTACATGTGGATAGATAGAAAGGAAAGGAAGGCGAAAGAAAAGATAGGTAGATTGTGTGAGATACATTAATATTATTATAAGGGATACGGTACGGTGCTAACATCGCAATCGGAAAACATGGAGTCGAAGCTAACACACCTATGATCAGTGTCATTACAGTCGCGAACCTACAGTCACTGATAGACAAGGACAGAGATAAGAGCCGGCGCTGTCGTGCGAGCGAAATCACTTTAGTTGCAATTAGACGATGGGCCTGATTTCAGCGGTCCTCGCGCTAGAGACGAATCCCCTATCTTCCGCTGTAAGATGAGATATGAAAGAAAAGAGAGTTGAATTGAAAAAACAATTGTGTTGCGACGATTCCAAACAACACGGTACAAGGCAGGAAGATGATGGATGTGTAACGACAGCTTTCCAGTTGTTGAATCCTTCAGTTGTTTGTATCCACAAATTTGCATTATTTAATGTGCTACCAAATTTTATGCAATTTATTTATTTATAAGTACACTTTTTAAAATTAGAAGCGATTTACATAATATTAATACGCGTAATAAACATGAAATTGTAGTACCCAAATGGAGATATTTCTGTGGAGGTTACCTAAGACAAGCAAGTCTTTTCTTATTGATAGCTTACGTTTCTATAATAAGTTGCATAAGTCGGTTACCGAACTTAGTGAGGGAAAGTTCAAAACCCATATTAAGCGTGTCCTTGCCAAGAAGGCGTATTACAAGGTTAAAGACTACGTCAAAGACACGCTGGTTTGGCAATGACTACTTCTGCACATGTGCCTTGCCTGGCAGCTCTTTAATTGCAGTATTGTATACTTGCCTATTAATTGCTCCATCATTATTTCAACTTCATAATGTATATTGGTACTTTTTTTTCCTTTTGTTTTACAATATTTTTTATATTATATAAAAACTAGCTTCTGCCCGCGACATAAGTTTACACTCGACATTACTGTACCTTCCCATTAGTAAAATAATTTTTGGAATCGGATCAGTAATTTCGAAGATTACTGAAGTTCTCTTGTCTGCTCAAGGTAAATTATCCCTTAGTCGCCTTTTACGGCACCGTCGGGTTGAAATGGTTCGATGACATAATATATTTTTAATCCATCATAACACAAATACTAATAAAATTATATGCTACTGCTCTTGTCTGTGATGTCTGCCGGGACATTTGCGACTTGCGATTTCCTTTTAGGCATGCTCTCAACAAATTAACAAACTACACAAACTTAAAAACAATTATGAACAAAGGGAGAGGGATCAGGGACTCGACACCCGTCCACCTTTATAACAAAACAATCATAATATCGTATTCTCGTTATAATTCGTACAACGAAATTACGAATATTACGATAGAACGAAGTACGAACATACTCGTACAACGAAATAAATCGAAATTACGATATATCCGATTATTATGATTAGTAGTACGAATCAACGAACAACCGAAACCAATAAGCAACAGACTGACATGCAACAATTTGATCACCAATTAACGACAACGTGGGCACAAAAATTCGAGAAAATCTTAACACCGCGATTCAGAAAAATGACGTATTTGCAGAATGCCATCTATGGGTAAATGGATAAAACGTCCGCACAAAGCATGATAGATCTAGAGCTCTACGAATGAAAGTTGTGCTAGTGGCATTATGCGTTTTAGTAATTTTATATTATCTCCGAAACTATATGACCAATTGCCATACTGTAAATGGCAAATCTTATCTGTATGATGTCCTTGTGATACTGAAATAATTTATTGAGACAAGAATTAATATTTCATTGCTCAAATAATCAACCAAACGTAAGTATGCCGAAAAAATACTTTTTTAATGCAAATAAGAATTGTTTTTAATTTTAAGCAACTCTCTAGGCAGCGCACGCAAATAATTCTGTTTTATGAGGTATTTTTTTCCGACTTGCAAGACAAAAATTGTGATAGCTCGGTTAATGTAAATGTTATAAAAATAATTTATAGCCTATACACTCAGGCATAATGTAGCTTTCTACCAGTGTAAATTTTTTGAGAATTGGATCATGAGTTTCAGAGAATACCCCCTACATACAAACTTACAAACTTTACCTCTTTATAATATTAGTATAGATAATAAATTACTAGTAAAACCAATTTTACTAGTAATTTATTATTGTATTCATATTTAATATATTGACAGGTCTATTTTTGTATAGCTTGTTTTTATAATGTGAAAACACCGTAGACTTCGCGGATTCAAGGATTACAATTTTTGTTTTTGGGTACAAAACTGACCGGTCTACATTGTCCTCTCATATCTATTAATATTGCAGTACGAAAATATTGTAGAAACAATCACTTTTTTAAAAGAGTTTCTTGCTGGTTCTTCTCCATAGGAAATGACCAAAATAAAAATATTTTAATATGAGTTTGACATCAAGATAGAAAATTATACAATTTGAGTCTTAAATTTAAAAACATATACAATGGGCGGCCTTATCATATCCGATCTCTTCCAGGCAACCTGGTATAGACAGTGATTGCCTGGACATAAAATGCGGTTGTACTTGGTGCATTACAAAATAAGTTAAATATTGATTAAAAAACAGAGTACAAGCTTAATATAGGCAAGAAAAATATTTTTTTGGTCATTCAGCTGGAAGTCGTCCCCAGCTGAACATAGCCTGCTTAGCATACATTCCTGTGACACTTACCAGGTCATCGGTTCACCAGATGGGAGACCTTTCAACACTGAATCTTTTACTACGGGATCGCCACTGTAAAACCTTTTGGCGCCATCGACCATCTATTCTGTGAGTTTTTTTTTTAATTGACATAAGCTAGTACTTGACTGTGATTCTTGATTCTACCTGACGGTAAGCAGTGATGCAATCGTTGATGGTGAATCGCATTAGTTTATTAAGAGCCTATTCACTCTAACCTTGAAGACACCGAAATTATAATCGGACGCTAATGCCGCAGCAGGCAGAATGTTCCACTACGCAGCATAAACGCACATTCGCACAAGTCGAAAAAACTAAGCGAAGGTGGATTTAATGCCTTCGACATTATTTCTTGTAATTGAAACAAGTTAGTTCTACGCTTGTGTGGACCTGGACATTCTCTATTAAAGGAAGGAAGACCGAGATCATAGCATTAGTAACCTACTAAGCTTTGTGAATAAAAATAAGGTTGACCTTTGCACAAATTGTAAAGCTTTCCCTGTCAGTCTGATTGCGTCTACTTCGCCGCCAATTCAAGGTTATTCTTAGCGTTTAGTAGAAATACTTGGATACAAACACAGCAATAAAGTTTGCACTGTTTTCGTGAAAAACGTGACCGATCCGGTACATGAAACACTATCGATTTGTAAAGATAAAATAAAAAATAAAGTATTTTTTTTATAATACACGAATTTATAATATAATATACGAATTTAATTTGATTAATAATATACGCATGTAAAAAAAATAATTTCTTTAAGTAAACAAGTCAATAACTTGTAGGTAGGTGTCGGTCGTTGCGTACTAACCACCTAATGGTCATTGAACTCGCCTAGCGATTTTTACTTAAAGAAATTAATTTCGTACATGCGTAAAGTTATTAGAGTTTAAAAGAAGTACTTTATTTTTTAATTATATCCTTACAAATCGATAGTGTTTCATGTACCGAATCGACCCTCCACGGTATTTAAACAACCAAAATTTTACGATGTATATATATGTGGTCTGTGAAAGATTTCCTTGTGCGGTGGTGGTGATGGTGCATTTGCTTGCGGATTTTACCTACCATAAAAAAAAAACCCCCCACGAGGTTAAAACGATCAAAATTTAACGGTGTATATCGTTACAGAGTTCATAGTAGAGAGCTAGATTTTTATATTTATTTGTATCCTTTTTTTCCCCAACCTAATAATTCAATTTAACCGATATTGTCTTTTAACAACCAGTTATTTTGTATAACATCGTTCGAAGTGTGTATATATTACTCCTATCGACTAAGTGCCCATATTATCTATTGTATACAGCTGTTTGTTAACCCTATAAAATAAAATAATAGTAGATACATCTTCTTGTGGACCTTACCTGGAATATTTCAACATCGAGGAAGGCCCAGTCACCGCGCGTCATGCCAAGCGTGTGCGCAGCCAACAGGAACTCTCGCACCAACGAACCGCGTACACTCAGGATTACCACTGTATAAAGAAGAAAGAATATCAACTGATTTTACAATCGAAATCAAAATTATAAACATAACACCTGTATTCATAGGAGGGTTGACTGAGATGTTCTCAACACCACACACACACATTCCGCCAGTCGGGTTGGTTCGCATGTTTGGGTCTCATGTACAGTCAAGGGTCAAAAGTGCAGTTGAACTCTATCAAAATGCTAGTGTCTAAAATTTCTTTGTAGAAGAGGGACAGTGGTTAATAACTGATTTGATTTTTAGCATACAATCTAAAGTATTGAATAAACTAGTCGTGGACCGTTGAAATTCAACTACAAAGAAATGTTCAATAGTTTAGCATTGGTAGAGTGCAATTGCACTTCTGACCCTTGACTGTACAATCAACAAAGGACTTAAGTTACCAGGGTCGTCAGAAATAGTTGAAGTTTTCATGGAAACCGATGGATGGCAATGAATGAATTTTATGAATGAGCATTTACTACAAACTTTATTATATTTCATTCATATCGTATTAACATAGCATAGTATCAGTCTTATAATGTTCCCACTGCTGGGACTCGCCTCCTTTCTAGGAGAGGGAATGGGCCATAATTCACAACGCGGGCTCAGTGCGGATTGGTGGATATCATATGTCTTCGAATTTTTGATTCTAGGACATGCCGGTTTCCTCACGATGTTATCGTTCACCATTTTGAGAGCAGTGGTGATGAAAATATAAATTACACAAAGTAATGCGCTTGGCTAGTGCATATCGTATTACTTTGTATGATTTATTTCATTACCATTGTTTTCAAAACGGTGAAGGAAAAACATAAGGAAACCTAGAACCAAAAATTCGAAGACTTATGATATCCACCAATCCGCACTGAGACTGCGTAGTGGATTGCCATCTATAACCATCCGACTAGACTTCAAGGCTAGAGTCAATAGGCTCTTAATAAACTAGTGCGCCTCACCATCAACGATTGCATCACTGCTTACCATCAAGTGGGATCGCGGTCAAGCAATAGTTCATATCATTAAAAAAAATCCCAATAATATTTTTCCTAACTCAGAAATCCACCCACAGCGTTATGCTCATCAATAGCTTACAAGCACCAGTCAAAAGAGGGTGCATATAAAAAAAAAAAATCATAAGATAAAAATTATGAGTCGCCATAGTGAGAAAATACCATCTATTTTTATCAACAAGCGATATAAAACGGCTGGAAATAGAAAAAGAACGAACAGTGGAAAATAAAAAGCGTAATAAATGTCAGTTTTCCAATTACCCACGAACTGTGGAGCCATTGGTTGCAATTTCCAATAAAAGAATGTTGGACGCATCGATTCTATGCTCTCATTATTTTCTGCTTTACACTGTGAGCACAGAATAGTTAGCTACAGAAGGTCAACTCCATGCAACTAGTGAAAATAAACACACGCTCACAAAAGGCTCATTTTCATTTGTCGATAGGGCTCGCATGCGGGGTGCGAGAGACTTTTATCGGGCCCGCATGCAGGAAATCATTTTCTTTATTCCATAACGATGCTTTAAGGGATGCTGAAGATTTCTGTCACGCATGCAATTAGTTGTGGGTTCAGATCCAATCAGGTTATTTGGGCCATGGGTCGACTTCTAAAAGGGTTACTCATGATCCTAGGACACAAAGGGCAACTGAAGGAACATTGGTGTGGTTTTAGTCAGAAGTCTAACACCTACACTCTCTCCGCCCTAGAGCGGGAGAAGTCATTAGATGATTTCAAACCTTAAGATAAAAGACCTAATCAAGCACTTTTTTCTGGAGGTCGGAGGAAACCGACAGGTCCTTGAACTAAAACTTCGAGGATATGTGACGTTCACCAACATGCTCAGGGTTCTCGTGATGGATGACGGTCCATATAACACATACGAGTATTATAGGTAATACATAATTACCAATATAGTATCTATTTCTTTACAATTATACTGATTCGGCCATGCAGAATAATAAACTTTTACTACTGAATAATCCGGTGCCCGAGTATATCAGTAATGTAGCGTACAACGCTACATTACTGATATACTCGGGCACCGGATTTGTGTCGACCGTCGATGAAACTCATGCATTGACAGCTCTGCATCCGGTAAAAAAGATTCCCTCTTCTTCTTCAACGTTAAAGAGACGACATCAAATCAGGCTTAAGAACAACACATATACTAAGTACTAAGAACATGTAAAAGGTTCCTATGAAAAGAAAAATATAACTTTGGAACGATCACAAATGTGTATTATTTGCTAACCAATCCACGACTTGAACAATATCATTTAAAAAAATAACAAAGTAACTAAATGTAACTTAGTTTGTAAAAGCGATACTTTCCAAAAATATAATATTAAATGGAATGTTTTTTCAAAATAATTATTGATATCTTTTGTCATTGGATAATTTTTAACCACCGAAAAAAAAAAAACGATAATGCAGATTTGTTGACTATGCAAAGTATTATTCAATGTACTCATACCCTAAAGTTACTATTTACTATTTGTTAATTGAATTTTAATTTATTAATATATTATGCACTTAATTAATTTACCTGATATACTGGTTTATACCTAGTTCAGATAGAATGTAATTATTATACCTTAAACCTTTAGATTATGCCCTTAATTTATAAATATTTATGTAAATCAAATAATTCTATAAACATTACCTTTTCTAGTGACGAGGCCTGAATCCCAGTGGTATAAGGCTTATTACGCTACTTAATACTTATGTAATACACATGAATTTGTGCTAGTCTTCTAGCTCTATGCAACATTATTTTTAATATATGCGAAACCTGAATATAGTTTGTTCAGAATCAGTAACTCAATAAAGATTTCAATCTTTTATATACCATGTTATATTTTTTCCAAAAATATTTTAGAAAGATCACAGGTTGGAAACAACCTAAACTAAGTACAACACATATCAGGGCAGGTCGTAGTGGGCATTAGGCTCCAGAGTACAACTGGGTGCGGGAGCAAAACAACCCCTCAGTCGCCCGGATGGCCCGGCGACTATGTGTTTGTGTGGTCAACCAGGTAACATAACAAGCTTATAACATTGTGATTTTTCATGATTTATATGGGATTTTGTACATAGATAGAGGCACGTGTTACGGTTTTCGGATATACTAAAACTAATATTGTATTTTAGAAGATACAGACTCATTTTCATTTTGAATATTAATAATTTGACAGTATGACGTGACGTTACAACATGGAAATCGATCCTATTCTTATTTGGAACGCATTGTAAATGTGTTCTTATGTTTTTATTATATATAAGGAGCCCTTTTGTTACTATTTATTGTGTATGTGCTTCGAAACTAGCTACCGAGCAATATTTTCAAAAACTATTTCCAAGAACATCTTAATTGATGTTATAGTATCAAATTCCAAAATTAATTAGGCTGTACAAACAAAGAAACCATTTCCAATTTGAACATTTATTTTAAGAAAATATTTTACTAAAACTCTTAACAACATTCACAATTAATTCAAAAGTTTATAAAATGATTGTAGACTATCAGGTTTATGTAGGCAGAAAAGCTTTCTAAAAATAACATTTATTTGATGTTAATGGGTATTTTAGTATGCCAATCATCATTTTATTTAGCTTTGTTAATTTCACCTTTGATCTCTTGAATACACAAGAGGGATTTAATTTATTTAAATGGAATTCGCTTTATAGACATATGTACCTAAATATATTAAAGTTCATTGCCCTTTAATCACACTAAAATTATAAAGTGATAATGTGTATGTATCTGTCCATAGTTGTTACTTGCGTTACGTTAATAAAAAGGCTTATTTGATACACTTTTTTTGTAGTTTGAAAACCATTAAATGACTTCTGCCGTTCTAGGGTGGAGTGAAAGGGTGTATCAGACTTTTACTAACTAAAACCTGCCAGGGTCCTTCAGGTGTCTCTTGCGTTCCAGGATCGCGAATAAAGATTTATTCTTTCAAAAGATCCGGAGGCCCTATAGGTAAAATCATCCAATGACAAATCCCGCCCTTGGGCGGAGCGGGAAATAGTTTCAAACTCTTACTGACTAAAAGCCTACCCTGTTCCTTCCCTGCCTAGGTTCCAGGGCCCTGGTATGCATTTTCATGCCTCCTAAGGGCCCCAGAGAATATCGGTCTTGGCCCTACCGTTATACTATCTCATGTAAGACATTATACGCCTGCAACGACTCCGTCTCCCTGGATTATAATGATACACTAATTCACGATGTTAAAATACACTGGCTCAAATAGTCAAAGCTCAAATATTAAAGTTAATACAAAAAAATTGACCATTTTACAAACAAATGAAATATATGAAAGGTTTACCTCTCGCATACATGCTAACGTCTTTGAGTAGCGCCTCGCAAGACTCCCGCTCATTGCCGTCCAGTTCCCTCACCGCCTTCAGGACACCTTTCTTCCGAAGACCCCACTCCAGACTCTTACCTGCCCAAATGAAATATGGTAAGAAATAAATAACATTTTCATAACACAAGATACACTCAACAAAACGGTTTTTGAAAGCCTATCAATGTCACCTAATGTAATATCTCATTGGTTGGTAATTGTTATGATCAACAAAGCTGAAACAAAAAAAAAAAATACGAAAATGTTTTAATTTCATGATTCAATATCAATTGGGTGCTTATTTTTGTTTGGGTGCTTTTTCTTTTTTTTATTCTCTTCTTCTTCGTACTCCATTTCACACTTCCAGCCGTTATGATGGCTCCTTCTCTGTCACTGCAATGCGTCTTTGGAACTCTCTCCCACACTCCATACGTGACAGCCCTTCTCTGGAGATCTTCAAGAGAAAAATTAAAGAGCATTTTCTTTCTCAATGACATAGTATTTATAAATATATATATGTATTTATAAATATATATATATATTTATAAATATATTAATATATTGTTCAATTCCTATATTTTGTGTTTTTTTTTTGTTATTTAAAAAATTGTACACTAGATCTTACCCTCTAATGTAATCTCTCTCTATCACTCAATGGTTTGCTGGAAGAAAACTCAACTTTGAGTTAAGCTCGCCTTTGTTTTATGTTGTTTTGGTGCACAATAAAGAATTAAGAATGAAAAAATAAATCTGTTTTCTGAAAGCAGCATCAAAATTGGCTGAAGCAGTAATTAACATTCCAAATATTGGTTTGAGGAATAGTGGAGAGATGGTGGGAATATCGCGCTGTCTCTTTTGAACACACATAACATAAAGGCAATCCTTATACTGTTATTTGATAGTTTCCCTTTCCATAAGGAGATTTGAAAGGGAAGATTTGTTGATTAGCATAAAACATAATCAACCTTTAAATGTTCCCACCGCTGGGACTCAGGCTTCCTCTCTAAGAGAGATAAAAAAAATATATTGCTTATTGCTTTCTATTTGCAATTCTGGATAAAGTTACATTTTTTAAAAACAATATAAAAAATCGAGTTGAGTACCCAATTCGAATATCACGCTGTAACTGAATGATAGAAAGCAGAAGTTTTAAAGTAAATATTATAGATTCTTTATTAAAATTTAGAGCTCTTTTGGTGGAAAACCATCAAATAACTTACCCCACTCTGGGTGGAGCGAGAGAGTGTCAGACTTTCACTGACTAAAACCTACCCGCGTTCCTTTATTTACCCTTTGCGTTCCGGAGCCACGGCAACTCTTTTGGACAATCCTGCTGGCCGCTACCTTGAAATTTTTTTATTATGGCGATTGAATTTTAAAACAACAAAGAAATAAAAGTGGTCCCTAGTTAAAAAAAGTTTGGGAACAACTGCCCTAAAGAGATGAAACACGGTTTCAAAGTTTATATCTAGAAACATGCTTTTACGGGGGCGAAGCCGGAGGTAGAAGCTAGTTTTTTTTTAAATATACCATTTACAGTCATTTTTTAACTGTCAAGATGTCAATCAGTCAAAATTTATTATTATTATTTATTAAATAACACACAAACCCCTAACATACATTACTAAGCTTATAAACGCCCATTTGGACAATAAAAAGGTCCTGCTAGAGGCATTAGCAATAAAACGATTCGTTTTAACGCATTACAGCCGGCCGTTTGACGGCAAAGATGGCTAGCAATATGTTTCATTACTGTTGCTATCCAAAGAAGCTATGTTAAGTTGCGTTAGGACTATCGATTCCATGTCATGTGTGTCTGTCGGGACATGGTCTGGGGCGAGAGGGAACGGGTGGCGGTCACTACCTTCCGCGGAGTACTAATGCCAGCGAAGTACGAGTACCTGCGCGCGGCGCGGGTTTGTGAAAGAAGAGCAATGAGTAGCTCGCCGTCTGACCATCTGTAACGGTCCGAACCGAGCTCAATTCGTCGATGACGCGTAGTGTTCCACACGCGCCACAAAGAGAAGTTAGTAAAACCGTAGGGCGCCGCAGGGATTTTCTGAAAAGGAAACCTGTGTTCCAAGAACCCAAAGAGTAACACAGGTGCGGTTTTAATCAGTAAAAGTCTAACACGCCCGACCCTAGAGTGGGAGAAGTTATTGGATGATTTGAAGTGAGACTCAAAAAACTTCTATATGTGTCAGTAAAGGACTCGATCAGAGAAGAAAAATTTAAAATTAACCCATTGCTACTGACGCTGGATTATAAAACACGGAAAGCCTTTTAGTTTTAATATAGGCGTGTACATATTTTCCCCATAGATAGCTATTTCAATCTTTATTACCATTTACACATACCACACACACAAGTATTTGACAATATTAATAAAGCGATTTAAATGTTAATTTTATTATTATTTTCTATAATATTTATTACTTTTGTTTTTAGTTATTAATAAGATATTAGGAATATTTAAATATTTATTGTAAAATAATTTATTTGGAGGTATTTTTTAAGAAATTTTAGTTTTTGTACACTAAATATTAGAGAGAAGACACTGATTCCTGTAACACAGGTGTTTCCACCAAGCACAGGAGTCAAGCCCCAATCTAGTTATACATGTTTTATATGCTAATAAATTATCTTTATCTTTAAGGACTTCGTTTTCCCAACTTCACAGCAGCACTTCTGGCCGTATGACCGTCTCTTTTCACAATTTGTTATATCAAAGTACTCCAGTACTGTACGTTTACACGAGCTTCGTTTATTCAAACACAGACTTCGTTAGAGACTGTGTACCTTTTCACAAAAGGAAACCCACAACCGCCAGGAACGTTGAGTACCTACCAATTGTTGATTTGTTCGTTTCGTTCTTAGATTAATATCTATACAAATGATTATCCTTTTGTCAGAGACTTGTATTACTTTCAAAGTCTCATTTTGGAGAGTAAAGCTATTATTAACGTAGCTTGGATTCTTTTGTTCATTACTAAGAAGGCAAGCCTTGTACATAGCGTTGTACTCGTAGTACATCAAACAGGTCTGTTTTGATTTGAGTCGTACCTTGAGTATTTGAACCTGTCTAGACAAATAAAGTTGACTTTCTGTGGCACTAATTTAAAGAGATGTTGACATAAATCGTAAATATATAAATGTTATGCTCATAACGTAGAAGTTTCGTGCCGTTTTTTACGTCAGCTTTATTATAGAAGCCACGTGAGTAAAATCGCGTGCTAAATTTTCTCAAAACGTGATCAAACATTCCCATAAAAAAGCAGCCTACCAAAATAAAATGCCGGGCAGTCTTGCAAACAGATTCCAATCCCACACCGTATGAATCCGCTGCCCGCAGGTTCCTGCATAATTTGAAGTGTTTCGGAACGATACACATACGTATAGAATATTTATGTGAATTACAAATGCAAACAGGAATAAAAAATTGTAAAAACATAGGTCTATAAAACATGAATTATTTGTTATTCGTAGTAGAAAAAGATAGTAGATTGGCGAGTGACTTACTTGCAGTAGAGCATAGAGATCCTGTACTGGCAAAAAGATAAGCACGTCAGAAGACTATAGAAGATAGATGTAGTACTTACCTACAGTGAGAGAGAAGAGGTTAGAAGAGCTCGAAAAAGCTGATGAAGTAGCGCGATAGCCGGCACTGACAGTACGGCAAGCGCATGCTAGTGAGATGTAATACTTACCGACAGTAAGAGAGAAAAGGTCAGACTTGTCCAGCAGTAGCGCGACGTGTGTCCAGCCGAAGCGCTCGAACACGCTGGTGAAGAGGCGTGGCAGCCGGCCATAACCGTACGGCATGCGCATCAGAGTGGGATAAAACATAGAT
Organism: Leucania comma; assembly: GCA_958295575.1. Classification (NCBI taxonomy): domain Eukaryota; kingdom Metazoa; phylum Arthropoda; class Insecta; order Lepidoptera; family Noctuidae; genus Leucania; species Leucania comma. Next base: position 6,396,776 of record OY282480.1, on the reverse strand, counting down.
GTAGTACATACCGACAATAAGAGAGAAGATGTTAGACTTTACCCACAAGAAGAGAGAAGTGTGGCCAGCCGAAGGGCACGATAGTAAAGATACGCAGCAGCCGGCACTAAAAATACGACATGCGCATCAGAGTGAGAAAGATGTAACACTTACCGACAGTAAAAGAAACGAGGTCCACCAGTAACACGATTTGTGCACATCCGAACCGCTCTTACACGCTCGTGAAGACGGGTGGCAATCGGCACTGACAGTACGACAGGCGAATGAGATAGAAGATAGATGAAGTTACTTACCGACAGTTAGAGAGAAGAGGTCAGACTTGTCCAGTAAAAGTGCGACGTGTGCCCAGCCGAAGCGCTCGAACACGCTGGTGAAAACGCGCGGCAGTCGGCACTGACAGTACGACATGCGCGTCAGTGTCGGGTACTTGCCTTTGTCGTTGAATAACGTTTGGGGCTGGTGGAAGAAACAGATGGATTAGGGACGAGATTTGTTAATGACTTTTATAGTATAATCGATATAGTATAGAGTATATGAACACATCATAAGGACATTATGAGATCTCTGAGTTTTTTGAGACCCTTGTGTATAAGATACTCGCTCATCCCTCCAATATCTTGATTTCCCTATAAATAATCAGCTAAAAATATTCCCACTGCTGCCACACAAGCCTCTGCGGGTTATATTAATCCACCACACGGGCCCACTACGGGTTGATGGATAGCCCAGCACACAAACATTCGACCATCGACCAATCATTCGACGAATTCCAAACGCATAATGAAGACTTTTAAAAAATTGCAGTCGATTCGTATCCACTTTATGTAATGCTATCACAGCTATTCGGTTCTAAAGACTTCACTTCATTTTAATAAGACAAAAACATTAAAACCCGATTGGCGCGAAAATGAAAAAAAAAACACATTATTCATAAAAGAATGGCTGATTCCAAATTCAAATGTATTATTATGTTTCTTTTATGATTTTTTAATTGTAACAATATGTATGGCCAGACTAAGTATGGTAGTATTAAGTACATACTAACCCTTGTCCCTTTTCGTAAATTTCTGAGTCTATGCATGCGGCTGACGACGCTTGCTGGGGCAGCCAATTCTCCCTCGGATGGAGGCTGTAACAAAATATCGAAGGTTTCATAAAAACGAGTAATTATAATTAAAGCCGTGTTAGTTACAAACTGCAGGATTATTTGAAAGATTTATCGCAGCCTGGGACGCAAAGCGCACCTGAAGAAACATAGCTAGGGTTTAGTCACTAACCGCATTATTCCAAAACGCGATCGAAATGTAGTTCCGGGACTATTATTAGGTTAAATAACAATTAAACTCGATCTATCTAAATGAGGATAATACAAATTAAATCTAGTATTAGTCCTGGAACTACTTCAGATCGCGTTTTGGAATAATGCGGTATAAGTTTGACTCCCTCTAACTCCACTCAGAGTAAAAGAAGTTTAGTATTAGTTTATTATTTTGTAAGATTGTTTGTGTATTTTGTCTATGGGCCTTAGTTAAATAGCACACAGTCGCTTCAAACCTTTTTAAATGGTAAAAAAATTATGATCGATGTTTCCCTGGAACTTTCACAGCCTTTTATTCGATTACCCGTTTTGCTAACGGTTCACGGAAACGGGAATATGCTCCATATAAAATGAAAAGGGTTAGGAACCATATATTATATCAAAACCTACTTTAGGATTCCGTAATAGTCGGCAAAAACGGAATCCTTTGTGCCTTGAAAAAAAAATCATCATAACCTCGACTTCAGATGTCTAAATGACAGGTGAAGTTGAAGCAAATATTTAGACGGCCTGGTACACTTTTTTTTTCGTTGATAACTCTTTTCGCTTTAGGCGAAGCAAGAGTATCAGACTTTTAATGACTGTGCACAAATCCAGGTTCTCACCGAGAATTTCCCGAAAAACTCGATAACAATTCATTTGGCTCGGGGATTAAACTCTAGATCCTATCGATCACACTCGTTAACATAAAAATAGCAAGACAGTTAGGGCTCCTTCAAATTAGCCGCAACGTGCCGCGCTTCAACCGCACTACGGCCACGCGTTATTTATTTATATGAAAAAACAAAGCAGCTCGGCGGCATGCGGCAGCGCTCCGGCCGCGCTGCCGTCGCGCAGCTCTTTGCGCATAATTTGAAGGCGCTCTTAGTCCTGCAAGCAGTTCAAAACAATATATTATTTCAATTACACTAACGTAATAAAGATAAAAGTTTGTGAGTATATATGATTGTTAGTTCATCACGCTTGAACGGTTGAACAGATTTCAATGAAACTTGGTACACGAGTAGACCATTTCCGAGAATAGCATATAGAATACATTTTATTCCGAGAGTATTTTCTCTTGGAATAATTTTCTACACACCATAATAAAGGTATTCATAACAAACATTTTTATTATAAAAATCACCTTCAAAGTATAACGGACCCCTATGCAAAACCGTAAATAAAATTTCGAAGCAATTAAATGTAATGCCTTAATTCAAATTGCACAATAAATCTTTGCCTTATTAGAGAGTGTTCCGACGACGAACCGTTTTCAAAGACGTATTCTGTGACTGTGAAACCGTTTTTACGCTCTGGGCTCAAACAGTCTTCATTGTACTAACTATTTTTATTATACGCCAAAAAAAAAAACAATAGTTGAACCTAGATTCAATGTCACATTCGTCTCGTCGCCGCTCTTATCGTTTTAAAAACCGTTTTTTCAATAAAAGGAAATTTTTCGGTCGAAACTACAACTACTTTACTTAAGATCATCATCATCATCATTTCAGCCGAAAGACGTCCACTGTTGGGCCCAAGTGTCGCCACAATGATCGGTCTTGTGCGTCTCGGAGATTTTTAGCTCCCCAGAAAACTGTAGGGGCCCAGTAGAGCCGAAGCCTACTGGTGCCGAGGGTTAGGCGAAAGTGAACTCCGGGGCCCTAGAACGAGGGCAATGAAGGAGCAGTGTAGGTTTTTAGTCAGTAAGAGTCTGACACTATCTCCTGCCCAACCCAAGGGCAGGATTTGTCATGATTTTACCAACCATAAAAAAAGACCCCAAGGTTGCGCCAACGCCTGTCCATACCAGTACAACCGCTGGAGTCGCCGGGCAATTTGGATCTGTTTTTTGTCGTTGTGTTCATTGGGGGGTTTGGACCATAACCCGCCACGCTGGCCCAGTTCGTGTTGGCAGGTCGCCAGAGCCTCATTCATTTGTCAGTAGGGTGCTCTATTTGCAAGTGAGGTTAGCTTGAATCCCGATAGATGTTGATTGGGACCCTGTATACACACCACATTACTCAAGATAGTTTCATCTTTTTAGCCGTCTTCAAACTAGTTGCGACGACGACCGTTTTGTGCAACCGTTTTCGTTGCCGGCAAAACCGTTGCATTACGTCTGTCAAAAATTCGAGAAAGACCCGCAATTCCCGTCTTTTGTATTACTCGTGGTCTCACACCAATCACACCCATAAAACTGAAAAAGGTCTAGATGTCCTGATCGCAATTAGTTTCATAGATGAAAATGGCCACTAGTCTGTTAAAAAGACCTGAAATTATTCCCTAACTTTGTACTAGTTTTTGGCATTGTTTGTCATTGAGTTGAGATTGTAATGATTTAAATAAAAAAAGGTCTTCTGAGCACTTAACATGTTGAGGTGATTCAGGACAACAAACTTAATATCAAAAAATTATAATTCTGCATTTTCGCCATTAAACCTTTTTCATCATCATTAAACGATATTTCGTTCACATTCATTAGTAAACCCTTTTAAGGTTTACATGATCTATTACCTTAACTTGGGATGAAAAGGATAACAGCTGGTGGCCATATGCAATTTGAATAACAAAGTAGTCTAGAAGAAAATTATGTTTTATGATATTAAAAACAAAAATCTAAATTTTTCTCATAATATCAAGTCTTCATTTTACGATAAAATAAATGACACTCAACAAAGCCATTTTGTAAACAGGGAACGGATTTCCTCAAGCAACATTTCAACAGTATTATAAGAAGCAAAAATAAATCTCTTTCGATCCCCTTTACAAACACAACCAATCTATTTTTTACAAAAGAGAGAAAAAATTCTACTATACGCCGAGGCCTTTAATCAGGATCAAGACTTTGGACATAGAGAATCGACTGAGCTTAGTTCCCTTCAATTTTTTTTATACAACAGATAATCTCGAGTTTGACCACTACCTCACCTGATAGTAAGCGGTGATGTGGTCGATGATGGATCACGCTTGCCTATAAATATTCCATTCACTCTCGGCTTAAAGGTCCCTAGGTTGTAGCTATCAGGGAGCATAGACTCCGGCAGAGAACTCCACTCCGTAGGTGTACGCATAACGAACGTACTCCCATAACGCTTTGTACGTAATGAACCTGTACTGACCGATAGCTCAGTCTATATAGGGTGACTGGTAATTAGTGAACGATACTTAAACACGTGATTGTAGTCATGATAACAAATAACTTTTACTATGGGACCCAACCTGAAATTGCAAAAAAAAAACTGGTACATTTGTGTTCGCTTAACTGGTCAAAATGTACTGAACTTGGCTGATATTTTTCGCGATTTCAGGTTTGGTCCCATAGTTAAAGTTGATTGTTATTATGACTACAATCACGTGTTTAAGTATCGTTCACTAATTACCAGTCACCCTATATAGTCAATATAAATTCTAGAAAAGGCCGCACAAAATCACACAAGAAATGGGATAATTCAGTCCATTCTCTTTGTCGATCGAGCAAGGTGTACGTAAACAAGAATTTTTTTATTTGCTAAGCCATGGAAAACATGCAAACAGGAGATGAACGTGACGGTGAAATCATGGAAACATGGATCCTGCTCGTCTCGAAAGTATTATAATACTTTGAAAATCGGTGATCGGGGGTGGTCACCCATAGTGACCACTTTAATATATCGAAATTTATTCGTACCTCAGAACGCACGTTAAGCTGTTGGTCATTTTTTCTGGGATCTTTCTATCTGTCTTTAAAACCTATCTTTCTCTGTCATTGTAGACCTTAGACAGGCGTTCCTGATAATCTATAATAATCCTATAAAAATAAGCCAGGAAATCGGACCCCAATCTTATTAATGTAGTATTCAAGTTAAGCATCTGGTTAGATAGAAAAAGGAAAAGGCTGAGCGGAGCGTGAACGCTGCTTTATTCACTTAACTTTACTCGGAGAGAGTACGGTTATTGATAGGAATTGAATGCAAGTAAATCTCTTTAGTTAAGATTCGGACCACTAGACGTACGGCGTTGCGCTGGCAAATGGTAGACATCCCACCCATACGTACAAAATGTTTCAGGAACACATTTATTATGCATAGAGCTTAAGGAATGGAATTCTCTACCGAAGTCCGTGTTTCCTAATAGATACAACCTAGGGGCCTTTGATCACGCATCGGAAGACGCAGCGCTGAAAGGTCTCCCACACCAATGACTTGGTGAGAGTCGCGGAAATGCAATGGATTCAAGACGCACAGGATCGTTCTTTATCGTGACTTAGGGGAGGCCTATGTCTAGCAGTGAACGTCTTTCGGCTGAAGTGATGATGGTGAGGAATCTTTAAGTCAAGAATGAACAGCTTACTGCTAGGCAAGCATTCTCCAACATCGACCTCATCATTGCTTACCATCAGGCGATATAGCGCCCAATTGAGCTCCTATAAATGGATAATAAAAAAAACTCGCAATGAACCTTGACGCAGATAACTCCTCAAAATGACATTGCAAGTTCCACAATAAATTCCGTCCAATGAACTTCATATTTTTAATTAAAATCACGCACATAATACATAACGTATGTATAGATTAATTAAAACAAGCTTCTTCGACTTCAACTAATTTTCAACGAAAAGTTTTGAACGCATCATAAATAATGCTCTCTTGCTCAGATGATCAGAGAGTAAAAATGAATTAATTGTCCGTGATATTGCTTTGCACAGATATTTCTTAATTGCGGGGATTATCTTCGAGACTAAGACTGTAAATGTCAATGACACGAACTCATTTCAGCTCAGGCCAGTGCATTCAAGGTATGCACTTGGATCTAATATACATATAAAAATTTCATATCGATTTTATTGTGTACATTTGGTATGATAATTGGTCGTAGGCGACACCAGTTCGCGATGAAAATCTCACCCATACATACAAAGCTTTTTCGGAACACTTTTTGCGTACAGCTGAGGAGTGGAATTGTCTGTCGGAATCTGTTTCCTGATACAACCAAGAAAAGTAACCTATTCACTCTTGACTTAAAAACTCCTAGGTCTTTAAGTCAATAGTGAATAGGTTACTTCTAGGCAGGTGTGATAGGGGTGTAAAGCGAGTCTAACCATAATTAAAAACTACTACCCCGATAGGGATCGGGGTGGGTTTTTTTTTTTGTTAATTTAGATCAACATTTGCCGGGTCTGCTAGTAGAACCATATTATTTTCACTATGCAGAATATATGTTTAAAAAAAAAAAAAAAATTAAAAAAAAATCTGTTTTGTAAAAAAAAAAAACTTAAAAAAAATGAGGACTCTGTTACATAGAACCGTGTACCGTGTGCAATTGACGGAACAAAGGTGTATTTTAGTCAGCCCTGCGTTCGAGGTTAGAGTTAACTCTAATGACGTCATCAGAGTAGCTACTCTACACTGCCAACTGTCAAGCAAGTGTCATTTATAGCCGCTTACACCAACCTACCCTGCTCAGAGTTAGAGTTAGTTGGGTTAACTCTAGCGAGCTACTCGAGTTGTAAAAGAACGACGACATTTTTGAACGGTTGGAGTAACGACACTAACCTACTCTTGTTATTTGTAAATAAAATATTTTTGTAAATAAAATATTATTATTATTATTATTTTAGAACAGACAGTAAACGTCTGACACACTCTCTCACTTAACCCAAATTAGGAGAAGTTCTTTGATGATTTCCCACCAAAAAAAAGAGTTCGAGCTCACACAAAGCAGATTTTTTTCCAGTAATAATATTCATTAGCACTATGACCACTATTGGCTAGCATTTCACACAAGTCTTTGAAGTGTAGTTTCGGACATCATTAGTAAGCCATTCATATTTCATAACCAGAATTACACGTTTTGGCTTTCATCCATTTTATCAAAGGGTTCAATGACATAACTCTACGTATAAGTATATGTGCAAATTCACGGCTGGCTCTCGGGATTTCGGTGACCCATATTTCATGTATGTGTTCATATAGGTTAAACAAATTTTTACAAGAAGATTTTTAGTAAACGTCAGCTGAGCGTGGGTCGAGGCCAATGAACTGTAGGTAGTTAGCACGCAACGACCGACAACTACCTACAAGGTCATTGACTACTCGAGTTTTAGGAAAAAAGTACTTTATTTTTTAATTTTATCTTTACAAATCGATAGTGTTTCATGTACCGAATCGACCCTTCGCGGGATTAAAACGATCAAAATTTAACGGTGTATAAATGAGCTTTATTGAACAGGTGGTCTAAAAAGTATTATACGTACTGTTGCAGGACATGGTTTACCCGTGTGATAAATTTCATCCAAATCCGTTCAACCGTTTGATCGTGAGGTGTAAGTAACAAAAATATATGTGTGTACATAAATATAAAAAAAATCGTCTAATGTGATATACCAAAAAGTACTGCAGTAGAACTGACTTGTGGTGTGTCCACACGTGGTGTGTGGACACAGTCACGTACCATCACATCGTCACTTACTATTAGGTGAAATAGTGGTCTTACGCGAGCCTATCAATATTTATAAAAAAAAAAACCGGTAACTGAAAAAAGAAATATTTTTTAACAATATCCACTCTATACGTACAACACTTACCAAGCGACGGTAAAATATTGAAAGCATTTCATGTCGATACATGGAGTGTACTCGATATCTCAAATAATTTACGCTGCCGTTAATTTCGGCAACAGATTACCATCGAAGCCTTAAACAGTTCTGTAATATGGAGTAACATTCCAAGTCGGCTCACGTAACAAATACACGTATATTGCTATACAGGCACATGTAGGATGTAGGTACTACTTACTGCCACATTTGTCTAAATAAACCAGCTGTACTCAACCTGGGGCCCGCGGCCCGCATGTGGCCTGCTAGGTTTTTGTTATTAGCCCATGTAACCATTTTGAATTTTATGCCCATAAAATTAAGAATGCACTGAGTAAATAGCTCCTAACACAACATTGACTTACTAAAACAGATCAAAAATAACCTGATCTAAACGTATAAACTATTTTCTATTTTTATTTAGTAAATAGTTCATTAATTTTACGATAGGAAAACAACGACGAGGAAAACCGACAAGCTTATGCTTTGATGCTCAAGACCTTAGAGTTTTGACTCGACAAGTGTATTTTTGCCAATGATCTTGTTCTGTATTCTAACCCATGATTGGTTCAGCTGACGGCGCAAAGATCATGGAGCGTCCTATATGCCAGAAATCAGCCAATAGCGGGCTGCTTAGATGACAGGACAAGCGCCCTCTCCCGGTTTTTCGTGTTGTTGAAATCGGGCCGCCGTGCGGTAACTTTCTTTTTGAGCGCGCTCCTCAATAAATCGATAAATCAAGGGACAAAGTGAGCATAACCGTGTTGTGTGATCAGTAACCAGCTTCAACAGTGCTGCTTCATCCAGAGTACTTCGAGGAAGGCTGAAAAGGCGATAAAGGTAAGACGTTTCTTTGGCTTTGTCGTTTGTCACTTTGTTCCAAGATTGGGTAAGCTCAAACCGAGTTTCATACAGAACAACCACCAACACCAGCTATTTAATACAGTCCAACTTCTCTACTCCACATTCTGGTCCATTCGAGACGGATTCTCATTTTCATCTCTCCAATAAGATTCAAATAGGAAAAACATTTGGCTAGCGCTAGACCTACGCGTCCAAAATGGCGGAGGTCTTAGAAATGAAACGAAAAACGTTAACATGCAGGAAAGAATATTTATTTGCAAAATTACAAAAGCTTTATGATTATTCCAAAAAGTTGGGAACAGAACCAGATATATTGCCAATGTTTACGGTATTAATGTCTGAAATGGAAAGTGTCCGTCTGAGATTTGAATCCACCATATTTGATTTGTTCGAAATAGAAGTACAATTAAAACCTACTAAAGTGAAAATGTCAACAAGTGAGCTGGAATCATTTGACGAAATGTATAATGCGTGCCAGTTAATCGCTAGTAAATATTCTAAATTGGAAAATGATTTCTTCCCTGCGATAGACAAACAGGATTTAGTAAAACCCGCGTTACCAAAGATATCATTATTTCAATTTGACGGTGAAACAGAAAATTGGATGACCTTTTATGACACGTTTTTATCATTAGTTCACAATCGAAATTTCACAGATATCGATAAGTTTCATTATTTACTCTCATGCGTAAAGGGCCCTGCCTTAAATATAGTTAAAAAACTGCCGATAACTGCCGCAAATTACGCATTAGCTTGGCAAAGCTTGATTGACAAATACCATGATCACAGAACACTAGCATGTAGGTATTTCGATAAAATGTTGAACTTTACACCGTTAACAAAAGATACCTCGTCGAATTTAAATTCATTTATAGAAACCTTTGATCATTCTCTTAAAGCGATTCAAGCATTAAATATTAAACACTTGGACGACTTTCTATTGTGTCATTTAGCATTACAAAGACTCGACCCTCATACGCGAAAATTATTCGAAGAAAGTCGGGATCAAAAGTTAATACCTACTTTCGAAGAACTTATGCAGTTTGTAAACAAACAAATTAAAGTTCTAGAACATTCGTTTATAAATGTGGCTACTAATAACCCGTCGAAGTCTAGTAATAACCATTCGCAAAATAAAAATCAGAGATCTTCGTCAAAGTCGATTCTTAATACGGCACGAACTCCGCAAAATATTAATAACCGTAATGCAAACTTAAGCTGTGTGATTTGTAAACAAAATCACATGATTTATCGATGTGATCAATTTCGTAAATTGTCCGTCGATGAAAGAATGAACCGTGTTCATTCACTAAAACTGTGTAATAATTGTCTTAAATCTGACCATCAATCGAATGCTTGTAAAAGCACAATGAGTTGTGGGGTCTGTGCAGAACCACATCATTATTTGTTGCATAAAGATAATACGTTATCAGATAGCGCGCGAACATCGTCCGTGACGGTGCAGTCTCCTTCGCTCGCACTAAACGCTGGTCGCTTCGTAAGTGACGTCACATGCACAAATACACAACAATCATTCATGAGTAATAACCTGTGTGAATATGAGGTAGTTCTAGGTACTACTCTCACTCATGTAATTGATTGTGTGGGTCAGTTTCACGATTGTCGAGCCGTTATCGATTCCGGGGCACAAAGTTCTTTTATAACAACTGAGTGTGCTCAAAAACTAGGATTAAAACGTAAAAAATGTCCTTTTACTATTCATGGGATCGGCGGAGGGGTAGTAAAAACTCAAGGAATGGTCACGTGTACATTGAAACCAAGACAGGCGTGTGGTCCGACGTTTCGAGTTAATTTAGTAGTTATTTCAAGGGTGTCCGCGGACATGCCTAATGTTTTATTTACTGAAAATGTCATTAGCGAATATAAAACTTATAAGTTGGCGGATCCATTGTTTTTCAAGCGTTCACGAATAGATATTTTGTTGGGGAATGACATAGTCCCAGATATAATTATTGATAAACCATTCGTAATTAGGGATGGTATTCCTAGTGTGATTAAAACAGTTTTTGGTGATGTAGTTAGCGGAAAATTATATCCGTTTAATAAATATAAATCGCAAAATCTTAATTTATCAGTTTCGTATGACGACGAACAGTCAATTGACAAAACATTACGTGATTTTTGGGAAGTTGAAGAGGTGCCGTGTACCCCGTCAACAAGTCCAATGGATCAACTAGCCGAGGAGATATTTTCTCATGAACATACGCGGGAGTCGAACGGCCAATACGTAGTTCCAATGCCGTTCGCACCTAACCCCGCGCCATTGGGACAATCGCGTGCCGCGGCCGAGCGACGACTGATCTACTCGGAGCGTAAACTCGCACGTGTACCTGAGTTGAATAACAAATATAAGGAATTTATGCGTGAATATGAAAAGCTCGGTCATATGGAACTTTATCAGGGTGATCAGCCTAGTAAATACATTATTCCACATCACAGTATTTTGAGACCTAGTAGTACCTCAACTCCGTTGCGAGTAGTATTTGATGCGTCTGCGAAAACCACCACAAGCGTCTCGTTGAATGATATTCTATTGGTCGGCCCTAAGCTGTATCCGGACATTGCGTCAATAATCTTGAAGTTTCGGCTATTCGAATATTGTTTAGTGAGTGATGTTTGTAAAATGTATCGCGCTATTGCCTTAAGAAAAGAAGATCGCTGTTATCAACACATTTTATATCGGGAATCCCCTAACGATCCAATTAAATTATATGAATTAAAAACTGTAACCTACGGACTCAGCTGTTCTCCATTCTTAGCTATTCGCACGCTGCTCCAGTTAGCGAAAGACGAGGGTGAACGTTTTCCCCTCGCTGCTCAAGTCCTCCGTGAGGGAATATACATGGATGATATCTTATATTCATGCCAAACCCTTGAGCAAGCTAGCCTAGTCCAAGATCAACTAATAGGTATTTTTGAAAGTGCCAACTTTACGCTAAAAAAGTGGATGAGTAACAATGAGGAGTTGCTGCAACGCGTTCCGTCTGAAAATAGGGAAAATTCCGTAACGTTCGTTAAAGACGAAAACGACAGTTCTATTAAGGTCTTAGGACTTAAATGGACTCCAAAATCCGATCATTTTTTATTTTCAGTTAATTTATCGGACAATGAAACAACCAAGCGATCGGTACTGAAACTGCTAGCGTCGATTTACGATCCCGTGGGTTTTATCGCGCCATGCATTTTAGTAGCTAAGCAGATTATGCAAGATCTGTGGAAGCTGGGTATTGGTTGGGACGATAAGTTGCCAGATAACATTAAAAAATCGTGGCAGCACTTTATTTTTGAACTTCCGCGGTTAAGCGAGTTACGTATCGAACGCCATATGCTGTTACCGGGCGAAACGACTTGTGATTTAATCGGATTTTGTGACGCTTCTTTACGAGGTTACGCAGCCTGCGTGTACGTCATCAGTCGTGACCAAAAGGGTAACGCAAAGGTTCGTCTAGTAACAGCGAAATCCAAAGTAGCACCAATAAAACCCGTAACAATCCCTCGGTTAGAATTAATGGGAGCGGTTTTATTAAGTAAATTAATAAAATTCGTTTGCGATACATTTGTTACTCGAATTAAAATTAACCAAATAACTGCAGTATCAGACTCGACAGTCGTACTGTCCTGGCTTCAAACGGAACCTTATAAATTAAAAACCTTTGTCAGTCATAGAGTTACTCAAATTATTGAAATCTTACCCCCTCATTTTTGGCGGCACGTTGGCAGCGAAAATAACCTAGCAGATATTTGTTCGCGTGGAGCGTCTCCGGCGCAACTGATAGACTGCACCCCACGTTGGCTACAGGGTGCCGATTGGATGTATCAAAATTACGTCGATTGGCCTCTGACGGTGTTTGTGAATGAAAGCAATCATAAACTACCGGAATTAAAAACTTCCACTAATTTGTTGCTGAATCACAATATTAGTGATCATATTATTGAAACTAAAATGGAATTTTGTGATAGAATCTTCGCACAATTTTCGTCATTTTCCAAATTGCAAAGATCTTTTGCTTGGATTTTAAGATTGACTCGCAAACAGGGTGATATACCCACCCATGCTAAATCACACGTGTTATCAACCCGTGAACTGAACGAGGCACGCGATAAATTAATAAAGCTAGTTCAGAATACTTACTTTGAAACGGAAATTAAAATGATAACAGATAAAAAATACGTACCATCGTTACGAAAATTATCTCCGTTCATTGATAGCGATGGGTTTCTCAGGGTAGGGGGTCGCATCGGTTATTCCGAACTTCCTTATAATGCTAGACACCCGCGACTTCTCCCTAAAAATAGTTTATTTACAAAACTATTGATTAAATATTTACATGAAAAATATTTACATGTTGGACCGCGAACCTTGCAAAGTGTTGTTAATGAAAACTTTTGGATATTATCGGCTCGTAGCGTTATTAGATCCGTTTTATCTAAATGTAAAACGTGCTTTAAATGTAAACCATCGTTACTTCAGCCTGAAATGACCCCGTTGCCAACAACTCGGTTGATACCTAATAAGGTATTTTCTAACGTCGGAGTTGACCTCGGAGGTCCATTCTTAATTAAAGAAAGCTTACGTCGTAATGCTAAAGTGACAAAAGCGTACTGGGCACTATTTGTCTGCTTTTCCACTAAAGCAGTACATCTCGAAGTGTTGTCTTCTCTCTCCGCTGATTGTTTTCTCGCATGCCTGGATAGATTTGTGGCTCGCAGAGGTCTGTGCGCTGTTCTCTATTCTGATTGTGGAACTAATTTTGTTGGCGCAAACCGACATCTGTCGGAGATACAAAAGTTCTGGCGCGAGAATCAAGATGACATTTCGGGTGGTTGCGCTAAACGGCAGGTTGATTGGAAATTTAATGTCCCCAGTGCTCCTCACATGGGTGGTCTCTGGGAAGCGGGCATTAAGTCAGCCAAATATCATCTAGTGCGGTGTGTAGGGGAAAAGTCCTTAACGTTTGAGGAACTTGCTACGATATTCTGTAAGGCAGAAGCCATAATGAATTCGCGCCCTTTGTGTCCGCTTCCTTCAAGTGACAACCCCAACGAATTTAACGTATTAACCGCCGGACACTTTCTAATTGGACGAAGTTTAGTCTCCATTCCTGAGTACGACGTGCGAGATATTGATATCAATAGGCTGTCACGGTGGCAGTATATCCAGAAGTGCTCCCAACTGTTCTGGAAACGTTGGAGTTATGAATATCTAAACACTTTACAACAGAAAGCCAAGTGGTTTATCTCTTCTTCTAATCCTAAAGTTGGAGATTTAGTAATAATTAAAACTGACAATGTTCCCTCTTGCACTTGGCCTCTCGGCAAGATTGAAAAGTTACATCCCGGTCCCGACTCAATAGTTAGGTGCGTGACACTGCGCACAGAAAAGGGTGTCTTACAGAGACCTATAAATAAACTTGCCCTATTACCTTACGCCAATTAATTTCAAATAAAACGTTTTTTATTTAATTTAGAGTATAATTTAAGATTAGTTATCAATGTCCTAGATAGTATAGTAATCTCATTTTTAGGAAACCATCACTATGGTTTCGGTAGGGGGTATGTTCTGTATTCTAACCCATGATTGGTTCAGCTGACGGCGCAAAGATCATGGAGCGTCCTATATGCCAGAAATCAGCCAATAGCGGGCTGCTTAGATGACAGGACAAGCGCCCTCTCCCGGTTTTTCGTGTTGTTGAAATCGGGCCGCCGTGCGGTAACTTTCTTTTTGAGCGCGCTCCTCAATAAATCGATAAATCAAGGGACAAAGTGAGCATAACCGTGTTGTGTGATCAGTAACCAGCTTCAACAGTGCTGCTTCATCCAGAGTACTTCGAGGAAGGCTGAAAAGGCGATAAAGGTAAGACGTTTCTTTGGCTTTGTCGTTTGTCACTTTGTTCCAAGATTGGGTAAGCTCAAACCGAGTTTCATACAGAACAACCACCAACACCAGCTATTTAATACAGTCCAACTTCTCTACTCCACAGATCTTCTTAGATCTTTTCTCAATCGAGTCTTCTAGTGCATTTTAGTTATTTTATTAACACTTGAATAATTTGAATAAAACAACTGTGTGTGATCACGGACCCTTTAGGCGCGATTGGTCCAATTCACCATTTCGCAGTTGGTCCAATTCGCAGTTGGTCCAATCGCAGTTCGTCCAATTCGCAATTGGTCCAATTCGCAGTTGGTTCAATGTAAGTAAGTGAGTGAATAAATGTAAACATGTTTCGAACGTCAGAAAATGACAAAAAAAAGTCCAAATTTACGCGATGAATGTGTTCACACTTGTTAAATTGAATTTGTAACAAACGCGAAAGCTTTACAAATCATTATGTAATTAATTATTTTAGTTTTATTTTTTGCAGCCCACGCCTCTATGACTTACACGTGTTTGGCGTAACTATTAATAAAGGTTGAGTATCTACCACTGAACTAAACACTAAGCTTCCAGGTATTGTGGAGAACATTAATAATTTTGACGCCTTGTAGAGTTGTAGCAACCTAAATTAATTTTGTACGGTTTTTTATAACTCATGAATTGTAAATTTATTTATTACCGTGTTCTTTTGAGTACATGAAAATAATTTAAATATTGCTTCAAACAGAAGGAATATTTATAATCAAATCAAATTGTTTGTCACGGTTTCTTATGGTATGAAGATCGCTACATTGACATTCATTGTCACGCCAATTGTGTCGTGATTTTTCCACAGGTCAGGTGTCATTGCCCTACAATATGCTACTTAGCGTTTCACGAGAACGCTAACAAAAAAGTAATTTGTCTAAGCCTTCATTCAGTTAACACTTTTTAATAAATAAAACTTTATACAAAAAAAACCGGGCAAGCGCAAGTCGGACTCGCGCACTGACGGTTCCGTACAAACTTACCGATGAAAACATTCAATTGCCGAATTGAGCCTCGATGATTTTTCCGAATAAAAAAAAATTGTGACGTAACTACAAATTTACAGTTTTCAGATTGATTCCTATGCTTCTAATTTCTAATCTCAGGAGTATTTTCCAATTACCCTTAAGAGTGTCGAAATATACGTTTTTTTTTTTTTTTTTCGATATAAACGACCGTGTCTTTTTTTTCGTTAACTCAGAAATTTGATTTTTTCACAGCTTCAATGGACCGTAGACTTGAGTACCTATATGGTTTTAAATTCAACTCGATACCTCCACGCGTTCCCGAGATGTAGGGTCTTGATAGACACTTAGACGGACAACAATGTGATCCTATAAGAGTTCTGTTTTTTCCTTTTGAGGTACGGAACCTTAAAAATAACCGACTTCACTATAAAAAAAACGCAAAAACGATCAAAATAACTTTAATTTTGGATTTCGGTATATAACAAACAAACAACACCAGAAACACCGACTTCGCACTTTTTAGCTGTATTACACTTTTAGCCAGAGTAGCCGCTGCTAGGATACATTCTTTTATCATGAAGTTCCTGTACCTACCTTTCACTTTCCAACTCCATCATCAGATAGATCTATAGCACCTTATAGCAAAAGTTCATATCAAGACAATTTTAATAAACTCAAACACGGCTAGGATACATTGATTAATTACGGAGTTCCGATGCCTTCAACCTTCCGGCTCTATCATCATCATCAGATTAATTTGGTTATACCATTTTTATTATAAAAATTCAGAACCATTTATTTATTTGTATTGTCAATATTTGAAGAGTTTCCTCGATTTCTCATGATGGGATGAATCTAAAAAAAAAGAAAGAAAACCCATACTAAGAGAAGAAAAACCATTTTGAGTTCCGAGGTAACAAACATAAAAAAATAGAACTGAATTGATAACCTCCTCCGTTTTTTAAGTCGGTTAAAAATAGCAAAAACCAAGAACTCATACACACAAGCAGCAGCCAATGGCAGTGGGAACTGAAGCCGTCGACCTATACTGACAACACACATGACAGCTGCCGCTGATCTTGATTTGTTTGAATGTCGACGGCCACCGTCGAACGTCAACAGGTGCTGCCGACGTATCGGTGGCTATATGAGCGGGCGGCAGTTATGAGCTCTAAACTGGGTGATCGACTTACGAGCCAATATCGCAGTTTTAAAGAATGTGCTGATAGACTAGCAAGTAAAACAGTTTTGACCGACGAGCTAAGTAGAAAATAAAGCAAACACGATGAGCCGCGAGCCCGGCTTGTCGTTACACCGATGAGCTTTACCAACGAGTCATAAGACTGCAGTTTTACTCGCTCGTAATTTCACATGTTACCTTACTGCTTTCACCGTATATCAGACATGCCGTCAAGCCTTCACTATAACTGACGTATGGACAGTATTGAATAGCTCCAGGAACAATATAAAACCTCGTTGAACAGACAGCCTTATTGTCCGTTGAACAACTAGATTTTATTAACGATTCCATTCGTTTAATTTATTTTCAATTTCAGTCAGACGTTAGCGGGGCGTAGTAATCCGTTTAATGTTTTTAATTTCGAGTTTCATAGCCTTGTTTTACTGTTGGCAAGCTTTCAGATTCCGCATTAAGTTTAATTCATTATGAAACCAGCTTCCTTAATTAAAAGTTTTGTGATGAGCAGATTAAGCAGAATATGTAAATAGATTTTAATGAAAATTTACATTAAATTAAATATTAGAAATAACTCTAAATACATAAAACGCTTACGCTTTCCATTTTCACTGACGTTTTATAAGGGCCTGTGTGAAATAAATAATTTTGAGATTGAATGGGTAAGCCTCCCGTGGCTCTAAGGTGGAGCAAGAGGGTGTGTCAGACTTTTACCGACTAAAACCTAACTGTGTCCTTCACTTGCCCTTTGCGTTCTAAATCCACGGCAACTTTCAAGGACTTCTTTGGCTAGTTTAAACCTAACTTATTATTATTATTATTTCTTATTATTTTTTTTAAACCATTTATTATTTTACGAGTGCACTAGCGCTAAATTTCGCAGAGCCTAACTTCAGACTCGCCAGGTTACGTCGGCCGTACTGTACGTAAGTAATGAAAAGGACAACGAAAGGAACAAAGGAAACGAAGGGAACCACCCAAAACGGGAGGATTTATTTGATGATTTTCCATATCGACATATGTTTAACAGAAATAACATTCCGAAAATTCAAAGAATAAAAAAGAAATTTCACAATCTACCTAGAAGTGTATATTCACACAAAGTATCTATTAGTAATGAAAACGAAAAGCAAGAGCCCATCTCAATAAAACTACCATCAACCGCGAACCATCAACTAAATCTACCGTCAAATCAATCTCTTCGGAGATAAACAACAGTCCCCTGGAATGGAAAAGCGACTAAACCAGATCGTTCGCTGGCTCATTACTTTCCAATCCAATCACACTTGCCTTCAATGCCAAGTTCGAGCTCTCTGACTGATTTGTTGTACCCTTGACCATAAGGACACGGTGGGAATCACTTTCGATAAAGGGTATCACTATGCAATCTTGGAATGTGTTCAGGTGTGGAAACATTTTGTGAGAAGGAGCTCGTCCAAAGAAGTAGTACTTACTAATACTAACCCTGCGTTCCGAATTACGATATTGGCGCTGTTAGCGCGTCAACAAATCGTTCAATGTAGCATTTACGGTTTTTTTTTTTAACATCGAAAATATCATGATCGGAAAGCGAAGCTTAAGTATTCCTGTTGCCAAATAACTTTGATGAACATGAGTGTGTTATCGGACCACCATATGCACACGTTTTAAAATCAGAATGTTTATTTGTAAAATATAGGTAATACATAGGCATAGGTCTTAGATTTATTATAAGGACGCTATGTTTTGCCGTGAAGGCGTACAAATATTAAAAATAAAATCTAAAATTAAACAGAAAATTGAAACACAATTAAAATACTAACAAGTGATAAATAAAGAACTATTTTAAATTAATTTAAATATCTCATAGAATTTATAATTAAAACGAAATTAATAAAACAAAAAAGCAGTCTTAAAAAATTAAAAACAGTCTTTAAAATTATTACAGTTCAAATTTACCGCAATGGTTTATTATTATACAGTCATGAAATGTAAAAAAAAAATCGTTCATAAAATCTTGTACAGAATAGAACACTGAGAACACAACAGAACATTTTTCTAGAAATAGTGAATAAAGACTTTTCTTAAATTTTAATAAGGGCAATTTTTTATGCTATCGGGTATTTTTTTTTTATATTTTCTGTCGCACAATGTGTGAGAACTTTTTGAATTTTTTTAGTAATCATTTTCTGTACAGCTAAAGAGTGAAATTTCCTGCCGGAATCGTGTTTTTCCTGATATATACATCGTAGGATTCTTTAAGTCGAGAGTAATTAAGTTACAACTAGGCAAGCGTGTTCCATCGTCGGTCACATCATCGTTTACCATCAGGTGAGATAGTGTTAAACCGCGAACCTATCAATAATAAAATAAAAAGTTTACAGTATCATAAGACTTTCATTTATTTGAGACTGTAACACACCTGCATTGTGGAATACCTTTGCCCATATTACAATAGAAAAGAATAAAAATAAAAAATAAAAATCCGGTCAATTGCGAGTCCAACTCGTGCACAAAGGGTTTCAGACTAACCTACCTACATATGTAGTTCGATTCATTAATCGAGTCTCGAATACTTTTCCGAATTGAAAATAAGTAATTATTTTGTGATACTTCTATTCAAACTTTTTCCTTTACTTGTGCTATGAGACTTTGCTCCAAACAGGATTCTCCAAGTCAACGGGAAGTACCTACTCTATACTTGTGAAAATGAAAAAAAAAAAACTATTGTAGTTTGGGGTCCAAGTGGACTGGGCAATATATAAAAAAAAGATTTTTTTAAACACTTTGCACGCACCGCTCTAGGATTTTTCCTGCATCGTCTGGCCATCCGGTAACCGTCCGGACCGAGCCCGAGTCTCCGAAGCCGCATATGTTCCAAGCGCGTCTCAAAGAAATATCAACAAAACCGTAGGGGCCCAGCAGGGCTGAAGCCTAATGAAGCTCTAAATTGACTTCTGAAAGGGAAACCCGAGACCGTGAAAGGCAAGGCAAGAAAGACGAGGTGAAACTTGTCAGTAAAAATCTGCACATCCACCCGCTCCGCCCTAGATTGAGAAAAATCAATGGATCATTTTCAACCTTATAAAAAACTCCTGTATTGTGAGTGTGCTCACAAACATGTATACTCGATCTGTAGACTATACAAATATTTGTTCAGTGCGGGAATCGAACCCGTAACACGCAGCGCTGTAGCTATACCGTCACTAGTTGCCAAAACACGAACTATCCAATTCAATCATGTTTTCGAAATAGGGATGTTGACAACACTTCGCAAAAAAGGGTTTCTCATTCAATCTTGTGTGATGTATTAGAATGTTAATAATACTGAGCGCATGTTGGTTTGGGAGGATAAATCCCAAATAGTTTGTTCAGGACAATAGTAATAGATACCTAACGCAGAATTTATGTTATTACAATAAAGGCTTGGGACTTATTTATCATCCGATACAACACACTGAAAACCCAATCTATAGATACGAGTATTATAGAGATCGAACGTAATAAAATAGAATGGAATATAATATAATGAGATGGAATAAGAATGGAACCGAATGGAATAGAATAGAACAGAATAGAATAGAATGGAATGGAATAGAATAGATTAGAATACGAGGTAGAATAGTATACAACATTATTTTAAGTATATACGAAACCTGAATGTAAAGTGTTCAGGATCAGTAACTGAATCGATTCCAATGACTTTTACACTATTTTTTCCCAAAAATATTTAAAAAATGTCACACGTTGGACATCACCCATACTAAGTACAACACAGGTCACGGAAGGTCATAGCAGGCATTAGGTGCCAGGCTACAGCTGGATGCGGGAGCAAAACCACCTCTCAGTCGCCTGGATGGCCTGATGATCATGTGTTTGTATGGATAACCAGAAATCATAACAAGCTTATAACTTTGTGATTTTTCATGATACAGTTATGAAACTTTTTACAAAGATTCTTTGCATAAAAACTTTTTACAAAAAAAAAAAATACAACTGACTAAAAAAAACAACAAAAAGCGCAAAATAACTTCAATTTCGGAAGTCGGTGTTTCTATAATAGTTTGTTTTCTTCCTTATTCAACACCGACTTCCGAAATTGAAGTTATTTTGCGCTTTTTGGTATTTTTTGAAGTCGGTTGTATTTTTTTTTTTTTTGTTAGAAGTTTTTATTTCACACGTTTTAGTTGTAGTACCCCTCAGTCAAACTTAAACAGATACCTTCCGCCATTTGGTTCCATCATCAAATCATCATGACAATTCTAATAATACAAAACACGGCTAGGATACACGAATTTATTACAGATTTCCGGTTCTTACCTACCTTCCGGTTTCATCATCAGATCAATTCTATGTATCCCCTCCCCTTCTTCCTTCAGTCACTCACCGACTACATGTATAAACAAAGCACTTCTACTTATTACGACAATTCTGCTTAGATTTTTTTGAAGAGTTCCGTTCTATATCTTCGAAGTTCATCATCAGATCAAAACAAAATTTCTATGGAACCAACTCTGGAGTAGAATCTTTCAATGAAAACTAAAATTTTCAAAATCGGTTCATAATTGACCGAGATATCAGCGAACAAACATATACAAACGACAGTTCTTCTATGATTTTTTGAAGAGTTTCGTCCTATATCTTCGAAGTTCATCATCAGATCAAATAGACATTTTTATGTGACCAAATCGGAAGTATAATCTTTCAATCAAGACAAAAAATTTTGAAATCGGTCCACAATTGACCGAGATATCGGTGCACATACATAAAAAATAAAAGTACATACAGCCGAACATAGAACCTCCTCCTTTTCGAAGTCGGTTAAAAATACTAGACACGTGTTTCGGGTTTCGCATATACAAAAATAAGATTGTATATTTAAAATTCTTATTCGCTTATTGTGGAATTTATTCCTACGAAATTAACCCTATCGGCCTGACAGGGGTACTTACATAATCTCATCTTGACAATCTTTTCATTTTAAAACTCGAATCAGTGTTTATCTTATTTTTAACTAACTGTTCTCCACGGTATCACCAGCGTCTTTAGTTCATGCTATAAGCGGGTTTATCCAAGCAAACAAACTCTTCAGCTTTATAACATTAAATACTAACTGCTGCCAGCGACTTTAGTTACACTCGCGTGTTAATAGAAAACTAGCCCAAGGGAACATATACCTGGGGTAAAAAGCATCATAATCATTGCTTACCATCAGGTGAGATAGTGGTCTAACGCGAAACTATCAATAATAACAAAAAAAATATCCTTGTTTGTATCAATTACCCCCGGTTGAAATGTAGAGAATGCCTAAGGCATTAAGTCTGGCTTTGTACCTTTTCGTTGCAGGAAGTTTTAATAAATAAATAAATAATGTGTTTATTCCAGGACATAGTCTATTCGATTGCAAAGTTTCATTCAAATTCGTTCAGCCATTCAAGCGTCAACAAAAATACACATTATATTACTCACACACTCTCAGAAACTTTTGTTTTTATAAGTGTGATATAAGTATACATGTGTTATTAGACGTAAACTTTCTAAAGAGGATCTCTGCAGTACCCATATACTGTTTTAACTATTAATTGGAATACTTTTGAAAGCTTTCTCTTAAAGTATGCAGAGGCCGTTTCGTGTGCTCATAGCACACGAAATTGGGAAAATACTACCTTCTACAAATCTCTAAATATATAGCATAAGCATAGCATAATCAGCCTTTTAATTTTTCCCACTGCTGGGACACATGCCTCCTCTTTAAGAGAGGGAAAGGGTCGTAATCCACTAAGCAGGCCCAGTGCGGGTTGGTGGATGTACTCACATGTCTTCGAATTTTTTTGTTCTGGGACATGCCGGTTTCCTCAAGATTTTAAACTTCACCGTTTTAAGTGATGAAATAAATTACACAAAGTAATGCGTCTGGCTGGGTTTTTAAAACCACGACCTACAACTCGTGAGTCGGGGCCGTTACCACTCAGCCACCACTGCTCTCGTCTTACCTACTACAAATCTTTAAATAAATAATGAATAACAAACCTATTAATAATTCAATTGATTGCTTTTTTCTAACATCAAATTGAATCGAATTACAAAAGTTTTTTTGCCTTTCACTGCTCGGTCAATTAACTGTAATACGGTTTAAAATACTTGAATACGAAAGTAAAAACTAAGGTTTTATGAGAAAGGGCGAAACTTTTACAAAACATAAAAAAGAGACAGTTTCTATCAATTACCGTCCCTACAGTTTAAAAAAGGTTTTGTGTAACTTTAGGAACAAGAACCAATATATTCGTGACTACTCAATCGTTTTATATTGTGTAAATCGTTTTATATTTTGGTGGGTGAATGCTGCGTTCACTTCAGATACACACTTGCCACAGATTTTCCAAAAATATCAACAAATCACACCATTTACTGATATTTTTTTTAATTGATATAAACCAGTGCTTGACTGCAATCCCATTTAATGTTAAGCAGTGATATTATAAAGGTGAAAGTTCGTGAATGTGTATATGTATGTTCGTTACATCTTCTCACTCGAACGACTGAACGGATTTCGATGAAACTTGGTACATGGATAGACCATGTCCTGGAATAGTCCATAGGCTTTCGACTGTTATGTGGGCGAAGCTGCTGGCAGCAGCTAGTGAACAATAAATAGTTTTTCCAAACAAAAAATCAAGAAATGTGACCAAAACCACAATATAAATACGATCCCTCAAAGGTGATGCTACAGTTAACACCATTCACAATTTCAAAAAATCCTTCACGACAATAAGACAATAAACTAAAACGGTACTTATTAATGAACAAAAACAAAAGGTCGCGGACAAAACGGGCTGAAGGTCAAAGAATTAGCGGATCCCTTGGACAAGATACATTAAATCCAATCTTAAACCCCGAGGTATTTCTAATTGTCTCTTCCATTAAAGGAAGGATCCTCTTAACGACTCCAATCACTCAACAAGATGGCCGTGTCCAACGCAGTGGCGTAGCTAGGCGTGGGTGAAGCCCTCACCCACGGCCTCGCACCTAAAGGGGCCTTACGCAAACCCTCGCGTACTGTTTCACGCGCGCCTCAAGGAGTTGTCAGCAAACCGTAGGGACCTAACGGGGTCAAAGCCTACTGGGGTAAAGGGTCTGTTTCTGAAAGGAAGGCTCGGCCCTGGACAATGAAGGAACTGGGTAGGTTTTTAGTCAGTAAAAGTCTGACACTATCTCCCGCTCCACCCAAGGGCGGGAACTGTCATTGGATGATTTTCCCCACCAAAAAAAAACCTCGCATCTTAAACGAGGGTTTTTTTTATAATAGATAGGCTCACTTTTGATAAGCGACGATATAGTCGAACGCTTGGTTACGACAGTGGCTGTCTCATTTTCGAATTTAAGAATGAAACTGGCCTCGCCGATGCACTTTCGCCCACGTCTAAACTAGTTCACGCTACGCCTCTAGGTCCAACGTGCCCTTAACCTTAGGATTTCCTCGGAGACGGATCATTAGAAGAATTTGATTACAGTGATGAGACTTGAAACGTTATCTAAAGCCTTGCGCTTAATCATGGAAGGCATGCGACCATGAATTATACTAAATTAGTTTTAAATTCACAGATGAGCAATGAACAGGGAGATTAGACTTTAATCTTAAGAATGGACGGTATAAATTATTTTGTAATGGGGCTGTTCGACAGGCTCTGAGACGCTAAACATTTGGGTAGGCTACTTTATTCACAGCGTAAAGTCATACCTACAATTTAAATGATAAACATTTTCTACAATGAAAGCGTTTGCGAACCCGTACAGCTTCAGCTTTTTCATTTTAACAAAATATTAATAACAATATAAGTTATAAAACATGTTTTGAGTCTAAAAATACTGAATAGATCCATACATTACAAAGTTATGAAAACATTACTTATAGAAGTTTGGATTACTCTAAGCCATTTTGTAAATATTTTAGTTGCAATATATTTAAAAAATGCAAAGGTTGAGGAGCTGAGCACGAGTAGAGCATGACCCGAACACAAATTCGTGTAGTGTGAACCTACTTACAAGCCTCGAATATGCGCGCTTTGAGCATCTGGTCCGTGCTCGACTGTGCTCCGCCTATTGTCTGTTTTTTGATGTACACAAAGGGTTTTGCATCGCGTTCGAGGACAGTGATCGTTGGAGGCTCGTTGGAAGTCAGCACTTGAGATCACGAGTAGAACGGCTCGGCTTGTGCTCAGCTTGTGCATGGCTCCTCTAGTTTAAATCCACCTTAAGGTTCTCCTTCCCCACTGCCTATCGTCAACGTCAATCATGGTTTAAAAGCTTGTGGCTTCATCTAAAGCAATCCAACGCGATGTTTGATGGAGAGGCAACGCGAAAAAAGAGAGATAACTCCTGAATACTCTGTTGGCATTCGGTAATTCCGTGATTTACTCGAATATTTCACAAAACTTTTTCCAAGAAATACGTGTTTAAAAAAAAAAAAACCTGTATGTTTTTGAGAAAAAAATTTCATCATTTAGAATCTCGATAAAATGTGCAAGGAGAGAAGTTTTTTTTTAATATTTTTAATATAAGAGTGCATTATGGAGGGCCAAAGATCGCGTAAAATAGCAGTTTTTCAGAGGCATTTCCTGGATTAGTTTTACACAAATGTATGTTTTAATTTCTATAGAAACATAGATAATATTCACAAGATATCTGTGTATCCAAAATATCTGAAGAAAGATGTGAAATAACATCATAATTACGTAAGAGCGGTTGTATGAAAATGTATCTCGGGGTTGCCGCTCTTAAAAGCATTTTATATTACAACTAATTCCAATTTCAGTAGAAATTGTACAACAAAAACCAAATAAATTTAAGCTCTGTATAATCCCTAAACCTTGTTAATCTAAAAATGAAAAACAGTTTGGATGGATCAAATTGTTTCGTCTTCGGATCAAAATAGCTACCAACTAAATATTTGCTTTAACATCGTAGGTTGATGAGTTTTGAACTTTAAAATGGTAATCTAACCAAGCCTTTTAGTCCTGGGCTTGGACCTATGTCACACAACATAACATTCTTGGCACGAAATTAAATTCTAAGAACAATGCAATTTAATAGCTTTTGTTCATTTTACAGATTTCCAGTGCATTTTTTTATTTGACCACTGACCTGTAAGGAGGCAAATTGTATAAAGTGACTGGTAATTAGTGACCGATACTTGAACACGTGATTGTAGTCATGATAACAGACAACTTTTACTATGGGACCAAACCTGAAATCGCGAAAAAAATCAGCTAAGTTCAGTATATTTTAACCAGTTAAGAGAACATCAATGCACTGACCTGCAGATTTCTTTCGTGATTTTAGGTTTGGTCCCATAGTAAAAGTTGTTTGTTATCATAACTACAATCACGTGTTTAAGTATTGGTCAATAATAACCAGTCACCCTATATACATAGACTTGTATTTTGCTCTTTTTATTAGTGAAAATCTCAGTTGAGTTGAGTTATCAGATACACAGACCTACTTTTTTTAGGTAGGAAAATCATCCAATAACATCTCCGCGCTCTAGGGCGGGGTAGGAGATAGTGTCAGACTTTTACTGACTAAAAACCCACTTCTTTTCCTTCGTTGCCTTTCATACCAGAGCCGAATATTTTTTTAGAAACCAACCCTGGCTTAGTTTTATACTCTGTAAAGAAAATGTAAAGGAAAAAATATTTATAAAGATGTATTTGATAGAAATTTCATTAATGTTTGTATTAATTTTACTATCAAATCGCTTTTCCGGCTCTGAGTGATACAGGAATTACAGGATTTTTTGGACTTTTACTGACTAAAACCCACAATGTTCCTTCAGTTTCCCTTTATTGTGACGGCTGTAGTAACTCCTTTGAAGAATTCGCAAATGGCGTCGGCCATAACTGACCCTTACCATTTTGGTGGTACCTCTTTGAAGCGCGCGTGGAACACAACGCGACGTCGGACGACGAGCTACCCGTAGCTCACCGTCAGCAAACCCGTGCCTACAGTGGAAACTTATCCTACCTACAAGCCAGTATTACGTCAGTTTCTTATTAGTTTCAATGACAATGAAATGCAAAAAAATGTTTGTCTTCTCTGCCTTTCAAAGTTTAAGTATAGACTAAAGGGTCAGCCAGGGATCAGATGTGTCAAGTTTTCTATTATCTGCGTCGAACGAACCCGCAACTGCTGCTATCCACGAAGTGATCGCAATTTGATTCGACTAGCGATAGCACAAATGTAATTGGAATTCAATTTTTCGATCGCTGGGTATTAACGTCATTATTTGCAGTCGATTTACGACGCTCTTTGTGGGCTCCAACACAAAAATACGATGCGATGCGATACGAAATCGCATCGCAAGAAACTGCGATGCGAATTGCTACGATGTGGTTTCGTGTGGCAAAGTATTGGTTCAGGTGGCCATACAAAGCGATGTGAATCAATTCGCGAGTTCTTGCGATATGATGTCGCATCGCAGTTTTGTGTTTTTCAAAACAATTTATAAATGTATGTACTATGTACACACAAACACCTAAAAAGAAAAGAACAAATGCAAAGAGAGCACGTAAAACAGTTCATTTAAAAAAATAAATCGGTTTAAAACAATTCCACACTCCATTTTCCAGACATTCATCATCATCATCATCATTTCAGCCGCAGGACGTCCACAGTTGGACATAGGCCTCCCCGAAGTGACGCCACAGCGAACGGTCTTGTGCGTTTCCATGCAATATCGTAAAACAATATATTATACTACATCTTATATACTATGTCATTATTTTGTTACTATTATAGTTTATTCTATTCCATTCCATTATACCGTAACTTTACAATTTACGCAAAAAATAATAAAACACTCGACTTTATTATTTAGACCTTTTAGTAGAAATGTTTCAGCAAAACAAAACAAATTATATTACGCAAAACGTAACATAGTCATTTATAAAAGTTGCTTTTTTATATATTTCTGTCAAAAACACAAAAGTTAAATGAAAAAGAGCGTGACGAAATTACGTCCAACAATAATAATATAAAAAAGTTTGATCCCAAAATTAGTCGAAGATTTAAGATCAAACAAACTGTGGACGAGTAAGTAATTTAACAAGTTTGTCCTATACTAACATCGTGTTAGCTCTTCTGTTGAACGAAACTTACACAACTCTCTCTTGGACGTAATACGTTTGCGTTACGTTAACGTTTACTCACACTTTTTAGTGATATATTGACCAGATTGAAATAAAACATTTTGATATTTATGGAGATAGTTTGTGATTGCGACCGAGGCGGTATTCTGCTGCAGTGGCTCGTGTATCTAAGGATCTGTGGGGGTTGACGGGCGACTCGTGGGGGTGGGTCACTTAGCGCCCAACATGATACGATAATAATTGTGGCGATGGTGAGCTGACCCACTTTTCCACACTAGTACCTGCCTAAGAGCGTTTGAAGTAGGAGCGGTTTTTCGAGTAGGTGTAATAAAAAAAGGACTTTGCAATGCTTTAAAAAATTACAACTGTGTATATAGTACGAGTATGTATTTATTTAGCTGTAGCTACCTCCAGCGATATCACCTGCGGAAAAATAGACAAAATATCCCAAGAAAAATCATGTACCTGTGATAATAAAGACAATTTTCAGGATATGGTTTACCTATGTACCAAAGGGAAATAGTGTCTTACTGACTAAAAACCTACCCCATTTTTTAATTCTACGAAAGAACCTCAGGAGGAACCTCCTGATGTTTTTGTGATTTGTACCTTTTTTCTATTACATACTTATATATGCTTAAACCCCTAACCATTGCATACGCCTAAATGCCTCTGTGATGATAAAAAATGTATTTTTTCTGGTAGTAACACTAGTTTAATCATTTGAATACCGTAATTAGAGACACAATAGAAAGACAATAGTTGTGCGAAAACCGGCGTTCGCTTGGGGCTTGAGTAATTAATAACCATCGCGCAGATATTCTGAAGAGAATTAAAAGGGACGAAAGGTTCTGGAGTGGCGACCGCCTACCGGAAGATGCAACGTTATAAGGCCTCCAAGACGAGGTTGGGTGAGGATTGCGGGAATCCGATGGATGCGAGACGCACAAGACAGGGAGGGGAGGCTTATGTCAGTAGTGGACGTCTGCAGGCTGAAATGATGATGATGATGAATAACTAACTATAGTCGTTGTCTGTGATGAAAAGATGGATGGATTGCGTGAAGAGTGATATGAAAGAAAAGGAAGTTCTTGATAGCATGCCAGGTCACAGGGCAGAATGGAAGAAAAAAATGTGTTGCGCCGACCACAAATAATATGGGAAAAGGGCAGAAAGATGATGAGGCGCTGTCTGTAATATCAGATTAGATTTTTTTTTTTATTCATGTACACACAAACACTTAAAAATGAGAAAAACAAATACAGATAGAAGAGTACAAAGGTACTGCTTATTTTAGCGAAATTTCTTCCAGCAGACCTGCGACAGGAGAGTTGGATGAGAGATGTAGACGCAGTGTGTATTTATTCTTTATTTAAAACAAGAGTTTAAAAGAGGCACACATAACAAACAAATGTAAATTAGAATAGAAAATGGGAAAACATGTGTAGATAAAATTGCCCGTCTCGTAAAGTACATCAACATTCAAAGTTGACAATACCTGAGTTGACTTCATGCGGAGCGCTCGCAAGGAAAATTCGCACAAAACTGGTCCTTAAAATACGAGTGTTTATGTACGTGAGAGGTAAACAATGCGGGCTTTATTTTTATTATACTCCTAACAAATAGTGAAAGGTGAGAAGAGCTGTGTGTTTTGGCCTTTTTAGGGTACTGTACTCAAAGGGTAAAATCTCTATTACTTTTTTTTTTTTTTTGGTAGGTAAAATCATCCAATGACAAATCCCGCCCTTGGGTGGGGCGGGAAATAGTGTCAGACTTTTACTGACTAAAAACCTACCTTTCCGTTCCTTGCCTTTGTCCCGGGGCCCGTGGTGACACTCTCGCATAACCTTTGAACCCAGTAGGCTTCGGCCCTGCTGGACCCCTACAGTTTGCTGACAACTCCTTGAGGCGCGTGGGAACAGTGCGCGCCGTCGACGACCTGAGCTCGGACCGGTCTGTTACCGGACGGACGGACAGCGAGCTACCCATTGCCCACCGTCCGCGAGCCCGCGCCTACGGTGGCCGGAAATCGGGATCAGAAACCCGGCGGCGGCGGCGGCGTGTGCGCCTTTGCCTAATGCGGTCGGCCTCCTCCTTTGCTAGCATTACTGCTTCGCAAAAGGAGGCGACCGCCTGCCACTCCTCCTCGCTCCGGAGCATAGCTTGAACCAAGCCCCGGCGCGAGAGATCACCGCCGATCGCCCCCACGAGGACACGGCGATGCTCTTCCCAAGCGGGGCACACCTCGACTGTGTGCTCCACCGTGTCCACCGGGCGGTCCGCACAGTGGCGACACCCGGGCGTCGTCTCCGCATGAATCTTGTACAGGTACGGACCGTACTTGCCGTGTTCGGTCAGCACCTGCGCCAAACGGAAGGTGACGACGCCGTGGGGCCTTTCCAGCCACGCCTCAAAGAGGGGCCTTACCGCCTCGATCGTGGCGTGCCCAGCACGGGGTTGCGACAGTCGCTCTCGCCATTTCACCATGAGATCCCGCCGGAGCTCTGTCCGCCATGCCGCGACTTGTCGCGGCAGCGGAGTTTCGCCCCGACGTTGCATCTCCACGCGTAAATCATGCATGTGTGCAAGGACTGTTGCCTCCAAATCCCACGGTGGTAGGCCAGCAAGGAGGCTCGCCGCTTCACAGGACACCGTTCGGTATCCGCGAATCATACGGATGGCCATGACCCTCTGGCAGGCGGTTAGCCGGGCCGCCACTCGCTTTCGCAGCGATGGCGCCCACACCGGCGCACCGTAAAGGGCCATGGACTGAACGATGCCTGCGTAGAGCCTCCGGCAGGAGGTGTCTGGACCCCCCAGGTTCGGCAGGAGCCGCTTGAGCGCAGCCCCAGTCGCATTCAATCTGGGAGCCAGACGTCGGAAATGCTCCTTGAAGTTCCACTGGCTGTCGAGGACGAGTCCCAGGTACTTCATCGTCGACCCGACGCCGATGTGAACTCCTCCTACCGTGAATTGGGAGCCCGGAGGTGGCGCGCTCCGAGGGCCGTGAAAACACATGGCCTCGGACTTGTGCAATGCCACCTCGAGTCCCAACTGCTCTATCCTCTCCACGACTGTCGCAACCCCGCGCGTCGCTAGTTTGACCGCCGCCTGGTACGACCGTCCCCGCGCCAGGACCAGCGTGTCGTCTGCGTAACAGACCACGCTGACCCCGTCGGGGAGGTCGGCGCGCAGCACGTACTCGTACCCGATGTTCCACAAGGGCGGCCCTAGTACCGATCCCTGCGGAACACCGCACGACATCTCTCGCCGTTTCAACTCCCCCTGATGACCGGGGTAGATGATGAACCTGTCCGACAGGTAGGCCTCGATCACCCGACAGAGGTAGTCGGGCACCCGGTGGTACCGGAGTGCCCTACCAATGCAACTCCAGGGCAGGGAGTTGAAGGCGTTGGCGATGTCCAGAGACACCGCCAAGACACACCTGCCCCGGGACACCGCATCCCCCGTCGTGAGGGCTCGCACGCGCATGATGGCGTCCACAGTGGAGCGCCTCCTGCGAAATCCGAACTGGCCGTCCGCAAGATCCGGCCCCTTCCGTGCCAGATGCACGACGAGGCGGTCTGCAATTACTCTTTCAAAGAGCTTGCCCACCTCGTCGAGCAGCACAATGGGCCGATACGCGGACGGAGAGTCCGCGGGACGCCCCGGCTTCGCGATAAGGACCAGTATCCCCGTCTTCCAGCGAAGCGGGAAAAATCTCTATTACTAAGATTCCATTATCCATCTGTCTGTCACCAGACTGTATCTCATGAACCGTGATAGGTAGACAGTTAAAATTTTCACAGAGATGTACTTCTATTGCCACTACGAGTATAACAACAAATACTAAAATCATGTAGAATAAAATAAATATTTAAGTTGCTTCTATACAACAAACGTCATTTCTTGACGTTTTTTATTTTTGCTCTATAACAACGGCAACAGTTAGATTTTTGAAATATTCATAGAATATTAAGTCAATTAAAAATAAATAATCTTCTTCTATATAAAAAAGCTGTTCGTTAGTCTCGCTAAAACTCCAGATCGGCTGGACCGATTTGGTTAATTTTGGTCTTGAAATATTCGTGATAGCCTAGGAAAGGTTTAGAGATGAGAAAATATGGAAAAATTCATGAAAACAAAATCGACTATTAGGCGGTACGAAGTTTGCCGGGTTAGCTAGTTAAATAATAATAAAAAAAAATATAGCTCTCATACAACAAAAATGATTTTTTTCTGTATATAATGTCTAATTGAATGGTACAGAACCTTTCGTCCACGAGTCCGACTACTTTTATTGTTACTAAAAGACGTTAAGGGTCTGAGTATTTTTGCATGTTTATTTCGTTTAGTGACAAAACTCAATTCAAAAGAACTTAAGTGAAGTGCAGCGTTTATTTTAGTAGCACTTTCACACAGTCTGGCTATAAGTACCGCACTTTTTCTCGGGACATATATCAATTGTTATTTTATCAATTTGAATTGGAGCTTGACCAGTTGAAGATCCTTATTACAAGACATCATTAATAATTTTCATCAGCCTTATAATTTTTCCACTACTGGAACTTAGGCCTCTTCTCTATGGGCCGTAATCTACCACGCGGGCATAGAGCGGTTTAGAGGAGGCTTTTTTTATTATTTTTTGTGGTAGGTAAAATCATCAAATGACAAATCTCGCCCTTGGGTGGGGCGGGAGATAGTGTCAGACTTTTACTGACTAAAAACCTACCCTGCTCCTTTCATTGCCTTCGTTCCAGGGCCCTGGTGCTCATTTTCACATAACCCTTGGCCCCAGTAGGCTTCGGCCCTACTGGGCCCCTACAGTTTGCTGACAACTCCTTGAAGCGCGCGGGAACAGTGCGCGCCGTAGACGACTTGGGCTCGGACCGGTCTGTTACCGGACGGACGGACAGCGAGCTACCCACGCCTCAAAGAAGAGCCTTACCGACTCGATAGTGGCGGGCCCAGTTTGGAGGAGGTCACATTTCTTTTTGGTTCTAGGACATGCTGGTTTCTTAACAATGTTTTGATGTTTTGTTTATTTCATTTTTATTTTACGTTTCTATTGTAATTAAATTTTTAGTATACAATAAAGAATATATATATCTATCTATCCTTCAACGTTTTATGAGCAGTTGTGATGAAATAAATTACACAAAGTAATGCGCCTAACTAGGTATGAATCCGCGACCTACAATTCATAAGTGCCACTGGGCCACCACTGCT
Organism: Leucania comma; assembly: GCA_958295575.1. Lineage (NCBI taxonomy): Eukaryota > Metazoa > Arthropoda > Insecta > Lepidoptera > Noctuidae > Leucania > Leucania comma. Next base: position 6,363,603 of record OY282480.1, on the reverse strand, counting down.
CGCCCTTATATTATTACAGCACAATTACTAACAATTTTTTTATTAACCTTAATTATTAACTCTTATTTTATTAACAAGACAAACATATATTTAATATTTCAAACCAAAATAACCAAAACTTTATAGTTCATTTACACATATTTAGAAAGACAACACTATTACTTACACAGCCTCCCTAAATGGTGTACCCATAATAAAATAAAATAATACGACTAATAAAGCAAGTATTCTAACTACGCCTACGCGGCTACGTGCTACGCGCTACGTGTGTAGCATGTCGCTACGCCGTAGCCTTTTGCTACGAGAGACCAATTAGAACACATTCATTTAGATAAGTGCTTGGTTTATAACCATATTATTGTGCAGGTTTGTGTGAGCAATTGCTGCTTTATAATTCATCCTGTACCTCTGGTACTCTCGAGTTAAAAATGTCGGTCACTAACCCTCAATTTTAACCCTTGTGGGATTATTTTTTTCCTACGCTTCATGTTAGAGCAAGCAGAAACGCAAGTCGAGTAACATGGCTGGTCAGCAAAATTGACATCATCGTCGACCTCTTGTCACAACTGGATTCCAGCTGTTTTAGACCTTGGTATGACAGGATGATCATAATGCCTTGAAAGTTGGATAAGCCTTTAGTATATAGTGACACCCTTGCGTCATCACATCTTCTTGCTTGTACTGTTGCAGAAAACCGGCCCTAATATTGGAAGTCATATGTTTGAGCTCTTAAGAGTTAAAGCATTGATCCTAGTGCACAACGAGTTTATTATGATATCAGCAAGTAATAAGACGACTATTCACGTGACCAGAAGACTTTTATTTGGTGAGAAATTGTCAAATAACTTCTTGCCGTATTTTATTTGTGCTTCTCTCGCGATGGTTGGAGTGAGAGGGAGTGTCAGATTTTTACTGATTTCGACTGCTGGGACGCAGACATCTTCTCTAGGAAAGAGCAAAGGCATCCAGCACGCGAGCTCAGTGCAGATTGGTTCATGTCTTTGAATTTTTGATGCTAGGATATGCCGGTTTCCTCACGATGTTTTCCTTCAATACTAATGCAGTAAAAAAAAACGAAAAAGATTTTCTGAATAGCTAGCATTAGCTATGTTTAACAAAAACTTTTACCCAAAATATAACCCACCGTTTTATTACCGAACCGGAACCAGAAAACAAAATCTACTGTTTTTCGTTCCCTACAGAGTTTCAAGAATACGTAAGACACAAAATTAATTCTAAATCTCGTTATCATAAAGATCAAATCGTATGACTCCTGGGAGAGCCTTCGTGCGACTTAATTGAATCGCTTGTACCTACCTCGTATAGTACCGGCCCCACTAGCTTGAAGGTTTTAATTGAAACTTAAGAAATCACCTTGAAAAGTGACAAGGGCTTATTATCGCCTAAGGCCGTGTTTACGGAGACGCGGCGCGTTGGGCATTTCGTCGTACATTGCAGCAGCGGGCCGCGTCATCGCTCCCGCAAACACAAACATATGGCAATGAACGATGGACCGCCCGACGCGCCGCGCAACGCACCGCGTCTCCGTAATCGAGCACTAAGGTTTGCTGTAAAAAAACCAACTGTGGGCTAAGTTCGCCTATGTACATCAGCTGCCTTATTTTCAGGGTTCTGTAACTCAAAAGAAAAAACGGAACCCTTATAGGATTACTTTGTTGTCTCTCGTGAAAACCTCGTGAGGAAACCGCCATGTCTTAGAACCAAAAATTCGAAGACGTGACATCCACCAACCCGCACTGGGCCCGCGTGGTAGATTGCGTCCCATTCCCTCTCCTAGAGAGGAGGCCTGTGTCCCAGCAGTGGGAACATTATAAGGCTGATGCTATGCTATACTATGCCATCTGTCTGTCAAGAGCCTTTATCTCGGGGAGACGTAGAGGTAGAGTAGAAATTCAACCATATACTCAGGTCTGCGGTCCCTTGAAGTTGCAAAAAAAAATCAAGCTTCTTCAAAAGTTGACGAATATATGAATAAGAACATAAAAAAGGCTGCGGCTTTGTTCTAAAGAATCATCGCCGCCCTGTAAAGTAAATGACAACTGAAGGAATACAGCTAGGTGTTAGTCAGTAAAAGTCTGACACTCCCTTTTGCACCACCCAGACCGAAAGAAGACATTTGATATCTAGCATCCCACCTCAGAAAAAAGGACTATAGTTTCATATTTCATTCTACATATCAAATATGCACTAATATGATAAAGGCGAAAGTTTGTGAGTATATATAATATAATATATATTCCACAACTATCATACAACGCCATCTAGTCTCAAGCTAAGCAGAGCTTGTGTTATGAGTACTAGACAACTGATAAACATACTTATATATTTCTAAATACATAAATATTATAGATAAATTAGACCCAGACACAGAACAAATGAAGGAGCTCATCACACAAACATTTGTCATGGGTGGGAATCGAACCCAAGACCTCCGGCATAGCAGTCAGGGCCACTAACCACTAGACCAACAGGCCAGTCAAAATATATAAATGTTTGTCACTTCTTCACGCACGAACAGCTGTACAGATTCCGATGAAACTTAATACACGGGTAGACTATGTTTGAAGTAGCACACAGGATATTTTTTATTCCGGCGTTTTGGAATTTATAGATATTTCTTATCAAATTCATGAAGCCATATAAAGGCTTCGCGGGTATTATAATTGAATCGCCCTTATTTAACGTAAATATACTTAGGTTAACTTGGTATAATGTTAGAGCAGGAAAAATATCTAATTGAGCTTTATTTATAGACGCTAAAGTGAGTCTCAGGTTTAAAAATAAATACAGAGTGATTGATTACTAAAAAGTATATTCAAGACATGTACTCGCATCAGTTTTGGGCAGGTAGTTCATTTCGCACTAATGCGGTAAAGTTCAATAGCCAACCCCTCTCACAATCTATACTAATCTTCCATACATATAAAAGCGAAATACCACTCACTGATTAATCACGAAATCTCAGAAACTATAACACCTACAAACTTAAAATTAGGTAGGTACGTTTCTTATAGGGTGTAGACATCCGCTCAGAACGTATTTTGCGAAACTCCACCCCCTAAAGGGGGTAGGTCGTCTACGGCGCGCACCGTTCCCGCGCGCCTCAAGGAGTTGTCAGCAAACTGTAGGGGTCCAACAGGGCCGAAGCCTACTGGGGCCAAAGGTTATGCGAGAGTGTCACCACGGGCCCCGGGACAAAGGCGAGGAATGGAAAGGTAGGTTTTTAGTCAGTAAAAGTCTGACACTGTTTCCCGCCCCACCCAAGGGCGGGATTCGTCATTGGATGATTTTACCTACCACAAAAAAAAAAAAAAAAAAAAAAACCCCTAAGGGGGTAAAAGGGGGGTTAGAAGTTTGTATGGAGAAATCGACTATTACGCGGGCGAAGCCGGTGGCTGAAGCTAGTATATTATACTCGTACAGTCGAATAATTTGTTTCTTAAACGCGCTAATCTCAGAAACTAAATTTTAGTCGTTTTAATCCCGCGGAGGGTCGATTCGGTACATGAAACACTATCGATTTTTAAAGAGAAAATTAAAAAATAAAGTACTTTTTTTAAACTCGAATTAATTTACGCTTGTACAAAATTAATTTCTTCAAGTAAATGTCAGTTGAGTGAGGCCAATGAGGTAGTTAGTACGCAACGACCGGCAACTACAAATACAGTCATTGACTCGTTTACTTTAGTACATGCGTATATTACAGAGGTTTGGAAAAAAGTACTTTATTTCTTAATTTTATCTTTACAAATCGATAGTGTTTCATGTACCGAATCGACCCTCCGCGAGATTAAAACGACCAGAATTTAACGGTGTATATTACTATTACTAAAAGGTTAACCACCTACGAGTATTTATAACCTAACTGCGTACTTAGGTATATATATACAAAAACATAAACCATTCAATTAGATTTCAGAACTTTACAAACAGCCATAACCCGTATCATAACTCAGAATATTATCTTTGTCTTTACGAACATTTTTATTTTATATTATTTTTCTTTCATCTCCCTGAAGTTAATGACGGACGAAAGGGTGCTTACCAAAGATTAGACTAGCTACAGAGTTGCAAATACAGATTAGGTAGTTTATTTATAGTCTGTGGTACCGACTCCAAACTTTGAAGCCTTAGTGCGATAGTGTTTTTTTCAGTATGATCCAAGAATCAAAACAGTTTTGATTTTTCTACTGTTCTAGGCTGGTCACAAAGTACGATCTAAGCAAACATACTTATACGCTTTTTTGTATTACAGTTTTATACATAGATATATCTTCCATTGTACAATTTTATCGTTTGGATTCTGCTCGAGGGTCGTTTTCTGTTTTTGGTACTATTTTCTTGTGTAAGATAACTTTTTCCAAGATGAAGTACAACAAATAATGTTTGCAGATCAAAATTAACCGTAAAGCATTTTAAATCTCTTTTAATATTAAGTCATATAAAAAAAAAGTCGGCAGTATCCTCTCTATGAGATTTTAGGACGAGTAGTAAAACATTATATAATGGAATTCATTTTGAATTAAATTGTGTAGGATAATGCCGGTTTGTTACGAACTATATTTTTTAAACGGTGTAATGTGTTTACTAGCATAAATTGCAGAGATTCCACAGATTAATAAAACCGCATTTTTAGCTCATTTTTGACATTGAGTGAGTATTGCCGACTTTGTTATTACGAGTATATATATACAATTGATAGAAGTAAAATTGATCCACAACTTATTTGTTAAGTTAATATACTAAGATTCGTTAGTTAAATTTTAAGCGTCATCATTTCTGCCGTTAAGTTTTACCTTGCAAGTAAATAAAACCAAGTAATTATCATTCTGTGTTTTCTTCTTCAACTTATCAAAGCAATTAAAATAACAATATGATATTGGCAGTCGCATGCCAGATTTGATATGAGTCAGAGATTGATGACACTAGCTTTATGGCTATAGCAGGCCGGATTGATGGTACTGGCGGGCCGGATCTCGCCCGCGGGCCGTAGTTTAGAGACACTGCCCCCACAGCCAAGTTACAATCGTTTCGTTTTGCGTTAACGCTTGAATTTGGCCACGGTCCCTATTCGTTTGTTCGAACAAAGGAGTAGGGGGCGTGGCCAACTCCGAGCGTTAACGCAAAACGAAACGATTGTAATTTGGCTAGGGGGGCTAGTCTATGAGTCTATGGTACTCTGAAGACACGTTCCAAAAATACATTATTCCAGTCACTTGACACGTTAAAAGGAGGGTGACTTCAAGTCTTAGTAAATAATAAGGCTGTTATTTTTACTGCACGTCATGTATAGAAGAAAGGCTTGATAAAGTGATTTATAGGGTTCCGTATTAAAAAGGTAAAAACGGGAGGAGCTGTCAGCAAGCCGTAGAGGCCTAACCTGCTAGCAGACAGGCAGGTTCGAAGCCTACTGGGGCCAAGGGCCGGCTTCTGAAAAAATGTCTCGGCCCCGGTATGAAAGGCAACGAAGGAACGGGAGTGGGTTTTTTTGTCAGTAAGATTCTGACACTATCTCCCGCTTCGCCTAAGGGCGGGGGGTGTCATTGGATGATTTTCACCCACCAAAATAAAATAAAATAAAAACACTCTATTACTAAGACTCCACTGTCCGTCTGTTTGTTAACCAGATTGTAGGTATCTCATGAACCGTGATAGCTTGACAGTTGAAATTTCCCGCATAATGTATTTCTGTTGCCGCTATAACAACAAGTTCTAAAAACAGAATAAAATAAATATTTAAGTGGGGCAACCGTACAACAAACTTTTTTTCTGCCGTTTTTGCCTGACAGCACGGAACCCTTTGGTGTACGAATCCGACTCGCACTTAGCCGTTTTTTTACTACATTTGCGGCGAAGACTTTCAGTATTAAGAAACTGATATCTTATCTTGAGTGACGTTAATGATTATCCAGCGTGTCACTTGAACATTAGCACAACTATTTATAACTTGTGGTGATACAAAAAGTGTTATTTTTCGAAACCAGACTCAGTGTCTGAAAACGCAACGAAAATATCACGCATAATGTAAACCGGCTCTTTTTTCATTAAAATCCCCCTTGCTACTAAACTGAACCACTTTATCTGCGTATCTTATGTAGATTACAATGATAATAATATAATGAATCTTTGTTTTTGGGTTGAGATGTCTTCAAATAGCTTATTCTTTCGCTTTGAGTAGAGCGAGAGGTAAAGTCAGATTTTTATAGACTAAAAATAACCCTTGCTCCTTCAGTTGCCCATTCCCATTCCCATTCCCATTCCCATTACCATTTCAAAAATGCAGTGATAGTTTCGAACAATCCTACAATCCTGAAGATTATAAAGAAATAAGTACATTACACATTAATTGTCTAGCATTATAAACCTATTTGGCGAAGCCGTGGAAGAAACATTATTGTTGTTGTTTTTTTTCTGTTTAATTTAAGTTTCTACATACTTACTTGTTTATTGTGTACCAAATAAACTTGTTTACTTTCTTTATTTTTTTATTTCTTTCCTTTTTGCCTTCAGATCTCTAAAGGTTGGACTGGCGAGGGCCTTAGCCCGACAGTGGTACAAAACATAGCCTAGTAAAAAGTACACGTTTTACGTAGAGACCGAGCGAAAGTTTGGTTTCGGTTTCGGTCGGTTTAAACAGAATGAGATAGAGGTAGTGTTGGAATGGATCCAAATATTCGGCTCGACCGAAACTAGCGTCTTTGAGTGTCAGCTTGAGGTTGTGATAGATCGATACCTAAAAACTGACTGACTAGTTCATCTATGTATATTTAATTAATGTAATCGTCGATTTAATAGATTATTTCAATATCTTATAAAAATGGTTAATACTATATTGACATATAAATAGTAATAACTATTTTTTTTCCGTTATTACGTGGTTTCAGTTATGGCCGACACTTGAAGTGTAACCGAGAAATCTGTTCCGGTTTCGACAGCAAATTGTGTTTAAATCGGTCTCTATTTATAAGGACTCACCTGATCTCCCATCCCAGTAATGATCGGCGTGTTCCAGTACGCCGCGAGCCTGGCCACTGGTTCCAGGGCGAAGGCACAGGCGGGGCCTATGAAAGCGATCACGTCTTCCTTGAAGTGCATGTCTGCTGCCAAGCCAGGAGCTATGGCCCCGGAGCAGGACGGGTAGCTGTGGAAGAGATGGGAGATTTGAATGTCATATGTTTTGTTACGGTGCCCCCGAAACACGGAGTGCAACTAAGCGTTTCGCCTCGTCGTTATACCGCGTATATGAAGGAAAAAAAAGTCGAAGACATGTAATATCCACAAACCCGCACCGGGCACGTGTGATAGATTACTGACCCTCTCCTAGAGAGGAAGCTTGAGTCCCAGCAGTGGGAACATTATAAGGCTGATGCTTTGCTATGCTATGCTATATCGAAGCACTGGAACTATTTGCATGCAGCGGTCTTCTAGTGCGATCGTAATTTAGGTGTTTTCAAGGCTAGAGTGAACAGGCTCCTAATAAACTAGTGCGGCTCACTAACAAAGTTTGCATCACTACTTACCATCAGGTGGGATCGCAGTCAAGCACTACTTTATTTTATGTAAGAAAAATACTGAGAGAAGACGAATGGTCTACCTGTGTGCCAAATTTCGTTCAAATTCGTTCAGCCGTTTGAACGTGAAGGAGCAAGATATACACACAGATATATTATAAATTTTTGCCTTTATAATATCTACCAAAATTAGGTCCAAACTGTGGTCCAAACCATATTAAAATCAATTCAAATAGACTAAGATTGTTACGGAAACCTTTTCGTTTTTTTTGTGCTGGAGGGATTGTCAGACTTTCACTGACTAAAACTAAAAATGTTCTTTAAGTTGCATTTTTGCGAGAGCTACGGTAACTACTTCGAACAATTCCCAGCCCTGGCAAGCCCTATCTGACCCCGTAGAATTACGGCTAATCTACGTCGTTAATTAGACGATAACGCAATACTGACTACGATAAGACCTAAAAAAACATAAAGACGAACGTTGTACGTAGAGGAGGAGTGGCAGCCGATCGCCTCCTTCTGTGAAACAGTAATGCTAACAAAAGAGGCGGCCACACGCCCACTCGCTGTGCCCACGAACGGTAGATGACATCCCACCTAAAAAAAACCTCTCTCCGGCGCTCATGCCAATATTAATATGATGACTGGTCAAAAAACTGATTTTTAATTATGAAAGTGAAAAAGGTTGGTGACAGGCTACTGTTTTATTGCGGGAAAAAGACAAAAGAACACTTAACGTTGTAAAAGGTTTAAAAAAAAAAAAAAAAAAATTAATTAACTTCTCAAGTTTCTCACGCGTTTAAATTGCCTTTGGACAGAGTGTTCTATTAATTTTTCGTTTATTTCAGACATAGTGCACACGTGAACAAAATTAAAATCAAATCAAATATATCATTTAAAAAATAGATATCAAAATCACGTACACAATGTCATGTCAAACTATAAATATTTTTTTGAGGTGGAAAATCTTTAAGTGACTTGCCCCGCTCTAGAGTGGAGCGAGACGGCGTGACAAACTTCTACCGACCCAAACCCGTCGTATGTTCATTTGCCCTTTGCGTTTAAATGGTACGATAGATCTTTCAATCATAGCCATTGCACACAGGGCATCCGGGTGGGATCTAGAGTTAATTTACAAATTTATGTTGTAATTTTATTGTATAAATAAATAAAAAACTGGGCAAGTCAGAAACGGACTCGCACGTTGAGGGTTCCGTACAAACTAACTTATGTAAATAGTTTAATTCCCGAATCAGGTCTCGAAGATTTTTCCTTTATTTTACTTTACAGTTTTCAAATTGATTTCTTTATTTATTTGTGCTATCAGGCCTTGCTTTGTGCCAAATTTCAGGATTATGGATCAACAGGACCCTATGAATTTTGATTTCCTTGAGAGTGTCGAAATATACGTTTTTGCGTCATAAATGACCATATTTTTTATTTTTTGTTAACTTAGAAATTTGATTTGTCACAGCTTCAAGGGACTGTATATGGTTTTAATTTCAACTCGATACCTCTACGCGTTCTTGAGATAAAGGGTCCATTTTTTTCTTTTGAGTTACGGAACCCTAAAAATATAGTAGTTCCAGACAATGGACCACGGACTCAAAAGGTCCGTAATGGTTTAAAAATAATATTAAGTGTGCTACAGACTGTAGACCTATTTATAGAACTAAAAATATTCCATTAATTTAGCAAGGAAACGGTCATTAACCTCTTGTATTAAAAAGTTATTTATGTAAGTGTACATCTAAGTAGGTACGTACATGAGCTTTCTTAATATTAAAGCTAACCTTAAACCTGACTTGGTTATAAAATTCAGAAAGAGCTTTGAAGAAATATGTATTTAAACAAGCTGTTCTCACGAATCCACATCGTGGAGATAATTTTAAATGTCTGAGACGAAAATGTGTACTTATATAGTTTTTACTTTTTTATATCAAGTGCTACTTAAAGTGAAAGCTCCAGGGTAACGCGTAAAATTCAAATATTCATAAGTTTTAGTGCTGGTTTACGGAGACGTGGCGTGAAGCGACGTGCGTTCGGCAGTTGTCGTACATTGCAACAGCGGGCCGCGTCATCGCACGCGTAAACACAAACATATCAATGTACGACAACAGCCCAACGCCCCGTGCAACTCGCCGCGTCTCCGTAAACAAGCACTTAGCCTTTTGTTGGTCAGAGTCGAGTTGTATATTTATGAAAATGTGATTGGTGACCGAAATACGTATTTATTTACGGAATTATAATTATTTAAATTATCAATACAACCCTCTCAATCCTTACTCTATTGAATGGCTCATTATCTGCCTTCCCTTATCCCATATTAATTGGGGTCGCTGTTTTTTTCTTCCACTCTGTCCTATCACCTGTCACGCTACCACTAAATCCCTTTTCTTTCATATCACTCCTCACATCACACATTACATTGTCCTCTCATATCTATATAAATATTGTACCTAAAACGAAAATATTGTAGAAACAATAATTTTTTTAAAAGAGTCACCATGAAGTTTCTTGCCGGTTCTTCTCCATAGGAAACGACCAATTGGAATCTTGTGCTAGCTTCTAACGTTTTATAAGTGCCCATCTAGACCTAGTATGCGAAATAAATGCTTTTGAGTTTGATACAATCCATCCATTCATTTTTTTTTTTTGCCTCTCTCATTCATCCACAATCCAATTGTACGAAGAACATCGGGTGCTGCACCCCAGTTGAGATAAGACAGCGCAACAGATTGTTTCCGGACCCAACCTTCTGCTTCGTATTGAGGCAATGCACGTTAAAAGTCATCGCTCTCGGGGTAACAATAACATAGGGTCATTTCATAACACTCATTGTTTTATCAGTCGATTCACTGAGGATAACTGCTCATCATCTCCCTTCTCCCAACTAGATTGGTGTCAGATTCCAGTCTAGCCGAAGGTGGCTGCATGAATACCTTTGTTTAACATGGAGCAACTGCCTATCAAACCTTTACAACCCTAACTGAGAAATACGATACTCCTTCGATAGACTAATGGACATTCTGAAAAAAAAAAACAATAATGGTTTATAATTTAATTTTTCAAGTTAGTACTTTCATTGAAACTTTTTTTATCGAATACTTTGGCATCCATATTGATACATCGATCTACACACATCCATCACTTAAATTGACACCCACTTGTATCGTACGTGTTGTTTTACCATATTATATTTTGGGTGTTAAAAATATCAAATTACTACACTATCAATAAGTTTATAGACATAATATTACTTTCAATATTTCCTTACATTGTTATACTACTACTGGGCAACGTTGCTTGCCTGCAAAAGGATGTAAACGGCCTAGCTTAGGAATGTCACAAACATTTTTAATAGTGTACGAGAAATGGCAAAATAGGTACATGAATACCTAAGCACTGCTACAGTGGCCTTAGAAATAAAGCACTATAAAAGGCGACTTATCTGCAACAACTTTTAGTTCCTCGGGTCGCTTATCCAAGGGGATGGTGAGGTAGACCGAGACGTAAAACATCGTATCAACTCAGAATGGATAAAATAGAGACAGGAAACTAAAAAGAACTTTTGACCATCGGATACTCCTCAAGTTGAAGAGTAAAATCTACAAGTCGGTGATAAGAACTGTCATACTGTATGAATCAAAATGTTGGACTGTGATAAAGACGGATGAGAAAAGTTTGCACGTAGTGGAGATGAGAATATTAAGATGGATGTGTGAACAAGAATGAATTAAGTGAGAAATGAGTACATTTGAGGAAGTTTGAAAGTGGCGCCAGTGACTGAAAAGTTAAAAGGAAATCGTTTCGGTCATGTAAAGAGGTGAGATGAAACCCATGCTACTAAAAGAATTATGAGTATATATGGATGGAGAGTTAGGGATAGGCCAAAGGCATGATGGATTGATAGTGTAAGGAGTGATTTGAAAGAAAAGCTAGGGAGTTAGTGATGTCTTGGCTGGTGACATGACAAAATGCAAATAAAAACCGACCCCAATTAACACTAGACAATTGCAGAATGATGATGGTGATGAAAAGAAACATACAGTGCGTCTTGGCCACCATCCTAATCTGCTTGCCGCTGTATTGCTTCATCCTACCAATGTGGTTGCAAGCCTAACGAGAAACCATAGGCGCTGGCCCTGGTTTCTGCGAGCGGTTGTGGTTTCTGACGAGAGATTATAAATAATTAAAATTCAAAAAAGTATATACTAGATTGCTGTTTTATAATTTATTCAACCTGCAATGCTGTATTCCTGTCTACCTATCAGTTCCCCCCTCCATCGCAAAAGGAAATTGTTGTCAATAGTTATGGTCAACACTTAATTTCATTAGCTCTCATAGGTACTGTCAACAAAGGAGATAAATAACCAGAGTCGTCAGATATAGTTGAAGTTTTCATGGAAACAGATGGATGGATATGAATGAAACGAAATTAAACGACAACTATCTTTTTTCAGCGCCTTTGTCCACGTGAATGTTGGAAATCCTGGACGCTAAGTCGGATAAAAAATAATCTATGTCCATCTTTGGAATTCAAGCGCTTCTTATAAACCAAATTTTATCAAAAGCGGGTCAGTAGTTTAACCGTGAAAACGTAATCAGAGAGCCAAACTGAGTCTTTCACATTTGAGATATTAAGTACGGATATAGCATGGATAAACAACTCATTAATAAAATTAAATTTAATTCATATCCATCTATAGGTTTCCATGAAAATTCAACAATTATTATTGACGATCCTGTTTACTTATCTCCTTTGCTGACTGTACATATATTTGTACATAGTTATATCAGAATAGTACCCTAATCACAATCAATAGAAATTACGTCTAGAAAGAAAACCGAAGACATTCAATCACGAAATACAACGTTGAAATGACCGATGAGTTTTCCTTAAAAAGGGTCACTGTACTATACAATACGACCAACCCTAATACCACGAAAAAAAGGCTTCTCCATACCTTTATGTTCACATGACTCAACAAAATATATGCAGGGGCTGAATTTTTTTCGCGATTTCAGGGTTGGTCGTATTTACCACGCAATATAAATTTTGGAAGCAAAGAAAAAAGTTGTTACAGAGATTTATAAAAAATACTACTACTGCCAGCGGTCAACCACGTGATGTAGAAAATTATCAAAATAGAAAAGGATCCTATGTTCTATTCCAGAACATGGTCTACGCGTCTACTAAGTTTTATCGAAATCCATCCAGTAGTTTTTGCGTGAAAGAGTAACAAACATCCATATCGACAAACATTCGCGTTTCTAATATTAGTAGGATTACGTCTCGGCCAGTACTTTGATCAGCACTACTACCGAGGTATTAACAATATTGATGAGTACAATGACCTCTTTTAGTGAAAGCCCATCTGTAATTTCATCGTTAGGTATACATAGAATAACTCCGAAGAAGCCTTCCTTATCATATCATAATCAAATAGCGATCCATCCAACATCTACTCTCTTTACGTCAAAATATTCCATATGTTATGAAGTTATTCGTAGTCCAGCGGTTCCCAATCAGTAGCGTGCGCACTTGTTTAGTAAGAACCTATTCACTCTAGCTTTGAAGACACCTAAATTATAATCGGACGGGAAGACTGCTGCAGGCAAATTGTTCCAGTCCTTCGATGTACGCGGTATAAACGACGAAGCGAAACGCTTAGTCCGGACTGTAGAAGTTTCAACAACGTAACAGTGGTATTTTTCTTACGTCCGGTTGTCCAATTGCAGAAAGGAGATCGCACGCTCTCCAAAATGCTCCGCTTTACGCCTGTGCGTAGATTGAACTTAACCGAACTTAACCAACCTCTGTAGATTGAACTTAACCAAATATGGATCACCAAAAAAAAACAAATAAAAAAGTTTTGTCCAACACCTTTGTGTTCTTCATCTCTATTTTGTTCTGTTCGTATTTGTTTGTTTGCATCTTATAAATAAAAAAAATCTTGTTACAGTGCTTGTTGTCAAACTCCTCCGAAATGCAATGGTTTGACCGATTTTTATTTATTTTTTTGTATATTTGGTAGATGTGGGAATAGGTCGCAGGCATTTTTTTTATCCTACCATCCCAGATTTTTTGCTTTGATATTTCATATGAGAGAATAACGTTTGCCGAGTCAGCTAGGAAATAAATTATTTCAAACCGAATTTTAATCTTCAAATGCATTTCCTTGGTTACAATAGTACTGTTTCACATATAATAACATCAGTTCAGGAGCAGTTGTAGAACAGTGGTGACTGACTTCGGATTTAAGAGTTTTAGGTTTTGGGTTCAAACTAACGACTTACTTTGTAAAATACCGTGTAATTAATTACCCATGGTACTTTTTTCGAACAACCCCACAGCCATTCAATTCCGCAGCCAGTAACCGAATTTCACTTTGCTCTTTTGTTAACAAAAGATGTTAAATAAATAACATAATCCAGTGCTTGACTGCGATCCCCCCTGATGGTAAAGTGATGCAATCTCAACGATGTTGAAGCACACTAGTTCATAAATGGATTTGGTCGAAATGTGACACACAGATAGATCATGTCTTGGTACAGGACACGTTTTGACGGAAATCCATTCGTCTTCCTTCAGTATTTCTTTCACATAATTTTAATTAGTGCTTGACTGCGATCCCACCAGATGGTAAGCAGTGATGCAATCGTTGACGAAGACGTCCTGAAGACGCCTAAATTATAATCTGAAATTAAGACCACAGCAGGCAAATTTTTCCAGTCCTTCGTACATCTGAGGACTGGAACAAATTGCTCGCGGTATAAACGTCGAGACGAAACTGCTCTTTTGTGAAAACAAGGTTGGGAACCATTGTACAGTGAACGGTTTATTGAAACATCCTGTAGGTAATAGACGCTATAAAGTAAAGGCATGCGAGGAATGCTAAGTAGATAGCTTTCTCTGAATACGTAGTTTACGAGCCTGTAAACTCTTACACTAACATCAAAAGGTTCTGAACGCTCAGATATTTTAGACTCATTGGTTTTATTTCATTATTTATTTATTTTTATTTTTTTTTTAGACAATGAAATGAAATGTCATTCGTCAATAAATAACCCACCCCTGATCTTTCCCGGTGCAAAGGTGCCCATAACACTCGCCGCATTACCTCGCTGAATAGCGATGGCCATCCTTTGCATCAAGAACGACCTGGACCGGGAGTGACCCGTAGCCTCCTCGAGCACAACAACAACTGATAAACATACTTATATATTTCTGAATACATACATATTACAGATGAATTACACCCACACACAGAACTAATGATCATACAAACATTTGTCCTGGGTAGGAAACGAACTCACAACCCTTCAGGATAGCAGTCAGGGTCACTAGCCACTAGACCAATAAGGCAGTCGAAAGCTAACTCTGTCGACAGCAAAGTGCTGCTCGATTGTAAGTAGCCTTAGCTCCCGCTGCTCCCATGATCTCCCATAAAAAATGTGATTGTACTTTCATTTTGTTGATAACCTTTGCTCGCTGGGTCTTGCTATTTTCAAAATAATAATATTGAAAGGTTCCTGTATCGGGTCAGGGTCATTTATGATTATTGCAAAAACTTGCAGGAGTGGACTTTTTGGTGTACAATAAAGAATATATCTATCTATCTATCTGAAACTTGTCATAAAATAGGACAGAGAAGGTGAACCATGGATTCACCCAGCCGAATCTGTGTACTTGAGTATATTTAACCTTTATAAGATGACTACAAAAGGAATTACTTTATTATTTTATTTAAATGAACATAAAGCATTACGTTTGCTATTTCTACGAATTTTGGGTTGCAAATTAAAATAAATAGCATTATTATTATTAGAATTATTATTTTTCAGTCAGCAGTTACCATTTAACTGAAGAAATAATATTTGGCATTTAGGGTATATTCTAAACAAAGCTCGCACCGCAATATCCCTCAAATAAAACCTATCTAGCGATTTATGAATCGCTAGATAGGTTTATTTTTAAATCATCGGATAAGTTTTACCTGAAGAAAACATATGACCGTTTGTTTTTTTTTTAAGTGAAAAATCATTCAATGACTGTTCCCGCTCTATGATGGAGAGTGCCAAATCATGATCCCAGAGGGCCGTTTGTCGTGTTTTCCATACAAAAAATTCAAATCCGCCATATTATATTTCTTAAATGACCTTTTAATGGCATATTTAACATTATTTGCTTAATCAATAATAGCACTAAAACCAGTAAGTATCCCTGAACTAAGACCTTGACATTAAATACGCACGTAATTAGCGAGTAAACGTCCATTCCTAATTGGTTGGTATGAAGCTACGAGGTGCTACGAAACGAAGCTACACTGCTACGCGATGCTACAACGCTACAGACTTTAAAAGAGACTTTGACCCCTGAGTTTCGGTGTTTTTTGTCAGGGTAGTCAGCTAGGAAACACCGGCCTCATCTAGTATCAACTGACAAAAAAATGTTTTTCTTTTATTTTAAACCTATTTGCAAAATAAACATAATTTATTCATTTATTTCGGATTGAAATTCATAAGAGTATTTGTAACAATATATGTACATGTATAGTGCGTGTTGTATGTATATTGCCAGGCGTGAGTAATATATTTACGATATATTATTTTGAAACACAACTCCTTAACATCATTTAAATATACCCCCAAGCGAGGAGGCTTCTCTTTGTCAAAAATCAGGTATGAAAAAGAAAGTTAATCTTTCATTCTTAAAAAGTAAGAGTTTAGCGAAACCTTTCTCGCTTTGAAAATACAGCTATATCTCCGTGAGAAAAAATTAAAATCTCATTTTGTAAAGACTTCTTCGAGGTTCTTCAAACTTTTTGGTAACAATAAATTGTGTCTTTGACTACATTGAAAGTGTTAGAAAGTGGAAAGTTTGTTTTTCTTTTTTATGATTTATTTTAAGTTCAATATAAATGCTGTTGTTCGACAGTTAAATGGTTCTTTATAAGTTAGATTCTTAGGTATGAAATCCAAACAAAAATAAAACCCACCTCATAGACAAATTTGATTTGCAACCTGCCAGATTGAGATAAAGAGAAGAGCCACTCTAAGGGTGTTTTATATCGTGCGGATTCCATCACGCATGCGGATTTGCACCGCATGCGTAATCTCCACAAATGTCCTTTTGATAAAAGTATTATTGTAAGGGTGTTTTTATTAACATGCAGATTTTATCACGCACGCGGAATCGCAAGCTTATTCTCCGCATTACAATAAATACTTGTATGAAAAGCACGGTTCTCATATGATTTGACCATTACATGTTTGCTGTATGGACTTTTAAAAGAGACTTTGAGCCCTGAGTTTGTTTTGGTGTTTCGTTCTCAGGGTAGTCAGCTAGGAAACACCGGCCTCATCTAGTTTAAACTGACAAAAAAATTGACGTGTAAAAGTGTTTTTATAAAACCTATTTACAAAATAAATATCATTTATCTGCACGCGGAGCAAATCTGCATGCGTGATGAAATCCGCATGATATAAAAAACACCCTTATATTACAAAGAAGAAAGGTTATAAATGCCAATATTTCTCGAATGGCTGAACGGCTTTCAATTAAACTTGGTACACGGGTAAACCATGTCCTGAAATAAAACTGACTAAAATTAAAAATTAAATTGAATTAAAATTTATTTTTCTTCAGACCTAATAGTACTAAAGAACTTCAACTATTTAAATATAAATTCCGTAATTTCTTAATCGATAAAGCGTACTACACGATACAGGATTTCTTAAATGATTGAATAATTATGTAATTTTGACATTTATAATAATTTTGACTCGATTAATTTTAACATTTATAATGCTTTTGACTCGATTAACTTTGATATTTATAATTCTTTTGACTCGATTAATTTTGAATTTTTGACTGTATGTTAGTATAATCTGTAATTTGTTAATGTTTGCCTAATAGGCAGGACATAATGGAACTGTAATTTATTACTAAGTCATACCATCTACAGATGGCAAAAACCTATGCCCACAATAAAGACATTCTGATTTCTGATTTCATACATTGTTAGTGTGTTAGTAACAAATAGTGCTATATGCTACATTCACGTAACCACGTTTACCCCCTCATGGGTAGAGTTTCGCAAAATCCGTTCTTAGCGCATGTTTACACCCTATAAGGAACCTACCTACCCAATTTTAAGTTTGTAGGTGTTATACTTAGTTTCTGAGATATCGTGATTAATCACTGAGTGGTATTTCGCTTTTATATATATAGATTTTAACAAAAACATGTTTTGTAAGGCGTGGGTTATTAAAAAGGGCTTATTATTATATTTATAATACGAGTAGATATATCACATTACAACTTTTATACTGTCAAGCCCTTAATGGATACCTACCTCCAACAGAGGGGGTGTGGGAGGGCGAGTGGTGCGGTTTCTGATTTCACAATTTGATAAGATTTGATGCTTCTTAAAGAGTGATCTTTGAATACGATAAATGCAATGTAAGACACCATGCCTGAGGCCAAAATCTGCTATTTTTGTAAATTCGACATTCCAACACAATCCCATTGTCATTTTGGTAAAAGTTCTTAATCTACTAAATCATTATGGTCGATCATTGGTTCGTTATTGGTCTCGTAAACAAATGGTGGTAGAATGACTTTGTTGTATTCAGACAAATCTAATGGTAAGTCACTAATCAAAGGAACTGACAAAATTTTAGCAGATTACCCCCATAAGTCAGAAATTCATTTGTCATTATATACAAGATTACCATTTCTTACAACGGTGTGTCAGTGATTGACTGTTGGTAAGTCATAGTGACGCTATTATATTAGTAGATTACCAAACTTGTCAAAATCAACCATGATGAAATCAATGATAGACGATTCTGACACTATTGTAATAGCAGACTTGAGGCCTTGCTGATTATGGGTCTAACTGTCAAGAAAAAAAAGTACCCGACTTCGTAAAACATATTTTAGTCACACGCCAAAACAGTCTGATCATCAGTTTATCCAAGGAATATCGTGTTGCCCAGTAACTGGGTTATGGAGGTCTGATAGGCAGTCGCTCCATGTAAAACACGGGTAATCAGCCGCAACCAGCTAAACTGGAAGTGTGACCACTACCTCACCTGATAGTAACAATAGGGCACGTTTATCTAGAAGTAACCTATTCACTCTTGATTTAAATACCCCCAGGTTAAAGCTACCAGGAAATATAGACTTCGGCCCTGACTTACATTATCGTCACACTGTATGAAAATAAACCAAGGTTTTTCTGTACAACGAAACGGATACACATGGATGTTGCTGGAGTTACAATAGTGAAATTTGTTTTTTTTTTATAAAAATATTAAGACACCCTCCTTATAATATATATTCATGGATTACAATTTTTATTGTGCTTTTGGGTATAAAGGTGACCGGTCTACATTGTCCTCTCTTAACTATAAATATTGTCATATGGAAATATTGTAGAAACTTTTTTTTTTTTAAAGAGTAACCATGGGGTTTCTTGCCGGTTCTTCTCCATAGGAAACGACTAAATCTCGTGTTAATTTTGATATATCAGTTTAAGATACTTTAAACACAACACATAAAATCATAAACAATATTTTAAAAGAAAAAAAAAAACAAAGTTTAGTACAATAAAGTAGCCCTGTGTCGTGGGATCTAGTTTTTTTGACGTTTGTGTCACATTATAAGTGCACTATTAGATAGTTTACGAATTAGATAGGTTACTTTTGTTTACTAATGGTTAGCTTACTTCGGTTTACTAATGATTAGCTAACTTTTGTATAGGTTACAAAATTAAACAATATTTAAACTAAATTAAGTTTATGCGTGTTGCATAATTTTATCTCTAATTTGATTCTTAGAAAATTGTTATATCGATCACATACCTGCCTTGCACCTTTTGTAGCTCAACACCATGATGCGCCAGAAACTTCTCGTTGACCTTATCTATGGCCAGGTCCACAGCAGGTCCGCACCTCTCCAGGTCAAACGGGGAGTCTAGCCGAGAGGCCATGAGGACCCCCACCTTGTACACCACTGGGGAAGTCTGGGAACCGGACAGAACCGGTGCGAACAGGAATACGTAGGATACGATTAGGATCTGCATTGTTTGTTAGATTTTTGCACTAACTACTTTGTCACTGAAATATTATTACTAATTTAGTTAGTCACGATTTCTCAGCTTTTTTTATACGATTTTTTAGTCAACTGTAAAAGATGGTCAACTTAACTTCAATATAATCAAATCATAGATTTCTGAAAGTTAATCTCACTGTAACTTCTATAGTATAAATATTTCCAAAAAATAAAATAAAAATCTTTAATTTAACTGTGAACTAAAAAGCACCCTATCATTTCAGCAAACACCACTGAAAAAAATCAAAAGCACACTCGCGAAACATCAACTTTCGTTTTTGAATTCACACATAAAATATTTCTATTTACGACAGCTTAACGTTCGCGGTATCCACTGGAGAAAGAGCGCGTGCTCTCTCCTCCACGTTAGTCTGGCAACTGGCGATGGCGGCTGGAGGAATGCTGGATCAAGCTGAGATAATGTAGTATAGGGAGGCTGTGGACGCAACAGGTCTGTTTTCCCGCGTCAAATATATCTAGGTACCCAGGGACATTTGTAATTGATATGGATTCTAGAAACTGAGAGTTTTAACAGAGGTAACTGGTTCGTATGCATTTCATAACGAAGTTTTTTTTTTTAAATTAATGTTTAGAAGTTTATTTTTAAGAAAGAAAGAGCATCAGCATTGCCATCCAACGTGACAATGCTGCCAGCGTTCTGAGCACTGATGCCCTATGAGCTCTTTTTCTACCCTCGTTTGTATATATTATTATTTTTGGTTTGTATATATACATGTTAAGTTGTAATATTTGTTAGATTAGATGTATATATATAGCTTGAATAAACTAATCATATATCAAGACAAGAAAGAAAGCTCAGAAGCTCTTTTCTCAAGAAAGCCCAGTTGCCAAAATAAACAACCCAAGATAGAGCCACTTGGCGCAGGAAAGTGAGGAGACCCGACCCCAAATAATGGGTCCAGGGCAGGAAGAAGAAGAAGAAAGAAGTTTATTTTTAAATAAAAAGCTATTTTAATAGTTGGGAAAGATAGGTAGGTACTATATTGAGGATACAAAAATATATTTTTGTTCATCTAATATCAAATACATACACTGAATTATAATTATATACACGTGTAATTAAATGTTATGAATTATGATAAACATCAAGATTATTACTGAAAGAAATTCTGCTCAAAAACGTAGATACAATCACTCTGATCTTTGAAATAATCCCACCCAAAACTCAATGCTACACGTCGGTCTGTGGGGAAATTGAGTTGGTTTCGGGTTATAGCATACAACAAAACATGGAAGCACAAAACATGGAAGTACATAACAAAACATGGAAGGTAGATCCTTCCATGTTTTGTTAAAACTGCTGCCTACGGCTTTACCCGCGTAGCTGTGTGGAAATTGTCTCAAGTGATCATAATCCCGAGAAAAAAATACTATCCGAATAAAAATATAGTATTGTATTGTATTGTATTTCGGGCTGGTATCCGCAACTCCACGACTAAAGCGCGTATTTTGCGTATAGTATATCTGCTATTCAAGGACGTGGTCTGCCCGTGTGCCAAATTTCATCGAAAACTGTCAAGCCCAGAAGCCCTGTCTTCCCATCTGTTTCCCATCTGTCTTCATCTTTGCGAGCCTGTTGTCTTGATCTTGAGCCATTTGAGATTGAAGGAGTAAGAAACATATATACCTATACACAATGACTCTCGAACTTTTACCTTCATAATAATAGTGGAATTAATTGGTTTTTTTTTTAGATATGTTATTTAGAATAAATATTCTTTAAAAGAACATAAAGCTTATGGGTATAAACATATATTTAATAGTCCTAGAAAATACGAAATATGAGATATTAATAAATAAACAAAAATATACGACTATTTTTAAATCATGCAACTTTAAAAAAAAAAAAACAATAAAAATAAAAAACCCTTTTATTAAAAAAAGCTAAGCTTCATCTATAAGTTCAGTATATTTTTTTATTTGTCAGGCACAAACACGGCACAAATCTACACATTATAGTTAATTAACATATTATAATATCCATGTTGTTTTTTTTCGAAATGGTATGATATTGGTTTAATGAAGCTTAAATGGTCATACCATTTAATGCTTTTATTTTGTTTATTTTTCTTATTTGGAACCATTAGCATTGTATAATGTAGAAGCACTTTTATCAAATTTTTGTGAATGTGAAGTCCCATGGAGCATTTTTACTAGGTTACAATTTGTTTGACTTAAATGAGCATGGCAGTTGAGAGTTTGTCATTCTCACTCAAATGTCTTGCTGATGGTGGCGCGTGTTATTGAGTCATTCTGTTCCCTTCATAATGGTTGAGCAGAGTGGGGTTGAGGCACGCGTCATGCTCGTGAACGGGCGCCGTCAGTTGAGACTGGTCATCTTTTTGCTGCCAGTGGCTTAATTCAATTTCTATTTTTAGTTAGTTTTTTTTTTCTCACTACTTTTCTACATGGTGCTCACATAATTGTAGCGACAAGAAATATGTAACCAAGATTATTGTAACAGTTAAAATGATTTTAAAAGAGTGTCCATGGAGTTTCTTGCACGTTCTTGTCCATAGAGATCTACGCTTTGGACCGACATTTTGATTATTCAAAAGTGCCTGTAAATGGTCTATTTGAAATAAAAGAGTTGATTTTGATTTTTGATTTTCATTTTAATACATCAAGTAAACCTACTACAATAAGTTAACTTCTTAGCTACAATTTGAGGTATGCCAACGTATTAAATTTAATGCCAGGCTTTCATTGGCACTTCCCTATAGCACTAAGATCAAGAAAATACACGCAGCCTAAGATCATGTAGAAATGTTCAACGGAATTTCTGTTCCATCTTTGTGATTTTCTATTCCTAATCAATATTCAAGCTTATGGCGACGAGAGCGAACGGGGAAAGTTTTAGTGAATATGGTAATGCATCTTCATTTTATGTGTTGTGGAGCCTTGCCCGTGTGTTTATTCTTGCAAAAAGTATCTATATTATAATACTTGAAGTGCTTTTTAAGGTAGTTCGGACTCTTCGGAGGGTGGTCCCATAAATTCTCGAAATTGTTTCGGCAGTTCACCAACTCTTTGAAGTGTACAAAAATACAGATTGAATTTCAGGATTTACTTTGAGTAAATATGTATATATTGCGAAGTTAATCCGTCAGGTAAAATTATTGAAAAACAATTCAATAGAGGCGTTTGAATGCTTCTATTTTTACTGACAACTCATAGATACTCATCATCATTTCAACCTAAAGACGTCCAATGCTGGGCATAAGCCTCCGCCAAGTGTTGCCACAAAGACCGGTTTCTCACCAGGCTCACCAAGTCATCGGACTACCTTATGGGAGGCTTTTCAACGCTGCATCTTCCAGTACGTGATCGCAACTTCAAGATTTTTCGGCCATGGGGTTTTGGGCAAAGTTAACTTTGGCATTTCTTCGGGCTTATACGTTCTGTTTCGGACCTTTTACATACACAAAGTTGCTTTACAAGATCATATTTTACCAGCTTTCATTAAACTTGCATTGTTATTATAGTTAATTAGAATATATGAGTCAAATTTTGCAACAAAAGTTTGAATAACCGATTCTCCTTTTGGGAGGCCTTCCAACGCTGCTTCTTTTGGTACGTGATCAACACTCCAGAACCTTTTGGCCCCAACGACCATCTATTCACCGAGCAATGTGCCCTGCCCATGAGGCAACTTAAGAGGTAGTTTCTTAAGTCGCCTCTTAAGTTGCCTCTACCAACATATTTTTTGGTGCAGAAAATCATCAAAAAGCTTCTCCCGCTTTTGTTGGAGCGAGTTGTGTCAGACTTTTACTGACTAACCAGTGTTCCTTCAGTTGCCCTTTTCGTTCCAGGACCATTATAACTCCTTTAAACATTACCAGGACCGAAGAAAGGTCTTTTGTGTTCAATTATTAATATCATTGTCGACGAAAGCTGGGCTATTCACCTTTTTCCTTATTACAGAAATCCTTATTACCAGAATAATTAAGAAAAAACGATGAATAGCCCAGCTTCCGTGACTGGCTGGTGAGACGCAACAACAGCTAAGAGCCAAATTCACCAATAAACTAATCGCGATTCATTCAAACAAAACGCAGTTTGAGCGACTAATCGAGATTATAGCTTCATTTTGCGTTTCACCGCGATGAATTGAACCTAGTTTACGCTAAACTCAGTTTCAATTCCTTTGTTGTGGCCCATGTTTACGACACGGGTCTTTAAACTAGATTACGCTGAGCTCAGTTTAGTTGAACTAAGTTTTATATTGAATGATGAAATCAGCCCTAAGTAAATCTGCATAAATGTTTACATTTAACAGGGTTTAGAGATCAAAGTTTATGCACGAGGCATTTAAATTACGAGATAGGTACTGGACGTTATAATCTCTTAGTTACAGCAATATTTAGGACACGGAATTGTTATACGTTCTAGAGCCAACAGTTTCTGAGAGTAGAGAGTAGTAATAGAGAAAACTACCCCAAGAGACTCCTGCCTAGCCAAGTCACAATCGTTTCGTTTAGCGTGAATGCTTGGGGTTGGCCACGCCCCCAATTCTTTTGTTCTGACGTCATCTCAACGGTCTGTCACGTGGTCGGAACAAAGGAATTGGGGGCGTGGGCTTGGCTAGGGGGGTTCGGATGAAAAGTATTCTATGTCATATTCCAAAATATGATCTACCCGTATGCCAAATTTATTCGAAATCTATTCAGTCGTTTGAGCTTGCAAGAAAGAGGTTTAATTGATTCAGTTGATTAGTTATTTAATTGTAAACCAAGGATTTATGCTATATCTTACTTAACTGAAAAGCGAAGCTTTTATAATGTATTATAATGTCTACATTATACATGTATGTCTAGCTATAACGGTTCATGAAATACATAATACTGACATAATGCTGACAGACAGTGGAGTCTTAGTAATAGGGTTCCTTTTTTATCCTTTTGTTACGGAACTCTAAAAAAGATGAAGGATAGTCGTGGAAAGCTCTAGGACTCGATCATTTAAAAGCAGTAACTGACAGCAGACACACAGATACAAATTGGGTCCCGAACTCCCGATCCATTAATTGAGTCGTAGGAACGTTAATGGAATCCGAATTACCTTTTTAATTACCCTTTAAAGCCCCTATCCACCCTCGACAGGAAAATAGGTATGTACGTACTAAGTTATAGCTTCTAAATTCCTTTTCAAAATGTGATAGATACGTACTTACAGTCTTTTTTTGAGGTGGTAAACTAGTCAAAGCATTTTATTTCAAATAAACCATTTACAGGCACTTTTGAAAAGTCAAGAAGTCGGTCTGTCAGAAAAAAATTATACTAATTGCACATTCCAAAGCGTAGATCTCTATGGAGAAGAATGTGCAAGAAACTCCATGGACACTCTTTTCAAACTTGTTATGTACGAGTATTACAAATATCTCGGTTACATGTTTTTTGTCGCTGCTATTATGTGAGAACAATGTAAATAAGAATAAGTGTAAAAAAAAGTGTTCTTATAAAAAAAAAACCACTCATATTAAAATAAACCACTGGCAGCTAAGAGAAGTAAAACACTTCTTCCGTTCTAGGGTGGAGTGAAAGGGCTTGTCAAACTTTTACTAACTAAAATTTACCTGTAAAGAATAAAAAATAAAGTAAATAAAGTTTCTTAATTAACATAACATCGCAGTAAAAAGACATCGTTTGAACAAGGCTTCGCAATATGATATTTTCGCTTCAAAATCGTTCGCAATACAGTTTTTGATGCAACGAAACATCGGGGCATAATACATTTTGTAAAGAGATTATCCTTGCAGGGGTGATACGTATCGATCGTGAGCGAGTTCGTCTGTCTCGCACTTGGCCGATATTCGGGTGACCGTGACCACAACCTTTTTGCGGGCCGGATCTCCCTCTGTTGGATACAGCACAATATCGATACATATCTTGTCTGAATTTTGCTAGCTAATTAAAAGGGACTGGGTATATTAGACCCAGAGCTGTACAGGTTATAGGGTAAGCTATCTATAAGACCATAATAATAACCTCATTCCATGGTGAGATAAGTGGGAATCCTACTCGCACTTGTCCAATTTTATTCTAAATTCTACTCCGAGTTTGTACCACTCGTAACACCGTATGCAACTACCTTTTGAATACCGTAATTAGAGACACAATAGAAAGACAATAGGTGGCGGACACCGGTGTCCTCTTGGGGCTTCACAGTTTAACCTTTCAAACACAATTTTACTTGTTACAATAGTTCCATTTCATACCTTCTAAGTTCATCATCAAATCATAACAAAATTTCTATGCTACCAATTCCTGTTCATAATTAACACCGACATCAGTGAACATAACATACATTAAAAAAAATACATTCAGTCGTACATAACCTCCTTTATGAAGTCGTTTAAAAAATTCATCACAACTAGCTGCTGCCCTTCTCGTAAATTCATCTTTAAGGGTCAATTCAGACGTACCACAAACAAACCACATAAAACACGTAGTCGAGCACATTTTTTTAATAAAAGTAAATAGTTTAATTTACACTAACCACATTTTGTCGTTGAACGCAACCGTGCGGGAGATTTCTACACTGCTACAATATTGCAACCACAACGCAACAACCAGCGAATCTGTCTGTAAACACGGGCTAGAACGCAACCACAACGCAACCACTTCGAAATTTGTAGTTACTGCAACGCAACTGCAAGATGCTGTATTATTATTATTCACAAACAACCATTTTTTGTCGCTGCGCTGTGGTATGATTGTGGTGCGTCTATATAGAGCCTTAACGACACCCACAAGGTGAAGACAAATAGGCCTATTATTTGTCCGGAACCACTCACAGAAAATAGTAAGTGCCTTTGAAGATTTCCTACCATTAAGGACTCACAAAGAAATTATAAATGTTTGTGAAGCGTAAAGATGTCAATATCCGCTCACTTTATGAGCTGTTCGAGTGATCATAAATTATGACATTGCGCAAGATTTACTAGGGCTGATAAGCCTTCGTGTGAACGCTGTATATTTCATGAATTTTATAATGCACTAGCTACTGACAGCGGCTTCGCCCGTGCGATAATAGAAAAATATCGCAAGAAAACTGGTACACCCAGGATAAAAAGTATCTTATGTGCTATATCAAGACACGTTCTACCCGTGTGTAGTTTAATTGAAATCCGTTCAGCCGTTCAAGCGTGTAGAAGTAAAAAACATACACACAGACTCACAAACATACTGTAACGTTTGGGCTGCGAAAAATCTAACGGAGATATAACGGACGTAACAGAGATGAGAATGTGTGTGGTGTGACGATGGATAAAGTGAGAAATGAGTATCTATATTAGACGAAGTTTGAAAGTGGCGCCAGTGACTAAAGTTGAAAGGACATCGTTTGTCTTGGTATGGTCTTGGAAGTGGCGCAGTGACTGAAAAGTTGAAAGGGAATTATTTGTCTGTCATGAAAAGAGGTGGGATGAAACGCATGTTACTAAAGGAGTTATGAGTATACATGTGGATGAATGGAGAGGAAGAGGAAGGCAGAAGAAAATGTGGATAGTTTGTGTGAGGAGTGATATGGAAGAAAAGGCAGTCAGTGATAGTGTGAAGGCTGACAAGACAGAATGGAAGAAAAACATGTTGCGCCGACCCAAAGTAACAAGGGACAAGGGAAAGAAGATGAGTAGAAAGTATGATACGATGGTTCCATATCAATATTAAGGTTCTCATTAGAGCCATCCGGATCCCACTTCGCATCGCCTCGCCTCCTGCGGCGATCCACTGCTTAGCGTTACCCGATCGCCTCGGTCGTAAGTTGATGTAGTGAGCGCATACCCATACAAGTCGATATAAAGAATCCTAGCTGCAGGAGGCGAGGCAGTGCGGACTGGGTGCCGGGTGGCTTTAATGAGCTGTGACCTTTAAGCCTGAAATCGGGCAGTTATGTTGACAAATTCATTTCCCACGTTTGGTACGCTTTCTCCTCCTACTTTCCATCATTGAAATATTACATGGGAAGATAAGTTACGCGCTAACATCGCAATCAGAAAACCTGGACTCGAAACTCACACATCTATGATCAGTGTCATCACATCACCAGTCGCAAACATATAGGTAGTCACTTATAGACAAGGACAGAACTAAAAGCCAACGCTGTCGTGCGAGCGAAATAGCGTTAGCTGCCATTGCGTGTGATCGGTAAATCGAGCGATATAGTCACAATTTCAGCGGTCCACGCGGTAGAGGTGAGTCACCTATTTTTGATTTAATTTAATTTTCCGTATTTTATATTCTATAAAATTACTAAAATACAAACCCTAGCTAAACAGTAAATCTGTGCCACAGCATGAGTGTCTTCGAGCTGGCAGCCTCGGTTTCGTCATAAACTAGTTTATGACACCGTCTACTGAAGCCGTTAACTCGTTAACTGTTCTCACTGACCACTCGACGACGACACGTAGGAGTTATTTATTTACGAGATTATGTCATTACTTTGTGACCTAAAATAGATATAGCCAACAATTTTAATTCGCCATTTAATTAACTGCCTAGCCTGATAACTAAAGAGAGACTATCAACTATACTCCATTCGAGTTATGATTAGACATTTGAACAAGTTTTTTTTATTGTCCGTTCAATCGATTTTGACTTGTATTGGTGGCATGATTAATGGCGGCTGCAGTTAATAGTTGAAATTGTAACCACTTGTCTGCTTTTAATGCCATCCTTATGCCTACGGATTAGAAGTCAAAATCGATTCAGCGGCTAGTAAAAAAAGTTTTAGTAGTAGTAGATTTAACGTCTAATCCTAAAGCGAATGGAGTTATCTTGGGTCTATGGTCGTGTAAAAAGGAGGGATGAAACGTATGTTACTAAGAGTTATGAGTTTTTAGTTATGAGTTATGAGTCGATGGATAGAGAGGGAGAGGAAGGCCAAAGAAAAGATGGATGGATTGTGTGAGAAACGATATGAAAGAACAGGGAGTTGAGTGATAGCGTGACGAGTGACAGGACAAAATGGAAGTAAAAAACGTGTTGCGCCGACCCCAAATAAAACGGAACAAGGGCAGGAAGATGATGATGAATATCGTCGTCAGCACATTGTCTGAACGCAAATCTGATATAAAAGGTGGTTGCGCCAATTTGCTATGATCCGCGATTTTGTTTTTTGTAATTTATTTTTTGGCCTAGCAATCCTATCCCTTCCGTTTCCCTTCCCCGCACGACCTCAAGAAATGAAATGACATGACGTGTTGTGTGCGTCGATTGTGAATGTGACCGCTCCGCTAACAACGCCCGCTCGAAATTACAAGAAAATTGACTATTTCGTGATCCAACCATTCAAAGACTCAACAATAGTGCAGTGTAGTGCAATATAGGACCTGGCAGTGCTTTGAAAGTGCGAAGTCGGGGTTCGCCGGCCGGCGCCACGTGGAACCTTCGAGGTCAAAAGGTCAGTGTTCCTCCCTAATACATCCATCCCATGCCAGGCACAGTACCTGCATATTGTTAACAAACCTTAGATCGCTTTATCAAACATACAGTCCACAGCTTATTTGCGCAACCATTACTTTTGGTCCTACGAGCAGGATCGTGAATCATTTTCTTGTAATTTCGCAATATAGTATTTGTTCCATAGGGAATAAACGCAACGCGCCTGTTTACCTAGATATAATAGTAGAAAACCCGCATCTAGGCATTTAGGCAACTAAACGTTATTTCGCTCGTATAGTTAAAGAGCCATTGATAATTACGGTACCTACGCCGTCAACCGCACCGCATAATTATAGTTAGCTACGTAAATATCAGCGTAGATATAAATCGATCGCATTCTTTCTTGACAAAATTCATTCGGAAGTCCTACAAATTGCATGTAGGTAGACGCATTTCAAAAATACCCGTTCATTGTTGAGTGAATATTTGTAGGAAACGGATAAACCATAGATTATATACGCATATGAACGACGTGAATGATTTAATCGAGAAATTGGGTAATATTCACTCATTGATTCAGGTTATTCCGTTCGTTCGCCGTTCACTTTGTTGTTTACAATATTACCATATTGTTATCTGATAATAATCGCTTACTTAATAATTCGTTAAGTGTTTGTTTGAGTGTATAGTGTGAATATATCAAAACAAAATGTCTCTTAAGGGCAGTAAGGTTAGTACTGATTTAAAGGTTCAGTTAAAGCTTTTATACGCTGTGGTATACTCAATAAATGTAGACCAACTGAAGTGTGACGTCGTGAGCACTCGCCATCGATACCCGAGGCCGACCACACGTCATTCTCTAGTTGTGCCTACTTACTGATAATTTTGTTGTTTAATTTATAAATCCAAATCCCTAAATAGTGATTTAGTGAACACCACATTGGCGACGAGTAAAAAGCGCAGTAAGTAAAGTGGCCAAAACTAAAATATGTACTACTTACGGATATGGGTCAGAAAAATTATTATTTTATGTACCTACCTACAACAAAAAGTGCTTTGAAAGAAAAAAAGAAGTGACAGTTATCTAAAAGAAATTCAGTAAATGTCCATATTTCTGTTGTTATTTACCGATCTATGAGCGATCTGCGTCGGTGTTTAGCTGAGAGATGCGCAGTATAGATCAATCAATGAAATCATACACAAACGGGACCGTATATCTAAATGTGATTACGGCACACAATCTACCCTACATTTCGATAATAGATATAATTTCCAAAATTTGATTGCTTTTATTTTTGCAAATACAGCAACGGAAGAAACTTAAATATTAACTTGGTATTTATACTATACATAAGTACATAAAAAATAAACTAAGCATGTATAGGTACTAGACCTAACTATGTAAATACATTAATACAAAAACACAAATTACGTCGAAGTACTTATACGATGCTTGTTGACCAAATTCGTTTGTAGATACATAATATGATCCTAAAAGGATCGAAATAAAAGTACCAACGAGAGATCGTTAATGAACAAAGTTAATGAATCGAATTAAAATGAAAAATATTCGATCAAAAGTCCCAGCGATATTAAATAACACGTTTACAGATGCTAATCTTATCGAATGATATTATTAGATCTAAAAATGAAAAGTACCAACGTGAATATCGTTAAGTACCAGTTTTAACGCAAGTACCACTTCGATACTTTGAAGTTATGTGATGCCTGATTAGGTATTACTATAATTATATTGTTAAAACTAAATAAGTGTCCTAAAATCCTTATGGCTGATTAAATAAAATACATTTTGCACTGGCTTTACTCATCAAACAAAGAATTTGTCACACGCGTTATAACGCTCATGTGTTTGGTTTTTAACCCATAATTCAAGTGGACGTTTTGCTGAGTGGCATGTCGCTCCGGCGCAGGTACCTATTGATGGGCCTTTGTGCGCCTCGCTAGCTAGAGTTTGTTTATTTAAAATTTTATGGGAACAGTACCCATAGAGCTCTTATCATAGCTGGCTATAAGTAATCAATTCAGGGTCATAAATAAAGTAACGATGTGTTGTGCATCTACTCGATTCTTTCATTTTAGTTTAGTACAACAAGAACAAGATGAAAATGAATAAAAATAACTAATTTGAATTATGGCAAATTCTTGCTTCAATTTCAAGTAACTGATTTTGAATTGTAAGTACTCGTAGGTATAGTTGTAGATTCAATGTCCTGACCTCCTTATGACAATGGGAAATCATTGCTTAAGCAAACCCTTAAGGAACAGCAAACTCGGCATTGAACTACAAAGTCCACGATAGCCAGAGTCAAAGTTATTACCCGCCTTAGAGGAATTGACACTTGAATAAAAACTGTGTTGCTGATTCAGCAATTAAAATCACAAACGTGATAAAAGGTCCTTTCCTATAAAACTATTGCTAATTGCATAAAAGGTGTTTCCAAATTTGGTTTTCAGAAACACTACAAAACAGGGACCAATAATAAATAAAAAAAAAAAACACAAAAGTACTAAATCTCTTGTCAAACAACAACAATGAACTGGTTGTTATCATGCATGTCATGAAAATTGTGGCAATCACAAAAGTGATTATAGTACAATAAATTAATGAAAATTCATTTCATGCCCTATAATTAATGCAAATGGCATAAAAAGAGTACTAACCTCTTGTCAAACAACAACAATGAATTGGTTGTTATCATGCATGTCATGAAAATTGTGGCAATCACAAAAGTGATTACAGTACAATAAATTAATGAAAATTCATTTCATGCCCTATAATTAATGCTAATGGCATAAAAAGAGTACTAACCTCTTGTCAAACCACAACAATGAATTGGGTGTTATCATGCAAGTCATGAAAATTGTGGTACTTAATCACAAAAGTGCTTGTAGTTCGAACAATTATTGACAATTCAGATCATGCTCAATAATTGATACACATCGCATAAAGAGGCATTTTAAGCGTTATTTGCTGAAATAATGCCAGACGAGGATCAATGAAAGAGAAAATAATATGTCTGTCTCTCGTCAAATGACAACAAATGAAGCTAAAAAATAAATAGAAACAAAATACTAAAGAAAACGTCTAGTACTTATTTGCTACGTCGCGTCGACGACAATGCAATAATTGTAATAATTGATTGTTACATACTAAATAATATACGTGCAAGGGATATTTGATGCATTATCTCTGTAGTATTTCTAGCAAAGCCAATCAATGACTCCAAAATTCAGCAAAGCTATATTTACCTTTGAAGCACTGAAAACACTTTCTACATGCTGAAATCGAAGTTAATGAATAGTTAAGAAGTCAATCAGTAAATTGCTAGTGTTTATTATATATCAATTGAAACTTATTCATTTTCTGAAGATGAATGTCATCAAGTACCTCTCAAACTACAAGTAGTTAAAAATAAGACAGTCAATCTAGACTTTCACACCATGGAACCTAATGAAGAAATCCGCTGTTTTCTGAAACAATGTTATTGAAAAAGGAAACTCCAAATTTCGACCCAAAAAATCAAACTATTGGTTTTGAAAAAAAATACCTTGGCTATAATGACAAAAGATCTGCAGAAGCTGAAGGTAGTTCTGTTAGCTAATTCAGTAATTGATCAAAAAATCTCATGCACAATGACTTCAGAGACATAAACGAGGCAAAGTTTTAGTATATCTAATTGAATTCATGAGTTGAATTGAATTCAATACAAATTTGCACGTTGTACGGGCAAGAAACTACCGATACTCGGATCAATAAGTAGATGTAACTACTATATGATAATGCATACATTTTAAAAGTCTGTATAAAAAAAAAAAAAGAAAAATGTCAAAGAACAAATAATTAAAACAAGCAAGCAAAACATGACATTCCAAACCGCCAGAGCACATTCAGGTCAAAGGCCAACCAGTTAAGGCACCTAGTACTCACAAAGTGGGTTATCCACTATATAATTGAGCCTGTAATAAAGTATGGGTTATAAAAAGATTCCTTAACCACAGGAACAAAGACATTGATAAAAAAAATTAAGAATGTAGCTTTTATAAGCCTAAGGACTATATAAAACCAAGCACAAACATACGTCCATCAGGATATCATATTTAGGCTAAAATCGAAACCAAACAACATAATAGTGTCATGTTTAAAACAAACCAATTGCTTATTCCCATAACTCACTAAAAGAGCGTAATTGTTTCTAGATAGAACAAAATAATAGTTATTATATATACCTACATACTTCAAAGGTGCTAATCTCAAGTTGGCCAACAGATAGTGTTCTGAGTCTGGGTGTTTTGTGTATGTAAATTGCATGTCTAAGTCAAAGAAAAAAAGGGGATATAAGCTGATATAGGCAGACAAATGTGAAATCAGGGATTTAATACACACAGTATTAAACGTGGAGTAACTTTTTCAATACAAAAAAAATGGACCAAAGATGGCTTTAATTATGACGAAACAGGATATCAGACCTTAAGAAATATTCAAGGCGAGATGTTTAATAGAAACTACAAGAAAATTCATATCCAAGTCATCAATATAGTACTTACCATTTTGTGCCTACTTCAAAAATAAGAAGTTGTACACAAAGAAAAACAAAAACACAAATAAATAAACAAGAAAATTCATATCCAGAAATTCATCAATATTGTACCATTTGTGCATACTTCAAAAAAATAAGAAGGTAAACACAAAAAAAAAAAAAAAAACAAAACAAATCATAAATAAATAAACGAGAAATTCATATCCAGCAATTCATTGCTATATTAGGTACCATTGTGCAAACTTCAAAAATAAGAAGTTAGACACAAAGTAAAACCAAAACATAAATAAATAAACGAGAAAATTCGTATCCAGCAACCCATCGATAATACCATTGTGCGTGCTTAAAAATAAGAAGTTAGACACAAAAAACCCAAACAATAAATAAACAAAGAGGGTATCTTTCGTTATAATAGTCACTCGTAAAGGAAACCAGAAATCAAAATTGAACAAAACAACAAGAGGAACATCAAAGAAGACCACCGAGCCACCAACACCTTCAATTTAAAGCACGAAGAAGGTTGAAAGCAAATAGAAACGCTTCTTAAAGTTTAATATCTCAAACACTAATCTGCAGGTTCTCATAATGATTTGACCATTACATGTTTACTGTGGATTTTAAAAGGACTTTGACCTCTGAGTTTGTTTCTGTGTTTCTTCTCAGAGTAGTCAGCTAGGAAACACAGGCCTCATCTAGTTTAAAATGAAAAAATAATAATTACGTGTTAAAGTTTTTTTAAAAAAAAAACGTTACTTGCAAAATAAACATAATATCATTTAAATATTGGCATTATTACTTTAATGCTACTTAAATGTATTAATTTTATATTAATAAATCTAAAATAAGATTATTGTATTTTCAAACTTAACGAATGTTTTACTGCAAAACATAATTAATTGTACTTTAAAACTAGACGAATGTTTAACTGCAAAATATAGTAAATTGTACTTAAAAACTCGAATGTTTAACTGTATAACATAGTATATTGTAATTTAAAACTTAAAGCATGTTTTAATACTCGTACGAAACATAGTAAAATTTATGTTAAACGCATTTAATTACTAAATTTTAAATGCTGTAATTGCACTTCAATACCCAATTAGCGTCTAAATGCTAAATATTGTAATTAAATTTAAAATCTTGATAAAAAAAAGGAAGACATGTGGCATATAAAAAAATAAAATAAAAATCATGTGGCATATACTTTAAAAATCCTAATACTGTAATTGAACTTGAAAACCGAACTAGTTAATATTGTAAATTATCATCTGAGTGCTAAATATCTTGAAATCTAAATCATTTTATAAAAAGGAAGAGATGTGGTATACTCAATAAATGTAGACCAACTGAAGTGTGACGTCGTGAGCACTCGCCATCGATACCCGAGGCCGACCACACGTCATTCTCTAGTTGTGCCTACTTACTGATAATTTTGTTGTTTAATTTATAAATCCAAATCCCTAAATAGTGATTTAGTGAACACCACATACGCTAAAAGGGACTCACAGTTTTCACGTGTTCAATCAATTTGTGATAAATCTTTGCAAACCTCGGATCTGGCGATTAGAGATGCTTTCTTGTGTTCGTTGGAAACTTTAGATAGTTTGCGCGCGGATTTTGAATCTACAATTAATAATATAAACATTTTAGAGTTGGAGTTAAATCCTGATTACTGTGTGAGTTATCAGGCATTGTCGTCCTTTGATGACTTGTATTGTCGTATCAAACGTATTGCTAGGAGTTTAGAGACTCCCCCCCCCCCGCGAGTGGTTTATCCAACCCTCCTCGCGAACGCCCACGATTGCCGCCAATTCAAATACCTGAATTTAATGGTGACATTCGAAATTGGAATTTATTTATAGATAGTTTCGAAAATATAATACATAGGAACACATCGCTGACAGATCACGAGAGATTGCATTATCTCGTAGAAAAATTGACCGGTAAGGCAAAGGCTGTCTGTGCTGGAATTACGTTTAGCGCTGAAAATTACACTTTAGTTTTGAACACTTTAAAAACAAAATACGAAGATAAGCGATTAGTAGCCACCGCATATTTAGATCAATTATTCGATTTGAAAAGTTTTTCCGTTTGTAACGATCATAATTTAGAGAAGTTTTTAAATATTTTCGCATCATCTGTTCGTGCAGTAAAGAACCTAAAGTTCAATGACCTCTGTGACTTTTTGTTTTTGTATATCGGTTTAAAGAAATTAGATCCTGAAACTGTTCGTCTGTTTGAAACGACTCAGCGCGGTAACGAAATACCTAAGTTCGAAGATTTAGAATCCTTTATTCGCGACCATATTAAGGTATTGCAGCGCACGTCGGCACGTCATGAAGTCGCGAATAGGACAGGTTCCGATCGCCGTATAGACGCGTCATCGAAGTTAGTCAAGACTGCACATACGCTAGTTAATACCGCCTCAACACCTGACTGTTCTCTGTGTAAGGGTAGCCATACACAGCTGTACAAGTGTTCGGAATTTCAGAGATTATCGCCTAGTGATCGTTACAAGTTTGTCCGCACTAATAATTTGTGTTTTAATTGTCTAAGTGACAAACATCTGGTTACGTCATGTAACAGTGGTGTTAGCTGTCGTAAATGTCTAGCTAGACATCATACCTTCTTACATTTTGAGAGTAGTAAGCTGCCATCGCAGCCGCAGCCTGCGCAGACGCGCGACGCTTGTGACGCGCGGCCTGCTGCAAGTGCAAACGACGTAACATTGTGTTCGCTTTCCGCCGCTGGTACTCAAATCACTACCGTTTTACTTGCGACCGCGCAAGTTGTCATTGTAGATGCCTGTGGCAAACCGCACACCGTTCGAGCGCTACTAGATGGCGCTTCCCAGAGTAATTTTATTACTCGGGATTGTTGTCAACGCCTTGGTTTTAGTTTTAATAATTGGTCATCCCGCTCAGAAGTGAAAGGTTTTGGAGGTTTAAAGGCAACCATTCACGGTTCCATTAAAATAATATTTAGTTCACGTTTTAATCGTAATATTTCGTTTGAAATGGATTCGCTAGTCGCAGATAAGATTACGGAACGGTTGCCCACGGTACCGGTTGACACGTCCATGCTGACGGAGTTTAAGAACTTGCAGTTAGCCGACGGAAATTACGCTTTCCCTGGAGATATCGATCTATTGATCGGTGCTTCGATTCTCCCGCATCTCCAGTTATCACGTAAAATTCAAGGTCTTCCGATGTACCCCGCTCCGCACGCACTGGAAACAGTTCTCGGGTTTGTTATAGTTGGTTCCGCACCCGCTTGTTTAGATAGTTACTCGACTGTGTCGCACTGTTGCACCGTCGAGCCGCCGCTTGAGTCTACCATCCGCAAGTTCTGGGAGATTGAAGAGGTCAATGTCCCGCCTATTCTCAGCCCTGAGGATCAGGTCACTGAGGAGATTTATACCCGCACGACTACTCGTGATAAAGATGGTCGTTATGTTGTCGCGCTCCCTTTCAAGGGTGATATTTTTTCGCTCGGTGGCTCCCGTGCCTCCGCAGAAAAAAGCTTTCTATGCTTGGAACGTAAGATGCAGGCGTCTCCTAAGTTGAAGCAAGCCTATGATGATGTGCTGATCGAATATTTAGATAAAGGTTATATCTCATCAGC
Organism: Leucania comma; assembly: GCA_958295575.1. NCBI lineage: Eukaryota > Metazoa > Arthropoda > Insecta > Lepidoptera > Noctuidae > Leucania > Leucania comma. The sequence goes on along the minus strand of OY282480.1, from coordinate 6,326,360 downwards.
GCCTGCCGAGACTGAGGAGACACGTGATTACCCGTTTTATATCATCCCGCACCATGGAGTTGTTAGAGAAGACAAACTTACAACTAAACTGCGTGTGGTTATGGATGGTAGCGCTAAAACTAGTACTGGCATATCGCTTAACGATATCTTGTGTTGTGGTCAGAACCTCCAGGGTAACTTATTTGAAATAATAGTAAATTTTCGCTTGTTTGCTATTGCGCTCTCTGCTGATATTCGGCAAATGTTTCTTAGTATTGGAATCAGAGAATGTGACCAAAGATTCCAACGCTTCTTGTATAGATTTTCTCCGCAGGAACCTTTGAAGGTTTACGAATTCAATCGTGTTTGTTTTGGGCTTAAGTCTAGTCCCTTTCACGCTCTTCGCACTATCAAGCAGTTGGCCGCTGACGAGGGTGATACATACCCGAAAGCAAGGGCCACTATTGAAACCGGATTGTACATGGACGATTTTGTGTACAGTGTACCTAGTGAAGCAGAGGCTATAGAGACCGCTGCTCAAGTAATCAGCCTCATGAAGTCCGGTCAATTTGATCTGGTGAAATGGACAAGCAACTCGCAAGCTACATTAGAGTCGATTCCACCGTCACACCGGTTGACTTCGGTAAAGGAATTCGATGATAGTGATTCGCATAAGATCCTTGGTTTAAGTTGGTCACCCGCAACTGATATGTTCAGTCTTAAAATTAGCTCGACTCCGCCAACTTGTACCAAACGCGTTATCCTAGCATGTGTAGCTCGGATATGGGATATAATGGGTTTTGTAGCTCCTGTCGTTTTGTATGCAAAGCTGCTTATAAAAGAGCTTTGGCTTTCCAACTGTGATTGGGACGACACCGCTCCTGACAGTGTTGCTAAGTTGTGGGCTCGCTATAGGAAAGAGCTTCCAATGCTCGATCAGATACAGATTCCTCGCCATGTTGGTATAGTACCAGACACTGTTGTTAATGTGGTAGGTTTCGCAGACGCCAGTGAGAGGGCTTACGGGGGAGTGGTTTACTTTCAGGTCCAAAATGGCGATAACATTTCAGTTTTCCTCATTAGCGCAAAATCAAAGGTATCTCCTCGTAAGGTTGTCTCTCTTGCTCGTCTCGAACTATGCGCTATTCTTATGTTGGTTCAATTGATTACATCTATAGTCAAAACTTGTCGTCCTCGCATTAATATAGAGAGAATTGTAGCGTTTTCAGACTCAACCGTTGCTCTATGTTGGGCCCACTCTTCACCCCATCGATGGGGCACGTTTGTCGCAAATAGGGTGGCTAAGATTCAAGCTGAATTGTCACCGGAAAATATATTCCATGTCGCTGGAACAGAAAACCCAGCTGATTGTCTCTCACGTGGTTTGCTTCCTGCGCAAATTTTAAATCATCCGCTTTGGTTTTGTGGCCCTCCCTGGCTTCATACCACTCCTAACGAGTGGCCAAATGCTCCGTTTAACCCTGCTACTGTTTCAGAGCCACCCGAGGAGAAGAAACATACGCTTGTAGTATCAGTTCCGCGTGAAGAGTCAGTTGTTTTGTTGTTGTCTAATCGAGTCTCGTCTTGGTCGAGACTATTACGCTGTGTAGTTTACGTCCTAAGATTTTTGAGATTATTACCATCGCGTGGTTCTATAATCGCAGCTGATTTGGATAGAGCTGAATCAGTTGTACTTCGAGAGTTGCAGAAATTTTATTTTTCAATAGAATTTCGTAGTTTAGAATCACATAAACCTTGTAGTCACGCTCTGCTAGATAGCTTAGTTCAGTCCTTTTGGAAGCGATGGAGGACAGATTATCTGCATACGCTGCAGTCGCGTCAAAAGTGGAACACTCCTTCAGATCCAGTCACAGTCGGTACTGTGGTGATACTGAAGACTGAGAGTGCGCCTCCTCTGCACTGGCCTCTTGGTGTAGTGGAAGAAGTTTTTCCGGGTTCGAACGGAATAACGCGAGTCGTAAAGGTTAAAACCGCAACTGGATCGTACCTGCGTCCGGTTATTCGCCTCTGCCCTCTGCCTAATCAGTAGTAGTGGCATAGTTAGTTATAAGTTGTTCCGCTACCTAGTATTGATAGTTTAGATATAGTAATAGGGTTTAGTTTCGCTTTTGTTTTTTCCTTTTCTTTGAAGGTAACCCTTCAAACCCGGGGGGAATGGTTGCGCCAATTTGCTATGATCCGCGATTTTGTTTTTTGTAATTTATTTTTTGGCCTAGCAATCCTATCCCTTCCGTTTCCCTTCCCCGCACGACCTCAAGAAATGAAATGACATGACGTGTTGTGTGCGTCGATTGTGAATGTGACCGCTCCGCTAACAACGCCCGCTCGAAATTACAAGAAAATTGACTATTTCGTGATCCAACCATTCAAAGACTCAACAATAGTGCAGTGTAGTGCAATATAGGACCTGGCAGTGCTTTGAAAGTGCGAAGTCGGGGTTCGCCGGCCGGCGCCACGTGGAACCTTCGAGGTCAAAAGGTCAGTGTTCCTCCCTAATACATCCATCCCATGCCAGGCACAGTACCTGCATATTGTTAACAAACCTTAGATCGCTTTATCAAACATACAGTCCACAGCTTATTTGCGCAACCAAAAGGCAAAGCTCTGACTCACACACTGCCCAATCCCTTGGACCTAGAACGCTTTTAATTATATGAAACGATGATCCAAATTTTGTATCACGAAACCTACTTCCACGCGGGCACAGCCACTGGCAGAAACTAATCAAAATTAGTTTTACAATTAGGTACAGCATCTCCTAAATGTCTGAGCTAGGCAAGTACCAAATTAAACTTTACGAATGTTAAGACATATGCTGAGCAGTTTGATTGAATGGCTGCATATCATTCAGTCGCCTATTTGATTGAAACCAATTAGTAAAAGCTAAACTGTTGCGAGTGCTGCGACAGATACATAAAAGACCATTGTTGTCGCCAGTCAAAAACCGGCTATACGAAACTTTTCATCTTATCTAATCCCACACAGTACCAGGCTGACCAGGCAGTGACTTATGTTTTTTTTTTTTATGATATCTTAAATGAAGAAAGAATATAAAATAAAGGGCCACGAATTTCCTTTTCAAAAATTCCCCGCAGCCCTAGCGAGTATAGGCCCTGCTGGGTCCCTACAGTTTGCTGACAACTCCTGAGGCCGGACGGCGACTTACTCATTGTTCGTCATACGCAAGACAGTCCCTGCGGTGACTGGTAGCTGGAGCCGGGGTCGCGGCGACTGGGGCGTGTGGACGGCGTCGGTTACCTCATGCCTGCGACCGTCTCCTTCGCTATCATTATTGCTTCGCAAAGCGAAGCAACCGCCTCCCATTCTCGCTCGCTCCGGATCATGGCCTAAACCAGAACCCAGCGGCATAGGTCACCGCCTGTATAAGTACGCCTTTATACTTTTGTGTTTCATAAAGATTGAATAAATAATTAAAAAGGATAAGATCCTCACGATGGTCTGCCATCCAGGGCCTCGTAACGGTGAAGGCCGCCCCTGCTGCCCAGCGCACTTGAACCTTGAACTACGGAGATCTTATGGGAAGCCACTGCTAAGGCGTTTTGATCTGGATATATCTTAGTTGTGATCGAAGTTCCCTTGTCACGAGCCATAAGATCTCTGAACATTATTGCTACTGAGATAGATTTATTTCACCGCAGCCTGCTGAGGTTCACTGTAAAGCATTAAAATGTGGACGAAAATTGACAGTCACTGAGCGTCTGAAGGAGGACGACGTATTGGAGGTCGACCGCGGCGAAAGTGGTACGACGATCATCATGTTCGTGAGGCAAACATGACCAGAGATCGCCCTAGACAGCCTAGGCTTGGAATAACAAAACTCATATTCTGTCCTATTACTGGGCAAAGGCCCTTCGCCTTTGCTCAGTAGGCCAGAATGTAAGTTTAAAAAATATATATAATTATTTTTTATAATGAACCCATCATCTAAGCTCACTGCAAATGCGAATATAGACGACGACTTTGCGCACCGAGTAAACGTAGCGTGACAAAAACCATCCAAAGAAAGCCCAATTACCAACATCGACAACCCAGGACAGACTCTCCTGGCGTAGAATTCTGAGGAGACCCAACCCCAGATAACGGGAGCAAGGACGGACAAAGACGAAGGTAATGTACCTATCACCTGTCCCCCGCGGTTTCACGCGCGTCATTGGTGACTGCTGAGTTTTTTTGGATCAAAATATTATGTATAGCTGTAAGATGAATTTGTTTTGCTATTCGTCATGAACCTGACTATCCTATACGGAAAGATTTTTATCTATCCGACTGATAGTTTATAATACAAAATTACTATTGTATAACATATTTATATTATGTATAATATATGCCAAATATTTTGCAGATATTTTTAGGATAGCGAAAATTAAAATAAATAAGTAAAATGAAGTAAGGGGTAAATACGGTTATTGTAAACAAAACATTCGAAACATGACATTTATTCAACAAAATCTCTACACACTGCTTACAATTCTTGCATTAAATATAAATACAAATCTGAAAGGTACTATTTGGTGTTATAAATTATTACACATAACAAAATAGGTAAATATCTAAATATGTATTTATAAATATATCGACCAAACAAAAATATTACAACAATTTATCAACATATAAAATTTTTGTACATAAAAACACGAAATATTTTTATTTATTATTGTTCAAATCACCTACTGTAGGATCGTAATATACTCTCTCAATAACCATCTAATCTATGGAATATATTAATTAAACATTAAAATTTAAATACATTTTAAGCGTCAATTTCAAATACATAGGTTTGACTACGGGCTCTGAACTAGTTAGTTAACGCTAAGGAGTGCGCTCTTTACCGTGACGAAACGATACACCAAATAATAAAAATATATACGGTGACTGGCAATTAGTGAACGATACTTAAACACGTGATTGTAGTCATGATAACAAACAATTTTTACTATGGGACCAAACCGGAAATCCCGAAAAAAAATCTGCTGGTCAGTACATTTATGTTCACCTAACTGGTCAAAATGTACTGACTGTTTGGTCCCATAGTAAAACTTGTTTGTTATCATGACTACAATCACGTGTTTAAGTATCGTTCACTAATTACCAGTCACCCTATATAAACAAGATTCTCTGTTACATGCCCACGCTAAGCATAATGCTAGCAGACGGAGCGATTTGCGGTGACATTTGAAAGCGTGACCAGAACTGGAGTTACAGGAACGCAAAGGGCAAATAAACACAAGTGGGTTTTAGTCAGTAAAAGTCTGACACGCCCTCTCGCTCCAAGTTCGAGCGAGAGTAATCATTCCATGTAGACCCACCTCAGTAAAAAAAGCTGACTGACTGTGACTATTTTACCTAAATGTAAGCATTTAGGTAAAGTAGTCACAGCCAGTCTGCTTTAAGGCTAAAGGGCTAAGGTCCCTTTTTTAGGCGGGAAATCACGGCTCTGGGTGGAGCGGGAGATGTCGCCTGACTGTTATTGACTAAAATCCACCATGTTCCTTAAGTTGCAATTTGCGTTCTAGGGCCGCGGCAATTCTCACAAACAATCACGCAGCCCTGGCCAGACCAAAGCCCTAAAGGCCTACGCAGACCGGTAATAAGCTCTTCATGCATTTAACTAACTTAATGCTTAGCGTGAAAGCAGTTCATTGTGGCCACACCAGCTCAAATAAAATTGAGCACGCTTGCCAATAAAAATATATAGGTAGTTAATAAATGTTACCAACAATAAGCAGCAAATATTGAAACAGCTAAATTCCGCGTAACAAATAAATAATTAGTTATATACAAATAAATATATACTGACAGATACTAAAAATTAGGCCAGTTATACTGTCAACTGATGCCAACATACGGGATACGAATTTTCAAATATAACATTTATTACACTTTTTTTTTAGGTGGGAAATACTAGTCCTGCTCTGGGTGTAGCCAGAGGGAGGATAAGACTTGCTAACCAACCCACCTTTGTTCCTTTACTTGCCCTTTGCGTTCCAGGTAACTCTTTCGAATAATTCAGCCCTCATTACGCTCATTCTCCGAAACTATCAACACACGCAAATGGCAGTACAATACGCTACATATAAGTTTAACTAAAATGGCGATCGACCTTCAATGTGCAGCAGCAGATTTTCTGTTCTCAATCGAAGTGCGGCACAGCTGGTAGCTGCGCGTAACCATAGCAACGACGGCCATTTTAGTTTCACTTATTTGCCGCGTACTATAACAATATTAAAAATTCGTATTCCGTAACATACGATAAGATTATTAGTACTCGTGGCAAAACTACTGAACAACGAGGGTTTGTTCCAAATAACTCTAATACTACAATATTATTTAATAATATTGTGCTGGTTTACTGGTAAAATATGGCTAAAATTGTCACTCTGAACCACAATAATTCCAAACTTGGAATTCAAAACTATAATTTATTCGCGTTAAGAAAATAGTGATCCATCAGTGCTATTGCAAAGTAAAGGCGTATTCATAATGGGATAAAAACTCAAAAAAAACAGTACATCCGTTTATTATGACTCCGCTTATAGTGACCAACTGTTTTTATGGAGTAATTATACAGTGAGGTTTGGTTTTCATATAAAATTCTTTATAACCGGATATAATGACTTCGCTTTTAACAAAATGCCCACTGGCGTTACCGAAAGTCTAAGCAGGATAGTACGTACAAGAATTGTAAACTTAGAATAGAATTCTGCACTTTATTGTCTACCAAAATAGTAACAAAACTTTTATAGCTAATACACACGAGCGGCATATTGCCAACGGCAGTTGTAACTGCAACAGTCGACACGAAGCGGCGACAACTTTTACACTAACACACGCTATTGTGAACACAGCTTTCTATGTTCTAATTGGTCAAGGAGCGTGGTTTAACTGTCACTATTTTCTTAAAGGGAATAAATACACTGTGTGCAAACGCATTTGTTCGCGTCTGTATTTCAGATCAGATTCGCTAATAAGTATAGAACGAGATTTCTTTTTATATTCTTATTTATTTCTTCTTTTCTACCGGTAATCGCTTGTCCCCTCGAAAATTAATGTAAATACCGTATTAACGCTTGAAAGTTTCACGTTTATCTAGTCTCTTTTATTTTAATGTTCTAAATATTAAATACATGTTTTACATTTTTTTAATTTGCATGAAAGTGGACGAAATACGCCTCTGTCACAGTTTTTCGTATTAATCGAGTTTTCGATATAAAAGAAGAAACTTTATAAGAAAAAAGCGTAAGGCCAGTTTACTGGGCGTAAAAAAATGTGCTCTTCAGATATTTTATTTTAAATTACATAACATGGCATATAAGAACACTTCTGAGAAGACTAAAAAAACATAGAAATATATTTTGGTAACTATGGCGTTAAACTTATCTTTACATATTATAAAACAATGGTCCCTCACAGCATGTAACGTGATAAATTCAAAAGGACACATTCACCAATAGAAAGAGACATGTATGTGTAATAAACGCATATTAATAATAATATTCCAGAACTTTCACACTACGCCATCTAGTCTCGAACTAAACACAGTTTGTGCTATGAGCATTAAACAACTGATAAACATACTTTATTTAATTTAGGTAATCATAATTATAGTAAAGAAAAGCCGACAATTTCAAATAAGTGAAACGTGCAATTTAGCTTCACTTTTTTTGACTAACCGTCATTTTGACTATACAAAGTGCCTATAAATGGTCTATTTGAAATAAATGAGTTTGAATATTTCTAACATCTGTGCGAAGATGTGGCGGGCCGCGAGTACTTTAAACAATTTAATTTAACATACAAACAAGGAAGATAAACTTGAATATCCAGAAAAATAACTTACAGCTAAATGGCATGGAAAAATAACATTATTATCATTTAAATTTGCAGACATAAAGTCTATATTTCACCAGCAAACCAGCCATTATCAAGTTAAGATGAACATCTATTAACAGCTATACAAAACAATAATGACTAGAGTTAGATCCTATTGATACGTTAAAAATACAAGAACTCAACACAATCACTGATAATACAAATCAAATTGTACTTTATTTTAACAGCGTTACGGTCTAAATTAGATAGTTATATAATCCCTTGTTAGGATAAGTAGGCTTTGTATGCCAAACGGCAAAGCTCGAGCGCTGTAAGGCTTCGAAACGAGCGATGACTGAGCTCATACTGTCAGATCGCAGCTTTATGTTCGTAAAATCAACATTTTTAATTCCAAAGACATTAAACGTGTGTGCGAGGGAATATAACATTTAAAAGGATAGAATGAAGAATCATTTTTCTTTAAACAATTTTTTTTTATCTAAATCACTGTTTAAAAAATTGATGTAAATGTCGTTTCTTTCGCTTTTCAGTACCTCGCTCGTTCCAAAGCCACATATGGAACGCACCACTAAACGACAAATACCCTAGTTTGACACCGTCTTATGCACTGCGGGTACAACACATCGAGTGTAACCCCAGTACACGGTACTTATGCCGGTTGCAGACCAAAAACTAGACAAAGCTTTAATCTTAGCTCGCATAGCTGAAGTACACAAATATGAAAAGATATTTGCGTACAGTTAACGCAGTAGACACGTTTACCGTGTCTCTGATTGGTTAAGAGCTTGGAGCGGACCAATCGGAGCGCTGAACGCCATAAACGTGTCGATCGCGTTAACTTAAAACAAACTCGCGCTAGGCACCCTGACCCCAAACGAAATAATCATGCATACTTAATCATAAAGAGAAATACTCGTAACTCCTTCAAACACTCGTAACTCGAACAAAAAGGTATTTGAAAATTTAATCATAAAAAAATATTATATAAATATCATTTTAAAGTTTTCATATTCAGCGAATGACGCGCGCATAATAGTAAATAGACCACACAAAAAGCGACCTAGTTGAAAATTTAATCGTAAGAACAATGTTTTAAGTTTCAATTTTTAGTTACGTAAATTACGCGAACTAAGCTAAACTTACTCAGCTTAGCTCTTGGTCTACATCCAGTATAAACGTTCCCGAACGAAGCATTTGACAAACAAACTATAATAATAAAAACACGAGAAATACATCAAAATCTACCATGAAACATCTTCAAATGGGGGTAAAAACCTTTTCGGTTACAAGTACTACCATTAATTATGAATTAAATGTTGACACAACTAACATCCACATCACAATTAGTTACCATATTAGGCGTTTAATATTGCTCGTATTTAGGAATCTCTCTTTAATATTAATTAACCTACGACTGCTTGTCAAATGTTCCGCCGCGAACGTAACGATCAGACGAACACGTTACGACTACACTAGTTTGTGCGTATCGACCTAACATTATACACACTCACACTGCTCCCACAACACTAAGGGTACTCCAATAATACATACACCAATTATACACTAAAGTTATACATAAATATATTTTCATATTTACTTATTGCTGTATCTGTCACACAGATAATAGAGGAGCTCGACACATCTCACTTATATTACTTAATTGTACTCCAAGGTTCAATCAAAGTACCAAAATTTTAACTTTTTCAATAAAAACTGTGCTTTGGTTGGGATACACGAATATGGCATTTTGTATAATACGTTTGGAATTTTGTTTTACCTACAAGGTCCCCTATGATTCGTAATAAATAGGTGACTTATGGGCTAATCTGAAAGCCAACTAGAAAATATGTTGCTTACAAAATATTTACTTGATAGTTGTAATGATTTTTACACTAGGCTTATCAAAGAGATCTAAGAATGAATATTCGTATCGCCTAATCTAAAATCTTAGTCTAGACTAGTCATAGAAAATGTTTTTATTCAGTAAAACAAAACTCTTTACAGAGTTTTATTCCAATTTATTTTACATATACCTATACCATCCCTAATTGTACGTGTGAGTGTTTGTTTACGGAGACGCGGGGCGTCGAGCGGCGCGTTGGGCGTTCGTCGTACATTACAGCAGCGGGCTGCGTCATCGCACGCGCATACTCAAACCACCTAACGCACCGCGCAACGCGCCGCGTCCCCGTAAACAAGTACTTAATCTCCCAACAAATAGGGATGAGGTAAAGCTAACTTTTTATTTAGAGTACAAATATTTTTTTCACCACATATTGCAGAAGTAATTTTTCTCTGTAATATTTATTTAATATTCGAGAAGTTTGTATTAAGCGTTTTGCTGCTTCAAATCTAACCAGATCCTTCTTCCAATTTAATTCCCTGACTTGACTTCACAACTTTTCAAGTACCAGCATAAATATACCACGTAATAATATTATTTTAAAATACATACATATCGTAAAAAAAGAATTAAATGAATGCGCATTTTTCGCCTTCAGGGGCCCAGTAAACATTTTTATAGCGTAGTATTTAAAATCCCAGTAATATATAATTTAAAGTACAGGTACTTGAAATTCATATTTTCCAATTGGCTCTCAGGCTGAACCTACCTACATTAATCTACAATATTATCTAAACATTCAAACTTGCCTCCTAAAATAAAACACTTGTCTAGTCTATGGCTCAAAAGAATAGTAATGTTAAATAACTTCTACATTTATTTATTGCTTTCTTGGGTTCCGTAATTCGGAAGACATATGGTCTAATCTATTAGGTACTGGAGCCCAAAAGATATATAAATATATACTTCATGTATTTACTCTTGTATCAAAAAAGTTTGTTGAGTTTGTATTATAGGCATATAGAAGGAGTTAGAGAAATGGCACTTGGTTAGAAATAAATTGATTTAAGTACACTGAATGTATCAAAAATCTTTTGATAAAGGGGATTTTAAAAGAAAAATCGTATTCTAAAAAGAAAATTCATAGAGTAAAATAGAGTTAGAACTCTTCAAAGGCATTTGACACTGACAGTACCAATCGCCATCAACTGTCACTGTCAATTTAAGGCAATCACATCTGTCACAAATAAAATTAAACATCAATAGAAACATATCATTTAGGCCTAAATTCCTTCTTACATTACCTACTATAAAAAAGGGGTCTTAAAGAAATTACTAGATTATCCAATTATCTAATTAGGAATTGTTTAAGAGGTAGAGGACCAAGGTATCTTGTTGAAGTAGCTTTGTTATAGCAAGGTTGTATAAATGCATAAGTTAAGCATTGTCATATATGGCAACTAAATTATGTATGGCTTTTGTATTGCAACACCTGATTAAGAAAAAAATTGGAGCATTAAGAAGCTAATGATAAATCAGCATGTTAGTAAATTCTAAGATTTTCCATAATAGTTATTTTATAAATTCAAGAAATCTGTCACTCTTGGATATCTTTCAAGTTACATGTTAGTGTAACCGTCTCTGATATTACAGATAAAAATATTAGATGTTTTAGAAACATTTACAGTTATTCAATTTCTTTATATTGCATGGTATAATTCTTAAGACGAATTTAAATTCAAAACGTTTCTTACATTTGAGTATCTCGCATTATTTTAGGCCTCATTTTTTCTTTTATTGTATCGTATTTTTTTCAAACCGATTTAGTTATTAAAACAAAGAATCTGCAAATATTCAGCAGATAATTAAACATAATGTTGCTTTTGAGCACTTATTTTGAACAAATTAAAATAGCAGAGGAAAATTTTTAACAAATTGTATGTCATTTACACATCTTTAGTGCAAGTGGTTTGCATGCTAAGTTATTGTACACTGATTGCTAAATGGACACATTTTCCAATGCTGACAGTCCACTTGCACTGCTAGGTTTAAAACAATATCCATCCAGACACAATTTCATTTAAAATCAAAGCAATGTCGACGCCCCCGGGCAATAAAGTCGGCAATCGAAAAACAATGTTTTTCGATTACCGACTCTATTGCCCGGACAATAAGTCGGTAATCCAAAATCAAATTTTTGCGATTACCGACTAATTGCCCGGGGGCGTAGATGTAGTTCTTATTTGTTTTTGTAAATAAATAATAGCATCAATATGAGGTAGAAGAAGGAACATTAAAAATTCAATTGTTTAAATGCATAAATATCTCATTGAAACTCTTTTTCGGTGACATTGAACTACATAATATTATCAAAGTTGTAAAATTGAAATAGTACATAGAATAGTTTAGTTAATCTTAGAAGATAAAACTTTTTTCAGAAGACATAGTGTTGCCAATTAGAAAAATAACTTGAATGTTATGTACCTATTTCTTAATAAGTACGTTATTTTTTATTATATTATATGTTCGTCATTATATTTTTTTTACCAAAGCATACATAACAAAAGTTATGTTTGTCGGTGTGTACACAGCTAGAAAACCAGCTGTGTTGAATATATTTCACGTATATTATCCTCAGTGGTGTCAATATAAAGGTTTTACTTATCAACCCTGGTTGGTTAAGGCGAGGTGTGGTGCCTTCTTCTCCGCCGGAAGACTAGAGCGAAGATGCTGCGGAGTCGTCGCCACCGTCTGCGACCACCGCTTGTCGATATTCCCGTCCCCAGAAGTGATGCCTGTAATATATAAGGGGTAAATGAACTGCCTAAGCTCAGCATATTTCGACGTCCCCGGGCAGTACGCCGGTAATCGCAAAAAAATCGTTTTTCGATTACCGACTTTATTACCGGACAATAAGTCAGTAAATCGAAAATCCCCGGGGACGTCAATTTGTATGATATTGCATCCGCGATCAGTTACCCGATGCCCTACCACATTCTCTTAACGCGATCCTGTTAAAAGAATGGAGCTATATAAGACGTATAGCACCATCCCTCTTTTTCGCATGTATTTCTCCATAACATACCTGTCCCTGTCGCCCCAACCGTCGTATTTCCCTATAACATACCTGTCCCTGTCGCTCCAACCGTCGTATTTCCCCATAACATACCTGTCCCTGTCGTCCCAACCGTCGTATTTCCCCATAACATACCTGTCCCTGTTGCCCCAACCAATGTATTTCCCCATAACATACCTGTCCCTGTCGCCCCAACCATCATATTTCCCCATAACATATCTGTCCCTGTCGCCCCAAGCAATGTATTTCCCCATAACATACCTGTCCCTGTCGCCCCAACCATCGTATTTCCCCATAACATACCTTAGCCTGTCGCTCCAACCGTCGTATTTTCCCATAACATACCTGTCTCTATCGCCCCAACCGTCGTATTTCCCCATAACATACCTGTCCCTGTCGTCCCAACCGTCGTATTTCCCCATAACATACCTGTCCCTGTTGCCCCAACCAATGTATTTCCCCATAACATACCTGTCCCTGTCGCCCCAACCATCGCATTTCCCCATAACATACCTTTCCCTGTCACCCCAACCATCGTATTTCCTCATAACATACCTGTCCCTGTCGCCCCAACCATCGTATTTCCTCATAACATACCTTTCCCTGTCGCTCCAACCGTCGTATTTCCCCATAACATACCTGTCTCTGTCGCTCCAACCGTCGTATTTCCCGGACGAGCGCATGGAAGGCATCGTCCACGAAGTGCCGGAGCGCCGCTGACGTCTCGAAGAAAGGACAGCCGAGCTGCGTCGCGAGTGCTTTGCCCTCATCTGTCGTCACCTATGCAAATATATTGCTAATATTACATACACATACACAAATGCATGCCTTTACGCGAACAGACAAGAGAAACGGGGAGTTTGTGCGTTGATATGTCAGTCAGTTTCTCTTTTTAGTAGATACCTGTCTAAACCGTGGCGCGAGATCCAGCTTATTGCCGACGAGCACAAGCGGCAGGCGCTCGGAGGGCCGCGCCTGCGCCAGCAGCCGCCGGTACTCGGCGGCGGCGCGGAACGAGCGCCGGTCCGTCACCGAGTAGCACAGCACGAAGCCCTCACCGCACCGCATGTATTGCTCTCTCATCGCTGTGAACTCCACCTGGTTGCATCACAAACATACATGTATCAATTTAAATAATAATAATAAAAAAAGTCAATCAATCAGCCTAACCTTTTTAACTGACTTCAAACGAAAGAGGTTATCATGCCAACTAGATTTTTTTTGTGGTGGGATATCATCCAATAACATCCAATAATAAATAATAATAATTTATTATACCAAATGAGCGAACATATTCCTTATTATATAAAAAGCCTAGACCCCACACTAGGATTTCTTGTTTCGTGGGGTCTAATCTCCTTCAGTCCAAGAACAAAATCTCCCGATGGTCTAAAATATGTGTCCTTCAGTTGTCTATTGCATTTTAAAACCAAGACTTTCCTTTTTAGCAAATCGCCACGGCCCTAGCGAGCATCAGCCCCGTTGGGCCCCTACGACTTGCTGACATCTCTTTGAGGAGAGCGTGAACTCTCGTCATCCGCAATCCCGCGTCTCGTATATCGTGGCTGGTAGTGGGGGATCAAGGTTGCGGTAGCTTGGGTGTACGGATGTCCATTCCTTCACTAGGTTTGGCTTCCAGTCTAATTGGATCAGGCTGGGTGCTAGTAATTTACACACAGCCACTCTCTCACATCTCTGATCTCCACAAATAAGTTACTTGGACACACAGTACCCCTTGTTAAAACTGGTGAAAGATTGTCTGGTTGCTGACCATCCATAACAACAGTCAAAGATCTTAAGTCAATCTTAATCTGCCCTTAGGGTTAAAAAAGAATACACTATGGTGGGTGGGGTGTATTAGTATTCAAATTTGAAATTGAGATAATAACGTTATGTATATCTATAAAACCATAAAATGTATATTCAAGGATTTGAATGTTCTTCTTCTAGAGCAATTTTTCAATTCTTTTTGTACATAATGCATACATATAAAAAAAAAAAAACAAAAAAATTGTGCTCACTAGTTAGGAACTGGGCAAGGATGCCACAGTCATGACTATCTGATAGAATAAAAATCTTACAAGAAAGTATTGTTTTTTCTTATTTGTGTTGTTAAAGGTCGAAATCACAGAGTTAAGGCGACACTAAATGCCAGTGACGTTGAGCGAACAAAACTGGAGATAGCGTCACTCCCAGCACATCAAGATTAAGCAAATAATAATATATCCTTCATTTATTAAACATAATATGAATAAAACCCATATATCAAAAGATTGATAGTTAAATTATCTTTTAGTTTGTGAAAGTTTCATAAAAATACACCCAATGGTTTTTGCCTGATCTTTGCTTTTTTGTCCGTGTTAGACATATCTTTGAAAATAAATTACACCACATTCTATGAAAAAAAATGCAAATATTTGTACATCAAATTATTAGGTAAACAGTCTAGTCTAACATATTTTTTTTTTTTTTCATAATATATGGATGTTTAGATGTGATGTTGGATTTAAAATCATCAAAAATCATGATCTCCCCCTTAACCATTGGAACTGAGGGTAGCTACTCAAAAATAAAATTTCATATTGGAAATTGGGTCTGCAATCCCGTTCCAAACAGCTCCACAACCCTTAGCATTCTCAGGTTGAGGTTGGTAAATATTGCTGAAGATATTGTAAACAATTATTAGTAATTTTTGTCTGTTCAAATCCTTGTTTTATAGTTGTTTATTGAGAATTACAAATAATTAAGCATCAGCATTTTGGGGTGAGAGCCTGGTGATCCATCAAACAGTGTATCCTCACAGACAGTCAGTAGACTCTCACAAAGTTTTTATGTGTGCATTATTATATATTTTATTAGAAACTTTTGTATATACTTTGTGTAGAGTGAAAAATTAACAATTATTATATTATTAATTATCAGTAAATAACTGTCTCCTGAATTTACCTGTCCTGCCGTGTCCAGTATATCCAACAATGCCGGCTCTCCATCGATGACCGCTTGCTGTTGGTATGAGTCCTCTGAAAGTAGACCAATTTCATATTGTGGTATAACAGAAGTTTGAAATGTTTTTTCAGATTGAGCATTTTACTAAAATCAATTGTTAAGCTTCATTTCAGCAAAATATTTTTTTAATGCTATGTAGGATGTACTTAAAATCTCAATGTTCTGGTTCAGCAACATTCCTTAACCCATCACTTAGTGTACACAATTAACATTTTGCAAGTCTAGTCTCAGCCATCGCTGATAGCCTCGCAGTGCCTTGATATTTTCGTGACGCAACTTTTTCTTGCGTATTCACCCAATCTCCTCTCAAAACAGACACAAACATTTCAAAAGTCTTTGTTAATACTGTTCTCACAATAAATTTAAAAAGCCACTTAAAACCCGCGAGGACGCCGGCGTCCGCTTAGAATTTAGGGGGTTAATTAAACATTTCCACACAAGTTTACATATTTATAACTATAATATTTATAAAACAGCTATGACTGTTCAACATACAGCTACTGTAGACAAAACAAATAGCAAGTGACATTACTAAATTCAATCCATATGGTACCAAATTGACCATCAAATATTAGTATTGTTCTCGTCAAATCTACAAGTGCTAAATAATTTCGAATGTAAACAAAGGTTGGAATGTGTTAATTCCGTCAAGTACCTATAGTTGGGTCATGGTAATCCAAGAAGCTGTGGCTGACGAACTGCAGCGTGACGGCGGACTTGCCGACGCCTCCGTCGCCCAGCACCACGATCTTGTAGACGCGGAGGCCGCGCGACGTGCCCGCAGCCTCGCCCGCCATGCCGCCGCATGCCTGCGCCCGACAGCCGCGCCCGCCACCTTCACACCGCAACCACCGCCATGGCCCTCCGCACACGCCCCCGCCGAACACTAACACCACCTTGCTGAATTTTATCACACCACGACACTAGCAACGCCCTTTCATTTAACAATGCACATTTTGGTTTACATACAAATAATTTAACTTCTATTCTTCAATAAAAAATCGACAGCTGATTGAAAGCGATTGACATTTCGATTTTGTTTTGATAGGTTGGCCACTTTATTATTGATACGTTCAAATTATTCGATTACAAATTAATAAAACTATTTTTCTATTTGCTACATACTATTTATATATTTAAATAAGATTTAATTAATAGAATAATAACTAACCCAAATGAGCCATATGCACGTGGAGTGAAATATTTTATTTTTAGAGCTTTTATATCCCACTACAGAGCATGCGGACAACGAGCAATGGGTAGCTCGCAATCCGACCGTCCGGTAACTATTGGGACCAAGCCCAAGTCGTCGACGGCGCGTACTGTTCCCGCGCGCATCAAAGAGTTGTCAGCATACTGTAGGGGCCCAGCAGGGTCGAAGCCTACTCTGGGGCCTTGGGCAAATTTGAAAGTATACACCAGTGC
The DNA here is from genome assembly GCA_958295575.1 of Leucania comma. NCBI lineage: Eukaryota > Metazoa > Arthropoda > Insecta > Lepidoptera > Noctuidae > Leucania > Leucania comma. The sequence continues at coordinate 6,309,159 of OY282480.1, read as the reverse complement.
CCTAGCACCAAGGCAATGAAAGAACGGGGTGGGTTTTTAGTCAGTAAGAATCTGACACTATCTCCCGCTCCGCCCAAGGGCGGGAGATGTTATTAGATTATTTTACCCACCACAATAAAAAAAGACTACCGAGCAAGCTCTCTCTTCCTTTCTAACCACAGAGTACATTATATATACTTTCTAACACTTATCTGCATAGATAAGGATAAATACTGCTTATCTGAGTAGGTATCTAGCTACATGATACATCTGGACAATCCTTAACTTGACACGCTATTTCCTTTTGGGCTTACTGCGTCGTTGGTTCCTCCTGTTGTTCAAGAAGCAATAAGCGGCAGCTTTCGTCCTATTTTGGAGTATTTTTTCGTTAATTAATTATCATCCTTTATTTAGAATAGCATTTATGAGATGAGGTCCTTTGATATTTTTTTCAGAAAACTAATTCCCAATCGGCACTAATGAGGTTTTTTATGTGCTTTAATAATAATTTCTTTGATTTAATTGAACGCATTTAGTTAAAATGCTAGAGTTGGTAGAGCTGTTAAAGCTGTTAAAAGTGTGAAGGGCAAAGAAGCGTTCAAAAACCTAAATTCTTTCAATTCACATTTTGTATACGCTCAACTTAGAGCATGAAAACATTTAATCTGCCTACTATTCAGTCTACTAAACATTGAAAAACAAAACTCCATTTTAATAGAAGTTAAATAATAACTTACTTGAAATCAAAAGCTGTAACTGATTTTTTTGTAATAAACTTTCAAATGACAGTGTTTTGGTCTATATGTATATGTCAATGTCATACATAATATATGTCAATGAATGTCATTGTCAACAAAAGCCCTGTGGGCAGCTTCATCGTTTTTGTTTTCACAATTTAAAAAGTAAATAAAGTTCCTATCTGAAAATGGCCCACATTCAATTTGTAGATGAACTAGTTCGAGAATATTTACTGTACCGAGGATTTACATCAACAGTGAAAGCATTTGACAACGATTTGAAGGCAGATAAAGACAAAGGTTTTAGAGTGGACAAAATAGTTGAACAAATTGTACAATACATTAATGTCTCAGACCTTAATGGGTTGAAAGAGTATTGGTCACACCTTGACACTCTTATATTCTCAAAATTGGAGAACCACGCTCAACTTGGTTAGTTGAAAATGGTATCTAACTTCAGCTTTCTAAAATAATCAAATGATACGCAAAACACTTTGTTGTTCCAGCTGTGAGGAAGCTTGAATACAGCCTGTACAAGTTATATTTAGTGACAGCAGCTCAAAGTACTGGTGGGGTTCGAAATGAGCGAATTACTGACTTTCTATCAAAAATGTTACCTGAGCTACAAGGACAGCCCGAGTGGAAAGACTGGTTCAGTAAGTTTGATTTAATTACCCTCTTTACCTGATTTAGCTTTAAAGTGGTAAGCATCTTGATTGTTCAGCAGTCAGCCTATCACAGAAAGAAGTGAATAGCTGTACCTTTTGTAGGTAGGTACAAAAGCTACCACTGAAGTCTCTGATGAGTAGCTCAATATATTGAAACACTTATGTTAATGCAGGGGATGCCATCATTAACATGTATATTCAAAGAGTACCTTTAATTTTGTTTTTAAATCAGCCCTAAAAAAAGATCTAAAATATTGTTTGTTTTTGCATAAATATGAAAAAAAGACTATGTTTAGACAACTACCACAAACTTCTAAAATTTTTTTTTAATGTGTCCCTCATATTCAAAGTCAAACACACCTGCTAAAAGTAATAAAACTAATAGCAGTTTAGTAAATAAATACAAAAAAAAATGTGTTCCTACCCAAATATTTTTTTCATCTTCCAGTGCTACCTTTCATCACAAAACCAGAAGAGAACCCCTCATTCAGCCTGTACTTCACACGGGCTTGGCAGGACAGTGTACTGGTTTCACTACACAACCTATTAGCGACCGTATTCCAGTGCATGCCGCAGCCCACACTCACCAGTTATGAAAGTGACGCTGCCATGGTCAAGAGGCTTCAGGATAAATTGGCTGCTGTTTCTGGCAAGGTATGCATTTTTGAGAAAGGAACTTTAATTATTATAAAACCATGACTGGTATGTAATAGTGATCCTGTGTACTTGAATAATTCTATTGTTTCAATTTTTCCATGTGCTTCTTATCTGAAAATAAAGGATTGTCTTCACTTCTATAGAACATATCTACAGAGGGTCAGTTCCCACCGAGAAGCGACGCGACACGAAAAGATACATTTCATTGCGAGAATTCAGAATTCATTGCGAGAGTTGCACCACGCGCATCTCGATCTGCAATGTGTATTTTCTTGTAATAAATAAAGTTATATTTTTGTAGCTCTTCACGCAGCGTGGCGTCGGGTCAAGTCTCGGTGTGAACCGACCCTTAGTTCAGAAGTAGCAATTTCCATTGAATCCTTTACCTCCTTTCTATGAGTCCCTTTTCTTTACTTTGCCTAAACGATATAATAATATTTATAAAAACTGCGAATGTACAGCGCAGTCTCTGTACTCCGCCACCAGAGCTCCTGGTGGCGGAGCCCTGCTCATTGAATAAATAGTTCTACACTTAGACGTAACATTTAGGCTTGATTCCCACTGACGCAGTCAATGCGTGGCCATGCGCGTCGTCTCGTGATGACGTTTGATCAGCGCGCTCAAATCAAAGTTCTGCTGGACCAATTCAGAGACTTTTTAACATTCGTGACTAGCACTCGTGCTCGACAGCTGACGCGTCACTGCGCGCGAGTAATGCACGACGACGCACGAAACCGCCCGACTCTAACCAAGCTTCGTCGCACGTCGTTGCTTGATTCAATATTTACATAACACAAGTTCGTAGGTAGCTTAATTATGGGAAAATAGAGATAAATATATGACGGCACAGTTGGTACAGTGGTTGAACGATTAGCTGCTGCGCTGCGTGTCGCGGGCTCGATCCCCGCACGGAACAAATATTTGTATGGCCTACAGGGAGGTGTTCTGGGTCTGGGTGGGTGGTCTGGGTGTGTAAGTTTGCATAGGAATAAAGTGGGAACTACATTAGACCAGCGCATAAATGGACCACGCCTACTTTGTACGTAGAGTCGCGGCGCATGGCGTGGATTTAATGTAACTCTACTAATCTAGTTGCCATATAAAATGTACGGAGGCTGACGCGCCCAGATCGGCGTACGAGGCCTACGTGTACCCAATGTAGTTCTACCTTAGATAGAAAAAAAATGCTATAAACGAAAATATAACGTGTCGAGTTGATCCTTAGTCGAGGTATGCAGAGCTTGCTAAACCTAGAACGTGGACGCAGACGTGATCCTTGAGTGAACGGCCGTCATTGATGTACCTACGCAATCTACGCATGCTAATCATAGGATGATCGGATTCCCTTACAGACACCTTAAATAAACTGACCCCCGATTTCTGATTTAAGCATTTGAAGTTGAGAATTACTCAAACTCTACTTTAGCCTGTAAACCTGTCGAAATTTGGCATTTAAGTATTGTTTGAGACGTTCTTAACTCAAAATACTCAATTCAGAAACCCGCCCTGAGAGGCCTAATCTGTTGCTACGAATGAAGGCTACTACGGGTTAAGTACAATGGCGCACCATGGATCAAGTCGAAAAACCAAATCCAGCTAGTTGTATAGAGGGCAGTGAGATGGTTCGAAAGAGTAACCTAGAACGCAAAAGGCAACTGTAGGAGCGGGTGGGTTTTAGTCAGTAAAAATCTGACACTCCCTCTTGCTCCCCACCAAAACAAAAGCTTTCGTCATTCAAAGCTCACCAGCAAATCTCGTCAGTTTTTTTTTTTTTGTTTTTTCCAGAGCCAACATCCACAATCAGTAGAAAAAACTTCGCCAATTGGCCACCAGTCGCGGCTCTCGCAGTACTCAGAGCGACTCAGCGGCCCCTTACCTCTAGTTGACGACTTCTGCGCCGTTCCCTCTGAGCACCTCGACAGCGGTGTGCGCGAAGCCAAAGGCCTCCGTGGCCTGCTAAGACAAATGGGAGGCAGCCCCGTCATGGGCCGAAAAGCCGGAAGATCTCACAGCCAAAACTAAATATTAAGTTAGTGTAAGTGTAACATTGTAAATAAACATTCCTTGTATTATAATTTTATTTTGTGAGAGTCAAATGATGTTATTTTATGAATATATGTACCTATATGGTGAATTATTTCTGTTTTGTATCATTTCTTCATTGAGAATTTTGGATTGGTCAGTGCCGTTAAGTCTTTTGTACTGCCGGTGCGAGTTTCTACAATTATATCCCTTGAAAAAAGTTTTAATCTCACCTAGCCCAAAATTTTTCACCAGTAGAATGCTACATTACCAAAATTATATGAATAATAGAAAACTTTGACCCTAGTTTGATTATATCTACGCCCCTCCCGCCAGGATCTACGCCGCGCCTGGGCACCGCTAGCACAGCCCTAGTTACGGAACTGTATGAAAACGAATTATTTTTATCAACACAAAAACTAATGTCCAACCAACACTGACCTACCCCTACCCTATGCTGAAATATGGTATACCTATGTAATTTAAATGATAATTCATTAATATGGTCTAATGATGGAGTCGAATATTGACGATAGAAGCGCAACAATCCCATCGTGTTTGTGCTCTTTGAAATGGTCTAGACTACCATACATAACACCAAGGGCGTCGCCAACCTATGATCAAGGGGGGGGGGCTATTGGAAGTATAGAGAATAATAAAAAAGTTTTTTTTTTTTAATAATAATAAGTCTTTTTTCATCACAATATAAATCCTAATTGCTAGCCTTATATTTACGGTAACATATAGGATGGGCATTATATTGTGGGAGACTGGTGCCTAAACTAGCCTCTAAAGCTGCAAAGCAAGCCCTCTGGGGGGGGGGGGGGGCCTTTGCATACCACCATCATAACTACTATACCGCACGATAAAAGCTTGTCAATAAACGTATAAAAATGATATTCATCAAAAAGTATGTTCACAGTAAAAAAGAATAAGTCGAATTCGTTTTGCGCCCGAGGGCAGCAAAAGTGTAAGTATTTACATTCACATAAACGGGGCATCGAGTAGACCTCCTTTCTGAAACTTCTAGATCATGCTAGCTACTTGCTGATTTCTGATGACATTCCAATAAAAGAAACAATCAGCAAAGAAAAATGTCACTATATTTCAGACTGACAGTTGCACATATCATCTCAAGCAACCAATTCGTCTTTGAAACCGTCGAATCGCCATCCTCATCTTCCTGTCCTTATCCTCGAACTACTTGGGGTTGGAGGACGGCACAGTACGTTTTCTGAAACGTATAGAATCGATGAACTAAATCTTAAGTTCTCACATATAAGCGAGCTACTCACAATGTCGCACGACTTTTATGCTGATGCTATGAAAAGATCGAGCCGCCGCAATAGGTTATGGTACCAGACCAATTTGCTGCGAGTGTTGCAAGCAGCTAAAGAGAAACAAGTGAGAGAGATAGATGTATCCATCACACTAGCTGAGGAACTTATGAAGGTATGGTTGTACTCATTTTTTACTGTTCCGTACATGAAAGGATCAAAACGGTACCCTATTGCTATCACTCCGCTGTCCGTCTGTCTGTCACCAGGCTGTATCTCATGAACCGTGATTTAGGCAGTTGAAATTTTCACCGATGATGTATTTCCGTTGTTGCTATAACAATAAATAATTAAAACAGAACAAATTAAATATTTTAATGGGATTCCCATACAACAAACGTAATTTTATGCCGTCTTTTGCTAAAAAAGTATGGAACCCTTCGTGCTCGAGTCCGACTCGCACTTGACCTTTACCTCATCTGATAGTAAACGATGATGTAGTCGACGATGGAACATGCTACCTTAGAAGTACTCACTCTTGACTTAGGGCCATACAAAAGTGCACCGTCGTGGGTAGCCGCGCCTTACACCCCTTTTGCTACGTAATAATACATTAAAGTTCTCCATTGACACGACTATATGCACACTGTTTAACACTGCGCAGGTAATAATCCAATTTCTGCTACGGAGTCCGCCGCACACGACACACGCGTATAGTCACGCGACGGGGCCAACTTAACGCAGCGTTGGCCTAAAACACCCTCTAGGTCAGGGGCGTAGCTACCGCCGTATCTGCCGTATCAATTATACGGGGCCCCGACCATAGGCAAAAATTAGCAACATGTTGTCCACAATCGACTCGTAGGGTAAACCAAACATTTTTTTTAAAGTACCATTTTTTTTATACAGAGCCCCTGTGGGACTTTTTATACGGGGCCCCTGTGGGATTAGCTACGCCACTGCTCTAGGTTATAACTTTTGTTGGAATTCTACTCCAAAACTGCAAGCACAATGCCGCCCCCCCCCCCCCCCCTAGAGAATAGAGATAGATTTTTTTTAATCTAATCTGCCACATTCGTAAGATTTGTTAACCACTGGTAAACTGGTCATTTATAAAAACTCGATTAATTAAAACGAACATTGAATTAAACAAGTAAAACGCTCCGTCACGGTGGCTTTGACGTTTCACTGGCCGGAATTGAGGAAAGTGGGGGCAGGCAATATGGCGCCACGCGCTTCGTTTCGTGTTGCGAAATCAGCACTTTCAGTGCTAGATTTAGCACTATTATGGTAAGGATTTTGGTTGTGACTACAGTTCCCTTGGACATTTTAGTGGGTATTCCACAAACTTTATAACTAGAATGTTGAAGTTTTCACTTGCTTTACAGCTTCAAAAACTAACTACAATTCATACTTTTGCCATTCTTTATATTTCCAATTGCCCCCCCCCCCCCCCCCCCTTGATCATCGACTGGCGACGCCCTTGGTCCGTAGTCCGTAGTAGCCGAAGAACTATTTCATTACAATAAAATTGTGGTGGGGGCAAGCACGCATACTTTTCTGCACTAGTGCGGAAAACTGTCAATTGCGTACCTAAAAGCGGTGGGATAAGAGCGGGTATTTGTCGGATCGGATTCGAATCGGACGTAGTGCGAATCCGCTCTAATTATAATCTTATAGTCCACTAATAAAGTGTCAACTTTCAACTCAGCGCCGGAAGTTTAAAATTCAATAACGCAATAATTAGGCACCCATTTCCATTAGCTGTCGCCTTGAAAACTTGCATCAAATCAGATCTTGGTTTTAGAAATATGATGAACCTGTGGAAAAGCCGGTAGAAGTGCCAATGCCTAAGTTGAAGCCGACCGAAGAAAACGCTGTGATGAAACCTATTGAAAAGAAAGTTCTGAAGATACTGCATAAGGCGAAGGAGAAAGGCGCCAGTGAAAGATATTTGAAGGAAAGATATAAAAAGTCGCCTGAGGAAAAGTTAGTGGTATTATTTTTTAGTTGGGTACCCCTCTACATACAAATACCTTAGAAAATTCAGCGTAAACAACCGACGACGATGTCCTTACATTATATAATCAGAAATTCGAGGTTTCATTGTTCGTTCTTAGATTAGGAATAGGTAATTTTTTTTTTCAAATATAGGTAGTAGTAACATCAGCACAGATACGGTGAACTGAGCGCGCACGCTTACAGATTCCTTTACCGTGTAGTCACGAGCTGGGACTACGGCTGGCAGCAGAAGCAGGCCAAGCAGCGCGCGCGTGACGTGAACTTCGGCCGCTGCCTCATCCTCAAGCACACCTTCTACCGCAAGAACAACCTCGCGCCCGACCCGCCGCACTACGCGCAGCCTGCCGGCGGGCAGTTCTCCATCTGCAGCGAGTACACCTGCACCAACTACCAGTAACCACCCAACATTCCCCACCTCCCCAACATCCCGACCTTCTGGCTCAGTGTCATCCTCCTGCACTGCATGAACAGCAACGATCCCAACCTCGGGTACAAACTCCTCATCAGAGTAGTCCTGTTCCTCATTAGAACAGAAAGAGTCGTTGCCGTTACCACCAAACTCACCATACCAATCATTAAATGTCTATTATTCTTTTTGAACTGTTTAAATAACCAACATTGTATAGCAAAAAACATATATTTTATAATTTTATTATTTACAATAATTCAACTTTTATTTACATATTTAACAACAGCAAGTGTACCCTTCTTCTAAGGCCACATCTACTGTTTGAAAGGGAATTACTAAAATAAAAATTGTGTACAGAACTCTTCCAATTTTGATTTTACGAAAGATCGTGTGAATTAATAGGTTGGTTGCGATCAGCTTCAATAGAATCGTTTCTGAATAAAGGAAGCAGTTGTTACTATATTACAAAAATAAAATGACCATGGAAAGATTTCAACACTTACTGTGATGAAGACTATGTATTATCGTGAAAAATTCTATTGAGACCGACTGCAACACTCAAATGCTACTATAAAATTAATTAACCAGCATATCAACAACATCCGCTCACTCCTAACAATTTACTGAGGAAATAACTAATAAAATAAAAGTTAATATTAATAATAATAAATATGAGACGTTTTGTTCTTTCTCAAGTTCATATTTTGACACATTATGTACAATTAATTTATATATCAGTCCGTATTATCTGCATAAACACTTTTGTATTTAAAAGTATGTCCACAATTCACGTGTGTACTGTGCAAAATAAGACAATTTATTATGCTCTCTCTCCTTTGGCGTGTTGTCTATGTTTACAAGGTTAAGCAAGTTAGGTACCCGGCCGTAATATGGAACATCGAGTTTTTAGGAAAAAAAAGTTCAGCTGTTTCCTGTCTTTCTAATGCTCAATGTGTCATGTTATTGCTTGTGTATTGTAGACGTCCGCTTTACTCTAAGGTTAAGAACTCACTCACGGTTTGCACTCGCGCCCGCCGCGGTGTGGGAACAGCTGTTTTATTTCTAAACTCACGAGACGGGAGTTTTGTGCGGTTACGCAGCCGTCGCGGTAGCGATTATCGCATACTTGGTAGGTAATAAACGCAAGACTAACGACTAATTATCAGATAAGCTCCAGAGCACCACGGACACACTTCAGAAATGAGCTGTTAAGTTATACTTCATAGAAGAATTAAAAAACCGCAGTCCGCGCGATTCTACTATTCCCTCCGTACAGCGGGATCCACAAACAAACACGCACACCGCGGCTGTAAAACGCGTCGTCCAATGTACTTTAATTTTTACATAAATCTACATTCTACAGAAGCTGCGGGCCCGCAAGCGCGGCGGACGCGGAGAAACCCGCTTCGTGAGTTCGTAGCCTTGCGATCTATGACCCCTTTATCACCAGTCGATTAATTGTATCATCGTGACATTGACCAAGTACTGCCGCTCGCTACCTTTGTGTACGAAAGCAACAAACGTCATATGGAGTGTATATAGGCATACTGCAAGTTCACCGCAGTCTTTTTTCAGTCTAATAGCATTGCTGCCGTTCAGCTACTCATCCATATCATATCATGGATACAGCTACAAAAGCTGACCTAACTGTAATAAGTGTGTATTTGCATTTGAAACATTTTGTCGCAGATTGGCAGTCATTTTACTTATGCAACCAATACACCCATAACATTTAAGAAGTACTGATAATTTCCCATTTTGTTTTTAGACACCATTTTCATCTAACCCTGTGTTCAGAAAAACAATATTTTCAATGTTTACGCGTCAACAGTCATTCCGAATCACCGTAAACGCGTACATCTACGACGCTAACAATGTATTTCGGAACGCGGGGAAAATGTCATTTGTTATTTTAGTTTGATACTGATTACGGTAACTTTCCCCCAAGCGTCACATGTGATGATGATAAATGAATGAGATCAGACATAATATGAGAACCGATATAAATCTGTTTGGTGCACTCACAATACACCCAGACGCGTACTAGTCTGATATGATATTATTGTCACAACTTTATACAAACTCAACAATCACTCAATACATAAGAGACCAACTCACTGCTAAAATTATCCTTAATGCAAAGAAATACAGTTGAAATTGGCTTCACACTATCATTCTCCATAACTTAAGGAAATGAAGGGATACAACTGAGAAATGTTAATTGCCGTATTCTACAACCCTAACCACAGCATGACTGATAAACCCAAGTGTGAGGATGTATGATGAGGATGATGTTAATTGACTGTATAAATCAAGCTTCACTTAATATTATAGCTAGGCTCGCCCAGCGGCCCCGAGCGGTCGGGAACAGTGTCACTAGCACGCACGTCCGTTATCAGATCGCGAACACTTCACAACGCACTATCACCGAGTTAGGTAAGTCACTGTGTGGAAATGTTTTTGGGCACGAACAGTTGACCGACAGTCTGTAGTCGTGTTGTACTTGTGGCTCAGCGCGGCGGCGGTCGCGGCACTAGGTGAAGGAGTGCGGCGGCGGCGGCAGCGCGGGCGGCGCGCCGCTGGTCCACTGCACCAGCGCGTGCTGCGGCAGCTGCGACGCCTGGAAGTGGTCCTTGAGCAGCGCCTGCGAGAAGTTGCAGTGCATCTGGTACGCCTCGTTCTCTCGCTCCGTGTCGCCCGCCAGCCGGTACAAGTCTGTTAAAGGCGAAAGGGAAATGTTAATGGTCCGCTGTGAATTGCTTCAATGTCCGAAGTTGAGCAGACGATGAAGCTGTAACAAAACCAAATCAAAGTAGGTAATGGCAGAGACATTTGATGTTTTCCCACCTCAAAAAAGAAGTTCTATCGACCTGAGCCTAGCCTTTTTTCAGACGGAGAGCTACCCAGTACTCACTGACAGCAACTCCGCATATACACTAAAGTAAAATAAATGAAGACTACTGCTAGGGCAGCAGTGGCGAAGAGTCCATAAAACAGCTTCCCGAAATCCCGAAGCCGATAGCTTCGGGATCATGAAAATGTAATCTCCAGGTCAACGACCTTGTTAGTTCATTCTCTTACTCACTTACTTCCAATTTTTTAAACGTCCACAACCTTTAAATAAGAATGCCAAATTTAAAGCAGAAAAATACCGAATTACCTGTTCAAACGACCAATTCCCATAATATGCAACTATCTCTTACTTTCGTGTGAACTAACTCCTATTACTTTACCTCATTCTGTCTCTTTAAAGCACTCAGAATTTTGTACCAAAATAACTCGCTGCGTTGCGCTGGCGAGTAAAATAAATAAACAATCCGGGCCAAGGGTTAAGTGAAAACCCCGGGGCCCTGGATCAAAGGCAATGAATGGAACAGAGTAGCTTTTTAGTCAGTAAGAGTCTGACACTATCTCCCACCCCACCCAAGGGCGGGATTTTTGATTTTACCTGACATTTGATGATTTTGCCTACCATAAAACAAAAAAAAAAACAGGTGTTGAGGTATAAAACCATACTCAACAATGTCCCTATCCACAGGTGTAAGCGAGAAAGAAAAAATAATTATAGCGCGTGAATGCGTGTTTTAACATTGCTTGTATAAAAAACACGCAGTCCAATACACAGAAAATGCATCCACGCGCGTTTATTCAGATGACGCGCCTAAAAGCGGAGAAACACGCGCACAGGCGCGTGGCTGCGGGGCGGGACGCGAGGTATGGCCAAGGATCTTATATATCTTACGGCTTCGGCACATCGAGTCTCGCATTGCCGTGCGTGATTTTGGATGGGCTTGACATGTCTATGAAAATGGAATTCGATATCGATCGATTTATATTCGAAATCACCCACCTATTTGAAATATGAAATGCGATGAATACAGTGACAGAGTGGCTTTGAATGAAATGAGTCAGGGCCACAGTGAATCCACAAAACGCAACTACGCGCGTAAGTGCGTTGACACCCAAGATGTAGCGTGATGCATGGCAGTGTGATAATCGCCTAATGATTCAAAATAAGAATGAATTTAGCTGTATATTACTCTTACTGTCGAGTAATACTTTTTATTTGGCAGGATTTTTTATACGATAAAATTGACATGGACACCACTGTTTAACAGATTATCTGTTGTGTAACGAAGGTTGTGCCTATTATTGTGCAACATGGAGCGTGCTGCATTAGATAAGTTGACTTTTTATACTCCGGCTTCCCTTCACCACTGTAGGGTAGGTTACGCTATTTGAGCTTACCCTTAAATTTTTTTCATTTTTTTTTTTGTCCTGTTCCTATCACTTACCTTTTAGTATAGCAGAGGCCCACAGCTGCACGTGCACGTCGGGTATCTTGCTGGCGAGCTGCATGGCGGGCGTCACCATGTTCATGCTCTCCCGCGAGTTGTTGATGGACAGGAAGATGTGCCCCAGCAACACCAGCGAGCATGACGTCAGTCGGTTCAAGTCTTCTGCGTTCGCCATTTTTAATGTCTCGCGCAGGTACCTCCTGGTCACAAGGAAATGATGGTTGAAGGAATGTTATTGTCATGACCGGGTAAGCAGTAAAAGAAACATATCACAAAATATATTTGCGCTCAAGTGGTATCTACTTACTTGGCTTCGTTATACCGCGCCTGGAAGAAGGCCTGCAGTCCCAGCACGTAGAACGACGCAGCCCGAAGACCGTGCGCGTATGGAGGTAACGAATCTGGTTTAACCTGGATAATAAGTGAAACATTAACGGCGTGAAGAGACCTAAAGTAGCAGTAAAAAAAGAAAGTAAAGTGAAGTAAAGTAGTAGTAAGAAATATGCGCAACCACGCAATCCTTGCAATTTATTACAAAATATAAAATATTTTATCAATTTACTCAAAAGTCGTTTGAGTTATTTAAAATAACAATAATGCCGCCAAAAACTCGAGCGTAACGCTTGAGTTATGCTTGTGCCGTGTCAGTAAAAAGTAAAAATGACATACATCAGGTTTAACTATAATTCCTAATTAGGCTTTCAGAACAAACTGGCGATGTCGAGTAGCAGTATGGCAACTGGGACCTAACGAAGTTACTTACTTGTTCCATTAGTATCGTGAGTTCGCTATCTCTTCGCCCTCGTAAATATACAATAGCCAGGTTCAGTTTCGCAAACATCCATAAATCTCTTTCTTGTGACATCTGAAACATAAAGATTTATTAAGAATTCGTTTTGCTTTCGCACTTACGTCTTACGTAAGCGTCGTGTAGAAGGAATTGTGTTAAAATTAGAGATGTTACAGAGGTTCCATTCCGATTCCAAAAGTTTCCGTTCCGATAAAGGACACTTTCAACAAATGTATGGAACTTGGACTAAAAAAAAAATAACAAACTGAACAAGAATCTGACCTATACAGGCTGAAAGACCGTGTGTTGGACCGCGAACGTCGTTTAGTAATAGCATTAATTCGTATAGACTGCTGTTTAATAGATCGTTTTGTAACGAAACTAAGTTTTGAAATGAAAATACAACAAGTTGTGCAAATAGGCCGTGCCACTCTAAATATGACCCTCCTTAATTCTAAGCGCAGGGATAAATTTGGGCCTATTTTTTACAACAAGGAGCAGGCAGGATTTGGTGAGTGTGCTTTTATACTTCGGCTTTCCTTAAAATATTATGCACCCTATCTAATGGTTTTTTTTTTTGGTAGGTAAAATCATCCAATGACAAATCCCGCCCTTGGGTGGAGCGGGAAGTAGTGTCAGACTCTTACTGACTAAAAACCTACCCCGTTCCATTCTTTGCCTTGGTCTCAGGGCCCCGGATGCCATTTTCACATACCCTTTGACCCCAGTAACCCTATCTAATGGTACTCACGCACGGACATTTTAGAAAACGCTCCATGTACTATAGTGCAAATTTATTTGGCACCTACCTTTCGGGTGACATCACACAAACTAGAGTCACAACGAATCGCGGAAGACAACTCCCCTAGGGGATAACACTGAGTGAATACTTAAAAACATGCTTGATAATAACTGCAAAGGTACTCACATTAATAGCAGAGAGGAATTGTGCCTCCGCCGCCTCCATGCAGTTCATGGACATGGCGTAAAGACCCAGCAGACAGTGCAGCTGCGGCGTGTGCAGCGCCGCCGTCGCCGCTGTTGATGAGAATCAACTTTAATGCACACAATATTAAGTTCAATTTCTTGTTTCACTACACAGTTAACTAACCTTTTGATACTGATAGTGACTAGCAACTTTGTTCAAGTGAACATATACACAACACCAAAAAAGTGTGAAAGCTTAATCTCTGACTGAGGTAAAAGCCAGCCCTTGGATCACGCGAAGTGACAACTAAGCATTTGGAGAGATCTTTAAAAAGCGCATGAGCACTCGGTCCCCACGGCCCATGAGTTTCAACCCCAAACGGCTCAAAAATATAACTGCCGACGAGGTTGTTATATTTTCGCCACTTGAGGTTCTCCGCTGCCGCAGCGGCAACACCAGCACAGCACGATGAGCTAGGAAGATGAGATGGCGCAAGAGTGTCGACACAGGTAGCGTCCCACACTTAAGGTCTACATTATTGTCATTATTTCTGTGGAAGATGATTATACAGAAATATTGACATAATGTCCGGTAACTCTTACCATCGTCGCTTACCAGCCCATGCCTTTTCTAAAACAGCCGGGACGCCGACGGTGACAAGGGCTCGTCGGATAATGTCGTTAATATTCGCGTGCCGCGCTATTCGTCAAATCGTGGTGACCGAGGCTGTTGTCATCTTCGCCACAGTGGCAGCGATGAGGAGAACAGCAAGGAGCGCCAAGGCGTAGGGCAACAGCTAGGCGGAAAGTAGTCTCGCTCTGTTTCATTTTGTTTTGTAATGCAGTGCATACTTACGCTCCGGCGCCTGTGTGAGTAGATGTGCGGCGCGCGCGATCTCGTGCAGCGCGTGCGCCTTGCCGCCCGCCACGAGGCGGCACAGCGCCGCGTGCTCCACCAGCGCCATGCGCAGGCGCCACGCCAGCGTCGCGCCCGCCGCTATGTCGCGCGCCGACAGGTTGTCGTCACGAGGCTTTGCTGTGTAATAAACGTTTAGGTCTTGAAAACTGTTTGTACAGTGCAGGCACGTACAAATTTGACATCGTTGTATCAGCACTTTACTTGCTACGCGTAGTTTATACTTTAGTACACAAATACCATACAAATCGCGTGCACTCATTACTTAGTTAATATTATTATATCAGTCAATAAACGTTATTATTACGTACTTTTGCCTATCATTCAAACTATCATCATTAAAAGGTGTAAAGACTTTTGGTCCTTCGAGCTTCCGTGTAAGCGGGACTATTTCGCGTTCTCGACAGTGTGAATATCTGCGGGCACGTAAGTATAGCTCCTGTGACTACGACCTGTGGACAGAGTAACATCTGTCTACTGGAAATCATTTACAGCTTAATCCACCTTAGCACCAATCAAGCATGAGCGCCAACATGGAGGACATTTTGGCCAATCAAGATCGGATCATTCAGGCCATGGAGCAGCAGCTGCGGAACTTCAAGAAAGATTCTGCGGAGCGCAAGACTCCGACCAATATCAAGAAACGTTTGCAAACCCTGGATACATACTGGCGGGAGTTTCAAGAGAATCACGTTAGGTTATGTGAGTTTGAAGATCATGGTTATACCTACTTTGCGGAGAACTACTACAACAAGACAATGACTCTCTACAATGAAGCTCGAGATATTATTCAACAATACAAACCGCCCACCGGTTTCGAGAAGGGAGATAAGTCGCCTAGCGCTCCATCAATTCGTATTTCAGACAATCGCAACCAAGAAAATGCGAATGAGCGACAGCAAACGGACACATTGTCGGTAGATCCAGAACAACCGAACATCAAGCCTAGTGGCAGCCAATCCACAGCATTGTTCAGGAAGATTGTCTCTCAGGGAAATGCCAGTAAATTAGAGGAAATGTTGCGTAAACAGAAGAGTAACTTTAAGGCGGGCAATCAAAGGCGTGGATATAGAGAGCCTCAAAGCAGTGCTGAGACGTATGGGGACGATCACTGTCAAATTTCCGCGTTGAAGTGTAACAAACACTTAGCGTTAACTACACGAAACTCTTTCTTTCTTCTCCTTATCGTTTACAACTTTCACAGAAAATAGAAACGTTGTGCCATTGCTCAAGCGACGTCCCACGTCAGCGATTCAACGCAATTGCGGTTGTGAAGTTATCCGATGCGGTTCACCCAAATTCAACGCGATGTAGAGGTTCTGTCGTATGGCGCGCAAAATCATCGTTTTAGCCACCATTTATATAAAATAATTCACCGCATTACACGGGTTCGTGTGAAATTTAAATTTCGACCGCTTCGCTTCGCTCATCTCATCACGTATAATACCACCGCAATAGAGTATCAAATTTTTTTTTCAGTTACGCTGCATCGCTTAGCGGTCGAGTATATTCATCGACGTAACATTATTGCCCGCACAATGTACGTTCATCAAACGTCTTCTTCTACTCTAAGGTGGAATGTGAGGGCTTGTCAGACCTTTACAGACTAAAATTTACTTATTTTCCTTCATTTGCCCTTTGAATTCTAGGGCCACAGTAACTCCTTCAGGTGGATTTAGGTCAGTAAAAGTTTGTCTCCACCGTCAATGAATTGAGCGTTTTCAAACAAGATTAAAGTTTTATTAAGTTAATACGGGAATGAAGCGTGTAAGAGATAAATCGACTGATAGATAGATAAGGGTTTTGACTCGGAATCTGAAAACCGTATTTCGATCGTGCACTAGTTATATCAGTATCAGAACAAAACATGAAGAACCGACGCAGACCTGACGAAGCCCGATTTTACTAGTAATACCTGAAAAATATATATGATTTCAAGCAAAAACATCAAACACTCACACGTAAGCCTATCGATCTGCGCGAGCGCCTTCTCGGTGTACTTATGTGCCTTCTCCATGTAGCCAGCTTGCGCCGAGTGCATGACGGTCACGAGGTACACCAGCACGTACAGCTGCTGGCGGGACAGCCACACAAATAGCTCGCCCTGGACTGTGCCACAAACCGCTGCGAAGATTACAAGCAAATGTAACCAAGATTTGATTTATAAACGTATTCACTAATTTGACAGTTCCTGAAAGGACTTAGTATCCAAGCCAAAAATATTATACTTATAAAAAAAACTAACTTGACAGTTCTTAGCAAAATAATGTTGCCTTATGCTGATAGTGTTGGGATAGTAAAGATAAAATTTGACAAAAAAGAAATAGTAGAAATAGGAATCGAATAAATGAGAAAAAATACGTTTAAATCCATTAAAATTTGTAAATACATATTTGGCAGATTTGGCAAGTGCTTTACCTCCGTACTAGGGCAAAAAAAACCCTACAATTAGTAAAATTATATTATCTTATTAGGGGTGTTCTTTTTTAAATCACTTGTCCCCAAAAAAGCACGTAAATTATTGTAAATATTGTATTTATGCTTGAATTTTTTTTTTAAATACGTACCTATCTATGTTATTCAACTCTAAATTGGGTTATAATATTTTACTTTTATTTAATTGACGTAAACAAAACGAAAACATATTCAGCCCAATTACCAACACTACTGGCTGTGTGCTTTAGAACATAATATTATATTAATACTTACTGTCATCGTCTGGCCAATTGGGCGCCATGATAGTCTGTATGCTCTGCTGCAGGGACTTTAGACAAGGTTTTACACTCTTCACCTGTCCCGCCATTAAGTAGTGACATACCTGCCAACAAAACAAACTGGTATAGTGGTTTCTTACAAGAAAAGTACCCTGCTAGGCTTCGGGTCTCCTCTCTAGGAGAAGGGATAGTCCGTAACCCGTCACGCTTCTTCGAATTTTTGGTTCTATACTCCATTCGACGTGGAGGTGACTCCGTCTAACGCCTTGCTATACAAGAGAAGGTGGACGGAACAAAGCCGCATTGCAGATCACCGATGCGATGGGTTGATAAAGTAAAAACGGCTGTTAGCGGCCCATTGAAAGAGGAGCCCGGATGACTGCCAGCAGGCAAAAGTGGCGGGAAGTCGTACGGCGTACCCTGACGACTTCCGGAGCGCTACCTTCGTGACAACCACGACCACTCTGCCAAGAGTGAAACAACGTAACGTTGCCAACGTAATCCCCTTCTAACTTAACCTGTCCGTGTCAGGGTGCCGTCGCTGCGCTACATCAGGTCTCCACATTACATAACGATGACGTTTTTCTAATATTTCATAAAACATTGTCTTATACGACACGGCTGCAACATATATACAATATCCCGGTTGGGCAGTTGCCTGGACCAGACAGAATACCCGTCTGTTCGAGGTATTCTCATTTTTTAATGGCGGATGCAGGATTTCACAACTTGTTCCAGGTAATATGCCTGTAAGATATTACGGTTTTTGAGGATGCTGATGCCGAAAAAGGAGGTTCAATTGAAAATCGAAAATGGAACTTATGAAAATTTACAAGATATAAATTAGATAGTGAATAGAAAGAAACAAATACAGTACCTGTAGCACTAGGAAAAACACTTTGATATACTCTTTCTGATGATGACTGCCCGTCCAAGTGTCCACTAGGTGGCCTGCTTGGTTCAGTAGAGGCAACACTTCTGTGATCTTCTTGTCTATTAACAATAGCTGGAACAAATGGGTTTACTGTTAGGTATAAGTGTAGAAGTAATGTTAATACTTAAGACGCTTGCACTCTTTGATTGGAAGAAACAAACACAAGTCTGGCAGTGTTTGAAATTTTGATTATACTTTGTATTTGAAGCCTCTTTGGCTTCATAATAATCCATAGCCTGTATTTGCCCACAGCTGGGTTTACGCCCATCGTATCCATACTGATAGGTTACCTAAAAAGATGCCTCTCTTTTATGGCAATGCTCAAAATTCGACATAAACCAGTGGTCATAACATCCAAATAGGATACATTGAATTAACAATCCAATGTATGGATAGATTAGGTTGACAATCCAATGTATCCTATTTGGGTGTTTGTCGTTGAGGTAGCGCTGCATTTTCTTAGAGAATAGCACCACTGATCCAGATTCTGCCCACAATGACATCAATATTGGCTGCTCGTCTATCCGCCGGGACAACCAACACTCTCCTTTCAGTTATTGGTTTTGTTATTTTTATGAGTGGCCTCTCGCAGGTCAACCTGTGAAGTTGTCGCTTGCCTAACCAGACATTTTTGTGGCGGCCAGGACTTATAAAAACCTAAAAACTAAATTAAAAACTTAGCGATTACGCGATAAGGGCACTCGTCGGGTACGGACCTCAGTTTAGAGCGCCGTAAGGGACAGGCTGGATCAAGCTCAGTTTTTCCACCACTTAAATATCAGGGCAACGCTGCGTTAAGCGGGCACCCGTCGCGTAAATATGCGCGTGTGTCGTGTGCGACGGTGCACCGAAAACCGGATTATAACCTGCGCAGTGTCGCTAGTTCAACTATATCAGTGTGCATACACCGTTAAATTTTGATCGTTTTAATCCCGTGGAGGGTCGATCCGGTACATGAAACACTATCGATTTGTAAAGATAAAATGAAAAAATTACGTACTTCTTTTCTAAAACTCGAATTTATATGCATGTACGAAATTAATTTCTTTAAGTAAACGAGTCAATGACCTTGTAGGTAGTTGTCGGTCGTTGTGTATTAACTACCAACAGGTCATTTGACTCGTCCAGCTAACGTTTACTTAAAGAAATTAATTTCGTACATGCGTAAATATATTGGAGTTTATAAAAAGATCTTTATTTTTTATCTTTACAAATCAATAGTGTTTCAAATACCGAATCGACCTTCCACGGGATTAAAACGAACAAAAATTAACGGTATATAGTCGTGTTGATGAAGAACTTTATTATTACGTAGCAAAAGGGGCGCAGGCCCTGTTGCCCGCGATGGGTGCCCGTGCGGCGACCCGTGACGGGGCACTTTTGTATGGAACTGCGCGTGTACCCGCTTAACACAGTATTGGCCCTCAGAACTATCCATGACAGAATATGATTATATTACATACGTAAAGAATTACAAAGTATACTTACCATAACCCTACTGAGTATAAAAAGGACGCGCGTGTAAGCAACATTGGATATCTGCGCATAGTCCACGCCGACGCCTAGCAAGCTACTCGCCACCTCATACTCTTTCTCCGTTGCATGGATTTGCTGGAAACAAAGAAATAGTTAATTTGTTTTAAAAATAAATAATACCACTTTATTTATTTTTTTCAATGTAGTTGCTAGTCCAGTGTATAATCACTAATAACTATTTGAAACCCTCACAAATTCACAGTAATACCTTTCATTTGATATAAGACATGGTATAGTTTTTCGATGTCCCTCACAACTGACTCCTAATTCAATATTTAATTTTTTAAATACAAAGAATCAATTTTTTTTTTATAAATGCAGAATTTATTTATTAGTATGATTTTTGGTACATTTTACATGAGATCTTAATATTAAATAAATTAGTTAATCAAAAATCTACCTTGAAGGTTACGTGAAAGAGCGTAACTATTATAAAAAATCAACATAATAAAATAAAATAATTTCAACATCAGAAAATAAGTTAATGAATAGAAATAAAAAAAAATATATAAAATGTAAAAATCAAATAAATACTAATGTCAAATAACTATAATATTAGAATGTCAAAATTTAATAAATATTAATGTCAAATAACCAAATAACTTACAATTTTTAAGGAATTCGTCAATAGTATAACAACATTTTTCAACTAATAGATGTCTTAATTTATTCTTGAATTGAATAATATTTAAATCCTTAATTCCATTTGGTAATTTATTAATATTTTTGGGGCAAGCAAGCATACTTGTATAAAGTATGCTTTTGTGCATCAAGTTGGTATTTGATGGTCTATGATTTATTTTTATACATCCTAAGCAATCCTAAAATAGTTAAAAACAACTGACTAAAGACCCCAATCCCTACTGCCGTAATAATTATATGGGGCCCCCACCCTACTAATTATATGGGGCTCTGAAATAGGCAAAAATTCATAAAACCTTTGAATATGAACCTAGAATTTTGATATGGAGCCCCTGTGGGAATTTTGATATGGGGCCCCTGTGGGAATTTTGATACGGGGCCTCTGTGGGACTAGCTACACCACTACATTTGCCTCCTCATTGATAGCCACATTAAAAAACAGGTTTTATGACTGTCTATACTTCAATTATCTATAATCATGGCTGTTACAACTAGCAGTTCTCAGTTATAGAAAATACAGCCTACTTTGCAATGAATATCGTACAGCAGCTCATCTACTTATAAGATGTCTAGTGGTAGCTGATCCAACTACTTCAGAAACCCAGGTATCCTCTAAGAGATAGTAATTAACACCAGGGAGCAGCCTACAACTGTGTGGATCAAAGGACATACTTGTCCCAAACATGCAAAATGCACACTTTGGATGTGGAGTTGTGAACACCAGTTCTACATACAACATAATTTTGGAAAGAGATTTGACTAACTTTATTTAAGCCACAAATTAGAGAAAAAAGAAAAAAAAAATCAATGTACATAGTAAGTGCATGTGTAAATTAATGACCATGGCCAACTAGTAGAATAACAAAAACATTCCAATCAAGTTGACTTGCTTTTATTATTACCAATTAAAAGGATAGGTGAAATATCAAATCATATGCCCCCAAGTTTCCCAATGGTAGACTAATATAAGTACAATGGTTACCACAATGAGATTACTAACACTCAAATATAAATAAACAAACACATAATTCAAAATATTACCTGAGTCAAGATTAATAACTAATTTAACTGATTATGAAGTTATGTGAAAGAGCCTTCATTATTAAGGCTCTTTCACATAACTTTGAAAATAATACTAACATTTTTACTATGACATCATATCTTTGTCCAAAACAATAACATTGATAATAAAAAAAAACAAATGTTTGCATGAAAAACAAAAATTAATTTGTCTTAAAACTGTATTTTTTAAAGAAATTAATTAATCTAAACTAGCTAAGACTTAATAACATTGGAATAATATTTACATTACTGTTACAAATTCATTTCAAACAATCCTAGATTGACAAACATCATAATTGTTTATCTTACAATTTATAAGAGCTGCCGATAATCTAATAAACATTCATAACATTCCATACAGAGCACAAGGTTATGTAAATGATACAGAATAAGATTGATTGTATACTTACTGCCAGTTGGAATATAAGTCTGCAGTGCCAGTAAACACTATGCTGTGACAACTCAATGGCCTTCCGTAGAATGGGCTTTGAATGTGACGGCTGGCCCTGGGCCTCAAATAGATCTGCGAGCACACTTGCTGCCTCGAACTTAACATCATCGAACCCATTGATAGTCTGTGACATGCACCACTGAAACCACAACACTGTTTAATCACCATATGACCCACTTCAACTTTGTTTACATACTTTGAGAAAGTAGTATCTTATATATCAACTATCATACATATGTGGCAGGAACTCTATACTATTACCCCAACAACCACTTCTCCAAAACACATTACACTTCCAAACTATAGGAATAACAACAAAAAAACTTACACTCTGCTCTAAATGCGTTCTCGCCAAGTCGATGTTTTTGGTGTGTGTCAAAAGAATATTTCCAAGTTGTAAATGTGTCCTGGCTTCGACTCTTTGTGGTGGTTTGAAATTAAATACGGCTTGTAGGCACTGGATACAACTTTTTATGTCAGGAGGATTCGATGTACGGAAATGTTCTGCTAAACCAAGTAAAGAAATATACCAAGCGTCCTGCGTTGACGCCATTTTGACATTTCTGCTTGGAGGGAACGATGTTGCCAGACTTATTGTCTCATAGAGATTTCAAAAATCATTAAAAAAAAGATTTAAAAAATAACTATGCAAACGTGTTAAAGCAGCTTTTCATCAAACGACTAGTGTAAATAATATTTAGTACCATATTAGTACCGCCCAGTTACATACAGGGCTATTATCGACGTTTTTGTTACTATTACTATACAAAGTGCGCCACTGTCGTATTATTGCGTTTTACGCATTATACACATCCACGCCATTCGACGAGGCGACTCGCAAGGGTGAGTAACCATGTGTAATAAACAATGAGTTTACAATTCACCTCGTACGTACATTTTTATAAATGTTTCTTCGAATTGCGAGTACGAATGTGTAAATGCATAATAAATGCGGTATTAATATGCTACCGTTTCAGTTTCGATCCTCATGGCTCCCATTAACTAGAGTTATTGTTTGGATTTTGTTAGCTTAGTTAAGTATATAATTCATTTTTATTAGATTATGTATAAGTTGATTTACTATTAACCCAGCGTCAGCCAGGTTGGGTCATTATGACCCGTGATGTTTTTAAACGCGCGTATTTTAAAAAGTAAAAGTGTGAAGCCTTAATATCTACATTTAAGACCATGTCCCCTACATATCAGTAATCTGTGCATGTCCCCTTCGTTTCTTGTGTCTACGCAATCAGCAATGTGCACCTGTACGCGATCAAACAGCAAAATGGTTTTGACCGAGTCATGCGATGAAGCCATTTTGTGGCCTATTATTTTGTTTTATTTATTTGGCTACTTTTTTTTCAACGTACACACATTAAGTTTAATTAAATATTAGTTATACTTGCCTAAGAACCGAGAAGAACGTGAAAGGCAGCGAATTTTAGAAAAAAATCTTCAGTTGAGAATTTACTGTAGAATCTTCACAGGAGTCAATTATTAAAATTAATGCAGTTCAAAAAAGATGCCAAATATGTCCTGCGTAAAAAGATAGGAAAACTACCCACACCTGTCATATTTACAAGTTTGCCCGCCTTGAGCACTTACTGCGGTGGTATCAATTTACACGCTATGGAAGATTAATTCTAAGATTTTCAAACAAATCGCATTTGTTGTATGGCCACCCACAAAAAATAAATAGAAAAATTTATTCAGAAATATTTTATTTGGTTTTTAGTTTTTGTTGTTATAGCGGCAACAGAAATAAATAATTTGTGAAAATTTCAACTGTCTAGCTATCGTGCTTCTTGAGATACACCCTGGTGACAGACAGATTGACAGACAGCGAAGTTTTTTAGTAAAAGGGTCCCGTTTTTCCCTTTGGGTATGGAACCCTAAAAATTTTTAAAAATTGCATGTGAATGCAATTTTTTTTTTACGTGAAAATATTAAACTACGATACATCCGCTTCGCTTTGCTCGTAGCTGCATCTGCACCCACGTGCGGTTGGTCACGCCACCGCCAATATCGTACCTTTTTGTTGTCGCCTACATAGCTTAGCGTAGGACACTATTTTTTGTTTTTTAAATAATAAATTAATACTACATATCCCAAACAAAACACTGAGGTTTTGACATTATATCTAAGCTTATTTACAGTAGGTAAATTAACCAAGTAGTTATATTACTAAGTACCTACTCTCGTAATTAATCACGACTCACGTCGTCAATGTATGGAGACAACAGGTTTCCCTTCAGTACCTCTACCATGAGTTTTATGCAATAGTATTCGTCGCTACTCGATATCGACGCCGTAAATATTTTGTATGGCAAATTTTGGTTCTGCAAGTGACCGCTAGAGGCGCTGCAAAATTTGCCATACAAAATATTTACGGCGTCGATATCGAGTAGCGACGAATACTATTGCTTAAAACTCATGGTAGAGGTACTGAGCAAGTTTCACCTCTTCATTAGATGAATGCGTACATAAGATACTGGTTTATACAGAACCCTCGGTGCGCATGTCCGACTCGCATTGGATCGTTTTTTTTTATTGTAGTCAGTCAGTTGTATTTCCTTTGAAAAACATTGATTGACAAGTAATTTTCTTAGGAGGTCAGCCATTCCTATAGCTTACCACTAAACGGATCTCGTGTTTCTTGCTATTTAATCCTGTACCTATCAGTCTCTATACTGCATTGGAGTACTTGTCGTTTTAATCCCGCAGAGGATCGTTTCGGTACTTGAAACACTATCGATTTGTAAAGAAAAAATTAAAAATTAAGTACTTTTTTTCTAAAACTCGAGTTAATATACGCATGTGCGAAATTAATTTCTTTAAGTAAACGAGTCAATGACCTTGTAGGTAGTCGTCGGTCGTTACGTACTAACTACCTACAGTTCATTGGCCTCGCTCAGCTGACGTTTACTTGAAGAAATTAATTTCGTACATGCGTAAATTTATTCGAGTTTAAAAAGAAAAAGTACTTTATTTTTTAATTTTCTTTTTACAAATCGATATTGTATCATGTACTGAACAAGACGAACAACAACAACAAGCAGAACAAGAATATCATCTAAATTCAAAATTTATCTCTCTATGGGTGAATATAATTTTTTCAATTCTGGTGGCCTTTCTTCAGCTTTCGTGAAAATTAAGAACCTTGGTTCCTAATTTTCATGGAAATTGAAGAAAAAGTCACTACTCTACAAGTTCTTCTTCTCAATTTTTGTGAAAATTAGGAACCTGGGACCCAGATTTTTATAAAGCTGAAATAAAGGTTTCGCAACCAAAATTAAAAACAAAAAAAAAAGTGATTTGACCTTGATATTCACCCATAAACAGCATGGGAAGTAATGGGTGAAGGATAAAAATATAACAATAAAAAAAAAATACAATTTAAGTTAAACTTAGTTATTAGGTTTATTCATCAATGGTAAGGGCACCAGAGTTGATGTCATTAATGAGGTCGTGAGGAGGCCTGCCCTCAACTGTGCATCCTACGGACTGAGCAGTGCCGAGGATCTCCTTGACTGTGCCGGAGAGGTAGCGGGCCATTGATCTGGGCTTCATGGTCTTGGCAATGGTGATAACATCTTCAAGGGTGATGTTGCCATTGTGCTTTACTAGAATTAGGAAAAAAATACATTAACCCTTTGAATACCATAATTAGAGATACAATAGGTGTTTGGACACCGGTGTCCGCTTGAGGCTGGTAACATGTGAATAGAACAGAATACTTCTTTAATTTTGTAAGGATACAATTAATAACTTGATTTTGTTCTTTAAAAAAAAATCATGTACAGTAAGCAGCAAATAACTTGACATTTTAGTGGTGGGAGTAGCTTGAACATGTCAAAATGTATGAAGTTATGGTGGTGGGAACTCCCACCACAAAATCTGAAGACAACTTATTTTCCTTCTTCTGTAATTGAAGTATTATTTAAAGTTTCAGAGGTTTTCCAGTAACATTAAAATTGGTATTGGTACACATTTTAATAAAATGACACTGAAAAGACAAATACAATAAAAAAAGGATCCCTCAATGTGTAAAAAAATATATATATTAGTGGGACTACAAGCTAGCGAGGTATCAGGCAGACCCTGAACAAATAAAATTCCTGCTGCCTGATAAAAGTTAAAATGATCATGTTTTTGTATGAGACGAAACATCTGTATGCTATTGTATTATCTAAACTTGATACAGTACAATGATTTTACTTGTATAATACTGATATTTGGCTTCTAATGAGATTAAAGTGCTTTTCTTTGATACATACTGTTCTTTTGCTTCTTGCGATCACGTGGGGGCTCCTTCAGGGCTCTGATGATAAGGGCAGCAGCAGATGGCACCACAGAAATCTGGGCTTGTCTGTTCTGTACAATCAGCTGAACGGTGATCTTGAGACCCTTCCAGTCACTGGTAGCCTTGGCAATGTCGTCACCAACCTTCTTGGGGGACTGTGAGTGGAAATATATGTTAGTAAGACATTGTGAAAAGATTGAACAATTGAATTGCTGTAACAGTTAAGCCAATAATCGGGTTTGATTTGTTACATCATTTGGGTTCTTCATATAAAGATGTGTTTAGGACTATGATCATGTTTCAACTCCTGGGGAGTTCCAAAACATCTGCAATTAAAAAAGACTTGTAACAAGACTAATATAAGTTAATTTAGAGAAAAGGTTGAACATAAACTTACTCAATCTCACAAGCAGCTAGATACCTAGAAAGCATGGCAGTCACATTGCCTGGTCCGCGACTCCTTATTGGACATTCGGAGTAGCCGCGACAGGGAAAGTATCCTGAGTCGCGGGTTCCTTCCATCCGCCACCCGGAAGGACGCGCCTGGTAGGGAGGCACCCCCCAGGATGATAAAGTTTAAAGAGAGACTACTAGATTTCGAATATCTCCAAATAGGTACGAATAATTTAATGAATAAATAATGTATTTCGGTAAAACTGTACTATACTGGACAACGAAATAAGGGTTTTTTTTGGGGGAGGGGGGGCAGGGGGTGTGGCCCCACCCCCCCAAACCCTCTCCTGAATCTAGGAAATGCATACTTTTGGAGATATTCAAGATCGAAAATTTTGAGGTTAGGAATCAAAAACTCGTATATTTTATGCATTTTTGGGTCTAACTTGGGGATTTTAGAGGAGGGTGTCACCCTCTACCCCTCGGACCATCCCCCCACAGTAGCAAATGTATACTTTCAGGTATTTAAAAATAAAAAAAAATAAAATAAAATTTTGTCCGGGAGCGCTCTACCACTAAATATTTGAGTACAAAAATATAGTTTTCTGGGTGGTTTAAAAAAAAATAACCACGAAGGTGATGGCAGGGTCTGTTCGCTCGCTGCGCTCGCTCACTAGACCCTGCCATCCCCTTCTAACCTAAATCTATCCGAGTCGGGGTGCCCTATATTCGGTATGCAAACGAATTGTCTTGAGTACTAAAGAGTTTTTTGGGTGGTTTAAAAAAAATAACCACGAAGGTGATGGCAGGGTCTGTTCGCTCGCTGCGCTCGCTCACTAGACCCTGCCATCCCCTTCTAACCTAAATCTATCCGAGTCGGGGTGCCCTAGTTATTTGGTACGGAAACAAATTGTCTCATCTCATTTTTATTATTTCTTACTAAAAACTATATAATAAGAGGTTGGTAAATGAATCACTAATAAATTCATTATCATAGAAACTACAAATAAAATAAAAAGTGAACAAAACCCATCAAAATGGCGTCAAATAATACGAAAAATTATCGATTTTAATTATTTTTTTTCTCAAAAACTATATATTTCCTAACATTGAAACTTTGCATAATTACTTTTTAGACATAAACCTTTTCAATAAAAAATTATGAGCTCAAAACTCGCTGTCCAGTATAGTACAGTTTAGCCTGTATTTCTTTTGAAAGTTACGGATCATGCAATACGGGTCGAGCAAATACATCGAGTAGTCTCTTGGTTTTCGATACCACAATAGTATCGGAATAGGTGTTCGGACTGCCATGCGAAGTTTATAGGTTAGGACTATTATCAAAATATATAGTACTTACCAGACCAAGAGGACCGATTTTAGGAGCCAACGACGAAGTGGCACCAACTTCTCCTCCAACGCATCGTAAGTTTACTGCAAAAATACACACACAATATTGAAGAACACCGTCACACGGAAACCGGTATGTTTTTCACTGGTATCAAATCTTACCGATTTTAATTTCATTAGGATCGAACTTAGGCGGCATTGTGCTGTATTTTTAAAATACAAATTAACGTATTTCAAATTAATCCAAGGTGATTAACTTGGATTAAAAAAGGCGAACTGCAATCAAACGTTTCACAACGTTGACAGCTCACCGAAAAAGAAATTGTCAAAATTATTTTGACATCTCGTAATATTTGTCTATGATAGTCTATGACATTGTTTTTTTTTTGTTTAAGTCTTTAGATTTTTAGATAGATGATTCTCGCCACGGGTTCCTTGGTTAGCACGTGTGTTTTGAGAGTTTTTTAGATTTGAGTGTTTCCGAGTGATTGTTGTGACTTTCGTGACCTATTTTGTGCTGTCTTTGTGTTCGTTAACAGGTTTGCTTTGTGATTGTCTATATCTTACCAGTCTTATCCAAGATGGATAGGAATAAACCTCCCGATCCTGACCCCCCTGACATCCAGTCCTCCTCAAATGTCTTTTCCCAAAACCCACTGTCACAATTTGCCGACGTTGTCTGTAGCATTACAGATATGGAAGTATCCCAGAGTACTCGTAAACGCCCAAATGTCGAAGAGACTCCCATTCCTACCCCACCAAGCAAACAGCCTAAGAGTCAGATAGGTCGCGTGAAATACTCTGCTGTGGATAAAGGTCCGTACATCGTGCATGTTTCTCGACTGGAAGCTGCGCCAAACGCAGGCGCCACGCTACACCCCGTGAACTTTGGAAAGTTTCTATTATTTAACAAAATTTCAAATGTTCGCCGAGACGGTGTGAATAAAGTTGGCCGAAACCGTGTCTCAGTAGAGTTTATTTCTCCTCAGGACGCAAATGCGTTTCTAGCCAATAACATTTTACCGAAACATGGCTACTCAGCATCCATCCCTACATTCAACATTACTCGGATGGGTGTTATTTCTGGTGTTCCCACTGATATCTCAGAGGAAGAAGCCTTATCCTTTTTATCTATGCCTTCTGGATGTGGTCAAATATTAAAAGTTAGACGCATTAGTAGGAAAATATACAATGACGGTGCTATTGAATGGAAACCAACAGAAACTTGTGTCATCACTTTCGATGGCCAAGTTCTACCACCAAGAGTATACTGCTGCTATACATCTCTTCCAGTTGTACAGTACATTTACCCTACAATACAGTGCCGTAAGTGCTGTAGATTCGGACATGTGGCCAACCTATGTAGGTCCAAACCACGCTGCAGTAAATGTGGCCACGATCACCCCGGTGATGGTTGCAACATTGCTGAGGGCGAGGCTTTTTGTGTGCTCTGCTCGGGCAATCACTTCGCCAATGGCAGGTCATGTCCCGAGCATGGTAGACAGAAGGCCATCAAGACCATTATGGCTGAGAAGTCAATTTCTTATGTGGAGGCTAGCAAAATAGTTCCAGTTCCTTCCCAGAATTATGCCAATGCTGCCAAAACTACTCAGTCATACCGCAAAACAGTCACACTCAATCCCAAAACCCATGCCCCACTTTCCCCATCATACAACAACAGTATCCACAACAATTTAGTAAGCTCTCCCCAATCCACACAGCCAAATGGCTGCGCCCTCAACCTGAACAATGCATCACCTAGCAATAATATTTCCATTGTTGAACTCCTTATCAAACTCTTACCTACCCTTATCTCATCTTCTTCTAATCCCCAATTACCGTCCAACGTTGCCGATCAACTAATAAAAATCCTTTTACCAATTAGAAATGGCGTCCAGCCAAACATTTCTACAGTGGAATGTGAGGAGCGTGTGGCATAAAAAGCACGACCTCATATTCCTCCTCAACAAATATAAACCTCTAGCTTGCTCCATAGCTGAGACTTGGCTCACCCCAAGCCTTAGCTTCCGTATACCACATTACAATGTCCTCCGATGTGACAGATCCGACGGATATGGAGGATCGGCTCTCTTTGTTAACAATCGGGTTCCACTTTTGCCCTTATCTTTGCCTTCACTTACTGGCGATATGAGTATTGTAGCTGGAAAGATGGAAGGTATCACAGTATTATCAGTATATATTGCCCATCCTCAACAAAATTTTTTAGTTGTTTTAAGAAATATTCTTTCAAACATTCAAGGTCCTATTCTGGTCATGGGTGACTTTAACTGTCATCATTATAGATGGGGGTCTGAGCGTTGCGATGCGTTTGGTACGGCTCTGATCGAGATACTGGATGATTTGGACCTTTGTATATTAAACAATGGTTGCCCAACACGCAGGTCTCCCCCTGGTCAGCAGAAAAGTTGTGTTGACCTAACATTTTGCTCTGCTGAGTTAGCTGCTTCGACTCATTGGGAATGTACAACCTTGTCGCATGGTAGTGACCATTACCCCATTGTCATTTCTTTGATTAATAGAACTTATTTAGAAAAAGCTTCCCCTCCACTTTTGAAGTACAACTTGTCCAATCCAGATTGGACAAAGTTCACTTCATTACTGGAGCAGAAAATTGATACTCTTCCAAATTTAAATTCAAGTTTATCCGATCCTTCTGATCACCGCCATGCCAAGAGCTGTTATAAAGGTTTCGTTGAAGCAGTTACTTCTAGTGCAGATTCTTGTTTCCCATTAAAAAACAGTGCCCGAAACAAAATCCCGTCACCTCCATGGTGGGACCAAGAATGCACCTCAGCAGTTAGGTTGAGAAACGAGTCTGAAAGACATTACAATAGGGAGATGACCACCCAAAATCTGCTGGCGTATCTACAAGCATATGCCCGATCTAAACGTCTTCTCCGCAGGAAAAAACGTGCAGGTTGGGTGAAGTTCTGTACATCCTTGTCCCCCTCCACTCCAATCTCATTAGTATGGAAGAACATCAAAAGATTTAGATGTGGTTGCTCACCTTCAATATCATCGCCAATTACTAGGGAAACAGCTGAATTATTTTTTGACAAAATAGCCCCTCCGTATGTTCCACTTGCATCTGAATATCATAGTGTTCCCTTAAATACTGTATCCAACGATCCCTTTGATGCGCCATTTACTTTGAAGGAGTTGAACATGGTACTCTGCCATGTCCGTGACTCGGCACCTGGTGCCGATGGTGTAATATACTCGTTTATAAAACATTCCGGGGATAAAGCTAAATCATATTTCCTCAATATTATTAATTTCTGCTATGATAATGGTTGGGTTCCAGATCAGTGGAAACTACAAATTATTATCCCTTTGTTGAAACCGGGCAAACATGTAGATGATCCGAACGGCCTTAGACCTATAGCTTTGTCCTCAGTCTTAGCTAAATTAATGGAGCATCTTATTAAGAACCGACTCGAGTGGATAGTGGAATCCAGAGACTTACTGCCGAACTACCAATTCGGTTTTAGAAAAGGGCTTGGCACAATGGACAGTGTTGGAGTTTTAGTGACAGATATCCGTCTGGCATTTTCTAAAAACGAGTCCGTCGTCGCAGGCTTTTTAGATATCTCCTCCGCATACGATAACGTTCTTCTTCCCGTCCTCAGGCAGAAACTGCACCAGCTGAGCATCCCGGTAAAGATGATCGAATGCATATGTGGACTATTGTATTGTCGCTCTTTGACTTTGAGGGTCCAGGGAGAGGACTTTGATGAAAGGCTTACTTGGAGAGGACTCCCACAGGGCTTCGTCCTCAGCCCTATTCTGTACAATCTCTATACAGCCGAAATTGGCTCCTGTCTCAACAATAACTGCCACATCCTCCAGTATGCCGATGACTTAGTCCTGTACGTGTCAGATTCCTCCATCGTTGACGCTGCATCATCCCTATGCTTCTCTCTGGACTCTTTGAATCACTGGCTGTTGAACCACGGCTTATCATTATCTCCACCGAAAAGCTCTGCAGTAGTCTTTTCTCGCAAAAGAACTATCCCTCCCATTACAATAGCTATTTCCGGAAAACCCATTCCGCTGACAAACAAAGCAAAATTTTTAGGCGTTTTTTTGGATTCAAAATTAACAGGTAAGTACCACATAAATTTCTTAATCCAAAAATGCGAACGCGTTATTGCCATTTTAAAAGTCCTTGCGGGTGTGTGGTGGGGTGCCCACCCCTACACCATGAAACTTATATATAACGCCTTAGTACGCAGCATATTAGATTACGGTACATTTCATTTAATACCATGCAATAAAGGTGCTTTGGCCGGACTAGATAGGATTCAGTCTAACTGCCTTCGGATCATCTCTGGGTGTATGAAGTCCTCCCCCGTTAACGCGTTGCAGGTCGAGTGCGCTGAACCACCTCTAGCCCTAAGGCGGCAATATTTAGCCTCCCGTTTTGTGTCTCGGATAATATGTAGATCCTCCCATCCCCTTATTTCAAAACTGAACGCACTAAATAACTTATACAGATCTTCAAACTACTGGAATAATAAAGAAATCCCCTTAATATTAAAATATTTTCGTATTACTCAAAACTTCGAATGTCCGATCGTCCAATATCCCAAACTACCCCTTTTTAATTTTGAATATGAAGTTTTATGTTTCACCCCAAAAATTTTCTACAACATCGGCATTTCCAAAAATTCCCCTTCGGCGGATTCGGCCTTCAACGCGGTGGTGGGCGAGCGATGGAATGGTTATCAAAAATTTTTCACTGACGCTTCGAAATTCACTGACTCCAGTTTCACTGGAGCTGCAACTTACTACCAAAATTCCAGGATTATCCTACAATTTAAATGCCCCAAGGAGTCCTCTGTGTTTACGGGCGAATGTGTGGCTTTATTAGAAGCTTGTCTTTTCATAGAGTCACACCATAACATCGACAAAGCCGTAATTTTCACAGACTCCCTTAGCTGCCTACAAGCTTTGGTCCAGAACCCCTTTAAAAGTAAATTGCACAGCTCACTAATTTTAAAAATTAAAAAGTCTCTCTTTTCGTCTTTTAATAATCAAAAAGAAGTTCAGCTAGTTTGGATACCTAGCCACTGTGGCATCAAGGGTAACGAATATGCTGATACCTTGGCAAAAGACGCTTGTTCGTCAACCACAGCTGACCTTTCTCATTATTCTTATCAGGGGTACGACTTACTGAACCTGCCAAAAGCAAGTCTTCAATGTGCTTGGCAGGAACGGTGGAATGCCTCTGGTAGGAAGAAAGGTAAATTCTACTACGCAGTACAGCCAACCATTAAATCTAAACCTTGGTTCTACCCTTTCAAAAAAATGTCCAAACCAGTCATTTCCGTCCTTTGCAGAATTCGCTTAGGGTTCTGCTGCACTCCTGTCTTCTTGGAAAAAATCCGAGTTCGCGACTCTTCTATATGCGAGTGTGGCCTAGAAGAAGGTACATTGGATCACATATTTTTTGAATGCACAAACAACGTCCCTCCTTTAGATCTTTATAGCCGTCTCCCAAAATTCAAAATTCCTCTCCCGATTAATGTCCCCGCCCTCCTTACATATTCCTCTCCAGAACTACTTGTGGCGCTGATGAAGTTCATCCGTCACAATAACATCAAATTATGAGCCCTGACTTCTATGTAATTGTGGTTACGTGTATATAATTAATGTTCTAACAAATTTAATATTTATGTATCTTTATTTTGTGTTTGTTTCAGTCCAGTACTAACACATGAAGTCCAATTGTATCAATCGAAGACTTACACCTCCATAGTTACTTCGTTTATTAATTGTTTGTGTTAATGATTCACATACTTGCTTATCCAATTTACTTTTGACATTGGCAGAATAGTCGACATCGGCTCTATTTGCCAGCTTTTAAAAAATAGAATAGAATAGAATAGATTTTTAGATAATAGAGACCCAGTCTTTTGATAACTGTGACTGGGTGACATAAATATAGCCAGTAGCCACTCTTCAATCATAAGGAATGGCAGACGGTTGCTTCCTTCTGCGAAGCAGTAATGCTAAAAGGCTGTACGTGTGAGGGATCGGCACTCACACCCCAGCTGCTGGGATCCCGATCCTGATTTCCAACAACCGCAGGCGCGGGCTAGCGTACTGCGAGCAATGGGTAGCTCGCCGTCCGGCTGTCCGATAACCGTCCAGACCGAGCCCAAGTTATTGATGGTGCGTTGTGTTCCACGTGCGTCTCAAGGAGATGTCAGCAAATCGCTGGGTTGAAAATGAATGATTGGTTACACGTAGCCTCACACATCGTTTGAAACCAAAAAATCGGTTACTGCGCGTTTAAGGTCGAACACCATAATTTTTCAACAAGTGTGATTATGATTATAACCGAGTTTTACATCTCGATCGAAGTGGGGACTGCGGGTAACCATAGCAAATGTTTCAATTTATTTGCTGCGTACTGTAATAAATTATTATTTTAATCGAGTTTAGTCGATTTTATTAAGTTCATTAATATACATTTGACTTTTTTGCAAGATGACATCACTGACTGTAATTGTCCATCACTGTCTATGAACTATGTGATTTTCTGATTGTGAGATATTTTCTGTAATTTTCTTCAATTAATCGCTGTGTTTTGTTGAATATCTTCTAATATTACCAATAAATCATGGCTAACGATGATGTAGTGCTAAAACAGTATCTATCGAAATATAAACACCGTGACTACACGGCTCATGAAGTGATTAATTTGATTCAAGTGTACAGAAGTTTGACCTATCGTTTGGAAGCCTTTGTGTTCAACAACGGCGCCAGAAAAGACTTGCTGAACCTCGAAGGTACCATCCCCGTAAACTATAAGGGAGCATTCTATAACATCCCTGTATGTATTTGGCTAATGGACACTCATCCTCAAAATGCGCCTCTGTGTTTCGTCAAACCCACGTCAGACATGTCTATTAAAGTTTCAAAATATGTCGATAGTAATGGCAAAGTATACCTACCATTTCTACACGAATGGTCGCAAAACGGCTCCACTCTACAGAAGCTCATTCAATGCATGATCACTGCATTTGGAGAGCTGCCACCGGTTTATTCAAAGCCCCGCAATGAGAATAGAGCGCCCTATCCGGTGAGTTCTTTCATGCCGCAACCTGCAGGATACCCATTCCCTCAAGGCACTCCACAACCAGGTTATCCAACTCCAACTCCTTATCCAACAACTTCAAACCTACCATATCCCAGTTTTGGGGCTCCATATCCTGGTGCAGTTAGCACCAATGGCATGCCCTATCCAGCTGCTGCAACAGGAACTCCTTATCCACAGCCTGCAGGCTATGGTGGGCCTGCTTCGACTGATGTAGCTGGTGGTACTATCACAGAGGAACATATTAAAGCATCTCTTTTGTCTGCTGTGGAAGATAAGTTACGAAGGAGACTCAAGGAACAGTCTCTACAGTCTCAAGCAGAATTAGAAACTCTTCGTCGCACACAGCAGGAACTTCGTGAAGGCAAGTCTCGTTTGGAAGATATTCTTACAAGACTGCAGAGAGAAAGGGCTGAGTTAGATAAGAATGTGACAATCCTACAGGAAAAAGAAAAAGAATTACATACTGCCATTGAACGCTTGGAGGAACAAGAGGGTATTGATGTGGATGAAGCTGTTGTGACCACTGCTCCATTATACTCACAGCTGTTAAACGCCTTTGCTGAGGAAGCTACTTTAGAAGATGCTATTTACTACATGGGAGAGGCTTTGCGCAAAGAAGTGATTGATTTGGATACATTCTTGAAGCAAGTGCGTACCCTGGCTCGGCGGCAGTTCACCCTGCGTGCTCTGATGCACAAGTGTCGGCAGAAGGCTCAGCTGGCGTGCTAATAGTGGCATCGTTTCTGGCAATGTACCCGTAAGCATTTGCCAGAAATGAACACATCTGTGATTTGTATGTAAATGGTGATGAGCCATACTTCAATGTTGTTGTATCACTTTGGAACCATGATCCTGCCTTGAGAAACTATACTCTTTGTTGTAAACTTTATATTGACTTGGCTTTGAACCTATTGTATGTGTTGTGTAGAACATGCTTTATCATACACTTTTGTATCCCGCTTTAAGAACAAGAAAACGTCAAAACTATATTTAGGAAAGTTAAAGACTTGTGTCTAATTTGATCCCATTACTTTCAGCCTTTTACTTCTATGATAATGTTTGTAATCTCTATTATATGAAGTAAATGTAACTATGAATAATAAAATGTAAATATAATATCAAAAATTGTTTTTCAAATCTACTTGATTAGATGTTGAGACAATCCTAAAAGTCACATTACAGGACTGAAACTGGACTTTATAATAAAATTTAAAATTTACACAAATTTTATCACTGTGACTACAATTTAGTGTAATTAATGGCTTTTGTGAATTTGGCCACACTGTAGTGATGTGTGTTGTGG
Source organism: Leucania comma (assembly GCA_958295575.1). Classification (NCBI taxonomy): domain Eukaryota; kingdom Metazoa; phylum Arthropoda; class Insecta; order Lepidoptera; family Noctuidae; genus Leucania; species Leucania comma. The sequence continues at coordinate 6,272,643 of OY282480.1, read as the reverse complement.
GAAAAAGCTAGTTTATAATATTATTTTTATTATAAAGTTGTTGACTCACTCTCATGATTCACATAGATGCTTAAGGTCATTTTCCTTTTAATGAAAATGCATAATTTGTTTATAATGTACAAGTTATTACACCTGAGATCCTACCACGACCTCTAAACGCGATCCAGTTGACGACCTAAACTGAACTGTTAAAGGAATAGAGCTATTTAGAGCATATAGCTTCATCCCTCTTTCTCACTCACACACCTGACATTTTAACATAGTGCATGAACTGGGACCTTCCTATAGGCCTGGACTGGGGGGGCCTATAGGAAGGCCCCAGTTCATGCACTATTATCTAATCGACATGCATTTACTCAGTAATCATAACTAGAATTTTAGATATATTTTATCACTTGTTATCCTCATTATTATCAAAGTAGTGTAAATAAATTCAAAGTGTAATCAAAATTATTGTGTATTATGTAAGTGTGTAGTTGTAATATTCGGAGGAGATAACATACAGATAGGTATGTTATCTTGAGAACCAGCTCCTATGAGCGTGGTGACATTGCCGATGCTGCGTCGTTAACGCGATATCCGTAGGATACTCAACGCAAACGCGATCGCGAAGCGAAGCGGCGCTATTGGAACAAACAATTGATACTCTTATTGCGGAGACCCGCACGTGAATGTGGAATAGAACGAACGAACGAAACGGACGCCTAATTGGTTTATATCGCGCAGACTTTACGGTGCTGTGGCTTGCTTTAAATTAATTGCGGCTGAAACGGTGAGTTCGCATGCACGTAGGACAACACGTCGCGTTAATTTGCATAAATCGCTTCGCAATTGCATCCTCGTTGAATCGTCCATTTAGGATACCGCGTAATGTGGAACGATGAGGCAACTGACCTATGGCAGGTCGCGTCGAGGCTTCGTGTAGATTTCACATCAACGACGAGGCATCGTCGTAATGTAGCCAGGCCCTATATTAGATGCATTTTCTATAGTCCTATGCTTGGTAATGAGGTTCCATGGCTAATAAGTAATGATTGTCAAGTTAACATGCTCTTAGGTACAAATAATTGGCTACCGTTAAATTGATTTTGTAATAGATTGTTTAATTATTAGAAAATAATTACTAAGTACAGGTAAGCAAACAGGAAGTTCAGAAAATTATAAAATCTCTAAACATGTTTTAAGTTCAGTAAATAGCTTAGAGATAATGCAATAAGGCGTTAATATAACATTTGTTTTTAACAATAAAATAAATTAGTTTAATAAAAAAATATCAAAATCTGAAGTTTACCTTCTAGGAAATATTTTAGTGGCACTGCGCATTAAAGTGACCTGCCAGGGAGAGAAACCTTACAAATGTTTTTTATGCCGCATTTTGTGTACAAAATGGCTGATTTTGTCTGACAACTCATATCAAAGACAACCATCCTGATTAAAGCCACTAAAGCCTAATCAGAACAGAATAGAAATGGGGATGACTATGCTACTACTACTTATAATAGAAACAAACAACATAAAAATATATATCTAAAAACGGTTTATAAATCGCGCGAGTTCAATAAAAAACATTTAAAAAATACAACCGAATTGAGAACCTCTTTTTTTTAAAGTCGATTAAAATGGCGGCGACTGCGACTACGCAGTACGTCTCCGCAGATTTCCTTAAATGATGCCGTTTTCAAAAGGTTTGCCGGCTATTATTATACGGTATTGAAATAACTGGCGAAAAATGTGTAAGTGCTTGTTTGCGGAGACGCGGCGTGTTGGGCGGTTCGTCATACATTGCCATATATTTGTGTTTGCGCGAGCGAAGACGCAGCCTGCTGCTGCAATGTACGACAAACGCCCAACGCGCAGTGCCATTGGAAACAAGCCCTAAGAAGAGGTCACAGACGACGCAGGGCTCCTTTTTTACCCCTGGGTTCATAGAGAATACAGGAAGTTTGTTATCTCACCGTTCATGTTATGTATGTATTGCGCAAATATGCAGGGTTATCAATTATCATATTTAAGTGATAGACAATAATAGAAACAGTCATCATTTGAAGTGCTTTAAGGTGTTGTGATCTGGTTGTAAGTCATGGTGCCATGTTGAGGCAAGGGATGAATTGTAACGTAATTAATGTACAATTTGCGGTTTATATCCTAATAATAAGTGGGCACTACATTTGTGAATAGGTACTTGTCTAATAGAAGTATAGAAAGCAGTGAACCTGTAGCACCATGAAAGTTCGGGTTAGGACAACCACTAACAGGCTGGATAAATTGTGATTTTACTTTTATAAACTCTTCAGTTAGGGGTGTCGTAACCCGAACCTCTATGTTGGTATTGTTATACCACCTCAAGAATGTACCTGCCAAACTTTTTTGTGTTTTCCCGCTCTGGGTAGAGCAAGACTCATACTGACTAATAGTGACTTGACCTGTATTCCTTTAATTGCGCGGTGATTCTTTCAAACAATCTCTTACGTGATCAAGAACTAAGATTTAATTTAAGTACTACAGTTCGCATAGCAAGTACCTACATTTAGTATGAAAATTATAGACAAAATGTAGTGCCCCTATTAATACATAAGTACATAAAAATAATACCTACTTAGTCTAAGCAAACGGCACTTGAATTACGCATTCTGAATATTTAGCAAAAACTCATGTGCGGTATGAATAATACCTAAGTATTTACGGTAAATTGTAAGTATTGGTAGAAAGTACAGTCAACAAAAGAAATAAGTATACAGTTAGCTAACTACAATTTGGCCTTCAAAAAAACTTTACATTCATAGGTCGTTGACATTCATTGATTAGCGGATTCTCAAATCAAGGTAAATAAGGGTAATCAGGCGGCTTACTTTCGAGTTTAATTCCGATCGCTAGACATTGGAATTGTGACGTTAGGTACTCTTGAATTCGATGCTAGGGCCAAATTGCGTGACCTTTTTGGGAAACTAAGTAAAATGGGGATTGGGCTTGGCGTGTGGTCACGCAATTTTAAACCAATTTGACGCTAGAATCGAATTCAAGAGTACCTAATGACACAATTTCAATGTCTACCGATCGGAATTAAACTCGAGAGTAGGCCCCCCCTTGTTACACAATTCAGAGATTTTTATGAACAATTGAGTGAAGGCGATATGTTACATCTTTGACATTGTGTCTTGCAATATTATTTGACAATACTTCTTCTATGGGACGGGCGTACCTTGATCTCTATTTTTATATTAGACATCCAACTTTTTATCTAATGTATGTACCCTGGTCGCGTAGCAGCGAGTCACGGCTAGGACAATTATGCTGTCCCACCAGCAGTTATGATGTCATCTATCGATCAATCTGCACGTTTATACGCACGCAGCGCTGTCGTTAGGAAATTATTCTACTTGCATAATTATCCAATTTTTAAACTAGATTAAAGTAATAATTTAGGGCAAGCAAGCTCCTTGACTATGCACATAATAGTCTTAGATTAAGAGCTTTTTTATGGATTATTCGCTAATTAATGTTTTTACACAAATACGTAGATGGCGCGATTATTGGTACCAGAGATTTGCACGCAATTCTTTAATTTATGAATCGGTGAACCATTGTTTCTCGCTTCTAGGAGCGAATTACATAAGGATGCATTATGTACATTTTTTTTTGCACTACTGAGACTGTGTAAATAAGATTTTATAAATAATCAAAATATATCTCATTATTACTCATTGAAGTTCTTGTAGTACGTAGAGATAAAAATTGCAGTTAAGTATGGATTGTGAATGTGCGTTATCAAAACTAATATTATAGAAAAGAGTTAAAATTGTTTGTTTGTACAAGCTAGGTAATCGTTGAATAAGTGATTGTCACCGGATAATAGCAGAATCCGATATACAATAATTTACAATAACTCTCGTAAAATTTACAACTTTTTTTTTTGTCGATAAGAGAATGGTAGATTACAAAGTATCCAATTTCGTTGGTTTTTTTTTTAAATATTTAAAATGATTTATACACAAAAGATTGAGAAGTGCATACATTTCAATATTTATTTTAGTTTTCACAGGACCTTTTTCCGTGGGACTGTACACGAGAGCAAAACCGAAACTGCGGAGCTCGTTTCATTTAACAATTATGTTCTTGGTTACTATCGACTATATTAAATAGATAAAATAAGTCATTGTTTTGTAACTTACTTTTGAAATTGTTAATAAGAAGTAGGATCCACACTCACGTTGCTGAGCACCTAAATGCAATTTATTTAATAATTTTTTAAACTATTAAGATTGCTTTGTTGCTTTATGTACAGATTATATTTATGTGTAGCTTCAAATTGGACGGGATTTTTGTAGGACGAATATTTTATTTTGCAATACACAGTAAATTGTGATTTATTTAAATTATTTAATGCTTTTGAAATGTGTATTATGTTGTCGTGCGAAAGTCCCGTCAGTGGTTCCATTTTTGTGTATTGGCAAAGGAATGAAGATGATGAATCCTTTACCTATATTAATTTCACAATAAAGTCGGCTAAGGGTTCGTTACTATCAATATCAATCAATAATTTTTCATTCCCGCTCCGCCCTAGAGCTAGAGAAGTCATTAGATGACTCTCCACCATAAATTGGTGCACAATTTGTACTTCGTAGACACCAAGGTACAAGGAGTTATAAAATAAAACACCATCTTCCATCAGATCATGTACCTAGGTAGGTATACGTTTACCCATCATTTGCCAACACACAAAATGGTCATCCACACTGAAAGATTGTTAATCATTTTTTATCTTGACGAATATAAATAGTCTAAGGTCAAAGGTGGCATTGCATATAATAATCGGCGCTGACTGATGTTTGTCACAATAAAGGCGAAAATAGCAAGATGATCTTTTATTCAGCTTCAGCTCCTGCAGGGAAATTGGAAGTAACCTGAAGTAACTAAGGGCACGTAAACCCAAGTACCATATATCTCCTTTTTTGTTCTCTTGACAATGCCTATACACGGATAAATGTCGTCATTTCCAGCTGCTAGATGTGACAAAAACCGGGCCAGTGCGAGTCGGTCTCGCGTACGAAGGGAGATAGTACAAGTACGTCCGTAGCAAAAAAAACGCCAAGAAATCACGTCTGTTGTGTGGGAGCTGGGAACCCCATTTAAATATAAATTTTATTCTGTTTTATAGAGAGCATGTGGTGGTGGTCGTATGGTCGCGAGTTCAAAGCCAGCCAGGCGCATTACTCTGAGTAATTTATTTCATGACCACTGCTCTCAAAAAACGGTGAAGGAAAACATCGTGAGGAAACCGGCATGTCCTAAAACCAACAATTCGAAGACATGTGATATTCACCAACCCGCACTGGGCCCGCGTGGTGGATTACGGCCCGTTCCCTCTTCTAGAGAAGAGACCTGAATCCCAGCTGTGAGAACATTAAAAGGTTGATTATGCTATATTAAATTCTAATTTTATAGTACTTGTTGTATATAGCGGTAACAAAAATATGTCATCTGTGAAAACTTAAATTGTCTAGCTGTCACGGTTCATGAGATACAGCCTGGTCACAGACAGACGGACAGCAGAGTGATAGCAATAGGGCCCCGTTCTTACCCTCTGTGCACAAAACCCCTAAAACTCATTTTCGCATTGATAATATTTTTAGGTTCCTACTAGGTTTTTTTTTATGGTAGGTAAAATCATCCAATGACAAATCCCGCCCTTGGATGGAGCGGGAAGTAGTGTCAGACTCTTACTGACTAAAAACCTACCCCGTTCCATTCTTTGCCTTGGTCCCAGGGCCCCGGGTGCCACTTTCACATAGGTATCTTTGACCCCAGTAGGCTTCGGCCCTGTTGGGCCCCTACAGTTTGCTGACATTAACTCCTTGAGGCGCGCGGGAACAGTGCGCGCCGTAAACGACTTGAGCTCGGACCGGTCTGTTACCGGACGGATGGACATTGAGCTACCCATTGCCCGCCGCCCGCGCCTACGGTGACCGGAAATCGGGATCGGAATCCCGGCGGCGGAGGCGGCGTGTACGCCGTTGCCTGATGCGGTCGGCCTCCTCCTTTGCTAGCATTACTGCTTCGCAGAAGGAGGCGACCGCCTGCCACTCCTCCTCGCTCCGGAGCATGGCTTTAACCAAACCCCGGCGCGAGAGATCGCTGCCGCCGATCGCTCCCACAAGGACACGGCGATTCTCTTCCCAAGCGGGGCACACCTCGACTGTGTGCTACACCGTGTCCTTCCTACTATAGGTACCGTTCTATAGATTGTATACACTACATAGATTATTGCATAAGAAAGAAAGTCCTCTATTTCGACAAGTATTAATCATGCTTTGTAGGCATAGTTTACGTTCTGTTATTTCCAGTGATAAGATTATTGTATTCGTCACAATCGCACTTTTGTTATCATCTCCAATTGTTTACAATGCTCTTGTTGTAGCCCACCGGAATCGACTAAAGCTGATAGCAACGAATCGAGAATTCGAGATACTTTGTATGAACGAGCGTCAAACTCATAAATCAAATTGTATGGAGCATTGAGCAGGACATTTTATTTATTTATTCAAAATATTTTATCCGACTTTAAAGAAAGTAGGATGTTCTTAAAATGATGAATTTTTTTTTTCATTTTAAAGTTTGTTTTCCCTTATTGGTCCCAGTTTTATTTATGATGGGATCTGGAATTGAGAAAACTCTTCTAAAGTTTCATCAATAAGTCAAGCATTTGCTGATTTACTTTCAGAAAGTATGGGAATTTTTTAAATTCTTGTGGTCTCCTCAAAGATAAATATTTGTGTAGCAAGACGATAAATAAGCGACTATGACAAAGCAAATTTAAATAAATGGTTCTGATGAAAATGGTACATAATACTACATAACATCCAACTGGCACAGGTTGATGGAACCTGGAGGTGGTCTTCGAACGGAACCGATAGCCGTGGCCTAAATCATCGCTCGATCCGGTTCGCTATTCATCTGATTAGCGAGGGATCTTCCTCCATCCATTACCCCAAATACGACTTTGGAATGGAGATGGTCGGTAACTCCTTTTGTATGACACTCAAATTTTATTAAGGTGAGAAATCATATGATTTCTCCCGCTCAGGGGGCGCAACGGGTTTCTGTTTCAGAAGTCAACCCATGGCCCCAGTAGGCTTTGGCCCTGATGGGGGGGCCCATCAGGGCCAACCGTAGGGGTACGGTTTTGCAGACAATTTTTTGAGGCGCGCGTGGAATACCATGCGCCGTCAAAGACTTCATAACCTGGAACTGAGATACCATAGACAAGAAGCTGCATTAGAATGAACACTGACGTCATCTCAAAAACGCGCGTCACCCACACCAAAAAAAAAGGTACTGTCACAATCAGACGATGAAGATATCTTTTTTTATAGTGGGAAATTATCGACAATAATGGAAAAACTGGTTTATAAATATGAACCCCAAATTAAATTGTAGTCTGGCCATTTATTTAATTAATATAATTATTTTATTTAAGCTTAGCGTAAATAAATAAAATGCTTCATAACTGTGCGGGAATGAGAAATTATTTCTGCTAGCGATGCTACTTCTTTCCTTCCTTGTTCTTGCCCTTCTTCGCGGCGGCGGCCGCTTCCAGGTCGATGGGCGCTGGCTTCACGAAGGGGATCAGTTCCTGGTACTCTTCAGGCATCCATTGTTTTAATGCTTCGGGGACCTGTAATTTGAAGAGATAACGTTAAGGAAGATGCTCCAGGGTATCCCGCGAAAAAAAAAAATCTTAATAGACCGAAATACTGTCTTGCTTTTTTCTGACCTACACAACCCAGTAACTGGGTAACTTGATACCCATTGGAACGACTGGTGTCAGAGTTTTTTGGCTACCTTACAATTATAAAAAATGTGCAAATGACAGGTCAGACTTTTTGTGGCCTCTATGTGACCATCTACCGAAGCTGTCGTTGCGTGGTTGGATCAAGGGCTTGATACAGCCTGGCAGTACTCCTCGACATTGTGAGGAGGTTCCTATTCTCTGGAGTCCTAAGCAAAGATTTTCAAAGCCTCTCTATTTTTCACATTTAATTACCTTCAAAATTTTGAGTGAGATCTAAACATTTACGCCAACTACAACAACGATCAAGGACTTGATACAGCCTGGCAGTACTCCTCGACATTGTTAAGCGGTTCTTGTTCTCTAGAGTCCTAACCACTGGTAGATTGGTCCCACTTCCGATACCGGTGGGTTGTCTATTATTCTTTAAATTTTTTGAATATCTTTTATTTGCTCTTCTAAAAATTATATGTGTACTTAAAAAATAATACAGTAATAATTTAGTAAGTAATTGTTCAAGTTACCTTGATGCCTTCTTCCGTCTGGTGCACCTCGAGCACGGCGCAGATGACGCGCGTGGTGGCGCACATGGTCGCGTTTAACATGTGCACGTACTCGGTGGCCGCGTTCATCTTCTTTGTCTGCCCGTATCTGGAATCGACCGAATAACTAAAATAACTTCAAGTCCTGTTTTAAAACTTTCGCAAAACAGTTTTATATAGTGAATAGGCTGAACTAGTACGCCTCACCGTAAACGATGAAATAAATGACGCGCGGCTGTAGCGCAGCAGTCGCGTTTTAATTTGTAGGCGTCCTAATTCGAAAGGAATATGACCATTTAACTAAGTTGCTGTTTGAATGCCGAATTGGATGGAAAATTTATATTATACACCGTTAAATTTTGATCGTTATAATCCTGTGGAGGGTCGATTCGGTACATGAAACACTATAAATTTGTAAAGGTAAAATAAAAAAATAAAGCACTTTTTTTAAAATCTCGAATTAATATACATGTACGAAATTATTTTTTTCAAGTAAACGTCATCTGCTTTTTTTTTAATTTCTTTAAGTAAAACGATTCAATGACCTTGTAGGTAGTTGTAGGTCGTTGCGTACTAACTACCTACAGTTCATTGACCTCGTACAGCTCACTTTAAAGGCAAAGCAATTAATTTCGTACTTGCATAAATTAGTTCGAGTTTCACAAAAGGTACTCTATTTTTTAATTTTATCTTTACAAATCGATAGTGTTTCATGTACCGGATCGACCTTTCACGGGATTAAAACGACCAAAATTTAACGGTATATAATAGTAGTTTCATCAAAATCTATTAAAATCAGCAGCCTATGTTGACTGGAGTTTAAAAAAAAAATCCACACTAGGAGTTACTGGATTTTTTTTTGTGGATCGTGGCCACGTTCACAAACATGTTTATAAATACAAATATCTTCACCTGACGAGCAACCTCCTAGCCTGATACTCCAAACAGTTGCTGCAGGACACCAGCTCGCGGAAGGCGCCCGAACCAGGGAACCAGGCCTCCAAGTCCAGTTTCTTGGAAGCCGCGTGGTTGAGCGCCCCCGACACGATGTTCACGACGCGGTACGGGATGCCCAGCAGTTTGTAGAAGTCTTCAGCGTTGGTGATCATCTCTTCCATCATTTCCCAAGAAGCGTTATCGTGTGGAGAGGTCAGGACGAACTGTTCCACCTGAAGATAATGAGGGTTTCGTTACTATCACAATTGCGAGAGCGGATCCACCTTTGTGGGAGCGAAGAAAATGTTTATAATTCTAGTAGACTTGTGCAGTTGTGGCTGATGACGTCATTTTCGTGAGAGAGCAAAGTAATATTTTACAGGTTTATTAATTTACTAGTGTTCCCCCCACGACTTTGCCTATGTGAAAATATATATTATTCAAAATCTTGGTCACGGCATCATACACCCTGTAAACATTTCCTTTACCGCAAACTTATGCCTTGATCACGCGTACCGAGTAAAAGGCCAAGCCAGACAGTAAAATGTTGCTCGGCCGACAGCGATGTAAACGAGTTGTAGAGATAAGCGCTCGGCCGAGTATTCGGTGCTATGTTTATACGTACCGAGTATTCGGTCGAGAGCAATGTCTCGCCCGTTTGCTCGGTATGTATGATTTACGCATTACTAGCTGCATATGCGCTTCTCATCTTTTGTTCAATTGTCTAGTCCTAGTTGAATATAGAGATAAGATATTTGTCTGGGTGTTATTTATCTATAATATGTATGTATTTAGAAATATATAAGTATGTTTATCAGCTGTCTGGTACCCATAACACAAGCTCTGCTTAGCTTGGGACTAGATGGTGTTGTGTGATAGTTGTGAAAATATTATTATTATTATTTAAACAAACTTTTTTACAATCGATTTTAACTTCTATTCCATAGGCATAAGGATGGCATTAAAAAAAAAAGTGGTTACAATACCAACTATTTACTGCAGCCGCCATTTATCATGCCACCAACGCAATAAAAGTCAAAATCGGTTGAACGGACAAGAAAAATTTTTTTGTTTAAATGGCTAAACTCATTTCGAATGGAGTATAGATAGTTCAGATAAAGAGTCGGACTGTGCAGAATTGCAGACATTAATTGATGCAACAAACCTTTTCAAACTGATGCACCCTGAAGATACCGCGAGTGTCTCGTCCGTGGGATCCCACTTCTTGACGGAAACACGTCGAGAGACCAGCATACCTGAAAACAGTGTATGAATTAACATTTCGCGGTTACCCTGGCATCCCTAGAACACAAGGGCTGCGCCAGCCGATGGTCAAGGGGGGGGGGGGGCTATTGGAAGTATAGAGAATAATAAAAGTTTTTTTTTAATAATAATAAAAGTTTAATTTCTCCACATTATAACTCCTAATTGCTAGCCTTATATTAACGGTAACATGTAGGATAGGACATTATATTGTGGGAGACTGGTGCTTAAACTAGACTTTGAACCTGTAAAGCAAGCCTCAAGAGGGGGCCGTAGGCCCCTGCCCCCCCTTGGCGACGCCCATGTTAGAACGTCTTACATAAAAAAATAGAAAATCTAAATGACAGGTTACAACAGGTTTTTGTTTGTTTTGCCCGGCTAAAGAAATGATAATCTAGACTAGAAATAAAAGTAAAATCTTACTATTTACTTTTATAATTTTAAAATTCTAATACTGATCGCTCTAAAGCTAGAACTACATTAGACCGACGCACACGTGTAACACGCCTGATTTGTACGTAGAGCGACGTCGCGTGGCGTGGATAAAGTGTAGCTCTAAAAGTTTAATTCCATATAAAATGTATGGAGAACGACGCGCCCAGATCGGCGTGTGTGGCACACGTGTGCTCAGTGTAGTTCTACCTTAAATATATCCCTAACATCCTTGATAATAGATCATTTTCCTTACCTAATAGGTAATGAAGCTTCAGGCAGCCACTCGTCCCTGTGGTATGCGGCTATCGGTTGCTCCGAGGTGGCGATGAGGTACTTCTCCTCGACTACAGCGTCGCCCTTGTTCTCCGAGCCTTTGCCGACCACCTTATAGAGCTCCTCGTCAAATTGAGCTAGTTGCGCCACTTCTTGCATCACCTGAATATGAAATATGGTCATGGAAAATCCTGATATGGGACCCATCCATAAATTACTTCGTTTTAGGTAAGAAGAAGACGAAGTATGACATTGTGCGACGTGAGGGGTGGGAGGAGCTATTATCTATGACGCCACAGAAACTACAATTCATGATCATGCATCGCGAAATTAGAGTTAAGTAACCAGCAATCAACAATCGGGGAATTGCTTGGACCAGACACAACACACGTCGTGTCGGAGGATTCTACCTCCTTAACGGGACTTTACACCCTTTTCTAAATAGCTCTAAATGAATACTGATCTTTCCAGAGAAACATACCTCTTTCCTCATAAAGAAGGGTGTGTAAAGTGGTGTGTAGCCTTTCTTCAACAGTATCCTGAGGGACAGTTGTATGAGAGCTTGCTCCAGGAAGACTGCAGCGCCCTTGAGGTAGTACCCGCGTCCACCAGCCACAGCAGTGCCTCGGTCACCGTCCATACCTAAGTAGGGAACAACAAGTGGTTATAGTATCTAGATTCCTGTTAGATGGGTCGAGTAATTACGAGTATAATATTAATATGGATTGCACTCTACACCGTTAAATTTTGGTCGCCCGATCCCGTGGAGGGTTTTTTTTTATGTTAGGTAAAATCATCTAATGACAAATCCCGCCCTTGGGTGGAGCGGGAAGTAGTGTCAGACTCATACTGACTAAAAACCTACCCCGTTCCTTCGTTGCCTATAGTGCCGGGGCTGAGCCTTCCTCTCAGAAAACGGCCCTTGACCCCAGCAGGCTTCACCCTGCCTGCCATCCCGTGGAGGCCTCGCTCAGATGACGTTTACTTAAAGAAATTAATTTCGTACATGCGTGAATTAATTCGAGTTTGAAAAAAAAGTACTTCGTTTTTCATTTTTATCTTTACAAATCGATAGTGTTTCATGTACCGAATCAACCCTCCGCGGGACTAAAACGACCAAAATTTAACGGTGTATATGCTCGAAAGCGTAATTTGTATTCTACAAATTAAAATTAAAGTATGTTTCGATAAAGTAAGCAAAGTATGTTAAAAAATATAGGAACCCTAGGTACTGAAAGCTCGCGGGAAACCAGTAGATGCGACATGCACAGGACAGTTGTAGCAACACTTGTAAACAGGCGATGTCCAGTAGTGGATGTCATTCGGAACAAATGATGAATCTATGAAATTGGCATGGCAGAAACATGGTGCTGGTGTCATCATTATGTGAATCGCCCAGAGGATACAAATGTATGTAGCATACACAGCACCGCGTCCTCGTAGAGGTAATCGGTGGCAGTAACCTCTCGGGCCGGGCCTTGGCAAAGGAGACGGCCGTATGCGTGATCCAACAAATATTCTGACGATGCAGCCGCCACGAACCCGACCCCGACTACAAGGCACGTTAGGCACGGGCTTGCCGACGACGAGCATCGTCCGGACCGAGCCCAAGTCAACGACAGCGCGTAGTGTTCTATGCGCCACTCAAAAAGATGTCTAGCAAACCGTAGGAAAACCCGTGGTTTTAGAACTCAATGGGTAACTGAAGGACACAGGTGTGGTTTTAGTCAGTAAAAGTCACACCCTTCCACATTATTTCTTGAGTATTTAACTCAGAAACTTGGCATAAATTCTAACAAAAATGAATAATAAAAAAAAGCATAACCCTCCTTCTGGCGCAGTCGGGTAACAAGTCATTATTAATTATTTCCTTCAAATAGACCACTTATTACAGGCACTATTGAATTGTCAAAATGGTGGTCAGTCAACATAGAGTGAAACTAAATTGTATGTTCCAAAGCATAGATCTTTATGGAGAAGAATGAGCAAGAAACTTCATGGATTAACTACACTCTAAATGAGGACTAGGTGTTTCGCTTCATCGTTAACACCGCGTACGTCGAAGGACTGGATCAATTTGCCTGCTGTGGTCTTCCCATCCGATTATAATTTGGGTGTCTTCAAGGCTAGAGTGAATAAACTAGTGCGCCTCACCATCAACGATTGCATCACTGCTTACCATCAAGTGGGATTGCAGTCAAGCTTATAACAAATAAAAAAAAAAAACAATTTTGAAACTCACCATCAATCATACAAATCAGATCCACATGTGAGTACTTAGTCCTATAAGCACAGTCTCCATGTGTCCTTTCCACCTTGTTGTGGTCCTCATCATCATCCACAGGAACTGATTCATGGAGATGGTTGCCAACTTCACGGAGAGCATTTGAACGAGTCTTCTCAGCTACTAAGAGGGCTTGGTCATTTTTTGTGATGGCTTCATCTATTAAAACTCTGACCTGAAAATGTATAAGAAAATATAATTTTAAGTTTTCTGAAGTTAACAGAATTATAAAAAGTGATTGGTCTACAGATTGTTATTAGCAGAGATTGGGCATGTTAAATAATTATTTAAAATGCCCAAATAAATAAATAATAAGTAAAGATAAATGATAAGATAATAATAGAGATTTTTCTATTATAATAGAAGAATCTTTATACAATAATAAAAAGAGATTGGGTTACAGATCTATAGGTACTTTAAAAAAAATTATAATAATAAAGTCTTTGACCTGCGGTGGGAGACTAAAGTTTTATTAGTATATTTTTTTTTAAGTGCAGTCATTTAATGTTATTAAACTGTTATGCACCAAGAGGACACCGGTGTCCGCACACCTGTTGTCTTTCTATTGTGTCTCTAATTACGATATTCAAAAGGTTAATTCAGCATGATTTAATTGTGTGGGATGACATTTTTTGTACAAAAATGGTATTCAGAAATAAGTTTCTTATGAGCCTTCTGTTTTCAAGGAGAGCTTATTCCATACATAATAGAATTATCTATATTATATTACAATCTCATTTTCTTTTTTAGTATCTTACTACTGTATTACTACATTTTTATTGCTTTAAGTGAGTCACCTACTTTGATAGTATTGCATCAGCCAATGCAGTACAAACACATGCAGAGATTGCAATACATATATCCATTTGTTTATAGTTAAATTCATTTAATTGAACATATAAATTACTTATTAAATAAATTTAAATACATTAAAAAAGTTATTGAGATTTGCTTGAAATAAAGATTTTATTATTATATGAGTAAAACTCACAATTAATTTAAAATATTTTTTATTTGCCCAGTTTTATTTTAATGGTTTTTTTTTGCTTTATTATTTATTTATGCCTTTCTGTACCAAGAAAAAAATACTTATAGGAAAACTTAAAACTTCACTAATCTGAATTAAATAGCACTTGTTTTACATTTAGGTTTCACTTTGAGATCATGGAGTTTGAGATATAAAGAGGCTAAAAAGTAATAAGCGATTGATAAAGTTACCATATGGGAAACATTTAAACATGTATGAAACACTGACAAGGTAACAGCTCAGAGAGAACATTATGAATTACTCAGAACATTCTTTTACCTTCTTGATCTGGTTAACAGTTAGGGGCTTCAAGTCATCTGCGGTCAGGTCCACCAGCTTCTCCGCTACTGCTGGTGGTACAGGCTGGTCTTCAGGTCCGACAGGCTCCTTGCTCTTCATCTTAAGACCAATCTCTTTGCTGCACACATTTTTTAGCTTATTGTAATTATCGGCTTCGTGACGCAATCGCCTCCAAAGAGTATCCTGCTCCACCACTGTATCCACGAGAGCTACATCTTTGAACCTCTTGCGCTGATTTTCGCGAATCTTGTCTGG
The DNA here is from genome assembly GCA_958295575.1 of Leucania comma. Lineage (NCBI taxonomy): Eukaryota > Metazoa > Arthropoda > Insecta > Lepidoptera > Noctuidae > Leucania > Leucania comma. Next base: position 6,257,542 of record OY282480.1, on the reverse strand, counting down.
GTTACCACCGTCTTTGTCCGCACGGAATAAGTCCAAGTCTAGCACCATGATGTGGAATTGGTTACAGTCGATTGTTTACTATATAGAACGGCAATAAAGGCAATCAGGTTACTTTACTATAAGAAAAGTCGGCACGTAGCACTGCATGCGGTAAAAACTAAAAAGAGAGAGGGTGCGTTCAAAATTCGTCGACAATGAAAACAAACATATTTTCTTTATTATCAATGTTGACCTTTTTGATAGTGTGGACGAACTTATAATCTATTCCTTTCATAAACAGTTATTTTTGGTATACAATATCAATCGTTATTTTAAATAAATGCGTGTTTTATTTATATCTCTTCAAAGTTTAAAGTTTTTGAACGTATATAAGTTGGTTTTTGTAATGACGTTGACAGCAATGATTGACACATTTATCGTTGCATTCCAAAGAATTGTTGCGTTCTAAATATATTTTTTTTGTGTCAGATCAAACAGTTGATCCAAAGAGTATGTAAGCACTACAGTTGATCCAATGTTATTTTTTTACGATCAAGAACATAATATTAAACTTCATCATATTTTTAGAAAAGAAATAATCTGTTCTCATCAAAAAGGCTATACCTAATACAAAAGAAAACCGTTAGATGACTTTTCTTTTTTTGTAAAGAAAATCTGACGTCAACCTTTATTTATTTTTTACGTGGCTACACTGTTTAAATTGTCAATTTGTCGAACGATTGGTCGGTCCTTTCTCGAGCTCTTGTTCACATTTTTTACGTTTATTTGTATAATATGTGGCTCTTATCGGATACCAGCTGAGAGTATTGAAGCTTGTTTATCCACATACAGTTTGTGAGTATTTGTTTGATGCTCCTGTTGCTGATTCTCGGACAAAAATGTGTCGCACTGTTCCTTGTTTACACGTATTCGATATCAATGGTCTCCCGATCTATTTACAAAGGGGTGGATTGTTCTCATTAAATTTTGTTAATGTTTCCATAGGAACGTTTTCGTTGTGAAATATTATGATTAATTCCTCTAAATATCTCTTTAAACGACACTGCCAGTTAGTGAAGTCCAGATCATTTGATAAACGGGTTTGTTATTGTAACCCACTTGTTCATAATTCGTACAAAATATTGCCGGTTATGGTTAGCTAATCACTGGTATTTTTTTATTGAAAACATTTTTTTTAGAAAATTTGTATAATAAAACATAGCTGTGTATGTTTCAAAGCCTTGTATTACAAATTAGTCTGGATACAAAACTGTTCCTGGTACAGTGAGAGATAAGGTCTCTGCCCCCAAGCTTGCCTGATAACTATAATAACAAATTTTGCAACAGAATCTGATAAGAGTTAGAGATATTTAATCTTTTTGTAACTTAAAGAGCATAGTTTTCCTACTTACACCAGGTATTTATTTATCTTCATATTTTTGGGAAACACAGATACAAAAAACATCAATATTAATTAAATGTGGCTATGTACATTTAATACAAAAAGAAATTTGTTCATGCATCAAAATACTGCTCAGAAGACTGGCGGCATTGCCACAGTGGATGGTCAATGCTTATTTTTTGGATACAGAATGTGACAGTCCTCTGGTTAAGCAAAGTATCAATCAGTTGGCAAGATATACATACCCTTGAAAAGGGCATATATCTTATAACCCTATGTTCCAAGTGCCAACAATTGTTTTCAGATCATGTGATAGAATACCTTCTATCTACCTGATTTCCCATTGTTATGTGTTATGTTTATGATTTAATACCTTCTATCTACATGATTTCTCACTATTGTGTTTTGTATGCCTACTTTCCTGTTCATAATGAAAACCAAAAAATGTATCATCCTTTTTTCTTGAATATTTTGTAAAAAAAAACACAATTTTTTTATTATATATAGGCTCACGTTTTACTACTATCTCACCTGATGGTAACCAAATGATGTGGCCGACAATGGGGTATTTTTGCCTTAAAGTGACCTATTCATTCTTGACTTAAAGAGAACCTAGGTTGTAGCTATCAGGAAATGGACTCCTATGTTCTTGAGGAGACAGCTGATCTTTTACCCATTTCTTACTGCCCTAATGACTTATAAAATTAATCTTTGCTTAGATTTACAAATCAAAACAATGACTAGATTATATCAGCTACATTACATTTTGACTCACTTAGTAATTAAGAATGATTCACCAAGTGATAGTGAAAGGAACCAATTACATCACACACAACTGCAGAAAGTTAAATAAACAACAATGCGTTAATTTATTAATTAAGTAAAACTGTTATAAATACTCATTTCATAATTAAAAATAAAATAAACAGTAGTTTATTTTTGTTTTCCGCACAGTAGTTAAAACATAGATGACTTTCAAAATTATTTTCATTTGAAATGGAGTCTTTTTGTTGCATTAACCTATCTTTCAATAATTTGTCTACAGGCGATGTTAAGATGATGCCGTTAAAAGATAACCAAGATGTGGCATCATTCCTTGTCACCAAACATTCATGGAAGGGCAAGTACAAGCGGGTATTCTCAATCGGTACCCATGGGATTACTACGTACAACCCTGACCGTTTGGAGGTGACCAACAAATGGCTGTACGCAGATGTAGTCACTATTGCGTCCTCAAAACACTCTAATGCAGTGGCCAATCATGACTTTACACTGGTCATGAAAAAGGATAAAAAAGTGGATTCTATGAAGTTTTCCTCTGAACACAAGTGTTTAATACTCACGGAGGCTTTCAAATACAGGCATGCATTTGCTGAAAAACCTAAAGATATTTATGTGAGTATTTTTTTTTGTCATGTTGATTCATAGCAAAATTAAAGATTATAAATGAAGTGTTCTGATTTCTTATAAATTATTTGATTTAATATGAGTATAAATCAGCTTGTAGTGTTATCTCTTGTAATTACTTCCTTATTTGTAATAATTTGTAATCTGTTTGTAAACAAAATAAATTATTGTTTTTAGCTACACAATAATCAATTGTTTCTATATTGCATTGCATCAGCCTTATAATGCTCCTACTGCTGCGACTCAGGCCTCCTCTCTCCCAGGGCTCTCTCTCTCCTAGAGAGGAGGCCTGTTTCTATACGTTGAAAAGTTTTTTTTGTTTAATTTTTTTTTGTTTATTCAAAAAAGTCGTTTTAACTCACAGCCTCTATTCTTATTAAAGCTGTGAGGTAATCTTTTTAGAAAATGAGGTATAACTTTGACTCTGAGGTATAACCCAAGCTTGTTAACCAATAAGACCACAGTAAACCCAGTGTCCTTGGTTTGTATCGGTGACCAATAGGAACACAGTAATCCCGGTGTCCCAGGTTTCTATTGGTTAATAGGCTTGGTCCTAAGTTATATCCCAGGACGAAAATGACCAGACTTGACTAAACAACATTTTTCTTAATACACCTGTTAAAATAATGTGCTCTTTCACAGAGATACCAAGCCTACAAACACCATTGGAGTGGCACACGTCTCCCAGTGGTCTTGGAAGTCGGTCCATGTGCATTAGAACAACTAGACCCATCCACACATACTCTACTAGCCAGCTATCCATACTGTGATGTCCAGGGAATACTCCCTGTTCGAGACGTACCGGGAGGGTTCGTTCTCGCTGTGGGAGGTTACAGCAGGCTTCACCTGTTCTCCAATGCCATGGACCATCAGATTATTATCAATAAGATGCTGGAGATGGCCAGCTTAACGCTGAGTATAAGTATCAAGGTTCTGTCGACTATGATTACATTGGATGATTATCATGACCAGAGATTTGGAAAGTATAGGTAAGTTTTGAAACATACTATAAACAAACATAAAACATACTGTGTTTTCTGTGTCGAAAAAAAAAAAATCAAATTCAAAAAATCTTGAACCAAGTCATGGTCAATGACGCCCCAGGCGCGTCATAAGCATACATATATCACGGGAGGCCATTAAAATTTGAAAAAGAGAACTACCACTTTATATCCTAAATTAAACATTGAAGTTTACAATACCCTTGGCGCTCTAGGTGCGTCATCCTTGATGTAGGCCCATGACGTGCCGGGCGCGTCATCGTCCAGTGTTCGGGGCCTGGCTAAAGTATCTATGAAAATGATGCTGGCAATGAGTCGGTTAAATGATTGAAGAAATTTCGAAAAATTTACTATATGCTTGCTGCAGTTGGTGAGCGATTGGCTGCTGCGTGTCGCGGGTTCGATACCCTCATGGAACAAATATTTGTATGGCCTACAGATAATTGTTCTGTATCTGAGTGTCTTGTGTATGAGAGCTTTTATATTTATTTTCGTATGTGAGCTTATATGTTTGTGGAAGTATCCACTATACAAGAGTAATTCCTAGTGAACAGTTTAAATTACCATAATTAAAAGAAAAATAGTATATGTCAGACTATTGCAGTCTAAAACCTACCCATCTGTGTTCCTACAGTTTCCCTTTGCGTTCTAAAGTTGTAGTAAATGTTTCGAACAAATCCGCAGCTCTTTTTTTGATGTGTGAAACCATCAAATGACTTCTCCCGCTCTAAGGGGGCCGTTCAAGTATTACGTAAGCAGATTTTTGCCAAATATTAACCATCCGTGCCCCCTCGTCCGCAAAAGTAAGAAAAGCTCTCACCCCCTAATGCTTACGTAAACATTGGTTCCTATATGCATTCTTCAATGTACTCTGGTTTCGTTATTAGTTAATTTAATGAGCAAAAGTTACAAATCTAAAAATAAGGAATGGGCTTGAAATAGCGAAAACAAAACAGCTTTTATTTTGGCATATTCAAATTTTAAATTATTACTCATCAGTCCATGACACACAAATCAATGACTTTAAGTTTTTAATGAAACTGGATGTTCGCTGCTCAGTGAGATGTGTATGCTCACTTTCGTGTGATTTTGAAAAATCGGCATCGTTCTCTTAAAAAACAAAAAAATATATAATGCTTACGTAATCACCATCCAGTCATCAAAAATAAGGAAAGCAAGGCCCCCCACCCCCTGTAGTGCTTACGTTATACTTGAATGGCCCCAAGGTAGAGCGGGAGAGAATGTCAGACTTTTACTGACTAAAACCCACCTGTATTCGTCCAATAACCCTTAGCTTTCCAGGGTCGCAGTTACTCTCGTATAATCCTGTAGTTGGAATACCTTTTTTTTTTTTTTTTTTTTTTTGTTTTCGAGGGGAAACCTTCAAAAGGCGCCCGGGCTTTGGGGATAAGTCCGGGGAGTGTGGGATTTTTACCTCACTAAAACCACCCCGGTGATCACCATCAGCACATAGAAGGGGCCCCGTTACCTCTCAAAAGACCATTCCGGAACCCCCTCAGTGCAACGCCTGTTACGGCACATCCCTGAAGAGACTAAATATCGGTCTCCCCTAAACCTTTCTGAGCACGGCAGCACGTGATCACTGTGCCACCGTCTTCCCTGGAATCACTCGATGGGCGGGCAGAGTCCCCACTCTGAGCGCCCGTGGTTCCAAAGTCCCACTTGTATTGGATGATGCAAGCGGGGTTTCGGCGTGTTAGGCATCGAGGCGGTTGCCTCCCCGACGCCTTCTTCTTCGAGTGGGATCGGCTCTTTCACGATCTCGCTCGGCGGCCTCCTTCTGGACCATCACGGTCTCACAGAAAGAAGTAACTTCCCTCCAGTTTTCTGGCTCCGCCAGCATAGTCCTCACTACTGCTGGCAGAGACAGAACTTGCCCAATTTTGGCGACCCCCTAAAATATGCATAAACATAATGAATTGTTTAAAAAAACTTTCCTCCAAATTATAGTCATTATTCCTGTAAATTAGGTACGCGCTTAATTGTCATATTTCATTTAATTAGGTACAATAGTGTAACAGTTGATGTCCGCGCCTGATTCAACCGACCTTGGGAATGAACTCATTTATCTATCTAACGCGATACACTCGTTATGTATCAAATTATGTACGATTAGTTCATCTATCGTGTCTATATTGGATACAAAAGCTTTGAAGCGGGAAATTATTATATAACTCATTCTGGACTAGGTGGAGCGAGACGAGAGTCAGGCTTTTATTGACCAAAACTCATCTGTTTTCCTTCAAGTGCCTTTTATGTTCCAGAATCGCGGTAACTTTAGAACAATCCTAGCACTAAGATTTGTATATGTCGTGACTAGATCATAGAAATTGATCACTTCATTAAATAGAAAACTAAAATTGGCCAGATCGTTTAAACACTAACATTTGATGATATGTCAATCCTCGTTTGGATTTCCATGGTAATAAAAGGACTAAAGAAAGTAGGCCAAATGAAGATTGAAATATCATCAAAGTTTAACATTTAAAACGATCTGGCCAGTTTTACTTGGCCATATCATGAAGTGCTGAAGTGCAAGTGATCTATGATCTGGCCACGAAATATACGCAAAATAAATAGTTTTAATTGTTATTAAAAACAACATAAGAGACCAATTGTATTTTTTAAATGTACATTGCAAATTGACTCTTATTACCACATCATAATGCACACATTTCTGTCTACATAAAAAAAGAAACCCAATTGAAACTTCGAATTTCTGAATGCGATCCTATAGCGGTACATCTCTACTTCGCGTAGAGATAGTTTCATGATAAAAAGCAATATAAATCGATCTAGGTCCAGACTGTCATAGCACTTAATTGACTTGAATCAGCGCATAGGCCACCATTCAATGATAAAATAATTGATTCCTGCTTTATGAGTACCAGGAAATATAAATATGTGTTTATTTGTGTTATAGTATAAAACAAAAAAAAATATTTCACATTGTAAGACTCAGCTCAAACCGAAACTTGGTAAAATTAACACATTCCTGTGGAAGAATTTGAATTTGGAATAATGTATTCGAACTTCGATCCAATTAAAAATAAAAAATCTAGCATATCACCGTTTTATAAAGGTACAGGATATACCCACCAGGTACCAGGATCAACTTTTTCTGAGCACATACTGTCACGATTAATTAGATATAGCCTTTTCAGACTGTTCTAAATCCCAATGCTGGCCATACTACGAACTACTTTGTTTTTTTTTTATTTTGTAAATTATATGTTACGCTAGGAATGATTCATGTATCGCTCACATACAGAAGACGAGTACAGTGTGCGCGTAATGCCGACAACCGTCAGAAATGGAGGGATATCGCTTGACCATGCCACGGCCTTGGAGGCAAACGACGACGCCGCGCCGCAGGCCTGTCCATCATCAACAGCCATTACCACTCTGACAAGAATGCTCGACTAAGAAGAGAAGAGACGGGAAGATACCGCGGCCCGGAATAACAATTTTTAGGCTTTACAAATATTTGTTCTGTGCGGGAATCCACTCCTCAATCACTGCGCCAACCGTCCACCAATATTACCGATAAGATCTGTGTATGTCCTCTTAGGATAAGAGTAAATAAATAATTTTTATTTACAGTGGCGATCAACACCAGACCTCGCTCAGCGAGTTCATAGTACACAAAGTGAACCCTGCGCGCCACATGGAGCCGATGCGACGAACTCTATGCCTCTCCGCCACTTGCATACTCGAGAGGGATCCGCAGACTTACTCCGTAAGTCATACACCTTCTTGTTACAATTTTATAAGGTCTACTTGTGCCACATTTATTCTATTAAAATACTAGTGGTACGTCTCATATAAAAATTGGAATAGTGCCGTTTTACGAGTCTAAAGCAGACGAAGTCGCGAGCACCAGCTAGTAATAAACAGTAATCAGCAAACGGGCGTCATTACAAACAGATACAATGTTCCTTCTAAAAGAAATTATTTGTATTATAGAATCCTTGACACTAAGCTACTCATAACTAAAATATGTCCATAAGAAACTTAAATATTAACTATGTATTTTTACTAAAGCTACGTACATAACAACTAAACTAAGAATTTATACTAAATCTAACTATGTGCATATAGTACAAAAACACAAAATACACATAAGTCGTGTTTACGGAGTCGCGGCGCGTTGGGCGTTCATTGTACATTACAGCAGCGGGCCGCGTCATCGCAAGCGCGAACACAAACATATGGCAATGTATGACGACCGCACAACGCGCCGCGCACCGCGCCGCGCCTCCGTAAACAAGCCCTTAGGCGTCGAAGTACTCCTCCACATCGCTGTCATCCGGAAACGAGCCGAGAAGACTGGCAGCATAACTTATCAAAAAACTATTATTTTCAGGTGGTATGCCTACGACCACTAAGTGATGTTTTCGCATTAGTCAGAGACACCGAACACCCTCAGAAGTTCTCTATCGAGTACCTCAATGGACAAACTCGCACGTACTTGGCGGGAGAAAGGTAGGTCTAAGATGCCCAACACATGATTTTTTTTTAATGATTTATGGACTCGCGTTTGACCGCTATCTCACCTGACGGTAAGCAATGATTTGGCTGACGGTGAAGCATGCTTGCCTAGAAGTAACCTATTTACTTTTGACTTAAAGACTCCTAGGTTTTATTTATTTATTATATACTTTATTGTACACCATTACACATACAAAAGCTATCAGGAAACAGAGTCCGGCAGGGAATTCCACTCAGCATTTAAAGGATTGCATTGCTTGTGATAGATGTTCCTATTACACTATATGTCTGTATCACTGTACATGTTGACATCATCGCTTATCATGTAGTGAGATAGCTGTCAAACGCGAGCCTAAAAAAAAACTATACTTACTAGTATATTTGACCCATTCGAAGGTCGTGAGAGTTATCTTGTGTTATGTTGTCAAAAGATCATAAATGATTCAGACATTAGTTAAAAAAGAGTCTTTAGCGCCTCTGAAAATAAATAAATAAATAAATTTATTGCATGTCTTAGAAACTGATTTTGTTTTTCGTCGTCTCGATCCATGTTTACTCAGTCTTTTTTGGTGTGAAATCATCAAATAACTTCTCCACCGCTCCCCTGATCTTCTTTCCCGCTCCGGGTGTAGCGAGTACATAAATACTGACTAAAACCGACCCATGTTTTTCTGTTGCCTTTTGCATTCCAGAGCCGCGGTACTGTTTCTAAGAATCGAGCAGTCCTGACTGTTACATAGATGATGGCCTCTTGAATATGTGATGATGTATACCTGAGTATTAATACTATTAATCCGAAACCACTATCCTACAGGGACGCCTTACTGGCCTCTTTACTAGACGGCGTAAGATCGGCAGGCCAACGCGATGTACACGTTCGTTCAGTCCCCACACCACGAGGCTACCGACTGGGGCCTCTCCACCAACCTGTTGATGAAGAGACGGAGTCCAATCATCTTAGGTAAGAGTCGGACAACTCTAGCCCCTGCGCCTATACAACAAGGTCTAAGTTAGTGTGACGTACATGTTTGCTTTGTGCGAACAAAGGCTAGGCTACCGACTGAGGTATCTCCACCAGACTGGTGGAGCCAGCCGGTTGATGAAGAAACCGAGTCCAATCACCTCAGGTAAGAATCGGACAACTCTAGCCCCTATGGCCTACAAGGTGAGGTTTAAGTTAGCGAGACGTACTCTACTACTTATGCTCTGTACCAACACCACGAGGCTACCGACTGGGAGATCTTCTCAGTTAATGGAGACGAAATCCAATCATCTCAAGTAAGAGTCAACTAGCTTTAGCCTCTATGTCCACGGCGCAAGGTCTAGATCAATGTGATGTCTGCGTCCGGTCTGTGCCACATCCTGAAGGTACCGAGTAGACGGAGGACTCCAATTATTTCTATAAGATCTTATAAGATCACGGTTAGCGTAACTTGCTGTGCTCACATTTCGAGACTACTGTTTGGACCAGCTTCATCAGCCTATGGAGGAGGAGATGGCATCCAATCTCTTCTGTTAACAGCCAATCAATTGTAGCTTCTATGCTTTACTGCACAATATCGAGGAAGCTCAGAACCGTCTTTCATAGTATTTTGAACTTTAAAGTAATTTCTTTAAAACGGAAATGGAATCGGCATCAGCCTATAAAGCTACGTTTTGTTTGCAGGTTATTCCAAAATCCAGTAGGCATGTCTCGAGCCGAAGTGATCGAGCGATTTAACGCCAACGTGGGCTACAGCGGGCTTATCTACTCCGTCAGCCAAGACGTAAGCCACACAACACTCATAAACTAGCTGTATAACTGCACTATACATGCATACTTTATACTAAACTTAATCCCAAGACTCGCTGCAATCGCGCCCCTCAAACGTGTGAGTAAGACAGCGAGCGTTTTGTAGAGCTTCATCTCGCTCTAACGTTTTATGACTGTGAATGCCGCGAATTTTGGTAATAGTAATTACTTCGATTTCTTCTAACATTCCATGTTTTTCATTCAAAATTAACAGTAATTTGAATTTTGCAACTTGATTCACACTTAAAAATTACAATCGAAATTTACATTTTGTTAATAATATCTATGAAGCTAATCGGTTTGTGCATGGGTAAGATAGTTTAGTTTTGATGTATGTATGTAAAATAGATTCATACGAAATTTAATTTTTTTTTAACGAATCGTTGTCCTAAACCTAACAACATCGAGTTTTGGAAAGAGAGAGCGTTATCTCTATCGCTCATACTCTTTGTTAAAACTTGCAGTGTTAGTAGTACGATTTAAACCGAGCGGTGCGCTTCAGGCCTCATCAGAACGCATCAGACATTATGTCAAAGGAATTTGAAACGACCATAAAACAATGTTATATTTGAAAAATGTCATATTTGCATGGCAGACGAATGGCTACCGCGAATCTATAAGATTCGAATGGGTTTATTTGTTACTAGCGACTGTCAGCGGTTTTGTCTGCATGAAGGTCGATTCTTGGAAGTGCGAAGTAGAAATAGAAGACAAATGAAAAGTAGCCTATATCCTTCCTTGAGGTTCAAGTTTAATCCGTATCAAGTTTCAACCATGAAAGCGTAACTGACAGGCAAAGTTACTTTAACATTTAGTATGGATTTAAATAAATGCAAATGACATTTCACTATTAAAGCAATAGTCCGTTTTCCCGCTCTGGTGTGGCCTATTCGGTAAATCGTATATAATTCGCCCGAGTATTGTACCCTCTTAGGCGTCGTCCTAATACAAAGTGATAATCGCGCAAAACAAAATCGTCACGTTCATTTGTACGGAGAACTTAATCATATCGAAGCAACAAATCATTTTATTTCATATAGGCCTGCATATTGTTTGTCCCGAATAAAAAAAAAATACGCACTTATAAAACGTAGTATTTGTTGTTATACCTCATCTGAACATAAATACACCATCTGTAAAAATTTCAACTGTCTAGCTATGTTGGTTCAATATATACAGCCTGTACCTCTACCATGAGTTTTAAGCAATAGTATTCGTCGCTACTCGATATCGACGCCGTAAATATTTTGTATGGCAAATTTTGGTTCTGCAAGTGACCGCTAGAGGCGCTGCAAAATTTGCCATACAAAATATTTACGGCGTCGATATCGAGTAGCGACGAATACTATTGCTTAAAACTCATGGTAGAGGTACTGGTAACAGACAGACGGACAGTAAAACCTTTGGGGATGGAACCCTAACATTGATTGATTTTACAAAATCCCGACGATTGACGACCACGTATTATCAATTTGTATTAGAACAATGCCTTACGTTATTTTATTTATCTCCCTAGATGACATAAACAACTCATTTCACGCTACTCTCATTACATATCACGCTTCGTTTTTTTTTATGTTTTGTAAAATTCTGGGACATATTAATGTACGTTGTGTGCCTTGTAGGCCCGTCCCCTGTTGTGGCTGTTTCTTACATGGGATCTTGTAAGTCCCCTGTCAATTTATTATTTTACACCCTTACATTGCTAATTTTTTATAAAACTAGGTAGAGGGAAACAAGAATTTCTTCCACTTCTATTAGGTTTTTTTTACATAGCTTTTAGGGTCAACGCATATTGATGCAGAGTCGAAGCATCAATATTATCAAACAAGAAATAATGACGTGCTCATTCGATCGAATGCGAGTGTCTTTTTTATTTCCAGAGGCTTATTTATTTTATAATTTATGTACACACATAAACATGTAGATTTTAACATTTAACAGCAAGAATTTTTGACTAATTAAAACAACATATATATATTATTTTAAAATTACTGAAATTTCTTAAGAAAACCTCTTAGGTTAGTAGGTTTTATAAGGCCGTATTAACATATTTATTGCTAAGTAATTATCAGAGATAGGAATAGGTAGTGCCTATTTGCCTAAACTTCGAAGAACAGAGACAAGAAACGGAGACTTCCTTAGGACTACATTTTTTCCAAGACATCTATCCCGAAATTTCGAGACAACACTTAAATACATTTAAAAAAATTGTTATTTAGAATAAGTAATTCGTCTATATTTACTTAAAGTTTGCGACTAGATATATCTTATTAAATAACATACACAGTCGTTACAACCACAAAGTTTTCTGAATTTTTTTTTTTTGATAACATTTTGTAAATGACTTGTTGATCGTAATACACAATGAACTACAATGTTTTTATAAGAAGCCGTACACGTTTCGAAGTAAATATCTTCTTTCTAGCTCACTCTCGGCTACATTTAATGAGATTTCTAAAGTTCATGCGTAAAAAAAAAGGCTTTCAAATAATATAACGGTAATTTTTATCGTTTTAGCATTCTCTATAGTAAAAAGAATTTATCATTAAAAAAGAGGTACTTAAAATAAATAAATAATTCATTTATTTGCCAGAATGTAGATAGACAAAGTGGTATGATCTTAATATTAATGAGGGTTTTTTTTGCATGGAAATCTCCTAAGAATCGCCAGACAATATCGGTGGTGTGAAAGGACCCTTACGTTTTTTTTTAACTAGTTAATGCCCGCGGCTTTTCCCGCGTGTACTACTGTTTTTGTATCCCATGGGAACTATACTTTTTTTTAATAGGAAGTAGCCTATGTGCTAATCTACACCTTTATCTATATCACTACCAAATTCAGAATTTTCAGTGGAATTAAGTAATGGACATCCATATAAACTATCACATTTATAATATTAGTAATTGAATAGGTATTAGATATAACATAGTCTGTGGTCTCAGCCTACTCCTCAGGGATAAAGGCGTGAAAAAAATACGGAAGTCATCTATATCATGCACATTTTAAGAAGACCTCTTTGATCTCAACAATACAAACACACGCAGTGTGTGTCACTAGGCTGATATAGCCTTGCATTGCATTGCATCAGCCTTATAATGTTCCCACTGCTGGGACTCAGGCATAGGCTAATATAGGATAGGCTGATATAGGATAAGTTGTTATTATGGAGTTATAAATTATAAATGCTATGTCTAATAGCAAACTTTAGATAAATATAGACGAATTACTTATTCCAAATAACACATTTTTTTAAATGTATTTAAGTGTTGTCTCGAAATTTCGAGACAATGTCCCGGAAATAATTTAGTCCTAAGGAAGTCTCCGTTTTTTGTCTCTGTTCTCCGAAGTTTAGGCTAATAGGCACTACCTATTCCTATCACTGGTAATTATAGATTATTAAAATGTATCGTATTTTTTTTTAATGTTTCTACAAGAAACGCGTTTAAACTTATTATGAGTTTTGGCTGAAGCCAGTAAATATTAGTTCTGACTAATTAACAGTATCAACAATATGTACGAGTACATACGTTGTGGAGATATGCGTCAACAATATGCTACTTTGTGACCGAAAGTTACGTCGCGTCGCATTTCGTGTTCGTTACGCTAATACTATACTACGTTATGTTTGAGGCCCAAATAAACGTTTCTTTCTTTCTTTTATTTTATGTACATTTTTAGATTGACACTTCGACTCTGCCTCAGTTTGCCTAGACCCAGAGTCGTGGGTTTAATTTCATCTGCATTACATGTAAATACCATAGAAACTACGCGTTGTTGCACTAACTGTTGGAATGTTGTACATTTTGTTGCATAAAGTATATGTTAAGATTACTGTTTGATATCATGAACTGTATTATCACTTGGCATAGTTGGCGTCACTATTTGACAGACTGGGACGTTCTAAAATCTTTCGTTAAAGGAATTCCTTTAAGTCATTCGCCAAGTTAATAGTAGAACCAACTATTCTATCTCTCATGAATGCAAAAAAAAAAAAACGTAATAAAGTTTGCGATCGATCCACATCGATAAATCTATCTCTATAAATAATAAAAACGAATGGCTAAATGTGTTGTTAAGCGCTGAATTCGAGAATTACTGGACCAATTTAAATGAACTAAGTTTTTTTACGAACTTCTAACTGTTCCTAGCTGTCGATTACATTTGATTTTGACAGAACGACTTCTGTGTGGTCAGCTACTACAGAATAAAAATATGAAAAAAAATCAAAAATTAAAATGGTGCAAAATATTTTGAGACGTTGATCGATCGCAATCTAATTACACCCTTATATTCATAGTCCCATGCTCTCAAATCGTGTGCTTAACTAAGTAAGACGAAGTGCACTAAAATATCGCACCGCAGCGCTTGTTTGCTGAGAACAAAGAGAAGCTGATCACGGGAGCGTTGACCGCGCTGGTGAGCTCCGCGCCCTCCGGCAGCAACTTATCGCCCCGTGAACTTGAAGCGCAGTTCCATGCCTTGAGAAGATTGTGTGCTAGCAAAGTGGGCTTCGCTGCTTTTACTGCGCTAGCTGGGTGAGTTTTTTTATAATTATATTTTTATTTTCTCACTACAATATACAGTTTAAGGAGTATACAAAAAATCAGAAAGAATATATTGTTGGGGACTGATGCCTCAGCTAGGCTCTAGGCCTGTGTTTCAGGACATCAGTTTTCAACTTTATATTTTTAAGTTGTTTTTGGGTTGGGATATCATCCAATAACTTCACCCGTTCTAGGTGGAGCGAGAGGCTGTTTCAGACTTTTACTGACTAAAACCCATCCTTCAATTGCCTTTTGTGGCCCAGGGTCTTGGTAACTCTTGGGACAATTTTGTAGTCCTGAGTTATTTGTTTACTTGGATCGGTTGCATAAAGTCAGGGTGACCACCTAAAATGCCGTTAAGTGATATTTGGTAGGTTTTAGTTTTTTGATGTCATGGTTAGAGATGGGTTTCTACCCGGTAAATACCGGGTAAATACCCAAAATACCCAAATGCAGGGTTTTTACCCAGGTAAATACCCAAATGGTGGGTATTTTCCTTTTCATTATTGTTTTAAGTCTTTTATACACTTTAAGCAATAAAAAATGTTTATCAAATGTGTTTTATGCATGAAGTGTAAATGGTGTCAGCAAATAATAGTTTTCTACCAACAAATCATATAAAAATTGTACGTCTGTATTTTTACGTATTATATTAGGTGGTTTATATTACATTTGATTATAGTAGTTCTAAATTAAAGACTATATGAATATCACAGCATGTCGTAACAAATATTTATTGATAAAATACATTAAATAAACGTGAAACATCAAACTCTTGAGTATGTAAGATGAATAACTAAAATCTGGCAAACTCGCGTATATTCTCAGAACTAGTGACGATGAAGATACTTTGTTATTAACTAAAAATCTACTATATTAGCGTATGAGATTGAAATTAATATTAAAAAAATGCTGACGTGGTGCAGCTCACGGCGTTTCAACCTTACGTTAAAGTTTCTAAAGTGGACTTTCAATTGATAAAATAAGTCCGTCAGTAGGCGCATTTAGCTGGCCAGCGGTCCATCAATCCTTACAAATATACACATCAACCGTTCCCGCTTCTTCGCCTTCTCTCCGCGTATACGTATTATGCTTACTACTTCCACTTGTTTTTGAATTACTAAAGAGTGCGCACGTAGAAGTGATATCTCATACTGTTTTATTTTGGATCAGGATTTAAAATTTTGCTGGTGCTAACGACTAAAACTGGTTTTGGAAATATTAATATATTTTATTCATATATGTATATTTAATTGAATGCAATACAATTTACGTTAAACCTTAGAAAATATACTCGTACTAAACTACAGTAGATATACCAAAGAAAGTAATTTAAGTATTTTGTAATAGAAGTACGACATTAACACTTTGAAGCTTTTTTTTTCTCAGGGTCTCATTCTGTAATCATGATGAAAAAATATAGAAATATATATTTTATGTCTTATAAAACAATAAAAACACTGAATATTTCTTAGATGTACCTAATCAAGACAAAAAAATATAGAACCGTGTAAATTAAGCAATAAAAGAAAAACAAATTGCTAGCGATAAAAATCATCTTCGTTTAGTTAGTAATGTTAAAAAATTAAGCAAATTCATATTATTCATTTTTTAGTATTAAAATGCGTGTTTATAAATTGATATAACAACATTGATTACTATGATACCTATTTACCTGTTATTTTTTAAACCATAAAAAAAATTTAAACTGAAGTTCTAAGTATGAGGAACCCCCAAAATTTATTGTTTTTTTTTTCTATTTTTGTGTGAAAATCCTAATGCTGTTTACAGAATACATCTACTTACCAAGTTTCAACAATATAGTTCTTATAGTTTCGGAAAAAACTGGCTGTGACATACGGACGAACGGACAGACAGACATGACGAATCCATAAGGGTTCCGTTTTTTGGCCATTTTGCTATGGAACCCTAAAAAGGGAGTTCCGATTCCAAATTAAATGAAAGGACATTATATAAGGAGGAAAATCAGTCAAGTTTAGTACATTTTGACCAGTTACGCAAACACAAATGTACTGACCAGCATATTTTTTTTTTCGCGATTTCAGGTTTGGTCCCATAGTAAAAGTTGTTTGCTTTTCATGACTACAATCACGTGTTTAAGTGTCGTTCACTAATTACCAGTCACCCTATATTATGTCATTTACTATATAGAAACTTTATCAAAACAGTTAAGAAATTTTACATTTATGCTAAAATTACAGTTATTATCAGTTAATAAAGCAATTTAATCAGGCTATGAAACGAAAAACATATGAAAGTAGCCGAACTTATAACATGGATGTGTTAAAAATATCTAAACGGGCTAAAATTCACCTAAACTTTATTAAATAAAACGTTCCACAAAGTGTTTATAGTTTATACCCATGCTTTTGGGTATTTACCGGGTAAAAACCCTGTTTATACCCAAATTGGGTATTTACCCGGTAAATACCCATGGGTATTTACCCACCGCCCATCTCTAGTCATGGTATGCAATCAAAAATTATTTTTATCTGTCTATGTATTTTCTACCATCAATATATTATGAATAAATAAAATCACTGTTAGGTTCCCTTTGAGTTATATGCAATTCAATGCTGTTTTTTTGTGCGTAATTAAAAACGTGATTTGATCAGATAACGTGATTTTGGCATTGCCCGAGAAAGTTGTTTTTTTTTTTTAGGCATTATATTGCACTGGACATTGGGTATTAATCTTATCATGATTTAAACGAATTAAATTATGTATCAACAACTTTTAAAAGGATTATTATTAATAAATCATGGGGGGCCATTGCAATATTTATCTTTATCTATTTGTATTGCTTGGATTGTTTTATCTTTTAAACTCAACAATATAAATATGAATGATATTGATTACATTTTATTTATTCCCAGTTTATTGCTTTGAAATGATACAGTTTTGTACACTGTTCTGCAAATCTGACCTCAGATTTGTAAAGCGAATTCAAAACTAATCTAGTTCTTATTTATTGGTTGATAGAACATAAACAACTCTAAATTACAACAACTTTTTGTGATTTTAAAAAAACATATTTATTACTAGATAAATAGTACGGGAAACTTCCTTGTTCTATCGCGAGGTTCCGCAGCGCTCGATAGATGGTGTTGTACCTTTTCTCTTCTCTCTTTCTGATGTACCTACTCGCTTTTGCAACAATTTGTTTTATTTCTATTTCAAATTCTTGGGGCAGTGGTTGAGTGGCTAACACTCCTTACATTTAGACATCTAGAGTAAATCGTGAGGTGTCAAAGGAGTGCTTTGGGATTTATATTTTTTTTTATTATAACCTAAAATAAAAAATAATATTGTCCTCGACAGTTTCCGCGAATGGATCGGAACTGCAACCGTAGCAGCCTTACGGCGCGGTTCCCCCGCGTGCGCGCACGCCGCTCTCGACGCCGTCTGTGCTCTCCTGCAGCCGATGCACGCCGAGCCGGATTTAAGGCAAGAGCAGCTGAACAAGGCCAGCATGCTGTCGTCCTCCACTTTCTTGGAGGGTCTGCTTACTATGTGGGCTGATCACGTGGTGAGTATTACTAGTTTTAAAAGGTTTTCATTAATAGATCTTTGATCCAGCATTGGTAAGGCCGGATCAACGATACCTCTAGGTAGTCAGTTACTATGTTTTTAACTTAAAAACGTTTCATTGCGTATTTCATTCTCTCAGACGGGCAACAGCGGCGCGCTCGTGGTGGCGGCCATGTTGGATTTCCTGACATTCGCACTGTGCGTGCCCTACAGCGAGACTACCGACGGCAAGCAGTTCGACCAGCTGCTCGAAATGGTTTCTAAGAGGGGGCGAGTGCTGTTTAAATTGTTTGAGGTAAGTTGAATATAGGTGTATCCTAAGCGGAAAAAAAACAAAAGTTCCGTAACCTTCATTAAAATGGGAGGATCCTTTGACTAAACGGGTGTCGTGGCTTGATGGTTGTTGTCGAGCTGTTGCATATGTTCAAAAGGCGTGGAGAACTCTGATTGCGTGATGTAGGATTTCTTTGACGTCAGGTCTTTTTATAGTTGATATGTGGCGGTATAAATCCCGCTATAGTTTTTTGAACTTTTCTGCTAACCATTTTAGTTATAGAAATAAAGAAAACTTGCTATTAACATTGAAAACTACAAATAAAATTTGTGATAAGACAACATATATATAGAGTGTTGCATAATTCATTGGCTCGGTAGAATCATCACTATCACTACATAGTATAAAACAAAGTCGCTTCCCGCTGTCTATCCTTATGTATGCTATCTTTAAAACTACTCAACAGATTTTGATGTGTTTTTTTTAATAGATAGAGTGATTCAAGAGGAAGGTTTATATGTATAATACATGCATAATATATTTAATATCACCATTACACCCGTGTGAAGCTGGGGCGAGTCGCTAGTGATGTATAATTACGACTTGAAAACGCGACACTGCCTCTTAGTTTCACACTTTCTCGAAATTTGTTGCAATAATAATATTATTATTATTGTGTGAAAATCCTATAAATATCATAATCTCTTTAATTTTTTTACAGCATCAATCAATGGCAATCGTCAAAGGTGCAGGGCTAGTGATGCGAGCCCTAGTGGAGGAAGGGGGCGAAGGCGTCGGCACTCGTATGCAGACCCTCGCGCTAGCCGAGGCAGCGCTCCCGCGCCACCTGCTGTCGGCGCTGTACGCGCCGCCGCGCCTGCACCACAGGCACCTGGCGCGCCACCTGGTGGCGCTGTGGCTGGTCGAGCATGCACCTGCGCATTCACTCATGAGGAGGATTATGGTGAGTATTTGAAGAGGGCAAGTTGTCGTAGGTCAACCAAACACTCAGGTATAACTAGGTGCTGCAGGATCGTTTAGAAGAGTCATCATGGCTCTGGAACCCAAAAAGCAACTGAAAATAAAACGGGAGAAGTTATTTAATGCCCCTAACGTGACCACCTGTGGTTTATTTTCAACTTCAGCTCACAACTGTCATACTCACGGATATGGCACTTATTATCAGCCTCGCGTTTCGAGTTACGATTATATCGATGTTAAAACGCCAAGACTCGTTTTGAGTGACCGAAAGCATGTTCATCAGCGATTTGTTGACGCACTAACACCGATGTTATCGTCACTCGAAACGCGGAGCAGTGATGTACGTATCACTAAGGTTCTACAAACGCTCCAATGATACTGTGGTTACATGGCTAAAGGCTCAGTTGGTAAAGGCCGGTATAGCGTGTCATTTCAACATCGTCCTAGCGTTAGTCTCACGACGAGGCTTCTCTAGGGAACTAGATTGCTGGTGAACCATTTCTGCTGCGTGCCTCGCGCATTGTATATGTTCATTGCACAATTTTTTATCCTTTATATTATTTAAACAAACTGAACACTGTTTTTTTTCCTACAGCCATCAGGCCTCCTAGCTTTCCTAGAGTCTACGGAGGCCCCTCCCGCCGCCGCTTTAGCGGGCGAAATGGAGCCAGAGCGCGACAACCTGTCGCTGGCGCAGGCGAGCGTCAAGCAGCGCGCGCAGCACTGGGAGGCGCTGGAGCGCCAGGTCAAATACGTTGAGAAGCATCTGGAAGTAAGTCTTACAGTCTGTCTAAAAAGTCCAAAGACTTGGGTAATTTATTAGGGTACAATGAGATCTGATGCAGTCAACAATGGTTGAAAAATCAAGGGTCTTCATCATTGTTTACTGATAGAACTTCATGAAACGTATTGTATATAAGTATTTTTTTTAATAATTTAATATTGTTAGGAAACTTTTTGATAGTAAAAAAATGCAAAAGGTTTTCATTTAGAATATATTTCGGTCTCTTTAGTGGTATTTTTCATTACAAACTTAGGATAAATAACATAAAAGTATCAAACTTCTTAGTCATTTGAGTGAAATTTTGTTGCCTGCAACAGATTTTTTACTTCGTTTAAAAATTCCAAGTCGTT
This sequence comes from Leucania comma, assembly GCA_958295575.1. NCBI lineage: Eukaryota > Metazoa > Arthropoda > Insecta > Lepidoptera > Noctuidae > Leucania > Leucania comma. The sequence continues at coordinate 6,236,960 of OY282480.1, read as the reverse complement.
TGACTTTTTAGACTGGCTCTACATATCAACTTGTTTTGTGACTTTACGGGGAAAGAGTCAGGGTAACGCGCGAAATTCAAAGGTCATTGGGCATTTTGTTCGGACATTTGACCCACGGCGTACACAAACGAAATAGGGCAAGGTATAAAGATAAATGTATCTGCAACCCAGTGGTATGGGTCGCATTCTTGTGGGCCATGGGAGCATTGAGAAAAAAAAAATATTATTAAGGTATTTTTAAAGCACTTTAGTAATTAACTAACTAAAGACTACTCGACCGATTTCAAAAATACTTATAGCAGTCAAAAGCTTGTCATCCCTTAGTGGTATAAGATATTTTCCCATAGGAAATTCCGACGGGAAAGAAAGTAGAATGTGCTAGTTTTATCAAAAGCAGTTCTTTTAAACTATATATGGGACAAAAAAAAATCCAGGTCTACTTAAATAATATATTTTATTCTGCTTGATCAAAATCTATTGTTATATGTTATTGTTATTTGTATATTATTTCATCTAAAAAAGCTACAGGTCCTTCTGTTATCTTGATGCCACATATATACAATACATATGGATTTCGAGTGGCATTAATTATTGCCGCAGTTATTCTAAAGTCGAACATCATATGTCTCACCTTCTTCTTCTTTTTCGGTATCACTCTTGACAGAGTGGTCGTGGTCATCACTTCAGGTGTTGGTGGCAAGCTTCATAACACGCCGCTACTCTTTTCTGATGGCCGCCTTCCTCGTGCGTTAAAGCAGTGATGATGAGCCATTTACTGCCGCTCTTATCTGGTCAGTCCACCTCATAGGCGACCTTCCTCGTGGCTTCGTACCCTCTACCTTTCCCTGGACCATAAGTCGCGTCGTTTGTTGTGTAAGGTCCCATAGCATCTACATAGTATGTAGCCATCGGTACATACTTATAAAAAGAGTTTGACCAAATTGCGAAAATAAGGAGACTGTAAGTTTTTCGTTGAAAAAGAAAATTCGCACTCTTCTGCAGGTAAAATATTTTCCATCACATACGACAGTGGCTGCGGGATCATTTTAGTTATCAACGAAAAAATGGCTTGGGATAGAAAGGTTTCTGGCTACCACATCTTCTCTTGTAACATGATTTAAGCCTAAATGCTGTGGCACGAAATCATTAATTAAGAATTCCCTTGCTATTGCCAATTTCCTTTCTAATGTTCTCCTCGACATATTGATTTTTTTTATCTAAGCGTCATCTAGTTCACCGGTTTATTGTTTTAGTTAAGTAAATTACAAGAACTGTGGCGTTCTGATCTATGAAACAGAGAAGGCGTTTGATTTAAAATTACATTAAATTGGTATTTCGTAAGACCGGTCCGAAAGCGTCATCTCATTGTTCGACATTTTCATAATCAAATTGATTTCTTCGTTCGAAACCCTATTTGTACAGATTCATCATGTCAACAACATGAGCACCATTAAAGCTTTCGAGTGAAGGGGTATTAATTAAGTCTACCCAATAATTTCTAATAAAATGAGGATTGCAAACCCGAGCTAATTCCGGTATTTTTATCTATCTATCAAATGTGCGAGCGAGTGAGATATTTCGTAGAGATCTACCAACATTTATTGTGCTTTTACCACACGTTTCCACGACGCTAAAAGTAAAAACTTATGTTTTATTAACAAAAGTTAATGTTAAATAACTTTTTTCTCCCATTGGATACATTAAAAAAAATTACATATTTTGAAAAGTGGGATTGAATTCTTCAATTTAAAACTAATTCGGTTTGTGTACGCGAACTTTCATAAAGTGGGTCATAAATGCCCCATGACCTTTACTCACATTTTAACTAACAGTATTGAATGACCTTTTCATAATAAAAAATAATAGCCATGCAAAAATAGGTTTGGACATACTGAGTAGTGCTTCGCAAAATTTTGTTAATAAATGAGGGAACTATAGAACTTGCTGGTGGAAAAGTAGAAAGTTTAAATTGCTTAGTATCTAACTAAATGACGGCAAGGTAAACGCATTGATCGACTGATTAGCTGCTGCGTTGCGTGTCGTTTTGATTCCCGTACGGAACAAAAATTTGTATGGTTTACAGATAATTGGGGGCCGTTTAAGTATTACGTAAGCAGATTTTTGCAAATATGAACCCCTCCACCTCGTCAAAAGTAAGCAAAGATCTCACTCCCCCCATGCTTACGTGTAAACATTGTTCAGTGGTGTATGTCTACTCACTTTCATGTGACTTTGGAACCTCGGGATTTGTTCTCTTAAAAAAAAAAAACTTCTGACGTAATCATCATCCAAACCCCCCTTCCCTATGCCATCAAAAATAAGCAAAGCAAAGATCACTTCATCACGCTTCATCCCTTTAACAGTACAGTTTAGGTCGTCAAATGGATCGCGTTAAGAGTTAGTGATCATTAACCGTATATATTTGTTTTGCAGCATTACGCTCAACTGGCCCTCCAGCACTGGGCAGCCCGCCTGGGCCGCCCGTCGGCCGAGCGCCGGGACGCCGCCCGCGAGCGCCCCGTGGTGCTGCGCAGGCGGCGCGAGCGCGTCAAGTCCACCGCCAACTGGCCGCTGTTCTACTACCAGTTCCACAAGGACCACGCGCTGCCTAACCTTATATGGAACCATACGGTACGTTTTATCATAAAAAAAATACAATGTTCCGGAGTGTGAAAACACGGAGTCATTATATACTTCTATGAGCCATCATGGATCACTATGGCCTCTCTTAAACCACTATGGATCATCAAGGTCATTATGGGTCGGTGTATACGCGCATCCCGTAGTACTGCGCAGACCTCGCGAACGTATCAAGTCCACAGCCAAAAGGCTGCTGTTCTATCACCAGTTTCACCAGTACCGTGAGCTTTCGGATAGCTCATGCTACTGGTAAAATTAGAAATGAAAACCTAGTAATCCTCTTATGAAATAATTCAGTTGACAGATAGTCTGTTGTTAAACATTATGGGCTAAAGTGGGCCCTAATGGGCAACTATGGGCCATCATAGGCCACTATGGGCTATCATGGGCTACTATAGACCGCCAGTGACTGTGATGTTGTTGTTGTGGGAGGCATTAAGTCCGCCTCTATACTTTTGTGTGAATAAAGTACCAAATAAACAATAATTTTTTGAAAGAGTTACCATGGGCCTTGGAAAGCAAAGGGCAACTGAAGGAGCATAGATGGGTTTCAGTCAGTCTAATACCAACTTTCGCTCCGCCCACAGCGGAAGAAGTAATTTGATGATTTCACACCAAAAAAGGTTAGATGAATAAATAATATATCGTCCTCCTAACTTTATGTACCAAAAGAATTATCATAGCATCAGCCTTATAATGTTCCCACTGCTGGGACTCAGGCCTCTTCTCTAGGAAAGCGAATGGGCTATGATCCACCACGCAAGCCCAGTGCGTGTTGATGGATTTCACATGTCTTTGAATTTTTGGTTCTAAGACATGCCGGTTTCCTCACGATTAAAAGAATTATAATTTCAAGCTATATACCCAAAGTCGCCCCAGCTTATCATCCACTATCTTTACCCACAGACTCGCGAAGAACTCCGCAATGCATTAGAAAACGAGCTTCGCGCGTTCACTTCAGACCGGGAGGTAGCTGGCACTACCCTCACATCCTGGAACCACGCTGAACTGGAGGTACACTACCAGTGTCTGCAGAATGAGGTCAAGATTGGAGACTATTACCTGAGGATATTGCTGGAACAGAGGGATAATGATGACAGCCCTATTAGGAAATCGTAAGTTAACTGTAGTTCTTTTTATGTATCAAATGCATGAGTGAATGGATGCGAGATGCACAGGACAGTTCATTGTGGCGACACTTGTCATATAGTGGACGTCTTTCAGCTGAAATGATGATAATGATGATGATCAAATACATACGACATAACTAAACCTTTTGAACGCCAGCGCCTTTTTACGTTACTTCACCTCCGACGCCAAGCCTAGTAAAAATGTATTGTCGTAGGCATTTTCGCTAGTGATGGCACATTAGGGGCCGTTAAAGTATTACGTAAGCAGATTTTGCGGAAATATTAATCGCCCAATCCCCCTCGTCAGCAAAGATCTAACCCTCCCCCACATGTTTACGTAAATATTGCTCAGTGATATGTGTCTGTCTACTCATTTTCATGTAATTTTGGAACAATTTTGTTCCAAAATTACATGAAAATGTTGTACAAAATTGTTCTCTTAAAAAAAACTGCTGACGTAATCATCATCCAAATCCCCCCATCCCCCATGTCATAAAAATTAAGCAAAGTAAAGACCCCCCCTACCCCCTGTAGTGCTTACGTAATACTTGAATGGCCCCTTATCGATATTTTTTTTTTATTTTTATTGCAATTTGAGGTGATTAGTTCTTAGTCGCTGGTGTCTCAGGCACGCAACCATTTTGCAACTTAAGTGGTCAATGGCGTTCAAAAGTTCAATGGTGATGTTCATCAGTTGCTTGCATGTATTCTTAGCTGAATGTCCACTACCAGTCTCTACAAGAGTTTGATATTAGTGAATATTATCTGACAGATATTTTTAGTCCGCGACTGTATACCGTTGGGGTCGCAAAAAATTACGCTTTTTGACTTTTAGTTTAGTATTTTCATACTAAAAGTTTTAAAATCTCTCTTCCAGTTACGAGTTTTTCAATGACCTGTACCACCGGTTCCTATCAACACCAAAGGTCGAAATGAAGTGTATGTGCCTACAGGCTATGAGCATAGTTTACGGAAGGTACTTCGAAGACATCGGCCCCTTCGCAGACACCAAATACATCGTGCAGATGTTGGACAGGGTAAGAGCTAAGAAATTTACCCACTTTTAATTGAAGACCGATTTATCATCCAACATTAGTAATTTAGGGCTTCTTTCTTTTGTTTGCATGAGAATTTGTTTGAAGTCAAGCATTGAATAGGGCTTGCGGAAGACGAGCAATGGGTAGCTCGCCGTCTATACGTCCGGCAACCGTCCGGATCGAGCCCGAGTCGTCTACAGCGCGTAGTATTCACGCTCCCCTCAAACAGATATCTGCAAAACCGTTGGGCCCACCAGGGCCGAAGCGTACTGGGGCCATGGGTCGACTTCTGAAAAGGAAACCAGTGGCCCTAGAACGCAAAGAGCAACTGTAGGAACATAGAAGGTGTGGTTTCAATCAGTAAAAGTATGAGATGCCCTCTCGCACCCTGCTAGAACGAAAGAAGTCATTAGATTATTTCCACTTTAAAAAAACATTGAATAAAAATCATGTGTGAGAATTCGCGAACATACTATATTAGGAATCCTTTACATTTCATTGTAAATTAATCTCTATAACTGTTTGTATTAAGTTTATTATCCTTTGTCAGTGAGAATCGGGCTCTGAAGTAAATCGATCGTCGTATGTTTGTCGTTGAACTAATGATTGTGCTTTGTTTCAGACCTGTGATAGAATGGAAAGAGATAGATTAGTTCAGTTCTTATCAAAATTGATATTACATAGAAGAAATGTTAGCGATATATTAGAATGGAATGGAATTAGGTAAGTAGTCGTTACCTTATGTTAAGGTGGGCTTTCCCCACTCGTCCATCGTTAACGTCGAGCATGGTTTAATAGCTTGTTGCTTCATCTAAAGCAATCCAATGCGATGTTTGATGGAGACGCAACGCGAAAAAGAGATATAACGCCTGAAAACTGTGTTGGCATTCAGTAATTCCGTGATTTACTCGAATATTTCACAAAACTTGTTCAAGGAAATACGTGGTTTTTTAAAACCATTAAAAGCTTTTGAGAAAAATTTTGATCATTTAAAATCTCGATTAAATGTGCAAGGGTTCTATAGAAGGATTTTTTTTTTATTTAAAAAATTGGTGAGTACATTATCGAAGACCAAAGTTCACATAAAATAGCAGATTTTCAGAGGTCTTAACTAAATTAGTTTTACACAAATTAATGTTTTAAGTTGTATAGAAGCCTAGATCATATCCAAAAGATATCTGTGTATCCAAAATATCTGAAGAAAGATGTGTAATAATATCATAATCACGTAAGAGCGGTTGTTTGAAAATGTACCTCGAGTTAGCCGCTTTTAAAGTGAAAACCACGGGTCTGATCGTAACCATTTCCCCGCTAGATGGTGCTGTACTCAATACTTCTAGTTTATTTGGTTTTTAGTGTAAGTTGGGGAAATAGTATTTGCTAAAATCAGACATTCCGTTTTATTGAACTATTCATATCTCTACCTAAATGCTTAAGTATGTATAGCGTTATAAGTACTATGTTTAGTAATATCAAGAGACAGAACTTGGAGGATTTTGAGTCAATAATTTGACTAAATCCAATGATGTGGTATATCCGATTTTCGCAAATGCCATTTTATTGATTTAATAATGCTCCCATACACTAAAAATAAAAGAAACTAAAATATTTAGTTCAGCGCCATCTAGCGAGAACGAGATCATCCAAGATGTGTACGACCCATTTAGCAGCGCATACAATGTCAATAATGATCATAATATTATAATCTATTTTTAATCTTGCAGGCCACTGCTTGCCAAAAACCTAGTCCAAGTTTGTCAATGAAATCTTACGTAAAGTTATTTCCACCAGGATCCTAGTAGAACTAATGACCCTAGCACACTTGCACACCTCCCGTGCCACCGTCCCAACGCAGAGCAACGTCATCGAGGGTCCCCAACAGCAGACCGGAGGGGACCGCGAGTGGTACTACAACGTGGAGGCCGGGGACAAGGTGCAGAGGAAGGGCCCTGTCAGCACGCAACAGGTTTGTTAGCGTTTGTAACTTATCATGTCTCATCATCATCATCATTTCAGCCAAAAGACGTCCACTGTTGGACATAGGCCTCCCCCAAGCGTCGCCACAGTGGCCGGTCCTGTGCATCTCGCATCCATCGGACTCCAGCTAACCTCATCATCAGTTCATCTTGTGGGAGACCTTCCAACGCTGCGTCTTCCGGTACGCGGTCGCCACTCTAGAACCTTTCGGCCCCAACGGCCATCTGTTCTGCCGCTCTGCGTGCAATGTGCCCAACCCATTGCCACTTCAGTTTGGCAATTCTACGTGCTAGGGCAATGGAAAGGGCTATGCTCGTTTCCTTGCGTGATCGAATCAGAAATGAAGATATCCGCAAGATAACCAGGGTTGCCGACATAGCACGTAGAATTATGATGTCTAATGTAATTAAAATGAATGTCTGAAAATGCAAAACAAAATAGGCGAGTGTGGAACACAACGCATCGTCGACCAGCGCGCCTAAAAAGGTCACATGAACAATTCATCTAGAGCAAATCATATTCCGAATTCCTAGCAGATCATAAGCAAATCTTCCATTGTTCGTAAAATGGTTGCACAAATTATTCGAATCATACTCAATTCACTGCATATCAGAATCATATTCCTTGTAAATATTGCCGTATAAAAAAAATATGATTCATATTATGATTCTACAAAAGTGGCCTTTTTAGACCTGCCGGTCTTGACGGCAAGATACCAATACCGTTGTTCGCCGTCTGCGCGCCTGCCAAATCCGCGTCTTCAGTGGCCGGAAATTGTAGTACGGCTCCCGATTCCCGACGCATCTCTGGCGGGAGTTTGAGCGTGAGGTCTCCGCCTCACGTTATCGGCCACTAATATATATTTATTGAACACCGACAACCAAAAATACGTACTCTTAAAAAAAGCTACGTATAGGTCTTACAATCTATCCAAACTATAACCCTGACAAACCTAAGTCCGATTTGAAGTTTCTCATTATACATACCGCGATAACTTTGTAGTGGTGGCCAATTGGCGGCCTCGGCCACGGCTCTGACTTACGAGTTGTAGGTCGCGGGTTCAAACCCAGCCAGGCGTATTACTTTGTGTAATTTATTTCATCACCACTGCTCTCAAAACGGTGAAGGAAAACATCGTGAGGAAACCGGCATGTCCTAGAACCAAAAATTCGAAGACATGTGACATCCACCAACCCGCAATGGGCCCGCGTGGTGAATTACGGCCCATTCCTTCTCCTAGAGAGGAGGCCTGTGTTCTACCAGTGGGAAAATTAAAAAAAGGCTGATGATGATGATAATGATGATAATCCTAATTCATTGTTATGTTATCTGTACACTACATAAAAACTTACCGCAGCATTTGTACAATAATGATAAATGTCAAATCGGACTTTTTTAGGTCGTTAAGAATAATGGACGGGTTCCACTAGTTCCGATGTCTGCGGGATTATTCGAAAGAGTTACTGTAAAATATATTTTCATTTCATTTTCACAGCATATTTTACTGTATGAACTTTAAATATATATTTTTACCTCTAAGTTTGTTTCGGTGTTTCTTCTCAGGGTAGTCAGCTAGGAAACGCCAACCACATCTAGTTTAAACTGACGAAAACATTGACGTGTAAAATAACTCAATCATTTAACACAATTTTATTTTTATTGAAATAGCCATCCTTTTTTCTTTCAGTTGAAAGACCTGTACAAATCAGGTGAAATCAACAACAAAACGAAAGCATGGGCCAACAGTATGGAAGGCTGGCGCGCAGTGGGCGGCGTGGCCCAGCTCAAGTGGACGCTCGTGGCCCGCGGCACGCCCGTGTTCGACGAGAGCGCGCTCGCTGCCACCGTACTGGAGCTGCTCATTACTTGTGCTCGATACTACCCTAGCAGGTAATGTGGCAAGCTGTATTATGGAAGGCAAAAGTTTTTGAGTGTGTGTGTATATGTTTGTTACTTTTTCATGCTCGAACAGTTAAACGGATTTGAATGAAATATATTCTAGAATTGCACATAGGATAACTTTCATTCCATCATGAATAGCATACAGTTGTATCGGTATGACTGTAACAGTGGATGACACATTACACTAAAAATAACACTACAAAATGTGTTAAAAATTAATTATAGCGATGAAGAATTCGTTATGATGTCATTTTTATTGGTATAACAAATCTTCTAGCTATTAGTCCTTGGAAAAATCAATGTCTAAATCAAATGTTCTTTACAGAGACGAAGAAGACGCAGTGATAAGGCCATTACCAAAAGTAAAGAGAATGTTATCAGAACCGGCCTGTTTGGCACATGTAGTACAACTCCTTTTAACATTCGACCCCATTCTTGTAGAAAAGGTAAGATTAGAAAATAGAGCTACTTACATAATTATTATCTTATTAAAAATACAATTTGTAAAATTTTAAAGAATGCTTTCAAACATTATGCCTCGATCATTTATTACAAAAATGGTTACTTATGTATAAAATAAAATAACTACAAACAGTATTGGGCTAAGCATTGCTCCTTGTGGGACTCCCATACGTCCGAACCGACGTTTCTTTGGAGCTTGTATAATTTCCGTTAATTTGTGAATCTTACTAATCAGTTACGAACCAAAATTATCAGACTAGCATTCTAATCCATTAATTGTGCAAATCCCTGGTTTATGTTTCATGATGAACTCAATATAATGCTTTTGACAAATCGCCAACGTCTAAAATATAATCTTCTGTAAAATATAATTCGACCCCTTTTGTTTTAGGTAGCCACACTTCTGTACGAGGTGATGCAAGACAACCCAGAAATTTCGAAGCTATACTTAACAGGCGTATTTTACTTCATGTTGTTATATACTGGATCAAACTTGTTGCCTATAGCAAGGTTCCTTAGACTAACACATATGAAACAAGCGTTTCGAGCTGACCAGGTTTGTTGAAAAATACTAATATAATGAGAGTAGTGGTGGCCCTGTGGTAACGGCTCTGGCTTTCTAGTAGTTTGGTGCGTTCGAACCCAAGCTTTACTTTGTGTAATTTATGATCACACTATATCACCACTGTACACGAAATTTTGAAAGAAAGCAACGACAGGAAACCGGCAAGTCCAAGAACGGAAAGGAGACCACAGTCCCCATTATTAGGAACATTATAAGGCTGATGAATTGACAGTGACTACCACTGAAAGCTTAATCACATTTAAAGCTGCAAATGGCGACACCGAAAAATTAATTTTCGACGACAGTCACAACGTGAACTTATTATTTTTGATTTGATTTAGACATATACACCACGTCTCCAACATCGATACACAAACGTGGCCATGGATCCAGTCCATGATTTTGAACCCTCCTAGTGGTTTTTTTTTTTTTTTTTTTTTTTACGGTAGGTAAAATCATCCAATGACAAATCCCGCCCTTGGGCGGAGCGGGAAATAGTGTCAGACTTTTACTGACTAAAATCCTACCCTGTTCCTTCCCTGCCTTGGTTCCAGGGCCCTGGTATGCATTTTCATACCTTGAAAATGCATGAAAATGCATACCAGGGCCCTGGAACCAAGAATTATTCATCGAAGTATTTCAAATTTAAAAAAATCTTTACATTTTGTTTGTGCGTCAATCTCTGAAGCACGATTGTATAAGTTTCATCATAATGATTTCATTCGAAATATGGCTAATGCTGAACGCAAGACTTTCGCTAGAGTCGCCGTCAGCCGCAAACAATCAGATTTATTTTGTACTAAAGTTATTGGTTAATCGACAATATGCATGCGAATAAAATCATACGCAATTATAAGCACGAATGTTTGTCTTACTTAAAATCTTGTGTTTCAGTCAAGTTCAGATATAATGCAGCGCTCGATATTAGGCCAGTTATTACCGGAAGCCATGGTATGCTACTTGGAGAACCACGGTCCTGAGAAATTCGCTCAAATCTTCCTCGGAGAGTGGGATACACCTGAAGCCATATGGAATTCAGAAATGAGGTTCGTAAACTTTATGCACAATGCTGATGCAATGGCCTCCGTCGTCAGGGATTGTAAACCCTTAACTGTAAACTTTTAGCTGATATTGTAAGGTTTGTTCTTTATTGAATGTGATTTTTTTGTTAGCTTTGAGTCACTACAAAAAATCTTTGACACATTTCATATTTTTGAAATAATGGATGACATTCCATCTTTCATTTTATTATCATATTTCTACTGAATTAGTAATTTTAACTCGATTTTTATATTGTTATAATATACATAATTTATATACTTTTAATAACAATAATTTATTTAAGTTAGTATTTTTTTTCTCCTTCAAATATTTCATGTAAAACGAACTTAATATAAAAATGTTTATGACCACTGTTAGTAGGCACAAAGGTCATTGTACGAAATTCTTCCTGCTCCGCGACCGAACTTTACCTACTGTCAGCCACTTCGCTCGCGTAAAACTAGGTTTCTCCATACAGACTTTGGACTCCCGTTAGGAGGTGAATTTTTGAAAATAATAATTAATAATATATAATTTTGGAATTATTTCTGTTACTGTTATTTTCAACAATGCTCCCTTATTATATGTGGAGGCTTGTAAATGGCTCATGGTTATCTACGTTATCATTATATTTTGTATTATTAGCTGTTAGCCATCCGAACAAAATAAAATAATAAATAAAATTCTCTCTTAGTGCTTGCTCATGTCATGAAAGGAAACCTTGTGCAAAATTTCACGTTCCTAGGTCGCGTTCAGCGGCAAGGTCGTGAATGGTCAGTCAGTTTTTTTTATATATAGGGATTGTTTAATTATTTGATGTCATCTTCATCGAATGCAATACTTTGCGCTTTTATCTAACGAACATTTAAAAGAAATCAATTCTGGTCGATGTATAACATCGACCGGCACGGTGTCGTAGTGGTTGAGCGATTAATTACTGCGCTGCGTGTTGCGAGTTCGATTCCCGCATGGAAAAAATATTTGTGGGGCTTACAAATAGTTGTTCCCGGTGTAGGTGATATGACAAGATGGATCTAGTCGATTTCGTTTAACCATTTTGCATTGAGGAGACTAAGAGCTCAAACTGGCGTCCCGTTGCAGTTGGCCGCACTTCAATTTTTATATGAAACCGCTTGATACTAACGCACTGACTTGTGGCCAGTCGTCAAGCACTCCGATTGTCTTGGAGCTGCGGCGCCGCACCGGTTGAATGTAGCGGTGCGTCGCACACCCTCGGCGCGGTTAGCCGCAAGCGCTTCCCGCGCTCTCCACTACCGGCCAGTCAGTCACTAGACATTGCATGCAGGGCGCGCGTGTCATGGATTTTGAAATAGAAAAGTTCACGATGATTTAAAGAAATAACTACAGCAACTTCATCTACGGCCATGATGGACGTAGAAGAAGTTGCTCTAGTTATTTCTTGTCCAACATTTCTAGAAGCACTGACGATGAAATGCGGCGGACCGCTAGAGAATCGAGACGATACGGTTAGCCGGGATACTGCGGTCCAACGCAACAGCACGCCACGTCACGGCCAGCCGCTTTTGGGCTCTAATATCGACTGTTCGATGTTGAACAACAGTAAACGAGATGTCCTTATAACAATTTAGCACTCTGACTACTTCAACCACAATTCTAAAATAGTTTAATTGTGCTTGTTCACAGACGAATGTTAATAATGAAAGTATCAGCTCACATCGGGGAGTTCACGCCTCGCTTGCGGGCGCACATAGCGGCCCGCTACCCCTACCTGGCCATCCCCGCCGTGTGCTACCCGCAGCTGCAGCACGAGCTGTTCTGCAACACGTTCTACCTGCGACACCTGTGCGACACGCAGCGCTTCCCCGACTGGCCCATACCGGACCCGGTAACTAACTCAATCTATATTAACATTGTAAAAGCGTAAGTTTGTATATATGTGTGTGTGTATCCTTACTTATATCTTGCTGCTGGCACAAGAAATTAATTTCACTTAAACAAATTCCAACTTCAAAAAAAGTAAAAGAAACTGCACTTACACTTAAATGTTCATGTAGTTAAAAAGTGAAAGCAGTTTAATCCCAAAATAGTACATTTTGATACAAGTGCAGAAAGTTTGTCATTGTGATCGAGATGGAATTGCATGGAATGGAACGCACGAGCCGTAGGCGAATGTGTTATGGAGCCGAGGGCTGCAGTGACAAATTTGTACGTGTGTCAAACGACGTTTTTCAATACACGTGCGACTTGTAGGAGTTGACGCGCACCTGATACGATAAATTATTTTATTACAATAAAATTGTAATGGGAAAAGCACGCGTACTTTTCCGCAATAGTACGGAAAACAGTCCATTGCGTGCCTAAATGCAGTGGGATAAGAGCGGGTTTTCTGGTAAGTGTATTGAAAAATATTATTTCTAACTTGTTTTGTTTTATGCAGGTTGGCCTCCTAAAAGACGTGCTAGAAGCGTGGCGACGCGAGGTGGAGAAGAAGCCGCCGTCCATGACGGCCGGCGAGGCGTACGCGGCGCTGGGGCTGGCGGCCGGCCAGCACGACGAGGCCGCCGTGCGCAAGGCCTACTACAGGCTCGCGCAGCAGTTCCATCCCGACAAGAACCCTGAGGGACGGGTGAGCCATTCTTGATTTAATTATGCTTTGTATTTATTATATTCTGCTCAGTCAAGATCATGACAGATTTGCTAAAATATAAAATAAGTCATAACCAACAAACTTGCTAAAATAGCAACGTTGGCAAGTGCGCATACCGCTCATGTGTGTTCGTTGCTCTTTACTCGCTGCGTCATCGCAGTCGCGTGGTGACCCCGCCTTCTCAACCGTTAATTCCTCCAAAACTATTATTTAAGTATGTAAATATTACGCAGGATCGTTTCGAGGCAGTGAACCAGGCGTACGAGTTCTTGTGCAGCCGGAACGTGTGGACCGGCGACGGACCCAACACCAACAACATCGTGCTCATACTGCGAACACAGACTATTCTCTTCCAGAGGTATTCTGAAGGTAAGGTTTCAAAGAACTTGTGATAGCTCTTTAATTTTCGAATTTTGTAAAAGCTTCGATCGATCGATGGTCGGTCCGTGGTTGGCCCTGGCTTTCATTTGAAGAAATATTTTTTTATTTTTTTTTATGGTAGGTAAAATCATCCTATGAAAAATCCCGCCCTTGGGCGGAGCGGGAAGTAGTGTCAGACTCTTACTGACTAAAAACCTACCCCGTTCCTTCGTAGCCTATCGTGCCGGGGCCGGGCATTCCTTTCGGAAGTTAACCCATGACCCCAGTAGGCTTCGACCCTGCCTACCTGCAGTTAGCAGACTGGGCTTCTTTGGTGTGCTGACAGCTCCTTGTTCATTATATATTTTCCACAACTATCACACAACGTCGTCTAGACCCAAACTAAGAGGAGTTCGTTTTATGAGTACTAGACAACTGATAAACATACTTATTTATTTCTAAATACATACATTTTATAGATATTTACACCCAGACACCGAATAAATGATCGTGCTCATCACACAAACATTTGTCCTGGGTGGCGATCGAATCCACGACCTCCAGCATTTAGGGCCACTAACCACTAGACCAACAGGCCAGTCGATCTTTGTCAGTTGTTACGATACTCAGACGCTATAAAAATCTGATATTCGTGTCGTTACGGGTGGTCAGAAAACCGAAAATTTCATAACTGGCCTTATCGGACGGGGCGGGGGCTTGGGTTTCCCAGTTACTGAGTTATAAAAGTCAGGTAGGCAGTCTCTCCTCCTCCTGAGCAGGAGGTTCAGTTGAATCCGGTTAGAGTGATATCCTAATATTTTTGGGAAAAGGTTACGATCCTATAGGTGACTCTAGATCAACGTAAAATGAGTCCTAGCTATATAGTTCTAGTCTTCAAATGAATCTTTGGTCTACAGTCCTAGAACCATACAAGTACGCGGGCTACCCGCAGCTGCTCCGCACGGCGCGCCTGGAAGCGGAGGCGGAGCAGTTGTTCGCGGAGAAAGACGCCGCGCCCTTGTTGCCGGCCGCTTGCGAACTGGCGCACGCCACCGTCAGGTGCTCCGCGCTCAACGCTGAGGAGTTGCGCAGGGAGGGAGGGCTTCAGGTATGTGTGATGATGTAACCGGTGATTATTGTAATATTTCGAAATATATCCCTCTTTAATTTTGTCGCTGATGATTTATCTCTTAAATCATTCTTCACCAGGCTTCAGCTCGTTCTACTTGGAGTTGGCGCAACACGTTTTCTGCCTCTATTTTTCTTTTTTCTTTCATGCCTCATAATCCTCACAAAATCCATTATTTTCCTTAGGATTCCTCTCTGTCTATCTAGAGATCTATCTATCTCTATCTCTGTATATAGAGATTTTGCTGGCAGTTTGGCAGTCTCAACTTAGCCGTTGCGCTGTTAGATTCTAAATAAAATCTAAATTCATGTACATGTCTTCGACTGACACCAAAATTATTTTATATCTTAACGACCACTTTGATATTCCACACAGGTCCTCCACGAAGCCATGTCCCGCTGCGTGCCGGTGCTGTCGGACGCCAGCAAGGCACGCGACATCAGCGCGCAGGTGTGCGCGCACGCGGCGCGCTGCTTCGCCGTGGCGGCCGCCTTCCCGCAGTGCCGCGCCGTGTGCGCCGACATGCCGCAGCTGTGCGCAGACCTGGTGCCGCTCTTGAAGCGACCGGTGACTGTCCACATATTTCGCTTACCCATGTTATTATAGTGTATTCGCTTTTACAAAATAGTGTCTCATCGTTGTCGCTCAGTTTAACCGCGCCGGATGACCAATTAGATCACAGTAAATTAGAAAGCCGTGTTTGTAATAATAATAATAATCATTTTATTTCAGGTAAATAATCTAATCTTTATCCCAGTGTGAATATGCCTTTACTTTGCAGTTGCACTGATGAGTCACTATTTTCTTAACGTGAATAGAGTATAGATGCCAGAAGTTGGGGACCATCAGCACTCAACTCAAATGCTGCATCATAGGAACTAAAAGACATGTGGTATCTAGAGTTCTCCGCGCGATTAGAACTTATACATATAACAGTTCGAAAATAAACTAGAAAGATATAGTGACGAAACTGGCATTTCCTCACCAAAAAAAAGCACACAAAAGGCAAATTAATGTTTAGTTTGATTTACTTTATACCAATTATACTAAAACCTACTTATGTACATATAATACAAAAACACAGTACACTCAGGCGTCGAAGTACAGAAGAAAAAAACACAGTACAGAAGACTGGCAGCATTGCCACATTGAATGGCAATGCTAATTCTTTGGGTGAAGAACGAGCCAGCCCTCTGGTCACGCAAAGTGTCGATCAGACGGCGTGAAATTTCCTTAAAAAGGAGACGCGCACTCGGACCCCATGACCCAAGCGTTTCAACCCCAAACGGCTCAAAACTGTAATTACCAATAAGGTTACAATATTTGCGCCGTTTAAGGGTCTCAGCAGCCGCAGCGGCAGCGCCGGCACAACCTGTCGAACTTGGAATATGTGATGGCGCAAGGGTGTCGACACAGGTTGCGTCCCACACCAAAGGCCTACCCACCTTCCACGGCACCAACGTCATACCATCTGGTCTCTTTCCATCGTCACGTACCAAGCCATTAGGTTCTAATACGGCAGGTACACCGGCGGTGACAAGAGCTCGACGGATAATATCGTTGATGCTAGCATGCCGTGCTATGCGGCCTGCACTCCTGCAGCAGGACAGGCCATGGTGTCCGAGACTGTCAACGGCTTCGCCGCAGTGGCACCGATTTGGAGTAACACAGGGTGCGCCTAAGCGTAAGCAATTTGCTAGCCGAAACGAAGCGTCATCCATCATAGTGCCTATGGTGGATGACGGGTGTGCCTGAAGCCATAAACCCGACTCCCATTCTCCCACAGCCAGCAGACGCGCATGCTCAACAGTACTTGAAGACGTGTTAATTAGATTATTACGTATGGTACTGCAGAGTGGCACGTCCCACCGTCTTTGCGAGGACAGGTTGTCGGGCAAATCCGTGTTGGGACAAGCCATTTTCCAAGCATTCAACGCATCGGACAAACACGGTACCTCAATATCAACCAGTGGGAAAGATAAAATATTCCTGGTTAAAGTATCAGTACTGTGCACCGAGGAGAGGAAAGCTGGTAAACTTATACTAGAAATTTTGCGGACGCCGAGGCCACCCAGCCGGATGGGAAGCGTGGCTTGCTGCCACGCTCGGTCGTCCAAGGCCACATTTAAGATTGAAGATAATGTGTTTCTAATAATTTGATCGACTTTATTCAAAAGTTGTGGGTGTTTCCACAGATGGGAGGAGCGAAGGCTATATGTAAATTTTGGCCCAAAACAACAGTACCGAATGAGTGTAAAAGCCGAATGCATGTTAATTTTGAAAAGTCTTTCCGAGACGAGATTTACCTAAAGATACATGAATTGAAAAAAATAAAATACTTTTTGAATTCTAGTTCATAATATCTATCTTTCTTTAAAAATGATATTGCATGAGCGTAAAAAGTTGGTGAACGTTTTAGAATATACAACGTTTTTAATTCAGTTGACCTAATACTGAGGAAAAAAAAGTAAAAAAAAAAAAATTAAGGTTTTAGTTTTAGTTTTACTGGCAGTTCTGATCATTTCTTGCGTCTGCGAGGACCGATTTAAAACTCGAAAGTAGATACTTTCGAGTTTTACTTTAATGGTTTTATTTGGCAAGGTAAATATCTTGCCAAATAAAATCGTTACTCACTCACATAACTCACACACATTGATTTTAAAATGTCTTCACGCATTAATCATATCAAACAATTAATGTGTTTCCAAATTTCAAAGATAATAAACTTTAATCACTTCAAAGCCAAGTAACTTACAGCAATAACTAATCACAATACTTTATATGACTGAAAACAATAACAAACAATAGCCGTCAAAATAAATTTGAACTAAATTGAAGTAAGCATCATTTATCGAAAACCATGATCTGCGCAACTTCACTGCGCATATAAGCACAATCGATTTTGTAAACTTACAGATTTCATTCAATTTTGCGAAAAGCCCAGCTTTTATTAGAACCTAAATTTTCTTCACACAGTATCAAATTTAACTCACACAAACTCACATTTTGATGTTTTTATAGGAAAAGTAGAGATAGAAGATTAAGCCAAATACGAAAGCCTTAGCGACAGAAAGAGTCAACAACACACTAGTGTTCATCCCTTTTTTTTTGTTAAGTGTTAGAGTGAGATCGGAGAGATTGCGCTAAGAGCGGCAACATTGCATAAAGCATGTCATAGGTATCGTATCTTATGAATGAATTTTACACACGAAATGGCAACTTAGAGTAACCGCAAGGCCCGCGAAGTTCAGAGTTTAGAGTTTTTATTTAATTTAATTCATTTGTTGTGTTCTATGATTTAGATGTGAGTTGTTTACATGAATGCCGGGATTATTTACTTGTATTGCTCGCAGGTCCCTGCTTTAACTCTCAAAATTCTTTACAAAAACAATACTAGAAGGTGGTTTCGGCAGCTACTAATATTAGCATTGCTTCCCCCAGCACTTGGGCGAGACTGCGTGCGCAGGCGCCGCTGCCGTGGGCGCGCTGGCCGCGGAGCCCGCGTGCCGCTCGCAGCTGGCGCGCGCGGGCGCCGTGCAGGCGCTGCTGCCGCCCGCGCTGCGCTATGACTACACGCTCGCCGAGTCGGGGCTCGACACTGACGCGCAACTCAACAAACAGGTAAAACGAGAAAGGAAGATTCTCAAGTAACAAAAAAGTATGCACACATTACAATGTGACGTCACTGCCTTCAGATTGTGCGCGTAGAAAAGACATAGCGAGATGTTCCCACCGCGCATTCACTTAGTATTTAGCATTTTTAATATTGGTAATAATAAATGAAGTAATTTTATAACCAATTTGGATGTCGTTTTAGAAAAAGAAATACTTTTTAGTGTATCGTACAATGTTGTTTACAAACTCAACTAAAATATAGCACTCAACTCGTAGTTATTGTAACAATGTGATATATTATTCTTACCAAGAGTGTTGCGCACACAATTTAAAAATAGAGTTACAAATTCAAATAAATCTCCAATCAAAATCTAAGCTGCTCATTCTGAGATTATCATTTTGATTTACAGGAAGTAGCGAACCAACTAGCCAAGCAGTGCATAGTAGCGTTAGCAGCGATGTACGGCCCACACACACAGGCGTCGCCGGATGACGACAATATACGGAACTCGTTGCATACGCTACTGACTCCGTATCTGTGTGGAAGATTAGCTGAGCCGGAACAACATGAGGTAAGATGAAAAATAAATTATATTTTGAAAAGAACTTTACTTAAAAAATTCACAATATTTTTGGGCAGTGTGGTTTTAGTGTTATATCTATTTATGCCAATGTAATATTACAATGAGAAAAAAATTGTATTTAAAATTTTTGTTTGTAAGGAATAAACTCAAGAACTACTGGACCGATTTTCAAAATTCTTTCATCAGTAAAATGCTACTTTATCATTGTGTAACATAAGCTATATATTTACACACGGGCAAAGCTGGTTTTTTTATATAATAACCAATATGCAGTAATCACATAAATGTATTTTTACAATTATTCTCATTAAAATCAATAACATAACTCGATAACTTAGAGCTAAAGTGTGCCATTTTAATAAAAAATTGACGATTTACCTTGACTGACGTAGTAAGAGACTAGATAATGATTTTAATGCGTATAGTTTAAATATATATACATGTTACTACAATAATTACCATATTATCCGATACTGAGCTGCAAATTGCAAATAAAATTTTGAGAATTTTAATTTCGCGGTCTACTTGGCAGAAAAAATATCAATATTTGTCATTTATTAGAAGAATTATCCTAAATTTATTTGTATTCTTTTCACAAGCTCCTAAAAACCCTGACGTCGAACTGGCGCACGCCGTACCTGGTGTGGGACAACAGCACCCGCGCCGAGCTCAAGGATGTCCTACGCAACGCGCGCGCCATCATGGAGGACGACGGACCGCTCATACAGCCCTTTGTTTATTCAGCCCATGAAGGACTGGTGTCTGTCGGAGGGGTCTACATTGATATCTACAATGAGCAGCCTGAATTTCCTATTGAGGTGAGTAAAGTAAATGCTGGGTGTTTACCATGTCGCTTTTCGCGTCAAACCATACAACAGATTTTGATGTGAACAAAATCAATAATAGAAAGTGCAATTAACAGCGAAGCGCCCGGGCGAAGCCAGGACGAGTCTCTAGTTAGTAAATAAATTCTTTAAAAATAATAACTTTTACAATGCGATTCAAATAAGAATAATCGACTTTCCGACCTATTGTGACGTCAAAGATGTCAAATCAAACCAGTTCGTTAGGGTGAGCAAAACAAGGTTAAATATTTTTTTGCGACTCATGAACGAAAAAATTAAATCACAATTTAGTTTTCTATTCTACTCATCTCTGCATTACTTTTTTAAGTGTCTGTTTAGTGGGGATTGGAAGAAGGCAAATTGTTGCCAACAATGAATAAGTCTTTATTGAGAATTAATTTTATTCAAATAAATTTTCTTTTACAAACTGTTCTTTTTAACTAACATTTGAGGGATGGAGGTGAGAGACTGGTGCCTGTAATGGGTTTTAGGATAAAAACCTGTGTTACAGATCACTAGCTAGAATTAGCTGTTATAGAGTTACCGTCCACGTCATTAACGTTCCTATCATTTGAATATTAATATTAGTAAGCCATAGTTCAAAGATAATCGAACCGTTTTTTATTTTATTTCTGCTTTCTTAGGTTCCACATAACTCATTGTCACTTTATTTCTTCCATCCATCTAGAATCCGCAGCAGTTCATCCTGGACCTGCTGCAGTTCATTCAGGAGCAGACTCAAGGTGACATGACGTCAGAAAGAGTGCAGCACGTCACGCACGCACTCACGGCGCTCGCCAACGTTATCATCAAGAATCCGGGTAACTATGTGAATTTTAATATTGTACTAAATAGTATTCTGCAATGGCGAAGAATCGCCTAACTTAAATAGAAGTGGAGAGTGCACATTGCTTACAGAACGTGTAAGGATTGTCCTAGATGGGACTCCAACTTGTAAGGTTGGATTTTTGACCTTACCACCGACTTATCCAGCGGTAGTTTGCATGAGACTAAAGGGTGTGTTTTGCATGAGGTGTTGACTGGAATAAAAGATATAACTTGTCTCCACAATATATATATTTAGTAATTAAACAGCTACACTAATTACAGCCCGTGACAGGAACATATATGGTAAGGTTATAATAAAGTAACTTACATGGAGTGGTAATACATTAACCTCAATTATGACCATACAGTGTAGTCCTCACAGCTAGTACCGTCATCCAGTGCAGTTCATCCAAGGTCCAAAGCCATACGTTGTATTCGGAAACTGTCGCTTAGCTGTCCATATGAGATTGCTCGTCAACGAGTCATGTGCAAAGATGTAGCTTCATATTTCATACATATCTTATTGGTAATATATTGGTATTATATTGGGAGACTATTTTTCTTCTTAATGCATATCCATGGGATATGGTAGACTAAAATAACATAATAAAATCTTGAACCCTGTCGAAGAGAATTTACATGTTGAGAATTCTGATGCACGCTTTACGCTAAGATAATAATTATCAATTTCGTCTAAAAATGCTTACCACAATCGGGGGAATATCATCTTAAATTTAACGCTGTTTCCACGTCTAGTTCTCGACATCTTACGTGATTTAAATTAAATAACTCTTATAATAAAATATTATGTATGCTTCCCATCAGTGAACAAATGAAAAAAGAATGAACCACACCCATCTTGTCAATGGATCTGTCATTTTAATAGACACAACTTCAATCGATATTTCCTATTCGATTGTTACTATTTATTTATATTAAATTTGGTAAATAGTAATTAATAAGGTTATAATTAATTTATTTAAATATTATAACTCAATAATCGAAATAAAAGAAAGACTAAACAAATCGATTAAATCGTGGCGCCATCTGACGGGCCTCAGTCAGAACTATTTATGACATGGGATTCAGTGACATTATGCACAACTAGAGGTCGCTACATACCTCAAACCGTGACGAAGTTTTTTAAGTGTTACAAACGGATGGTCCATGGTGACAAAAGTTTCTGTAGTAGGGACCACGTACCGGAAGACGCAGCGTTGGAAGGTGGACCGATGACTTGGTGAGGGTCACAGGAATAGGATCGATTCGAGAGGCACAGGACCGGTAATTATGCCGACACTTTTCTATGTTCAATAGAGGACATCTTACGGCTGAAATGATCATGATGATGATGAGTGGCGAAGAGTCCACGATTCCGATCGGCTTCCATTTTGAAAATTGTTATCTATAGATCAACGACAGGGACTTGCGAGCAGTAGAAGTAAATAAGCCCAGTTTTTATGTGAAAATACATGACACCTACCATCTCAATCACAAAACACTAATGAGTTAAATTAAAAAAAAAAAACTTTTAAAAACAAGCTTTCAATTAAAGTAAGGATATAGGATCAAAGTACTCGTCAATGCAAATCAAACGAGCCCGAACTCGATGGGGTTGTATTTTTTTATTGCGGATCAGTTCCTATGGCCACCTTCCAGCACGATCATCAGACCCTGGCTACAGGATCAAAATACTCGTCAATACTAATCAAACAAGCCCAAACTCGTTGGGGTAGTATTATTTTATTGCTAAGTTCCTATGGCTAACTTCCAGCTCCTTCATCAGATTAGCTCCATGTCATAATGTTGCATTGTCACCTGATTTACACATGCACGTAAAATTTCAGCTCAATCGGTTGACGATATCTGCTTCAAAATTGAGTTGCAAGATTTGAGCCGAACATACATAGTTACATTCAGTGCAAGCCATTAGAAAGCTTGTAAAAAAAAAAAGTAGACTTTAAACTTCGCGCGCCACACGTATTCTACTGCACGTACAACTGGTCGACGCTAGGTTGCCATTCTGCGTTGAATGAGAATTGAGAGTCATTCATAATATAGATATTCCATATGCAACGTTGCCACTCTAAGCGCAATCTGCACGGATAGAAATCCTTAGCTTATGCGATCTCCCAAATTAGTGATATCCAAGCCTTTCTTCCGCCTGAATTCTGTGCATAAATCTGAACTTACCATATGTCCGGAGAGGACAGAAGATGCGTCATATGGAAGGAGAGACTCCTGAGGGGACCTACCGCTATTATAATGGCCTGTCCAGTGCTGCGCTGTGACAGTCGCTGTCACCATATCGCCTTGACATCCTGTCGAAATTCTATCCGACATGCTGCAAGTCGCGACATCCTGCCAACCACACATGGCGCCACCGACATCATGTCATACGGACCGAATCTCAAGGAGACGCCTGCGGACATAGCTCATCAATAAAATAGGTAGTGCTACTACCACAGACGCTTCTTGTCTCTTTACAAGTTATCTCATTCTGTCCCGTAATGCCTTTCTCTCCATTCTGAGGCGGCATTCAAGCTGTGACCCCTCTCGTAAGTCATACGCCTTAATTGTAGCGGCAGTTGACAGTCGGCCCACCGTTGCATCTCTATATTGAAATCATGCGTGACTGTTGCCTCCAGATCCCACGGTGGTAGGCCGGCAGGGAGGCTCGCCGCTTTGTGGGAGACCGTGCGGTACGGCTACCCAAATGAGCATGATTCATTGCGACGCTTTCAGCTTGGCTGTCGGTCAGTTTCGCAGCGACGGCGCTCACACCGGCGCTCCATAAAGTGTCATGGATTGCACGATCCCATCGTAGACTCTCTATCAGGAGGCGTCTGGGTTAGACAGGAACAGCTTAAACCCGGCTCGTTTCAGTTTGGGAGTCTGACGTCGGAAGTGCTCTTCAAAATTCCACCGGCTGTCGAGGACGAGTCCTATTTCATCGTCGAACCGACGACGGTGTGAATTCTAGGCTTTATTTGAGAACCCGGTAGTGCATTCCGATGGCCTTTAGAGCATATGGCCTCGGATTTGTGCAGTCTCTGTTAATATGCCGTGTGATGCTTGGATGGTCTTGTAATGTGCGTCAATGTGTTATGATCCCACGGAGTTAAAATAATTAAACTCGAGTAGGTCAGGTGCGCTATTAACTGAAAATACAGCTCTGTGTAATTCTTCTTTGTCCCTCCAGGCGCAGAAATCCAATGCATAGGGCAGTTCGGTTTGATCTTCGGTATGCTCTCGGCGCGGCCGCACCCCGCCCTGCAGGACGCGGCGCTGCGCAGTGTGCTGGCGGCGGGCGGGTCCCGCGAGTGCGTGGAGGACATCGCCGCCAGCGCCGTGCTGGGCCACCTGCTGGCGCTGCTGGCCGAGCGCCCGCCGCGCCCCGACGCCCTGGCGGCGCTCGCGGCCTTGCTGGCCAATACTGCGCTCGTTAGAGAGGCTCTCAACAAAGGTAAGCATGATGCGCGCGAGTGCGTGGAGGACATCGCCGCCAGCGCCGTGTTGTGTACTCCCAGTATTCTATATATTTCCCTCGCTTCGTTCGTGAGTTAATTTCTGCACTCCCTCGCTGCTCTCAGGATTTAAAAATGGAATCTTTCATTAGGAACAGAATTCAATTTGACGTCCGAAGACACTGTTTTATCCCTTCGCTGCATCATCTAAAATTATTGAAATAAAGAATTGCCCTTTTTAAGTAACAGTTAGTAGGGAAAAGCTCACACCACAATGTCCTAAAGTTTCTAGAGTAGAGACAAGTTCTAGAAGCGTATAGACGTGTGTAGGTCTTTGGTTGCCTGAGCCGTAAAGTAGGTTGGACGCGAGAAGATTAAGATAAATTTTTGTGAAGATCTTCTATTAAGCTACGAATACAAATTTTCTGTTAAATTATTAACAAGATGCATAAGTAGTGATCTTCTAAACTAGATACTGGCTAAGTGCACAAACCGTACGAAGCTGAAGATAAAAACCATAGGACTAAATTGCGTTGGTATTAATGTATTTCTCCTTATCTGCAGGTGCTGTGATATATCTTTTAGATCTGTTCTGCAATAGTAAGTTACCGGAAACCAGAGAGGCAGCCGTCGAACTACTCGCGAGGATGATGGCTGATAAACTACATGGACCTAAGGTATTATCATGACTTCATTCGCATTTGTGTCAATCCTAAAATAGAATGTATTTGTATTCGGGCTGGTGTCCACAATCGTTTGACTTGGTATGGTCATGTGAAAAGGAAGGATGAAACACATGTTACTAAAAGAGTTCTGAGTTTACACGTAGATGGATGGAGAGGAAGAGAGACGCCAAAGATGAGATGGATGGATTGTGTAGGAGTGATATGAAAGAAAAGGGATTTAGTTGCCACTAAATCCCACGTGTGAAGGGGGACAGAACAGAGTAGAAGAAAAAAACGTGTTGCGCCGACTTCAAGTAATATGAGATAAGGGTAGGAAGAAGAAGGGTCAGCAACTCCACGACTAAAGAGCGTACATATTTTGCGTACTAAAATAGAATGTCACACTAACATGTGTATATTTATTACTTCTGTTTCGCGTTCAAATGGTTGAACGGATTTGTATGAAATTTTGCCCACGGATATACCGTGTCCTGGAATAGCACATAGGACAGTTTTCATCCCGAGAGTATGTTTCCTTGAGTAATTTTCTGATTTCACTCAGGGGAATCTGCTGACAGAAGCGAGTTTTAAATAGTTTTATAGTTTTTGTGTTACTTCATAGATATTTATGTATATTATAAAATATAAAATTATATGTTATTCAAGGCAAATCCGGTAATAAAGTCTATAATCGAAAAACAAATTTTTGCGATTACCGACTTATTGAGGATCGATTTATGTATTAACTAGCTACTACCAGAGTCTTCGCACGTGTAAAAAGTAAAAAATTGTGCCGAAGAAACATACTCCTGGGATGAAGTGTTCTTTATGCTAATCCAGGACAAGGATAGCAAACATACACACATTCACAAACTTTCGATTTTATAATATTATTGTTATATTAGTGTGTTAGTGTGTGTTTGTTGGTGCCAAAGATTGGCCATTAGACTGTTTTAGCATGAGTTGTCCGAAAGGGAACCCCCGGGGTCCTGGGACACAAGGCAAAGAGGGAACTTAGGAGTGGATTTTAATCAGTAAAAGTCTGACACGCCATTGCGCTCTGTCCTAGAGCGGGAGAAGCCATTGAATGAATTTCCCCCAAAAAAAAGACACTGTTTCAAGAAGTTTAAATAAATTCGCGAAAATGAGATTGTCCTATTCAAATTGAAAATCTCTATTCCCTCGTTCCCAGGTCCGTCTCACAATATCCCGGTACATTCCGGGTGTGTTCGCTGAAGCGATGCGAGAATCTGGTGCGTCGAGTGCGGTGCACATGTTTGATGCTCAGCACGAGCATCCTGAACTCGTGTGGACCGACGACACGAGGCGCCGCCTCGCGACGCACATCGCGCAGCTAAGAGACAAGTAAGTTATCATCATCATCATTATTCCAGCCGAAAGATGTCTACTGTTCGACGTAGATTTTTGCAAGCGTCGCCATAACAACCGGTCTTTTGCGTCCAATGAATTCCCGACCCGCACTAATGTATGCGAAGCGATGCTCTAACGATACACAGTGGACGGGATGTCCAATGCTCACAAAACGTTTTGGGAACATATTCGTAGTGCCTACAGCCAAGGAGTAGAAATCTCTACCGGAGCCTATGTTTCCTGATTATACATATTATTTAGGCCCAAATGCGTCATTCGACTTAAGGTCCCCCAAAGTGCAGATGTTAAAACATTTTGAACCATCGTTTGGTTTTGCCTGATAGTTTGAGTCCGCTTTGGTTTTGCCTAGCCTTGAATCCTCTAAGCACACTGCTGGAGAATTCAGGTCTAGGCTATCGGTTGAAGAGAGGTGGTCAGGTTATATCTCACCTTCTTTACATGGATGACTTGAAGCTTTTTGCCCCCAACAACCTGCAACTGATGGAGCTACTGAAGGTAACTGAAACCTTCAGTAGTGCCATCAGGATGGAGTTTGGTGTGGACAAATGTGCGGTCATGCATGTAAAGCGAGGGGAGGTTGTGGAATCTGTGGGCACTCAACTCACGGATTCCATAAACCTGAGATCTCTCTCTTCAACCGAAACCTATAAGTATTTGGGTATGTCGGAAGCTCTAGGCATCAATATCACTGACATGAAGCAATCGTTGAAGGAGCGTTTCTTTGGACGCCTGAAGAAGGTTTTCAATAGCCTTCTTTCAGGCGGAAACAAGGTGCGCGCCTTCAATGGTTGGGTCATGCCGGTATTGATGTACTCTTTCGGCGTACTCAAATGGACTCAAACGGAACTTGACGCCCTGGATAGGCGGGTCCGAACACTGCTGACTGCATACCGAATGCATCACCCACGATCGTCGGTGATGAGACTGTATATCCCGCGGAAGTGTGGCGGTCGAGGTTTTTTAAATGCTAAGACCCTACACAACCGCGAGGTATGCAGTCTCAGGGAATATTTCCTAGCTGCCGACGTGGGTATGCATCGAGATGTAGTGGCAGTGGACAAGGGACTCACACCGCTCTCCTTGGCTAACGAGAACTGGCGCAAACCGGTAGTACTTGACACTGACGATCGCAGGGAAGTATGGCAGAGCAAGGAACTTCACGGACGCTTTTTCCGGGCCCTTCACAGGCCCGATGTAGACCAATTGGCGTCCGTAGCTTGGCTGCGTTTCGGTGACCTCTTTGGGGAAACCGAAGGTTTTATCTGTGCAATTATGGACGAAGTTATCATGACGAATAACTACCGGAGATTTATTGTGAAGGACGGCACGGTTGACATCTGTCGGGCATGTCACCGTCCGGGAGAATCAATTCGTCACATTATCTCCGGTTGTTCTCGTCTGGCTAACGGCGAGTATTTGCATAGGCACAACCTCGTAGCCAAGATTATCCATCAGCAACTTGCTTTGAAATACTCTCTTGTGGGATCGGAAGTGCCGTACTACAGGTATGAGCCCGACCCAGTTCTTGATAATGGTCATATCACGTTGTACTGGGATCGGTCCATCATCACTGACAGGACTATTGTAGCCAATAAGCCTGATATAGTGGTGGTGGACCGAAACGAGAGGCGTGCAATGATTGTTGACATATCCGTTCCGCATGACGAGAACCTCGTGAAAGCCGAGAAAGATAAACAAATCAAGTATATTGACTTGGCTCGCGAGGTTGTCGACATGTGGGAAGTGGATTCGGCGATCATTGTACCGATAGTCGTGTCGGGTAATGGCTTAATAGCCAAGAGCCTCGACCAACACCTTAGGAGGCTCTCGTTAGGCGGCTGGATCAAGGGCTTGATTCAGAAAGCGGTACTCCTGGACACGGCTCGTATTGTTAGGAGGTTCCTTTCTCTGGAGCCCTGACCGCCGGTAGCTTGGACCCTGTTCCCGATACCGGTGGGACACTATATTTTATATTTTTAAATGTTTTTTTTTTTATATATTATATGTTAAAAATATTTAAAAATGTAAAAAATATGTAAAACAAGAAATAAAGGAAATAATAATAATAATACGTTTATTTCAGATAACTAAGATCCAATTTGTTAGTAGTACAAAAACTTATAACTAGTGTTAGTAATACAACCTTAATCTACTCGCCCCCTGCCCGACCCATAAAACGAGGTATCAATACTCATGTGAGCACTAATACAACGATTCGAACGATTGGGGGATGAACTGCTCGCGTCCGTAGGATTTACTTAGTACTGACCACCCTACACGTGTCCCCTGGGTAGTGCTAAACGAGCAGGAAATGCGGTGGTAGGCCATAGCATCGGCTGCCGGCTTCAAAGTTACCACCCACCAGACAAAGCCATGCCGCCAAGCGATCCGTCGTGTTCCGGCATGATGTTTGGTGAAGCCGTACGGTGGAAGTTGGGTCTGAGCAGTTGTGTTGCGATGTATAACGGGTATGATGCACCAGCTGTTGTTGCGTCGGACGCTTGATCGTGGAGGGTAGCGGGATCCGAAGCACGGTGCTCCGCTGGCCGACCGCAGGTAGTTGGGGGCCCAAGTAGTGTGCCAGCCACACATGAAAGGCTGCCCCGCCAACTGCGAAAAATCCCAGGGTGGCCCCATCGTGCCGGTTGGCGACCGGATGAGAGGACCCGATGGCGATCCCTGGGGGGGTTCGGGCGTCCCCGCAGTCTCCAGATTAACCTTCCATTGGCGCGGCAACTCTGGTTGTGTTGTTGGGTTTAACATCGCATCACCTCGCTCAACTGCCATCTTCCATCAACCCTATTCACTCCATCATAAAAATATTATGAAACGTAAAAAGAAAAGTAAGTGTGTACAGCGGATGCACGTCCTCTCTTTCAAAGTGCACCTCTCTAATATTCGAGGACTGCACTCCAATCTCGATGCGGTCCACCACCATCTAGAGACTGACAAGCCACACTTGCTTTTCTTGACGGAGACTCAGATTAGATGTCCGTCAGATGCGGCGTACCTCAACTACCCGGGATACTCATTGGAGCATCATTTTCTGCAGCGTGCCGGGGTCTGTGTGTACGTCCGTAATGACATCTGCTGTCAGCGTCTCCGTCACCTTGAAGACCCAAATTTTTCCACGCTATGGCTGTTGGTGGACACTGGTATGGACAAAATCGTCTATGCCTGTGTCTACCGATCGCACAGCGGTGATCAGGAGACGACTCGAATGTTTGACCAGCTCAGTGAAGCTGCCGATAAGGCTCTGCATCGGCACCCTGATGCGCAGCTTGTCGCTCTGGGGGACTTTAACGCCTGCCACCGAGACTGGCTTTTCCCATACCAGAGGACCGACCACGCTGGAAGAGAAGCGCGAAACTTTGCGGTATCGTTGGGCCTTTCCCAGCTGGTGAAGCAAGCGACCAGGGTGCCTGATGTAGTTGGTCATACTGCCAATTGTCTGGACCTTCTGCTGACCACCGATCCGGACAGATGTATCGTAACAGTTTCTTCACCACTTGGAACATCAGATCACTGTCTGGTGAAGTCTGTATCGTCCTTCTCCCCACCTGACTGTGAGTCTCGCGGTGAACGGCGGATGTGGCGTTACAAGTCGGCAGATTGGGATGAGATGCGGCACTTCTTTGCGTCTTATCCTTGGCAGCAGGTTTGCTTCTCTTCTGAAAATCCGTCGAGCTGTGCAGATGCCGTATCCGATGTGATACGTCAAGCTATGGAGTATTTCATCCCTTATAGCGACGTACCCATCGGTGGCTCAGTTCACCCATGGTTCAGCGCCGATTGCATAAAAGCTGAAGAGCTTAAGCATTCGGCGTTTCTCACCTGGGTTGATGCTCGTGACCGCAAAGCTCCGGATCTGAGTTCAAAGAAGAGAGCCTTCAACCAAGCTGCCAAGTCCTACAAAAAGGCACTAAGGAAGGCTCGCTTTGACCGCATTACTCATATTGGCACAAAGCTCTCTGCACAGCCATCCGGTAGCAGAGCTTTTTGGTCCCTTGCCAAGTCGGTCGAAGCGAACTTCTGTCGGCCCACACTGCCTCCGCTGGTTAAGCCTGATGGAACACTGGCTCACACCGCGAGAGAGAAAGCAGGTCTCTTTGCATCTCTCTTCGCCCATAATTCTCGTCTTGACACTTGTGGTGCTACTCCACCGACTCTGCCTTTCTGCGACACCTCGATGCCCGAAATTCGCATAAGGAACAATGAAGTTCTGAGAGCACTGTGTCGTCTAGACGTGAATAAAGCTAGTGGACCAGATGGTATACCAGCGATAGTTCTCAAGGCTTGTGCGCCCGAGTTGTCTCCTGTATTGACTCGCTTGTATCGCCTCTCATTTAGGACTGGAATAGTGCCCAAGTCCTGGAAGCTTGCCAATGTACAACCCGTGCCCAAAAAGGGCAGTCGTGCCGATCCTAACAACTATCGGCCGATTTCGGTAACCTCCATACTCTGCAAGATTATGGAGCGTGTATTGAACTCGCGCCTCATGGCATACCTGGAAGGTAACGATCTCCTCAGTGACCGACAGTACGGGTTTCGCCGCAATCGATCTACTGGGGACCTACTAGTTTATGCCACCCACTTGTGGGGCGAGGCCCTCGAGAGGAATGGGGAAGCGATTGCGGTTTCTCTAGACGTCTCGAAGGCCTTCGACAGGGTATGGCACGCTAGCCTTTTGAGTAAGCTTCCAGCGTACGGCATTTCCCCTGGCCTGATTAGTTGGGTAAAAGACTTCCTGAGTGAACGGTCTCTCCGAGTTGTTGTCAACGGATGCTCATCAGAGCCCATGACGACTAATGCCGGAGTTCCTCAGGGGTCTGTTCTCTCTGCAACTCTCTTCCTCCTGCATATCAACGATCTGCTGATGCCCGGTATCTATGGGTATGCAGATGATAGCACAGTTGTAGACAGATACCTGCCAACTCCTCGGGCTAGTAAAGAGCTGATCCAGGCTGAAAGGGAGGCTATGGTGGAGCGGACGAATGCTTCACTTCAGGCAGTCTCCAAATGGGGCGAAGCCAATATTGTGGGATTCAACGCCACCAAAACACAAGCGTGTCTGTTCACCGCCAAAAGGAGCCCGTTCACCTTGGCTCCTGCTTTCCAGAATGTATCCCTGGAGTGCACCGACCGCCTTCAGCTCTTGGGGGTAGAAATTTCCTCAGACCTCAACTTTGGGCGGTTCATTGAGTCCAAAGCTAAGGTAGCTGCTAGGAAACTCGGCGTTCTAGCAAAAGTCCGGCGGTACTTCACACCGGAACAGCTTCTAATCTTATACAAAGCACAAGTCCGTTCGTGTGTGGAGTACTGCAGCCACATATGGGCTGGTGCTGCAAAATGCCACCTAGCAGCTTTGGACTCGGTGGAAAGGCGTGCGAAGAGGCTAATTGGTGATCCAGACTTGGTTAAGTCCAATCTACAAAGCCTCGAGCACAGGCGTAGAGTAGCCAGCCTTTCGGTGTTTTACAGGATGCATTTTGGAGAGTGTGCGCGGGAATTGCATGACCTGATACCGCCATCTCCTTTCTACCATCGAACAACCCGGCGTACGGCGAATATCCACCCTTACGTTGTTGAAACTTCCACGGTCCGGACTAAGCGTTTTGCCTCGTCGTTTATACCGCGTACATCGAGGGACTGGAACAATTTGCCTGCTGCGGTTTTCCCGGCCAATTATAATTTAGGCGTCTTCAAGGCTAGAGTGAATAGGCTCTTAATAAACTAGTGCGCTTTACCATCGACGATTGCATCACTGCTTACCATCAGGTAGGATTGCAGTCAAGTGCTAGTTTATAAAATATAAAAAAAAAAAAAAAAAAAAAAAAGATTCATGTACAGGCAGTCCACTCTACTAGCTATCATACTTAAAACGATGTTACGTAGTCGTAACATCGAGACCGCACTCTGCTCAGCATCGACGCGCATCGCTTGCGCAGAGTAGCGTAGAAGCAATCGATGCGCGCCTCCGCAAACATACGTGACGCACTACAGTGGCGGGGTAACCGCAACATCGTTCTAAGCGCATTATTGTATTGTACCCGTAGGGCACTATACGCTCTTTGAGTATAGATTACCCACAGGCTACTGGTGTAAAAGGATGCACAGAAGGCTCTAAAGAGAGTAATTTTTACTTCATTGGTACATCTAGCAAACCTGCGAGCAATCATGTTCGCTCTAACGGACAGTGCCCTACGTTCACGTTCAATATCCATGTCGTCTTTAAGGTCCTCGGTAATCATATGACCCAGGTACCTGAATTGATGTACCCTAGCCAACTCCTCTCCATTGAGAGTTATAGGGGGCACACTAGAGGGACCCTTAGTTCCAGCCTTAAAAACGACATACTCACTCTTCTTAACATTATACATTAGGCCGTGACCACCTGCATAAGTTTCACAAATTTGCAACAGTTTCCTAATGCCACAAACCGAGGCGCTCAGCAACACCATGTCGTCCGCATAGCTAAGATTATTAACACATACATTATCTATGTGACAGCCGACATGCAGCTTGCTGAGCTCCTCGATTAGGGCATTTATGTACAAATTAAAAAGACGAGGAGAGCTCAAGCCACCCTGTCTCACGCCACATTCTAATTTATATGGATCAGAAAGGGTGCCCGCCCACCGCACACTATTACTTTGATTGCCATACCAGTACTTTAAAATACTTACAAGTTCAAATGGTAACCCTAGTTCTTGTAACTTTCTCCATAGGATATCATAACAAACCAAGTCAAAAGCTTTACTCAAATCGAGGAAACAGGCATACACAGGTGTGCCCCTGTGGGTATAGTACCTGACAGTATGCTTCAAGCACAATATGGCACTTTCTGTTGACAGCTGCGGTCTAAAACCAAACTGATTGTCATGCAGAACTATAGATTCGGCCAATTGTCCATCCAGCACACTGTCAAGCACCTTAGCCACCACAGTCGCTAAAGATATCGGCCTATAATTATTTTTGTCGGAGAGGTCTCCAGTTTTGTTTTTAACTATGGGCACTACAATAGTTTTCATTAAATATTCTGGCAAATAGGAGTGACTTATACATAATGAATAAAACATAGCTAGTACTCGTGCAATGTGAGGCCCAGCATGTTGCAGATGCTCAATACTAAGACCATCATGGCCAGGAGACTTCCCTCTTCTCATTTGTCTAATTACTTGAGCCACAACTTTTGCTGAAATCTTAAGGGTTAATCCCATACCATGGGTCCCAGCACCGAGCATCGACCTCGACGGACCCAGCGGTGACTTAACAAAGAAGTGCTCCTTAAACACACTAGCTATGCCTTCAGGATCAGAATGACCTTCAACACTCACAGGAAGGCCAGGCTTACAGTTCAACTTCCTAGTATCTTTCCAAAAAGCAGAGAAATTTTTATCTGAACGCAGTGTCGCTAACCTATCCATTTTTATCTGCTCTTTATGATCTTGACACCACTTCAAGCGTGATTTAAAAATCTTTCTACTTTTACACATTGCGTCGTAAATTCTTCCCGTTCTTGGCTTGCCATGATCAACCCAGTCCTGGAACATTAGCCTGGCCGTCCCGTGAGCTTCACTCACATGGTTGTTCCAGCCTATTACACACTTACCTCCATGTTGCCTATTTCCTCGACATGTAGCTTGTGCAGATTCACGAAGGGCGGTCACTATATTACAATACATGTCATCTAGTAAATGTTTGTGATTCTGATTACAACACACTTTGTCTCCACACTCAACAAAATCATGAGGAAAGTCAATTATTCTCAATTTCTCATGACAATGTTTCCTATATTCTTGTATCTGATTCAAGTTCCTGTTACCCCACCTTATTTCGCAATTAACATCATATTTATTTGCATCAAACAAGTTAGATATAGGACTAATGGCGTTAAATTTACACTCCAAATGTAGCGGAAAGTGGTCAGACCACAGTGTATCATAGTTTATATGAACATCAGTAACAGTATTAAGTGCAGACTTTGTGACTAAACAATGGTCCAACCAGCTCGACGTCCCATGAGCGTCACTTATAAAAGTATAAGAGCCAGAGTCCACACCCAACCTGTCCACATCTGCACAAACCAGTTCATGCTCAGCACAAAATTGTGCCAACTCACCGAAAAATAGACTATTTGGGTGGGCGTTAAAGTCACCTAGGACAAACACACATTCAACATCCTCAATGTCTATTATAGCACTCACCAGTCCGAGGCATTCCGTAAATCCACTGTTTTCAGCCCTCTCCGTAGGCATGTAAACACTCATCACAATTAAGGTCCTATTATTAGATACAATTTTGATAGCACATACCCTTGGATTATCACTGTGTATCACTGACACTTCACTGAAAACACTTTTCTGCCACAAAATTGCTACTCCTCCGAATGGCCTACCGACCAACATTCCTGCCGAGGTGTCCATTGCAGATGTTCCAGTGCTGCCGAATTCGATATCTATATTGCTAAGGTACGATATTTCCTCGGGCAATAGCCATGTTTCCTGTAAGGCTATAATATCACAACTTCTGCACAATTCCTTAATACTTTCGCTTGACCTCTTGACATTCTGCAGGAGAGGACCAATATTAGCGACGATAGCTTGTAGGTGAAATAAAGCACGAGCGGACTGTATAAAGATGTTATAATGTACAAAGGGACTGTTAAATTTACAATGATTACAAGAATACGAATACGTACATAAAGTTAGAAAGCGCGAGCGCGGGTGTACGTCGTCGCGTCTCACAGCTGACTGGTGGTGACGGGCGCGCGGGGCGGGAGGAACTCGCCGCTCGCGCAGTAGCCGGTCGCTCCCGATGGACGATGCTCGCAGCGCGCAGCGGAGATATTGAGTGCGTGACTCAACATTCTCCCCCCGTTGAAGAGTCTTCAACAGAGATAGGTAGAGGGCAGATGGTGTTAAAGGCTCGCCGAATGACACCCCTTCGTGTGCGGATGTCGGCGACTCTTGCTATGTCATCTCTGCCAGGAAGCACCCGAGTGATGCGCCCTAGAAGCCAGAGTAAAGGCGGTAAGGTTAGGAGCACCGCAATTACACAGGGTATCGGAGGGATATATTATCCCTCATTTTGTCAGGTTGTATTTCCAACAGCCTACTTGGGTGCACAGGTTATTGATGTCTGCCACTGCAGATCGCGTCTGAGTGGCAGATGTTTCTGGGATTTCAATTCAGAAATGAATGAATTATGAATCGACGATAAAAACCTAAGAGCCGAAATTGCGTTACGCGGTCACCCGCACGGTCCCATACAAAATATAAATAAATACATACGTGGGTCGCCACGCGGGTACCCGTCGCGGATAGCCCCACCCTGCCTCTTTTGCTACGTAATAATAAATTAAAGTTCTCTACACGACTACATGCTCACCGTTAAGGCACCTTCACATTAGTCACCACGCGACGGCTGTAGCGCGGCCAGCCGCGCGTGAAAAAAGCTAACTTCGTGAACAGACCGAAAAAACGTATTCTAATAATAATATTTGAACTGTCAGACACCAATCCGAGCAGTTGCGTAGTCCCAACGCAACGTTTGAAGACCGCGAGACGCTGGAGCGCGCGGCGGCGGGCGAGCAGGCGTGGGCGCCGGCGGGCGAGGTGGTGGTGGACGGCGTGTACCTCAAGCTGTACCTGCAGAACCCGCACTGGAACCTGCGCAGCCCCAAGCGCTTCCTGCAGGAGCTGCTCACCGAAACCATCGCCGCGCTCAATAAGGATGCTTCGGAGGTCAGTTTGATTTACATATTTTACAAATGTATGAGGATGTGTAAATTTACAGTACAATATAAAAATGATTGAGGTTTATTTATTTAATAACTTATGTACATACACATATCCTACTTCCTACTAATATTATAAATGCGAAAGTTTGTATGTTTGCTATTCTTTCACGCAAAAACATGCAGCATTATTTCTTCTCAAACGTATTTCTTATTTCATTGCAAACTCGGTGGACTTGTTCGATTGTGTAGTGTTATTGTTTAAATCCAAACTGATGATCTGGTATTGTGTGATTGCTAGCAAGTATGGGCAAAAGTCTAATGAGCTATATTTTCTCAAATAACTTTGATAGGATGGGTAACTTAACTGATCGACTGATACGAGTTAATTTCATGAGTTGGCTTTCCCAAATTCTGGATCATTATTATTTGAGAAAATTTCCACAAACGTGGGAAATATTGTACGCGCAAGATGTCATTAAAAAGAGTTACTAAGAAAGTTACTGCTTTTTTCGGTAGATTTTTTAGTATCTCCTTTGTTATTAAGTCGAAACCTGGTACTTTTTGTCCTGAAGACTCTTTTTATTACTCCCCACACTTCCCGAGTTGTAGCTGGTTTTGGTGGTAAGTCCAGCTGCAACGGTTGGCAGAGGGTGTCTTCAACGGTCCCTTCAATAGTAACATAGCTATTTTTATTGGGAGTAAATACTTTAGCGAGATGCTTTGCAAATGCATTTGCTTTTTCCTGTTACGTTCTTGTCCATGTATTCACAAAGATGTTCTTATAGTTGGTTTTGGTACATGATCTCGGTTCAAGGTTCTAGTTCCAGAGCGAATAGTGGTTGCAGTGGGTATCAGTGAGTCTAGCTTTGATTGTAAGGCTTCCTCATGATACACACATATTAAAAAAAAAATACATATTTTCGTGTGATATCTCAATAAAAAGCAACGCTCATCGTTGTATAAATCCCACAGGGCAGCCGCGGCGAGACGTGCGCGCTGGCGCTGAGCGCGGCGCTGCGCGCGCGGCCGGCGCTGGGCGAGCTGTGCGCGCAGCTGGGCGAGCTGCCGCGCCTGGCGCGCCTGCTGCCCACTGCGCCTAAACTTGCAGTACCTGTCATCACTGCGCTCGCGCCTACACAGGTAACTGATATTTATTATCATAATAGCCCAGTGGTCTTAGTGAGTTTTTAATTTTAGTTGATCGAGTTAACGTAAACATCGATCTGTACTAAAACTGAATAAGCTTGATGTCAAAAATGGAAAACCTTTTTTATTTTTATTGACATAAACGGGCGTTATCACAATTGAGTATATTTTAAAAGCATTATCGCATTAGACCCTATGTTTTTTATATTTAAAAGAGCCGTATACTTATTATGGAAATAAACAATTTAACTAAAATCCGATGATAATAAAAGCTAATCATTTTACGAGAATAAAACAATTATTTACAATGTTTATTGATCAAGACAATATAATAGAAGTTGCCAATCACTCAACACATAAAAAAGAAGAATCTATTTTATTTATCTCAACGACTGTGAGTCATCTTCTCTACATACCATATAATAAAACCGTGTCTATCTATTAAACCACTAACTCTTTGAAAACGGATTTTAATGAGATATGAAAAATACTTAAACGACCAAATTTTGTGTATATAATTTTTACCCGTTCGAAATAAGGGCGGATCACAAGGGAAACATAAAATCTCCTTCAATTAATTACCTTGGTTCCAGGCCTGCGTAGTGGCGCTATCCCAGACGGAGGTGATGTCGGGCCTGAAGGCCGCGGTGCAGTCGTGCAGAGAGGTCGTGGGCAGCGCGTGCGAGGCGCTCGCGCTCATCTTCTCTAGTAATGCCAATACCGACAGGCTGGTGTTGCAGGTTAGTTACTAAATCATATTTATCAATGAATTTTTTTTGAAATAAAATAATACAAATAGGCAAAAATTAAAAATTGTGGTACCTTAAACTTGTATTTGAAAAATAATTTCGTCACACACGGCGCTCCAGTGTGTGACGTCATACGACCCTCTACCATAGCATGAAAACAAATTGTATGTTAACTAGTTAAGACTGCGCCGACCGAAATAAACGAAAACGGTTGTCACAGTTTATGTGATATTATCAATACCATTACCATAAATATCATAATAAATATGTAATGAGCATCACAATGAATGTGTTAACGATTACATGTGGCAAAAATAAAAAAATATTGAATAGTTTAATAAACAAAAATACGTAAAGTTGGACAAAAATCTTATAATATCATGCTCGCGTTTCAATGAATTCTGATAGTAAACAGTTGAATTTTTTCACAAACTTCAATTCATATTAATCTTTAATGACCATTCTACAATATTAAATTTTTACATTTTCGAAATTTCGCTTGGTTATTTTATTATTATTTTTTTGCTGAATTGACGCAACATTTTTAATCGTTCTCAACAAACATCAAAAATCAGTCGTCCGCTGGACTTCACAAAGAGTGGTCACGTCGCTTCGTTGAGCGCGCGCCACTAACGACATCTCGTGATCTTTTGTTTAAACTTTTGTGTAGTATAACTTGCCGCTAACAGTTGAATAAAAATAAGTCACATTTTTAGATTTTCAAGTATGTCTTATTTATTCATATACTTAAAATTATTTTTTTAACTGTTTACTTTATTAAAGTAAAATCAACAGTAAAAATTTGTTTTGATATGGGAAAGCATAAGTTAAGATATTTTAAAAAGGAAATTGGCGATCATTCCCGAAAAAAACCCTTCTCATAAAAAGATGTATTTCTTTTTTTAACCGACTTCAAAAAAGGAGGTTTCTCAATTCGAACGTATATATGCTTTTTTATGTTTGTTCGCGGATAACTCCGTCGTTTATGGACCGATTGTCACATTTTTTTTCTCCTTAAAGGGTATGCTCAAAATCCAGTTCTGATGATGGGATCCATGAGGAATCGAGGGAACTCTTCAAATATTATAGGCAACTATATAGTAATTTTAGTATTTTCATCGAAAACTTAAGCATTTACAGTCAAAAAGTAACATTTGATGAAGTGGAATTGATGAAACACAAATAGCCAACGGAACTTCATACTCACATAAAATCGCAAAAAAAAATCTGCTGGTCAGTACATTTGTGTTCGCCTAACTGGTCAAAATGTACTGAACTTGGCTGATTTTTTGATTTCAGGTTTGGTCCCATAGTAAAAGTTGTTTGTTATCATGACTGCAATCACGTGTTTAAGTATCGTTCACTAATTACCAGTCACCCTATATATAAGTATGTTTATGTGTTGTCTAGTACCCATAATACAAGCTCTGCTTAGCTTGTGACTAGACGGCGTTGTGTGATAGTTGTGGAAAAAAAAGAAAAAAATCTTTTCAGGAACAAAAAAAAAATTTGCAAAGTTTCATAAACGACGGAGTTCTGAGG
This sequence comes from Leucania comma, assembly GCA_958295575.1. Lineage (NCBI taxonomy): Eukaryota > Metazoa > Arthropoda > Insecta > Lepidoptera > Noctuidae > Leucania > Leucania comma. Next base: position 6,197,513 of record OY282480.1, on the reverse strand, counting down.
TAACATAAAAAAAAGAATTTTATTTCTGGTTGCAGGCATTGAATTACAAAAAAAAAACCGTTAGGAATCTATGTCCAACAGTGGACGTATACGTACCAAAACTCTTACGTTTAAATTCAGTTTTCAAACCAAAATTTCTTTGAGTAAACGTCAGCTGGGCGATTTCAATGACATATAGGTAGTTAGTACGTAACGACAGACAACTACCTACTAGGTCATTTACTCGTTTACTTAAAGAAATTAATTTCGCACATGTGAATATTAATTCGAGTTTTAGAAAAATTCTACTTACTTTATTTTTTATTTTATCTTTACAAATCGATAGTGTTTCATGTACCGGATCGACTCTCCACGGGATTAAAACGATCAAAATTTAACGGTATATACCTAATACAGATCACATTTAATTTTGGGATTTATATAAACAGGTACCTATATAAACATACCTACATATATAAACATAAAACCATCTAAATAATCTATATACGTATTTTCAAGTCACTCATCACGATGACTCAAATTTTAGAAATCTTAAGTTACTAACATTTTTTGTGAAACTGCGAGCGGGCCACGAGAGTACTTGCCAATGTGTGCGTGATGACTTACACAGCCAGCGCACTGCAGTAAAAACCTATTTTCCGTGCGGCTTGTTTACTCGATGCACTCTTAAGAATAGTGCGAGAGGTCACGTGTGATTTAGAAACCCTTGAGAATTTTAATATTTTGTGCAACAATAGTACAATAAAATTCACAGCTCCATTTTACCAAAATTGCGCCTGTTCAATGATTTCACATATTGTCCGGTTCTGCAGAAACTTGAGATATAAAACTACATACATTTTAAATTATAAAGTCCAATAGGCATCACTGTTTTAAATGATCAAAATGCCACAGAAATTCACTAAAAATCCTGTTAAAAACCTAGATCCTGTTTATTGTTACTATTTTGGTGTACAATAAAGTTTATTCTATTCTATTCCGCTAGGGTATCTTACCACCATTATAATTGTTTCAATAGTCAGTATACATTATATATCGCCAGTATATATGTATATATTGAACCCTTTGCTATGGTTACACGCAGCCCCCTACTTCGATTGAAACCAGAAAATCGGTTACTGCGCATTCAAGGTCGACCGTCATGATGGTTCAACTCGTGTGACGAGGATTATAACCCATTTTCGTTTTTTGGTTGGCTGTGCGTAGCCGTGGCGGATGGTTCAACTTATTGGCCTTGTACTATATAATTCCCTTATCATCATCACGTCAACAGGCATTAGAAACAGATCTAATAGGCGAGCTGCTGTCGCTCCTGGACACGCGGCTAGACGGCGCGGCGGCGGCGCAGCTGGTGCGCGCGCTGAAGGCCATGTCGCGCTCGGCGCTGCACGGCGAGCGCGTGCGCGGCGTGCTGGCGCGCTCGCCCGTTTGGGAGCACTACTCCGCGCAGCGCCACGACCTGTTCATCACCGCCGCGCCGCAGAACAATTTACTTACAGGTCCAATATTAAATAACTATACATAAAACAATGAACTTCACCAAATCATTTCCCACTCATACCTTACGTTATTAAATTATGCTATTCGTAGAAACATAGAAGAATATTATTTATAAATTGGAAATATATTACAACCATCCAAGTAGGTTAATTTTAAGATATTTTTCGGTTGCTACTTAATTCATTTTCATCTTAGGGGCATATTTTGACCTCCTCGTAAAATCACCCAAGATGGCTGTCAAGCAAACCAAAATAAAAGAAACAAAATAAAGTGTGAACTATTGAATTTCGTACATTTTGATTAAGTATTCTAATCGTTTCAAATAGGAACTTGCTTCACATATATTTTATTTTTATTTTTGTCTGTAGATTTTATTTTATCCAATATTTGTATAAACTGGTTAAAAATGAAAAAAGTACTCAAATGTCTCTTACTTAAATTAAATCAACAATTAAATTCTGATACATCATCTAAAAACCCTGTTCAATCTGCCAAAATATAAAACACTTTATTTTTTATTTTTGTTTTTACAGCGGCTCCACACACAGCGGGCTACCTGACAGCTCCGCCCTCCAACATCCCAGCGCAACCGCCACCCATCGACTGACCGACGCACGCGACACTTGCGACACGTAAGACAGTTGCGACAAATGCGACAAGTGCGACAGTGCCGGAACAAGCGTGCGGTCGCGCCGCCTAACTACACATACACGCTACGTTTCTGAAAGGAGATTACAGCTGACCTGTACGGAAACTCACGTAAGTCCTATGTAGAATCTCTTATGAATTACGCGAATTTTTTGGTATAACTTACTCGATATTAATGAAATTTTCGCGTGATAATATTCAATTGGTCCTAAAAATCATAATATTCATCAATGAGATGCATCGAATGTCTGTCAAAATTCTAAAATGAAAACGTTTGCCTTAAATCTCTAATACGAATTTTATTAGTGCAACACAGAATACTAGACGAAATTCTGCTTTTCACGCCTTTCAGAAACAAGTCGTGTCAGAGAATTTGCCTTGGTGTACTCCGCGGCCTATTACAGATATTATTTCGATGTAAGATATTGCCTCATTTTAATGTATTATAGCAATAATTCTAATACGCTAATGTAATAATTTTGCGTAAAATTGATAGCGTTGTCTCAACTTGAGAATAATTTATGTTCAGCCATGTATTGAAGTACCAACAAGGCAAATTCATATTTGTACTTATGTAAAAAATATATATTAAGCTGCTGTTAAGGTTATAACTTAAGTTTTGTATCGATGTCTCCTTGTAAATTAAAAGTATAATATGTTATTTACACAGTTTCATCACCAGTGAATGTTCGCTCGAAGTATTAACAGCCAAAGTTATGTTTGTGTATGTATCTATGTTGTTCGTCTAAAATAGAATTGTATATGTAGATGATTGATCTCTAAAGAAAGGCATATTGTTTACATCATTCCTAAATACGTTAGCAACATAAGGTTTTTGTATTACGGTTCGCACTTTTTTTATGAATTTAGATAAGCAAGTTTTACAAAAAAATAAAATATTCTTTTGCAAATAAAAGTATACTTGGTTACCCGCGGTTTGTCATGTACTGCTTAACAATAGTTGTGATTTTATGGCAATATTAATAAACTTAGCAATAAAAATAATTAAGTAACTTGTCTATGGTCATACTTGCTACACTGTGCTCTTTTTTCTGAACTCTACATCGAAATTAAAGATTAACACATCAAGAATCGTCGGGTAAAGTGTGTCGAATGTTTTATCGTAAATAACTTGCTAGAATTCGCACTTTTATAAGAACGTAGGTTTTAAATGTTTCTATGTACCTATAGTCTGTGAGTACATGACATAGTTTTCGTTAGTACCAGTTTTATGTGTGTATTCATTACATAAAGGCTTTCTTGCCATATTTAGTTATTGTATTGAGACTGAAAACCATTGAAAATACATTTTTCTATTTGAGTTTTGGCACTAAAATTAACGTTAGATATACAAGGCCTCTGAGGCTTTTGTGGGGAAATATATCTATTTTGTCAAATTATGATAACATTAAGTCATTTCAACATGTTATAAAATGAAAAACTTTCGGAAATTGTAAAATCTATTTTTAAAGAAAATAGATTTAAATGTTTATTTTTTATTTTTACTAATAATGAATTCAAATGTTACACAAAATATATAAAGCTTCTTTTTATTAATTACTACTTATTTTAATCAAAATTATGTGTGATAATAATGTAAAGGAAATTAAATGATTGTTTGGTTTAGTCATATCATAGAGTTTTAAGACGTCTATACTTTATGGAAATTATGATGCTCTTATGTTCGCTCATTAATTATTGAGTACGTCCTAAAATATATGTATTATAGTTATATGTAACGTTAGTATGTACTAACTGCCGGTGTTAGTCAATCAACGATATTTACTTGTGTTTGATATAATTTGGTCTGCTTTATGTACAAAGCTTTATCGTTGGTTTTTTTAATGCGCCAGTAGTATATAATATCGATTGATTTCGGTAGTTGGTACATCACTAATATCGATAATAAAGGAATGTGAATGGTCGTGATGTCTTTGTGTTCTGTAGTTTCGATAACAGTGTTAAAACGAAGTATGATCAGCAGATATTATATAAATACTCAATGTCAGCAGACTTTAAACTTAAACATTCGCCAAAATAAATTAGTAGAAAAACACGTGCGACACGTTAATAAATCACGTACGTTCCACCAAATCTTAATCTAGATTTCTACGTGATTTTTTCTATAACTTTTTATCGTTAACATTGAAATAGTACAGAACACACATCACGAATGGAATATATCGATGGCACCATGTTGGAAAAGCGAGGTGTGATTATATGGATATTTTTATATCTAGAGATAAGTAATATTGCTGTAAAATATACGAAGTTAATATATCAATCTATACTAGCGTTTTATTGGTTTGAAAGTGGCGCCAGTGACTGAAAAGTTGACAGGGCATCGTTTGTCTTGATATGGTCATGTGTGAAACGCATGTTATTAAAAGAGTTATGAGTATACATGTGGATGGATGAAGAGGGAGAGGGAGGCCAAAGAAAAGATGGATGGATTGTGTGAGGAGTGATATGAAAAAGAAAGCTCAGCTACAATGGAAATCTGCACATCTTCGCCCAGCTTCGCTTCAGTCAGTGGAAGTGTTACCTTAAACACTTGACAACATGGCCACATTGTGGTTCGTAGCTTTCACCTTAACCCTAGAGGTTATCCAGGTAATTTTGGCCTATACGCATTCGTATATTTGCGATCTCTTTCTGATGCTATCTTGATCGCTGTAATTGACAAATCAACTTAGCGTGAACTACATTAGACCGCCGCACACGCGGGCCACGCTTGATTTGTACGTAGTGGCACGTCGCGTGGCGTAGGTCTTATGTGGCTCTACAAGTCTAGTTGTCATAAAAAGTGTATGGAGACCGACGCGCCCAGATCAGCGTACGTGGCCCACGTGTGTGCCTAATGTAGGAATGGTCGTCGCCGGCTGTCGTTTGTACTATCAAAGACACTTCCGCCTGACCATCGCTAAGTTCATTTTTGCTTGCACTCGAAACATAAACTTCAAAGGGTTTGATTTGTCGCCGTGCCGCAAGATTCAAGCGAAAAATTTTTTTAGTGATCAAGCAGAAATTACCGCTATGGTACATAAAGTTTGACAGTCGTTGACTATAGTCAGAAGCTAGGAAATCTGAAATCAGTTTCACCAAGGGCTTTATATACCCCGCGTTCCGAATTGCGCTAAAAGCGATTATAGCGCGAATCCGACCAAATCTACAAGTCACAAAATTTAAGAGCTATTAAGTAATAATGTGACGTTGCGCGTTGGTTGGATTCGCGCTATAATTACTTTTGGCGCAATTCAGCACCAAGGGATAGTGTTACCCGATTTCTGGGTTGTGGAGGTTACTTATACAGGTTACAAATTAAAAAAATACTTATTATTTGAACTATATTTCTTTAATAGACAATTTTATGCTTATTTTTATCAACTATTTTTACATTCTTTCTCAACTATGTTGACTAATTTTACTAATAATTTTAATACCTTACAAAATTATTATAATACATAAGTTTGGAACATTACCCTCTTTGAAGGATCATTTTTCCAAAAAATATTTGTTCCATAATACTAGTTTGTTCTACCTACCTACTGTTATCACTAGTCACACTTGTATTGTCTAACTATTCTATAAATTCGTAATTTCGTTTTACGCAATAAAAAAGATTATCGTAGGTTTTATAATAGTAGCCGCCACATTTTACTTACGAAGCTATGACCTATAAGAGATTTTTAACGTAGTAATAGTAATCGTAACTTTAATTTGTACTAATTCTGAATAAACGCCGCCTTGTGGCAATAAGGGTAAACTTTTCCATATGATTTGACATAAGCGAATGTTTAAAACCGCAGATACACTAGGGGACATAATATCTCGCAACATGACGTGCTCAATCTACAAGACGCTGCAACATTGCCTAGTGCCCCGCAACTTGTCCCCCAACAATATTTTACAACGCATTCACACGATAATTATGTTGTTGGACAATTTGACAGCGCTGCCCGTCATGTTGAGGAACATTTTGCCTCCTAATGTATCTGAGGCTTTACGTTAATGCGATCGAGTGCGTAAAACTAATTGGCACTAGGCGCTCTTTTATGAAACCTTAATAGTAGTTATTTTTTTGTAATACGTTAACGCGATCGAATCGTTTACCGCGTTTGACTCTCTGATTGGTTAAGAGCTTGAAGCTGGCCAATCGGAGCGCCGAACGTCATAAATGTGTCGAGAGTCTGCTACCTACCACAGGTACCCACCCACCCACCATAATTAACTAGTGGGATCGATAAACATTTTATTAATTAATTGTCATTTAGATTAGAGATTACCTACACATCACGTTTACTAACAGATACATATCACAGCATAACACAGCAAGTAGTATATATAGTTTCAAATCAGCTCTCGACATCAATTTAACACAAAAAAAAATTGGCAATAGAGTTTTGAGATACAAATGTATGGCCAAGTCGGGGAAGTCTCCACCAGGTCGGCCACCTATAAACATTTATGAACCAATGACGGACAATTTCTAATATTTGGCGACAAATTTTGACAGTGTCATCAAAATTAAAATCCGTGATGGTGGGTGGCCACGACAGAGTCAGTGACTTAATGAGTAAATTAATACACCTGACGCCAAAACTGTTGGTGGTCACACAGGGTGTGCGCTGATCGAATCTGGTGGTGTTGTGTAGTGGTTGGTGTGGGGAGCCTTCAGAGCTCGCTCGTACGTCTCGCTGAGCGTCCAGCCGCGCTTGCCTCTGCAGAAATAACATATAATAATATAGTACTGTACTCGTATATTATGCACACTGCATCTTCTATCAGTCCCGCCAGATGAATACAATTCACGATGAGCGATAAATTCTCAAAGATACTACCACTAAGTGATCTCAGAATCAAGCCTAGCTAAATATTAGATAGGAGCATAATCATTGTATTTACTCATAATCGTATTAAATTCATACTCAACACGATAGCTAAGCTAACTCCATATGCGTCAAAAAGTAACTTGATTTAAAATCGCAAATAGAAAGAATTTTTTAAATCTGCTAATAAGCAAGTTTAGAAACCTTTTAAAATCTGGTAAAAGGGGAAACTGTGAAGTAACAGAATAGGGATACACACACTGGAATGTGCCGTCACCGCCATTTGGTTACGTGTGTAAGTGATCGAAGCGTGTGAACTATAAAGACGTTCCACGTCCCCACATTTCCACATTATTAGAAATGCTGATTGCTGCTTCATTTAATCACCGATTTAGATACTGTTTTGACACAAATTGTTGTTAGGACAGGAAACGGGGCATTTTATGTCCTGATGATTACAGTTAATTCCTGGTTGAATCGCAGTTGACCAGGACCCTATAACTAATCACTCATAAACCAGAGAAGAGAAGAGGTAGAGAAATAAAATTTTCACAGAATGTGTATTTTTATTTGTCGCTGCAACCACAAATAATAAAGTAAAAAATTAAAGGGGGTGCCCATACAAGAACCGGGGTGTTAAAAAAGTACCTACATGTGGTGTTAGCCAATAATTAATTGCTATACTTATCAATGAAGTTCGTATTAATATACGCATGTACGAAATTAATTTCTTTAAGTAAACGAGTCAATGAACTTGTAGGTAGTTGTCGGTCCTTGCGTACTAAATATCTACAGGTCATTGAACTCGCCCAGCTGAAGTTTTAAAATTTAACGGTGTATATTTTTTTGTGAATGAATGAAATGAATAGTCCTAAGGCCTTTCACTCAAAAAGAAGCAAGTACAAGAGTGGATCTTGATAATAACTTGTTTTAAAAAAGGCACTCTTCGCACCCAGGATGGGGACAGCAAAGACAATCTCCACAGATGGGGGTTCTCAGACGGTTCTGATCTTCAGTGTTTGTGCGGCGTCTCTCCGCAGACATGTCCCACCTTCCATCCTACATCACGTGCCCTATTACCTGTTCACGTAGGGACCTCATGACAGCATCAGTGGACGGTATTGCCGTGGCCGAATATTGGGCCAGGTAGGATATTTAACTAGTTTTGCCATCGCCACGCTAAGAAGAAATAAGGTACTCACCTCATCAACATCTTGATATATCTGTGGTGCTTCGGCGTGGGAGGTGCGTCGTCGGCATCGATCTCCAAAGACAGGTACTGGTTGGCGCACGCGCTGTTCAGTAACTCGTCTAGCCGTTGATGTAGCTCTGCGAAGGTCGGTCTGTCGCGGGGGTGGGTGCGCCAGCAGGATAGCATTATGTCGTAGCTAGACAAGTGGAAATAAACTTTTAGGTCCTTTTATATAATAAAGGCAAAGAGGAAATTGGCAATGGTGGCGGCGGCGTTACTTGTATAAATGAAAACAAGGTTCTTTTATGTGAATGTTGTGATTGAAAGTTATTCTGAGGATATTAGAAAAATATCTAACTAACTAGCTGACCCGGGCAACTTCGTACCTACCGCCTAATATTCGATTTTTTTTTTGTGATTATTTCCATATTTTCTCCGCGTTTAAACATTTCCGAATATCACGAATATTTCAAGATCATAATTTGCCAAATCGGTCTAGTCGTTTTCGAGTTTTGGCGAGACTAACAAACAGCTATTTATTTTTATAAGACTAGCTGACCCGGCAAACTTCAGGCAGGCAGGGTCGAAGCCTACTGGGGCCAAGGGTTTGCTTCTGAAACGAAAGCACGGCCCTGGTATCTAAGACAACGAAGGAACGGGGTGGGTTTTTAGTCAGTAAGCGTCTGACACTATCTCCCGCTCCGCCCTGAGGGCCGGAAATGTCATTGGATGATTTTACCCACCACCAAAAAAAAAAACCCGGCAAACTTCGTACCCCTAATAGTCAATGAATACTTTTTTTCTCATCTTTTAAACCTTTCCTCGACCATCACGAATATTTCATGACCAAAATTAGCCAAAAGATCCAGCCGTTTTGGAGGTTTAATGAGATTAACGAACAGCTATTCATTTTTATATATAAGAAGATAAGATGAAGATTAATTAAAAATATTAGAGTAGTTAATAAAATAGTAGCTGGTAGATGTTTAACAAGTTTCTTCTAACATGTTTCTTTCTTTCCTTTTTATGTAAATAATTTGTATTGATAAAAAAAAACGATTATTGAATTTACAATTTTCTGATTCATGTTAGGTATCTACGCCTTATTTGGCTTATGTAAAGCAATCATAAGTAAAGCAAAAAATAAGTAGTACAATCACGAGTACTAGGATATGTATATAGGTACACCTTTAGTTTTAGTTTATATACGAAACCCGGAACACGTACCTAGTTTTTTATGTAAAGAATCTATGTACAAAATTTCGTAACTGTATGAATAAAAATCACAAAGTTATAAGCTTGTTATGCTACCTGGTTTTCCGTAAAAATACATGGTCACCAAACCATTCGGGCAACTGTGGGTTGTTTTGCTCCCGCCTACAACACAAGATCTGCCGTGACTTGTGTTGTACTTGAGAGTTGGTGGTGTCTAACTAATTGTGACCTTTTTTAAATATTTTTGGGGCAAAATATTTAAAAAAGGTACTTAAATTACAATATACATTGAGTAAAAATTATTGGAATCGATTCAGTTACTGATTCTGAACAAACTATATTCAGGTTTCGCATACACTAAAAATAATGTATTATAAATGATCACATTTTCTATCCATCTTAACTTTTGCCATTCACGAAATAAGAGTACGAAAGGAGATCATTTATTTTGGTCCAAATTCAAAAGTGGCCGGCCAAGAAAAAAAAATATGGCAATCTGTTAAAGTTTGACCCCGTGAGCATTTTTTATATCGCACCAAAACTGTAGGACCATTGCCCTGGGTTTTATTTAAGTTTTAAAAAATCAGTTTCCGTATATTTTCGGTAACATGAATTGTAAAAACAAAGAGTTAGAGCTTGAATAGAAACTTCCAGGTAGCTGCCGTTTACCACCACACGTCCTCCCCTAGCCACTGAACGCTCGCCCCACCTCGAATATCTTATCTGTTACTTTAGTAGGTACCTAAAGCAAGGTGTGTGATATTGTATCACTCCTATCCCAATTGATCGTGGACGGGAAGACCAAAATCTACGAGTACCATATTGAATCAGTTAGATTCCATCCCCGATTTCTTGAGTCTCAGTCGCTGACACGACACGTTCGATTCACTTATGGACCACATACGATCCGTCCTGAATGACTTTTCAGGGGAGATCACAGTGACTGATGACCATCGCTGGAAACTCCTGGGCAATGTATGTGGTCTGAAAACCGAAAAGAATGCAACTCCCGGCGAAGTAAACAAAGCTCAAGCAACAGAGCAGCGTGCCACGTGCTGGATGAAATGTGAGCAAGAACACATTCACCTCGCCATCTAGCACCTTCACAGAAAGTAGAGGCTTCTATGTCTGTTCTTATTCGCCCCGATAATAGTATCGCTTTCAATAACACCGACAAAGCGAAATACAACGAGAAAACAAATAAATGCCCTCAACCAATAGACAAAACTCATCTTAATATGAGAGACGCTAAAGTTGAACGCAGAGCTTCTCTCGAACTCATCGAAGATCCTAATGATCCTTTGTTCCCCTTTATCTCAGAGGAGGTGGGGAATATCATAAAAATGCTCCAGCCCTGAAAAGACCTCGGCTCTGACGGTGTCATAAACAAGGTGTTTCAACTCTTCCCATCCCAACTCATAATACTAATGACCGTCATCTTCAATGGTGCATTAAGGAATAACATGTTCCCCCAAGCGTGGAAAAAGGTTACTAATATCGGTATTCCTAAACTATGCAAGTCCAAGTCAAGTTTGACAGCTCCAGCTACATTTTCATCAGTCCATTCAATGTCCTCGATAAAATCTAAAGCGGCGCAGAGATTATGCTGAAGTCATGAGTGTTATTCCCAACGGTAGTTTGGTTTCCGAATCGAACAAGTCAAGCGAATCGTGGGAATGGTTTCCAGCATAACGCGATGATGGACGTCTAGTTTTAGGACTCAACGAAAGCTTTTGACAAAGTGTAACATAATGGTTTATCATTTAAGCTATATCAACTCGGTGTGCCAGATTGTCTAGTACTCATCTTGCGAAACTTTTTGTTGAATTGTACCTTCCACTATTGACTACCAGATGGTAGCGCTCCCTCTATGCGATAGTGGGGAGATCTCCACCCATACGAGCAGGAGTTCTTCAAGGGTTCTTCATGGGTCTCCCTCTGATCACCACGTAGCTATACCAATCCGAGCCCTTGGGAGAAGCGAGCTCGGTGTGATCCTAGATCAGCATTTGACCTTAGCTGAGTACATAAAGCAAACTTGAACGTACGCGTGCCGCTTTCGCACAAAGCAGGCTCCACTAAATTCTGCCAACCCGTAGGTATGGTCGCATTTTTAATACGCTTACTCTGTCTTCGCAGATGCAAAGCCCCACCATTTCCATATATGGCAAATACTTCAAAAGCGATTTCTAAAAATCCGCGAAGCCTATCATGTCTGAAATGAGAGTTCTTTTTGATCACAAAAGGGGATTTTCAGGGGAGATCATAAAATCCCTATCATCCAGCATTTCATGAAACGCTTTCCAAGCGTTTCTTTAACACTGCTATGAGACACCGCAACCCCGCCTACTGATATTGACCGTCCACTCATTTTCGAAATTCACCGTCATAATTATGCTTTTCATTTTTTTTATTATGTTTTTGGGTTTAGAAAATATTACTGTGGTTCTAAAAGATAAATATATGGCTTGACTTTTCTAAACAATTAAAGTATTGAGCATTACATATACCGATATTTTTATTCTTCGAAAATCTCAAGATATACAAAAAAAAAAATGCCGCAATAAAGACAACTACAGACTGGCTGTTTTTTTTTTTTTTTGTTGCATTTTTTAAAACTATTGTCATGTATGGGATATTTCATTTTTTGAGAAAGTTTTTCTTTGAAAACTAATCATTTTTGAACTTAAATAATACCGAGGCTAATGCTCCCACAGCATTGTTGCAATAATAAAAAATGTTCGTAAGAACGAGTTCTAACAGAACATTGTATTTTTTTTCTTTGGCCGGCACTTTCAAATTTGGACCAAAAATGTATGGACCGTGGGTGATGTCCTTTTGTTCTAAATTATCTGCTCGATGGTTAGGTAGTTAATTTTTTTTCCAATATTAGGAAAAAATTGTTTTTTCCAAAAATCGATAATTTGTAGAAAAATCGATTCTTAATAATCAATTTTCCTTCAATGGCACATCCCTAATTGCACCGTAGGGGCTCAGCAGGGTCGAAGCCCACTGGGGTCAAGGGTTTGCTTCTGAAAGGAAGATTCGGCCCTGGTATGAAAGGCAACGAAGAAACAGGAGTGGGTTTTTAGTCAGTAAAAGTCTGACACTATCTCTCGCTCCGCCCAAGGGCGGGAGATGTCATTTGATTACAATTTGCTTCTTCATTGTAATCATCTTTTTCACTGCTATCTAGGTACTTACAGCTGTGGACTGCAGTTGTTAGGCTTGGGCATGCGGTACCCAGAGCGCAGCAGGCGCGGCAGGCGCGCGGCCGGCACGGACGCGTACGGAGCTCCACCTACTGTCGCTATCTCCCACACCACCACGCCGAACGACCAGCTGAACATAAAGATAATAATAGTTAAAAAAAATAAATAAATGGAAAATCAATTCCTTAGAGAAAATTATGCATTTTTTTAATAATAACAAACTATGCCATGCAAGTTCATGCAACCAATACTTTTTTTTTTGAGATTCTCAAATACCAAATGGTCACCAATGATCACTTAAAAATCAACGCTAAAGACAATTGAATGGTTGGCGTCGGAATACACATTTTATATCATCCCTGAATACACGTATAGTGAGCAGCAATCATTGTTGCTAGAAATAATTAAATCGACGTTTTGTAAAACTTGATGTGGCTCTAATATCCCCAGTATTTTCTACTGCACTAAGCTATAAAAAAAACTTACACATCACTCTGCGTCGTGTAAATCCGTCTCGTCAACGACTCCACAGCCATCCACTTGACAGGCATCTTTCCGTTACCTTTCTGCTTATATTGATTTTCTTCATACACGTCTCTTGAAAGCCCGAAATCCGCTATTTTCAGCGTCCTATCAGCTGTCACCAATATATTCCTTGCTGCTAAATCTCTATGTACTACTCTGTTAGCAGCTAAAAACTCCATTCCCATAGCTATTTGACGGCAGAAAGACAAAAGGTCCAAAGCCGTTAACTCCTTATCACAGATCTCTTGAAGCTCATAGAGTTTATTCACGACTAGCTTGGAGCTTTCCATTTGTGCTTTACATTTGAACAGGTCATTTCTATAGTCTGCAATTTCTATGTTGTTATTGTAGTATTTCACGTTGCGTTTTGATAACATAATGTCCCACGTGCATCTGAAAATGTAAAATAAACTTAATTAACAAGATAACCGAATAAATAGTATCTTAGGTATTAACGATTCATTAATGGGTTTTGAGAAAGTGTACTATGAAAATGTTACCACAGTAAAGCCATTATTATAATAAAAGACAAGATGGAAAACAAAAGTTTTTAAATTACTTATTTTAACAATGGAAAGCAAAAGGTTCGTTGATAGCCACATTATAATTAGTATAGGTTTAACGGAAATCACGAAGAATACACAGGGCAACATTTTGGGTCCATAACTATTTAATGTTCTAATTCTGATCCAGGAAATGGTTTATCGTAGCTCCAGATTTATGTTATTTCGTTCACCTGTGAAGCTACGATTACAAATATCCGAACACATAGTTGTTTTGTTGGAAAATACTAGACTGAGTACGAAACGCGTGGCTTAAAAAAAGAGAGGGCAAGTGGCGGGCGAAGATAGGCTGTGGATCCGGATGATGATGAGGCTTATCACCATGAGGAAATATTTTTTCCCTATTCTTTTTCTGTGATATAAATACCTCAAGTAACTAAGCAGGTCACCCCGGCTGCAGTACTCGGCAATGATGAGCGGCCGCCTGCCACTACAGCACCCCACTAAGCTCACGAGATGCGGGTGCACGCCCACGCTCTTCATCAGCTCCATTTCCGATCGAAATGACCTGATCTCATCGAGCGATGGGAAGTCTACAAGAAAAGCCGGAAATAAGAAGTTAATGCGTCATGATAGTACTTTTTAGTATCTGGGAGGAGCGAGACCGGCATGGCAGACTTTTACTGATTAAAATCCACCTGTATTCCTTCAATTGCTCTTTGCATTCCAGGGCTGCGGTAACTCTTTCGAATATCCCCTTAACCCTAGCCCTAGCAGATATTTGGCCTCTTTTGTTTTGTTGACATCTCTGTGAGGCGGGCGTGAAATACAACGCACCAGTGACTCTGGAAGTCTGGACTGATCTTTACCGGACACCTTTTTTTTTTTTTTACCGGACAACTGGACGGAGAGCATCATAACCTTTTTTTTTTAATTTTGAGTGTCAATATAAAATCGTTATAATGCAGGTATAGATAGTTACCTCAAATCTTATATTTTATTTTATCACTTTTAAACTATAGAACTAATATTCTGTCATTCAATTATTACATCTCAGAAATAGTCGATACCAAAACCTTTTTAGGTGTTAAAAATATTGCATAATACAGAAAAAGAGAGGGAGGGAGAGATTAAATGATTTTATTAGTCTACTTACAAAATCATTTAACTCACACATTTAACTAATCCGAATTATTTTTTTTAAATAATTCGGTAGAGCGATGTGTTCACGATAGTTCACTTGACTTGGTCCGTGGATATTATCAGCTCCATATGCAGGGTTATGTTGCTTTGATTATTCCGAACCGTATTTAAATGAGTCTTAATACAAATCTAATATATTTTGTCAATTTTCTTTTTGTGTTAGAATAGTGCACAGAGCGAATTAAATGTTCATCAATTAACTCGGCCTTCATAGATGTATGATGATCTCATCAATTCGAGGAGCGTTACCTTTCAGCATCTTAACAGCGACCTGCATGGAGTACGGAGCGAGCGTAGCTCTGCGCACGACGCCGAAGGCTCCTTCTCCAATAACTTCGTGTAACACTAGCTTGTCCGCTCGCACCTCCCACCGGTCTTCTGTCTCGCTCCATATTTCTAACACTTCTGTGTCGCTGTCTTTCGTAGGGTTGTCGTCCTAATCAAGGAATCAGACGTTTAGACTTTAATGATTTTATTTGTTTGCTGAATATTTGATAGTATTTAGAAAAGGCGCATCAATTCATAATATTGCAGTACCTTGCCAGAGATAATACGGTTGGTATATTGAACATCAGCAGAGTACTTTTATTAGACTATATGTAATCAGAACTGAGTAGAACAACCATACGTGACTACTTCAAAGTTTGGTTTATCATAAAACCGTATATAGCTAATTTAGGAAAATAATAGTGACCATGAGATACAGAGGTGGAGATAGTAAGAGGTGATTTTTTTAAAGATATTTAGATAGGCATAGTTGTTTTATTTGATCAAGGCGGGTTGATCTTGGATGTGTGCGTAAGCTCGGAGGACTCAGTGTCAAAGAAAATAACTTAAGCCCACAGCAACAATGTGCATCTGATTCTGCGTAGACAACCAAGATCAATCGGCCTTAGTGAAATATAATCTATAAGAATATTGTTAGGTACCGGTTTGTAAGGCGGCACGGGAACATGGCGCCGTCGTCGTCGGCAGCGGAACAGCAGCGCCAGAGCGGCGGCGCCCACGAACCCGGCGCCGATGGCCGCCCCGCCCGCGCCTCCCGCGGCGCCCATGTCGGGAGGGTCCCATGTGTCTGACCACGTGCAAAACTATACCACGTTACTCTCATTCTATAAGGTAAAGCGATCAGGGGCCGCAGTATGACGCGTATCTACTTATAAAACGCCATAAGCTATGGCATTATTGTGCCAGTGTAACAAATAGGATGACTAGCGACATCCCTGTCAGAGAACAGAATCATGATGGCATTTACAATCCATGTTACGCCCCCAGGAATTCTAAAGATTGAGGGCAATCAGATTATGTTGGAGGTTCTGAGATTCAAATCCATGTCGACAATGATGTTGATCCAGCAAGTCAGTCAAATAGGCGATTCAGACTGAGACTGACTGGAGACTGTCACCTTACATACAAAAGTTTTAAGTTTGGAATCGATAGTCATTTATGAGAGCATAGTTGCTCTAAACTGAATAGAGTTTGAACGTCGATATACTGACCAATGTTGGATGACCAAGGCATATACGAGTATTAAGAGTGTATTCCTTAATTTAATTGAAAAGCCAACAGACATTTAAAAAAAAAGTGATGGCAATTTCGATATTACTCAATTATTTATTTTTTAGATGTGTTAGGGTCCAGCCGTGGTCATCTTTCGCCTGAAATGATGATGATGAAATACTTTTTAAAGATTATACCATGTTTTATAAGAAGGCAATAGGCATGTTTGTTTTAAGTCACTTTATGGTCTCTTTATCTTACCAATTCGGAAGTAATATTTTGTCTGATGAAATTGTTGCTTCCTTTATTATTGTATTCGTAGGTTCTTTGAAAACTCTATTTTGGTTTCTTAGTGTGTCTTAGGGTTTCTGATGTATGTAGTGTGGATATTCGTGCCAAGGGTTTCTTTAATTCATGGCTACCATGATTGGAAGTCTTTAGATATAGTCAAAACAAACAACGTAAATGGTGTGAGTTAAATGATTTTATTAATCTTATGCAGGGTGAAAAAAAAAATGCAGATGAGCGAGTTGTGAATTTTGGTTTTATTTATTTAAATATAGTTTTCTTCTCAGCAAACTGGAACAAGTAACCGTGTCGATGCTGTAAGACGAAGGAAGGGTGTGCTTTTTACCAATTCATTGTCGTAGGCATTCTTGAATGATCATGTTTGTGGGTTATTGTGTAAAATATTTGAGTATCTTTTTTGTTGTTTTTTCTTTTCTTATTTGTGATAATTTCTGGAGTGAAGAAAGGACTTACCAGGGAAATGAGCTTGTCTGCTGGTGTACGCAATTGTTCTGTTCAATCTTGCTTGCATCAATACGTAGTATAACGACGTGGCTTCGCCAGTCACGTCTTTGAACACCGCATCAGTTGCATTCTGCACAATATTGTTGTCACCGTTAATACCACATTTAATGTAATGTTATGATTTAGGATGAAATAAAATAGTTCCATAATGAAACAAATATACAAACATAAACACATATGGGTCGAATACAGGACACTTTTCTGAAGCCTTTTTTGAAGTCGTTTGTTCGGGGGACTTTACCTCGTTATCGATATGATAAGTTAATAATATTTAGCTTGAAAAAGATATTTACCAGTTCCTTTAATTTTTATATATACACCGTTAAACTTTGGTCGTTTTAATTCCGCGGAGGGTCGATTCGGTACATGAAACAGTATCGATTTAGAAAGATAAAATTAAAAAATAATGTACTTTTTTCTAAAATTCGAATTAATATACATTGTACGAAATTAATTTCTTTAAATAAACGAGTCAATGACCTCGTACATGCGTAAATTAATTCGAGTTTAAAAAAATGTACTTAATTTTTACAAGCTTTCTATTAGCTTGCACTGTATGTAACTATGTATGTTCGGCTCAAATCTTGCAACTCAATTTTGAAGCAGATATCTTCAACCGATTGAGCTGAAATTTTACATACATGTGTAAATCGGGTGACAATGCAACATTATGATAACATGGAGCTGATCTGATGATGGAGCTGGAAGGTAGCCATAGGAACTTAGCAATAAAACAATACAACCCCATCGAGTTTGGGCTCGTTTGATTAGTATTGACGAGTACTTTGATTCTGTATGATAGCCAGGGTCTGATGATGGAGCCGGAAGGTGGTCATAGGAACTCCGCAGTTAAACGATACAACCCCATCGAATTTGGGCTCGTTTGATTCGTATTGACGAGTACTTTCATCCTATATGGTAACCAAGGTCTGATGATGGAGGTGGAAGGTGGTCACAGGAACTCCACACCTAAACGACAAAACCCATCGAATTCGGGCTCGTTTAGTTTGTATTGACGAGTACTTTCATCCTATATGGTAACCAGGGTCTGATGATGGAGCCGGAAGGTGTTCATAGGAACTCCGCAGTTAAACGATACGACCCCATCGAGTTTGAGCTCGTTTGATTAGTATTGACGAGTAGTTTGATCATTTATGGTAGCCAAGGTCTGATGATGGAGTCGGAAGGTGGTCATAGGAACTCCGCAGTTAAACGATACAACTCCATCGAATTTGGGCTCCTTTGATTCGTATTGACGAGTACTTGGATCCTATATGGTAACCAGGGTCTGATGATGGAGCTGGAAGGTTGCCATAGGAACTACGCAATTAAAAGATATAACCCCATCGACTTTAGGCTCATTTGATTTGTAATGACGAGTACTTTGATTATGTATGGTAGCCAGGGTCTGATGATGGAGTCGGAAGGTGGTCATAGGAACTCCGCAGTTAATCGACACAATCCCATCGAGTTTGGGCTCATTTGATTTTTATTGATGAGTACTTGGGTCTTATATGGTAACCAGGGTCTGATGATGGAGCTGAAAGGTTTCCATAAGAACTCCGCAATTAAACGATATAACCCCATCGACTTTAGGCTCATTTGATTTTTAATGACGAGTACTTGAATCTTATATTATAACCAGGGTATGATGATGGAGTTGGATCGTGGTCATTGGAACTCCGCAATTAAACGACTCAACCCCATCGAATTTAAGTTCTTTTGATTTGTATTGACGAGTGCTTGGATTCCATATGGTAACCAGGTACTGATGATGGAGCTGGAAGGTTACCATTGGAACTTAAGTTACTAACCGAACACGGCAAGTTCGCGAAGTACCTGTACAAGATTCGTGCGGAGACGACGCCCGGGTGTCGCCACTGTGCGGAGCGCCCTGAAGACACGGTGGAGCACACAGTCGAGGTGTGCCCCGCTTGGGAAGAGCATCGCCGTTTACTTGTGCGGGCGATCGGTGGTGGCGATCTCTCGCGTCGGGGCTTGGTTTACGCCATGCTCCGGAGCGAGGAGGAGTGGCAGATGGTCGCCTCCTTCTGCGAAGTAGTAATGCTAGCAAACGAGGAGGCCGACCACATTAGGCAACGGCGCACACGCCGCCGCCACCGCCTGGATTCCGATCCCGATTTCTGGCCACAGTAGGCGCGGGCTCGCGGACAGCGGGCAATGGGTAGCTCGCTGTCCGTCCGTCTGGTAACGGCGCAAGTCGTTTACGGCGAGCACTGTTCCCACGCGCCTCAAGGAGTTGTCAGCAAACTGTAGGGGCCCAGCAGGGCCGAAGCCTACTGGGGTCAAAAGTTATGTGAAAATGTCACCCGGGGCCCTGGGACGAAGGCAATGAATGGAAAAGGGTAGATTTTTAGTCAGTAAGAGTCTGACACTATTTCCCGCCCCACCCAAGGGCGGGATTTGTCATTGGATGATTTTACCTACTATAAAAAAAAACCATAGGAACTTCGTAAGAAATCGACACAATCCCATCGAGTTCGGGCTCTTTTTATTTGTATTGATGAATACTTGGATCCTATATGGTAACCAGGGTCTGATGATGGAGCTGGAAGGTGGCTACAAGAACTCCGCAATTAAACGACACAGCTCTCTCGTCTTTGGTCTCGTTAGATTTATAATGACGAGTACTTTGATCAATATGGCAGTCGGGATCTGATGATGGAGCTGGAAGGTGGCCATAGGAGTTCCGCAATAAAACGATACAATCCCATCGAGTTTCGTATCGAATAAAATAAGTTCTAACCGGTCATAAGCGACTTGGACTCGCGCACGGAGGGTTTCGTACAAATTTACATAAGTAAATAGCTAGTTAGTTTTAATACAAAATATCAATTGAAAGGGCTTGCAGAGAGTAACTTGAAAAATAAAATGACATAACTTTAAATCCAATATTCTCCTTTTTCTCAGTCATACTCTTGGTGGAGTGGTAGTGGTCTTCTGGTAGGTTGGTTGCGGCTTTTGCGAGACTTCTCTATCTCTCTCTATTCATGGCGCTTCGTGTACATTCAATGAGGGAACACTCTGAAGATGATTTAGTGAGGTCTGTCTATCTGGTAGGCGATTGGCCGCGAGAACGTAGGTCTACTCTTTCCTGTACCACTAAACGTTCCAAAGAGCTTTCATTGCGTATGATATATCCAAACAGCTTAAAAATACGCTGTTGCACAATCGACGAAAGTTTTTGTTTTGATGCAAAGCTCTTTAGGAATGGAACCGTTAGTGCGTTGAGCTGTCTGTTTTATCCTCAGTAAACGCCTCCTGCGTCACATTTCAAAAGCGTCAATCGTTTTACGGTGCTTGAATCTTCTCCGCATTTCCTAGGATTTGTGATTGTGGACCCCAGGTAGATAAACTCTGGACAACTTCGCAATTGGCTATTTTATGTAAGTTAGGTTGATTGTTAGTCTTACGATTCACCACCATCATTTTGGTTTCATAAATCCAACCTGGTAGACTTCTCACGTGGTCGCTTCCTTTTGCGTAGCAGTAATGCTAGCCAAGAAGGAGGCCGACCGCATCAGGCAATAGCGCTTACGCCGCAGCCGCCGCCATAATTCCGATCCCGATTTCCTGCCACTGTAGGCGCGGGCTTGCGGACGGTGGGCAATGAGTAGCTCGCTGTCCGTCCGGTAACAGACCGAACCAAGCCGAAGGAGGGGGGGATGTCATTGGATGATTTTACCCAACATAAAAAAAAACCTGGCAGACTTCTAAAAATAGCAGACTAAGTTTCTTATGCTTTCCTATGATATGGGTAGCAAATGTGAAGATTAGCTGAAAATACAAATGTGATTTAAATAAGGTATAACTAAAAATTAAAAAATAAATTACAAATAAAAAAACTTTTTTAAAAACAAGCTTTCAATTAAATGGGCTAAAAAGAAGAAAATAAACTTTTCCTTTATAACTTTTACTATCAATTGATAACGACATTACACAATTTATATGATATAAAAGCTTGTCGCGAGATTTAACTGTGTAAATACACAGCTAAATAACTTCATTAATTAAATAAGTTAAATAACTTCATCTATTGATTTTAATATTTTCTAAATCTCGCGACAAGCTTTTATATCATATAAATTGTGTAATGTCGTTATCAATTGATAGTAAAAGTTATAAAGGAAAAGTTTATTTT
This sequence comes from Leucania comma, assembly GCA_958295575.1. NCBI lineage: Eukaryota > Metazoa > Arthropoda > Insecta > Lepidoptera > Noctuidae > Leucania > Leucania comma. The sequence continues at coordinate 6,176,211 of OY282480.1, read as the reverse complement.
CTTCTTTTTAGCCCATTTAATTGAAAGCTTGTTTTTAAAAAAGTTTTTTTATTTGTAATTTTTTAATTTTCTCTTCACAATTCGATAGTGTTTCATGTACCGAATCGACCTTCCGCGGGATTAAAACGACTAAAATTTAACGGTGTATAAATATATATTTTAGTATAAATGAAAAGAAAAATAATTATTTCTTAAGTAAATATTGCAAATAACTATGATTTCAGTCAGCGTTAAAAAACGAAGACAAAAAACCAGAAACACCGGCTTCTCTACAAATATACCTATATATCTTCTATAGTTATAGATTTTCTTCTATTTTTTTTTTAAATAAACTAATAGGTATAGAGTCGTTATACTTGTTCTGTTTTTCTTTCTATGTGTTTCAAAAATCCCAATTTTAAAAAAGTTTTCTTGTCACAGTCACACTTACCCCATCTAAGACCACAGTCCGATTAGCGGCCGATGTAGACAGAGTAACCGTGTAGGAGTCGGGGCGACGCTGCGGCCGCGCCCACTTGGCGCGCACCTCCCAGGTATCGATGGAGTCTTTATTAGCTTGGATGAAAATCTTATCTGGCATCTCTGGTTCTACCTCTGTTGAAAAAAAAAATAGGAGTTCAAGATGAATGAGACGTCATTGATAAATGATATTTATTTTGCAAATAGTTTTTTTAAAAACACTTTTACACGTCCATTTTTTCCTCAGTTTAAGCTAGATGAGACCGGTTTTTTCGTCTGTTATACTTAGATGAGGCCGGTGTTTCCTAGCTGACTACCCTGACCACTTGACAAGAAACACCGAAACAAACTCAGGGGTCAAAGTCTCTTTTAAAAGTCCATACAGCAAACATGTAATGGTCAATACATATGAGAACCATGCAGACTTGCATGCATTAGGTATATTCTATCTCGTCTTTTGCAAATCGAAACAGCTTATTAAAAAATGTTGGGAGTTGATTTCCAAACATTACTGTACTATTAAGTGAGGTTCAAGAGCTCTTCTTGCCATTTCACATTCATTGTTAAGATGAACTATGAGACCTTACAGGTTTAAGGTAGAGCCGCCATCTTCCACTGACTGTGCCTGTAGGATTTATTCGTACTGGAACTCCAGTGCCACAGTGAAAACTGGGCCTTACCACATGCTCTTAACGCGATCCATTTGACGACTTAATCTGTAGTGCTACCATGAGCAGATCCCGGAGGACACGGTGGAGCACACGTGTTCTCGAAGGAGCGATCGGCGGCGGCGATCTCTCGCTCCGGGCCTTGGCATAGGTCATGGTTCGGAGTGAGAAGGAGTGGCAGGCTGTTGCCTCATTCTGCGAAGCAGTAATGCTAGCAAAGGAGGAGGCCGACCACACCAGGCAACGGCGCTCACGCCGCAGCCGCCGCTGTAATTCTGATCCAAATTACCGGCCACCGTAGGCACGGGCTTGCGGACGGTGGGCAATGGGTAGCTCGCTGTCCGTCCGTCCGGTAACAGACCGGACCGAGCCCAAGTCGTTTACGGCGCGCACTGTTCCCGTGCGCCTCAAGGAGCTGTCAGCAAACCGTAGGGGCCCAATAGGGTCGAGGCCTAGTCTGGGGCTCTGGGGAGGTATGAAAATACATACCAGGGCCCTGGATCCAAGGCAGGGAAGGAACAGGGTAGGTTTTTAGTCGGTAAGAGTCTGACACTATTTCCCGTTCCACCCAAGGGCGGGATTTGTCATTGGATGATTTTACCTACCATAAAAAAAACCATGAACAGATAATGCGATCCATTTGACGACCTAAACTGAACTGTTAAAGAGATGGAGCTATATAGGGGTATAACTTCATCCCTCTTTCTTGATCGTACGCCTGACTTTTTAACACGTCATGGCAAGGCCCCAAATTATCTTCTTCCAAACATCATATGTCTCTCAGCTCTATAGTCTGTTAGACTCATAAAGCAGCAGTGCTAAGTGCTGGCCCAGTGACGAAATCCAAATAGGTACATTCAAATCACATACATACAATGCGGTCCAAATGAGAATAGGATCGATTGCCATGTTGTGACGTCACGTCGAACTGTCAAATTGAAGAAATTGGGTACGGCGAGCAAAAAAGGTTTTTTTTTAATTTAATTTATTATAATATAAAAAAAGTTTTATCAGAATTCAGTTCTTCAATTTTACTCATCTCTGTGTCAATGTTTTTTTTTTATCTATGGTGGGGAGAAGTGTCTGATTAGTGGTAAATGGAAAAATAAGGCGAATTGTTTCTTACAATGAAAATAAGAAAGAAAATACCTAGTTTTTATTTTTAACTAATTATGACTTAAAACAATACATTTAGCTAATTTATAATAAACAATAACGTTTTTACTTCACATAGACTTAACTAAGACTATGTAATACAAAGTAAAAAAAAAGCCTTTATTGATACGCAAATAAGTTTTTTTTTTGCAAACCGTACTTTTTACTCAAAATTTGACATATCGAGGTTATTGGCCTTCCTATTCTTATTTGGAACGCATAGTACAAAATAATATTTGGATTTCGTCGCTGGGCCAGCGCTGCGCTCAAGGCTGTTTTCTTAGAGAATAGGACTGCAGGTGATAAACAATGATCTTCACAAATACCTACTTCCAAAAATGTTTCATGAAAGGAAACAAGTTTTTCCATTAATTTTCCGTGTTTTATTACTTAAAATTTACGTAATAAAACACGGAAAGTTACATGAAAAACTTGTAAGAGGATGATGTAACTACATATTTCAGTGATGTAGTTTACAAACAATTTAGGAATTCCAAATCATTAAAATATTGTTTCAAAAGGAAGTGGTTAGGAGTAAATACCATACGAGAATTTTGCAATTATATTAACGCACAATGCTCGTTTGGTATAATTAGGGAATTCATCAAAGCTATAATCTCTGTAGTTACTGTACCTGCCTATTAAATTGGTACCTACTTTGGCTTTAAATATATTAGCACCTTTTTCGAATCGTCTGATTCTCATTAAAATTAACAAAGGTTATTAATTCTATATAAGTAATAGTGACGTAATATGAGGTTATTGATTACCAAGGTAATAACGTAGGAAGCACTTTTATTAATCTATAATATAAAAATGAATCGCAAAATGTGTTGGTAAGCGCATAACTCAACAACGCCTGGACCAATTTGGCCAAATCTTTTTTTAAAATGTTCGTTGAAGTTCAAGGATGGTTTTTACGGCGAGAAAAATAGAGTAGGGTAGAGTAGGGTAGAGTAGGGTAGAGTAGAGTAGGGTAGAGTAGGGTAGAGTAGGGTAGAGTAGGGTAGAGTAGGGTAGAGTAGAGTAGGGTAGATTTGGGTAGAGTAGGGTAGAGCGGGAGCGAAGCCGCGGGCAAAAGCTAGTAAATAATAATAATATGATTTTAAACATTTATTTCGGCCGAGGTCCTATTTTGAAATGTAATTTTTGTTTTTTTTTTTCTAGAATATAAGTGTCTATTGTGATAACTGACCATAGAGAAGCAGACTAAAAGATAGATGATAGTTTTTAAACTAACTCAAATTCAGTTAGAAACAGAAAAATTAGTTAGTAGAAAACTTAAGATGACGAGCACGATAAAAAATAATCTTAAGTACAATTAGCATACCTATAATCTATACTTATAATAAATCTGTAGAAGTAAAAATTCTGTACATTGAAAATATTAAAAAAATAAATGGGGTGTTACTAAACCGACACCGAACCCAAAAATGTGATTAAAAAAATTTTTGTCTGTCTGTCTGTCTGTCTGTTCAGGCATCACGCAAAAACTACCTTGATGAAACTTGGTATAATTATTCTGTAATATCCTGGGCACCACACTGGGTACTTTTTATCCCGGAAAAGTATATACAATAAAAAAAAAATAATTTTGCGGATCGATCCCTAGACCCGATTACTGTACCAACCGCAAATAATAAGTTTGTCGTAGGTTACGTCACCCGCAGTAGAGTTCACTAAGGGGCGCTGCACGGCGTTTTTTTTAATTAGCTAGGTTTACATTTATAAGGCGTAGACAACATAGATTTTAATTTCAACTATAGGTTTTGATATTTGATAGTGTGTAACGTAGGTTATTTTTAGTACTCTTAGGTAGGATTAGTCATTCGTATAGATATTAGTTTTTAGGGATTTTGCTTATTTATTGGTATATACATATAAGTGTAGGTAGGCGCTAGGTGTTAGGGCTCTTCTATAAAGATAGTCTTTAAGATTTCTTTATTTTTAATACGGATTTACTTATAACACGATGCCTTCCAGAAAGAGACCATCAAGAGATGGTCTGCTACATCGAGACACGCTAGGCGAATGAGACTAGCCAGATCGCAAGAATCAGCTGAGCGAGAATCCCGGTTAAGCCGCATGCGGGATAGCATGACTGAAGCAAGAGCTCGCGAAACCAGTGCCGATCGAGAATTGAGGTTAAGTGCTGATAAATATAAAAAAGCTCTTCACACAAAAAACTTATCGATAAGTTTCGTCGTCCACGCGAACGAAGTCACGGGCACAGCTAGTAGGTACTCGTATAAAAATATACTTACCAGGAGGTTCACAATCGAATTCTTTGCAGGATAGCGTGTGGTACTTCAAGACGGTGCTGCCATAAATGCCCGTCACGTTTATCTGGCAGTCGTTGTCGGCTTCTAGGTGGTTAAAGTCCACTTGGGGCTCGTCATCTTTATGCTGTAGCTGAAATTATGGTTGTTAATTTTTAGAATGACTGTTGAAGGCGAATAATCTTGCGATCTTGTGTGTAAACTGTGTAACAACAAACTTAATCTGTCCTAGCTCAGAGGACACCGGTGTCCTCTCACATCCACGCCACTATAGGCCTTAATTCCGATGTTTAGAGTCTACTTTTGTATGAACAAGTTGGGTAGTTGTGGATCGAAGTGTTAAGGCGTAGGACATCCTTAGGCTAGGTGAATCGACGATTTTCGCAAGATAGCTAATAGCAGAGTAGTAGACAAATGAAATTGGACAGACTTATGTCCTGCAGAGGACTGCTGTAGTCTGATGAAAATGATACATAAGATTTTAGCTGTGAATTGGGATAGAAGTAAGTATATCTCCCTTCAACAAGTCTTGTTTTTCAATTTCGTTGGCGAAGTGTTTCGCTATCGAAATTGAAAAAGAGCTATAGCTAAATTTTTCAGCTCTGAGAAAAAAAAACTGAAGAGAAGAAACTTCTTCGTAAAATTCGTAAAATTGGGGACCTAGGTCCCAAATTTTCACAAAATCTGAAGAAAAAGTTTTGTCACCAAAATTGAAAATAAATGACTGTATATCAAGATTCACTCAGCAAAACTTAGGTATCTGTTTGGAGTTTGTCTGTGTTTGGAGGTTTCGATGCCGGAGTTCTTACGAACATAAAACATCAATAATTTTAAGACTTGCGATCTGCCCTCGCCGTTACAATCTTCTAGATCTTCTACAAGGTCTTAGCAAGTCCATACCTTAATAGATCTCAACTGGTCTTACTATCATCATCATTCACATTCTCCCACGTGAACGCAACATGTGGCAGAATGTGAAGAGACCATAAGATTGAAGACCATTATGTACTACATACTGACGAAATAAATGCATTTGAATTTGTCCACTATTGGACATAGGCCTCCCTAAGAGCCAGCACAACGAACGGTCCTGTGCGTCTCGCTTCCATCGGATGCCTGCGACTCTCACCAGTTCATCGGTTCTTGTGGGACGTCTTCCAACGCTGCGTCTTCTGTCACTACTTTCGGCCCCAACGACCATTTGTTCTTACTACCTAAAGCAAAGTGTTTTACTACTTATGTAAGTAAATATTATTAGATGGTTACTTTTGTGATATTTACCGTAACTGTGGTGGACCTGGTGTTGGTGTTGTTGCAAGAGTTGACAACGTCGAACCATATGTCACATTCTACAAAAAAGGGAATAAAAATTAGTGATTGGCAAATAACAGGAACAAATAAAGGGGCTGTGTGCTTTAGGACCTTATTGTCTCATAGGATGTCAGAGCAGAGATGATGAACCTATGTCACGCCAGTGTAATATGTTTAACATCTAGGTAATTTGAAACAGCAGAGATTACATTAACCTTATCAATTAAATAAATAAACAAATGTAAACATTACCATTAACGAATTTCAGGTTTTATATTAAGAGTTAATAGCATCGACTTTATAGATTCTTTGTTGTCCACGATACATACTTATATTTTTTCAAGATTTGGCGGCACATCACACCACTATATTTGTTTTTTCACATACCTATTTAGTGACACGTTCTCGGTTCACCGTCCCTGTGCTACATAACAAGATACATAACACTGCAATGATCAGGATCCATTTCTTGTCTTTTTAATGCTATCCTGGCTCTTAATTTATTTCTTCCACCAACCGTACTTTATTCTTTTCTTTTGCCTTTTTTTTAAAGAACTTATTACAATATACAGTATATACATACATCTATCTAATTATTTTATATATTAGCTTATTTATAGTGTATTATATAGTATTAAAAAATCGCTTTTAGCGATAAGACCGCCCATTGTAATTTTATTTTTGGTGTACAATAAAGAATATATCTATCTATCTATCTGACTACCCCCTGTAATTTTTGAAGTCCTTACGATCCATCCTAAGGTTGTCTGGAAGATATCGCTATCAGCGATAAGACAGCGATTGTACCCGTAGATTTAGATTTATGTACAGTTTGTGTAACTTTTTTGGTGTACAATGAAGTTTTATTTTATTCTATCAGGCTGTTACTACTTTAGACTTGTTATTTTCGTTTCTTGTTATTTTGTTGTAGACGGAATATTGAAAATGATACACATCATGTAATGACACAGGCGGTCGCCTCCTTCTGCGAAGCAGTAATGCTAGTAAAGGAGGAGGCCGACCGCCTTAGGCAAAGGCGGACGCGCCGCCGCCGCCGCCGGGTTTCCGATCCCAATTTCCGGCCACCGTAGGCGCGGGCTCGCGGACGGTGGGCAATGGGTAGCTCGCTGTCCGTCCGTCCGGTAACAGACCGGTCCGAGCTCAGGTCGTCTACGGCGCGCACCGTTCCCGCGCGCCTCAAGGAGTTGTCAGCATACTGTAGGGGTCCAGCAGGGCCGAAGCCTACTGGGGCCAAAGGTTATGTGAGACTGTCACCAAAGGCCCCAGGATAAAGGCAAGGAATGGAAAGGTAGGTTTTTTAGTCAGTAAAAGTCTGACACTGTTTCCCGCCCCACCCAAGGGCGGGATTCGTCATTGGATGATTTTTACCTACCACAAAAAAAAAAAAAAAAAAAAAAAAAAATCATGTAATGACAAGGTGGCGTGTTGAAGTGTTAGTCGTGTGAGTGAGATAGAGGGATGAAGACTCGTTGAGGCGCCTTTTTGGCCTTGCACAGACTTTAATGTTGTTTGTTATTTTTTTCCTCTTACTATTTTTTTTTTTTTACTGTATGTGAGAGGTCGAATAAACGATTTTCTTTCTTTCTTTCTTTCTTTCTCCATCCCCTTAATCGTTCAATTAAGGTCGTCAATTGGATCAATCAATCGCGTTAAAAGTTCGTGAAACGGCCTCTGATCCAATAGATAAGGGAGGATAAGGGTGCTTACTCTCGAGTTTAATTCCGATTGGTCGGCATTAGAATTGTGACGTTAGGTACTCTTAAATTCGATGCTAGCGCCAAATTGGTTTAAAATTGCGTGACCACATGCCAAGTTTCCCAGAAAGGTCACGCATTTTGGCCCTAGCATCGAATTCAAGAGTACCTAACGTCACAATTTCAATATCAATCAATCGGAATTAAACTCGAGAGAGTAAGCCCCAAGGTTGTAACATCAATAAAACGCACTTACCACCACTGGTATTCCAAGTAAACTTTGCTAAAACACTAGAGTCAGTCAGATTAGGTAGTTGGTGGTGTTTAATTATGTATCTTTTGTGCGTAGGAACTGTAGTTTCATCGTATTCTGGAACTCTGTCACCTCCCAGCCACAATACAGGTGATCCCTCCTTGAGTATCGTGCTCCACAACGTATAGTTTCTTTTAGGAGTTGTGCTTATAACTCCTTGTTCTTGATTAGGGTCTAATGTGAGGTAGTTTATCTGAAATAGAAATATTCTGTTTACATTAAAGCTCAAAACGGTCATTGATTGTGATTGACATATTTACGTGATTGACGCCAATTGATGCAAAAATTAATCGGTTACTTTTAACGGTTGGTAGGTAAACTATCGAAAGTGAAAAAGAATATTTTACAGGAGAGCAATTTGAAGATTATTTTATGGATAACTTTGTCATTATTGACTATTATCTGTATATAAATTTGGGTTTAAGAATCATTTCAAGACAAAAATATGTTTTACTATTCTAGCTTGAAACAGAAACATAAAAAAAATTGCGAATTTTTCAGATTCGAGAGTTTACGTAGAGACAGTCGAAATATTTCAATAATCCACCTACAGATAGGTTATTCTGTGTCTAGGTGTCTTATGTACGTGAGCTTAGGTTTTTTTTTTTTTTTTTTTTTTTGGTACGTAAAATCATCCAATGACGAATCCCGCCCTTGGGTGGGGCGGGAAACAGTGTCAGACTTTTACTGACTAAAAACCTACCTTTCCATTCCTCGCCTTTGTCCCGGGGCCCGTGGTGACACTCTCGCATAACCTTTGGCCCCAGTAGGCTTCGGCCCTGCTGGACCCCTACAGTTTGCTGACAACTCCTTGAGGCGCGCCGGAACGGTGCGCGCCGTAGACGACCTGAGCTCGGACCGGTCTGTTACCGGACGGACGGACAGCGAGCTACCCATTGCCCACCGTCCGCGAGCCCGCGCCTACGGTGGCCGGAAATTGGGATCGGAAACCCGGCGGCGGCGGCGGCGTGTCCGCTTTTGCCTAAGGCGGTCGGCCTCCTCCTTTACTAGCATTACTGCTTCGCAGAAGGAGGCGACCGCCTGCCACTCCTCTTCGCTCCGGAGCATGGCTTGAACCAAGCCCCGGCGCGAGAGGTCGCCGCCGATCGCCCCCACGAGGACACGGCGATGCTCTTCCCAAGCGGGGCACACCTCGACTGTGTGCTCCACCGTGTCCACCGGGATGTGAGCTTAGGTACGGTTGTGAACGCCGCCAACGATACAGCAGTATTTCATAGCTCACATTATGAATTACTCCGCAATGTTTAAAATTTTAATTGACATTCACATAAATATTAATTATCAACCGCAATTGCCGGTTTCGGAGACACTTTCGATATTTTCCATGTCGGATCAGTAACCGTTTTTTCCTACATCAAATTCAATCTTGACAATTTATTTATTTACCAGATTGAACCAGACAATGAAAGCGTAGAGGAAAATTTTTTTTTTACAGTGTGAGTGAAACATATGACCTAAAACTACTCAATAGAACAAGGCGCGTGCGCATGAATTGTGTTTATAATGGAAACCTAGAAGACTGTTCTTATTCATTTATTCACACTGGCAATTCTGTAGTCAACGGAACCGTCGAGCTCGTACCTAATAACAATAATCACATGAGATTAGATACAGGAGTATTTTATAGCTCACATAATGAATTACTCCGCAAAGTTTAAAATTTTAATTGACATTCACATAAATATTAATTTATCAACCGCGATTGCCCGTTTCGTAGATACTTTCGATATTTTCCATAGTAGGAACAGTTAAGGATAACCGTTTTTTCCTACATCAAAATTCAATCTTGACAATTTATTTATTTACCAGACAATGAAAGCGTAGAAGAAATTTTTTTTTACAGTGTGTGTGAAACATATGACCTAAAACTGCTCAATAGAACAAGGCGCGTGCGCATGAATTGTGTTTATAATGGAAACCTAGAAGACTGTTCTTATTCATTTATTCACACTGGCAATTCTGTAGTCAACGGAACCGTCGGGCCCGTACCTAATAACAATAATCACGTGAGATCTTCCCTTTTCCTCGAGCGTCCGGTTACATACTCGTTCATGCTCGTGTAACGGTAATATCGATGAAAGGGACAGATTGTGTTCACTGCAAATTAATTCACTTTCCCGCCGGCTGTTCGTTATCAGCGCTAAAAACCCGCATTGACGCGCGTGTCGATAAAATTTGTAGATATTCATGACACAAATTTCAGAAATATTAGAATGATGTTATAAGTACTCGTATACATAGGTATAGGTAAGTAATTATGTAAAAAAGTAACTACTTCAATATTTAGTAAAAACTAAAGGTGAATCTCCAGGACTCCAGGATAACCCCAGACTTGCGCCCGTAGTACCTCTCTACTCATGTGCCCGTAGCGTCGACGGCGCATAGTATTCCACAAGCGCTACAGTCAGCAAAACCGTAGGCGCCCAGCAGGGCCGATACATACTAGAGCCATGGAGACTTCTAAAAAGGTTATTCATAGTTTTAGAACGCAAAGGGCAACTGACTGTAGTGCTTACGTAATACTTGAATGGCCCCTCAGCAGCAGCAGCAGTATCAGCCTTATAATGTTCCCACTGCTGGGACTCAGGCCTCCTCTCTAGGAGAGGGAATGGGCCGTAATCCAACACGCGGGCCCAGTGCGAATTGGTGGATGTCACAAATGTCTTCGAATTTTTGGTTCTAGGACACGTCAGTTTCTTCAAGACGTTTTCCTTCACCGTTTTGAGAACAGTGGTGATGAAATAAAATTGCAACCTGATGGTTGCAACCCTCTCAGTTCGGCCTAGTGAATGGACTTTTTCATGAAATATCCATTCAATAGAGTTCATAGATGAACTGAGAGCTTTGTATTGTTGATTTTAACAATTATGATTTCATAAATACATACGTATTACGGTCACAAATCATATTAAAATGAACATAAACCTAACCTGCACAATGAAAAAAAAAGATATTTTGAATTTCGCGGGTTGCCCTTGCCTTAGACCATTCAAATCAGAAATATACAGAAGGCTCGAATGTTTACTTAGCCATGATGCAATATGTCAAGGAACTTGGGATGAATGAATAGTCGTGTTCTCATGAACGTGAGTGAATAACGGGAAGGCTCTCGACTAATTAGATCATGCAACAGGTGGAACTCGACTGCGAGTTGAGCTGTACGAAGAAAAACGAAGGGCCATAATTATTAGCAATTATAATAAAGGCTTCCCATTCAAAGTTCTTCTTAAAATTCCTCGGTGAAAATATCATCGCTCGCTTAGATTGAAAAACAGTAATAGAAAATATTATGAGGAAACGGAAATATCTGAGGAGTACTTATTTATAAAGAAGCCGTGTTGCTGAATAAATATCTACGTTATTACTCATTATATTTTTCTTTATTCTTATCAATTCTTATCTAAGGGCGCCTTCAATTTAGCCGCGAAGTCCAGCGCGGCAGCAACGATGCCGTCGCGCTGCTGTCGCGCTGCTATCGCGCTGCTGTCGCGCTGCTGTCGCGCTGCTGTCGCCTTTTTCGAAATTCGAAATTCAATATTTTCTTAGGTTTCTTTTTACAAAATCTTTTTCCGTTTTAATAGTATCGTTATATTCGCGAAACTAAATGTACAACACTATGATGCTAGAATGTGCTAGCGGTTGTAGTGCGGTGGTTGCGCTTCTGTCGCGCGGCAATTCGTGAAATTTGAAGGCGCCCTAACTAGCTGTCCCCCGCGGTTTCACCGTTTGTTGCGTCATTGGTTACTGCTCCGGTCCCGTGGGTCCTAGCGTGATGTTATACAACCTTCCCCGATAAATGGGTTTCATCATTTTCCTGTGGTATTTGGGGTCGGCGCATCACGTTTTTTTTGCTTCCATACTGTTACGTCACGCTATCGCTGTCTTTTCTTTCATAACATTCCTCACACAATCCATCTATCTTTTCTTTGGCTTCCCTCTTCTTCTCCATCCATGTACATGGAAAAAGCAGACCTGAGTATTTGATATTAATTTGATCAGAAAAACTTCAGCTTTATGATTTTTTTTTTTATTATTGTTGATAGGCTCGCATTTGACCACTATCTATCCACCGTAAGCAATGATGTGGCCGACGATGGAACACGCTTGCTTAGAAGTAATCTATTTACTCTTGACTTAAAGACACCCAGATACCCCTGACCCCTAATGTTACACGTAGGGGTAGAGATAACAGGACATATACCATACACCAACCAACATCGCGCTTGGGCTAGATTAAGATTGACGCAAGACTGGCACACTCCCTCTCACAAAAGCTTTCAAAATAGTGCATGAATAGGAAAGAATGATAATAACCGCAACTACAATTTGCTCATTGGAAACCGTAGTGACGTAATTCTGTGTTTATCTTTAGTTATGTTTGCCCCCAAAAGATAACCAGTTCGTAGTGAGATTGTTTTAGTAAAAAAGTATGAATGAAAGCGAACTCTAACATCTCGTATTATCCAAGCATAATTTTGTCGCCCTATTATATCGGAATGCAAATTCTTCCAAGCCTATTAATTATATCGATATCTAATGATGACAATGCTTTCTAACCTACCAATCTAATTAGCCGGTAGTCGTTTATGTCTCACTGAAATCAAATCAAAATCATTTACGTAGGGTGTTCAACAAGTCTCGACGAATTTGCATATTCTGAGGGTAGAGTGATAATTTTTGTTTTTATTATTACTTAAGTGTTATCGTTTACAAGACTAAACACGTTTATTTTATATTTTAGTTGAGGTGAATTTTCAAAGATTTCGATATGACGTCTTTGAACAACCGAGACTATCGTGTCCTTTATCTCGATGTTTGTTTTGATGAGATGTATTTTATATTTGATCAAGAAGCATCTATAAGGACCGTGGAATGATGGTTTTTACAGTTCAAGTGTGAAGATTTTGACCTAGATAACGACTGGCAATCGGATATGCCTGCGGAAATTCAAGTGCCGGAAAATATAACTAGTGTGGGAAAAGCTATTAGAGAAAATTGCAGAATTTCATAATAGTCAGTAAGAAGAACTTCTAAACATTCTTGTATTCCTTTCACAACATTATTGGGAATCTAACAGAAAAATCGACGACCGAACTCAGGAGTTAGCTCATGGTTAGCTCAGAGTTAGCTTACCACGATAATTTACTAGCTCGCAGAGCTGGCGCTACCTCGTAATTTCTGAGAGGATCTGGTATCAAAGTACTTAAACACCAGCCCTACAGCCCTGATCTTGCACTTCGTAACTTCAGGTTATTTACATATGTGAAAAAGCGTATGAAAGGCCGCAAGGTTCAGATAGAAGAGCAGTTAGTTGGTACGTATGAAGAATAATTTGAATGAAATCCTAAACAAAAGTGGGCGAGTTGGATAAATGAGTGGTTTGAGCGTATGAGTAGATGCATAAATTGTAACGGAGTTTATTTTGAAAAAATATAAATATATGTTATCAAATGACAAGACTTATTGAACACTCTACGTATTTCAAATTTTTTAAAGATATTGATTTCTCAAAAAAGACATAAAGTCACTTACTTGAGAACCATTTTTCCTTATACTAAACTAATTATAACAAGGTTTCGTCACCACGTACGTAAGTTTTTAAGCTCATCCAATGCATTCAGTCTTTAGGTAGATACTCGTATTTTATAATTACTTTTTACGTATTGTGCTAGTTGGTTCTTGAATGCATTAAATGACCGTATTTTTTTTATAAATGAGGGTATTTTATTATAGAACTGTGCTCCATCAAATGTTTTTTTTTTGCAAAACGTAGTTCCCATCTTTGGTAAGACCAGGAAACTAGCCCGGCGACTGCTACGTTGCGTTAATTCTTTCACTTTAGTAAACGATAGATTGGTCTGTATAGTTTTGATGAGAGCCTTATGGATAAAATGCAAGTATTGTAAATATATAACTGCCTAATGTTCATTATTTTTGTTTTTTCATATATTGTGCTTGTTGGTGATAAATATGGGAAACTAAAAATCATTTTTATTAATTTGTTTTGTGCAATTTGGAGACTAGCTAGCTTGGTTTTGGCCGCACTTCCCCAGACTTCAACTAGATATAGCAGGTGAGGTTTTACTAGGGCGTTATAGATAGTGTAACGCAACCTATGTGGAATACATCTAACTATATTTCGAAGAGATCCAAGTAGGGCAGCTTTGTTTTTATATGATCTAGGTGAGCATTCCACGACAGTTAGCTATCCAATCTTAATCCAAGATATTTTTCACACGTTTTTTGCTGTAGCGGAACATTGTTAATTTGTAAAGGTTTATGTGGGGTTATTATTTTATTTTTTGGTTTGAATAACATATAGCATTTTTTAAATATATTTATCGTTAACAAGTTGAACTGAAACCATGAATAAAGGGTATTTAAGTCTTCTTAAGCTTGGGAAACTAGCCCCCGATTTCTGATCTAAGCATTTGAAGTTGAGAATTACTCAAACTCTACTTTAGCCTGCAAATCTGTCAAAATTTGGCATTTAAGTATGGTTTGAGTCGTTCTTAACTCAAAATACTCAATTCAGAAACCCGCCATTAATCATGAACGGACGATCCGAAATAAAATAAGCAAGTATCATCTGCATATAATGTAAGGTGACTATGTAGTTTAATTTCTTGTATGTTGTTAATGTATATTATGAAAAGCACCCAAGGACCCAGAATAGATCCTTGAGGAATTCCACACGTTATTAGTAAAGCGTCACTTTGATTAATTTATTATCCATTTTAACTAGTTGTGTTCTGTTTTTTAGATAGGATTTAAACATGTTTAAGGCACTGCCGGTAATGTTAATTTTTTCTAGTTTTTTAAGTAGCAATTTATGAACAGCAGTGTCGAACGCTTTTTTAAGGTCAATAAAGATACCTAGGACTATATTTTTATAAGTCTTAAGTTCTGTCCATAATGCGTTTCTTTCGTTGATTTGATCAATTATGTTTTTATTTATCCAGTCCTTTTGAGGTAGATTTAGGATTTTGGTTTTTATTGTTTTGCTTTTTTCTATTAATGATTTTATTTTATTTTCTATTAGTGAGTAGTTATCACCTAATTCTTCAAGGTTTTCAGACTATCATACACTTTTGTAAAATCGATTGCTTGGTGTTGGGTCTTTATTTTTCGCGGGGATTTAGTTTTTTTGAGTTCAACATATATTTGCTTGTGGTCAGACATTGAAGAGTCCACTATTGCTATGTGGAAGCGGTCGTCTTTTAGGTTAGAGCTGAAATGGTCCAGGATTGACTTTTTTGTTTTCGATTCTCTTGTGCAATATTTCTTACTGATCTTATGTAGTAATGTATATCCAGTTCCCTTCATAAGATCGTTATACTGTTTACTCTTTCTGTCTTTACTAAACAAATCGATATTGAAATCTCCGAACACTATTGTCCTCTTTCTTTTTTAACCGACTCCGAAAAGGAGGAGGTTCTATGTTCGGCTGTATGTATTTTTTTTTAATGTATTTTCACCGATATCTCGTCATGTCAATGGTGGACTGATTTCAAAAAATTTTGTTTTGATCGAAAGATTATACTTTCGAATTGGTCCCATAAAAATATCTTTTTGATCTGATGATGAACTTCGAAGTTATACAACGAAACTCTTCGAAAAATCATAGCAGAAATGTTGTTTTAATACGTATGTTCACCGATATCTCGGTCAATTGTGGGCCGGATTTGAAAATATTTATATAAATATTTGAAAGATTATACTCCCGAGTTGGTCCCGTAGAAATATTGTTTTGATCTGATGATGAACTACGAAGATATAGAACGGAATTCTTCAAAAAACCATAGCAGAACTGTCGTAACAAGTAAAATTGCTTTGTTTATACATGTACTTAGTCGGTGGCTGACTAAAGGAAGAAGGGGAAGGGGTATATAGAACTGATCTGATGATAAAGACGGAAGGTAGGTAAGAGCCGGAACTTTGTAATAAATCAGTGTATCCTAGCCGTGTTTGGTATTATTAGAATTGTCATGATGATTCGATGATGGAACCGAAAGGCGGAAGGTACCTGTCTATTTAAGTTTCGCTGAGGGGTACTACAACTAAAAAGTGTGAATTAATTTTTTTTTACGTCTCTTCGTTATTTAACACCGACTTCCGAAATTAAAATTATTTTGCACTTCTTGGTGTTTTTTTGAAGTCGGTTGTATTTTTTTTGTAAAAAGTTTTTTTTAGAGTTGGGACTCATAGACCTCGAGGAAGTCTGTGTAGTAAGTATCGCCGGGGTTGTATACGACGCCTACTTCTAATGCATATCTGTCAAGTTGTGTCTATAAATAATTATTTCCTCCTGTGTAAGTGGATTCCGTTAAGCTATGTTTAATATCATTATGGACGTATGCTGAAACCCCCTCTAGTTCTGTATTATTGTAGAAAAGGGAGTAATTATTTATTTGAAGTTCTACGGCTTGTGTTTCAGTTCTAATCCAAGTTTCAGTTAGCAAAATAACATGTATGGTATTCGGTAATAATTAAAGTATACATTTAAGTTCATCAAATTTACCTTTTTTGCGTATGCTTCTAGTATTACGGTAGAAAAATCTGAGGCGTGATTTATTGGTCGTTATATTATGGTAATTGCTCGTTATTTGGTAGGTATTACTAGTTGGCGTCCCAAATATGGTTTCATTTACTATTTGTCGTTTTTTGCAGGGGTTTTTACTATTGTAGGTGTTCCGTTAATATATTTTATGGTAAGTTCATTTTCTCCACCGCTTTGACGTCGTGTTAGTTCTTCCTTCAGATTTTGTAAATATCTTTGCTGAGCTGGAGTTTGGTCTGAAAATATTTTAATATTTTCTGGCAGTTTCACTTTATCGCGTAGTATATGCTTAGCGGTATATGCTAAGTAGACCATTTGCAGGCACTTTTGAACTGTCAAAACGTCCGTCAGTCAAAAAAAGTGAAGCTAAATGTAGGATAATAGAAGATCCTCGAGATAAATTAAACGTTCCAAAGCGTACATCTCTATGGGAGCACGTCGAAGAAACTCATGGACACAGTCATCAAACATCGAGTTTGTTTTTTGTCATCAAACATCGAGTTAGATTGCGTTAGATGAAGCAACGAGATTTTAAAACATGCTCGACGTTGACGTTAGGCGAGTGGAGACAGCTCTTTTTAAGGAATAAGATGACGGTGAATGTATAGACATTTGTGAAAAAATAAAGTCACTGATCTCCCTAAACTTATCGGGGGAAACGGAGTGGAGAGTGGGGGTTTGGGAGGACACTTAAGGCCCGGTTCTACTCATTTTGACCTTTTTTAAACCTATGGAAATCCACAAATATAAAAGAAACCACCATGATAATTTATTTTATTATAATTGACTATATGGCCAAGGGCTTGGCAAAAATGAAAACAAGATATACATTTGTTGGCTCGATAAAAAAAAATCGCGAATCTGACCCTAATTTACGATTTCAAACGTATTTATCTACGAGATTACGTTACGGAACTATTTGGAAGTTACAAAAAAAAAAGCTTTTTATTTAAAAGCGCTTCGCAAGAACAAAAATCTTGAATAGTTGTTGTTTTTTTTTTTATATAAAAATAAAACCGCTGTTTTGGGGCCGCGAAGACGACATAATCCCGAGCGAAGTTCATACAAAAAAAACAGTGACTAGAACCGGCCCTTAAGTAGAACCATAAGACAAGTTTGTATGTACTTACATCACTAATTATATTACTGCCTTCGGTCATATTTGGCACCAACGCGACCAGCTGGTAGCTCTCTGAAGGTTCTATGCTGAATGTAATTTTCGTGTTTGTCTGACATAGTATCTTGACGGACTGCTTCTCCGAACTTGTGTCAGGAGCTGGTGAGGAATAAGGTTATATTAGCTAGTTTAGATGATGATATAGATGTATTAGGTAATTATATTAGCTCTAACTAAAGTTGTCGTGTACCTAGTGGGTTTGAAATTGAAACCGTGGTCCTAGAACGCAAAGGACAACTGAAAGACACACTTTCAGTTGTCCTTTCTCTTAATATATAAATTGACTGGTAAGTAGTGAACGATACTTAAACACATGATTGTAGTCATGATAACAAACAAGTTTTACTATGGGACCAAACCTGAAATCGCAAAATAAATCAGCCAAGTTCAGGACATTTTGACCAGTTAGGCGAACACAAATACATGTACGGACCAGCAGATTTTGTTTCACGATTTCAGGTTTGGTCCCATAGTAAAAGTTGTTTGTTATCATGACTACAACCACTTGTTTAAGTATCGTTCACTAATTACCAGTCACTTTATATATGACTCCACATAGGAACTATCCTGCATCGCGGTATACAACTTCACTTCACGTTTAGAACATATACAACAGTCCTATTACAACTATCGGGTAGATACCCAGACCAGGCACAAGACGTCTGGTCGGAGGAACCTCCATTTTCTACCGAGGTTTGAGGGATTAGTGTTATTTAAACTCACACTCATTTTTATAATAATTTCCATTACTCATTGGATCCTCGTTCTCATTCCTTTTATATTAATGTATTGTTTTCCACTAACTTTAACTAATTTTCATAATTTTTAGTTTTTTTTTTACCTTTTGACGCTCGCTGTCATAACATTACGTTACAGGACTTTCGTTGACTTTACTTTGTTTTGCGTGGCTCTAAAACTACGTAATTATTGATCGATGAATACTAACCCCAGTAGTTGTCTATGCAGGTATCGTCGATCTGTAACAAATAAGGTTACCGTCAGAATCAGATTGCTCCTTGTGTTCTTTTGTCTTTTTGTAGTTTTGGCGGGATTTCATCGAGAGACATGGTGACGTAAAATTGGTGTAGTTTTGTATCACAAGTGTTTGCGCAACTGGACAATATGTGGAATCATCTCGGTTAACAAAAATGGAGCTGAGAATTTTATTGTAGTTTTGGCTACCTTAATGAAGTGTATCGAGAAGGATGACTTGATACATTTGCTGCCAAATACTACAAAAATATTAGAATGTGTTGCACACGCATTCTAATGGTAAAGTAATGGACTATTCATACGAAGATATGGCTTAAAGGACTTGGTAACCAAGCCAAAAACGTTAACACAAAATGTAGTGTCTTTTATTTTCCAATGTATAAAAATCCCGTGTCACTGTGTTTGTTATTGCAGTCTGATTTCTATTAATAATTTAGTTTTTTTTTTGTTTACCTATATATTTGTTACCGTTCTGAGAAATAGTAGGTCGTGGTTTATTTATAAGTACCCCTAGGTGATAAGTAGGGTTGCCAACTATTTTTGGAATAAATAGTGTATCTAATGTTTTCGTAGTGAAAAAAAAAGTATTTGAAACAAAAAAAAAAGTATCTTTTTTCACAATTTTATTTACTTCCCTATTTATTTTTCCTTGAAAACATCTTGAGTGCTTCTAGCACACCCTAAGAATTTGGGAGTATTTTCAAATACTTACTTTACTACTAGATACTTTATAAGCAAAATTAAAGAGTATATTTATCGAAAATAAACTAGGATACGTCGTACAAAGTATAATAGGCAAGGCAACCCGTGATAAGTTTAATCTATAAAGGTAAGTATATTAATTTATGTCCTTGTTTACGTTTTTGAATTTGTTAGCAATACACCGCAGACTTGGGCACGCCATAATTATGACGATAAGTGGTCTTTGAAGAGTGGCTGGAAAGACGTCACGGTGTCGTCACCTACGCATGACGCAGGTCCGCACCGGAAATGGTAAGTTTGGGAGGTTCTTGCTTACGGTAGTGGTGCGCCCCGCTTAGTCAAAGCACTGCCGTATCTTGGTGAGGGCGATCGGCAGCAACGGCCTCTCGCGCCGGGCCGTTACAGATCATGGTCCGAAGTGAGGAGGAATAGCAGGCGGTCCGTCCTTCTGCGAAGCAGTAATGCTAGCGAAAGCCTCCTTGGCGCGCGCCTCAAGGACCTGTCAGCAAAACAGTTGGGGCCCAGCAGGGTTGAAGCTTACTGGGGCCATGGGTTCGCTTTTAAAAGGAAAACCAGGGGTCCTGGAACGCGAGGTAACTATGTAACATAGAACTGGATTTTAGTCAGTAAAAATCTGACACACTCTCCCACTCGGCCTGGGAGAAGTCACGGGATGATTTTCCACCTAAAAAAAACCGCAGACTACCCGTTTTATTATTTTAAGTTTTTAAGATCCATCAAAAGATTGTCAGGTGACGCTGTCAGTGATACAAGCCCGCCATTGCACCGATACATTTAAGTTTGAGATATAAGTTACGACTAATGTTATAATTATCATTTATTGCAGAAACAAAAGAAACTTAAATATTTACTAAGGCTTGGCGCAAATGGGTCACCGAACTCCGCCACCGGTGGCCAGCGACGGCGACTTAACACACTTTTCACTACTGTAGCGAGTGGCCGCCACCGGATACACGTGTGCGGCGCGTCTATACAAAATATATTAAAAAGTGTGTTAAGTCGCCGTCGCTGGCCACCGGTGGCTGTGGTCGGTGGCGCATTTGCGCCGAGCCTAAGTATTTATACTAAACCTATGTACATAAAAACTAAGCTAAGAATGTATACTAGACCTAACTATGTACAAATATAATACGAGTAATGTTATTATTTTGGTGTACAGTCTAGTCTATTATATTATATTCTATTATATTCTTGATTTTTATTTGTTTGCTTTTACCGTATGCCTCTTTTATGCCTATTTATTAACTACTACAATGCGGTTTGTTTCAAGTTACATAGCAGCTGTTTAAATCTGTGCTGAAAAAAAACATGACTGTCATTTCCAAATTCTGTTCTTTTCCTTTCTTTAAACAAAAAAAAAAGTACGTTCCCCACACTATAAATTATCTATAATTATCCTATATCGTGGGTGCGCTCACAAACATGTAAACAGACAAGAAAAAATAATTAAAAAATATAGTTAAATATTTAGTTGTGTTTTTTTTGTGATTTAAATTGAAAACATATTTTTTGTTATTATTGACAAGGCTCGCGATCAACCTTTGTCACCTATTGGTAATTGATGATAATATGGAACACGCTTACCTCGAATATACAAGCGTGTTCCATCGTCGGCTCTTAAATTATCAGAAAACACACTTTATAAAAGCTTTTTACAAAAAAAAAAAAAAAAAAAAAAATAACCGACTTCATTGAAAAAAAAATACACTAAAAGGATTAAAATAACTTTAATTTCGGAAGTCGGTGTTCCTCGGTATTGTTTGTTTCTTATTTAACACCGACAACCGAAATTAAAGTTATTTTAATCCTTTTAGTGTTTTTTTTAATGAAGTCGGTTTTTTTTAAGTTTTTTATTTCACTCTTTTTAGTGCACTTATAATCAGAGTGCTTATTTCTCATGATAATACCAATAAACCCAAACACTGCTAGGATACATTGTTTTATTATGAAGTTTTTGTGTCTACCTCCTACCCTCCGGCTCCATCATCAGATCAGTTTGATAGTACCCTATACCCAAAGTGCATCTCATGACGATTCTAACAAGCCAAAACACGGCTAGGATACATTGATTCATTACGGAGTGCCGGTGCCTATCTTCTGGCTCCATCATCATCATGAGGTCACTGTGATGATACCATTTTCAACATAACTATGTATTCAGAACCATTTATTTATTTGTTTTGTCATAGTCGCAAAACTATCTTCATTGTGCATTTCCGACGTCTGGATCCCAGATTAAATTGGACTGGGGCTGCTCTCAAGCGGCTCCTGCCGAACCTAGGGGGTCCAGACGCCTCCTGCCGGAGGCTCTACGCAGGCATCGTTTGGTCCATGGCCCTTTACGGTGCGCTGGTGTGGGCGCCGTCGCTACGAAAGCGAGTGGCGGCCCGGCTAACCGCCTGCCAGAGGGTCATGGCCATCCGGATGATCCGCGGATACTGAACGGTGTCCTGTGAAGCGGCGAGCCTCCTTTCTGGCCTACCACCATGGGATTTGAAGGCAACAGTCCTTGCACACATGCACGACTTACGCGTGGAGATGCAACGCCGGGGCGAAACTCCGCTGCCGCGACAAATCGCGGCAAGGCGGACAGAGCTCCGGCGGGATCTCATGGTGAAATGGCGAGAGCGACTGTCGCAACCCCGTGCTGGGCACGCCACGATCGAGGCGGTAAGGCCCCTCTTTGAGGCGTGGCTGGAAAGGCCCCACGGCGTCGTCACCTTCCGTTTGGCGCAGGAGCTGACCGAACACGGCAAGTTCGGACCGTACCTGTACAAGATTCGTGCGGAGACGACGCCCGGGTGTCGCCACTGTGCGGACCGCCCGGTGGACACGGTGGAGCACACAGTCAAGGTGTGCCCCGCTTGGGAAGAGCATCGCCGTGTCCTCGTGGGGGCGATCGGCGGCGATCTGTCGCGCCGGGGCTTGGTTCAAGCCAAGCTCCGGAGCGAGGAGGAGTGGCAGGCGGTCGCCTCCTTTTGCGAAGCAGTAATGCTAGTAAAGGAGGAGGCCGACCGCATTAGGCAAAGGCGCACACGCCGCCGCCGCCGCCGGGATTCCGATCCCGATTTCCGGCCACCGTAGGCGCGGGCTCGCGGACGGTGGGCAATGGGTAGCTCGCTGTCCGTCCGGTAACAAACCGGTACGAGCTCAGGTCGTCTACGGCGCGCACTGTTCCCGCGCGCCTCAAGGAGTTGTCAGCAAACTGTAGGGGTCCAGCAGGGCCGAAGCCTACTGGGGCCAAAGGTTATGTGAGAATGTCACCACGGGCCCCGGGACAAAGGCAAAGAATGGAAGGGTAGGTTTATAGTCAGTAAAAGTCTGACACTATTTCCCGCCCCACCCAAGGGCGCGATTTGTCATTGGATGATTTTACATACGTTAAAAAAAAAATCTTCATTGTGATATCTATGCGAGTATGAAGTTCCGTTGGCCATTTCTGGTCTTCTTCATCAGTTCCACTTCATCAAATGTTGCGTTTTGACTGTAAATGCTTTGTCCTCGGTAAAAATACCAAAATCACTATATGATTGCCTATAATATTTGAGGAGTTCTCTCAATTCTTCATGGATCCCATCATCAGAACAAACTTTGCAAACCGGTCCATAAACGATCGAGTTATCCGCGAACAAAAATAAAGAAAAGCATATATACGGTTGAATTGAGAAACCTCCTTTTTTTGAAGTCGGCTAAAAAGTTCAAAAGCTCATTAAAACCATCAGATAAATTTATCAGCACTCATCTCGAGCGGTAAATAGTTTTTGTATAGAGTACTGGGTACACTGACGGCTCACTCCATCAACTCCGGAGCGCCTCGTCCGCCGTCTAACCCGGAAGGATCACGAACTGTCCGCCAAAGGTTCACGCACGACAACGATCGATGCATCGGCTGTACATCGTTCCTCCTCCCTATTCCTAGCACTGACTCGTCTATTCACGGACATCACAATGTCCACTCGTTGACCCCGCAAAGTTTAATGGTGAACAACGCGGCATCTACCCGTGGACCCCCTTTTTAGGTGGGCAAATCATCCAATGATGCGAGCGAGAGGGTGTGTCAGACTTTTACTGACTAAAACCCACTCGACCTGTTCCGTCTTTGCCTTTGTTTCAGGGCCCCGGGGTTCACTTTCACACCACCTGTGGCCCTAGTAGGCTTCGATGGGTCCCTACGGTTTGCTGACATGACGTGCACTGGATGACACGCGGTATCCTGTGGTCTAATGTGCTATGATCATAGTGCAGCTGATATCATCTCAGGCCTATACCACACAATCATGATCACAATACTGCTATATCCCGAAGGGGTAGATAGAAAGTAAACATAATGTAGATAGAAACTGAGGTTTCTTTTTCACATTTTTTCTGAAGTGGGAAATCCTCAAATAGTTTCTCTTGCTTTGGGTGGAGTGATAAGACATGTCAGATTTTTGACTGACTAAAACCCACCTCAGGTGTTCCTTTAGTCTGTTGCCCTTTGCGTTCAAAGGCCACGGTAACTCTTTCAACCATTATCATAGTCCTTTGGTGGACAATAGAGTTTATTCTAGTTTGTGATCAGACTTTCTGTTGCAGGTAAGTCTGAATAAGTATTCTATTTGATACAATTTTTTTATCATTCTTAACTGTTCACGGAATAAAGGCTTTTGAAAAATATTTGGACCAAATTGCCAACTTTTTATGTACAAAAAAACTAATCGTTGGATCTAATGGAAGAATGCCACGTTTCAAGCTTTTAATGCCGAAAATAAACATCTAGAGTGCCTAGACCAGACTGATAAAAAATAAAGTGTTCCTACAATGGAAGTGTCAGTTTTTTAGAAGAATTTCAACACGCATTAGGTTTATTTTGCGAAGTAGAGCGTCTAACAAACTTCCGGAGATTGGGTGAATACCAAAATACATCTTATGATGAAGTGCTAAGGTCTATTATCTTCGATCAGGGTACGAAAGTGGAAGTGCTCCTTTGTTTGGCACGTAAAACGACACGTTCCAATATGCGCGGATTGAATCATTGCTGCGATGCACAGTTTGTCAACAAACAGAAATACCACGATGCAGCGAACCTAGAGGTAATAAAGGACATTCTAATTATAACTAATTACATTGAATTGTACCTTTACTCTTGTCAATAAGTTAATTATTAATAGCCTGTGATATCCCAATATATGTAGGGTTACGTCCTCCCAACTCTCATTCCACTCTTCTTGTTTAAAACTGGTAAAGATCAAAGAAGTTCCTATTGAACGAGTCCAGCTCATCCTACCAAAATGCGTCAAAACTCACGATCATCATCACTGTGTTCGAATTAAGGCAGCAAAGTCGCGCTAGATCTGGGTGGAGAAAATTTAAGCTAAATGTAATGTACTTAATAAGAATATGCATAAAATCAAATATTTGTTAAGTATCCAGTTTATCATAAATATAATATACAAAAATAGAATATTAACAGTAAAAACTGGTGAAAGTATTATCAAAATTAATTGAAAAGCAAACGAGATAAGTAGGTATAGCAATTCGCGGCAACACGCCATTTTCTACGGCGGCAGTATGATCGGCGTAATGAACTTTGACATCAAAGTCCACGTTGAAATTTTCTTTGTTAGTAACAGTTTTGAAACTCTATAACTTCATTGTTCATGAAGATATTTAAAAAGAGAAATAGTTTTCTGTACTTAAAAAAATATCTTTGGATATTTCCTTCAAGATATTTTTCTTTTGGATATTTTCTTGAAGGATATTTGGATATTTAAGAATAATCTTTGGATATTTCCTCTAACCGGACAACAGACTGTTAAAGCCTATTTTCCTACATTTTTGTGTTAGGCAAAAAAATATATTCTATGTATACTATTCTAGATATTTATTTCTAAGAAGATTTTTGGAATTTGTTTGTCTACGTGCCTAGGTATGCCATCGCCGTCTACGACTAATTTTGTATAGCTATGGTTCTGGCTTTGTTGTAACGACTAGCTGGCTAACACGCTACAAGCACCTTTAACACACATTCTAGACGCAGGTAATCGTCAAACTGCCATTCGAGCATTGGTATTGACAAACTGACAAAACTTTGTCAGTCTTTGGCTGATGTCATTGGCACAAATTGTACATTGGCCATTGGGTGACTATGCAGTTAGTTGGAATGAAGATTCGTTCTATACCTGTTAAGGCTATTTGGCCACGTCGGCCACGACTAAGTAGGTATTACAATTTTCGTTAGTCCACGTTTACGATGTTGGGGTAGAGGAGATCATGTTTTAGTGACGAAATGTGGCACAGACGTGGGAAATTGGATATCGTCCAGTCATACCGTCTTATAAGTATAAGCTTAATATTCACCGTTACCGCATTTACATTTTAAATAAGTTACAGTGAATAAGTGATTTTTTCGCATCTCTACTGTTTCCGTATCTCACCATCTTTTTTAAGTAGGGAATTAATCAAATCACTTTTCCTGCTCTGGGTGGAGTGAGAAGACGTAGGTATTAGAGTTTTACTGACTAAAAGACACACACACACACACACACACTATCACACAACGTCGTCTAAACCCAAGCTAAGCAGAGCTTGTGTTATGGGTACTAGACAACTGATAAACATACTTATATATTTCTAAATACATACACACCTCACATAGACACCTCTGTTACTAAAATTGCTTTTTGTGTTACAGGGCCACGATAACTCTTTCGAACATTCCCGTAGCACTAGCAGGCACCAGCCCTATTGGGCCCTGTCAATTTTGATAATATCGCTTTGAGGTACGCGTGGAACACATTGCGCCATCGACAGTAAGCCTTGGAACCACCCTGCGACACTCAACGCCCGGGGCATCTCCTGAGGTGGCGGCTGGAGCCTGAGGATGTTCTCTCCTTCATGGTTTCAGTCATCTCCTTTACCCACAGTAGGCAGTGGTCGCCGCCACCGATCACTTCCACAAGGACACAGTGGTCCTTCACTCAAACGGGGCAGACTTCCACCGTATACTCCACCATGTCCTTTGAACGATCCGCACAATGGTTACACCCGGGTGTTTCGTCCCGCCGAATCCAAAAGTGTTACGTAGGCCCCGTGAGGACTTACGAGTATTAAATACGAGATGGGAATATGGGACGCAGTGTATGCAGTCATCAATATACCGTCCGCGTATTTTCTCCTTCATGACATAAACCTACAGAGAAAGTTCAACGTTTGTTGCATTTTCAATCGTTTAAAAAGTAGTTATTCAAACAGGTCACACCATTGCTTATATTGTAAATCATTTACCTTCGCTACATGTAATAACAGCTGGAGCTAAAGTTGTCAAGAAATAAAAGGCTCGTATTGACATATTTTGTATTTTGACTGCCTGGCGGCTTGTTCAGTGTAATGTAGCTACTACTAAAATAATAATTAGGAGTCCAGTGTAGTAGCCAACGCTCCCGCCAGCCGTAGACAGTCAAAATACAAATGTCAAAACAGGCCTTTTATTTTTTGGCAACTTTATGTACCTACCTACCCATATATAAATACAAAGAAAACCAAAAAAACTATATTTCTAATTAGTACTGACCGCTTAAGAGTTTTTGAACGCGTTAATTTCAGAAACTACTGGTTCAAATTGAAAACTTATTTTGTCTTTCATAGCCCATTTATAGAGGAAGTCAGAAGTCCTAAATGAGTTATACGACATCACGTTCTACGATTCACGAGAGCAGAGCAGTGACCAAAGACACGGATGAAACCGCAGGGGACATCACTGCTTTTTTATAGTTACTAAACAGCTTGACGGTAGGTATCTCTAAAAACTGAAAACGTGCCTATTCGCTATGTGCAGCGTACATAACTGAGTAACAACTTACATCTGAGCAGAGTACATTCTTTTGAATGTGACTTACGCACGTAAATTGCTTTGCACATGTGCATTATGTGCAGGCATGCATTTGCATGACACTTCTATTCTGGACCATATCACGCGCCCAAATCGCGATTAAGGGTTTTGTGAAAGTGGCCGGCCAAATCCGAGTTTCCGACCCAGTAAAATGTAGTAAACCGTAAAATGCATTCAGATACTACAAACAAGCATTACGTATGTACGTAACATTTCTTGGGCATCGATTAATTTAGATTACAAGTGCAATAATCGGGCTGTAGGTAAATCGAACCGTCTTTGGCGTAGCTATTATTTAATGAACTATTAATTAATGTCAAAGTTTAGCGACTTGCACGGCAAAGAATGTGATGCCTTCCAAACTATTTCTGAGACGGTAATTAATAAGTCAGTTTGGAGTGTTCATACCTGCACCGCCTCCACATTTTCGCTGGCTTAGTAACTACGAATGACGTTCATGATCATTCCAATAATATGATGGACTTTTTCATGGCTTAAAGTTAACGTGTGGTAGAGTCCTCGTGAACCCCTACGTATGCTACACTTTAGTTTTTTTTTAATCGAAAATTGTACAATGACTCATAAAGACTCATAAAAATAATCATACCGAGAGATTACCGCATGCCGGTAATTTCTCAATGAAATTATTGAGAAATAATATTAACAGAACACTTACAGTGTTCTTAATTAAGATCCAAGACGAAAATTGGCGGTTTTTTTGCACAAAAATGATCCTAAATTCTTGTACAAAATTGGAGAGCATCCATGTAGATTACCAACCTATGACTTCTTAAAATATCATGGTTCTAGTGAGAGCGATGGAAATGGACTCTTCCACAACGGAATTTGATGGCGTTTAGACTTTTTTTGAAATCGGAAATCATCAATTAATTTTTCCCATTCTGGGTGGAACACAGAAGAGTTTTGGTCAGTCAACTCTCCTACAGTGTTGACTGACCAAAACTCTTCTGTGTTCAATTGCCCTTTGTGTTCGAGAAGCGAGGTTTCGAATATCCGAGAGACGAGCGCCACGAGATCAGGGGCCTTACTATGCCAGCCAGGGTGCGCCCTGGTCGGCATAGTAAGACCCTTGATCTCGTTATCTCAGTACGCACAGAGTGCTCACTCCCCCAGATTTACTAGGAATTGTATTATATCATACAAATTAGGTATCTACCGAAATTTTTGCGTCATGCCATTGATTTGATAACGAAAACAAAACAGACTGTTCAAGTTCAGTTGTTTCAGTGTCATTGCCGACAGAGTGGTGTCCGATAAAGAATACAATATACAGGGTGGAACAAATGAACATCACGTTTTTACAAACTCGGACCTGCAGTGCTACAACGAACTCTTAATGCGATCCATTTCGCGACCTAAACTGAACTGATAAAGGGGTGGAGCTATATAGGGTGTATAGCTCCATCCCTCTTTCAAACCCGCACGACTGACATTTAGTAACTCCACAGGGCTGCGGGCATAGAGAATAAAAGCAAGATTGTTCCAAAAAGTTAACGTGGCCCTCACAAAGGATATGTTCCTTTGTGAGGGCCACGTTAACCAGGTGTAAAAATCGGACACTTTCTCCTCCTTTATCTACAGCAGGAAAAAACATTAAATGATTTCCCGCGTAAAAAAATGATGCCGAACTTTTGATTGCAATTTAGTGAACGGAACTGCCACCTGTATTTAGTCCAAACCGACTGAAGTTTTAGATAAAAAAATAATCTGGGGCTGGTCGAAAGGGATTGTTCGAAAGAATTATCAGAACCCGGCGACCCGGGGACGCAAAGGGCAACTTTTGAACAATACCGCAAGCCAACCAGCCATGTAACAGGCGTGAGGAAACGGACTTCCTCACGCTCCAGCCTCTGGTATCCCACCCCGCAGCGGGACCAGGGAGAGTGGAAACGTCGAGAGATGTCGTGCGGTGTTCCGCAGGGATCGGTACTGGGACCACCCTTGTGGAACATCGGGTACGACTACGTGCTGCGCGGCGACTTCCCCGACGGGGTCAGCGTGGTCTGCTACGCGGACGACACGTTGGTCCTAGCGCGGGGAGAGTCGTACCGGACGGCGGTTGAACTAGCGACACGCGGGGTTGCGATAGTCGTTGATAGGATCCAGCAGTTGGGACTCGAGGTGGCATTGCACAAATCCGAGGCCATGTGCTTTCACGGCCCTCGGAGTGCGCCACCACCGGGTTCCCAGCTAACGGTAGGAGGAGTTCACATCAGCGTCGGGTCGACGATGAAGTACCTGGGACTCGTCCTCGACAGCTGGTGGAACTTCAAGGAGCACTTCCGACGTCTGGCTCCCAAACTGAACCGGACTGGGGCTGCTCTCGGGCGGCTCCTGCCCAACCTCAGGGGACCAGACGCCTCCTGCCGGAAGCTGTACGCGGGAATCGTTCGGTCCATGGCCCTCTACGGGGCTCCAGTATGGGCACCGTCGCTGCAACAGCAGCCGAGGGCCCAGCTGAATGCGTGCCAGAGAGTCATGGCAATACGCATGGTGCGAGGGTACCGAACGATTTCCCGCGAGGCGGCGACCCTCCTTGCTGGCCAACCGCCATGGGATCTGGAGGCAACAGTCCTTGCACACATGCATGACAAGCGCATGGAGATGCAACGCCGGGGCGAAATTCCGCTGCCACGACAAGTCGAGGCATGGCGGACAGAGCTCCGGCGGGATCTCATGGCGAAATGGCGTCAGCGACTATCGCAACCTCGTTCGGGGCGCGCCACAATCGAGGCGATAAGGCCCATCCTTGAGGCGTGGCTGGAAAGACCTCACGGCAGTCTTAACTTCCGCACGACGCAGGTCCTAACGGAACACGGAAAGTTTGCCAAGTTCCTGTTCCGGATTCGTGCGGAGGATTCGCCCGGGTGTCGCCACTGTGCGGAACACCCGGAGGACACGGTGGAGCATACTGTAGAGGTGTGCCCCGCCTAGGCGGAGCATCGCCGTGTCCTCGTGGGGGCAATCGGCGGCAGCGATCTCTCTCGCCGGGCCTTGGTTCAGGCCATGGTCCGGAGTGAGGAGGGATGGCAGGCGGTCGCCTCCTTCTGCGAAGCAGTAATGCTAGCAAAGGAGGAGGCCGACCGCATCAGGCAGAGGCAACGGGGCGCTCGCCCCAGCCGCCGCCGGGATTCCGATCCCGATTTCCGGCCACCGTAGGCGCGGGCTTGCGGACGGCGTGCAATGGGTAGCACGCTGTCCGATCGTCCGGTAACCGGCCGGACCGAGCCCAAGTCGTCGACGGCGCGTTCTGTTCCCGCGCGCCTCAAGGAGCTGTCAGCAAACCGAAGAGGCCCAGCCTGCTAACTGCAGGCAGGCAGGGTTGAAGCCTGCTGGGGTCAAGGGCCGTTTTCTGAGAGGAAGGCTCAGCCCCGGCACTATAGGCAACGAAGGAACGGGGTAGGTTTTTAGTCAGTAAGAGTCTGACACTACTTCCCGCTCCGCCCAAGGGCGGGATTTGTCATTGGATGATTTTACCTACCATAAAAAAAAAAACCCCGCAGCGGGAGAACTCATTGATGATTCTCACCTTAAATAAAAACAGTTATCCAGTGCCAGTTTGCATTTTCTCCATCCTGTATATTTATCAATATAGTAATTAAGAGGGCACTTACTGCAGGCAATATTTCGGCCTATTGATTGCCGTTATCTGCGGGATGTAGCCGCTCACTCATTATCCGAGTCTGGAGCGATCGTCGATAACGATCACCTATAACCCGTGTTTGAGTAATATCAATCCTAACTGTCAATAAAAATGTTATTGTTATGCACTTATTTAATATGCCACTAGATAGTGCAAGGAGAATCTGTTTTTTTTGAAAATGTGTAGTCTGATTATTTTAAATAAAGAAATAATTATAGTCCTTAGTTTAGTTATGTAATTAACATTTTTTTTTACCATAATCTATTTAGAGCACTTATATAATTACTACTTTTTTATAGTACTAGTACTACTAAGTATTCATAAGTTTGATATAAGTATTTCTTTGTAAAAGTAAATAAACATTATTATTATTTATTAAACCAATATACATATTAAGAAATTGGACCCTAATTTTTATTATAATCTAATCTTAAATATGTATGTGTAGGCTAATAAATAATTAAACAACAAAAAATCTAAAAGGGTAAATTTTAGTTAAAAGGTGAAACTATTACTACTCGTATTATGACGAATAATAATTAGGTATATTACGTACCTACCTATCTACTGAAAAAATAATTTATTTGTTTTTAGTAAAAAACGCACATAGAATTTATCCTGTATCGCGGCTGCGTTTATAAAATTTAAACTGAACCTACCATTTTTATTAAACTGCATATTATAACATTTTAAAAACACTATCCTTCAAAACCTTAGTTTCCGACAACTTTATTTTTTAGATGTTTTTCAAAATTAATACAAATATGTAAAAATAAAAACACTGGAAAATTACTGGAAGTTTTTCTTTGGTAAATAATACCAAAAAATATAAAGTACCTAGTCATAAATATTGTGGGAAACTGCTCATATGATTTATAAATTAATTTATTTTTAGCTTGTTTTATTATGAATAACATTTAAAAAGAAAAACCAAAGAAAAATCTTACCACATCTAAGTATATTTGCATATCACTACACACACTTTCTGCTAAATCTGCTAGTTGATCTTCCGTAAATAATTTAGTTTTCTCACTGTCCGTCGGTCTTCCGCTTACAAACAGTATCATTGTTATTTGTTTTATCAAACAAAATATTATGTAGTGCTCAAACTTTTTGTGAAACATTTTAATTTTAATTTTCTCATAAACATATAGATTCTTTTCAAAATTAACTAGCTAAACAACACAGCGTATCATTAAAAATCACTGAATTTAAAAAGGGAATTCGAAAAATAAATTCCAATTTTTTCTACTCCTCTCGGATTAAAAAATAAAAAGATTTAAAAAATAAAATCTTCCATAAAATTAGTTATGGTCCCAAGATTTAAATTGCGAACGGTTTGTTGCGATTAAGTTTAGTACGTAGAACCGCGTGCGGTGCGCGTTGATGCGGTAGCTGTGCCTTCGCGCCGCCCCTCAAATCGTAACTGGGGCGCCCAGCCACTGAGCTTTACAAATATCCGTATCGCAGGGTGCTCCCAAAGCTCTCTTATTAAGAGCGGAACTACTACCTACGTCATTCGGTCCATTCAAGCTTTTCGAGCAAAAAAATGGTCCTCGGGTTGGAAAGATTAATTGCTGAAAGGACCAATTTATTTTTGTTATTAAATGCATTTCATTATTATGCGGTCATGTTTTATTAAAGGACCAGAACTTTACTAGTTACTTAGTGATTTGGAACTATCATCCCATATGTGAGCATCGGGAGTAAACCACAATTGTTTTTAACCTGGGCAATAGGTTTTAAAGAAAAATACATATTATTTAAGAACTTTAATAAACAAAGGAATTTCATTCAAATATTTTTTTTTTTAACCAGCTTTAAAAAAGGAAGAAGCGATTTAAGGACCAATATGGAAACTGAATTTTCCAGTTTGGTCCCATTTTTATTAAAATTCAATTCTGATGATGAGATCCATGAGGAATTGAGGGAACTTCTCAAATGTTTTAGGCACACGAAATGCTAGTTTGTTATTTTCATCAACAATTGATACCTATCACTTAGTAGAATGAAATTGATGAAGAAGACCAGAGATAGCCCTCGGTTCTCTTCGATGATGAGTATTATATTTATCCGGTGGCCTCA
The DNA here is from genome assembly GCA_958295575.1 of Leucania comma. Lineage (NCBI taxonomy): Eukaryota > Metazoa > Arthropoda > Insecta > Lepidoptera > Noctuidae > Leucania > Leucania comma. The sequence goes on along the minus strand of OY282480.1, from coordinate 6,143,218 downwards.
AGACATCTCGATTATGATACAAAAGTGACTATGCATAAACTTTTAATAAATTGTGTTGATGAAATGGTATTATCGAACTGATCTGATGATGAAGCGGGGAAACCTAGTTACCGAAACTCATTAATAATCAATGTAAATGTTCTAGCCGTGTGTGAGGTAATTGTAATTCTTATAAAATGTTGAGTACCACAGCTAAAATGTGAAAAATCTTACGTGATATGAAGATTTTTTAAATATTTTTATTTTTTTAGGTAGGAAAATCATCCAATGACATCTCCCGCCCTTGCGGGGAGCGGGGCACAGTGTCAGAATTTTACTGACTAAAAACTTCATTTCGGATTGCGAGACTATTTGGTAGTGTCACCGCGGCTCTGTAACCCGGGTGTTATTCAGTAAAAGTCTGACACTCCCTCTCGCTTAACACAGAGCGGGAGAAGTTATTTGACGATTTATTTACCCAATTTTTACATAAGGTATATTTCATGCTATTTCTTATAATATGGAATAAGCATGGATACTTTTATTTGCTAAATAATTAGCTCTAATAAACAAATATGAAGATTTTTTTAAACCTGTTCAGCTACAATAATGTTATAAAGCTTCAAAGCCGCTAATATGAAAGAAAAGTCCGACATGGACTTCAACGTCAAAGTCCATTGCCCTTATAGCCGCCATACAAGGCGCCTCGGTGAGAAAGCCAGATACCATATTTATTTAGAATAATTGTTAGATCTCGTTTGTTTTTCATCCAATTTTAATGTTGCTTTAACAGTTAAAAACTGGGCAAGTGTGAGTCGGACTCGCACACCGAGAGTTCCTTCAAGTTACATAAATAGTTTTCAAAGATTTTTCAAATGAAAAAAAAACATTTTTTTTTGATACGTAACAACAAATTTACTGTGTTGTAAGACCTTGCTTTATGCCAAATTTCAGGATTCTGTTTTAACAGGAAGTACCCTATGAATTTTGATTCCTTGAGAGTGTTTATCTATACGTTTTTTTGCGACATAAACGGCCGTATCTTTTTTCTCGTTAACGCAATAGTTTGATTTTTTCACAGCTTCAAGGTACTGCAGACCCTGAGTATGTTTTTAAGTTCAACTAGATACCTTCACGCGTTCCCGTAATTAAGGGTCTTGACAGACAAACGGACAATAAAGTGATCCTATAAGGGTTACGTTTTTTCTTTTTGTGGTACAGAACCTGAAAAATGAGTTGTAAATAATTTTATACGTATTATTATAATACATATTTTTCCAAGCATATTTCATATCAAATAAAAAAATATCATCTCTAGGTATTGTATAAAGAAGCTGGTAGGTCACATTTCGTCCGTTGTTTCATGTCTGCTCCAATTTTCCTTAGTCGACTATGTTAGGGGGTGTTTTTTTTTATGGTAGGTAAAATCATCCAATGACAAGTCCCGCCCTTGGGTGGAGCGGGAAGTAGTGTCAGACTCTTACTGACTAAAAACCTACCCCGTTCCTTCGTAGCCTATCGTGCCGGGGTCGAGCATTCCTTTCGGAACTAACCCATGACCCCAGTAGGCTTCGACCCTGCCTGCCTGCAGTTAGCAGGCTGGGCCTCTTCGGTGTGCTGACAGCTCCTTGAGGCGCGCGGGAACAGAACGCGCCGTCGACGACTTGGGCTCGGTCCGGTCGGTTACCGGACGATCGGACAGCGTGCTACCCATTGCACGCCGTCCGCAAGCCCGCGCCTACGGTGGCCGGAAATCGGGATCGGAATCCCGGCGGCGGCTGGGGCGAGCGCCTCGTTGCCTCTGCCTGATGCGGTCGGCCTCCTCCTTCGCTAGCATTACTGCTTCGCAGAAGGAGGCGACCGCCTGCCATCCCTCCTCACTACGGACCATGGCCTGAACCAAGGCCCGGCGAGAGAGATCGCTGCCGCCGATCGCCCCCACGAGGACACGGCGATGCTCCGCCCAGGCGGGGCACACCTCTACAGTGTGCTCCACCGTGTCCTCCGGATATCATCTCTAGGTATTGTATAAAGAAGCTAGCAGGTCAGATTTCATCCGTTGTTTCATGTCTGCTCCAATTTTCCTTAGTCGACTATGTTAGGGGCTGTGGGGTGTTTTTTTTATGGTAGGTAAAATCATCCAATGACAAGTCCCGCCCTTGGGTGGAGCGGGAAGTAGTGTCAGACTCTTACTGACTAAAAACCTACCCCGTTCCTTCGTTGCCTATCATGCCGGGGCTGAGCCTACCTCTCAGAAAACAGCCCTTAACCCCAGCAGGCTTCGACCCTGCCTGCCTGCAGCTAGCAGGCTGGGCCTCTATGGGGGCTGTGGGGTGTCAATATTTTCAGAAATATCCATAGCGTATGAATTCGGTGACAAAAATTTATCATGCAGCACATGATGTAATCGACCGATCATCGTTGATTCGACAAAAAAAAAAAACATGCGATCGCGCAGGTTCCAACGTGTGTAATTTGACGTTAATTTAAACTTATTGTTTTTTTTTACTTCCTGTCATGATGCGCGTGCATGGACTTGTGCAGGCAATACAGAGTCATCATCATTCAAATATTCTTCGACAAAAAACCTTCTTATTTGACATTTGAATATGGCTCATCTATCAATAATGCCCCTTAATCACGATCTAACCTCTTACACTGTCTTCACCGCATCGAAGAATGCGAGAATACAATATTTTTATCCACTGTCTTAAATTTTACGCGTATTTCAAGGTACATTAGGACCAAAGAATTACAGACGACCAACCAACTCTGTTTTTCCGTACAAAAATTGCCTTCTATAGACAAATATAATTGGCCAAAAGATACCTACACTCTTTAGCCAATTTTTTTGTCCATAAATACATAATATTAAACCATAATTACGCCACATTAAACAAGATTATTTATAAAGTGATTCATCTTACTATTCGTAGTAAACTCGTCAGATACAAAACATTTAATGAATGTGTCCGTCCATATTTTTACGTGATCTGAATGTGAATATATTAAATCCCGCGGAAGTTATTGAACTATTCTAATTGCGCATTCTGAGACTGTGATCTTATTATTTAATTTAATAGACTATAAAAAATCAGATCAACGCTTGATGGCTGCTAATTTCAGGCATCCTGTGCTCCTTTTTTGTCGTTAGGAAGTATATCCAGAATTCTGTGGACCACAGTGGTCTATGGTGTGTGGAATTTTGAATGTACCTACTTCCATTGTACTTATTACCTATATACTTATTTTGGAATTTATTGTGAAAATCAAGACGTGTTGCGTCGGGCAAAATGTCTCTTTTCACATTTTCCTCCATCCATCTCTATTTCACCCCTAGGTCTATACCTACCTATAGTCACCCCTGTTTTAGCCCTATCATCATCGTTAATAAATGATCCACCCAATATTTTTTTAGTATTCCATTTTTTTCTGCGCTACAGTTTGCGAGTTTTACAGTTCGCGACATTTGGTTTTGCAGCTCGAGCCCCCACCAGCTTTATTCTCCATAGGAATACATAACAACTTACGTTATAATACAATTAATTCCATCAAAACTCCTTTCTCACACATTCACTCGCAATATTTGCACCGAACCAACTACTTTCTGTTTTTACACCATTGCATTAATTTTAAACTAACTTTCGATAACCTTCGACAGTGCAAATACTTTAGTTTACAAATATTTCTGTAAAAACACTGTGGTCACGCAGTTTTTGATGTTGGCACGTGCATAAAACTATAAAAATAGAAATCTAAGCGTTTCGGCGCAGGTAAATTATAGAAATTATCTGAACGAAGGCATATTATGAACGACACACACATTGAACCTCGTAATTTTGAATTTAGGTAGGTTTTGTATTAAGGTGGAAAACGTCAATGACTTCTGCCACTCGGCTCGGGTGGAATGGGAGGGTAGTCAGACTTTTACTGACTAAAACCGTGTCTATGTTCCTTCCTTGCCTTGCGTTCCAGGACCCCGGGGTTCCCTTTCGGAATACCCATGGCCTCAGCAGGCTTTGGCCCCTAAGGTTTTGCTGACATCTCCAAGTTATTTTTCCGCTTCGGTTGTTCTAATTTTCTTCAGTGTCACCTATCTCTCCGTGCTTTTTTAATATTCTTTTTCATTATTATTAGGCACACGTTTGACCACCAGATGGTACTAAGCAATGATATAGTCGACGATGGGACGCGCTTGCCAAGAAGTAGGTAATCTATTATACTCGTATATCCACTCTTAATTTAAAGATCTCTAGTAGGTTACAGCAATCAGGAAACAGACTCCGGCAGGGAACCGTACTCCTAAACTGTACGCATAATAAACGTGTTCCCAAAACGTTTTGTGGCATGGATGTCTATACTGGTTACATGCATTAACAATGTTTCAATGAGTCGATGTATATTTAAGCAGTAATAAGATACGAGATGTACGCGGTACAGTGTTCCCTATATCGTCACCGGTACGGCAAAGTTGTGAATCTGCCGTTTGCGAAAACGGCAGATTCGTAACTTTGATATTATGTAAGCATATGGGTATAGGGGATCACTTATTGCCATTTTAATTTGCAATAGTCTTTTTAAATATCGTTTCCTCAGCGAAGCTACCTGCCATGCAACTAAAAAAACTAGATGCATGATAATCATTCGTATTTCCTTTCCACTTGAAGTAGATATATAATTTGCATATAATCGTTAATCGGCCCGCGGGCCCCTTGACACCTGTGTCGACCAGGATAGAGGCAGAGAGATCGTCGCGGTCACCTTCGGCTCGCATTCCACCTTCTAGTATTAATTATTTTGATAAATGTCAATAAGATTTATTGACATTTAAACTGTTTATATAGGTATTATATAACCATGCATTTAGGATATCATAGGTTCACGGTTGCAAAAAAAAACTGGTCCTCCGAGCTACGTCCTTTGATCCAACAAAAATACCTTTTAATCGCTTTAAAAAAACGAATACCTACTAATTACAAACGAATACCTATTAATGACTGGCCTGTTAGTCTAGTGGTTAGTGACCCTGACTGCTATGCCGGTGGTTCGATTCCCACCCAGGACTAATATTTGTGTGATGAGCACGATCATTTGTTCTGTGTCTGGGTGTAATTTATCTATAATATGTATGTATTTAAAAATATATATGTATGTTTATCCGTCGTCTAGTACTCATAATACAAGCTCTGCTTAGCTTGGGACTAGACGGCGTTGTGTGATAGTAGTGCAATATTATTATTATTAATTTAAAGTATGATATGGCCAGGTCCTATTACGGATCATCCTAAATGGATGTAGGAATACGATGCGCTAGCTAGCTAGGTTTTTGTATGGGTTGGAATGAGAATAGCTGCTGACTAAGCCTGAACCTAAGATCGTAAATTCATTTTCATCAACAAAGTACAGTACGTTCGACGGTTCTTGGCGCCCCTGAAGTTAGGCTCTGCGAACTTTAGCGCTCAAAATAAGCGCGTCAAATAAATTATTTGTAAAAAAAAATGCCAATAACAGTTATTAACAGCAATAACAACTGCTATTGGCATTTATTTTTTCAAACCATTTATTTTTTTACGAGTGCACAAGCACTAAAGTTCGCAGAGCCTAACTTCAGGCGCGCCAAGAACCGTCGAACGAACTGTAGCGTTGTGTGCTCTGCCTCTGACTGACATGGGAGAAGTTGGCGAACATACTGACATAGTGTACACACACGCCTATTTCTCGAAGGGTAGGTAGAACTGAGGCGTATATTGCAGAGCACTTCTTTGTATGACAAATAAGTAGGCGGCCATTCCGATGGTACAGTACGGCCGAAATATCTTGATCGCTCTGAAATTTGAAAAATTGGCTGCGGTGTAATTCTTTTTAAAAATCTTATTGCCAATGCCTATATTTTGGAATATGCGCGTAGTTTGCAAAACCCAAATTCAGAGTTTCCAACATATTTTGAATCTATGTTTGTTCACTGCCGTCTATGGACATATGTTTTTGGACATTTTTCTTTGAAGCAGTCCGCATCGCCCGAAGAATAACCAAACTTAAGTGGCAATGGGCAGAGCACATTGCTTGCAGAACAGATTGTCGATGGGGATGAAAGATTCTAGAGTGGTGACCTCCTGGTGAAGATTGCGGGAATTTGATGGATAGAAACGCACAGGACCGGTCGGTCGTTATGCCGACGCTTGGGGGTGGCCTATGTCCAACTGTGGACGTCTTCCGGACGTCGCCGTCGCTCGTAGAATCTCGGTAAGATCTTAGGAGCTCGTCGGCGGGTCTTCGTATATCATACAACATTATTTTTAGTATCTTCGAAACCTGAAACACGTATCTAATATTTTTAAGTAAAGAACCTGTGTACAAAATTTCATAACTGTATCATGAAAAATCACAGAGTAAGAAGCTCGTTATGTTACCTGTTCTACATAAATACATGGTCACCAGGCCATCCGGGTGACAGGGATTGTTTTACTCTCGCACCCAGCTGTGCGTTGGTGAGTAATGCCCGCTATGACCTGCGGTAACTTGTGTCGTAGGTACTTAGTATCGCTGGTGTCCTACTTATGACCTTTTTTTTTAAATATTTTTGGAAAAAATATACTCGTAGATTAGAATGGTGTAAAAATTATTGGAATCGATTCAGTTAGGTATTGATTCTGAACAAACTATATTCAGGTTTCGAATATACTAAAAATAATGTTGTGTATTTGTTGGAAAGCTAGATCAGGGATCATGAATATGAAATTTTAGATCTGGATACAGATATATAGGAATAATGATATCATTCCGATTTATTTGAATTCGTTTACCTACAGACATGAAATAATCTCGTATTATCCTTGAGTTTCGAATAGTTTTGGTTCCGATAAGGAATTGTTACGGATATGTTTTTTAATATCGGATAGGCTTCGGATAGGTATCCGATAGCTTCGATTAGTTCATTAGCTTCATAATATTTCTAGTTTAGATCTACATTTAGTTTACTATTATTTGGTAATACTTACCTCTAGCGAACGATAACGCAGCTAAGGAGGAGGCCGCACGCGAGAGGCAACGGCCCTCTCGGCCCAGCCGCCGCGGGGATTCCGATTCGGATCCTGATTTCCAGCCAACGTAGGCGCGGGCTTGCGGACGGCGAGCTATGGGTAGCTCGCTGTCCGACCGTCCGGTAACCAACCGGACCAAGCCCCAGGTCGTCAATGACGCGCACTGTTCGCGTATCTGGTATCTAAGGCCACGAAGGAACGGGGTGGGTTTTTAGTCAGTAAGAGTCTGACACTATCTCCCGCTCTGCCCAAGGGCGGGAGATGTCATTGGATGATTTTACCCACCACAAAAAAAGAAAAGCTTAAAATCGCCAGTATGCTACAGACATACAGGCGATGACTTGCGCTCACTACTGAAACTGTAAATTCACAAACAAAACTTTTCATGCAGTACCGTTTCGAGAGTAGGTAAACACTTCACAGTATGAACTCTGGTGACCTTCACACGCACTGTTCACAGCCGGCTGTCTCAAACGCCAACGCCAGCCCTACGGTCACCATGAGAATGAATTTACCTTCATTATTGCCCAGGAATACATGCATCATGGTTTTAATGTATTGATTGACCTGTGGGTATAGTAGTTAGTAGTCCTGACCTATGCCGGAGGTCGTGGCTTCGATTCCCACCCAGGACAAATGTTTGTGTGATGAGCACTATCATTTGTTCTGAGTCTGGGTGTAATTCATCTTTATTATGTATGTATTTAGAAATATATAAAGTATTTTTGTCAGTTGTCTAGTAACACAAGCTCTGCTTAGCTTGAGACTAGACAGCGTTGTGTGATAGTTGTGGAATATTATATTAATAATGTAATGTTGAAGCAAAAATATATTACAACTCATTACGATTCTGAATCGAGCATCTAAAATCAGAATTTTCAATTTGATTTTCGAACATTTTCTACTCGTAACACCCGTATTTATAAAAAAGTAGAACTAAATACTTGAGTAAAAGTAACTACTATTTGTATTCTTTGGTTAAGAAAAATTTGAATTTTGAATGCAGATTTCAAACGTCAAGTAAAGACTTAGTAAGATTTTACTTAGTAACAAGTAAATACTTCTTTATAAATACGGGAGTAAGGATAATAAAACCACTGTGCACTCACAAGCTGATTTATCTATAAAATATTTTGAGCACTTCCTTTTTTTTTAATTAAAAATCATAGCTTTTATTGCCATCTACATCATTAACTTTTAAAACGAATGATGTAGATAATTTAATGCCACTTTGACGAGCATTTAAGGTCGATTTTTACGTAATGCATTGACTCTATGACGACCTCTGGCGGACATTTAATAGACAGTATATTTAAAACTAGATTCTAGACGGGAATGTTGTAGTTATTTCTTATGTATAGTTGGTAAATATTCCATCGGCGCCGGGCCCCACAAAAACACTAGATTTTGAAATTATAATGTGCTAACCTCAGTGCCGGACGAATGAAACAATTTGACTTTGGTATAGGTCGACGACTTATCGCCTGTCGCTTTGTGCTCACTTATATTTTTCTATATCGTATTGAGTTTAAGAAAAGAAAAGTAAGATGCACCGTAAGTAACGGACTGCAGTCTACGGTACCTCTAGTTACTTGTAAAGCTAACACGATCGCCATCAAATAATTGCCAATTAAGAGATGAGTTGCGATGAAAGACCTCGGTACTGATTGGTATCTTGTTTTGATACTTAATCTGCATCTTCAGAACGAGAAAGTGTACAGAGTAATGTCAAAAACGGTTATCTAGATAATTATAGGCTCTTATAATTTATTAAATATATTGTACACCCTTACACATACGAAAAAAGAGACTATAACTAAAACACATACAATGGGCGACCTTATCGTATACTGCGATCTCTTCCAGACAACCTCCACCATCCATGATATCTTCCTTTTTAACCGACTTCGAAAAAAGGAGGAGGTTCTATGTTCGGCTGTATGTATTTTTTTTTTATGTATGTTCACCGATATCTCGGTCAATTGTGGACCGATTTCGAAAATTTTTGTTTTGATTGAGAGATTATACTTCCGAATTGGTCCCATAAAAATATCTTTTTGATCTGATGATGAACTTCGAAGATATAGAACGAAACTCTTCAAAAAATCATAGCAGAATTGTCGTAACAAGTAAAATTGCTTTGTTTATACATGTAGTCTGTAACACTGAAAGAAGAAGGGGAGAAGATACATGGAACTGATCTGATGATGAAGCCGGAAGGTAGGTACCAGAATTCTGTAATTAATCACAGTATTCTAGCCGTGTTTGGTACTGTTAGAATTGTCATGGTGATTAGATGATGGAATCGAATGGCGCAAGGTATCTATTTAAGTTTAGCTGAGGGGCACTACCACTAAAAAGTATGAAATAAAAAACTTTTTACAAAAAAAATACAACGGACTTCAAAAACACAAAAAAGTGCGAAATAACTTTAATTTCGGAAGTCGGTGTTCAATAACGAAGAGACCAAACTATTATAGAAACACCGACTTCCGAAATTAAAGTTATTTCGCACTTTTTTGTGTTTTTGAAGGCGGTTGTATTTTTTTTGTACAAAGTGTTTTGTTTATTGTACGAGTAGAATTTATTCTGACTGAATTTTTATAGTCATCCAAAAAAAAAAAACAGCAATTAATCAAGGAAACGACTTATGCTATGATTCATAGCCTGTTCATAGCTAATACCTAGAAAAATTCAGGTTGTAAAAAGAACAAGTTGTGTAAATTCTGCAACATAACATTTCATAAACCGGAAAATCCCTGGACTCAGACGCAGACTTCATCACGTTGGTCAAGATTATCCCTCAATTTATTTTTTTCAGTGCCGCTTCGGTCGCCAGAAATATTGAAAACACGTTACAGTGAAACAAAGCATTTGTAAATCAGGATCGATCGAGTATGAATAATATATTAGTGTTTGTCCCTGATAAGGTGGTATATGCGGGAGATGGATTCGACTGACGAACATTTGTACCTATATAAATTTAGCTGGCCGTGATGCTAAGCTCCAATTTTTTTCAGATTCTATTAATATATTAATCATATTCATTATTACTACATGCAACTGGAATATGCTACACCCATATACACTCCAATTAGAAAATTAATTGAATCATAATTTAAGCTCTGTATTTTAAGTATTGATTGAAGCATTAAGTGGCTTTTTTAAGAAATTAGTAATCATAAGGCCCCTTTGTCACGGCGAGCGACTTTTTGTAGCGATCGATGCAGTAGCGACGCCGTAGCGCGTTCGCATTCACAGTCGCGATGTTGTAGTGCTTTAGTAGAGAGTTGGATCTCTTCTATAAAATGTTGCAAATTCCGACTAAAACGCGTTATTAGCGATGCTGTCGCGCACTAACAAACGCGCGACAGCATCGTTAAAAAAATTCACCGTGAGCGAGGGGCCTAATTGTGGAAAAATAATGGGAATCTACGGACTACACTGGTAGCACATCGGTATTAGAACGTACGGCGCGCGGCGTAACTATCATCTTAAACCCGTGGAAAATTCATTGGACGGGGCCTCTAAAAAATCGTCACATTGTGATTTAATTTTAATAAATATTGTAATATACTTAGATTGGATTTCTTGGGGCCCCATCGGGCCGGGGGCTTGGGGGCTTGGGGCAATATGCCAGCCTCGATACCCTACAGTTCCGCTACTGACAAACACTCTAGTGACAAGATTTATTAAGAACTAGCGGTCCCGACAGATCTTGTCCTGCAGGAAAGCTGCCACGTTATTAGAAAAAAAAATTAAGAACCCCATTGGAGCACTACCTACCGCGTTCAAATGTATTTTCAAACCATCCGAAACTAACAAAATTACTTCCAAATTGGTCAAGCCGTTTGGAAGAGTTGTGACAAATACGAGTTTTTATTTTATTTTATTTTTTGGGGTTAACTTTCGCACAACCTGTGGTCCCAGTAGGCTTCGACCCTGCTGGGCTTCTACGGTGACAAACACACGCACTATTTAAAATAATCAAGAATAAAATTATTTTACGGTTCACAATCTTTCGACAGTTTACAATCTCGCGACATAGATTGTAAAGATAAAGTTCAGAGATCATTTTATTTGTAATCTGACGGTATTTACTATTTTACGGTGACATTGGTACATTAGGTACCTTCACCGGACCTCACAGGACTTAAACTAGGCAGATAAAAGGGTTACCTAGGTCGCTGAAACGAACGGACAAAATTTAAATTACACTAGATTATATTATCATGCATGATAAATCAATATGTGCTAGGAACACGTGAGCAAAAAATATCTTTGTATTGAAAAATAATATATGAAACCGGAAAGAATGTACCTACACCTATGTGTCACCGGATAATGGTAAACATCGATGGTTTATGATAAACTAGCTGCTGCCAGCGGCGTCGTCCGCGCCATAAATATTATTTTTATCCCAAGATAATATACTCCTGGGACAAAAAGTATCCTATGTATACACCGTTAAATTTTAAGATTCAAAGATTCAAAGATTCAAAAGCATTTATTTCAAATAAACCATTTACAGGCACTTTTGAAAGGTCAAGGTGTCAGTCTGTCAGAAAAAAAATGATGCTAATTGCACATTCCAAAGCGTAGATCTCTTGGAGAAGAATGTGCAAGAAACTCCATGGACACTCTTTTCAATCATTTTATGTATAACAAATATCTCTGTTACATGTTTCTTGTCGTTGCTACTATGTGAGAACAATGTCAATAAAATAAAGTAAACACGAAAAAAAAGGCATTCTAAATAAAGATATTAAAATAAACCACTGGCAGCTAAGAGATGACCAGTCTCAACTGACAGCGCCCGTTCACGAACATGACGCGTATATCAGCACCACTCAGCTCAACCATTTTGAAGGCAACCGAATGATCCAACACACGCGCCACCATCAGTGAGACATTTCAGTGAGCATGACAAACTCTCAACCACCATGCTCATTTATGTCAAACAAGTCCAATTTCCAAATACCGTAAATTGCTCCATGGTACTCACATTTACAAACTTTGAAAATAAATGCTTCTACATTATACAATAATAATTTAATATTAAATAAAAAGATAAAAAAGTATTTTTCAAACTAATCAATTTGTACGCCCTGCTGGTAGTGGAGCTGGACCAGCATTAACCCAAGCATTTTTATCTTGAATATAATCCTCCAAGCTATAATATGCCCGTGTACATAGTGTGCGTTTAATACAAGATTTAAATTTTGTTTCATTGAGTTCTAATATGTGAGGAGGTATTTTATTGTAACATTTTAAACAGTACCCCATGAAAGAAGACGCTACTTTAGCCAGTCTGAACCCTGGTTGAACTAAAAGGTCCCTATTCCTTGTGACATAATTATGCCTAGGCGATAGGCATAATTATGTCACAAGGAATAGGGACCTTTTGACCTTTTACTAAAAAGGTGAAGATTCTTTCTAACGTACATGATGTTTTCATAGATATATTGACAAGGCACCGTCATGATGTTAATATCTTTAAACAGTTCCCTTAGAGAATCGCACCGGCGGAGATTGTAGATGGCTCTGATGGCTCTTTTCTGTAATATAAAAATAGAGTGGATGTCTGCAGCCCGTCCCCATAGTAAGATACCGTATGACATGATACTATGAAAATAACTAAAATAGACTAGTCTAGCGGTATCAACATCCGTAAATTGGCGGATTTTTCTAACAGCATATGCAGCTGAGCTAAGCCGTCCTGCAAGAGATGTTAAATGAGGACCCCACTGTAGCCTTGAGTCAAGCGTAATCCCCAGGAAAACCGTTTTATCGACGAATTCTAGTTTCTCGTTGTTCAATACTATGTCACATTCACTACTTTTGACATTCGGTAAGGAAAATCTTATGCATTTAGTTTTCTTCCCATTTAAAACTAGATTATTAGCAGTGAACCAGTTTTGGACCTGCAGTAGGGCGTTATTTTCGTCGTCAAGATTATTAGTCCTTCTATTTACCTTAAAAATCAAAGAAGTGTCGTCAGCAAACAACACCATATTAAGTTTATTTTGCAACAAATGGGGTAAATCATTAATGTAAACTAAAAATAAAAAAGGACCTAAAATCGAACCTTGGGGTACTCCCATTTTAACATTTAACCCCGACGAATTGACACCGTTTATCTGAACTAATTGCTGTCTATCACTCAAATATGATTTTAATAAGTTTAACGCTGTTTTGCCTAGTCCGTAATGCTCAAGTTTCAGGAGTAATGTTTCATGAACCACACAATCAAACGCCTTAGACAGGTCGCAGAATATGCCTATAGCATCTTGTGCCTCTTCCCACGCATTAAAAATTTGTTTTAATAAGGAGACACCAGCGTCAGTTGTACAACGTTCTTTGGTGAAACCATACTGTTTATCGTGTAAGATGTTATTTGTGTTAAAATGATTAAGCATTTGATCCAACATCACCCTCTCAAATATTTTGCTAAAAACTGGCAACACAGACACTGGCCTATAATTATTAGAGTCTTTACTGTCCCCGGATTTAAAAAGTGGTATAACTTTACTATATTTCATTAGATCCGGAAAGACACCTTGATCTGTACACAAATTAAATATTAATGCTAAGTATGGCGCTATAGTCTCAATAATTGAGGTACAAACTTTGATAGACATACCCCAAAGATCTTCAGTTAATTTAACCTTGATTTGTTTAAATGCTTTTACTACTGTTATGGGGTTTATATGCTTAAAGTTAAATTCAGTGGGGCAGGCTGCAACATTAGCCTGTAATAAACCAAAAGCATGAGATGGTGATGAATTTAGGGCTTCAGTAGTTTTTATTGGCACACTGGTAAAGAAATTTACAAATTCTTCCGCAACTACTTTGTTATCACTAATAAGACCATGATGAGTCTCTAATATGTAATCATTATTATGTATTTTGTTCCTGTTGGTTTCATTATTTATGATTTTCCAAACCGTTTTTATTTTATTATCTGCTGTTTTAACCTTGTTGCTAATATATAAGGCCTTAGCTGCCTTACAAGTATTTTTAAACATTTTTGAATAGGTAGTAACATACTTATTAAAAGTTTCAGTGTTAATAATAGGCTTAAGGCCATACAGCTCGAAAAGTCTTTCCCTACTTATCCTGATTCCTTTAGTCGCCCAGTCACTAAACCTAAACTTAGGACAGATACTTTTAGTTTTCTTCTCAAATGTCTTATTAAATTCGGTTTGGACTATTGAAAAAAAATCGTTATACAAAATATTACCATTGTTCACTGCAAGGTTCCAATCACCTAACTTGTTAATTAAAGTGTTGTTAAATTTATTCAGTTTACCGGATGTTATTGGTCTGGATTGTATTTGCACTTGTTGTATTGGTATAATGGATTCAAAAGTTACCAACAGGCCTTTAGTTTTTAGTAGTTTTTAGTCGTTTTAATCCCGCGGAGGGTCGATTCGGTACATGAAATACTATCGATTTTTTCTGTGTGTGTGTGTGTGTGTTTTTTGTCTCAAGGCAAAAGTCTATGACCAATGCGTGTTGCCAGTGATGACACATGGGTCTGAAACATGTGCCTCACCAGGAGACTTAAAGTCACCCAAAGGGCAATGGAAAGGGCTATGCTCAGAGCTTCCTTGCGTGATCGAATCAGGAATGAGGACATCCGCAGAAGAACCAAGGTTACCGGCATAGCACGAAGAATTGCCAAACTTAAGTGACAATGGGCAGGGCACATTGCTCGCAGAACGGATGGCCGATGGCGCCGAAAGGTTCTGGAATGGCGACCACGTACCAGAAGACGAAGCTTTGGAAGGCTTCCTACAAGGTGGACCGATGACCTGGTAAGGGTTCCAGGAATCCGATGGATGCGAGACGCACAGGATTGTTCATTGTGGTAACACTTGGGGAGGCATATGTCAACAGTGGATGTCTTTCGGCTGAAATGATGACGATGGTGATGAGAACAGTTCTGCAAATACCAATAAACAGTATTTATTTAATTTGATTTATTTAGCTTTTTTTTTTTATTTGTTTAGTGTGCATAATTTGTGTGCAAGTCAGTATTTTTGGTTTAACTTTGAAATATTTTGTTCGAAAGGAATATAAAAATATCGGTTTAATTACATGCCATTTATTTATAATCTAGACTTCATAATTTTACATAAAATTAAGAAATCAATATTTTCAAGATTAAGTAATTGGATTAATTCCTAAGAATTTCTTCCGTATCGTGAGTGTGTTCACAAAAATTTAAACCCACATAATAATATTCACTGTTAAATTTTGGTAGTTTTAATCCCGCGGAGGGTCGATTCGGTACATGAAACACTATCGATTTGTAAAGAGAAAATTAAAAAATAAAGTAGTATTTTTTTAAACTCGAATTTATTTACGCATATACGAAATTAATTTCTGACCAAAATTTAACGGTGTACAAGGCCGAAACAAGACCCGGAAACGAGTTCCGTAAAATAAGTTTTGGGAATACATTCTCGCTAGATTAATTACAATCTTACGGTGTTTGCAATTATCCGGTGTCATATGCAAGTCAAACCAGTGAACGCTGGCGGTAAAAGTCTAGGGTTGCCAACCCTACTCTCAAATAGAGTATTATACTCTGTCATGTAGGCGTACTCTATAACCTATAACACTAATAGAGGACACCAAAATACTCTTTAACTAACTTCGAAAAGGAGAAGGTTCTATGTCCGGTTGTTTTTTTTTGTATGTATGTTCACATATAATGAAATTTTCAAAATCGGTCCACAATTGACCGAGAGTCCATTGTTGACCGATTTTGAATTTTTTTGTTTTGATTGAAAGATTTATACTCCCGAATTGGTCCCTCATGAATACTGTTTTGATCTGATGATGAACTTTGAAGATATTATACATAGAACGGAACTCTTTAAAAAAACATAGCAGAACTGTCGTAACAAGTAAAATTGCTTTGTTTCAGTCGGTGACTGGCTGAAGGAAGAAGGGGAGGGGATACATACAACTGATATGATGATGAAGCCGGAAGGTAGGTAACAACTGGAATTCTGTAATAATTTACTGTCATCCTAGCCGTGTTTGATATTATTAGAATTATCATTATGACTTAATGATGGAACCGAATGGCGCAAGGTATCAACTTAAGCTTGGCTGAGGGTTACTACAACTAAAAAATCGGCCAAGCGTGTCGGGCCACGCTCAGTGTAGGGTTCCGTAGTTTCCCGACCGTGACAATAAGTGTCGCCACTTAAGTGTTAAAAAAATGGGTTATTTGTTACATTGAGTTGACATACTCAATACGGAACCCTAAAACCGGGCCCAGAAAGGACGGTGATAACAAAAGAAAGAGTTATAGACAACTACACATGGAAAATTCGAAAAAAATTGTATGTTTGGGTTACTAATTTATACAAACTAGACGGGTTATGTAAGCCGGGTTTTCGGTTGTAATTTTAGATTGTGTGAACTGATTTTAATAATTATTTTTTATTTGAAAGAATATACGTTCAGGATAATAAAATATGTAAACTAATTAAATAAAATGCTTGAATATACAGTTAAATTACAAACTTAGTTCGGAAATTCTTTTATACAACTTTTCAAAAACTTCAACCATCAAGTTCAAAATAATTTTCCTAGAAAGTCTTTGTATAGTTCTACTTTTGAGACTTTTTTCATATTTTCTTAACCTATGGTTCAAAATTTAGAGGGGGACACACATTTTATTTTTATTTTGGAGTGATTTTTCCGGAAAATATTAACATTATCCAAAAATTATTTTAGTAAACTAACCCCTATTCAGTTTTAAACACCTATCCAACGATATATCACAAGTTAGGGTTGAAATGAAAAAAGTAGGGGAGGGGGGGGGGGTTCCCCAATAAAACATATTTTCCCATTTTTTATTTTACCACTTTGTCGGCGTGATTGATATACATATTGGTATTAAATTTCAGCTTTCTACTGCTAACGGTCACTGAGATTATCCGCGGACGGACGGACAGACAGACAGACACACTTGGCGAAACTATAAGGGTTTCTAGTTGACTACGGAATCCTAAACAGTGTGAAATAAATAGTACATTGTTACCCTAGGAGAAGTTTGGCGTCCGAGCGAAGCGAGGTCGCTAATATTCGAGGGACTAAATAAGCCTTTCACCCGAGGTAAACACTGCTTTTCATTACGAATAAAAGGAAAATAAAAATAAAAACCTGAGTCGTCGTCAAAGGTCGTCGTATGATTTTAGATATGTTTCTTTTGATTTAGGCCGTAAAAAGTTTCCAACTACTGCTTTAACCTCTTCTCTTAAAAATCAGGCGTTGAATCCTTAACTGAATCTGATTACCGTGTAATTTAAAAATTTCTTACAGCAGAGATTTAGTAAAGTACTTATAAACAAAATTCTATATTCATTTACCTATATCAGTGAAAAATGGTAAATATTTCTCATATCTATGTTAGTGTTAAAGAATTAAATAATTAATTGAAAGTAAATTATAAATAATTATGTAATTTAAAAAAAAAATAGATACTTATCTCTTAATTTCAATTTTGCATCGCGCTGTAATTGACTGGCTGTATAGAAAGTTAAGACATAGATCAATAGAAATGCGACGATAGAACTAGTTTTTTTTTTAAATAATTTGACAACTGTCAGTTGAAAGTGATTCTCCCTAGGGATGAAAAGTATTACTTTCAACCCGCTTCTCAGGCATGTTCAGACCTACTTTCAGCGTATGAGTAATGAAAAAACATTTACAAAAAAATCCACCGATTTCAATGTAAAGAAAAAACACAAAATAACTTTAATTACGGAAGTCGATGTGAAATAACGCAGAGACCGAACTATTATAGAAACACTGACTTCCGAAATTCTTTATTAAAATCTCTGCGATAAGAGATTTTGTAATTACGCAATAAGTTTATCAGAATCATTTAAGGATTTAACGCCCGATTATTAAGAAAAGAGGCTAAAGCAATAGTGGAAAACCTTTTACCACCTAAATAATAATTATAAAATTAAAAATTAAAAAAAAACCTCCGACAGCCGTTGTCATCAATATGAAATGTTTAGAACTAGTCAAGGCGAATCTAATGAGCCCAAACATGATGGGTTTAGGTACTAGTAGGCGTTCTAAAGTTCCATCAGCCGCCTCCCAGTTCTAGCATCAGGTCTTTGTCATCATGAGAAATGTATAGAACTAATCAAGACGCATCTAATGAGGCCAAACTTAATAAGTTTACTAATAGACTTTCCAAAGTTCCATCAGCCAGCTCCCAGTTCTAGCATCAGGTCCTTGTCATCATGAGAAATGTATATAGCACTAGTTGGAGAGTGGAGAATCTAATGAGCCCAAACTCGATAAGTTTACTATGTTAATAAGCAATTCAGGGTTCTTACCTTCGAGTTCAATCACCAGACTAGCTAAATGGCACCAGATTGTACACGAGTATTTCAAATATTAGGTCACACATATTTTTAAAATAAAGTAAACACCCATTAAGTGTTTAATAACCCTACCGAAGTTAACCAACGAGCTGATGACCTTGAATACCTGCACAGATCTTCATAAATTGTAGCTAAGAACCATCTCGATTAAGCTTTCAAACAAAAAAAAACCGCATCAAAATCGGTCCATTCGTTTGGGCGCTACGATACCAAGGACAGACACACAGACAGACAGACAGGTCAAACTTATAACACCCCTCTTTTCCGTCGGGGGTTAAAAAGAAACATACCCAAATTCATACGACGACCTTTGACAACGATTCAGGTTTTTATTTTTATTTTCCTTTTATTCGTAATGAAAAGCAGTGTTTACCTCAGGTTAAAGACCTAATTAGTCCCTCGAACTATTGGCGACCTCGCTAAACCCCTTCTCGGGACAAATTAAGTTACTTTCACCCCCAGGGTAACAATGTACCTACTATTTTTTTTGCAAAAAAAAAATTCTATTGTAGTAATTATGTAGTATTGTAGGGACATTAAGTAAGTATGTAGATAGATAGATGTATTCTTTATTGTAAACCAAAAATAGAACTTAAAATTAATAGGGTAGGGTTGATAAATTAACCTGTTTTATGAGCTAGGTCTACGTAATCTATACGTAATAAATAAAATTGAAATATCTGTTTATATTGTGATACTTATCAAAAAACCCATTTCACTGAATGCATACGAAAGTATATGATCGATACATATCACAAATATTTTTTTAAAACATTTTTGTCTGTATGTTTATTCCGGTTAATTTTCGAAATAGTTATTGAAAACAATACAAAGTGTAGGTAAAACTAATCCTATGAAAATCTGCTATTCAGCACCAATTTTATGTGAATTTTGGTCCTTTATATATAGATAATGTAGGTAAGTACTATCCACTTATTAAATGAAAAAGAAAAAAATATAGTTTTATGGCAACCTATTCTGAATGATAAAAAACAACTTTTAAGCTTTCATAAATTTTTTTCTGGAACAAGTTCTGTCAAATATTCGAGTGAACGACGGAAGTTACCGAATGCCAATCGAGCGTTCAGGTGCTGTCTCTTTTTTCACGTTCCTTATTTTTCAACCAATGTTCAATATTTTTTTAGCAGTGTTTTCCTCTTTGGTAACCTTCTGGAATGATTAATAGAGACTAGTTAACCAATAGACAAAAATCCCATAATTCAAAATTACCATTAGATAACCGAAAAGGGAGAGAGAGGCCAAAGAAATGATTGATGGATTGTGTGAGGAGTGATATTAAAGAAAAGGGTGTTAGTGATAGCGTGACGATTGACAAGACGGAGTGAAAGAAACAGAATTGTGTCAACGACTCGCAAGTAGTATGGGACAAGGACAAGAAGATTATTATTTTATTTTTTTGTAGGAAAATCTTCCAATGACATCTCCTGCCCTTGGTTGGAGCGAGGGATAGTGTCAGATTTTTACTGACAAAAAACTCTGGTTCCTTCTTTGCCTTCGTTCCAGGCCCCTGGTTTCACTTTCACCCATGGCCCCATTAGGCTTCGACCCTGTTGGGTCCCTCACTACGGTTTGCTGACATCTCCTTGAGGCTTTAATGATGATGAATTGAATATTATTGAGACTCGGAAGTGCGGATACACAGGTATATTATTCCTTTACAAATTCGGCGAAAGGCAAGTCAGACGATCTCATACGCAGCTGTCTGGTATCTACCCATTTTTTTGGGTTCGTGTCCAATCACACACACTTTTTTATACATTTCCGATTCTCGAAACAAAGTGACTCGATGAAATTCATCGAAACCGAATAACATTAGCTATTTGTTTTCCTTGATTGCATCAGCTAATACCAGGGAGGAGGCTTCAAACAGATTTGGATACAGGTAAAGGAATGTAGCATGCGTAGCATAAGGAAAACTGATCAAATAAGATAGACACCAATCAGGAAACGAACAAAAATAGACGATGTCGGTCAAGATGAGGAAGGTAAGTAAATTAAATCGGAAATGGACAGGTCACATCTTATGAGGCATAGAAAAAGAAGCAATGCAATTGTAACCTGGTATCTTAGAATTACAAAAAGAAAACGTAGAAGACTGTGTTGGAGGTGGGAAGAAGAAATAAAGGCAACTGCAGGAAGTATCTGCATGGAGGAGGACAGATAATCGAATCGAGTGGTGGAGGAGGCTTTGCTAAAGTTGGGCAAACAGACCAGAGCCTTCCCATGAGGTTTTTTTTAAGTGGGAAAATAATCCAATGACATCTCCCGCCCTTGGGCGGAGCGGGAGATAGTGTCAAACTTTTACTGACTAAAAACCCACCCCTGTTCCTTCGTTGCCTTTCATATTAGGGCCGAATCTTCATTTCAGAAGCAGACTCACTCTTGGCCCCAGTTGGCTTCGATCCTGCTGGGCCCCTACGGTTTGCTGACATCTCCTTGAGGCGCGCGTGAAACAATACACGCCGTTGACGACTTGGGCTCGGTTCGGTTGGTTACCGGACGGTCGGACGGGGAGCTACCTATTGCTCGCCGTCGGTAAGCCCGCGCCTAAGGTGGCCGGAAATCGGTATCAGAATCCCGGCGACACCATTACGTGTTATGTTACGTTAGGCATGTGAGCAAGACAGAGGGATGGAGCTCCATATCATTATGTATGCCCTATACACCGTCAAATTTTGATCGTTTTAATCCCGTGGAGGGTCGATTCGGTACATGAAACGCTTAGTACAAATTTACGCTTGTACTAAATTAATTTCTTTAAGTAAACGTCAGCTGGGCGAGATCAATGACCTGTAGGTAGTTAACACGCAATGATCGACAACTATCTACAAGGTCATTGACTCGTTTACTTAATTAATTAAGAAATTAATTTCGTACATGCATATACACCGTTAAAGGGGAGGAGATACATAGGACTGATCTGATGATGAAGACGGAAGGTAGGTAAGAGCCGGAACTTTGTAATAAATCAGTGTATCCTAGCCGTGCTTGGTATTATTACATTAATTATAGTCATGATGATTTGATGATGGAACCGAATGGCGAAAGGCACCTATCTATTTAAGTTTGGGGTACTACAACTAAAAATTGTGAAATAAAAATCTTTTTACAAAAAAAAATACAACCGAATTCAAAAAAACACCAAAAATTGCAAAATAACTTTAATTTCGGAAGTCGGTGTTAAGTAACGAAGATACCAAACTATTATAGAAACACTGGCTTCCGAAATTAAAGTTATTTTGCACTTTTTGGCAAGGTCGAAGCCTACTGGGGTCATGGAGTAACTTCCGAAAGGAATACCCGGCCCCGGCACGATAGGCTACGAAGGAACGGGGTAGGCTTTTAGTCAGTAAGAGCCCGGTAATATTATCTAAAGACTCTGACACTACTTCCTGCTCCGTCCAAGGGCGGGATTTGTCATTGGATGATTTTACCTACCATAAAAAAAAGAAAAAAAAAGTCGGTTGTATTTTTTTTTTTGCAAAAAGTTTCTTATACTATGCATGTAGTGAATGCCTAAAGTGCCTTTATCCACACACTATAATACAATATTTAACATTTCACTAATTTTTGACTCAATTTATATGAGTATAATATTTCTTTAAGTAAACGTCAGCTGGGCGAGATCAATGACCTGTAGGTAGTTAACACGCAATGATCATCATGACTATAATTATTGTAATAATACCAAACACGGCTAGGATACACTGATTTATTACAAAGTTCCGGCTCTTACCTACCTTCCGTCTTCATCATCAGATCAGTCCTATGTATCTCCTCCCCTTCTTCCTTTAGTCAGCCACCAACTACATGTATAAACAAAGCAATTTTACTTGTTACGGCAGTTCTGCTATGGTTTTTGAAGAGTTCCGTTCTATATCTTCGTAGTTTATCATCAGATCAAAACAATATTTCTATGGGACCAACTCAGAAGTATAATCATTCAATCAAAAGATATTTTTATGGGACCAAATTCGGAAGTATAAACTTTCAATCAAAACAAAAATTTTCGAAATCGGTCCATAATTAACCGAGATATCGGTGAACATACATAAAAAAAAATACATACAGCCGAACATAGAACCTCCTCCTTTTCGAAGTCGGTTAAAAACGAAGTCGCTTCCCGCTGTCTGTCCCTACATAAGCTTAGATCTTTAAAACTACGAAACGGATTTTGCGGTTTTTTTTAATAGATAGAGTGATTCAAGAGGAAGGTTTATAATACATTCATAATGTTCATTCATAATGTATTTATTATCACCATTGCACCCGTGCGAAGCTTGCACGGGTCGCTAGTTAGGTATTTACATAAGGGAGTGTTAAAAGTGAGTCTGTAGTAACACTGTATGTAACTGAAGAGCTTTTTCTTAGTATAAAAACATTAAAGAATACTTTATTACGACTTCCGAATTTAAGCGCACGTGGTGCCAGAGTGATCCTAAAGATGCATGCGGCGGCCGATGAATCAGCCGTGGCGTAAGGACCTCTGAATAGGAGTTTGAATGTCGTCGAACTTCATTTTGGTCATACCATTAATAAAATTGATACCTTTTAACAAAAATCCTGCATTCTTATTGAGTTCAAAGACCAGGGGTTGTTGGCCGGCCTTTCGAACCATATAACCACCAAAATGAGTATCACATGCCTACCCCGTTCATAAATAATACATGAAGATGGCAAATGGTTTAAAAATCTAAACGAGGTCGTGGACCTTTACTAATCAGTTCCGTAACCAAAAACATTTTTTTTTCTATAAAGGACTCACAGTGGCCTTACCTTGGCGTGATCTGATACAACCTTCGAATATATTTCGTCACAAAAATAGACGGTCGATGAACCTTATTTACTAAGGTAATGACGAGAGTTATTTTACAATTAATTTAAATTAGCATTTTAGGAACAAATGTCAAGTACCGGCATTTAGTTCGACACCTCCACCTACCTGTGCTGTGATCCAAACTTGATAAACATTTTTTTGTCTAATGCTATTCCATTTAGTTAATTTTAAATAATATATCAAATCTTTAATTGGATTTAATTTGCATATTGTATTAAAAATATTTTATTATTTTAACGTCTTCGGATAGGTGTTGCAAGTAGATGCGAATTTACATCACCAGGCGGTGTTTTTCTACTCAGGTGCTGCTATAAATTGCAATATTATTAATATGTAGCTTGTTTTTGCCCTAATAAGAAAAGCAGTGGAGCCTAGCCTAAATAATAATGAATCTAGTCTTAGTGCAATTATATCTAAGTATAATTCTCTAGCTATATACCAACTTACCTAAATGTAGTGGAACATAATGGCGTTAAGTCCACTCCCACCAACGCATATTTGTCTATCCTGTATTTGTATGTATCTAGGTAGGTATTCTAAACACCGAATGTAAACTAGCCTTTCAACACATCATTTTATACTAAACCTAATCATTTCCGTGCTATTTTTCACCTATTCAGGCCCCTCATAAATAAATACGAAATTCAAGAATAAATGACAAACAACGCAACGCGGCGTTTTAAAAAAACAAGTCACGCCATTCCTATGTATGTGGACCATATCTATCTGCGTAGGAGAACTACTGATAAATAAATATATTTAATTCTTTATCGATCAACTTACATACGACCAGTACATAATGATTAATTGTATTTTAGTTTGGCGCCAAAATTCCATACAAAAACGTGGCTGAACGACCGTGACTCTTGAGCGCAAAAAATTGTGAAGGTATTGAGTATTGAACTTGCCAAGATACTTCGATAGATATGGATCTACTAAAGCTTTAATCTACGAATAATAATAATGATCGTACTGTTCGTTCGACACATACATTATTTTGATCTCGTTGCCTTTTAATAAAGGTCACTCAAACACTGCAAGGTCTTCGGAGAAAAAAGCATTTTGCATCATTGTTATGTATTTATTTGACTAGTTAAACATATTCAGGAACGTATAAGGACAGTACGATATCGATAGGTCATTCAAAACTTGGAAGGTGTTCTCGTTATAATTTGGTTACAAAAACACACCTACCTAATTGTTCTATATTTAAATCCCACAAAAGTTGTGGTTGCCATAAACTTGT
Source organism: Leucania comma (assembly GCA_958295575.1). Taxonomy (NCBI): domain Eukaryota; kingdom Metazoa; phylum Arthropoda; class Insecta; order Lepidoptera; family Noctuidae; genus Leucania; species Leucania comma. The sequence continues at coordinate 6,118,669 of OY282480.1, read as the reverse complement.
GAGTTTAGTAGCTGTCAATGATTGGGGTGCAGTACATCTTGTCACCGGTGAGCTGCTTAGCCGCAATCTGACGGTCGCGCTCACGGCGCATTGCCTTAGAAACAAAGAAATAGGTTTAGAATTTAAATGTCCTTTGAGGGTCCTAACCCTCTTATATGTTGGAATTACTCGAAACTAGTAACCGCGCGTGAAGGAATGGTTTAGTTAATCAGTAAAAGTCTGTCTCCCTCTCGCTCCATATAATTATAGCTGGAGAAGTTACTTGATGATTAGCAACTACAGAAAAGGTCACCTCAAGTAACGCCAATTGCTTGGAATATGATAAGGTTGCAATTTGCTGTGCATATTGCTAATAAGAGTAATAAAAAGATTCTGCTGCGTTTACACAACCTAAACAATAGTTCGTTTTTACGATGGAGAGGAGCAAGGTACAGGGAGAGGGGGGGGCTTGGTATGCCTGATTTTTATGTCAATATCAATAGGTAGGTATTTTAGCGTCTTTCAAAGCCAAACCACATGAGTACACATCTACTCATGTGGCCCAACGTCCTGGAATGGGTGCTAGACCACAATGGCCCAATAATCTACATGTACCTACTCGTATAAGCGTATGGAGAGGACGCTCTAAAACTGATTGAGGTTTTCTTTTTTTTTTTTTTTTTAACGTAGGTAAAATCATCCAATGACGAATCCCGCCCTTGGGTGGGGCGGGAAACAGTGTCAGACTTTTACTGACTAAAAACCTACCTTTCCATTCCTCGCCTTTGTCCCGGGGCCCGTGGTGACACTCTCGCATAACCTTTGGCCCCAGTAGGCTTCGGCCCTGCTGGACCCCTACAGTTTGCTGACAACTCCTTGAGGCGCGCGGGAACGGTGCGCGCCGTAGACGACCTGAGCTCGGACCGGTCTGTTACCGGACGGACGGACAGCGAGCTACCCATTGCCCACCGTCCGCGAGCCCGCGCCTACGGTGGCCGGAAATTGGGATCGGAAACCCGGCGGCGGCGGCGGCGTGTCCGCCTTTGCCTAAGGCGGTCGGCCTCCTCCTTTACTAGCATTACTGCTTCGCAAAAGGAGGCGACCGCCTGCCACTCCTCCTCGCTCCGGAGCATGGCTTGAACCAAGCCCCGGCGCGAGAGATCGCCGCCGATCGCCCCCACGAGGACACGGCGCTGCTCTTCCCAAGCGGGGCACACCTCGACTGTGTGCTCCACCGTGTCCACCGGGCGGTCCGCACAGTGTCGACACCCGGGCGTCGTCTCCGCACGAATCTTGTACAGGTACGGACCGAACTTGCCGTGTTCGGTCAGCACCTGCGCCAAACGGAAGGTGACGACGCCGTGGGGCCTTTCCAGCCACGCCTCAAAGAGGGGCCTTACCGCCTCGATCGTGGCGTGCCCAGCACGAGGTTGCGACAATCGCTCTCGCCATTTCACCATGAGATCCCGCCGGAGCTCTGTCCGCCATGCCGCGACTTGTCGCGGCAGCGGAGTTTCGCCCCAACGTTGCATCTCCACGCGTAAGTCATGCATGTGTGCAAGGACTGTTGCCTCCAAATCCCACGGTGGTAGGCCAGCAAGGAGGCTCGCCGCTTCGCAGGACACCGTACGGTATCCGCGGATCATCCGGATGGCCATGACCCTCTGGCAGGCGGTTAGCCCGGCCGCCACTCGCTTCCGTAGCGATGGCGCCCACACCGGCGCACCGTAAAGGGCCATGGACCGAACGATGCCTGCGTAGAGCCTCCGGCAGGAGGCGTCTGGACCCCCTAGGTTCGGCAGGAGCCGCTTGAGCGCAGCCCCAGTCGCATTCAACCTGGGAGCCAGACGTCGGAAGTGCGAAACTGATTGAGGTAAAGAAGTGAATTGCAGGCAAGCAGGTGTTGCATGATAAATATATCAGGCGCTACTTATACTAATACCTTACCAATACGTACGATGGTTTAGGCGCAAAATGCCTGAATCTCAAAATGGCAACTGAGTGCAAAAGGACTGGTTCTCAAAATGCCTATCCGAACATTTTCTGAACAGCCAATTTTCAAAGAGAATAATTTTCAGACTGGCCAATTCTCTTTAAAAGCCCAAGCTATTTCCTTTCTCTAAATGGCCATTTCACCGTAATCAACCCCCATGGAAAAAGGCGTGAGATTTTGCATGTCAAATTCGTTCGATAAGTAAAAGTAATGTAGTAATAGCTATCACAGTAAGTTTATGAAGCGATACTAATTTAACTTACGAGAAATCTTTTGAATTGCTTAGTATACGTGTGGCATTCTCGAAAGTCATTGAGTAAATAATTGCATTTCACTAGGCCGCGCCCTAGCCCGTAGGCTTCCAAACAATCCATCATTGCCATCTCCTGTTTTTGGCACCGGCCCAACATCTGGTGCGAATGGATCCCACCCGTGATGTCTGTCCACGGGGAACGGAAGAATGGCGAAATATTATGCATTTGTATCTTTCAATTGTCTATTTTACGACGAATAATGAAAACTTATTTTAAGTTCAGTTAATATGTTTTCTTTTGCAATTTTTCAGCAAAATCACAGACGCGAAAGAAACAGAAAATATTTCAACTTCAACTTTTGATGTTGAAGTATTATCAAAAAATACACTATTTGACACTATTTATCAATTTATTGCGACAGTTCTTTTTTTCTATCATATTTTTTAATCATCCATAGTCAAACAGGACAAACAGACAGGACTAAATTCAGAAAAAAAGTTTAAATTGAATGACTGAATCATCTTTTCACGTAGTGCCTAAATAAGGGCTGGTACACACTGGCGCCACAGCGTCGATGCTACCTGACAAGTTAGGCATGTTGACTTGCACCACAGATTACTGATATGTAGCAAGCTATGACTTGCACCGGCAGTCATCGTGTATGGGTTTTTTTAAATTATTTAATAAGGGCTTTATACTACCGTGACCTGGAAGCAGCGACCGTTTTCGGTTAAGGTATACGGTTACGCTACCGGTATTAAAATACGGTACCTCTTTTTGTTTTTAAAGGTAGACCGAAACCGGTTAAGATTTGCGGTTACTATTTTTGTAGGTACCGCTATACCTTTATTTAACCTTTATTCAACCGAAATAATTCCGGTACCGAAATTATTTCTCGTGCAAGTACTTATGATAAATGCGATATTGCCAGCTATCGCGGCAAGTGTATTGCGATTGGCACGACGAAAAAGCGCGGGAGTAGGGGTTTCAAAGGATACCTTAATGTTAGAGGTTTAGGTACCGTAAAAAATAACGGTATCGTTATTTTGAGGTATTGAAATAAAAAGGTATGACGTCATAACCGTTAACCCTTATAACCGATATTTTTTCTGTATGCAGTCCCTGCCTAAAAGTTCACCCATGCGAAGCCAGACCTTATGCGATTTATAGTCACCTAGTACTTACAGACGACGATAAAGCGTCAGGGACGCAGTAGCTTCTTACATTTTTGACTAATAATTAAAAAAAAAAAGCAGCAAGTTAGGGCCTGTGTATACCACGTTTTTTAAACGCGCCGTTGACGCGCGTTCGTAGCCGTAGATTCTACCTAGGATAAAAACGCGCCAAAATGCGCGCGCGCGTTTAAAAAACGCGGTGTGCACAGGCCCTTAGTTAATCAGAGGACATTGTTATACTAAAACATTCGAAGGCGTAATTTTTCATCGCTCTTCATGTAACTTGCCGAAGGTGTAGTGTGCTTAGCCAAGGTCGCCGATGAGGCTGAGGTAACTAGATAGGCATAATGTGAAAAACTAGATGAAGTGATGAGGACCTCAAAGTAGTAACTGCCTGTAGGCTGCGCCGACGTGCAATAAAGAGGGTCACTAATTTATGTCCTATAATTATGCGGAACAGAGTCTAAAGTCCCGGCATCCGTTGAAAAGGGATCCTCCGACCAGATGGGTGTTGTCTAATTCGGGCAACTGACTTATGATTGATTTCAGGCTATTGTATAATGTTCTAATTCCACAGAGAACTCTATCATCACGATGCAGGTTTTTTAGATTTTTTTAGTTCTTATGTGGCATCATAGATGTCGCTATATGAGTTCATCGCGAATAGGCGGACAGACAGACGCGGTGAGTAACTTTTGTTTTCTAATATGAAAAGATTGTCTGTTTATAAAAAAATCACGCTAGAATAGCCGTTGGCGTATAGTTGTTAAAACAAAAACTTTTTTTGGATTAAATTATTTTATTTACACCAGTATTACAGTATTTCTGCAGATGAATTGAAATGACTATAGTAAGAAATTGCTACATAATTCTAAAAACTGTCGACTTTGGGTGACACGTATTCATTGTCTCCCTTCAGCTTTCCTTCAGCGATTTGTCTATCGCGTTCTCTGCGCATTGCCTGAAACAATATTTAGATTTATGAGAAAATATTATATAGTATAACACTAAAATGCGATCATAAAGAAAACTGTATCACACTAATATTACAAAATTGAAAGTTTGTATGTATGTTTTTTACAATTGTTACTACTTCACGAAATGAAATTGGACACGCGGGTAGAACCATGTCTTAAAATAACACATAAGATAATTCCCTGCGAATATGTTCGCTAGTGAATAATCGTAGAGGCCCAGCCTGCTAGCTGCAGGCAGGCAAGATGGAAGCCTTCTTGAGTCATGGGTCAGCTTCTGAAACGAAAGCCCGGCCCCGGCACGAAAGGAAAGGAACGGGGTAGGTTTTTAGTCAGTAAGTAAAAGTCTGACACTATTTCCCGCTCCGCCCAAGGGCGGGATTTGTCATTGGATGATTTTACCTACCATTAAAAATAAAAGCTAGTGAAATTGTTATTTACTATTAGGGAAGTATGGAGGAAACAATCCAAAATAATTTGGTAATGGCTTTTAGAATGATATTTATTCAGAAAGTCTATTAGAGTCTGTCTAACGAAAGCGCGACCTGGAGTTTTTTTTTTAAATTAAATTTGCAACATTATGTTGCCGTCAAAAGCACGTCAAAGTCTATGATTGCAATTGTCAGTATTTTGTAACAGGTTGATTTTAATAATTATTAGAAAATATAATTGCTTATCATGGGTAAAACAATAAAAAATTATGTAGGAAAGCTGTGGTATATAATCAAAGGCTGTGAAATATTATGATCAGTAAGTTTAAAGAAAAACAAGAAGAGAAAGTAGTTGTTTTTGATCTCGGATTTTTAAGTTAGTATGACATTATAATCTTGATCATTGTTGACTGACTATTAGATATATTTTACGATATGATAATTATTTTTCTTATGTTTATAGATAATCTTGAAGATATTCAAGGACTGCGCCAAATAAATAAAAAAACATTGAATCGTTAAGGAATTTGGAGAAAAAACCTTTACACTTAAAACTAAGCTCTATGAAGAAATATATTCACTACCGCACTTTATACGATCAAAAGCGGTCGAATTGATGTGATGAAATAGCATACTTTGAGGATGATAAAATTCAACATTTTGTGTTATCCACCTTTTCCCGTGACTTTCTTGATCGAATAGTAATTATACCTATAAATAAATCTTTACTCGTTTTTGTATTGTATTGGTTATTATAGCTATCCAGTATTGTTCTACTGCTGTGCAAAAGCCATCCACTCTTTCTAATGGTCTCAGTCCCTTACTCACATTCCATTTCTTAAGAAAGACATCCAGGTCGGTTGGCAAACCTTGAGTTTAGACTTTTGGATGTTAGTCAAAGAACAAGTCTGTATACACCATAGGTCAAATGAGGAGATTACACATGTCCATAAGCTTACGCTTTAGCGATATGGACAAAGTGCCCTTACATAGTTCCTTGATGGACCAGTAACTTTTTCAGGTATTTTCTGTTCGACACGTTATTTCTTTACGCTTTAGCGATATGGACAAAGTGCCCTTACATAGTTCCTTGATGGACCAGTAACTTTTTCAGGTATTTTCTGTTCGACACGTTATTTCTTTGTCTTACCTGGCCCAGAAAGAGACTACTTGGCCCAAGTAGACAATAATATATTTTAAGACGTATTGTATATTCTGTCCGCCTACGTGTACGTTCCTTTTGGAGCGCTGGTTATGATTTTGGTCTTCAACATTTTTTATATGTAGACCAACCAGCATTTGCTCTAGTCCTGTGGCTGTAGGAGAGAACAGTACAATATTATCAGAAAAACGCAAATTACTTAACTTAGCTTCACTGATGACAATGTCCTTCTCTTCCCATTCGACTGCTAATGTCTGAAAGAAGTGGTGAATAACTTTGGGGACAACGGGACGCCCTGTTTGACTCATTTCTGTTTGAAACATAGAATCTAATCTCTCTAACTTGCTGGAAGAAGTATGTATGGATTCTAATTATTGTTTTGTAAGGGAATTGAATATTTTTGAGTGTGTGATGCTGTTAAAAGCGTATTGGTTGAGAATAAATATTTATTTCTAAATATTTTGTGTTCCTCATATTAGGAATCTAGTTCGTCAAAAAGAATTATACGATTGTCGCAAATACAAAAAAATACTCAAGTATCAAAAATTTTTTCACCTAGTATGACAGTAAGACCATATTCAATATTTTTTGATTTGACCTCATTTTCCCAGGTCGCGCTTTCGTTAGACAGACTCTAGTAACTTATTGCCTGTTTAATTAAAAAACTGACACTCGTTACTCGTTAGTCTATGTGTTGGCAGTTTAAAATACATGGCTAAGTTTGGTAAGATACTATTAGATAGAAAAAGCGTTTAGGCGTTTTTATCTAAGGCATTTAAAACAGTATCCATCCTCATACTTCTACAAAACCTAAGTACATGGTATATGAATGCGTCGCGGTTTACTGTTAAATCTTATTTCACGGATTATCTTTCGCATTCAATTCGCACTCTATGTGTCTGAATTGATGATGTGCAGTTATGAAGTTCAAGTGGAGTTTGCTGTACCTCAGTGAAGTATTCTAGGTCCTACGCTATTTTTTAGGGTTCTATACCTCAAAAGGAAAATGGGAACCTTTATAGGATCACTTTGTTGTCCGTCTGTTTGTCTGTCTGTCAAGACCCTTTATCTCAGAAACGCGTAGAGGTATCAAGTTGAAATAAAATCTATATACTTAAGTGTGAAAAATTCGAACATTTAACAAACAGTTAACGAAAAAAAAAGATACGGCTGTTTATGTCACTACAAACGTTTTTCGACACTCTCAAGGAACTCAAATTTCATAGACATGCAGCAACTGGAAGCAAGGTCTTATAGCACAAGTATAAGAATAAATCTGAAAACTGAAAAAAAAAATGTATTTACTTGGCAAAAAAAAAATTCGGTTCGAAAAAATTGTCGAGACTCGATTAGGGAATTGAACAATTTACGTAAGTTAGTTTGTATGGAACCCTCAGTATGCGAGTCCGACTCGCACTTGCTTAGTTTTTATTTACATCAATAAGATATGCCTACTATCTCTAAAAAAAAAATCGTATCTTTACATATGCTGACAAGTACACTGACACTGTATTATGGAGTAGATTGGAATCAAGTAGAGGAGCTTGGGGAAGCTGGCTAAATGTCAGAAGCCACATTTAAGCTAGCTTTCCTTGGTTGTCAAAAATCTCGTGATAATTAATGCAAAAAAAACAAAAGTGATTCCTTTCTGAGTTTCTCTTGAAAATTAAACTGGATACATGCACAAAATCTGACCCTGTTGCACAAGCTTCTAAATTGAACCCAGCTAGCATAGTTATAGAATAGAATAGAATAAACTTTATTGTACACCAAAATAGTAACAATTCACAGAAACTTAAATGGAAACAAGGAATTGAATTGCTATATAATTATCTGTTTTTCTATTATTGTATACTTTGTAATAAGTGTTGGTGCTTATTGTAACAGCCCCATATCATGTCCCGAAAATTACTTTCCATTCCTGGTTGCCTGTAAGAAATAGCGGAATACGATTAGGCCGCCCATTGTATGTGCTTTAATTAAATGGTTTTCCTTTGTTTATTTTAATAAGTATGTACAATGAAGTGTATAATAAATAAATAAATATTCCTGTATTCACTTACAGTGCCTTCACAAACATTTTAACACATATAAACCTAACACCTAGACCTGATATAGATCTCTGTAGACCATATATATATATTGATTCCAATAAACATACGTAGCAGAGCGCATTAGTGCTGTGAGGGTTGGCTGAAATGTATCCAAGGCAATTTATTTTGGTTGATAATTTAAATGTGCATAGTAGTTTGATGGTGTCAAAGTTGCCGGTGCAAATGTATCTGGTGTTAAACCTAACAGACGCTAAGCATATCCATTTTACAGAAAAAAATATGTTTGTGGGAGATATTTATTTCTCATTTCTCACAAGTGTCAAGTTAAGCCAGTATTGATAACTTCGAAAGTATGTGTTATAATTTATGTCCCCATTGTGAACAATTGGGATATATATTTCTCATTTGTTCAATTATTTATTGATAAGGCACCTCAGACTTCCTCATAAAATTTTGAATCGAAATTTTGAACTTGTCACAATTACTGTGGTAGTAACACCTGGGAATAGACGAAAACCAATAGATGGAAAAATTATTTCAAAGCAACAGGGTCACTGTCAATAAGCAATGTGTTTTGGAGGAACATACATAAATCTTTATTGAACTAATTATTGAAATCCAAAAAGACAAGTTAGCAAACATACCATGAACCGTTTGAACTGCTTTGCATTGGTCTGACACTCGTGGAAATCACCAAAAAGGTGCTTGCATTTCACCTTGCCGCGATCAAGACCATAGGCCTCCAGGCAATCCATGTAACGACCCTCTTCCTTCTGGCACCGACCCAGCATTTGATGGGAGTGAATACCTCCCGTTAAATCCGTGAACGGCGAACGGAGGAATGGCGAAATAGACATTATTGCAACTGAAAAATACAAAAAACCCTCGTTTTCAACACATCTTCATTCATCTAGGTTACAAAATTACGTAAACAAATGACATCGGATAAGTTATTTTGTTTTGCTTAGATAACGGTGCTTTTCCATTATATTTAAAATAACAAATGAATGTGCTTGATGTAAGTTTTCTACTACATGAAATTACCTTTAGATTTTTAAAAATCGAATTCGAAATCAATGAAGTAATGAACTCCTGCTGAAAACAAAATTTTGACATAAATTGACATAAATTACTTACTTGACAGTTGACAGTGACAGATAAGTCTCCTTGCCATGCAGTTTTTTACTCTTACCAGTGCAGCCATAATTAAAAAAAAAGAACTTCATTGTAAGCCTTGGATAATAATTGTAACTTCACTAATAAAATAGATTTTCTCTTGTTTACATGAGTAAGTACGCATCAAAATAATTGTAAATACTTTTATGTAAATAAAAACTTATTTTTAAGGTAAGACTAGCCATAGCTTTCCCTGTAAATATTAGCCAAACTTGTACCAAACTCCTGTCAAAATCAGCTGGCGAAGAAATGCCACAAATTCAACTTTCTACGTAAATAAAGTAGTTTTCTTTCATTAAATATTCTAATTTGATTTCAGCTATGGAGCAGTGGGTCAAGGAAGGATTATCAAAAATTTTAGATTTTGAGATACCGGACGATTTAATAAAGTAAGTTACGACAATCTTTAAAAAATACAAAATAAACAACCTTAACTTTTTATATTTCTGCATAACTTTAAAAAGAAAACGCTATTTATTATAGACTATTTATTATGAGGCCATATGTTTTCCATTTCAGATACATTCTGTCGATACAAAATGAGAGTGATTTAAATGAGTACATGAAAACTTTGCTGGACTTTGATAACTCTCAACATAAAGGTTTCTTCTTGGAACTATGCAAGAAGAAATTCCCGGGCAAAGGTAATTATAGTTTATTTTTTACTGAAATCAATTATTGTATAACTTTTCCTTTTATTCAATTTATAATATTCTTTGAAGTGTATTATTTTTAAACTATGATTGCACAATGTTAACACAGTCATTACATATCCTCGCTGTTCTAACACCAAAAAGTAAAAATCTGGAACTTTGCAGAAGAGCTGTTTAGTAGCTAGTAACTTATATTTTTTTACAAAAAAACAACTGAGTTACTAACTAAACATAGCACTGTTGCTATGGGAGTACAATTGAGTTACACGGCTTTGCTGTAGCTTTTCTGTTCAAGACTGACATACATAGTTATTGTTTTTTATGGTATATTCTCAAACTATTTAAATGCATTTGGATGATGCGGGACATGTAGAAATATTGGGAGACATTGTATCCCCTAATGTATGTGATGTTCTAGCATTGTGTATTAAGTTTGGGGACATTTTGTCCGTTAATTAATCTGAGGTTGCAACAGTTTTGTACCACATTAGGGGATATTTTGTTCCCTAATGTATCTGAGGCTTTAGTTCTGTATGTCATGTTGGGGACATTTTGCTCCCTAATTTATCTGAAGCTTAAGTGCTATGTGCCATATTTGGGGACATTTTGTTCCTAAATGTATCTGAGGTAACATATTGTGTGTTATGTTGGGGGACATTTTGTTCCCTAATGTATCTGATTCTGTAGTGATGTGTGCCATGTTTGGGGACAGTTTGTTCCCTAATGTATCTGAGGCTTAAGTGTTGTGTGTCATGTTAGCGGTAAATTTGTTTCCTTGTGTGTCTGAGGCTTAAGTGCTGTGTGTAATGTTAGGGGACATTTTGTTCCTTAATGTATCTGAGGCTTAAGTGTTGTGTGTCATGTTAGGGGACAATTTGTTCCCTGATGTACCTATCTGAGGCTGTAGTGTTGTGTCATGTTGGGGGACATTGTGTCCCCGACTATATCTAAGTCTTTAGTGTTGTGTGTTAAACAGTAATTATGTACACATAGGGATTCATCTATTGGATTTCCTTCTATCTCAATTATTTTCCTATAGCTGTTTGTCAGGAATTTTGTTTTTGATGATTTTATTTCTAGTCCTACTTTTTAGTGCTGAAGTGAGAGTGTATCTCTAGTCTTAAATTTAAAAAATAATTACATATACACTGTCACATAAAATAATCCATCTCCAACAATTATCAAAATTCCAGGTAGCTCCTTACCAAAGCAGCAAAAGAAGAAGATATCCAAGAACAAGCAGCAAGCGGATCACATCAGTGCGGAACCCGTGCAGCCACCAGAGCCAGCTGAAACTGATAGCAAGTCTAAGAAGAAGACCAAGTTTGTGAACCTGTACTCACAGGAAGGCAAGAATGCTCAGGTTGTGATGCTGAAAGGTTAGTTAATTTAAAAACAAATTAGTTGTGTTACAAAATGTAAAATAATCATCATCAACATTTCAGCCGAAAAACGTTCACTTTTGGATATAGGCCTCCCCTGAGTGTCGCCAATAATAACACTGTAGTATTATATGTACCTATATAGTAGATTATTTTTATTTTGTTTTGTTTTTAACCTTGATTTATAAGCCTGACGTTAATTTACAGCCAAGATTTGAAAAATCTGCCATTTAATCTGAAATGAACTATAAATAAAAAAGGTCTTAAAATTACTTTAATCATAACAGAAACTGAACCTTGTGCTGTAGAAGTTTAGGTTGCTTTTACTTTGCGTGATTTAGTTTTAGTAACATGTAATTGTTAATACCTCACAGGTAGACACCACTGCGATTGCCAGGCATCTAAACACGAGCTGGTCAACAACTGTATTCAATGCGGACGCGTGGTCTGCAAGCAAGAGGGCTCGGGGCCATGTCTCTTCTGTGGGAATCTGGTAACATTAATTCACTTTTTAATTATGCTATTTACTTATATATATTGCGTATTTCTAAATGCATAGCACACGAATTCAGACAGCCGATCGCAATTTCTTTCAGTGTATTAGAAGTTTTGGAGCAGAATTTTTTTTTAATATTCGATGCAGTTGGCTAGGAATTTCATAAGGCTGTGATTGAAACTGATGTAGTCTGTTTCACAGTTTGGATGTTTGTGAATTGTTATTGTACAACTACCACCGTTATCACCCTTATTAAAATACCGTAATGCGTAGAAAAAGGCACAAGAAGTCTTCTAAGACCTGCTTAAGACGTTTGATTGAATAAATCACAAAACATTACTTTGAAACTGAAGCATCACGGACTAGGTAAATCGGCGTTAAGCTTAGTAAAGTCGTGTTTTAATGATAGACAGCATTATTTCCAAATAAATGGTGTCAATTCATCGAGATGAAATATTATAATGGGGTACCTCAGGGTTCAAGGTTGAGTCCTTCCTTATTTTATAGTTACTTACATAAATGATCTGCCTCATTAATTGTAAAAATAACGTAAAAGTATAATTTCCTGGTGATAGTTATTTTCACACCAATTTTATATCTGTATAATTTTTTCGACGGCGTACTATTAGTATTATGCAAAGTATAATTTATGTCCAGCTACTTAAACCATACTATTATTATTATCTAGGTTTGCACGCCAGAAGAGCAAAAAGAGTTGAACACAAAGACCAAGGGTGCTGCTAAGCTGATGGAGACCCTGATGGAGCGCAGCAGACCTAAAGGATGGGAGGCCGCAGTGTCACACAGGAACCGGCTGCTGGAGTATGATCGTACCAGGTATTGACGCTATAGTTATATCTTTCGACACACGTCGTTACAGTTTTGGATACATGAACGAACACTCCAAAAAAGCGGGCAAGAGAGCAAATTTTTGACGGTACAGTTGGCGCAATGGTTGAGGAACGATTGACTGTTGCACTGCGAATCGAGGGTTCGATTCGTGTACGGAATAAATATTTATATGGCCTATGATTGGTGTTCGGGTGTTCTAGGTGTAGGTGTCTTGTCTATGTGAGTTTACATGTTTGTGGCAACGGTACCTGTATTGGGGAATTACTCCTGAGTGATTCCTATTAGTCAAATGCGTATGCGTACCTGTTGTGTAGTTTTCGTTTTCTTTTTTTTTATTTAATATCTGTGATTTCCACATACAAGTTATATGCTTAGACGTAAATCTCCTGTTTTACACTTAACTAAACTATGACTTTTTGCCGTTTAACCTTTTGAATACCGTAATTAGAGACACAATAGAAAGACAATAGGTGGCGAACACCGGTGTCCTCTTGGGGCTTCACAGTTATATACATTTCTGAATGCCGTTTGTTTCCAGCGAGCGTCGCACCCACGTGACCGACGATGACAGCGACTACTTCAGTGCCGGCAGTGTGTGGCTGAACGCCACGGAGAAAGACAAGCTGGAGAAGTACCAACAATCTCTACACGATAAGAAGCATGGATCCAGGCTTAATAAGAAGATGACGTTCGATTTTGCTGGTAAGTTCCAAACATATTCTTACACCCGTATTTATAAAGAAGGAATTACTTGTTACTAGGTAAAATCTTATTATGTCATTACTTGACGTTTGAAATCTTCATTCAAAATTTAAATTTTTCTTAACTATAGAATAGAAATTATTACTTAAGTAGTTACTTTAACTCAGGTATTTAGTTTTACTTGTTTATAAATACGGGTGTTAGTCGTTCTTCGTTGGCGCGTATTGTCCCACGCGCACCTCAAAGAGTTGTCAGCATACCGTAGGGGCCCAGCTGGGTTGAAGCCAACTGGAACCAAGGATCGGTTCCTGAAAGGAAGGTTCGGGCTGGGTATGAAAGGCAACGAAGGAACAGGAGTGGGTTTTTAGTTAGTAAAAGTCTGACACTTTCTCCCGCCCCGCCCAAAGGCGCGGGGATGTTATTGGTTAATATTTCGACCAACACAAAAAAAAAGGTTTTGTTAAATCTTTTTTTATTAGTCTTATGTTCTCCGACTATTAGGCAAAGGTCACCTCCATTGTCTTCGACCCTGCCTGATGAGTTGCCTTGTGCGGCTAATTTCTCGTCAAAGCCTGGAAATTGTCACGCTGGCGTCCCCAGGCTTTTCTTGGTGACGAAACCGATCCTTTGGATCTGCCAAATGTAACAACACTGGCCGAAATCTGTTTTGATGCATTTTACATGAATATAAGTCGGCCAATTCCACTTCAGCTTATTATTATTATAATATAAAAAGAATTTCAAAATTCTTTGTTTTCAGTTTCAGATTTTCAACAAGGTCAATCGACGATGTATCTCTATTATATTAAAATATCGTATCGAGTGTTTGCTATTGACCCCTCCGAAACAGCTTGCCTGATTTTTCTGATAATAATACGCTTCGCGGCCGAGAGGTTGATTTATATGGCAAATCAACGTTTACCGAGTCAGCTAATTAAAATATAATCATTTCCTATAGGTCGTCAAATAATCGAAGACAACACAATCGACTATGAGCCCGACGAGGAGAAGATCAGACAGATGACCAGCGACGGCAAGGACAACGCTCGGCAGCTGCAACATGACATGTTCATAGGAGTGCCCACCGACAGGGACGTGGCGCCAGGAGTCAACGCGCCTCTCTTACAGGTATATATAATCAGGGATTTTTAGAAAACCACTTGATGACTTGAAAATGTGGCGAAGTGTGAGTACAGAAATGCACCCTGATCGACCTACAAATAAATAAATGTCTTACTTATATACTGCGTAATTATTTACTGATTGTGTTTGATAAAAATATAATTAGATTTGTGTTGATGCGGGAATCGAACCCGCGACCCTTGCGTCTCAACCGGCACTCTAAACTACTGCGCTAAACAGGTCGTTGGGTAATGAAAAACCTCCCATCCCTATAAGGCGATAGAATAGAATAAAACTTTATTGTACACCAAAAAAGTTACACAAACTGTACATAAATCTAACACTGTCTCACCAGTACCTCTACCATGAGTTTTAAGCAATAGTATTCGTCGCTACTCGATATCGACGCCGTAAATATTTTGTATGGCAAATTTTGGTTCTGCAAGTGACCGCTAGAGGCGCTGCAAAATTTGCCATACAAAATATTTACGGCGTCGATATCGAGTAGCGACGAATACTATTGCTTAAAACTCATGGTAGAGGCACTGATGGTAAGCGATAATGTAGTCGATGGAGAAGGCTTGCCTTGAAGAAACTCTTGACAGATTTTGGGCAAGGCCGATTGCCGTCCTTAAAAAACGATCAAATTCAAGTAGCAATATCATCTCAGCAGCAATTAGTGACAAAAATTGCTACCTACCCTTCATAAGTTTTTATTCTTCCAGTTCGATCCATCAGTGGAAACCCAGGCCTTTGTCGGCGTAACAAATAGCAATCCTGGGCAGCACGCCCCTCGTGTACAAGACACCGAGCTGCAAGAGATGAGTGACACTGGACGCTGCCTGTCCATGCACCAGCCTTGGGCATCACTGCTCGTCGAGGGCATCAAACTGTGAGTCTCATGTTCTACTCTATATGACCAGGTTGTATGAACTTAAAAGTCTGGAGGCACTTCACACCGGGACAGCTTTTAATGTTGTATAAAGTGCAGGTCCGATCGTATGTGGAGTACTGCAGCCACATATGGTCTGGTGTTGTAAAGCGCCACCAAGCAGCTTTGGACTCGGTTGAAAGGCGTGTGAAGAGCCTAATTGGTGATCCAGATTTGGTTAAGTCCAATCTTTCAATCCTTGAGCACAGGCGTAGGGTGACCAGCCTTTCGGTATTTTACAGGTTGCAATTTGGAGAGTGTGCGCGGGAATTGCATGACTTGATTCCGCTGTCTCATTTCTACCGTTAGACAACCCTACGGCGGATATCCACCCTTACGTTTTTGAAACCTCTACGGTCCGGACTAAGCGTTTCGCCTCGTCGTTTACACCGTGTACATCAAAGAACTTGAACAATTTGCTCGCTGCGGTCTTTCCATCCGATTATAATTTGGATGTCTTCAAGGCTAGAGTAAATAGGCTCTTAATAAACTAGTGCACCTCACCATCAACGATTGCATAACTGCTTACCATCAGGTGGGATCGCAGTCAAGCACTAGTTTATACGAAAAAAAAAAATGGACGACGCAAAGGATTATGTTAGGAGCATGTCGTGTTTCTTCCTAGCCATATGGAAAAAGGGCTTGAGTAAGTAAGTGTAGAGATGTTACGGAGGTCCGATTTTGATTCCAAAAATTCAGAAATGTCGATTGATTTTGCTCTTTCGACTCCGATTTTGGTTCTGATATGTCGCATAGGGAACTTCTTCGATTCTGAATCCGGTTCCCATATATAACCACTTCCGTTACATAACATCCCTTGTGTACAATGCGATTCAAATAAGAATAGGACGTTAACGACCTGTCAAATGTTACTTGAAAAGTAGAGTTTGCAAAGAAAACTTATTTGCGTATAAATAACGTTTTTTATTACTTTGTTCAACCGAGTCTTAGTTAAATCTTAGTGAAAAAAACTATGCTTAATCTAAATTAGCGGTTATTTACGTCATAATTAGTAAAAAAAACAGTTTTTTTTTCTTATTTTCATTGTTGGCAACAATGTGCTTTTAATCTTCCATCACGTCGCACTTTCTTCCATTCGCCACTACTCAAACACTTCACACAGTGAAGCAGGGATGACCATTATTGAAGAAATTTCTGATTAAACTTTTTTCGTTCATGATTCGTGAATGAAAATGGAAATGTTCTGTTTACATTACCTAACTGATTCGGTTTGACAGCTATGACGTCACAACATGGGTCTAAATCCATATTATCTTATTTGAAGCCTAGTTAAGATTAAAAACTTTATATGTCTAAACAAGATTCCTGTCGGTGATCCACCGCAAGGGTTCAGTGCGGGTTGGGGGATGTAACGTTATATTTTCGATTATTTGACCGAATCAATGTTAAAATTTAGCATTTTACAAGATGTTAAACCGATAAAACTTTTTACGTCTTCAAAAAAAGACTCGTGGATAGCTGTAATAAAAGCCTATTAAACACTTTCCCACAAACTACCATTAATCATTACTAAACGGCTCCTAAAATACCGTTTTTCAACAAATATAGCATAGGGTGTCGCACACACAACTCCTTGTATCAGACAGGCGATCGACCTCATAGAAGGTCACGGCCACGCAAACGTACTGAGGGTGTGAACCACGCATGCGCGAAATCCAACCTCGGTTCAGGGGTCAACACGTGGCGAATGACGTCACAAACTAATCAAAACCCTCACTAGGTGCCACTGTATTCACCCTAAACTGGCGAAAATTCATTTCATAGCCAACTAGATGGCTCTTTACTTTCACCTACGATTCCTGAATCGCGGTGTTAAGATTCTCCGCGATTGAATGACCCTCCGCAACAAATTTGTATCGGTCAGAATCAACTCAAATAACACACTCGGTTCTCTTAAGCACCTCAGCAGAAACAAGTGAGGTAGCTTATAATAATTGCCACGATGATGAGTTGAAAAGTGTCGTAGTTGAGCGTGAGATTGGCGGTGGAAAGTTGCCACCAGCCGTCGATGATCGTTCCCACCTGAGTCATGGAGGTGTAAGGGTGAACGCACGCTAATTGACTGAGTGGTATTTTTAACCCCTTTTAATACTTGAAACATTCTACGATAGTGGAGTAGACTTCAGAGGAGATTTAGTACACCTTGTGTTCTGGTCCTCTATGAAGTCTTTAGAATACACGGTGCTTTAAGTGAATACGAGCTTTTATAGAACTAAGGCCCGAGACTCACTGGGACGCCTTGACTGTGCTGCTAGTTCACGCGGCCAAGAAAATGCTTGCAGCTTTATGGTGTATACCTCACCTAGCCACTATTGGTCACGTAGACAAACAAAATGCTATGCCACCCCTGACGTCCCAGAGAGGCAAATTAACCCTTTAATATTCGAGCCTCCAGCATCAACTAATAAATCACAACTGATAATAATAAATATCTATTGATAATTTCTTGGTCACCAGTCCACTTCACTGTTAGATATAGGCCTCCCCCAATTGTCGCCACAACGACCGGTCCTGTAAGTATCGCATCCATCGGATTCCCGCGACATTGCCCAGGTTATCGGTCGACCTTGTGGAACGCCTTCCAACGCTGCGTCTTCCGGCACGCAGTCACTATTGCAGACCTTTCGGCTTCAACGATAGACCTCAATCATCAATTGATCAGCGAGCAATGTGCCCAGGAGAGCTATTCTCTAAGAACAACAACAGCCTTGAGCTCAGCGCTGGCCAGCGACGAAATACAAATAGGTACATTGGATTTGTATGTGATTTTAATGTAACCTATTTGGATTTCGTCGCTGCTCTTTGCATAATACAAAAGAAAAATATCCGTTTTTTTTTTTCAGAGAATGTGCAAAAAATAATGAAGATTAACTTTAATTTCAGACATGAAGGCCGCACTTGGTATTCCAGTCACCGCGGCCGCCTCTGGATCGCGTCAACAGTAAAGCCGCCTGATCAGGAACTTGTGAGAGCGATTGAAAACCAGTACCGAGTTTTATATCCAGGTAACGACCAGTTATGGCACCAGCCTTATATGCATGAAGTGGCGGTTTCAATACCGGACCAGTACCAATGTGATTTTTTCAACTCATATCTACTTTCTAAGTTTATCTAAGACATAACTGTCACCTACCTTGGCAAGCACACATTCGCAAATTTTGCCTTTATAATATCAGTGTGGTAATGTGATTATACCAAGTTGGCTGGGAAGTAATGCGTTACGGCCGCCAATTGTAAGTTTTTTTAAGTTCCGTAACTCAAAAGGAAAAAACGGATCACTTATGGGATCACTTTGTTGTCTGTCTGTCAAGACCCTTTATCTCGGGAATGCGTGGTGCTATTGAGTTGAAATTAAAAACATATATTCAGTTCTGCGGTCCCTTGTAACTGTGAAAAAAATCAAACTTCTAAGTTAACAACAAAAACAGTACTGTAAAACGAGTAACTGAACTAACTTGAGCTCTCTGAAAACTATTTGAATACTAACTCCTGTTTCTTTAATCTATCAAATGACATAAGTAAAAACTAAAAATGTATAATATAAATGGGTTATTTGTTTTTGTGTTACAGACACAGAAATAAAATTCCCGTCATTCTACCCCACTGGATGTCTGCTTGGCTGTGTCAACGTTGACGACTGTCTGCCTCAGGAAGAGTATCAGAAGAAGTGAGTATCAGCATAGAATAGTCAGCCATAATTATAAGAGGAGGAGAAGATATGGCCGGTAATCCACTACGCAGTTCCAGTGCGGATTGGTGGACATGACATGTCTTCGAATTTTTCGTTCTAGGACATGTCGGTTTCCTGACGATGATATCCTTCACAGTTTTGAGAGCAGTGTTGATGAAATGAATTACACAAAGTAAGGCGCCACGCTGGGTTTAAACCGGCTGAAGTGAAGTGAATATATTGTACTGAAATTTGGCCTTAAAGTTTTTATGTTGTCCATGTCAATTGAGTGTGATATTGATAGCGTTATATGAAAACCTTGTGATAGAAATAGATGAAACGTACTTGAAAGTCAGGAAAAATCCGTGACGATGTCAGCCAAGGCTGCAGGATTGTTCGAAAGAATTGCCACGGTGGTAGAACGCAAAAGGCAACTGAAGGAACAAACTAAAAGTCTGACACTGTCTCGCTCCACCCGTAGTGGAAGCAAAGGCGGAGTGGAGTTTAGTTACCCTCCGCTTCGTGCCGTCCGTTCGGCACCACAGCTCGCTTGCCTCCGTCCTGTCCGGCCCGGGGCCGCGCTTTCATATGTTTTGTTCGAAAGTCCGCTGCTGAATTCTAAAAAAAACGTGGCTTTTAAGACGGGAGGTGGCTATTGAGCGACTTGTGGTCCAGCCACGAGGAAGGTCGCCTATAAGGTGGACCGGCAAGAAAAAAGTGGCAGTAAATGGCTCATCATCACTGCACGAATGCACGAGGAAGGCGGCCATCACAGAAGAGTGGCGGCGTGTTGTGAAGCTTGCCACCAACACCTGAAGTGATGACCACGACCACTCTGTCAAGAGTGAAACCGACAAAGAAGAATAAGAAGAAAAAAAAACGTAGTTTACTAGTACATAAATACTCATTATCAGCCTAGCCATTTCGTAAATGTTGGGGTCAGTTTCAAGTCTAAACCAGATGCAACTTAATGTCAACATACTTAAAGTGACCTTTCCCCTCGGCTGACGTCAACGTCGAGCATGGTTTAAAAGCTTGTTGCTTCATCTAACGCAATCCAACGCGATGTTCAATGAAAAGGCAACGCGAAAACGAGATTACGCCCGAAAACTCTATTGGCATTCGATAATTCCGTGATTTACTCGAATATTTCATAAAATTTGTTCCAGAACATACGTGTTTTATTTTAAAACTCTTAAAAGTTAGAGAATAATTGTGCAAGGCTTCTATTGAAGAACTTTTTTATATTTTTAACACTAGCCCGCGGCTTCGCTCCCGCTCTTACGCCCTACTCTATCCTACACTACCCTACGCTACCCTACTCTACCCTACTCTACCTTACTCTACCCTACTCTACCCTACTCTGCTCTATACCAATAAATGAGCAGGTTTTGTTTTTATTTTTTATTTTTTACGGGATAAAAATTATTCTATATCCTTCTCCTGGTTCCAAGCTAACTTCCCACCAATTTTCAGCCAAATCGGTTCAACCAATCTTGAGTTATAAATAGTGTAACCAACACGACTTTCTTTTATATATATAGATTATGAAGGGCCAAAATCCACGTAAAATAGCAGATTTTCCGATGTCTTTACTGCATTAGTTTTACACAAATTTATGTTTTGATTTCTATAGAAGCCTAGATAATATCCACAAGATATCTGTGTATCTAAAATATCTGAAGAAAGATGTGTAATAACGTCGTAATCACGTAAGAGCGGTTGTCTGGAAATATATCCGTGTAGGCCGCTCTAAGAGCGACCTTATTTGACTTGTCAAATAAGATCGTGAAATATGCTGACACACATAATCTTTATTAATTGAGAAATACTTACGATTATTTTCAGGTACCCGGACGGTGAGAGCGATAGTCCCTACGTGTTCATTTGTTCTAATCCGACCAGTTTGAGGCTGCGGTTCCCAATCAAAGGAGCGCATAAAATATGTGAGTTTATCCCACTGATGTTACTGATAAAGGCAAAAGGGAGCAAGTATATTTAAAAAAAAATATCCCCTACACTACAAATTACTCGTGTATTGTGGGACAAGACACCTAGACCCAGAACATTTTTGTGTAGGCCAAACAAACGTTCCATGTGGGACGGTTCTTCTGGATGAAATTTGGCACTAGGTAGACTATATCTTGGAATACCACAAATGATACTTTTCATCCCGGGAGAATGTGCACTGGGACAATTTTCTACATTCCCGCGGGCGAGGCTGCTGGCAGCAGATAGTTGAACTATATTTTCACTGTATGTGTACAATGTATAGCTTGTTGTAGCGCACTTCACAGCCGCCATTAAGTTTTAATCAAACTATAATAGTTATAGGCACATGACACTATTTATCGTTGTCTCTAGGATCGTCACCATTGTGGCATTTAAGTCACCGCTAGTAGGAGTATTAAAGAAAAAACAAATGTTAAAAAAAATATGATAAATGATATTTATTTTTGCAGATAGGTTTCGAAAAACACTTACATATCATTTTTTTCGTCAATTTAAATTAGATGTGGTCGATAATTGACTCAATATCCACCTTTGCATCAAAAAGTAACTTTATCGAAAATGGCAATAAAACAGAATTTTTCAAATCAGTTTAAGTAAGGACACTGTCAAGTAGCAGAATAAGGATGCACATATTGAAATATGATAGCGAGATGTTCCTACTACGCCCCCACTCTTTCATGAATCGGTATTTGAAATTTTAAATTGCCACTTTAATAACAAGACACACAGGATCACACCCAAATGTTCACGTTGTTTCTGCCAGTTGTAAAGAGACCAGCCCCTCTAGCTAAGTTACAATCGTATCGTTTTACGTTAACGCTTGGAGTTGGTCACGCCCCCTACTCCTTTGTTCAAATAAACGAATTGGGAGCGTGGCCAACTCCAAGCGTTAACGCAAAACGAAACGATTGTAACTTGGCCAGGGGGGCAGATCCTTAATCAATTATTTTGTTGTTTCTGCAGATTCATTGGAAAAGACAATCCACCAGGCCGCTGCAAAATGCATTCAGAAGATGTCCAAGATACAGGCCAACGCAGCATAAGGTTATTTATTTAAATTAAAATGTAACTACATATTTATAAACATTCATTATCTTTAATAATACACAGATTTTGTTAAGAAAATTCTTTTATTTACACAATTAATCACTAAGAGTATAAATATTTTATGTTTTAATAATTACATTCATACGTCTCGCTTTTACGGAGATTTACTTCCATATTCAAATATAAATAAATAACATCATTCATTTAAATCGTTTAGTGTACAAATAAATGCCATAAAATTTTGAATATAAATGTAAAAGAACACACACACACACGGATACATAATACTATATAGTTAATATTATGTAATGGTAGACATCGAATTATATGCACTATCAAAATGTCAAAATATGCATACAAATATGCATTTAAAGGGCGAAATGTGCACAAAATATGCACTATAAAAATACTATTGATTTATTTTGAATACAGGTTCGCTGAGTTAGCTTCGGAAATATTAGAATCGAAGACGCAATTAAGTACTGAAATAAGCACTATTGATAAAAATTTAAAATATGGAAAAACTCTCTTAATTTAGCGTTATATGCATTTGCTTAAGTGAACATGCATATAATCCGATGTCTAGTAATCAACAATCATATCGCTTAGTGTTTTAATACTTATTTACTAAATGAGCACCTCTAGAGAACGAACAGTCCAGAATATTAATGATTTTATATTTAAATAGTCTTATCTAAGTGTCAGTTCGGAAACATATTATTTAGTTTTTGACTGCTCCATCCATACAAACTGTCGCGATAATGTTAACACGTAAAATTCAGAATCCATTATTTACTGAAATTATAAATGCTTTAAATCAAGGCTCAATAATTCGAATAATAAGTCTATTATAAAACAGCCCAACTCCAATATTCAAAGTAATAATTTTAATTAATATTGACTGTCTTCATAATCTATGAAGAATAATTTATAATCTGTGGAAATTGACATCACCAGCGAGGTATAAAGTGACGTCATAAAAAAGCTTAAAATCTATCATTGTGTACGAACCATTTTTATAAAAATGTTACTAAAAACATGTGCAATTTTTTGGATGAACTTATGAAGTAAAACTTCAGAGACCGATTAGTGATAGAAATAGGTGAAACTATACATAACGTGTAGCGCCATTCTGCACTGGAACAACAGGAGCATCCCTATAGTTATTCCAGTATCCCTATTCGGCCTCTCGTCGCTGTTGCATAGACCTTACAGAAAAGCTTTGGCAGTGAAGAAGATTTGGTTTTTAGAATAAACTAACTTAGGAACGTTACGATTCCTTCTTTTGGTTCAACTGAGGAAAAAACGCCTCTATAGGTAAAATAGGATCATCTGTTGCTATCGTGAAGTAATTCGGTATCCGTCGGCTTTGTGTAGATACGGTCTTGAACATTCCTGGTTTGTTGTAATCCTTACTGGCTGCTAAAGTCAAGTCTGAAACTCTTTTAGAATGCTCGAATAAATGTTCTAAGTGATCTTGATGCTTTTTGTCAGCAATCTTCATGATAGCGCTTTCTGATCGTGTCCTTTCTGATGTGATTTCATTTCTGTCGTAAAGTGCTGTTTCTGTGACTGACACGTCTTGAACTGATTCTCCTATTTCTGAATCCTTGATCTTCTTTCTCAATGGTCGTTTGTTGTGAACTGTTGGGGTGGTTGTCTCAGGTTCTTCAGTAGTTGGCCTTGGTCGGCGCTGTCCGTTCCTTATTCGAGCTGATACCCTTATTGTAGTCGCCTCTATATTCTCCGTTGTCTGTCTCTGTCTAATTGGCTTTTCCCTCTCTGTCGTCTCGATGTTTTCACCATTTTTATATCTCGGGTCCTTAGGAGTGAACCTTTTGCGTTCAGTTGTGTTGTCATTCTCATTGTTTATGTTTTCATTGTAAGGCACTCTTCTTTGAGGGAATCGGATTTTAGGTGTGTTTTCGGCGGGTTTCTCCGTAGTACTTGTGGTAGAACTAAGTCTGTTTCTATAGTCTTTGACGTTAAATCGTGTTCTATTGTATTTATTCCTCAGTCTTGGTCTTTGAGCTCTTCCTGTAGTTGTAATATCTGATCGAGGTGTCGTCGTGTATTCTGTGCCATCTTCTTTGTAAAACTCAGTCGTTGTTTCCCAAGTCTTCACAGGTTCAAGTTTAGCCTCAATAGGTTTTACATCTTTGTGGAATGAAAAATCTTGTTCAGCTTCTACAGTAGTCTTCAAAGTGTCTGACAGGCTTACAGATACATCGCTTGTAGGTGTATCTTTCTCGTCCTGCTTATGTGAGAAATCGTTTTTGAAGTCATAATTTAGTTTTGGAAAATAAGGACGGTTTGTAATTTTCATTATCTGGGATTCTTTGTTCAGATCGTCTCTTATGAATGTTGTAGTAGTTTCAGGTCTGTCTGCTGGTGTAGTAGCTGGTCGGCGGTGAGCGAGCTTCTTCTTTGTAATAGTTGGGATTGTAGGGGTGACGGTTGGTAAAACGCTGGTTGTCAAGTCAGTGGTGACGGTTGGCGTTGTCAGGTTGGGTTGAGATTTAGTTGGCCTGACTCTAGGCCTGATAGTGTAGATTTCGTCTGCGTCTGTGGTCAGTGTCGGTTCCGTAGACGCGATGTATGTGGAAGAGCGGGTACTGGATGTACTTGATGTGCTAGATGTGCTGGTAGTCTCGTCTTTGTTGCGGTTGATGTTCGCTAGTGGAGGGCGCCTCCTCCTAACCTTATTCCTCTTACGCTCAGGATTGTTCGGACGTTTGAAATGTTTGTTCGGTGGTAGTGTCGGAAGCACTTCAATTTGTATGTCTCCGTTATTTTCTTTATTATTGTTGAACTGTGTAGTGGTTGGCTCTGTCGCCACAGTATACTTCGCCGCCTCAGTTGGCTTCTTCGTTCGTCTTGACGTGCTATAGTCATCGTATGAAGGGGTTGACACCTTATAGTAGTAGTCTTTAAGCTTGTGCTTGCCGATAGGTTCGACGAAGTCGTCGCCTAGAGGCCGCCTGCTTTGAGATTCGACTTTCATATCGTAGCTCAAAGAGTTGTCATGGCCATTCTCGGCCTCGGTTACGATGGCAAACTCTTCAGGGAGATCAGGGACGGGTGTTGGCTCGGGCTTTCGGTATGTGTCCGAGTAATCTTGCTGCTTTTCCGCCTCTTCAGTAGTTTTCTGGTTGTTATACTCATAGACTTGAGACGTTAACGTCCAAGGTGCTGTAGACGATTGGGAATGAGCATCAGAGTCTGTGGCTTCAGTTACTTCGTAAGTTTGTCTATAAGGAGCGTTTTGGGCATTTTGTTGGTCATTTTTCAAGGGGGTATCGGCGTACTGTTTCGAAGGTTGTTGGACATTGTCATGGATCTTATGCTTCTTTTTCTCATAACTGAAGTTAACGTTTTGTTGTTGTGGTTCGTGGTATATTAAACCCTGTTGGTTTTGGTGTGCGGGGAAGTTATAGTCGTAGAAATTGCTGGCTAGCGTTGTCGTTGGGCTAACAGTTGGGTTGTATGTTGTTACGGAGACTTTGTTGAAACTGCTTTGGTGGTTCTTTGCGAAGGGATCTTGAGGACTTGGCTTGAAGCTATCTTTGAGTCCCGCGTTGGGGTCAATCTTCGGTGGTACATATACTTTGGTTTGTGGGGTAGGTGTGATTTTAAAATCACTGTATGTTGTTCCGAAGTGGATTTGATTCGGGGTTGTTGGTAATCTTTGGGTTGTCGGTAATCTAGGGGTGGTGGTGTCAAATATCGTTGGGGTTGTTTTGTAGTTGGGGGCGTAGCTGAACGAGTTGAATATCGTCTGTTTGGTCGGTTGGGGAGGCAAGTATGTAGTTTTCGTCGTCGGGAACTGGTACACGGGGTCTCTTCCTTTCACTGATTGGACTCCGAATGTGCCGAATGAACCTAAAATAAAACACACACACGCATTAGTTTATAAATAGTGCGAATAATTTAAAGAGCAATATTTTAACTACTTATGAAAACGGTGTCATCGTCTGAATTCCGTCAAAAAAAGAGTAAGTTACATTCAAATAAAAAAACAAACTTGGAAAAAGAAACTTACCTAATATACTCGGTGGAAAAACAGCATCCTGAAACGAATACTGCGGATAAGGATTGCCGATGTTGGGTATGCCAACCAAGCCTTGTTGTTGAGCTAGATTCTGTTGTTGCGCTAAGCCCTGCTGTTGGGCTGTCTTGACCTGCTGTTGACTAACAGACTGTGGGGCAGTGTCACTGTCAGTCAACTTGTACAACTCCTGCTTATATATCTCTGTACCACCAGCCTGTTGCTGCTTCTTTGCCTCTATCGGCCTTGCATAACTTTCTATCGGCTTCGCATATAGATCCAAAGGTTTTGACGTTTGATACTGTCCAAACTGTATCGGCTGAACGTTCGTTAGCTGCTGCATCATGAGGCTTTGAGCATGGCTGTTCTGCTTCAACTTATTCGGATATTTTGAATATATTGGGCGTTGATTGTATGGATTATGGGGGTTCCTTACAAGGACGCTTTCTACTGGGAAGTTCTGGACGAATTTGTAGTTTGAGAAGCCGTTGTTTTGGAAGGCAAAGGGGTTGTGGTAAGTGTTGATGGGCTGGTTGATAGCAGGTCCAGCAGAGGAAGCTACCGTTCTTAACGTGGTCGGTCTGTACGACTGGGCTATCGAAGTCAGTTTGTTTCCATCCTTCGTGGCAAGCGGACGTGTAGACGATTGGTACTGGTATTGGTCGATGACTGGGACAGGGATCTTGTAGTGTGGAGCGTGGAGTGGAGCTGTCCCGAAGGATCCGTATAGAAGGCCACTAGAACCGACAACTGGTCTCCAGCCGCCTTTTGAGCCTAGGCCCTGTAAAAAAAGAAAACGTAAGTCATGATTTATGGCATCTTCATAAGTAAATTTAATTGATTGCCTGACCTAGTATATGCCACAGACTAAAGCCTTCTCGCCACTACTACTAAATATTAGCTGTATAATATGTAACCTAAGTTATTCTTTCTTGAATTATAAAGGCTAAAATTTGTATGTATATTATTTCTTCACGCTCAAAAACCTAAACGGATCTGGATGAAAATTGGCATGTGAGATGGCCATGTCCTGGAATACCACATAGGATACTTTTTGTTCTGGGAGTAAGTTTCCTTGGGATAATTTTCTACTTTCAAGCAGACGAAGACGCTGGAAGACGCTGGCTAGTATCAAATAAAGCTTTTATTTCGTCATCGATGTCTACTGCTGTCCGATATTGGATATACGCGTCCCTTAAGCGACGCCTCAACGAGCGGTCGTATGCGGTCCGCATCCATCAGATTTCCGTGACCCTCAACCGGCCATCGGTCCACCTTGTGTGATATATACATACCTTTTTTTTAAGATATAAACTAGTGCTTGACTGTGATCCCTCATGATGGAAAGCAGTAATGCCATCGATGATGGCGTTAATTAGTGAATTAAGAGCCTGTTCTCTCTACTCTTGAAGACCTAAATTATAATCGGACGGGAAGACTATAAAATGAGTAAAATTCTAAGCAGGTCCTTACCCCCGCTTGTCCGGCCATGGAGCGTCGGTGATGGCCACAGCTGGCAGACAGGAGCAGCGCCTGCAGCGTGGCCGCGAACACCCAGAGCCGCGCATCTGTAACAAATGAATTTTATTTCAATATGATTCATGTCATAATGATAAAGTACATACCTAGACCTACCAAAGCCTACGTCGGATTATATTCCGCCAGGATCGCACATCCTCGACCAAATACTCCATCTCGTCAGGTTTCCTGCCACCTATGGGGATTAAAGAACTAAACGAGATGGAATACATAATCGTAAATACGAGTGTTAACAATATTTTATTTTTTATGGTAGGTAGAATCATCCAATGACAGATCCTGCCCTTGGGCGGAGCGGGAAATAGTGTCAGACTCTTACTGACTAAAAACCAACCCCGTCCTTCGTTGCCTGTCGTGCCGTGCCGGGGCCGGGCCTTCCTTTCAGAAGCTGACCATGACCCAAGCAGGCTTCGACCCTGCCTGCCTGCAGCTAGCAGGCTGGGCCTCTACGGTTTGCTGACCGCTCCTTGAGGCGCGCGGGAACAGTACGCGCCGTCAACAATTTGGGCTTGGTCCGGTCGGTTACCGGACGATTTGACAGCGTGCTACCCATTGCACGCCATCCGCAAGCCCGCGCCTACGGTGGCCGGAAATCGGGATCGGAATCCCGGCGACGGCTGGGGTGAGCGCCCCGTTGCCTCTGCCTGATGCGATCGGCCTCCTCCTTTGCTAGCATTACTGCTTCGAAAAAGGAGGCGATCGCCTGCCATCTCTCCTTACTCAGGACCATGGCCTGAACCAAGGCCCGGCAACACCCAACCCTGGCGAATAGGTCACGAAAACACTTGTCGGAGCAATCCGAGTAACTGCCTCGCTACTCTCGTTATTAGATATGATAATTGAAGTTTGAGGACTGGATTGGGAGTTGAAAAATAGAGATTAAAAGATTTGCAATTCTTTTAAAAATCTTTTTTCTGCATTATACATGTTTACAATCTTATAGGAATATCTTTATGACAGGATAGAGTTCATGTTGTCGGAGTGTTCGAAAGAGTTTAGGTGGCAAAATCATCCAATGACATCTCTCGCTCTTGGGGGAGCTTGAGAGTGTGTCAGACTTTTACTGAATAAAAACCCACTCTTGTTCCTTCTTTGCCTTCATTCCAGGGCCCGAGGTTCACTTTCACACAACCTCTAGTCGTCCCATGGCCCCGGGTTTACTTTCGCACAGCCCAAGTAGCCCAAATAGGCCTGGTAGGCTTCGACCCCGCTGGGCCCCTACGGTTTGCTGACATCTCGGCGATTTGGGCTCGGTTCGGACGGCGAGCTACCCATTGCTCGCCGTTCGAAAGCCCGCGCCGCACACTGGTACCGTTTTGAAAAAAGTGGACATTCGATAAAAAATGTCGCAAAAAATTTCATTCGATATGTTTTTATATGAGTAACAACCATTGTTCTACGACTTTTCTTAAAAATTGGTATTTTATGATGAAAAAAATTTTTTTCCAAAATAATGTACAAGTTTAGAAAAAAGCTGCTTTATCTTTACAAATTGATAGTGTTTCATGTATCGAATCGACCCTCCACGGGATTAAAACGATCAAAATTTAACGGTGTATAGATATAATAAAATTAGGAAGGGAAAATATTAAAGCCACTAGACACTTTTACCACTATCAAGACTAAAAAAGTAGAAACATAATTATTTACTCATCAAAATACCCAAATGTGAAAGTAATAGCCAAATTATAATCCATTGCCATAAGCTTAATCACCTCTATTATTATTGGTCTTGACCTCACGGCCCATAATTTTGAAGTGACTTCTGAATACCCGTAATCTTATGGCAAGTCATCGCATTTTTCTTTAGACTCATCATACTTACACTGATCTTGGATAAACTTATGTTTTTAGAATTCCGTACTTAAGTCGACAAAAACCGAGCCCTTAGAAGATGCCCAGCCTGCTAACTGCAGGCAGGCAGGGTCGAAGCCTACTGGGGTCATGGGTTAACTTCCGAAAGGAATACCCGGCCCCGGCACGATAGGCTACGAAGGAACGGGGTAGGTTTTTAGTCAGTAAGAGTCTGACACTACTTCCCGCTCCGCCCAAGGGCGGGATTTGTCATTGGATGATTTTACCTAACATAAAAAAAGCCCTTAGAGGATCACTTTCCAAAGACCTGTTGCAGTTGGTCAATTAGTTAATGGCCTTGACTGCTAAACTGGATTTCGTTTATTCTAGTCCCACCCAAGACAAATGTTTGTGTGATGAGCACGATCATTTGTCCTGTGTTGTAATTTATCTATAAATAGCGACCCACCCCAGCTTCGCACGGGTGCAATGGTGATATTAAAAATATTATGCATGTATTATACATATAAACCTTCTTCTTGAATCACTCTATCTATTAAAAAATACCGCATCAAAATTCGTTGCGTAGTTTTAAAGATCTAAGCATACAGCGGGAAGCGACTTTCTTTTTATACTATGTAGTGATACGCACATATTTAGAAATATATAAGTATGTTTATCAGTTGTCTAGTACTTATATCAAAAGCTCTGCTTAGCTTTTTACTAGATAGCATTATGTGAAAGTTGTGGAATATTACTTTATTACTTTGTTGTCCGTCTGTCTATCAGTCTGTCCGTCTGTTCCTATGTCAAGACCCTTTTTCTCAAGAACGTGTAGTGGTATAAAACTGAAATTAATTACAAATAATCAGATTTTATACCCCTTGAAGCAGTGAAAAAAACGAATTTCTAAGTCATGCAACCTTAAGATCATCTTTTGATTACGCTGATTTATAAGTTTGATTATACTTCATTTAGGCGCTTATTTTTACACTCGCTAGAAAATCGAAACCTTATAGGGTACTTTCCGTTGGCGTGAAGCAAGGTCTCATAGCAAAAGTAAAGAAAAAAAAGTGAAAACTATTAATTTAAACTGGGAATTTAACTTATATTTAGGTACTTTAGTTTGTACGGAACCCTCACTTCGGCGCGCGACTCCGGCTCGCACTTGACAGTTTTATTTTTATAGGAAAGTGTGTCACTTTGACCACACTCTGACGTTTTTCTTTAATTGATAAAGATTCGGTCACACTGGTAGATTTTTTATCTTATTTTGGTAGAAATTTTGGTGGTTTTATAGTTGTTTATCTAAAAAAGTGAAAGGTTTATCCAGAAGCGAAGGCTTTTTTTAAGTTTTCCATTGGTACTCCTGAATGACTCCTCCCGCTTTGGGTGAAGTGAGGGGGTGTCAGACTTTTACTAACTAAAACCTACCTAGGCTGCGGGATTTTTCGAAAGAGTCACCGCGGCCCTAGGACGGCAAAGGCAACTAAACGAACACGGGTGGAGTTTAGTCAGTAAAAGTCTGACTCTCCCCTTAGCTTCAAACAGTGTGGGATAAATTATTTGATGATTTCGTACCCTAAAAACAGGTTTGAATCGGACTGGGGCTGCTCTCAAGCGGCTCCTGCCGAACCTAGGGGGTCCAGACGCCTCCTGCCGGAGGCTCTACGCAGTCATCGTTCGGTCCATGGCCCTTTACGGTGCGCCGGTGTGGGCGCCGTCGCTGCGAAAGCGAGTGGCGGCCCGGCTGAACGCCTGCCAGAGGGTCATGGCCATCCGGATGATCCGCAGATACCGTTCGGTGTCCTGTGAAGCGGCGAGCCTCCTTGCTGGCCTACCACCATGGGATTTGGAGGCAACAGTCCTTGCACACATGCACGACTTACGCGTGGAGATGCAACGCCGGGGCGAAACTCCGCTGAGTTCCAGAGTTCCGGCGGGATCTCATGGTGAAATGGCGAGAGCGACTGTCGCAACCCCGTGCTGGGCACGCCACGATCGAGGCGGTAAGGCCCCTCTTTGAGGCGTGGCTGGAAAGGCCCCACGGCGTCGTCACCTTCCGTTTGGCGCTGGTACTAACCGAACACGGCAAGTTCGGACCGTACCTGTACAAGATTCGTGCGGAGACGACGCCCGGGTGTCGCCACTGTGCGGACCGCCCGGTGGACACGGTTGAGCACACAGTCGAGGTGTGCCCCGCTTGGGAAGAGCATCGCCGTGTCCTCGTGGGGGCGATCGGCGGCGATCTCTCGCGCCGGGACTTGGTTCAAGTCATGCTCCAGAGCGAGGAGGAGTGGTAGGCGGTCGCCTCCTTTTGCGAAGCAGTAATGCTAGCAAAGGAGGAGGCCGAC
Source organism: Leucania comma (assembly GCA_958295575.1). NCBI lineage: Eukaryota > Metazoa > Arthropoda > Insecta > Lepidoptera > Noctuidae > Leucania > Leucania comma. The sequence continues at coordinate 6,086,847 of OY282480.1, read as the reverse complement.
AGCATTAGGCAAAGGCGTACACGCCGCCGCCGCCGCCGGGATTCCGAACCCGATTTCCGGCCACCGTAGGCGCGGGCTCGCGGACGGTGGGCAATGGGTAGCTCGCTGTCCGTCCGTCCGGTAACAGACCGGTCCGAGCTCAAGTCGTCTACGGCGCGCACTGTTCCCGCGCGCCTCAAGGAGTTGTCAGCAAACTGTAGGGGTCCAGCAGGGCCGAAGCCTACTGGGGCCAAAGGTTATGCGAGAATGTCACCACGGGCCCAAGGACAAAGGCAATGAATGGAGGGGTAGGTTTTTAGTCAGTAAGAGTCTGACACTATTTCCCGCCCCGCCCAAGGGATAAGGAGGAGGATGATTTTACATACCAAAAAAAAAAACTCTAAAGACAGGTATTGTTTGATGTTAATTGTACAATTGCCAGTTGATATTTATTAGACTAAGGGCTGATTTTTCAATAGCCAGATATGTGGTAATCAAAATGGCGGTCTAACAGCTTTTGTATAGAAAATATGCAGCTTTTGTATTCTTTAGTTATAACAGACTAATCAGGCATTCGGAAATTTTAATAGGTTAAAAACTGACTGACAATAGACGCCTTTTGTCGCCGAAGTAAAGGCTTATTGACCCAAGAATTTCACATAATTTCGCCATAACAAAAACAATAAATTGCAAGTACACTTCCCATGTTAGCTATAATGCAAGATTTACTTTCCCACAATCTGTAATAGGAGATAATTCAACACAATTGACAATGATACGACAGTTTTTTTTTTGTCCTCCAGTGTAATGGACTAATGTACTACACTATGTATCTAAAGAACTAGAAAGTGTAAGTAAGATTGTAAGTAATAACTATTATTAAATAGAAATAACTAGACAATATAAATATCTTCTGTGATCCGAAGTGCGAGCTGGTGCATTGTTAAAGAAGTGAAGGCGTAATCACGGTAGTGGTTAAAATTATAAGTACAATACTAAAATCTTCGAAACTGCACTTCTTTCCATTACAATAGTAAATACCTATAGTAATTGTAGAAGTAGAATCATTGTAAAATGGCGGCACAATTATGACTTAGAGCCGGATATCTATGCTTAGATCTGTTTCGCACTGCGGTGCAAGTGTGGTTACGGACCATACTTTCGTAGCCGTAGAACTATTTCATTACAATAAAATTGTGGTGGGGCGAGCACTCGCACTTTTCTGCACTAGTGCGGAAAACTGTCATTTGCGTGCCGAAAAGCGGTGGGATAAGAGCGGGTTTTTGACGGATCGGATTTGGATCGGACGTATTGCGAAACCGCTCTTACTTAAGAATATATTATGACAATTATTTGCAATAGGGAATACCTACGCATGAAAAAAATATCTCAATATCAATAAATACCTATACCTACAACATAGAACTGTGAAAACAATATCAATACAATTAACAATTTAATAAATTATAACTATATTTTGTCTTTTGTTAAAAACGTAGTTTTTTTCCTTTTCTTTAATTTTAACATAATGTCTGGCATTTATAATACTTTTTTGCGGCCTACCCAAATGTCCTTTCTTTGGTATTGTCCGTCATGTTGTTGAGCTCCTTAGTAGTCTTGAGTTGAGCTACACGAATACTGACAAATGCTTGCACTGACAGGACCGGTCCACTCAGAACTGTGTGGTTCTTTCTTCAAAAGACCATCTCAGACTCCAATTTGCATGGTTCTCATTTGATTTGCCCATTACATATTTAGTACGTACTGTATGGAATTTAAAAGAGACTGAGCCTTGAGTTTGTTTCGGTGTTTCTTCTTAGGGTAGTCAGCTAGGGTACACTGGCCTCATCTAGTTCAAACTGACGAAAAAAAAAATTGACGTATAAAAGTGTTTTTAAAAACCTATTTGCAAAATAAATATCATTTATCATTTAAAACGCCATTTTCTATGGCGTCTGTAAGGGCGTGATAAACTTTGACGCCATGGTCTAAGTTGGTCTTCTCTTTTTATTATTATAGCAGTTCTTAATAAATATCAAGAACCAAGTTATAAAAACTTCATGGCTGATAAACATATTTTTTTATTAAAATTCTTATTACTATCAACAAAAAGTTGAAAAGTCCCTTGTACTAACTCAAACAATAAAACTTACATAAGGACGTATTCAGAATGTCACATTAAATTTCAATAGACGCGTGGTAATCTAATAGAAAGGCTACTGTAATGTAATTGTATGTTTATATGGTTGGTATCACTTTCCATTGCTCGCGTGTATGTCTGTACGTGCTTTTCATTGGTCCGTTGGAAGCACGTACCGTTTTCTATCATAATAATTCGTATTGTGAACTCGAGGCTTGGTCACCAGCTCGAAATGGGTATGAAACGTAACATAATGGTGAGAACGCTTTTCCTTATGTGAGGGAAATTGGTCCAAAGTGGTCGTATTGTCAAGGATTACGTTATGAAAGTCAAATGTTACGACAGCTCATAGACGTGAAATAGTTTGAAATATGACGTTGTTTAAATGGTCAGCAATATCAACATTAAAATTGGTAAAACGATAGAACATGGGGCCAACTTGTTGTGTGTTAGGCATATATAGATAGACTTCCTACCAGACAACCTTAGGTCGAATGAAAATTCTAATATTAAAGTAGCTTAAAGTCGGCCTCGGCACGATAGGCAACGAAGGAACGGGGTAGGTTTTTAGTCAGTAAGAGTCTGACACTACTTCCCGCTCCGCCCAAGGGCGGAATTTGTCATTGGATGATTTTACATAACATAAAAAAAAGGCTTAAAGTCATTTAAAGAGCTATGGAAAAGGCTAGATGCTCAGAGTTTCCTTGCGAAATCGCATTAGAAATGAAGGTTACTGAAATGAAATAGCCCGAAGAATCGCTAAACATATAATTGGCAATAATCTAGACTAGAAATAAAAGTCAAATCTTAGCTATTTGAACTTTATTTTTAAAATTCTCATATCCGTAACCAAAACTAGCGGATAATCCAAAATAAATTTATGTCCGCAACCGTATCCGAAAGCGGAATAATTTTATTTTTATTATATTTATATCTAGATCCGAAATTATAAAGCTATTCATAACATCCACGCCGGTGGCTACTGTGGGTCATGCTTTCGTAACGCCCAGACTCTTACGCCATAACCATAACATAGCCATAAAGGGAGCCATATTAGGTACATTTGATAGCAGCAACGAGCTTCATAAACAAACTTGATAATAAGAAACCAAATACTAACGCGATATTATGAGTTTTATGAGCGCGTTTATGGAGTTAGTGAAAGTGCAATTGTCGCCTGACCATTAGGTATATTGTGGGTTACTTATGTAAGGTGCGACTCATCGAATGAATTAATTACATCGTTAATAAAAAAATATGACTAAGTTTGAAGTAGAAAATTTCTTCCTGATATGGTTACATAGCTTATGTAATTGATAATAATTATGTACAAACCTAACACAGATGAATTGTAGATCAAAGAATGCGAACCAAAGAGTCGGATTCTTTTCTTATTATAAAACAAAGTCCCTCCCCACATCGGTCTCTCTGTTCTCGATAAACTCAAAAAGTACTAATGAATTTTCATGCAGTTTAGGTACACCAACAGACAGAGTTAGGTATCGAAGGAAGGTTTAGGTATATACCAACTACATGCCAATTATAAAGTTATATCTAGAGAAAAATTTTGAATCTCAAAGAGGTGGTATAATACAACCAGTGCCAACCAGATTAAGCCAGCGCGGGGCCTGTAGCAAATTCTACCAAGGGGCCCAACTTATTTTTCTCACAAGCCGCAGGACCCTTAGGTAAGCGGTAGCCCCATTGTATTTGCTTACATTTTTTTATTGTTGATAGGTTCGCGCTTGACCGCTATCTCACCTGATGGAAAGCGACGATGTGGTCGACGATGGAGCGTGCTTACTTAGAAGTAACCTCACTCTTCACTTAAAGAATACCGGGTTTTAGCCTGTTTTAGCCATCTGAAAACGCAGACTCTGGCAGGGAATTCCACTCCTTAGCTGTACTCACAATGAATGTGTTTTATTTTAAGAATATTTTGGAATTGATTAAAGATTGTATGATACAAGAAGTAACCTAACCTGTTTTTGTACGTCGGACGGGGGCCCCCAGAAGCGCGGGGCCTGTAGCATTTGCTACTCTTGCTACATGGCTAATCCGGCACTGAATACAACAACAGGGTAAAACATAAAGCAAAACTCACGGACGGAGATTAGAACACGGGTACTCGTAATTTAATTATTGTTAAGAAAAGATAGTCAATGAAAACTTCTTTTTAAAGAAAAGAGGAACTGAAAATAGTTACAAGATCAGTATGAAAATATGATTAACAATTAGATATGTATCAGTATAACCGAATATAGTGAATGTGGTGTTCCGAATTATTATTATGTCAATATAAGCAGTTGCTAGATAGTAATAAAATAAATAAGATGCGTTTAACGTTAAATAACGTTTCGCTACACGACGAAAAATATGCTGTTATGTCAGACATAGATTTAATAATACCACAAGCAGTTCATATAAAGATGTTAACTTCTTAAAAGAGAAAATATTTTCACGAAGAATACAAAAGACATTCCATAACCACAAGCTACGTAAAGAGCCATCTGAATAATGTCTCTATTATCTGAATCGGTGACTAGACTGCAGCCTGCAGCTCTTCCGCGTGTGATATCATGAGGTACCCGAAGGAGCTGAACAATGGAGGTATGACGGTCGTCAACGTAACTTAAACGGTAGGCATGGTAAGCGATGCAGGCTTGTGATGTTATGTGAATTTTGCTTCCGTTCCGTGATACTGTGAGAGCAATGTGTGGCTCAGTGCCCAGTGGTAGCTGTGTGAGAGAAGCCCGAAACCCATCTGTGAGAACATTACAAGATCAATTATGCTGTGATTACTAAAGGAACAAGACATATTGAGCTGCCTTTAAATAAATTTGGATAAGAGCAAGATATTGGAAGGGAGGCCTTTGCCCTGCAGTGGGACACTACAGGCTCATAATAATAATAATAATAAGAGCAAGATATAGATTATTGATTTTGATAACCTACAAATAAAATTAATCGTAATGATCATCATTGCAGTGGAAATGGTCACGGCTGCGACAGCCGACGATGTTGTTGTCAAAATAGATTTTGACAACAACGTCGTAGCTTGAGAAGCATATTATCATCGACCTATATTCTTGCGATAGACAAGCACGTTCATATAAACTCTTTGTCAAAATACTGAAAAGTTCAAACAATAAATCGCTGCAACGCTAGATTGCCATTATGTCGTCTAACAAAAATTTTAAAATTTACAGCGCTAAGATAGCTTATATAGGATACTTTTTCGCGACCAAAAGGTCTAAAGCGCCATGAATTTCCTAGTACTTACGCGTTGCTTTCAACTTAGTGTGATGACACGTCATCCATATAGATTTTTATAACGCAGACGTGACACAGTTTCTTGCCTACAATACTTCATTATCTACAATAATACTCTATTTCAAAATGTAATAATAGTCTTCGTTGGTATAAATTCTCTTCGCTGACATTTCTTGATGAGTTTTTATTGGGTATCAAAAAATGTCGTCGTAATTTTTAAACTTTGATAAAAAAGATATGTTAATACACCGTTAAGTTTTGGTCAAAATAATCACGTGGAGGGTCGATTCGGTACATGAAATGCTATCGATTTGTAAAGTGAAAATTAAAAATAAAGTACTTTTTTTTAAACTCGAATTAATTTCTCAGGCCTCAGGCCTCCTCTCTAGGAGAAGGAATGGGCCATAATCCACTACGCGGGCCCGGTGCGGTTTGGTGGATGTCACATGTCTTCGAATTTTTGGTTCTAGGACATGTCGGTTTCCTCACGATGTTTTCCTTCACCGTTTTTGAAAGCAGTGGTGATGAAATAAATCGATTCGAGTATTTAACTTCAATTCGATACCTCCACGCGTTCTCGAGATAAAGGGTCTTGACAGACGGACAGACGGACTACAAAGTGATCTTATAAAGGTTCCGATTTTTCCTTTTGAGGAACGGAACCCTAAAAGATATTCAAAAATATCGAACTGGTTATAAAACACCGCATAAAGTCTGTGTTCTGTAAAGCAGTTGTAGGTAAAAACCTACAATTCGTTTTCATAGGGGGGAGCATCTGTATGTTTTAGTCTATGATTGTAAAATGAAGGACGCTTTTTTGAAATATTATCTTTTCTATTATATTATTACGATATTAGAAGCTATTATATCGCTTCGATAACCAGTAGTTTTATTTCTTTAGCTACAGAATAATAGTTTATGTCCTGGTTTACTTTGATTCGAATTTATTAGCGGCTCTCCTACACTGCATGAACGTCAAAATTGCATTAACGTCCGCTGAGCGCAGATTGTACTGTCTGCCGAACAACTTATTAGAAAAAAGTGAATGTACGGCACGCGTCATCTAGTGCGTAGTACATATATATCGATGCATATTATCTTGTTTACTTCCAATTCAATCGTGTTTATTGCAGAAACAAAAGAAACTTAAATATTAACTAAGTATTTATACTAAACCTATGTACATTAAAACTAAACTAAGAATGACTACTAGACCTAACTATGTACAAATATAATACAAAAACACCAAATTCACTCAGGTGTCGAAGTACTCCTCCACATCGCTGTCATCCGGAAACGTACCCAGAAGACTGGCAGCATTGCCACGTTGAATGGCAATCTGATTTTTTGGGCAAAGAATGAGCCAGCCCTCTGGTCACGCAGTGTCGATCAAGCGATGTGAAATTTCCTTGAAAAGGATACGCGCACTCGGACCCCATGATCTAAGCGTTTCATCCCCAAACGGCTTAAAACTGTAATTATCAATAAGATTACAGTATTCGCGCCGTTTGAGGGTCTCAGCAGCCGCAACGGCAGTGCCGGCACATCCTGCCGAACTATTAAATCGTTAGTTCTAAAACTGCGAGAAAAGGTACTTTTACGAATTGAAAATTTATTTAAATTTGACACTTTAAGTTCATTGATGAACGTAATATGAGTATATGTGACACCTATTTTTTTTATTTAAACTATGTAAATAAATGTAATTGAAATGCGCTAAATATTTTGATTTAATTCTATTTTTTTTTATTTTTTCCATTCATGTTTGCATATTTCTTGTAAATTTATGTTCTTTATCCTTTAAAATAACATCGTATGAATGTTTGTATAACTGATAACTATTGCAATTTATCTGAAACAAAATAAATTGAATTCAATTCAGTTTATTTCAAATAAAAAGATTGCAAGAATGTGTATTATAAATAAAATTTGAACTACCCATACCAGCTTGACATTTGACTCGACTCGGTTATAAAACATTACCTAGTATATTTAGAGTTTAGTTCTGGCTAAAAATGGAAAGCATAACAAATTCTATCTCGTTCATGAGATTCCGTAAATAGTTAAAAAGCCGTAAAATAACAATTTAACGCAGAAATTGCGAATTTGGCACCTAATTTGGTCACGCCGCGGTAGGTACACGAGTAGAATCTTCAGTGAAGAGATTTAGCTATACTTACATTAATAGATTTGTTCCTGAATGTGCTGTTTTCATACTACAGTAATATAATCGTAAGTACAACCCGATAATATCATTAACGAATAAATACTAGCGAATAGGACCCAAAACACTCCCCTTCGGAATACCGGTAGGAATTTATATGTTATAGATTATAATTTTTATACTTAAAGTCTAGAAATGTAGGGTATGAGTAGATTAGCATAGGTATGCACAGATTAGCAAGCAGTAAATTACTTTTAACCCTTTTTTCTGTAACTAGTCTACTTTAGAAATGAGGTTTATTAAATCGAATGTTGAAAATAATACGAAATATATGTACAAAAGTTATTTCTTGTTACTGGAGGTAAATAAACAATTATACAGTTTATTTTTATTAGCTACAATGAATGTCAATATACAAATTCCAACTTTTTCACAGATTACCAGAATACAAAATGAAACAGTGAAGACACAATACTATACTATATTTGTACAATACTATACAAAAAAATATACACTATTTAAACTATGTGAACACTAATACTTAACTAGTTAAATAAACCAGTATGCTTACTACTAGGTTTTCTCAAATTTATAGAGGTCTAAACTCATCAACTTGAAGAAATGCTCGATAAAAGTTTTAACTAATCTTGTTTATGGACTAAGTATTGGTGTTGATGGCGATAAATTCAAAAGTGATTTCACAATCACTTTTGAATTTAATCGAAAATTAGGTAGGTCAGAAAAATTTACAGCAATTTTATTATAATTAAGCGAAAATTAATAAACATATGGCCGTTGAAAGTTTTCCTTTTAACATGTAGATAAAATACACACGCAAGTTTCGCGTACATTATGAATATTTAACTTTTTTATTTTTAATTAATTGAGTGGTTTTAGTTTTTTGTTTTGATACTTTATCTGAGCTGTGGTGGCCGAGTGGTACCGGCCCCGACTTACGAGTTGTAGGTCGCAAGTTCAAACCCAGCCAGGCGCATTACTTTGTGTAATTTATTCCATCACCACTGCTCTCAAAACGGTGAAGGTAAACATCGTGAGAAAACCGGCATGTCCTAGAAACAAAAATTCTAAGACATGTGACATCCACCAACCCGCACTGGGCCCTCGTGGTGGATTACAGCCCATTCCCTCTCCCAGAGAGGAGGCTTGAGTCCCAGCAGTGGGAACATTAAAAGGCTGATGATAATGATGATGATGACTTTATCTAAATAAAAGAAATGTTATTTTTTCTAGTTAATAGTAAAATTAACGATATAATGTTAAATTTGATAATTAATCAAACCGATACATCATTTATTTTACTTTAAGTGTGGTATATAATTACGTACCGCTCCTACAAATAAGAGCTTGCATATCAATTATATTGGCAATAGAGAAATATGGTAATTCGGGGCGCGTGTACGTACGTATGCAAACTTGAGACTTATTCGTGTTTCCAATTATGCAATAATCGTTTGTTTCGACTTCAATCCAGTTGTCTTAACTAATAGGATTGCGTGAAGCATTTTTTTCATAGAACATCGAGTGGCAAGGTTGCCAACCATACTCTAAAATAGAGTATTGTACTCTATATCATGAAGGCGTACTTTATAATCTGTATCATCATTTTGGCCAGTTAGGCGAACATAAATGTACTGAATTTGGCTGATTATTTTCGCGATTTCAGGTTTGGTCCTATAGTAAAAGTTGTTTGTTATCATGACTACAATCACGTGTTAAAGTATCGTCATAACCATAAAAAAAGTCAACTTTTACTGTGAGTCTTTTCGGTCATGAATGTGAAGTGCCGTAAAAGAAAAACAGAGCTTCATTTAAATTTATTAAAAACGAGCTCCTGATCTATGTAAACTAAGAATTAGAATGTTTGAAGTCTTATATTTCTTTTAAAATTTTTGAATAAATTTTAATCTTTTCTCTAAGTCCGTACTCTTTATTACCCTCATTTGAAAACAGATATACTCTATTTCTTCTAATAAAAGTTGGCAACCCTACCGAGTGGTTGGAAGGTGTACCACGTGACCGTTCGTGCCTGCTCCGCGGACCGTGGCTCGTTTCACTACAGCTATTCGACTCGAGAAAACACTACCAACCACATTTTTATGCTTTATCTCGCTCGAGAGAGCACACCGCATATTCAACCACCATCTAGCCAAACACAAATAAAAATCCACTCTACCCACATGAAAATAAAAGTAGTTTTCTTTCAAAGATACGGGTTAATGCACCCGATATATGCGTCACGTATCGGTTTATGTACTTGAAATCTGTATGTAAGTAATATTAATGAAGTTAGATGCCGTTGTTTCGGTCTGCGAGATTATTGACCTCGTGAAATTATACTAAATTGCAGTTTATTGCGATTTATGTGCGCATCGCGAGCGTTAATTCGCGTGTGGACATGTAATGCATTTCTAATAGATATTTAATGTTATATTCCGCACATTTTACACTTATTACTTAATTAATAAATTAGCATTTCCTACTGATGATTTGTTTTTAGAAGTACCAAGTAACTAGGTTCATTTACTTATATCTGAATGAATGTTAAGAAAAATCACACCATGATTATTTTCCTCTAGTAGAGCGCATAGACTAAGTGTGTTTGGTTTCGCTCGAGCACAACTTGATGATGTCTAATTAATATTATGTGATTTATTGCAAGTATCTGATCCCTCTCCTAACGCATCTAGACTGTTCCCTCGACTTTTCCTGTCAGCGACCGAATTATTGTCTTCCAGTAAAATTCAGAGTAACCAAAAGGCAGTGTTTGACAAAATTAACACCAGCCAATTTTTCATGAAAAAAAACGGGAATAAAAAGTCACTATTTCAAAATAAACTTTAAAAAAATTGTCGGCTTAGGCTGCGCAATGCAACAGGAAAACTGATTTCAATTTGGGAAATCCAAGATGCTTTCATGGTACTTTTGAAATAAAATACAATAAAACACCATTTGTAACATTATTTAATTAGTATTCTATCATTTTCAATTCTTCGCTCGTCTTTATACTTATTGCAAAAAGTTTACGTCCATAAACTCAAGCAGGTTCTGTCATATTGACTCGCCTAGTCTATGGGAAATGATCATAATGTTTACCATCAATTATTTCCGGTATCGTGCAGCGGTTCTACTTTTGTACAACTTTTTTTTCTCTAAGCTAATAGTTAGTGCGGAAAATTGCCTTATTTATTTAGTTCGAGCTGTTATTTATACGTTTTTGTGGGAAAATGTCACGGTTCGTGTGTTCGGTGGTTGGTTACACAGTTTTCGTTGTCATTAAATAGCGATATAGGCTTAAGCGCATCGGTAGTTTTTCCAATAACTAGATAATGTCTTGGTAATGGGATTTTTGTGTAAGATTCGCCTTTGACATAAGTTTGCGCAGTGATTTTTTGCATACCTTCAAAGTAGATTAACTCCGTGCTCTTAAGCTATAGTATCTAATCTACAAACTCCGTTACTCTCTCTCGGGTATCCATGGCTTCTATACTTCAAATTTGGCTTACGTCTTAGGTTCTCTACCTAATCACCGCATACGGCTATGTCTTATATTCTTTGGAGAGGTTTTTTTTCACATTTCATACCCCTAATCGACCTTCTATGATTTTCTTTCTGACTATCTTGTCCTCACTATCCAAATTACACTTCTAAGAATGAATATTTAATTATTTTCAATGATACTTCATTCTATTTTTAAATTTACACACTTACCACACTGTTGTCTTTGCTAACCCATAGTTTGACTGGTAGAGAATGCCTTGTATTAAGTCCGCTTAATGTACCACTGATGGATGGATGAAACAACTTGTAGACCCACGGATACCCCTCAAGTTGAAGCGTAAAATCTACAAATCCGTGATAAGACCTGTCATACTGATCAGAATGTTGAGATGGATGTGTGGTGTGACAAAAAACGATAAAGTGAGGAATAACTATATTAGAGGAAGCTTGAACATGGCGCCAGTGACTGAAAAGTTATAGGGGAATTGTTTGTCTTGGTATGGTCATGTGAATAGGAGGGATGAAACACATGTTACTAAAAGGGTTATGAGTATACATGTGGATGGATGGAGAGACTGAGAAAGATGGATAGATTGTGTGAAAAGTGATATGAAAGAGAAGGAAATTAGTGATAGCATGACGGGTGACAGGGCAGAATGGAAGAAAAAAACGTGTCGCGCCAACCCCAAGTAACATGGGAAAAGTCAGGAAGATGATGATGATGTACCACTGATGAAGTACATGAAGTTTAAATCTATATACATAAAAGCGAAATACCACTCACTGATTAATCACGAAATATCAGAAACTATAACACATAAGAATTAAAAATTTGGCAGGTAAGTTCCTTATAGGGTTTAGACATCCGCTAAGAATAGATTTTACGAAACTCCACCCCTAAGGGGGTGCAACGGGGGTTGGAAGTTTGTATGGAGAAACTGACGTGCACGCGGGCGAAGGCGCTGGCACAAGCTAGTAAATAATAAAAGTGAAGTTGGTCGTTAGATATTTGTAGCCAAAGGTATTAATGATGTTATTGTATGCAAGTAAACAGTGAACTTGGACGTTTAGAGAGTGCTACGCCCTACTTGCCATAACACAGATTAGCTTGCTCAGATAGCTTCAATATTTTACGGTAACCGCCTTAGTACGCACCAGACGTAAGAGAAATGGCGCTTATTAAGCATTGAGATATTGTTGTTTTCTCTTACAACTAGACGTTTTTATGTTTCTTTTTCTGGTGAAAGAACCAGAGACCATGACAGGTAGGTACTTGATCATTTAGGAAAGATACCTATTGAATTCCACTGGTTTTTTTTTCTCTCTGTTTTACGAGTTTCTGTCATGTACAGACGCCAGCACGTCAATCTACCTCAATCTGTCAAATTTTACCAATCGAACATTAACCTTCCCGTATTGTGATAAGGTTGAAAATCTATTAACGAAATTTGACAGATTAAGGTAGGTTGATGTGCTGGCGTCTGTACAAAAGGCGGCAAATAACTTGACTCCAGATTGTGTGGTGGGGGAAGCTCCCACCACCCATAATTCCATACATTTTAACATGCTCGAGCTACCCCTACCACGAAAATCTCTAGTCATGTTATTTGCCGTCTACTCTAGTCGTAAATCAGGCCTGCGTTTTGCATTTTATTTTTCTATTTTAAACTTTAATAAAAAAAAAATATTAACTGTTAATAATCGCTAAATGTTCTCCAGCGTTTGATGGTTTGACGATATATTAATAATTCGCACGTGTTATTGGCGAAATCAAAGAGTATAGTAAATATTGGGCGAAAAATCACAAATGTCATTAATGAAAAGTTGAAGTTGAATTCCACTATAATAGAAAAAAAAAATATGGCATTAGTATATTACTGGCACGGGCTTTTGTTAGGTGTCCCTTTATTCGCGATGCTTATGTTACACTAGCCTTTTCCCGCGGCTTCTTCCGCGTACATAAAATATAGCCTATTACACTCAGGAATAAAGCAGCTTTCAGAGAAAACCTCCTACAAACAAAAAAACAAACTTTACCTCTTTATAATACACAGTCCTGCCAAGCATTGACCCTCGGGCCTCGTCACATAGGTACATACGCTGACATCTCGGAGGCGGGCGTTGAACACAACTCGTAAAAATAAAAATAGCATAGTAGGGACATCATCAGCCTTATTATGTTCCCAACCGCCTCCTCTCTAGAAGAGGCGAGAGGGAATGGGTCGTAATGCACCACGCGGGCCCAGTGTGGGTTGGTGGATGTCACATGTCTTCAAATTTTTGAGTCTAGGACATGTCGTGTTCTAACGATGGCTGGGTTTGAACCCGCGACCTACAACTCGTAAGTCGGAGCTTTACTACTCGGCCACCAATGCTCTAAAATCAGCTCTAAAATCTATTTTATTCACTTTATTTAGCTGATCCGACAGAAGTTGTCCTGTGTTATTTATGAACTATCGAACCCGCGAAGGTTAAACAGTCGTAATTTTCTATTTCCGAACTTTTCCGCATTTTCTTTTTAAATTTCGTTTCCTTAAGAACCATCTACAAAGTACCTAAATACACTTGAAACAAATTAATCCGGTAAAGTCGTTATTAAGTGTGACCAAAAGTAAATAAATAAAATAAAACGTGATCCTATTACTAAGACTCCGCTTTCTGTCCGTCTGTCTGTCTGTCCGTCTATCATCAGGCTGTATCTCATGAACCGTGATAACGAGATAGTAGAAATTTTCACAGATGATGATGTATTTCTGTTGCTGCTATAACAACAAATACTAAAAACAGAATAAAATAAATATTTAAGTGGGGCTTCCATACAAGAAACGTGATTTTTTTGCCATATTTTGCTGCGAAACGTACGGAACCCTTCGTGCTCACGACTAACGTTAGTTCGACTCGCACTTAGCCGGTTTTTATATATTTTCCTCATTACAGTCTTACTTTAGTGCTAGTTTCCTATGCGTGCATCAAATACTACGATTCCTCATTGCGTCCATTTAAGTGTAAATCTATATACTTATATAAAAGCGAAATACCACTCACTAATTAATCACGAAATCTCAGAAACTGTAACACCTACAAACTTGGAGCGAGGAGGGATGGCAGGCGGTGGCCTCCTTCTGCGAAGCAGTAATGCTAGCAAAGGAGGAGGCCGACCACGGAATGACCGCATCAGACAAAGGCAGGCAGGGTCGAAGCCTACTGGGGCCAAGGGTCGGCTTCGGCCCCGGTATGATAGGCAAAGAAGGAACGGGGTAGGTTTTTAGTCAGTAATAGTCTGACACTATCTCCCGCTTCGCCCAAGGGCGGGATTTGTCATTGGATGATTTTACTTACCACAAAAAAAAAACACCTACAAACTTAAAATTTGGCAGGTAGGTTCCTTAGTGTTCATGATTTTACGAAACTCCACCCCTAAGGGGGTAAACCGACTTTCACGCAAGCAAAGCCACTGGCAGAAGCCAGTTAAATATAGCTTTAGACACTAATTAAACCATATAAAATGTTCTGTTTACGCAAGTTGTCTATTTATTGTACGTTGTCATGTTATTCAACTATAAATTATTGGTATTTATTTATATATTGTAATAACTAATGGTTTTGGCGATAGCTATTGCATTGAACTGACACAGATATCTAGTGATTAGTAAAATTTTTGAAACTGTATGTGCATTAACTTGTAAACTGAAGTTCGTGTTCAAGTGATGTGTTTGCAAACCGTGTCATAAATGTCGTATTATGTATTTGTAAATTAAAACGTTTAAACAATTGTTACGAGATTTTTTTATGTTCTATATTTACAAGTTATTAATTGAATTATTACAAACGGTAAAAAAATAATTAATGTTTCGTTTCTATGGCAGTTTTTGATATCATGATAAGATTTACGCCTTGATATTTTTTTTTCAAGTTTTCAGTCTTAATTTTTTCTCGTACTGCTCCTAAACCTCCCTAATTTTTTAAGGGGTAGTAATTCAGACATCGTTAGTCGTCTAAGTATAAATTTCGCGATCAATGTTTTAACTTGTAACTGACTGCAGGCCCATGTAACCTCAGTGATTTCGGTAGCCTATCTAAACGAAAAAAAAAAACTGAGTTCACCTAAATTACGAACTAAAATATTTCCTCAGTTTTTTTTTTCAATTTCAAAAGCACTGAAGACAAACAAATATCGCCTTACTAGAAAACAACATGATCAGTTTATATATAATATTCCCACTGGTGGGGCACGAAACTCCTCTATATGGGACCAAGTGGGCTGTAATCTACCATGCGGGCCTAATGTTGATAATAATAATTATCATAGATGTCATCATGTCACATGTCAATTTTTTCAGTCGAAAAATAGATGAAATAAACTAAAGGGAAACTCATAATCAGCCGTTTTTAATGTTCCTGCTGCTGGAACTCAGGCATCCTCTTTAGGAGAGGGATTGGAGCGTAATCCACCACGCGGGCCCAATGCGGGTTGGTGAATGTCACATGTCTTCGAATTTTTGGTTCTAGGACATGCCGGTTTCCTCACGATGTTTTCCTTCACCGTTTTGAGAGCAGTGGTGATGAAATAAATTACACAAAGTAATGCGCCTGGCTGGTTTTGAGCCCGCGACCTACAACTCGTAAGTCGGGGCCGTTACCACTCGGCCACCACTGCTCTAAGGGCAGCTTAACGAACAACAAATTACCGTATAATGTAATAATTTCACACGACATTAACAATTGAATGGCTTCACATCGCGACGATGATTACAAACTAATAAAAATCATTCACTTTCATAGCTTTATAAAAAAGTATTGCGGTGATGAGTTTTAGAATCTGTGGGAACGCCCATTGTGGACTTCTTGCCAGTTATGCAGCATTGTGTAACTGATGAAAAGGTACAAAAATGAAGAATGGTCTTCCAGTTTTCTGTGTTGCCAACTGATTTTTGTCTAATCCTACTACTTCTCAAGGAAAATCGAAATAAAAAAAGTTTTGTTGTTTCTTACTTGTGTATAGGTACTTAATATGTAAGCTGGTGTTATTCTTGATTTATTTAACAGGAGGTATACTTCATTCAACTCGTTCTCGACCTCAACTTTGAACTTTACACTTTCAAATCGAAAAATGCGTAATCTGCAGATCGGATATCATTTTTTTTTAAATTTACCTCACATTTAGAAAGAGGAAATGAAAAATAAGTATTCAACTAAATAAAATATATTTGGGGCTGTCAATACTGTATTTATCAAAGCTCAAAATGTATATAATTATGTTAATTTTAACCAACTTTCAAAAAAGTTACAAAATTACCTAACCAGTTATTATCACATCTCACCACAAAGATATTAAGCAGACTTCACGCACATTGCAAGTCTACTATCTGTGCGCGCCGCGGTTGTCTCTGGTTTCAAGTACGGCCCGTACTTCGGTAATTTCATTACCATTCTCTGACCGTGACCTTCACAATAGCGTCATCACTTTCCATCATGGCGGCGATGGCGACGCGGGCAGAATACGCTCCCGTTACGGATGTACGCTACACTTTCTTTTGTTTTGTTTGCTAAGGGTTCCGCACCTAGCACAAGTTTCGTAATCAGAATTTTATGGGGGACTTGAAAAGGAAAAGTGGAATTTTTAATGTTAAAAAGAAAAAGTCTCAGGACTTGGCTGGCTGTTGAATCATGTTGCTATAGTTGACTCACGTTGTGGTTGCGGATGATTCGAAATGATTCGTGATTGAATGTATTTTTTGTCAAAGGTTTAAAGGCTTTAGGAGGCCAGTTAGGTATGAACATAGCCTATTACCACACACACACACACACCGCTTACACCGAAACACACACAGCCTATTACCGAAATCAGCCTGTGCGGCACAGCCCAATCCATGCAGACTGTCATACTCCTATTATGTGTTACCAGGGATGCTACTTTTGAAAACCTAGTATCTCTTTATACACCCTTGGGATCGGATCCATCTACCTCCACGAGGTTCAGTGTTGGTAATTGATCTTACGATTGGATATATCTCATTGTTTTTTTTTAATTAATAAGACAACACCCTAGATCAATGCAACGATCAATTTTCAATTACTTCCATTCATTATATTTATAAGTTTACATTTTTGTAGTGTATATAGATTTAGAGCCCCTCTGACACCCAGTGCGAGTGTGGTGCACTGGTCAGACGATGGCCCACTTATTAGAATGCCCAGTGTCCCTACATCTACACTTTGGAGGCCCTAAACCCTCAGACTCTGACCCCGCTATAAACTTGTCAACCTACTGGGCCCAAAAACTTGGCGGAAAAAATAAACCCATCTCTTTGAGAAAAGAATCGTAAAAAGATATTAAATAAACTGTCGTATTTAAAAAACAACACACGGGTTTGATTGTTGGATAAGGTTCCTCATTAATTTATTTTTTATTTCATCTGTAATAATGATGAGCTTTCATACAAACATTTTCCTCCCGATTTCCTCCCGCGCGCCTCAAGGAGCTGTCAGCACACCGAAGAGACCCAGCCTCCTAACTGCAGGCAGGCAGGGTCGAAGCCTGCTGGGGTCAAGGGCCGTTTTCTGAGAGGAAGGCTCAGCCCCGGCACTATAGGCAACGAAGGAACGGGGTAGGTTTTATTTTACCTACCCTAAAAAAAATAAACCTCTTTGGAAAGTAATTATTAAATTCCGTTCTTTAGTAATCCATAACAAAAATAAAAAAAAACCTCTGTTGTACGCGTCTTAATCTAATACCCGTATTTATAAAGAAATAACTACTTGTTACTAAGTAAAATCTCATTAAGTCATTACTTGACGTTTGAAATTTTCATTAAAAATTTAAATTTTTCTTAACTATAGAATACAAATTATTAATTAGGTAGTTACTTTTACTCAATAATTTAGTTTTACTTGTTTATAAATATGGGTGTAAGCGTTGGATTTTTACTTAAGCAAATTTGTTGAGTCATTTTAATTTAGAACGCGCTCATTCAAGATTTCAAAAAACACCTTGAACTTGATACAAATTAGAACCATGACAAGCGATTCGTAATAGATTAGGTAAACGCATAAACCATACGTTACAAATAATACAAACAGCATGCAGTAACATGTAGTAACGCAATGAAATAAATGTTTCCTCGAACGTTACAGTATTGCAAATTGCAATGTTTGATTATTATTACAATTGCTACGAAATGAACAATTGTTCGCATGCCAGCTGTACGCAACTAACTAGCACCCTTATGTAAGCTAAATGCACGTTTCTATTATGTTAGTTGATACATATTATAGAAATAATTAGAAATGAATGCGATACCCTCACGAAAGACTGCTGTAACATTGCAAATATTGTAGTGTACCTAATTGTTTTTTTTTTTATTTCATAATAAATAAATATGAATCAATTTGCCAAACAACACAACTCGCATGATATATTGTACAACTGGGACGTTCGTAGTGCGAGTCCCGAACAATTTTCTTGCCCTCAAGTTGAAGGAAGACTTTTGGCCGCAGGGCGTGGTGTTCCGTCGCTTCCGCGGATAGGTGACACAAAACAGCACAAAGTGATTTAGTGCAGTGGAAGTTTTGCTAACATAGTCATAAGTGTCATAAGTCTTATTTACTAACAATAAATACATGATATTATTTATAACTGGTAAATTAATTTTACTGGTAAATTAAATTTTAAGCTTTAGT
Source organism: Leucania comma (assembly GCA_958295575.1). NCBI lineage: Eukaryota > Metazoa > Arthropoda > Insecta > Lepidoptera > Noctuidae > Leucania > Leucania comma. The sequence goes on along the minus strand of OY282480.1, from coordinate 6,068,092 downwards.
ACATGGATTTCTAGTTCGATATAAAACTTAATAGATATATATACAAATTAAAAATTAATATTATGTACAAACGGGTAGAAAAAGAACTTATTGGGCATCAAAAAATTCATCCACATCGATATCAATAAATTGTATTTACTTTATACACCTTTGGGGGTAGTGGAACAGAGAGTAAAGTCCCACATACCTCCGTTGAAAAGGGAGGATCCTCCGACCAGACGGGTTGTTATGTCTGGTGGGCTACTGCCCGATAGATGACTTCGGGTTTGTTCTATATGTTCCAATCGCGCCGCGAATCTTACTTGCGCGATGCAGGATTAGTTCATTTGTGACGACATAGATGTCGCTACATCACTCCCCTCCGGAGATCGGAGATCGGAGATCGATGGTTCTTGATGCTTCTTGATGCGTCGTGTGATACGTGCCAGGCCAATGGAGGTTGGTTCCAGTGAGTCGGAACCGGATTCCGCATAGTTCTCGGTGAGTCGGAACTGTCTGCGATGATGCCCCAGTGAGTCGGGGTGATGCTATCCCAGTGAGTGGGGATACGATGCTGCAGGCTCCAGTGAGTCGGAGTAGTGCGGCTGGCTCCAGTGAGTCGGAGCGGTGCTGTGCGACGTAGGGCTTGACTGCTGTCGTCGACCAGGAGAAAGCTCTTCATATGACTGGCCGAAGGTGCAAGTGCTTAGCCAAGGTCGCTGATGAGGCTGAGTATGATGACCAGGTATGACCAAGTAGGCATGCTGGTGGTCAGGATACCCATATAGCCGTGGGTGCTGGCTGTATGGCTCGCTGCTCGAAAGCTTGAGGAAGTGATGATGACGTCACGAAGTAGTTGCTGCACGAAGGCTGCGCTGACGTTCTTTGTCGAGGGTCACCAGTTTGGGAGAAGTGGAACAGAGAGTAAAGTCCCACATACCTCCGTTGAAAAGGGAGGATCCTCCGACCAGACGGGTTGTTATGTCTGGTGGGCTACTGCCCGATAGATGACTTCGGGTTTGTTCTATATGTTCCAATCGCGCCGCGAATCTTACTTGCGCGATGCAGGATTAGTTCATTTGTGACGACATAGATGTCGCTACACACCGTTAAATTTTGATCGTTTTAATCCCGTGGAGGGTAGATTCGGTACATAAAAGACTATCTATTTGTAAATATAGAATGAAAAAATAAAGTACTTTTTTTTAAACTTGAATTAATTTACGCATTGACGAAATTAATTTCTTAAAGTAAACCTCAGCTGGGCGAGTTCAATGTCATAACTGTAGGTAGTTAGTAGGCAACGACCGATAGCTACCTACAAGGTCATTGACTCGTTTACTTCAAGAAATTAATTTCGTACATGCGTATATTAATTCGAGTTTTAGAAAAAAAGTATTTTATTTTTTTATTTTATTTTTACATATCGATAGTGTTTCATGTACCGAATCGACCCTTCACGGGATTAAAACGATCAAAATTTAACGGTGTATATGTTAGTCTGTAAGGTATACATATATCTGTGGGCCAAGATGCCTGAAAATAATTAATTTATTATTATTATTATTTATCATGACGTGCGCGTGTCAAACGAATGTCAAAAATGCGACTGAGACTAGGTTTATATATCTAACAGTTCAGTTTAGGTCATGAGCGCGTAGTAGGGCCTCTTCGCCAGAGCCATGAGGTAAGCACTCAAATTGGTCTAGAACTTAGAAACCTAAAGTTTTCTCTATAATAAAGAAGGTAAGCACTAAAGCGGTTTTTTTTTAATTCGTGCCAGGGAATTTCGATGGCTCCGGATTGAATCGAAAGAATCATTGTGGCTCTGAAATGCAAAGAGCAACACTGAAGGAACACAGGTGGGTTTTTTCACATTTGGTTCGTTCGTGTGTACAGCATATTCGAACACGAACGCGAACATAGTTCGAATCGAATTTCCGAGCAACAGTCGTAAACACTCGTTAGTGGTACGCACGTACGGACCAAGTTGTAGTAAATCGAAGGCAAGGGTTCAAAAAATAGCATTTATCTAACATCACACATGAACAGTGTTATAATCTTATACGAAAGTTGCTATTCATCGCAAAAAAAAGAATTAAAATAAATCTATATGTCAGTTACTTGTCATTTTACAACAATAAGCTAACATATGTAAAAATTTCTCTACCTGTAGGCAGCCAGCAACCAGAGTTGGTGAAACTACGCGAAATCTAAGACACGGTACACGCCAGCTGACATAATATGACTATTTATAATACGGACTATGTATAATTATACAAATTAAATATGCGTAACGCAACTTGTTACAATTCTCCAGCAAATAATAAATACTTAAATTGTTAAGAAATGGTTTATTTATTACAAATAATTTCTTAATACTTATAACAAAATTAAGAAATTATTTAACGCTAACTTGTTGAGGTCATTTGTTAGTTTAAAATTTTTCAAAGTTAATGCAATAATGTGTAAAATTGTGTAAATGTTAATTATGTTATTATTTCTGTATTCATGGTAATATACATGTATAAATTTTATGCTACTGGTACGAGTAGTTAGGGCTCTAGAGAGAAAGGAACTTCCTCACGATTAGTCACGATGCGACCCGTATCAAGAAATACTTACCTACCTACTGCAAGTTATTCTTGTTATTATGGGTTTTAGTAATACTATAACTGAATACTCTGGGATCCTGGACCTTTGGAGAAGACGTAAGAGAAGTCAAAATAACTTGCAGAGCAGAGGCCCTTTAGACACTTAATAGAACGTGGTCGTCTACTTAACTAAACTTAACTAAGCCGGATTTGTCTGTGGCGATTTTATTAAATGAAGCTATAATAAGACTTATTAAATCCTAAAATTAAGCCTAAGCGACCACACGTACACGTTAGGGACACTGCGGGGATCGGACCTATAAAAGGTTTAGGGGCGTCAACCCGTTCCTAAGTTAAGGTACGGGTTGGATTTTGGAGTAAATTTAAATCTAGAGCCCTGCAGACTCGCGGTGGACCTTGAAGTCAAAGGCGAAAGTAAGATGGTCTGTGTTTGAGAATGTTGGTAGTTTATTTATGGCTCTGTTGGTAAGGTGCTTGTTTGCCACTGTACATAACATACGCTATAAACATAAAAAAGAAAATGTCTCATTAGCTTATCTACTAATGTAGAGCAAGTATTGTGAAATTTATCGAGTGGAACATGGCTATATGACTAAGCTTCAACATTTTCACTAACTTATTGGCAAAGGCCCTAGTAGGTGACCTATCGACCACGTTTCACCGTCCATTCCCATACGTTAAAGTTTGCATAACAGCAAGTATCATACCTAGTTCATAATTCATATGAATGAACTCGTAACATCATGCAACAGTATTATTAACACCATTGAACAATACCAATTTTAGCCCTACGTTGCCTTCAGTGAAAGTTAATTACCACCACAAAAGGAATAATGTGAGAACGATTAACATCTCCATGTTTTAAATCTAGATTCCATTACTGCGTTCATTAGCATTTTTAGATTTATATCTGCCTCTTTGGTCGGTGAGAAGTGTATCGATTTCTTCGTTGTCGAATTTTTATTTATAAAAATGTGTTATGTATTAGTATTTTTTTTAAGTAATTCTTGGTCCAAAAGATTTAATTTTAAATTATTTTTTTAATTTAACACTTCTTGATTTTCATTTTAAACATAAATATTAATAAAATAAAGTGGCTAGAATATTACCTGCGACTTTGTACGGATAGTAGAACATAGGCAACATGTTTTTTCATATCTCGAAAGGGATTAGGCATCATTTTCGACTAAAGCTCCTAGGCAGCTAAACTTTTTCCAACGTTTTCAACAAATATCATCATATTTCAATTTTTTAACCAATTTACACAATAAGTAGGTTTTTTTTATGGTAGGTCCAATGACAAATAGTGAAAAAAATAGTGTCAGACTCTTACTGACTAAAAACCTACCCTGTTCCATTCATTGCCTTCGTCCCAGGGCCCCGGGTGACATTTTCACATAACCTTTGGCCCCAGTAGGCTTCGGCCCTGCAGTTTGCTGACAACTCCTTAGGTACCTTAAAAAATTGTACCTACCCTTATTTTCTCATGTATCACTATGTGTATGGAAACTTGGTTTTTGAATTTACTGCGAATAGATAGAGACAGACGTGGCAAGGGAGTTTGTTAAATTATCTATCATGTACACAAGTAATGCTGAAGATAAGGTATAATTTAGCTAGTTTTCAACCAAACAAATTTTTTTTCAAATAGAATCTGTTTCCAATCATTACGAACTCAATCGTTTTTGCTGGTGCAAACAAACAAATTGTTGTCGCAGTGGTTGAGCGACCGGTATTTTTTTTTAAATAAGTTTTGCTTTTTGGTACCTAATATAATTTATTAGAATATTAATTTATCTAAGAAAGATTTAATTAACTGCTGGATATTTATTTGCATATTGCTTATAAATAATTTCATTAAGTACCTAAATCGTTATCGTTATAAGTATTTGGTCTAGATTTATGATAGTTTTTTTTTTTGGAAATTTATAAATTTTAATATATATTTGATCAAAGTTATGCAACTTTGATTATCGCATTAATATTATACAAGCGAAAGTTTGTAAATGTGTGTATAATTGTTACTCCTTAACGTTCGTACGAACGTCTGAACGGCTATCAATGAAACCAGGAATAGTACCTACTTGGAATACTTATGATCCCGGGAGAATGTTCCCTGGGGATAATTTTTTACTTTCACGTGGACGAAATCGCTGACAGCAGTTAGTATTATCATAAATGGCTAAAGAAAAATCGAGAATGGCTCTATAAGTATACACATCACACTTAATACTTTCTTCAATTCCATCTTAAAATAAGTACTAATTTCGGAATAGTTTCACATACATAACAATTCCGTATTTGTGGTTAAATTATAGAGCAGTTAAAGGAAAGTAAATGAGACCTTAGCATAATGTGGACACCGTTGTGGCTCCACGGAACTGCGGAAACATTTCCTCCGCCTATATAATTAGAAAGCATGCATGGTTGTCTATGAACGGAAACAGGTTGAACTGAAAGGATTTACCAAATAGGGAAATACCATAAACATATAATTTATTACGTATGTTACTATTTTATGTTTTACCTACCCTATACTTTTTTTTTTTTTTTTTGTGGTAGGTAAAATCATCCAATGACGAATCCCGCCCTTGGGTGGGGCGGGAAACAGTGTCAGACTTTTACTGACTAAAAACCTACCTTTCCATTCCTCGCCTTTGTCCCGGGGCCCGTGGTGACACTCTCGCATAACCTTTGGCCCCAGTAGGCTTCGGCCCTGCTGGACCCCTACAGTTTGCTGACAACTCCTTGAGGCGCGCGGGAACGGTGCGCGCCGTAGACGACCTGAGCTCGGACCGGTCTGTTACCGGACGGACGGACAGCGAGCTACCCATTGCCCACCGTCCGCGAGCCCGCGCCTACGGTGGCCGGAAATTGGGATCGGAAACCCGGCGGCGGCGGCGGCGTGTCCGCCTTTGCCTAATGCGGTCGGCCTCCTCCTTTACTAGCATTACTGCTTCGCAAAAGGAGGCGACCGCCTGCCACTCCTCCTCGCTCCGGAGCATGGCTTGAACCAAGCCCCGGACCTACCCTATACTGGATGGTTAGGTGTAAGCATAGAGTACTTATACTCTATTCATTCATTTTTCGTCTTTCTTTTTATTGTTGACTAGCTTTTACCCGCGGCTTCGCTCCCGTCAACTGACTACCCCACCCTACCATACCGTACCCTACTCTACCCTACTCTACCCTATTTTTTTCTTTCATAATAACCTTCTCCTGGCAGTAACAAACAGAACAAAAAGAATGAGTGAAATCGGTTCAGCTGTTTTCGTGATTTGCGCAACACATTCAGCGATTCATTTTTATATCACAGTTAGATAGGCTCGCGTTTAACCACTATCTCACTTGATGGTAAACGAATGATGTGGTCGACAATGGATCACGCTTGCTTAGAGTAATTTTTAATAACCTCAATTCAAATTCTTCGCTGTACACACAATGAATGTGTTTTCAAAACGTTTTTTACGTATGGATGAGATAGAGTATTTACCATTTACCACCATTGACTGATTGAATAATGGGCTAGGAAGTATTAATCTATGCAATTTCGATACCCACTCCCTAAATATACCTAATCGATAGAAAACTGACAGGCTAGCAACTCGGTGTCAATACTCAAGATTTAAGAGCTTCGAGTTGAGCAGTGTATCGCCGATGATCCTCTTGGCTCGTTTTTCAATAGACTCAAGCGCATCAAGCTGGTAGGTGGCATATTCGTCTCAGGATAAGAGAAGTAGGTACTCTTTACACGATCGAACCTCTAGAGTCCGCTAAACAAGGGCTCGTCTAATGTAAAAAACTGGGTAGAAATTCAGAATCTCCGGGTGAGAATTCCAGAAGGAGAATACCATGAAACTTCCCGACCTTTGCATTGAACCTAAAGGATCTCAGCTAGAGAGCGCTTGTTGCCACTAGAACAACAAGACAGTAGTTGGTATGCCTCTGCTCAATCCATCGGCGAATAAAGACGTATATTATGGAAGTAATTTGTGAAAATCCATCTAAATTATGTTTTTGAATTATGTAATAAATAATTAAGTTCACAGTACAGATGTAATAAGAAATAATAATATTTATTTCACATTTTTGTAGGGAATACAAGTTTACTCAACAAAAAATGTTACTACTATGCGTTGGAGGTATCAAATAATATTTAAAAAAAAACACAAAATGCTCTTGATCTCAATATCACCCTTTTTCAAAAAAATATGCAATGTGTCACGCCCAATTCGTTTCTAAAGGTCGAGCTAATCTAAAATAAGCTGTTCTCAGAAACTGCATTCGCTTTTGTTACGACCTGTTTGACAAACAGTTTAAGAATTGGCACAAGTAACAATAGTCCAAAATATATATGTCAAAATAACTATAATAATTTATAACTACTCAACTAGAGAAACCAAATTCCGGCACTGAACAATTTTCTCGCACCACTATCGAATAGTATGTAATTTTATTAAAAGAATATATCATCATTACTGCATCTCCATGGCAAGAATGCTTCACCGTTGACCACATTATCACTTCCCATCAGGTGAGATAGTGGCCAAGCGCTAGTCTATCGATTGTCTATCAAAATAATAAATATAACAAAAAATGATACTTCTAGACAAGGCTCGTATAGGAGCTTTCTTTCTCTGGAGCCCTGACCGCCGGTTGCTTGAATTCTGTTACCTTTACCGGTAGAATACCTACTACCTTTTTTAAATTTTCTGTTGAAATATTTAAAAATATAATTTATTTATGTAAATATTATAAAACTGTGAAGCCCCAAGAGGACACCGGTGTCCGCCACCTATTATCTTTCTATTGTGTCTCTAATTACGGTATTCAAAAGGTTAATGAACAAACACAATTGTTGTTCAACATTTTGGCTATGATCCTTAGGTCTCTAAGGTAATGTTAACCAACATTATCGATATTGTTTAAGACAGAATATGAGCACTTAGACTGCAATCAGTGTACAAGATAACGATGAAAGTGGTGCTGCGGTAATTCAAGCTTTCTGATTTTAATATTTTCATAACAGACAGGTCTCATAAGTAGTTGGCTAATACTATACACTTAATTATCCATCGATCAATGAACGTAAACATCACCCGTAGCAAGACAGGTTCTGCGGTCAGTAACCCAGAGTTATCCATCTTCTTGTTCAGGACTTATGGCTAATGTAATGGGCGTAGCTCTTTTCATACCCTGGCATAATATGTTGAGATATTATGCCAGGGTATGAAAAGAGTTTTTTTTAATTAATTATTTATATTTAGCATATAAATAAAGCATTCTTGTCATTCTGACTATTTCCGCCTTATTCCAAAACGCGATCTCAAATATTATGTGATTTTCGGGACTATTAATAGGTTTAAAACCAATTAAACGCGATCTACATGTATTTCTGGTACTAGGTTTAATGCCAATTAAACCTAGTAATGGTCCCGGAACTATTTTAGATAGCGTTTTGGAATAGGGCGGTTTCTGTTTGCCTGTAACTATTATAGCTATAGCTAATAATACTAGTAGCCCAACGAAAAAAGGGGCCACATAAAAGACACTTGAATGCATTACTAAATTATATTGTTAAACAAAACTCATTAGGCAGGTACAGAATTGATTAAAACAAAACCATCGGTTCCCGTAGCAGCAACAAGAAACATGTAACCGAGATATTTGTAATACAAAACAAGTTTGAAAAGAGTGTTCATGGAGTTTCTTGCACAATCTTCTCCATAGACATATACGCTTTGGAATGTGCAATGAGCATCATTTTTTCTGACAGACCGACTTCTTGACTTTTCAAAAATGCCTGTAAATGGTTTATTTGAAATAAAATGCTTTGAATCTTTGAATCACAACTTACACTATTCTGTAAACTGCTATAGTGGTAAATCAAATTAAAAAATAAGTAACCACGTTCAATTATTTTCGCTACCACATATCGTAATCAATCGAAGTGTTCATACAATCTTCTGATTGGATAACAACACAACACAGTAGTCTCCCACACGTAATCAAACCAACTTCCAACGATGTAACCTATATATCTAGTAATTTGGACCATTTGCGGTCGAGAGCTTTTCCGTTCATAACCGGATATTAGAAACGATAGCCAGTATTATTGTTATTGTATTTAATTTTAGTTGTTATAGAGAAAGTCTGACCACAATCTTCCAGATAATGGAAAAGCCTACATCACATTTGACACTAACACCCGTATTTATAAACAAGTAAAACTAATAACTTGATTAAAAGTAACTACCTAAGTAAAAATTTGCATTCTAATTAAAGATTTTTTTTAAAATTTTGAATGAATATTTCTAACGTCAAGTAATGACTTAATAAGAAATTACTTAGCAATGAGTGATTACTCCTTTATAAATATGGGTGTAAGATTATGAAGCCGAAAGCTAATGTGTATTTTTAGTACTCCTTCATACTCAAAGGGCTGAACAGATTTGAATTAAATTGTGTACGATAAGCGGGATATAAGTTAAACCAAAATGGCGATCGACCTTCAATGCGCAGTAACCGATTTTCAGGTCTCAATCGAATCAGAGGGCTGCACGTAACCATAGCAACTGGTCCAACTTACTTGCCACGTACTATACACGGTTCCCTGTGGGATCAATTTCTATTTTCAATCGGATGAAGCCGCCTGGCGTAAGATTTCAAATGGACGGAAAACGTGAAATATGATATGACTAGAATAAGGGTGACTATTAATGAGATGACGATTAATACAGAAGAATCGCAGAAAGGCAATATAGCGAAGACACAAAACAATTTGGAGAATGAGGAGAATGTAAACTTCCAATATAATAGGAAAACTGTTTATGAACTGGAGTTAGCGAACAAACAGTCCGTCAGTGAGCATCGTTCAGAATTACCGTAAAAGCACTAAGCGTGGAAATTCCGTTAACTTGACTGCAGTTGCAGATGTCTTATAAAACTACCTAACCATCCGATCAAGATTGATTACTTTAACATTATTGGTTTTGAATCGAACTAGTCCATAGTCTTGTCACTCTAGATAGTGTATCTGTTTTCTCCTAAGCTTACTGATTCCTTACGCCATCAATCTCTATATATCAACATTATAAAAAAACACCTGTCTCATAAATTAATAAATAAAAGCCCGTAAGATACATCGACAAATTTCTTGTGAAGATTCCAAGTTTTTGTGTAACCGCATTATCGAATAGCAATTTGTTTAAGCGATTAGCTTTCTTGATGATGATGTCAGATTAAAGATTTTCAATATTGCAATTTGTATTCATATTTAACGCTGGCTCATTCCTGCCGAGAAGAGAAGTAATAGTAGACAAGACAGCATCGTAGATGTTAAGATCAGACAATAGAAAGAAGCAAGAAATATAATTATTAATTTATGGAGTTTATGGAGAACACTGCTGCTGATCTATTCGAGGAGCGCGTGTATGACTACGCGCTGACGTCCTTCTGCACTGGTATACTCGTACCTACTCCATAGGCCAAATTCTATAGAAATTACATAAATATGTACCGTAGAGACACTTTATTACGCCTTTGTGATCTATGGCACTGAAACCGTGCATTTTTTCCGGAATATAAATTAGATTCTATATAAATTACGTAAATCTGAACCGTAGGACACTCTATTAAGTATGCTCTTGTGGCGAAATCGAGCATTTTTTTCTGGAATAAAAAGTAGCCTATGACGTTAGCGGATTCGAAAATTCGGACGGAAGAATTTTCAAATTCAGATCAAACTTTCAAAAGATAAACAATCAAACGTTTTCGATTTTAGAAGAATTAGATCACGAATAACCCGGGTCTCGGATGGAAAACTCGGGTGTTTCATTTTGTATACAATATTATAAGGGTAGAAGTTCCACTCGTACTAGTAGCAGCAAACAATGAGCAAGTTGAATCTAATTTTGTATACTTTAGAGAACAATAAAAGTGAAAATGGCTAATCGATCACGACTTACTTTCTATTTTTCCCAACGGAGACAACTAAAAATCTCGAACAAAGGCATACTGTTCAGTAACTATAGACTTTCTGGATTTACCGAACATAGAATATTTGGACAGATAAGAGCAAATATAAATATTTATATACAATTGAAGTATATATATAGCATTAACATATAAATAGGTTAGACTAGAAGCCGATCGCCTTGCTAGTTGGAAAAAGACTAGGAAAATGATGATACATATATATTTTATATTTGTCCAAATGAGGAAATGATGGCACTACGCATCTTGATACTAATAGATTCGGGCAAGCATGTATAAAGTAAAAAAAATAACAGCAAAGAGAAAAATGGAAATAACAGCACTGAGGAAGGAGGAAGGTTCAATTCAAATATAAAATCTTTTTTTTTCACTTGGGCCTACATACATGGGCACTTATAAAAAGCCAGAAGCTAGTCCATAAATGAACTCGAGTTAGGGAAAAAAGCTTTAAATAAAAATCGGTAATCTATCAAGCGTTGCAAACAACTAATGAAGCAATTAATTAAGTGTATAATTTTGTGAGACCCTATCAACGGTTGTAACGCACATTAGCGGCTTTCGAATCGACACTAAAAATACCTAAATCGATAACAGTAACAAAATACATTCAAAACCGACAAAGATTATGATAGAGGTTAAAATAAAACTGTAACGGAAAGCCTGATTTCTCAAATCACCGTGTCGAACGCATTCAACATACGAGTTACATGTCGCGGACGGAAAGTAATAAATTAAACTTTGGTGAGAAAAAGTGGAATACGTCTGAGAAACGTCTGGGTCGATCTAACGGTTCGATTGGACAAAAAGTAAGCCCTACTTATTAAGATATGTGCATCCGATCTAGTTATACTCTTCTGGTTTGTGTTGCGCTCACGCCATTAAGCCTAGCGGCTTTTTTTTTGTATAAAATTACTATGCATGCCCAATGCGTCCTGCTCAGCATTTTATTTAGCGTATCGTTTTTACATATTTATGCAAATTAATTTCTTCGATTATTGATTTTTTTTACGGCTTCCGAGTTGAAGAAAGTCGGCTTTGTATTTTTTTATGGTTATTGTATTTTAAGGGGCATCTATTAATTATGTGAGGCGTTTAGAGGGGCAGAGGTTTGAGCCGAATATCTATTGCCCATTTTCACGTGGGGGATGAGGGAGTCTCAGCAAATATCATGTTATAGCACACAGCAAATAAGTTGAACCATTTTTTGAACCTACTTTGATTGAGACCCGAAATTCGGTTACTGCGTATTTAAGGTCGACCGTCATGATGGTTCAACTTGTGTGACGAGGATTAGAACCGATTTTTGGGATTATAATTTATTTTTATGAATTTAATGTTTTATTTGGATCTCCAACAAAGGTTGGTTGTAACTGTCATGATAATGCATGTTATGTTAATAAATCACAACCATAAAAACGGTTCTTTAACATGTGGTCCTTCAGTTATATATGAGACTTCAGTCAGAGAAGAGACATCATACACAACAACAACATCATACTAGGTGATAGATATGATAAAATAAATTATTATAGGTATTATTTTCTCCAAGAAAAAATGTAAACCTAAATAAAATAGTAGTCATAAAAAAAATAGTCATATAAAAAGTATTAAACTAATTACTTCTATGTTTTTCACAAACATAAATCCAAAAAAAATTTTGTAAATATAATATTTTCAGGACCGCACGCTGGTGGTATCGTATGGTGTAGATACGATACCACCAGCGTGCGGTCCACCCTAGATAAAGGGGTTAAAAAAAAAATCGCCAAAATCACCTCATGTAATCAATGGACACGTCCTTACTATTCTCGTTTTAAGTCTTTTAAATTAAGAGCTTACTTTTAAGTGGATTCATAAAATATTCATTTGATCTTGATCTATAGTAATATTTATTCATCAGGTGTAGAAATTGTTTGCATTTCGTTGGTAACTTGATATATATTATAGCCGCATATATAAAAAAAAATAAAGAGAAGCTCTTGATAAAGTATTGATTTTTCAAGCTTTCATAAAATTTAAACCGGCAAATACGAAACAGGAAAAAAAACTCTTACCATTCATTTTAACACTGCAAAAAGTCCTCAACATGTTGATCACTAATATGCACTTGGTTGCATCACTGTCACTTCACAATATATTCAGTAAGCTTCACTAGTCTATCTAAAGCGGAGGCGGCGCAGGAGTCGATCGGTGGAAAGTGGCGCTTGCTCAGAGGTTTGCGGCCGACTGTTCCGATCGCTGATGGCGATGGGGGAGCAAGCACCACTACCAAAAAATGGTGGTAGGTCTGTGACGTCATGGTGTATGTAGCAAGTGGTTGTGTTGTTTTGGTAATCAAAGAAATGCATGTTTGAGGGTGTTTAGTAGAGATAAAAGTTAGCTTGTCACATTGTCTGCTGGTATTTTTAGTCTGCTATGTACTTAGAACTTAATTAAATTAACGCCTAATAGATTAAAATTCGTACCAGGTAGGTTTGCTAGTTTTCAACTGAACCTTTGTGTGTACCTATACTCAAAGGTTCAGTTGAAAACCAACGTTAGGCCACTGCTACATAGTTATGCTGTACTGAATCTATTTGGTACAGCCGTGAGATGCACATTATTCTTGTAATTTTTTTAACACATTATTTTTTTGTAGTGTACCAAATAAACCAAATGAAAAATGTTTTCTTTATTACTTTAAAAAATATCCATTACTTGTGATTGTGACGGAGTCGGCGTTCGGAGTAAATGTCAAAAATACGTTTTACAAATAAATAATTTAAAAAAAAACTGGATAGCATTAGACGCTACCACTAATTAGTAATAGTAATACCTAAAATGATTGTAACGAATGATGCTGATGAGACGTTAATGAAGTAGTGTATCATTTAACATGTTTTTATTTGTCGTTTAAAAAACGAACAACTAAAAACGTGATTAAAACTTCTTCTTGAATGGATAGTTTTCTTTTCTTCAAAACTTTTGTTCCAATAGGATGCCACGTTTCTACCTTAGTTATTAGGTCCTCCAATATGCACACACACGAGTTATTAGGAGTTATTAGGTCCTACAATATGAACACTTTGGGCACTCTAAACGTGCCTTCAAATTAGCTGGAAAGTGCCATGCGACAGCAACGCGGCTGCAGCGCGGCCGTCGCGCTGTTTTATTATTTCATAGAAATAAAAAACTTTCGGTAAAAAAGTCGGTTGTATTTTTTTTGTAAAAAGTTTTTTATTTCACACTTTTTAGTTGTAGTACCCCTCAGCCAAACTTAAATAATTACCTTTCGCCACTCGGTTCCATCATCAAATCATCATAACAATTCTAATAATACCTAATACGGCTAGGATGCACTGATTTATTACAGAATTCCGGTTCTTACTTACCTTCCGGCTTCATCATCAGATCAGTTCTATGTATCCCCTCCCATTCTTCCTTCAGTCAGTCACCGACTGCATGTATAAACATAGCAATTTTACTTGTAACGACAGTTTTGCTATGATTTTTGGAAGAGTTCCGTTCTATATCTTCGAAGTTCATCATCAGATCAAAATAATATTTCTATGGGACCAACTCGGTAGTATAATCTTTAAAACAAAACCAAAATTTTCAAAATCGGTCCACAATCGACTGGGATATCGGTGAAAATATATTTAAAAAAAATAAATACAGCCGAGCATAGAACCTCCTCCTTTTTGAAGTCGGTTAAAAACGCTCGGCCATGGTCCGGTCAGGAGCATCACACTTGCACTGGGTGTCGGAGGGGTCTATAAATACCCCATCTTACCAGATTATGTTTGCAACAGCCTACTTGGGTGCGCAGTCTATTGATCGCTTTCCATATAGGTCACTGCAGATCGCGTCCTAGTGGCAGATGTTCCTGATGACCAAAACTAAACTTACAAAATTAACGCTAAACCTTTACCAGCACTTGGCTTTCTAGAAAATAACGACAAAATAAAACTTTATGATGAGTAGTTAAAATATAATTACAAACATAGCACTGTTCCGGAATTAATCTTAAAAGTGCAAGATCATGATTGGTACCAAGAAAACGTTACCACAAGTTCGTCGACGAGTCTTTGAACCGGATCAAAATCCCTTACGTGCAACTTAAGTACCGCTTAACGTAGTTAAATGACTAACATTTATATCTAAACCACACGTTACTGCTACTGAGAACTTACGACTTGATGTTTTCGTAAAAAGAAATTATGGAAAGTAAACGGAGTCTATTTTCGTTTCCTATTACAAACTTGGGTATATCTACTTACTTACGTAATGTATAATATTGTTATTGTCCACCTATAAATACTATTGATTTTATTTAATTTCGATATATGTAAACAAATAATTAAATATTTACAGACAATAGTCTCATAACTCTTGCTGAAGAAATATCTTCAGCAAGAGTTACGAGTATGAGTATGCATGTGGATGGTTGAAGAGGGAGAGGGAGGTCAAAGAAAAGATGGATTGATTGTGAAGAGATATGAAAGAAAAGGGAGTTAGTGATAGCGTGACGGGTAACAGGACAGAATGGAAGAAAAAAACATGCTACATTGACCCCAAATAAAATGGGACAAGGGCAGGAAAATTAGTGTATCTAGAATTAAAAGGGTACGATAGAATAGAATAGAATAAACTTTATTGTACACCAAAACATGTAGTAACAATAGGTAGTAGTGGTAGGTGTAGTGATAGGTTTGGCGTATCCATGTAGATAAAAAACCCGAATTCAATAAATGAAAAAAAGGGCAGGAAGATGGTGATTAACCACTTATATCTACCAAACCTAACTAATTTCATATAAATAAAAAAGCGTATTAAGTAAAATCTTAATAGATGATAGATGAAATTGAGGCTATGAAACCGTCTGGAATCATGGAACCAAAAATAATGGAAAGTGCAATGTCAGAGAGCCTGGCCATAAATATCTTGTTACATGAAGTTGAACTAAAATGTGTTTATCTTATTATTCCTTTTCTATCACAGTTCTGACAGTTCATCCTTCTATTTAATTTTTTTCCTGGTCTTCTGCCTCTTCATTTATCAGCACTTCTTTTAATTTACAAATGGTTGGTAATATTAAATTATTATTTAATTCATCCACAGTAAATTGCATCTGTTGGCCATTTAGAAGAACGCATTCATAACATTGCTCGTTCATATCTACATCAATGAAAATAAAGTCAGAGTAATTAAACCAGCTCGTATAAGAGTTCTTAACTTTAACAAGCTTCAAGGTTGGCATGGCAACGGTGCCACTGAATCACAAATCACAATCATTACCTACCCTACCTTCGTAGAATTTGCAAGCAACATTAAAGCGTCATGCTTGAGGAATTATCATTTGCTTTCTCCGGAATAGTATAAACATTTTCTTCTGTTTATGCCATTCAAAATCAGAATCTAAATCAATATCTACCTTTGAATCGTCCGGGAATCGTAAGTCGGATATTTGTTCAAATTCTTCAAAAAGTCGAAATACTTATCTATACTGACGTCACACTGATGTTGACCATTATGCATTTTACATAGTCTGATTGCATTCTGAGTTTAGTTTTTTAATTGATCAATAAGCAACACAACTTGTTGTATTCTACCGTTTCTTGGGTTTTCCGGCATTTGTTGACTCATAAGTTGCCAAAAGCGATGTTTCTCCAGCCTAAGTAGGCCTCTTTGACTAAAGAAACACTGACATAAAATATCGACTTGCTCCATCGAGTAATCCGCAAGTCTATCGAATAATTTGCTTTCTCCAATAGCTGATATGACAAAATGCCATATAAAATTGTTAGCATAGACATACGCAGGCGTTAACTGCATCGATAAATAAATTAATATCTATTGTCTTTGATTTTCACGCTCATTCCTATTCCATACGAGTGTCCTACACCTATAATGGGCTTGTACGATATATAATTTCTCTCGTCCTTTGGAAAGCGTTGCATGGAAAGTAGTTCCGGAATATTTTGGACAATCGTTAAAATAGAAAGTTAATTAGTAATTTTGCAAACACGTTACGTTTGAATACAATGTATTTTATAATGTTGAGTTCGTAATCGTAGTGTCCCTTTCGATAAGGGCTATTATGTTGCCAAGGATTGCACAACCGAATACAGATCGTGAATTTTATAGGAATGCGTTGGAAATAGCATTACGTGTTAGTATCATTAACTAAAGTGGGCTTGAAGAAAAATGTGTAAGTGATGTGAATTCCGTTAGACTAGATAACGTAGTAGTACATAAAATATTTGTAGTTACGAAAGAGAAGAGTATTGTAAACGATTTATAAAAAAAGTAGTTGATTTAGACGAAACTGAAATATTTATTATTTACTAATCTGAAAAATCAATTTGATTATTAATTTTTGGTTGTGAATCATCTATTTCAATAAACCTCTTGAACTCGCCAAATCAGTCCGATTTAATCCCAGAATCATCTAAAATCTCTTCAACGATGCCTAA
Organism: Leucania comma; assembly: GCA_958295575.1. Lineage (NCBI taxonomy): Eukaryota > Metazoa > Arthropoda > Insecta > Lepidoptera > Noctuidae > Leucania > Leucania comma. The sequence continues at coordinate 6,051,048 of OY282480.1, read as the reverse complement.
CACTTTCTTGTTCATATCTTTTAAGTCGCCTTCTTCCACCAAACTCTTCTTCATCAACACCATCGTTTTGATCACTAAGCTTTGCTTACACAGCTGTATCTTATTTATTTCTTGGCATTTCTTTATCGTTATCTTCAGTAAAGTGAGCCAATTGTGTGCGAATGTTAGAAATTCTGCTGTCTTCTCCTGTGTTAGTTGGAAATGGATCAACGTGTGTGTCCACGGTTGAGAAGTTAGTGTGGCTATCAATTTTGTATCATTCTTGGTCACTATTGCGTGTTTAAAGATTGAGCTTAGAGTTTTCCAACCTGCTGATGATTGGTTCTTGGATTCCTGCAGCAGGAAAAGATTTTGTATAATAGAATTGAGTATATAATAATACCTATAGTGCCCGATCGAAACACGACTTTTGGCCGAAACCGAAATTATAATTGAATTTTCGACCCTTCTTTTAGTTCCGATCTGAAGCAATACGCAAGTTATCATAAAATGTTAAAAAAAAAGTAATTAGACCAATGAAAAAAAGAGCCGAAACTTTCATAAAATACAAAATAGATGCATACAACCACACACGTACAGGAAACAGTCAAGCTTTAGGTCTCTATCACAACCGTTAGCTCCAAAGACGCTAGTTTCGGCAACTTTCTGGCCGAAACTAGCGTCGTAGCGTCGCAGATATGCAGTTACAATAAGCGCCAAATGTTTTATAAGAGCAAATACATATTTTAAACAATTACTGTCTGAAATCCGCCTTTTTGCGAATATGTGTGTTGTGGTCATCATGCTCGGTAAAAGTTCCAAGCATCTATAAATTTAAATAATATATTATGTCACTCGTCAAATTCAAGCACAATTCAAGATAGCGATCACACGTATAAAATCAAGCTCACCCTACAGCACAGCATCAACTGTATCCTGAACATCAGTGCTCTCAACGCGTTACACTGCATGTTCACAGTCGGGTTCTCTTCCAAGCTATAAGCCAAAGCCAGTGGCGAGGACGTCCCAGTGTTTAATACCATGTATACCAGTTGTAATAGGGAAGCTCCTCTCTCACTGGTGCTGTCCCGTTTTAGGGATTTTATTACTAAATGTGTTTGGATTTGTAATATTGATTTGGGCTGAAAATAGAAACATACCTATTTAAAATAGACTCGACGAGATAAATTTAAGAAGAAATGTGTAATTCTCTAGCGTGTTGATAAAAAACAAATCTAAAAAACTAAGTAGTAAAGACTGGAAAAAATATTTCAAAACAGTATAATCTAGTCAGAAAAACTTTCATAAGACTTTATCACTTAACTTAACTAGCGAGACATTTATCGCCAGTCAGTTACTACTTACCAACATGTGTAAAAGGTAGAAAACAAAAGAAAATATCAGTACTTACCTGATAGTTATTCTTGGTGAAGTAGTGTATGACATAGGAGAGTAACTGCAGAGCTGCACAAGCAACTCTTTCGTCAATACTATCAGCTGCAGCCAACACGGATTGCAAGAACCCAGCTCGATTCGTATATGTCAATAGAACTATAAAATGAGAAAAACTGGTTACCACAGAACAATTTTGAAAACACTGTGATGCTTGAATATCTTACCTCTGTTATCATTTTGATTATTAGCTAAACTAAGTAAATATAACCCCAGTTTCAAGCACACATATTCATAGTGATGTCTAGTGCTTTCTTCACAATGTTCAGGAAGGTTCTTAGAGTAAATCGTTGTTATAAGCACAGCAGTCTTTAGGCAAATTGTTTGGTCTATCTCTAGAGGTGGTAGAGATGTGGCTAAGTCTAAGAAGTGGCAGATGTTGGTATCTGGAAATAGTGTATCTTTAGAGTTATTTGAAATAATTTTAGTGCAAAAAAACTAAGAGATATAACACAAAGCAATAACTGAGAAGAAGGGAGGATAAAAAAACAATGAGCACACATAAGAGCGATTAAACATTAATTTAGGATAGGAAAAGCGACAGTAGAAAGAGAATATATATAAAATAACTATCGATAAATTAACAAAAGGTAAAATTAATAAAGAAAAATATCTGCTAAAGTGTGTTTAAAAACCTATTTGATATTCAGTATCAATCAATATTTTAGACAAAACATTGGGTAGCATAGACCAGATCAGCCCCGCAAAGTCCTGTCTAGCCGTGTCGTCTCCATCTTCTAAACAAACATGAAGAGCTTCCATACAGTTCCCCACAATAGTTTTGTCGGTACACTGTATCAAAATGTTCAGGAGAAGCTCCCAAACTATTGGCTGGGTCGTCAAATCAGCTGGTAATGAATCTTCCGATTTAAACCACTGAGAGAGCTAGAAGAAAAATTTATGCACAATATTAAAAAATTGTGAAGGGAAGCTTGGTTTAAAGTTCACAATCGTAATTGCTGATTTTTTGGAGTGTTGGATTTTCAGTACCTGATTTTTTTATTATTATTACGAGTATGGTAGTTTAATTAAAATCCAATCAATATTAATAAAAACGGTTGTATTTGTATTGTCATATAACTAATTTGTTGAATGTTTTTATTAATTTCAGAGACACAGACGTAATACTATCAAATGTCGCGATTCATTGGAAAAGAAAGTAAAATAGCTTATCTTATAATATCCTGGTATAACTGCGTCAAGTTTTACATTTCCTGCCGATAGGAATAGGGTCTATCTAAAATGGTATCTAACGGAGGTCTAGTAAAGGAAGGAGATAATTATACGGGACAAGCAAACGTCAATTAAGTTCTATATTTAAGTATCTAAGTCGTTAGAGTATTCAGTTATAAGATCTATACAAGTTGCTGTAGTCAGGAAACTACCTACTCATTAATTTCATGACGAGTATGTTAGAATCGTAGCCGGTGGCATCCTGTAATTTATGCCTACAGTCATGGAAAAAATCATCAGTTTAACTGGCTAAGTAAATTTTTTATTATACGTATCGCACTTACCACATGTAACCTAACACAATTAGAAATCCTTTGCGAGGTGAACGCCCAAAGCAATATAGCAGGATTATGTGTATAATAAACAGATGGTTCCGGATAGAGCATCGCTACTAAACGATTAGTCGCCTTCTCCAAGTACACTCTCTCGCCAAGAGATTCTAGTGAGCCATTCGATATAGTTGACATCTGTTAAATATTATAAAGAGATATTTTTAAGGATTCTTCAAGTTTTTTAAATACTTGTTTTTCCTGAAATAAATACTAAACAAATTGAATGAAGATGAGTCCAATTTTATATACCTTAACTTAGGATACCTCTACTATTCGAAATGGGGTCCCACAGGGTACGATTATCAGAAATCACTTAAGAAATGACTGACAGGCACTGGCTGGGTAACTGGGTATAGCGTGAAGTGGCACAAGGTAGAAATGACAAAAGCATCTCTTGGGTAAGTGTCAGGATCTATAACTCCAGATATGCATTTTTATATTGCTACTTTAAACTTTCATCACCAATGCTCATTAGATGTACCTATTAGTTATTTTTTGGTTACGTAAGAAAAACATTATATTTACAGCAAACACTAGCCACAGTGCTTTTATGATGTACGCAGGCGGCTTAAATGACTTGGGAAGCTTTAGGATATGTTCCACAAGATAAGGTAATAATGGTGCTGTTGCTTCTTCAGGACTGAAAACAAGAATAATGAACGCTAAGGCACTAAAACTGGCCTAAAAAATGAGAGGGAACATATTAATGAATGGAAATTATTTACAAGGTTCACAAAGCATGATAGCTGATCTGTCAGAAAATAGATAGAGCTCATGGACTTATACTACAAAATAATGGAGGAACAAAATAATGAACACAAAACCATACTTTTCCGAAGACTGACAGTAGAAGTAGATGTAAATAAGCAAACTGTATGGCTGATTTTTCTGCAGCTGTGAGCCAATGCAATGAGGTTTCTCTATTCCGTACTGTAGCTCCACCAGACCCATCTACAACAAATTTTAATAGCGATAAAGCATCAACCAAAATCACCTATGAGTTTATTACAAAACAACAAAAATTATTTGTAATCAGTGTCCCGTTTTAGAAATTTCGGTTGAGTTTGAATCTATTTAGATAAGATAGAGCAGATACAAGTATTTGACTCAAATATTAAAATTTATACGAAATAAATATAAATCTTACATGAATATCTTTAGCACAAGTGTCACTGTCCTGAACATCATTCACATTAAGGTATTTTTCTGCTAGTACTTTTAGCATCTCACCCAAAACTAACGTGCTTACTTTACGAACCGCCACATCATTTCTGAAAGCAGATTTATGATGACAAGTAAATAAACGAACCATTGCCTTGAAAGCTAGGATTGTATCTTCTTCCTGCCCTTGTCCCGTTTTATTTGGGGTCGGCGCAACATGTCTCACAAATTCCCTTTCCTTTCATATCACTTCTCACACTTTCCATTCATCTTTTTTTGGACTCCCTCTCCCTCTTTATTCATCCACATTTATACTCATTATTCTATTAGTGGCATACGTTTCATATATCTCTCCTCTTCATCCTAATTGTTGCGATTGAACAGACATGGAAATCCCAAATTTAGAGGTCCCGCTAAGGGTTCCTATAACCAGTCTTAAAAAGAGATGGTGCTATCGATTATTTAATATAAATATTCGTATCTCTGTCGTCGCTCGATTTCAGCGCGATAGAGACAGATTGATGGCAATACGGCAACAGGTACTCGACTCACCTCGATATCTGAACTTGAGGTAACATCATGAGGTAGCCTTTCGAGAATAGCATTTCACAAAAATCTGGTAGGCATTCATTATTGCTATTGTTGTAGAAGAAATTCAGTAATAACTTCAAGAAAACATTGTATTCTTCTGTTGATATTTGGGTTTGATGTTCCTGAATAGTGCATAATATTTATAGCAGGAAAATTAATCTTTTAGTATATAAATTACCTACTTTCTAAAATTGGGTAGAAATTAATTTAACTAGATTCCTAGACATCTATCAAGGTGTTCAAAGCCAATAGAGAAAAAAAAATGTAATGGTGGAATGGTGATTCCACCATTACATTTTTTCCTGTATTGGCATGTGCTGTTTTGTTTCTGCTACACCCTAAGTTCGACTGGTAATACGTGCTTAAGGCTTTAAGTCCGCCTTTGTATGTGCAGTGTTTTATCTATACTAATATTATAAAGAGGTAAAATTTGTAAGTTTGTATGTAGGGGGTAATCTCTGGAACTCATGATCCAATTCTAAAAATTTTTACACTGGTAGAAAGCTACATTATTCCAGAGTGCTATAGGCTATAAATTATTTTTATAACATGTACATTAACCGAGCTATCACAATTTTTGATTTGCAAGCCGGAATAAAATACCTCATAAAACAGAATTATTTGCGTGCGCTGCCTAGAGAGTTGCTTAAAATTAAAAACAATGTATGGCAACCTGATTTTTCTTAATTATATCTACTAAAAAGTCCGCGATACCATATTTCTATCTTTTATATGTTAACTTTTATACTTCTTTATTTGCATTAAAAAAGTATTTTTTCAGCATACTTACGTTTGGTTGATTATTTGAGCAACGAAATATTAATTCTTGTCACAATAAATTATTTCAGTATCACAAGGACATCATACAGATAAGATTTGCCATTTACAGTATGTCAATTGGTCATATAGTTTCGGAGATAATATAAAATTACTAAAACGCAAAATGCCACTAGCACAACTTTCATTCGTAGAGCTCTAGATCTATCATGCTTTGTGCGGGCGTTCTGCAAATACGTCATTTTTCTGAATCGCGGTGTTAAGATTTTCCGTGGATTGATAACCCACTCGAATTATTGTGCCCACGTTGTCGTTAGTTGGTGTTCAAATTGTTGCATGTCAGTCTGTTGCTTATGGTTTCGGATGTTTCGTTCGTTTCGTAAAAGTTCGTGCCGTAAAAGACGACTAAGGGACTAAGGGATAATTTACCTTGAGCATACAAGAGAACTTCGGTAATCTTCGAAATTACTGATCCGATTCCAAAAATTATTTTACTAATGGGAAGGTACAGTAATGTCGAGTGTAAACTTATGTTAAAACAATTTCCGCGGACGAAGTCGCGGGCAGAAGCTAGTTAGTGCATAAAGTTAATAATAAAAATAATCTGCTCTTGATCTCCATCTGCACCACCACTTATTTATTCAACCCGATCCCCAGATACCATAATATTAAATGCATAGTTTACTACCTTGGTAAATCCAACCAGTTCAGCCACAACAAGTCTAACAGCTTCTTCCAAGTGTCCTGCACACTGTCTCAGTGCATTTACCTCGTGGTCGTCACTCAATATTGTCTGAACGAAGTCCACTTTCTGATTGCGACCGATTAGTTTTATTAATCTAGAAAATTGTTATTACTGTGTTGAAGTCATTTGACAAAACATTTTTTTTACGTGTTTAAACTAGAGCGTTTTTCTTCACAAATGCTTAAATTATAAGTGGAACTAGTGTAAATTAATTTCAGATTCTTTTAAAATGGTAACTATTGATTTTAAATACATCAGAAGTTCCATCATGGAACTGTTAATGGTACTAGTGATAGTGATCCGATTGAATTCCATTCCGCAAAACTAGTTGGTCGGAATGGAAGAACATAAGGTGATCCGATCGAGTTCCAATCCGGTCATCCAGTTGATCGGTTCAGTTGATCGGAATGGAAGAACAGAAGGTGATCCGATCGAGTTCCAATCCGGTCATCCAGTTGATCGGATTGGAAGTACTGGTTAAATCGTGTTCAAGTTGGCGTGTTGTATTTTTATTGTGTTTTATTAAGAAGTTTAGAGACGTTAATGTTGATGATTTCTGTTAAATAGGTAGTGGTAATGAAAAAAACTCTTTCAATATTAACTTATTTTGGGAATACATATGTAATTTTTATTCGATACTTTATATCGTTATGTATTAGTAAAAAAATATACAAAGTAAAAAAAAAACTGGGCAAGTGCGAGTCGGAGTCGCACATTGGAGGTTTCGTACAAACTAACTTATGTAAATAGTTCAATTCCCGAATCGAGTTTCGAAGATTTTTCCGAATGGAAAAAAGTATTTTTTTGTGACATAATTACAAATTTGCAGTTTTCTGATTTATTTCTTTATTAGGGCTATAAGACCTTGCTTCATACCAAATTTCAGGGTCATAGACCGTATCTTTTTCCATTTTTTTACAGCTTCAATGCATATTGCAGAAATATCAATTAATTTACCAAATATAATATCCTTACCCAAAAACATCCAATCCAATCTGGCAAATAACAACATAAAACATCCCAGATACTCCATTATCTCCAACTAGCATGGAATGGTTCAACGTCCCTATCAGCAAACTAAACCACTTCTTTAGCACTTCTAGCAAAGCTGACGCAGTATTCATGTTGATCGTCAAGTTCTCTGGTTGGTAGGATATCAGTGCGTGAAGCACTAAAGCGCTGGATAGTATAGTGTTTGGGTTCGTACTGATGTGAGGGGCTAGGGCGTTTAGACAAGCTAATAGCTGGACAGCACTGTAAGCGCTTTGGTGCGAGAGCGGTGGTGCGGTCTTGTTGGCTGATACACTGTAAAAATATGGTCTTATGAACTTGTATGATTATGTTGTTAATATTTTTATAGTACCTAATTTAATATACGCCTGCAATCCTCGAATGTTAAGGCATAAACGGAAGTACGTATATAAGATTTCTATAGCCTATAATTATCATCAACCGGGCTTTAATTCAGATTGTGAGCTGCTTATTAATTCTTGATGGAAAACCCCATTAACGCTTTGCCTGACATTAATGAAATCTAAGCTGTAAAGCATGCAAATACTAGAGCAACCAGATATCAGCAAATCACACAAGTGCAGACAGGTTTCTACTGTGTCCGATAATGCGTGCGTAGCCTGCTCGTCGGAGTTGGCACTTAGGCAGGTATATTACTTACACACAGTCACACACACAGCTAGGGGGTTTGGTCCCGCTGCACTGCTGGCATAAATAGCACGCAAGCGCGCGCAGTACAACTATCATGGCGTGCGCAGCGTGCTCACCTAGGTATATTTATTTCTTACAAATTCTTACCCATTCAGCAAATCACATAAGAAATGCAGGCAGGCGTCTACGGGCGGCTTGGAGCCACTACCGGCGTAGTGCGCAAGAGCGCGCAGTACAGCCGTCATCGCGTGCGCAGCGTGCTCGTTTTCGAAAAATTGGCGCGAGCGCCACAAAAGACGGAGGCATGCCAGGATTGATCTGAGGAGAAAAGAGGTTTGATATATGGTGGCAATTAAATAGGTAAGCTATACATTATACTGTAAGTTTCGAGGGTAGCCCATAAATTTCCAACAAGCCAGCTCGTGTTACGCTTAGAACAAAACTACCAAAGTCGTGTGACTGTGCAGCCAGACATTCGATTTTAGTAGCTTTGTATTCCATGCTTAGATTATTGGCTACGTCAGTATCGTTGTAGCCAAGAATCTAAGCATGGAAGACCAATCAGTCCTAACCATCAACTGCCCTGCAACTGCAAAACATTGGATGGTGGGATAGGACACAGGTGCTTAATTAGTGGGTATAGGTACTTATGTACATAACAAATACATATAAGCAAAATATAAATAGCCAACGCGATAGCCCCACCTCCACAATTATCATAGTTTTCTAAGCTTATCTTTAAACTAATTAAAGATGATTTAATTTCAACTAATTGTTAAGTGACCGACAAGAACTGGCTGTATTATTATATACTAAGTCATTTTTACTTTCGCAGTCTCAAATTACATAAGAAAACAATACATATCTACCTAAACAGCATAAAATCTAGGTTTGAAGTTGCCTCACATAGGAACACAGTTATATCATTTTCAAGCAAATATTCCACCATACGAGCCCCTTCATTTGAATTTTTATTGTAACGATTAATAACTTCAATCAAATATCCACAAGCTTTATTTTGAGCAGCCGTGTCGCGAGATGTTAGCAGTTTTTTTATATCGGACAAAGCATTCTGCCTTGGATTGTAAGTTCTACTAAAATTAGTGTTAATTAAACTGTACATAACGAAAACTTAATTTATTCAATTTAAATTAGTTTTATTTTCAAGTTTTTTAGTTAATTCAAGCAACGGAACAAACTTTAAATTTGAAAATCGCGCTTGTTTTAACTTTTTTTTTTACCGGTGGCACAAACATTGTTGTTCAGTCCAGGCTCAATTTTGTATTGTCCCATAATTTAATTTATTACATCCGCGACAAAACCAGAAATATTTTAAAATGTCTTGACCCCAGGATATTTTTTTTTAACAATAATCTTGCCTGACAAAAACAATGCACTAAGAAAATAAAATATTTTTACTATACAGCAACATTCAAATCAGCGTGTGGCACGTGGCTGGCAACATTTAGTCGTAGCTGTCATCAGTGTAAAAAATATTATCTTAGAATGTGTACATACAATGCGGTCCAATTGAGAATAGGATCGATTGCCATGTTGTGACGTCACGTTGAACTGTCAAATTGAAGAAATTGGGTACGGCGAGCAAAAAAAGCAATTTATAAAATTTAATTTATTTACGAATCTTGAACAAAAATAGTTTTATCAGAATTCAGTTCTTCAATTTTACTCATCTCTGCGTCACTGTGTGAAGTGTGTAATTAGTGGCAAATGGAAAAAGAAGTTGAATTGTTCCTAACAATGAAATTAGGAAAGAAAATAGTTTTTATTTTTAACTAATTATGACTTAAAACAATATATTTAGCTAATTTATAATAAACAATAACGTTTTTACTTCACCTAGACTTAACTAAGACTACGTAATAAAAAGCGAAAAAAACCTTTATTGAAACGCAAATAAGTTTTTTTTGCAAACTGTACTTTTCACTCAACATTTGACAGATCGAGGTTATTGGCTTTCCTATTCTTATTTGGAACGCATAGTACATCCATATTCCAATGGTAAACCAAAGTTTTTACACGAAGACTTGGCTTAAAGGACTTAGTATCTAAGCCAAAAATATTAGGAAAAAAAAAATGTCATCAGTGTTGCCGTTTTGGTTAAACGTAGTGCTTATATTCTCTTTGGTTTTGGTGACTTTGTCACTAAAAACTGTCCCGAGTTTATACCAGTTTATACTGTTTTAAATGTTTATGGTGACATTTTTTTTTATTTATTGGCAAAAAAGTCTGGGACTTCTAGTGACTTTTCTATGATCTAAATAGCAGTTACTTCTTGATACAATCTATAATATCTATTTTTAATAAGTTAGAAAGTTGCGTAGTGAATAAGTGCACGAAATATTCATTTGACTAACCAGGAATTCGCCTATTATTAACGAAAAAATACTGCAGCAATGGGCTAATATTAATTTTGTTAAATGGGACGTAACAGCAAAAGACGACACAGTAAAAGTTTGGACTCAAAGTAAGCTAATACAAAAACACTGCAGGTATTAACACATACCAAGATTTACCAGATTCGGTCATTTCAGTTTTGTCGTTGCCACTGTTGCCACGGCACACTCGAATGCGTAAGTTGAGCGAACGCTCAGTATAATGAACATTGTTAAATCGAATGAAATCACGAAATAGATTAACAACAAACCACTCTGAATTCGATACTGTTGAGAAGGAACCAGCTAAAAAAAAAACCTGCAATACTTATGTTTTACCCAATGGAGTTTGCCCAAATTGACGAAAACCGATAAAAACAATAAGAAAACTCCGCCATCTACTTTCGTAATACAACCGCGAGCTTCAACTTCCATTTCAAATGCAGAGCAACCATCTACTTCCGCCACAATGGACGAAGATGATATATTGATAGATGATTCTATAATAGATGAGGATTTAATGCAACGAATGAATTTGTAGCGACATCCATGTCGTCACAAAAAGAACTAATCCTGCATCGCGCAAGTAAGATTCGCGGCGCGATTGGAACATATAGAACAAACCCGAAATCATCTATCGGACAATAGCCCACCAGACATAACACCTGTCTGGTTGGAGGATCCACCCTTTTCAACGGAGGTATGTGGGACTTTACTCTCTGTTCCACTACCCCCAAACTGGTGACCCCGACGTGATTGTTTGTGGGTTGTGGAACAGAGGGTAAAGTCCCACATACTGGTGGCCCTCGACAAAGAACGTCAGCGCAGCCTTCGTGCAGCAACTACTTCGTGACGTCATCATCACTTCCTCAAGCTTTCGAGCAGCGAGCCATACAGCCAGCACCCACGGCTATATGGGTATCCTGACCACCAGCATGCATAAGTAGGCATACCTGGTCATCACCCTAAGCCTCATCAGCGACCTTAGCTAAACACCTGCACCTTCGGCCAGTCACATGAAGAGCCTTGAAGAACTTCTCCTGGTCGACGACAGCAGTCAAGCCCTACGTCGCACTTCACCGCTCCGACTCACTGGAGTCAGCCGCACTACTCCGACTCACTGGAGCCTGCAGCATCGTATCCCGACTCACTGGGATAGCACCACCCCGACTCACTGTGGCATTACCGCAGACAGTTCCGACTCACCGAGAACTATGCGGAATCCGGTTCCGACTCACTGGAACCAATCTCCATTGGCCTGGCACGCATCACACGACGCATCAAGAAGCATCAAGAGCTTTCGATCTCCGATCTCCGGAGGGGAGTGATGTAGCGACATCCATGTCGTCACAAAAAGAACTAATCCTGCATCGCGCAAGTAAGATTCGCGTCGCGATTGGAACATATAGAACAAACCCGAAATCATCTATCGGGCAATAGCCCACCAGACATAACACCTGTCTGGTTGGAGGATCCTCCCTTTTCAACGGAGGTATGTGGGACTTTACTCTCTGTTCCACTACCCCCAAAAGTTTTTAAACTCAGAGTTTTGGATTAATTCAAATTGAAAGTTGAAAATTATCCATGGATTTTTCATATTTATTTTTAATTACCAATATAATCAGTATTTTTGTTGATAAATATTGAATAGTGACTTCTAGTGATTTTTTATTTTAATTTTTTTACCGTCTCTAGTGACATTTTAGTAAATGTTTGGTGAGTTAATTTTTTCCTAAGTGACAACACTGGCTGTCATTCTCATCTGGTTGCTTGGGTAGGTGATCGTTGGGAATTTTATTTTTGATTATTTTGGCTTTATTGTTTGATTTATCAAATTGTTGATTGTTAAGTAATAGGCTCCGATCATATCATTATAGGAATACTATGGTGAGTGCTGAGACTGCGTTCATATTTCGGCCCAAAAGTGATTGCGCACCATGCTTGGGCCTTGATGTTGTGCCTTTCGATTTGTTTGATTGAATTGTTATATTTCGACAGTCGGTGATGGAATTCCTTAAGGATCTACCGTCCTACGACGAGCACAACTTCACATTATTCAATACGGACCACGGAATTAGAAATTGTTCTAAAAGACCGTCGATATATTTACCAACTAAGGATATACCGTCTGAACAAAGTTGAGTATACGATTCTATTTTACAACTACCACAATAAGTCGTTTGTTTATCTGTAGAAACGTTGAAGGCGTCATTATCCTCATTAAAAATATAACCTAATATCAAGTTATTGATTAAATTCTAATTATTGTTTTCTTATATGAATATCTACCCGTTTTTATGTTCAGTATAAATGCAACAATGGATTTTCTCTATTTTCAGTAATTGTAACAGAAAAAACAAATATATTGTTAAGATATCTACATCAGCAATGGGAGAAAAAGGTAAATAGTTTGATTTTATATCTGTAACAAATCCAAGATTTGAAGGTAACTCCTAGAATAGTAAAATCAATCATATGGATTGGAGGTTGGTAAATTAAAAGGATTTTTATACTTCATATCTATTTTCAAGGATGTTATACTATATTTTTATCTCTTAAATTCAGTCAACATTTTTACTATAAATATTTTACAAATTGGAAATGTATAATTTTATTCTTTATTGTTTCTTTATAGAAATATACACAGAGTTTGAATAAAAAAAGACTGAAGGCATCTCAGAAAATATTTTTTTTATTAGGGACTATATATTTTTTTCAACTTTGGTGGTGAAACCTTTACTTCAGGTTCACGAAAACTGAGGAAAACCTTCAAAACAAAAACCATTGAAACTTGGGAAACTGAAGAAAAAGTTTCATTTTTTTTATGTACATATGGTTTGCTGTAAGAAAACATGCCTATGCACATCCACTGATCTTTTTATTGTTTTTTTAAATCTGTATGTACAATAAAAAACAAAGGGAAGCATAAAGGAACCACCAAAATTTAAAAATTGGAAAAATGTGTATCCCATAAGCATGTTGTCTAACAATCCTTTAATCTCAATTTCAGAACAACAACTCACCAAAGAAACGTGACCAGAGTCACATTGAACAGAATGGTGACGAGAGTCGACCTCGCAAGAGGCCATGTGTCAACTCTCCACTTAACTGAAGGCCTGCAAACAAGGCAGCAGATAGATTGTGCTTCAGTTATAGACTTTACAGAGTGTATGGCATTTTTGTATCGACATTTGTATTCCACAGTTTTAGGTCAAATAATACATTGATTCTTGAAACTCATTGGTCACATGTTTTTTGGGAAAAGTAACTTCATTCCGCAGCCATGTGCCATGCTTAAGAATCTTTGAAGTTAGTTCTCATAAGTTATGTAAGTTCTTTTGTATCAGTGGAAAAATTTAAAATCAAAGTTTGAAGTATATTCATTCCATGTTTTTATTATTAAGTTTATGTACTCAACAATTATCTCTTAGGACCTTTTTTATCTAAAATCACCTGATGATATAAATGACAACATTAAAACCTAAACCTAAATTATGCAAGTTTTCAGTAATTTTAGCTTAGCAGAAAGACTCTTGAATTAACATTTTCCGTGCCAAGAACTTTCATTTGTTTATGAGTCTAAATCTGCCTGTGGAAGCATAACTATTGTAAACTTGTGTACATTTCCAATTTTTTAGGTTCTTAAGTAATTGTACAATCCTTGTCCAGAGTTCTTGGCACTAAAAGTCTTAAGCTCAATCATTGTTTTACAAAGTCAGAAAGATGCCCTATTATGAAAAAAAAAGTAAATTAAGGGGGTACTCTGCTATTGTGCCATCAGTAACCCTCATCTGCCAGGCACTTAATAGTGGAGAAACAGAATGCTCGCAAAAATATATTGCAGGAATGTAAGGGCGCTTGTACACTCTAAGAAGTTTTACCGAGTCTGCTGCACATAGAACCAATTCATCATGTATTGTATACGACTAGAATTTCGTCAAACCTAGCCACAAAAATTTGTTGCCTGTTACAGACAACATAAATAAAGACATGTAAACAATGAGTTGGTTTTCGGCTAGTCGGGTTTGTTTGTGAAGAATAGAAAAAAAATAATCAGACATCCATATTGGTCCACTGGTTACAAGAAAATTCTTAGTATGATCTTTAGATACTATGTTAGTTATTAATAACTAAAAGCGTCTCAAAGCACCTCACCTACCCCTTCCCTTCACCGCGACAACTTAGAGCTTCTCATGTCTAGAGCTGAAAAGATATTGGTTTCCTTTATCAGCACCGGATGATAGCACTGGTGGGTAGAAACGTCACGAATTGTTGCATAGACCCGGTAACTTTTCTTAACGTATACAAGCGCCACAAATGCGAATATCCATGTGACGTCACCTAATGGCGGTGACGTCACATTTCACTATACGTTACGGTTTCGTATGTACAAATAAAATAGCGAGATATTCCCACCACACCCTCACTCTTTCTCATACCAATATTTGAAATAATAGCAGCTTTATTTAGTAACGAACTTTGATACTGTCTTCAGACAAATTATTTCTTATATTATAGTGTTATTTGATGTTAAATATTGTAAAAAAAAACAGACCAATACCCAATTATTCATAGTAAATATTGATTCACTAAGTATACCCAGCATTCACGACTGTCGGAGTATATAATGAATGTTTTTACATAACATACATTTTATGGCTATGTGATTTTTACATTTAGTAACCTCGAAATATTTTGTTAATGAAATATGTACATGCTAGATGACTTGTGATTGCTGACTATGTGCTCGATTACGGAGACGCGGCGCGTCGGTCGGTCCGTCGTACATTGCCTTAGGATTGTTTGCGCGGACGATGAAGCGGCCCGCTGCTGCAATATACAACGAAACGCCCAACGCGCCACGTCTCCGTAAATACGACCTAAATGTACGTTAAACTTTTGACCGCCATCGCCACGGCAATAAAGCGAAAACGTGCTCTTAGGCCATGATTTCAACCTTCATTAAAATAGTGTTTGTTTATTTGTGATGTTATGCTAATTATAGATGAAATAAATAGAAAGCAGTTCACATTTTATAAATTGGGATGAGTGTACCTTGATATTGAACATTAAAAATAAGAAAAAATCCTTTTTTAAATGATTTATTAGCGTTTAAAAGTCTTGTCATGCATTCAGGACAGTGGCGTACTGGACGCATTTTGCTTTGTCATTAGCATGGCTAGCGATCTAAAAGTTAAATACTAAATGGAGATGATTGGGTCCCATAAAACATTAGTCTTCTAAGTTCAAATATCTACTTCTATTGGTCATGCTTTGTGCTAGCTGATATATAAATCGTCCGCTATATTTAAAATTAAAATTCCGAATATAAAATTAGCTGTTCTCAATTTTTTTGTAATTATAGTAACACAGTGAATTCTAAATCCTTATGTAAAATACTATGTCTTAAATCAAAAATATATTTTGTATCAGTGGATTTGGACCTGGCTTGTGGAAAGATGATACCTGATCAATTGTTTTCCTAGACACTGGTAAATAAAGTTTTAATTATAATAACAAGTGATTGTATTTACTTAAGCGTCTATAACACCACTCGATATTCTGCACTAGTTACACAGACTTTCTTAAATTTTACTTCCGAGTAAGACAGTCTGACCCTTATTACACTACGCGACGTCGACAAAACCGGTCGGAATATCGAGTGATGTAATAGATCCTTAAATGTAGTTACACCCTTTTCGAAATACGAAATGAAAACATTAAGCTGTTTACACTTAAGCAGCCTGCTTTCGTGCCCGCCGCGGTTCGAACCTGGTGGGCAAGACCGGCGTGGCCTGATTTTAACGATGATCTGAACTAACCTAACCCGCCAGGTTAGTGTTGGCGGGCTTTAGTTACGCGTAGCACTCCGCTCTGCTGCACTTCAAGTGATGCCCGAAAATCTGTTAAAATACAATACGTAACTGAAACCTAAATGGCGATCGACCTTGAATGCGCAGTATTTCGGTTCTGCATTGAGGTGGAGAGGGGGGGGGGGGCACCTCAATAGAGATCCGAAAAACTGCGCGTAACCACATAGCAACGGCGGCCAATTTGGTTCAACTTTTGCCGCGTACTATACTGCGCATTGAAAGTCGATCCCCATTTTGGTTCGACTTATATACCGCGTAATGTATTAAACATCACTGAAACTGAAGATCCACAGAACAGAAACCATAGTAAAATTTAAAAAATAATAGTAACTTGAGATTACTGGTGGTCATGCATGCCTTTTCTTTAAATAGATAGATGCTTTTGATTTCCAGTAGTCTTGTAGGAAACCACAAATGAGCTAGATAAAAATCAAAGTTTTGACAAGGTTTTTTGGCTTTTAACAAAGCTTTTTTTATACGTTGCTCCTGTATCGTGAGTTCACAAATATGTACCGCTCCGCCCTAGGGCGGGATTTGTCATTGGATAATTCTACCTATCACAAAAACCCGGAACCCAGAACACCTACCTGTAAGTAATACAAATATATTTTGTTCTGTGGGGGAATCGAATGCGCGACCCGCAGTCTATCGATCAACCAAAACGCTAACCGAACTGTGCCGTCAAATTAATTTTCAATTATTGAATAGAATTTGGCGAAAGCTACGAGCCTAAGAACTGTCATGATCGAAAGTTCTATAAAGTGCGATGCCCAATTTTAGCACATATGGGGGCTTACTCTCGAGTTTAATTCCAATCGGACGCATTGGAATTGTGACTTTAGGCACTCTTGAATTCGATTTTAGGGCCAAATTGCGTGACCTTTTTGGGAATCTAAGTAAAATGGGGATAGGTCTTGGCCTGTGGTCACGATATTTTAAACCAATTTGGCGCTACCATCAAATTCAAGAGTACCTAAAGTCACAATTCCAATGCGACCGATTGGAATTAAACTCGAGAGTAAGCCCCAAGATCATGCTCATGTACGTAACTAAAAACAAAATAAACTAAAAATTTTGAGTAGAGCGCCATCTAGCGAGAACAAGACCACACTGAGGCCTTCAATAGGGTCACAGAGTACTTTGTAATATAGGGTTTCAACTTCATTACTACAAACGATATTTAAATAATATGAAAATACCTTTGCGTTTTGTATCTATCCACCCCCTTTGATGGTAATATTTTCTATTGTTAGCTAGCAGGATGATGTGAAGCTCAGCAATCTCTACAGCCGGCTAGACTGTTATAACGTAACATGCAATGTAACACGCAATCAAAGATTTGCCGTCTACATTTTCGCTACGGATCATGCCATGCAACAGAATTCCCATAGTGTAGACGCTTCCCAGAGCGCGCGAACAGAGCATTCCAACTACATAATTATGTGAGGAGGTACATGCACGGTTCGTGCACGCTCTATCTGCTCTTTTCGTGTTATGTTACAGCAGCCTGTGCTCGGCTTATATTATGATTGTGGTTTGGGGCCATGGGAAACCTGTGTCCTGGAATACAAAGAGCTCCTGAAGAAACATAATAGGTTGGTACAGTACGGCAGACGGATCTTGACGAGCCTCAAGTTAGGCTCTGCAAACTTGACTCTTAAAAATAAAATGGTTTAAAAAAATAAATGCTGTTATCAACTCTTATTGGAATTTATTTTTTTACGTGTGCACAAGCACTAAATTAGCAGAGCCTAACTTTTGACTTGCCAAGATCCATCGGCAGTACCATAGATGTCAGTAAGTCTGACATGCCCAAGCTCAGTTTTAGATTGGTAGAAGTCATTATATAACTTCTCATCCCAAAAAAGTGATTGTGGTTACTAGAAAGGTCAAAAATAAAACTACACACAGACTGAAAAATAACTTTATTCTAATAATTATACTTATCTCACAATTTGCAGAAACATTCCACAAGCTGCAAACAAATAGGTTGTGTACCTAATGGAATTATTCTTTCATTTCTTTTATGATACCTTACCTAAAATTATAAACACCAAAATAGTCACTAGATTGAGTTTTCTAAAAGCTTTTTTCAATTTTAATTTTAAAATTGTAACTTATCTTACAAGAAAACTGGAAATCAAAGTCAAACTAAAATACTTACAATCAAATTATACATAGTAAATTCAAAAATTTAGTTTTAAATTTATTCTGTTCTTAAGATGCATTATTTAAAGATATAAAATTTTTAATTGTCTCAAACTGAACATAGTTTAGTCCTTAGCGGGCACTTCAATGACTCGGGGTTTGTCAATGATGCGGGCAGTGCGGTTTCCTTTTTCCACAATTCCTATGATCCAGGCCTGGTAGCCTTCTTGCTTTTCAATGTCTTTACAGTATGCAGCAGCTTGTTCACGTGGCAAGCAGATGAGCAGTCCACCTGATGTCTCAGGAGCATGCCCTTGCAACAATTGGAACATATTGCCACAAGCTTTAGCCACTGCTGCCATCTTGGCAATCACTGGTAGGTTATGAATAACAAATGAAACCTCATTCTTCTGATGAGAGGCCAGATTTTGTGCATGGCCCAGCAGACCAAAGCCAGTGACGTCTGTAGAACCATGAGCATTGTACTTGTGCATCAAACGTGCAGCAATACGATTCAATCGACTCATGGAGTCCATTGCACGATGATATGCTTTACGCACATCCTCTTCTGAAACAACCAACTTGATACGGTTCCAGCGTTCAGGCTGATCAAGCCACTGATGAGCATTTACAGCTACTTGGGTACCCAGAGGTTTAGTTAATACAAGCACATCACCCATTACGGCATTATCAGGAACAATATATTCGTTTGGTTGGCAGATAGTTGTAGCTACCCCACCAATGGCACACCAGGGGTTAATAACAGTCTGTCCTCCAGTGACAGAGGTGCCAGCCTCCAGGGCAGAGTCTTTGAATCCACGCATTATTAAAGGAATCACAACATCACGTTCTTTCTCAGTCATCTTTGTTGACACGCCAAGCAGCATGAGCATATTGTCACATTCAGTAACTCCCATCGCGTACAGGTCGCTAAGTACATTAGCACACGCAATCTTGCCCATCATATAAGGGTCGTCAACCAGCGGGTAGAAGAAGTCAGTGGTTTGAACTAAACAAAGCCCTCCATGCCTGAGCGGCGTCACCGAGCAATCCAAGCCGATACCGATGCGAGGGATCGCGACATGCATAAACTGATCGTCCTGTTGGGAATAGTCCTGTTGTAACGATTCCACCAGTTTACCCAGTACATCTTGGGGAACTTTGCAGCTTCTTCCTTTAAGGTCTGCGAACCGCGTCAAACGAAAACTAGCTTCTAAGTCATGCGCCACGGGATCGAATGGCCGACGCAACGCCAAAGCATTGGGGTTACCGGCCATTTCCAACTGTGCCGCAGCTAAAGAGTCTTGCGCTACACTTGATTGATACGACATAGTACACGAAACAAAACAATATTATGATTCTAATAAAGGTATTTCGGGTCAAAATGCGGAAACCCGACACGCCGCGAAGTGACGCTTGCAAAATGGCGTCTCCGTTACAAAGAGAAAATGGCTGAAAAAATCACAAATGTATGCCCTTATTTGATTGGTTAGATAGCCACGTAAACAAACTTATCTAGCTTCTGATTGGCGGGATGATCACTAAATTATGATTCCGTCAAAGAGAACGAGCTAATGTCATCAAACCGCGTTTCGTTATACGCTAATAGTTGAGTTGACCTAATACTGCAGGTTGGTTGGATGTTAAAAATTATATTTATCACACAAATCAACCAACTTTTTTATTTAGTGCAAATTAATTTTTTAGATAATAAAGCTCGACGTTAATTTGTTTATGATTAGAATAATTTCTTTTTCTTGGGGTTTGTGGCTCCTAACATTTTTGTAACATTTATTTTACACACTGAAACAACACTTGTTTTTGAACCAATCAAAACAAAGCTTACTTTAATTTTGGCCAATGAAAGATGTAATGATAACAAAGCATAACCTTAATTCGACAAAATCTTGACTTCTAACTTTTCAGAATTAGTTTAGGTATTATTTTTTGAATAATGTATGACGGTTGAATAATATTTAATTTGCTATTTTGCTAAATTCACATGTCTATTGTTGTAAAATAATGATATTGTAGAAGAACATAATCGACATGTCTATAAATAGTTGGAAAAAAGTGGAAAATGAAGCAGGCTATCCGTGTTACATCGAGTGCGTACAACTTTCACCGATACACGATACAGGTGCTTTTTGTGTACAAATGGCAAACTTTTCGAAAATCTTTTTTGTTTTAGTGAGGCGACAGGCAAGCAGCATTATGATCATCCTGAATTCAAAAACATTATGGAATCTCTCGAAGAGTATGACGGGATTAAATACAACGCTTATCGAGTTGCATTCAAGATATACGCTTTACAAAAACACCTGAGAGGTAGGCAACCTGTTGACGTTATTGTGACCATTTATAGCGAAGTATCGAATTACAGAATTCAAGGCAAGGGTTTGAGTTTAATTAAAAGGCATATGCATAAGTTCAAACATCAAATGTGTTTGTTTTTGATTACAAGTAAACACGACTTGCAAGCTATAATCTTTTTTGATACCTAGTTATAATAACAGTCTAATAAAAATAGTTTTAGTGTAGCTTTTTGTTTTGGGGTTGTATTTTACATAGCAAATTGTTGAGCAAAAGTTAATACTAAGGAAAATTAAGTATTTTTTACTACATAATATTTACTGAAACCAAACCTACTTAGTAATAATTATGACAACTTTAAAGTTTCAATTGAAAGTTTTGTTTACTGTGCTAATGACGCTTTGTTAAGGAAAATACTTTGTATACAAAACTAAAATAAAACATTTTAAAATGTCTATTTGTCTCTTCTGCAGTGCCTCCTCTCCGTATCAGTTCTGGAGTGTTTGCCCGGCACCAACTCAGTCTGTCAGAGAGCAGCCTATCTTTAGACACGGTGGAGTTAGAGTCTGTTCTTGCTGACATATATTTTGCAGCAGAGAAAGAAGGTCTGTTTACTGGAGACATTGACTTGGCTGTAGACTTGTTGATCAACTTGTTGCTCAATGTTTATGACAGGTGAGCTTGCCTGACATTAATTTTTGAAATATATGTGTATATCAAAGAGTTAATATGGTGTATATTTTTTTTATTGAAGTTTGTCTATTTTATGTAATTCAATAAAATGTTTTGAACATTTGAATAAGGTAGAAATAAGCATGCAAACCCATATTGAAAAAGCAGGCATCAGCATCTTTGAATTTTAACAACAATCTTGCTGTCTTTTTATTTAAAAAAAATTATAGAAGAAATACAAAGATTATTTAAATTTAGTTAATTACCTACACCAATGTTTAGGTAAATAGCTAATTGTAAATATTTTTGGATATCATTTTTAGACAGTTTTTAGATAAAAGACATGAAGATTGTTTAAATTTAGTTAAGTACCTAATTATATTACTAAACAGTTACTTCAGGCATTTTAAACTTTCAAGATTCTAGACAAAAAATCTAAAATGAACTGAGTTACTATAAGTTTACATAGTTTTTTTTCAAATTAGTTGGCTTATTTAAATGTTCATACAATATATTGAAAAAATAAAAAAAAATATCTTTTTATGAAAACAAAATCAAATATAATTTACAAATAGCATTTCAAATATTGGTTTGAGGAAGGGTGGCAATATGGTCCGTATGGTGAGAATATATCGCCTACTCGTAGTGCTTGTTTACGGAGACGCGGCGCATTGGGCATTCGTCGTACATTGCAGCAGCGGGCCGCGCCATCGTACAGACACAAACATATGGCAATATACGGCGACCGCCCAACGCGCCGCCTCTTCGTAAACAAGCACTTAGAATGCACATTGCTTAATGTGGTTAATCATACAGCATTCTTATTCAGTCAGGTTGCAAAAGCACATTCTAGAGTTGTATGCTAGGGTAAGCATAATAATAACTAGACATTAACCCAGAGCATTGAGAAGGAATCTTTAAACTATCCTCATAAAGTGTAATTTGGGGTTTTTTGGAGAAATCTCTCACGTCGGGCCTTGGTACAGGCCAGACCATGGCCTATGCCAACGCCCGACACGAGAGATCGTTGCCGCTGATCGCCCCCACGAGGACACGGCGGTGCTTTGTCCAAGGGAGGCACCCTGCTAGGTCTCATTATTAACGCCAAACTCTCTTTAAATGCACATGTGTCCGCAATCTGTAAAAAGACTATGACATCTGCGAGCAACTCGCATGTGCAGCGAAAGTGACGTGGGGTCGCTATTGTACTCCTTATCTATTCCAGTGACAGAAAAGAACCAGTAAGAGTATTAGCAGCAAAAACTCTCCTAATAATCCTAAGTGAAGAGTCACCCTCAGAAAAATGGGGTGCCCTAGCCAACTGCTGCATGGACCACAATGGATGTGTGTCGCCAAGGAGACTGGCTGCCCTGCTGGCCCATGTGACAGCATTGTCTGCATACCTTGGAGTGGTGTGTGATCACGCACAGGCCGATGTTGAGGCTTGTTTTGACAAGGTTTGTTATTTTTCCTAGTTTGGAACTTGAAGCTGCTGTATTTACTTTATTTATTAAAACGCTGGGTATATTTGCGCTAGCTTTTGCCCTCAACTTCGTTCACGTGAATGTCGCTTATAGTGGACATTGAATTCGAAGCCAGAATAAGTTGAACCCGTTCCTATGGTTACGCGTAACCCTCCACCTCGATTGAGTTCCGCAAATCTGTTACTGTGCATTCAAGGTCGATCGCCATTTTGGTTTAACTTATATTTTGGCATATTATACTTTTAATTTGCTGTCTTAGTATTCAAGTTTTAAGGGTTCTTTAGTTTAACTGTGAAAGTGTAACAGACTGAGTTACTTTCACATTTATTAGGGAAAGTTCACAACCCACGCCAAATGTGTCATTATCAAAAAAGCGTAATACAAGCCCAACATAGTCTTACCTTACCTTACCTTTTAAAGACTATGTCGAAGACACCATAATTTGAAAGAAAAACGGTCTATGAACTGTGTTAGGGCCAACACTGCGTTAAGCGGGAGCTGGCACGATCGTCGGAGCGGGTGATCGACGCGTGACGTTGTGTATGTAACGTTTGCGGTGGTCTCCGTAGCGGAAACTGGATTATTACCTGCGCAGTGTTGTTAGTTAGTCGTGTCGATGGAGAACTTTAATGTATTATTAAGTAGTAAAACAGCGCGGGGCGCGGCTGCTCGCGACGGGTGCCCGCGCGGTGAGCCCGGACGGAGCAATTTTGTAACTTAACGCAGCGTTGGCCCTTAAAGTTAACTGTGTTAGGCATCGTGGAATAGGTATTTGAAAATCATTATTAGATTTCTTTGAAAACTTTTAATTGATTTGATCATTTAGAATCTATAACGATTTAAAGTTGGTAAGCAACCATTCTCTCATTTTCTTTGACATTATGCATCTAAACACAACATTGCGATGCGACATCGCATCGCAAATCTGTGAGCTCGCATGACGCATCGCAAGAACTTGCGCATTCATTCGCAACGCAGGTTGACCATACACTTGAACCGATGCTTTGCTGTACGAAATCGCATCACAATTTGCATCGTAGGTTTCTGTGATACAGCGTCGTATCGCATCGCATCGCAGTTTTTTGTATTAAAATGTATGAAGGGCTCGATAATGACTATTTAGCTATTAAATTGCAATCGGTTTTTGAATATATTAGAATTTTCAGTTGTAATTAATGTTTAATTTAATGAATCATCTCCAGAGCGCTGGTATGCTTGGCGTGAGCGCTCGCGCAGTCTCCGAGTGGGGTGTACAGAGTTGTAGCAGCGCTCGCTGGCTACCAGTCGTACAACGAGTCGTAGCTAGCAGGAACATCGCTAACGTTACCGCCACCTGCGCGCTCTGTGCCCAGCCGCTTATACAGGTAACATTCTATCCTACTATAATTATTAACTAGCATCTACCCGCGGCGTTGACTGTGTGAAACGTTTTTGTCATCCCAAGGGAACTTACTTAGGTTAAAAACTCACTAAGCGGTTTTCACCAGCCCCCGCCGCGGTAGACGACACAGCTATTTTATTTAAAAACTCACGAGACGGCAGATTTACGCGGTTACGCAGCCGTTGCGGTTGCGATTTTCGATTATCGCAAGCCGACCGACCGTAGACATTGCGGGCGGGCGCAAACCGCTGAAGCGGCGGCGGGCGACCACGGTGCCGGTGCAGCGGGAACCACGAACAACCGCGCATAAAGCGGCCGTAAAACGCGTCGTAAAATCTACTTTAATTTTTACACATATATCTGCTTTCTACAGAAGCCGCGGGTGAAACCGCGTGAGTTCCCTTACAGGGAATGAAAAGTAACCTAAGTCCTGATGCAGATCAGAGTCTATCGGTGCGCCAAGTTTTATAAAACTCCGTTATTTATTCCGTGGTTATGATGCTCTGCGACTTGTGGGTGACGCCGCGTGCAGGAACTAGTTGTAACTTTTTTCAGCATTGGCTGTTTTATTCAGAATACCGAGAAAAGTAGGATTGGGGAAAGCTTTTGCCAGTGACTGGAAAAGATAAGGGTAAAAAGAATGGCTTACCACAGATTAATTGATTTATGAAACTGTACTAAAGATAAAGTTCAACAATAATTGCTCAATAGTTACTGTAACCGGCAAATAAAACATTATACTGACAGAACCAACTCTCTGAGCGAAACAACCAACCAACAACCAGTCAAGGCTAGGACAAGTCCTTAGGTACTTACAGACCTTGGTCCACCCATGGCCCAAATTATATCCAAATCTGTTCAGCCATTGGAGCGTGAAGGATTAACAAAGACACATATATACTAACTTTCACCTCTATAATATTCATCATCATCATATGAGCCGAAAGACGTCCACTGTTGGACATAGGCCTCCCCACAAGTGTCGCTACAATGAACGGTCCTGTGCATTACGCATCCATCGGATTCCCGCAACTCTTGCCAGGTCATCGTTCCACCTTGTAGGAGGCCTTCCAACACTGCGTCTTCCGGTACGCGGTCGCCACTCCAGAACCTTTCGACCCCAACGGCCATCTGTTCTGCGAGCAATGTGCCCTGCCCATTGCCCTGCCCATTGTGATGGAAAACAGCATTACGGGGCTATATAGTCGATGATTACAGTAAATCATCCTAACTTTGTATTCACATAAGCGTTAACGCTGCCTTACAAATACATACAAACTATTGTGCCAACTACCTGCACCGGCCCACATGTCGTACACTTGACACTACCTGTCATTGTTTACCTTTCCCGCGCTTTTACCTGTTATTGGCGCCAACGCAACCTCTTTGTTGTTGTTTACTTTCGATTTTTTTGCTGAATATTCGTGTTGTTTGGGGAGGTGGGTATCGGGCATGGACAGAATGTTATTGTAGTTTATGTTGGTGACTGAGTGAGTGTAAGTTTAAATAATTTAACTGTACAGTTTGTAGGATACACTGTGATAAAAAGTACGCGACAAATAAGTTAAACTATTTGCTATGGTTACGCGCCTGGTTATTGTTTGAGGCCCGAAAATCGGTTACCGCGCATTCAAGGTAGAACGTCATGATGGTTCATTGTGTGGCAAGGATTATAACCAATGTGTGTTCAACTTATTAGTCGCGTAATATACGAGCTTGTAAATAAACGCGAACAAAGATCTATTTCCATCCTTTTTAGGGTTTTGTGCCTCAAAAGGAAAAAACGGAATCATAGGATCACTTTTTTGTCTGTCCGTCGGTTTGTCTGTCTGTCAAGACCCTTTATCTCGAATACGTGGAGGTATCGAGTTGAAATTAAAACCATTTACTGAAATCTGCGGTCCCTTAAACCTGTGGTGAAAAAATCGAGCTTCCAAGTTAACGAGAAAAAAATACGGCCGTTTATGTCGCAAAAAACGTATAGTTCGACACTCAAAATTCAGGCACTTTCTGTTGACCAAGAATCCTGAAATTTGGCAAGGTCTTATTGCACAAATATAGGTAAAAATCTGAAAACTGCTTGTGGTTATATTACAAAAAAAAAAGATACGATTTTCGATTCGAAAAAATCTTCGAGAATCGATTCGTGAATTGAACTATTTACATAAGTTAGTTTGTACGGAACCCTCAATGTGCGAGTCCGGCTCGCACTTGCCCATTTTTTTTTAGTTACTAATCTTAGGTTTTATTGATTGCAGGTCCTCAAATTCAAATGCTCAAAGTGCAGCGACATTTACTTCTGCGAGAAATGCTACCTGTACGACAAAGATTTGACAACAGTCAGTGGACATAAGAAAACGCATCTGGTGCATGAGATCATGGATGGACAGGTAAATTTATATATGTTAAACAATAATTTTAGTTAGTGACTACGATACGAATGCGATTTTTAAGGAACGTATTCTTTAAAATCGAGAATTCGATCACTATTTACCGCTACTAAGAAATTCCCAACACTTTCGTCCTACCCATCGAAAATAAGTTAATTTACGACTTTAATAGTTGAAAACCAGCGTCCGCCACTAATTGTCTGGCATTCATGCTGAACTGGACCTATTTTGGTGTAGCAGTGAGGCACAGAACTGTATTATACTATTATATATTATATATAGAATGGGTCCCGACTGCCAGATTTTTCTTGTTTTAGGGCTTTTTCATGAATGCTCTGAAAAGCAGTCGGGTTTTTTAGTTTTTTAAATTACCGTTTTTTATTTTTTTTGCTTCTTTTTAGGGTTCCCTACACAAAGGTTAAAAACGGGACCCTATTTCTAAGACTCAAATCAAATGAAAACTTTTGGTATTAATTTTTATCCACCATCGTATGCTGTGTCCACAAAGTGTGATAATGAACTGATAAATAATACTCCAGTGATTTGAGTGCACTCTTGGTGTTTTATTTCGTAATAATAATTAATAATACGTGATAAATGATTGAGTGCAAAACAGCTTTACATTTAAATACTGGAGGAACATAAACTTTTTTTCATTATTCGAAATTAAAGTTATTTTGCACTTTTTTGTGTTTTTTTTTGCATTGAAGTCGGTTGTATTTTTGTTAATTGTAGTGCCCCTCAGCCAAACTTAAAAAGATAGGTACCTTCCGCCATTCAGTTCTATCATCAAATCATCATGACAATTCTAACAATACTAAACATGGTTAGGGTACACTGACTTATTACAGAATTCCGGTTCTTACCTATCTTTCGGCTTCACCATCAGATCAGTTCTATGTCGACAAGTATAAAAAAAGGGAATTTTATTTGTTACGACAGTTCTGCTACGACTTTTTGAAGAGTTCCATTCTATATCTTAGAAGTTCATCATCAGATCAAAACAATATTTATATGAGACTTAACTTGTGTCCACAATTGAACTGCAAAAATTACATCTTCTACTTCTACCTGTTCATCTATTTTTCTACCTTTTCATTTAACTTGATAGAATGCATATCAATTGAGATGTTCCAGACAAAATCGTCAGAATGCATGAACTTCATAAAGGGCATGAAGAGGTTATTCTTCTGTACCAAGACAAAGAAGAAGGGTCCCCGGAAAGGAGGATCTAAGAAGAGTATGGATAAAGCGGATGGTGGTACTGTGAGAAGAAGGAGGGATGGCAAGCCGGTGATATTTACGTCGACGGTCGGAAAGGCTTCGGGAAATAATGCAAATAACCCTGTTGTTATGTTGCATGATATTATTCTACAGTTGGAATCACAGCAAGAGTGAGTATTTTTTTATTATTTGTAATAGGCTTTTAATTTGATGGCGGGGTGGGCGCAGTGATTGAGCGATTGACTGCTGCGCTGTATGTTGCGAGTTCGAATCCCGCACGGAACAAACATTTGTGTTTTCCACAGTTTTACAATCCCTAAATATAGTTGGGAAACGGCTTTAATGTTGGACTACACGCCGCGCGTGTAGTTACTTATTAGGGATGCATTTGATACCTATACCAAAACCTTCGTGTGTGTAAGTATTCGACCAGCCTGGAAGCGCGAGCGCAATCTCAAATATAAGCTAACTTCATTTGAGTGTCCATAGTGGGAACGCGAGCGCCGACTGCTCAACGCGGGACGCGCGCGGGTATCTCACACCACAGCTCGTTCATGCCGCGCGGCCACGGTAGCGCGGGCGGCGAGCGGCACCCGCTGCCAGCCTGGCCCAGCACTAAACGAGCGTGTTGTTTCGTTTCAAACGAGGCACGATTAGCACACCAATAGCCCATATGACACGTCACAATTCCAATGTCGACCGATCGGAATTAAACTCAAGAGTAAGCCCCCTGGGTGTATGTTCCCGTGGCATAATCTTATACTTTCACTCGGGTAAAGGCGTTGGTTGCAACTAATGTTTCAATAACTATATTGTTACAGGACTCTCGACAGTCTAGCTAGCCGACTTGAGAAACTAAAAGACCACTGTGAAACCGAAATTAAGGACATTGAGAACAAAGACATTCACACGAAAGTGAATTCGCACCTGGCCCATTTGGCGACGCAGATCCACAGACTTAAGATATTAAAGGTAACAATATTTACTTATTTTAGAGTTTTATTCCGTCTGCTGTGCTATGCAGTGCTCCCAAAGAACAATTTATTCGCTATTTTGGAGGGGACCGTGAACTGATGAAAATCACATATTGAGATGTTAATGCAGATTTATTTATGTATAACCTGTGTGCTTACGCGTCGATATGACAATGTAACTATTTTGCAGTCGGGTAGATTAGTAAAAGTCAAAGTTAGTCAAATGTATTTATTAGTGAAATATTAGATAGTATCGTGATACTATACCGAGATTTTTAATGATTGTGTCAAAAATGTCTCTCGTCGTTAAAAATATCGTTTTACCACTTAGCTGAATGTGTCCCATACATAATCGATACAGGCTCCGAGTTTATCGATTCTCAGTAACAGTACAACAGAATTGTTAACTAGTAATGGTTTAGATTAAATCAAACCAGCAGAAGATAGATGACTTACCTCTAGCGCGTAGACCGCTGATATTGTGCCTTTGGCGGCTAACGCTATTTCGCGCCGGCTCTTATCTTTGTCCTTGTCTATCAGTAACCAGGTTTGCGTTGTGATGACACAGACCATAGATCCAGGTTTTCTGATTGTGATGTTAGCGCGTAACCCATCTTCCCTTATATCAATGGGTAATTGATATTATTCTTTATATCTTACAGGAAAATCTATCTTCAAGCCAGCCAACATTACCACAAGAAAACCCTTCAAAAACCGACAAAATTGAACGGCCACAGGCATTCGATTTATTCAGCCCGATACCGATACTTGAAAATGAAAAGCAGTCTAAAGTTACCGACATTAAAAACCAGCCCAGGGTACTGAGTCTGGACTCGGGGAATTTTTCCGTTGTATCGAAGCCTGAAAGTCAAAATTTGCTGACGATGTCAGGAGATGCGCTGAAGCCGGTAGTGGTGCATGCGACTTCTGATAGCATATCTACGGTCTCTATGAATGATATTAGTAATTGGTATAACGGTAAGTGCTTTGCTTATTTTATGTTATAAAACACCATTTTGTCCTGCTCATTTGATGCTCAATTTCAGGAATATATATTTGATTTATTTTTTTTGAGACCGGGTTCCGCTTTAGGTGGGGCGAGAGGGCGTGTCAGACTTTTAATGACTAAAACACACCTGTTTCGTTTATGAAATGTTCCCTCTTGACCCGTTTTCCAAAACCCCAATACTAAGGTATTCCATCATCATCATCATCATCATTTTAGCCGAAAGACATCCACTGTTGTACATAGGCCTCCCCAAGTGTCGCCACAATTAACACTCCTGTGCGTCTCGCATCCATCGGATTCCTGCAACCCTTACCAGGTCATTGTTCCACCTTGTAGGAGGCCTTCCATCGCTTCGTCTTCCGGTACGTGGTCGCCATTCCAGAACCTTTCGGCTTCAACGGCCCTTCGTTCTGCGTGCAATGTGCCCTGCCCATTGCCACTTCAGTTTGGCCATTCTTCGTGCTATGTCGGTAAACTTGGTTCTCCTGTGGATATCCTCATTCCTTATTCTATCAATAATAGTTATATTTGGGCGACTTATATGCCCCGTGTTGTACTCCTGCGCTGTTTCAAAACATGTTTTTTTTTTTTTTTAATTTTTAATTTTGATGTTCTATCCGTGCATCAAACTAAGTAACCTTTAAGTCATTAATGTAATAATAAACTTTGTTTTTTATTTTAATTCTAGACACGGAATCCAACCCGGACAAGCGTAGGTCAAAGTCTAAACCTCATCCAGACACGAATCTCTCCCTAGCAGCCGCCGAACAGAAGTTCGCGGCGGACATCCAATCTGTGGAGAGCAGTAACGACAAGATGAAGGAGCTCAACGCTGACCTGGACACAGTGCTGGACAGGCTGCAGCAGATACTCACTAATAACTTTGCTATGGATGGTGAGAGGTTTTGGTTTTCACACTTATCCGAGAATTGACGATGATGGACCATTATGCATGGGCTTGTAGCGACATCTATGGCGTCACATAAAAACTAATCCTGCATCGCATAAGTAAAATTCTCCGCGCGATTTGAATTCTATCGGGCAGCAGCCCACCAGACATAACACCCGTCTGGTCGGAGGATTGTTTTTCAATGTGTATGACTGACTGTGACTGTGACTTTACACTCTGTTTTGCATACCTCCAAAGGCTATTATGGCCATTATTCAAGAGGGATTTATTCTCGTCCATGATGGACCATTGTGCATGGGCAATTATCAAAAGGATTTATTTCAACCAGCTCACCTCAAAAAAGAAAGAAAAAATAAATTAAAAGTATTCTAATACCTAGAGTAGGTAAACAAAAAGTCAATCCCGTTGAAAATTAGTTCGAAGATAAAATGAAAAATTGTTCAAGTTAAATTAGGCTATAACCCTTCTATAACCACATAATTTGTTTGCAGTAAATATAATAAGAAATCTGCCAGTACAATTTGTAGTGTTGGAAGAATTGTGATATTAATATAATTAGAACTAAGGGTGTTTTTATTATCATGGGGATTTCATCACCCATGTGGATTTGCTCCGCATGCGTATGGCCTTTTCATACAAGTATTTATTGTAATAGGGGAATACGCACGCGGGACGCGAGAGGGACGGGGTAATTCTGTAAGCGTGATGGAATCCGCATGATAAAAAAAAAACTTTAACTGAAACCTGGACTCTTTATCCACCAACTCTTCTTCCCTGGAGTTCACATTCTTATATCATTTTTAATTTCATTTACAGATTCGTGCTTCGACAACACGCAACTGCGTGAGACTGCCAACGAAATGGAAGGACTTCTCGGAACATTGATAAGAGGAGTGGAACAGAGAGCCACGTTCAACGCTTCTAAAGGCTTAGTATAACATAGTTTGTTCAATGATATTGCAATGCATACAAATCGGCACGCCGTCGTTAACGTAAAACGGCGCGCTGTATGTTGAGGGGAGATTCGGTGCCGATTCGTGTTGAGCGAATGCACGGTACAATACCGCATCGCGCGTTAGATGGTGCTTGTATAACAGTGTCGTGGTACGACGCGACACCGTACCGTGCATCCGCTATGTACGGCTAAGCACCGTATATCTGCAGTCAGGTGGCCATTATACGTTAGCGACGCCGCGCCGTGCTAATGTGACCAGACCCTGACTCTGCGTATTTTACGCCGCTCAATATGAGCCGCCGAAATAATGTGCGTCCAATTTCAAATTGCGATTCTGCAGAGTTCATTCGACACTCGAAGCGAGTGTTTGCATAAGTTAATCGAATAAAACAGAAATTGTTCGACTCATTTTGAGCGGTGAGAATTAGGCTAGTTTACGACGGGAATTTCTAATTGAACTCGCAAATTTTATGATTATTATAGTTGTTTTGCCTATGATGAGATTTATGCACCGTTTTTTTTTTGTTGATTTGCACTGTTTTTTTTATTTGTTTGCTCATCTTACTTAACTACAATAAGACTGCTCTGATATCGAATAATGTGGAAAAACTGAGATGCATTTTTTTGAAAAATATTTGAACTATTTACAATGCAGGCCATATAAAATAGCTTTAGAAGAGAAACTTTGGCTTGCAAAAAAAATGTGAACAAAAATCGATTAATTTGTGATGTAAGGTTAGTTTTGGTTTGTGTGTACACTTAGTAATAAAATCATAAAAGATTAACCGCCTTATTCCAAAACGGCGATCTAAAATAGTTCCGGAACTATTACTAGGTTTAATTGGCATAACGTTTAGTCCCGAAAATGCATTTAGATCGCGTTTAATTCCTATTAAACCTGGTAATAATCCCTAAAACTACATTTAAATCGCTTTAAATTGGTATTAAACCTACTAAGAGTCCCGGAACTATTTTAGATTGCGTTTTGAAATAAGGCGGTAAAAGTTTAAATCTTATGAATCTCATACATGAATCTCGGTTATATTGTGATTTTTATTTTGACTCTATATTGTTTTGTTTCCGTCTCGATTACTTCAGGTTTTTAAACAGTAAGTATGTTTTTTAAGGATATCCAATAGTGCAACTAGTACCATTAAAACTAAAATAAATTTTGACTGAATTACTAATTTTGACATAATATTTTTGACGTATTTAATGACGGAACAAACTAAGATTTTTTCTCAGTTAATTTACTATGTGTAAATGAATATCACAATACAGTTTACATTTGAAAGAAATGTTTAGGAAGCTCTTCAAATACCCATTTCACAGGTAGGTATAATATTTTTGCTAATTATTTTGTAATATATAAGAAAACTTTGCCGTCCCTCCTAATTTGGTGCTCAATTTTAAAGTTTAAGATCTGATATACAATGAAACTCACCTTTAGAAAAGTAACATGCCATATATTTTATATAAAAAATTTACATACATTTTTCGTGTTTATTAAATAGAATAAAAAATAATAATAATGTCATATAAATTAAACGTAATGTTAAAACTATTCTAGGTTTAAGTAAAAATAATAAATTGCTACATTTCATTTGTGCGTTTAACAGGTAAATAAAAAATATATTAATAAAATAGAGCAATCTATTTTAATTCACAATATATGTAAGCGTATATCACCGTCTTAGATTTAAGAAAAAACTATGAACATCGACATTGATGAGGCTTAGCTTGGTTCAAAAGCTTTGAAAAGGAATTTTGAAAATGAAAAGTATTTTTTTTTAGATGCAAAGGACCAACATTATGGTCCTTGGGCGCTAAAGTTTCCAAAAACAAGATTAAAAGTTCCAAAATCAAATATTTTCGAGAACTTAATGTTCCTCGCCATTGCCTATTCCAATTATAAGGCGTCGTCCTAATTGGTAAGGATCGTACTATTCTCATCGCACAATGAGTTCAAACATAAAGATTTCTTTATTGAAGCTCGCGAGCATTCAATGTTTAATAACCATAGGTTTGATCATACACCGATCTCTTTTGAGTATCCTAATTGGTCATACGTCATCGCTGCAGCGCGGCAAGGCGAGGGACCGTCGTGCGATAGCATCGTGCGATTTATTTCAAAGATAATTTTCATCGCACGATGAGATCGCATCAACTCATCGTACGATCCTTGTTTAGGACAACGCCTAAGCCTCGCATATCTGTTTATATCATGGAAGAAATTGTAAAGCAGAAAAGCAACTAGCTTCTAAAGAAATGCTATCTGACTGACACGATGCAATTGTCAAACAACATAATTATGTAAAAATATAGCGAAACATGTTAGTCTATAAGTCGAAAATGTATGACGATGACAATATAATGTACCATCGCAGATAACGTGCATATCCTAATTAATATAACGCTCTTTATACAAATTATTTAAAAAATATAATTATTAAAAAAAATCGTACAAAAAAAGCAATTAAATTGCTCCGGCACAACCTTATTCCGTACTTAATTCAAATAAAATCGAATCATTTACAGTTAATAATGTTTATGTATAAATGTTAGCGTAATTTATAATAAAATAAATGTTTTATATCAGCGGACGGATTTTATTTCTACACTATTACGTATCTACATTTGGGTAAAAAGTCGTATAAAATAGCTTAACGTTACGAATTATTATTACTTTTATATAAAGTTTACAGAATACTACTTTTTTCCACAACCTCTCTTTATGTTTGAGTATATTGTAATTGACATAATGTAGGTGTAAGTAAATGTATTATTTAATATAATTGCGTGTTTATTAGGGGATTTCATGTTTTTATAATTTTCAACATGCTTTGGAAGACATTTTCTAGATATAAATTCGAAAATACGTCGTAACTTGGATCGTCGTCGCAATTTTATATCATTTTAACAGTTTACTTCATCAAAATAATATAATTAACTGTTTTAACCCTTTAATCACCTACGTCGGATATATCCGACAAGCACTTCGCGTTTATTCCGAAAGGATCACACGACCAAATACTCCATTTCGTTAGCTCTTCTGTCACCTATGAGGATTGAAGAGCTAAACGAGGTGGAGTACCTAGTCGCAAACACACGACCGTAGCTTAAAGGACGCGAAAACACTCGTCGGATAAATCCGACGTGGGCGGTGAAAGGGTTAACAATGAAACACCTCTAAAAATAACGCATTTCAATGGTTGTGACAATTATAAGTCTACATACTATTATTGCATTGCTTCTGCTACTGAACACGATTCATAAAGTAATGCCTTATAGAGAAGTTACACTTATTACTGAAAGGTGCCTACTGATGTCCTTTGGGAAACTACGCTCTATTCGCAATAAGGGCGTCTTCAATTTAGCCGTGAAGTGCCGCGCACTGCTTTGTTAAGCCATTGAAATTATCCCAATCATCGGTCGACTAGTGATGATACGCACTTAGTTTTTGTTAAAATCCGATTGAAAGTCATCCAGCGAATACATATAATTCTGAAATTTTGGCCATTGTAGCCTTTTACTTTATGAAATGCGCATACGCCAAGTAACGGCAATCTTTTCTTAGGTTTCTTTTAACAAAATCTTTTTTCGTATTAATAGTATCGTTCTAATTGAGAAACTAAATGTACAACACTATGATGCTCGAGCATAGCGGTTCTAGTACGGAGGCCGCGCTGCTGTCGCGCTGCACTTCGCGGCTAATTTGAATGCGCCCTTTACAATAGATATTTAATCCTTTAAACAAGCAATTTTCACTGTTCGTCCAAACGATTTTGACTTTAATTCCGAAGGCATAAGGATGACATTTGAAGTAAAGAAATGGTTACAATACAAATTGTTTACTGCAGCTGTTATTTGTCATGTCACCAACGCAATAGAACTCAATATCGGTTGAACAGACAGCTAAAAGATTTGTTTCAATGTCTAAATCTTATTTCAAATGGAGTATTTTTTTTTTATATATTTTTTTTTTATTGTTTTTGCCATTAAATAATGCCTTTGTCTATTAAAATAAATGCTATGCAATTTTTCAATTTGAAGCGCGATTTTTATCAAACAAATACCAACATTGCGTCTCAAAATAAACTCGAAAATATAATCACACCAATGTTCTTTTAGCAGACTGACAAATATTTTTTATTTCCAACTTAATTTTAGCCAAGGTAAGGTTTATATTTGTTTGACATTTCAAAATGCCGCCTTAAAGTTTATGTAAAAAACCTTGCTTAAACGGGACCTCTATAATCCACTTTAACCTATCATAGAAGAGGAAAGTTTTATTTTGGTCTTCTCGCAGACATCAATAGGCACCTTATTCCATACTCTAGTTCCTCTTACTGCTGTTGATGAGGTACTTGCAGCAGTGCGTGAGGAGGTGCTTCTCTTTCTCCGTGGAGCCGTTTTGGTGGATAGCTGTCGGGCCGCCGCGCTCGCGCGTGTAGATATCCAGCCCATATTGACCTGCAGATGAGATAGGCTAGGTTTTAGATAGTCTCCTTGTAAAAAGAGGCAAAATTCAAGAGGTCTTAAGACGTATTTTTTGTTTTCCAATCATGTATAGTGTGAGAGTGAAATGGATCTGTACGGGGCGAATTATATCTTGACATAACGATAGCCACGGCGCCTGTGATCTTCAGTACCTCTACCATGAGTTTTAAGCAATAGTATTCGTCGCTACTCGATATCGACGCCGTAAATATTTTGTATGGCAAATTTTGCTGCGCCTCTAGCGGTCACTTGCAGAACCAAAATTTGCC
The DNA here is from genome assembly GCA_958295575.1 of Leucania comma. NCBI lineage: Eukaryota > Metazoa > Arthropoda > Insecta > Lepidoptera > Noctuidae > Leucania > Leucania comma. The sequence continues at coordinate 6,014,621 of OY282480.1, read as the reverse complement.
ATACAAAATATTTACGGCGTCGATATCGAGTAGCGACGAATACTATTGCTTAAAACTCATGGTAGAGGTAAAGAAGGGAGAGTGTACATTACGTGAACGTGTGTGTGACACTGCATTTATTGCTGGAATAGGTTTTCTCTTCCATAATTAAAAAGTATTTTGATAATAACATTATCAATATAACTTTTAATTCTTGTAACTACTGACCTAATAGAATAATTGCTGTTAATATTTTTTTATAAACACTTTTTTACTTTAAATTATGTACCTTGCGAAGCTTTGTAATTTTTTTTTTATGTAAATATTTTTTATTTTATTTAGTTCCGTATCGGAATCCTGGCGAAGCGTAGTCAATTTGATCAACGAAAAGAGGCTGATTCATTAGTATTAACGACTGATTAAATAACGAAACCGAATTAGGGTAATTCCCAAGGAATATAGGTTACTTCTAGGCAAGCGTGCTCCATCATCGGCTACATCATAATTTACTATCAAGTGAGATACTCGCAGTAAGTTATAATAGGCTCTTAATAAACTAGTGCGCCTCACCATCAACGATTGCATCACTGCGTACCATCAGGTGGGATCGCAGTCACACCCTAGTTTATATCAATTAAAAAAAAATAGTGGAGTAAAACGTGAGCCTACACATAATAAAAAAAAAATAGTTGTACAATCAACCCATTCTAAGAAATTAATAAGGAGTTAAGTTACCTTCTTCAGGGAACGTGATGTAGAAGGAGACGATGTCATCCGAGACATTCTGCTGCACATACTTGGAGAGCCTCTTCTCGTCGACGCCGTTCTTGTGCAGCGTGGCCATGAAGTCCGCGAGCGGACGCGACATACGGAACTGGATCTCCAGCTCACGACCCGCGAACACTAACGCTTCCTGCAATCAACATTTACGAACTTAGCATTATAAAAAAGAAAAACATGGGCAAATGCGAGTCGGACTTACGTTCTGAGGGTTCCGTACAAAGTTACCTAAGAAAACAGTTCAATTCAGGAATCGAGTCTCGGAAGATTTTTCCGAATTGCAAAAAAGTTTTTTTTTTGTGACTTAACTACAATTTTACAGTTGTCATGCCAATAAACATTCAGAAAAGGTTGTTCACACAAAATGGGCATTAGTTGTTGCTACGAGGATACCAATGGCCATTCAGAAAAGGCGACGTTCACACAAAATTTACACCAGCAACATTGCTATTGGCATACCCTTCAATGGCCTTACATTCTTAAAAACTAACATCAGGTGTTTCCCCCGCTGGAGACGGCCGGGCGTCAGGAGTCTCAGGGTGATTCCCAGCTACCTTAGGCGCGGGTTTGTGGACGGCAAGCATCGCGTAGCTCACCGTCCGAAAAGTACCAAACTCGGCTCGACAGCGTGTTGTGTTCCATGCATAACTTGGCAACACTAACACACACACACCAAAGTTATGCACACTTGGCATAACTTGACACGGTCATTACGGCCGATACCTGCTAGGGTAGCGGGCTTGTTCGATAGAGTTATCGTGGCTCTGGAACGCATAGAGCAGTTTAAGGAGCATAGATGGGTTTTACCGTTTTAGTCAGCAAAATTCTGACACTGCCTTCGCTGCACCCAGAATTAAAGGAATCATTTGATGATTGCTCACGTAAAAAATGTGTCTTGCAACTAAGTCTTACCTGATGTGTAATAGGTACGAGTCCGAAGAGTCTGGTAGCTTTCGTGGGTCCCCACTCTCCGCTCGCGCAGTCTGGTAGTGGTACCATCACCGTTTGTAGTTCAGCACAGCATATCTGCAATACAAAGTTGGACATAACATTATTTAGTCTTTATCGTCTTTTTACGTTTTCCCATGTTGATCTAAAAAGCTACAAAAATTTACTAATTCCCGATTTTGATAAAACGCATACTGCTCTGTAAAGAGAGATATAGGATAGTACAACTACTACTGAAATCCCAAAATTACACTAAACAAACGTTTATAAATCAATCATACATTCAAAACAAAAAAGCTGCTCTGCTGGGTCAAGAGGGTGCCATCGCCATTCTCTACGTTAGCTCGGCGATCTCCCCAAGTTGATTTAGGCCTCACATTCCTGGATCTAAAATAATAGTAAGAAATTTAAGTTACATTTACCTTGAATTTGCAAACACTCTTGAATTTCATGGGTTCCCCTGTGAGGTATTCTCTAGGCGTGACGGCATTGGCGAAGATGTCCAGTAAGAAGGCTCCGCTGCAAGGCGCGTGCACACGGAACGATACCACATTGCCGACCACTGACTGAGAGGGGACAAAGTAAAGAATAATAGCTTAGGTTAAAAGTAAAAGACGTAAAGATAGGAAAAAGAAGGAGGAATGTTTATTGACACCTTACACAACTATTTAAATTCAAATAATGCATACGAAAAAAAACAAAGGCTTGAAAAGAAAAAATTAAAATTCTATGCGAGGTCAAAAAGGCCACCCATCTCAGCATAATATATATTTTGCTACGATATTTAAAAGTAGATACAAGTAACGCAGCACTGTGTATTCTGATAGGTGTAGGTAATATAGGCATCAAAGCTTGATTGAAAAGTTGAGGCGGAGTCTATGTGGACTGTCATAAGCTTAATCATGGCATTAAAAAAACAGTTTTCATCAAAAGTTATTTGCTCATACTCAAACAAAACCAAGTTTATCATCATTATCATCTGTAAACCAATGCTCTCTGCTCCTGTGTTAGTTTCTACTCGCGATTGCAACCATGTTAACCAAGTGGAAGCTAGGAGCTAGTTCTAGGATCCGTAGGATCGAGATCCTAGCATTTTTAGCTACAAGGGTTTTTTTTTTTTTTTTGGTAGGTAAAATCATCCAATGACAAGTCCCGCCCTTGGGTGGGGCGGGAAATAGTGTCAGACTTTTACTGACTAAAAACCTACCTTTCCGTTCCTTGCCTTTGTCCCGGGGCCCGTGGTGACACTCTCGCATAACCTTTGGCCCCAGTAGGCTTCGGCCCTGCTGGACCCCTACAGTTTGCTGACAACTCCTTGAGGCGCGCGGGAACAGTGCGCGTCGTAGACGACCTGAGCTCGGACCGGTTTGTTACCGGACGGATGGACGGGTGGTAGATGCAGAATTATTCGTTAGGCTCTCTTTCGCCGAAAGATAATCTCAAACTTCTTGGAAAGTCGTAGCATTATCGATGGCATTAGAGATAATTCAAGAGTAGCCATGGAGTTTCTTACACGAAGTCCATAGAGATCTAAGCTTTGAAACCATTTTGCTTCCCTGTTTTTTGACTGCCCGATACTTTGATAATTTTAAAGGTGCCAATTGTAAATGGTCTGTTTGAAATAAACGTTTCTGATTTCTGATTAGAATCTGCTCTCACCTGCATAACAAATCTCTTGAGGCTGACGCCGTCGAAGCCGTCGCCCTCGGTATCGTAGAACTTGAGGTTGTAGTGGAAGATGAGCGAGCTCTGCATGTGTGCGGGCATGGCTATGCGCATAGTCGCCGCACCTGGAATGTGTATAAGTGTGTACCTATTGTTTTTATTATTATCAATAAATTTTAAAAGGACATTGACTTAAAAACCTTTGAAATGAGCTTTTGGTAGCGTCTTATCGATATTGCAGCTCTTGTTTAGAAAAGCCTGACTTACTTAGTGCATCAAATTCTTTGACCCTTTAGGTATTCAGTGGTTTTGGGTTTCGTAACTTTTACAATTCCAATTGCAGGGTAGAAATACGTGCTTTGCAAACGAGAACCTTCCGCCTATAATCTTTTGTTTTCCAACGCGCACGCTGACTAGTTTGCTTTGTCATCGTCGTTCAAGAAAATTCGACATCGTATGTGTCACACCGTGAATTAGTGCATATTTTTTTCATATATTTTTCGATTTGTGAATTGTTACGAGTGTTATAGCCTGGCTGGTGTTACGAACATTACCCAAAGTGCGTGCCGTGTAAGTGACGTGGTTCCTGACTGAACGAGCCTCCATGTCGACGGACAATCCAGGTCAGTGCATGTTCCTAATCTAATTTTCCTAGTTAAGACCAAAACCTGCCTTTCGTCGAGCCGCGTTTTGTAAGGCCACGTATAGCTACGCATTTTTAGACTGCATTAATACAGTCCACTTTTGTTCATACCAGCCTACACTGCGCCGGAATATCCGCATTTAATTTTTAGATAGATTTTCACCTAAAGTAATTGGTGTAAGACCACCAAGTGGTATAATAAAATTTTGGATGGAGGTGATAGATATGTAGCTGCAACACGAAATTGTATCTCAGAATTTTGTTATCATTCGTTTTTTGAATTTCTTCCCAATAAGGAAGCAATTTTGAAAATGTAGGTAGTCACGTCAAAAATTGTTAGCCCTGCGTTTAAATTTGAGGTTAGAGTTAACTCTAATGATGTCATTGGTTTACTGAGTACTCTACATTCGCAGTTTTGAACGCGAACTGTCACGTCATTTATCAACCTACCCTGGCCTGGCTGCTTATACCAACCTACCCTGCTCGAAGTTAGAGTTGGTTGGGTTAACTCTAGAATAACTACTCGAGTTATTAAAGAACGACCCTGGGTCACAACTCTACCCTACTCTGGTTATTTTATAACGCAGGGCTGGGAACATGTAAGTAATTTGGTAGATCCGTATACGTAATGACTAATTGCATTCTGAATATTTCCTTTACTCCAGTATAAGTTGGAGCTTAAGTGAGTGGCCTCTTAATAGAGAAATGGCAAAGACATGAAAACAAAAACTCACCAGTCGAATCAGTAAACATAACAGCCTTCGTATTTGGATCACTGAAGTACAGTCCGTATCTAAAGAACAGCGATCTGACGAAGGGCAGCTCCTCAAAGTCATGCAGCGTGATGGGCGTCTTCAGCAGTTGCCAATCCGGCTGCAGCGGGAAGAACTCGTAGATGAACTCGCGAGGGTCCGTCAAGAAGTAGTGGTCGTCGTATTCGTACCTGGGACAGTAGTTTGAATTTTTGGAGGAAGTCCTAGGTGGCCAACAGAAAGATTGAGGTCTGAGCAAGCGGGGAAATAGTATTTACATCATGGTTTATGAAGCATCAAAACTATGTTGAAGATGATCATATAGCAGGGAACTGGTTCATAAAGCAGGGTATAGAGTATAAGTACACATGGATGGTATAGAAAAAATATAAACGAAAGCTAATATAAACACTTAAAGTTGTTCATGACGAAATTGGCCAGAATTCTCCATAAGAGAGTTCTGATAAGTATTGAGGATTATTCTGGTCAATAAACAGGTATTGCTCTGAGAGGGATTGATGGATTGAGGCCTTTCAATTGAGTAGGTATTGCCAAATTTTCTTTTCATTACTTTAAAATGCCAGAGACAAGTGTTTTCGGAGAAAGGAATAATGCTTCTTAATATCAAAGGAACTATGATAAAACCACCCTAACTGCAGTCTACAAACCTCAAACTGTCACTCTTCCCTCGATTTCCGGGCTTCGGCGCGTCCTTAGCATTGACGAGATGCCTGGCTCCCCAGTTACACTGCACGAAGCGCCACGCCCCCGCCACGAACACTGCATTCCAGGAGTTACGGAACCGGTTGTCTTCGAACCGAACCCCCGGTTGGTAACCCGCAGATTTGCTGTAGCCTTTGATCACCACACAGTGGAGACCAGCATAGCTGTTGACAAAAAAACAGTATGATAGAAAAAAGTATATCTATATGGGAAGAGTTGATTGCCTAAAGCTCTTGTCGTATATACAGCCGCTTTGAATGACAAAGCTAATTCTTTAAGAAGATTCAAAGAACGAGCCAGCACCAACGAGTCGGTGAGATGATCCCAATAGCTCAATCGTTTCGACCCTGAACGGCTCAAAACAAGTAATTACTGATAAGGTATTTGTCCTGCCTCAGGGTATCGGCAGCCACAGCGCCAGTGCCACATACTTACACATACATACAGCGGCACAACCCTCCATACTTGGAGCATAAGATGGTGCAACTGTGTCAACCGGTGCAGTGGCGTAACTATGTTATCTGAGGGCTTAGTTAAGTTGATAATCTACAATCGTTAACGCTTGTAGAAAACTTCAAATGTATGGGAATGACGTTATCTCAACGGTCAGGAATCGGAGGCGTTGCCGACTCGAGGAGATTGTAGCAATTACATTGTATGGGGCCCCAGAAAAATTGTCACGTTGCGATTTAATTTTAGTAAAATACATAGTTGGATTACAAATTGTTTGCGGTTTTTAGGATCGAGGGTCCCGTCGAAGTGGATGACATGTGGTACTTTGCCAGCATTTCCACTATAGATACGCCACTGGTGTCGACGCATTGTGCATTGAAGACAAAGAGGATAGTTTTGTCTTTCAGTAATCTATCGATTACATTAGTCTTCGTCATTCTAATATCTTACCTGCACAATCTTTTAAACAATACATGGTAACTTTCAGTCCCGTGTTTGATGCCTCTCAGCAATCCCAGCGGGGAGTCTCCCCTGAGGTTATCGTCGAACTGAATGTTGTTCAGGTTCTTGACGGTGATCCAGCGGAATATGGTCCTTGCCTTCTCGACGTCGCTTGCGCATCTACCTACTAGCTGTCGGACTAGATCCGTAAAGGTTTTTTGGTCTTCTTGTGCTACCTGGAATCAGATTAAGTAAATTTTGATAGAGTAGCTATGTATAATTCGATGTGTATGTAGTTGGTTAAATTACGAAGATCTCCTATGTTTTCGAGTAGGTATGTTTAGCCAAATTGTGGTAAGTATTTTCGGTTCTGTATAAACAGAATGACTTGATTGAGAATTTAAGTCCATGAAGATATTTTATGACTTCGAGTAGGTGGTAGGTAGGATGTTTAGCCAAATTGTGGTGTTTTTAGCTCTGCACAGGGAATATGACCTAGAGAAGAATCCTTAGTAAGGCAACTCTCAGAACTTATAAATACCAGCCATGCCCTCGAAATACTATAGAATTTGATCCTATTTTTTGGAGCATGTATTACTTAAGTGTGGTTATAAATGTGTGACTCCATGATTTTCTAGGTCTACAAAAACAAGACAATACTTAAATGTTATGCTCAAATTAAAATGTAGTACTTGCAAAATTACTTACCGAAATAGCAATCTTATCAACATCAGCGAACTCGGCGGGGTCTGTATAGATGTGGAATTTGGACACCAGCGGTGGCTGCGGAGGTGGCGCACGGGCGGGGTATGGTGGGGCCTCCTCTCCGTCCACGAACAGCGAGGAGGCAGCCATGTACTCCGACCGACGCTCCTGGATCAGCTCCATCATCTCGTGGCTTTGCTTCTCTACTAGGGCTGCTGTTGCTGCTCTAAAAGTTGCAGAAGAAACAATTGGTTTTATTGTGTCTTATTTAGACGACGATATCTGACAGACAGATTTTTTCCGATGAATTTTTGGGGGTCATTATCTGTGTAATTGGTACATGATTCTCGCATTGTAAAAGGTGAGAGGTATGGGTGATGAGTGGCACACAAATGTTTTTGTTTATTTTATTCAGTTTTGAATTTCTCTGTTGTTTTTGTCTTCTGCGAGTTGTGGTTTTCACCGTTTTGTGTACAGTGCTATTTTTTTTTGTTTTATCAGCTTATAAGCTTTAGTGGCTTTACATTTTTTTTTTGTGAGTAAAGGAGATGTGAATAGATAGTACTCCTTTCGCTTGTCATAGAACAGCTCGCGATATGTTTTTTTTTCATAGACGCAACAGGTATGTAAGTACCTATCACTTTCGCTCAATGGGCGAAAATAGATTCACAACGCTTTTGGGGTTTAAGACAGGCAGGTTCCCCATTCTATTTAGAATGTCTATGAGGCCTCTGCAGGTTAGCTTCGGCGCCTCGTAAGACTTCGAAACGTTAAGAACCCTGGAGGGAGTGTTTTCCAAAGAATATATATCTATCAAAGACACACATACTCATCACGATTTCTTTTAATACTGTAAGGTTCATCGATCTGTGTGGCTGTGTAGAGTGTACATATCTTTATATCATTACTCACCTCTCATGCTCCAGCATCTTCCTCGTCAAGCTTTCCTTCTTCTTATCTCTTCTCAGCGTCATATTCTTCTCCAAGTCCGCTCTCTCCTGCTGGTGACGTAACGTCAAGGCACCTATCTCCGAGTCCGGTCTTCTCTTTTTGACTTGCATCTCTTGTTGGAATCTGTTCGTCAACCTCTCTAGTTCACGTTCCCATTCATCCTGGAAGGTTATGGAGATTTAATGATAAATGATTCAAAGGATTGGTATTTTTTTCGTGATGATTCTTCATTTCAGGTCGATATCACCTGATACAATGCTATGGATAAGTTGGAGCACAGTACCTAATAGTAGACCCTAATTGGTCTGATGAGCAAATGTGAGACCTTTAAATTATTCTGAGTAATAGCTACGTTAGGCCTTGATATTCAGCAGAAAGTATGAGGAGAATGAGTTTTGGTTTTTACCTGTATTTCTTCTCGTATTCTTCTGTTTTCTTCTTCACGATGTTTGGAGAACTTTCTGTACAAATCATCTTCTTCTTGCCGGTGTTTCATTTCTAGTTTGGTTTGTTCATCACGATCCTGGAAAAAAAAATATATTAGAACATTGCTTTGTGTATCATTAATTTGAGTGTATCTTTTTTAGGCATTGGGCATATTTTGGTTAAGAGGTTGGAGCAGGCCAATCGGAGAGCCGAACGAACTTTCGACTCTCGTTCGGATCCTCATGTGTATATAGTTTCTAAGGTTGCACTTTGAACCTTATCAACGAAAAGAACGAGCAAAGGATAAACCTATCATTTGCTTGTAATAACCTATTATAGGTGTTAAAGTTTAACATTGTTAGTGCCGGTTGTATTTTTGACAATCTCGAGCACTATATCTACCTATAGTTTATTTTATATGATCTCGAGTTGTAGGTATATACTTAGGCTTAATTTATACACAACTCGGTTATTTAAGGTTCGAAATCATTAAATAACTTTTCTCGCTGTGGTTGGACTGAGAGGGAGTGTCAGAGTTTTACTGACTGAATCAAATTTTTACTGGATAAGGAGAAGAATTCCCTGCCAGAGTTTGTGTTTTCTGATAACTACAACTTGGGGTTCTTTAAGTCAAAAGTGAATAGGTTACTTTTAGGCAAGCGTGGGGTAGCTAGGCATCGTCGACCACATCGTCGCATACCATCAGGTGAGCCGATCAACAATAAAAAAAAATCCCACTTGTGTTCCAGAGCCACTCTTTCGAACATTCTTGTAACCCACAAACTAGGTTAAGTAGTTTGCGATTATAATATCTCCATAAACGCGTTTATAGTTGATGTCGTTAAGCTTGTGATGATGATGATGACTTATTATTATTATAATAGCTTTTAATAGCGCGCAAAAACTTAATGAATCTGTCTTTAACAGCAACTGAAGGTGTATACTTCATGTATTGGCAAAAAGTACAATGTTAATAGGTAAAAGTAATATTTTTATTGAAGCTATAAGACGTCTCATCCGTAAGAAGAAAATCGCCTTCGTTAGTATGGACGGACACGTACTTACAAAGAGTTAATGAGGACCACGTAAAGAAAGGAAAGAAAATCATTTTATTCGCGGGAAACTAACTTACAAATTGTAATCATTCTCTAAGAGCCGAAACACATAGAAAACACATACAAACATATTACACACTCAGAAAAATATGCGGTAAGTATGTCGGCGCAAAACGGCAGAACGCTCAGCATAATGTCATGACCACACGCAAAATGCGACTGGTCCGCAGCAGCGATAGCAGCAGTTCAGATTACTCTACGCCTACCTGAACAAAAAATAGGTAGAGGCCGCCAGCCATCGACTTAATGGTCTAATATAGAGAGGGACCTCAAGAAACCAACCTCATCATCAACGGTTGAATCACTGGTGGGTTCGCAGTCAAACATTAGTTTATAACAATTAAAAAAAATATGACAATCCAACCAACTTGGCGCAGAAGAGTGAAGAGACCTTACCACAAATTATGGGACTAGGGAAGGAAGAAGAAGAATATATAACTTTTCATTAGATCTGCGTATTTATCGACAGTCACTTTTAGAAATGAAGCAACCATTTTCCAGGCTGCTTTCAGATGTTTATAAACAGATAAGTAACTCCATAATTATATTATGCATATTAATTAATCTGCATAAATCTATATCTATATTACTTATATAAAAGGAGAAACCGACTGACTGCTATATCAACGCACAATCGAAGCTACAGGGATTAGAAACGAGATGTATTTCACAAAGGTTCCTTTTATGACATAGGCGTACACTAAGGCGTTTTTGAAAATTCAATTTTTTAAGTGAGAATTTCGTTTATATGGGGTGACTGGTAATTAGTGAACGATACTTTTACACGTGATTGTTTTCATGATAACAAACAACTTTTACTATAGGACCAAACATGAAATCGCTAAAAAAATCTGCCAAATTCGGTACATTTTGACCAGTTAGGCGAACATAAATATACTGAACCTGGCATATTTTTTCGCGATTTCAGGTTTGGTCCCATAGTAAAAGTTGTTTGTAATCATGACCAGTCACCCTATATGTAAAATTTCATTTCGTGTGCAAATATATTTGAAAGCAGAAAAAAGTAAATAATAAAGGTTGTCATTAGTTATTTTCACTACTACATTTAACTACTCCCATTATGACAGTATAGGGGCTTTTAAAGATTATTTGATGGATTCTTTTTTCTTGTGGAGAAATAAATCTGAAAGGCACAAATTCTAAGTAATCAAAATTAAAAAGAAAGACTGTAAGTGTTAGTTTTTCAAATCTACCCTCAAAATCTCAGTGGTGCGAACGACGGCCATTTCAGTTCAACTTATTTGCATGGCTGTTGTTGGCAGTCGTTGCTATGGTTACGCGCAGCCCCCCGCTGTGCTGCATGTCGATTGAGACATGAAAATCTGCTACTGCGCATTAAAGATCGATCGCCATCTTGGTTCAACTTATATGCCACGTATTATAAAGTTTTTAAGAAAACGTTCTCGCGAACGAAGTTACTGGTAAAGTGCTAGTTATTTGCATATTAATCTTCGTTATAAATCAAAGTATATACGTAATCTAATTCAATCTTATTTAGCTTAGCAATCTGTCAGCAGAGATTAGCGGCAAGACGAGCATTAGCTCGTCACGATGGAAAGTGTCGCCACCTGGTGGCCGTCGAGGAAAGTGAAACGATTGTGTCGTTCACCTGCGCGCGCGCAAGGTAGCGATTAGATCATGAAATAGGCAGGTTCAGAACGTTCACTTGAAACAATACTGTCTTTAATGAGTGTACGTTGGTTTTTCTTGTTGTGTATTTGACCATATAAATCTGCAGCATCGTCTATTTGAGTACCCTCACTTTGCATGTGAATGTGTGGATACTGCCTCTACATGCTATATCATCTTAGGGTGTTTTGCAGATTTCACCACGCATGCGGATTTGCTCCGCATGCGTATTCTCCGCAAATGTCCTTTTCATACAAGTAGGTACCTGTTTATTGTAATGCGTGCAATTCGTTTTTTTTTTGCCTTTTGAAATTTTCTGCATGGAATCCGCATGGTATCAAAAACATAAGGATGTTTTTACTTTTATAGTCCTACCCGAACCGAACCGAAACCGAAACTATCCGATAATACGATATTCCGAAATACTTAATTTAATATCCATAGCCGTATATGAAACCGGTATAATATATTATTATTCCTATAATCGTAACTAGATCCGAAATCATAACTATAACATCTTTGGGACTTAGTGCTCTCGATTACGGAGACACGGTGCGTTGCGCGACGCGTCGGGGTGTCTATTATACATAGCCATATGTGTGTGTTTGCGCGAGCAACGCCGCGGCCCACTGCTGCAATGTACGATGAAACGCCCAACGCGCCGCGTCTCCGTAAACACGGCCTTACCATGATATGTTAAAATGTCATTCGTGCGAGCGACAAAGAGGGATGAAGCTGTAAACAGTGTACCCTCTATACAACATTATTTTTAGTATAGACGAAACCTGATTGGTTCAGAATCAGTAACTGAATTGATTCCAATCATTCTTACAGCGTGTATATTTTTCCCCCAAAATATTTTAAGAATTTCGCAAGTTGGACACCACCGAAACAAAGTACAACAGAGGTCACGGCAGATCATTCCGGGCATTAGGCGCTAGCGCACAGCTAGGTGCAGGAGCAAAATAAACTCTCAGTCGCTCAGATGGCCCGGTGACCATGTGTTTGTGTGAACAACCAGGTAACATAACAAGCTTATAATTTTGTCATTTTTCGTGATACAGTAATGTAATTTTTTACATAAATTCTTTACACAAAAATACTACACACGTGTTTTGGGTTTCGCATATACTTAAAATAAGGTTGTATAATGGAATCCCTTTAGCATTTCAGTACAGGATGTAAAATGGATTGCGTTAAGAGTTCATGATAGCACTGCAGGTTTTTTGTATGTGATCTGTCCCCTGCAGCGTTCTCAAGGAGATAGGACTTCTGACTTCGCCATCCAATCTACTCTATGATTAGATGACCGATCATACTCGCTCATTTATTGATAGATCGCCTACAGGTTTATCACGGTGTTCACGGCAATTTTCTGTCTCTTAATAGTGTTTTTGCGGTAGCGCGAATGCCGGAAGACTTCATAAATTGTTCATAGCATCGTAAATCGGAAAGTGTTTAGCAATTTCCTAGTTTATTCTAGACAAAGTAAGTTGACTTTCTACCAGGTAATACCTATGTGTATAGTGGAGTTTTGCTTATCTTTTTATTGTCGTATTATGAGCACCAGTAGCACTACAGCAATACACTCCATTGTTAATGAGTTGGATTTCCTAAAAAGATTTACGGCTATGAGCTGTCGATTACTTATAAAAATGATTATTTCCAAAAGGTTACTATACCTACTATGATTTTTTATTAGATGAAGTAAAGTGACAGCAGTGGACAATGCCCAACTGTCAAATAACAATGCCCAACTGTCAAATAACCATTGTTATAGCTGTCACTTTACTTCATCTAATAAAAAATCATAGTATAGTTCTTGTCAGCCTGTAACCATGACTGTAATCCACTACTTCCAGTTGCTTCGGTCCAGTTCTTTGTTTGGACCACTTTTTATGATTTTTATCTAATTATCTTCTGAGTGGTTTGCCGCAAAACTTTCTGGTTGTGTCAGAGTTCCACATAGTAACACCTGGTTACAAATAAGTGAAACTCTGACTCCTGAACTAGGTTAGGTGCTTGTATTTCAGGAGCCAGTGATTTCTTCCATTTTCATTATCTATCTCCGAGCCAAGGGCGTCGCCAACCTATGATCAAGGAGCGGGGGCTATTGGAAGTATAGAGAATAATAAAAAAGTTGTTTTTTTTTTTAAATAACAATAAAAGTTTTTTTCTCCACAACATAACTCCTAATTGCCAGCCTTATATCTACGGTAACATATAGAGAGGTATTATATTGTGGGAGACTGGTGCCTAAATTAGGCTCGGAAGCTGTAAAGCAAGCCTCTAGAGGGGGGGGGGGGGGACGTAGCCCCCCGGTTCCCCATTGGCGACGCCCTTGCTCCGAGCTCTGTATTTTTTTTGTGAATTATTAGTTTTGGTTGTATGTTTTTTTTTTCCACTTTTTCTTTGTCTTGTAAAAATAATTCGCCTTTTAAGGTACGAAACTATAAAAAAAAAAAACTAAAAGCTATCAATACTTTTTAAAAGGCAATTTAATACTCCTCGTTTAATATCTTCTGATTCTGAGACACCGACTGTAATCGTATGCCCCACTGAGTGTAAGATATAAGTAGCCGATTTCTGATGAGATTTTTTGCTTGAACTAACAGTAACCATTCTCAGTGAGCGATGTCCGTCTCAGATTTTAATGATTCTCTTTTTTTTAATATTATGGAATGGAAATGTAATTGAGTAACCGTTGTCAATCATAGGCGCAAATATATTTTGAGAATGAGGTTTGAATTTACCGGTACCTTTACCGGTATATTATATACATGTACCTATATATATATTTTTAAGCTTATGTAGTATCTTTTGTATAGGTATTTTTTATCTATTTACTTATTGTATTTTTTTTTTAAATTTATTTGTTTTATATTTTGTAGTAGTTAACTGAAAACGGGAGTTAGTGATAGCGTGACGAGTGACAGGACAGAATGGAAGAAAAAAACGTGTTGCGCCGACCCCAAATAAAACGGGACAAGGGCAGGAAGATGATGAGTAAACCGCAGACTACACCCTTTTTATTTTAAGTTCTTATAGTCCATCCTAAGGTTGTCTGGTAGATATTACTGACAGCGATAGGTAAGGCCGCCATCTAAAAGTAGATTTAAAAGTGTCTGTGAAATTATTGCTATTTTGGTGTATAATAAAGTTTATTCTATTCTACTGATACATTTATGTTTGTAGATATAGAGACGTAAATGTTATAACACAACACGCAAGCTCAGTAGAAAATAAAAAAGGTCTTCGAATGTTAAGGTTGAGGAGGTTTAGGGCATATCTTGTGCTCCTACTAGACGTCATGGTTCAGACTTGGGAGAGCGATTAACTACCGAAGGAGGTTCTTTTGATTCACATTCTGGTCATTACAATAGTAGCCCTTAGCTACACCTAATACTTGTAGAAGTCCCGACAAAAGTATGGCCATGGAGTCCATGGAATAAAAATAGATCAGTATCTACTTATTCTATATCCTCGTAATTCAGAAGGTTCTGGCGTTGAACCAGATCTCATCAATGTTTACCTAAATGGAATTCAAACATAGTTATAGTAAGCGACAAATAAATTAACCCTTTTGTTATAGTTACGCTCAGCCCTCCACTTCGGTTGAGATCCGAAAATCGGTTATAATCCTAGTAAATGGTTCAACTTTTTTGCCGCGTACTATAAAAACGTTTGCCTCTATTTGAGCCTTCATACTGTATTTTTGCTTTTTGTTATCTTTCAGAACACTGTTAATTGCTTCGGGCTATATAAAGACACGTGGAAACAATATTATCATTTCTAGTAGGTATGGGTCCCGACTGCGACAATTTATCTTGTGTTTAAAATATTATATAGTTAAGTGCAATCGGGTACAACGACTTTCTTCTTTTAGGGCTTTTTCATGAATACTCAGAAAAGCAGTCGGGTTTTTTTGGTTTTTTAAAGTACCGTTTTTTATTGTAATGAAAAGGCTCCACACTATCTTTTCCTTAACGCGAATTTAAATGCATCATTACTTAATGGTCCAATAACCGTATTATCTATTAGCAGATGTGAAAAGGAAATAAATACTTAAATGAAGTTGAAACACCCATTCAAGGTCAGCGACACAACGTGAAGTTATTGCAAGTAGGTCATGCCATGATCATTGAATCATTCAATAAATATCTGTACATACCGAGAGAGACACGACTCTTGATATTATTTGATTTTATTTTAGCATTTGAGAACGAATGAATGAACCCTGCCGATGCTACTCAAAGACATGTAAATATTACGTAAATAGTCACTGAGTAACAATGGCTTCACATTATCATTTCATACATAATGCGAGTTTTTATCGGCCCGAGGAGGGTCGACGAGCGAGGAATTTGTTTTTGTACAAGTTAATCGTATAGATAACGGTACTACATTATCGGCAGTAGCGCGACAGCGACTCGCCGACCGGTCGTGTTTCATTCTGCACTTAATATACGTTAAAAATGCTCAAACTAGTCAGAGGGATACGGCGGTTGAACCAATGTCGGCACAACCACGCTACCGTCATCGGCACCGAGCCAAACAGAACTGATCCTTACTACCAAGAGAATAAGGCCAGAATGGATGAGCTTGTTGACGAACTACGGCAGAAAACCGGTGACGCCATCAAAGGCGGCCCGGAGGAGGCTGTAAAGAGGCACACTGCGAGAGGAAAACTGCTCGTCAGGGACAGGATTAACCGGTTGGTGGACGAGGGAAGCGACGTTTTAGAACTGAGCACGCTGGCCGCCACCGACATGTACAAAGGGCAAGTGCCGAGCGCCGGCATCGTCACCGCTATTGGCAAAGTTCACGGTCGTGACTGCATGATTGTGGCTAATGACGCCACTGTTAAAGGAGGCACTTATTTCCCCATGACAGTGAAGAAGCACCTGCGAGCTCAAGCGGTTGCGCAAGAGTGTCGGCTTCCGTGCATTTACCTCGTGGACTCCGGAGGAGCGCATTTACCCGATCAAGCCGATGTCTTCCCGGACAAAGAACACTTCGGACGGATATTTTACAATCAAGCTAACATGTCCGCCGAAGGAATACCGCAGATCTCAGTAGTTATGGGATCATGTACCGCCGGCGGTGCATACATTCCTAGCATGTCTGACGAAAGTATCATAATTAAAAATCAAGGAACTATTTTCTTGGCCGGTCCTCCTTTAGTGAAGGCTGCTACCGGTGAATCAGTGTCGGCTGAAGATTTGGGAGGCGCTGACCTGCATTGCCGTCAATCTGGTGTAACAGATCACTATGCTCAAGACGATGAGCATGCTCTACATTTAGCTAGAAATGTTGTTGCCAACTTAAATTGGAATAACGAGCAAAAGACAAGAATACATGCACCAAAAGTTGACGACCCTGTCCATGACATTAACGATCTCCACGGCATTGTTGGAGCGAACATCCAAAGACCTTTCGATATTCGCGAAGTTGTCGCTAGAATAGTTGACGGAAGTAGATTCCATGAATTTAAACAGCTTTATGGAGATACATTGGTATGTGGTTTTGCATCTATGTATGGACATCCTGTCGGAGTGATTGGTAACAATGGAGTCTTGCATTCAGAAGCCGCTTTGAAAGGGTCTCATTTCATTCAACTTTGCGCAGCTAGGAAGATTCCTCTACTATTCCTTCAGAACATAACTGGTTTCATGGTTGGTAAAGACGCAGAAGCTGGAGGTATTGCCAAAAATGGTGCCAAGATGGTTACAGCAGTCAGTTGTTTCAAAGGACCCAAGATTACAGTGCTGGTTGGAGGCAGTTTTGGTGCTGGAAACTACGGAATGTGTGGTCGTGCGTACTCTCCTAGTTTCCTCTACATGTGGCCTAACGCCAGAATATCAGTAATGGGTGGACCTCAAGCTGCCACAGTGTTATCGTTGGTAGCTAAAGAGAAGGCTCAGAGGGATGGTAAGCCTTGGACGGATGAGGATGACAAGAAAGTGAGAACACCCTTGGAAGCCTTGTTCGAGAAAGAAGGACGTCCATACTACAGTACTGCCAGACTTTGGGATGATGGAGTCATTGCTCCCAAAGACACAAGGAGAGTAATCGGACTCAGTTTATCTGCAGCATTGAACGCTCCATTTAGAGACAGTAAATTCGGTGTATTCAGAATGTGAAGTGAAAAAGACACAGCATGACGAAACTTCATGTTATCAGTAATTAGGCGTATCGCCCACACTGATTTTATTATTACAAATTTTACAAACTTTTTATTGCCGTCGTTTACCTCTTAATTAATTGTGATAATATTCGGCTGACGGTTTTATGAACTGTAAAATAAAGTTTGTGATTATATAACGCGTATCTTATCGCTCGTGCTATCGTTCAAATCGTTGCGATTAGTTGTTAATTTGGCAACAGAAATTATCTTACTAAAATATGGATTCTGTCTTTATCGTGATTTATTATCTGCGTTGTTATCAAACACGCCTCCGATTTTGTTTAAATGACTTACATTGGTAAATATAAGAACGTCCATGAGATACTTATCGGTAAATTTAAGACTTTCTGTTTTAAGGTCAAGTTAAAGGCCATTTTTCAGGCTTGTGTTTTCAAAGTGATCAATATCGTAATCACTAACTAGCAATGTGTAGATGTACTTATTTAAAGTTTCTATATCTATTCTTTTTATAAATAGCTTTGTTGAATCAGTAGTTATTGGTATATCGGCGAACCACAGACACTGGGCATTAAAAACTAGATTCGCTGTTTGTCATTTTTTTTTTGTTTATTAGAATGTCTGTGAATGAATATGTCCTGCAACATTCCTCAAGGTCTAGCCTTAGGAAGGCAAACAGGTTATCAAAACAGTTCGAAGCTGTTGTATAATTCAAGAATTCTTTACTCAATATTATCACAGATGTTTTTTCCAATGTCAGCGTTTATGTGTAAACGAGATAAGTATTTATTTTTGTATTAAAATATTACTTTTTCGGTGTTAATCTTTTTTTGTACTCTACCTTGGTAAGATACTGAAACTATGTTGTATTAGTGATGCGTCATGGGTGTTATTGCTTTTTCTATACATAAGAGGAACCGGGTCAAATGCTTCCGGATTAAATTCAATGGTTTAGGACGAGTGAGCAGTGAATAGACAGACGCGGTTTTGTTTAATTTTTAGTACAACTTAATTTTTAGACATTTATTTATCTATATAAAAGTTTAAAGTAGGGTGTGAAATAGATTACCATGCGTAAGTTAAACTACATTTACGCCACATCATCGCTTAGCCATCAGGGGAGATAGTGGTCAAACGCGAGCCTATCAAAAATTGAGCGCAAAAATGTTTATTCGTCAGTTTTATGTCTCGCTGTTGTCGCCTAGTTATGCATAAAAATGATTACAAAATAATATGCTAACTACATAATGCAAATCATATAGAAAGAGATGGCGGGACAACTTGGATGTTTGCCTGAAACATTGGGTTGAGAAAGCAAGGAATCGTGATCGTTACAAAGGCCGCAGTAGTAGGACAATACTGGCTACCTATATAATAATACTAATATTAACTTCAATCCGAAAGTAATGAGGTAAAATCCTGAATTAGCAGATATTTTATGTTTCTGAAGTTAGCGTTATTAGCGCAAGATATTCGTAAAAATTACTTTTTTATTCATTCTTAGCATGTCGATGGCAAAATTTGTTAAATTCTTTGCCTGGCCTAAAATTCGGCCATGGCAATGCCGTCCAGTGATGCTGTCCCTACGTGAACAGGTAATAGGGCATGTGATGCAGGATGAAATGTGGGACATGGTCTGTTACAAACACTAACACCCGTATTTATAAAGAAGTAATCACTCGTTACTTAGTAATTTCATATTATGTCATTACTTGACGTTCGAAATCTACATACAAAAATTAATTTTTTTTCTTGACTATAGAATAAATTGTTACTTATGTAGTTACTTTTACTCAAGTAATTAGTTTTACTTGTTTATAAACGTTTGGAGAATGTTGGTGTTCTTAATTTTATATCCCCAAAGTACATAGTAATTAACCAATATATCTCTGTTGTCAGACAAATAAACTATTATTAATCACAGATAAAAAAAAAAATCTACAAAGAGGTGTGTAATGTTTGCAATGTCGGTAAATCATAACCAGTCTAATTACACGGAACAATAGCAATAATAAAAAGAAACCGCTGGGCTATTAGCATGCAAATGTAATACAATGACCCGACTCCATTAACAAAGTTCAAGTTTAACAATTGGGTATCAGCCACTCACTTTTAGCATCTAGTCTAGATGACAAGGCCGGCTTTATATTGATAATACCTGTGCCAGCTCCTTTATTTTCCAAAATGGCGAAACTGTCATGGCGTAGGAAGAAATAAATGGCGGGAACCGGGGTAACCTATCACGTTTTTGTAAGAAATTGTTATTGTATCGACTTTTTTGATTTCTTTATCACGCTATATATTACCTACAGTTTTAGATTGAAGTATCGTTATTAACAAATGTAGGCCATGAACATGATCCGTCTCTCGTTTTCTTCTCATTCAAAGCTAATTTGGCTTTATAGTGTTCAATTTCGCTGTAAATCATAATAATAATAAACAATTGATTGGTAACAATATGTCTGCGCTTACGATCGAGGCTCGTCATTTTACGCTTTCCAGTCGCAACGGCCGACGCGTGCATGATTTTTTTCTAACTGGAATTCTTCACAAGAAAATCTATCCGGTGAGGCTCTGACAGTCTATTAACAGAGTTAATTGCCTATCTATATGGCGGGTACACGGCGTTGGCCTCATTTTCAACACATTTTATTTACCTCCTCAAATAACTGCATGTTCCATATTCGAGTAACAGCGGGAAACTTAATTGTGTAGAACTGAATGTACTATAGGCTGTATAAAGAAATTCCTTTGCCATAAAAACTAAGATTGGATTGTCGTTAAAAATAAAATAGGTGGTGATCATAGACAATTGCCGTTACAAATGCCTAATTATTTTTGTTTAAGTTTATTAAAGTTATAAATAAAACAGTTATTGTTAGGACGCCCGGACGGTATAAAAATGCCAAGCTTTACTTCTTCCTAGCGTATATACATTAGTTTTAGTAAGAAATAGATATAGAAAAAGATTTAAAACTCTAAATAAAAATCAAAGACACTGTCCACTGTTGGACATAGGCCTCGTGGAACGATCCTGTGCGTCTCGCGCTCGGATCTGGAGATCCGGAGCCTTTACCAGGTTATCGTTCCACCATGGAGGAGGCCCTTAACGCTGCGTCTTCCGGTACGCGGCCACCACACGAGAACCTGATGTCATATAGGTATTTTATAATTTCGGAGGCTTGAACTCCTAAACAATACGCCATAAATTTCAATTATTACCATGGTGCCTGCTGACAGGTGTTTGAGAGTTCTGAGAAGCGTGCTCTAAGTGATGTGGTTTTATGAGTAAGAAACCGAGTCACGACGAATTATTACGATTCATTCGTGTTTTATTGCTTGGCTGAGTTGTAGGGGAGTTTTTTTTTTCAACTATTGAGAATAGGCGATTGTTTCAACAAATGCTGGACACATAATGGAGTTTTTGCAAGACATTTCTTAATTCTAGCCATACTGCAATGGACCTGAACAGAAAATGTAGTCATACTGCAATACTGTGCATTAGGACCTTGGTACATCAAGAGTCCGCACGTGCTAGCTGTTAAATTAGAAGAATAGCAAAGAAATGATCTATGGAGTGTGTGAAAGATGATACGACTAAAAAAGCAATGACTATTGAGATGATGAATAGATAATAGAATCATTTAAAGACGACGAACATATTGTATCAAATCTAATGAATCAGAATAAAGGAAAGGAAATGGTGGCCTACAAGACTATACCAGTGTGGAGTGTTTTAGAGCTCCGGGTTTGCTTAAAATAGTCATCAAGGTACTGGAACGCAAATGGCAACTGATAGAACTCGCGTGAGTGTTTGACATTGTATTATAATTTTGGATATTGGTTATTATGCATGCTGAGAATCAATAGCTTTGTAAGCGATAAGTTTGTATGCCAATATTTGGCAAAACATGGCGCACTGTACTTTTATACCATCCTCTGTAATACCTATGTTTTGCAAACAAAATAAATGATTATAATGATTATTATGATGGTGGGTTTTAGTCCGAAAAAGTCCCAAGGCTAGAGGGACTATCCGGTCCCCTCACGCTCTACCCAGAGCGGGAGAATTTATAAGATGATTTAACACCCTTGGAAAAAGAAAAATTTCTGTGCTGTGTTGTGCTTTTTTTAAATCTAAGAAGGACACGTTGTAACCTAATCCTGATGACCTCGTCAGGTCTGATTTAATCTTCTGTCAGAGGAGGCCATGATCACGTGACTCCAAGTGACTTATTTCTCACTTGGAACATGAACTCCATTCAAGTAGATGCATTTTTTCATTAGCTTCAATACAAATAATTACAAACGTCAGGCCTGTCAGTCATCTTTAGCAAAGTCAAGCGCATTTGCACTTGCTACTTGCATTTTAATTCTGTCGATCTTCGTAAAAGTAATTCTGTCAATCTTCATTAAAGTATTAGCATCTGTGTAATTAAAGAATAAAAGTACAGCAAGCATAGCATAATCAGCTAATTATGTGGTCATTAACAATGGGCCTCTTCAGAAGACTTAAAGTCACCAAAAAAACAATAGAGAGGCTAAGCTCGGGGTTTCTTTGCGTGAAAATAGGCAAGGGTACAATGCTCGCAGAACAAATGACGATGGGGCCGAAAGGTTCTGGAATGGCAACCACGTACCGGAATACACAGTATTGGAAGGTTTCCCACAAGGTGGACTAACGACCTGGTGAGGATCGCGGGCATTCGATGAAGGTGAGACGCAGAGGACCGGTCATTGTGGCGACACTTGGGGAAGATCTATGTCCAGAAATGATGATGTTGAATGTTACCTCAGCTAGGATATAGGCCTCTCTGTGAGCATGGGATATAATCCACCACGCGGGCCTACTACGGGTTGGTAGGTAGGTAGGTGTCACATGTCTTCAAATTGTTGGTTCTAGGACATCCCTTTTTCGTCACGCTATCCTTAACCACTAAACAGGGGTGATGGATTAAATTACATCAAGTACGCGTGTTTATGTATTTTAATTCATCACCCTTGCTCGACCTTCAACTCGAACACCAACTTTAATAAGTCGGGGCCGTAAGCACTGTACTACCGCGTCTATCACTACTCCATTTCTAAATGTACAGTTTCCATGAAACTCGATCTCTTGCAATAAATCTCTTGTCATTGTGAGTCGTGGTATTTCGCTCTTGAGTTATTAAATTGATATTTATGTGAAGTTGCAATTGCACAAGTGAGTCGATGATCTACATGCTTGACAAGGACATTGGGCCCGATCAACACAAATAAAGTACGTTTGCCTAAATAATCTATATAAACACTTGATTTAAAATCACCTAGATTGTAGCTGTCAGGAAACACAGACTCCGGTAGGGAAATCCATTCCACTCCTTAGCTTTTAAATTTTTTCTCGTACCTAATGCACGAATTAAATATTATCTTGATCATTAGCAGTTCTGATAAAGGCCTCAACAATAGCATCCCATTCATAGCCACGCTCGGTAATCTTCATCCAGGCACTACTAGACACCTTCAATATTGTCATCATCTAAAGCCTGATTACGCCATCTGCTGAGCATATTATGCTTCTCTTTTCTTGCTCTAATCCCTATATGTTCACGGGCCAACCTCATCTAGATTTTGTATGTCAATTAACTGGCCTAAATAGACGACAATTTTCCGCAAAAAAAAAAAACAGTTGCATAAAAATATAGTCTATGGCATAGGAAAAATGACGTGTCCACTTTCTTTGGCAAAGGCATTTCCCTGTTCAGCCACATGCTTGATCTGTTGCGTTCCGTTACACAATCGCCCGCCAATCGGGCGCGTTCTTAATTAACAACTTTCTAGTTGCGAGTCAACGAACGAGGCTGTCGATTGACTTGACGTTGCCTTGTAGTAAATTAAAAAAATATAATTAAAAATGTTTGTTACATAGTGTCTATTGTTTTTGTGATGAGATATGAGAAATGGTGAAGGGATTGTTCTTTCGTTCTTTTGGTTAATATTAAAAAAAAGCAAGTTGTTTGGCTATTCGCTTTCGATTGTGTTTTAAATGTATTATTAGAAATTGAAATATGGGAATGCCTTTGTCCAGCTGTATGACAGTAGGTACAGGCTAAACAAAGAAAAAATATAGATATTGAAATAAGCCATTCATTGGTATATATGTGTTATTTTTATGGCGTACAACTAAGAGTACCTATATCTAATTACCTATCTATTCGGGTTACATTGACCACATTACTGATACTTCAGTATATTCCAGCCCTACTATAATGTTTGTGCTAGGAATTGTCTTCCTCTCAACTAGGGAATGAACTCATAACCTCTCACTCGATATCCGTCGGCTACTTCCGTTTCTTTAATGGCTTTTACAGGTTAGAATGTGGAACTTATTCTCGTTGACCTACACCATGAGTCCACGAATAAATGACTGCCCATCATTAATTCCGCGAATCTTTGCGCATCTGCGATTTCTCCACCTTTGAATAGCAAGAAACGAATTACGGTTTTAATGCATATATCAATGTGTTAATGTGTGTAACTACCCGTAGCTAAATAAGAGGCTGACCAGATAATATATAGGTAGGTATATATTATATTAAATATATATGTATGTAGGTATATTTTATTTATATATATTTGAATCCTTGTTTTCTTAATAATCATTTTTTTTTATGCACCTGCCATGTTTTCTCTTCACCACCCTTGGTTGACTGGTAGAGAATGCCTAAGGCATTAAGTCCGCCTGTGTACCTTTGTGTTGCATAAAGTATTAATAAATAAATAAATAAAAACGTTATTTTTATCTTCTATTTACTTGTTACATTTAAAGATTTTTTGAGATTAGTACAAAATAACTTCAAGTTTGTTGCAATGCGTTGTGATAACCAGACTGACCTAAAAATACAACTTCTGCGCATCTAACACCTTTTCCAATACACTTATTCGAAAATCAGCTCTTATCCCACTGCGTTTAGGCAAGCAATGTAATGTTTTCTGCACTAGTGCGGAAAAGTGCGCGTGCTCGCCCCGCCTCAATTTTATTGCAATAAAATTGTTTATCGTATCAAACGGGGCCGCACGTCGACGTCGACTCGTAAGTGTATTGACAAACGTGGTTTGAGACAAGTGCAAATTTGTCACTACGGCCGGGCCCTCGGCTCCATTACACACTCGCCTATGGCTCGTGCAGATTCCGCCTCAACTTTCAGCACTTGTATCAAAATGTACTATTGATATTATAATATCTGTCTATCCAGTTTAGAGTATCGTGTTGCCTTTTATAATAACTGGGTTATGTAGGTCTGATAGGCAGTCGCTCCATGTAAAACAATAGTGTTCTAGTTGCATCCAAGTAAGCTAGTTGGGAGAAGGTTAGGAAGCAGTAATTTCTTCAAATTTTCCTTCAGCTCTGGCAGAAACAGTCAGTTCCTTGGTCATGGTAACACGTAACTATATCATTCATGACTGTTCATAATTAAATGTAATTAATATGGTGACTATCCAATCTGACTGAGTCACGTTTCACGGAAACAGAACAGATACTATCGCTGGTTTCATCTGAGTAAACTTGGTGGTCTAACCGAAATACAGGGAACACAGAAGGGCCACTTGAACTTGTATTGTGGTCACTTCTTTCTCTCGTAGTGACATTTATTTTATGACTTTGTCTTCTTTTATGCCAGTTAAAATCAAAACGAAAAAAGAATAAATATCGCAAACGCGCATATAACTACGATTTTTTCAACAAGTGACAGAAAATTTACAGTTTTCCGAGCAATGGCCCCGCATTGCATTGGAAAACTGATTTTGTTTTTTTTGTTTTTTGAATTGCCCATCTTTTATTTGCCTTATCTCTGCAATAAATGGACCTAGAGTGCTGGGGTTAAGCTCAAATTGTATTAAAATTAGTCTTTATTAAATTATAAAGCAAATATACCTGTTTTTCGATCACCAGGGGGTAGAGTAGGGTTTTCAGGGTCGCAAACTCGGGTGTAAACTACTCTCAAGGGATAAAAAAATCGTAGACACGCGCTTTTCCGATGTTGGATGTCGATTTTGACTGGCCTATTTATTTATTGTGCGCCATATAATTGTTATTTAATTGGTAAGTAGAGAACAAAAAACCATAAAAAACAAGTGAATGGTCATGTCTTCTCGAACATGATCGAAGTTCTTATAATCCATCCTAAGGATGTCTGGTAGATATCGCTGTCAGCGATAAGACCGCCTTTGTACCCATAGATTTAAGTTCCTGTGAATTGTTACTACATATTTTGGTGTACAATAAAGTTTATTCTATTCTATTCTATGATCTCTTACAGACAATCTTTAGATTGATTGACAGAAACAATTTAGATTGTAGGTTTCCTTGCTTTAATTTGAACAGTTTGCCGTACTTTTGTCTAAAATCTATCATTACTTTGCTTTGTTTATTTATTTAACAATTTTGTACACACACATAAAAAAGGAAAAAAAAAATGAAGAAAACAGATAAATAGGTACAGAGGCTTTCTGTATCTAGTGCACGGTTTGGCTTTTACGGTCTGGATTAAGCGATTTGCCTCGTCCTTCAAAGAAGAATCATCAATTGAACCATCAAAACAATCTTTGTAACACATTATTTGACAGACACTGGTGCTTAACAGTCGCAGACAAGACTGTCACTATTAAAATGTATGACGAAGAAAGTAAAAGCTTGATTGGTCGGACCTGCCAAACAGGTAGCTGCATTATTAAATCTATATCTAGTGTTGCGTCACGCGGTATCTATGACCACATTCGTTTTACTGCGTTAGTCTGGCTTCCAAAATGTTTGCATAGATTGGTAAGCAGTGTTGGGCAATATGTAATCTAGCTACTGATTGACTACAAATTGTAGTTAGTAATCAAAACTACAAACTACTTTAAATAATTGTAAAAAGTAGTTAAACATTTTGATTCCTAACTACAAATTGTGGTTGCAATCACGATTACGAGACTACTTTTTATAACTACACATTTAAAGGTCGATTTTTTGATAACTTGTCAATCACAACAATAATAATATTTTGTAATATAATAAGGACATAATAAATCATCTACGACTTCAAGTCCTGTATTCAATTGTTCGTGAAAGTAAACTTACATGAATTTTGATACATTCAGATTCAGTTCTTTTTTAAAATTAAATTTTAGAGCTAGATTCAGTTGTAACAAAGCAATAATTTCATCACTTTTCATGTTTATTTAACGACTACTTCGTGTAGTTTGATTACTGTAGATAAGTTACATGTAATCATAACTACATGTAATCAAACTACATGTAGTTAAATACTTTGAATAGTAATTTGTAATCTGATTACAGAATAGTAGTTAACTGCGCCCAATACTGTTGGTAAGTATTGTTTTTATTGACATAAACTAGTGCTTGACTGCAATGAGACCTGATTGTAAGCAGTGATGCAATCGTTGATGGTGAGGCGCACTAGTTTATTAAGAATCTATTCACTCTAGCCTTGAAGACACCTAAATTATAATCGGACGGGAAGACCGCAGCAGGCAAATTATTTCAGTCCTTCGATGTCTGAGTTTAGGTAGAATGGGTCTTCTGTCTCTACCTGTAAGGTGTAAGGCACAAGTGTTTCCGTACTATAACTGTTCTATTGTTGTGTTGTTCTGATTATTCACGGATTTGTCGGAAAAACTCTCCTATTTATAGAGTTGACGGCGTAATGTACAGTAATGGTGGCCTTTGACTTCTAATTTGATTTAATTCAAGTGTCTACCCGTAAATAAAACAAACAGCTTAGTTAAAGGATGCTGTTAGAAATATTTGTATTAATGTTATTTTTTTTCTTTTGCAGGTAAGAACCTCAAAACGGCGAAGGAAAACCTCGTGAGGAAATCGGCATGTCCCAGAACCAAAAATTCGAAGACATGTGACAGCCACCAACTCGCACTGGCCCGCGTGGTGGGTCAGCCAATTCCCTCTCCTAGAGAAGAGGCCTGAATCCCAGCAATGGGAACATTATAAGGCTGATGATGATTCGTTCCAAATTATTAAAATATTTTCAATTAGATCTACCATCCGCAAAACAACAAGAACCCACTATTTTAAAGACAATTTTTTAATGTCGGCATTAATTAAAGTGGTTGAACAAATCACTAATTGCCTCAAAACATCTCAATTCCGACGTCAAATTAAAAACAACCATCTCAATACCGTATCCACAAACGTGACGACTACTAAGCAATTTCCTCATAATGAACAAATACGGTAATCCGCTCAGCCGGCGCACGCGCACGACACGACACAGCTATTTCCAAATTAGGTGGAGTGACGTCACTGTGCTAGCTACGAGCCTTGTAAATGCCTTACTAAGAAAATGGGACAAGCTTTTGGAAAAAAAAATTACACACCCTGGTTTTTCCCAACTATGTTAGGATCGGTTTGTATGTAGCTCAGGCGGTCGCCTCCTTCTGTGAAGCAGTAATGCTAGCAAAGGAGTAGGCCGACCACATCTGGCAGAGGCACGGGCTCGCGGACGGCGAGCAATGGGTAGCTCGCTGTCCAGCAGTCCGGTAACTGACCAGACCGAGCGAGTCGTCGACGGCGCGTACTGTTCCCGCGCGCCTCAAGGAGTTGTCTGTAAACTGTAGGGGCCCAGCAGTGTCGAAGCCAACTCTTGGGTAGATGTGAAAGTGCACACCAGCGTCCTGGAACCAAGGCAACGCAGGAACGGGGTGGGTTTTTTTGTCAGTAAAAGTCTGACGGTATCTCACGCTCCGCCCAAGGGCGGGAGTTGTCATTGGATGACTTTGCCCACCGAAAAAAAACACGGATATAGCTGAATGCCAGTATTTCACTGGGGCTGACTGCCTAACTGACCTTTACAACCCAGGACTGTGTTACACGATATCTTTAGGCAAGGCTGTTGTTAGATTTTGCTATCCGTAACAACAACGAAACCTCTTGACCTTTACGTCAAAAAACGCAAAAGCGTACGTTCGGCGCCAAGCTCCGATTCCATCCTTTAATTTGTCACGTACTCGTGCCTGTGGCTTGGTGGACACATCTTGCTTTTTCATGTATATGTTGTTGTTTTTATCACTACATGAAAATAAAAGCGTAAGGCTTTTATTTTCAGGTAGTGTGGGGTAATTTTTAAACCGTATTTTTTACATTGCCCCTAGGCACTAGACAATACCTATATTGTATAGAATACCGGATTTTATAGATTGCCGGTAACATATATACGATTATGGAGTCTCTTTGTGGATGGTCATTCATTCATGGACCAACAACCTGCTACAGTCTTCCCGTCCTATTATAATTTAGGTGTCTTCAAGGCTAGAGTGAATAGGCATCTTAATCAACGATTACATCACGGGTTACCATTAGGTGAGATGGCAATCAAGCATTAGTTTATACTATAAAAAAAAATCGACAAGCGTTGCTTAGCCTAAACACAGATCTTTTTGATGAGGGAGTGTAGACTTTCGCTGACTATACCTGTGTTCCTTCAGTTGCCTTTTTCGTCCCAAGGTTATGGTAAGTTTTTTTAAACTTATCGCATCGGCATCGGCCCTAGAGGACTCAGTGTATAAGATCGCCCCGTACGGCTATAACTATAAAATTAACCAAGAATTCTTCTACTCTGCTCATAGAAAATAATGTCATGATAACTAGCAGTCACAGCGCCTATGTACTATCAAATACACTTCTTCCTGACCACCACTAAGTTCATTTTTGCTTGCACTCGAAACGAACTCCTCAAAAAGTTTGGTTTGGCGTCGCGCCGCGGATTCAGGCGAATTTTTTTGAAGTGATCAGGCAGAAATGACTGCGATAGTACATTTAAGACTATGACCATATTGATTACAATATTATTATTTTTTTTACTATTATTTATTAATATTTGACCACTATCTCTATCTACCATATGGTAAGTGGTGATGTGGTCGACGAAAAAGCACGGTTGCTTGGAAGTAACCTATTTACTCTTGACTCAAAGACCCCTGTTAGGAAACACAGACTCCGGCAGGGAATTCCACTCCTTTTAGCTGTGCGCACAATTAATGTGTTCCCAAAACGTTTTGTAAGTATGGAAGGGATGTTAACCATTCACCTTATTTTATAAACTGATACAGTAACTTCCCAAGGGACAGTTATATGGTACAAATATAAGGTATTAAGCCAGCGTCGCTTCGGACGCAATCAACGGCCCGACATGGTCCGCTAGTGTTTCCTACTGTGTTAGCAGTATGTGGGTGGTGACCAGGTATGGTGGAGAAGCGGGACAGTCTTCAACTGTCAATCAATACCTTTTTTGGGTGTGTTGATAGAGGTCTTGGCATGGACCTATACCAATATAAACACAAGTAGGTGGTCCCAAGCAATATTATTTCAGAAGTAAAATTCTTTTAGCTTTATTTTTTACGTTCAATAATTTGATTGTTTCAAAGTTTTTTCTTTCTTCTATCACCAATATAGGGGGGAAGGAGTTTTTCTTTCCTAATTAAAATAGTACATTTTGATACAAGTGGAGAAAGTATGTCATTGCAACCGAGGAATCCCACTTTATGAGATACTGTGTTCTGGAACCAAGTCCTGCAGTGAATTTTCATGTGTATCAAAAAAGGTTTTTCAATACACAACTAGTGGGGGCTGCTTGCTGACCAGCCTGATTCGATAAATACAATAAAATATGGCGGAGTTGAGCTCGTACACTTTTCCGCACTAGTGTGGAAAATAGTAAATTGCGTGCCTAAAATCGGTAGGGTTTTCAAGTAAGTGTATAGAAAAAGATTATTCTGTCCTTATTTTATAGACTCGCGCTTAACCAATAATCCACCTGTTGGTAAGCGACAATGTGGTCGACGATCCTTGCTCCAGGATTACTTCTTTAACATAAATTACTGCCAACATTTACAACAATAGACGATCAAAATGGACATTCCTTCAAACACGTCTATTTTGCACACCCTGCCGTGCCGTACTTAATAGCTGATTCAAATTATACACCGCTACACACAGTAATGTCAGTTTTTGTCCGTACACCATGTGTACGTATGTGTTTAGAAATCTCATTTGGATCGCGATGTCTTCGGGCTTCGGGTTACGGGCCGTTAATATGGAGATGTCTAAGATGGTGTTAATGTGCCGTGTAATTTATCTACTCTGTGGCTGAATAGTGCGAGGTTTTATTAGCTATGCTGTTACTTACCTTTACAGATACAGTTTAATGTCCAGCATAGCTTAGCCTCAGCCTTATAATGTTCCCACTGTTGGAACTCAGGCCTCTTTTTTAGGAGAGGGAATAGGCCATAATCCACGCGGGCCCAGTGCGGGTTGGTGGATGTCACAATGTAACATGACCTGTCTTCGAATTTTTTCTTCTAGGACATACCGGTTTCCTCACGATGTTTTCCTTCACCGGTTTTGAGAGCAGTGGTGATGAAATAAATTACACAAAGTAATACGCGCCTGGCTGGCTATAACTCGTAAGTCGGGGCCGTTACCACTCGGCCACCACTGCTCTCTGTTTAATGTCTATCCCTAATTTTTCGAAAGCATATCAGCGGATATATGTAACTATCTATCATCACATTTGCGACAATTTTCGTTGGAGAAACTGAGAGTATATCTCGTATATCTCTTATGTCTAGATCACACGTGCCGAGTAAAACGGCGAGACAGTAAAATTTGGCTACATCACTATCTCGGCCGAGTCACATTTTCTAAGAACATGTTACTGTCTCGCTCTTTT
The DNA here is from genome assembly GCA_958295575.1 of Leucania comma. Lineage (NCBI taxonomy): Eukaryota > Metazoa > Arthropoda > Insecta > Lepidoptera > Noctuidae > Leucania > Leucania comma. The sequence continues at coordinate 5,983,518 of OY282480.1, read as the reverse complement.
TTACTCGGTACGTGTGATCAAGGCATTAGGCGCCCCATACACCTACAATAATACTGCACAATAAAATTCAAGCTCACTCAAACTTTTGCTAAATCATTGCGCAATGTTTCAATGGTATCCCTATACGTTGAATAATATTGTACAATCAGATATATTGCGCAATATTTTTGTAGGACTATGGGGCGCCTTATGTGACTAGCTAGAATTTTTCGTTCAGAAAAATGCTAACTGTAGTCACATAAGCATATATTTTGTTTGAAGACGAATTTTTACCGACATTTTTAATTTTTTACCGAAACCTTCGGTATAGGCTTTAAATATATTTCTTCAAATTTACCGTTAGTGTCTATTTGGCTCTTATTCTATCCTTATATTGATTGTACTCAGCTTATTTTCCTTTACTAGGATGTTCTGTCCCACTACTGGGCAAAAGCTTTCGTCCACCACTTTTCATCTTTTGCGGACTCGCATTTCTTTCTTCCAGTTCTGGCAAAATCTATCCAGTTCGTTTCGCGACCCCGTCTCACTGTCAGCTTTTTGGGTGACTAAAAATTAAAGGCTCTAAAAAGGAGATATTCTAACAGCAATGCTCCAATTGTCAATAATTCAGTGTGTGGAAATAACTACGTGAATTTTTAGTAATATACTTGATATGGACTTTTCACAATTGCGATCGCTTAACGAATGTCACTGGGTCGAGGCCCTCTAAGAGCAAAATTCACCAATAAACTAATCGCGATTTGTTCAAACAAAACGCAGTTTGAGCGCCTAATCGAGATTATAGCTTCATTTTGCGTTTCACCGCGATGACTTGAACCTAGTTTACGCTAAACTCAGTTTCAATTCTTTTGTTGTCGCCCATGTTTACGACACGGGTCTTTAAACTAGATTACGCTGAGCTCAGTTTAGTTGAACTAAGTTTTTATATTGAATGATGAAATCAGCCCTCAGTTAGTGTTTATCTTAGATTACGCCTTCACCTCTATCTAATAAGAATGGTCAATCAAAAACTAATAAAATTTAATCCAGTGACATTACATCATTCAATTAGCTAACACCATAACTAGATAATAATGTATTCCATCCCGTTTGTGCTCGTAATTTGAATCCTATTTAAAAGCCAACCTACGTTAGAGTTGTAGTATTTAATGAAAATTTATGCGCCATATGTAATCCCCATATGCCTTCAATTTACCATATCATATGTTAAATAGGTACAGTTGACAGAAATGACAAAAATATGGTTAACTACAAACCCTGATTTGAAAACAGTTGACACCTGGTCGATGTATTAGGCCCTAAATGGACGTATCGTTCTCAAAGCATCTTTGAGACAATCTTGTGCATATACCGAAGATATTTGAATGTATACCCAAGTTATTTATGCACAAACATATGATAGACCAATGATCTGGTGAGGGTCACAGGAATCGGATTAATAAGAAACGCACAGGACCAATCGTTTTGGCGACACTTGGCCGAAAGGCGACACACCCAAGTGTCATCTTTCGGCTGGCACAATGATAATGATGATGCCAAATCTGTTAATTTCAATCTATTGTAACCATATCTAACGCTTTTGCAGTCTGTACATGTGTGGGAATAACGTAGGATGCTAGAATAAGGTAATTTATAGCTTGCTGGCACATCAACTTGGCAAAAGAAATCTATAAATAGTGGTAAATTTATCACGAGTGGGATTTGATGGTCCTATGTGGGCTTTATCCTAATTTTATGTGTGGATTACTTAACTAGAAAAACCTGATTTACCATACTTTTGAAATATTAAAGATAACGGTAAGTTTTTGAAGTGATTCATCATCATAATACCAAATGTTGACAACGCATGGGCGACCCAAGTTTTTTCCATGTATATGAGCAATATGATCAAGACCAATACGTTTAGGTAATTATTTTCGAAATTGAAATTAATTTCTTCGAGACTGGGTTATGTCTTTGTTCAGTCTTTTAGATTTAGTTTTGGACAAAAGAAGTAAAAATGTTATGAATTTATCCGACCCGGATATAAAGAACACAAACGAATTAAGTATTCCACGGTAACGTGAGAATGTGTACAAAAAATGAGAATTTTAGTAAGTTAAGAAGTGGGTTTTCCAAATATGTGTGGTCTTCCAAAAAAAGGTTATTTATGTCGTACGCAGCCAGGTTGATAACTGTTCGTTGAGATTATGCCTGTAGGCACACACTTTAAATTAAAATATGCAAGATTATTTAAAGGACTTAAAAATGTAAATAAAATTCTTAGTAAATTTTTGCTTTAAAACCATTATAAAAGACAGTGGCATAAATAAAGTTTTCAATTATGACATGATAGATGAAAAGACCTGAACGAAATTTACTTAACATTCTTAAAAGAAAAGAGGCTTCTCCCAATCAAAAAACATAAAAGAATGGAGATTTATCAACGAAACAAGCTGATACAAACAAAAAGGACCCGAAAACAACAGATAACTTTATCAAACCCTCTCCAAACATTCTCATGCTCTTTTTGTTTGCACTCAACGCTAAAAGCTTTGCGAAAACAGCGCACACTGTTAACGGAACAGTTATTACTTGTTCCCACGAAGAAGTCAAGTGCACAGACTGCACTGTCTGAATCATAGATACAATATTTCATAGATAGGATTTTTGATGGACCATTGAACCAAAAGATAAATTTTGCGAAAGATAATAAGGTGATTGAGGTGAAGACCCATCTAGAGATTTACATAGGTATGAACAAACAAGTTATGCTACAACTAATACAAATAAATTTGGCAAAGAGGGTGATGAGATAAAGAACAGTTACTAAGTAACAAAACTAATTACGAAAGCAAAAATTTCAAATTGTAAAAAGATTCGTTTTTACATATATGTCCTAATTGAATAAGGTAAGCCCGAAAATTGCAAACGTGTTCTTTAAGTTAGAAACAAGAAAAGAGGGCATTCTTCTGGTTGAATATCAAGCTAATATGTATAATATAATCTATATATACTGATCAACAAATGAGTATCTCGTTTTTACTCCTATTGATCTTATCTTCCTTCCTCCACATTGACAATCATTATAAATCTATAGTCTGCGCTGCTTGCACTCTCGCTAAGTTCATAACCCACGTCTACTTTAGATTCATTCACTCTCGTAGATAAATGACGAAATGATTTATTGTCTCGTGTTGTTCGATTTGAACTTGTGGGAAACCGCCACTGGTTGCTACTATTTCGCTTTATGTAATTGTAAGGCAGAGTATTGTGATTATAGTCATTACTTTTCGTACAAAGCAGTTATTTGGAGCTCTAAGGTTACTTTTGCTTCGGAATAAGTCCTTGAGGGACTTCAACAGTTGTTTAAATAGACGAACTTCGTGATGGAAAACAACGCTATTTATTTATCGAACGAAAGAAACCTTTTAGATGGTCTTACTATTAGTTATGTAGATATAACATATACAAACATAATTTAAAATGGTTCTCTAAGTAAATTCATAAAATCGCGTATTGTAACGATATCTTAGATTTTAGGTAAGCCTTGTATAATATCAACAAGAAGTAGAAAGTTATTTGATGGTTTTGAATTATGTTTAGCGCAATATAACGTCCCTTGATGACTTCCAATCTACTTAGTTGGATCTCATTTCCACAAATGAAGCAACAGTCGTTGTAACTAACGTACCATTGTATACAGTCGCCATTCCAGCCTCCGAACATTGCGACAGTCCTGTGATCTATTATGTTGGCAACTAATTTACCATTCTACTTTGATATCAGAAGTAGGATAAAGTGCTTTTCGCGTTATATTGATAAATAAAGGAAGTAATAACTCCAATTAATTGAAGTCAGGCGGGGAATATTCGATTTAGACTAAGATTGGCTAATCAAACACGGTCATTAATATTAAGCGGAAAGTTGCAACGATTGCAGGATAGTATCTAGTTTATATCGGTCTGTGATAGTCATTTCAATTCAGTAGCTTTAGCATATTTCGTTGTTGGTAGCCCAGACCACTAAGTAGATATTTTAAACTTGGTTTCATAACATTATTAATGTCTAGGATTAACATTGTAGAAAACACGGACCGCCATTCTATTCTGACAGAATAGTTAATTTATTGATTCCATTCCTTCATAAAAAAATATCTTAATACGAAAATTTTATATATTTAGATTTATTGCCCGAAAATTATATCCGGTTTTAAAGAACATAGCAAGTTTTAAGATCTGTGATTGTTAAAGATGAAATTAAGAGATAAAAAAATACATTTCTAAATCTTTTGTGTGAATTAAGTAAATCTTATCTTAGCGACCTAAAACTTAAACATTGTGTTAAATAATGTTACGGTATATTTAATAGGTACAGACGTGGGAACCGAGCGGTACAGGTCACCGGGTCACCAGCCTTTCCATATGATTCAGATTTTTGGTAAATTTTCTCAAATCATTTAATACCCGTTGGTAATATGTAGTTGTTTTAATTTAAACCAATTTTTAAAACACAGTGTCAAAAACTCTAATCTGAAATAATTTTTTTTTCGGTCCTATTTTATCTATGATTGTCCGCATATTATAAGCTCTTGGTGGGATCGTTTTCGACTGAAATTTGTAGGCACCCATTGATTTTTAGTGGATATTGTGATGTAAAATTGGTGTAGTTTTGTACCTCAAGTTTCTATACAACTTGATAATATATGAAATCATTGAAACAGGCACGATGTCTGCACAATTGAGCTAAGAATTTTATTACAGTATTAACTACCTCAGCGAAGCTTGCTGAGAAGGCCGACAAGATATATTTACTGCCAAATACTACAAAAATATTAGAATGTTTAACTCTGCATTTCAATGGCACTAAAAGTAACTATTTCATTATAAAGACAGGGCTTAAAAGGCTTAGTTTCCAAGCCAAAAACATAAAAAAGAATAGAAACATCTGTCAAACTATTGGCGAGAATTAACGGTGACTTGCCACTTTGTTTTTCCAAACCATTTATCAAGTTATTTATGGGGTAAATTAATTGTTTTCTTGTAATATTATGTAAATAAACGGAAATTAAAATAGATCCTACACAACATGTATAATTATAAATCTTGTTTAAAAGATGTCTGACAACTTGATGAAATAGACTTGACAAGTTAAATTGGCTGTGACAAATGGCGTCTGTGATACGTTTAATTTAAATGTATCGTAAATATCTTGATTCTAAAAGTCTCGCAAATTCATTGTTCGTGAAGTGCGTATGATGTGTTCTCATGCAATCCCAGAGATTTATGAACACATACATATGTATGATTTATTATGAATGATCACTAATTTCTAATACTTTTACTAGCGTTTCAGCTTTCACTTGTCCATCTGGTCTAATTTAATGGTCTTTGTAATTTCAGTCGCATGTTTTAATAGTCTTAAAACCGTTTCCATTGGAATTTTAATTTTAATAACACGTTTCAAGTATTATGTTTTCGTTTAGGGCGACTTTAATTAGATGTTGGCAGTAACTTTCCCATAGTTCTTTAAATTATAATTTGAAATAACATAACCCGTTACTTTTTCCCATTGCTGTTTTTACAGTCAATCAGTGTCAGGGGCAATATAATAATATAAAATTTGAGATATACTGACCAATAATTTTAATATTTTGTTGGAATATTAAACATGTTTACAAAAATTTAAGTATTCGTTTACAACATTACTTAGTTTAAAACTGTGTTGTAGCCATGATTAACGCTCACCTCCGAAAGGTCTTTCCTTTCGAAGGTGAGCGTCGTCGTTCTAATATTAATGCTTAAGCGAATTATGTTATATAATTGATTAATACAAATTAAAATAAAAGTGAAGTCCAGGTGTACAGGTCCATATAATCAAAATATAAAGAAAAATCTAACTACTATTATATGTAGTAGCCATAATGTTTCGATATGCGTAACAACATTTCTAGAATACTTAGGTATGAACGTTTGATTTAAGTGACTCATTTGTTTTGTTCAACGATCACCGTTTTGGCGAAATAAATATCGTTTGTTTTGACCAATGATCACCGTGTTGGTTAAAAAAAATATCGTTTGTTTTGACCAATGATCACCGTTTTGATGAAATAAATATCGTTTATTTTGACCAATGATCACCGTTTTGGTGAAATAAATAGAATGAATACGGTACCTACATTTGTCTAACAAGATACCATAGAATTAAAATACCATTATTCAAAAACAATCAAGCCGTAGGCCCTTCAAAAGCCTTTTTCTTCGTCTTCGTAGTACAAAAGTACAAAAAAAAAAGAATGTGTTGTCTATGATGACTACACATGTTGCCACACACAGCTGTCTTCTATGGTACCTACATAACTTTTTAATCTCTCTATAATTTGCGTTATACAACTATTCCCATTGTTCCCCTGTCTTCCTAACGATAAAACCACCTTCCGTATCGACAATGAAGATCCGTTATCTCTTTCACACAATTCAGAGCTTTCATAAGAGGAAATGAGACGGAAATAGGGTATTTTAATGACGTTGCAAAATTATTGGTTGGAAAGTAAAAGTGTTGCCATATAGTTGGTACTCGTTAGTTGTTCTTGTTAGTTTTATAAGTATGGCCATTGTGGGTTATTTCTGAGGTTAAGGAAGTCAACTTCACTACATTTTCTCCATTTCAGGGTTCCGTAACTTCGTCGGTAAAAAAAAACCCTTGAAAAGATTGTCCATAGAGTTTCTTGCATATTCTTCTCCATATAGTTCTACGCTTTGGAATGTGCAATTAGCATATTTTTTTTTTTTATGTTACTGACTTTGACAATTCAAAGGTGCCTGTACAATGGTTTATTTGATATAAAAATGCTTAGTTTCTTGATTGATTCTTTATTTAAAGCACTAAGTATTTGTTTTTAGGTTGCCTGGAAGAAATCGCCGAGTGCGATAAGGCCGCCGATTGGATGTTCTTTGTTACAAGGTTTCTTTTTATAAATTGTAATTTTGGTGTACAATACTGTATATAGGGTGACCGGTAATTAATGACTGATACTTAAACACGAGATTGTAGTCATGATAAAAAACAACTTTTACTATGGGACCAAACCTGATATCGCGAAAAATCTCTACTAAACTCTTTGGTCCCATAGTAAAAGTTGTTTGTTATCATGACTCCAATGACATGTTTAAGTATCGTTCACTAATTTTATCAGTCACCCTATATAAATAAATAAATAAGTACGCGCAAATATAGAATCAACTGGCCTCTAAAGCATTGTAAGGACAACTGACATGCAAATCCCGTTTCCATCAGTGCAATGCAACTGGAAGATGCCCACGTACAATAGCGGGGTATCGCTTACGCTGCGTAGGCGCAAGGTCGGTGCAGTGTGCAGTCGACCGCCATTCATAGCTCTGACACCGATCTGAGGTATGTCCAGTGCTAGATTTGTTGAGGCTTTTAATAATATTAATAGCGTTTAAGTACGAAATTATCCATAAGAAAAATTTATGTATATATTATGTACTTCCAGGGTAAGACGTATCATCATCATCATCATCATCATTTCAGCCCAAAGACCTCCACTGTTGGACATAGGCCTCCCCAAATGTCGCCAAAATGAACGGTCCTGTGTGTCTCGCATCCATCAGGTTTCCGCAACCTATCCCAGGTCAATCGGTCCACCTTGTAGGAGGCCTTCCAACGCTGCGTCTTCCAGTACACCGCCACCACTCGCGAACCTTTCGGCCAAAACGTATCTTGTGTTCTAATTTAGGATATAATCTATCCGTACACTGCATTTCATACAATTCCGTTCAGCCGTTAAGATATGAAAAAGTAACAAACAGACAGACAGTTACTTTTTTTTTTTTTATGGTAGTTAAAATCATCCAATGACAAATCCCGCCCTTGGGCGGAGCGGGAAGTAGTGTCAGACTCTTACTGACTAAAAACCTACCCCGTTCCTTCGTAGCCTATCGTGCCGGGGCCGAGCATACCTTTCGGAACTAACCCATGACCCCAGTAGGCTTCGACCCTGCCTGCCTGCAGTTAGCAGGCTGGGCCTCTTCGGTGTGCTGACAGCTCCTTGAGGCGCGCGGGAACAGAACGCGCCGTCGACGACTTGGGCTCGGTCCGGTCGGTTACCGGACGATCGGACAGCGTGCTACCCATTGCACGCCGTCCGCAAGCCCGCGCCTACGGTGGCCGGAAATCGGGATCGGAATCCCGGCGGCGGCTGGGGCGAGCGCCCCGTTGCCTCTGCCTGATGGGGTCGGCCTCCTCCTTTGCTAGCATTACTGCTTCGCAGAAGGAGGCGACCGCCTGCCATCCCTCCTCACTACGGACCATGGCCTGAACCAAGGCCCGGCGAGAGAGATCGCTGCCGCCGATCGCCCCGAGTTACTTTTGTGTTTAAAATACCTAGTCACGCTAATATAATGGCAAAAGTTTGTCAGTGTGTGTGTATCCTTGTGTGGTTTTGGGACTATAAAGTTAAAGCTGTAGAACCCTACAGCCAAAGAAAAACTAATATAGTCATTGCCTACATACAATTCTCTCAATCTCAATCTCAATTCTCTCAGTTGGTCTGCGAGATTGTTTGAAGGTGTTACCGTGGACCGATGACGCGGCCCGCTGCTGCAATGTACGACGTAACGCCCGATACGCCGCGTAACGCGCCGTGTCTCCGTAAACACGGTCTTAGGTTTCCAGTCCGTATGGAGTCTGGAAGATTTTTCCGAATCGCAAAAAAAGTATTTTTCAACAAATTTACTGTTTTCAGATTTATTCTTACACCTGTGCTACAAGGCCTTGCTTTGGGCCAAATTTCAGGATTCTGGGTCAATGGGAAGTATCCTATGAATTTTGATTCCGCATTTCATTACGCGGGCCCAGTGCGGATTGATGATCAATCCGCACTGGGCCCGCGTAATGGATTGCGGCCTATTCCTTTTCCTAGAGAAGAGGCCCGAGTCTCAGCTGAACATTATAAAAACATCTGCAGCTATAAATACATCTGCAGAATACAATCAAGAGTACGATGTGTCCGGTTTTCACCAGCTCATGCCAAAGGAAAGGACATGGACGACCTCGATGCTGCTCACCCGCTCTGTGGGTCATAGCATGTTTAATTCAGTACGTGATGTGCTGCCGATCGTACGCTTTCGGAGTTTATAAGGCGGCGGTAGTTTCATTGTTGGTTATCCTAAAAGGCTCATGTCCAAAAGTGAGAGTACCTTGTTTCAGGACCGTGGTTATTTTTTAGAACAAACGTACCCTAACAAACAAGACGGCTGATAGGAAGAGCCGCACCTTTTTTTTAAAATGAATGATATAAACTAATGCTTGACTGCTATCCCGTCATCGTAAGCAGTGATGCAATCGTTGATGGTGAGGCGCATTAGTTTATTAAAAGCCTATTCACTCTAACCTTGAAGAAACTTAAATTATAATTGGACGGGAAGACTGCAGCAGGTAAATTGTTCCAGTCCTTCGATGTACGCCGTATAAATGACGAAGCAAAAAGCTTAGAACGGAGTGTAGAGGTGTTAACAATGTAACGCGCCTATTACACCACTCGATGTTCCGCAGACGATACACAGACTGTCTAAGAGTTTACTTCTGAGTAAGACAGTCTGACCCTTATTACACTACGCGACGTCGAGCAAGACCGTCTGAATATCGAGTGTTGTCATAGGCCCTTAAAGATGGACTTGACGTACGTCAGGTTGTCCGATGGTATAAAGATGATGGCAGAATCAAGTACCTATTCACATCCACCAATCAAGAATCAATGAATCAAAACTTTATTGGAATAATGGCAAGAAATCATGAGACTGTGTGTCTATATTTATAAAAGGAGAAACTTCCCTGAACTTGTCTGTAAGAGAATTACCCTGTGCGATAAGACTGCCCATTGTACATTTAGTTTTTGTAAATTTTTATCCTGTCCACATTATAATACAATAAAGTATAAATAAATAAACTGACTAACTGACATATCAACGTACAGCCGTAACTACTGGGACCAAGTATGTGAAATGCACAAGGTTTTCTTTTATGACGTAGGCGAGCACCCTCTAAAGAAATGAAACGGATGTCCAAAGTTTCCTTAGAGAAACCTACGTTCACGGGAGGGAACCCGCTGGCAGAAGCTAGTGATGTCATGATACTTTACCGTAATAAAACGAAAAATATCACTATCGAAATTCTGGTAATGAACTGCGCTATTGGCAGGTCGGTGCCTGCTAGGACGACAAGTGCAATGCTCGAGAGTCAAATGCCAACTGATTTATTATTACAGATTTCCGATACATTTGCACATGTGTGCTTATGTGTCCCCCACAAAATCATATCAACAGTAAAAGCCATGTTCGCTACTACACTGGAAGGGAAAACTCATGAATGATATTCACATAAGCCCAGCTTCATTCATGGGAAAGATTCGCTTACTACGTAATTTCTAACAACAATTCATAGTTTTTGCCGTCAAAAGAACTGGGTCTACCTTAGACTCCCACTCTTTAGTAACAGTATAATGATTACGTAATAATGAAAATCTTCCCACATGCTGCGACAAAGGTAGGTGGTGGTACCGCCATTTATGGGGGCCCACCACTGGTGTTCGGACTCAGTAATGACCATATATGATTGATAGGTGAGCAAGAGTTCCAATTTTATGATTGTTTTGTTCGCTTTACTGGTTTTGGTAGTTATAGTCTTTTGAATTGGTACCGCTTTGGTTGACTGTGTCGTAAAGATCAATTATAGGTTTTTTTTTTAAGATGCTATATCATCTAACGGTTTCTGCCGCTCTAAGGTGAAGTGGAAAGGCGTGTCAGACTTTTACTGACTAAAACCACACCTTTTTTATTATTATGGATAGGCTCGCGTTTGATCGCACTCTCACTTGATGGTAAGCGATGATGTGGCGGACGATGGAGCACACTTGCCTAGAACTAACCTATTCACTCTTGACTTAAAGATCTCTAGGTTATTGCTATCAGGAAACAGAGACTCCGGTAGGGAATTTCATTCCTTAACTGTACACATAATGAATGCCCGTTCTATGTTCCGCTTTTGCCTTTGCGGTTCAGGACCACAGGTTTTCCTTCCGGAAGTCGATTCCCATCCCCAGTAAGCTTCGAACCTGCTGGGCCCATATGTTTTTGCTGAGACCTCTTTGAGGTGCGAGTGCCAGACTTTTACTTTAATCATTACAAGTCTAGCACGAGTATGGTACGCGGCAAATAAGTTGAACCATTTGCTTTGGTTACGCGCAGTCCCCACTTCGATTGAGACCCGAAAATCGGTTATAGCGCATTCAAGGTTGACCGCTGTGATGAGCGAACGAACGAACTTTGGACGAGGTTTATAACCGATTTTCGGGACTTAATTAAAGTGAAGGGCTGCGCGTAACCTTAGCAAATGGTTCAACATATATGCCGCAACCCACCTGTGACCTTCGATTGTCCTTTGTGCTACCGTGGATCTAGAAGTGGATCTTTAAACACTCACTCTTTCAAATGTTCCCGCAGCCCTATCAGGCGTTATTATGCTAAACAGTGAAAGCGTATCCCTAGGCTACTTATCGTGCTAATCACATTAACTTACTCTCGTGTGAAAAGCAATCCCATAAGGATATCCTATCGTTAAAGTTAATAAAGGAGACGGTGTTTTTGGTGGACAAGCGAGTAGGCCATAAAATTAATATTGAACTGAAATTTCTAAATCCAGGCAGAAACTCAGCAAGTTAATGATGCAGGTTGGTGTAGAGATCGTGAGATAATAACTGGTGATTGCAGTATTAACATACCATGTATTTGCGTGGTTTAAGCGAAATATTGGGAATCATTTGAAATACGGCTGTTGCAGGGTGTGAGTTTGACCAGTCTCAAAGTTTAAAAGATAGCTCAGAACGACTCATCTACTAAAAAGAATTTTGTTTGCGGACGAACATGAACAGCCCTCTTAGCCAAGTTGCGACTATTTCGCTTCGATTCTCTTGCGTCGAACGCCTCGAGTCGGCACGCCTCCAATTCCTTTATTCTGCGCGAGCGTTGAGATGAAGTCAGAACAAAGGGATTGGAGGCGTGGCCAGCTCGAGGCGTTCAACGCAAGAGAATCGAAACGAAACGGTCGTAACTTGGCTAGGGGGGCAGATCAGTCAATCGGCGCCATTGAATAATAACCATAGTCAAGTTTCATGGCTAATAATTATTTTCTTAGTCTTCAGCTTGTGTGTGGTTGTTACTTCTTCATGCTTAAACGACTGAACAGATTTCGATGAAACGTGGTGTACCGGTAGACCATATTCTGAATAGCATAGCATCAGCCTTATAATTTTCCCCCTGCTGGGACTCAGGCCTCCTCTCTAGGAGAGGGAATGGGCCGTAATTTATTTATTTTTTTGGTTCTAGGACATTCCGGTTTCCTTACGATGTTTTCCTTCACCGTTTTGAGAGCAGTGGTGATGAAATAAATTACACAAAGTAATGCGCCTGGCTGGGTTTGAACCCGCGACCTACAACTCGTAAGTCGGGGCTGATACCATTCGGCCTCAATTGCTCCACCATATTCTGAATAGCAAATAGGATACTTATTGCCCCGGTAATATGGTCCCTCGGGACAATTTTCTACTTTCGCGCTGGCGATGGCTTCACCTGCGTGAAAATGGAGGCAGCAGCTAGTAAGAAATAAAATTGACGAATCAATCTTGTATTTCGGTCCATATTATCTTTACATGTGAAATTGATCGATGATGAACACCAATTTAGATCCATTATTTAGCGGCTACGATTCATTTATCAAGCCATATCTATAAAACCATAGCTTATTAAAATGTTAATCCGCATGTTTTCTATCACATATGCGGCTAGAAACTCTATGTATATAGAATACAAAACAATCTTCGACATTTAAGGTGCGGACCGATAGAAATGTCATTCGGTGAGTCACGTCGAGGTAGAAATGCTGTGTGTGGGTGCAATAAAATTGGATCGTCCAGCAGTAATTATTCGAAGTATTGGAGACAAGTTAGAAGTATGTGGAACAGGACCCAAAGGCTCACTAGTTTATTTTATTGTAAAGATACATGTACAAAACCTTAAATATAAACTAAACTATTTATACTAAAACCTACCTATGTACATATAATACAAAAACACAGTACACTCAGGCGTCGAAGTACTCCTCCACATCGCGAAATAACCCAACAACTGATAGTTGATTTCGGTCTGTTGTTGTTAACACTTCTTACTACTCCATTACCGAAATAATCAACAACAACACAGTCCTAAGTTATGTAACTCACATGGAATTATTATGTAAAGCAGGTTTTTTTATGGTAGGTAAAATCATCCAATGACAAATCCCGCCCCTGGGCGGAGCGGGAAGTAGTGTCAGACTCTCACTGACCAAAAACCCACCCCGTTCCTTCGTAGCCTATCGTGTCGGGGCCGGGTATTCCTTTCGGAAGTTAAGCCATGACCCCAGTAGGCTTCGACCCTGCCTGCCTGCAGTTAGCAGGCTGGGCCTCTTCGGTGTGCTGACAGCTCCTTGAGGCGCGCGAGAACTGTACGCGCCGTCGATGACTTAGGACGCGCCGTCGACGACTTGGGTGTGTAAGGTAGGTACTACAATGCCCCTATAAACTGGCAACTAATAAATAAGACTTAGGAATAGTCCTAAGTCTTATTTACCAACAATATGTTGTAATTACTTTATATATGTTAGTATGTCAGGTCATCATCATTTCATCCGAAAGACGTCCACTGTTGGACACAAGCTTCCCCAAGTGTCGTCACAACGTTCCTGTGCGTTTCGTATCAATCGAATTCCCACAACCCTTGCCTGGTCATCGGTCCACCTTGTAGGTGGCCTCCCAACACTGCGTCTTTCTCTACGCGGTCGCCACTCCAGAACCTTTTGGCCTCAACGGCCATCTGTTCTGCGAGCAATATGCCCTGTCCACTGCCACTTCAGTTTGGCGATTTTTCGTGCTATGTCGGCAACCTTGGTTCTCCTGCAGATGTCTTCATTTCTGATTCGATCATGCAATGAAACTCCGAGCATAGTCCTTTCCATTGCCCTTTGGGTGACTTTAAGCCTTCTGATGAGGCCCATTGTAATTAACCACGTCTTTAAGTACATGAGTTTAGTAATGGGCCAAGAGGCCTGATACTAAATTATTTTATAACACAAATCAATGAACGTCCACATCCCTACAAAGGTAAATATTGGCTCCAACGTGCAAAGGGGCGTTGTAGTAATACCTGGCACAATAATTCCTTTGTAAAGCATTATCTGCGATGATCATTCGTACGTAATCGTCAAGTCACGGCAGATTTCTCGCTGTTTATAGATGGCTGCCGATTCGAGAGAGCAGCTATGTTGTGGTACAAGTGAAAAGAAATAGAGGGTTTCGTTTTAAAAGTAAACAATCATAAAATCTTTGAAATACTTTTTGATTAAGAAGTTATGGTTTCGTAATGTTAAAGAAAAATAAAACATTGGCTACGGAAAATCGATTTTAGAATAAAATCAAAGACTAAGGTTTTTTTCACAGTATGGGTTTTTTTTTCTTTTTGAGCAGTAGGTACCTACAAGATAAAAAATTAAACTAAAAACTCCTTCTTTTTTTTTAAACCTAAAAGCTAAGTAGCGCAGTTATTATACAACTAGATACAGTTGATCCAAGTAAATTCAATAAAAATTTTGTAAGTCGGTATCGGATTCTCAACAAGTTTGATTACAAAGTACCTACCACAGAACCTTTGCAGACCCAAACTTTTTTTGAAAACGAGTACTAATACGACGTCGGAATACTAGGGGTACAGCATTACTCAGGGGCCGGATTACTGTAGGCCAACTAAAAATTAAATTCTCCGTAACACCCATAAGGGCTAAAGGCCATGACTTTAATCGATTCGAAATACTGCAATAGTCGAAACGACCGAGATTACAATGTTTTCCACTTCATTAGTAACTTACAATTTACACGCATTTGTATCATTAAGTGCGTGAATTTTACGTTTTCTTACGCAATGTAGATTGGTTAATACATACATTAGGGACACTTGTAATATTGCATGTTACAATCGTAAAAATTCATTGTGAACGCATATTAATAGCAATGATTTTACACAATTTGTATGAATGTATTTGAATACTAGCTTCTGCCCGCGACTTCGTCCGCGGAAAATTTCTTGTTTTAACATAAGTTTACACTCGACATTACTGTACCTTAGTAAAATAATTTTTGGAATCGGGTCAGGGATAGTTTCAGAGACATGCTGCCTTAAGTCAGATAGACGCTGCGCACGTTCAGCGCTAGATTCCCGAGGACGGGCCTGCGATGTTATGACATTTTGGTTAGCGAGCCGCTGCGAGCGCTCAGCGCTTGCGTTTTAGTAATTTTATATTATCTCCGAAACTATATGACCAATTGACATACTGTAAACGGCAAATCTTATCTGTATGATGTCCTTGTGATACTGAAATAATTTATTGCGACAAGAGTTAATATTTCGTTGCTGAAATAATCAACCAAACGTAAGTATGCCGAAAAAATACTTTTTTAATGCAAATAAAGAAGTATAAAATATAACATATAAAAGATAGAAATATGGTATCGCGGACTTTTTTGTAGATATAATTAAGACGAATCAGGTTGCCATACATTGTTTTTAATTTTAAGCAACTCTCTAGGCAGCGCACGCAAATAATTCTGTTTTATGAGGTATTTTTTTTCCGACTTGCAAGACAAAAATTGTGATAGCTCGGTTAATGTACATGTTATAAAAATAATTTATAGGCTATAGCACTCAAGAATAATGTAGCTTTCTACCAGTGTAAAAATTTTTGGAATTGGATCATGAGTTCCAGAGATTACTCCCTACATACAAACTTACAAATTTTACCTCTTTATAATATTAGTATAGATGTTGTCATGCATGCACGGATATTTTAATAAAAAAAAATATTAGTTGGTAGTAGTAGTTTCAATCACGTATTTTTTTAAACACTAGTGGGCAAAGACGCCAGAAAATTATCTAAGGGAACATACTTCTGGGATAAAATATATCTATCCTGTGTTATTGCAAGACATGGTCTACCTGTGTATTAAGTTTCATCAAAATTTGTGCAGCTGTTAGATTGCGCCACTTAAGAAGAAAATGTTTGAATTGTATGTAGTTTTTGATCATAAGACAATTACAATAAATTGATTCATACTGTGGGAGACTGGTGCCTAAGCTAGGCTTTTGGCCTGTATTTCAGGTCACCAGGTCTTCCCCTCTTTAAATAGATGTGATTACAATCTCTATTAATCATTCTAAGACATGTTCTATACCATTTTTATAAAAATTGTGCTTTGTTTTGCTTGTGTGCATGTGTGAGAGTGTATGTGTGTGAGATGGCGTGCATGTGTGTATATATTCGTTTGTTTGCGTGGTACCACTACTCCGGGATATAAAATATGTTCTCTGTCTCACTATAATTGAGCTGTAGGAGCCAATTTGTGACTTTCATTTTACAGTGTTTCCTTGTTAGGTGAAATATGTCTAAGGTGCCATTTATTTTATTGGAAAGGAAACCTCCCAAATGACCAAAGAAGCGCCTTGAGAATTTGGTTCGTTTAGAGTGTTGGAGTCGATCTACTGGATTCACGCGCCTTCGACCAACAACTAATGAAGTATGATATTCCAGTAGTACATGTTGTATGGTGGCTAAGAGAAAAAGTTGACGGACTGTAAGGACCTTCGTGTCTCTGTATAACTGGTGTGTCGTGTAACGATATGGAAGATGGTGAGTTACCTTCAAGATAGCTCTTTGCGCTCTCTCCAGATCCAACAAGTTGGACTTAGGTGCTCTTCTCCAGGTGGTTATGCAGTAGGTCAACAAGGACTGAGCCAGGGCAAGGTATACAGTTTTCTTTAATTTGTCATCTGATCATGAAAGCACAGTAACTTGTATGGTTGTAGCTAACCCGTTTGAATCCTCGATGGACCGGGGTGGAAGTCGGGGATGTAAGTAAAAATTCTCGAAAGAAAAAAGAACTATGAATGCAGCCAAGTTCGCTTCCCTGTAGAAAAACCTTTCATTCTTATAACTTGGGCCGAACACCTGAAGCGCACATTCCATGAGCTCACGCGATGTGTTCTAGTCCAAGACACAGGAATGTGAGACAGATTTGCCGATATTGCACCTCCTTCGACGAAAATAACCTATTATACATAATTGGGGGAAACATCGTCTAATGAGGTGCCTTCTGGTGGGATCAATAAAAAATACCTATAATATTTGATTGGAAAGAAACATTGTCTATTGAGGTGCCGAAATTGTAACTCCTCCCACGAAAATAACCCATAATATATGAAAGAAAAGGGAGTTAGTGATAGCATGATGAATGAGAGGATAAAATGTAAGAAAAAACTTGTGGCGTCCACAAATACCGGACAATGGCAGGAAGATGATGATGAAATTATTGGGGAGAAACATCGTTAATTGAGGTGCCGAAACTGCCGATTTTGCGCTTCTTCCAACGTAAATAACTTAAAATATTTTATTGGGGGGAAGAATACATCTATCTATCTATCGTCTAATGAGGTGCCGATATTGCACCTTCTGTGGCGAACATTTTAATTGGGGTGCCTCTTGAGGTGCCGATATTATACCTCTGTCATCGAAAATAACCTATAATATACGAAAAAAAAAGGAGTTATCGATAGCATGACAGGTGACAGACCAGTACCTATGAAAAAACATGCTGCGTCAACAAGTAAGATGATGATATGACTAGGGGATACACCGTCTATCAAAGTTGTATGTTTTATGTAGCAAGGAACAACACTGCTAGAAGTTGTAGTCAGAGGCATTCGGACACGGAAATGTCGGAAATTGTTTCGTATTTTAAAAGTATGGATTTGATTGTTTTGGTATTTGTTAAGCCAGTAATTATAGTATTTACCTACAATTATAAGGAAATGGTTGCAAATGTTTTTTCCTCCCCAAACAGTTTAAAGAAAAAGAAAGAAAACTACGAACAGAAGTTACGTCTACAAAGTTTTTGCTGTTAAATTTGATTGCTTTTCTTACAAAGTAATATTTTTAAGGTTTGTAACAAGCCCTTTTCGTGCACAAAAAGCAACTGCTTTTTTGTTCTGCACCAAATTGGCAGCAGCTGATTATCCAATTAGAACGTACCGGTACTTTCGTAAAACCACAAAGATTGTGAGTTTCCCACAGAGCACGAAATCGCTGCAAGCCGGCAGCTACTACTGACAGTATAAATATTAGAAGAGAGAAGAAGATGAAGAATAGTGGGGGCGTGGCTTTTTCACATACCAATATTTGTGATACGAACCACTGCTTCATTTTGTTACTAAAATTGATGCCGTTTTCAAAAACAGAGTTAATGATTGTTTCGCATAAATGGATTATTGTACAAAAATAAACTCAGGATAATAAATAGATACTATAGTGCTGAGTGTGGTTACCTCAATATTGTTAGTATTGATGTGTCCGGTGTAAAACAGGCTCAAACCTCATAACTGCATGTGTCGACCTTCAAGGTAAAGCTTAACAAGGTCAGCCCATGGATGGGCTATCCATTTTACACAGAGACCTTCATATCTCGAAAAGCAAGTTAAAATTTAGCTCTCATTTAAAAATATGAACATAACAGTTTAATTGATTTTAGAATCTTGAGTTTTCAAGTAACTTTCTACTTTTTTCTTTCTTTTAATCAGTAAAACTCTATAATAAACTAAGATAGAGAAATAAATAAAAACGCGTTTATTTGGCACACAGATACACACAATGAAGTAACAATAACAAAATACAGGAAAAATTATATAGCAACTTATGTACGGTCCGAGGTCAAAAGTGCAGTTGCACTCTCAATGCTTAACTGTCTAAAATTTCTTTGTAGTAGAATTCCAGTGTTCTGCAACTAATTTATTCAATATTTTAGATTCTATGCTACAAACTAAATGGGTCCTCTGGATCCATTTACCCTCTTTTACAAAGAAATTTTACATACTTTAGTGTCGGTAGAGTGCAACTGCACTTTTGAGCCCTGACTGTACATCAACATTGTGTATCTCACGGCTGCGCTAAATAGGTCCAGTTCATCATAATGCCAGGCCACTGCGTTATGTTATTTATGATGGAATTTCACTTGTCTTTGGGCTCAGTAGTGGCCGCAAAGGCGACTCAGTGCTCTATGGAGTTTACCTAACAGTTGCAATATCAACTATTACAATAATAACAACTATTGTAGCGTGGTTAATTTTATTGCACTCGTCATGCGAAGTTAACCTGTTCATTGCGATAGATTTGTGTGCAATAGAATTCGATTGATTTGGTCTGTCAATACGAGATAGATGAATGAAGCCATTATCAATAGCTTGATTATTTAAATTATCAACATCGGCTCATTAAATTAAAGAAAAAAAGTGGAACGAAAATATAGAAAATCTATTTGAAGATTTAAATTAGAGATTTGAGTCTGAAGAATTTTGTAAAGTCATTTTAAAAACCTAGATGAGGGTCACTGAGAAATATGGCAGGAAAAAGACACGCCTAGGTACCCAGCAGTGGGTGATGAAAATCATTATGATGAGAGTATGATATACTCGTATATGTTACCGGCAATCTATATAATCCGGTATTCTATACAATACCTAGGCAATGTATAGAATACGGTTTAAAGGAAGGCTTTTATTTTCAGGTGGTGATAAAAAAAATAACCCTAGCCTAACCTGTCCGTGTCGGGGTGCCCTAAAATCACCTCCTTCCCTGCTCTCGTCTTTTACACACATTACCGACTGCGCATTCGGTATTGTATATAATATCTGAATTATACAGATTGACGGTAACATATATACAACAAAGATAAAATATTCTTTCTAATTGATTTTCATCACGGTGGTCAATCTTAGCCATTAACGCAAGACGTATTAAATTCCACAAAAGTATGCGTAAGCGCAGGTGCACAGTCATTTGGTGCTTTAATTCATTACGTTGCAAGGGATTAAAAGATCAGTATCTAACTGCTTCTAACAAGTTTTCATTTGCAAAAAAAAAAAAACAGTTTTACATATCAAGCCTCTAAGCGGAATCAATCGCAGATAACCATCTGCCGTCACAATGAGTAACATATTTAAAGCCACATAACTGGCCATTCATTATATTTACATTTATTCCTACAACCGGTACGCTAAGACCAGTACTGGGCTCAGCAGTAACGGTGGTTATGACCTTGTGAACCGGTGCCATCGGCGACTGTGAGGCCATCGAGATTCCGCTCTTCAACTAAGCTTAGTTTAAGCAGATTACGTTATGAAATTAGTGTCATAGTAGAGGAATTGCGACATTTTGTTTTTGGGAAACAGTAGCTTGATAACGTCTCTCTTAAAGTTCGCGGCGTCTAAATTAATATTTGAATGTTATAAAAATGATAAAATTGTTTTTTTTTTGCTATAAAAGGTTTTCTGACTATAAAACGTACTAAATCCGGATACTTCTCTGCTGCAATTTAACGATAGTGCAGCAGAGATAGAGCTGGACCCGGATAGAGAAAAAGATTACTACTTTTTATTTTGAAAATAACGCAAAACAGAAGCTTCGATTTCTTAGCAGAAAATATCAACATCTTTGGATTCCGAGAAAAATGCAGTTCTAGGAGTTTCATGAAATTGTAACCTATTTAATCTAAATCAAGAAGACTTCACTTGTTTTGATATTTACAATGAAACAGCTTCATCAATTAGGTGAAATTAAGCATGTACAATTTCAGAAGACGTGTTTTCGGCTATGAAGTGGTAGGTATACTCGTATATAACTTCTCTTTTCATTCATTTTACTTATTTTTCAGCTTCATAATACACATAGAAAAAAAAAAAAATAGTAACCAAAAATAGTTTTCGACTATCGACGATTATCTTCTCTAAAACTAAACTCACCAAATAAGCATCAATCGGCTTCTCCCTGGGTCGATGGTACGCCTTCTGCAGTTCTGTCTGCTTGAGTGCATGTGCGATGTGCAACGCACTGGCGTCGAAGCGGCCATATTGGTAGTCTGGTGTGTCGCGCGACAACTCACGCGCAGGTGACGCGTGCGCACTGCCGCCGTTTGTGGTGCGGGTTGGTGAGACTGCTGATAGGACTGGAAAGAGGAAATTGACATTAGTTTCTGGAGATCTGTTTAATCAAGGGCAGATATAATTAGACAATATAACATGACTCCTTTGTTCTCTAAAGGATAAGGTAAAGGCCCCTACTTATGAGTTGTACATTGAGGATTCAAATGCAGACAGGCCAGCAAGTATTGAAAATTTTTAATATAGATTTTAAAACCACGCTATCTCTCATCGAAGTTTCATCAGGAGCAGACAGCTTTATAATTGCATCAACCAAAAAAGTAATTAATCTTTTCAAATCTGTCGTTTTGGCACGTGATATATTACCTCATGTATGTAGTAGTCAATAAAGAGACTATCAGTCAGAACCGAATAAAATTGGAACAACATGAGAAAGTGAAGTTAGAAAACTTGCAGATTTAAAAATTAAATTTCTCAAACCATTTACTGCCCAGCTCAAAACAGCAGTAAAGATCATTTGCAATAAATTAACATTCACCATACGACTCTCTTCGAAAGAATCTCGATTGATAACATAACGACCAATCATAGACGCTGACCACACTAACGGAAAATGCAATAAACGAGTGATTAGATCGTACGCATAATCGCCCGTGTGTATCGGACCGAAGACTTTAGTTAACAGGAGTTTATGTACAACGTGTAATAATGTGTTAATTTTACAAATTATTGTCTAAGCTTCAAGTTGATCTAGTTATAATAGAAAATAATTGAAGCTATAATAGAGCGGTATCAAACTCGGTCTGAGAGATAGGGAGAGAAGACGTCCCTATAGGGAGGGACTCTAAAGGCGTAGCCAAATTCGTTTCGTGTCGAGTCTCTTTTTACAATCGAAACGCCTCAGCGTAAGTATCATACCACAAAACGACAGGATGTAGCGATGGTCATTGTAGAAACGATTACATTTCATTCTGTCATTTTGAACGGTGTGAACTTGGTGAAATTTTGTAGAGATGATGTCATCCCAAATTTTTGATTAGTTTTCTATTAGCGTTAAAGATTGTAGAATTATCAACTTGGCTATGCCTGCAGAGTTGTTAAGAGAAGAGTATCGTAATAAATCAGCAGCAAACGTTAAAAAAAGAAAGGAAGAATTAAAATAGTTGACAGTGCCATAAAACCCGATCGCAAAAAAGTTCAGAACAAGTCACTTTAAGCAGTCCGATGCAGTTGTCGGAATTTATTTTAATTCAATCTTAGATTTAACGCTATCAACTGCATCAGACCGCATTAAGTGACTTGTTTCGAACTTTTCAATGGTTTTTTGTGATACTTTTAAAATCGGTTCTTCGAGCTCTCTTTATTTCGATACACTATGTGTCAATGTCAAATTCTATCGTTTAAATTGTTTATATTCGTAATGTTGATGTACCCGGTGTTATTTTTGCAACTAAGACGAATCTTACGACATTTCACAAGCTAAAATGTATCAAGTTGTTTAAGCTGTAGAGTGTGGCAACAAAATTAATATACATACACAGACTCGAAAAACTTAACCCTTTGTCACTAACGGCGGGAATTGTCATTGGATGATTTTACCTACCATAAAAAAACCTCCTTCTCAAGATTTCCCGCACAGTTGGGTAAAAAGAACATGAGATCTTCATTTGCTGCTGTATGGTCTCTTCGACAAAGGGAGTACAGATTCTATCTACCAGGAAAGTTCAAATGATTGGTCCCAAATTTTGCTAAGCCAAGTCCACTCACCGGCGCAGTCATAAAGTCTATTTTTGCCAGACGCTGCTTTAAATCAAACTAGCAAATAGAAGAACTTGTATTTATTTTCTTTTTAAAATTCTACAATATGTGTGTAAATAATTTTCTTTATATGTATGGTTTCCTATAAATATTTATTAAAAAATTAAATACTTCACAACATAAAAGTAGTTCACTGGTGTCGGGAGCAAGATCCAAGTTACCAGGGGTTTGGGCTCCAGAGATAGAAACCTTCTTTAAAAGGCGAGCTGTATCGAGGAGTACGATCTGCTGTATCAGGTCGATGATCCAAGTCAATCGCGCAACGACAGCTTCGATAGACGGTAATCGAGGCTTTTCGGCAACAACAATCGGCATAATGACAGCTAAGTCCGATCACATAATGCAGTGAAAGACCTTATCGCATATCTAATAGAACATGATCAAAATATTGATGATATCATCGGTTTCGTAATAACTAAAAATTCATGGAAATTAAGTTGCAAGCGTCCTTGCGTGCAGTTGGCAATCTGCCACAACTTCATAATTATGTGCAGCTGTGATCTTTACACCTCACATTCAATATGTTGCACCTAATTATTCTTCGTCATGCATGTTGTTCTTGATATTTTTACCATTTCTATACGAGTAGCTGGTATATACCTATCACTAGGGTCCCGCCTAGCTTCATAAGGGAGTTACAAATCTTTGAAATACTCGGTTTCTTTTCTATATTATGCATGTATTATTATTGATGTACGATGGATGCGAGTCGCACAGGACCATTTGTTGTAGCGACACTTGGGGTAGGAATATGTTCAACAGTGGATGTCTTTCGGCTGAAATGATGAGGATGATAGTTATGTACTTCTTTATGTACTGGTGAAAGCCACATTAAAATACCTTCAGTAGTTTTTAAGTTTCTTGCGAATAGACTCGGTGGAGTGAAGATAGACGCAATGGGGGATTTTGTTTTTATATCTATAAAGGATGTGAGGGATATATAGATATATTCTTTAATGTACACCATAAGATATTACATTAAGAGCATTAATAGGGTAACAGTGGGCGGTCTTATCGCTACAACGATTTTTTACAGACAACCAGAGCACAGAGAACCCGATGGAAGAGAATATCTATGATTCTTCCCCGATTTTGACCGCTTAGATTTTAAGATACAAAAAGAATTGTTCGTGTGTATCAACGATTCTGAACGTAAACACGGAAATTACACCCGTATTTATAAATAAGTATTCACTTGTCACTAAGTAAAATTTTAGTAAGTCATTACTTGACGTTTGAAATCTGTATTCAAAATTCAAATTTTCTTAACTACAGAATACAATTAGTAGTTACTTTTACTCAAGTATTTAGTTTTACTTGTTTATAAATACGGGTGTATGAATAAATTGTCATAAAGAATCAATCAAAGTTGGTAAATATTGATTGTGACCAGACCTGAGTCAAGTCAGTCAAGAAAGAAGAAGTACACACTACTCGATAAATGACTTTTTAAATGACAAACATATTGACGAATGAAGTAATAATGTAAATTGTATTTGTGTGACTATGAAATTTGATTTTGACATGGACTAAATTTAATAATAACAATGAATAGTGACATGAGTAATAATTTTGTAGTAATATTAATGATAATAATCGATTTTAAATTATAAATGACCAAAGTATTGTACACCTTATGGTTATGTTGCAGCGACTCCAATTCGATTGTATTATAAGATCTAAATCACATGTGACAAAACAATAAATAATATTGATTGGATTTGATTCGAGAAGAACAGAATCAAAAACTGGTACTAAAATAATTTATTGAGCAGTCCAGTAACTACACTGTATTTTTTAGCTGCATAATCAAAGAAGAAACGATCTATAAGAAATATTACAGTTCTTATTGAGGTCAGCACCACCCATCCCCTTGAAAGATAAGATTTTTTCGATATTATCTCAAACAAAAACACCCGTACAAGCAAGCCTCATTGATTTCTCAAGAAAAACATCACCACAATCAGATAACCGAGCTAATAGCAGGCACCGTTGTTCATTCAGCATTAATTGTAGATAATTTAGCATATTATAATACTCAAGGTGGACTAGAGACACAAATTAGATGACCACAGAAGGTCGGCTTCAAACGACGAAAGAAAATGCTTGCACACATAGACACACTTTACGTATAGTGACTTGCAAGAGCATGTGCGAGTACTTGCAAAGTTGAGGCATTTGTTTTACATCCTAAAACACACAGCTTTTGTTCGTTTTCACTGGATGTATGTCATAGAGTATGATAAGGACGCACAGAACCGGCCATTGTGGCGACGCTTGGGGGAGGCCTATGTCCAACAGTGGACGTCTTTTGGCTGAAATGATGATGATGATGATGATATCATAGAGTTATAGATTATTGTATCCCCTCGATATCCAAGGCCTTATTTATAAAAAAAGTAATCATAGGATTTTATAGGTTCCTAATTTGAAATGTTCTCTGAATTTGAATTTAGATTTTGCTAATCAATATTAAAACTAAGCAAAATGGTTAGTAAGTTTCGTAAATTAGTCTGATATAATGTACATTTTTTATTTATTTATATTTAATTTATTTGTACTAATTTGTGTAATTGACGTTTAACATTTAATTTAATTGTAAAATGACAATTCTTTTGTATTTTTGAATTGTTTAAATCGAGAAATTTTAAATGTTAGAAATTATTTAAGTAATAATTAGTTAAAAAAATTGTAGGTATTTCTGGACATTTTGGCTATGTTATATTTAATTTTATATTTATGTTTTATCTAATGTATAATGGACTGTGTCTGAAATACAAATATATAAGTAAATTAATAATAAAATGTTAGATTCTTATTTTCAACTTTGAAGCGAAATAGTTTCATTTTGATGGGCTTTGCCGATTAATTGACAAAACTTGACAGAGTCGCAACCATTCACAAACACAGGCATAGCATAGTCAACCTTATATTGTTCCCACAGTTGGGACTCAGGTCTTTTTTCTTGGAGAGAGAATGGGCCGTAATCTACTACACATGCCCAGTGTGGATTTGTTCTACGACATGTACGTTTCCTTCACCATTTTGAGAGCATGATCTGTGAGTGAGTGTGTATTTGTGGATGAGTTTTAATAGAGTTCTGTCTAATTTAATAAAATAATCTATTATTATAAATAATAATATTCCACAACTTTCACACAACGCCGTCTAGTCCCAAACTAAGCAGAGCTTGTGCTATGAGTACTAGACAACTGATAAACATACTTATATATTTCTAAATACATACATATTATATCTAGATAAATTACATCCAGACATAGAAAAAATAATCATGCTTATCACACAAACATTTGTCCTGGGCGGGAATCGAACCCACGACCTCCGGCAGCTGTCAGGATTATTGACTGGCCTGTTGATCTAGTGGTTACTTAATAATACATACATAATACATCTCAGACACGAGTCTGCATGGTTCTTATATGATTTGACCATTACATGTTTGCTGTATGGACTTTTAAAAGAGACTTTAACCCCTGAGTTTGTTTCGGTGTTTCTTCTCAGGGTAGTCAGCCTGGAAACACCGGCCTCATCTAGCTAAAAACTGACAAAAAAAAAAAAAAAATTGACGTGTAAAAGTGTTTGTAAAAAACCTATTTACAAATTAAATATAATTTATCATTTAATAAAAAAAATATCACATATGGTAGATAGTTGACAGAAATTTATGGCTTGTTTTAGACACCATTCTAGAGGCTACAAAATAGGTAACATATGGAGACGACCTTCTGTGCGCCTACCTACGATATGCCTGAGATCAAGAATTTTCAACATGCAACAGTATCGGAGTTTATAAACTTTGGTTCATAAACATAATGTAAATACGACTACCTAACGTTGTGGGATGTGTGCGGTGCATTCAAACTGTTAATTGATTGGTTCTGATGTTTGCCGACGTTGTGAAGATATAGATCTCTTTGATTTTAATCAAGTATTAATGCATTAGTTATTTATACATTAGTCTAACCATCTGCGATATTATTGATTGTAGAATTTTCATTGTGAGCTTTTTTCATTATGATTTAATTATGAACAGAGATCTCTAACAGTGCTTCCTATGGACCGAGAAATTTATATACAATATTTTCTATCAACAAATTTTTCGGCGAAACGTGCTGCCATAGAATAGAGATTTCTATTAATTTTGCTTTCTGTATGTAGTCGTATAATTCAAGCGTGTTTCTATCTATGTTCCACGCATGACCAGAGCCTTCTTATTTTCTTTATTTCATTGTTATGTTGTTTGATTGTTCATAACAATGAAATAAAGAAAATAAGAAGGTTGTTTCAGGAAGTCTACCTTAACAGTTTCACTATGAGGAATCACAGCACCATCATCATCGTCAACCTCATACTCAATTATAACGTGATCCGTCTACACAATCTGTCTTGCATAATACTCGTATCTTTTACATAATTATTATGATTAAATCTCTTTGGGGAACCTTATTAACTTTTAAGTGTCTAATAAAAGATATAATCTCGTAAACGAATCTTGTTTTTGGTAATTCAGCCTAATTATCGGCAATAAATTAAGTTTAACTCTATTATTTGTCCATAAAATAGTGCCACCTAATTGCAGCATTAGTCTAAATAGCAGGATTATGTCCCTTATTATCATTCTAATTCATATTTCTTTGCCTACGTTTAGGTAAACACATGTCTTCACCAAGCATAACTCTTTTTATAATAGCTTTCAAATAAAAGCCTAGTAAGACCTCCGATTCAAAACCTTTTTAATTTACTACATTATCAATATTACCATATAAATCGTTGTTATATAACTCCGTTTCATCTATAGTAATTTCAACCTTATCACGGAAAGTTATGGTTGGAATTTCAACGAGTGTTGGGTAACGTTGGAATGGTGTCAACGACCTGGCTTACTCCATAAGTTACACACTATTTGGCGAGCTAAAGTGTAGGTACTTGGTAAACGGCGCGAAGAAAAAAGTGGGTAGAATGTTATTTTACGAGCAGAACACCAGAACACTAGGAACAGTACCTCTACCATGAGTTTTAAGCAATAGTATTCGTCGCTACTCGATATGGATGCCGTAAATATTTTGTTTGGCAAATTTTGCAGCGCCTCTAGCGGTAACTTGCAGAACCAAAATTTGCCATACAAAATATTTACGGCGTCGATATCGAGTAGCGACGAATACTATTGCTTAAAACTCATGGTAGAGGTACTGATGCGCCGCAGACCGTAGTGTATTGTACGAGTATTAATATTTAAATTATTAGTCGGTTGTTTACATGCGAAGTTTACCAGAATTTATTACTTTACGGAATTTGTAATGGAGAAGTTTCGGTATTATTAATTTTTATGTTTTTTTTTTAACTTTCTAATCATAAAAGAATATGTGATCTGTATAATAGTAATAGGTAATCGTAGCCAATCTCTATCTTTCCGTGACAAAATACGAAATGACTAATATAAGTTAAATACTAGCTTTAAGTACATGTAACAGAAACTAGAGGCATATAAAGGTGTAGAGAAAGTATAGTTTTTATGGAGAGTTGAGCTATACGAATACTGACAAATGCTTGCACTGACTGGACAGGTCCACTCAGAACTGTGTGGTTCTTTCTTCAAAAGACCATCTGTGATCCCAATCTGCATGGTTCTCATATGTTTTGACCATTACATGTTTGTTGTATTTACTTTAAAAGAGACTTTGACCCTTGAGTTTGTTTCGGTGTTTCTTCTCAGGGTACTCAGGAAACACCGGCCTCATCTAGTTAAAATTGATGAAAAAAAAAATTACGTGTAAAAGGGTTTCATTTATCATGTATAAAGTTTTTAAGTTACTTCACAAAAGTTCAAAAGAAATGTTAATAATACATGGAGAGTCCTGCCTGGACTTCGAAATTGTTCGAAAGAGTCACCGCGGACCTGGAAATCAAAAATTTTGTCAGTAGAAAAAAGTCTGACACTATCTCTGGTTTCACCTAGAGCAGAAGAGAGAAGTCATTTGACGATTTCCTACCTTAAAAACAGGAAATATCGAGTGAATGTCACAACAGACTGAGTTACCCAAAAGAGAAGATGAGGACCCTATGCGTAGTTTTAACTTTATTTTGGACTTTTATTAAAAACACATTAAGAAATTCACACAAACGAAATCAATCATCATCATGAATGTGTTAAAATGACCATTCACCTAAGGACAAGGACTCCTGAATAAGTTCTTTTGTCTACAGGATTTGTTGAGTAATTACTTGACACACATAATAGGTGTGACACACGTATGTGTGTGCGTGTGTATTATGTGTGTATTTACGTTATCGAGACGACCAATTTTCAGGATGGACAGATTTGTTTCTATCAAAACCATTCAAACTTATATTTTCTTTTTCTTACACAAAACTTTGACCCGATACTAGGAATGAATCATTCGCAAACATACCCGTATAAACTGACGTACATATGACACCCAGACTTAAAACAATCTGTAGGCCATATCAACATCTGTTTCGTGCAGTAATCGAACCTGCGACACACGGCTATACCAACAATCGCTCAACCACTGCGCTAACCGTGCTGTCAATTGTAATAGAAAGTGTGTTACAATTGGGGTGCTGATCTATAAGAACAATAGCTTAGAAAAAATCATCGATACTTCTAAAGACACATTGTAAGTAGGTTTAGAAGTCTGGGACGAAGTCAGGTGGCAGACTAAGTCAAGGTCGTCATGGTTAATTTAAAACAATGAGGCATTATTCTTTGGGACACCTAATACATTAGTCGGTCACTGTTCAGATAATTGTGTTTGTTCGGATGACCATTTGTCTATTTTGTTTCTTGATGTTTTTAATTTGGTCATCAGAGACGGAGAATTATTAATATGCATTGCGAATTCTGTCTACTAAACCTTTTCACACTCCCGTTTTTATTCCGCTAAGGTCACACATTCACGACCAAATACTCCATTTTGTCAGCTCTTCTGTCACCTATGGAGATTGAAAAGCTAAACGAGATGGAGTAGAGAGAACTCAAGACGCGGTTTTTACTGACTAAAAACCCACCCCGTTCCTTCGTTACCTTTCATATCAGGGCCGAGCCTTCCTTTCAGAAACAGACCCTTGGACCCAGTAGGCTTCGACCCTACTGGGTCCCTACGGTTTACTGACAACTCCATAAGGCACGCGAGGAACAGTACGCGCCGTCGACGACTTGGGACGGTCGGACAGCGAGCTGCACATTGCTCGCCGTCCGCAAGCCCGCGAGCTTTTGCCAGTTTAGTTTTCAAGAAATGAAGTACTGGAGGTCACACGTCAGTAGTACCAAAAACTGGCATTTATCCTATTAGAGCCACAGACGAGCTATTGAATCACAAAGAAGAATTCGGAAAAGTCTTCTTTATATCGGATTCAATCTTCGATCATAACAGTATTTTTAACTTTCTCCAGATGTTACAATCAAATTACACAACACCTCTGATGCAACGGTATCAAGTCAATATTGACACATACTAAAAATATGAGCATAGCATTCCACTTAAATTCCATAGCATAATAAAACGATGTTTACGGAACTGCAACACGCATACGCTCAGCATTCAACGCCTTTCTCGGCGATTGCGTTATGCAGAACGTTACACATAGCTGTTAGGGTACCTTACCACTAAAGATGAGCGAAAATGTGTAGCGTTGCTGAGAAAATATGTGACAGTTTCCACCAAAGTTGTGTGTTTGCACGGTGCGAAGATGCGTAATGAAGCTGAGAAATAGTGCGTAGCTAAGTGTTGCGAGTATATGTGGCGGGCTCTTTCAAGTTATGCGCGAGCAGGATGCGATGAGGTAATATTATTCACTAGCGGACCATTTTTTATTTCTTTTGTTCACTGACAATAAACATTGTTTTGGACGTCACGTTTATAGTACCTATTATTAAAATATAATAGTTACATGAAGAAACAATTTATATAATTGAAGGCTAAATTATTAATTATTTTAAATGTGTATAATAAAACTTATGTCGAGTGGAAATCGAAACAACAGAAAAAAAAAGAACTAAAACAAATCAAAGTCAAAGCATACCTATAGTTTAAATATTAAGTTAATTAAATGCTCTCGCACACGGTCCTCGCTCTCGCTACGTTCGCATTTATAGCAGAGCTAAGCTAAGCTTTATTACAAAGATAAAGTTATAGGGCAGCCTTATTGCTGCAATAGATGGCGCAACAGCGTAACAGTTTTGTGGCGATTATCCCTAAATATGGCGGTGTCAGCGAATATGGGTATACTGCGGATAGTGTTAGGCTGTCGTAAGATTTATGGCCGATTGGAGGCTGTGTTTTCATGGTTTGTTGCATGGTGATCTTACAAAGAAAAAAGACAGTAAGAAAGAAAAACATTTTATTTGCGGGAAAAGACGCAATTTTTGGATCTTTGGATTAATTTAAAATTTATAATCATTCTATACGAAAAAGATGCGCCACGTCCGCGCAAAACGGCCGAACGTTTGGCTATAATGCCGTGACTATATAGAAAATGCGACGAATCCACAGCTCTAATTTTCAGCTAGTTTTTTTGTATTAGTGGATGCCAGGATTTTCTTTATAGGAAAACATAAAATAACCCATTCCTTTCTCGTACCAGACTTTTACTGACTAAAACCCAACCTGTGTTATTTAATTTTTAGTAATGGGATTGATACAGAGTTTTTTTATTTGCATTCTAAGGTCACGGTAACTCCCTAGGGCATCCCTAGTGAGTCCCGTTCATTTTGCTGAAATATTTTTAAGGCGTGCGTAAAACACAATGCGTCGTCGACTCGAGCCTGGTCCCCATCGGATTGGAAGGCGAGTTACACATGACTCGCCGTCTGTATGCCCTCGCTTACAAAGACATTTTCCTGAGCGTCTTCTACGGGAAAGATGTCGAGACTGAGTGCCACCGCCAAACCAATGATTTACTGAACGAAGTATTCTAAAACCTTAATCAGCAACATTTTGCGTTTGGACAGAGGTAGCCTGCGTCTGGTTGCGGGGACTATCACCGAGCACTGCTCACAGAGCAAACACTTCTTCACAATGAGTGTCACGGTTAGCCCTCTGTGCAGAGGATGCATGGAGTCGGCGGAAACTGTCGCGCATGTGCTCCTCAAGTGCATAGCCTTCAGTGAAATAAGAACACGAGCCTTGGGAGCACCAAATTCACTTATAGAAGCTCTGAACTGAAAAGACTCATTTACTTTTGGAGTGAGGTGGGCTGGTTGGAGTGAAGGCCGCCATGGCTAACACAAAATGGTCCGCCAAGGACTGCGGAGGTGCGGCAACCAGATAACAATATATAGGTGTTCTAAAATGACGGTCACCAGGTAGGCACAGATAGGGGTAGGGCAGCATAGAGGCGTCAGGTCCAGGCACCTGTCCAAACGCTTATGTTAATGATATTAGTTAGACATCAAACGTTAGACGATAACGTCATGTATACTTTTTCAAGGGACCTGACGGCAAGTTGGCGCCAACTGGTGGTGTGTATTTTCTTTTTATTGAATATAAAATTCAGTAGTTGCTTAAAAGATGCATTGAAGGCTGTTGCAATAAGGAAATTCGAATTGCCATGACACATTGCTCAATACAGGAACTTAGGTAAGTAACTCTTTCCATTTTAGGCGATAAAAAAATTCTAGGCGATAAGGAAAATGTAGTTTCCATGAGCTTTACAAATTCATGTGTACATGGCAACAATGTTCTTAGGGTTAGCAGGCGTCCTGATAATTTGCGGGATTATTTGAAGGAGTTACCGTGGCCCACGCAAAAGGTCAACTGAAAAAACGCTGTGGGTTTTCGTCGATAAATGTCTGACACTCCTTTAGGAAGAAATCACGCATTTAAGAAGAAAGAAAGATAGAAAAA
Source organism: Leucania comma (assembly GCA_958295575.1). Lineage (NCBI taxonomy): Eukaryota > Metazoa > Arthropoda > Insecta > Lepidoptera > Noctuidae > Leucania > Leucania comma. The sequence continues at coordinate 5,950,745 of OY282480.1, read as the reverse complement.
GAAAAAAAAAAATTATTTGGCATGCATGAATCCATACACTGTAAGCCCAAATTTATAAAACGAAGAAAAAAACAGACACAATATATGTCTCACGGCTGCGCCAAATAGGTCCAGTGCAGCAAAAATGCCAGACAACTACATGGTCAGTGGTAGTTGTCTATCGCTGATGATTGATGAGTTTCCGCATTTGATAATTTTCCACGTAAAAAAAATACATTCTAAAAGTATGAGACACAAAATCGTTAATAAGTTATAGTGTCTGGTCTATATACCCATTTTCTCTTTAAGAACATGGCAACCTTACTTGTAACAGACGGCAACACTGCGCACGATTCGTTCGGGATACCTGCGCGTGAGTTGCGAAACTGTCGCCAAAGGCATTACGTCACTTCGACCTTCTTAATGTCGTTTACTTGAAACATTTAGATTAGAAACGGAGTAGGCCTGTGGATAGCCGTTTTAACGTTTTAATGCCTTTTGAAGTCAAGTGGGATTTTATGGATGGACACACTGGCATAGATTTTGAAGGTAAAGTTAGGTATAAGGAGAAGTGTTATGTGGGATTGTTATGAACAGTAATATCATAGTGACAACTGTCAGGGATATAAGTAGAGAGAAGAATAACCCTTTTACTTTCGTCTTTGGATCTAGACCTTGGAACTCGGTGTATTAGAAGTATGTCGAGTATGGAACGCTCCATTGCTCTCAGTACAACTTTCAGCCAAGACAGTCACTAGTGAGAGCGTACACGGCTCAGCACCATAAGTCATGATGGGCAGATCACACCGGTAGGTTATCAAACACTGGAATTTTGGCTTATTTCAGAATGTTGTCCTATTTGTTAATAGTGGCCCACACAAGATGTATTATTTTCAGTATCTCGGTTTGTTAATAATATAGTCATATTAGACATCATATCGGTCAACCATTACCATACTTTTCCGTTGCTAACCATCTATATTTTCTCGGCTTATACTGATAATATTCTGAAACTGAAGAATTTTTTGTTTGAACGCACAAATCTCGGGAAATATTGATTCAAATTAAAAATATTTTAGTATAAGATAGTCCATTTATTGAGGAAGGATATAAAACATTAGGTTATAACCATCGGGAGCGGAACAGTTACCAAAGACACTGTCTAAACCGCGGGAATCAACTAGTATTTAATATAGGACTGACAACACTGACAGGACTTGTCATAGACCTAACACTAATTGGATTATCTATCAAGTTATACTTATATAGAGAATAGAGACACACCTAAAATAACTTTTCAATTACTTTTTTTATCATTGCTAAGGATTTCTGGCAACCACATATTTTCATACATGGATACGATTTCCGCAAAAAAATCAATTCTAATTATGCTTTTATCTGTTAAACTAAACGTCGGTTTTGCTTTAGCAATGTCCAAAAACCGGTCAAATTAATTACGGTTTAGTTTTTTGCTGACCAACCTTTTTGTGTTCATTAAGAATGTTAAATGTAAGAAGTTTTTTTGTACAGCTCTAGTTGCTTTAGTAAGTTAATAAGTAGGATCTAGTTTATCTTAATTTAGTAACTAGACTGTATTTATGTAGGTTATTACTTAACTTGAAAGATTACGGTTACGGCATTTTTGAAAGACACTAAATCAGAGGTATGATTTTGATGTAATAACATCCTGTATTTTTTAATGTTGCAGCATTTGTATTAAGATGCCTATTTGGTATTTAGTTTTTTTATACATACAATTCTTCTGTACGTGTATTTGTCACCTAACTCCTCCTAAACGGTTTGACCGAATTGAATTAAATTTTGTGTGTAGATTTCAGTGGTTAAAAAATACATTTGAACCCGATAGGTGACGCTATAAATGGGTTTTCAATTTTTTTCTGACGAAAAACCAACATTTGGACAACGTCTGGCAGGACCACTAGATACAATAGTACTAACATAAATTATAAAGTAAATTGTTACTAACACTCGATAAGTTATTTTTATACATATTTTTTTTTTTTGTTGAGGGATACAGTCTTTACGACGTAATTCGATTAACGTATTTCGCATATAATAGTTTTTTGACAGATTGCTCCTGGAGCGCTTTCGAAAATATATATACATATATTTTTACATAATATTCTTATTTTAAAAATCCTGCTAACTTAGCCGTTCATGTAATTTCTTATTCAACCGGAAAATGTAGAAATAGTCGTTGTTTATGGAATTCCTGTTTCACCCACGACAGCTTTAATAAACACAGTTTCTGGTCAACATAACTGGATAAGTGAATAGTCAAGTTAAATGGACAAACGATGGCGGTTACGTCTGTCAGCTGAATGCTGTCTTAATTAACAGTTTATTCAAAGTAAGAGGTTGGACGAATAAAAAAATAAACTGGTCAAGTGCGAGTTGAACTCGTGGCCCCGTGGGGGAAGGAACAGACTTATTATGTAAAAAGTTCAATTCCCGAATTTAGTCTAAATGATTATATTAAGTGTACTATAAGACTTTGCTTTGTGCCAAATTTCAGGATTCTGGGTCAACAGGAATTATTGCCCTATACATTTTGATTACTTGAGTGTCGAAAATTCGAAATATGTATTTTTTGCGACATAAGCGGTCAAATATCTTATTTTTTTGTTAACTTAAAGGTTTGATTTTTTATGTTTCAAGGGATCGTAGACCTGAATATACACCGTTAAATTTTAGTCATTTTTATTCCGTGGAGGGTCGGTTCGGTACATGAAACACTATCGATTTGTAAAGAGAAAATTAAAAAATAAAGTACTTACTTAAAGTAATTCCTTCAAGTAAACGTCAGCTGAACGAGGCCAATGAACTGTAGGTAGTTATTACGCAACGACCGACAACTACCTACAAGGTCATTGACTCGTTTACTTAAAGAAATTAATTTCGTACATGCGTATATTAATTCGAGTTTTTGAAAAAATGTACTTTATTGTTTAATTTTATTTTTGCAAATCGATAGTGCTTCATGTACCGAATCGACCCTCCGCGGGATCAAAACGACCAATATTAACGGTGTATGGTTTTAATTTCAACTCGATACGTCCACGCTTTTCCGAGATAAAGGGTCTTGACAGACAGACAGACGGACGACAAAGTGATCCAATAAGGATAGGTACCGTTTTTCTTTTTGAGGTACAGAACCCTAATAAACTGGCCAAGTGCGAGTCGGACAAGCGCCCTGGGGGTACGTATTAACTTATGTAAATAGCTCTATTCCCAATTCGAGTCTTAAAGTCCGTCGAGTCATAATAGAAGCGACAAGAAAAATGTAACCAAGATTTATGTAACTCATAATATGATTTAAAAAGAGAGTCTATGGAGTTTCTTGCACGTTCTTCTCCATAGAGATCTACGCTTTGGAACGTGCAATTTAGCTTCACTGTCTTTTACAGACAGACCGACATTTTGACAATTCAAAAGTGCCTGTAATTAGTCTATTTGAAATAAACTATTCTGATTCTGAAGATTTTTCCGAATCGCAATAAAGTATTTCTTTTTATGGCGTAACTTCAAATTTACAATTTTCAGATTTTTTCCTTAATTTGTGTTATGACTTTGCTACATGCCTTTGATGATATAATCCAGGTTAACTTTATAAGTAACTTTAGAACTAGGCTATTGTGGGCAATTTACGAGTAAATAGGTAATATGGACCTTATTAGTAACAGAATTATCGTGAGAACAATATGCGCTGTAGGCGCGTATTGACAGCTGCATCATGTTTTCAATTTCATGGAAAACAATGGTTTGTGTAGGTGTAAATTAATAATTGGTTGGAAAATTAATAGATTTGAACTTTGAAGTAACAAATAATTATTTAACTTAGTTGATATATTTTTGTTTTAATTTGATTTTAAAGGGTGTGTGTTATGACCGCGGCGGCCACATGCCCGAAATTATATTCTAACGTTAATATCATAGAGTAGTGGTGGCCGAGTGGTAACGGCCCCGACTTACGAGTTATAGGTCGCGGGTTCAAACCCAGCCAGGCGTATTACTTTGTGTAATTTATGCTCTCAAAATGATGAAAGAAAACATCGTGAGGAAACCGGCATGTCCTAGAACCAAAAATTCGAAGACATGTTACATTCACCAACCCGCACTAGGCCCGCGTGGTGGAATGGCCCATTCCCTCTCTTAGAGAGGAGGCCTGTGTGGGACACAGGCCTCCTCTCTGTGTCTCGTAGTGGGAATATTAAAAGGCTGATGATGAATGTCATAAAATCATTTTTTTAAATAAAGCCAATTTCCTTTTCAAACATTTTTCTGTACTTTATTTCAATTTAAAGTTTTCCGCCTGTAAAAAGAGGGGATATAATTATGCATATGTTGTTGGCAATTTTTATAATTCAGGTTTTCTATACAAAACCGAATGCGCAGGGGATAATGTGTGTAAAAGACGAGAGCAGGGAAAGAGGTGTTGTAATTTGAGGGCACCTCGACACGGACAGGTTAGGTTAGGGTTATTTTTTTTTTATCACTACCTGAAAATAAAAGCGTCACTTTAAACCGTATTCTATACATTGCCTAGGTATTGTATAGAATACCGGATTATATAGATTGCCGGTAACTTATTCATATCTAAAGACTTCGGCTAAATTGTGATGAAAAGGAGATTGAGTTGAACCACTCAATTCTTTATTGCATTCCACAATGTAGACGGTAACATTTGCCACAAGAAATAATCGTGGACCCTGTGGGGCACAGCAAAAGAAGTATATATGCACACATAATTATCTACCTATCCGTAAAAACTTTGAAATTATCTAACAAACTGGTTTCATTAGAAGTTTCATAAAGCGAAGATGGTTATAGACCATCAAAACGATGCATTTAAAAATGGAAATTTTTGTTCCAACAAATGAACAATCCGGGTGTCCATTAGTTTATTTTCAAAAAGCATGGCCCAGCCTGCTAACTGCAGGCAGGGTCGAAGCCTGCTGGGGTCAAGGGCCGTTTTCTGAGAGGAAGGCTCAGCCCCGGCCGGCACTATAGGCAACGAAGGAACGGGGTAGGTTTTTAGTCAGTGAGAGTCTGACACTACTTCCCGCTCCGCTCAAGGGCGGGATTTGTCATTGGATGATTTTACCTACCATAAAAAAAAACCTACCAACATGGGGTCCAAGAACCTGACAGTTCTTAAGCTGTACTAATTTTGAATTTATAAGTTGTTCTAAACTAACACTATTTTATCACCATTTTATCACTTATTCTAACTGGTCTGTTGGTCTAGTGGTTAGTGACCCTGACTGCTATGCCGAAGGTCATGGATCTAATTCCTACTCAGGACAAATTTTTGTGTGATGAGCACGATCATTTGTTCTGTGTCTGGGTGTAATTTATCTATAATATTTATGTATTTAAAAATGTATAAGTATGTGAATCAGTTGTCTAATACACATAACAGAAGCTCTGCTTAGCTTGGGACTAGACGACGTTGTGTGATATTTGTGGAATATAATATTATGTTATTATTATTATCCTGATGTGCTGATTTAGTACCATAAATATTATAATCTTGTCTTTTACCGTCTTTTACCCATTTCGGTTTAGGACCTCAAGAATACAACTAAGTGACTGTTACTGATTTATTATATAAACCTATAAATATCCATTACATAACGGATAAAAAGAAGAGTTAAACAGTGATTTGAATCAATAATTTACAAAATAGTTTGTTACGTCTCAGCGTCAGCACTGAAAAACGATGCACCCGATCAATGTGTTTTATCGCTATATAGAGATTGAATTATATCGATTAGGTGTTTAGGATGAAATCTTTCTTCGTTAGTCTGTTTTTTATTTCTTGGAGTAATGCTTAGCAATTAAATAATACTAGATTGACATATTCGTGTGTATAAAAACCCCATATTAATAAAGGGTAAAAAAATCACGATGCATATTTTTACGGAAGAGCGGAGACTCCTGCCTAATTGTTATATTTTTTAGGGATGATTTGGTGAAAAGAATGCGAAAGTTGCAATAAAAGTAACTAAATTTTGCACTATTCTTGTGTTAATATAGATTAAAAGCTGCTTGTAGTACAGGCACATTCTACGGCAGCAAAATCCATTCAAAAACTTTCATAATCCAGTACGATTTCAAGTGCTTTTAACGTAAGCTCACTTCACAAGGTCCAAAAGTCCAAACGCTACCCGAGCGAGCCTTAGTTAGGTCACTGGGCTGCCGTCAGCGGAATGTGGTCGGTTGTTTTGCAACAAGTTCTGCCCTCCCTCTCCCACACACAGACCTCTCGCTCTACCCCACGAAGTGAGCCGAAGTGTGCCGAAGTTCAAGAGCTTTCGCGTAACATCGTGCCTTCTTCGGAAGTGAGACGGGATTCTTGCAGGTTTTGTTTGTTATTTATGCTTTTTTGATGCGGATTTGTGATAGACGTTTTAGTAGTTAAATAACGGAATCTTGTACGGTCTTTTGTAGATTCCTTTTTTTAATTCTTTAGGCTTTTGACTGCGGTGGTTTGATAATGTAGTTGTTACTTTAGCTTACAATTAAAATTTTTATCATCGGTTTTGTTTTACTTTTCTCATTTAAGGCTGGTTTAATCAACGAAAACATACCAAAAAAGCGAATTTTCAGAACAGCGACGTACTCGTAATGTTTTCAATTAATGTTGAAGTTACTTATTTATTCGATAAGAATTTGCTAATGAATTACTGGGGAATATCAATTATTCGAACAAAGACTTTGAGAATCGGATTACAAATGAGTTTTATTGGTTAGAAAAAGGTTAAATATATTAAAAAGATCAGTATAGTGCCATTTTCATTATAAGGGTGCGATATTATAATCTATTCATTTAAACACAGTTTTTGGTTCACATTATGTGATAGTATCACATATTTCTATGTTCCAAAGTTCAGAAGTTCAATATTACTTTACAATCAAATTTTTACTAAGAAATAAAACAAATTACATACTTATTAAATTAAATTACAATTGTCTCTAAATTAGATGTAATTAATCAATTAAATAAGAATTAAAAATGGCAATAAATGAGATGTCAATTAAAAAATTTAAATATCACAAAATTAAATTTCATGGAATAAAAAATAAAAAAAATAAGATTTATCCCTCTCTCTTTGCCTAGCCTTATCCCATTTCATTTGGGGTCGGCTTCCCTCGTCATTTTTCGCCAGACATTTCGGTTCTGGGTTGTCGAGTCTTTAGCTTGGGCTTTCTGTAGGTCATTGCTAATCACAGACATCCAAGTGAGAAGGGGTCTACCACGCTTTTTTGGACCATATGTTCTTCAGACTTTCTCATTAAGATATTCCTGTTAGATTTATTTAAATTTTTGGTTAAAAAATTAAGATACATTCTCTTCTTCTTTTATGCATAAAAGTCATCAGTTATTGGTAAAATCAGTTCTCAAAATAACTACAATTAAGTATCGTCCAAAATGTGATTTTTAACAATAACTCGTCAAATATCGGCTTGCCATATGGCATTCAAAGCTAGCTATTAAACACACAAAAACTGTTGAAAAGATACGAAAATTTGTCCAAATCTCTAACACCATCGGAGGTGTAAAAAGGTTACGGCGATAAAGGCTTGGCTTGACACCAATAAAATGGTACACTCATGGTTTATGACCACACAGTGACGTTATTTAGCGCGTATCACGTTAGAGGCGCACACGCATCATAAGGCCTCGATTTGGCTTGACGAAATCAAAATGTCAGACAAATCAAGTCAAGGCGCGGATTCAACACGCTCAAGGGAGGCAAATTATCTTATATTGGGTGTAGATGTTAGATTTTAACTTTTTATTACAGATTGGTTCGCATTTGACCACTACATTATCAGATAGTAAGTGATAATTTAGTCGTGTGCAAAGTCCGACTCGCTCTTGCCTAGTTTTTTAAGGGTACGATATCCCTATTAGAAGATTTATTTACACACTCATAGTATATGACCACAGAATGACGTTATTTAGCGCGTATGACGTTAGAGGCGCACTCGCATAGTAGGCCTCGATTTGGCTTGACGAAATCAAAATGTCAGACAAATCAAGTCAAGACTAGATAAGATTCAACTCGCTTAGGCAATTGATTTTCTATTGAATGTAGGGGTTCGTTTTTTCTTGATAGGCTTACGTTTGATCACTTTTATCTTCTGATATTGAGCGATGATTCAGTCGACGGTTGAGCAGTTATTTTGAGTAGAAGTTTATCAAAATACTTCCCGTGTTTCAGAAGTTGCGAATTGTTCGATGGAGTCATTGCAACCCTCATAATCTTAGGCGACTGAAGAAACACCGGGTTTTAGTCGGTAAAAGTCTGATACGCTCCAGTTTTTTTTTATTTGATCAAAACTAGTGGTTGACTGCGATCGTACAGTTGATTATTATGAGCTTATTTACTCTAGCCTTAAATACACCTACATTATAATCGGAAGGGACCGCAGCAAGCCAACTGTTCTAGTCCTTAATGTACGCGACGTCAAACAATCCAACGACGAGGCAAAACGCTTTAGTCCAGACTAGAAATTTCAACAACGTAAGGGTCGATATTCACCGGTTATAACATATATATGTATAAGTATATATTATAGTATATATGATAGATAGATAGATATATTCTTTATTGTACACCAAAAAGTAAAATTACATTAAGAACTTAAAATTAATAGGGTGTCACAATGGGCGGTCTTATCGCTAAAAGCGATCTCTTACAGACAACCTTTGGATGGATTTGACAGAGAAGAAGAAAAAGATACGCAGGTAGTTTATGGTGCACTATTTACATATATACAATACATAACTAATAAAATATATATAATACAAGCAATAAATAATATATATATTTAAATATATATATATATATATATAAGAAAGCAGAGAAATAATATACATAATGACGTTCAAGAGGAAAGGTAGTGATCCTTAACCATATTTTTAAACATTTTTTGTGTTTGTGCTTGCCTTACCGACACGGGCAAAGCATTCCAGAGCCGCACTGCTTGAACTGTAAACGACTTGTCATAAAAATTAGTGGAGTGGCTTGGCATCTCCAGCCTCAAGTTTTCCGATGACCTAAGATATCTAGTATGTGTGTCATGAAGGAACTTGAAACGTTCTTTAAGATAAGCAGGGGTTTTAGGATTGAACAGAATACTGTAGAGCAGGGACAAGATGTGTGCATTCCGGCGAAGACGTATTGGAAGCCACTTGAGTTTCGTACGAAAATCTGATATGTGATCATATTTGCGCAAGCCAAATATGAATCGTATGCAAAAATTTTGAAGGCGCTCAAGTTTATCTAGCTGTGCCTCAGTGAGATCGAGATAACTGACATCAGCGTAATCAAGGATGGGGAGTAAAAGGGACTGAGCAAGTGCAATTTTAGTGGCAGTTGGCAGAAAGTTACGCAACCGTCTCAGGGACTTTGAAGAAGCAAATATTTTGCGACTTACCTCTTGTAGTTGGGGACCCCAAGAAAGATGTTTGTCTATCCAAACCCCTAAGTTCTTAACCTTCTCACTTATTGGAATAACAGTGCCGTTGAATAGAACCTGAGGAAGCTGGGACCAGTTTACCTTGGGCATCAACCTAGAACTGCCAACAACAATGACTTGAGTCTTCGATGGATTAACCTGCAGACCATGCGCCTCGCTCCACTCACAGATTGAAGCCAAGTCCTGGTTAATTATGTTAATAGCGGCATCCAAATTCGTGTGAGGAGATTGACTATAAACTTGCAAATCATCAGCATAGAGGTGGTAGGAAGAAAGAAGATTTTTGGAGATAGAATTTATGAAAATTGCGAAGAGTAAAGGAGATAAGACACCACCCTGAGGTACACCGGCAGACGTATAACACCAAGAAGAACAAGACTCATCTATGGAAATACGTTGCCGGCGGCCATACAGGTAACCACGAAACCAGTCAATCACCGTTGGAGATATGTTAAGAGAGCGAAGTATGGCGAGCAGGATGTCGAAATCGACGGTATTGAAAGCGTTGCTAAAATCTAGCAAACAGAGAACCGTCATATTTCCACAATCCATACCTAGCCGTATGTCATCAGAGACGTTTATTAGGGCTGTAGTGGTACTATGACCTGGACGAAAACCGGATTGGAATGGATTCAGCAAACTATTCTTGCAAAGAAAAGCACTAAGCTGATTGTGGACAAGGCGTTCTAGGACTTTAGAGAGGAAAGGCAGGATGGAGATTGGTCGATATTCTGAAAAGGAAGTAGGATTTGATTTTTTGGGAAAAGGAATAATTTTGGCCTCTTTCCATATTGATGGAAAGACACCTTTGGAAATGGAATAGTTAAGGATATGACACAGGATAGGAAGGATCTCGTCGAGGACAGGGAGTATCATTTTCCGACTGACACAATCACTACCAACTGCGTTAGACGCGATTGAATCTATGCTTTTCTTAACATCACAATCAGATAATTGACTAAAATTAAATGGCGAATGATCCGGAGTTGGAAAGTTTGAAAGATGGTTTAATGTTGCTGCCTTTGTGGTCCCATTATAGAAGGACGAAGATGAGAAGTGTTGATTAAGTAGATCTAAGTCTAAGTCTTTAGGAATCGAGTCTTGGCGTGATTTTCCAACTCCCATAGATTTAAGAAATTTCCAGACTTTAGCTGGATCACCGTTTTCAACAGAATCATGAACATGGTGGCGCAGTGCATCCCTACAAACCCTATTGCTGTGATTGCGTGCTTTGATGTAAAGGTCACGGTTTGATGATGTGGGCTGGCATTTAAATTTGGTTTTAGAAATTGCCTTCTTGTGCATGACAGCCCTTACGTCATCTGTAAGCCAAGGCGCGGGAAGGTGTCTAAGCTTTACTGCACGCATGGGAGCATGGACGTCGTATAGTTGTACCAGTTTGTCCGTAAGTATGTTTACCTTTTCATCAATCGACTCAGTAGTAATAAGAGGACTCCAATCAATGCTGCTGGCATCCCTACGGAGATTGTCAATATTCATACCACTAAAATTGCGAAGCAGTAGAGTTTTAGGCTTGAGTTTAGGTGGACGAATTTTGTAAGACAGGAATATTAAGTCATGGTAGGAAAACATGTCAGCTACACATTGGCCATGCTTGCTGACATGTTGGGGAGAGGAGATAATGGCTAGGTCCAAAAGTGAGGGATTACAGTTAGGGAAGTGGTGTGTGGCACTTGATGGAAGAATGGACAAGTTTGACGACTGAACTATTGATAGAAGTAAGGAGGAGCGAGAATCATTTTTCAGTAAACAAGTATTGAAATCCCCCATGATGATCGTATGACTGTAAGAAGGTGTTAGATTTTCTAGGATCTTATCAAAGGAAGAAAAGAAATTTACCCGTGACGAAGGGCTGTAATAAACACCTAGAAGTACTTTCACATGGTTCAGGTTTACTTCTACAAAGAGATGCTCGCCTGCGTTTTGCGGGGGAGGCTGTGCTGACACATCAACAATTGAAAATGGAATTTGCGGACGGAGGTATATGGCAACACCACCTCCACCGCCAGACGCACGATCATTTCTTATCAGATGAAAACCTGGTAAGGAATAGGAAGTTGAAGGGAGGCATGGTTTTAGCCAAGATTCTGAAACAAGGATGGCATGGATGTTCTTACAGTCAAAGTTAGCTAGCAAGTCAGAATAATGAGCCGGAACGCTTTGGGCATTTATATGGACTACATTAAAATTCTTAGGCACATCAGAAAAATGAGACTCAAGAGTGTCGGCAAGGGACGGGTAACTAATAAAACTGTCATTACTAGAAGCTGAAAAACTTTCGGTGTCGCTGTCATCGTTTACAGGCATCGACTATAAATAAAAAATAAATAAAATGATAAACTATACTAAAAGTAATAATAGAAATAATAAATAATAAATAAATAAATAAAAATGTAATTAATCAAATCCACCCGCCGGTTGAGTGCTACAATCTTTAACGGGCTTTAAAACAACATTATACACATAAAATAAAATACAAGGTTGACTTTGGTCGTCTGGGCAACAGAGAGAGAAAATTAGTGAAATACAATTAAAAAAGAAAAATATACTGGGCACACAGTGAATATTGATTTCTGAACGTAACCGAAATAATGATTGACATTTGACATTACAAAAATAAGTTGTATGCATATGTAATAATATGTATGTATGTTTAGTTTTAGCTTTATATATAATTTTGTAAAACTTGTTTTCTAAATAGTCTTTTTTTTATGCACCTGCCATATTGTCTCTCCACCAGCCTCGGTTGACTGGTAGAGAATGCCTAAGTCCGCCTTTGTACCTTGGTGTTGCATGAAGATTAAATAATAAATATAATTAGAAGTTACTTATAAGGAGCTGTGATGGCCGAGTGGTAATGACCCCGACTTACATGTAGTAGGTCGCGGGTTCCAACCCGGCCAGGCGCATTACTTCGCTTAATTTATTTCATCACCACTGCTCTCAAGACGGTGAAGGAAAACATCGTGAGGAAACCGGCATGTCATACAACCAAAAATTCGAAGACATGTGACATCCACCAACCCGCACTGGGCCCACGTGGTGGATTACAGCCCATTCCCTCTGTTCACGCGAGGATGTGAACATGCCGACGCAGCAGGACAGTGACCGCGGTGAACCCAAATTGACGTCAATATTAGTTATTTGTTACTAAATTATTGGACTACATCAGCTGTTTCACACAAGTGCGTTAATATAACTAATATACTCATACATGTAAATATATTAATATAAATAGCCTGTAAATCTTTAATAAAGTCTCTTTCTACGCTTCAAGCAACGCTGTTTCTGTACGACGAGACCATCGACTCCTCTCACTGTTACTGCGCCTATAAATGGTTACCGATAGCTCAGGTCTTACCGATCTTATTGGTCGGTCCGTGAGGCTGCGGATCGGCAGTGAGAAAATCCCATCCGATACACCTTTTTTCCTTCCCATCTTCCGTCTGTTGCCTTAGGTCTCATGGTAACAGGCTTCCCTCACTATATATATACGTATATATTGTTGCTATATGGTTAGGGCTAGGTTGTTAGGTGCAGCTAGGGTTGTTGTTAGGTTACAGTCACCCCTTTTACTGTACGTTTAGGTAACTGAATGTACATTTTGGTCCTTCGAGCCGGACGCCTTGGTCCTTCGAGCATTTTGAACCTAAAAATTCGCGGCCCTCTCTGTCCCCCCTAGGTTAGTTTGACAAAGAACAGACAGACACGTTCCAGAAGTGGCAGGCTGGTGTCCTCAAACCGCACCAGTTTAGTTTCACTCTGGGACAGACAGACGCAGTACTTGCTGTATCCTGTAGACATCTCTCGTCGGTAGCGATTCGGTGACTGGCCTTCCACAAGCGGATCTCACCAGATCATTGAGAAGGCGCATAAATACCGAGCCGAGAGTGTGGGAGAGGCGAGTACAAATAGAGTAGCTGTGTTAGGAGTAGGGTAGGGACTAGGGACGCTCAAGAAAGAAGACTGATAAAGGAAGAAATCAGAAGACAATGGACATCCTCAAAATCAACGAGCTCATCAAAAGCCAAGAAAACGACTACGTTGAACTAAAAAGGACATGGGATAACATTAAAAAGGACTCATCATCAAGGAAAACTCAAAAATACATAACAGACAGAAGAGCAACATTGAACAACGTTTATGAAAGAGCATCGCAGAACTACAGACTTCTAAAAGACCAAGAGATTTTATCGACTCACAAATATTTGACACTTAATTATTTCGACACTCATATACAGACCATTTATGATGCAGCCATAGACCACTTGAAGGAATGTGAAGACAAGCTACATCATATTAAAAACATCACCGACATTCAAATAAACGACGAAAAACAGGAAGACACAACTATCTCACCAAGGCTATTCGTACAAAAATACAGATTAAACCAACTAAAGAAGAAGATTGTGACCGCAATGACCGCCGTGGCCCAACAAAAACCTGCGTGGCAACTACAATCTCTCATGAATAGTCTGGAAAAGCTGTTTCAAGACATAGAAGAAACACACATACAATTGCTAATGGAGCAAAGTACACTCGACGACGAATATTTCACTAATGACTGCTTTACAAACGCACAAGAACGATTCGAAGAAATAATACAAGATTTACAAGAGAAAATCAACGACAAAACAGTACAAACGAGCAGAAACCACCCTACAAAGTTACCCAGAATTATCATCCCGACATTCGCTGGGAACTACGAGTCATGGAACTCGTTTTATGATTTATTTAAGAAAATTATTGACGAAGACTGCACTATTTCCACAACAGAAAAAATGCAATACCTAAAAACACATGTTCGCGGTGACGCGGAAAAGCTGATAAAGCATTTGACGGTAAACGAGGTCAACTATAAAGCAGCGCTCACACTGTTAGAAAACCGATACAAAGACGAGAGAAAAATAACACAGACTTTCATTGATAAATTAATAGACCTGCCCAAAATTCAGACTCCCAACGCCAAAATGTTACGTAACATGCATGATTGTATAAACGAGAGCCTAGAAGCGTTAAAAAATCAAAACATCGATATATCTACATGGAGCCCAATTTTAACCAGAATAGTAAATCGCAAGTGGGACCCAGACACCAACATGAGGTATGAAGACCAATTACAGGAGCCAAACAAGTTACAAGATTTCAAAGAAATGATGAAATTCTTAGAAAAACGATTCAAAAGCTTAGAATCAGGCGCCATTATGACAATAGCAAACGATGTGAATACGACACAATCACCAAAAATGCAAGGAAAAACAAATTGGCAAGACAAAAAAGGACTCTGTTGGTACTGTCAGAAAGATCATAATATTCAATATTATCATCACCTACAAGAAGAAGAGGAAAAATTTGAGAGGACACATGAATACTTAACGGAAATCACCAATACAAGAAAGAAAAGAGGTTTTTTAGGATCATTAATGACTTCAATATTCGGCGTAAATGATGAAGTATACAGAGACTTAGAGTCACTACAAAAGAACCAACAAAAACTTATAGACTCAGCAAATCATCAGACAAAATTTATGATTACTGCCATATCGACAGTGAACCAAACGGAAGAGAAAATAAAACAAAAATTAGACAGATTCCAAACAAAACTCAATCAGGCATTGAGTTACATAAATGACTATAATCGATGGTACAAATCGATTGACAGTAATCACCTAAAAATTCAAGTTATGCAGTCGTACCAACTGGCATACAACTATATAACAGAAATCAATGATTACTACTCCGGATTAATGGAAATATACGTCACGAAAGCGACAGTATACAGTGTGCTTACTCCAAAAAACATAGCAGATGCAATAGATAACGCAAACAGCAAGATACCGTCAAATCTTCACATCATGCAGACTCAGTTACTGGATACCAGATTAACCGAAAACGACACGCATATTACAGTATTGTCGTACTTTCCGATTACAGAAAAGTCGAAGTATACCTTAATACACGTTATTCCCATACCAATGAAAAACCAGGATGGTTCGTTTACAAGCATAGATATTTCACAGACATTTATGGCAATAGATTACAATAATGAGAGATATTTTGAATTAACCGACGAAGAATACAACAAATGTTTAAATAGACTCAACAACTTTATTTGCTTTCCTGCGGCCGTCAAAAACATGCAATTAAACAAAAATTGCATTGTTCGCATGATCATAAAAGACGACAACTCTACGTGCCCTACGAGAACTTACAACATCAAAAAAAATATTATTTGGAAACAAGTTCAAATGAAAAACACTTGGATATACCTAACGAAGAAAACAGAGACAGTGTCCATTGTGTGCGATGGAGAGAGAGAAGAAGGTTCCATCCACGACATTGGAATAGTACAAATTTCAGAAAATTGCATTATTAAAACCACGGCCACTACATTAGTAGCTAGACGAGTACATTCAGTCAATGTCTTAGCGTCCTTTAGTAGACCCCTTATATTTCATTTAGATAATAATAGTTCTGTAATTAGTTTACATAACGATATTTCTAAGGAACAAGTAGTTTTAGATAGTTCTAAAGATATTTTCAAAAATTTAATAGACGAAGAAATGAGCCAAAAGACAACCCTAGACAACACTATTTGGACCACTATCAACACACAAACTTATGTCATAAGTTTTTCAACTTTATTAGTACTTTTATGTTTTTGTATATTAATTTACTGTTTTGCTCCACAAATAGCGGCCAAATTACGTGCTATAGCGGCATCAAGACGGGCAACGGTAGCACCGGCCAGTAGCTCCCACGACGAGCTTCCTGCAGCACCACCACGACCACGTGCACACACTTACGCGCAGCCGGCTCCTCGGAGGCAGTCACCGGCTCTATATGAGATGAAGACCTTGAACACCTACTCTTCTGAGACGCGCCAAGATGTTCACGCGAGGATGTGAACATGCCGACGCAGCAGGACAGTGACCGCGGTGAACCCAAATTGACGTCAATATTAGTTATTTGTTACTAAATTATTGGACTACATCAGCTGTTTCACACAAGTGCGTTAATATAACTAATATACTCATACATGTAAATATATTAATATAAATAGCCTGTAAATCTTTAATAAAGTCTCTTTCTACGCTTCAAGCAACGCTGTTTCTGTACGACGAGACCATCGACTCCTCTCACTGTTACTGCGCCTATAAATGGTTACCGATAGCTCAGGTCTTACCCAGCCTAAGTTATTGGTCGGTCCGTGAGGCTGCGGATCGGCAGTGAGAAAATCCCATCCGATACACCTTTTTTCCTTCCCATCTTCCGTCTGTTGCCTTAGGTCTCATGGTAACAGGCTTCCCTCACTATATATATACGTATATATTGTTGCTATATGGTTAGGGCTAGGTTGTTAGGTGCAGCTAGGGTTGTTGTTAGGTTACAGTCACCCCTTTTACTGTACGTTTAGGTAACTGAATGTACACCCTCTCTTAGAGAGGAGGCCCGAGTCCCAGCAGTGGGAACATTAAAAGGCTGTTGATGATGAAGTTATTTAAGTGAAATAATTATCTAATTAGAAATTTAGACAAATACTTATTTATCTTTTATTCAATTATATGCATTCTCTCTTCGATAAAACAGACTTTGCTGAACCCGACAGGGTCCATAATTGAACCTTTTAAACAATATACTAACTTTGTAACGTTACAATTATATTTATGTAAGACATATTGTATAACGGTTTGTTTTTCCTAATAAAATAAAATTATTGCATGCAATAGAGTATATTTGAGGATTTCCCGCGTAGAAAAAAGGTAATGTTAATACAAAATCGATTGAATATCAGATCAAATGATTGATTGTACCCAGCCAGCTAGCAAAGATCCGAGGTATTGTCTGATTGATGTCTGATTGCTTTTAAACAATGGCTGCCCTTGCTCGGTGGCATTGCCCTGCTTTGTTGACCACGGTTTTGCTGGGCTTTTGCTATACAACATTATTTTTAGTTTATGCGAAACCTGAATATAGTTTGTTCAGAATCAGTAACTGAATCGATTCCAATCATTTTTACAACATGTTATATTTTATCCCAAAAATATTTAATGAACGTTACAAGTTGGACACTAGACACTAAGTACAACACAGGTCACGGTAGGTCATAGCGGATATTAGCGCCAGCACACAGCTGGATGTGGAGCCTCTCAGTCGTCCGAATGGGCCAGTGACCATGTGTTTGTATGAATAACAGGTAACATAACAAGCTTATAACTTTGTGATTTTTCAAGATACAATTATGAAATTTTTTAACATCCATTCTTTACATAAAAATACTAGACATGTGTTTCGGGTATCGCAAATACTAAAAATAAGGAACAAAATAAAATCAAATAATTCTCAAAAAGTATAAAATAAAAATATTTGTACATATTTTTATTTTATACTTTTTGAGAATTATTTGATTTTATTTTAAAATAAAAATATTTGTACATATTTTTATTTTATACTTTTTGAGAATTATTTGATTTTATTTTGTTCCTAAAAGAGCTTCTTTTAAATACACTGTTAAATTTTAATCCTGTGGGGGTTTTTTATGGTTTGTAAAATCATCCAATGACAAATCCCGCCCTTGGGCGGAGCGGGAAGTAGTGTCAGACTCTTACTGACTAAAAACCTACCCCGTTCCTTCGTTGCCTATCATGCCGGGGCTGGGTATTCCTTTCGGAAGCTGACCCATGACCCCAGTGGTCAATTCGGTACATGAAACACTATCGATTTGTAAAGATAAAATTAAAAAAATAAAGTACTTTTTTATTTTATATTTAATTTCATTAAGTAAACGAGTCAATATCGAGTAAAGCCGGCTGGGTTTGAACCTGTGACCTGCAACTCTTAAGTCAGAGCCGTTACCACTAGGCCACCACTGCTCTCACTCGGCCACCACTACTCTTAAAAGTATGATAAAACCACTATATGTTCAATACTCACATTCATTGTCATGGCTGTTCCTGGCGAGTCCCCGGATCTGTTCGTTGACATAGTTGTTACTCTTGGGGACGTTCAGAGCACTGCGGATGCCCACGGATGAGTTGTCCAGGTGACCTGGCCCGATCTTGGGCACGTGGCTGGAGCAGTAGACTTCTTTATCTTCCGTCCAGTGCTGGTTGTTGTAGTATGTCTGGAGAAGAAGAAGAGAGGTGTTGAGAAGATGGAATTGCGAGACATTTTTTTTTTTTAAGTTCAGTGTGTGGGACATGGTATTATGACAGTAGTGAGAAAGAGAAAGAGGCACGGAACTCTACACCCTATATAGGGTGACTAGTCACCGATACTTAAACACGTGATTGTAGTCATGATGAAAATCCGCAAGTTTTCTCGCGATACTTAAACACGTGATTGTAGTCATGATGAAAATCCGCAAGTTTTCTCGCGATTTCAGTTTTGGTCCGATAGGAAAAGTTGTTTGTTACCATAACTACAATCACGTTTTTAAGTATCGGTCACTAATTCACCATCTCTAAGGCGTATAGTCCCTTGAACATCTGGCCAGAGTGACTCATACTGCCGTCTACGCCCGCATATAGTCCCTTTTAGAGCTGACTTTTAAATCCATTTTCTTTGCGAAATATTTATTTTGATATGCTATGTACAGCAGCATTTTTTTTTGTGAAAACATATTTGTAAAGATCAAAGCCATTTGAAAGGATTAGGAAAAACGAGTGAAAAAAAATCACGTGTTTATTTATTTTATTTTTTTTATAAAAGTATTAATCAGACGAAAAAATCATTGTTGATAATGTTATTTAAGAAACCATGATAAAAAAAAATTTTTCAGGCTTCAGAAAATCACTGTTTTATGGTACTGCTCGGGAGCTGGGCTCTAATAGTTCTATTCAGCTCGTCAAATCGTGGTAGCTTTGCAGGGCGTCTATCGAGTCATTTAGTACTTAAAACATCATACAGAAGTTTTACACAGTGGCATAGTGGAAAATTATTCATTACCCATTACTCCAACAAAGAACAGGCAAAAGCAATAAATAACTCAATAAAAAAATTCACTTTGTCACAAATTAACTGTCCATATCGTCGACCATACTATCATTATTCATTCAGAAAAAATCCATTATAATTTGACCCGTCATTTGTTTTTTAGTTAACAATATCATGGATCATTTTATAGTGGTTTTTTTCTATTGTGACTCCTATAATTTGTGTGGAATGAATCAGTTTCGGCAATAAAAGGTAACATTTAAATTGTTCAGTTTGCTTTGAATGATACGTAGGTTTTGTTAACTATTTTTTAAATTATTTCCTTCATAATCTTAATAAAACTATTTCGAACATTATAAACTCCTAAAACGGTGCAGTAGCTTTTCCTCTCTTTGAGTCAATTTTAAACTCCTCAAATTGTTCAGTTGCTACCTATGTGCATTGCAGTATTTGTATGTATAGGCGGGACATCAGTGGCCCTGTGTTTTTTACCCGACTGCCCCAGAAGAAGGGTTATGATTTTTTACTTTGCATTTGTTTTTTTTATGTCACATTTTATTTTCGTAATTCATATTTATTTATTATGTTTTTGTCCTATGCGAATCACAATCATACTTTTTTCTTTCTTTGTTTCATACAATGATCTTACGACATGCGTTTACCAACAAATAAAATTTCATTTTATAATAATTCTAGCTTCTGCCAGCGGCAATTCACGTAAAAGTAAGTTTCTCCAAATAATAGCATAGCATAGCATCGGCCTTATAAATTTTTCACTGCTGGGACTCAGGCCTCCTCTCTAGGAGAGGGAATGGGCCGTAATCCACCACGCGGGCCCAGTGCGGGTTGGTGGATGTCACATGTCTTCGAGTTTTTGGTTCTGGGACATGCCGGTTTCCTTCACCGTTTTGAGAGCAGAAAATATAATAATAAAATATTTATATAATATAATATTTTCACAACTTTCACACAACTTCATCTGTCATCAGTCTCAAACTAAGCAGAGCTATTGCCATGATTACTAGACAACTATAAACATAGTTATATATTTCTAAATACATACTATTGTAGGTAAATTACACCCAGGCACAGAAAAAATATCGCGCTTATCATACAAACATTGGTCTTGGGTGGGAATCGAACCCACGACCTCCGGCATAGCAGTCAGGGGCTCTGATAACTAAATGAACTTTACTTTACTTTTTTAGTACAGTTGAATCTGTAATATATTTAGGGTATGGGCCAAAATCCACCACGTGGGCCCAGTGCGGGTTGGTGAATGTCACATGTCTTCAAATGTTTGGTTCTAGGACATGCCGGTTTCTTCAGGATGTTTTCCTTCACCGTTTTGAGAGCTGTGGTGATGAAATAAAGTACACAAAGTAATGCACCGGTCTGGGTTTGAACGCGACTAACAACTCGGTAAGTTATAGCTGTTACCACTCGGCCACCACAGCTCCTATATCGTAGGGGAGAATATTTAAGTATTTTTACTTAAAACATTTCATAAATTTGGGTTCGTCCGTGACAGATTCTATTGTGGGCATAGCAGAAAAGTTATATTAAATAAGTCGTAGAGGCCAAAAAGTCACTCTACGTAAAAACATATGTATTATTTAAATTGCCAAATCTGGTTAATTAGTCAAATCTAGTTGTCTAGTCAAGTCTAGGAGCGTGGGAAAAAGAACAAACACATCTTATACCTAAAAATAAAACACTTAAAATAAAATGAATAAATTAAACGACAACTGCCTTTTTTTTATTCACAATATGAAGATCTAAGGCCAAAGAAAAAAAACTGGGCAAGTGTGAGTCGGACTCGTGCACTGTTAACGGGATGTACAGACGCCAGCACATCAACCTACCTCAATCTGTCAAATTTCTTTAATAGATTTTCAACCTTATCACAATAGTGGAAGGTTAATGTTCGATTGGTAAAATTTGACAGATTGGGGTAGATTGACGTGCTGGCGTCTGTACCTTATGAATTTTGATTCCCTTGAGAGTGTCGAAATATACGTTTTTAGCGGCATAACGGCCATAGATTTTTTTCTCAACTTCAAGAGACCGCAGACCGTATATGGTTTTAATTTCAATTTGACACCTCCACGCGTTCCCGAATAAATGATCTTGACAGACAAACAGACGGAAAACAAAGTGATCCTATAGATTACCCACGTAAAAAAAAACCTTAATAATTTTCATTTGACAATACAAAAAATCCATCTACATTGATCTCATAAAGGCCAAAATCAGTTAACCTTCCACGAACATAGCCATAATTTTACACTCACAAACAGAACAAAACAAGTACAAAACTGCCAGTTGTATGCATTTCCCATAAAAAGTACGCCGGCTAACTGTTAATTATCATACTCATCAAGCTGTTGTATTAACAGAACAGTTAGAAATGTGTGTAATGAGTAACCGCATATGGTCGTATGTGCCCAGGGTTGCCTGCTGTACTCTACAAATGAAATAGAGTACGCTGAAATAGTCTACTTATTTTGAATTTGATTTTGAATTAAACCTTAGAATGAAATTCTGACTTTTCAGTAACTAACTGAAATATTTTCGTTCTCACGTTCTTAAATTGCAATTTGGCGGTGAAAATAAAACCATGGCGTCATCGGAGCTGTTAGGTAGTCGTACATGGTAATGAGGATGTTGAATACAGTAATAGGACTATTTCACATGTTTCACCAGTGGTTGGTATACAAATATTAGGTTTAAAATTATTACAAATTACCTAAAATACTTACAGCATTCATAAAAACCACAATGGAATTCCATATTGAATAATACTATTTTGTATTTTTAATTTGTTGACTTAAGTTCCTGTGTCCCCCAGATGGGGCAGAGGGCGTCCACTTTTGTATTTTTAGCATGTCACAATTAGATCATCATTGATTCTATATTCGATTGAGATGTACAAATTGTATTTGGTTTTATAACATAACCAAAGTTGGCAACCCTATATGTGCCCGTCAATGGAATAAGGATATTGGTCATTACGACTTACGACCATACGACACGGATGGGAAGTCGTAATGTGATTATGTGACAATCGTTCATTCATATCCGCAGTCGTTCACTCGTTCACTGCTTATAAGGGCTCATGAAACGACCGGTTTAGTTCTTTACCTACAAAGTTGCCGTTTTTTAAAACGGGATACTTTGGCGCCCATTACACGATAGGTTTTGCTGTCAGTTTTGCCACAGTCAAAATTTTGATTTTGATTTCATTGACCTACCGTGTAATGGGGTGATTGACGAAAACCATCATTCACCATCATTTATGATTGATGGCAATGTTTGACGTTTGCATGACCGTGTAATGAGCGCCTTTGAATTGTGATATATATGTATTGATTTAGAATTATAAGTTCAAATAAACTATAACATCCTAAAAAAGGTATGTTATTTTTTCTTTGTACCTTTTTTTTTCTGGTTCTGTGAAACCTTTGGAGGTATACTGAACAGAGTGTAAACTCCCGAAAACTTTTGTTGACAAGGAAGGATCCTCAGATCAGACGGGTGTTATGTCTGGTGGGCAACTGCCCCATAGATAATTTCGGGCTGCCGTATATGTTCAAATCGCGCGGAGAACTTTAATTGCGCGGTGCAGGATTTCATAGTGTTTAGTTCCGTTGTGACGCCATAGATGTCGCTACAAATATAAAGGGTAACCACAGAGTACATTGTGAGGGTAACTGAAGGATTCTGAACCCTCTGCCACTCGTAGAGGCTATTTATATGCAGTCCAGTAAAAGAATAACGCCTCAACTTAATATCGATTCAATTATTATGTTACTGGAATAAGGTCGTATGACGCATCATCACCAGATCCCAACAGTAATGACTCAGTGTTTGTATACTAACAAGTTGTAGCTTATTCTTACGAGTGCAAATACTTTATGTGTATGTATTTCTTTAATGAACTTTGCATTATTTTCCTTGACCTCGGCTGTTAAATTGTAGTATTGTACGCGGTAAATAAGTTGAATTAAAATGGCCGTCATTGCTTTGGTTACGCGCAGCCCTCTGCTGTACCGCACTTCGATTGAGTTTTTGTTTAATTTATTGAAAACTCGTTATGATTGTCATCTCATGTTGATATTATATTTTTTTTTTTACTATTTTTTTTTTACTATACAACTTCATTTTTAGTATAAGCGAAACCCGAAACACGTGTCTAGTATTTTTATGTAAAGACTCTATGTACAAAATTTCATAACTGTATCATGAAAAATCACAAAGTTAAAAGCTTGTGATGTCACCTGGTTGTCTGCACAAATACACGGTCACCGGACCATCTGGCCGACTGTAGGGTGGTTTTGCTCACGCATCTAGTTGTGCGCTGGCTGCCTAATGCCCGCCATGACCTAACGTGAGCTGTGTTGTACTTAGTGACGGTGATGTCCAATTTGTGACCTTTTTTAAATATTTTTAGTAAAACATATAACATGGGGTAAAAATCATTGGTATAGATTCAATTACTAATTCTGAACAATATATATGAATGTTTCGCATATACTAAAAATAATGCTAAACAACATAATTTATATAATAAAGTGTTTAACTGCATTCAAGTTGTAAATAAAGTACTTAATAGTATTGTTGATGGGGTTTAGGACCACCTGCAGTCATAATGCTATCATTAAACATGGCGTAGTACTGTAACACTTTATTTAAATGCCTTTATTTAAATATAAAAGAGTCTACAGACAAACCAACATTTTAGCTGTAATAATTGGGTGCATTGAACTAGCCGACACAAGTAGCATAGCATAGTCAGCCTGTGATGTTGCCACTGCTGGGATTTAGCCTATATAAACAATATTTCACAACTATCACACAACGCCGTCCAAGGTCGCAAGGTCGCCATCGTCGTTCCAAGCTAAGCATAGCTTGTGTTATGAGTACTAGACAACTGATAAACCTACATACATATATGATAGATAAATTACACCCAGACACAGAACAAATGATCGAGCTCATCTCACATACATTTTAGCTGCAGGCAGGCAGGGTCGAAGCCTACTGGGGCCAAGGGTTTGCTTCCGAAAGGAAAGCCCGGCCCTGGTATCTAAGGCCACGGAGGAACGGGGTGGGTTTTTAGTCAGTAAGAGTCTGACACTATCTCCCGCTCCGCCCAAGGGCGGGAGATGTCATTGGACGATTTTACCCACCACCAAAAAAAAAAAAAAATCTCACAAACATTTTACCTGGCTGGGACTTGAACCCACAACCTCCGGCATAGCAATCAGGGTCACTAACTACTAGACCAACAGGCCAGTCGAAATGTATTATTTAGCATAGCATAACCAGCCTGTTAATGTTTTAACTGCTGGGACTCAGGCCTCCTCTCTAGGAGAGGGAATGGGCAGTATAATCCACCAGTACGGGTTGGTTGATGTCACATATGTCTTCGAATTTTGCTTCTAGGACATGGCAGTTTCCTCACGAAGTTTTCCTTCACCGTTTTGGGAACAGACGTACATATTTGGCGTAGCCATGACACAATGTTAGTGTTCTTTTTATGATCTTATGTTTCTGGACTGTGTGCATCTGTGTCTGCTAAAAATTTCTTTCTTTTACTTTTTTTAGTCCGGAACCTCTCAATGACCACACTTATTGTTCTCCCATGCTACCAGCAGAGCCGTTATATGTAAACCTCTTTATATTGCTGGTACCTACTTAGTTGTAAGATTTGCATGCAAGTGTTAATTAGTTGTGTAAGTAGTAGGAATAGAGAAAAACATTACTAACTATAACTGTCAAATGTTAATCTTGCTGCATTCCTTGGTATTTGTTGTTTATTATAAGATGTGGAAACGACATTTATACAACTGTTATAAAGATCATGGACAACGAAATATAAATAAAAATGAATGACTAAATGTGTTCTTAAGCGCCAAAGTAGAGAATGACTGCACCAGTTTGGATGAACTTCTTTTTAAACTATTTGTTGAAGCCTAATCAAAGTTATTAAGAGGACAGTCCTTACGAAACAACTCATATGGTTTTCAAAATGTCTAAAAATACAGTTACACAAAAAAATGAAGAACCATAATATATGTGCCAATTTTACCGCAAGATATTTGCAAACCTATCCTTGATTTAGCGAAAAAAAATTGTTCATATCTCTCAAAAGCGGGTTAATCGAATATTCTAATTGCAGAATTTACAAGATTTTAAACAATTCATTTTATTATTCCCAAAATTAAGGATAAGTTTGCAATTATCTCGCGGCGGAAACTGCACGTCTATCTATGTTCAATTTTTTTTTGTGTGATTCGATGCGATGAGTGGGATATATTTTAAGAAATTTTGAAAACCAAGTGCCTTTTTGGTGTTTCTTAAAGACAATTCTATTTTTTTTTGGTGTTTCAAAAGCAGAGAAAATTGGACACTGCATGAAACATAATACTGGACATAATACTGGACACTGCATGAAACATAATACTGGACACTGCATGAAACATAATACTGGACACTGCATGAAACATAATACTGGACATAATACTGGACACTGCATGAAACATAATACTGGACATAATACTGGACACTGCATGACACTGCATGAAAGATCGTAAAAAAGTCTTTTTTTTATTTTTTGTATGATACTTGAGATGATTGCGACTATTCTGCCACTGTCACGTTGGGAATTTTTCTTTGTTACAATACTCGAGCCTGTCAAATTAGTCAGAATTTAGTTTGCTATACAATTTAAGACGTGATTTCAGAACACGTAGATTAACAGTTGGGTAAGGGTGTTTTTATTATCGTGCGGATTTCAACACGCATGCGGATTTGTTCCGCATGCGTGTATCTTTTTCATACAAGTATTTATTGTAATGCGGGGAATACGCACGCAGGCCGCGTGCGGGACGTGGCAATCGCGGAATGCGTGATGAAATCCGCATAATAATAAAACACCCAAAGAATACAATGAAAAACATTCCGTGAACTAATTTGACAGGAGTAATATTATTGCTATCTCTTTCTAGTTTTAACGATAAGTAAAAGAGAGCGATAGTTTAAAATAAGTTTAGTTGGTTTACATGTCTTATTTTTAGATAAGTAGGTAATAGGTAATGAAGTCGCAAACGGCGCCTCTTTGTCTGCAATTAATATTGATTGTTCATGTTTATTTTTAACCCAATATTATTTACCTTCTTACAGCATCATTCATCTCATCATATGCGTGAAGGTAGACATTGTGCACACGTGGGCCACGTACGCCGTTCGGTGCGCATCGGTCTCCATGTATTTTATATAGGTAATTATGGCAATTAGACGAGCAACACTACATCAACGCCACGCGACGTGGCGGCGCCACGCAATACGACTCTACGTACAAATCGTCGCCCACGTATGCGTTGGTCCAATGTTGTTTCCCCTTAAAACTTAGCAAAAAAATTGTGTAATATTATTATTATTTTGTCCGTTTTCGCTTTCGCCATCTGAGGTTACGGAACCCTAAAAAACAGGCTTGCTATAAGAATGTCTGTACTTGCGGACTCTACCACATTTTTCTACTAACACGTTTTGCATATTCATCTTGTGTGGTTAATTTTATTGACGTTAAACGGAACTTGCTTATATGAGGAATTTCTTTTGTACTTACCTATGTATGAATGTTGTATTGTCTTGTCATACTTTAGAGAAAAGTTTTCTTTGAATTGAAGTCTGATTATCACACTAATGGTGTAAAGGCGAAAGTTTGTGTTATTCATGTGTGTTCGTGTTCGTTATTCCTTCATGCTCAAAGGGGCCATTCAAGTATTACGTAAGCACTATAGGGGGTGGGGGGGAGGCCTTTGTTTTGCTTATTTTTGATGACGTGAGGGATGGGCTGGTCTGGGTGGTGATATTAACTTTTTAGTTTTATTAAGAGAATGATGTCGATTTTTCGAATCGAACCTAGGACCTCACGCTCAGCAATCACGCTTGCGGCCTCGAGACCAATGAGGCAGTTAATAGACTGACAGTGAAGCGCCCTCTTAAATCCATGTTCTCTGTTTAATATTATCGGAATAAAAACGTTAAAGCTTAGTAATTACAAAATTATCTTTTATCACATAATTAGTTATTTTTACGACTATTCCCTTCACAGCTAGCCGTTAAGCAATCCATTAAAAGTAAACATTTACCGAAAAACATAAACCTTATCTGACTAATTATACGAAAAACACAGATTATGTGAATGTATTTTTATAGCTTGATAGTCTAAAGGTGTAAACAGATTGTGATCTATCGTTGTCGATCGCTCTATGATTGTGTCAAAGTGAATTTATTAATCGAGTGACTACCCAAAAGTCCTTTCTTTGGCATTATTCGACAAGTTGTTGAGTCCCTTGTAGTCTTGAAGTACCTGAGTATCTTTTTCTCCTTCTCTGTGAAATCCATCCAAAGGTCTGTAAGAGATCGTTTTTAGCGATAAGACCGCCCATTGTGTCACCCTATTAATTTTAAGTCCTTTATGTAATTTTATTTTTGGTGTACAATAAAGAATACATCTATCATCTAGTCCTGAGTTGACGTCGACCAACAGACACAGTATCGGTAGGCCTCCCGCAAGGTGGAACAACCTGTTGAGGCTTACGATAATCCGAAGGATGCTAGACGTATAGGCCAGGTTGTTGTGTTTTTTTTTTATCTGACTAAAAACCTACCCCTGACACTTGGAGGAGGTCTATGTCCTGGCTGAAATGATGATGATGATGACTGGGAGACAGGCCTTTTCCCCATAAGAGGGAATGTGTTACGGTAAGGTAGATTACGATCTACCTACCACGCCGTCCCAGTGTGGTTACTTGGATGTCACGTGCCTTCGAATTTTTCATCACGATGTATTCCTTACCGTGTTAGAAGTAGAGTAGTGGTGATTAAATTACACAAACTAAAGTGCTTGCCTATATTTGAACATGATTTACGACTCATTATAGTCGAGGCAGTTACCATTGGGATACATACTACCGATCACCCAAATTAAATGGCGCTTAAATTTTAGACGAGTTAACAATCCAGTTGGGCACGGCGCAGCCAGTATCGCAATTCACATCCACCATAAATTTTGTCTCTTTCTGTACTCAAGAACTCCCAAACGTTGGTGCACGTCGAATTTAATGCTAGAATTACACTGCGCACACGTGTGTCATACACGCGTGTATTGGGCGCGTCGGTCTCCATACATTTTATATGGAAACTAGACTTATAGAGCTACACTTGATCCACGCTACGCGACGTCGTTCTACATACAAATCAAGCGTGTTACACGTGTGCGTCGGTGTAATGTAGTTCTAGCTTAAATAGTCATCAATGCCGATGAGCACTCAGTCTAAACGGTCGATGTTATCGATCGACTGCAGTTTGGATGCACCTTTATAGCATTATAACAAAAAGTTGAAGATGCGGCAAGGTCGATCAAATGCCAACTGGCGCTACCTGAAGGTCGTGAAGACGAGCACCAAGGCCACCAGGCGACCAGCAGTGACTAGGAAGTGACGTCACTGTCTCGAGTTATTAATAGGATATTACGGTAAACAGGTTTCGAAGATGAAACCGTTTTGTTTGCACAGATTTCTTCAAATTCTTTGAGTCTTCGGTCAAAGACTGCGTAGTAGGTCGACCTACTTAGAAGATAAACATTGCCTTACAGGGTGGCAATGCCGCCAATTTTTTGGGCACATTACTAATCGACAGCGATATCGGGAAGTTTTTCGTGGCCATACTTTATCGTCTTCGGAGATCGGTAGCTGTTGCCTCCGATGTTTCACGACAGCAACCGAAGAATACCGAGTGGCCGACTGCTCCCGAAAAGTTTGTTTTAATTAATTTTTGGCGTCACGGCAATGCCGTCCACTGATACCGTCATTAAGTCCCTACGTGAACAGCTAATAGGGCACGTGATGCAAGATGGAAGGTGGGACATAGTCTGCGGAGAGACGCTTATAGTTAGGTAAGTAAATGGGTTTAAAACTCACCTTCAAAGTCAACTTAGTCCCACAGACGGCGCACTTAAAGCAGCCACTATGAAAGAAAGTGAAATCCTTCAGCGGGCCAACCCTGTCCACCTGGTAAACGATCTCGTTGCAACGAAAGCAAGTGCTCTCGTAGAAATTCGGCCGATACATTCTGACTGCGGTTCTTTTCACGTCATATTAACATCACTATTTAACACATAATTCACTGTTATGTCACTGCACTATCACTGTACACTCATTAAGAAGCCTGTAAAGAATTTTATTTTGGTTAAAAACGCGATTTTGTTGTGGATTGAATCAAGATTCGTTCGTGGTTGTAAGCTGCATCAGTGTATTCTTTGTTGTGAGGCTGATCGCCTTTTGTTTGTTCTTAAAAACCTAATGATCTTTTAATTAATCTCATTTCTGTATTGCGTCTTTTATGTACTCGTCTCGTGTTTATTGATAACCTAGTTCGTCAGTAGGCATTAACAGTGTTGTTTTGACATGTTAATGTTTATTTTTTTGGAATTGTTTTTTTTTATGGAATATGAAATGAGGTTGAAATTGCACTAATATTATGAAGATGAAAGTTGGCAATAAAAGTCAAAATCGTTTGAATGGACAGTAAAAAAGGCTTCTTTGGATGTGTAATATTATTTCGAATGGAGTATAATTTGGAACAAGAGAGAGTGGCAGACTTTTACTCACTAAACCCAGCCGCTGTCCTCAGCTGGCCTTTGCTTTCTAGGGCCGCGGAGACTTTGTCGAAAAATCTCACAGCTCTTGTAGGCATCGGCTCTAAAGGGCCTATTCTATCATGCTGGTCCTTTTCAGACCGCGTGCTACCTATTTCATACCGTCCGCAATCCTGCTGTATTTCCCGAAGAGATGTAGCAATAGCCAGACACATTTCGTCAATTATGTTCTAGTGCTATAGAATAGGAGGCAAGCCCACTGCCACCAGGCACAAATAAACTCCGGGGTACTCCTATAATATTCCATATCTATTTAATTACACTTTGATCAACACGCGAATTGAACCTAAGACTTTATTCTCACTAGTAGCGCTTGCACTGGACCGACGGGTCAGTCCACAGTTATCATGGAACAATAAATTTAATCCTCGCTTGCATGATTCACTAACTTTTTAAATTGCATTTAAATATGCTTGTAGGTACGTCGGTACCCAAATCCGTCGTCCCCTTAATGGGCACGCGACTTTATTGATCCAGAAACACCCTTACTAATGACCGCACGGGTGCGTTGACCTTTCATAAATAATACATTTCCAACTGATTGGTCACTGGGGCCATTCAAGTATTACGAAAGCACTACAGGGGGATGGGAGGTCTTTGCTTTGCTTATTTTTGATGACATGGGGGATGGGGGGTCTGGATGGTGATTACGTCAGCAGTTTTTTTTTTAAGAGAACAATCTTGATGTTCTAATATCACATGACAATGAGTAGTAGACATATCACTGAGCATTGTTTATGTAAGCATGTGGAGAGAGGGTTAGGTCTTTGCTTACTTTTGCTGGGGGAGGGGAAGGGGAAAGGTTAAAATTGAAGTTAAATCTGCTTACGTAATACTTAAACGGCCCCACTTCTATACTATGTGGTTTATGTTGAATGGAAGCCTAGAACTATGGTTGTTCGAAAGAGCCACCGCAACCTTGGAACATTCAAGGAAAATGAAGAAACACAGGTGGGATTTAGCCAGTAAAATCTGACACTCCCTCTTGCTTCACTCAAAGTGGAGAAGCCATGGATCGATTTCTGAAAGGGAAACCCAAGGTCCTGAGACGCAAAGGAACAGAGGTGTGGTTTTAGTCAGTAAAAGTCTGACACGTCCTCACGCCCTGCTCTAGATTGAGACGTCATTAGATGATTTACAGGCCATTATTCAAATTTAATCGTGAAAACATTGTGAGGAAAGCGGCATGTCCTAGAACTAAAAATTCGAAGACATGTGACATCCATCAATCCACTATGGGCCTGCGTGGTGGATTACGGCTCATTCCTTCTAGAGTGGAGGCTTGAGTCCCAGCAGTGGGAACATTATAAAGCTAATGCTATGCTATTCTTTCATTCCATCAAGAGCGGGAGAAGTTAATTGACGATTTCCCACTGCAAAATGGATGTCACCAAGCTTTAATGAAAATATAATTGCGGTATGTCCACCTACCCGCTCTGCTAATCTAGATACCACTGGTAGCACGCCTCTTCGTCATTGGTGCGTTACATCAGTACAGTTTTTCCCAACGATAACGTTCTTAGCTGAGTGTTGAGCTAGACTCAACGCACTGCTCGCGTGCTACCGGGGCTTGAGTGGTGTAAGTGATGAGGTTTAGCGGGATAGTCAGAAAATCTCTGGCATGTCCTAGAACCAAAAATTCGAAGACATGTGAGATCCACCAACCCACACTGGGCCCACGTGGTGTATTGCGGCCCATTCTCTCTCCTAGGGAGGAGGGCTGAGTCTCAGCAGTGGGAAAATTACAAGGCCGATGATGTGCTTGCTACGAGAATATCTCACTAGTCTAGTAGATAATAGTCTTTGTAATTGTTTGTAGTAGTTTTATTGAATAAAGAAATTAACCGTCAAATCACAATTAGTGGCCATCATGCCAATGGCCTGCTACGTAATACTTCGTAGTTAGCCATATAACCAGTAGTGAAAATACCTACGTAATAACATGTAGACGGCACCCAACATATTACCAGCTACCTAATATTGCGTTTACGCAGTCAATGGGTTTATTTGTGTAGTAAAGTATTAAAGACATAAGCAAAGAAAATTATCAAAAACAATATGGTTTTAGTTGCTATATTATGTTTGTGATGTTCTGTTGCTCTGAAATGCGATGTTTATTGTTTTTATAGTGGCAAATATATTATTTACTATTTATTGAAAAAAAAGTATATTAAGTCCTATTCCAGAACATAAAAAATATTTTAAGTCCTATTGTGCCAAAATTCAACAAATTTCAGGTGTTTGAGTCCAATGGAGTACTAAATATTTCGCACATAAATACTGTGAGTGTGTTTAACTTATGCTTTTATAATATTAGAATGTTAACTTCAAACGCTTTTTAATGATAAGCGATGAAACCTATTCACTCCAGGTTGTAAATATCTCGCTAATCTTTTATAACTTAACCCACTCGTCAAAGACATCGGCAAGGTATCAGAACGTGCAAGTGTAATGATACCTTACGAAGTATTTATGTTCTCCATACGATTAAACGGTCGCAGTCGAAGCAAAAACTAAGCCAATTATGAAAATACATGGACTGTGTACTAGTTCTGAGTTAACGACGTTGGTAGCACGATATTGGTATAAATATTGATGAAATATCCTAAACTAGTGTGTAGTTCGTGTTGTATGGTCTTTTTTGGCACAGTTGGGGCAGTGGTTGAGCGATTATCTGCTGCGCTTCAAGTCGCGGGTTCGATCCCCACACGGAAAAAAAATTTAGAACCCACATATACCACAGATAGTCCAAAGACAATCCAAAGTCTTGAGCATCGACGCCAAATTGCTAGCCTGTCGGTTTTCTACCGTTTACATTTCGGGGAGTGTGCGTTAGAATTGCACACTTTAATTCCACCAAGTCCGTTCCATCATCGGACCACTAGACCTATGGCACTGCGCCATCGGTACATGGTTTTTTTTAATGTTATTTAAACTAATCCAATGACAAATCCCGCCCTTGGGTGGGGCGGGAAATAGTGTCACGACTCTTACTGACTAAAAACCTACCATGTTCCATTCATTGCCTTTGTCCCAGGGCCCCGGGTGACATTTTCACATAACCTTAGGCCACAGTAGTTTTCGGCCCTGCTGGGCCCCTACATATCGGTACATAGTGGACATCCCACCTATACGTACAAAGCATTTTGGGAACACATTCATTATGCGTACAACTAAGGAGTGGAATTCCCTGCCGGAGTCTGTGTTTCCTGATGGCTACAACCGAGGGGTCTTTAAGTCAAGAGTGAATAGATTACTTTTAGGCAAGCGTGCTTCATCGTCAGCCACATCATCGCTTGCCATCATGTGAGATGGGGTCAAACGTGAGCCTATCAATAATAAAAAAAAGATAGGTGTTGCGGGTCTGATTGTCTTGTGTATGTGAGTTTACATGTTTGTAAACTCTCCCATTAGGGAGAGAAGTCACGAAGCGGCTATTTTATTTCAAAACTCACGAGGCGGTTGATTTGCCGCCGCGACGACTGCGATTTTTGGCCGCAAGCCGCAGCGCCAGTCAGCGGCAGACGCGAACAACTGCTCACACCGCGGCCGTAAACTGCGTCATGAAGACTGATTTAATTTTTTACTTATAAATACGAGTATATTTGTATTCTATAGAAGCTGCAGGCTCGCTACCGTTGCGGCAGCGGGAGAAAACCTCTTCGTGAGTTCTCTTCCTAAAACAACATTATGTATTAATGATCATTTGAAATCTGTTGATATTGCTTCGATAAAAACTTCACTAATATAGCTTAACATTTGCACAAATTATACGTTACTAATACCCACGATAATCACTTCATTTAAATAATTAATTACTTTATTTAATATTATAATTATACGGATTGAGACGTAGTTTTAGCGTGGAAGATGTATATTTAAAACGAATATTTTTTTGAAATCTTTGACATTAGATAAAAAAATATCAAATCTTTGACATTAGATTAATAAATAATCCTAATTAATAAGGTAACGGTGACCAATCTTAACAGAGATTACGCCAAGTACGCAGGAGATATTATAGTGTACAAGTGCGTGCGTCCCATGGGACGGTAATCCGACATGACCGGAGAGAGATCAGGCGTAAAACCAACGGCTTTATGTGCTTTCCGAGGCATTGGGGTACCACCAGCTTTCAAACTCCGGCAGCTACAGAGTAGCTCCTAATGGAAAAACTCAATAGCACTTTTTAACTGACCTGGGAATCTAACTCGAGACCAAAGAAGCAGGCAAAAAGAGCAGCTGAATGAACACAACTTGGTTTTAAAGCCCACAGGTTAAATAAGAAAAAAGATGAAGAAAGAAAACATGTTTGTTTGGTACACGATGAACCGACAAGTATTTAAGAACTAATAAAATAAAAACAATAAGAATAATTTTTTCTCACGGGTGTGCCAAATAGATCCAGTTCAGCATAATACCAGGAAACTTCAAGTAGGTACGTAACAATTGCCTCGTGCTGGTTTTCGACTAATCATTAGATTGTAGGTACGGATGAAAATCAGTTTTGTTAGGTGTGAGATTTTTAAGTTATCCTAAATTCTTAATTGTTGGAAAATAATGTGGGAATCTATCAATTTTATTCTGAATTTATCAAAAATAAATAATCATCAAGAATTATTTTATGATAAAATTATTGACTCCTGATGAGAGACTAAATCCTACAACATCGACGGTATGTGGTTTTACAAAACAATAGGAAAAATACATACTTTTTATAACACTGCAACATCCAAAGTTATAACATCACTTTACAAAAAAACCAGTTGACTTACAAAAGTTCTTAAGGTTTTTTTTATACCAAACATAAAACTGCCTATGCCTACCAGGTAACTATGAATAATAACAACGATCATAAAAACTTGAGAACAACACATAAAATAGCACCTATTTATTTAATGAATAATAAATGCAAATATGGCGGCCAATCTTTACGTTTCTGCTGAGGCAATTTCCAATTGGGTACTTGACTCAACTTTTTATTGTTTGTATCAAAAAGTAACTATCCGAAATCGCAAATAAAAAAAATGTCAGATTGGTTCAGTATTAATCATGTAAGAAACCTTTCAAATCTGTGGAAGGGGAAACTGTCTAATAACAGTATAAGGATGCACATACTGTGATGTGACGTCACCGCCATTAGGTTGCGTGTGCTTAAAAGAGATAGTGAGATGTTTTCACCTCACCCCCACACTTCCTAAACCCAAAATATGGAATGCTAATTGCTGCTTCATTTAATATCCAATTTTTACGCAGTTTTTATCAAAAGATTTACTTCTAGTGTTATTTGTTGTTTAGTATAAAATATTGTACAAAAATAAGTACAGGCAAATACCCAACTACATGGTTGTCGGCTTCCAATCTGTCAAGGTGCAGCTGAATACCAGTAAATTATAAACAGCTACTGCCTATCTGACCTTCATAACCCAATAACTGGCTATGGATCGGCGGTGGTGACCTCTCGCACCGGGCCCTGGTTCAGGCGATGGCCGCTTGCGGCCGCATCCTTCTATGAAGCAGTAATACTAGGGAGCCTCCGGTTCGACGGGGCCCCAGTCCGAGAGGCTGCGAGCTCAGAAAAAGTAACTCAACCTATTTTACAAAAACAGAGAAGATGGTTGACGGGAATGAAAGGTTCTGGAGTGAGAAGACGCTGTGTTGAAAGACCTCCCACAAAATGAACCTGGTGATTTTCGGAATCCGATGGATGCGAGATACACAGGACCGGTCATTATGGCGACTCACTTGGAGAAGGTCTATGTCCAACAGTGGACTTCTTTCGGTTGAAATGATGATCACCCATCCGGACGAACCGATCTTAGTAAGCATAGGGACAACCTTGAAGATCCCTAACTAATCTACGGAACCCTTTAAAATACTCGATAAAAATCTGATCCAATCGATTTTGAAAGCGATATTAACCAGTGAAGAACGTAGGTGAAGTTTTTGGGCAGCGTTGGTCAACGCCTTGGCCGCTCGTAGGCGATGCGTGGGCGCAAACGAATGATTCGAAAAACTACTTTTACTTTAGATTTCTTCATGCAATCTGGTATTGTACAGGTGCTCTGTTATTTGATTATATCACAGTGGATTATGTAGCTGGACTGTGAGAAATAGCCAGAGGTGGTTTGATGTGGTTTTTTCAATTTATCTTACAATAATAGATACGTATGTGATTTATGGCGTTGTGTAATGGATTTATATTTCACTTAGAACAGTTTTTGCTTCACTGTTTCCAACAATGACCTTAAGCAGAAGTAGGCAGGCAGTAGCTAGCATGTAGGTATATAAAAAGACAAATCTACTAGGACTAGGATTGTGAAATTTTGCATAGGATTCCTTTTATGACGTAAGTGAACATCAAGAGAGGAAATTCCAAAATTCATACCCTAGCGGGATGGAATGGGGTCCAAACTTTCAAACGGGAAAAGCCGCTGACAGAAGCTAGTTTATTTTCGCTGGATGACTATCAACCTGATTTTCGTTCATGTTTAGACTTGCGTATCATCACTAGTCGACCGCGGCTAAATTGAAGGTACCCTTACTCTTTCAAACCATCCCACAAGACTAAACTAGGCTAAGCCTCTTGTTAGTGGTTCATTTCTGGTACCACTAACACGTATGCACCACGTATATTACGACCACAACGCTGTGGTCTGGCTCTGCGTCCATATTCATGAGCCGTGTTTGGCTTATCATTATGTATTTGCATAGTTGCTCTCATATATAGTCGTAGTGCTCTCGTTTAGTAATAGTGATGTGACAGCATGTTGATGGTTGAAGGCTGGTTTCTGAATTGAATATTTGGTGTTGAGATCGTGTTAAAATCTACTTACCATTTCTTCGATTCTTTATTTTGTGTTAGGTAAAATGATCCAATGATATCTCCCGCCCTTGGGTGGAGCGGGAGATAGTGTCAGACACTTACTGACTAAAAACCCATCCCATACCAGGGCCGAGCCTTCCTTTCAGAAACAGACCCTTGGCCCCAGTAGGCTTCGACCCTGCTGCGTCCCTACGGTTTGCTGACAACTCCTTGAGAACCATTTCTGCGTCTTAAAGTTTTCGAAGTATATTGTTTTTTTTTTACTTAGTTTTTTTTTTCTACTACTCTTACTCAAGGTGTCTACATCATTTTTGTTTCAACTCTCTTTTCATAGATGTGCTGGATGAGATTTCGTCAGAAATAAGCATCACCTTTGTATCCATTTTTCAGTTTCCTTCTCCTTAGCTGTTGGGTTTTTATTAAAATTTGGAAGGTTTTTAGAGCATAGAGGAGTTCAATAAATATTCAACTTTAAATAATGAATTTAGAAACTGGGTAAGAGTGAGTATGTTAGTATACGTGTGCAAAATTATCAAACAACTCTGCCCGCTCTGGGCGGAGTGAGATTGTCAGACTTTTACTGACTAAAATATATCTACCAGTATACCTTCAGTCGTCCTTTGTGTGCCAATCTATACATGCACATCACAAAAACAATCACTCTAATCTAATGCAATTTGAGTTATATTTATATCCTAAGCTGCATCTCAGTATGAATGAAGTCGATCACAAACAAGTGTCACATCACTAGCTGCTTACCACGCTCATAGTAGTTGCCATTGTGGTGGCATGCAGTTTGCCCACATCCCGGGCATAAGGCGAAGGTAAACGACGGCTTAACGAGCCAAATGTTGGCGTTGATTACACATTTCTTGAAATTCCACAACGTTCTAATCTTAAGAGGTATTAAATAGCAATAATGTCGTTTTATATGCTGATGGAGGCAGAAAAGAGGTGAGAGTAGAGAAATAATAAAATGCAACTAAAAGAATACATGACAGGTGTATTTTTGTCAGTAAAAGTTTGACGTAGACAGAAAACAGAAATAGGTCTGTCATCTTAGAGAAAGCCAAAAAGCATTCGTATGTTCCCAGTCACAAGAAAATTTTACATAAAGAAGCGATCAAAAGACCATCTGTTTATGCTCGCGCACGCTAACCTTATTGTGGAATTTATGAGATCCTTCTTTGCTTCTTTGATTACAATTTGCCTGCTGCAATCTTCACGTCCAATTATAAGCTAGGGCTAGAGTGAATAGGCTCTTAATAAACTAGTGTGCCTCACCATCAATGATTGCATCATTGCTTACCATCAAATGGAATCGCAGTCAAGCACTAGTTTAAATCAATTTAAAAAATATATCTATAAGGTTGCGATACCTTAACTCGCTTATCTAATATTAAAAATTATAAACTTATATTTGAAAAATATCCGGCATAATGTTGGACATGAAATAATTTATTATCTGCCGAAGACCCTGACATTTTTTATTATTGCTTAACGTACGAATCTCAGCAAGTTTCATTCACAAATCTTGTTTATTTATATATTGGTAATGCAAATAACGTTTTGTGCTTATTTTTTTATTATTGAGAACGTGTGACCTAAGTTTGTTATAAATGTTACTTCGTCTCTTGCATATATGACTTTGGAAAACATTTTATTCAATGCAACTGAAAATAAATTCAAAATGGACAGATGAGAGCTTGAATGGGAATAACATTTGGTAAATCCTAAATGATTGTTTTGAAGCTAACAAACGGTTGAAGGTGATTAATGATAATGCTAATGTTATGACAAATCTATAGGATAAAGATGAAGAAAATTTAGGTTCAAGTGGATAATAGAAGAATGGCAGAAAAGAAGAGAAAGATCAAAATGGAATCTCATAGCATATGGAAGGTCAAGTAAAATATGCTATTGCTCCACCTCAAACACATTAAAGGTGCAAATAATCTATCACATACATTCAATGAAAAATCTTAAACAGTTTGTTAAAATTATTGTTGCAAAACAATTCTATTACTTTAACGTCTTCACGTTAAATGCTAAAGTAACATATGCATACCCTCCTACCTATGTCAGTACTTATTTGTATATACTTATAACACAGGTACGCTATGCGGGTATTGATAAGGAATTTTATTATTCGTTTTATTGTTTCTTATATATATTCATGTCTTTCTATGACTTCATTTACAAGGTCGGTTGTTGCTCTATCTAGCGTCTACCCGTAAAGGTGATATTGATACCTAGGTTTAAGAAAAGTTTGTAGGAATCTTCCTCTTCATAGCTCTTTATAGCAATCTAGTGCAGTATATAAATATGGTCGTTGGGGTGGTGAAATAAAATTAGACGTATGTGGTGAAAATTTGTACCTACTACCATGGTTCATAAGTTTCAATTGTTACCAATCATTATGGATCATTGTTATTTGCCTGAATAAACTATTATTATTATTTAATATTATTACAGACTTTATCTAAACAGGCTTTCTTACTATTTTTTAAGTTAGCTTAAGCTTTCTGTTGAAATCACCGAGTCCTTGACGATAAAAAAGAATTCTGTAAATGTAATTATTGAAATAAAGCTTTAAGTTGGTACCTAGGCTATATTGGTCATCAGTATAGTAGACATGTGTAATAATTACGTGTTTATTGGTTTTGTTGAAATATTTGTCCATCTTTTGCCCGAATATGGGTCAGTTTTGTAGTTTAGATTGTAACTCTGATTGAAAGATTACCGGATCAATTTAATCTTGTTACTATTTAGGTTAGCTCTCAATTTCAGTTATCCAATCACTGTTACGAAAACATTTTAATTAAAATCAGAGTATTATTTAACCTGTAATTCATATATTCTAGAGAATAACTTTACCAATTATGTTCATTTTACAGTATTATGAAATAGGTAGGTATGTAACAACTGTTGCAAGTTTGTGCAACAAGAAAATACAGATACAACTTGGCGACTTAGTAAGGACGTCTGACTTATAATAACAAAATAATTTAAGTAGTAACAATTATTGATAATACGAACATAAACAGAAACGAAATTTACAACTGCTTAAAAAAAAAACAACAAAAACGTTACTCAGCACAGGTCAAAAGCCACACATCCAAACCTACTCCATACAGCCAGAAACGTCACGTAAACGTCAAAAACAGAATACACGCGAGATGCAAGCAACTAAAATCATTTTCCACGAGAACAGTCCATTGGATCTCACAGCACAATACACACGGTTAACGGAAACATCACAACGGTACATCAAGAAAAAAAAGTTTGTGAGAAAAAAAGAATTATAAAAAGTAAACGAACGAATCTTGTTTCTTTTTTTTTCTCATTCGATATTTGAATTTGTATCACAGACACCTGTCGGGAGGTCATTTAGTGTCGTTGCGGGCGCGCGGCTCTCGCGGGGCACGGGCGAGGACTGTCCGCAATTGTTTACTGTAGGTTTGCCGTCGACTCTACAAAGAACCTATTCGCCAGAGCGGTCGTTTGTGGAGAGTTGAGTGATGCATCTTTGAGGACGTTGAAGGCAGTTTTAGTTTATGCGTTGATTTGACTTTGGTATTATTATGAGAATTTACACCAGTATGTAACAAATGTTTTGTACCAAGTATCTGTGTTATTTGAGTTTAAATATAATGAGGCACAATATACTTCCTTGAGGAACTCCCAATCTAATACAGTTAATAAAAATAAACAGGACCGGTATCAAGCTCTAATGCTGCTGCACACTAGTTTCCCTTTTCTGTCAAAAAATTGTATGTGT
The DNA here is from genome assembly GCA_958295575.1 of Leucania comma. Taxonomy (NCBI): domain Eukaryota; kingdom Metazoa; phylum Arthropoda; class Insecta; order Lepidoptera; family Noctuidae; genus Leucania; species Leucania comma. The sequence goes on along the minus strand of OY282480.1, from coordinate 5,909,960 downwards.
AATGATATCAAAGGCTCATCCTTGTTCAACATAATTGTGTAAATTAATTTAAATGTGCTAAAATAATTTGTCTGGAAATAAACTTGAATTATGGATTAGAACACTATCTAAATGATGTTTATTTTGTTTTTGTTTTTACTAGGTATGTCTTTATTTTTTCTTTTCTTATTTCTTGCTCGAGGTTTTCGAAGGTAAACCGTACTTTAATTTTTGTTTTATCTCATACTTGAGCAATCTTTTTGTTGTTTTTTATTCAATATGTACCTTATTCAACATATTTTGAATAAGGTATATTCTTTATAATTCTTCTGTGTCTTTGTCAATTAACTCCTACTAAACAGTTCATCGATTTTGTTGAAAATGTTGTGTGTATATTTGAGTAGGTCCCTGAATGGTTCGAAAATAAAATTAAACCTCAATTTTATGTCTAACGAAAAGTCATCTTTCGGGCAGGACAATGTCTGCCGGGACCACTAGTATTTCATAAAAATCTATGAAACGACAAAAACCTGAAGCATGTTTTTTTATGGTAGGTAAAATCATCCAATGACAAATCCCGCTCTTGGGCGGAGCGGGAAATAGTGTCAGACTCTTACCTACCGACTAAAAACCTACCGCGTTCCTTTGTTGCTTAACGTGCCGGGGCCGGGCCTTCCTTTCAGAAACTGACCCATGACCCAAGCAGGCAACCTGAAGCATGGTTACAATTGTTTGTTATATTTTTCTTTTGTATTTTTGCTCTGGCACGACATGCTTTATCAGGTTAAAAATGTCTATTGCTCATGAAATTTTACTTTAAAGTAAATATTTAAAACTAAAATTTGTTTGCCAATGCTTCTCTACTTCCACGACATCGTTGTTGGCAGCGCTGATGTCGCCATAATGCCTATTTCTGCTGAGTACCTTCATACCTACATACTTCCTCATCTCCTCCCACGCATACTCTATGGTCAAGTGGTAGACTCGGCACCGTGGCTAGTCGGCACATCGGGCATTCCGACCGCCATCACCCGCCGGCGAAAGTAAACCTTACCAATCTTACGCGAGCCTCTTCACACATCACTTATAACCCAATCCACACTTTATCTCTAAATACTAAAGTTTATTTTCCAACACCCGTTGACAAGCTTCTCCAATCACCAACATTAAGGTAATTTAAACTTTATTTCGGTGTATTAAAGTTGGGTTTTGATAAGATTGTAAAACAGGTATTGTAATACGATGGTCAGGCTATGGTGGACGGTGAAATAATGCCCCGTAAGGCCTAGGGATTCGTTTCTTATTGTTTTAATTGTATGTAAATAGTGTGGTGCGATGCCCTTAGCAAGACTTTCTGGTATTAAGAAGTATAGAAAGTGAAGAAATTTTTTAGATTACAAGACTATTTTATTTCATTAGCTAAAAAACTAGCACTTGACTGCAATCCCACCTGATGGTAAGCAGATGATGCAATCGTCGATGGCACATGTCGCCTGCTATGTCTGCCTATGTCGGTAAGTTTAGTTCTGCTATTCATTGCTGATTCGACCACGCAAGGAAATTTCAAGCATTGCCCTCTTCATTGTGTTCAGTGTTCTGATGAGGCCCTATGTCATCACTAGCAACATACACATTCTGATGAGGTCATAGAAATTGTCATGAGATATGGGTTGTGTTTGATAGGAAAATACCGTGCTTTTATAAACATAATTTAAAAATTGTTTTTCAAGAAACACAGTTTTTTGACCATGCAGAACTTTTTTTAATTGATAGTGCTTGACTGCTATCTCAACTGATGGTTTTTTTTTTGGTGGGAAAAGCTTCTAATGACATCTTCGCGCTCTTGGGCGAGGAGGAGATAGTGTCAGACTTTTACTAACTAAAAACCCACTCCTGTTCCTTCGTCGCCTTTCATACCGGGGCCAAATCTTCCTTTCAGAAACCAACCCTATGTAATGGTAAGCAGTGCTGCAATCGTTGATGGTGAGGCGCTCAAGTTTATTAACAGAATATTCACTCTAGCCTTGAAGACACCGAAATTATAATCGGGTGGGAAGATCGGAGCAGGCAAATTGTTCCAGTTCTTCTATGTACGCGGTATAAATGTCCGACGAAGCAAAACGCTTAGTCTGGACCGTAGATCTTTAATCAATCTTCCATGTTTCTACCGCTGGGACACAGTCGTGTCTGTGAGAGGAAGTAGACACTATGAGCCCAGGGTAGACGTCACATGTCTTCAAATGTTTCGTTGGAAAGTTGTGATCATGAAATTATTTCACCAACGTGTCTCCTAGTTTCGAATCCACGACTTATAATTCGTAAGCCATGGCTGTCGCTACTGGGTCACTAACTAAAGCTTATTATTAAACTACTCATTCTTAAACATCTTTTTATTCAATAATCTTGGAAAACTGGATAAAATTGATGATCCATAGAAAAGACATCAACGAGTGAGATTGTTTAATTTCAGACATCAATATATCAGAATTTTACTACTTTTACTGAAGCTGTAAGCATAAAACCTCAGGTAAACTGGGTAGTAATAAATCACAATGTGACGCGCAACGCCCTATCTATATGATACTGCACCGTTGCGCGACGCGGGATAATTATGTTGTTGGATAATTTAACAGTGCTGCTTGTCATGTTGAGGGACATTTTGTCCCTTATTGTATCTGAGGCTTTACTGTGATAAGTGGTAAATTTTACCATAAAGTACATTTTAGCCTTTTACATTTTGGTAACCGTCCGGACCTGGCCCAAGTTGTCGACGGCGCGTATCAGCAGCAGGGTCGAAGCCTACTGGGCCATAGGTTATGTGAAAGTGTACCCGAGGCTCTGGAACGAAAAGAAAGAAGATAGAGGAGTGGGTTTTTAAAATTAAAATTAAAATTCATTTATTTCAGGTAAGTACATAACACATATCATAAACATATCATTCACGTTAAGAATAAAATAAATAAATAAATTAAAAGAATAATTAAAAAATATATATATATAAAACCATCCTTACAAACATTTTGATAAAATTAAATTCCAAACATACATTAAAAGTTAAATGTCAAACATCAAATTAATAAAAATAAAAAACAGTGATAAAAACCCACCCCGTTCCTTCGTGGCCTTAGATACCAGGGCCGGGCTTTCCTTTCGGAAGCAAACCCTTGGCCCCAGTAGGCTTGGACCCTGCCTGCCTGCAGCTAGCAGGCTGGGTCTCTACGGTTTGCTGACAACTCCTTGAGGCGCGCTGATATGTCAAACATCAAACCAAAAATAAATAAATGTCAAATTAAAAATAAAATAAAAATAAGATAAATAGGGCGAAATGTCAAACATTAATACCGCTTTGGAGGTAGTGGAACAGAGAGTAAAGTCCCACGTACCTCCGTTGAAAAGGGAGGATCCTCCGACCAGACAGGTGTTATGTCTGGTGGGCTACTGCCCGATAGATGATTTCGGGTTTGTTCTATATGTTCCAATCGCGCCGCGAATCTTACTTGCGCGATGCAGGATTAGTTCTTTTTGTGACGACATGGATGTCGCTACATCACTCCCCTCCGGAGATCGGAGATCGATGGTTCTTGATGCTTCTTGATCCGTCGTGTGATGCGTGCCAGGCCAATGGAGGTTGGTTCCAGTGAGTCGGAACCGGATTCCGCATAGTTCTCGGTGAGTCGGAACTGTCTGCGGTGATGCCCCAGTGAGTCGGGGCGGTGCTATCCCAGTGAGTCGGGATATGATGCTGCAGGCTCCAGTGAGTCGGAGTATTGCGGCTGGCTCCAGTGAGTCGGAGCGGTGCTGTGCGACGTAGGGCTTGACTGCTGTCGTCGACCAGGAGAGGTTCTTCAATACTCTTCATGTGACTGGCCGAAGGTGCAAGTGCTTAGCCAAGGTCGCTGATGAGGCTGAGGGTGATGAACAGGTATGACCAAGTAGGCATGCTGCTGGTCAGGATACCCATATAGCCGTGGGTGCTGGCTGTATGGCTCGCTGCTCGAAAGCTTGAGGAAGTGATGATGACGTCACGAGGTAGTTGCTGCACGAAGGCTGCGCTGACGTTCTTTGTCGAGGGTCACCAGTTTGGAGGTAGTGGAACAGAGAGTAAAGTCCCACGTACCTCCGTTGAAAAGGGAGGATCCTCCGACCAGACCGGTGTTATGTCTGGTGGGCTACTGCCCGATAGATGATTTCGGGTTTGTTCTATATGTTCCAATCGCGCCGCGAATGTTACTTGCGCGATGCAGGATTAGTTCTTTTTGTGACGACATGGATGTCGCTACACCGCAGTCTATTATATGCGACACTATATGTAACTTGCCTGTCACAGCAGTGTCGCATATAAGGACAGTCCAACCTACTCGCTATCATAGTCAGAACGGTATTTGAGCTGGCCCGCACTCTGCGCACGAGTGACGCACAGCGCTTCCGCATGGTCGCATGGAAACAGTCCGTGCGTGCCCATGCGAACATACCCGAAGCGCTGCAGTAGCGAGGCAGACCCAACACCGCTCTGAAGGCGTTGTTAAACTGACACGAAGGGTACTGTAACTTTTCTGAGTGTAGCTAGCCCACAAGCTGCATGTGTACATGGACGTGCAATATGCCCGAAAAAGAGTGATTTTCACGTCATCCGAACACCGCGCATACCTGCGAGCCAGCATATTAGCTCTTTTGGATACAGCCCTTCGTTCCCGTCCTAAGTCAGCATGATCTCTGAGGTCAGCAGTAACTATATGCCCTAGGTATTTAAACTGATTTACCCTGATTAGTTATGTACGCACCAATAGTGCTCATACAGCAAAAAACGAGACACGTCTACGTCGAATGTCGCTGGTTCATATCAGGCTCGAAAGACTAAAACGAATAATCTGGATCTAATGATTTAATCCGGCTCGAAGGACCTGATGATTACCTAGAGAGCTCAAAGAATTTGTCCATGAAATGTAACTAATCTAAATAAATAGAAATAAATAATTATATGATCACCAGTATGGTTCACCGCTCTAGTTGGAGCTAAAGGGAGTGTCTTTATTGACTAAAAACCGCCCTTGTTCCTTCAATTCATCCTTTCGAACAATTTTCCCCTTCGAACTGTTTGGAAACATATTTCTGAGTTGTTGCTGCTACATGACAGTTATTATAGCTATGAGTGTACTATAAACGCTTTGCTCTGATTTTTTTTACAGGCACAGTGAACATTTAAATAATCAGAGACAGAACTAAAGCACTGTGTAGCTCAGATTTAAACACCGAGCGTGAGGTAAAGAAACCGGCTTACACATCATCATTTCATCTCCACTGGGGATAGGCCTCCCACAATTGTCACCACAACAAAAACACGGAAGAGGTATAATATAAACTACAGAAGTTTGAAATATCGTTCCCATGGGAAAAATAAATCTTTTTAGTTATACATCAGTGAAAGTGCCGCCAAAATTGGTTCATGTGTTTCAGAGATTAGTCTGAACAGACGTATATGTATAGATATCGGAATCTATTAACGGTAGGAAAATACTACTTGGCCCGAAAAACGAAAACTAGCAAATTGTTGCAGCGACTTGCGCGTACAGTAATTATGCATTCAGGGTGCTTTTGGAGTTGTCGTAACGATCTAGCGCGTCAGGGATGTTCGCGGATAAATGTGTTGATGGGTTCCCCGTGATCATGCGGAAGCGATGCGCTCCTCCTCCAATGGCATGCTGAGTGTGTTATATGACCAGTTGGACTCTCCCTTCTTGCGAAGGTGGATAAGTCTATACGCTTATCCAAATTAACTGATGAACCGTTGAACTGTTCGTACAATGGTACATTAGTTGTTTATTATTATAATTAAATACTAATATTAGGCTAAGTTGTACTACTACTAACATATGAATGTTGGTTTGAAATATTTTTTTAATTTTCTTATTATAACCCCTCGTACGATCCTTTACGTCGCGATCTCCCTCGTCTCGATCAAAAGATAGGTCTAATAGCGTCATCTGTCGATTCTCTGGTGCTACATTCAACACATAGCGTAGTTCCTTATGTTGTGGGTAGATGGCGTTAGCTGGCGAACAAAATGGTGGATAGTACACATTCTGTCACAAAATTCGTAACACCAAACTGGTGACTCTCCGACTATGTGCTCGGCCACACAAGGAGCGCGGTGCGGTCAGCGAGCGGGCGCGGGAGCGGGTGCGTTTCGCTTGGCCATAATGGCAGCGCGGAGCTGGGAGCTGGGAGAGAGTCTAAGGTCTCTTCCACAAAGGCCATTAAGAAAGAGTTGAAGTTGAAGTTGACTTTTCTAAGTTTTTCTTGTTGTACAAGTATTAATTTCACTGAACATACCTATATATATACTTATTCAGTGTCTTAGACATAAACTTAAAAAATTGTACCACGGATTTAGTACATGATTATATTATACCCCCAGTATCCAGTGAAATTTTTCCTCGTCGTTTTCTCAGTTAAAATAAAAGGCTGTGGTTTTTAATTTAACCTCTCCGGCCGGCACCAGTGTACTACATATAGTACACCTTATACCAGCCAATTTAAACCTTATTACGTAAAAATAAGGTACAAGTTAGCTTGTACCGACGTGTACCGAATTTGGTACACTTGTGCCTGAGAGGAAAAGTAATTAATTCGCTTTTTTCATTTGATCATCTTAGCTCAGCTGAGTAAATAGCTCCTTTTGGCTGAGATAGGTACTGTATATTATAATTATGTAAAATTGTTTGTATTTATACTCCGTTAAATTTTGATCGTTTTAATCCCGTGAACTAAAAAATATACTACTTTTTTTTAAACTCGAATTAATTTACGCATTTACGAAATAAATTTCTTTAAGTAAATGTCAGCTAGGCGAGTTCAACAGTAGATAGTTCGACAACTACCTACAAGTTCATTGACTTATTTACTTAAAGAAATTAAATTCGTACATGCGTATTTGGGTGTCCCTTATTATTTTTTATTTTTTTTTAACCCCTTACTGTCCTACTGCTGGGCAAAGGCCTCCCCCAAGTCCTTCCAAACCTTCTTTTCCCGCGCCGTCTCAAACCAGTCCTCGCGGTACGCGTCCAGATCATCCCGCCACCTCTTTCTAGTCCCTTATATGGGTGAAAAAATTTTTTTTTTCGGGTATTGAAATGCATACCACCTAATTCTTTTTAAACTACCAGACTTACTCGAATACAAAATTTTATCTTTCTACGTCATCATTAACCCGTACCGACAGGGCTCTAAAGATTTTTAAAATCGCTGTTATTAACCATTACCATTATGTTGCTAAATCAAATGCAATATTTATATTTTGTCGCAAAAATATAAAAAAGAAAACAAGTAAATCGGTATTTATTTATTAGAAAAAAACAAAATTACAGATCAAATAGGATATTTTTTTTTGAGGGCCGCTTTTTACAGTCTGGATACAGATTTCTATGTTCTTGCACACAGCGTAGCAAAAATTATTTTTGTTCTTCATTTGCAGTGACCAAACCATGAAAATCTTGTCTACGTTTTACAGTACTTTCAGCTGTATAAGCTGATCTTTAAGAAAGAATCTTTTTTTGCCCCTAAATAGGCAACATCGTCTTCCCACGTAGAAACCGATCCCAGGAGAAAGTTTTCATTCATTTTTAATCGAGAAAATAAATTTTCGCTCTTGATAGAAACAAAATGATTTTCCTACAACAATAAATAAGGCAGAATTGTTATCAGTTCAGTGAAAACATTATAAGAAATAAAACCACGTGCCCACATATCATGCAAATAATCAGACATATCTTCTTTCGATGGAATGTATGTCTCTTCCCAGAATCATACAAACTCTTTCGTTGTAAGTTCACTACAATGGTTCTTTTGGTTTGTTCATTAACTTCATCATCAGAGGGAGTGAACGGTTACCGTTTCAGGCATATTAATCTGAAAATCTGATTTTATAGATTTCGCCTTATTTTTTCTACTTTGTGTGCGAATGCGCTGAATAAATGATTGATTTATTGGAAAATCCTCACAGCTAAGATCTTGTGCTTCTACTACAGCCTGAAGTATAGAGACGAAATCCCTTATATTTAATTGCTTTTATCTAAAGCTACTTCGGCGTAATAAAATCTTTCCTTCCTCTTTTTGTGGTAGTTCCATAACTTACTGTTTGAGATGTCGATAGAAAAGGTTGGTCAAGGCTTTCATCAAACCTGGCAGGTTGATCGTGATGTTTTTGCGTTAGTATAAAATCTTGTGTAATAAAAGATGAAAAAAACTCTCGGAACACATTTGCTTATATCTTCTTTGTTTTCATTTAATTTTTTTGTCTTGCACTTTCTTCTTTCTTGGCTAACTTTCTATCGACACCCGCTTAACATCCTTGACGTCCTGGTTCTCTTTATTTTTGTAAAAAGATTTTATCTTGTTCTCTTTTCATCCATTCCAAAGCATTAGGGTGTGCTATATCGAATAAATTGCTTGTAAATACCATACGGTTTTTTAGATTTTTTATACAACTATCTCCAAGCATGGTAAAGATCTACAATATTTTTTACATTCGTAGTTAGGTGTAGCTCTAGTAAGGAATAGGCTCTAGCTTTATCTTAAAATATATAACACACTTTCGAATGATGAGTACTAACACACTAACAGTCAATTTAATTTCGCGAATATTAAAAAAGTACTGCAAGAACTTGACAGCTAGACGGTAATTTTGCGCCTCTTATTTGATGATTCACTTCAACAACTAAGAAAATATTTTTATTATTGCTCCTTAGTTCTAATGCCATCTTCTAAATATTAAATAATATGTGTTAATCACAAGAATAACTGAGAATAAAAGACAAACACGCAAAGTACGCGCGGCTACTTCCGAGCAATTACTAGTATGAAAATGATTTGGTCCAAGTCGGCACGGGTTGTCGTACTCCAAATGAGGTGAAAATTTATTTCCGAGTGTTTTAAGAGCTTATGAACAAAAATAAGACATGCGTTAGAAAATAAAAACTTTGAAAAATAAGGGACACCCTAATGAGTATATTAATTCCAGTTTTAGAAAAAAGGTATTTTATTTTTTTATTTTAGCCTTCCAAATCGATAGTGTTTCATGTACCAGATCGATCCTCCACAGTAATAAAACGGCAAAAATTTAACGGTGTATATTGTGGCTTAGTACATTCAATACACGGGATATAGGACAGGGATACGAGAAAAAAATAAATATAATTATATTATTTTTTATTAAATACATTTTATTATTAAACAGTTTATCCTAAATATATCACATTAAATAATCTTATCTACCTCATTAAACAACTAGACGTTGATACAACGTATAGTACACAGCCATACTGATTTAAATAACAAGCTGTTATCATAACTAATAACCGTGTCTTTACGATTGCTTCTTCAAAAAGCAAAAAGTTGATCAGTGCTATAAGAACTAAATCTGTCCAAGGGGATTAATAACTTCTCAAAAGAAAGAAAACATGACTAAATCCAAAAAAAATAGACTTTCCAATTGATGAAATAATTTTGATATATAATTTTTTACTCTCTGCAGAATATTATTGACATCACACTACCAACATTAGACTAAACTTTTTGGGAAATCACCAGTATCTGAGTCCTAATATTTTAAATAGTGTGAGATTCATTTGGGACTTCCACGAGGCGCGGGTCATCCCCCAAGAGTCGTATATGTATTCAAAAATCTTCGTTTGACACACATGCAAATTTGTCACTGCAGCCTTCGGCTCCAAAACACACTCGCCTACGGCTCGTGCGGTGTCAAGCTTTCTGCACTTATATCAAATGTACTATTGATTTCGCAGTTTTCTACACTCCCATATTTCTTACAGCACTGTCCCTTCTGCTTCCTTCAGAAGTAAATCACAAAGTCACAGTCAATGACTTAGTTATGTAAAGCCGTTATTGAGTTACGTTGAGGCTGCACCGGCTGGCTGGTCACGGAGATCTCGAACTGGGGCAACGCAGCCTGGTTCTTCTTCTTGAGAACGAGGTCCGTGCCCCAAGTCCACTGTAACAGAAAAAAGGAGAGGGTTATTTTTGATAGGTACTTGAACACTATTGAAGCAAAGCATAAGCATTTAACATAATCAGCCTTACTAGGCCACTCAGAAAGATTTGCGAAAAAAAGTTTTTATATATTAGACACTGGCCACTTGTAATTATTTTGAAAACTTATTTAAAAGTAAAAATACCATTGTTCGAATTTTGAATTTCCCTCCAAATTTTTTCGAGAGCCAAATCAAATTATCGTGTCTCATTTGAAAATGGATCTGCATCGAGAACATTTTCGTGCGATGATTTTCAACGATTTTAAATGTGGCCTAAAACCTGATGAGTCATTTGATCCACTTTAAATAAAATATTTTATCTATAGAAGTTAGTTTTTTAGTTTCTGAGTGTCCCACGTGTAATGTTTTTAAGGCCTCCTATCTAGGAGAGGGAATGGGCCGTAATCCACCACGCAGACCCAGTGCGGGTTAGTGGATGTCACATGTCTTCGAACTTTTGGCTCTAGGACATACCGGTTTCCTCACGATGGTTTCCTTCACCGTTTTAAGAGCAATGGTGATGAAATAAATTACACAAAGTAATGCGCCTGGCTGGGTTTGAACCCGCGACCTACAATTCGTAAGTCAGAACCGTTAGTTACCACTGGGCCACCACTGTTCAATAAGGAAAGGGTATTTATTTGTAATACTCTGACACTGTTGAAGCAAAAAGGTAAGTTCATTAAATTCTTGTAATGCATAAACTCAAAAACTACTGGATCGATTTTAAAATTCTTTCACCAATAGAATGTTACTTTATCATTGAGTGATAAACTAATTAACGCGGGCGCAGCCACTGGATGCCAGGGCACGCCTTAATTATGGCGGTAAGGCCCCTCTTTGAGGCGTGGCTGGAAAGACCTCACGGCGTCCTAACCTTCCGCATGACCCAGGTTCTCACCGGATACGGTAAGTTCGGGAGGTTCCTGTTCCGGATTCGTGCGGAACCGACGCCCGGGTGCCACCACTGCGTGGACTGCCCGGAGGACACGGTGGAGCACACGGTCGAAGTGTGCCCCGCTTGGGCAGAGCATCGCCGTGTTCTCGTGAGTGCGATCGGCAGCGGCGATCTCTCGCGCCAGGCCCTGGTACGGGCCATGGTCCGAAGCGAGGAGGGATGGCAGGCGGTCGCCTCCTTCTGCGAAGCAGTAATGCTAGCAAAGGAGGAGGCCGCACGCGAGAGGCAACGGCCCACAAGGCCCAGCCGCCGCGGGGATTCCGATTCCGATCCTGATTTCCAGCCAACGTAGACGCGGGCTTGCGGACGGCGAGCTATGGGTAGCTCGCTGTCCGACCGTCCGGTAAACATCCGGACCAAGCCCAGGTCGTCAACGGCGCGCACTGTTCCCGCGCGCCTCAAGGAGTTGTCAGCAAACCGTAGAGACCCAGCCTGCTAGCTGCAGGCAGGCAGGGTCGAAGCCTACTGGGGCCAAGGGTTTGCTTCCGAAAGGAAAGGCCGGCCCTGGTATCTAAGGCCACGAAGGAACGGGGTGGGTTTTTAGTCAGTAAGAGTCTGACACTATCTCCCGCTCCGCCCAAGGGCGGGAGATGTCATTGGATGATTTTACCCACCACCAAAAAAAAAAAAAGCCACTGGATGCCAGTCTCGATTATGAGTTCATTATTACTTGAATTTGAATTTTTAAAACGTTTATTCATCTTAGGAATCTAGACAATAGACAATTTTAACTGGCCTGCTGGTCTAGTAGTTAGTGGCACTGAGTGCTATGCCGGAGGTCGTGGTTTCGATTCCCACCCAAAACAATTGTTTGTGTGATGAACACGATCATCTATTCTGTTTTTTGGGTGTAATTTATCCATAATATGTATGTATTTAGAAATATATAAGTATGTTTATCAGTCTGCCTAGTTTGGGACTAGATAGCGTTGCGTGGAAGTTGTGGAAAAAAAAGCCTTTATACGAGTACAACCGCTAGATGTCTTCAAAAAGCTGATTTCAAACAGACTTTTAAAAAATTCCTTTGACAATAGTTAACTTATCTTAATAGACTTTTATGCTAAGTACGCAGTCTCCATCAGCATGCGCCATATTGCAACTATGCATTTCCCGGAAACTGGTCATTTTTTTTTTTTTCTAGCCCTTACTACACATAATTAGTTTTCTTTAAATATATTCAGTCTTGCATCAGTTAATAGTGCTAAGTTGAGCTATACGAATATTGACAAATGCTTGCACTGACTGGGCAGGCCACTCAAATCGTGTGGTTCTTTCCTCGATAGACCATCCCAGACAAAAATCTGCATGGTTCTTATATGATTTGACCATTACATGTTTGCTGTATGGACTTTTAAAAGAGATTTTGACCACTGAGTTTGATTCCGTGTTTTTTTTTTTTTTAATTTAGCTACTAAACACCGGCCTCATCTATTTTAAACTGACGAAAAATTGTTGTGTAAAAGTGTTTTTAAAAAACCTATTTTGACGCCTCCGGGAAATAAGTTGGTAATGGCTACAATTTGTTTTTCGATTACTGACTTTATTCACCCACTTCCAAATTAAATTTTCAAAAACCCTTTCTTAATGCTCGCCTACGTCATAAAAGGAAGCCTTGAGCAAAATTTCATGTTTCTAATCCCAGTAGTTTCATTTGTTTTTTTAATTATGCATAGGCTCGCGTTTGACCAGTATCTCACCTGATGGTAAGCGATGATGTGGCTGACGATGGAGCACGCTTGCCTATTCACTCTTGACTTAATATCTATACGTTAATATGTCAGTCAGTTTCTCCTTTTTGATATAGATGATATTGTAATAATATATTTTTTACTAAATTCCCGATCTCTGAAACATAACATCGTATTTTTTTTTTTTTTTAGGGCCAGTTCCTGTCACTGTTTTTTTTGTATGAACTTCGTTTGGGATTATGTCGTCTTCGCGGCCCCAAAAGGCGGTTTTATTTTTATATAAAAAAAAAAAACAACAACTATTCAAGATTTTTGTTCTTGTGAAACGCTTTTAAATAACAAGCTTTATTTTTTTTTGTAACTTTCAAATACTTCCGTAACGTAATCTCGTAGATAAATACGTTTAAAATCGTAAATTAGGGTCAGACTCGCGATTTTTTTTTATTGAGCCAATTAATTTATATCGTGTTTTCATTTTTGCCAAGCGCTTGGCCATATAGTCAATTTTAATAAAATAAATTTTCATGGTGTTCTCTTTTATATTTGTGGATTTCCATAGGTTTAAAAAAGGTCAAAATGAGTAGAACCGCGCCTTAATGGACCGAGTTGATTAAATCTCAGGTGAATGATATCATAACCGAACATCATTAATAAAAGTAAACAATAAAATCATCAACAAGTCAATGACTGACTGGTTTAAATACCAATTAATTGTTGTTGTTGTTGGGTGTTCGATAACAAAACAAAAAAGAAGATTGTAAATATTATTGATTGCAAAAATAACCGAAGTTCAGTAACCTACTAATTTCACGATCGATTTTGTTTTGTATTGATTTACCATCACAGAAAAACGTGATAGATATCAGTTTAAACTTGGAAATAAATTATTCGAGATAAGGTTAACTAAGGTTTCTTTTAATAGTAAGGTTGGTTGGTTATGGTTTGCAGTTGGTTGGTAGTAGTTGGTGTTATAAAATAAACCTTTGCTAACACGCCTTTGCTGCACGACATAGTTATTATAATATTTTTTTGACAATAATCTCTGAGAAATCTGTCCTAGCTCAGAGGACACCGGTGTCCTCTCACATCCACGCCACTATAGGCCTTAATTCCGATGTTTAGAGTCTACTTTTGTATGAACAAGTTTGGTAGTTGTGGATCTACGTGTTAAAATAACTTCTTCCGATCCGCGTGGAACAAAAGAGAGTGACAGACTTTTACTGACTAAAACCCATGTTCCTTCAGTTGCATTTTGCGTTCGGAGGCCGCGGAGATTCTTTCGAACAATCAATCAGCCTTGATTTAGGTATAACTAGTGTATGCCCATGTGCATATACTTTAAAAGCCACATAATAATGCCCATTTCATAATAACTTTGAAGAGTTTAGATTTCAAAAAAAAAAAAATTGTTGTAAGTACGGCTATCGCGCACTCTATTAATTCTTAACATGTTGCAGTTGATATCCCTGTTGCCCTTGTCCCAAGTAATATGGGACAAGGGCAGGAAGAAGAAGAAGAAGTTGTAAGTACGGCTATATTACAGAAAATACAAAAAACAAAGAAACCAATAAATACCTAATTTCTGAAGTTTATTTGAACTTTTAATTCCAAGTCAATCCGAAGATATAACACTTAAAAACAACCTGTTTTAAAAAACCGCAATTTGCTAGGTAAAGACCATTTATTTTTTTATTTTTTTAAATAGTCAGTTGTTTAAAATGTAATTTTATTTTCACATTAATTTATTGAAGGTATCAATTTGATTCAACAACAATTAAAGTTTTTCTATTCGTGTTGCATCAACTTTGTAAACATTTATTGTGAAGGCGTAGTCTAGATTTATGCGTGGTGCCTTAAACATCACTTGTGAAACTTGGGTACACCTCTGCCTAACCTTCTGATGAATATAAGCTTGATGTTATGTCATTATAGTCCAAATAAATCTCACTTTATTAGAAAAACTTGTCAAAAACATTGATATATTATATGGGAATATACGTTAAACGCATCAGAAAACTTGGTCTTGAAACTCATACATCACAAACCTACAGTCACTGATAGACAAGGACAGAGATAAGAGCCGGCACTGCCGTGCGAGCGAAATAGCGTTAGCCGCCAAATGTACGTGATCGTCGCGACCGATGTGAAAACGTGCCATATAAGCACAATTTCAGCAGTTCACGCGAGAGAGGCGAGCCACCTATCTTCCGCTATTTTGATTTAATAAAAAACAGTAAAAAATAAAACTACAGGTACTAACCACGACAACAGCTAACACAGCTCCCAATGAGTAGCCGGCAAGCACGTCACTCCAGTGATGCTTGAAGTCTGTGATCCTGGAGAGAGCGCAGAACCAGCTCAGCATGACGGCGGCGAACTGGAAGACGTGGCGGAGTGTCCTCGTGCCTGACCAGGTCATGCGGCCCTCTAGGTACAGCTGGAAGAAGAATGAACTATTGATTGCCTGATAAATGAATAGCGTGAACCCTGGCACTCACAACACAAGTTTACTCTTAGCTTGGGTGCCAGAGGTCAATAATCTGTTATTATGAAATGTTAGTTACAGTTATTTGTTACATTGTAAACCTCAAAAGCTAAATAAATTTATATATATTTTTTTTTTGAATTTTTCAATTAGTAAAAAAAAATTGTAAAATATATAAAAGAAATATATTAATATTATTTATTAAAATAATGGGTCAAAGTTGTAGGTGAGGTGAATTAATAAAACTTTGAATCAGTCGTTTGACTCTTTTATCGTAAGGTGTAGAGAATGTTCTCAATATCAAAGAGAATCGTGATAACAGATGAAATAAAGATGCAATAAGAAAGAAAGAAAAACATTTAATTGTGACTCGTACAGGACAAAAAAAAACAATTAAATAAAAGGTAACTATTTTCTAAAAACTTAAAAATAAAAAAGAAAGCAATATTAAATACGTTAAAAATGTTTAAAAAGAAAAAAAGGCCGGCGCGAGGCCAAAAAGGCTCCTAGTAAATATAAGTAAGTTTTAATTGTTGAAGAAAATTAAGAACAAGATAAAACAATGAATTATGTGAAATAAAAAGTATTGGTCGATGTCATGATACAGACGTTAAGATGGGCCTTCCCACTCGACTGTCGTCAATTTCGAGCATGATTGAAAATCTTGTTGTTTCATCTAAAGCAACCCAACGCGACGTTTGATGGAAAGGCAACGCGAAAAAAGAGAGATAACGGCTGAAAACTCTGTTGGCATTCGGCTATTCCGTCATTTACTGAAATATTTCACAAAACTTGTCTTTTTGCTTTGTTTACGGGAAATACGTTTGTTTTTAAAAATCCTAAATTTTTTGAGAAAATTTTCATTATTTAAAATCTTGATTTTTTTTAATATATTTAATATACGAGTACATTATGCAGGGCCAAAGTGCACATAAAATAGCTGATTTTCTGAGGTCTTTACTGAATTAGTTTTAAACATGTCTTGATAACTAACACACATGTCTTGATAACTAAGCCTAGATAATATCCACAAGATATTTGTGTATCCAAAATATCTGGAGAAAGATTTCTAATAACATCATAATCACATAAGAGCGGTTGTTTGAAAATGTAACTCGGGTTGGCCGCTCTTAAGTCGATTGATTGAATTTATGAATGATTGACATGATGACATTGATGACATGACATTTTATTTTGTCAGTTGTTTAGAATATGATTTTATTTTCATATTATTTATAGAAGGCATCTCTCACTTCAATTCATGATAAGATATCAGCTGTCATACCTATTAGATAAATTCTGAAAATATGATTCACTGGCATATTGTGCTCCAAAAGAAAAGAAAAAAATAAATAAACATAAACAAAGTCTTCTTCATAGGGAACGATCATTTGAGACTGGCCTGTTGTCTTATCTTATCTTCTGAGTATGGTTTCCGCACTCAGTCCTCTACGGACCATTGTACGTGGGCCATAGCGGCCATAATCTCAGGCGGGCTTACTCCAACCAGCCCACCTCTCTCCAAAAACTGATCAGGCCTCTCAGGTTCTTCAGGGCGTCAATAAGGGACATCGGAGATCCCAAGGTCCGTGTGCGTGTATCAGTGATCCCCGTGCAGTCCAGGAGCACATGCGAAACTGTCTCCTCCCCCTCCAAACACGCTCTGCACAGGGGACTATCCGTGATGCCTATTGTGTGAAGGTGCTTATTCAGTGTACAGTGACCAGTGATGGTCCCCGCCACCAGGCGCAGGCTGCCTCTGTCTAGTCGTAAGAGTTTTTTTGTGAGGGCTTTATTAAGGTGTGGCATGGCCTCTTTGGCCTGCCTGCATCCTGATGTCGAGGACCACCAGTGCTCTGTTTGTGTATGTGTGTGTTCCCGTAGCCAACCACGCAGCTGAGCAAAGGGGACCGGCACAATGGGCTCGGGCCCGAACACCACTGCACCAGATCCCCTCCTGGCCAGTTCGTCCGCTGCGTCGTTGCCCAGCGAACCGCTATGTCCTTTGATCCACTGTAGCGTCACAGTATTTCGTTTCGGCACTGTGACTCTTTCCAGTGCAGAGTGGCATTCTTGTATAATTCTCGAGGTGGTAGAGTTTTGGTATAGGGATTGTAGGACTGAGGCACTGTCGGAGAGTATCCGGATGTGCGTGTCTGTTACGTTTCTGGTTTCTATAGCATGGGCCGCTAGGATTATACCAACACATTCCGCCTGATAGACGGTGTTGAATTTTCCCAGCGATCTGGATATTCTGATATTGAGGTCATTGGAGAAGACTCCGACCCCTGTGCCATTATCTGTCTTTGATCCATCCGTGTAGACCCTCAGTTCACCTGGGCCTGAGTGGTCATACACTTCCTCTGTTAGTTGAATATTGTAGTGCTTTTGGAAATTATACGTTTTTGGAGCTTTGTCGCTAGGTGATGCCATCATCGGCTGGCGTTTAATAGCGTCTTCCATTATACGTATGTGTTTGATTCTGGAATCCTTACTCAGGGTGCCCGATATGCTGAGCCTGAAAGCCGCTAAAGCTGCCTCCTCTTGCACTATTAGGTGCAATGGAGGCAGCCCCAGCATAGCCTGCAGGGCAGCTGTGGGTGCGGTTCTCATGCTGCTAGTGATCGCTACGCAGGCGAGTCGCTGCAGCTTTTCGAGTTCTTTTTGGGCTGTGCTCAATTCGGTCCTAGGCCACCAAACTAGAGAGCCGTATGTAATTATCGGTCGTATTACAGTGGTATATAGCCAGTGGGTGACCTTTGGGGCTATACCCCAGTTCCGGCCTAACATGCGCTTGCACTGCCACATGGATATACTGGCTTTTTTAGTGATATACTCGGTGTGTTTTGCCCAATTCAGCTGTTTGTCCAGGTAGACGCCTAGGTACTTGACTGCAGTTGATAGGCTAAGGGTCGTTCCAAAGAAACGTGGCAGTTGTAATGCTGCTAATTTCCTTTTTTTGGTGAAGAGAACCAATTCAGTTTTGGTCGGGTTTACAGTCAGTAAATGTTCCTTGCACCAGTCCTCTACTATTTTCAAGGCCTGCCGCATAAGGTTGCATAATGTGTTTTCGTGGGTGCCATTTATTATGATGGTTATATCGTCAGCGTATCCTACGGCGAAGTAACCTTTATTGTTTAGTCTTTTAACAAGATCATCTGCGACTAGGTTCCACAGCAAAGGCGAGAGGACACCCCCTTGGGGACATCCCTTCGCCACTATGGCCCTTGTGGTGTTGTTTATGTTTACTTGTACTGCTCTTAATCTGAGCATGTTCGTGATCCAGCCACTCAGAGTCGAGTCAACACCGTGACTTTCGAGTGCTGTGCTAATGCTTCGGAATGTAGTCTTATCGAAAGCTCCTTCGATGTCTATAAAGACTGCTAACGAGGAGCCTTTGTGATGTATTGCGCATTCGATCTTAGAGATCACGCTATGTAGTGCAGATTCTGTAGATTTACCTATAGAGTAGGCGTGCTGCTGCTTGTGGAGCGGTCTCTCCAAGAGAGGTCCGTCCTGGATATGCCTATCGCAGAGCCTTTCCAGGGTTTTCAGTAAGAAGGATGTCAGGCTTATGGGCCTGTATGCCTTTGGTTGTGTATAGTCAGTTTTACCTGGTTTCGGAATGAAAATGACTTTCACTTCACGCCATATTTGTGGTACATGTCTGTGTACTGGCCTGTTGTTCTAGTGGTTAGTGGCTCTGACTGCTATACCGGAGTGTCATAGGTTCGATTCCCACCCAAGACAAATCTTTGTGCGATGAGCACGATCATTTGTTCTGTGTCTGGGTATAATGTATCTATAATATGTACGTATTAAGAAATATATAAGTATGTTTATCAGTTGCTTAGTACCCATAACACAATCTCTGCTTAGTTTGAGACTAGATGGCTTTGTGTAAGAGTTGTGGAATATTATTATTTGGAACCGTGCACTAGCTTCAAGTGAGCTTTAAGTGATGGGCACTTATAAAACGTCAGAAGATATACTCCATCGGTTTAGAAAGTGTTTTAATTAAAAAAAAAAACGTATAGAAGACAAACAAAGATTATTTAAATTTAGTTAATTACCTAACATTGGTTTAGGTTCGGTTTAGGTTAGGTAGCTAACTGTAAAAAATTTTTAGACAATTTTTCGGTAAAAAACATGTGAAGATTACTTTTACATTTAGTTAATTACCTAAACGAATGGAGTATAGTGCACGGCATGAGCATAAGTGAAATAAAAAGATTTTGATTTGTTATTGATTGGAGTACTCACAGCTAGATAGATCATGGTATAGGCTGACCAAGCGGAGTGTCCACTCAAGAAACTCTTGCGCATATCGCCAATTCTATCTGCATGGGAACCGTTGCAGGTGTACTCTGAAGAATCGATGTACCGGTTCTGCCATTCCGAGGAGGTGCAGTCCACTGAGGGTACGCAGACCTGGAGAAAACAAATAGTAGATTAACATATGAAAATTTGCCTGCTGCGGTCTTCCGGAACGTCCCATAGTATAATTTAGGCGACTTCAAGACTAGAGTCAATAGGCTTAATGAACTAATGCGATTTACCATCAACGATTGCATTTCTGCTTACCATGAGATAGGATCGCAGTCAAGCACAGGTTGACTCGTATATCATTTAAAAATTAAAAAGTATAAATATATGTAATGTATGTATGTATATGGTGAAAAATTTCTGTATGCATAGTTTTTGTTACGAATCTATCTGCAAAGTGTGATTATTGTAATAAAAATAATGTCTAAGACGATAAGACAATGTATTTCTTTGCTAGACTGTTCTATTTCACTCCTGGGCAAAAGACTCCAAGATCTCCTTTCATTTTTCGCCAGCTTTCTTCTGGTTCTGGCAAAACCTGACTTGTTTGTCTCACCATATTCTTCGTGAACTGACACGGGTCAACCGTTCAACCTTACTGTTTCAGGGCATCAACTCAGTGTCACTTTGGCCTAAGTTTTGTAGGTTATATGGAAAATTTGTCCTGCTCAGCCTCAATTCAGTTAGGCTGTCTTTTGACCTGCATCAGCTATATTAAAAATATTGTTTTTTTACTTTTCATAAAATAGGAAAAAATCTAAAGTGCGGCCAGTATTTTTTTGTGAATTGAGGGACATAAAGTGATTTAAAACAAAGGGCCTAGATTAAATTTGGATTAGGATACTTTTTGTTCCAGGAGAATGATCGTTTGGCATCATTTTTGACTTAAATGCAAGCAAGCTTTTTTTTTGTCTATAAGTAAATTATACTTCAAAGAAACACGCACGGAAACAACAAAAATGATGACATCTCACTATCAAAATGGCATCACTGATTCATAACTAATTTAAACAGGAAATATATACCGTCATAGATAACACTATCAATTAATAACTGTATCAGAATTATTAAACAATTTTTGTTAGTAATCATTAGATATACGTCAATAATACGAGTACTTCAAGTTTTAGTACTCAGAGAACAAAACGAAATCTTTAAATTACCCTTGAAAGGGATTATAAGTATGCTACTAGCACACGTTTTCATTATTCGTATCGAATATAGCATGATTTGTTTACCTTGGTGAATGCAGTGTACCTACATGCACGCCTGTGTATATACATTAAAACTTTTCTCGTGAATCTCTGACTATTGATGCAAACTGAATGTAAATCTATTCTGTAGTTCTTGAGTTTATTTAGACAGATAGACGTGGTGGGGGAGTTGGTTTTATAATAGATATGTAAAGATTATATAAGCATAATCAGTCTTTAATGTTCCTACTGCTCGGACTCAGGCAGCGGGATGGATTACGGCCTATACCAGAGAGAATCCAAAAGACTTCAGGACTTAAGGAAAGGGAATAGGTCATAACTCATCTTGCTGCATTGGCCCAGTGTGCGTTTGTAACATCTTCAATTTTTTAGTTCTAGGACTTGCCAGTTTTCTTACGATGTTTTCTTTTACCGTTTTCTAACGGGTTGGGGTTTTATCCTCACGATTAAAATTGCATAAAGTATTTATACCCGGCACTAGTGTACTAAATATAGTACACCTCATACCAGCTAATTTAAACCTTATTACATAAAAATAAAGTTTAAGATGGCTTGTACCGAGGTGTACCGAATTCGGTACACTTGTACCTGAGAGGTTAAGATTTACTTACATCAAAAAAGTGAGGCCGTGGTCTTCCTATGACGTTCTTTGAGATATTGACGGAGATTTCGACGAAGCAGACGCCAATGCTGAAGCCAACCAGAGCGCAGTAGAAGCCTCTCAACCAGGGAGGGATGGAGACTCCAAAGCACCGTTCTTCATCACGAACCTTGCGGAGCAGGGCCCACTCGCATATAAGGAACTGGGGACAATAGAGAAGATGATAAAGAAATTAATATAACTGATAAAACCATGGGTAAAAAACCATGTTGATATTTAGAGGAACACCAAAGAATTCATGGGTGCTCATACTCATTTGATGAAAAAGTGGCGAAGTGTGAGAAGCGAAATGCATACTAATCGAGCTACAAATAAATAATAATAATATTCCACAACAATCACACAACGCCGTCTAATCTCAAGCTTAGCAGAGCTTGTGTTATGAGTACTAGACAACTGATAAACATACTTATATATTTTTAAATACAAACATAATATTACAGATCAATTACACCCAGACACAGAACAAATGATCGTGTTCATCACACAAACATTTGTCCTGGGTGTGAATCGAACCCACGACCTCCGGCATAGCAGTCAGGGTCGCTAACCACTAGACCAACACGCCATTATGATAAATGATAAATGATAAATGATATTTATTTTGTAAGTAGGTTTTTAAAAACACTTTTACACGTCAAAATTTTTTTTTTGTCATTTTTATCACTAGATGAGGCCGGTGTTTCCTAGCTGACTACCCTGAGAAGAAACACCGAAACAAACTCAGGGGTCAAAGTCTCTTTTAAAGTCCATACAGTAAATATGTATTGGTCAAATCACATGAGGACCATGCCGATTTGTCTGAAATGGCCTTTTGAAGAAAGAACCATACAGATTTGAGTGGACCTGTCCAGTCAGTGCAAGCATTTGTCAGTATTCGCAAAGCTCAACTCAGGACACTAAGGAGCTCAACGATTTGACGAACAATACCAAGGAAAGGACATTTGGGTAGGCCGCAGAAAATACTCAAATTGCCAGACATAATTATGCTAAAAATTACTGAAAAGAGAGAAGAGAAGAGGAAAAATAATAATAATAAAAACTAATCCACATTGTCCTCACGTTCACAATATTAAAAAAAAAAAAAAAAAATATAGTTTACAAAATGTAATACTTAGCAAAGTATTTATGTCAAACATTATTTAAATCAATATATTTATATATATATACATCTAATTGTAAAATTAAAATAATCTACAATGTCAAATTGTAAAAGATGAACATAAATATCAAACGATAAAAAAAAATATATAATAATAATAAAAATGAAAATAATTTCACAAAAGAAAAAAAACAAAAGAATTGCAGAGCGTACTGGAGCAGGTCAATCCCAAGCCTTTTCATCCTCAACGTAGTCCTTTACAGTGTAAAAAGCCTTTTCGCAAAGTTTTCGCTTTACAAATGATTTGAATTTATATATTCAAATAAATGTTCTACTTACATACTACGTACTTAATTACTAATTATTATGTTTGATAAAAATATAATTAGATTTGTGTTGGTACGGGAATCGAACCCGCGTTGTATAACGTGCTATTCAATTGGATATAATTATCATTTTACAACAAACACGCACGTGAAAACCTCTTATCTATGTATTTTTAAACTTTTTAATTACGATAACCGTTCAAGCAAAACCATTTACTGATACTGTTTAAAAATAAACTAATAAGTAGGTAACTACATCCCTATCGTTCCGCAGTCTTGTATTTTAAACAATCGGTGCATTGATAAGAATGATTGGAAACAATGTGAGTTCGTTTCACTTCCATTAGAAGATCTGTGTGTTATAGATTGTCTGGCCTGTTGGTCTAGTGGTTAGAGCTCCTGACTGCTAAGCCAGAGGCCGTAGGTTCGATCACCATCCAAGACAAATGTTTGTGTGATGAGCACGATCATTTGTTCTGTGTCTAGGTGTAGTTTATTAAAACAATTTTCTACTTTCGCGGGCGAAGTCGCTGGCAGTAGCTATACGAATTATTTAATTTGCCTATAAGTAGGTTCTTGAAGCACTAGGCACAAAAAAGATGGTAATAAACACACAACCTAACAGGTTTTTGAATAATATATAATAATATATAATATATTTCCACAACTATTACACAACACCGTCTAGTCCCAAGCTAAGCAGAGCTTGTGTTATGGGTACCAGACAGCTGATAAACATACTCTTAATAACTCTTTAAGTTTTTATAACTAGTCAAAAGAATTCTTCTAGTAAAAAGTGGTTTTAGCTTATTAATAATAATTTTAACTGTGACGTGGAGATTGAATTGGTTGTTCATCAATATACGAGTAGCTATTAAACTGTACGAAAAGGCAAACAATAGGTAATTATGATGTTTCTGTGCACACAATAGATCAGGTTTACGCACGTGCAATCAATGCTTTAAGGCGTATAGTCCCAGGCCATAGAACATCTGCCCCCCTAGCCAAGTTACAATCGATTCGTTTTGCGTTAACGCTTGGAATTGGCCACGCCCCCAAATCGTTTGTTCGAACAAAGGAGTTAGGGGCGTGGCCAACTCCAAGCGTTAACGCATAACGAAACTATTGTAACTTGGCTAGGGGGGCTGGCCGAGTTAAGTGAACACAAACTCATACTGCCGTCTACACCCGCTGACTTTTAAAACCATTTTCTTTGCGAAATATTGATTGATTTACAAATGCTATGTATATTCTGAAGAACATTTAACCAGAAATATTTTTGTGTAAACATATTTCTTGAGGTTAAAGTCATTTGAAAGGTGTGGGTAAAACAAGCTAAAAAATATCACGTTGTTCGATATTTTTTTTTAGACAAGTGTATTAAATGCACGAAAAAATCGTGTTGATAATATTGTGCATGAATCTAAACATAAATTATCTTTTTTTCAAATCTATTAACAGCATTTACCTATCCGTTACCGAGGAGTAGACGTCAGAAAAACACTGTTTAATGACACTGCTTGGGTGCTAGGGCCTTAAAACCGAATGACGAGTCGAGTTGCTGAAGATTCAGATACAATATATTCGGACACTGTGTACGAAATGTCATATTTTTATTTTAATATTTTTCAGTCAAGTACAAATTTTAAAATATTGGGAACAAAAGCGTTATCAAAAGTATTTTAGGCTGAATTTAAGTCGGCAACTTCGGGTAATAATTTTTTTTTTTAAATAAATTTTAAGACTTTTTATCGGACTGTACTAAACAGCTTCAATAAATTGGTGTCCAAATTGTCACTAACTCGACGAGTCAGTATCAACCGACCTATAAATGTAACAAACGGTGAACGGTCTACCTATGGATGTGATATGATCTATGGGTTATCAATCGTGTAATACTAAGCTGATGAAACAATGTTCATTTAATTAAATAGCATTTCATCATAAATCGATATCAAAACATTATATAGTATTTACAGCTTTGAGTTAACGCCTTCTTCTGTGAAACAGTAATACTAACGAAAGATGCAGCTGCACGAGTGAGGAAATGTGTACGCTCCCTTTATAGGTATGCCCTCGTCTTCCTCAAACGCACTCGATCTCACGTACCCTCTTATTACAAGACAATGACTAATATCATCAAAACCAAGTCATATGCTTCGGTATTTTCCTCCATCCAACATTTCCTACCAATAATACAACTGCATTGTCGTTTTAATAGGCTAAGTGCATCCTAACCACAGACCATGGAATCACCACACTGGGAGCGACTGGTGACGTCAGACGTCAGTTCCCACTCGAATTTCATGATTTTTAACCCTCCCCCCTCCTTGTTCTTGGTACAACTAGTCACATTTGTGAGACACCTTTTCCGTAATGTGTATTTTTCAATTTTATGTCTAGAAATCCATCCGTTTACTCTGTTTAAAATAAATCTATTTGGCTCAGTTATATAAGGCACATGATGCTGATGCTTTACGATTTAAGTTTTGTTTGTTTATTTTTACATTTTGTGAATCTGTGTGCTAAACAAACATGATTTCTTGCTTTCGTTTCTTGTTATGTTGTTGTTTGTAGTTGATTCAGGTTAGCATAATCTTATAGAATGATTGTTATATGAAATAGCCATTCAAGTCGGTTTGACGAATTGAGAGGATTGTATTGATGATTTTAATTCCGTAAATAAATACGTATTACATTTGTAAATCCTATTTTAATTAACATACAATTTGACATTGGCCCGCGAAATGTAAAAACCTTAAGATTATCTGAATTTCGAAGGCTACCTATTCTGGAGCATCCCCGTTAAAGCTAGGATTTTAAACTATATGGAAAATTGTGCCAATAATGCCGTCTCTAGTACAGTGGCCACGGAGGTCTTTCCATACTCTATGGCCCAAACAGACGCTGTAAGAGCACAATGCCACGAGTGAGGTCAAAATATTCCGGAAGAGAGACAGACAGAGAATTGACTCAATTACTGGATGGACTAGAATGATAGTGGTTAAAGTTGTTATTTGGTTTTTGTGTTGCTGACGTTCAATCATCTTGTTAGCGCATCGATGGCATGGGAGTTGGGCACGCCATAATTATGGCGGTAAGTCCCTTCTTTGAGGCGTGGCTGGAAAGGCCTCACGGCGTCCTCACCTTCCGCATGACGCAGGTCCTCACCGGACATCGTAAGTTCGGGAGGTTTTTGCACCAGATTCGTGCGGAAAAAACGCCTAGGTGTCACCACTGCTTGGCCCGACCGGAGGACATGGTGGAGCATATAGTAGAGGTATGCCCGCCGTATCCTTGTGGAAGCGATCGGCGGCAATGACCTTTCGTATCGAGCTCTGGTACAGGCCATGGTCCGGAGCCAGGAGGGGCCTGGGAGCGGATGTTATGTCTGATCTGGGCAACTACCCGATAGTGGATTTCGATATAAGTTCAAATCGCGCGGAGAACTTTAATACCGCGTTGCGTTTAAATGATACGGCTTCTGGTGTGTATATTTGACTAACTAAATAATTAGACCAGCGACAATTTGTTACAGCCATTCGATAAGAATTTTCCTTGAAAAATCGCTTAGTAATACAAATTTTATCGTTATGTTGAGTATCTATGTTAATACGAATAGATACTTTGTAAAGTAAGGCGGATACACACACAAATATATTAAAAGCGGAAGTTTGTGAATGTGCAATGTGTTGTAACATTAAAATAGGAATGTTATAAAGTAATTAGTTCTAATTCTAATTAGAAATGTACAGTTTACTATAAATATCTCATTCACGTGTCCAGGCTGAGACATTTCATAACCTTGTACACTCAAGAAAATCATCTTACTTTGGAAACTCCAAAGTAGCGGAGTAAGTGTAAGTCCCGTCTTTGAGGAGTGGCTAAAGGTGCCACGGCTTCCTCACCTTCCACCAGACGCAGGTCCTCACCAAACATGGCCAGTTCGGGAGGTTCCTGTTTCAGATGCAGGTGAAAGAAACGCCGGAGTGTCATCATTATCTTTATTGACACGGTGGGGCATATGGTGAAAGTCTACCCAGTGCGGTCAGAGCACCACTGTGTCCTCGTGGAAGCGATCCCCGACGGGGGCCTCTCGCGTCTGTCCCTGGTTCAAGCCATGGTCCATAGCAACCCCTTGCTGCAAAGTGCGAAGTGGTTATCTCCTTCGGTGAACCAGTAATGCGGTTGAAGGAGATGGCTGTATCCGTGAGGGAGAGATCATCCCTACGGCCTGAATGCCACCACAGGTGACACCCTGGGCATTGGGAATAGCAGCGCGAGTTTACGGCCACCTTAGATGCGTGCTTGCAGACAACGAGCAACGGGGAGCTCGCCCTCCGGAATGTTAGCGAAGCTGCATGTTTCGAAAAGTTATCGTGGCCTCGGAATGCAAAGGGCAACTGAAGAACACAGGTAGGTTTAAATCAGTAAAAGATTGACATGCCCCCTTGCTCCTCCTAACGCGGGAAAGTCCAAATTTCCCACACACAAAAAAAATAATCACACTTATTCGCTATAATACGACCTGAGACTTAACCCAGATAAGCCTACTGTCCTATATGTAGGACGGTGGAAATAAAAAAATATCTCAGATTACCCACTTAACTTTATAATATTTTCTCTAGTGATTTGTAGTCACAAACGTATGTGCTTTTATATAAAAATATAAAACGTCCAGTCATTTTAACAGTTTTACACAACAATTCTACGAAAAGTGTGGTACAAAAGTGAGTTGCAGACATGCTGAATTACAGGTAGGTACAAAAAGTTGTCTTTTACAAATTAGCTATATTTTTCTGTATTTACAGGTCGTTGATAACCTCATCTTTAGTACTAACAAAGTATTATAACAATAAAAAATTGATAATTTGATATAATACGTTTTATATACTGGTGTACTACATGTAGGACAGTAGGATAATAGGTACAAGTACTCAGTATTAAATTTTTCCGTTACAGGCCGTTAGCTACGCATACAATTTTCTAAAATATTCCTGATTATGAAGAAGATAACAGAGAAAGAGTGATTTGTAACCTACCACCTCCCGCTGATCCCGATTGCCCCACTGATGAAGATTCAGGGGAAGAAGATAATGTGACGTTGAACAACTTACCACGTAACAGACTACTTCAACCAGCAGAAGTATCGATACAAGGACAGAGTCTGGTGAGTGATTCAGAAGAAGAACCTTCGGATTCTACTGGTGTTAGAAAACGCAGGCGAACCTAAGCGTGGAGAAAACGGGACTTGGAAAAAAATCCAGTAAATTCGCCTGAGGTTCAAGGAGCTTTCCAAGACAAGCGCCGATGAAGATGTTATTTCCGTGTTGGTGTCGGAGAGTAACAAATATGCCGTGAAAAAGGATTTTCCCGGAGATAAAACCACTGAGGATATAAAGTGCTTCATTGGCATATTGCTAGTTAGTGGTTATGCAGGGCTCCCGCGAAGAAGAATGTATTAGGAAAACTCTTTTGATACAAAGAATGAATTGATCAGCTCTGCTATGACTAGACATAGATTTGGTTTTATTTTTTGCCACCTTCATGTCAATGACACTCTGGATTTGCAAGACAAATATACAAAAATATGCCCACTCGTAACACTTCTCAATGTGGCATGGCAGTTATACGAAATGAATCATGAAAAACTTGATCACCTTGGTTTTCGCCGGAGAGTAGCAACTGGTTTGATTGAATCAAACAGAAAAAATTCAAAAAGAGGACCAAGCCGACCCTCTCAACATGAACATGCTGATAGTTGAAAAGATCAAATTATTCCTCAATCCAAGCAAACACGCTGCCGTCAATGTCATAAGAAATGTTGTGTGTCAAATGTTGTAAAACATTCATGATTTTATGAATGATACATACATAAATAATTTTCCTGATCTATAATTACCTGATAAAACACGTTTTTTAAAGTTTTTGTAACTATTTCCTATATTTTTTTACGATTAAATACTCTCTTTCATATGATTTTTTATTTACCTTTATTGTCCTACTGTCCTACATATAGGACGACTGTTTCCTGGAAAGCCTTAAACTCAATATTTTTTTCAGTATTTTTTTTTTTATTACCTAGGGTCTATATAACCCAATAATATTACTTATTTCGAAGTTTTCAAAAAATAATAGTTTCAGGCTTATCTGGGTTAAAATAGTGTCACAGTGACCCTGAAACTCAACGGGAAACTGAATGAACATAAATAGGCTTTAGTCAGTATAAGTCTGATAAACCATGTTCATTATAAAACATTAAAATAGCTTAAAAAAACGAAATGGTCAAATACGTAACCAGTGAATGACACTGACTGTACCTTGCTAATTTCTTCCGACACGTGGCTCGGCTGTGACATTTCATCAGCTTGTTCTATTAATTGAATGCAGGCTATTAAGATTACAAATGAATTTCTAATCGTGCTCTGAAACCGTTTCTGACGTTAGCACGTCGTTTGATAAGAACCAAGCCTGGGTCGACGATGCGTAGACAATCTACATACAAAGCGCGCTCGAGCAACGCACACATAGACACCGCTCACGGACACGATACCTTGCACGTGATTAAACTAGCATGGTGTAATTTAAACGTCAGCTTGGCGAGTTCAATGACCTGAAGGTAGTTAGTACGCAACGACCGACAACTACCTACAAGCTCATTCACTCGTTTACTTAAAGAAATTAATTTCGTACATATTTAGAAAAATATTATTTTATTTTATCTTTACAAATCGATAGTGTTTCATGTCGACCTTTCGACCCTTCACAGGATTAAAACGAACAAAATTGAATGGTGTTCATTATAATAGATTATGACATTTTTTTTTATATTTAGAATATAATAATATTTCACAACTTTCACATAACGCGACGCACAACACGAATTCGTGTTGTGTGTCGCGTTATGTGAAAGTAGTTACTAGACAAGTAATCTTCTTCTTCCTTCCCTAGTCCTATTATTTGGGGTCGGGTCTCCTCACTTTCCTGCGCCAAGTGGCTCTATCTTGGGTTTTCAATTTTGGCAACTGGGCTTTTTTGAGGTCCCTCTCTATATTTGACCACCAGGTCATTGGCGGGCGGCCTCTACCTCTTTTTTGTTCTGGTAGGCGTAAGGCGATTTGAACTATGTGGTCCTCACTGCGTCTTTGGACGTGTACATACCAACGAAGGTGGTTTTCGGTCATCTTTTCGGAGATTGGTGCGACATTGAAGCTTCCTCGAATGTGTTCATTTCGCACTCTGTCAACCTTCTGTTCATGCGTCTTTTTTGCTGTTTTCATTCGGACCCATACAGTAGCGCTGGGCTGCCGTTTTGTTAGTTACTAGACAACTAAAGCCCGGTCGTGGAGCAGGTAGAATTTCGTACAATGACCTTTGGGCCTACTGACAGTGGTCACAAACATTTTTATATAAAATGAGTTTTACATTTAACATTACAAGGAGAAAAAAAAATACTAATTTACTAAGTAAATTATTGTTATTAAATACATAAATTATTTATTTACATTCTATAATATAACAATTTAAAAATCAAGTTAAAATTACGAATTCGGTAAAAATATGATAATAAAATAAAAATTATCATTGTCATTAATTATTTAAATTAATGAATTTCGTCACGGATTTTTTGTAGTGACTAAATGCTAACAAAAAAGAACCACTTTCAAAAAAGAACAAAACCTAAAATAACAGTAAAATGTTTACATTAAAGGGTTTACAATCCGATGCGAGCGAGACGCATTATATTTACGCGGGAGTGACAGAGACAGGTAATAATAGGTCAACGTACGAAATTCTTCTTGCTCCGCGGCTTCAATAGCACCGGAAACTGTCGCGAATGATTGTTATACCTACTTACTAATTACACTAAGTATATTATTAGTTTGTATTAACAAAAGATAATTATTTAATAATATAATGGGGACACTAATAGCATTGTGTTATTTCTAATATCTACTATGTCAGCTGAGCAAGTCCAATGATCTGTAGGTAGTTAGGACGCAACGACCGACAACTACCTACAGGTCATTGAACTCGTGCAGCGGATGTTTACTTAAAGAAATTAATTTCGTACATGCGTATTGCGTATATTAATTCGAGTTTTAGAAAAAAAAGTACTTTATTTTTTAATTTTATTTTACAAATCGATAGTGTTTCTTGTACCACCGGGTCGACCCTCTACGGCATTGAAATGATCAAAACTTAGCCGTGTATACATTATAATTAATTCATTACTAAACCTACTTAATTTAATTACCATAACATATTAACCGTTAATGCCACTCTGTCATGCCTGTGAATATGTCACATGGCTGTGCCAAACAGGTCCATACGTGTGTGGGTTAAGTCAGAATAAGAAAGGCTATTATAAATATCAAATAGACAGATGGCCATGGTACGCAAATAGAAATAATTGAAAAATAATGGCTAGTAGATTAAAAAAAAACCGCTTTTAAAAGTCAAGAGTTCAGATAAAATTAATGATGAGGAGATTTTAAGATGAGGCTTATATTTGCATAATTATAAAAAAAAACTCAATATCTGCACGTTGCTGCTTACCTTTAAGAGGCCATTCCCATACAAAAATCTGACAATCAATTTTGAATGTTACAAAATTAACATTCAAAAAAATTAACATTAAAATACGAAATTAAAACTATTGTTTTTATGGAGTTTACCAATTTTTTATTGTATTTAATTGGTCTGAGCCCCTTGTCAGCACTTGACTGAAACCCAAGTATGGTTACAGTCTCACGTAATAATACTGAACATACCTTCAAGTATATAAAGAAAAGGATAATAAACAGTTATAATAGAAATCCTTAATACGGTCTTTACTTTGGCATCCACCTATTAACCCTAACAGAAAAAGATGACAGATAATGAGAGCAGTAGAGAGAGAGTAGACAGAGAGAGAAGAAGATGATGGTAGGTACTTACGGCAAGAATAGGTAGACAGAGTCCCACGAGCCTTAACACGAGGACGTTCACGGTGTCCGGCTTGTAAGGGTACATCAGGCTCTGGTCTCCGCAGAAGAATCCCCTCTCGAATGGGTGCCACAGCATACTCGTTCCGAGTACACATAGTGTCACTGAAACAAAACATAAATCACCATCTTGTTACATTTTACTTGGGGTCGGCACAACACGTTTTTTCCTCCATTGAAATGCTTTTTTTAAATATTGGTATAGGTTCGCAGTTGACCGCTATCTCACCTGATGGAAAGCGACATTTTAAAAGCGAGATTTATTGTTCGTGCAGCTAAGTAGCGAAATTCCTTGCCGGAGTTTGCGTTTTCTGATAGCTCGCTCTACAACCTGGGAGTCTTTAAGTCGAGAGTGAATGAGTTACTACCAGGTAATCGAACTCCATCATCAGGTGAGATATAGAGCGCAAGCGTAATTGTAAAAAAAGAGTCCTGTCAACCGACACTCTAACACCGACTCTCTTTTCTTTCATACCGTATTCTATGTGGAATAATCCATCCATTTTTTCTTTGGCCTCCCTCTCCATTCATCAAAACATACGAGAATTTCACCCTTCGCGACCCAAGATATTTTTTATTTATTCATAGACTCGCTGTGCCGTTCTATAAATTGCTACCGGTACTTTTCAAAACATTACATCAATCATTTTAGTTTAAATGTAATGATAGACCAAAAAATAAACTGCGACAGCAAAAAATTCACTAATCTTATAGTCAATCAACGTGGCAATGCTGCCAGTCTTCTGAGCACGTTTCTGTCGTGCCCAAATAACAGCAATGTGGAAGGGTACATTGACGTCTATGTGTATTTATTTTTCTGTATAGATAATTATCTATACACAATAATTATTGTGTAGGTACTTGGATAGGTTATAAATACTCGTAGTTAAAAAAAGAAGTATCGACAAACAGGGTGAAAAGTAATGCGGAGACGAAAAGTAAATGGTTAACCTACGAAAGAAAGTAATTTATCTAACCCCGAAAAGTTTGACGCCCGAGCATAACGATGGCGCCAATAGTTCGAGGCATTAAATACTGACGCCTTTAACCCTAAGTAGCCATTATGAGTACAGGAACAATAAAAAACTTTGGAAAGATAAACAAAATAATGAAGATTTTTTTTTTCGTTCAGCTAGCTATTTCAGTAATTTCATCCATAGTAATTTATTTTCATCATAGAAAAAATAGTAAATATTTTGTCTAAATATATGTTATTGTAAAGAAATAAGTAATGATGTATAATAAAACATGCTTTTATGAATGTTGAAGAGTTCCATTTTAATTTTAATTATTCATAGGGTCACGTTCCTCGTGCGAATTTAAAGCAAATAAAACGAGTTTCGGTATAAAGGCAGTTGGCATGACAATGTATTTTGGTCTTTATACGCATGAGGAAAATAAGCAGAGATTACTTTTGTCGACAGTGCAAATATCACAGCAATGGAGATTTTTTTTGTCGAACGCTGTTACCTCTAGCTCTACCAGTTGATTTATAAATAAATGTTTTTGAATTTGAACTTAACGTAATCACCTGATTTAACATTACGTTACGACCCATAAGAGCCGAGCTAATAGACACATTTACTACACTGTTTAGGGGGCTTACTCTCGAGTTTAATTCCGATCGGTCGACATTGGAATTGTGACGTTAGGTACTTTTGAATTCGATGCTAGGGCCAAATTGCGTGACCTTCTTGGGAAACTAAGTAAAATGGGGATTGGGCTTGGCGTGTGGTCACGCAATTTTAAACCAATTTGGCGCTAGCATCGAATTTAAGAGTACCTAACGTCACAATTCCAATGTCGACCGATCGGAATTAAACTTGAGAGTAAGCCCCCAGGTTTGCCAGGTTCGATTGGATTAAAATCGGGTGTTAAAAATAATCGAGATTTAGGGTTTTAGATTGGGACAACTGATTTTTTTTTTCAGGGTGGGAAACATGGACATAGGTAATCAAAACAGTGGAAGATAGATGACTCGCTTGCAGCGCGTGGACTTCTGTAATCAAGATGGTTTGTCCATGGTTTGTCCTAATTTAATTCAGTCGCAGTCAGCATTACATCGGTCGTGACGATCACACACATTCGGCGTCTAACTCTTATCTCTGTCCTTGTCTATCAGTGACTACAGGTATTGTAGATGTGTGAGTTCCGAGTCCAG
Source organism: Leucania comma (assembly GCA_958295575.1). NCBI lineage: Eukaryota > Metazoa > Arthropoda > Insecta > Lepidoptera > Noctuidae > Leucania > Leucania comma. The sequence continues at coordinate 5,876,027 of OY282480.1, read as the reverse complement.
GTTTTCAGATTGTAATGTTAGCGCGTAACGGATATTTCCTTATAATATATCAATGGTGGGAAATCATCCAATGACTTCTCCCGAAGAACCTTCTCGTTCCACCTGTGTCTGACTTTTACTGACTAAAACCGACCTATATCCGTCAGTTGCCATTTGTATTCTAGGTCCTGCTGCCTTATCAGACACAGCCCAAGTGTGATTTTTATCGCACTTATTAATTTTTCGGGACGTTTAGCGTCCCGATGATAAGCAAAGTGACTTTTTCTTTTTTGAGAAATAAATATCTTTAAACGTAAATCGGGACGCGTCCCAAGACCCCTGAAAATCGGGACATAATGCGTAAATCGGGACAACGAGCAACATTAGTTTGTAACCGTAGGACACCACTAGTCACTTATTAATTGGCAAAACCAGTTTGTCAATTCCTCTTTAAACACGTAAAACGCTAGCAAGCTAAATATTGAACTGGTATAAAAAACCTATTACTGTGTGTGTACTGTGATGATGTGATTAATACTCTTGTTTAAACATGTATTACGGCATGCCTATTACCTATACTCACTAAGCATATAAAAAACAGGAAACAAGTTTGCACAAATGGTAATTCTAAAAAGGATAATAATATTGTTACAACACAAATCAATGTTTGCTCAATCAAGAAAAATGTTTTTAATGCTTCAGATAGCATGAACATAATGAATGCTCATTCGACGGCAAAAAAAGTCCCCTTTTTCCCCTTGAGAGGAGGAAGTAAAGAATTAAAGAGCATTTTATTTCACAATGACATAGTATATATATTTATGGATTATTTTATTCGTATTATTTGTAATTTAAAAATTGTACAATGGATCCTACCCTCTATTGTAATCTCTCTCTATTACTCAATGGTTTGCTGGAAGAAAACTCAACTTTGAGTTAAGGGCGCCTATGTACGTGACCTATGTTTCCCATTTATTTTATAAGCTGTTATGGTGTACAATAAAGAATTAAGAATTAAGAGGAACGAGTCCTAGAATGGCAACATTAAAAGGCTGATTGATTAAATGAAGCCAATGTGCCGATTTAAATCAGCATTAAACAGGACTTTTTTTAAAACTGCATACAATATTTTCTTCATATCAAAAACACTACGCAATTTTTTTTAAATCAATCATGAAATAAGTCCAGCCCCTCTAGCCAAGTTACAATCATTTTGTTTAGCGTGAACGTTTGGACTTGGTCACGCCCCCGATTCCTATAATCTAACGTCAGAACAAAGGACAGAAGACAAAGGAAGAACAGGTTCAAAGGCACATCCATCGAATTTGAATAAACAAATAAGATCAACACAGAGATGAGTTAACCCGAGTCACAAAAGAATTTATTTAATTGTGTGTTTATACTGGCATGTCACTTAAATTCACGCTGGTTAAACCAAAAGATTAGTGTAATTATTGTGAGTGACGTTAGACCACTAACGAACGATTAAGATCGCTCAGTTAACTGCTAAACGATCGTTTATTTATTGACATTGTTATACAATGAAGCATTGTAATAGAACTGAAGAAAGTATCTTCTTGGGCTGCGGGTTTGTTCTAGAGAGTTACAGAGGCCCTATAGCGGATAGGACTACTGAAAAAACACGAAGAAAGAACCCCTCAAAAACTTTTCTTCAGGTCCTAGAACGCAAAGCAAAAAAGGAACACAGGAGTGGGTTTAGTCAATAAGAGTCTGACACGCCCTCCCACTCTGCCCTAAAGCGCGAGAAGTAATTGGATAACTTCACACCTTAAAAAAACCGGGCAAGTGCGAGTCGGTCTCGGACGCTGAGGGTTCCGTACAAATTACATAAGAAAGCAGTTCAATTCCCGAATTGTGTTACGAAGATTTTTCCGAATCACAATATTTTTTTTTATGACGTAACAAATTGAGAGGTTGCAAATTTACAGTTTTCAGATTTTTTCTTAAACAAGTTGAGCTATGAGACCCTGCTTCAGGTTTCTAGGTCAACGGGAAGTACCCTATGAATTTTGATTCCCTTGAGAGTAGTTGAGAGTGTTGAAATATACATTTTTTGCGATATAAACGTCCGTATCTTTTTTTTTCCGTTAACATGGAAGTTTGATTTTTTCAAAGCTTCAAGGGAATGGTTTAAATTTCAACTTGATACCTCCACGTATTTTTGAAATAAAGGGTCATGATAGACGGACAGACTGACAACAAAGTGATCTTATAAGGAAAAGAGTTTCTTCCTTTTGAGGTACGGAAACCTAAAAAAGGGACACAGGTGGATTTGTAAGTAAAAATGTTACCTGGAAAATTTATTTGATGATTTCATTACTGGTTTGCAGGTTATGAATAAAAACTCTACTTATTAACATGGTAGCTAACTTTTATGTCTGTAATCGCATTCAAGATTTTAGATTGAAGATTCAAAGCATAGTTTATTCCATCATAGGCATTTTTGAAAAGTCAAGAAAATAAAAAATGGTAATTTAAAAAACTAAAAAACCCGACTGCTTTTCTGAGTATTCATGAAAAAGCCCTAAAACAAGAAAGTCGTTGTAGCAGTCGGGACCCATTACATCATAGATCTACTGACTAGACGGCTGACTTTCTAGAATGGGTACCGACTGCTACAACGACTTTCTTGTTTTAGGGCTTTTTCATGAATACTCAGAAAAGCAGTCGGGTTTTTTAGTTTTTTAAATTACCATTTTTTATTTTTTACTTTTTTAGTTTTATTTTTTTACGATATCACTTTCACAGTAATTACAAATCTAACGACACCTCGCAAACTAAAATCCATCGAGCCGTTCAGGCCACAGAGCGTGCCAAATATTTGAATTTGGCGCCAAAAATTCGCCATTTTGTTTTTTTTATTTTGATATACCCAGTGTCACTCTCACAGTAAATACAAATCTAACGACACCTCTCAAGCTAAAATCCATCGAGCCGTTCAGGCTGCAGAGCGTGCCAAACAATTATACATACATACATACATACATACAAACATACATACATACTCTCGAATAACCCTCCTTCTGGCGCAGTCGGGTAAAAATGATGCTAATTGCATATTCCAAAGCGTGGATTTCTATGGAGAAGAATGTGCAAGAAACTCATTACTATTATATTACAACATTACTGTTATAAAGGCGAAAATGTGTATGAATGTCTTGTTTACTTGTTTTTATGAGGTTGAATATCGTCCAATGACTTTTCCCGGTCTAAGGTGAAACAAAGTTGCGTGTCGGCTTTTTACTGACAAAAACCTACCTACGTCCTTAAGTTGTTTATTGCGGTCAAGGACCACGGTATTCAGGGGCGCAGACTCCGTGGGTGCTCGAGGACTCGAGCGCCCGTGAAAAATAAACCGTGGGTTCCGTGCACAAGAAACAGAACAGCCTTTTAGGGATGGGGACTACCCGATGACCCGTTTAGCGCAGTGGTTTAGACACAAGGTTTGCTGGTTCGCTTACCACAAAAATCTAATTATATTTTTATTAAATATAAATCAGTAATTAAGTACGCAATATGTAAGTAGGGCATTTAGTTATTTATCGGTCGATCAGTGTGTATTTCTCTTCTCAAAAGCCACTTTTCGAGTCATGAAATGAGAATGAGCACCCATGTCGTTTTCTAAAAGCCAGCGCCCCTGACCGTATCTCTCTCAGAAATGATTTATGTACCTGTCTGTGTATATTTGTTACTGTTTCATGCTCAGTCGCTTTAATTTTATTCAAATCAGTTCGGATTTTGATGAAATTTGGCACACGGACAGACTATGTCCTGGAATAGTATACAGGATTCCCCCGCCCCCGACCGGCCGATTCGGCCTCCTGACCGAATTACGGTCACGGTGGCCAATCTCAACAGAGATTAGCCAAGTACTCAGGAGATGTTATAGTGCACAAGCGCGTGCGCAAACACAGGTGCACTCTCTGTTCCTTTACTCTCATAGTCCGATGGGACGGCAATCCGACCGGAGAGAGATCAGGTTCAGGACCAACGGCTTTACGTGCTTTACGAGGCACGGGGGTGTCACACAACCAACTCCCAAACTTCGGGCAGCTACAGAGTATTTCCTAATGGAAAAAAACCCAAAAACACTGTTTGCCCGACCCGGGAATCGAACCCAGGACCTCATGCTCAGCAGTCGCGCATGCGACCTCGAAACCAATGAGATAGTTAACAGGATATTATGTATATAGGAATAGTATGTAATTTTTTATCACCGGAGATTGGTTACTTGCTACATTTTTTTTTTACTTTCATGCGAGCATAACTAGTGATTGAATGTATTTGCTCAAAAATGTTGTAATTATGTTTTTCTCAAGGATAAAAATAAAAAAAAACTCATTCCCAGATTATCAAATTTTTCATTAGCATTTTTCATTATGTTAAAATTAAATACAACAAAAAGATAACAAGCAAGAGGCATATCAAATGTAAATTTCGAACAAAAACTAAAATAAAGTTTCGACCGGTTTTTTCCTAAGTCTAAGCGGGTTCTATATTCGTCTAACGACTTGTATATGTCAATGAAACTGGATACTTAAAAAAATATATAATATGTAAAACACTTACATCCAATAAGAAGGAAACAGTCGATGACCAGTTTCCTCAGGATATGAATCGAAGCCTCCTTTTTAGACATGATGCTCCTCGACTTCTCCCGCAGACTGGCGTTCAGAAAATACTTCGTCTTGACGGCTTTTCGTATTCTTCCTACCACGATAGATATCCGTCAAACTGACGGACGGATACAGAGAAATGTAGAGTAAATATTCCCGGATACTAAGATATATATTTTTATGACGTGTGTAGCGTGCGCACGCGGTCCGTCCGTGAGTATTGATAGTAACTCGTGTGATCAACAGCGGTTCGACGCTTCAACTGATGTAGATGAGCGGCCGGCTTGCCTTAAGTACTGCCCGCTATCTACGGCTGATAGCGTCATTAGGTTATAAACATGTGTAAAAATGTGTACGTCCAGGGGGATAAATTGGTTAAGAAAAACTTAGCGAAAATTCGGTAAATGATGTGGCTAATTACAGCAGGTAAGGCTTACGAGCTTGAAGCATGTATACCTTAAAGTCGTTGATCGGGAAAGCGAAAAAAAAAGCTTTAAAAATCAGAAAAATCAATACAGTTTTTATTTCACATAGGTCGCCTACATGGGCACTTAGAAAACGTCAGAAGCTAGTACACGGTTCCAAATTGGTCATTACCTGTGGAGAAGAACCAGAAAGAAACTCCATGGTTACTCTTTTAAAAAAATGTCTTGCCCAAAAGACTGGCAGCATTAACTGGCACGTTCAATGACTTGCCATTGCTAATTCATTGCCGCAATGGCTAATTCATCAAAATAAGACATTCTGTGTTTTGGTTTAACAGTAGGAAGAATGACATTTTCTTGTACAATTACCTACCAATATTAATCGGTAAAATAACATCGCTGTTTATTGTTGAATTTTCCGATAGTTTTCCTTATGTTTTTTCTTGGCATAGAAATGTATTTTAGCGTACCTTCTATCAACTATTAGTACTTGTTTTATCTACAAACAGTAGATATAACAAGTACTAAGTAGTACGGTACGTAATGATTTGTACGTTTTAATTATATACACCCTTTTTTTAAACTTGAATTAATTTATGCATGTATGAAATAAATTTCTACTTTTTACGGTCGAACGGCTATGCGGATTTCGATGAAACTTGATACACTTGAGACCATGTCCTGAACTTCCCTTGATAATTTCCCACTATCACGTGGGCGAGGTCATTAGGAGCAGCTAGTGTAGGCGCTAATTTGTTCCTATCAACAATAAAAAAAATCGGTCCAAATTCAAAATAATAAATAATATTAAGCTGAGCAGAGCTTGTGTTATGAGTATTAAACAACTGATAAACATACTTATGTATTTCTAAACACATGTAACAATTTTATAGATAAATTACACCTAAACACAGAAGTACAGAACAAATGATTGTGCTCATCACACAAACATTTGTCCTGGGTGGAAGTCGAACCCACGACCTCCGGCATAGCAGTCAGGGCTACTAAACACTAGACCAACAGGTCAGTCTAGATGCTAATTCGTTCTAAATTCAAAATTAATACAAATTATTATATACTCGAGATACTTCGAAACAATAATTTAGTTACAAATTCCAATAAAAATTCATCATCAAACCCTGACTTAATACGTCACAATTGTGATTTCGGTATTTCAGAGGAGGTATCATGGACTTTATGCTACCTATTACAAAACCTGGTAATTAATCATGAGGTAAACAAACTATTCGGCATGTATATAGGTTTCAATCATCGAATCTAACTAGCCCGTTGTTTCCCGCTTGTTTAGCGTGATAGGAATGTTCACGTTGAATCGATAGTTGGCGTGATCTAAATTCTGGTGTCCCACAAGGTGGTAGTCTTTCGCCGTTACTATTCTCCATCTTCATAAACTTTATAACTCTCTATCTTCGGTGTTCGTATTATTTTTATGCCGATGATCTACAAATATATGCGCTTGCGCGGGTAGAGAGTTTGTCAGATGCTATAGACGATGTAAAACGAGATTTGGATGCTATCAAGGATTGGTCTGATAGATTTGGGGTGTCTGTAAACCCCTCGAAGTGTCAGGCCATTTTTATAGGGAGCCCGCGCATGGTGGGTAAATTGGTGGTTAACTCTCTTCCTCCAATTATTTTTAATGGTGCCATCATCCCCATTAGTTCTAGCGTAAAAGATCTCGGTTGGCATATTGACTCGACCCTTGGTTGGCAAAGTCAGGTTTCCAGTGTCTGCCAAAGACTCTGCGATGTCTGTATCGTTTGAGGAACTTTCTGCCTATGAAGACGAAGACTATGCTTGTGCAAACTTAAATTTTCCCTGTAGTTGACTATGGTGACGTGTGCTGCATTGACCTGAACGCAGTGTTGCTGGTCAAACTAGACAGGCTTCTTAACAACTGCATCAGCTTCATATTTCACTTGAGAAAATATGACCACATCTCGAGTTACAGATCCGAGCTAAAATGGATGCCGATTCGCCAGAGAAGAAGTCTGCGCGCTCTGACTACTCTTTACTCTCTACTCAACTCACCCACTTCTCCTTCTTATCTTATTTCCCACTTTTAATATCTTTGTTCTTCTCACGCTAAGAATCTGCGTCCTTCTCATACTTCTGATTTTGTTCATTCTTCCTTTCATATACAATCCATATACTTCTGTGGAATGAGCTTCCTCTCGAAATCAGGACGGCCACCAGTCAGTATGCATTCAAGCGGAAGTTGCGGAAGTATTTTCTTCAGAGATAGCGAAGACGTCTCATAAGCCCCTTTCTTTCACTTCATATAAATGTACGAGTATGTATTTGTAGGTATATATTATATTAAATATATATGTATGTGTATTTTATTTATATATATATATTTGAAGTTTTGAACTTTGTTTTCTTAATAATCTTTTGTTTTTTTTTTTATGCACCAGCCATGATTTCTCTTCACCACCCTTGGTTGACTGACAGAGAATGCCTAAGGCATTAAGTCCGCCTGTGTACCCTTGTGTTGCATAAAGTTTTAATAAATAAATAAATAGATGGCGTTGTACAGTTTTCTACATCTCGCAATTAAGATACCCCGGCCACACTACATAACCCCTATGTACTCGTGTAAATCCTCTTTCTGCGAAAATATACAGGTGGAACAGGGCAGGGTTGCAATCTTTTACTTCTTGTGGGGCTCCGTGGTTCCATCCGAAGCTCTATGCGGACCCTGGCTGATCATGAGTAGGTCGAACACCGCTTCTGGGTAAATATAGAATCCTCAAAAAGCACAAAAGGTTTTTTTTTTCCTCAAAAAGCACAAAAGGTTTGTGTCGGTGTTTCTTCTCAGGTTAGTCAGCCAGGAAACACCAGCCTCTCGTTTAAACTGACAAACAAAAAATTGACATGTGGCCACGCCTCCAATTCCTTTGTTCTGACGTCATCTCAACGCTCAGTCACGAGGTCAAATCCAAGCGTTCGACTTTAACGAAACGATCGTAACTTTGCTAGGGGGCAGGACTACTAGAGCTCAACTCTAGACGAACAATTATACTATGATTTTTTATTAGATGAAGTGACAGCTATAACAATGGTTGTTTGACAGTTGTGCATTGCTATTTGACAGTTGGGCATTGTCTACTGCTGTCAATTTACTTCATCTAATAAAAAATCATAGTATAGTAATTAGTAGTTTAACTTGGCTAAGGGCACTGAGCTGAGCTATACGACTACTGATAAATGCTTGCATTTACTGGACAACTCTACTAAAATGCTAGCACTGGCTGGACTGGTCCACTCAAATCTGTTTTTTCTCTTCTATTCTTTCCTCAAAAGATTATCTCAAATACCAATCTGAATGGTTCTCATAAGATTTGACCGTACCATATTTGCTTTATGAACTTTGAAAGAAACTTTGACCCCTGAGTTCGTTTCGATGTTTCTTCTCAGGATAGTCAGTTAAGAAACACTGGTCTCGTCTAGGTTAAATCGACGAAAAAATTGACGTGTAAAAGTGTTTTTAAAACGTACTTGCAAAATAAATTATTAATCGTTGTCATTAAAACCGCTATTGGAAATTAGGCCGTGACCTGATGCACGTCGTTTAGGAAAAATATTTGAGGAAAATAATTTAGATTACCTATTTATTTTATTACACATGTACAAAACCTTAAATATTAACTAAACTATTTATACTAAAACCTACCTATGTACATATAATACAAAAAAAACAGTACTCTCAGGCGTTGAAGTACTCCTCCAAATCGCTGTCATCCGGCAATGTGCCCAGAAGACTGGGAGCATTGCCCATTGAATGGCAATGCTAATTATTTGGGCGAAGGACGAGCCAGCCATCTGGTCACGCAAAGTGGCGATCAGTCGTGAGACGTGAAATTTTCTTAAAAAGGAGACGCGCCCTCGAACCCCATGACCCAAGCTTTTCAAAAATCATAAAATCAGGAGCGTTTATTTAAAGCGTTAATTGCAGGCATTTTTGAATTGTCAAAATGTCGGTCAGTCCAAAAAAAAAGTGAAGCTAAATTGCACGTTCCAAAGCGTCGATCGCTATGGAGAAGAACGTGCAAGAAACTCCATGGACACTATTTTAAATCATATTATGAGTTACATAAGTCTTGGTTACATATTTCATGTCGCTTTTATTATGTGAGTACAATGAAGATAAATAATGAAAGAAAATACTAATTGAAAAAATAAAATAGAAATAAGCTACTGGCAGCTAAGAAATGATCAGTCTCATTTGACGGCACTTGTTCACGAGTATGACGCGTGCATCAGCCCCACTCAGCTCAACCATTTTGAAGGGAACTGAATGACCCAATTACACGTGCCACCATCAATGAGACATTTGAGTGAGCATGACAAACTCTCAACTGCCATTCTCGTAAATTCAAACATGTTTGTAACCTAATAAAAATAAAAATGCTCCATGGTACTTCACATTCATAAAATTTGAAAAACTCAAACGGCTGAATAAAGAAAATAAATATTTTTTTATTACAAAATGGTAAGTAAAATTATAAATTAAGCCCCATAAAACCGTTGCAGCGGTTCGACTGTGGAATATTTTGTCATCTTGTGCCTCTAAAAAACTGATGCAAGTGTACATAAAGCCTACCTTAAGTCAAACACTCGTCAATGTAAATAGCGTTATTAAGTCTTAATTGGGTCATTAATTCTGAAATGAAAACCTGATAGAAAAATTGCATTCATCAGTTTTTTTGTTTTGAAAATGTACTGTAACATAATTAATATTACGAGTATATTTTCCTCATTTATTCATTTCAAAGGGACAAAAGAAATTAATTCACTACAGAATGTTTACAGATCTTAATTAAAATAACAAAGGATTTCTTTAAGTATTTTCTTTTTTCACTTTATGCACAGAAAAGGTTCACAATCATCATCATCAGCCTTTTAATGATCCCACTGCTGGGGCTCAGGCCTCCTGTCTAGACGAGGGAATGGGCCGTAATCCACCACGCGAGCCCAGTGCAGGTTGGTGGATGTCACATGTCTCCAAATTTTTGGTTCTAGGACATGCCGGTTCCCTCACGACGTTTTCCTTCACCGTTTTGAGAGTAGTGGTGATGAAATAAATTACACAAAGATACAAAAACTCGTAAATCAGGGCTGTTACCACTCGGCCACCACTGCTCTCAGAAAAGGTTAGTCATTCTGAAATCGTAAGAGAGAGAACCACTGACCATAGGAAAGACGTTGCTAAAAGCATTCCAGGGTAAAATTCGCCATCAGGTCGTGCAGTAACCGATCTTACCGACGTGAGCCTGAGTCATCGCAGGCGCATAGTGGCCAAGCGGCGTCTCAAAGAAATGTCAGCAAAACCGTAGGAGCCCAGTAGGGCCGATGTCTGCTAGGGCCACGGGGAATTTCTAAAAAGGAAACCCGTTGCCCTAGTACGCAAAGGGCAACTGAAAGACATACATAGATTCAGTTTTAGTCAGCAAAGGTAGAACTACATTGCGTACACGTATGCTACGTATACGCCAATATGGGCGCGTCAGTGTCCATACATTTTATATGATGAAACTAGACTTGTAGAGCGACATTAGATCTACGCCAGGCCAAAATGCTTGCGACACTTCTATCAAAATATACTATTCGCCTATACACCGTAAAATTTTGGTCGTTTTAATCCCGCGGTGGGTCGACTTCGTACATGGAACCCTATCGATTTGTAAAGATAAAAATCAAAAATAAAGTACTTTTTTTAAAACTTGATTAATTTAAGCATATACGAAATTTATCGTCAGCTGATCGAGGCCAATGAACTGTAGGTAGTTAGTACGCAACGCCCGACGACTCCCTACAAGGTCATTGACTCGTTAATTAAAGAAATTAGTTTCGTACATGCGTATATTAATTCGAGTTTTAGAAAAAAACTACTTTATTTTTTAATTTTATCTTTATAAATCGATAGTGTTTCATGTACCGAATCGATCCTCTACGGGATTAAAACGACTAAATCAAAAAGTAACTTTATCCAAATTCGTGTAATATAATAATGTATAATCAGCCTTTTCCCGATATACTCTTCATTGTATGTTATAGGGTAGATTAAAGTAGGCTATAGTTATATATTTGTATATTTTAAGTAAAGTATTGTGTTTTTATATTTATTCTATTGAACTTAGTATGTAAGGACTAAGGTATAATTAGTATGATAATTAAGTAGATAGGTAAGTACAACGAAATAACATTTTCTTTTAGTTTTAAATTGTAAGTATGTAAGTTAATTTTAAGACCTCACTATGGCAATGTATTTACCTGTAATGATAGTTGTAAGTGAATTAGTAAATTAATTAATTAATTACCGTAAATAAATAAATCAGCATTTAAAAATGGCAATTTCTGCTTCATATTTTTATTCTCTTTTCAGGAAAAAAAATCTTTTTTAGTGTTAAGTTGCTTTCACGTTCTTCTCTATAAAGATAGTACGCTTTGGAACGTGCAATTTAGCTTCACCTTTTTTGACCGACCGACATATTTACAAAGCGAAATAAATCCTGTAAAAGGTCTATTTGAGATAAACGTTTCTGATTTCATAAAATGTTGTTCAAAAGTAAGATTCATTGTCATAAAACCAGCTTGTTCTGTCGTACGACTCTCAGTGTTTACTTACATTCGGTCGTTAGATTTCGCATGCGACATCATCTTATCGTCCTAGGGCATCGTTCACACCAAACATATAGTCCGCCGCCGACTGTGAGTATGCTCACTGTCAGTCCCAATGTGAACGTGCACTCAGTCTGCAATATGTGTTCTCACAAAGCCGAGAATACGCTATACCGTAGAATGCTTTATTTGAGTGAACAAAAGAGTAGGCTTGCTTCGCGTAGTACAATAATTCGCCACCGAGAATCAGTGACAACGCACTACATAATAGCGTATAGTCGGTTCGGTGTGAATAATATGTACAGTACGGCCGACATAACTTGGCGAGTCTGAGGTTAGGCTCTGCGAACTTTAGCGCTTGTGCACTCGTAAAAAAATTAATGGTTTTAAAAAATAATTGGCATTAGCAGTTGTTATTACCGTTAACAACCGTTATTGGCAAAGCGCTAAAGACCTAACTTCAAACACGCCAAGTTATGAATGCAGTATTATAAAAGTGATAAGCTACGTAACGCCCGCTCACAGTCAGCGGCCGACAATACGTTTGGTCTGTACAATGCCTAATGTAAGTGAGCCTTAAAATTTGTTATGATAATATGCGCCGGTTATTGAATAAAAAAAACGTTATTTCGTGTCATCTTATAGTAAATATTTTTAGCATCGGAGAACTAAACACGTCAATTCGATCTATGTTTTGATAGCAGATTTATAAACTAAAATAACATTTATATAATCTAAATTTATTTTAGTCTGATCGTACGATAGCTTGTTTTTTTTTTATAGTTGATAATAAATTACGACATTTTACTAAGAACAGAGGGAAATAATCTTATTTGCTGTGATAAAAATAAGCTTGTATATCCAAAAGAAATTGAGAGCAGTTATCTTTTATTTTCAGTAAACAAAAAACTAATTGCCGCAAATAAAACTTTTATTTTATGTTGTATTATTTTTTTGAGAAAAAAATAGTTGATAAGACTCGTCTGGAGAACTAATACGGTCCCTAGTTATTACCATCATATGTACCTACCCATTGGCGGTGGCGACCTACAGCGCCGGGCCTTTGTACAAGTCATGTTCCGGGGCGAGGAGGAATGGCAGGCGGCCGCCAAATGTGCAATTCTAGCAAAGGAGGCGGCCGCACGCGTGAGGGCATGGACGTCCTCATACCCCAGTAGCCCGGACGCCGACCTCGACGTCCAGCCACCGTAGGCTTGGGCTTGTGGACGACGAACAATAAGCAGCTCGCAGTCCGGCCATCTGGTAACCACAAAGACCGAGCCCGAGTCATCGACAGCGTGTAGATCTACTCGCGCCTCAAAGAGATGTCAATAAAACCGTAGGGGCCCAGTAGGGCCGAAGCCTACTGGGGCATTGCGTTAACTTCCAAAAGGGAATCCAGGGCTCCTAGGAGGCAAGGCAAAGAAGGAACATAAGCATGTACCCCACCTGTGTCCTTCAGTTGCCTTTTGCGTTCCAGGGCTACGGTAACTATTTCGAAATTGTTCTGTGGAACGGCCCTATTAATTAAGCTCGTAACATAGCATAGCATCAGCCTTATAATACTCCCACTGCTGGGACTCAGGCCTCCTCTCAACGAGAGAAAATGGGCTGTAATCCACCACACGGGTTGGTTATTAGATCCCAATCAATTAAGCTGAAATCTGTTTGTTTAAGGCACACGTTGAAGCCTCTCGAGCCTATCAGATAAGTACCTACCCAATGTTATTTTTATACCACCCATATTAACTAGAGAAGATAAAGATTTTCTTGCAATAACAGATAAAAGCTTCTTGATAGCATGGGTATCTAATGTCACCATGACGCGCTCGCGTGGGCGGGGCATGGCTGATAACGTTGACCTTTGGTTTTTTACTGATAAGGTTTTTTGATTGGATGGACATGGGACCAACGTTTCGTACTTTTTTTTTTTTTTTTGGTGGTGGGTTAAATCATCCAATGACATCTTCCGCCCTTGGGCGGAGCGGGAGATAGTGTCAGACTCTTACTGACTAAAAACCCACCCCGTTCCTTCGTGGCCTTAGATACCAGGGCCGGGCTTTCCTTTCGGAAACAAACCCTTGGCCCCAGTAGGCTTCGACCCTGCCTGCCTGCAGTTAGCAGGCTGGGTCTCTACGGTTTGCTGACAACTCTTTGAGGCGCGCGGGAACAGTGCGCGCCGTTGACGACCTGGGCTTGGTCCGGATGGTTACCGGACGGTCAGATAGACCAACGTTTCGTACTAGGTCCGATGTTTTTTGTTTCCGGAAAAGTTGAGGTTTCGAGTTCTGTTGATATTACTCGTATTATTGTTTGATCTAAATATCTATATACACCGATCAATTTTGGTCGTTTTAATCCCGCGGAGGGTCGATTCGGTACATGAAATACTATCTACTATATTTTTGTAAAGAAAAAATTAAAAAATTATGTACTTTTTTTTAAACTCGAATTAATTTACGCATGTACGAAATTAATTTCATTAGAAGAAAAGGCAAAGGATCAAACTTTATTTATCCTTATATAAATAAAAATTGAAATTCAAACATTTTTGAATTTAGAACGCCGATAAATGTTAATTTGTTGATAACAAATTATTGTGTAAGTAATTATGTTTATTCATTATATTCTGTTCAAAAACACAATTTAAATTTTAATTAAATATTAAAACCTCAAAATATCCGCCACTTTGATAAAAAATCAGTGGACAATGCCTAACTGTCAAATAACAATGCCCAACTGTCAAACAATCATTGTTATAGCTGTCACTTTACTTCATCTAATAAAAAATCATAGTATACATGTATAAACAAAGCAATTTTACTTGTTACGACAGTTCTGCTATGGTTTTTTGAAGAGTTTCGTTCTATATCTTCGTAGATCATCATCAGATCAAAAAGACATTTTTATGGGACCAATTCGGAAGTATAACAAAAATTTTCGAATTTTCGAAAATTTTCTTTCAAAAAAACAAAAATTTTCGAAATCGGTCCACAATTGACCGAGATATCGGTGAACATATATAAAAAAAAAATACGTACAGCCTAACATAGAACCTCCTCCTTTTCGAAGTCGGTTAAAAAACAAATGATAGTCTCGCAAATTAAAAAGTACCCCGTAAAGAGTTCCATTTTTGAATTCTATTGCTTTTTTCATTCTTTTATTGTAAGCGGCCAGATCCGGAGACTTTCAGCATGCATGCCCTATAATTCTACACATGTCATATCGATAACGCTGCAGGATAAATACTTATTGCTATAAAAACTTATTTGTTCAAAATAGGAGAAAACATAAAACCTGGATGATAGTGGTATAAGAATGTGAGGATTGGCACAAGAAAAGAAAGGCTCGGCAGAGGGCGAAGTCAAGCTGTGGATGATGATGATGATGAATGACAGCGTGATGATGACAGGGAGAATTGGTAGAAGACAACCTGCTCAGCCAAGTCCAAGTAATATTAGCCAATGGCAGAAAAATAGTGATATTGTTTCCGCTTCATAAGACCCAGCTTGCACATTGAAGTATTACATGTTACTAAAGGAAAATGTTGTGAGGAAATGTAAATGAAACTGCATTTACTGAATTTAAATTAGCTAAATCCGACTAAGATGCCGATATATATTATGCCTTTATTCAATAATAACAATATGTTAGTCAATAGTTCAAATACTCAATATTTTTTTAATGTTATGATAAATGATAAAATGATAAATGATTTTTATTTTGTAAATAGGTTTGAAAAAAACACTTTTACACGTCAAACTTTTTTTTCATCCGTTTAAACTAGATGAGGTCGGTGTTTCCTAGCTGACTACCGTGAGAAGAAACACCGAAACAAACTCAGGGGTCAAAGTCTCTTTTAAAGCCCATACAGTAAACATGTAATGGTCAAATAATATGAGAAACATGCAGATTAGTGTCTGATATGGTCTTTTGAAGAAAGAACCACACAGATTTGAGTGGACCTGTCCAGTCAGTGCAAGCATTTGTCAGTATTCGTGTAGCTCAAACTTAGGACTAAGGCTGCCTGTCCACAGAAGCGGAGCGAGGCTGCGGAGTGGCGAAACGTAGAAATATTAACCAATAGGAATGCAATGTGAACGAAATGCGGATATTTTTTGCAATCCTATTGGTTAATATTTGTCCGTTTCTCCGCTCCGCAGCCTCGCTCCGCTTCTGTGGACAGGCAGCCTAATAAGGAGCTCAACGACTTGACGAACAATACCAAAGAAAGGACATTTGGGTAGGCCGCATCAAATACTCAAAACTGCCAGACATTATGTTAAAAATTACAGAAAAGAGAAGTAATCCACATAGTCCCCATATTCACAATAATAAAATAGAATTTACAAAAATGTACCTAACGCTTTACTAAGCAGGTTATTGCAAGCCGTAAAATGTAAATAAACAAAAAAAAAAAAAAAACATTGTCAAATGGTAAAATACAATAAAGAACCATCTAAGTTCTAAGTCAAAAAATAAAATAAAAATAGTAATCAATGACAAATTTGAGAAAGAAAGAAAAACAAAAATAAAAAGGAGTATTTGACAAAAAAATGTTACATATTACTACAATTATAGTCTGTACTGGAGCAGGTCAACTTTTGTCTTCAAGATATTCCTTTACAGTATAAAAATAATATAATATAATCTAATGCTTGACGGAAATCCCACCTGATGGTAAGCGGGGTGCCATGACAGAAAACCTCCACGAGTGCCCGCAGGCTATAGTTCCCTTGCGGATACGTTCGGAGCGAAGGCTAGTCTGCGGGACGGTGCACCCTGGGAGGCGGCCAACCACCCCTTGGGCACTCCTGCCTAAGGGGCCTCGATGGCCGTCTGCGAATGTTCTGTCGGGAGTACGCTTCAACGCGTGTCCCTCTGCTATAGCAGAGGGCACAGTGGCGAAGCAAGAGCGGGCTCGGCGTGCACTCACCCTGCCACCGGGCAGGCAGGAGGAAGGCTTTCTCCTCCTTCTGCCACCGTTGTTCTCGTAGCCCCAGAGATTGTCCAAGGTCATGTTTCTGACTTTTGATGGGGGTCGAGGGTCTTGGCTTAACCGCCCGGGCCGCGAGGAAGACAACCTCTATAAAAAATTACCCCAAACCTCCAAGCGGCGGCGCACCGTGAGGGAGGTTGTTAGCTTGACTAATGGGTAGCTAAATTAGTCTCTAGTGCGGACCACGAATTTTGAGCAAGTACCCGAAGTTTATACTCGTGGGAACAAGCATGGAACGTAAAATTAATAGTTTTTTCAAACACCCCCTGGAGAGTGATGCGCGGTCGGAGTCCGACGCGGCATCCAGAAGGAGCTCAGGCTCGGAGGAGGAAGATGTGGCGGAGGCGGGAGGCGACACCGGAAGTAACGCGAGTTTCTTCCGGAAACGCTCCTTGTCGAGGGACAAATCGTCCTCCGACGCAGAAAAGGGCTCGGCCCGAAAAATCCCCACCAGTGGGCGGGGAGCGGGCCGAGCACCGGGAAGAGGACGGGGAGTCACCTCCCAGGAGGCGGCCGAGCGAGCCGAGAGGCTCGCCGCGGAAGGGCGCCACCCCGCTGCGATGGACCCCTCGGGGCCATCTGGCAGCGAGCGGGAAGACTCCGCCGAGGAGTCACGCCGTTCCTTCGGCGAGCTCGTCGTCGCCGCTTTGCGGGATATGGGCCGCAAGCGAGAGCGGACGTCGAAGGAGAGGACGGTCCTCCGCCATGCCGCCTCAATGCAGGAGGCCTTCGACGTCGCCCTCCGGAAAGGCGTGGCGAAGCTCCGGGCTGAGCTCAAAGCCGGGCTCCGGGCCGAGATCCAGGCCGAGCTCGCTGGGGTCCATGGGGCCCGCAGCCAGGAGCCCGTGGAAGGGGGGCGCAAGCAAGGGCAGGGGCAAAGTCGGCCCCAGCCCCAGCCTCGGCCCCAGCCCCAGCCCCAGGCCGAGTCGGGAAGCCAGCTGCTGACGCTGGTGCAGCAGGAACTGGCTGCTTTTCAGCAGCAGCTGCAAAAGCAGCTGCAGGAGCAGCAGCAGCAGTTCCAGCTGCGGATCCAGCAGCAGCTGTCCCTGCTGGAGGGCATCGTGTTGCGCCCCCCACTAGCGGCCTCCGGCCAGCGAAGGGCGGCGTCATACGCTGCCGCCGCGGCCTCGGCGGCTGCGCCCAAGGCGGGCCCGTCAGGGCAGACCAGGCGCGTGGCCACGGTCGCGAACCCCGCCGGAGCGGCCCCACAGGCCAAGCAACAGCAGCAGGGGAAGCCAACCCCTGCGGCTCCCCCCAAGAAGGGCAAGGCGGCACCGGCCCCTAAGGCGGCGGGAGCCCCTGCTGTGGCGGCAAGCAGGCGGCCGAGGCCGCCTCCCCAACCTGCAGATCCTCCGGCCGAAGCCGGATGGCAAGTGGCCGGAGCCAAAAAACAGGCTGGCAAGGCGGCTCGGGCTGCCAGGAGGCGTGAGCGGCAAAAGCTGCGAAAGCGGACGGCCCTCGCGGCCAGGATTCGCACCCCGCGCTCTACGGCTGTAGTAATAACGCTGCAGCCGGAAGCGTTGAAAAAGGGTGCGACCTATGGCGAGGTCCTCCGTAAGGCGAAGCAGGAGGTGAACCTCACCGACCTTGGGATCACCGGGGGCTTCCAGATGCGGCATACCGCAACTGGTGCCCTGATGTTGGAGGTCCCCGGAGCCAACAGCGGCCCCACCGCAGACGCCCTGGCTGACAAGATCAGGGCGATCTTGGACGCGGAGGAGGCCCGGGTGTCCAGGCCCACAAGATGTGTCGACATGCGCATTATGGGCCTGGACGATTCCGTCGAGGTCGAGGAGGTCGTGGCCGCTGTCGCCAGGACGGGTGGGTGCCCTGCCGATCAGGTCCGGGCAGGCACCATCCGTGTTGACGGCACTGGCATGGGGGCGGTTACAGTGAACTGCCCCCTGTCAGCGGCCAGGAGCATCACCGGGGAGGGTAAGCGACTCCTGGTGGGCTGGGTCTCCGCGCGGGTTAAGCTGCTGGAGCCCAGACCGCTGCGCTGCTACCGCTGCCACGTGGGCCACCACGTGGGGGTCTGTTGCGCAGCGGAGGAAGATCGCAGCGACCGCTGCTTCCAGTGCGGTCAGCCCGGCCACAAGGCCGATACCTGCAGTGCAGCGCCGCACTGCTACGCATGTGCGGCGGCAGGCAAGTCGGCCGACCACCGGGCTGGGAGCAGGACCTGCGATCCCCCCGCCAAGGCCAAGGGCAAGGTCCCAAGGCCCATCCCCGCGAAGGTGCTCACCGCCGCGGCTGCCCCGTTGGCTGCCGCCGCCATCGCCTCCGCAGACGCCGCCGCCGCTAACACCGCGGCAGGACCCTCACGGAGGGCCCGGGAGGAGACTGTAATGGACTGCCAATAACGGCTCCATTACGTCTCCTCCAGGCGAATATCAACCACTGCGCCCCCGCTCAGGATCTGTTGCTCCAGAGCATGGCGCAGTGGTCGATCAACATCGCCGTTGTCTCCGAGCCGCACTTTGTCTTGCCCAGAGCCGACTGGGTTCAGGACCTGAGCGGCTCGGTGACACTCATTTCGTCGGCCGCCGCCGGTACCCCGGCACTCGAGGCCGTCAAGAAAGGCCGGGGTTGCGTGGCAGCACGGTTCGGGGACATAGTGGTGGTAGGCGTCTACCTGTCCCCGAACAGATCTCTCGCCGAACTAGACAACTCCCTTTTGGAGCTGGATGCCGTCGTTGCTGGGTTTGACTCCAGCCTCCCCGTGGTCGTTTGCGGGGACTTCAACGCCTGGCACGAGGCTTGGGGTTCCCGGTTCACGAACCAGCGAGGTCGAAGGGTGGAGGAATGGGCCCTAGGACAGGGCCTAGTCGTACAAAACCGGGGTTCTGTCCCCACGTGTGTGCGGATGCAGGGCGAGTCGGTGGTGGACATTACGTTCGCCAGCCCTGCACTGGCACCGCGCGTCGTCGACTGGCGCGTTATAGAGGAGGTGGAGACGTTCTCCGACCACCGGTACATCCGGTTTGACGTCTCCGCCCAGACCTCGACCGTGCCGGTCCGACAGACCCCGTGTGGTCCGCGTTGGGCGCTGAGGCAGCTGGACAGGGACCTGCTCCAGGAAGCCGCGATAGTACAGGCCTGGGTGCAAGCACCGGACAGGCCTGTCGACATCGACGTCGAGGCGGACTGGTTCCAGGTGGCCATGTCGCAAATCTGCGACACGGCCATGCCCCGAGTCCGGCCAGGACGTGCCCGGCGCCAAGTACACTGGTGGTCGCCAGAGATTGCGGCACTGCGCGATGCGTGCAATGCTGCGCGACGCCGGTATACTAGACACCGCAGGCGCCGCACCCGTCCACCGGGTGCGGAGGCCATAGAGGCGGAGCTGTACGAGGGATACAGGGCGGCAAAGCGCACCCTCCGAGCGGAGATAAAGCGGGCCAAACTCGAGGCCCGCAACGTGTGGCTGGAGTCTCTGAACGTCGATCCGTGGGGACGCCCATACAAGATGGTCATGGAGAAACTCCGGCCATGGGCTCCCCCGCTGACTCAGAGTCTCCGGCCCCAGCTCGTGGAGGGTGTGGTGAGCGCTCTGTTCCCTACGCGAGGGGAGCATACTCCCCCGCCTATGGCTCCGCCACCAGCGGCGGTGTCCGATGCGGACCACGACGGCAACGACGGCAACAATGCTCCAGAGGTGACCGAGGTGGAGATGAGAGTGGCGGTGCGAAGGCTGAGTGCCAAGAACACCGCCCCAGGACCCGATGGCTTGCCTGGAAAAGCCTGGGTCCTGGCCATGGAGGAACTCGGGTCTCGACTGAGAGGGCTCTTCAGCGCATGCATGGAGAGGGGCCAGTTCCCGCTTCGCTGGAAGACGGGGAAACTGGTCCTTATCGCGAAGCCGGGGCGCCCCGCGGACTCTCCGTCCGCGTATCGGCCCATTGTGCTGCTCGACGAGGTGGGCAAGCTCTTTGAAAGAGTAATTGCAGACCGCCTCGTCGTGCATCTGGCACGGAAGGGGCCGGATCTTGCGGACGGCCAGTTCGGATTTCGCAGGAGGCGCTCCACTGTGGACGCCATCATGCGCGTGCGAGCCCTCACGACGGGGGATGCGGTGTCCCGGGGCAGGTGTGTCTTGGCGGTGTCTCTGGACATCGCCAACGCCTTCAACTCCCTGCCCTGGAGTTGCATTGGTAGGGCACTCCGGTACCACCGGGTGCCCGACTACCTCTGTCGGGTGATCGAGGCCTACCTGTCGGACAGGTTCATCATCTACCCCGGTCATCAGGGGGAGTTGAAACGGCGAGAGATGTCGTGCGGTGTTCCGCAGGGATCGGTACTAGGGCCGCCCTTGTGGAACATCGGGTACGACTACGTGCTGCGCGCCGACCTCCCCGACGGGGTCAGCGTGGTCTGTTACGCAGACGACACGCTGGTCCTGGCGCGGGGACAGTCGTACCAGGCGGCGGTCGAACTAGCGACGCGCGGGGTTGCGACAGTCGTGGAGAGGATACAGCAGTTGGGACTCGAGGTGGCATTGCACAAGTCCGAGGCCATGTGTTTTCACGGCCCTCGGAGCGCGCCACCTCCGGGCTCCCAATTAACGGTAGGAGGAGTTCACATCGGCGTCGGGTCGACGATGAAGTACCTGGGACTCGTCCTCGACAGCCGGTGGAACTTCAAGGAGCACTTCCGACGTCTGGCTCCCAGGTTGAATGCGACTGGGGCTGCGCTCAAGCGGCTCCTGCCGAACCTAGGGGGTCCAGACGCCTCCTGCCGGAGGCTCTACGCAGGCATCGTTCGGTCCATGGCCCTTTACGGTGCGCCGGTGTGGGCGCCATCGCTACGGAAGCGAGTGGCGGCCCGGCTAACCGCCTGCCAGAGGGTCATGGCCATCCGGATGATCCGCGGATACCGTACGGTGTCCTGCGAAGCGGCGAGCCTCCTTGCTGGCCTACCACCGTGGGATTTGGAGGCAACAGTCCTTGCACACATGCATGACTTACGCGTGGAGATGCAACGTCGGGGCGAAACTCCGCTGCCGCGACAAGTCGCGGCATGGCGGACAGAGCTCCGGCGGGATCTCATGGTGAAATGGCGAGAGCGATTGTCGCAACCTCGTGCTGGGCACGCCACGATCGAGGCGGTAAGGCCCCTCTTTGAGGCGTGGCTGGAAAGGCCCCACGGCGTCGTCACCTTCCGTTTGGCGCAGGTGCTGACCGAGCACGGCAAGTTCGGTCCGTACCTGTACAAGATTCGTGCGGAGACGACGCCCGGGTGTCGCCACTGTGCGGACCGCCCGGTGGACACGGTGGAGCACACAGTCGAGGTGTGCCCCGCTTGGGAAGAGCAGCGCCGTGTCCTCGTGGGGGCGATCGGCGGCGATCTCTCGCGCCGGGGCTTGGTTCAAGCCATGCTCCGGAGCGAGGAGGAGTGGCAGGCGGTCGCCTCCTTCTGCGAAGCAGTAATGCTAGTAAAGGAGGAGGCCGACCGCCTTAGGCAAAGGCGGACACGCCGCCGCCGCCGCCGGGTTTCCGATCCCAATTTCCGGCCACCGTAGGCGCGGGCTCACGGACGGTGGGCAATGGGTAGCTCGCTGTCCGTCCGTCCGGTAACAGACCGGTCCGAGCTCAGGTCGTCTACGGCACGCACCGTTCCCGCACGCCTCAAGGAGTTGTCAGCAAACTGTAGGGGTCCAGCAGGGCCGAAGCCTACTGGGGCCAAAGGTCATGCGAGAGTGTCACCACGGGCCCCGGGACAAAGGCGAGGAATGGAAAGGTAGGTTTTTAGTCAGTAAAAGTCTGACACTGTTTCCCGCCCCACCCAAGGGCGGGATTCGTCATTGGATGATTTTACCTACCACAAAAAAAAAAAAAAAAAAAAAAAAAAAAAAAAAAAAAAAAACCTGATGGTAAGCAGTGAATTTTTGAGTAAGCCAAGGCCTAGTGCGAGAGTTCGCCACCACTGATTGCCCTGACGAGGACACAGAGGTGCTCCACGGAGCGGAACTCGCCTCCACCGTATGCTCCACCGCGTGCTCCTGACAATGATAACACCCGTGCGATTCGTCCGCACGAATCAAGTGCAGAAACCCCCCAAACTTACAGGTGAGGACCTGCGTCATCTGGAAGGAGAGGGCGCCGCGACGTCTCTCCAGCCACTCCTCAAAGAGGGTGCTTGCTACCACGCCATACCTACCATTGATGGTGAAGCGCGCTAGTTTATTTAGACATCTAAATTGTAATCGGACCGGGAGACCACAGCAGGCAAATTGCTCTAGTACTTCTATGTACGCGGTGTGAATGACTAGTTAACTAAACTCAAGCACCATTATTTGAGCTGAAGGGCTGCTGGACATAGACCTAGGACTTAGGAGTCACAACAGCCACGTTCTTGTTTTTGTGGATGCAAGAATCACAAAAAGTGGATTTCCGAGGGTTTCACTATCGAAACACAGATTATGGTACTCCAAGAATAAGTTGGCAATACGCGGCAAATAAGTTGAACTAAAATGACTACTGCGCACTAAAGGTTCAACTTACGTGCCCTAAAATGACCGTTGTTGCCAGAAAATCTGTTACAGCGCACTAAAGGTTCAACTTACGTGCCGATAATAATAACTACCGAATTAAAATCTGAAACTGTAATCTTAGTGTTATCAACAATTTCAAGTGACATAATAACGTAGGAAATCCTTTCATTATTTTTATGTTATCAATTTAAGTGTGTCTTAAAACCTGGAGCACTTGTATTAGAATTATTTATATTTAATTATCTAATTAGAGCGGTGGTGGCCGAGTGGTAACGGCCCTGACTTACAAATTGTAGGTCGTGGGTTCAAACCTAGCCAGACGCTTTACTTTGTGTAATTTGTTTAACTACCACTGCTCTAAAAACGTTGAAGGAAAACATCGTGAGGAAACTGGCATGTCCTAGAACCAAAATTTCGAAGAAATTTGACATCCACTAACCAGCATTGGGCCCACGTGGTGGATTACAAATCCCGCCCTTGGGTGGGGCGGTAGATAATGTCAGACTCTTACTGACAAAAAGCCTACCCTGTTCCTTTATTGCCTTCGTTCCAGGGCCCCGGAGTTCACTTTCGCACAACCCTTGGAATTCTGACAGTTTGCGCAGCCAAGAAAATGTATACAACACTCTTGTACCTTTAGCCACTGTTGGTCATGTAGCCAACCATACACACATTTTTTTAACGACATATCTAAATCACGACACCAGTGAGGCACAGCCCTAAGTCGGCAACGTAACAGATATTTATGTGATAAGAAAAAAAAATGTTTCGGAGACGGGTGCAAAATAATATAAACAATAAAATATCAGCTAATATTTAATAAAAAAATCTACTTTATCTTTGTTTAATTACATTATAGGTACAACAATTACGTGTCATAAAATACTTAAGTTTTGATAAACAAAATTCAAAACTAATCTCATTTGGTACAAAAAGTCAGCCAGATGTCATATTGTGGAAGTCTAAAAATCGCATTGCATTGCATCAGCCTTATAATGTTCCCACTGCTGGGACTCAGGCCTCCTCTCTAGGAGAGGGAATGCTCCGTAATCCACCAAGCGGGCCCAGTGCGGATTTGTGGATGTCACATGTCTTCGAATTTTTGGTTCTAGGACATGGCGGTTTCCTCACGATGTTTTCCTTCACCGTTTTAAGAGCAGTAGTGATGAAATAAATTACACAAAGTAATGTGCCTGGCTGTAATACAACTCGTAACCCGCGACCTACAAACTCGTAAGTCGGGGCCATTACCACTCGGCCACCACTGCTCAAAATTTATAAAGTTAAAGAAAATTTAAACATTTAAACATAATTGATGCTCCTGAGCTGCT
Organism: Leucania comma; assembly: GCA_958295575.1. Lineage (NCBI taxonomy): Eukaryota > Metazoa > Arthropoda > Insecta > Lepidoptera > Noctuidae > Leucania > Leucania comma. The sequence continues at coordinate 5,851,518 of OY282480.1, read as the reverse complement.
TTAGCAGCTTCATGAGTTGCATCAACTACTGCATGATCTACATCAGGAGACAGCTTGAAAAGGGAAATCGTTCAATGACTTTACCCGCTTTAAGACGGAGAGAGATGTCTAACTTTTACTGACTAAAACCCACTCTTATGTTCCTTATTTGCCTTGCGTTCCAGGACCTCGGGTTTTCCTTTCAGGAGCAAACCCATGGCCCCAGTAGGCTTTGACCCGGCTGGACCCCTACGGTTTTGCTGATATGTCCTTGAGGCGACACACAACACTACGTGCCGTAGACAACTCGGGCTGGGTCCGGATGGTTATCGGCGGCTGGGGTCTGAGGAAGACCGATTCCTCACGCGTGCGGTTGCCTCCTTCGCTAGCATTACTGCTTCGCAGAAGGAGGCGACCGCCTGCCATTCCTTTTTGCTTTAGACCGTGGTCTGTACCAGGGCCCGGCGCGAGAGTTCGTTGCTGCTGATCGTCTCCACGAGATCACGGCAGTGCTCTGTCCAAGCGATGCACACCTTCTTCGTATGCTCTACGGTACCGTGTCCTCCGACCAGTCCACACAATGGTACCTTCCAAACTTACCATGTTTAGTGAGGACCAACGCCATGCGGAAGGTGAGGAAGAAGTGACTTCTTTTCAGCTACTCCTCAAAAAGGAGACTTACCGCCATAATTATGGCGTGCTCATTGCCCGCTATGCCTGTGAGTCACACTGTTCTCCGAGTTGAGTGTGTGAATTTTTTTGTATAGAAAAATATTCTTTAATTAACGTAATCGCCAAATAGCCTTTTTTTGTTTTAGTAAAACAATAAATGAAGTAATTAAAAAATATCTCGTGTTTGTAAACTAAAAACGAATTGTTTTACTTACTAATGATAGTTAGTAAGTAAAACAATTTAATTATGATTATGTGAGCAGCACGTGACTAGAATAATAACAACAACACGGGACAGTTAACCGAGGTTAAGCAACACTTGCCGGGGCAAGTCTCTGGATGGGTGACCATCTTGACATACCTCAGAAAACATGTTAAGCTGTTGGTCCCGGCTGCCATTTGCAGATCTCTGACCGTCGACACGGATAGTCAGATCTTCAGAAGCCAGGAAATATGACATCAGTCTTGCCAAAGGTTGCTGTCTTACCCAATTGCTGGGTTGTGGAAGTCTACTCTACCCTACTCTAGCCTATAATATGCATGTATTTAGAAATATATAAGTATGTTTATCAGTTGTCTAGTACTCATAAAACAAGCTCTGCTTAGCTTGAGATTAGACGGCGTTGTGTGATAGTTGTAAAAACAAAAATAAATATTAAGTAGCATAGCAAGTTGTGTAAATTTAGGGGGGGATTTTTGGAAAATCTTTCCGTTTGATGCAAAACTGAAATCCGCTTGTATGTAAAAGTTTATTGTTTGGGCTCATAATATATAATACTTAAACCTTAGCATTTGTAACCTAAAAAAAGAGTTTTATTATTCATTTTTCAAAACTACCCCTACGAAACGTGAGTGTTTAGGAGGTGGTATTATTCCTTGAGTTAATACACTTGAAACAAACTAAACATATTAATATAAAGACTGTCATTATTAGATTTCAAAACTACCCTCAAAATGTGGGTTTATGGAGTGTTTAAGTTTTTATAAACATATTTTTAATTAATAAATATCTACCCCTACTTCCCATATAACGCAAAAGGTATTTTTTTTAGGTTGAATAGTATATAATGACTTCTCCCGCTCTAGGGCGGAGGGAGAGGGCCTGTCAGACTTTTACTGACTAAAACTCACTCCTATGTTCCTTCGTTGCCTTGCACTCCAAGGCCCCGGGTTTTCCTAAAAGCCAACCCATGGCCCCAGAGGCTTCGATCCTGTTGGGCCCCTACGGTTTGCTGACATCTCCTTTATGCGCGCATGGAATACTACGCGATTCGGACGGTTACTGGACGGCCGGCCGGCGAAATGAGTAGCCCGCCGTCCGCAACCTCAATAGTTATAAATAATTCATAATTCAATAATTATCATGAATTATCCGTCGTTATCTCAAACGGTACATAAAAATAGTAATTAATTGTTTATTTTCGCTAAAATGTGTATATTTTTTTCTTCATATGTACTTATTTATTAAATCATTGAACAAGTATTTTACCAAAATTTTCTAACAATTACTTACAATTTTTAACTGTTACTTTACTCAATCAAACACATCGCTCAAAGAAGTTGTGCTCAAGATCTACCTAATATGTTACTCCTTTAATGAATTAAAAAAAAACTTTCCTTAATTACTTAAAACAGTTCTACTAGTCTAAAAATAGCCATCTATAAATATTACAAAAGAGTACTGATTATTGTCCGTCCGTTCATGTACTCGTAACTAGGGCTTATCTTGGTGACATACATGAATGGACGGAAACCTCCCGGGGGGTCAAGAATCATAAAGTTGTTATATAGGTGATTGTAAAATAAGTCACAGCCAGTATCGAATCAGAAGTACTTCTACTGATATGATTTTTTAATACATTTTTTTTCTTTTCTTGCACACTAAGGCCGTGTTTACGGAGACGCGGCGCGTTGTGCAGCGCGTTGGGCGTTTTGTCGTACATTGCAGCAGCGGGCCGCGTCATCGCTCGCGCAAACTCAAACATATGGCAATGTACGAAGAACCGCCTGACGCGCCGCGCAACGCGCCGCTTCTCCGTAATCGAACACTAAGGTATTGTTCTTTATCTTTTTTTTTAATAATATGAACTGGTGCTTGACTGCTATCCTACCTGATGATAAGTAGTGTTGCAAGCGTTGATGGTGAGACGCACTAGTATCGTGCGTATCTCTATTCACTACTACTATTGTTGATGATACTAGCTTCTGCAAGCGGCTTCGCCCGCGTAAGCTAGGAAATATAACATAGGCTATATTTTGCACAAGCATAGAGAACTATTCTACATATTTTTTTAAATATACATCGTCAAAAATGGCATGGACCATGTCATTATTATTAAAATTTTAAATTAAAGCATTTTGCATTTTAAATTTAAGCATTTTGACAGCATTCATTATCATTCACATATAATTAACATTTATAATAGGTATAAAAAATTAAATAAAACACTATCGTATAATAACTTTCAATAAATGTGAGACACAAATAGATTACGCATTAATTCATAATAAGTAATTAAATGTCGCTATAAGTATTAACTGGTAGTAGTATATTATTGGGCATTCTATACCACTATCGGCAAGTGCTCGGGCGAGTGCGCCTCGCTGCCGATAGTGGTATAGAATGCCCAATAATGAACGATCGACTCGACTGTGTAGTATATTACTGTACTCGCCTGAAGATTATATGAGTTGTACCACTGGCCGCCAGTAGCTATGCGAGTTCTCCGTGCTGCGGACGATGGTATGGATCATATTGGCATGCGTTTCGTTTTTAGAAACTACTTGATGATTTTGATATGCGCTTCATATGGTGGAAACGACTTGTTGGGTTTTGCAATGCGCTTCAGCATGGAAACGACTTGATGAATTTGGTACTTATTTCAGTATTAGAATCGATTGGTATCATTCTACTCATACAAAGATCGTGCGAGTTATACGACTGCCTGCCAGTAGCTAGGCGAGTTTGCTTCGCTTCGGACAGTAGTGACAAATATCGACATGATCAATGATTAAAATTTAACTTATTCATTTTGACATGCGTTTCGTGGTTAGAAACGACTTGTTGCTTTTTAGAATGCGCTTCAAAGGTGGAAACGACTAGTGATTTGGTCATGCATTTCAGTATTAGAAACGACTTGTTGGTTTTTGTAATGCGTTTCGTGGGTCGAAACGACTTGGTCTTTGTGAAATGCGCTTCAATATTAGAAACGACTTGTTGGTTTTTGTAATGCGTTTCGTGGGTCGAAACGACTTGGTCTTTGAGAAATGCGCTTCAATATTAGAAACGACTTGTTGGTTTTTGTAATGCGTTTCGTGGGTCGAAACGACTTGGTGTTTGTGAAATGCGCTTCAATATTAGAAACGACTTGTTGGTTTTTGTAATGCGTTTCGTGGGGTCGAAACGACTTGGTGTTTGTGAAATGCGCTTCAATATTAGAAACGACTTGTTGGTTTTTGTAATGCGTTTCGTGGGTCGAAACGACTTGGTCTTTGTGAAATGCGTTTCAATATTAGAAACGACTTGTTAACGCACTGCTTTCTGGATCTGCATAATAAACAAGGTACAAATTATATATTAGGTTTATTTTTCGTAAAACATTGGTTTTTCTCGGAAAATTGTATCTACCGAACGCACGAACTCTTGTAGTTTCTGCCACTGAGATGAATTCGCGTCGGTCTGGAACTTGAGTCGCACAAGCGCCTTCTTCCACAGCTCCTGGGAGTCGGTGTGGCGCGCGTCGTCAGCCTTGTACACCTTGCAGTCGACGTAGTACTCTCCGTTGGTGCTCGCTGCTCGCCGCTCGCAGCCTTTGGCGACTCGGTTAACGAAGAATGATGATAGACATGTACTCGATGAATCGTCTTTTGGCACGGTGTCAGTCCCGTAGTTGTTACTGATACCGAATACATCATTATCTGTATTGGTTTTTTTACTGAAACAACGACGAAAGTTTTATTAGTTTATCATACACTTACAGGGTACATTTAACGTATAGATACACGCAGAAAAAAAAATACACACTTAGTTTTTAATTGGTATGGTGAACTAAATTATTGAATAGTTTGTTTACCTCTTACGAATTAAATTCGTTGATGATGGGTGCGACTTGCGTTTCCTATTATCTGCAGACAGCTTGCGGCTGGGAGTCGTTCTCTGGTCTGGGATCGGAGCTTGTTGAAGGTACTCGCACTCAGAGTCAGACCTGAAATAAAGATAAAACAAAATAATAATCAAACACAAATCAAATTATTACAATCACCTACAATGGGTCAGATCTCTAAGCTATGACCTGATCGGAAATATTTTATACTTACATTTTCCACTTATGTCCGTTTGATATACCAGGCTGATGATAGCAGGCGTAGTGACTGTTGGCAGCAGGCAGCGGTTAGATATCAACATTGATAGGATAACTCAGCAAGATCGCAGAGCACTTCTTGAAGATTACTTCCACACTTGTAGACTTCAGTTGGTTTGTACCGAGTACTTCGAAAACATGTAGCTTATAAATCGGAAAACGAACGATAATTCGCTATATTAAAAATGACTGCAACTGTTCATTATAATGTTGCGTAAAACAACCTTTTTTCTTAGACGTATTATACTTGTTCAAAAAGTGAACACTAAGGTTCTTTTAGCTAGCACCGAATGACAAGACAGCGAAACGGCTTAGGGCTGTCAAAACGTTTACCAGTAGATAGAATAGCAACAACGGTATTAAGGAATATTCTAGCAAGTAATTTAATTATTTAGCAATCTAGAGACAATCATAAGATTAGTATTTATCATGTTATATATCCAAGTTTTACTTGTGATACTTTTATGCTTGAGTAAAGTAAGTACAGGAAATAAGTTGACTTGTAACAGTAACAAATTTTAAATGAATTTTCTCTTCGGTTAGAAACCTATAGGTTTCTGACCTGGTATTCGACATTTTATTCTACTTGTATTTTGTGATAGTGTTCCTATGTAGTTTCTGATACTTATCCATACTTTAATATGTATGCGTGCCAACCTTGACTAAAACAGCTTACTGTTGCGAATGCAACTAAGCTGACGAAAAGAAAGAAACAAGGTTACACGTGTAATGTTTTACGCAATAACAATTATTTCAATCAAATATTTTGTAAATTTACTAATTAATGGAGTATTCGTTATTGACTAGGTAATCAGTAACGAATACTCCGTTAATTAGTAATGTCGAAAAATAATTTGACATTATCTCAAAGCTACGACGCGTGACGGGGTGTAAATCGTTTAATCATTTAAAAAATATATAGATTTACAGCGAATGTCGAAATAACTAGTTTTATAATCTCGCGAAGCTGTACCTGACGTTTAATATTGCGATCTGAAAACACACACACGTACATAAAATTGGAACATTTATGTACAACATTAAATAATTTTCAAAAAAGGTAATTATTCAATACGTTTCGTATTTTTATTTAAAATTGTGTTATTTTTTACTAAAAATAGGCACTAACCGATCTTTCTTTTTTTCAGAAATACGTTGATACCTAATCAGATGCACTGCCTGAAGAATAAGTGATCATCAAACCAATAGGCGTATGCAGACTTGCTCCAGATTAAAAAAATCAATAAAGTAATGCAAAAAGGTAATTAAAGAATATGTTTCGTATTTTTGTTTAAAATGTTGTTATTTTTTACTAAAAATAGGTACTAACCGATCTTTATTTTTTTTCAGAAATACCTTGATACCTAATCAGATGCAATGCTTGAAGAACAATTAGTGATCATCAAACCAAAAGGCGTATGCAGACTTGCTCCAGATTCAAAAATTTAATAATTCTGTCACACTACACTAACTTCGATTGTTTATTAGTCGTTATACGTGGGTAAGATCGTTTCGAGTTTAAATGGGATAATAGTTAATATCAAATAGTAAAATAATGCCCCACTGTTTGGTTTGCAATTTATTTGTAGATAATCGTCGATGGTCTGGTCATTTACGTAGTAATATTCATAAAAGTAATGGTGCGACCACTGTTTTTGACAATGTCGCAATTATTAATTCTGCGTTTAAAAAACGAATCGTTAGTTACAAGATCATCGCAACTGGCGAACAAATAAATAATTTTCCTGAAATTTTTCTTAATAATATTAGTGAACAAGTTAAAACTCTAATAAACCGATCATTATTGAAACATACAGCTCTGAAAATAAATTTTGAACTTTTTTCTTTTTTTCTTATGTTTAAAAATGATCAAAAGGAAATGAAATCGTTCGCCACAAAAAACATTATTATTAATTTTAATTACGATTTTGATTCAATTTATAAAGCAACGGTTGATTTACTGTTAAAGAAAATTGAAGAGTTTCAGGAGAGAGATAGTGGTTGGTCATTTTTGAGCAATTCCCATGTAGAATTAAATATTAATAAATATCAGCCTCTCGGTGGATCTAAATTTATAATTTTACCAAAATGTATAAAAAATAAAAAAGCTTGTTTGAATATTCGTAACAATGATGAGTTTTGCTTTTTATGGTGCGTAGTGGCAGCTCTGTACCCCGCTAACAAACATCCCGACAGAGTTTCATCTTATCCCTACTTCCGGGATGTTTTGAATGTTGATGGTTTAACATTTCCGATAACATTTTCGGATATAGCTGTATTTGAGAAAAATAATCCGTTTTTGAATATTTACGTGTATGGTTTAAAAAATAATAAGACTATCGTTGGACCTTTGTATTCAACATCTAATCAAAAATATAAGAGCATCCATCTATTGTTTTTAGAAAATAATACTAATACTCATTATTGTCTTATCAATGATTTATCTCGTCTAGTCAGAAATCAGATAACTAAACATCATGGTAAACTGTACTTCTGCGAAACGTGCTTATTGTTTTTTCCGACACGCATCCAAATTGAATCACACCTGTGTGGAGGAATTGCTACGGTATTACCAGAAAAAGGAACATTTTTAAAATTCAAAAATTATGATAGAAAACAAAACATTCCTTTCGTCATATATGCTGATTTCGAAACGATACTCGAACCGATTTCCGGCGATGATTTCAACACCGCTAAAACGTCATACTCACATCGACACATTCCGGCCGCATTCGCGTATAATGTAGTGTCATCATTTAACGATAGGGTTGGCGGCTATAGAAGTTATCGTGGAAAAGATTGTGTTTCAAAATTCATACATTTACTGACTGAAGATGCTAAAGCAATACACAGAATTCTAACTAAAAGCGAGCCTATGATATTCACAGAAATAGATGCTCTAGATTTCAAACGCGCTGTTAAGTGCTACCTTTGTGATAATTTACTGTTGACAGATAGAGTAAGGGATCACTGTCATATTACAGGCCGGTACCGAGGTGCAGCACACCGACACTGCAACCTACAAAATAAAGTACCAAAATTCATCCCAATATTTTTTCATAACCTGTCCGGGTACGATTGTCATTTATTTATTAAAAAGTTAGGTGAAATTCCAGGACAAATTAAAATAATACCCAAGACTAAGGAAAAATATATATCGTTTACAAAGTTTATTCCTCTTGCTGATAATGAGTTTATACAAATAAGGTTTTTAGATTCCTTCAACTTTCTAGGAACTAGTTTAGACAAACTTGCTAAAACTTTGCAAGTTGACGATTTTGTTAACCTTAAATCAATTTTTCCCGATGAAGCGCAATTTAGTTTGCTGATTCGTAAAGGTGTGTACCCGTATGACTATATGAAAGACTGGAAATGTTACGAACAAAAGTCATTACCATCTAAATATTATTTCCATAATTATTTGACTAACGAAAGTATTAGCGATGAAGATTATAATCATGCTCAGAATGTTTGGGCTGTTTTCAATATTTCTGACCTAGGCGAGTATACAGATCTATACTTAAAAACAGATGTGCTTTTGTTGACAGACATATTTCAAAATTTTCGGAAAACATGTAAACAATATTACAAACTCGATCCTGCCTTTTACATAACTGCATCCAGTTTATCTTTCGATGCAATGTTACTAAAAACAGGTGTTCAGTTAGAACTGATTTCGGATTTAGCTATCGTCAGAATGATTCAAAGCGGTATACGAGGGGGCTTGTGCATGTGTTCCCATCGGTATGCAAAAGCAAATCACAAATACATGCCAGAACATGATGCATCACAGCCTCAGAGTTTTATAGTATATCTAGACTGTAATAACCTATACGGCTTTAGCATGTGTCAGTATTTACCGTATTCTAGTTTTAGATTTCTTGATGAAAACGAATTAACTAATTTTCGGGTAGAAAATATCGAGAATAACTCTGAGTGGGGCTTTATATTAGAAGTCGATCTTTTTTATCCTGAACATTTACACAAACACCACAATGATTTACCATTTTGCCCTGAGAAATGTATACCTCCAGGAGGTAAAACGAAGAAATTAGTTGCAAATTTGCATAATAAATACAACTACGTAATACATTATGTTCATTTAAAAAAGTGTTTAGAACATGGTTTAATATTACGTAAAGTTCATAAAGCTATTACTTTTAGACAAAGTTCTTATTTAAAACAGTACATAGAATTAAACACTCGATTAAGACAAAAGGCAAAAAGTTCTTTTGAACAAGACTTTTTTAAGTTGTTAAACAATAGTGTTTTTGGCAAAACATTAGAAAATACTGAAAATAGAGTAACCGTTCATTTAGTTAATCAATGGTGCGATCAATCTAATCGAACTAAGAAATTTATATCCTCCGAGAGACTTGTAGCCAATCCCTACTTCCATAGCGCTTCTATTCTAACTGAAAACTTAGTTGCAATACAAATGAAACCTGACCAAATTATTTTAGATAAACCTATTTATATTGGGTTCACTGTATTAGAACTTTCTAAGACACATATGTATGACTTTCATTATAATATTGTAAAACCTTTTTATGAAGATCGAGTGCAGTTGTGTTACACTGATACCGATTCGTTTGTTTATAAAATATTCACGTTTGACTTTTATCAGGACTTGAAGTATAATTTTTTGCAATATTTCGACACCAGTAACTATAATGATAAAAATGATTTTGACATACCAATTATAAACAAAAAAGTTCCAGGTTTGTTCAAAGACGAAATGGGAGGAAAATATATCTCAGATTTTGTTGGTTTGAGATCGAAGCTTTACTCAATAAAAACAGTCGATAAAGTCATTAAAAAAGCAAAAGGAGTAAAATCAAGTGTAATAAGAGACTTAACTATAACAGATTATGAAAATATTTTATTAAATGGTGGAATTATTCGTAGAAAAAATATTATGTTTAAATCTATAAAGCACGAAATATTTACTAAGAGTGTCAACAAAATTGCCTTATCTCGAAATGATGATAAACGCTCAATATCTGTAGATGGAATATCAACGCGAGCCTGGGGTCACTCACTTATTTTAAAGAGCGAAAATGTATTTCAAGATTAAGCTAATTAGTAATAGAGTTCGAATTTGATTTATGTAACCAGTGTAATATAATCTTAATATTAGTTCTTAAAAATATACCTAGGTAACTGTTTAATGTATGATAAATAATAATTCTTAGTTGTAAAAACCTAAGTTAATATGAATATATAAATAAAATGTGATTTATTATGACTACTTGTTTAATTTATGTTTTGAAACATCATCTTCCTTTTTTGTAGTTGGTTAAATAAAATGAAACCTGACTAAGATTCAATTTGCAAACATGAAGTGCATGTCGAAACTTGAATCGTTCATTTTTCAGATGTAAAATGAATTTTGTACGTATTACAATAAGACTGATTATACAAATTTCGAAGAGCCATGTTTGCGTCAATTCAATCATAACGCTGATCATACAATACGTAACAGTGCATTACCCTCATAAATGCATAGTTAACACTTTAATCTCAATTAGGAATTGTTTCGATAGTATTTTTTTCTTTTTTTGACCATTTGCGAAATAAAACTCGTCTTTAGTACTTGTACTAAGCAGCGCTGTGCTTACCTCGAATATGTCATCGGTAAGTTTCTCAATTTATTTTTATATTGTTTAGTAACTAGTGGATCTGCTATGAATGTTGTAACCCGCTGACAGTTCGTTTATGCATCGCTATATCAACGTCTACGTTTTAGTTTAAACTTAATGAAAGTCTATTTTTATTCCAGAATACAGAATCAGAAATTATGTTTAGCCAGTATGCTCAAAATCCTTATGAAGTATTCTCCGAAACGCTTCACAACGAACCCGAGTACAGCAAAAAAGTGATGAAAGAAAAGAAATCAAAACAACGTTGCAGGGACAAGTCGAAGAAGCACAATTCAACTAAATCTTTTGTAATGAGTCGACTACAGCGACGAGGCATCAAACTAATTAAAATATCAGTCATAGATTTAAGCAATAACAATCCGCAAACCAGTGACAGTGACAGTGACAGTGAGAACGTCATTATAAGTGCGCAATACATTGTTAAAGACGCTATCGACAATGTTATGGACGAAACTGAATCTCTAGTTAAAAAAATTTCTAAATCTTTAATAGATAGTGATTTTTAGTACTTATCTGTTTGCGTATTAAGTTGATAAGGCAAATATTTAGTCCTTATAAATTTGTTTTATTTAATTTTAAAGTACTCGTAGATTATTTTATATAAAGAAGTGTTGGGTGTTTATCAAAATAAAAGAAGTTTTACAATACAAATGGTTTTTTATTTAAGAAAACAATAACCTAAGTAGGTACACATTTATAACTCTAACCACTTTCTTATACATAACACATTTTTAAGAGCACAATGCTTTAAATGTTTTACACAATTTAAATTAGTTCTTCCTTCACAGTATTTTTTATGTAAAATAAAGAAATTAGGACATCCTTCAGTACCAAGGTCTGATACTTTACAGTTCTCACAAAGTTCCTTAACCCACTTAACTTTCTCCAAACCATTAACAACGATTTCCTTATTTTCTAGATAGGGAACGATTATACGACGAAATTCTTTATAGTCGATATACCCTTCGTTCCAATAAATACCTCTGTTTCTTTCTAGCCACTTAACTTGCCGTTTTTCGTCACTTGTTAAGTATTTAAACAAATATGGTGGTTTTATTAAAAATGTTTGGGTATAATCACGGGTAGCAAAAGCTAACTCTTTTATTATAAAATTATTGTACAGGTCTTTAAACCCTTGAACATCTAATATGACAGTATTCGGATTCATGATATTTTCCTGACTGTATTACTTAAAGGTTTATATTCAATAATACAGTCGTTCAATATAAGACAATACGCTGAAGTCTGATCTGGTATTTCCGAATCACTCTCAATTTCCACTCTTACGTCTACAACAGGGCCTGACTTTATATTATCAGCTTGTCTAGAGCAATCGATGACAAATAGTGGCGCCAAATCTTTAAATTGTTTTTCACTTAGTAAAGGCTCCGGTCGACGCCCATAATAAGACTGCTGAAATCTGACGTATTGCTCGTATAATAAAGCGATTCTGTTATTTGCGAAACTCACATTTAGGTTTTCATATGGAAAGTAAGTAGAATTAAGGTACACTTTTACATCACGAACGTGACAATGATCGAACTGAGACATATCAGAACTGCTATTGTTTTTTCTATTTGTCTGTAGTCCCATAATAATGTATCTTGGTTTCTCTATTTGCGAGGATGTTTTGATTGACCAGGTATGTTTAGTAGTTTTAGGTAAAGCCGGATATTCGTACAGATCCCAATTTCTGAATATCATCTGGAGTGGTCGATCTTTTTCTAATAGTTTCAGCAAACTTATTTTTTCTTTGTCAGACACTTTAACGTGCGGTACGCGCCAAATGATTTTATTTATCTGAACGTCTTCTACAATTTCACCGGTGTTAAGTTTTACAGCATTCAGGTTAGTGTTGCTTCGTAGCAATATCAGTTCGTGCCTACAATTGATCACGACTTTCTTGAAATCCTCTGCGAAACCGATGATGTTACAGAGTGGTATAGAAGCAGAAAAATTACCACCATTAATGTTTTTTGTACCATCAATATTCCAGCCCCATGAATTAGATGTCTTTGATTCGTTCTCATTCATTGATATCAACGATTTCATGGTGGTAGTTACGCCAGCATTTTTTATTCTATCAATTTCTACTCCATTCAGCTCGTACCTTATATCTTGAAACAAGTAGAGTAGAGCATTATTCGTGAAATGAACACTAGTGACTTTATCTTTCATATCCTTTTTGCTTACGATAATGGTTCCTTCTAAATACAAGGTACTCGCTGATGGAAGAATGTACAAGTCCTGTTGGTTAATAGGTATACGAATTTCGTCATTTCTATTAAAACTAGTTACATAGGGCTTGTAAGAATGAAATTCAATTCCTTCAACCGTATTATCAGAAGTCGGAGCGGATAAAACGTCTAAGATATTCATTTTAGCAAACCAATCACTTTGAGAAATGCTTTGTTGTCTTTAGTTAATTTTATTTTCTTACAGCGAGCTCTTATTTGGGTGGATGCTTGAGGGGGACTGATATTTTGAATTTGTTGATGCGCATATTTATTGTAGTCAATCATTTTTTGCTTCTCAGGTGCAAATACAGTTGCACTTCTTCACCCCGTAAATTTATTAAGCGGTTATTTATATCAATCAATCGGATATGTATGCAGCTTATGTTGTTTTGGTTGACTGGAAAGTATATTGCGTTTTTTGGAATTTCTATAATTCTATAACCAGGAGGTACGTTAAGTGCAAATTCGTGAATTATGTGACTCGGTTTTCCGTTTGTGTACGAGCCGCTTACAATATCACATTCGATCCTGATCACTGTCGTAGGTAAAATGTTGACTGGAAACTGTGACACGTGCCATTTATTTGGTTCCAAGATCTGCTTATCAAAACCTAATAAATTTCTGATAGTATTCTCTTTATTAAAATTTATGTTTTTTGTACAGAATACAGTAGTTTTTAACGTATTGTTATTGCACTGCAGTTTGATTGATGCATCTTTAATTTTAGATTTTAAGTAATCATTAATATCTTGCAATTCGTAGGTGCCTTCTGGTATTTCAATAACTTTGTTAGAGTCATAATAAAACTTATTATTCGTTTTGTCGATGTTTGGAATAGAATTAAATGTTGAGAAATGCAATAAGGCACACTCATACTGTTCATTTAGTTGCAATGTGTTAGGATAGTACGTAGATAAAGTTGACGAGTTTCCAGTTATTGACAATGTGAATGACATCTTGCAAATGATTGAAATAAAAGAAAATTATAATTTTTATACGTTTTTATTCCAAAAAGTCCTTAGATATTCTAAACATAAGTGCCCACAGTTTTCTGTGTTAAATTTCTGATATCTAGTATAGTTATAAAAAACATTACATTTCTTAAAATATCGCATTAGTTCCAATGGAGGTTTCAAATCCCCAAAGCTATCAAAATATTCACAATAGTGGTTAATTTTAACATAAGCTACCCAATGTGTCCCAACATTCTTATAATTATCCAAGTTAACGACACCGCATTCAATCCGTTTTGGCACCCTTGGTAATTGATCCTTCATGTAAACTCCTCGAAAGTAGGGGATGTCACGTGCATACTTTTGTATATCTACATTAGTTAGAGGACGATTAGGTAGCTTATTTCTTAGTTTTTTGAACATTTTATAAATAAACCTTTACCATTTTTATGTGACTTAATGTATAAACCCTTGCCTAACTTTAAAGACTCCATAGCCTTATTGTGTCTTACTGTTTCTTGCAAATTTTGCTGACTAGCTTTGTAATCGTTAACAGTTTTTGCAATACCCGCCGCACCACCAGCTAAAGTACCTAAAGCCGATAAACCAGCAAAAATTGGAATCAAAGGTAGAATTCCTCCAGTTTTTGGTAACGGTATCACTCGCGGTATTCGAATCTTTGAGATTTTTGGAAATATTTTTTTTGCCGCTGCGTAAGCAACGTTGATTAATGTTTTGCTATCCTTTGGATTCAGTTTCTTGATCGTTGATTTTATTTTTGACACGAAGTTCTTAAACGTTTTAACGCCGGCACCAGATTTCAATTTGGCTTTCATAACTTTGCTTACTATCCATGAACTCAGTTTTTCTCCTTTTCCAGCATCTTTGGACTTAAGTCTTTGTTTAGCCATATTTAATAGTTGTAAATCGGCTTTGTGGCGATTGGTTAAGTCTGTATGGTTTGCATAAGCAATGTCGTGATGCATACAAGCTTCGTCTAGCTTATTTACACCTCGATCACCTCGTTGTAATCGTTTCTGGAGTTTGGTTCCTGGTCCGCAATAATTGTAACCAGGCAAATGAAGTTCAAACGGTAAATTATTAATTAATGTATTAACTAGTTCACCTCCTTGCATTGTCCGAATTGTAATGATGAAAATAGTGCAAAAATAATGTTTATATTAATATTATTTTATCCTACGATTGCAGTTTTGTCAATCCAACTGTTTTCTTCATTGTTTAGACCCAACCATTTTACGAAAATTTTTGATCCTTTTCTTTTTAAAACTCTTTCTATCAAATAAACACCAGGAAAGTTGGATTTTTGAAGTTCTTGCTCGTAAAAAGTTCCCAATATAGCTTGCTTTCGCTGATCTTCTAAATGATATGTAACAGGTATGGTAAAATTAATCTTTTTTATGGTAAATATTTCAGTTGACCAATTAGGTGTATAACCTTTCTCAAACTGGTGTTTGTATTTACTGATCCGTACAAAATCACCCACTTTGAACTTAGGTTTTCTACAAATAGAGGAATGTTTAAATGATTTTCTTATATTTTCTGCTATAATGGACATATTAGCTTTATTCACTTCGATTGGCTTAACTCTAATTGTTCGATGTTTTGTATTGTTATATGTCTTTAATATATCTTGTAACAGTAAATCTAACCATTTATAGTTTCCGTTCAGACTAAAATATTTATATAATTTATTTTTAATAGTTTTAATTAGTCGCTCAACAATAGAAGCTTTTTTGGTAGAAAATGATGAGTAATGGTTAATATTGTATGACTTCATAAGCATCTGAAATGAGTTGTTATAAAACTCTGTTCCCATATCTGTTTGTAAATTATCAGGTTTGCGTTTGCTATTAATTTATATTTTTTTGAATGCATGAGTAACATCAAGTTTATTTTTTGTTTTTAATGGCTCCGTCCAAGCATACTTTGAGAAGCAGTCAATCACTACTAAAATGTAATTGTAACCTTTATTATATTTCTTTAGGTTTTGCATGTCCATCAGATCAGCTTGCCATAAGTCATCGACTCCCTTTAGAATGACAGGACGCCTAAGAAAATTTCTTCGTGCTGCTTTGTGTATTTCATTTACAATTTGCTGCTTTGCCATTACGAAGGTTTTTGAAGTAATTTATCTACCTCTGCCTTAGTATAAAACTTATCTTGCAAATGAGTTAAAATCTCAGGTATCTTTGCTTTTAAAGTAGCCTGAACTGTACCCTTAGCGTCTTTCATGATTTGAGAACGCAATAAACCAATCATATTATTAAATTCTTTTAACATGTTAGCATTTAAATGATCCACATAATCCTTGTTCACAGCATCGTCTGATTCTACCGGATACCGAATTCCTCTCAGTCTTGATGTTTTTAAATCAAAATCTCCGTTTTCTAATTTTAACAATGCATTCTCATTAAACTCAAATAACTCCGAAAAACGCATTCTTTTGTGAATGTAGTGTCCGAATTTGTCTACGTTCATGTCTAGGTGTATTGTATCGAGAAGCTGGTAATAAAATAAACAAATTTTAAAATATTTATTTATTTATAACTTTACTTTCACGCAATTCTTCAATGATAGATATAATTTCATTATCTAATCCTGTGTTACCAGCATCTCGAGATGCAATCAATAATTTTAATCTATCCACCAGTTCATTGGGATCGTCCCAATATACAAAATCTACGTTTTTCTTCCACATTTTTGTTAAGGGTAGTCCTTTTCCCTGCGATTGGTGCTCTTGAATTGTACTTCGTAGTTGGAATAGAGGCTTAATAATTTGCAAATATTTTTGTCCTTTATTACTTTTTATTGGTTTACCAGGCTCATAGTCTCGTCGATGTGCATTTGTGTCTAGTAGCATCGACTTATAATGTTTCATATCACTCTCTGTAACCAAGCTTAAATCTACGTTCTTTTTCAACAGCAACTGTTTTAAACCAGGCGTATTTCGGTATTTGCGTCCAGCCACGATGATATACTCATCGCTGATCGTTATACGAGCAGAACCTAACATCAATTTGCCGCCTTCTACTCTAACACCAAACGGAATATCTGACAGTGCTTCTGAGGACACTGACCAGGACGACGTATCACATCCCTGCTTGTTTTCAACTAATGATTTATACGAAGAGTCACTTTCGATATCAGATTCAAAATCGTCTTCATTGTTTCCTTTACTAATTGGAACTTCTTTATGTAAAGTTTTATCGATAAATGGAACTTCGGTTTCTTCATTTTCTATATTATGCAGGAGAGGAGCCTGCTTACTGACATTAGCAATTAGGTTGAGTGGTTCTGTTACCGGCTTGAAAACTGATTCCAGCACTTGCTGATTGTTAATCTCAACATCTCTCATCTTTCGTACTTTCTTCTTAACAGCTTCTGCAGCCTCAACTATTTGTCTTTTCAGTGATTTTTCCATAATAACAAAAAAAGTTCGTGATTGATTATGCGTTGTCTGAAGAAGAATAATAATATAGCGAGGGTACAGGTCTTAAATATTAATATTTTTAATCAAAGACAACAAAAGTGTCAAATTTATTTCTGTAACATCCTTTATTTTTGGAGCAATCCTTATTAATTACTACATAATTGAAGGGTTCACTCCATATTTTTGAACACATTTCACGAAATTCAATCCATGACATATCAGTGTTGACATGTTCTTCATAAATATGTCGTAAATTAATTTCATCTTGTTTAAAAAGTATGATTAAGTTCGCATTGTCTCTTACTAACTGCTTAGGGATTTTACTATATGTTTGGTTTAGATAAAAACAATCAATGCATTTGTGTCTTCCCATCGCAAAATAATCACGCATGTTACTTTGATTTTCACAAGCAACATCATCAAAAATAATCACGGAGTTGGGTTTTGCGTCCTGAACGCTTAGTACCTCCTCATTTCCCTGATATTTCTGGAGGGAAATACCAGGCACCCGTTGCAAAACTCTTTCTAAAAAAATGTACTTGGGTTGGTGCAGAGTTTTTGAATAAACATAAACATTTTCAAATCTTAATCCGTTTTCGTGTATAAGAAGACCAATTAATAAATTGGTTTTTCCGCAGTTGGACGGACCGCAAATGATACATCGTACTGTGTTAGGCAATAATTCTCCATGACGAAAACTAGTCTTACAAATATCATCGCAGACTGTATTAACATGCAGCGATTGCGGTTGTTTTACAAATTTCATGATTACTGTCGGAAATGAACCGATTGAAAATGAGTGAATGTATATAGAACGTTAACATTTATAAACTTACCTCTTTTGGGTTCCTGGTCATTGATCGAGTCGATTGTTCATTATTGAGCATTCTGTACCACCCTTCAGAGCGATAGCGAGCTCGCAAGATCATTGGTCTTGTACAGTAATTCACTAGAGAGTAAGTAAACGGAGAATCGAGTTGATGGTTGATTTTTCATCGTGCTCCTAAACGCGGCATACTAGCCAGCCGTACGGAAGATAGTGTTAAGAAGCAGGTAACTAGTTATTGGTCGAGTTAATCGTTCCTAATACATAATATAATATACTTATAATAATATATAATATAATATAATATACTTTATTGTTCTAAGTATAGTTTAACATTATTTATATGAGACACTGGATCCTGCACTAGGATACCCTGTGTCGCAGGATCCAGTCTCTTTCGACAAAAGTATAACTTAAGGGTAACTAGGTAACCAGTACGAGTTTCAGCACCATTCACTAAGCTTTACAAAGACTAAAAGGAAAAACAAATATAATTATGATGAGTATAGGTGTGCATGTGGTTATGAACGTTTTAATAATTAATTAATTAATAATTGATAGCAGTTTTTCTGTATCAGTGTAACTAAGGTCGAGCAGCCAATTCTGAACCTGGTTTTTGCACCCAAACTTCGTCTGGGGGAAGATTTTTAACTTTTTGTTAATTTTTTCATAAGTATGGTCCGAAACATGAGAAAGCTTTATTGCCAAATTTAAGTTTACAGGGGGCTCTGTTCCACTTAGGCTTTCTACGCGTGCGTTGATCAGTTACCTTTGTGACAGTTGCAGTTTTGTGAAATCTTAGTACCACTGCCAAAATGTACAATTGGCGTACCGTAAGCATTCGCGTTTCGCGGTATAACTTATCAGTAGGGTATCGGATTCCTAATCTGTAAGAGACCTTAAGAATTGCTCTTTGTGCACGTTCAGCAGTAATGAGACAACTTTTACCAGCTATGCCCCACGATACTATACAGTAACTTAGTATAGACTGACATAAAGCCAGGTAAGTCATCTTAAGAGTGTCTTTGTCAGCTATTGATCGAAGTCTTTTAAATATGTACAAAAGCTTTCTTACTCGTGTAGTAACCGATTGTACTTGCGTTTTCCATGTGAAGTGTTGGTCTATGTTAACACCGAGATACTTGATGTACTTGACTTGTTCAAAAACGGCGCAACTGCAGCTATCCCTTAGACTACAATTGCATCGGTGGAATTTTAGTACAAGTTGTTTAGGGGCTGTTGTTTTCGTGCTCACAGAGAAATTTACAACTTTAGTTTTATTAACATTCAGGGTGAGCAGATTGTGTTGCAGCCAACTGGTAACTTTCTGCATTCCAACCTCTGCAGCATTATAGGCTTCCTTCCAAGAGTCACCATGGAAAACTATTGCTGTATCATCAGCGTAAGCAATTACTTGCGCATTGTCCAGATTGAGTGAGCAGAGGCCGTCAACGTACATCAAGAACAAGGTGGGACCAAGGACACTGCCCTGGGGGACTCCATATGCAACACTCGCAAAGGTACTCTCGTAGTCACCCAGACAAATTTTCTGTTTGCGTTCAGATAAATAGGATTTAAACCATTCCAAGGCAAGACCCCTAATACCAAAGCGTTCCAATTTTTTGATAAGTATGGGCCTGGACACAGTATCAAAGGCTTTGGCAAGGTCAAGGAAGACGCCGACACACTTTTCTCCTTTATCCAGTTTGCCAATGACATGATCCACCAAATTAGAGACTGCGTCCTCCGTAGACTTGCCATTCCGGAACCCATACTGGTTGGCCGATAGCAGTTGTTTCTTTTCCAAGTATGCTAATAGTCTCTTGTTCACTACCTTCTCTAAAATTTTGGATAGAGACGTAAGAAGAGATATAGGCCTATAATTAGATGGGACTGATGCATCTCCAGCTTTGTAGATTGGGCAAATATTTGCTGTTTTTAACTGTGCCGGAACTATTCCTGACGACATACTCATATTGCACAAGTGTGATATGGGGCCGGCTAGGCAATGTTGAGCTAGTTTAAGAATACGATTCGAAATACCATCCCTGCCAGGAGCAGAATCAGTTTTAAGATTGGAAATGATTGCACTAATTTCCGATTCGTCGGTTGGACTCATGAAAAAGGATTGTGAGAGTGAAGAGTTGGACTTATCCAATGTAAGTGCTAAATTAGCTAATTCTATCTCTGTTATTTTCAGTTGGTTCAAAGACTGTTCTGCAAGTTGTATTCCCACATCAGCAAAAAATGTATTAGCCATATTCAGTGATACTATAGGATCAGGATTTGCGTTAAGTAGGGTTAAGCTATTCGACTTTTTATTTTTCAGGTCACATATTGTTTTAATTGCTGCCCAGGTTTTTTTACTATCTGCTTTACAACTGTCCAGTAGTCCTTTACTATAGGTATTTTTGAGATTTTGGATAATATTATTACAGTGATTTCTGTAGGTTTTATATTTTTGCTGCAGAGCGTAATTATCCCTATTTTCTTCTTTTTTTGTTTCTAAGTGAAGTGTATCTCTTTTACGTATACACTTTAGCAAATTTTTTGTCATCCAGGGTCTTCTAATGGTTTTAGAGTTGCGCATAATTTCTTTTTTAGTGTGTCGATTTATGATGTTCCGCAAATTATCAGTAAATATATTCACTGCTACATTCAAGTCATCAGTGTATAAAATGGGATTCCAATCCGTATTTTCAATTTCGTTTAATATGTTAGGATAGTCTAGTTTTAGCTTATATTTAGTTTGCATAGAGATAGATGTTTGATTCGAAGATTCTTTACTTAGTCCTATCAGCACTGTGTCATGATCAGTGAGTGAAGATTGGCATACAACAATTTTAGTGACTTTTTTTGTCTTTAGCAGTACATGGTCAAGACAAGAATTTTCGCGTGTGGGATAGTGGTGTCCGGGATAGAAACCAAAGTATCCGGTAATGTCAAGATATTCGTTGGCACGTTTATCTTCTGTACCAATTTTTATATCAATGTTTATGTCCCCTATAATTGCCATGGATGATGCACTGCAGGAGCTTAGGAGGGTTTCCAAAGATTCGCAAAAGTGGTTTATGTTGTATACTGAGGGTGATCGGTAAATGGCAAAAATGGTAAATTCTGACCCTACATTAATAACTAAGCAGTTGGCATCTTTTAAAGAAGGCTCGAATATAGTTACATTAAGTTCCGTTTTATATAAAATTGCTAGACCATCGTTCTGATTTATATACACTTGAGAATAATGGCATTCATAGCCCTGAAGTTGAACTTTAGGAGTGTGTTCATGAAGTCTACATTCGGTCAGTACTATAATATCAGGTAAAAAGTTTAGCCTGGACAGAAAAATCGTGAAGTTGTCAAAGTTTTTCATTATACTACGTATGTTTTGGTTAATGATAGTAAGCTGGTTTTTAACGTCACCGAAATCATTCGCACATTGTTCTGGTTTATTATGTTTGGTACTAATAAAAATTTCGGTACTGTCAATGTCGTCAATTAGGTCAATTGAATTAGCCATTTTTAAAATTAGTTAAATGTAAGGTTCTTTTGTAAGTTCTAGATTTATGCGAGTAGACATATGGAAGCGCGAAAAAAATAAGGTGTGATATATGTTTGCATTTCAAGCGTGAGAATATTGTGCTAAAGTTGTTTAATTGTGAGTATGTTCTTGATTTTATATGGTTTATAATGTTACATAAATGTAATAACATAATTGAATAGTGACGTATAAAAACAATGTTAATTACAATTATACTAGTTACCTTAGGGAACCGTTGAGAACACAAAATATAAGTTAAAATACACTGGCAAGTTATAGTTACATTTGAAAAGTTAAGACTAAAACAAATATATAAGTAAGACAACAAAAATCTACAATTAGTTACAGCGCAACTGCACGAGAGTATTCTCATTCTTAACCTGTATGTACTTAGCTCCTTCTTCTTTTCGTAGAAAAATTCTACCGTTAGCAATCCAGCAAAAACGATACTTTTCAGTAGCAGCGAAGTCTCGTGCAAGAAAATGCAAGCGCTTGGACTTATTCGTCAGGTGTTCAGAGAAATAGAGGGGTGAAAATGTGCCAGCGATACCTAAGTGAGAGGAATCCAGCCGACATGTGCGATGTTCAGAATTGTACAACTTCGTATTCCTTAGAAATTTTTCCTTCGCAAATATGTTGGAGAACTCCACTACGACTGTGGATGTTGTAGCACTCGCTTTATAAGGGATACGGTATACATCCCTTATTTCGTTGACTGAATCCATGCTAATTAATTTCATGAGGTTGCTCGCTTGGTTCAGGAGATCTACTTTACTTTCCTTTTTCACGATAGGATAGCCTCTAATCTCGACAGAAGTTTTCTTAAGGAAACGCTCTAGGTTTTCCGACTTTTCCTCAATATCGGCAATGCAAATTCGTGTCGAATCAATCTCTTTCTCAAGCTTGCAGATTTTAACTTCAGAATCAATAACTTGATTTTTCAAGAAGCCGAGTGTCTTCTCAATCTCAACGTTTGACGAAATAATATCCGTATTTTGCTGTACGATATTAATCAAACTCTTTTCTACACTATCTAGCCGTGTTATCAAAGGGGTTATCATTGACGTAAACGTTTCCGTAATATCCAACTTGAACTGTTCAAATTTGTCAGTTACTACTCCTTCTTCCAGGCATGCCCTTTTGAAGTTTGGTCTCATAGTGACGTTTATGCTGGGTGTCGGATGTACAGACTCCATTCTATTTAAGTTGGAGTCTGAGGAAGAAAGACATTTTGGTGGTGTACGCTTCATTATTCTGCAGCGAGCGTTGTATTTAAAATAAAGCTCACGGAGTTGACGTCAAGCGATAGTTAAAAGTACGTAAGTGTAAGTTTACCTCGTCGTAGCAGGCGCAGGATATAAACAAGCTCAGCTGCGTGATGAGCGTCCGCCGCCGCACCGTACGATCTCAGCGACGCGAGAGCGGGATAGCAATTATGGACCAACTCTCTTTCTCGCGGCTCGAGGTACGGGGGGCTCCCGACGCGGTGTCTTCACTCACTAAGCGGCGCAATGTTTTTACAATTATCTTACTTATTTAGCCGTAATTAGGAATTACTTTCGCAACAAAAGTACTATCAGATCAACCGAAAAATTGATCAACACGTCTGCACTGGACAACGGTTTGGACGAAAGAGGAGGATACACGGTCCATCAAACTGTCTCGTTCGAGTGGAGAGTCGAGTCGATTGTCGATTATTGGGCATTCTATACCACTATCGGCAGCGAGGCGCACTCGCCCGAGCACTTGCCGATAGTGGAATAGAATGCCCAATAATATACTACTACTGGTAAGTAATTAAGTAATGCATAGGTATAGCTAACCAACTTGATTTGAAATAACCTTCAGGACAAGCAGGTTTTCGTCGAGGACTTTCCACCACAGATAACTTTGCACACCATTAATCAAATAATTGAAAAATAGCATAAATATAAAGTCCCACTGTATTTAGCATTTCTGGACTACTCAAAGGCTTTTGATACCATCACACATTCTGAAATACTTTATACACTGATAAAACAGGAAATAGAACTGACTTCTATGTATGTAACTACTGAAAAATATTTACACTGAAAGTTCCTCTGCCAAAAAACTTGAAAGGTTAGATTCTAAGTTCGAGACTTTTGAGGGAGTCAAACAGGGTGACCCGCTATGTCCAAAGCTGTACACAAGTACCCTTGAAGAAGTGGTCAAGATGCTGGTCGACGAATGGGAAGATAAAGTTATTACTATTGGTGAAGCAAGAGTGATCAATCCACGCTTCGATAAAACAAAAAGATGATGACATTCAACACAATAATTTTTGACGCAATTTTGTCCATGTATGCGTTAAAAAAGGTGCATTGCAAAAATGTTATTTCAAAATGGTGGCAAAATATGTGTTATGACGACACAGAAAAATTATTGGCTGTCGTAAGTTATCTAAAGGAGATCATTTATTTTGGTCCAAATTCCAAAGTGCCGGCCAAGAAAAAAAAATATGGTAATCTGTTAGAGCTTGACCCCTTGAGCATTTTTTATTATCGCACCAAAACTGTAGGACCATTGCCCTGGGTTTTATTTAAGTTTTAAAAAATCATTTTCCGTACATTTTTGGTAACATGAATTGTAAAAACAAAGAGTTAGAGCTTGAATAGAAAGTTCCAGGTAGCTGCCGTTTACCATCACACAATGTGGTGACTTCCCCTCCCCTAGCCATTGTACGCTCGCCCCAACTCTAATATCTTATCTGTTACTTTAGTAGGTACCTGAAGCAACGCGTATGATATTGTATCACTCCCGTCCCAATTGATCATGGATCTATCATATCGAATCAGTCTATCCCTTCTATCCCCGAATTGTTGAGTCTCAGTCGTTGACTCGACAGCAGCGTTCGATTCACATATGGACCACGAACGATTCGTCCTGAATGATTTTTCAGGGGCGATCACAGTGACTGATGACCATCGCTTGAAACTCCTGGGCGATGTATGTGGTCTGAAAACCGAAAAGAATGCAGCTCCCGGCGAAGTAAACAAAACTCAAGCAACAGAGCAGCGTGCCGCGACAATGACAAAACGCTCAACCAGTAGACAAAACTCACCTTGATATGAGAGACGTTAAAGTTGAACGTAGAGCTACCCTAGCACTCATCGAAGATCCTAATGATCCTTTGTCCCTCTTTATCTCAGAGGAGGTGGGGAATATCATCAAAAAAGCTTTAGCCCCGGAAAGACCTCGGCTCTGACGGTGTCATCAACAAGGTGTTTAAACTCTTCCCATCCCAACTCATAATACTAATGAGCGTCGTCTTCAATGGTGCATTAAGGAATAACATGTTACCCCAAGCGTGGAAAAAGGTCACTAATATCGGTATTCCTAAACTATGCAAGTCCAAGTCAAGTTTGCCCTTCCAGCTATCTTTTCATCAGTCCATTCAATGTCCTCGATAAAATCTACGAGAGGCTTATTTACAAGCAGCGCAGAGATTATGCTGAAGTTAAGAGTGTTATTCCCAACGGTAGTTTGGTTTACGAATCGAACAAGTCCAGCGATTCGTTGAACACCAATGCGCTGGTTTCCATCAGAACGCGATGATGGACGTCTAGTTTTTGACTCAACGAAAGCTTTTGGCAAAGTGTAACATAATGGTTTATCATTTAAGCTATATCAACTCGGTGTGCCAGATTGTCTAGTACTCATCTTGCGGAACTTTTTATTGAATCGTACCTTCCACTATAGCTATTGAGCAAGCGGGATTTGTCAAGGGTAAAGGAACAAGAGAGCAGATACTAATTCTTCGACAAATAATCGAAAAGTCTAGAGAGTTTAACATCCCACTCTATATCTGCTTCGTCGACTTCCGCAAGGCCTTGGATACCGTGAAATGGCATATTCTATGGGACGTGCTAATTCAAATGGGAGTACCGCTCCACCTAGTTAGTCTCATACGCCGACTTTATGAGGACGGAACTGCGACTGTTCGTATAGACGACGTTGACTCAAAAAGCTTTTACACCCACGCTGGCGTTCGACAGGGTTGTATATTGTCTCCACTCCTGTTCAACATTTATACAGAGTATATAATGAGAATCGTGTTGGAACAGTGGGACAAAGGGATCTCAGTGGGAGGTAGAAAGGTGTCTAACTTGAGATATGCCGATGACACTACCCTTCTAGCACAATCGAAGGACGATATGGAACACCTGCTGACACTTTTAGAGACAACAAGCCTCTCCTTCGGTCTTGCGCTCAACAGAGACAAAACCAAGATGATGATAGTGGATCGAGCTGAACTGAATCATCCTGATATCACTGTGATTGCCAACTGTGAAGTTGTTCAATCGTAAGTATATCTTGGTTCCACCGTCACGAACACTGGATGATGTGAAGATGAGATTCGAAGGAGATGTGCTATCACACGACCTGCTGTTGACAGCTGAAAAGGATCTGGTGCAACCGTAACATCACTAAAGCCACGAAAGTCCGCCTCATGAGAAGCTTGGTCTTCCCAATATTTCTTTATGGCGCAGAAACGTGGACGGTTCGCCTCAAAGACCGACGCAAAATCGGTGCACTCGAGATGTGGTGTTAGCGGCGACTGCTGCGGATCCCTTGGACAGCGCGGAGGACTAACATCTCGATCCTGGAGTTAAAAATCAAAAAGAGATTATTGTCGACTGTGCAAGTACGAATCCTTAAATATTTTGGTCACATTGTTCGCAACGAAGATTCCATGGAGCGACTCGTTGTCCAGGGACAAGTGGAAGGGAAGCAGTCACGCGGGCGCTCACCTACGCGTTGGACAGACCACATCAGAGCTGCAACACAAACTTCCATAGTCCAGTGTTCCCGAGACGCCGTTAGCCGGGATAAGTGGAGACACATCGCGGGAGCCTCACTTTCCAACGAAAATGCAACATCGTCAACCACGACCACTCTGTGAAGAGTGAGCGAAAAAGGAGGAGGATCTTCCACTATTGACTACCAGATGGTAGCGCTCCCTCTATGCGATAGTGGGGAGATCTCCTCCCATACGAGCAGGAGTTCTTCAAGGGTCTCCCTCTGATCACCACATACCTATACCAATCCGATCCCTCGGGAGAAGCACGCTCGGTGTGATCCTAGATCAGCATTTGACCTTAGCTGAGTACATAAAGCAAACTTGTACGTATGTGTGCCGCTTTCGCACAAAGCAGGCTTCACTAAATTCTGCCAACCCGTAGGTATGGTCGCATTTTTAATACGCTTACTCCGTCTTTGCACATGCAAAGCCCTGCCATCTCCATATAAGGCAAATACTTCAAAAGCGATCCCTAAAAATCCGCAGTTTTTATATTTCGAAAATCTCAACAAATACAATTTTTTTTTTTTTAAGTAATGCAGTAAAGACAGCTACTGGCTGTTTTTTGCTGTTGCATTTTTTTTAAAGTATTGTTATGTATAGGATATTTCATTTTTTGAGAGCAATTTTCTTTGAAAACCAATCATTTTTGAACTTAAATAATACCGAGGCTAATGCTCCCACAGCATTCTTGCCATAATAAAAAATGTTCGTAAGAACAAGTTCTAACAGAATATTGTATTTTTTTTCTTTGGCCGGCACTTTTAAATTTGGACCAAAAATGTATGGACCGTGGGTGATGTCCTTTCAGTTTTTTTTTTCATTGTCATTGTTTCGATTAGTTACTAAAATATATGTATTATATTAGTATTCTTCAGAAATATTAACGTAAATAATAAAATTAGACACCAGAGGTACAGGTTTGTCCTAGTTCAGTAAGATCTAATTATTATTTTATACCATTTCTGTTTTAGTATAAGGCCACACTTATTGTAAACTAGCACGTTATTCTTCTTATTCTTCTGAATAAATAAAAACAATGACCTGATAGCGCATGGGTGCTAATCACCCTTCTGGAGGCCACTTGGAGGACTTTGTTGTTCTCGATTCCGGCCACTGATATCCGCTTGGGCCCTGCGGTTCTCCATCTCTCTTATATATGTAAGTATATACTTCATCTGTATTTGTGTTTGTCACCTAACTCTTCCAAAACGGCTTGACATATTTGGACGAAATTTTATGTATATTTGGGTGAGCCCAAGTAAGGTTTTAAAATAAAATCGAACCTAGTAGGTAGCGCTGCAATCGGGTTCTCAACTTTTTGTCTGTGTGATTAGTATTGGGTGAAATCAGTTTTCACCTATGGTTGTTTCAAATGACAATGTACAAAACAAAATAAGGAAACTCCCAACCGCAGTGAATGCAGGAAATAATCAGTTTTAAAGCCAGGTTCTACTCATTTGGAACCTTTTTAAACCTCTGGAAATCCACAAATATAATAGAGAACACCATGAAAATTTATTTTATTAAAATTGATTATATGACCAAGGGCTTGGCAAAAATGAAAACACGATATAAATTGATAAAAAAAATCGCGAATCTGACCCTAATTTACGATTTAAAACGTATTTATCTACGAGATTACTGTACGGAAATATTTGAAAGTTACAAAAAAAGGCTTGTTATTTAAAAGTGCTTCGCAAAAACAAAAATCTTGAATAGTTATTGTTTTTTTTTTATTTAAAAATATAATCGCTGTTTTTGGGGCCGCGAAGACGACATAGTCCCGAGCAAAGTTCATAAAAAAAAAAACAGTGACTAGAACCGGCTCTTAATTAGGTAAAAACAAGTTTATCACTATAACCTTTATTATTACAAAAAAAAAACTCTTTACTATTAAATACGAGTAATTCATAAAAATCTCGTGTCACAGTGTTTGCTCTCGAATTTTTACGAAAAAGTTTGATTTATTTTTATATTTTTATGATTATTTATTTGTAATAATTTAGATAGGATATTTTTACCCTCTATCCTCACATTTTTCTCTTTTATAATGGCAAAACAAAGTTTATTGAGTCAGCAGTCGTGGTGGGGGTAGCTCGAGCATATCAAAATGTATGGGATTGTGGTTGGTGGGAGCTTTCCCCACCACAAAATTACGAGTCAAGTTTTCTGCCACCTTTTGTAGTTAGTTCAAAGAAATACGATATCTACCAACTTACTTTAAATACACAGCACACATGTTTAATTAACTAAAATTTGATAATTCTTTATCTTGTTTTTGTAGTTTTAATCATGAACTAGTTTTCAGTTTCAAAATATCGCAAAATAGTTACTTGCTTAGAAGCTAATAGCGAAATCATCAAATAGGATTGTTTTTAAAGTAGAAAATCATCTAATGACTTCTCCAGCTCTAGGTGGAGCGGGAGAACGTGTCAGGCTTGTACTGACTAGAACCACATCTGTGGTCCTTCTTTTCCACGGGTTTTCCTTTGGTTTACTTCAATGGCCACGGCCCCAGTAGGTTTCCGCCCTGCTGGGGCCCTACGGTTTTGCTGACATCTCTTTGAGGCGCGCGTGGTATACTACGCGCTGTCCATGACTTGGGCTTAGTCCGGACAGTTACCGGAAGACCGGAGCGCGAGCTACCCGTTGCTCATCGTCCGCAAGCACATATCGCGCTGGAAATCGGGGTAGGAGTCCCGGACCATGGAATGTACGAGAGGTTGTGGCAATAAGCCTGATATAGTGGTTAACACGGCGGCGCTCCGCGCAAGTGGGGCACACGTCCACCGTATGCCACAGTGATCTTCGTTCGCTAGCTTGTTTTTTCTTCTTCAATGGCATTTCTAGTCTTGATGCTTTTGGTGAGGAGTACTGCTCTCATCTTTGGGATGGATCTGACATATACTAGCTTGATGCTAGAGTCGATTGAGCGAACCAAGAAGATTGGAAATGATGCACTGCATCAAGCGTACTGATGAATGTGTTCCTAAAATCACCCTCCGAAATGCAATCTAATGCGAAGTTCATACAAAAAAAAACAGTGACTAGAACCGGCTCTTAATTAGGTAAAAACAAGTTTATCACTACAACCTTTATTATTACAAAAAAAAAACTCTTTACTATTAAATGAATATCTACGAGTAATTCATAAAAATCTCGTGTCACAGTGTTTGCTATCAAATTTTTACGAAACAGTTTGATTTATTTTTATATTTTTATGATTATTTATAATAATTTGGAGACCCTCTACCCCCACATTTTTCTCTTTTATAATGGCAAAACCAAATTTATCGAGTCAGCAGTCGTGGTGGGGGTAGCTCGAGCATATCAAAATGTATGGGATTGTGGTTGGTGGGAGCTTTCCCCACCACAAAATTACGAGTCAAGTTTTCTGCCGCCTTTTGTAGTTAGTTCAAAGAAATACGATATCTACCAACTTACTTTAAATACACAGCACACATGTTTAATTAACTAAAATTTGATAATTCCTGTTTTTTTAGTTTTAATACTAATTTTTTAATACTAAACTAGTTTTCAGTTTCAAAATATCGCAAAATAGTAACTTGCTTAGAAGCTAATAACGAAATCATCAAATAGGATTGTCTTAAAGTAGAAAATCATCTAATGACTTCTCCAGCTCTAGGTGGAGCGGGAGAACGTGTCAGACTTGTACTGACTAAAACCACATCTGTGGTCCTTCTTTGCCACGGGTTTTCCTTTGGTTTACTTCAATGGCCACGGCCCCAGTAGGTTTCCGCCCTGCTGGGGCCCTACGGTTTTGCTGACATCTCTTTGAGGCGCGCGTGGTATACTACGCGCTGTCCATGACTTGGGCTTAGTCCGGACGGTTACCGGAAGACCGGAGCGCGAGCTACCCGTTGCTCATCGTCCGCAAGCACATATCGCGCTGGAAATCGGGGTATGAGTCCTGTACCAAGGCTCGGCACGAGAGATCGCCGCCGCCGATCGCCCCCACAAGGACGCGGCGGCGCTCCGCGCAAGTGGGGCACACGTCCACCGTATGCCACAGTGATCTTCGTTCGCTAGCTTGTTTTTTCTTCTTCAATGGCATTTTGAGTCTTGATGCTTTTGGTGAGGAGTACTGCTCTCATCTTTGGGATGGATCAGACATATACCAGCTTGATGCATTAGAGTCGATTGAGAAGCGAACCAAGAAGATTGGATGCACTGCATTACATTGTATTTCGGGGAGAGATTTTAGGAACACATTCACCATGCGTACAGCTAAGCATAAAGAGCTTATCCATAATAAAAATAGCATCACTTTTTTTTTAATTTTCAGTATTTATTAGCTATACATATCATATAATTTGTTTTTTTTTTACCACCTGCTCGATAATGCCCTTTTATATGATAAAAAACCATCAATTATCAAGATAATGTAGTATGGGCGATCCCTAGGGAATGATGAGATTTGAATTTGGAATGTCAGAAACCATAGAAGAACTGTGCGTGCATCAAATAAGTTTATTCAAAAATCGAACTGGCAATTAACAAAAATAGAATAGTAATAATAAGAAACGGCTGGCTAACGAGAACTGGCGCAAACCGGTAGACACTAACGACCGCAGGGGAGTATGGCAGAGCAAGGAACTTCACGGACGCTTTATCCGGGCTCTTCACGGGCCCGATGTACACCAATTGGCGTCCGTAGCATGGCTGCGTTTTGGTGACCTCTTTGGGGAAACCGAAGGTTTTGTGTGTGCAATTATGGACGAAGTGATCATGACGAATAACTACCGGAGATTTATTGTGAAGGACGGCACGGTTGTCATCTGTCGGGCGTGTCACCGTCCTGGAGAATCAATTCGACACATTATCTCCGGTTGTTCTCGTCTTGCTAACGGCGAGTATTTGCATAGGCACAACCTTGTAGCCAGGATTATCCATCAGCAACTTGCTTTGAAATACTCTCTTGTGGGAAGTGCCGTACTACAGGTATGAGCCCGACCCAGTTCTTGATAATGGTCATATCACTTTGTACTGGGATCGGTCCATCATCACTGATAGGACTATTGTAGCCAATAAGCCTGATATAGTGGTGGTGGACCGAAACGAGACGCGTGCAATGATTGTTGACATAACTAAACACTCTCATTAAATTCTATCACACACGACACACACTACACATAATACTCCCTCAAACACTTATTTACACATTTCTCTCTCATATACATACAACACACTTGCACTTTAACTTCATGAGAATGATATGCAGATTGAACTTATTTTACTATTATTGGAGTAATCGTTTTGTTTGATAGCCACGATTCAGGCCCTGCCTAGTGTGGTTTCACTGTTATTTTTGTAAATTGTAATTTGAGTTGCTAATAAAGTTATTATTATTATTATATCCGTTCCGCATGACGAAAACCTCGTGAAAGTCGAGAAAGATAAACAAATCAAGTATATTGACTTGGCTCGCGAGGTTGTCGACATGTGGGAAGTGGATTCGGCGATCATTGTACCGATAGTCGTGTCGGGTAATGGCTTAATAGCCAAGAGCCTCGACCAACACCTTAGGAGGCTCTCGTTAGGCGGCTGGATCAAGGGCTTGATTCAGAAAGCGGTACTCCTGGACACGGCTCGTATTGTTAGGAGGTTTCTTTCTCTGGAGCCCTGACCGCCGGTAGCTTGGACCCTGTTCCCGATACCGGTGGGACACTATTTTTTATATTTCTAAACTAGCTTCTGCCCGCGACTTCGTCCGCGGAAAATTTCTTGTTTTAACATAAGTTTACACTCGACATTACTGTACCTTTCCATTAGTAAAATAATGCCTGCGATGTTGTGACATTTTGGCTAGCGAGCCGCTGCGAGCGCTCATTGCTAGTCTCCCTATCCCTTGTTTCAGAGACATGCTGCCTTAAGTCAGATAGACGCTGCGCATGTTTAGCGCTAGATTCCCGAGCACGGGCCTTCGATGTTATGACATTTTGGTTAGCGAGCCGCTGCGAGCGCTCAGCGCTAGTCTCCCTATCCCTTGTTTCAGAGACATGCTGCCTTAAGTCAGATAGACGCTGCACATGTTCAGTGGTAGATTCCCGAGCACGGGCCTGCGATGTTATGACATTTTGGTTAGGGAGCCGCTGCGAGCGCTCAGCGCTAGTCTCCCTATCCCTTGTTTCAGAGACATGCTGCTTTAAGTCAGATAGACGCTGCGTACGTTCCGCGCTAGATTCCCGAGCACGGGCCTGCGATTTTATGACATTTTGGTTAGCGAGCCGCTGCGAGCGCTCAGCGCTAGTCTCCCTATCCCTTGTTTCAGAGACATGCTGCCTTAAGTCAGATAGATGCTGCGCACGTTCAGCGCTAGATTCCCGAGCACGGGCCTGTGATGTTATGACATTTTGGTTAGCGAGCCGCTGCGAGCGCTCAACGCTAGTCTCCCTATTCCTTGTTTCAGAGACATGCTGCTTTAAGTCAGATAGACGCTGCGCACGTTCAGCGCTAGATTCCCAAGCACGGGCCTGTGATGTTATGACATTTTGGTTAGCGAGCCGCTGCGAGCGCTCAGCGCTAGTCTCCCTATCCCTTGTTTTAGAAACATGCTGCCTTAAGTCAGATAGACGCTGCGCACGTTTAGTGCTAGTTTCTCGAGCACGGGCCCGCGACGTTCTCACATTTTGGCTAGCGAGCCGCTGTGAGCGCTCGGAGCTAAATTCTCTAGCGCGTGCTTGCGAAATATATTCTCTATTTCTCGAGAGGCACTGCTCGTTTTCAAGGGCAGATTCTTCAGTACGGCGTACTCGAGTTGCTCTTGTCTGTGATGTCTGCCGGGACAGTTGCGATTTCCTTTTAGGCATCCTCTTAGTCAGCAAATGAACAAACTACACAGAATTAAAAACAATTATGAACAAAGGTAGAGTGATTAGGGATTCGACACCCGTCCACCTTTATAACAAAACAATCGTATTATCGTTATAATTCGTACAACGAAATTACGAATATTACGATAGAACGAAGTACGAACATACAACGAAATAAATCGAAATTACGATATATCCGATTATTACGATTAGGAGTACGAATCAACCGAAACCAATAAGCAACAGACTGACATGCAACAATTTGAAAACCAACTAACAGCAACATGGGCACAATAATTCGAGACGGTGATCAATCTACGGAAAATCTTAACACCGCGACTCAGAAAAATGACGTATTTGCAGAACGCCATCTATGAGCATATGGATAAAACGTCCGCACAAAGCATGATAGATATAGAGCTCTACGAATGAAAGTTGTGCTAGTGGCATTTTGCGTTTTTTTTTTTTTTTTTTTTTTTTTATTTAGCCTGTTCTGTCCCACTCCTGGGCAAAGGCCTCCCTCCACGCCTTCCACCTTTCGCGGGCCTGCGCCTCCTCTTGCCAGTTCTGGAGGAATCTGTCCAGCTCATCGCGCCATCTCCTTCGCGGTCTGCCGCGACCCCGTCGCACTGTCTTAGGGCACCAACTTTGTGCTATTTTTGCCCACAGTTTGTCGGGCATGCGGCAAACGTGTCCTGCCCAGTCCCATTTCAGCTGGGCAGCCTTTTGAGCCACATCAGCTATTTTGGTTTTGGAGCGCAGCGTAGTGTTTCGAACTCGATCCGTTAATTTAACACCAAGTATACTGCGCTCCATTGCTCGTTGGCAAACCTTGAGTTTGGACTTTTGGATATTAGTCAAAGACCAAGTCTGTGCGCCATAGGTCAACACAGGGAGAATACACATGTCCATGAGCTTTTGTTTTAGTGCCATGGGCAATTCACCTTTGAATAAGTCTTTCATGGACCAGTAGCTCTTCCAGGCGTTTTCAGTTCGTCTCGCATACAGATTGTGACAAAAATTTCTATTTCGTTGCTCAAATAATCAACCAAACGTAAGTATGCCGAAAAAATACTTTTTTAATGCAAATAAAGAAGTATAAAAGATTACATATAAAAGATAGAAATATGGTATCGCGGAATTTTTTGTAGATATAATTAAGACGAATCAGGTTGCCATACATTGTTTTTAATTTTAAGCAACTCTCTAGGCAGCACACGCAAATAATACTGTTTTATGTGGTATTTTTTTCCGACTTGCAAGACAAAAATTGTGATAGCTCAGTTAATATACATGTTATAAAAATAATTTATAGCCTATAGCACTCAGGAATAATGTAGCTTTCTACCAGTGTAATTTTTTTTAGAATTGGATCATAAGTTCCAGAGATTACCCCCTACATACAAACTTACAAATTTTACCTCTTTATAATATTAGTATAGATGTATTTTTTTTGTGATTTTTTTTTTAAATATTTAAAATTATAATTTATATGTATGACGGCGCGTGACATTATTAAATAATGAAAATCGGTTAATTTGGAGAATCGTAGTTGGTTTTGTTACTTTTTTTAATCATTGGTCAATATTTTGTTATTTTTAGCGATTAGACGATTTGATTTTGAGATACTGGTAATTTTAACTACGAGCGGTTAACACCGAATGGAGTTGTGTCTGTCATGACGGGCGAACGTGATGTCAATTTTTCGTAGGGTAGTTGACAACCGTTGCATGTTTTGAGCACTCAATACTCGCAAACCCATTGGCTCTAAATCGCTAATTATTGTTGTAATCGTCTATTGTTTACGTAATTTAGGTGTCTGTATACTTAAAGTAGTGAAAAGTCATCGCTAGTGTATTAATTTCAAAGTTTCCTGAAGTTCAACGCCCAATATGGATTACCGCGCTGACGAAGTCACGAATCAGCAATCAGATGCAACAGCCCGGTCTCCCGATATCCCGTTATGTATATTAAATGAATAAAGAAAAATAATAATAATAAGAATAAAATGTTGTTACTGACGAGTCTCTAAAAAAATAACGAAAGAAAATTAAATCTATAGAATCATAGGTACTGAATTGATTGAATATCGAGTTTTAGAAGGTTACCTTGTAAATATCACTTATAGGTATTCCTCTGAAATATAACACGGGGATAAAGCTATCTTTGTCGTGGGAGGCTTGAACTGCTCACTTCACTCGGGTTTCTACATTAACTCCCTCACTAACTAATCAATCAATCGAGTTGATTATATGAATCCCTCACTGACGTTCAGGATTAAAACTTAGGAACCTTCGCTTCGTTCGGTATTCAATATATCGCCCGCGACTTAAAGACACTGCTTTATCCCCTAGTCACATAATATACTATTTTAAACACGCACAGTACTTGCAATCTGAGGTTTGAACGCCCCAGGCACTGGACTATTAGAACTTTCTTCGTTTTCTTAATTAAATTTATTATGTCTTAGACATCAACTGTCTACGCTACCCTCACCAGCCTCGAGCCACGCCCACCCCACGCATCAATCACATAGCGGCTAGCCGGTGATGACGCATGCGATGCGATAATACGGTTATATTTATGTCACCCATCCAGGGCTACCAACCGTTCGGTAAAGTGATAGGTGATAAAGATTTCCACAGGCGGTAGTGACAGGTAGACTTATCATTTCGTTACTACAACATGGCGTATTAATAAATGTTGGTTTTCCTTTTTAATCTGGCAGGATATTTCGACCTAGTGATCGGGGAAAACTAATAAAAATATCAAATTGTAAAGCAAAACTACGCCAGACGAATGAGACACCCTGTCGGTATCAAAGAATCACCTGAAGTTTTCGCTGGCCGCTAGTAGATAATATTTCTTGGTGTTTTTTTTTACTATGGAGGGTAAAAATCATCCATTGACAACTCCCACCCTTGGGTGGAGCAGGTGATAGTGACAGACTCTTACTGACTAAAAAACCCACCCCGTTCCTACGTTGCCTTTTATACCAGGCCCTCTAGCCAAGTTACAATCGTTTCGTTTTGCGTGAACGCTTGGAGTTGGCCATGCCCCCAATTCGTTTCTTCGAACAAAGGAGTTGGGGGCGTGGCCAACTACGAGCGTTGTCGCAAAACGAAACGATTGTAACTTGCTTAGGAGAGCAGGGCCGAGCCTTCTTTTCAGAAGCGAGCCTTTGGCCCCAGTAGACTTCGACACTGCTGCAGGGTACCTACGATATTTCCGGGTGTTTGTTTATCAGAGCATTTCATAATTAGAATCGGTAACCCTATCCCAACGCGACTTGTTTGTGATATAGCGTTGTCACTTAGTTTATCTTCACGGTTATCGGACTGGCCCCACTGGGTAGGTAGAGAGATGCGTGAGCGGCCGGCGGGGTGTATTAGGTGATGCAACTATTTGTGAAGTTGTTGTTTTAATAGTCTAAATGGTTGATTCATTGCAACAACGTTATCGAAAACGTGAGTTTTAAAGTATCTATTGTTGAAATCGATTACCGGGTCAGGGATAGCTTTTTTTATGGTAGGTAAAATCATCCAATGACAACCCCCACACTTGGATTGAGCTGGAGATAGTGTCAGACTCTTACTGACTAAAAACCTACCCTGTTCCTTCTTTGCCTTTGTTCCTCTCTTGTGACATTGTTTTTACAATGTTTTGCGTTAGCTTGTAACGTTTTATAAGTGCCCATGTAGGCCTATGAAAATGGCGCGTAGTGTTTCAAGCGCGTTCAGGGAGATGTCACTAAAATAAAAAACGGTAATTTAAAAAACTAAAAAACCGGACTGCTTTTCTGAGCATTCGTGAAAAAGCCCTAAAACAAGAAAGTCGTTGTACCCGATTGCACTTATCTATATAATATTTTAAATACTGGCAGTCGGGACCCATTCTAGAATTGAGAGCACATAGCTATATTACATTGCAGATTACTCCAATCTATTGACTAGACGGCTGACTTTCTAGAATGGGTCCCGACTGCCAGTATTTAAAATATTATATAGATAAGTGCAATCGGGTACAACGACTTTCTTGTTTTAGGGCTTTTTCACGAATGCTCAGAAAAGCAGTCGGGTTTTTTAGTTTTTTAAATTACCGTTTTTTACTTTTTATTTTTTTAGTTTTATTTTATTACGATATCACTTTCAAAGTAATTACGAATCTAAAGACACGTCTCAAACTAAAATCCATTGAGTCGTTCAGGTCGCAGAGCGTGCCAAACATTTGAATTTGGCGCTAAAAATCCGCCATTTTGTTTTTTTTATTATTTTGATTTACCCAGTGTCACTCTCACAGTAAATACGAATCTAACGACACCTCTCAAGCTAAAATCCATCGAGCCGTTCAGGCTGCAGAGCGTGCCAAACAATTATAAATACATACATACATACATACATACATACATACATACTTACATACATACTCTCGAAAAACATAACCCTCCTTCTGACGCAGTCGGGTAAAAATTGGGTTCATCAGGGTCGAAGCCTACTGGGACCATAGTTTCGCTTCTGGAAGGTAGGTGCGAACACCCTATTGTCTTACCAGTCATTCCTCAAAGAAGGTTCTTACCGCTATACATGGCATGCCCAACCCTGTATATGGTTTTATTGATGTCACAAGATGGACCGATGACCTAGTCAGGGTCGCTGGAGTCCGATGGATGCGAGACGCACAGGACCGGCCATTGTGGCGACGCTTGGGGGAGGCCTATGTCCAACAGTGGACGTCTTTTGGCTGAAATGATGATGATGATATCAAGCTTTCGAAAAGAAAAAATCGAAAGCATGTGATATCCACCAACCACGCTCACATCACACGAGAGAGAGAGAGAGCACGGGGTCCAGTACGGATGCCTACGTAATTCGGAAGAGTTACCGTGGCTCTGCAATGCAAACGGCACTTGAAGCAATAAAGCTGGGTTTTAATTAGTAAAAGGCTGACACTCCCTTTCGTTTCATTCAGACTTTTAGAAATTATTTGACGATATACTAGCAACAAAAAACTATGAGAGGAAGAGTGAGTGTACTGAAATCTACCAAGCAGGCCAGAAAGGATTCAGTCCATTTGCTCTTTTTTTCGCAGAGGGAAGTATCCCTCTGTGAAAAAAATGTGCAAGTGCAAGACATAGGGTACTGTGTCTATATAGATATACGCTAATTTTATCCTCAGCAAGAAAGAAGAGTGAATTCTACTGAAGTTTTTTATTACATCAGTGAAAAGACGTCATGCAATTCGATAGATTGGCTGATTCATTCAATTATCTTCCTTATGAAACACAAACGAATTTGTAAACAGAAAACATACTATTTTTGTATTATTCGGTTTCATTCATGTACGTGCGGTCATACAGAATTATGACGTCAGAATACAAACAATGTTACCGAACCTGACAATCGCCTGCGCAAACATTACTAATGAAAACATTGTTTTAGGTCATACATAAAAAAAACAATACTACCATTAGATACCAGCGTCACCAGATTTTTTTTTATGCCAATTCGGGATATGATATTTGTGTTTGTTATAAAAGCGGGATTCTATCGCCAAAAGCGGGACATAATAAAAAAACTTATTTAATCAGAAGTTTTTAAATATTTTTTATCAGAATTATTTTAAATTTGCTGTCGCGGCAAACTGCATACCGCCTAATAGTCGATTTTTTCTTCGTGAATTTTTCCGTATTTTCTCGTCGCTTAAACCTTTCCTGGAGTATCATGAATATTTCAAGACAAAAATTGACCAAATCAGTCCAGCTGTTCTCGAGTTTTAGCGAGATTAACGAACAGCTATTCATTTTTATATATATTTTAAATTACGTGTAGGTAGGTACGTGATAATAAATAGCAAAAATAGTCCTACAAAATTTATTTTAATAAAAATAACATAAGTATTTTGAAT
The DNA here is from genome assembly GCA_958295575.1 of Leucania comma. Classification (NCBI taxonomy): domain Eukaryota; kingdom Metazoa; phylum Arthropoda; class Insecta; order Lepidoptera; family Noctuidae; genus Leucania; species Leucania comma. Next base: position 5,812,276 of record OY282480.1, on the reverse strand, counting down.
CAGATTTACCCTATCGGCGGGCGGCCAGTTCACATGGACTGTGCCACCCGGCCGTGCTTCCTCAGCACGCTGCACGCACGGTCGAGTTATCCCCGAAAAACGGGACTAAGCCTGTCCCACGCGAGACATTTAATTTTGATTTAAAAATCGCGACGTCCCGCCAAAATCAGGCAACGCTGATTGATACCTACTTGGAATAATAATAATAAAAAAAAATATTATGACACTGCGTTAAGCAAAAAAAATAAAATCATCACAATATTTTTAAAACTAAACCACATTTACTACAATATAGTAGCCCTAGATCCCACACTAGGATACCCTGTGACGTGGAATCTAGTTTTTTTTTTAATTTTTTGTGGCGTACTATAAATATACTAGTGGGTAGTTCACTAATGGTTAGGTTACTAAACTAAAAAATGTTTAAACTTAATTAATTAAGGGAATCATGTATACTCGTATATACTCGTATAATTAAAATTAATAGGTGTGTGAAGAGTGTAAAATAGAAATAGTGTGTGTTCTTGTGTACGTAGTGTAGATTGTATGTGGGTATGTGATAATGTGATGCGCCTGGGGCTTATAATAATACCTATTTTGTGCCTGGCGGAGTCATTGCAAGATATTCATAGTATGGGAACGAGAAGAGCTTCAGTCCGTGCATACTCCTGAGTGGATAGACACTAGATAACTTTACAGAATGAAGAAGTTACCACGTGAGTTCGTGCAACACACTTCAGAGTATGCATATAAAACCAAGGCCTTAGCCTTTGTTTTTTTATAACTAATCAGAAGTCTTAGTATTTATCTATCTATCTATCTTGGCAGGTATGGTAGTGTCAAACTGCCAGGGTTCCTTATTTGTCTGCGAAACTTGATGATTCAATTTTTATTATATCGAACACGGTGTGTCGATAATTCAGTTATACAATGTTTTATTTCATCAATGGTTTATTGGTGCGATGTAAAGTTTGTCCGAAAAATCCTGTTGCGAAAAACCCTAGAGCGATTGCTCGTTAGTTCGATAGTAAGTCGTTTTAAAACCGCCTACAGTTCCGTGACATTTAATCTTAATAGAATAAAATAGAAACCTTTTATTAAAAAAAAAATATAATTCCTAGTTCATAATTCAAATCAAGAGACATTTTTGGGTGTTGATGGTATCAGGCGATTTAGTTCAATGCATTTTTTATCGTCTATAATTCAAAATAAGCGTTAAATAAAAAGCGTGATGTCTTCAGTGTGTAGCACAAGCGTGAATTTGAAATAAGGTGTGTCGCAGTACAATTTTGTCGCACAAGCGTAAATCGCATATCCATTTTTAATACACTTACTCGAATACCCGCTCTTATTCCACCACTTTTAGGCACGCAATCTATCGCGTAACAGTGTACTGTTTTCTGCATTAGTGTAGAAAATTTATCGTATCAGCCTGGGCGTGTGTCAGCCCCACGAGGCGCGAGTCAAGCCCCGTGTATTCATTTCTTCGTAAGTGTATTGAAAACTTCGTTTGAAACTCGTAATAATTTGTCACTGCAGCCCTCGGCTCGATAACACACTTGCTTACGGCTCGTGCTAATTCCGCCTCGGTCGCAATGACAAACTTTCTGCACTTGTATCAAAATGTACTAAATGTCAAGTTCACGTTTACTCCTTGGGATGCGGGTTTGTTTGAAAGAGTCACAGTGACCCTGGAACGCAAAGGGCAACTGAAGAGACACAGTGAGTTTTAGTTTATTTCCTATCGCTCTATCCTATATGGGAGAAATTTGATGATTTACCACCTTAAAAAAAAAAAAACTATCTGACAGACACACACTAGGGCTGATTTCACCATTCAATATAAAAACTCAGTTTAACTAAACTGAGCTCAGCGTAATCTAGTTTAAAGAACCGTGTCGTAAACATGGGCGACAACAAAAGAATTGAAACTGAGTTTAGCGTAAACTAGGTTTAATTCATAGCGGTGAAACGCAAAATGAAGCTATAATCTCGATTAGGCGCTCAAACTGCGTTTTGTTTGAACGAATCGCGATTAGTTTATTGGTGAATTTGGCTCTTATTAGGGCCAAATTCACCGAGAAACTAATCGCGATTATATATAACAAAACACAGTTTGAGCGCCTAATCGAGATTATAGCTTCATTTTGCGTTTCACCACTATGAATTAAACCTAGTTTAACCTAAACTCAGTTTCAATTCTTTTGTTGTCGCCCATGTTTACGACACGGGTCTTTAAACTAGATTACGCTGAGCTCAGTTTAGCTGAACTCAGTTTTTATATTGAATGGTGAAATCAGCCCTAAGGGCTGATTTCATCATTCAAATTCAAATTTAAATTCAAATTTTGCGTTGCGGCGGGCGGCACTGCCGATTTTACCGGCGTGGTGCCGCAACGCGGTTGTGTTTCTGCCCTTATGCTCAATCGCTGCACAGGTTTTTCAAACAAGCATTAATTGGTCATCCATTTGTTGCACTCATGTAGTTCACATGAAAATATAGTGCGTGATGTTAGATTCCCATTTACTCACTATAAACAGGTATACCTATATCTAAATATGTAATAATATAACTTAATAAAATAGTTAAGATAGTTAATTGTTATAATTAGTCATCTAATTACAAACAATTTCTCATTTGTTTCCATTATTGAATAGATTCATGTATTTAAGGGCGGCCAACCCGAAATACATTTTTATACAACCGCTCCAAGTGTGACGTTATAACACATTTTTCTTACATCTTCAGATATTTTGGAAACACTTGATGTCTTGTGGATACTAGACTTCTATAAAAATCCAATTATTTTTTATTTTTTTGTGAAACTAATCTAGTAAAGACCTCTGAAAATTTGCTATTTTATGTGAATAAAGTTCATAATGTATTCCATAATGTATTCATATATTTAAAAAAATTCTTCTATAGAAATCTTGCACATTTAATCGAGATTTTAAATGATGTCAATTTTTCTCAAAAACTTTAAGGGTTTAAAAAAAAAAACATTTATTTCTTGTAACAAGTTTTGTGAATTATTCAAGTAAATCACCTGAAAACTCTGTTAACATTCGGTAATTCCTTATTACCGAAGGTAGGTAGGTGAAGGTGGGTAGGTAGGTAGGTGTTATCTCTCTTTTGTCGCATTGCCTCTGCATGAAACATCGCGATGGATTGCGTTAGATGAAGCACCAACAAGATTTTAGGACCATGCTCGACGTTCACGATAAGTGAGTGAGGAATTGCCCTCTTAAACTTTTTTTTTCTTTATTTATTTTGGGGTTTCTATCTGACCAGATATGCCAACCCCATCGTACTTTAACATTATTTATACCTAAACTAAAATAATTAAAATACTATGTACATATATATACACTTTACAATAATAATAATAAAATAATAATAATAAATATTTATTTCAGGTAAATACCCATAGGATGACACTGACAAAAATACAATTACACACACAAACAAAAACATACTAATAACATAATTCAACATACTACATAATAACATTCTTTCATTCATTTTTTTTTTAATAAAGAAGAAGTCACAATTGAAGGGCTGCTACCAAATGACATAATTTCCTGGCATCATCCGCAGCTGTCCGAGACAAAATTGAAATTATACTATGACTTTTTTATTAGATGAAGTAAAGTGACAGCTATAACAATGGTTGTTTGACAGTTGGGCATTGTTATTTGACAGTTGGGCATTGTCCACTGCTGTCACTTTGGTTCATCTAATTAAAAATCATGGTATAGAGAGAGATTAGAGAGAGTATTAGTCCCAAATCAAGTCTGTTCAGATTTAATTCCCTCAAAAGTGACTCCCTCTCACTCATTCGCGTTTCGTTTCGTTTTAAATGTCTAATATTAAGTATACCCATTGATTACTGTCCGTGCCCCTTTGTAGGTCATTAAATTGTATTATTATGTTTCATGCTAATTATTTGTATCTTAGTTGTAATTAGTTGTATTTAATAACATAAGTGTATTAAACGTGAATAAACATGATGTTGTGACACATGTGTAAGTTTTTCCTATGAGGTCTTGCTTTCCAAGTCCTGGGTTCGATCACCGAATCAAACAAACTGGTGTTGCGTTTATGCATCTGGTAATTTTATTAGAAGCTCGGAGTCCTTTTTTATAGTGCCTGGTTAATGGCAACAGGATGTTTGTTTTGGTATACTAACCTAATGAAGAGTATATAGGGTGACTGGTAATTAGTGAACGATATTTAAACACGTGATTGTAGTCATGATAACAAACAACTTTTACTATGGGACCAAATCTGAAATCGCGGAAAAAATCAGCCAAGTTCAGTACATTTTGACCAGTTAGGCGAACATAAATGTACTGACCAGCAGATTTCTTTTTTCCGGTTTGTCCTTGATAGTTAAAGTTGTTTGTTATCATGACTACAATCACGTGTTTAAGTATTGTTCACTAATTACCAGTCACTCTATATAGGTTACTTATACGCAAGCGTGCTTCATCGTCGGCCACATCATCCCTTACTATTAGATGAGATAGTGATCAAACGCGAGCCTATCAATAATGGCTAATAAAAAAATAAAAAAAAATCTTGTGTCACAGTGTTTGCTATCGAACTCTTCAGAAACGGCTTGACCGATTTTTAAGTGAGTTCAAAAAGGAGGAGGATTTATGATTTTTCTTTTTGGTGTATATTTAGCACGTGTGAGAATAGATTCAGCTAGTACCTAGTAATAAAGAGAAAATATTTATATTTTAAGCCTAGGTATAGAACCTATCTATGTATAGAACGCTTCTTCGCTGAACGCCAAATGGCAAAACCCGGATAGTCCCCGAGGGACTTGATTGCAATTACTCTAGTTTCGCAAATGAAAAACATGTTATTTAATTTTCTATCGAGAGAATCTGCAACTACAACTAAGTTGACGTATTGCATGTCTCTGTGCGATTTCATGGGACGGCTAGGTGCGGTCAAAGTTATTGCGGAAATGTCCTCTTCCTCGACGGGGCATCTATCCTAAATGAAATTTACATGGATCAGGCAACTATCCCCTATATGGGATAGTTGTCCCAAAATATAGAGGTCCACAAAAATCGCCAATACTCTGGAAATATCAAAGATAATGTTTATTCCTTTCATAAATATGAAGATAACAAACCAAAGTACAGTACGTTCGACGGTTCTTGGCGTGCCTGAAGTTAGGCTCTGCGAACTTTAGCGCTCAAAATAAGCGCATCAAGTAAATTATTTATAAAAATAAATCCCAATAACAGTTGTTAACAGCAATAACAATTGCTATTGGCATTTATTTTTTCAAACCATTGATTTTTTTACGAGTGCACAAGCGCTAAAGTTCGCAGAGCCTAACTTCAGGCGTGCCAAGAACCGTCGAACGTACTGTACCTACCCATTTTATGAATAATGAATCTTGCTTTTTGTACAAAGAGATATAAAGTATTTTCAAAAAGTGGGGCAACTATTCTGGTTTTACTCTAGGCTATAAATATTTGCCTTTCATACGTGGGAGAAACCGCTGGCAGAAGCTAGTGGTTTAGTTTTATGTGTGGTTTTAGTCAAATGGAACCTCTCGTTTAGAATTAAAGTTTATTTTCGCTCGCCAAATGACAGCTTATTGACATTATCACTGAACCCAACTCGATACATTAAACAATAATAAATTAATACAATAAAATAAACTTTGGCCGCATCAACATCGATCTAACTTTACTTTCTAGACTTTGCACAGAGATTAAACTGTACTTCTAACTTAGATCAAAGTAATTAGATATTAGTAGTACCTAACTTAGTAAGTCGCAAATAACTAGGATGATAAGAAGGTCAAGGGTGACCTGTAATTCTTCATACAAGTGACTAAACACGAGTCTTTTGATACAAGTGACCATGTGTTTGGTGGGATTAACGTGTGTTGAAATACTTAAGCTACATAAGATCTCACGACGCGGTTTTAACCCGCAGCCGCTGCGGTAGAGGAAACCGCTGCATTATTTAACATATAATAACCGCTGTTTTGTATGGTTAAGATTAGCCGTTGCGGTTGTGATTAGCGCTAGACATGCGGTTGTAAAATGGCCCGCGCCGGTGCAACGAGAGCCGCGAAGCACCGTGCACACCGCGGACGTCAAATGCGTCGTGAAATGTGCTTTATGTTTCTATCATAGATATCTGCATTCCACAGAAGCTGCGGGCCCGCAATCACGGCGGCCGCGGGTGAGAACTGCTTCGTGAGTTCTTAGTGTGTGTTTACGGAGACGCGGCGCGTTGGGCGCGTTACGTTTCGAATAATAATATTTAGTACTAAGGGTATGAGCTCAGAAGAAACACTCTTAAAGCCCTAACACGAGCTCTTAACAATTTATTTTATATATGTTGTCAAATGGGGGATCCATTTGACGACATATATAACCTGAATTTAATTGAACTGAATTGTTAAAGGGATATAGGGTATATAGCTTCATCCCCTTTTTTTGCTCGCACGCCTGTCATTTTAACACGTCACGGTAAGGCCATTGAAGGCCCGATTCAAGTTTGGCAACCGCCGCAAAAAAAAATAAGAAGTCCTCCTCTTATTTTTTTTTGCGGCGGTTCCTGCGAACCGTAATTTTTTTTTGCGGACTCCTGTAAGGGCATGTTTCCGGAGACGCGGCGCGTTGGGCGGTCCGTCGTGCATTGCCATATGTTTGTGTATGCGCGTGCGACGACACGGCCCGCTGCTGCAATGTACGACGAACGCCCAACGCGCCGCGTCTCCGGAAACATGACCTTACTCCTTCACTTATTTTTTTTTTTGCGGCGGTCGCCAAACTTGAATCTGGCCTTCAGAGGCCTTAAAAATGGATCCCCCATTTGACAACATATATAAAATAAATTGTTAAGAGCTCGTGTTAGGGCTTCAAGAGTGTTTCTTCTGAACTCATACCCTTTGTACTAAATATTATTATTCGAAACGTAACCTACTGCTTCATTTATTAATCAATTTTAATGCTGATTTCAGATATCTTTTATAAGGCTTTATGTACGCAATCAACCCAAAAACTATTGAATAGATTTTCATGCAGTTATCACCAATATACCGAATGATTTATGAGGAAGACTTAAGCATTATTATACATGCATATAAGGAAGACTTAAAAAACATTATACATGCAGCATACATGTATAATATAGTAGAGAAAACCCGAGAATTCCATAAACTTCTCAATCCCATGCGAAACTGAGGTAGTTCGCTAGTTCAATAAAAAATATAATGTACAAAAAAATACAGGACCCCAGTAACAGATCAAAAAATAAATTATGGTCACCCTTTTCGAGTTGGTTGTTATCATTAGGTACATCTGTTAGCGGCTGTTTTCTCGTTTTATCAAAACAATTATATATTGAACTTGTCACATTGCATCACTTCCTTGACGAAATCGAATAAAAAAAGTATATATTTTACTTAGTAAGTATATCTAATAATAAATTAATATATTTATAAAACATTACACGTCATTCGATATTTAAAATTCATAACATTTGCTTTGGTTTTACATACGTCAGTCCTATTTTAATACGCATCTAGATAATTAATTAAAGATTACTTTATGTTTCCTCTACTTACTAGGTATAATTATACTTGTTGCTTATAATTTCGTTTATATCAGAAGGCAATACCTACGTCATCCATTCAGATGATAGGGAGATATCGCACGATCTCCCGCGTAGCGGAGAGCCTCCAAGCCGGCTTGCTGCCGTGGTGTTTGGAGGCGGAGTCCTTCCACATACACACGAGTGGTGCTTTGAGGTCTAACATTGAGGCGAAACTCCGCTGCCATGACAAATCGCAGCACGGCAGAGCTGCGGCGAGATCTCACGGTGATATGGAGATAGTGACTATCGCCACAATCGCAGCGGTAAGACTCTCAGGAATGGTTACTAAGGAATTACAGAGACACCACGGCATCCTCACTTTCCGCCTAACGCAGGGCCTCACCAGACATTGGTGTTTCGGGAGGATCTGTTAGGAAGAAACGCCTGGATGCCTCCGGATAATTCCTTCTGCAAGCCTTACCTACCTCAAATATTTTAGATTTGAGAAATAATTGACTGACTAAAACGCAAGGCGTTCCTCCAGTTGTCTCTTGTGAGGACCACGGTACGTATTCAAACAATCAGTAACCATGACGATTAAGGGTTGACGTCAATATAGGTTGATCTATTTTCATGAGTTTGAACCCGAACAGTTGAGTAAGCTTTACTGTCCACAGAACATAGCTTTATCCTGTCCTAGTTCGAGAGGACACCGGTGTCCTCTCACATCCACTCCACTATAGGCCATAATTCCGATGTTTAGAGTCTACTTTTGTATGAACAAGTTTGGTAGTAGGACGGATCGATGATACCATTTCGTTGACAGTTTCATAGTTTTATATAAAAGGGCCAAAACTGCGTTAAGCGGTCGCCCACGCAGTCCCATACAAAAGTACTGTCGCGGTTCACCGCGCGGGCAAGATTACGGAGAGAAATTAATTTCGTATATGTCTTTATCAACTCGAGTTATAAAAAAAAAAACTTTATTTTTAATTTTATCTTAACAAATCGATAGTGTTTCATGTACCGAATCGACTCTCCACGGGATTAAAACGACCAAAATTTACCGGTGTATGTAGCAGCACTTTAACCATTTGACGATGGTGTTTATAATAAAAATAAAATATAATAAAAAACTTATTTTTATTTTTTCAACTCATTCAAAAATACATATCTCTGACATAGGTAACTTTAAAAATATATTTTATTAGCAACATAAATAAACTTAACATTATTGTACATTTTACATAGTGACTTGAAAAATACCTTTTTACAGTAAAGAAGTTTTTTTTTTCTTACAATATTTCCCTGTAGTGTAATGCTCACTCAAATTTTTTTTCAGTCGAAGTTACAGGTTTTTTTTTTTAACTAGGTTAGGTTAAGGCCTGACATAAGTACTTAAACAATTATTTTACTTAGGACCTACGGTACTTTATTTCGCATATAATGCTTCTAAAGACTTTTTTTTTTATTTTTGGTCCTCTGACCATAGAAACGATTTCTTTAGTAAAACTAATGACAAAACGCTCGCAATTAGTTTGGCAGGCCGCCAGTATTTTAATGTGATAATAAAAAAGTAGATAGCAAAGGAGTTTATTTTTTAACGTCTTGGGGGTTGAATTTCAATTGCACCTTTTCCGAGTAATGAAACGATAAAATCTTTAATAAGACATAAAATTTCAAGGTTCTATTTGTTGGGAATTGTTGTCAAAACTCACATCATTAATTTCATTAATTCCGCAAAAATGCCTAAATTTAAATGCATCGTTACATAAATATTCGTAGAAATTAATTATTGGCAACATTAAGGGCCGAAACATATAACTGGGTTGCGGCGCCGCGCCGCTAAAATCGGCAGTGCCGCTCGCCGTTTTTTTCGCGTCGCGGTGCACACCGCAAAATTCCGCGTTGGGAATACCATAGCTTTATTAAATGGATATAGCCAGTCTTTTCTTTATCGTTTATGTGGGTGTTGCGTTGCGGCGACGCGAAAGTGAGCGGCGGGCGGCGCTGATGATTTTAGCGGCCGACGCGGCGCCCCAACGCGGTTGTGTTTCGGCCCTTAGAACAAGCCTTGTGACGCCTTATAAAAATATAGAAGCAATGTTTCACTTACGGACGTATCACGAATTCTAAAATCAAATTTAAATAATAAGTTACATAGGAATTTGGATAACATTACTAACTAGTACTGTAAACAATTTCAAACTAAATACAATCTAAATATAAAGGAATGCCTCGTTTTTAAGTGTTATTGTACTTTAGCTACACAATATTTTAAGCGGGGAATTCACTAGATGAACATTACCGCGCAGTAAAATCTACATGAATGTTTACAGCCAAGTCCATCCAGTATATTCCCAGCTTTAGCCAAGTTTTTGGGCCATTAAGAAATCCTCCATAATAGAGTAATTCTTATAAAATCCTTCTTAAAAAAACCTACTATAAATTTATTAAAAAATAAAATATAGGAAACTGGATAATCGATTTCACAACAAAAATTTAAAAAATAGAAAAAGAAATAGGACTGGCTGTTTACAGTAAGGTAACACATAACTTTTTAAACATTTTTGAATATAGAACTATTAAATACGATGTCATTTTCAAAAAAAAATTTCGTCACATTTCTTTTTCAAGCAGGTTTGTTTTCATGTCTATTCATTTTATTTCAGTAATCAATTTAAGCATTTTATAGGGTCATTAATAAATATAACACTGATAAAAAAACGTTTCAGGCAAACATTTTGGTATCACTGTACTTAAGTGTGTGTTAATTATAACTTACAAGGCCCTAAATGCTAGTGGTTGATGGTCATCGTGCCAGCACAGCTCTTGGGAGCACAGCGTTGCTGGGCACTTGAGGCTCTTCCCAGGTCATTGGTAGGGCGCTGTACTTCTTTGGTTTCAGCACGTAGATGAACTGGAAATTATATAAGAACTACATTAGTTTCAGAATGGGTTATGGGAGCTTAGGATAGCTTAATAGTGTTATCAATAGTAAATTATTTAATTTATTTACCAATAGGTAGGTATCTGCCATTAATTCAACAGTAAATTAATTATTTTTATTTTATTAATTAAATTGAACCAAATTTCTGTTTCTCTCGTCAAGATGTCATTTTCTGTGGCGGCCTTATGGGTGTCTCTTTAATAGCAGCATTGAAGCTTTATAACTTCGTTGTTGATGAAGATATACACTGTTAAATTTTAGTCGTTTTAATCCCGTGGAGGGTCGATTCGGTACATGAAACACTATCGATATAGAACGATAAAATTAAAAAACATTGTATTTTTTTTTCTTAAACTCGAATTAATACACGCATGTACGAAATTAATTTCTTTAAGTAAACGAGTCAATGACCTTGTAGGGAGTTGTCGGTCGTACTCCTATAGTTCATTGGCCTCGATCAGCTGACTTTACTTAAAATAAATCAATTTCGTACATGCGTATAATAATTCAAGTTTCAGAAAAAAAGTACTTTATTTTTTTATTTTATCTCTAAATATCAATAGTGTTTCATGTACCGAATCGACCCACCGCGGGATTAAAACGACCAAAATTTAACAGTGTATATTTTTTATCTTTGTAATCAAAACTAAAAATGATTTCATTTAGCGATTCCGTATCCAAAAAAATAGTCAGATATCTCACCACAATACAAGCGTAGATGGCTCCGATTAAGAAGCCTACAGTGACGTCACTCCAGTGGTGCATGTGATCCTGCACGCGCGTCAGGCCCACGAACCAGGCGGCGATCAGCACCGCGTACTGCACACCGTGGCGGAGCAGCTTCGACCCCCGCCATTTACCTTTCACTTGAATGTAAAACTGGAAGGAAATAGCGTCCTTATTAAATGGTTTATCTCGGACAGAGCTGAGAAATATAATGTTATGTCATTAAATATATATTATTTTAAATACAGTTACTCGAAAACCCCGCTCTTGTCTTTACCACTTTTAGGCGAATTTACTGTTTATCGCACTAGTGCAGAAAAGTGCGCGCTTACCCCTGCCTTAATTTATTACATTTATCGTATCAAGCCGGCCGTAAGCGACCTCCACGAGTCACGCATTAACCTCCGGCTTATTATATCTTCATAAGAGTATTGAAAAATTTCGTTTGATACACGTGAAAATTTGTGACTGCAGCACTAGGCTTTCAGGTATTGTTTTCAATACACTTACGAAGAAATAAATAAACGCGAGCTGCCCAGCGACTCGTGGGGGCTGCGGGGCGACCAGCCTGAAATGTGGTGCGAGCAAGCTTGCGCACTTTTCCGCACAAGTGCCGTCAACACTGTAGTAAATTGCGTGTTTAAAAGCGGTACGTATTGGAGCGGATTTTCGAGTAAGTGTATTGAAAAAGATAGTTTTTTTTTTGTGCTTACAGTTCTGTAATATTTACAGAATAATCTAGATTAAGCTTCAGGGAAATCACTATTGCAAAGCTTAGTTGTAGCATTCCAATATGAAAGTTATTGACACATCTGTGATTCTTCTACTCTTCAAAAATGATTAAACCATCGTCAGCTTATTTACCATCACAATACCAACACAGCAGCAGTAGCGAGCAATGTTCAGACACAGCCAGGCGCATAACATAACACCAGCCTTATAATGTTCCTACTGCTAGGACTCAGGCCTTCTCTCTAGGAGAGTAGGAGAGGGAATGGACCGTAATCCACCACGCGGGCCCAGTGCGGGTTGGTGGATGTCACATCTCTTTGAATTTTTAGATCTAGGACATGCCGGTTTCCTCACGATGCTCTTGCTCTCAAAACGGTGAAGGAAAACAGCCAGGCGCATTACTTTGTGTAATGTATTCCATCATAACCTTCTTTTACTTCTAGGCAAGCGTGCTCCATCGTCGGCAATATCATCGCTTACCATCAGGTGAAATAGAAGTCAAACGTGAGCCTATAAGTAAATTATAATAAAAAAACACCACTGCTCTCAAAACGTGAGGAAACCAGCATGTCCTATAACCAAAGATGCGAAGACATGTGACATCCGCAAATCCGCACTGAATAGATTACGGCCCATTCCCTCTCATAGAGAGAAGGCCTGAGTCCCAGCTGTGGGAATGTTTTAATGCTGATTATGCTTATGTTTTCTTTAATTTATTTAAACTAATGCTTGATTGTGAATCCACCTGATGGTAAGATCTCGTGGGGGCGATCGGCGGCGATCTCTCGCGCCGGGGCTTGGTTCAAGCCATGCTCCATTCATTCATGCTTCATTCTCATTCTTTTGCGAAGCAGTAATGCTAGCAAAGGAGGAGGCCGACCGCATTAGACAAAGGCGCACACGCCGCCGCCGCCGCCGGGATTCCGATCCCGATTTCCGGCCACAGTAGGCGCGGGCTCGCAGACTGTGGACAATGGGTAGCCCGCTGTCCGTCCGTCCGGTAACAGACCAGTCCGGCTCAGGTCGTCTACGGCGCGCACTGTTCCCGCGCGCCTCAAGGAGTTGTCAGCAAACTGTAGTTGTCCAGCAGGGCCGAAGCCTACTGGGGCCAAAGGTTATGTGAGAATGTCACCACGGGCCCCGGGACAAAGGCAATGAATGGAAGGGTAGGTTTTTAGTCAGTAAAAGTCTGACACTATTTCCCGCCCCACCCAAGGGCGGGATTTGGATGATTTTACCTACGATAAAAAAAAAAGCCTGATGGTAAGATGCTTAAAATAACACAAAATATATTATAATAAAGGTACTCACTATAAAGAAAATAGCGCAATACATAGAAAAGCTAGCATGCGAGCTGGGGAATGACAGCCTCGCCTCCTTGATCCTGTCACCATTGTTATCAGCACAAATATAATCCTGAATGTAGCCGAGCTTGTTCAAGTCAGAATTCAAGATGGGATAGGGTCTGCATACCTGTAAATTAAAAAAAAAATACATAAGTATAGCATAATTCTTTTAACCTTATAATGTTCCCACTGCTGGGACTCAGGCCTCCTCTTTAGGTGTGGAAATGGGCCGTATTCCACCACGCAGGCCCAGTTTGGGTTGGCGGATTGAACGTCTTTGAATAATTGTTTCTAGCACACGCCAGTTTTATCATGATATTTTGTCTTCACCGTTTTGAGAACAGTGGTGGATAGCCCATAAAGGCTATAACATCACGCTACGACCCACGGGAGCGGAGCAGTAACCAAAGACACGAGTGAAACCGCGCGAGACAATTTATTAATCAATTTCTTGATTGTTTGTTGTCAAAATCCCAAATAAAAACAAATTTTCAAATACTTTCAATTCGAACACAGTATCCCAATCGACAAATTTTATTTTCAATATTTTTTCATTGACAATTCGGACATCACCAAATTTATAGACGCCGTTTAGTACAGTCAAATAAAAAACAGTTTTAAGATAAAATATATCTATACTCGTATATATATAATAAATAAATTTATTACCCGATGTTGCCACGTTAAATCTACTCCAAAATATGTAGTTTTGGTACGACTTTTTCCCCAATAAATTATTTTTTTACCAGACTGCGCCAGAAGGAGGGTTATGTTTTTCGAGAGTATGTATGTATAATTGTTTGGCACGCTCTGTAGTCTGAACGGCTCGATGGATTTTAGCTTGAGAGGTGTCGTTAGATTCGTATTACTGTAAGAGTGACACTGGGTATATCAAAATATAAAAAAGCAAAAGGCGGATTTTTGGCGCCAAATTCAAATGTTTGGCTCGCTCTGCGGCCTGAACGGTTCGATGGATTTTAGTTTGCGAGGTGTCGTTAGATTCGTAATAACTGTGAAAGTGATATCGTAATAAAATAAAACTAAAAAAAGTAAAAATAAAAAACGTTAATTTAAAAAACTAAAAAACCCGACTGCTTTTCTGAGTACACATGAAAAAAAAGCCCTAAAACAAGGAAGTCGTTGTACCCGATTGCACTTAACTATATAATATTTAAAATACAAGATAAATTGTAGCAGTCGGGACCCATTCTAGAAATTGGTTTTTTAAATTACCTACCGTTTTTTTTTTTACTTTTTATCTGACTGTTCTAAACAGTGTCAGAATCGTCCGTGAAATAAAACTTTGGACACTGCCAATTCGGACACTGTGTCTGAATATCTTGTGACCCATTTTTTTACTTACTGCAATAAAATGAGGTCTCAGTCGTCCAATGACGTATTTTGCGAGGTCTGACGTCAGTTGCTGGCAGGCAGCTCCAAAGGTGAACACGCCGATAGTTTGGTAGCTCTCCCACAGCCAGCCTGGCAACACTGAGCCCGAGAGGAACTTCTCGCCAATGCCTTTGCCTTGCCTGTCCCGGGTAAATTCGACGGCGAATATCTGTAATGAGTCGGGATTAAAATTAAAATATTAGGTAGTTTTTTGCTGGTTTAATTATTCGCAAATTCTGTCAATTTGATTTTAGAATAAATTCATTTGACGCACGTATATTTTAAATTCATGTGTTCTAAATGTTCCAAATTCAAATCACGTTATTCCCTAGGGAACGCCTGGGAACGCCCATAATACATTAGGTCCGTTGCTATAAATGAGGGACTGAGAGTTGTATGGCATACCTATAAAAGGGCATAATTATCAAGCCGGTGGTGTAAAAACTAGTTAGTTACGGTTTATATCCTAATTCAATTTAGTAGGTTAATGATCTTAACAGTCTTATCTGCAGTGTACATTCTTTGTCTTTGGGGCTTACATGTCTTATCTGATAATCTTTATAGTGGCTTACAACCAGTAACGTGGGAGCGGCGGATGCTAAATGGGTAAAATTATGAAAATATTTGAAAAACGAATTTGTTCATTCTTCACTCAAGAATTTATCTTAAGGGCCGGTTCTAGTCACTGTTTTTTTGTATGAATTTCGCTCGGGATTATATCGTCTTCGCGGAAAAACCACAACTATTCAAGATTTTTGTTCTTGCGAAGCGCTTTTAAATAACAAGCTTTATTTCTTTTTTGGAACTTTCAAATAGTTCCGTAACGTAATCTCGTAGATAAATACGTTTGAAATCGTAAATTAGGGTAATAAAAAGGGCTTGAAAAAAATAAAATTGTTTTCATTTTTGTCAAGCCCTTGGCCATATAGTCAATTTTAATAAAATAAATTTTCATGGGGTTCTCTTTTATATTTGTGGATTTCCATAGGTTTAAAAAAGGTCAAAATGAGTAGAACCGGGCCTTAAGAACTTAAGGCGTATACTTCCTGGAATATCTGGCCCGAATTAAATGCACACATTGTCATAATGCGCCTAGGCGGCATCGGCAGTACGAATAGCTTGTGGATTTAATTCCGGCCTACTGCGCCCGGATAGAACCCTGCTGACCTTTATATCCATTTTCTTTGCAAAATATTGAAGAACACTTAATAAACAATTTTTTGTGTAAACATATTTCTAAAGATCAAAGCCGTTTGAAAGGACTAGAATAAACAAGTGAAAAAATATCTTGTTGTTATAATATTATTTTTTGGCAAAAGTATTAGTCTTACGAGAAAATCATATGTATACTTCGATGAAATTCATCGAATTATGTATATGACAGTGCAGTCGCACACGGCCAACAATTTTTATTTCATGAGTCTTCACGTTGATTTGATTGCATCAAATCTTTCATTGAACTAAAATAAATTCGACCAACAACTTACCGTAGCTACCATGAACGCGAACCCAGCCCCTGCGACCGCGCCCACGGACATCGTCTCCTCCTTATATGGCAGTAGGATGGATGTGTCGTTGGCGAAGTACCCTCGCTGATAGGGCTCCACCCATAGCATCAACACCAAAAGTGGGAAGGATACTGGAAAATAATATTTACGTAAATAAATGGGAAGGTATACTCTTACCTTTATAATCCAATAATTTGACAGCTAAATTCTTAATTCAATGTTTGGTACTTAGATGACTCAAGGAGCTAATATAGATACAGTGTTATTACATTCATAGCTAAACAGTGTATTAGATTGTTAATAAAGGCTATTATTATTATGTCGGATACTACTGCATATCTGCCTGAGAACTCAATTTCTAAGAAGTCTAGTTTCCTTATCTCAGTTCATTCATCTTCTTATTTAGGAACTTTCATTAGATCTATAGACAGTTGTTGTTAGTAGACTCATAGCTTGTATCTTTATTTGTTTAAATTTTATATACACAATATTGTTACATAGGTGGATAGAACCAACTATCATTGAAATTAGGGGCTTATAATATTAAAATAAATAGATATGCTAAAATCATAAACTAATAAATAGGTGGCCACCGTAGGCGCGAGCTTGCGGACGGCGTGCAATGGGTAGCACGCCGTCTAGTTTCCATACAAAATATATGGAGATCGACGCGATCAGATCCGCGTGAGAAGCACACGTATGCCCAGTGTAAAGTGTGTGCTACAGACAGCGTAAGAATCAATAAAATTTATCATTTGATATTTATGATATTTTCTTAGAAGCCAATACTGATACACTACTGACTGACTTCTTCTAGTAACTTCACTCGTATCAGCATTATCATCATTTCAATCGAAATATTTCCATTGTTAGAAATGTTGGACATAGGCCTACCTAAGTGACGCCACAATGAATGTCCTGTGCGTCTCACTACCGTCAACAGGTCATCGGTTAACCTTGTGGGTGGCCAATGCAACGCTGCGTCTTCCGTTACGCGGTTATCATCACTCCAGAACCTTTCGGCCCCATCGACTACCTCTTTTGCGAGCAATGTTCCCTACCCACTGCCACTTAAGTTAAGCGATTCTTCGATATATGTCGGTAAACTTGGTTCTTTTGTGGATAATTTAATTCTTGATGTGATCACACAAGGGTCACACACACACTAATACATACGTCTGTATAATAAATTTTCGCTTTTATGTACTGTGATAGTAAAATGCCACAGAATTTGTGATAGATATTTCTCATTTTATCAGCATTAATTGTTGATAAAATATTAATACTACCTACGTATAAGTAGGTATCTTATGTCATAAAATATCGCTAAACCCAATTTTTATTTCAATCATAACTTCGTCACTATTTGTTTTCGGTTCTAGACCATACTGGTACTGAGTATTCGGACACAATATATTCGGACACAGTGTCCGAATCGATACATTTTAGTTTTCAATATTTTTTCACTGAAGATTTGGACACCAGCAAGTTGATTGAAGCTGGGTAGTAGTCGATAAAAAAAAGGCTTAAAATATAATATAACGAAAATTTATTACGCATCGTCGCTTTCCATCAGGTGACATAACGGTCAAACACGAACCTATCAATAATAATAATAAAAAAAACCCGAATCCAGCCTAAGATAGTTTTGCTAACGATTTTTCCCCCATATATTATATTTTTAAAACTTTTTATATGACTTTACTAAACAGTGTGTCCCCGAATAGTCGGTGAAAAAAAATATTAAAATAAAATTGTATCAATTTGGACACTAGGTCCGAATATATGGGTCCGAATTATCAGCAACTCGCCGGTTTCCTTGGTACGTAAGTAATTTATTTCTTGGTTCGTAAATTACACAAAGCAAAGAGCCTGTCCAACGTTGCTCCTGCATTACTTAGCAACTTGGTTACAACACCTATCTATACAACATTATTTTTAGTATATGCGAAACCTCAATATAGTTTGTTCAGTATCAAGTAACTGAATCGATTCCAATAATTTTTACACTGTAATTTTGTCCCAATTTTTTTAAAAAACCGGTCACAAGTTGAAAGAAAGAAAGAAAGAAAACATGTTTATTTGGCACACCATGATTATAAACAAAAAAGTGGAGTGGAGTGGAGTGGTGTGAGTTTGACATCATCGAGCACAGAA
Organism: Leucania comma; assembly: GCA_958295575.1. Classification (NCBI taxonomy): domain Eukaryota; kingdom Metazoa; phylum Arthropoda; class Insecta; order Lepidoptera; family Noctuidae; genus Leucania; species Leucania comma. The sequence continues at coordinate 5,793,887 of OY282480.1, read as the reverse complement.
TTCTAAATTCAGAAGATTTCTGTGCCACCGAGACTAAGTACAATACAGGTCTCGGCAGGTCATAGCGGGAATATTAGACACTAGCGCACAGCTGGGTGCGGGAGCAAAACAACCCGGATGGCCCGGTGACCATGTGTTTGTGTGAACAACCAGGTAACATAACAAGCTTATAACTTTGTAATTTTTCATGTTAACGTTATGATACTTTGCTATTAGATTCTTTGCATAAAAATACTAGCCGTGTTTCGGGTTTCGCATATATACTAAAAATAAAGGTTGTATACACGTGTGTATCTATGGTTGTATAGCATTATCAGAAACCATAATTTCTATATAATAATATGTAAGACATTGAAATACACTAAGCACTATAATTAATACCTTATCAAACTTTATCATTTCCCTACAAATTATAATTATTATTCGGAATCCGGCAAGAATTTCAAAAATGTAATCGTCACTTCGTACAATGAATAACACACTAATGTATTAATGTAAAAACAATTTGTGTGAATGTGTCTGTTTGTTACTTCTTCACACTCAAACGGCTGAACAGATTTGGTCGAAATTTGGTACACGGGTAGATCATATTTTGGAATATTGTAATTTTTATCCCGAGAATATTTTTCCTCAGTATCGTGATGGCCCAGTGGTTAAGGCACCAGCCTCTCATGCCTGAGATTGCGGGTTCAAAACCGGGTAAGCGGAAAACTATAAAGTTTTCTAAGTTTATCCAGGACATTACTGACGAATATTATACGTACCGTGCGTGATTTTTTAAAGCTTCAAATGAAGCCGCTAGTAGTAGCTAGTGAATAATATCTGCCTTTATGAGTGTTTATCTAGGTTAGTCACTGTCAATAGGACTCAAATCAATCTTTCATGCCATTATCACTGAGTCAGCTTATCACATTCAGTGTTATCAACATTACATGTTTGATAACAACTATAGTAAATTGGATTTACGTAAATGAAGGTAATGTTAATATTGGCTAGGTACTTCCCATAAGGTGATGAAATAAATTACACAAAGTAATGCGCCTGGCCAGGCTTGAACACGGCTCACAAAACGGTGAAGGAAAACATCGTGAGGAAACCGGCATGTCCTAGAACCAAAAATTCGAAGACATGTGACATCCACCAACCCGCACTAGGCCCGCGTGGTGGATTACGGCCCATTCCCTCTCTTAGAGAGGAGGCCTGTGTCCCAGCAGTGGGAACATTAAAAGGCTGATGATGATGATGATGACTTCCCATAACTCACAATTGACTTTTAATATTCTTAGTGCTGTGATGTGACACTAGATCTAATTAAATTACAAGTTACAGTTCACATGCAAAAAATAATAAAAGCAAATTATAATTGGTTAAATTATGATTGTTTAATTGAATTATGGATAAATATAATGATTATTAATAGATAAGAAAATGAAATTAAAATAATAAACTGATCTGATTGAAAAATTTAAAGCACTTATAAAATGATATCTCTATTATTCTACACTAGCACCCCGCCCCAGTTTAGCACGGGAATTACAAACCTTTGCAATTCTCTTCTTTTCACCACTTTTATATGCATGTATTATATACTTTATTTATTTATTTTTTATTTATTTTAGACATACATACAGCTATCATTACAGAGCAACCCAATGCGATAGTGTAGTCAAAATCTCAAAATATTAATTACAGTAATAATTGCATGTCAATAAGATGAGTCCAATTAATGACGACAAAAAATAGGAAAAGAAAGCTATCAGTACAGATCAATTCAATGCGACAATACATAAAGCTACATCATATATCACTGACCTATTGGTGAAAACTGCACGAAAATACGTATAGTAATTTTTGAGTTTATCGCGTTCATATAGTCAGACAGTTGGGTCGGGGATTTTGTTTAATAAATGTACGGCAATTTTTTTTGTTGGGGAAAAATCTCACAAATCCCAGATCCCGCATGCGTGATGATATTAAAAACACCCTCAGACGGAAGAAACGCCTCAGGACGTGGTAGAGGTGTGCTCGCAACCGTAGGTGTGGGCAACGAACAAGGATAGCTCGCTGTCCGGCCGTCCGGTAACCGTCCGGACTAAACCCGAGTCGTCGACGGACCATAGTGTTCCACATGCGTCTCAAAGTGATGTCAGCAAAACCGTGGAGGCCTAGCAAGGGCGAAGCGTACTGGAGTCATGGGTTGACTTCTGTAAGGTTTACCCGTGGTCCTGGGACGCAAAAGGCTACTGAAGGAACATAAGTGTTGTTTTAGTCAGTAAAAGTCTGACACGCTCTTCCACTTCTATCCTAGAGCGGGAGAAGTCAGTAAATGATTTTCCACTTTAACAAAAGTCACCATGGAATTACTTAGAATTTGAGACAGGAAATCCTGTTTAGACTAACGCATTTTAGTAGATTGTTTTCATGAAAGAATAACCTTTATTGTACGCCAAGATGAAGAAACACGGATAGGCTTTACTGGGTAAAATTCCAACAGGATCTCGCTCCACCCAAGAAAAGTTATCTGATGATTTTTCCCAACGCAAAAAGTGTTGTGAAAAATATTTCAAGATAGAATAAGTATGTGGATACATACAATAAATTTGAGGTCTTATCTAATAACTATAGTAAGTCGTGTAGTAAGTAAAACCCTGATAAGATACCTTTAATTAATTTAGTCACTTACAAGGAATTACAATTTGAGACAGGAAATCCTGAATCGATAAATGCATTTTAATACATTGGTTTTATAATAAAACGCATGGGTATATCTCCGTGAGAAGCATATTTAGGCATGTATACCAATGCGGGTTGGTGGATATCACATATCGATTTTTTAGTTCTAGGACATGCCGGTTTCCTCTCGATATTTTTCTTTACCGTTTTGAGAGCAGTGGTGATGAAATAAATTACACAAAGTAATGCGCCTGGCTGGGTTTGAACCCGCGACCGGCGGCGGCGAGATGTAGCTTTCAAATGGTAAAATAATTTTTAAAATCGTTCAAGTAATTTTTTAATTAAAACAGTGGTTTCCAAATTTTGATGGACCGCGACTCCCCAATAAAAAACACCAAGTACGGGAGTGAGTCCCTTCGAGTCGCTCTTGATATTCATGATGGAAAGAAGGAGCAGAATTAAATTAATAAAGGACTGCTCAATCATGAAAAAAATCATTCAGTTCAGATCTATAGTTGTAATTAAATACAAGGACATGCTATTTTTTAATGAAATTCTTATAATCATGATTCACCAGTGAGTCGCAATCCATACTTTGGGAAACACCGAGTGAAAGCGTCCCAAATTTATCTCTTCTTGTTTCAGTCCATCCCAAGGTTGTTTGTAAGAGATTGCCCTGTGCGATAAGACCGTCCATTGTACACTTACTTTTGTAATATTTATCCTGTCTACATTATGAGGTGTACAATAAAGTATATAATAAATAAATAATAAATCAATCTTTCCTATTATAACATTAGTTTAGATTATTTATAGGCTCACGCTGATGGTAAGCGATGATGTGGTCAATGATGGAGCACGTTTGCTTAGGAGTAACCTATTCACTCTTGACTTAAACAAAGACTCTCAGTAGTGAATTGCCGTGTGCATAATGAATGTACTTATGCCCAAAACGTTTGGTGTGTATGGGTGGGATATCAACCATGTACCGACGACGCAACACCGAATATCTAGTGGTCCTATGACGGAAAGGGTTTGGCAGAATTAAACTGTACAATTCCAACGCACTTATCTCAAAATTAACACACAATAATCACATTTTGAACATTTGAATGTCATCGCAATAAACTGTGACTGTGTCTTTTATTTTTAACAGTCCTTCATAATAAAACTTAGCATGTAAGAAGCATATGTATTATGAGATGGTGGAATAAAAGCTATTTTTATTATGTGAATAATAAGTTTAATACCTAAGTACATAAAATCATTAGCTGTTCAAGATATAGTAACAATTAGTAACTGTGTGAAGTATCCAACTCCAGATTAGGTAATAAACAAAACACTTACTCTTCAAAGTAACCTGAAGTATGAAATTTCACTTAAAGCAAGTAATCGTGGAACCACGGTGATTAATGCCTAAAAAACTGCATTGCCATATAAAATTGTATGAGCTCACCCAATCTATATCGGTAACAATGACATTTGTGAAGAATCGCCAATGAATTTAATGTAACTTTATAGGTCAGAAACCAAGTAAAATAATCGGTTATATACCAACAAATATAAGCTGTCCTCAAACATCCAATACCTAATACAACACTGATGTTTTAAGGTAGAACTACATTGCGCCCACATGAGCCACATACGCCGATCTAGGTTCGTCGGTCTCCATACATTTTATATGGCAACTAGAATTATAGAGCTACATTAGACCCACGCCACGCGACGTCGATCTACATACAAATTAAGCGTGGTACACGTGTGCATCGGTCTAGCGTGTCCGCCCATGAGCGTACCGTTACAGCAATATTAGCCACAATAGAGCACATTTTTGCGACTATTGGCGACCTGCAGTTGCGCCGATAGCAGAAACCAGCCACCATAACCGAATTTGGCAAGAGAGTACTTAGATAATTATAGTTATTGCAGATTATACCCGAAGAACGGGAGTCGCCGTCAGCTTGCAGAATTGCAACCCACCATGCTTGTTGAAGGACTTGTAGCAGATGGAGCAGACGATTCGTCAATTGAAGACAAGAAGAGTAGAAGAGTTTTGTTTTTAAATTTTGTCTTACAATTTGTTTACAAGCACGTAAGCTCATGTAGGTACACAAGACTCAGACACGGGACAAGTACAAGGTCAAACTAGACATACAAATATTGGTTCCGTAAGGGAAACGAAACCGTAACTTGCAGCGCAGCAGACAACATCTCAACTACTGCGCCAATGGTACTGTCATTGTCGTCATTAATCTGTCCTAGCTCAGAGGACACCGGTGTCCTCTCACATCCACGCCACTATAGGCCTTAATTCCGATGTTTAGAGTCTACTTTTGTATGAACAAGTTGGGTAGTTGTGGATCGAAGTGTTAAAGCTAGAACTACATTAGACCGACGCACCGCGTAACACGCTTAATTGTACGTAGTGCGACGTCGCGTGGCGTGGATCTAATGTAGCTCTACAAGTCTAGTTGCCATTTAGAATGTATGGAGACCGACGCGCCCTTATCGGTGTACGTGGCCCACGTGTTCCACCTTAAAGTAGAACTGCGCACACGTGTGGATTCGCGCTCTGGGTGGATTTTGAGGGAGTGTCAAACTTTTACTGAATAAAACTCGCCCTCTTTTCTTCAGCCACCCTTTGCGTTTAAGGGCCATAGGACTCTTCGAAAATTATCGCAGCCCTGCTATGATGTGTTTTCTGTACGGTGCCCTTCAACAAATACCCTACACAGAACATATAGAGGTCGTGATATTAACTAATTGGTACTTTCAATTTAAGTAAATGCACCATTAACACTAATTGCTTGAGTTCAGTTGACCTACTTTCTGTTATGTTAGTTTTCCTGTATCTTACCTACATACATATAATAACAATTTACCAGTTGTTCGTTTTCTAGATTTTTTTCCTTTCAGATTTTTCAGTACCTAAATATCGAATATTGAAATCTCGTTCAGTCTACGTTGTATCGACGATTTTTCTTTATTCTTTATTCTTTATTGTACATACAATTTTTGTTGGTATTTGCAGTTTTCAGTAAAAAATATAATATATTTGTGTATAGGTATTTAATTATAATATATATAATATAACGCGAGATGGCGTTGAACTCAACATTTCTGGTTTATTTTGTTTTTAGTATATGAGAATATACAGGGTGTCCAGTAAATAGCACGACATACTGCAGGGGGTGATAGCTTGGGTCACTACCTATCAATACAACACAATATATGTTCAGCAAAATCTTACGGATTTACAGTTTTACAAAATTTTCCGAAATATCGAAAAATCTCTACCTTGGAACAGATTTTTAAGCATCTCGTAATGAAAAAATACCGACCGAGCCTACTTAGATGAAGCTTATCCAGGCAGGTGGATTGGGCGACTGGGACCGATATTATGGCCACCTAGGTCTCCGGACCTAAACCCCCTGGATTTTTTTTATTGGGGTGCCATGAAGGACAAAGTCTATGAAAAACCGATCCAAAATGACAATGAATTGAGAGCAAGGGTTAACATTGCAGCAAGAAAAATATCGGAAATAAGCCTGAGAAGACTCAAAAGCTCATTTTTAAGAAGATGCCGAGCGTGTATTAGGTCACAAGGGAAGCAATTTGAGCATTTATTGTAATTTATTTAAATAAATGTTTATTAAAGTTAACTCCTCTGTTTTATTTACTATCACCTTATCCTTCAAGATGTCATTTACAGACCGGCCGGCCGGTCGGCTGTAGATTAATTATTATGTAATTCGAACCGTAGTACGACCTTACAACGATTCGAATTCAAAGTCACATTACTTGCATTTAAAATAAAATGCTCTTATTAACTAAAATAGCTTATTTTTCGTATTTTTTAAAATGAAAATGTACTAGTATTGTATCTTTCCAAAATCACCATTAAACAAGCTATTTTTTAAGTTTGTTGTACAAAACAGCCATATACATTTTTTTTTCACCACTGTAGGTTAAACTTAAGTGACAAGAAAATAGTTCTGTGCAAATTTAAACAAAAAATAGTATTTCTTGAAAACATTCTTGTCTTTGATAGAAAAAAGACGAATAAAGTAACTATTGTTATCAACGAATAAAGTAACTATTCACGAATAATTTGATGTAAAAAAAAGTACTAGAAAAGGATTTTTTCATTACGAGATGCTTAAAAATCTGTTTCAAGGTAGAGATTTTTCGGTATTTCGGAAAATTTTGTAAAACTGTAAATCCGTAAGATTTTGCTGAACATATATTGTGTTGTATTGATAGGTAGTGACCCTAGCTATCACCCCCTGCAGTATGTCGTGCTATTTACTGGACACCCTGTATATGAATTCAAATTGGACACACCCAGAAAATGGTACTCGCTAAAATCGGACACACCATACAAATTATATTGCCTCATATTCTACCTAATTCTGACTGTTGATGTCTCCAACTGTTTATTTGACGTTTAAAAGTTAAAAATAAATATACAAGTACCCTTTAAATATGTATATTATCACTTTGGGTACATTGTTAAGACCGGTATGAATCACCTTTATCAAGTTCATTAGACAATGGTAAATAAAAAATAGTGAGATCTTTTCTATATCTATATGTAAATATAAATAGTATAAAACGACATCACGGCAATATAAAACTAATCTGTCCCATAATGGAGCTAGCCCACTTAACCAATTGAATTAATTACTTTGCACGAAAGATTTTAAAGGTCTTTGCACACTTGGCTTAAAACGGTTAACTTGAATGAGACTGGAGGAATTATTTCTGGTCTGTCATCGAATTGTAAATGTTTCACTTTTAGGTTTTCTAGAGAGCTATGGAACGCATCATTCTGGGTGTAAAAAGAAAAAAACGAATACAGAGTAACACAGCATTCAGTAACATAGCATAACATCAGCCTTATAAAGTTGCTTTGCTGGGACATAGGCCTCCTCTCTAGGAGAGAGAATGGGCCGTAATCCACCACGCGGGCCCGTTGCGGGTTGGTGGATGTCACATGTTTTCGAATTTTTGATTCTAGGACATGCTGGTTTCCTCACGATGTTTTCCTTCACTGTTTTGAAAGCAGTGGTGATGAAATAAATTACACAAAGTAATGCGCCTGGCTGGGTTTGAACCCGCGACCTACAACTCGTAAGTTGGAGCCGTTACAACTCCGCCACCATTGCTTTACAACGAACAAAAAGACTGCTAAGCACAAAATGAAATGGGGTGAGTCACGTCAGCCGTTTGCGGAGTGACTGTTGGGCAAGAGTCGCCACATCCGTGGTCGCCACGTAGTTCCAGGTCAATGCAGAGGGTAAAGGGAAAGCGCCGTGGAGGCTCAGGAAGTGTTGGAGAGATCATTTAGATGCGTGCCAATGAGAACTGGTTAGAGACGGTGCAGGAAAAAGATTTGAAAGGAGGCCTTTGCTAAGCAGTGGGTCAGTAATGGTTAGTGAAACAAAGTTTTCTTTCTTCCTGTTCTAACTATGCATGTATTTAATTCTTAACTAAGAGCTTTAGCTAGTTAAATAATTTGAGGAAGTCCATTAAAGTCAAATAAGAGGTGGACAAGAAATAAATGTAAATGTATGTATTAATGATGGTTGCGCAAATAAGCTGTGGACTGTAGATTTTAAAAAGCGATCTAAGGTTTGTTAACAATATGCAGATACTGTGCCTGGCGTTTATTAATGGGATAAATGTATTAGGAAGGAACACTGACCTTTTGACCTCGAAGGTTCCACGTGGCGCCGGCCGGCGAACCTCGACTTCGCACATTTAACCACTGCCAGGTCCCGTATTGCACTACACTGCACTATTGTTGAGTCTTTGAATGGTTGGATCACGAAATAGTCAATTTTCTTGTAATTTCGAGCGGGCGATGTTAGCGGAGCGGTCACATTCACAATCGATGCACAAACGTCAATGTCATTTCATTTCTTGAGGTCGTGCGGGAAGGGAAACGGAAGGGATAGGATTGCTAGGCCAAAAAAATAAATTACAAAAAAAAACAAAATCGCGGATCATAGCAAATTGGCGCAACCATTCCCCCCGGGTTTGAAGGGTTACCTTCAAAGAAAAGAAAAAAAACAAAAGCGAAACTAAACCCTATTACTATATCTAAACTATCAATACTAGGTAGCGAAACAACTTATAACTAACTATGCCACTACTACTGATTAGGCAGAGGGCAGAGGCGAATAACCGGACGCAGGTACGATCCAGTTGCGGTTTTAACCTTTACGACTCGCGTTATTCCGTTCGAACCCGGAAAAACTTCTTCCACTACACCAAGAGACCAGTGCAGAGGAGGCGCACTCTCAGTCTTCAGTATCACCACAGTACCGACTGTGACTGGATCTGAAGGAGTGTTCCACTTTTGACGCGACTGCAGCGTGTGCAGATAATCTGTCCTCCACCGCTTCCAAAAGGACTGAACTAAGCTATCCAGCAGAGCGTGACAATTCACCTTATGGTGATAATCCACCAACAAATCCAAAACGTGATCCTTGCGTGGTAGGACCACTGGACGCATTTGTTCAAACTCTAACTTAGCATTTCGCAGACGGCCACCGACACGAATGAGTCCGTCTTGCAAAAATGGTTTCAAATGTTGAAGTGCGCGACTACAAGGTTTATGTGATTTTAAACTACGAAATTCTATTGAAAAATAAAATTTCTGCAACTCTCGAAGTACAACTGATTCAGCTCTATCCAAATCAGCTGCGATTATAGAACCACGCGATGGTAATAATCTCAAAAATCTTAGGACGTAAACTACACAGCGTAATAGTCTCGACCAAGACGAGACTCGATTAGACAACAACAAAACAACTGACTCTTCACGCGGAACTGATACTACAAGCGTATGTTTCTTCTCCTCGGGTGGCTCTGAAACAGTAGCGGGGTTAAACGGAGCATTTGGCCACTCGTTAGGAGTGGTATGAAGCCAGGGAGGGCCACAAAACCAAAGCGGATGATTTAAAATTTGCGCAGGAAGCAAACCACGTGAGAGACAATCAGCTGGGTTTTCTGTTCCAGCGACATGGAATATATTTTCCGGTGACAATTCAGTTTGAATCTTAGCCACCCTATTTGCGACAAACGTGCCCCATCGATGGGGTGAAGAGTGGGCCCAACATAGAGCAACGGTTGAGTCTGAAAACGCTACAATTCTCTCTATATTAATGCGAGGACGACAAGTTTTGACTATAGATGTAATCAATTGAACCAACATAAGAATAGCGCAGAGTTCGAGACGAGCAAGAGAGACAACCTTACGAGGAGATACCTTTGATTTTGCGCTAATGAGGAAAACTGAAATGTTATCGCCATTTTGGACCTGAAAGTAAACCACTCCCCCGTAAGCCCTCTCACTGGCGTCTGCGAAACCTACCACATTAACAACAGTGTCTGGTACTATACCAACATGGCGAGGAATCTGTATCTGATCGAGCATTGGAAGCTCTTTCCTATAGCGAGCCCACAACTTAGCAACACTGTCAGGAGCGGTGTCGTCCCAATCACAGTTGGAAAGCCAAAGCTCTTTTATAAGCAGCTTTGCATACAAAACGACAGGAGCTACAAAACCCATTATATCCCATATCCGAGCTACACATGCTAGGATAACGCGTTTGGTACAAGTTGGCGGAGTCGAGCTAATTTTAAGACTGAACATATCAGTTGCGGGTGACCAACTTAAACCAAGGATCTTATGCGAATCACTATCATCGAATTCCTTTACCGAAGTCAACCGGTGTGACGGTGGAATCGACTCTAATGTAGCTTGCGAGTTGCTTGTCCATTTCACCAGATCAAATTGACCGGACTTCATGAGGCTGATTACTTGAGCAGCGGTCTCTATAGCCTCTGCTTCACTAGGTACACTGTACACAAAATCGTCCTTGTACAATCCGGTTTCAATAGTGGCCCTTGCTTTCGGGTATGTATGACCCTCGTCAGCGGCCAACTGCTTGATAGTGCGAAGAGCGTGAAAGGGACTAGACTTAAGCCCAAAACAAACACGATTGAATTCGTAAACCTTCAAAGGTTCCTGCGGAGAAAATCTATACAAGAAGCGTTGGAATCTACGGTCACATTTTCTGATTCCAATACTAAGAAACATTTGCCGAATATCAGCAGAGAGCGCAATAGCAAACAAGCGAAAATTTACTATTATTTCAAATAAGTTACCCTGGAGGTTCTGACCACAATACAAGATATCGTTAAGCGATATGCCAGTACTAGTTTTAGCGCTACCATCCATAACCACACGCAGTTCAGTTGTAAGCTTGTCTTCTCTAACAACTCCATGGTGCGGGATGATATAAAACGGGTAATCACGTGTCTCCTCAGTCTCGGCAGGCGCTGATGAGATATAACCGTTATCTAAATATTCGATCAGCACATCATCATAGGCTTGCTTCAACTTAGGAGACGCCTGCATCTTGCGTTCCAAGCATAGAAGGCGTTTTTCTGCGGAGGCACGGGAGCCACCGAGCGAAAAAATATCACCCTTGAAAGGGAGCGCGACAACATAACGACCATCTTTATCACGAGTAGTCGTGCGGGTATAAATCTCCTCAGTGACCTGATCCTCAGGGCTGAGAATAGGCGGGACATTGACCTCTTCAATCTCCCAGAACTTGCGGATGGTAGACTCAAGCGGCGGCTCGACGGTGCAACAGTGCGACACAGTCGAGTAACTATCTAAACAAGCGGGTGCGGAACCAACTATAACAAACCCGAGAACTGTTTCCAGTGCGTGCGGAGCGGGGTACATCGGAAGACCTTGAATTTTACGTGATAACTGGAGATGCGGGAGAATCGAAGCACCGATCAATAGATCGATATCTCCAGGGAAAGCGTAATTTCCGTCGGCTAACTGCAAGCTCTTAAACTCCGTCAGCATGGACGTGTCAACCGGTACCGTGGGCAAACGTTCCGTAATCTTATCTGCGACTAGCGAATCCATTTCAAACGAAATATTACGATTAAAACGTGAACTAAATATTATTTTAATGGAACCGTGAATGGTTGCCTTTAAACCTCCAAAACCTTTCACTTCTGAGCGGGATGACCAATTATTAAAACTAAAACCAAGGCGTTGACAACAATCCCGAGTAATAAAATTACTCTGGGAAGCGCCATCTAGTAGCGCTCGAACGGTGTGCGGTTTGCCAAAGGCATCTACAATGACAACTTGCGCGGTCGCAAGTAAAACGGTAGTGATTTGAGTACCAGCGGCGGAAAGCGAACACAATGTTACGTCGTTTGCACTTGCAGCAGGCCGCGCGTCACAAGCGTCGCGCGTCCGCGCAGGCCGCGGCCGCGATGGCAGCTTACTACTCTCAAAATGTAAGAAGGTATGATGTCTAGCTAGACATCTACGACAGCTAACACCACTGTTACATGACGTAACCAGATGTTTGTCACTTAGACAATTAAAACACAAATTATTAGTGCGGACAAACTTGTAACGATCCCTAGGCGATAATCTCTGAAATTCCGAACACTTGTACAGCTGTGTATGGCTACCCTTACACAGAGAACAGTCAGGTGTTGAGGCGGTATTAACTAGCGTATGTGCAGTCTTGACTGACTTCGATGACGCGTCTATACGGCGATCGGAACCTGTCCTATTCGTGACTTCATGACGTGCCGACGTGCGCTGCAATACCTTAATATGGTCGCGAATAAAAGATTCTAAATCTTCGAACTTAGGTATTTCTTTGCCGCGCTGAGTCGTTTCAAACAGACGAACAGTTTCAGGATCTAATTTATTTAAACCGATATACAAAAACAAAAAGTCACAGAGGTCATTGACCTTTAGGTTCTTTACTGCACGAACAGATGATGCGAAAATATTTAAAAACTTCTCTAAATTATGATCGTTACAAACGGAAAAACTTTTCAAATCGAATAATTGATCTAAATATGCGGTGGCTACTAATCGCTTATCTTCGTATTTTGTTTTTAAAGTGTTCAAAACTAAATTGTAATTTTCAGCGCTAAACGTAATTCCAGCACAGACAGCCTTTGCCTTACCGGTCAATTTTTCTACGAGATAATGCAATCTCTCGTGATCTGTCAGCGATGTGTTCCTATGTATTATATTTTCGAAACTATCTATAAATAAATTCCAATTTCGAATGTCACCATTAAATTCAGGTATTTGAATTGGCGGCAATCGTGGGCGTTCGCGGGGAGGGTTGGATAAACCACTCGCGGGGGGGGGAGTCTCTAAACTCCTAGCAATACGTTTGATACGACAATACAAGTCATCAAAGGACGACAATGCCTGATAACTCACACAGTAATCAGGATTTAACTCCAACTCTAAAATGTTTATATTCTTAATTGTAGATTTAAAATCCGCGCGCAAACTATCTAAAGTTTCCAACGAACACAAGAAAGCATCTCTAATCGTCAGATCCGAGATTTGCAAAAATTTATCACAAATTGATTGAACACGTGAAAACTGTGAGTCCCTTTCAGCGTATAAAAGCTTTAACTGAACCTTTAAATCAGTACTAACCTTGGTTCCCTTAAGAGACATCTTGTTTTGATATATTCACACTATACACTCAAACAAACACTTAACGAATTATTAAGTAAGCGATAATTATCAGATAACAATATGGTAATATTGTAAACAACAAAGTGAACGGCGAACGAACGGAATAACCTGAATCAATGAGTGAATATTACCCAATTTCTCGATTAAATCAGTCACGTCGTTCATATGCGTATATAATCTATGGTTTATCCGTTTCCTACAAATATTCACTCAACAATGAACGGGTATTTTTGAAATGCGTCTACCTACATGCAATTTGTAGGACTTCCGAATGAATTTTGTCAAGAAAAAGAATGCGATCGATTTATATCTACGCTGATATTTACGTAGCTAACTATAATTATGCGGTGCGGTTGACGGCGTAGGTACCGTAATTATCAATGGCTCTTTAACTATACGAGCGAAATAACGTTTAGTTGCCTAAATGCCTAGATGCGGGTTTTCTACTATTATATCTAGGTAAACAGGCGCGTTGCGTTTATTCCCTATGGAACAAATACTATATTGCGAAATTACAAGAAAATGATTCACGATCCTGCTCGTAGGACCAAAAAGTAATGGTTGCGCAAATAAGCTGTGGACTGTAGATTTTAAAAAGCGATCTAAGGTTTGTTAACAATATGCAGATACTGTGCCTGGCGTTTATTAATGGGATAAATGTATTAGGAAGGAACACTGACCTTTTGACCTCGAAGGTTCCACGTGGCGCCGGCCGGCGAACCTCGACTTCGCACATTTAACCACTGCCAGGTCCCGTATTGCACTACACTGCACTATTGTTGAGTCTTTGAATGGTTGGATCACGAAATAGTCAATTTTCTTGTAATTTCGAGCGGGCGATGTTAGCGGAGCGGTCACATTCACAATCGATGCACAAACGTCAATGTCATTTCATTTCTTGAGGTCGTGCGGGAAGGGAAACGGAAGGGATAGGATTGCTAGGCCAAAAAAATAAATTACAAAAAAAAACAAAATCGCGGATCATAGCAAATTGGCGCAACCAAATGATATGCTATTTAATTTAGACTCCTGTCAAATATTATGTTATTTAAGAATCTATGTGTCACCTGTGTTAAATATTAAATTGAAAACGTGATGTCAATGACCATTTGATGATTTTGAGCGACTTTTTCCTGGCGGTACTTGGTAAGTTTTTAAACTAACATCCATCAATTCCTAAATCAACATTAGTTTTAGTATATATGCGAAAATCGACATACGCGTCTAGTATTTTCATGTATAGAATCTATGTTAACAATTTCATAACTGTATCGTGAAAAGTCACAAAGTTATAAGCTTGTTAAGTTACCTGGTTCTCCGCACAAATACATGGTCACCTGGTCATCTGGGCGACTGAGGGGTTGTTTTTCTTCCACACCCAGCTGTGCGCTGGCACCTAATGCCAGCTATGACCTGTCATGTTGTGGAATAGAGAAGTTGGACTGTATTAAATAGCTGGTGTTGGTGGTTGTTCTGTATGAAACTCGGTTTGAGCTTACCCAATCTTGGAACAAAGTGACAAACGACAAAGCCAAAAGAACGTCTTACCTTTATCGCCTTTTCAGCCTTCCTCGAAGTACTCTGGATGAAGCAGCACTGTTGAAGCTGGTTACTGATCACACAACACGGTTATGCTCACTTTGTCCCTTGATTTATCGATTTATTGAGGAGCTCGCTCAAAAAGAAAGTTACCGCACGGCGGCCCGATTTCAACAACACGAAAAACCGGGAGAGGGCGCTTGTCCTGTCATCTAAGCAGCCCGCTATTGGCTGATTTCTGGCATATATGACGCTCTATGATCTTTGCGCCGTCAGCTGAACCAATCATGGGTTAGAATACAGAACATACCCCCTACCGAAACCATAGTGATGGTTTCCTAAAACTAAGATTACTATACTATCTAGGACATTGATAACTAATCTTAAATTATACTCTAAATTAAATAAAAAACGTTTTATTTGAAATTAATTGGCGTAAGGTAATAGGGCAAGTTTATTTATAGGTCTCTGTAAGACACCCTTTTCTGTGCGCAGTGTCACGCACCTAACTATTGAGTCGGGACCGGGATGTAACTTCTCAATCTTGCCGAGAGGCCAAGTGCAAGAGGGAACATTGTCGGTTTTAATTATTACTAAATCTCCAACTTTAGGATTAGAAGAAGAGATAAACCACTTGGCTTTCTGTTGTAAAGTGTTTAGATATTCATAACTCCAACGTTTCCAGAACAGTTGGGAGCACTTCTGGATATACTGCCACCGTGACAGCCTATTGATATCAATATCTCGCACGTCGTACTCAGGAATGGAGACTAAACTTCGTCCAATTAGAAAGTGTCCGGCGGTTAATACGTTAAATTCGTTGGGGTTGTCACTTGAAGGAAGCGGACACAAAGGGCGCGAATTCATTATGGCTTCTGCCTTACAGAATATCGTAGCAAGTTCCTCAAACGTTAAGGACTTTTCCCCTACACACCGCACTAGATGATATTTGGCTGACTTAATGCCCGCTTCCCAGAGACCACCCATGTGAGGAGCACTGGGGACATTAAATTTCCAATCAACCTGCCGTTTAGCGCAACCACCCGAAATGTCATCTTGATTCTCGCGCCAGAACTTTTGTATCTCCGACAGATGTCGGTTTGCGCCAACAAAATTAGTTCCACAATCAGAATAGAGAACAGCGCACAGACCTCTGCGAGCCACAAATCTATCCAGGCATGCGAGAAAACAATCAGCGGAGAGAGAAGACAACACTTCGAGATGTACTGCTTTAGTGGAAAAGCAGACAAATAGTGCCAAGTACGCTTTTGTCACTTTAGCATTACGACGTAAGCTTTCTTTAATTAAGAATGGACCTCCGAGGTCAACTCCGACGTTAGAAAATACCTTATTAGGTATCAACCGAGTTGTTGGCAACGGGGCCATTTCAGGCTGAAGTAACGATGGTTTACATTTAAAGCACGTTTTACATTTAGATAACACGGATCTAATAACGCTACGAGCCGATAATATCCAAAAGTTTTCATTAACAACACTTTGCAAGGTTCGCGGTCCAACATGTAAATATTTTTCATGTAAATATTTAATCAATAGTTTTGTAAATAAACTATTTTTAGGGAGAAGTCGCGGGTGTCTAGCATTATAAGGAAGTTCGGAATAACCGATGCGACCCCCTACCCTGAGAAACCCATCGCTATCAATGAACGGAGATAATTTTCGTAACGATGGTACGTATTTTTTATCTGTTATCATTTTAATTTCCGTTTCAAAGTAAGTATTCTGAACTAGCTTTATTAATTTATCGCGTGCCTCGTTCAGTTCACGGGTTGATAACACGTGTGATTTAGCATGGGTGGGTATATCACCCTGTTTGCGAGTCAATCTTAAAATCCAAGCAAAAGATCTTTGCAATTTGGAAAATGACGAAAATTGTGCGAAGATTCTATCACAAAATTCCATTTTAGTTTCAATAATATGATCACTAATATTGTGATTCAGCAACAAATTAGTGGAAGTTTTTAATTCCGGTAGTTTATGATTGCTTTCATTCACAAACACCGTCAGAGGCCAATCGACGTAATTTTGATACATCCAATCGGCACCCTGTAGCCAACGTGGGGTGCAGTCTATCAGTTGCGCCGGAGACGCTCCACGCGAACAAATATCTGCTAGGTTATTTTCGCTGCCAACGTGCCGCCAAAAATGAGGGGGTAAGATTTCAATAATTTTAGTAACTCTATGACTGACAAAGGTTTTTAATTTATAAGGTTCCGTTTGAAGCCAGGACAGTACGACTGTCGAGTCTGATACTGCAGTTATTTGGTTAATTTTAATTCGAGTAACAAATGTATCGCAAACGAATTTTATTAATTTACTTAATACAACCGCTCCCATTAATTCTAACCGAGGGATTGTTACGGGTTTTATTGGTGCTACTTTGGATTTCGCTGTTACTAGACGAACCCTTGCGTTACCCTTTTGGTCACGACTGATGACGTACACGCAGGCTGCGTAACCTCGTAAAGAAGCGTCACAAAATCCGATTAAATCACAAGTCGTTTCGCCCGGTAACAGCATATGGCGTTCGACACGTAACTCGCTTAACCGCGGAAGTTCAAAAATAAAGTGCTGCCACGATTTTTTAATGTTATCTGGCAACTTATCGTCCCAACCAATACCTAGCTTCCACAGATCTTGCATAATCTGCTTAGCTACTAAAATGCATGGCGCGATAAAACCCACGGGATCGTAAATCGACGCTAGCAGTTTTAGTACCGATCGCTTGGTTGTTTCGTTGTCCGATAAATTAACTGAAAATAAAAAATGATCGGATTTTGGAGTCCATTTAAGTCCTAAGACCTTAATAGAACTGTCGTTTTCGTCTTTAACGAACGTTACGGAATTTTCCCTATTTTCAGACGGAACGCGTTGCAGCAACTCCTCATTGTTACTCATCCACTTTTTTAGCGTAAAGTTGGCACTTTCAAAAATACCTATTAGTTGATCTTGGACTAGGCTAGCTTGCTCCAAGGTTTGGCATGAATATAAGATATCATCCTTGTATATTCCCTCACGGAGGACCTGAGCAGCGAGGGGAAAACGTTCACCCTCGTCTTTCGCTAACTGGAGCAGCGTGCGAATAGCTAAGAATGGAGAACAGCTGAGCCCGTAGGTTACAGTTTTTAATTCATATAATTTAATTGAATCGTTAGGGGATTCCCGATATAAAATGTGTTGATAACAGCGATCTTCTTTTCTTAAGGCAATAGCGCGATACATTATACAAACATCACTCACTAAACAATATTCGAATAGTCGAAACTTCAAGATTATTGACGCAATGTCCGGATACAGCTTAGGGCCGACCAATAGAATATCATTCAACGAGAGGTCTTCATATTCACGCATAAATTCCTTATATTTGTTATTCAACTCAGGTACACGTGCGAGTTTACGCTCCGAGTAGATCAGTCGTCGCTCGGCCGCGGCACGCGATTGTCCCAATGACGCGGGGTTAGGTGCGAACGGCATTGGAACTACGTATTGGCCGTTCGACTCCCGCGTATGTTCATGAGAAAATATCTCCTCGGCTAGTTGATCCATCGGACTTGTTGATGGGGTACACGGCACCTCTTCAACTTCCCAAAAATCACGTAATGTTTTGTCAATTGACTGTTCGTCGTCATACGAAACTGATAAATTAAGATTTTGCGATTTATATTTATTAAACGGGTATAATTTTCCGCTAACTACATCACCAAAAACTGTTTTAATCACACTAGGAATACCATCCCTAATTACGAATGGTTTATCAATAATTATATCTGGGACTATGTCATTCCCCAACAAAATATCTATTCGTGAACGCTTGAAAAACAATGGATCTGCCAACTTATAAGTTTTATATTCGCTAATGACATTTTCAGTAAATGAAACATTAGGCATATCCGCGGACACCTTTGAAATAACTACTAAATTAACTCGAAACGTCGGACCACACGCCTGTCTTGGTTTCAATGTACACGTGACCATTCCTTGAGTTTTTACTACCCCTCCGCCGATCCCATGAATAGTAAAAGGACATTTTTTACGTTTTAATCCTAGTTTTTGAGCACACTCAGTTGTTATAAAAGAACTTTGTGCCCCGGAATCTATAACGGCTCGACAATCGTGAAACTGACCCACACAATCAATTACATGAGTGAGAGTAGTACCTAGAACTACCTCATATTCACACAGGTTATTACTCATGAATGATTGTTGTGTATTTGTGCATGTGACGTCACTTACGAAGCGACCAGCGTTTAGTGCGAGCGAAGGAGACTGCACCGTCACGGACGATGTTCGCGCGCTATCTGATAACGTATTATCTTTATGCAACAAATAATGATGTGGTTCTGCACAGACCCCACAACTCATTGTGCTTTTACAAGCATTCGATTGATGGTCAGATTTAAGACAATTATTACACAGTTTTAGTGAATGAACACGGTTCATTCTTTCATCGACGGACAATTTACGAAATTGATCACATCGATAAATCATGTGATTTTGTTTACAAATCACACAGCTTAAGTTTGCATTACGGTTATTAATATTTTGCGGAGTTCGTGCCGTATTAAGAATCGACTTTGACGAAGATCTCTGATTTTTATTTTGCGAATGGTTATTACTAGACTTCGACGGGTTATTAGTAGCCACATTTATAAACGAATGTTCTAGAACTTTAATTTGTTTGTTTACAAACTGCATAAGTTCTTCGAAAGTAGGTATTAACTTTTGATCCCGACTTTCTTCGAATAATTTTCGCGTATGAGGGTCGAGTCTTTGTAATGCTAAATGACACAATAGAAAGTCGTCCAAGTGTTTAATATTTAATGCTTGAATCGCTTTAAGAGAATGATCAAAGGTTTCTATAAATGAAGTTAAATTCGACGAGGTATCTTTTGTTAACGGTGTAAAGTTCAACATTTTATCGAAATACCTACATGCTAGTGTTCTGTGATCATGGTATTTATCAATCAAGCTTTGCCAAGCTAATGCGTAATTTGCGGCAGTTATCGGCAGTTTTTTAACTATATTTAAGGCAGGGCCCTTTACGCATGAGAGTAAATAATGAAACTTATCGATATCTGTGAAATTTCGATTGTGAACTAATGATAAAAACGTGTCATAAAAGGTCATCCAATTTTCTGTTTCACCGTCAAATTGAAATAATGATATCTTTGGTAACGCGGGTTTTACTAAAACCTGTTTGTCTATCGCAGGGAAGAAATCATTTTCCAATTTAGAATATTTACTAGCGATTAACTGGCACGCATTATACATTTCGTCAAATGATTCAAGCTCACTTGTTGACATTTTCACTTTAGTAGGTTTTAATTGTACTTCTATTTCGAACAAATCAAATATGGTGGATTCAAATCTCAGACGGACACTTTCCATTTCAGACATTAATACCGTAAACATTGGCAATATATCTGGTTCTGTTCCCAACTTTTTGGAATAATCATAAAGCTTTTGTAATTTTGCAAATAAATATTCTTTCCTGCATGTTAACGTTTTTCGTTTCATTTCTAAGACCTCCGCCATTTTGGACGCGTAGGTCTAGCGCTAGCCAAATGTTTTTCCTATTTGAATCTTATTGGAGAGATGAAAATGAGAATCCGGCTCGAAGGACCAGAATGTGGAATAGAGAAGTTGGACTGTATTAAATAGCTGGTGTTGGTGGTTGTTCTGTATGAAACTCGGTTTGAGCTTACCCAATCTTGGAACAAAGTGACAAACGACAAAGCCAAAAGAACGTCTTACCTTTATCGCCTTTTCAGCCTTCCTCGAAGTACTCTGGATGAAGCAGCACTGTTGAAGCTGGTTACTGATCACACAACACGGTTATGCTCACTTTGTCCCTTGATTTATCGATTTATTGAGGAGCTCGCTCAAAAAGAAAGTTACCGCACGGCGGCCCGATTTCAACAACACGAAAAACCGGGAGAGGGCGCTTGTCCTGTCATCTAAGCAGCCCGCTATTGGCTGATTTCTGGCATATATGACGCTCTATGATCTTTGCGCCGTCAGCTGAACCAATCATGGGTTAGAATACAGAACACATGTCATGTAAAAATGATTGGAATCGATTCAGTTACTGATTCTGAAGAAACTATATTCAGGTTTCGCACATACTAAAAATAATTCTGTATAGGTATGTATTCTTTTGGCACAAATTACTTTTAAAAATTGTATTATCTTTAGCACAGAAATCGTTGACTAGTAAACGCATGTCAAAGTCACACTGTTTTTCGTTCCGTAATTTTTCATTTCCTCTTTACCCCTTGTAGTATTTCGTGAGATTTCCGAACACCAACGCTCGATTATTTAGCCATAAATATCCCACAAGTTATATGTATACATCACATCCAGACTTCGTGCCATCGATCCATTATAAAACATGTGAGGTATTTCCCATACTTTTCACTAACATCGTACTATCTAAACATTTACTATTCTCGAGTATTCCTGAACAAAATGTTTCTAGAAGTGCTCTCAAGTTTGTCGCACGGTTTTGCTTAGCTGAGCCACGTAATTACTTCCTGTTTTTGACCAAATACACACTATTAAAGTAAAGGACGTCTATAGTAATGAGAAGTCATTATTGAGTTTCAGACAACGGACAAGTTTCTTGGTTCTCCGCCATTTTCATTTCTGATGCGATCACGCAAAGAAACTCCGTGTATAGTCCTCTTAATTGCCCCTTTCAATTGGTGGTTTTAAGCCTTCTGATAAGGCCCATTGTGAGCTACTGCGTGTCGCGACAGCATGTCTGTGATCTGACTAAAATCTGTATAGCCCCATTTTTTTATGGTAGGTAAAATCATCCAATGACAAATCTCGCTCTTGGGCGGGGCGGGAGATAGTATCAGACTCTTACTGACTAAAAACCTACACTGTTCCTTCATTGCCTTCGTTCCAGGGCCCCGGGGTTCACTTTCACACAACCCTTGGCCCCAGTAGGTTGTATATTACCATGATAGTACCGCGCCTAGCTATTACACAAGCTTCAAGACCAATCACCGTATCTGGAAAGGAAAGGCCGACATGACTTCTTGGCATGGAGCCATACATTTATCCTTATTCGCAGAGGTTACTGTAGGTTCTCCATATTGGAAGCGAAGATCTATTAATACAACAGTAAAGCAAAAGGTTTTCCTTATATTATCACTGTCAAGATATCATTGCCATTGTTCGTTTAGCCTTACGTCGATTTCTCAGCTGTGCAAGGCCAACTTTGCAGTTCAAGTTCAAAGTTAGACATTGTTTTCTGTAGCAGATGTTTTTTTTTCTTTTCTAAAACAAGTCTATTGACATCTAGTTATTCTGTCCTGCTTAGATGCCAAGTGAATTGAAATTGTAAAGCCGAAGGTATTTTTGTACATCTTGTGACGTTGCAAATCATTTATTGGGACTACTAGCGACCACTTTTTGATGGAATAAGAAATAACGCCTTATTGTTTCGTTGTTTCTTTTTTATCTTTTAGGAGCCGGGTCAATTTGTTACTTCTTCACGCCCAAACAGTTGAGTCGGATTTGGATGAAATTTGGCGCTCGAGTAGATATTTTTTTTTATCCTGGGAGTAGGTGTGTTGCTTTTAGAAAATTTTCTACCACTTAAATTGTGACTGTCTGGATGTCTAAGTGATCGATTACAGAGACGCGGCGCGTTGCGCGGCGCAACGCGCCGTTTTAAAGACGCGAAATCCTCTCTAATGACTTCTCCCGCTTGGGAAAAGCGGTGTCAGACTTTTGCTGACTAAAAACAAAAGTTTCCCTTTGAGACGTCTTTCTCCAGTCATTCCTCAAAGAAGGGACTTACCGACATGATTATGGCGTGCCTAGCGTTGGGTTGTAACATTCTCATAAAAGATGGATACCTTTTTTTTTGTTGTCGAGGGGAAACCTTCAAAAGGCGCCCGGACGAACTCAAGTATTTTCTATACTGGTAGTAAGTACTTTCCCACATTTTCATTTTCGGTTTCCACGAAACTGAAACCACTATCACAATGTATTTAGTTTCTTGAAGCTACGTGTTTCTCATTCAAATTTTTAAGAATTTGCATATTACAGCAATCTAACCACCTACAGACGTATGCACGCACGTGATCTCATCGATATTTTTAACCAACCAAGTGAACTCAGATAAGCATGCAGTTTGCATTCGAATAATAATATAATCAATTTGATTCAATCGTAATGTTTATGTTGATTAGTCAATTATGTCATGACTAGCATCTGACACTGGCTTCCCTCGCGTGAAAGTAACTTATTCCATAAGTATGGTACCGGCCAAACCCGACCCGAACCGACCCGAACCGCGGGAGTGATGCCGCGGTAAAAAATTTTGTCGGTCCCTAATAATAGATAGGAATAGGATAGGAAAAATCTGTCAGATGGGCATTCCATTTGAGATAAGCTTGCCCTTTATCACGATATTATCATCGTCCTTTATCGTAACCAATTTAGGTCATACTGAAAACATTAACAGAATAGAGTATAATACACCGTTAAATTTTGGTCGTTTTAATCCCGTGGAGGGTCAATTCGGTACATGAAACACTATCGATTTGTAAAGAGAAAATTAAAAAATAAAGTACATTTTTTTTAATTCGAGTTAATTTACGCATGTACAAAATGCCCACTGACTGCGATCCCACCTGATGGTAAGCATGCAGTGACGCAATCGTTGATGGTGAGGCGCACTAGTTTATTAAACGCCTATTCACTCTAGCCTTGAAGACATCCAAATTATAATCGGATTGGAAGACCGGAGCAGGTAAATTGTTCCAGTCATTTGATGTAGGTATGCCATATAAACGACGAGGCGAAACGCTCAGTCCGGACCGTAGAGGTTTTGTCCGGTGGTGTAAATGAGATGGTGATCACCATCAGCACATGGAAGGAGTCTCATGACTTTTTGCAAGACTACCCTGAAATTCCTTCTGTGCAACACCTTTAGGCTACCTATATCTATGGGAAGACCACTCCAGGACCCCTTGCTAAAAGCTTTTAAGGCTCATCCCTGGGAGACCAGCCCAGAACGGAACTCCTTCTGTGCTTCTGTGTGTTAGAGAACAGAGACCGTTATTGATGAGGTTTCCTAATACTGTTTCTTTTAAGTTTGCTCGTACCTACATAATTATCATAGCCATTAACAAGATTACCTATTTGTAGTTCAAGTACAACGTGGTGGATACAGGATATACCTCATTTTCTACTGTTGATAGGCTCGTGCTTGACCACTAGCACATCTGATGGAAATTTGGAAAAAGCGACGATGTGGTCGACCATGCACGCTTGCCTAGAAGTTGTGCAGACGGTTGCTATCTAGCGTTCCAACTAAACCTTGGTTGGAGCTTGAGCTTGTGTATTTGTGTAAACTACGCTCCAATACGTATGCAAATCAATCACTGAGGTTAGGAAAACGAGCCTCCCAACCAAGGGCGTTGAAGGTCATGGTTTACAACTGCTGTCTACACGGATTGAAACTAGCAAGGTCACCTTTGTTGGGATTTTGCATTATAACCGTCTAGTCCACCTTTTATAGATCCCCAGGGGCCCAAGTCTGCTATTTTTGTAAACTCGACATTCCAACACAATCCCATTGTTATTTTGGTAAAAGTTCTTAATCTGCTAAATCATAATGGTCGAACTTTGATCGGATATTGGTCTCGTAAACGAATGGTGGTAGAATGACTTTGTCGTATTCAGACAAATCTAATGGTAAGTCACTAAACAAAGGAACTGACAAAATTTTAGCAGATTACCCCATATGTCAGAAATTAATTTGTCATTATGTACGAGATTACCATTTCTTTCAATGGTGTGTTAGTGATTGACTGTTGGAAAGTCATAGTGACGCCATTATATTAGTAGATTAACAATCTTGTCAAAATCAACCATGATGAAAACAATGTTAGACGATTCTGACACTATTGTAATAGCAGACTGGAGGTCCTGGTTGTAGCCACATACCTAAATATTAATTTTAAGCCTGTTTATTTGACCTTTATTTATACCTACGTAAGAATTAGGAGGAAACATTATAATACCTATAATTTGAGTATTGGTTTGCTTGCTTAAGCCAATTTATAGGTAAACACAGCTAATGCCTTGAGATGATTATGTTAATTTGATTAAAGAGTTTTGAAAACTTGTTGAAGGGATACCGTGTAATTTCTTTTGATTTTTGTGCTAGCTGAACCATAGCATTATGTATATTTCATTATTCCCCAAGAGGACGCCGGCGTCCTCACACCTATTGTCTTTCTATTGTGTCTCTAATTACGATATTCAACAGGTTAAACTTATTTTCGGGTCTCAATCGAAGGGGGTAGGGGGGTAGGGGCTAGGCGTAACGATAGTAAATGGTTCTACTTATGTGCGGGGTTTAAACAGAATCGATTGCAATAATTTTTACACCATGTTACATTTTTCTCAAAAGTATTTAAAAAAGTTCACAAGCTGGACACCACCGACACTAAACACTATACAGGTCACGGCAGGTCATAGCGAGTATTAGGTGCCAGCGCACAGCTGGGTGTGGGAGTAAAACAACTCCTCAGTCACCTGGATTGCGCGGTGGCTATGTATTTGTGCGGACAATCAGGTAAAATAACAAGATTATTTGTGATTGTGATACAGTTATGAAATTTTGTACCTACATAGACACTTTACATAAAAATGGTAGACTCTCCGGCTTCGAGTCTCGCGTAAACTAAAACTAATGTTTTATACATTTTAATGCAGGTCAATGAATAATGAACGTAGCAAATTGCGATAACGTGGTTCAAACTGATTGCCGCAACGAGCGCAGTGTGCGAAGTCCTTTACCCTACTTTAAGTTCCCACAATAATATACATAGCTATCTAAACATCATACATCTACCGCCGTATCTGCCATCTCAATGATACGGGGACCCCGCGCTACAGGGGCCCCGACGTAGGCAAAAATTCGCAACATGTTATCCACAACCGTCTCGTAGGGTAAACCAAGCATTTGTGAAAAAACATTTTTTTTTTTGTACGGGGCCCTGTGGGAATTTTGATACAGGGCCCATAAGGGAGCCTAGCTACTGCTCTGTATATATAAAAGCGAAATACCACTCACTGATTAATCACAAAATCTCATAATTTTGTATACTTAAGTACTATTTTATATATTTTTGTATATCATTTTTATTTTGACGTATGTCTGGCAATTGTGAGTATTTCTGCCGCCTACCCAAATGGGCAAATCCTTGGTATTGTTCGTCAATTCGTTGAGTTCCTTAGTAGTCCTAAGTTGAGCTGTACTATGAATACTGACAAATGCTTGTACTGACTGGCAGGTCCACTCAAACCTGCGTGGTCCTTTCCCCAAATGACCATCTCAGACACAAGTCTGCATGATTCTCATATAATTAGACCGGGTGAAAATAACGCCATTAGCAGTTGTCAACTGCAATTGGCATTTATATTTTTAAACGCCTGTATTTTTTTACGAGTGCACAAGCTCTAAAGTTCGCAGAGTCTAACTTCAGACTCGCCAAGTTAGAACGGCCGTACTGTAAGTGTATTGAAAAACGTCGTTTGATACACATGGTTCGTCACTGCACCTCTTAGCTCCATAACACCCTCCCCCTCGCCTGCTGCTTGCGTGTACGTAGTAGTTATGTTCCTGTCACAATTTTCGACTTTCACGCCAAACGATGACGTTCAAATGTCATTTTGACAAACAATTACTTTCCTGAAGGCTTTTGTATAATGACGTAACATGCAAATACGTTTACCAACTATCTTCACTCTGACTGATTTACGAGGCCATTGTAGTGAACGTTGAGAGTATTTTGTTGGTGAGATAAGTTTGTTTGTTTATTAAATAGTAAACTAGCCACCGGTCCCTTCTTCGCTCGAGTTTTATATATAGAAATCTTTGAAATTGTCGGCCCGTTTTTTTAATAATCCCTTCTTAGCACTCACTTACGAAATATAGGTACCTACAAGGAATCTTAATGCTAAATTTTAAGCCCATAATCACAGCGGTTCCCGCTATGCTTTGGTGTGTCAGTCAGTTTCTCCATGGTTTCTCCTTTTATATAATAGATATAAACTAAAGTGGCAATAGGTAGGGCACATTGCTCGCAGGCCGAAAAGTTCTGGTGTGGCAGCCGCGTACCGGAAGACGCAGCGTTAGATCTCTTACAAGTTGGACCAATGAACTGGTAAAGGTTGCGCGGGAATCGAATGGATGCGAGATGCAAAGGACCGTTCATTGTTGCGACAATTGGGGGAGACCTATGTCCAACAGTGGACGTCTTTGGGCTGAAATGATGAATGATGATCAGGGTATTGATATAAATTAACACCTAAGTATTCGTCATTATCATCATCATCAGCCTTTTAATGTACCCACTGCTGGGACACAAGCCTCCTCTTTAAGAGAGGGAATGGGCCGTAATCCACCACGCAGGCCAATGCGGGTTGGAAACCCGCATGAAAATCCGTTCTGCAGTTTTTTAGTTTATCGCTAATAGACAGACAGACGCAGAGTCGTTGTCCTTTCCGAAACCTGGCACTTTCTTAAAAAAATAAGAACCCGATTGCAGCGCCACCTACCGGGTCCAATTGTATTTTATAACTATCCAGAGACCCACTCAAACATACACGCAAAATTACTCTCAAATCGGTCTAGCCGTTTAGGCGTCAGGAGTCAAAAACACGTACAGAAAAATTACATATTTATAGATATTATGTTACATCATACATGTAAGGATAACAATAGATATCGCCTGTCTGGCAAGAAACCTATTAGAAAGTGTTGATGAATTTTGACCTACACCGCATTTTCCTTAATAGTTTTACTTCAGAATAATATTGTAACAGGAAAAAACATAAATTAAAGTCTGCAAATTAAGTACCAAGTTAGACAAAAATTGTGACCTGTAAAAGTGAAAAATCCTATTATTAAAAATGACTATAGTACACCAGTACCAACGGAAGTAAAACCAAGATAAAAATAAAACAAAACGCACTATTTAACTATTGATTAATACTTATTCTGACTTCGATGTTACGAAACGAAGTCAACAAGTTAGCATTATGGCATAACTAACATATGGCCAACATAACCACACAAGTAATCAATCCTTACTCACCGCACGCTAACACAAAGAAGTCCAGGATAATTTTCCATATTATTCTGTCAACCGCCATTGTCACTGTTATAACATAATATGATTTACGTAAAACTTTTTTTTCACCTCCACGCTTCCTCAAACGCGGCCAGCACGATAAAGACTGCTACAATACTGATAAAATGAATAATCTGTGGGTAACTTGTAGGCGTTGTTAGTCATTGTCAAACATTGCAAAAAACACCGTTACCGAGGTCCTTGCTCTGTCATATTTCATCTTGTTAACACGACTATTTAGTTATGTGTACTCAGCTAAAGATTGTAAATATTATTGTGACTGAAAAATAAATTTATATTGACATAAAGCCTTCTTTGTGAAGTTTGGGGATAATGCCATCTATGGTTTGCCGGTGGAATTACTTTAAGTATTCGTTTCAGTGATCATAGATGGCGCTATTAACTACCAGTTTTAATAAGGGGTCGTGGAATGAATTCAAGAAAGAAAAATTAACTCTTTATACAGATTTATTATTATGCTTTATAAACTTTAACCACACTAAAAATAAGTAAATAAATAGCTGCCTCAAAGCTAAAATACATCAAGAATTCTAAAGGCAGTGCATTTTAAGTTCTATTATACATAAAAAAAAAACATATTAACAAGAATTTACTTAAAATAGTTTAAAAACTGTTGACATCATTGCGTCAAAATGAGTAAAATATTTTAACTATATTACACTTAACTAGCACCTAATTGGACTTAAAGCTAAGTTTATATTATGTATTTGTAACAGAGATGTGCAAAATAGATAGTTAATCGAATACGACATACGAATAATTAGAATATAATGATTACCTGATGACGTTCGTTACTCTCGGTTTTCATCTACAAGTGTCAGATGTCAGCCATATTGCAAATAATGGCTGGATAATAAAGACATCTTTGATGGTATATTAATAGTTCGTACGTGTTATTGGCAAAATTGTGGTGTCTCTTCCACAAAGGCCATTAATGAAGAGTTGAAGTTAATAAAGACATCGAAGAAACACACTGCTGTCCTTAGTAAAAAGGGCACAACTAACATTTTTTTTATTCGAAATTGAGTCAAACACATATTCGGAATCTGATTTTTGTTCCGATTCCGAATTCGTAGGTATTTAATTCAATTTCGAAAAAAAGAATTGTTACTTGTGCCCTTTTTAATAACGAAGGCAGCATAGACAACTTTATTTTTGTTGGACTTTCATTCAGCTAACCAGCTATTGGCACATCTCAGATCTATTATTCCTTTTATTTAAAAGCCTATATCACAGTATAAAAAAATACATTACAGTTTGTCTTCGAGACTTCAGATTACGTTTTACTATGACTAACATAAATACATGGGATGTGTTGTACGTCACTTTTTTTCTTCTTTCTTTGAAAGGCCTGGGCCATAATCAACCACGCGATACCAGCTGTTAAAATTGGGTTAAATCACTAAGCCAAAATAAATCAAGTAAAATTATGTCATTACCATAATTACGATGCAATGAAGGTGTTCTACTAGCTATCTGACTGCTAAATGAAGCCAACTGGTGGTGTAAATTTTCCTGAACACCCACCCTTATTGCGAATAAAATACGTACAACACATTTTAACAAACAATGTAATAAATGCGAATAAAACGAACTCCATATTGTGTTTAAAACAGAGTTTCTAGGTTTTTAGTCTATGGGCTACGGTTGAGATCTATAGAGCCAACTTACAAGTTAAGTAGTATATCAGGCTTTCATACGGAAATGAAACGTATTGTAAGACCGTAATAATTATATTTTCATAAGCGAATATGATGAAGCATTTCATACAAATAAGAACGATATTTTCATGTCAATAAGGCACATTTTTGTATGAAACCCTACAGTAAAATCAAAGTTCACTCTATAAATCTTAACTTAGAGCACAATTAGGAAATTACACAGTTTTATTTTTTATTTTCTAATTAAGCATCTTGTCTTTGAATAGGCCAAAAAAACACAAAAAATAATGGTAATGGTAACACAATATGGAGAAAGATTTCACTTTTAAAAATTCATAAAATTTCGAAAAAAACATACATGTGATATTTTTTATTTTAATAAGTAGTTACCTTAATATAAGTTGTACTATTACAATAAAAAAAGTGCAATTACATTATTTACAATTGGTTTTTGAAAAGACGACCAGTTCAAAAAAATGTCACAGACTGTTTTTTTTTTAATTTTACTAGTGGCTAAAATAATTACTTAGCTTTCTTTACTCTTGTTCATTCGGTCATAAAATCAAAGCTGATATGATTATTAATATTTCTGCTGGTCAACTTTTCAGAAACTAAATTAGTTTTTTTTTTCAATACCTAATGGCTATTTACCATTAAAATTAAGTAGGTAGCTAGTTCTGTCGCCATTTTGTATAGCTGTGCACTGGCATGCATTTGAAATTGTTAGAATATTATCTTATTTGAAGACAGTTTTGAAACATTTGTTTGTAAATTTCTTGTTTAAAAATATTGTTTTTTTTTTTCAGGAATATTGGTAAATAAAATGACTAACGCCAGTTTATACAGCAATAGTTACTGAGACATAATTATTCATAGCACTTAAAAAAAAAATCTTTGACTGCCAACGTGCAAGCGACAGTAAATTGTACTTCTTTAAAAAATATGTACATTACTTTTAGATTTTTATCTTCAACTCTCCTTTTTACCCTTTGGGGTCAATTATTTATTTATCTACATATATGTACAAAAACCCCATTACAAACTTTCGAACTTCTATATAATATCTCTCTCAGTTTTACGATTTCTTTTCATTCCTCACCAATTTTTCATTTTAAATGATTTTAGGAATCACGATGGTCATTGTTGTACCTAAAATATTTCTTATTTCCAAATTTAAAAAAAAAAAACCTTACCTTAATTTATTTTATACCGACAAAATATCTTCTGCATTATAAATAATCTGATAAATTCAACTCTATATCAATACAAACCGTTTCATATATTTTCTAACGTCAATGAAATCAAAAAAGGTCGGTTCACACAGATCTAATTCTATGAAAATCGACTTTTGCTGTTTTTTTTTTTAAAAACAATATCCAACCTTTTTGAAATATCTGCCTTTGAGCAGGCTACCTCGAAAGACGGGCTACAAACATAGATGCCTTGACTGCTTGCTCACAAATTTCAAATGTTGGCCCTTTAGAACCAGCTTTTGCTTATACCTTAGCTGCTTCAAGCCAGGGGGTCTAAAAAGGTCACGTTTAGCAATTCATTTCTTGAATTCCTGTCATACTTACGACCTTTTAGCAATTCTGCTAATATTCGTAAAATTTTACGAATGTGCTGTCATTTAGACCCGTCTGTCAAAAAAACTGTCAAATAGATTAATTGCATTGCAGAATCATACCTAATATGAATGTTGTTTACGTATAATATGAACTGCTAATTCGTGACCATTTTGCGATTTTTGACATGATTCATATTATTATCCGAATGCAGATCTGCTAAAGTGGCCTTTTTAGCCCCCCAGCTCTGATGGACTCAAAAAAAAAAAAATTTAATAATTAAATTAATTGGTTGTTTTTATAGGGTGACAAAAATTACTCGTGCAAATGAACAACCTTTACTATGAGTTCAACAGTTAAATATTGAAAAAGAAAAAAAAGAACTGTAACATTCATACAAAAACGGGGATTCATTAGGATTTTGAATGAGTAATTAAAAAAATATTATCCATTTATTTTTAATTTATCTTTTCCTAGGCATGAAAGAAAGAAAGAAAGAAACACACACTCACATTTATTATCTGTCACTTGTACTCTGTACTAATAATATCATAAAGTGGAAAGATTTGTATTATTGTTTGTAGAGAATAAAGTCAAAACCTAACATTTTGAATTATAGCCTTTCAAAAATTTGTGCTACTCCATAAAAAAATTATA
Source organism: Leucania comma (assembly GCA_958295575.1). Taxonomy (NCBI): domain Eukaryota; kingdom Metazoa; phylum Arthropoda; class Insecta; order Lepidoptera; family Noctuidae; genus Leucania; species Leucania comma. The sequence continues at coordinate 5,762,023 of OY282480.1, read as the reverse complement.
TGAATCAAACTATTTTCGATATTTCAGAGTTGGTTTCATACTAAAACTTGTCCATTTTAGGAGTAAGTTCACCCTCAAAAGGTTAGCCGTTGAAACCAAAGTCAATGTTTATTATAATATACAGTGGTACCTTAAAATAAATTGTTCGAGTACTGTTAGTAATAGTTCTAGTACCCGGTCGTGTTATTTAAAATATATATACATATACATCAATTATCTTCTCTTTCTATAAATTGCACAATCCTTAAAATATCATAATTATTATTACTATTGCGAATAATTGACTGACTGAGTACTGCAACGTAACATATGTAAGCAAATATTAGAATTATTATACAGATAAAATACTTAGTAGTAGACATTATACCTTGTATAGTTACATCCCGGCCATACGCACAAAAACGTTTTGGGAACACTATCTGTGCGTACAACTAAAGAGTGGAATTTCCTGCCGGATTTCGTGTTTCCTGATTTGTTGCAATCAGGAAATACGAAACTCCGGCAGCGAATTCCTTTCGGACTTTTTCGAGGTTTCGAGGACAAAGTTAATAAGTTACTTCTAGGCAAGCGTGCTTCATCGTCGACTACATTGTCGCTTACCATCAGGTGAGATACAGGCCAAACTAGAAGTTATCAACACGAAGGAAAAATAAGTTTTTCAAAGTCAGATTTAAGTAAAAGTTTAGTTTAGAAATACTAGATAACATCATCCGTTACTAGATTACATGACATATCTATTCAGCAATTTCTGTGAAGTATATAAAAAGGACTGCTTTTAGGTACTTTTAGGTATTTTTAAAGTTACGTTTTGTGCTCTGACAGTCAAATTATACGCAATGTAATACCGACTCTTTCCGCTACAAAGGGCGTAAAGACCATTTTGAAAAAACTTGAATTTTTGATGCGTTTTCACTTAGTTTTTCAAGTTCATTAAAAATTGCTCTACGGTGATGTAAAATAATGATTTTGACTACCTAAGATTTCCTCAATGGAAATTAATCAATTGTTCGCAAGACTGTTTTCGTTTTTTGACAAGACCTTTGTAGCGAAGAGGGTTAATAATGATAAAACTCTGATAGCACACTCCAAAAAGAAGCATAAATTCTCTCTTCACAAAACTCAAAATAAATACAGAAACTTATAGACAAAAAAAAAAAAAAAACTAGATACTCAATGTACCATTTTCGCTGTCAACAGCTACTTTCAATTGACTTAAAGTTACAACAATTCATTGCAATTCTATCCTTTGTCCGAACCAAGTAATGCAAAGCGTGGAAACACAGTCTCTCAATAATATGACCATCCTCTCATAGAAAACGGCAGGAAGACATTGAACTTTTCCTTCAGAGAAGAAAAAAAGTAGTGTAGAATTGTGCACGATGAGCTAGAACCATCGCATCCACCTTGATCTCTGGCTATATCATCACCGCATAAGCTATTCATATAAACTTTATGCTAAAAGGAGAAGATGGTGACTATACAGCACAATGCATTACTCAGTTAAACGAAGGTTTCAAGTTCACATATCCAACACACCGCACTCACTTCAAAAATTTGTGCTCACTTGAGTCACTCATTGTTCTTGCGACTGCCTACAGGCGTCGATGTACTCATGGGAGATCCATGAGACGGTAGGCTGTTCGTATCATAGTTCCTCAGCGTCGCTTTCACATCGGGAGCTGGTGGGAGATGACTGTCAAACCTGCACTCGGGTGTTTCCGTTGGTGACACGGAGCTCAGCTTCGTGGCTGTGCTGCCGCGATCGGGGAGTCTTGCGGAGGTTTGATACGAAGCAGAACTGGAAAGGTTGAGAGAGAAATGTCTTGAAAATCGGTGTAAATATTGACATATACACTTACACATGGAGAAACTGTCTGACTGAAATTAGCGCACAGCCGAAACTATTGGGACTTTGAGCGTAAAATTTTGCACAAGGTTTCCTGACTGTCCTGTTGACAAAGGCTAGCTCTAAGAAAGGAATTTTCAAAATTCACCCCCTAAGCGGACGAAATGGGGGTTCAAAGCTTGTATGGAGATCCCAATTTCAAGCAAGTGAAGCCGCTGGCAGAAGCTAGTTTTAAACAAATCTATAAGCATATTAGCCCGTTCCAAGGTCTTTGTTTCAATACTGCCACCGGCCTACGCTGAAATCCAGAGCTATGGTGTCAGCGCATTATGCATGAAGCCACAGCATTATGCTAAGCGTTCAGCCGCTTTACACGGATAGGACGCATACTTTCCCTATATAATGATTACAATTATAAGCTAGTCTTAAGATTGTGTAATTTCGCGTAGATAAATTGTTTTTCTTTCGTTTTTTCAGATGGCGATAATATTGGCAGATTAATCTTGGTGTAAACTTGGGTAAAATACTAAATGACGATAGAGTGAACCTTATTAAAAGCAACATACCAGCTACAACGTAGTAACGATTTTCCAGTTTACGAGTCCTAGCCAAAATTACAACGAGCAGTAATAAATCACTGTTGCTAAACATGCAACCACCATTGCAGTGACCTGGATTGATACTATTGATAGACCTGTTGTTTTTAAAATCAATGTCATGTTATAAATGTAAATTATGCAAACAATATTAGTATCTAGTGCGCAATATTAGCGCACTACTAATATTATTATTGTATTGTTTGTTGGTATTGTAGTAGTGCGTGTTTTTTGCGTGTGCAATATTAGTAGTGTTTGTGGTGCTAGTTTTTAGTTGCGTCATTCGGTGTAAATAAACTGTTTTTCTTTCTTTCTTTCTATAGACAAAAGTCTACAAGTTACTTTTTTTAACTAGATGAGGCCGGTGTTTCGTAATTGATTACCTTGAGAAGAAACATCTAAACAAACTGTAAGGACAAAGTCTCTTTTAAAGTTCGCATCATCATCATCATCATCCTTTGAATGTTCCCACTGCTGGGACTCAGGCCTCTTCTCTAGTAGAGGGAATGGGCCGTAATCCTCCACACGGGCCCAGTGCGTGTTGGTGGATGTCACATGTCTTCCAATTTTTGGTTCACCGTTTTGAGAGCAGTTTGAGAAAGTTCGCATGGTAAACATGTAATGGTTAAATATGAGAACCATGCAGATTGTGTCTGAGTTTGAAGTGAGGCAGTTGGGATTGTGGTACGAAATCATTAATATAGATGTCTAGGCTCTGCCAATGTTTGCTCCAAATACCTGCAGCTTGTACCAACTAACAAGATTTCAATGAATATCATTTTTTCACAGCAAGCTTTTATAGCGCGGTATACCTATACTTATATAATGAATGCACATACAAAACCATTCCAAAAAGCTCAAATATGATAGGGTTATCTTATTGCACTTATTACTGAGCTCCTATGGCCATCTCCCACCTCCATCATCAGACCCTAGTTATCAACTTGTACTAAAGTTCAAGACGAATCATACGATCCCAAACTCAACGGGTTTTAGTCGTTTAATTACCGAGTTTTTATTTCCAACTTCTGATTCCATCATCAGATCAGCTCCATGTCATAATTATTTTGCATTGTCGTCTGATTAACACATGCATGCAAAATTTCAGCTCAATCGGTAACCGGGAAGTGGATCAAAAATATGCAAGATTTGATTACAGACAAACATTGGGACAGGTGAAACTAAATAAAAGCTCATAATAATAAGAAGAAAGAATATTAAAAATTGAAAATTACTCACAATAACAATAGCGAAAAGTAATCCAATGGAAACTCCAGCGAGCACATCACTCCAGTGATGCTTGTAATCTGAGATACGGGTCATGAAGGTGTACCACGCGAATAGAATCAAGATGAACTGGATTCCGTGCCGGACCAGCTTGGACCCACGCCATGTGAAGCGCTTTTGGAGATACATCTGTGGGGAAAAGAGATATTTACTTATTTAATAAATTTTTTTCAATACACTCGAAAACCCACTGTTTTCTACATAAAAAAGAGGTACGGCGATATGTTAATGTCCCTAAGGGCCGCTCCCTGTACGAGCCATACGGAAAACAAAGATAGCTATGGTTTTTGGAGGCTAAACTCATTGTTATTAAAATATATATATAAATGAATTAAAAAACCCTTTTTATTCCAAATATTTACTTCTACTAAGTTGCACGTCTTGGGTAATGTAGGTAATGCGTATGGGTACTGCATTCATTACATTATGAGACATTTCAACATTGTCACGAACCAGTAGCCTCTGGGGTATTGCACGTGTCTGCAAGCTAGGCGGTGACCACTTTCCATCATGTAGGTCTATGGCCTGATTGCTAATCTATTACACAACAAAAAAGCAGTTGAGTAAATTCAATATCGAAGCAGTTTTCTTTTAAGCCATTTTTGTCTCTAAAAGAAACTTAGATTAAATGGTTGGTCACAATTATTGTTTTATGTACATATCCCTCACCTCATAGATGAATAAGCTCGTGCAGTTCCAACAATCTGGAAAGAGTTAGATTTCGGACCTCATCATTTCGTGTTTGAAGGCGTGGTGCGATTTTTTATACTTACTCGATCGCGCTATTGTAAACGTTAGCATAATTCATATCGTATGGAATGATTGTGATTAGACGGAACTTATTTAGTTTCAATATCAATTGATGTTTACGCGATAGAAAAAGTAAAGAAACTACACACTAGGTACTCTGTGCTTGGTGCGAGTTCGTTTCCTTTATGACGTTCGGCGCTTCGACTGGCCCGCTCCACGCTCTTGACCAATCCGAGAGCCAAACATGGTAATCATTTCGATCGCATCAACGTAAAAACTACTCAGCGCAATTCGTGGATCTTTAAAACTAGTAGATATTGTAAAAACTTACGCTGAAATACAGCATGGTATAAGCGGAGAAAGAAGAGTGTCCGCTAGGGAAGGACAACCGCATTTCTTTCTTCAGTTTCTCGTTCGTAGCAAGACAGGTGAATTCTTCGATGTATCTCCACTTGTTGGAATCTAACGAACAGTCTATGTCTGGCTTGCAAACCTGTAAAGAAAAGAGAGCTTCGGTTAATTTGAATCATTGATGATAATTTATTATATTCATCCATAACAGGGGTACTTTGTTGAGGTGGGAAATCATCCAACGCCTTCTATTCAGGGCCGCATCAATAACAGGGGTAAGGGCTGTTCTGCTTAAGAATTTTATCTCACAAGATAATTTGAAACTTAGTTAAATAAAATGATCGAAATAAAACCACAATTATAATCAAATGAAAATCAAAGTGGTAGTGAAAAAGAAGACATCCGAAAATCAACAACTGTTTGCCAAATGATGCCAAGAAAATATTTATGATTATTATAGACTTTCATAAGTCAAAAAAAGATATGGAATTATACAATTTGTAAGATTGACGCAAATGCAGACGTATTTAACTACAGACGTAACCTGGAATATGGATAAGCTCATCCAGCCGATAAAACCTAGATTATACTCGTATTTACTGTTCTGGCAAATATTCAAAAAGAATTAAACAGTGACAGACAACAAGTCGATAGTGAAATCTTTTATTCACAATAAAACTTGATAGTATCCCATCCAGCTGTACATTTATTGTTCAGAAATACAATAAGCCAAATGTTCAAGGTTATAAAAACAACAGATGAAAACAAAACTTTAGAAGCTGATGCGGTCAGCAACTGAAATTGATTCTGCTTATGACAGTGAAATAGGGAAAATCTCGAGTCCCAAAGAAGTTCCATGGAATGCAATCTTTCAAAACTAAATTCTTGTAGGAAATCTAAAAGAAATCGAATTATTTCTTTGGTTACACATTTCTATTGTTTAGTGCATTATAGTATGCATATTATGATGATCGCTCAAAGACGGGGTTACTCTGTATAGCTATCTTTTCGCTTCACTTATTATCTTTTAAATCTTAGCTAATATTTCCATCTCTTTTTAACTGATTAGTTCACCATAATATGGTGATCACTGAGTTTAGCTTTTCCTCTTTCTTCTTCTACACATAATTTAATTTTCAGATATATTTTCTATAGTTGTCTCGTCAATTAGGTTTACGCTGTGTAGTCATTTGTTTTAGTCTTTTATGAATAGGTCTCGAATAGGTACACAAAATAAAACTATATCTACCTATATCTCACCAGTAAAGTTGGTCAATATCACAATTATGTACTATAATAATATGTTTTTCCACACAGCGACCTTGTGGTTTTCGTAATTCATCAGAATGTCACCTCTGCAATTCTCATACACCCACAATAGATTTATTTTTTTAGGTCATGCAAACTTTCACTTAGCTTTAAACCAGACTAAGCGCTATTGTTGTACGAGTATATCTGGAAACTCGTAAAATATAGTTATTTTATATTATCAACACGAAGAATCGTTAGTATGGTAGGAATTAGTGAACGTATTATTATGGTTTGAAAACGAGAACGATCATTCGATTTTTTTTTGATGCCTAATAAGTTACTGTATAATTGTATATATACCTTTTAATTTATACGTAATTAAATGGTTTATATCTTCTTACCACATCATTCGAATAAGTATGCAAGTGCATAAAGCTGAACAACACTTGCGAAAGAAATCATTCAATAAAATTTACAAGTCAAAATTACTTCCAATACTTAAAAACTTATAGCTTAATCAGGAAACATTTCGAAGTGAACCTGTTTCATCAATATTCACAAAGAACTTGTTTTGAAATTGAGCCATTTAATTGGACATCCTAATTTTTCTTATCTTTCGGAAGTATCAAAAGTCTGCTGATGGCAATTAGAAGAGACACAAAAAGATACAAAAAAACCGTAATAAAAACATTATCTTGATTGCTGTCGAATAAAATTATAATGTCTTTATAAACTATGATAATATAATTTCTGCCAGCGGCTTCGTTCGCGTGAAAGTAGAATATTATATCGAGGGAATATTTTTCTAGAATAAAAAAGTAACCCATGTACTTTTCCAGGACATGGTCTGCAACTGTGCCAAATTTCAACCAAACACGTACAGAATTAGTTGATCGTGAAGGAGTAACAAACACAAATACACATACATACTTTTGCTTTTATAATATTAGTGTAATATTACCAACTAATATAGAACAAATACAATTAAAAGCTTTTACCCTGCAAGCGAGTCGAATAAATTAAATAGATTATTTATCTAAGTCATACACACAGGCACAGTTCGAAATAAAATGGCAGAAACACAATAAGGATAAGAATATATTAGTTTGCTGAACATAAGAAGTCAACAAAATAAGTCTATGCATACAAAAAAAAATGATAAACCCTGTCTCTTGAACTAGGAGATCTGCGCCGGGGCTTGGTTCAAGCCATGCTCCGGAGCGAGGAGGAGTGGCAGGCGGTCGCCTCCTTTTGCGAAGCAGTAATGCTAGCAAAGGAGGAGGCCGACCGCATTAGGCAAAGGCGCACACGCCGCCGCCGCCACCGGGTTTCTGATCCCGATTTCCGGCCACCGTAGGCGCGGGCTCGCGGACGGTGGGCAATGGGTAGCTCGCTGTCCGTCCGTCGGGTAACAGACCGGTCCGAGCTCAGGTCGTCTACGGCGCGCACTGTTCCCGCGCGCCTCAAGGAGTTGTCAGCAAACTGTAGGGGCCCAGCAGGGCCGGAGCCTACTGGGGCCAAAGGTTATGCGAGAGTGTCACCACGGGCCCCGGGACAAAGGCAAGGAACGGAAAGGTAGGTTTTTAGTCAGTAAAAGTCTGACACTATTTCCCGCCCCACCCAAGGGCGGGATTTGTCATTGGATGATTTTACCTACCAAAAAAAAAAAAAAAACCTTAAGAGACAGTTATAGGCCAGATTGGAGTTTAGTAAAATTTGCAAGTAACAAGTCTTCATTCAAATGCTCAATACGTTTACAGTAACTCACAAGTTTCTTAACATAAGAAATACAGTATTTAATAACAACTTATCATTCACGCACGTCGAACAAGTCAATTAAGGAGAAACGGTTAACTGCGGCGCTTGTGAGCTTAGCAGCTTATCTATAAACTATCGATACTTATGTGCATTGCGATATTCAAATGCGAAACTTGTTTGATACGTGATTTCACGCATTTCTGTACCTGGCATTAAAATTGATTGCTGTACAGTTAAAGGGAAAACAACATGATCCTATGCTAAGATGAAGACAAACACTTATGTGAAAGTACTTGAAGATACTGTTGGTAATTTGTAACCATTACGCTGGAATGCATGTAAGATGTGATTTGTTTAAATGCGCGAAGTACATAACATATCATCCAAGTAAACCTCATTTCGGATTACGAGACTATTTGTTAGTGTCACCGCAGCTCTGCAACCCAACAGCCAATTGAAAGAACACGGATGGGTATTAGTCAGTATAAGTCTGAAATTCCTTCTCGCAGAGGAAGAGAAGTTATTTATAGAAAACCAACCCAAAAAACATATACGAGTATATATCTCAATATTACTCCATAACTCGTATTATTTATCTTTCATAGCTCCATTTTACTGCAAATAAGCCCATAAAATTGGATATGATAACATCCATGTATAAACATCAACAGTGTAACAATTAACCATGCAAAATACCATCGTAAAGTATCTGATGGAAAGCCATGAGGAGATCCAATTACGGTTCGCTGTCAGCTCCGCGCAAAACGTTGTAAATCGTCTTACAATTAATATTATTTCGCTTCAAAACAATCTCTTGATTGACGTCTGCCCCCGAGGCATGTATTCCTGCCTTACTTTTACTTGATACTTAAGATTTAAAGCTCGGTCTAGTACTTATCGTTTTTTTAGAAGAGTAATTGCCTTTAAGTGTAATTTAATACTTTAAAGGCAAATTATTATTCTCTGAGACTATTTCCAAAGTATCTAGCTAGGTAATGGTTTAGTGGAATTTATCGGCGTCTATAGTCTCGGATTGCATGTCTGATTAATTCTTATTTTATGCGTGAACATTCACTTAAATGTCCGATTCGAATCTATTATGTATTTTATGACATCTACATAAAATGTAACGAAATACTAGACAAACACAAAACACATAAATCTGAATTATTCTTATTTACGAGTCCATAAACTTTGGTATAGATCTTTTGTTTTATGCATTACTCTATCTTTGAAGATAAATCTATGGCTTTGGAATATATTTAGAAGTTCAGCTACTTTCCAGAGGTATTTTTATTATACTGTAAGTTTTAAATCATCATGAAAGTATTATAAATCCCATTTTCTCTAAAAATCGAGTACTAAAATTCTATTTTCATCTGAAAAACACGAAAACAACGGTATTATTTATCCTCTTCATTTTTATATTTTATATCGCCCAAAACCAACCAGCCGCTAAAGTTTTACGGGTTGCACATGATTATCATGGATAATATTCCGTGGATTTTCAAATAATTTCAATTTATATTACAAGCTATGCATATAGTTTTTTTGGCAAAAAGAGTCGTCATACAATCTTAGAAACATATTTTCCAACTAAAATAAACTACTATTCTGGCTTAATCGCGGACGAGACGGAAAATCAATATCTTTTCCCGGTTTGGTTGGAGCGAGACGGCGGTTGTCAAAGTTTATTGACTAAAACCCACCTGTGTTCCTTAAGGTACCCTTTGCGTTCCAGGGCCACGGTAATTCTTTCAAATAATCTTTTACGTTATTCATCTCTAAAGCTTATTTTACTGCACTCTCGTTTGCTTAAACTATCTCTAAGAGCACTTTGTAGATAACTAGAATGCTACTAAAATATTATACTAAGCAATAATAGGTGAATTACATACTATAACGGCTACACACCAGAATGCATCGGCAAACACGGTTAAAAGTGAGCATTGTTATTTATTACCGGTCATTGAGCTGCCAAGAATGTTGTCATCATAGCAAACAATAGACCTTTCATTTCACAATTTGAGCTTAAAGCATACTTAGCACTTACAATATTTACCTTTTCATGCTCTATGGTATAACAACTTGCATCTTTACTTCGCCATATTGATTTTGCAAAACTCACAGCTACACCGTACATGAACAGGTTGAATTTAAAGCGTATAAAATGTCGGAAATTTATAATTCTGTTTACAATCTCGATAACATGCTGTTAAGTGCTTTTATGTGGTTTTTTCTCCATTTATGGCCGGTCAATCATCCAATCAAGTTAGCGCCCCTTCACTGGCCTAAAAACGAGTTCGTCAGTTAAGGCTGGATGGTTATTTTTGCTTGTATTTTTATGGGCTTTTATCCCTTACTAGGTGAACAGCTCCAGGCTTTATGTAGACAATGTTGTTGAAAGAAAATAAACGTAAATGCTACTGTCCGTCTTCGTAATTGTATGGAAAGTGACGATGGAATACTTGTGGACTAGACGATACTACTAATATTTATCTAGACGGGTAAGTAACCCGCCGATTCTTTACCTTTAGAAATAAGATACTAATAATGGGTGCCAATGTAAAGTAAAAGTAAAGTAAAAGGTGAGTTGAGAAGGGTGAGGGTAAACGAAAAACAGAATAGACGTTCCTTGTGAGGTATATTACAAACTTAATTATAAAAGTTTAAAAGGTGAATATAACATATATAAAGTCAGTGGTTCGATGATTGGTGATGCCGTTCCAGCAGCTACCAGAAGCTGGAAAGACTAAGAGCTTCAAGCATCCGTCAGTGACGGGGATTTTTTTTTGAGAATTTAGATTTTACGTTAAGCGTCCTAGAATTATATATTCAACATTGATAGCGTGTCTGCATGAATCAAAAATATAATTTTACCATAAATTAAATTTTTGAAGCAAATCAATTATTATAACCGCAAAATTTCTTACTCGATATCAATCTCTATCCTTTTACTTAGCGAATTCACTGATAGTCTAACCTCTAACACGGCTTGTATTTCACTAGCCGTCAACCTGTCACCACCTCAGTTGACGCGACCTTTGCCAGCTTCAGCCTTTAGCTTGGAACACGGAGCACTTACAGGTAATTGACTATGAGTAGTAGCAATGGAAGCAATTACGAAATTAGTTACACGCTTACAGGTATCCTTTCTTTACAAGGGAAGTCAAATTTCCCATAGAACTGCCAAGAAATGAATGCGAAATAACTCTGAGTCTGTTATGTTGTCCTTTCTTAAGTCACTCTAGAATACAAGAAAATAGCTTAAACTGTGCTGCATAGATTGACTAGCCTGTCTTGTTGGTTGCGAGGCACATTGTCACTGTCACCTCAAGATGCACTGGACGTTGTTCAGTATTTTTTTTTTTTTTTTTTTTTTATGGTAGGTAAAATCATCCAATGACAAATCCCGCCCTTGGGTGGAGCGGGAAGTAGTGTCAGACTCTTACTGACTAAAAACCTACCCCGTTCCTTCGTTGCCTATAGTGCCGGGGCTGAGCCTTCCTCTCAGAAAACGGCCCTTGACCCCAGCAGGCTTCGACCCTGCCTGCTTGCAGTTAGCAGGCTGGGCCTCTTCGGTGTGCTGACAGCTCCTTGAGGCGCGCGGGAACAGAACGCGCCGTCGACGACTTGGGCTCGGTCCGGTCGGTTACCAGACAATCGGACAGCGTGCTACCCATTGCACGCCGTCCGCAAGCCCGCGCCTACGGTGGCCGGAAATCGGGATCGGAATCCCGGCGGCGGCTGGGGCGAGCGCCCCGTTGCCTCTGCCTGATGCGGTCGGCCTCCTCCTTTGCTAGCATTACTGCTTCGCAGAAGGAGGCGACCGCCTGCCATCCCTCCTCACTACGGACCATGGCCTGAACCAAGGCCCGGCGAGAGAGATCGCTGCCGCCGATCACCTCCACGAGGACACGGCGATGCTCCGCCCAGGCGGGGCACACCTCTACAGTGTGCTCCACCGTGTCCTCCGGGTGTTCCGCACAATGGCGACACCCGGGCGAATCCTCCGCACGAATCCGGAACAGGTACTTAGCGAACTTACGTTGTTCAGTATTGCTATTTGTGGAGGTAAGTACTCTTCACTCATTCAATCAGTCTGACTTCAACATGAAAATAGCAGTATGTGTCTTTATACATTTTTATAGTTTATAAATTTCTTGAACTTCACTAATCTTAGCTCCACCTAACCTAGGTTCATAACATGTTTCATGCGTATCTTATTTTATTATTTTAATTTTCAATTCACCATAATTATTATCGTCTCTCAACTTTACCTTAACAACAACATTAAACGAAATATCACAAAATTGGTTGGTTTTTAAGCATGCACTTTATAAACGGGTAAAAGTATTTATTTTTCGCGTTTCGCATACTAAAGCTGTTCGGTAATTTAGTGATTACCAACAAGAGGGGCGGTGCAGCCGCGGGCCGGTAGTTACTGAGTTCTGGTACTTCGTGAGAAACAAGATGTATGGAAGTATGCTGTCGGAGAAAATTGATTTTTACTCATACTTGGTTATTTTTTGTAAGTAGTTGAGTATGTTAATTTTGATTGGTTCTGGCGTTTAGGTGAGGTGTAAACGGTGTTGGAGTGAAGTATCGTAAATAAGTAATATAGAAAAGCAGTAATATTGATCATCATAATTTTATAAGGTAAATATGACTTCCAAAATAATAACCTATTTATCGAATAATTCTGACAAAATTTTGCTCAAGTAAAGAGCAAAGGTTGGATGAGTGAGACCCAACACTAAATAAAGTTTCCTGTAGTAGAGGAGACCTACACTTTTTAATATTCGATTACGCTTTCATAAAAGAGCGACAGAAATCGCATAAATTTGAACAACTTGAATTAAAACCAGATGAAAAACAAAATTGCAAGACTGTGTTGTTAGGACACTATATTCACCCAGCACACCAAACATTTGTAACTACCACCTTCAAATATCTTCATCTCATTATCTAACACACCACTTTGAGCAACATTATACAAATTAAATCCACATTTAAAATTTACGATATCAAATATACAAGCTAAATCAGGGACCAACGGAGTCGTGAAAATGTTTATATCCTGCATTATGGCAGTTTTATACCCAATGGCCGGTTACAAGACTTTCCCTATCTTCACTAGCAATTTTATCATTATCTCCTTTACTTGTTGTCGCTGCATGAATTAAAGAGATAAGCTTATCGGTAACTGAAGATTTTATAGGGTCATCTATGTAAATTAACTGGACCTACGTGGTTGAGTAAGTGAATTTGTAATTTTATTGATTATGGTTACATTAAGGATGGAAAGACCTGAGTAAACGAGATTGAATAAGAAACTATGGGGATTGTTGGGTGATACGTTATAACTTAATAGAACACGTTTGAGCTAATAAATTAATAAGCATTTTGGTAAGGTAATTAAACTAGAGGTAGACTTCAGCTCTAAATATATAAGGTAGAATTATTGAAAGGAAACATTAACCTACAGTAAATGGAGACAGCCGTGATCTTCAAACTCGAACTTTTGTTGAATCAAGATTCATCAATATTTTATGAAAAGTTATGACTCTTGTCAACGACAAACCCATCATACTTTCCGTGAACGGAAACCAACTACAAATTATCATTTTATCGCAGAAGACATTGACACAGTTGGGTAACACGTTTCACTTGTAAGGGAATTAATTCATTTTGTTTATATTCACACGTAAGGGAACGGTTAATGTGCACGCACTAAGAACCTACGGTTTGGTGAGCAACAATCGTAATTCGTGACCGCTTGTGCAGAGTCGAAACGAAAACGAACTAAACGAGTGGAAAAAGGAACTAAAGAAGCTGTAACTGTGAATTTGTCTGGATAGGATGTACTATCAAACGTTAAATTTTTTCGTTTCTACATATTTTAATAGGCGGCGAAGAAGGAGATCAAAGAAATCATACGATTGAAAAGAGGGTTAGTGATAGTGTAATGGTTGGCAGAACGGAATAGTAGAAGAAAACTGTTGTACTAACCCAAAATTACATAGAACCTGAGTGGAAAGATGACAATAGTGCTAGTGCCAACGTTTTTGAAGTAATTATAGATTAAAAGAAATGACTGCGGTCACACCAGCCTGTACTCACAAACTTAGAAAGTGGACTCAGACATAAAAATATGGTCATAAATAAAAAAAACCATTGTCAATAAAATTATAGAACGTGACGACATATGTTAATCTCTGCGGAATTTAATCTAATTTTAAACGAATCACACTTGTTAAGGCCAGCCGACAGTTCATTAACTTTAGATATTATCCAATTTGCATCAAATAACACTACATCATTCAAATCTAACGATGTAAGAAACACCGTGACCGATAGTGTATAGACCAAGTTAAAGTTAAAGTATGATATACCCTGAGGCGTATCGATAGTATAGAGTACGCCATCTGTCTTTTTGGATATGAAATTCTAATGTGGTTTTAGCCGTGAGGTATAAGACCGGTCCAAGTGGTGAAAATTGAGGTAGAAGGTCGATGATAGAGGCTAATGTAGGCAGATAGATAGATTTATGAAAGAAAAAAGAGCAATAATATACAAGGGCGACGATGTTAGAAACTCTTTAAGGATTGCCGAAGCAAGAAGTGAGACCAAAGTAGAGCATTTGGAAATAATGGATTATGTTACTAATACTGAACTTCATACTGGGTAAGTGGCTGTTTTTAGTAACGAAAACTGTTTTGGTAAGAAGTGAAATGATCGTGATTTCACCTCAATACATAAAATGGAACCTTAAATTTCTATATTGGACTACTCTGGTCACCTACATCGAGTACGTAAAATCAGAAGCGAATCAATTATTGGAAACAATTGTGTTTGCATGCGTCGTCACGTACCAAGGCTTATTGATCTTTGGTCACGACCTGACGGCACGAGGGTTGAATATTGTCCCATCAGTGAGAGTAATAGTGCACATTATATAGGTAATAGAAGGCTCACAATACTTAGCTTCCTTTAAAAAATTACAAATTCATTTGCCAAATCATGACAAAATTTATAGAGATAAATAGAAAAGAATGGCCTTGGAACCAGCGGTATTGTTCATAACTATCACTCGTAAGAACTAAGTGGAGGAGGAACCGACCACCATTTTGAAAAAAAATCCAAAAAATGGCATGGTTTAAAAATTCATAGTGATAAGTTTCCTTTGGAACAAATGGAGCAAAGGCAGTGTTTCTGTATTAAAGTTTCGTTTGTCTCTTCTAAACATCTCTGTTTCTTGTTTGTTTTGAATGAAGTGTATCTTCTGCAAATGATCTATTCTGTGTCCATAGAGATAATGATAAAGCATTGTTTTCAAACGAGGGTATTACCTTCGTGCTTGTCAAGGAATATTGAGTGGTGCCTGACTGCAAATTGGTGCAGTAGCATGTATTGTGACGTCATCAATTCAATATGATCTATAGTTTTATGGTAGCGTTTCAATATGTATTGAATAGTAAGACTGACCTGGTCTTGTCAAAATGAGAGTGACAAACTGTTACACTTTCTCACCAAGTTATTAGAGCAATTATTCTACGTATGCTGGGAATGTACTCGTAGTATGCTTACTTTAACCTACATTATAATGAAGTAGTTAAAATTTACATGTGCTTGAATCATAACAAGAAATACGAGATTGTTGATTGACGAACTATTAATATAATCTCAATTGACTCTGTTCCGTTTATATAGATTTTCAAAGTACCCAATAAACTTAGTAACAGATATATAATTATAACAAACCAACCTTTTTAAAGTATATAGAGAAAAATAAAGAAAACCGAGAATATAGACATAACCAAGGAAGAGATATGATGTTTGCTAGGAATTCCTATACTGGAAAGAGATAATGGTTATATATAGCATTTTTTTATTACAACACACTTAATATCACAAGATACAAGCTATCATAACCGATGTATCGGGAATTTAATCACAAACTTATCTAAGCGGAAGGAAAGATTTTCTCGATAAGGATCACAGTGAAGCTTTACGCGTAAATTGCAGAGCCTTATCGGCTCGTGTTGGACCGAGACTTATAATGCCATGTTGAATTGATTCACTCGCCTGCGCAGTGTGGCGAATTTCAATATTAATCAACGAACTGCTCGCTTGTTATGTGGAGAGTTTGCTTCGGAGCTAAGTTGTGTAGTATTAATGTGGAGTAACTAGCTGATGCTTGGGATTTGTCTTTTTATGAAATATCAAAAAAGAAAGATGGATGAATTGTGTGAAAAATGATATGGCTAGAAAGACTGGCGCTGCTGTATGCCGAAGACGAAGCCGTACTACATAGACTTCAAAACTTGAGTTTGATGACTAAGATTTTTTTTTAAAGATATGTTTGAACTCCTTCGAAAAATCTTTTCTTTATCGTGGACCGTGGTGTATGTAGTCATCGAGTTGTAGATGTTAGTCTATTGTCTACGGTACATCTCGGTGGGGGTTATACTTTGTCGGTCAATCCTTCAACCAGTCTGTCATTCTCGGCTTTCTGTATACTGATTTTTAATAGTAACGGTAATTGCCAGCTTCTTTTAAATGAAAACAATAACAAATTGATGCATTTTATGGTACCTTTAAAAAAATTATATTCTTATTCTTTTGGAATCGATGTAAACTGTTTGGGCCCAGTAGAATCTTGTACTAAGTTTTTATAACTACTTCATACTTATATCATTTATATTTTCACTCGTTGATAGCTTTGTACATAAGACGTGGCGCTTGGAATAGAACTAGTTGATATTTAATCCGCTAGAAACACTTCGTAGAACTTGATCATTTTCCTACTTTCCTCGACAGAATATGCTCTAAATATGGCTCAAGACTTCTGAAAGATGTGGAGAATGTACATAGCTATGCTCAAAGCATGCGGACTTAACGTAAAAGCAGTTCCTCGTTGGAGGCATGAGATTAAGATCACGTCTTGACACGAGTATTAGACGAGCGAGGCGTAACTAAATGTATCAGAGATACGATACGAGAAATGTTTAGATTTTGAACGGATAAGTTACAGGCGTGTGTGATGTGTTTGGAAATTATATGGCGTATGAAGAGAATTGTATTGGACGGTTATATCATGCCAGCTATGGATCTGTTTTGTAACATGATACAAAGTTTGAATAGGTAGAAGACGTTTGGGCTACGTCACTTACAAATTTTAAGTTTTTGAAAATCAATGAAATATTAGTCATATTTTTCTATCAAAAACTCTGAACAATTTTCTGCAGGTTTTTTGTTTAGCAATTTATTACTTGATAACATTCCTTGGAGCTCAAACTTAAGGGGAAGTTCGTAAGTCTGAGCTATATTCACGGTAGAGTGAGTGGTAGCTTCTACCAGCGTCTTCAGACTCGTGAAATTAGGTTTCACTATACAAATTCTGGACTCCTGTTTTATCCCCTTAGAGAATAAATTTTGAGAAATCCTTTGTTATTATTATACATCATCATCATCAGCCTTTTAATCTTCCCATTGCTGGGACTCAGGCCTCCTCTCTAAGAGAGGGAATGGGCCGTAATCCACCACGTGGGCCCAGTGCGGGTTGGTGAATGTCACATGTCTTCGAATTTTTGGTTCTAGGACATGCCGGTTTCCTCACAATGTTTTCCTTCACCGTTTTGAGAGCAGTGGTGATGAAATAAATTACACAAAGTAATGTGCCTGGCCGGGTTTGAAGCCGCGACCTACAACTCGTAAGTCGGGGCCGCTACCACTCGGCCACCACTGCTCACAAGCGTCTCATTATTATACTGGTACATCGTAGAAAAGAAACCTCTGTGCAAAATTTCAGCGTTGTAGTTCTAAGAGCTTGGACTGGGCGTTAATGAGTCAGTCAGTGAGCGAGTCAGGATTTCGTCTTTTATAAAACAAAACACAAATGGTTTTGAAAACCAAGCAAAAATAGAGCTTCTTGTTATTATGCCCCGTGTCTAAACACTTTACCAAGGAAAGCACGTTGTATGAATTTACAAATACTTGTTGTAACTGTGCTAGGAACAATGATGTCATAGGTTTTAAGATGTCAGTGGCGTACGAACGACCTTTAAGTAATTGGTTAAGGTCAGAAAAGAATTTTCAAGGAGTTGAAATACTTGAAGTAGATATGATAGTCCCATTTTTATCAATATTTCATTCTTATGATTTTGGTATTTTCATCAAGAAGTCAAGCGTTTTTATACATGCATTCAAATTTTCACTTTCAATTCAGTAACCGTAGTACAAAGGTGGCATATTGGTGGTATGTTCCACACAAGCTTTAATTTTTTTTTTTAACAGTACAGTGCAACCCAAAATTATAATGAAAGTTTACCCATGCACTTATTACATATCGAAATAGTTACTGCCAGTAATGGCGACTTTCCAAATGCTATCTTTAATTTCATATCATTACCTAAATCGATGATAGCGAATATTTCAAATTGAAATAGCAACTCAAATAAGAAGAAATAAACGAACATTGATCACCGTGAAGAATAATAATGGTTCCCTACACTTAAAATTCAGTTTTCGTACTAGATTGAATTTTGATAGTATTGTTTTAAAAGAACAATGTAAATTATAAACTGCACTGACTGCATCTATTTAATTATTTTATGAAACGGATTCATTATTTTTGTGGTTTGTTTGAATTAGCAAGTAAGTTAAGAATATTTAAAATATCTTCTTGCTATATCGTGATTTTCATTCAAGTTTGAGGGATATAGCGAAATCTACAACCTGATATAAAGTGATATTAAGGATCTCTATTTGTCATCAAAAATCAATCGGAAACTTTTCAGCAATATACTTTTTACATTTTTTTTATTTATGGGATTATCGTACACTAATGCGACAATTTCAATCCCATCGTACCTACCACTTATTATACTTTAACCCCAAAAAAAAACCTATGAAACAATATAAAACTTTGCTTCAATACAGTTAGGTTTGGCTAAGATGGAATTAAAAATTTCTACATACGTTGCAGTCAACTTCAACGATTTGAAAAAAAAAAAATTACAAATTGTATCGTTTTAGTCTTTGTATCGGATAAATTCCACCAACACATGCTCTACGTTTTCCCTTTTCCTGAACACATCACAGTTAGGGAAAGCAATATGCCTAAATTAAAGCTTAACACTGATTGATACAAAATATGAAAGTTGCTTTACTTATCCAAACACTATAATCCAAATAACTGCAAGCGTCTTGTACAGAGTCAATTCCCTTGACACTTTGAGAGACTTACAGCCAAGAAAATGAGGTTCTTCAATATTTGTGCTACAAACTCACGGAACCCTGGTAAGCTCTGGAATGGTTCCATTTGTAACGTCCGTGAGTGTGAAAATATTATGGCAGTTATGATACAGTGTATTATATCGCTTACAGTATGCTGGGGGCTGACAGAACCGGTATAAGATGGAAAATCTAAGATGCAATTATAGAAATGTTGTGTTCAATTTTGCTTTGCGTATGGGAATGTTTGTAAATTTTATGGTAGGATGCAGGGTTGTGGTGTTTATTGGAAATAGTTTTAAAGTATATTTAACAAAGGGAAATTTTAAAAATGTCAAAAAGTCTTCACGCGGATTTTTATTTATTTTACATAGAGATACGGAGTTTTAACTTGTGTAAAAGTGCTTATTTATAATTGGCGATCATATAAGTCCACAATGGCTTGAATCAAAAAATTATTTCAATAGATCACTCGATTGGACACGCTCGTGTCTTTGATGTCCCGCCCTTTTTATTATGTGATGCGCATGAGATCAATTTACCCGCAAACGTAAGTCGAAGCAAAGATTGTTATGTCGGTGCCCGCTGTCCGACGTGGCTTGAATGGATGTTCCATTCAAGCCACGTCGGACAACGTACTGTCGGTCACCAATTCACCATTGTCCAACATGGCGACTAACGTGTTTATCAGAAGGCATACAAAAACCTTTACGCAGTAATAATGGACAAGACTTCATTAAATATTATACTTAATTGTTTTCCTGTAACCGCAATCGTGGTTGAATTATATCAGCTCGTGCCTATAAGGAATTATGAAATGCCTATTAAAGAACAAAACTCCAATTTAAATTTCAAACGCCACTAATTATTTTCCAATGACGTATACAATAAGTACCGGAAAAATAAGTTGGCTTAATAATGAATTGTCCCACTTTCCAGGTAAAAAAAAAAATCGAAACAATATTGAATAATGAACCGCGCCTTAATTAAGTAACTATCTACCACAAAACTTTATGTTTGTGTCAAAATAGTCTGTTCGTCAGGTTCGACAACGTAAATCAAGCAATATAATAGGCATAAGTAGTTGTCAAAATGGCATTGTCATTAGCTGTGTTTTGTCTTTGTACTACTTAAGCCTCAGATACATATTAGGAGATACAATATGACCCCCAATATGACGCGCAACGCTCAATCTACGTGACACTACAACGTTGCCCCGCAACTTGTCCCCCAATATTTTACGAAGCATTCACGAGACGCGGGACATAGTGTTGGATAATTTCGCGTAAAGCTGGGGGACATCGTGTCCGATAGTCCGCTTAAGTATGTGAGGTTTTTATTTTGGGTATTTACTTACTTTGTCACACGCATCACTAAAGTAAAAACTTGAAAAAATGCATCCAATTTCTTTTCTTATGAGTAATAGTTTTAAAATATCTTTTTATCGTTCTTACATCAAGACAGCTACATAATTTTGACAGAGTAACGAGACAAAAATAAATTGTATGACCTTTCGGGTCAAGAACATATAAAAACTTTTTGGTTACAACTTTTTTCACATTTCTAATCGTAAAATTTAAATAACCATAGAAATGACGTGCCATAAAAAGATGCCATGGAAAACATAAAGCCGGGTACAGACTGCTGTAACGTAACATGTAATGTAGCACGCAATTAAAGAAAGTAAGAAAGAAAACACGTTTATTTTAGCACTCAGACACACACAGAAAGAATTTGCCATCCACATTATCGCAATGTAACACAATTCCCATAGTGTGGACGCCTTGCGCGCGCGAATAGAGCATTTCACCTATGTGAGTAGGTAATCACGGAATAAAGAAAGTAGTCTTCTCTGTGTGTGTGTGGTCCAAAATATCACGTCCACCCTTATGAAATAATAATAATAATATTTCACAACTACCACACAACGCTGTCTAGTTCCAAGCTAAGCAAAGCTTCTGTTATGGGTACTAGACAATGAAATGTTCCTTTCATTTTACTTTGCATTTCATGTTACACGTAACGTTACAGCTTTCTGTACCCGGCTTTATAGGAGTATTCAGAGTGCATGAGTACTGAAATAACATCAAGAGATTTTTTATGAATAGTTTATTATTCTTGTTTTAAGCGCATCAAAAGAATTATGACAGAGAAAGAGCTGAATGAACGGTACAAGAATAATGTTATCGTTTTTAATGTTTCACGTAATCTGAAGCATTCCTTCGCTGTGAGTGCAGGTATTTTTAGCATTAGTGTTAATTATGTTGTTAATAGAAGCGTAATTTATTCATTTTTTACCATAAACCTTAAAAGCTAATACTAAAGTGCCAGTTTGCACTTTATCGTGTGTATTGTGATCTCCTTGTAGTTACCACAATAATTAGAAAAAGGTATTAAAATATGTAATAACATAACATTTTAGGATCACTTCTGCTTCTCCGTTGTACCTATCAGTTGTATCAAAAATGTTTCCAGGTAAATAAATAAAGCTGAGTAAATATTTCATCCATACGCTCTATAAGCAGCTGGCTAATCAACATTTAATAAGGCTGAAGGCGGACTGGAAAATTATAAGGATTTAAAAATATCAATAAGCAAGCTTAGGCAGTACTTAAAGTGTGTTTAAATGCC
Organism: Leucania comma; assembly: GCA_958295575.1. Classification (NCBI taxonomy): domain Eukaryota; kingdom Metazoa; phylum Arthropoda; class Insecta; order Lepidoptera; family Noctuidae; genus Leucania; species Leucania comma. Next base: position 5,740,315 of record OY282480.1, on the reverse strand, counting down.
AGCATATCGTAGAATTGACCATTTCATGATAAGGCCGAGGTTAAGTTAGGTTAGTTTTGAGGTGGCATTTCACGAACTGGCTAACCACTACGTGGAATAGCCGACTACAATTTGAAACGGTCAATACTACGATATGACTACAGAAAATATACCTACCGTACAGGCAGATAAAAACGTAAAATTTAAAGATTTACACCTATAAACACTTAAACTAACCAACGACCCAGACGTGCCAAATATCACATAATCAAAAATCAATAAAACTAAATCATTTAGCATAAACATCCAATATCCAGTCAATGGCACTTTATTGATTGTTGTGACGCAAACATACACAATAGCAGCTGTCATTGATACTGTCGTTACTGACGAATGACACCTCAATGGACGATCAATACGTAGAAGGATCATATTAGCTGTAATTAGGTCTCAAATGGTCTGAGTATGCGGTAGGGGGTTGGTGTCAGGTGAAATTTATGTGTTTGTTAAAGAAAGAACCGAACCTCTAGAAGAAATCGTTCTTCTATCGACGTTTCATCATTGCTTACCATCAAGTAAGATCGTAGTCAAGCACTAGTGTATATCAATTTAAAAAAAACATACTTCCTGGTAATGAAAATTATTCTCTCGCTGATCGGAAATGAAAGATTCAATGATGAATGATTGAAATTATTTTTTTATCAAAAACATGGTTTCTGCGAGACATGTTACAAAAATTTACTTGCATATTGCTAATCGATATGTATGCAATATGAACTCTAGCTATAAAGACTATGAGACCACTATCATCTACGCTTGTCTCAAGTTACTTAGGGTTGGAGCAGACGATTTTTCTTCCATTTTGTCTTCAACCATTGCGTTATCAATGACCCCCTTTTCTTAGCATCCATTTATTTTTTCTTTGGTATCCCTGTCTTTTTCAACTTTTGCGACACTGGTGCCACTTTCAAACTGTCTCTAATATACTAGTTTCTCACTTTATCCATTCTCGTCGCTCTACACATCCATTTCAATATTCTTTACTTTTTGAAATAATCAATAAATCAAAGAAAAATAGTGGAATAACAGTGTCCTAGGTCCAAGTAAACAAGGCAAGTCAAACAAGACTGATTCCCTAAGAAGTGGACCACAACAGCATACGACGTTGAGAAGTGGAAAGAGTGGAGAGCCTTTGTCTTATCAAAAGATTTTTGAGTTAAAGCAAGTCTAAGAATCGTTTTAAGGTAGGCATGATAAAAAAAACACACCACAACCACATATTTTCGAAATGTCTTATTTCATTTTATACTTCTTGTCATCCTACTGTGTATAAGACGCAACAAAAAACTAGTAGATGCGTGTGACATTGAGACATGCAATGTGGGCGCTGATCATTCCAAGGTAAATAGCAGAAAAACTGGCAAATAACTCAATAGGAACAAGATTGTGTCATAGAAGTTTGTTATACTTCAACACAAAAAAAAAGAAACACGGAGACTGTTCCCATGGAGTCAGGCGGCCAAATCACTCATTAAAAGAATTTACTTAAACCTATGAAAACGACTATTTGTAAGACACATACGCTCAACACTGATTGAACAAAAGACGTGATCCAGAAGACAATTTCAAAGACATCAACCATAAAAAAACATAAAAAAGAAGAAAAAAACATAAGAAAAGAAGTGCATAATTATTTATTTCTCTTGGCGCCGTTGATACAATAGGAAGTACCTACCATTAGAGTAACTATTGTCCGTACACATTAAAGTGACCCATTTCCTTCATTGAATAGCATAGCTTCCAATTGTTTCAAGTGGAACAATCTGTGATAATGACAGACGATTTCATATAACCTTAGTACCCCGTTGACAGTATGGAATCCAACCATTTAGCAAGGGACGACTCTAATTGGGAGAAGGCTTAGAATTTCGAGATAGAACCAGTCTCGTATATTGAGATTAGAGCCTTTTTAGCTTCCTACGGGTCTTTTTATTTTCCTTTTTTTTTTCTTCGTTTCATTATTTCAGTTGTTTGTCTGTGCGTCACAAGTAAACTTTTTGTTTAATTTTTTTATTTGCTCAATATGGCTCATGGCTACACTTGCCACACTAGCTAACTAGGTAGTACCATTGATTGGATAGTACCGAGTACGTTTTGATCCGGAGTTCCTTTTTCAGCAATTCAACACTTCAGCTACTCTCTGATTAATACAATGATCATGGGTGGTATTGAAAATGTGTAGACTGTTTCCCATCACCTTGACTTTGAAATTCAACTTCCTCAACATTCGCTCAAAGAAACACTCCTAACAGACGAAAACAAAACCAAATCTATCACAAAGGAAACTTCTAATTAGAACTTAATAACAACAGTTTGTTTAACATAACTCCTTTGTACTAATTCCACTAAACAATTTTGAAAACGTGTCTATAACCAAAACATGAACTTACGCGTGTAAAAGGACCACGGACTGTACAGTAAACAATCGATTTGGAACAGTGGATGATATTGATCTTTTTTCAATCGGTGTAGGAGTCAAAAGTAGCCCAGATTACGAAAGATATGTAAATAAGTATGGTGAGGATAATCGCATTCTGTCAATCTTATTATGATGAACTGTGGAGTTTATATTTTAAATCAATCAAGGTGGAGAAACAGAATTCAAGTTATTTGTTGATTTTGACGTATTTTGGGAGTAAAATGAAATATAGAAGACATTGGAAGCTTTATTTATTATGCGAGAAAGTAAACAGGTTGCAAAAAGTAATACAATAAGTATTTTGAGGTTATAATGGAAACTGTATTCTTTTTGTTATATTTTATACATGTTCGCTTGATTTACAGAGAGGAAAGCAATATTGGTTAATCGTCCTAAAGGATATTGCCACGGGGCAGGTCCCTTTTGTGCTGTCGTGTGCCTGTTTGGAATAATAACCTAAAAATATTATTTATTTTTTTGTGTGCAAATTATTTTTTATACATTTTTTTTCATCTTGGGAATAAAATTAAAGTGAATTAATAGTTAAACATTACATCGACATCCGTTTGATAAGATACAAAAAAAAGTTGCCAGAAATCAAATAATATTCAAAATGCGTATAATAATGGAGTAATCGATATCAAAACAAAACGATAATTAACAATAAAAAAATACATTTTTTAATTATTACAACTAGTTTAGGTCTCTCAACATTTAAATGTAGTTCTCAACATTTGGCAACTTCAAATATAATGTTTTAGCATTATGTTTTAGTATTATAGTCTATGCGGTAATATCGATGGAACGATGACAACAATAGATTGCTTATTTTCATAATTAGTTTATATTGTTGATTAGATGTTCATAAAAGCGATTTACACAAACAAAAAAGCATTACGTATTTTGGAAACGCCCTATTAACAAAACAGTTTTAATCGATAAATTGATAAAAAAAAACTGAAATCGATTTAGTAACGATTAAAAATAATCGATCTGGCAACATTTACTTGCGCTTGTCACAGCACTTTGGTTTTGAGATTTGTTACGTTCGTGATTGCTTTGTTTAAATACGTTGAGTTTTGAATTCCGTATTTGCATAGTTATTATTTACGATACGTGTTTTTTATGTCTCTATTACTTTATGCATAAAGTAATAGAGACATAATTCCATGCTCATGGTGATTCTATTGGTAAGTATAGTCTGTCAATTTGTAATTATAACCTAGATTTTCAAAACAGAAAAATAAGGATATCTCCTGAACCAGTGTGACAAAATGAAAAAAGGTTTCCGATTATGAAAATGCTATGTTTTTACTATTAGGTAAAATAAAAGTCTTCAGGGCACAAGCATTTTCCACTGGGACCCAACTTCCCTTACAAAACGGGCAATCTCCTTTGACCCATTCCTATGTTTTTCCTGCTCCAGTTTTATTATGCGTAGAATCGTACACCAAAATATGTGTAACGAAAATAATAAAAAATTACAGATTTATTTGTATGCCATCTCTCCATATTACTACTAAATAAAATGGCCAAAACATTGATATTCTGCGTTTCTGGTGTTAGAAAAAAATAACGAATGGGTTCCTATAAAAAAGGGAAATGTTAATAAGTATGAGGATAAATGTTAACACAAGAACAAGAACTTAGAAGATTTCATTAGAAGGTTTAATTTGTTTATATAGCTCCTTTAAAACGACGAAGTTTCCTGACTTCTTGAGAAACTAACACAAATAGCTGTATAACTTTCCAAACATTTCAAAAGCAATATAAATCTAAAAGCCTTCTATTCAACGTGATAGAATAGTCTATAAAGCCTAGTGTGCTAGTTGGGACAAATATTCGCAAACCACGTAAAACTGCTTTGCCAATATTGGACATAGTATTGTTGACTAATATTTGGATTAGCTACAAATGTTCTTGGAATCTGCTCTCAAAACGGTGAAGGAAAAATCGTAATGATACCGTCATGTTGTAGAAGCAAAAAATTTGAAGACTTTCACCAACATGCACTTAGCCCGCGTAGTGGATTACGGCTCCTTTGCCTCTCGTAGAGAGGGGGCCGAGTCCCAGCAGTGGGAATGGGAACATTATAAGGATGATTATGCTATTTTTATATTCTATTCTTGGAATCAGTTATAAGTTGTTTCCGCAAAAAGTGCAAAATTAGAGTATTCTCCTTGATAAAACGTTCCTTGCCATGGGTCAGCTTGTATACTTTTAACTTAGATGAACTTAACTAAACCTGGAATATATTCATTAAATACTAATTTTTATAAATGTAAACAATGTTGGCTTCACATTCCAAATTAATTAAAAAAATATATATAAAACGCATTCTTTCTTTACAGATTTTTTCTATGTTATCCTATTTTGGTTAAGGGGTTTTTTAAAAAGCTTTAATTATGGTGTTTTCCACTTCAACGTACGATTATGTTGAGGTCATTAAACTTTAAACATTTAAAGTCTTTATTAGACAACAAACACGTTCTACTGTTTTATCAACACACTAAATCGAATAGAAATTAACTCCGACCGAATCAAACTGTTTATTCACAGTCAGAATCCCTTTGACAGTTAGTCAAACATAACCTAAATCATAGTGAACCCGTTGGCAAACACTATGACGTCACGTCACCGTCAATTAGTAACGAACGTACAATAAACTATGACAACACTAATTGAGGACTGTCAGCAGAAACAACATCATAATTATGTGCATAAAGTGTTGGCTGAAGAAATTACTCGTGATGTGTGCACTGAGTTTTGTAAGACTAGTGTTTGTTAACTCATTGAAGACTGTTTAATGGAGAGAACTGAGGTTTACCAAAAACAACCTTAATTTAATTTAAAACTTAACAATAAGTATTAATGTCATACAGTACAAAGTACAAAGCTTGCTTCAATAAACCATACCATGACTTAAGTTTGTTTGAACCCTGATGCACCGCTTTCATTTCTACACAATGCATGTTTGCTGTCTTAGGTTTTTTATTCGCATCGAACGATTAACACTGCAGTTCCCCTCTTATTTAGTAATCACGATCAATTGTTAGTAATAAAAGTGCAGCATCAACAATCACTCAATCAGCTGCAAGGGGGAAGATGTCGATGCTTTTGTTTTAGCTGTTAGCGTGTTGGCTTTTAAGAGGTTCTTTATTGGAATTGGGGGGCTTTTCAATAAAACGAATTGAAGGGTCACAAAATACGCGTTTAATAAAACAGTATTAAATAATATTGAAAGCGCGATTTTTTGTTCATAAGTATATAGAAATCTATAAAATATTGAATCTCCCTATAACAAACTAGCAGAGCGTTAGTACAAAATAATAAAGAGACACACAGTAGCAAAAAATCAGCAACAAAAGCAGCAAGGATACCGCCCATCTTACAGCAGGTGTGAATAAAAAATAAAAGAAATGATACAGGTAACTTGTACAATGCACAAAATACACGACAATCTTCATCTATTTGAAAAAGCAAAAGAGAAGAATAATAAAATAGAACAATTTCACGGTGATTCCACTAATCCCTTGGGCAACCATGACCGTGACACCACAAAAGGTGTAAGAGAGATAGACATGAATTCATTCAAGCCGACAGACATTGTGAATACAAAACCAAAATCCATAGAACCCCTGAATGTATACGGTGTTAAAGATGAGAAATAAAATACAAAAGGTCAGATTAAAATGGAGGTCATGGGAAGGGGGGACGCTAACAAATCAACGTGTATACAATGGAAGCGCTATATTTTCGTAGGGGAAACATTGATGCGTCATAACTTTTAATTAAAATGGAACATTAATATGGGGCGACTGGCAAAATAGGTCTGAGTGTGAATGAGACAGCATCAATGGACATTGACGTGTAATTGTGAGGAAACTGGAATGGGAAGATTGGACTATAATAAATTGTATGGAATGATATTGGAAATGTTGTCACGCGTGATTTCGAAAGGGATCCCGTTGACAACCCCCTTTGTATTGGCTCTGATAATGATGTTGTTACATTACACGGCCATAAATTACTGTTGCGTTATTCAAAAATAAACTACTTTATAGCAAAAAAAAAAAAACAACTAATAGAATTATTTCAAGTAATAAAATTCTGATAACTATTGGAAATAATATTACACTGATGAAGATGAAGTAGAATTAAAAGAAGTCGGTTAATAAATTGTACGCTACGATGAATGTCTCCACCTACGCTTTCTGATATTCTACTTTGAGCTTTCTAGACTCTTACTTGTATTTTATGTTATCCGTCATAAAGAAAACCACAAAACCATTATTATAGAAATTGAGCTCTTTTGTAATATCCAATTACAGTTACTTACCAAACATCATATATCTCATTACTTAAATAACTTGGTTTTAGATGGGATACACATGGCCCATTCAAAATGTTATTTAGAAACATAGAAAAACATATTGAAGCCATAAAAAAGAATGATCTCATTTACTATGAACTAATGTTTTAGATATCGGTAAGGCTTTAAACAGGTTTATTTAAACTACGGCTGTAAATGAACGAGTACTTTTTATATGGAACGATAAAATACAGAAGTTAACGTTTGAAATGAAAGATGATTTATGTGTTATGGTAGATAAATTGGTGTGTACGGCAGAGGTATTGTCAAAAGAATAAAATTATTTAGAATCCTTATGATAATGAAAAATATATAAGAAAAAAGAGTTTTATATTAAAGAGACATAGGTACATTCATTGATATTTTTACTTAGACAAAACCTTTATTTTTCCATTTCGTTTAGAATTTTGATATACATTTCGGAAAAAGTCTCTTCATTACTTATCAGTAAATTAAATTATTTAAATTTTAATATACTCGTAGTATCAGCAGTTATCGCATTCTATAGCTTCTTCTAAACACTATTTTATTACGACCAGCCATAAGTAACCATCTTTACTAGAAACGATTCCTGTAAAATAGTGTTGTAAATGTTAATGTTACTTTATGTCTTTATATTTTATCGTCTGCATTGATAAAATAGCTTTCGTCGATAGGAGAAACACACAGGTTATCCTCTGGCAATTTATAGATTATATCTATCTTTCCGCATGCCTATTTTTTGTTCCAAACCTCTTCCATTATACCCGATTGTAAAGTGTTTTATCGATATGTATGCAATCATTTATAACGTGTCGATTAACTTTTGTTAAGATCAGTCTTAGCTTTAGAACTTTGCCTGCAGTTTAAGTATGGGTGTAGTCAAGTGCAAATCTTACAATATGAACTAATTAATTTAAGTACCTTTTCTGAAGTTGGCAGAATAATAAAACTTCATAATGTGACCTTAAACAAGTCCAATACATGTTAGAACTTCGAAGTTTGACATGTACTAAGTAAATCTTTGGACTTAGTACAACGCAAGGTTTAACTTTAAATTTCACACATTTATATAGTTTACATATTTTGCTGAACGTGAGTGTTGATACTGTTTGGCTTTTATCCATTGTTTTCGTCTTTGCGTTATGTCAGGTTATGTCAACAATGGACTTGCTTCATTCAAAATAAATTAATTCAATTTGTCTTATCTCTTGATCGCATTTTATGAATTATAGTTTATCGTAAACAGAAGTACAAAGTTAATTATAGGAAATATTTCGTTCAAAAAGAGACTCGGACTATATTTATTTCTGTCGCTAACTTGCAGTAGCGGCTTTGATTTTATTAACAGCAACAACACATCAGTTATTCGCGATGCCTGGGTATTTCTAGTATAATAGCCCCGATAGCAAACTTCCATTCTGTAGACTGTTTGCCAACCCATAACATAAACAGAACCCTGGATCCTGTCAATTAAATCTCGGCTTTTCCGTCAACACAATTGTGCTTCGATCAATATATCTCCCAAATAGCCTTGAAAGTTACTGTCATTTCAAAATATTCGAAGGTATAATTGCAAGAACTAATGGTAATGGGTCAAATGATTGAAAACGGGTCTTAAGACATAACCATTCACAACTAGTATTTAGTCCGTACCATAACTTCAGATTATAATGTTCTGATCACGAATTATAATTTACCAATAGAATTATTGTGAAATTCTATGTAACTGAAACCTACACAGCTGGTTGGTTATTAGTAGAATAAGATACAGATAGAACATAGAACTAACACTATAGGGCCTATCATAGTTCCTGTAAAGACACCCCGATTAAAAATCGTATAAATACCTAATTTAAACAGAATTAAACCATTTATCGAAAATCAGGGAGGCAAGGATGCTGCTATTGCTCTCAGATCAATTTAGATTATAAATTGTAAAGACTTGGTCACATAACAATAATGTATCTCGTGATCGATAGACTCGTTAGTTAGACTTAAAATTATTAACCAGTAAAAGTGTTTCTTGCATCGTTTTTTTTTTGCTACTAATACAGCTCTGCGGCCACAATAGGTTATGAAACTGATATAATTTATAGAAAACAAAACGATCGCACTTTAAAAGACATAAAATAATATAGCCAGGAAGCGGGTAGGACGTTAATAAAAAGAAATTGCCTTTACTCGACACTAAACAACTTTACGAGGAGGATGACGCCTTAGAACCAGCGGGTTGCGAATGGTAATTGGAATAACAGTAAGAACTGGATATAAAAACAACACAATTTAGTTATCACAGAATAGCTGCTGTTGATCTGTGTTTGATGTTGCGATGATTACTTCTCAGGAGATATAATTAGGCTACGAGATTTTCCAAAAAAAAATTCCGCGGCCCCAGAACACAAAGGGTAACTGCAGAAATATGCTATCTATTAGTCAGTAAAAGTCTAACACACTTTCTTTCGCTCCACCCAAAGCAAGATGAGTTATTTGATGATGTCTCAACAAAATATGGGATAAATTATAAGGGAAAATTAAACTAGGTACCTACTACTTCAGTTTAAACACATTTTTTAAATAATGATAAGTAATATCAAACAACGCACAAATAACGCACTTTGAAGATCGAATGCTTTCGATTAAAGTAGTACATTCGAGTAAGAATGACATGGAATAATAAAGAACTGTCATAGCTTGTACTAAACCGCTTACTTCGTGACCAGAACGTAACAAAATGAGATCGTTGACCTAGTCAGCGTAAGGCACCCACAATATATCATCTTAAAAGGGAATAAGGAACTAAAAGAAGAATTTAAGTGAAAAGCGCATTATTTACTTTAACACAATGAGAGATTACGGTAAAAGCTCTCGATGAAATTTGTTTGTTGTATTGTTTCGTGAAAGCATAAAGATTTGCTTATCGCATTTAAGTGAAAACTCTTTGCAGTGGTTGACTCTCCATTATAAGCTTCTGCCTGAATTTTAAAGCGAAACTTGACACAATTTTTGCTCAACACCGTGTTTTTTTTAATAAATTGATATAAACTAGTGCTTGACTGCGATTCCATCTGATGGTAAGCAGTGATGCAATATTTGATTCTAAGGTGCACTAGTTTATTAGGAGCCTATTCACTCGCCAAAATATAAAAGGACGGGAAGACGGTGATGTGAGGGAGGATACTTACCGTACATCGGGTTTTCCGATGGAAGAAAGTAGATGGCGGAATCAAGTCCCACATCTCCAAAATGTATCCTGTAAATCTGCAGTTCTCTCTAATAATTGGGAACGGAGATGTTCCTTAAGTATTTATATTGACAAAATTTTGAGAATGACTAAATAGTTCAATTTAGTTTTGGTTTATTTGCCTTTATTATTTTTTATAGTCTTTGTACCAATACGCGAATTGCAATTTAGGTTCAAGTTTATTTTCCGATGATCAAATTAGCGTACAGGTTCAAAAATTGCCAACTCAAAAACACCTTTCATAATACGACTGATTTTATCACTAGTTCAAATTCGTCCTAGAGCTACAAACTCGTTTGCATTTCTCATATATTCGTGGGCGGATGAACAATAACGGGACCTAGGCTAAAGGTTATTGTTTTAATTGGGCGTAGCCGTTTTATGATTTATTGCTATAGTAATTAAGAATTGCGGATATCCTTTGAACAAATATACAGGTTAATGTTTACGGTTATAATTAATTATTTTCTGCAGAGATTATTAAATGAGTGATCACTTAAACGGATAATTTCTGTTTAAATGCACATCGATTTAGACGAAGATGGTGCGACCAACTTGATTCTTACCGAAATCTGGTCCGCACTAGCAGAAAACAGAATTGTGCGTGAATTGTAAAGTCTTTTATAAAATATGCTATGTTTTTACATACCTAAATTGCGTTTATATATATATATATTTTTTTTTCAGTAAGATAAATAACGTTAGAACATTAATTGCTCTCACAATCTCTTCTTTTTTTTCTTTTTTTGCGGAGTTTGTGCCTCAGAATTACATAACCTAATTTTTGCTAAACCCGTCTCTTTATCGGATGCGCCAACGATACACGGTGGACATCCCACCCACAGACACAAAACGTTTTGGGAACACATTTATTGTGCGTACAGCTAAGGGCCTGTGCACACCACGTTTTTTAAACGTCGGCGGCGCGCTTTTATCCTATTTAAGGTCTACAGGCTGCGTCTGACTCGCGTGCGTATCGTGTACAAACGCGCGTCAACGGCGCGTGTACACAAGCCCTAAGGAGACCGTCTGCCGACCAGTGGTGCTATTCTCTGAGAAAACGCAGCGCTGCCACAACGTCTAACATACAAATAGGATACATTGGATTGTCAACCTAATGTACCTATACATTGGATTGTTAATTCAATGTATCCTATTTGTATGTTTGACGTTGCGGCAGCGCTGCGTTTTCTTAGAAAATAACACCACAGATCATCCATGTCATCGACAGGTAGTGATAGATAAGCGTAAACCTATCAATAATAATAATAAAAACATATACTTATTCGCTAGACTAATGAGGAACCCGGGAATCTCCTGTGTGCGTAAAGACTGGTTATGATAATGATATTTCTTTTGACACATCAATTTTTTCGTCAGTTTAAACTAGATGAGGCCGATGTTTTCCAGCTCGCATGAAACTCAAGGGTCAAAGTCTCTTTAATGATGATAATGAACTATGCAATTACAATCAACTTTTCAATCTTTTCTTATCTATAGCCTCTCAGAGAATCTATCCACATAATATCAATATCTTAAAGATAGATCAAAGATATATATCATCTTGCAAACTGTCAATTAAAATATACGAATTAACTTAATCAACTATACACAGGCGGTATCTTTGCTAACTTGTTTACTACATAATTACCTGTTATGTCTAAGTATTAAGTACCTGTAATATACATAAGTGGGTGCCTAGTTACGCGTCGTTACGTAGGTACATATAGGATTGGTTTCCTGATGTTAAGATTTTTAGTTGCCTAACCAGGGAAAAGGGTAAACATAGTGGGTCGTGGCGTTCTTTGGACCGGGACCGCGGTCCCAAATTCCACCTATAAATTGTTTTTTTTTTGTAGTATTTTGGGGCCACAGGGAAAAAGGCATTCAAGTACAGTTACCAAAAAAAAATACTGTATTGTGTATTTGAGGTTCCAAAAAATAATAATTTATAGGTAAAAATTGGGACCGCGGTCCCAGTCCAAAGATCCCCATGGCCCAACATACTAAACATATGGATATGCGATTATCTACCAGAGATCGGAATTGGTAAAGTAGGTATATTTACCTTAAGTTCGAAGAAGTGCGAATCAAATAAGAATAGGATCGACTAGCACCGCGTTCTGACGTCATAGCTGTTAAATCGAATCAGTTAGGTAGGGTGAGCAAAGAAATAATGTTTTTTCTTCACTATCGCTGGGCTATCTTCGGCCTTCATAGGCACGGGTTTGCGGACGACGAGCAATCGATAGCTCGTAATCCAGCCGCCCGAGTCGTCGATGGCATGTAGTATTCGCTCAAAGAGATGTTAGCATAATTGTAGGTTAGGTACCCAAATAAGACCGATGGGGAATTCCTGTGTAGCGACATCTATGGCGCCACATAAGAACTAATCCTGCATCGCGCAAGTAAAGTTCTCCGCGTGATTTGAATACATAGAACAGCCCGAAGTCATCTATCGGGCACCCACCCACCAAACATACCACCTGTCTGGTCAGAGGATCCTCCATTAACAACGGAGTTATGTGGGACTTTACTCTCTGTTCCGCATACTCCACCAAACTGGTGACCCCGACGTGATATGAACACGCAACCTTCCTTCCTTCCTTCCTTGATATCAAAGGAATATCATGGTCCTGGAACACAAAGGCCAACTGACTCACTTGAGTCGATAGTACAAGCTGATTCCCATACTTCAACGATGTATTAACAGCCATACAAAGCCAAAACAAAAAAAAAACAAATTCTACATAAAATATAAATAAAAAACACAGAAGTATGAAACAAAATATTTGATATAGACGTGTTAATGAACACAATTCGGTAATGTTCACTTATGACTTCTCATAACACGTAATCATGCAATTCCCATTCTGCATTCAACGACTACAAGTATTTTATTAGCCGATGCCACTGAATATAAACAGCTATTTAACATAGCCTATGGTTGTACCGACTTGTTTTGTGGGAAACTTCAAGAATCGATTCGAGATCCATAACTAGCTTCTTCACCCCAGTAGAAAATCCTAAAAATGAACACTTCCAGTGGTGCTATTCTCTAAGAAAACGCAGCGCTGCCTCAACGACGAACGCCAAAAAAGGATACATTGGATTGTCAACCTAATGTAACCTATACATTGGATTGTTAATTCAATGTATCCTATTTGGATGTTCGTCGTTGCGGCAATGATAGTTTTCTTAGAGAATAGCACCACTGTTGGGAAGGTTTTTTCCCTTACTATTTTTATTTTATTTTACTTTATGTGTGAGGTCGAATAAACGATTTTTTTTCTGTTCTTTTCTTTCTTTCTTAGAAATAACATGGTCTATCCCTGTGCCAAACTTCATCCAAATCCGTTCAGTCATTTAAACATAAAAGAGTAATAAACACACACAACTGTAGAATTAGGATTGTCCGGTCAAATCAGTCAGGACGAACTCTCTGTAGTACCTACATAATCCTAAAAGGAGAAGATGGAGGTAGACTATCATCGTATGTCTTGTTTGAAACAGATAATGATCGAGATACTTATATAGATAAGCCATACAAGCTATGTACAATCGTACGGTTGTACACGTCACGACAAAATACTGTATGTGATGTGGTTACTCAGATTCAGGGTGAAGCAGGTGCGTTCTATAAGTCGTCAGCGATGGATCTCACACGTGTAAGACCGCTATGCATAAGTTATCGTATGTCTCAGTTTGAATCGAGTGTTTTGACGAGAATACGTTTTTAAAATTGCTTCCATAGCGAGAGCCAATTCATAAAAATCGATAACAAAATCGGGGGATACAGTTTGGTATCGCACTTATATACTCATGTCTATCATCTCCATTTAAAATTTAATTACAACACTAGATAGCTAAAGAATTAAATAATTCGTAGGTGAGACATGTGTCATATCGCGCACGGGAAAGAGGAAAATGCCGCCATTTTTTTCTTTGAGGTGCAGGATATTGGCAAATAATTTCACCCGGTAGCGCGAGGTGGAGTGTCAGTCCTTTACTGCCCAAAACAACACAACCCTTTACCCTTTGCGTTGCAGAGCCGCGATAACTCTTTTGAAGAATCACACAGTCCTTGAGTAGCTCACATAACTATTCATAACTTGTGGGCTTCCAGAAATTGAATATCAAACCAGAAAAATACACGTTTTCTTGTTGTACGTGTTCAAGTATTAATCACACATGGCGACTTGGAATATAAATGGAGTATTTATATTGATTAACGTGGGAGGCTATCGGTGTTTTATTGTTTTATATTTTACTGTTAAGATGCAAAAGGCATATTGAATTGTGTAACGGAAAGTTTACAACATGACCTGTTGTAAAATAAATTGTTGTGTTGTTTTGATCAATTGAATATTCAAACTGAATAACAATAGATTCCATTAAAAGAGGTTCTAACAGCTGCGTATGTGAGCGTATCTGGGATTTACTTCTTTTATTTCAACATCCGATCAGTAAAACAAATTGTGACGAAGTATTTCGTCTACACTCTGTTATATAAATGATAAAAAAAAAAGTTAATAGAGGTAAACTTATTTGCATAAAGGGGATAATCTCTGAAACTACAGAACTTTTTGAAAATTCTTTCACTTATAAGTATGTAGCTCCAGTATCCCTGAGTGCTATAAGGCTATAAGTTTATTTATATATTTTATATAAATAAACTTATAGCCTTATTAAATGGTTTGACACAAAAGTACAGGGTCAGACTGCCTTAGGCATTTTCTACAAGTCAACCTTTATTCAATTGTTTTTTGGGATCATTGTTGTCATTTTCTACATTCACGCGGGCAGGTCTTTTTTTATTTTATTTTTTTATGGTAAGTAGGTAAAATCATCCAATGACAAATTCCGCCCTTGGGCGGAGCGGGAAGTAGTATCAGACTCTTACTGACTAAAAACCTACCCCGTTCCTTCGTAGCCTATCGTGCCGGGGCCGGGTATTCCTTTCGGAAGCTGACCCATGACCCCAGCAGGCTTCGACCCTGCCTGCCTGCAGCCCGCGAGCAGGGCTGCAGACAGTGTGTCATATTTATAATAGTCTTAAATTATAAGTGAATTGAGAAACTTTTAAAATTAAACTCTATCTAAATACGACATTGACATTATACTTTAAGAGAGACAAGCAATTGTCGGCAAAAAAATACATACATCCGAACATAGAACCTCCTCCTTTTCGAAGTCGGATAAAAAGAACGTCTCATCTACCTACGTCTATCAAACACTACCAAATTAGCTAACTCGCTAATATTTTGATAACACAATAAGCTAATTTTGTAGTTTGTACTGACAACAGAAGAGTGAGAAATTACTTCTAATTTAACTCCTTGAAAAACAAAAGCTAACAGACACAGCTTAAAAAATATTGTACGAACGGAGCTTATAGACGACAAAGACATTTAGAAATAAATAAAGGAAAACTCACATAAAATGGCAGCTTCATTTAGTAAGTCAAAAATCTTCACGAATTCTTTGATCTCTTTACAAATATCTCTTCATTCAACTGCCAAGGAAACTTAGCGGAAAAATAAGGCAAAAATCAACCAGGAAATGTGACAGCGAATGTGATTCGTGGACATATTTACTCTGAACATTGTTCCAACATAAGCGTGGGACGAAATGGTCCATAAAACGCCATCCAACGAGCCACTCCACGCGATATTACGAAAACAAACTAAGATATGCTGATAGAATAACGAATTTCATTCAAAATTCAACCCTGTGGTGACAGAGATAAGAGATTATAAGTTGGGAATTGATGGTAATAGGTCTTGTGGAGATATCAGACAGATGGAACGAAGCTTATTGACAGATTGTCAAGCTCTCGAATTTGAATAGAGATTGTAGGAAGACATCTATTCGTATCAGAAGAAGAGTAAATTGTAAAGATATTTCAAAGATCACGTGACTTAATAATGTTTAAAAAGTTAGAATATTATGAAAAGTTGAAGAGGAATCGTTTGTCTTGGTATGGTCATATGAAGAGGAGGGATGGAATGGAAGTTTCTAAACGAGTTATGAGCAAACATGTGGATGAGTGGAGAGGTAGGCCAAAGAAAAGATGGATGGATTGTGTGAGAAGTGATATCGAAGAAAAGGGAGTTAGTGATAGTGTGACGGGTGACAGGACAGAATGGAAGAAAAAAACGCGTTGCGCTGACCTCAAATAATACAGGACAAGGGTGGGAAGATGATGATGAAAATGAAATGATGGCCTAAAAAATATTCATATCTTACAGTTTGTTTTATCCTATGAATAAATTCGTCCCAGAAACTACAAGGAAAAAACAACAGCTCAGCTATTAATGCAATATTTAGTTCTGCATTTATTTAAAACAAAAATTTACCAGTGAATGCTATATGCAAAGATGACACGCATGACGGCTAAGTGGCGCTAAGATGAATATAAATATTTAAATAGCACCTACTCAATAGCCACGACTGTAATGCACCTTGTAGATATTCAATTACTAGCTTGTGCCAGCGGCTTCGCTCGCGTGTTAGTAGGTTTCTCCATACAAACTTTTGACCACCGTTTCATCCCCTTAGGGGATGAATTTTGGTAAATCTATTCTTACACCCATATTTATAAACAAGTAAAATTAATTACTTGAGTAAAAGTAACTACTTAAGTAACAATTTGTTATGGTTAACAAAAAAAAAACCCTTCTCCTTTTATGTATAAGTATAGATAGTACCTACAAATTCTTATTTTCATCCATGGGTATATTAACCTGTTGAATACCGTAATTAGAGACACAATAGAAAGACAATAGGTGTGCGGACGCCGGCGTCCTCTCGGGGAATAATGAAATTGTTAGGTATTTTTGTTTTTATTATTGATAAGCTCACGTTTGAGTACTATCTCACCTGATCGTAAGCAACGATGTGGTCTACGAGGGAACACGATACCTAGAAGTAACCTATTCAACAACACTGTTGCACCACGCTACTATAAAGAAGTAATTACTTGTTGCTAAGTAATTTCTTATAAAGTCATTGCTTGAAGTTAGAAATCTTCAAGTAGTTACTTTTGCTCAAGTAATTAGTTTTACTTGTTTATAAATAAGTGTGTTGTAGTAGTAGTAGTACGGGTGTAGACTTGTGTGCAGGGGCCATACCTTGACGTGTCAGAATGTCTGTCGTACGAGCGAGCACAGCTCCATACTTTTAACATTTTAGTTAAGTTCGTAAAACGGATGGCCTTACCATGAACTCTTAGGCCCATAAGCTCATGGTTAAGCCTCAGATCGTAAACTATGTACAGTCAGGGCTCAAAAGTGCAGTTACACTCTACCGACACTAAAGTTCGTAAAATTTCTTTGTAAAAGAGGGTCAATGGATTATTAACCATTTAGTTTGTAGCATAGAATCTAAAATATTGAATAAACTACAAGAACACAGGACTTCTACTACAAAGAAATTTTAGACAGTTTAGCATTGTTAGAGTGCAACTGCACTTTTGACCCCTGACCGTACATAAACTAAGCTAAGCTGTATTCAGCTCAGTTGCAAGCTGAGCTAAACAGACTTCTGTTTACCTCCTGAACTGCATTCGACTTTGGTGTAGCTCGAATTATTTAGCAACGTCATAAAGCATGGGTTTGTTTTCGGGCGGGCAATCTTCAAATAATTTCTCACGCTTTAGGTGAAGTCTAAGTGATCTCACCTGTGTTACTACAGTTGCCTTTTGCGTAGCATGAAAAGCATGGGTGGTCTAATGACCGACTATAACAACATAATAATTTAGCTTACTTTGATAAAAAAATAAGCATAAATTAACAATAACTTCCAGATGTCAACACTTAACCGTTGACCTACAATCTGTTAATTCTTTTTTCGTTAAAAGCTGTCCACAGTTGACATTACCGAATCTGGTATGAGTTAAAACAAAGTGGTGCGATCGGTGCATTCGTTACCAATTCGATTCAATTACAAACTCATGTTACAAAACAAATCCAATTAACTGGACGGTTTGGAGCGAGCCATAAGCGATGAGCTGTTTGGTGCATACATAGAAACCAGTGGTACTGGTACAACTGATGGTATTTTTAAATAGGTACATTTATACTTGTGTACGTTATTATCAGTTAGGATTTTTACGCACTGCGATTAAACGCCCGCGTTTTCCCATAGGTCTGAAGCCGCAAAAAAATGTAACAGATGGCTTTCGATACATCAAGACATACAAGCGCACGCATTAGCTATTTTTCAGTGACTGATTTTACGAAGTGACACGCGGTTTTACGTTTTCAGCTATTCCTAAACCTTACCTAACCTTAGTGATAAGTTTAACCAGCTAGAAAGGTTAGATGAGGGGTTAAATGTGATTAAGTTAGAGATAAAATAAAAAGAGAATGAGTATTTTGATTATAGAGAGAAATTCGATTATGTTCAACATTACTAAAGTAGGCAGCTAACTGACATGTCCTATGTCCATGTCCTACTTTATTCAATAAAAAAAAAAAATCTTAAACAAGTTTATGCTATAGGAGACTGATTAGAACCTCAGGGCCCTGGTACGAAGGCAGAGAAGGAAGTGGATTGGCCTTTAATCAGCAAAATTTTATATCGCTTTTAGGCGGAGCCAAGTCATTGGACGATTTCCCACGTAAAGAAAAAAAGGAGATGGATTACTTAAGAAGACGAACCTGCGCCATCTTTTCTACAACACATGGCAACAGTTTAATTTTTTCTATAAAATACGCAGCTTTATAATTAACCCGCGTTATTCCCATACTTTGCACCACACGTCAACTCAGATGGCGTTTCAATCGTCGGAGACTAGATAGCGCTAATTGATCGTTTGAAACACGCCGCTAATGTAATGCGCCCGCGCTTACTATGTCTCCGGAACGATGACCTGAAGGAGCTTAGATTTAAAATCAGGGGCGAGAGGTACTGTAGAGAATTTATATTAGGTGTGAAAATAAAAATAAGTTGATCAAAAGTGAATCGGTTAAGTAGTTCTAGGCGAGGATACAACATAGTCGACCAAAATTTTACTTACCACCAGGTGTGACAGCGGTCAAACGCAATTCTACCATACTAATATTACCTACATTATGAGTGCATATGTTTATTATTTCTTCACACTGATAATGCTAAACGGGTTTGGATGAAATTCGGCACACTAATATGCCATATCCTGGATTAGTAGGATTTTTCACAAGTGCGTGAAAGTAGAAAATCATGACATCGTAACTGGCTTTCGATCGCTGAAATTTCTAAATCGGATCAGAACATCAACAAAAATTTAAACAAACTAACGATTTTACCTCTTTATATTATAACAGTACAGTAGTAGTGACACAACTCATAAATCTTCTACCAGTTACCACACAGACGAATGTTTATCTTTATCGACAAATCATAACAATACTAAATAAGGACGTGACATATGACCTATTCGATATAAAAATATTGATTGAGCGTAAAATGAACCACAGTTCAAGATTATCGACCGAATCGATAAGAACGTGCCAATCGATGCAAACAACTAGCATATCGATATGGATCAATGCTTTAGTATTGTTTATGGTTTAAGTACTAAATCGGACATGCTAGTATGCTTTAGTGTCGTACTAACTCGTATGCTACAGATCTGTTAAGGTCCAACATCCCATTTTTTTTAAACGTAATGTAACAAGAATAAGTACAGAAAATTAAAATACAAAACGAATCGATTGCGTGGAACATGACATCGATAAAGGGAAATAATTGTAAATAGAGATGAATGATAAAGAAAATGTCTTCTATAAATTGGATATCAGAAAATCGTATACTAATGAAGAAAACTATACTTAAAGGCAAGTTCGTGGGAATGTAGAAATAAATCGAAACTGATAATATCAATAACGAATAAAAAATAAGTGTGAGAAAATAAAGTGAAAGACCAATGTTGACAGAAGCTGATATTAATGATTCAAGATAATAGAAATAATAAAGATAAAATTGTGCTATTTTATGAATGAAAACAGTCAATATTGATTGTCACAAATTATGAAAGTTAAATTTATATAGCAAAGCAATTACTTAGTGATAGGTTGAAAATATTTTCCAAGAAGAACGTCATGTCCAGAATAACAATAAATAATAAAAATTGATTGTGATTGACTAAGTGTAAAACGTACTCAAAACATACCACCCACATCGAAACCACGAAATGTTATTCGCGATAGTATCGTATTTCTTAAATAAAATAAACCAGCGATCAATATTTATAAATTCTATTTTAACGACGAAGATTCATGATCAGATTTTATTTTTCGATCAATAAATCTGTTGTCGAATTTCATCACTTACAGCCAACACAGTTTTTTTAACTGCATCTTAATTAATTGTTTGAATAATAATTACAGAAATTCCTTTATAATGAGTCCAAGATTTAATGATGAATCTGGACTATAGAGAGTGCTTAATGGATTTATTATTAAAACCAAAGTTATAGTTGACGAAAATAAATTATGGGAGGCTAATAAATCTGTAACCTCCAACAATTTGTACCACTCGCATCCCAGAATATCTTATAATAAACTAAAACAGGACGATGCGCAGGATTGCCAGACGTCGCAGACATTTGTCAAAGAGTAAAGAGTTCAAATAAAATGAGTTTTTATTTTCTCGAGGTAAATGATACTCGAGATGTAAAGGGATAAATTGATGCGAAAAGGAAATCAAATGAAAGATTTGTGTGTAATGAATGATTTGCGGTTTTTTAAATTAAAGTCAGAATTTTGCAAAATCTTTTGTTAGTGTCATTCAAATAAATCTTTTGTTAGCGATATAGTTGCATATTTAAAAATGAACTTTCTCGAATATTTCAGGAGTGAGAGTACATTTATCTATATATCATGACATAATACGTAAATCTTTTTATAACAAAATATCCACTACATCCCTTGAGCAAACTAAATTGACATAGCCGTATATAACGTGTCTCCATTCAGCAATAAAACGCATCACGTCCTTCTAAACTCCCAGGAGAGGTTATATGTTAGGAGGATTCTAGAAAAGCGTCTAAATCAAGTCACGTCGTACATCTACCACAACAAACACTTTCGCAAATCATTGTTACTTAAAGTGACATAAAAAATAAACAAACTAAATGACACGACACATTTAAACGGTGTACAGTACCTAAATACACATCAAAGTGAAACCGAAACGCATACTGACAAGCAGATTCAGGAAATAAATGTTATTGGAGATGACGATGGACGTTTTCCAAAAGAAGACACAAAAGACACTGCGACAAACAAAACTGTACTTGACAATGCCGAAGCTCCAAGTGCTAGCTGTCAAATAAGAGACACAGTGTTGAATTTAAGTGGGTTTGAAGAGGTGGTCTTTTTAGATAGATAAAACTGCTCGTAAGCCCATATGGTGGCTATTTACGCATGGCATGTTAGGGGAACGGTGGTACGTGTCACTGTATTAAAAATAATATCTATTGAAGAATTTAATAACAAAGGTATTACCGACGAACAGTTTCCGATCACGTTGGCAATTTTAATACAAAAAGCGTATAGAGATGGTAATGCAAACGTGCGTCTGTTGTGATATTTAAAATGAATATTTTTATCATACAACGTTTTATGAATAAAGAGACCGCGAATATGGTATTGCTTTTTAATAGTATAAATAATATTGAGAAAATATGCTGATGTTATTTAGAAATAATTCACTTAAACTTATATTTTTTTACAAAAAAAACATCAATATCGTATCACAGTGTTTGTTATCAAACTCGATTTTTGTAATTTCTATTTGTGTATATTTGATGGGTTTGAAAATAGGCCCTATGCTATTTTTACCCTCCTACCCTTCCCTCTCCCCTATACGTTTTCATTTTCATAATTTATATGGCCAAATAACATTTGCTGAGTCAGCTGGTATTTGTATATTAAATTCAATGAATGAAAAGAACACCCAAACAATAAAAAAAAACTCCAGAACGCCAAGACATTCATTCTCAATTAAAATCAAATTTACACTAAAAATAACTGAGCGTCACATCAGACATGCCGTTTTGCTTGCGCCGGCGCAGAGTCACACGTCACCGGTCAAGCGTGAACCGTTTCAAACGCACCCTTGTTTGTATTAACCCTTTTTGCCGTTACTAATACGATTTCTTGTTATCCTTTTGTTACTATATTGGTTTCTAATATTACGCTTGATGATATGAAATTTAGTTTGATTGAATCTGATTTCTTTATTATATTTTTGTATAAATATTAGGAAACTAGCTTCTGCAAGCGGCGTCGCCCGCATGGAAGTCAGTTCCTCCATACAAACTTCCGAACCCCGTTTTACTCCCTTAGGGATTTTTTTTTAATGGTAGGTAAAGGGGGTGGAGTTTCGTAAAATCCGTTCTTAGTGGATGTCCATATCCTATATGGAACTTACCTGCCAAATTTTAAATTTGTAGGTGTTACAGTTTCTGAGATTTCGTGATTAATCAGAGAGTGGTATTTCGCATTTATATATAGATTGGAGATTAGATTACAGTTCAAATCGTTGAATACACACACACCACACCACCACACACACCCACACACACACACGTCCACATTATGAGGTGTACAATAAAGTATATAATAAATAAATAATACAGTCGGAGGATAGGGTGCAAAAATTGCCGCAATTGATGTTTATAAAGCCATATTGCTAATACAGAATCAGTCCAGAGAAGTTAAAAAGGGAAGCACATTAATATTGTGAAAGCGAAAGTTTGTATGAGTTTATCTGTGTGTGTTTGTGGCAGTAAGTTTATTCTCCTTTACACTCAAACAATTGGACGGATTTTTATAGATGGTAGACTATGTCCTGGAGTAGGACACAGCACACTTTTTATCTCGTTCACACGGGCGAAGCCACTAGCAAAAGCCAGTATATAATCATTTATCCCTACATATTTATCAACAGACTCTAGTTTCAATCTCTAAATGACTTCCCATGACCCGTTCTAAATATATCACTAGACCAAGTCTATCATTCATAACCGCCCATGACTAAAGATTTATAAAGCCAATAAATTGATTGAGGAAATCAAGTTTCAACTAAAATAATTGAAAGCAATTAATTATTCTGAAGACAAACTTGAAACTTCATTAAATCAGACATTCTGATAGATATATTGATCAAGCTCGTTTGATTGTAGGCGTGAAGACTTGGCATAAGCGTTCAGTAAGTAACGGCACAGATTGAATGCCTTACGGTCATAAATATGAACTTCGATGTTCATGATGAGATGCTTATGATCAAGTGTACAAATGTGAGCAATATTTTCAAGTTGTAATTTAGGAGGCATATGCACAGGATGTAACGGTTATGGGTGGTCATATTTGTTGCTTCTGCCCAACAAAAGAATTGGACATTGCGTACAGTACAAAATTGTTACCAGCTGACGGAAAAGAGAATGAGAGGCTAAACTTTTCAAAGAAATAACTGTAACTTTCATTAAGAATATCAATCATTGTAAAAAAAATTGTCAATCACTGTAATCATTGCTGGCAGTATAATAAAAATAATATGACCACCCATTTCCATGACACTTGGTAATACTCGTATAACCACAATGTACATTATACCATGTACACGATTTACGCCCTATATCCGATGTCTCTTTTGGCTTGTTTGTGAGGATATTAAATAATGCTAGAATAAAAAGAGGATAATTGTGAAAGCTGAAAAAAGACTACAGGGAATGATCATAATACAGCCACGGAGAAATAGTGAAAATCAATTGGTTTAGTGCAATGATGAACAGAACAAGTAGTAATCAATTTTTGACATTTATTTCTAAAGTAGACAAAGGATGACGAAGCCAAAGCGGCAGAACTAAGTAACTAAGACTATATGCTGTCTGCGTTCAGCCAATAAGTCAAAATCACACGGTCGCGGGCGGCGAAGCGCGTAGCCGCGTTAGTATTATTTATACCGGCAGCTACTTAGATGTGGAAACATACAAGGATAAAGTTGCGTGTGGGGTGGCTGCAAAAGAAAATTGTTGTAAAAGTTGAAGACAGTTAGGTAGTAGTTGTTGAAGACATAAATGTTGCAACAGAGACCGCATAAATCAATAACCTGAATGATGTTATTTAAAATAATAACAAACGACAAACAGCCACAAACACAAACAAACAGCAACAAACGTATAGATGAAACTAACGCAAATGAAAAGGTGAAGAGACCAAAAGAAACGATAAACAAGTAATAACACGCGTCAGATGATAAGAGTATTCTAATTTATAATCATCATAAAAAATATCAGGGCTAATTACTCTAATTTTATTGATCCCAACGGTAAAAATACGCACTTATAATGACCGTTTATAGAGTCAATAAACAGTTAACCCAAATGGTAGGCAATTATAGAACAGCTATGTCAATTTTAATCGGTTTTGAATCAACTCCAAGAAATCCAAATATTAGTTCTCCAACAAATCGCCGCAATTTAGCACCTATTCAATCTATCAATTAATAATTACATCAATCTGAACCACTAACAAGGTTCGTAGAATTATTAAGACACGGGCTTGCGAAAAATGTGGCAACTCAATATTTAAGGAAAACACGCAATCTAAAAAACTGAACTTAAAAATGAATATAGTGCACTAACCACACAAAAGGGACATTAGAAGTTATATCTTCAAACAAATGTTTAGAAGAAGAAGACGTTAATTACAAATAAGATATAAGCATGATGATGTTGATGATGAACATTTATGAAACGATAAATCGGAAGGACCAGAATGAATCTCCGTATACACTCAAGCTTATTTACAAGAACCACCCAGACTACAAAACGTCATAAGAAAGTGTAAGGTAAATATAGAGTGGACATCGCAAAGCTTAACTTGGAATAATTTAGATGACACTAAGGATTTGTGGCGAAATATACATGCTAAGTTACTGGGCTTTGTGAAGTCCAAGACCATTTTGGAACTTGAATTAAGGGACATGCTATTTAAGTGAAAATTATATCGGAGAATTCCTTATTGATCAAGTTTGTGTGAATAAGGTGTGTTGGGAGAAATGTTATGGGTATTAATGGAAACTTTATGATCATCACTGGATGGCTTACTGGGGATTAAGCTTTTGAGGTTGTGGTTGGTGAGTAATGGGTAGTTCGCTGTCCGATTAGGATAAGGCTAGGTTGATGTCAGAAAACAAACGTGGCCCGCGAGAGCCGATACCTGCTAGGGCTGCGGGAATGTTATCGTGCGAAGGAGTTATCATAGTCCTGGAACGCTAACGACAATTGAAGGAATACAGGTAGGGTTTAGTTAGAAAGAGTCTGACACCTCTCGCTCCAACCAAATAGCGGATAGGTGATGATTTCCCTTTGAAAAAAAGGCACATGTAAAATTCACCAATTTTGCGTCAAAATTTACTAATATTATTCAATACGATAACTAGTAACTCCGGAAAGAGACAAAATAATAGTTTACCAATTACATCATCGCGATGCTATAAAACGGACATAAAACGATAAATATAGACATGATGAGGACATAGGATCTATGACCTAACTGTGGCCAACGGGTAGGTATAGATGCTATTAACTGATTAGGTAAATGGCGACATATATTTGTATCAACCTATTTTTTCACATAAGGAATAGATACAGATGTATCCTGTATGTTACGTAGTGGATGTTATGGGCCTACTCACATGCACAAGTTTCACCACAGTTTTGCCTGCGCAGGCCGGTTTGTGCACGGAACAACGTTTAAATCTGCATGTGTTTTACGAACCAAAGGCTCAGCCCCGGCACTATAGGCAACGAAGGAACGGGGTAGGTTTTTAGTCAGTAAGAGTCTGACACTAGTTCCCGCTCCGCCCAAGGGCGGGATTTGTCATTGGATGATTTTACCTAACATAAAAAAAACACACCCACGATGTTTCGTATACAACCGGCCTGCGCAAACAAAACTGTGGTGAAGCTTTTGTGTGTGGCAGGTCCACTACGTTTATCGACTTAGCTTTCCAAAGGTTTCCTTGACCAATCCGCTACTTCTTGAACTTTAAGACCCGAACTGAAATCGCCTTTATTTATCTTTTCGGTACAACATGTGACCTTGAATTTGGTACCTTGAATCACTAAGCCTCAGTCAAGGCTACGAAATTGTTTGATAGAGTTACCGCAGCTCTGGATCGCAAAGAGTAAATACTATAGATGGTAGAACTCTGACACTTCTTCACGTTCCACCCAGAGAACCAACTCAAAAAAAGACGCCTCGTACAAAGTGTTTGTACCATGCAGATTTGCAAAGTCCTTTCGTCTCAATTCAGGACATCTAGGTCCCACCCCAGATTAATGCAAACACAGCTGGACCAGCTGTCTTTAAGAACAGTCTCTATTTGACAAGCAATTTCGCAAGCTAATTGATACGTCGATTCTCAAGTGGTTCTAATTAGATAAACGTTGAGGTCAAACGAATTATACAAAGTGCATGGATGCTTATTGCCTTAGTGAATATAGTGCATTGAAGACTGCATTTTGCAGTTAATGCGATGACAAGAATGAACTAAAAATAGTCTCTCCACAGATAAAATTTTGGGCACAAACTTGGGCTGGGCCGCAAAAAGTCCCATGGCGAGTCTCCTGCCTGAGTCTGTGTTTCCTGATAGCTACAACCTAGGGGCCTTTAAGTCAAGATTGAATAGGTTATTTTAAGCAAGCGTGCTCCAATGTCGACTACATCATTGTTTACCATCAGGTAAGATAGTGGTCAAACGCGAGCCTATCCATAATAAAAAGTAAAGAAACCAGGAAGCTAATGCATTTGGTATTACATCTACCGGAAAATTTCACTAAACCATTTGGCTAACTAGACTTCACATAACGAAATTATATGTGGCAATCCAAGCATTAACACTTTAACTGCTTGAAGTAAACAGTCAAGCAATATAGCCCCATTCAGTTAGAATAGCTCGCAGTTACGGGCATTCCGTACTTAAATGTTGGTTTATAGCTCAAATAGTAGCAATTTACTAGTCCGCTGCTTACGATCACTGTAATGAGCAGTTTCCTCAATTGACTTGCAACTTGTGTGGGATTTGTGCTGATATAGTGTCACTTATATTGTGTTTTACTGTATTCATTTTACTATATTCCTCAAAAGGGCAAGAAAGAAAGATTAAAGTATTGAAAAGCACTTTAGTCTTATTAAAACACTACATGTTAGAATCATTAATTCGAAAGGAAGGCAAAAAAACCTTTCAATAAACTTCTTCCAGGTCTTATAACTACTGGCTGTATTTTAACTAATACAATTTACATTCAATCAATTAATACTTTGTTTCGGATACTTTTACGAAATTCTAGGCAATTTTGCGTCATTTCTAGTGTTAGGCCCATTGTCTATAGGTCGTCCTGGAGTGTTCGTCTCCAGATAGTCGGTGACCAACCTCCTCTATGGCTTTTTACCGTCTTTTATGGCTTAAATGCGTTGGGTCATGTGGTCTTCGTATTTATCAACATTCTACATGTTATTTACAATCTACATTTATTTGTGATCTATATTCTTCTGTTATTCCTCTCTTACATTATTTTTACAATCTCATGATTTCAGCCAAAAAACGTCCACTGCTGGACATAGGCCCAAGTGTCGCCATAATGAGCGGTCCTGTTTGTCACGCATCCATCGGATGTACAATCTAACGAATTTCAACCAGTAGTTCGTAGATCCAATCCTGAATATAGACCAAACCATTATAGTAAAATAAGAATATTATTTCCACGCATATTAAAATAACATAACACAACTTCACGATGATTATGAAAAATAGCCATATCTCTATTATTAAGAACACGTGTTTCTAAGATATAGGTTTACTAATAACGATGTTACGGTTTTTGACCACAGCCATTAAGTAAACCGTCACCGGTGCGCAGACGCCGTAAATATCCATTCTGTAAATGTTTAACGACCATTTGTAATTATTTTACGAGTATATAAAAATATATTTATTAGTGGCGGTCTTGTGGCAAAACTTGAAATAGGTTTGGTATAATTTCTTCTTATAAATTGGGCTACTGATTAGGAAATTTTCAGATGGCTAATTAGCCTGTGTTTATTTTTGTACTATATTTTATACTAAGCACCACTAAAAAGAAATCTGTTTCTGAAAATAGCATCAAAATTTGTTTGTTTGTTTTGTTTGTTTGTTTGTTTGTTTGTTTTTTTTTGTTTGTTTTTGTTTTTGGTCGACTGGTAGAAAATGCCTATGGCATTAAGTCCGCCTTTGTACAGTTTTTTTACTTGTGCAAGAAGTTTAATAAATAAATAAATAAATGAAGCAACAATTAGTTTTCTTAATTTGACAAAGAGTGGGGACGTGGTGGGAATATTTACCTCTACTATCTCTTTTATACGTGACCTAATGGCGTTGACGTCATATTTCAGTTTGTGCGTCCTTAAACTGTTATTAGGCAGTTTCCCCTTCCACCAGTTTTGAAAGGTTTCTAACTTGATTTATATAGAATGAATTTGAACATTTCTTTCTAGTTGCGTATTTGGATAAAGTTACTTTTTGGTACAAACAATTTAAAAAAATGAGTCAAGAAACCAATTAATATGTAGCGACATCTATGTCGTCACAAATGAACTAATCCTGCATCGCGCAAGTAAGATACGCGGCGCGATTGGAACATAAAGAACAAACCCAAAATCATCTATCGGGCAATAGCCCACCAGATATAACACCTGTCTGGTCGGAGGATCCTCCCTTTTCAACGGAGGTATGTGGGACTTTACTCTCTGTTCCGCATACCCCCAAAAATATTCTAATGGTAGAGAATAGAACAAATACTTGGAAAGTGGCACAGTCATCGAAAGGAGTATCAAAAATGATGTGAGATGATTTGAACACAAAGACATTTTTTTTTGAGTTAGAAAATCAGCAAATGACTTCTTCCACTCAAGGGGTACGCAAGATGGAGTGTCAGTCTTTTACTAAATAAAACCCACATAAGTTCTTTCAATTTCCCCTTGTGTTCTTCTAAATATTCCCATAGATACATATGAGTAATATTATAATATTTGTCTGTAGTTGCGACCCGGGCTTAAATGACTGGATGTAATGTATCCTTATTTTTAGACACGTCTTTTTGTCACTACGAAACTGAACCATTACACACACATTAGAAAATGTACGCTTCATTGTAATTTATGTTCCTTGTCTGACTAATAACTCCGCAACGGTCACTAAAGTTGAACTTAAATATTTTGGTTTTCTAGCACTTCGTCGTAATCATGACTAAGTGACTGACAGAACAATCGTCTATAGAATATTATAGAAAGTTTGTCTTTTAGTATATTTCATGAAAGCTAATATATTTGAAGACCTACAGACAAATGCTGGCTTTCTAAATGACAGGGTTTCTACAATGACAGAAGAAAACGTTGATGTAGGAAAGGAAATTAAAGAAAAACTTAACGCAGCTGTAAATCATTCAAATTGATAGATTTATTGATATTTTATTGCTCGTAATAAATGTTTAACGTTCGTGAAACATCTTAGTGCTAAGAAACAGGTAGAAACAAGAAAAAAAGAACAAATCTTAATCAGTTGTTCAAACAAGTTTTTCGAAGTTGAGAACAATGGAAAACTCTTTGTTTAATTACGAGGCAAGGAAAAATGTAAAATGAATCAGCTGTTATCATGGCGCTCTGGTCGTTAAATATTACAATTTGTCATAAAATCATAAAATAAAGGAGACTGATAAACATGACAAGTATTTTATGATTGAATCACTTATGAATGACCCCATTTATACAATATATCAACAATAAGAACAAAAAGAAAATAAAGAACAGACATAATCAACCACAGATTGAAACGAAAGAGATTTTTTTAAGGGGAGCCATATAATATCAATACTTTAACAAATGAAGAAATAATTCATTTAAAAGAATTAAATAAATTAAAAACAAAATACTGAAAGGAATTTGTGAATAAAGAAAAATGCTAAAGACGATGTCACGAGTGAAATCATACAGAACGCATTAATCTCAGTAGTACAAATTAAACATATCTCGTATTTGTTTGGAAACATACGTGGAAACCTGCACGTTCAATCTAGGTACACGTGCCGTAATCACAGAAAACAATGAAAACACAATATTTCTCTTGACGCGACTGTTCAATGTTATAACTTGCGCGTGATTCTGTTTACTTGGAGAGAAATCAGCTTTTGATAAGCGTGAAATTTATGCAGGGTTAAGAACAGGAATTTGTTATAGTGGTATGGGAGGTCTAGCTGTTAGGACCGATAAAGATTAATAGAACGCGAATGGTAAATACACACACCGGCACAATTAGAGGAACACAAAAAAAAGATTTTTTTTTTTGTAACTCGTGGGTTATTCGTCAAGTTGTTTATTTATTTATGGTATTACTCTTGTATAACATAACATTTTGACACATTTTCACACCTTTCAATAGTCTAACAGAAATTATACCCTCTTAAGTGATTTTTTAACAGTCAGCGCTTTTAAGTGTTTTCAGACATGAACCCGATAGAGCATGTCTGGGACATGATTGGACGGAAAGTACGGGACAGAATTCCACCTCCTAGGAATGTTGAGGAGTTAAAATTTGCGCTGATTGAAGAGTGGGTCAATTTGCCCCAGGAAATGATTGAAAGTGTCATTAGAAGCATGGGTAGACGTATTCAAGCCCTAATTAGAGCCCGCGGAGGCAATACAAGATATTAATTATGTGATTTAATAACCTTTTCAAAGATAATTTAATTTTAAAAATGGTTAAAAAAATGCAAAATGTCTCAAATTTCTTATTTTTTAGTAATGGTCTATAAATAAACAATGTTTAACCCTGATTTATGTTGTGTCATATTTATATTGAATAACTACCCCCAAATTAAGCTGAAAACATAAATATATAGCTAATAATAAAAAAAAAAACGGTCTTTTTTTGTGTTCCCCTAATTGTGCCGGTGTGTGTATTATGCAGTACAGCAACTTAGGAACTGTGATTATAACTATATCCAGTACCAAGTGTAATTAAAATTGTGTAAATATAAAATTTGAATGCAACCAAGGGAAAGAAATAAAGAAAAAAGCCGATAAAACAAAGAAATTTAAGAAACTGGCCTACACACTAAACACGTTAACAACAGACGTTAAGTTAATATTTATAATACCACACAACATACATCTCTGTTCACACATTTGTAAAACAAGTTTTTACAGTATCCAATTTGAATCTGTATCACGATATGTAAATCAATAATTTTCAATTATGATTCTAAGGGATCAGCGTGACAAAGTCTATCGTTCTGCAGCCAACAATGAATCTGGTTTGTTGACCTACTGAAGCCTCGTTTGCATTTACTAAACCGTTCACCACGTGCCAAGTCTGACTAGCAAAACTAGAATTTATATTGTATGTTGGCTCCAGTAATATAGAAGTTAGCATAACCTCCTCAAAAGTTGCCAAGTCATAAGACAAATGAAAAAGACTTACGTCAAAGAAATGTGGCCTCAGTCTTCCTATAGTGTACTTGGCGACATCGGTGGTAAGCTGCTGGCAGGCACAGCCGAACAGGAACACTCCGACTACCTGGTAGACTTCCCAGACCCAGGCCGGTATCTCCCGCCCGAGGACTTTGCGGGAGCGCCCGCCGACATAATCGCGAAGTCTTATCCATTCCGTGAGGCACATCTGGAACGAAGAAATTTAGTTTTTAAAATTTGAAATCTATAGCAATAGGGCCAAATTAATGTTCCGTTAGTCTTTCTAGATAATCTTTTTCTATGAGGGTCACTTAAATACTTCATTATTACAACCGAAAATCCTCCACTTCCACTACTCGACGTGGGCGTAACACAATGATTAGACCTGTGCGTCTCGCATCCATCGGATTCCTGCAAAGCTCACCAGGTGTGATACATAATTAAACGCTTCTTTTAAATCCCAGTGCCCAACTATTAATAAATAACTAGGGTTAACGCTAAATTAAATCAACAGAACAAAATTACGAAATCCTAACCACAAACTCAAAGAAAACAAACTGCTTCTGACAACAGTGAAATATAAAGATGTCATCAAAATTAATATCGTCTTGGTTCCAACACCATTATTCTTGAGAGAAAAAAAAAACATATGTAACTAAAAATTTAAAAAACCGTGTCTGGCAGAAAGATTAAAACGTATTAAGTAATGACACATTTTTCACAACGGGAGACAACTACTGATATACGCGTGTACCAATATTGGCGATAAGCCAACATCAATAAATCAGTAATTACAAACTAATCACTGGTAGGCGGTTTGCATACAAATGAGGAATAGGCGTTGAAGCGTGACTTAGTTAAGATATTGCGTTCAATAACTTAGCGAAGTCTCACGAGAAATCATATTCACAATTGAATGCAAAATATGTATGCAAAGAAGATGTGTCACCTTCTATCCTTTTTTGCACGACAGATTTGGATTGAACAGTCAATATAAGTATGACATAAGCCTTTCCTCTTTTATAATATGTTTGTGATCGTCACTCCAACATCCTGTCTTTTGGCAGAATGCACGGTTTTGTACGGGGTGAAGCCACTGCTTAAGATAAGTACAATACAAGTTTAGCCTCTAGTCAAGCATCTCTTTCCGGATTAAGTTCTTCATTATCTTTTGTTTCCTCTCTTTGCCCTTTATTATCCTCAATTGGTCCTTCGATATTAAAGTAAACGAAATTCAAGATTTCTTTAGTTCCGGTAAAAATGTGAATTAACCCAGTTTAATGTGCCCTTTTCGTTTAAAAAAAAAAATCTCATATACAACCATACAAGGCCTTGGCACCTCCCCAAATTGTATTTGGAGCATTTCTCTCGTAATTACGCCGGTATTACGTATTGTGTCTGTTGCAACTGGCCTTGTGCCTGATACGGCACAGGGTCGGGTCGCACGCGCATGGAATATCATACCATATAGGACTGATTTATCTGGCTCGTTACCATATTGATTTCAGAACTGCAGAAAATCTAGTCTCTGTAAGGGATTGTAAGATCGTATATCTGCATTCCTAATAGGATCTATTTATGTTACTGGAGATATTCGTGGGGCTATTTTTAGTTACGAAAGTTATGTGTTTCGTGAGTAAAATTCATGACCATAGACGAATGCGGTTTGCGATATCGCCGCGTGAAGAGCTTGTGATTTAGGACCCCATAAAATAGTTATCGCACGTTTCGAAACAAATTTTAAGTGACTTATAAATGGACTCAGTCTTCACTGGTATTAAACACTAGCATTAATTTGTTTGTTACCCTAGAAACCACGCCATTTTAACATTTCATTTCCTTTCATCTGGTATTGGTATATTTGATATATTCGATTAAATATTACATTGATGTAGTGTCCTTTAAACCGGCTTCTGTATACCTCTTTTTCATTGGGAAATCATCAAAAGACCAACTTTTGCAATCTATGGCCCACCTCTATACTTGTATTCTTTCAGTGTGCTGAGTGAGAGTTGTTTTTACGTTAACGCGATCGAAACGTTTACCGCGTTTGGCTCTCTGATTGGCTAAGAGCTTCGAGTAGGCCAATCGGTGCGCCGAACGTCATAAACGTGTCGATCGCGTTTACGTAAAACAAACTCACACTAGGCACTCTATAGCCATTTGCGTTCTAGAGCCGCGGTAACTGTTTCGAACAACTCCACAGGCTTCTTTATACCTAATCTCTAGTTCTGCAGTTTTAGATTTACTAACTTCATTTAAACACGCGTAGGTACTAACTAGTATCTACACAATCACAACACCCCATAACCCTAAGTTCACGAACTACATGACCATATTATATTTCGCATATCCGCAACTCTAATAGGGTCACTACCCACATGATTTCCCGTTACTAGGTTTCATGACAATTTTGCATACGTTATCTTCGAGCCGGGAACTTGATAGCGACAATGGTCCTAGATTCTGCTGCAATTCTATAATTGTACATGTGGGATTTATGCCCGTACAGTACCCACGGTATAGAAGGCATCCGCGGGTACTATACAGAATGGGAAGACGAAGAGACGCTATATGGCAAATACATAGGTGGTCTGCTTATTGATGGAATCATTTTCTTTACAATAGTTGGAAAGCTGTTTGTCTGGTGGAATGCAATTTTGATTAATGCTACAAAATACAGAATATTCTTTTCCAAAATTGAGTTAGTTAGCCAGAGACTTAATTGCTTTTTATTATTTGTTTTTAGTATTCCACAATATGTATTCCACAATTATCACCCAACGCCGTGTAGTCTCAAGATAAGCAGAGCTTGTGTTATGAGTACTAGACAACTGATAAACATACTTATATATTTCTAAATACGTAAATTTATTTTAGTAGATCTTAGGATAATTCTAACATTAATATTTAGGGTAACCGCTTCAACTTTCCGTTCTATTGAGGGCCAAAGTTATACTGAAGGTATTTTTATATCTTTGATAGCTTTATCGATTGGCAAATAAATAGTGCTTCAGATTGTGCCAATATAGACAGTAATATGTGAAAAGGCACGATTGCAAATAATGTAAGTCAATATTTACTCTGTAATCATTCAAAATTGGGTCAAGTTGACCATCTATCGCCAGGTGCGTTCACAATACGTTTTATTTACTATATTTTACTCTATTACATATTAAAAGAATTTTTAATAATGCTAAATTCCTCTTTAGGAGTTACAAGTTATTGGACTCAGGTGGATAGCTTTGTAGGCTTTCTAACAACGTAACACATACGATAAAAACACAAGTGTCTTCTCTGAAAGATTAAATGAACCTACAGCATACCTTATCTCATAAGAAAAACTCGTCACACTTAGCTTGATCCGGGAATTAAACTCAAAACGATTTCATGCTGTTGCTAAAGAAATTTTGTAAAACAATCATATCCATTACTTCTTCCAATTCGCCATCAACATTTAAATACTACAAACAAAGTTAAGGTGAAATCCAGTATTCAAGTAAGAAGCCAGACAAAGAAACTTTACCACAAGTAACAGAAAGTTGCAAGTACGGTACCGGGGCATAATAGCCAACTATTATTACTTCTGTACTATTTCACAGTCATTAAACCTAAGCATTGTTTGCATACGCATTGTTTTGATGAAGTTACTAACATTGCGTTTGTTCTGGAACTAATTAGCGAAGAGAAGCTTTTGATTGAATGTTAAATTGAGTAGAGAAATTATTGTAAATAAATTGCAAAGATTTCTTGTTTGTTTGGTCATCCTAATAATTACAAAACGACAAATCGAAATTATAACATTTTGGGGGATTGCCTGGAGCGATATGAAAGGAAATGACAGCGGTTGATAGGACGTAATGGAAGAACAAGACATGTTGAGTCAACCCCCAGTAACATTGGACAAGGGTAAGAAGATGACGATGACGGGGGATCGTCATTACATAAACGTTTAAGTTCAGAAATGCTGGATCTTGGCCTGATTTGAATAAATGACTAAAAGTTACTGAAAATTTCCCTTGACAGTGACAACCAGATCTTCTCTAGACTGCAGCCAACAACAGAAGAGGATAATATCAATGTCAAAAAGGATATCTTACAAATCCCGGAAGTCATGGTGAACTCCGTCAAGCCTTCAAATGAAAATAACAAAACCACAACATAAGAAGAACCCTAGGGTTTACCAGATAGAGTAGTTATTTTTGACAAGCTTGCAACTCTAAACCCAACCTCAGCAACTCTTGAAAGCTAGAACCAACAGCAGCAACCACCAGAAAAAAGCAGAGTCAAATGAAGCTCAAAGGATCAAGGAGAAACATTTTAACTATCTCAAACTATTCAGAAAGGAGTAAGAAAATCATGGCTTACCATCTTTGTTTCTTACCTATAATTCTTAAGTATATATTACACTTATCTATATACACTTAGCCCAGAAGGAGATGGCGTGACGATTTGGAAAAGAGTGGAATAACGGAAGGGAGAACCTTTGCTCTGGAGTGGGACACAACGGGCTCTTGAATAATATAACACTTATAACATTAAGCACCATAGTTAGAAATATGAACAGCCATAATTATAATAATAATGAAATAGCTTATTAAACACAGAAACAATTCAAAACAAGGTGGCGGAAATAAAAGCATAGTTTTATTAACTATGTGTACCTGTTTTGAAGCAATAATTAGACTAAGTTCAATAAAGGGGAATATCCGATTTTAGCAACCATTTGACTCAATAATGCTTTTCTACACAAATAACCTAAAAATATTGAATTCAGCGCCATCTAGCGATAAAATGGCCCCACCCAGGCTCGGAGCTTTCACCAACCAATTAACGTTATAAATCTCGATACTATAAAAGGCTAATTGGGTCCATACCAGCACTTTCAGATAGCAATTTTACTCCTTAATCCAATTTCCGCAAAAGACTGAGTTTCTTTCCAATCCCACGAACCGTGGACCTGATAAACACTCTCCCTCCAATAACAAATAAAAACAATAATAAACAAATAAATGCTCACCGCAACAGACGGACAACAAACGTTACATAAGAACCAGATGATCTTGCGCCTGGACCGGACTCAAGGGCGTAAAACGTACAA
Organism: Leucania comma; assembly: GCA_958295575.1. Lineage (NCBI taxonomy): Eukaryota > Metazoa > Arthropoda > Insecta > Lepidoptera > Noctuidae > Leucania > Leucania comma. The sequence continues at coordinate 5,703,661 of OY282480.1, read as the reverse complement.
CATAAACAGTGAGTCATAGTGGACTTGGTGCCTTGACCGTGTGAGACTGTGAGAGTACACTTGTACAGTTTTCTCTTATATGGTAGTTGATTTACCTATAATATAGTTTAGATGGTGTCCTGTGCGTCTCGCATCCGTCGGATGACCGGTCAGTCCACATTGTGGGGTGATTCTTTAGACTTTCCTGACCAAACAATGAGTTAGGTATTACGAATGTGTAGAGGAGGAACTATGTAAGACGGTGAGTTTATATTGACCTGATATATTTTTTGGCCTATATATTACAAGACTTGGGTGGTCAATTCAAAAACTAACTAGGATAATTAGAATATGATTATGAAGGTGTATGTTACCGGCAATCTGTATAATTCAGGTATTCTATACAATTCCGAATGCGCAGCAGGTAGTGTGTGTAAAAGACGACAGCAGGGAAGGAGGTGATGTAATTTTAGGGCACACCAACACGGACAGATTAGGTTAGGTTTGATATTTTTATCACCACCATATCGTATTTTATACATTGCCTAGGTATTGTGTAGAATACCGGATTATGTAGATTGCCTGTAAAATGTTTAAAGAAAAACAGATCTAAATATATTTGTGTAGGTACCAACTCATCACTTCTCTAGCCTTTTTCCAACTATTTTAGGGTTAGCTTCTGAATTCTTTCCGAGGCACGGGTTATATTCCAGGTAAACTTAGAAAAGAACATGTGAATTGAAAAATTAACATTGGTACTTGCCCGATTTTGAACACAAACTCGTGCTTGAGATGCGGGGTGCCTACTATAGAACAGATATTGTACATCTGATTTTAGATTTGGGTAGTGTTAATAACTGCATACATAATTTGTTTTAAGCTAATTTCGAAAATTTAGTTAGCAATCTCTTGAAGTAAATAATATTTAAGGGTCGCAATACTCGTAAATAAGACGACTAGTGTCAATACTGACAAGTTTAAGGCATCTTTTATGAGTGCAACGATAAGCATATTGTACAATTCCTTTTAACTTTTTACTTTCTGATAACTAGAAAGAAAAATGCTTACCAATAGTAAAGGTACATCACCAAACTTAAGAAATTGGCTGCGAAAGAAAGAGAAAGATAAGGAAGCATGTGAATGGGCGCTAATGGCGTGCTAATGGGTCCCAGATAACGTGTGCAAACAAGATTCTTTAGTGTTTAGCGTAGTATTGTGTATGGTTGTGTTTGTGGCAATATAAGGGCGCTATTGTCTTTTTGAAAAACTATGAACAAAGAGAGAAGAATAACTTTAGAAACTAGTTGGAAAACTTGATTTAAGAGGGCTCTTCCTAGTTTATCTATTGTCAACGTAAGTTTAGAAGCTTGCTATTTGCAAAAGCAATGTTTGGAAAAGAGGCAATGTCATAAAAGAGAGCCTGAACGTCCGGTTGGCATTCAGTAATTTTCGTCGCTCACTCAAATCTTTCACAAAACTTATTCCAGTAAATACCTACGTGTTTTTTTTTTTTTAAACCTTTTCGTTTAATTTTTCGTCAATTTTTTCATAAACATATTTGCTTTACTTTTTTTTTTTAATTTATGAGAATATTATTAAGGACCATAAGTTCACGTAAAATTCGTGCAAAATAGCAGATTTTGTCTTGTTTTGAATAGAAACCTAGATAATAAACACAAGATAAATGGGTTCTCGGGCATCTGATGGATGCGATGCGGACCGGTCGTTATGGCTACACTTGGGGGAGGCCTATGTCCAACAGTAGCCGTCTTTCGGCTAAAATGACGATGATGTGTGTTTCCAAAATATTAAAAGACAGATATGTAGTAACATCATAATCACGTAAGAGTGATTGTATGGGAAGTGTCACGGTTTAGGCGCTTTTAATATTCAAACGCAATGTGATTAGTACTACTAAAAAGCTGACATACACAAAACAACCCATTTAAAGACGGTAAGAGGTTGAGGCATGGCCTAGAACCAAAAATTTGAAAACATATTACATCCACCAACCCGCACTGGGCCGGCGTGGTTGCTTACGGCCCATTCCCTTTCCTAGAGAGGAGGTCTGAGTCCCAGCAGTGGAAACAGTATAAGCCTGATATACCCTTCTACTGGACTTTATAAATCGACGTTCATCATCATCATTTCAGTCAAAAGACGTCCACTGTTGAATATAGGCCTCCCCCAAGCGTCGCCACAATGGCTGGTCCTGTGCGTCTCGCATCCATCGGACTCCGGCGACCCTGACCAGGTCATCGGTCCACCTTGTGGGAGGCCTTCCAACGCTGCGTCTTCCGGTACGCAGCCGCCACTCCAGAACCTTTCGGCCTCCCAACGGCCATCTGTTCTGCGTGCAATGTGCCCAGCCCATTGCCACTTTAGTTTGGTGATTCTACGTGCTATATCGGCAACCCTAGTTCTCCATAAATCGACGTTATCGACATAGTACTATGCACATTTTCTATCTTAACTACATTACCAACTACAACCTTCCTGTTTTTCCATTTACCTTATCAAACCACCATCTATCAAATGGAATACTAATCTCTCTTTCAGCCGACAAGCACCGGCTATCTACATTGTTTTCCTCCCATCCATACCATGATGGAAATACCTCGTCTCGACTAATTAAAAGATATTTCCCCCTATTGCTCTCCAATTAGTTGAATCGCAGTACTTTATGATTCTTGGTAACGATAAACATCTACATCGCTCTGATAACTATAGAATCGTACTCGTATATCAATCATATACCACGGATATTTATTAGTTTTCTCAATGGAGAAAGTTTTACGTTTAGGAAATATTTATTACGGTGATAATTTTGTTATGTTATGACTGAAAGTCAACGTTTTCAGCTGATGTAATTCCTAGCTTAGTATTGCTTAGTATACTGTATTACCTGCTGCCCTATCAAGACATCTATACCCGAAAGTTCTTCTACTTAGCGTGCTGATGGTAAACATAGTTTATTTTCTATACAGGTTGTATTTGACATCGTACCACAATCGAATACCATGGATCCAGTAGTGGAATTTTTCATCGGTTATTTCATGTTTTTTTTTAATCTTTACTGTTTTAATTTAAATGGTATAAAATCGTTATTTTCATATTTTTAGTGAAAAAAAGAATAACGATTTTATCAACTATAACTTTTAATTAATTAATTTTTAACTTTTTTTTCCTTTTTTTTACTGAATATATCATCGAGGTTAGATAGAATAACGATTTTATACAATTTAAATTTAAAAAAGCACTGCTTTTTTTTAATTAGTAAAACGCCGGCGAAAAATTCCACCAATGGGGTGTCCAGAATCACGTACTGGATTCATGGTATTAATCCCTTATCCTGCCCAGCCCAGTATTAAATCAAATGGCGTCCACTGACGCTGTCATAGATTTTTATGTGAACATATAACAGAGCGTTGCGCTGCCCGAAATTCGCAAGACTATAGATAGAACTACATTGAGAACACGTCGGCCACATAGGTACGCCGATCTGGGCACGTCAGTCTCCATACATTTTATATGGCAACTTAACTTGTAGAGCTACATAAGACCCACGCCACGCGACGCAACGCTACGTACAAATCGGGTGTGACCCACATGTGAGTCGGTCTAATGTAGTTCCCGATTATAGCTCGCCATAGAAAAGACGATGCAATAGAACGGCCTACGCCAACTGCGACTTGGTCCTTCTTATATATTTACATCGTTAAATTTTGATCGTTTTAATCCCGTGAAGGGTCGCCTCGGTATTTCTTTAAGTAAACGTCAGCTGGGCGAGTCCAATAACCTGTAGGAAGTTAGTACGCAACGAACGATAACTACCTACAAGGTCATTGACTCGTTTACTTAAAGAAATCAATTTCGTACATGCGTTAATTGATTCGAGTTTTGAAAAAAAAGTACTTTATTTTATCTTTACAAATCGATAGTGTTTCATGTAGCGGATCGACGATTAAAAGGATAAAAATTTAACGGTGTATAACTACACTAAAAAAAATCATAGGTATATAATTAAACTCAGGCAATACATTTTTAGAAAGCACTGTTGTGAATCCGGAAAATTAAATATCTCATCAACATTTCACTAAGCAAGTAGCGTCCAAGGTATTTTAACGAACCTTGGTAATGAACAGTGTCAAGGCGATGTCCAATTAAATCACACTGCAATTACCTAACCGCCAGATGCCGTAAAACTCATAATAATTGCAATACAATTCTAGGATAATAAGCCAGCGAAGCCCTAACAACTGAAGTAATGGTCCAGCAAACGTAGATACAGTACGTGGTAAATAAGTTGAACCAAAATGGCCGTCGTTGCTATAGTTACGCGCAGCCCCCCACTTCGACTGAGACCCAAAACGAGCCCTGGGCCCTGGAACGAAGCCAAAGAAGACACAGGAATGGGTTTTTTTTTTGGGAGTAAAAGTCTGACACGCCCTCCCACTCCACCCAGAGCGAGAGAAGTCATTGGATGATTTCCCAACTCAAAAAAAGGTCGATCGCCATGTTAGTTTATCTTATATGCCGCGTATTGTATATACGGTTTAATCATTTATACAATTATTTGACAAAACCAATTAGAAGAAATCGAAATACACCGAGAAACCATTGACTCTATATTTTCCATTACACATTCATTATTTTAAACAGCAGCTTGTAAAGATGAATATATTAGTGGCACGCTAACTACGATAATTTTACCAGGGCATTTTCTTGCCAATTAGCCTATATGTAAGTGTTTTTATCGTTGTAGTTACATAAACGTGTCGTGTATTGGAACCTCTCAAGTGAAACTGGGTAGAACAAGCATGAACCTATTACCTCAGCATGGGATCGCATTTACAGATATCCTAGTGTGAAACCGTGTATTGCTAGAAAAACTAAAGACCAACCAGCATAAATCTCTTATCTTCGCTCTTCTATCTCGGCCTTATCGCCGAGTGCGATTAGGGCACCAATTGTATTTTTATTAGGTTCCCTTTCATAAACATTGTAATCTTGGTATACGATATAGTGTATATAAATAAATAACCTTAGACAACGCGTTTTCGTAGAGAGAAGTGCTATGACGACAAAAGAAGCAAAAATATCAACAAATTTGGAAACGCTTCGGTGTGAATTTACTTAGTGTTAAAAGAGCATCTATGAGTAATGAACATTACGTTTATGAACCAAATTACTCTAATAAGGCTAAACTAAACTTATTAATGTCAACCACTTTCGTTGTCACTGATAGAATGTTGTAGGTCAGTTTACAGATCCTGTCTCTGAAAGCATACCTCTACACATATCCTGCCTCGAAGCTACCGAAGAATTATGTCTACATTCTCCCATAATTTGCCGTAAATTAATACACAGATCTATTAATAAAATAAATACACAATTTATTTTATTAAAAGACATTGTTTATTTATAAATGCCGCGGTAATATAGCGTGCTGGCATGATTAACTGCGTTCATGCAAACGACGAGGGAGAGAATCGCTTCAATTCACATGTAATATGCATTGACGCATCGACCCGAGAACCTGTTTTTGTAGGACATACCAAAGGAGCAATGGAGCAAGCTGAACGAACGTCTGATAAAAAGACACGCTTTTCTCCCGATACGGATACTGCAATCATCTTGATTTAAATGTATCAGTTTGACTTTAATGTATACGATATGAGCAAATACAAGTACGCTGGAAAAGATGGATGATTGGTGTGTTCTACAATGTCAGGTTTATTGAAAACAAGAGCGCGTATAAGTACCTTTTCAACAAGCGAAGTTGAGAGATGTTTAAATGCGCCTGCATGTTTCGTTGTGTTAAGTTTTTACCTAAGAAGGTGCTGTTTTATGAAATAGGTCGCTTAGAGCTGTTTTAACATTGACTTGGAACCATAAGTAGGTACCTACAGTTATCTTTATACTTAAGACATGAGGATTCCTCATGCCTTAAGTATAAAGTCAAAGTTAAGTCATCCCTTCCTAAAATAACCTTAGGATTTTTGTGTTCTTCGTTCTTTGTGTGAACTCAAGTTAGATTGGATTTGATACTTTAGGGGAGCTTGTTGCGAATAAGAAGGCGAATAAAGATCTGCGCTGTGTGCGCTCCGCTGATAGTATGAGTTTCGTAAGTATGTGCCGCTACAATACAAAGACAAGATAAGAATAACATACCTTAAATATACTCCTTTTGACGAATTTATAATTCCGAGTCAATCCGATATGACAATAAGTTTCTTAAACCGGCCACTTCAAAGGTAAAAACTTAATATTTAGTAACTATATTAGTTTCAGCACTTTACTCGGATTATTGTCAGTAGAAATGATAAACCAAAAGATTATCTCAATCGTTCTGCATTTATCGTATAGCTCTTTACATAGATTTTCTCCTAAAGAGCTCCATTATCTAAAGAGAGAGATTTCGAAACCATTTCCAAAAGATTAAGACTTATCTTTTATTTCTTGCCCTGGTATTTACTTCGAAACAACATTGTTATCTTTACCACAAATTTTACGGTGTGTTCAAGAATTCCAGTTACTAAGTACGAAACCAGAACCAGAAAGGATTATTGACGAAATAGGTGTAATAAATGTAGTCCAGGATTAAGACGCTATTTCTGTAGAAATAGTAGCACGTATAGAAACTAAAGATGTCAATGTAAATGTTTCAGAAAATTTTGGAGTTAAAGAAAACATGGTTAAGGAAAATGAGGCCAATAAACCAGAAGATGCAAACAGACAAGGGCTATTCTCAGAATCAATTCTCATAGGTAAAGATTACTGTCTAATCTTCATAGAAATGCCAATGTTATTGGAGTTCGAAAAGATTTACATATACAGGGAGAATATCTAACGTCACATGAATATAAAGTTGTCAATGAAACCATAACACTGAAGCTAAAATGTCAAGGACTCGCCTTGGCATCTGATAATGTTCGAAATACTTACCTACATAAAATAGGGCTTAGGAGCACTATGCCAATATTCTGTTCTGAATAGTAATATGTATTATCTTGTGTATTTGCTTTAAAAACACCTGTTTGATCGTACTGAATAAGATGACCTATATTTTATATAATACTCGTATCTAGTTGAATGAACGTGATTATTTGTCTAGCCTGTATGATAAAGCTATCAGATAATTTATAAATGCCATTGATGTAATCAACACTTTCTTCATATTTATGTTAGATGCTCCCAGTTAACGTCATGTTAATCGCTCATAAAAATTAGACTATTATCAAAGCAAGACTAAAATGAATTTGCAGAAATTGGGAAGTTACTTGTAAAATTAACTAATACTATTGCGTATTAAAAATTACCATGAAATACCACCATATAGTGACCACTTTATCATTCTTGTTAAAATTCCAAGTCTCTTTTACGATGGAGATAGCAATCACAAAAACAATGCATGTTGAAGTTTGCATGCGATTTATTTGCTCATAAAACCGATGAGGCATGTCAATGACATCGCGGGCAGCGTATTTGCGCGGACTATTATTACGGCAAGTTTCGAAACTGTAGCTGAAACTATTTAAACTGGTCACATATAACTGTATTAATGCAGCATACTGCTAATGGTCTTTTATTACCGAGTATAGTTATTAATCTTATTTTCTCATTGCATTTTAAAAGGCTCATCTGCAATATAAACCGCAGATTGTAACTCGAGCCTTGAAATGTCTAGAAAATTGCTTGTTGAATAAATCAAAGATGTTTAAAGATATATAATAAAACTGGACGATTTCTAAAATTCTTTCAGCTTAGATGATGCTACAAGGAACATAAAAAAAAAATATGGATGCAATCAACCATAAAAGTGTACTAAATAAAAAGTCAAAATACCTTTCAAACGTGTCGTTTAGCTCATGCAAATACCTGCATCTATACGATAACCATGTTTTTCAAGACATTACTTAGAACTGGCAGCAATAAAAAGGCTGTAACCATTGCATGTGAGTAAATTAGAAGTAAAGTTAGCTGGTTAGACTAGAAGACGACCACAGTATTCTTGGGAAAGCCTAGAATTATTACAGCTCATGGCAATACTTTAAAAAAGACATTGTGCGCACCTAACCTTTCAACGACCTAACGGCCCCTTTTGCAACAAATGACACATAAATGCTTGACATGGAGACAAACAATTAATGAAATAACATTCACTTAATATTTACGAGGTGTGAAATCTGAAGAGTTCCCGTAGTGTATCCCGTATGCTAAATTTAGAATCCAATAATCATCTCGACTCAGTAAACTGAGCAACAATCTCATAGTTAAACTATAATAATAATAGTAAAGTACATAAACAACGTAGATACAGGGAACCTGTTAATGATTTCCCATAGTATGTTGAACCTTACAGACTACAGAGATTTACATATTTATATTGTAAGAACAATAGGCAAGAGCAATATGACCCAGAAAATCACCTTATGAAGAATTTACTAAACGAGCTAGTAACGGTCTTCATGCAATGCGTTAAAGTTAACTGAGGGATCTCCTGTATCAGTAAATCGGCTAAGTCTCGTTTGAGGAACAGTTAAACCTGATACAGCATTCAATGACGAATCTACAAACTATATGCGTACTGTTATATAATGTTTGTATTGTATTTCACTGGTATCTATATCACCAAAAGGTTGGAGCTAAAAAAAGCCGTCACACACATATTTATAATTTCCCAAATCTAGGAAATAATACAACCAAACAGCTATTAAATATCCAGTTATTCAAAGTAAAATAATTTCACAGTTTACTAACCTAACTAAAAGCTCAGAACAAGAAATGTCTGCTATTTGCCAAGAAATTTCCTAGGCAGATAAATATTTTAAGAAATTGGTAAATACGGAAATATTTGTTCTAAGATTATTAACCCAATGGTAAATAAGATTTTCCGTCTTGTTGATCACATAACCAGTTTAATTATTGTCTCAAGGTCAGATGAGATCAAACAACCAAGTTTGTTAGTTACTGAGGAATTTATTTTCTATGATGAACTGGAAGTAAAATCAACGATGAGGTAGACATCAGCTAATAGCTATTAACATGTAGTGGCTATTGTTTTTGGCACTGGTGCATCAGCTGCCGCCGGCGACAAGGAATGCCCTCATTTCAATATTGTGTAATGAATGGCACTAGTCCGAATTAACTCCTACGAACTTCTTAGACTGTGAGACTCCGTTTACTACGGTTCCGATTTAGATAACTTCCGAGTGATTTATTCACAAATAGATTTGAACCATGTTGAAGTTCATTGAAACTATAAACCAGCTCAGTATAATGAAAGACGGAAAAGATCAAAATAATATTATTGAATTAAATTATACATAAATAAGTATAAGATCTTAAAACAAATGTAATTCTAACGGTAACAAGGATGCAATAAGTTTCATGATATTAATAATAATATAAAAATCACACACATCTTCTCATAAAAGATTACAAAACACGAAAAACACAATGTTTATATAATGAGATCATTTTATTCAGAGACATTCGTGACTTCAAATCTAGTCTGTGTGTCCTCTTTATGTTCTTTAACGACAAAGTCTAAAGTAATAGTAAACAAAGAAGCTTGTTTATTCTTAGTTAGGAATTCGGCGCATTGTCTGAAAACTGAATTACTTTTCTGTGCTACTTAGTATAAGATTAAACAACTAAACAATTTAAATAAAATTTTAACCTGAAATCAGCTAATGCGGAAGGAGAACTGAATGATTACTTGGATATAATTACAGTCTTTAATCGTTCTTTAGAGAAGTAACATCTATCTCCTTCGACATTCTTAATAAGGGGACTTACTAATAAGTTTATTTTCGATGGCCGGTTTTTTGTAAAAGTAAATTCAAATCAACTATATTTTTCAACTTTATAATATCTATAATGTATACTTAAAACATCATTGGAACCTCATAAAGCAGTCATTACGAACACGAAATAACAATAAAATTAAAGTTTCACACATACAACATTAACTCTTTAAAATTATAGTACCATCTACTTCGCAACAACAGTTTATCTTAGTTTTTAACATCTTGGCGACCACCACCAATTATTTTTACGATCCCACCATTAATTACCACAGTGTGTGGTCTACACTTTACCAGAATTTATATCAACAATTCAATTAAATTCGTAGAAAAACAAAATAAGCTAGGTTAAAACCAAAATGATAAGATAGAACGTATCAAATGTCATACACTGAAAGTCTCGTAAATATTTGTTGTTAACTCGTGTAGATATGAACAAGGACAATTATAATATTATGCGAAATCAAATATTGCTGATAGATTTACAGTCAGAACAGATGGCTGAAATATGCGTCAAGTGTTTTTCCACAGTGAAAATGTCTGCTCTAATTTATTTCTAAAGAATAGATATGCTGTGCGATTATTTCTGTTGTACGTACATGTTTAGCGTCAAGTCAATTTTAAATAAATCCATCACAGTCAGATAGATTAAAAAATGCTTCATAAATTATACTCATATGTCGCTCTAGCTTCCGCAAGACTCCAGAGGCTATGTCCACGTAAAAGTATATGATCATCCCAAGACGGAATAAACTCTTAAAATTAAAATTTAAATATGCACTCCCACGGAAACTTGGATAGAAAATGTCCTATGTGCTATTGTAGGACATGGTTTTCCTGTGCGTCAAAATGTATCCAAATTCTTTCAGCATTTTGAGCGCAAAATAGTTACAAACATATACACGCAAACACATAAATTATACGAGTACATACAATAAAACTCATTAAGCTTTTATAATATCAGTATGATAGTAACGCGGAAAGGAATAAAAATCAATTTCAAACAGTAAAAAAAACTTTTTTCATAAAAAATACAACCGACTTCACAGACAACCGTTTTTTATTTCACTCTTTTTAGTTGTAGTACCCCTCAGCCAAACTTAAAAAGATACCTTTCGCCATTCGGTTCCATCATCAGATCATTACAACAATTCTAATAATACCAAACACGGCTAGGATACACGGATTTATTACAGAATTCCGGTTCTTACCTACCTCTCGGTTTCGTCATCAGATCAGTTCTATGTATCCCCTCCCTTTCTTCCTTCAGTCAGTCACTGATTATATAAACAAAGCAATTTTACTTGTTACGATTTTTGAAGAGTTCCGTTCTATATCTTCGAAGCTCATCATCAGATCAAAAAGATATTTTTATGGGACCAATTCGGAAGTATAATCTTTCAATCAAAACAAAAATTTTCAAAATCTGTCCACAATCGACTGAGGTATCGGTGAACATAGATAAAAAAAAGTACAACCAGCCGAACATAGAACCTCCTCCTTTTCGAAGTCGGTTAAAAACACATTACAACCCTAGACATGTATTAATTAAAAAATAGACTAAAAATCCTAAGGCGTGACAGTTATCTAGTAGAAGAAAACAAAGAAGATTGGCATACAAAAGCAATACAAACAGCAAAAATAAATTCATTACACAGACGCCGACAAGTTGTTTACGCAGTTACAGAAAATAGACGGACGTGACTGAATTGTAAATACAGAAAATGCAAATGTGGAAATGATTCGGCTACTGATAACGCAGCTAATAATAGAAAACACACAGAATACCATTTCCAAATTGTCGGAAATAACCTTGATAAGGATTGGAATGAAAATTTAGCACCCACATAAAGTATACTCGTGCTAAAATGATGCTGCCATTGTATACAATTATTGTCATGGTTTTTGTTAACGGTAGGCAGGCATGTCACTATGCTAACTTTCTACGATCGTGTTTCATCAGTATATTTTCCGAGTGTAGGTATACAATATTTCATCGACATCTTTATTTCTAGCTGTTTTTATTACCAGCAAGTAATGAAATTCAGTCTAGGAAACAGGGACCGCCAAAACAAGACGGATGGATGATATCCACACGATCTTAGGGCATTAGTGGAGTACAGTTGCAGAGGATAACGAAGTGGAAGGAAGCCTATACCAAAAAGAACACTGAATTGTGGGACCATATTGTGTCCCATATACAATATTTAAACATAACTGAATAATGAAAAAAAAATTCTAGTATTTCTAAAGAAAGTCGAGCTCATCTAGGCATTTCTAGACTAATGCAGTATTAAAATTTGCTTTTTCTTTCTATTAGCTATTCAACTTTTATTCCATCAAATTAAGTGGAGTAATAATATTTTTCTTCGATAAACCATTACTTCAAGATTTATGCGATGAATGTTAGCACCAATAAACACTACAACAATCATCCTGAGTAATCTTTCGCAACAAAAATAAATGTTCACAATTTTTACACCGGAACGATTTAGTGGGTGTTACGATATTTTAGTAACACACAGTGACATTGGACCAGTGTAACGATTTTCAGAAATAAAGCGTTGACGTAATATGTAAATAAAACAGTGTCAGAAGAAAGTTTGGAATCATCGTAAAACTGTCTATTTTCAATTTGTTAGGTGATAGGTATGACGATGCTGATAGAAGAAAATATGGTGGAAACATATTAAAGAAAAAAATATAAAAAGTAGAACAACGCCATTGAAATCTTTGGCACTGGCACTAAACAAACAATCACTAGATACACATGGCTTACAGAAATAATAATATCTACTTGGGTGGTAAGAATCGCAGATGACCTACAACATTTTTTTAGTAATAATTTAAATGCTTTATTATCAACGCTCAATGACGAAGTCTAGATAACACTTGGCTTATAGTTTCAAGAATTGTATTCAAGTTTGGTCATTAATAAAATTTTATTACAGACACTACCTACTAATGATAATATAGGTACAAGCTCTTTCTTGTGATAAATCTTGGCAAAATTTAAATTTAAAACCTACTTTTTCTTTATGTCTCTTTGTTCCAGAATTCCTTCATCCCACATTTTTGACAAGTAGCCATTGACTCGGGCCCAGATTCATAAACATTTCTAAGCACGTGCTTTGGATAAACATTATTTATCAATGTCCCACTACTAAGTGTAAAGACGGATAGGAACACATCGAAGCAAGCCAAAGAAGTTGCTAACTTTTAGGTTCTTGGCCTTTAACGTTTTTGGGTGTGAACTCATCAAATGACCTCTCCCTCTCTGTGAGGAGTGTCAGAATTTTATTGACTAAAACATGCCCGAATTCCTTCAGTTTGCTTTTGCATTCCAAGGCTGTGATAACTATTTTGATCATTCCCGCAGCCTCGGACAACTAGCCCTAATTAGGAAAGCTGGTAAATCTTTTTTCTTTCATTCAGTACTTACTGTATTTAACAGATTTGAAATCAAAAACATTCTCTAAATAAAAACGCCTATCTCCAATATGGTCAAGTACAGTAAGCGTAAAGTTTATAAAGCTATAGACAGACACATAATTCAGTATCGACTGGCATCGTGCCAAGCTGCGCCATCTTAGCGGTCAAGGCTAATGGGACGGTGAGGTTCAAAAAATATTAGTGACAACCTTTATGAGGTGTTGCGGGGAAATGTTTTAGGTGTCATTATCAATTTTGTATATGAAGACAATGTTTTTTCTAGATATATGGATGTCTATGATGATGAAGTAGTGTTTACGAGAAAGGAATAAGACATTTGATTGCAAAGCTTTATTCACAGAAAAAATCCTCACTATTATTTAGGACAACAATACATATTTTATTACGATGTGTGAACAAAATTGGATCTAAAAACATTCTGAATTAATTTAGACTGAACAGCTTTTCATCAACAACGTGAGTTCATACGATTAACAATCAAAGTGTAATCAATAAATTATGAAACGTAGTGGTATCTATTCTGTAACTGTAAATTTTGTCAGAGTTTAAAAGTCAATATACCTAGCTGTTACATTGTAAGTATCTGAAGTACCTTACTGTAGTACAAGCAGTAAAATTCCTAATATGTTAAAGTAAAGGCTGGCTAGCGTGTACACTACGGTACTAAAATTTAATATCATTATTTAACGCAGCCATGTTTACCCTGGAGAAACCATTAATATTTATATGCCCATTGACACGCAAAACCTTTTAGCACTAGAACAGGGTAAGGGACAGACCCATTGTTTTAAGTATTAAGATAGGATGGAAACAAAGTAGCACGAAATAGTTGTTTTTAAGCACGCAAGCGCTGCAATATCATTTAATATCAGTTGAGAATCAGTGGTCGAACGAAAGCCGCAAATTTTTATTTGAAAGAACATGGTTAAAATTCTCTTACAGATAGAAGATTAGACAAAAATCAACCAAGAATATGAGGCTTATGGTGGTTTGGATTTATATCGGGATTGATTGGGTAAGATGACAATATAGCAAACATGATAATATGGACCTTAAACAAAACAGACAAGCAGAAAATCTCCCTTGAAGTGTATGTACGTAGAAGAACAGTAGCGAACCAAATATCTTGTTCCCAGTATTAAGAGACCAGATACGAAGGCAATAAGTTGATTCACACATAAAACTGGCTACACGATCAATAAATGCCAATAAAAGTGCCCCACAGAGTACTCAGAACTGAACTCACGTTCGCTAAGGTCAAATTCATGGTTAATATAAATATTGGTCTCTGCGGATCACTGGCCAACCTTCACGGAACAGTAATTGGAGTATGTCATCACAGTTATTGTGGTAGATGCATGATTTATTTACCATATACATTTATTTAATGAAGGCGTTGGCAAGCTACTGTTAAGTTATATGCCTACATTGGCCGCATATAACTTTCAAAATTTTCTTGTTCCAAACCTTTAACACTATATTTTATAATGTATTATTGACATTACAGATATGCAATGTTTGCACATACTCATTTAATGCAGAAAATTATAAAGCAATTATAATTTAATCATGGACCATAAAGATGAAATTAGTCAAACATTCACATTTATTAGGTATATATTGTTTTATTGCTAGTTATAAAGTAATTTCTAGCAAAAATGATAAATGCGTAGAAACGAATATTGTTTTTTTGAAACGTGAAAATTACTGAATTAAGACCAAAGTTTGGATATCTGTAGTTTGAATGAAATTGGGCATTTGTCTGTTTATTTTTGTATAATATTTTATACCTACTAAACAACAAGTAACACTAAAAAGAAATTATTTTTCAATACACTTACTCGAAAACTGCCTCTTATCGCACTACGATTAGGTTCGACGTGGCATGTACGAGTATATCACCCGCGTGCTTTTTTTAAATTTATTTCGTCACGGTCAAGGGTGATTTTTTTTAAGTTTTAATATTTAATGGAAATTTAAATTGTGTTTTTGAACAGGATATAATAAAAAAACATGATCACTTACGCAATCATTTGTTATTACGAACAAATTGACATTTATCGGCATTCTAAATTCACAAATATTCTAATTTCTATATTTATCAATATTAGGATGTATAACGTGTTTTTTGTGTTTTTTGGACCTGTCGAGGGCATTTGACCTGGTTTCTTATAATGTGCTGTGGGATAAGCTTCAGGAAGAAACCAGCACACCCAGGGACATGATCAACATATTGAAATATTGGTATGACAATCAAACTAATAATGTGAAGTGGGCGGGATCATTGTCCACATCGTATACGTTGGAGTGTGGGGTGAGACAGGGAGGCCTGACGTCACCACGGCTCTTCAATCTGTACGTGAATGGACTGATAGTTGAGCTCAGCAGGGCTGATGTTGGCTGCTCAATAGATGGTTCTTGTATGAACAACATTAGTTACGCCGACGATATGGTCCTCCTGAGCCCATCTGTTAAAGCCCTCAACATACTCTTAGGCATTTGTGAGAGGTACGCAGTGTCACATGGCCTCAGGTACAACTCCAAAAAGAGTGAACTGCTTGTGTTTAAGGCAGGCAATAAAACTCCCACTATTATTCCACCGGTTACACTTGGAGGAATCCCGGTGAGCAGAGTCACCAAGTTCAAGTACCTGGGGCATTGGGTCACTGAGGATCTCTCTGACGATTTGGATGTTGAGAGGGAACGTAGGGCATTGGCAGTGCGATGCAATTTGCTGGCGCGCAGGTTTGCAAGGTGCACAAAAAATGTTAAAATCACTCTGTTTAAGGTGTACTGCCAGACTCTGTACACCTGCAGCTTGTGGGTCCGCTATACGCAGAAGGCTTTCAGTGCCCTGCGGGTCCTCTACAATAATGGGTTTAGGATGCTGATGGGGCTGCCGCGTCACTGTAGTGCGTCGGGGATGTTTGCAGAGGCCAACACCGATTGCTTTAGAACAATTGTGCGCAAGAGAGTGGCCTCCCTGATGCTTCGTGTGCGAGGCAGCTCCAACGGCCTTCTAAACACCATAATAGAGAGGGTTGAGTGTCCTATTGTGAGGCACTGGAATAAGGTTCACAGTTCGGGTGGTGTCCTTTTTAATATTAAATAAATGAAAAATATATAAAAGAATTATTGACTGTGTAGAATAAGTAAGCATAATGGTACTAACATAGTTGTAAGTTTTACTAACACTTTTATATGGAATTATGTTCTGATACAAATGATTAAATAAAAAAAAATAAAAAAATAACGGTTTGATACCTTTGCTTCTCCTTCAACCTGCAAAGGTTAAACGCTGGAAGAAAAGTCTGATAAATACTATCATCTAACCTATTTATTGAGATTTGAAGAGAATTCTTTAGATACTACGCCGCCACTACCAGATATTGTGATTAAGGTAAAAATATACTTGTGCCTGCTGCCATCTAAACTAAAACTTAAATGTATGGCAACTTTGAAAAATTTTCTTCAGTACAAAATGAACAGAAATGCGTCATAATTCTCAGAGGAAGTATTTCTTCGTAAGTGTATTGAAAAACGTCGTTTGATAGACATGCAAATTTATCACTGCAGCCCTCGGCTCTATAATACACTCCTCGCCTTCAGCTCGTTCGAATTCCGCCTCGGTCGCAATGAAAAACTTTCTACACTTGTATCCAAATGTACAATTCCGAATTTAATTTTCAATTAGGATTTTAAATATTAGGATTAGGAAGAGTGGGAGTGTGGTGGGAATATCAAGCTATCTCTTTTGTACATACGTAACCTAGCAGTAGCAACCCGCAGTGACATCACATTTCAGTACGTGCATCCCTATTTTTTACTTGATGATTTCCCCTTCCAAAAAATTTAAAAGGTTTATTACTTACATAATACTGAAGTCTTTCAATAACAATAAAAAAATATTAGTCCAGTGTTACAGAATGTATCTTAACACTAAACTTACGTTATAGATTTTTTACTATAACTGTTTTAATTAACCTTAAATTGAACTGTGGATCCCCAAACTATGCAGCGCCTGTATCTTGGTGGTCGGAGTGGGGCTTGGGACTTGGGGCATTGGGTTATTTCATATTATTGAGTTTCTACTGTAATTTTATTTATGGTGTAGAATAAAGAGTATATCTATCTATTAAACGGATTTGAAAAACTCTTTATGTTTAAGATTTTGTAAAAAGTTACTGTATGACAAATTTTATTCAACCCTCTCGTAAGTACGTTTCGTTGAGTTTGTCTACTTCCGCGCGGATAAAGCCGCTGCACTGGGTGAAGCTAGTAGAAAACATAATTGAAATAATAAAACAATTACGCAGAAAAGTAGTAACAAAGGTAATTATAAATAATCAGGTCCTCTGCAATTATTTATAGAGACCATATAGTGATTAAGCTATTAAACTATGCAACCATGGTGACAGTCCAATTTCTAATGCAGACAAAAGAATGAAAGCGTGAAATCGTTGCTTTGATTCCGACAATTTCTTTCACATTACCTTTCTCATTAGAAACGGAAACAATAGATTTGACTTCTGAAAATTAATTATTGCTTACACAACTGCATAAGAGCTTTATATAACCAAGCTCCACAGAATGGGCGTGTCTACTTAGTTATAGATAAGAAATATATTTCTACGTTGAGGCTTTTCTAAAATTGCCTGGTCATTACAACCTAGGAGTCTTTCAAGTCAAGAGTGAATAGGTTCCTTCAGGCAAGTGTGATCATCATCTGGAGAAGAGTGGTTAAACGCGAGCCTATCCAGAAACAGTATGCTTTTCATTAAACATCGTTCGTAACTGTCAAACAAACTAGGCTGGAATAATAATGGCAGTATTTTTGCCTACATGCTTTATACAAATGACAATAATAATCATGGCTCGGACATACTAAGTATTCATTAATTACTATAACATAGCAAACGTGCTCAAGAAAAGGATGTATAATCCGTATAATCCGTAAGATCACCTCAGGATATGTTTCCCGATAGTCTTTACATATTTTTTGATAACCAGCCCATTGTAGCCTCCTAAAACTAAAGCCCTATCTTTCACCTCACTTGCGTCGATCTAGAAAAGGGCAACTAGTCTAAAAAATGCAATATGGTCATTGACGCGCACCTGATAGTTATAAAAACCAAAGTAAATAATTCCACGCACAGATTCTTGCATAAACGGAAATACTAAAATTAAAATAATTACCTAATGTAACCGTAGTCTATAAACATGAAAAGGGCGTAAGCATACTAGCCTGTCCTTTACAAAGCAACTGTGTTGTGCAACAAATGGAAAATAAAATACACCAATAAATTAGTAGTACCATATGCATGTATACGATTTTAGCAAAATGTTGTCCCATAAACCAGTTTTCATACTCGTACATAAATAAATACATGATTCATACTAATAGATTCTTGTTACGATTTCTGAACGCTCCACACTCACGCTAGGAATCCAATAAATGCTATTACAAAACACAAATCACTTGGACAAACATTCAGCCCGTTTGGTATCAAAGGCGGAATCTAAATCAGCATACTACTGGCATTCGACATTGCTGCTGCGACAGTCCACGCTATAGTGTCTGAAATTGTAGATAAACGACGTGGCGGTAAACTGGTAAAGTAACAACCATGTAAAGCCGTTTAATTTGATTTTCATTCATTCATTATGTTTAAAGCTTATAAGCCTGAACAAATACAAGCATAATCTTGAATAGCATATAAATAATGTAATGCCATTGCTCGCATCGGACTAAGCATCTAATTAAGTTAATGTAACCTATTTTGCAATAACAGCTTTTCTGACACTCGCATAATTCAGAATTATAGTAGCATAAAAAACTATCACTGAGCTGAATAAAAGACGTATCGACCTACAAGAGGAAATTTCAAACCCTATGATTAACGATAAATTATAAACAGTTAGTCACGATAAACATACCATAAACGCTGATGTTGATAATTAAGTGCCTAATTTCGGTACGGAACTTAAAGAGAGGAAATTTAATAGTGCTCATAATGATAGTAGGCTACAACGAATAGCTGTAACGATAGATGGGTGTACTATTTTATTGCGACCAAGCTATTAAATTCATAATTCAGGCCAATGGAAACAATTGATATGTAATTTAATGGGAATCAAACGTGATTGGAATATGGTGAAAGTAAAGGGCTGAATCGTGCAAAAGCACTCAATCAACGAGTTAGATCGTGCTAGTAATTATATGTGGAAACTATACGCTTAAAGGTAATGGAAAGGGCAGAGGTAATAATTATGATTCAATTGATATGGTTTTGTCGGAAATTGACCAGGTCTCTCGGCGCTATCTTCTTAATGATGCCAATTTTCTCTCAGTTACAGTAAATTGGATACAGATTTTTTATGGAGACACGTAGGTGGCTACTTTCAACCAACCATCACGTCAACTACTTGACCAGAATTTAAAGAAAAAGTGATTCAGATTTAGAGAAACATGCAGAGACACATTTTGCTATCTAAAAAGTGATATTCTACTTTTAGGTGCAATCATCTCACGCGGTTCGCCGCAATTCCATTTTGCTTTACCTCGACCGCTTGCCGCCTCTTTTTATGGAGTCCATCCACCTCAACAAAAACCAAGCAAGCTAAACGCCTTCAGTTTTTTTTAGATACTACACATCTTTCTTTGATTAATTCAATGTAGCAATTGAAGCTTATAATTGTAATGTTCATTCGACGATATAGTTTTCTATAGTTTAATACATTATCATCCATCAAACCCGTTATAAATCTTGAAGGAACTTGAAAATCTACACGTACAAAATACCTGAGTGACTTCCTTACATTTATACTTTTTAATATAAATTACAGTTTGTGGTAATATTGTACTCACAGTGAACATAAGTTCGCTAATTAACACACTATAGGTTATCTTCCTAACTATAAGTATGTTCGCAAAAGAAATTGATCATGGTTAATAAACTTCTTCAGCGAGCATATCTTGCTCAAAAGCTAAACCCAGACCAAGCAGTCTAAACGTTCAAAGATTCCAAAGCAAATATTGTATTTGTTTGAATAGTTTGTGAGCAAATATTTTACAATACAACTGGAGACGGGAGCAAAACACAGTCGGTAATAAACGAATAAAAAAATCTAATCGAACACCGGATGGTCTGGCAAATAAATAACCCAAGTACATTAACGGACATGTATCCCACCCGATTGATCTCAGTGTCTTGTTTGCATCAACAAAAAAAAAACTCGGCAATAAAGCAATTTACTGTTTATAGATTGTTGATTTTAATGTCACAAAATAGGTGACTTCAGAACTAGATAATGACGAGATCGCAATACGATGTGATCCAGTTCTCGATAATGATACGTTCCAGTAATTACGGAGATCAATCTTTTTGTGCGCATAGTTCGAGACTGTTAACAACATGTGTGGTTGATATTATGTTTCTTCTCGGACTTAAAGATTGCTTTCAAAAGAGCAACTGATACAAGGTTTAAGGTACCATATATTTATGTGACAGTTTCAAATTAATTTAAAGTATTTTTTACGAAATGATTTGCACAAGGTTCTTCAATAAAATATGACATTGTACAGATGTATGTTCAGTATGTTCAAACTTGATAAAATTTAAAATAAAAAAGGCACTTAGCACGCAACAGTGAATCATCCATTAATACCAAATCTGCCCCTAATAAGGCCACCTACGTAGTAATGATATTCAAGGTTGACTCTTATGGTAAAATGTCAAAAAACCAGATCCAAAAATACCCAAAAGGCGGAAAATGTGCAATCTTTCTATCTTTCTCGCATAAAAGGACAAATCAGATCTACAATTAACAAACCAAGGCCGATCGTCAATGTCCGATCGTTATTTATAGCTATTTAAGTGGGTACGATCGATAAGAACGTGGGAATCGAACCCAACTTGTCCTGTTCTTAGACTGCGATGGACAAGAACGATTAGAAGGGATCGGGTTCGATTGTGATGATGATAACACAACATTGGACTATGTAATTGAAATTGGAGAGAAAGGTGTTGAAAAAAAAGAGATAACGATGAAAAAACTAAGCGACATGAAATAAATCCTCCAGCTTAAATTGATACCAATTTAATGCTAAAAGTAGAGGAGTTGGTTTTAACAAACCATTGTTAATTACGCCCTTGGAAACCGATCGTTAAAGATTTATCTTTAATGGTAGCGACAAATCCGGTAGTTTGCACGCGAGCGTAGCAGAAAATAATACAAACCACATTTACGCAATAACCAAAGACATGGATTTAGTTATACGGCCAAGCCCAGTGCTGACTGTAGAACAAAATTTAAAATTCTTGTATCTCGCTATCAAACCTAACACTAGGTATAATGGCAATGTTCTTTAAATAAAGCTTACGACCACTAACTAATGAGGCGATATAGATTGACAACCCACCACTGAATTATTTAACATCTTGTATTGAATAAATTAATACAAATAGTGTTAATCAAAATACAATAAGATAAAATAGCCCTTGCAAGGCATGAAAAGATACGCTTGAATGTCAGACGTGGTTGATGCCTAGCATTCTATATTATGCAATTTGCATAGCTAATAAAATTAATGATATAAACTATTAAATGCTTTGAAATTACACGTGCACCACTAGCATGACGTATTGCTAGCGGTGCATACCAGCGTAAATTACCAGTTCGTTATAGAATATTTTTTTTGTCATTTCGAAATTCACAAAATTATGACAGTTTTCTCCCAGTCGATTCAACTCCTAAATATTTCTGTTACGAGAGGTGTGAAATACCTAAATAATAAATAAACCTGGTGTCCATAATCACTGAAAATGCATAATAACATGGTTATTACGAAAGCTAATAAAATGGACCAATATATAACATAAATAAAGAATCCAGTAGCAGACACTATAGAGCCTTGCAATCTCGTTAAACATTGGTAAATATAATGATTTCAATTTTACGACAATGGCAAATTTGTCAGAACTATAAAATTTATGTGTTTGCTAACATTATAATGGCATTATGTAAATGATTTGAGTAGTACTAGAATTTATTATAAACAGTGAAATAATTGAGACAGAAGTAAAATTAAAGCTAGGTTAAATATTCGTAGATTCTGTACAATAAAATAAAACAAAGTCCCAATTTTGTATTTAAAGAGACGATTGTTTGCTGATAGGTTGATGAGCTGCGGGATCAGTTTTAAGTCACTGCGACCTTGGACCTTGGGACCTTGGGATCTTTACTGAGTAAACACTAAGTAAAGATATGATATTCCCATTTGCTGCATTCAGAACGGGAGATTCAAGTCATTTTATGATTTCCCTTCCAAAAAAAGTATACCTACACAATTGCAAGATTTGAAATTAGATTACGTAAATATCGAAAAGCATTTAACAAGATACAAAATTGCTGTAGATAATATAAACAACATGATGCCCTTTAACATCTTGTGTGGGAGGGTAAGCTACCGACCGTTACATATCCTGCTTTACTCCTAAAGCGGCTACGATGGATAATGCAGTCCAAATCAGATACCCAGTACCGTGAGAAAGTATTGAACGGCCAATTAATATAAGCATCTTAAGTACTTGCATACTCAATGCAACGTAATACGGTCACCGATTCAGAAGTGCAAACCACACAAAACAATATTGAACTTAGAAATTTTCAATAGTTGGCCCTAAAAGTCACATAATGGGAGCCCAACGTAAGGTTCTTTATCAGGCCAATAGTAAAGAGTCAAACCAAATACTCGTCATATTTGTCGTCCGAATTCTAATCGAACTAAAATGTGTTATACCAAACAAGTTGGACCAACATTGGACAGATAAGTATATGGACACAGAAATTATGAGCAAACAATGATCGATGGCCCACTAAGGCTGTATTGACAAATTATGGTAAATAGAAAAATAACATTCTCATTTTGGAGATCTAGTTCGGTGTGAAAGTGTGATATCGGTGCACGTAGCCGCGTAAATATATTTAATGTTGACAGGTTTTGTGGTAAAATGTAAGCCAAGAAAGTAAATATCAAATTAGAAGATAAACAAATAATAAAGGTAAAATTTTCACTTACCGTAAGCACAGGAAGGCCAAGCCCAACGATGTACAGCATAACGTTAGTGACAGTGGACTCTTTATAGGGGTGCTTAAGAGATTCATCATCGCAGAAGAAACCCCTTTTATATGGGGTGCCCCAAAGGTAAAAGACTAGGATCAGGAATCCAACTGTAACAAAGAGACAATTTTATTAGCTCATCATACTACCAAGGGTTCATTATAGTATCCTACAAATTACACGGAAACGAACGAAAAGTACACACAGCATAAAGCTTCGGATTTAATAATTATATTCGTAGATTTAAATTTTGTTTCTACTGATTTTATGCTTATAACCGAACAATATCATTGTTATCCGACCTTGATATAACCAGAGACATAACAAATGATAAAAGAATTTTAGTCAAAACGCACAATAAATAAAAGAATAGAAGGCTACAGATATTTTGAAAGGCCTTATGTCAACAACGACATTTTTACATAATGTAAAAATGTCGTTGTTGAGATAAGCGATTACGCTTGCGTGGCTATGAAACTTATCACAGAATTGTTAGAGTAGGCTTTGTTTGAATATTTATTTCTGAAAACTACATATTATAGACAAAATATCATCAACGTTTAGAAGTATTTACTTAACATTTTGTATTTATCATTATTTATGTCTTTATTTAAAATCCGTTTTCACTATAAAATACATAAATTCGCCAAACTGTAAAACAAACATATCATTTTATTACTATCTAGATATCCGGGTGTTACCGTGTTACAGGTTTATTTTTCTATTTATATTATTTGGATCATCATAGAAGAATTCCATAATCCTATGCATCGATTTGTTCGTAGAAAGTTTCTTACTCACTGTACTAATAATAAATCTAAGAACTTCATAAATTATAACCTTTCGTCTTTCATTTATCATATTCCAAGCCTTGTCTTCGCTGTAATATATACAATTGTTCATCTCTTTATGTGCAAAAACAGCTGCGAGGATACTGACACTTCATTAATCATCTTACAATTATATCAGCCTTATATGAAAACTGCAATACCCCTTCTATACCTACTTCATTTCAGTCAAATTCTTTTCAAGCATGAGATACTTCAACCACATATCTTACCGTTTTTAGCAAAAAAGCTATCAAAATTTTATAAAATTCTAGTCAAAGATTTGCGGACTTGGTTAGCACTTTTTATCAAATACCAATAAACAGAATCCAGAGTGATAAATTCAATCCAAAAAGAAGAAACCATGCAAGGGAAAGAGAAAGCGAAAATATGAACAATAAGTAGCATGGCAAAGCGCCATAAATCATATGCGTATAGATCTAACGTATTGCTAGCCGTCGCGGACTGGATTAAGTTTATATATAGACTCCCGATTAACACAGATTAATGTCGCGGACAACAAGACTATTGATTAATGAGTTTATTTATACGACAAGTCAAACAAGGCGAAAACTTATTAGGGCTGCCTACAGATAGGAATGTGTACCAGTGAATAGATTTATGCGGCGCCTAAGAATTAGGTATGGTTACAATAACAAGATGTTAATTTATACCCCTTCACAATGATCAGCTTGCAATGTCGGTGTGATTTGGTCGGTGTAAAAGAAATTAGGTACAAATTTGATTTATTGACAGCCTTGTCAGTTTAGTTCTCAAGCCTTGAGTTCGATTGCCGGGTCGAGGTCGGTTATTGGATTTTCCAATTAGAATTTCTCAGAAAAAGCCCAAAATTTTTGTCCGATGATAGCAATGAGTTACAACGAGCAATATAACTGATGAAATATGTATATGAATTAATGTGTGTGGCATATAAGTCTATGACCCATTCTGCGCCTTTTGGGAATACCTGACAGATGTGTTGATGTTTAGTTTAGCTTTGTTTTTTCTTTTTTAAAGTTTGAAATCATTCAATAACTTCTTCTGCTTTTCCATGTTAGACTTTTACCGACTAAAACTAAATCTGTATCCTTCAGTTGGACTTGCGTTTTGGGACCGCGAGATCCTTTTCAGATAATCCGCGAGGCCCATCGGCCCTGTTGACCATTACAGTTTTGCTGCCATGTCTTTGAGGCGCATGTGGAATATTACACGGCATTGACGACTCAGACTCGGTCCGGACAGTTACCGGACAGCCAGACGGCGAGCTAACCATTGCTCATCGTTCTCAAGCCTATGCTAACCGTGACTGGTAGTCGGGGTTGCGGCGTTAGAACCAAGTTCGGTTAGTAACCATGATGCATTTGAAAGTAGAACGCTAAATAATAATACAATACGTATGATGAAACGCTACCAACAAAATACGATAAGAAGTTACATCATGCGAACTTAATGATTTTTATTTAAACACACGTGGCAGCTTCATGATATGGTTTAAATTACTTGGATGTTATAGTTGTTAAACTGAATTACACAATCTTAATAAATTGTTAGCATTTTATTATCTTAATCTTATTTATCCACTGGTTTAACTGGCATAAAAAGGATTAAAATTCAACAGTTGGTAAAGTTGAAAACATAAGGAAAAATTTAGATTTCATCAGGCTTATTATCTATAAAGCTCCTTTAACTGAAAGAAATCTACACTGATTTGAAAATTCTACGGTTAACAAAGGATTGATCACAGGAGCAGAGCCGGTGATGACAGGTAAAATAATAACATAATAACAGGTAATAATCTAAAACATAACTTAACTAGGCATTTAAAATCATCTGAAAAGTCTATGGTATGGGTATATAAAAGAAAGTAAAAAAGTGCTATGCCCGTGGGCGAAAGACTGGCCGTTAATGGTGTAGCCATATTCAAACAACGACCAATATAGACTCAAAGTGTTATTGGTATGGGTACAGTAATTGGTTCATTTAAAGCTATTTGCCGAAATAGGGAAAGTAATAAGGTATTATTTGTGTGTTGAAGTTATACATGCACAAAGTTCTAAAATAGGCTCCTTTTAAAACTAGTGAAAGAAACTAGATAAAACTGACTTCAGAATAAAGGCAAAAATGGGGAATTGACAATGACAAGATTTATTATAATAGTGGAGTAAAAATATACACAAATACTATACGAAACCAGAAAAGAATGTGGTAAGTACCATCAACAACAATGTTTTTGTAACATTAATGTTTTTATTGTCCTTGTACTAATCTCGGAAGAAACATAAAATACTACACCACGAGATAAAAAAAACAATTAAAATAACACGCTCTATTTTATAGTAGAAAAAAAATATTTTCATCAGGCAACACATCATAAATCACACTGAATGTATTCAAGCAATAAATCTGAAGAGTAATTAACGTTCTCAAATAGTAACAAAAAAAATTATTAAAAAATGACCGAGTGTTGTCAGGTTGGAATTTAAATTGGTAGAAAATGAACCCTATTGGGTCAGAACTACAGAATTATCTATTGTTTCACGGATTTTTGCTTGTCCAAACATTTGTATAGATGGTGAAAAAACAGCAGGTAACACAAATGGGGTGGCCATGGAGATAGACCGATGGAATCGTCACGTTAATATCAAAATAACAGCTCTTGAGGTAAGTTAATGATATGAATAGGGGTTTGTTTAATTTACTATTTTTTGTAAATTTGAACATGTGTCAATTTTGAAGCGTCGTGTGCACGAGGGTTCTTTTACATTGAGACTGAATTATCTCCTTTTTTCATATGCATGTTGAGGTTGCATAGTACGTAATATGAAATGATCAGGCTCATTTATTTTTTTAGAAACTGTGAGCCCGATGAGATTTCTCATCGGCAACTTCATTGGAATATTAAGGAGTGAGTTTTGAAAAAAAAACCATGACATAGTTGACTTCCTTATCAACACAAGCTTAAAATGGGGGTCCCACACATAGGTAAGGAAAAGCATGATAGAAAGATACAGTAGGTATGCGGAATGAAAGTGCGAGAGGCAAAAGTGCGAGAAAGGATATTAGGTTTATAATTGGCTCCAATTATGTTGGTAAAAAAAAAACTTCCTTATCAAGAGACGAATAGAAGTCAATATTATATCTCAGCATTTCTAACTGCAGTAACCTTCTTACTTTGTCCTTCTGGGATGAGTTTCCGAAACACGAAGATACTACTAAGTTGTATTTTTAAACCAGTCTTATTATCAACTTCCACGGTTCGTAGCAGTTACTAAGAATAAGAAAAAGGAGTTTCAATGCATGTCAATTTCAAAGAAGGTACGGCAGGCGCAGTGGTTGAGCAATTGACTGATGCACTGCGTGTCGCGAATTCGATTGCCGCACGGAACAAATATTTGTATGGCTTACAGATAGGTGTTTCGGGTCTAAGTGTCTTGTATATGTGATTTTACATATTTGTGAACTCACCCACGATACAGAAGTAATTCCTAGTGTAAGGCAAAGTTGTTTTCAAACAAAAAAATACTCCATTGTCTCTTAAAAAAAAAAACTATATTTTCTGAAACTCCAGCCAAGAATAATACGGTCATCTTATTTTAAAACACTTCCAGTGAGCGAACACAATGCTAAAAGGACTCGGTTTTGTTATTGATCTGGTTAAAAATAACAAACACTGTTTTATGGCTGCCATTATCGAGTTACAGCCGTTCCTATAAACAAGCGTGTGGACTCGCCAGCTGGTTGCTAGATTCAACTATGAGATATTTATCTATGAGACAAAGAACGATTTTGTCACCGAGATTTGGCCAGGCTTTATTGGTGACATATTTAATGACATAACTAGCTCTTAATCAGCGCCTTCGTCCACAAGCTTTCAAAAAAACTTTAACACCCCTTATTGAGACCCAAAAATCGGTTATAAACCTCGTCACACAAGTTGAACAATCATGACAGCCGACCTTGAATGCGCAGTCCGCAACCGATTTTCAGGTCTCAATTGAATTGGGGGGCTGGGTGAAACCATAGCATATGGTTCAACTTATTTGTGGCGTACTATACACATAAAAGTACGACAAGGATCAGGCCCGGGTCGCAGGCGCATGGCGTATATTATTAATACATAACACGATTCAAAAATGTCCGTGGAATTTCTTGCACATTCTTCTCCATAGAAATCTACGCTTCGGGAAGTACAATTAGCATCATTTTTTCTGACAGACTGACTTCTTGACCTTTCAAAAGTCAATGGAATGTTTGAATATTGAATCGTTGATATGAGAGCCGACTAAAGCTAGAACTACATTAAACCCACGCACTCGTGTGACACGCCTGATTTGTACGTAAAACGACGCGAGGCGTGGATCAAGCTTAGCTCTAAAAGTCTAGTTTACATATAAAATGTATGGAGACAGACGCGTCCAGATCGGCGTGTGTGGCCCACGTGAACCTAATGTACTCGTAGTTTTAGCTTAAGTCCTTTTTAAACCCCGACGGAAAAGAGAAGAGTTTGACCTGTCTGTCTGTCTGTCTGTGGCATCGTAGCGCCCAAACGAATGGACCGATTTTGATGCGTTTTTTTTTTTTTTGTTTGAAAGCTGGCTTAATCGAGATGGTTCTTAGCTACTTAGCTAGCTTTATGAAGATCTGTCCAGGTATTTAAAGTCACCAGCTCGTTTGTTAGCTTCATTAGGTATATTAAACACTTATAATGAGTATTTACTTTACTCTCAAACATTTGTGTGTCCTAATATTTGAAATACTTATGTACAAGATGGTGCCATTGAGTTGGTCTGATGATGGAGCTCGAAGGTAAGAACCCTGGATTACCTATTAGTAAACCTATCGATTTTGGGCTCATTAGATACGCCTTCATCAGTGTTATTCATTCCTCGTAATGATGAGGACCTGATGCTAGCAGTGGGAGGTGGCTGATGGAACCTTGGAATGCCTACTAGTAAATACATCGTGTTTAGGTTCATTAGATTCGTCTTGAGCAGTCCTATACATTTCTCAGGATAGCAAGGACCTGATGCTAGAACTGGGAGGTGGCTGATGGAACTTTGGAATGCCTAGTAGTAAACCCATCGAGTTTCAGCTCATTAGATTAATCAAATTAATGAAAAGGTCTGTAGGGTTTTTTTTTTTAAATTGACAATTTTATAGTTATTGAAGAAGTACTGCATATAAGAATGTGATGTAATGTGTCTCTCGTTAGTCAAGACACCACAATATAATGTATTATTAACATTATTAACCTTGAATCTTGTTGCAAACCAAGCAACCGTATCAGAAAACTAACAAATCCAAGACTAGCAATTAAAACGGATTGCGAAACAGACGATAAAAATTAAATTATGTCAGAATTACATGCGTACAAAGGAGGGCAGTGTAGTAAAATTACGAGTACAGACCGATACGCTTTGTTAGAAATAACAATGAAATTGTTCAACAAAAAACGGTAGTACAGTCTTCATGCTTTCTAATTAGGTCAGTAGGACTGCTACAGTGTTAGTGATAGAAGAAAAACAAAACATACGTAAAAAAAAAAATTACGAAATCAGTCTATGTATATCTTTTTTATTTGGGTCGGAAGTATTTTTCAGAAAGACAGAACCCTAATGCTGTGACTCTGCTGTCCACCACCAGCCTATATCTCATAAACCGTGATAGCTACACAGTAGACAGTTGAAATTTTCACAGTTGTTTTAAAAGCTATACATGAAAATACTAAAAACAGAATAAAATACATATTTAAGTGGAGCACCGACACACCAAACATGTTATTTTTTTGCTAGGGGCGGACGTTACGGAACCCTGTGTGCGCGAATCTGACTCGTACATGGCCGATTTTATCTGTAGATATACTCGTCGTTAACCACTCTCTCACCTGATGGTAAGCGATGATGTGGTCGACGATGGAGCACGCTTGCCTAAAAGTTTCCCATCTCAAAAAAACCTATTCACTTTTGACTTAAAGACTCATATGTAGTAGCTATCAAGAAACATAAACTCCATCAAATCACTCCTCCCACTCTGGGCGAGCGGATGATAGGGAAAGGGAGTACCAGACTTTTACTCTTGCTCTTTGTGTTTCAGGACTGCAGAACTTCTTCCGAACAATCCCGAAGCCATATACCTATAATAGAGTACAGTATGCAGTCTTATCGGTTATAGCTATATAGCATTTCAAACATCCTTGTAACGCGTCAATCCATATAGGACGAGTAACTAACAATGTGACAATAATTTACATACATACATTAGTGCTGCTCTGTTGTATCCGGCCTACAAATGAAGGACTTCTTTTAATAAGGCACCGGTAACCTATAATATCTCCATTATTATGACTTATGGCTCAATATCTCTTCTAATTGTTGTTGAAATTGCAGCCGCAGGACAAATTGATATTAATGCTGATAGGGTGGGATACCTTTAAATATTAAACACTTTTAAATAATTGTAAAGTATCAAGACTTGGCCTGGAAAAGATATTGCAGCAAACGAGGAAACAGGATGATTGGAACATGTTAAGAGATGTCAATAAATCCTTAAGAGGTCCAGCAGGGCCGATACCCGCTAGGACGACGGGGAATTCTAAAAAGGGCAACTAAAGGACTGGTGGGTTTTTGTCAATAAAATTCTGACACGCCCTCTTGCTCCACTCTAGAAAGGAAAGAAAGTTTGGAGTAGTCACAGGAATATTGACCGTAGCGGAATTTTCCCGAGGATGCAATAGAGCCAAGTGCTATAGTGATCCACGTGTATCAAACAACGTTTTTCAATGCACTAACGGAAATATAAAATAAACGAGGGTTGACACGTGATTTGTTGAGGTCCCTTAGCACCCAGCCTGATGCGATACATGTAATAAATTGTGGTGGGGTGAGTGCACTTTTCTGCAATAGTGAGAAAAATATTACATGCCTAAAAGCAGTTGGGATAAAAGTTGGTTTTCGAGCAAGTGTATTGAAAAAGTAATTGGTTGGCTTCCACCTTCCAAAGAAAAAGGCCAAGTTGATCATGAGTTAAAAACAATCTTACAACAGCCAACTACGTAATTGTCTTAAGGAATAGACGGTGACTGGCCGTGTCTAGTAGTAATAAAATGTACGTCTATCTATCGACAGCCAATAAAATTGCTTTCAAGTTTTTTGTAAAATATAATTGCTTTAGCCTCAAGAAAAAACCCTACCGTTAAAAAAGATTTTTTTGTAGCTATCGTCACCGCCTTCAAACATCCTCGATCGCGGCAAAGTTAGCGACGCGTGGCAACCTTGCTACATTGTGTGTGTGTTACTGTAAAAGTTCGATCTATGGTAAATCCAGATTTACAAGTAAAACCGAAGATTTGCCGGTAAAGCCGAAGCCTTATTGGCGAAATTTTAGGATTTGCCTCGGAGATAAGAAAAAATTGAAAAAGTCATCAATCAGAAACGAATAATGATTTTACGGTACTATCTAAGTATCAGGTACGCTTCCGACGAATCTACCGCCACCACCTTAAGAATCAATTTTCTTTCTCAGTTATACTGTCTACTCGTAAGACCAAGAAAAGTGTAAGACCAATTTGTATTATTGTACTAGTATTTCTCATGTAACTCTTAAGGATCTCTAAAACATTAAGCAAAGCTCGATATAGATGAAAATGACGATACATTACATTTAGGCGTCTGATAGTAATCCATTCTGGGTTAAGCCCAATGCGGTATCGAACTATTGTCATATGCGAGTATGCGTCACATGGTATCAAGTCCAAGAATCACCAACGTGTTGGAATTTTTAAAAGATCTTGATTGAATGATGACCAGTACCCACCGCATGTTAGCATTGTGAGAGTTATTACACACATACTGAATGAGGCTCCGAAGATTCCCGAAGATCCCCGACCCATTAGCGAATGCATACTCGTAAGTGCTTGAAACCTCTAGCGTGAAGTCCAAGGATTAAATTCAAATTCAAATTCAAATTCAAATATTTATTTTTCGGACATCATGGTCCAATGGTTAGTATACATGAGACTTAAACACTATTGTTAGTAATAAATATAAACACACTTTCTAACTAATATCTCCTCATGGCCAGGAAAACGTAATAAAAATAGCCCCATGAGATTCGTAAAAAAAAGAAGAATGACCCTGTGCTGAGACACCCCACCCCTGTCCAGATAACGAATAGAGAGATACCCTCTTTAATTGATCATCAGACGAACGAAATGTCTCAACACAGGAGCACGCACATCGTCGGCTATGGTTTTCAGGATGCTGTTGTGGCTTCCCCGCACCCTCCTCATAAGCGACCCAACTTTTTTTTCGAACGACGGCATAAAAGTCGTCAGTTCGAGCCTGCGCGAACATTTCGGAGGCACTGCAGAAACGAGGAAGTCCCAACATCATCCTGAAGATGTTATTATATTGGACACGCAAAGTGTCCAAGGACTTTTTGGTATGGTTAACCCATAGACCACCCGTGTACAGTCCTTGACAGTATGCTTTAAACAGCGTGATCTTGACTTGGTCCGTACAGCGGGCGAATCTACGAGCCAACATGTTGCCACGGACTGACAGCGCCCTGCGCTCGCGTTCTATGTCAACATCATCTTTAAGGTCGTCGGTAAGATAATGTCCAAGATATTTAAATTGCGTTACCCTTTTCAGGTGAACTCCATTCAAAGTAATGGGTGAAACAGATTCAGGACACTTACCAGCGGCCTTAAACACCATGTACTGACTTTTTTTAACATTATAAATAAGTCCGTGTGACATGGCATACGCTTCACAAATTTTCAGCATCTCCCCAAGCGCTCCTGCAGTCGGACTCAGCAGCACCATGTCGTCCGCGTAACTAATGTTATTAACATTAACACCACCCACCCGGCAACCGACACGCATGCTGCTGAGTTCCACTATGAGTTCATTTACATACAGGCTGAAGAGCTTTGGAGACGACAACCCCCCCTGTCTCACTCCGCACTCCAGCCTGTACGGATCGGAAAGAGTGCCTGACCATTTGACACAGTTTGTCTGGTTATTGTACCAATACTTAAAGGTATTCAGCATCTCCACCGGTATACCACTATCCCCTAGCTTCCTCCAAAGCACTTCGTAAGATACAAGGTCAAAGGCCTTGGAGAGATCCAGAAAACAGGCATACACCGGTGTCTTTCGGTCTGTGTAGTACTGGACAGTGTGCTTGAGACTTAGGATTGCACTCTCCGTGGATAGTCCGGGCCGAAACCCAAACTGCGCATCATGTAGTTTAAGATACTTTTGCAAACAAGAATCAAACAAACTGTCCAACACCTTGGCTATCACGGTCGCGAGTGAGATCGGACGGTAGTTCTCCAAGTCCGAGATGTCTCCCGTCCTATTCTTAACTATGGGCACAACTATGGTTTTCATTAGGTCAGCTGGAAGGTACGCATGACTGATGCACATAGTGAACAACAGGGACAAGACCCTTGGAAGGTGCACTCCAGCATATTTCAGATGTTCGACGCTGAGCCCGTCATGCCCAGGAGATTTGCCCTTGGTCATTCCTTTAATAAGAGCACTAACCTGACTTGCTGAGAAACGTAACAGGGGCTTCCCTCCCTGGCTGCAGGGCGCAGCGTCCACCACCGTATCAGGAATACCAAGAGCGGACTGAACTCTAAAATGGTTCCTAAACATATTAGCGACCTCGCCTGGCTCACTCATACCACCCACGCTCGTCGGGAGGCCAGGCTTAACGTCAAGCTTTTTGGTAGCTTTCCAAAATTGGCTAAAGTTTTTTGAGGCCCGACAATTCGCTATTACGTCCATTTTTATTTGGTCCTGGTTCTTTTGACACCACTTTAACTTACCTTTAAAAATCCTACGTGACTCTCGCATTTGCTCGTACACTATGCCCGCCAATGGTCGATTATGAAGAACCCACAATTGAAACTTAAGCCTGGCATCCCTACGAGCCTCCGCTACATGCTTGTTCCAGCCACACAGAATCTTTTTTCTACGTTTACCATTACAACTAGTCTTGGTCAAGATAGCCGCATCTTTCAATACCTGCACTATGCTGGCATACAACCTGTCTATGATTAACCTATGAGCATTGAGGTTACACGTCCCGTAACTGCAGTCAGTAAATTCGGATGGAAAATCGATGGTTCGCAACCCCTCCTGACATAAGTCATGATATTTACTTATTTGTGATTCATCTCTTTCCCCCCAAAGAACTGCATTCATAGGTCCATCAGAGTTACATACTTTCGGTCTAATTGCTCCTAAATCACAATCGATATATATGGGAAGATGGTCAGACACATAAACGTCCTCTAGTATCCCTACATGTTCAACTATCTTCAACGCTGACAGAGAGACCACACAGTGGTCCAGCCACCTACTGCTGCCATGATAATGGTCCAAAAATGTGTAACTACCCGAGTCGATACTTAGCCTATTCACATCTGCACATACCCACGACCTATCCAAGCAAAACTTTTCAAGCTCATTATAAAAAAGTTCTTTGGGATGAGCATTAAAATCACCCAACAACAATACTGTTTCGATATCACTGCTCTCCTCAATGGCACTAATTTCACCTAAGATATCCGAGAAAATAGGCAAATTATCGATGGAGTTCACAGGCATATATACCGAAAAGACTAGAATCTTACGTCCTCCGATTGTCGCCTTAATCGCAACTAGTCGGGGACTACTACACTCTACAACAGAAACCATCTCAAACACACCCTTCCTCCAGAGAATAGCTACCCCACCGTATGGTCTCCCTCTCAGTATACCGGCGGATGTGTCCACAGCAGATTTACCTGTATACTCATAATCATCACTGGTTGCGCCAATTTGCTATGATCCGCGATTTTGTTTTTTGTAATTTATTTTTTTGGCCTAGCAATCCTATCCCTTCCGTTTCCCTTCCACGCACGACCTCAAGAAATGGAATGACATGACGTGTTTTGTGCATCGATTGTGAATGTGACCGCTCCGCTAACAACGCCCGCTCGAAATTACAAGAAAATTGACTATTTCGTGATCCAACCATTCAAAGACTCAACAATAGTGCAGTGTAGTGCAATACAGGACCTGGCAGTGCTTTGAAAGTGCGAAGTCGGGGTTCGCCGGCCGGCGCCACGTGGAACCTTCGAGGTCAAAAGGTCAGTGTTCCTCCCTAATACATCCATCCCATGCCAGGCACAGTACCTGCATATTGTTAACAAACCTTAGATCGCTTTTTAAACATACAGTCCACAGCTTATACGCGCAACCATTACTTTTTGGTCCTACGAGCAGGATCGTGAATCATTTTCTTGTAATTTCGCAATATAGTATTTGTTCCATAGGGAATAAACGCAACGCGCCTGTTTACCTAGATATAATAGTAGAAAACCCGCATCTAGGCATTTAGGCAACTAAACGTTATTTCGCTCGTATAGTTAAAGAGCCATTGATAATTACGGTACCTACGCCGTCAACCGCACCGCATAATTATAGTTAGCTACGTAAATATCAGCGTAGATATAAATCGATCGCATTCTTTTTCTTGACAAAATTCATTCGGAAGTCCTACAAATTGCATGTAGGTAGACGCATTTCAAAAATACCCGTTCATTGTTGAGTGAATATTGGTAGGAAACGGATAAACCATAGATTATATACGCATATGAACGACGTGAATGATTTAATCGAGAAATTGGGTAATATTCACTCATTGATTCAGGTTATTCCGTTCGTTCGCCGTTCACTTTGTTGTTTACAATATTACCATATTGTTATCTGATAATTATCGCTTACTTAATAATTCGTTAAGTGTTTGTTTGAGTGTATAGTGTGAATATATCAAAACAAGATGTCTCTTAAGGGCAATAAGGTTAGTACTGATTTAAAGGTTCAGTTAAAGCTTTTATACGCTAAAAGGGACTCACAGTTTTCACGTGTTCAATCAATTTGTGATAAATCTTTGCAAACCTCGGATCTGGCGATTAGAGATGCTTTCTTGTGTTCGTTGGAAACTTTAGATAGTTTGCGCGCGGATTTTGAATCTACAATTAATAATATAAACATTTTAGAGTTGGAGTTAAATCCTGATTACTGTGTGAGTTATCAGGCATTGTCGTCCTTTGATGACTTGTATTGTCGTATCAAACGTATTGCTAGGAGTTTAGAGACTCCCCCCCCCCGCGAGTGGTTTATCCAACCCTCCTCGCGAACGCCCACGATTGCCGCCAATTCAAATACCTGAATTTAATGGTGACATTCGAAATTGGAATTTATTTATAGATAGTTTCGAAAATATAATACATAGGAACACATCGCTGACAGATCACGAGAGATTGCATTATCTCGTAGAAAAATTGACCGGTAAGGCAAAGGCTGTCTGTGCTGGAATTACGTTTAGCGCTGAAAATTACACTTTAGTTTTGAACACTTTAAAAACAAAATACGAAGATAAGCGATTAGTAGCCACCGCATATTTAGATCAATTATTCGATTTGAAAAGTTTTTCCGTTTGTAACGATCATAATTTAGAGAAGTTTTTAAATATTTTCGCATCATCTGTTCGTGCAGTAAAGAACCTAAAGGTCAATGACCTCTGTGACTTTTTGTTTTTGTATATCGGTTTAAAGAAATTAGATCCTGAAACTGTTCGTCTGTTTGAAACGACTCGGCGTGGTAACGAAATACCTAAGTTCGAAGATTTAGAATCTTTTATTCGCGACCATATTAAGGTATTGCAGCGCACGTCGGCACGTCATGAAGTCACGAATAGGACAGGTTCCGATCGCCGTATAGACGCGTCATCGAAGTCAGTCAAGACTGCACATACGCTAGTTAATACCGCCTCAACACCTGACTGTTCTCTGTGTAAGGGTAGCCATACACAGCTGTACAAGTGTTCGGAATTTCAGAGATTATCGCCTAGTGATCGTTACAAGTTTGTCCGCACTAATAATTTGTGTTTTAATTGTCTAAGTGACAAACATCTGGTTACGTCATGTAACAGTGGTGTTAGCTGTCGTAAATGTCTAGCTAGACATCATACCTTCTTACATTTTGAGAGTAGTAAGCTGCCATCGCAGCCGCAGCCTGCGCAGACGCGCGACGCTTGTGACGCGCGGCCTGCTGCAAGTGCAAACGACGTAACATTGTGTTCGCTTTCCGCCGCTGGTACTCAAATCACTACCGTTTTACTTGCGACCGCGCAAGTTGTCATTGTAGATGCCTTTGGCAAACCGCACACCGTTCGAGCGCTACTAGATGGCGCTTCCCAGAGTAATTTTATTACTCGGGATTGTTGTCAACGCCTTGGTTTTAGTTTTAATAATTGGTCATCCCGCTCAGAAGTGAAAGGTTTTGGAGGTTTAAAGGCAACCATTCACGGTTCCATTAAAATAATATTTAGTTCACGTTTTAATCGTAATATTTCGTTTGAAATGGATTCGCTAGTCGCAGATAAGATTACGGAACGGTTGCCCACGGTACCGGTTGACACGTCCATGCTGACGGAGTTTAAGAACTTGCAGTTAGCCGACGGAAATTACACGGGTTTGTTATAGTTGGTTCCGCACCCGCTTATTTAAATAGTTACTCGACTGTGTCGCACTGTTGCACCGTCGAGCCGCCGCTTGAGTCTACCATCCGCAAGTTCTGGGAGATTGAAGAGGTCAATGTCCCGCCTATTCTCAGCCCTGAGGATCAGGTCACTGAGGAGATTTATACCCGCACGACTACTCGTGATAAAGATGGTCGTTATGTTGTCGCGCTCCCTTTCAAGGGTGATATTTTTTCGCTCGGTGGCTCCCGTGCCTCCGCAGAAAAACGCTTTCTATGCTTGGAACGTAAGATGCAGGCGTCTCCTAAGTTGAAGCAAGCCTATGATGATGTGCTGATCGAATATTTAGATAAAGGTTATATCTCATCAGCGCCTGCCGAGACTGAGGAGACACGTGATTACCCGTTTTACATCATCCCGCACCATGGAGTTGTTAGAGAAGACAAGCTTACAACTAAACTGCGTGTGGTTATGGATGGTAGCGCTAAAACTAGTACTGGCATATCGCTTAACGATATCTTGTGTTGTGGTCAGAACCTCCAGGGTAACTTATTTGAAATAATAGTAAATTTTCGCTTGTTTGCTATTGCGCTCTCTGCTGATATTCGGCAAATGTTTCTTAGTATTGGAATCAGAGAATGTGACCGTAGATTCCAACGCTTCTTGTATAGATTTTCCCCGCAGGAACCTTTGAAGGTTTACGAATTCAATCGTGTTTGTTTTGGGCTTAAGTCTAGTCCCTTTCACGCTCTTCGCACTATCAAGCAGTTGGCCGCTGACGAGGGTGATACATACCCGAAAGCAAGGGCCACTATTGAAACCGGATTGTACATGGACGATTTTGTGTACAGTGTACCTAGTGAAGCAGAGGCTATAGAGACCGCTGCTCAAGTAATCAGCCTCATGAAGTCCGGTCAATTTGATCTGGTGAAATGGACAAGCAACTCGCAAGCTACATTAGAGTCGATTCCACCGTCACACCGGTTGACTTCGGTAAAGGAATTCGATGATAGTGATTCGCATAAGATCCTTGGTTTAAGTTGGTCACCCGCAACTGATATGTTCAGTCTTAAAATTAGCTCGACTCCGCCAACTTGTACCAAACGCGTTATCCTAGCATGTGTAGCTCGGATATGGGATATAATGGGTTTTGTAGCTCCTGTCGTTTTGTATGCAAAGCTGCTTATAAAAGAGCTTTGGCTTTCCAACTGTGATTGGGACGACACCGCTCCTGACAGTGTTGCTAAGTTGTGGGCTCGCTATAGGAAAGAGCTTCCAATGCTCGATCAGATACAGATTCCTCGCCATGTTGGTATAGTACCAGACACTGTTGTTAATGTGGTAGGTTTCGCAGACGCCAGTGAGAGGGCTTACGGGGGAGTGGTTTACTTTCAGGTCCAAAATGGCGATAACATTTCAGTTTTCCTCATTAGCGCAAAATCAAAGGTATCTCCTCGTAAGGTTGTCTCTCTTGCTCGTCTCGAACTCTGCGCTATTCTTATGTTGGTTCAATTGATTACATCTATAGTCAAAACTTGTCGTCCTCGCATTAATATAGAGAGAATTGTAGCGTTTTCAGACTCAACCGTTGCTCTATGTTGGGCCCACTCTTCACCCCATCGATGGGGCACGTTTGTCGCAAATAGGGTGGCTAAGATTCAAGCTGAATTGTCACCGGAAAATATATTCCATGTCGCTGGAACAGAAAACCCAGCTGATTGTCTCTCACGTGGTTTGCTTCCTGCGCAAATTTTAAATCATCCGCTTTGGTTTTGTGGCCCTCCCTGGCTTCATACCACTCCTAACGAGTGGCCAAGTGCTCCGTTTAACCCCGCTACTGTTTCAGAGCCACCCGAGGAGAAGAAACATACGCTTGTAGTATCAGTTCCGCGTGAAGAGTCAGTTGTTTTGTTGTTGTCTAATCGAGTCTCGTCTTGGTCGAGACTATTACGCTGTGTAGTTTACGTCCTAAGATTTTTGAGATTATTACCATCGCGTGGTTCTATAATCGCAGCTGATTTGGATAGAGCTGAATCAGTTGTACTTCGAGAGTTGCAGAAATTTTATTTTTCAATAGAATTTCGTAGTTTAGAATCACTTAAACCTTGTAGTCACGCACTTCAACATTTGAAACCATTTTTGCAAGACGGACTCATTCGTGTCGGTGGCCGTCTGCGAAATGCTAAGTTAGAGTTTGAACAAATGCATCCAGTGGTCCTACCACGCAAGGATCACGTTTTGGATTTGTTGGTGGATTATCACCATAAGGTGAATTGTCACGCTGGTCCCGATTTATTAATGTCCATTCTTCGACAGAAGTACTGGATACTTTCCGCTCGCAATTTGATACGCGCTAGAGTGCACAGATGTGTGCCCTGCTTTAAGCTCCGCCCGCGTTTCAACGCGCCGGAAATGGCCGACCATCGTTCTTGTCGTGTTGTACAGACGGTGAAACCTTTCATACATACTGGGACGGAATATGCTGGACCGTTTAAAGTCACTATTGCCCGTGGTCGTGGTATACGTTCCACAAAGGCATACATTTGCCTATTCGTTTGTATGACAACTCGTGCAGTTCACATAGAGTTAACCAGTGATTTGAGTACGCAGGGTTTTATGTCTGCATTTAAACGATTTTTATCTCGCCGTGGTCCCGTTAAGCGCTTATACTCTGACAACGGCACAAATTATGTTGGAGCGCGACGCAATATTTCGGAATTACATACATTCTTACGCTCCAAGTACTACCAGAGTGAATTCGCCCATGTCTTAGCTGAGAATCGCATTGATTGGTGTTTTAATACGCCAGCGGCTAGTCATTTTGGTGGCAATTGGGAGGCGAATATTAAAGGCCTTAAGTCGCACCTGTTTCGGGTCATAGGCGAACAGATTCTCTCGTACGAGGAGTTGAGCACCGTACTCGCTCAGGTAGAGGCGTTGATGAATACGCGTCCGTTGTGTCGGACTTTGTCCAGTGTTCCATCGGAGCCACTAGCGTTGACGCCGGCTCACTTCTTGACGACGACTCCTCTTAAATATTTGCCCGCTTTAGATGTCGAGACTGACAAACTGCAGCTTCACCCGCGTCACGCTCTGCTAGATAGCTTAGTTCAGTCCTTTTGGAAGCGATGGAGGACAGATTATCTGCATACGCTGCAGTCGCGTCAAAAGTGGAACACTCCTTCAGATCCAGTCACAGTCGGTACTGTGGTGATACTGAAGACTGAGAGTGCGCCTCCTCTGCACTGGCCTCTTGGTGTAGTGGAAGAAGTTTTTCCGGGTTCGAACGGAATAACGCGAGTCGTAAAGGTTAAAACCGCAACTGGATCGTACCTGCGTCCGGTTATTCGCCTCTGCCCTCTGCCTAATCAGTAGTAGTGGCATAGTTAGTTATAAGTTGTTTCGCTACCTAGTATTGATAGTTTAGATATAGTAATAGGGTTTAGTTTCGCTTTTGTTTTTTCCTTTTCTTTGAAGGTAACCCTTCAAACCCGGGGGGAATGGTTGCGCCAATTTGCTATGATCCGCGATTTTGTTTTTTGTAATTTATTTTTTTGGCCTAGCAATCCTATCCCTTCCGTTTCCCTTCCACGCACGACCTCAAGAAATGGAATGACATGACGTGTTTTGTGCATCGATTGTGAATGTGACCGCTCCGCTAACAACGCCCGCTCGAAATTACAAGAAAATTGACTATTTCGTGATCCAACCATTCAAAGACTCAACAATAGTGCAGTGTAGTGCAATACAGGACCTGGCAGTGCTTTGAAAGTGCGAAGTCGGGGTTCGCCGGCCGGCGCCACGTGGAACCTTCGAGGTCAAAAGGTCAGTGTTCCTCCCTAATACATCCATCCCATGCCAGGCACAGTACCTGCATATTGTTAACAAACCTTAGATCGCTTTTTAAACATACAGTCCACAGCTTATTCGCGCAACCAATCACTAACCGTTCCCAGTAATGGAATGTCGTGATTAAGAAGCCATGTCTCCTGTAAACACACTAATACCGATATTTTACATAAACTTCTGATATCATCAATTGAATTCTTA
The DNA here is from genome assembly GCA_958295575.1 of Leucania comma. NCBI lineage: Eukaryota > Metazoa > Arthropoda > Insecta > Lepidoptera > Noctuidae > Leucania > Leucania comma. The sequence goes on along the minus strand of OY282480.1, from coordinate 5,661,875 downwards.
AAAGAATAACAATTAAAGCTAGTGAATCTGCAAATATTTTTATGACTATCCATACTTAATTATACACTAGTTCGATTTCAAACTACGCTCCTGTTGACTAGGAGTGTACATTAAAACTTGATCCAATTGCGGTTTGTAGTGACAGGTGGGCAGCTCGCCTGTCTTAAACAGATATTGAGGATTAGGGGTACTCAGTACTTTCTATTCCTCAGTCGACTATAACTAACTGTACTATAGAGACTTAAAAGAATTTAATTTGAAATTTAAATAGTACAAAACTAGTAACTGTCTAGTTTTGACACACAGATTTGGCACTCTTGACTATTGGTAACGGTCCTGGTATGTCTTTCACTGGGGTCTATTTATGTTCGTAGTTGTCTCAATTGGAGACCCACCCAAAATTAGATCGTGGCAAGCACAGCTCACCCTTTTCTCGGTAGCAATCAATTATTTCCGTAACGTATCAGAAGGAAAAACATGCAATAAAGATCATAAGTAACTATTTTGTGCCACGAACGAACGTACAGTGAATGACAATGGAAGAATGAATTATTCACAAATGAAGTCTTCCAATGTCAATCCCATTATGTAAGTGACATCGCTACAAACGTAAAGTGTGGCGTTAGCAGACATATTAATTGTACAAAGATGTGTTCAGAATATTGCAATATTTGTAGTATAAAATATGGCGTAGAGTCTGCTAGAAATGGATATGAACAAATTATGATTTATATCTCATCTGCAGTCTTATCATTACACGAGGATTTCCTGTGTCATCGCCATTAGAAATACAAATCAAAGATACATTCCAGATACCAAGTATAAATTACAAGTCGTGTATAAATACGCTCATATACACCAATCTGATCGTTGCTTATATTGGATAGAAATGATGCAGCTTGATTGGAATAGGTAAGGGACATCTCCCTTACCTATTTAAATCAAGCTGCCATAATCTTGCGCTGATCTCATCAGAGCAAGATTATGGCCCTATACCCTCGCTGGGTAGATTTAAATAATTCACACTATTTACAACAAATGATAACGATAATAAGCGATATATGTTTGGATTATCTTCACAATCTATCTAAAGTACTCGTACAATATTTTAAAGAGATTAAATTTATAGTTTGTTTGTAGGAAGTCCTAATCGAATCATGTTTTTTTTCTACTTATTAGGACTACTCGTATTTATTAATTAATTTAAATTATATAGTTTGTACAAATGTATTCTGCACATGAAGAGGCGGTATCCCACCTATGTGCACAAAAAGTTTTGGGAACACATTCGTTATGCGTACAGTTAAGGAATGGCTACTGCCTGAATCCACAGATTCAGCCAGGAAACACATTTCCTAGTCGAGAACAATATCGCATACCATCAGATAGTTATTTTTCTGGACAGTGTAAGCAAAGACGCAGGAAAAAAAAATCATATAATTCTCCCCCGAGTTTCGCCACAGCTCCCATCTGTTTTGCATTCATTACAAATATGAAGGCTGTATCTACCAATAGTGAGAATTATTTAGCTTATACTTGCTAAATCCTATTCAAGAGTAATTTACATTCACAGCAGGAACATAGGTAATCCTCAATTATACAAGCTCAGTGATATTTAGCACCAACTGCCACACCTGGCGTGAGCTACCGGTATAACATGGAGGACTGCCAAGATTTGACCACTAAAATATAATCGTTTATCCATGATTGTCCTGTGAGATGTTTTGGAAAATGGGCTTGTTTCATTAAAAGATGCCAACACGTTGTTAACATACTCGTATTTTCATATGGTCGTAACTCAGCGGTTAGATTTACAATGGAGACGTCTACTACTAGGAGCAATACGTCCAGGTGACAAAAAAGATATAATAGTTATGCCACTTGCTTGTATTGTTTTGCCGATTCCACTGTTCCTGTCTCCGTCATTACCAGTTTTAGATATTTTACTAAACTTTATGGAATCTCCAGTCTATTGATTAAGTTTAATATAATAAAATTTAAAATAACATGACCTTTAATCGCCATCAGGGAATTTCCCTGCGATCTTTAAAAAAACAGTTCGACGAGTTTTGTCAATATGGCTTATGTTCTAAAGGCTACTGACGAATATTATAAACACCTACAACAAAATCTACAATCTTCCTTCGTACATAAATTAAATCGAACGTTTCATTTAATGCTCTTGTCTTGGCTAGATATGTACGAGTATATTACTGACGGGTCTAGACCTGACTAAATTATTTTATATTACCGTGTGATCCGGCGAAGGAATTTGACCTGTGTCCTATGCATATGCAAATATCCTTGAAAAACACAAGCGTTAAAAATATTTTCGTAGGCCCGAGCTTAGTTTATATGCATCAACATCTGGTAAGACTGCTGGTAGTAACTTTTTAAGACTTCAGAAACTGTTAAATTACCGATAGATATAAAAGATATCAATTCCAGGTAGGTAAAGTATATAATACTTAAGGGCAACTGAGGGAGGAACAGTTGGATATGAACTAGTTATCGGATGTTAAGAAACAATTAAAGGAAGTCTGCTTAACACGGCGAATATATGAAACAGGCAAACAATAACAGTAACGAAGAACAAAAAACTGCAGCGGCAAATCCGTCAAAAAAAAAATATCTCACCTTGCACAACGACGCCAATAAAATACCTCAAGATAAGAATCTTAACACACCTCCCATTCATACAATACACGAACGATAGTAAAGCTAACATCCTCGTAGGGTCATAAAACCGCAGTGAGTCACCAGCGGTTTCGGTTGTCGCTACAAATTGGGCCAATGACCTGTCAGTTGCATAATGAGACCGTAATCTAAGATTATGGGTGAAACAAACCACACATGAGTGAGTATAGGTGTGCTAACAGCTTCACATTTGCGAGGAACTTGGCTCGTGTTTTTGTGTTTATGTTTTTATTTGGATTTTTTACCATATGTTTTTGTTATTGAGTCTTGAAGGCAAAGTTTTCAGATTTAGTTTGATTAAGTTGACGTAAGATTTCATCAGATTTGTCCAACATGTATTTGATGGACTCTGTAATTTTGACATTTTGCTTTATCAGTTTTTGCATTTCTTCATCAAATTACAATTTTAGAATCTGTACATCGGCCAGCATAGTGCGATTGGCCTTTTGTATTAGATGTATATTATGAGAGTTTTTTTTTTTTAATTTAGCATCTGATCCAGACTGAATTTTAATGTTTCATTTGACAGGACCAGGACAAAATCAAAGAAAAAAATTTAGTTGCGTTGACCCCAAAGAAAACGGAACAAGGGCAGGAACATGATGATCTATTGTCATCATTTTAACCAAATAAACCAAAAGTCGTTCACTGCCGGATATGTCTCCCTAATCGTTGACATCGTGTTATGAAAAATTCTCCTAGCGTTATGAATTTCATAATTTATTTTCTACTTTACTGCTACACCAATCTTGTTACTATATATTAATACCTTTAATATTTATATTCTGAGATTTCTATCTTGAATTTAGATAAACTTTCCATCTTGTTCGGCGTTTATTTTAGTGCCAACAAAATTATATGCGTAGATTTTAATAGTTTTGATAAAAGTTTATGTGTTTCTATTAGTAAGTAAATTATTCACATGGAAACTTCGATAGATATGTACTTTATTCTTAACTTTAAGATATCAACTTTCAAAAGATTTCTAATTGAAATAAAGCATTTATAGTTAAGGGTAACCCATATTTATTCCTGTTAACCAATAACTGCGAATTATAGCCAAATTGGTGTTATACCAAACACCTCGTACTCACATCAAAGGCCACAATTTCTTATAAAACAAACAATTTAATTACACTTATACAAAACTCATCATCACCTCTCTCAGATGAAAAAAAGCTATTCATCTTCTAAATTAAACAAGAAACGGAATCAAACAACGGTTATGAAAGATGAAGATCAAAATATTTTTAACTTGTTTTAGTACAATTTTAGTACGAAATATTAAACGAACGAAAGAGGATATATCAAACATCAAAGTGCGCTTTCAAGAGAAATGTTAAATATGTAAACTATATCCAACGATAAATGGTAAAAAATTGATCACAAGAATTTTTTATGGATGTTTAAAATATTAATTAGACTCAACGTAATTGTTAATTGCGTACATGCTGATTAGGGACTTTTGAACGGTGTATTATTAGCATATAAAGTGGTCAATTCATTACATATACATTAGTAAGATGTAAAGCAAACGAAGTAAATGCTACTCTGGACACCAATTTCACAGGTTTGTTCTACTTACGGAAAGTACTCTTTTTTGCTTGCAAAGATTTTTTTATTGCCTATTGATAGAAGCACGTTTGACTACTACGTTAGCTCATCAGTTACTTAGGCAGTCAAAAGTAACAGCAGTAACTCTAAATAAAATTTATCTTAGACAAAACGGGTTAATGTTAGGGGCACAGCTTTTTAATCTGCAGCAATCTTATCATCTTCAAACTGAATTAGTGCAATGCAGTGACTTTAAAAAAAGATGATAAAATTTGGACCGGAATCATCGCCTATTCACTCAGCTCCAAAGTGGCGGTTCGTAATTGTTTCATAGGTGATGAGTCTACTATCAACGGTGGGTTTAAAATAAGCAAATTCGCAAAATATATTAGTCTATACTAAGTTGTCATTAACAAATAACAAGCTTTCTTATACGCACTGACCACTAGTGCATTGACATCTCTTTAATTACCTTAAGATGGAGAGATAAGAGCTGTATAGAAGTAAATACAAAGCATTTGGTGGTCCTAAAAGTTTCATCAGCTTAACTATCTGACATTGAAAATCCCACACTCAACTTAAAACCCTACTTTTCTGAGCACTTTTCAAAGCTCCACTAGACCAAGTCAAACAGTTACGAGTACAACTACTACCGTGGAACTACCCTGATCTACTCACTGATAAGGCCGCACATTAACGCCACTTCAAACAGGTAATCTGGGTCAGAGCAATGACATCATAAAATATGCTCAGTACACACTTACGACTTTTAGTCGTCAGGCAAATTATGTATGTCGTCTTTTTATTGAGATTTTTAGTAAAAAAGGAAAATTATGGACACGATGGTGAAGTTAAGTCTTCATAAAAAAACAAAAAGGTTTAGGCAGATTGTTAATAATAATGGCAGTTTACAAACAACAACAACACAAATGTTTCTCCATAATTATTGCAGTCAAGCACTAGTTTATACAAAATTAAAAAAAAAAAACTGAGTATGATATTCTAAATAACAGATCCAAAGGGTAAAAAAGAGCTTTAATATAACAAATTGTCACAAATATATTCCAACCATTCATGTTTTCCGTTATAAAGGCTCATATATGATTACGATTCTAACGAATTCGATGCGTGAACTGAATACAAGCGGTAAAATCGCAAGTCTACTGAACACTTAGAAGCTTCTGCTCCGTTAACAAGACATTTCCTATCGCAATGACAATCGTAATGTGTGTCCAAGTCCTTAAACGGAGTTCCGCCACTTGAACTTTATCTTGAAGAACATAAAATACTATAAACTACAAATCTCACTATTTCCCATGTTAGAAGTATTCCAAAAACTGTTGCCAAACGACGGTCATTGACTGTAGTCTGTACCAACTTTAATGACTGCATTTTATGAGTAGATATGTATGGTCAACCAAGCTATTGAAACGGCCAACCGGTTCCAAGGATGTCTTTAGATCGCCGCAATGAGCGATTGTTGAGCAAATTATCCGAAACGCGAATGGTCAGCTAAAAAGGCGTAAGGGACTTTTGCATGAATGTCCCTTATGCTCTTTTGATCCTCTGTTTACAATACTTGATTGAATACGTATTGTTAACCAAGTGTGTCAACTAAGTCTATAAATTCGACACAGTTCGAATGAAGGCCCCTTTCTTATCTAGACAATGTTCGACTAAGATCCAATCGGAGAAGTTTTCTTATAAGGAAAATAAAGGAAGCCTGAATATTATTAAGCCTTTTGAAAAGGGGTTTACGACCGAGCAATTAATGTTGGAAGTACCGTGTTTCGCAGATATGTCATCTTGGTCACAACACAACAGCTGCAAATTGAATGAGCTGCGTTCAGTAGACATCTTTAACTTTAAAACTAGATTATAATGAGTAAGCATGTTGTATTTTAATAATCTCTATACGCAAACACCTTTTCCTCACATCAATTCTGAGAACTGACAGAAGTTAGCTATACCGGTAGCAGAACGAGCAATTAATTAAGTTCGGTTTATTTATATCTGGAAATACATCTACTAAGCTAAATCCTCAGGTGTAGTTTTCCTACATCCACGAATCACCGATGGCATGTGTGTGTGGTGTCATGTCCCACATGGTACGAGACTTCCCAAAATTTTCCACATTCAATTTCTCGACAATAATTAAAGATAATATATAATTATACAGATGTTTCTCAACAAAAGAATAAATTATGTTACTTTGCTAGGAGTTTATTTTCATTTGAATAACAATAAATTGTACACGAGTCTTATATTTGTTAACATAATACAATTATATTGAAAAAAGAATTGCTAAGGTTACATTTGTACCATTTTCTATTAAAAACGTCTCATCTGCAGTTCACGAAAATTATTGCATCAAAGCCCATTACTGTTCATCTGCCCACTCCTGTTCCTGCAGTAGATTAGAAATAGCTTTTAGTATAAAGTACCTGGGAGTCATTATTGATAGTTTGGGGGTACTCTCAGCTTCAAACTCCACCTGGACCTACTATCTTCCAGAACTCGAAAACTAATTTTCATTTTTAAAAATTTAAGCCGTATTGCAGATAAACATGTCATTAAAATGGTTTACATGGCCCTGTGCCAATCCATTCTAACCTATTGCATTACTGTATGGGGTGGCACTTGTAAAACTAACTTAATAAAACTTGAAAGAGCTCAAAGAGTGGTATTAAAAGTAAGCCTGTCGTTACCTTTCTTCTTTCCTACCAAAGATCTGTACTTGCTCTCTGATGTTCTGACTGTAAGTCAACTTTATATTCTGTGCTCGGCTCTAAAACAACATTCACTAATAGGGTATGATCCTTTACTTAATGCAAACAAGAGAGTCAAACACAGGGTTTGCCCAACACTTACTAATCGTAGCACTGCCTTCTCACGCAAATTCTTTGGATTTTTTGGTGGACATCTATATAATAAGATAAATAAGAAGCTAACAGTTTACCCTCTTACAAGAGCTAATTGTAAGAGGGTTATTACTGCCTGGCTTAAGACCCTCAACTACGATGACACTGAAAATCTGCTTATTGTACCATCCTAACCAACTGCGTATGCTGTCACCTCCTTCACACACGCACTCACACACACACACTCACTCTCTCCAACACACACTCACTCTGACACATACAACCTCCAGCACACTCACACTCGCGCTCACATACTCACGCACACATACTCACGCACACATACTCACGCACACATACTCACGCACACATACTCACGCACACATACTCAATTACTCACCAATTCAATTTAGTTCCTCTCACCCACTTTGTACCCCCATAGCAGTAACAATCTCACTGCACCACCTTGTACCCCCATAACAGCAACAATCTCACTGAACCTAGCTTAATCCGTCTTAATTATTACTTGACACTGATGTTGTATACAGCTGTCACCTATTGTCCGGAGTCTGGAGAGGCTGGTAATCTGTCATACAGGTCTCCTAGTACAGAAACCAGTCTCTCACATAGATCACAACAATTATCGCTAATGTTTTGTTTGTTTTTTATATTGTTTGTAAAATTCTATGTGAGAGAAGAACAATAAACTTTATTACTTTTACAACTTTGAAAATAACGTAAGTATGAACAAAAAATAAGAGTGGCCCAGAAACACTACCTTGCGGAACGCAAGAATTTACTTTCCGTTACAAGAACAAAGGGAAGTTTTTACAACCATACACGTACCGACATTTTGTTTTGTCAATAGTAGAATGCTTACACCAAATCATTAGCAAATAATAAATAACATTAATGAGTATTTTGCCTACTACTACGGTTCGAACGCTTCACAAACAACGTTGACTTACGACGTCTACTACTCTATTGACAAAACTTCAATATTCACAAAAGAACAGTTGTTCAAACAGATGCTGATCAAATAAAAATACGACCACACAGCACAACATCACAGTTACGTAGACAAGCATAGCTATCTTAAACATTCGTTCTGTCGAAATAGTAAAGAAAGGTTGCATTCTATTATGCTTAAGATGTTTGATAACTTGATTTGTTAATACTCAAGACACTCAAGTCTTAAAGTTGGAGTAGTATAAATATGGCCGATATAAAAACTACTTACATTTATGTCATCTTTCTTTTTTAAGTTGACAGAGTCAGCTTCGTGCATTAAAAAAAGTAACGTGTTATAGAATCCGCAAACGTGATTATAGTCATTGCTTTGGATATGATATTTGATTATTTATAAGACAGTTTTTAAATGAAAAATAAACTATAGGACATAGGTCCTATAAAGTTATTCGAGTACAGACTCGAAGTCTACTCAGTCATAATAAAAATACATTCGATCAAACTATTGTTCAGCCGCAATTCGATGCTGCACACGATCATTTAGTGCGCATATTTCAAGAACCTATATAAATACTAATTAAACCTAAAGCACATCGGATTGAGCTTAATTGATACAATACGCAAACTATTTGTTGCAATAAAACACCATACCAAAGTTATATCGAAACTTTACTCATAAGCTACACAATTGAGGTGTCCTGTTTCAGAGGCGATATATGGGTAATTCTATTTAATATGTTGTGTGTGGCAGCGTTCAAATAAAAACATTGCTGGATGAATGGTCCCGCTGTTTCCTTCGAACGACCTATTACGTACTGCGATGGGGATTGTAAGTCTTTTTATCTGTCCTCAGTTTCAAATTAGAATTTGTTCTAATTGCGGTCGGTAGAAACACAGGTATTTTAGTTTTTGACTTTACATTTCCGAATGTATTTTCCTTATTTTGTTAATAAAATTATTCTAAATGAGTAAAATTGAATGTTTGTGTATTGTCGTCCACCATAGTATAGCTTTTTATTATCTACTTATTATACCAGTCACTACATCATCAAGTCACTATGTCATATATTTTATAAATATATAGTAGGTAGTATTCAGCTGCGTCAGAAATTACTTAAGAAAAATAATCTCACATTCAGGGGAAATCCGCAAGATAGTCTTCCCATTTTTTAAGATAACAACAATAAGATATGAACTAAAAATCATGAACACTCATTACTTACTGAATGATTCAGCTATGTCATCGTCTGATTCTAAGGAATCCTGTGCCGCCGAATATATGTGTAATATTATGATAATGATTCACCCGTCTTATCCATCAATTGATAGGTGTAAGTACTCAAGATAAGAGAGTGCATTAACTGCTTATATCAGGTGTAATCGTATAAATCAAAGTCATTATAAACGAGCATTGAGATGTAGATATGTCAGTCAGTATTGAATAGTCAACGGCATGAAAGGGACACCAAGACAAATTTTTTTAAATCAGTAGAGAATGAATCTCTTACTTTCTTGGGTACCGCATCAGAATAAAACGGCGTATTTGCAGAAAGCAGTTACTTCCTAGTCCTGCCATATATAACTACTAATATAAAGGAGAAAAGCGTATGGATGTATGCAAAAGCCTATTTGTATTTGGATGAAATTCAGAACTTGGGTAGACCATGTCAAGAAATAGGACAAAGGATACTTTTTATTCCTTGATGAGGAGTAGGTTTCTTTGGAATAATTTTCTATTTTCCGAGAGTATCCTTAGTGGGTCCAAAAACATGTTTGAAACAAAACGCCACTACTTTTCTTATCTCAATTCCACAGATGAGACCATAACCATCACCATTTCAAACACTATTACAATTAATACCAACTAGTTTAATAACCATCAAAACATACGATACGTAATAGGGTCGTTGGTCATTCAGTGTAGTCGATCGCGCAATGACCCCGCTTCTGCGCGCGCGCCGGGAAGCCGCACCATTTGTTTTTGGGATATGATCGACCAATAACTGTTCGTGTCGATGACTTGCGTTTGGAGGGTTGGGGAATGGAGCTGTGGTTAATTAAAAATGCAGTAAAATTACAGTTAAATTTAACTTTTAAAGTGGTTTAAATTGCGTAGATGCCAAAGATCTACGTAATGTTATTTTTAGCTTTAAAGTTTTTTCGTGGACTAAGTCATCACTACTAAACCCCAGTACATATCAAACTTCAACATCAAGTACATATTTAACTATAGTTATTTAAATCGTATGGTCTGTGTTATGGGTTTCAAAGGCATGAGAAAGCACGTTAAATACCCCATTACTACCAACATTAGTATAGTATGATAGGCAAGATTTTGATCCGTTCAAACGCATCGCTATGCACCTCGATTTTCGAGATAATGATCTACTAATAACTCTTCGGTTTCAAATTTTATGACTTGGCAGTAGCAAGATTGGAAGCTCAAAACACTAAAATGTAAAATAAAATAAAAATCTTTGAGAATCAAGTTTTACTCGATAAACCTTCTATGGATCACTACAACATATTAGTTTTGAAAACAAAAGCTATAAAATATTCTAAAACATATAAAGTTAGTCCCAGAAAAGAGACGGTACACCAAGTTATAATTACCCACACCTAAAATGGAGATCATCCACAATATCTTACAACGTTGGCTGGTAATATTTGAAAATTATGGAAATATTAACCCGGATGGGAAGCGTGTACGATTTCAGGTCTCTAAAATTACATTTAAGTCCCTAAAATTCCAGAAATTAAAACAGCTCGAACTACTAATGTACAACAGGTCAGCTCAAACTACTAATGTACAACGGGTGAATTGAACGATAAATTAAGAGTTAGAATTAAATCCGTCACTGCATATTAAAAGACGTGTCATATTAGTATTTGTAACATAAAAATTGGAAAAAGGAAAGATGAAACACGCCTGAACGGTCAAACGTTTTTAGGCAAATTTGGCACATGGCCTCGATTAGGGCCTAAGATGACGTATTATCATCCCGGTTCACTACACATTCACACGGTATCCCCATTCACTTGGGATAGTTTTGATTTTCAAGCCAGCGACGCCGCTGGCAGAAAGAAGTAAAATAATATTTATACTCCATCGCCTTTAAGCAGAGTTTGAAAGCTTGAAGTGCTTTTGAATCCAAGTGTTGGTGATTCATCGCTCCCGGGCAAAGTGAAGGACTTGAAGATTGCAGATAAGGACACGAACATGATTGCTAATTCAATGTTACTACCGCAAGAGAACACCGCGTAAGCTTAGGATCTCGTATCAATTTCTATTTATAAAGAATATTGAGTAAATAAATATTGCATTCATGCGTGTCCTTTATTAGTTTGAGCAAATATTAAGACCGCTGAAGACAGAAAAATAACAATGACATAAATAAATATAACAACACACTAAGCAAGTATTAAACTTCAAACAACAACATAACAATTTAACATAAATTACAATAACAATGCATTGTAAACAAACTGATTTCTACAAACAACTGTTGTTCTTGCTACAGAGATTCAGTTGAATATTTTAAAAGTTAGGGAGCTTGTTTTATTTTTAGAATTAACTGCATAAGTTTAACACGCCCACAAAATGTTAAGGATACAACTAGGTTCCATGTGTTAAACATACAGTTATGATAATATATTAAGTTGCTCGCATTGAATTCAGAACGGTAAAATGACAGACACAAAGAGAGTTAAAAGAAAATATGACATATAACAAGAAGCAAACAAAGTAAGAAAAGCAAGTCTAGCGTATATGGAACTTTATTGTTCTATATTTAGTCAATAAAAACTTATTTTTGTCAAACAAAACCTTAAATAAAGGCGAGCTAACTTGTCGACTATAATTGGTCTATTAAAACATGCAATTAATCAAACTTGTAGCACAATTGCACGGACAGGGACGTACAGTCAACCGTCGGTAGTTGTAAACAAGTAGTCATTAATAACGCATTGCTTCGAAGCAATAAGAAAATTGCAAGTGTCACCACTTATATGTGGTTGACTGTACAAACAATGACCATTGATCTCAATTCAAGTTACTAAACTGACATAACTTCATGTCAGCTTAATTACAGAAATAACTATATTAATGCAACCGTCACGTTAGATTGTTAACGCTGCAAAATTGTACAAGTGGAATGAGACAGAAAAAAAAATGATTCATAAGCAATCAAGAATCTGAGATTTAAACTTATCGCTAGATATAAGATTTTTACTTTTATTCATCATTTTGCGAAAACTAGACTTTATGACAAACAAGTGGTCACACTAGGAATCTATTGTTCAATTGGACACTTTGAATTATATTCCAACACGAAATGAATACAAATTTTTCAAAGGCCTTGTAAGAAATCTAAGAATTCGTTATTTTTTCACATTTATTCAAAGTGGACCACCAACCGCTTCGCTTACAGATGACACTTACGTTTTGCATATCAATAAGCAAGAAGAATAAATATATGTACTGAACAAAAAACTGTACAATCACGTAGGTAAATGAATTCCTGTATAAAATTACGATAAAACCCAACTAGCCTTTTGAGAATACCAATAGAAGATCATTAATACCCCATCATTGCAACATTAGGAAGTAAATGAGCAATTGAAATTTCAATATTGAATCAGAAACCTTTAAAATTCAATTCATTGCCAAAATTATACGTGATTGAATTGTCTCTTTCAAATTGATTGACTATACAATTAGAAACAATTGATGTTATCATAGGTTAAGCAATAAATCAACCTAAAATATGACCGTTGAGTCTTGAATACCAATATAAAAACGCAATAGTCTAGGATATTAGAGTCATTCGCGCATTAATAACTAAGTGGTCGTTTTTAGAAGGACAGGCTTGCAAATTCAAGGCGCATGTTTTTGACAATCAAATTAAGTCAATGCGTGTGTTCAGGCTCGTACTTACGCAAATGTTGACGAGCGATAAGTCTAAAAGGAGCTAAACGTGTACGTTGAATATTAAAACTTGCGTGGAGCTTTCAAGAACCTCCTACATATTTTCACAATGGACTTAAATAAATTCATCTAGAGAAGTTACTTTTTTTTTTTGGTGGTGGGTAAAATCATCCAATGACATCTCCCGCCCTTGAGCGGAGCGGGAGATAGTGTCAGACTCTTACTGACTAAAAACCCACCCCGTTCCTTCGTGGCCTTAGATACCAGGGCCGGGCTTTCCTTTCGGAAACAAACCCTTGGCCCCAGTAGGCTTCGACCCTGCCTGCCTGCAGTTAGCAGGCTGGGTCTCTACGGTTTGCTGACCACTCTTTGAGGCGCACGGTTACAGTGCGCGCCGTTGACGACCTGGGCTTGGTCCGGATGGTTACCGGACGGTCAGATAGCGAGCTACCCATAACTCGCCGTCTGCAAGCCCGCGCCTACGTTGGATGGAAATCAGGATCGGAATCGGAACCCCCGCGGCGGCTGGGCCGTGAGGGCCGTTGCCTCTCGCGTGCGGCCTCCTCCTTTGCTAGCATTACTGCTTCGCAGAAGGAGGCGACCGCCTGCCATCCCTCCTCGCTCCGGACCATAGAGACGTTACTTAATAAGTTAATGCACGTAAATACTGGAGATATCTGTACTATAAATAAATATGGCTTGGAATAATTAAAGAGGGTAGAGAAGCATAACTTGTAAAGTAGTACCTAAACAGAAATTACTTGGATTTCTCTCTCCCGCAGCTGAAAGACACCCATACGCTCGCGCCTTGCGAGATATTACCAACTGCCATACTAATTCATTCATCTTTTATCATCTATAAAACTTTCTCGACTATACATCATTCGGTTTCCGACTATAAATACTGGAGTATATCACAGTGGTTCTAATTCACGTTTCTATTCACACCACAATAAAACAGTCGTTAATATACACCGCCTTTATGTCCCCCTTGTGGGTAGTTGTAAAACGACCACATTAAAGTGGAGAGTTTGTCCAGAGAAGGGAAACGGATGCCTGACACCTACGCTAAAGGGAGTCATTTGTTTGATTCCAAGAGAAGATATGAAGTTATGGATGCTTTCATATTTAGACATCTTACAAGGTAAGTAGCTGCATTAACAGTTTAAGTGAAAGCAGTATTTGTAACCAAGGCAGTAAAGGAATGCTATGCAGTGTCAGATGGCAAAGTAGCTATTATTCATAGAGATATAGAAATCAAAACCAAAAAGACCAATAAGTCAAAATTGTTGTATGATTTATGAGTTAAACTAGTAGATGCTATCGAGTTCTCTTTGTAGTCAAACATTTACGGCAGTTTCTCCATAACACCAGAAACTGGAGGCAATGTACATTTTGTTGAGATTTCATAACTAAATAAAACGTAAATTAAATGATATATAAATATATGTTACTTCATTTACATCAGTTACTATGTATTTCCCCACATTTTAAACTTTAACCAGTAGCTTTATATCAAAAGGGCAGTTGCAAATTCCCTTCGATTGATTTCCGCTTGTTTCCAAAGCGTGACGGCTTTTACCTATTAAATTTCATTGTTATGGATACTGTACAACCGATATCTGAAAGCCATCAAAACCACGTGCCCCAATATAATGTTCTGGATTTACAGATCACAGTATTGTTAGATATGATACTCCTTTACGTTCAAAGGCACTTAGGTGACTCATACAACTGAACGTGACAAGGGCCATGTCCAGGTCAATATTGAAATTATTAGATGTTGGATCAATAACCTACCCTTTCTCCACAACTATGTGAAACTTCAAACTTGTAAGTACGTGAAATGATAAGTATGGAGAAATTGGAGATACAGATGTTTTGATTTCAGCCAATGAACATTAAGTATTACAGCAGGATGGATGTCTTGCGTGAACAATACTGGTCCTTCGATTCAGATACTTAAAAATCTCTTTATTGAATGTATCTATAAAGTCTAATCCAAAGTGCTGTCAATCCAAAATACTGTAAATTTTAAGACAGCAAAATTTATAACGATACCAGGTTCTGCCTGTGAGCGGTTTCGCCTAGTCATAAAAGTGCAAAAATATATGCTTATGTCACTCAATAATGAAATAGCATTCTACGAGTGAAATTTAAAAAAATTGATCTAGTTTTTCATTACAAGTAAAATTACAAATATATACTACTACAAATGTAGTATGGATATAGATTAATACCAAAATAATGTTTTCAATTGAGTCAGATACTAAAAACTAAAAAACCTCTAACTGAAACGATAAATATCATTAGTCAGTCATAGTCATAGAAAGTACTTAAAAAATTCCGACTAAACAAACAAGCTACGGTAGATCAAAGTAAAAGTATTAATTAACATACAAACACAAATCAACATCTGCTTAATAAACGTAACATTAATTACAAGCGGTAGGTAAGTAGCATTGACATTGGTACCGCTAATGAGTCAAAAGCGATGCGCTTGCGCTCCTCTGATAAAGTATAGTGTACACGTTCACTGATGCGTAACAAACTAAATAGGGAATTAGAACGCATCGGTGAAGTAAGGTCGATAATGTGTGATTTCTGTATAAGTAAGGAATTTGAATATCTAATTTTGGACAGGAAAATATGGTTGCCTACATTCGTTATGTTTCTAAAATAATGGTCCAAATTCTATTACAACATGAATAAATTATTACGAGCAGGAAAAGGAAATTAGGATTTTATATTTTTTAGGCATTAATAATTATAAGTGTAGTTACAGCACCAACCTAAAGTTTTAATATTATTAGAAGAATATTATCGTTTATTTTGGCGGAAGTAGGAAAAACGAAATATATTAGTGTGCTAGATTATGATTTGTATGGTTATAACACTTTGATAAGCCGACTAAAAAAATATGAGAAACGTAGTTAAAATATCAATTCATATTAGTTATTATGAAATATTGAAAAAAAAATCGATCAAATTATGAACCTAAAGACTTTGAAATAAGATATTTTTGACTTTACGCTTTAGTTGACGCTGAACTTTATTCTTATTAGAAACGCCAACAAGCGTATATTCAAGTAATTCTCCGTCACTAAAACATTAAAAATGATGTTATCACTTAATTCCTATCCCTAATCATTTCTATTATCAATCAGCCTTGTTTTACGATCACTAACTTTCTTTTAATGGTTTTCTACTTTATTGTCTTCCGCTGTACCGTATTTTAAATTTAATTTATGTTTCTAATCCAATCTTGTTTTTCTTCTGCTATAAACTTCTTTTCAAAAGCTAAGTGTCTGATAAAACTATTTACATAGCCATTAAAATGTGCTATTTAAGTAAACAGGTTCAGTAATTATTTTATTTTCTACGCTTCTTCAAGTAGCTTAAGTGCCGATGGATCGTCATGATAGCATTTTTCGAAGTTATTACTCCCTTTATGCTTTGCGTTCATATCAAAACGATCATCATGATCGTCATGCATTCCATTTTAATCTTCACAGATAGAAATCTTACTAATAAATATCTTAATCTACAATATTCACCTCAGTCCATTTCCCCTATTAAAGCTATATAGCCATATATTCTCAATACTGTGTGTTGAATATACCGCATTTATAATCTTCGAGTCGTAGAGGCGGTACAGGCGTGTCTGTGTCGGCCCCATCATTAATAATCCCAGCCATACTGCAGATATCATCAGGGCTTTTACCAATTGTTCGAGTGTGCTTGTTTATTTTACTGGTATCATAGGGCACAACGAAGACCACAACGATGTACATATCAGTTTCTAAGAATACTTTGGAGACAATGCCTACCTAACTGGAAAACATAATCAATCATGTATCTATAAGTCATTTATTTATCAATCATAATAAGAAAGAACAACAAATGAAGAACAAATTAAAGAAGAAAAAGACAAAAGGAGGATGGTGATTCATAGGAAAAAAAAATATATTTATCCAAACGAAACACCAAGGTAGTAAGTCTTGTAATGTAGGCAAAGGTCAAAACCGTAATGAGCTCTCAAAGTGAAAAGTTGCAGCTACCTCCCGCTCACAATACATAACTTTAATTGCAAAATTTGTCTCTGTCAGAGTATATAATTTGCAAAATGAATCAAAGTTTACAAATGGGCCACACCTGACAAGAACAAAACATTGTAAACGCGCTCTGCACTCATTCATTTTGTCGTCGGCCGCAAATCGTATTTCATGGAGTCTGAACTAAACACCTTAAATTATGCAATCCTTTTACTTTAATCCTAGTTCTTATTACCAACCAGCAAAGTCGATTTTTAGTAGTTGAAGATTCACAACACTTTGGTCCTAATGTACCTACTTATACAGATATTGCGATAAGGGTAAGTTCGAATCGCGTGGGTGTAGCATTAAGAACTCATAAATCTTATGCAAGGCATTAATTATTTTACATCTCGGAAGACGAAGCTCAAAAGGGTTTTATTTCATTAGACAGTGAGATAAGACCCAATGTTGATTTATTGATGTTGATCGGATCTTTGTCGTAATTTAACTGGACACTTCCTGCCAAAGGATTTGGTAGTTCTTGGTTTTTTTTGGTCCTTACGGGTTGCGAGTTTGTGGGTTGTTATTTTATTTTGTACAAGTTACTCTAATAACATCAGGTTTGAAAGATTAAGACACCTGTACGCTGTCGAAGGCACAATAGTACCACCTCAAGAATTTGATAATCGTCTCAATTAACAAAGAACTTTTTGGTCCCCATTTCCGTTGATGCTTTATTGAGCGGTCAGCTTTTTATAAGTTAAGCCTTTGGTTGAAGTTTATACTTGAATACTTCTATCATTTTGAGCTTTAGTACTATAGCTGGCATTAACGGAAATAATTTTCTGTCGAAATCGAATGTTACGCTGCATAATGTTTGTTTTACAAAACATTTAAAGCAAAATCTACAGGAGACGAAAATAACGATTGCTCTAATTCTAAATTTGCCAGAAACCGTCTAAATTAGATTTATGTTTCTCTCAATCCACTTACTAAAATGCTTTTAGCGTGACACAATTTTGATATTTAATAGCTCATCAACTTTATTACTGGCTTCCTCTTTGCCGCCTTTCTCATTCGAGTTGCTAGGACAATTAGATGTGCGGATGTGATTATTTCGTAACATCCTCAGGAGTTGCAAATGTGGTATTAGTGGCAATATAACTTTGTGAATTGTAGTGAAAACTGAGATAGGTGGGTAAGGTGGGCTTAAGTGGTAAGTAGGTACTCACTGTAAGGTAGATTACGCTAATGCAGCATGAACCTTGTTTATAGGCTCCGAGTAATTTATTGCTCAACATACGTTTATTGGAAAGACCGAAGTGGTGGAACATTTTTCAATTAAACTATGGAATGATATTTATAGCGATCTAGTTAAAACTGATTACGCAGATGTTAAAGCGGCAGTTAAAATCAATTAATGCACTGATCGTAATCAAGATTTTAATCGATTTTAAAATGAGATTTAATAAGCTTGGGGACGATGGACGGTAAAAGAATAATGGAAAACAAGCCTGGGAAGGTTTAGAACACGAGGTTGACACGTAAGGCATAAATTATTTAGTTAATACGTATTTAAAATATTTCAGACGTAGGATAAATTAAGAGATATGCAACCGTCGATGTCAATTGTTTCTGGATATTCGAACGAAATCTCGACTACTAATGCAATTTCTAACAATACGGAAGCTGATTCAAGTGACCACACCATTAATCGTATTGATAACATGTCTGTTTGCTTTTAAACAATATATGTCAACAGAACGTATTATGTTTTGGGTTCTAATGTTTATCTATGTGTCACAGTGTGTGATATAATGGCAAACACTTAACTAAAAACCATTGACACAAATGTTTTTGGTCCAAATAGTTTGTGTAAAACTGCCATAAATAAATCCTTTGTGACAATCTTGACCATCCCAGACGATTATTTCAGTAAAAGCTTTTTGGTGAAAAGGCTTTTCTTCGAGTACATCACTAAGTCTTTAAATTTTTGGGCCTAGGAGTGTGGCTTAGGTTAATAGTATCGTCAGCCAATAGATGTGCGAGTACAAGTACAAGCTGGCGACAAATTGTTGCCTTTTAACAAAGATTTTATAATCGTGTGCCATGCTTTTGCGTAGGTTTAGCTTCCATATCGACTTCTTAAGTGCCGCAATGTACTTTTATCGTCTTTATCTCTTTTTTATTAATCCATATTGATGTTATCGGGTACTGTCCATCCACTTCATTGATTTCACTATCGATTATATCGAAGAAGACAAGACAATGGTCAAAGCCTATCTTGAAAATCCCATGTCAATTACTAACATAGTAAAGCCCTATATATTTTTTATCTTTTTCCATTGCATCTAACTGGGAGATTGGATAAGGATATTTAATTTCCTCCCATTCCATCATTTAATTGATTGAGTTCAGAGTGTAATTTTACCCAGGATTCAGCCCACGTAGTCAGGAAGGTATCGTTTAGGAGGCACACCATCAATTGAGAGCAGACGAAATTGCAGTGGATTGATTAGGATAAATAAGGATATGATTTGATGCACTGACATAGGATATGGATGGGGAAAATGGAACTGCAGTTCCATAAAATGTAATCTGTTCGCAATGAAGTGAAATAGACGACTAGATCAACTTTCGTTGTTGGAGATAACGAGGCTGATAATTTGGAGTTTAGGGTGCAAACAGTAGAAGAATGTATGGTAAAGTAGTTAAAGCCAGAATATATTTAAAGAAAAGTAATTTTTTATTTGATATAAACTAGTGCTTGACTGCAATCCCATCTGATGGTAAGCAGTGATGAAATTGTTGACGGTGTGGCGCACTAGTTTATTCACTCTAGCTTTGAAGACACCTAAATTATAATCGGACGAAAAGACCGCACCAGGCAAAGTAATTAGCAATTTCTTACATTACACGCTTATTACTATCATTAAATCTGTCTGGTGAACCGCAGATAAATTGTAAGACCACCAGCAGACGCTAAAATCAATCTCATTTGTGGCTTCAATAATTAAAACAAAACCACAACCTCATTGGACGAGTGTTAAATACGGTCGATTAACTTTTGGATGCAAGCCACGCAGCTGGAAGTAAGGTACGGATATCGCAGCTGATAGTGCAGGTAGATACAAATATTGATACAGGAGACCACGTGGGAACAACGTACCTACTAACTACGCTAGAATGCGCGTGGCAAAGAGATGTGGAGATAGGCATTAATGAATGAGATCGGACGGTGAAGATTTTTCGTTATTTTGAGATGAGATCTATCAAATAACTTCTCTCTGGGTGAAGCGGGAGTATGTGTCAGACTTTTATTGACTATATTCCCTAAGTTATCCTTTGCGTTTGCGTTAGACTAGAGGATCACGGTAACTCTTTCGAATATTCCCGCAGCAGGGATATGGTATACTCAAGTTGTATTGGGCCGGCCAAATGGCTTTCAACTAACTATATTTGTAACATTAGAAGAATAACCGGCAGCTGGTAGAGCAGTAAAGTCATGGCTTATGATGTTTTCAGCAACGTGGCCTGGCTGGAAAGCGGAGGACCCATTGCTAGGAGACCCAGCAGTAGACAACGATAGGTTGCGTTCATTGATTGAGTAACAAGGCTTATTAAAATTTAGTGTTGTTGCAATGACGTAGAAACAAATTGTAGGTTAGGCACCTATATAGGTACTGTTTTTTTGTATCAAAATATTAATCGTTTCCCGACCTTAACAGGCTATCAGTCATATGTAAGTAATGTAAATTCTATGTTATCAATTGCTAAGCAATCTTATCACTAGAGGTCAGCAAAGACATTATAACATTAGTTTAATTATGATTGTCAATCAATAAAACACTCTTGTAATTAGTATTAGACATTAGCACGAACACTGATATGTTTATTTATGTTGCAGCCATTCTGTTAAATGCCTAGTCAGGAAATTAAACGGCCCCGTTAAACTAGCGGGCGGCCTAAATGGTTCTAAGCCCTTGTTTACGGAGACGCGGCGCGTTGGGCGTTTCGTCGTACATTGCAGCAGCGGGCCGCGTCATCGCTCGCGCAAACAAAAACATATGGCAATGGATGACGGACCGCCCAACGCGCCGCTCAACGCGTCGCGTCTCCGTAATCGAGCACTGAGATTTTTCAGTCGTAGTATCTTAAATCTTCTTCTATCAAAATGTCTTGCTAACCGACTACAAAGTCATCATCCGCAATCCCACGACTCTCACTAGGTCATCGGTCCATCATGTGGAAGGCCTCCCAACGCTGCGTCATCCGGTGCGCGGTCTTCACTCCAGAACATTACGGCCTCATCAACCATCTGTTCTGCGGGCAATGTGCCCTACCCACTGCCGCTTAATTTTGGCGATACTTCGGGCTTTGTCGACCCCCTTGGTTATGCTACGGATATCTTCATTACTACTGCGATCACACAAGTCAAGTCCCACGACATCGTATCATTATCACCTAATGAAAAAACGGTCAAAGACACGTCATATGCACGTAATAATTACGACAGAAGAACAATCACCAATAAGTTACATTACCTACACATTAGACGGTCGACATCGTTACATAATTAATATAACAATCAAGCAGTTTTAAAAGAGAACTAATTATAGACCTAACGAGGTAATGACTCAGTTATTAATAGTCTCAAGTACTGAATATTCGTAATTGATTTATGCATGTGAATTAATTAGCCTATACTTTCCAATGTCGTCCTTTTTACAAGCCTTTATTTAGTTTCACCTGACCGATGTTTGTCTGGGATCAAATCTTGCAAATTAAATATGATCCACTTCCCGGTTACCGATTGAGCTGTAATTTTGTAAGCATATGTAAATCGCGTGACAATGCAATATTATGATGACATGGAGCTGATCTGATGATGGAGATGGAAGGTGGCCATAGGAACTCGGTCGTAAACGATGCAACCCCTTCGAGTCTGGGCTCGTTTAATTTGTATTGACGAGTATTTAGGTGCTAGTTGGGAACCAGGGTCTGATAATGGAACTGGAAGCCATAGAAACTCTAATAAGCGCAACAAGATAACCACTTCTTGATGAGTATTAATTAATTATTTATAGATACCGCGCTATAAAAGCTTGCTATGAAAAAAATATTTTCATTAAAAACTTGTTTATCGTGTTACCATGAATATTTAACCAACGCGATACGGTGGATAAATTAATGAATTCATAAATAATTATTATTTTAATAATATACGAGACGTACGGCACCAGTCATTATGGCAACACTAGGGGGAAGTGTATGTCCAGCAATGGATCTCCTTCAGATAAAACTATTATGATGATTATAAATATAATATTATAAATACCCCGGACAACAGGTAGCTGTGCACAGTGCAAAAGTACAGCAGAATAATACTAATTTTTTATTATTATTATTGACGCTTAAATATTTGTCTTGACGCTTGTACACAATTTTCAATGCCCGTTGAAAATAGTGTAAAAGCGAGCTTTTTTTATTTTTAAATATAGGATCACATTTCACGACTATTTCAGCTAACTCACCTGATCCGCCCCTGACCTGACCTGCGCTATGATGTGGTCGACGATGGAGCACGCTTGCCTAGAAGTAACCTATTCACTCTTGACTTAAAAACCCATAGGCGTTAGTAATCAGGAAACCCAGCTTATTATTGGGAGCAGCAAATCTTCATAATTTCCTTGCTTCATTTAGAAAACTATTTACAATAGTCTACGAGTGTTCTGATTTCATTAACAGGAAGTAAATTAATGTCGACACTTAATAGATAATTTTTACGTGCCTGTGACGTTATTAGATGTACTATTTAGTTCATTAGGCATAGCCACAGAACATATGCATAGCTATAATGTGCAGAACAATTGTAAATGATAATTAGACATCCTACCAATTATGTTTATTAATAGCTTGGCCTTAATGATTTGTGTGCAATTTAGTACTGGTTAGGATCTAAAGGCAGATAAACTTAAATGATTTACGAGTAGATTTTATATTAGTTATGAAACGATGTCGACTATCTTAATAATAATAAAAAAGCCCCTTTCTAAAAGAAATTCGCATGTTCTCCTTCATGTTCATATAACGTCTCAACGGCCGTTGAAAAGGGTATAAAAGCGTTATAAAAGTGTCAATTGACGGGTTTAAGTAAACATTTGTGAAATAGTATTGAAAAAAAAAGACAGCTAGCTACCTTAGTATAGGTATATGATCACGATATTTTTTGTATAATTAACTTACAGGTGCTAAGCACGCGTATAAGTGACAAATTCACTACAATTTTTTCTTTGCATTGCATCAGCCTTATAATGTTCCCACTGCTGGGATTCAGGACTCCTCTCTAGGAGAGGGGTTTCTTTATTTGCACAAAATCTTCATGACGTATTGAACTCGTGAATAAGTCGTTGGTGTGTAAATAAATAAAAAATAATTAGTTCCGATTCAGGCCACACGCCAAAAAAATCTTGTACAGCTATAGGAAGAAAAAAAACAACAAGTCTCCTCTATCTACAGCTATTTTTATTAATCTTTGACACCGTCGGCGTCATAAAGAAGAGAGCGACCGCCTAATTATTGTAAACGCAACATACTTAAAAGAAATACCGCAAAAGCTGGTTGCAATACTGCGCCCACTTCGATGTGTTAAGTAAGTACTTAAGTTTTGAAATAAGTACTTAAGTTTTGAGTGCAACTTAACCGTACATTAGCTGAGTTTCGAAGATAACTACTGATATACAGCATGGAACCGTCACATAATTACAAACAGGTGTGAAAAAGGTAAAGCTTCAAAGCGCTTTTTTTGCTGCTTTTCAAAGTCAGCGCTGCGTACAGATTTTGGGATTGGTTTGAACTACCTACTATTACCATTGTGGCATCGCCCGCGTTTCAGTACAAAATTATCACACGGGGACGTACAAACGGGATAAGATGTATCCTAATTGCTATGTCCTACCACGAGCTTATAACGCAATTAATTTGACGACCTAAACTGAATTGTTAAAGGGATGGAGCTATACATTAGGAGCGACTATGGACCGCGCATGCTTGGAAATAACCTATTCACTCTTGACTTTAAGACCTTCGGGTTGTAGCGATCAGGAAACACAGACTCCGGCAGGGAATTTCACTCCTTAGTTGATTTTCTAAATTAGACCCAACTAAAAGAAAAAAAAATAAAGTAAATAGCCTATTCATTTGAGCAGCCAAGAACCATCAACTAGAATTACACGATAGTGGCCAGTAATTCGTGTGAACGAATACTCAACTTAATTATCGCATACGACGACGATTCCTGAAAGTACTGCAATTATACGTCTTCTAAACGACTTTATAATGGACTGCCATTTTGCTCAACTAAGCTAAGATTATCTACATAATTATATAAAAGGAGAAACTCGGTAGTCCCAGTAGTTTCGGCTTTGCATTGATACTATTAGACTGCGACTGTAAAATTTTGTAACAAAATTTCCTTTTTGACGTAGGCGATCGCTAAAAGAGGATTTTCCAAAATTCACCCCTTAAGTGCTTGTTTCCGGAGACGCGGCGCGTTACGCAACGCGTTGGATGTTTGTTGTACATTGCAGCACCAACACCAAGTCATCACATGCGCAAACACAGACATATGGCAATGTACGAAGACCACTCAACGCGCCGCGCAACATGACGCGTCTCCGTAAACAAGCCCTAAGAGGATGTAACGGGGCTCCAAAATATGTATGGAGAAACTAACGTTCACGCGAGCGAAGTCGCTGGCAGAAGTTAGTCTATAGATATGTTTCTTATAAAACTGAAGAGTTAGTTTGAACGCGCTAATCTTTGGAACTACTTGTTTAATAATGTAGACGGAGAGTCTGAAAAGCAATGGGCTTACTAGATTTTTTTTTTTTTTGCCTATTGAATTTTCGACTATTGCACCAGTGACACGTTGGGATTTGATTGATGGATTGTTGATCTGAAAGGTCGTCTGTGACAGAATTGGAGTTGACACCTGTCATGTCACGAGTCACGGCAAACTCACAAAATAAGCCCTTTCGAAAATGTACAGGTTTTCCGCTCGGCTTCCCCTGTGGGGACGCAGATAGCGGAATATCGAAAGGTCAGTAGTTAGTACTGTGAAAGTTTGCAAATCAAAATGTCAGGCTGATCGTACAGGGACAATTATAGGTTGGCCTGATTTAAGTGCCTGTTTGGCAGATTTTGAGATAGGTTTAATCACCAAAAAAATATTTTAAATGACCAATCAATTCATCTAAAATTAATATCATACATTTTTCTTTACCCACGTCTTTCCCAATCAAAAGCCCTACAAAGAAAATACCGCGAGATTTAAAATTAAAAATGGAATGCATTTTATTTTTTAAAATCTCACACGGCACGGCATCCTGCCTGTCATACGCGAGCCTACTTAACGGATACGTTTAATCTGACAGTTTGACGCGTCGGATGTTTTGACAGCCAGCCAATTACCTGCCACTTTGTTTGGCGGGACTGAGCGCAATGTTTCACATCCTGCGGACCTGGGATTTGACCTGGGGAGAGGTGGGTACTAGGTACATGTCTGGTGCTGTTAACGTGACGGTTATGAGCATAGCTTTATTAAAGGTTCTGATGCTTCTTTGATCAATATGGCCGACTTTTGAATTTAGAATTTAAAAAAATAAAACATTAAAAAACTTGAGGATTTGAAGTTAATACCGTGTCAATCCCAGCTTTCATGTCATAGTCTGACAATGTTTTAAGACTTTAGTAAAGTTTTACAGGTGCTCAACTTCAAAAATTTTAGGCAGGTTGGAACAGGGTACAAGATTTACAAAAAAAAAACTTTATGACGTTGAGCAGCATCATAACTTATGTAGATGCTCAATATGTGTATGTTCACAGACGATAAAGATAGGTAAATATTTTTTTCACCTCATTGAACACAAAAGTTCGCAATAAGTCTCGACAATAGTAGGTGCCAAAAGTCGCGAAGGAAAAACATGCTAAATTTTAATTACTCTCCATTAAACGTCGATGGACAAACCGTGGGAATTGAGAAGTGAATGGTGGTGCTAAATAGCACATTACTAAGTACAAATACTAAAATAACTAAGCAACTTAGCTTGAACACGCGATCTCGTTTGCGTATGGCGGTTTGTTAAAGCCGGCACACACGTAAGGGTGTTGATCACAGGGAAAGATTTTTCACGTGGGAAATCGTCCAATCCACAGAAATATTAAACAATTTCTGTGGTCCAATCACTTCTCCCGCTCTAAAGCAAAGCGCGAGGGAGTGTGAGACTTTTACTGACTTAAACCACACTTATGCTTCTTTTTTTCCTTTACGTTTCAGGGTCACAGGTTTTCCTTTAGGAAGTAAACCCAGGCCCCAGTAAACTTCAGCCCTGCTGGGCCCCTACGGTTCTGCTGATATCTCTTTGAGGAGTGCTTGAAACACTACGCACTATGACAGCTTCAGGGTCAGTCCGGAAGCCCACGCTTACGGGGGCTGGAAATCGGAGTCGGAATCCCAGCTGCCGAACCGTGAGGAGTCCATTCCTTCACGCATGCGGCTGCCTCCTTTGCTAGCTTTACTGTTTCGCAGAAGGAGTCGTCCTCCTGCCATTCCTCTTCACTCCGGACCATGGCTCGTAATAGGGTCCGTCGTGAGAGGTCGCAGCCGCCCAAGCGAGGGTGTTAACCACGGGCTACGGGAATATTCAAACGAGTTACCACGGCTCTTGGACGGAAAGGAAAACTCGCTCCACCCTAAAGTGGGTGATCGACGTACAACCAATACCGCGGTTTTATAGAACGTCGGTTTTACTTGCGGCTCTTCGGTGCTGATCGACTGGCGAGTAAAACAGTTTTGAACGACGAGCCGAGTAGAAAATGAAGCAAACACGACAAGCCGCGAGCTAGGCTCGTATTTCATATTGCAATGATACACCGGCAGATTTACAGACGAGCCATAAGACCGCGGTTTTACTCGCCCGTCGATCAGGGCCTTAAGCCGTTCAGGGTTTCCAAACTCAAAAAAAAAAAGAGTACTGAGCGCACCAATCGAACGATCGTTGACAATAATCGATGTTGGGCGATTGGTATTGCTTTGATTTACTGTAGTAAGAGCTGTCAACTAGATCGTCAATTGATCAATTCCACCATCAATCGACAGTTTATTGAATGTTAGAGTAACACCCTAATTGCGAGCCTGTCAAGCATGCTGCGTGCCTGACGGTTCAATTCTTACTCGATCGTTTGTAGGAAGCTTTAGAATTACAGCCTTAAGTTTTTGACCTTGCAACTTATCCAAGACGACCCAAGGAGGAAATAATCAACAATAATCTGTTTTCTCGGAATCCACGTCCAGAACTTAAGTGATCAAAACAGACGTATAAAAATTACATTTAATACATAAAATATGATAAGCTAACCAGCTTTACGTTTAAGAAATTTGTTATCTAGAAAAGATTTCTAGGAACTTTTAATATGCAAAGGTTATCCTTAATGCTACATTGACACAATTAGTTAAGAGTGTTAAACCCCAAGTACATTTTCATAAAACCGCTCTTACAGTACGGCCGACGGATCTTGGCGCGTCTGAAGTTAGGCTCTGCTAACTTTAGCGCTCAAAATAAGCGCGCCAAATGAATGATTTATAAAAAATAAATGCCAATAACAGTTGTTAACAGCAATTACAACTGCTATTTTTTTAAACAATTTATTTATTTACGAGTGCACAGGCGCTAAGTTCGCAGAGCCTAACTTCAGACGCGCTAAAATCTGTCGGCCGTACTGTAAATGATTATGATGTTATTACTCATCTTTCTCCAGGTATTTTGGGTACAAAGATATCTTGTGGATATTATCTAGTCTTCTATAGAAATCAAAACATTTTGTTTAAAACTAATCCAGTAAAGACTTTCTGAAAGAAAGAGAAAATCTGCTACATTGCGTGAACTTTGGCCCTCCATATTGTACTCATATGTATATATTCAAAATATAAAAAATACGTCTTTGACAGCCTTGCACATTTAATCGATATTCTGAATGACGAAAATTTTCCTTAAAAACTTTTTAGGGTTTTAAAAAAATATGTATTTCCTGAAACAAGTTTTGTGAAATATTCGAGTAAATCACGGAATTAAATCCCAACAGAATGTTGCCTGTTCATCAAACATCGCGAAGAAGTAAGCAGCTATTAAACCATGCTCGACGTTGACGATAGGCGAGTGGGGAAGACCCCTCTTAAAGAATCCATAGAAAATATGAATAAAAAAAAAAATAGACGTAGGGTATGGACTACATGTTAGAGATAAAGATCTAATAATAATTAGAAATTCATTGGAACAAGGATCCTTGAGAAGTTGCATCAATAAAAAAAATGTATAAGAACAGCATTATTTGAATAAGAATTTTTGAATCATGCTTATAGACAAGATTGCAACCAACCACACTAGGAAAATCCCTTCAAGACATGTAATAATAAGACTCTTATTCAAGATTCAAGAGAAGAAAAGAGATTCAAGAACCTAGCTTGCCAGGCCCTGGTACTGGCCACGGTTTGGCGAAGAGTAGTACCTAATGCGCGTACGCGTAAAGGTGTTCTTTTATGCGTCGCCGGATCCCGGCGGCTGGGATCCTGACCCTGATTTCCAGACACCATAAGCATGGTCTTGCAGTCAGTGAGCAATATGTAGCTCGCCGTCCGGCCGTCCGGTAACCGTTCGGACTGAGCGTAGTGTTCCACGCGCGCCTCAATATGTCAACAAAACCGTAGGGACCCAGTATGGTTGAAGCCTACTAGAGCCATAGGTTATGTGAATGAGAACTCCAAGACCCTGGAATGAAAGTAAAGAAGGAACAGAAGTGGGTTTTAGTCAGTAAAAATCTGACACGCCTTCTCGCTCCACCCAAGAGCGGGAGAAGTCATTGGATGATTTCCCACCTAAAACAAAAACCTAGCTTACCATCTAAAATAAGTACACTTTGTAGCAAAACCTATTTCAAATCTAAAAATAGCCATACACCAAGCAACAATATAACAAAATGGAATATTTCCAAGTACAGTGTTTGAATGGGAATGTGACTGGTCAATCAATGGGGCCACTGTGTTTTGAGACAGAGCATTGCAACCATCGGTTTAACATGCTAATGTGTTAGTAAACTCTCTTATGTCAGTTGCTGTTGGCTAAGGAAACAAGGAGTTTGCATTGGCTTATATCAAACTCTTTTGTGTAAAATGAATTGCTGGCCGGTTACAAATGTACCATAGATTAATTAAAATAAATTGCTGGCTGGTAACAATGCAATGATAGCATAGTTTTTATTTGTTTTGGTTTTGGTTTCTTTTTTTAAAAGGTGTTTTTTTTTTATAGTGTGGCCCCAGTTGTATCTCTATCTCGGCATTTGTAACTTATTATATTTTTGTAACGAATTTAATGTAAAGCCTACTAAAATTAAAGTGACTTTTATTAATTTAATTTGAGGATAGTGAACCCAAAAATTTAATCAGAGGCAAGCCAAGTTAACCCACATTTCCTCGTTTATTTTTATGAAATAGGACGGTAGCCTATTGTTATCAACTAAACTGCTAAATTATACATACTCAAGGCCGGAAAACACTTTGCCCAACCCATGGATCACATCCAGTGCTGGAGGATCATAATTGGCACTAGTGTTTACAAGGACTAGATCAAGGGAACAGATGAAATCATAATATGTTACAAATTATGTATGTTACATATGAATTGAAGGTTACTACCAACCTACAACATGGATTGGTCACTTAAATGAAGTCTTTGTGTATCCGAGAACCCTGAAATGACACATGTTGTATACAAAAGGCTACAATATGTGGTGTCAATGTTAAAAGCACTCGCAAATATTATTTCCAAAAATTATCAGGGAATTTAAATTGAATAGAAATTATTTTATAAGAAGTGATTTGTTTACTTTTTTTTGTATTTGGTGTTCCATGCATAGTCAAGTATGAATTTTAAAGGAATCTTTTGCTCTATTAAAATTTTGATTTCATTGATAACTTTACATCTCCATCAAGACTTTTGCTTACAGAAAACAATTGCATATAAAATTTAAGAAAAAAAAAGTATTTTATAAATAGAAAATTCTAATTAGATAATTCTAGTTATTAATATCATAATAATTAGTACTAACTTAAAGGTATGTTAAGTATTAGCTAATTCATCTAGGTAATTACCTATTATGTGATTAAAATGTTAATTGTCTGATCTATATTTTATTATTAGATATCTTTTAGTTACTGATTATATACATAAATAGGCCTAAAAATTACCAAGCCTAGCAAGATTTTCATCACTTTTGTTTACACAGTAAGGCGATAATTTACTCATTACAAACTGTACCTGATAAGAAATGATAACAAAGAATAAAGTTAATTATTTTTTGTAACCTTTTTTTGCGAAATAAATTGATAATTTTACCATAAAATATTTTACTCTGAATATCTTAAATAAATACAAAAGTAACTAATTAGCGAAAAAATTAATTTGAATGACGTAGAAATGTTTTTAGGTAAGTAAAGCACGGAAAACAGTATTGATAAGTTAATCATGTAAGTATAGTATGCACGATAATACTGTAGTACGACTGCCGGTTACGTTATTAACATGTTGTATCAATAAACTCTCATTTTTTTCACAGTACCATTTAATTCAATCAAACAAATTAAACAAAAATAACTCACCAATAAAAAGGATGGCGAAATCCAAAACGATTTTTCGCAAAATAAACTTTGAATCTCTGTCTATAGTGATTGTTTGGGCACGAGAGTTCGTTTTCCGGTCATTTCTTTCCATTTTAACTTATTTTTATGCTAAACCACAGTTAGAAAATAATAGAAACACTATCACTGCGAAAAAATTTACGAATTAACTAACGTCAAAACGTTAATAGAAATTTTGACAATAATCACACGTCAAGCATCGGGCGCATGCGCTCGCAGACTGGTGCGTTCAGAAACAGCCGGTGCGTTCGTAGTGCTCGCTACTCTATTCATGTCGTTTATTATTTATTGTTGTTTGTTGACAGCCGGCAACTGGCTACGGCTTGAGTTACTACGCGACTTTCGATCTTATGGTAGACGTTTTTTTCGCCTGCGTTTTGCGAATATAATTCGGTTCGTGTTGAATTCATTTTTCCAAAAATAATAATTTATTATTGTGGCAAGAAAGCACACAAAATGTATCAACAAATTCAATGCAGTATGTACCTACAAGCCCACCGCCCAACAAACCATAGAGAGACCTACTTACACAGTTATGGGTTCCCTAGTTGATAAAGGAAAATGCTTTCCTTTTTTGGATGTGTCCTTTTAAAACCACATTGACGTCATTATCAAATGTTTAGGTGGTAAATTAGAAAAATATATAGTTACAAATATTATGAAAAAATATTACATGGTTTAAATGTAAATAGGTAGTTAACTACTAAAAAAATTTGATAACCCAAAGGATGAAGCCATAAAAATATTAATTTTCAAAGTAAATTGATTATATTTCACGCTCATAATATTTTAAACATGTTAACGGATGACTTATTTTTCTAGTAGTTTCACAAATCCCGGACGAGCCGTAAAAAATTGGATGCGACAAAGAGCATTTTAATCCCTTTTTTTCTTTCGTTTTTTTTGTTAAAGGAATGCCGGCGATGCCTCTGATCAGTAGCCATTGAGAGCACACCTGTGTACAATATTATTTATTGCTTTCGAAACTGTTTTATGTTTACTTATTGTTTTTTGCGATCACAAACGACGAAGTTTCCTTTGTATTTGTATTGATACTTAATTTTTCGGCTAAATTAAAAGGAAAGGGTTGTGTTTCTACTCTGCCAGGTGACAAGCCTCCATCGGCTCCATTGTTGAACCTGATATGAATTGCTTCACTAACACGTGCTGCAGAGAGAAAACTCCCTCACTCCTTCGCCAATTATTATGCATGTAGACGCCAGCACGTCAATCTACCCCAATCTGTCAAAATTTACCAATCGAACATTAACCTTCCGTTATTGTGATAGGGTTGAAAATCTGTTCAAGAAATTTGACAGATTGAAGTAAGTTGATGTGCTGGCGTCTGTACCTACTACGAGTACATAAAGTTACAAAAAAAAAATCGGTCACATAGGTTTTTTATTACTACATTATTATACATGTTTTTTTAAGTGGGATATCATCTAATGACTTTTCACGCTCTAGGGCGCAGCGAGAGGGGGTGTCAGACTTTTTCTGATTAAAACCCAGTCCTATGTTTCTTCTTTGCTTTACATTCCAGGGCCCCGGGTTTTCCTTTCAGAACCGAACCCATGGTCCTAGTAGCTGGGCCCTACGTTTTTGCCGTCATCTCCGACGTCGACGAATTATATTATTATACCTATATACGGTAAGCTTAGGCAACTCAATATCCAAGAGAATAAAAAGAGAAGGTATTGGATTGCTCTGGAGAGTCTGAAATGTAATTAATTAAAATACACCGTCCAATTTTAGTCGTTTTAATCCCGCGGAGGGTCGATTCCGCACATGAAAACCTATTGATTTGTAAAGATAAAAATGAAAAATAAAGCACTTTTTTAAACTCGAATTAATTTACGTATGTACGAAATTGATTTCGTTAAGTAAACGTCAGCTGATCGAGGCCAATGAGCTGTAGGTAGTTAGTACGCAACGACCGACAACTCCCTACAAGGTCATTGACTCGTTTACTTAATTTCGAAATTAATTTCGTACATGCGTATAATAATTCGAGTTTTAGAAAAAAAGTACTTTATTTTTTTAATTTTACCTTTATAAATCGATAGTGTTTCATGTACCGAACCGACCCTCTGCGGGATTAAAACGACCAAAATTTAACGGTGTATATAGAGGGCGGCGAAAATTCGGTCCGCCCCCGGGCGATGAAAACCCACACTACGAGTTACATGTCACGGTGTTATCTATTGAAAAGAAGCGATAAAGTAATTACCTATTATGTACCAAATAATTATGTTTCGTAGGTGTTAGCTACCTATCCTCTACTGTAATTACCTGGGGTACTTAATCATAGCAGGTTTGTTGGTAATTAGTTAATGCAAATACTTAGGTTATTTTAACTTGTACAAATGACTTCCATGAAAAATCAGAGGCGTGGAATGTGTGTTTCTAATTAGTCATTTAAGTATAATTTTATTAAAGTAATTTCATTTTAAATGTTCATTTATTCTCAAAAGGTCTTGTTTTAGATGTGGCCCAACTGATAAGTTAAATGAAGGCAAGTACCTATAATATAATGTAGATAGGTGCTCATCTGATATTCTGTATGGTCATGAATTAACAGAGTAGAGAAAGTATGAGGGCTATAAAAATATTTATTCTAAGTTTAATCCCATAGCATGGCCAACAGGTCGATAGCGATCGACTGGCTGATCTTGGATGTTAATCCAGTCGATCTTGGCTTGACTTTTAGGTAAAGAGGAGTATGATGCGGTAGCTTGTATTCCGGGCAGGTTGCACAAACTTTTTGAGCATTTTAAATAAAACTCTTTCAAGCGTTGTGCTAAAATTTGAAAACTCGCTTGCATTGATTTTGTAACTGGTAGATCTCACAAAATCTAGTAGTAGATCGTGGGTCCTAATAAGTTGGCCACCCCTGCCATAGCGGATCCACCAAAACAGCGGAAGATAGGTGACTCGCCTGTAGCGCGGGGACTGCTGAAATGAAGCCCATCGCCTAATTGTGGCTGAAGCGATTTTGCTCGCACGACAGCGCCAGCTCTTATCTCTATCCTTGGTCCTAGTCTATCAGTGACTGTAGGTTTGCGACTGTGATGACACTGATCAAAGATCTGTGAGTTTAGAGTCCATGTTTTCTGAATGCAATGATAGCGCGTAAAGTATCTTCCCTTATAATAATTATGTACTTACATCAATGTATAATACCGATGATTCTTATCTCTACATACATAGTTCTTCTTCATCTTCCTGCTCTTTTCCCGTGTTATTTGGGGTCTGCGCAACACGTTTTTAACTTCCATTCTGTCCTGTCACCCTTCACGCTATCATTAACTCTCTTTTCTTTCATATCACTCTTCACACAATCCGTTCTTACCCTCTCCACCCATCTAGGTGTATACCTACTCAGAACTTTTTTAAATAAAAAATAAAAAAATAAAAACAAACAGCCTCGGTCACCATGAGCTGTCATGCAGTCGAAGCGCATAACGCATAGCGTGACACGCGAACATCCGACGAGCCCTTGTCACCGTCGGCGTTCCGGCTGTTTTGGAACCTTATGGCCTGGCATGCGACGATGACGAGAGACAGCGCATGTCGTTGTTACCATGGAAGACGGGTAGGCGTTTAGGATGGGAATTGTCTCATAGTAAACGCCTACCTATATTCCAGTATCGACACAAGTGTCCGACACTTGTGTCGATACTCTTGCGCCATCCCATCTTCCTAGCTCATCGTGTTGTGCTGGTGCTACCGCCGCGGCTGCGGAGAACCTCAAGCGAGGGAAATATAATACCTTTGTTTATATTTTCGAGCCGTTTGGGTAATCAAGTTTGTTTATAATAAATTAGTGTAAAGTTTTTATTATTTCTTATTTTACTGTAACTAAAGTTAGATATTACTCGAAAACTGCCTCTTAGCGCACTACAATTAGGTTCGACATGGCAAGTATATCACACGCGAGCTTTTTTTAAATTTATCACACCAAAAGCTTTTTTCATTCCTATTTCGGCATGGTCAAGGGTTTCACAAATAACATAAATAAATAAGTTAGTTATTAGTATCTAACCTATTTAAATGTGTTACTTATTTGTGAAAAAAAAAAATGTTGAATTTAAGATTTGAAGAGAATTCTTTAGATGCTACGCTGCCGCCGCCAAATATTGTGATTAAGGTAAAGAAATAGGGGAAGTACGTACAAAATGACATACACGGACATAACGACACATCAGTCATATTTCAAATTCTGCCGTGTTTAGCCCACCGTAGACAATTATATCATGTGACCCTACCGGTTCATACCAACCTATCAAAACGTGAAGTCGCGCCAGTCTTTCGTTCGGGTGCTATGACCGAAGACAAATACTGGTAGTATTCGAGTTTTTTTCTTATAGGAAGGAGTTTCTTGTTTTAATGTTCGATTTTTCATGGCTTTACCTTGCGTGTACATTTATTGCACCCCTTAACTATTTATTGTTGCATTTAAATAACTTTTACGTTAAATAATATTGATTTTACATTTATTGTTGAATTTTGATTTTTTATAACGCTTTCTGGACAAAATGACATACATAGGTGACGGACAAAATGACATAGGTATGTCGTTTTGTCCAAAAGATAAGATTCAATGAATTAATTGTACCAACTTTTATTTAACGCTGCTAATTTTATAACAGATATACCAAAATGCCGCGTAACTATAAGCTTATGACTGATCGGCAAACTTGGAGTGAAAAATCTATGCTTAAAACTATAGAAACAGTTCTTAGTAATAAAATGGGCTGGGTTTTGGCGTCTAAAACATTTGGAGTGCCACAAGCAACAGAAGAAATGCTTCGAATAGTAACAAAACTTTGAAGTCCAGTGCAAAGGGTTTAGGATCTTGGAAAGCTACTTTTCCACCTGATGTCTATTCTATTTTGAATTCTACTCCAAACATGAACGAAATTAAGTCAAAAAATGAACCTAAAGCACACAGATATGTCAAAGCTCCGCCAGAGAAGAAGAGACGAAACATTACCAAATCTTTATTCGAAGAAAACAGTAAAGAAGAAAATTTGCCAAGCAACGCTCAACATGAATATGAGGATTGTGCTTGCTTATATTTCAACGATCTTTTTTGCCTTTCAAGACCTGGAGAAGACTGGTTGCGGTGTTCCAGTTGTTTGCATTGGGCCTGCGGACGTTTCAAAACGAACCAAGCGATTCATTTGCGAGCCTTACCTTTAATTTTATAGTTTCATCGTGTATGTCATTTAATCCATATGTGTTATGCCATTTTGTCCATATGGTATGGACAAAACGGATTTTCGTTGATCTGTGTTTAACATTTTTTTATTTTTTTTCTAGTTTGTTTATCTTTTAAACGCCTATTATAGTTCATAGACATAAAACCAAAGATTACTGGAGTACAATATGAACGTGCTGTAATTTGATAATAAAGAGTTATGATTCAAAAACAAAACCATATGTCATTTTGTACGTACTTCCCCTACTTGTGATAGCCTGCTATCATCTAAATCAAAACTAAAATGTCTGATAAGTTTGAAAATTTTCCTTCATTATAATATGAAAATGCGTTGTAAGCAGCCCTCGGCTCCATAACACACTCGCCTACGGCTCGTGAGAATTCCGCCTCGGTCGCAATGACAAACTTTTTGCACTTTTATCAAAATGTACTATTTCAAATTAAAGGTTGTTTAAGTAAAATAAAAAATTGCGTATAATATTTGAAAAGTTCCCTCGTCATCGTCGATACCATCATCAGAACTGGATTTTGATAAAAATGGGACTAATGTGATTATATTTATTCTATTGCATTTCTTTTGAATCACTAATTTATTTAAAAAAAAAAATTTTGATAGCCAAAATTATTATAACGAGCAAGTTCTCTGATATGTTACCAGTAGAATTGATAAATTAAACATTGCTTTGGGATTTAAAAACCGGGCAAGTGTGAGTTGGACTCGCGCACTAAGGGTTCCTTCCCGAATTGAGTTGCGAAGATTTTTACGAATCGCAATTTTTTTTGTGACGTGACTATAAACCAATTTTCAGACTTAATCCTACATTTTTGGTATAAGGCCTTGCTTTGTGCCAAATTTCTCTGGGCCACCCTATGAGTTTTGATTGCTTTTAGACTGTAGAAATTTACGTTTTTTACGACATAAATTACCGTATCTTTTTTTTCGTAAACTTTGAAGTACTCGTATGATTTTTTCATAGCTATAAGTGATTGCAGATTTCAGTATATGGTTTAAATTTCAACTCGGTACCTCCGCGCATTCCCGAGATAAAGGGTCTTGGCAGACAGACAACTTCCCTTTAAAAAAAGTTTTTTTTTTGTGACGTTATATCATACCTATTTACTGTTTTCAGATTTATCATATATCTGTGCTATAAAATCTTGCTTTGTGTCAAATTTCAGGATTCTGGGACATAGGGAAACTTTTTTTTTTTACATATACAGCCATATCTTTTTTTTCCTAATCATATATTTTGATTTTTTGACAGCTTCAAGGGACTGCAGACCTGAATAATATATTATATGATTTAAAATTCAACTCGATCTCTCCACGCGTTCTTGAGATAAAGGGTCTGGACGAAATTAATTTCGTACATGCAATAATAATTCGACTTTTAGAAAAAAAGTACTTTTTTTAAAAGTTTATCTTTATAAATCGATAGTGTTTCATGTACCGTATCGATCCTCCACGAGATTAAAACGACCAAAATTTAACGGTGTATAATGATTTCCCTTCAAAGGCACTACTTACATATTTAGTTACCTCCTTCTTCTTCCTGCCCTTGTCCCATATTACTTGGGGTCGGCGCAACACGTTTACTTACTCCAATTAACTTACATACTAATTTTAAATAACCATTATTTTAATTTAAGTGGTGGTTCGCCATAGAAACATAAAATTATTACATAATTATTTTATATTTATAATATTACCAAAAAAAAAAACCTTAGAAAATTAAAAAGTTTGATTTGCCGGAGTATAGCTTCCATCGTTATTGAAAAGGGCATAGCTAACACTTTTTTTTTTTCGAAAATTCGGAATCAGATTTTTTTCTGATTCAGTTTTTTTTTCTCTTCGTTATTTATGGACCGGTGGGATTCTCCGATGTTTGAGCGCTGGATACGACTGCACGCAGTCAATAGCGTGCATGCGTTTCTGGTGTCGGATTGTCATAAAATCTATTCTATCTAATATATTCTATCTATTTCTATTATTAATTTTATCTTTGGTGTACAATAAGAATAAAGAATATATCTATCTATCTATATATGTTTTTATTCTGTGTCATGTGATTTGCTTTGTTTACTAACACTGGACTTGAACTCGGTGGAAAGGCGTACGAAGAGGCTAATTGGTGATCCAGATTTGGTGAAGTCCAATCTACAAAGCCTTGAGCACAGGCGTAGAGTAGCCAGCCTTTCGGCCTTTCACAAGATGCATTTTGGAGAGTGTGCGCGGGAATTGCATGAATTGATACCTCCATCTCATTTCTACCATCGAACAACCCGGCCTACGGCGAATATTCACCCTTACGTTGTTGAAACTTCCACGGTCCGGACTAAGCGTTTTGCCTCTTCGTTTATACCGCGTACATCAAGGGACTGGAACAATTTGCCTGCTGCGGTTTTTCCGTCTTATTATAATTTAGGCGTCTTCAAGACTAGAGTGAATAGGCTCTTAATAAACTAGTGCGTTTTACTATCAACGATTGCATCACTGCTTACCATCAGGTAGAATTGCAGGCAAGTACTTGTTTATAAAAATTAAAAAAAAATAAACTAGCTCAGATTAAGTATTTTTGTGTTACTTACTAACAATTTATATGGGTGGCTGGAAAGGCCTCACGGCGTCATCACCTTCCGTTTGGCGCAGGTACTAACCGAACACGGCAAGTTTGGGACGTACCTGTACAAGATTCGTGCGGAGACGACGCCCGGGTGCCGCCACTGTGCGGACCGCCCGGAGGACACGGTGGAGCACACAGTCGAGGTGTGCCCCGCTTGGGAAGAGCATCGCCGTGTCCTCGTGGGGGCGATCGGCGGCGATCTCTCGCGCCGGGGCTTGGTTCAAGCCATGCTCCGGAGCGAGGAGGAGTGGCAGGCGGTCGCCTCCTTTTGCGAAGCAATAATGCTAGCAAACGCCACCGCCGCCGCTGGGATTCCGATCCCGATTTCCGGCCACCGCAGGCGTGGGCTTTCGGACGGCGGGCAATGGGTAGCTCGATGTCCGTCCGTCCGGTAACAGACCGGTCCGAGTTCAAGTAGTCTACGGCGCGCACTGTTCCCGCGTGCCTCAAGGAGTTGTCAGCAAAATGTAGGGGCCCAGCGGGGCCGAAGCCTAATGGGGCCAAAGGTTATGTGAAAATGTCACCCGGGGCCCTGGGACAAAGGCAATGAATGGAACAGGATAGGTTTTTAGTCAGTAAGAGTCTGACACTATCTCTCGCCCCACCCAAGGGCGGGATTTGTCATGTCAAAAAAACAATTTATATTGAGCCATCTAAAATAAATTATTATTATTATTATTTTACACTGACTTCCGAAATATTAATGTTATTTTGTGTTTTTAATTTACACCTTTTAGTTATGACAGGCTTCTCAGCCTATTAGGTACTTATTCTGTGCTTCAGCTAAACCTAAACATTGTGCCAGTGTGTTTGAAGAATTCACTTGGTTTTCTCCAGGAAACCATAATTAGATCTTAAACCATACCATGGGATGACGCGGGAAGTATAAGTTTTCTAACTAAAAAGTATTACCCAAATTGGTCCAAGCGTGTTCGAGGGAACATACATAAAAAATTTAAGGATTCCAACAAATTGAGAACCTTCATTTTTTTGAAGTCGGTTAAAAAAATTACAACATAGCTAAAACAGTAAGATAAAAACTATCAATTTTAAATTACAATATCTTTTAGGGTAGGTATGTTTTTATTAGCTACTGAAAAAACTATACACAAGTAAAAGTAGTTAAAAATGTAAGATATAATGTACCCAAACGGATACTTTTTTTTTTTTTTAATAATTGATAAAATACACACAGTTATTATTTATACAAATATTGTGCATAAATGAAATTGAAAATAGCGCCATCTATTTACCTAATCATGAACTACGATGATCAAAGTATATACCCTGACATCTACCGGCAGTTTCAAATATTACTAACAAGACTGTAGATTTATCTTTCCAGTGGAATACAGTTTAGACTACAGATGACGCTTTAATAAATAATGTATTTTAATGTTTATGAATACAGAGAGCAGCACTTATTCTTTTTCAATAAGCTAGGTTCAACATGGCATGTATATCACCCAAGTGCTTTTTTTTTTAATTTATCAAAACAAGGGCTTTTTTCATTCCTCTTTCGTCACTGTCAAGGTTGATCTTTTTTTTGTTAAAGCAAAGAGGTGAATGTAGGTTTTAATATTTAATGAAAATTTAAATTGTGGTTTAGAACAGAATATAATAAATTTACATGATTACTTATGCAATAATTTGTTAATACCAACCAATTAACAATTGTCTGTGTTCTAAATTCAAAAATATTTTGAATTTTTGTATTTTAATTATTAGGATGTATACGGTTTGATGCCTTTGCTTCTCCTTCAACCTGCAAAGTAAGTATATGCGCGGTAAGAAAAGTATTGCTAAGTATTTGATGAGACGAAATAAGGTACAGGCGCCGAAGATGGCCCGGCTCCTAGGATAGCCCACTTTTAAAAAAATACAGTTATGATTATTCGAGACATTTGAAATTTCGCGGGTTTATACTTCTAGTACCATAGACAATAGTGCAAGTGTGTTTCATTACCGGCGCATCGCCATTTTGAATACAGATGACAGTTTGCTTGGTCATGTCGAGACAATGCACGTTTTATAACCTCCATTATCTAAATCTTTTTGAAAATTAACAAATTTAAAACAAATCTCTTTGCTGTAAACAATGGAAATTCATATTCAATCTATTTATCAGCGAATTACAAGTAAGTGTTATTATTTTATTTCCTTTTTTATATTTTTACGAGATTATACTCAACCCGGGTGTAATTTCCTATCATGGCCCATGATATAGATAGCCCACCTATGAATGGCATTAAAAAAAAATATTTTAGAAAAAAAAAATGATTTATTTTTATTTTTGATGAGTTACTTTCAAAGTTGATCTCAAAGTTAAATTTTATTTTATTTAGTAGTTTGTTTTTATTTTATAGTTGATTTTCATTTTGATAGATTTAAGATAGCCCACATTTAAATTTTTGGTTGATTTTTTACCTTTTATGAAGAATGTTATGAGAAGGATGTGTTTTTATTCTGATGTTTTATGTTTAAAGTGTTTAAGTGTTCATAATGTGCATATATTTTCATTAATATTTTTCGGGCCATCTTCAGCGACCAGCTTCCCAAGATAGCCCAATACCAAGTTTCTAAAAAGTGTTTACATTTGTATTAAAATGCCAAAAGCTGTACTACTTTTTTAGATATCTTGTTTCTCAAATAAATTTATTACAACTTCCATTATGTTTTTTCTTCACATTACTTATCTGCAAGATTTTACGAGGTTTTGAAATTAGGTGGGCCTTCATTGGCGCCTGTACCTTAGTACTTAAATCCATTTTCTCATTTTTTTTTTTCATGTCTTGCATAAAAAGTATTTGTGTTTGTTAATTAGTTTTAAGCTTTGCGTCATTTCGCGTAAATAAACTGTTTTTCTTTCTTTTTGTTCACTCATTTGCGCCCAGTAGC
Source organism: Leucania comma (assembly GCA_958295575.1). Taxonomy (NCBI): domain Eukaryota; kingdom Metazoa; phylum Arthropoda; class Insecta; order Lepidoptera; family Noctuidae; genus Leucania; species Leucania comma. Next base: position 5,620,337 of record OY282480.1, on the reverse strand, counting down.
TTACGATACAAAATTGATAAGTGCAAAAAGTAGGCCAGATGAATCCTCTCCATCCTCTCGGTTTCTAAGATACACCACAGAGCGAAAGGAAGAATAAACTAATTAGGTATTATAATAACAAAAACAGAGAGAGCAGTGGTGGCCTAGTGGTAACGGCCCCGACTTACGAGATGTAGGTTGCGGGTTCAAAGTGTTCAAACCCAGCCAGGCGCATTACTTTGTGTAAATTACTTCATCACCAATGCTCTCAAAACGGTGAAGGAAAACATCGTGAGGAAACCGTCATGTCCTAGAAGTAAAAATTCGAAGATACGTGACATCCACCAACCCGCACTGGGCCCGCGTGGTGAATAACGGCCCATTCCCTCTCCTAGAGAGGAGGCCTGTGTCCCAGCAGTGGGAACTTTAAAAGGTTGATGATGATGATGAATAACAAAAACGTCTATCTACAAATCTAAACAAAATTGGATTTTTGGTGAGAAATCTTTGGCATTACCAACCTAATGGGGAGATTGTTTTTGGTTTTGTGCCTAGGTTTCTAATTAAGAAAACTTTTCATGGCCCAGATACCTAGTAAATCAAATGGATATCGTCCGTATTCGTTCGGTTCGGCCAGTCGTCCGTTATGGACCAAATCCAAGTCGAAATTGTGTTTGTGTTCTACTAGCGCCAAAAAGAGGTCTCCCACAATGGTCGATACCTGCTAAGGCTTTGGGTTTATGCGAAAGAGTAACACCCTTAAACGCGAAAGGTATCTGAACGGACACAAATCAGTTTTATAGCCAAGTCACCAATAAACTAATCGCGATTCGTTCAAACAAAACGCAGTTTGAGCGACTAATCGAAATTATAGCTTTATTTTGCGTTTCACCGCGATGAATTGAACCTAGTTTACGCTAAACTCAGGTTCAATTCTTTTGTTGTCGCCCATGTTTACGACACGGGTCTTTAAACTAGATTAAGCTGAGCTCAGTTTAGTTGAACTAAGTTTTTATATCGAATGATGAAATCAGCCCTTAGTCATTATAAGACTTACACAGGGAATGTAAGTCTTCTATTGACTCGTTCCACTCAGATCACCAAGAGCACTGCGCACACGTGGGCCACACACGCCGATCTGGGCGCGTCGGTCTCCATACGTTTTATGTGGAAAATAGATTTGTAGAGCTACACTTGATCCACGCCACGCGACGTCGTTCTACGTACAACTCAGGCGTGTTACACGTGTGCGTCGGTCAAATATAGTTCTAGCTTTACTTTATGATATCCCACCTCTAATAAAAAGAGATGTCAGCAAAACAGCAGAAGCTCAGCAGGGTTGAAGCCTAATGGGATGATCCCAAGGCGTTCGCTTCTGAAAGGAAAACCCGGGGCCCTGGCACGCAAGGCAAAGAAGAAACATAAGAGTGGGTTTTAGTCAGTAAAAGTCTGACACACCCTCCGCCTAAAAGCAGGAGATGTCATTGGATGATTTTCCACCTAAAAACACCACTAACAAAAAAAAAAAAACTAGGCAAGTTGGACTCGCGCACTGAGGGTTCTTTACAATTTTAACTGAGAAAACAATTTAATTCTCGAATCGAGTCTCGAATATTTTTCCGAATCGCATTTTTTTTTTTGTGACGTAACTACATTTTTTTTTGTTTTTAGACTTTTGCCTATACTTGTGCCATTAGACCTTGCTTCATACCAAATTTCAAAATTCTAGGTTAACGGGAAATACCTTAAGAATTTTGATTCCCTTGAGAGTGTCGAAATATACGTTTTTTGTGACAATATACGTTTTTTTTTTCGTTAAGTTAAGTTAAGTAAGAACTGCAAGGGAACCCAGACCTGAATGTAAGGTTTTAATTTCAACACGATAACTCCACACGTTCTCGAGATAGAAGTTCTTGACAGACAGACAGACGGACAACAAAGTGATCCTATAAGGGTTCCGTTTTTCCTTTTAAGATACATAACCCTAAAACTACTATCGATATCCCAACAGATACAAAATCTTCAAAGTGGATGTTAGATCTTAAGCCAAACAAAGTTTGCTTGTCAACTGAGCCTGGCCGCAGTAATCCAGCTCAAGTGCTAAGCTAAGCTAAGCTGAGCTGAGCTAAGCTTCCTTCGGTAGATATTGAAATGTTTGCTCTTCACCGTCGGCCAAAGATGGATTACCTACGAGTAGAATGTTACTCTGTTTGCTTTGTGATTTGTTGTGTAAAGTATTTTAAAGGAAAACAAAGTCGTTTGTGCTTTAAACTGATTGTAGAAAAACCTTGAGCCACTACTTATGTGTAAGCCAGCATATGTATTACTAAGGTAATTTTCTCCGAAGTTTTATATATTTCGTTGTTTTTTATATAATAGTCCGAGATGCAAGGGTGATCCGATATACTTAACTTATTTTCACATGGATGAAACCTTAGGTTCATTCATGTGAAGTCAAAAGTATAGTTGCAGGGTACAGAAAATAATATGCATAAATAATGAAATTGTAATGAAATTCTATAAATTGTAATAAATTGTAATTTTCATGTCCATGTGATAGCAAAATATGGAGGACTCTGTTATATAAAAAAACAACATCTTTGTACTATACTTATTAATTATTATTATTATAAAAACAAAAATCTTGAATAGTTATTGTTTTTTTTTTTTATAAAAAATAATTTTTATAAAACAATTTAATGCACCGTTATAGGGCCGCGAAAGTCGACATAGTCTCGAGCGGAGTTCATACAAAATACTCAGTAACTACAACCGGCCCTTAACAAATTTCTTTAAAACTACGCTACTACAAACTTTGATCTCGATAAAAAAAATAATTAATCTTCTTAATTTTAAATAGCTTTTTCTGAAAATCGTTTAGTAAAATCATTGTTCTCTACTGGTATCACATATATGTGTAATGTAATTTCATTCTTAACAACTGGTTTGCACAAAAACTCAACAAACTTATACTAAATTTCGGATACTGCACTGATAGATCTCTTTACAAAAAATTACACTTGTAAACTTTAAATGCATTTTTCTCTATACTATTTCAAGTGGACATTCCCTGTCCTTTGCCTGCACCCTTGCATTCTACTAATGCTTAAAGTGTATAACATTTTTTTTGCAGAAAAGGGATAAAGCTTATTTAATTTGTAGCCCCCCCAAAGTTGAAGGGTAAAATCTACAAGTCCGTGATATGGCCTGTCATACTGTATGGACCGGAATGTTGGACTGTGAAAAAGATGGACGAAAAAAGATTGCAAGAAGCGGAGATGATAATGATATGTAAGATGGATGTGTGATGTGACGAGAATGGAAAAAGTGAGAAATAGTGAATATTAGGGGATGTTTGAAAGTGGCGCCAGTTTCTGAAAAGAACTGAAAAGGAATCGTTTGTCTTGCTTGCATCTTACTAAAAGAGTTATGAGTTTACATGTGGATGGATGGAAAAGGAGAAGGAGGCTAAGGAAAAGATGGATGGATTGTGTCAGAAGTGAAATTAAAGAAAAGGGAGTTAGTGATAGTGTGACGATTGATAGGACAGAATGGAAGAAAAAAACGTATTGCACGGGCACCGCTCCCAAATAAAACGGGTCAAGTGCAAAATGATGCAAGAATCTAAACTATTGAACAAACTAGAGCAATAAACTGCTACTAAAAAAGAAATCTCAGACACTTCAGCGTTGTAGATGCAACTACACTTTTGACTCCGATTGTAAGTTACCTATTCAAATCGTTATAGGTACATAATGCCTAACATTAAACGTATTTACCCCTTACGAAAAAGTAAGAGCATTTGTGCCTTTTTATGTTAAAGATGCTACGAAGAATATTTTACCAGATTTCAAACAAAGAGGAGACATTAGACTTACACCCTAGCTTCAAGACTGTTCAAAGACTTACCACGAACCTGCAACGCAAAGATCAACACAAAAATCGTAGATTGGTTTTACCCCCGATTTCTGATTTGAGCATTTGAAGTTGAGAATTACTCAAACTCTACTTTAGCCTGTAAAACTGTAAAAATTTGGCATTTAAATATGGTTTGAGACGTTCTTAACTCAAAATACTCAATTCAGAAACCCGTCCATAGTCACTAAAAGTCTAGCATTCTTTGTCGCACCACCTAAAGCGTTTGACCTAAAGTTGTTTGACTACCCACACAAAAAAGATTTTTTTTAATTTGATATAAACTAGTGCTTGACTGCGATCCCACCTGACGGTGAGCAGTGATGCAATCGTTGATGATGAGGCGCACTAGTTTATTAAAAGCTCATTCACTCTAGCCTTGATGACACCCAAATTAATAACGGATGGGAAGACCTCAGCAGTCAACGATGTACGATGTAGGGTGGATACTCGCCGTACTCTTGTTTCACACGAGGGCGAGAGCCTCAGTCTAACTCCTAACTCCTTCGAATAATCCACAGCCCTTGAATCCTAAACATACGAAATGGAAGACACAATAAGTCCTATTTACGCCCCAAAAGTAATGATTCGCAGTGAAACACATAAATAAATACATGATAATATTGCAACCGAAATCCCGAATCCACGACAGGATAAATAACGCTCTAACCAAAAGCGCTCAACACAAATAAGCAAAAATATTCACCAAATCCTAACTTTGTATCACAAATTCTATACAACGGAATCCTGCGAAAATTCGTTCATTAAAGCCAACAAAGCCTTCAGACGGGGTACATACAAATAACCGACCGAGTCCAATTTAAATAACAGGCTCGCAAAGCTGAAAAACAAGCCTAACCGAAGTTGGGAATAAATTAGCAACCCCCCTTGAACACCCCCTTACCCCAATGTGTACATTGTGCAAAATATTATTTGCCTTGCCAGACAATAATAGGATCTAATGCCACGCCCTGACATGTTAGCTTTTGGGAGCTCCGCCCATCGAAATCTCTTAACTGATTGGTCTACTTTTATCTTCGTCTCTGTCTTTGTTATCTCCTTTCTCCCTTCCTCATGTAGCTTTTCCCTCAACGCCCGGGGGGTAAATGTTATGGTAGGAAACATATACGAGGGTTTTCTAGTACCACGCTCGCATTGTCATGCCGCTTTTGCGAATATTTTTTACGCAACTTTTTATTTGAAGATATCTACCTGAATGGAGTACTAGAATTCGTTTTTATGAGATTTTTTTTTCGATATGCGAGTCTTTTAACGGATTATGGGATGAGGATGTCTTTGTAAACAGTTTTATTTGAAACGTGTAGGATTTTATTTTATTTGGTTTTGAGTTCTTATAGCTTTTAGATCGACTTAATTTGTATTCATTAACTACCGTAGGTGGTAATTTCATTACTTTTGAGAATTTTAATTAATATTAGGATATATGGCCTAAAATAAATAAAATTAACCTCAGTAGGTAGTATTGATCAAGTACTTCAATCGATTCCCTAATGAATAATTGCATACTGCCAATTAAGATTATCAAATAGTCAGCCAGCAATACTAGAAAAGTTACCATTTTTCACAAAATTAAAAAAAAAGACGAACAAAATAAACAACCCTATAAATACCAAAACAAAGTCGAATCGATAAACGCAAAGCGGCCTAATAATTATTAGTCGACGGCCTGAAATTCATGCACAAAGCTCCGACCCGCAGTAATAATAACGACAATTGTTGTGTTTAGTGGAACGTAAACGCGGGCCCGGGTCCGGGGGGGGGAGGGGAGCCCGAGGGGTGCGTCTATGGGCGGAGTCTCCGGGGGCAGAGCCTCTACGCGGCAGGGCGAAGCCGCAGTCCGCGCCGCGACACGCGCCACAACGCACCTCTGACATGTGACCGAAAGCATGGAAGATTGTGATCTTGCCCAATACCGCGATATGATCATCGAGGGCGAACTACCGTTGGACCTGCGACCACCGCCGCGGTTGTACATCCCGCACTACTTGCGCGACGATAGAGACCCGGAGTACCCCCAGGACGACACCTACGTGTCTGTGGACGAAGACACACCTGAAGTCCCGCCGGCGTCCAGCGACTCTGAGAGATACGACGCTTCCAGTCCGACGGAATCCAAACCATCAACACCAAAGAAGCCCAAACAAAAATCCTCATCACAACTCATCAAGCCGCCTTACTCCTACATCGCACTCATCACGATGGCCATCCTACAGTCTCCACACAAGAAGCTGACACTCAGTGGAATCTGCGAGTTCATCATGACGAGGTTTCCTTACTACAGAGAAAAGTTTCCCGCCTGGCAGAACTCGATCAGGCATAACTTGAGTCTGAATGACTGCTTTATAAAGATACCAAGGGAGCCAGGGAATCCGGGGAAGGGGAATTACTGGACGTTGGATCCTTTGGCGGAGGATATGTTTGACAATGGAAGTTTTTTGAGGAGGAGGAAGCGGTATAAACGGCCGGCGCCGTCGTTGCAGCATGCACATGCGGTGGTGGCGATGTTGGCTCGCGAGGCGTACGCGCCGTTGTTGCCGCTGCCGTGTTATCTTCCGCCGACGCCGCTGCTGTCACTCCCACGCCCGCCGCCGGCGACGCTACGGCCCGTACCACTACCACCGCGGGTCACGGAAACAACCGATCCACGAAGTAAGAGATCTAGAAACGGATTCTCTATTGAATCCATCATTGGTTCCCAAGAGAGCTCAATCAACGAGCCTCGGAGAAGCGCCTTCTCGCCTCTCCATCAGCCTAACTGTCCGCCGGATGACTGGGCCAGATGAATGTATCTAAACGGGTACGGTTCCAGTCCATCCCCGTTTTAAAACGTCCGTCGGAAACGTGATCCTCGCAGATTGACTGATGTGTTCCGATAAGAATGAGGTGTTCGTAAAGTGATATGCGATATAAACAATAAAGTAATGTAAATTATTTGAGGGGTGTGGATTTCCTGTTTGCTTGGGAATTACCGTTGCCAAAAGATAATAATGTTCTCAATCTATAAATCAGTTTGATGCTAACGCCGCCAAAACAATTTTTTTTTTACAGCTGAAAGTATAGTGTACAGTTTATTTTTTTGTGACTTGATAAAATAAATTTCTCATTCCACAGACATCCTCGTAATACGGGAATTAAATTACAAAAAATATGGCCAAAAAATAAATTAGTTAAACTTTTTTTTTAACACAAAATAATTCAGTTTCACAATAAACTGAAATAATTTAATTTCTTAGAAGTTATCTAATAAAAACGAATGGGTTTTCTAGTTGAACGGTTTTTTTTTGATAAATCATCTTTGTAAAAATCATTGTTGCCGGTTTTTGTTGTTGTTTTCAAATAGTTTTCTTTTGTAATACGATATAAGATGTAACAACAATTTTTAAGGTGTAAAGATATTACCTATTATAAAGATTTTTTCTGTAGTTTTTTCCATGGTGTTAATACAATTGTTGAGTGTATAAAAAAAATATCAATTTTCGATTGCTTTTCAAACCGACAATGCCCTATTAATCACGTTTTGTAATTTTTATCAAAGAGATAATGATCTATAAATAAGTCTAGTCATTCTATGTACAAAGTAGTGTCGAGTTGTAAAATGTAAGTATTATCTAAGTCCTTGTAAATATTAGCTTTATAATGTAAGTTAGTATCGTCAGTCGACATTATAAGCGGTGATAGTTAGACATTTATTAAATGGCACATTTTTTTTTTAAATCAAAATTGGTTTACAGATTTACCATTTATTTGTTTACATAAAAAATAAAAATGAATAAAATATCTAACTATTCATTCTAATACTGGCTTCTGCCAGCGGCTTTGCATGCGTGAAAATGGATGCTTCAGTTATAAAGTCACATTCTACTGATGAAAGAAATTTTAAAATCAGTCTAATGGTTTTTGAGTTACAAACTAAAATACAAATATTTCCACTTCATAATATTATAGGCAGAAAAGAAAGGAAATAACCACAACTTTTTGGTAATTGTTATATTAGTTTTTGAAATCTGAATTCGTTATAAAAAATTTATCTAGATAATTTCACGTTTTATTTTTATTTTACACTATTTCTACTATTAAAAAAAAAGTACTGAAAAATAAGACAATTTAATTACAATATTATAAAAAAAATAATACATACCTAATTATTATTTTGTGCTATGATTTTTTTACAAACCACGAGTATTGTAAAATATTTCTAATTCCACCTCTCACCAAATAATGCCGATTGTCACCAATGCAATATTTCTTGTAAAAAAATGATGTGGTTCAAGAGGAGCCGTGATGTATCTAAATGTTATCATAAACTGTAGCTATTTTGTGTAACATCATACTCTAAGGGAGAAATATAAAATAATGTCAAAGATATTTTTTCGTTTAATTTATTTTTCTGCTCATTGTACATTTCGTTGTACAAAAGACGAATTAGTTTATTAGAAGCTATCTCAATTCCGCTGTTTAGTTATAAAAATGAGAGTTTGATTAAGTGGCCATTAAAGAATCGCGTGGCTTGGTTTATGATTTCTCTTTATCCTGATTGTAGGCAAATAATTATTATTGGAAATTGACTCGCTACGTCGATAAAGCATCAATATTGGTATCTACACAAGCAGACACAAACATGCTAGTGACACAATGAAGATTTATCAAAATTTGTGATTTATAGGGTTCTGTAGCTCAAAAGGAAAAACCGGATCCCTTATAGGATCGCTTTGCTGTCCGTCGGTCTGTCAAAACCCTTTATCTCTGGAACTCGTGAAGGTATCGATCATATACTCAAATCTGCGGTCCTCTGAAGCTATGAAAAAATCAAACTTCTAAGTTAACGAGAAAAAAAGATACGGCCATTAATGTCATAAAAAATGTATATTTCAACACTCTCAACGAATCAAAATTCATAGGGTACTTCCCGTTGACCTAGAATTCTGAAATTTGGTATAAAGCAAGGTCTCATAGCATAAGTATAGGAAAAAAACTGAAAACTGTTAATTTGTAGTTATGTCACAAAAACAAAAACTTTTTTGTGATTCGGAAAAATCTAAAATACTTCTTGAATATTTCTGGATTAAACGCATGGTACTAAAAGAGTTATGAGTTTACATGTGGATGGATGGAGAAAGAGAGGGAGGCCAAAGAAGAGATGGATGGATTGTGTGAGGAGTGGTATGAAAGAAAAGGGAGTTAGTGATAGCGTGACGAGTGACAGGACAGAATGGAAGAAAAAAACGTGTTGCGCCGACCCCAAATAAAACGGGACAAGGGCAGGAAGATGATGACTTCTTGAATATTTTAGGATTACCTTACTTTAAAAGCAGCTGAAATCGATTCTGTGATTGATTCTGAATATACTATTTACAGTATATACTGTTTATCATGTTAGATACATGTTGTATTTGCCATTTCGTGGGTTCCGTTCCGGTGCTGGTAAAAACAAACCCCTTATAGGTTCACTTTATTTTCCAACTGTCCGTTTGTCAACAAACGCTTGGAGATATAAAGTTGAAATGAAACCTTCAAAATTAAAGATATTAGGACATTAGCAAATAGCTAGTGGACTCTTCACGTAACCAGAAGGTTAGGTTTTTTTTGACGTATGAATCTATCAGCGTTCTAGGCACTATTCCCGTTGACAGCGATGTGGATGAATTTTTAACTGACTTCGAAAAGGAGGACGTTCGGCTGTATGTTTTTTATGTATCCGACATCTCGGTCAATTGTGGGCCAATTTTGAAAATTTGGTTGAAAGATTATAGTATCGAATTGGTACCATAGAAATGTGGTTTTGGTCTGATGATGAACTTCAAAGAACGGAACTTTCAAAAAATCATACCTGTCGTAACAAGTAAAATTGCTTCGTTTATACATGTCGTCGGTGTCTGAATTAAGGAATCAGGGGAGGGGATACATAGAACTGATCTGATGATGAAGTCGGAAGATAAGTAAGAACCGGAAATCTGTAGTAAATTAGTGAATCCTAGCCGTGTTTGGTATTATTAGAATTGTCATGTTGATTTGATGATGGAATCGAAGGGCGGAAGGTATCTAAGTTTGGATGAGGGTTACTACAAGTAAAAACTGTAAAATAAAATTCTTTTTCCAAAAAAAAAGTACAAAAATGTACAAAATAATTTTAATTTCGGAAGTCAGTGTTAAATAACGAAGAGACTAAACTATTATAGAAATACCGACTGCAATGGTTAAGAGCGGCCAGCTCGCCAACTATACGTAAAGTATCTAAAGTGTGCTGAGTGCGAGTTGTTTTTACGTTAACGCGATCGAAACGTTTACCGCGTTTGGCTCTCTGATTGGCTAAGAGCTTCGAGTAGGCCAATCGGTGCGCCGAACGTCATAAACGTGTCGATCGCGTTTACGTAAAACAAACTCACACTAGGTACTCTGAAGGCTGATTCGACACAGCTTAGTAACCGAAAGTACAAGGTCTTTCTGATAGAGAGAGATAAAATCCTTAGTTGGATGGCCAGGACCAAACCTGGGGCGACGGCAGTAATGTCAGCAGAATTTGCAGGTCAAAGGTCAGGGCTGCAAGATTACTTGAAAGAGGCACTACGGTTCTAAAGTTACACGGGTGGGTTTAAGTCAGGAAAAGTTTGACACTCACTCTCGCATCGCACAGAGCGAGAGAAGTTATTGATGACTTGCACTCAAAAAAAAAAATACTTTAAAAAAAATACAGACTGTTAAACAGTGACTAATTTTGTACAGGGTGTATTTCTTGAAAAGTAGTTTTTTTCCAGTTAATTTAGTAATAAAACAACTAGTTAAACTAACACCAAAAAATAAACTGATTGGCATCCATAGTGGCATCCGTTCACTCTCAGTAAGGTTCAGTTGAAAACCAGTGTCAGGCATCTGCTATGTAGTTGCCTGGCATTTTTGCTGAACCGGATCTGTGTTTTTAGCGCAGCTGTGAGACACACAGTATTCTTTTATAATTATCTCTATGTATTATTTCTATACTATGTATGTATGTATCTATGACTTTTTGTCAGAAGTTTCGCTCGCGTGTATGTAGAAAATTATCCCAAAGGAAGCAAAAAGTACCTATCCTTTTTTTTAGGTGGGAAAATCATCTAATGACATCTCCCACCCTTGGGCGGAGCGGAAGGGTGTGCCCGACTTTTACTTACTAAAAGCCCACTCTTATTCCTTCGTTGCCTTTCATACCAGGGCGGAGTCTCCATTTGAGAAGCAGACCCTTGGCCCTAGTAGGCTTCGACCCTTGAGGTGCGCGTGGAACAATATGCGCTCGATCCGGATGGTTACCGGATGGTTGGACAGCGAGCTACCCATTGCTCGCCGTCCGCAAGCCCGTGACTTCGGTGGCCGGAAATCTGGCGGCTAGAGCGTGAGAGCCGCTCCTTCGTGGCCTCATCCTTTGCTAGCATTTCTGCTTTGCTGAAGGAAGCGACCGCCTGCCACACAAAAAAAAATACCTATCCTATGTTCTATTCCAGCAAAAATTATTAGAATCGATTCAGTTACTGATTCTGAACAAACTACATATATTCATCTAAAAATAATGTTTTATAAATACATACATATTACATACAAACCCATTTTCGCCAAATCGCTAGAAAAAACATACCAATTTTCAAAAATCCGAAAGAAATATTTTAAAGTCAAAAAATTCCGCTACTTAAAGTTCAATTCAAGTTTAAAATTCAACCTCGACGTGTGAGGTGCACCACCTTAGACAAACACTTCAAGCCCGGGACAGGGAAAGCTCCGGGATTACGTAGCTTATCAGCGCGGGACGGTGATAACGCGAATTACGTCACTAGAGTCTAATACTGGCTGTTGGGTGGTCTGGCGACATAACAAAGAATTAGAAGCAGAGATTTATAAATTGTATTTTTAAAGGTAGTCTTTTCAATGACGTTGTATTCCAACTTCAACTCTTCATTAATGGCCTTTGTGGAAGAGACACCACAATTTTGCCAATAACACGTACGAACTGTTAATATACCATCAAACGCTGGAGAGTATTTAGCGAGAATTAACAGTAAAATGAATATATTTTTAAATTAAAGTACAAAATAAAAGAATTTCTTCGCAGACGGAAACCGACCGTCAGTCAGTCAATCTTATGACCACAGATTATGACTAAGTAAATTATAAACAAGACAGAAACTCAACCCAGTGTCACCTGTAAGTGACAGGAGTTTAATTTTTTTTTTTCTGTTACTTACACGGAATTTTTATTTTGAATTCTACCATGATTGCAGTCCAAAGGTTATGTGAGACTGTCACCAAAGGCCCCAGGATAAAGGCAAGGAATGGAAAGGTAGGTTTTTAGTCAGTAAAAGTCTGACACTGTTTCCCGCCCCACCCAAGGGCGGGATTCGTCATTGGATGATTTTACCTACGTTAAAAAAAAAAAAAAAAAAAAAAAAAAAAACCATGATTGCAGTAAAGCTAATTGGTAACACATTTTTTTATTTATTATTCTCATGTCACAAATCTAACGTCATTTGTTTATTTTATTCATTTCGTCTTAATTAAATATTTTTAAGCTATTTTATTCAAAAATAAAAGTTATTTCTTCTTATTTGGACATGGGAACTGAAAGGTTAATACCACGAACTAATACCACTGGTATTTTGTTTCAAATAATATTTAAAAACAAGTTTAAATTTATTAAGTTTAAAGGCATTCATTTATTTGTCCGTCGATCTGTGTGCATTCATTATCATCTCAAACACTTTTCCGAGTCATCAAATCAGCATGAGCACCCATGAGGTTTTAGAAAAGCCGGCGCCCCTGTCCCCAATAATAATAATAGCAGCTTTGAAACTTTAAAACTTCAGTGCTGATGAAAATATTTTTTTTCACGTTGTTTACCAAAGCTAAAAAGTATTTAATCTAGCAAATAAAAAATTGCATGTATAGTATATTCCTTATTGGGAATGTTAAATAGTTTAAAATATAGTTAGGGCTTATCCAGAAAGGGCGAATCACGCGCGAGTCGAGGGTCTGGCGTTATGCACGCGATTAACGCGCGTATTTTGAATTCGCGCGATGCTTGTGGACGCGATGTATTCGTGCCTAGTATCTAAATAGCGCGCGAATGAATTCGCGCGAAACGTTTCGCGACGAATTCGCTTCTTCTGGACAAGGTCTTTGATACAAAATTATATACTTGCCACTATAAATATAATTGGCAAACATAATAATATAACAAGGTCGCAGTTAAATTCTGTTATTTCAGTTGTAAGCTTCAGGAAATCATTGTTTAGTTAACATGGTAGGTAGTTGTTGCTAATTCGAAAAAATAAAATATGCGACCATTGATATATATGTACTATATGCGACTCATACCTTATTATTTTATTAAATGTGAGTTAGCAACACACAAAGAAAACTGGGCAAGTGTGAGTCGGACTCGCACACTGAGGGTTCCGTACCAACAAACTTATGTAAATAATTCAATTTCCGTATGGAGTTTCGAAGATTTTTCTGAATGGGAAAAAGAATTGTGACGTGGCCACACATTTTTAGTTTTCAGATTCCTATAATTTGCTATATGCTATGCTTCATGCCATATTTCAAAGTTCTAGGTCAATGGAAAGTACTTACCCGATGAATTTTGATTCCCCTGAGAGTGTCGAAATTAAATACGTTTTTTGGCACATTAATGGCTGTCTCTTTTTTCCGTTAACTTAGAATTTTGATTTTTTCACAGCTTCAAGGGACCGCAGACTTGAGTATATTAATATAGTTTTAATTTCAACTCGATACCACCATGCGTTCCCGACATAAAGGATCTTGACAGACAGACAGACAGACGGACAACACAGTAACCCTATTAAGTTCCGTTTCGGATTCCGCTTTTACCTTTGAGGAACGAAACCTTAAAAAAACATGTAACCCAGAAATCAAAGAGAGATCAGTGTTCATACAAGAAAACCTACCCTAAACAGATAGAATTGATCCCACCTGGCGGTAAGCAGTGATGTAATCGTTGATAATGAGGCGCACTAGTTTATTAAGAGCCTATTTACTTCAGCTTTGAAGACACCTAAATTATAATCGGACGGGAAGATCAAAGCAGTCGAATTGTTCCAGTCCTTCGATGTATACGGTATAAACGACGAGGCGAAACGCTTGTCCAGACCAATTATATATTATACCGACGCCTGCTACCTGGATGCTACTGAGGAGCTTTTAAAGAAGCTTGAGCGACTGCAAAACTTATGCATTCGGTTTGTTTTTGGTCTACGTAAGTATGATCACGTCTCTCATCTTCGCAAGGAACTCAAGTGGCTCCCTATCCGTCTTCGCAGGAACACTCGGATTTTATGTCTCCTTTTCAACATCTTTCACAATCCTTCTTATCCCTTCTACCTACGCGACCGATTTTCTTACGCTCGCCCTCGCGACGCTCCGTGCAGATCACACCTCAGATCCCTTCTTAAGTCCCCTCCTCATAAATCCAGCTATTACTCATACTCTTTCTCTGTCCACGCATTAAGGTTGTGGAACTCTCTTCCGCCTAGCATTCAAGATCTGAAAACTATTTCACTTTTTAAAGCCAAAGTAAAAGAGCACTATCTTTCCTCTTTAGTGTGATAAATATATATGTTTATATATAATTCATATGTATTTCTTTTTAGTACAAGGTATGTATAGTTATATAAGTATTTATTAATTTAATTTTAGATTTCACTATCTCTTCTTTTCTTATTTCTGCACACTATCGTCTACATTTCTTCCAATTTCTCCTTTCGCAGGTCTGCTGGAAGAAATTTCATTTTGAAATAAGCGGTACCTTTGTACAATTTTTATAATAATGTTTTTTTCTGTATAAGTATAAGTATATGTGTACATAAACTAATAAATAAATAAACGATGAAGGATGGTTAGAGCATGGTGGGGGAAGAGCAGTGGTGGCTGAGTGGTAACGGCCCCGACTTACGAGTTGTAGGTCGCGAGTTCAAACTCCGCCAGGCGCATTAATTTATAAGAAGCAAAATATCGAGCATGTGACATCCACCAACCCGCACTGGGCCCGCATGTTGGATTACGGCCCATTCCCTCTCTCAGAGAGGAGGCCTTTGTCCCAGCAGTGGGAGCTTATTAAAAGGCTGATGATGATGTTGATGAACGATGGTTACTTGTCGTACGTCAGGCTGTCTAATTTTAGAAAGGAGCTTAGATGGAGGAATCAAGTCGTGCAATACCCGTGGGCACTCTCTAAAATGCATACTGTAAACGTAATGTGACCTTCTTCTTTTGCTGAAGTAGGTTAAAAGCCGACACAAATGTTGCCATGCAAACATTAATTTTATGATAAATAAAGTGAAAAGTAGGTTTTTTCTTGTATTTCATTTTGTTCAGATGTTTTATTAAATGTTAAAATTGTAATTAATTTACACAAAGAAACTTCACTTCTTGCAATTTTTGTTCGTAAATATTTAAATAATAAAATTAAATAAGAAAATACTTATGTTATTGTCATAAAATAATTTAAGCCACTTGTGTTAAAATAATAGAAGGCGTCCTTGTATGAGACAATTTTATAATTGTAAAATAATTTATGTTTAGTTAACATTGCCTTTTTGTTTAATTTTGTCACATTGTGATAATTTCTTAGGAAAGTAAATAGCAGCTTTTCTTTTTCTTTTTTGGTTGTGGGTAAAATCATCCTATGACATCTCCCGCCCTTGGGCGGAGCGGGAGATAGTGTCAGACTCTTACTGACTAAAAACCCACCCCGTTCCTTCGTGGCCTTAGATACCAGGGCCGGGCTTTCCTTTCGGAAGCAAACCCTTGCCCCAGTAGGCTACGACCCGGCCTGCCTGCAGCTAAGTAAATAGCAGCTGTGTCGTTAAAAAAACCGGGGAAGTGAGAGTTCGACTTGCGCACTGAGGGTCCCGTACAAAATTACCCATGAAAACAGTTCAATTCCGAAGATTTTTCCGAATCGTAATTTTTATTGTGACGTAATTACAAATTTACAGTTTTCAGATTATTCCCTATATTTTTCCCAAAATGGCGAACGACCTTGAATGCAGCAGATTTTCGGGTTTCGATCGAGGTGGGAGGCTGCGCGTAACCATAGCAACGGACCCTTATAGGATCACTCTGTCGTCCGTCTGTCTGTCAGTGAACCTTTGAAGCTGTGAAAAAATCATACTTCTTAATTAACGTAAAAAAAAGAATATGGTTGTTTATGTTGCAAAAAACGTAATGAACACTCTAAAAATTCTAAAATTTGGCACAAGTATAGGAAAAAATCTGAAAAATATAAATTTGTAGTTACGTCACGAAAATTTTTTTGCAATTCGGAAAATCTTTGAGACTCGATTCGTGAACTACTGTTTTAATTAAGTTTGTACACCTCAGTGCGCGAGTCCGACTCACAGTTGCTTGATTCTTACGGTTTTAATTTCAACTCGATATCTCCACGCGTTCTTGAGATAAAAGGTCTCAACTGACATGCAGACAGACAACAAAGTAATCCTAAAAGGGTTTAGTTTTTTTCTTTTGAGGTTCGGAACCCAAAAAACGATTGGTCACTTTGCCTTATACATTATGACGGTGACAGTGTACAGAATAGAACGACTGGCTGAATCATTTCTAGCATCAATTGTCATGCCTTTGATAAGAACTCATTCCAGTGGTGCTATTCTCTAAGAAAACGCAGCGCTGCCTCAACGACGAAAACCCAAATACGATACATTGGATTGTCAACCTAATGAACCTATACATTGGATTGTGAATTCAATGCATCCTATTTAGTTGTTCGTTGTTGCGGCAGCGCTGCGTTTTCTTAGAGAATAGCACCACTGAGACGCCATGATATTTCGCAACAGACAAACATAGCATAGAAACTCGTAAATAAAACCAGCCACAATTTTGTGTTGGATGAAAAAACAGAGTTCATTGTTTGTTTAGAGATCTGTGTACAGGCGACGGCAAAAGTTTTAGGAGGATAAGTAAAATTCAAATGTAATGGAATCAGTCATTCGATTCAATCGAAGAAAACTTTTTACAAATAATTATGGCTGGTATATAAAAGAAATTCAAACATTTTTGAATTTAGAACGCCGATAAATGTTATGGTAACAATGATAATAACAAATGCGATGCAATAGCGATGTGGAGGAATACTTCGACGCCCGAGTGTATTTGGTGTTTTTGTTTTATATTTATGTACATAGTTAGGTCTAATATACATTCTTAGTTTAGTTTTTATGTACATAGGTTTACTAAAAATTATGTTGTAGATTAAAAACAATATTTTTTCAAAGTTAACAAATTATTGTGTAAGTAATTATGTTTATTTATTATATTCTGTTCAAAAACACAATTTAAATTTTCAATAAATATTAAGACCTTAAACATATCCGCCTCTATGCTTTAAAAAAATATTCTCCCTTGACCGTGACGAAGTAAGAATGAAAAAAGCCCTTGGTGTGATAAATCTAAGCACGCGGGTAATATACGTGCCATGTCGAACCTAATTGTAGTGCGATAAAAGGCAGTTTTCGAGTAAGTGTATTGAAAATTATTTTTCATTCTACTTTATTCATTTACAAATGTTGTATCACTGGGCACTGTTGTAGCCGAGTGTACCGTACGCAATGCGAGTAATTTAATGTTAAACAAACACTAGCACTGTTCTCGTTTAAAAACATTGCGACATTTATGACATCTCGTCTAGTTTTGATGGTGTGTCGTAGTTCAGAGTTGAATTAAGTTTTTTTGAAAACTAACTACCTACTCAAAACCCGGCGCCCTGGAACGTGAGGTAAAAAAGGAACAAAGGGCTGGGTTTTTAGTCAGTAGTGACACGCCCTCCGCTCCACCCTAGAGCGAGAGAAGTCATTACCTGATTTCCCGACTAAAAAAAGCTGCTATTAATGCACAAAATGGTTCATAGTTTATAGTATATGTCACTAGAATAATGGTCACAAATGCAATGTATACCTAATACATCTCAATTCGAACATTCAGTTACAATCATAATATAAGCATTGAAATTTTAAATCATCATCATCATCTTCCTGCCCTTGTCCCATTTTATTTGGAGTCAGCGCAACACGTTTTTTTCTTCCATTCTGTCCTGTCACTCGTCACGCTATCACTAACCCCCTTTTCTTTCTTAACACTCTTCACTCAATCCATCTATCTCTTCTTTGGCCTCCCTCTCCCTTTTCATCCATCCACATGTAAACTCTTTTAGTAACATGCGTTTTATTCCTTCTTCTTCACATGACCATACCAAGACAAACGATTTCCTTTCAACTTTTCAGTCACTGGCGCCACTTTCAAACTTCCCCTAATATACTCATGTCTCACTTTACCCATTCCACTGAAATTTTAAATGCACTAAGGTATTTTTTTTAAGACATTAGTTATCCTAATTACAGGCAAATAAAATAATAATTATAATGTTCCAAAACTATCAAGATAGATAAGATAAAATGGATAAGTCGGAAAAAGACAGAAATTTTAACTTTCCAGCAACATGCACTTAAGACTCATCAAATCTCACAAACTAAGAACTTACAAAAACAATGTGAAATAGCACATTTGGTGCGATTACTTAATTTATGTGCAGTTTACTTGAGTTATCTTTATTTTTTGTAACACTGCTATAAGAGCAATGGCTGATAGCGCTCGAGATTGACACACGAAAGTTTGGTTGGACAAACATAATGTTCTAATTTACTTTTTGTAGTATTTGCAGGTGGAGTTATGCTAATAAACACTTTGTGAGTCAGTTTTGTGTAGTACTGATGAAACTGTAATACAGCTATGTCAAACTCAAAGTCACACGTTTGGTTTACCGAATTAACAAAATTAGTAAAAAAATTACACAAACTTAAATCTATGGGTACAATGGCGGTCTTTTCGCTGACAGCGATATCTACCAGACAACCTTAGAATGGATTATAAGAACTTAAACTAGGAAAAGGGGTAGAATGTGGTGACTGCTTGCAAATATTAATCAATCACCCTTTCTACGAACTTGTCCACCTTGTCGAGCACCCATTGTGCTGAAGTATACGGACGGAGTATCCTATCCGCAGAGTGTTCATTAGGGTTAGCTGTCAATGGATCTCATCAAAAGACTTAAAGTCACCCAAAGATAAATGGAAAGGGATATGCTCGGTGTTTCCTTGCATGATCACATCAGAAATGAAGATATTCGCAGGAGAACCAAAGTTACCGACATAGTCCGAAGAAACAGTGGGCACGACACATTGCTCGCAGACAGATGGTCGGTGGGGACGATAGGTTCTGGAGTGGTGACCACCTACAGGAAGACGCAATGTTAGCAGGCTTCCTACAAGGTGGATCGGTGACCTAGTGAGACTCACGGGAACCTGATAGATTTTAAAATTGAAAGACGGGCCTTACAACCTCGATCGTGGCGTGCCCAGCACGGGGTTGTGACAGTCGCTCTCGCCATTTCACCATGATGTCGCGATAGCTGGCAACGTCGCATTTATCGTAGGTACTCGCACGAGAAATAATTTCGGTACCGGAATTATTTCGGTTGAGTAAAGGTTAAATAAAGGTATAGCGGTATCTAAAAAAAATAGCGCTATCGTTATTTTATACCGGTAGCGTAACCGCAAATCTTAACCGGTTTCGGTCTACCTTTAAAATAAAGAAATTAATTTCGTACATGCGTAAATTAATACGAGTTTTCAAAAAAAAATTTTTTTTCTTTACGTATCGATAGTATTTCATGTACCGAATCGCCCCTCCGCGGTATTAAAACGACTAAAATTGAACGGTGTATGTTATATTGGGTATAATCTGACTCGATACATGAGACGTGTCAGTCGAGTCAACTAGAAAACCAGAATAATATACTATAACTACCTACTTACTCAGCTGTTGCCGTAGTTTATTTTATGAAATGCGGAAAAGAGAAGTGTCTGGATATTGGTTCAGCTACAACAGAATAATTTATACAATAATTTTGTTTTTCAACGCTCTTTATATATTAAATACACAATGTTTTAAAAAATGTACAGTTGCTATACTTATTTACTTACACTTAGAAGGTCACAAGTGGCCGAAAGTATACTGAAAACTCAGCCAAATTGGGTGTACCTATAAAAGTTACTTACTCTTGAATAGTTTACTCTTTTTTAATTTTGTAAGTTGCTGTTCAATATTCCTAGTTCTGGGATTCAGGCCTCTACTTGATAGGGAATGGGCTACACAGCCCCAGCGCCTGTTGGTGAATTCACCTGTCTTCTATTTTTCGAGAGAACATGTCGGTTCCCTTAGGGATTCAAGTCTTCTTATACTGTTTTGAGAGCAGTATAGGTACTGATCTAAAATTACATTTTGGTGATTTTAATCCCGCAGAGGGTCGATTCGGTACATGAAACACTATCGATTTATCAAGATAAAATTAAAAAAAAGTACTTTTTTTGTAAAACTCGAGTTAATATACGCATGTACGGAAATTAATTTCTTTAAGTAAATGAGTCAATGACCTTGTAGGTAGTTGTCGGTCGTTGCGTGCTAACTTCCTACAGTTCATTGGCCTCGCTCAGCTGACATTTACTTGAGGAAATTAATTTCGTACATGTGTAAATGAATGCAAAAAAAGAAGCTCTCTATTTTTTTATTCATCTTTACAAATCGATATTGTTTCATGTACCGAATCGACTCTCCACGGGGTATAAGTATAACGTGTCTTAATATTCAATGTTCCCACTGCTGGGATTCCGGCCTCTACTTAATAGGGAAATGGACCACACGGCCCTACGGTTTTGGTGACAACTCCTTGAGGCGCGTGTGGAAAACTACGCGCCGTCGACGACTTGGACGGTGTCTGGATGGTTACCGGACGGCCGGATGACGAGCTATCCATTGCCCGCCATCCGCAGCCCGTGGCTATGGTAACGTGAAATCGGGATTGGGATCTCGGCAGGTGAGACCTGACGTTGGTATTCAACTGAACCTTACTGTGAGTGAATACTTAATAAGCCAATAAGCCTTTTTAGGGTTCAGCACCCAAAGGGTAAAAACGGGATCGTAGTACTAAGACTTCGCTGTCTGTTTGTCTGTCGGTCACCAGGCTGTATCTCAAAAACTGCGTTAGCTAGACAGTTCAAATGTTCACAAATTATGTATTTCTGTTGCCGCTGTAACAAAAATACTAAAAACAAAATAAAATAAATATTTAGGGGGACAACAAACGCAATTTTTTTTGCCCTTTTTTGCTCGATATCAATAACAGCAACCGGTAGGCATTTGAAATATTCACAAAATACTCAGTTGTATTTTTAATTTAATAATTAATAATAAAATAAAATAAATATTTAAGGGAGAATCCCATACAAAAATCGCCATTTTATGCCTACTTTTGTTCGATACTGTGGTTTACCTAGTCAATGGTACAGAACCCTTCGTGCGCGCGTCCGACTCGCACTTGGCCGGTTTTTATTATCTCCGATTCCTAAATTAACACCTAAGTACTATAAAACTTTTCTTGCACAAAGTCCCCAGTAAAACAATTGACAGGCACAAAATAAACATACCGTGATAATATTTGTACAATGTAGAAACCACAGCATAACTTATGTCTTATATACTTCAAGGTCGGTCACTCATTGTTATATATTTGTGCATGCTAAACATAATACTTGTATAATACAATGTAATTCATTCTTACAATAATTATAATGGTTGATTAGATAGAGAGAGAGTAATAAAATAATAAACAGCATTTATTTACTGGAAATGGAGTAATCATCTTGATCATCTTCCTGCCTGTTTCCCGTGTTACCTATTTGGGCTCGGTGCACAATTTTTTTAAGGTTATGGGGGCTTACTCTCGAGATTAATTCCGATCGATCGACATTGGAATTGTGACGTTAGGTACTCTTAAATTCGATGCTAGTGCCAAATTGGTTTAAAATTGCGTGACCACACGCCAAGCCTAATCTCCATTTTACTTAGATTCCCAAAAAGGTCACACAATTTGGCCCTAGCATCGAATTCAAGAGTACCTAATGTCACAATTCCAATGTCGACCGATCGGAATTAAACTCGAGAGTAAGCCTGTACGTCGAAAACGGAACCCTTAGGTATAGGATCACTTCGATGTCCATCTGTCTGTCTCTCTGTCAAGAACTTTTATCTCGGGAACGCTTGGTGGTATCGAGATGTGAAATTCAAACCATATACATCCTCAGGTTTGCGGTCTCTTGAAGCTGTGAAAAATTCAAACTGATCCGAAAAAATCTTTGAATCTCGATTTCTGCAGAACCCTCAGTGCCCGAGTCGGACGTGCACTTGCCCGGTTTTTTTTCTTTCATTCTGTCCTGTCATCCGTCACGCTACCACAACGCCCCTAAATCACTGGTCACACAATCCATCCATCTAACGTTTGGCCTACCATCTCCCTTCTTCATTCATCGACAAGTATAATAATTTTGGAGTCATTCTATGTCAAATAATAATAGCATAATCAACCTTTTAATGTTCCCATTGCTGGGACTAAGGTCTCCTCTCTAGGAGAGAGAATCGGCCGTAATCCACCACGCGGGCCCAGTACGAGCTGGTGAATATCACATGTTTTCGATTTTTTGGTTCTATGACATGCCGGTTTCCTAACGACGTTTTCCTTCACCGTTTTGAGAGTAATGGAGATGGAATAAATTACACAAAGTAATGCGTCTGGCTGGGTTTGAACCCGCGACCTACTCGTAAGTTAAGGAACCACTCGGCCACCATTGCTCTCATCAATTATGTGTTGTTTTAAATATCGCAGCATATGTTGAGTTAGGAGCCTGTTTTGACCTAGCACAGATTTTTATTTTCTTTTTTCCGTTCATACAATTGCGTGAAGCACTCGTAAACCATTTTCTTATTATTTTTCTTCATATATTTATGAATTAAAAATTATATTTTCCACAGTTTCCACCAGTATTTAAAAAACCCATTTCGTCCTAGGTAATCATACTAAAATAACAATAATAAAAGTCCTAAGTATTATCACAAACAGAGATAGACAAACTATAATTTCTCCGTTATTTGTAAAACAAATATTTAGCAACACTTGTGTGTTAAGACAACAGGTATTAACAACATTGTAACAACAATAATAATTGAATTAGTATTGTTTGAGTGTAAATTGTTGCGATAGGCATGTTTGTTCTGCCAATGTGAGGTGACACCAAATATTGCAATGGAATCTTTTGCTATTTAATAGTGATAGGATTCCGAAGGGATTGCCGCTACTTTCACTAGGTCGTCAGTCTTCCTTGTGAAAGGATTTTCAACGCTGTGTCTTCCGGTACGCGGTCACCCGTCCAGTACCTCTACCATGAGTTTCAATAGTATTCGTCGCTACTCGATATCGACGCCGTAAATATTTTATGTGGCAAATTTTTCAGCGCCTCTAGCGGTCACTTGCATAACCAAAATTTGCCATACAAAATATTTACGGCGTCGATATCGAGTAGCGACGAATACTATTGCTTAAAACTCATGGCAGAGGTACAGTACCTTTCAGCACTATCGATGACCTATTCTGCTCGAATGTACTCTACCTCATTACCACTTAAGTTTGGCCATTTTTTGGTCTATATCGGAATCCTTAGTTCTATGGATATCATCATCACTGATTGGATCTCGCAACGATTTCAAGATATTTATTTTAATCGGAGTTAGATGGCGAATTCAGTTGCATGAAAACACTATTTATTCATAAAGATACTATAAAATAGCATAGCAACAGCCTTATAATGTTCCCACAGCTGGGACTCAGGAACCCCATTCCAGGAGAGGGCCCAATGCTTGTTGGTGGATTTCAGTCTTCGAATTTTTGGTTCTAGGACATGCCACTCACGATGTTTTCCTTCACCGTTTTGAGAGCAGTGGTGATGAAATAAATTACACAAGGTAATGCGCCTGGTTGGGTTTGAACCCGCGACCTACAACTCGTAAGTCGAGGGCATTACCATTCGGTCACCACTGCTCTCACTTTAAAAATCATCACCTATTTTCTCGGCTTGAAATCTATCTTCATTCACAACAAATTGTGAATTTAAAGACTCCCCGCAGAGTCTAAGACGTATCTTTCGTAGTGCGAATGATTTGAATTGTAAAGTTAACGCAATGCGCGCACAATTGATCGCCACGGCTTGTTTAGTGCGCATAATCGCTTTGTGTTTAGGATTGGCAGAGATTATGTGTGTTCAGAAAGGACATTTACCTTATCTGTGTTAATAATAAATCACTGTATGTATCATGCTTGACATAAATTAAATGATTTCCTTTTATTCTGAGTGTTGTATGGGTTGTTTTATTTTACGAGTATTTTTAGAAACAAATATTCTTACAAACCTGATGCACAGTTTGAAAGACATTTAACAGTACATTTTGAAACAAGTGGAGAAAGTTTTTCATTGCGACCGAGGCAGAATTTGCCCAAGTCGGAGGCGCGAGTGTTATGCAGGGAAGTGTTGCAGTGATAAATTTCCACGTGTATCAAACGATGTTTTTCAAGAATATATATCAATAAATGGGGGTTGACGCGAGACTTGTGGAGGTCGCTTAGCTCCCAGCCTGATAGATAAATGAAATAAATTAAAAAAAAAACATTAAATTTCGTGCCTAAAAGGAGTAGGGATAAGACCAGGTTCCCGAGTAAGTATATTGAAAAATATATCATCATCTTGTACATACTTTGAATCCGATAAAAAACCATTGACAAACTTCAAAAGACAGCACCAGAAAAAGAAAATAGTTGCTCAAAAAATCCTCACAGAGTACGCGTAACCCGTAGGTACATTACCCAATTCTACCTACTTACCCATCTATCGCAAACCGCCCCTATACTTAACAATTATGCCCTAACAAATGTATCTACATATTATGACGTGTGCACTCAAGTGGGCACAACTGTACTCAAGCGAAGCCGATTGTACCCAAACGAGGCCGATAGTCCTCGACCACATGTACCATATCTTATTGAATTTGTTGTTTGAAGATGTTTTTTTCCTGCTTCAATGAGTTTGAGTACGTACTTAGTTCGGCTACTGTGCATAATGCGAGTGTTATACGAATGTGTAATATTTTTTTGTTAGTTTGTAATGGTGGCTGAGTTTTCACTTTCGATTTTTAAAGGCAATGAAGGATAAATGCCAATGTGAATTTTTCAATTCATATTGTCAACTACGAAGCAGCTGGAACAGTCTCCTGAAGTTCTGTCCAAGCAGTGGAACCTGTCCCTGAAACAGAGGTTGATGTAGCTTCATATTAAGGGCTCTCCTCGTATAATTTGATATCTTGTGTTTTTTTTTGTCGGTGGAAAAATCATCCAATGACATCTCCACGCCCTTGGGCGGGCCGGGAGATAGTATCAGACTTTTACTGACTAAAAATCTACTCCTGTTCCTTCGTTGCCTTTCATATTGGGGCCAAATGTTCCTTTAAGAAAACGATCCCCATAATTATGGCGAGCCAAACGTTTTGTGTGTGAAGATATTTAGTTATAATTATTGTGCATGTCTAATTTTGGTATTTTATTTAATTATATGTATAATTATCATGACATCTGATGTTATTTATATTTCATTATTTTTATGTTTTATTTGATCATTTTATATTTAGTTGATACGTAATGTTGGGCTGCGTATGAATTAAATGAATTAATAATATATATATATATATATATTTAATTAGATTATTGACACCTCATACTTAGGACAGCACGTGAAGCCATTGGTCACGGTTGTCATTCGTTTCGGGTAGTCAGAAGCCACAAATTCTAACCCACTCTATCCAAGGATTATCGTGTTGTCCAGTAACTGGCTTGTGGAGTTTTGATAGGCGATAGCTCTATATAAAACTCAGGTATCCAGGGGCATCTGATTAAACTGGAATCCGACCCTAAGCTAGCTGGGAAATAGACTAGAAAAGATGATGAAAGATGAGTAATTAGTATTATTAGAGGTCACTGTTCTGTCCTGATGAGAGTCGTGGGAATGCGAAGGATGAGAGGCGCAGAGGACCGTTCGTTGTAGCGACACTTAAGGGAGGCCTATGTCCAACAGGGGACGTCTTTCGGTTGAAAAGGTGATGATGATGATGATGACTTTTCTTTCATAAATATAACGGGAGGCAAAGAGAAAAAAGTATTGCATCTTTTCGAATTTTTATTCTTAATTAAACAACGTAATCATCGTGCTTACAGCTAAGGAGTGGAATTCCCTGTAGTTATAGTCGTCGCCGCTCTCATTTAAATCTTGTAGTTTTTAGTGAACAAAGTCAATAATTTAGCGCTTTTTGGGGGCGAGTTGTATTGAAATGAAAGTAATCCGGTGGGAGAGCTGTTTATTTGTACATTTGAGTTGATTGTGGATAATATTTGCTATTTGCGACTAAAAGACATACTAATTGAGGGTACAGCTAGCAGGAGTGCAATTTCCTGCCGGTGTCTGTGTTTCCTGATAGCTACAACCTGGGTGTTTTTAAACCAAGATGTTGCTTTTAAGAAAGCGTGCACCATTTAACATTAATATAAGAATGTTTGTGAGTATGTTTGTTACTTTTTCACACTTGAACGGCCGAACGGATTGCGATGAAACTTGGTACACGGGAAGACCATGTCCAGATGTAGAACATTTTTATTCCATGAGTATGTTCCTGTGAGATAATTTTCTACTATAATGTGGGCGAAGCTGCTGGCAGCAGCTAATACATTTTAATAACTATTGTAAGGAGTTCGATGGTAACTTTCCGAAAATAAGATCAAGAACCAATCTATATACTCGTATATTTATATGTCTGTTTATATGCTTTTATATAGAGTTCTATTAATTTATTAGCAGTACCCCGCAGACTACCCTCTGTATAATTTTAAGTTTATTTATTTATTTATTTCATACTTCTTGCACATTATGATACAGAGGCGGACTTAATGCCTGAGGCATTTTCTACCAGTCAACCTTTGGGTGATGCAGAGAAAATAGAGGCAGGTGCAATAAAAGAGAGAAAAGAAAGGAGAGATCAATGAATTATAAATAAAATGCAACAATATAATAGATACCCAAATACAATAATATAATATATACCCACTTTAATAAACTAAATACATACATACTCAACAGTGTCTAAATCGACAAACAGAGAAACACTAACGTTGTGATGATACTACTGCCAACTTCTTACGAATGTGCTCGCGAACCTCAATCTTGAATTTTAATCGGTTTGTAACTATCCTGATCTCCTGGGGGAGCACTTTCCACAGAGAAATGGCCTGAACAAAGAAAGAACAGTGAACGAAGTCAGTGCAATTAGAAGGACATAGAAGAAAACGGTTATGAGATGAACGTAGATTTTTATTGTGGTTGGCGCAAATATATTGAAAGTGAGGGGCTAAGTAACTAGGGAAATTGGAAAAATTGCGAAATTAAAACAAGTAGATTTAAGTTTATGTATAAGTTGTGTTGCTTTTTTGATGTACAATAAAGTTTATTCTTTTCTATTCCAAAATAACCTAAAATACATGGTTTTCTTCTAAAAAAATACATTACGTCATACAAGTTGGGTATTGTTCGATACATATTCAACCATTTTGTCGGCAAATTGTTTTCCGAAAGTCCCTTGAAGGGATGTTTATTAGATTTACCGAAGGGCCGACAATCCGACATCCCTTCCTTTATAATCCATATATTGTGTTCTATGTAAAGACACACTATGAGATTGAGTTCCAATATCACAATGTGTGGAGCTACTTTGTTTTATAAAGCTGAAGCAGATATATGTTATTTTTCTGTTTATCCTGTCTATTGCGGTAGAATTTTCTCAGTGTATAGAAAAATGTTTTCAAGTTCCATTTGATTAGTTCACAAGTTCCTAATCGACCGACCTAATGAACAAAAATTCAAATATTTACTCTTTATAATATTAGAGAAGTATAGATTTATGTGAGCAGTGATAGTCGAGTGGTAACGGCCCCGACTTACGAGTTTTACGACGCGGGTTCAAACCCAGCCAGGCGCATTACTTTGTGTAATTTATTTAATCACCACTGCTCTCAAAACGGTGAAGGAAAACATCGTGAGGAAACCAAAAATTCGAAGACCTGTGACATCTACCAACCCACACTGGACCCGCGTGGTTGATTATGGTCTATTCCCTCTTCTAGAGAGGAGGCCTGAGTCCCAGCAGTGGAAACATTATATGGCTGATGCTATGCTATGATATAGATTTATGTTGCGTGTACCCGTTGACTGTCATCAATAAATAGTTTTTCTATCTTCATTCTTTTTTCTTTTTATCAACGTCATCAAAATATTGTAATAAATTTACTGAACGGTTATTCAGTTGGACGAACTTGACCTACGCTGCTACGTAATGCTACGGTGAGGGCTTGCGTAGCGCTGCGTAGCCTTGTGTAGCATTGCGTAGCACCCGCCGACTCCAAAATAACAGTGCAGGAATTTGCATTGCATAATTATTTGAATTTCATTTATGTTTTAATTTAATCAGTTTTTTTTTTTAAAGAAAGAAAGATATTTTATTTGTCAAACATGCGTTTGCATAAATTGAGTAATCAAACATGCAAGGTATTAAATTAATAGTAGGTATGTTGTGAGCGTTCATGCTTTGCCAATACCGGCGTACACATTTTTTAGGTTTAAAAACTACATTTAAATGAAGAAAAAAGAAAAGAAAAGAGAAGAAGAAATAGTTTTATTTGTCAAGTAAGAAATTGAGTTTCGTTCTTGCTAAGTCAAAAAAACGTTTCAAGTTACTTATAAGATCATAAGCTTGACAACTTAATCAATATTATTTCAACGCCTTGATATCTAAACGGCTGAACGGATTTCGGTGAAACTTGATAGACGGGTAGACCATGTCCTGATGTAGCATATTTTATCCTGTGAGTCTCTTGGAAAAATTTCCTACTACCATGCGGGCGAAGCCGCTGGCAGCAGCTAATAACTTATAAATAGGGTCAGCTTCCGAAAGGAATACCCAGCCCCGGCACGATAGGCTACGAAGGAACGGGGTAGGTTTTTAGTCAGTAAGAGTCTGACACTACTTCCCGCTCCGCCCAAGGGCGGGATTTGTCAATGGATGATTTTACCTACCATAAAAAAAAACACTCAGATAAAAAAAAAACATATAAATTGAAAAATCCAATTTATAATTCAAATGAGAGTACAAAACTATTAAGAGCAAGCCACCTAGTGTCTCCGTTGACACACCCTACAAATATTACATTCAAAATTAAGAGTCCTGTGCACGTCTACATGAATTAAACGAATCTCACTTTACCCCTTATGTTAAACCACTACTAAACAAACCCAAAGAAAAATAAACCTTAATTTGATGTCATAAAGTTCAAGATTCTCCAGCAGATTCACTGACAATGGGTGTACGTTTGATCGCGGTATTATCCTCACAATAGTGTTCCGCATTGAAGCTACGTTGACAAATTGTTGACGGTGGATTTTCAACTTTATTTTTGTAGTAGTAAGGTTGTTTTTGGAGTCAGTTGGGTGATAATATCGCCGCGGGGGTCGAAAAATCCAGCCCTTGATAGTGACGCCCCATGAAGTAAGCTACGATCTGTTCGTATACCGAAATGTTGCAGTCAAAGAAAGAAATCCGGTAATTTCGAGAAAAAAAATATTTTTTTATCTTTTATCCGCCACAGGGATTTTTTTTTGGAATGATACTAAAATTGGTTAAAGATGTTTTTGGTTAAGAAATAGAGAGTCAAAATTTTACTGATTAAAAGTCACCTTTTTTCTTCGGTTACCCCATGCTATCCAGAGTCACGGTGAATCTTTCGACCAATCCCGCAACCCGAAAGAATATAGTTCTTTTTTTAGGTGAGAAATCATCCGATGACTTCTTCCGCTCTAGGGTGGAGCGAGAGGGCGTGTCAGACTTCTACTGACTAAAACCCACTCCTTTGTTACTTTTTTAACATATGTTTCAGACCCCCGGGTTTCCCTTTCGAAAGTGAGCCCCAGTAGACCTCTGCCCTCCTGAATCTCTACGGTTTTGTTGACATTTACATGATTTAACAAGTTTAGGTATTTAGTGAAAAAGTATTATAAGTGTTGTATGTGCTTTAATTAAATGGTTTTCCTTTGTTTATTTCAATATGTATGTACAATAAAGTGTATAATAAATAAATAAATAAATATTATTAGTTAAAATCTCAATTGATTGTTAATCTTTGGTGCTTGTACTTTTCTCGCTTACTTGAGTTTGGTAATACGCAAAGCAAATAAAAGAACGGAAATAGCAGTTTAGATGGAGAAATCATGGACTATTTATTTTTCACCAGTCCCAAATAACATTTATCTTTTCATGAAATTTTTCTTCCTTGGTATTTTTTCTCCGTGTGCCTCATATACCCCGTTCTACCTTTGTCAAATTTCTTCTTTCTTTTTTGTTTATTCGTTTTGTTATTTTTTTTTCTCTTTTTCACTCTTAAAAGTTTCTTTCATGTAGTGTCAGTCTACGTGTGCGGCGAAATAATTGTTATTATTTTTTTCAATTACTATTAATTGGTACTTGGTAAATATTCAATCTTTGATGGTCTATTAATGATTCGTTCGTGTTGATGGCAAAATGGTGATATCTCTTCCACAAATGCCTTTATATAATAATTAAAGTAAAAATATTTTTTAACACTTGCTAAAAAGTTTCAACTTCACAAAAAAAGTAGAAAGTACCCAATTTCTTACTTGCACTGCAACACAGATTAGAGCCTATGAATAGAAGTAATGAAATAAACATTATGCCGGTGGGGCAAATTGTAAAACGCCTGACTGCACAAACCCCCAATTCGACGCTGTTGCCCGGCCATTTCGCAAAACACCCGATTGTGCGGGGTTAAGGAGCGAACATAATGTGCCCGGCTTGAGATTGTGTGGAAACTAACTACCGGTTTTTTTGCTAAGCTATGATATGTCTTGTGGTGTGTGAAGTCGCCTTTATGTGGTTTTTGAATGACAGATAAACTGTAGAACAGTTTGATAATAATCTTTTTTTTTATGGTAACTTTTTACTATATAAATCATTGTGCAGTCCATTTTTTTGGGGTGAAAAATCATCAAATAACTTCCCCACTCTGGTAAAGTAAGAAAGTGTGTCAGACTTTTACTAACTAAAACCCATTTATGCTCTTTCAGTAGTCCGCAAAATCGCAAAGAATCTTCGACAATTTTGCTGACAGCTCCTTGAGGCGTGAATGGACAATACTGCGTTTTGACCCAGATTTGTTCTTACAGTACAGCAAGCTACCCATTGCTTGCCGTCTGTAAGCCCGTGCCTACGATGGTCGAGAGTCATACTGCGACTTCTGGGAACGGGATGTCTTCTGAGGCGGTTGGTGCATGAAGATTTTGTCTTAGTCTCACGCTTTCCGTCATTATTATCGGTTGTATTACTACTTTACAGCTGGAAGTGGTGTTTGGTGTAAAATGCAAGTTATTTAGGATTAAAACTTTATGCATTCGTAAAACATGTAAATACAAAGGCGGACTATAATGCCTTAAACGTTTTCTAAGTCGACGTTAGGGTGGTACAGAAATATTGGTGTTTTTCCGTGAAGAACGCAGAGAGAGAAAGTTTTTTCTTACAAAATAGTATTCTGGTTTTTATTCAGTCACAATATATTATGCTGCAACTTACTACCAGTTCTTCAAACTAAGCCATGTCATGTCTTCTGGTTCGTGAAGTTCGAACCGGCATCAAAAAAGGAGTAGGTTCTTAATTCTGTTGTTTATTTTTTAACCCCTGACGGAAAAGAGGGGTTATATAACACCCCTCTTTTCCGTCAGGGGTCCGCTATCTGTCTGTCTGTGTGTCTGTTCGTGGCATCGTAGCGCCCAAACGAATGGACCAATTTTGATGGGAGATGGTTCTTAGCTACAATTAATGAAGATGTGACAGATGTGTACAGGTGTTCAAGGTCATCTGCTCGTTTGTTAACTGCGGTGGGGTTTTTAAACACTAAATGGGTGTTTACTTTATTTTAAACATATGTGTGACCTAACATTTAAAATACTCGAGTACAATCTGGTGCCACTGAGCTGGTCTGATGATGGAGCTCGAAGGCAAGAACCCTGGATTGCTTATTAACATTGTAAACCTATCGAGTTTGGGCTCAATTGATTCGTCTTAACTTTCTACACATTTCTCATGATGACAAGGACCTGATGCTAGAACTGGGAGCTGGCTGATGGAACTTTGGAATGCCTATTAGTAAACCTGTTAAGTTTGGGCTCATTACATTCGTCTTGACCAGTTCTATACATTTCATATTGACGACTGGGACTGTCAGGGGTCTTTTAAAATTTTATATTATTTGTTAGCTATCTCAGAATTCCGTCGTTTATGGATGCACCTTGTAGGGAGCCAACACTTACCACATTGTTCAAATCAGTTGCAGCGGCTATGATATTTTATTACGCATGCGGGATTGCTCCGCATCCAGACAATTTTATGCAGCGTGAGACATAAACGTATTCCACGCATTACACTAAATACTTGTGTATGAAAAGGAAATTTGCGAGGCAATCCTGCATGCGTGATCAAAACCGCACGATATTAAAAACAATCTTAGTTAAGGGCCTATTATACCACTCGATATTCAGACTGGTCTTAGTCGACGTCGCGTAGTGTAATAAAGCGTCTACAAAAACTGTCTTATAGTTTACTTCCGAGTAAGACAGTCTGACCCTTTCACTCTGATACTCTTTCATGCTACACCCAGAGTCGGTACTTCCACTCCGATCAACGGAACCGATCAACTAGTTGTGAGGATCGGATCACCTTCTGTTCTTTAATTCTGACCAATTAATTGTGAGGAGTGGAATTCAATCGGATCACTATCACTAGTATCATTAACAGTTCCATGATGGAACTTCTGATGATGATGAGAGATGGATGGATTGTGTGAGGAGTGATATGAAAGAAAAGTGATAGTGTGACGGGTGACAGGATAAAGTGGAAGAAAAAACGTGTTGCAACGAACCCAAGTAATATGGGATAAGGGCAGCAAGAAGAAGAAGATGGAACTTCTGATGTTTTTTTAAATCAATAGTTCTATTTTAAAAGAATCTGAAATTAAAGGATCTAATTTTGAGAAGTTTATTATCACTAGATCCATTCTTATTTTAGGCATTTGTGAAATTTCTTAAGTGTGAAAAAGCACTCGAGTTAAAAACACTAATACAATATTAAGATTTTAAAAATTTGGTTGGTCAGCACTGCGTAACACTATTTCATTAAAAAACAATAAATATTTAAAAAGCAACATTATTTACAACTCACCCCGCTAATTCGTTCCCCAATATTAAATTCAACCCTAAACTGTCGCCGTCGCCGCTCTCATTTAAATCTTATTTGTAGTTTTTAGTGAACTAAGTCAATAGTTTAGCGCTTTTTGGGGACGCGTCGTATTGAAACTAAAGTAATCCGGTGGGAGAGCTGCTTATTTGTACACTTGAGTTGATTGTGGATAATATTTGCGATTTGCGACTAAA
This sequence comes from Leucania comma, assembly GCA_958295575.1. Lineage (NCBI taxonomy): Eukaryota > Metazoa > Arthropoda > Insecta > Lepidoptera > Noctuidae > Leucania > Leucania comma. The sequence goes on along the minus strand of OY282480.1, from coordinate 5,586,900 downwards.
AAACGCATATTGCGTACAGTTAAGGAGTGGGATTCTCTGCCGGAGATCGTGTATTTTGATAAAGCACGCTAGCCTAGAATTATCCTATTCATTATAATCATTGTTTCAACCCAAAGACTTCCACTGTTGGACATCGGCCTCTCCCAAATGTCACCACAATAACCGGTCCTGTGCGTCTCGCATCTTTCGGATTCCGCGCAACCTTTACCAGGTCATCTATCCACCTTGCAGGAGGCCTTCAAATGCTGCCCCAACGGCCATCTGCTCTGCGAGCAATGTGCCCTGCCCATTGCCACTTTTGTTTGGCGATTCTTCGTGCTATGTCGGCAACCTTGGTTCTCCTGTGGATATATTCATTTCTGATTCGTTCAAGCAAGGAAACTCCGAGCATAACCCTATCCATTGCCCTTTGGATGACTTACGCCTTACGCCTTCTGATGAAACCCATTGTAAGCGACCACGTATCAGAGCCATATGTCATCACTGGCAACACGCACAGGTCTTGTATCCTATTCACTCTTGACTTAAATTTCTGCAAGTTGTAGGTATCAGGAAACACAGACTCCAGCAGGGAATTTCCTTGTTTAGCTGTATACAATGACTGTGTTACCAAAACGTTTCCTGCTAAAGGGTCGATGTCCACCATGTGCAGGTGGCGCATAGCCGTACGTGTAGTGGTCCGATGATGAAACGAGTTTGGCGGAATTAGGGCAGAATAAATAAATAAATAAATGTTTATTTAAATTACCTACTTTAGAAACATGATTTGGAGATCATCTTTTAAACAAAAAGATGTTTGTGTTAGGTGACTCCGCTCTTTCTTGTTAAATAATAAAAGTAAAATAAAATAGGTACAAAAAAGGAGCGCACTTGTGTGATGTATGTGAGTGGACATGAGTGAGAATGAAAGTGAAAGTGTGAGTGTGTGTGATGGTGTGTGTGTGTGTTGTAGTTTATCAAGATAACGAAAGAATAAGCTCATCAGCAGCATTTAATTTTAGTTGGTTTCTGGACAGAAAATTGTTAGGCGCTACTATGAATACTTTCTGTTTTCGGCTCTCATGGATGCAGCTAAAAATCAGCGTCACGGTGGTCTAGTAGTACTATTTGGCATTATGCTGAGCTGAGGCCCTTTTAGCGTTATTCAGTATATCTACTTTTTGAACAATTTTAAGGTGTGACCGTTTTTCAAAGAAGAGTTCCTTCTTGCTTTCAATTTCCATACGAAAACGTTACGTAAATTTATGCTGTTTTTCAACAACAACATTCATCTAGTACCTAGGTATTACAAAATCCACAACGCATCGTCGCCGTCAGAGGGTTCGTGACTGTTTGCACTACTGCTTACTGCGCCGCTCTGCAGATGGGGACATTCTCATGAACTGTAGCAGCTGAGCTGAGCTCAACAAATAACACTTGTTTAAGTTACACCCATTATAATACTGTGCTAAGTTGTTGTTGAGATTTTAGATTGGATTGTTCTTTTATATGTTTTGATTTAATTTTGTTACTCACTGACCAGAAGGATGTCATTCTGTATAGCAATCGACACCTCCCACGCATTACGTCGTAATGCAAAAAGAATATTTTTCAGGAGAAGGGTTTTTAATTGTTAAGCATTTAAAACAAAAAAAAACAAAAATTCGAAGACATGTGACATCCACCAACCCGCACTGGGCCCGCGTGGTGGATTACGGCCCATTCCCTCTCTTAGAGAGGAGGCCTGTGTCCCAGCAGTGGGACCATTAAAAGGCTGATGATGATGATGATGATGAAGCATTTAAATAATTTGTGAAAATACTTTGAACTTATGTATTTGCATTTTTAATCAATAATCAGTTTAAAATCATTGTGTTGGACCCTAGATGTAGGTTTAGGGTTACATACTTCAAAAAGAAAAATGAAACCTATTTATATTCACTTTGTTGTCTGTCTGTCTGTTTGTCTGTCTGTCAAGACCGGATCTCGGGAAAGCGTGAAGGTAAAAAAATATACTCAGCAAAATATTCTGCAGTCCCTTGAAGCTGTGAAAAACTAAACTTCTAAGTTAACGTTACATTTCGTCACTCTCAAGAGAATCAAAATTCATAGGGAACTTCCCGTTGTCTGTATAGGCGAAGTTGTTACCCTATGTGCATTAAAATTTATAACAAGGTTCCAGATCGAAATAAGGAACTTCCGATGGTCCGTTCCAAAAGGGCTTTACGCAGGTGGTTGATTGAGAATCCCTTTTATAATATACAGGAATTCCTCCAGTTCAAATTTAATTAATTTAATATAATATAATAATAATATCAATTTATTTCGGACTCTGATCCATATGAGTGTTAGTATATAGTAATATGTAATGAATTTTATCTTTAATTAATTTTTAACAAAAATTTGCATGTCATTGTATTATGATTAAATATGTTAAGCTACTAATTTATTAATTATTGTAAGATCTTTGTAACCATATTTATTTGCAAATAAATCCTTTGACTTTGACTTTGTCCCAGAACCCTGTTTGACATGAAGCAAGGTCTCATAGCATAAGTATAGGAATCAATCTAAAAATTTATTTGAAAAATAAATATCATTTATAATTTAATTTACTTCTACATGTTTTTAAAGATACAAGTTAACTAATAAATATTTTAGCTAGGAATATAAAAAAATGAAATATAAGGGTAGAGAATGAATTCATTGGACATCAAAAAATTCATCCACATCAATATCAACGAGAAAAGTGCTCAGAGCGCTGGTAGCATTGCCACGTTGGATAGCAATACTGATTCGTTGTCGGTATTTATCATTTATATTTAACTATCGTATAGTTCAAATTAAGCTAAAATGCTGTACAATAAAAAATAAGACCAACATTTTTATAACATATAAACGTATTCAGACTTGAAGTTATGCGTTTAATAAGCCTTGGGTACAAGTTATAGAGTCCACTGACGTAATACTTAGCTATTAAGTGCCTACTTTTCTTATAAATATCTAAAAACGAGTCAACAGTTTTTCAGATGTAATCTCTTTTTTAGGGTTCTATACCTCAAAAGGAAAAGCGGAACCCTTTTTATAGGATCACTTTGTTGTCTGTCTGTCTGTTTGTTAAGACCCTTTATTTTGGGAACGCGTGGAGGTATCGAGTTAAAATTAAAACCATATACTCAGGTCTGCGGCTCCTTGAAGCTGTGAAAAAATCAAGCTTCCACGAGTAAGTTAACGAGAAAAAAAGATACCGGTCGTGTATGACGCAAAATACGTAAATTTTGACACTCTCAAGGGAATCAAAATTTATAGGGTACTTCCCGTTGACCAGAATCAGAATCGAAATCTTGCAATTTGGCATGGAGCAAGGTGTTATAGCACAAATATAGGAAAATATCTGGAAACTATAAATGTATAGTTACGTCACCAAAAAATAAAACTTTTTTTGTGATTCGGAAAAGTCTTACACCAGTATTTATAAAGAAGTGAATACTTGTTGTTAAGTAATTTTTCGTTAAGTCTGTAAAGACTTAACGAAAAATTACTTAGATTTCTAACCTCAAGTAATTGAGGTTAGAAATCATCATTAAAAATGTAATTTTTTCTTAACTATAGAATACAAATTGTTTCTTAAGTAGTTACTTTTACTCAGGTAATTGGTTTTACTTGTTTATAAATACGGATGTTAGAGACTCGATTATGGAATTGAGCTGTTTTCATAGGTAAGTTTGTGCGAAACCCTCAGTGCGTGAATTGACTCACATTTACCCGGTTTTACTTTTTCATCTAGGCTTTACTGTCCCACGGCTGGGCAAAGGCCGTCGTGTCCGACCAGTCAGTAAATTGGAGAGAAATGGCGTCCTTCTGTGAGACCGTGGTGGCCCAGAAGGAGGCGCCGAGAGGGATTGTGAGAGAACCGATCCCAATCGTAGAAGGCGTCAGAGGGCCAACCGCCTCGACGCCTAAAACGCTGAAACCCCGCTTGCTACTTTTAAGGTAGGCGATACTACTAGGTCACGGGCTCTCAGAGTGGAGACTCTGTCCGCCCGCTGAGTGACTTCAGGAAAGACGGTGGCATAGTGATCACGTGCTTCCGTACACAATGAAGCTCAGGGGAGACCCCTCACAGTCTCTTCAGGAACGTGCCCTAATAGGCATTGTACATAGGGGGTTCTGGGGTGATCTTTTAAGAGGTCACGGGACGTTCCATGTGCTGATGGTGTTCACCGGAGTGGTTATAGTTAGGTAAGAATCCCACACGCATACACACCCTACACACTCCCTGGGTCTTTTCCCCAAAACTCCAAAAGTCTTACACTCTCTCACTCCATCCAAAAGCAAGATTTTCCAGGACAAAAGGGGTAGGTAAAACTAAACAACATGATCCTTCTAACTGTCTACTGAAAGTCATGTAGCTAAAACCTGACATCTTTAATTCTAAAAAAAAAAAAAACACGTAGCCAAAGCCATCATCATACATCCCTCTCATCAGTGCAAACTAATCCTAACAATGCGCGCAGATGTAGCACATAACCGCGTTACAAGCACCTACTAAGCCAGGTGCACACTGTAGCTCGTAGGTGCGAATGCTACGGTGGCGACTGACTTAATCTCACTTGTGTGGAGCCCGGCGCTCACTTCAGACGTGTCATCGCTCTGAAAGCCACTATTTTTGTTCGGAATAGGGAAGGGATTTAGTGTGGAAATAGAAGGAACTGCTTTTTTATTTTATCGACCGCCTCTCTGATTAAAAATGGTTATGTAACATAAAGAATTTTGGTGATACCGACTAGTTGTCAGTGAAATCCAGCCAAACAGGCGTGTCGACGGCTGCAGCTCGTATGTTTGAACTCTTAAGCTATGTACAGACCCGGCGAATGCGCAGCTCGCGAGTCGCTTGCGAACAGCGCGCGTGTTGCTCGCGTGCGGTTATAGCCTAAGTTTGTTGCGTCGCTCTAGTGTAGCTCCGGCAATACTCGAGTGAAGCGCCTGTGCGCCAGTTATATAGCGAGGGAGGTGTCCCACAGGCGGCTCGCGCGCACCTCCTGCGCCGCTAGAGCTTGGGCTGAGCTGGGGCTTTGCACGAAAATGAAATACACGCGCGCAGTTCGTAAACGGCTCGAAGGCGACGCATTCACGGCTATATAATTTATAAAAATCAACATTAGGACATCCAGTTTTCGAAGAATTATTCATCATTATCATTTCAGCCGGAAAACGACCACTGTTAGATATAAAGGCCTCCGCCAAGTGTCGCCATTCGTCGACCATCGGTTCTATGAGCACATTCCAAGAAATATTGATCAGCTAAAATACAAAACACAAAGAAAACATTAAATAAATAATTACAAAAAAACGTACCTTCAAGCTTCATTATAAAGTTTATTTAAACTTATCATTCTAAGTAAATCCGAATACACAAATCAAAATGTCCCGCTCTAAAAAACGTCAATATTAATAGTTATAATTATACTATAGGCACCAATTAGTAATGTATCTATAGAATAAAATCTTTGTTTGTTGATGTACGAGTTTCAAAAATATACTGCCCATCCGTATTGCACAATCTCGTACAAAAAATATCTATTCTAAATCGTGAGTCCTCTCTACGCTACCCGACGCGGCACGGCGGCGAGAGATCGGGGTTTATTTGCGCTTATATTGTGTGGACACAATACTTCAGGAGGATCATGTCACGAGTCGCAACTGAAGATGCCACTGGTATACTGCTGTATGTATGTTGTGTATGTTAAGAGTATTTATGGAAGGAAAGGTATGTTACATAGAGATTATGTTTTGAAAATATACCACCTTTACATTTTTTTTTTCGGTGGGTAAAAATTATCCAATGATAGCTCCCGCCCTTGAGCGGAGCAGGAGATAGTGTCAGACTTTTACTGAGTAAAAAAACCCACCCCGTTCCTTGATTGCCTTCGTACCAGGGCTCTGGTGTACACTTTCAGGTTTACTCATGGGCCCAGTAGTTTTCGATCCTGCTGGGCCCCTACAGTTTGCTGACAACTCCTTGAGGCGCGCGGGAGCAGTACGCGCCGTCGACAGTACACACTGTCGACATACCAGCCTTACTTGAGTTGATTTTGAGTTAGTGGGGCTAATTGGTGATCTATAATTGGTTGAGAGCAATGCTGAGGCCGGCCAACCCAAGGTAGGTATTTTCATACAACAGCTCTTACGTGATTATGACATTATAATATATCTTTATCAGACTGGTAGATGTCATAATATGGCTTTTAATTAGTGTCCTTACAATGTTTTCCTTCACGGGTGGCCGAGTGGTAACGAACGAGTTGTAGGTTGCGGGTTTGAACCCAGCCAGACGCATTACCTTGTGTAATTTATTTCATCATCACCACTACTCTCAAAAGGTTGAAGGAAAATATTGTAAAGAAACCGGCAAGTTCTAGAGCCAAAAATTCTAAGGCATATGACATCCACCAACCCGCACTGAGCCTGCGTGGTGGATTATGGCCCATTCCCTCTCCCAGAAAGGAGACCTGAGTCCCAGAAGTGAGACCATTATAAGGCTGATGCTCTGCTATGCTATGCTAGGCTATGAGAGGCGGGTGCTTTAAATGAACTATCACGACACACAAATAACCTACTTCTAGAGAATAGTAACACTTTTGAATATGTATGAACCTATAACTTTCTTCGCCAAACATACCACTTCACGTTAGATACTCGTAGGTACATATTTTATTTATAACAAATATCACAATAATAAAACCCTCATGAACATCACAACAAACATCAAAATAATGTCTTGTTCACGCAATAAGTGTTGACGATTGATAAAAAGGCGTCGATTGATTACGTAGACACGTGTCAATGGGGACAACAAAGGACATGGGACTTGCGACATGGGACATTGGGACAATGGGACGTAGGGACATCAAAAGTGTCGCGATAACTTGTCATTTCACACTACAATGAGTTACAAAGTGTTTTGTTAATTTAGGAATGTAATTTCCGCTGGTGCTCATTGTAGGGACTTTATTTGTTTTATTCCGCAGACTTATAGAAGTGATTTGTTTGTGATTTGGTCCTGTAAACATTAATTATGGTCTCTAATCCTTATTTTTTTTCTGTTGTTTATACACAGAGCTAGATAATGATGAAACATATAAAAATAGTTTTCTTTTGTTTGGTTTGACATAACCTCATCAAACAGTGAAGTAATCGCCATAATAGGTTTGTATAGTCGTATCACTTTATTATTAGGTGTTTTTGAGAACAGATTCTTAAATTTTACCAGTAGTCTTCTTAACTGGCAACCTCGACAGGCTCACCATGACTGGTAAAGTAAATGGATAAAGGCCTCGTGGGCGCCCAAAGCGTTAGTCGGACCAGACCCGCTCTTTATTCTACGGCTCAATGCCCTTCACACTACCAGAGAAAGAAACAGCTGGAGGAATATCATACGAGTGAAAGTGATGAAGTAAGGAGGTCTCGACCCTCAGTGTTGAGGAGGAGTCTTCTTAAAAACCAAAATACAAATTAAGGGAATTGGAATTTTCGTTTCCCACACAACAGAAGTAGGTAAACAAGAATCCGTATTAGACTCACCGAAATACAAATTACAACAAACAGTGTGATCGTATATTTCAAGTACGTGTAATTAATCGTCATCGTGTCGCCGCGAGGGTGTTTACGATTCGCACTGTCGCCCAGTCGCGTGTCTGTGCACGCCCTTACGTATGGCTTTAACTAGTCACAATCGCGATTTATTTGCGAAGCTGAAGGGGTATTTAGTTATAGTTTTAGCTGTAGTGGAACTGCGGCGTTTTATGTGAAGTTGATGAATGTCAAAATACTTAAAAATGGATTGAGAAACTGATAAAACATTCTTTGAAAATTAATTGATAATAATTAATAAATTGTTGTTAACAATTATTAATTATTTATAACTAATAAATTATTAATTTGGGTATCTTCAATGCTAGAGTGAATAGGCTCTTAATAACCCAAATCTTCACAACCATTTGAGCATGAAGGAGGAACAAACTTACAGGTAAACACATAACTTTCACCGTTATAAAGTTAGTGTGATATCAGCCTTTGGTTATTAGCTTTTTGAGATATCAAAAATGAGTGGCAGAAAACGTAAACATATTGGCAAGATTGATGAGAGTTTCACTAGGATTAAGCGTTTCGTCTCGTTGTTTAGGTATACCGTGAACATCAAAGGACTGAAAAATTTGCCTACTGCGGTCTTCCCGTCCGATTATAATTTAGATGTCTTCAAGACTAGAGTGAATAGGCTCTTAATAAACTAGTGCGCCTCACCATCAACGATTGCATCACTGCTTACCATCAGGTGGGATCACAGTCAAGCACTAGTTTATATCAAATAAAAAAATCTTAGTCTAAGTGAAACGTCAAGCAACAGTGGTGGTCCCATGTTAACGGCTACCATTTACGATTTGAACTTCGCGGGTTCAAAAAAGCAGGCGTTTTACTTTGCATAATTTGTTTCGTCTCCACTGCGCTCAAAATGGTGAAAGAAAATACATCATACAGAAGAGAGCCAAAAATACGAAGACTTGTGACATCTAACAACCCGAAACGGAAAAAGACGAAAGACAACGAAGGAACGGGGTGGATTTTTCAGTTAGTAAAAGTCTGACACTATCTTCCGCTGATGTCATTGAATAATTTTCGCCACCATAAAAAAATACAGAAAGGTATTGGATCGTTATTAACCACCTGAATTCCAGCAATGGGAACATTGTAAGGTAATTATCATATATCTGTAGTGAAACATAGTTTTATGATAGTAAGAGAACATTATGACTAAAAAATAAAAAGACCTTTGGAAAAGACACCCTTTTTTCCGTGTGGGAAATCACCTAATGACTTCTCCCGCTATAGAACGGTGCGAAAGGCGTTTCAGAACTTTTACTAACTAAAACCACACCTATGTTCCTTCAGTTCCCTTTTGCGTTCTAGAATCACGGATTTTCCTTTTTCCTTACGATTTTGCTGACATCTCTTTGAGGCGTACATGAAAGATTATGCGCTTTTGACTACTCGGGCTCGATCCGAACGGTTACTGGACGGCCGATCTACGAGCTATCCATTGCTTGCTGTCCGCTACTTGCAAAGTCCACACCAAAGAGACAGGTTTCTAATTTGCTTATTTCCAAGTGCTACGCATCGTAACGCAAGAATAGCGCCTGTTGACTATTACCTCGTAGATTTTTTATAATAATAATAAGCTGAAATTTAACAGTAATAGAGTCTTTAGTTCTTTAAAATTTCCATAGAATCGCAAAACTCAATCGATTTCAAATTACTTGCTACGAAGTGCTACGCGGCGTAGCTGTGCCACTTGTGACCGTAGTCTCTTGCTACGCGGCGAAGCACGAGAATTAGGACTGTTCAATGCATGATAAAATAAAAAAGAATAGATACACACACTAACATAATTATAAAGGTTTGTGTATGGGTGTATGTATGTTTGGGAATTCGTCACGCTCAAACAGCTGAACGGTATGAACGAAATTTGATACATGAGTAGAGTATATCCTGGAATATCATTTAAGATACATTTTATTCCGAGTAAAATATTCTCTTGGCATTATATAGGGTGATTGGTAATTAGTGAACGATACTTAAACACGTGATTGTAGTCATGATAACAAACAACTTTTACTATGGGATCAAACCTGAAATCGTGAAAATAAAAACTGCTGGTCAGTACATTTACGTTCACTTAACACCAACATACCTTATGTGTTCTGAAATTGCCAGATTTTTTTCGCAATTTCAGGTTTGGTCCCTTAGTAAAAGTTGTTTGTTATCATGACTACAATCAGGTGTTTAAGTATCGTTCACTAATTACCAGTCACCCTATATTATAGTATAGTCAACCTTGAAATATTACCACTACTGGGAGTGAGGCCTCCTCTCTAGGAGAGGGAACGGGTCGTAATCCACCAAACGGGCCCAGTGCTCGTTGATGGATATCAAATATCTTCGAATTTTTGGTTCTAGAACATGTCGGTTTCCTCACCATGTTTTCCTTCACCATTTTGATAGCAGTGATAATGAAATAATTACAAAAAGTGAAACCCCTGCTAGGGTTTGAACCCGCGACGTTCAAATCGTAAGTCGGAGTCGTTACCACCGGGTCACTGCTCGATATAATTTTTACTTGTAGCTTTAATTGAGCTTGTAGCTTGTAGTTTTGACTCTTGGCATTAGCTTTTACGCGAGAAAACCCACTTGCAAAGCTATTCTGTGTAACCTATAGAAAACGGTAATCGTAGAATTTCATACCGGTTTCCGAGACTCAGTAAGTAATTAGTCTAATGTTGGCACAAATTGACGTACCCAACATGTTGCTAACTCATAAACGAGTTGAGAGTTCCACAGACCTATCAGCGGAGTCTAACTGACATACACTCGGTCTTAAAATTAGGTTGGTGGAGCTCCTTGCAAGCATAGGTATGGAAAGGCAAACTGACAACAATATACAAAATGTAACCCGAATAACACACTCCCTTTAAGGATGTACAAACCAATTAGAAAATTAAGTTACGATCACAATTTATTGATTTATTTATTTAATTAAAACAGAACAGCCGAAGCCAATTACACCATTTAAACACAAAGAAATCAAAACAATAAAATATAAAAACTAAAATTAAAAAAACGGTAATTTAAAAAACTAAAAAACCCGACTGCTTTTCTGAGCATTCATGAAACAAATCTAAAGACACCTCTCAAACTAAAATCCATCGAGCCGTTCAGGTCGCAGAGCGTGCCAAACATTTGAATTTGGCGCTACAAATCCGCCATTTTTTTATTTTGATATACCCAGTGTCACTCTCACAGTAAATACGAATCTAATGACACCTCTCAAGCTAAAATCCATCGAGCCGTTCAGGCTGCAGAGCGTGCCAAACAATTATACATACATACTCTCGAAAAACATAACCCTTCTTCTGGCGCAGTCGGGTAAAAACAGACTGATTCACAAGTCAGTTACTTAACAAATATTAAACACAGTCATACATTCACCTCACAAAATTTCATACATTCTGATAGTATCGTCTTCCATTCTTCCCCAAACGTATCAAAATCTGTGTTCTGGTCTAGGAGATCATTAAGCGCAGAGAGTGTCCGCGGTATGGGTAATTTGGAGTGCGCAACTGTACTACACGCAACTGTAGACTTTCACTTTTACTTTCATAGACTGAAATTGAAAGTTTGCATTGATTGATTTGTTAAATAATCGGCTTCGGAGTCTACCAGAAATCGACCTTGGAAGACTTAAGATCCTATGTCCCCTAGCTGGGGCAGAGGGCGTCGACAGTAGTCATCCAACGTGACAAGGTCTTGAGCTTTGCGCTTCACCTCACTTCATGTTAAACCGATTGCCATCGTTTCTGCCAACACGGTGCATCGCCAGGTTTACCAAGAACGGCCACACTTCCATTTCCCTTGAGGATTCCAGTCCAACGCCTGTTTAGGTATGTGATCGGAATCCCTCCTAAGAGTATGACCAATCCATCTCCACTTACGACGTTTGATCTGGTGGTCGATCGAGCTTTCGTGGCATTTCTCCAACAGCTGCACGTTAGAGATAGTCTCTGGCCAGTAAATCCTGAAGATGCGAAGAAGACGTCGGTTCACGGACACTTGGTTGATCATTTCCTTTCAAAAAGCAAATACCTTTGTTTCAGTAGTGTGAACGTTATTGACAGCTGAAAATAGGATCGTTATCCAAAAACCATGGCATTTCCCTAAACTGCAAAAAATTAAATTTAACAAAGTAAAATAAAACATTTTATTCTTTACTTCGATTCTTCAACAGAATTGTTCGAATAAAAACGTTTAATGTTCTAACTTTAAGTAGTTAGTAACGAGCGGAGCGACAGCGGATGAGCGACGGCGGCGACGGCGGCTGTAATAAGTGTTAACTCACCAATCATGAATATTGTACACCCCATTCGTCTGGCACAGTGTTCAAAATGAGGGACTGGTGGTTTTTTTTTTTTTAATTTACTTTTTGCAATTTTCCGGCTAGTTTTTTTGTTTTTCAATTAGTGAAAAGCCACAGAGAATTTAAGATGCAAGAGCGAGCGAAGCTTGCTCCGATCTTGGGTCACCCTGACTCGGAGAGGTTAGGTTAAAAGGGGAGGACGGGGTCTAGTGAGTGACGAACACAGACAATCTCCATCGTGGTTATTTTTTTTTTTAAATCGCCCCGAGCCCCGCAAAACAGAGCGACAAACACGATCAATTTAAAAATGTTAAAGCCTTCAAACATAACGCAACAACTGTGTTCATATTTGTTGCAATTGAAAAATAAAAGTTTGTAGACTAGTTTTATTTTACATAAATTTTTACTTTGCTGAACATTTTAGTAACTTCATATTTATTTATTTTCTATCCCACAGCTGGGCAAAAACCTCCCTCCATTCCTTAAAGTGTTCTCGGATTTGAGTTACTTCTTTGCCAATTCCCAGGCACCTAGGTCATCCCACGTCCACACGGTCGTCGTGTTAGTTCGTTGTCTTGCCTTGCCACTTGGCCCAAATAGAGATTCCAGTGGTGCTATTCTCTAAGAAAACGCAGCGCTGCCGCAACGACGAACACCCTAATAATCACATTGGATTGTCAACCTAATGAACGATTCAATGTATCTTATTTTGATGTTCGTCGTTGCGGCAGCGTTGCGTTTTCTTAGAGAATAGCATCACTGGACATGTACATTTTCCCCGCCTATGTATATGTTTTTTGTAGAACTATTGATCATAATCTTGGTTTTCGACATGTTCATCTTGAGCCCAGCCTGAAGGCATGCTGTAGTAACTGAAGTTCTGAATTAGTTTTTTTTCTTTTTACATTTAAATTCTAGTTTCGTAATAAAATGATATTTGGTACAAACATAGAATCCAAAAATTTATAAATGATTAAATATCATCCGAACCATTTATCAAGAGAAGCATTTGCCAAAAAAGGTTTGTAAAGCGAGATTAAATGCAATGAAAATGTTTTTATTTTACAATGAAACATTTGCAGAATGAATCGTTTGTGAAATAATAATAAAGAGTGCTCATAGAGTCTTGCGTGATATCAGCAAACAGCTGGTCGACTCTTCACGTGACCAGAAGGCTGGGCTGTACTTCAGTCAACGAATCAGCATTGCCATCCAACCTGGCAATGCTGCCAGCGTTCTGGGCACTTTTCCCATTGCCATCGATGTGGATGAATTTTTTGATGCCCAATAAGTTCCTTTTTTGACCCATTTTTAAATATTATTATTTTTAGTCTGTATACATACCTTATAAGATTTGTTTAGGTTTTAAATGTTTTTATTATTTAGTGTAATGTAAATTTCTTTATGCGTAATAAACATCTTTAATGTAGTTATTACAGGTATAATAAATAATATATGAAACGTGGGCTGTTTACTAAAAATTTATAAATGGAGTATTGGTAAACTCTAGCCTCCCAATTCGAACGCCCCTCAAAAGAATGGACCCGCTGAATCTGTCAACTTTTTAATAATAATTGAAATATTTATAATTGCGCGGCGGTTTACCATTTCGTTGCGTGACTATGAGATATAAAGTGTCATTTACAGTTATTATTGTTTTTTCCTTTGCCTTTTCGTCTTTTAATGAACTCTTCGTCAACTTAATAGGATTTTTTCTTAGTTATATTAGTCGGAGATTCGAAGGGATTTAAATTTGAAGTATGATCACTGGGGAGATGGTGTTTTTAGATTATAATATTAGGAACAGTTGATCTTACATGGTCTAGCTTTTGAATTTGATAGTAATAGGAATTGAATTGTTTCAATTCAATTACGAATAGTTTTTTGGATAGCATTATAGTCTGATTACAAACAATTTAAATGCTAAAGTCTGTTTTTTTTTTATTTGATATAAACGAAAAAAAATTCTGACATTGGCTAAGTCATTTTTGGTGTTATCAAGATTAATATTTCTGGAAAATCCCGTGCTTCATTTTAACTATTCAAATTCCAAAGAGCTAACTAATGCTCCTTCCAAACATGATTGATATTATCGGTTTTCGTAGTTTATTATTATTTTTTTACCTTTCTGTAAAGTAATAATCATTATAACATACGCACTGTTAAAACTAACAACGGCAATAAGTGGTTTACTTGAAGATTTGATTTTTAAATAAGTTTACTACTAATGTGATGATATCACCATAGTTTAATATACCTTAGGTATACCAAACCTTTAAAAGTATGTGAGCAAGCCAAATTTTTTAAGAGGATTGGCACAAAAGTAGGTTGGTAGATTGTCTCGTGTAGTTTTTATCATTACATTAGGAAATTATGGTAGGAAAATAATGGTAGTAAAATAATGGTAGCAAGCTAATGGTAGTAAAATAAAGGTAATAAAATAATGGTAGTAAAATAATGGTAATAAAATAATGGTAGTAAAATCCCCAAATCAAATAAATCACTAAATTCTTAAATGGTGGCTGAGAGCGAGAAAAAATGTATCGATTATCTTTGGTGAAAATTGTTTGTCATATAAAGAATGCCACGCTCCAAAGAACATGTTTGTTACTCCGAAACACCCCAATTTTAACGGCAAATTGAACGGCAATTATCGCAACACCATCTTAATATTAGAGAGATCTATTGCCATCGCACGTGGCGCTCTTCAAGCCCAATATTACACTTTTATTTGCTTCGTCCCCCCTTCAAAAGTTGTCAACATGTAACGACTGGACTATACCGGGATATCTCCACATAACACTCAGAAAACACTAGCGAATATAGACCTTATGTTTTACTTGTTACAGTCGTGGGTTTAGCTGTAAAAATTGCCAGGGGAAATTGATCTTTGAGTTGATGAAGCAAGAGTGTGGGTGCTCGAAGTATAGTCGGTAAAACATAAGTTGGGATTGATGTCAGTTTTTTGTGTGCACAACGGATATTAGTGTGCCAAAGTACAGAACTATTTGCTCATGTACTTTGTGATGTTCCCATGGAAATCGTATTAGGATTTTGTTGTTTTTGAATTCTGGATGCGTTGCCGCTTAAATTTTTTTTTGTACTGTGGTATTAATGTTCATTTTTAGTAATACTAAGCTTTATACCTTAGTTCGATGACCCGGTTGATAGCAATTTTTTTTCAGTCTTCTGGGTACATTTCCGGATGACAGCGATGTGGAGGAGTACTTCGACGCCTAAGTATACTGTGTTTTTGTATTATATGTACATAGGTAGGTTTTAGTATAAAAAGGTTTAAGGTTTTTGTACATGTGTAGATATAATTTAGATAGTTATTTATGTTTGTTTTTTGAACCAATTTTTATCCACGTATTAAACTTATGCTCTGAGAATTTCATATTTAGAAATATTTTCTCTGCTGTGGTTCCTTAACATCTAAAGACTCGAAAATCGAGACTAAAGCCAGACTTTCGTTAAAAGAAAACATAAATACAGTTTTCCTGACAATAGAAATTCACGTACCATTCATTACCCACTGCCCTAAAATCTTTCATCACAAATTTTCCTCCACATTTTCCGACATTTTCATATACCCCTCAAAACAAACACGTTTTCACGAAAAGCAGGAGCATTAAAAAAGGTTTTTTTTCCTTTTAAAAGAGCTCGGACGGGACTTAATCAACGAAGTATTTCATTAAGACCTTATCGGATAGAAAGAGCTTGAAAGAATAGAGCCTCCACATTCTTTCGCGGCGTTCTCTTGTTGTGAAGAATGTTCATTTTATAACTGGCGTTTGTCTTAAATTCTTTTGCCTTTTGTTTTTTTTTTAAGTACCTTTTGTTCGATTAAGTTCAGTGTCTTGCTGTCTGTGTCTATGCGTATGTGTGTGTGCTCTATTTATCTGCAAGAAAGTAAATCATGTGATACAACGTCTGTGAAAAAATATTTTTCAAACTTTTATTTAATTTCACCTGTCCCGATATTTGTCTGTGATCAAATCTTGTAGATTTAAATTGATCCATTTCTCGGTTACCGATTGAGCTGAAATTTTGCATGCATGTATAAAGATGACAATGCAAAATTATTATGACGTCGAGTTGAGGTGATGTTGAAACCGGAAGGTGACAATAAGAATTTGGAGTCGAGTTTGGGCTCGTGTGATTCGTCTTGACGAGTGGTGGTGCTAGATGGTACCCAGGGTCTGATATGGAACAATAGCGTAACCCTATCAAGTTTGAGCTTTTTGGAATGATCTTGATGAGTATTAATTATATATGTAGGTATATATCGCGCCATAAAAGCTTGCTAAAACTTGTTAGTCACTGATTTTTATTTATTTTGCGTACCTACAGATAAAGAGAAGAATTCTCTGCCGTAGTCTGTATCTAATATAATATAGTAGCAAGGTATGTGTCGCTTACAAAAATGTTATGTTTATTTCAACTTATAATTATTATGGTTTATTATAGTCAAGTAATTTTCTTCCTATCTGTAATTATCACATGATACCGTGTTTAATAGTAGCTTAAGTATTTATATTACGGAAGAAAAAACAAATTCTACAGAAACGCCATCGGTACGTGCTGGAAATCCCACCCAGACGTACAAGCCTCCTTGCTGGCCTACCACCGTGGGATTTGGAGGCAACAGTCCTTGCACACATGCATGACTTACGCGTGGAGATGCAACGTCGGGGCGAAACTCCGCTGCCGCGACAAGTCGCGGCATGGCGGACAGAGCTCCGGCGGGATCTCATGGTGAAATGGCGAGAGCGATTGTCGCAACCTCGTGCTGGGCACGCCACGATCGAGGCGGTAAGGCCCCTCTTTGAGGCGTGGCTGGAAAGGCCCCACGGCGTCGTCACCTTCCGTTTGGCGCAGGTGCTGACCGAACACGGCAAGTTCGGTCCGTACCTGTACAAGATTCGTGCGGAGACGACGCCCGGGTGTCGCCACTGTGCGGACCGCCCGGTGGACACGGTGGAGCACACAGTCGAGGTGTGCCCCGCTTGGGAAGAGCAGCGCCGTGTCCTCGTGGGGGCGATCGGCGGCGATCTCTCGCGCCGAGGCTTGGTTCAAGCCATGCTCCGGAGCGAGGAGGAGTGGCAGGCGGTCGCCTCCTTCTGCGAAGCAGTAATGCTAGTAAAGGAGGAGGCCGACCGCCTTAGGCAAAGGCGGACACGCCGCCGCCGCCGCCGGGTTTCCGATCCCAATTTCCGGCCACCATAGGCGCGGGCTCGCGGACGGCGGGCAATGGGTAGCTCGCTGTCCGTCCGTCCGGTAACAGACCGGTCCGAGCTCAGGTCGTCTACGGCGCGCACCGTTCCCGCGCGCCTCAAGGAGTTGTCAGCAAACTGTAGGGGTCCAGCAGGGCCGAAGCCTACTGGGGCCAAAGGTTATGTGAGACTGTCACCAAAGGCCCCAGGATAAAGGCAAGGAATGGAAAGGTAGGTTTTTAGTCAGTAAAAGTCTGACACTATTTCCCGCCCCACCCAAGGGCGGGATTCGTCATTGGATGATTTTACCTACCACAAAAAAATAAAAAAAAAAAAACCCAGACGTACAAAGCGTTTGGAACACATTCACTATGCGTACATCTAAGGAGTGGAATTCCGTACTGGGTTCTGTTTCCTGATAGCTACAATCTAGGGGTCTTTAAGTCAAGAGTGAATAGGTGAATTCTAAGCTGCTCTATTATCGGCCACATTATCGCTTACCATCAGGTGAGACAGTGGTCAAACGTGAGCCTATCAATAATAATAAAAAAAAACTAATTCCAAAAAAGGCAACACGCAATGTATTTTTTTTGTTCTTATATCACAGTTCGAAGTGAGCTATTTCATAAAACGACAATTATATAAGTACATATATCACTTGCCTAAACAATAGGGAATAAGCAAGCATTTGTTATATTAAATACTTTTTAGCTTTCGCAAACAAATATGAAAAACCGAATAACTGCGAGTCGGACTCGCGCACTGAGGGTTCGGTACAAACTAACTTATGAAAACAGTTTAATTCCCGAATGGAGTTTCGAAGATTTTTCCAAATGGCATTTTTTTTTGTGACGCCACTTCAAAACAGGTTTCAGATTTTTTTCCTTTAGTAATACTATGAGACCTTGATTCATGCTATATTTCAAACTGCTAACTCCGACGTGAAACATAGGTACATATATAGGGTGACTGGTAATTAGTGAACGATACTTAAACACGTGATTGTAGTCATGATAACAAACAACTTTTACTACGGGACAAAACCTGAAATCGCGAAAAAAATCTGCTGGTCAGTACAATTGTGTTCGCCTAACTGGTCAATATGTACTGAACTTGCTGATTTTTTTCACGATTTCAGATTTGGTTCCATAGTAAAAGTTGTTTGTTATTATGACTACAATCACATGTTTAAGTATCGTTCACTAATTACCAGTCATCCTATATTTCGCTCATGCATTTTCCTTATTCCACTATTTTCCCAACCCCCAACCAAACACCTATTTCCAAAGTAAATATATAATTCTGTCCTGTCCATTACAGTACATTATATGCACCAGTAGGGTGGCACCACGATGCACTGTCGGTACTCGGCAGTATCGAGCCGCTAAGTGATTTGTCCGCTTCGATGCATTATTGATGTGCACCGGGCCCATTTCCCAATTCACTCCAAACTCGAATACACCCTGTATATGCTTGTGTAGATAGCAGTCTGTATGGGTTCGATTGAGTTTTTAATTAGGTGTATTAATTATGAGCTATGATCGATGGTATTATTTTGATTGTTGATTTGCTATCATACTGTAAAAAGTTTAATAAATACAAAATGAACAATTATCAGGTTATAAAATGGGGCTTACATTTTATTGAATTTATTGCAAGGAAAACATTTTCTTTTATCAACATTGCGTTAATTTTCAAATGCGCGACTACAATTTTTCATATAATTATTTATTCATTTTTTACATTTGATCAAATAAATGGTTAAGTTATTAAACTCGCATAATTATATGCAAATATAGGTGTAGTGGTAACTTGAGCTATGAATAATTCATTATCCTATTAATTTGCAACCCAAATGCTTGCCAATACCCTCTAGTAAATGGCTTTAACATTTAATAAAGAGTTCAGTGAAGAATGAAGGGCCTGCCTTTGTGGAGCGTGAATATTTTTTAATTTATACAGGCTATTTATGGCTATCGAGCATACGGTGGCCAGTTGAAGTGACAGCTTGAAAAGAAAAAGATAGGCTTCTTCTTGGTGTGTCGATGGCAACATTTTACAGATTAAAACCCCCGCATGTTCCTTCAGTTGCCTTTTGCGCTCTAGAGCCGCCATAAATCCTACAATCCCTAGGCCAACTGAATGACAGAAATCTACTTATAAGCCTAATTAAGTAAGTAATATCTGACGCACACCTCATCATCATCATCAACAAAAAAAATTCCTGCTACGGTCTTCCCATCCGATTATAATTTGGGCGTCTTCAAGGCTAGAGTGAATAAGCTCTCAATAAACTAGTACGTCTCACCATCAACGATTGCATCACTTCTTACCATAAGGTGGGATTGCAGTCAAGCACTAAGTTTTTAATAAATAATAAAAAAAAAAACTTCATTACAGCCGAAAGACTTCCACTGTAATTGGACATAGCCCACCCACAAGTGTCGCCACAATGAATGGTCCTGTGCGTCTCGCATCCATCGAATTCCCGCAACCCTTACCAGATCATCGGTCCACCTTGTAGGAGGCCTTCTAACGCTACGTCTCCCGGTACGTGGCCTTTCGGCCCCAATGGCCATCCGTTATGCGAGCAATGTGCCCTGCACATTGCCACTTAAGTTTGGCGATTCTTCGTGCTATGTCGTTAACTTTGATTCTCCTGCGGATATCCTCATTCCTAATTCGATCACGCAAGGAAACTCCGAGCCTGGCCCTTTCCATTGCCCTTTAGTGACTTTTCAAGTCTTCTGATGAGGCCTATTGTAAGCGGCCACGTTTCAGAGGCATATGTCGCAAACCTATGTATGGAAATATGGAAACATTTCTCACTTATTGTTTCGTTTATAAAGTTGTGTATTAATTGGCAACTGTTCACCTACCAACCATTCCAAAAAATTAAACGCATGTTGATGAGCATGCCAAGTGGCAAATTTAGCAATATCAGTCGCTTATCATTATCATAATTTTCCAATTGTCATAAGTGAGCGATCGTGGAGGCGATCGGAGCCGGCGGCGACCCTCGCGTCCGGCTCTGCTTCAAACCATGGTCCGGAGCGAGAGGGAATAGGGAGCGGTCGCTTCCTTCTGCAAAGCAGTAGTGCAACTGAAGACTTACTATGTCCCTAGAACTAAATGGTTACCCATTGCTGAAGGCTGACCAGTAGACCAGTGGAAGTCATAAAGTCATTTGATGATATCCCAATCACAAAAAAAAAGTATTACACTTTAATTAGTAATAGTATTCTCACCTTTCTTCTCTTATTGATTGATTACCTAATTGTATCGGTCAAATCACAGAACAGTGGAACAGAAGAATGGGTCAAATATATATAGTAGGAGCAGTGCTGACCGAGAGGAACCCAGAAAGGCACATTACTTTGTGTAATTTATTTCATCACCACTGCTCTCAATACAGTGAAGGAAAACCATCGTAAGGAAACCGGCATGTCCTAGAACACACACTAAGAATTCGAAAACGTAACATCCACTAACCCGCACCGGGCCCGCGTGGTGGATTACGGCCCATTCCCTCTCCTAGAGAGGAAGCCTGAGTTCAAGCAGTGGGAACATTATAAGGCTGATGCTTTGCTATGCTAGCGGTTAAATAATCTTCGATCTTATAAATCATCTTACATCCTACTCCCAACATAACTCCACAAGATAAAAGCAATCCCACAAACAATAATATACCGCCCAAACATAAAACATACAACCGTATCGATCGCTAAGCCGCATTGTCTTCAAAGCCACATCCGCCCAATTGCGTGCACACAGTTCAAGCGCACTGCAACTCGGCGATTCAATTTGAATCGGAGACAAGGGACGGGAGGGTGACAGGAGGGTGACGTGGGGGTAGGGGGACGACTGACGACGCCGCGCTGATGGCTAAATCGTGTTCGATTCGCACCTGCGATGTGTGGTGGTCTGGATGGTGCTTTACTTTAAATATGGGTTAAATTGTTGAGATGATGACGTGTTTTTCGGATACCTAAATTTTTTTTTAAAATTATTTATTATGTAATGAGTATTCTTTATTTTAGTCCCTTGTTATTGGGTAGTCAATATATATATAAGAGCAATTACAAGTAGGCATGCCATAGTACTTGAGAAAGTTTTTTTTTATTCTTAATTTTTTTTTATGCTCTCTTTTGACCATTATCTCACCTGATAGTAATGCTGAATGATTTGTTTCTTTGGAAAAGCTTATAATAAAAAAGAACTGGTAAAAAAGTACATAACTATTACAGCCAAACCTGAAATAAAATACTTTAAAGTCTTCAAGTGCCATCATTTTTAAGTCATTTTTTTATAATTTTTTCTATAACCCCTGTCTATCTGTATATTATATGTCTGTCTCTAAATAGTTTACTTTTACTTTTTTTTTCTTTTAAGGAACGTACTCAGCAATCTTTATACCGATATCGAAAGTCATATCAGCCAATGGCTTAATAGCCACGAGCCGCGACCAACACCTCAGAAGGCTTTCATTAGTCGGCTGGGGTAGGAGCTTGAGTCAGAAAACGGAACTTCTGGCCACAGCTCGTATTGTTCTGAAGTTTACTCTCTCTGAACTCTGTTCCCTATACCGATTTATTCTCAGTAACCATTTATCTGCAGTATTCGGATTTCAACAATTTTGAAGCCCATGCTAAATCAAAATCAAATTCCGCCAACTAAAATCCAAGTAGAGCACTATTTTCTCCATTCGCTTCATCCGATACTTGCAACACGACACGATAGGACCGCAATGTTCGCCACGGTAAACTGTCACCTCTCGCGTCGCTTAACCGAAGCACTCGCGGCCGCAAGTTTCGCCAACAACTTCCGAAGTTGCGAAGCGAATATCGAAAAGAACTTTCGACTAGACCCAGCTTCCGGGTCACTGATGTTCGACTATTGGTATTTAATATAGTTTAAAATGAGCAATTGAATGTCGGTTTTTAAAGCTACAAGTTAAGGTCGGTTTTTGATTGGGGACTAGTTATGAAGTAGGTAGTTGCTAATAGAAGTTTTAGATTGCTAATTGCGTGCGATGGTAAAAGTTGTATCATTCGTAGGTACGTTAGTTGTGTATTAAGTTTTAATCTCTTTCTTTATTTTATATACTGCTTGACTGCGATCCTACCTGATGGTAAGCAGTGGTATAATCATTGATGGTGAGACGCACTAGTTTATTAAGAGCCTATTCACTTTAGTCTTGAAGGCACCTAAATTATAATCGAACGGAAAGACCGCAGTAGGCAAATTTTTCAGTCCTTTGATGTTCACGGTATACCTAAACAACGAGGTAATCGATCTTGCCAATATGTTTCCGTTTTTTGCCACTCTTTGTTGATATATCAAAAAGCTAATAACCAATAGCTGATGTCACCCTAACTTTATAAAAGTGAAAGTTATTTGTGTGCGTGTATGTTTGTTTTTCCTTCATGCTCAAATGGTTGTAAGGATTTGGGTGAAATTTGGCACACGGACAGACCATGTTTTGGAATAGCGCTAAATGACCCTGGGATAATTTTCTACTTTCTCGAGGGTAAAGATGATGACAGAAGTTTGTTAGAAAAATATTAATATTAATAAATTAATATTGTTTGTTGTAAAAGAGAACTATCTTTCCTCTTTAGTGTGATAAATATATATGTTTATGCATAATATATATATATGTATTTATTTTTATTATAAGGTATGGATAGTTATATAAGTATTTTTTAGTTTAATTTTCGATTTCACTATCTCTTTTTTTCTTATTTCTGCACACTATCGTCTACATTTCTTCCAATTTCTCCTTTCGCAGGTCTGCTGGAAGAAATTTCTTTTTTAAATAAGCAGTACCTTTGTACAATTTTTATAATAATGTTTTTTTCTGTATAAGTATATGTGTGTACATAAACTATTAAATAAATAAATAATACATTTTTTTCCTATGCACATTGCTCGTAGAACATATGGTCGTTAGGGCCAAAAGGTTCTGAATCGGCTACCGCGTACCGAAAGACGCAGCGTTCAAAATTAAAAAATCATTTTCAATACTTACTCGAAAACCCGCCCTTAACTCGCGTGCTCTTCCCGCCACATTTTTTTTGTAATAAAATTGTTTATCGTTTATCAGACTGTGCGTCCCCACGAGGCGCAGATCAACCCCCACGAGTCGTAAATGTATTGAAAAACGTCGTTTGACACCCTGCAAAGTCACTGCAGCCCTCGGCTCCATATCACACTCACCTACGGCTCGTGCAAATTCCGCCTCTGTCGCGATGACAAACTTTCTGCAATGTATAAAAATGTACTATTATTAGTGTGATTTTTGGTACATTTAACATGAGAATTTAATATTGAAAATAAATTAGTTCCCCAAATATCTACCTTGAAGGAATACACTTTTTCACTTAACTATTGTACTTGTAAATACTAGACATATAGGGCAAGAGGTAGACCGATGTAACGATAAATAGTATTAAAATTAGGTTACAGGGTTTTTAGCTACTTTTAAAGTCCATAATTAGGTCAGTTTTTATATCTATACATATATATAATAAACCGTTAAATTTTCCTCGCTCAGGTGACGTTTACTTAAAGAAATTAATTTCGTACATGCGTAAATTAATTCGAGTTTAAAAAAAAGTACTTTATTTTTTAATTTTATCTTTACAAATCGTTAGTGTGTCATGTACCGAATCGACCCTCCACGGGATTAAAACGACCAAAATTTAACGGTGTATATACTATATTGATTATAATAGGGAATTCGTTTGTCGGAATAGTGTAGTACAATCTATATTTATTGTACCTAATTGTCACAAAATTTCAAAAAAACAAAAACTTTATGAGAATTTTTTATTCAAATTCAATTCATGTTAAAAGTATTTATTTTTGTAGAAAACATCAGGATTTGCAAATTTCTGGAAAAAAAATCATTTTGTTTCGACCAAGTGTAAAGCAATTTGTAAACATTTGTTTTTCCCTATTAGTACTTTACGCGAATGCTATCGTACAAATTGCTGGTAAATAATTTACATATTTTCAAAATATATGTAAAAATATCCCAGAAAAAAAAACTTGTAACATCAAAATACTCTAAGAAGAAATAAAACAAGATAAAGCTCGGAACAAAATTAAATTTCGTACCATATTATTTTCTTCGCAAAATTCATTATCCATTTACGGTTTCACAGGCAATTGTTTTAATCCGATAGCGGGAACGGCCCAATGTGGAATGAAATAATTTAATAGCCCCCCTCGGCCCCCCCACTCGGATCCAAGATGGCGGCGGGGCGGGGCCGGGGGTGGGGCGTGCCGCCTCATTTGAATTTCGAACGCGAGCTTTCCGAACGTGTGTTCGGATGGGTTTTCGGCCAATTAATTTCTCGGTAATTCGTTTTCTGCGTGCATCGTGTGACGGTTTCATTGTTATTTAATAGCTGGTTTATATTAAAGGGATAGGCGTACAGGGGACTTTATCCCTTTTTTGTTATTTATTTTTTGTTGAACTTTTTAGGGTATGAATAAAAACAGATTTACATTTTTTTTTTTCTACAGTGTAATGAATGCAATATTTAAAAGCAATTTTACCTGCCGTAGGTATAAAATATAACTTTTATAATAAAAACAACAAATTGAAGAAAAAACCTAAAGCCTAATAATTTCATACACCTCCACTTCACCTACATAACACCTTAATAAACACCCCACCATCTACGCCACCTCAAAAACTCAAAACCTAATCCAAATCACGTCACAGTGGAACAAGTCGCAATTTTTCTGAGCCTCATAATACGTGCTAGCAAACAGAGCATTGTGAGAAGTTTCACAATATTATGTGGAGTGGTGTAATGCCGACACAAAGCCTTCTCCCGGCTCGGTAAATAACGCTTTGTTCTACGAAGCCAAATTTTGACAATCACTAGCTCCCTCTCATATAGCTATGTACACGGGCGGTCGCCAAAGATTAGCTAGGGAAGAGTGAATGGTTAAAAACCACTAGTTAGTAAAATTTGTATTATTGTGATCCTTGGTAGCCGAGTATCAACATCTCACTGTCAAATTTTATTTTAGCGTTACTTGCTCATATCCGGCTCGAAGGACCGAAAGTTATAAAGTTCTGTAGCTGTACCTGTATAAAGAATTCTAAGAATTGTAAGTGAATAAAAGCACCAATGTCTCAATCAATCTGTCTCAAATGTAATGTACTTGTGAAACCAAGATCAGCGCAAATCTCTATGGTTAAATCTTGAGCAGCTCTTATTTACGAGTAGTTGATTCTAATGTACTATGTTTCAACGACCCTTCATATAATTTAAGAATAACATATTCGTTTGGTTACACAGACCAAAAGATAATAAGGTCGTCGACCACGTCTTCGCTTAACATCAAACGCGAGCCTATGAATTATAAAAAAAAGGTAACGAAATAGACCGATCGAAGAAAACCAACACACCTAAAAAACGTCTCTTCTGAAAATTTAAAACATCCTACATACTCTGTGTCAGTTTTCCCCTGTGTGAGTGTAGAGGCAGAGGGTGGCAGGGAGGCAAGGGGACGCACCACCGGTTCAATGTTGACAATTGATGGATATCTCTTGTCTTGAAAAGGCAGGATTAATGCTCTGTCTCGGAGAGTACAATAGTGGCGAATCCTGAAGGATTACGCACTTGAAAGCGTGAAGACGTGCTCCAAAGAATGAGGGATGTTGACCGACAATGGTGGAGACTGTGAGCAGTATATTTTTTACGGTGACGGCTTCCTACAGTTGGTTTTGTTTGAGGAAATTGTGGAAAAAATGCTCTATTCTGGAATTGGTTTCATTACGTCGTAGATTTTTAGTCTCTTTGCCTTTTTTTCCAGACGATTGGTCATGTTTCCAAAATTTATAAAGGTTATATTACCTTTAGATATTTAGTTAGCAGCTTCGGTTTTTTTTTATATTATGAATATATTTATCTTCGTTATAATGTTATAAAATTATGTATTACTGTTACATCGATATTTGAATAAATAATATGAAATAAAATAGTTAAATGGAATGTTGAAATCTCTCCTATACCAAAATGTGCAAGCAAGTAAAATCTCAACAACACATTTTGCGTTGCAAGATACCTCCGGCGGCGGCGGTCATTCGCAGCTTTACAAATACTTTTCTATATTTTTATTGTGTCGCGCCGGTGTCGCCGACGGTGCGAGCGAAAGAAAAGCGAGAGGTCAGACAAGTAGTTGGGACTTTGAAGAAACGAAAGGAACGTTAGGATACTATTTTACTTTATATAACTTTTGAGTCAGACGATGATGAAAACAAAGAAACAGTTACATTTTCGGAAAAAAATACTACGTTTCTAATTCAAAGCCTTGCTGTTAATTGTATAAGAAAAAAATATATTTCAAACGATGATCGTGGACTCCTGTTCTGGAGAATCAATAAATACGAAGGAGGCAAAAAAACTAACAGATAACGACAGAGTTTAAATTATAATTAAATTAAATTAAAATATTGTAATAATAAACTACATAATTTAAATTGTCATTTTGCTTAACAATATGCGCATTATTTACTTTTAGTAAACGTATCGTATCGCCCACAAAAACTGTGAAATTCAAACCAGAGTTCTGAAATACAACCACTGATTTTATTTCAATATTCCATACATGGATTTCTAGTTCGATATAAAACTTAATAGATATATATACAAATTAAAAATTAATAATATGTACAAACGGGTAGAAAAAGAACTTATTGGGCATCAAAAAATTCATCCACATCGATATCAATGGGAAAAGTGCCCAGAACGCTGGCAGCATTGCCACGTTGGATGGCAATGCTGATTCGTTGACCGAAGAAAAGCCCAGCCCTCTGGTCACGCGAAGAGTCGACTAGCTGTTTGCTGATGTCACGAACAACTCGATGAGCGCTCGGACCCCATGGCCCTAGTGTTTCAACCCCAAACGGCTCAAACATGTAACTACCGATAAGGTTATTATATTTACGCCGTTTGAGATTTTCTGCACCTGCAGCAGCCGCCCCAGCACAGCCTGCCGTACTCAGAAGATGGGATGGCGCAAGGGTGTCGACACAAGTTGCATCCCACACCAAAGGCCTACCTAACTTCCAGGGCATTATGGTCATCCCGTCTGGCCTCTTTCCATCGTCACGTGCCAAGCCGATAGGTTCTAAAACAGCTAGCACCCCGGCGATGACGAGAGCTCGGCGGATGATGTCATTAATGCTGGCATGCCGTGCTATCCGACCAGCGCTTCTACTGCAGGACAGGCCATGGTGTCCGAGGCGGTCGACTGCTTCACCGAATTGACATCGATGTGGAGCTCCACTAGGAGCACCCAAACGCAAGCATGTAGCGATCCGGAAGGTGGTGTCACTCAGCATGGTACCTATGTTGGGTGACGGTAGAGCCTGTAGCCAGAGACCCGACTCCCATTCCCCCACAGCCAGTAGGCGGGCACGCTCAGCAGTATTGGTGGACGTATTAATGAGATTATTCCGTACCAACCTGCAGAGCGGCTCATCCCACTGTCTCTGGGAAGATGGATTTTCGGGCAACGCCTTGTCCGGGCAAGCCACTTTCCAGACATTCACGGCATCGGTCAAGCACGGCACCTCCCAGTCAACCAGTGATGGAGTTAAGATTCTTTCGATTAACTGTTGAGTGCTGTGGACCGAAGACAGGAACGCCGGTAGACTGACACTAGAAATTTTGCGGATGCCGAGCCCACCAAAGCGAATGGGTAGTGTGGCTTGCAGCCATGCTCGGTCATCCAAAGCCACATTTAAGATGGACGTTAGAGTGTATCGAATGGTTTCGTCAATTTTGTCTAAGAGATGTGGTTGTTTCCATAAAGGGGAAGAGCGGAGAAAATACATAAAGTTTGGTGCAAAACAGCAATATCTAATGAGGGTGAAAGCGGAATGTAAGTTAATTTTTGATAGTCTGTCCGAAATATCGTTGAATGATTTTATTTTATCGTCAATGAATAAGGAAAAACTGTCTTCAAAAATTGGAGAACCTAGGAGGTGCAGTGAACATTTTTCTAAAATTTTGATATTTGGGGCTATTGCATTAAATTTCTGTAGAGTTGATTGTCTGTCAGTATTGTCAGAAACAAAAATTTCACATTTCGAATAGTTTAGTTCGAGGCCGATGGATCGAAATTGCTCCGTCAGAAATTGGAAATCTTTTAGAACTGTATCAACATCACCTCCCAGTGTTCCATCATCTAAATACCATAGGTTAAATTTGGAATTTAGTTGTTGTATTATTGGATGGATAGCTAAGCTGAAAATGACTGGCCCGAGAGGATCACCTTGTTGGCATCCAACGGCAGATTCCAAAACCTTGTCTTTGTATAATAATTTGGATGGGTACCACTGATTGGTTGTCTCTGAGATCTAGATATTTACATCAAACACACCATTATGATATCTAATAGTACAGTACACTACAACTTAAACAACACTTCAAAAGGATCCAAACAAAGACCCAAATCACGTTTGGTCCGGTGACAAGCCAACATTATCGTTGACAACGTTTATTGCTATCTATATATACAAATATGCTGTCTAGTCTCGGTATTTGTCCCTCCAGCAGTACATTATTGACTCGTCCAATAAGCGTGCAATGTCCGCGCTCCTTTTATCAGCCACCTGCTAAGTAAGGATAGAGAGAGATCTTGAAGATATTAACGACATTATCGAATGGTGTAATAATAGTGTCAGTATAGATTTTTAAAAAATCTAAAGATAAAGGTTAAGTTTTCATTAACATTGGGTCCGCAATTCCTTTACCTGTTTTTCGATTTGGCCATCCATGGCCACTTAAAAATTTCATTCTGTATTTAGAGAAATCAAAGATGTGAGGAAGGTTTGAGTAAGAATGTGGAAGGCTATGTTAGTAAGAGAAGACCAAATATACAATAGGACTGCATAAAAGAAAGAAAAAAGACTGACTACTATGATGTCGATACGTGAGAAACGCAAGCAAGTGATGATGATGATTACCATTTAAACAGTGAACGAATGAACAGAACACACAGAAACCACGAAATAATTATTAGGTGTCTTCTAGGGTATAGTGAAAATGGCTCTTAATAAACTAGTACGATTTACCGTTAACTATTGCATCACTGCTTACCATCAGGTTGAATTGCATTCAAACACTAGTTTATATCATTAAATTTTTTTATAGTAGAGTCAAGAAAATATGTTGCAATTCCATTCTTATGATATACTCGTAATATTAAAAAATTTAAGAAAAATTTTGAAAGGGACTCCAAAAAATATCTATTACAAAAATCTTTATGTATTACAAAAGCAAACGATCTAATAAAAACCACAGAAACAGAAGTACTTGAAGACCGTTTTGACTAGATGCTTATAAAATTGCGATTTCTAAAACAAGTTAACGGAAAACCCGATACAATCGTCAGAAAACAGGTCAAGGAGTTTACTAGCAATGACTTGCAACTTGACAATACTTGTTTACCCTGTTCAACCTCTTTTTTAAATCCTTGAATCTGCTTATGAGGAATTTTCTCAGCAAGTTTCATTCGTACCTAGTGATCATTTTTTTTTTTTAATATTCTATAAATTTCACACATCGGTATCTAGTCTCAAACTAAGCAGAGCTTGTGCAATGCGTACTAGAAAGAAGAAGAAAGAAAACATGTTTATTCTGCCTAAAACAACAACAACAACTACATAGATAACTTATAAACATACTTACATATTTCTAAATACATACATATTACTACATAGTATAAAACCAAGTCGTTTCCCGCTATTTGTTCTTATGTATGCTTAAATTTTTAAAACCGCTTTTAAAAATTTTGATGCAGTGTTTTTTTTAATAGATAGAGTGATTCAAGAGGAAGGCTTATATGTATAATACATGCATAATATATTTAATATCACCATGGCACCCGTGCGAAGCTGGGGCGGGTCGCTAGTTATAGATAAATTACACCCAGACACAAAACAAATGATCGTGCTCATCACACAAACATTTGTGTTGGGAGTGTTTCAAACCCATGACTTCTGGCTTAGGAGCCAGGGCCACTAACCACTAGAGCTAGACCAACAGTAAATTTACACACCCCTATACGATGTTGTAAAATTGAATGATTAATTTCTTTTGCAAAAACTCTACGGTTGAGAACATCTTTTCTTAACATAAACTTTTTATCATAAGCAGTTTTTGATAGGAGATGCCGTCAGTTCTAATTATTTTTGAGCTGTTACTTTCAGTCAAGTTTTCAGAATATATTCCGTTTCCACTCTATCCCACCCCGAAGGTCTCCTTATCCTGCAAATTCCGTTGCGTGATTAAATGAGCCGCCGGCCATCGCGATATTGCCGGTCGCGACTACATGCGCCGACGTGGATTGCCTCCCTCACTACTTCTACCCACTAGAATATGGACGGTGTGTCTCTCCCGGAATCTTTGTTAGTGGTCAAATGGACAATATTTGTTGCTCATAACTATTTATATGGTGTTTTGTTATGTTTGTAATGCGTGTTTGGTATTTTGTTGTTGGCTTGTAAGTCATTGTGAAAGTCACATGCAGTATTTATATTATAATGTGCAAATGTTTTTTGGTTATAAGTTTTATTTCAGCCAAAAATAACAAGACGCAATGTTGTGTAGTATTTATTATTTATTATTACGATATCATTTTATTCTACTATGCGATGTATATATTTATGATAGTATATCTTTATATTGTATACTATCTTTTGCACACGGCATCGCTCCCGTTCCACCCTACTCTACCCTAATCTACTCTACCCTCCTCTACCCTACCCCACTCTACCCTACTCTACCCAACTCTACCGGGTAGAGAGGGTAGAGTAGGGTAGAGTCTACCCTACTCTGCTCTACTCTACACTTCTCTACCTTATACCAGTAATGAGCAGGTTTTATTTTTTATATGACATCCACCAACCCGCACTGGGCCCGCGTGGTGGAAAACGGCCTATTCCCTCTCCTAGAGAGAAGGCCT
Organism: Leucania comma; assembly: GCA_958295575.1. NCBI lineage: Eukaryota > Metazoa > Arthropoda > Insecta > Lepidoptera > Noctuidae > Leucania > Leucania comma. The sequence goes on along the minus strand of OY282480.1, from coordinate 5,555,739 downwards.
GAATCCCAGCAGTGGAAACATTATAATATTGTCATAAGAAATAATCTTTTTTTTATAAGTAGGTATCTGTATCAGCAGTTGAAACCGGGTTTTGACTTTGCAATTGGAATACTTTTTGCACGGAAGATGATTAATAATAATTTGCTAAATATGGGGCTAGCAGCAGCTGTCCAATTAGTAATCGTGTTATTGTGTCTAAATAAAGCACAAGCGTGTTCTTTCCTTGAAACTAAACGTGTCGCCTAAACAAAATTATTAGGGGTTATTCTGTAAGTTAATACAAAGATGACAGTCAGTCAGACAATCCCATAGTATATGGGACATCAGGGGCGTAGCTACCGCTTTATCTGCTGTATCATTGATACGGGGTCCCGACGGGCAAATATTCGCAACATAATTCTTATCCACAACTGTCTAGTAGGGTAAACCAAGCATTTGTAAAAAAGAGCCATTTTTTTTATACATTTAAAGCAATCTAATGATGATGTATACAAAGATAACGTGGATAGTAAGTTAAGCATAAACATAATCAGCCTTATTATGTTCCCACTTCTGGGACCCAGGCCTCCTCTGTAGGAGAGAAAATGGGCCGCAATCCACCACGCGGGCCCAGTTTAGATTGGTGAATGTCACATGTTTTTGATTAGTTAAATGAGTAAGTTTAAATGATAATATTTTTGCGGGAAATATGAAAGCAAATATAAATTCTATCTTTTATAGGTATTGTCGAGTCCTATGGAGCCAGCGCTGCCTCAACGACGAACACCCAAATAGGATACATTGTATTGTCAACCAAATGTACCTATACATTGGATTGTTAATTCAATGTATCCTATTTGGGTGTTCCTTGTTGAGGCAGCGCTGCGTTTTCTTAGAGAAGAGCACCGCAGGCTCTAGCAGGTCTCGGTTCCACGATCGTTGTATAAAATAAAACGACTTCAGAACTAGGATACACCGATATATTGATCACTTCATTACACTTCAATGACAAGCAAGCTGCCGAAACAACAAACTATTTTTTTCCTTTCAAATATTCAAACCTATTTTAGAACTGCCAACAGCCTTCAAAACCTCTATCAAGCCAGTCCGTTGACTAACAAGCAAGTACCTCATGTGATCTCCTTCGACACCACAATATTAATTAGCCCAATAATAAGAATCTGAATTCTCGCTAGTACGCACGTAGCACGTGTTACCGAAACGGCGCTCACGCCGCAGCCGCTGCCGTAATTCCGATCCCAATTTCCAGTCACCGTAGGCGCGGGCTTGCGGACGGCGGGTAATGGGTACCTCACTGCCCGTTTGTCCGATAACAGACCGGAATGAGCCCAAGTCGTTTACGGCGCGCACTGTGCCCGCGCGCCTCAAGGAGTTGTCAGCAAACTAGGGGCCAGTAGGGTCGAGGCCTAGTCTGGGGCTCTGGGGAGGTATGAAAATGCATACCAGGGCCCTGGAACCAAGGCAGGGAAGGAACAGGGTAGGTTTTTAGCGAGTAAGAGTCGGACACCTCTCACACGCTCCGCTCAAGAGCGGGATCTGTCATTGGATGATTTTACCTAGCATAAAAAAAGTGTTACCGAAAGTTTTCATTATAATTACCACATAATTACTTACCGATTATCATGAACACATTAAGTACCAGTTATGTCGGGAAATTCAATAAACACCTTCATCTCAATTTCGTGTGGCTAAAATAATATTGCTTAATATCTTCACAAGTGTTTGCTATCGAACTCCTCCGAAGCGGCATTTGTGATTTTTTTTTTTTATGTTTATTGGTAGGTCTGGGAATAGGTCATAGGCTATTTCCTACCATCCTACAGCCCCCCATTTTTTATTTGATGTTTTATGTAACATGCATAAAAAGGAATGTAAAATGTGAAATGAGGTGTAAAAGTGTGAGAGCAAGAAAAGGAAGGGAATGTATGAAAGAGACACAGCATATATAGCGACTTTTGAATGTGAGTGACAGATGGACGAGCTGTAGCGCGGCCGCCGCGTCTAATCTGAGCAAGGTCCCATAATACAAGTCCAGGAATAAACATGAAAACTGTAGTAACGTTACAAAAAAAATCGCGATTCGGATCTTCGTAACTCAAGCGAATTCGACTCTTACTTGCCCAAGTTCTTCTGAAGCAAGCGCTCTGTGAATAATTGCATTGACTTATCATATTAACATACATAGGACACTGCGAGGACACTGCGCACACTAAACCTATTTGCGGATAAAATAGATTTGTTCTTAAGTTCACTGAGCGAGTTCGCAAAAGTTTTATTACACTTTTTGTGTTATCATGAAAATTTAAATCAAAATAAATATCTAATATGAATAATATTTACCTATATTAATTATATCTACACATGTACAAAACCTTAAATATTTACTAAACTATTTATACTAAAACCTACCTATGTACATAAAATATAAAAACACAGTACACTTAGGCGTCGAAGTACTCCTCCACATCGCTGTCATCCGGCAATGTACACAGAAGACTGGCAGCATTTAAATAATCAAATAATAAATAACAATTAATTAATGATAATAATGAAATAATAACAATAAAATTATTGTGTTGCATTTATTGCTTTATTGTATTTATTTAAATTGTATTGTATTGATTCTTTGTTTTTTATAATTGAACTGAATGTAAATTATATTTGTCTACATCTATCGCATTGGATTTCTGTAATCGTAGCTGTATGTATGTGTAATGGTAAATAATAAATAATAGTCAGAAATACATTTTTTTAAGTATGTGAAAGCCGTAATATGCCTTTTATTAACCTCCCTTCTTTATCCATCCAATTTCGAATACAATCAACAATTTTCCCCTAAAATATTCAATCAGAACATTAACACGAAACACAGCAAAAGTATGTCCCACCTTCGTCCTCGGTCAATATCTCCGTCGGCCATTTTCAAAGGTCCGGCGGAACCATTAACCCTGTAAATTCATTAGGTAGGAGTCCAATGGATTGCTTTTGGGAAAAAATGTTTCTTTGGACCCGTCCGAGTATTAATGTGTTAGGGTTTCAGTTGTCTGGTAGCTATGTGATGTAGGGAGAAGATTCGTGTTTTGTTTTTCGCGAAGCTCTGGTTTTATTTTTTTTTTCTTTTCTGAGGTACATTTACATACACGCATGTAAATGTGAACAACAAAAAAACTATGAAGGCAGGTACACTACTAAAATGTAAAGCTAAATAGTAGCCATTGTAATAGATCATTATTTTATCATGGTACTAGGACACAAAGTACTTACGAATATATTAGCCTGAAATGGTCGTGTGCTTTTGACATTTTTTTTTCAGTTTTCCTAATTTTCTTTGACTCTATTTTAAATATATCAGAATACATGACATTAGCACAAAAAAAAACTGATTATTTATTTATTCAACCCACATAATGTTACTTAAGTAGAGCTTCTTCTACTTCCTATATAAAAATTATAGCTAAAAAGATAATAACAAAGCTTATTGAAAAGGTTAACTGGTAGAGAATGCCTTGTTGCCTTAAGTCTACCTATGTACGACAACTAAAATCAAAAGTTTAATTAAACAAAGAAATAAAATCAAAATAACATAATCAATCTTATAATGTTCCCTCTGCTGGGACTCGGGCCACCTTTCTAGGAATGGAAATGAACCGTAATCAACAACGCGGGCACAGTTCGGGTTAGTGAATGTCTCGTGTCTTCAAATCTTTATAGGTATTCTAAGAAACTGTGAACTGCCTACGAAAAAGCGCATGCATGGAAGACCACCCGTCCACTTGGCTGACGACGGTCCAAAGAGGCCTCAATGAAAGTCATCTCGACACAGACATCTGAAAATGAAGACACGAAATAAATGGGATAGAGTCTAATAGAGATATAATGGGTTAGAGAGATACGCCGGTTTCCTCTAGATGCTTTACTTCACCGGTTTGAGAGCAGTGGTGATGAAATAAATTACACAAAGTAATGTGCTTGCTTAGAACAGAATCTTGAGCCACAACCGGTAATTAGGAGCTACTACTGTGATGATAAAACCTACAGTCAAACAATAACATACAGTCAAGCAAATAGCCTAAATTCTAACATAAAATCTCCCCAAAAATCCCATAAAAAGCACTATCTCTAAATACCAAACAAGATTCAACAGCTCTGCCATATAATACGATATAATACAGTGAATAGCGTCGTATTTATACGAAGGCAAACATTTACGACAAAGTAATACGCCCGATGGCGGCTGGTACATTTTTCAGAGTAACAAAGCGAATATTGGAGAGACTCCACAAAGGCCACGCGGCGGCACTGGCATGTTGAGAGAGGGGGGCGTGTCGATAAGCGAAGTGTCGATACGACTGGGAGTTGGAAGATAGTATAATAATATATTCCACAACTATCACACAACGCCGTCTAGTCCCAAGCTAAGCAGAGCTTGTATTATGAGTACTAGACAACTGATAAACATACTTATATTTTAAAAATACATATATATTTTAGGTAAATTACACCACAGACACAGAACAAATGATCGTGCTCATCACCCAAATTTATTTTGGGTGGGAATCGAACCCACGAGGTCCGGCATAGCAGTCAGGGCTATTAACCACTAGACCAACAGGCCAGTCATTTATAGTACGTGGCAAATAAGTGGAACCATTTGCTATAAAATAATAAATTGGTTATAATCCTAGTCTTACAAGTTAAACCAACATAGCGGTCGACCTTGAATGCCAAATTGTTCAACTTATGTGCCGCGAACTATAAAGGTTTTTACAGCTTCGCCAGAAATATGGATACCCCCGTTAGGCGACTGGGTCTGTTGGTCTGTTCTGACCTTAAGCTTTTACCCTGCTCCTTGCTTAACTTTGCAACTATTTTGTTATTTCTACTAGATGTACTCGTGCATATTGTTTATATTTAAGTCCTACGAACTCCCTGCGTATCTTTACTCATTCTCTGTCAAATTCATCTAAAGATTGTCTGCAAAAAATCCCTTCGAATGTAATCTCTATCTATATATATTTGCTGGGAGAAAACTCAAAGTTAAGTTATGCTTGCCTCATCTCGTTAAGTTTGGTAAACAATAAAAGTATTAAGACTAAGATAGTCTTAGAAAATGCTTATAGTTTCGCATTCACTTTTGCAGTTAGCTTCTTCCATAAGAAATACTCACCGTTTTGTGACTACTTGAATGTATAAATACAAAAAGTGATTTTCCCGAGGAAAACTGTTCTATCTAAAGATAAACAAATTAATTCCAAGCAAACTTCAAATTCCATTTGACTGGTCTCTTGGTCTAGTAGTTAGTGGCCCTGACTGCTATACCGGAGGTCGCGGGTTCTATTCCCTCCCAGGACAAATATTTGTGTGATGAGCACAATCATTTGTTCTGTGTCTGGGTGTAATTTATCTATAATATGTATGTATTTAGAAATATATAAGTATGTTTATCAGTTGTCTAGTACGCATAACACAAGCTCTGATTAACTTGGGACTAGATGGCGTTGTGTGTGATAATTGTGAAACAAAAAAGTTACACTTCTACAACCACTTTATCGACATGGCCACATCCCTAGCGACTGAGTCAGCTCCCTCCGAGTGCCTCATAGTTACATACGTAGGTGTAATTGTTGGTAAGTACATTTTTCTTTGAGGTTACTCTCTATTAAAGGCTCAAAGTGAAATGGGACGCAATGGTTCCTACCTCAAAGGTGTACCAAAGTCCCAAAGGTCGGCCTACCTTAATTGTTCCTCAATTATTATGAATTTCATACGAGGTTAAGTCACGGTTAAGTCAAAGGGCTGAGTGGAAATTACGGGTGGGTAGTTGAGCTGGGAGGTGACCATGGTGTGGGTTTTTGAGTATGTTGAGTTCTATTTATGGGATAGGTAAGGTTTGCTGTTTTTAGAATTAGGGCTTTGATCGGGGTTTTTGAAGGAAATGACCGGTACTGGCTTAAGCCTAAGGTGACCCTTCTCCAATCTTCTATCGCCGACCTCAAGCATGGTTTAATAGCCGACGCGTTTGATGGAGAAGCAACGAGAAAAAAGAGAGATAACTCCTGAAAACTCTGGTAGCTTTCGGTAATTCCGTGATTTATTCGAATATTTACGAATATGAGTTTTTTTAAAACCCTTTAAAGTTTTTGAGAAAATTTGTCATCGTTTAGAATCAAGATTAAACTCTTAAGCCACAATAGGACACCGGTGTCCGCACACCTATTGTCTTTCTATTGTGTCTCTAATTACGGTATTCAAAAGGTGTGCAAGGCTTCTACAGATGTTTTTTTTTTTTTTTTTTTATATGAGTGCATTATGGAAATTAAGTTCGCAGAGCCTAACTTCAGGCGCACCAAGAACCGTCGAACGTACTGTACACGCAATAAATGTCTCACTAAATCGATTTGCACGTATGAACGCTTAATAAGTAGGTTGCTCATTAAAAAAAAATCATAGGGCACTTCCCTTTGACCTAGAACTCTGAAATTTGGCATAAAGCAAGGTCTTGTAGCACAAGTATAGGTATAAATTTGAAAACTGTAAGTTTATAGTTCCGTCACAAAAAAAAACTTTTTTCGATTTTGAAAAATCTTTGAGACTCAATTCGGGAATTGAACTATTTGTAAGTATACGGCGCGCACTGTTCCCGCGCGCCTCAAGAAGTTGTCAGCAAACTGTAGGGGCCCAGTAGGGTCGAAGCCTAATCTGGGGCTCTGGGGAGGTATGAAAATGCATACTAGTTCCCTAAAACCAAGCCGAAGAAGGAACAGTGTAGGTTTTAGTCAGTAAGAGTCCGACATTATCTTCCGCTCCGCCCAAGGCGGGATTTGTCATTGGATGATTTTACCTATCATAACGTACCATTTTATTTATTGCTTAATCATTATCATTTTATTTATTGCTTGATTGTCATTCTTTTTGCCTTAATTCATCATAATTGAAATTATATTTTGACCTTAATTTGAATACATAATTATTATGCTGTCACCTAGATAAATGTGCATGCTGTGGTCTCCTGTAACTGAAGGAACACACGCTAAAGGACCTCTTGTACTATTTGTGATTTTGGTATGTTGTTACTGTGTATCCTTTGTTGGAGATCCCAAAAAATAAATAAGTCCTACATAAGTTAGTTTGCACGCTCAGTGTGCAAGTTCCACTCGCACTTGCCCAATTTTTTTTAGAGAACAACACTGTACCTACCTCTTGCTACCTAAACAATCACCATTAAACAACATTCTCAGCACAACAAACTTCAAAAAACTCATTAAACATAACAATTGTTTACAAAACATCTGTAGTTAGTTCTTCCCCTTGCTTAATAATTAATTTTCTCATAATAAAACGTTAATAATCCTCCGCATTACGAACAGTTGCTTACCCTACTGTAAATATTTACGGAGCGTCATGTGTTTACTGTGATTTTGTATCGTAAATCTCTTCAAAGGTTGTCTTTTAAAATATGTGGCTGTGTGATGGTGTACGGTGTTCTCTTGTCGTGTGAGCAGATGTATCCTTATTTTTTCAGTTTTATTGAACACTAGCATCCGCCTATGGCTTCGCCCGCATGAAAGTAAATTTCGCCATACAAACTTCCCGTTTTATCCCTAGGGGATTTTTTTTTTGGTGGTGGGTAAAATCATCCACTGACAAATCCCGTCCTTGGCGGAGCGGGAGATAGTGTCAGACTCTTACTGACTAATAACCCACCCTGTTTCTTCGTTGCCTTTAATACCAGGACTGAGCCTTCCTTTCAGAAGCAGATCCTTGGCCCCAGTTGGCATCCCATAAGGATGGAGTTTCGTAAAATTTGTTCTTAGCGAATGTCTACACCCTATAAGGAACCAAGTTTTAAGTTTTTAGTTGTTATAGTTTCTGAGATTTCATTATTAATCAGTGAGTGGTATTTCGCTTTTATATACACATATAGATTAAAGGAATTAAGGTACTATTCGAAACTGCAGGCTGCGGATGCAGGCAGCGCATGCGGCGGTAGCACGTGCAGCCGCGCTCGGAATATTTTCATAGAAGTCCATACTACTACATAGAAAAGCAGTCGTGCTGCCGAGCCTCCTCTGCGAGAGCTGCCGTGACCTGCAGCCGCAACCGTGTTCGGAATGGTTTTCACACAAATCCATACTGCCACCGCATGTGCTGCCTGCATCCGTAGCCTGCAGCCGAGCATGGAATAGTACCTTTAATGATTTTTTTTTTGCCCAGCTTCGGGATAGTACAGACTAGTAATGATTACTATTATTCATTGAGACTATTTGTATAAACAACAATTAATTTACTTACTAAAACTTAATGCAACACAAAGATACAAAGGCAGACTGTTATGTGCCTTTGTATCTTTATGTAAAGATACATAGTTAGCAAAGATAAGGCATTAAGCGGATTTCATCACGCATGCGGATTTGGGCCGCACGTAGAAAATTTCAAACGGCAATAAAACGCGTCCCGCGTGCGAATTGCGCGCTTTAAAATAAATACTTTTATGAAAAGGACATTAAAATTTGCGGAGGTTACGCATGCGGATTGGCTCCGCATGCGTGATGAAATCCGCACGATATTAAAAACATCCTTAGGCATTCTCGACCAGTCAACCGAGGATGGTGGAGAGACAACTCATGTAGTCGGCTCAGGATTATTTATCATGCGAAGGTACGCCAAAACTGCGGTGATAAGTTCCCTCTTGTATTGTATTGTATTTCGGGCTGGTATCCGCAACTCCACGACTAAAGCGCGTATTTTGCGTACGGGTGGGACAAATGTGTCATTCGATCCACCCCAGCTCCTCGAGGAAGGCCCCTCTTAGAGGAATGATTAGACAGCAGAGAGGTGCCACGGGGCCCACAGTTTTCGTCTGACGCAAACCTCACCGGGCATGGAGGTTTCAGGAGGTTCCTGATTCGAATTCGGCGAGACGAAACCCCTGATGTTAACATTGTGCAGATCACCCGGAGAAAAATTCTGCAACAGTGGAAATTCAAATGTGCCCCTCTTGGGCGGAGCGCTGCCAGACGATCAGCAGTGGCGATCTCTCGCATTCGGGCCTGGCCCAGGTCATGCTACGTATCAAAACGAATGGAAAGCAGACACTTCCTTATGTGTATAATAATTTCCCACCTAAAAAAAATGGATTATCTATTTATTTATTAAAGCTTTATGCACTAGTGTTCGAAGGCGGACTTAATTCCATAGGCAATTTCTTCCAGTTAAATACAATCTTGTAGAGTTTGAAGTTCTTAAGTACTATAGGTATTGGTGTCCTACCCTGTTTTCTAGAATAGCTATAAAGTTTACATAGAAAAGCTGTCCTTAAATTAACTTTGTTACATTTCTTAGTAGTTCAAAATTATCTCTATAGATACAGACATTTCTGTACCTTTATAATAATTATAACTAGCGACCCGCCCCAGTTCGCACAGGTGCAATGATGATATTAAATATATTATTATGCATGTATTATACATATAAACCTTCATCTTGAATCACTTTATCTATTAAAAAAAACCGCACCCAAATCCGTTGCGCAGTTTTAAAGATCTAAGCATATAAGGAACAGACAGCGGGAAGCGACTTTGTTTTATACTACGAGTATGTAGTGATATCAAAATATTTAAGTAACCTGCTTACCTGCATTAGGTAAATATACCAATGTGCAAGTGAAATAATAAATTAATCGATCAGCGTTAACGTCACACAAATCGCACTTGCAGAGACAAAATGCAAATAAGTTGAACCCGTTGCTATAGTTACGCCCAGCCCCCCACCTCGATCGTCACTCGAAAATCTGTAACTGCACTTACAAGGTCGATCGCCATTTTGGTTCAAATTATTTCGCGAAATATAAGTTGAACCAAAATGGCGATCGATCAATACGCGTATTGTACCGGACAAATTAAGTAAGCTTTCTCTATCATAAAAATTGGTTTTAATTCCAATTCGGTTTGAAACAAACAACTGAAACAACACCATATCTCCTGACTCCTCATCCGCAAACTCATAACTACACTAGTGTTTAACAAACAACGAATCCATAAACAATAAAGCTTCCATTTATATCATAACCAATACTTATCGTTACGAGCATTAGCTGAGAACGCCATCTGTCGGTAGATTTGAACACCCAACGAGCACCAACTTACCAAAACACTTTCATCGCCTAAACTTTAAGCGACTTTGAACCTTGATAAAAGAAGTTAAGGTTGGTGGTTGGGTTTTCGCAGGTGAATAAATGTGGTTGTAAAATATTAAAGTCAAAATGTAGAGATGAATCGCGGGTGGTCATACCAGCTGCGATGACACCGATGTGCGGTGAGCGCAAAAATGTGTTAGGATTGTTGAGGTGGTTTTAAACCTGGTTAGGTATATTTAGGTTTATTACACATAAAAACAGAAACAGCATCTTACTAGTTTTTTTTTTTTTTTTATAATATAAACTAAGGCTTAACAGCGATCCCACTTGATGGTAAGCAGTGATGCAATTGTTTAGGCAAACCCACACGTTCAAGTCTGACTTGCTAAGTCGTCGTCATCTTTCTACCTCCATCCCATTTTTTTTACTTGGAGTCCTTGCTATAGATTTTTGCTTGCAGTTTGTTCTGTCAACTGTAGCGCTATCACTAACACTCTGTTTTTCTGTTAACTAAATCTTGAATAAGTATTAAGATGAACATAGACTTAACCTCTCAAGGACCAGTGTTCTAAATATAGTACAACTCGTACCAGTTAATTTAAACCTTATAACGTAAATATAAAGTTTAAGTTAGCTTGTACCGAGGTGTACCGTCCGTGTGTCCGTCTTAATTATTCTGACGTTAATTATTTCTTTACTACCTCTTTTTCCTTTCATCATCATTTCAGCCCAAAGACCTCAACTGTTGGACATTAGGCTACCCCCAAGTGTCGACCGTCCATAGGATTCCCTCGAAGCTCATCAGGCCATCGGTCCACAATGTAGGAGGCCTACCAACACTGCATTTTCAAGAACACGGTCGCCACTCTAGAACCTTCCCATACCATCGACCATCATCGATTTACGTTTTTTCTTTGTTAACGGGGAAAACGTGCTATCCCTTACATGTGACATCCACTTACTCACACAGGGCCCGCGTGGTGGATTACAGGCCATTCCCTTTCCTAAAGAGGAGACCTGAGTCCCAGCAGTGGGAACATTATAAACAGTGGCGTAGCTAGTCACACAGGGGCCCTGTATCTTAAGTCCCACAGGGGCCCTGTATCAAAAGTCCCACCGTATAAAAAATGGTACTTTTTTACAAACGTTTGGTTTACCCTACGAGACGATTGTGGATAATTTGTTGCGAATTTTTGCCTAGGTCGGGGCCCCAGTAGCGTGGGGGCCCCGTATAACTTATACGGCGGTAGCTACGCCTCTGATTATAAGGCTGATGGTATGCTATGCTATGCTTACTTTGAGCCAAAGCAGCAGCATTTTAGCGGCCCATCCGACCTATTAACTAGCAACCAGGAATCAAATCCACTATGATCCGATTCATTAAACACTTGCGCGGAACAAGTGTTGCTAATAGGATTACGTTTGACTCGGCACTATCATGCACGTGGTGGAAGAAATTATATTAATTTTACTTTGGAAATCTTTGGAAATTAACCCTTTCATTCAAACTCAATCATATAACAATTATAGGTACCTATGCATTGATATATTATAAAGAGATATACATTACGCGCTAACATCGCAATCAGAAAACCTGTATTCGAAGCTCACGCATCTATGATGAGTGTCATCACAGTCACTGATAGACAAAAACAGAGGCGCTGTCGTGAGCAGGGTTGCCAACCGTACTATAATATATAGTATTGTACTATATTTTGACTCTGTGTACTATATACTGTTAAAAAAGTTGAATAAACTTGAATAATAAAATTTCTTCTATTTTAAAAGTAATATTAAATTTAAATTACTATTTATCAAAAGATGTAATTTCAGTTTTCTTTTTTTGATTCAATAACTACTCCCGATTTTTTTTTCACTCTCAATAAGAGCTTACCAAAGTGATAATCTGTTCTTAATATAATTTAATATAACGATTGTTTACTAAGTATTCAACAGACTTCTCTTTGCAATTACATATGAACATCGATATTATTTTATGAGAACATACGTTACTAACTTCGCAATAAGAAAACCTGGACTCGAAACTCACACATCACAAACATAGGTTAGGACTACAGGTCACTGATAGACAAGGACCGAGATAGTGGACAAAATAGTGTTAGTCGCCAAATGTGTGTGATCGTCGCGATCGATGTAAAATTGCGCCTCAGAGGCACAATTTCAGCGGTCCACGCGCTGGATGCGAGTCATCTATCTTCCGCTGGTTTGCTGTTTTGATTTAATGTAAGGATATGAACGGTAAATATTAAGTAATTTCCAGGCTAAAAAATCGATTTTTCACTCCATTGAACTAGCCTCTAAAATCAATTTTATTCAACTTTAACCCCACAGACAAGACAATATCAATATTAATATTTATTTATGCATCCAATAAACCCATAATAATCCCACGCGATTCTGGAACATCACGCCCATGCCATTTGGGGGTTAAAAGAGGGTGTCTAAACGGTTGGGTATTTTGTCAGGACAGACCATAAATTAGAGTATTAGTACAGTATTGGATATTATTGATATTTGTCAGTTAAATTGGGCTACTTGTGGCATATGGACACACTATTAATAGTTATGATGGCTTTTGCCAGTTTAATTGAAAAGAGTTTGGATAAAATAGGGTAGACTAACGTGTGGTTAGATGATTTGCATTTATTTGACAATACGTAAGTTCTGTATCATCCATGGATATCTATGGTATCATCATAGCTCGCTGTCCGTCCGTCCGGTAACAGACCAGTCCGAGCTCAAGTCGTTTACGGCGCGCACTGTTCCCAGCGCGCCTCAACGAGTTGTCAGCAAACTGTAGAGGCCCAGCAGGAACGAAGGCTACTGGGGCCAAAGGTTATGTGAAAATGTCACCCGGGGCCTTGGGACATAGGCAATGAATGTAACAGGGTACGTTTTTAGCCAGTAAGAGTGTGACCATCGACTTACATTCTAAGTGATAGACAAGCTCGTTCATAGAAACTATTTGTCACAATACCGAAACGTTAAAACAAAAGTTCGCTGCAGCGCTAAATTGTCATTATGACGTCTAACAAAACTTTTAAGGTTACAGCGCTTAAATAATGTAAAACTGCACTAATCTCATCATGTCAAGATGTTCGGCATACAGTACACGTAAGTCAAGGAAAGTTATTGTACGGCATGCCTAATCTAGTGCGTAGTACATATATATCGATGAGTGTGACACTCTTTTCCGCCCCACCCAAGGCCGGGACTTGTCATCGGATGATTTTACCTACCATAAAAAAAAAATGGTATCATCAGATTGTGTATCCACACACAGGCATCTCCCAAGTTTATCCGATGTTACCATATCGAGTGATTCTTTGCGTCTTGCAAGTCGTGCAATTCCATCACCAGGCCATCGATTTACTTTGAAGTTCTGTAGAACGAATAAGAATATCATCACCATCATCTTATGGGGGGCAGTTGAAATGATGGTATTCTCATTTGCACACGTACCTATACTACTGTTAAATTTTAGTCGTTTTAATCCCGCAGAGGGTCGATTCGGTACATGAAACCCTATCGATTTGTAAATATAAAAATAAATACATAGCCGGTCAAAATCATAACCCTCCTTTGGCTGTGCCGTAGTCAGGTAAAAAATAAAGTACTTTTTTTAAACTCGAATTAATTTACGCATGCACGAAATTGATTTCTTAAAGTAAACGTCAGCTGATCAAGGCCAATGAACTGTAGGTAGTTAGTAGGTACGCAACGACCGACAACTCCCTACAAGGTCATTGATCGTTAACTTAAAAAAAAAATTTCGTTCATGCGTATATTACGTCGACTTTTAGAAAAAAAGTACTATATTTGTTAATTTTATCTTTACAAATCGATAGTGTTTCATGTACCCAATCGACCCTCTACGGGATTAAAATGACCAAAATTTAACGGTGTATTCGTGAATTACCTGAGGTTTAAAAAGTTCAAAATGAGTAGAACCTGGGCTTAGGCGAGATATTGGTCAAGCGCGAGCGGGTCGTCCAAAGTTTACATGGAAAAACCTACTATCACGTGGGCGAGCCGCTGGCAGAAGCTAGACAATAATAAATAAAAAACGGTAATTTAAAAAACTAAAAAACCCGACTGCTTTTCAGAGTAGAAAATGCCCTAAACAAGAAAGTCGTTGTACCTGATTGCACTTAACTATATAATATTTTAAATACAAGATAAATTGTAGCAGTCGGGACCCATTCTAGAAATGGAGGCTTAGTGAATTGAGAGCACATACCTATATTACATTGCAGATTACTCCAATCTACTGACTAGACTGCTGACTTTCTAGAATGGGTCCCGACTGCTACAATTTATCTTGTATTTAAAATATTATATAGTTAAGTGCAATCAGGTACAACGACTTTTTTGTTTAGGGCATTTTCTACTCTGAAAAGTCAAAGTCAAAGTCAAAGTCAAAGTCAAAAACGTTTATTGCGAACTAAGTGTACAATGTTGGTGTTATATATTATGTCAGTACTTTTGACTTAGCAGCCTTTTACAAGCATTGCAATTTTAATTCATCCTAATTAACATGCAATAAACATTATTAGCAGCAAAGCAGTCGGGTTTTTTAGTTTTTTAAATTACCGTTTTTTTTTTGTTTTTTTTTATTTATTTTTTTATTACGATATCACTTTCACAGTAATTACGAATCTAACGACACCTCGCAAACTAAAATCCATCGAGCCGTTCAGGCCGCAGAGCGTGCCAAACATTTGAATTTGGCGCCAAAAATCCGACATTTAGTTTTTTTTTTTATTTTGATATACTCAGTGTCACTCTCACAGTAAATACGAATCTAACTACACCTCTCAAGCTAAAATCCATCGACCCGTTCAGGCTGTAGAGCGTGCCAAACAATTATACATACATACATCCATACATACATACATACATACTCTCGAAAAACATAACCCTCCTTCTGGCGCAGTCGGATAAAAAGAACCCAAGTTCTTAACTACCACAAAACTACTAAATATCTTTGGAACTCTATCAAAAGTGTTGATAAACTTTCTAAACTATGCTGAATCATCCCTAATATTAAATTTAAAAATCATTGTAAGGTAAATCAAATAGTTCGACAGATCAGTCATTAATGTGTTTACACAGATTTAGCTATTTGTGGTCCATAATGTATTATTGTGGTCAGTGTGGGAACTGTACGGTTATTGTATTGCTGTTATTAATTATTATTATCATTTAGACTTTTACACACACATATAAATTACGTTATAGGGTTCCGTACCTACCCAAAATCAAAAAACGGGGCCCTGTCGCTAAGGGCGTCTTCAAATTAGCCGCAATTTGCCGCGCGACCTCCATATGAATAATAACGTGCGACTGCCACGCTACAACCGCACTGAAATGATCAAAAATATACCAGCCGTCTATCTGTCACTTAGCTTATATTTTTAATGGTCGATATCATATAGTGAAGCTAAGCTTTATACACAAGTCAAATAAAATATTTTAAAATAAAAATTTTTAGGTAATTTTATTTATTTATTCTTCATGCAACCAAACGGCTGACAGGATAGAGTGGAAGAAAAAAACGTGTTGCGCCGACCCCAAGTAATATGGGACAAGGGCAGGAAGAAGAAGAAGAAGAACCAAAGGTACAAAGGCGGACTTAATGCCATTCTCTACCAGTCAACCTAGGGTGGTGGAGAGACAATATGGCAGGTGCAAAAGAAAAAAAAATATTAATAAGAAAACAAGTATTACACAAATCATAAGTATATAAAGCTAAAACTAAACATACATACATATTTGTTTTTTTTTTTCATATTTGTTTAGTTATTTTTTCTTTTTTTAATTTTCTTATCTAATCTTAAGTACTGAAGCAAGAGAAAAATCTTTCAAACTTAGTCTAGCCAATGCTTACCCCGCTATATCTAGTCCGTCGCTAGGAAAATTCACACGAATCCCGCCGACGGGCAGTAGCCGAGGCGGCGCGCGGCGGCATTTGAAAACGGCGCAACCATGACAGATTGTGTGGTCCAATTTGTTTTTTTTTTTTATATAAGTTATATAAACTAGTGCTTGACTGCGATGCCACTTGATGGGACGGATGTAAGCAGTGATGCAATCATTGATGGTAAAGCGGAGCCAATCCACAGTCCACTCCTGCCTTGTAGACACCTAAAATATAAACGGACGGGAAGACCGCAGCAAGCAAATTCTTCCAGTCCATCGATGTACGCGATATTAACGTGTTGGCGATTGCTGAGCCAGCAAGGCTAACGGTGATCGACGGACGGCTACGGCAGCGTTGGAATGCTGAGTGACGTCACGGGATCGGCATCTACGTTCGAGTGCACGCGCTTACCCCGAGCCCAGACAAAAAAACATCCCTCTTGACTCAAGGGCATAAGAACTCTAGCAAGCCCGGTGTTTCCATCAAATATTACGATATTATTAGTGTAGTGTTCTAGTAAATGTTGTGCGAGGCAGTTGTCCTGATTTGTAATTAATATAGTCTTTGTCTCTGAAAGGTGGTTTCACTTAGAGTAAACTATATAGTTAAGTATAAGTTATCATCAGAAGTGAGAAGCGGTACCCACACACTTACACACAATGGGTAAATCAAGAAGGCGCAATAAACGCCTTAAGTCGAGAAAACATTCTTCAGGGTCAAGCTCTAGCAGCAGTAGTGACGCCAGGAGTTCTAGCAGCAATAGTAGTGCTCGGATTCCGTCACCTCCACCGAAACACAGGAAAAAGGTATCACGTAAGGCTGATACCTCAACTGTAAGTACAAACAACTCTTTAAATAACATTATACCTGATTTCGATCCGCTTAAAGATGATGTGAACGCTTGGCTTAATATCATCAGGTCCTACGCTCAAACTTTTACATGGAGCGATGAAATGACCCGCTATCAAGCTCTCAACAAATTAAAGGGTCCTGCAAAAGTGTGGTATGATTCATTGTTACGATCTGATAGTAATTGGCCTACGTGGAAATGGAAGGACTGGAATCATAAATTGATTTCCAGTTTCCAAATCCGTCGTAATATGTACGAGCTATTAAAAGATATTATTGTTACAAAACCGTTTGAAAATCAGTCCTTGTATGAGTTTTATTTTAAATAAAAATGTAAAATAGATCGTATATCTTTGGAATTATCGGAACAAGATTTTATTTTTATTATTGTCGGCAATATAGGAGATAGTGGTATAGGCGCATCGATTGAAGCGAATAATTTTATCACATGTGACAGTTTAGCTAGCTTTCTACACGGTCGGACGTACATATCGAAAGGAATGAAAGAAATAAGCAGTAACACACGCGATAGCCAGAAACTAATTAGCCAGAACCTGCGACCGCAATACCAGCGGCTGTGCCTAGAGCGAACGTAAGGAATCAGATGTAAATCAGGCCCAAAAGGGAATCAAACTGGAATGAAGTGTTTTGTTTGCGGTTGTAATCATAAACGATATAATTGCAATCTAAATAAATGTGACTATTGTTGCAAACGAGGCCATACGGAATCGTCATGCTATCATAAAAAGAATAATGCTGAACCAGAGAAACATGAAATAAAAAGTGTTTCATCCCCTGAGCCACTAAATTAGTAAAACAAAAAAAAAAAAAATAGTATAGGTACATTAACAATAAGCATTTCTCCGGGAGGGAACTGTTTCACTTAGTAGAGGCGGATGCCCTTTGAGTGCAACTGGTCCCTGGACACCTACAGTTCATGAGGTTCCTGGAAAGACTTCAAACAATTAGTAGAGGCGTATGCCCTTTGATTGTATGAGGTTCCGGGAGGGAATTGTTTCACTTAGTAGAGGCGGATGCCCTTTGAGTGCAACTAGTCCCTGGAAACCTACAGTATCGATAATTTAATACGTTTGAACCTGCCCTCGAACACACCGATAATAACGAAATGAAAGATGACCGTTAAGATCCCAAAACATCCGAAACGCATTCAACGTATGTGCAGCAAGTAAACTAACAGGTGGTCAATATTTGTGTTTCAGCATTTTATCTGAACTCGTGGGGTACCTGATGGGACAGGCACCTTGCAGGACGGCCGTGTTGGCGATTGCTGAGCCAGCAAGGCTAACGGTGATCGACGGACGGCTACGGCAGCGTTGGAATGCTGAGTGACGTCACGGGATCGGCATCTACGTTCGAGTGCACGCGCTTACCCCGAGCCCAGACAAAAAAACATCCCTCTTGACTCAAGGGCATAAGAACTCTAGCAAGCCCGGTGTTTCCATCAAATATTACGATATTATTAGTGTAGTGTTCTAGTAAATGTTGTGCGAGGCAGTTGTCCTGATTTGTAATTAATATAGTCTTTGTCTCTGAAAGGTGGTTTCACTTAGAGTAAACTATATAGTTAAGTATAAGTTATCAAACGGTGGTAGGATAAAAGTTACATAAAATCTATACGTATCTCTTTATATTAAAAAGCACACGGGACTTCTACTAATTCGAA
The DNA here is from genome assembly GCA_958295575.1 of Leucania comma. Classification (NCBI taxonomy): domain Eukaryota; kingdom Metazoa; phylum Arthropoda; class Insecta; order Lepidoptera; family Noctuidae; genus Leucania; species Leucania comma. The sequence goes on along the minus strand of OY282480.1, from coordinate 5,537,127 downwards.
TTTCAAAAAACATTTTAGTCTTGAATAGGTACTTAGCTCATTTATCGACGAAGGCTATATGATGATCCTACGACCACACGACACACTAGTACCTATGTTAACAATAATAAACTATTAAAAGTAGGAAAGTTCAAAATATTATTAGATTTATAGACTGTTAAGCTAAAGCTGATGAAACGACATTATTAGTGTGTCCTTCGAATGAAAGAAAAACCTTAGTTATTTTATTTCTGTACCTAATGCAAAAGAATAGGAAGATACAACACACACACACACACACAGCTAAACAAACAAAACTAACTTGCCATCAGACAATAATCATAAAATAAAATAAAAAGTCAAAAACATTTTTCTCCACTCTCAAAATAAAATTATCGACAATCAAATGCTCCACACAACTTTAAATGGCATGAAATCAAATAAAAACGAGCGATACACAAATAATACCATTTTAAACGCACCACTCGTGATAAACAATAGGTTGTGTTGGCGCCAAAACCGGGGTCCGTTGCCGCCACTTGACCATCTGTGATTCTTTTTTTCATTCAAATGTAATGCGTTCATAGCTTTAAGATTTTTTTTTTATTTATCAACCTGTTCGGGAAAATCTGCTGTTTGTTTCGTAGCGAAAACTATTCATATTGAACATATCCCAGGAAACAGTGAGGAGAATATCTTCTGTTAAAATTAACATACCTGGGGGCAGGGACCGTTTTATTTATTTATCCTTTATGCTCACAAACAGTACAAAGGCGGACTTAATGCCTTAAGGCATTTTCTACCAGTCAACCTTTGGGAGATGCAGAGACAAATTGTGGTAGGTGCAAAATTAAGCATTACATATTATCTTATATAAATATACCTATATCCTATAAATACAATATACCTACATAATATATCTATATGTACTCAAACAATAATGAAGAGAGAACTGAATGAAACCGGTTAAGATTTGCGGTTACGCTACCGGTATAAAATAACGATAGTGATATTTTTTTAGGTACCGCTATACCTTTATTTAACCTTTACTCAACCGAAATAATTCCGATACCGAAATTATTTCTTGTGCGAGTACCTACGATAAATGTGACGTTGCTAGCTATTGTATCGCGACAAGTGTATTGCGATTGGCACGACGAAAAAGCGCGGGAGTAGGGGTTTCAAAGGATATCTTAATGTTAGAGGTTTAGGTACCGTAAAAAATAACGGTACCGTTATTTTGAGGTATTGAAATAAAAAGGTATGACGTCATACCGTTAACCCTTATAACCGATATTTTTTCGGTATGCAGTCCCTGCCTGGGGGACCTATTCTGATTCTGATTCTGTTTAGTTCCGATCGGTCGACATTGGAATTGTGACGTTTTGTACTCTTGAATTCGATGCTAGTGCCAAATTGATTTAAAATTGTGTGCCCACACGCCAAACCCAATCCCCATTTTACTTAATTTCCCAAAAAGGTCACGCAATTTGTCCCTAGCATCGAATTCAAGAGTACCTAACGTCACAATTCCAATGTCGACCGATCGGAATTATTAAAAAAAATAAGTTTTTATCGCACATGCGTATATTAATTCGAATTTTAGAAAAAAGGACTTTATTTTTTAATTTTATTTTTACAAATCGATAGTGTTTCACGTACCGAATCTACCCTCCACGGGATTAAAACAGCCAAAATTTAACGGTGTATATTAGATGGTTATGGTGTAACACTATGCGGTAGAACTTTGTGTCGGCACTTAAGTCACCTAAAACTCTGCTGACGCCCGGACACCTGACGCAATGTTATGTTTAGTGTAACTCGAGGTTCCTTAACACGTATTGTTAATTGTTATTCGAGGAACACTAACAAAACTGTTATTTTAATTTGTTATTTTAATTGAGATAAGAGTCAGTAACAATCCAGTTTTGTTTTGGTTAAAGTGCTGTGTCGAGGTTTGAATAAAGCTAAGAAGTGCGACTGTGAAACTAAATATTTGCGTATTCAAAAGGCATTTCTTTGTATGCTGGGATTAAGGAAATCTTACAAAGGTCCAACCTCATGGATTAAAGGGCCCGTAGGTTGTGATACAAAATCTGGGTGCAATTTAATTTTCAATGCCAAAACCTTTAGATTAACCTAATAAAAAATACGGTCTGCCACAATAAGCCATTAAATTCTGACCAACTCTATCTTCACCCGATGACGCTCTGTGGAACCGGTAAGATACGAGTATTATGACTGACCAGCTGATTGTTGAGGTGAACAATATCGGAGTGCGATGCTCGATTGATAGTCACTGTATCAACAGTGTTAGTTACGCAGATGATATGGTGTTGCTCAGCCCATCAGTGGCAGCGCTCAGAAAACTGATAGTATGTGAAGAGTATGCGAAGGTACATGGTCTCCCTCTCCTGTACAATGAGCACAAAAGCGAGCTCATGGTATTTCAAGCAAGGGGTCGTTAACTGGGTATGTGGCACCTTAACGCTGTCACTCTTCCAAGAGTGAGTGAATTTAAATGCCTCGACCATGTGGTCACCAAGGATTTAAAAGATGATAAAGATATAGAAAGGGAGAGGAGGGCGATGGCGGTGCGCTGTAACATGTTGGCACGTAGGTTTGCGAGGTGTAATTTAGATGAAAAGATCACTCTGTTTAAAGTATTCTGCCAAACTCTCTGCACCTGTAATCTGTGGGTCTCTCCGAGTACAATATTATAATGCGTTTAGGGTGCTGGTGGGGCTCCCACTCTGCTGTAGTGCGTCTGCGATGTTTGTGCACACACTATGCTACATATACATAGATACAGGCTTTCACACTATGCTGCGGTGCTGCATCGCCTCGTTGATATTCCGTACCGGTGGGAGCGCTAACACCATTCTGAACGTGCTCAGCCACAAGCTGGACAGCTCCCTTATGGGATATTGGGTCCAAACTCTAGTGCACGAGCCCAATGCCCCAGATAAAGGTAAATCCTTAATTAATATTTATTCATTCGATATGACATGTGTGTGATGACTTAAATAAAACTTCGAACTTTCCTTTCAAAATCGATCCTTGGCTCCAGTAGGCTTGGGGAGGCCCACTACGGTTTGCTGACAACTCCTTGAGGCGCGCGTGGAACACTAAGCGCCGTCTACAACTTGGGTTCAGTCGGAACCGTCGGACGGCAAGCTACCCATGCTCGCCGTCCGCATGCCCGCGCCAACGGTGGCCGGAAATCGGGATCGGATTCCCGGCGGCGGCTGGAGCGTGAGGGCCGTTACCTCACGCGTGCGGGCTCTGCCTTTGCGTTACTGCTTCGCAGACAAAGGCGACCGCCTGCCACTCCTCCTCGCTTCGGACCATGGCCTGTACCAAAGTGCCGATCGCCCCCACGAACACACGGTGGTGCTCTTCCCAAGCGGGGCACACCTCTATCGTGTGCTCCACCGTGTCCTCTGGGCGGTTCTCTGATTGGTTAAGGTCTTAGAAAGGGACAATCGAAGCACCGAACTTCATTAACGTGTCGATCGCGTTTACGTTAAACAAACTCACACTAGGCACTCAAGTCATCGTTTCCCTTTGTAGGAGGCTTTCTTTGCTTTCAACTCCAAGTCATCAGGTAGGTACGCCCGTCGCGACTTCAGAGATTTTCGACCAGTTATCCGGATATCGCATTTCAAAATAAAATAATCATTCCCAAAACTTTACAGTAAGCGGCAAATAACTTGACGAGAGATTTTCGTGGTTAGGCTAGCTCGAGAATATTTTTTTTTTGTTTTTTTTTTTAACTTCACGTAACGCTATCTAGTCCCAAACTAAGCAGAACTTGTGTTAGGAGTTCTAGACAACTGATAAACATACTTATATATTTCTAATATACATACACCGTTTTATTCCCGTGGAGGATCGATTCGGTTCATGAATCCCTACTAGTCAATGACCTTGTAGGTAGCTGTCGGTCGTTGCGTACTAACTACCTATACAGCTGACGTTTACCTAAAGAAATTAACTTCGTAGATGCGTGAATTAATTCGAGTTTGAAAAAAAATGTGCTTTATTTTTATCTTTACAAATCGATAGTGTTTCATGTACCTACTGAATCGACCCTCCACGGGATTAAAACGACCAAAATTTAAAGGTGTATATTAGACTCAAAAACAGAACAAATGATCGTGCTCATCGCACAAACATTTCTCCTAGGTGAGTATCGAACCTATGACCTCCAGCGAAGCAGTCAGAGCCACTGACAACTAGACCAACAGGCCTATCAAAACGTATGGAATTATGGGTGGTGTGAGCTTCCTCAACCACAAAATCGCGTTAAGTTACTAGCCGCATTCTGTACCTACCTACAATAATTTATTTAATTAAACCTCCATAACAATTACACACAAATAAAACCTACATACCGTCCCTTTCAAGTTATTAAACAGCAACAATGAATTCAAACAAATTAAACATTATTTAAGTGTAATGCATTTTATTGTCAGCACTTTACTGACTAGTGAGGGGACGCGAGGGATTAAACCATAGCTTGCAATAAAGGGGCGGTTTTGATCGCAGCTCGTCAGGGGTGAAATTTATAACTGTGGTCAATTGGTGTGTGATGAACGCTTTTATTGATATCTTGTGAAGTTTTTTGATCATGGTATTATTATTAGTTTCTGGATCTTATTTTTCTTGGTTTAAACTTCAAAGATTAACTTAAGGTTCTACTACATAATGCACTGGTTCAAGACCGTAAAAATGGAGGTACCAAAATCTCTGCTTATTAATCTATCTCTCAAGTACGTTGTGTAATTTTATTAAATATCGGAACTTTTATAAAAACTCGCATTGCTTTTGCTTCGGAGATTGAGTCACTTGAAACAAAGCGCTTTCAAGAGCTGTGGGGGAGTTGGTATGAAAATAAAGTCTTGTAGTGCCATCTATCGGCCTTTAGGTTAAAGCAATACTGGCTGTCATTGAAAGTTTGAAGTTTTAGCTGCAGGTATGTTGCGTAAAATGAAACAACTTTTCTCCGTTTAGAAATTGCAAAATCCAACGGGCCCTACACTACACACATGAAAGCATTTTTTTAAATCTATGTAATTGTAATCTGTCTTCAAATAATTTACCAAATCAAGGACCATGAAGTTTATCATGGATTTTTTTTTTGGTATACGTAAAACTTAGGTGTGTCAGTAAAATATTATCATTTATACTTTTAATGTATTTCTGAACGTTTAATCCTACGTCATAGTTTTGACAGTGACATTGAAGTCATGTCAATTGACCCAGAGTTCCGAATTGCGGTAAAAATAATTTTATCACGAATCCGACCAAATTTAATAGTAACAAAATATAAAGGCTACTGAGTAATAATTGTGATGTTGCGCGTTAGTCGGATTCGCGATATTTTCACTTATAGCGCAATTTAAAACGCAGGGCAAGTTAAAAGCTCGTGAGACAGGTAAACAAACAAACGCAAAATGTTTTAAAAGTTTTAAAAGGATTTATATGAAACTAAAAATCAACACTACACAATCTCTTACAGTTTACCGAGAGCCAGCAAAAATGAAAAAAGGTTATACCTTGTCTGTACTCAGAAATCATCGGAAAAAACGCAAAGCCTGGGTAATTATTACTCCTTTTGACCCTTAAAATGATCTCTATGGCTCTTAGCGGCTGCTATTGCAGTGAGTTCTACAAACCAGAATGCTAACTTACTTTTCTTATATACTATGGATAATCTGCATATAATCATCATCATAATTTCAGCTGAAAGACGTCCACTGTTGGACATAGGCCTCACCCAAGTGTCGCAATAATGACCCTCACCCTTCCAGTACTGCATCTTCCCGTACCTACATGGTTGCCACTCCAGAACCTTTCGGTCCTAATGGCCATCTGTTCTGCAAACAAAGTGCCCTGATCACTACCCCTAGTTTGGTCATTCTTCTCTCTGTATTTACTGAATTCATATTAATTACAATGAAAATATAGGATTTACAATAAAAAACATATAATTTAGTTTTTAGAATGAACATCTTTTGCTCTTTAATTTCAGGCTCACCGCTGATGAGCTCAAAGCAGAAGACTGAAAAATGGATGTCAGAATCAAAGAACAAGTTGATGTGGCAAAACTTAGGAGATGACTCTATTCAGTGGTGGAAGAGTTTTGTTTGAAATTACGATCAGGGCTACCAAATTGTATGTAATATTTTGTTACATTCAACCTAAGACTAAAAGTTCATTTTTGTATTTTTTTACACATAGTCACAGTAATATTAATAAGAATGTTTTCTCAATCTTTATGTCTGTTACTTCTTCACGCTTGGATGGCTAAACGGATTTCAATGTCACTAGGCAAACAGTTAGACCATGTTCAAGAATAGCACATAAAATAGATACTTTTTGCATGGGATTCTATTCCCTCAGGATAATTTTCTTCATCATCAATCCAACGAAAGCTTATAATTTTGACAATATTATTTATTTACAACTTGTACAACATAACAGAGCATATCCAGGCGCTGCACAACTTATAAACTAAAAATAAAAAATAATTTAATAAACAATAATAATATTTCCATAACATTGAAGAAATAAATAAAAGCAGATATGTGTCAAGCAAAAATTATAATAGTATCTTGTTTTCATTTCCAGGTCTTCAACGAGTTGCAGTAAAAAAAAATTCGTAAATGAATGGCTGCTTCAGAACTGTCATGTGTATGGACATGAGCAGTACAGTAAATGCTTCTGAGAAAGTTATCTGCAGAGAATCTCACAAGCTCCTTGGTCACCTCAAGTTATTAGTGGTACAGTGTGTAAAGGTATATCAAACCCGAATCTCCAAAAAAGACAGCATAATTAATTTGTCTTAAGTCTTGAGCATCGGCGCCGAGTTGCTAGCCTGTCGGTTTTCTACCGGTTACATTTCAGGGAGTGTGCATCGGAATAGCATAGCCTAATTCCGCCTAGCCCGTTCCATCATCGGACTACCAGACGTACGGCGTTGCGCCACCGGTACATGGTGGACATCCCACCTATACGCACAAAGCATTTTGGGAACACTTTCATTATGCATACAGCTAAGGAGTGGAATTCCCTGCCGGAGTCTGTGTTTCCTGATGGCTACAACCCGGGAATCTTTAAGTCAAGAGTGAATAGGTTTCTTCTAGGTAAGCGCGCTCCATCGTCGATCGTATCGTCACTTTCCATCAGGTGAGATAGCGGTCAAGCGCGAACCTATCAATAATAAAAATAAAAAAAAATTGTTGGGCGGGTGCATAGGATTCGACAATCAAACAAAGCATTCAGATCACGACTGGTTTATTGGTTCTTTTCTCGACGCCTTGTGGAAGATGGAGGTAATTTATTTATTTATATAGATTAAGGTACTCCAACGACTTATTCACTAATTAAGCTTACAAAAAATTTAACTTATATTTATATACAATTGATGAGATCTATCTTAGAGTATCTTAAAATAAACTAATTTGAGGTAGCAAAAAAAAGAGATTAAAAAAAAAACTACACTATGAAATTAGAATTAAGATAAAATTGCATAAACGAAAAAGACACAATTAGGATCAATTAGGATAAACAAAACTCGTTTTAATTATGGCGAGATTATAGAAAGGGAAACAATTGCAATAAACGGCAAGGTAATCAAAGGCTTCTATGCAATTATTATGTATTATATTATAGAAGCACTATTACATTATTTATAAAATATTTAATTATATTTTTTTTTACTTCTTCACATTATATCAATCCAATTCTGAACTTCTAAGCTTTTGTTAAAATATAAACCTTAAAAGGTAATACTACGCTGCCAGTATGCAAGCCACCAATACACTGTTAAATTTTGGTCGTTTTAATCCCGGGGAGGGTCGATTCGGTACATGAAACCCTATCGATTTGTGTTGTGAAATGAAAAATAAATTACTTTTTTTTTAAACTCGAATTAATTTACGCATGTACGAAATTGATTTCTTTGAGTAGTGTACCCTCATCTTGCACTTATACCCCAAAAGTTAAGGGTGGACCAGACGGTTACGTCCCAACAGAGGTGACCTTACTAGTTCCAATCCATAAACTAGTCTTAAACTAGTGCTTGACTGCAATCCCACCTGATGGTAAGCAGTGATGCTACCGTTGATGGTGAGGCGCACTAGTTTATTAAGGGCCTACTCACTCTAGCCTTGAAGACATCTAAATTATAACCGGTTGGGAAGACAGCAGCAAGCAAACTGTTCCAGTCCTTCGATGTACGCGGTATAAACGACGAGGTGAAACGCTTAGTCTGGACCGTAGAAGTTTCAACAACGTAAAGGTTATTAATAAAAGGTTAATATTCGCCGTAGGCCGAGTTGTCCGATGGTAGAAATGAGATGGCGGAATCAAGGGGCTTACTCTCGAGTTTAATTCCGATTGATTGACATTGGAATTGTGACGTTAGGTACTCTTGAATTCGATGCTAGGGCCAAATTGCGTGACCTTTATAGAAAACTAAGTAAAATGGGGGTTGGGCTTGGCATGTTGTTACGCAATTTTAAACCAATTTGGCGCTAGCATCGAATTTAAGAGTACCTAAAGTTACAATTCCAATGCCAACCGATCGGAATTAAACTCGAGAGTAAGCACCCAAGTCATGCAATTCTCGCGCTCACTCTCGATAATGCATCCTGTAAAATACCGAATAGGGTCCAGTTGCAGAGGGTTAAAACGGAAAAAATACAGAACCCTAAAAAGATATAAACAAAGCGCCAGATATACTTGGAATAAAGTACCTTTTCCTAATACCTTTGCGTAGGTACCCAAAAAAACAAGCAAAGCAATGTACCTACTGTTTTTAGAAAAATCAAAATGTGAAGGATCGCGAAAAATGACGATTCAAGAAAAAATTATGTCTATTTTCGTTTTTTTTTTTTTTTCAATATGAATGTCAATATTTGCAGGAAAGTAAGAAGGAAGGAAGTGGTAAATCAAAAACCGATACCTCTTATAATTAAGTTTTTAATAAATTAATTGCACAAAAAGTATCACATAATTCTAGTCTCATAATAATAATTGTTCCATTGTGTCAGTTTTAGCGTCCTAGGTAAAGTCCAAAGCCTGGTCCATATGCTAGTCCGTAGCCGGGTCGTCCGTAACCGCCAAATCCAGGACGGTATCCTCCAAAGCCACCTGAATAGAGAAAGAAAAATGGGTTTATTCTCTACAAACCATAAAGAAGCCTAGTATTCCAAAATCTTACTTGAAAATAAAACACAAGTAGAAACAATCAACGTACAAATGCGTTCCAATTTCAAATAAGAATAGAATCGATTGCCATGTTGTGACGTCACATCATGCTGTTAAAACGAACAAATTAGGTAGGGTGGGCAAAACAAGAAATTTTAAAAATTAAAGTTTAATCAGAATCCAGTTCCTCATTTTACTCATCTCAGCGTCACTGTGTGAAGTGTCTGAGTAGTCGCAAATGGAAGAAGGCAAATTGTTCCTAACAGTGAAAATGAGAAAAAAGTAGTTTTTTTTTCCGACTTCAAAAAAGGAGTTTATCAATTTGGTTGAATTTTTTTTTGTGTGTTACCTCGGAACTCCGTCGTTTATGGACCGATTTGCAAATTAGGATATGTTTCCAGATTGGTCCCTTTTTTTTTCAAAATCTAGTTCTAATAATGGGATCCATGAGGAATCGAGGGAACTCTTCGAATATTATAGGCGACCATAATAGTGATTTTGGTATTTTCATCGAGAACTCAAGCATTCACAATCAAAAAGTAACATTTGATGAAGTGGAACGTAATTAATTAATCAATTTATTTATTTATTTATAGTTAATTAAAACGGTACATGCCCACTTACATTAATTAATATAGAATTGTGAAAAACATAACAAATAATAATACTACATAATATTGGTAATTGCATGGAATTTTAGATTATGAATTGATTTTTATATTCTATTAAAATTGTTTCAATAATACATCATTTAAAATTAATAATTCAACATTGAACACAATGATACACATTAACATAGAACAGTGAACACCCTTGCATACTGTCTCTCACAGAACACCAGACAAGCACGAATTATTTTATTCCATTCGTCCGCAAACACATCACATTCAGGGTCGGCATTCAGGAGGGCGTTAAGCATCTTTAGAGTGCGACACACTGGGGATTCGGCTCTAGCGACAGTTCTAGATGGCTGTGGTGCAAATAAATTGTGACGGCGGCTCTGACGGTGTGCAATGTATTTATCAGGTACAAATAGCCGACAGAAGAGATCGTGGAGCTCAGGACAGTCAATGCGTCCTCTCAGGATTTTACAAGCCACCTAGCCTAAGCCCTGTGTCCTAGCCGTGGTTGGGCTTATTAGAATTGTCATGAGATTCACTTTGCCTATAAGGTACCATCGAACTGATCTGATGATGGAGCTGGAAGGTGAAAGGGAGACACGGGAACTTCATAATAAAACGATGTATCCTAGCAGTGTTTGGGTTACTTGAAATTGTCATGAGAAATAGGCACTCTGGTTATAAGTGTATCGCAACTAAAAAGTGTGAAATAAAAAAATTAAAAAAAAAAAAATAACCGACTTTACTAAAAAAAAAACACTAAAAGGATCAAAATAACATTCATTTCTGTAGTCGGTGTTAAATAAGAAACAAATAATAACTAGAAACAAACAAACAACACAAAAACAAATCTAAATTTAAATCTAGATTTAACTAATATGCAAAGCAAAAACCCTTTATTGATATCCAAATAAGTTTTATTTGCAAACCATACCTACTTTTCACTTTCCTATTCTTATTTGGAACGCATAATAATAAGTAACACTAGTCTACTTTTTATTTTTAAAATGCTACAGATATGACCGTTAGGCGTCTCGTAATATTTTAATTTTTTAGTATCATATTCGAAGAGAGAAAGGAGCTTTGCTCTAGTTCCATCTTGTCTAGATTTTTAGTTTCATCTGAGAAAAATTCTCTAAAATTGTATGAAAAATGACCTTACATGGCACTGATGGGTAAACACTTTTCAGAGTAATGATCGATGTAACTAGGTAAGTATTTTAAATGTTTTGTATTTTTTTTAATAATGGCAGCCCAGAGTTCTTATTTTGCCTCACTCAAGACAACTGTAATAGTTAAGATATACCTACTAATTTAGTTTATTTTAAGATTTTTTTAGCATGTATTCCAGGGGAATACGAGCCAAAAACGTAAAAAACCATATACGTCTTCTATCTGCCGATGTATTTAAAAAATATTAAGTTTGAGTGTGTATTTTTAGGTTGTAGTAACTCAAGCCCCAAGCGAACGCCGGCGTTCGCACACCTATTGTCTTTCTATTGTGTCTCTAATTACAGTATTCAAAAGATTAAGGTCATAAATCTCAAAAATAGTACACGATGCGGACTTAACGAATACGGAATCATATTTGGTATGCATTAATTAATACCAAAAAAAAAACCAATAGCCATTTTATTGCATTTTGGGTGTAGACTAGCGTAATTAAACAGAGTTTTTTTGGTGGGATTTTTACGAGTAAAGTCAGTGGTTTTTTTATTAATTAATTACATATTAATTCCTAGTGGATATATAAGCGAAATAACGCAGAAGTGCGGAAGTTGGCAGTGGTTTCATCACAGCGTTAATATTTTGTAGTTGCTGATTTGAACCATTGGTTTGATTTTATTAATATATATATAGATATGTATTATTATGTAGTTTATTAATTTGTGTATATATATTATATAATTGTATTATATTTATGGTTTATTAGTATATCTATTCTTGTATTCATCTTTTCTCTCTCTTTATTGCACCTACCACTATTTCTCTCTATCACCCTAAGGTTGACTGGTAGAGAATGCCTAAGGCATTAGGTCCGCCTCTGTACTTTTGTGCATAAAGTGTTAAAATAAAATAAATAATAAATACCACTCGCTGATTAATCACGAAATCTCAGAAACTATAACACCTACAAAATTAAAATTCAGGTAGTTAGGTTCCTTATAGGGTCTAGACATCCGCTGAGAACGGATTTTACAAAACTCCAACCCTAAGGGGGTAAAACGGGGTTTGGAAGTTTGTATGGAGAAACCGACGATCACGCGGGCGAAGCCGCTGGCAGTGACATCCACATTTTAATGGAACTCGAAAGTTACTGTAAATAATTAAATACTTTCTAAATTTGACACTGGTCAAATAGGCAAACCGTGCAAACTCAAAACATAAAAATGGTAATTTAAAAAACTAAAAAACCCGACTGCTTTTCTGAGTATTCATGAAAAAGCCCTAAAACAAGAAAGTCGTTGTAGCAGTCGGGACCCATTCTAGAAATTCAGCCGTCTAGTCAGTAGATCTATGATGTAATGTGTCCCGACTGCTACAACGACTTTCTTGTTTTAGGGCTTTTTCATGAATACTCAGAAAAGCAGTCGGGTTTTTTAGTTTTTTAAATTACCATTTTTTATTTTTTTAGTTTTATTTTATTACGATATCACTTTCACAGTAATTACGAATCTAACGACATCTCGCAAACTGAAATCCATCGAGCCGTTCAGGCCGCAGAGCGTGCCAAACATTTGAATTTGGCGCCAAAAACCCGCCATTTTGTTTTTTTATTTTTTATACCCAGTGTCACTCTCAAAGTTAATACGAATCTAACGACACCTTGCCAATACGGATTGCTGCAAGATTTTCAAATGACAGCAGGGACCTACGGCTCTTAACATATTTTCCAAGACAAAGATTCTATATTTGAAAAAAAAATAGTCTTGAAAGGAAAAAAAAAACAAAAAATATTGTAAAATAAAATAACACAAAACTTTTTTTTACCTGGCCTGTAGAAGCCTCCTCCGAAGCCAGGGCCAAAGCCACCGTAGCCGGGTCTAAAACCGGGACCTCCAAACCCGATACCGAACTGCGCTGTGGCCATCGACACTAACACCACCAGGATCACTGCTAATAAGGTGAACTAGAAAAAAACAATAATTTTTTAATCACTTAATAGTTGATATTCCGGGTAAAACCTGCAAGTGCGATTTTCTATAGTAATTTATTAAGAAAAAAATAATTGACAGATCATTTGCCGCGTCACACACCAAACTATTTTCAATTAAATAAAAAAAAAAAAACTAAGCATAATGTACATACAATAAAAAAATAAACACATCATATTGATACTTGGAAAAAAGAAATAATAATATTAAGTTTCCAAAATTTTACCCTAGTTAGCTATAGGTATCTACTATGTCATATCCAGTTATATGTACTTATGATATAATGTAGTAAACATTGCTATAATTAGCCAGGAATCGAACCGGAAGAATCAATTCCGATTTAATTCCTGGCTAAGGATATTGATTTTTCAAACATTCTATTACATAAACAGTTTAGTTTTTCATTAAAATCGAACAATCCTTTGTTACTTTTGTCTCGAAAATACATATAGCACATCATCAAATTATGTATTTTTATACAATATAGCATTTGTATGCAGTAGGCACGAATTGGAGTTAGTACTGCAAGATGTTGTGTTTAGGACTGATAGCTAGATGCTATATTTTATAGTTCTATAAATAAAATGCGCATCTACCTATTTTCTAATAAGAAAGTTTTGAATTTAACTTACTTTAGTCACTGCCATTTTTCGATGTTTTTTGCTAGTCCTCTCACAAATTACTGATGCGATATCAAAATACCGCTTTAAATATATGCCCAAATAGATTTGGGTTTTAACTGTCATTTTATGACTATACGGTATTGATGACGTAGGGACCGGTTCTCAACATTTTTCAACTAAACCGGAACCAACGAGTCAGAGCCTAACCTAACCTACCATGACATGTTAAAATATGTACGATAGGGAACGAAGGAACGGGGTAGGTTTTTAGTTAGTAAGAGTCTGACACTATTGCCCGCTCCGCCCAAGGGCGGGATCTGTCATGGAATGATTTTACCTACCACAAAAAAAAACATGTTAAAATGTCTGTTGTTCGAGCGAGAAAGAGGGATGGGTCTATACACCCTCTACAGCTCCATCCCTTTAACAATACAGTTTAGGTCGTGAAATGGAACGCGTTAAGAGCTCGTGCTAGCACTCCAGGCTCACCCACTGAGCAGGTTACGATATTGTTTGGCTACAAGTAAAAAAAAAAGTACCTACTAAGCGTTCCAAATAAGAATAGGAAAGCCAATAACCACGATCTGTCAAATGTTGAGTGAAAAGTACGGTTTGCAAAAAAAAACTTATTTGCGTATCAATACAGGTTTTTTTTGCATTGTATCACGAATTCTTAGTTAAATCTAGCTGAAGTAACAACTTTATTGTTTAATATAAATTAGCTAAATATATTGTCATAATTATTTTAAAAAAAATCTATTTTCTTTCTTATTTTTTGCCACTAATACTTACACAGTCACGCCAAGATGAGCAAAATTGAAGAACTGGATACTTGTAAAACTTTTTCGTTCACGATTCGTAAATAAATTTAATTTTAAAAATTTCTTATTTCGCTCACCGTACTCAATTTCTTCAATTTGACAGTTCGACGTGACGTCACAACATGGCAGTCGATCCTATTCCCATTTACAACCGCATTGTACGCAACATATTTAACCCTTGTGCCAGTGAAAAAATGTCTAAATTGTTACAAGTTGGTAATAATTTTATTAGATTGATATCGAAAACAGAACTTTGAGAATCAGTTCTAATAAGTACTTTAAATAAACAAGAATCGGCGAAAAGTAACAGCTTTGTGATACATTCATCAACGACTCGGTAATCGCGAAATTATAAAGAAATATGGAAAATTCTGATTTTTCTTATGTGACATTGAATATAAAAATGGGTTTTTCCGTGGCAAATCATCTTTTACGCAATACCTATATGGCGATATCTGTAGGTATAAAAAAACATATTTTTAATAACTTATTAGGTTTCCGTACCCAAAGGTTCGTTTATTTAAAAAAAAAAAACCAGTGCCACTATTTTTGTCATAAAAGTATTTTCGTTATTTTAGAGCGGGTTCAATTAGGTCGGACCGACAGTTTTACCGTTGACCGACTGTCGGGTGTTGCTGGTCACACTAGAGGCTGCCGAACGACACTATACTTGCCAGTACGCCAATATTATGACCGATCCGACAGAAATCGTGGCTAAACGTCCGGTAAAAGTGTCTGTTTTGTCGGGTCGCTCGCGCTAATGTGAACGGCGCTATGCCATATGCCAATATGGATCCGACACATTTGTCGGTCCGATAAAACTGTCGGCCCGACCTAATGTCTGTGACTAGTCTGTTGGTCTAGTGGTTAGTGGCCCTGAATGCTATACCGGAGATCGTGGGTTCGATTCCCACCCAGGACAAATGTTTGTGTGATGAGCACAATCATTTGTTCTGTCTGGGTGTAATTTATCTATAATATGTATGTATTTAGAAATATATAAGTATGTTTATCACTTGTCTAGTAGTCATAACACAAGCTCTGCTTAGCTTGGGACTAGACGGCGTTGTGTGATAGTTTAAAAAAATGTAAATCCGCTCTAACACCCGTATTTATAAACAAGTAAAACTAAATACGTACTTGAGTAATAGTAGCTACTTAAGTAATAATTTATTCTATAGTTAAGAAAAATTTAAATTTTGAAAGTAGATTTCAAACGTCAAGTAATGACCTAATAAGATTTTACTTAGATTTTAGTGGTGGCCGAGTGGTAACGGCCCCGACTTACGAGTTGTAGGTCGCGGGTTCAAACCCAGCCATGCGCATGCATTACTTTGTGTAATTTATTTCATCACCACTGCTCTCATAAACGGTGAAGGAAAACATCGTGAGGAAACCGGCATGTCCTAGAACCAAAAAAATTCGAGATTCGGCCCGCGTGGTGGATTGCGGCCCATTCCCTCTCCTAGAGAGGAGGTCCAAGTCCCAGCAGTGGGAACATTAAAAGGCTGATGCAATGCAATGCAATGCAAGATTTTACTTAGTAACAAGTAATTACTTCTTTATAAATACGGGTCTTTGAGAACAACAATTTTGAATGATGTTATACAAGTTTTGATCCGGAATACAAAACAAAATATGTGTAGTAACGCTCTAGAATATATAGGAATGACATGAATATATATTATGTACCTACATACCTAAATATAGTAAATATATTCGTGCGTATAATATGTTTGTCACAATGAACCAATTTATTTCACATTCTTATATACGCACGACAAAACCTGTTTTTCTCGTTAAATAAAACTAGAACAGATTCTAAGTTATTATAGAATTTCTTTTCGCTTTCTCAAAACGTAGTAATTCGCGAATTGAAGGCAATTAATAAATTGTGGTGTTGTTTTTTTTTATAAAAATTGGTTTTTGACGGATTTTTTAAGTGCTTTTTAGCTGTTATAATTTTATTCGCAAATAGATTCTTGGTGTTTCTATTGATTGACACACTCTGGTGACGCAATCATGACTTATCAAGAAATTTTTCATAGAAATATTTTGTTTTGTTTTAAAATAATAGGTACGTACTCGATTTGTTTCTTATTTTATTTGATAGCGTATTGTGTGTCCCACTGCTGGGCAAAGGCCTCCCCTTTCTCTTTCCAAACTTCCCTGTCTAGGGCAATTTCTGGCCAATTTTGCCCCGCAAAGATGATCAAATCGCACACCACCTTCGTCGTGGTCGACCTCGACGGCGTTTACCTATTTTAAATTTCTGAAATCTGTAGATTTAACGGCCTAACTTTACTTTTAATGTGCGTTAATTTTTGTTAAGTTTAGGTACCTAGATGGTAATAGATGAGATAGTTTATTACGAGGTAATTTCTAGATAGTAGGTACATAATCCTTGGGAACGCCATTATTATGAATAAGCCCTCTCCTTGAGGAGTGGTTGGAAAGACGTCACGCGGCGTCCTCACTTTCCGCACGACGCAGGTCCTCACTGCAGGCATGGTAAGTTCGGGAGGTTCCTGCACCGGATTTCTGCGGAAGAAACGCCCGGGTGTCTCCATTGTGTCGACCACCCGGAGGACACGGTGGAGCATACATGGTAGAAGTGTGCCCCGCTTGGGCAGAGCATCGCGATCGGCGACCACGACTTCTCACGTCGGGCGCTGGTAGGCTGTGAACCGGAGAGAAGAGGAAATGCAGGCGATCATTTCCATCTGCGAAGAAGTAGGTAATGCTAGTGAAGGAAGCGGCCGCATGTTTGAGAGAAGGGCCCTCACGCCCCAGCCGCTGCATAGTGTTCCACGCGTGCCTCAAGGAGATGTCAGCAAAACCGTAGGGGCCCAGCAGGGTCGAAGTCTACTGGGGCCATAGGTTGCATTATTACTTCGTAGAAGAAGGCAGGAGCAGCCCATTCCTGGCTCTAGACCATGGCCTACAAACTAGTGCCTGAATTTACAATTGTTTGTCAACTTTTACTAAAAGCTGCATTCATTCATAAGCTCAAATTTCAGATGTGGTTAATGGGAATGGACACATTCTACAGCCAATCTAAATAAAAAGTGTAAACTTGTATAGTTAATGTAGGGGTAAACTCTGCTTTTGCATGCCTTCTTCTTGGCAAAATATGGCTGTTCTCTTGTTTTATTATTTTGTACTACCATATACCACCCATATTTGCAAAATAAATGAAAAAAAAATCTCTTGTTGAATGTGTGCATTCTGTTTGCGTGGCAACGGCAGCGAATGTTAAGGAGAAAAAAAAAATGAAACAGAAAAAAATTCAACAATATTTTATTTTCGTCATTAACAAGTCCATTTAGGAAAATTCCGATCAGTGTGTTTACATTGACTAAATAAGTAACTTGAAAATCTTGCGATACTCACACGGATATAAATAAACATTTACACTTAATATGTAAATATTGGAAAAATCAATTTGACGCCATCACTACAAACAAAAATAACATTTTGTATAGCAAGTCAATGTACCTACTGTTAACAAGTGACTAGTGTAGGCAGACAATTTTTGTCAATGTAACTACGAGATAACACAACAACATTTATATTGTTCCGGGCAATGTAAATATTCTCATCGTGAAGTCGTCTTTTCAAAATAGTGTCCCCGATTAGCCTCTTGGCTGAGCACCACCGAATCCGCCAAATCCACCCTGGTTTCTTCCTGGGCGTCCAAAGCCTTGATTGCCACCAAAACCTCCTTGGTTACCGCCAAATCCTCCCTGGCCTCCACCGAAGCCGTTCTGGCCCCCACCGAAGCCGTTGTGGCCTCCGCCAAAACCGCCCTGTCCAAAGCCTCCTTGGTTACCGCCAAACCCACCTGGGCGTCCACCAAATCCTCCTGGGCCTCCACCGAATCCACCTGGGCCTGGAGGCCTAGGATTTGGTGGACCAAATCCTCCTGGGCCTCCTCCAAAACCACCGCCACCTCGCCCTCCACGGCCTCCACCAAACTGTGCGAAGGTCACGGCGAATACGGCTAGCAACACTCCAAAGATCAACAGGGCCTGAAAACAATACTTCGTTATTTGGAATAGTCGGACGATGTATTAGTGCCAGCTGAAAATCGTCTTGACGACTGCTACAATGTCCGGTCTTGTGTATCTCTCACCCATCGGATTCCTGCGACTCTCACCTGGTCGGTCCACTTTGTAGGAGGCCTTCCGACGCACCGTCTTCCGGTCTCGAAAGTTTGGTATACAAATTTTTTGGGTAACCATCTTAGATTTGGAAATAGAAATAATTAATTATTTGCACAAGTCGTTAATTTATGTTGGTTTGTTCAGTTCAATGCAAATAATTATTCTAAGCGACTTTTATGCTCTAGAGTGTAGAGGTGAACTGACAAGTTTTCATCTTCCAAACCTTGTTCTATATCATGTCTGAACGCACGGGCGCTGGCTTTTTGTGGGGGGGGGGGGGGGTGCTCAAGCTCATTTGATCACTCGAAAAAGTGGTGAAGTGCAAAAAAAGAAATGCACACTGATCGACCGACAAATAAATAAATGTCCTACTTATATACTGCGTACTTAATTACTAATTATGTTTGATAAAGATACAATTAGATTTGTGTCGATGCGGGAACCGTGAATGCGGGAATGTGCCAAAAGGTTCTGGAGTGGCGGCCGCGTACCGGAAGACGCAGCGTTGGAAGGCCTCCTACAAGGTGGACCGATGACCTCGTAAAAGCTGCAGGAATCCGATGGAGACGTACAGGTACGTTCATTGTGGCGACATTTGGGGGAGGCCTATGTCCAGCAGTGGACGTCTTTGGTCTGAAATGATGGTGCGGGAATCGAACCCGCGACCCTTTCGTCTCAACGTTTCGTCGGGTTATGAAAAAACGCCCATCCTTAAAAGGCGATTACTGATCGGTTTCTTGATGTCTATTCTTATGGTGCTCGGTACCCACTGTTCATTTCTCATGGGTGCTCGAGCTACCGAACACTCACGAATTCGGCGCCCCTGTCTAAACGAATTCTGTTTCGGCCAAAACGGGCCAAAGATGTGACTTTCCAATAAGCACCGAAATCGAACGAGAGTCAAAGAATAAAAAAAATAAAAGCAGTAATTTCAAATAAACCATTAACAGACACTTTTGAACTATCAAGAAGTCAAAAGTATGTGCAAGAAACTCCGTGGAAACTCTTTTCAATCATGTTATTATAATGTATTACAAATATCTCGGAAAGAATTTCATAGTGACGTCATCAGAATACAATATGGAAGACTATATATTGTATAGCATAGCTATATCTACATTAACGGAGTTTCTTTAAACATCAGAACTGGTAATCAAATAATAAATAGAATGATATAATAGGTACCTTAGATGATGCCATGGTCGCGAACTATAACATATGACTGTCAATGTATTGTTTCGTTGTGCTTTATATATCCGCTTGACAAAGTAATCAGAGTTTTTCTGGTCATACTATGCTAATTAAAATATCAAATGTATGTGGATGTGGTTCTCAACAATTTGAGGTTTTTCTAGGAAATGTTCCTAAGTACCTATACCTACTATTTTTTGGTGACTTCTCCCGCTTTGGATAGAGCAAGAGGGAGTGTCAAACCTCTACCGACTTAATCCCACCAGGTTTCCTTAGTTACCCTTTTGGTTCCAGGGCCGAAGCCTAATGGGACCATGGGTTTACTTCTGAAAGGGAAACCCGTAGTCCTGGAACGCAAACTGCAAAGAAGGAATACAGGTGTGTTTTTAGTCAGTTAAAGTCTCCCCCTCTCGCTCCGCCCTAGAGCGGGGGAAGTCATTAGATAATTTGATTGAAGAAAAAGGCCCATGGTATCCCGCAGCCCGTGAAAGCATTGGCCATTGTATGTAGTAGAGTATGTTTCTTTTATGGTAGATAAAATCATCCAATGACAAATCCCGCCCTTGGGCGGGGCGGGAGATAGTGTCAGACCCTTACTGACTAAAAACCTACCCCGTTCCTTCATAGCCTATCGTGCAGGGGCCGGGTATTCCTTTCGGAAGCTGACCCATGACCCCAGCAGGCTTCGACTCTGCCTGCCTGCAGCTAGCAGGCTGGGCCTCTACGATTTGCTGATAGCTCCTTGAGGCGCGCGGGAACAGTACGCGCCATCGACAACTTGGGCTCGGTCCGGTCGGTTACTGGACGGTCGGACAGCAAGCTACCCATTGCTCGCCGTCCGCAAGCCCGCGCCTATAGCTACTAATCTACTTATCGGAAATCGACATATGAGGCTGAACAATAAGAAAAGCCGTAGCCACACGTTATTAAGTGGTTGTTACCTATATCTATAACGTGTGACTACGGCTTTTCTTTTTATTTTGTTCGTATTTGTCCATTAACCTGATTTATTTCAGCATCCTGAAATTCTTGTTTCATACTTTTTCAGTGCCGTTTTTTTTTTGTCGTAGTCGGGTTTTAGTTTTTTTTTTTTATATTGATATCTCTTTTAGGCGCAAAAGAAAAGAAAGAACCGTGACTGGTGAAGGCCTAAGTCAGGTAGAAAGTGAGAACACTGTGAAGACGAGACTTAGGTACCACCGCTATTGTTTCGGTCCTCTCATCAGTATACTTAGGTACTGAGGTCTCTACCTGAAGCGTCTATTACACCACTCGATATTCTGCACAAGTTACACAGACTGTCTTAAAGTTTACTTCCGAGTAAGACAGTCTGGCCCTTATTACACTACGCGACGTCGACAAAACCGGTCGGAATATTGAGAGGTGTAATAGACCCTTGAGAACTCTTAACGAGATCCATTTTACGACTAAAGCGTCTATTACACCACACGATATTCCGGAGACGTTACACAGACTGTCTTAAAGTTTACTCGGAAAGTAGGACAGTCCGACCCACGGATATCGGTCCGACCCTTATACTACGCGACGTCGACAAAACTAGTGCGGAATATCGAGTGCTGTAGTAGACGCTTTATTACACTAAGCGACGTCGCGCGTCGTCTAAGACCGTTCTGAATATCGAGGGGTGTATTAGACCCTTTAAACTAAACTATCAAAGGGTTGAAGCTATATACCTACCGTTAAATTTCGTTTTAATCCCGTGTTGGGTCGATTCGGTACATGAAACACTATCGATTTGTAAAGATAAAATTAAAAAATAACGTACTTTTTTGTAAAACTCGAATTAATTTACGCATATACGAAATTAATTTCTTTAAATAAATGTCAGCTAGGCGAGTTCAGTGACCTTTAGGTAATTAGTAGGTACGCAACGACGGACAACTACCTACAAGATCATGGACTCGTTGAAGAAATTAATTTCTTAGGTCTGCATGTATTCGAGTTTTAGAAAAAAATAACATTATTTTTTTATTTTATCTTTGCAAATCGATAGTTTCATGTACCGGAACGACCCTCCACGGGATTAAACGATTAAAATTTAACGGTATATAGGGTGTACAGCTCATCCGTCTTTCTCGTTGCCGCTTGTCGTTTTAACACGTTATGATGTCTTCTATTCGAATTAACACCGCTCGTTTAAGGATGTATTAACAAGTAGGCGCAGATAATTATGTCAGTTACGAGCAACTTCATTATTTCTGTGATCGGTATTCTTCAGAAACTGAACGTTAACAGGGAATAGACAACTAAGTATGCTTAGGACAGAAGATACCAAAACATTGCTATACACCATAGCAGTCTTTTGGTCACATTACCAGTCCCCATAACACAAGCTCTACTTAGTTTGTGACTAGATGACGTTGTATAAAAAAGCGGAGTCAGCCATACTTACTTACTCAATATATAGGTAGGTACCTACTTATATAATCGTATTATTCGCTGTGAGATAGTACCTATTTTCGCTGAAGCACGAGTACACTACAGCTCAGTGGACACAAGAAGCAGAAAAAAAAACAGGCATTTTTAAATAAAACAAATTCTATGAACCATTAACAACTATATTTCATTTCGTAGCTTACGTTTAACAAGTCAATTTATAGAATACCGGTTGTGAGCAACACGCATAGAATATCAATTTGAAGCATTAATACTTATATCCGCTTGTGCTTGGCATCTCGAGAATTAACCGCGAAAACCGCCGCCACGACCGCCGAAACCTCCATTACCAAATCCGCCGCGTCCACCCCCAAAGCCGCCACGACCGCCCCCAAAGCCGCCACGACCGCCCCCAGAGCCGCCACGACCGCCCCCAAATCCGCCACGACCACCAAAGCCCTGACCGAAGGCCGCAACGATCAGGACCAAAAGTAATCCGAAGATTAACAAACTCTGCAAAATAACGTTTTATTAGATATCTACTTTGACATATAACGGCTTTTATAGTAATTAGCTTATAACCAAGATTCTTGTTTATAACTATTTTTTTATTGTTAAAACTCATACTGTATTCAGCTCGTAGAACTCTAGCGGTCGCGTCATAATATGTTAGTAGGTCTATACCAGTGGCGTAACTATAGGGTGGCAAGGCAGGCGAAATACCACGGGCCACCGGCCTGGTGGGGCCCCCGGTCCAAAAAGCCTTGAGCTCAGAAGTAAATATACAAATTCAAGTTTGCTTTTTATTTTATTGGCATCAGTAATAGTTTGTTGAGGGTGTCCTATCACGGAGTGGAAAGGTCCATGTTTGTGAAAATAGGGGTGAAAACTTCAGCAAAAGTGTACCAATTTACTGTTTTGGATGACGTAGTGTCGTAGTTACAGCTGATTTGGGGTTCTAGTTCGTCGGGTTATTGTCACTGCTCTTTCCGTCATCAAAAGGTTAAACTTGGTATATGTGACAAGATATTCTGACAACGCAGTAATATCACTGTAGTTCTGTTATAAATAGGAGCTCAAAAAAAGCAAGACCAGTAAATTAAGCAAGATATTCCTGTTTTTCGCTTGATTGGTCCTGGCAAAGCTGTTTTATTTTTAAAAAGGAATCAAGAACAATATGACTTAGACCGAAAGACTTTCCGAGATTTTTTCCCGCAATTATCTTGGCGGGATATCTAGGCGGATAGCCGCCGAAATAGCTCTCGAAATTCAATTTATTTTTAACTATTTTGCAATTACAAGCTTTTTGATCGTGCTGTTGTCATTGAAAAAGTTAATTAGCACTGAAAGAATGGCCATGTAATTATAAAAAATATCTTTATCTTTTTTACATACTCGTACATAAAATAAAACCTTTCCTAAACGGCGCGATGGATTTTGATGTTATTTTTTCACTATTAGAAAGAGCAAAATTAATTTCTTTAAGTAAACGAGTCAATGACGTTGCAGGTAGTTGTCGTTCGTTGCGTACTAACTACCTTACCGTTCATTGGCCTCGCTCAGCTGACGTTTACTCAAAGAAATAAATTTCGTACATGTGTAAATTAATTCAAGTTTTAAAAAAAGTACTTTATTTTTTAATTTTTAAAGACAAAATTAAAAAATAAAGTATTTTTTTTTAAACTTGAATTAATTTACGCATGTACATTTTTGAATGGCAAATCGATAGTATTTCATGTACCGAAACGACCCTCCGCGAGATTAAAACGACCAAAATTTAACGGTGTATGTGTTCGGAAAACTACAGACTCAAAAAGAATTTAAACACTAATTAAATTAACATTAATTAAATTGGAGGATTATAATTTCTCGATACGGAAGATAAAGATATTTCTCGATAAAGGTGTTATCAAAAAATCATTTTGTGCACGATAAATCCCATCCAAATTCATTAATTTCCAACAAACCGTGTCTTATTTAGAAAAAATATTTTACAATTTCTCGTCATATTTTACAATATTAAGGCATTTTTAATTTTCTGGTGACTCAAACGCACAATTTGCTCTCGAGCGAAACCTGGACAGATCACTAGTGTAAAAAAAAAATAGAAATAAAAATAGGTTGTAAAAACAGTCATTAAAAACGAGTATCTATAACTTCTGAAATTAGAAGTTCCTGAGCCTCAAAGGAACCATAAAAAAAAAATAGGAACACCAACAATAAATGGATCTAATGAGAAATTCAAGTCCAAAATAAGAATGCTGATAAATAATGCAATATTATAATAATACAGCACGATACTCATTATTATTATTATTTTTATATACTAAATATTATACATTAAATAATGTCATAATAGTACCTTACCTTACAAGATGCCATGATTGCAAACAGAACCGACTCACTGCCTTAGATATTATTTTCTTGTGCTTTATATATCCATCTTACAAGCAATCATTGTTTTTTCTTATATTATGTTAATACGTGTATCAAATGTTTGTGGTTCCCAACTTTTTTTTTTACAAATTAATCATCATCAAAACTTGTTTCATTTTAAGGTTCATTAAGAGTGCGGAAACCACAACGCGGTGGTAATTTCCAACTTTGAGGAGTGACTACAGAGCTGGTGCCATGGCGTCTTCACTTTCCACCTGATTAATCGGTTTTGTGTTTAGGCGGAAATGCCCAATTGTGTGGATCGCTCGGAGGACACGGTCGAGCATACGGTGGAGGTCTGCCCCGCTTGGGCAGAGCTCTGCCGCGTTCTCGTAGAGGCGATTGGCGGTAACGACGTCTCGCGTCCGGCCATGGTTCTAGCCATGACATCTTTTTCGGTCGAGAGTGTGAGGCCCGCTCCTGGAGACGCTGTGCCTATCCGGGCTGGAGCCTACCTGCACTCATTAAGATCCAAGCCCCAGTCGACAGCGCGTTGCCTTCCACGCGCGCCTGAAAGATATGTCATCAAATTTGACGGGGTCTATCAGAGTTGCGCGTTGTTTGAAAAATATTGATCAAAATTAAAAATAATCTTAATGACCGGTACTTATACAAAAACATCTGCCCGTAGAATTGCCAGAATTAAGTGGTAAAGAAAATTCTAGA
The DNA here is from genome assembly GCA_958295575.1 of Leucania comma. NCBI lineage: Eukaryota > Metazoa > Arthropoda > Insecta > Lepidoptera > Noctuidae > Leucania > Leucania comma. Next base: position 5,511,854 of record OY282480.1, on the reverse strand, counting down.
AAGTTGATCTATAGTCTGACACCAGTCTTGCCAAGGAGGTATTACGTTACCCAGTCACTGGGTTAAAATACGCGTATCCAGCAGCATCTGGTTTGATTGGCAGCGGACTTCAATTTAGCTGGGAGAAGGCCGAGCAGAACAATCCTGTTAACCCTACTTGGGTTACCGGGGTAGTTATTTGTGGTTGTACTTGGGGTTAGTAACTGCTACCGAGTTTTCTGGCATTATGCTGAACTGGACCTATTTGACACAGCCGTGAAACACACTGGTTTCTTCTTGTTTCTTTTAGTATCACTTTGTTGTCCGCCTGTCAGTCTGTCTGTATGTCAAGGCCTCTACCTATATACTTCCACGCGATCCCGAGATAATTGAAACCTTATACTCAGGTCTGCAATTCCTTGAAGCTGTGAAAAAATCAAACTTATAAGTTAACAAAAAATGATACGGCCATTTATGTCGTAAAAAACGTATATTTCGACACTCAAATGAATCAAAATTCATATGGTACTTCCCGTAGACCTCGAATCCTGATGAATTTGGCATAAAGCAACGTCTCACAGCACAATCAATCAGTGCGCGAGTCCGACTCACACTTGCCCGGTTTTTTTTTAATTACATTTAAAACTAGTGCTTGACTGCGTTCCCACCTGATGGTAAGCAGTGTTGCAATCGTTGATGGTGAAGCACACAGTTCATTTAAGATCCACCTAAATTACAATCGGACGGGAAGACCGCAGTAGGTAAATTGTTCCAGTCCTTCGATAGTAGAACATCTTCATGGAAACTTTGAACATCGCAGTCAAGTGTTAATGAATTCATTGTCGAATACAATATTTAGTCACACTCAGAAAATCCCCGCCACTATCCGATTTTATGTTTTTCTAGAAGCTGGACAATATTTATTATATAATGACACTTTTTCGTAGAAAAACCGGTAATGTTATTGTACTAATGTTATACTTAAAACTTATCCATCTTTGATTTGCATAATAATTAGTTGTTTTTCTTTCGGATGCAATAACGTTTATTTAGAGTTCCGTAACCAAATGGCAAAAAACGGAACCCTTATGGATTCGTCATGTCTGTCTGTCCGTCCGTATGTCACAGCCACTTTTTTCCAAAACTATAAGACCTATACTGTTGAAACTTGGTAAGTAGATGTATTCTGTGAACCGCATTAAGATTTTTACACAAAAATAGAAAACAAAAGCAATAAATTTTGGAGGTTCCCCATACTGCCCATACTTAGAACTGAAACTTAGTTATTTTTTTTATCACACCCATACGTGTGAGGTATTTATAGATAGGTCGCCAAAAATGATATTGAGGTTTCTAATATCATTTCTTTTTTCCAAACTGCTAAAACTTCCAAAGTGGTAAAATGTGTCCACCCCTAGATTTTCTAAAATAAGAGAATGAAAAAACTAAAAAAAAAATATATGATGCACATTAACATACAAACATCCACCGAAAATTGGTTTCAACGAGATCTAGTAAGTAGTTTACTTTAAAACATCGACCAAACTTACAACGAACTACAAGAACTTTTATATTATGTTTCTTGCTGCTACGGAACCCTTCATGGGCGAGTCCAACTCGCACTTGGCCGCTTTTTATTAAATAAGTTCTTTTTCGTTTTAGCTAAAATTTTCTTACACGTTTTCGTACGTTCTTTTTTTTGTTAGTATCAATACTAACAAAAAAAAAGAACACATTTGCGAAAATTGGCTAATTTATGTATTCGCAGTTTGTGGTTTTCAGTTGTTTTTTATTTTATTCGACAATTAATAGTACTTCCGTGTAGCTAAAAAATCTTTTAATCTCAACTGGGTGTAAATTAATTAATAGTGATTAGGTTACTTCTAGGTCAGCGAGCTCCGTCGTTGACCACATCATCGCTTACTATCAAGTGTAATCTACTTGAGATGGTGATCGTGTACTATATAACTATATATTATAACTATTAATAGTAATAAAAATATGTGAGCTGTTTAATTTTATATTCATGCTGGCAGTCCCGACAGACGAACTTGTCCTTCCAGACAAGAGGCATTTCGTTAAAAAAAAGAATTGATCTCGATTGCAGCGCCCTACCGGGTTAAATTTGTATTTTCAGGTATTTTCAAACCATCCAGGGACCCACTCAAATGGTGGTGAGTGTCTTGTGTATGTGAGTTGATGTTTGTGAACGCACCAGGAATAAAGGAATAATTCCTAATGCGGGGCAACTTTTTTTTTATTTTACACACAAAATGTCATTCAAATCGGTCAAGCCGTTCAAGCAGGAAGAGTTAGCTGACAAACACATTTTATTATTTCTTTAATTTTTCTAATTGGCATTTTGATTTTAATTTATTTATAATTTAATACATTCTATTGTGATTTTAATTTGATGTTTGATTTGTTAATATACACCGTTAAATTTTAATCGATTTATTCCCGCGGAGGGTCGATTCGGTATATGAAACACTATCGATTTATAAAGATAAAATTAAAAAATAAAGTACTTTTTTTCTAAAATTCGAATTAATATACGTATTTACGAAATTAATTTCATTAAGTAAACGAGTCAATGACCTTGTAGGTAGTTGTCGGTCGTTGCGTACTAACTACCTACAGTTCATTGACCTCGCTCAGCTGACGTTTTCTTGAAGAAATTAATTTCGCAAAGGCGTAAATTAATTCGAGTTTAAAAAAAAAGGACTTTTTTTCATTTTTATCTTTACAAATCGATAGGGTTTCATGTACCGAATCGACCCTCCCCGGGATTAAAACGACCAAAATTTAATGGTGTATAATTGATTTTTTACACCACCTGCTCGATAATGCCCTTTTATTATGTCATTCAACAATCAATCAAAGAAAGTCATTCTGTCCCTAGGGAGATAATTTATGAATGTAGTACGGGCGATCCCTACGGAATAATGGGAATTGAATTTGGAACGTCAAAAAACAAAGACATTGAATTAAAATGTACACGACGCGCATCAAATAAGTTTATTCAAAAATCGAACTAGCCATGAACAAAAAAATTAATAAAATATGGCTATTACTGACGAGTCTCTAAAAAAAGTAATGAAAGAGCTCTGGGAGCTTTATAGAAAATTAAAAAAAAAAATCTAGAATCTCACGGTACTGAATTTATTGAATGTCGAGTTTGAGATAGCTTGTAAATATTAGGGTCTAGGGTCTTTATTGGTACATACCTAAAATCACTTCTACACCCCTATTTTTTAATTAGTGCACAAAAAAAATGGGGCTCAATCAGTACCCGTTACTGATCATATTTGTGTAAGTAGTCAAAAGTAAAAAAAACTAAATCCCAAAATTGTCCACGAAAATTTGTCATTATTGGTAAATTCATAATTGAATCATCATTCATAACAATTATTATAAAAAATACTAAGCGCAGTGTTTTTCCATTTTTATTGACATTCTTTCATTCATAAACATTTCATAAACAATAACCTGTACAATGTTTCCAGAAATTGAGGGAGATTTTGGGATCTATACAAACGCTCATAACTTTGCTGTTTATGAATATAATGCATTGAGACTTTACTTAAATAATAACAAGACCTTTTCTAATAAGCCCTTTAAGTATTTGCCATAATTAAAAAATAATGGTGTATAGGTCGCAACAAATAAGTAGAATCCGTTGCTATAGTTACGCACAGCCTCGAATGAGACCCAAAAATCTGTCAAGAACTGCCCATTCAAGGTCGCCCGCCATGATGGTTCAACTTGTGTGTTGATTATAATACAATTTCCTTGAAACCATCCAAAGCCATCAATATAGTTATTCAGGTGAAACAATTTTATGATAAAATAATGATTTAATTACATCGCATTGTGATATCTACGGTCTTGTGGGAATCAATGATTATATTATTACTTACGCACTATTTATGTAGTAGCGTCATTTTATAATTACTATTAATATGTGCCCTAGGTACGTAGGGCTGCGGCCGCTGCGGATATGATCGAGGGCTGCGCCACGCCACTGCGTGATTATTTGAGGACTGCGTGATTATTTGAGGGCTGCAAAATTATTCGCAGGCTATGCAGAAAAAATCGCATCGCATAACGATGCGATGCGATCTCCTTTCATAAAATGACAGTAGAGATAAAGATCTCTACTGTCATTTTATAAAAGGAGAGCAACAAAAGGAGGCGACCGCCCGCTGTAATTCTTATAAATTTTCTAGTACAGCAGTGCTATTCTCTAAGAAAACAGCCTTGAGTGCAGCGCTGGCCAAGCGACGAAATCCAAGTAGGTACATTTCAAATCACATAAAAATGTACCGTGCTAAACCAGTGCTAGATCACAGAGTACTTTTCTAGCCACCGCCGAGCGTAGTTAGGTATAAAAAGTGAAGTACATACATGAGATTGACTTCTGTTTCTACTTATTTTGTGAAGTAAGTCTTAACATAACAAACACATCCCCTTTTAGAAACATAATATCAGAAACAATGATGTTTCTGATATTATGTTTCTAAAAGTGGATGTGTTTTGAAAAATATTCTACAACTTAGCTACTTGTACTTTATGTTAATTTACCTATTAATAAAAATTGGAAAAAATCACAAACTATTTTATTAGTAGCAATTAAGAGCATTAAGCTATTATTAGAAACATACTTCTGGCAAATCGTGTTTGTTTGGCATTTCTGAGTTAAACACCCAATCTGGTAAATTGATTTCCAAAGTATATTTTTTTATTAAATTATAATATATTATTGTTTATTAATTTAAAAACGATCTATATAGTTCAAATGTAGGTATAGTACAGTCGCCGGCACTTCGTTAGAAACTGTAACAGCAACGCGCAACGTAACGACACAGCGTCGAATTATTGTATTCGGCCGGATATCTATGTATTCGGCTGTGGAGACACACAATGTTACTTTTATCCTTTTTTATCTTAAGTGTTTACATGTTGTTTCTGCATTGTGTGTGTGTCTATGTGTCAAATAAAATATTTTTCTTTCTTTCTTTCTGTTGCTAGTTCTATGTGTCGCGTGAGTCATAAGGCCGATACACTTAAAAATCCTAAATAATCTGAGTACTAAATATTGTAATACTTAACAGGTTGTAAGTACCTATTACGAGTACAATATTTAGCACCCAGACTATTATTTTACGATATTCGCTAATTCGGTTTTTGAAATACAATTAGTATCTAGGATTTTTAATGTGTATCGGCCTTAATGCTACTAGATAAATGTTTATACTAGATAGATAAATATATTCTTTACTGTACACCAAAAATAATATTACAATAGGGACTTAAAATTAATAAAGACATTGAAACAATGCACATTATAAGTAGCCATTTAATATTCCAAAAGTATTACAATATATAATAGATGTATTTTAAGTCAATTTAACTTTTACACTGCACCTTTACGTGTAACCACCTAATTCGAAACATACGGTTTCTCCTTACCATCCTTTTTAGCATAATAATTACCACTGTAATACGGATTTAAGACTGGCGGCGGTGGCGGTGGTGGGTACACTGGACTCTCACCATACCCATAATATGGAAAAGTGTAGATTCCTGGATACGGAGCAATAACATATGGCTTCCCTGCTACGCTATGTAACAAATACTTCTCATCATTCTTCGGGGTCACTTTTACCGATTTCAAACGATCCTCGATGGGTTTCAGAATTGGCTTCCAAGGGTTTGGGTCGTAGTAATCACTTTTGAAACTATCGTATTCCGAATAAACCACGCTTACTAAAGCCAGCACTATCGGTAGTAAGAGTTGTGAATTCATAGTTTTACTGGTAAAGACTGAACCGGTTTATTGCAAAGGAGTATTTAAATGAAGACTGCAGTCATAGATAGCAGTGTTTAGGATTTCAGTTTATCTTTATCTTTATGCTCTCGTAATTTTCTATCTGTTCTTATCTTGGTTTTACCTAATTGCTTTCCGCATTCTACTAAGCTGTGTACGCACTGGCTGCACGCTTGGGAACTTGGCAAGTCGTTTGACGTGTATGCAGTATGGCCGGTTACGGATATTTTAAAACGTTGCACGTTGGCTTCACTTCCCTACTTGCCAGGTGATTCGCTAGGCTGTACCAGTTGAGCAAGCTGCCTTTCAGTACGTTTCTGGCCTTCTCAAATACTGAGGTACTGTTTGACAATAACCTTTCCTTTTTTATACGTTGTTGTCCTTTGCGTTCCATTCTTTTGAACAATGCTGCAGACATAGCTAATATCGGCCCTTATGGACAACATCCATGTTGATGACATCTAAACATCTTTATGTGGCGCGCAACAATCGAAAATAATAGAAACTTATCGACTGTGGGTTGTGGGTATATCATTAACACCATTTCAGCGAAAAGACGTCTACTAGCTATTAGACATACCTACGCTAGGCATACGCTAAACATACGCTCGACATACGTTAAACATACGCTAGACATACGCTCGACATACGTTAAACATACGCTAGACATACACTAGACATAAGCTAGACATACGTTAGACATACGCTATGCGTAGCCAAATCGGTTCTTTTAAGCCTACAGTCCACAGACGCGTAGCTTTAACACTTGATGTAGGTACGCTTGCTCAAAGCTTACGTACAAAACTATGAAACTCTGTCGACGAAGCGGCAACGACACGACGGCACGAAGTAGAAGCTACACGTCCGTGGACAGCAGGTCTTAGGACGTGTTTACGGAGACGCGGCGCGTTGGGCGTTTCGTCGTACATTGCAGCAGTGGGCCGCGTCATCGCTCGCGCAAACACAAACATAAGGCAATGTACGACGGACCGTCCGACGCGCCGCGCAACGCGCCGCGTCTCCGTAATAGCACTCAGTCTTACAGTATCTGGCAGATTCCCAAGGCTTTCACCAGGTCGCACATGAGTAACAAGATTAGTATCGACTGGCTTGGTTTATCTTCTGTTAAATGAGATCTATTCAAGGTCAAAGTTATAGCACTGATATCCGGCTGACTGTACATTGTGAATTATGTAATAGTGAGATAAAACGTATCATGCTGGATAACCGGTTTTTGTCACAATCGTGTTTTCGAATCATATATTTGAAACACAGACAACATCTTCATTAATGGTGTGTTTAGAATACCTCATAAATTGGTAAGTACATATAAACACCGTTAAATTTTAGTCGTTTTAATCCCATGGAGGGTAGATTTGGTACATGAAATACAATTTGTAAAGAGAAAATTATAGTACTTTTTTTAAACTCGAAAGCATACTTATAGCAGATGTTTGAAGCTTAACTAAGTATACGTATGAGTTAGACGTATAAATCGTGGGCAACTTACGGCTCGGCTACTCGAATAAAATTCAACAAGGGCCTTGATTGAATGAATACTGGTGGGTGATAGTTAGTAAGTAAGGTCTTACAATTCACCACACAAAGTACGAGTACAAGTGGAAAAAGTTTGTCATCACGACCAAGTCGGTATTCGCCCGAGCTGTAGGTGAGGGTGTTATAAAGCTGAGTACAGCTGATTTTTTCTTTTAATTAATTATATAGGTAGGTAAATATTGATTGTTTATGTTCATGAGTTCATCTCTATACCGTAGAGTAGGGAATAACTTAATGACTGATCCGTTTCCAAATACTTTTTCGCTGGTAGAAAGATATACAACGCTGGGTGAGTAACCTAGCTACTTATATTATGTCACAGAAAAATGTTTCTGTGCGATTCAGTCCAGTGGTGCTATTCTCTAAGAAAACGCAGCGCTGCCACAACGTCGAACATCCAAATAGGATACATTGAATTAAAAATCTAATGTGTAGATTGACGATCCAATGTATCCTATTTGGGTGTTCGTCGTTGAGGCAGTGCTGCGTTTTCTTAGAGAATAGCACCAGAGATAAGCCGTAAAAAGTATATAAGTCTTGTGCAGAAACTAGATAGATACCTATCTGTATGTAGCCCAGTTTACTTCAAGTCTAAAACACTCTTAAAATAGTCGAGTGTTAGTTTTTATAGGTATGTAGGTAATCTTGTTTGAAGATAACCCACATCCGGTTTGTATGGAAAATACGCTTTTAACTAACTTCTTACTCAACGACTAGGTCTACAATCATTTCTTGCTAGTGTTAGGTATTTGTCTTTAATAGAACATTAAGTAGGTATCTGCTTTTTTTATACTAATCGAGGACTTGCTTTTCGGGTCACTAACCTGTCGGCCTCTTATTAGAGGCTTTTGTAGGTGCCTAGGAACTTATAATCGAATGGTAATAACTTTTGATCTGATGACCTTGATAAAGATTTATATCCTGCAAATTAGAACAGTCTGCTAAATCATAATTTTATTCAGTGCTTCTTGAAATATAATTTAAAGAATTGATCAACCTGGGTAGCACCCTAACAATCGGTCATACGTAGAACTTAAAAAAGGCAAAAGTATTGAAAGAAAGAAAAACGTTTATTCGTGCCTCACACAATCGTATAAACTAAAATACACAATGAAAAAACACGAAACCAGTGCGAGTTCAAAAAGGCGCCTAACTCAGCTTAAGCTGCGTTATTTAAAACGATAAATAAAGAAGAAGAAAGAAGAAAAATCGTTTATTCGACCTCTCACATACAGTAAAAAAATAGTAAAAGAAAAAAAAAAAAAAAATGTCGCTTCGCTGCACGCTGGTATTCTGTTAGGGCCTATACCTCTACCATGAGTTTTAAGCAATAGTATTCGTCGCTATTCGATATCGACGCCGTAAATATTTTGTATGGCAAATTTTGCAGCGCCTCTAGCGGTCACTTGCAGAACAAAAATTTGCCATACAAAATATTTACGGCGTCGATATCGAATAGCGACGAATATTATTGCTTAAAACTCATGGTAGAAGTACTGCTGTGATGCTACGAACTCGGTTACGGACATTAAGTAAATTAAAAAAAAAAAAACTTTCGAAATATAAATATTGAAGAAATACCGCCGCCCGCCCGACGCTCCAATGTACTTACATCATTAAAAGTCAATCATATACACCGTTAAATTTTGGTCGTTTTAATCCCGCGGAGGGTCGATTCGGTATGTGGGCGACACACATATATTTATTGTACATGAAACCATATCGATTTGTAAAGATAAAAATGAAAAATAAAGTACTATTTATTAAACTCGAATTAATTTACGCATGTACGAAATTGATTTCTTTGAGTAAACGTCAGCTGATCGAGGCCAATGAACTGTAGGTAGATAGTACGCAACGACCGACAACTCCCTACAAGTTTATTGATTCATTTATTTAAAGAAATTTCGTACATGCTTATATTAATTCCAGTTTTAGAAAAAAACGTAAGTACTTACTTTATTTTATATTTTTATTTTTCTATATCGACAGTGTTTCATGAACCGAATCGATCTCCACGGGATTTAAACGACCAATTTAACGGTATATAAACAAACGGGGAAACGCAAGCGTACGTAACGACTGTCAAAAGTTGTTTAGGTAAACATTGTTTAAAGAGAGAGTTTATGTCATTATGTACAACGTTTGAGAGTATTCTTATTTATCTATTTATTTTAATTTAATGTTTGACATTTTAATGTTAATTACGTGTTTCTGAACTGTTACTATTACGTCATCGTTCTGACAGTGACATTGGACTTAGATTGAGGTTATCAAATCATTTTTCAGGAAATAATCTGAGATTTGCATATTCTTGATAATTAAGAATAGAAGCATGTGTAATTAAGTATTTTTAACATAGGATACTAAGTATAATTTTTATAAAAATGTGGCAATTAATGCAAATGAACTCGTGTCAGCTTGTAAGACAGAGGTAAACATGTTAATAGAAGTTCCAATTTACTTTGATAATAAACATAAAATTACACACTAGTGCTCACATGAAACTTTCTTACAGGTTACTCACAAACAAAAGCAATGTATACTTTACAAATCTACTGAAAAGCAAGCCGTCAAATGTTGTAAAAAGATACTTTTCTGAAGTCAAAACATCGTCGGAGAAAAATGCTAAGCCTGGATTGTTATTGCTTTGTAGTCCTTGGAAGTTATGTACTGGAGTCAGTTTAGCGCTCGGGGCTCGTTATATGTTGAGCAGTGGCCCGGCTTACTGCAAAGCATTGGTGGCCCACTCAAGGGTCATACAAAGAAGGCCGAATGTTGATCAGGATACTGCTAAGTTTGATTGGGAGAAGTTCTTTTCTTATCTCAAGCCTCATAAGTGGCTGCTGCTAGCTGCTGTTGCGGTGGGTTCTTAGTCATTTATGTTATCCTGGTACTTGAAATTTATTGTCAGTCTTTGCAGAAGTCTTTGAGAAGTTATAGAGAATTTGCTGTGAACACTAAAACATTTTGGTATGAATATTAATGAAAAAAAAATCATGTAAACTCACATAAACCTGGAAAAACTATCTTAATGCCACACAAATGCTACGTTGTTCTGTGGGGGAATCGAACAATGCGCCAAATGTGCCATTAATGAAACTGTTTTGTTTCCTTAACTATCTACTGCTTACTATGGTAACTCTTAATTATTGATGTATTTCTAATGGTACCTTAAGTACATTTTTAAATATGTTTTTTGTTTTTGTTTTGGTGGTTATTGTTATGACCTAGAAGAGTCCCATTGTGGAGCAAAAGCCTATGTTCCAATAATCCAAATGTTACGGGCAAAAGAATAATTCCATTATTAAACATTTCATTCCCGCGTTTCAGTCGGCACTAGTAGTAGCATTTCTGAATGTGTACATCCCAATGCTACTGGGAGAAGTGGTGAATGTACTGGCCAATCTGAGGAACAACCCTAACGCTAACTTCATGGAGGAGATCCAAGGGCCTGCTCTTAAACTCTTTGGATTGTATTTGGGACAGGTGAAGTATTATTTCATTTTAATTCTTTCATCAATCAGCCTTTTAATGTTCCCACTGCTGGAGCTCAGTCCTACTCTCTATGAGAGTGAGTTTTACTGTTTTGAAAGCAGTAGTGATGAAACAAATTACACAAAGTAAAGCATCTGTCAATTATGTCTCTTGTGCTGGTATCAGCTGCGAGATCAGATCCAAAATTTGATATTTAGTAGTTCATCAGTTTCCAAATTTTTTTAATCAAATCAAATTCGAAATCCCCTCACCGTTTCAAACTTTGACCAAGTTGGCAAACAGTAAATTTCCTTGACTTAATATTCTTCATGCTGGGCTTCACTAGGGTGTGATTTTGAACAAAGTGAAATTGTCCAAAATCACAAATCCCTAGTCCACAACTGTGTGGGTGTGACTATCACAGGTCGGAATCTTGGGTGCTATTACTATCATAAATATGGATATGACCTAAAATTATATTAAATACTTCACACAATAAATATACACCGTTAAATTTTGATAGTTTTAATCCCGTGGAGGGTCGATCCGGTACATGAAACACTATCGATTTGTAAAGATAAAATAAAAAATAAAGTACTTTTTTTCTAAAATTCGAATTAATATACTCATGTACGAAATTAATTTCTTTAAGTAAACGAGTCAATGACTTTGTAGGTCGTTCGTTGCGTACTAACTACCTACAGGTCATTGAACTCGCCCAGCAGAAGTTCACTTAAAAAGAAATTAATTTCGTACATGCGTAAATTAATCCGCGTTTAAAAAAAGTACTCCTTTTTTAAATTTTTATCTTTACAAATCGATAGTTTCATGTACAAAATGGACCACATCGATCAAAATTTTACGGTGTATGTTTAAAAAAACATAATTATAATCCCCAAGAATCATTCAGAATTCTGACCCCGGGAAAAATTTGGTCAAAGGAGCGAATCCCGGTCTTATGTCATGACTCATATCCATATTTATGATAGTAATTGCACCCAATATTCCGATCTATGGTGACTGCATAAAGCTAAATTTTACTATAATACTTTCAGGCATTCTTCACATTCTTGTACATCCACCTGCTATCTCAAGTAGGGGAGAGGGTAGCTGCTCAGATGAAACAGGATTTGTTTGAGTCCATTCTCCAACAAGATATAGCTTTCTTCGACCAGGAGAGAACCGGGGAACTTGTTAATAGGTATACTGAATTTTTTTGTAGCCTTTTGTCATATCTAAGTATCAGTTAGTACCTACATACTTTCTTTAGTTTATTTCAATATAGCCTAAGAGCCTCTGGTTGTTATGGTAGCCACACACGTGCAAGTCTTAACTTGCGCAAGTATACTGAAACGTGTGTTGTGCAGAAACTTGCGCAAGTATCTTCCAACACACGTTTCAGTATACTTGTGCAAGTCTTAATTTGCGCAAGTATACTGGAACGTGTGTGGCTACCATAAGATTTTTGTTATTTAATAAAAGCTGAGAGTTTGTCAGTGTGTGTCCCAAACAAAAGTAAGGATGATGCTGTTTTATGAAGTTCAGCTCTCGGGTTTTTGGCAGGTAACAGGTAATCCATTGCCTGACACTTAATCTGGTGGTAATCTCTCTTCAATTTTACTTTAAAAGTTGATTTTTTTATAGGTTTCATCTGTAATTGTAAGATAATGTTTCCCCAGTAGTCTTTTATACACCACTATTTTTTATTTAGTGCAAATACTTAAACGGCTTATTGGAAAAGGTCTTGTTATTATTTAAGTAAACTCTCAATGAATAATATTCATAAACGGAAAATTTATGAGCGTTTGTTTATATCCCAAAATCTCACTCAATTCATGGAAACATTGTACAGGTTATTGTTTATGAATGAAAGAATGAAAATAAAAATGAAAAAACATTGCGCCTAGTATTTTCTAGTAGTAGTTGTTATGAATGATTGATTCAATTATGAATTTACCAAATGACAAATTTTCGTGGACAAATTTGGGGTTTCGTTTTTTTTTTACTTTTGACTACATAAATATGATCAGTAACGGGTACTGATTGAGCCCCATTTTTTTTGCACTAATTAAAAAATAGGGGTGTATAAATACTTTCTAAGAATTATTAAAGTTGGTTGATCGTGAGATGAATCTGTATTGACTTTCTCCCATGAGGCAACTACAATTTCCATTAATTCATTTTTAAAATGAGTCACAACATATAGAAAGTATTCCTTTGAATTTTTTATGAAAATCTGGCAAGTCCATATAAAATTACTTAGTAAAATGCGGGTAGACAGACAGTCTGGACGATTTTTTTTTAAACATTGATCTATACTAGAAATACCTCTTGTATTTTAAGCGAGGTAAGCGAGGAGGAGACTCGCGAGTGAATTCGAAGAAGTGAACGGGCTCTTTAGGCCTGCGGAAGCCCGTGAACGGGCGCGAAAGCCCTCCACATTCGCGGTTCGCAGCGTTCGCGGGTGTTCACGGCGCGAATGTGGAGGCCACCTTAGGTGTGTTCATATACATACATAAACACAAGACACCCAGATCCGGAACACCTATGCCTAAACCATACAAATAGAAATTATTAGCTTCAGCCAGCAGATCGCCCGCGTAGCAGACGAAAGCAGGTTCCTCCATACAAATTTTAGACACCCATTTCATCCCCTTAGGGAGAGATCTTTGGAAAATCCTTATGTTTTGTACGGACATCATAAAATAGACTGTTATATGTCCAAGGGTTTGGGCTAGGCGTTGAGTCAGTGAGTCAAAATTTTGTCCTTTATACACCGAATTTTGATCGTTTTAATCCCGTGGAGGGTCGATTCAGTACATGAAACACTATCGATTTGTAAAGATAAAAATAAAAAATAAAGTAAGTAATAGTAGTAATTAGTTTTAAAAAAAGTAGTATTATTTTTTAAACTCGAATTAATTTAAGCATGTACGGAATCAATTTCTTAAAGTAAACGTCAGCTGGGCGAGTTCAATGACCTGTTGGTAGTTAGTATGCAACGACCGACAACTACCTACAAGGTCATTGCCTCGTTTACTTAAAGAAATTAATTTCGTACATGCGTATATTAATTGAAGGGTTTAGAAAAAAAGTACTTTATTTTTTTAATTTTATCTTTACAAATCGATAGTGTTTCATGTACCGGATCGACCCTCCACGGGATTAAAAGGATCAAGATTTAACGGTGTATACACAGAGCCCTAAAAAGTATGAATATGAGTAGTAGATGTTCACAGTTCTTGATATTTACTGCTTCGTAATTTCAGGCTCACAGTTGACGTGCAGGATTTCAAGAGCTCTTTTAAGCAAACAATTTCTAGCGGATTGAGGGCTACTACACAGGTATTTGTTTTACTTTAAAAGTTTATTTTTAAAGTTTACTTTTAAAGTTTATTTTTAAAGTTTACTTTTAAAGTTTATTTGACTGGCCTGTTGGTCTTGTGGTTAGTGGCCCTGACTGCTATGCCGGAGGTCGTGGGTTCGATTCCCACCCAGGACAAATGTTTGTGTGATGAGCACGATCATTTGTTCTGTGTCTGGGTGTAATTTATCTATAGTATGTATTTATTTAGAAATATATAAGTATGTTTATCAGTTGTCTAGTACCCATAACACAAGCTCTGCTTAGCTTGGGACTAGACGGTGTTGTGTGATAGTTGGGGAAATATTATTAAATATTATTCTATTATTATATGGCTTGATGTGACACCCAAGAACTTTTACTAAAAGAATTTTTTGAGGATATGAATTGGCAACCCTGAGTCAGGCTTCGACATCTTGTACGATTTCCAAAGGCCATAGACTCAGTATGAGTTTGCATGTTTGTGCATGCACCCTCGATATAGGAATAATTGGCAAGATGCAAATTCTGGTAACAAAAAAAGAAGGAAAAAGCCTTAAAACCGCAAAGTAGTTACGTCACCAAAAATTTCTTTTTTGCGCTTCGGAAAAATCTTCCGACACTCGATTCGAACTATTTGCATAATTAGATGAGTAGAACCAAGTAACTTTGTACTTTAATGTTTCATTTATATATACACCGTTAAATTTTTGAAAATTAAAAAATAAAGTACTTTTTTTCTAAAAGTCGAGCTAATATACTTATGTAGGAAATTACTTTTTTAAGTAAACGAGTCAATGACCTTGTAGGCAGTTGTCGGTCGTTGCGTACTAACTACCTACAGTTCATTGACCTCGATCAGCTGACGTTTACTTAAAGAAATTAATTTCGTACATGCGTAAATTAATTCGAGTTTAAAAAAAAAGTACTTTATTTTTCATTTTTATTTTTACAAATTGTACGTTTTATGTACCGGATCGACCCTCTGCAGGATTAAAACGACCAAAATTTAACGTTGTATATAAAAACCTGGCAACAGTACATGCACTGCACGCAGGTGTCCCATTGGATGGCCTTTAGTCTTGCTAGCAACATTACAGTGCGCAGGAGAATACTGTTACTGAAGCGGATCATTTTCGTATGATCGATAAGAAGTCATTTGTACGTGCTACTGCAAACATATCTGACATGCTAGAGAAACGTGGCAGCGACAGCACTATCTATTATACTATACTATATTCTTATTTTATTTCCAGATAGTAGGTTCGTCAGTGAGTCTTCTAGTCATATCTCCGCAACTGACGGGTCTCACACTGCTATGTATACCGTCTGTTGTCATCGGCGGCACCTTCATTGGGTCACTGCTGCGGAAGTTGTCTAGAGAGGCGCAAACACAAGTGAGTTTATTGTCCCCATACTTGTTTGATATTTTATTATACTCATACTTGAATTTAGTATGATATTTGGGTACTCGTTTTTTTTTTATTCTTTGTGTTAATAACTACAACATAAAAAAATTAAAAAAAAACCCGACAGTCCTTGTCATCATTATGAAATGTATAGAACTGGTCTAGGCGAATCTAATAAAGTCCAAACTCGACGGGTTTACTAGTAAGCATTTCAAAGTTCCATCAGCCACCTCCCAGTTCTAGCATCAGGTACTTGGCATCATGAGAAATGTATAGAACTGGTCAAGACGAATCAAACGAGCCGAAACTCGTTGGGTTTACTAGTAAGCATTCCAGGGTTCCATCAGCCACCTCCCAGTTCTAGCATCAGGTTCTCGACATCATAAGAAATGTATAGCACTGGTTAAGACGAATCTAATGAGCCCAAACTCGATGGGCTTTTGGGGGTATGCGGAACAGAGAGTAAAGTCCCACATACCTCCGTTGAAAAGGGAGGATCCTCCGACCAGACAGGTGTTATGTCTGGTGGGCTATTGCCCGATAGATGATTTCGGGTTTGTTCTATATGTTCCAATCGCGCCGCGAATCTTACTTGCGCGATGCAGGATTAGTTCTTTTTTGTGACGACATGGATGTCGCTACATCACTCCCCTCCGGAGATCGGAGATCGATGGTTCTTGATGCTTCTTGAGGCGTCGTGATGCGTGCCAGGCCAATGGAGGTTGGTTCCAGTGAGTCGGAACCGGATTCCGCATAGTTCTCGGTGAGTCGGAACTGTCTGCGGTGATGCCCCAGTGTGTCGGGGTGGTGCTATCCCAGTGAGTCGGGATACGATGCTGCAGGCTCCAGTGAGTCGGAGTAGTGCGGCTGGCTCCAGTGAGTCGGAACCGGATTCCGCATAGTTCTCGGTGAGTCGGAACTGTCTGCGGTGATGCCCCAGTGAGTCGGGGTGGTGCTATCCCAGTGAGTCGGGATATGATGCTGCAGGCTCCCACCACCTACATTTATTTATATATATATTTACACATACATATATATTTATATATAAAATATTACCAAGAAAACAACACCACACATACACACTAACACTAAACACTTCATACGTCAAACACACAACGTAACATTGGACACGCGCATTGTCGATGACGTGCAGGCGATATATTTCCTTCCACCGCCGCCGCGTTGTTATATTCGTTTCTCACTAGTCACGATCTGCGCTATCCGTGTAGACATACGTGCGCCCGCGCCGATGAAGTTGTAAAAGGTACCTACCCGCGCTAACCTCATAGCCGTGCAAAAAGACCTAATTGTTGTCGCGTATAAGACCTCCGCTTGTGCTTGGCTTATTTGCGCCTTCTAATATAACTGTGTTGTAGTGTTGTGTGTGTGAAGAAGAATACACCTGGTGATACAAACTGAGGATTTTTATTTATTCACATCTACC
Source organism: Leucania comma (assembly GCA_958295575.1). NCBI lineage: Eukaryota > Metazoa > Arthropoda > Insecta > Lepidoptera > Noctuidae > Leucania > Leucania comma. The sequence goes on along the minus strand of OY282480.1, from coordinate 5,494,815 downwards.
CAGTGAGTACCTACAATACACACACACCCTCCAAACAACCAAAGGCTTACTAATAAACATTTCAGAGCTACGTCTTCTACCTTCGAGCTCCGTCATCAGACCAGCTCAGTAGCACTATCATGTACAATAAGTATTTCAAATATTAGGACACAAAAATGTTTGAAAGTAAAGTAAATACGCATTATAAGTGTATAATATACCTACTGCAGCGAGCTGGTGACCTTAAACACCTGAATAGATCTTCATAAATTGTAGTTAAGAACCATCTCGATTAAGCCAGCTTTCAAACAAAAAAAAAAACCGTACCAAAATCGGTCCATTCGTTTGGGCGCTACGCTGCCACGGACAGACAGACAGACAGACAGGTGATACTTATAACACCCCTCTTTTCCGTCGGGGGTTAAAAAGTAACTTTGTCCAAAATCATAAATAAGAAATTTTCAAATTCGCTCAATATTAATCAAGTTGGAAACCTCTCAACTCTGGTGGAAGGGAACTCTGTCAAATAACCGTATAAAGATATGCATACTGAAATATGACGTCACCGTCGAGATGTTTCCAATACGTCCCACTCATTTTCTGACTAATATTTGTTATGTTAATTGCTGCTTCATTTAATTAGCAATTTTGATAATGTTTGCAGAAAAAAAACGGTAATTTAAAAAACTAAAAAACCCGACTGCTTTTCTGAGCATTCATGAAAAAGGCCTAAAACAAGAAAGTCGTTGTACCCGATTGCACTTATCTATATAATATTTTAAATACTGGCAGTCAGGACCCATTCTAGAATTGAGAGCACATACTTATATTACATTGCAGATTACTCCAATCTATTGACTAGACGGCTGACTTTCTAGAATGGGTCCCGACTGCCAGTATTTAAAATATTATATAGATAAGTGCAATCGGGTACAACGACTTTCTTATTTTAGGGCTTTTTCATGAATGCTCAGAAAAGCAGTCGGGTTTTTAGTTTTTTAAATTACCGTTTTTTATTTTTTATTTTTATTTTATTACGATATCACTTTCAAAGTAATTACAAATCTAATGACACCTCTCAAACTAAAATCCATCGAGCCGTTTAGGTCGCAGAGCGTGCCAAACATTTGAATTTGGCACTAAAAATCCGCCATTTTGTTTTTTTTTTTTATTATTTTGATATACCCAGTGTCACTCTCACAGTAAATACGAATCTAACGACACCTCTCAAGCTAAAATCCATCGAGCCGTTCAGGCTGCAGAGCGTGCCAAACAATTATACATACATACATACATACATACATACATACATACATACCTTCCTTCTGGCGCAGTCGGGTAAAAAGATTTATTCTGTGTAAGGTTCGTGATTACGAAAAAGATCCATTTGTATTACTTGAAAAAATTGTTTTTCGTTAAATACTCGTACTAATTCTAGTTTTATAAAATTGTTTATTTTCGTTTTAGATAGAAAAATCAACGTTAGTAGCAGAGGAAGCGATATCGAACATGCGCACGGTCCGAGCGTTCGCGGGCGAAGAGAACGAAGCTCAGCTGTTTGCGCAGGAGTGCAACGCGGCCGCCGAATTGAGCATGGAGCTGGGACTGGGGATTGGACTGTTTCAAGCTGGGACTAACCTGTTTTTGAATGGGTGGGTAATTTAAATATTAAACTTAGTCAAGTTAATTATGTATTGCCTCAAAATGCAATTAATTTTGACTTTTCATGTGGCAATAATTTGACTAAGATTTCGTTTTTAGGAAAATAAAAAAAGCACTTTCTTTCCTAGCTGATATAATATTAAATTTTCGTGTACAATAAAAAATAAGAAAAAAAAACCATCAAGTGTGAGTCTGTTGTATGGGAGCCCCACTTAAATATTTATTTTATTCTGTTTTTTGTATTTGTTGACTAATACTAAAACAATACCGTACAACAGATATGCATCTATGATAATTTAAATTGTCTAGCTTTATAGCTAGACAATTCAATTTAGTGGTTCATGAGATACAGCCTGGTGACATACAGACAAACTGACTGACGGACGGACAGCGGAGTCTTAGTAATAGGGTCCCGCATTATCCTTTGGGTACGGAACCTTAAAATTTTGCAAAAAACACAATTCACTTTGAAATAGCAAAATGGCTGTCATTATTCTTTGCCAAAATGCATGTGTCCAAACCGGTATTTTATTTATTTATTTATATATACTTTATTGCACACCAATTAGATACACAATTTGAGCTTAAAGCTTAAAATATACAATGGGCGGCCTTATCTCTTCCAGGCAACCTGGAATGGAGAGAGATTGCCTGGACAACTAGACAATTAAAACAAAAACACAATATACAAATATTAAGACTAAAATAGATACATAAATATATACATACTAAAAATATAGGCAAGAAAACAAGTGACGATTATAATAATTATAACAAAAAACGAAACAACATAACATAATTAAATTACAGGGATAAGTAATATTCTTTCACCAGTCTTTTAAATATAGTGAGTGATTGCGCGCGCTTTATTGATACTGGCAATGCATTCTACAGACGAGTGGCTTGAACAGTAATGGACTTAGCAAGGAATCTAGTGGAATGCATCATCATCAGCCTTTTAATGTTTCCACTGCTGGGACACAGGCCTCCTCTCTAAGAGAGGGAATGGGCCGTAATCCACCACGCGGGCCCAGTGCGGGTTGGTGGATGTCACATGTCTTCGAATTTTTGGTTCTAGGACATGCCGGTTTCCTCACGATGTTTTCCTTCACCGTTTTGAGAGCAGTGGTGATGAAATAAATTACACAAAGTAATGCGCCTGGCTGGGCTTGAACCCGCGACCTACTAATCGTAAGTCGGGGCCGTTACCACTCGGCCACCACTGCTCTAGTAGAATGCATCGGCATTTTATTTTGTATTTTTTTTTCCAGTATGGTCCTAGCCACGATGTTCATGGGTGGCCACCTAATGTCCACGGGACAAATGTCAGCGGGTAACGTTATGGCTTTCTTAGTGAATGCACAAACTGTGCAGCGCTCCGTCGCTCAACTGTCACTGCTGTTCGGGTCTGTGGTGAAGGGTATCAGCGCTGGAGGAAGGGTGTTTGAGGTTAGACCATATTTTAAGGCTGTAGAGCTCTATTTAGCATGAGAACCAAATTTTATGACGGTTAACAGTCTGTAGATGTGCAAATTACTTTCGCACTAACTTAGCAGGTGATAAAGTATATTTTTGAATGACAAGAATGGGTCATAGTCCAGCTGTCGTTACTACTCGGATTGATGGGGAAGAGACTCGGCGCTAAAGGTCAGTAATTTAGACCTCACTTGTAAGGATACAGGGAAAAAATTGTTTTTAGACTTAATTTTGGAAGTGGTAAAGTTCATATTTGAATGGCGACGGTTACTGATATGGGTGAATTATCAACTTTTCAAATAAAAGCAAAATTGTGATGACATCTGGTCCTTCGTTGCCTTTACGTTGGATCAGTCGCAAAGCGTGAATGTCTCATCTCTTTTAACATGTTTCATGTGTTGTTTGAAATAAGACTATTCTTATGGAACATAATTCAATGTTGAGTGAAAACCAGCACGTACTAGAGCTCGACGAATTTCAACTTTAACTTTAAAAATATAAAGTTCAATTTCTAACATAGCAACTTTTTACTTACAGTACATAAACAAGAAGCCAGTAATGGACCAATCGGGCAAGGCGGCTATCAAGTATCATGAGTTCCACGGTGATATCGAGTTCAAAGATGTGTCCTTCGCATACCCGACTAGACCTGAGGCAGTAAGTGACCTTTATGATTAACTAGCTCCTACCAGCGGCTTTGCTCGGGTTAGAGTAGGAAATGTTCCCAAGGGAACATACTCCCGGGAATAAACTGCATCGCATATGCTATTCCAGGAGATGGTCTACCCATGTACCAACTTTCATCGAAATCCATTCAGTCGGTAAAGCGTGAAGAAGATATAACCTTTTTAATTTATTTTTTCTTCTTCATTTACGTTGTTCTCACATAATAGCAGCGAAAAGAAACATGTACCGAGAAATTTGTAATGGAGTGGAGTTTCTTGCACATTCTTCTCCATAGAGATCTACGCTTTGGAATGTGCAATTAGAATCATTTTTTTTGGACAGACAGACTTCTTGACGTTTCAAAAGTGCCTGTAAATAGTTTAAACAAACTTACACGCATACTTACACACACCGTGGCTTCGCCCGGTTGAAAGTAAGGTTTTCCATCGAAACCTTGGGCTCCTGTTTCATCTCCTTAGAAGGTGAATTTTGGAAAATCCTTGCTAAGTGCACCTACGTGATAGAAGGAATCCTTGTGCAATTTCGGGCTCCTAGTATAGACTAGGAGCGCGAAATTTTGCACTGACTGACTTACTGACTGATAGCAGTCAGTTTCACTTATTATATACAACGTGGCGCTGACACTACGACAATACATTAAAATACTCGTAGTATTAGTCCATAGGAATATTATTAAACTACCAAAAATCCTAAAACCAAAATAAGAGAAGTGTTTTTCAAACAAATTAATAGCATAAAATCGTAAGCAAAACAGAACACCATTTATAAAATAATATCGGTACAAAGATGATTTTTTCTCAGTTGTCAAAGCTTTTTTTTAGTAATCGTGAATTTCATATACATAAAAAAATGCTGAAACCTGTGACTAGAGACATCATGAGGTGTACACAGTTATTGTCGTATTGTCGGTGTCACCTTGTATAATAGAAATAATGGGAAGAAAACTACACATATGTACGTTAAAACTACACATCGTATTTGAATGAATTTTAGTCTCGTTCCAAATTTTTCCAATTCCAAAAAGAACAAAAGGATTTGATATGAGTGCAACAACTTTTGCTATTCTTGTTTTACAGCCAGTGCTAAAGAACTTTAACCTGAAGATTCCGGCAGGAAAAACGGTGGCTATTGTTGGAACATCTGGCAACGGCAAGTCTACAATCGCAGCACTTTTAGAAAGGTAATTAGTTTTTTATTTGCGAATAAAAACGAATGAGAGCAGAAAAAGAATTGAGAGCAGTGGTGGCCGAGTGGTAACGGCCCCGACTTACGAATTGTAGGTCGCGGGTTCATACCCAGCCAGGCGCATTACTTTGTGTAATTTATAACATCACCACTGCCCTCAAAACGGTGAAGGAAAACATCATGAGGAAACCGGCATGTCCTAGAACCAAAAAATTCGAAAACATGTGACATCCACCAACCCGCACTGGGCCTGCGTGGTGGATTACGGCCCATTCCCTCTCCTAGAGAGGAGGCCTGAGTCCCAGCAGTGGGAACATTAAAAGGCTGATGATGATGATGATGAAAAACGAATAGTTTGTGTTTCGTAACTAAAAAACTACAAAAGTTTTGTGTTGTTAAGAAATATTTATAATATTTCAAGTCACCCAAAAGAAAAGGCTATACTCGGGGTTTCCTTGCATAATCGCGTTAGGAATGAAGATAACCGAAGGAGAACCAAGGTCAACAAGCCCACTGCATTATAAACAAGTTATCATAACCAGCTGCAGAATTGTTTGAAAGAGTTACTGCGGTCCTGGAACGCAAATGGCTACTGAAGGAGCACAGGTTGACTCATCAAATGACTTCGGTGGAGCGGCAGGGTGAGTCAGACTTTTACTGACTACAACTCACTCCTGTTCCTTCTTTGTCTTCGTTAGGGCATCGGGGTTCATCTTTATATAATATATGGCCCCAGTATGCTTCGACCCTGCTGGGTCCCTACCATTTCTTGGCATTTCCTGGCGGCACGCGTGAAATACTACGAGCAGGCGATGACTTGGGCTCGATCCGGACGGTTACAGAGCCGCACCGGGCGGCTGGACGACGAACTACCCATTGCTCGCCGTCTGAAAATGTTAACTAACATAATTTTCTCACCGTTGCCATGTTTTTTCTTTTACAGATTCTACGATGTAAATTCCGGTAAGATTACTATCGACGGCATAAATATCCAAGAAATGGATGGGAAGTGGCTCCGCGGAAGAGCTCTGGGCATCATCAACCAGGAACCTGTCTTGTTTGCAACCAGCGTCAAGGAGAACATTCGCTATGGTCGCCCGGATGCTAGCGATGCTGAGGTAAAAAATCAAAAACTTTACGTCAAAATGTTAATAATAATAATGACATGTTTTACATAGACAATTTGAGTGAGCTATGTAGAAACACAGAGCGGTGGTGGCCGAATGGTAACGGCCCCGACTTACGAGTTGTAGGTTCAAACCCAGCCAGGCGCAATACTTTGTGTAATTTATTTCATCACCACTGTTCTCAAAAAACGGTGAAGAAAAACATCGTGAGGAAACCGGCATGTTCTGGAACCAAAAATTGTGTAATAGGCGTTGTGTAAAAGTTGTGGAATATTATTATTATTTTACAGAAAACTATGAGAAAACGAGTTCTCTCTGGAACTCTATAGTCTGGACACATGGTCAGATGCAGCAATGATAGGTGGAGTAACCTAGTGACATCCAAGATCTGGTGGAAGGATTATTAGTCGTATGTAAAGGATATTGGTGCCATTGTAGGTAGAACCTGGATAAGAGTGCCCAGCTGTGGGTGAAATCAGGCTGTAGCTTTTATACTTTCTTAATTGCGAATTAAAACTAACTTTATCCCCCCTACAATTTTCTAGATTTACCGTGCAGCTCAAACAGCCAACGCTCACGAGTTTATTCTGGGTTTCCCCGATGGCTATGACACGCTGGTGGGAGAGAGGGGGATGTCGCTCAGTGGTGGACAGAAGCAGAGGATAGCTATCGCCAGGGCGGTGTTGAAGAACCCGCCTGTTCTGATACTGGACGAGGCTACCAGGTAATGTAATGAATGGTAATGGCAACGACACGTTGGTGGGAGAGAGGGGGATGTCGCTCAGTGGCGGAAAGAAGCAGAGGATAGCTATCGCCAGGGCGGTGTTGAAGAACCCGCCTGTTCTGATACTAGACGAGGCTACCAGGTAATGTAATGAATGGTAATGGCTACGACACGTTGGTGAGAGAGAGGGGGATGTCGCTCTGCGACTGCCACTGAAAAAAATCCTATAAAAAAGATTAAATACACCGTTAAATTTGGGTCGTTTTAATGCCGCGAAGGGTCGATTAGGTACATGAAAACCTATCGATTTGTAAAGATAAAAATGAGAAATAAAGTACTTTTTTTAAAATTCGAATTAATTTATGCGTATACAAAATTGATTTCTTTAAGTAATCGTCAGCTGATCGAGGCCGATTATTATTATTATTTTTTATTTTATGTCAAGTTGTTCACTCATAGAAGGGTTAGTAACAATATTTACTTAAAACTATGTTAGTAACTATAAAATACCAATAGAACTAATGAACAGTAGGTAGTTAGCATGCAACGACCGACAACTCCTTACAAGGTCATTGACTCGTTTGCTTAAAGAAATTAATTTCGTACATGCGTATATTAATACGAGTTTTAGAAAAATGTACTTTATTTTTTTTAGTTTATCTTTATAAATCGATAGTGTTTCATGTACCGAATCAATCCTCCACGGGATTAAAACGACTAAAATTTAACGGTGTATAATTTTTTTCCCTCTCTTAGAGAGGAGGCCTGTGTCCCAGCAGTGGGAACATTAGAAGGCTGATGATGATGATGATGATAATTTTATTAATTTTCGCAGTGCCCTCGACTCGGCGAGTGAAAAAGTGGTACAGACCGCTTTGGAAACCGCAGCTAAGGGTCGCACTGTGTTGGTTATCGCGCACAGACTGTCCACCATCATGAACGCGGACCTCATCGTGGTGCTCAACAAGGGAAGCATAGTGGAGGTACGAATGTCATGTCATACTCCATTCGCAAGAGGATTCGTTCAACCGATTTTGACTTCTATCCCGTGGGCATAAGGATGGCATTAAAAGCAAAAACAGTGGTTATTATAATAACTATTTACTGCAGCCGCCATTTGTAATGCCACCACGTAATAAAAGTTAGAATAAGAATCACATGGCAACCTCCTTGCTCTCGATTTTTTTTCTTTTTTGATATTGTCGGCCATTGTTATTTTTTGACTTAAAACCCAAGAAGCGGTTAACTGAATTCGAAAGGGTATACAGGAAAAGTTTTTAACCAGTGCGCAAATTTTGACATAATAAACTTGAATATATTTTAATAAACACGTATTTTTTATTTTGATATGTTTCAATAGTAAAAAATTAAGTTAACGCTTACGAGACTTGTTTACTCAGAAATTTATTTTATGGACGTCGCTTGCCAGTCCGTCGACTGGTCGCCCGATTCACGCCGCGCGTCGACCGCTCGCCTGACGCGCCAGCTGGTATCAGCACGCCTAGCCAAGTTAACAATCTGCAATCGTTACGCTAGTAGAAAGCGATTAAATGTATGGGAATGACGTCATCGCGAACAAACCGGTAGAAAATTCGTAGCCAAGTTCACATCGTTCAAGACGATTCTACAGTGGAAATACAAACGTTCCGAATTGCGTCAAAAACGATTATAACGTGAATCTGACCAAAATTTACCTTTTGAATACCGTAATTAGAGACACAATAGAAAGACAATAGGTGTGCGGACACCGGTGTCCTCTTAGGGCCTAGCCACAAAATATAAGGGCTGATAAGTAATAATTATGACGTTGCGTGTTGGTTGGATTTGCGCTATAATCACTTTGACGCAATTCGGAACGAGGGAAGCTAACGTTAGTATTTTGAACGCTCCGAATTCGCTAGTGTTGGGTAACTCGCTTAATAAATATGAGAATGAGGGAGGCCCTCATTTTACCTCGCGAGGTACTCGCGAGGTACCCCTCATTTGAGGCGAGGTGTTTGCACAGACCTAGCTATTGGATGGCGCCTCACAACTTCACGAGTAGTCACGAGTACTCACGAGTGATAGTTACGAAGCACCGAGCGCGAGCGAGACAGAAAATCTTACAAACCGCCGCGGCTCGCGTTGAGGGAGTGAGCGAAATGTAACAAAACGACCGCATAGGTAATACTTATTAGTGACGTTATTGTAAGGAATTAAGGTTCATAATCAATAACCGTTATCTATTTCAATCAAAATTCAACGGAATTTCCAAGAATTTCGAATAGCTCGTATTTTTATTTATTTTTTTAGTTGCTCCGTGACCTTGATTGTGCATTGTTGACATTATTACGCTTTTAAATTTCCTTTGCATTTTTGTGATACTTACCCATCGTAATTGTTACTCATTCATTTCCTAGTTAAAATTAATAGATAAGGTTAATTGGTGGTGGTATTATAGTGGTGGTGGTAGTTTATTTGTAATAAAAATGGCCCCAACTGTGAAAAGGTCAAGAACCTGGGAGTACTTCACGGATTTAGGCGAACATAAGGCCAAATGCACAATTTGCATGAAAATTTTATCTTATAGAGGCGCGGGACCCTACAACCTAACAAGACACCTAAAATCATTTCATCCATTAGTGCTAGCTGGTGTACAAGAACAGGAACAAATTTTAAATGGAAACGGAACCGTTGCGCTAGTTCCACCTGTCACCGCTACATTAGTTTCCCCGATGCCTTCTACGTCACAGTCTGCAAGTACGTTTACGACTATAGCCTGCCCTGAAACAGCACAAACTACAAGCTTTGCTCCAAGTCACATTTTTCATCCGCCCGGCCGAAATAATAACCGAATTAATCAATATTTTACAAAACCACTTTCATTAAAAAAAACCGAACTCATTAATAAATTACTACTCCAAATGATTGTTAAAAATTATTTGCCTTTCACGATAGTAGAAAGCGATTCATTTAAGGCTTTTGTGCAAGAATTGTGTCCTTCTTACTTGGCCCCAACTCGTAAAACTCTATCAAACGCAATATTACAAAAATATTACAATATTATTAAAGAAGATGTTGTAAAAGCTCTCACACAAGCTGAATATGTAGCCCTAACAACGGATGCCTGGACTTCTGCGTCTCATCAGCAATATGTTGCAATTACAGCGCATTTTATACATAATAACGACACCTCAACACGTATAAAATCTTACATGCTTGAATGTATTCCGGATACACATCGACATACGGCTCAAAATTTGGCCAATTTAATAAAAAAGGTTTGCGTTGATTGGGGTATTGCAGACAAAATAGTTGCAGTTACTACTGATAACGCGGCAAATATTCAGGCAGCAATTTCCATATTAAAATGGAAGCAAGTACCTTGTTTCGCACACACATTAAACCTCATTATACAGAACAGCTTATCAGAGATCAAAGAAGTGCATACTAAGATAAAAACAATTGTTGACCTGTTTCGCAGAAGCGTCTTGGCCAGTGAACGCCTAAATGCAACTCAGAAACAATTCGGCGACAGAGAACTAAAAATAAAACAAGACGTTATTACAAGATGGAACTCAACTTTTGATATGTTCGAGAGGATTCTAGAAATAAAAAAAAGTATAATCACAACAATCGCCACGGATTATCCCAGCACGCCTAATTTGACACCTGACGACATAACAACAATGACTAAAAGTTGTGAAATTCTACGTTATTTCAAATCCGTCACAGAAATAATGAGTGCTGAAAAGCACGTCACGGTATCCCAAATAATTGTTCTAGCAAATTTGTTGAGAAATAAATGTGAAGCATTTATTTTGCAGGAAGACTTACCACAGGTCGTAAAAGACATGGCGACACGCATAAGCTCGGAAATATATAATCGGTTTAGGAATGTGGAAGATAATAAGCTTTTTGCAGCGAACACTTTACTAGACCCAAGATTTAAGACGTATGGTTTCCCTGATGACAAAAAAAATAGCATTGATAATGCAAAAAAATATCTGTATAATGTAGCGGCTAAATGCCCTATAACCTGTCATGATGACGAAATGGACGTCGACACAAATGTTCAGTCTACCAATACCGCAATAAGCAGTATTTGGGATGACTTCGACGAGAAAGTTGTAGGTGCAATAAAAAAACAAAACCCTACTGCAGCCGCTATTGTAGAAGTAGATAAATATTTTTCTGAGCCACTCATTAGCCGAAAAAATAACGATCCATTAGTATGGTGGAACACAAAAAAATATATTTATCCACGACTTTACGATATAGTAAAAAGAAAATTTTGCATTCCAGCAACTTCAACTCCGTCAGAAAGAGTTTTTTCTAAAGCTGGTCATGTAGTTACCGATAGGCGCAATCGCCTAAATGGTAAAAAAGTACGTATGATTTTATTTTTAAACGCTAATATGTAAACATTGTAACATTTTGTATCCTTCAAATAAATAGATTTAAAAACATTATAAATATAATTTTTATTATTTTCTTCATCATTCATTAATCTGACATATCTACATATTAAAAATAATTAGACTATCAATATTTCACAGAACCCATTTAGAAATCGAATTATATTTATTTTATAGGTATACACACAAAACTCTTTACCAATTGAGTACGCAGAATAATAATTCTGCACGCGTGAACTCTCCCTTATCCAATACCCGCACGAACGCCACGGCAACCATCGGCAGCGGTAAACGTAGTGCACAGATTAGAGATAGATAATACGACGTACTGCTTACATTCCCTTTGGTAGAGCCCTAGGTCGCTCGCAGCGCCCGTGCGCCGAGCCGGCCGATGTGATGGCGTGGATTGTCGCAACGCCGTAATATTCATACCAAACGATTTAATAATAGTCGCAAACTTACTACCCGTGCACCCCTCCTTCAAGTTCCACATCCAATCGCCCTTCAAAATATTTATTTCAAAGTCGTATTTAGTCTGTTGATAATTGACTTTGTCTAATATAAACGATGTTCGCATCTTATAATATATTAGTCTATGGATGTTCGGTTATCGGTAGTAACAGCTTACTCGAATCATCCGCTTCATTTCATTCATAAGTCGATCGGACTCTTTTATTATTCACTCACTCACTCCTCACTCGTCGCTCGCCTCACGAATCCTCGGACGAAACATTCACTCGCGTCGCACTAGAACTCTGTAAACCTCATGAGGAATTGAATGAGGTGGTTCAAATTTGAAAATCGAGTAACTCTTTCAATTCGTCGAGGCGAGTTACTCATTTGAGGTACCTCACGAGTGAGGGGCTCATCACTAGAATTCGCGAATAATGACTTGGAAATGGGATTGTTTTGTTTGTCGAATGGGATATTTCCAATAAAAAAATATTAGTGTTTTAAATGGCTTTCTTTACGTAATTAGTGTATATGGAACGATTAGCTATAATACACACATAATACAGTGTTGAACATAATTCCTTTAAAAAAAACTTTGAAACAAAGAAGAGATCAACGTCCGAAGATACGTTTTATGGACAAACCATTTCTATGAATGAAGACGGGTATAAGCTAACATGCTGCAATGGATTTGGCAACTGTTTTATAGTCGGCCGCCCGCCTGACACCAACCCTCCTTGGAAATGCTATTGTTGGTGGTTTACGCACCACCATGCAGTGACCTAAGTTATATACCTAACACGTACGGTCTAAAAAATGAGTTTAAGCATCCCATTCCATCGATTAGTGCTATGTTATCGTCGCTGATGTAGCAGCATTTTTCTTTGATAATGTGATAAGTGAATGATTTTATGTTATCGGTGACATTGTATTTGTAGTTTGTGTATAAGCCCTATTCAGATTAAATGATTTTTTTAATAACTGACAGCTGTGTTTGTTGCTGTTCCTTCTTCACAGCCAAAACCAAAGGGTATATAAAGTTCCAAAACACTAGTAACTCTAGGAAGCTATGAAATGGTGATGATGGTGTAATGGTGTTTTATAGGTGCTGCACTTTACCTATGTAATATGACCAAAGTAAAACCATAAATTCATATAATAAATCTTTTGAATCTTTTATTAACAGTACTAATATTTACTTACTTTCTAATTAACAATATATGTAAATTGAATCAGTAAAAACAAAACACTATTTTAAGTACAATTGTTTAATCAGAATCCAAAAATATTTGCAATGTTTTGTAGCAGTAAGAAAAAAATTTGATAATGTAAACCACCACACGGTTTTGATCCTTATGAGTTGAAGAGCAGTGCTAGCGCAGTACTCCAATGGATGCAGGTGCTGAAATATAAAATATATATATAAAAATTTGAATCTGAATTTGACCAAACTAGTGCCAAACTGCTGAGTTGTTACATAAACAAGTCAATAAAATAATACTGGTGTAATATGGTGTAGACAAATGTGATGAGTGTCAGTCAAGAACATTTCAATGTTACACACTTATGTTGAGAGGTTTGACTTATTCATTTATTTGGATCTCCAACAAGGTCTATAGTGTTATTACATAATTTACAATTATACAATTTATTCTTTATCTGCTCCTTCAGTTTAGAAAAAATAAAAATATTTTAACTTTCAATCGAATTGAATTTGACTTATCATAATATAATACTTTAGATGATACTAGTATTGTGTCATTGTATTATGTGCCAGAAATAGGGGAAACATGTATGGTATGGTCAATATGCATTTCTGAGTTTTCTGTTACTGTGCTTGACTCCTCTAAAACAATTTGTAAGTTGACGATCTAGTCTAAAACAATAATATAATTAATACTCGAAGTATAAAAGTAAAATTGCCAGTCGCAGTCTTGTCCACCAATCACCTCCACCAATCTATTCATCAAGACAGCCATCCTTGCAAGAGGTCTGTGATCCCTCTGCTAGTGACCGAGTGCCACATAAAAGCTGGGGATGGTGCACCCTGCTTCCTTAGATCAAATTTCTTCTTAACCTAATACTAAAAACATATTAATTTGAATTATCTTCGCACAGTCTTATCCATTGTTATTGGCTTCTCTGAGAGAATTTAATGAGGTTACCAAGCTTGTCCATTTCCTCTTTGTATCTTATTTGGCTTTGGTATTTAACTTGGCTTTTGCTTCAGGAATTCCACCAAACCTTCGTAATTGTACGTAATAAGTGAGTTTTGTCATGTTAACTGAAATTAATAACCTTTTATTACATAAAACAATATTTTACATAAAACTGATTTAAAAAATTACTACAAAGGCGAGCAATAAAAACAAAATTTCACTGATAAATATTGAAAAAACAACAAAACCATTGAGAAAACATCAAACTAGCATTTTAGTATGATTGTTTATTTACCTACTTACCACTTATACTGTATAAAACTTTCATGTATTAATAATTTATGTAACTGGTCGAGTAATAATTATTTCTGAGTAATATGGAACTTAATACCATTAATATTTTAATTTTAAACTATTCCTAAATATTTGTGTAACTAACTCGTTGGTTCAGTTCAAAGAGAATATAAGCACTACGTTTAAGAGACGGGACTCCCATACAAAAAAATGGCTCAGTATGGCGTTTGCGCTACGCTTCAATACCAACTTTGACATACATAACCAAAGACTAGACGCATGAGGGCTGCCAACATAACAACCGAAATAGTGGTGTTACTAGGTGCTCATGGTAATTTTTTATCGATAGTCGATATATATATATATATATATAAAATTTGGTTCCTTTTTTTGGGTCTAAATTAAGATCTATTTAGGCCAACGTTATTCACCAGTTAAACTAGGAATAAGTGGAATATTTCAAATGAAAAAATTAAACCAAGTATAACCTGCGAATTTACGTTGGCGCATTTGCGTTAACGTAAGTTCGCAGGTAAATTTTTAGGTTCCAAAGGTGGAGGTGGGTGGTGTGGGTAAAGGAAAAGCCTTTTTAAGGATTTTAATGATAACAGTTTATTCTTTAATAATGTTAAAGAAATACAGTACCTATAACCTATACGCCTATTCTATATAATGCATAAACCTTAAAAAGTATTATCTTGCTAGTTAGTGAGTTATTAAGGGCAATAGTGGGTCTAAAATCTCTCGATATCTGCACCAAATCTCCCTACGAATAGAAGTACGGAGTCTGACGAAGCTTTTCTATAAAAAAAAAACTTTTTAAGATTTAAGCATAACCTTTGTTGTTCGAAAAGTATGACAGTTCTATTTGAATAAAACTAAATAAAATTTGAAACAAAATTAAACCTGTCTGTAAATAAGATTAAATATAAAAGTATCGATATAATCGATAAAAATTCCACTACACAGCACTATTGATAGCTTATTTTCTAGATTTTCGACCGATTATTATCAGAAATTTGTATTTATCACCAGATCTTTTTCTGTAACTGAAAATGAATGTTTATTTAGGCTTACCTCTCTTCATTTAATGGATATTTGGCCATAAATATTCGCTGTTGACCATCCGAGCGGCCGGCTTTTAGACCACATATTTCACAAGTTTTTTAATGCATATTTACATATTAATTCACACGGGTACACGTATAAATACCAATAATAGATAAAAGTAACAATAAATAATACAAATTTCCGCTTAAAATTCACGAAACAGTTGTAAAACACAAAAATCAAATTTTGTTTTCATTCACTTCTTGACATTTTGACAAGCAAAGAATGAATATGGCGGGCTTAAAGCTGCGACAGAGTCGAATAGATGTTAGAGCAAGACAGCGATAGCCACCATTTTGGCCGCCATCTTAATTAGCGCAAACGCCATACATTTGAGACGGTTCATTTTTTTCTTAGGGAGTTGCACCAGACTGGTTCAGTTTGTTGACTTGACACCACAGAGTATGAGAGTACCCCCGCGTTCCGAATTGCGCCAAAAGCGATTATAGTGCGAATCCGACCAAATTTAATAGTAACAAAATATAAAGGCTATTAAGTAATAATTGTGACGTTGCGCGTTAGTCGAATTCGCGTTATAATCACTTTTGCCGCAATTCGGAACGAGGAGTACATATATGGGTGCTTTTCATTCGGTGCGGTAGTCAACCATGGTCGACCATGGTCGCAAACAAGTGCCTTCCTTTCGTCGCTGTGGTCAACTATGGTCGACTATCTCGTTCTACGGCAAAAACCGTGGTTTCGAGGAAGAAATGAAGAAAAAGAAAGCGAGGGAGGAGGAGGGAGGGATAAGTTGGCGGGAGCGGGAGTTGTAGGTAAACATTCGTGGGAGGTCTCGAAAACCAGTTGAAAACGACTCGTAACGGGCTCCGACTACGACCGAATGGAAGGCACCATGGTCGACCATGGTTGACCAGGGTTGACTACGCCTGTAGCGAATGAAAAGCACCCTATTCTATCTTGACACCGTCTATTTTTTTTTAATAAGTACCTAGTGTAGGCTACGATCTTGCCGCATATCGCCAAGTCACGGTTAATTTTAGGATTTCAATCATTTTGTACGTCCAAATTAATTTAAAACGTTATAATTAGTTAATTTATACACCTATTTATATCATATTTATTTATTAGTCTTGGTATTTAAAGGAGAAATCATTTCAAAGATCCTTTACCGGAGACAAAGCCCCCTGTTCAGTGATGCCAAATTGGGGGAATACGTGGAGGTAAAATTCTAAGATTGGAGGGAATTAGAGGGTTTTTATGAACAATTTTTTATATATTGATATTAATGAATTTATTTATTTTGATTTTTATGAATTTTAGCCAAAAAAAAAAATATCAAAAAAAGCAATCCTGCGCACGATGATATCCAAGTATCTCCGAAGTTACCATACGTCCGCGCCCCCTCGCCTCACGACGTGCATCGTTCAACGTTCTTCAACATTTTTTCTTGTTGTTTCATTGTTGCTTGCTTTTATAGGAAACTTTTTATTTTTTTCTCTCAGTAACTTGTAAAAACCAGTTTTTCTCGTTAGTCTCATCTCTAATCTTTAGATAAATTTTAATCAAAACAAAACTTAGAAACAGTTTATCAAATGAAACACTGAAGTGAACTTATTAGCCAAACAGAAAAAACGAAAATTGCACGAAGTTTGAGTCAACAAAAAAAATATACGTAAACAAACTGACCACAAAAAATTTGTATAAGCTTAAAAAATAGTTTTATTACTTTTTTTTTTCTAATTATTAACGAATGTTTAGTTATTTTTAATACAAACTTTGTACTTCGTAGTTGTACGATCTTTTCATTTCTAAATTTCCTTGGCATACGATTTTTTTGAAGTTGGCGTACGATCACACCTTTTTTGGACCTGGCAGCCCTGGTTTGGGGAAACTCGAGACAGTTGTCTGGCAACATTGCGCCGGAGACAATTGTTGTAGGTATGAAATATGTACGCTAAACCTCAACACACTGAACTAAATCATAATAGTCGCCATTTTTTAGCTTATTCTTGATTGGGTCGTTCAAAAACATCGACGTCATTTCATTGGATGACAATTCATTCTATCTTCTTGAACGATTTGAACATTGTGAACTTGGCTACCAGAAGTACTCACGCGCGCTCGCTCTATGCGACGGTACCTACTTACGCGGTGCGATTATTGACCCCAGTTTAGCGCTACAATTTTTTAAGTTTAGACTGTGTAAAGTTATTTGTAAACGTAATTCCAATTTATCCTTCATACTTTCATGGGCTTAGGACCATCAAAATGCAGAAAATAAATCATAATAAATAAGTAAGAAAGTAGGTAATACGTTTTAATCCATTCAAAATAAAACATTTAGGTATGATAGGTATTTAGACATGGTACAATTTAGATTGAAACAATTGCATTTTGGCGTATTTAAAAAATTGTGGTGTGATTTAAAAGGCTCGACGTGGTGCTGGGTCTGGGTCATGGAGTTGTTGTACCGGCTGAAAGTGGTATGGATGGAGTCCGGCTGTATTTAGCAGCTTCCATACTGCGCTTTGGCTAACACCAAAACGTCGTTCTGCGTCGTAGGTACTGGCTCTTGGATTGCGTTCAAAAAAATCGGCTTCGACTGCCAGTCGAGGTCTGCCAGACCCTTGTGCGTGGCTCGGTGTTGCCGTGATCAAGCAGCCTTTGGTTAGCTGCTAAAATTGTCCTCTCATTAGGGACCGTAGGATTGAGGATCCCTTGGGCTCGCATACGAGGTACGCTCTCCCTTTCGTATCTTCTTCGTGCTGCTCGTAAATTTTCATTGCTTAACAAATACACTCGCACCATTTCATAATACTCGCGGTGAGTAAAATGAGACATTGTCACTACGCTAGACTAGTACGCGGCACACGCGCAGGGACGGCGAAGGGCGCGAACGTCCGACCTCCGCTTCCGCAAGTGACGTACTGCATGTGCATGCGTTTTGTTTATCAAACGCCGGCGCCGCATGGCCTCGCACCCCCGTCTCTTGCGCTGGGCGTGGTCCAGCGGCCGGCGGCCTTCGCGTTTTCATTCATGCTCATTCATAGTATTACTATTAAATTATATCCATGTCTTGCTTATTTCAAATTGGGACAAAGTGGAAAAATGAGAAAAAAAAAGTCATAAACTAAAAATGGAAATGTGTTCTATTGCTTACACTGAGCCACCAAAAAAAATTTACGCAGTGGTTAAAAATTTTTCCTGTATATACCACTGATAGAATTTTAGCGGTATTTCTTCGAGTGAAGTTCAGTGGCTGTTTTAATTATTCGCAAATTGATTCTTAGTGGACATTGTGATTTAAAATTGATGTAGTTTTGCATTTCAAGTGTCTGCGCAACTGGACAATATGTAGAATCATTAAAACAGGCGCGATCTCAGTAAAATGGTGCTGTTAATTTTATTATTGTTTTTTTATTGTTGTAAATGTATTTTAAGGGTAAACACATTATCAATTCATACGAAGCCATGGCTTAAAGGACTAAGTATCCATGCTTTTAGCTTGGATACCAAGTCCTTTAAGACTTAACAAAAAAAAAAAAACCGTTCCACTGATCTTAAAAACCTTTTTCCAGATGGGAACCCACAGCCAGCTGAAGAAACAGAAAGGCCTGTACTGGAATCTGATCAAGCAACAGGATCAAGCCGCGGAGGAGACCAGCCAGTCATTATGAGATGATAATCTTTAGTTATAGTAGCTAAAGTATTTAGTTCTAATTGATGTAGTCTGCCTACTCTAGATGTAGTAGTAAGTTGATTTGGTAATTTTTACTCCATGTTCCATTTCAAATCTGATGTTCAGAGGTAAGTTTGACAGGCCTTTTGGTCTAGTGGTTGGTAAGGAATAACTTTAATTCCACCAATATTTTCAACTCAGGCTAATGTGTATTTGAGATTCTGAATTTAGAAATTCTGAATTTAGCTGTGAGATTCTGAATTTAAAAATTCTGAATTCTGCTGTGAGATTCTGAATTTAAAAATTCTGGATTCTGTTGTGAGATTCTGAATTTAAAAATTTGAAACTACTGAATCTACAGAAAATAGAGGTTAACTTGTTTTGTAAATTGTATATATCATGTTCAAAGTCAAATCAACTGATTATATAAAAAAATGTTTATGATATATATATTTTATTATCGCACGAGGCTTGAAGCAGTGCCGCTTAGAACGGGTACAGTTCTGCTCACCTACATAATTAGAATAAGCGTAAATATGTATTAAATTAATTATTATTCGTCCTGTGTAGTTAACTCAAAGAGTAATTTTACATAGAAGTGTTGTTAATATGTATCTAAGTTATAGTACACATAACTCTCGTCTTAGATTTTTAAATCCTCAGGGAATTTTTATCTGAGGAAATAAAAGTGGCGATTTTCCAGTTTGTGTAGATAATCAGTTGTTTTTAAGCTTCCGTACCCAAAGGGTAAAAGTGGACCCTATTGCTATTACTCCGCTGTCCGTCTGTCTGTCACCAGGCTGTATCTCATGAACCGTGATAGCTAGACAGTTGAAATATTCGCAGATGATGTATTTTTGTTGCCACAACAACAAATACTAAAAACAGAATAAAATAAATATTTAATTACGGATCCCATGCAATAAACAACCATCTTCTTTTGCTGTTTTATGCTCGATATTTAATTAAAAACAACCATTATTTGTGCAACAGTAGACACTATATTATAACTATTAGTTATGATATAACTATTACTAATAATGTATTATAACTATAATACAAATAATGGTATGGAACCACCTTCGTACGCGTGTCCGACTCTCACTTGACCGGTTTATTTAAAATCACTTTTTGGTCTTCTGACTATTAATCAATGGAAATGTTATTTTAATAGGATAAAAAATAGCTTATGACACTGAGGTGCCATCCACAATTTACATAAATAACATAAATTTCATAAGTTACATAAATTTCATAATTTTTTTGACCGCTCCTTGTCTTTATCTGGTTGGTCACATTTTCAAGACTCTCCCGTGTTATTTATTTATTTAATTACAATGGTTGTTTTACAACAACTAATTACAGTGACTAAACAAAATTGTAAACAACATGCACTCGTACATCAATCCCTCTCACAGTACTTCTGACATGTCAATAAGATCACCTTCCATTCATCCACAAACAGATCATTAGTTGGATTGGAATCCAAGAGACCATTTAGTGAAGCCAAAGTGCGAGGTATTGGAGACTGAGCACGGGCAACAATGCGACACTTAGGCACAGCAAACATCCTGTGCTTTTTACCGGTTACAGTAAATGTCCGGGACAAAGAAACGTGCACAGCAAGTAGGCCAGGCGCGTCAATAGTGCCACGGAGCGTCTTGCAGGCTATAATGAGCTGATCTCGTGCACGTCTTATCTCTAACGAGTTATTTCCGAGGCAACCCAATACAAATTTTGTCGGATAGAGGTATGGCTCGTATAGGTTATGTGTTTGTTGTGTATCTCTTTATTAGGTGTGCGAGAGGCCGAAGCCAACTCGCAGAGTCCTTTTCATGAGGCATGATACCATACCATAACGTCGTACATCTATATATTATTGTTATGAGCATGTTGTGTCCCAATGCAGGGCAAAAGCCTTCCTTCCATTCTTCCACTTTTCTTCGTCCTTAGTTATAATATAACCAATTCTTAAGGTAGAAGTCCAATTCGTTACGCCATCTATTTTTGAGCCCACCGCGTCACCGGTTCCCGTTGTTTGGAATCCAGGCAGTGATTGTCTTCGCCCAATTTTGCCCAGGTTGTCTGTAAAAAATCGCTTTTAGCGATAAGACCGCCCATTGTGACACCCTATTAATTTTAAGTTCCTATTGTAATTTTATCTTTGGTGTACAATAAAGAATATATCTATCTATCTATCTATTTTGTTGTGACATGCGGCAGATATGTCCAGCCCAGTTCCATATTAGTTTGACGGCTGAGTTGCCTACGTCTGTGATTTGTGTTTTGGAACGAAGATGCGATCTGTGATTCCGAGAATACTTCGTTACATAGCTTGCTGGCAGCCCCGAGTTCGGATCACTTCTTTGTAGATTAGTTTCAACAAATAGACAGTTTTACTTCTATAATACCGCCCTATTAATTCTTCAGATAAAAGTTATTTGAAAGTAAAAAAATTAAATATTGGGATTTTATTCTGTTGTTTAGAAGTAAAATAAAGCCTTGTATTGTAGTCGTAAGTAAATGATTAATTTAATTGATTATGCTGTTTAAATAATTAAGTAAAACTAAAATTGGTTTGTATAGTTTTAGTTGTAGCTAAACAGGACTTTAAAAGGCTTTTCCTTGGTAAAAAAGTAACGTAGGTATGTACAAGCAACATCAAAAAATTCATAAGTATCCTATAAAGTGTGTAAATCTGTCGTTTGACGTAACGTAATGTTGAAGATAAATAGAACATAAAAACTTTTTTAAGTTGGTTAAAATTAAATGTGAACTTAATGGCGGCTCTGAATAGTAGGCGAATTGCTGCACACTAACTTTATGTGGCAGCGGGGTGTGAGGTGGGGGGGGGGGAGGTTAATGCATACTGAGTAGCGCGTTCACAGGGGGGTGTTCAGATAGATGTCAAAAATAAATACAGAAAAATGCCCAATTATTGTAGAATCGTAGTGGTTGTAATAAATTGAAAATTTTGGTCTTTTCCGAAAGATCCGACCGACTGTTTGAGAACTTCTGCCACAAAGTTTACGTTTACTGTAACTTAAAATAAATTCCTGCAGATCTTGGCTTGACAATCTATCGGAGTTGCTGGGCGGCCGCAACCGTTACGAACCTACGAGTTGATGAAGAGTCGATGTGATGAAGTGATTCCGGTTCGGTGTGCGTAGAACCTGAAGTGCTCGAACGAAACTGGTATTATTTGTTTTTTTTCTTCAGGAATAAACTGGCGGTTAACTTGGCGTTTAACCTGGTGGTTAACCTGGCGGATTTTCGGATCTCGATTGAAGCGGGGGGCTACGCATAACCATAGCAAATGGGTCAACTTATTTGCCGCGTCAATCGTTTATAATATTAACTGATTGTGATTGATATTAACTGAATCTATAATTCTATAATTTTATTTGATACATCAAATAAAATGATGATTCTATAATTTTATTTGATGTATCAAATAAAATTATAGAATCATCATTCAGTTGACATATCTTGTAAATCTTACAGATTTTGTAATTATATCTTAAGTTACTTACCTCATTCCCCGCGTTTTGTCCGAAAGTAAAAAGTTGAACAAATTCATGAGTATTGTCACGCTATTTATTGTTATCGTAAGTGCTCATTACTAGATGTAAGGATATATAGTTTTTATTAGCAAATTGGATTGTTACCAGTTATTAGGGAGGGTTTTTAGGTATTGTGTTGCTGGGTTTTTCTAAAATTTGTTTAGATTAAGTAACCAATTTGTCTATCAATTAACTTATTCAGGCAATCTGTTAATCGATTAGCGGATCTTTCAGTGATTGATTGATTGATTGATTAGTTGCAGGGGTATGAAGCTATGTATTTGTTCCTAGTTATTATTATAGTACAATAATGTATTTTTGTTTTTATTTATGTTCGACACTGGCATTTCTAGGGTTATATGTCAGAGGGCTGTGTAAAGTTATAGGATTTTTGCATTCATCATAAAATACGAGATCGGTAGCAATATTCTGGGATTTTTTTATGGTAGGTAAAATCATCCAATGACAAATCCCGCCCTTGGGCGGAGCGGGAAGTAGTGTCAGACTCTTACTGACTAAAAACCTACCCCGTTCCTTCGTTGCCTATCATGCCGGTGTCGGGTATTCCCTTCGGAAGCAGGCTTCGGCCCTGCCTGCAGCTAGCAGGCTGGGCCTCTATGGTTTGCTGACAGCTCCTTGAGGCGCGCGGGAACAGAACGCGCCGTCGACGACTTGGGCTCGGTCCGGTCGGTTACCAGACGATCGGACAGCGTGCTACCCATTGCACGCCGTCCGCAAGCCCGCGCAGCAATATTCTGGGGTGGCCGCTAGACTATACTGGCGTAGATTCTTGAAATATACGCCTCTAGTGTTGGATCAAAAGGCTTGTACAGTTATTAAGGTAAAACACGTCTAATTTTCCTACATTTTGACAAGTTTTTGATATTGATTGAGACTGAGCTGATATTGCGATTTGAATGCTAACTTTAAAAGTACGAAAATTGGCCTCCAGACATTAAAAAAAGTATGATGCGTGAATTGATAGTAAAATTTAAAGAGAAAAAAAACGAGTAAAAAAAAGTGTAAAAACTGTAAAAAGCAATAATATTTGTGATCGAAAATTTATAATCATGACGAATATGTCGGTAAACGTTAAACTTATGCACTCAGGTTTAAGTGTCAACTCCTGAGCAAAGCGAGGGAATTAAACTGAGAATCCTGATTGTAGCAAGGGAAATAAGCTAACTCAAAACGATGTAAATCTTATTTCTCGAAAATGTCGACGTGTAAAGGTGAAATGCAGTTGTTACTTGGTTTGGGTTTAGAAAAGGTGTTAACTGTGTGATTCTGTAATCATGTTGGTTTAGTGTGGAAATGTTATTGAGAGATAATAAAATATTGTTACCAATATTGTTTTTTTTTATTATGTTTTAGGCTTATTAACCTAGTTACTGGTATTACGTGCCAGTAACTATGTTGAGGAGTTCAGAAAGGCAGGCTTAGTCCTCTACTGCCACTGGTTGTTCAATATTATTTTATACACTTGCAGCATCTGTAAATTCTGTAAAAATTGAACACCTTAAAATAGGAACAGTTCCGACCATAGTAGGCGTGGACTTGCGGGCGGTGAGTAGGTAGTTCGCTGTCCGATCAGGCACAGTTCGACAAGGCGAGTTCACTAGCACAGATCCACTAGAACCGATACCTGCCAGGGCTGCTTGATTGTTCGAAAGAGTTACTGTGGTCTCTGAAATGCAGAAGGCAATTGAAGAAAAACAGATGAGTTTCACTCCTTCATAAAACTCTCCTCACTCCAGAAGCCATTTGACAATAGGCCACAAACAAAAAGAAAGGGATCACAAAACTCCAAATTCAAGGAAATTTATTATTTATTGCATACATGATCACCGAAATATTATTTACATTAAATGATTTTAGTAACACTGATGAATTTATTTACAAATTAACTAATAGTAGAACTAATTTACTATATTATGTTATAATGTCATGTTATATTTACAAGAAATAACAAACTTTTAGAATCAAACGTTCAAATCTTAATTCAAGTATACTTGTGGTATATTACATGACTATTCTAGTCTATGGTTTTACCATAGGCTTATGGTAATGGCATATCTAATGGTAAATTATTTTTGACTTAGGTAAGGAGACATCTGAATTATTTTCTATTATAAATCTGACCTAATAGTAAATGTACTTAAGTGTTGTTGACCCCACGTTACACATATGGGTGCATCCATAAATTACGTTACACAAATTTCATTATTTCTTTATCCTTCTCGTCCTAGTTACAGCTAATTTGTTGGTTACACCTACTGTGACGTTACATATTTTGCAATTTTACATTTAGAAATTATTAATATAAATTAAAATATGAGTTAAGAAATTAGTTTTGGAACTTGTCAACAAAACTAATTCTATATCTTGGAAATCAATCTTGGGACTTAGTATTCCATTTTGTATAGAAAATATTGATAGTTTAAAAAAATAATTCAGATGTCCAATGGCCTAATCAGGTGTTACAATATATTGCCTAAATTATAATTATCTTAATTTTAATTCCTGAGAATTTACCATTAATTAATACAATTGATAAGGTCAAGAAGTGACTTTAAAAAAGAAATTCCAGATAATCACTGTTTTGAAAGAAATTATTGTTACATTATTTTCTTAAAATGTTATCATAATTCTGGCACAGAATAATATTATTTTCTATAAAGATTTCAGCTTTTTACATATCGTACGTATAATTTAATTGACCTCTTTGAAATCTGTTTTTTTTTTTTTAATGGTTAGGAAAAAAATATGAAGAATAACCTGTTATTACAAGAAAATCATTGTGGTCTAAAGATTGTCTCGTGATTTTCAAAAGTAATATTGACCATAACTTTTGTATTGTCAACTAAATATATTATGATTGTGTCAAGTAATTTATTTATTTACATTTTAATGAATCAAGCTATCATTTATTTACATACAAGTATCAGAATCTGTTTATAATTTTTGAGCATTATTTTAATGACAGAATCTTTTCACTTAATTTTTTAACACTTTTTTATTTTGTAGCCTAATTTTTTGAGAACAACAATTTATTTAAATTTATAATTACTCGAACCTCAAGGTTGTCATGACTTACGAATATTTATATTTTGAGTATTTAAGGCGTGAATACACTTACGAACATATGAGCTGTTATGTGTGCGTAGCTTGCATGTTCATACGTGTGCACACACCTTTACAGAAAAAATCTGGTTGTACAATTTTCTGAATAAAGCCTTTGGGAATAGTTGGGTTACTAAAACATCCCGCAATATTTATACGAAGAAATCGTTTAACTGTACAATACTGTGCCTATAGTAAATACAGTCTAAATAAATCTAAATAAGTAACTAAGTTACGTCATAATATTTGTTACTTTTACTAAGTAATGTTACAATCAACTTATTTTACAATTCAATGATTGGTTTATTTAAATAATTAGTTTTCTACGTTGGCACTGTATGATTACATTCTTTTACTTGATGGTAATGTAAATGGCTGGCTAAAGAATTTAGGGTGAGATATAAAGGTACTCGTTCGACTTAACTTTGTGAAGTAAAGTAGGCGATGTAGACCGAATTGAACATTATTACAAAACTTATTTAAGCTTATATTTGTTTTGTTAACGTTGGAAAACAGAATATTTTATTCTGTTACATTAATTTGTTCGTCTAGAACTGTCTAGAAAGGTTTAGGGATTTCAAGAAATTCGATTTCTGAAGTCTATTGGGACATTTGAGAAAACTTAACGCGAAGTTAGACATAATAAAATAGGATATTCCTTTAAAGAAGGGTTTACAAAAATTGAATTTGATTCCTTTGCTTTTTCTTTGAGCAATAACAAAATGACCTCTTATGAAATGGATAAAAATCTAGGAATGGAATACCGTCACTGAATTGACCGTTGTAGACGAAGAGACAAAGCAAACTTGGGCTCAATAGTCGTGTGTTTTCTATAAGCGGACTTAATTCGTTCCACGTGTAACGACATCTATGGCGTCACAAAGGAACTATCCTGCATCGCGCAATTAAAGTTCTCCGCGCGATTTGAATAGATACAACCGCCCGAAATCATCTATCGATCAGTGACACCCGTCTGGTTAGTCAGTAAGAGCCTGACACTACATCCCGCTCCACCCAAGGGCGGGATTTGTCATTGGATGATTTTACCTACCATAAAAAAAAAACACCCGTCTGGTCGGTGGATCCTCCCTTGTCAACGGAGGTTAGCGGGATTTTACTCTTTGTTCCAAATACCTCCAAACACGAAATAAACTATAGGTCAATAAATTATAAAATCAGTTTAACAATAAAAATAAATAAAAGAGCGAGTGTTATTATATAGCGAAAATTGGTGAGTTTTAACATTATTAGCACAACGCTTCGATGATAAATTTGAATAACATGAAAGTAGTAAAAAAAAATTGCCAAATTATGCAAAAAAATTGAAGCGAGCTCAAGAAACTGCAACTTGCCTCAAATATGTTCGATTTTCTCTTGATAAACAAGGAGTTGCGGGAGATAAGGTATCGAGTGAACTCGCATTTCTGCTATTGCCCTTATTAACTTGCAAACCGCTAGACGGAGATAGGTATTTTTATTTTATAAATGGTGCCACAGAAGCTTTTTATTTCAGCCCTAACAGTATATAGTAGGGCCTATATAATAATATTAAGCTGTTACCTTATGCCATAATAGTCCTTTTGGCTTAAAAGTAAATACGCGAGTGCTTGCCAAGGTCGACTGTATTAACAGTCGAATTTGACCAGTCAATCCCTATCGGTTGGCCACTCCTGCCTGCAGGTCAGAGTAACGAAGATCAAAAGAAGATAACTAACCTAACGTTTTCTCTCTCTCTCTCTTACACATTCCTGCCTGTATTCATTTCATTATCTGGATGGGGAATCTCAGTCCAGTCTCTATTTTGATATAGTTTTCATTACAATTTTATTTGCACACGTGTATTGCTAATGCATTAGGACTTTACAGACTTTCCTAGTTAGCTATTCCTTCAACGTTCAAGTAGTCAACCCCTCGAGCGACTACCTCCTTATCCTTTAGAGGTATGCGGAAAAGGGTGAAAACCTCTGTTGAAAAGCGAGGATCTTCCGATGGCTAACTGTGTGTGTTTTAATCGCGCCGAGAAATTTAATACCGCGATGCAGGATTTTGTTGTTTAGATTTTATGTGACGACATAGATGTTACTACAATACCAAAAAGCCTTGAAGGGTCAAGGTACTTTGAACTTACTGTGTATGAACTTACAGTGTTCGGCTGACATTTAGAGCTTTTTCTTTTATTAAACTGTGCGGTAACAAGCGATAGTTTAATAGTTTGATTTTTTCTCCTTGATACAACATTTCGCCTATACAGTGGAAGAACCATCGGCACATACCTAACACCATGAACTTGGTATATGATTCTGGACCCCTTAATATTGAAATTTTGTTTTAAACTGTAAAATATAATTATTGCTATCATTCACACATTTATTTGGAGGGTCAAAGCCAGACCAGAGGCCCTAACATGAGCTCATAACGCGATTCAATTGACTGCTGTTAAAGGCATAGTACATGACATAACATAGCTCCATGTGTTGTTTTGTCTGAGTATGGTTTCCATACTTAGACCCGGACCATTGTACGTGGGCCATGGTGGCCATAATTATTGACAGGCTTATTCAAACCAGCCAACCTCTTTCCAAAAACTGATTAGGCCTCTCAGGTTTTTCAAGGCGTCAATAAGGGAGTTCGTGGATCCTAAGGTCTGTGTGCGTGTGTCAGTGACCCCTGTGCAGTCCAGGAACACATGCTCTATTGTCTCCTCCCACTTTAAGCATGCTCCGCACCGGGGACTATCCGTGATGCCTATTGTGTGAAGGGATGGAGCTATATAGAGCGTATGTCGTACGTCATGGTATGGCCTCTGTATCGACAAACTGACCTTCCAACGTCGGTCGGCAGGTCCAGAGTCATATTGTACCGTAAGTCCTTGTTGGTTATGCGCCAATTTTCCTTAGTTACATATTGTCTGACAAAGAAGGCAGAAGAGTAAAGGACGCCCAAATTTCATCTTTTATTGGCCTACTGTCCACGGACACGTAGCTTCATAGACGCCTATTCGTCATTGCACGCTTCGTGCATGCCTGCTCACAGCTTACATAAAAAACTGAAACATTGTCGACGAAATGGCAACGTCGTGCCGTCGTATCGTATAATATAATAATAACGTATACGCGTCTATGAAGCTACGCGTCCGTCGACAATAGGTAACAAGGGAAGTGCTATTATATAAATTGTGTCCTACGCCGACGATTCAACGCGGACGCGTATGCGAAGCGAAGCGGCGGGAATGGAACAAACAATAGATAACTACTCTATTGCGACGATTGAAACGAAGGTCCTATCTGATTATCCATTTTGGTACGTTTGTAATTACGAAAGTTTGTCATTGCGACCGAGGTGGTGTTGTAGAGCAGAGTGCTGCAGTGATAAGTTTCTACGAGTATGAAACGACGTTTTTCAATACACTTGCGAAGATATAAATAAATGGTGTTTGACGCGCGTTTAGTGGGAGTAGCGTAGCGTCCAGCCTGTTATGATAGATACAATACTTGTGACTGGATGAGCTCGCGCACTTTTCTGCACAAGTGTGAACAACAGTAAAGTGCGTGCCTAAAAGCAGTAGGTATAAGAGCGGGTTTCCCAGTAAGTGTATTGAAAACTAAATTGTATCCGAAGTAGTGACTTCGCACGCACGTAAGACAGAGCCGTTGAGTCACGTTAACCGTATTGGATCATTTCGCATCGCATTCACGTAGAAACGCGCTCGCAGGACGCCGTGTTATAGCAGCAATCCAACATGTCAAGAAAACTGAAAGCATGAGCAACACAACCTATATTCGTCCCCCTCTCTCATACAGTGCCACGATGCGTGCCATCCCTTTCTAACGTCATCGGAGGCCGAAGTGCATCAGCACCGACGTCAGTAGCAACAGGCAAGTGCCACTGGTCGTGATGCCGTGGATAGCGCTCGTGTTGCGTCGGAGAATGGCCGCCATTTTGTTACCTGGAAAGAAGAAGGGGATTGGTTTAGAAATGTTATAGAATAGAATAAACATTAATGTATACCAAATTATTCTATTGTCTCTATTTAATTTTACACTAACTTAAATCAAATGGTTACAATGGCGGTCTTATCGCTGACAGCGATATCAGTTATCGACGCTTTATCTCGGGAATGCGTGGAGGTATCGAGTTGAAATTAAAACCATATACTCAAGTCTACGGTTCCTTGAAGCTGTGAAAAAATCAAACTACTAAGTTTACGGAACAAAAAGATACGGCTGTTTAAGTCGCAAAAAATGTATAATTAGACACTGACAAGGTTATCAAAAATTCATCGGGTATTTCTCGTTGACCTAGAATCCTGAAGTATAGGAAAAAATCTGAAAACTGTAAATTTGTAGTTACGTTGATTCGGAAAAATCTTTGAAACTTGATTCCGGAATTGAACTATTTACATAAGTTACCTAGTTTATACAGAACCCTCAATGTGCAAATCCGACTTGCACTTGCCCGGTTTTTTTTTTTGTAAGGACAGTACAAACCTTTCGTGCGATTCCAACTCGCATTTGGCCGGCTTTTACATTTTTCTGACGGTCTCGGTCTAGGTTTGGACTACATTTAGGCTCACTACATACAAAATTACAACGGAAAACATTTCCAAAGTACTCACTGCCTTCCGAAACGAAGACATGTATGCTTGCAGGTTCTGTATTGCTGGCGCTGCAAGTGTAGTTCCCGGAGTCCTTGAGCGTGGCCCCGCGGACTGTAAGCCGGGACTGCGTGCGGGCTCCGGGCTCCGTCTCCACGGTGATCCCGCCCCGAGTCGCGTCGTAGTTGATCATGCGGTCGTTGTGGTACCAGAACACGTACTGAGGCGGTGTTGGGCTCTGAAAAAGAAAAAGAGAAATAATTAAACGTAGTTCTGATATAATCTTTTATCATCATCTTCCTGCCCTTTAGTGCTATTCTCTAAGAAAACGCAGCGGTGCCTCAACGACGAACACCCAAATGGGATATATTGGATTGTCAACCTAATGTACCTATTCATTGGATTGTGAATTCAATGTATCCTATTTGGACCGCTGCGGTTTCTTAAAGAATAGCACCACTCACTGGTCCCGGTTTATTTGCGGTCGGCGCAATACGTTTTTAGGGTACCGTATCTCAAAAGGAAAAAACAGAACCCATGTAGATCCACTACTACCAAACTTGTTCATACAAAAGTAGACTCTAAACATCGGAATTATGGCCTATAGTGGAGTGGATGTGAGAGGACACCGGTGTCCTCTAAAGCTAGGACAGGTTCACTTTGTTGTCCATCTGTCTGTCTCCTTGTCTGTCTGTCAAGGCCCTTTACATCAGAAATACGTGCAGGTATCGAGTTCAAATTTAAATCATATACTCAGGGCTGTAGACTGGACAGCAGTGTTGGCTGAGTGTTAACGGCCCTGACTTACGAGTTGTAGGCCGCGGGTTCAAACCCAGCCAGGCGCATGACTTTGTGTAATTTATTTCATCACCACTGCTCTCAAAAACGGTGAAGAAAAACATCGTGAGAAAACCGGCATATCCTAGAAACAAACGTTCGAGGACATGAATGTGTCATTTACCAACCCGCACTGGGCCCGCGGGGTGGTTAACGGCCCATTCTCCCTCCTAGAGAGGAGGCCTGAGTCCCAGCAGTGGGAACATTATAAGGCCTATGCTATGCTATGCTACACAGGACTGTGGTCCCTTGGATCCTTGAAAAAAATAAAATGTTAAAGCAGTCTGTACCCGGCTTTAAGCTCATGATGTCGCCCATAACCTCATTAACTTCAAGGCCGAATAAACACAAAAACCAATCGATTTTCCAAAGAAAAGCCTCCGTAAACGCTACGAATACGGCGCCATATCAACCACTCGTGTGTATGTAAATAAATCCGGCCGATTTTTATGAGGTCGACGGGACCTCGTATAACACGTCACTTGGGCTGTAAACATTGTAAGTACGCAAACAGTGAGGCTTTATACACACGCACCACAATCACACCACATCGCAGCGACAAAAAGTGGTTATTTATGAATAGTGTCGCTTCTTGCAGTTGCGTTGTCACTACAATTGTCGAAGTAGTTGCATTGTGGTTACGATATGTTAAAGGTGTAGTCGATATCACCCACACGGTTATGTTCAACGACATAATTTGGTCAGTGTGAATTAAATTGTTTATTTTTATAAAAAATAGTGTCCGACTACGTGCATTTTTTGTATTGTGGTTGTGTTGTGGTACGTCTGATTAGACCCTAATTCGTAATGTTGCTGGTGGTTGTATTGTGGTTGCGATGTGGCAACGGTGTAGTCGATATCACCCAAACGGTTGCGTTCAACGACAAAATGTGATCAGTGTGAATAAAACTATTTATTTACATCAAAAATAGCGCCCAACTATGTGTTTTTTTTTGTGGTGTGGTTGTGGTCCGTCTGATTAGACCCTAATTCGTAATGTCGCTGGTGGTTGCATTATGGTTGCGATGTGGTAACGGTGTAGTCGATATCACACACACGGTTGCGTTCAACGACGAAATGTTGTCAATGTAAATTAAACTATTTATTTTTATTAAAAATTATGTCCAAATACCTACGTGTTTTTATTGTGGTGCGTTTGAACAGACCCTAAAATGAGTTGATAGTTAAGTAACACTCTTTTGTGATTGACACTGAGGCTTTCTTCGCCCATTCAGGAGTCTTGAATGGGAAAAGGTTTGGGAATCCCTGGAGGGTAAGTAGGAGGGTGTTACAACACAGATCGTTTGTTTGTTATGTAGGAACATAGAAAACATAATATAACAAGGATCTGTCTGTCTGTGTGATCTAATAGGGGTTGATTCTCCTGTCATTAACTGGGTACAATATCGCACCTTTAAAACTTAAGTGGACTATACTAAACTTGTGTTTTTAATTGCCATTTTTAAGTAAACCCTTAACATTGTAATCTAACTAACACAACCCGTTTATAATCTGATTGTCAAAGTCTTAGGTTCTTCAGTAATTGATTTACGATATCCAAACCTTTTGAATACCGTAATTACAGACACAATAGAAAGACTATAGGTGTGCGGACACCGGTTTCTTCTTGGGGCTTGACATTTTAAACGAGTAAATAAGTGCATTGAAAACTTTATGATTGCTGATAAATCACCGTTCGCACGCTTAAAACAAAAGTGGCAGTATTATATACTGTGTTGCGTGATTGTTCGTAAGAGTTATACACGTATTGTTTGTTAAATTCTTTTTCTTTCTTTTCTTCTTTTAGTTATTGCCGCTTAATGGAAGGAACTCAAGCGTGTCTTATATAATCAGTATAAGTCTGATACTCCCGCTTGCTCCAGCCAGAGTGAGCGAATAAAACATTTTTTTTCAAGAAGCGCTACAGAGGTACCATGGCGCCCTCACCGTAACAGTGGTCCTCGCCGGACATGGCCTATATCTGATCATATCCTATTTCGGATTCAGGGGAACAAACGCCTGGGTGCCACCATTGTGCAGACTGTCCGGAGGACACGGTACAGCGTACGGTGGACGTCTGCTTCGCTTGGTTGGAGAACTACAATATCCTCGTGGAGATGATCGACGGCAACTACTTTTAACGCCCGGCCATGGTTCAGGTCATGGTTTGGAGCTAAAGGGAATGGGAAGCAGTTGTCTCCTTCTGCGCACTCACTACGTTCGCCATCAGGCCGTCCGATTGAAGACCGAGCCCGAGTCGTTGAAGGCACGTAGTCTTCCATTTTTATATATAAACTAGTGCTTGACTGCAATCCCACCTGATGGTAAGCAGTGATGCAATCGTTGATGGTGAGGCGCACTAGTTTATTAAGAGTCTATTCACTGTAGCCTTGAAGACACCTAAATTATAATCGGACGGGAAGACCGCAGCAGGCAAACTATAGGCCACATGCGCCTTAAAGAGGTATCAGCAAAACCGTAAGGGTCCAGTAGGGCCGATGCCTACCAGTGCCATGGAAATTTTCGTAAGAGTTGCCGTGGCCCTGTACACAAAGAGCAGCTGAAGGGCAGAGGTAGGTTTTAGTCAGCTAAAGTCTGACACTCCCTCTCGCTTCACTCTAGAGCGTGAGAAGTCATATTTCATCACCACTGCTCAAAATGTTGAAGGAAAACCATCTCCGTCACCCTCAAACTGCTGAACCAATGGGGAGAAATTTGCCACATAAGTAGATCATACCCTGGAATAGGACATAGGATATTTACTACAGGAGAAGGGAACATCCCTTGGGATAATTTTCCATTTTGATGTTCGTTGGCATAAGCAAGTTATGTAAATTATTCCGATAAATTACACCAGTCAAAGCAAGGCTTAATTTGCTTCAAACAGAAATGGCAACATACTCTATTATAGTTAAGTAAGTACCTATATATAGTCTTATGCTTCCAGGCTTGGTTAAGTAAGGGTACAATTAGGGGCTAAGCATTAATTACTGCAATTAGCTCGAATCAAGCGATTAATGTTCACGCCCGAGCTACTCAGCTATTGAAAACGCATTATGGCATACGAGAGAGCTTTCAACATAGAGATGTGCTTTGCCAACATAGACTATTAGGTAATAGGCACCTACGGAAGGTTGCATGGCACTAGTAAGTATTAGCGTTGAAAAAAGCATGAAAAAATCCCGATTCTTTCCAATTCCGTTGTTAAATTCAATGTTTCATTCGAAAGTTTCGAGAAAGTATTCCAGTATATATTTCATGTTTTTTTTTTTTTTCAAAAATATGAAAAACAACTGGGCAAGAGCGAGTCGAACTTACACACTGAGGGTTTCGTACAAACTAACTTTTAATAATTCAATTCCCAAATCGAGTCTCGGAAGATTTTTGAAAAGCGAAAAATATTTTTTTGGTTTTTGAGAACAAATTTACAGTTTTCAGATTTATTCCTATAATTCTGCTATAAGACCTTGCTTCACGCCTTTCAGGACCTAGAAACCTAGAAAGGTCAACCAGGAGGGGTCAGGGAAGTACCCGATGAATTTTAATTCCCTTGAGAGTGTCGAAATATACGTTTTTTACGACATAAACGGCCGTATATTTTTGTCGTTAACTTGGAAGTTTGATTTTTTACCAGCCCAGTAGGGTCGAGGCCTAGTCTGGGGCTTTGGGGAGGTATGAAAATGCATACCAGGGCCCCGGATCCAAGGCAGGGAAGGAACAGGGTAGGTTTTTAGTCAGTAAGAGTCTGACACTATTTCTCGCTCAGCCCAAGGGCGGGATTTGTCATTGGATGATTTTATCTACCATAAAAAAAAATATATATATAAAGTGTATGGAGACCGACGCGCCCAGATCAGCGCGTGTGGCACACGTGTGCGCAGTGTAGTTCTATCTTTAGATTTTTTTTATTGTTTCTTTTTCGTCTCTTCTATTCTATTCTAAACTAGTTTTAGACGACGAATTTTTACTACAAAAAAAAGGTTTGGGAAAGTCATCCAATGACATCTCCTCGCCCTGGGAGATAGCGTCAGACTTTTACATATTAAAAACCCACTCTTGTTGCTTCTTTGCTTAAGTTCCAGGGCCCCGGGGTAAACTTTTACATTATACAAGGCCCCAGTAGGCTTCGACCCTGCTGGGACCCTACGGTTTGCTGATATCTCCTTGAGGCGCGCGTGGAACGTTACGCGCTGTCGACGACTTGGGTCCGGTCCGGACGGTGGCCGGACGGTCGGACGGTGAGTTACTCATTGCTCGCCGTCCGCAAGTCCACGCCTACGGTGGACGGGAATTGGGATCAGAATCCCTGCGGCGGCACTTTTGACCTATGACTTTTCTATGTTCGTTTTGTACTTTAAATTTTAAAATATTATAGACATCTCTTTGAAAAGAAGGACACTGGCAATATATTTTTAACAGCATAAAAGAATCTACACGAGTAATTAAACTTAACTACGTCCGGTATTCTCTGTGGAGTGTACCATAACCTAATTCTCCTCATATAGAGGACACAGATCTACAAAAAGCGCACAAACCAAAATGAAAACAAGTATTATGTAATATTTCATAGTTTTTTTACAGTGAAATGTGACCAACTTATCCCCTGTGTTGCTGGAATTTTTGAAAGAGCTATCGTGTCCCTGGAATGCAAAGGGCAACTGAACGACACAGATCGGTGTTAGTCTGTAAAAGTCTGACATGCTTTCCCGCTACACCCTGGAGTGGAAGGAAGTCATTTGATAATATACAATTTAAAAAAAAAAATCAAAAAAGCAATTAAATCCTAATCAATGATGTAATAAAAAATAAAAAAATATTTCAGACACTATTTGGTCCATACACTTTCAAATTTCATTATTATATTATATTATTAATTTATTATAGATGTCATAATCATAGCTAAATAAATTCAATAAATTAAGTTCAGTTGTAATGGAAGATCAGTTGAGCTCAATAAGTCGACGGTCGTATCCTTTATGGGTCAAAATAACATAAAATTGTTGTCCTGGGACAGTAAGACGTGGTCAAGGCAGACCGCAAAAGAGACAGTGCGACGAATTAGACAGTTTTCGCTAGAACTGAAAGAAGGAAGTGCTGGTCCGCGAAAGACGGAAGGAGTTAAGTGAAAGACCTCTTAACTCCTTTCATCTTTCGCAGACCTAGGACGGAATAAAACAAACCCTTTGTAGACGAATATACGAAATACATTCGAACGAAGTTGTGGGAGAAAATAGTCATAATTACTTATACGAAGAGAGAGAGACAGCCAGAGAACGGGGTAGATTCAGTTTGAAAGGATGATATTGAAAGTTAATAGCCCAAAGGTGATAGTTGTTTTTAATCTTTATTTTTTAGGGACTTTATCTCATAGAGCATTCAGCCTCATTGTAACCTAACCTAAGTTTATAACAACAACTTAACTTAATTATCAGTATAAAAGATTAACTGTATTTTACCAAGATTGTCATGGTAATGTGTTCGCACTACCAATACATTGCTATGTCAAGCGTAATCTCAGAAGAATCACTTGTTGGAACAGCCAGGATTTCAAAAAAGTACCTACATCGATTTTATGGATAGTTCGCAAACCGGTCTGATTCTTGATTAGGTTATCACCCTATCGTTATTGAATTTAATGCAAAATGCAAAAGACGAAACTGTTAATAAATCAATAGCCAAATAAATCCCATAATTGTGTCTGTCTATATTAGAAGGCGCTTTACAAGTTAAGTAGAGACGACCAAAACCCTTCTGTATAGATATGGATGTACCTATATTTTCAGCACAACATTTCATTACATCACACCACCCCACCAATATAAATCTAGATATCTAAGTACCCACTTTTAACGTCGAGTTTAAAACGAAAATACTCGTCTAAGAGGCGGTAAATCGATAGATTGCCACCGCAAACATGACCTCACTGCTCTTAATTACATCGAACGATCCTACCATCCTACATACTTCCCTAGTACCCCAGCTAAGCTTCCTCGTTAAGAAAAATAATGTTGAAAAAGAAACGGTCCAAGCGAAAATATTATTTTTTTTGTAAAACAACCAATTAGTCCGCTCTATAATTCGCGCGGGAATGTTTTTGAGTTCGTTTTCAATTGTGTTTTTTTTTTCGTTGTTTTCTTTCTTTTATTTTTAATTTAAAGTAGGTTGAGGATGCTTGTGTTGGAGGTTTTCGGATTGTAATGTTAATGGAAGATGAGAATCTACATCTTATAATATAATTATGTAATTACAACACGGAATTTTTTATCGAACTCTTTCGCAACGGCTTGACCGATTTGTATGATTTTTTAGGGTGCTGTACCTCAAAAGGATAAAACGGAACCCTTATAATATCACTTTGTTGTCCATCTGTCTTTCTGTCTGTCTGTCAAGACCATTAATCTCAGGAATGTGTGAAGGTATCGAATGTAAATTAAAACCTTATACTCAGAGTGCCTAGTGTGAGTTTGTTTTACGCTAACGCGATCGACACGTTTATGACGTTCGAGCCTCCGATTGGCCCGCTCCAAGCTCTTAACCAATCAGAGAGCCAAACGCGGAAAACATTACGATCGCGTTAACGTAAAAACAATTCACACTCAACGCACAGGTCTGTGGTCTCTTAAAGCTGTGAAAAAATCAAACTTTGAAAAACAAAACAAAACTTCTAAGTTAACGAAAAAGAAAGATACGGTCGTTCATGTCGCAAAAAACATATATTTCGGCACTCTCAAGAGAACCAAAATTCATGGAGTACTTTCCGTTGACTTGGTATTCTGAAATTTGCACAAGTATAGGCAAAAAAATGTGTAGTTACGTCACAAAATAAATCTCGAAGATTTTTCTAAACACAAAATATCTCATTTTGTGATTTAGAAAAATCTTCGAGACTCTATTTGGGAATCGAACTGTTTTCATGGGTAAGTTTGGACGGTACCTTCAGTGTGTTGAATTTGCACTTGCCCGCTTTTTTTTTAAAATACATTATTTTTAGTACCTATATGCGAAACCTGAATATAGCTTTTATCAGAATTAGTAACTGAATCGATTCCAATCATTTTTACACCATGATATATTTTCCCCAAAAATATTTAAGAAGGGTCACAAGTTGGACACCACCTACATTAAGTACAACACAGGTCACAGTAGGTCATAGCGGGCATTAGGGATCAGAGTACAGCTGGGTGCGGGAGCAAAACAACCCCTCAGTCGCCCGGATGGCCGGTGACCAAGTGTTTGTGTGGTCAACAAGGTAACATAACAAGTAACTTTTTTATGGTGCGTGAAAATACACCCTCCCGCTCCGCCTAAGGGCTCCCGAGATGTCATTTGATGAGCCTGCAACCTTTGCGTTCGTCAAAAATTCGATAATAGGCGGAGCACAGTCGAAGTGCGCTCGTTCGAGGCTTGTAAGTCTGTTGGTCCACACTACACTAATTTGTTCTCGGTTCCTGCTCGGCTCTTCTAGCGTAGACCCCCCTTTAGGTCTCCCATATTCTTAATCATATTCATATATTCTTCCTGCCTTTGTCTCATATTACGTGAAGTCACGACAACACGTTTTGTTTCTTTCTTTTTGTCCAATCAACCATCACGCTACGAGTATCACTCCTCACACATTCCATCCATCTTAACAACTTTTTTAAATCAAAATTTAAATTACCTTCTCCACGATGCAAATGAGATGTATGACGCTACCCAGGTCCACGTGGTGTTCCCCCGAGCCCAAGATAAAGGCCTCGGGCACCACTATCTGGAGACGCACGTAGTGGGAGACGATGCCTGTTCGTGTTGACACCTGGAACGTAAAGAAACGGCTATTTAGTATCATAGCAGCATAATTTAGTGCTTAAGTGGCAGTGGTTACGGCACATTGCTCGTAGAATAGGTGGAGACTAGGTACCGGAAGACTAGGTGGACCCATGACCTGGTGAATGTCATGAGAATCCAATGAATGCGAAATGCAGAGGACTGGTCGCTCTGGTGACACTTAGGGGAGGTCTATGTCCAACAGTGGACGACTTCCGACTAAAATGATGATGATGATAATGGTAATCTAGTGTATCAATGCGTGTGTCGATCAGTCTCAGAGAACGCCTAGACATCATTCTTGAGTATGATTTGGTTGTTTAATATATAGGGTGACTGGTAATTAGTGAACGATACTTAAACACGTGATTGTAGTCATGATAACAAACAACTTTTACTATGCGACCAAACCTGAAAACGCGAAAAAAATCAGCCAAGTTCAGTACATTTTGACCAGTTAGGCGAACACAAATGTACTGACCAACAGATTTTTTTTCGCGATTTCAGGTTTGATCCCATAGTAAAAGTTGTTTGTTATCATGACTACAATCACGTGTTTAAGTATCGTTCATTAATTACCAGTCACCCTATATAAACCCGAATCTCTAATTAGTGATTCTAATGAAGACCACAGTATCTAAAGATGGTAGGACTTTGGTATTAACAATTTGGGTGCCAAGAATCTAGCCTAAACAATAGGCCGTACAATAATTGAATAAGCTAGACGGGTCCTGGGCATGAACGCAAGTAAACAATAGCTACATATAACAACGACTTAGGAGGCGGGTTGTGAAGCCACGAACGAATTATTGTACGACCTTGGCACCAAAAATGTTAATCTAGTGATTGTGACCAATTTGAATTTGATTTCGTGGCTTTTGCCACGTGATTCCTCAGTACTACTCGCTTCGTTTTCTTGGCCTAATAAACAGCCCGGCCACAGCCTTGTCGATATCAACCGCAGCTCATCATGGAGCGGTATTGTATAAGAACAAATGTACTAAAATCCCACCCATAAGTACAAAGCGTTTACACACGAATGAAATTTATTATGCGTGGATTTCCTTGCCAGTTTCCTGATAGCTAAAACCTAGGCATCTTTATGTCAAGAAAAAATAAGTTACTTTAAGGCAAGCGTGCTTCATCATCAGCCACATCATCGCTCACCAACAGAGACAGTAGCTAAACGTGTGCCTGAACTTAGTAAAAAATATAATTGAATTACGTTGCGAGTTGCCACACTCGGTGGTAACACGAGCTTTGTTTTTTTTTTTTGAGTTTTGAGAGCGGTGCAGGCAGTTATAAGACAGTGACGATCTGCGTGGTGACTCGTCAAACATGACATGTCGTCGTCGGCTACTAGGCGTGGTACAAATATTTATTTATTTATTTTATTTATTAAGTTATAACATCTTTACAAACGCGTCCAAGGCAACGTATTAACTAACACTTAATATGTGCAAAGCTCCTCTCGCAGAACCTGCCACCGAATGCCGTTAAATAAAAAAAAAACATTTATTATCAGACCGGAGTAAATAGCCAATTAAAAGAAATCACAATATATAAATAAAATAAAATTAAAATAACTTTCACAATAATTATATTAAATCTAAAGTCATCATTAGATCTCAATAAATAAATTAAAATCATAACAAATAAGTTTAAAACAAAATCACAATAATTATGTCAAATAAAATAAAAATTTATTCCAAAATTTAAGTTCATGTCAAAAAGTTTAAGTTAATGTTAGAGCCAGAAGACGTGGCTAGGACATCTCTATTTTATCTGAAACTTGATTTGTATTTACAGAG
This sequence comes from Leucania comma, assembly GCA_958295575.1. NCBI lineage: Eukaryota > Metazoa > Arthropoda > Insecta > Lepidoptera > Noctuidae > Leucania > Leucania comma. The sequence goes on along the minus strand of OY282480.1, from coordinate 5,454,188 downwards.
ATTTTATCATCAGAATAAAATTTCTTCATTCTATCTAAAAATAAATCTTTATTTAAAGATACCAGCTTATTACAAGGAAACATAAAAGAAAAACATTTTTTCTCATTGTAGTTAAAATACCTAAATAAGATCATACGCGTACATAGTCCTCACTTTGTTATATTTAAAAACACAGAAAGATTTATTTATAGTAAGAATCGAGAAAAGAATTCAAAAGATATTTTTGTTATATTTGAATAAATAAATTGTCTTTTAGACATTGTACTAGGCCTTTATGTTAACATTTAGAGTAAAGCTTGACTAAAATATAGCTACTTAAACGTAATAGGTGATGTAATATAAGAAAACTCTTCTTTTCCTAAAATAATATTCGTATGGCAGATTTATTAGGCTTTTCGACTGTTTAGCGAGGTACCTTGAATATGCTGAGGTACTGAGATTAGGAGCCATTTTGTCTAAATACTCATTATTTTTTGTACCGGCAAACTACAAGGATTATTTTACGAACTAGCTGTTTCGAAACTAACGCTGTGTAATGATTATGGTTTTTGGAATGGAACGGCCTTTAAGTAGCAAAAAGATGTCTAGCATACATTATTGTGCCAAATACTGTGTACTCGGATTTGCAGAGAGTTTGTGCGTGACCTAAATTATCAAAAACTTCTGAGCGTTTTTTTAAAATCTGTTCTTCATAAATTATAGTCGCCCTACACTGACAATAATGCTAAACGATGCCGCAGACCGCTTTGAAGAATGTATCGCCACTACAATCCGACTGAACGTGAGGTAGCCGCATTACAATACAGCGAAGTTTTTCAAATCAGCGCGCCTTCTTGTTATACGGCGTGATAAACCGACATATTTATCACAATAAATTAACAAGGACGTCGTACGAAGTTAATGGGAAATAATTTAAATGACTTTATAAAATCCCTTTATCCCCATTTAATGGAAACATTGTATATGGGGACAACGGGAGTAACATGGTGTATAATTATAAAGAACTGCGCAGCAAGAAGCTCAGTCTTATGGCAAGTTATATCTTCACCTAATTTCCAGTTAAAATATTAATTCATTTCCCTTTTATCGTCTACTGCGATCCAAGTAATGTGCCACTCAATAACCAACAGTTCTATATAAACAAAAACAAGCCAAAATCCTAAAGACAGTCATACAAGGACGTACCAGGTTCCCCCAACCACCCATTCGAAGTGTAAGTTGTGAAATCATTTTTGTTATGTAAATCGGGTACGATAGCATCTGCATACGTAGTGTAGAGTTGTAATAGAAGTTCGCCTCTGCCTTCGCGATTGCGGAACTTCGGTATAAACCGCTTACTTATATGCGGAACCTCCGCATGGAATGTGCTAACGTGAAAGCGGAATTTGCTCTAGAAAATCTCTCAACCGCGAAAGTTATGCAAGAAATTTCCTTCCACAGGAATGCAATTGAAGCAAAGAAAATTGCTTCCAAGCAAACGGAGCGTATTTCGAAGGAGTTTTTTTTTTATGGTAGGTAAAATCATCCAGTGACAAATCCCGCCCTTATTTCGAAGGAGTTACGGTAGCCATCTTAATAAGGGAAACATTTGATGATTTCCCAACTATAAAAAAAGGTAAATCAAGGCCCTGGTGGTGGAGATATTACTTAAAGTTTGAAGGTCCATCCACTGACGCCATAAAGTTTAAAGCTTCAGAGCATCTATTTAAGGAAGCTGGATTAACTTATGAAACTCGAAGGAAATAAAATCACGTGGATTTCTCAAGCGATTTCGTTCAGCATTCGCTTAGTAACAGTTGCTTCAGCGTTCTCTTTCGCACAACCCATGGTCCCAGTAGGCTTCAACCCTGCTAGGTTGCTTAGAATGTGAGGAGCAGTTTCCAATGAAATATGGACCGGCGTTTCTAAAATTTGATTATTTATAGGTGGTTTAAAAAATATAAACACAGTTCTACGTTCGCCTCCGCAAAGAGGTCAAGGTTATGCCTCCTTCTCAGCTAAAACAGCTGCCGTAACACCCCTAAAACGGTGAACATTTCGCTTTAAAGGATCCACCATCTTGATGTTTCAGATCTTGTTATTTTCATTGTTTCAAGGGGAATAACAAGGCGGGAGAGTTAATCCTCTATATAGAGGGAATCAGAAATGTTTCTGAGTATTGCTTTCGGCGAAGTCCTTTTTTAAATTCCGTGGAGTAAATTATTGGGTGGTTAATTTTTAAGATTGTTTGGATTGAAAAGAAATGTTTGAGGATAAAAGAGGCTGATAGGATTCTGGGTGTTGAGTTGAGCGTAAGCTTAATGTGGCGATAAATTTTGACTTTGAATTTATGTTAAGTAGGTATAGCAATTCTTTGTCTACAAGATTGGGGAGGAAAACAAAGACATGCTTACGATTACGAGTACACAAATTAAGGATATTTTTGTTATTATTATTATTATAGCTAGCTTGTACTATCCCATTGCTGGGCAGAAGCCTTTCTCCATTCTTTTCAATTATCACGGTTACTCGCTTTCTCGTTCTAATTCTTAAGGAAAACATCCAGGTCGTCCCGCCATCTCCTTTGTGGTTACCGCTGTGTCCGGGCACCAATCCTATGTTTTACGTGCTCGTGCACAGCTCGTCAAGCATGCCGCAGACATGTCCTGCCCAGTCCTATTTAAGTTGGGCAGCCTTTTGAGCTACATCAACGATTCTTGTTTTGGAGCGCAGTGTAGTGTTTCGAACGTGGTCTGTTATTAACACGTAGTATGCTGCGCTCCATAGCACGCTGGCAAACCTTGAGCTTGGACTTTTGGATGTTAGTCAAAGACCAAGTCTGTGCACCATAGGTCAGAATGGGGAGAATACACATGTCCATCAGCTTACGCTTCAATGATAAGGGCAGAGTATTAAATAGTTCCTTTATGGACCAGAAGTTCTTCTAGGCATTTTTTTGGCCCGTATTAAAGAAAAATAATCTCCACACTAATGTGGTGCACTTACAAGCATGTAGCGACATCCATGTCGTCACATCACTCCCCTCCGGAGATCGGAGATCGATGGTTCTTGATGCTTCTTGAGGCGTCGTGATGCGTGCCAGGCCAATGGAGGTTGGTTTCAGTGAGTCGGAACCGGATTCCGCATAGTTCTCGGTGAGTCGGAACTGTCTGCGGTGATGCCCCAGTGAGTCGGGGTGGTGCTATCCCAGTGAGTCGGGATATGATGCTGCAGGCTCCAGTGCGTCGGAGTATTGCGGCTGGCTCCAGTGAGTCGGAGCGGTGCTGTGCGACGTAGGGCTTGACTGCTGTCGTCGACCAGGAGAGGTTCTTCAAGGCTCTTCATGTGACTGGCCGAAGGTGCAGGTGTTTAGCCAAGGTCGCTGATGAGGCTGAGGGTGATGACCAGGTATGACCAAGTAGGCATGCTGGTGGTCAGGATACCCATATAGCCGTGGGTGCTGGCTGTATGGCTCGCTGCTCGAAAGCTTGAGGAAGTGATGATGACGTCACGAAGTAGTAGCTGCACGAAGTTTGTGCTGACGTTCTTTGTCGAGGGTCACCAGTTTGGAGGTAGTGGAACAGAGAGTAAAGTCCCACATACCTCCGTTGGAAAGTGAGGATCCTCCGACCAGACAGGTGTTATGTCTGGTGGGCTATTGCCCGATAGATGATTTCGGGTTTGTTCTATATGTTCCAATCGCGCCGCGAATCTTACTTGCGCGATGCAGGATTAGTTCTTTTTTGTGACGACATGGATGTCGCTACAAGCATTTAAACTCGCATACACAGGACACTCAGACCTAGAATACCTATCGATAAACTATACAAATATTTATTTCGTGCACAACTCCCAATCGTTTAACTAACGCCAACCGTACCGGCATTAAATACTCGGCCACGGGCCATCGTTCAAAAGATTTGGCGCGGCGATGGAATACATAAAGCTTATGAAGGAACAGTGAAGGGTTTTAGTCAGTTAAATTCGGGCACTCGCATCACCCAGAACGGGATGATGGTTTCTCACCTATTTCCAAGGGAACATGCTCCTAAGAGTAAAAAGTATGTTTTGTTCTATTCCAGGGTATGCTCTACCCCTGTGCCAAGTTTCATCCAAATTCCTTAACCGTTTCATCGTGAAGGAATAATACACACACACAAATACATAGGTACCATCGCGTTCATTTCTGCGTGATTACTTAAAAAAAATCGCTTGGATCCTGCGACGCGGCGCCAAACCAAACCCCTTTGCAGTCTTCGTTTTGAGTGCACGCAAAAATGAACTTAGCGGTAGTCAGGTGGAAGTGTCTTTGATGATACATACATACAATTAGAAACTTCTGTCATTAAAATAAATATACTTCTTAAATATAATTCATTTTTTTCTAGCTCCTAGTCTGTTTTATGTAAGGAAAGCCCCTCATCCATTATTTCATACTTGCGATTCTGCGCCTCTTTTTTCTAGTGCCATATCTTTCTACGACCTTTTGTAATCCATAATACATAAAGTTCGCGTCGGAGATAGTGGAATAGGCAACAGGAACATCCAGGGATTATGAACAACAAATCTTACCAACTACATACCTTTTTTCAGAAAGCAGGATCATCCGATCTAACTAGTGTCTGTCCGATAGATGATGATGAACTTTAATTGAGCGATGCAAGACTATTTTTATGGTAGGTAAAATCATCCAATGACAAATCCCGCCCTTCGGCGGAACGGGAAGTAGTGTCAGACTCTTACTAACTAAAAACCTACCCCGTTCCTTCGTTGCCTATCGTGCCGGGGCCGGGTATTCCTTTCGGAAGCTGACCCATGACCCAAGCAGGCTTCGACCCTGCGTGCCTGCAGCTAGCAGGCCGGGCCTCTACGGTTTGCTGACAGCTCCTTGAGGAGGGCGGGAACAGTACGCGCCGTCGACGATTTGGGCTCGGTCCGGTCGGTTACCGGACAATGGGACAGCGTGCTACCCATTGCACGTCGTCCGCAAGCCCGCGCCTACGGTGGCCAGAAATATATTTCTTGTAGGTCTTATGTGGCGCGATAGATGTCTCTACACTATAAAAAACCTAACACCCTGCTTACCATCAGTTTTTCGGGCTATGTTACAGACTACGGTTCTATTGCGGATATCTACATTTCTGATCCGTTTACGCGAAGAAACTTCAGGCAGTCTTCTCTATAGCCTTCGATGTCATTGAAATCCCTAAAGCAACCCTGTACAAGCCCCACGTTAGCTGCTATAATAATGTTCCGAAGCAAGGCTAACTCCATTATTTGCGCTCAAATTCAGCCCTAAATCTAAATAATGTTACGTCTGCGTAATGAGTTTGCATAAGATTATATGCAAACTCATGCGTGTCCTCATAAGTTAGCATACTGGCTGTATAATAGTTCGAAGACTGTTAGTATTTTAGAATCAATTTGAATATTTGTCAGAGTAGATTGGTTTAGTTGTTTTATAAAGAGAGTTCCATGTAGACGTTCAACGTGTGAAGAAGTATTTTTTTAATATATCGCCATAACAGTCTGCGTTGTTTGCTTTTACACAAGAATTGATCCCGATAGTCGAGCCCTAACCACCCAGGGTTCGACATAGTGGTGGAGAATCTCGCCGCACATGTTATTATATGCTAGGGAACCATTATTTCATACTGATATGTCGATAAATATTGATAATCAGAACCAGTTAGATTACATAGGACGTCACAATCTGAAAAGTCATCTGTCACGATGTGCCATAGATAATATAAAAAAAGCACAAGCTAGACAGAAGGTTAGTTATGACAAGAAGGCTAAAGTAATAAGGTTTGCTCCAAACCAGTTGGTTATGCTCTATACTCCCAGAAGAGTTTCACATAAGAGTTTAAAACTTTGTAGATTATATAAGGGACCGTATCAGATAGTTAGGAGAGTTTCCGATATTAATTATGTAATTAAAAAATTAAATAATAGGCGTTTTAGGGATATTGTTCATGTAAATAGACTAAAACCTTTTTATATGAGAGTGTAAATAAGTGTAGGCTCAAAAGCTTAGTATCCAGCGTAGAATAAAATTAGAAAAATGTCTGTAGGCTGTCATGTCATTATGTCATTTGTCAATCATTATAGGTAGTTGTTATAATTATTATTGACTTTGTTTGGTAGAGGTGAAGGGTCTAACACGTGCTTTCGTGTGTTTTCTTTTTTATTTCGATTTTAGTGAATTTTACCAGAGTGAACTTCAATCGAAACTTATATTTGTGTGTATTTTGTGTCGTAAGGTTAGTATAGAATAAGTTTTAACTTAATTTTAGTAATTTTTTCTAGTATCCATCATGGATAATAAAAAACCCCCCGATCCTCCGGACCCTTTTGATTACACCCCAGTGTTAACTGTTTCCCTCCCTGACGACAATGCTCACGATAAAACGGAATCTGAATCTGCAAGCAGGAAAAGATTGGCTACCTCTCCCCCAACTTCTGTTACAAACCCTCCCAAATTTCAGAAAAAGGAATTAGGCAGACAAATATACACGGCTAGGGACAGTGCCCCATATGTAGTGCATGTCTCATTAAATGATGGCCAGACTTCGGGTACTACACTCCACAAAGTGAAATTTGGGATGTTTTTACATCAAAAAAATTTTAGCAACGTAGTCCTTGGCAGTGTCAAACAAATAGGAAGAAATCGCGTGTCGGTGGAGTTCCAGTCTCACCAGGATGCAAACAGCTTTCTAATCAGCCGAATATTAGCCCAGCATAATTACATAGCATCTATTCCTCAATATAACATTACTCGTATGGGTCTTGTTAGAGATGTTCCAACTGAATGGACCGAAGAGGAAATTATTGAGAACATCAAGGTTCCTGCTGGATGTGGCTCGGTCATAAAGGCAAGGAGATTAAATCGAAAGGTAAGTGCTCTCGGTGTCACTGAATGGAAACCCACTCAAACAGTTGTCCTCACCTTCGATGGGCAAATTCTGCCAAGGCGTGTTTTTTGTTTCTACTCGGCTCTCTCAGTGGAAAAATATACGTACCCCACTATCCAATGCTTTCACTGCTGCCGTTTTGGGCATACTCGTACAGTATGCCGTTCAAAACCACGCTGTTTTAAGTGTAGCGGAGACCACCCAGGTGACGGATGCGAAGTCCCCCATGAGTATGGTGTTTGCGTCAATTGTTCTGGCAATCATTATGCAAATGACAAAGCCTGCCCTGAACTAGGTCGTCAGAAAGGCATAAAAGCCCTTATGGCTGAGAAATCGATATCTTATGTGGAGGCAAGTCAGGTATTTCCCCGGGTTTCGAGATCATATGCTGAAGTGTCTAGAGCGCCGCTTAAACCGAATCCCCCTAGCTCTCCCCAATACCCCAGCCAAACTCCCCAAACACCCAGATCACACCGAAAAACTGTCTTTCTAAAACCCAAAATCCATGTCCCTTTATCTCCTAGCTATGATAAGCAGGCTCATCAAGCCCTTATCCATGATTACTCCTTCTCTCCTTCCCAAAATGGCTGTGCCATCCCTAGGGAGGGTGCATGCAGTCCCATAAGCTCTGATAATATCCTAAATATCATTTCTAGTATGTTAATGACAGTTTTAGCCAACCCTTCTCAATCCCTACCTGACCACGTTGCCAACAAATTGTCCTCAATTGTCCGTTACATACATAACGTTCCATCCCCAGATATTCCTTCAATGGAACGTCAGGAGTGTTTCACCCAGGAAGACTGACCTTCTCTATTTAATAAATAAACACAAACCATCAATCTGCAGCATTGCTGAGACGTGGCTTCGTCCTGAGAGCAATTTCAGGATTCCATGTTTCGGTAGTGTCCGACATGACAGATTAGATGGATATGGGGGATGTGCTTTGTTCATCAATAACAAAGTTACATTCTCCCCAATTCCTCTACCCTTTGTAGGTAATAACATCAATGTTGTTGCTGTTAAGGCTGAGGATATAAATATTTTTAGTTTTTACATTGCACACCCACAGATGGAAGACCTTGATACCATTAAAAATTTGCTGAATAATGTACAAGGTCCATTACTTGTTATGGGAGATTTTAACGGCCATCACTATAGGTGGGGGTCAGATACCTGCGACAGCTTTGGTTCGGGTCTGGTGGATATGATGGATGAGCTTGACTTATGTGTGATCAACAATGGCTGTGCCACACGTCGGGGCTCGACAGGACAAAACAATAGTTGTGTTGATCTAACATTTTGCTCGTCCAATATAGCCAGCCTTTTCAATTGGAAACGCTTGGATATAACTTATGGGAGTGACCACTACCCCATCATGGTCGAAATCCCATCTAAATCCATTCCCAACAACATATCCCCCCCCCTATTAAAGTTCCAACTGAATGCAGTCGATTGGGATCTGTATTCAAAAATTTTAGATTTACGAGTCTTCTCCCTCCCTCCCATCAACAACGCAAATGCTCAGGAATGTTTTGCGGCATTTTCGAATGTCATATCCGCTACAGCGGATGACTGTTTCCCCTCCAAAAAGCCGCCAACTGGCAAAATTCCTTCTCCGCCATGGTGGGATAGAGAATGCTCCGCTTCGATCAGAGCCAGGAATGAGGCCGAAAGAAAGCTTAACACGGATATGAACCTGGAAAACCTCATAAATTTTCAACATGTGTTGGCTAAATCCAGGAAATTACTCAAGAAAAAGAAAAGAGAAGGTTGGCGGAAGTATTGTGACTCGCTAAGTCCATCCACACCAGCTTCAATAGTGTGGCGTAAATTGAAATCCTTTAGGAACAGCATGCGACCTCCCTCTGGGTGCATGACATCTAAAGATCTGGGTCACCAATTCTTCTCTAAGCTAGCTCCAGCTTATGCTCCGAACAAAGATGAATGTGTTTCTTCTGAACCCCAGACGGCATCAGATGATCCTCTGGATGAACCATTCACTTTGGGGGAGCTGAAATCGGTACTCGCTCACGTAAGGGATTCTGCCCCTGGAGTGGATGGATTCCCGTACTCCTTCATATCTAAAGCCGGGGATAGGACTCACCAGTATTACCTGGATTTGGCCAATTATTGTTTCTCCTCCGGATTTATTCCTCCTGATTGGAAGGTTCAAGTCATTATCCCCTTACTAAAACCTGGGAAAGATCCTAGTGTTCACTCTTCCTACAGACCGATTGCTCTATCGTCCATACTGATGAAGCTTTTGGAAAACCTGGTTAAAAACCGTCTAGAATGGTTTGTGGAGAACAGGAGGATACTACCAACGACTCAATTTGGCTTTAGGAAAGGATTGGGTACATCTGATAGTGTGGGAACCCTCACGTCAGAGATCCGACTGGCCCTTAGCAAGAATGAGTCTGTGGTAGCTGTTTTCTTGGATGTTTCTGCTGCCTATGACTCTGTCCTCCTCCCAATTCTCAGGCAGAAGATGCAACAGCTGAGAATCCCGGCTAGGATATGTCAGATCATATCCAGTATCTTCTCAGATCGTACTCTTAAACTAAGGATACCCGGGGAGGACTCTGAACCAAGGTTAGCTTGGCGGGGCCTACCTCAGGGGTCCGTTCTTAGCCCCCCTCTATATAATATCTATACTTCAGACCTTCCCTCTTGTCTAAATTACAACTGTAAAATTCTTCAGTACGCGGATGATATTGCATTACTGGTCTGTGGCAAATCCATCGAGGATGCTACTCAATCGATGAACGTATCTTTGTCCTCATTAAACCATTGGCTACTAGATCATGGGTTATCTCTAAGCGCTCCAAAGAGTACAGCAGTTGTCTTTACTCGCAGACGTCTTGTCCCACAAGTTGATATCAACATTGACGGCCAAGCAATCCCTATTAAGGAGAGCGCCAGATTCCTGGGGGTTACCCTCGATTCCAAACTGTCGGGAGTGGACCACATTAACAACACGGTTAAAAAATGTGAACGCTCGATCTCGGTTCTTAGAGCTTTGGCAGGTGTCTGGTGGGGTGCTCACCCATATACCTTAAAACTGGTCTATAATGCGATAGTCAGAAGCGTCTTAGATTACTGCAGCTATCTAATTGAGCCATGTAATAAAGAAGCTCTGCGTAGACTAGATTCTGTCCAGTCCAAATGTTTAAGAATCGTAATCGGCGCCATGAAATCCTCTCCCATAAATGCTCTCCAGGTAGAATGCGCAGATCCTCCTCTTACCCTTCGTAGACAATACTTAGCAGATCGTTTTTTGTCGAAAGTCCTCTCCCTTTCATCCCATCCTTTAATCCCTATATTGGAGCAAATCTTCCTATCTCTTAATGCCTCTTCCTATTGGAACAATAAAAATATTCCATTGATGAATAGGTACAGAGAGCTTAAACACCTCTCTTCGCCTGTTTGTCAATATCCTACCCTTCCTGTCTTTGCCTCCTCGTATGAGGTGGTCCATTTTAAGCCAAACATCATTCTGGGACTTGGTATCTCTAAAAACTCGCAGGACGTAAAAGGCGACTTTGATCGGGCTATTGAGAGATATTGGCAGGGTTGGAACTTGTTTTACACAGACGCATCTAAATTATCGTCAACTGGTTGTACAGGTGTCTCGACATATTTCCAGAACTCCAGAATAGCCCTATTATTCCAATGCCCTCCAGAGACCTCTGTATTTACAGGGGAATGCATTGGTATACTAGAAGCCATCAATTTTATTTTAGCACATAATATTAAAAATTCAGTAATTTTCTCAGATTCCCGTAGTAGTATTCAGGCTCTAGGTCAAAACCAATTAAAATCGAAATTACACAGTAAAATTATCATGGACATACTTAACCTGCTTTTAATTTGCCATAATAATAGTTTGAACATTGAAATAGCTTGGGTTCCCAGCCACTCTGGTATATGTGGTAATGAATGTGCCGATTCACTGGCAAAATATGCTACCTCCAACCCTGTGGACCGAAAGCATTACATGCTGCATAGCTACGACTTACGCTCGGACACCAAACATAAGTTGTACAACTCGTGGTCAGCGGCATGGCAGGTAAGCTCGAAGGTCAAGGGAGCATACTACGCCAGTATCCAGCCTGACATCCAGCGGAAACCTTGGTTTTTTAAATGTCCCAAACTATCCAAAAGAACGGTCTCATCCTTGTGCAGACTGAGACTCGGCCACTGCTGTAGTCCGGTATTTCTACACAAAATTCATGTTCGTGACAGCTCTTTGTGCGAGTGTGGTCTCGATGATGGCACATTGGACCATATCTTCTTTTCCTGTCCTTCAAACTCCCATTCCTTCGACTTGTACCAAATACTTCCAAAAATTAAAATTCCCCTCCCTACCAATTTCCATTCCCTTCTGACTTTCCTCTCTCCTAAAGTGATTCAAATCTTATCCAAATTTTTAAATGATAATAGTATTAGAATGTAGCCTGGGGTGTAATGATTTCTTAGTTTGTAAATATCAATGTTTATTTGTGCTGTCATATTATATTATTTTAAATCTATGTTAACTAACCAAAAATTGTGTTGTCCTTACAGCTACTAACACGTTAGATCTACCACAAAGTGCAAAGTTCAACAGCTCACCTCACGGCGCTGCTGTCACCACATGACACTGGCAGAATAGTCGACACCGGCTCAGTTGCCAAAGAAGAAAAGAAAAAAAAAAAAATAATTATTATTGTGATGGAAATTGTAATTAATTTGTGATTTTTGTTTCATAAAATGCTGCCGGGCGGAACGCGCCCCATGAGCTGAATGCAGACGCAGCCGGGTGTTTCAGAGGACAGAGCCATACAACCCAGAAAAACGTTTATATACAAGATGTAGTGGTAGACGTGTTTTTGCTCCAGAGTATAATGTTAGATTCTCCTCCGGACCTCCCATAGTTATGAGAGGGCCACTTAGTGTTCAATTTGAGCTAATATCAACTTTGCTATATGGAGCATAGTCTTCGCAAAGGGAGTCAGGTTGACTCTGTTGATTTAGCTATGATAATTGAAACTCTTCAATGGTTAAGAGTTATTAGATGAGTAATTCTTGTTATATTTTTTATTAATCCCTCTGGAGTAAATACAAGCAATGAGAAGTTATAGGTGGTCCAATGCAATTATGGCTCTCTGACCTCTGACCCGATAAGCGTCTGAAGGAATTACAGTCATAAAGGTGTTGAATCTTAGCATGTATTCCCAGTCTGGGTGGATGTCACTTGGGCATCCTAGGTTCAATTAGGGCTGTGCGCTGTGGCTTTTAGTACGGTTTTGCTGCAGTGGGGTTTAAGCAGAGCAACGTTGTTTGATGAGCGTGGATTGACGCACAGTAATAATATATGAATTTTATGTGATTCAGTATCGATCGTTGACTCTGACTTAAGCTCGCTTTACAAAGCCGTAGGCCAAAGATATATTTCTTCCGTACAAAGGTAGGGATCTCGGTGTTAGGATTAGGTAGGTCATACTAACACCCTTCGAAAGTTTTTAGAATATAACTGTGTTATATACACATTTATATTCTTTGGGGCGTAGCTGATGTTACGTCTGCGTAATGAGTTTGCATAAGATTATATGCAAACTCATGCGTGTCCTCATAAGTTAGCATACTGGCTGTATAATAGTTCGAAGACTGTTAGTATTTTAGAATCAATTTGAATATTTGTCAGAGTAGATTGGTTTAGTTGTTTTATAAAGAGAGTTCCATGTAGACGTTCAACGTGTGAAGAAGTATTTTTTTAATATATCGCCATAACAGTCTGCGTTGTTTGCTTTTACACAAGAATTGATCCCGATAGTCGAGCCCTAACCACCCAGGGTTCGACAATAACTTGCAAACAAAAAACCTTCATATTTCGTCTGATAAAACCCAGAACCTTTCCCGAGTAATATCGCTCCAATATCGATAATTTTACGCCTGAATAGAATACATTCTTCAAAGAGAAACAATCAAAGCCCTGATAATGTCGATATCGCTTCGAATATAATACGAATTCAATTTCTAACTATTGTAACTGAGATCTTATCGGAGTAGAGCCGTTTCTACAGACAACTGGCGTTTGAATTGACATTTGATTATATTATTTATAGAGCTTGGAATTGTATCAACGGCAGTGGCTGGAGACGCCTGCTGGATTGGTCGAAAGAGCCACCGTGGGCCTAAAACGCAAAAGGCATCTGAAAAACAGCATAGCATCAGCCTTATAATGTTCTCACTGCTGGGACTCAGGCCTCGTCTCTCGGAAAGGGAATGGGCCGTAATCCACCACGCGGGCCCAGTACAGGTTGGTGGCATGCATGGAGAGGGGCCAGTTCCCGCGTCGCTGGAAGACGGGGAAACTGGTCCTTATCGCGAAGCCGGGGCGCCCCGCGGACTCTCCGTCCGCGTATCGGCCCATTGTGCTGCTCGACGAGGTGGGCAAGCTCTTTGAAAGAGTAATTGCAGACCGCCTCGTCGTGCATCTGGCACGGAAGGGGCCGGACCTTGCGGACGGCCAGTTCGGATTTCGCAGGAGGCGCTCCACTGTGGACGCCATCATGCGCGTGCGAGCCCTCACGACGGGGGATGCGGTGTCCCGGGGCAGGTGTGTCTTGGCGGTGTCTCTGGACATCGCCAACGCCTTCAACTCCTTGCCCTGGAGTTGCATTGGTAGGGCACTCCGGTACCACCGGGTGCCCGACTACCTCTGTCGGGTGATCGAGGCCTACCTGTCGGACAGGTTCATCATCTACCCCGGTCATCAGGGGGAGCTGAAACGGCGAGAGATGTCGTGCGGTGTTCCGCAGGGATCGGTACTAGGGCCGCCCTTGTGGAACATCGGGTACGACTACGTGCTGCGCGCCGACCTCCCCGACGGGGTCAGCGTGGTCTGTTACGCAGACGACACGCTGGTCCTGGCGCGGGGACGGTCGTACCAGGCGGCGGTCGAACTAGCGACGCGCGGGGTTGCGACAGTCGTGGAGAGGATACAGCAGTTGGGACTCGAGGTGGCATTGCACAAGTCCGAGGCCATGTGTTTTCACGGCCCTCGGAGCGCGCCACCTCCGGGCTCCCAATTAACGGTAGGAGGAGTTCACATCGGCGTCGGGTCGACGATGAAGTACCTGGGACTCGTCCTCGACAGCCGGTGGAACTTCAAGGAGCACTTCCGACGTCTGGCTCCCAGGTTGAATGCGACTGGGGCTGCGCTCAAGCGGCTCCTGCCGAACCTAGGGGGTCCAGACGCCTCCTGCCGGAGGCTCTACGCAGGCATCGTTCGGTCCATGGCCCTTTACGGTGCGCCGGTGTGGGCGCCATCGCTACGGAAGCGAGTGGCGGCCCGGCTAACCGCCTGCCAGAGGGTCATGGCCATCCGGATGATCCGCGGATACCGTACGGTGTCCTGCGAGGCGGCGAGCCTCCTTGCTGGCCTACCACCGTGGGATTTGGAGGCAACAGTCCTTGCACACATGCATGATTTACGCGTGGAGATGCAACGTCGGGGCGAAACTCCGCTGCCGCGACAAGTCGCGGCATGGCGGACAGAGCTCCGGCGGGATCTCATGGTGAAATGGCGAGAGCGATTGTCGCAACCTCGTGCTGGGCACGCCACGATCGAGGCGGTAAGGCCCCTCTTTGAGGCGTGGCTGGAAAGGCCCCACGGCGTCGTCACCTTTCGTTTGGCGCAGGTGTTGACCGAACACGGCAAGTTCGGTCCGTATCTGTACAAGATCCGTGCGGAGACGACGCCCGGGTGTCGCCACTGTGCGGACCGCCCGGTGGACACGGTGGAGCACACAGTCGAGGTGTGCCCCGCTTGGGAAGAGCAGCGCCGTGTCCTCGTGGGGGCGATCGGCGGCGATCTCTCGCGCCGGGGCTTGGTTCAAGCCATGCTCCGGAGCGAGGAGGAGTGGCAGGCGGTCGCCTCCTTCTGCGAAGCAGTAATGCTAGTAAAGGAGGAGGCCGACCGCCTTAGGCAAAGGCGGACACGCCGCCGCCGCCGCCGGGTTTCCGATCCCAGTTTCCGGCCACCGTAGGCGCGGGCTCGCGGACGGTGGGCAATGGGTAGCTCGCTGTCCGTCCGTCCGGTAACAGACCGGTCCGAGCTCAGGTCGTCTACGGCGCGCACCGTTCCCGCGCGCCTCAAGGAGTTGTCAGCATACTGTAGGGGTCCAGCAGGGCCGAAGCCTACTGGGGCCAAAGGTTATGTGAGACTGTCACCAAAGGCCCCAGGATAAAGGCAAGGAATGGAAAGGTAGGTTTTTTAGTCAGTAAAAGTCTGACACTGTTTCCCGCCCCACCCAAGGGCGGGATTCGTCATTGGATGATTTTTACCTACCACAAAAAAAAAAAAAAAAAAAAAAGTACAGGTTGGTGGATGTCACATGCCTTCGGATCCTCAGGGGACCAGACGCCTCCTGCCGGAAGCTCTACGCGGGAATCGTTCGGTCCATAGCTCTCTACGGGGCTCCGGTGTGGGCACCGACGTTGACACAGCAACCGAGGGCCCAGCTGAATGCGTGCCAGAGGGTCATGGCAATACGCATGGTGCGAGGGTACCGAAAGATCTTCCGCGAGGCGGCGACCCTCCTTGCTGGCCAACCGCCGTGGGATCTGGAGGCAACAGTCCTTGCACACATGCACGACAAGCGCATGGAGATGCAACGCCGGGGCGAAATTCCGCTGCCACGACAAGTCGAGGCATGGCGGACAGAGCTCCGGCGGGATCTCATGGCGAAATGGCGTCAACGACTATCGCAACCTCGTTCGGGGCGCGCCACAATTGGGGCGATAAGGCCCATCCTTGAGGCGTGGCTGGAAAGACCTCACGGCGTTCTCAACTTCCGCACGACGCAGGTGCTTATCGAACACGGAAAGTTCGCTAAGTACCTGTTCCGGATTCGTGCGGAGGATTCGCCCGGGTGTCGCCACTGTGTGGAACATCCGGAGGACACTGTGGAGCACACTGTAGGGGTGTGCCCCGCCTGGGCGAAGCATCGCCGTGTCCTCGTGGGGGCGATCGGCGGCAGCGATCTCTCTCGCCGGGCCTTGGTTCAGGCCATGGTCCGTAGTGAGGAGGGATGGCAGGCGGTCGCCTCCTTCTGCGAAGCAGTAATGCTAGCAAAGGAGGAGGCCGACCGCATCAGGCAGAGGCAACGGGGCGCTCGCCCCAGCCGCCGCCGGGATTCCGATCCCTATTTCCGGCCACCGTAGGCGCGGGCTTGCGGACGACGTGCAATGGGTAGCACGCTGTCCGATCGTCCGGTAACCGACCGGACCGAGCCCAAGTCGTCGACGGCGCGTTCTGTTCCCGAGCGCCTCAAGGAGCTGTCAGCACACCGAAGAGGCCCAGCCTGCTAACTGCAGGCAGGCAGGGTCGAAGCCTACTGGGGTCATGGGTTAGTTCCGAAAGGAATGCTCGGCCCCGGCACGATAGGCTACGAAGGAACGGGGTAGGTTTTTAGTCAGTAAGAGTCTGACACTACTTCCCGCTCCGCCCAAGGGCGGGATTTGTCATTGGATGATTTTACCTACCATAAAAAAAAAAAACATGCCTTCGGATTTTTTGGTTCTAGGACATGTCGGTTTCCTCACGATGTTTTCCTTCACCGCTTTGAGAGCAGTGGTGATGAAATAAATTACACAAAGTGCGATCTACAACTCACAAGTCGGGGCCATTACCACTCGGCCACACACAAAGAAAAATGAACGAAAGAACATTTTGCTGACTAATCACGCACTCCTGTTCCTTCTTTGCCTTCGTTCCAGGGCTCTGGGGTTCACTTTCACTTTACCCTTGGCCCCAGTAAGCTTCGACCCTGCTGGGCCCTACGGTTTGCTGACATCTCCTTGAAGCGCGTGTTGAACAATACGCGCCGTCAACGGTTTGGGCCTGGTCTGGATGGTTACTGGACCGTCAGATGGCGAACTATTACTCACCATTCTATTAGGGGTATAGCCCGTGTGATACTAGAGAATTATCCCTTGAGAAATTACGCTAGCTATTCCAGGAAATGGTCTATTAGACGTGTGATACAATTTAGTATCCAAATCCGTTCAGCTGTTTGGGCATGAAGGAGCAACAAACATACATATGCATACTATTATAGGTACAAGCAGTTTTATCATATAAAACGGTTGGTGCTGAAAATCAGCGCTGTGACTCTGTCCAATACATGAGCCCTAGCATTTTGCTGAGCGTTGGCCGATTGTGCGGATGTGTCGCTTATTTCGCACTATTATATAGAGTTGTTATTGTTTCATTTTTTTAAGGTATGCGTCATGTTTGTCGTAAATAAACTTCTATTTTTAGCTTTCTATACAAAAAAAAAAAAAAAAAAAACTAAAAAAGGTGCACCAATTTCTGTTCGACTGACATAAGACGACATACAATATACAACCTTATTTTTAGTATATGCGAAATCCGAAACACGTGTCTAGTAAATACTAGATACTAGATATAAAGAAATGTAAAAAAAATCATAACTGTATCATGAAAAATCACAAAGTCTAGGCTTGTTATGCTATCTGGTTCTTCACACAAACACATGGTCACTGGGCCATCCGGGCGGCTGAGGAGTTGTTTTGCTCACGCACCCAGCTGTGCACTGGTACCTAATGCCCATTATAACCTGCCCTGATCTGTGTTGTACGTGTCGGTGGTGTTCAACGTGTATGTATTTACCTAAATATTTTTGGGAAAAAATATAACATGGTGTAAAAAATATTGGATTCGATTCAGTTACTGATTATGAAAAAACTATACTCAAGTTTGGCATATACTAAAAATAATGTTGCATAAAACTTTCGCTTTCATAATGTTAGCGTTTAATATTAGCCTTTACAGATTACTAATGTAATCGCGCAAGTCACGCTGTCTTCATAATTCAGTTGTCACAGGCATAGAAAGAATAATCGCGGGCCGTGAATTTTCACGGGTAATGTTTATCGGTGACAGTATTTGACAAGCATGGTTTCTATGAAAAATGTTGTGAATGCCGTCTCTATCCAACGAAGCATTCTCGTGCTCTGTGGTAGCATTGTTTTAATATGTAGGGTATTGTGACCTTGGGCTTATAAATCTGGGTAGAGGTCGTTTTTTCAATAGCATACTAACAGCGTAGTAACAGAACAGCATATAATAAGCATAATCAACATTATAATGTTCCCACTGCTGGGACTCAGGCCTCCTCTCTAAGAGAGGGAACGGGCCCAGTGCAGATCGGTGGATATTATATTATAGTTAGCGTTTTTGGGATTGGTTTAGGGTTTCTATTTTAGGTATAATTTTAGTGCTGTGAACTTTTTAGTACTGGCCATTCATTATGGTCCAAATATGCATAGTCAGCCTTATAATATTGTGTTTCCACTGCTAGGATTCAAGCCGTCTCTCTAAGAAAAGAAATGGGCCATAATCCACCACGTGGGCTCAATGCGGGTTGGTGGCTGTTACGTGTCTTCGACGTTTTTGTTCTAGGACGTGCGGGTTTTCTTCACAATGTTTTCCGTCACCGTTTTGAGAGCAGTGGTGATGAAATAAATTACACAAAGTAATCTATCTGGTTGGGTTTGAACCCACGACATAACTTGTAAGTAGGGGCCATGTTACCACTGCGCCACAGCCGCTCTCTTAATTTTATAATGTAATTTTATATTATTGTTAATAATAGATCGCTCAACGCGATGGCTCATAGCGTTTTTGTAATTTTAGCCCATGTTGATTTTCAATTTACGTATTCTGAGAAAATTTTTGGTATAATAAAGAATAAATGAGATAAGAACAATGGCAACTGGACATTTACGTGGAAAATGAACGTGATCTCATCTGACAGTATTATACTTTGAGGAATTTATTTCATCACAACTGCTCTCAAAGTGAAGGAAAACATCGTGAGGAAACTGGTACGTCTTAGAAGTAAAAATTCCAAGACATGTGACAGCCACCAACCCGAACTGGGCCCGCGTGGTGGATTAACAAAAAAAAGAAAGAAAGAAAAACATTTATTTGAGACTCGCATAGGACAAAAAATATACACCGTTATATTTTTGTCGTTTTAATCCCGTGGAGGGTCGATCCGGTAGGTACATGTACAACACTATCGATTTGTAAAGAGAAAATTAAAATATAAATAATCCTTTTCTTTAAACTCGAATTAATGTACGCATGTACAAACTCAATTTCTTTAAGTAAACGTCAGCTGAGCGAAACCAATGAACTGTAGGTAGTTAGTACGCAACAACCGACAACTACCTACAAGATCATTGACTCGTTTTAATAATTCGAGTTTTAGAAACACAGTACTTTATTTTTTCATTTTATCTTTATAAATCGATAGTGTTTCATGTACCGAATCGACCCTCCGTGGGATTAAAACGACTAAAATTTAACGGTATATACAACAACAATAACAGAAACTATAAATAGTTTTTACACAAAAAAAAACAAAAAAAAAAGATTGAAAACAAAAGACCTGTATGAGGTCAAAAAGGACCTTATCTCAGCATATGCTGCGATTATGGTCCATTTCTTTTCTTAGAGTGACGGCTTGAATCCCAGCAGAGGAAACACAACATTATAAGGGTGACTATGCATATTTGGACCATAATAAATGACCAGTACTAAAAAGTTCACAGCACTAAAGTTATACCTAAAATAGAAACCCTAAACCAATCCCAAAAACGCTAACTCACTTCTCCAAAAGAAAAAAAAAAACATTTTACGTCCACAACAAAGCTTGTTGGTTTAGTAAAAGGGATGTGCGAGTAAATATAGTTTACAAGTAACAATGTGTTGTATTGGAGCCTACAAAACAATCAGGGGAGACGTGATGCGAATGAACATGACGATGTAATGTAGTGCCCACTGTGTGGGGACGACAGAAGTTGTACAGGGTGACTCGAATATATTTGCGTTTTTGCTGTATGAATATTGACTCACTGACACTTGTATTTGTTGAAATAGCAATTTGTCTAAATCATCATCATCATCATTTCAGCCGAAGGACGTCGCCTGTGGGACATATGTTTCAAGTGTCGCCACAACGAATTATCCTGTATGTCTCGCATCCACCGCATTCCCGCGACTCACGCAGTGTTGGAAGGCCTCCCATAAGGACCAAAGTTGTCTGAATAAAAGCTTATATTTTCTTTATTTTGCTTACATAAACTTATTGAAAATTATATTTTTAAATATTTCTAAAAAAATAGTACCTATCGAGAACAGGGTCCAAGCTACTGGCGGGCAGAGCTCCAGAGAAAGGAACCTCCTAAGTATACGAGCCGTGAACAAGGGTATCGCCCTCTGAATCAAGCCCTTGATACAGTCGCCCAACGAGAGCCTCCTAAGGTGTTTGTCGAGGCACTTGGCTATGAAGCTATTGGCTGACATGACTTCACATCCCGGAACAATGATTGCTGACTTCACATCCCACATGTCGACAACCTCGCGTGCCAAGTCAATATACTTGATTTGATTATCTCTTTCGGCTTTCACGAGGTTCTCGCCATGTGGAATAGATATGCCTTGCTCTGCCACCCTTCCCTTCGAGAGCGGGGTGAGTCCCTTGTCCACTGCCACTACATCACGATGCAAATCCACGTCGGTAGGAAATATTCTCTGAGGCTGCACACTTCGCTGTTGTGTAGGCATGTAAAAAACCGCCACCTTAGCATATAAAAGTCTCATCATCGACGATCATGGGTGATGCATTCGGTATGCAGTCAGCAGTGTACTCGGACTCGCCTATCCAGGGCGTCAAGTTCCCTTTGAGTCCATTTGAGTACTCCGAAAGAGTACATCAATACCAGCATGACCCAAGTCTCTTGTTTCCGCCTGAAAGAATTTAAGGCTATTAAATACCTTCTTCAGGTGTCTGAAGAAACGCTCCTTCAACGATTGCTTAATGTCAGTGATATTGATGCCTAGAGCTTCTTACATACTTATATTGTTATTGGTTATAGGGGACATTTTGGAATTCACTTACTGTGTAAGTTTAGTAGGTACTCGGTGTTTACATAACTTATACTCGTATTCTCTTTGATATCAACATCATTGTAGTAACACAAAAGCTTTACATCTTGTTGTAAATATCATTAGTGTCGGGGAGAAAATTAATGAACGTGGCCCGAGGTTCTTGTTTGTGTAAGGGAAGAAAATTAAGATGAAAGCAATTTTATTTCTGATGTTTTGAGTATTTTTTGGAACAATGGTGTTCGGCCATTTTATATTATCGTTAGCAAAAATCTAAGGGTGACCAAATTTTTCGATAACTGTCCGGATCGAGCCCAAGTCGTCAACAGCGTGTACTGTTCTCACGCGCCTCAAGGAGATGTCAGCAAATGTTAGGGGCCAATCAGGGTCGAACCCTACTCTGGGGCCGGCGGGCAATGGGTAGCTCGCTGTCCGTCCGTCCGGTAACAGACCGGTCCGAGCTCAAGTCGTTTACGGCGCGCACTGTTCCCGCGCGCCTCAAGGAGTTGTCAGCAAACTGTAGGGGCCCAACAGGGCCGAAGCCTACTGGGGTCAAAGGGTATGTGAAAATGGCACCCGGGGCCCTGGGACCAAGGCAAAGAATGGAACGGGGTAGGTTTTTAGTCAGTAAGAGTCTGACACTACTTCCCGCTCCACCCAAGGGCGGGATTTGTCATTGGATGATTTTACCTACCATAAAAAAAAACTCTGGGGCCTTGGGAAAATATGAAAGTATACACCAGGGCCCTGGTACCAAGGCAATGAAAGAACGGGGTGGGCTTTTAGTCAGTAAAAGTTTGATGCTGTCACCCGCTCTGCCCAAGGGCTGGTCGATTTTGACCACCATTTTTTTTCTGTTTTCTGATCTTGCAATCACTTATTCCAGAAGCAGATGTAGTGGGTACTTTTTGTCGCTGAGGGCGCTGCTCCCATTAGAGCCAGCCCTTTACTCGTCATTAGTTGAATCTCAGACCCTCTAATTGTCGAAAATATCACGTCGATTTTTAAGTCAACGCGACGTATGGGCTCAGGGTTACTCACCATAAAAAAAAAAGACTAGAAAAGGGTGACCAAAATAACTAAAGGCAAAAAAAGTCTTTATTTTATTTTGTTTTATAATAAAAAGGATTATCTTACGACTCACACTATCAGTCCTTTCTTTTTTAATAGTATATATACCTTGGAAAAAAGGTATTTGTAAGTATTCCGGTTATATATAATCTTAGTTTATTTTGAGCTCACCCCAAACAAAAGGTAATATTTATTTTGCCAACAGTTTTTTTTTACTTTGCCTCACACAAGGAATTTATTTTTGTGTTGGTTTTGCGTTCCCAAACATGACTAAAGTCACATACAACAAGACAATGAAACCCGGAACAATTATGTGTATACAACTATTTGCAACAACCGCACCGGGGCCCTGGAACCAAGGCAAAGGAGGAACGGAGTAGGTTTTTAGTCAGTAAGAGTCTGGCACTATCTCCCGCTCCGCCCAAGGGCGGGGGATGTCATTGGATGATTTTACCTACATTAAAAAAAAATCGTCAGTTTATATAAACACTAGTATAGTCCTCACAATATGACTTGGTATCATTTGCTATCACTCTTCTTCTTCCTGCCCTTGTCCCATATTACTTGGGGTCGGCGCAACACGTTTTTTTCTTCCACTCTATCCTGTCAGCCGTCACACTATCACTAACTTCCTTTTCTTTCATATCACTCCTCACACAATCCATCCATCTCTTCTTCGGCCTCCCTCTTCCTCTCCATCCATCCACTTGTAAACTCAGAACTGTTTTAGTAACATGTGTTTCATCCCTCCTTTTCACATGACCATACCAAGACAAACGATTTCCTTTCAACTATCATTTGCTATCACTACATAGTATAAAACAAAGTCGCTTCCCGCTGTCTGTTCCTATGTATGCTTAGATCTTTAAAACTACGCAACGAATTTTGATTCTGTTTTTTTAATAGATAAAGTGATTCAGGAGGAAGGTTCATATGTATAATACTTGCATAAATATGCATATTTAATATCACCATTGCACCCATGTCAAGCTAGTTACCCTCCCCCCCCGTTCAGTTTCAGTAAACATATATGATATAATCAGCCCTATATTATAATGTTCACACTGCTGGGACTCAGGCCTTCTTTACTTGAAACTGAAAGGACCGTAGTCCACCACACGGGGCCAATGCGGATTAATGGATGACACATGTTTTTAATTTTTGGTTCAAGGATATGGTTTCCTCACAATGTTTTCTTTCACCGTTTTGGGCACAGTGGTGATGAGATGAAGTATAGGGTCACGTGTACAAACTTGGTAAATGATTTATTTTGTAAATTCCATACAAACTTATATACGTTAATGTTTATTGTCAATTAAACCTTATAGACATTAGACAGGTCCTTTATATGTTTTATATAATATTACAGTACAAGAAAAGTCGTTTCACTAAATAAATACAGCTGCATAGTGGCTGTATAGTGTGGTTTCGTGTATCGCCCTTGTTAATGGCTACGAGATGCTACGAAGCGCTACGAGGTGCTACGAAATTGCTACGATGCTACGGAATAATTAGAGGATAGCTTGCTTTTATGAAATGTTCCATTACCTACATAATAGATACTAAAATTTATATTTATAATATATATTAAAAGTTACATTTAAAATATCTCTATGTGTTACTGTGTGTACTAAAGTCTCGTTAAATAAATGGTTATAGCTTTCCACTAACCGGTGATTGTTCTTGGGTGTACTAGCATAGCTAGTATAGGGATAAGGGTCCTCGTGCTGGGCACGCCACGATCGAGGCGGTAAGGCCCCTATTTGAGGCTTGGCTGGAAAGGCCCCACGGCGTCGTCACCTTCCGTTTGGCGCAGGTGCTGACCGAACACGGCAAGTTCGGTCCGTACCTGTACAAGATTCGTGCGGAGACGACGCCCGGGTGTCGCCACTGTGCGGACCGCCCGGTGGACACGGTGGAGCACACAGTGTGCCCCGCTTGGGAAGAGCATCGCCGTGTCCTCGTGGGGGCGATCGGCGGCGATCTCTCGCGCCGGGGCTTGGTTCAAGCCATGCTCCGGAGCGAGGAAGAGTGGCAGGCGGTCGCCTCCTTTTGCGAAGCAGTAATGCTAGCAAAGGAGGAGGCCGACCGCATTAGGCAAAGGCGCACACGCCGCCGCCGCCGCCGGGTTTCCGATCCCGATTTCCGGCCACCGTAGGCGCGGGCTCGCGGACGGTGGGCAATGGGTATGGGGTAACAGACCGGTCCGAGCTCAGGTCGTCTACGGCGCGCACCGTTCCCGCGCGCCTCAAGGAGTTGTCAGCAAACTGTAGGGGTCCAGCAGGGCCGAAGCCTACTGGGGCCAAAGGTTATGCGAGAGTGTCACCACGGGCCCCGGGACAAAGGCAAGGAATGGAAAGGTAGGTTTTTAGTCAGTAAAAGTCTGACACTATTTCCCGCCCCACCCAAGGGCGGGATTTGTCATTGGATGATTATACCTACCAAAAAAAAAAAAAAGTATAGGGATAAGGGTACTATATTCCACAAAAAGTGTCTAAGTGTCTTCCAAAGGACCAGGACCCCAGAGTCCTGATATTTCAGGACTTTGTACAAATATATGATAATAATAACATTTAGAAGGAAACCCGCATTCTGGATTTGTGTATTGTATGTAATTTTATACGATTTTTTCTTGTGGCAAAGTTCTTTGGTTATTTGATTTTTAATTTTGTGATTTTTTTTTTAAGGTAGGATATTATCCAATGATTTTTCCCGCTCTAGGTCGGAGTGTGAGGGTGTGTCAGATTTTTACTGACTAAAACCAAACTTATGTTTCTTCTGTGCGTCCTAATTTTGTGACGTACTAACTAGTTTTAGTAACTTTGCCAATAATGTCATTAAATTTTCCAAAATAAAATAAATCAATCAGTATTAAAAACGTCAGAGATATCAAATAATTTTTTGCCGTTAACTTTGCCATATTTTTGATTAAGGCGATTTTTGGTTTTTTATTAGCTTGAGGAAAACGGCGAAAATGGCCTAAATTAAGTTTACCTTCTCAACAAGGACAACGGTATCATCAAACATTATCTTTGCCAATATTGAAGTAACCTAGTACTGGCCTAGCTATCAGGATTCCTGCTCACAAAGCTAATGTTTTTCTAGAAAATCTCATTACAAAAATGTCACTGTTGATAGAAAAAGTGATCCGTTATTGGATTTATTCGAAAAATATAAACCACTAGCCAGGTCTGTTATTGATATTCAATTTCCACAGGTATAATGATAATCTCAACAAAGAAAAATATGACATTATTTTTAGTATAAGGAAAACCTGGATATAGTTTGTTCAGATTCAGTAACTAAATCGATCCCAATTATTTATACACCATGTTTTTTTTATTTATTTTTTATGGTAGGTAAAATCATCCAATGACAAATCCCGCCCTTGGGCGGAGCGGGAAGTAGTGTCAGACTCTTACTGACTAAAAACCTACCCCGTTCCTTCGTTGCCTATAGTGCCGGGGCTGAGCCTTCCTCTCAGAAAACGGCCCTTGGCCCCAGCAGGCTTCGACCCTGCCTGCCTGCAGCTAGCAGGCTGGGCCTCTACGGTTTGTTGACAGCTCCTTGAGGCGCGCGGGAACAGAACGCGCCGTCGACGACTTGGGCTCGGTCCGGTCGGTTACCGGACGATCGGACAGCGTGCTACCCATTGCACGCCGCCCGCGCCTACGGTGGCCGGAAATCGGGATCGGAATCCCGGCGGCGGCTGGGGCGAGCGCCCCGTTGCCTCTGCCTGATGCGGTCGGCCTCCTCCTTTGCTAGCATTACTGCTTCGCAGAAGGAGGCGACCGCCTGCCATCCCTCCTCACTACGGACCATGGCCTGAACCAAGGCCCGGCGAGAGAGATCGCTGCCGCCGATCGCCACGAGGACACGGCGATGCTCCGCCCAGGCGAGGCACACCTCTACAGTGTGCTCCACCGTGTCCTCCGGATGTTTTTATACACCATGTTATATTTTTTACCAAAAACACAAAAGGTCACAAGTTGGATACTACCGACACTATATATAACACAGGTCACTGTATAGCTTGCCTTAAGCGCCAGCACATAGTTGGGTGTGGGAGCAAAAGCACCCCTCAGTCACCCGGATGGCATCGTGACCATATATTTGTGTGGAGAACCAGGTAACACAACAAGCTTGAATCTTCGTCATTTTTCATGATACAGTTATGAAATTTTGTACATAAATATTCTTAACATAAATATACTAGACACGTGTTTCCTCTTTCGCTTATACTAAAAATAATGTTGTATAGAAAAACTGTCACGAAATATATAGGGTGACTGGTAATTAGTGACCGATACTTAAACACGTGATTGTAGTCATGATAACAAACAATTTTTACTATGGGACCAAACATGAAATCGCGAAAAAAAAATTAGCCAAGTTCAGTACAGACCAGCAGAATTTTTTCGATACTCTCAGGATGATAAGTATCCTATGTTATATTCTAGAATATGGTCTACTCATTAGTTGAATTTCATCTTAATCCTTTCAGCCGTTTAAGAGTACATAAGTAAGAAACATACACACAAACTTACGCCACTACAACAAATGAGAAATGATATTTAATTTGGAAATGGGTTTTTAAAAAACACTTTACACGTCCTTTTTTTTTTCGACTATTTTAACTAGATGAGCCTGGTGTTTCCTAGCTGACTACCCTAAGAAGAAACACCGAAACAAACAATATTAGTGAGAAATGAAAACAAATCACTTTTTACTAATATTAAGTCAAGATAAGAATTACTATTTAAGTTTTGTTTACATCAAAAGTAATAATAGTCTTTTTGCTAACTGTACTCCAACATACTAGCAAATAATTTTATACCTCTAAAAAAAATAATAGAGTTTGAAAACCGTTTTAAGCAGCTACAAATATGAACAGCGTCATACCATAACAACTAATCCTCTAAGCGCGGTGATTATCCCAACATCCCCTAGGATTACAGGGTGAAGCTAAAACTCAACAACAAACATTTACGACCGAAAGCATACCGTTAACCGACGATTTATTAAAATCAACCCTGTTTCGTGGAACAGCGCAAGAAAATCTGATTTCATACCGTTTCTGGCAATCTCAATTGATTTTTCTGAACATTTTGAACCTCGCATGAAATATAACAAAGGCTTAGGTATTGTTTACACCAAGCGTATTATTCGCCGCCTACTGTGAGTATGCTCACTGTTAGCCCCAGTGTGAACGTGGCCTCAGTCTGCTTTCTCATCGAGCTGACAGTACGCTATAGCGCAGAATGCGTTACCTGTGTGAATAAAAGAGTGGGCTTGTTACGCGTAGTAGAATAATCGGCTACCGAGAGTCAGCGACAACGCACTCCGTAATAGCGTATAGTCGGTTCGGTGTGACTGAGAAGTTAGTACACAAAATTATTTTTAGTATATTGCGAAACCTGAATTTAGTTTGTTTAGAATCAGTAATTGAATCGATTCCAATGATTTTTACACCATGTTATATTTTTTTCTAAAAATATTTAAAAAAGGTCACAAGTTCGACACCACCGATACTAAGTACTACACAGGCCACGGTAGGTCATAGCGGGCATTAAGTATCAGGGTACAGCTGGGTGCGGGAGCTCGGATAGCCTGATGACCACGTGTTTGTGTGGACAACCAGGTAACATTACAAGCTTATAACTTTGTGATTTTCCAAGATACAGTTATGAAATTTTGTACATAGATTCTTTGCACAAAAATACTAGACCTGTGTTTCAGGTTTCGCATAAATTAAAAACATAACCCTCCTTATGGCGCAGTCGGATAAAAATAAGGTTGTGTATAGAAAAGCGATAAAATGCGTAACGCCCGGTCATAGTCACAGCCTACGTTCGTTCTGAACAATGCCTTATTCAATTTAGCGTGCGGATATTTTTATTTTATTCGGACAAGGGCCCGTTTAATTTCATCGTTAATTAAAAATTTCGCATCGTGTATTTCAGGGATTACTTTACGATTTCTATAAATTGTATTCCGTGCGAAATATTATGGAGGTTCCCGGGTTAAAATTGCAATCAGTCAGTGTGTATTCGGAAATTTTTTGTTGCTTTTATTTGTTCGACAATTTTCCTGCGTAAATTGTTCGGCGTTGACTTATTAAATTGCACCGTCGTGGTGTATTGTTTATTGGTTAAGCGAGGTGAAAATTTGATTAATTACGGCCGTTGTAATGGAAAAGAGGGAGGGTAATGGATTCTTTTGATGGTGGATGCAGATGTATTGTTGCTTGAAGGATGTCGTAGGCTAAGATTATTCTGAAAGGTTGACGAGTGTTTTATTTAATGTTACAAATGAAATTGTATATATTTTTTTTTATATTTTCCAGGCTATCGCAAAATTTCTAAAAGCGGCAGCAGGGCCGAAGCCTAATGCGGCCAAGGGTTATGTGAAAATGAATGGAGCAGGGTAGGTTTGTAGTCAGTAAGAGTCTGATACTATCTCCCGGCCCGCCCAAGGGCGGGATTTGTCATTTGATGATTTTACTTAACATAAAAAAACCCCTAAGGGGATGAAACGAGAATCCATCCAAATTATTGTATGGAGAAACGTAATTTCACGCGAGCGAAGCCGCTGGCAGAAGCTACTCGTATATAGTTTAAAACAAATCTGAACTCAAAGAAACCAGGCGGTAAAAACATGTACTCCTAACAACGTTTATTTGTTTCTGGAATAAAATGTCGTTTCCTCAAAACATTTAAACTTGCTTCCATTTGCATTACATTGTCGTTTCATTTAGGGCTGTATTGACGCCCTTTTAGCGGAGGCGGAGATGAAAAAAATATAGAAAAAGAAATAGTAAATAACAGTTGTTCAAAAAAATCCTGTTTGTAATATTTTCAAGGACAAAACGTATGCGGTAATATTCTTTACGATTTCTTAGTAATTCATCATTAAAATAATCAGCATCATAAAACAATTGCTTGCTTAGCACTATGGGATCCTGTAGCTTCAGGGCCGGTACTTTTACTGAATAAAACTCAAACGTGAACTTTCAATTGCCTTTTGCATTTTAGGGCTACGATAAAACTTTCGAAAAATTTTTTGAGTAAACCTCGTACAAATCTGGTAAAAAATGGCAGAGGTAAATACCTCCGGCATTTTTTGACGGAGTTATTTACCTCCGCCTTTATTTACAAGCCACGGCTCTGCCCAGTCAGGGCGGCTGAGTGTACGAAGAAGTTACTGCAGCACTTGTAAAAAAAGGCAACTTAAGGTTTTAGTGGGTAAAAGTCTGACACTACCTCCCGCTCCACTCAGAGCGAGATTTATTGTGTGATGATTACGAACGTAAAAAAAAAATTTTTTAAGCGGAATTTCTGCATTTTCGCATGCGGAGGCGAGTTCTTCTCACAGAACTAGTTTCATTTAATGCAGCAGAACACTCGCACACGAAACTACAGCAATATTACTATTTAGTTTAGGGAAACAACGACACTTTTGCCTGCGCGCCTACGATTACTGTTCCAAATTGCTTTGGCAAAATTAAATTTCGCCACAACCATTCCGAGAACGAGTTTAGCCTTTAGTTTAGGCCGTTCCGTTTCATTATTATTATGAAGGTAAATGGATATTGAATTAGAAGTTATTAGCTGAAGTGCACGTTTGTAAGTTATTTTAGATTATATTGAAATTATAAAAATGGAGGGTGGGGACTGGGGGTAGGTGTGTAAAAATAGCCTTCCTACCTATTCTTAGACCTACCAAATATACAAAAAAAACAAAACATAAAAACCGGTCAAGCCGTTTCGGAGGAGTTGGATAAGACTGTAGTATAATATGCGGCAAATAAGTTGAACCATTTGCTGTGGTTGCGCGCGGCCCCAATTTTGATTGGGACCCGAAAATCGGTTACTGTGCATTGAAGTTCGCCATGAAGGTTCAACTTGTGTGACGAGGATTATAATCATTTTCGGGTCTCAGTCGAGGTGGGGAGCTGCGGATAGGCATGGCAGATGGTCCATTTTATTTGTCGCTATTATTCTTATATTCTGTGAATTGGAAATGCAGTCTCATTGTTCGTTATCTGCGTGTAAAATTAAAATAATATAAATTATTGAAAAAAGATCTGCAAGCCATTAGGCGTGCAATAAATAAAATTATAAAACGAAAACTAATCAAAATAATGTAGCCGTCAATCCGGCAGACTGGAATCGCGTAATAAATATAAAGTTTTATCTGAACAGAGAAATATAATCCCGATGTTCACACGTATATAAAAATATCGTAACAGAAAATCTAATTTATGATAGCGATGCGGACGTAATTTTTGATGCCTAGTGAGTTATTTCTCTTCCTGTTTATTATATCTGCTTGAGTATGTTATTTATTATATTTTGACGGCATAGAGGCCCAGCAGGGCCGAAGCCTACTGGGGCCATGGGCTGACTTCTAAAAGGAATGTCCAGCCCCGGTATAAAGATCTAAGAAGGAACGGGGTGTGTTTTTAGTCAGTAAAAGTCTGACACTATCTCCCGTTCCGCCCAAGGATCCGCGGGGGATGTCATTAGATGATTTTTACCTATTGACAAAAAAAAAAGTGGTTGAACGAAAGGCTTAAATTAATAAAAAATAATTTATGTGTCTTCAATGCTAGAGTAAATAGGCTCTTAATAGACTAGTG
Organism: Leucania comma; assembly: GCA_958295575.1. Lineage (NCBI taxonomy): Eukaryota > Metazoa > Arthropoda > Insecta > Lepidoptera > Noctuidae > Leucania > Leucania comma. Next base: position 5,423,614 of record OY282480.1, on the reverse strand, counting down.
CGCTTCATCATCAACGATTGCATCACTGCTTACCATCAAGTAAGATCGCAGTTAAGCTCTATAAGTTTATATCATTAAAAAAAGTTTTGTAATTTCATTGTGCTATTGATTGTATGTTCATTTTCTGTGTTCCATCGATTAAATGTGTTGCTGTGTGGTGTGTTTTAATGGCTACTGCATTACGGGTCGCGGCTTCGATTCCCACACAATATTTGTATGATCTACAAATAGGTGTTCTGGGTCTGAGCGTCTTGTGTATGTAATTTTTTTTAAATTTATATGAACCTATCAACAATAAAAAAAAAACAATGACTGCGATCCCACCTAATGGTAAGCAGTGATGCAATCGTTGATGGTGAGGCACAGTAGATTGTTAAGAGCGTATCCACTCTATTCTTGAAAACACCTAAATTATAATCGGACGGGAAGGTAGCAGCAGCAAACTGTTTCAGTTCTTCGATGTACGCGGTATAAACGACGAGGTGAAACGCCTAGTCCGGACCGTAGAAGTTTCAAAAACGTAAGGGTGGATATTAGCCGTACTTGAAAGTTATTCGATGATAGAAAGGAGATGGCGGTATCAAGTCATGCAATTCCCGCGCACACTCTCCAAAATGCATCCTGTAAGACACCGAAACGCTGGCTACTCTGCGCCTGTGCTCGAGCTTTGTAGGTTGGACTTAACCAACATATTTGTGAACGCAACCATGACACTGGAGTAATTTTTAGTGTGGGAAAACGTTTTTTTATATAAATTTTTCAATCTATTTCGCTTACCTGACACTCATATGTGCCGTTGTCCCTCTTCTGCACGAACTTGATCTGCAACGTCCAGTCTTCTGACCCTTCTCCATGTAACACCTGCAAAGAAAAAAAAAACATTGTTAAAAACACTCTATGAGTCTGAGTATTACTAATAATCACCCCAAGCTTGCTGATGCTTGATGCTTCCGCAAGCGACTTTCTAGAAAACCTGATCGCCACGCATAAAAAAAAGTGTAGATGTTGGGACAATTTAAGGTGGTCTTAAGGTGACTAGCCGGTTGGCTTAGTGGCTAGTGGCAAGTTGTGGGTTAGATTCTCACCAAAGACAAATGTTTGCGTGATGAGCACGATCATTTGTTCTGTGTCTGGGTGTAATTTATAGAATAGAATATAATAAACTTCATTGTACATCAAAAAAGTAACATAATTTATACATAAACTTAAATCTATGGGTACAATCAGTAACCAGTATTATCTATAATATGTATGACTGTATTTAGAAATACATAAGTATGTTTATCACTTGTCTAGTACTCATAGCACAAGCTCTGCTTAGTTTGGGACTAGATGGCGTTGCGTTAAAGTTTTAGAATATTATTATTTGTTAAATTTAATCCACCAATTAGCTTTTTAGTTTATTTTCAACAGGTAAGCAATAAAAATATTTGTTAATGGTCTGTAAGTTTTCTTAAAAATAAATGAAGTAGGCAGCGAACCATCTACCAAATTATTGTCAGTGGCAATATCCTCTCCACTCTATTTAGAGGTCAGCATTTTGGTGGTTGGGATCGGATAACGCAATAATGTGATACATAAATAGAATCTGCAAAATCATTCTACGAAATGAAAAGGGAAGTTATATGAAAAGTCACTCTAATGTAATACGAGTATTACTAAAATTGGTGATGAGACAGAGTTATTTTTGTAGTTGCCAAACTCAAAAGTCAAAGTACATATTAAAAAAAAATATAGGCATTTTGAATTGTCAAGAAGCCGGTCAGGATTCGTACAGTGAGCGTTCCGTACAAATTCAACTATGTAAACATGGATTCTCGAAAGTCCCAAATTGAGCTTCAAGGATTTTTCCGGGTCGCTAATTGTTTTTTTTCGTGACGCAACAACAAATTTACTAATTTTAGATTTATTTCTATATCTGTGCTATAAGACCTTGCTTTGTGCCAAATTTCAGGATTCTGAGTCAAATGAATACTTCGATATGAATTTCGATTCCTTGAGAGTGTTGAAAGTCGAAAAAAAAGTTTTTAGCGACATAAACGGCCATATCATATATCATACCGGCCTCTTGGTCTAGTGGTTAGTGGCCCTGACTGCTATGTCGGAGATCGTAGGTTCGATTCCCAATCTGGACCAATGTTTGTGTGATGAGCACGATCATTTGTTCTGTGTCTGGGCGTAATTTATCTATAATATGTATGTATTCAGAAATATATAAGTATGTTTATCAGTTGTCTAGTACCCATAACACAAGCTCTGCTTAGCTTGGGACTAGACGGCGTTGTGTGATAGTTGTGGAATATTATATTTTATTATATCTTTTTTTTTTCGTTGACGTATAACTATTTTAACTTATAATGACACATTGTCATTTGAGTGAGCATGACAAACTCTCAACTACCCAATACCTAGAATCAAGAAAATTAATCTAACACAAGTTAGCCCGTTTTCTGAAAACCATTTTCATTTAATTTGGTGTCAAGTCTCTTGTCAAGTGATTTGTTTCGCTGTCGTTGCTCAGCCAATCAATCAATCACGGGTAATATGGGTTTTGACGGCTTGTTAGTTAATTTTGATACGGAAACCGGAAACTTTAAGGATACGTTGGCAAACTCTTGTAATTTAAAGTAAACTAGATCCTTAGATTAAGTTAAGTAACGGAAGATAGGTTTTTTTTATGGTAGGTAAAATATTCCAATGACAAATCCCGCCCTTGACTGGAGCGGGAAATAGTGTCAGACTCTTATTGACTAAAAACCTACCCTGTTCCTTCCCTGCCTTGTTCCCAGGGGCCTGGTATGCATTTTCATATCTCCCCAGAGCCCCAGACTAAGCCTCGATCCTACTGGGCCCCTACGGTTTGTTGACAACTGCTTGAGGCGCGCGGGAACAGTGCGCGCCGTAAACGACTTGGGCTCGGTCCGGTCTGTTACCGGACAAACGGACAGCGAGCTACCCATTGCCCGCCGTCCGCAAGCCCGCGCGACTCGCCTCTAGCACTTGGACCGCTAAAATTGTACTTATATGGCACAATTTCACATTGATCGCGACGATCACACACATTTGGTGGCTAAAGCTATTTCGCTCGCGCAACAGCGCCAGCTCTTATATCTGTCCTTGTCTATCAGTGACTACAGATTTTCGACTGTGATGACACTGATCGTAGATGTGTGTTTCGAGTCCAGATTTCTGATTGCGATGTTGGCACGTAACGTATCTTCTCTTATAATATATCAATCATGATCATCATCAGCCTTTTAATGTTCCCACTGCTGGGACACAGGCCTCCTCTTCAAGATAGGGAATGGGCCGTAATCCATCACGCGGGCGCAGCGGGGATTGGTGAATGTCACATGTCTTTGAATTTTTGGTTCTAGGACATGTCGGTTTCCTCACGATGTTTTTCTTCACCGTTTTGAGAGCAGTGGTGAATAAATAAATTACACAAAGTAATGCGCCTGGCCGGGTTACCACTCGGCCACAACTGCTCTGAGAAAAACAAAATTAATAGTTCTATTGAAATATATCAATAGCTAGAACTATAAATTGTGTTAGAGCAAGATAACATGGCAAAACTCAAGAATCAGCATTCTCAATTCAAAATTTCAATTCGTAGTTTGCCTGCGAATGGCTGACGAACTAGATTTGAATTTCCTCGAACTGTGAAAGTACAGTTCTAAGATTCAGATCGGGTCAATGCACAAACCGTTTTATGACTTACGTTAGACTATCGAGTTCAATTATTCTTCAATTCCCAATAATTAAACCTTAGTTCAATTGCCCAATAATTGAACCTTCGTCGTCTAAGTAAATACGGCCATCCCATGTGTTAGAAATCTTTAAAATTCTCGACGTTTCTTAACTATAATATGCATGTATTATATATACAAACCTTATTCATGAATTAATCTGTCTATTGGTGAAAACTGCATGCAAATCCATTCAGTAATTTTTAAGTTTATCTCATACAGATAGACAGATGTTGTTTTTTTGTAGTTGAGAAATCATCCAATAGTAGTTGGAAAATAATCCCCCACTCTAGGGATTGTGTTGAGCGTGAGGGCGTATCGGACTTTTATGGACCCGCTCATATTCCTTCAAGTGCAAGTTATTTGACAAATGATAAATAATATTTATCTTGCCAATAGGTTTTAAAAAACACTTACAAGTAAATTTTTTTTTTCGTCATTTTAAGCTAAAAGAGGTCGGTTGACGATTTCCTTACCCAAAAAAAAAAAAAACATTAGGATTAGTTGAATATATTTTAAATAATTAATCGCATTAATCGCATGCATTTAATTTGTAACTCAACGATAAGTTCATTCTGAAAAATGAATTCCCACACAGACTTTCAGCTCATATTAATCCCCTTTATGCAACGGATTTTTAACGACTGAAATATTGAAAGGGAATCGTTTATCTTGATATGGCCATGTGAAGAGAAGGGATGAAATGATTTTTTTTTTAAAGATTTATGAGTATAGATGTGGATGGATGAAGAGGGAGAGGGAGGTCAAAGAAAAGATAGATGCAATGAATTGTCCTTTGAAATGCATTGTTTCTACGTTGGAACTTTTAAACTGTTAAGCCCCAAGAGGACACCGGTGTCCTCACAACTATTGTCTTTCTATTGTGTCTCTAATTACGGTATTCAAATTTTTTGATACCTCCACGCGTTCTCGATATAAAGGGTCTTGTCAGACAGACAGACGGAAAACAAAGTAGTCCTTTAAAGGTTCCGTTTTTTCCTTTCGAGATACGAAACCTCCTTGGTTATAAATACAGCGATGTTACAGAAAATACAAAACACGTTGAAAGCAAAAAATATGTAATTTCGAAAAAAAAGTAACGTATCTTTAATATAAAGTTTATTTGAACTTATAGATTCAAGTCAATCCAAATACACATCAAAGCAAACCGTTTTAAAAAACGTCAATTTCATAGCTAAAGTCCTACCTATTATTTCCTAGTAACCAACTCTAACAATCACAGCCCTATTATCTTTCATTTCCATATATCGCACTAGTTTTTCAACAACCGGGGGTTATCCTTGGGTGCACTAACATTACATGTATAGGGATAATCGTCGGTTAGTATCAAGTTCCATTAAAAGTGTCTAAAGGGCCTCTGCGAGTTGGTTTCGGCTCCTCGTTCGCCATCCAAAGGCCCAGGACCCCAGGATACTGAGATATACTGACTCATAATAGAAAATATGAATGTAATATATGAATGTAATCTATGAATCCGCGCAAATAATGACATAACTCATATTTTCCCTAACTTTGTTAATTAAAAAGTGCGCTTCGCTAAAAGCTGAGACAGACGAATTTCATCAAATCAACTGTCAATTTGACGTTCAAATGAATCAGGCGTTTTTTAACGATGGCGAAAAGTTGTTAAAGCGGAGACGCGGAATTATCAAGGAAATATTAATTAAAAGGAAGAAAGAATGAAAAAAAATGGTAATTCGGCAACTTTTATGTCGATTGCCAAGTAAAAGTTGATGGATGGAGTTTTTTGTGTCAGAAAAGTGACGAAATATCAATGTAATGTTCAATTGACGAAAAACTGACCTTCATGTATTTTATGTGCTAAACTTTAAACTGTAAGTAATATATAGGGTGACTGGTAATTAGTGAACGATATTTAAACACGTTTCTAGTCATGATAACAAACAACTTTTAATATGGGACCAAACCTGAAATCGCGAAAAAAATCTGCTGGTCACATTTATGTTCGCCTAACTGGTCAAAATGTACTGATTCCACCACCCAGAAACTAACTTAGTACAGTATAAAAAGAAAGTCACTTATGGATGCTTCCATATTAGCAGTTACAACGATTATGTACTCACATAATAACATACTAAATATGGGTACACAGAGGAACTACATCAGCTTTTGTGAAGCCGTGAGCTTTTGCCTACTAAGCTCCTAATGCCTTTGAGCTCAACACAACCCATTAACTCTGTTGACTCCTGCAAATTGTACCGAAAACCCCACAGTAGATATTTCCCTATCATTTTCGGAGCAACACGGAAATAATAGCTACTAATCCTATGTCCAAGCTGAATTTCAGCCAGCGAAGATGACGTCGGCAAAATTCGAAAAAAAAGTTTTTAGCGACATAAACGGCCATATCATATATCATACCGGCCTCTTGGTCTAGTGGTTAGTGGCCCTGACTGCTATGTCGGAGATCGTAGGTTCGATTCCCAATCTGGACCAATGTTTGTGTGATGAGCACGATCATTTGTTCTGTGTCTGGGCGTAATTTATCTATAATATGTATGTATTCAGAAATATATAAGTATGTTTATCAGTTGTCTAGTACCCATAACACAAGCTCTGCTTAGCTTGGGACTAGACGGCGTTGTGTGATAGTTGTGGAATATTATATTTTATTATATCTTTTTTTTTTCGTTGACGTATAACTATTTTAACTTATAATGACACATTGTCATTTGAGTGAGCATGACAAACTCTCAACTACCCAATACCTAGAATCAAGAAAATTAATCTAACACAAGTTAGCCCGTTTTCTGAAAACCATTTTCATTTAATTTGGTGTCAAGTCTCTTGTCAAGTGATTTGTTTCGCTGTCGTTGCTCAGCCAATCAATCAATCACGGGTAATATGGGTTTTGACGGCTTGTTAGTTAATTTTGATACGGAAACCGGAAACTTTAAGGATACGTTGGCAAACTCTTGTAATTTAAAGTAAACTAGATCCTTAGATTAAGTTAAGTAACGGAAGATAGGTTTTTTTTATGGTAGGTAAAATTATCCAATGACAAATTCCGCCCTTGACTGGAGCGGGAAATAGTGTCAGACTCTTATTGACTAAAAACCTACCCTGTTCCTTCCCTGCCTTGTTTCCAGGGCCCTGGTATGCATTTTCATACCTCCCCAGAGCTCCAGACTAGGCCTCGCCCTTACTGGGCCCCTACAGTTTGCTGAAAACTGCTTGAGGCGCACGGGAACAGTGAGCGCCGTAAACGACTTGGGCTCGGTCCGGTCTGTTACCGGACAAACGGACAGCGAGCTACCCATTGCCCGCCGTCCACAAGCCCGCGCGACTCGCCTCTAGCGCGTGGACCGCTAAAATTGTACTTATATGGCACAATTTCACATTGATCGCGACTATCTCACACATTTGGCGGGTAAAGCTATTTCGCTCGCACGACAGCGCAAGCTCTTATATCTGTCCTTGTCTATCAGTTACTATAGGTTTTCGACTGTAATCCACCACGCGGGCGCAGCGGGGATTGGTGAATGTCACATGTCTTTGAATTTTTGGTTCTAAGACATGTCGGTTTCCTCACGATGTTTACCTTCACCGTTTTGAGAGTAGTGGTGAATAAATAAATTACACAAAGTAATGCGCCTGGCCGGGTTACCACTCGGCCACCACTGCTCTCAGTAAAACAAAATTTATAGTTCTAGTGAAATAATTATATCAATAACTAGAACTATAAATTTTGTTATACTAGAGTAAGATAACATGGCAAAACTCAAGAATCAGCATTCTCAATTCAAAATTTCAATTCGTAGTTTGCCTGCGAATGGCTGACGAACTAGATTTGAATTTCCTCGAACTGTGAAAGTACAGTGCTAAGATTCAGATCGGGTCAATGCACAAACCGTTTTATGACTTTCGTTAGACTAGCGAGTTCAATTATTCTTCAACTCCCAATAATTAAACCTTAGTTCAATTGCCCAATAATTGAACCTTAGTCGTCTAAGTAAATACAACCATCCCATACTTCACAAAGGTGTTAGAAATCTTTAAAATTCTCGACGTTTCTTAACTATAATATGCATGTATTATATATTCAAACCTTATTCATGAATTAATCTGCCTATTGGTGAAAACTGCATGCAAATCCATTCAGTAATTTTTAAGTTTATCTCATACAGATAGACAGATGTTGTTTTTTTGTAGTTGAGAAATCATCCAATAGTAGTTATGTCACCACGGGCCCCGGGATAAAGGCAAGGAACGGAAAGGTAGGTTTTTAGTCAGTAAAAGTCTGACACTATTACCCGCCCCACCCAAGGGCGGGATTTGTCATTGGATGATTTTACCTACGTTAAAAAAAAAAAAAACTAATAGTAGTTAGAAAATAATCCCTCGCTCTAGGGACTGGGTTGAGCGTGAGGGCGTATCGGACTTTTATGGACTAAAATTCACTCATGTTCCTTCCAGTGCAGGTTATTTGACAAATGATAAATAATATTTATCTTGCAAATAGGTTTAGACATTTTATTCTAAATTATCATTATTAATGTAGACCCTATTTTATTTAACTTTTAATTATATAAAATACAAATTAAAACTATATATACACTTAAACCTACAAACATTACACAAAAACATAAATATATACACTAAAGGCTACTCCTAACTAGAAGATATGATAATTTAGAATAAAATGTCTGAACAATTCTAAAAAAAAAATAGGTTTAAAAAAAAGCACTTATACGTAATTTTTTTTTTTCGTCAGTTTAAAATAAATAAGGTCGGTCGACGATTTCCTTACCCAAAAAACACTAGGATTATTTGAATATATTTTAAATAATTAATCACAATATCTCTCTTGCATTTGGGCGCGCCACAATCGAGGCGATAAGGCCCATCCTTGAGGAGTGGCTGGAAAGACCTCACGGCGTTCTAAACTTCCGCACGACGCAGGTTCTTACCGAACACGGCAAGTTCGCTAAGTTCCTGTTCCGGATTCGTGCGGAGGATTCGCCCGGGTGTCGTCACTGTGCGGAACACCCGGAGGACACGGTGGAGCATACTGTTGAGGTGTGCCCTGCCTGGGCGGAGCATCGCCGTGTCCTCGTGGGGGCGATCGGCGGCAGCGATCTCTCTCGCCGGGCCTTGGTTCAGGCCATGGTCCGTAGCGAGGAGGGATGGCAGGCGGTCGCCTCCTTCTGCGAAGCAGTAATGCTAGCAAAGGAGGAGGCCGACCGCATCAGGCAGAGGCAACGGGGCGCTCGCCCCAGCCGCCGCCGGGATTCCGATCCCGATTTCCGGCCACCGTAGGCGCGGGCTTGCGGACGGCGTGCAATGGGTAGCACGCTGTCCGATCGTCCGGTAACCGACCGGACCGAGCCCAAGTCGTCGACGGCGCGTTCTGTTCCCGCGCGCCTCAAGGAGCTGTCAGCAAACCGTAGAGGCCCAGCCTGCTAGCTGCAGGCAGGCAGGGCCGAAGCCTGCAGGGGCCAAGGGCCGTTTTCTGAGAGGAAGGCTCAGCCCCGGCACTATAGGCAACGAAGGAACGGGGTAGGTTTTTAGTCAGTAAGAGTCTGACACTACTTCCCGCTCCGCCCAAGGGCGGGATTTGTCATTGGATGATTTTACCTACCAAAAAAAAAAAAAAAAATCTCTCTTGCATTTAATTTGTAACTCAACGATAAGTTCATTCTGAAAAACGAATTCCCATACAAACTTTCAGCTTATATTAATCCCCTTTATGCAACGGATTTTCAATGACTGAAATATTGAAAGGGAATCGTTTATCTTGGTATGGCCATGTGAAGAGGAGGGATGAAATGCATTATTTTTAAAGATTTATGAGTATAGATGTGGATGGAGGTAGAGAGAGAAGGAGGCCAAACAAAAGATAGATGCAATGAATTGTCCTTTGAAATGCATAGTTTCTACGTTGGAACTCTTAATATGAATTTTTCGATACCTCCACGCGTTCTCGAGATAAAGGGTCTTGACAGACAGACGGACAACAAGGTGGTCCTGGTTCCGTTTTTTCCGTTCAAGTTACGAAACCACCTTGGTTATAATTGCAGCGATATTACAGAAAATACAAAACACGAAGAAAGCAATAAATATGTAATTTCGAAAAAAAAAGTAACGTATCTTTAATATAAAGTTTATTTGAACTTATAAATTCAAGTCAATCCAAATACACTTCAAAAAACCCGTTTAAAAAAACGTCAATTTCATAGCTAAAGTCCTACCTATTATTTCCTAGTAACCAACTCCAACAAGCACAGCCCTATTATCTTTCATTTCCTTATATATCGCACTAGTTTTTCAACAACCGGGGTTATCTTTGGCTGCACTAACATTACACGTATAGGGATAATCGTCGGTTAGTACCAGTTTCCATTAAAAGTGTCTAAAGGGCCTCTGCGAGTTGGTTTCGGCTCCTCGTTCGCCATCCAATAGCCCAGGACCCCAGGATACTGAGATATACTGACTCTTAATAGAAAGTATGAATGTAATCTATGAATCCGCGCAAATAATGACGTAACTCATATTTTCCCTAACTTTGTTAATTAAAAAGTGCGCTTCGCTAAAAGCTGAGACAGACGAATTTCATCAAATCAACTGTCAATTTGACGTTCAAATGAATCAGGCGTTTTTTTAACGATGGCGAAAAGTTGTTAAAGCGGAGACGCGGAATTATCAAGGAAATATTAATTAAAAGGAAGAAAGAATGAAAAAAAATGGTAATTCGGCAACTTTTATGTCGATTGCCAAGTAAAAGTTGATGGATGGAGTTTTTTGTGTCAGAAAAGTGACGAAATATCAATGTAATGTTTAATTGACGAAAACTGAACTTCATGTATTTTATGTGCTAAATTTTAAACTGTAAGTAATATATAGGGTGACTGGTAATTAGTGACCGATATTTAAACACGTTTCTAGTCATGATAACAAACAACTTTTAATATGGGACCAAACCTGAAATCGCGAAAAAAATCTGCTGGTCACATTTATGTTCGCCTAACTGGTCATAATGTACTGATTCCACCACCCAGAAACTAACTTAGTACAGTATAAAAAGAAAGTCACTTTAGGATGCTTCCATATCAGCAGTTACAACGATTATGTACTCACATAATAACATACTAAATATGGGTACACAGAGGAACTACATCAGCTTTTGTGAAGCCGTGAGCTTTTGCCTACTAAGCTCCTAATGCCTTTGAGCTCAACACAACCCATTAACTCTGTTGACTCCTGCAAATTGTACCGAAAACCCCACAGTAGATATTTCCCTATCATTTTCGGAGCAACACGGAAATAATAGCTACTAATCCTATGTCCAAGCTGAATTTCAGCCAGCGAAGATGACGTCGGCAAAATTCGAGAACACGAACTTTGCCGAAGCGACTTAGGGTGAAGCCAGCTGTGCAGCTCCAATCAGCCAAATAGAAGGATCAATTATATTTAGTAGGTGTTTTAATCGCTCTCTTCGGGTCGATTTCTGAACTGAGTGTTTGAAGTTAAAAGCATGTTCAACCTGGCAGTTTAGAAAAGTAATAGTAGTAAGTATGTTTTGAAAAATGATTTCTAATTTTCATTTCAGATATTAGGGGGTATGTGTGTGATATGTTGGGAAGTGTGCGTGGAAATTACATAACTTAATTCTGTTTAGTCCCTTCCATCAGCGCGCCTTCTACGGCGATGCGCCACTGGTACATGGTGTCCATCCATAAGCACAAAACGTATTCGGAAACACATTTATTGTGCGTAAAGCTAAGGAGTTGAAATTCTAGCCGGATTCTGTGTTTCCTGGTAGCTACAACTGAGGGTCTTTAAGTTAAGAGTAAATAGGTTACTTCTGGGCAAGCGTGCTCCATTGTCGCATGCGTCATTAGGTGACAAGATTAGAATATGTTTTGTTTTTAAAGTTATTTTAAGTTCCATTAGAATGAATGCAGCAAATGTATCGAGACACCCTTTTATGCAAGCTTCGCAAATATAGTCAATACGACAACAATATTCTCAGGTCCATTTTGCCCAAATCACGCCTGATTCAATGATTCTACATATACACTATTGGCCACTGTGTGTATACACTAGAGGTACAAAACTGCATCAACTTTACATCACAGTATACAATAATTGAAACAGCCATTAAACTTCACTCGGTTCATTTCTTGGTAGTTTTTTTTTACAACTATGACACAACGCTGTCTAGTCCCAAGCTAAGCAGAGCTTGTGTTATGGGTACTAGACAACTGATAAACATACTTATATATTTCTAAATACATACATATTATAGATAAATTATACCCAGACATTTACATCTTCTTAATCTGTAAATATTGTTTTCTTTTATTTTTTGTGCGAGTTTCAAATAAATGTTTTTTTTTCTTTCAGACACAGAATAAATGATCGTGCTTATCACACAAACATTTGCCCTGGGTGGGAATCGAACCCACGACCTCCGGTATTGCAGTCACGGCCACTAACCAATAGACCAACAGGCCAGTCAAGTTTATAGTTTATAAATCATTAAATGTCAAAATGATATTTCATAGTCAATAAACAGCTGTTGTCAACCACAATTCCTGTATGTGTCTTCAGCCTTAGGTACAGTAGAGATTTCTAGACCGTGATCGAATCCCCTGACGTGGCAGAAATCAAAAACGACGCGTCAATGACGAAATGAGGCCGATGTTGCCCGAAAATAGCCGAAAAATACCGAAACAAACATTGGGTCATAATGTGTAATAGGATATTTTTTTGTTGTATACAAAGAGTTTTTGCGCCGACGGCGTCGATATGAAAAGTGTGTCAGCGATTTTTTCAACGCAAGTTTTCGTAGTTTTCTTTATGATTTTTACGTCGAAACTAGTATGAAGGAAAATAATGAAATTGAGGAAGGCGGATGGATTTTTTATGTTTATTCTACTCGAGTTGTGTGATGTGCATGTTGGATCACGGATGGGGTTGTCAGACGCATTTGGACTTGAATAAAATCGATATTCTTCTGTTTTCTTTATTTTAAACTAAAACAAAGTGTATTGAACCCGAGCTTTAGATTTTTTCCAAGTTTTATTAAACCAAGTTTTTTTTTTATGATAGGTAAAATCATCCAATAACAAATCCCGCCCTTGGGCGAAGCGGGAAGTAGTGTTAGACTCTTACTGACTAAAAACCTACCCCGTTCTTTCGTTGCCTATCGTGCCGGGGCCGGGTATTCCTTTCGGAAGCTGACCCATGACCCCAGCAGGCTTCGACCCTGCCTGCCTACAGCTAGCAGGCTGGGCCTCTACGGTTTGCTGACAGCTCCTTGAGGCACGCGGGAACAAAACGCGCCGTCGACGATTTGGCCTCGGTCCGGTTGGTTACCGGACGATCGGACAGCGTGCTACCCATTGCACGCCGTCCGCAAGCCCGCGTATTAACCCAAGTTGGCATTTTGTTACAAGTTCTAGTGCACTATGACATTGCCATCTACACGTAAAGAATACTTAACTAACAAAAAATTAAATTTTATGTTTTTAAGACGAAATTAATATATTTGTCTATTTTGCAATATTACGTACCTTATTTACGCAAACAAATAATAATGATGTTTATTTTACAAATAGGTTATAAAACACTTTTGCACGTCAATTTTTTAGTCAGTTTAAACTAGATGAGCCCAGTGTTTCCTAGCTGACTACCCTGAGAAGAAACACCGAAACAAACTCGGGGGTCTCTTTTGAAAGTCCATACAGCAAACATGTACCTAATGGTCAATCGAATAAAAATTATTTTAATTTGTTTTGTTTTTGATTAACCAAAATACCCCAAAATCTACGTTTTCAAGATATACACCTTTAATTTTTAGTCGTTTTAATCCCGCGAAAAATAAAGTATTATTTTTTTAAACTCAAATTAATTTACGCACATACGAAATTAATTTCTCAAAGTAAACGTCAGCTGAGCGAGGCCAATGAACTGGAACTTAGTACGCAACGATGGACAACTACCTACAAGGTCGTTTAATTAAAGAAATTAAATTCGGACATGCGTATATTAATTCGAGTTTAAAAAAATAATACTTTATTTTTTAATTTTCTCTTTACAAATCGATAGTATTTCATGTACCGAATCGATCCTCTGCGGGATTAAAACGACCAAAATTTTGCGGTGTATAGAACGAAATTTAACATACAATTACCTACTTACCACGCAATATTACGCACGTTTAACGTGATAAAATATCTGACTTACTATTTGTATTGGACTGTATTTAACAAGGTACTGTATAAAATACGGAACGCCGAATTTCAGAAATATTAGGTATGAATTATTATTGTTATTAAATACCATCTTTGTATAAAAAATAACTTCACATGCCATACGAAGGCTAAATAGAAAATAAGATCCAATAATGTAACATTCGAATGTAATTACTCTATAAAAATATGAATTTGATTTTGATTTTGATTAAATATTTTATAGATTTTATTCGATATAGTCTCGATATAGTAGATCTCTAGTCTTCGATATAGTAGATCTGTCTTCACATAATGATAAGTTATACAATTTAATACCTATCAGTTACCCTTTGTGTTCTAGGGTCACGGTAATTCTTTCGAACAACCCTTCCCCCCTCCAAATAAGGCCCGTCGGGTTCGCTAACAGCTTTTGAGGCATGTGTGAAACAAGACTTGGTCCATGGAGCTACCCATTACTCACCGTCCACAAGCCTCTCTATGTCGGTCGGGAATCGCCCTGCGATTGCGAATGACCATAGGCGCCTAAAAACTAAGACGCCTTCTGCAGCGGCGGTTGGAGCATGAGGATGTTCTTTACGTATCATGGGCACCTGAGTTACAATTAAAGGTCCCCAAGATACAGATTGACTGGCTTTTCATTATTGTAAGTGGCAGAAGAATAGAAATGGCGGTTGCTCAGGAAAAATTTCAAACCCAGTCCAATACTTGGACCAGATAATATTATCCAATATTGTAAAAAAGCTATTGGATTGCCATTAATAATGTTTCATCAACTGTGGTCCGCGGAATACTGGTCATCCGAAATAGCTAAAATATGGTCCACGAAAGGTGTAAGCATTTCGAATTTTTACTAATAAGCAATAGAATTAGTTATATTGATACAAATTCGTTTTAAGTTTGTATCAGCAGATTCAGATTAGCAGAATCTTAATACAAATATCCTAAAGAAAATAATGAAGAATCTGCCAGTCATTCTGCAGTAAGTATTTTGCTCACCCCATAAAATAAAACATTGGCAACTAGCATAAACTTGCATTACAAGTTAAAGTCACGCGAATCGTGCTGCGTGCTTATTTTCCCACGCCAGCACTCGGCAGAATTCATAGAGTACGGAAACAACTCAAAGGCCAGAGGTCAGAGAAAAATCCCACCAAAAAGGCGAGATATTTTCAGTGTACTGATGACGAAGAAGTATAGTTTAAGACCTTCAATGTCATCATCATCATTATTTCAGACAAAAGACGTCCAGTGCTGTACTTACCATCAAAGACACTTCCACCTGACCACCGCAAAGTTCATTTTTGCTTGCACACGAAACTAAAACTACAAAGGGTTTGGTTTGGCACCGCGGCGCAGGATTCAAGCGAATTTTTTTTTGAGGTTTCAGGCGTAAATGACCTCGATAGTACATAGGCCTCCCTCAAGTGTAAACTATATAAAGAACCGTCCTGTGCGTCACGCAAACGTCGGATTCTCACGACCCTCAGTATGTCGACGGTCCACCTTGTGGGATGCCTTCCGATGCTGCTTCTTACGTTACCAGGTCGCCAGGTTACGTTTCAGTATCTTTTATCTCCAACGACCATCACTTGCGAGCAATGTGCTTTGCCTACTGTTACTTAAGACCTAAGACTGTAGCCTACCCAATCAGAGAGAAAAATAACTATGGCCAATGCAATACAGCACAAACATGTAGCCAAAAGAAAAAAAAGCTCTATAGCGGACTTGTCGCACACGCCATTGCCACCGCCGGATTCCGATCCCGATTTTTGGCCGCGGGCTTGCGGACGGCGGGCAATAGATAGCTCGCTGTCCGTCGATTCGGTATCAGACCGGTCCAAGCCCAAGTCGTTTACGGCGCGCACTGCTCCCGTGCGCCTTAAAGAGTTGTCAGCAAACTGTAGGGGCCCAAGAGGGCCGAAGCCTACTGGGCTAAGGGTTATGTGAAAATGAACCCAGAGGCTCTGGAACGAAGGCAATGAATGGAGCAGGGTAGGTATTTAGTCATTAAGAGACTGACACTATCTCCTGCCCCACCTAAGGGTGGGATTTGTCAGTTGATGATTTAAGCTACCATAAAAATCGTCACTTGTGGAAAGTTTTCGAGTGAAATTCAGTGGTTGTCTTAATTATTCGCAAACTAATTTCTAGTGGATATTGTGACGTTAAATTTATTTAATTTTATGTCTCAAGTATCTACACTAATGAACAATAGTGTGAAATCATTGATACAGGTACGATCTCGTTAAAATGGAGTTCAGAATTTTATTGTAGCTTGTTGGTCAGCTTAGTTTGCCGAGAAGTCTGACTCGATACATTTGCTGCAAAAATATTACAATGTCATCTGTATTCTAAAAGAAGTCAATGTTATTTAGAAAATATATTATAGATATTTGATAAATTGGGCGGTCTGGTCTAAGACCTTAGTCTGCCCGAACAGGGTGAAGAAAAAAAACTCAATGGCAGATGCTACAAACTTTTCGTAAAAATCAATATTATACATTTTGAGAAATGAGCTAAGCTCTATATCACACTGTCAAAGAAAAATAGTCACAACAGTGTGAGAGAGACAAAACAATCGTGCGGGAAGTATTTTTCTCTGGGTTGACATGTAAATGTGTTATTTATAGCCAATTGGCAAAAAATATATCATTAATGTATTCATAACTCGCAGCTGCCAGCGCATTTGCCATTACGAAAATAGAAAATTGTCCCTAATGAATATACTCCCGGCACGAAAAGTATTTTATATGCTGTTTTAGGAGATAGTCTACATGGGTGCTAAAAGGCGTTCCAGCGTGAAGAAGTAACCAACATACACACATATACACCCACAAACTGTCACATTTACAATATTAATGTTTTGTTTTTTATTACTGATAGGCTCGCGTTTGACTACTATCTCACCTGATGGTGAGCGATGATGTGGCCGACGATGAAGCACGTTTGCCTAGAAGTAATCTATTCAATCTTGACTTAAAGACCCATAGGTTGTAGTTATCAGTAAACACAGACTCCGGTAGGGAATTAAAAATACTCCCTAGCCTAATATTAATGTGATTTGACCACTTACTGATTAATCACTAAATATCTGAAACTATAACACCTACAAGCTTGAAATTTGGCAGGCAGGTTCCTATAGTGTTAACATCCGCTAAGTACGGATTTACGAAACTCCACCCTAAGGGGGTAAAATGAGAGTTGGAAGTTAGTATGGAGAAACAGACTTTTACACTTTAGAAGCCGCAGGCAGAAGTTAGTTGATTATAAAAAAAATGTCTGCCTGTCAAGTTCCGGAATTTGACAACCTAAACATTTGTTTCAGTATACATACATTTTACAACTATGAATATTATTATTAGTAAAGCCACTCTAGTCATTCTGTGCTCTATGGCTGAGCTAAACTAAAACGTGTTTAAGTTCTCACTGTTATTATTTACGAATTATTATTCACGACACACTATTACTATTACGAAATGTTGGCTTTTTCGTTATTTCCTTATTTTGATTAGGTTCGAGATAAATAAAATTGTTTTAGTTTTTATTTCGAAGTTTATTGTTATTTTATTCTTAGCTGCTAATGCTTTACCTACGTATTTAAATTAAAGAATTATGTGAAAGTAAATACTTTAATGTATTTCAGTTTTTCGTTCAGCCTGACGTTTTTGTAATTAACACTTATTAAGTTAGGTCGGCTAATTAATTCGTTTTTCACGGACTGTTACAAGGCATAAAATTATGAGGGTCTCGAAGGCGTTTACTCATTTATTTAGTAATTTGATTAGGTAATTTCTTTATCTTGAAAATATTTGGAAGTGAATAATCGCCTATCTGTATAATAATAATCTGTAGAGCAGTGGTGGCCGAGTGGTAACGGCTCCGACTTACGAGTTGTAGGTCGGAGGTTCAAACCCAGCCAGGCGCATTACTTTGTGTAATCTATTTCATCACCACTGCTCTCAAAACAGTGAAGGAAAACATCTTGAGAAAACACCGGTTTTCTCAAGAGGTTTTCCTTCACTGGGCCCGCGTGGTGGATTACGGCCCATTCCCTCTCCTAGAGAGGAGGCCTGAGTCTCAGCAGTGGGAACATTAAAAGGCTAATGCAATGCAATGCAATGCAATGAATAATCGCTAAAAAAAAGTAGCAAAGAGCATAGCAAATTGCTCGCACAACAAATTATTGATGGGGATGAAACGAACACGTATCGGAAGACGCAGTGTTAGAAAGCCCCCTACAAGGTAGACTGATGACTTGGTGAGGGCCAAGTGAATCCATAAATGCGAGACGCACAGGACTTGTTATCGTGGTGACAATTGAAGGAGGCCCATATCTAGCAATGGACATCATTCAGCTGAAATGATGATGATGTATTGACTTGTCTAATAGCTATTTACTCTATGTCCATTTTTCTGACAGACCGAATTCTTGACCTTTCAAAGTGCCTTTAATGTTTTACTTGAAATAAATTGCTTTTGAAACTCAGTTTATTATAACAAAATACTGCTTAATCATAAGCTGTCAGAAAAAAGGCTATTGACTTCTTAGAACTATTAAAATAAACTTCTAAAGAACGTTATGCACTATTACCAAGTTCCTCCTTTTGACATTCCAATTACACCGTTTGCAGTAGCTGGAGACAGCTAAGTTGACGGGAAACTTTCACAAAATACAGTTAAATTGAGAACCTCTTACTATTATTGCAGTTGGAAAAAAATCTGTTTAAAATTATAATATAATTATATATAATGTATAATATAATATTCTACAACCATCACACAATGCCCCGTCTAGTCCCAAGCTAAGCAGAGCTTGTGTTATGAGTACTAGATAACTGATAAACATACTTATATATTTCTAAATATATACATATTATAGATAAATTACACCCAGACTCGGAACAACTGATCGTGCTCATCACACAAACATTTGTCCTGGGTGGGAATCGAACCCACAACCTCCCAGTGGTAGCTACGAGTTGAACGTTGAAGGTTCAAACCCAAGGCAAACGCTTTATTTTGTACGATTTATTTAGTCAACAGTGCTCCCAAAACGGTGAAGGAAAACATCGTGAGGACACTGTCATGTTCTATAACCAAAAGTTCAAAGATAGACACTAGTGTTGGGAAAATTTTGGGATTGATTTATTTTCTAACTCTAGCCGGTGGTTTTGCCGGCGTGAAAGTAAAAAATTATCCCAAAGCACCATACTCCCAGGATAAAAAGTATCCTGTATTATCCTAGGACATAGACTACTCACATACCAGTAGTTTAATTAGCATGAAGAAGTAACAATCACACACTCATATACTTTTTTTATGTGGGGAAAATCATCCAGTGACATCGCCGCGGCCTTGGATGGGGCGGGAGATAGTGTCAGAATTTTACCGACTAAAAACCTACTCGGTTTAATTAATATGAAGAAATAACAAACGTACACACTCACATACTTACGAACTGTATTTTATAATATTAGTGTGATTAAGTGGTGGAATGGTCTTCTTAAGTACTTAATTTTCGTGGAGCTATGACTTGGACAACGTTAGCTAAAAACATAACCCTCCTCCTGGCGCAGTCGGGTAAAAATTAAGAAACGCTTCTTCAATGAGAATTGTTGTCGTTGGAATAAAAGATGTTTATAAGTGCGTATGGCGTATATAGGTACGAGTACCTCGAGTTTCATGATGTTACAGTAACTTCATCCTTTTTATGTTTGGCTTTTACATCGAGACAAAAGATCAGCTAGCTTCTATTTTAAATTTGTTATAAATTTGTGCTTTACTGCGAATCCACGTGATGGTAAGCAGTGATGGAATCGTTGGTGGTGGGATGCACTAGTTTATTAAGTTGCCAATAAATTAGGAAACTTAGCTAAAATGAGACGGCACTCCACGCCGGAACAGTTACTCAACTGAGCGATATTGGATCATCGGCAATGATGCTCTGGTAGTGTCAAAGCTACAAAGTCTTGAGTATCAGCACGGAGTTGCTAGCTTGTCAGTTTTTCATCGATTATACTTCGAGGAGTGTGTATCGGAATTGCACAATTGAATTTCAGCAATCTCTTTCCATAATTGGACTATTAAACGTTCGATACTGCCGTTATATGGCGGACATCTCAACCGCAAAACGATGTGGAATTCCCAGCTAGAGTCTTTATTTTCTGATAAACAACCTGGGGTATTAGCCAAAAGTGAACAGGTTACTTAAGCATTCGAGCTCAAAAGCTAACCACATTATTGCTTACCATCAAGTCAAACGTAAGCCTATCAATAGTATAAAAAGTCATCAGTTGGGTCTCGTGCTTATTTACCAAAGTATGATGGTTATTAGAGGCTAGAACCACAAAGATGGGCCCATATTATGACAAACTGTATGCCTGGAAATGTTGAAAGAAAAGAAGGCAGACCATTGAGAAGGTGGAAAGAAGACGTAGTCAAAGTGTCTGATAAACTCTGGGCCAGAACTGCCAGACTATGTACTTCTTCACACGAGAGCAATGAAGATGAACACACTACACTCACAATTATAAATAGCATACTACGCGGCAAATAAGTTGAACCATTTGCTATGGTTTCCCGCGATTTTCGTGTCTCAATCAAAGTGGGGGTGCTACACGTAATCATAGTAAATTTTTTTTTTTTTTTTTTTTTTTTTAATCCTCCTTCCATTTGCAATCGGTCGTCAGACCATAAGCGAATTAGTTTTTAGAGATAAGTGGCGTTGTGGTGGAGCTGCCTGTGCTGCTCCTCCCACTTATAGAAGGTGGTTTCTCTTCAGCCTTTTCACCACCGCAGTCGGGTCTAACAGTTCAGCAACCAGTGGATTCGGATGCAAGGTTAGACGTTCCTTGTGTTGCGTTTTGTATCGCTCAATTTCAGAGGTAACTGATGGCATATTTAAATAGTCCTGAATTTCGTCGTTCCTAGCAAACCAAGGCGCATTTACTATTGCTCTTAAGATGCTATTTTGAACTCTTTGCAAGCAGAGTATGTTGGATTTACTTGCTACACCCCACAGCTGGATCCCGTATGTCCATATTGGCTTCAGAACTGAGTTGTAGATAAGTAGTTTATTGTCCACAGAGAGTACAGAGTTTCTTCCCATTAGCCAATATAGGTTACGAAACTTGTGGTTTATCTCATCTCTTTTATTTTTAATGTGCTGCTTCCATGTTAGCCGCCTATCTAAATGGAAGCCAAGATATTTCACACAATCTGTGTGTGGAAGGGTTTCTGATCCCAGTCTCACAGGAGGGGTGTTTCCTTGTCTAAGCGTAAACGTGATGTGTTTAGACTTTGTGGCACTGGCGCGTATCCGCCACTTACATAGCCATTTGTGCGTCTCATCAAGCTGTATCTGTAGTCTTTTACTAGCTACTTCAGGGTTGTGGTCAACAGATAAGTATGCTATATCGTCAGCGTAAGTTGCTACAGTTATACCATCGATTGTGGGCAGATCCGATGTAAATATATTATACAAAACTGGGCCAAGAACTGATCCCTGTGGTACTCCAGCTTCCACTTCAAACAATCTTGATCGTGCTTCGCCCTGTTTCACTTGAAAGAAACGATCAGCTAAGTATGACTGGATGAGTAAAAACATAGAGTGGGGAAGTTTTTCCTTTACTTTACTTAGTAATCCTTTGTGCCAGACACGGTCAAAAGCTTGCTGTACATCAAGGAATGCCCCTGAGCAATACTTTTTGCATTCAAGAGCTTGTCTGCCTGTTTGGTATACGCGATGAACCTGTTCCGTTGTTGAGTGTGATTTCCGAAAGCCAAATTGGTGAGCTGGGACAACATCATTATTGTCTATGCACGGTTTCAGCCGATGTAGAAATATCCTTTCCCACAGTTTGGAGAGTACAGGCGTTAAGCTTATAGGGCGATAGGACGACGCTTCATGTTCGGGTTTACCTAATTTGTGGATCATGACAATTTGAGATATTTTCCAAAGATCAGGAAAGTGAGATGTTCGGAAGATTGCGTTAAACAAACATGCTAAGAAAGCAACGCATTTTCTAGGAAGATTCTTAAGTACAGTCGGTGTTATCAGGTCAAATCCTGGGGCTTTTCTACAATCCAGAAGTCTGATTTCTCTTGCTATCTCTTTTGGTGATGTTGGTTTAATGGGTAAACACATCTGCAGGTCTTGTTTTAGTATCATGTCAATATCATGCTCGTCATCGATGCTTTCATTGGGTTTAAAGACAGCATAAAGGTGCTTTGCAAATGTTTCAGCTTTTTCCAAGTCTGTTCTTGCCCAGGAGTCTTGTGATCTAATTGGAGGGTATGATTGTTGAGGCTTATCCAAGTTTTTTGTTGCCTTCCAGAGCGAGTTTACCCCGGCTTCTTTAGGTGACAACATCTGTAGGTGTGCTGTCAAGGTTGAGTTGGTAGACTCACGGACTATGGTCTTTAGTTCCTTAGCTGCCTTGTTATAAACGAGTTTATCAAATGGGTGACGGGATTGATGCCAGATTCTTCTAAGTCGCCGTTTTTCTAGGATCTTCTGCCTAATGTTTGGTGGATGCAACTCGATGGTTTGACTTCTGGGTCGAGAAGGTGTGTTGATCCAAGCAGCTACTTGAATGGCATTAGTAACGTATCTGCAGGCGTCATCCACGTCACTTTGATTTTTTAGCGGCATATTAGAAGTGAGATTTTTATTTAGGTAGGCCTTGAAACCGTCCCAGTCTGTCCGAGTGTTTGTCAGAGATTCAGTTGATTCACGAGTAAGCTGGCTAGTGCTAACAGTCAGAATTGCTGGTGTATGATCCGACGATCCATCTAGACTGGATGCAATAGTGGTATGTAAGCCATCTATACCTTTATTTACAAAGAAATCCAGAAGATCCGGCAGTTTCTTTGGGTCACTGGGCCAATAGGTAGGTTCACCTGTGGATATTGGCTTTAAACGAATGTCGTCAACACAGCGTTTCAAATCACGTCCTCGAGTGGTGATGCAGCGCGATCCCCAAAACGTGTGTTTTGCATTCCAGTCGCCACCCGCAATGAATCTGGGTCCCAGAGTACTGAAATAGTCTTTGAACATCTCTGTAGTTATTTTATGCTTTGGTGGACAGTAAATGGAGGAGAGAACTATTGGACCGGCTCGGTCTTCTAGTCTAACAGAAGTTGCTTGTAAATGCGCCGTCGAATACGGTTCTATCAATGAGTGGCGTAGGTTCGCTCGAATTGCTAGGGCTGTACCAGCATGAGCTCCACCATCAGGATGGGGGGTGTGGTAGATATTGTAGCCTTTAATACGGAATGAACTTCTAGACGTAGCGTGCGATTCAGAGATTAATATTGCGTCCAGATTGTTGGTTTTCATTAAAGTTTCTAACTCTTGGATATTCGGACCCAATCCATTGATGTTCCAGATTGCAATACGCAGCGAAGTCATTTATGGTGCAAGTTTGGCAATGACTGTAGTCAGCAATCCCAACAGGGTACTGATTTGTTGCAGGAGTAAATCGATTTTTTCATTTTGTTTATTAAAAAGTTGTTCTATAATGTTTACATTCTGTTGGGTGCTTTCTTTACTATGACTTGAGGGATCGGCTCGTACTGGGTTTCTAGAACGTCCAGAGGCGATGTCTGAGTATGTGTGTTCTGATCTGCGGTAAGAGTTTCCTCGTGTTTGCGTGAGTCCTTCTAAACTGGTTTTAGTAGAGGCTAACTCTGTAGGAATATTAGAATTATTGGGTGTAATCTTTCTTGGATTCATTTTTCTGGATAGTATTTCTTGATATACTTGACAACCTTTGTAGTTGGCCGGGTGATCACAGGAGCAAAGGGCACATTTAGCAGGTGAATTCCTATCTTTTTTGGGACACTCAGACGTTTTATGGCCATCCCCACATTTGACACACCTGTACGGCCGCATGCAGTTGTTTTTGCTGTGACCATATTGTTGGCATCTTTGGCATTGCACGATAGTCTTGGTTCTGCGTGGTTCTTCAATTTTGATGCGTTGGTGATGGATATACTCAATGTTTTTAACTAATTTGTTATTTGGACCAGGTTCCAAGTTAACAAAAAATGTTGAAGTAGGTCTCTTGTCTGGTCCATAGCGATGGTTAATTATTTCTCCTCTAACCTTGTTACCAGATTTCTCCAGTTCCTGTGTTATGGCAATGTGTGGAGTAGTATGATGGAGGTCTTTAATTACTATTCTATAGCATTTTGTATCTTTACGGGAAAAAGTATGTCCGATTAACCCTTTCTTCCGTATCAGGTCTATGACTTGCTTATAATTGTCAGTATTATTAACCATTAAGCGAAGGAGGTTTTTATTTATTATTTTGTATCTAAACTCTTCAGGACTAATGACAGACTCAATTAGTTTGGTTAGTTCATTAAGGTCCTCAATTCCATACAGAACAATTGGAGGAGGCTTGTTTGGTGGTTTTGGTCCAGTGTCTATATCTTCTGTCTGGTCAACAGGCAGGCTTGAGAACTGATTTTCGGACTGAATTGGTGGAGGCGACTGATCACATATTTTTCTTTTCTTTGATGTAGGAACTCTTTGCCATGGTGGAGGTTGTGTTTTATCTTGTAATTGCTGCGTTGCTACTGGTTCTGGAGCCTCATCAGAGTCTATTTCATAGGTATATAAGGTCGTATTGTTAGAAGGACCCTGTTGATTAGGTGTCAATTCACTTAATGAATTAGATCTTTGTTTATTGAAGAGAGCTGGGTGAAAGATTTGCTGAACGAGTTTCTTAGGGGAGGATTTGTTCTTTTGATATTCATCAGTATCGTTTATAAGACTGTGGGCCTGGTTTCCCACTCTAGTTGGGTTATTCACATTTTTGCAACTCATGGTGGTAGTAACTAATTTATTTTTATGACAACACTTTTCCAAATGTCAAATGACATTTTGGCATTTGACACAAAAAGTTCAAAAAGTTGAGGGTGGGTGAAGAAAACTTTTAAAATCTAGGTGTCACTCTTGTGTTTAAATCACTGTTTTTGTCGTGAATCACTAATTATTATAAGCCACAAATAATTATACACGGATTTCAATGTTTAAAGTTCACTTTAGTAACAATGCTATACACTAAATCAAAGTTTTATGCACAGTATCACATTAACTTTCGACAGCGTTTGTTCGCGTGTTGGCAGTTGACAGCTAATCCTAATCATAGTAATCATAGTAAATGGTTCAATTTATTTGCCGCGTACTATAATTCTTTTTTTTTAATATTAATAACTTACTATTTTTTTTCTGTAAGTAATAATAAAAGCTTTTGTTTCATTTATTATGGCGTTAAAAAAAATATCCCAAACGTTAATTACCTACCGGTACAATAGTTTAGTCAAAAAAAGAGACACTAAAAACATACCTCCGAATACGCAATGCGCATAACTCACGGCACAACACCCTACATCCAAAACTGCGTCAAAAAATGCATTTCTATCTGTCACAGCACGATAAGAATCGCTTGTTCAGTTTGACACGGATTTGGCCTCACCAAGCACATTCTCATTTATGCCATGTCGCACGGAATTGCATCTACGTTTATTACGCTGTTACAAGCGACATGAATATAGCAGTATAGCTGAGTATAGTACAGCAGTGTGTAAGGCGTCAGCTTTATGTGAGACGGGTTATTCTAGGTCGGCGTGTGAGGATGGGAAAGCTGTATTGTTTTTGAAATGGGGTTCTTTGATTGTGGAACGCCGTGATTTCTTAGGAACGATTGAAATAAATTGCTTTGCTGTTTAAAACACACATTTAAGATACGGTTCTAGTTTTGTAAAGAAAAAGCAAATACAGAGAGGTTTAATTCGTTTTTAGGGTTCCGTACCTCAAAAGGAAAAACAGAACCCTTATAGGATCACTTTGCTGTCTGTATGTCTGCTATCCCGGAAGATTTGCTATCATTTAATGAAATGTTCCAAGGCCTATCTCCACACTTCCTCCTAGAGAGGGGGCCTGAGTCCCAACAGTGGGAACATTAAAAGGCTGTTACTACTACTGCTACTACTATCTCCACAGTTCTTATTCAGATATTTGCTAAATATAAATGGTAACCAAAACATCTGTTAGACAAACTCTCCGAAACAAAAAAGAATCGTCAAAATCGGTCTACATTTGGCGAAGATATCGCTGAACAAGATACAATTTTTGAAGGTTGAATTTTAGAAATTCCCTGTGGTAAAACCGCTATATTTTTGTAAATGTTTGTCCTGTGTTAAGTTAAGGTGTGCTATAAAGTATATTACAATAATAAGCTTCGACTACCATCTGTCGAAGCTGTCTTTGCGCGATTGGATCAAGGGCCTGATACAGAAGGCTCCTTAAAAGTACTCCTTAATACGATACTTATAATTTTACATGTGATTTTAGAAACATTAAAAACTGTATAAAATATATATTTAAGAAAGTAATAATAAAAGAATCAGACGAGAAACTCCATTTTTGGAAATCGGTAAATAAAAAATGAAATCAAACTTTAGCACCAAAATAACCCTAATCCAAATCCACACATACCCTATACTAAGTCTAGGACCTAGACTAAGCGTAATTCTAAAATAATTACACGTGCTTCTGAACACCGAAATTTCAATGATGCCCGAATTATCCGTAATTCCTGCACATTCACGCTCAAATTCGACCGCTGTGGTGGCCGGATCACATATTCGTTAGCATTTGAGGGCGTTAATTTTGCGGGGAACCAATTTAGGCACAATTTAGAGTACATTGACAATGCAGCTCGCCGTTTTATCCACCGTATTATGCTTTTATTAGAATCCATTAGAACGTTAGCTTTTAATTTGGTGAGGGATTTTAATTGAAGAGCGAACGAACTGATGTTCGATTGGGGTTCTTGATAACAATTACTGTTGAATTGTTGTTATTATTGTGTTTAGGAACTTGCTATGTTAGCGCAAGAGGCGGCCAAACGCGTGAGGGAGCGGATGTCCTCACGCATCAATATCAGCCGAGACTTCATCACTGATTTCTAGCCACCATAGATGTGGGTTAGCGAACGACGAGCAATGGGTAGCTCGCTGTCCGGATGTCTGGATCAAGCCCGAGGCGTCGACGGCGCGTAGCTTACCACGCACGTCTTAAAGAGATGTCACCAAAACCGTAGGGCCACAGCAAGACCGAAGCCCGCTAGGACCACGGCAAATTTTTGAGAAGGAAATCCACGGTCAAAGAACGCAAAGGGCAACTGAAGGTCTCAGGTGTGGTTTTAGCCTGTAAAAGTCTGACACTCATGCGGACATGGGTTGACTTCTGGGAGGGAAACCTGGAGTCCAGGAATACTAGGCAAAAAAGGAACATATGTGTGATTTTAGTCAGTACAAGTTTGACCGGCCCTCAAGGCAGTCAGGGATGATTTCTCACCCTAAAAAATAATTAATTTTTATTTTATAAAGACAACGGTTTCCCTTATATTTAGAAAAGGTACACAATTAGACCCCTGGGGTCTATCTCAGCATGGCACAGCCTGATAACTGGTCAACGCGCTATTTAATGTCCAGGTCCAATTATAAAATGGATTTAGTGCTCCTTCAACTTACGCTCTATATTTTTACTATTAAATAAGTAAATAAAGTTCATCATAATATCAGCCATGATTGTTCGCACAACTACTAGATACGTACTAGTGTAATTGAATTGGGAATGCTAGAACCACCAAGCTTGGAAAACGGAATGGTAATCGCTGGCTATCATTAGCATACGCATTTCACAGTAGTTACATACCTATACCAATGAGGCTAGGTTAGCTATAACCATGTTCATCTGTACTTAATTCTAATAAAGTTTTCGACTATAGGTAAAGAAACAAACTTAAATCAATGCTGCTGAATTGATTCACGGCGACCTGTCTGACCATGGTGGATATCCCACCCATAACCACAAAAGTCGCTTACGGCCACCGTAGGCGCGGGCTTGCGGACGGTGAGCAATGGGTACCTTGCTGTCCGTCCGGTAACCGTCCGGACCAAGCCCAAGTCGTTGACGGCGCGTACTATTCCCGCGTGCCTCAAGGAGTTGTCAGCAGACTGTAGGGGCCCAGCATGGCCGAAGCCTACTGGGGCCAAGGGTTAGGTGAAAATTAACCCCGAAGCCCTAGATCGAAGGCAATGAATGGAACAGGGTAGGTTTTTAGTCAGTAAGAGTCTGACACTATCTCCCGCCTCACTCAAGGCCGGGATTTGTCATTTGATGATTTTACCTATCATAAAAAAACCCATACGCACAAAATGAATGCCAGAACATGCCAGAGAATGTGTTTTCTAAACCTAGAAGAGTTTGAGTAAAGAGTTATTTCTATGCAAGTAGGAGCATACTTCGATAGCCAAGGTGTGTTCGAGTCGTCAGTAAGTCCAGGCGTTGATCAATTCATTGCTTATCATCAGGTGAGATAGGGGTGAAACGCAAGCCTATCAATAAACTAAAACAATAATGTATGAATTCCATTGAAATATATGGAATATACTTCAAAAAGGTAGAGGTAATTATGTTCGGCTGTATGTATTTTTTTTTGTCATTTAAAAATCAACTTATAATATACATTTCTAAAGTTGATACTTCTATTGAAACACACTTATTTAAAAAAAGAAAGCCTGACTTACTAACTTGTTCATTGCCTAACTGCTATAAATATGCGAAATATTTCCCAGGTGTTGGTTATTAAAACGTAGACAAAGAACAAGAACAGTTTTTTTTTTTAAATTCAATGAATAAAGCTTTGAAAGTTTGTACTGAAATCCGTAATATTTAGGATTCCGTACCTCAAAAGGAAAAAACGGAAACCATATAGGATCACTTTGTTGTCCGTCTGTCTGTCTGTCAAGACCCTTTATCGGTATCGAGTTGAAATTTAAACCCATATACTCAGGTCTGAAAGAAAGAAAAAAAAAAGAAAAATATTTTAAACAAACTTTCTGAGTTTAAGAAAAAATAGATACGGCCGTTTATGTCACAAAAAACGTCCATTTCGGCACTCTCAAGGGAATCAAAATTCATGGGGTACGTTTCGTTGACCTACAATTCTGAAATTGGTCATGAAGCAAGGTCTCATGGCACAAGTATAGGAAAAAATCTGAAAACTAGTGAAGTTATTTACAAAGGATTTGGAAAAATCTTCGAGACTTGGGAATTTCGATTTCATGGGTAAGTTTCAACTGAACTCTCAGTGCTCGAGCTTGACTCGCACTTGCCCGGTTTTTTTTAATAAAAGCAGACCTATATTACCGCCAACTTAACGTAACTAATAACGAGTATGAATACTACTATAGAGCGCGACTCAATCAAACAAAAACAAAAGACAGTCAATACAAGCAAAACCCATTGTTCTCTATATTCTCCAACCTTGCAGGCACACAAAGACTTTCAAAGACCTTGAAACAGTGCATACGAGCGCCCGTCGCCTGCAAACTTCTCCGTGTAAGTTGCTCACAAACTTGCGGGTTGTTCCTATATAACTCGTGTGTTTGCGGTAGATAAGAAGTTGATACACTGCCTCTGTTTCTATACGGATGGGCGCAAAAATAGTTGGGAATTCAATGGAATATGTAGGTAAGTTGTAAGCGTTGGCGTAATATGCAAAGCTTGCGACCCGCATATGTTTCGCACTGTTTTTCAAACTAGAGGCAGCTCTAGCCTTCTGAGCGCCAAAACGTTTTTTATTTCATACTTTTTAGTTGTAGTACCCCTCAGCCAAGCTTAAATAGAATCTTGTAAAGGTACGTCCCAAACTTACCATAAAAAAGTTTAAATAGAAAGATACCTTTAGCCATTCGGTTCCATCATCAAATCATCATGACAATCTCTAATAATATTTGGTATCATGGCTAAGATACACTGATTTATTACAGAATTCCGGTTCTTACCTACCTTCCGGCTTCATCATTAGATCAGTTCTATGTATCCCTTCCCCTGCTTCCTTCAGTCAGTCACCGACTACATGTATAAACAAAGCAATGTTACTTGTTACGACAGTTCAGCTATGATTTTTTGAATAGTTCCGTTCTATATCTTCGAAGTTCATTTTCAGATTAAAACAATATTTCTATGGAACCAACTCGAAAGTATAATCTTTCAATCAAAATAAAAAAAAAAAATCGAAGTCGGTCCACAATTGACCGACATATCGGTAAATATACATAAAAAAATACATACAGCCAAACATAGAACATCCTCCTTTTCGAAGTCGGTTAAAAAAACACTAATTTCAGCAGACAAAGGGCAGATTATTCTAATGTATGAAAAAGCAGCACTTGAGTTATGGATATCAATCAGTAAATAAACTTAGATATAAGGGGCAAGGTTATGAAATACACACCTGCCTTCCTTTTATAAAGTTGGAGGTCAAATGAGCCCAAGTGTAAGTTAGACTCTCATTTTATAGGCATTTCCTTCTTCTTCTTCTTTATATTAAACTTTTTCTGACCAATATTTCGCAACAAAATTATATTACAACCATTTTTAATATCGAGTACACGACAAAAACAAAAATCACATTTGTTGTGTGGGAGCCCACTTTAATATTAATTTAATTCTGGTTTTTGTATTTGTTGCCATAGCGGCAACATATATATATACATCGTCTATGAAAATTTCAACTATCTACCTATCACAGTTCATGAGATACAGCCCGGTGACAGACAGACGGACAGTGGAGTCAGTAATAAGGTCCCGTTTTTATCCTTTTGGTACAGAACTTTAAAAAAGTATCAAAAATATGTCAAACTCACCTGAAACCGCTCATCATTGGTGTATGTGAACTTTCCGGAACTCAGGATATGCCAGTCTCTTTTCCTGATCCACGAAACTTGCTGAAAAAGAAAGAAAACAGTTTGAGTATACTCCGGATCCAAAGTGGTGGGCAGATCTTAAGTATAAGTAAAGAAAAAAATATTTCAAGTTCATCTCTGTACCTTTTTGTGCATACAGTATTTAATAAATAAATAAAAATTTCAGATTCATTACTTTGTTTTCAATGTATGGGAGCATCGTAAAGGAAATGGTATTTGCAAAATCAGATTACTAATCCGCCATATTGAACTTACTCAAATTATTGCCTCAAAACCCACCTAATTCTGACTGTTGATGATTTTACTATAATTCCGATAGTAAAGTCAGGGCACTCTTCGGAATTCAAATTTTCTTAAGTTTTATTTTTTCTTTTGCATTTTGCAGGTCTGAGTCAACTTGTGATTTGATTAAACCATGAGTACCCTATTGAATAGACCATGTTACCGTTAGAATGGGGATACGATAATATGCGCATTAATTTGGTACAATCCGTTAAAGTGTGACATTTCACTTTAAGTTAGATTTTCTACTTCTGGGTGGTTATAAAAAAATAACCACGAACCGTTATAACCTAACTGGTCCGTGTCGGGGTGCCCTAAAATTAATATGTCATCAGAGATTTAATTACAATGAATTCACATGTTGTAGTCAAACAAAGAATCTGTTTTATAACTTAACCGCTGATTTTACTCAGGAACGCTGCAGATTATAAGAACTTAAACAATTTTTTTGTACTTTACCAGTCTCATTCAGATAACCGATAACTGATTTACACACATTAGCGACAAAAAGAAATGATACATCCAATCACATTATAAACTGATATAAAGTATTAATAAAAAAACGTTGCCGTCTCCTTAATTTGAATCAAAATTAAGTTGATCAAACTTTTTAGTAGAATAGAATAGAATAAACTTTATTGTACAACAAAATAGTAACAATTCACAGAAACTTAAATGTATTGGTACAATGGCGGTCTTATCGATGACAGCGATATCTACCAGACAACCTTAGGATGGATTATAAGAACTTAAACTGTAAAGGGGGTAGTCTGCGGTGTACTTCTAGCAAATATAAATCAAAGAAATAAAAATACGATAAATAGATAAAATAAACCACTAATCCCTCACTAGCATTTTATAAGTATTTAATAGCAAATAAAATGCTTCTAGAGAGCGTACTTCCGATGCGCTGCGTTTGACGTTCAAAGGTTTAAAATAGGAATGATATTTTGCATGGAAGTTCAGCCTTTTGTCGATGTAAAATCCCATCGGACCGACCGACGGCTTGTAAAAAGCATAAACAACATAGAAAAAGTACTTTAGCAGACACGTGTTTTAAACTAGGAGTGCCACAATTACGGGTAAAATTAAACCCCTGGGAATGAGTTGCGGCGTCAACGTTCCAATAGTCGGGTCGTGTCAATGTCGCCTGAAATTACAGGTTGACATACCGCAAAATACGTTGCGAAGATTAACATGCAGACTAATTTGATAGCACTAAATGTTCGTTTATTTGATTACAATATTTAGTTTAATTTCGACTTGTGTTGATAGAATTAATTAGTGGAAAATGAAACCAGTATTTAGGTATTAAATTGGTGTCTATCTAAATAGAGTAATTTTGTATTAGGACACAATATTATTACTGTAAGCGTGATTTATACAGATTTATCTGGGTTAATATCCCACTTATCGCTTCAAAATAGAATGAAAGATGTGGGTAAACTAACTCAAAAGGGTGTGTGACTGTTAGGGTCTTTCAAACGTGTATCCAAAGGAATTGTACAAAAGTTGTACAATTCCTTGTTGTTGTTTGTAGTTGTTCTCGCAAGTGAGGTGCGGTGGGCCCGCGGACCCTCTTGTATAAGTGCGCCGTCGCCTGTGCAGCAGCCCGAAGCGTGACGACGGTAGCCGAAGGCGCCCGAATTAATGCTAGGAAAACTCGCTACAAAATTGGTGCCGTTACCGAGGCTTGCCTAGAAAGCGGTAGATATTGCTTAGATGCCTCTAATCCTGAGATTCGAGAAGGAGTAGAAATGGTCATAATCATAGTAGTCATAGTAATTTATTGGTAAGGGATTCTTACAAGTCATATACAAATAAGTTACATTAAAATGTCAAACAAATAAAAGAAAATACAAGAAAACAAATAAATAGAAATCAAATGACCAATTAAAATTGAAATAAATCATATCAACTAAGGGAATCAAATCACGTGGTCAGAACAAAAGAATAGAAAATTCGTAGCCAGGTTCATATCGTTCAAAATGATAGAATGAAAATGTAATCGTTTCTACAATGTTTATCGCTTCATCCTGCAGTTTTATAGTATAAATGGTAGCCAAATTACAATGTTTGTAGAACGAGCGATCGACTCTGGCGCGTCATCATGGCTACCAACTTATCGTTTTCTAAAATCGCTTACGCGCCGAGGCGTTAACGATTGTAGAAAGAGATTCGAAACGGAACTGTTGTAACTTGGCTAGGTCTGCAGGGTAGAATTGCGATTGATTGCGAAATCAACCATAACATTCCAGGCTACACGCCCCCCTAGTGTTCGAGTTTGATACGAGGCTCACAGTTAACCTTTTGATGGATGGTTAAATAACAGACAGTTCGTTCAACTTTAACCTTTGGAGACCTGTCGACTCTCTATAGACACACGAACAATACATAATTGATTGCGGTTTATCAGCAGAAATTTATTAAGTCAGTAGAGAGATAGAAAAATGATTTATTTTTTATTATAAATTTAGATTGCGTAAATGTTTAATTGGTGAACCTTTGAAAGAGTGGCCGTGGCCCTAGAACGCAAAAGGCATCCACCTTGTAATATTCTCACTGCTGGGATTCAGGCCTCCTATCTATTAGAGGGACTGGGCCATATTCCAATACACAGGGCCAGTGCGGATAGGTGGCTCTCACATGTCTTTAATTTTTTTTGCTTCTAGATTTACTCACTATGATCTCCTTCACCGTTTTGATGCCCTTAAATAGCGTGAAAAATTTCTACCTTTTTATAGTAACGTCACTCTTGCGCAATACCTTCTTCTACCGTTTATAGACTATGTGGACGTCTGTCTTTAGATGCTACGGAGGTTCCCCTAAACAAACTGCAGGACTTGTGCATCCGCTTCATTTTTGGCCTCCACAAATACGTCCATGTGTCGGAGTTTCGGACCAGATTAGTGGCTGCCAATTCGGCGTTGGTGTGATACCCATATTATCCTATCTCTTCTCTACACTATCCTGCAAAATCCGAATACTCGTCAATACCTTCTTGAACGATTACGAATTACTCAATAATTCGTTCTGAGGGGTCCTGTCAAAATGGGAATTCTCTTCTTCTTCGTACTTCATTTCACACTTCCAGTCGTTATGATGGCTACTTCTCTGTTACTGCACTGCATCTCTGGAACTCTCTACCACCTCCCTACGTGACAAACCTTCTTTGGAAATCTTCAAGAGGAAAATTAAAGATCATTTTCTTTTTAAAACTAGATCTTGTTTGAAAGTTGTGGAATGTTTTTATTATATTTTAGTTTTAAATAATAATCATCCTCGTAAACAACCTTCTCTTTCAAAGTTAACAAATTCATTAATTGTATACCTTTCATCGAAGGTCAAAGTTATTCAATATAAGACTACAGACTTCAGACTTTAGGTATTAATGTCAAAGTCACTTCACAAGTCCTAATCAGATTTATCACTACTGCCAAGATCAAGTTTATCAATTTAGCGGTTGAAGTTATCTATAGTGTTAGTGTTGTAATTCTTTCAACTTTTATATAAGGTTTTATTATTCACTTTATATTCCGAGCACAAAACGGCTTGATTTTAATATCTTAGACGATAACTCGTGCTAGAAAATTTGAATTATAATTTCATTTACGATTAGTTATTTTACATTTAAATGAAATTGAGTTTGTAATATCCATTTTTTTTCTTTTAAAATTATGAAACTATATTCGATACCAAAATAAAATTGAAATTTTTATAATTTTTGTCTGTCATTCAACAGACAAACAGCAACAGCCTTGCATGTGGAGCGTACCATAGACTCCTAACAAGTAACCTATACTCTTACACAGTTCTCTCCCCTCCCCCTCTTTCTACCCTCCCCTCCTCCTTTCCTTTCCTTGTCTTGACTTAAAAACCCCTAAGGTTTTCAAGTCAAATGTGAATAGGTTACTAAGTAATGCTATCCTTAACTCACGACCACATTAAATACTGTTCATAGATCATGGTCTTGGAAGCTATTAGTACGAGTATATTACTGTGTCGTGTCGTATCACAGGATAAACCAATCACATAAATCTATCAGTGGTGGCTGAGTGGTAACAGCCTCGAATTACGAATTGTAGGTCGCGGGTTCAAACCTAGTCAGGTCAGTCATTACTTTCTGTAACTTATTTCATCACCACTGCTCTCAAAACGGTCAAGAAAAAAATCGTGAGGAAACCGGCATGTCTTAGAACCAAAATTCGAAGACATGTGACATTCTCCAACCCGTACTGGGCCCGCGTGGTGGATTACGGCTCATTCCTTCTCCTAGTGAGGAGGCCTGAGTCCCAGCAGTTGGAAAATTAC
The DNA here is from genome assembly GCA_958295575.1 of Leucania comma. NCBI lineage: Eukaryota > Metazoa > Arthropoda > Insecta > Lepidoptera > Noctuidae > Leucania > Leucania comma. Next base: position 5,388,240 of record OY282480.1, on the reverse strand, counting down.
GAGTAAAAGGTTGATGCTGTGTTATGCTATAAATGTATCAGGCCTCAGTCAAATCAAGAGTATTGTGGCTAATCAACTGTGACAGAGCCACGACACAGTTATGTGAATTCAGCTTGGTAGAAGGTAAGAAGCAGCGACCACGATGTGCCGATCAATTGACATTTTTTCGGTGCTCAGCTTTTCGTTTATATTTAGCAGATGATTTTTTTCGCTTTTTCTTATTTGGTCCCATTAAATTTGCATGTGATTTGAATGTACCTATTTGGGTTTCGTCGCTGGGCCAGCGCTGTGCTCAAGGCCAATTTCTTAGAGAATAGCAAACCAGAACTCCGCTGCGTAACACCTGCGGCTCGGGCGAATTCCGCCTTGATCGCAATGGCAAAATTTTCCACTTATATCAAAATGTACTATATCTATGTTACCAGAGTTTTCATTTACTGTCGTATTATTATTTTGACATTGTATGTACTCACCCCTCTTTCACTCAAGTGCCCCACTAGGCAGTGGAGGTAGGCAGTGCCCCCCAGCTGAGCGGTAATGTTGCTGACGGTGTTGTTGGCTGTGACGTCAGCGGCCGGCTGCACGCCTGCGCGCCAGCCGCGGGCTCTTGAAGCGCCATGATGCCCTGGTACATGAGAAAAATAATTTCAGAAAATGAATAATAATAATAATTCACAACTTTTACACAATGCCATCTAGTCCTAAACTAAACAGAGCCTGTGGTATGAGTACTAGACAACTGATAGACATGCTTATGTATTTCTAAATACATATATATATTATAAATAGATTACATCCAAATACAGAACAAATGATTATGCTCATCACAGAAACATTTGTCCTGGTTGGGAATCGAACCCACGACCTCCGGCAAAGCAGTCAGGTCCACTGACCACTAGATCAACAGGCCTGTCTCTATACATTTGTATTATATTTTCTTGAATGTGTTGCTAGATAATTTGTATCTCATATATGTTTTGTAAGTGTAATCAGTGTGATTGGCATTTTTATCGTTCTGATTGAAATAAATAAATAGGATACTAGCTACTTCTAGCGTCTTCGCCCGCATGAAAGTAGGTTTCTCCATACAAACTTTGCGCCCCTTTTCAACCCTTTTGTGTTAAAATTTCGAAAATCTTATCGGATGCCTACGTCCCACTTAGAACATATCCTCCAAGTTTCAGGACTTTACGATCAGCGGGTTTAGGCTGTGCGTTAATCCGTCAGTCATTCAGGACAAAACATTTTATAAGTATAGATAAAACTACCTATCTTGAATTCATCAGATGTCGAATTCTCAGCATTTACGTCATTAATATTAAAATTATGCTAATTAGACTTGGTTTCATCACAATCGGGGACCATTTATTAAGTTATTAGTCATTCCGTAATGAATTCAATGGGTATCATTATAATAAGCCTGGAGCGATGCCGATTTAATTATTGGCAAGTATCTACTTATCTCTTCAACGCAGACGAGCGTAATTCTGACTGAATTATGAGGAAAGTCAAGGTCTTTTTTTTGGCTTACTGGTTTTTTAGGGTCTCGTACACAAACGGTAAAACAGGACCCTTAATAATCCAAGTCGTCGACGGCGCGTACTGTTCCCGCGCGCCTCAAGAAGCTGTCAGTAAACCTTAGAGGCCCAGCCTGCTAGCTGCAGGCAGGCAGGGTCGAAGCCTGCTTGGATCATGGGTCAGCTTCCGAAAGGAATACCCGGCCCCGGCACGCGATAGGCAACGAAGGAACGGGTTAGGTTTTTAGTCAGTAAGAGTCTGACACTATTTCCCGCTCCGCCCAAGGGCGGGATTTGTCATTGGATGATTTTACCTACCATAAAAAAAAACAAAAAACCCTATTACTAAGACTTTGCTGTCCGTCCGTCCGTTCGTCTGTCTGTCTGCCACCAGGCTGTATCTCATGAAGCCGGGTACTCATTAGCGAGCTGTATCGGTAGGAATGAGGCTGTAGTGTGTACGCGTCAACAGTTTAGGCTCGTGATGTTGCCCAAACGTTTTCACCGCGCGTATTTATTTTGTAAATTGGTAAATTGCAACCAAATAGATACAGTAAAGAGGTTCTAGTGTGTACGAGAAGGCCACATCGATAGAAGAACACAGAATAGAACGAAAAAATGTTCGTAAATACTTGATGTTTTGCAGCCACTTGCAACAATGCGACGACAACAGTGACGGCGAGCAATGGCTAACACCAACCGTCCAGTAACCGTCCAAACCGAGCCCAAGCCGTCGTCGGTGCGTACGGTTTCACGCGCGCCTCAAGGAGTTGTCAGCAAATCGTGGGCCCGGCAGGGTCGAAGCCGGAGGCCAAAGGTCTGCTTCATAAAGGAAGATTCGGCCCTGATATGAAAGGCAACGAAGAAATAGGAGTAGGTTTTTAGTCAGTAAAAGTCTGACACAACTTCCCGCTCTGCCTAAGGGCAGGAAATGTCATTAGGTGATTTTCCTATGAAAAAAATTAAGGGTTATTTAGCAGTACTTACGAATGTCTCCGGTGGAGGATGTGAAGAGTGGCAGCATGCAGAATATGGCCGCCGCTAGCTGTATGCCCATGCCGCCAGTCTGTCGCCATCTCATCTGCAACAAAGAAAATGTGGAATTAGTGGAAACGCAGAGATATCTAGACAACACACACATTCTTTGTGCGTACAGCTAAGGAGTCTCCACTCCTTAGCTGTACGCACCCATACGTACAAAGTTTTCTGGGAACACATTCATTATGCGTACAGCTAAGGAGTGGAATTTACTGCTGGAGTCTATGTTTCTGGATAGCTACAAACTAGAGGTCTTTCAGTCAAGTGTCAATAGGTTTATTTTAGGCAAGCGTACTTCATCGTCGACCACATTATAGATGTATTCTTTATTGTACACAAAAAATAAAATTACATAGAACTTAAAATTAATAGAGTGTCACAATGGGCGGTCTTATCGCTAAAAGCGATCTCTTACAGACAACCTTTGGACCTTTGGAGATAGTAGATAGTAGCCAAGTGTATCAATAATAATAATAAACTGCTTAACATTTTCCTTGCCTAATGGAATGGCCTGTAATACACACATAGCAACTATCAATATAGGCAATATAGGCGTGATGCCATCAAAACACACGCGCAGCGTTTGCGTCGCGCATAGGTTCAGTGCACGTCCACCCTAGATATACTCAAACACGAAAGCTTAAACTAGTCCAAACATAACAACGGCGTGGATCATAAAAAAAAATGGCGTGGATCATAAAGAAAACGGCGTGGATCATAAACATTATCAGCTTTGGAAAATATCTAGTTTAATAGGAGTAAGATGATGTGTGTTTATTTGTATAATAGTGAATAATAACTTAGGAATGGAAAGAGGAAAAATTTAATTTAATTAATTGGTTATTCAAGATGATTTCAAATTAATTAAAATCGTCAACTCTTTAAGACTGTCTTCGTACTTAATTTTCAGCGTATGCGTTGATGTCGTTTTTAACGCACGCATACGCCGCGTTTACTCAGCGTACATGTAGGTAAGGTAGGTAGATAAGAATCGCTAGCGTGTAGGCAAAATATTATCAAAATACTCACGCGGCGTTTGCGTCGCGCATACGTTCAGCGCAAGTCCACCCTGAATCTGATGGATCTGGATCAAACACGAAAGCTTAACCTAGTCCATACATAACAACGGCGTGGATCATAAACATTATCAGCTGTGTAGAATAACTAGTTTAATAGGTCTATCTTCCAAAATACAACCGAATTGAGAAACTCTTTCTTTTTTCGAAGTTGGTTAAAAATTAATTGAAACTGACTGTCTGCATGGGCCGTAATCCACCACGCGGGCCCAGTGCGGGTTGGTGGATTTCACATATCTTCGAATTTTTGTTCTAAAACATGCCGGTTTCCTCACGATGTTTTCCTTCACCGTTTTGAGAGCAGTGGTGATGAAATAAATTAAACAAAGTAATGCGCTTGGCTGGGTTTGAACCCACGACCCACAACTCGTAAGACGGAGACGTTACCAATCGGCCACCACTGCTCCCTCTCCTTGAAAGGAGGCCTGTGTCCCCGCAGTGGGAACATTAAAAGGCTGATGATGACTGTCTGCATTGATGTCACTTTGAATATGCCGCGTATACTTTGAGTACACGTAGATATAAGAATCGCTGGCGTGTAGGCAAAATACTATCAAAATACACACGCGGCGTTTGCGTCGCGCATACGTTCAGCGCACGTCCACCCTTGATATACTCAAACACGAAAGCTTAAACTAGTCCAAACATAACAACGGCGTGGATCATAAACATTATCAGCTGTGGGGAATATCTAGTTAGAGACAATATCTCTGTTTACTCTCGGGTTATAGTTCAGCGCGGGCTTCGGCCAGCCAATCAATACCTTTGATGTTTTAGACGGGGAGATAGTGATTGTGTTTTTGACGTTATCATGCGCTTTGTAGCGGATGACGTGATTATACGAAGCGTATTCCCTTTTTGTAGCTGTTATTTGTTTCCTGGTTTTTTTTTAAATCGATTTATAACAATAATTTTGTTCAGGCTTGGTTTTAACATATTTCTTGGTAATTAGACCTTTTTCTTCTTCTTTGTGGTCTGGTTTCCACTTAGTCTTTAGTAGAATATTATGAGTGGGCCATGGCGGCCATGCACAATGGAGGAATCGGAGTCTCTTCAGTTTGCTCAGGGCGTCTATGTAACTCGGTGCTCCTAAGGTCCGTGTTCTTATGTCACTGACGGCTTTTTATTAGGCCATTTTTTTAAGGTGACAAATCATCTAAAAACTTTTCCCGCTGTAGGGTGGAGCGACAGAGCGTGTCAAATTTTTACTGACTAAAATCACACCTGCTCCTTTAGTGTCCTTTTGCGTTCTAGTGCCACGATTATTGCTTTTTTCCATGAGCCTAGCAGGCATCGATCCTGGTAGGCCCTTACAGTTTGCTGACATCTCTTATTATATTAACCTATACCTACTATAGACTACATTACTGGACTAAAGACCTATATTTTTTTTCCATATGTCACAATAGTTTCCCACCAACCGAGGTTTGTCCTAGGGAGCACTAGCATGGCGCTACAGGGATAATTATCTGTTGGTACTACATTCTATGAAAATTGTCTGAGGGCCTTTTGCGAATCGGCTTCAGCTCCTCCTCCTTGGCATTTCCCTTTGCTCTGTACCATGATTAAGCCTTGCCTGGAGGTTCTGACATATAAAATCCAGAAATAGATTCCAGACAAAAGAGTGGCCTATTGTTCTTTGACAGATATATCCGTTTATACTGCGTACATTTCGATTCGAATAATTTGCCGGTCGTGGTTTCGCCGGCCGATTATAATTTAGGTGTCTTCAAGACTATGTAGAGTGAATAGGTTCTTATTAAACTAGTGCGCTTCACCATCGACGATTGCGTCGCTGCACTCACTGTTTACCCTCGGGTTTTTTTCTTTGATGGCAAAATCATACAATGACATTTCCGTGCCCTTGGGCGGGAGATAGTGTCAGACTTCACATTACCCATAGCCCCAGTAGGCTTCGACTCAGCTGAGTCCCTGTGGTTTGCTGACATCTCCTTGAGGGCTGCATGGAACGTTACGCGCCGTCGACGACTTGGGCCCGGTCCGGACGATTACCGGACGGTCGGACGGCGAGCTACCCATTGCTCGCAGTCTACAAGCTCGCGCCTTGCTAACTCTTTGGTGGGATCGCAGTCAAGCACCAGTTTATATTAATTAAATAATAAAAATTACTATGTCGCAGAATACACCGGCCGGCAGGTGTACATAAAAAAAAAAAAAACGAAACGATCCACCTACAAAGTCGATCTCGCCGCCTACAACCAGAGGAAAGCAGCTTTACCCCAAGACGATATCTTTAACTAGCTCCAAAATCAGTTTCCGCCCCATTTCGCGTTGCCAATCAGTTGCCAAGGACGAGAGGTATGATACAATGTACGAAGATACCAACAGTAGGACAAATACAGTACACGGTATACAGGATACACACAAATCGTATTGTTGGAGGAAGAAATGATACTGAAAATATTAGAAATTGAAGGCTTGTACAAGTTTGTGATGATGGGTTTTTAATGAGCATTTATGGGTCGTGTAGGTCAAATATTATTATAGAGGTTGTATACTGTATGTTTGCTACTGACCTACATGTACAATACATGTACAATACATGTAGGTCAGTAGCGGATTGTTTGTAAAAGTTTTACGCGGTATTACGCGGCAAATAAGTTGAACCATTTGCTATAAACTTCCATATAAACTTTGACCCCCTTTTTATCCCTCTAAGGAGTGGAATCTCGAAAAATCCTTTTTATTGGATACCTACGTCACACAATGAACATACCCTTCAAGTTTCACATCTTTACGATCAGCGGTCTAAGCTGTTCTGATCCGTTAGTTATTTAGGACAAATTATTCTATACGTTTAGATAGATATGTGTATAGGTTTGGACTCACCGCTCTTCTACTCCCTACATAGCTTTCTCTATCACAATTTCCTCCATGTTCAGCAAATAAGTAGTTTTTTTTTTATTGTGGGTGAAAATCATCCAATGACATCCCCTGCCCTTGAGTGGAGCGGAAGATAGTGTCAAATTTTTACTGACTAAAAAAGACCAACACATTCCTTCTTTGCTTTTCATACCAGGGCCGAGCCTTCTTTTCAGAAGCCGACTCTTCTGCAGGGTCCCAATATTTGTTCTATAGGTTGGGATTAAATTACAACATGAAAAAAAAATCCGATTTAAGACCTGGAAAAGCCGGACCTATTCCAAGATTGATGTACCGCTGATTATGTTCTATCCAGAATAATCCTGTTATCCTCAAGCCAAATTACATTTGGATTGATTCGAGGTTTGCTCGTAAAATTGCAATTCTCTGGGGTCATCACTGAGTAAGAATCGACAGAAGTTTCAACCGATATGATTATGGAACGGGCCGTAAAATACTGTTCTAGTTTCCGAAGAAACTATAACTTCATTTCTTTTGTTCAGTAAAGTTTATTTTATTTGTTCAGAGATTTACGAATGAACTGATGAATGATTAAAATACCTTTCTTTTTTCAGTAAAACAATTATTTGTCACTCTAAAATTAGAAAGGCGAAAGTTTGTGTATCTTGGCTACTACAATATTTTCGTCATAAAAAGACACTAATTAGTATCCTTAGTCACCACTAAGGAACCAAATGAGCGCACACACAAACACACTAAGGGATCAAAAGAGTGAACGCCACCGTATGGGGACCGCTGTGACGATACTGACGTAACCCTTGAGTGTAATCATATGGAGGAAAACTAGAGGAGATCTGGGCGTTTCGGTGTCCATACATTTTTATAGTGAACCTAGACCTGTAGAGCTACCTTAGGCCTGAATTTTACAGAAAAGGCGTGGTAAAGATACGGACCAGGTAAGCCCTAAGGTACGCTGCCGCTTCAAAAAATTTTATTACAAAAGGTAGGTGCCTGCGCTGCATCTGCACCGCGCCTTCACCGTACGCTGTTTCTGTATAATTCAGGCCTTAGGTCCACGCCACACGACAAAATTTCTGGCTCCTGTTTAGATTTTTTTTTTCACATTTATGTTATAGAAGTTTGATACACAAGGTGTCTTTTTTTTGAAAATGATTGAATAATTCCTTCTACCTTAGTGAGGGGAACTGTCAAGATTTTATTGGCATTTAGCCACCCATATATTATATGGGAAGATATATCCTCCGTCTAGAGCCGCAGTAACCTTTTGAACTATTGCTCATCACAGGCTAAGAAGTGCTAATTAATAAAATAAAACAGGTTTCAAGATATTTTTGAAACAGACTGAAAGGCGAAGGTATGTACATTAATCTGAGTTGTAAAACTTCAAAATATCTATTAAAAACTTCGGCATAATATTGCCAGTATGTAAATCGGTCAGATGCAGAAACTATATGACGTCATCACTTATGCATGCAATCAGAACCACTTTCCTATACCACGAACCTATAGAACACGCTCGCATAATGTGAATGTGTTGGTGGTAACGCCGGTATAGCGGTAAGCTGCAGTGCTGTATATCGCAGGTTTGATTCTCGCATAGCACGAATATTAAATGATGTAGGGATAGTTATTCCAGGTTTGGGTGTTTGCACGAGTCTAAATCATTGGTAATCTCACAAAAGAAAAGAAAAGAAAAGGAAAAAAAAAGAAAAGAAAAGAAAAGAAAAAAAAGAAAAGAAAAGAAAAGAAAAGAAAAGAAAAGAAAAGAAAAGAAAAAAAAGAAAAGAAAAGAAAAGAAAAGAAAAGAAAAGAAAAGAAAAGAAAAGAAAAGAAAAGAAAAGAAAAGAAAAGAAAAGAAAAGAAAAGAAAAGAAAAGAAAAGAAAAGAAAAGAAAAGAAAAGAAAAGAAAAGAAAAGAAAAGAAAAGAAAAGAAAAGAAAAGAAAAGAAAAGAAAAGAAAAGAAAAGAAAAGAAAAGAAAAGAAAAGAAAAGAAAAGAAAAGAAAAGAAAAGAAAAGAAAAGAAAAGAAAAGAAAAGAAAAGAAAAGAAAACAAAACAAAACAAATAACATTGTAGGAACGAAATGCATTTGGTATTTTAGCATAATACCTACTTATACACCGTAAAATTTTGGTGTTTTAATCCCGTGGAGGGTCGATTCGGTACATGAAACCCTATCGATTTATAAAGATAAAATTAAAAAAATAAAGTACTATTTGTCTAAAACTCGAATTAATTATACGCATGTAAGAAATTAATTTCTTTAAGTAAACGAGTCAATGACCTTGTAGGTAGTTGTCGGTCGTTGCGTACTAACTACCTACAGTTCATTGGCCTCGATCAGCTGCCGTTATTTAAAGCAATTAATTTAGTACATGCGTAAATTAATTCGGATTAAAAAAAGTACTTTATTTTTCAATTTTATCTTTACAAATTGATAGGGTTTTATGTATAGAATTGACCCTCCGCGGGATTAAAACAACTAAAATTTAACGATGTATAATGTTTGATATCCTTAAAATACCTTACCTAATGGGGTGGGTTAAATTGAGCAGTAGCCTGGCCAATTTTACATTCTATAAAGCGTATGCCACGAATACATTAACATAAAACGTTTTGTGTATGCAAATAAGTTTCGAATGCACACTGTCACTAACTAGACGTGTAAATTAAATAATATATTTACCTTATTATTATTGCACTAGATTTTCAACTATACGCACTAAACCGAGCAGTGAAAATCCAAAACTGCGCTTTTATATTGGTGTCGTGTAGTGTTCATGTCATTGACTTACCATTAGTAAGTTACAACTACTATAAATGTATTAAACTAGCACTTTAAATTTTAACTTTATTATTTTTCATCATCATCATCAGCCTTTTAATGTTCCCACTGCTGGGACAAGAGAGGGAGAAACAACTAAGAGAGGGAATATTATTTTTACTTTTTTTTTAATTTTAACTTTATTGTTTTTACTTATTTTAACTTTTTTTTTTTTACTTTATATATTAAAAAAAAATCATTTGACTATCATTGTTCCACTCATTGATATATTATAAGTGAAAACACGTTACGCGCTAACATCGCAATCAGAAAACCTGGACGCGAAACTCACACATCGCAAACCTATATTCACTGATAGATAGACAAGGACAGATATAATAGCCGGCACTGTCGTTCGAGCGAAATAGAGTTAGCCGCCAAATGTGTGATTATCGTGACCGATGTGAAATCTTGCCTCAGAGGCACAATTTCAGCGGTATACGCGCTAGAGACGAGTCATCTATCTTCCTCTGTTTTGATTTAATCCAAGTATAGGTAAACTACATAAAAATCAAAGCCCTAAAGAACTAACTAAAAATAATCTAAAGTATGGTGTCGAAAAACTCTTCCGCATCGCTGTCGACTGGACAATGTACCCAAAAAACTGGCGGCATTGCAACGCTGTGTGGAAATGGTTATCCTTTGTCCAAGCTAATAATCAGCCCTTGGGTCCCACGAACTGTCAACAAGACGTTTGAAAAGTTCTTAAATTGAGATACTATTTATATTTTTCCTAGATGATGACAATAAACAAACTTAAAGTCCCCTATTATAGCTCATATTGTCATTTCACAAAAAAATAAATCAGTTTCATCAGATTCTGAGAAAAAATAATACGGGCCATGTTTCAAGCTTGAGTCGTATTTCACCTGAACCTTTCACAGGTTATTTATGACACACATCACTTCCTTATTGGCAGTTATTAGGGAAAGGTATAGAGCAATGAGACGCTTGTGTGGCCTTACACGGGTTGTCAAAACTTACCGAACACATAAAACCTGCTCGTGAGTGTCACCGTTATTATTAATAGACATTGGTAAATTATAAATAGCATTCAATTTGCAAAAAGATTTAAAAAAAAACAGGGCCAGTGCGAGTCGGAATCGCACACTAAAGGACCCGTACAGACTAACTTATGTAAATAGTCCAATTCTCGAATCAAGGCTCGAAGCTTTTTCAGAATCAAAAAAAGTATTTTTTTTCTTGTGACGTGCTATGAGACCTTGTTTTATGCCCAATTTCAAGGCTCTAGGTCTACGCAAAGTACCATATGAAATTTGATTTCATTGATTGTCAAAATATACGTTTTTTACGACATAAACGGCCGTATCTTTTTTTTTTAGTTAATTATGAAGTTTGATTTTTTCAAAGCTTCAAGGGACCGCAGCCCTTACTATACGGTTTAAATTTTAACTCGATACCTCTTTGCGTTTACGAGATAAAGGATTTTGATAGACAGATAGACGGACATTAGGATTCCGTTTTTTCACTTTTACCCGTCAATTTAAACTAGATGAGGTGAGTGTTTTCTAGCTGAATATCCTGTGAAGAAACACGGAACAAACTTAGGTTGATGGTTCCTGACAGAAAGTTATTACTAATCACTAAAATGTTTAATACAATTTCTCAATTTACAAGTAACACCAAAGAAAAACAGGAAAAAAAAGAAAAAGTCCTCCATACAAAATGGAGAATTACAAGTCTTGAAAGTAATTCTTAAGCTACTGTACTCGTACAGTTTTTACAAAGAGTCTTATTTCATCTATTATATTATCCATTTGTGAATATTTTTGATAGTAGTTATAAGTTTTTGTGAAATTGTTACTATTTTGGTGTACAATAAATTTTATTATATTCTATTCTTTTTTAGCGTGTAAAATCGTCAAATAACTTCTTCCACTGTGTGTAGATGTGGAGTGAGAGCGCGTCTCAGATTTTTATCCGATTATAACCAACTTGTATTCCTTCAGTTTCCTTTTGCGTCCAAGGTAACTCTTTCGATCAATCCTGGTCCAAAATACCCTATAGTATTATGAATGTAGCGATGACAACTACAACCTTGTTACTGGCCTGTTGGTCTAGTGGTTAGTGCCCCTGATTGCTATGCCAGAAGCTGTCATACAATACTAAAGTATGTGGTATTACCACGATCATTTGTTCGTGTGTTGGTGTAATTAATCTGTAAAATATGTGTATTTAGAAATATACACCATTCAATTTTGGTCGTTTTAATCCCGCAGAGGGTCAATTCGGTACATGAAATACTATCGATTTGTAAGGAGAAAATTAAAAAATAAAGTACTTTTTTTTAAACTCGAATTAATTTACGCATGTACGCAATAAATTTCTTTAAATAAACGTCAGCTAAGCGATGTTAATCAACTGTAGGTAGTTAGTACGCAACGACCGACAACTACTTACAAGGTCATTGACTCGTTTACTTAAAGAAATTAATTTCGTACACGCGAAACTCCGCAGGATTAAAACGACTAAAATTTAACGGTGTATAAGTATGTTTATCACTTGTCTAGTATTTATAGTACAAGCTCTGCTTGATTAGGGACTAGATGGCGTTGTGCGAAAGTTATACTAGACGCGACCAGTTTGACGATTCCGTGTTCTATGGCAACGAGACTTCTTTAGCTTTTTTATTTCGTCTCAATACGAACTCTCTTCACAAAGACAGTTGATAGGATTTGTCAAGTTATCCGACTGTCGATCGTTTGATTGATTAAGTGCCGAAGTATTTTGAGGGATTTCCTACTTTTTGTTACTTACGATTCTTTTGCTATTTCATTGATTTTAGGACATGGCTGTGATGAATTGGTTTTTGTGTGGATTTGACAAGTTATGACACTGGTTTTCTTGCCATAAATACTAAGAGCAGTGGTGACCGAGTGGTAACAGCCGACTTATGAGTTTTGGGTCGCGGGTGCAAACCCAGCCAGGCGTATTACTTTGTGTAATATATTTCATCACCATTGCTCTCAAAACGGTGAAGAAAAACATTCTGAGGAAACCGGCATGTCCTAAAACCAAAAATTCGAAGACATGTGACATCTACCAACCTGGACCGGGTTCGCGTGGTGGATTACGGGTCATCCCTTCTCCTAGAGAGGAGGCCTGAGTCCCAGCAGTAGGAACATTATAAGGCTGATGCTATGCTATGCTTAAATACTATACTGTCTGTTGTCTACTTTTGATTAAGATAAAGGCAGCCTAAGAGGACACACACAAACATACCTGCAATTAAGTCGAAATTTGTTAAACACAGTTGGCGTCCTTTTTTACAAGACTGTGTCAAAAAGAGGTTTGCCTACTACCTATGCCCATATATGTATGTATATATGTATATTTCTTTGGCACGGCTTGAAGCTTAAATGACTATTTTCATATTAATTTAACAGGCGCCGTTAGCTTGGTCTTGGTTGTGTGAGTGACATTGGGTACGTCAAATTTATAAAATATAAACTGTCAGATTTATGGCGCCATTTTTTTCGGGGTATAGTGATGTAGGGTATCAAAACAAAGGGCTTGAGAGAACCGAACTGTAGGTAATAAAGAAAAATTTTTTCAGTTCAATCATAGATGACGATGATGGCGTCAATCCATCAACTACATCAGACTGTTTAAAGTGACTTGTACCAAATTTTTGTGTAGTTTTTATACTGACAACTGAATGTGAAATATTGTTCTAGTTATTTATTGCCGAATAAGCTTCTATAAACCTGAATTAAACCAGGAGGATTGGTTTCATTTTCTGTTAAAGGTAATTTTCTGAGAGCTTCTTAGAATATCAGATAATGTAATGTACATGTAACATGCGACTAAAAATATGTAACCAGAATTTTTCTAATAATATACATGTCTTTAAAGACAAACCGTGGAGTTACTTGTACGTTCTTCTCCATAAAGAATTTCTTTGGAATGTGCAATTACCTTTATATTTTTGACTTCTTGACATATTTTTAGAAAGTTCTGCTACATTAAGAATAACTTCTGTGTCGTAGTTGTATTCACAAACATGAAAACTCGTAGGTATATAATAGGATGACTAATAATTAGTGACCGTTGCTTACACACGTGATTGTAGTTATGATAACAAAAAACTTTTACTATGGGCCCAAATCTGAAATCGCGAAAAAAATCAGCCAAGTTCAGTATATTTTGACTAGTTGGGCAAACATAAATGTACTGATCAGCTGATTTTTTATGATTTCAGATTTGCTTCCTTAATAAAAGTTGTTTGTTATTATGACTACAATCACGTGTTTAAGTATCGGTCACTAATTACCTGGAAAACCTATTTGTAGACCATACAAATATTTGTTCTGTGCGAGAATTGAATCAAAATCAAAATTAGGGACTTTTGAATTTGATTCTATTCTAGCCGTGTAAAATTGATTTGTTTAAAACTAGCTTCTGCTAGCGGCTTCATTCGCGTGTATGTCGTTTACTAAGGAATCGAATTCTAAATCGAAGTCAGATAGTCCTTTCTTGGGGTTGAAGCTTACTTTATACCAAATTTCATCAAAATCGGTTCAGTAATTAAATTATGAAGGTGTAACCGACAGACAGGGAGCTACTTCAAGATATGTGATTTACTATTATATTGATAGATGCTTTGAGTTTGATCAGACTGTCTTTATTCATTGTACACATACACAAAATCTTACAACAAAAATAACTTTCCTCAAAAACACCTATTTTGTAATGTAATTCTTTCTTTACACAAAATCCAATACCTACTAGTACACGAACAGTTTTTACAGGAAAAGTTTTTAAAATCGTGTTTTCTCCAAAAGTTACGTCTCACGAAGTTCTTCGAGCCGTATACGAGTACACTGCACAACAAATCACAACTTTGATGAGTTCTACTGCTCGCCGTCAATTTTGTCAAAGGTTGGAAATATAAAAATGTATATTTCCTCTTTATATAGGTCCAAGTTTTATGTTACAGCAGTTTGTAAGATTGAGATTCTTTACACTTCTATTGGAACTTGACAAATAGGTTTAATGTATTGAATAGGCAGTTTAAGAGCGGGAAACCCGAGGAAGATTTTCATACATCCGCTTTTACGTGATTATGATGTTATTACACATCTTTCTCTAGATATTTTGGATACACAGATATCTTGTGGATGTTATCTAGGCTTCTATAGAAATTAAAACATAAATTTGTGTAAAACTAATCCAGTAAAGACCTCTGAAAATCTGTTATTTTACGTGAACTTTGACTCTCCATAATTTACTCGTATATTAAAAATATAAAAAAGTACATCTATAGAAGTCTTGCAGGAATTGAGATTTTGAATGTTGACAATTTTTCTCAAAAACTTTCCCATTTTCCCATTTCTCGAAATTAATTTCATTAAGTTAACGAGTCAATGACCTTGTAGGTAGGTGTCGGTCGTACTAACTACCTACAGTTCATTGGCCTCGCTCAGCTGACGTTTACTTAAAAAAAAATATTTCGTACATGCGTGAATTAATTCGAGTTTGAAAAAAAAGTACTTTATTTTTCATTTTTATATTTACAAATAGATAGTGTTTCATGTACCGAATCGATCCCCCGCGGGATTAAAACGACCAAACTTTTTACGGTGTATATCAACTTCATTTAAAACGTTTAGACTCAAATTAGATGCGCTACTATTTAGTTTAGGTATCTACAATAGACATAAACAAATACATTTAAGTATATACAGGCGTCTACCTATACTAACACATACTAATGTTAATGTACTCTGTATATTTTAGGGAATAAATACAGCGTATTACCGAAATACGTGGAGTCCTAAGGGATTTCTAACAATGTAAAATGAGATACATATACACCTTTCCATTTTCACTTCGTTCGCTTCGAAATATGAGTATAATTATGTTGAGCTAATTACAGTTATTGGACAAAGATGTTTTAGTTCGAGTCTTTTGTTTGACGGGAGGTGATAAGTCGACCTAATTATGGAAAACTTTGGCGTAATTTGAAAGGGAAAATATTTAAGTTACAGCAGTTGTTTCCATTTCAAAATATTTTATTTCACGTTTCATATTGACTGGCCTGTTGGTCTAGTATTTAGTGGCCCTGACTGCTATGCCGGAGGTCGTGGGGTATTTTTTTTTCTATTTTCTCGATTCCCACCCTGGACAAATGTTTGTGTGATGAGCACGATCATTCGTTCTGTGTGGGTGTAATTTATCTATAGTAAGTATGTGTTTAGAAATATTTAAGTATGTTTATCAATTGTCTGTATAAAACAAGCTCCGCTTAACTTGGGACTAAACGACGTTGTCTGATAGTTGTTGAAATGATTATTATATGGGTACTTACAAAACTTCACGTCAATCAAAATGATTATTATTATCTTCCGCAGTCGTGGATGGACCAGGAAGGCGTGTTGGATTTTTACTAATGAAAACCACACCAGCGTCCTTCAGTTGGCCTTTGCGTTCTAGGACCACGTGTTTCCATTTCAGAAAATCCATGTGGACTTAGCAGGCATTGGCCCTGCTGGGCCCTACGGATTGCTGATATCTCTATGAGGAGCGCGTGTACATACTACAAACTATCGACGAATTGACCTTGATATTAATAGCTATGAGAGGACACTGTAGACTAGTCAATATTGTACCCAAAAGCATAATTAAAACTAATAAAAAAGTGGATCGAAATAGTAAGTATTAATCTATGAATCCACGGAGTTCATAGTGTTCTCACATTCACAGTATAAAGAAGAGGCTATATAAAAATAAATAACATGTTTACAATAATAAATGACTAAAAAAATAAGATGGCTGAGGAGGATTTAAAAAAAACTAAGACTAAAATTTATGTAAATACGAATTAGCAAATTGACAAAAATTAAAAAATGAATAGCTATAGCCCAAGATTAAAATTGATTTTATTTGACAACAGATTAAATCTCAGTCAGATTGTAAAACGTTGGGTCCGAAAATCTACAATGAGCCGCATGTCAGAGCCGTCCGTAACTTCACAATCAGAAAAGTTAAATATTTGTTACTTCTCGATTCGTTATTTGTTAACTGTTGTGCTGTAACTTTTAACTAGTTTGGAGGTTTGCATTGATGGTCGGTCAGTCGAACTTTTTTAGTCTGAATACTTTTATAATGTTCACATTTTATGTTGATTGAGGAATGTGTACTGAAAGCAGTGGTAGTGTCCCCGATTTTTTTTTCGGTCGCAAAATCATCCAATGACATCTCCGCGCCTTTTGGTGGGCGGGAGATAGAGTGAAACTTTTACTGACTAAAACCCTACTCTTGATCCTTCTTCCCTTTCATACCGGGGCCAAACCGGACGGGCCTGTTGGTCTAGTGGTTAGTGGCCCTGACTGCTATGCCGAAGGTCGTGGGTTCGATTCCCACCCAGAACAAATGTTTACGTGATGAGCATGATCATTTGTTCTGTGTCTGGGTGTAATTTATCTATAATATGTATGTATTTAGAAATGTATAAGTATGTTTATCAGTTGTCTAGTACTCATAACACAGGCTCTGCTTAGCTTGGGTCTAGACGGCGTTGTGTGATAGTTGTGGGAAAAAAAACCTTCCTTTCAGAAATCGGTCCTTGGCCTCAGTCGGCTTTGAGCCTGGCTTAAGTCCAAAGAAGCTGTGAAAAAATCAAACTTGAAACTTGGAAGAACTTGTGCTAAAAACAAATATTTCAATACTCTCAAGGGAATGAAAAATTTATCGGGTACTTCCCGTTGACCTAGAATCCTGAAATTTGGCATGAAGCAATGTCTCATAGCACATGTACAGGACAAAAAACTGTAATTTGTGGTTGAGTCACAAAAAGAATACGATTCGTAAAAAACTTTGACAGTCGATTCGGGAATTGAATTGTTTTCATAGATAAGTTTGTACAAAACCCTCATTACACGAGCCCGACTCGCACTTGCTCGGTATTTTATAATAATATAGTAATATTAATATATTCCACAACTATCACACAACGCCGTCTAGTCCCAAGCTAAGCAGAGCTTGTGTTATGGGTACCAGACAGCTGATAAACATACTTATATATATCTAAATACATACATATTATAGATAAATAACACCCAGACACAGAACAAATAATCGTGCTCATCACACAAACATTTGTCCTGGGTGGGAATCGAACCCACGACCTCCGGCATAGCAGTCAGGGCCACTAACCACTAGACCAACAGGCCAGTCAATTTAAATTACACAATAATCACTCAACTAGACAAATCTTTATATCGTTTTGTCATCTCAATTGCCCATTAGAAGACGATTCTCTTGACATTTTCAAGCCATTCAAGAGCCTCTTATTAAATTCATTAACCAAACCTCCCCGAGTACCCTCAAATTACAACGACTATAGACCTAACAATTCAATTGGCGGTAATAAATAAAACTTATTATAAGGCAACCGCAATAAAAATAAATCTTCCCATGAAACCAAACGTATAAAGTAGGAAATCATTGAAATAAATTACAGGTTTTCAGCATGGCCACTGCCTGTTATATTTATTAACTGGGAACTGCCCGTGATTGTACGGTAATGCGGGAAATTCGCCTGGTTACCCCAACTACAGGTTTCAAGGCAATTGAATAGTATTATGTTGGATCTAGTGCACGAGCACGAATGTTGACTGCAGTGTGTTTTAGCGTTGAATTCGTCAGCTAAAAAAGGTAGCTGCTTTTTTTGAGGTTTGAAATTGTCCAATGAATTAATATAATATAATAATATATTCCACAACTATCACACAACGCTGTCTAGTCCCAAGCTAAGCAGAGCTTGTGTTATGGGTACCAGACAGCTGATAAACATACTTATATATTTCTAAATACATACATGTTATAGATAAATAACACCCAGACACAGAACAAATGATCGTGCTCATCAAACAAACATTTGTCCTGGGTGGGAATCGAACCCACGACCTCCGGCATAGCAGTCAGGGCCACTAACTACTAGACCAACAGGCCAGTCAAAATTCTCTCAGTCTAGGGCTTTTCAGACTTTAACTAACTAAAATCACACCTATTTCATTCAATTAGTTGCTCGTTGTATTCTAAGACCACGTTATCCCTTTCAGCAATTCTCCGTGGCTCTATACTGTGATTTTTTATTAGATGGACTAAAGTGACAGCTATAACAATGGTTGTTTGACAGTTGAGCATTGTTATTTGACAGTTGGGCATTGTCCACTGCTGTCACTTTGGTTCGTCTAATTAAAATCATGGTATTAGTGGGCATTGACTCCTACTGGGCGCACTACCACGGTGAGCTACCCATGGTTTGTTTCCACAAATCAGCGTACGGCGAATATCCACCCTTACGAATGAACAACTTGATGAAACTTCTACAGTCCGGACTTAGCATTTATAATGTGTTCATCGAAGGACTGGAACAGTTTACCTTCTGCTGTCTTCTCATCCGAGTATAATTTAGGTGTCTTCAAAGCTAGAGTGAATAGGCTCTTAAAAAACTATGCGCCTCACCGTCAACGATTGCATCAGTGCTTACCACCAGGTGGGATCGCTAGAACTAGTACTTGACTAGTTTTTATCATTAAAAAAAAACCCGCTCCTATGGCCAGTAATTGTCTTACGAATCCCGGCGACAGAGATGTCTTCGACGGGCAGGGTGTGAGACTTATCTCCACCTCACAGTATAACTGTTGATTGGAAGTCTACCCTAAAAACTGGCTACATCACCACGTTGTATGACAATGCTTAACCTCTAGCAGTAGTTATAAAAAAAAAAACTTTCTGTAGGTATCACACTACCAGCCTTGTTTGTGACCAATAATTAAGTAGCAAAGTGTAGTTTTAATAGACAGCAATTATCTTTAAAACATATGGTCAAATCAAATTGACTTGGTATATAAATACGAAATCAATTAAAACAGCTATAGTCGGTAATACTTTCCATTAAACGGAAAATCCCCAAATTGAAAAATAATTGAACTATTAGGGATTTCAACACGAATAGAACAGTCTATGTAATGTTCCTAATAGCGACGGTTTAAAGCATATCAATCAATATTAATTTATTTTTTTAACTAGATATCTTTAGCCGGTTGCTTCGTCTGCGTGTTAGCCGAAAATAATGCCACGGGAACTTACTCGCAACTTATAAAAAGTATACTTTAAAAACAAAAATCTAATGGTTTCCCAATGAAGTATCAGGCTTTTTCTGGATAAAATCCACTTGTTACCAGTCTTTTTTTATATATTTTATTGTACACCGTAATACATACAAAAAAAAAAGAAATTAAAACTACAACACTTATACAATGGGCGGCCTTATCGCATTCCGCGATCTTCTTCCAGGCAACCTGGAATGGACAGTAATTGCCTGGACACGAAATGGGGCTGTCATTGGTGTGACAATATCAGTATTATACATATTTATATTATAAAATAGATACACAGATATTATATATACATATCGTCATCATTATCATCAGCCTTTTTAATGTTCAGAGGGAACATTAAAAAGGCTGATGACACAAGCCTCCTCTATATAGAGAGGAAATATATAATAATATACACATTAGTCTATATAAATTTTAGTTGTTTTCATCTCCCTTGGAGGGTCGATCTGGTACATGAAACGCTATCGATTTGTAAAGATAAAATTAAAAAATAAATTACTTTTTTTCTAAAAGTAAAATTAAAATACGTATGTACGAAATTAATTTCTTTAAGTAAACGGGTCAATGACCTTATAGGTAGTTGTCGGTCGTTGCATACTAACTATCTACATTTCATTGGCCTCTCTTAGCTGATGTTTACTTAAAGAAATTAATTTCATACAAGCATAAATGCGAGTTAAAAAACAGTACATTATTTTTTAATTTTCACTTTACAAATCGATAGTGTTTCATGTACCGAATAGACCCTCCACGGGATTAAAACGATCAAAATTTAACGGTGTATAATAATATACCATGTTATGTTATTGTTTGTTAGTTAGTCTTTGTTGTGGTCTCCCACATAAAATCCGTTTATTTGTTTCTGAGTTTATCACGAAAAGATAGACAGCTACTATGGGTGATTTTATTTTATAATATGTAAGAATAAGAAAAATCATAACTCAATAACCTTTTAATACTAAAAATTCTACTTAACCCATCAGTAAAAAAAACGTAATACCGAGCATAAATATTCATTTGACCCAAATAAAGATGGCGGGTCCATCCCCGGAGCGGATGGGACATATTTGTATAATATAGTCCATAATTTTCACGGTTCAACTCATCTGAGTGATCAAAGCTTACCTAATCGTTCGGGGCGGTTTGCCCATTAAATAGAGTGGTCACCACCAGGTACCTCGCTTTATAAATAGGTGCTAGATATTGGTGGGTAATGGGTAATTGTTTTGTGGTAACAAACTAACAAGTTTTCTGTTAGTGACTGGAAATACGTCATTGTGCTCGTCCGTGTGGCTTGATTGCTCTGCTCAATAATATCATCTTTAATATCATGCGGATTTTGTAAGGCATGTGGATTTGTTCCGCATACAGAAAATTTCAAAAGGCAAAAAAACGCGTCCCGCGTGCGTATTGTACGCATTACAATAAATATTTGTATGAAAAGGACGTTTGCGGTTACGCATGCGGAGCAAATCCGCATACGAGATGAAGTCCGCAGATATTAAAAATACCCTACGGTACGGTACATATGATTATTTTTTCCTGGGAGTAGGTGGCTACACTCACTGCAGCATTGGTAGCACTCATTAAGTCCAATGTGCAGGCGTACGGGCACTCCAAACTTACTCCAAGAAGGTTACCATCGACCAGTGGCGGAATAACCGACGCGCCGCGCAACGCGCCGCGTCTCCGTAATCGAGCACTAACTATGGCGAAATAAACGATTTATGATTATCATTAAACCTCTGGAAGAAGATAGTATATCAATACTACACTCAGGCTACCTAAACAGAATCTATCTGCAAAAGAAAAGCATTCAAGCAATTTCTTTTGTCGGAACGCGGCCAGATGCCTCTTAGTGCTAATACAAAGTAAAGACCTACAATTTCCTTAATACAATTATATTTATACCATTCCCTGGTTCAACAACAACCTATAACTAAAGCATTAAGAGAATATAGACTCTTAGGCCGTAGCGGAGAAACGAGTCTCTAATGGAGGAATGGCGTGACAACTCTTTGGATTAAATAAATAAATGTTCGCACTTAATAATGTATTAGACGTTTCTTTGTCTGGATACATGCAAATATGTATAACTGTGTATATAATGATGTAGAGTAAAGTGTGTTGAGACTCGAGTATTGAGGACCCTTCACGGCACGGCGTGACATTGCGAGACGCGTTTGTATAATACAATTTAAAATCTTTAAATATAAAAGCTAAATACCACTCACTGATTTATTTATTTTTTATTGAAAGGAGAGTCATTTATTTCACAAATACACAATTATATACATTACATAAAACTCTTACTTATTAAAACTATATTAACAATAAAACCTACCCCTAATTAAAAAATGGCGTCATAAAACTCCTCCGCATCGCTGTCCACTGGAAGTGTGACCAAAAGGCTGATTAATCACGAAATCTCAGAAACTATAACACCTACAAACTTAAAATTTGGCAGGTAGGTAGATGTCTACACTTTTATAACCTTATAAGTGTGTAGACTAAGAATGGATTTACGAAACTCCACCCCTAAAGAGGTAAAACGGGGTTAGGAAGTTTGAATGGAAAAACCGACTTTCACACGGGCGAAGCCGTTGGCAGAAGCTAGTTATTTATATATTTTTTCTTTAAAATAAAAATAATTTACCTCTCACTAGAAAAGACTTCTGCAAGCCTAGTCAAGTTGATAATCCACAATCGTTAACGATAGTAGAAAACTAATCAAGTGTATGGTAATGACATCATCTCAACCTTATGTCACGTGGTCAGAACAAACGAATACAAATTTGTAGCCAAGTTCATTTCATTCAAAATGATAATGAAATAGTAATCGTTTCTGAAATGTTCTGTAGTTTTATGTTATAAATGGCAGCCAATTTACAATTTTTGTAGAAAGAGAGATCAACTCAAGCGCGTCAACATGGCTACCAACTTAACGTTTTCTAAAATCGCTTACGCGCCGAGGCGTTACCGATTATAGAAAGAAATTCTACACAAAACGGTCGTAGCTTGGCTAGGCCCTCTGTATTGTGCATGAGTTCAAAAACATAAAATGCCATACACAAGACTCCTAGACCTGGAATAGCTGTCCAGTGCGGGAATCCTACCGGGCACAGCCCTTCACTTCGATTGAGACCCGAAAATCGGTTACTGCGCATTCATGGTCGACGGTCATGATTGTTCAACTTATGTGACGAGGATTACAACCAATTTTTGGGTCTTAATCGAAGTAGAGGGCTACGTGTAACCATAGCACATGATTCCACTAATTTGCGCCCACTATAACAAATATTAAAGGAAAAAAGTGGCCCCACACTAGAAATTACTTCTGTATCTTGCGTTCATAAACATGGAAACTTACATACACAAGACACCTACTGCGGTCTTCCTATCTAATTATAATTTGCTAGAGTGAATAGGCCTCACCTTCAACGATTGCATCACTGCTTACAATCAGGTGGGATTGCAGTCAAGCACTAGTTTATATCAAATAAAAAAAAACCTATTTATACACAGATTACAGGTTATACACAGACCAACTGTCTGTAAGCCATGCGAACATTTGTTTCTTGTGGCAATCGAACCCGTGACGTGTAGCCCAGCAATCAATAGCTCAACCACTGAACGAACCATGTCAAGTATCATAGTACCGTATTAAGCATTCCTTTGTCTACATACATGCAAATATAACTGTATATTCAATATAGTAAAGTATGTTAAGACGTGAGTCCTGAGGGCTCTTCAGGGCACAGTCGGTAGGTAGGTAAGATGCGACATCACGACTACTATATGACGCGTTTACTTAGCAACAATTTATTTTTAAATGAAATATCGTGGTCGCTTCGAGTTTTTTTGTATAAACCTTAAGACTCTGGATTTCAAAGTCATAAACCAATTCAGAATCCAGACGCTTTTCCACTGAATTGGTGCTTAACTTTCAGTGTAATGGAATAATTATAGGAATATTACTGTGTTCAGTAAAATGAGGCAAAAGTGAACATGTAAAAGGTACTAACATTTTGATAAATATAATACGAATGTAAAAAAATATAAATAGTTCCATAATATTAGACGCTCACGGTTTTAAAATGGGTGTTCGTTGCCCATACTCTGCAATCAGGGGCGCATACAAACATTATAATTTTAAATTTAAAGTATAATTATAACATTTTATAACATCAGCATATATTTATCTATAATTCTAACTACAGTACTCACATCTGTGAAGTTCTTACCCCAAAAGATCTTCTCGGACATTAATCTGCATGGTTCGCATATGATTTGACCACTACATGTTAGCTGTATGGTCTTTAAAAGAGAAGAAAGGACTGACGTATAAAAGTGTTTTTTTTTGCGTAATAAATAACATTTATTCATGCGTAGAAAATATGTACATTATTTAATATGTACATTATCCATTTCCAACAGTTGTTAGTTAAATACGTGTGTATTTTAATTTATAAAGCACACGAAAGCTACTCAAATATTCTTATCACGCTTCAAATACTTACAACTTAGCACACAATTCGTCTAAATAATCAAATGTTCTGTAAACTAGATTATGTTTAAACTTGAGCTTTCGCAGACTTAGATTACAAACTAAGTACCTTTGTGACGAAGAACTTGCCGAAAGTGCTGAAATTCAATTGGCAGCCATTTTGATTCCCGTATTGGACCGCTCGAGATTCAATTTTGATGACAGAGTTCTCTTTTGAGGTAGAAATATATTAGGTACCGGTTTTCGCTCGCGATTTCCCGCCCATATATCGGAGATCCCTGAAATAGGAAGAGGTAAAGGGTCGAGGGTTCCGACTAAAATGGTTTCCCCGGTTTCTTTTTGCTTGACGTTCCTACTGTTCATTATTGACTTTTCTGTAGTGTATCTCGTTTCATATGCTGATGTCGACAGAATGTGGCACTTATTTGATATTATGTTTGGTTTATTAACTATATTTTGTATGGGGTTTAGTAAAATGTTGGTCATGTCGAATGGTGTGAATATTGAAAAAAAATTGGGTGATTGTATATAAACTAACAGCGTCTCAAGACGAAAGTCTATGACTAGTGCGTGTTGCCAGTGATGACATATGGCTCTGAAACGTGGTCGCTTACAATGGGTCTCGTCAGAAGGCTTACAGTCACCCAAAGGGCAATTGAAAGGGCTAAGCTCAGAGTTTCCTTGCAAATATCCGCAGGAGAATAAGGTTGCTGACATAGCATGAAGCATAGCCAAACTAAAGTGGCAATGGGCAGGGTACATTGATCGCAGAACAGATGGCCATTGGGGCTGAAAAGTTTTGGAGTGGCGGCCGCGTACCAGAAGACGCAGCGTTAGAAGGCGTCCTACAAGGCTACGATGACCTGGTAAAGGTTGCAGGAATCCGATGGACGCGAGACGCATAGAACCGTTCATTGTGGCGACATTTGGGGGATCCTTGTGTCCAACAGCGGATGTCTTTGGGCTGAAATGATGATGAAATAAACTAACTCCAATTTCCGACACTCATTGAGCAAGTAATGATTTGACAGTACAGTTGGTCCAGTGGTTGCGCGATTGACTACCGCACTGCATGTCATGGGTTCAGTTCCCGCACGGAATAAAATGTTTGTACAGCCTACAGATAGTTGTTACAGTTTTGAATGTCTTGTGTATGTGAGTTTACATGTTTGTTAACACACCCATGATACAAGAATTATTTCTAATATAGAGTTACGTTTTTTTATTTATATTTGTAGAAACTTTATGCACATAACATTATTCAAAGACGGACTTAATGCCTTAAGTATTTCCTTTCAGTCGACCTTAGGGTGATGCAGAAACATAACATAGTAAATGAAACTTAATAAATAGACAAACAGAAAAGAAATAAACACAATAGTGATTAGAAAATGATTTCCCCCTTAAATCCATCTTAAAAAAACGGTAATTTAAAAAACTAAAAAACTCGACTGCTTTTATGAGTATTCATGAAAAAGCCCTAAAACAAGAAAGTCGTTGTACCCGATTCCACTAAACTATATAATATTTGAAATACAAGATAAATTGTAGCAGTCGGGACCCATTCTTCCTTCTGGCGCAGTCGGGTAAAAAACCCATGATCCACGAGTCATTTCTGTTATCAAATTATTTTGAATGATTTTTATGAAAAAAAATAAATAGTATTCAAAAACACAGGCTGATAAATGAGGCCAACTTTTTATAAAAAAAAAATACTTTTAGCTTCACTAAAGCTTCCTGTTGTAATGCAATCAAACCGCAAGCCGCCCTTATCCTCTCAAAAATAAAAGCAAAAATCTCCAAGAGCACTTTTACAATATTACGACGATATTTTTTTCCTTTTAACAAACTATGAATTTTAAAAGAGTAATTTTGAATATGGCGGCGGCTATAAAAATGGCGAACGCAAAAGTCTGGTTTGTAATATTATAAGCCAGGATTAGATTCGCGGAGAGGCAGAATTATTTAGTAGCATTAGATAAAATTAGGATTAGAAACTCAAATCTGTGTGCTTTTTTCTTCAAAAGACCATCTCAGAAAAATCTGCATAGTTCTTATGTGATTTAACCACTATAAATTTACTGTATGGACTTTAAAAGAGACTGTGACCACTGAGTTGGTTTAGACGATGCTTCTCAGGGTAATCAGCTAGGAATGGAAAAGGATGAAAAAAAAATTGACATGTAAAAGTGTTTTCTAAAACCTATTTGCAAAATAAATATCATTTATCATTTATTGGTTCTGGTGTGGGTCACGGGGATCCCATGGTTGTGAGACGCACAGAAACGATCCTGTTTGATACGGATCCATCTCACCAGGTCATGGGTCAACCTTATGAGAGGCCTTCCAGTTTCTGGAATGACTTCAGAAAATATCGGCCCCAACGACCATCTGTTCTGCCTACTACCACTTAGTTTGGAGATGCTTTTGTCAGTTATAATAATAATAAATAAGAGAATTGTGATGGAATGTTTTTGTGCACCATAAAGAATTATAAGAGATTTTGGTAGTTTTACTCACTCCCTGGAAAACCTCTTTGTGATTTTGGGTCATAATTTCACAGCCAGGATGGTATCGATGATGATGGTAATCGACACTTCTGTCGACCTGGTGTCTTCAAATTCAAAAATTCGGTGTTCACATTGTCTTGAATTCGAAGACACCTCTGATGGTGACCTGATGATACCAGGTCCTCTTGGCCAACCCTTATGTGTATACTTAGAATTAGGTATATACTTCTTACAAAATCCAACATTAGGTACAACCTAAAACTATTCTTAATCTAGCGTATCCAAAGAGCCTAGATCTTCCATTTCACTCTAACCCACGCACTTATAACAGACGCGTTATTTTCCATCTCTGTCCCCCGCTTTCATTACTGACCCGTTATTTTTCTCCCAAACAGTGGCGATACATCCAACATCCAAGAATTTCTCACAGGGTCCCTAATCCGTAGCTTTTCGTAACTGCCGAACAAATGTGTATGGGTGCCGAGATCGATTGCCGGAGTTTTTTTTTCCTCTACTTAGATCCAAGTTAAGGGGTGGACCGATTTCGTTATTCACTTATCTTAAGGTCAATGTGTTGTGGTGGCTGTGTGAGCGGAGAGAGATGGCGATTGAATAAGAAAATATTTGCAATGAAAAAGGAGCCTTGTTTGAAGAAACGCTTTTATTGTCTGTACTTACTGGTTGACTTGTGTACTGGGTCATTATTGGTATCGAAGATTATTTTAGCCTTAATGTTATTTTTTTACAAAAACCCAAAAAAATGTGACTACTTTTTTAATGAAAACTTTTACTCCTGTATCGTGGGAGCGTTTACAAACATGTAAACTCACATACACAAGACACTCAAATATTTGTTCCACACGGGAATCTCAGCAACGAATACAGTAAAGCAGCCAACTACTCAACCACCGCACCAACCGTGATCATCATCAACATCATCATTTCAGGCGAAAGATGACTACTAGTGGATATAGTCCCCAACTGTCGCCATAACGACCGGTCCTGTGTGTTTCGCATCCATCAAATTCCCGTAATCCTCACCAGGTCATCGGTCCATCTAGAGGGAGGCCTTTTAACGTCGCGTGCCGTTAATTTTTTTTTTTTTTTATTATGGATAGGCTAGCGTTTGACCACTATCTCGCCTGATTGATTAATCAATGCCAAATGCAAAAATAACTTGCTTATTTGCCACAATTTCAACACCATCTTCCTTTTTTGGTCGGCCTCTTCTCTCAATATTTTTAGACAAAATAAAAGTCGATTAGTGGGCGCATCCCTACGTCACTGCATCTTTGACAGTCGAACAGAGAATTGCCCGCTCTTTTTCACGGTGTCAGACTTTTGAATAGTTTGGAGTTGCAATTAAATGATTGTTGATGTGTTAAAACAACGTTTATCTTTATTAAATATGCACCCACAATTCCACATACACGTTCAAATCGTACGCTTTCCATTATGGTCGTATCTGTCACAAATATAACAGTCCCCACATTAAACGTGTGGTTTGAGTAATTTAAATCTTTTATACCCTCGTAAAAGGAAGAAATATATTCCATGGCATGGTAATTCATATCTCTAACATTATCTGTCGCCATTTCGAGAACATTATGCGCGATTAGAATTTATTGGATGCCAAGGAATTACTGGTTTGGCCTGCTTTTGAATTGTACAAATACGAAAACTATAAATTATACAAATACTGCCCCAGCTTCGAATGGAACAAACTTTGAATTTTTCGGTTTTTGCTTCTTTTCAATGTGTATGGATATGTTATGGTATTAAGCTGTAATAATAATAATTTTCCACAACTTTCATAAGACGCCATCTAGTCCCGAACTAAGTAAAGCTTGTGCTGTGGGTACTAGATAACCACACAAATAAGCTGGAAGCAGCTTCTTTTTGTGGCGGCGTTGGTTAAATATGCCAGTACGTCTTTTTATGACGGCTTTGTTTTGTGACCCGTGTGCGGCGACCCTAACAATTGATAAAACCACTTCTGTTTTGAAAGAAATGGACAAATGTAATTAGCCCATTATATCCTAAGGCTGGGCGAAAACCTCCCTCTCCCTTTTCCATAGATATTTGTGTCCTGCTATTAAAGGTTAGTTTATCTTTTAAGACGACGTTCCATCATCGGTGTGGTTTTCCGCAATGTCCCCTTGCGCGTAATGGGACCCAATAAGCAGTTCTTTAACTCAAAACTCATCTGGAATGCGATGCACTTAAGAATAGCACCTTTCCAGGTCTGTGATCTTAATTTTTGCTCGCTGTGTTATGTTCTTTACGTGGTCCGGAATTAAAACCACCAGGATACTGTGCTCCAGGGGCCAATAAGACAATTAGCCCACGCAAACCACTGAACTCTCCAATCGCGCGATTCTCGGGAACTCTAACCGAGCTACTAACCGCCATTTTGCGAGGACCGTCCTTCCACAAATAAGGCTATGCATCTTTCTAAACCAGAGATCTCATCACAGAAACCGATAACCCGCGAAACGACCCACTTAATCGCAACCCAAATCATTCGCTTATCACTGGACCACAACACCACAACTCACTATCCTTATCTAAGGCCTTGTGTGCTCCTTAAACTTATTTATTCCCATTGATTGAGGGTTGTTCCTTGACTGATTTCTGCGACAACATTAAGAAGGTGTATTTCAGAAGGTTTGTTCCAGCTGACGAGCGAAAATAGACACATCCCAAGTCGTCGACAATATAACATTACGCGCCTTCGATGACTCGGGCTCGGTCCGGACGGCCAAACAGTGCGCTACTCATTGCTAACCACGCCTTACCTTACAGTCGGGTCAGGGTATCGGGGCCTTGGGCGTGAACATATCCATTTTCTCGTGGCATTACGCAGAAGGACGTCACCGCCCATTTCCTCTTACTCCGGACCATGGCCAGAACCAGGCCCCGCGCGAGAGGTCGCTGCCGCCAATCGCTCCCATGAAGACATATGGCGTATACCTAGTATATAAGTGGGCCATACCTCACTGTATTTTGGATGCGTACACAAACAAATAAGCTCACAATAACTACTAACTATATTTTTATTATAATATATAAACATAGTGGTAGAGTAGTAGTAGTTTTTTAAAATATATTTTTTTAGTATTTTGTTTTTACTAACTTTTCTTAAATTTGGTCATCAAGTTTCAGTAATAAAGTTCTTGGTCTATATTGGCGGTCTAATACAAGTCACAACTTCACATGCGCGTTTGCACTCGCTGTCCATGAAGCGTGTCTCTATTGCTTTGATCACACGTACCGAGCTAACGGGCGAGACAGTGCTCTCGGCCTAATACTCGGTACGTATGAACATAGCGCGGAGTTCTCGGCCGAGCGCTTATCTCTTACATCACTGTCTCGGCCGAGCAACATTTTACTCGGTACGTGTGCTCAAGGCATAAGTGCGTTCATTTTAGCTTTGTCAACCTTCTGTACGTATCTATAGTGTGATAATTATGCGGGCCACGTCTCACTTAAACCGAACGATGCCGCAACGACAACGTGACGTGATTACACGACTTGTGTTGGCTTAAAACACAAAGACGTTAATATCCTTCAAGGTAAGTAGCTAAAGGATTTTTTGGAATTTCGAGACCCTTTTTGTCCTTTTTAAATAAGTGTTTGTGGTTATAGCTTGACCGACAGCTAACTTGGCATTGAGGGTAGGCAAATAGATTTTTTTGAACTAGGAAATTACTCCTTTATCGTAGGCGCGTTCACAAACATGACGATTCACATACACATACAACTTAGACCCGAAACATCCATCTGTAGATTAAGCTATTCCTAAGATTGCGTCATTTACCACAAAAAAAAAAAAACGTTATTATTGCTTGATTTTTTTTTACAAATATTTGTCTCGTGTGGGAATTGTGATTTTTTTATGATAGGTAAAATCATCCAATGTCAAGTTCCGCCCTTGGCGGAGCGGGAAGTAGTGTCAGAATCTTACTGACTAAATGTTGTGACGTCACGTCATGCTGGCAAAACGAAGAAATTGGGAAAAGTTAAAGAACGTAGAGATGAGTAAGATTGAAACTATTTTCGTTTACAGTTCGTAATTATTTTTTTGTTTTGCTCACATTACTAATTCTTTGTTTTGACAGTATGACGTGACGTCATAACATAGCAATCGATCCTATTCTTGTTTGTAACGCATTATACACGAGAACATTGGTTAGATAATGCATAGAACATGAAGTCTGCCTTTACACAAGTGAATAAAGTATTCAATATTGTTAGATGGTAATTGCTGCCTTGCTTGGATCTGCTCCGGAAGGATTTGATTCTACAGAGAATTAAATTGGTTTACACAGTCTACAGAATAAGCAAGCTCTTTGTGATACAGATTGGATGGCCCATAAAATGATGACCTACAAAAAATCTTTACGATTTATATTTTATTATTGTTTTTTATTATGTTGTAATAAAATAATGACTCTCGGCACGTGTTGGTTCGACTGTTAGTGCAGAGCCTGGTGTAAAAACAAAAAAACAAAAATGAAAATAAATTATAAAATCTTATAAAAGTCGTTTTTTTTTCATGTCCTTTTATTCCAAAATAAAATAGAAAGCGTAAATTGGTCTTGCTAACGCAGGGTTCTTTACACAATGGGTTCGGTACTGGGCCATAATCTACCATACGGGCCCATTGCGGGTTGGTCGATGTCACATGTCTCATGACGATGATGATGCCGCGATGATGTGAGTGTCATGTCAATCTTTGGTTCTAAGGCTTTTTGGTTTTCCTACATTGTTTAAGAGTAGTAATGATTTTTAAATAAAACAAAGTGAGGCTATATAACTGTAGTTACCACTAGGTTTCTATTTTTTACACAGTAGGTATTTTTTGAGCTGAGAAATAATAAAATAACTTCACTCGCTCAGGGTGGAGCAACGGTTGAATCAGACTTTTACTGAATAAAATACTCCAGTATTTTTTCTCTTTTTGTTGCTCTTTTTATTCTAATCCAGGTAACACTTTCGAACAATACCGCAGCCCTAGCAAAGAAAGCAGGCCATAAATAAAAAAAAAAAAAACATAACCGTGATTGTGATTTAAAAACTTCTTAAAGAAAAAGAAAGAAAAATATTTTATTTGCCACATAGACACAATGCAAAAACCACATGTAGACACTTAAGATTAAAAAAAAGGATAAAAATAATATTGTTCCATTGTTCTTAGCACGTTCTTAATTCAATTTTTTATGAAGAATTTGAATTTAGAATTCACTAGTCGGATGATTAGTTCAAACGTTGATTAGCTGGCACTTTTTTATTCCTTTTTTAATTGAGAATTTGAATTTAGAATCCGCTAGTCAGTATTTAAACTAGGAATACGGTTAGGGAGTTTTATAAATATGGTTGTACCTATTTCTTTACTTACATACTTTATTCAGGGCGTGAAAGCAGTGCGTGGCCGTGTCTCAATGTAAGCAAAACGCGACATCTTGTACGAAATTGCTTTTGTTTGTTTGTCGCATGGAAATATCACGTTAAATCATTTCTTAGTTCGTTTTATTGTGTAAGTAGGTTTCTTCATACAAACCTTTTTACCCCTATTTAATCCCTTTAGGGGGTGAATTTTGAAAAAATCTCTCTTAGCTTGCTTACATCATAAAAGAAAACCTTTCATGCTTCTAGATGCAGTTGTTTCGACTGTGCGGTAATATGGTAGTTTTCTTTTCATTTTGTTGATAGGTTCGCGCTTGACCACTATCTCACCTGATGGAAAGTGACGATACTGTCGACGATGGAGCAGGCTTATCTACAAGAAACCTATTCACTATTAACTTAAAAATTCCCGGGTTGTAACCATTAGGAAACACAGACTCGGAATTCCACCCTTAGCTGTACGGGCAATGAATGTATCCCAAAACGTTCAGTAGTCAGGTTCTCTTTTTATACGCGGCAAAATTTTGATCGTTTTAATCCCGTGGAGGGTAGATCCGGTATATAAAACACTATCGATTTGTAAAAATAAAACAATAATTTTTTATAAAAAAAATATAGATAGATGTAAAATATTGTTATTATTTATAGCAATATTTCATATCTATCACACAACGCCGACTAGTCAAAAGCTAAGCTTGTGTTATATGTACTAGATAATGATAAACATACTTATATATTTCTAAATATATACATATTATGGATAAATTACGCCAGACACAAAACAAATGATCGTGCTCATCACACAAACATTTGTCCTGAGCGGGAATCGAACCCACGACCTCCGGAAAAGCAGTCAGGGCCACCAACCGCTAGACCAGCAGGCCAGTCAAAAGAAATGTTTTGGATTTGTAAAAAAATTTAACATATAAAAATCTCACCGTAGGCGCGGGCTTGTGGACGGCGTGCAATGGGTAGCACGCTGTCCGATCGTCCGGTAACCGACCGGACCGAGCCCAAGTCGTCGACGGCGCGTTCTTTTCCCGCGTGCCTCAAGGAGCTGTCAGCACACCGAAGAGGCCCAGCCTGCTAACTGCAGGCAGGCAGGGTCGAAGCCTACTGGGGTCATGGGTTAACTTCCGAAAGGAATGCCCGGCCCCGGCACGATAGGCTATGAAGGATCGGGATAGGTTTTTGTCAGTAAGAGTCTGACACTACTTCCCGCTCCGCCCAAGGGCGGGATTTGTCATTGGATGATTTTACCTACCATAAAAAAAAAAACCTATAAAAATCTTAAATAACAAATACATAAGTCAGCGAATAAATAGAGTCAATAAAAGCGTTTCTTAAAACAAGCCTTCCTTTTCATTGCAATAGGGAACCCTAGGAAAGTAACGCCCACTCTCTTAGACAAGAAATTCGAGTTGTAAAACACTTCTTTTTTATTAAAGTAATAAATACCCTTTTTGGGCCGTAATAAAAATTTAATTCGCAATTCGAACACCTTCTATCATTGTACGAAATATCTGGGCTTGGCCGATCAAAAGACACCTTTGTGCTTTAAATTAGCTATCAAAAAAGATTTTTCTTTGTCGATGGTTTATTTTTAGAAATGGTTTCCTGTGACAATAGCAAGCAACCTTGTGGGAGGCTTTTGATTTTCACGCTAAGTATGTCAGTAGCCTATCTTGACTTAGCCGCAAAAAGTAAATTACGTAATTTTTTTTTTATAATAATGTTTGGGCTCGCGATTGACCGCTATCTGACCTGATGGTAAGCGATGATATGGTCGACGATGGAGCACGCTTGCTTAGAAGTAACACATTCACTATTGATTTACAGACCTATTTTATAGACACTATTGGTTATAGCTATCAGGTAACACAGACTTCGGCAGGGAATTCCACTTCTTAGCTGTACGTATAATGAATGTGTTTCCAGAAAATTTTGTACGTATGGGTGGAATGTCCACCATGTACCGATGCGCCGGGGCTTGGTTCAAGCCATGCTCCGGAGCGAGGAGGAGTGGCAGGCAGTCGCCTCCTTTTGCGAAGCAGTAATGCTAGCAAAGGAGGAGGCCGACCACATTAGGCAAAGGCGCACACGCCGCCGCCGCCGCCGGGTTTCCGATCCCGATTTCCGGCCACCGTAGGCGCGGGCTCGCGGACGGTGGGCAATGGGTAGCTCGCTGTCCGTCCGTCCGGTAACAGACCGGTCCGAGCTCAGGTCGTCTACGGCGCGCACTGTTCCCGCGCGCCTCAAGGAGTTGTCAGCAAACTGTAGGGGTCCAGCAGGGCCGAAGCCTACTGGGGCCAAAGGTTATGTGAGAATGTCACCACAGGCCCCGGGACAAAGGCAAGGAACGGAAAAGTAGGTTTTTAGTCAGTAAAAGTCTGACACTATTTCCCGCCCCACCCAAGGGCGGGATTTGTCATTGGATGACTTTACCTACGTTAAAAAAAAGCCATGTACCGATGGCACTTTGGGATAATGACTTTTTCTCAAAAGGTCACTTTTTAAAAATAGAATTTTGCGCTACTGCGGAAGAGTCTCTTGCATAAAATGTCAAAACTGTTTTTCAAGCCTGAATAAGATTTATTGTTAATTTCTAAGCCCCTACTTTCTTGTCTTATTCTCTAACACTTCATTTCCGCAATTATAATTTAACCTCCCCTTCAACCACTGTAGAACTTTATGGAGAATGCAAAGTATTTAATTTATCAGTTAGAACACTTTTTAATAATGATAATGATCATTGTACCGTATGTATAGTTATGTCAGCCAAACGCTTAATAGCCAAGACCCTCAACCAACACCAAGAGGGATCAATGGCTTGATCCAGAGGGCGCTACTCCTCGACACGGCTCGTATAATTAGGAGTTTCCTTTCTTTGGCGCCCTGACCGCCGGTAGCTTGGACCCTGTTTCCGTTACCAGTGGGATACTGTTTTTTTTATATTTTTAAATGGTTTTTATTTTAATTTTTCAAATATTCAAGTGTTACAAATGTGTATAAATAAGTTTTTTATTTTCAAGGAATCTGCAATCAGCTTTTGCTATAAGCAGGTGTGTTGTGAGGCATTGTCGCTTCGTGTGTGTCTTTCAGTAAAGGCATCTCCTCTTCAGTGGACCATACTAATTTATACAAAAGTGTATAAATAAGTGAAATAAATAAATAATAATCTTATTTTCAACCTTAAACTTACAAATAAACATTTCTTTCCTTCTTTACAAAACCGGCGAATAAGTAAAAATCTTTTCTACCAAAAAGTTACTGCTGAAATATCCTAGCACTAAGTAGGTACTAATAAAAGTGTCTACAAGCTTATTATCTACTAAAAAGCTGCAAAAAGGGAAGGAATATTACAAATTTCCGCCACAAACATAGCTGTACCCGTGAACCCGTCTAAAAAAGGGTCGACACATCCAAACAAAGACTTTATATACGTTATTAACCAAAAAACACAGCAGATGACATCACCCCAACTTTGTGATATGTTGACATGGGTCATTAAAAATAATGCGTCATTCACAGTTCATTGACCTTTCAGTATTTCTGTTGAGTTTTCTACAAACAGCTGAAAAAATGTGTTTGCCTAAACCGCGCTGGAAAAAAAAAATGGGAGAACTTTTGCAAACAAAAATTATAAGGTCAGTGACTTTTCAGTACCTAGCTGAATTTATTTTTCATTTCTGTTCACGTTTTGGTACTTTTTTAAAAGAGAATGTACCTGGGTATTTGTGTTGGTAGGTTTATGTTTTATTTTACTGTTTGTGTACGTGGTTTATGAAAAAGCATCGCTCTAATATTATAGGTACAAGTATCTACATTCCTACGTCTAATGGCGTATGGCGAATATCCACCTTTACGTTGATGAAACTTCTACGGTCCGGACTAAGCGTTTCGCCTCGTCGTTTATACCGCGTCAATCTAAAGCCGTGTTTATGGAGACGCGGCACGTTGGGCGTTTCGTCGTACATTACAGCAGCGGGCCGCGTCATCGCTTGCGCAAACACAAACATATGGCAATGTACGACGGACCGCCGGACGCGCTGCGCAACGCACCGCGTCTCCGTAATCGAGCACTAAGGATGAAGTTCGACTTCGCCTTTGCAATATCGACCTAGACTCGCCGGAATACGATGGATACAAGATGCGCAGGATCGCTCATTATGGCGATATTTGGGGGAGATCTATGTCCAACAGTGGACTTATTTTGGTTGAAATGATGACGATGACATTAAATACTAAAAATTGGCCTCTTGTAAATTGATATATACCACCTCTTGGCTGCGATCCGATCAGATGGTAAGCAGTGATGCAATCGGTGATGGTGAATCACGCTAGTTTATTACGAGCCTATATTCACTCTAGCCTTAAAGTCACCTAAACTATAATCGGACGGGAAAACAGCTGCAGGCAAATTGTTCCAGTCCTTCGATGTAATTTACACTTCTCTACAAAATATTCCAATCATAGCTTCAAAATCACGATTTTGCATTGTCTAAATAATTAAGATTAATGTTTCGGAATTCGTGCGTTCGGGAAATCCTGACAAATGGCGTGCTTGACACATAACTAGCGTAAAGCGTTGAATGCGATGTGTTTAATGACAACACAGGTGATGCAGTAGGCTCACGAAATGTGTTTTTTTTTATGGTGGGTAAAATCATCCAATGACAAATCCCGCCCTTGGGTGGGGCGGGAAATAGTGTCAGACTCTTACTGACTAAAAACCTACCCTGATCCTTCCCTGCCTTGGATCCGGGGCCCTGGTATGCATTTTCATACCTCCCCAAAGCCCCAGACTAGGCCTTGACCCTACTGGGCCCCTACGGTTTGCTGACAACTCCTTGAGGCGCACGGGAACAGTGCGCGCCGTAAACGCCTTGGACTCGGTCCGGTCTGTTACCGGACCAACGGACAGCGAGCTACCCATTGCCCGCCGTTCACGAAATGTGGTGGAATAACACTAAGCTGCAAAACTGGGCAAGTGCGAGTCGAACTCCTGCACTGACTTTGACTGGCCTGTTGGTCTAGTGGTTAGTGGCTCTGACTGCTATACCGGAGGTCGTGGGTTCGATTCCCACCCAGGACAAATGTTTGTGTGATGAGCACGATCATTTGTTCTGTGTCTGGGTGGAATTTATCTATAATATGTATGCATTCAGAAATATATAAGTATGTTTATCAGTTGTTTAGTACTCTTATCACAAGCTCTGCTTAGTTTGAGACTAGACGGTGTTGTGTGATAACTGTGGAATATTATTATTATATTATTACTGAGGGTGCCGTTCAAACTTATCTATGCAAATAGTTCAATTCCCGAATTGAGGCTCGAAGATTTTTCCGCGTTGCAAAAAAGTGTTTTTTTTTCGTAACGTAACAACTTTACTGTTTTCAGATTTATTTATATACACCGTTAAAATTTGATCGTTTTAATCCCGTGAAGGATCGATTCGGTACATGAAACACTATCGATTTATAAAGATAAAATTAAAAAATAAAGTACTTTTTTTCTAAAACTCGAGTTAATACACATGTACGAAATTAATTTCTTTAAGTAAACGAGTCAGTGACCTTTTAGGGAGTTGTCGGTCGTTGCGTACTAACTACCTACATTTCATTGGCCTCGATCAGCTGACGTTTACCTTAAGAAGTCAATTTCGTGCATGCGTAAATTAATTCGAGTTTAAAAAAAAGTACTTTATTTTTTTCATTTTTATCTTTACAAATCGATAGGGTTTCATGTACCGAATCGATTCTACGCGGGATTAAAACGACTAAAATTTAACGGTGTATATCTGTGCTATATGACCTTGCTTTATGCCAAATTTCAAGATCTAGATCAACGGGAAGTACCCTATGAATTTCGATTCCTTGAGAGTGTCGAAATGCACGTTTCATGTGACATAAACGGCCACATCTTTTTTTTGGTGACTTAGGGCCAAATTCACCAATAAACTAATCGCGATTATATAAAACAAAACGCAGTTTGAGCGCCTAATCGAGATTATAGCTTCATTTTGCGTTTCACTGCGATGAATTGAACTTAGTTTACGCGAAACTCAGTTTTAATTCTTTTGTTGTCGCCCATGTTTACGGGCACGGTCGGGTAGATTGCGCTGAGCTCAGTTTAGTTGAACTAAGTTTTTACATTGAATGATGAAATCAGCTCTTAGAAGTTTGAAATATCGATTGTAGGAAACTAGAAGTACACTTTTCCAGTAAAAGAACATTCCTGGTCTACTGTAACACTAAAACATCGAATACCGTACAATTGGATCAATACACAAATCAACATTAACTAGAAATGTTTGTCGGCTTCGCTTGTAAACAAGGCCATTGTTGCCGTCAATAGGCGCCTAATGAATGCGCGGGTGACACTATAGAATGAAGGAACTACCTTTTCGTTTAGCGTTTGTTAGATTAGCTTTTTAAAATAATATCTTACCTTTTAAAATACTGGCTTTTGCTAGCAGCTTTACCCGTGTATAAGAAAAGAATATATAGCATATCATCAACATCATCACGTTAGCCGAAAGACGCCACTATTGGACATAAGCTTTCCCCCAAGTGTCGCCATACCTAATTCTCGCATCCATATAG
This sequence comes from Leucania comma, assembly GCA_958295575.1. Classification (NCBI taxonomy): domain Eukaryota; kingdom Metazoa; phylum Arthropoda; class Insecta; order Lepidoptera; family Noctuidae; genus Leucania; species Leucania comma. Next base: position 5,349,738 of record OY282480.1, on the reverse strand, counting down.
GTTTTATCACTATGGTAGTAAACTAACCTCTGCTAGAGAAAGAAAAATAAACACAAAATTAGTTTAGTCGTTTTGAGCTAATTCTTGAAACTCCAAAGTCTTGGGCATCGACGCCATGTTGCTAGCCTGTCGGTTTTTTACGGTTTACATTTCGGGGAGTGTGCGTTGGAATTGCACAATTTAATTCTGCCATGTCCGTTCCATCATCGGACCACTAGACGTGCACCACCAGCACATGGTGGACATCCTACCCATACATACAAAGCGTTTTGGAAACATTTGTTGTGTGTACAGCTAAGGAGTGGAATTCCCTGCCGGAGTCTGTGTTTCTTGATAGCTACAACTTGGAGGTCTTTAAGTAAACAGTGTATAGATTACTTCTAGGCTTTAACGCTTGGAGTTGGCCATGCCCCAAATTCGTTTGTACGAAGAAAGAAGAAAGAAGAAGAAAGTTGGGGGATAGAATCGTTTCGTTTTGCTTGACCGCTTGCTTAGGGGGACAGGTGAGATAGTGGTTAAACCCGAGCCTATGTATAAAAAAAAGTCTGACACGCCCTCTCACTTACCTAGAGCGTAAGAAGGGAAGGGTGAAATTATTTGATGATTTCGTGCCTCAATAAAATTGGCTTTACGCTACCAAGTCTGTTGTCTTTTCTTTTTAATTATTTTAAATTTTATCATTGAATTACATCGATCATGTGGCAGTGTTATTTCAGGAAAACCTCATCCAATTCGTGATGGAGTGGCTGGCTGTCACCTCCTTTTGCAAAGCAGTAGTAGCAAAGGAGGATACTGCACGCGTGAGGCAACGGCCCTCACGCCCCAGCTGCCGCCGGGATTCCGATTCCGATTTCCGGCCAACGTAGGCTGGACTTGGCTTGCGGACTGGTTAGCTCGCTGTCTAACCGTCCGGTCCTAGCCCAAGTCGTCGACGGCGCGTACTGTTCTACGCCCGCCTCAAGAAGTTATCAGCAAACTGCAGGGCTCCAGCAGACCTTTTTTGAAAAGATGGCTCGTCCTTGGCATGAAAGGCAACGAAACGGGGTGGGTTTTTGTGTCAGTAAAAGTCTGACACTATCTCCCGCCCCGCCCACGGGCGGAAGATGTCATTGGATTATTCTCCCGGCACAAAAAAAAAAACAATCCAGTCCGTGATCAATTACAAAATTCTAGAGTTCTACAAAGAGTCTACCAATATTGAACCCCAATTGTGGAATTCCTGATGGAAAAACCCAATAAAACTGCGCCAAAATTGGGGTTCATTAGGAAATTCCTCGTGGCAAACGGGAGTGTGCATTTGTGCCTAGTTAATTGAATTAGACCCGTCCCTCATTACATGGGCCTTATATCGATTAACATATGCATGTTGTATGTTCCATATGTGCTTCCTCCTACAAATAATACTGGAAAGAATCACTCAAGAGTATATTCAGGAGGTTGGAGTCAGCCTATTCTAGACATAAATATAAAAGCGAAATACTAATACACTGAATAATCACGAAATCTCAAAAACTATAACACCTAAAAACTTAAAATTTGGCAGGTAGGTTGCTTATAGGGTGCAATGCAGACGTCGAAGGGATTTTACGAAACTCCACCCCTAAAGGGGTCCCTTGAAGGGGCCCAGTAGGGTCGAAGCCTAATCTGGGGCTTTGGGGAGGTATGAAAATGCATACCAGGGCCCTGGAACCAAGGCAAAGGAAGAACGGAGTAGGTTTTTAGTCAGTAAGAGTCTGACACTATCTCCCGCTCCGCCCAAGGGCGGGGGATGTCATTGGATGATTTTACCTACATTAAAAAAAAAAAACCCTAAAGGGTAAACCGAATTTTACGCAGGCAAAGCCGCTGGCAGAAACTAGTTTATTATAATAGCCATCAAGAAGTAGAAAAACTAAGTTTTTTACTAGACTAGTAAAAAAACCCGAGATCATCTTCTTCCTTCAAAACCTATAAGCAAACGAGTCAATGACCTTGTAGGTAGTTGTCGGTCGTTACGTACTAACTACCTACAGTTCATTGGCCTCGCTCAGCTGCCTTTTACTTAAAGTAATTAATTACGTACATTTTTTTAAATCTTTATTTAAGCGTAAATTAATTCGAGTTTAAAAAAAAAGTACTTTATTTTTTATTTATTTTAAAAACTTTATGCACATAACACTGTACAAAGGCGGACATAATGCCTTAGTCATTTTCTACCAACCGATCCTCCGCGGGATTAAAACGACCAAAATTTAACGGTGTATATGATAACAAGCTTGAAGTTGTAATCAAACCCGAGGAAGCAATATCAGACATTGAATTCCTGGTAAATAAGGTGTAAAATGTACAATACGATTTTCTTTCTGATGTATAATAAACTTTAGTATAGCTATATAGATTATTCGTTACAAAACGTAGAACAAGATACTCGACAGAAACCTACAACTCAGCTCAGCAATAGCTCCTTAAGAGCGCCCTAGTCGGTCATTCTCCCATAAAAACGTATAGGTTAGGTACCTATACATTGTTGGCAGTTTTATTTATATTGCGTTAAAGTTAAAGTAAGCTATCACTTCTTCATTGTTAGATGGTATAATTTTCAGTTTCGTCTACTGAGCAAGCCCTTAAGACTTGTGCCTTACACCTTGTTTAAATTACGGAGTATGAAAATGGCAATACTCGTATAGTATACCATTATAAGGATCAAATTTTTTTTTGTTTTTATGAATTTTGTTAGGAACAAATAAATTCAGCCGGTTTTATAATATTTTTACTTTCTCTCATCTGTCTGTTCGTAAAATTTTTTCGCGCACTTTTCATTTTTTTTTTTTTTATTATAGTATTCGTGTATGTTGTTCTTATTGTTCATCACAGAATTTTTTATTTAAACTTTTGCACGTAATGTAGGATGAGATAGCATAAATTTTAACCACGCCTATCAACGAGTCCGGGCCGCCGGCTATTGCACCCTTAATCCATGATCTGACGCAAAGTATAGACAAGCTATCTGTAACCGGCTCAGAACATAACACCTTTATCCATCCACTCAAAGGGAGGTTATATCCTACACTTCTGTTGTCTCTGCCGATTGCAAACACGGCACGATTCCATCAATTCACAGGCGAACGGTAAGCGTTCTACGTCAGCCTGTTTGTGCTGTGAATTGCTTTTAAACGTTACCCGTACGATCGTTACATATGCTGCTGTTACCCGCATGGACGATGTTGCCCTGTGAACGTTGCGAGTGTCCAGTGGCGTAACTTCATGTCGTCGGATTAGGTGCAAAATAAAAAAAAAATACTGGACAAGTGCGATTCGAACTCACGCACTCAGGGTTCTATACAAATTTATCTATGAAAACCATCGACTTACATTCTAAGTGATGAACAAGCTCGTTCAAAGAAACTATTTGTCACAATACTGAACGTTAAAACAAAAGTTCGCTGCAGCGCTAAATTGTCATTATGACGTCTAACAAAACTTTTAAGGTTACAGCGCTTAAATACTGCAAAACTGCACTAATGTCATCAAGTCAAGGTGTTTGGCATACAGTACACGTAAGTCAAGCAAAGTGATTGTACGGCATGCCTAATCTAGTGCATAGTACATATATATCGATGATGAAAACAGTTCCCGAAGATTTTTCGGATCACAAAAAAGTTTTTTTTTTGGATTCTAGGTCAACGGGAAATACCCTTGCAACATAAACGGCCGTATCTTTTTTTCTCATTAACTTAGAAGTTTAGTTTTTTCACAGCTTCAAGGGACTGCAGACTTGAGTATATGGTATTAATTTTAACTCGATACCTCGACGCGTTCCCGAGATAAAGGGTCTTGACAGACTGACAGATAGACAGACAGACAGGACAATACAGTGATCTTATAAGGGTTCCGTTTTTCTTTTGAAGTACGGTGAGGTATCTCTCATTTTCATGGTGGGTTTTGTTTTCAGATTCGTGTAGACTACAAAAACTTTTCTATAAAAAAGTCAAATAAATTAAAAAATTTAGGACCTAGTCTGCGATTGGTTCAGTTTCCTCTTAATTGTCCAAAAGTTATTGTAAAATAAATCCATCTCAGATAGACGCTTTTGTTCCATTTACCGACTCTGCAAGCGTTATTAGGAGGGGCCCGACTACGGGGCCCTGTTGCATGTCAGAAATACGCCACTAGGTGTGTCTATGTGTAAGAGAATTGCATGCTGGAGAATAATGAGGAGCTATCAAACGATTGTTCCTTTATCTACACATGTACCTAGGTTGGTAAAGACCAGAAAAATTATTAAAGCACTTCTCCTGCGATTTGGCATTCATCATCATTATTTCGATCAAAGGTGTTTAGGATATAGGCCTACCTGAAGTATCACCACATCCACCCATTCTGTGCATCTCGCATACTTGATGACTTTTTTTTTCGGTGGGAAATCATCCAATGACATATCCGCGTCTTTGGTCGGAGCGGGAGGTAGGATCCGACTTTTACTGACTAAAAACTCATACCTGTTCCTTCTTTGTCTTCGTTCCATGTCCCCGGGTTTCATTTTCACATTGCCCATGGTTCCAGTACGTTTCGATCCTGCTGGGTTCCTACGGTTTGCTGGCAGCTCCAGGCGCGCGTGGAAAGTTACGCGGCGTCGACGGTTTGGGCCCGGTCTGGACGGTTACCGGACTGCGAGCAATTTGTAGCTCGCCATCCATAAGCCTGATCCTTGATACCTGCGACCTTCACCAGGTCATTGGTCCATCTTGTTAGAGACCATCTAACATTGCATCTTCCGACATGTGGTCGCAACTCTAGAAACTGTCGGCTCTATCGACTAATTTTATTTTTCATCGACCCATATTTTTTTTAAAAGGAGTTACAAAAGAGTACAACACATTCAAACAACACCGTAATTTAAATACTTGAAGAAATGCTCAATACAACCAATTCATAAATTATTCCACTCAATGCGGAAGCATTATTAGGTACAATACACAATTGACTAAACCATTGAAGCCAATACCACACAATTAACTGAATCGTTTACGGTTTTAATGAAGTCTTCCGAAACACTGGAATTTATCGGAAACGAGAGGGCGTTATATCGGTTTCTGGCATACCATTAAATTTTAGACGGTTTAATGTGCAATTTAACTTTTTCGAAGTGCCGAAGCTCAGCGAAAAGACGATTTATATGATTACTTCTGTACTCTATTGATAAAATGGAATCGATTTTATAATATGTAAGGAATGGAGTACTATCTGTTTTTTTGGACAGATATCTGTTTTTTGGATTACTGTCAGTTTTTTTTCGCACAAACCGCAATATGGTAAACGATAATCATTTGGCTAATAGATTTGAGAGCAGTGGTGGCCCAATGGTTTATAAGTTGCTTTATCGTCGACTTGGGCCCGGTCCGGACGGTTACCGGACATACGGACGGCGAGCTACCCATTGCTAGCCGTCTGCAGGCCCGCGCCTGCGGTGCCCTGGTATTACCTAAGTTCTTTTATATAATTTATGAGCTTTGCGCGGATGTAACCGCTGTCGGAATTACAGTATACATGTAAGTATAGGTTTTTTTTTTATGGCAGGTAAAATCATCAAATGACAAATCCCGCCCTTGGGTGGGGCGGGAAAGAGTGTCAGACTCTTACTGACTAAATACCTACCCTGTTCCATTTATTGCCTTCGATCCAGGGCCCCGGGTGACCTTTTCACCTAAACCTTGAAGTATAGGTAGCTTTAGACTCTTGTTAGTTTTCAAGCGAGTTTTAAATATCATTCAATAGATTTTGATTTTGCAGCAAGGGATCGATTGATTCGCATTGTTTGCGGCTTTTCGTTTTTGGTGGTAATTTCAAAGAGTAAATTAGATAAACTAATTAACATTTAACTGTGTATCTGTCACGTATTCATGTGGTATGTTAACAAGCGGTTGAATTCAATTAATATCTAAACTAGGTTTACTGACGAACAGAAAACAAATACGGGCTGATAACTAACTACACCGTTAAATTTTAGTCGTTTTAATCCCGTGGAGGGTCGATCAGGTACATGAAACACTATCGATTTGTAAAGATAAAATTGAAAAACAAAGTACTTTTTTTTTCTAATACGCACGTACGAAATTAATTTCTTTGAGTAAACGAGTCAATGACCTTGTAGGTAGTTTTCAGTCGTTGCGTAGTAACTACCTACAGTTCATTGACCTCGCTCAGCTGACGTTTACTTAAAGAACTTAATTTCATACATGCGTAAATTAATTCGAGTTTAAAAAAAAAATAATTTTCTATTTTTTAATTTTCTTTTTACAAATCGATAGTGTTTCATGTAACGAATCGACCATCCACGGGATTAAAACGACTGAAATTAACGGTGTATAATTGCTTGTTCCTATTAGCATAGCATAGCATCAGCCTTATTATGTTCCCACTGCTGGGACTCAGGCCGCCTGTCTTGGAGAGGGAATGGGCCATAATGCACCACGCGGGCCCAGTACAGGTTGGTGGATGTCACATGTCTTCGAATTTTTGGTTCTAGGACATGCCGGTTTCCTCACAATGTTTTCCTTCATCGTTTTTGAGAGCAGTGGTGATAAAATAAATTACATAAAGAAACGCGCCTGGCTGGGTTTGAATCCGCGACCTACAACTCGTAAGTCGGGGTCGTTACCACTCGGCCACCACTGCTCACGTGCACATTGCACGCGGAGCTAATCTCCATACATGATAAAATCTGCACGATATTAAAAAAAAATCCTAACTCTAACAGAAAGGTACATCATTAAAATTGATTCCAACGGGAGAGCTTTAGGAAGCTACATAGGAATTTTATTTATATATTTAAACGTCGTGTACCACTACTGGTACATAAGCGGACTTAATGTAACAGGCATTCTCTATCAGACGACGATACTATATATACGAAACGCTATGCTGAATGTTTCTGAGCGTGATCTAATGAGGATATCCGCTGAGAATCCAGGTTACCTCCGTTACGTAGTCCGAAGAATCGTCAAACTAAAAGTGGGCAGGGCACTTTGCTCGCAGAATAAATTCTCGATAAGGTTAGGTTCTATACTAGCGATCGGCTACTGATAGAATAGAACAGAGAATAGAATAAAGATAGAATAGAATGGAACAGAACTTTATTGTACACCAAAATAGTAACAATTTCGCAGAAACTTAATATCTATGGGTAGACAACCTTAGGGTGGACTATAAGAGCTTAAACTAAAAATTTGCAATTTGCTCGCAGAATAAATTCTCGATAGGGTTAGGTTCTATAATAGCGATCGCCTACCGATAGAATAGAACAGAGATAGAATAGAATAGAATAGAACAGAAATTTATTGTACACCATAATAGTCACAATTTCGCAGAAACTTAATATCTATGGGTAGACATCCTTAGGGTGGACTATAAGTGCTTACACCAAAAAAATGATGAAGAATGAATGGTGAACGATTTAGATGTAGCGTTGGCAGGTCACAGGAATTAGGGATGCGAAACACACAGGACCTGTTTTTTTTTTATCTCGTTGTGGCGACACTCGGGGAAGGCCTGTGTACAACTGTGGACATCTTTTAGCTGAAATGAAGATGGTGATGATGATGAATATTTTTTGTAAATCATGACATCACAGCATGATCGATCATCCATTAAATTTATAATTAAACTGGAACGCCAAGACACAGAAAACCGTAATCATAAGAAGAAACCCGGGCCTTGATACAGGCCATGGTCTGGAGTGAGGAGGGTTGGCAGGCGGTCGCCTTCTCCTGCGAAGCAGTAATGCTAGCAAATGAGGAGGTCGACCGCATAAGGCAACGGCACTCACGCCACAGACGCCCCCATGATTCCGATCCTGATTTCCGGCCACCGAAGGCGCGGACTTGCGGACAGCGAGCAATAAGTATCTCGCTGTCCGATCGTCCGGTAACCGTCCGGACCAAGTCCAAGTCGTTGACTGCACGCACTGTTCCCGCGCGCCTCAAAGAGTTATCAGCAAACCATAGGGCTCCTGCAGAAGGGTCGAAGCCTACTGGGGCCAAGGGCTCGCTTCTGAAAGGAAGGCTCGGCCATGGTATGAAAGGCAACAAAGAAACGGGCGGGATTTTTAGTCAGTAAGAGTCTGACACTATCTCCCGCTCCACCCAAGGGCGGGAGATGTCATTGGACGATTTTTATCCACTATAAAAGAAAACCATAAGAAGAAACAATAATATCGTAAGTCGTAACTAAAGCAACTAAACCCAATCCAGTTTTTACTGCCCAGTTCCGTTCAATCTGTCCCTCAAGACGTATAGCCGCATTTTTGCCCAAAAATATTTCGAGATAAGACCGGACGGCTCTAATATACATTACATGGTTGGCTGACCGGGGCGAATTCGACCCTATTCATACGTATTTAAAATTTGCACGCATAGGTTCACTCTTTCGTTCATATCCTATATGATTGTGAGCCAAAGATTACAACGGGATCGAGATAGGTCCCTTAATATTTTATGAAGAAATATTGGGGGTTGGGGTGTGGTACAAGGTGTGAGAGTTAGCGGTTTGTTATGAATTTAAAAAAAAGAACTGTGAAAGTATTTGACTAAAGTATTTTCTCTAAAGTTTAAAATATTTTCTCTCAAAACAGCGAAGGAAAACATCGTGAGGAAACCAGCATTTTAGAACCAACAATTTGAAGACATGTGTTATCTACCAACCCATACTAGGCCTGCGTGGTGGATTACGGCCCATTCCCTCTCTTATAGAGAAAGCTTGAGTCCCAGCAGTGGGAACATTATAAGGCTGATGCTATGCTATGCTAAAGTATTTTCATAGAAAAATATTACACTAATATCAAAAAGTGTATTTGAATATCTGTTACTTTTCCAGGCTCGAATAGCAAAACAGATTTTAATGAAACTTGGTACACTGGTAAACCATGTTTTTTAATAGCACATAGGATACTTTATATCCTAGAAATATGCTCTATTGGGATAATTTTCTACTTTCATACAGGCGAAGCTGCTGGCAGCAGCTAGTATTGTATAGGTGAACGTATGTAGGCATGTGTGTATGTACCTTTTTTAATTCTTCGCGCTCGAACAGCTGGACAGATTTGAATGAAATTTTCATACAGCTAGATTATGTCCTTGAGTAACACATAGGTTGTAATTTTTTTTTACTATGGTTTCTGTCCGACGGCTGGCAAATGTGTCCCATAATTTTTTGCAGCTCTGTGTACCTTTAGCTCAATTCGGCTTATGTGCGAATTATAATCTTTTGATTATACCCACACACAAGCCAATGGGTCGCAGTTTTACACATGACCTTTCTGAATTAAAATTGAAAAAATCAATCACAAAAATAAAGTCCGGATTCACATCGTCGTCCATATTTGTTTTAATTAACCTGAAACGCCTGCGTATAAAAGAGATTTATTTGCACATTTTCCCGAATGAACACGCATCTCTATTTGCGTATCAGTGTAGTATTTAATCACAAAAATATAGGGACCCAAATAGATTCATTGGTATTATATTATAGAACAAAGTTTTGATCGATCGATTCTATGACGGGCAGGTCATAGAATCGATCGATCAAAACTTTGTTAGCCAAGTTATGATCGTCTCGTTAAGCGTGAACGCTTGGAGTTGATGGCACCCCCAATGCCTTTGTTTCCTTTGTTCCGTGACAGAGCGCTGAGATGACGTCGTTATAAAAAAAAACATAAAAACTTTAAAGTTATTTCAACTCGATACTTCCACGCGTTCTCGAGATAAAGGGTCTTGACAGACAGGTAGACAAACAGACAGACGAACAACAAAGTGATCCTATAAGGGATCAATATTTTTCTTTTATAGTTCGGAACCTTAAAAACGTACCGAAAAAAATTCTAATTTAGGAATTCCAAACAAAATTATTTGGTAGTTTGACTGTTTATAATGACTTATTTTTCCAACTAAATCTTATTCAACTTCAAACAAGGTGATTAATATTCCTAATGTGCTTATGTTTTAAGGTCATTGAAACTTTTTATTCCGATATAACACTTCAGGCAACAATAGCCTTTATAACTTTGAAGTTTTGGTCATTAATGGGCTGTAAAAACTTTAATTTTAGGCGAAACTTTTTATGTTCCGTTGATACATTATAAGTAAAATGAGATGAATATATTTGGTTTTTAATTTGATTTGGATATTCATTTCTATCTTCGTATAGAACCGTGATTTTGTTCAAAAGAGTTACCGTGCCTATGGAAAGCAAAAATCAATTGAAGGAACTAAGGTGGATTTTAGTAAGTAAGAGTCTAAGGGCCGACGCCGCGTTAAGCGGGCGCCCGCACGGTCCCATACAAAAGTGCTCTGTCGGGGGTCACCGCGCAGGCACTCGTCGCGGGCAGTCGCGGCCCGCGCCACTCTTGCTACGTAATCGACATCGACACGACTACATGCACACTGTTAAAGTTGAACTAGCGACACCGCAGGTAATAATCCCGTTTCCGCGACGGGGATCGCTGCACACGACACACGCGCATAGACACGCGACGGGTGCCCGCTTAACGCAGCGTTCGCCCTGACACTCCCTTTGGTTCCATCTAGAGTGGAAGAAATCATATTATGATTTCTTTCCACAATAAAAAAAAACTCTGAGTACTTTTAATTGGAGTGTTTCTGAAATATTTGGTCAAAACCAAAGTAACTTAATTCGGGTGGCCCGTTTGGCTTAATCTTTTTTTTAATTGAAATAAACTAGTGGCTGCAATTCCACCAAGTAAGCAGTGATGTGATCGTTGATGGTGAACTTGAACTTTTTTAAACCTCTGGATATCCACAAATATAGAAGAGAACACCAGGGAAATTCAATTTATTAAAATTGACTATATGACCAAGCGCTTGGCCAAAATGAAAACATGATATAAATTAGTTGGCTCAATAAAAAAAAATCGCGAATCTGACCCTAATTTACGATTTCAAATGTATTTTTATCTACGAGATTTAGTTACGGAAATATTTGAAAGTTACAAAAAAAAAAAAACTTGTTACTAAAAACCCCTTCGCGAAAACCAAAATCTTGAATAATTATTGTTTTTTTTTATATAAAAATAAAACCGCTGTTTTGGGGCCGCGAAGTCGGCATAGTCCCGAGCGAAGTTCATACAAAAAAAAAACAGTGACTAGAACCGGCCCTTAAGAGCTTATTCACTGTAGTCTTGAAGACACCTAAAAGAAACCTAAATAGTGAAACGTTACACCTCACATACACCTTCGCCTCTTTAAACTGAAAGTAATTTATAGTTTATTTTCGAAAATTAATATTTTTGAAATTTTGACCTTGACCTTGCCTTAGCGAGAAAGAGGGATGGCGCTATACACCCTATCCATCCCTTTAACAGTTTAGTTTAGGTTGTGAATCTTGTTAAGAGCTCGTGTTAGGATCTAATAGGGTTGAATATCAATGAACTATTTTTTTTTTGGTGTTGCGGGAATCCAATGGATGCGAGATGCACAGGACCGTTCCTTGTGGTGACACTTGGAGGAGGCCTATGTCCAACAGTGCACGTCTGTCGGCTGATATGATAATGATGATGATGAATTCATCAATACATCAATTTTAATTAATTTTTTTTAAAAAAAAACAGCAATTTTTGAGAAGATTCATTTTCGTATTCCTCGCATATTCATACTGCCGGACTTAATCATTAAAAATTAATGATTACGATTAAACCATTTACTTTTATGAGTGAATCAATAAAACCCTGCTTTTGGCCAAGGGCCACTAAGAGGTAATTTCGGGGAAATCACTTCGGGGATTTCAGGGACGTTTTCTAATGTATACTATAACTGAACCCCTTCCCAATCAATCAATTAACCCTTCGTTTTCCTCAGTGTGAAGGACTAAAGTACGTAGTATGAAAATTTGACTACGTTTGCCTGTAACCTTTATAACCGACTTCAAAAAAGGAGGAGGTTCTTAGTTCGTCGGATTCTTTTTATATGTGTTCCCCAATTAATCGAAGGCGCCTGAATCGTTCTGGGAAATATTTTTTTGGTTTCGTTTTTCTAGGTGGTCGACCATCAGATCTGATTTTGGGATTGTGGAGAAATCGAAGGTACTGGTTATATTCTATACGAAGTCTACTATAAAACTTTCACTCTGTTTAAGTTTAGTTAAAGATGTCATATAAAACGTAAAAAAAAACTGTTTTGCAAAGTAAAAAATACAATCGACAACAATGTTACAAACACTAAAAAGTACAAGTTGCTGACGATTCGGGCACAGTACATTCGGACACAGTGTCCAAATCGACACATTCTATTTTTATTGTTATTTCACTGATAATTCGGACACCGCCAAATTTATTTATGCTGCTGTCTCTTTGTACAGTCATAAAAAAAGTCTTAAATTACAATATAATTATATTGAAAATAGGTTTGGTAACGCTTTTTTGCCGATATATTGTTTTTAAAAAACCGTTTTATTGACTGTACTAAACAGTGTGATCCGAATCGCCAGTGAAAAAGTATTGAAATAAAAATGTAGCAATTACACTGTGTCCGAAAAGTCAGTAACTCAAACGTACAATAGATTTTAGAAGTCGGTGTTTCACCCACCCCAAAGAGGGAGAATACTTTCCAGATTCTAGAGTTGAATATAACGCATTTTTAATAGAAAACAGATCTAACACAAAAAATTGAACCTTTTTATTGAAACATATTTTATAAGATTCAAATATCTTCTTTTTTGAGTTAAGTCTTTTTTCTAATAAACATACGATATATTATGAGTTTTTAAATAATTAATAACAACTACATTATACAACCTTATTTTTAGTAATTGCGAAACATGCAAAAAATTTTATAACTGCGTCATTAAAAATCACAAAGTAATAAGCTTGTTATGTTACCTGGTTGTTCGGTTGTTTACACAAACACACGGTCACCGGGCATTCCGGGCAACTGAGGGGTTGTTTTGCTCCCACACCCAGCTGTGCACGGGCTCTAATGCCTGCAGTGACCTGCCATGACCTGTGTTGTATTTAGTATCAGTGGTGTCCAACTTGTGACCTTTAAATATTTTTGGGAAAAAATATAACATGGTGTAAAAATTAACTATTGGAATCGATTCAGTTACTGATTCTGAACTAACTATATTCAGATTTCGCATAATTATACTAAAAATAATGTTGTAATACTATAGTATAAACCGCTTCCTCTCCTAACTTACACTAACACATTCGTTATCCCCCAGCGATGTCCACTGATTGAACTTAATAAATAGATATCCAAGAGTAAATACGTGCTTTTCTGTTATTTACGATAAAAACGAACACAATGAAATTACCGGCCGGCATTGTTAGCTGGCCGCTCCGTTTTAGGTACAATATGCTCGGCCAAGCTCTGTTTATTGTTGAAGTAAGCGATCATAGATTATGTAATGTCGGGGACAGACTGGTGTGTTCCTAAAAAGTTACTTAAAATAAATAAATGGGTCGATTTTTTTTTCTGTCGTTTTTTGATCAGTATTACCTATTTATTTATTAAGAGCCGAGTGGTAACGGCCCGAATTGTAGGTCGCGGTTTTCAAACCCAGCCAGCAGCATTACTTTGTGTAATTTATTTCATCACCACTGTTCTCAAAACGGTGAAGGAAAACATCGTGAGGAAACCGACATGTCCTAGAACCAAAAAATTCGAAAACATGTGATATCCACCAATCCGCACTGGACCCACGAGGTGGATTACGGCCCATTCCCTCTCCTGGAAAGGAGGCCTGATTCCCAGCAGTGGGAATACTAAAATGCTGATGATAATAATATAATAATAATAATAATAAGCCTGATATAGTGGTGGTGGACCGAAACGAGAGGCGTGCAATGATTGTTGACATATCCGTTCCGCATGACGAGAACCTCGTGAAAGCCGAGAAAGATAAACAAATCAAGTATATTGACTTGGCTCGCGAGGTTGTCGACATGTGGGAAGTGGATTCGGCGATCATTGTACCGATAGTCGTGTCGGGTAATGGCTTAATAGCCAAGAGCCTCGACCAACACCTTAGGAGGCTCTCGTTAGGCGGCTGGATCAAGGGCTTGATTCAGAAAGCGGTACTCCTGGACACGGCTCGTATTGTTAGGAGGTTCCTTTCTCTGGAGCCCTGACCGCCGGTAGCTTGGACCCTGTTCCCGATACCGGTGGGACACTATTTTTTATATTTTTAAATGTTTTTTTTTTTATATATTATACAGGAAAAGTTTTTAACCAGTGCGCAAATTTTGACATAATAAACTTGAATATATTTTAATAAACACGTATTTTTTATTTTGATATGTTTCCATAGTAAAAAATTAAGTTAACGCTTACGAGACTTGTTTACTCAGAAATTTATTTTATGGACGTCGCTTGCCAGTCCGTCGACTGGTCGCCCGATTCACGCCGCGCGTCGACCGCTCGCCTGACGCGCCAGCTGGTATCAGAAGTACTCACGCGCGCTCGCTCTATGCGACGGTACCTACTTACGCGGTGCGATTATTGACCCCAGTTTAGCGCTACAATTTTTTAAGTTTAGACTGTGTAATGTTATTTGTAAACGTAATTCCAATTTATCCTTCATACTTTCATGGGCTTAGGACCATCAAAATGCAGAAAACAAATCATAATAAAGAAAGTAGGTAATACGTTTTAATCCATTCAAAATAAATCATTTAGGTATGATAGGTATTTAGATATGATACAATTTAGATTGAAACAATTGCATTTTGGCGTATTTAAAAAAATGTGGTGTTATTTAAAAGGCTCGACGTGGTGCTGGGTCTGGGTCATGGAGTTGTTGTACCGGCTGAAAGTGGTATGGATGGAGTCCGGCTGTATTTAGCAGCTTCCATACTGCGCTTTGGCTAACACCAAAACGTCGTTCTGCGTCGTAGGTACTGGCTCTTGGATTGCGTTCAAAAAAATCAAATATGACGTCTTCGGCTTCGACTGCCAGTCGAGGTCTGCCAGACCCTTGTGCGTGGCTCGGTGTTCTGAACTGGCCGTGATCAAGCAGCCTTTGGTTAGCTGCTAAAATTGTCCTCTCATTAGGGACCGTGGGATTAAGGATCCCTTGGGCTCGCATACGAGGTACGCTCTCCCTTTCGTATCTTCTTCGTGCTGCTCGTAAATTTTCATTGCTTAACAAATACACTCGCACCATTTCATAACACTCGCGGTGAGTAAAATGAGACATTGTCACTACGCTAATCTAGTACGCGGCACACGCGCAGGGACGGCGAAGGGCGCGAACGTCCGACCTCCACTTCCGCAAGTGACGTACTGCATGTGCATGCGTTTTGTTTATCAAACGCCGGCGCCGCATGCCCCCGCACCCCCGTCTCGTGCGCTGGGCGTGGTCCAGCGGCCGGCGGCCTTCGCGTTTTCATTCATGCTCATTCATAGTATTACTATTAAATTATATCCATGTCTTGCTTATTTCAAATTGGGACAAAATGGAAAAATGAGAAAAAAAAAAGTCATAAACTAAAAATGGAAATGTGTTCTATTGCTTACACTGAGCTACCAAAAAAAATTAACGCAGTGGTTAAAAAATTTTCCTGTATGTTAAAAATATTTAAAAATGTAAAAAATATGTAAAACAAGAAATAAAGGAAATAATAATAATAAAATTTATTTATTGTTTACAAGGACCAGATTACACAAATGGATATAATAGGCACATATATGAGTAAAACAAGAATCTAGTAAGCGGGTGAAGCACTGTACTCCTAAATAGGCTACAAAGCAACCTGAGCTTAGGAGAGACAGGACCGATCCCGATTATACAATATAAATATGGAGGTCTTATATGGCGCAAGACGTGGTACATTTTATAATTAGGTACATAATCCCAGTAACAATAACATGCATGCAGACAAATAAAGAGAAATGAAAGACAAATCAGTAAATTTCTTGTGTGGGTGTGTGTAGTGTGTATGTATGTGTATGTATGTGTGTATATATGGATATGTTATGTGTGTGTCTAATAAATGGGTCGAGTGTGTGTAAAATAAGTGTGTCTGTGTGTGTGTGTGCGCGCGCGATGATGATGATCATTTATTTATTACGCCAACGAGTGTTAAAAAATAATAAAACTTACAGATTATTTTTTTCGGCCTGTTGCTAAGTTTAAATAGGTATAATTTATATCTTGTCCTATAATGCACAATTAATTATAGGCAATTGAAGCTTATGCATATCCGAACGTACACGGCTCTAAAAAATAAATGTAAAATATGTAGGCAGGTAGGTATTTTTCATTTTCCTCCAATTCCAACTAATTTTAAATGGGGTGTGCAATATATACTAAAAATTGAAGTATTAAAGACTTAAAATGTAGAATTCTATTTAAAAAAAAATTGATACACGGTTCTTTAGTTAGCCTGAAGCCTAAAAGTATAGGCATTTACTGAAAAACAGAGGTAATTTCACCTCTTGTAATTAAACCAAATCTTTCCTTATATTTCTAAGAAAAGGGTGGAAAAGGAAACCTCGACGATTTGATCCAGGAAATGTCTACGTGTTTTGGAAACAATGAATTTAATCATGAGAAAATAATAGAGGAAAACCGTAGCATTTCCTTCTTTGGTAAACAATATCATTAAATGTCATTATAGACACAGGTAAAAATTTACTAAAATAAAACTTTAAAAATAATAAATTTAAACGCAATATTTTTACTAACGAGGCGAAACAGACAATTAAAAAAATGTGTTTCAAAAACGTTCGTTTCACAGAAAACGGTTTGCATATTAAAATATATCCAACATTTTTCAACACAGTTTATTTTTAGTCAATCGACAGGATTTGACGTTAACATGTATAATGAAATAAAAATGTAAAAATGGTGCTGTCACCGGTGCGTCGGGAAAAAGATAAATATAATCGCTTTCGTATCGTATAGGAAAGTTCTTCGCAACGAGAGAAACCCACGCATTCCTAAATAAAATCAAAAGTTCTTCGTGTCGTAGGAATATGATCTTAAGACAGATATTTTTGGGTTTCGAAGGTATATTGAGCTGGATGCGGCACTCATTTTTATACTTTTATATCATAATGTACTATTATACAAATTTTATTTGTGCATAAAATTTGTATAATAGTACATTATGATATAAGTGTGTAATGTAGGAGGTTACCGTCGAGGCGGTATTAAATCCCGAGCCTTGGCGAGGGTCTTAAGAGAGCCAAGAACGGTAACCATTTATTTCTCACGTGTATCATATCAATACACTTGTGAAGAAAAATAATTCAGCTAACTGATATTACAACGGTAAAACTAGTAAAATTTTTCATAACATGGCGGTAAAAAATTAAATCTATTTTCATAGGCATGCGCTAGGCTATATGGTCGCTATATGGTCTTTTGATCATATTGCCTAGTCGTCGTTTGTTTTCTTGTGTGAAAAGTGTTTACGTTAATGTTATTCGTAGTAACAATAGAATATGTATGTAACATTTTATAATGGTTTTGTACGTATTTGATTTTATTTAATTAACACAGCCCATGAACTTCACTCGAAAAAATCACGCTAAAACCCGCGCGCATCTTAAAATGATGGCTATAGACTACAAACAATTTTTATTTTTTTCGTATTCAAAATTTGTTTCGCAAACAAAGAATTTGATTTGTTATAGCTACGCTACATTGCATTGCATGGCTAAGTATGAAAACGACTGTCGTATGGGTCCATCTTCCCTCGTGAAAGCGATTGGCGGTGGTGACCTCTCGGACCCAGCATGTTTCAGGCCATGGTTCGTAATGCGAGGGAAGGAAATGCGGTCGCTTACTTCTCCAAAGCATGCGAGCGAACGAGATGTCTGTGATGTGGCATCGTGAGGGAATGGACGTCCTCACGCTGCAGTGTCACCACAAAGACCGGTCCTGTGCGTCACGCATCCATTGAATTCCCGTGACCATCACCAGGTCATCGGTCCACCTTATAGGAGGCCTAACAACGCTGCGTCTTTCAGTACACGACCACCAGACCACTTCAGAATCAGGCAGAAGCTAGTACCTATCAATTAAGTAAATAGGTACCATTATTAAAGGTCAGCAAATTTCTCAATTGATTACTCAATGGTCTCGTATTTATCCTTGAAAAAACCTTTTAAAGGTATTACTTTAAATACTGATTTTGCGATTTATTTATTGGTAATCTCAACACTTTTAGCAAGATTAATCTTTCCTTACTTTCATGTTTTCGTAACGGAGAAATTACGCGATTAGTACACTTTCTAATGGACGTTCTAATATTTCTAGAATTACCTCGAGCGTAATAAAATATTATTTTTACATTTAATTTAATTGTTCGCTTTTAAATTGTTTGATTGTTTGACAAGCTAAGTTTTTATGTCTATAGAACGTGGCAAAAAAGTTGAACCAAAATAGCCGTCGTTGCTATGGTTACGCGCGGCCCCTATACTTCGATTGAGACCCGATAATCTGTTACTGCGAAATCAAGGTTGATGGCCATTTTGGTTGAACTTATATTGCGCGTATTGTAAAAAGATTGTCACACGGGTAGACCATAATTGGAATACCACATAGGATACTTTGTCCCGGGAGGATGTGCTCATGGGACAATTTTCTTCTTTCACGCAGGTTCTGACCGCTGGTCGCAGCTACTTTTGGAATAAATAGTAGTAGTGTATTTTTTTTTATATTAGGTAAAATCATCCAATGACAAGTCCCGCCCTTGGGTGGAGCGGGAAGTAGTGTCAGACTCTTACTGACTAAAAACCTACCCCTTTCCTTCGTTGCCTATCATGCCGGGGCTGAGCCTTCCTCTCGGAAAACGGCCCCTAACCCCAGCAGGCTTCGACCCTGCCTGCCTGCAGCTAGCAGGCTGGGCCTCTACGGTTTGCTGACAGCTCCTTGAGGCGCGCGGGAACAGAACGCGCCGTCGACGACTTGGGCTCGGTCCGGTATGTTACCGGACGATCGGACAGCGTGCTACCCATTGCACGCCGTCCGCAAGCCCGCGCCTACGGTGGCCGGAAATCGGGATCGGAATCCCGGCGGCGGCTGGGGCGAGCGCCCCATTGCCTCTGCCTGATGCGGTCGGCCTCCTCTTTTGCTAGCATTACTGCTTCGCAGAAGGAGGCGACCGCCTGCCATCCCTCCTCACTCCGGACCATGGCCTGAACCAAGGCCCGGCGAGAGAGATCGCTGCCGCCGATTGCCCCCACGAGGACACGGCGATGCTCCGCCCAGGCGGGGCACACCTCTACAGTATGCTCCACCGTGTCCTCCGGGTGTTCCGCACAGTGGCGACACCCGGGCGAATCCTCCGCACGAATAAATAGTAGTAGTGTGGTGTAATACCTACGAGTATGTAGTGGTATGGCAGTAGTACGTGGTGTAGTAGTAACTTAATTTTTTGTAATAGCTACGTGAACAGGTTACTTCTAGCATGCTCCATTATTGACCACAACATCGCTTACCATCAGGTGAGATAGTGGTCAAGCGAGAGCCTATTAATAATAATAAATAGTTAAACCTGTTGGCGCATTGTTTTCGTAGTGGCATTTTGCCGTCGTAGTGGCGCATCACTGTCGCAATGGCGCTTTGTTGTTGTAAATAAATGAAAATAAAATAAAATCTTTTTATTTCAGACATATTTGGTCCATATTATTATCTATTACATTTTCGATTTCAATTTAATTATTATATTATTGATTTATTATAATATATTATATTATTATGTATTAGTTTATGTAGTCATTATATTATATTATTAATTCAATTTAATTTGTATTATGCCATCACACACATGTCACATTGAATAAAATTAAAAACAATATTAAATTAATTTTTAAATATTAATTTAAGTATTTGCCTCCCTCTGGGGCACCGGTCACGCGCACTTGTACTTGTAGTTATTATAGTGGAGCATTTTTTATTGTTGTGTTGCTCTGTTATCGTAATGGAGCATGGCCTTCGCCATCGTAGTAGCGCATTGCTGTCGTAGTAGCGCATTGCTGTCGTAGTAGCGTATTGCTGTCATAGTGGCGCATTTTTGTCGTATTAGCGCTTTGTTTTTATTTATTTATATAAACTAGTGCTTGTCTGTGATCCCGCCTGATGGTAAGCAGTGATGCAATCGGCGATGGTGAACCGCACTAGTTTATTAAGAGCCTATTCATTCTAGCCTTGAAGACTATAATCGAACGGGAATGACGCAACAGGCAAACTATTCCAGTCCTTCGATGTACGCGGTATAAACGACGAGGCAAAATGCTTAGTCCAGACCGTAGAAATTGTTTGTTGTTGTAGTGGCGCATTTTTTTGTTGTTGTGGTGCACTGTTATCATAATGGCGCATGGCTGTCGTAGTGGTGCATCGTTGTCATAATGGGACATTGTTGTCATATTATTGCGTCGTACCTTTCAGCAGGACTCTATTATATTGATACGAGTATATATTTCCCTCTCCACGAGAATATTCCCAAAGTTCACTGTCCAGCAAAATAAAGGAGCTTTATACTTTTTTTTCTCCTTACGTGGGAGAAAATCAAAGAGTCGCATCTGTGAGGGTTTGTTCCTTACTTAGAGTAACACTGATAGCTCTCGTATTATAATAAAAAGGAAAAAACTATGACCCATTTTACTCCAATAAGCACGAACTAGAAAGGGAGGATTCATCCGGAATTTCTTCTAATAAGTAAATACACATACCCCAAATTTTTATACGACAAACAGCTTTTGCTATAGTTTTGTAAATATTTGTTAGGTACGTGGTGTTTTTTGTGATTTATTTATTGTTAGTCTATGGTACACAAAGGAATATGAGAATACCAAGACCAGATTGTTTTCGTCTATTACATATTGGTACTTATTAAATGTATGACCACTTTGGTACTTATTGATTATTTTGCCATCACCATCATTTCAGCTGAAAGTCGTCCACTGTTGGACATAAGCCTCCCCCAAGGGTCGCCATAATGAACGGTCCTATGAATCTCGCATCCATCGGATTCCCGCAAGCTTTACCAGGTCATCGGTCCACCTTGTAGGAGGCCTTCCAACGCTGCGTCTTCCGGTACGCTTATTAATTTCATATTTAAATATTACTTTATTTTTGAGGTGAGAAATATTTCAATGAAATATTTGAATAGTTAAATATTTCACGAGGGAGTGTCAGACTTTTACTGACTAAAACCCACTGGTTTTCTTTCAGTTGCCCTTTGTGTTCCAGGGCTACGGAAACTTTTTCGAACTATCTCGCAGTCTAAATTATAGCTACTTGAGCAATCAATTTCTAGGGTTAGGGAAAATCCATTTTTAGGGTTCCATACCTAAAAAGGAAAAAAGGGAACCCCTAAAGGATCACTTTGTTGTCAGTCTGTCTGTCAAGAGCCTTTATCTCGAGAACGCGTGGAGGTATCGAGTTGAAATAAAAACCATTTATTTAAGTCTGCGGTCCCTTGAAGCCATGAAAAAAATAACTTTCTAAGTTAGTACAGTAAAATATCGCAAAAAACGTATATTTCGATACGCTCAAGGGAATTAAAATTCATAGGGTACTTCCCGTTGACTTAAAATTCTGAAATTTGATATGAAGCAAGGTCTTATAGCAAAAATATAAAAATAAATCTTTAAATTTGTAGTCACGACACGAAAAAAAAAAAACATTTGCGATTCGGAGAATTTTCTCTTCTTAACTCAATTCGCGAACTGAACTTTTCATAGGTAAGTTTGTACGGAACGTACGCCCAAAGTGCGCGAGTCCGACTCACACTTGTCCGGTTTTTTACAGTCAAGAGATTTATGGTACAAACTTAGTTTTTTATAGTATATATTAGAGTATTTGACTGCAATCTTGATAGTAAGCAGTGCTGTAATTGTTGATAGTGAAACGCACTAGTTTATTAAGAACTTATCCACTCTAATCTTGAAGACACCTAAGTTATAATAGACCGGGAAGATCACAGCTGGCAAATTGTTCTAGTCCTTCGATAACACGGTATAAACGACGAGGTGAAACACTTACTCCGAATCGTAAAGATGTTACAATGTAAAGGTGGACACTCGCTGTACACCGGGTTGTCCGATGGTAGATAGGTGACGGCGGAATTAAGTCATGTAAATCCCTAATTACGTTTGCATTTTCATTACTAAATATAGAGTTTTAGTTGGTATGGAATACAGAAGTCCCTATCAATTAAAACTAAATTAAAAATAACCAAAAAAACAAATCACAGCCAAGTTGACGCACGAATCGGACTTACTACCCAGCGTTGTAAAAAAATCACGTTTATGGGATGGGAGCTCAACATAAATATTTCCTCGATCGGCGGCGATCTCTCGCGCCGGGGCTTGGTTCAAGCCATGCTCCGGAGCGAGGAGGAATGGCAGGCGGTCGCCTCCTTCTGCGAAGCAGTAATGCTAGTAAAGGAGGAGGCCGACCGCCTTAGGCAAAGGCGGACACGCCGCCGCCGCCGCCGGGTTTCCGATCCCAATTTCCGGCCACCGTAGGCGCGGGCTCGCGGACGGTGGGCAATGGGTAGCTCGCTGTCCGTCCGTCCGGTAACAGACCGGTCCGAGCTCAGGTCGTCTACGGCGCGCACCGTTCCCGCGCGCCTCAAGGAGTGGTCAGCAAACTGTAGGGGTCCAGCAGGGCCGAAGCCTACTGGGGCCAAAGGTTATGTGAGACTGTCACCAAAGGCCCCAGGATAAAGGCAAGGAATGGAAAGGTAGGTTTTTAGTCAGTAAAAGTCTGACACTGTTTCCCGCCCCACCCAAGGGCGGGATTCGTCATTGGATGATTTTACCTACCACAAAAAAAAAAAAAAAAAACATAAATATTTATTTTATTTAGTTTTTTTCGGCAACAGAAATAGATTATCTGTAAAAATTTCATCTGTCAATTATCTAGCTATCACGATTCATGAGTTACAGCCTGGTAACAGGCAGCGGAGTCATTCAAATAGGGACCTGTTTTTCCATTTAGGTACGGAATAAACCCTCTGTATGTATCATACAAAAATCTACCAGAGACAATAAAAGCAGTATCATTGATGTCTGTAATAACGCCGGTCCCGAAACCACAGACAAAATTAATGGTACATTCGATTCCACTAAAAGTATAATACGTTAACTTAATGTCACGGCAATTTGGGGAATCAGGCGTTTTCGTGGATTTCTATCAGGCCAGGCCGTGGCCTCAATTCTGGCCTCATTGAATTTGTAACTATTTTTATTTAGTTATCTATATCTATATATTTATAAAAGCGAAATACCACTCATTCATTAATCACGAAATCTCAGAAAATATGGGCGGGTTTCTGAATTGAGTATTTAGAGTTAAGAACGTCTCTAATTGAATATGCAATTTCGAAAAGGGCACATCTCGAATATTTCGTCTAATACTTTTTTTCATTTCATTGCGTTCTAAATACTTGTATACACCTATTGTGGAATAGAGAAGTTGGACTGTATTAAATAGCTGGTGTTGGTGGTTGTTCTGTATGAAACTCGGTTTGAGCTTACCCAATCTTGGAACAAAATGACGACGACAAGTCAAGAACGTCTTACCTTTATCGCCTTTTCAGCCTTCCTCGAAGTACTCTGGATGAAGCAGCACTGTTGAAGCTGGTTACTGATCACACAACACGGTTATGCTCACTTTGTCCCTTGATTTATCGATTTATTGAGGAGCGCGCTCAAAAAGATAGTTACCGCACGGCGGCCCGATTTCAACAACACGAAAAACCGGGAGAGGGCGCTTGTCCTGTCATCTAAGCAGCCCGCTATTGGCTGATTTCTGGCATATAGGACGCTCCATGATCTTTGCGCCGTCAGCTGAACCAATCATGGGTTAGAATACAGAACATACCCCCTACCGAAACCATAGTGATGGTTTCCTAAAAATGAGATTACTATACTATCTAGGACATTGATAACTAATCTTAAATTATACTCTAAATTAAATAAAAAACGTTTTATTTGAAATTAATTGGCGTAAGGTAATAGGGCAAGTTTATTTATAGGTCTCTGTAAGACACCCTTTTCTGTGCGCAGTGTCACGCACCTAACTATTGAGTCGGGACCGGGATGTAACTTCTCAATCTTGCCGAGAGGCCAAGTGCAAGAGGGAACATTGTCAGTTTTAATTATTACTAAATCTCCAACTTTAGGATTAGAAGAAGAGATAAACCACTTGGCTTTCTGTTGTAAAGTGTTTAGATATTCATAACTCCAACGTTTCCAGAACAGTTGGGAGCACTTCTGGATATACTGCCACCGTGACAGCCTATTGATATCAATATCTCGCACGTCGTACTCAGGAATGGAGACTAAACTTCGTCCAATTAGAAAGTGTCCGGCGGTTAATACGTTAAATTCGTTGGGGTTGTCACTTGAAGGAAGCGGACACAAAGGGCGCGAATTCATTATGGCTTCTGCCTTACAGAATATCGTAGCAAGTTCCTCAAACGTTAAGGACTTTTCCCCTACACACCGCACTAGATGATATTTGGCTGATTTAATGCCCGCTTCCCAGAGACCACCCATGTGAGGAGCACTGGGGACATTAAATTTCCAATCAACTGCCGTTTAGCGCAACCACCCGAAATGTCATCTTGATTCTCGCGCCAGAACTTTTGTATCTCCGACAGATGTCGGTTTGCGCCAACAAAATTAGTTCCACAATCAGAATAGAGAACAGCGCACAGACCTCTGCGAGCCACAAATCTATCCAGGCATGCGAGAAAACAATCAGCGGAGAGAGAAGACAACACTTCGAGATGTACTGCTTTAGTTGAAAAGCAGACAAATAGTGCCAAGTACGCTTTTGTCACTTTAGCATTACGACGTAAGCTTTCTTTAATTAAGAATGGACCTCCGAGGTCAACTCCGACGTTAGAAAACACCTTATTAGGTATCAACCGAGTTGTTGGCAACGGGGCCATTTCAGGCTGAAGTAACGATGGTTTACGTTTAAAGCACGTTTTACATTTAGATAAAACGGATCTAATAACGCTACGAGCCGATAATATCCAAAAGTTTTCATTAACAACACTTTGCAAGGTTCGCGGTCCAACATGTAAATATTTTTCATATAAATATTTAATCAATAGTTTTGTAAATAAACTATTTTTAGGGAGAAGTCGCGGATGTCTAGCATTATAAGGAAGTTCGGAATAACCGATGCGACCCCCTACCCTGAGAAACCCATCGCTATCAATGAACGGAGATAATTTTCGTAACGATGGTACGTATTTTTTATCTGTTATCATTTTAATTTCCGTTTCAAAGTAAGTATTCTGAACTAGCTTTATTAATTTATCGCGTGCCTCGTTCAGTTCACGGGTTGATAACACGTGTGATTTAGCATGGGTGGGTATATCACCCTGTTTGCGAGTCAATCTTAAAATCCAAGCAAAAGATCTTTGCAATTTGGAAAATGACGAAAATTGTGCGAAGATTCTATCACAAAATTCCATTTTAGTTTCAATAATATGATCACTAATATTGTGATTCAGCAACAAATTAGTGGAAGTTTTTAATTCCGGTAGTTTATGATTGCTTTCATTCACAAACACCGTCAGAGGCCAATCGACGTAATTTTGATACATCCAATCGGCACCCTGTAGCCAACGTGGGGTGCAGTCTATCAGTTGCGCCGGAGACGCTCCACGCGAACAAATATCTGCTAGGTTATTTTCGCTGCCAACGTGCCGCCAAAAATGAGGGGGTAAGATTTCAATAATTTGAGTAACTCTATGACTGACAAAGGTTTTTAATTTATAAGGTTCCGTTTGAAGCCAGGACAGTACGACTGTCGAGTCTGATACTGCAGTTATTTGGTTAATTTTAATTCGAGTAACAAATGTATCGCAAACGAATTTTATTAATTTACTTAATAAAACCGCTCCCATTAATTCTAACCGAGGGATTGTTACGGGTTTTATTGGTGCTACTTTGGATTTCGCTGTTACTAGACGAACCTTTGCGTTACCCTTTTGGTCACGACTGATGACGTACACGCAGGCTGCGTAACCTCGTAAAGAAGCGTCACAAAATCCGATTAAATCACAAGTCGTTTCGCCCGGTAACAGCATATGGCGTTCGATACGTAACTCGCTTAACCGCGGAAGTTCAAAAATAAAGTGCTGCCACGATTTTTTAATGTTATCTGGCAACTTATCGTCCCAACCAATACCTAGCTTCCACAGATCTTGCATAATCTGCTTAGCTACTAAAATGCATGGCGCGATAAAACCCACGGGATCGTAAATCGACGCTAGCAGTTTTAGTACCGATCGCTTGGTTGTTTCGTTGTCCGATAAATTAACTGAAAATAAAAAATGATCGGATTTTGGAGTCCATTTAAGTCCTAAGACCTTAATAGAACTGTCGTTTTCGTCTTTAACGAACGTTACGGAATTTTCCCTATTTTCAGACGGAACGCGTTGCAGCAACTCCTCATTGTTACTCATCCACTTTTTTAGCGTAAAGTTGGCACTTTCAAAAATACCTATTAGTTGATCTTGGACTAGGCTAGCTTGCTCAAGGGTTTGGCATGAATATAAGATATCATCCATGTAGATTCCCTCACGGAGGACCTGAGCAGCGAGGGGAAAACGTTCACCCTCGTCTTTCGCTAACTGGAGCAGCGTGTGAATAGCTAAGAATGGAGAACAGCTGAGCCCGTAGGTTACAGTTTTTAATTCATATAATTTAATTGGATCGTTAGGGGATTCCCGATATAAAATGTGTTGATAACAGCGATCTTCTTTTCTCAAGGCAATAGCGCGATACATTTTACAAACATCACTCACTAAACAATATTCGAATAGCCGAAACTTCAAGATTATTGACGCAATGTCCGGATACAGCTTAGGGCCGACCAATAGAATATCATTCAACGAGACGCTTGTGGTGGTTTTCGCAGACGCATCAAATACTACTCGCAACGGAGTTGAGGTACTACTAGGTCTCAAAATACTGTGATGTGGGATAATGTATTTACTAGGCTGATCACCCTGATAAAGTTCCATATGACCGAGCTTTTCATATTCACGCATAAATTCCTTATATTTGTTATTCAACTCAGGTACACGTGCGAGTTTACGCTCCGAGTAGATCAGTCGTCGCTCGGCCGCGGCACGCGATTGTCCCAATGGCGCGGGGTTAGGTGCGAACGGCATTGGAACTACGTATTGGCCGTTCGACTCCCGCGTATGTTCATGAGAAAATATCTCCTCGGCTAGTTGATCCATTGGACTTGTTGATGGGGTACACGGCACCTCTTCAACTTCCCAAAAATCACGTAATGTTTTGTCAATTGACTGTTCGTCGTCATACGAAACTGATAAATTAAGGTTTTGCGATTTATATTTATTAAACGGATATAATTTTCCGCTAACTACATCACCAAAAACTGTTTTAATCACACTAGGAATACCATCCCTAATTACGAATGGTTTATCAATAATTATATCTGGGACTATGTCATTCCCCAACAAAATATCTATTCGTGAACGCTTGAAAAACAATGGATCCGCCAACTTATAAGTTTTATATTCGCTAATGACATTTTCAGTAAATGAAACATTAGGCATATCCGCGGACACCTTTGAAATAACTACTAAATTAACTCGAAACGTCGGACCACACGCCTGTCTTGGTTTCAATGTACACGTGACCATTCCTTGAGTTTTTACTACCCCTCCGCCGATCCCATGAATAGTAAAAGGACATTTTTTACGTTTTAATCCTAGTTTTTGAGCACACTCAGTTGTTATAAAAGAACTTTGTGCCCCGGAATCTATAACGGCTCGACAATCGTGAAACTGACCCACACAATCAATTACATGAGTGAGAGTAGTACCTAGAACTACCTCATATTCACACAGGTTATTATTACTCATGAATGATTGTTGTGTATTTGTGCATGTGACGTCACTTACGAAGCGACCAGCGTTTAGTGCGAGCGAAGGAGACTGCACCGTCACGGACGATGTTCGCGCGCTATCTGATAACGTATTATCTTTATGCAACAAATAATGATGTGGTTCTGCACAGACCCCACAACTCATTGTGCTTTTACAAGCATTCGATTGATGGTCAGATTTAAGACAATTATTACACAGTTTTAGTGAATGAACACGGTTCATTCTTTCATCGACGGACAATTTACGAAATTGATCACATCGATAAATCATGTGATTTTGTTTACAAATCACACAGCTTAAGTTTGCATTACGGTTATTAATATTTTGCGGAGTTCGTGCCGTATTGAGAATCGACTTTGACGAAGATCTCTGATTTTTATTTTGCGAATGGTTATTACTAGACTTCGACGGGTTATTAGTAGCCACGTTTATAAACGAATGTTCTAGAACTTTAATTTGTTTGTTTACAAACTGCATAAGTTCTTCGAAAGTAGGTATTAACTTTTGATCCCGACTTTCTTCGAATAATTTTCGCGTATGAGGGTCGAGTCTTTGTAATGCTAAATGACACAATAGAAAGTCGTCCAAGTGTTTAATATTTAATGCTTGAATCGCTTTAAGAGAATGATCAAAGGTTTCTATAAATGAAGTTAAGTCCGACGAGGTATCTTTTGTTAACGGTGTAAAGTTCAACATTATATCGAAATACCTACATGCTAGTGTTCTGTGATCATGGTATTTATCAATCAAGCTTTGCCAAGCTAATGCGTAATTTGCGGCAGTTATCGGCAGTTTTTTAACTATATTTAAGGCAGGGCCCTTTACGCATGAGAGTAAATAATGAAACTTATCGATATCTGTGAAATTTCGATTGTGAACTAATGATAAAAACGTGTCATAAAAGGTCATCCAATTTTCTGTTTCACCGTCAAATTGAAATAATGATATCTTTGGTAACGCGGGTTTTACTAAATCCTGTTTGTCTATCGCAGGGAAGAAATCATTTTCCAATTTAGAATATTTACTAGCGATTAACTGGCACGCATTATACATTTCGTCAAATGATTCAAGCTTACTTGTTGACATTTTCACTTTAGTAGGTTTTAATTGTACTTCTATTTCGAACAAATCAAATATGGTGGATTCAAATCTCAGACGGACACTTTCCATTTCAGACATTAATACCGTAAACATTGGCAATATATCTGGTTCTGTTCCCAACTTTTTGGAATAATCATAAAGCTTTTGTAATTTTGCAAATAAATATTCTTTCCTGCATGTTAACGTTTTTCGTTTCATTTCTAAGACCTCCGCCATTTTGGACGCGTAGGTCTAGCGCTAGCCAAATGTTTTTCCTATTTGAATCTTATTGGAGAGATGAAAATGAGAATCCGTCTCGAATGGACCAGAATGTGGAATAGAGAAGTTGGACTGTATTAAATAGCTGGTGTTGGTGGTTGTTCTGTATGAAACTCGGTTTGAGCTTACCCAATCTTGGAACAAAATGACGACGACAAGTCAAGAACGTCTTACCTTTATCGCCTTTTCAGCCTTCCTCGAAGTACTCTGGATGAAGCAGCACTGTTGAAGCTGGTTACTGATCACACAACACGGTTATGCTCACTTTGTCCCTTGATTTATCGATTTATTGAGGAGCGCGCTCAAAAAGATAGTTACCGCACGGCGGCCCGATTTCAACAACACGAAAAACCGGGAGAGGGCGCTTGTCCTGTCATCTAAGCAGCCCGCTATTGGCTGATTTCTGGCATATAGGACGCTCCATGATCTTTGCGCCGTCAGCTGAACCAATCATGGGTTAGAATACAGAACACCTATTATGTTCGATAAAGGCATATCTCTGATATTCAGATATGTGCCCTTTTCGAAATTGCATATTCAATTATACTTAAATGCCAAATTTTATCAGGTTTACAGGCTAAAGTAGAGTTTGAGTAATTCTCAACTTCAAATGCTTAAATCAGAAATCGGGGTTTAAACATTAAAAAACTTAAAATTTGGCAGGTAGATTCCTTATAGAGTGTAGTCATCCGCTAAAAACGGATTTTACGAAACTCGAGTAGAGTTAACTAAGGGGGTAAATCGGGGGATTTTTCTCGTAAAAAGGAGAAACTGACTGACGGACATATCGACGTACAGTCGGAATTACTAGAACTATGAGCATAAAATTTTGGACAGGATTGGCTTTTAGGTATGACGGAGGCAAGAGGCGAGCACTAAGAAAGGATTTACCAAAATTCACCCCCTAAGGAGATGAAACGGGGATCCAAAGTTTGAATGTAGAAACTTACTTTCACGCGAAGCTAGTCTTCAGAAAAAAAAACATGTCACAGTGTTTATTATCGAATTCCTCTGAAACGGCTTGACCGATTTTTATGATTCTGAGAATAGGTAGGCAATTTTGACTCTCCTACCCTTACCTAAATCCATTTTTTCTTTGACAACATATATGCCAAAACAACGCTTGCCGAGTCAGCTATTCGAAATAAAAATGTCCCGTGTCAATCACTGACAATGCCAATGCAGCAATACGTATAACTTGCACAAATTTTAAACAAAATATTTTATAAATCAAAATTACCAACAGCGAATGAAAAATGAAAATGGAAATTCCATGTTTACTTCGTCAAATAGGATAGTACCCGTATGATTCAGCGATTATGGCTTCAAAAAACAGCTGCATTGAATTTGTATTTTCTATTTCAAAGCATATTTGAATTCTGCAATTTGTATAGCAAATGTTTCCTGACCGTAATTGTCTTGTGGATTCTATTCATTCAATTGGATGTTTGAAAGCAATTGCTTTTCCTGTATTATTCTTGTTTCCGTTTATTTATGAATAGCTGCTGCCATCGGCTTCACCCTCGTGTTAGTAGAAATTTATCCCAAGGAAGAAGAAAGAAGGATAAAAATTGTGCTGATTCAGGATATGGTCTAACCGTGTACAAGTTTTGTCGGAATTTGTTTGGTCTTTCGAGCATAAAGAAGTAAAGAACATACACACTAATATTAATATTAGGGCGTTTTTATCATGCGGATTTCATTACGCATATGGATTACGCGTAACTTCCGCGAATGACTTTTCTATACAAGTATTTATTGTAATTCGTGCAATACGCACGCGGGACGCGTTTGTTTTGCTTTTTGAAATTTTCTGTATGTGGAGCAAATCCCAAAGTGTGATTGTATTTTTTTTTGAACTGTAGTATCTAAACCATAATTTAATGTGTCATATAGTTTTGTTCTCCGTCAGAGAACGAACGAAGTGGTTGCAGTAAAACAATTCAAACTCTCATTCTTAGTCCACTTTTTTATTTGGAAAATTATCGAATAACTTATCCCACTTTAAGGCCGTGTTTACGAAGACGCGGCGCGTTGCGCAGCGCATTGGGCGTTTCGTCGTACATTGCAGCAACGGGCCGCCACATCGCTCGCGCAAACACAAACATATAGCAATGTACAACGGACCGCCCGACGCGCCGCGTGTCCGTAATCGAGCACTAAGTAGAAAGGAGGGAAAGGGATTATTAGACTATTACTTGAGAAAAAGTAACTACTTAAGTAACAATTTGCACTCTATAGGTACATGAAGATTTCGAACGTCAAGTAATGACTTATAAGAAATTACTTAGCAATGAGTGATTTCTTCTTTATAAATACAGGTGTTACTGGTTAAGACCCATCCGTGTTCCTTAAAACACACTTTTCATTCAGTTGCCCTATGCGTTTCAGGGTCACGGTAATCCAAGAACTTATAAACATTGCGTCTTAGTTAAATACACGCACACCAAAATACAATATATAAGTTTTGTCGTTTGAAGAAAAAAAAAACACAACTAGAATGTTACAGTACTTTTTTATTGTTTTTTAAAGTATTCACCACATAGCTTAATACACTTTTCCATTCGCTCAAACTAGTTATTATAACATTTATTCCACTCTACAGTGGGGGTGTTCAAAATGGCTGACTTGAAAGCGTCGACTGCTTTTTCACCGGGCTGGAACCTTTGACCACGAAGACTTCTTAATTTTAGGAAATTTGAAGAAATTGTTAGGGCTTAGGTCAGGACTGTATGGAGGATGGTCAAACAATAACATTAATCCTAATACTTTCAACTGTTTTGAGATTCAAAATTTAAACACATTCGATTAAAGAACAGTTCCAAATTCAAAATTGCCGGGAAATATGGGAAATACAGAACTTAAAAGACAGGCCACGTAATAGCTGTCTAGTTATTCCACACTTAAAATTCGAATTGAAAATTTAAATATTCAACAAATAAATTACTCGATACCATGGTAATCATTGCCATGGCAATTAACAATGATTAAATAATTATTTATTATTGAATTTCCATTTATTCAAAAATATTACTCCATTTAATTGTTTCGATGATACTATAAGATAGCGACGAATTGATGTTTCTGCAATTTGCCATTTAATTTTGGACTTTACTGCTTGTTGTTAAGTTCGAGTATTGATGGATGGTTTGTTGAAAGCATTTATATGGATTTATTTTATCGCAGGACTGTGTTGAGCCCATGATTTTTGCTAAATTTCGTCGATAATATTATAAAATTTGTTTTCGTATAATGTGGTTTTCCATTGACATTGTTTTGTTATAGATATGAGTACTTTCTGTTTCCTTATAGTTGAAAAAGAGATAAAAATATTATTATGTATTCTTTATTCACTGTTGGATGGTTTGTTGAAAGCATTTATATGGATTTATTTTACCGAATTTCGACGATAATATTAAAAAAAAAATGTTTTCGTTTAATGTGGGTATCCATTGACATGGATTTGTTATAGATATTCTTCTTTTCCATATAATATGTATGTGGAGGGATGAAAAAACATTATTTCTTAGGTATTTTCCATTACATGGCTTCACTTTGCTATTTTATCAGACAGGAACCGGATGTATCAGGGGCCTTACCGTGACGTGTTAAAATACCAGTCGTGCGAGGGAAAAAGAGGGACAGAGCTATACACCGTTAAATTTTAGTCGTTTTAATCCCGCGGAGGGTCGATTCGGTATATGAAACACTATCGATTTGTAAAGAAAAAATTAAAAAAATTAAGTATTTTTTTTAAACTCGAATTTATTTACAGATGTTGAAATTTATTTACGAAATTAGTTTCTTTAAGTTAACGTCAGCTGAGCGAGGCCAATAAACTGTAGGTAGTTGTACGCAACGACCGACAACTACCTACAAGGTCGTTGACTCGTTTACTTAAAGAAATTATTTACGTACGCATGCGTATATTAATTCGAATTTTAGAAAAAAAGTACTTTATTTTATAATTTTATCTTTACAAATCGATAGTCTTTTTTGTACCGAATTGACCCTCCGCGGGATTAAAACGACCAAAATTTGGTCGGCGTATAGCTCCATCCCTTTAACAGCTCAGTTTAGGTCCTAAAATGGATCGCGTTAGGAACTCGTGGTAGGGCCTAGGTCTCAATATAAGCTCGGCTAAAAACCCCTCCCCCTTCCCCCCGTATTTAAGGCCAGAAATTCGTTTTTTTATAGTATAGCTCTAATCTAATGTTCGAGATTCTTATGTTCATAGAATGTTTTTTTTTTATGGTAGGTAAAATCATCCAATGACAAATCCCGCCTTGCGGCGGAGCGGGAAGTAGTGTCAGACTCTTACTGACTAAAAACCTACCCTGTTCCTTCGTTGCCTATCGCGACGGGGCCGGGTATTCCTTTCGGAAGCTGACCCATGACCCCAGCAGGCTTCGACCCTGCCTGCCTGCAGCTAGCAGGCTGGGCCTGTACGGATGTTCATAGAATGAATTTTGGTCATGAGATAAGAACTTTCACAGATTGAACTGTTCAAACATAATTACACAAAATATCATAAAATTGTTTATTTGTACACCACTCTCAAAATGGTGAAGGAAAACATCGTGAGGAAGCCGGCATGCCCTAGAAATCTAAGACATTGTGACATCCACCAACCAGTGGGCCTATGTGGTGGATAAAGGCATATTCCCTATCCTAAAGAGGAGGATAGAGTTCCACTGGATATTTATAAGGCTGATTATATTTTGTGTTGTTTTTTTTGTTTTTTGATGCTTATATTTTGTCTTTCTGTTATGTTTCACTAACCATGTTCTATTTATGTCTGTAGGTACCAGACTAAGACCGACTACTAGAAAATGTCGTAGGCATTAACACCCGTATTTATAAACAAGTAAATCTTGTAACTCACTTCAAGGTTGTGAAGAAAGTAAAGTCTTTATACTGGTTTTATAAGTTCTTTAATAACACTGTTACATTTATTTGGTTTAACACTCTTTAACAAGTACACGTGTTCACTGTGCGACTGCTCGAGCTCGAGTGCCGTGTTCCCAAGTGAGTCTCCCCACCTTGACAGCTACGTATTTGCTGTCAACCGACAAAAGTCAGTTTAACAACTATTAATGGAATTTCTCTTGGGAACACGGTTACATTTTGAAAATAACTATAATTAAAAGATGAATATAAATTATATAAAGATTTAAGTACATATTCCAATAAATTAGTAAAACGCTAACAGTCGGCCTTTCCTGACATATTCACGTCTCGTGAAAACAATAATATTACAAAAGCTTGTATAAAATATTGAATCATCAAATATTC
Organism: Leucania comma; assembly: GCA_958295575.1. Taxonomy (NCBI): domain Eukaryota; kingdom Metazoa; phylum Arthropoda; class Insecta; order Lepidoptera; family Noctuidae; genus Leucania; species Leucania comma. The sequence continues at coordinate 5,315,189 of OY282480.1, read as the reverse complement.
TTACTACACTACAACTAACCAAACAAACAACAATAAGAAATAAAATCATATTTCAATATTATTGGGTAGAATATTTAATAACAAATATTACAAATTAAATTACCTTGGGACGAAACCCCTTCATGTTTTCGTCTCAAAACTAGAATTACAATAAATTGTATCCTCTTATCTACATCAAATATTTCACATTGGTACTTAAGCGAGGACGAAACCCATTCATTGTTTCACCTCAAAATATTATATTTGATTATAGCCTCTACATAGCTACATCAAACATTTCTTAGAAAATAATCATGTGAGGACGAAACCCCTTCATGTTTTCGCCTCAAAATATTATATTTGATTGTAGTCTCTACATAATTATCTAAATCAAATATCTCATATGATCATCTGAGGACAAAACCCCTTCATGTTTTTGCCTCAAGATGTCACACTACAGTACTGAAGCCCAATCATGTCTTCAGCACTGTCTAGTCATTCCACTCAAACTTCTACATATTTTCAGTGGTTTGACAACTAAGCTAGAATAATTAATTATTACTTCTCTGAAACAAACTGTTAAGATTAATGGCATACACGATTAATTTGCAGCAAATCAAACAGTTATAAGAGAAGACTAGTTTTCTTCATCATGGACAGATTTTTGATCATCATTGGAATCATTATCAGATTCGTTATTGCTTCTGTCAAATACTAACCATGGGTGGATCTTGTCTACAGAAAAAGTGCCAGTAAAACGACGATTACCTTTTCGAGACAAAGGGGTATCTTCAATAATATACCTATCATTATTCAATACAGTTATTATGCGATAAGGACCACGAAGTTTTGGTACAAGTTTTCGACTCTGACCACAGGAAGGAATATCTCTTTCTACTCTGACTAAGTCACCCAAAGCGAATGTAACCTTTTTTCTATTTTTATCAAAATATTCCTTCTGTTTAATCTGATTATTAGCGATATGTTCAGACACTTGATTTCGAATATTTTCTATTCCCTCTTCATGAGATTCCTCAGTATTAGTTGTAAGGGCCAAAGAAGAATCATTGGTGCCAATTAATTTTAGTCCAAACAATGCCTGAGCTGGTGTTTTTCCTGTTCCCTTATTAAGAGTATTGTTAAGTCCCCATTGAATTTCGGAAACCCCTTCATCCCATAATGTTTCGTCTTTATTAAAGTTTTTAGCACTAAGAGCGGCTAGGACAGTTCTATTGTACCTCTCTACTTGCCCGTTTGATCGCGGCGTAGCGACAGCGTTTAAAACATGTTTAACGCCTAATGTATTTAGAAATTTCTTAAATTTTATAGAAGTAAAAGAGGTTCCTCTGTCCGATACAATTCTCTGCGGTACACCAAAAGTATGAAAATAACGTTGTAAAGCCTTAATACTATTTGTACTCTTCGTACTTTTAACTGGATCAAGAATTATATATTTAGTAAAGGCATCTATAATCAAAAGGAGATAAGAATTCTTTTTTTTACTACGTACGAAAGGACCTAAATGGTCTATGTGAAGTGTGTGGAACGGGCGATCCAGTTTTGGTATAGGGTGTAATTCTCCAGACTTTTTGCCAGTGGGAATTTTAGTATGAGCACATTCAAGACAGGAATTTACATACTTTTGTATAAATCTCCTCATTTTGGCAAACCAATATTGACTTTTTATTTTGTCATAAGTTTTCTCAAAACCAAAATGTCCTAACATATCATGGTTCGATCTAAGTAAATGCCACCTTATTCCTTTCGGTACAACCCATCGTTCACCGTCAAGAGTCTTCCTGTAAAGCATCCCTCGTTTAACTACAAAATTGTTTTTAATTTCAATAATGTTATCGGTTTCTTTATCGTTAAGTATAGCTATTATTCTTTGTAATTCGGAATCATTTTGTTGGGCGGTAGCTATCCAATTAGTATCTATTAATCTAACTTCTGTATACTCGTCTGGCTTTACAGGATTACGACTGAGGGCGTCGACATGACACATACTTGTGCCAGGCTTGTAAATAATATTGAAATCAAATTCCTGTAAGGAATTCCACCATCTTGCAACCCGTGGAAGCATGTCTCTCTTTTCAAACGTAGCTCGAACCGAGTTGCAATCGGTGACTATCGTGAACTTGAGCCCTAACAAGTATACTCTAAATTGTTTTACTGTCATTACTACAGCCAACGTCTCTAAGTCATAGGAGGTGAAACGAGCCTCTTCGGGCGAGGTCTGCCTACTATAATAAGCGACTGCACTAAACGGGGAATCCTTTGTTGGCCTTTGCATTAGTATTCCTGCAATTCCTAATTTAGAGGCGTCAGTATGAACTTGTGTTTCATAAATTGGATTATAGAAAGCAAGAACGGGGCGTTTCGTTAGTTCTGTCTTTAACATTTGGAAAGCCTCTTCTTCAGAATTTCCCCATTGCCAAGCAGAATTTTTCTTAAGGAGTTGAGTTAATGGTCTAGCGATTGTAGAAAATCCCCTTATAAAGCGCCGAAAAAAACTGGCCAAACCAATAAACTGACGGACTTTATGTTGGTCTGTTGGTCGAGGAAATCGTTCGACAGCTTCTATTTTATGCTGCCCAGGCCTTATTCCGTTTTCATTTACTTCGAACCCTAAGTAATTGATTGATCGCATAAAGAAGTTACATTTTGATAATTTTAATGTTATTCCAGAGGTCCTAAATAAATTCAAGGTATTACCTAATTTCTCGAAACCCTCTTTAATACTTTTAGATGGGATAATAACGTCATCCATGTAAGCAAATGCATCTTTAAAACGCGCGTTACCGAGGATATTATTGATAGCTCGTTGAAAATTAGATGGAGCATTAGCTAAGCCAAAAGGCATCCGGTTAAACTCAAAATGGCCGTCAGGAGTTACAAAAGCTGTTAAATGTTTGGAAGTTTCCGACATACGAATCTGGTAATAACCGGACGCAAGATCTAAGGTTGTATAAAATTTAAAACCTGATAAATTGTCCAATTGATCATCAATTCTTGGTAATGGATAGTGTTCTTTGACAGTTTTCTTATTCAAGGATCTAAAATCTATGCAAAGCCTGTAATCACCAGTTTTCTTTTTGACTAATAAAATCGGAGATGCATAGTCAGACGTGGATGGACGTACTATTCCCGAATCCTCTAATTCTTTAACCATGCCTCTAACAACTTGGCGTTCCGAATGAGCCAATCTGTAAGGCCGATAAACTATAGGACTATTGTCACTCAAATTAATATTCATCTCAATCCCTTTAATACATCCTAATTCTTTGGTTGAAAAAGCAAAGCAATCTCTATAGTCATTTAGTAAACGAAACAACAACTGACGATCATCTTCTGTTAATTCGTCGCCTACATTAACTAACGAGTGGTCTATATTGGGATTAGGCAAGTTTTCATCATTACCTATAATTCTATTAACACGGTATGACTGCATTTCTGTGAACGGAACTGCACGAACTATTAGTAAATCTTTTTTTAGAGTAAATCCTAGCAAGTTAAGTCCTCTTACCACAATTTGGCCTTTGCCATCTGTTAGTTTAATTAATGTCTGAATTACTTCGTATTCTTTATTAGGTTCGCGACTTAAACTGGGTTCTACGAGAACATCACCATTATACTTATTTTCGGCGTAAATATCGACACCAGTATATCCCTGTACATCAATATCATTTAGAACATGTAGAGCAATTTTGGATTTTGACATAAGTTTATCCCTAATTAGTAAAGTATTGTTGGTTTTAATAACAACGACGTGAGCTTGTTCGGTAAAAGTTTGTCCTAATAATAAAGGGACTTGCAAAAAATGATCAGAGACTACTAGTGTTGGTACTACTGCCTTCACAGAATCTACTTCAATGTTTAAATCGCATTTTCCTAAACAATTAACAATAGAATCTCCAAAACCTCTCAGGATTGGCAAGTCATTTGTCGACCATGAGGTAAGGAAGTTTTTAGCAACCGATTCTCTCAACATGGAGCATTGGCTTCCAAAATCTATATAACAGTCAAGAGTTACTCCACTGACAGAGGCCGTTTTAAAATATTTTAAATCTGTATCATGTTCCGCGGAAATATGCAAAACCGTTTTAGGAGTCGAGTCCTTTTTCTCACTACAGTCGTTAACTAAATGTCCTACTTTATTACAAGCAGTACACCGTTTGATTGGCTGCTTACACTTATAATACGAATGACCTTCATCACCACAGTTGTAACATTTAGGTGTAGATTCTGTTCTGTTACTTTTAGTCCCTTTAATTTTATTACGCTTATTATCAGTTACGCCCGCCTGCTGTGCGGTTTTGTCAATTCGTTTATTAATTTTAACTCCCTTTAAGTAGACAAGTAACTTATCAAGGTCAGAGTATTGTACCGCTTCAGCACTAGTTCTTATAGATCGATCTTCGATCCCAAACAGTACGCAATCAATGGCATCCTTTCCAAAGATTTTACATCTGTTCAATAACGCCATCTTTTCATAAAAATATTCCTCTAGAGAATCGCCAAAACGAGCTTTGCAGGCAAGCATATCCGACAACAATTGAGCATAATTTTCATCACTCGGGAAAGCTGATCGTAGTTTATTTTGCCATTCAGACCAGGAAAACATAACACTAGGTAGCCCTTGGTACCATTTCTGAGCGTAACCGACAAGTTTCGGCAGTGCGTAATGAATTGTTTGTCTTTCTGCCCAATTATAAATTTGTGCACACTCGTTTACTTTAGTTATCCACATCTCTATCGATTGGTTCCTTTTAGACGGATCGAATTCGGGAATTACATTAAAGACAGGAAAACGTTCATTGTTCCCATCAGCTTTCATGGTCTGAACAACGTCTTTCAACATTTGTGCAAACAATAATTTGTCACTAACCTGGTCGGCAACGTTACTGTCACCTTGGGAAAGCCTTGTATCGTGGTGGTCGCTCTGCCTTGCACCGATTCGGCTGCAGGCCGCACCAGTGCAGTCGTACCTCACGCTGTCACGGCTGCGCTGCGTGCCGCTTCGGCTGCGTTGCGTGCCACTTTGGCTACGCCTCGAGCTACCACGGCTACGCTGGGCGGCGCTCCGGCTGCGCCTCGCGCTGCCACGGCTGCGCTGCGCGCCGATCCGGCTGTGACCCGCACCGCTCCGGCTGCGCCTCGCGCTGCCTCGGCTGCGCTGCGCGCCGCTCCGACTGCGCCTCGCGCCGCTCCGGCCACGCCTCGCACTGCCACGGCGGCGCTGCGCGCCGCTTTGCCTGCATCGCACGCTGCCAGGGCTGCGCTGCACGCCGCTGCAGCTGCGCCTCGCGTTGCCATGGCCACGCTCCCGGCTGCACTGCGCGCCGCTCCGGCTACGCCTTGCACTGCCACGGCCACGCTCCCGGCTGCACTGCGCGCCGCTCCAGCTACGCCTTGCACTGCCACGGATCCGCTGCGCCTTGCTCCGACTGAGCCTCGCACTGCCGCGGCCGCGCTCACAGCTGAGCTGCGCGCCACTCCGGCTACGCCTCGCACTGCCACGGCTCCGCTGCGCGTTGCTCCGGCTGCACCTCACGCTACCACGACTGCGCCGCGTGACGCTTCGGCTGCGCCTTACACTGTCACGACTGCGTTGCGCACTAGAAAGCAGCTTGGGATCAGGAGTCTCCAAGCGTCTGCTTCGATTACTCGACTGATCTTCCATTTGATTAGCTGAAATTATATTTTGTACACAAGTAAAGTGCTTTTTTTTTTGTTTTTGGGGGGTATTAAATAAAAATAATGAAAAAAAAATATCTGTGTATCATTTCATATTAGATATCATTCTATATTACACATACATTACATTTGATATTAGATGTCAATCGTATAAATTTACTAATTAAAATGCATACTTCGATCAAATAAGAGAAAAAATAAAGGAAAAATAAACAGTACCTTCTTATTGCACTGTGCTGGGCGTTTGGTAACACTGAGAATACAATATTCTCGGTGCTATCCCGCTTCTGAACTGTAACTCACTTCAAGGTTGTGAAGAAAGTAAAGTCTTTATACTGGTTTTATAAGTTCTTTAATAACACTGTTACATTTATTTGGTTTAACACTCTTTAACAAGTACACGTGTTCACTGTGCGACTGCTCGAGCTCGAGTGCCGTGTTCCCAAGTGAGTCTCCCCACCTTGACAGCTACGTATTTGCTGTCAACCGACAAAAGTCAGTTTAACAACTATTAATGGAATTTCTCTTGGGAACACGGTTACATTTTGAAAATAACTATAATTAAAAGATGAATATAAATTATATAAAGATTTAAGTACATATTCCAATAAATTAGTAAAACGCTAACAATCTAAATACTTGAGTAAAAGTAACTACTTAAGTAATAATTTCTATTCTATAGTTAAGAAAAATTTTAATTTTGGATGAAGATTTCAAATGTCAAGTAATGACTTAATAAGATTTTAGTTAGTAACAAGTAATTACTTCTTTATAAATAAGTGTGTAAGTCCGCCTTTGTTAAATAAACATTTGACAAATAAACAAACATTTATTTACTGCTATGTTATAATATCCAGCCAACATGAAACCTTTTTTCAGAGAAATCCCGATTCATTCCTCTGAAGAAAACCGGTTATATCCGGTTTCATAGTCCCGGTTTTTTTAGCCCCTCCCCCGCCACCTCGGTTTATTAAGGCCGGAAGTTTGAAACTACTTTCTTGCAGTTTTCTTCTATTAAGATTACGTTCGTTATTGACCTTAATAAGCAACGTCGGTGACTGGCGAAGTTAATTTTATTGTTTAGTGATGCTGGTGATGTTGAGAATATTTTAATTTCTTCCTAAAAGGTACCTACATTTTTTCTGATTAGTTTTGAAATCGGTAAGGGCCGAAACATATAACCGCATTGCGGCGCCGTACCGCTAATATCGGCGGTGCCAACCGTCGCTACGTAGAATTTTGCGGTGAGCACCGCGGCGCGAATATTTATAGCCTTTTTAAATGGAAGTATCCAGTACCTTGTTTGTCGTTTATACACCCCTATTTTTTAATTAGTGCACAAAAAAATGGTGCTCAATCAGTACCCGTTACTGATCATATTTGTGTAGTCAAAAGTACAAAAAACGAAATTCCAAAATTGTCCACGAAAATTTGTCATTATTGGTAAATTCATAATTGAATCATTATTCATAACAATTACTACTAGAAAATACTAAGCGCAGTGTTTTTTCATTTTTATTGACATTCTTTCATTCATAAACAATAACCTGTACAATGTTTCCAGAAATTGAGTGAGATTTTGGGATATAAACAAACGCTCATAACTTTGCTGTTTATGAATATTATGCATTGAGACTTTACTTAAATAATAACAAGACCTTTTCGAAAAAGCCCTTTAAGTATTTGCCATAATTAAAAAATAGTGGTGTATAGAGTTCTATCTTCTTCATCTATACTTATAATAAATCTGTAGAAGTAAAAATTCTGTACATTGAAAATATCAAAAAAAATAAATGGCTGGGGGTGTTACTAGACCGACACCGAACCCAAAAATGTGATTAAAAAAATTTTTGTCTGTCTGTCTGTTTGTTCAGGCATCACGCAAAAACTACCGGTTCGATTACGATGAAATTTGGTATAATTATTCTTTAATATCCTGGGCACCACACTGGGTATTTTTTATCCCGGAAAAGTATATACAATAAAAAACAAAGTTAATTTTGCTGTTCGATCTCTAAGCTCGATTACTGTACCAACCGCAAATAATAAGTTTGTCGCAGGTTACGTCACCCGTTTCTATTGTAATTAGCCACAAAAGGCCCGCGCCGAGACAGAAGTATTAATACCGGTAAGTATGCTCTATAGATAACGTTCTACACAAATAGCACTTTCCACAAAAAAACTCATTGATAAGTTTCGTCGTTCACGCGAACGAAGTTGCGGGTACAGCTAGTTAAAAATAAGATTATTACGATCCATAGCAGGGAGACGTCTATTCACACTCAAAAATCACGAGGAACTTATTATCCCTGCAGGATACAACAATAACACTGAAAATTGTATTACAGCGACGCGAAAAAGTGCGGTGGACATCACTGCCGATTTTAACGCGGTTATGCGTATCGGACCTTATATTTGCAAATTGAGTCTGTACTTTTAAAATTAGAGGTTTATGCAGCTGTATTTTTACAGTATACGGAATTTTAAATTAACTAACTAAAGAGTGTTTCCGTGTCCTAATCGCCAGGGTCGTGTGTTTGCGACTGGGTACTCCATCTCGTTTATCTCTTTTATCCACATAGGTGACAGAACAGCTGACGAGTTGGAGAGTATTTGGTCGTTGATGTGCAACCCTGGCGGAATAAACGAGAGAGTGTTCGCGCATCAGGGGTTCTTTTAAGTATGCTGCTGCGCATATATGGAATGATATTCCACCGCCACTGCGAGGCCTAAAATCATTACAATCCTTTAAAAATAACCATAAAAGCCTACTCTTGCAAGCGCAACTTTCACTTCAATAAACTTTTTGTCACCTTATGGGTTATGACCTCCTTTGGTTGGTTTGGATCAGCAGCGGTGCTGTGGTTTGGCATTCTGTGCCGGTGTGCATAGCCACTAACTTTTTTACATCACTCTAGGAACCTGCAAACAAAATCAATATTAATTAAATATACTTATTATTTTTACATTACTTAATTCACATATAATTATAATGCATATATCTAAAAATTTTTACTCTGGGTCTCACCTGACTTAGCAATCCATTGTTACCTATTCGAATTTTAGATACCAATTCTATACATGGTCCCGCTTGTTTCTCCTAGCAATATGTTCGTGGAATTTTCCACAAAGCATTGAGTGAACAATTGATCAGTTGCGTGCTGAGGTCACGAGCTTTCTCAGTTTACGTGTTCAGTAGCGCAGCAAAACGTACATCTATAAAGTACACCTTTAAAGAAAAGAAAAATATTATTGGCGACAAAGTGCCAGTCTATATAATTATTTATCAACGTACATTACAAAAAATGTCGACGCTTTTGGTTTGAATTGCGGGTACAGAATATCGTTTGATCAACCTTACCTGTTCGTGTAGTCGCATTTCTCTAATTTTACACTTAGTCACAAACACTAAACACATTATATCAAGTAGCTTATTTTTTGAATTTTCCAATACCATCCTAACATGTCGTCACATTTGGTCATATCCTTTTGTTGTCAACACCAGTTCAACAGCATCGCGGTCGCGTCCAATCACGTATCGCGTCTATCCAATTCGCCACAGACTACGAAGACGAGTTTACAAAAATTGTGTTGAGGGCGCGTCGTGGTGTTGCAACTATATATAATTGTATCTGTCAACTTATTTTTTTATTTATTTTTTGTTATTATCTTGTTTTAAACTTATTCGTACTTTTTATTTCCTTTTTTATTTATTCATTTTATTCAAATCACTCACACACTACATTCTGCACCGTTCGGCGTCTTTATGTCGACACCGCCACCGGCCTTCGCTGAAAATCAGCGCTGTGAGCTCATCGCTCTAAGCATGAGGCCACAGCTTTATGCTGAGCGTTCGGCCGTTTTGCGTGAATGTGACGCATATCTTCCTTATATATAGTATTTGTGTTTGTCAAGTAGTTTTAAGTTTTGCGTCATTTCACGCGAATAAACTGTTTTTCTTTCTTTCTTCTTTCTGTTCGTCGGATAAATCCGACGAAGGTTTAAAAGGTTAATTAATCTACAGACATTGGCTTTCAGAAGATTTCTGCAACTAAGCAAAGGAAGCATAAACCTGGTAGTGAAGAAGACGATCACCGGACATTGTTAAAACTTAACACGTGTGTCAAAATAGTCCCTTGTGAATTAATGGGAATTGAGGTAATGGTAGTAAATGTGTTCTTGAGTGTACGTGCGTCATCGATATACGCATGCGAACCATAACATCACTGGAGTCCCTCAAAGACGCTCTGAATAAATATGGAGGCCAAACCGCCTGCTGGAGAGAAGTGAGCCTGCCCGCTTGGGCAGGGCATCGTCGTGTCCTCGTAGGGGCTATCCGCTCGCGCCGGGCCTTGTTACAAGCCATGGTCCGAAGCGAGGAGGAGTGGCAGGCGATCGCCTCATTCTGCGAAGCTGTAACCAAAGGAGGAGGTCGCATGCGTGAGACAACGGCCCTCATGTCCAAGCCGCCGCCGGGATTCCGATCCCGATTTCCGGCCACCGTAGGTGCGAGCTTGTGGACGGAGAGCAATGGGAAGCTCGCCTATCTACTGAGCAGTTGCCCATTTCAGACAGAACATCCAGATCCTCCGTTTTTAATGTATGTGTGCGGGGCTTTATACTATGAGGGCGGAGTCTACATAACGCGTTGTGTTAGGTACATACCACCTACTACTACACGCGAAGAGTATGTTACATGTATGACTGACTGACTGATGACTTAAGGTGGCGGTTCCCCACTCGCCTATCTTCAATGTCGTTCGTTCAAAATTTGTTGCTTCATCTAAATCAAGCCAACGCGATGTTTGATGGATAGGCAACGCGAAAAAAGGGAGACTGAAAACTCCATTGGCATTTGGTAATTCTGTGATTTACTCGAATATTTCACAAAACGTATTTATTTTTTAAACTCTTAAAAGATTTGTAGAAAAAATCTCTTCATTCAGAATCTCAATTAAACTTTTTTTTTTTTTTTTAATATATGATGAGTAGATAATGGAGGGCCAAAGTTCACGTAAAATAATAGATTTTCGGAGATTTTTACTGGATTAGTTTATACTGTTTGGGCCCAGTAGGTGGCCACGTTAACAACCTATATCTACAAAATATCTGTATCCAAAATAATCTGAAGAAAGATGTATAATAACATCATAATCACGTTAAAGCGCTTGTATGAAAATGTATCCCGGGTTGGCCGCTCTTAAGTCATTATTTTCTTCATACATAAAAACAAACAAAAACCAAACTTCGCATTTACGACAATCATAAAAGTCTTCGCTCGCACAAAATACTTGCTAATAATAAAAACCATATCTTTATCCCGCATCAGATAATACTATCCCTAATTCTAGACCAAAAATTCAAAAGTCGTAAAATAAATTCTTTTATAAAACAGGTATTTTTATTGGACATAAAACTCAGAAGATAAAGTATAAGTAATAGACGTAAATGATTCGCTTCAATCTGCCACATTGGGCTAAAAAGACTGTAGGTAAGATGAAAATGGCCTTATTATAAGGGTTCTTAATAATAGCAAAAAACGGGCAAGTGCGAGTCGGACTCGCGCACTGATGGTTCAGCACTAATTAACCTAAAACAGTTCAATTCCCGAATCGGGTCACGAAGATTTTTCCGAATCGAAAAGAAGTTTTTTTTTGGGATTAATTACAAATATGCATTTTTCAGATTTAAATAATAATTTCATGTATATATTTGCTATAAGACCTTCCTTCATGCCAAATTTCAGGATTTTAGATCAACGGAAAGTATCCTATAAATTTTGATTCTTTTGAAAATGACAAAATATACGTTTTTTGCGACATAAACGACCGTATCTTTTTTTCTCGTTCATTTCAAGCTTGATTTTTTTTTGACCTGAATATATGGTTTTAATTTCAACTCTACAGACAGATAGACAGACGGAAAACTCAGCAATCTTATAAGGTTCCGTTCCGGTTTTTCCTGTTAAGGTACAAAACTCTAAAAATGTCAAAAAAATCACGTTTGTTGTATGGGAGCCTCACTTTAATATTTATTTTATTCTATTTTTAGTGCAACAGAGATACGTTAGCTATAAAAAAATTGACACGGTTCATGATATAAATCCTGGTGTCAGACAGTAAGAGGAGTCTTAGTCATAGGGTCCCGTTTTTGCCCTTTCAGTACTGAACCCTAAAAATAGTGATACAGATATTTGGATCCACACAGCGAGCAAAAATGCATGCACACATAGATTTTTTTTAAGGTGGGAAAATCATCCAATGACATTTCCCACCCATGGGCGGAGCGGGGGATAGTGTTTTACTGACTAAAAACGCACTCCTGTTATTTCTTTGCCTTAGCTCCAGGGCCCTGGGGTACACTTTTACATTACCCATGGGCGCACAGAGGAAGGCTCAGCCCTGGCACTATAGGCAACGAAGGAACGGGGTAGGTTTTTAGTCAGTTAGAGTCTGATACTACTTCCCGCTCCACCCAAGGGCGGGATTTGTCATTGGATGATTTTACCTACCATAAAAAAAACCCAAGGGCGCACACATAGATGCAATTTCGACTAGAACTTGGTCACTTTTTCAGTATTCATCACCTTATGTAGGTACTACTCTGTGCCCATATACAGCTACCTTAGGTAAAGAAATATTCTATCTTAAGAGTAATGGATTTGTCACACTTAAGTGAATAATGAATGAGAAGGTTCGAGGCTTCGTTATCGGTCTTCGATTTGTTAGTGCGTGATTGAATATTGACAATGGATCGGATTTTATTGTAGACAATTTGAACTGAATCGAGACTGTTGCTGTCTTTGTCTCGCAGATAAATTTAACAAGTTGAACTATCAGGAAGCAACTGTTACTTTTGGCACACGTTTGACGATTGTTTGGGTTATATCGGTAACCTTGGGTTTTCTGTGGATATCTACTTTCCTGATCTGATCACGCATGGCAACTCCGAGCTTGCCTTTTTTCATTCCCCTTTCCTTCTGATCAGGCCCATTGTTAGCATCCAAGTTTAAAAGTCATATGTCATCACTAGCACACGCTCAGTGGTGCTATTCTCTAAGAAAACGCAGCGCTGCCGCAACGACGAACATCCAAATAGGATACATTGAATTAACAATCCAATGTATAGGTTCATTAGGTTGACAATCCAATGTATCCTATTTGAGTGTTCGTCCTTGAGGCAGCGTTGCATTTTCTTAGAGAATAGCACGACTGGTCGTTTTGAGACACTGTGATATGTCAAATGGGAAAATACCGTAAAGAACGCTGCCCAGCCAAGATGTCGAGTTAGCCAGATGGTCAATGAAGCCGAAAGGTTCTGGAGTGGCGTAAAACAAATTTAAGTGCGAGCTAGCTAAATAATTTGATTACCGAATCGATTTTTGAAGATTTTTCCGAATCATAAAAAAGTGATTATTTTGTCATTTACCAACAAATTTTCAGCTTTTAGACTTATTCTTAATTTTTTGCTAACCACCAGGACTCTAGGGTAACGGGAAGTAGGTCCCCTATGAGTTTTGATTTCCTTGCGAAAGTTAAAAAATTACCTTACGCAGAGCATAAATGGCCTTATTCCTTTGATTTAGAAGATATGTATACACGATTTAGATTGCATTGATTTTTAAGTTTAAATTTTTCAGTGCTTCAAAAAGTAATAGGCCTAAGTATATGGTATTAATTTCTATTTGTTTATTATCTTTACGCGTTCCTGAGTAAAAGAGTCTTGGCAGACGGATAATCGGACAGACGGACAGTAAAGTGAGTTTAAGGGGAATCCTTATACGTTTATCATCATCATCATCAGCCTTTTAATGTTCCCACTGCTGGACAGAGGCCTCCTCTCTAGGAGAGGAAATGGGCCGTAATCCACCACGCGGGCCCAGTGCGGATTGGTGGATGTCACATGTCTTCGAATTTTCTGGTTCCAGGACATGCCGGTTTCTTCACGATGTTTTCATTCACCGTTTTGAGAGCAGTGGTAATGATATAAATTACACAAAGTAATGCATCTACAATTTGTAAGTCGGGGCCGTTACCACTCGGCCACCACTGCTACGTTCAAACCCTAGAAACGTAAAATTTAATGTATTTTTATTTATTACAGTTTGTGTGTTCAAAACAAGTGAAATAAATAGAAATCTCAAAATGTAATTTTGTAAGTACTTGTGAACGTTTATTAAAACATTTTGGCATGTCTTTGTTGTTTACAAAGATGGCTTTTATTCTCAGTCCGTGGTCGGTACACGGCCCTTGGAATTTTCGAGATTGAGATATTACGGGACTGAGAAATTTCCGGTATCGTATTGTTTCGTGCCTTCGTCGATTCTTCATCATTTCGTTTAATGTAAGATTTGCTTTTGTTTTTCATTTATTTATTGATGTTGGTACAAGAAGCCTTATCCCTTTTTTATAAGGTGAGAAACCATCTAATGATTTCTCTCGCTCTAGAGTGAAGCGAGAGGGCGTGAGTTACTGACTAAAATCAAACGTCTGCTCTTTCAGTTTCTTTTATGTTCTAAGACATAAAAAAAAACCATTTTTTTTTGTTCTAAATCATAGCTTTTGGTAATGCTAATAATGGTAATGATAATTTAATGAGTGATATGTGCTTAAGTTATGTTGTCCATTTATAGTTATCCTCAAGTACAAAATTTTTCTCCCATTTATAAAGGTTTTTCTGTAAAAAAAAACTCTAATGTAAGTTAAGCTTGTGTACATCATCTGTCCTATTTTTATTATTTTATAGAAGTTGAGTGAACAATAAAGACTATAAATTTTCAAGAAATTATGATATACCCTGAGATATATAAAACTACAGATAAGAAAATGTGGGGTAAAAATTATATTGGGTATATGCACCGTTAAGTAAACTTCAGCTGGGCGAGTCCAGAGCTAGACCATTGCACACGTGTACCACACTTAATTTGTATGTAGAACGACGTCGCGTGGTGTGGATCTAATGTAGGTCTACAATTCTAGTTGCTATATAAAATGTATGGAGACTGACGCATCCAGATCGGCGTACATGGCCTACGTGTGCCCAGTGTTGTTCTATCTTAAAACATCAGTGTTGTATTAGATACTGGATGTTTGAGGACGGCTTATATTTGTAGGTAACCGATTACTTTGCTAGGTTTCTTACCTATAAAGTCACGTTAAATTCATAGGCTTTGGCATTCATTCTTCACAAATGTCGTGGTTACCGTTATACACTATTATTTCGGTCGTTTTGATCCCGCAGAGGGTCGGTTAAAGATAAAAATGAAAAATAAAGTTGTTTTTTTTCAAACTCGAATTAATTCACGCATGTACTAAATTTATTTCTTTAAGTAAACGTCAGCTGAGCGAGGCAAATTAACTGTAGGTAGTTAGTACTCAACGACCGACAACTAACTTTAAAGTCATAGACTCCTTTACTTAAAGAAATTAATTTCTTATATGCCTATATTCAAAGAGTTTCAGAAAAAAAAGTACTCGACCCTCCATGTGATTAAAACTATCAAAATTTAGCGGTGTAACTAATTTATTGTATATACTAACTTAATAATCTGATTTAACCGGGTCAATTACCCATTTCTAGTGAAGACTAAAACTAACAACTTCAGGAATCAGTTCCCAAAGCGATAAAGTCGCCAACTTAGCACATTCATACTTCATCTACATTCGGTCGCTGGTTTCTAATGCCTTTGAAGATTCATGGTCTAAGCGTGATCAATCGGCTTCCTTCTGAATACTAAATCCTTTTAAACGTAAGCTTCGAAGCAAGCGAACTACTCGGCCTCGTTAAGTTAAAAGGTCGGGGATTAAGTTTTCTAAAAGAAACATTTTAGGGTTCCGCAGCAAAGTGGTAAAAAAGGAACCCTTATACCGCGAGTTTGCCTGTCAGTTTGTAACATCTACCCTCCCACCCAAGTTACAATCGTTTCGTTTAGCGTGAACGCTTGGAGTTGACCGCGCTCCCAATTCTTTTTTTGATATAACGTCAGAACAAAGTAATTGGGGGCTTGGCCAACTCCAAGCGTTCACGCTCGGCTGTTCATTTGAGAAACGAACTATTGCTACTGATTTAAATTTTGTAATAATAATAAATGATTTTCTTCGTTTTGCAGCAACAAAATAATCCTTTTACAAACAAGCTTAGTCTGGAGATTGTCAAAAGGCTTTTATGGTTGCTGAGTGGTAAAGACCTCGACTCACGAGTTATAGTAGTTAAAACCCAGCCAGGCACATTACTATGTGTAATTTATTTCATCACTACTGCTCTCAAAATGGTGAAGGAGAACATCGTGAGGAAATCGGCATGTCATAGAACCAAAAATTCGAAGACATGTGACATCCATCAAACCGCACTGTGCGCGCGTGGTGGATTACCGCCCATTGCCCCTCTCAGAGAGGAGGCCTGTGTCCCAGCAGTGGGAACATTATAATGGGCGGTTATGGTCTTACTATTTAGCCACAATTTCTTTTTCGTGAGTAACTATTTAATGCTATTAAATCACCATATTTTTACGCAGTCTGCAAAACTTTGCGCCATATCCGTACCTGGAACAGATAAAAAAAAAAATTGTAACACAATACATACACACACAGTTTCTTATATTCGTATAATCAATGTGTCGTTTAAAAAAAAAAACAAAATAAATTTTACTAAATGCAAATCAAAGTATATTCGATACCTATATTAAAGATGTCATTTTTTTAAATTTTGTCGGTCTGTCTGTCTAATTTCCGAAATGCGTTGACCAATTTTGACGATACTTTCACTGATAGATACCTAATGTTACAAGCTATTGCTAATAAAAATTAACTCTTTCTCTAAGTAGCAATTTCGATGGAGAGAGTTAATTTTATTTTAGGAAAAAATTAAGATTACGCGCAAAAAATGTAATTGCGACCGAGGCGGAATTTGCACGAGCCGTAGGCGAGTGTGTTATGGAGCCGAGGGCTGTAGTAACTTTGCACGTGTATCGTACGACGTGTTCAATACACTTGCAACTCGTAGGGTCGACGCGCGCCCAGCCTGATAACTACGATAAACAATTTTATTACTTACAATCAAATTGTGGCGGGGATGAGCAAGCGCAATTTTCTGCACTAGTGCAGGAAGCAGTCCATTGCGTGCCTAAACGCAGTGGGATAAGAGCGTATTTTCAAGTAAGTGTATTGAAAATGATATTTTACTGTTATATGCGTCTGTCGCAAACAAAGTTGTGTGCAGCGGTTACCTATAAATATATGGATTAAATACTTAGGCTAATTAATGTAAGACATCTGTACAAATAGAAAATAAACACACCAACAAAATACACTTAGGTGTTTATAAAAGTGTGTTTAAGTAGAATTTGCGAGTCACATCCACGTTTACGTGGGACTTCCATAATATTAGTCGGATAATCTGCATTGTGAGAGGACTTAGAGCCATGGCTGGAATAAGCCGGGACGAAGAGCCCCTTTTAAGAGCTACTAAGTGAAGGAAATGCGCATCACTGCTTTAATAGCTTTCAAAGAGGACTGTTTCGATTCTAGAATCGAATTAGAGAGTTGATGCTTGTTAATTTTTATACTCTTTTAACGCAGTTTCTCACTACGTCTGATTTAAATCCGGTCCAAACCGGTGACAGTATGGTCCGTAGTAGCCGTAGAACTATTTCATTACAATAAAATTGTGGCGGCGGCGAGCACGCGCATTTTTCTGCACTTGTGCGGAAAACTGTCCAATGCGTGCCTAAAAGCGGGTTTCTGTCGGATTAGATTCGGGGATATAAATGGACGATAACGGACGGACGGATACGAACGGGTTGTTTCTGCACCACCCTAAGTTCGATTGGTTTTTTTTTTAACGGTAGGTGAAATCATCCAATGACAAATCCCGCCCTTGGGCGGAGCGGGAAGTAGTGTCAGACTCTTACTGACTAAAAACCTACCCCGTTCCTTCGTTGCCTATCGTGCCGGGGCCGGGTATTCCATTCGGAAGCTGACCCATGACCCCAGCAGGCTTCGACCCTGCCTGCCTACAGCTAGCAGGCTGAGCCTCTACGGTTTGCTGACAGCTCCTTGAGGCACGCGGGAACAGAATGCTTAGGGCATTAAGTCTGCTTTTGTACTGTGTTTCTTACTAGTGCATAAAGTGTTAATAAACAAATAAATATTACTGAGACTCCTCTGTCCATCTGTCTGTAACCAGGCTGTATCTCATGAACCGTCAAGTCATCTCAACGCTCAGTCACATAGTCAGAAAAAAGGAATTGAAGAAGTGGCCATCCCAAAGCGCTCACGCTAAACGAAACGATTGTAACTTGGCTAAGGGGGCATGTCATTAGTCCACCTTGAATTTGCGAAATCGCATCGCAGTAATTAGCATCTTATATCTCCAACGCTGTGTATTTTATTACGCGGTTGTCACTCCAGAACCTTACGGCCCCAACGGCCATCTGTTCTACGAGCATTGTCCTGCCCACTGCCACTTAATTCGATATAAATAAAAGTAATTCGATTCCTTCAGGGTAATTTGGCAAGCTTAGCAATATTGTTACTATTTGTATAACCAGGCCAAAGTCGTCAGCAACTAAAAATTAGTAGTGCGAAAATTTACCTCTGTACCTGTTTACATTTCGGTACAAGAGCCAAAACTGTTCTCATTTGTTTGCCGCTACAAAGCAAACGGAGTTGTTCCATCGTGTGTATTTTGTAGTCAGAATACAAATTGTGTCATTCGTGTCACCTATAATAGAATCTGCAGACTGTGCGGTTTTTGTATCGACTAGTTTTGAATTTTGTATTACGTTTTAGTCAGTATTTTTAGGCGCTTTGCACATGGAGCAGCAAATGGCAGCTAGCTGTTTACATATATTTCAATTGGACTTTTGTTGGAATCATATTGTTTGGATAAGGTTTTCAAATGATCTGACACTAAACTTGTTGTCGTGTATGACAGCTGATATTTTAAAGTTAGAAATAACTGTCTTATAAATGGCGTTAGTTTTTTTAAAACTAAATAAAAGTTTATTGTATTAATTATTTATACTAAACCTATGTACACAAAAACTAAACTAAGAATGTAAACTAGACATAACTATGTACAAATATAATATAAAAACTTCAAATACACTCAGGCGTCGACGTTAGTTTTCATATCTTTTTGTTTTTTCGAATGAAGATTTTACATTTAAAGTGGTGCATTAAATAATTCTTGAACTTTATGTGACATTAAATCAAATGTTGCAGATATTTATATTTTTGTAAGGATTGTTCTGGTTGTCTTTATACATACACTAACTTGAGTAAATAGTTAACTGTTTCTGCCAAGATGGTGGTATATCCGGTCCCCACTTTATTAATAGCGGGTGCTCGGGTGACTAGAGTAGTCGGTTGTCAATTTTAGAACGGGCAAGTCAGGGAAATAAATGTGCTGTGTGGATAAAGTTAGTAATGTTGAATTAGTGATCCAACACTTTGCACACATAGCAACTGGAGTTTCGAGTTCCGGTGATCATCAACAGTTTTCAGTTGCTGAAATCGATGTCTAAGTTAGTTCCTATTTACAGCAACTAGCAACTGTTAAATATTTCAATTGCTATGAATAATTTTTCTTTGTTGGCGACGACGTAATAAATGAGAGCAAGTGCTGCTTTTTCGATATCCATCCTCACACAGAACGCTGATCACTGCGTAGATTGAGCAATTCGGCTTTGAAAGTAACTCACAGATTGCCATAAAATTGCTGCAACCGTAAACGTTATAACGCAACTATCAACTTTTTACAGGAAACTTTGAAAAAGTTGATAGTTGCCTCAACTTAAGTTGCTTCATGTGCAAACCCCCTTACGTTACAGAATCGAGCTTAGGTAGCTAACAATATTAGGTACATATTTTTCAAATGTTTTGCATGTCTGACTTTGAAATTGTAGTCGTTTGTCAGAATTTAATAAATAAATCTACTAAATTATGGCCTGTACATTCAAATCACATCGTAAAGCCAATTTTTTACCAGTCGTAATGAAAATGGCATAGCTACAAGGAAAATTGACGTGGCATATCAATCTGATTCACAATCCCTGACTGAATTGAACCGGATTTTTTCGTAAACCCTGAACGGGTCAATATTTGTATGCGATTTCAGTCACAGGACGTATAGACTTCTATATAGTTTGGTACAGGTACTGTATGTAAAGGCTTCGATCCAGGAATACATTGTGTGTCAGGTAAACAGAGATATGCACTGGTTTCGATGTTACCCATTATTTGTTTATAGTGTCTCGTGCAATTTACCAGTTATCAACAATGTGATGTACTATAAAAATACCTATGTGACAGTTATTCGTATGTACAACCAGTTATAGCCGGACGCCAGCTAATAAGCAATGGAAATGTGTTTAAAATATTTAAATAAATTCCGCAAGTGTGATGAAATGCGCACGATCACATCGCTCAAACAGCTGAAAAAATTTGGATGTAATTGGCCGTATTACTGGGACTAGGAATATATTTTACCCCGGTAGTAACTTCCCTTGGGATAACTTACTACCATCACGCGGGCGGAGCTAATTTTACAATAAATCTGAATATTTGAATTCTTCATCTCACCATCACCCCTGTTCCAACAGAAAGACAGCAAAAATAATCTGGCCAAATGGGGCTTTGTCGACCTATCAGCAACAGTGCCATTGTGGAGCCTCTGCACAGAACTAGCGTCGCCTGCTGTGTTGTCCATCCTGCACTTTTCATGATTTGTACCTACGAGTCTAATGACGGAGCAGTACAGGTTGCCAAATCTTGGTCAGAAAAAAAATAATTTGAGTTCATCGACACGCAAAGAAGAAGAAGAAACCAAAAGGCGTCCACTATTTGACAAAAGTTTCCACCAATAGTCGTTAAATCGACCAGTCCTGTATGTGCCACATCCATAGTGTTCCCGAAACTCTCACCAGGACATTGGTGCATTTTATGAAAGGCCTTCGAACGCAGCGTCTTACGTCTTCAATCTTCATCTATTTTGTCACAAAGGTTATCTAAGTTACAGTACAAATGACAATCGATTATATATGAAAAACGCTTCAGTACCTACCCATTTCTCGAACCAGACTTGTTTTTATATCATACGGCTTTATAATGAAACGAGACGACCGACCAATGACAAAAGAGAAATGTTTCAATAAAATTATAGCAATATTTTTTATAAATTAAATCAAAAATGTAATAACTAAAAATAAAGGCAGTAACTCACACACGTGAACGATTCCCGAATAAATATTATCTAGAGTTTTCCAACAAAGATAAAAAGAGTTTTCCTTAACATAATTAGGAACGCCAAAGTTTGTATCAAAAATACTTTTGTCGCCGAACCCTTGGTACGCTCCAGTGAGCATAGGCCTTGAAGGACATTTACTTTTCTCCCGTATTTCGTTATCAAGTACAAAAGTATGAAATGAATTCAGAAACTTTGTCAACATATAACAGGGACTTTCGTATCGTATACTTTGTTAGTGTATTATATTAAATCATGAAAGTTTTTCTTCACAAATTCGTGAAATAAATTGATGATTTTTGTGGATGTGTCGTTATTCTTCCTCAATAGAATCCGTACTTATATATTGTTATATTATTAGATAAATTTGTTGCGATTAAACTGACGAACTGATTCGATGTTCAATGAGGTGGTTCTAAAATGACGGTCGCCAGGTGGTAGGGATTTTTTATAGGATTTATAAGATCCTTGAGTAGCACTAAAACATCAAGTCCTGGCACCTCGAAGCATGCTTGGGTCATGAGTCAGTTTCTGAAAGGAAGCCCGGCCCCGGCACGATAGGCAACGAAGGAACGGGGTAGGTTTTTAGTCAGTAAGAGTCTGACACTATTTCCCGCGAGATTTGTCATTGGATGATTTTACCTACCATAAATTAAAAAAAAGTCCTAGCACCTGTCAAAACGCTTATGTTAATGATATTAGTTTTTTTTTGTACGTGTTATTGGCAAAATTGTGGTGACTCTTCCACAAAGGCCATTAATCAAAAGTTGAAGTAGAAGTTGACATTAGTTTGACATCAACGTCAGTGTCAAACGTTAGACGTCAACGTCATGTATAAGTTTTCAAAAGAAAAGTAACCTGACGGCCTGCTGCGATGCGTCTCGAAGACGCGTTTCCCTTACGTAACAAATATTTTTATGGCCTATACTTTGATTATATAATATATATAATATCATCATCATCATCATCATATAATATATATAACTGTTCTAGATCTGGGTGTCTTGTGTATGTTAGTGTACAAGTTTGAGAACGCTGGGTGTGTTCTCAAACTTGTAGAGTAACATACATAACGTTACAGTAGTAATGTCTAGTTTGAAATAGCGTTTATTTTTAAAAGAAAAAATTAATTATAAGAATCCCTTAGAGGTTAAATTAATAGGGAGTTGAAATAGAAATTCGTGTATCTGCGTGGGCGAAATCTGGCTGTGGCTATAAAACTGTTTTGACAATGCTTTTAATATCAATAAAATGTTTTGTAGTTTTGTTTTTGTCCCGTTGTCGAGAAGATTTTATGAGCAATAAGGTACAAACACGGTACAATGTCACAATATAGCCAGCGTTTAAATATATTTATACAGTATATAACAAAATAGCAAAGGACAATGGGCAAAAATGTATGGAAGCTGGTACACCCAACCAATAGCAATGAGATATATGTCGATGGATAGGTCTATTTAACTGGAACAACTTTTACTATGACAGCTTTGTTGAAATGTTTGTCCGAACTGAGTTTTAGGTTAAAAACAAAAGTTAGGTTAGGTTAGGTACTAATTGGTACACCCCGCCAATAGCAAAGACATATATGTCGTTGGATAGGTCTTTTTAACTGGAACAACAATTACTATGACAGGTTCGTTGAAAGATTTATCCGTTCCGAGTTTTAGGTGAAAAACAAAGGTTAGGTTAGGTTAGGTGTTAAAAACAAGGTAATTGGTACACCCCACCAATAGCTAAGACATATATGTCGATGGATAGGTCTTTTTAACTGGAACAACTTTTACTATGACAGCTTTGTTGAAAGGTTTGTCCGTTCTGAGTTTTAGGTTAAAAAAAGTTAGGTTAGGTTAGGTACTAATTGGTACACCCCACCAATAGCAAAGACATATATGTCGTTGGATAGGTCTTTTTAACTGGAACAACATTTAATATGACAGGTTTGTTGAAAGGTTTGTCCGTTCTGAGTTTCAGGTTAAAAATAAAAGTTAGGTTAGGTTAGGTGCTAATTGGTACACCCCACCATTGTCATAGTAAATGTTGTTCCAGTTAAAAAGACCTATGCAACGACATATTATGTCTTTGCTGTTGGTGGGGTGTACCAACTACCTTGTTTTTAACACCTAACCTAACCTTTGTTTTTAACCTAAAACTCAGAACGGACAAACATTTCAACAAAGCTGTCATAGTAAATGTTGTTCTTGTTATAGGGATCTATCCAACGACATATGTCTTTGCTATTAGTGGAGTGTACTAATTAGCACCTAACCTAACCTAACCTTTGTTTTTAACCTAAAACTCAGAACGGACAAACATTTCAACAAAGCTGTCATAGTAAATGTTGTTTCTGTTAAAAAGACCTATCCAACGACATATATGTCTTTGCTATTGGTTTTTTTTTTTTTTTTTTTTTTTAACGTAGGTAAAATCATCCAATGACGAATCCCGCCCTTGGGTGGGGCGGGAAACAGTGTCAGACTTTTACTGACTAAAAACCTACCTTTCCATTCCTTGCCTTTATCCTGGGGCCTTTGGTGACAGTCTCACATAACCTTTGGCCCCAGTAGGCTTCGGCCCTGCTGGACCCCTACAGTTTGCTGACAACTCCTTGAGGCGCGACACCCATTGCCCACCGTCCGCGAGCCCGCGCCTACGGTGGCCGGAAATTGGGATCGGAAACCCGGCGGCGGCGGCGGCGTGTGCGCCTTTGCCTAATGCGGTCGGCCTCCTCCTTTACTAGCATTACTGCTTCGCAAAAGGAGGCGACCGCCTGCCACTCCTCCTCGCTCCGGAGCATGGCTTGAACCAAGCCCCGGCGCGAGAGATCGCCGCCGATCGCCCCCACGAGGACACGGCGATGCTCTTCCCAAGCGGGGCACACCTCGACTGTGTGCTCCACCGTGTCCACCGGGCGGTCCGCACAGTGGCGACACCCGGGCGTCGTCTCCGCACGAATCTTGTACAGGTACGGACCGAACTTGCCGTGTTCGGTCAGCACCTGCGCCAAACGGAAGGTGACGACGCCGTGGGGCCTTTCCAGCCACGCCTCAAAGAGGGGCCTTACCGCCTCGATCGTGGCGTGCCCAGCACGAGGTTGCGACAATCGCTCTCGCCATTTCACCATGAGATCCCGCCGGAGCTCTGTCCGCCATGCCGCGACTTGTCGCGGCAGCGGAGTTTCGCCCCGACGTTGCATCTCCACGCGTAAGTCATGCATGTGTGCAAGGACTGTTGCCTCCAAATCCCATGTTGGTAGGCCAGCAAGGAGGCTCGCCGCTTCACAGGACACCGTACGGTATCCGCGGATCATCCGGATGGCCATGACCCTCTGGCAGGCGGTTAGCCGGGCCGCCACTCGCTTTCGTAGCGATGGCGCCCACACCGGCGCACCGTAAAGGGCCATGGACCGAACGATGCCTGCGTAGAGCCTCCGGCAGGAGGCGTCCGGACCCCCTAGGTTCGGCAGGAGCCGCTTGAGCGCAGCCCCAGTCGCATTCAACCTGGGAGCCAGACGTCGGAAGTGCTCCTTGAAGTTCCACCGGCTGTCGAGGACGAGTCCCAGGTACTTCATCGTCGACCCAACGCCGATGTGAACTCCTCCTACCGTTAATTGGGAGCCCAGAGGTGGCGCGCTCCGAGGGCCGTGAAAACACATGGCCTCGGACTTGTGCAATGCCACCTCGAGTCCCAACTGCTGTATCCTCTCCACGACTGTCGCAACCCCGCGCGTCGCTAGTTCGACCGCCGCCTGGTACGACCGTCCCCGCGCCAGGACCAGCGTGTCGTCTGCGTAACAGACCACGCTGACCCCGTCGGGGAGGTCGGCGCGCAGCACGTAGTCGTACCCGATGTTCCACAAGGGCGGTCCTAGTACCGATCCCTGTGGAACACCGCACGAAATCTCTCGCCGTTTCAACTCCCCCTGATGACCGGGGTAGATGATGAACCTGTCCGACAGGTAGGCCTCGATCACCCGACAGAGGTAGTCGGGCACCCGGTGGTACCGGAGTGCCCTACCAATGCAACTCCAGGGCAGGGAGTTGAAGGCGTTGGCGATGTCCAGAGACACCGCCAAGACACACCTGCCCCGGGACACCGCATCCCCCGTCGTGAGGGCTCGCACGCGCATGATGGCGTCCACAGTGGAGCGCCTCCTGCGAAATTCGAACTGGCCGTCCGCAAGATCCGGCCCCTTCCGTGCCAGATGCACGACGAGGCGGTCTGCAATTACTCTTTCAAAGAGCTTGCCCACCTCGTCGAGCAGCACAATGGGCCGATACGCGGACGGAGAGTCCGCGGGGCGCCCCGGCTTCGCGATAAGGACCAGTTTCCCCGTCTTCCAGCGAAGCGGGAACTGGCCCCTCTCCATGCATGCGCTGAAGAGCCCTCTCAGTCGAGACCCGAGTTCCTCCATGGCCAGGACCCAGGCTTTTCCAGGCAAGCCATCGGGTCCTGGGGCGGTGTTCTTGGCACTCAGCCTTCGCACCGCCACTCTCATCTCCACCTCGGTCACCTCTGGAGCATTGTTGCCGTCGTTGCCGTCGTGGTCCGCATCGGACACCGCTGCTGGTGGCGGAGCCTCCAAATCCCATGTTGGTAGGGAACAGAGCGCTCACCACACCCTCCACGAGCTGGGGCCGGAGACTCTGAGTCAGCGGGGGAGCCCATGGGCGGAGTTTCTCCATCACCATTTTGTATGGGCGTCCCCACGGATCGACGTTCAGAGACTCCAGCCACACGTTGCGGGCCTTGAGTTTGGCCCGCTTTATCTCCGCTCGGAGGGTGCGCTTTGCAGCTCTGTATCCCTCATACAGCTCCGCCTCTATGGCCTCCGCACCCGGTGGACGGGTGCGGCGCCTACGGTGTCTAGTATACCGGCGTCGCGCAGCATTGCACGCATCGCGCAGTGCCGCAATCTCTGGCGACCACCAGTGTACTTGGCGCCGGGCACGTCCTGGCCGGACTCGGGGCATGGCCGCGTCGCAGATTTGCGACATGGCCACCTGGAACCAGTCCGCCTCGACGTCGATGTCGACAGGCCTGTCCGGTGCTTGCACCCAGGCCTGTACTATCGCGGTCTTTGCTATTGGTGGGGTGTACCAATTAGCACCTAACCTAACCTAACTTATTTTTAACCTAAAACTCAGAACGGACAAACATTTCAACAAAGCTGTCATAGTAAATGTTGTTCCTGTTATAAAGACCTATCCATCGACATATATGTCTTAGCTATTGGTGGCATGTACCAATTATCTTGTTTTTTACACCTAACCTAACTTCTGTTTTTAACCTAAAACTCAGAACGGACAAACATTTCAACAAAGTTGTCCTAGTAAATGTTGTTCCAGTTAAAAAGACCTATCCAACGACATATATGTCTTTGCTATTGGTGGGGTGTACCAATTAGTACCTAACCTAACCTAACTTTTGTTTTTAACCTAAAACTCAGAACGGACAAACATTTCAACAAAGCTGTCATAGTAAATGTTGATCCAGTTAAAAAGACCTATCTAACGATATATATCTCATTGCTATTGGAGGGGTGTACCAATTAGCCCATTGTCCTTTGTTGAGCGATGTTTTCGAATGCCGCTGATCACTGAACCGATATTTTTTTTTTTAATTTTGCTTATGCAATCCTTATAGATCTAGGCAATATATAGATTATAAATCATTCCGCTATTTTATTAAGGAGGGAGAACAATTCTAAATAATTTAAGTGAGAACCAGGGAACTCAATGAAAAGTGTGGCATTAACTAATGTATGCTAAAAACGTATCAACATAAAATCCCATTATTTGTTATAAGATCCATAAAACCCGATAAGCAAAAAAAAACCTGACAAAGGCTTTTCAAAATAAGTTTTAGATAGTCATGGGGAGAGCTAACCCTGGGGCCCTGGTACGAAGGAAAAGAAGGAACAAGAGTGGGTTTTTAGTCAGTAAAAGTCTGACACAGTCTACCAGCCCCGCGCAAGAGCGAAAGATGTTAGTGGATGATTTTCTAAAAAGTCACATAACTAGCTGCGGGACTGTTCGAAAGAGTTGTCGCAGCCCTGGATTGGAAAGGGCAACTGAAGGAACAAAGGTTCCTTCAGTTGCCTTTTTGTTCAGTAAAAATATGACATTCTATCTTATTCCACCCAGAGTGGCAAGAGTTATTGTTTTTTAATTAATATAAACTAGTGCTTGACTGCAATCCCACCTAATGGTAAGCAGTGATGCAGTGAACAGGCCTGGTCTTGGAACCAAGTCCTGAACAATGATCCAAAAAAGCTTGAACTCTGAACCTGGATATCCATCGTAAACAACGACCTCAAGGCAGCATACTAAAATGTCAGAACTAACACAAAGACGTTTAATATAGGATGAACATGATAGCTAACCCAAATATTGAAATAAAACTAGTCTTTGCTTTAACAAAGAGAGAGACAATTATTTAAAATAGAACTTAGACAATGTCTAATTCAAATAGAACCCAGACAGTACTAATCAAGCGTTTCGTTTACTCTTCAAACGAACTATTTTTAGCCTTTACTAAACCGTCCAATTTAAAAAAAAAAAAAATCAACGCGTTTAGGGACCATCCTAAAGGTGCTCATACATCAGAGGCAATTCGTGTAATGTTACAGCTCAAGTTTGAGCATAACATCACTGAATGAGAACGGCGAGCATTACGTGCGCGCATCTGCAATATTAAAGATACAATATGTTACATTGCACCTGAGTAAGGATAATCGAGTTTTACAATGTTTGCTGTTTCGTCATAACAACTGAAACTCGTTCTATTTGCTCACCTTACAAACAGTTTGTAGCGACAACTATGTCGTCACAAATGAACTAATCCTGCATCGCGCAAGTAAGATTCGCGGCGCGATTGAAACATATAGAACAAACCCGAAATCATCTATCGGGCAGTAGCCCACCAGATATAACACCTGTCTGGTCGGAGGATCCTCCCTTTTCAACGGAGGTAAGTGGGACTTTACTCTCTGTTCCATTACCTCCAAACTGGTGACCCTCGACAAAAGAACGTCAGCGCAGCCTTCGTGCAGCTACTACTTCGTGACGTCATCATCACTTCCTCAAGCTTTCGAGCAGCGAGCCATACAGCCAGCACCCACGGCTATATGGGTATCCTGACCACCAGCATGCCTACTTGGTCATACCTGGTCATCACCCTCAGCCTCATCAGCGACCTTGGCTAAACACCTGCACCTTCGGCCAGTCAAACTCAAACTCAAAAGCATTTATTTCAAATAAACCATTTACAGGCACTTTTGAAAGGTCAAGGTGTCAGTCTGTCAGAAAAAAAAATGATGCTAATTGCACATTCCAAAGCGTAGATCTCTATGGAGAAGAATGTGCAAGAAACTCCATGGACACTCTTTTCAATCATTTTATGTATAACAAATATCTCTGTTACATGTTTCTTGTCGCTGCTATTATGTGAGAACAATGTCAATAAAATAAAGTAAAGACAAAAAAAGGAATTCTAAATGAAGATATTAAAATAAACCACTGGCAGCTAAGAGATGACCAGTCTCAACTGACAGCGCCCGTTCACGGACATGACGCGCATATCAGCACCACTCAGCTCAACCATTTTGAAGGGAACCGAATGATCCAACACACGCGCCACCATCAGTGAGACATTTGAGTGAGCATGACAAACTCTCAACCACCATGCTCATTTATGTCAAACAAGTCCAATATCCAAAAACCGTAAATTGCTCCATGGTACTCACATTTACAAACTTTGAAAATAAATGCTTCTACATTATACAATAATAATTTAATATTAAATAAAAAGATAAAAAAGTATTTTCCAAACTAATCAATTTGTACGCCCTGCTGGTAGTGGAGCTGGACCAGCATTAACCCAAGCATTTTTATCTTGAATATAATCATCCAAGCTATAATATGCCCGTGTACATAGTGTGCGTTTAATACAAGATTTAAATTTTGTTTCATTGAGTTCTAATATGTGAGGAGGTATTTTATTGTAACATTTTAAACAGTACCCCATGAAAGAAGACGCTACTTTAGCCAGTCTGAAACCTGGTTGAACTAAAAGGTCCCTATTCCTTGTAACATAATTATGCCTATCGCCTCTTTTACTAAAAAGGTGAAGATTCTTTCTAACGTACATGATGTTTTCATAGATATATTGACAAGGTACCGTCATGATGTTAATATCTTTAAACAGTTCCCTTAGAGAATCGCACCGGCGGAGATTGTATATGGCTCTGATGGCTCTTTTCTGTAATATAAAAATAGAGTGGATGTCTGCAGCCCGTCCCCATAGTAAGATACCGTATGACATGATACTATGAAAATAACTAAAATAGACTAGTCTAGCGGTATCAACATCCGTAAATTGGCGGATTTTTCTAACAGCATATGCAGCTGAGCTAAGCCGTCCTGCAAGAGATGTTAAATGAGGACCCCACTGTAGCCTTGAGTCAAGCGTTATCCCCAGGAAAACCGTTTTATCGACGAATTCTAGTTTCTCGTTGTTCAATACTATGTCACATTCACTAATTTTGACATTCGGTAAGGAAAATCTTATGCATTTAGTTTTCTTCCCATTTAAAACTAGATTATTAGCAGTGAACCAGTTTTGGACCTGCATTAGGGCGTTATTTTCGTCGTCAAGATTATTAGTCCTTCTATTTACCTTAAAAATCAAAGAAGTGTCGTCGGCAAACAACACCATATTAAGTTTATTTTGCAACAAATGGGGTAAATCATTAATGTAAACTAAAAATAAAAAAGGACCTAAAATCGAACCTTGGGGTACTCCCATTTTAACATTTAACCCCGACGAATTGACACCGTTTATCTGAACTAATTGCTGTCTATCATTCAAATAAGATTTTAATAAGTTTAACGCTGTTTTGCCTAGTCCGTAATGCTCAAGTTTCAGGAGTAATGTTTCATGAACTACACAATCAAACGCCTTAGACAGGTCGCAGAAGATGCCTATAGCATCTTGTGCCTCCTCCCACGCATTAAAAATGTGTTTTAGTAAGGAGACACCAGCGTCAGTTGTACAACGTCCTTTGGTGAAACCATACTGTTTATCGTGTAAGATGTTATTTGTGTTAAAATGATTAAGCATTTGATCTAACATCACCTTTTCAAATATTTTGCTAAAAACTGGCAACACGGACACTGGCCTATAATTATTAGAGTCTTTACTGTCCCCGGATTTAAAAAGTGGTATAACTTTACTATATTTCATTAGATCCGGAAAGACACCTTGATCTATACACAAATTAAATATTAAAGCTAAGTATGGCGCTATAGTCTCAATAATTGAGGTACAAACTTTGATAGACATACCCCAAAGATCTTCAGTTAATTTAACCTTGATTTGTTTAAATGCTTTTATTACTGTTATGGGGTTTATATGCTTAAAGTTAAATTCAGTGGGGCAGGCTGCAACATTAGCCTGTAATAAACCAAAAGCATGAGATGGTGATGAATTTAGGGCTTCAGTAGTTTTTATTGGTACACTGGTAAAGAAATTTACAAATTCTTCCGCAACTACTTTGTTATCGCTAATAAGACCATGATGAGTCTCTAATATGTAATCATTATTATGTTTTTTGTTCCTGTTGGTTTCGTTATTTATGATTTTCCAAACCGTTTTTATTTTATTGTCTGCTGTTTTAACCTTGTTGCTAATATATAAGGCCTTAGCTGCCTTACAAGTATTTTTAAACATTTTCGAATAGGTAGCAACATACTTATTAAAAGTTTCAGTGTTAATAATAGGCTTAAGGCCATACAGCTCGAAAAGTCTTTCCCTACTTATCCTGATTCCTTTAGTCGCCCAGTCACTAAATATAAACTTAGGGCAGATACTTTTAGTTTTCTTCTCAAAAGTCTTATTAAATTCGGTTTGGACTATTGAAAAAAAATCGTTATACAAAATATTACCATTGTTCACTGCAAGGTTCCAATCACCTAACTTGTTAATTAAAGTGTTGTTAAATTTATTTAGTTTACCGGATGTTATTGGTCTGGATTGTATTTGCACTTGTTGTATTGGTATAATGGATTCAAAAGTTACCAACAGGCCGCTATGATCAGAAGGCAGATAATCTACAATGGCCTTTTCTAAATAGTCACAGCAACAAAAAACATTATCAATACATGTAGCAGAAGTAGTGGTAGTTCGAGTTGGTTCTATGAACACATTTGATAAATTAAATGATTCACATGAAGAGCCTTGAAGAACCTCTCCTGGTCGACGACAGCAGTCAAGCTCTACGTCGCACAGCACCGCTCCGACTCACTGGAGCCAGCCGCACTACTCCGACTCACTGGAGCCTGCAGCATCGTATCCCGACTCACTGGGATAGCACCACCCCGACTCACTGGGGCATCACCGCAGATAGTTCCGACTCACCGAGAACTATGCGGAATGCGGTTCCGACTCACTGGAACCAACCTCCATTGGCCTGGAACGCATCACGACGCCTCAAGAAGCATCAAGAACCATCGATCACGACGCCTCAAGAAGCATCAAGAACCATCGATCTCCGATCTCCGGAGGGGAGTGATGTAGCGACAACTATGTCGTCACAAATGAACTAATCCTGCATCGCGCAAGTAAGATTCGCGGCGCGATTGAAACATATAGAACAAACCCGAAATCATCTATCGGGCAGTAGCCCACCAGACATAACACCTGTCTGGTCGGAGGATCCTCCCTTTTCAACGGAGGTATGTGGGACTTTACTCTCTGTTCTGCATACCCCCAAAAGTTTGAAACGTAAACAGAACAAGCGGTAACAAAAGCGAATGTTGTTTTTATTAGTCAGTGCCTGGAGCAGGCAAGGTAGGAATTCATAAGCACTTTTCTAAGTCTATCTTAGAGAACATTACTGTTATTCCGTACCTCGGAAAGCATGTAAAGCTATTGGTCTTAGTTGACATTCGTAGATGTTTGACAGTCGTAATAGGTAGTCAGACGCCAGAAGGTCTGACCGTTAGTACATCCAAGGAGTATAGTAACTGGGTTGTGGAGGAGGATAGGCAGTCCATGTAAAAATACAGATATTTAGCCGTTTAAACACCTAGCACAAGTTGATAGAAGGCAGAAGTTAACCCCAAGCCAGTTTTTTTTTTATGGTAGGTAAAATCATCCAATGACAAATCCCGCTCTTGGGTGGGGCGGGAAATAGTGTCAGACTCTTACTGACTAAAAACCTACCCTGTTCCATTCATTGCCCTTGGTGACATTTTCACATAACCTTTTTGGCCCCAGTAGGCTTCGGCCCTGCTGGGCCCCTACAGTTTGCTGACAGCTCCTTGAGGCGCGCGGGAACAGTGCGCGCCGTAGACGACTTGAGCTCGGACTGGTCTGTTACCGAACGGACGGACACCCATTGCCCGCCGTCCGCGAGCCCGCGCCTACGGTGGCCGGAAATCGGGATCGGAATCCCGGCGACGGCGGCGGTGTGTGCGCCGACCCCAAGCTAGTTGGAAAAAATCTAGGGAAATGATGACTGTAGCAGCCACATACTATACTACTGTAACGTAAGGCTCAAAATCCAATCTTGTAATTTTATATACATCGATGTTACATAATACGCAAATACAGGTGCTTTGTCATTAAAGATATGCCAGAAATCTTGGTGGTGTGAGGATGTTCAACTATGTCTTAGTACTTAGTTCTAGTAGCCCCTTTCCATAAGAACTAGCGAATTTTATATTGCGCACACATCTAGTGGAAGTGCACCCTAACGAACTCGTGACGTGACGTAATGCGAGCTCTGTCCGAGGTATTTTTAATAATCCGGACAGCTTAACGGCACAACTTTTCACAAGGTGATTGATCACGCAAAAAGTTAGATTACAAAAACGTCATATTTGGAATTTGGTCGCTTTTCGGACACTCGAGTTGTTATATTCTTTTTTTTTTATCATATTCTGTCCGCTTTTCAGCATGATGGCTGTTATAATGAGGTCATGTTATGTCTCTTTTTGAATCGAAAAAGTTTTTTGTGGTAGATTAGATTTAATTTGATTTGTGAGGGACCCAATTGGAGTCGATTTGTGAGGGCGTTTTGCTGAAATGCTATCTTTTTAGGTAGTGAAGAAAGGTGATTATTTTTATTCTTTTGCTATGCTGGTAAAATGTTGGTGTGGTTTAGTTTTTAAATTTCCTTAATACAATAATCTCAACCGGTTTTTATTGATTTAAAAATTTGTATTAAAAATAATATAATTAAACAATTCTTGATAAAGTTTCGTTTTATGCACTAGTGTGCTCTATTATAGTATTGTTTTCAGGTTTGTAACTATAATTCATCAACATCATCGGTTTAACCAAAAGACGTTACTGCTAGACCCTAGCCTCTACCAAGTGTGATGAGACCGTGTCCTTCGACCCTCATCAGGTCTTCAGCCCATTTTGTGAGAAGCATTATTTCAACGGTGCTTCATCCAGGGCCTCAAGTCTGCTATTACAATAGTGTCAGAATGGTCTATCATTGATTTCATAATTGTTGATTTTGACAAGTTTGGTTATCTAATAATATAATGACGATGACTTTCCAATGATCAATCAGTGACACTCCATTCAAAGAAATGGCATAGAATGGTAATCTCGTACATAATGACGTATGCGGAAATCTGTTAAAAATTTTACAGTTCCTTTGATCAGTGATCGACCTACGATTAGAACGTCATTGTGCAGTCATCAGCTCGTACCACAATTCTATTACTAAACCACTGACCGACCAATGATCGGCCATTATGAATTAACAGATTACGAACCTTTAGCAAAATGACAATGTGATCGTGTTGGAACGACGAATTTATAAAAAAATAGTAGCAGACTAGAGCCGCTGTACAACAGTCGCCACTCTAAAAACTATCGAAAAAATACAAAACAAACAACACATCATTAGAGTTACCAATAAAAACCTATTGCCAAGTAAGCACCTATCAACATACGTAAATTCCGTCATATTCCCAGAGAGATAACTAAAGCCATTCCCGTAAACTGCTATCCTGAAACACTTTAGCCAAATCCTCTTTTAACTGTCCTCGTAAACGCAAGTCAAGTATCTAATCAAGAAGAATAGTTGTAACTAATAGACAGTTAAAATACGCAGTTAACGAGTACATTGTTAAAGTTTTACTGTCTTTTTATATGCCAATGTAGGTTTACGATGTGACCGAGATCTGGTTTTAGACGTTGAAGTAAATTGTTGGGCTGAGACGGTTTGTATTTGATTTTAAACGGTTTTTGAACGCACCAGCGATACAAAAGCAGTTCTTTTTGAGGGGCAACATTTTATTTTTATTTATTTAGTGAGGAAGCGCAGGCCCGCAAGAGGTGGAAAGCGTGGAGGGAGGCCTTTGCCCAGGAGTGGGACAGAACAGGCTAATAAAATAAAAAAGTTAGGACCAACATATTTTTGGAATAAAAGAAACAATAACATTCATCAGAAATGAAGATATCCGCAGGAGAACAAAGGCCACCGTAATAGCCCGAATAAACTAGTGCGCCTCACCAATAACGATTGCATTACTGCTTACCATCAGGTTTTTTTATTCGGTGAGAAAACCATCTCCTTTGGTCGGGCCGCCAGATAGTGTCAGATTTTTACTGACTAAAAATCCAGTCCTGTTCCTTCATTGCCTTCGTGCCAGTGTCGTGATGTTCAATTTCATATTACTCAAGGCCCCAGTAGGCTTCAACCCTTCTGGGCCTCTACGTTTTGCTGACAACTCTTTGAGACGCGCGTGGAACAATACGCGCCGTCGACGACTTGGGCTCAGTACGGACGGTTACTGGACAGTCTGACAGCGAGCTATCCATTGCACGCCGTCCGCAAGCCCGCGCCTACGGTGGCTTACCATTAGGTGAGATTGCAGTCAAGCACTAGTTTATATTAATTAAAAAAGAAGTTCGAAGAATCGCCAAAGTGGTAAGACTCTAGGGTGCCGAAAGGTTCTGGAGTGGCGATCGTGTACCGGAACACGTACTGTTGGAAGGCCTCCGAAAAGATGGACCGATGACCTGGTGACGGTCGCGGGAATGCAATGGATGCGAGACGCACAGGGCCGATCGTTGTGGCACACTTGGGGGAGGCTTATGTCCTATAAGACGTCTTTCAGCTGAAATTATGATAATGATAAGAAACAATAACAGGCTTACGGATCGATCTCCAAAATTAAGTGAAGCTAGCCCTGGTGGGTCTATGGATAGATGTTCGTCTTAACGAAATGGATTCAAGCAAGGCCTATATTAATTTGCAGCATCGGACAAAAACGATTTTTCCTTTGCTATTTAAATAAACTATGGCTTCTACCAATTGAAAAATTATTCAATTGGTGAAAAAACATTACAAAATCTGTGTAATAGTTTATACGTTCATTCACTACTTACCTAAATACGAGTAGGATAGTAGTAAGAGTAGTAATTAGGTTTATATTCCCTTAGGACACAGGTGTGGTATTAGTCGGTAAAAGTCTGAAACGCGCTCCCGATGATAAATCTCCGCCTTAAAAAAATCTAAAAATACAATGTTTCATTTTTATAGGGATGGTGTAAATAACGTTTTCGCTATGTTTGAATATTTTTGTAATAAAAAAGAAAAAAACAAACCGCCACAGACAGGATCAGTTCCAAAAAAATATTGCCTTAATTTTTCAAGAACCCCATCAACTTGATCCACTGTTTTCTCAACCATGACAATTAAAACAACGCTCAGTTTTATGTTAAGTCGGATAAGCTTCTGCTTAATTGTGGAAAGAACAATAAAATTCGTCGGCAAGGTAATTCTGTGGTCCGGTACTTATTTCCGGGAATTCCGAGATTTGAACGTTGATCGTGGGATGGTACTTTGTAATATTTCCCGGGAACTTTATGTGGGTCAAGCTCTTTAAGAGCGTTTCACTAAAACTTTTCAAGCAGTTGTGAATTCTCCGGTGATTATATTCAGTCCACCAATGTTATGTGCATGGTTGAAACATAGTTTTAAGACCGGTAAGTTAGGTTTGAACTAGAATATTGTTCGAAATATTGAGAGTGGATTGAGTATGGATATCCGACGGGCTTAATAATGCCTAAGCTTGGACCTTGCTCCAGATTCCGGAGGATTACTGAACATACTATATAGTTAGAACTACATTAGACCGACGAACACGTGTGCCACGACTGATTTGTAGTGAAGAGAACGATGCGCCTAGTTTGGCGTACGTGGGCCACGAGTGAACCACGAAATATCAAAAACATGTAAATAAAAAGAACCAAAAATATAATTTCTTCATTTTGATTTGTCTTGATGAATGATATTTTTTATTTTTATGTGTATATAAACTAGTGCTTGACTGCGATCCCACCTGATGGTAAGCAGTGATGCGATCGTTGATGGTGAGGCGCACTAGTTTATTAAGAGCCTATTCACTCTAGCCTTGAAGACACCTAAATTATAATCGAACGGGAAGACCGCAGCAGGCAAACTGTTCCAGTCCCTCGATGTACGCGGTATAAACGACGAAGCAAAACGCTTAGTCCGGACCGTAGAGGTTTCAATAACGTAGGGGTGGATATTCGCCGTACGTCGGGTTGTCCGATGATAAAACGGAGATGGCGGAATTAAATCATGCAGTTACCGCGCCACTCTCCAAAATGCATCCTCTAAAAAACCGAAAGGCTGGCTACTCTACGCCTGTGCTCAAGGCTTTGAAGATCTGACTTCACCAAATCTGGATCACCAATTAGCCTCTTCGCACGCCTTTTCACCGAGTCCAAAGCCGCTAGGTGGCATTTTGCAGCACCAGCCCATAATATGTGGCTGCAGTACTCCACACACGACCGGACCTGTGCTTTATATAACGTTAAAAGCTACGAGTATATTTAACATTTTCATATTTTTTAAATTGATATTGTAGTTGTCGATTATTTGTAAATTATTTCAGTTTGCTTGGCTTGGTAAACAACAAAATTAAGGCAAAGCTTAATTTGAACGCCATTCCTTTATCCAAAAAGGCTGACAGCGATTAAACTCTATGAAGCGAGTGTATGAATAATGGTTTTAAACACAAGATCAATATTCAGCACAAATCAAGCTCTATGGAGGAAAGAGAGAGAAGTATAAAGCTATACCGCTCTCAAAGATCAGTAACTGATACAAGGGAACCCCAGATAAGCGGCAAACCGAAGGATAATTACTAAAATATGATAAGAATCGGACCTTTCCGTTATAATTCTAATTAACATAGATCAAAAATTCAAAAATGATACGGCCGATTTGGGACCCACATTAATATAGGCGAATGCATTTAATGAACCTAAAGCAAATTTCCATATGACCCGGATTTTTAAGGTTCCGCAATAGAGAAACCCTCATAATTTCACTTACTCTCATAATTTTTAACAAAGGACTATTTTAGGAAATTTGACAGGAATTTAGTATACAGCTATACAGGTACTTGCATGGCTGAGTAGCGTAGGTTTTCCTTGGTTAAGGTACCTGGGGCCGTGCCATAATGTCTTAAAATCATTATAGTTCTTGTGTGAGAGAGACAGAGCTACCCAGGAAGACTAGCAGTACCCTTTTCTCACACTGTAATTATAATGATTTTAACAAGTCATGGTATCTTAGTCGGGCCCCAGATTAAGGAGGAATTGAATAGCGCAACCGTTGACCCTCAGTCACATGAAATGAGGGTAGGAAGGTGATCACGACCATAGTACCTATGTGTAGTTAGGTAGTTAGGTATCCAGCCCTAATTTCGCAGACCCTCCAAACTTTCGGTAGACATACTCGTAAGTATAGTGTTAATGCTTCCCTTGACAAATTTGCTCTAATTTAATAAAAGATGTTTAATAAATAAATGACTACAGAACCCAACTTCGTCCGTAAACTGACACTTGGCGAAATTTTATCTTTTCCTTCTACGTTGGATGTTCCAAATATTTTAATATTCCCCAAAGAATCTACGGCATGGAATTTTAATAAGATGGCCGAATTTTTGTGCCGTTTTTCGGATTACGGAAACAAAAGGGGGAGCTATAGGGGAATTGTAATTTGTCACTGTTTTAGTGGCAAGGTCATTCATTGTTTGACATATTCACGGAAGTGGGTGTGTTTGTTATCCAAGTGGCTGTAAGTGACCTTGCTTTTGGGGAATTTGATATGATAGGGCAAAATATTTGTGCATAATAAATTATAGTGTGTCGTAGATATTATGATGTATAGAGCTATTTCCGCGTGGTTGAACATGACTTTGAAATGGATAGTGGTTGGTAAAATTTATACTCAGGTGCTATTTTGGCAACATGCCTCATCAGGAGGCTTAAAGTCACTCAACGGACAATGAAAAGGGCTATGCTCGGAGTCTAGAGATAGTTTTAGATGCCATGGAGATGAAAGGTAAAGTAAGGAAGGAAACTCTACATCTTTTAGTACATGGCAGCCACCCTGCCATGTACTAAAAGATGTAGAGTTTCTAACTCTGCGTCTTCCCGTACCACCAGGTCATAGTGCCACCTTGTTCCCTCAAGGTGAACCGATGACCTGGCGACGGTCGTGGGAAATCGATAGATGTGACAGGACCTGTCGTTATGGTTACACTTGGGGAGGCATATGTCCAATAGTGAATGTCTTTCAGCTGAAATGATGATGATGATAATAATAATAATAATATTTCACAACTATCATACAATGCCGTCTAGTCCCAAGCTAAGCAGAGCTTGTATTTATTTATTTAAACTTTATGCAACACAAATGTACATAGGCGGACTTGTATTATGAGTA
Organism: Leucania comma; assembly: GCA_958295575.1. NCBI lineage: Eukaryota > Metazoa > Arthropoda > Insecta > Lepidoptera > Noctuidae > Leucania > Leucania comma. Next base: position 5,276,482 of record OY282480.1, on the reverse strand, counting down.
CTAGACAACTGATAAACATACTTATATATTTTTAAATACATACATATTATAGATAAATTACACCCAGACTTAAAACAAATGACCGTGCTCATCACACGAACATTTGTCCTAGGTGGGAATCGAATCCACGACCTCAGGCATAGCAGTCAGGGCCCTAGACCAACAGACCAATCTATCAGTCAGTATGATGACATGATATCGATTTCGTTCCGACGTTTTTTTGTCGTACCACCGGTCCACGCTGAAAACCAGCGCTGTGGTCTCGTCGCACTATACATTAGGTCACAACTTTATGCTGAGTTTGCTGAGTTTTCAGCTCCTTTTCGCGGATGTGACGCATATTTCCCCTATGTAATTCTTTAGCTTGTTTTAAAATTGCGTCATTTCGCGGAAATAAATTGTTTTTATTTCTTTCTTTAGAGTAATTTATAACATGTTTTTTGGTTACTGCTTGAGTTGTTTAACATTAATGAGCACAGCAGTTGAGAGAATGTCATGTACACTCAAATTTTTCATTGATGATGCCTCGTGTATTAATTAGGTCATACGGCTCCCCTCAAAGTGGTCAAGCTGAGTGGTGCTGATAAACTCATCATGTCCAGGACGCTGTCAATTGAGACTGGTCATCTCTTAATTGCTAGTGGTTTATTTTTATTTATATATTTTGAATTATTAACAGTTGAAACATGCAGGAGATATATTACCTAACAATAGGATGACATAATAAGAGCGGCAAAAAACATGTAACTGGAAAATTTGTGACATATAACCTAATTTAAAAGAGTGTCTACGGAGTTTTTTGCAAATTCTTTTTAATAATAAATTAATACGCTTTCGATTGTGCAAATAATATCATTTTTCTGACTGATTTCTCAACAATTCAAGAGTGCATAAGTAAAATAGTTTATTTGAAATATATAATTTGATTTCATTTTATAGAGTTTTACGAGTACCTATGCGCATTTTCTGTAATATTAGGCCGTACTTAATTGCATGCAAGTAAAAAATGGAGCTTCGGAGTTTCCTTGCGTGATCGTATCAGAAATGAAGATATCCACAAGAGAACCAAGGTTGCCGACTTATCACGAAGAATCGCCAAACTTAAGTGGCAATGGGCAGGGCAGCAGGGCACATTGCTCGCAGAACGGATGGCCGTTGGGGCCGAAAGAATCTGGAGTGGCGACAATGTACCGGAAAACATAGCATTAGAGGGCCTCCTTCTAGGTAGATCGATGACCTGGTAAGGGTTACGGGAATTTCATGGATGCGAGACGCACAGGATCTTTTATTGCGGCGACACTTGGGGGAGGCCTATGTCCTGCACTTGATGTCTTTCAGCTGAAAAGATGCTGATGATGATGAACAAATAAATCAAGCATATGGAATTGAACTAGGCAAAGCCTGTATTTTAGTTATAGCTAGCCTATACTGTCCCACTACTGGGCAAAGGACTCCCTTCATTCTTTTTAATTATCACGGTTACTCGCTTTCTCAATTCAATTCTCAAGGAAGACATCCAGTTCGTCCCGCCATCTACTTCGTGGTCTGCCGCGGCCCCGCGTCGCTGTGTCCGGGCACCAATCCTGTGTTTTACGGGCCCACATGACATGCGGCAGACATGTCCTGCTCAGTCCCATTTAAGTTGGGCAGCCTTTCGAGCCACGTCAACGATTTGTGTTTTGGAGCGCGTTTCAGTTATACTCGACTATTAATTGTCATTTTCACGAAAAATTTTCAACGTACCTATTATTAACAAAAAAACATTCTTGACTTAAACAGAAACACGCTGTAACACAAAATCACTCAATGGCTACTACAACAGGACTACCCTACAACGGAGAATCTCCTGGCATTCATCTCGTAAAAAAAAGCCAAGTACACACACACTCCATCACACACACGCCATCACACACACACCATCTCACACACACACCATCACACACACTATCACACAAACTCTTACTCAACTTTTTAAATTTATCTTGTATTTAAAATATTATATAGTTAAGTGCAATCGGGTACAACGATTTTCTTGTTTTAGGGCTTTTTCATGAATATTCAGAAAAGCAGTCGGGTTTTTTAGTTTTTTAAATTACAGTTTTTTTTATGAAATAAACATTATTATTATTATTAATGTTCAACGTATCTATTATTTTTCAAACCCTTCGTAAGGGTTTGAAACACCACTCTCCCTCCGGGAATATAACACAGCGAGTGATCTGTCAAGCGAAAAATTACGGGAAAGCTGTTTAGCTATAAAAGACAAAATTCTTACACTAAATGGTCGGCAAGAAGGCTGTTGTAAGGGTATGTACATAAAGTTGGAGCGGAGGGACCCTTAATTTTAAAGCTTATTTTGGGTACCCGTCGGACGTATAAATAATTTATTTAATGTGTGGAAGTTCTACAGTAAGGGTTCGTCTAAGATGTAGACGACATAGCGAAGGTATTTTGCTTGCGTATTATGAGAATATTGTGTTTTTATACACTCGTTGAAGAACTATTCTTGATGTTTTTTTATATTATTATGATCTTTATTCCATATAAATACATATTTGCTATATTTATTTTATTTATTTTAAAAATCTTTATGCACTACTGTACAAAAGCGGACATAATGCCGTAGGCATTATCTACCAGTCGACCTTAGGGTGGTTTTTTTTTTTTTTTTTTTGGTGGTGGGTAAAATCATCCAATGACATCTCCCGCCCTTGACCTTAGGGTGGTGGAGAGACAACGTAATAGGTGCAACTTAATGAAAAACAAACAAAACAAATAGAAAACTAATAAATAATAAATATAAATACATACTTATATAAATACATACAAATAACCAAAATTATTTAGAGAAACGAATCCACCAAATCAACGCTGCAATGAATCCAGCAGCTTCTTGCGAATATGTTCACGTGCCATTACCTTAAAGGAGAACGGACTGGATGCCATCCTGATGTTCAACGGGAGTGCATTCCAAAGAGAGATCGCCTGTACAAAAAAGGAAGAATGGATAAACCCAGAGCGAGGTATTTTTAAATATTAAAAAAAAACATTTATAAATATAAAAAATAGTGTCCCACCAGTACAAGTACAAGTACAAGAGAGTATTTCAGAGATAGTTGCTGAATATTATTATTATTATTTCCTTTTATTCTTTGTATATACATATAAATTACATTTTTAAATATTTTCTTATAGAAGGTAATACAAAAAAAAACATGATGACGAAAAAACTTGTTATTATTATTATTTTTGTGTCAAATTGTATGTTGAATTAAACTGTTCGTCTTACCCTATTGAAAGACTATTTCATGGAAAAGACAATTCAATAGCGTAACCTCCACAAATGTCGTTTTCATACAAGTATTTATTGTAATGCTTGCAATACGCAGGTGGGACGCGTTTATCCTTTTGAAATTTTCTGCATGCGGAGCAATCCCGCATGCGTGTTGAAATCCGCACGACATTAAAAACACCCAAAATAATTTTTTAAGCACTGAATTGCACTTAGGTAGTGTTTTTTTAAGAAATTACTTATATAAATTGTAGCCAAATAATATTGGAATCAAAGTAGTATATTGGGAGCACATCAATATTGGTTTCTACTCACGCACATATAAACACGCAACGCACGCTAGTGACGCAATCAAGATAAGTAAATTATTGATTTATCAAAATAAGTATATCTATTTTTAATCCTAAAATAATCTTTGTTATTAAAGAATTAAAAAAGCCTTTTTTAAAATAATTGAAATAGATTCAGTAGCCAATTCTTTCTGTTTTCAGAATGTGCATTTATTATTGGTTTTTTTTCATTAAAAACTACGCCCCACTCTAATTACTCCTGTATCGTGGGTGTGTTCACAAACATGTTATCTCACATTCACAAGACCCAGAACAACAATCTGTAGGCCAAACAAATATTTGTTCCATGCGGGAATCGAACTCGCGACTCGCAGCACTTACGATAAAGAAGTAATTATTAGTGTAGGGCAACGCTTATATATAAAAAAAAAACTCTTTTGAACATCTCCGCAGTTGCCGCCAGTACCTTTCAATTGATAAAACTTCAAAAGCTCTGTATAAAGGGCAGACCGGCTCTAGCAGAAAAAATCTAATTTCGTTTTAAATTCTAACGTACTCGTAACATCATAGCTAGCCGTGCAAGCAAAGCTACTATCAAAGCTCTCTACGTTACCATTACACAGGGGAGAAATGAAAGATAAAATAAGAGATGTTAATTAGGATGCCTGAAGCAAAGTAAAAAGTTGACTCTGTTTGAGCCTAGCGAATTTTATATTTTAATTAGTTCGTTTTCCAGGAGTTGCCATTACTCGTTTGGGATTTTTTATAATGTTTGAAATAGTGCTTGACTGTGATCCGTTCTGATGGTAAGCAGTGATGCAATCGTTGATGGTGAGGCGCACTAGTTTATTAAGAGCCTAAGCTTGAAGATCTCTAAGTTATAATGGGACGAAAAAATCGCAGCAGGCAAATTATTTCAGTCCTTCGAAGGACTGTACGCGGTATAAACGATGAGGCGAAACGCTTAGTCCGGACCATAGAAGTGTCAACAATGTAAGGGTGGACACTCGCTATACGTCCGAATGTTCAATGGTGAAAAGATGATGATGGAATCAAGTCATGTAATTCCTTAAAGGCTGCGGATGCAGGCAGCACATGTGGGCCGCATGAGGCCGGCTGGAGACACCTGGTCGTAGTTTCCGCACGACTCCGGCACAGGAACCTCCAGAACTTACCTTGTCCGTTGAGAAATTATGTCATGCGGAAAGTAAGGACGCCTTGAGGTCTTTCCAGCCACACCTCACAGAGGGGACTTTCGAAAGGCAGGAGGTGAGTTACACACACAATAAATGGGACCCCCCAAAAAAAATAAACGATCGCTGGCACGGAGTGACGTAGCAACAAAAGGGCAACATATCCTGAAGTCCTTGAGGAGTGAAAAGGTATATTACGGCTATCATTTTCGAATTGGGGAAAAATAGTGTGCATTATTTATTTAATCTTCATGTACAGTAGTGGTTTGCGGACGGTGGGCAATGGGTAGCTTGCTGTCCGTCTGTCCGGTAACAGACCGGTCTGAGCCCAAGTCGTTTACGGCGCGCACTGTTCCCGCGCGCCTCAAGGATTTGTCAGCAAACTGTAAGGGCCCAGCAGGGCCGAAGTCTACTGGAGCCAAGGGTTATGTGAAAATGAACCCCGGAGCCCTGGGACGAAGGCAATGAAAGGAGCAGGGTAGGTTTTTAGTCAGTAAGAGTCTGACACTATCTCCCGCCCCACCCAAGGGCGGAATTTGTCGTTTGATGATTTTACCTACCATAAAAAAGTAGTGGTAATGGTGTGCATTATTCCAGTTACATGTTACATATATTATATAGAAAATTATATCAAGCTATTGCAACATCAAAGTATTAAAATATTATGAAAATAAAAAAACTGAATTTAAAAATCGCGTGATTTTAGTCTGGAACTGTCGGACGTTCTTCTACGTTGTTTGTCAGCCCATTATTGTGTTGATTGATTACTCCGATTCATTCTCATTTATTTAACGTCAACCGAAATAATAGGAACGCGTTTATTTTTTTAAATAAAACTCCCGCAAAGAAACACGGTAATAGGTTTTAATTTAGCAAAACGAAAAACACAAAACAATATATTTTCCTAATAATTACTAAACACGTAGAAAGAGCAAAATGATTAAAATCTACAAAAAAAAAAACCTATGTGAGTACAGAAACAAATTGTTTTTTTCAACAAACTCATTTTTAACGTAACACCCACAAACAATAGACCGTGGTCGGCTACTTCAAAGAGGTCGGACGGCCGTTTTTTTTTTTCTTTTTTCTCCGTACATTTTGAATTATTACATCGGCAAAGGCCTTTTAGCCAAAGTCGTAACGTTTTTATTTTTTCTGTCTTTGAAATTAGAATGTCGCTGGAGGAATGTTCCCCTTTTATTTTTATTTCAATGGACAATTAATTCCTTTTAGAATTTCAATGTTTAGGGAAAACTACAAAATTGCTGGGTGGGTGGATTTTTTTGTGTAGCAGTTGGTAATTAGATGAGCATGTTGAATAACTGTGTTTTATTAAGGAATGTGTAAAAAAATCTATAAAATTCTGTTAACATTATTTCTGTAGCTTCTATACCTATGTGAGAACAAAGTATAAAAACAAAAAAAAAAATATATATATAATAGGTTCCAAAGTGAACTTCCAGCCGTTCGAAAGTGAAGAAATAACAAACATACAAACACACTGACAAACTTTCGCCTTAGTGTAATATAAAAGAGTTAGTGGTTCATTTACCCTTTAAAAGTACCTTTATAATATTTTCTTCTCAACCCATTAAGAAGCTTTACGATTCTCCTAATTAATTTCCTTTTACTGCAACCATAATTTTAAATTTTATATTCGAAAAATACATTCCAAGGCCTAAAATGCAACATAAACGTAAAAAATACCGACAAGTGCGAGTCGGATTCGCCCACGAAGGGTTCCGTACCGTCCGTTGGAAAAATATGGCAAAAAAATTCACGTTTGTGGTATTATGAGAGCCAAACTCAAATATTTATTATAATCTATTTTTTAGTATTTGTTGTTATAGCGGCAACAGACATACATCATTTGTGAATATTTCAACTGTTAAGCTGTCGCGGTTGATGAGATACAATCTGGTGACTGACTAACAGACAGTCAGACGGACGGCGAATGGAGTCTTAGTAATAAGGTCCTTTTCACCATTTGGATACGGAACACTAAAAATGCATAAAAATATATTTGATTGCAGACCCTAAAAATAGGGCAGCACCATAATTATCATTAAATTAAATCTAATGGCAACATACAAAATAAATAAAAACTTTTTGTAGCTTAATCCACTTTCGCTGTTGGCTGCGAGTTCTTCTCATTAAAATTAATTTTGCAGGCGACGTGGCTGCCATTACGAAGGCAGTTTAAGTAGGTGCCTGCTTACACCCGCGATATTACAGGGATTAAGTTTCGAGAGGAAAAAAAGGGAGAAATAAACGAATTTGCCGTGAACGAGTCGACGACTTGCCTGGTAATCCTTCGGTGTGGCCATGAAAACATCATACTCTATTCTTCATTTATGGCCATTGTGTCAACTTCGACCAATTTTGTTAATATCAAATGAGGACCATACGCCATTAGCCAGCCTCTCCTCAAAGAAGGGATTGACCGCCACAAATGGCGTGCCCAGGACTGAGGTGTGACAGTAGCTGTCGCTATTCCATCATGAGATACCGCCTAGCAGGGCCGAAGCCTACTCTGGGGCTCTAGAGAGGTATGAAAGTGCACACCAGGGCCCTGGAACCAAGGCTATGAAGGAACGGGGTAGGTTTTAGTCAGTAAGAGTCTGACACTATCTACCGCTCTGCCCTAAGGCGTGGGATGTCATTGGATGATTTTACCTACCATAAAAAAAACCAAGAGATCCCGTGAGTCATCCATGCTGTGACTTGTCGCGGCAGCGGAGATTCGCCTCGGCGTTGCATCTCCACGCGCAAATCGTGCATGCGTGCAAGGACTGTTGCCTCTAGATCTCTTGTTGACAGGCCATCAAGGAGGGAACCGTGCGGAACCGAATGGTGCGGGCATACCGCACCATCCGGACGGTCATGACCCTCTAACATTTAACTTGGCAGTGGGTCGCTTTTGCAGCAAGACGGCGCCCATACCAGCACCCCGTAAAGGGGGGAATATGATCCCTAGGGATAATTTTCTACTTTGGAGGTAAGCGGAACAGAGAGTAAAGTCCCTCCGTTGTGATAGGCTGTTCTGTTCAAACCGCGCGGAGAACTTTACTTGCGCGATGCAGGATTAATTCTTATGTGACGCCACAGATGTCGCTATACTACTACCATACGGGCAAAGCCGCTGACAGATGCTAGTATGGCAGAAAACCCAGTCGAGATTAAACTGAAGACGCAACAGAGTATTTCAGAGTAACAAAGCTACTGTTATTCTAGTTTATACAAAGGAATGTTTATTTTGAATGTTGACTAAAACAAGGTGAAATAATAATGTAATTGAATTGTTAGTTAAGGCTTAGTTTAATTTAGTTAATCGAAGGCAACCATCCAATTGTTTCGGTGACGTTATTCTTGCTTGTTTATTTATAATGAATTTATATCAGATTATAATTTTATTAGCTTCTTGCATTGGCTTTGAAAGTAGAGAACTATCCTAAAGGCCCTGATCGACGAGCGAGTAAAACCGCGGTCTTATGGATCGTCGGCAAAGCTTGTTGCTGTGTCATTGCAATACGAACGACAAACCTGGCTCGCGGCATGTCGTGTTTGCTTCATTTTCTACTCGGCTCGTCGTTAAAAACTGTTTTACTCGTGAGTCGATCAGCACCGAGTAAAACCGACGTTCCATAAAACCGCGGTATCGGCTCGTACGTCGATCACCCACTTAAGGAAATATTCGGGGGATAAAAAGTATCCTAAAAGTACTAGTAGTATCCAGGGTATTATGGTCTACCAGTGTGTCAATTCGTTAACCCGTTTGAGCATGAAGAAGTAACAAACTGTATACTCACATTACTCACGCGCACACGTTAGCGCACTTTTCCGTATTAGTGCGGAAAACCACTGTTTTCCGCACTAACGGAAAAGTGCGCTATTCACTAATTATGTGTTTAAGAGCTGTAAGGATAAAAGCGGGTTTCCGAGTAAGAATATTTAAAAAAAAATTGTTGAGAGCGCACATAAACTCTTAACAATAACAAGATTTTACTATTGTACGTGAACTTAAGATGATCAAGTCAATAAGATAAACAGAGCTTATAAACGCAGTGAACCGACACAAACATCGTAAACTAAGATATTGGACGAAAAAACCCACTTAAATTCAACACAGCATTCGCTCGTAAACTCGCTGACTTGATGGCCCCACTTAAGGCGGTATTTGCCGGCGAAATGCTTTGCAAATTGGATCATTAAGAGCTTAAACCGACAGTTTGGAGTTGCTTAAAAACCTGTTTCCGTATCATCCAAGTTTTTTCCTGATAATGTCCGGAAAAGCACCTTTTGCTGACGGAGAGATTTAGCGAATATGGTAGGGGAAAAAGTGTTTGAGTTTCAAAGATTAACTAGGCAAAGCCGGCTAGGATTAACTGTTGTTTCAGTCGATCAAACAAATGTTGAATAAATTATACATCACATATTTAACTTAGAAGTAAAAATTAAGAGAAACAATTTTTCATTGAAAATAATTTTTTCATAGCAAACTTTTATAGCGCTTTAATACTAATCAAGACCATTCTAAAAAGCTAAAACACGATAGGGTTCTCTTGTTAAGCTTATTTTCAAGTTTCTATGGCCATCTTCCAGGTTCATTATCAGACCTGGTTGCCTCACTTACCATCTAACTCCAAAGTACTCGTCAATATGGATCCAACGAATCCAAACTCGACAGGGTTGTATCGTTTAACCACCGAGTTCCTATGGGAACATTCGGATTCAATCATCAGATCAGCTCCACGTCATAATAAATTTGTATTGTCATCTGATTTACACTTACATACAAAATTTGAACTCGATTGGTAACCGGAAAGTGGATCAAATTTAATTTGCAAGATTTGATCACAGATAAACTTCGACAACAAGACACAATCGGTACATCCACCAATCCACACTGGGCCCACGTGATGGTTTAAGGCCCATTCCCTCTCCTAGAGAGCAGGCCTGAGTCCCAGCAGTGGGAACATTATAAGGCTGATGCAATGCAACGCAAATATCGGTCAGGTGGAATTAAGTAAAAGCTTGTATAAAGTAATCATTTCAACTCGCTTTTTCTTCCATTCTATCCTGTCACTCGACACGCTATCACTGACTCCCTCACACAGCCCATCCATCTGTTCTTTGGCTTCCCTCTCCCTCTCCATCCGGCGAAATGTATACTCATCACTCTTTTAGTAATATGCGCTTCATCTCTCCTCTTCACCCATAGAGAAGAGAAGTAAGTATGCCTTAGGTATTTTCTTACAGTCAGCCTGCTTTGGGTAACGCAAAAAATAATTGTGGTAACCGGAAAATATATAGAAAAGATATACTTACTATGAAATATATTATACTAAACGACGTGAATATTAATTGGACTGGAAATTATTGTGACTTTGTTAATTATTTTAATTTGTATTTTGACTTACATTGATTTTTTTTTGTATTTTCTTTTATTTTTATTTTATCTTTATTATTAATAGGTATTTAACATTGTAATGTAATTTACTTATTCGTAATTAATTGTTGACTATAATGCAACATTATGTTTATGACTTGTAAGAATCCCTTACATTGGTAATTACTATGACTACTATGACTGTGACTATAATACAATTACATAATATAAATATACTAAAATGGACAATTAATACAAATACATAACACATAATAATATACTGATGATTGTTATGAATAGACAATTTTATTTTTGGTGTTCTATTTTGCAAATGGCCTTAAAAAATATTCAATACATACAATCTTTTGTTAGTTTAAACTAAATGAGCCTTTTTTTTCTTAGCCGACCATCCCGAAAAGAAAAACCAAAGCAAACTCAGGGGTAAAAGCTTGTATTAAAAATATCGATACATCAAACCTCTAATGGTCAAATCATACGACGCCTTAAAATCATGAAGAATCCGGTGTTAGAAAGAAATAGTGCAATACGGCTGCTATATCTTCGTCTCTCTCACACAGACTTAAGTAAGCATCACTAATTTAAGAAGATTGTAAGTAAAAAAGGGCCATACTACATAAAAAAGGGGAAAGATCCACCAGTAAAATGCTATGCTAAAGTAAGCCCAAAACTCATTTCTTTACAAGGTTTATGTGCCGGCGACAAAATTGTAACCTTTTACTTCAACCAAAGCACTAGACAGTAAAAATAAGTTTATGTCAACAGCAGGAAATAGCATTTGTAAAATTATTTCCGTGAGAATATTAAGAGATTTACAACCTCCTTGACATGAGCCAGTTTTGTATTTTGTGCAGTAAAGAAGGTGCTATTTTAAAGGTGTGTTTTTTTTTTGACGTTTTACAATCAGCACTTGAACTTTTATCACTTTTAGTGGAGCAAGAGAGAAAGTACCAATCTTTTTTTTTTACTAAAAGTCACCCGAGTTCTTTCATCTATCCTTTGCTTTCCAAGGCTGCAGGGACACTTTCGAATAATCTCTATACAACATTATTTTTAGTTTATTCGAAACCTGAATATATGGTTTGTTCAGTATCAGTTACTGAATCGATTCCAATAATTTTTTACACCATGTTACATTTTTTTCCAAAAATATTTTAAAAAAAGGTCAGTTAACCGGGTGATTCAGGTGAGACCATGTATTTGCGTGGACAACCAAGTAACATAACAAGCATATAACTTTGTGATTTTTTATGACACTGTTATGAAGTTTTGTAAATAGATTCTTGCATAAAAGTACTGGACACGGGTTTCGGGTTTCGCATAAGAATACTAAAATCCACGTATGTATTATTTACGTCTTAACCTTATTCAAGATTAAATAAAATGAAAACTGCATGAAAATTCGCTTCGTAGTCTTGAGATCAAAAAAAAAAAAAAATAGACGGAGGAATTTGTTTTCTAATACGAATGTAATATATTATGTACATTTATGTAGTAAGTATGTAAGGAAATGGCCAAAAAATTGGTAATAAATCAGAAGGCTTCATTAATAAAATGAATGTATAGTATGTAGGTTGCTGCCAGGATTAATTATTTTCAGTTGCAAAAAGCTTCATTTTACAACAATAGTAATATAATAAGTAATAAAATAGTAATAAGAAAATATTCATTTATCATCCAATCTAAAAAAAAAGGCGGTACATAGATTCGTTCTTTGCACTACTATGATAATGATGATTTGTGATAGTGAAGATTAGTGATAGTGATGGTTAGTGATAGTGATAATTGGTGATAGTGATGATTAGTGATAGTGATGATTAGTGATAGTGATGCTTAGTGATAGTGATGATTAGTGATAGTGATGATTAGTGATAGTGTTGATTAGTGATAGTGATGATTAGTGATAGTGTTGATTAGTGATAGTGATAATTAGTGATAGTGATGATTAGTGATAATGATGATTAGTGATAGTGATGATAAGCGATGATTAGTAATAGTAATGATAAGTATTTTCTTTGGACTAACAATTATGATTCATCATCACATCACTATTTCAGCCGAAAGACGTCCACTATTGGACATAAGTTTCTGCCAGGTGTCGCTACAACAACCGGTTTATCTCACGTCCATTGGATTCCTATGATCTTTACATCACCAAACATTGTGGAAGGCCTACCAGTACCGAATAAGATGAATAGTCAATTAATATAATATCTAGTAATTCTACTGACCTTTTCATAGAACTTCGGAGAGCCTTGTAAACAGCTAAAAAATTTCTTTGAAATTAATCTCAGAAACTACTTCTTGAAATATTATTTTAGTGTTGTATAACCCATTTATTGAGGAAGGAAGGTAAACGTCAGCTGAGCGAATCCAATGATCTGTAGGTAGTTAGTACGTAACGACCGACAACTAGGTCATTTCACGACTACAAGGTCATTGACTCGTTTACTTAAAGAAATTAATTACGTACATGCGTATATTAATTCGAGTTTTAGAAAAAAAGTACTATATTTTTTTATTTTATCTTTACAAATTGATAGGGTTTCATGTACCGAATCGACCCTCCACGGGATTAAAAAGATCAAAATTTAAAAGTGTATAATATACAAAACACGCTGCGACCTACAGGAGCGAAACAGTAACCAAAGATGCGAGTGAAATCAGAGGGAATACTAAACTGCCTATGCCTATATAATATGCCGAAAAAAGGCGGGTCGCTGATTTGAAAATCGATTGACGCGTAAATATTCACATAATACGTTGTAAAAATATGCCTATAATATAAACGTATATCTGTAATAAAATAAAAACATAATCCCGCAGAATATCAAAAACAATAGACCTATAAATTTATTTATCGACCCCAATCCCCATTCGCATTGCGCAGCCCTTCATCAAACCTTTAATATTTGGACGGACATAATGACGTATATTAACTCGATATTACCTCTTTCTATTTGTGTTATGACGTCAACAGTCGTAACCTGGCAAATTATCGCATAGTTTTGGGGCTAATCTCAAGTAAATAGACTCATTCGTTATATAAACAAGGAGCGCAAACAAAGAGTTAGGGTAGAAGTTACTATTGGTATAACTCGAAATATTATCGTGTTCTTTCCGATTTTGTACCAGTATGTTCAGAAAATGAGTGGGCCACTTCTGATGAGATGTGGTATTGTCTGAAAGAAAAAAAATATCATGGGCTTAAAACGCAATGGTCTTAGAGTCGGTTCTTGTGGCCTGGTTGCTATGAGTGTAAAGACCTAGAAAAAACAAAAACTGATTTTTTTTCATCAGTATAAGTACTCTCAAAACGATGAAGGAAAACAGCATGAGGAAACTGACATGTCTTAAAAACCAAAAATTCGAAGATATACGTAATAGACTACGGCCTTTTCCCTTTCTTAAGAAGGAGGTCTGAGTACCAGCATTGAAAATATTAGTTAAGAATTATTACTTTAATTATGTTTATACTAAAAAAAAACTACTACGTTTTATATTTGCACGGCGAAATTAGAGATAAAATAAGACATTAATTTCATTTATGTTGTCAACCTTCTGTACCTTATTTGCGCAAGTAAATAATTTATTATTATTAATTCCTTTATTTCATTTACATTACACATTTTTTTACATTTTTAAATATTTAAAAAATAAAATAAAAAAAACATAAAAATTTAAAATAAAATATTAATAATAATATTTTTTATATTAAAATATTAATATTAAAAAATATAAATAATCCCTTTATTATTCTTAATAAATATTTTGTGTAAGACTATGCGATATGAGCCATATTAACTCGTTATGACAAGTCATAAGCGACTAAACGATGAGTTCCGTTGGTAGTGGTTCTAATCTAATTTCGCTGAAGGATTGTTATAGGTGTAATAGTATAGAGTAACAGACAAACGATACGGCCCTAATTAGGAGATGATATATCATATTCATATTATGATGTGTATTGCTTGTGCCGGTGGGTTCGCCCGCGTGACAGTCGAAAATGGTCTCGAGGTAACGTACCAGGAAAGTGTTCTTTGTTCTAATCCTGCTGTTTTTAGGGTTCAGTAACCAAAGGGTAAAAACGGGACCCTATTACTAAGACTTAGCTGTCTGTCCGTCACCAGGCTGTATTTCAAGCACCGCAATAACTACACAGTTGAAATTTTCACACATTTTTTTTATAAAATAAATATTTAAGGAGGGCTTCCATTCAACTAACGTGACTTTTATGCCATTTTTTGCTCGATATCAATAATGGCAACAGGTAGGCACTTGAAATACTCAAAAAATACTCAGTTGTATTTTTACTTTATTAAAAAATAATAAAATTAAAATAAAATAAATATTTAAGGAGGGCTCCCATACAAAAAACACAATGTTTTGCCTATTTTGTTGTTGTTCTGTTGTTTACCTAGTCACAGATCCCTACGTGCGCGAGTCCGACTCGGACTTGGCCGGTTTTATTATTGCACTTTGTTCATGAAATATTTATTTCATATTGTATATTATTATTAACTAATCAATCATTATTATTTCATCATTTTCATATGTAATAAAGTTCTCGTGTCTAGTGTTTGTTATCGAACTCCACAGATATATTCAGGTTTTTTCGCTGTGAAACAAATCGTTGAATGTTCATTAATGTTCATCTGAAAGTGCGGAAGTACTTTACAAAGTTCAAGTTATAATAAAATTTAAAAAACTTACCAAGAGCGAGTTGGACACTTACACTGAGGGTTCTGTACTATAAATGGAAAAATTAGACCAATTAACTTTACTTACTGATGGTCATCAATAATAAAAGCATTGGACATTACTGAGAAAATACTCGTATTAGTAGAATTAAAGGACAAAGTTAACTTTGCAGTTGTATAAATGATTTCTGAGAGTACGTATGTACTCTCCACTGTAAATGTACTATCAAAGACACTTCCGTCTGACTACCACTAATTTCATTTCTGCTTGTACTCGAAATAAAAACTACCAAGAGTTAGGTTTTGCGCCGCGCCGTAGAATTCAAGCAAAGTTTTTTTAAGTGATCAGGCAGCCCGCGATGGTACGTATCTAATCACATTGTTTTAATGGTTAAATTGCAAATTATCAATTTACGTTTTCTTTTTTTAGTTACATTGTAAGACTTTGCTTTATACCAAAACATAATAATAATGTTGAACTTTTTTTGTCGGTGGGAAAATCATCCAATGATTTCTCCGCGCCCTTGGGCGGAGCGAGAGATAGTGTCAGGCTTTTACTGACTAAAACCCACTCCTGTTCCTTCGTTGCCTTTTATACCGGGGCCGAACCTTCTCTTCAGAAACCGATTACCGGACGGTCGAACGGCGAGCTATCTATTGGTCGCCGTCTGCAAGCCCACGAATTATTCTAGGTCAATCAGAAGTATCTAAGTGCAGTGTGTCAAAAGCAGCATAAACGCGATATTTTATAATTGCGTTGACTTAGACGTTTAATGTCTTCACAGCGTCAACAAAGAAAGAAAGAAAAAGAAAGAAAATTTTTTCAACATTTTTTATTCAACAGACTGTAGAAAGACGTATTAAATAGGGATTTTAACATGATACCTGAGAATGAAGATGTTAAACAGACAGACGGACAATAAAGTCATTATGTACAGGTTAGTTTTTCTCCTTTTAACCCCGACACAAATTGATCGCAACGTTTTTGTGTATCTGTCTGTCTGTGTCACCTTAACTCTCAAACGGGTGAACAGATTTGGGTATGCTTTTTATGTGAAAGCAGACTTTTTAGTGATGGTTTTGAGATTTATTTTACCAAAATCGATTCAAGAATTTACAAGTTATGGGGTGTGGAATAGAGAAGTTGGACTGTATTAAATAGCTGGTGTTGGTGGTTGTTCTGTATGAAACTCGGTTTGAGCTTACCCAATCTTGGAACAAAGTGACAAACGACAAAGCCAAAGAAACGTCTTACCTTTATCGCCTTTTCAGCCTTCCTCGAAGTACTCTGGATGAAGCAGCACTGTTGAAGCTGGTTACTGATCACACAACACGGTTATGCTCACTTTGTCCCTTGATTTATCGATTTATTGAGGAGCGCGCTCAAAAAGAAAGTTACCGCACGGCGGCCCGATTTCAACAACACGAAAAACCGGGAGAGGGCGCTTGTCCTGTCATCTAAGCAGCCCGCTATTGGCTGATTTCTGGCATAGGACGCTCCATGATCTTTGCGCCGTCAGCTGAACCAATCATGGGTTAGAATACAGAACATACCCCCTACCGAAACCATAGTGATGGTTTCCTAAAAATGAGATTACTATACTATCTAGGACATTGATAACTAATCTTAAATTATACTCTAAATTAAATAAAAAACGTTTTATTTGAAATTAATTGGCGTAAGGTAATAGGGCAAGTTTATTTATAGGTCTCTGTAAGACACCCTTTTCTGTGCGCAGTGTCACGCACCTAACTATTGAGTCGGGACCGGGATGTAACTTTTCAATCTTGCCGAGAGGCCAAGTGCAAGAGGGAACATTGTCAGTTTTAATTATTACTAAATCTCCAACTTTAGGATTAGAAGAAGAGATAAACCACTTGGCTTTCTGTTGTAAAGTGTTTAGATATTCATAACTCCAACGTTTCCAGAACAGTTGGGAGCACTTCTGGATATACTGCCACCGTGACAGCCTATTGATATCAATATCTCGCACGTCGTACTCAGGAATGGAGACTAAACTTCGTCCAATTAGAAAGTGTCCGGCGGTTAATACGTTAAATTCGTTGGGGTTGTCACTTGAAGGAAGCGGACACAAAGGGCGCGAATTCATTATGGCTTCTGCCTTACAGAATATCATAGCAAGTTCCTCAAACGTTAAGGACTTTTCCCCTACACACCGCGCTAGATGATATTTGGCAGACTTAATGCCCGCCTCCCAGAGACCACCCATGTGAGGAGCACTGGGGACATTAAATTTCCAATCAACCTGCCGTTTAGCGCAACCACCCGAAATGTCATCTTGATTCTCGCGCCAGAACTTTTGTATCTCCGACAGATGTCGGTTTGCGCCAACAAAATTAGTTCCACAATCAGAATAGAGAACAGCGCACAGACCTCTGCGAGCCACAAATCTATCCAGGCATGCGAGAAAACAATCAGCGGAGAGAGAAGACAACACTTCGAGATGTACTGCTTTAGTTGAAAAGCAGACAAATAGTGCCAAGTACGCTTTTGTCACTTTAGCATTACGACGTAAGCTTTCTTTAATTAAGAATGGACCTCCGAGGTCAACTCCGACGTTAGAAAATACCTTATTAGGTATCAACCGAGTTGTTGGCAACGGGGCCATTTCAGGCTGAAGTAACGATGGTTTACATTTAAAGCACGTTTTACATTTAGATAACACGGATCTAATAACGCTACGAGCCGATAATATCCAAAAGTTTTCATTAACAACACTTTGCAAGGTTCGCGGTCCAACATGTAAATATTTTTCATGTAAATATTTAATCAATAGTTTTGTAAATAAACTATTTTTAGCATTATAAGGAGGTTCGGAATAACCGATGCGACCCCCTACCCTGAGAAACCCATCGCTATCAATGAACGGAGATAATTTTCGTAACGATGGTACGTATTTTTTATCTGTTATCATTTTAATTTCCGTTTCAAAGTAAGTATTCTGAACTAGTTTTATTAATTTATCGCGTGCCTCGTTCAGTTCACGGGTTGATAACACGTGTGATTTAGTATGGGTGGGTATATCACCCTGTTTGCGAGTCAATCTTAAAATCCAAGCAAAAGATCTTTGCAATTTGGAAAATGACGAAAATTGTGCGAAGATTCTATCACAAAATTCCATTTTAGTTTCAATAATATGATCACTAATATTGTGATTCAGCAACAAATTAGTGGAAGTTTTTAATTCCGGTAGTTTATGATTGCTTTCATTCACAAACACCGTCAGAGGCCAATCGACGTAATTTTGATACATCCAATCGGCACCCTGTAGCCAACGTGGGGTGCAGTCTATCAGTTGCGCCGGAGACGCTCCACGCGAACAAATATCTGCTAGGTTATTTTCGCTGCCAACGTGCCGCCAAAAATGAGGGGGTAAGATTTCAATAATTTGAGTAACTCTATGACTGACAAAGGTTTTTAATTTATAAGGTTCCGTTTGAAGCCAGGACAGTGCGACTGTCGAGTCTGATACTGCAGTTATTTGGTTAATTTTAATTCGAGTAACAAATGTATCGCAAACGAATTTTATTAATTTACTTAATACAACCGCTCCCATTAATTCTAACCGAGGGATTGTTACGGGTTTTATTGGTGCTACTTTGGATTTCGCTGTTACTAGACGAACCTTTGCGTTACCCTTTTGGTCACGACTGATGACGTACACGCAGGCTGCGTAACCTCGTAAAGAAGCGTCACAAAATCCGATTAAATCACAAGTCGTTTCGCCCGGTAACAGCATATGGCGTTCGACACGTAACTCGCTTAACCACGGAAGTTCAAAAATAAAGTGCTGCCACGATTTTTTAATGTTATCTGGCAACTTATCGTCCCAACCAATACCTAGCTTCCACAGATCTTGCATAATCTGCTTAGCTACTAAAATGCATGGCGCGATAAAACCCACGGGATCGTAAATCGACGCTAGCAGTTTTAGTACCGATCGCTTGGTTGTTTCGTTGTCCGATAAATTAACTGAAAATAAAAAATGATCGGATTTTGGAGTCCATTTAAGTCCTAAGACCTTAATAGAACTGTCGTTTTCGTCTTTAACGAACGTTACGGAATTTTCCCTATTTTCAGACGGAACGCGTTGCAGCAACTCCTCATTGTTACTCATCCACTTTTTTAGCGTAAAGTTGGCACTTTCAAAAATACCTATTAGTTGATCTTGGACTAGGCTAGCTTGCTCAAGGGTTTGGCATGAATATAAGATATCATCCATGTATATTCCCTCACGGAGGACTTGAGCAGCGAGGGGAAAACGTTCACCCTCGTCTTTCGCTAACTGGAGCAGCGTGCGAATAGCTAAGAATGGAGAACAGCTGAGTCCGTAGGTTACAGTTTTTAATTCATATAATTTAATTGGATCGTTAGGGGATTCCCGATATAAAATGTGTTGATAACAGCGATCTTCTTTTCTTAAGGCAATAGCGCGATACATTTTACAAACATCACTCACTAAACAATATTCGAATAGCCGAAACTTCAAGATTATTGACGCAATGTCCGGATACAGCTTAGGGCCGACCAATAGAATATCATTCAACGAGACGCTTGTGGTGGTTTTCGCAGACGCATCAAATACTACTCGCAACGGAGTTGAGGTACTACTAGGTCTCAAAATACTGTGATGTGGAATAATGTATTTACTAGGCTGATCACCCTGATAAAGTTCCATATGACCGAGTTTTTCATATTCACGCATAAATTCCTTATATTTGTTATTCAACTCAGATACACGTGCGAGTTTACGCTCCGAGTAGATCAGTCGTCGCTCGGCCGCGGCACGCGATTGTCCCAATGGCGCGGGGTTAGGTGCGAACGGCATTGGAACTACGTATTGGCCGTTCGACTCCCGCGTATGTTCATGAGAAAATATCTCCTCGGCTAGTTGATCCATTGGACTTGTTGACGGGGTACACGGCACCTCTTCAACTTCCCAAAAATCACGTAATGTTTTGTCAATTGACTGTTCGTCGTCATACGAAACTGATAAATTAAGATTTTGCGATTTATATTTATTAAACGGATATAATTTTCCGCTAACTACATCACCAAAAACTGTTTTAATCACACTAGGAATACCATCCCTAATTACGAATGGTTTATCAATAATTATATCTGGGACTATGTCATTCCCCAACAAAATATCTATTCGTGAACGCTTGAAAAACAATGGATCCGCCAACTTATAAGTTTTATATTCGCTAATGACATTTTCAGTAAATAAAACATTAGGCATGTCCGCGGACACCTTTGAAATAACTACTAAATTAACTCGAAACGTCGGACCACACGCCTGTCTTGGTTTCAATGTACACGTGACCATTCCTTGAGTTTTTACTACCCCTCCGCCGATCCCATGAATAGTAAAAGGACATTTTTTACGTTTTAATCCTAGTTTTTGAGCACACTCAGTTGTTATAAAAGAACTTTGTGCCCCGGAATCTATAACGGCTCGACAATCGTGAAACTGACCCACACAATCAATTACATGAGTGAGAGTAGTACCTAGAACTACCTCATATTCACACAGGTTATTACTCATGAATGATTGTTGTGTATTTGTGCATGTGACGTCACTTACGAAGCGACCAGCGTTTAGTGCGAGCGAAGGAGACTGCACCGTCACGGACGATGTTCGCGCGCTATCTGATAACGTATTATCTTTATGCAACAAATAATGATGTGGTTCTGCACAGACCCCACAACTCATTGTGCTTTTACAAGCATTCGATTGATGGTCAGATTTAAGACAATTATTACACAGTTTTAGTGAATGAACACGGTTCATTCTTTCATCGACGGACAATTTACGAAATTGATCACATCGATAAATCATGTGATTTTGTTTACAAATCACACAGCTTAAGTTTGCATTACGGTTATTAATATTTTGCGGAGTTCGTGCCGTATTGAGAATCGACTTTGACGAAGATCTCTGATTTTTATTTTGCGAATGGTTATTACTAGACTTCGACGGGTTATTAGTAGCCACATTTATAAACGAATGTTCTAGAACTTTAATTTGTTTGTTTACAAACTGCATAAGTTCTTCGAAAGTAGGTATTAACTTTTGATCCCGACTTTCTTCGAATAATTTTCGCGTATGAGGGTCGAGTCTTTGTAATGCTAAATGACACAATAGAAAGTCGTCCAAGTGTTTAATATTTAATGCTTGAATCGCTTTAAGAGAATGATCAAAGGTTTCTATAAATGAAGTTAAGTCCGACGAGGTATCTTTTGTTAACGGTGTAAAGTTCAACATTTTATCGAAATACCTACATGCTAGTGTTCTGTGATCATGGTATTTATCAATCAAGCTTTGCCAAGCTAATGCGTAATTTGCGGCAGTTATCGGCAGTTTTTTAACTATATTTAAGGCAGGGCCCTTTACGCATGAGAGTAAATAATGAAACTTATCGATATCTGTGAAATTTCGATTGTGAACTAATGATAAAAACGTGTCATAAAAGGTCATCCAATTTTCTGTTTCACCGTCAAATTGAAATAATGATATCTTTGGTAACGCGGGTTTTACTAAATCCTGTTTGTCTATCGCAGGGAAGAAATCATTTTCCAATTTAGAATATTTACTAGCGATTAACTGGCACGCATTATACATTTCGTCAAATGATTCAAGCTCACTTGTTGACATTTTCACTTTAGTAGGTTTTAATTGTACTTCTATTTCGAACAAATCAAATATGGTGGATTCAAATCTCAGACGGACACTTTCCATTTCAGACATTAATACCGTAAACATTGGCAATATATCTGGTTCTGCTCCCAACTTTTTGGAATAATCATAAAGCTTTTGTAATTTTGCAAATAAATATTCTTTCCTGCATGTTAACGTTTTTCGTTTCATTTCTAAGACCTCCGCCATTTTGGACGCGTAGGTCTAGCGCTAGCCAAATGTTTTTCCTATTTGAATCTTATTGGAGAGATGAAAATGAGAATCCGTCTCGAATGGACCAGAATGTGGAATAGAGAAGTTGGACTGTATTAAATAGCTGGTGTTGGTGGTTGTTCTGTATGAAACTCGGTTTGAGCTTACCCAATCTTGGAACAAAGTGACAAACGACAAAGCCAAAGAAACGTCTTACCTTTATCGCCTTTTCAGCCTTCCTCGAAGTACTCTGGATGAAGCAGCACTGTTGAAGCTGGTTACTGATCACACAACACGGTTATGCTCACTTTGTCCCTTGATTTATCGATTTATTGAGGAGCGCGCTCAAAAAGAAAGTTACCGCACGGCGGCCCGATTTCAACAACACGAAAAACCGGGAGAGGGCGCTTGTCCTGTCATCTAAGCAGCCCGCTATTGGCTGATTTCTGGCATAGGACGCTCCATGATCTTTGCGCCGTCAGCTGAACCAATCATGGGTTAGAATACAGAACATGGGGAATGAAAGTGGGAATGAACCACCATAGCATAGCATCGGCCTTATAATGTTCCCACTGCTGGGATTCAGACCTCCTCTCTAGGAGAGGGAATGGGTCGTAATCCACCACGCGTGCTCGATGCAGGTTAGATAGATAGTTAGATGTATTCTTTATTGTACACCAAAAATAAAATTACATAAAGAACTTAAAATTAATAGGGTGTCACAATGGGCGGTCTTATCGCTAAAAGCGATCTCTTACAGACAAACTTTAGATGGATTACACAGAGAAGGAGAAAAAGATATGAACAACCGAATGTTTACAAATTTGCCCAAGTCAATATCAAATAAAAGGATATACCTACATTACAAAATCTTATTTACTGTTTGAAGTTTATGAGAGGATTACAAATTTTTAATTTAAGTTCTGTTATGAAGCACGGAATCCTAAAATGGTAATTAATAAAAAAAAAAAAGTTGTTGTCAATTTCAAACTTGTTCGAGTTTTGGAAGTCAATTAACGAAAAAGTGTTAATTGATTTCAAGGATGTTTACCTTGTTGTGTTTATTCACAAATGTTTATTTATTTATTTTACTATTTATGTACAGGTAAAAAAGATAACACATGACAGATATTAGCACAAAGGTACTTAAAAAATAAGAACAAAAAAGAAAGGTAATTGTTGTGCTTCAACGTTTTAGAGTATTTTGTACATACGAGTAAGTATATTTATCAACATATGTAGCGACATCCATATATGCGGAATAGAGAGTAAAGTTCCACATACCTCCGTTGAAAAGGGAGGATCCTCCGACCAGACGGGTGTAATGTCTGGCAGGCTACTGCCCGATACATGATTCCGCGCGATTTGAACATAAAGAATAGACCGAAATCATGTATCGGGCAATAGCCTACCAGATATAACACCTGTCTGGTCGGAGGATCCTCCCTTTTCCACGGAGGTATGTGGGACTTTACTCTCTGTTCCGCATACCCCCAAACATGTTATAATGGTGTCGATTTTCTTGCATACCGATAAATCCTATTTGAAACTATCGCTCTTTTACTAATCGAAAAAACTGAAAAAAGACACCAATTATTTTACTCCTGTCAAATTAGTCAGAATTTCGTTTGCCCTACAATTTTAGATGTGAGTTCATAACGTGTAGGCACATTAACAGTTGGACAAAAAAAAAAAATACAAAGAAGTTCATCACAAACTAATTTGACAGGAATAAAATTATTGCCATCTCTTTCTAGTTTTAACGATTAGTAAAAGAGAGCGATAGTATAAATTAAGTTAACTTACTGTTTACGAGAATCGCACCGATTCATTGCTTGTATATGTAGTTGTATTAACCATTGTATAACATTTACAATACAACACAAAAACATCGACTACGAACTAAACACAAAAGTATCCAGAGCCAAAACTAACGAAGCAAACTTTGACTTCGGCAAACTTCGTAAAACTTCGACGCTCTTCGGGGAACTAAACCGTTTCTGTGCCGGACTGTACCTAGGGGGTCTCTGTAAAAAGTTACTAAACGTCTCCTGGGTCTTAGTGTATCATGGCCGGAGTTTGGGTTTTGTATACCTACGTAAAGGGCGAGCCTTACTAAGTGAATATTGTATTAGCTTGTTATATTTTTATACTTGTATCTGGGTGGACATTTTGTGGGATTTACGCTCGACGTGAGTGTAAGTGTAAATATTAGCATTTCTTATTATTTATTTTTAGGTCCCTGTACCTTTTTTAACATCCAATGAGTTCTCCCGCTCTGGGTGGAGTGAAAGTGTCTATCAGACTTTTACTGAATAAAACCACACACCTGTGTTCTTCAGTTGCCCTATGCGGTCTAAGAACACGGGTTTTCTTTTCAGAAAATGCCCCTTTAATTTGCTGACATTTTTGAAGAGCGCGCGGAACACTACACGGTGTCGATGACTTGGGCTCGGTTCGGTCCATTGCCAGGCGGCAGGCCTAGAAGGAGATGGCGAAGCAGACTCTAACCTGATGTAGCTAAGGGCACAGAAAAGTGAAAAAAAGGAACGGAAGCCTTTGTTCTGCAGTTGGACACAATAGGCTTCGTCATCATCATCTTCATTTCTGCCGAAAGACGTCCACTGTTGGACACAGGCCTCCTCCAAGTCTGCAACAATTACCCATAATAATAACACTATTTATCGAAATTAATTTATGAAAAACAATATTTTTAAACAGTCTCTCTAAAACAATGTGATGATTTCTGTACAGTTCGTGTGTTTGAAAACGTTAAAAACTAACTTACACAAAACATCCAGACCAAAAACAACTATCTGTAGGCCTTATAAATATTTGTTTCGAGCGAGAAACGAACTCACAACACGCGGTATAGCAGCCAATCGTTTAACCCCTCGAACGCCAGGGGTATTATTATTACGTAATTGCTCTCTTTTTAGAAAATTACATAAAAAAAGAAATAAAAAAAAAAGATTTTCGGATTTATTTCCAGGTAAAATAAATAAGTATATGGAAAACAAAATTTTCCGCCGAATGGATTTCGTAAATTTCTGTGTACAGTACGACAATTAACGTTTTTCAAGGTCATTCAAGTTGTACAAACGTATGTACAATCGGCCTTCACCTCGCCAAACGTGTTGTAACATGTCAATGTTTTACATACACATTGAATCTACCAAGCTTGTCTTTTAGAGGCAAAAAAGATCTAACTCTGTATCGTTTTAAAAACTCTGACCCAATTTCATATAATAGAATATAATACTGCCTCGACGGTAATCACCAACATTATACACTTGTATCATAATGAAACCTATGCTGATCTTTTGACTGGCCTGTTGGTCTAGTGGTTAGTGGCCCTGACTGCTATGCCGGAGATCGTGGATTCGATTCCCACCCAGGACAAATATTTGTGTGATGAGCACGACCATTTGTAATGTGTCTGGGTGTTATTTATCCATAATATGTATGTATTTAGAAATATATAAGTATGTTTATCAGCTGTCTGGCACCCATAACCCAAGCTCTGCTTAGCTTGGGACTAGACGGTGTTGTGTGATGGTTGTAAAAAAAATCTAATTACAAAGCATCCATCTCCACATCCTTCAAGCAAACCAATTACTATTCAATTTATATTTAAA
This sequence comes from Leucania comma, assembly GCA_958295575.1. Taxonomy (NCBI): domain Eukaryota; kingdom Metazoa; phylum Arthropoda; class Insecta; order Lepidoptera; family Noctuidae; genus Leucania; species Leucania comma. The sequence goes on along the minus strand of OY282480.1, from coordinate 5,251,048 downwards.
CAATCCTTTCGACGCTTTTCAGTCGTTAATTAATTAACTTAACTAACAGTGACTTGCGACCGGTTTTACTTGAGCCCTGAACGTCGTCGACTGTCGCATCAACTCGCTATGTTAAGCCTTTTCAACCTCATTAAGTTAGAAACTAGACCGTTAGTAATACTTGACTGATACTAAAATGATATTTCTTATACCAGTGGATTTGCCTGTGGGTAAATTGAAAATTATATCAACGAAACACACTTTTGGAATAAATAGTATATGTCCCATAAATAATAGATAAATTATTTTAGCGTTAATTTTCACGCAGGAAAAACCGCTAGCAGAAGCTAGTATATTATTTATTTTTAGCATTTTAAAATATTGGTAAAAGTATTTTCAAAATTTGTCCAGTAGTTTTTGAGTTTCAATAATACAAACATATAAATCTTTCCTCTGTAAAATACACCGTTAAATTATGGTCGTTTTAATCCCGTTGAGGGTCGATTCGGTACATGAAACACTATCTATCTATCTGTATAGTTTTTTTCTAAAACTCCAGTTAATATAAGCATGTACGAAATTAATTTCTTTAAGTAAACGAGTCAATGACCTTGTAGGTAGTTGTTGGTCGTTGCGTACTAACTACCTACAGTTCATTGGCCTCGGTCAGCTGACGTTTAGTTGAAGAAATTAATTTCGTACATGCGTATATTCAATCGAGTTATACAAAAAAAGTACTTTATTTTGTAATTTTACCTAAACAAATTGAGTCCCAAATCGACCCTCCGCGGGATTAAAAAACCCAAAATTTAACGGTGTATTTTTGATGATGATGTGATTATTATTATCGTTATAATATCGTAGGAAATTCGATTTTGTAAAACTTATACTTTATACATCGACTAGAGCAAAAAATCAGTAACTTGATGACGAGTTGAAATTTTACTTGCGGTGACTGCCTATGAAAAGTCATTGAGAGAGTAATTTCAAAGGGAACGTGACCTGGCCATGGTTCCGTAATCTGCATTTAGGGTTCCTTTGATCTTTGGTCCTTCGTCACCGTTCAGTTAATTATCAAAGACACTGCTTAAAGTCTGTTATTTGCCATACCGAATTTAGGGCAGTTTTTCCTGTAATAAAGTAAAATTGAGGTTCAACTTTAACACTATTTGGTATGATTCTTAAATGGTTTTACGAAGTATGGGGCAGTTTAACTATTTACTTGTTAAATAAGAATGAAGCGAAAATATTTTCTTGTTGTCTTTACTGTCAATTTTAACTGCATTAAGTTGGTAATGTTTTTTTCCTACACTTTCTTTTATCTATTGAGATTTTTTTTATTTTATTTATTCTACAATATTAGTGATCTCAACCTGAAGTGTCATCAATTTGGAAAGAGATTAAAACAGTTTATTTAATTATATCTTGAAAATAGTGTGCGTGATGTTTGAAACTAACAGGAGAAAAGCAAAGCTTCAGTAAACTTAATAACCGAATGTCCACCCTTACGTTGTTTGCCCTGATTGGGCAGAGCATCGCCGTATTCTTGTAGAGGATGATCGGTGGTAGCTATCTCTCGCGCCGGGCCTTGATACAGGCCATGGTCCGGAGTAAGGAGGAGTGGCAGGGGGTCGCCTCCTTCTGCGAAGCCGTAATGCTAACAAACGAGGAGACCGACCGCATCAGGCAACGGCAATGGTGCTCACGCCCCAGCCGCCGCCGGGATTCCGATCCCGATTTCTTGCAGAGCGCGAGCGATTCAACCAAAGTCGACGACGGCGTACGTCCAATCATAATTTGAGTGTTTTCAAGGCTAGAGTGAATATACACATAATAAACTAGTGCGCCTCAACATCAACGATTGCATCACTGCTTACCATCAGGTGGGATCGCAGTCAAGCACTAGTTTATGTCACTTAAAAAAAGGCGGTCAAGTGCGAGTCGGACTCGCGCACTGAAGATTAAAAAAAAAAAAAAAATCTTACCTATGCAAATTATTCAATTCCCGAATCAAGTCTCGAAGATTTTTCTGAATCGCAAAAAAAGAGATTTTTTGGTGACGTAACGACAAATTTTCAGATTTTTTCCTGTATTTGCGCTATAAGTCCTTGCTTCTAGTCAACGCGCGTTCTAGGTCAACGCGAAGTACTGTATGAATTTTCAGAGACCCTTGAGAGTGTCGAAATATACGTTTTTTTGCTTTACTTAAAAGTTTGATTTTTCACAACTTCAAGGAACCATAGACTTTGAGTAATACGGTTTTAATTTCACCTTGATACCTCCGCGCGTTCCCAAGATAACGAGTCTTGACAAAACAGACAGGCGGACAAAAAAATTATCCTAAAAGGGTACCGTTTTACTTTTTGTGGTATGGAACCCGTAAACAATTGCTCGTTCTTAAAATTCTTCTGTTATTATGACAGAAGAAAAATTATTGCCCATCTTTTTTAGATCATCCCTATGTTATTTTTTAATGATAAAAGGTCTGATAAAAGATTTATATTTTCTTCCGAAAATCTCATCGATCACTTTTTCGTATTTACTTTTATCAAAAGATGAAAAGAAAATGTAATCTGTATTTTCAACCTCGATATTATAAGGAAAATCATGAACCATGACAACAAATACACGCTTTTGATACTTAAATATTATTTTCATGTCACATTCGACATTTCTTGTACGAGTAACTAGAAATATAATGTGAAAGGTTTTTTTAACGTTTCTATTTACTGTCACACTAATGTTATAGGAAAGTCAAGTCTTTAAGTCAAGATTGAATAGCAAACATGATAAGCGATGATGATTGTGGTCGAGGATGGGTCCTCGGCCACAATCATCATCACCCACGTGACCATCACGTGAGATAGTGGTCAAACGCGATCCTGTACATTATAAAAAAGTTGGTATGTTTATGTGTATGTTTATTACTCCTTCACGCTCGAACAGCTGAACAGATTTCGATGAATCTTGGTACACGGGTAGACCATACCTTTGAATAGCAAATTAAATACCTAACGGGAGTATGTTGTTTTGGGATAAAGTCCTACTATCATGCGTTCTATTCTATTCTATCACGTGGGCGAAGCCGCTGGCAGAATCTAGTATAGTACGCGGCAAGTAAGTTGAATCCTTTGCTATGATCACGCGCAGCTCCTTATTTCGATTAGAACCCGATGCGATAGACCGTCATGATGGTTCAACTTATTTGACGAGGATAATATCTGATATTCGGGTCTCAATCGAAGTGGAAGGAAGCGCGTAACCTATAGCAAACGGTTCAACTTATTTGCCGCGTACTAAATCTTCTAATATAATGGCGAAATTTTGTATGTTTGTTACTTCTTCACAGTCAAATTACTGCAGGTCTAAGGTCACTTTTATAGAATCATAATATGAATAATATTTTTTTATACGCCAATATTTACAAGGAATATGATTCTGATATGCAGTGAATTGAGTATGATTCGACTTATTTGTGCAACCATTTTACGAACATTAGAAGAATTGCTTATGATCTGCTAGAAATTTGGAATATGATTTGCTCTAGATGAATTGTTCATGTTACTTTTTAGGCCCGCTGCGTAGACGTGGATGAAATTAGGCATACGGTTGGACTATGACCTAGAATAGCATACTCGTATAGGATACTTTTTACACTGGGAAAATTAACTCAAGGGAACATATTCCCTTGGGATAATTTTCTACACTAACGCGTGTGAAACCGGTGCTACAAGCTAGTTTCATTTTTTTTTCTTATCTCGTACGAAATTTCTGAGAGGCTTCAATTTCAGGCTCAGTGCCGCGCGACAGCAGCGCGGCCGCCGCACTAGAACCACTATGTTCGAGATCGATACTATTAAAACAAAAAAAGAGAAAAAAAACGCAAAGAAAAGATTGCCGTTAGGTGATGTATGCGAATTTCATAAAGAAGTAAAAAGCTACTGTGGCCAAAATTTCAGAATTATAGGTATTCGCTGGATGACTAAACTAAATTAGTGCACCTCACCATCAACGATTGCATCTCTGCTTACCATCAGGTGGGATTGCAGTCAAAAACATCCATAAATTCTTCAACCTGATTTTCGTAAGAAGGCTCAGCCCCGGTGTGATAGGCAACAAATGATCGGGATAGATTTTTAGTCGGTAAGAGTCAGACACTATTTCCCGCTCCGCCCACGATCTGTCATTGGATGATTTTACCTACCATAAATAAACCTGATTTTCGTTCATCTTTAGACTTGAACAAAAATTAAGTGCGTATCATCACTAGTTCACCGATGGACTGGTGTGCGGCACTTCACAGCTAAATTGCAGGCGCCCTAAGGGTAATAAGGGCTATAGGATAGTACAAAAGTATCCAGGCATCTGGAACTGATGGGATTCCGGTTATAGTAAGTAAAACTGACTTGACTGGCCTGTTGGTTTAGTGGTTAGTGACCCTGACTGCTATGCCGGAGGTCGTGGGTTCGATTCCCAATCAGGACAAATGTTTCTTTGTGTGATGAGCACGATCATTTGTTCTGTGTCTGGCTGTAATTTTTCTATATTAAAAATATATAAGTATGTTTATCAGTTGTCTAGTACTCATAACACAAGCTCACAATAAACAAAAACAAAAAATATATATATTGGTGTACAATAAAGTTTTATTCTATTTTATTCTATTTTATTCTATTCTATTCTCTGCTTGGCTTATGACTAGATAGTTGTGGAGGAAAAAAAAAGTTCGATATTCCCTATCACTCATCAGAAATCGAAAAGTTTATTTCAAATAGACCATTTACAGGCAATTTGAATTGTAAAAATATCGGTCAGTTAAAAAAAAAATTAACCTAAATTGCACGTTTCAAAGCGTAGATTTCTACAAAGAAGAATGTGCAAGAAACTCCAGAACAGGAGACAAGTTTTTGATGATATTCTACTTTAAAAGAAATCGCAATTATTTCTTTTGATTTTCTTAGGATAAAAAACATGATTCTATAAACAGACCCGTTTTATTCTATAATATACTAATTAAAATTATGTTCTATAAATTAATTAACGTTATCATCACCCATAGCCCGTACATTTTAATCTGTCCTAGCTCGAGAGGACGCCGGTGTCATCTCACATCCACGCCACTATAGGCCTTAATTCCGATGTTTAGAGTCTATTTTTGTATGAACAAGTTTGGTAGTTGTTATTATGTCAAAAACATACCCGCCCTTGCAGAACGTTCATTTATCACGGTTACATCTTCAAGCTTCTTCACTAAACTTACAAAATACCATTTAAATACGGAGCGGAACGGACCTGTCTACCTCTATCACAGTTATAATAATGCCGTAACAAAGCAGTCCACGAAATATTATCAACGAAAAACAGTATCTTAGTTGTAAGCTTTCAAACCTTCATTGTCCTTTTGGGAGAACATTGACACAGAATGGATAAACGAACAGAAGGCTAGCTTGAAACAACGAGTGAAAACTCACACATGAATACAAATAACCGCAGATGGAACAACAATATTTTAAAAATAGAATTGTTTATAATATAAAAGTAATATTATTTATTATACTATTAATTATTATAATAACTGATAGTAAAGATTTCTTAAAAATAGAAGAGAGAGTAGTTGAGAAACAATCGTAGACGTCGACCGAGTTCAGCGCACTAATACTATGAAGGCGAAAGTTTATAAGTATATGTGTGTTTGTTTGTTATTTCTTCACGCTCGATTGGCTCAATGTATTTTGATGAAACTTGGTAAATATATAGTTAGATCTTGTTCTGATATAGCACAGGATACCAATAACCATAGAATAAGAAAGATCCTAGGATCATTTTCTACTATCTCGCGAGCGAAGCCGCTGGCAACGGCTGGTTTACTTTATTTTTTAGTATACCTTATAAAGATATAGGTTTTTTTTTGGTACGTAAAATCATTCAATGACAAATGCCCCCCCTTGGACAGAGCGGGAAATAGTGTCAGACTCTTACTGACTAAAAACCTACCCCGTTCCTTCGTTGCCTATAGTGAACTCAAATATTTACAAAAACAAGAGCAATTGAGCGGCTTAATTGCACAGTGCATTAATTTACGGGCCACCTTTGAATAAACTGAACGAAAAGAGATAGATCTGTGGCTGTCGTTATATTAATAATACTAATAGGAAAGGACAAATAAAAAAATAAAAAGAAATATATTTATATATAAATATGCAATGTCACTCTGACTACGAAAAAGAAACACGTGTTGTGGCGCGGCCTTGATCGGGCCTTTGTCTAGTAGTGGAAACAGTGAACTGCGATAGGCTGGGTACATTGATTGATTGACACACACAGACACGTGTGGACAGCGAGACCAAGCGCATTGCAACTGGCATTCGATTGACGTCGTTTCTGATGGCCTTACGAGCAACGGGTTTTTGTGTTTTTAATGCCAGGTTCAGATCAATTTATTTTTGTTTGAGAGTGAATTTCAAAAAAATAATTTATAGTTCAAAAAAACCTGCGTAAAAAATAGCTTTTTAAATAAAAACTTAAAAACAAGTACCTAAATCGCAGAATTGTAGAAAACAATTGCACAACATTATTTGCTGTAACAGTCGGGCCCTTTCTAGACCTCTCTGGCAGTCGGTTAAAAAACGAGGTTGTTTGTTCAACGTGTTTTTATTTTGACACCGTTCTCTTCAAAGATAATTAACACAATAAAAAGACTATCAACATTTCACAAGCAGCGCAGTAAGAAGCTGGCCTTCTGTATCAATCTATTCTGTGGTACATTTAACAGAGGCCGCCTACCAGATTTATGTCGGCAGTGCGAACGGGAGCAATTATCTCATACAATTCCTAAGGCCCTAACTGTTGGTTAGTGCAAGACAACGCATATATGCGACAAAGTTGGAGGATTTGTTGCTCGATCAGTTGATGGACTGGTAATGTAGGCCTAGAACAATTAGGTTAAGGGTATGCGGTAGATTAGAGAAATTACCAATCGTAACGTTTTCAATGCTTCACCACTGCCCTGATTCGTATATAGGGTGTATAGGACAAGTTTACGTAAAGTTTGAGGGTTTGCCCAGAAGACGAAACTATCAGCCTTTCCGGTTTCAGCGGTTTTGCCTCGTCGTTTATACAGCGTACATCGAAAGACTGGAACAGTTTGCCTGCTGCGGTCTTCCCATCCGATTATAATTGACTTATTTTCAACGCTAGACTGAATAAGCTCTTAATAAACTAGCGCGCCTCAACATCAACGATTGCATCACTGCTTACCATCAGGTGGGATTGCAGTCAAGAACTAGTTTATGTAATAAAAAAAAAATAGTAGCGATGAAAATAAACTACACAAATTAATGCAATTGCCTGGTTTTGAATCCGTGACCTTCAAGATTTAAGTCGGGGTAGTTACAACTGAGCTACCATTACTCCAATTACTATAGCACAGCATCAGCCTCATAATGTTCCCACTGCTGGGACTCAGGCCTTCTCTCTAGGAGAGGGACTGGGCCGTAATCCACCACGCGGGTCCAGTGCGGGTTGGTGTCTCCAATTGCTTAGCAATTATTATAAGCAAATAGTGTGATCAGTCAACACATTAGTAGAATAATATTGTCACCTATTAGTGAAATGTTTTATTATTAAGTACAATATTGACCTGTGAACTCGAACAAACACCGTTTTAGCCGCAAATACGTCTCAAATCGATACGGGTTCATTCGAGTGACATGCAAACATCACGCCACCGAGACCACGGCAAACATTGGCCCAATCGTCGTTGGCCCAACGTAATGGCCAATGAAACAAAGACATTCGATTTTTACACCCAAAGAATTTTATTTGCAGTTACATTTTCTTGGTCAGTGACTGTTATTGCTGGCTGTAAAGGTGCTGAATAAGGGACTAAAATTCCAGTGGTTGTGATTTTTCTTAATCACAAGACTTATCATTTTAATGTTTTTCAGTAGGTAGACTAGGCCTCAAGGTGGACTGATGAACTGGTAAAGGCTGCGGGAATCCGATGGATGCGAGACGCACAGGGCCGTACATTGTGGCGACATTTCGGGGAGGCCTATGTCCAACAGTGGACGTCTTTGGGCTGAAATGATGATGGATGAAACTGGGTAGTCGTTTTGCTCAAAACGAATTTTTCGATACACTTATTCCAGAACCCGCTCCTATCTCTACCACTTTTCACGCAATTTACTGTTTTCTACACTAGTGCGGAAAAGTGCGCTAGCTTGCCTCTACCACAATTAATTTTATTTACCGTACCCCGGTCTATTTATTTCTTCGGAAGTGTATTCGAAAACGACGTTTGGTACATGTGGAAAGTCACTGCAGCACTCGGTTCCATAGCTCCCTCGCCTACGTCTCGGGCCTCGGTCACTGGTATTAAACTCTTAAACGGAAAACGAGGTCAAACATCAAACGTGCAATGAAAAAAAAAAAACAAAGCCATTCAATTTTTACGCCCTGCGACCTATATTCGTAGTCACGGTTACCCTTGCAATTACCATATGGAACCAATTGTAACAACCTAAGGGTCGGCCCTAATACTTTTAAAGGGACCTCAATAAATATCTATAAAATAAAACGTAAGTGCCTGCGGTCGCGCAGTCTTATCAATTCGACCGCATCGGACTCCTAGAAACGCCATGAGGCCGGCTTTTTGAATTTCGAATCGCCTTTCGTACAACGTCAAATAGAATAAATTTGAATCTTGGAAATTGGTTTTTTACTAACGGCCTTAAATGTTTTTTTTTCTTCTATATATTGTTGATAGACTCGCGATTAACCACTATCTCATCTGATGGTAAGCAATGATATGGTCGACGATAGACTACGCCTAGAAGTAACTATTCACTCTTGACATAAAACCCCTAGGTTATAGATATGAAAAAACACAGACTTTAGCAGAGAATTTCACTCTTTCCCTATGCCTTAGATTAATTCAATTAAATCAAAATAGCGGAAGATAGGCGACTCACCTCTAAAGTGTGGACTGCTTAAATTGTGCCTATATGGCACGATTTCATATCGATCGCGACGATCTCAAATAATCGGCGGCTAACTCTATTTCACTCGCACGACAGTGCCGGCTTTTGTCTCTGTCCTTGTCTATCAGTGACTACAGGTAGTGTAGATGTGTGAGTTTCAAGTCTAGGTTTTCTGATTGCAATGTTAGCGCGTAAAGTATCTGCTCATATAATATATTAATGCTATATGCACACAAATCGTGTTCCCAAAACAATTTGTTTTTATTGGTGGCATGTCAATCATGTATGACATTTTGGGAGTATTGTCACGCGGGCGGAACTTTTGTCAAAAAATAATTACTTATTTAATGAGTCGGGTCGATTCACTGCAGGAAAATATAACATACGAATGCACTTTGTATATCTATTTCTGTCTGACCTACTTATTCTACCCACATGACAATAATATCACCACATTTCTGTTGCGAATAAAAATATGACTGTCATTGTTTGACTCATAATTTATAATTATAAATAACGTGAAGTAATTATATATTGAAATTATATAGGACTTATCGGATAAATAATGGTGGTTTTTATGCCGAGACTCAATTTCTAGATCGATTTTTGTAGCAAAAGAGGTATGAAAAATTTTATAAAGCGTAAAAAGAAATTCATTTTTATAATACAATCTATCAGGTTCACACAATTAACCGATAAAATTCAAATAAAAAAAATTTAAAAAATCGAATACAAACTTTTTAGTTTTTAATATACCTAAAGCATCAACAAATTATTCACTTGCACCCTCTATAACTTATTTTCATTGCTCATACAGATTTACTTTAATTTTTTTGATACCTAATATGGGCATTTTTCAAACGAAAGTAGTTAATTTCCGCTTTTACCCCCCCCCCCCCTCCAATAACTTGTCAAAGTCAAAGTTAAAGTCAAAATTGATGATTGTGCACAGGTAAAAAAAATTGCGAATCGGTCCATAAACGACCGAGTTATCTGCGAACAAACATAAAAAAGCGAATTGAGAAACCTCCTTTTTTTGAAGTTGGTTAAAAATATGATTTAATAGTTTATAATAGTGAAGTACATCTATGACCCGTCTTTTGGCATACAATATCTAATATACAAGACTGTTCTGCAACATTATAGCATTAATCCATTATTTAGTGTAATAGTTTAATAATAATTGATATAGTAGTTAATAATTTGGTTATGTTTAATACAATTATCATTTTTATAGATGTCAAAAATAGTAGTTTAATCATATTTGATATACGAGTAATAGTCAATAATATTTAATACTGTAGTCAAATATTTAATAACATTTAATATAATATTCAATCATTTAATAATACACCGTTAAATTTTGGTCATTTTAATCCCGCGGAGGGCCAATTCGGTACATGAAACCCAATCGAGATGTAAAGATAAAATTAAAAAATAAAGTAGTTTTTTTCTAAAACTCGAATCAATATACGCATGCACGAAATTAATTTCTTTAAGAACGATTTCTAGAAAACCTGCTTTCAAATAGAAAAAAACCGCAATCAAACGAGGCATTCGTTTAAGAGCTAAGGTGCCACAGATAGACACAAAAGCCAATCTTGCTTTGGTAAGCGATGATATGGTTGTCGACGGAGCTAGCTTGGCACACTTGCCTGGTAGTAACCTATTCACTCTTAGCTTAATTAAAGACCCTTGGCTGTAGCGGAAACACAGGCTTCGGCAGGGAATTCCACTCCTTAGCTATACAGTGCAATAAATATGTTCCCAAAACGGACTACATATAAGTGGGATCTAAAATGAAAGATGTGCTTGTGTGAATACATTTTCAACAAAGAATATCATTTGACTTTCGTAGGTATATTATTATTACGTATTATTATGTATGTGTGCGACGTGGCGATCTGATCATGTTTGCGGGGCAAAATTGGCCAGAGATTGCCCTAGACAGGGAAGTTTGGAAGGAGAAAGGGGAGACCTTTGCCCAGCAGTGGGACACACAATAGGCTATCAAAACAAAAAAAATTCTATGGTTTCCCTTTATAATAATTGTAATCTTGTTGTACAATAAAGTGTAAATAAATAAATAAAATTATGTATGTGTAATTTCTTTCGCCAAAAACGAGTGTTAGTACTTACGCACAATATATGCTGTTATCAATTAATATTTACAGTACAAAATACGAGGAATTAATGAGAACAATATTGATTGTTTTATCTTTATTGTCAACCTACGAACTGGAAGTCCTCAATACGTCCGGTAATTATATTTTTATAAACAAATAAATTGCGATAAGTTTTATCTTGACTTTTATGAACTTTCGCAAATAAATCGACTGGACCCACTTGTTTTAGGGTTCCTTGGTTGGAAAAAAAGAAACCCTTATAGGATCGCTGTGTTGCCTGTCTGTCCGTTTGTCAAGATCCTTTTTCTTAAGAATGCCTGTGGCGTTCTTGAGTAATAGGGGTGACATCGATGGATTGGAATCATTTGCCTGGCGTTTTCAAGGCTAGAGTTACTTTTAATAAACAGGAGCGATTCAATAAAGGGTTTACTATCAGGTGGGATTGCAGTCAAGCACTACGTTTATATCAGTTAAAAAAAGACTTTATGTTATGATGATCTAAAAAGGAGTGACACTACAGTGTTGCCACAATTTGCCAATAAAACCGCTGAACTGCCTACAGCGTCTATTACCGCCCACCCTGACAATTGTATCGTAATGGTTTACATTTACCACCCGGCTCTGGTTGGATATTTAAGATACCATCTTTTTGGGATACACATTTCGTATCTTTTAGAATATCGGCATTATAGCACGATAGAAACTGGTCGCTTTTAATGTGGAGATCCGTCGTCATTTTTTTTTTTTACCATAAACACTCCACTGCTTATCATAAACCTCCTTCAAGTGCCACAATGATACGTCATATCCATCAAATTATCGCGATCCTAATTAAGTCATCAGTCCACCTTGTATGAGGCTCACTCCAGAACCTTTGGGCCCCATCATCTACCTGAACTGTGAGCAATGCACCAATTTTGCAATGATTTAAATGACGTCACAAATGCAGATAACATTAATCATATAAATTCAGGCTGTTAAAACCTAGAGTTACGGTTACTATAGATGAAAAACAATGACATCTTTTGACGAAACTGTAATGGTTTACGGTACTTTTGTACCATGCAGCAGGTGGTAAAATTTTATGGTTATTGTTAATGTTACGTGCTGTTAAAATTTTCTTTAATGTTAACTTAACGTGACTCTTAGTGCAAACTACTCTTAAAGTTTTAGTTTGAATTTGAGTAAGAAGCAACATATAGAGGGCGAAACTAAATTTTGGCAAACATGATGGGTTTGATACTGTAACATAGCATAGCATCAGCCTTATAATGTTCCTACTGCTGGGACTCAGACCTCTCTAGGAGAAGGAATGGGCAGTAATCAACCACGCGGGCTCAGCGCGGGTTGGTGAATGTCACATGTCTTTTAATTTTTGGTTCTAGGACATGCCGGTTTCCTCACGATGTTTTCCTTCACCATTTTTAGAGCAGATTCTTGTCTAATGACACATATTGAAGCTCGTAATATCATGTCTACATTCCTCCTCAGTCCTCCTTCAAATTCAGTGAGCGCTGCCTAACCACTTGAGTGTTATTTTACTCAACTGACACGAACCATGGTTGCTTACTATAATTGTCCTTTGTCTAATAGAAGTAAATTATAATATGACCCGTGCCGTTTAGTCATACCAGTGTAAGAATAATATTTAGAAGTTCTATACTGTTTTGGTAGCTTTGTGATAGATCCAAACTATTCAAGACAATCTACTTTTGAATTACAAATTTCAGGTCTCCAATGTATATAATTATAATACGCTAGGTTACATTTAGAGAAATGTAAATATTATGTTATTATGTTTGCTTTTTTATCACTACATAGTATAAAACAAAGTCGCTTCCCGCTGTCTGTCCCTATGTATGGTTAAATCTTTAAAACTACGCAACGGATTTTGATGCGATTTTTTTTAAATAGATAAAGTGATTCAATAGGAAGGTTTATATGTTTAATACATGCACAATATATTTAATATCACCATTGGACCCGTGCAAAGCTTGGGCGGGTCGCTAGTAATAATATAAATTTGTGCTTGACTGCGAACCTGATGGTAAGCAGCGATGCCATCGTTGATGGTGATGCGCACTAGTTAGTTAGTCCTTGAAGACATCTAAATTATAAACGGACGGGAAAACCGCGGCAGGCAAACTGTTCCTTCGATGTGTGCGGTATTTTTTATTCTTAACCTACTTTAAAAAGGAGGAGGTTCTTGTCGATGGGAAATCCAAAATGGCTATACTAGACAATGTATGTCAGCGGGTGTTAAAAGTGAAACGCGAAAAGGAGGTCACTCGCAAAAAAAGAAATCACAGGGAAAATATCAAAATTGCGAACCCAACCAAGGCAAAGGAGGAACGGAGTAGGTTTTTAGTCAGTAAGAGTCTGACACTATCTCCCGCTCCGCCCAAGGGCGGGGGATGTCATTGGATGATTTTAGGTACTTAAAAAAAAAAACAAAAAAAAAGTCGTCGACGGCGGGTATCGTTTCACGCGCGCCTCGAGAGATGTCAGAAAACCGTAGGAGCCCAGCAGGGTCGAAGCCTACTGGGGCCATGGGAAATGTGAATGAAACCCCTGAAATGGGGCCCAGGGCCCTGGAATGAAGTCAAAAAAGGAACTGAAGTGGGATTTAGTCCGTAAAAGTCTGTCACTATCTCCCGCCCCACCTAAGAGCGCGTCGATGTCATTGAATGATTTAACCAACAAACAAAAGCGGGTGTTAAAAGTGAAAAGCGAAAAGAAGGTCGCTTGCAAATAAAAAAAGCGTCCTTCTAAAATAACAAATCTCAGTGAAAATAGCGAAACGAAAGAAAATAACAGATGTAACGTTACGATATGAAGTTATCTCATGTAAAAAATAACAGGGTATTTCCTTTTGGAGCAGTCATCAATCAAACAGGAACAAACGAGGGCGCAATAATTCCCTCGAAGTACACGCGCACTATGAAATATTATGTTTGGATAGCTACGGTAAAGCGGAGAAATTGTAAATAGAAAATGTTTACACTTACCTGAGTTCTAAGGGTTCCGTACTTAAATAGAGAGAAAAAAAAGGGAGAAAACTGAATTCTAATTCTAAGACTCCGACGTCCGTGTGTCTGTCACCAGACTGTATCTCATGAACCGTGGTAGCTAGATATTTGACATTTTTACAGATGATGTATTTGTGTTGCCGTTATTAAATACATAGCATAATCATAATCAGCCTTTTTTTTAAATGTTCCCACTGCTGGGGCTCAGGCCTCCTTTCTAGGAGAGGAAATGGGCCGTAATTCACCACGCGGGCCCTGTGCGGGTTTTTCTTATGGTAGGTAAAATCATCCAATGACAAATCCTCCGTGGGCGGAGCCAGACTCTTACGGAATAAAAATCTACCCCGTTCCTTCGTTGCCTATCATACCGGGGCTGAGCATTCTTTTCAGAAAGCGGGCCTTGACCCCACGAACATTACACGCCGTCGACGACTTGGGCTGGGTCCGGTCGGTTACCGGAAGATCGGACATCGAGATACCCATTGCTCGCCGTCCTCAAGCCCACGGCCCAGTGCGGGTTGTTTAAAATCACATGTCTTCGAATTTTTGGTTCTATATGTCGGTTTCCTTACGATGTTTAAATTCTTCGTTTTGAGAGCAGTGCTGATGAAATAAATTACACAAAGTAATGCACCTGGTTGGGTTTGAACCTGTGACCAACTCGTAATTCGGGGCCGTTACCACTCAGACAACTTTACTTTATAATATGTAGATAACACACCACTGTTATCTAAATATTAAAAAGTAAAGTAGTTATTTAAGTAAAAAAAGTGCGAAAATTGCATAAAAAATCACGTTTGTTGTACATAATATGTAGCCCCCCATACAACAAACGTGATTTTTTTGCTAAGGACGGTACGGAACCCTTCGTGCGCGAGTCCTTCTCACACTTGGCCGGTTTTTGTTTTGACATTGCACGGAAAAAGGAGGGGGAAGCTAAAGAAAAGGTGGATTGATAGTGTGAGAAGTGATATGAAAGGAAAGGTCAATGATAGCGTGACTTCTGATCAGGATAGAATGGAAGAAAAAAACGTGTTGCGCCGACCCCAAGTAATATGGGACAAGGGCAAGAAGATGATGATAAGTCATCATCACCTTCCTTCTTCGCACGGTTTGTGCATTAAGCTAATGTCAAGTTTTGAAAGCTTCAACAATTCACTGGCTGACTGGCTAAGGCTAGCCTGTTGGTCTAGGTTAGTAGCCCTGACTGCTGTGACGGAGGTCGTAGGTTCAATTCCCATCCAGGACAAATGTTTTTGTGATGAACACGATCATTTGTTCTGTGTCTGGGTGTTATTTATCTATAATATATATGTATTTAGAAATATATAAGTATCTTTATCAGTTGTCTAGCACTTATAACACAAGCTCTGCTTAGCTTGGGACTAGACGGCGTTGTGTGATAGTTTCGGGAAATACAATTATTATTATTATGCTAAAGAAGAAAAAATACATGAAGTATTTATTATATAGCTATGGACTCAGTGGAAAGGCATGCGAAGAGGATAATTCAGATCCAGATTTGGTTAAGCCCAATCTACGAAGTCCGGAGCTCAGACATAGGGTAGCCACCCATTCGATATTTTAAAGGAAGCATTTTGGAAATAGTGCACGGGAATTACATGAACTGATTCCACCATCACAATTAACGAATACATCACTTCTTACCTTCACAGTCAATCACTTGTTTATATAATAAGAAAGTCATAATAATAGTAGAATAAGCCTATTTTATGAAAGGCACCTACATCGCAAAATGAGCCCATTGATGGCATTCAAACGCAATGCAATAATTGATAAATAAGTACCAGGCAATATCCTGGGAACAATAAATACAGTGGAGTGTTCACATATTTTTTATTTTTTAGGAATTTCTTGTATACGAATTGAGTTACAGGTTGTTTTTTTTTTAATTTTATTGATATTTCTCGACCATATCTTTCTAGTATATTTATAATAGGAAAAGGAATGAAAGAAATTTTAATTAAAAAGCTTTTGAATTCGAGAATTCCATTTCAAAATATCTAATAAATATTTTGCAATTTATACGAGTAGCTTTTTAGTTTGTATTTTTTGTAACCTTAAAAAACTATATATCTTCCATGGCAATTTTGATAAAAATGATAATGATATTTTTGTACAGAAAGATATTTTTTTTATAACTTATTAAAGAAAATTAGCCATGTATTTAGTTTAAACACTGATTAGTTTGTTCAATTTTTATGAGAAGTTCGAATTTAAAATACGCTATTCGCTTATCACCATTCAAACTAAGCATGTAAGGTTAGCGAGTTTTATAATTATGGAAAGAAAGATAAAAATATGTTTACTTGACACTCACACACTCACAATGTGAAAACAAATAAGACAGTTTTTTTAAAAAAAATGAGAATTATAACATGGTTTGTCATCTCACAATAGGTACAGTTCGTAAAATTTTGATAGCAAAATCATTGTTTTACCCAAAGCTATTTATCTTTATTATTTAGGCACACACAAAATTATCTCAACGCGTGAATCATTTTTAAGTTTTAAAAATATTAAATGTAATTTGCGTTTCCACGAATTATCTGTTCCCAATTAATCATCAAACAATAACCGGGTAGCATTATTTATTATCACAACGTCCGTCGACAGTGACAGGAGCTTCTGTCTGTTTTGATATCAATTACAATAACTATAAAATACTCGTATGAAATGGGAACGATTTTCTTTGGAAGTGCAGTTTATGTGAAGTGACAAAAACCTTTTCTTTTGAAATTTCTGATGTGCCAAAATGGATGTCACAAGCTTTTTGGGTACGTTCGTGATTTTAATTTATAGTAACTTTTATACTTAGCATAGTGTAGCATCAGCCTAACGTGTTTCCCTATGCCGGGATTCAGGCCTCCTCTCTAGGAGAGGGAATGGGCCGTAATCCTTCAAGCGGGCCCATCTCTCGAGCCGGGGCTTGATTCAGGCCATGCTCCGGAGCGAGGGGGAGTGGCAGGCGGTCGTCTCCTTCTGCGAAGCAGTAATGCTAGCAAAGGAGGAGGCCGACCGCATCAGGCAACGGCGCTCACGTCGCAGCCGCTGCCGTAATTCCGATCCAAATTTCCGGCCACCGTAGGCGCGGGCTTGCGGACGACGGGCAATGGGTAGCTCGCTGTCCGTTTGTCCAGTAACAGACCGGACCGAGCCCAAGGCGTTTACGGCGCGCACTGTTCCCGTGTGTCTCAAAGAGTTGTCAGCAAACCATAGGGGCCTAGTAGGGTCGAGGCCTAGTCTGGGCCCAGGATCCAAGGCAGGGAAGGAACAGGGTAGGTTTTTAGTTAGTAAGAGTCTGACACTATTTCCCGCTCCGCCCAAGGGCGGGACTTGTCATTGAATGATTTTACCTACCATAAAAAAAAACCACGCGGGCCCAGTGCGGGTTGATTAATGTCACATGTCTTTGAAGTTTTGATTCTGGACATGCTGGTTTCCTGACGATGTTTTCCTTCACCGTTTTTGAGAGCAGTGGTGATGAAATAAATTACACAAACTAATGTGCCTGGCTGGGTTTGAACCCACGACCTACAACTCGTAAGTTGGGGCCGTTACCACTCGGCCACCACTGCTCTTACTCTACTCTCACTTTTATAATAAGAGTGATATAAATAAAGGAGTCAGTGATAGTGCGATGGATGATCGGGTCAAATGGAAAAAAAAATGTTGCAATGATCTTTTGTTATATTTATTTATTTAAGAGCCAGTTGCAGTCACGGAGTATTTTATAGATACTAGCCCGGGTTTACGTCAACTTCGGGGCTCCATAAAACCGGTTTTATTTTTATATAAAAAAAACAATAACTATTCAAGATTTTTATGTTTGCGAGGCCCTTTTAAAAAACTTGTAATTGTTTCCGTGACGTAATCTCGTAGATATACACTTTTGAATTCAAATTACGGTCAGGTTTGTGCTTTTTTTTTGTTAAGCCAATTAATTTATATCATTTATATTAATTTTCACCTATCGGTTTATCATATGGTCAATAATACATATTTTTTTTCATGGTGTTCTCTTATAGATTTATGAATTTCCGGAGGTTCAAAAAGTTGAAAAATAGTGCAACCTCACCTTATTGCAAATAATATTTGAACTTCTAGGATACAAGTACTGACACATACATTTATATAATAATACAATTTGATGAACATCTGTGTGTGAACTAGATAGGAAAAAGATGGGGCAAAAGCAGGAAAATTATACTGTTACAGTTTTGAATTGGTTTAATAATATATAATAATAATATAATATTTCCACAACTATCACACAACACCTTCTAGTCCCAAGCGAAGCAGAGCTTGTGTTATGGGTACCAGACAGCTGATAAACATACTTATATATTTCTAAATACATACATATTATAGATAAATAACACCCAGACACAGGACAAATGATCGTGCTCATCACACAGACATTTGTCCTGGGTGGGAATCGAACCCACGACCTCCGTCATAGCAGTCAGGGCCGCTAACCACTAGACCAACAGGCCAGTCAAAACTGATGATAACATTGAACAAGAATTTTTTAACAGATTTTGTTAAGAACAAGGTTAAGTATAAATACATATTTGCAAAGAGGATAGGTTAGTGATACAGTAAGCACATCTAGGAATTGAGTTTCATCAGTAAAAGTCTGACACGCACTCCTGCTCCACCCAAGAGCGCGAAAAGTTATTGGATGATATCCCACCTAGAAAAAATCCTTAGTATGATCGCGTAACGTTCAACAAAAATGATTAAGTCCTCTTCAACTCTTCAACTGACTTACTCTAAAACTGGTTCTTATAGCTCCTTCTATTTAAAATCATGTGTTTTTCGTACGAAGTTTTTTTTACCAGGAGCTGAGAGATACTACAAATGTTTCAATTGTTGATGCCAGAGGTGTGATGTTTTTTTATTTAAAAAAAATACATATTCAAATTGAGCTAATAAATTGAACATCTTACAGGTACAACATGTAACTGGAATGATGCACACCCTATACCCGTCAATTAGAAAATTTTGTTGCAATCATAATTTAAATCCTGAAACAAATGATGGTTGCTGTTTTTTTTTAAACAGGTTACTTTAAAGTGTTTTATCTTTGGATCGACTTGGAATTATAATTTCAAATAAACTTTATATTTGTGGTACGTTATTCTTTTTTCGAAATTAAGTATTTATTAATTTCTTTTTGTTTTATATTTTCTGTAATATCACTGTATTTATAAACATGAAAGTTAATAAAAAAATGCAAAGCAACCCGTTTTAAAAAGCAGCAATTTCATAGGTAAAGACCTATTGGGAATCCATCTCGCAACAAGCAGCAGACCAGCTTATCGTTCAGCCACTGCGCTTATGTGTCATAACTATTGTGACTCATATCGTGCGTGTGCTGAGTGACCACTGATAATGTGTTTTTTTCAGTTTCGTTTATTATAAACTAGCGACCCGCCCCTGCTTCAAACGGGTACAATAGATATAAATATATTATGCATATAAACCTTCCTCTTGAATCACTCTATCTATTAAAAAAATCGCATCAAAATCCGCTGCGCGCAAGAAGCGACTTTGTTATAAAAATGCTAATTATTACAATACAATGTTGGTAAAAAATTTGGTATCTAGATATTTATAAGTATAAAATAATGTTATCATTAAATAATGATAACATAATGATAATAATCTATACTTATAATAAATCTGTAGAAGTAAAAATTCTGTACATTGAAAATATCAAAAAAATAAATAGCTGGGGGTGTTACTAGACCGACACCGAACCCAAAAATGTGATTAAAAATTTTTTTGTCGGTCTGTCTGTCTGTCTGTTTGTTTTTTTAGGCATCACGCAAATCTACCGGTTCGATTACGATGAAACTTGGTATAATTATTCTTTAATATCCTGGGCACCACATTGGGTACTTTTTGTCCCGGAAAAGTATATACACTAAAAAACAAACTTAATTTTGCGGTTCGATCCCTAAGCCCGATTACTGTACCAACCGCAAATAATAAGTTTGTCGCAGGTTACGTCACCCGTTTCTATTGTAATTAGCCAAAAAAGGCCCGTGCCCAGACAGAAGTATTAATACCGGTAAGTATGCTCGATAGATAACGTTCTACACAAATAGCACTTTACACAAAAAACTCATTGATAAGTTTCGTCGTTCACGCGAACGAAATTGCGGGCACAGCTAGTATTAACATAAGTTAACATTAATCTTTAGCTGCTGTTCCTAATATAAAAATAGAGTTATGAGTCATCAGTGTCATCACACATCACACATGTATTATCAAAGCGAAAGTTTGTGTGCATGTGTGTGTATGATAGATACAGCTATAAACTTATACGGCTGAACGAACTGGATGTAATTTTTTTATCAAAATTATCTTCTCTTGGAATATTTTTTTACTTTGATGCGGGCGAAGGCGCTGACAGAAGCTAGTAGAGTTAAATAACCAAGTTACAGGCAATTTTTACGTAAACCTGTTACTGAAAGAACCTTTTTATACACAAGAACTAAAATAAAATCATCTGTTATTTCATTTCAGGTCTCATCGTGTTTGCATCGACCATCACGTCATCATCCGCAGGTTGTATCTTGACCCAGAAGTATGACTCCTGCAACTACACCATCGCCTGTACCAGCAACCCTGGCAGCATTACCAACCCAAACTGTGAAGAGGATCCCTACGTCATCTTCGTAATCCAAAACTCGAACGTGGAGTATCTTACCACCGGATTTTTTGCCGCTACCAACTTTGATTCTCGGGTTCGAGAAATCAAAACTTACGGCAACTCCTGGACCCGAATCGATTCTTCTGCATTCCGATATTACCCGAAAACTATCATCATGGATTTATCCAACAACGGCATTGAAAAAATTTATAACGAAGCCTTCAGAAACTTGAACTATCTTCTGACCCTGAACATATCGCATAACAAAATTGAAACACTGAATCCAAAATCATTTCTGACATCCGATTCAAGAAATAACGCAGTCCAAGAGCTAGATTTATCTTATAACAAGCTAATAGAACTATCTAGTGAACTAAATGACTTGGCTAAGTTGAAGATACTGCACTTACAGAACAACATGTTGTCAAGATTGGCGGACGATTGTTTTATGAGTTTAAAAAGTTTAGAGTATCTTAATTTGCAAAACAATCGCTTGTCATTCTTGAATTTAACTTTAACAAACTTGAAAATGTTGAAGACTCTTGATATCTCTTACAATAATTTGATAAAACTATCAGGGTATGAAATTAATCGTATGACTTCTATTGTTGTTTTTAATGCATCGCATAATGCATTAACATCAGTAGAATCAAATTGTTTTAACCAAGCAACATCTTTGGAACAAGTTGATTTTAGTTACAATAACATTAATGCCACCATCGAAAATGTAAGGTTTGTCGTAAACAGTCAGTTAAAATACTTAGATTTTTATAACAATCATATTACAGGTATACAGGAAAATTCGTTTATGCAGTGTAGATTATATTATTTAAACTTTGAAAACAACAACATTACAGGTGATATTAAAGAAAACACTTTTACAGGGTTGCGCGATGTAACTAAATTAGATTTATCACGACAGAGTATAAGTGGAATACAAAATAAAGCATTTGTAGACATGGTAAGCCTAACACATCTTAATTTAAGTTCTAACATTATCAAGGAAATTGAAAATTCTAGTTTTTATAATACTACAATAACTGTTTTGGACCTGTCTCATAATCAAGTATCTTATTTATATTTTCTTCAAAATAGTTTGTCAAATCTAATCGAACTCTATATCAACGATAATGATATTACTATTGTTCCAAAAAACATTTTTGGTAGTCAAACACAGCTTAAAAAATTAGATCTTTCCATGAACAAGATTGTGCTCATTGAGCAGTATTCCTTACCGTTGAATAACTTACAATATTTAAACATTGAAAATAATCGCTTAAGTGGAGTTATTGGGAAAAATGTGTTCAGTCCAGCCAAGTATTTAAGGTTTTTAAATTTAAGTAACTTTAACATCACAAAAATTGATGACTCCGCATTTGTCGATCTACCAGTAATGGCCCGTTTGAATCTATCTAACAATAATATAGAGACTATAGACCCTAACAATTTCAGAGGAGTAGATAACATGTATAGTCTTGATTTGTCACACAATAACCTCACACAATTGACATTCAATAAGAGTATTTGGACAAATAACCTTAAAGCTTTATATTTAAGCAACAATAAACTCACAGATATATCAAAATTTTTTGTAAATATTTGCAGGCTTTTGTACCTTGATATTTCTAATAACGGCATAGGTAATCTTACTGCTCTTGGTGCTGATATATTCCCTAATTTGACGGGGTTACATATGGCTAACAATAAAATAAAAAATTTCAATAATCCACGGATAAATTCTTTAACAACACTCATTGACCTAGGGTTATCGTCAAATGAAATAAGTAATATAAATTTGAGTTATTACAAAGAACTGATGTCGGTAGATCTTAGCAATAACAAGCTGGCCTATTTGAATAGCACGCTATTCCAGAATAATGAATACTTACAGTCACTCGACGTTAGCAGAAACAATATTACAGATTTACCGCCTGGGACGTTTCAATTTATGAAGAACCTAAAGTTAGTAAACTTATCATCTAATTACTTGACGAAGCTACGATTCGGTAGTCTAAAAGGTCTCCATAAAACGGAACTTTTAGACTTATCAAAAAATTATATTGAAGTTTTGGACGTCGACGTTTTCCACGAATGTGAAGAAATGAAAACTTTGATAATCGACTACAATCGTATCAAAACATTTGACGTTGAAAGATTGATTCTTATGTCGCTCAGGAAATTAAGAACTTTGAGTTTAGGAGGTAATCCTATTTCTTGTACGGAAATTGTTCATAATGTGAAATCTACTAACGCTACGTTTTACGCTATCAGACAGGTGGAAATTACTTCTATTAACAAAGTGTATCACGAAGACAATGTGCATGGCATACAATGTGGGGATGTGGTGTATAATGAAAGTACTACTCTAAAGCCAAATACCAAGGAGTTGACAGTTAATACGTCGACAGTGTCATCAACTACTGTAGTATTAACTTGGTGTTCTTTACTGACAATATTAATTGTTGCAGCAGCAGTATTTGCTTACATAAAGCTGTACAAAAAGCGTATATTTGTTGTCGGCAGTAACGTAACTATGCAAATGAGAAATTCAATTGTGTCGGATGGATCAGATTTTCAGAGTGACCTATTGAGTTAGACTTTTTGAAAGGTATTGCAGGACAAGGTTATAGTTTAAAATATTTTGTTTGGGTCTCAAAGGCCGTGACGTGATTTTATGTTTATGTTTGTTGTTTTGTGATATTTTTATTAAAATTATAATTTTATCGTTCATATTATTATAGTATAATATAGATTACTTTTTAAGCCCTAGCTAGACTCATCTCTGGACTGTTTGTATGGAAGATTTTTCACCTTAAACCAGTGCCTCGTAGATGTGATTCTTTATATCACTAGATTTTATATTGTAATGATAACAGTGCTCAAATTGTATAATGTTTTCAATAGATAAATATAATTCATGCCTTTTCTTTCATTATTTTGTGTTTTGTTTCCTAAAATTTTTGCGACTTAATTATCAGCTTTCATAGTTTTTGGCTATAAGAGAGCAGCCTCCATCATCATCATCATCAGCCTTTTAATGTTCCCACTGCTGGGACACAGGCCTCCTCTCTAGGTGAGGGAATGGGCCGTAATCCACCACGCGATGTTTTCCTTCACCATTTTGCAGCCTCCAACTAAGTTAAAATGTCGATTCAAGTTAAAAAACTAAATTAATATGATTACATATTGGTATAGCGAAAATTATGCTTCAAAGAAAGATTCTTGAAAAATAAACTCCACCAAATAGCAGATACCGCAGGTAAAATTTGCTATTTGCACACAATAACGCTGCAGTAAAAACAATTTTATTTCTAAATAAAATACGTATTGATAAACTTTGCTAAGCCAAAACAAATTACTTACCAGTAAAATTTTGCGGTCCGAATCCAAATCACCTGATTCCGCAGGATACAAAATTAGGGTAGCCAATTCTCCCGTGAAATTGTAATAATGATTCTCGAGTTCTACGAATACATTAGAGATTTTGTCGATTTAGTTTTGAAACTTCGATAGAATTAATTTCTGTCGTACGAAATGTCCTGAAGTGGGAAATTGTAAGCTTGATTTACGAAATTGAATTTCAATACGTTGTCAAATGCATGTTCTATGATTTCACAAGATTAAGCAAGAAAGCAGAGAGTGTAACCCGCAAAACGACGAAATACGTTTTTTTGCACCAAAAGCCTTAAAATTACCTTAACTTTACCCGCAAAACGACGAAATACGTTTTTTTGCACCAAAAGCCTTAAAATTACCTTAACTTTATATCCTGTTAAAATTATATTAAATTATCAAGTAATTTCAAAGATACAAACTTGTAAACTGATATAAGTGACATCATTTTCAGCCACACGACCATCTACACTGATGTAAGTCACTTGCACCAGTGTAGGTAGTCGCGTGCGACGCGACACGTCAGCACAAGTGACATTTACTCTAGTATACGCGCGGCGACGGAGTCGGAAGCACGTTAAACACTGGTATAACTGCGATGCGTTTTAGTTTAACGTATTCATTTGTTAAAAACTATTCAGATTTTGTTTGTCTTGAGTAAGTAGTGGTAATAAGTCACATCAATGAAGCGCTCACGAGGTAAATGAATGATAGATTTATTAGAAAATAAGTATAGTAAAATAAACAGTTCAGAAAATTGCGAAGGTAAGTATTGATTGACATTTTAAGTAGTATAGTATAGTATAATAATATATTTTATATTGTTTGATCAAATGTAAAATTAAAAAAATCATAATTACGTGTTGTTTAATTGTATTTTCACTTGTACTAGTATACAAGATTCATAGTGGTTACTCGTGTACTTTTGTTTAATGGTTTTAATAAATTTTAACGATTATTTGTAAATATATTTAAAAATGAATTAATACATTAATTTTGATTTATTTTAGATCAGCCGATCGTACCATCACGCAAAATACGTGAAGATTTAGATCAAACTTTGAATATGTGTAACGGGACCACGGAACCGACCGATTTTATTAAAAAAAAAAGTTTCAAAAATGAAAGTCTAATAGAAAAGCCTGGCAAACATACTAAACTAAATTAATGAAACGTGGTTTTGTAATTCATGTTTTTTTTTTAAATAAATTTTGCACTTGTATCAGTTTACAAAATCACATCTGATTTTTTTGTTTTTGTTATGTTGTTACCTGATATAAGTTACCTACATTATTTAAATAATAATATCTATTTACTAATAAAATCAATCGAACACTATTTTTAATACATTTTAGAAGCAATTCACGACATAATTATTTTATTATATAATTTTAGATCCCCCCTTACCTCCAAGTGCGGATTTTTTTGCTAAAGAGATGTCATTCATCAATAAGGTTATAAGCTTAAGCGACCCAGAAGATATGTTTGAGGAAACCCCTGCAGTAGAAAGTTTATAGCGAATTTTATTTAACATTTAGTCAGATTCTGCCAAGTTCTCTGACTGCTATAGCGTCGAGGAGTTGAGTGTGATTGTGCAAAACAACTATAAAGAAGATGAATCTCAAATTCTATATCCACGTCAAAATCCAATTTATGAATCAAATGTATTAAAACAAAATGACCTTCCTGATGATGAAATTAATAGCTTAACATCAATGCCTTCGCCTTTCTTTTCGCATTACTTTCTTTTTCACCTATTTGCCAACAAATTGATGATGAATTTGACAATTTATTGCTATTAAATTCAGACTACACTGATTCACCTTTAAGTAGTCCCGCAAGTGCGCAAAAAATAAAACTCAAAAAAAGAAAGATAAGGGCAGATTGCGAGAGAAGTTCCAAAATATGTGGTTTGATGAAAGACGTAAGTTCAATTTAAACAGGGGATTAGAATTCTAATCCTCCTAATTATAATGAGTCGAACGGGGAAGTTACATGGGAAACTTTTTATTTTTTTAAAGTACTTGTAAATGCCCCAAAAAGTGTTTTTCTCCATTTTATACCGCTGATCTGCAGAGTTATTGTCATTGTTGGGACGAACAGACAGCTAAAAAAGTGCCAATGAAATAGCCAGCTGTATTTACAGATTAGATGTAGCTTACAAGAGATGATTACCAATTGACAAGAAAAAATTGAAAGATCTTCAAGATCTTTGCAAGTCAAATGTGATTCCTGAGCGGTACCATTAATTTTACAATAATTTTAAGATACCGATAACACTGAAGATGTCTCTGACCAGGTTAAATTTTTAGAAAGCCTGGTTGTCTTTTCCAACATGTTGTTTCTCTTTTTTTACTGGGTTTTCTATACCATTATCTACAGTAATTATTGTTACGATAAATAATAATGTGATATATTGCCAATGTCTGAAAGACTGATTAAGTATTACGTAAGACTCATTGGGAAGTACTAATGAAAATATAAATAAACAATTGATATAATTAACGAAAGTTCCTACTTAAGAAGATTACATTTTTCAGTTTTATTATTTTTAAGGTGGCAAGGCCATTGATTTTATTTTTCATTAAGAATGCCATAATATATTAACATCAAAATATTAACACTTATTATCTGGAAAAGTCATTTATTTGAAATAAATTTTTATTTTGTATTTTTAATGTTTTTATTTCATTTTCTGCCACACCTATTCAAATATTTAAGGTTAAGGTTAATAAATGCAGAAAACTGTTGCAAGTACTTTTCTAGTACTGAGGAAACTGTTGTAAGTGTTTAAAAGTCGATAAAAGAAGATATTATTGTTAATATTATAACATCATATTAATCAATAGATTGGAAATAGCATGATAAAAGAGTAAAATCCTTCAATTTTCCTATATTATAAGTAAAAGCAAGTACACTATATACTGGTATAAGTGGCCACTTGTATCAGTTTACAGGTTCTACCATAGTAAAGAAAACAAGCTACATCAATGCAAGTGATGCTATTTTCCAAAGTATAAAAAAATAAGAAAAACCAATAATGCAGTCTTTTCCCTTAGATATTCAAATATAACATATCAAAATTTCAAGTATTTCCATTGATGTATGACAAAATTACTAGCTTTGGAACCTTTAAACCGCTCTCCTGAACAGTTGTGTTTTTGCACTTGTACTAGTATACGTAGGACCCGTCGAAATGTCGATTCAAGTTAAAAAACTAAATTAATATGATTACATATTGGTATAGCGAAAATTATGCTTCAAAGAAAGATTCTTGAAAAATAAACTCCACCAAATAGCAGATACCGCAGGTAAAATTTGCTATTTGCACACAATAACGCTGCAGTAAAAACAATTTTATTTCTAAATAAAATACGTATTGATAAACTTTGCTAAGCCAAAACAAATTACTTACCAGTAAAATTTTGCGGTCCGAATCCAAATCACCTGATTCCGCAGGATACAAAATTAGGGTAGCCAATTCTCCCGTGAAATTGTAATAATGATTCTCGAGTTCTACGAATACATTAGAGATTTTGTCGATTTAGTTTTGAAACTTCGATAGAATTAATTTCTGTCGTACGAAATGTCCTGAAGTGGGAAATTGTAAGCTTGATTTACGAAATTGAATTTCAATACGTTGTCAAATGCATGTTCTATGATTTCACAAGATTAAGCAAGAAAGCAGAGAGTTTGAAACTACATCATATCAAGAAAATAATTTGGGGCTTTGACTGCATAAAAAATTACAGGACAGGATTCACTTTAATCGAATATCCACAAATGATAATTTACAAGTAAAGATAATGGCCGTGATATATATGCCAAATTAAAAAAATCAACTACTGTCTTCTAATTATTGTTTCTTTAAGATGTGAAATTATTCAATGACTTCCTACTTTAGGGCAGAGCGAGAGGTCATGTCAGATATTTACTAACTAAATCCACACCAAGGCTTTGAACTTCTTTGACCCCTACGGTTTCGCTGACATCTTTGAGGCGTGGAAGGAACACAACGCGTCATTGACAACTCAGGCTCAGTCCGGATGGTTTCCAGAAAGTCGGATGGCAAGCTACCGATTGCTCATCATCCGCAAGCCTGCGCCTACGTTGAATCTACTAGTCAGTGCTAAATGCATTCTCACCTACCACTAAAATAAAAAAAAATGAGAACCTCCTCATTTTTGAAGTTGGTTAATAGTAAAAAGAATGATCCAAATAAACCATATCTTCAATTCACGCGATTTAAACATACAAACAAAACGTTTACGTGAACGTTTACGTTTAAGTTCATACTTCATGTTGTGGTAACGGGGAGTTGGCAAGTTGCCAACGGTAATAGGGCCATAGTTCCCAAAGTTTAAGGTCAACCCCGAATTTATTGTTTATCATCCGTTCATTGATTTGAGGAAATCGCGTGCGGAGTCTTTTGATTGAAATATAAATTAATTACGGAATGAAAGATTTTTTCAAGACTATATTTTTTTGAACTATACAATCAATAAATCTGCGCTGCCTTATATTCTATGATGGAATCGGCTCCCAGCCTAGTTACACTTGAAGCTCAAAATTATGTGGAGTATTGCAGCCACATAATTATGAGCTTTTTATGGTAGGTAAAATCATCAAATGACAAATCCCGCCCTTTGGTGGGGCGGGAGATGGTGTCGGTGGTGTCGACTCTTACTGACTAAAAACCTACCGTGTTCCATTCGTTGCCTTTGATCCAGAGCCCCGGGGTTCATTTTCACCTAACCCTTTGAGCCACATATGGGCTGGTGCTGCAAAATGCCATCTAGCGGCTTTAGTGGAGAGGCGTGCGAAGAGACTAATATATGATCCAGATTTGGTTAAGCGTGAAGCTCAGGCGTAGGGTAGCCAGCCTTTCGATATTATTTAGGATGCATTTTGGAGAGTATGCGCGGTAAATACATGATTTGATTCCTCCGTCAACTTTCTACCATTAGACAATTCGACATACGGCGAGTATCCAGCCTTACATAGTTGAGTATGTGGACTCAACGCTCTTGTTATTACCAAATGTAATTTTCTCCCAACATTGATTTTAAAGTTTTTTTTTTATTATTGACTAGCGACCCGTCTCAGCTTCGCACGGATGCAATGGTAAGATTAAATACACCGTTAAATTTTGGTCGTTTTAATCCCGCGGTGGGTCGATTCGGTACATGAAACCCTAACGATTTGTAAAGATAAAAATGATAAATAAAGTACTTTTTCTAAACTCGAATTAATTTACGCGAGTACGAAATTGATTTCTTTAAGTAAACGTTAGCTGATCGAGGCCAATGAACTGTAGATAGTACGCAACGACCGACAACTCCCTACAAGCTCATTGACTCGTTTACTTAAAGAAATAAATTTCGTACATGCGTATATTAATTTGAGTTTTAGAAAAAAAAAGTACCTAATTTATTTTAAATTTATCATTATAAATCGATAGTGTTTCATGTACCAAATCGATCCTCCACGGGATTAAAACGACCAAAATTTAACGGTGTATACTATGCATGTATTAATTATACATATAAACCTTCCTCTTGAATCACTATCTATTAAAAAAAAACCGCATCGAAATCCGTTGCGTAGTTTTAAAAATCTAAGCATACAGCGGGAAACGACTTTGTTTTATACTATGTAGTGATATTGAAGCGATGATGTGGTTTAGGTTGAAGAACGCTTGCCTAGAAGTAATCTATTAAGTTTTTTTTTCTTATGGGTTTGATGTCCACCATATACCGCCGACTAGTGGCACCGTGCATCTAGTGGTCCGATGACGGAACGGGCTTGGCGGAATTAACTGTGCACACTCCCCGAAATGTAATCGATAGAAAACCGACAAGCTAGCAACACGACGTCCATGCTCAAAATCGATGATCTTCTTGACTCACTTCTCTCTCAATCGACTCTAGCGCTTTGTCGCTTTATTTTGGAGAAAGAAAATATGGTGACTAATTTCCAGAACCGAATCACAGTAGCATTACTACTTCTTCATCAGTAATGTCTTCTTTACCATTTAAATTGGTATAAAAATTACTCTGCTTGGCGGCAGGAAACCATATCTCTCTTTTTCATATTGCTAAGATAAATTTTTGTAGTCAATAACTTTGCCCAAATCTAGGGCATTGTCGGAATGGTACGGTAGAGGTTATTTTGACGCTTACACGTATTGACAGCGTCACACTGTTTACCTCCTTTTCAAAAGCATTTTAGGTGGGAGGAATACGCAATTGATGCAGCTGTTTATACTAATGTGCATGACTACAATCGTATAGACAGCTGTATCAATAATGTTATAGTATTGTTGAGGCAAACACTTGTATTACTTGCAATATATAATGAAAAAATTATGGAAAGAAATTAAATATCCAGGGCAGCGGGAATTATTCAAAAGAGTTATTGCAGCTCTTAAATGCAAAGTAAATAAGAACACGGGTGCGTTTTAGTCAGTATAAGTCTGACACTGTCTATCGCTACATTCTAAATGGGGGGATATGTTTTAGTTATCCACCCTAAAAAAAACTAGGCAAGTGCAAGTTAGACTTGAACTCTAAGGGTTCCGTACAAACAAACTTATGTGACAAATAGTTTAATTCCCGAATCGAGTCTTTAAGATGTTTTCCCAAAAGAAAAAAAAAATTTTTTTGGTTACGTAAATAAAAATTTACAGTTTTCAGATTTAT
Source organism: Leucania comma (assembly GCA_958295575.1). Taxonomy (NCBI): domain Eukaryota; kingdom Metazoa; phylum Arthropoda; class Insecta; order Lepidoptera; family Noctuidae; genus Leucania; species Leucania comma. The sequence continues at coordinate 5,220,154 of OY282480.1, read as the reverse complement.
ACTAGTGCCATATGACCTTGAATTATGCCAAAAGACATGACTAGTTTTTGTATGGGCGTATGCATTAGTTATCGAATTGAATGTACATCAACGATTTTTACTGTTTTATATTCGTGATTTTTTTCACATTACAATGTTATAAATAAAAAACTAATAGAACATGTCATTACAACAGATTACACGTAAAAAGTTTTACTGAACCTTGAATCAAATCGCTGACAATAGTGTACAGAATGAGATTTGCTTTTAAAAAACTTAAGTCGCTTTACAATAGTTATGAATTATTACGGTTAAATGATATAGAGTTTTAGAATTATTAGGCATTTAAACAAAGTAATGGCCGATTTAATTAACAAATTTTTAACTTTGTATTAATTGACATTAATTGTACTGGGTAGTAATCTCATGAAATATGGCAATAATCAATAATAACAAAATATATTGAAAACAATATACCAAATAAAAGGAAATAAACAAAGTAATAGGCAAAAGTAAAAATATTTTTTTATTTAGTAGTGATACAATAAAAAAACAAAAACAATAGGTGTGCGTTCGCTTGGGGCTTGAGTAACTTCAACAGAAAATTTTTATTACATGTATACCATAACGGGGATTAAGCATATAAGTATTGTGGTGCTTCATTAAGCGACAAGTAAAACAAAATAACACGTGTCAAATATATTAGAAAATAATTGCAAAAACACAATCACATTTGGTATGCATCAAAGAACGAATGAATGAGACTGACATTGACATCTAACGTAAACGAAAACGCACTTCTAAACGCGTTCCGTTAAAAGTACTTTTTTGTGTAAAATATTAAAAAAATCTATCATAAGAATCAACATTGTATTTTATTAAATACTTTATATAGGTACCGGTGAAGACAGTTTCGTATGAATAAAATGTCTTTATAAGAGTATTATTTTTTCGTCTAGGACACAGGCCTGCAAGTAGTAAGCACGTTATTCGCTCTATGATCCATTATGGTGGAAGTAGACAAATAGTACTTTAAACTCATCTTGCATTACTTTTTTTTTTAACAAATACTGACACTTCCAGAGAGGCTAATAACTTCGTATTAATCCTTAATTTTTGAACTTCTATTTTACAATATATTTACTATGTACGTGTACATGGAATGTATTTTTTTGGCCATGTCCTTTCTCGGGTTCTAGGACAGCGGAAAAAAATCATAGAGTAAGTATCCTATGAATTTTGATTCCCTTGATAGTATAAAAATGTACATTTTTTGCGACTTAAACTGCCGTATTTTTTTTTCATTATCTTATAAGTTAGGATTTCACAGCCTCAAGGGACCGCAGACTTAAATAGATGGTCTTTTCAACCCGATACCGATTTTGATAGACAAACAGACAGATGAACAACAAAGTGATCCTATAAGGGTTCTGATTTTTCCTTTTTAGTTACGGAACCCTAACAATGAAGGAGAGTGTAGTATAGACTATAATAGGATGCCATAGGACTTATAGTTTCTTAGTTTTGTTTCATAGCATAGTTACCTCACAAATTTCTAAATTATGTAACATTTACCTAATGGGTTTTCCCGTCCGATTATAATTTACTAGGTGTCTTCAAGGCTAGAGTGAATATGCTCTTACCAAACTTGTGCGATTCATTATCAACGATTGCATCACTGCTTACCATTTGGTGGTATCGCAGTCAAGCACTGGCACAAGCAATCAACACATCATCATCATCGGCCTTTTTAATGTTCCCACTGCTGGGACTCAGGCCTCCTCTGTAGGAGAGGGAATGGGCCGTAATCCACCACGCGGGCCCAGTGCGGGTTGGTGGATGTTACATGGTCGAATTTTTGGTTCTAGGACATGCCGGTTTCCTCACGATGTTTTCCTTCACCGTTTTGAGAGAAATCTTATAAATTGAAAAGCGTTTGCATTCCAAAATTTTATGAAACACTAATGAAAATAGCAATCGTGATTTCAGTCTCTTTGGCCTCCATCATAACACTCTAAACTGAAATTTGGGAAAACGAACAAAGAGTATGAAAGAAAGAAAGAAAAACGTCTATGACAAACATAGACAAGAGTGTTCTAAATACATATTACCGTTTTACTTCAATGACTACGGAATCCAAAATATTACATTAATCTGTAGCAAACAAAGCTGAGTGTTATCATTACTTCCTTTCCGTCACAATCAGTAATGCACGCATCGACATACGACGGACATATGCAAACAAATGTACAAATATGGACAGAGGAATATATTTATGTGAGTATTTCATATTCAGTTCATAATAATTTTGGTGATGAAAATAATGGAAATTCAATTAATTGTGTAAATTACCTGATGGACGAAGCATGCGTGACTATATGATGTGTTGACAAGGTACGCTATAATAACAAACTTCTATATATATATTTATCTACCTCTTATAATATTTTTTTCTTTGAAGAAACGATTTTTTTTTTATTTAATCTTCAAATTATATTTACACATGTACAAAAGCTTAAATATTAACTAAACTATTTATACTAAAACCTACCTATGTACATATAATACAAAAACACAGTACACTCAGGCGTCGAAGTACTCCTCCACATCGCTGTCATCCGGAAATGTACCCAGAAGACTGGCAGCATTGCCACGTTGAATGGAAATGCTAATTCTTTGGGCGAAGAACGAGCCAGCCCTCTGGTCACACAAAGAGTCGATCAGACGGCGTGAAATTTCCTTAAAAAGGAGGCGCGCACTCGGATCCCATGACCCAAGCGTTTCTACCCCAAACGGCTCAAAACTGTAATTACCAATAAGGTTAAAGTATTTTCGCCGTTTGAGATTCTCAGCAGCCGCAGTGGCAGCGCCGGCACAGCCCGCCGAACTTGGAATATGTGATGGCGCAAGAATGTCAACACAGGATGCGTCCCACACCAGAGGACTAGCCACCTTTCACGGCACCAACGTTATACCATCTGGTCTCTTTCTATCGTCACGTACCAAGCCATTAGGTTCTAATACGGCAGGTACGGTGACAAGAATATCGTTGATGCTAGCGTACCGTGCTATGAGGCCTGCGCTCCTGCAGCAGGACAGGCAATGGTGTCCGAGACTGTAGACAGCTTCCCCGCAGTGGCACCGATGTGGAGCAACACAGGGTGCGCCTAAGTGTAAGCAAGTTGCTAGCCAAAACGAAGCGTCATCCAACATAGTGGGTATGGTGGATGACGGGAGTGCCTGAAGCCATAAACCCGACTCATTTTCCCAGAGCTAGCAGACGCGCACGCTCAGTAGTACTTGAAGACGTGTTAATTAGATTATTACGTATGGTACTGCAGAGCGGCAGGAGGTTGTCGGGCAAATCCATGTTGGGACAAGCCGTTTTCCAAGCGTTCAACGCATCGAACAAACACGGTACCTTAACATCAACCAGTGAGGAAGATAAAATATTCTTGGTTAATGTATCAGTACTGTGCACCGAGGAGAGGAAAGCTGGTAAACTTATACTAGAAATTTTGCGGACGCCGAGGCCACCCAGCCGGACGGGAAGCGTGGCTTGCTGCTACGCTCGGTCGTCCAAGGCTACATTTAGGATTGAAGATAATGTGTTTCTAATCATTTGATCGACTTTTTCCAAAAGTTGTAGATATTTCCACAGATGGGAAGATCAAAGGCTATATCTAATTGTGGCCGAAAACAATAGTATCGAATGAGTGTAAAAGTCGAATGCGTGGTAATTTTGAAAAGTCTTTCCGAGACGTCATTAATTTTTTTTATTTTCTGCTCAATTAATTTTGGAAAGGATTCATTGAAAATTGAGGAGCCAAGGAGGTGAAGAGAATTTCTTTCAGTGATTTGGATATTTGGCGCTATTGAGTTAAATTTTGCTAAAGTCGAAATTTTGAGAGGTAAAGCTGTAAACCAATAGAACTAAATTTATTTTTCAAAAAAGTTAAATCTTTTAAGACTGTCTCTACATCACCTCCTAGGGTCCCGTTAGAATTTAGCAGCCGAATGATTGGATTTATTGCCAAACTGAAAGTGACTGGCCCAAGATGGGTCACCCAGTTGACAACCGACGGCTGATTCCAAAAGCTTTTCTTTATAAAGTAATTTATAGGGGTGCCAGTAACATTGGTAGAGAAAATTGTAAATCTTGGGATTTCTTTTTGAACTTCTGTCAATATAGTATCCCTGTTCACGGAAGAAACGATTATTTTATTCTAAGTGATTTTACTACATTTCACACTTCTAGCCGTTATGACGGCTCCTTCTCTGTTACTGCAGTGCGTCTCTAGAACTCTCTCCCACCTCCCTTTGTGGCAGCCGTTCTTTGGAGATCTTCAAGAGAAAAATTAAAGAGAATTTCTTTAATTTTCTTCTTCTTCTCCTTCTTCTTTACGAAACGATGGTAAACTTGTTAAATTTCTTGGGCTCAGTAAGTGGCTATGTTGACTGCAGCATCGGTGACACTCATTAAATCCTCCAATTTTCCTCTTGAAGATGAATATTTAAGATAAGATAAATATTTAATAGGTATTTGGAGGTAGTGGAACAGAGAGTAAAGTCCCACATGCCTCCGTTGAAAAGGGAGGATTCTCCGACCAGACAGGTGTTATATCTGGTGGGCTACTGCCCGATATATGATTTCGGGTTTGTTCTATATGTTCCAATTGCACGGATAATCTTACTTGCGCGGTGCAGGATTAGTTATGTGACGACATAGATGTCGCTACAGGTATATTACATATATATTTGTATAACATACATATAATAATTCTATTAAATAATATTATATGTATGTTTGTATTTATGTATGTAGGTATGTTTACATATTATTTAATTCCTATTTTTTTTTTCATTTTAAAATTGTACACTAGATTCTACCCTCTATTGAGATCTCTCTCTATCACTCAATGGTTTACTGGAAGGAAGCTCAACTTTGAGTTAAACTCGCCTATGTACATAAACTTTGTAATCCAATTTGTTATATGTTGTTTTTGTGTACAATTAAGAAAAAAGATTATGCGTCTTGTGTACAAGTGAATAAATAAATTCAAGAATAGGTTTATTAGAACTATCAGTATCAGATACACAGTAAATATTAATATTGTTACAACTACCATTTTATTGAAACGCAGAGTTGTCGCAGAGGGTCGCAGAAGAGCAAGATTAAGAAAAATTACAAAACAAAAATCACGTTGTGTATAAGGGATTCTAAGTGATATTTTGTTTCTTCACTAGCACGGCATACATGCTGATAAACGACTATCTACCAGTATTGCAAGTCTGCTTGACTTGTGACGGTTATTTTTCTTTTTTTAAACTCAAAATTTCAGGGTTGAAGTAATTAATCATTTCGCAATACATGCCCCATGTGATTATGAACTTTATTCGATTAAGATAAGATACGTTTCTTACCTAACAATTCGTTTTTCGACTCAAATAGAATCTGCTTCTATAGAACCCTTAATAACATTTTTTTTTCAGGCCTTGTCATCACTTTTCTCATAAAAACATCTGTGGCAACCTCCTGCACAATAACCGACAAAAGTAACTGTTACTTTACTGTGAAATGCAACATGTGTACTAGAACCGATATAATACCCTATTGTAATGACACTGATCCATATATCACTCTCGTCATCAACGAATCGCCAGTTCACAACGTCACCGATAATTTTTTTATGACAAAATTCGACGCATATGTCCGGATTCTAACAGCTATTGGAAATACCTGGAATGCAGTACAAAATAATGCATTCAGCAACTTCAATAACGTCTTATACATGGATCTATCTGGAAATCAGATAAAGAGTATGGACAAGCCGTTTAGTGGCTTAGAAAAACTAGCATCTTTAAATTTGTCACGGAATCACCTTGAAGTAATGAAGCCTGATATTATAGCCAAAAACAAGAACAGACTATCTTTATTAGATTTGTCATACAATTTATTTGCTTATTTACCTGAAGACATTTTCGTGAATATGCACTACTTGAGGCAGCTATATTTACAAGGGAACAAACTAACACTGTCGGAAGATTGGTTCACAATGAACTTGAAAAACTTGAACTACTTAAATTTGTGTTGTACTAACATGAAAACGTTTGAAATATCTTTGGAAGATTTAAAATCTTTGAGAGAATTGGATTTATCTTTTAATCATTTAGTGAATATTGATTTATCTAAAATAGTCTCTTTAGAAACGATTAACTTATCTCATAATGAAATTGAAGAATTCATGTTTGATAGTATTGAACAATTTCCTAATCTTGAAAAGTTAGATCTCAGCTATAACAAACTAAAGAAAATCTATGCCTCTGATAGCGTTAAAAACGATAATAATAACGAACCATGGATCGATGTATATTTAAACAATAACAATATTAATTATATAGATAAAACTTTTATGAAAACTTTCAATAATATTCGTATTTTAGATTTAAGCTATAATGAAATCACTGAATTTAAACCAATGCTCTTATATTCACGATCGTATTTCCAGAGTCGATATTCTTAGTATTAGATTAAACTGTTATTATTTACTTATAATATTGCTTACTTGGAGCAGGATATATCTGTTGGACAAGAGAGGTTGGCTGGTTTTTACACAGAAAGTTTTTTTTTCAATAGCATTGACGTTTGTCAAATTTTGTTTGGTTATGGATTATGGATCTTTGAATTTATAAAATAAAAATTCAACCACTAAAAAAAGTTCATGTTAAACAGTTTTTATGACCTAATTGCCAAAGAATTTGCTTGTTTAAAGCGATGCGCGCACCGGTGACTTTAGTCACGGTGACTTTTATGTGTTTGTCACTGTCACGTCACGTATCCAAGGTGGAGTGCGCGCACGACGAGCGACAGTGACGAAACTTTCTTGAAATTGAAGTAAAGATGGGACCGATATTTGTCAGTATTAGCTAATATGAATATATTCGTCTAGTAATATCGTAATATTAAAACTAATATTTGAGTATTAGTGATATCTGCGTATGATGGAATACATAGATATTACTGCTGTATTTGTATTCAATAAACCGATATTATTTTTGAGATAGTATTTAGGTACTATTTGATATTGCTACGTAGATATTTATGTTAATGCCTATGAGTGATACATTTATTTTCATTCGTACATTTGTTGCCATATTAGTGAGTGAATATGATCCGCGGTTATCGAATGAATCCCGAGTGATATTATATTCACAAAATATTTTTTCATTATATTTAATATTATTCGACCTGTGTTGAATGGCCCTGACATAATTATGTGAATATTAAATATTAGCATATCAGATTTAGTCGGATTACTAAGTAATACATGAATCCATTGAATATCACTAATATCTTAGCGAATACTAATATATCAGTCACAACTCTAAATCGAAGCGTCATTTGTGTTAGTGGCGTAGCGTGGGTTTTCGCTGCATGGGGCCGCTCTTTGTTTTTTGTTATTAATCGATTAAACATTTGGTTTAATAGACGTAATCAGTAATTAGTACCACTTATTGAAAGTCAAGATATACCACTGCTTCTCAAAATCGGCTCAAAGTGCCGATGCATTCCACTACGTTTTTAGATAAATCCTTTGCTGTCCAAGCTTCTCGTCTGTAGAATGCATTGTCTGTCTCAATTAAACGCGCGCAATCACTTCATATTTTCAAAACGCTTGTGAAGGAATATTACTTGTCTTTGTAGTTATGTTTCGTTTCTATCTGTATCAAATTATTGTAGTCGTCACTTGTTTCTTGCCTATATTTTAGTATGTATGTATTTATGTATCTATTTAGTTTGATGATGATGATGATGTACTTTGTTTTTTCGTTTGTTTAACTTGTTTTGTTACGCACCAAGTGCAACCCCACTTTATGTCCATACAATCTCTTTCCATCCCAGGTTGCCAGGAAGAGTTCGCAGATAGCGATAAGGCCGCCCATTGTATGTTTTAATTTAAGTCTCAAAATTGTATAATCTTTTTATCTTGGTGTACAATAAAGTATATATAAATAAATAAATAAATACTCATATTTTTACATTTTCCAAATTATTAAATTGGCGCTTCCTGCCGCCCCCTTTCGTATGGCGCCTGGGGCCATGCCCCCCACCGCCCCCCCATGCTACGCCACTGATTGCAGCGCGGTGACAAAAATGTCACGGGCTTGTCCGCTCCATGGTCAGCGAACAAAAATGTCACCCAGTTGTCACGTCGCTACGTGCGCGCACCTCCATACATATCCATGGACTTGATAAGGGTGACAAAAAAGTCACGGTGACAAAAGTCACCAGTGCGCGCATCGCTTAAATAACGCAGAGACTCAGCCAGTGAGAGCGAGACAGAAATATAAACATCATAATTGTTGACAATCAGTTTTCGATACCAGCGATTAGTAACAATTAAAATGAGTGAAAAGCAAACGTGTACCAAGATAAGGGAGAAATGGCTGTAACATGAAAAATATGTTTTTTATTACTAAAAATGAGATGGAATAACAGCAAAAAAATACTTCGTTAATCTGTAAACCAACAAAGAACTGTGTTATCATTATTTCCTTTCTGTGGCAATCAGTTACGGACGCGTCGGCACGAACATTTTCCCCAAACAAATAAAAATATGGATACAATAACATATTCATGTAAGTGTTGATATATTATTACGTAGACTGTACATACAATATAAAATTATATATTCGTTTGCAACATACTGGTGTACAGACATACTGTTAATATTAATAATTGTACTAGTAGTATTGCATTTATTTATAAAACTATATTTAGTACCCATACAGTACAATCACATAGACATGAACTTAATAAGAATTATGAAATCTAGTTGAATTGTAGCTAGTTTTAATTCAGTCAGCACGCTTAGATAAATGAACCAATACCTGCCATGGTACTTGTAATGTGACTTCTCCGCAAGTAATATCACGCAAGCAGAAAAATAGTAGATTTATCTAAGTCTGTTGTTCAGAAATAGAAAATAAATGCCTACATAATGTCACAACCTCCCTAAATTTTACTTTGTACACTAAAGGCTTAAGATTCCAAGGTCAAAGTAATAATCACTCAATCAATTTCAAAGGAAATCTCATACGATTTTAACCTAGGCAACCGTGAAGATTGTTGATTAAGATAACAAAGTGTTTATAGCATACACACCAATAGGGTTATGATGATAATTTTTAATGTGTTTTTACTATGATAACAACTAGTAATGTAGAAAACACTGTGGTTTACACCATACAGGTTTTCAATCATCATCGCCTTTTTAAGAGATTACTTTAAAGTTTTTGATTAATTTGTTAGCGGTACACCGCAGATTAACCCTGTATTATTTTAAGCTCTTTCAATCCGTCTTAAGGTTGTCTGGAAGATATTGCTGTCAGCAATAAGACCGCCATTGACTATACCCATAGATATAAGTTTATTTTTCAGTTGTGTTACTGTCTTGGTGTATATTAAGAATAATATTCTATTCTAAATCTGTTTTTCAGGTTTTGTCATCACTTTCGTAATAACATCGTCAGTAGCAAACTTTTGTACCATCAGGAACGATGGTAATTGTTTCTATACGGTGGATTGCGATAAGCCTAGCAGAATCAACATAGTCCCGTATTGTGACTATTCCCTTCCGTATATCACACTCGTCATCAACGAATCCCCAGTTCAAAATGTTACAGCTAATTTATTCAACACAAAATTTGACACATTTGTCCGGATTCTTACAGCTATTGGCAATGATTGGCACGCTGTACAAAATTATGCTTTCAGTAACTTCAAGAATGTTCTATACATGGACTTATCTGATAACCATATAAAGAAAATTGGCAAGGCTTTCTTCGGTTTACATCAACTAGACTCATTGAATTTGTCACGTAATTACATTGAAGAATTAAAACCTGATGTTTTTCTGTTATCCAAAATTAAAAACAAGCTATCTTTATTAGATTTGTCATACAATTTGCTGACATACTTACCTGATGACTTTTTCGTGAATTTGTACAACTTAAAAAAATTATATCTACAAGGAAACCACTTGAAGATACTGGGAGACCAGCACTCTGTAAATTTAAACAACTTGTACTACTTAAACTTGTGTTGTAGTAACTTTAAAAGGCTTAATATAACTTTAAAACATTTTAAAAACTTGGAAGAATTGGATTTGTCATTTAATAAATTTAAAAATATTGAAGATTTGGAATTAGAGTCCCTAAAAACGATTATTTTATCACATAATAAGTTTTATGAAGTAGTTTTTGATAATTTTGAACAATTTCCTAATCTTGAACAACTTGATCTTAGTTACAATAAAATTAAGAAATTACCTAGATCTACTAGACCTCAAAATGCTAATGGAACCAAACCAATGATTAAATTATATCTAAACAATAATAACATAAACTACATAGATGAAACCTTTTTTATTAATTTCAATTATATTGAAATATTAAACCTTAACTCCAATAAAATTAGAGATATAGCAAAGGGTACATTCAAACATGTGACAATTTTGGAAATATTAAGTCTCTCAAATACAGGTTTAAAGCTAAATAACGAAACATTTTTGGGCTTGGAAAACACGAAAATGATTGATATATCTCAAAATAATTTAAACGAACTAAACCCCCATTTTTTTATGAAATGTACTAAGCTAGAAACAATAGCAGCTGATTTCAATAATTTAAAGACGATTGACGTTAATTCGTTCATGAATTTAGTACCATCGCTTGTGAGTATTACTTTAGAAGGTAATCCGATGAGTTCCACGAAATTTCCAAGGAAAAATGGTAAAATTTTTAAAGAACCGAGTTTATTATTACGAATCGCATTAATTTCTATTGACTTAATCAAAGCAATATGTGTTGTTATTTTAGTTATACTTTTTTCATTGCTTGGAGTTGTGTTATTACTGATGTATACACGTGCACGTCAAAGAGTTACTTATGTTATGCTCTGACGACGAATTAAAATAATCATTTTAAGTAGGTACAAAAGTATGTTAGAGAATAAGCGTATTACAGGCTATCACATAAATATCTATTACAGAAACTTTACGGATCGGGTATTAGGGGGAATGCTTTTAATTGGTTTAAATCATATATATATGACAGAGTACAATTTGTAGAAATGGAATATGCCGATAGCTTTACTCAGAGAAATGTACAGCATACGATCAAACATGGTTACCATCAATAATTCAATACCCCATGGAAGTGTTTTAGGATGTCTCTTATTTATAATTTACATAAATGATTTGCCACAGGCACCTCTTAAAATGCAATATTGAACTCAATGCAAACTATAACCGACGGAACAAAACTAGACTGATACTACCCGTCACAAACTTAAAATTTATCAGGAAAAGTCCATAATCAAGACTAGCTAACATATTTAATAAACTACCCGAAAGTTTGAAATCCATACCAAATGAGTTAACGTTTTCGAAATAGTTGAAATCTCTGTTAATAAAAAAAGGCTACTATACCGTTAAGGAATTTAAAACTGACAAATTGTAAATCTCTTGAACGTAAATATGAAACAAATAAATGATTTCCTATATGACTATAAAATGAATGAGTAAATTGATAATAATTATTTAATTTAATTTAAAACTAGATGTAATTAATTATTGACTAATATTTAGTATAATTTAATTTATAATATTAATTAGAATCGGCATAATATAATGTAATTTAATAACTTTTTTTATGTAAAATTTGCAGTGCCCTTACAGGGTGCATGAAATTCTAATGCATGCCTAATAACCAGTGTTTTACATGTTAGCAAATAAATAAATGAAAGTTGTTGATTTGATTTATTGTTTACAATAAACAAAATTAAAATAAAAGATTAGAAATACATTATTGTGTTTTGTTTACCTATATAACCAATAACTGACTGTATCTCATCTCAAACAACAAGATCCGGTGACATGATAGGCCCAAAAAAGATATTTTTAGTAGGTAAAATCATCCTTGAGGTGAGGAGAACAGTGCGCGCCGTAAATGACTTCGGTTCAGTCCGGTCTGTTACCAGACAGACGGACAGCGAGCTACTCACTGCTCGCTGTCCCCATCCCGCGCCTACGGTGGCCAGAAATCGGGATCTGAATTACGGCTGAGGCTGTGGCGTGAGCGCCGTTGCCTAATGCGGTCGGCCTCCTCCTTTACTTTTTTTTTTTTAACGTAGGTAAAATCATCCAATGACAAATCCCGCCCTTGGGTGGGGCGGGAAATAGTGTCAGACTTTTACTAACTAAAAACCTACCTTTCCGTTCCTTGCCTTTGTCCCGGGGCCCGTGGTGACATTCTCACATAACCTTTGGCCCCAGTAGGCTTCGGTCCTGCTGGACCCCTACAGTTTGCTGACAACTCCTTGAGCCTCCTCCTTTACTAGCATTACTACTTCACAGAAGGAGGCGACCGCCCGCCATTCCTCCTCGCTACCAAGGCTCGGCACGAGAGATCGCCGCCACCGATCGCCCCTACGAGGACACGGCGATGCTCTACCCAAGCGGGGCAGACCTCTACCGTGTGCTCCACCGTGTCCTCCGGGGTGTAACCGTGCCGATAACCGACCATCTTGATCTTCTTGGATCGTGTATGGAGTACTGCTCTCATCTTTGGGACGGATCTGCCCGATACCAGCTTGATGTGCTTGAGACTATTGAGAGGCGAGCCAAGAGGATCATTGGCAATGATGCACTCGTCGAGTCGAGGCTTGCCAAAGTCTTGAGCATCGAAGCCGAGTTGCTAGCCTGTCGGTTTTTTACCGGTTATATTTCGGGGAGTGTGCGTTGGAATTGCATAGCCTTTCTTTTTATTCCGCCTAGCCCGTTCCATCATTGGACTACGACGTACGGCGTTGCGCCACCGGTACATGGTGGACATCCCACCTATACGCATAAAGCGTTTTGGGAACACTTTCATTATGCGTACAGTCTAGAAGGGAATTCCCTGCCGGAATCTGTGTTTCCTGGTGGCTACAACCCGGGAATCTTTAAGTCAAGTGTGAATAGGTTTCTTCTAGGTAAGCGCGCTCCATCGTCGACCGTATCGTCGCTTTCCATTAGATGAGATAGGCGTCAAGCGCGAACCTATCAATAATAAAAAAAAGACTAAAAAGAGATGGCGTAACGAATTGGACTCCTACCTATAGGATGAGCCAGATGTAGCTTTTTTTTATTGTATATAAAATCATCCAATGACAAATCCCGCCCTTGAGTGGGGCGAGATATAGTGTCAGACTCTTACTGACTAAAAACCTACCCCGTTCCTTAGTTGCCTATCGTGCCGAGGCCGTACCTGTACAAGCCTGATGTAGCTAAAGACAGAAAAGTGGCAGAAAGGAAAGGAGGTCTTTGTCTTGCTAGAGAAAACACCAACCTGTATAATTCTCATTAATGCGCCGGGCCCTGGTACAGGCCTTGGTCCAAAGCGAGGAGGAATAGCAGGCGTACGCCTCCTTCTGCGAAGTAGTAATACAATGTAGTGGTGTTTCATGCGCGCCTTAATAATATGTCAGCAAAACCGTAAAGACCCAGCAGGGCCGAAGTCTACTAGGGCCATGGGTTGCTTTCCGAAAGGGAAACCCGGGCGTCAAGGCAAAGAAAGGTCATAGGAGTGGGTTTTAGTCAGTAAAATTCTGATACGCCACTTCCACCCTAGAGCGGGAGAAATTATCTAATTAAAAAAAAGTGAAGGAAACTTATATCTTATTTATCATTATCTATCTTTGTTATTTGCCTAGCCTTTTTCCAATTATACGTAGATTTGGTTTCTTGAAACGCAAATGCTTCATAAGTGGGGCATATAAACTTATAAATAACGTCTAGAGCGGCCATGTTTGGTCATAACAGTATGCGTCAGCTATGAGATTGAAGTATTACGTGTCCGGTACCGTATACTAGAGATGTAACGAAAGTGGTTGTACCGGAATAGAATTTGAACTAGTTTTTAAATTTGGTTTAGATCGGATCCTAACCGCAGTTAGAACGGGTATAGGAAGTGAAGGCATTAGCGTCAAATGAAACAAAAAAATCAGTTGTATAAATGAAGGAATATGAAACAAAACAACAAGTGAAAGAGTATTTGGTAAAGAGTACAAGAGATACGGGGGAATGTTTCCGCATAAACTTGTACAAATAAGTAAAGGAATCAAAGAAGCAAAATTAATCGAAAGTTCTTCAAAATCGGAATCGAAGGTGCAAAATGTGAACCTCTATACTTCCCGATCAAGAAACTATAGCTTTTTTTTTTAAGATAATAAATCATCTAATTACTTCTAGAGCGGAGCGGGAGGGCGTGTCAGACTTTTATTGATTAAAACCACACATATCTCTCTTTGCCTTTTTTTTTTTTTATGGTAGGTAAAATCATCCAATGACAAATCCCGCCCTTGGGCGGAGCGGGAAGTAGTGTCAGACTCTTACTGACTAAAAACCTACCCCGTTCCTTCGTAGCCTATCGTGCCGGGGTCGAGCATTCCTTTCGGAACTAACCCATGACCCCAGTAGGCTTCGACCCTGCCTGCCTGCAGTTAGCAGGCTGGGCCTCTTCGGAGTGCTGACAGCTCCTTGAGGCGCGCGGGAACAGAACGCGCCGTCGACGACTTGGGCTCGGTCCGGTCGGTTACCGGACGATCGGACAGCGTGCTACCCATTGCACGCCTTCCGCAAGCCCGCGCCTACGGTGGCCGGAAATCGGGATCGGAATCCCGGCGGCGGCTGGGGCGAGCGCCCCGTTGCCTCTGCCTGATGCGGTCGGCCTCCTCCTTTGCTAGCATTACTGCTTCGCAGAAGGAGGCGACCGCCTGCCATCCCTCCTCACTACGGACCATGGCCTGAACCAAGGCCCGGCGAGAGAGATCGCTGCCGCCGATCGCCATATCTCTCTTTGCCTTACGTTCCAGGACCCCGGGTTTCCCTTCCCAAACGGCTGGACGGCAAACTGCCCAATGCTCGTCTTTCTTAAGCCAACGCCATTGCTTACTTCAAGGTCGACTCCCTGACTAATCGGATGATTGTGGAGAGACCGGTTGAGGATGGAGCGACTGTTCTTTATCTGACCTAAAAAAATACTTTAGTTACTAGACTAGTGTAACTAGGTAACATAACCAGGCAGTTACCCCCTGGCAAGCCATAAACTAACAACCATATCAACGAAAAAGCATTCTATTTCCGAATTTAAACTGGAAATCACAACAGCTGTCAACGCTTTAACGCATTAGAGTGAGCCCGCGCGTGACTCCGCGAATAAAATCGACGGTCGTAACGAAACGAAACACGATCGAACTGAATAATCTACTTAATATCGTAATGCACGCAACTATAACTCCTATGATGAACTACACCGATCAGTGATGATTGGAGAACGCAGTTATGTTGACGTGAACGATATTTATGTGATTGGATGAAATTAAATGTTAACGAGTAATGGGCTAGTTTCATTTTTATGGGTAGATAACCTGAGTGAAGGCTTGTGCGTACCAGTGAACGAAGTTGTTTTTTTTTAATAATATGTACTAGTGTTTGAGTGCGATCCTGATGGTTAACAGTGACGCAATCGTTGATGGTGACGGTGAAGCGCACTAGTTTATTAAGAGCCTATTTCCTCTAGCGTTGAAAACCTATATTATTATTTCTAAAGACATATACATATCTAAGTATTTAGAAATATATCTCTATGTTTATCAGTTATCTAGTACTTAAGCTATCAGTTTGTTTAGTCATTATATTATCAGACTAATATTTTAAAACCTATGTGTGCTACTTCTTAACGTTCAGGTTATCAGATTGTGATGTATTTATCCCAGCCAGGAATAGATAAATGGCAAATTTATTGGGGGTTTATTTATTTTTACGTGGGGTAAATTTATTTGTGACAACTTCCTATTTTTTCGCAGGCTAAAATCAGCTTATAATTTTAAGTTTCTAATCTGTGTATTTTCTTTTGATCTGTTCTTTAATGTGTTTGGGTAAAGGTGGCCAGGAGACCGATAACACATGTTTTCTTAGTATGGGTTCCTGTCTCCCTACCAATAATATATTGTATAAAGAATTTTTTTTTCGTATCTTGTGAGAGAGAAAAAAAAGAAATTAAATTTTTAACATTGTAGTACCTAACGTGGTTCGATAGCTTATTAGAATAAAATTCACAAGTTGATATGAGCTTCGATTCCTTATATTTTATTTATTCCAGTACAAATATAATATAGATATGGTTTGAAGGCCTGATAACCTAAATAATGCTCCCATATTATCTGTACTGGTTATTCGATTAATGCTGCTAATTGTTTTAGTTACGTATTTTGATGTTTTATTATCGCAAATAAGTCACCAAATTAATTAAAATATATTGATACTAATTAATATTGTGTATTTAGGTCAAAACACACTAATATATGTTTAGAATAAACAACTCACAATTTTGATAGCGTACTTTAATTTGTACAATTTACTAATACAAAACAATGAAGAACTTGCTTAAGGATAATTAATTCTAAACCAAATTATTTACATATCGTATTTTTTTTTAAGTCTACCTCGACCGCGGTGAAAGTTATGAGTTTGTCAGATCTGATCGTGTTCATGGGGTAAATATATCCAGAGATTGCCTTAGACAGAGCAATTTGGAAGGAAAAATGGAAGGTATTTACCCAGCCGTGGGAGAATAGGCTCTAAAAAAATAAAAAAAAACATTGTTAAAATTGTCTGGTAGATATCGCTGGCAGCGATAAGACCGCCGACCTTGTTACATATATATGTAACACCCATTCTTTTCAAAATTGAAGACTAAGACGAAACTTGTAGACATTTACCCAAGACTCACAACTCAGTTCGATGGATCCAACTACAAGATAGAAGTCAACCATTGGCTCTGACTCGGTTCGGCAGCGTTCGGGAAGTTACACGGTATCTTAAACCCTCGTATACCTCTAAAGTCTATGACAATGTTCATCAGAAGACTTAAAACACCAAAAGGGCAAAAGAGAGCTTGGAGTTTCATTGTGTGATCAAATCGTTAACGAAGATATCCGCAGAAGAATAAAAGTTAGTATAACTTAAAGAATTGCGAAAGTTGAGTAGATCATTACTTACAGACCTACCCCCCTAGCCAAGTCACGACCTTTTCGTTTCTATTCTCATGCATCGAACGCCTCGAGTTGGCCACGCCTCCGATTCCTTTATTCTGATCACGTAACTGAGCGTTGAGATGACGTCAGAATAAAGGAAGTGGAGTTGTGGTCAACTCGATGCGTCACTTAGCTAGTCCTCCAGGAGACTTATACAAGTTGATAATCTACAATCGTTAACGCTATTAGGAAACTAATCATTTGCATAGGAATGACATTAACTCAACAAAATTCGTAGCCAAATTCATATCGTTAAAAAATGACAGAATGAAATGTAATCATTTCTAAAATGTTCATCGCTACATCCTGTGGTTTTATGTTTAAAATGATACTTACTAATATACTACTCGTAATAATAATAATTTTATTTTCAGGCATCGGAGACCCATAGAAAAAATACGTAAAATAATCTTAAACAATAATAAACTAAGACATATTAAAAAAAAACAAAACTTATTTAACTATAATTATACACATAATGTAGTCGACGTCGTGTTGCGCTGCGTGGTGTCGTGTAAACGTCCGCAGAAGCCTCGATATACGACACCTTTCGGCCAGAAGTCCTCTTTTAAGAAGGTTTGTAAATGTTGGGTCTTACACTGGGCGTTACCAATTGAAGAAAGGGATTCGACACGAAGCGATCGTAACTTAGCTAGGCCTGCAGATAAGCGATGGGGCCGAAAGATTATTGAGCGGCAACCATGTACTGGAAGATGGAGCATTGGAAGGCATCCCACAAGGTGAACCAATGAGCTGGCAAAGAGTGCAGACATCTAATAGAAGCGAGATACACAGAACCGGTCTCCGTGGCGGTACTGCAGGGGAAGTAACTAACAATAATCTTTTTTCGTTTAAAATGATGATAATGACGACGTAATTTGCAAATGATCAAATATAATAATATTACCGTATTAAGACAGAACACCTGTGAAAGATAAATCAAATTTTAGATCAAATATTCCTTTAGAATATCAAATTGATGCTGAATAGTTCATTGAATCCCTGAAATATCCAGTTAGAGCTCACGCTAATGGAATTAATATGAATTCAATGAAAAAATATTCGTTTGAACATTCAGGGCAAAATTGAAATCAGAATGGTAATATTTTTTTTGCTGTTTGGATCTGAATATGTTTTCAATAAGTTTTGTGCAAAAACTGTCGTTTTTATTGGCGTAATTCTTGTGGCATCGAACTCGATAGTTAGTTAGGAAAAGCAAAATAATGATTGTGTATCGTCACGGTAAGATTCATGCCATAGTTTAAGTAACTTCATCTGAATTGAATAATATAAAACTTTTGATATTTACCTACACATATTGCTATGCCACCGTATCGTAATCTTAGAATCTATGTGCTTGTTTACGGAGAGGCGGCGCATTGCGCGGCGCGTTGGTCGGTCGTTGTACATTGCCATATGTTTATGTTTGCCCGCTGCTGCAATGTGCGACGAAAGCCCAACGCTCCGCGTATCCATAAACAAGCACTAAGATACACCAATGATGGGCTTTTACGGTTTCTTTTTTAGGTGGAAAAATTTTCTAATAACATCTCCCGCCCTTGGGTGGAGAAAGAGGGTGTGACAAAGTTTTACTGTTCCTTCGTTGCTTTTCATATCAGGCCCTTCTTCCTTTCAGAAGCAGATCCTTTGGCCCCAGTAGGCTTTGAACCTGCTTAGCCTCTAAGGTTTGCTGACATCTCCTTGAGGCTCGGCCTGGATAGTTACCGGACGGTCTCATCAATATCTCTTCAGAATCGGAAATTATAGTTATCGATTTCTTTGAACGCATCCCTTTTCTTCAATCTGTCAGAACATTCAAATACAAATACAAATACAAATACAAATACAAAAACTTTATTTGTGCACACAGGTACAATTTAGGTGTTACAAAAATTTATACAGTGTCTCTGTGTTCTGCCACGGTTAGTGGCATACAAATATTAATAAAAATAATTATTATTATTACACCAACCGAATAATATTTATAATTATCTAGTTACTGTCTAATATTTACAAGGTTGTTTATTTATTTTATTTATTACATGCACGCTCATTTTCCTTTTTACATTCTAGTATTGCTTAACCTTATACATTTAAAAATACTATTTACATCAAATGTTATTTTCTTAAAATATGGATACTAAACTGAAATTAATAGTGTGGCTTACCCAGGCTTACCTATACCTATGAAATAAAGTGTGATTGTCAGTCTCATAATCCAACAGGAATTCATTGACTGAGTAGTAGGTATTCTTGATCAAAAATAACTTTAGTTCCTTTTTAAAAAAATTTAGGTCTTTGATTTCTCTTACAGATTTTGGTATTTTGTTGTATATTTTTGGTGCCATGCCAAGAATATTTTTATCATATAAAGATGTGGTATGACTTATTGACTTTATTTTGTTACAATGGCGTCGGCTGGTAAGTCTTTCAAACAATTCTGGATGGGACTTGACAAATACTGCTAATTCAAATATGTATAGAGATGGTAACGTCAGAATATTTAAAGTTTGGAAATGTGGTTTACAAGTATCAGGTAACCGTAATTTACAAATAGCCCTTACGCATTTTTTCTGAGCCCTAAAGGCTTCCTCCCTATCTATTGAATTTCCCCAGAATATGATGGCATATCTTAAAGTTGACAAGACATACGCATTATACGCTGCCAAAACTGCTTTCTGAGTAACAACCTTGGAAAGCATATATAATGCATACGAGAACTTGTTAAGTTTCTTGCAGATGGCATCAATTAGTGTTCTCCATGTCATGTCTTGGTCAATCCATACACCCAGAAATTTTATGGTATGGACTTGTTCTATATTTGTATTTTCATACTTAACCTTTATAGTGTCTAATGTTTTTACTTTCTGTTTCTAATGTACAATTTTAGTTTTATCTAAGTTTATCTTCAGGTTATTTACATTGAGCCACTCGATAATTGATTTAATTGCTTCGTTAACTTTCCTCTCATATGTTTGAATACTTTCATCTCCTCCAATAGAAAATATTACGGTGCAGTCATCGGCAAATAGAACCACTGGATAATTAACGATTTTAGGAAGATCATTTATATATATAAGACGAACGTCAAACGGTACTTCTAGGATTTAATGGGCTGTAATATCTTGAAAAGGTGAAGTTTATTTGCAGGAACTCCAGGAAGTAATCTCTAGAAGTGCTGAACTGATTTTGAAAATTATTGTATAAGTATAAACATACATAAAAATATTCCTTACTGCATATATAATACTTCTGCATACAGCTTAAATCCATGGCCCACGAAATATACGATATCATAAAAATGAGCTGAATTGTAAGAGATAATATAAACTGCATTGGGATAGTAACGTTTTGTGCTGTGATTTTAATGCAGCACTAGTTCCCGCATCGGTACTACATATTCATGGCTGCATATATGCTGTTTTTATGTGAAAACTTTTCATATGTGCTACGTTTGAATTTGGCTCATGTGCGCAATGAAATTGTTTTATCTACTTGGGTAATTATGCTGATATTATGTTTTTCGTATGTAAATACCTATTTTAAAATTGATGGGGTTTTTGAATTTAATAAATCAGTGTAGTATACGAGGCTTGAGAGCTAAATGACTCGGTATAAATTAAATCATCATCAGCCTTTTAATGTTCCCACTGCTGGGACACAGGCCTCCTCTTAAGGAAAGGGAATGGGCCGTGCTCCACCACGCGGGCTCAGTGCGGGTTGGTGGATGTCACATATCTTTGAATTTTTAGTTCCAGGACATGCCGGTTTCCTCACGATGTTTTCCTTCACCGTTTTGTGTGGTGTTAAATAAATTACACAAAGTAATGCGCCTAGTCGGGTTTGAACCCGCGACCTACTACTCGTAAGTCGGGGCCATTACTACTCGGCCACCACTGCTCTCAAGAGAACTAAATGACTTGGTTTAAAGTAAATAATAAATTAATGTTGAGGTTTTTTTTATTATTATTGATAGGCTCGCGTTTGACCACTATCTCACCTGATAGTAAGCGATGATGTGGTTGACGATGGAGCACGCTTGCCTAGAAGTAACCTATTCACTCTTGACTTAAAGAAAACTTAAAGCTATCAGGAAACACAGACTCCTGCAGGGAATTTCACTCCTTAGCTGTACGCATAATGAATGTGTTCCCAAAACGCTTTGTACGTATAGGTGGGATTTCCACTACCCATGGCGCAGTGCCGTCTAGTGGTCCGAAGATAGAACGGACTTGGTGGAATTAAATTGTGCAATTCCAACGCACACTCCCCGAAAAACGGTAGAAAACCGACAGGTTTGCAATTCGACATCGATGCTCGCGATTAATTAGGTCTAAATCCATCGATTTAGCTTTAATTAACACCTCAACATTCATTATGAATAAAAATCAATTGCTGGTACCACGTATTTTTAATGGTTAGGATAGATATGTTGGTTTGATTTGATTTGAAAGATAAATTTGTGCCATGCTACGATCGCGCTGCGGCCGCACGTCTATTCACTACATAATATAAAATAAAGTCGCTTTCCACTGTCTGTCTATATGTATGCTATGTATGTAGATCTTTAAAACTACGCAACGGATTTTGATGCTATTTTTTTAATAGATAGAGTTATAAAATAAGAAGGTTTATATGTATATATAATATATGTATGATAAATTTAATATCACTGTTGGCTAGCTGGGGAGGGTAGGTATTATTTATATAAAATTACAAAGCAACAACGGCGGCAGCGCTGCAGTCGCGTGGCACTTTGACGACTAATTTGAAGGTACCATTACCTGTATACGTTGTACATCAATAAATGCAAATAAAAAACTCCGTCTATCTGACTGTCAGTTAATCACTTCTTCACATTTTAATGACTGAACAGATTTAGTTGAAAATTAACACATAGGTAGAACATATCCTAGATTTGATACTTACCCTTTATCCTGGAGGTATTTTGTTACGGAGCTTTCGACTACGTAGCTTGAAGCATAATGTTATCCATGCCAACATCAACATTTTGCTTAGACCTTCACCAACGTAAGCAACGAAATTCCACAACAGACTACACGAGTTTCATCATCAAACAAAAATAACATCGGTCAAGTTCCTGCTATCAAACAGATACAAGTATCAAGTTGGCCGCACCAACTTCTATTTAACTTGGTCCAAATCAACAAGACAAGATTCCCTTAACAAAATGGTCTTTGCAACTTCCGAATGTGCGAGCTAAGATTGGACCATAGAGCAAAGAATTACTGTGGCGACTGGATACACAATTATTTAATAATAATAATATTCC
Organism: Leucania comma; assembly: GCA_958295575.1. Classification (NCBI taxonomy): domain Eukaryota; kingdom Metazoa; phylum Arthropoda; class Insecta; order Lepidoptera; family Noctuidae; genus Leucania; species Leucania comma. Next base: position 5,197,742 of record OY282480.1, on the reverse strand, counting down.
ACAACTGTCACACAATGCCGTCTAGTCCTAAGCTAAGCAAAGCTTGTGTTATGAGTACTAGATAACTGATAAACATACTCATATATTTCTAATAATATGAATGTAACATATTATAGATAAATGACACCCAGACACAGAACAAATGATCGTGCTCATCACGCAAACATTTGTCCTGGGTGAAAATCAAACCCACAACCTCCGGCATAGCAGTCTGAAACACTAACCACTAGACCAACAGGCCCGTTATTGGTTTGGTTGAAGGAGAAGAAGACTATCTGCTGTTGATACAGTTCTACACCAGTATGAGGGGATAGGGTGATAATGATATTAATTTTGCAAATAGGTTTTTCAAAAACGCTAAACCAGTACTACTTTTCAAACATGCCATTTCTTATTCTTTAAGACCTACCTAAATTTAATTGTGAACTTTAAACTATTTTTGTGTATTTTTACTACATAGTATAAAACAAAGTCGCTTCCCGCTGTCTGTCCCAATGTATGCTCAGATCTATAAAACTACGGATTTTGATGTGGAGTGATTCAAGAGGAAAGTTTATATGTATAATACATGCATAATATATTTAATATCACCATTTCACCCGTTAAGTTATTCTGTATGGTCAACCCATATAAAAAGAATAATGTTGATTATTATTATTTTATATATTTTTCAACGGTTCTATATAGCTTGATCTGTTAGTTGTTATTATTGCTTTGGGTCTTTAATCTGTCCTAGCTCAGAGGACACCGGTGTCCTCTCACATCCACGCCACTATAGGCCTTAATTCCGATGTTTAGAGTCTACTTTTGTATGAACAAGTTGGGTAGTTGTGGATCGAAGTGTTAATAATTGAAATTTTACCTCATGCCTTTCGACAGAGTGTACTGATACTTTTGGTACACACGCTTAGTTCTGAATCATTGTAAACCATTGACGGCCATCGCTATATATTTTTTCATAACTCCCTCAATATGGGTATCAAATGAAAGGGAATAGTAGAATAGAGTACACTTTTTTTTTTTAAAAAAAGCATTTCAAACATGGCCGCCAACAAAATGGCGGATTACATTTTTTAAGAATAATTGTTAGGCTTGTGTTTAACTACTATCTCAGATGGCAACACTTGGGGCAAGGCTTATGTCCAATAGTGGGCATGTTTCGCCGAAATGATGATGAGTTAGGAAGCAAGCAATTAGCGCCTGTACACAAGAACTAGGTACTCTTTCTATTGAAGATATACGACTTATAATAGGGTGACTGGTAATTAGTGAACGATACTTACTACAATTGTAGCCATGATAACAAACAACTTTTACTGTAGAACAAAACCTGAAATCACGAAAAAATCAACCAAGTACAGAACATTTTGATCAGTTAGTTAGGCGAACGCAAATTTACTGACCAGCTGTTTTTTTTTTTTCGCATTTTCAGGTTTGGTTCCCATAGTAAAAGTTGTTTGTTATCATGACTACAATCACGCGTTTAAGTATCATTCACTAATTACAGTACGATCAACGGATCTTGGCGCGCCTGAAGTTAGGCTCTGCGAACTTTAGCGCTTGTGTAAATGTGCACTCATAAAAAAATAAATGGTTTGAAAAAATAAAAACCAATAGCAGTGGTTATTGCTGTTAACAACAGTGTTATCGGCATTTATTTTTATAAATCATTTACTAAAATTCGCAAAGCCTAACTTCAGGCGCGCCAAGAACCGTCAATCGTACTGTACCAGTCACAATATAGTCTCCACTGCAAACGTCTTGCCAGATTCTGTCATTCTGTTAAATAATGCTTCGTCTTGTTTTCAAACTGGGTCCACCGACAGATAAATAAATTATTGACAGAATTAAAATACTGACCGCCAAGTCTTAAGGTACCGATCTCTATGAATTAGAGCATTTCAGAGAATTCGGGAAAGTTCAATTCCAAATTTACCCATTGTCAGACAAAGTTGGGATAATATTTTTTGTTGGTCTTTCTTGACAGAAATCATCTATCCGTGTTTGAGTTGGCTCTCTTATAATTATGAGGCCAGTTTAAGTTTGTTTTCCGAAGTTGAAGGCTTTTTGAGAGGTTATTATTTTTATTAAATTCGTTAGATCAGCTTTGATTTGGTTCTGTTTAATTTTATAATTTGTACTTCTTAGGGTACTTAATTTGATAAACTTTTGTTTTGTAAATACAAAATGGTTATCCACGTTTATTAACTTTGTTAAAGAATATATTTTGAATCTTAACAGGAAGAAAATCGTAACCCACAGTTTGTGCTTTTTGCGGGAAGGGGTATTTACTTTTCTAATTGAAAAGTATTTATGATAATATCGTTCCAAAAAGACTTATTATTCATAAAACTACTGATCTAGTGAAAAGGCATTATTGTCAAATTATCATAAACACTTTTTGATTAAGAAAGAGAGATCCCTTTCTGCAAAAAAATGCAAACTGTGGCTTACGCTGTTTTTGCTGAAAAGACTCGATTAATTCTAAGGTAATCATCGATTCACGGGTTTAAAATGGTCACCTGGTTTTCTATTGTCCCTTTTCTTCTAACTTTGTGTTAGAAAAAGTAGATAAATATTTGTAAGGCCGGTGATACGAACTGCTATGAAGCATTTTTTGTTTAAGATTTTATTACCAATTATTAAGTTTGTTAAACCAATAGTATTAGTTAAGAAACGTGTTTTTGTTAAGAATAAGCAATTTACTGCCATACAGATTAACGAGGAAATTTTCAATTAGTAATAACAAAGACAAAGCTTTTAATTATGTACGTAATTTGATGTAATTACACAAAGCGTTGAGTACAAAGCGTTTTGGGAATACATTCATTGTGTGTACTGCTAAAGAGTGGAATTCCCTGCCGGAGTCTGTGTTTCCTGAACAAACTAGGATTTTTTAAGTCAAGTGTCACGACAAGGTTACTTCTAGGCAAGTGTGCTCCACCGTCGGTCACATCTTCGCTTACTATCAGGTGAGATAGTCAAACGAGCTTATTCATAATAGTAAAAAATGTTTTTTGGTACTTAAACTGAATTTATTAAACTACTAACCAATTTCTATCTTCTTCTATTCTAGTAAATAAAAAACAAATTACGGCTATATTAGGACCCACGATACCATAATCAAGCGAGACCAAAATCCATCTAATCCAACAAAAAAAAACCGTCGCAATAAAGACAATATTCATTAACATCCCGAACATGACAAGCTTCCACGCGTTTCATTGCGAGACAAGGATGTAGCTATCTCCAAATAACTCCATCTCTGTCTTACTTGAGGAAAATCAACTTTGCACGTACTCTGATCAATTAGTTGAAGGGCCTCTCATGCATTGAGTTGTAACGTTAATCAATATAATGTGATTACTGATAAAACTCACCCTTAATGCGTCAAATTGGGGTAAGTAGAGATACTAATCGGTTTATAGTTTTGGAGGCTGTATGGGTTAGATGTATCTTGAAGTGCTTTTAGATTTCACAGTACAGAAGGAAATTTTACCAGTACTTTGTCCGTGTTTGTTGTTTGATTTATTTAGGATGCTCATTATATTTAATTTGAATTTTTAATGGTTTTAGACTTTATATCTTTCTTTGAAATGCGCTCCCTTTTTATATAGGATGGCATCCAGTTGGTTCTCTTTTAAGGTAAAAGCACGTGATGCATTCGCAAGAAGTTGGTAGAATCATCACGGCGTTGGTTTGTTGGATCCGTTTTCCATAATATTTTTTATTTATTTATATGTATTTGTTATACTTTTCTACTTGATTTTTTACCATTTAGTTGAACCTACCATGTTCTGTTACTGCATCATCGTAAGGTCGAGTGGTAGAAAATACTTAAGGCATTAGAATAGAACAGAATATATTTTTTTTTACCCGACTTCTGAAAAAGGAGGTTCTCAATTCGGATGTTTGTATTTTTTTTTATGTTTGTTCGCGCATAACTTCGTCGCTTGCTTAATTTCGGAAGTCGGTGTTAAATAAGAAACAAAAAATACCGCAAAACACCGACTTCCGAAATTTAAGTTATTTTGATAATTTTAGTAGTTACCGTACCGTACCGTAGTTTTTAGTAGTTTTAGTAGTTAGTGGTTTTAGTAGTGGCCGGTTTTTTTTTTGTAAAAGGTTTTTTTTGTACACCAAACGTACCTTAAAAAAAAAACGGAACTTTTATCTGGTTTATTACGCTCTTATTACGCTTTTTTGTCCGTCTATCTGTTTGTCTGCCTTTCTGTCATGGCCCTTTATCTTGAGAACGCGTGGAGGTATCAAGTTGAAATTAACACCATATAGTTTAGTTTGCAGTTCCTTGAATCTGTAAAAAAAACCAAACTTACGAAAAAAGTTACGGCCGTTTATGTCGCAAAAAACGTATATTTCGACACTCTCAAGGGAAACAAAATTCATAGGGTACTTCCCGATAACTTAGAACCCTGAAATTTGGCACGAAGCAAGGTCTTATAACACAAGTATAGGACATAAATCTGAAAACTGTAAATTTGTAATACCGTTAAAATATTTTTTTGGATTCGGAAAACTTCGTCGAGACTCGATTCGGGAATGTTAGTTAGTACGAAACCCTTGGTGTGCTAGTTCGACACTTGCCCAGTCTTTCTTAAAACATCTTAGAATACCACGATCTCTTAACGCAATCCGTTTGACGATATAAACTAATAATAATAAGACAAGAGCCTCGACCAACATCTGAGGAAGCTCTCGTTAGGCAGTTGGATCAAGGGCCTGATTCAGAAGGCAGTACTCTTGGACACAGCGCGCATTGTCCGGAGGTTCCTCTCTCAAGAGCCTGGATCCTGTTCCCGATGCCGGTGGAGTAGTATTTTTTATATTTTTATAATGTTTTTGTTAAGAAATATTTAAAAATGTATGAAATATGTATAAATAATGTAAATAAATGGAATAATAATAATATTCCACAACTATCACACAACGCCGTCTAGTCCCAAGATAAGCAGAGCTTGTGTTATAGGTACTAGAAAACTGATAAACTTAATTATATATTTCTAAATACATACATATTACAGATAAATTACACCCAGATACAGAACAAATATCGTGCACATCACACAAACATTTGTCCTGGGTGGGTATTGAACCCACGACCTCCGGCATAGCAGTCAGGGCCACTAACCATTAGACCAACAGGTCAGTGAAAACTGAACTGATAAGGGATGGAGCTATATAGGGTGTTTGGGGGGGGTGTAGGGTGCTTTATCCTCCTTTCTCACTCCCACGCTTGACATTTTTACACGTCATAATATGGCATCTGTACTGTAATTGTGTAGTTTTTCTACGAATGGCTGATGGTGTTTTTAATATCGTGCAGTTTTCTTCACGCATGCGGATTTGCTCCGCATATGTAACCTCTGCAAAATAATGTCCTTTTCATAAAAGTATTTATTATTATGCGTGCAATGCGCACGCGGGACGCGTTTTTTGCCTTTTGAAATTTTCTACATGCGGAACAGATCCGCATGCGAGACGAAATCTGCAAGATGTTAAAAACACCCTGAGTCGGTACTTCACTCACAACGTCATAACACCTATCCCTGGTATCCCAAGCTACCGCCATTACAGTTACCGTCAAATTTCTACCTTTCTACTAAACTTAATAAAATTTGTCGGAGCGAACGCCCGAATTCGAATTCTTTAGAAGGCCTACCCCTCTGTTCGCAAAACTTTCGGATGGACAGTTTTTCTTCCCTTTGATCCTACATTTATATGTTCACCTTGGCAAAGTTCTTTTTTTCTTATTTTCATTAAACTTTGCCCCGTTTGATACATGCTTGTATATTTAGGGGAAGACTAAAGTAGATGGTATCTTTTGTAAACGTGTGCGAACGGGATTGTGGCGAAAGTAATGAAATCATGCTTCGAATGAGCTCGCGTCTAATATTGTTGTACTTTTCTCGGTGATTTGAGTATAAAAGATTTACGAAGATTGTGATTTCTTTTGCCAAATCGTTCCACACTAGGTTCTTTTATCTTTTTCTAGTGTGTGCGTGAAGAGTCCCGTTTCTTTTGCGATGAGCTATATTTTTTCTTGTTGACATAGCACGAAGAATCACCAAAGTTAAGTGGCAATGGTCAGGGCACATTGCTCGCAGAAGACATGGCCGTTGAGGCTGAAAGACTCTGGAGTAGCGACCGTGTACTGGAAGACGCAGTGCTGGAAGGCCTCCTACAAGCTGGACCGATAACCTGGCAAGGGTTGCGGGAATCCGATGGATGCGAAACGCACAGGACCGTTCATTGTGGCGAAATTTGGGGGAGGCCTAGGGTCTAGGTCTTTGGCTGAAATGATGATGATGATGTATACTTTTTTTATAAAGCTGTTCCAGCAAAATTGCCCGTTGACATCACACCATTTTGACAGAAACTGGGCTGGCGCAGATAAAAGGTCCAACCGCATGAACGTTGTTCTCTTTTCACTATCAGCAGTCGCGTGGACGACAGCTAGTCTAGGGAGTGCCTTGCGGCTCGTTTTGAATTGAATCCCTAAAGCCTAAATCGTAATAAATTAGTGACATAGTCTAGAATAGTTACTGTTTGTTTATTGCTCGTTACCCATTCATCACTCACACAATGTAATCTCTAGAAGAGATTCTCACTCTAACCGGCATCCTGAACCAACATACTCATACCTTATGCTGTCTATTAGCATAAGTACGCATACATCGCTTTGAAAATTTATATACTAGCTGCTGCCCGCGGCTTCCCGCGCGCAAGTCGAAAATTGTCCTAAGAGAACATACTTTCGGGTTAAAAAGTTATCCTAAAGGAGTTTTTGGCAGAATTTCTCCTGGTGAAGTTCAATGGCTGTTTTAATTATTCGTAAATTAATTCCTAGTGGATATTGTGATATTAAATTAATCTAGCTTCATAGTTGTAGATAAGTGTCTGCGCAACTGGAAACCAAAAACACTGTGTGAATGTGTAAGTACTTCCATGGTAAACAAACTGACTATTCATACCAAGACGTGACTTAAAGGAAAAGAATATAGTTATCCTATAAACTCTGTGCCAAATTTCATTCAAATCTGTTTAGTCGTTTGTTTGTGAAGCAGTAACCAACATACAAATACACATTCACAAATAATAATAATATACTCCACAACTTTCACACAACATTATTTAAACCAAAACTAAGCTGAGCTTTAGATATGACAACTGATAAACATACTTATATGTTTATATGATATATACATAGATAACTTATACAGAACAAATGATTGTGCTCATCACAGAAACATTTGTCTTGAGTTGGAATCGAGCTTTCACAATATATTAGTGTGATACAATATAGTGTGATGATATTATCTTTGGTAAATCTCAATCATGTTATGCACGTTTCATAAAAAAATAAATCCTTTTCTAATCTATACCTCGGAATCATTGGGCATTCGAAACCTCACCGGATTTCCATTTTTAAACCAAATCACGGTTAAAACTCAATTACCGTTTCGACAGCCGAAAAGTTTGAACAATTTGAATTTGGAAACGGCTGATTCTAGGTTCGACCGTTAGACATTTAAATCACGTTCGTTTGAACTTATAAAATGGCTGACACAATAAATTCGAGGGGCAACTATTTTAGTAATCTGGTAGATTTAGAAAAAGGTACCCTTCGGTTTTGTTAAACACCTGATGATAATTCACTTAAAACTTCTTTTTAATTCTATTAATAAAGATCAATAAATTATATATGTGAAAATCTGTTTCATCTGAAGAGATCTGGCGAAAACGAAAAGCAGTGTCAGATTTTTAGTGATTGAACCCGCCTTGGTTTCTTCAGATTTTGTCCATTACGTTTTGGAGCCACGTTGATTCTTTTAAATAATCCTGCTAACTTGTAAGCAAGCAAGCAAGGTCAGTTACCTTGGCAGGTAATAACCTGGCGGTTGCTCGGTTGGCGGGTGTTCTAGCAGGCACCGTCAATCCTTGAAAATTATTATCTCTAATTGAAAACCTGGCCAAGTGATATAATCGGACTCGTACACAAAGAGTTTCCGTAAATCAAGCAAAAAACGCAAAAATATACGTCTATGTTTGGGGTGGTCATTAATTTTCAACTTTTCATGCACATTTGTTGTTTTAGTGTCATTTGAAAATTTCAATAGATACTCTACCTATCACGGTTAATGAGATACAGCCCGCTTTTTGACCGGCAGACAGACAGCGAAGGTTTTGTAATAGAGTCTTATAGTTCTAATTGAACTGCCAACATTATCAGTTGCCTGTGGTGTCCCATGGACCACAATTGATTTGTGGTATGTGTGTATCACGCGTCTACCTTTATACCCCGTTAAATTTTGGTCGTTTTAATCCCATGGAGGATCGATTCGGTACATGAAACACTATCGATTTGTTAAGATAAAATTAAAAAATAAAGTACATTTTTTCTAAAACTCGAATTAATATCCGTATAAACGAAATTAATTTCTTTAAGTAAACGTGTCAATGACCTTGTAGGTAGTTGTCGTTCGTTACGTACTAACTACCTACAGTTCATTGGCCTCGCTCAACTGACGTTTTCTTGAAGAAATTAATTTCGTACATGCGTAAATTAATTCGAGTTTAAACAAAAGTACTTTATTTTTTAATTTTCTCTTCACAAATCGATAGTGTTTCATGTACCAAATCGACCCTACACGGTATTAAAACGACTTAAATTTAACGGTGTATAGGAACCTAAAAGCTAATAAATTAATATTGGTTTCACAATTTCGCTCACCACATAATGGAAAGTTAGCGCAAACAAATACCAAATATTTAAAACAATAAATTAAAGACGAACTATTTGGTATTTCAATATTTTGGTCGAATCGTTTGGGTCGGGAGGGACGAAAGAATCTCATGAATTTGTTACCTATATTAGAATGTAACCCAGAGGGACGAAAAGTTATCCTACGAATGTATAAGGGAGTGATTACTCCTGTTTTCTATTTTAGGGCTCAGAGGAACTGGGGTCAGTTGGGACATAAACTTTTTGGTCTGAAAGTGACTGACAATTTTTTTTTAGGATAATCAACCTTACAATAAGGGCAGGAAGAAAAAGAAGAATCAGCCTTACAATGTTCCAACTACTTTCATTGAGGCGCCGGAGAAGGTATGGCCACACAGTCCCAGGGCCGGTTGGTGGAGGTCACATGTCTTCGATTTTTTTTAGTTCTAAGACATATCGGTTTATTCTTGAGCTTTTTCATCACCATTTTAAGATAGCAGGGATGGCAGGCGGTCGCCTCCTTCTGCGAAGCAGTAATGCTAATAAAGGAGGAGGCCGACCGCATCAGGCAGAGGCTACGGAGCGCTCGTCCCAGCCGCTGCTGGGATTGCGATCCCGATTTCCGGCCACCGTAGGCGCAGGCTTGCGGACGGCATGCAATGGGTAGCACGCTGTCCGATCGTCCGTTAACCGACCGGACCGAGCCCAAGTCTTAAGGAGCTGTCAGCAAACCGTAGAGGACCAGCCTGCTAGCTGCAGACAGGTAGGGTCGAAGCCTGCTCTGCCGTGCATTCCCTAAAACGCAGTATGAGCAAAAAAGCAGTTTCGAGAAAAACGCAAAAAACACTTTGACGCCGTATTTTTTATAGAAATAATGTTTTATGGTAGATTATTTATTACCTAGAGGATTAAGGTAATAACAAAGAATTAATTTTGAAAAAATATATATTAATAAGTTCATTAGGTTTAAAATTAATATGGATTTTAACTGCATGCAAAACGGTACACATTTGCAGGTTAAAATGCAGTAAAAATACTCGATACTGCAAAAACCATCGATCAATACGCTATTTTGCAGACTAATTTGCAGTATAAGTCTTTCTTTACTGCATTTTAATTTGAATCTTCAACCGATTTCAAATGCAGTATGTTACAAATTTTGAAAATGAATATGTTGTGTAGGGATTTATAAGACAAACACATTTTTTTTGTATGTATTAAAATAGCGTTTATTTTTTAATCATATCAGCGAATTAAAATTTAACTATAGGTGTTTTCAACACATGCGGTTTTGATATAGAATGACTTACATTTGTATAATAAAATTAGCTTTTAGGTTCTTTTTAGGTTTAGGTTATTTATTTTGGTACATTCAACACTGTGAACTAAGCCCTTAAGAAAAATTCCTCTAGACTCCCAGTCCATAGACCAGTAATCAGCATGGATAAATATCCTTTTTTCCTCACCAAAATTCAAGATACACAGTTTTTTGCGAAGATTATGACGCGGTGGTCTTATATAATATTTTTTTAAATGCTTTTTAGCTTTTTTGGCGGAGTTTTGTAAAGTTTTAGTGGTTTTTCTTTTATTTATTTTACGAATATTTGAGGTTAGTACTGAGTTTGCTATGGTATCTGTTATATCGTCTGAGGTTACAGGCACATAATTTTTGTTTGCTACTATGTCATCTAAATTTTCTACTAGAAAATCCGCAATATATGGTGTCGTTGTCTGGAACATCTCTGTTGATGTTGGCAGCATCTCGGAACATAATAAATCTTCCAAGGTAATTCAACTCTTCTTCTTCTTCTTTTTGAGCCAATTGGATCAAAAAGATCTAACTCAGTTGAATCTAGTACAGTTGTACTAGATTCAACTGAGTTAGATTTGGTGATGTCAACACCATTTCACCATTTCAAAAATAGACTGTGCCGAAGCTGACTGTGGAGAAGCTGGCTGTGCCGTATCTAGCTGTGGCGAAGCTACTTCTGTTAAAGCGGTTAGTGGCAGAGGATCTAAAGTCACAGGATTTATAGGTTCGGGATGAAGAAGCTGCTTGTTAGTCAAAGTTTGCGTGAGTTAGGATAAGTTGCTCGATATATTTATATGAATTGTTGTATTCGTAGTTCTCATTTTCTTATTCCTTCATTTTTTAGAAGTTAGGGGCCTGCGCGTAACTAAAGTTAATGGTTTAACTTGTTTGCCACGTACTATAGGCGGCTAGTAGTTTATCTAGCAGATTTTTTTATAATAGAATATTCATTTCAAAAATATTTACGCCAGTGTCATAGTAGCAATATTTTTAAAATAAAAATTCCAATATGAAAAAAATAGGCAGGTATTATTACGTAAGTAATGCCTTTTTACCCACAAAAAAACATAAACTACTACCCGTTAGATATAGTACGTGGCAAATAAGTTAAACCAATTGCTATGGTTACACACAACTTCGATTAAGACACAAAAGTTCCTTATAATCTTCGTCACACAAGTTGAATTATCATGACGATCGACCTTGAATGCGCAGTAACTAATCTTCGGGTTTCAATAAAAGTGGGAAGCTGCGCGTAACCATAACAAATGGTTCAACTTATTTGCCGCTACTATACTTCGAGGTGGTTACTTCTTGTCACGCTTCTCCACTTCGTATCTCAAGCCAGAACTGTTTAGTTTGGATAGCAACAGTCGACGACTATCGTCTCGAATAAAAAGCTAGTAATAATTTTATTATATAATAGGTATCTAGTTTTATTCACAAACCTTCAGATTCTTCGAAGTTAATACAAAACACGAACCCACGACGAATTTTTGCGACAGCTTCCACGCATCGGCGCGTGCGTCTCTAACTGATTGAGAGACGGTTCCGAACTAAAACGCAGTAAAGCTTGGTCCAAATGCAGTAAATATTAGTAACCTAGCTCGAGATACCAATTAAAATGCAGTAATATTGACTTATACTGCAATTTAAGTAGTATTTATTTATTTTTTAGGTTTTGTACCTACCGACTATAATGCAGTAAATAATGATCTTACTGCGATTTAGTATGTTTTGCTAAGTAATTCTACTTGAGTAACACTAAATAAAGTACCGCATTTACGCATTGCTGCGTTTTAATTTGTATGCCCAAATATTTTTTTAGGTGTAGTTTACAGATTTTATGAGGTAATAGAGCTATTTACTGCGTTTTATTTGGTGAAGTGATGTTTCGATTTAGACGTAACTGCTTTAACTGCATTTTAGTTTGTATAACAGTGAATTTCGGCATACGATGTTCAGTTACTGCATTCGTAAATTTGGTTTTTCTGCTAAGTAAATCATCGAATCAGAACCTCGGTTACACTAATGTGTTCCTTATGAAATGCCCGTTCAGAATCAATATTTAACTCAAAAACGTAAAAAAGCCTATTACTGCGTTTTAGTGCCTGCACGGCAGCTGGGGTCAAGGGTCAGCTTCCGAAAGGAATACCCGGCACGATAGGCAACGAATGAACGGGGTAGGTTTTTAGTCAGTAAGAGTCTGACAAGAGGTTGTGGAGATTTAACAGGCAGTTACTCCATATAAAGTTATAAACAGTAATCTTCAAAATTAGAATTTTCTTAGATTCTGTTCCGAGTATTCCCAAGCTTAAAGGAAAATTAATAATATTCTTGGGAATCCATTTAAATCGTATCACCTGATAGCTTGCACATATTCAATAGGGTTATTATACTAGTACGGAGGGGTGAATCCACAAATAGAATAGGTACTTTTGTTAGGGATGAAAGGGGTGGACCGAGGGTTTTTTATGAAATGTCTTGAATGAAATTTGAAAGGTATGTTTGGTTTGAAGTGGAATATCAAATTAGGAGGTTATTGTGGTTATTTGAAAGGTCTGATTTTTTTCATTGACTTAATAATACACTTATTAAAGCCTTAATTCAATACAACAAATGATTATATGGTGTCAGTTATGTATTATTTTTTGCTAATCTAATATATTATATTTATTATTATAAGCATACACCTAATTCTTAAATACGATTTTCTATTTCCTATTTACTATACTTACTAATTTTCTATTTACTATTTTTTTATTTCCTAGGTACCATTATCCTTAAAGTAATTAACAAAATATACGTGGCAATTATTCCTACAATAATTACCATATTTTCTGCAACCAGCTAGCAACAATGTTATTTTCGTACCTGAAACAGAAAAAAAAATCATTGTAATATTTATATTTAGTTATAAAAGTAACTAATCTAAGTATTATCATTTAAAAATTTGAAATTAGGCATTGTTTTGCGTAACATAATCAACATTACCCAAGTAATATGGGTTAAGGGCAGGAAGAAGACGAAGAATCAACCTTATCCCCGCTGTTGGGACTCGCTCCTCTCTAGAAGAGTGAATGCGCATGCAAGTATAGTAAGACTAGTCATAGTAGCATTAACATAGTTTTTGATATTATTACTAACATTAGAGTTGGTGAATGTTACATGTATGTCTTCGAATTTTTGGTTCTAGGTAATCGAATTATTTCTCATTCATAACATAATTTATAAACGGTGTCCCTGGAATTTCTCGTACGTTCTTCTCCATGAAAATCTACGGTCATAACATAGCGTACATTTCTATGGAGAAGAACGCACATGAATTGCGGTGCGGCACATAAATTGATTGCATATTTGCAGTTACCATAATTTTTCTGACTGACTGACTTCTTGACAATTCAAAAGTGCCTGTAAATGGTATGATTTTTTTATTTCTTTCACCGATTTCAAAGCGTTGGTGGTGAAATAAATTACACAAACTGTAGCGCTTGCCTGGATTTGAACCGATGACATAAGATTCGTAGGGTAAAACTGTTCCACTAGGCCACCACTTCTGATATTACAGATTTTTTTTTATTGCCGATAGACTCCCGTTGACGACTATTTCACCTGATGGTAAGCGGAATATTATACATCATATAGATATATAGATAGATATATTGTTTATTGTAAACCAAAGATAAAATTACAATAGGAACTTAAAATTAATAGGGTGTCACAATGGGCGGTCTTATCGCTGAAAGCATCATATACCTATATCCTTTATTTTTTTTAATTAAAAAAAGGAGTTCCTCAAAAATGTTTTTGTCAACGAAAAATTTGCAGTCTTCACTATTTGCATTTAATAAAATTGCCGTATTTTCTTCAAAATAGGTCGACAGACCTCATTTCATAATTATTTTGACGAGTGAGAACTAAAAACGTTATGAATAACGAACACTGGTGACCCCTGACCTCATTTCGGTTGGAAACACAAGGCAAAAAGTTCGCGGTGGTACCGCAGCTGCCTTTTATAAAATGTTAATTGCTTGTTCATTTTTCTACGTGAGAACCTTGATTCGTATGTTATTCTTGCAAATAAATATATCATTCATTCATTCAATGTGGGTCTACACTTGAGGAGCCGTGTACGAGCGTAGTTCGAGCCGAGCTGAGCTGAAATTCATGTAGTGTCACTCATTGTCACTGGTTGGCTGTATAGTCAGTCCACGCTACACGAATTTGAAAACAGTTTTTTTATAGTAAAAATATAGTGAAAAAATATTTAATTTTTGTTTCTATAATAACACTTTTATTGAGATTAAGGAGTGGAATTCTCTGCCAGAGTCTGTGTTTTCTGATAGTTACAACTTAAGGGTCTTTGAGACAATTGTGAATAAGTTACTTTTAGGCACGCGTACTCTATCGCCGACCATATCGTCGCTTTCCATTAGGTGAGACTATCAATAACAGAAAATAAAGAAAGAGTTTTTAGTCTTTTTGTCTTACACGCTTTAGTGTTGATTTAATGGCAAGGTTGGCGCAGAGATTAAGCGCAGAGATTAAGATTATGAACAAAGATATTGTAGCGACATCTATGGCGTCACATAAGAACTAATTTTACATCGCACAAGTAAAGTTCTCCGCGTGGTTTGAACTTATAAAACAGCCCAAAATCATCTATAGCGCAATAGCCCACCATATATAACTCCCGTCTGGTCAGAGGATCCTCCCTTTCCAAACTTCACGAGTTTAGAGAAATATGATAGTAGATAAAGCCTGAGTGGGCGTTTGATGGCGTACCGGATAATACAGGAGCTAAGCAAATCCTAGCCAGGGGCCCGTTTTCATAAGTTTTTTCTACCATTATGAAACAATTTTTTTCTCGCAATGTAACAATGAATAGAAAATATTTATGATTTTGAGATTTGCGAATTATCCCAGCAAGTGTTTTCGTTGTAAACGTATTGTATTATCACTCTAATAAGTACCTTAATTTGGGTTTCTGAATTGAGCTTTTTTTTATATGGTATTAACCAATTTTGAGTAACAAACGTCTCAAACCTCACTTATATGCCAAATTTTGACAGGTTTTCGGGTTAAAATATAGAATACAGTTTGAAAAATACTCATTTTCAAACGCTTAAATCAAAATCAGAGCAACGCTGTCGTTCAAAAAGCATTACCGTATTGTTTCACCCACCCCGTTTACTAATATTTACACACACATCTGCAATTCGCTTTTACGCTTTGAAATTCAAAGCATTCTTGTTACGTAAGCATTTATAAACGTATCATTTGCGGCAACAAAACTTAATTACCTAAAACAAATTGTTTTCAAAATTGGAAGGGATTCCTGTAACAAAACTTTTTGCTTCAAATATTTGTTATATTTTCATTAATTAAAGGGTGTTTTTAGGTGTTACATATATTTTGTTTCTGTGTGAGCAGTTGTATTTATTTGTGAAGACTTTTCTATCTTAGGCTTAATCTCTAGGGGCTTCTTTCTGTGTCGACGACTCACGGCTTTCTGGACCGTGCAAAAATATTCTACGAGGCGTTGAATATTTCAAAACGTGTGTCGCAATAAATTGTCATGTGTGTGTGATGTGATGAGTGTGTGTATTCAAGAGACATCAAAGACAAAATTACATCATATTTAATAAGAGGATCTTTGTAACACAGCACAAGTGTGTTATTGTTTCGGAATTTCAACACTGTCATTTATGTACTGTAAGTAATAATCTACACATAGAATTTTGATGTAGATAGGTTCACAAGATTACAAACACACACAGCTCACAAGATGAATTCACAATTGCATGAATATGGGGTTGGCTTAATAGTGTGTGTACATTTACGTTTCTGTGTATGTAATCTATATTATATGGCACCGAAAACTTCGATTTAACACACTCTTAAATAAATGTGTACGTGAACTACACACACATCCTGACTCAGACTGGCCTGTTGGTCTAGTGGTTAGTGGCCCTGACTGCTATGCCCGAGGTTGTGGGTTCGATTCCCACCCAGGACAAATGTTTGTGTGATGAGCACGATCATTTGTTCTGTGTCTGGGTGTTATTTATCTATAATATGTATATATTTAGAAATATTTGAGTATGTTTATCAGCTGTCTGGTACCCATAACACAAGTTCTGCTTAGTTTGGGACTAGAAGGTGTTGTGTGATAGTTGTGGAATATTATTATTTTATTATATTATCCAAAACAAATACACTTTGATGAAATGGAACAACTATGAATATAGTCTTTATCTACATTATATTTAGGTCGGCTTTCGGTTAAACGGGACGCAACTAATTATTAGTATTTTATATGAAATGCCTGCCTATCCTATCCAGTTTGATTGGTCTAACTTCGAGAAAGAGGTCAATTGTCAAATTTGATTGTGCTGGGCAGCGTTTGGAAAGCTCCGCGGTAGCTTTTAGTCCAATATACTACAGCAGTGTCTCAAGACGAAAGTCCAGAAAACCCGTGTGTGTTGCTAGTGATGACATATGACTTCAAAACGTGGTAGCTTACAATGGGCCTCATCAGAAGACGTATAGTCATCTAAAGGGCAATGGAAAGAGCTATGCATACATACATTATTCTGAGTTACCTTGCGTAATCACATCAAAAATGAGGATATGCGACGCAGGACAACCAAGGTTACCGAAATAGCTTGAAAATCGCCAAAGTCATGTGGCAATGGGCAGGGTAAATTGCTTGCAAACCAGATGGTCGATGAGGGCGAAAGATCCTGGAGAGGCGACCACGTACCGGAAGTCGCAGCGTTGGAAGGCCTTCCACAAGGTGGACCGATGGCCTAGTGACGGTATCAGAAATCCGATGGTTGCGAGACGAACAGGACTGGTCGATAAGACAAAAATTGGAGGAGGTCTATGTCTAACAGTGGACGTCTTTTGGTTAAAATGATGTTGATGCCTCTGACGTACAGCTCCATTCCTTAAACAGTTCAGTTTAGGTCGTAGAATGAATCGCGTTAACAGTTAGTGGTAGGGCCACTGTTCAGTTGTATTACTCTGAACAGCTATATTTATACAAGCAAAATCCAATTCATGGGCGGAGTTAATTTCATATTCATTTCCAGTCCCCCTAACTGAAAAATCAACTAGTTAAAATAATTTCCAGTTACTACAAGAAAGGGCGTGAACACAGAAAGCTAACTGAAATAATGGCTACTTATGTATAATGTTTGCATGTTATAAATGAGCCGCGCATAGCTGCTGTCATAGAGTAGTAATATCTACAGAAAGCTAACTCAATACAACAATCAAATGTGTGTGTGGTATTATACAGAAAGCAAGGAAACAGTCCGTTCGTATTCGATGAACAAATGAGCATCCATAGTTTTCCACTGATTCAACACCAAGAATGATAAAAAACGAAACGAGCCTCATTTAGGTTTTTTTTTTATCAGAATTACTAATTTGGATTCACATGAAAAAGTGTAATAATATTTATAAGTAGTATTTTTCTTCTAAGTAATTCTTATAATCATAATAATGTCGTCTATAGCTAGAAAATGAATGTTCAGTAGTGTTCTCTGTCATTGAGCAGCAGGCAAGACTCTTTGCAGGCGTTCACGTATGTATGCTTAACGTCGATAGAAATCGAGCATATATGCAATATTCATCGTCGATTCCCACTCGTTAGATTCCTTTGATTGCATTCGCTTGGTCAATATCTAGCATTAATCAAATATCTGCTGTATGTGTTTGTACTTTAAGTCAAGCGTCTCTATGTCTATGCATGTGTTTGTGCGGATTCATTATATGAGCCTTCTGTTTCCTATCTATTCTGTGGCACACTGCGCAGGCATGGGCGCACGGCAAATCGCATGAATACATTTAATGACATGACTGCCTAAAGTTTACCTTTTAGTAATAGTTTGTGGTTTGAATGCAACTGTTTGGTGTAGCTGCTCAAAGGATTCGGTTTGAAGCTCTGTTTATGCATCATTAAAATTAGTTTCTGTTCGTGTTTATAGAGACTAGAGTCATTAGTCTTATGTGTAGGTTTCTAAAGTTCCTACTAAGCCTAATTATATATCTTATGACGTGATATAAGCTTGCAAAGCTCAGTAAATTATTGTAATGATTAAGTTTAAATTCGTAACAAAGAGTCAATGCAATAAAATGTCTATTTATTTATTTAAATTAAGTACAGCCACATCACATACATTTGATATCTAAGGAACTATCTTACTGCAAAAGGACTAATGCACACAGATAAAGGCGTACATACCGCTGACTACAACATAATGTTATATTAAAAATAAACTCAAAATATTATCAGATTAACACAAAGATATACAAAAAAATATATCGAACAAGTAAAATTACATTAAGATTTATTAAAATATATTGAATATATTAAAAACATTAAGAATTAATACCACAGGTCGTAGACATTGCAAATAAATTAAAGTCAGATTAAAGAAACACTATAAATTATTTAAAATTACATACATTAGAATATATTTCAATAGAATAAATTACATTAAGTTGAAAATTAAGGGCGCCTTCAAATTAGCTGCAAAGTGCCGTGCGACAGCAGCGCGGCCACCGCACTAGAGCCGCTATGTTGGATCATAGTGTTGAACATTTAGTTACTCGATTAGAACGGTATCATTAAACCGAAAAAAGATCTTGAAAAAAGAAGAAAAGATACCGATGAAGAGATTGCCGTTATTCGGTATGCGAATTTCATAAAGTAAAATTTCAGAATTATATATACGAGTATTCGTTGGATGATTATCAATCTCATCGATAAATTCTTCAACCTGATTTTTGTTCATGTTTAGACTTGAACAAAAACTAAGTGCGTATCATGACTAGTCGACGATTGGTGACCGTAGCGTGGCTGTCGCGCTGCAATCGCGCGTATTCAATTTTCGTCGCGTTGTTGTCGCGCTGCTTTGTTAATCCACTCAAATTGAAAACGCGCGATTACAGCGCGACAACCGCGCTGCGGTCGCTCACCAATTCATCAGTCGAATTGAAAATATATTTTTTCAACTCATACAATTCACAATCAATACAATTCCAAACAAACTCTTTACCTTTATAATATTAAATATCGATTTGCCCCTACTTCGCCTAATATGAACTTGTACGATTTGTAATAAAAACGAAAATATTTCTTGCTAGTACACCATTCTGACATTCTTCGATCCCCAAACTTCTATGCAAATAAATTTCTCCAACGAGAAAAACTTACACAGACATAATAGTACCCAGACTGCCCGCATAGAGGGCGTAACAACTCGATTGTGTCATAAATCATAAGACATGCAAGATGTGCAGTGCAATAAATTGTCTACGTAGTTCTGTCCCACGGTCGGTTTGTGCATGAACAAATGAACATGTTAACTGAGGGTAGTATTGAAAAAGGAATGGGGAGATTTCATAGCTGGAAACATATTTTATAGTTAGGTGGACTTGAAAAATCGTTGCATGAAAATTATTGGGATGCTCGCTTGTAGACCGAAAAAAAATAAAAAAGTAAATAGTACTATGATAGGTCCCACGGCGTCGTCACCTTCCGTTTGGCGCAGGTGCTGACCGAACACGGCAAGTTCGGTCCGTACCTGTACAAGATTCGTGCGGAGACGACGCCCGGGTGTCGCCACTGTGCGGACCGCCCGGTGGACACGGTGGAGCACACAGTCGAGGTGTGCCCCGCTTGGGAAGAGCAGCGCCGTGTCCTCGTGGGGGCGATCGGCGGCGATCTCTCGCGCCGGGGCTTGGTTCAAGCCATGCTCCGGAGCGAGGAGGAGTGGCAGGCGGTCGCCTCCTTCTGCGAAGCAGTAATGCTAGTAAAGGAGGAGGCCGACCGCCTTAGGCAAAGGCGGACACGCCGCCGCCGCCGCCGGGTTTCCGATCCCAATTTCCGGCCACCGTAGGCGCGGGCTCGCGGACGGTGGGCAATGGGTAGCTCGCTGTCCGTCCGTCCGGTAACAGACCGGTCCGAGCTCAGGTCGTCTACGGCGCGCACCGTTCCCGCGCGCCTCAAGGAGTTGTCAGCATACTGTAGGGGTCCAGCAGGGCCGAAGCCTACTGGGGCCAAAGGTTATGTGAGACTGTCACCAAAGGCCCCAGGATAAAGGCAAGGAATGGAAAGGTAGGTTTTTTAGTCAGTAAAAGTCTGACACTGTTTCCCGCCCCACCCAAGGGCGGGATTCGTCATTGGATGATTTTTACCTACCACAAAAAAAAAAAAAAAAAAAAAAAAAAACTATGATAGGTAGATAAATAGATGCTAAAATGAGTATTTTGAATTAAGAACGCCCCTAGAGAGGAGGTCTGAGTCCCAGCAGTGGGAAAATTATAAGGCTGATGCTATGCTATGAGTTAAGAACTATTGTAACTTTAATGACAGGCTTTCAGGTGAGAGTTTGAAAAATACCAAACTTCATATTATTATGCTTGATTCAGAATTCGGGGGATAATCTTTATTGTACACTATAAATAAGCTTTTACAGCGCGGTAAATACATCATATAACTTAATACTCATTAAGACTATTCTTAAAAGCTCATACACGATGATATCTTATTGTACTTATTACTGAGTTCCTATGGCTGTTCTTTAGCTCCATCATCAGACCCTGGCTACCATCTAGCACCATAATACTCGTCACGACGGATCTTACAAGTCCAAACTCGATGGAGTTGTGTCGTTTAACTACCGAATTCCTATGACCATCTTCCGATTATATCACTAGATCAGCTCCATGTCACACTATTTACCCATGCATACAGTCATTGACCTTGTAAGTAGTTGTCGGTCGTTGCGTACTAACTACCTACAGGTCATTTAACTCGCCCAGATGACGTTTACTTAAAGAAATTAATTTCGAACATGCGTATAATAAATTCGAGTCTTAGAAAAAAAAGTTTTTTTTTTTATCTTTACAAATCGATAGTGTTTCATATACCGGATCGACCCTGCATGGGATTAAAAAGATCAAAATTTAACGGTGTAAATAGCACCATGATGAGCATGGGCACGCCACGATCGAGGCGGTAAGGCCCCTCTTTGAGGCGTGGCTGGAAAGGCCCCACGGCGTCGTCACCTTCCGTTTGGCGCAGGTGCTGACCGAACACGGCAAGTTCGGTCCGTACCTGTACAAGATTCGTGCGGAGACGACGCCCGGGTGTCGCCACTGTGCGGACCGCCCGGTGGACACGGTGGAGCACACAGTCGAGGTGTGCCCCGCTTGGGAAGAGCAGCGCCGTGTCCTCGTGGGGGCGATCGGCGGCGATCTCTCGCGCCGGGGCTTGGTTCAAGCCATGCTCCGGAGCGAGGAGGAGTGGCAGGCGGTCGCCTCCTTCTGCGAAGCAGTAATGCTAGTAAAGGAGGAGGCCGACCGCCTTAGGCAAAGGCGCACACGCCGCCGCCGCCGCCGGGTTTCCGACCCCAATTTCCGGCCACCGTAGGCGCGGGCTCGAGGACGGTGGGCAATGGGTAGCTCGCCGTCCGTCCGTCCGGTAACAGACCGGTCCGAGCTCAGGTCGTCTACGGCGCGCACCGTTCCCGCGCGCCTCAAGGAGTTGTCAGCAAACTGTAGGGGTCCAGCAGGGCCGAAGCCTACTGGGGCCAAAGGTTATGTGAGACTGTCACCAAAGGCCCCAGGATAAAGGCAAGGAATGGAAAGGTAGGTTTTTTAGTCAGTAAAAGTCTGACACTGTTTCCCGCCCCACCCAAGGGCGGGATTCGTCATTGGATGATTTTTACCTACCACAAAAAAAAAAAAAAAAAAAAAAAAACCATGATGAGCAGGCTAATGCCTTGATCACACGTACCGAGCAAATGGCCGAGACTCTGAATACTCGGTAGGTATGAACATAGCACGGATTGCTCGGCCGAGCGATTATCTCTACAACTCGCATACATTGTCTCGGCCGAGCAAAATTTTACTGTCTCGCCCTTTTCCTTACCCATTAGTCAAGTTACGATCGTTTTGTGTCGAATCTCTTTCTACAATCGGAAACGTCTCAGCGTAAGTACCATTTTTATCATAAAACTACAGGATGTAGCGATGAACATTGTAGAAACGATTACACCATTCTGTCATTTTGAACGATGTGAACTTGGCTACGAATTTTGTTGAGATGATCTCATTCCCATACATTTGATTAGTTTTCTACTAGCGTTGATAATTGTAAATTATCAACTTGGCTAAGCGTGCTGACCGTTATTGACAGTACTCTAATGCGGACCGCGTCGCGACCGCACCGGCGATTATCCGATGGGAATAGGAAATAAATAGTGGTATTGCGCCGTCGCCTCCGCCATCCGGTTCATACGCGGTTTTGACGCGCGTAAATATGCGGTCCGGCTCCGGTAGTGTTAGGATGAATCCGGTATTGGAATCCTAAAGTACATTTCACAGTTCATACCACTTCGGAGTTTGTCGGAAATCATCGGTATGCTTCGGAACGGACATAGCGGTTAGAACATGTCTTGTAGAGTTGATTATTTGAAATTCATGATATTAAACTTATTTTTTTTCTAAGGTTCGGAAATCATCAATCTTTCGCTCTGAAGATTCAAGATTCACCCATTTCCCTTCAGTGGCCCTTTGCATTCCAATGTCGCAACGATTTATTCAAACGCTGCACGTCACTGCTAAGTAAAATTAAATCAAGTACCATGACAATAATATTCCACAACTTCCGCACAACGTTATCTAGTCCCAAACTAAAACTAGTTACGTTATCTAGCCCCGATCTAGAGCTTGTGCTATGAGTACTAGACATATGACAAACATACTTATATATTTCTAAATACATATATTTAAATATAGATAAACTACATCAAGGCACAGAACAAATGATCGTGTTCATCACATAAATGTCCTGGGTGGGAGTTGAACCCACGACCTCCGGCACAGCAGTCAGGTCCACTAACCATTAAACTAATATCATCATCATCTTCTTGCTCTTGTGTCGTTTTATTTGGGGTCAGCGCTATATGTTTTTTCCCTCCATTTTCACCTGTCACCCGTCACGTTATCACTAACTCATTTTTCTTTCATATCACATATCACACAATCCATCCATCTTTCCAACCGCTAGACCGAAAGGCCAGTCAAAAAAAAAAAAAAAAGACGCGCTACGTTGCTAGCGTATCAGTATTGGTATCTACGCACACACACACACAAACACCCATAGGTAGTGTTTTTAATAGCTTTTATCCTTAAATAGTTTTTGATTATTTTTAGATACAAAACAATTATTTTACCTATATTAAAAATACCTGAAATCATTCCAGTAACAGATTCTAAATGCACTATTTTCAGGATGATCACAATATTACATGTTTTATATATTTAAAGTATATTTACAACATGTAGTATTGTGGCCAGATCATATAAATTACTTCATGATATGGCCAACTAAAATTGGCCAGATCGTGTAAACGTTAACATTTGATGAGCTGTTAATTTTCGTTTGGCCATATCATTGATGTAAGATTTAAATAAATAAATAAGATTTCTATGGCAATAAAACGTCAAAAGAAAGTAACGCAGCAGTAAGCAAACGGGGATTGAAATATCATCAAACTTTAGCGTTTAAAACAATCTGGCCAATTTTACTTGGCCATATCATGAAGTGATCAGGCTAAAACATTCTATACTCGTAACTTACTCACGATCCCTTCCCCACCAAAACGTCAAAAAAAAAAAACAAAACACGAGCGACGCCGCATTCCGCAGTAGTACTGTACATCACCTAAACGATAAATTAACATGTTAAACATACAGAGCCTTTCGACCTGACAAAGTTGCCAAGCCAACGGTGATTGATCGCCCCCAAGCCATTTAACTCAAACCGTCTGAAGACATCTTTATCGCTTGCGTTTCATGTTTTAGAAAACTTCGCGTACGATGTTGACTCATGAATTATGTTTTTAAAAGTCACTCCTGTATGACAGGGTTGGGTTTTAGATATCTATTAGTTTGATGTAAGAGTATGCCCTATTTATACTAGGTTTTGCTTGTGACTTCACCTGTGTGGAAGGAATTCTCCATACAAACGCGTCTCAGCTCCTTGGCGGTGAATTTTCAAATACTTTTTTTTAGTGCTCACCTATATTATAAAAAGAAACCTTTTCCTTCAAGGAAGCCTTGAAACTATCTCATTGTTTTTAATTTTAATGAATTTTAATCGATTTTATACAATCATATTCGTTTTTAATCGATTCTACCCAATTTTATTCGATTCTATCCGATTCTGTCCAATTCTATCTGATTCTATCCGATTCTATCCGATTCTATCCGATTCTATCCGATTCTATCCGATTCTATCAGATTCTATCCGATTCTATCCGATTCTATCCGATCCTATCCGATCCTATCCGTTCCTATCCGATCCTATCCGATCCTATCCGGTCCTATCCAATTCTATCCGATCCTATCCGATTCTATCCGACTCTATCCGATTCTGCCCAATTCTAACCAATTTCCACTTAATAGATTTGTCAAATGCTCTATTACATCTTCTTTACAATTACAACGGGATACCGAACACAATTCTTTCAACAAAATGGTCACAGAATAAAAATGCCGCGCAGCCGTACGACTGACTTTGACAATCAAATGACCGGAAAATAAACGTTCCAACATTTACATTCAAGAGAAATCAAAGCAAAAGCTAGTATTTGTGTAATATTAAAGCATTGTAGTTTACATTCCTCCAGTGGGGGTCAAGAATGTGTACATTTCCCCTAACAAAGGAAAGTTACGCTCGTTCTGTTTATATTATGAATATAAACGTTTTGGACCCTGAAACAACAACAATAAGGTCGAAAGTTAAATGTCAGGCTGGGGTGATATTAAAAAGGCCCTGAGCTATAGCCGTGAGAAATGTGAGGACGTATTATGATAGAAATTCATGATAAAATTCTGTTTTAAATGTCGTACATGTTTTTTTTTTTAAATTAATTGTGGTTACAACACTTTATCACTTTGTCGTCTGTTTTCGCAAAAAAATAAACATTAGTAAACGATGGATAACATAATTAATTCTAAGAGAATATGTAATTGTATTATTTTCATGAAACATAATTACTATTGCTTTTCTATGGTTCTGTATTTATTTAACCATCCATCTCGTGTTACACTAGCTTCTGCAGCTATAAAATTCATAGTATAAATAAGTGTGTGTGGTGATTACAGCTGAGGCGGTATTTAAGAGAGCCGAGAACAGTAATCATCGATTCTGACGTGTACTTGTGAAGAAAAATAATGTAATTAACAATTTATTCAACAATAAACCTAGGTGTTGTGATGTTTTTTTCTGATATGGTGGTAAGAGCCGGCCAAGGCCTTAAGATCACAACGCCTTGTCATCATACTTGGGAAGGACTATGTCTAACCGTCGACGTCTTTTGGCTGTAATGATGATGATGGTGATGAAAATGGTAACATCGAACTGATATGATGATGAAGCAGGAAGATATGCACCCGACTAGACTGTTTAGAACTGTCATGAGATATCCTGCTGTTGGGTACATCATCATCTTCCTGCCTATGCAACCTAGAACCAAAAATTTGAAGATATGTGACATCCACCAATCCGCACTTGGCCTGCGTGGTGGATTACGGCCCATTCCCTCTCTAAGAGAGGAGGCCTGAGCCCCAGCAGTGGGATCATTATAAGGCTGATGCTATGCTACGCTATGATACGCAACATAGGGTCGCCGCAATACGTTATTTCTTCCATTCTATCTTCTTAGCAGCTGACTCCTTTTTCTTTCATATCACTACACACTCAATTCACCCATTTTTCTTAATCGTATTTTTGAGGTTGAAAATCATCAAATGACATTTCCTGCTTTAAGATTGAGCGAGAGGGTGGGTCAGACTTTTATTGCCTAAACCCACTATTGTCCTTCAATTTCCTTACCATAACAAATGAAAAAAATACAACGCAAATTACCCTTCCCTTGAGAGATCCTTTTACCATCTCTCCAGGGTTCGCCCCATCAGGCGTTGTACACAGAGATACTGGAGTGATGTCTTAAGAGGTCACGGGTCCCCGTTTATGTGCCGATGGTGATCACCAGGAAGGTTTTAGTAAGATAAAAAATCCACAGGCAAACGTGCTCTATCGTCGACCACATGATGATGTACTTGTGTACTTGTAGATTGAAAGGCTTGTGTTTGACCATTATTTTACCTGGTAAGTCATCGCTTACCAGGTGAAATAATCGCATCAATATTGTGGAGAATGAGGTTGAAAAACCAAACTGCTGGTTGCATTTGCGTTCAATAGGTACTTTATTTACGGACACAGCATGAAAAAAATTTTAATCTCTTCTTTAAACTAATTGTGTGTATCGACTAATTTTAGTGTTGGAATCCCAACAAATATAAATAAAATTGAGAGTGTCTGTCTGTAATATCGTTATGCAACACCTATAATAAAGACACATTTTTTTACATTTTTTTCTTTCTGTCTGTCAGTAGGTATGTTTGTTTGTGTGTTTGGTTTTTGTGTTTTATCTTCGAAACGGCTGGAGCAATTTTGACGGGACTTTCATTGATAGATAGCCGATGTCATAAAAAGTATCTTTTATTTGTGAAAAAGTTTAATGGTCTCTTGCAATAAATTAATGAAATTGTGACCAAATGGACAATTTCATGTGTTTAACGTGAGCAGTCGCAGGCACAGACTAGCTATAAAAGAAAATGTCGCCAGGTTTGGCAGAAAATAGATAATTAGTGATTTTCTGTAACCATCCAAAAGATCTATGTTAGGTATCGTCTTGACATGATCTACTCATTTTTTTACTACCTCACGTATAGATAGTTAAAGTTACCTTGGCCCATTTTTCTACGAGCCATACACAAAACCAACACAGCTACACACGTACATACGCTTCCTCTTTTCCGCTTTATGTAAAAATGAAACAAAGGGCTTTATGGACTAGTAAAGGCTTGCATTGTTTTCTGTTGAACTTATCTGATGTAACGTAATAATAGTCATGCCACCTCAATGGCTCTGTAAATTCAAAGGAAGTTGATACAATTTAATTTTTGTTTTATATTGAAATTATTCACAATAATCGTAAACGAAAAATCACACTTAAATAGGTCACCACCTATTCAAATACCACCACCACCACCTACCACCACCACACCACCATACCACCTATTTCAATAGGTCATAACCTATGAAATTTGCCGTTTTTGAAACGGGTTCCTTTAAAGTGTCTTTGGATTGATTTGGAATTATAAGTTGAAATAAAATATTCACAAAGGTACTTTTTATTATATGGTAGGTAAAATCATCCAATGACATCCCTCACCCTTGGGTGGAGTGGGAGATAGTGTCAAACACTTACTGGCTAAAAACCTACCCAGTTCCTTAGTTGCCTTTCATACCGGGGCCAAGCCTTCTTTTCAGAAGCCGACCCTTGGCCCCAGTAGGCTTCGGCCCTGCCTGCCTGCAGCTAGCAGGCTGGGCCTCTACGGTTTGCTGACAGCTCTTTGAGAAGCGACACAAAGGTACGATATTCTTTTTTTGAAATAAGGTACCTATTTATTAGTTTCTTTGTGTTTTTATTTTCTGTAGTAATAAGTAGTATTTTCTGTTAAAACCTATTATTCTAGAGGCGAAAGTTTGTATGTGGATGTGAATAGTTTGTTTTATTTGCCGTATAACTAGATCATGTTCGAGAATAGCTCATGAGATATTTTTTTCCCTAGAGTATATTGTCTTGGTATAATTTTTTAGTTTCACGCGGGCGAAGCCCAGTTTCTGCCAGCTGTGGATGGTAAAAAACCAATATTTATTTTTGATTATAAAAAAATAAAAACTATCGACATTAAATTCAAATTCACAATTAATAGTTCTCGATATTATAAGTGTTCCAGTATTTATGCATAGAGCGAACTACCTATTTGACCTCCACAGTTTAGTGACTGATAAACACGATGACTCTTGACAAGACGGCTGTCCAATTCTGGCTTCATAAAGGTAGAACTACATTGTCCTTAATAAAGGTAGAACTACATTGGGCATACGTGGGCTACCTACGCTGATCTGAGCACGACGGTCTCCATACATTTTCCATGGCAACTAGACTTGTAGAGCTACATTAGATCCACGTCACGCGACGCGACTCTGCGTACAAATCAGGCGGTGCCTACATGTGCGTTAGCATAATGTAGTTCCCATTTAACTGTCAGAGATCTTCAAATTATAGCCGGGAGCAATGGATTAACCTGCTTACCGAGGAACGGAGCAATTTCGCTATGTAATGGATTGTCATCAATTCACAGACATACAAACCACAGTTTAATCTTGGACATCAACTAGTGCATTGGATGTCAATCATCATCTTCAGCATCATTTTAGCCGAAAGAAACCCACTGCTGGACATAAACATCCCCCAAGTCTCGCCACATATAGTATATATATTTATTGTTTGTAAGTTAGTCTTAAGATTCTTTTCCGCTTAATAAAATGTTTTTCTTCTTTTCTTTTGTCCACATAGACCGGTCTTGTGCATATAGATCCATCAGATTCCCGCTGTCCATTACCAAGTCGTCGGTCCATATGGTGAAAAGCCTTTCAACGCTGCGTCTGCGAGGAGGCCTGTATACAACAGTGGACGTCTTTCGGATAAAATGACGATGATGATGAACCGATGATATTTCTTACCAACCTTTCTAGCCAAGTTACAATCGTTCTGTTTAACGTGAACGCTTGGAGTTGGCCACGCTCCCATTTCCTTTGTTTTGTGTTGAGATGACGTCAGAAAAAAGGAATTGGAGGCGTGGCCAACTCCAAGCGTTAACGCTAAACGAAACGATTGTAACTTGGCTAGGGAGGCAGTATAAGATAAGGTCTTTGACCTCATGGTACAATTCCTGTCTGTTATTATTGCTACAAGATTCAGGTTTAATTAAATCTTGTTGTTATGGCAGTTATCCTAATATGTACGTCTGTGACTGATTTGCTCGTGTGCTCTGACGTGTAGATGATGCATGACTACTTGAATTAGTGAGCGTTGTGTATTAGGCGTTTAGAGTGAGATATTGTTGGTTTAGACTA
This sequence comes from Leucania comma, assembly GCA_958295575.1. Taxonomy (NCBI): domain Eukaryota; kingdom Metazoa; phylum Arthropoda; class Insecta; order Lepidoptera; family Noctuidae; genus Leucania; species Leucania comma. The sequence goes on along the minus strand of OY282480.1, from coordinate 5,168,609 downwards.
AGCTTAAGTACTAAATGCGGTGATAAGATTAATTTAAATGAGATTTAATAAAAAATTGCAATTATTGTAATTTTTTTCTTAATACCTACTATGCTAAATTCATACATGCAGTAGGTTCCTGCAGAGGGAATGCGAAATCTAGAACGGCCAAAAAAGAGGTGGTGAGATGATCTAGATGCATACCACGAGGATTGGTTCGAGGTGGATCGGGAGAAGAATATCTGGACAGAGTTTGGAGAGGCCTTTGTTTTATTATGGTGTATATAGCTTACTTTAAACCGTATTCAGTACATTGCCTAGATATTGTATAGAATACCAGATTATATAGATTGCCGGTAACATATATATGTATACAAACTAAAAAGAATAATAGTATGTAAAAAGGCGTTTAAAAAGAATTCACAGGGTATCAAAAAATTCATTCACATCACTGTCAACGGGAATGGTGCCCACTTGCGCAGAACGCTGATAACATTGACACGTTGAATGGCAATGCTGATTCATTGGCCAAAAAAAGACCAACCCTTAAGTCACGTGAAGAGTTGACTAAGGCACTAAACTAACGAAGCGGTTTTCTCCTACGGCCGTCTCAGCAGAGGAAACGGCTATTTTATTTCAAAACTCACGAGAGGGTAGATTCGCCGGCGCTGCCGCCGCCGCGACGGCTTCGTTTTTCAACCGCAAGGCCGGCCGATAAGGCGCGGTCGTCGCCAACCGACCGCTGAGCGTGCGGGCGCAAACCGCCGACTTGGCGGCGGACGACCGCGGCGCCGGTGAACGGCAGACGCGGAAAACTGCTTCGTGTGTTCTCTCTCACTGTTTGCTGTCTCAAAAGACTAACAAAATTAAATATCCTTTTAAACAGTAATGAAACATGAAATGTCGACACTTTTTGTAGCCATGTCATGAAGAGGGACAGTGTCAAACCGAAACATTTCAGAGTCTTATTTACAACCAGCTGATACCTCATTAATTTGCCTTTGACAAGTAAAAGGGTTGTCCTCTGAATTATTTATTACGTTATATTTGACTCTATATTCTTTGGAATTCAGGAATATGTGAGACATTGTGCTGTGTTCCTTTTCAAAAGCTTTTATTAATGTTATTATTTATTAACTTGTGATATTGGTAGGTATGTTAATGTCCATAATTGATTCATATGTTAATGTTTACCACCTAAGCTTACATTGTGGAATGCAATAAAGAATTGAGTATTGAGTATTGAGTATATAAAAATATACCTATATTTTCATATGAAAGTTAGTGATAGTGTGACGGCTGACAGGATAGAGTGGAAGAAAAAAACGTGTTGCGCCGACCCCAAGTAATATGGGACAAGGGCAGGAAGAAGAAGATTTTCATATAAAAGCTCTTACTTGATTATGACTTTAATACACGTCTTTCTTCAGATGGCTTGGAAACACAAATATCTTATGGATGTTATCTAGGTTTCAGAAAATAACTGAAAATCTAGTATTTTTCGTGAACTTTGGCCCTTCATAAAGTATTCATAAAAAATCTCGCACATTTTAACGAGATTCTCAATAATGGAAATGTTTTTCAAAAACTTAAACAATATTAATATGAAAAACACGTATTTCCTAGAACAAGTCCAGGCCAACACAGCGTTCAGTTAAAAAAAAAATAATAGTAAAAAAAAAAATCTTTAATTTGGTATAAGTATGTTTATACATTTATAGAAGAAGAGAAGTATGTTGACCCTAATGAAAAACCACAAAATTAGAAGAAAAGTCATTAAACAAAAAACCAAGGTAACTGATGCCTTCACGCAAGCCCTAAAATTAAAATGGCAATTAACTGGCCAAGCATCATGTTACAAAGACGGTTAGACAGCTAGAACTTCAGAGTGGAAAGAGCCAGAACGCAAAAGAAGAATTAGCAAACCAAAAATAAGGTGGACTGACGATGTACTTGATACAGCAGGAAATGATTGGCAGAGTATTGCAGATAACAGGGACAAATGAAAGGAACTGGAGAAAGCCTTCACCCGTGGAAGGCTCATATCGCAAACAACTTACTAACTTAGATTTTAAGAAAAAATTCTTAACAAATTAGAAATAAAACAATACTTAAATTTATAATGTTAAGGGTAAAGGGAAATAAAAAGCTTTTTTATTTTATTTATACTTTTATGACCATAATTTTTAATCACTTTTTTTTATTGGTAGCAGTCGCATGAAGGTAACGATATTGTGATAAACCATAGAGCACACCATGCTTGCTTAGAAGTTACCTATTCACTCTTGGCTTAAAGACCTTCAGGTTGTAGCTAGCAGGAAACAGACTCAAGCAAGGAATTTCTCTCGTGATAAGAGCCGGTTAATATAATTATGAGTCTTACAACGATACAACAAATCGAAAATCTGTCCATTTCCGACCTAAAAATCAATGGTCAAATCAGTGATCAAATTGTCTTTCCCTACAAAACCAATTTATGAGCATACCTTTTTTCTGCAATGGAACAGAAAAATGGAAGGTGGTGCCAATTATTATTATTATATCTAGCCTTTATTGTCCCATAGCTGGGCAAAGGCCTCCCTCCAAACCTTCCAGTGTTCTCGGCTTCGAGCCACTTCTTGCTAATTCCCAAGGATGACAACTAAGTCGTCCTGCCATCTCCTTCTTGGTCTGCCACGATCCCGTCGTGCTATCACAAGTCATCAACTAGTAAAGCACAAAGGTGGTGACAATGTGCCAGTAGTAACAATTTAAGTTCAAACAAGAACACATTAATTTTGCGCACAGCTAAAGAGTGGAATTTCTCGACGGAGTCTGTGTTTCCTGATAGCTACAACTTGGCTTTAAAATGAGGCATTTTGTGTCATAGTCTTGTCATTAATTTTATCCGCAAAGTAAAATTTAATTAATGTAAATAGCATTGTCAAATCGCTTATTATTCTATTTTACTGCATCTCATAGTATTCTTTGCTGAAATAAGGAGTGCAATTCCCTGCCGGAGTCTAGATATCTTTAAGTCAAGAGTGAATTAAGTCTTCCAGCCAAGCGTGCTTCATCGTCGGTCATATCATCGCTTATCATCCTGTAAGATAGTGAACAAATGCGAGCCTATGCATAATAAAAAAAAACAATCTTTGCAATGGCAAATGCCGTAAGTCTGTAAGTGACAAAGAGCCCAATTTATCCCCAGGTCTTTTTCTAAGCACCATTTTAGACACATTATACATTTATTTTTAAATAAAAGCGAAGGCTACATATTTTGTGTTACCATAAAAGTATCGTAGAAAGTTATTTATACAGGAGTAAGGCCTAAATCGATAAAGGTCAAACATGTTTATGTCAGGCATTTTTATAAAGATGTGTCTCGTCATGATATGGGTATGTCAGATAATATAATCTACCGGGACAAGGGGAGGCCTGAAATAAATAAAAATGTAATTTATTGCTCTCCCTGGGCTTGTCATAGCCTGGATCTTGGATAGATTGGACTGGCGCAAGTTATTCTTAGAGAAAAGGTGTTTTGGAGAGATATTATAACTTACTTATTACGAGACAGCAATGATAGAACCTTTTCTTTTTTTTTTTAGCTTTTGCCAGCGGCTTCCACAACGTGAAAGTAAATTTCTCCATACAAAATTCCAAACCCCGTTTTACCCCCTTGGGGGTAAAGTTTCGTAAAATCCATTCTTAGCGGACGTCTACAGTTTACACCCTATAAAGACTGCCAAATTTTAAATTTGTAGGTGTTTTAGTTTCTGATATTTACTGATTAATCAAGTGGTTTATCGCTTGGTGAAAGAATTTTTAAAATCGATCGAGTGATTTTCGAATTTATTCATTACAAAAAGAAAAAAAAAAATATATTAAAACTTTATACACTAGTAAGAAACACTGTACAAAGGCGGACTGAATGCTTTAGGCATTTTCATCCAGTCGACCTTAGGGTCGTGCAGAAACATAACATGTGCAACTTAATGGTAAACTAGATAATAGAACTACAATAGTAAATATATATGTATACAACCTTATTTTTAGTATTTGCAAAACCTGAAATACGGGTCCAGTATTTTTATGTAAAAAATCTATGTGCAAAATTTCATAACTGTAACATGAAAAATCACAAAGTTATAAGCTTGTTATGTCACCTGGTTGTCCACACAAACACATGGTCACCGGGCCTTCCGGGTGAATGAGGGGGTGTTTTGCTATTACATCCAGCTGTGCGCTGGCGACTAATGCTCGCTATGATCTGTCGTGACATGTGTTGCACTTAGTGTCGGTGGTGTCTAACTTGTGACCTTTTTTAAATATTTTTGGGGAAAAATATAACATGGTGCAAAAATGATTGGAAGCGATTCAGGTACCTACTGATACTGAACAAATTATATTGAGGTTTCGCATATTCTAAAAAAAACTTTTTACAAAAAATATACAACCGACTTCAAAAACCACCAAAAAGTGCCAAATAACTTTCAATTTCGGAAGTCGGTGTTTCTTTATTAGTTTGGTCTCTTCGTTATTTAACACCGACTTCCGAAATTCAAAGTTATTTGGCACTTTTTGGTGGTTTTTTAAGTCGGTTGTATTTTTTTGGTAAAAAGTTTTTTATTTCACACTTTTTAGTAGTAGTACCCGTCAGCCAAACCTAAATAGATAGGTACCTTCCGCCATTCGGTTTCATCATTAAATCATCATGACAATTCTAATAATACTAAACACGGCTAGGATACACTGATTTATTACAAAGTTTCGGCTCTTACCTACCTTACGTCTTCATCATCAGATCAGTTCTATGTACCCCCTCCCCTTTTTCCTTTAGTCAACCACCGACTACTAACATGTATAAATAAAGCAATTTTATTTAAAAAATAGTGTTGAATATGTTATTCATTACAAAGATAGTGTTAGTTACACTATTTATAACTCAAGAACGGCTGAACCAATTTGGCTGAAAATTGGCGGGAAGGTAGCTTAGAACCAGGAGAAGGACATAGGACAATCTTTAACCAGTTAAATAAAAAAAAAATTGCTCATTTATTGGTAGGTATATGGTACTGGTGGGTAGAGTAGAGTAGGGTAGGGTAGAACGGGAGCGATGCCGCGGGCAAAAGCTAGTCTCTTTATAATATTAGCAGAGATAGTACAGATTGGTAGGCTAGCGCTTTATGTCCATTATCTCAATTGACGGTAAGCATCAACGAGGTCAACGACGAATCTTGCTTGCCTAAAAGTAACCTACTCACTCTTGACTCAAAGAGCAAGTTGTAGCATTCTTAATTTATTGTTTTACTGTACACAAAACATTAAGGGTTTGTTTCACAATGTCCAAATAGCCGCTACTTTCTGAATAAATTAAAAAATGGAACAGAATTTCTATGAAATTTCTGTCGAGTAGATTAACGGAAACTTAATCATAGATGGTGAAACTGTACCTCTACCGTATTCGTTCTTTTCCGTATAGTTTAATACTATTCCGTATAGTATTCGTCGCTACTCGATATCGACGCCGTAAATATTTTGTATGGCAAATTTTGCAGCGCCTCTAGCACTTGCAGAACCAAAATGTCGATATCGAGTAGCCACGAGTAGCCACGAATACTATTGCTTAAAATTCATGGTAGAGGTACTGGCCCTTAATATAGTATACTGTTGTTTGACAATTCATTTACAAAGGTGAGCTTAACTAAACAGTGAATTTTTTCCTAGCAAACCTTTGAGTGTCACTCATAGGTTTGCTAAGAAAAAAACTTAAGAGAGAAAACAAGGGTAGAATCAAGAGTACAATATCATTGTTCTTATAAATAGAATATGGTGAATTAGAAGCAACTGTCATAAGCTGTCGTAAGCGAGAGAACCGAGACAATTATGGCGTTAACAACTTCCCGAAACCCTAAAATGAAAAAGACAAGCAGGTGCGAGAAAGAAGTGGAAGAGAAGAAGGTGCGAAGAGAAATTTCACGTGAACAGTCCAAACATTTCAGGATCGAAATCTACTGGGGCCAAGGGTCTGCTTCTGAAAGGAAGGCTTAATAGCCACGAAGGAACGGGGTGGGTTTTTAGTCAGTAAGAGTCTGTCACTATCTCCCGCTCCGCCCAAGGACGGGGGATATCATTGGACGATTTTACCCACGACCAAAAAAAAAAAAACAGTCCTAACATTTATTCTTTATTCCTAAATAAAAATTCCCTAGAATCCAAGGAACCCATAAACTTGGCAATAAGTACGACTACATCTTAAGCTTTACAAAGCAAGCACTAGATACTAAAACAGCGAAATAAACCCAGACCCAAAAGTTTGTTCAGACAAGTATCTATTCCGTTTTAAGGTCCAATATTATCACATCACTTTTATCTACTATCATCAACTCGATATATTTACGTCACGTAGAGAACTCGACTGAAACATGACAGGGGCATACCTGACACCATTTTCACAATAAAAGATAACTGGTACATTGTTGACAAATGCGCCCCTAGTCTTGTTTGCTTACTCGAGGGCATATGGCTGCCTAAACAGCGTATGAAGGTTCAAAAGTGGCAGTTTAAAGACGTTTCCTAAACAGAATTTCTGTGTAACGTGGATATTTGTACTGAAATATTGGTTAAACACAAAATATTGGTGAAAATAGTCGAGTTTTCTGCATCCAGTCTGTAAAGCACTACTCAATATATTCCCTACTCCAATTCTATGTTCTATCAGTTAGTTATCTTACGTAACTCTTTTGAATAATGTTGAAGCTCATGTTACTGAGCATGGGTTGGCTAGAGATATCAAGTGCAGAAAAATATCTAGGAGATGTTATTTATTATGTTGCGCATATAATCTGATATATTTATGAATTGCTCTCCTGGTCACCAAACAAAAATATTGATGCAGCCAGATTGAGATACTGAAAAAAAAAACCATAAAGTAAAAACGAATTGAAGAGCTATGGTGCTGTTGCCAACGTAATGTACCTATACATTGGATTGTTAATTCAATGTATCCTATTTGGGTGTTCGTCGTTGACGCAGTGCTGCGTTTTCTTAGATAATAGCACCACGTACTGGCTGGAAATAAAAAAGCTCTTTATTTTATTTATTAATAGGCAGATATTGAACGACATCTACTTTGAATAATAATTGAAATTCGCAACCAAAAGCGGTGGACAAGTGACAGAACTTGTCCCGACATGTCCAAACTTTCATAAATGCTAGCATTTCCAAAGGACACGTCTATACGAAAGTCGAACAACTGAAATTACCGAAATACTTTGGCAAGCACAAAGTTGGACAACTATTTTACTTGATGGTACCTAAGAGAGGTGGTTACGAGCCGTTTATCAAGTTCAAAAAGTCTTAAAGTAAGAAGTCATGTAAAAGAAGAAATAAATAAAAATAAAAAGTGGCGACGGAATGATGTTATGTAGATTATAGTAAATTTAATCCCGTGGACGGTCGATACGGTACATAAAACGCTATCGATTTGTAAAGATCAAATTAAAAAATAAAGTACTTTTTGTCTAAAATTCGAATTAATATAGGTACGCATGTACGAAATTAATTTCTTTAAGTAAACATCAGCTGAGCGAGTCCAATGATCTGTAGGTAGTTAGTACACAACGATCAACAAGTACTTTAGTTTTTAATTTTATCTTTGCAAATCGATAGTGTTTCCTATACCGGATCGACCCTCCACGGGATTAAAACGATCAAAATTTAGTCGTGTATAGTTAGATTCTTCCTCCTCCTTGCATCGTACTCTCAAAGCTGAGGGTCATGACCACCCTGCCTCATCACTTTTCCCTGAATGATGCTCCTCCATATGTTTTTGTCTCTGGCGGTGTGAAGGGCAGTGTATATCTTAGAGTCAAGAACGGTGCGGATTTGTAAAGACAGACGACAACGGTGAGGAGATTTTGAGTTCTTGCAAAATGGATACGTGGTCCGCAGTGGTGTCCAAGGGATACGAAGATTTTTTTTCCAGCACCATATTCATTCCAGGAATATTTTTTATGAAATATTCAATCAGCTAGGGATACCAGATACATGCTAATAGTTGTTAAGTATCATAACATAGCATAGCTAGCATCAGCCTTATAATGTTTCAACTGCTGGGACTCAGACCTCCTCTTTAGGAGAGAGAATGGGCCGTAATCCACCACGCGGACTCAGTGCCAGTTGGTGGATATCACATGTCTTCGAATTTTTGGTTCTAGGACATGCCGGTTTCCTCAAGATGTTTTCCTTCAGCGTTTTGAGAGGAGTGGTGATGAAATAAATTAAACAAAGTAATGCGCCTGGCTGGGTTTGAACCGCGTACTCGTAAGTCGGGGCCGTTACCATTCGGCCACCACTGCTCATATTATAAGTGTAACATTTTTAGATTTTTTTGTAAAAATGTTCGTGTGATATTGGTGTGTGAATTCACGGTACGATACTAGTCTTCAAACAAATATGGACCATTATTATAGAACCCTGCGATGATACCCACCGTGCGATAAATGTGTCCGCTATCTTATTACAGATAAATTACTTCTGCCCCTTACCCAGATTATGATATATGGTTTTTAGCTTCTGATAATGTAACAGAACCCTAACTACTGTATCTAGGTTCATCGTCGTGTTATGGAATTCGTATATGTTATAGTATTTTCTAGACGGTGTATTAGTGTCTAGTTTATTCCAGCTCTGTTAAAGTTAACTTTTTTAGTCTTACAGGGCCATGTGCTTCTCTGGGACGAAAGGGAAATGTCAGGCTTTAACCGACTGTAGGCTTTACAGACTGCAGTCACCGACGACAATAACTCGCCGTCCGCAAACCTTGTAGACCATGCCCTGTACCAGGACGTCAGACACTTTTTCGGCGTCTTTATACCGACACCGCCACCGGTCTTCGCTGAAAATCAGCGCAGTGAGCTCATCGCACTAAGCTTTATGCTGAGCGTTCGGCCGTTTTGCGCGGATGTGACGCATATCTTCTTTATATAGTATTTATGTTTGTTTGATAGTTTTCAGTTTTTAATAAACTCTTTTTCTTTCTTTTTATTACGGAAATATGTTTCCTTGGGATAGTCTTTTACTATCACGTGAGTGAAGCCGCTAGCAGAAACAAGTGAAAGATAAAAGGAAAGCCGAGCTTATTTTACCTTAAGACAAATCGAATCTTATTAGAGTCTACGTGAATGCTAAGGCTTTAACCTAACAGCCTCCTACGCAATAAGATCTAAAGCTTTGGAAGGTTTGCTGCAGAATATGTACCTACATAGGTTGTTTCAATGTTACTCCAATTAACATCTACGTCACTTTGGGGACTCGCTTTAGGGAATTGAAAATCGATGCTGGCGAGCCGACTGTAATGTTACTTCAAGCTATCAAAACTACTAGAACGTTTAATGTTATAATTGATTATTTTCTTCTTAGCTAGAGTAACTTTAGGCTTAAAGTCACCCAAAGGGCAATGGAAAGGGCTGTGCTCGGAGTTTTTAAGCGTTTTCGTATCAGGAATGAAGAACTAAGGTCACAGACATAGCCCGAAGAATCGCCAAACTTAAGTGGCATTGAGCAGGGTACATTGCTCGTATAACGGTTGGTTGTTAGGGCCGAAAGATTCTGGAGTGGTAACCGTGCACCGGGACACGCAGCTTTGGAAGAAATCTCACAAGGTGGAACGATGGCCAAGTGAGAATCGCGGGAATGCAATAGATACAAGACGTATAGGACCGTTCGTTCGGAGCGACAATTAGGGAGGCTTATGGAAAACAGTGGACTTCTTTCGGCTGAAATGGTGGTGAGAATAACTTTGACAAAATTTTACAGGGTGACGGGTCATTAGTGAATGATACTTAAACACATTAATGTAGTCATAATAACAAACAACTTTCACTATGGGACCAAATCGCGAAAAAAATCTGTTGGTCAGTACATTTGTGTTCGCCTAACTGGTCAAAACGTACTGAACTTGGCTGATTTTTACCGCGACTTCAGGTTTGGTTCCATAGTAAAAGTTGTTTGTTATCATGACTACAATCACGTGTTTAACTATCGTTCACTAATTACCAGTCACCCTATATAATGAAACCCTCAAACATTAAAAACAAACCGTAATAAAATGTAGAATTGATTTATGAATAAAAATGTTTTATTCATAAATCTGATGAGGACTCGTCCAGTTGGAATTATCGACGAAGAAAAAGTAAAACTGAACGCTGAATTGAATCAAATTCAATTGAGGAAGTTTAGAGATATGGGTGTTTTTATTATCTGTTCGTTAGCTTTCTTACTTTACAAAACAAATAAGGTATTTGTCGAAGGAAAATTGTAAACTGTTTAAAAAACCTTATATTTCGATAAAACAAGTATGTAGAATAAAATAGAATAGAATTTAATAAGCAACGACACAAGACAATAGAAAAAAAACTGTATAAAAATACAGTTGCATTTATAGTGCTCGAACCGAAAGGGTCGCACACTCAGCAACCGTTGGGTGTCAGACACCCAGTGACAGCTGAGTGACAGCTGGTTTTCAACTGGGACCACGCAGTGACATACGGATGATGATGATGAATAAAATATAACTTAAACTAAATATTGATGCTAGTGTATTATTGGTGTGATACTTTTGTTATAATAACAACACGAGTTAGTGAACTTGTGTTGTTTGAAAGAGATCATGAAAGATAAAAGCCTTCATCTATACTTATAATAAATCTGTAGAAGTAAAAAATCTGTACATTGAAAATATCAAAAACATAAATGGCAGGGGGTGTTACTAGACCGACACCGAACTCAAAAATGTGATTAAAAAAATTTTTGTCTGTCTGTCTGTCTGTTTGTTCAGGCATCACGCAAAAACTACCGGTTCGATTACGATGAAACTTGGTATAATTATTCTTTAGTATCCTGGGCACCACACTGGGTACTTTTTATCCCGGAAAAGTATATACAATAAAAAACAAACTTAATATTACGGTTCGATCTCTAGACCCGATTACTGTACCAACCGCAAATGATAAGTTTATCGTAGGTTTCGTCACCCGTTTCTATTGTAATTAGTCACAAAGGGCCCGCGCAGGGGCAGAAATATTAATACCGGTATGCTCGATAGATAATGTTCTACACAAATTCATTGATAAGTTTCGTCGTCCACGCGAACGAAGTCGCGGGCACAGCTAGTATGAAAAATAAAATGCAAACTATTTAGCACCTGCATACTACCAGTACCTCTACCATGAGTTTTAAGCAATAGTATTCGTCGCTACTCGATATCGACGCCATAAATATTTTGTATGGAAAATTTTGCAGCGCCTCTAGTCACTTACAGAACAAAAGCGGTCACTTACAGAACAAAAATTTGCCATACAAAATAATTACGGCGTCGATATCGAGTAGCGACGAATACTATTGCTTAAAACTCATGGTAGAGGTACAGTTCTCATGTACGGTAGCCCAACATGGACCTTATCACAAAACATCACTAGCAAACTTGCAAGATGCCAATATGCAATGGAAACGAGAAGAGGGTATCTTAAAGAAAGTAAAAGGAAAAGAGGTAGACCGCAAAAATTATGGGATCATGACATAAGACAAGTGGCAGGCGTCGCATGGAACAGAGTGGCTCAAGAAAGAACTGAGTGGAAAAGATTGGAGGAGGCCTTTGTCAACTGGCAAACAGATCTACAAAAAATAAGAAAAAAACAAATGAAAGACTAGGTTTTTTTTATGGTAGGTTAAATCATCCAATGACAAATCCCGCCCTTGGACGGAGCGGGAAATAGTGTCAGACTCTTACTGACTAAAAACCTACCCCGTTCCATCATTTTTTTTTTTTTTTTTTTTTAACGTAGGTAAAATCATCCAATGACGAATCCTGCCCTTGGGTGGGGCGGGAAACAGTGTCAGACTTTTACTGACTAAAAACCTACCTTTCCATTCCTTGCCTTTATCCTGGGGCCCGTGGTGACAGTCTCACATAACCTTTGGGCCCCAGTAACCCCGTTCCTTCATTGCCTATCATACCGTGCCTGAGCTTTCCTCTCAGAAAACGGCCCTTGACCCCAGCAGGCTTCGACCCTGCCTGCCTGCAGCTAGCAGGCTGAGCCGCTACGGTTAGCTGACAGTTCCTTGAGGCAGGCGGGAACAGTACGCGCCGTCGACGACTTGGGCTCGGTCCGGTCGGTTACCGGACGATCGGACAGCGTGCTACCCATTGCACGCCGGTCGCAACCCCGCGCCTACATTAATATTAGACTTACCAAAACGATTAACCTTTCTGCCTTTGTGGTAACCCCTGCCTTGCAGGAACGTGCAAAAGAGTGACCGTGGTCCTAGAACGCAAAGGGCGACTAAATCGTCTTTTACACCACTCGATATTCCGCACAATTATCTCTTAAAGTTCACTTCCGAGTAAGACAGCCTGACCCTTATTACACTACGCGACGTCGACTAAGATCGGTCTGAATATCGAGTGGTATAATAGGCGCTTCAAGAATATAGGTGGGATTTAGTCAGTATAAGTTTGACATGGGCATGTCAGACTTATAGGTACTGACTAAAACCCACCCTACTATGCCACTTTAGAGCGAGCACATTTGTCATTCGGGTAATTATGTATGCAAATTTAAAATTTGTGTTTATTATGTTAGTTATTATTTTTGTTGTTATGGTTCTGTTTATAGGAAATGTTGATATGTTTTCTTTAGTTTTATAAGACCACAACACGTGTAATACGCAACGTGCTAGGTAATTTTTTTTTAGATAGTACCTACCTAAGTAAATAAAATGGAGGTCGAAATATCAACTATGTGCAAAGAACATGCCAACTTTATTAGCTTTTTATCTATGGGGATTAAAACTGTTCAGCATGCCCTTGGCATTGAAACATAAAATAAATTCGACTTCGATCGTTTTTGGCGCCAATGACGTACGATTGTCTGGTTTGGCGACGGCCCTATGGGTGAGTAATACTACCGGGATTACCCGAATGGCCACGAAGTACGGCGAAGATGCCCGAATGCCGATCGAGCTTCAATATTCGCCGAGATTCAAAGTTGCCAATGTGTGGAAATTTCCTCGAATCATGGTATTTTTTTACTGTTTTGGAGCTAACTGCTTAGAGTATGTTCATGTCATAATTACTCGACGTACTGCATAAACCATAATTATTAACAATAATACCTATGTTTATGAACTCTTTGTTACTAGTGTAGTAGTTTGATGATAGTGTTTACCCCGAAATTTAAACATAGTGGTTCCAAATGTGCATTTACAATGCAAAGTTTTCCCAAGCCCTTTAAAATACGCCCACATATATGGGTATTTAGAAACCAACACTGGCAACACTTATAGTAAATTGTCAGTGAGCCAAACTCAATACACAACTAAAACATAAACAGAGTGCTTTTACACTAAAAAGGTTATAATAATATTTGTAGAAATGAGTGAACAAAATGATAAATTATTAAACAGAACTAATTTGCATGTCGAAGTGTCAAATAGAAGTCAAACCGACAAAAACAAAGAAAACCATGAATTGGAAGAAATATGTGTACTTGTACCAGAAAATGGTGAGTAGAATTTAGTTTACTGATTAATATTTGATAATTTGATTACCTTACGTGTTTGAAATAGGGCTATTTCATTCAATAATGACTTTGTTTGTAATGTAAACAGTGATTACGCGTGACAGCTGATTGGAATGAAGTATCATGACGTTGAACCGGTCATAGGGTTAAACATAGACGAGGACAGCTATAGAACCGTTTTTTTCGATAGAAAGAGATGGAAGACCATGTTTTATTTTTTTGTGCGTGCATTTTCTCTTCCTACGATTATTGATAAATCGCGCAACCTTGCGATTTTATTTTTTTATTTGATTTTTTTTATTTAATTTCTGCCGCTTCAGGGCAGAGCGAGATAGCACATTGGACGTTTAGCGATTAAAAAAAATTCACCTGTGTGACCATCATTTGACCTTTGCGTTCCAGAAACATGGTAACTCTGTCGAACATTCCTAGAACTGGAACATTCCCCAAGAAAAGTATTTATTATTAAGTTACATTTTATCCCTTAGCAACAAATTTTAAACCTTGCTATAGAAGCCTCATAAAAATAGGTATTGCACTATTTATAGTTTAAAGAACGCTCGAACTTGGTAGGGTAAACTTGGTCCGACGTACCAAAATCGAGCGAGTACTATATTTGTGTTTATGCTAATTACGCTGAGTCATGCTCGACCATGGTACGCATGGACCAAGTCCGTCATAGGCCTACATGGGTACTTATAAAACGTCAGAAGCTAGTGCACGGCTCCGATTGGTCGGTTCCTATGGAGAAGAAACGGCAAGAAACTCACTGGTTACTTTTTAAAAAAATGGTTTATTTTACTATATTTCCATATTACAATATTGATAGATATGTATTTAAGTACCTAAAACAATTACGCTACCAACTATTATCTTTATATAAAAGGAGAAACTGACTGACTTGATTAGCATTAGCCCCTTTAGCCAAATTATGATCGTTTCATTAAATGTGAACGCTTGGAGTTAGCCACGCCCCCAATTCCTTTATTCTGACGTCATCTCAACGCTCAGTCACGTGTTCAGAATAAAGGAATTGGGGGCGTGGCCAACTCCAAGCGTTCACGCTTGATGAAACCATCGTAACTTGGTTAGGGGGAGGTATCGATATCAACGCATAGCCGAAGCTACAAGCTGCCTGTCGGGAAACCTTCTTCAAATTTGACTCAAGGTTTCCTTTTTTGGTATTAGCAAGCACTAAGAGAAGATGTTCCAAAAGTTGTCCCCTAAGGGGATGGCATGAGGTTCCAACGTTTCGGTGAAACCAATCTTCACGTGTTTACCTATAAGTAAATAAAACGTATATATCTACACTTATGTTAAAATACTCAATCATTACCGGCTACTTGATTTTATCTCGATTGTGTCCATTTATTGAGTACGACCATGTCAATCGTGCGTTGAATCGAGCACAATATCAAGCACTTAGTTATATTGCGCTAATATGATGAGTATATACATATTATACAAACCTACGTAGGTATATTATAGTGCTGTGACTCAATCAAACATAGGAAACTGATTATTTCAATGGTACTCGTAAATGTTGTGAATTCAAGGCAATACTGTTATTATTGTAGTCGGTTCTCAGAATAATATCATTTTGAAAATATGAAAATAATTGTCTTACAGCACGAAGGTTGAGTTATTTTATTTATATAATGTAGATTTTGAATGGAAATTGAAATTTATATAAAGACGTGACTTTTCAATTTCTTGATCTTACTTTGCAGTAATTCCAATTCCAAGACGGTGAAAGAAACTTCAAAGTTACAAAAGACTTAATAAAAGTCAAAACATTCGCTCTTCCATAATTTTTATAGAAAATAGAAGTACGAAGGTACGTGCGGATGTTCAAAAATCGATAATAACATCATTCTCAAAATGGCGGCCGTGTCTATTTTTGTTTTGGGGTACGCATGGATTTTTGTGTAAGTAGATTCTTTATTGCGCATTTTTTTCTTTGTGGTGGGAGATCTTTAAATGATTTCTCCGTCTCTAGGTGAAACAAGAGTGTCAGAATTATACTCAAAAGCTTTCGGGTGTATGAAAGGAGTCTCTCTGATTAGCCTTTTTCCTCCGAGTGCAGTTAATTGTTCTGCGATTCCAAAAGCCCGGTGCACCCTGGACAACTCTCAGTAACGCAGAGATCTTACTAATTCTTCCACAACGATGGTAAATGAAAACTGTTCTCTTCAGGGCCGTGAACGGTGCTTTATGAGGCCACTTAACAAAAAACAACATCTCTAAGGGGACCCACTACCGGCTTTCCAAGCCCGCACTCAATGTTTCCTCAATCAACATTGAAGGTTTCTTAAAAAAAAAAAAACTATTCTTCTATCCTAACTATTGCAGACCATGAATTGTGTGGCTCAAAACTGCTGGACTGATTTTTTTTATGGAAGGTATAATCATCAAATGATGAATCTCGCCCTTGGGTGGGGCAGGAGACAGATCAGACTCTTACTAACTAAAAACCTACCCTGTTCCATTCATTGCTTTCGATCAAGGGCCCCGGGGTTCATTTTTACCTGACTCTTGGCCCCAGTATGCTTCGGCCCTACTGGGCCCCTACAGTTTGCTGACAAATCCTTGAGGCGCGCGGGAACAGTGCGCGCCGTAAACGACTTTGGCTCGGACGGCTCTAGTGTGAACGCTTGGGCTGTTAGCGGACGGACGGACAGTGAGCTACCCATTGCCCGCCGTCCGCAAGCCCGCGCCTACGCTAATTTTGCTTGGATGTAATAACTTAAATTAAGAGGTGTTTTTTTTTTTTAAACTTAGTCTAAGCGGCTCAAGAATGACGCGTCCCACGTCGAAGACGTTGAACTACACCACGCGATCAGACGCGTGGGTTACCCCCACTATCTTCCGAGGTATATCAGCCCCCCCAGCCTAGTTACAATCGTTTCGTTTAGTGTGAACGCTTGGAGTTGGCCACGCCCCCAAATCTTTTGTTCTGCGGGCCTAAAAACGTCACATGAGCAATTCATCTAGAGCAAATCATATTCCGAATTTCTAGCAGATCATGAGCAATTCTTCTAATGTTCGTAAAATGGTTGCACAAATTAGTCGAATCATACTCAATTCACTGCATATCGGAATCATATTCCTTGTTATTTATTACCTATTGCCGTATAAAAAAAATATGATTCATATTATGATTCTACAAAAGTGTCCTTTTTAAACCTGCAGACCACGTGACATATCGTTGAGATGATGTCATTCTCATACATTTGATTAGTTACGCTAGTAGAGTCGAGCGCAGAGATTGTAGATTATCAACTTGGCTAAATCAGCATGTCCTTCAGTTGCCCTTTGCGTTCTAGGACTATGAACCCCTCTAAAGCGTTCTCTATACCTTCACTGTGTTTAACAGGCGGATTCAAATACTGAAATAGTCTTTAATGATAGGTTATAGCATGAGTGGTTGAATAGCCAAGCGTGTGAGCTTCAGAGCACGATTTATTACGTGGTCAAGTGTTAATTTATAATGAATGACATTTCAATTGTCTATAGAGCGTTTATAATGATATCGCGCATTTCATGCTATCGTTTTTTATCCTTAGATTAAATCAAAACTGCGAAAGACAGCTAGTAGTAGTAGCTAGCACGTAGACCGCTGAAATTGTGCCTATATGGCACGATTTCACATCGTTTGCGATGATCACACGCATTTGGCGACTCACTATTTCGCTCGCACAACAGCGCCGGCTCTTATCTCTGTCCTTGTCTATCAGTGACTGTAGGTTTGCGACTGTGATTCAGTTTAGGTTTTCATATTGCGATGTTAGCGCGTAACTTATCTTCCGTATAATATATGAATGCTTTTCTCTGATATCAACTTCATCTACAGTAGTTACCTACTCGTATGACGTCATAATGAAAAACTAATGTTTGTTCGTGCTGTGTGGACGGTTGTGGGAGTGGAATCCCCTGCCGGAGTCTCTGTGTCCTGATAGCCGAAACCTTTTTTAGTTAGGGCTCTTTAAGTTAAGAGTGAATAGGTTACTTCTAGGCAAGCGTGCTCCATCATCGGTCATATCATCCCATACTTTCAGATAAGATAGTAGTTTTTCAATATTAACGGCCGTATCTTTTTTTCCGTTAATTTGGAAGTTTTTTTTATTTTTTATAGCTTCAAGAGACCATAGATTTGAGTATATGGTTTTAATTTCACCTCGAAACCTCCACGTATTCCCGAGATAAAGAGTATTGACAGATAGACAAACAACAAAGTTACCCGTCTCGCTATCACTAACTGCATTTTCTTTCATATCACTCCTTACACAATATATCCATCTATTCTTTGGCCCTCTCTCCCTCTACAACCACCCACACGTAAATTCATAATGCCAATTATATTATTTAATTTTGAGCTACACTACTACTACTACTACACATATTTGAACCATAAACTATGATAAAAAATAAGAGTACGAATGGCCTTGAGTTTGAACGATCGTAGTCAAGGCCAAACCCATTCATTTGACAACGATGTGTAAAATTCAACGTGATTAAACTGTTTTGACAGTTATTTTAAGACTAGATAGTACCCGCGATTTTGTAGACTCGCTGCCGTCCTCAAGCTATAATGCCGTTAACTGACAAAAGCATTATTTTGAGTTACGCACAAAAAACAGCGTAGAATTACGTATAAATCAGGGAACTTCAACGGCAATTTTATAAATTTATTGAGATACTACTAATATGTACTCGATATAGAATTTTTAGCATTTAAAACACGAAAGCCTATGTCAGATAACGGCATTTTAGTATAGCACAATGCCATTTGATCAAAATATTAAGACTATTTTTTTTACGGGGTACCCTAAGGCCTCTTTTAATATCAGTGAAATCGAGTCCCATCAAAATCAGGCCATCCGATTCGGAGATTACCTGGAATCAGTAGACAAAACATAAAAAATGCATTTTTGCCATATGTAGATAAACTACTGTTATTATGTAACTACTTGGCAAAAAAAAAAATGATATAGCAAACAGATTTCATTATCATCATCTTTATTTCTCCTTGATAACTTCAAATTCTAAAAATACAATAATTTATGAGAAAGGTGTATAACAAATATAATAAATGCATATTTTTAATCGAATTCAAAAAGGAGGTTCTATGTTCGGCTATATGTATTTTTTTTTTATGTATGTTCACCGATTTCTCGGTCAATTGTGGACCGATTTAGAAAATAACGTTTTTGATTTAAAGGTAAGCTAAGGTAGGCTTCCAAGTAAGTTCCATAGAAATATTGTTATGATTTGATGATGAACTTCGAAGATATGGAACGGAACACCTCATAGGACCACAGCAGAACTGTCGTAATAAGTAAAATTGCTTTGTTTATTTATACGTGTAGTAGATGACTGCCTGAAAGAAGAGAGGGGGGGGATATATTGAACTGATCTGATTATGAAGCCACGCAATGAAGTTAGGCAATCTTTTAATGATTAAATTGTATAAGTACCTTACTATAGATGGGCACGCCACGATTGAGGCGGTAAGGCCCCTCTTTGAGGCGTGGCTGGAAAGGCCTCACGGCGTCATAACCTTCCGCATGGCGCAGGTACTAACCGAACATGGCAAGTTCGGGCCGTACTTGTACAAGATCCGTGCGGAGGTGACGCCCGGGTGTCGTCACTGTGCGGAACGCCCGGTGGACACGGTGGAGCACACGGTAGAGGTGTGCCCCGCTTGGGAAGAGCATCGCCGTGTCCTCGTGGGGGCAATCGGAGGCAATCTCTCGCGCCGGGGCTTGGTTCAAGCCATGCTCCGGAGCGAGGAGGAGTGGCAGGCGGTCGCCTCCTTCTGCGAAGCAGTAATGCTAGCAAAGGAGGAGGCTGACCGTATCAGACAACGGCGCTCACGCCGCAGCCGCCGCCGTAACTCCGATCCAAATTTCCGGCCACCGTAGACGCGGGCTTGCGGACGGCGGGCAATGGGTAGCTCGCTGTCCGTTTGTCCGGTAACAGACCGGACCGAGCCCAAGTCGTTTACGGCGCGCACTGTTCCCGTGCGCCTCAAGGAGTTGTCAGCAAACCGTAGGGGCCCTGTAGGGTCGAGGCCTAGTCTGGGGCTCTGGGAAGGTATGAAAATGCATACCAGGGCCCTGGAACCAAGGCAGGGAAGGAACAGGGTAGGATTTTAGTCAGTAAAAGTCTGACACTATTTCCCGCTCCGCCCAAGGGCGGGATTTGTCATTGGATGATTTTACCTACCGTAAAAAAAAAAAAAAACCTTACTATAGAACT
This sequence comes from Leucania comma, assembly GCA_958295575.1. NCBI lineage: Eukaryota > Metazoa > Arthropoda > Insecta > Lepidoptera > Noctuidae > Leucania > Leucania comma. The sequence goes on along the minus strand of OY282480.1, from coordinate 5,148,807 downwards.
TGCACACTTTTTACATTGGTACTTGCACGGATGAAAGTTCGCAACCGGTGCTCTAATCACTGGGCATATCATACACGTAATTGCTTATCCATTTTGATACCTAATAATGTGATCAGAATAATCATTATCAAGATACTCTAGAGATTTGATTAATTGCCTTATAATGATCTCAGCTAATCTAAATTAGTATTTGCGACATAAATCATAAAATGATGACTTTGCGGTAACAAAAAACCGTTTTAGCTACGATTCATGAATTCTTATCTGAGTGTAATCTTATCGGATAGATTAAGGCTGCAGATTTAAGTAAAATAACATTTTCAAGGCAGCGTTTGTGACAAGAAAATGCTACAATTTTTAGAGTTTTCCAAATACTGCGTACATTTCTATGTACGCAAATTGCAAACAATTTGCGAGCTGATATAAACCTTTAATCACTCTATCTATTAAATAAAACCGCATCAAAATCCGTTGCGTAGTTTTAAAGATCTAAGCATACATAGGGACAGACAGCGGGAAGTGACTTTGTTTTATACTATGTAGTCATTCCACAATTATCACACATTACGCCATCTAGTCCCAAGCTAAGCAGAGCTTGTGTTATGGGCACTAGATAACTAATAAACATACTTATATATTTCTAAATACATACATATTATAGATAAACTATTTGCGTATCACCGACAAAATGGCTGTTGAATCTATACTGTTTTTGACCAATAATGATTTAGTGCTACGCTTATAACTGAATCAATTGTACAGACGCCAGCACGTCAATCTACCCCAATCTGTCAAATTTTACCAATCGAACATTAACCTTCCGTTATTGTGATAAGGATGAAAATCTATTAAAGAAATTTGACAGATTCAGGTAGGTTGATGTGCTGGCGTCTGTACCAACTAATCCCCTTCAGTTATTTGAAAACTAGTAATTGGAAACCAGTTTCGAAAACAGTTTTTTTCTTTATCGAAAGCTCGTTTCCAAAAAAGAAAAAAAAAGTTGTGTTTGAAACCGGTTACGGACTAACACAAAGGTTTTTTTTTTGTTGGATTTGTCGAACCTCTTTGCAATATAACTTTTATTGTAACAACAGTATTCTACTTTCAAAATGTTAGTGTGACATCTGTATTATGATAATTAAATAGTACTATTAACAGAGCAATGATAGCCTGCTGTTTTGATGCCATTACGGTGGAACGAACTAAACATGTTGATTTGAAATGGTAATATTTCCGCATTGATTGTACTAAATAATTTATAATTGTCGCGGTTTTACGTACTCAACGATTGAGTAATCAAAACAATTACGATATTATTTTTTAGGGTTTCATATCTAGTTTCGCAAATACGGCAAACTTATAGGATCAGTTTATTGTCCTTCTGTACGTCTGTTAGGACATTTTTTTTTCAGGAACGCACAAAACGGTTCACATTCGTTATGCATACAGCTAAAGAGTTTAATTCCCTGCTAGAATCTGTGTTTCCTGATAGCTATAACTTAGGGGTCTTTAAGTCAAGAGTGAATAGGTTACTTCTAGGCAAGCGTGCTCCATCGTTGGCCACATCATCGCTTACCATGAAGTGAGATAGTGGTCAAACGCGAGCTTATGCAAACAAAAAAAAAATAAAGCTGAAATTAATATCAAGTTCAGGTTTGCTATTTTGTGGAGTTATTTTTGGAGTTAGTTTCTTCACGTTGTCTGACATTCTCAGCTAAATCAAAACCAATGAGGTACTTCTTGTTGACCGAGAATCCTGAAATTTAGTAAGAAGTAAGGTCTGATAGCATAAGTAGAGGAAAAATTCCGAAAACTGTTTTATAGTTTTCTGCATTTTGATCAAGACGATCAAAATGCAGAAAATACGTATAAGACTTTTCATAGTGTTATACGTATTTTCTGCATTTCAAGAAAGAAAAATTGGAAAAGATATACAAAAAACTTTTTTGGCAAAACTTAAAAAAGTAATTAGAAATTGTTAAAAATAACGGTCTTTGACCGCACAGCTGATATGCGATAGCTGCCTCGTCACGCGTCGTGCGCTCGCTCGCTCGCTGCTCGAACGGGCAGTGGCCATAAAATAAGTTTCAAAGTAAACAAATCTCGTAAGCGATAGATAACATTATTTTTTACTATTAACACCATTAACACATAGAAAAATAAAAAATGTGTTTATTTTTTTTATGGTAGGTAAAATCAATACCTTGGAGAAGAAAACAAGTCACGGCGAATATAATACAGGACATGGCTTAAAGGACTTAGTATCCTAGCAAAAAAAAATGTGAGCGTAACTGTCAAGTTGTCAAAAATGTGTTTATTAAAATGTGTTCAAGTTTGTCAAAATTTGCGCATTGGTTAAAAAAACTTAAAAAAAAATGGCTTGTAGGAGGAAGTACCACCAAAATCAATTAATTATTTGTGGCTTAAAAAAAATTATGGCTTCTTTGGCCTCGAGGAAAAGTCATGGGCTTACGGTAAAATAGCCTATGATATTATTATTTTAAGACAGTTTTGGTTACTGAAAGAAAAATTTCATTTACTTAGCCGGCTCCATATAGATGGAATATTTTGTTATTTCCTTATAGCATTTTCCCATCAATTTATTAAATGTCGAAAGGAAAAAAATAAGAATGTTACGTCACTTTACCGCGTCTGATCATGACATTTGACGATTGATAGGTGTGTTCCTTTTGTTTACGTACTGTGCTCTCAATATGAATAAGAATAAGTAACACAAGAACAAATAAAAAATGGTGAATTTCTGAAAAGGAAACCCTTGGTCGTTGAATATAACAACTGGTTTTAGGCAGTAAAAAAGCGAAAACTGGGCAGGTGTGACTCGGCCTCGCGTACTGAGATTGAGACATAATTACAAATTTACAGTTTTAAGATTTTTTTTTCTATACTTGTGGTATAAGGCCTTGCTTTATGCCTAATTTCAGGATTCCAGGTCAAAGGGAAGTACCCACCCTATGAATTTTGATTCCCTTGAGACACACTAAAAGAGTGGGTACTCTTATAATTTATTCTTTTTTGCCTTGTGTGTGTAAACCCACGGCCCCAGTAGGCTTCAATGCTGCTAGGCCCGCGTAGAACACTCGGCTTGACTCGGTCCGGACGGTTACCAGACAGCCGGATGGTAAGCTACCCATTGCTCACCGTCATGGCTCAGCTATTGAGGTTTAATATCCTCAATAGCAATGGTATTTCAACGCAAAAACGTCCGGAACTCAGTGTAATTATCAAAAGCAAAGATTTTTCACGTATCCAGACCCACTTTACCAAGTTTCACTGTGTACATAATACACCGTTAAATTTTGGTCGTTTTGACAACATGAAACACTATCGATTTGTAAAGAGAAAATTAAAAAGTAAAGTACTTTTTTATACTCGAATTAATTTACGCATGTACGAAATTAATATTTCTTTAAGTATACGTCAGCTGAGCGAGGCCTATGAACTGTAGGTAGTTAGTACGCAACGACCGACAACTACCTACAAGGTGATTGACTCGCTTACTTAAAGAAAAATAATTTCGTACATGCGACTCGACTTTTAGAAAAAAAGTTCTTAATTTTTTAATTTTATCTTTACAAATCGATAGTGTTTCATGTACCAAATCGACCCTCCACGGGATTAAAACGACCAAAATTTAACGGTGTTTATCCTGGAGTCCAATACCAACTTCAAACTGCAGTAGTTCTATCAATAACTGACCTCCTCTATATCTAGTGTCGTCCCGCACACAAATCTGTTCTACAAACATTGGGTTGTCCAACGACGTTTCGCCAGGCAATACAAATAGGCTGGTCGTAGTGTGGCAATCCATATCGTTTTCTGCTTTGAGCTCTTTGTGGATTCTCGGAAATGACTCCATTTTCGGTTTATGTCTGAACATAAATAGAGGGATCGGAATTAAAAATAAGATTATTTTTCATTATTTTTTTTTTGAGGTGGGGAATCGTCAAATTATTTCTTTCGCTCTAGGGTGGAGCATTACGAAATGTCAGACTTTTACTGACTAAACCCACATGTGTCTTCAGTTGCTCTTTACTAGAGCTTAAGTAAACTCTTTGAACATTGCCGTGGCAACTCAACCTTAAAAGGGCTGGCCCTTCCTGGTCTGTCTATAGTCAATAAAAAACGGTAATTTAAAAAACTAAAAAACCCGACTGCTTTTCGGAGTAGAAAATGCCTTAAACAAGAAAGTCGTTGTACCCGATTGCACTTAACTATATAATATTTTAAATACAAGACAAATTGTAGCAGTCGGGACCCATTCTAGAAATGGAGGCTTAGACCTATATTACATTGCAGACTACTCCAATCTACTGACTAGACGGCTGACTTTCTAGGATGGGTTCCGACTGCTACAATTTGTCTTGTATTTAAAATATTATATAGTTAAGTGCAATCGGGTACAACGACTTTCTTGTTTAAGGCATTTTCTACTCCGAAAAGCAGTCGGGTTTTTTAGTTTTTTAAATTACCGTTTTTTATTTATTGTTTTTTTTTTTTATTACGATATGACTTTCACAGTAATTACGAATCTAACGACACCTCGCAAACTAAAATCCATCGAGCTGTTCAGGCTGCAGAGTGTGCCAAACATTTGAATTTGGTGCCAAAAATCCGCCATTTTGTTTTTTTTTAATTCTGATATACCCAGTGTCACTCTCACAGTAAATACGAATCTAACGACACCTCTCAAGCTAAAATCCATCGTCCCGTTCAGGCTGCAGAGCGTGCCAAACAATTATACATACATACATACATATATACATACATACATACATACATACTCTCGAAAAACATAACCCTCCTTCTGGCGCAGTCGGGTAAAAATAAGAAATGACATTTATGTTAACGCATAGTTTAAAACATTGTCGTTTTATCCAACGAAATTTTTGATAAAAAGGAATCGCAAAAAAGAGGGATAGCGCCTGAACGCTCTGTTGACATTTGGTAATTCCATCACTCACTCAAATATTTCACAAAACTTGTTCCAGAAAATACGTGTTTTTTTTTTTAAATACTTTAAAAGTTTATTTTGTATGGGCGCTTTGCACGTTTGACCACTGTCTCACATGATCGTAAGCGATGATAAGGCCGATGATGCAGCACGCTTGTCTAGAAGTAACCTAAAAAAGTTTTTGTAAAAATTTTTCGTCATACAGAATCTAAATTAAATGTGCAAGGTTTCTATATATTTTTTATTTATTTTTTATTTATAAAATTATAAAAGATAACACGCAAAATAGCAGATTTTCAGAGGTCTTTACCGGATTAGTTTCACACTTTATGTTTTGATTTCAATAAAAACCAAGATAATATCCAAAATATCTAGAGAAAGATGTGTAAAAACGTCATAATCACATAAAAGCGGCTGTATGGAAGTGTATCTCGAGTTGGGGGCTCTTAAACGACAATCTAGCTTGTCACCGAGCCATTAGCGAAACACGTTTATACAAGCTCTAAATGGCATTTACAGTGAAATAGTGTTTGCAACTAGAAAGCTAGTGCTCTGTACGTAAATCGGAATAAATAACGCATCCCAGGCGCTACATCGTTTGGCCTAAATTCCTATCTGTTACATAACAGCCGAGAGGGCGGGGTTGCTTTGCAAGGGAGGATGTTTCGGTAATTTCATTAAGGTGAGAAAAGACAGATATTGAAAGATATTTTTAATGGACTTCCAAAGAATGAGAAGATTCTCAAGTCTTCTATTTTTTTATTGTTACGTCAACTACCGAGCCGCCTCTGGGACTCACGAGCGTCTTCAATCTTTAAAATTACAAGACACTATGTATCAGGAAAGCTATGAGTACTGCACTGAAAACCAGCGTCGTAGACTTGTCGCATTCTGCGTGTGGTCATGGTATTAAGCTGAGTGCTCGGCCGTTTTGCGCGGACGTGGCGCATACTTCTCACAAAATTAATTATCTTTGTTAACCTTTAACTTGCGCCTTTATCCAGCAAATAAAAATTATTTCTTTCTTTCTTTCTAACAGACAGAGTTGCCCGAAGGTATTGTAATAATTTACCTGATATGTAATTTAATTAATAGTTGATAGTTTTTTTTTTTTTTTGGGAAATCGTCAATTGATTCCTTCCGCTCTGAGTAGAGTGAGAGGGTATGTAATTTTTTACTGACTAAACCTGACTTGTGTACCACAGTTGCCATCTATTTTCTACGGTCACAGTATCTCTTTCGAACGATTCCGCAAAAACACTTTTCGTCATTTTTTTTTATAGGTTCGCGCTTGACAGCTATCTCACCTGATGGAAAGCGACTATACGATCAACGATGGAGCGCACTTACCTAGAAGTAACCTATTCACTCTTGACTTAAAGACTCCCAGGTTATAGCCATTAGGAAACACATATTCTTAATACGGGTCGGTACAGAAATCTGACGAAAACTGCGTCGCGTATTATCGGTCGCGTAACGCCAGAATAGACAAATATATAATAAAACATTCGACCTTCCACACTTAACCGATGATATGCTAATGTGCAGAGCGTAAAGTATGGTATAACCTCGATACGCTCAACGCATTTTCCATCAGATATGTACCGACCTTAATGCGTATCGAACGCATAATAGGATAAATATATTCTTATTACTTGTGACTAGCTTCTGCAGTGGCATCGCCCGCGTGAATATAGGTTTCTCAATACAAACTTTGAAATCCCGTCTCCCCCCTTAGCGGGTGAATTACGGGAAATCTGCTCTTAGTACTCGCTCAGGACATCATCGTCAAACCTTGTGCAAAATTTCATGCTCCTAGTCCCAGTAGTTTCGGCTGTGCGTTCATATGTCAGTCAGTCAGTTTTTCCGTTTAATATAGATAATAGTTTCTAAAATATATGTTGGAGGACATCTTCAACATTACTGACTTTATCCACACAAATCACTTTTTATTTCTCTGACTTGCCCGTCCTAACGTTGACAACCGACTGCCCCAGTGTGCCGAGCACAAGCTAGCAATATTGTGGGGACCGGATATAGCGCGACCTCGGCAGAATCAGTTAACTATTTATTCAAGTCAGTCTAAGACAACCAGAACAATCCTTACAAAAATATAAATATCTGAAATATTTGATCTAATGTCACATAAAGTTCAAGAATTATTTAATGTACCATTTTAAATGTAAAATCGTTATTTGATAAAACAAATAGATTGTAAGTATACCAAAACTAACGTCATCTAGATGACAGTTATTTTTAACTTTTAAATATCAGCTGTCACACACGACAACAAGTGTCAGATCAATTGAAAACCTTATCCAAACAATAAGATTCCAACATATAATATGTAACAAGTTCTATAATCTTTAAAGGCCGTCGTCATTGAGAAAAAGTATTATATAAGTACTTATAGATTAACAGCGAGGTTAGGGAGATTCCTTTAATATACGAACAAAGAATGAAGATGATTAATTTATGTAAATCAACATCAGTCTGTTTGAATGCCTTTTTTTCGGTGGGAAAATCATCCAATGACATTTCCGCGTCCTTGGGCGGGGCGGGAGATAGTATCAGACTTTTACTGACTAAAAACCCACTCCTGTTTCTTCGATGCCTTTTATACCGGGGTCGAATCTTCCTTTCAGAAACCGACCCTGCTGGGCCCCTACGGTTTGCTAACATCTCCTTAAGGCACGCGACGACCGTCTTGGGTAACCGCTTGCCACTCCTCAGTTTGATTGCTTGGTTTCAATCTGTTCAATGATAACCTTAGGATTCCCGAATAAGGTCTAATCAATTTTTGGAGAGAGGTGGGCTGGTTGGAATAAGCCCATCAAAAGTTTTGTTGTTTTGGCTACCATGGCCCACGCACAATGGTCCGCATACGACAAAAGCGAAAACCAGACACAAACATGTAACATACAATGATTTTGATGCCGATTTTATTATTGTTAAAATGTATTCCCTATGTATGTCCCGTACATTAAACCAGTTTAAAGTCAGTACCTAGTTTACTGAATAAATAAAACCGCACATTTAAAAACAAAAACATTGAAACAAATAACTTTTTTATTTCAGATACCTCAGAGACATTCCATACCAATCTTTGGCTATTAAAAATTCCTCTATGTTCTCAAAAACTGTTTGCAAAATAAATTGCTTTTTTTGCTGAACAGCGGTTTATCTACCTATACCACTCACTGATTAACCACAAAATTTTAGAAACTCAAATAAAAAAATCAAGAGTTAATAGGTTATTTCTAGGCAAGCGTGCTCCATCGTCGCGTCGGCCACATCATCGCTTACCATCAGGTGAGATAGTGATCAAACACGAGCCTATGTATAAACACAAAAAAAAACTATAACACCTACAAACTTGAAATTGGGCTTTTAGGTTCCTTAGAGAGATGTTGGTGTAGGGTGTGGACATCCGCCACAGTATAAGTATGGAACAGAATGGAAACTAAGCCTGGTTGATGAAATAACTACCTACACTCCATTGAAGCAAAAGGGATACAATATTATAATAATAATTATTCTTACCTTTCATAATCAGCAAGAAGTTTTAAAAAAAATTTGCTCCGATTTTGATGTAGCTGAGTTCAAGCAGCCGTATACTACGCAATACGTTAATG